>OU026100.1:0-10000000 GCA_907269075.1 Idaea aversata
CCTAACCTAACCTAACCTAACCTAACCTAACTAACCTTAAAACCTAACCTAACCTAACCTAACCTAACCTAACCTAACTACCTAACCTAACCTAACCTACCTAACCTAACCTAACCTAACCTAACCTAACCTAACCTAACCTAACCTAACCTAACCTAACCTAACCTAACCTAACCTAACCTAACCTAACCTAACCTAACCTAATACCTAAACTAACATAACCTAACCTAACCTTACCGAACCTAACCTCCCTAACCTAACCTAACCTAACCTACCCTAACCTAACCTAACCTAACCTAACCACCTAACCTAACCTAACCTAACCTAACCAAACCTAACCTAACCTAACCTAACCTAACCTAACCTAACCTAACCTAACCTAACCTAACCTAACCTAACCTAACCTAACCTAACCTAACCTAACCTACCTAACCTAACCTAACCTAACCTAACCTAACCTAACCTAACCTAACCTAACCTAACTAACCTAACCTAACCTAACCTAACCTAACCTAACCTAACCAACCTAACCAACCTAACCTAACCTAACCTAACCTAACCTAACCTAACCTACCTAACCTAACCTAACCTAACCTCACCTAACCTCACCTAACCTAACCTAACCTAACCTAACCTAACCTAACCTAACCTAACCTAACCTAACCTAACCTAACCTAACCTAACCTAACCTAACCTAACCTAACCTACACCTAACCTAACCTAACCTACCTAACCTAAACCTAACCTAACCTAACCTAACCTAACCTAACCTAACCTAACCTAACCTAACCTAACACTAACCTAACCTAACCTAACCTAACCTAACCTAACCTAACCTAACCTAACCTAACCTAACCTAACCTAACCAAACCTAACCTAACTAACCTAACCCTACCTAACCTAACCTCACCTAACCTACCCTAACCTAACCTAACCTAACCTAACCTAACCTAACCTAACCTAACCTAACCTAACCTAACCTAACCTAACCTAACCTAACCTAACCTAACCTAACCTAACCTAACCTAACCTAACTAACCTAACCTAACCTAACCTAACCTAACCTAACCTAACCTAACCTAACCTAACCTAACCTAACCTAACCTAACCTAACCTAACCTAACCTAACCTAACCTAACCTAACCTAACCTAACCTAACCTAACCTAACCTAACCTAACCTAACCTAACCTAACCTAACCTAACCTAACCTAACCTAACCTAACCTAACCTAACCTAACCTAACCTAACCTAACCTAACCTAACCTAACCTAACCTAACCTAACCTAACCTAACCTAACCTAACCTAACCTAACCTAACCTAACCTAACCTAACCTAACCTAACCTAACCTAACCTAACCTAACCTAACCTAACCTACCTAACCTAACCTAACCTAACCTAACCTAACCTAACTAACCTAACCTAACCTAACCTAACCTAACCTAACCTAACCTAACCTAACCTAACCTAACCTAACCTAACCTAACCTAACCTAACCTAACCTAACCTAACCTAACCTAACCTAACCTAACCTAACCTAACCTAACCTAACCTAACCTAACCTAACCTAACCTAACCTAACCTAACCTAACCTAACCTAACCTAACCTAACCTAACCTAACCTAACCTAACCTAACCTAACCTAACCTAACCTAACCTAACCTAACCTAACCTAACCTAACCTAACCTAACCTAACCTAACCTAACCTAACCTAACCTAACCTAACCTAACCTAACCTAACCTAACCTAACCTAACCTAACCTAACCTAACCTAACCTAACCTAACCTAACCTAACCTAACCTAACCTAACCTAACCTAACCTAACCTAACCTAACCTAACCTAACCTAACCTAACCTAACCATCAGTCGCTCTCCACCCGCCGTGGAGAGTGGTCGCGTCCACTGGCGCTCCCCGTGGAGTTGCCAAGTGGGAGTCGGAAGCGAGCCGACATCCGGATGGCGGCTCGCTTCCAACATCCGGATCTCGGCCCGCTTCCAGCGTCCACCTCCGCGTCTGGAGCTCGGAAGCCGCCCGCGTACCGCGCATGCGTCCCGCATCCGGAAGCGGTTCGACGTCCGCGTACCGCGCATGCGTCCCGCTTCCAGCGTCCACCCCCCGCGTCTGGAGCTCGGTACCGCGCATGCGTCCCGCATCCGGAAGCGGTCGACGTCCGCGTACCGCGCATGCGTCCCGCGTCCAGCATCCGCATCCCTGCATGCGTCCGGAGCTCGGAAGCCATCCGCGTACCGCGCATGCGTCCCGCGCCCGGAAGCGGTTCGACGTCCGCGTACCGCGCATGCGTCCCGCGTCCAGCATCCGTGCTTCTCCATGCGTCCGGAGCTCGGAAGCCATCCGACGTCCGCGTTCCGCGCTTGCGCCCCGCGACTGGAAGCGGTTCGACGTCCGCGTACTGCGCATGCGTCCCGCGTCCAGCATCCATGTTCCGTGCATGCAGTCGGAGCTCGAAAGCCATCCGATGCCCGTGTACTACGCATGCGTCCTGCGTCCGGTAAGTCTTTGATGTTATACTGCGGCTGTGATACCATAGGCTTGTGATATGGTTACTGAACCTAACTAGGCTCGTGCCATGGTGACTGGAAGCAGCCGGGCTTGTGCTGCGGCGACTACACCCTTCTAGGCTTGCTTTATGGTGACTGTACTCGGCTAGGCTTGCGCTATGGTGACTGGACGCAACTGGGCTCGTGTCATGGACCCTGCTAGGCTTGCACTATGGTGACTCAACCCATCTAGGCTCGTGTTGTGGTGGCTGGACGCAACTGGGCTTGCGTAATGGCGACTGAGCTTAGCCAGGCAGGCTTGTATTATTGTGGCTGGACCTAGCTAGGCTTGCGTTATGGTGACTGAACCCAACTAGGCTTGTTTTATGGCGACTGGATGTAGCTGGACCCGTGTCATGGTGACTGGATCCGGCTGGGCTTGCGTTATGGTGACTGGGCACAACTGGGCTTGAGTTATAGGCCCAGCTAGGCTTGCGTTATGGTGACTGATACCCAACTAGGCCTGTTTTATGGTTACTGGATGTAACTGGGCTTGTGTCATGGTGGCTGAGCCTAACTGGGCTCGTGTTGTGGTGGCTGGAGGCAGCTGGGCTTGTGTTATGGTGACTCCTCTCTACTAGGCTTGCTTTATGGTGACTGGATGTAGCTAGGTTTGTGTTATGGTCATTGGACTCGGCTGGGCTTGCGTTATGGTGACTGGACGCAACTAGGCTTGTGTTACGGACCCAGCTAGGCTTGCGCTATGGTGACTCAACCCATCTAGGCTTGTTTTATGGTGACTGGATGTAATTAGGCTTGTGTCATGGTAACTGAACCTCATTATTAGGCCCATATTATTGTGACTGGACGCAGCTAGGCTCGTGTTATGGTTGCTGGACACAACTAGGCTTGCGTAATGGCGACTGAGCTTAACCAGGCAGGCTTGTATTATGGTGATTGGACTCAACTAGGCTTGCATTATAGTGACTGCAAGCAGCTAGGCTTGTGTTATGGTGACTTCTCCCTACTAGGCTTGTTTTATGGTGACTGGATATAGCTAGGATTGTATTATAGTTATTGGACCCGGCTAGGCTTGCGTTATGATGGCTGGACGCAGCTAGGCTTGTGTAATGGCGACTGAGCTCAACCAGGTAGGCTTGTATTATGGTGATTGGACTCAACTAGGCTTGTATCATTGTGGCTGGACCCAGCTAGGCTTGCGTTATGGTGACTGATACCCAACTAGGCTTGTGCTATGGTGGCTGGACGCAGCTAGGCTTGCGCAATGGTGACTGAACCCTACTAGGCAGGCTTGTATTATAGAGATTGGACCCAACTAGGCTTGTATTATTGTGGCTGAACCCAGCTAGGCTTGTGTTATGGTGACTGAACCCAACTAGGCTTGGTTGATGGCGACTGGACGTAGCTAGGCTCGTGTCATGGTGACTGGACACAACTAAGCTTGTGTTATGGACCTAGCTAGGCTAGCACTATGGTGACTCAATCCAATTAGGCTTGTTTTATGGCGACTCGATGCAACTAGGCTTGTATCATGGTGACTGAACCTAACTAGGCTCGTACTATAGTGACTGGAAACAGCTGGGCTTGTGTTATGGTGACTACACCCTACTAGGCTTGTTTCATGGTGACTAGATGTTGCTAGGATTGTGTTAAGGTTACTGGACCCGGCTAGGCTTGCGTTATGGTGACTGGACGTGACTAGGCTTGTGTTATGGACCCAGCAAGGCTTGCGCTATGGTGACTACACCCAAATAGGCTCGTATCATGGTGACTGAAGATAAAGTCAAAAGCCAAAAGCCAAAAGTCAAAAGTCAAAAGTCAAAAGTCCAAAGTCAAAAGTCAAAAGTCAAAAGTCAAAAGTCAAAAGTCAAAAGTCAAAAGTCAAAAGTCAAAAGTCAAAAGTCAAAAGTCAAAAGTCAAAAGTCAAAACTTAATAGTCAAAAGTCAAAAGTCAAAAGTCAAAAGTCAAAAGTCAAAAGTCAAAAGTCAAAAGTCAAAAGTCAAAAGTCAAAAGTCAAAAGTCAAAAGTCAAAAGTCAAAAGTCAAAAGTCAAAAGTCAAAGTCAAAACTCAAAAGTCAAAAGTCAAAAGTCAAAACTTAAAAGTCAAAAGTCAAAACTTAAAAGTCAAAAGTCAAAAGTCAAAACTTAAAAGTCAAAAGTCAAAAGTCAAAACTTAAAAGTCAAAAGTCAAAAGTCAAAAGTCAAAAGTCAAAAGTCAAAAGTCAAAAGTCAAAAGTCAAAAGTCAAAAGTCAAAAGTCAAAAGTCAAAAGTCAAAAGTCAAAAGTCAAAAGTCAAAACTTAAAAGTCAAAAGTCAAAAGTCAAAACTTAAAAGTCAAAAGTCAAAAGTCAAAAGTCAAAAGTCAAAAGTCAAAAGTCAAAAGTCAAAACTTAAAAGTCAAAAGTCAAAAGTCAAAAGTCAAAAGTCAAAAGTCAAAAGTCAAAACTTAAAAGTCAAAAGTCAAAACTTAAAAGTCAAAAGTCAAAAGTCAAAAGTCAAAAGTCAAAAGTCAAAAGTCAAAAGTCAAAACTTAAAAGTCAAAAGTCAAAAGTCAAAAGTCAAAAGTCAAAAGTCAAAAGTCAAAAGTCAAAAGTCAAAAGTCAAAAGTCAAAACTTAAAAGTCAAAAGTCAAAAGTCAAAAGTCAAAAGTCAAAAGTCAAAAGTCAAAAGTCAAAAGTCAAAAGTCAAAAGTCAAAAGTCAAAAGTCAAAAGTCAAAAGTCAAAAGTCAAAAGTCAAAAGTCAAAAGTCAAAAGTCAAAAGTCAAAAGTCAAAAGTCAAAAGTCAAAAGTCAAAAGTCAAAAGTCAAAAGTCAAAAGTCAAAAGTCAAAAGTCAAAAGTCAAAACTTAAAAGTCAAAAGTCAAAAGTCAAAAGTCAAAAGTCAAAAGTCAAAAGTCAAAAGTCAAAAGTCAAAAGTCAAAAGTCAAAAGTCAAAAGTCAAAAGTCAAAAGTCAAAAGTCAAAAGTCAAAAGTCAAAAGTCAAAAGTCAAAAGTCAAAAGTCCAAAGTCAAAAGTCAAAAGTCAAAAGTCAAAAGTCAAAAGTCAAAAGTCAAAACTTAAAAGTCAAAAGTCAAAAGTCAAAACTTAAAAGTCAAAAGTCAAAACTTCAAAGTCAAAAGTCAAAAGTCAAAAGTCAAAACTTAAAAGTCAAAAGTCAAAAGTCAAAAGTCAAAAGTCAAAAGTCAAAACTTAAAAGTCAAAAGTCAAAAGTCAAAAGTCAAAAGTCAAAAGTCAAAAGTCAAAAGTCAAAAGTCAAAAGTCAAAAGTCAAAACTTAAAAGTCAAAAGTCAAAAGTCAAAAGTCAAAAGTCAAAACTTAAAAGTCAAAAGTCAAAAGTCAAAACTTAAAAGTCAAAAGTCAAAAGTCAAAACTTAAAAGTCAAAAGTCAAAAGTCAAAACTTAAAAGTCAAAAGTCAAAAGACAAAAGTCAAAAGTCAAAAGTCAAAACTTAAAAGTCAAAAGTCAAAAGTCAAAAGTCAAAAGTCAAAAGTCAAAAGTCAAAAGTCAAAAGTCAAAAGTCAAAAGTCAAAAGTCAAAAGTCAAAACTTAAAAGTTAAAAGTCAAAAGTCAAAACTTAAAAGTCAAAACTTAAAAGTTAAAAGTCAATAGTCAAAACTTAAAAGTCAAAAGTCAAAACTTAAAAGTCAAAAGTCAAAACTTAAAAGTCAAAAGTCAAAACTTAAAAGTCAAAAGTCAAAAGTCAAAAGTCAAAAGTCAAAACTTAAAAGTCAAAAGTCAAAAGTCAAAAGTCAAAAGTCAAAACTTAAAAGTCAAAAGTCAAAAGTCAAAACTTAAAAGTCAAAAGTCAAAAGACAAAACTTAAAAGTCAAAAGTCAAAAGTCAAAAGTCAAAAGTCAAAACTTAAAAGTCAAAAGTCAAAAGTCAAAACTTAAAAGTCAAAAATCAAAAGTCAAAAGTCAAAAGTCAAAAGTCAAAAGTCAAAAGTCAAAAGTCAAAAGTCAAAAGTCAAAAGTCAAAACTTAAAAGTCAAAAGTCAAAAGTCAAAACTTAAAAGTCAAAAGTCAAAAGTCAAAACTTAAAAGTCAAAAGTCAAAAGTCAAAACTTAAAAGTCAAAAGTCAAAAGCCAAAACTTAAAAGTCAAAAGTCAAAAGTCAAAAGACCAAAGTCAAAAGTCAAAAGTCAAAACTTAAAAGTCAAAAGTCAAAAGTCAAAAGTCAAAAGTCAAAAGTCAAAAGTCAAAAGTCAAAAGTCAAACCTTAAAAGTCAAAAGTCAAAACTTAAAAGTTAATAGGTTTTGTCAAGATCTACATTTTGGGTGACAGCTGTCAAACTTAAAACAACTATATCTTGGAAACTATTGATCCTAGGCACATGGCTTCTTTGCAGAAGTGATAGGTCTCATTGAGTTCATTTCAACTGACAGCTGTCAAACTTAAAACAGCTTTATCTTGAAAACTATTGATCCTAGGTACATGGTTTCTTTGTAGAAGTGATAGGTCTCATTGAGGAGTCCATCTCAACTTACAGCTGTCAAACTTATAACAGCTTTATCTTGAAAACTATTGATCCTAGGTACATGGTTTCTTTGCAGAAGTTATAGGTCTTGTCAAGATCTTCATTTTGGGTGACAGCTGTCAAAACTTTACACAACTATATCTTGAAAACTATTGATCCTAGGTACATGGATTCCTTGCAGAAGTTATAGGCCTTGTTAAAATCTACATGTACGTCTCTTGCCGAATGTCACCTTGACTTCCTTACTAACCTTATGAATCAATGTCTGAGCATTTTCCACTTCCCCTTTGCCTGGAAAACAGCGTCTGTGAAAGATCTTCCAAACCAGGTAAAGATGACTACTCAGATATCGGCACATATCGCCCCATTGAACTCATTAATGTTTTGGGTAAACTTCTAGAGAAACTTACCACGAAGAGACTTACCTATCATCAACTAATTAATGGCCATCACAATGCTCGGCAATTTGGCTTCTAAGCACAAATATCCACCCTCGATGCACTTGAGGTGGCCTTGGACACTACCAAAACTACTAAAGATCAGCATCAGCTGGTCATCACTATATCTCTTGATATCTTATACCAAATTGGGGTACTAAAGTTAAGCTAACTTTTGGACTCTCTAAAACACAACTTACTTCATTCTTACTTTCAGCTCAAAAACCTAAAATCACTATGGATAAAAATATTTTATTAATTGTTTATTCTTCAAAATTACTTGGAGTAACTATAGATAAATCTTAAAATCTATTAAACACGTAGACCTTATTGTAAAAACTAATAAAATTTATAACAAACTATGTAAAAATTTATCTGCCCACTTGGGGCATAAACAGTGATGATATCACTATTTTATGCAACTATGTCATTGAATCCGCTGTAACATACGCTGCCAGCAGTACGCGATCGGCTTCGTACTCTCCAATGTGGCTTACACTAAAACTTTAAGAGCATCCAGAACTACCTCTGCCTACGCAACAACTGCTCTGGCTGGTTAACCCTCTTACATCTCTTAGTGTTTGAGGTAGCTATCATTGAGCGCACACACTCTTCACTGGTCTTCGTGTATTTCTACTTCCTAACATTACTGTCAAAAGACCTGCTAGAACACAGGACCTTCTTCACCCACGCTTTAGAAAACCGATAGAACACTAATCTGCAATTAACTAAAACAACGTCAATGACATCCTTAATTCCTACTCAAACCCCACTCAAATTTACACTGATGGCTGCAAAACTGAAAACGATGATGCTGGTGCAGCCTTTGTAGTAATCCTCCCGGATACTACTTAAACTAACATCATCAGGAAATTTATATTATATAGATTCTGCACTGTACTTCAGGCTGAACTCTCAGCTATTGAAAAAGCTAGAGCCTGGAATTTAGAAAATAATACTTCATCTAACTCTTTTATTCCCTCTGACTGCCTATCTAGTCCACAAGAAATAAACCCTACAAATTTGACTAACCCCTTCTTGTGGTTGCAATACTTAAAACATCTAATCACTTTCAAATTAGTATTTGAGCAGACTCAGAGTCATGGTTACCACCTTGAATAACTATTTAAATTTAAATCACTCAAACAGATAGATGTCCACTCAACACTCTCACAACTCAAACTATCCAACATTTACTGCGAATGCCCACGTTCTGGTACTGCAAGACATGATTTTCTGCAATCTTGTTTATACTTTAAGAGTAATGACCCATTTGATGTAGCAATCGTAACTAATAAAGAAACACTAATTGACTCATTTACTAAATTTGTGTCTGACATCGTCGACAATCTCAAGTAACTTAACAACACTTAATTTTTCTCCTTTATAACCCTAACTTGATTCTCACCATATGGTATCGGTTATCATATAATAATATGGATCGATCACTACATTTTAACACTTAATTCTATTCATCGTTATAAACACTCTCACCTCTTACCACTTCTTTAAAAACTTCAAGGTGATCAGACTTCGGTTTTTAATTTGGTTGTCAGAGCCCATACATGCATCAGTGGGTACCCACACGCGTATCTATATTTTGGAATCTGGAGCTGAGAGCTAAATGGTTGAGTGCGGTGCTGGCAATATTCAAGCGGTAGGTGGAGTGGCCCACCAGAGTACGATCCGTACATACGCGGGGATGCGGCTGTGGGATTGATAGACTTCTTAACCATCTGTCTTCATCCTCACCATCCCCTGTACACCCCCTGCTGCTTGGAATTCCTCAAACGCCTCCCGTCATGCTACAGCTTTAGATCTCCTTGATATTTCCATCCTACGGTGCTGCTCAATTATAAATTATATGGGCGCACTGATGGTCGAGGGCAGCTTTCTGTCAACTCACTCTCTATTGGCTGTCTCATGCAGGTTGGGCGTAGTGTATCATACTCTCGTACTGAACGGCCATTCATCTCGGTGGGTGACTTGATGGACGAACATGGTTGCTGCACTGCGTCTGACTTGGGTGTGACTGGGAAAGTTGAGTGATTGATTACCGCAATAACATTCGCCTGGTTACTCTCCGGGCAGCCCGGCTTTAGGTTAAGCGGAGTTTGCATCGCTCGCCCATCACCGCCGAAATTCGTATTTGTGTTTTATTTAACCCTTACGTAAAAAGATAGCAAGAAAGAGAGGAATAATATTATACTCTGAATAAATACACAGCTGTGTCCTACAAGCGCATTACGCCTGCGTAATAGTTCTGTGAATTATATGAAAACCTGAGTGTATATGTATGTATGTCGCGAGTTAAGCCGCGGGGCACAGTTGGATATCTTTATTTATTTATTTATATATACCCATTTTCAGCCTACGGTCTACAGTGCTGTTTAATTCAACATTAAATGGGCGTGCTGATGGTCGAGGGCAGCTCACTGTCAATTCACTCTCTATTGTCTGTCTCATGCAGGTCGGGCGTAGTGTGTCATACTCTCGTACTGACCGGCCATTCATCTCGGTGGGTGACTTGATGGACGAACATGGTTGCTGCACTACGTCTGACTTGGGGGTGACTGGGAAAGTTGAGTGATTGATTACTGCAATAACATTCGCCTGGTTACTCTCCGGGCAGCCCGGCTTTAGGTTAAGCGGAGTTTGCATCGCTTGCCCATCACCGCCGAAATTCGTATTTGTGTTTTATTTAACCCTTACGTAAAAAGATAGCAAGAAAGAGAGAAATAATATTATACTCTGAATAAATACACAGCTGTGTCCTACAAGCGCATTACGCCTGCGTAATAGTTCTGTGAATTATATGAAAACCTGAGTGTATATGTATGTATGTCGCGAGTTAAGCCGCGGGGCACAGCTAGATATCTTTATTTATTTATTTATATATACTCATTTTCAGCCTACGGTCTACGGTGCTGTTTAATTCAACATTAAATAGGCGTGCTGATGGTCGAGGGCAGCTTTCTGTCAATTCACTCTCTATTGTCTGTCTCATGCAGGTCGGGCGTAGTGTGTCATACTCTCGTACTGACCGGCCATTCATCTCGGTGGGTGACTTGATGGACGAACATGGTTGCTGCACTACGTCTGACTTGGGGGTGACTGGGAAAGTTGAGTGATTGATTACTGCAATAACATTCGCCTGGTTACTCTCCGGGCAGCCCGGCTTTAGGTTAAGCGGAGTTTGCATCGCTCGCCCATCACCGCCGAAATTCGTATTTGTGTTTTATTTAACCCTTACGTAAAAAGATAGCAAGAAAGAGAGAAAAAATATTATACTCTGAATAAATACACAGCTGTGTCCTACAAGCGCATTACGCCTGCGTAATAGTTCTGTGAATTATATAAAACCTGAGTGTATATGTATGTATGTCGCGAGTTTAGCCGCGGGGCACAGCTGGATATCTTTATTTATTTATTTATATATACCCATTTTCAGCCTACGGTCTACGGTGCTGCTTAACTCAACATTATATGGGCGTGCTGATGCGAGGGCAGCTTTCTGTCAATTCACTCTCTATTGTCTGTCTCATGCAGGTTGGGCGTAGTGTGTCATACTCTCGTTCTGAACGGCCATTCACCTCGGTGGGTGACTTGATGACGAACATGGTTGCTGCACTACGTCTGACTTGGAGGTGACTGGGAAAGTTGAGTGATTGATTACTGCAATAACATTCGCCTGGTTACTCTCCGGGCAGCCCGGCTTTAGGTTAAGCGGAGTTTGCATCGCTTGCCCATCACCGCCGAAATTCATATTTGTGTTTTATTTAACCCTCATGTAGTATGATAGTAAGAAAGTAAGTTAGAGCACAATTAGATTACACCAAGGTAACATTAAGGTAACATCAAGGTAACATGGTAATGTTCAAGGTTCTCGAAAGGTAAATATTAAATATATGTATATATTGGTTGGGTTAAGGTTTAGGAGTGGTTATTTATTTATTTATTTAGTATATTTATATTTATATATTGGTTAGACTGTGGTTGGGTTAGACACACACGACTATTCTGCATAGGGCTGTCACTTATTATTAATAGTTTACTTATTTATTATTACAATTACTCTTAACAAGCTCATACAATAGTTAAAATCTCACACACACAGGTACACACCTAAACAGTATAAAATATGTATATTAACACTATTAGTCGGGATAGGTTGGTGTTACCTCAAAATCCTTAAGGGATAAGCTGAGTGATTGATTACTGCGATGGCATTCGCCTGGCTACTCTTCGGACAGCCCGGCTTTGTCACCCACGCTTTAGAAAACCGATAGAACACTAATCTGCAATTAACTAAAACAACGTCAATGACATCCTTAATTCCTACTCAAACCCCACTCAAATTTACACTGATGGCTGCAAAACTGAAAACGATGATGCTGGCGCAGCCTTTGTAGTAATCCTCCCGGATACTACTTAAACTAACATCATCAGGAAATTTATATTATATAGATTCTGCACTGTACTTCAGGCTGAACTCTTAGCTATTGAAAAAGCTAGAGCCTGGAATTTAGAAAATAATACTTCATCTAACTCTTTTATTCCCTCTGACTGCCTATCTAGTCCACAAGAAATAAACCCTACAAATTTGACTAACCCCTTCTTGTGGTTGCAACACTTAAAACATCTAATCACTTTCAAATTAGTATTTGAGCAGACTCAGATCTTACTAGTCATGGTTACCACCTTGAATAACTATTTAAATTTAAATCACTCAAACAGATAGATGTCCATTCAACAATCGGGCTGGGCTCCGGTTGGTTGGGTCAAATTACTACACTGCACACAAGACTCTATACGGGGCTTCCCCGCAAAGGAAGTCTTAATACATAAGTGGCGGACGCACCATAGCGGCCTTGCATTTTACTTACATACTTACCCTGCAAAGGGAAGTCACTTACTAACCTTGCACAGGTACACACCACAAACAGGGGGGTTGGGTTGGATTACTACACTGCACACAAGACACTATACGGGGCTTCCCCGCAAAGGAAGCCTTAATACATATACGGCGTACGCACTATCATGGTGCGGCCTTGCATTTACTTAACATACTTACCCTGCAAAGGGAAGTCACTTACTGAACTTGCACAGGTACACAATAAACAGTATTAAATATATGTATATAGCCCGACTAGCTACAATGCTGTCCGGTAGCGTGTAGACCTTAGCATGGACCGGGCAGGGTACTAGAAGGGCACCCAATCAAAAAAAAAAAAAAAAACTAACCTAACCTAACCTAACCTAACCTAACCTAACCTAACCTAACCTAACCTAACCTAACCTAACCTAACCTAACCTAACCTAACCTAACCTAACCTAACCTAACCTAACCTAACCTAACCTAACCTAACCTAACCTAACCTAACCTAACCTAACCTAACCTAACCTAACCTAACCTAACCTAACCTAACCTAACCTAACCTAACCTAACCTAACCTAACCTAACCTAACCTAACCTAACCTAACCTAACCTAACCTAACCTAACCTAACCTAACCTAACCTAACCTAACCTAACCTAACCTAACCTAACCTAACCTAACCTAACCTAACCTAACCTAACCTAACCTAACCTAACCTAACCTAACCTAACCTAACCTAACCTAACCTAACCTAACCTAACCTAACCTAACCTAACCTAACCTAACCTAACCTAACCTAACCTAACCTAACCTAACCTAACCTAACCTAACCTAACCTAACCTAACCTAACCTAACCTAACCTAACCTAACCTAACCTAACCTAACCTAACCTAACCTAACCTAACCTAACCTAACCTAACCTAACCTAACCTAACCTAACCTAACCTAACCTAACCTAACCTAACCTAACCTAACCTAACCTAACCTAACCTAACCTAACCTAACCTAACCTAACCTAACCTAACCTAACCTAACCTAACCTAACCTAACCTAACCTAACCTAACCTAACCTAACCTAACCTAACCTAACCTAACCTAACCTAACCTAACCTAACCTAACCTAACCTAACCTAACCTAACCTAACCTAACCTAACCTAACCTAACCTAACCTAACCTAACCTAACCTAACCTAACCTAACCTAACCTAACCTAACCTAACCTAACCTAACCTAACCTAACCTAACCTAACCTAACCTAACCTAACCTAACCTAACCTAACCTAACCTAACCTAACCTAACCTAACCTAACCTAACCTAACCTAACCTAACCTAACCTAACCTAACCTAACCTAACCTAACCTAACCTAACCTAACCTAACCTAACCTAACCTAACCTAACCTAACCTAACCTAACCTAACCTAACCTAACCTAACCTAACCTAACCTAACCTAACCTAACCTAACCTAACCTAACCTAACCTAACCTAACCTAACCTCACGGTGTCCAATCTCGCCGCAATGCCAAAGCGCACAGGAACCGTTGCGGATAACATCTATGCGCTCTGGCGGCAGTTGGTCCCTTCGGACCCCAACTCGGGAAATCCTCTCGAGAGGCAGCGTGGACACGCCGCCGCCATCTCGGGCTCAAATACTGGCGACGGACCCCACCGAGTCCGCCGCCAAGAGCCGTTTAGGGCGGCAACAGGTCATTTCTGACCCGTCGCCTTTGACGCCTGGGGCGCTGGGTGCCGCGGAGGAGCTCGCGCTCTCTCTCTGCAGACTCCTTCGCACCCATTACAACCTCGCAGAAGCGGCGAGTCGCCTGCCAGGCTTCGTCACTGCCGACCATGGCCAAAACTACGGCCGGCAGCGACAGATCCACGCCAATGGTCGACGCCAGCGACTGCCGATGCTCGGCCCAGGCTGGGCAGACCTCTAGTGTGTGTTGAGCGGTGTCGGAGCTGCAACTGCAGTGGTGACACCGCTCGTCACTCTCCCTCTGTATTCGACACAGGTACCTCCCGAAGCAACCGTGCCCGGAAAGCACCTGTGTCAAATGGAAGCTCAGCGCCCCATGTCGTCGGTTGAGCCATTCTTCAAAGACAGGCATGATAGCCTCGATTGTCCGGCGACCGTACCCCGGCTCCTGCAGCCGCGTCCGCCACTCCACCACTTGAGCTTGGCGAAGGACATCACGACGCTCCTCCACCTCCCTGAGCGCCGGACGGTCACCCCGACTCCGCGCCTCCTCGCGCCACTCGTAGAGCGACGCGAGGGATTTCGCGTCGAGGTCCCAGGGCAGAGACCCAGCCAAGACGACGGCTGCTTCTCCCGACACGGTGCGGTATGCCCGCGTAACTCTGATGGCCATCAGCCTCTGTACGCGCAAGAGTGTACTGATGACGCCATCAGAGACACATGCGGCCCACACCGGGGCGCCGTACAGAGCCATCGAGCGCAGAACTCCCAAATACAAACGCCTAGTGGAGGTGTTTGGACCACCCAAATTAGGTAAGAGCCGGGCAAGTGCCCCCGCCGCTCCCACCAGCTTCGGCGCCAAACGGCCGAAATGCGCCCTGAAGTCCCAGTTGCTATCGAGGACAAGGCCGAGGTATTTTAACGTCGACTCGACAGCAACACGGGTTCCGCCAATGACGAGGTGGAAATCACGGGGTGGCTTGTTACGCGTACCGCTGAAGCAGATCGCCTCCGTCTTGCCTAGAGCGACCTCAAGCCCCAAGCCACGTATGCGCTGCACAACGTGTGCCACCCCCGCCGTCGCCAGAATGGCTGCCTCACGGTGCGTTCTCCCCCTGGCGGTAACGAGCGTGTCGTCGGCGTAACACGTCACGCCAAGGTTTGGGAGAAAGGCACCGCGAAGCACCCAGTCATAACCAATGTTCCACAGGAGTGGACCGAGGACCGACCCCTGTGGAACGCCGCAGGTCATGCGCCACCGCCGCCACCCATCCTGCGTCTCGTAGGCGATCATCCTCTCGGACAAATACGCCTCGACGATGCGCTGCAGGTACACAGGTACGCGGTGGTAGCGCAGGGCCTCCCTCACGCACGCCCAGGGAAGCGTGTTAAATGCGTTGGAGATGTCGAGCGACACCGCCAACAGCACTTCTCCAGCCGCAACGGCTTCCTCGGCAAGCGCCTTTACACGAAGGATCGCGCCCACGGTCGACCGTTCCCTGCGAAACCCAAACTGGTATTCCGATAGGTCCGGTCCAGTCCGGGTGAGGTGGCTGACGAGGCGCGCAGCAATTATGCGCTCAAAGAGCTTGCACGCCTCGTCCAGCAGAACGATAGGCCGGTACCCCGACGGCGAGTCTTCTGGTCTGCCCTCCTTGCGGAGAAGGACGAGGTTGCCCGTTTTCCACCGAGCGGGGAAGTGTCCTCGCTCGAAACAGGCAGTAAACAGCCTCCTCAGACGCTCGCCCAGCTCTCTCGAGGCCAAGACCCACACGCGACCCGGTATGCCATCCGGTCCGGGTGCGGTGTTCCTAGCACTGAGGCGCCGGACGACCATCTTAATCTCCGCGCTGGTAACTTCAAGGGTATCATCCTCCTCCTGAATCGTTGGCTCCGAGGATGGTGGAGGAGCCATGTGCGGTGGGACGTGGTCTTCCCTCTGCGGGAAGAGCACCGCAACGACCTCAGAGACGAAGTGTGGCTCGAGCGTCTGAGTTAACGGAGGAGCCCACGGTTTGAGCTTCTCCCTTGCCAAACGGTAGGGACGCCCCCATGGGTCCTCACTCAAAGACGCGAGCATTTCGTCCCTTGCGCGGTCCTTTGCGGCTGCAATGGCTGCTTTTAGGGCCTCCTTGGCGGACTTATAGGCAGCGTGCAGCTGGTCCCCTACAGGGTCCAGCTCATCCGGCTCATGCGGGCGACCGCGTCGATGACCCCGGTGTCGGGTGTACGGGCGTCGCGCTACTACGCAAGCGGAGCGCAGGGATGCAATTTCCGCGCTCCACCAGTACACCTGTCGCGAAAGTCGTCGCGACTTCACACGGGGCATCGACGCGTCACAAACGCTCGTCATGTCCCGTGTGAGCCTATCCACCTCCAAGTCAACATCGTCCAGGGCATCCGGTACGGGCACCCACGCCTGGACGATGGCGGCCTCTTCTAGCAGCACACGGTCCAGCCGCTTCAACGCCCACCGGGGGCGGTCCATCCGGGGGGATGTGACCGAAGGGTTGGAGGTCTGGGTAGGAATCTCGAATCGGATGTACCGGTGGTCCGAAAGTGATTCCACCCCCTCAACAACCCTCCAGTCTTGCACCCTGGGCGCGAGGGCAGGGCTGGCGAACGTGACGTCCACGATCGATTCGCCCTGCCAGCGCACCAAGGTGCTCGTCGACCCCTGGTTTAGGACCTCCAAGTCGAAGGAAACGATCCAGGGCCCCAGTATACCACCCCTCGAACATGTACGAGCACTGCCCCACCTCGTCGACCAAGAGTTCAAATCCCCCAGGAGAAGAACCGGGCGAGGTTGTATGCGGTCCAGAAGGTCCCCAACTTCGCCCAAGAAGGACTCAAACTCGGAGTCGCGTCGGTTTGGCGAAAAGTACACCCCGACGACGACTATGTCCCTCCACTGCACCCCGACGTACCCCACGCCGCGAGCAATGGGTTTGAGGGGTGGCGCACACAGGGCACTCGAGGGGATGATGGCAACGAGAGCCGCCGTGTCAACAATCCAATTGCTCCGAGGTGGAATCCAATAGGGCTCCGCCACCACAGCCACCTCAACATTCCATTCCGCCAGTGACGCAACCAGCATGTCCTGCGCGGAACTGCAATGGTTTATGTTCACCTGAAGAAAGCGATGAATGATGTTGTCCATTAGGGACACTCGATGTCGATGTCCACCTCATCCATCGCTTCCTCCCGGGTAGCCGCGGGGGCTACAGAAGAAGCAGCAGGGCGGACCGCAACTGGGCGTGCCGATGCACCCACAGCAGTCCTCTTCACCTTGGCCTGCCTTGGTATTTTACAGGCGTTGGTGCCTACCCGATGATCGGAAGGCTGGTTCGCGGCCGCACAAAGGGAGCAGTGCGGCTTGGCTGAACACCCGCTGGCATTGTGGCCAGGTTGTGCACATCGGTAGCAGAGGTCGCTCCGATCGACCACCGATGTGCACGTTGCCCTCACGTGTCCACTTTCAAGGCACCGGAAACAACGCCTTCCTCTGGGCTCCAGTATCTTAATCCTTGCTGCAACCCAGCCAACAAGAAGCCGCCCACTTTCAGCTATCTTTTTTGCAGCGCTAATTGGGCAGCGCACCCAGGCGGTACCCATTCCACTGGGGCCAGTACGGATTTCCCCCACCTTAACCGTCTCCAGCACACAGTTCCCAGCCGTCGTTATTGCCGCGGCTATTTCTTCCCCTGTGACCGAGTCATCGAGGCCTGTTATTCGAAGCTCGGCGGTTTGGGTCGGACGATGAACTCGGGTATCCTCTCCGAGAAGCTCCCGGATCTTCAGCGCGAGTGCGTCGGCCTTCTCTGAATTACCCTCTCCAGGCACCTCGATGACTCGGGCACCCGTCGCCGCCTTACGCACCTGGAGGTACGGGATGCCCATACCTCGCCAGTCTATTTGTGACTTGGCTTCGGCGAGAACTTTCGCATATGACAGCCCTTTCTTCTCCGCCTCGGGCTGGAGCGTGACCACTACTGCTGCGGTTTTGGGCGCTCGCAGCTTCCGTTTTTTCGTTGGCTTCTCCTGTACACTGCTTGAAGGCACCTTCTTGCTGGCCTCCCGCTTGCCATTTCTGCCAACTCGCACCCACTCTCTTGATGGAGCGGGTGCTGATGGCCCGGCAACAGCGGGGGCTGGGACGGCAGGGGACGGCTGGGAGTGTGCACCCTTACTTCTCTTCCCCTTGCCTTTACCCTTCTTAGGAGCGGTCTGTGAGACCGCTGCCGCCTGCGGAGGTTGAATGATCGGCTCCGCAGGAACTTCTTCTCTTATTCTATCCGCCGCTAGAGGTGGACGCACACGAGGCGCGGGCGGAAGTCTCTCCTCGATAGAGGCCAGGCGGGCACTCACCATCGTCCCTAAATCTATCATCAGGGACCGACGGAACTCCTCAAGCTCCGGCTCCTGGCGGATACGTCCTGGCGGATTCATGCTATTCGCTGGATTCGCAGCAGGTTGTTTATCAACACCTAGAGCAGGGGTGGATCGCATCTTCGCCACCTCCGTTTTCATGTGGTCCAGCTCTTTTCGGAGCTGAGCCATCTCATTCCTCATACGGGCGTTCTCAGCTTGGAGAACTGCAGCTTCCTCCGACACAGTCCGCTTGCTGAGCTCCGAGACTACCTCCTGGACACTGGCAGCGGCCTCTTTCAAGTAACCCTGGAAGCGGCCGCACAGCTTTTTGCTATTGTTGGCCACGTGTCTAATAGTTTGTACATCCTTCTCGATTCGGAGGCCAAGCCCGAGAGTCGACTGGTCATCAGCCTCAGGAATCATGGCTGTGCTCGTCGACGCCATCACAGAGCGTTCCGACCGTGTCGGGTACTTCGCTCGAAACTCCCTAGCGGACTCGGCTAATGCCGCGATTTCCCTGTCCGCTTCAAGGCGCATCTGCTCCTTTTCCACCTCTAGCAGCTTCTCCTTCGCTGCCGCCAGACCCACGTACTCCCCAGTGGTGGGGGGTCGACCGCGTCCGCGGTTTTTGGTGACTGGCGATTTTCCGCCCCACTCCTCGTCACTCGAATCTCCGCCGTGCGGTCTTTTGGTGCCTTTGGAGTTGATCTTTGCGCTCCTAGAGCTTCTCCCACTGTTAGACTGCACGTCGAAGAATTCGACGTCTTCAACAGCCCCCACACTACCTCCAACACTGTCTGACTCAGCGTCTGATATATAGAAGTCTTTTTCTAAGCTTCGGTCTCTGTCTCTGTCCGATCGCTGCAGCCTGTCTAGGCTTCTAGCTGACAGCCTAGGTACTCGGACGCTGAGTCTCCTCGTCTCCTTGTCCTTCCTCTTCTTCTTCTCAAGTTCGGGCATGTCTAGCCCTCCTTCTTTCTCCGACCGTCTCGGTCCCTCTACCACCGTACTTCCTTCTCTGCTCTCCTTCTCCAACTTTGTTTTGTTTTGTTTTTTAAAAATAATTTCCATATTATTCCCACGAGATCTTCGGAAATAAGTCCACCCGGGCGGAGCCGTGCGCCGCGGGTAAGCCTTTGGGTTGTTAACCCAGGAGGGGGGCGGCAGGTACCCTCCTGGGAGGCAGTAGTGACCGACACGACGAGCGAGGCGGACCATTCAGCGCACAAGCGGCGCTGACTGGACCGTCTCGCCCGATACCCTGGCCGATCTTCAAGGCCTCGCGCTGCCATTCCACTTGCCACTCAGGGGTTTTTTATTGAAAAGTGGTTGACTCCACTTTGTTTTTTATTGAGGTTGGCTCCTCGCGGCCCGGCCAATTAAGGCAAGGCCTCCGGTCCCGAGCACGCTCAAGGGATAACGGATCCTCACCCCCTCACTTTCGCGAGGGGGAAACCGACCACTCGCACGTCCACTGTGCCCTCAGCTACTCAGAAGGACAGGCGGAGCGCCTTCACGGGGACCACTTCGCTTCACTACAGGCTGGATTGCCCGCAGCTACTGAGCCCCCCCGCCACGACAAGGCGTGGTCCCGTTGGGGGGGAACCTAACCTAACCTAACCTAACCTAACCTAACCTAACCTAACCTAACCTAACCTAACCTAACCTAACCTAACCTAACCTAACCTTTTTTTTTTTTTTTTTTTTTTTTTTTTTTTTTTTTTTTTTTTTTTTTTTTTTTTTTTTATCGTGAGGAAAATGCATTGAATTGCATCCCCACCGTCCTGGGGCGGGCGGTGGGGTATGTGGGGCTCTCCGGCCGTGAAGCGGCCGGCCTACCCACTAAAAACCTCACGGTGTCCAATCTCGCCGCAATGCCAGAGCGCACAGGAACCGTTGCGGATAACATCTATGCGCTGTGGCGGCGGTTGGTCCCTTCGGACCCCAACTCGGGAAATCTTCTCGAGAGGCAGCGTGGACACGCCGCCGCCATCTCGGGCTCAAATACTGGCGACGGACCCCCCCGAGTCCGCCGCCAAGAGCCGTTTAGGGCGGCAACAGGTCATTTCTAACCCGTCGCCTTTGACGCCTAGGGCGCTGGGTGCCGCGGAGGAGCTCGCGCTCTCTCTCTGCAGACTCCTTCGCACCCATTACATTTTCGCAGAAGTGGCGAGTCGCCTGCCAGGCTTCGTCACTGCCGACCATGGCCAAAACTACGGCTGGCAGTGACAGATCCACGCCAATGGTCGACACCAGCGACTGCCGATGCTCGGCCCAAGCTGGGCAGACTTCTAATGTATGTTGAGCGGTGTCGGAGCTGCAACTGCAGTGGTGACACCGCTCGTCCATCTCCCTCTGTATTCGACACAGGTACCTTCCAAAGCAACCGTGCCCGGAAAGCACCTGTGTCAAATGGAAACTTAGTGCCCCATGACTTCGGTTGAGCCATTCTTCGAAGACAGGCATGATAGCCTCGATTGTCCGGCGACCGTACCCCGGCTCCTGCAGCCGCGTCCGCCACTCCACCACTTGAGCTTGGCGAAGGACATCACGACGCTCCTCCACCTCACTGAGCGCCGGACGGTCACCCCGACTCCGCGCCTCCTCGCGCCACTCGTAGAGCGACGCGAGGGATTTTGCGTCTAGGTCCCAGGGCAGAGACCCAGCCAAGACGACAGCTGCTTCTCCCGACACGGTGCGGTATGCCCGCGTAACTCTGATAGCCATCAGCCTCTGTACGCGCAAGAGTGTACTGATGACGCCATCAGAGACACATGCGGCCCACACCGGGGCGCCGTACAGAGCCATCGAGCGCAGAACTCCCATATACAAACGCCTAGTGGAGGTGTTTGGACCACCCAAATTAGGTAAGAGCCGGGCAAGTGCCCCCGCCGCTCCCACCAGCTTCGGCGCCAAACGGCCGAAATGCGCCCTGAAGTCCCAGTTGCTGTCGAGGACAAGGCCGAGGTATTTTAACGTCGACTCGACAGCAACACGGGTTCCGCCAATGACAAGGTGGAAATCACGGGGTGGCTTGTTACGCGGACCGCTGAAGCAGATCGCCTCCGTCTTGCCTAGAGCGACCTCAAGCCCCAAGCCACGTATGCGCTGCACAACGTGCGCCACCCCCGCCGTCACCAGAATGGCTGCCTCACGGTGCGTTCTCCCCCTGGCAGTAACGAGCGTGTCGTCGGCGTAACACGTCACGCCAAGGTTTGGGAGAAAGGCACCGCGAAGCACCCAGTCATAACCAATGTTCCACAGGAGTGGACCGAGGACCGACCCCTGTGGAACGCCGCAGGTCATGCGCCACCGCCGCCACCCATCCTGCGTCTCGTAGGCGATCATCCTCTCGGACAAATACGCCTCGAGGATGCGCTGCAGGTACACGGGTACGCGGTGGTAACGTAGGGCCTCCCTCACGCACGCCCAGGGAAGCGTGTTAAATGCGTTGGCGATATCGAGCGACACCGCCAACAGCACTTCTCCAGCCGCAACGGCTTCCTCTGCAAGCGCCTTTACCCGAAGGATTGCGCCAACGGTCGACCGTTCCCTGCGAAACCCAAACTGGTATTCCGATAGGTCCGGCCCAGTCCGGGTGAGGTGGCTGACGAGGCGCGCAGCAATTATGCGCTCAAAGAGCTTGCACGCCTCGTCCAGCAGAACGATCGGCCGGTACCCCGACGGCGAGTCTTCTGGTCTGCTCTCCTTGCGGAGAAGGACGAGGTTGCCCGTTTTCCACCGAGCGGGGAAGTGTCCTCGCTCGAAACAGGCAGTAAACAGCCTCCTCAGACGGTCGCCCAGCTCTCTCGAGGCCAAGACCCACACGCGACCCGGTATGCCATCCGGCCCGGGTGCGGTGTTCCTAGCACTGAGGCGCCGGACGACCATCTTAATCTCCGCGCTGGTAACTTCGAGGGTATCGTCCTCCTCCTGGGTCGTTGGCTCCGAGGGTGGTAGAGGAGCCATGTGCGGTGGGACGTGGTCTTCCCTCTGGGGGAAGAGCACCGCAACGACCTCAGAGACGAAATGTGGCTCGAGCGTCTGAGTTAGCGGAGGGGCCCACGGTTTGAGCTTGTCCCTTGCCAAACGGTAGGGACGCCCCCATGGGTCCTCACTCAAAGACGCAAGCATTTCATCCCTGGCGCGGTCCTTTGCGGCAGCAATGGCTGTTTTTAGGGCCTCCTTGGCGGACTTATAGGCAGCGTGCAGTTGATCCCCTACAGGGTCCAGCTCATCCGGCACATGCGGGCGACCGCGTCGATGACCCCGGTGTCGGGTGTACGGGCGTCGCGCTACTACGCAAGCGGAACGCAGGGATGCAATCTCCGCGCTCCACCAGTACACCTGTCGCGATAGTCGTCGCGACTTCACACGGGGCATCGACGCGTCACAAACGCTCGTCATGTCCCGTGTAAGCCTATCCACCTCCAAGTCAACATCGTCCAGGGCATCCGGTACGGGCACCCACGCCTGGACGATGGCGGCCTCTTCAAGCAGCACACGGTCCAGCCTCTTTAACGCCCACCGGGGACGATCCATCCGGGGGGATGTGACCGATGGGTTGGAGATCTGGGTAGGAATCTCAAACCGGATGTACAGGTGATCCGATAGAGATTCAACCCCCTCAACAACCCTCCAGTCCTGCACCCTGGGCGCAAGGGCAGGGCTGGCGAACGTGACGTCCACGATCGACTCGCCCTGCCAGCGCACCAAGGTGCTCGTCGACCCCTGGTTTAGGACCTCCAAGTCGAAGGAGTCGACCCAGGGCCCCAGTATAGCACCCCTCGAACATGTTCGTGCACTGCCCCACCTCGTCGACCAAGAGTTCAAGTCCCCCAGGAGAAGAACCGGGCGAGGTTGTATGCGGTCCAGAAGGTCCCCAACTTCGCCCAAGAAGGACTCAAACTCGGAGTCGCGTCGGTTTGGCGAAAAGTACACCCCGACGACGACTATGTCCCTCCACTGCACCGCGACGTACCCCACGCCGCGAGCAATGGGTTTGAGGGGTGGCGCACACAGGGCACTCGATGGGATGATGGCAACGAGAGCCGCCGTGTCAACAATCCAATTGCTCCGAGGTGGAATCCAATAGGGCTCCGCCACCACTGCCACCTCAACATTCCATTCCGCCAGTGACGCAACCAGCATGTCCTGCGCGGAACTGCAATGGTTTATGTTCACCTGAAGAAAGCGATGAATGATGTTGTCCATTAGGGACACTCGATTTCAATGTCTACCTCATCCATCGCTTCCTCCCGGGTAGCCGCGGGGGCTACGGAAGAAGCAGCAGGGCGGACTGCAACTGGGCGTGTTGATGCACCCACAGCTGCAGTCTTCTTGACCCTGGCCTGTTCCGGGACTTTACAGGCGTTGGTGCCCACTCGATGGTCGGAAGGCTGGTTTGCGGCCGCACAAAGGGAGCACTGCGGCTTGGCTGAACACCCGCTGGCATTGTGGCCAGGTTGTGCACATCGGTAGCAGAGGTCGCTGCGATCGACCACCGATGTGCACGTTGCCCTCACGTGTCCAGTTTCAAGGCACCGGTAACAACGCCTTCCTCTGGGCTCCAGTATCTTAATCCTTGCTGCAACCCAGCCAACAAGAAGCCGCCCACTTTCAGATATCTTTTTTGCAGCGCTAATTGGGCAGCGCACCCATGCCGTACCCATTCCACTGGGGCCAGCACGGATTTCCCCCACCTTAACTGTCTCCAACACACAGTTTCCAGCCGCCGTTATTGCCGCGGCTATTTCTTCCCCTGTGACCGAGTCGTCGAGGCCTGTTATTCGCAGCTCGGCGGTTTGGGTCGGACGATGGACTCGGGTATCCTCACCGAGAAGCTCCCGGATCTTCAGCGCGAGTGCGTCGGCCTTCTCCGAATTGCCCTCTCCAGGCACCTCGATGACTCGGGCACCCGTCGCCGCCTTACGCACCTGGAGGTACGGGATGCCCATTCCTCGCCAGTCTATTTGAGACTTGGCTTCGGCGAGGACTTTGGCATATGACAGCCCTTTCTTCTCCGCCTCGGGCTGAAGCGTGACCACTACTGCTGCGGTTTTGGGCGCTCGCAGCTTCCGTTTTTTCGACGGTTTCTCCTGCACACTGCTTGAAGGCACCTTCTTGCTGGCCTCCCGCTTGCCGTTTCTGCCAACTCGCACCCACTCTCTGGATGGAGCGGGTACTGATGGC
Source organism: Idaea aversata (assembly GCA_907269075.1). Lineage (NCBI taxonomy): Eukaryota > Metazoa > Arthropoda > Insecta > Lepidoptera > Geometridae > Idaea > Idaea aversata. Next base: position 24,578 of record OU026100.1, read on the forward strand.
CCGGCAACAGCGGGGGCTGGGACGGCAGGGGCCGGCTGGGAAGGTGTACCCTTGCTTCTCTTCCCCTTGCCTTTACCCTTCTTGGGAGCGGTCTGTGAGACCGCTGTTGCCTGCGGAGTTGGCATAATCGGCTCCACAGGAGTCGCTTCTCTCATTCTATCCGCCGCAAGAGGTGGACGCACACGAGGCGCGGGCGGAAGCCTCTCCTCGATAGAGGCCAGGCGGGCACTCACCATCGTCCCTAAATCTATCATCAGGGACCGACGGAACTCCTCAAGCTCCGGCTCCTGGCGGATACGTCCTGGCGGATTCATGCTATTCGCTGGATTCGCAGCAGGTTGTTTATCAACACCTAGAGCAGGGGTGGATCGCATCTTCGCCACCTCCGCTTTCATGTGGTCCAGCTCTTTTCGGAGCTGAGCCATCTCATTCCTCATACGGGCGTTCTCAGCTTGGAGAACTGCAGCTTCCTCCGACACAGTCCGCTTGCTGAGCTCCGAGACTACCTCCTGGACACTGGCAGCGGCCTCTTTCAAGTAACCCTGGAAGCGGCCGCACAGCTTTTTGCTATTGTTGGCCACGTGTCTAATAGTTTGGACATCCTTCTCGATTCGGAGGCCAAGCCCGAGAGTCGACTGGTCATCAGCCTCAGGAATCATGGCTGTGCTCGTCGACGCCATCACAGAGCGTTCCGACCGTGTCGGGTACTTCGCTCGAAACTCCCTAGCGGACTCGGCTAATGCCGCGATTTCCCTGTCCGCTTCAAGGCGCATCTGCTCCTTTTCCACCTCTAGCAGCTTCTCCTTCGCTGCCGCCAGACCCACGTACTCCCCAGTGGTGGGGGGTCGACCGCGTCCGCGGTTTTTGGTGACTGGCGATTTTCCGCCCCACTCCTCGTCACTCGAATCTCCGCCGTGCGGTCTTTTGGTGCCTTTGGAGTTGATCTTTGCGCTCCTAGAGCTTCTCCCACTGTTAGACTGCACGTCGAAGAATTCGACGTCTTCAACAGCCCCCACACTACCTCCAACACTGTCTGACTCAGCGTCTGATATATAGAAGTCTTTTTCTAAGCTTCGGTCTCTGTCTCTGTCCGATCGCTGCAGCCTGTCTAGGCTTCTAGCTGACAGCCTAGGTACTCGGACGCTGAGTCTCCTCGTCTCCTTGTCCTTCCTCTTCTTCTTCTCAAGTTCGGGCATGTCTAGCCCTCCTTCTTTCTCCGACCGTCTCGGTCCCTCTACCACCGTACTTCCTTCTCTGCTCTCCTTCTCCAACTTTGTTTTGTTTTGTTTTTTAAAAATAATTTCCATATTATTCCCACGAGATCTTCGGAAATAAGTCCACCCGGGCGGAGCCGTGCGCCGCGGGTAAGCCTTTGGGTTGTTAACCCAGGAGAGGGGCGGCAGGTACCCTCCTGGGAGGCAGTAGTGACCGACACGACGAGCGAGGCGGACCATTCAGCGCACAAGCGGCGCTGACTGGACCGTCTCGCCCGATACCCTGGCCGATCTTCAAGGCCTCGCGCTGCCATTCCACTTGCCACTCAGGGGTTTTTTATTGAAAAGTGGTTGACTCCACTTTGTTTTTTATTGAGGTTGGCTCCTCGCGGCCCGGCCAATTAAGGCAAGGCCTCCGGTCCCGAGCACGCTCAAGGGATAACGGATCCTCACCCCCTCACTTTCGCGAGGGGGAAACCGACCACTCGCACGTCCACTGTGCCCTCAGCTACTCAGAAGGACAGGCGGAGCGCCTTCTCGGGGACCACTTCGCTTCACTACAGGCTGGATTGCCCGCAGCTACTGAGCCCCCCCGCCACGACAAGGCGTGGTCCCGTTGGGGGGGAACCTAACCTAACCTAACCTAACCTTTTTTTTTTTTTTTTTTTATCGTGAGGAAAATGCATTGAACTGCATCCCCACCGTCCTGGGGCGGAGCGGTGGGGTATGTGGGGCTCTCCGGCCGTGAAGCGGCCGGCCTACCCACTAAAAACCTCACGGTGTCCAATCTCGCCGCAATGCCAGAGCGCACAGGAACCGTTGCGGATAACATCCATGCGCTCTGGCGGCGGTTGGTCCCTTCGGACCCCAACTCAGGAAATCCTCTCGAGAGGCAACGTGGACACGCCGCCGCCATCTCGGGCTCAAATACTGGCGACGGACCCCCCCGAGTCCGCCGCCAAGAGCCGTTTAGGGCGGCAACAGGTCATTTCTGACCCGTCGCCTTTGACGCCTAGGGCGCTGGGTGCCGCGGAGGAGCTCGCGCTCTCTCTCTGCAGACTCCTTCGCACCCATTACATTCTCGCAGAAGTGGCGAGTCGCCTGCCAGGCTTCGTCACTGCCGACCATGGCCAAAACTACGGCTGGCAGTGACAGATCCACGCCAATGGTCGACACCAGCGACTGCCGATGCTCGGCCCAAGCTGGGCAGACTTCTAAAGTATGTTGAGCGGTGTCGGAGCTGCAACTGCAGTGGTGACACCGCTCGTCCATCTCCCTCTGTATTCGACACAGGTACCTTCCAAAGCAACCGTGCCCGGAAAGCACCTGTGTCAAATGGAAACTTAGTGCCCCATGACTTCGGTTGAGCCATTCTTCGAAGACAGGCATGATAGCCTCGATTGTCCGGCGACCGTACCCCGGCTCCTGCAGCCGCGTCCGCCACTCCACCACTTGAGCTTGGCGAAGGACATCACGACGCTCCTCCACCTCCCTGAGCGCCGGACGGTCACCCCGACTCCGCGCCTCCTCGCGCCACTCGTAGAGCGACGCGAGGGATTTTGCGTCGAGGTCCCAGGGCAGAGACCCAGCCAAGACGACGGCTGCTTCTCCCGACACGGTGCGGTATGCCCGCGTAACTCTGATGGCCATCAGCCTCTGTACGCGCAAGAGTGTACTGATGACGCCATCAGAGACACATGCGGCCCACACCGGGGCGCCGTACAGAGCCATCGAGCGCAGAACTCCCATATACAAACGCCTAGTGGAGGTGTTTGGACCACCCAAATTAGGTAAGAGCCGGGCAAGTGCCCCCGCCGCTCCAACCAGCTTCGGCGCCAAACAGCCGAAATGCGCCCTGAAGTCCCAGTTGCTGTCGAGGACAAGGCCGAGGTATTTTAACGTCGACTCGACAGCAACACGGGTTCCGCCAATGACAAGGTGGAAATCACGGGGTGGCTTGTTACGCGGACCGCTGAAGCAGATCGCCTCCGTCTTGCCTAGAGCGACCTCAAGCCCCAAGCCACGTATGCGCTGCACAACGTGCGCCACCCCCGCCGTCACCAGAATGGCTGCCTCACGGTGCGTTCTCCCCCTGGCAGTAACGAGCGTGTCGTCGGCGTAACACGTCACGCCAAGGTTTGGGAGAAAGGCACCGCGAAGCACCCAGTCATAACCAATGTTCCACAGGAGTGGACCGAGGACCGACCCCTGTGGAACGCCGCAGGTCATGCGCCACCGCCGCCACCCATCCTGCGTCTCGTAGGCGATCATCCTCTCGGACAAATACGCCTCGAGGATGCGCTGCAGGTACACGGGTACGCGGTGGTAACGTAGGGCCTCCCTCACGCACGCCCAGGGAAGCGTGTTAAATGCGTTGGCGATATCGAGCGACACCGCCAACAGCACTTCTCCAGCCGCAACGGCTTCCTCTGCAAGCGCCTTTACCCGAAGGATTGCGCCAACGGTCGACCGTTCCCTGCGAAACCCAAACTGGTATTCCGATAGGTCCGGCCCAGTCCGGGTGAGGTGGCTGACGAGGCGCGCAGCAATTATGCGCTCAAAGAGCTTGCACGCCTCGTCCAGCAGAACGATCGGCCGGTACCCCGACGGCGAGTCTTCTGGTCTGCTATCCTTGCGGAGAAGGACGAGGTTGCCCGTTTTCCACCGAGCGGGGAAGTGTCCTCGCTCGAAACAGGCAGTAAACAGCCTCCTCAGACGGTCGCCCAGCTCTCTCGAGGCCAAGACCCACACGCGACCCGGTATGCCATCCGGCCCGGGTGCGGTGTTCCTAGCACTGAGGCGCCGGACGACCATCTTAATCTCCGCGCTGGTAACTTCGAGGGTATCGTCCTCCTCCTGGGTCGTTGGCTCCGAGGGTGGTAGAGGAGCCATGTGCGGTGGGACGTGGTCTTCCCTCTGGGGGAAGAGCACCGCAACGACCTCAGAGACGAAATGTGGCTCGAGCGTCTGAGTTAGCGGAGGGGCCCACGGTTTGAGCTTGTCCCTTGCCAAACGGTAGGGACGCCCCCATGGGTCCTCACTCAAAGACGCAAGCATTTCATCCCTGGCACGGTCCTTTGCGGCAGCAATGGCTGTTTTTAGGGCCTCCTTGGCGGACTTATAGGCAGCGTGCAGTTGATCCCCTACAGAGTCCAGCTCATCCGGCACATGCGGGCGACCGCGTCGATGACCCCGGTGTCGGGTGTACGGGCGTCGCGCTACTACGCAAGCGGAACGCAGGGATGCAATCTCCGCGCTCCACCAGTACACCTGTCGCGATAGTCGTCGCGACTTCACACGGGGCATCGACGCGTCACAAACGCTCGTCATGTCCCGTGTAAGCCTATCCACCTCCAAGTCAACATCGTCCAGGGCATCCGTTACGGGCACCCACGCCTGGACAATTGCGGCCTCTTCAAGCAGCACACGGTCCAGCCTCTTTAACGCCCACCGGGGACGATCCATCCCGGGGGATGTGACCAAAGTGTTGGAGGTCTGGGTAGGAATCTCAAACCGGATGTACAGGTGATCCGATAGAGATTCAACCCCCTCAACAACCCTCCAGTCCTGCACCCTGGGCGCAAGGGCAGGGCTGGCGAACGTGACGTCCACGATCGACTCGCCCTGCCAGCGCACCAAGGTGCTCGTCGACCCCTGGTTTAGGACCTCCAAGTCGAAGGAGTCGACCCAGGGCCCCAGTATAGCACCCCTCGAACATGTTCGTGCACTGCCCCACCTCGTCGACCAAGAGTTCAAGTCCCCCAGGAGAAGAACCGGGCGAGGTTGTATGCGGTCCAGAAGGTCCCCAACTTCGCCCAAGAAGGACTCAAACTCGGAGTCGCGTCGGTTTGGCGAAAAGTACACCCCGACGACGACTATGTCCCTCCACTGCACCGCGACGTACCCCACGCCGCGAGCAATGGGTTTGAGGGGTGGCGCACACAGGGCACTCGATGGGATGATGGCAACGAGAGCCGCCGTGTCAACAATCCAATTGCTCCGAGGTGGAATCCAATAGGGCTCCGCCACCACTGCCACCTCAACATTCCATTCCGCCAGTGACGCAACCAGCATGTCCTGCGCGGAACTGCAATGGTTTATGTTCACCTGAAGAAAGCGATGAATGATGTTGTCCATTAGGGACACTCGATTTCAATGTCTACCTCATCCATCGCTTCCTCCCGGGTAGCCGCGGGGGCTACGGAAGAAGCAGCAGGGCGGACCGCAACTGGGCGTGCCGATGCACCCACAGCAGTCCTCTTCACTTTGGCCTGCTTTGGTATTTTACAGGCGTTGGTGCCTACCCGATGATCGGAAGGCTGGTTCGCGGCCGCACAAAGGGAGCAGTGCGGCTTGGCTGAACACCCGCTGGCATTGTGGCCAGGTTGTGCACATCGGTAGCAGAGGTCGCTCCGATCGACCACCGATGTGCACGTTGCCCTCACGTGTCCACTTTCAAGGCACCGGAAACAACGCCTTCCTCTGGGCTCCAGTATCTTAATCCTTGCTGCAACCCAGCCAACAAGAAGCCGCCCACTTTCAGCTATCTTTTTTGCAGCGCTAATTGGGCAGCGCACCCAGGCGGTACCCATTCCACTGGGGCCAGTACGGATTTCCCCCACCTTAACCGTCTCCAGCACACAGTTCCCAGCCGTCGTTATTGCCGCGGCTATTTCTTCCCCTGTGACCGAGTCATCGAGGCCTGTTATTCGAAGCTCGGCGGTTTGGGTCGGACGATGAACTCGGGTATCCTCTCCGAGAAGCTCCCGGATCTTCAGCGCGAGTGCGTCGGCCTTCTCTGAATTACCCTCTCCAGGCACCTCGATGACTCGGGCACCCGTCGCCGCCTTACGCACCTGGAGGTACGGGATGCCCATACCTCGCCAGTCTATTTGTGACTTGGCTTCGGCGAGAACTTTCGCATATGACAGCCCTTTCTTCTCCGCCTCGGGCTGGAGCGTGACCACTACTGCTGCGGTTTTGGGCGCTCGCAGCTTCCGTTTTTTCGACGGCTTCTCCTGTACACTGCTTGAAGGCACCTTCTTGCTGGCCTCCCGCTTGCCATTTCTGCCAACTCGCACCCACTCTCTTGATGGAGCGGGTGCTGATGGCCCGGCAACAGCGGGGGCTGGGACGGCAGGGGACGGCTGGGAATGTGCACCCTTACTTCTCTTCCCCTTGCCTTTACCCTTCTTAGGAGCGGTCTGTGAGACCGCTGCCGCCTGCGGAGGTTGAATGATCGGCTCCGCAGGATCTTCTTCTCTTATTCTATCCGCCGCTAGAGGTGGACGCACACGAGGCGCGGGCGGAAGTCTCTCCTCGATAGAGGCCAGGCGGGCACTCACCATCGTCCCTAAATCTATCATCAGGGACCGACGGAACTCCTCAAGCTCCGGCTCCTGGCGGATACGTCCTGGCGGATTCATGCTATTCGCTGGATTCGCAGCAGGTTGTTTATCAACACCTAGAGCCGGGGTGGATCGCATCTTCGCCACCTCCGCTTTCATGTGTTCCAGCTCTTTTCGGAGCTGAGCCATCTCATCCCTCATACGGGCGTTCTCAGCTTGGAGAACTGCAGCTTCCTCCGACACAGTCCGCCTGCTGAGCTCCGAGACTACCTCCTGGACACTAGCAGCGGCCTCTTTCAAGTAGCCCTGGAAGCGGCCGCACAGCTTTTTGCTATTGTTGGCCACGTGTCTAATAGTTTGGACATCCTTCTCGATTCGGAGGCCAAGCCCGAGAGTCGACTGGTCATCAGCCTCAGGAATCACGGCTGTGCTCGTCGACGCCATCACAGAGCATTCCGACCGTGTCGGGTACTTCGCTCGAAACTCCCTAGCGGACTCGGCTAATGCAGCGATTTCCCTGTCCGCTTCAAGGCGCATCTGCTCCTTTTCCACCTCTAGCAGCTTCTCCTTCGCTGCCGCCAGACCCACGTACTCGCCAGTGGTGGGGGGTCGACCGCGCCCGCGGTTTTTGGTGACTGGCGATTTTCCGCCCCACTCCTCGTCACTCGAATCTCCGCCGTGCGGTCTTTTGGTGCCCTTGGAGTTGATCTTTGCGCTCCTAGAGCTTCTCCCACTGTTAGACTGCACGTCGAAGAATTCGACATCTTCACCGGCTTCCACACTACCTCCAACACTGTCTGACTCAGCGTCTGATATATAGAAGTCTTTTTCTAAGCTTCGGTCTCTGTCTCTGTCCGATCGCTGCAGCCTGTCTAGGCTTCTAGCTGACAGCCTAGGTACTCGGACGCTGAGTCTCCTCGTCTCCTTGTCCTTCCTCTTCTTCTTCTCAAGTTCGGGCATGTCTAGCCCTCCTTCTTTCTCCGACCGTCTCGGTCCCTCTACCACCGTACTTCCTTCTCTGCTCTCCTTCTCCAACTTTGTTTTGTTTTGTTTTTTAAAAATAATTTCCATATTATTCCCACGAGATCTTCGGAAATAAGTCCACCCGGGCGGAGCCGTGCGCCGCGGGTAAGCCTTTGGGTTGTTAACCCAGGAGGGGGGCGGCAGGTACCCTCCTGGGAGGCAGTAGTGACCGACACGACGGGCGAGGCGGACCATTCAGCGCACAAGCGGCGCTGACTGGACCGTCCCGCCCGACACCCTGGCCGATCTTAAAGGCCTCGCGCTGCCATCCCGCTTGCCACACAGGGGTTTTTTATTGAAAAGTGGTGTGCTCCACTTTGTTTTTTATTGAGGTTGGCTCCTCGCGGCCCGGCCAATTAAGGCAAGGCCTCCGGTCCCGAGCACGCTCAAGGGATAACGGATCCTCACCCCCTCACTTTCGCGAAGGGGAAACCAACCACTCGCACGTCCACTGTGCCCTCAGCTACTCAGAAGGACAGGCGGAGCGCCTTCTCGGGGACCACTTCGCTTCACTACAGGCTGGATTGCCCGCAGCTACTGAGCCCCCCCGCCACGACAAGGCGTGGTCCCGTTGGGGGGGAACCTAACCTAACCTAACCTAACCTAACCTAACCTAACCTAACCTAACCTAACCTAACCTAACCTAACCTAACCTAACCTAACCTTTTTTTTTTTTTTTTTTTTTTTTTTCGTGAGGAAAATGCATTGAACTGCATCCCCACCGTCCTTGGGGTGGAGCGGTGGGGTATGTGGGGCTCTCCGGCCGTGAAGCGGCCGGCCTACCCACTAAAAACCTCACGGCGGCCATCCTCAGGCATCTTGGGGGGGCCCCGGGCTCGCGTAAGCGCACCGGAACCCTCCCGCCTACGCCCCCCCAATCACTTGGGAGGGCCCTCTCCCGGGGGAGCCTAGCAGAGGCTCAACCCCTCAGGGAACGCCGCTTCGACCCACGCCGTATTCTTCAGCGTGGAGCGAGACGGGGTCCCCTCGACGACACCACCCGCCGCACCGGCGGTGTCATCCCGGCCGCTACCACGGGCACATCGACCCCAACGATGTACCCGCACGCGAGCCCGTCGCGGCGGCTAGCCAAGCTATGTGGCCCGCCGCCGCCTTCTTCGAGTGGGATCGGCTCTCTCCCGATCCCGCTCTGCGCCCTCCTTCTGGAGCATTACTGCTTCACAGAAGGAGAGCGCCGCCTCCCAGCACTCCTCACTCTCCAGCATGGCCGCGACCAATGCTGGCGGGGACAGATCCCGTCCGATGACGTCGACCAGGACTCGACGCTCAGACTCCCATGCAGGGCAGTCTTCCAGCGTGTGCTGGGCGGAGTCCAGGTCGGATGCGCAGTGGTGGCATTGTGTCGTGACTTCCCTCCCAATTCGATTCAGATACTCACCGAAACATCCGTGTCCGGTGAGTATCTGAGTCAACCTGTAGGTGACCTCACCCCCCTGCCGATCCAGGCCTCGAAGTTGGGCAGGACGGCACCGACAGCGCGTTGGCGCGCACAACCCATGAGTTCCAGCTGCACGCGCCAGTCTCTTAAGGCCTGTCGGTGCGCGTCCTGCCGGAGCATTCCTAACCTACTAACCTAACCTAACCTAACCTAACCTAACCTAACCTAACCTTTTTTTTTTTTTTTTTTTTTTTTTTTTTTTTTTTTTTTTTTTTACGTCAGGAAAATGCATGAAACTGCACTTCCACCGCCCCGGGGGGAGCGGTGGGGAGTGTGAGGCTCTCCGGCCGTGAAGCGGCCGGCATACTCACTAAAAACCTGACGATGCTGCCTACTCGCCACTTTCGCGCCGGGGGTACCAGTACCGCTTTCGCTCCGCCCGGCTTCCCCCGACAGTGGTTGGTCCTCGCGGACCCAATCTAATTTTTTATGACCGCCACGAGAAAGGCGACGTGCAGCACGCCGCCGCCTCCTCAGACCTCTGAACTGACGGTGATCCCCCCCGAGATCACCGCCAAGGTCGTAAATGTGGCGCGTGAATCGCTGCCTACTGTACGCCGTGCGCAGATTGGAGAAGACCACTCCGCTCCGCCACCACCACGGTCAACCCGAGACAACCCCTATGGACAGGGCATCTCGATGTCCGGCCCCTCCGAAGTTTGGGGAGGAACCGGGGCGGCCGGAGGACGATAGCCAGGTGGTCTTAGGCCCTTCTTCTTTTTGGGTGTGACGCAAGATTTGCCCCCCACCCGATGCTCAGCCGGCTTGCCAGCTGCAGCGCACACCGAGCATCGCACAGCAGCGCTGCACGAGTCCGCCTTGTGACCCAGCTGACCGCAGCGATAGCACTCACCGCTGCGGTCCACTGGGGACCTGCACCATGTCTGGGTGTGCCCAGGTTCCAAGCACCTGAAGCACCTGAGCCTCTTCGGCTGTAAAAGCTCTACTCGGGCCGCGCTCCAGCCAACAAGTAGACGGCCCTCCGCGCCAAGCGATTTGGCTGCCTCGATTGGGCAGCGCACCCACACCGTCCCGGAACCCCGCGCGTTAGTTCGAATTTTGCCCACTTTGACTGCGTCTAGGGCGCAGTTTGTTTTACCCGCTATCGCGGCAGCAACTTCTTCCACTGTGACTGTGTCGTCGAGGCCTCTGATGCGCATTTCGGCGCACATCACAGGCCTCGAGACAATAACACCCTCAACATCGCGAGCGAGGACTTCACGAATGCTGTCAGCCAGCGCATCCGCTTTGCGGCTCCTGTCTTCCCCTGAGACCTGCAGCAATTTCGCCCCGGTGGCCGTTCCGACCATATCTACGCCAGTTTCAAGACCTAAACTGGCTAGGTCCACCCTCTGCCTGGCTTTGTTTATCACCGAGGCATAAGTTACACCCTTTTCCAGCTCTGACTGTGGCAGCATAATAACGACTGCCGCAGTCTTTGGGGCGGTAAGTCGGGGTGTGCGCTTGGACTTCCCACCGCGTTTACCCCGCTTCCCCTTCTTTTTCACCTGGGGGGAAGGTTTTCCTCCCTTGCCCACTGTGGTCCAGGCATTATCGGCCGAAGTCGATGGCGTCTGGGCCGGTGCCTCCTTCGGAGGAGCAGCTTTCTTAGCAACTCGACTCACCCTTGTCTCCTTCTTCGACGCAGCCTGCGCAGGCGCAGACCGCGAAGGTGCATCTTGCAAAGGCGCAGCCTGCATAGGCGCGGCCTCTACAGATGGAGCCCTCGTCACTTCTCTGGCCCTGTCCGCCGCAAGCGGGGGACGAAGGCGTGCAGCTGGGGGCAGCCGTTCCTCTATGGCAGCGAGTCGCTGCAAAATAATGTCGAATCCCTGTGCACCCTGGGGCGCTCGCTCGCCCGCAACGTTCTCTCTCCTCTGCGCGTTCTCGCGGCGGACGTTCCGCATCTCCTTTATCATTTGGGCCATCTCCATACGGAGATTAGCCACGCACTGATTTAGCCTGGCGTTATCAGCCTTTAGCTGCGCCATCTCCTCCGTCTGTGTCCGGGTAGTCAATTCCTCAAGTGCCACCTTGATATTGGTGGTGGCAACGTTAAGGAATTTAATGAACTCCCCCTTGAGGTGTCCACTGCGCTGGGCAACCTCCCTTACGGCCAACAAATTGGACGCAGCCTTGTCTCCGATAGTGGTAGCCGTCTGCGCCTTCGGATCGCCGATTGGAACAACCAAATCGGCGATTTTTACCGCCTTGCTGGTCGAAGGCCGTGGCGACCGATCACGAACCAGCCCCTTTTCTGCTTGGAGGCGGATGATGTCGCGCTCCGCCGCCGCTTTGGCTTCGATTTCCTTGTGGAGACCGATGTGTTCACCTGAGGGCTGTCGGTCTCTCTCAGGATGCCCCTTATTCGCCGCTCTTGCGGCCGCCAAGTCTTCCTCAGCCTGTCGGCGTATTAACGCTGTCTCAGCCTCTTCCAAGTCCTGCCTGGCCTTACGCAAGTCAACGTATTGGCCCGTGGTGGGCGGTCTACCTCTTCCTCTCTGCGCTGGAGATACCCCAGCGCTCTCCCTCGCTTCCGGCGGCAAAGGCCGCTTCCCTGCCTTCCGGCTGCTTACCATCGAGACGGACGACTGCGATGACTCGTCGCTTTCGTCCGCCCCGGACAAGTCTGAAACTGAGCCAAACAGACTCTCCATACTTTGCGCAAGTGTTCGCGCAATAATTGGCGATCGGTCGCGGATATTGTGCGCACCGTGCCCCGACTTCTCAGCAGCCATATCTTCAAGCCGCGTTAGCCTTACAATTGGGCTGCGCAGCCGCTGCTCTTTTGCCACTCTTGTGGCTTCAGTCTCCGGCTTCTCCAGCCCTTCAACCTCCGGCTTTCTCAGCCCTTCCGTCTCATCAACTCCTCCTACATCGTCAGATTTTTTGTTTTCAGTCTCCATATAGTTCCCACGAGAACACGGTTTTAAACGTCCACCTAGGCCGGAGCCGGTCGGCACTAGGTAAGCCTTGAGATTGATAACCCAGGGGAGGGGCGGCAGGTACCCCCCTGGGGGTGCGGTAGAGACTGCCTACTGGGCAGCCACACAGGTCTCGCCCCGCACCACCAACTTACCTTTCAGGTTTTTTAAGGTGGTCTCTCCACCAGGCCCGGCCAATGAAGGCAAGGCCCATACCACCCCATCCCTCGCTTTCGCGAGGAGGCCCCTAAACTACGTACGCCGGCCAATTAAGGCAAGCGCACCCCCGAACTGTGTGTAGTGTAAGTGTGTGTGTGGTGTGTGTGTGTGTGTGATTGGTTCGGCCAAGCCGATGGTAAAGCCCACCGACGAGGACGAACCAATGTGTGTGTATGTGATGTCGATGATCCCCCAGCAGCGCGGAGAACATCGAACACGATGTATTTGTGGTCAGAAAGCGTGACCGCCTCCTCCGCCACCCTCCATCCTGATACCGTGTGCGAGGCCGAGGGAGTCGCCCATGACAGGTCCACGATCGACCTCCCCTGCCATTGCTCACAGGTAAAGACTGAACCTCTGTTTAGTAATCGGAGGTCCAGCCCTGCCGCCCATTCCAGAAGCGTTTCCCCCTTAACGTTGTCTACGACGTCCCCCCACTCACCCGAGCGCGCGTTGAAGTCCCCCAGGACGAATACCTGACGGGGGGCGCAGGCGCGAATGCAACTCTCCAGTCCGTCCAGGTATGCCTCGAACTCGGCGATGTCACAGTTAGGAGAGATGTAACAGCTCACCATGGCCGTGGACCCCCACTCCACGGCCACGTAACCCAGCCCTTTTGCGATGAGGGAGCAATGGAGGTTGTCCCCTCCCGCCCAATAAATGCAGGCCAAGCCCAAATCGTCCCCGAACCACCTGGGGTTGTCTGGGACAGAGTAGGGCTCGGCGATTACCGCCAGGGCAACCGACCACTCCGCGAGCGTTTGTAGCAGGAGGTCCTGCGCCGCGCGGGTGTGGTTCAGGTTGACCTGCAAAACTCGTGTGTGGAGCATTAGGAGGCCTCCATGACTTCCTCACTTCCCCGGGCTGGGGAAGGTGGCCGGACAGGCCCCTTCTTCTTCTTTTTCTTCGGCGGGGAGCACTTTTTGGTCCCCAGCCGATGGTCGGCGGCCCGCCCTAGTTCCGCGCAGACCGGGCAATGGGGGTCGGACGCTGTGCAATGACGGGCAACATGCCCCGACTCACCGCACCTGTAACAGCGTCCACTCCTGTCTACGTTATTGGGGCACATTACTCTGACGTGCCCCACCTCGAGGCACCGGTAGCACTGCAACGGCCGTACTGCCAGTGCCTCCACCCTTGCCGCAGTCCAACCTATCTGTACCCGTCCTTGGGCCGCCAGCTTCTTGACGGCTGCGACCGGGCAGCGGACCCAAACGGTCCCCATCCGCGATGCGGCGGTGCGGATCTCCCCGATCTTGATATCAGTCTGGGAGCATCCGCCCGCCTCGGCGATCGCCGCCGTGACATCCCCGGGGGTGATGGACTCGTCTAGATCCATCACTCGCATGTCGCCCATTTTACACGGGCGCGAGATGAGCGCACCCGTGTCGGCGAGGGCCTCCCTCATCTTCTCTGCCAAGGCGTCGGCTTTGGCGGAGCTCTCGGGACCTGGAATCTCCAATAGGAGAGCCCCGGTTACCGCCTTCCTCTGCTTTACGCCCCCCACGATGCCAAGGTCCGCTAGCTTAATGCGGGTCCTGGCGGCCGTCATTACTGCAGCGATCGTGGTCTCTGCGCCCTCAGGCACCGTGACCAAAACCGCCGCACATGTAGGGGGCTTGGGCTGCCCCTTCTTCTTCTGAGGAGTGGGGGCGGCCTGGGTTCGTGGCGTGGGAGGCGCCGGAGCAGCGACCTGCTGCTTGGCACGGGCGGCCGCCTTCCGGCCGACCACCGTCGCCCAGGTGCCGCCCTGTGACCCCACCCGCTCCGTCGACGGCCCTGGAACTGGTGGAGGCTGTGACGGTGCCGTTCGCCCCCTCTTCGTCCGCTTCCTTTCCTTCTTGCTCTGGGACTCCGTCAGCGTCGCCTGGGGAATTTCCCCCTCTCGGCGCTGACTCTGTCCCAGTGGAGGTCTTCTTCCCATCTCGGGGAAGAGACGGCCCATAAGCTCGGACTGAAAACGAGCGTACTCCCGGTCCATAATGGCCGAGAGCTGGCTCCAGTCCGAGCTTGGTTCATGTTGAGGGGCTGACGCCGTCGGCCGAGGTGTCGGTGCGGGCGCCCCCCTTTGTGAACCGTCTCTTCCCTTCTTAGATCTTGCAGTCGGTGCCGTCGGGGGAGGTAATACTTCCCGGGAAGGCCCCGGCGCCTGATCCTTTCTGGGCGCATGAAGGGTTCTCGCCGCGGCCGGGGGATGTGACGAACCCCCTCCCCTCCGTAGCTCCTTTACCTCGCTGGCCAGCTCCTCGATACGAGCGTACAACTGGTCGATGAGGGAGCGAGTCCTCTCGTTGTCCCGGTTCCGCATCTCCGCCCTCACACACAGCTCCGACGCGCAGGCCTTTAGGGTGACGAGGGTGGACCGAACGGACTTCACTAAATCTTTCTTAGCGCTCTTTGGTTCATCGATCGCATTCTCTACGGCCGATAAACAGGAGAACAGCTCTGCGCCGATGTCCGCGGATGCTTGCTCACTCCTGTCCTCTCCGGATTCGGCGGCCGGTTGCACCTCCCGCTCCGTGCTGGCATCGTCCGCTGTCCTTCTCCTCACGACCATGGGCCTCCCGTCATCGTCGGCAGGACGCTGCGGTTTGCGCTTTCGCGCCCGCAGAGTTCCGCTGATGGAGGATGACATAGAGACGTCGTCGCCGCCGTCGTCTCTGTCTCCATCGTCCTCCCTCCCAGCCCCTGGCTTCGGGCTAGGAGTGCCTGGTCTTACAAATTGCAAGACCAGGCTCCCCTCCGAGGTCGTCCTTGAATGGGACCGGGAGCGAACAAAACTGGGCGTGCTCGCCTCCGATCTCTTTGTGTCCAGTCCAGTTGTGGGATCATCGACCTCACAATGTGATTGTGGGGTCGGAACGTCCACCGTGTCATCTCCGTTACGCGACCGAGGTCGCGAGGCAGTGTTGGCCCCCCCGTATACGTGGGGCCAGCTGCCCTCGAAAGGGCAGCACGGGATTCCCCAGCCATGTGGCTAGGACCCGCCCGGGGATCGTTTTCGCACTTGCCTTTTTTCATTTTGTTTTTTGTCCAGTTAACGTCTGGGACCCGACGTTGGTGCCCTAGGGGCCGACCTACGCGCCGACCATACATCCCCTCGCCAGGCACCGGAGCTTGGGATTTACGGATTTTTTATATAGTGGTTTACTCCACGCGGTCCCTTGGGACCCCCGTTCCTCTCCGTTGAGGGTTACGGGTTAGGCCGATCGGGGGGGTTTATAACCCCTGATCCGTCGCCCCTTACACGGGACAGGCCGAACGGAAGGGTTTGTAACCGCAATCCGTCGCCCTGCCCCAAGAGTCCACCTCGGGTCGGGCCGAACGGGGGGGTTCATAACCCCTGGTCCGTCGCCCCTTCCCAAAGCTATCACCACGGGCCAAGCCGATCGGGGGGGTTGACAACCCCTAGTCCGTCGCCCTGGCCCACAACCACCCAGGGTCGGGCCGAACGGGGGGGTTCATAACCCCTGATCCGTCGCCCCTCCCTCACAACATTTTGGATCAAGCCGAACGGGGAGGTTCATAACCCCTGGTCCATCGCCCCTCTCCAAAACCGTGGCAAACTGCCACCACTCGCACATCCACTCTGCCCTCTGCTAGCCAGAGGGACAGGTGGAGCGCCCTCCGGGGACCACTTCGCTTCACTACAGGCTGGATTGCCTGCAGCTACTGAGCCCCCCCGCCACGACAAGGCGTGGTCCCGTTGGGGGGGAACCTAACCTAACCTAACCTAACCTAACCTAACCTAACCTAACCTAACCTAACCTTTTTTTTTTTTTTTTTTTTTTTTTTTTTTTTTTTTTCTCGTGAGGAAAATGCATTGAACTGCATCCCCACCGTCCTTGGGGTGGAGCGGTGGAGTATGTGGGGCTCTCCGGCCGTGAAGCGGCCGGCCTACCCACTAAAAACCTCACGGCGGCCATCCTCAGGCACCTGGAAGGGCCCCGGGCTCGCGTAAGCGCACCGGAACCCTCCCGCCTACGCCCCCCCAATCACTTGGGAGGGCCCTCTCCCGGGGGAGCCTAGCAGAGGCTCAACCCCTCCGGGGACCGCCGCTCCACTCCACGCCGTATTCTTCGGCGTGGAGCGAGACGGGGTCCCCTCGACGACACCACCCGCCGCACCGGCGGTGTCATCCCGGGCCGCTACCACGGGCACATCGACCCCAACGATGTACCCGCACGCGAGCCCGTCGCGGCAGCTAGCCAAGCTATGTGGCCCGCCGCCGCCTCCTTCGAGTGGGATCGGCTCTCTCCCGATCCCGCTCTGCGCCCTCCTTCTGGAGCATTACAGCTTCACAGAAGGCGAGCGCCGCCTCCCAACCCTCCTCACTCTCCAGCATGGCCGCGACCAATGCTGGCGGGGACAGATCTCGCCCGATGACATCGACCAAGACTCGACGCTCAGACTCCCATGCAGGGCAGTCTTCCAGCGTGTGCTGGGCGGAGTCCAGGTCAGATGCGCAGTGGTGGCATTGTGTCGTGACTTCCCTCCCGATTCGATTCAGATACTCACCGAAACAACCATGTCCGGTGAGTATCTGAGTCAACCTGTAGGTGACTTCACCTTTCCTGCCGATCCAGGCCTCGAAGTTGGGCAAGACGGCACCGACAGCGCGTTGGCGCGCACAACCCATGAGTTCCAGCTGCACGCGCCAGTCCCTTAAGGCCTGTCGGTGCGCGTCCTGCCGGAGCATTCCTTGCGCGGGTTCTAGCTCGTACCCCCCGTCTCCCCCATCCTGGTCGATGCCCCGCCGCGCGTCATAGACGGCGGCGTCCATCTTGGCCAGGATTTGGAAAGGGGGGGAACGGGCCAGAACCGTCGCCGCCTCGAACGAAATCGTTCGGTAGCCTCGCACGATCCGTATGGCCATCAACCGCTGCAGGCTCCGCAATAGAGCTCCGCAGCGGGAGGACCTCGTGAGGTCACTGGACCACACGGGGGCCCCGTAGAGGGCCACGGATCGCATGACGCCACCGTAGAGGCGGCGAACTCCTTCCCGCGGTCCCCCGAGGTTGGGCAGCAGGCGATGTAGTGCACCTGCAATCTTGCGCGCTCGGGGGACCAGGCGCACGAAATGCTCCTCGAAGCCCCATCGGCTGTCCAGGGTGAGGCCTAGGTACTTGATGTACCGCCCCACCTGGACTTCGGAGTCACCTACACGGATTCGCGAGCTGGGGGGTTCCTGGCCTCGTGGGAGGCGGTGGAACCATAGCGCCTCACACTTGTGAGGCGCTATTTGAAGACCCAGCTCGCGAATCGCCCGCACGACACATGCCACCCCCAGCTCGGCAAGCCTGAGCGTTCGCCCGAAGTTAGCGCCGGTGGCGACAACGAGAGTGTCGTCCGCATAGCAGACGACACTCACGTCACCTGGAAGACTGGTGCGAAGGACCGCATCATATGCAAGGTTCCATAGCAGGGGGCCCAAAACGGACCCCTGCGGAACCCCGCACGAGATCTCCCGTTCCGTCTCCGTCTCGTTCCGACCGGTTATCTTGACCCGTCTATCGCGTAGGTAGGCCCCGATGATCGCCCGTAGGTAGGGAGGCACGCCGTGATAAACTAGTGCCTCCCTAATTGCCTGCCACGGGAGGGTTCCGAATGCGTTGACGATGTCCAGGGACACCGCCAGTGCAACCCTCCCTGAACGGACTGCCGATTCCGAAAGGGAGCGAACGAGGCGGACAGCATCCACCGTCGATCGCCCCGGCCGGAATCCGAACTGGCAGTCCGATAGATCCGGGCCTACCCGCGACAGGTGCCCGCCGATACGGTCGGAGATAACTCTCTCGAAGAGCTTCCCCGTCTCGTTCAGCAAGCAAATCGGTCGGAACGACGACGGAGACTCGGCGGTCCTTCCCTCCTTCCTCAGAAGCACCAGTTTCGCGAACTTCCACTCGATGGGGAACACGGATAGGCGGAGGCAGTCGTTAAAGAGCTGCCTCAACCGGTTCCCCAGGACCTTCAGAGCCAGCACGAGAACCCTGCCTGGAACGCCGTCCGGGCCGGGAGCGGTGGAGCGGGATGCCAGCCGCCTGACGGCTAGTTCGAGCTCGGCCCCCGTCACCTCCAGATCGTCGGCCCAATCTCGATCCGGCGACAAGGGAGGGTGACTGGAAGGGCTGTCCTGGACGCTTGGGAAGAGTGTTTCTACGACTCTCCCCACGAAGTCGGGGTCCAGGGTTTCCGTCAACGGGGGAACCCACGGTCTGAGCTTGCCCAGTACCATCTTGTACGGGCGCCCCCATGGGTCCCTATCCAGTCCCTCCACGAGCTCGATCCAGGACCGCTCCTTGGCCTCAGCGATTGCTATGCTGAGGGCATGGACCGCTGTCCCGTATTCCCGCCTGGCTCCTAGGGTCTCCTCTAGTGAGGCTTGCCTTCTTCTTCGGGCTCTTTGGTACTGGCGACGCGCAGCCAAGACCGATCGTCGAAGCCGCGCGATCTCCTCACTCCACCAGTACACAGAGCCCCGCTGGGGCGGCCTGGCTCGGGGCATCGAGACGTCACAGATCGACGTCATCGTGTCCCGAAACCAGGCGGCTTGCGCCTCCGGATCGGACGGGATCTGTTCTTCCGTCCAGTCCGCAACGTTGGCGGCGGCTACGGCCATGTCTCGGTCGAGCCGCTTGAGAGACCAACGCCGCGGAGGGCTACGGTCCTGGCGTGGGCGGGTAGGGCGGCGGAGAGACACATCGAACACGATGTATTTGTGGTCAGAAAGCGTGACCGCCTCCTCCGCCACCCTCCATCCTGATACCGTGTGCGAGGCCGAGGGAGTCGCCCATGACAGGTCCACGATCGACCTCCCCTGCCATCGCTCACAGGTAAAGACTGAACCTCTGTTTAGTAATCGGAGGTCCAGCCCTGCCGCCCATTCCAGAAGCGTTTCCCCCTTAACGTTGTCTACGACGTCCCCCCACTCACCCGAGCGCGCGTTGAAGTCCCCCAGGACGAATACCTGACGGGGGGCGCAGGCGCGAATGCAACTCTCCAGTCCGTCCAGGTATGCCTCGAACTCGGCGATGTCACAGTTAGGAGAGATGTAACAGCTCACCATGGCCGTGGACCCCCACTCCACGGCCACGTAACCCAGCCCTTTTGCGATGAGGGAGCAATGGAGGTTGTCCCCTCCCGCCCAATAAATGCAGGCCAAGCCCAAATCGTCCCCGAACCACCTGGGGTTGTCTGGGACAGAGTAGGGCTCGGCGATTACCGCCAGGGCAACCGACCACTCCGCGAGCGTTTGTAGCAGGAGGTCCTGCGCCGCGCGGGTGTGGTTCAGGTTGACCTGCAATACTCGTGTGTGGAGCATTAGGAGGCCTCCATGACTTCCTCACTTCCCCGGGCTGGGGAAGGTGGCCGGACAGGCCCCTTCTTCTTCTTGTTCTTCGGCGGGGAGCACTTTTTGGTCCCCAGCCGATGGTCAGCGGCCCGCCCTAGGTCCGCGCAGACCGGGCAATGGGGGTCGGACGCTGTGCAATGACGGGCAATATGCCCCGTCTCACCGCACCTGTAACAGCGTCCACTCCTGTCCACATTATTGGGGCACATTACTCTGACGTGCCCCACCTCGAGACACTGGTAGCACTGCAACGGCCGTACTGCCAGTGCCTCCACTCTCGCCGCGGTCCAACCTATCTGTACCCGTCCTTGGGCCGCCAGCTTCTTGACGGCCCCGACCGGGCAGCGGACCCAAACGGTCCCCATCCGAGATGGGGCAGTGCGGATCTCCCCAATCTTGATATCGGTCTGGGAGCATCCGCCCGCCCCGGCGATCGCCGCCGTGACATCACCGGGGGTGATGGACTCGTCTAGATCCATCACCCGCATGTCGCCCATTTTACACGGGCGCGAAATGAGCGCACCCGTGTCGGCGAGGGCCTCCCTCATCTTCACCGCCAGGGCGTCGGCTTTGGCGGAGCTCTCGGGACCTGGAATCTCCAATAGGAGAGCCCCGGTTACCGCCTTCCTCTGTTTTATGCCCCCCACGATGCCAAGGTCCGCTAGCTTAATGCGGGTCCTGGCGGCCGTCATTACTGCAGCGATCGTGGTCTCTGCGCCCTCAGGCACCGTGACCAAAACCGCCGCACATGTAGGGGGCTTGAGCTGTCCCTTCTTCTTCTGAGGAGTGGGGGCGGCCTGGGTTCGTGTCGTGGGAGGCGCCGGAGCAGCGACCTGCTGCTTGGCACGGGCGGCCGCCTTCCGGCTGACCACCGTTGCCCAGGTGCCGCTTTGTGACCCCACCCGCTCCGTCGATGGCCCTGGAACTGGTGGAGGCTGTGACGGTGCCGTTCGCCCCCTCTTCGTCCGTTTCCTATCCTTCTTGCTCTGGGACTCCGTCAGCGTCGCCTGGGGAATTTCCTCCTCTCGACGCTGACTCTGTCCCAGCGGAGGTCTTCTACCCATCTCGGGGAAGAGACGGCCCATAAGCTCGGACTGAAAACGAGCGTACTCTCGGTCCATAATGGCCGAGAGCTGGCTCCAGTCCGAGCTTGGTTCATGTTGAGGGGCTGACGCCGTCGGCCGAGGCGTTGGCGCAGGCGCCCCCCTTTGTCGACCGTCTCTTCCCTTTTTTGATTTTGCCGTCGGCGTTGCCGGGGGAGGTAAACTCTCCCGGGACGGCCCCGGCACCTGAGCCCTTCCGGTCGCCTGAGGAGTTCTCGCCGCGGCCGGGGGATGTGAGGAACTCTTACCCCTCCGAAGCTCCTTCACCTCGCTGGCCAGCTCCTCGATGCGAGTGTACAGCTGGTCGATGAGGGAGCGAGTCCTCTCGTTGTCTCGGTTCCGCAACTCCGCCCTCACACACAGCTCCGACGCGCAGGCCTTCAGGGAGACGAGGGCGGACCGAACGGACTTCACTACCACCGCCTTAGAGCTCTTTGGTTCATCGATCGCATTTTCTACGGCCGATAAACAGGAGAACAGCTCTGCGCCGATGTCCGCGGATGCTTGCTCACTCCTGTCCTCTCCGGATTCGGTGGCCGGTTGCACCTCCCGCTCCGTGCTGGCATCGTCCGCTGTCCTTCTCCTCACGACCATGGGCCTCCCGTCATCGTCGGCAGGACGCTGCGGTTTGCGCTTTCGCGCCCGCAGAGTTCCGCTGATGGAGGATGACATAGAGACGTCGTCGCCGCCGTCGTCTCTGTCTCCATCGTCCTCGTCGTCTCTGTCTCCATCATCGTCGCAGGCCCCGTCGGCTTCGGGGCTGGTCCAATCCGTGGCATCGGGACTGGAACTTCCATCTGAGGTGGAGAGGGGCTTTTCTCCTTTGCCCGGTCAGCCGCCAGAGGCGGACGAACAATCGGGGCCGGAGGAAGTCTTTCCTCCAACACCTGAAGGCGGGCATTCATCATGGTCCCTATCTCTACCATTAAGGACCGCTTGAGCTCCTCCACGATATTTATCTCCGAGGGGTTTCGCGCCACGGGCTGGCTGACTGCCATGGCCTCAACTCCAGGGGACTGATGAGGCGAGAAGTGACTGTTTCGCACCCTTGCCATATCTTCTCGAATAGAGGCTATCTCCTTGCGGAGCTCCGCAATCTCTTTTTTCATGTTGGCATTTTCTGCCTGTAGGAGAACAGTCTCCTCCGACGTTGTCCTTTGGCTCAACTCCTCTACCACGTTGGCGACACTGAGCGCAGCGTCCTTGAGGAATCGTATGAACCTACCATTTAAATTCTTGCTGTTGTCAGCCACATAATTAATGGAGCTCAAATCTCCGGTAATGCGCTCAGTGAGCGCCTGCGTAGTCTGTTTTCCTATCGAGACCACGGCTTCTCCTTCTAAGTTGCCTTTCTGACATTCCGACCTAGTTGGGAATTTTAGGCGCAACTCTCGAGCGACAGATGCCGCTGCGGCTATGTCCTTTTCCGCCTCTAGTCGCATATGCTCTTTTTCTAGCTCAATGAGCTTCTGTTTTGCCTGGGCCTGCCCCACATACTCCCCTGTAGTAGGGGGACGGCCGCGTCCTCGTCCTTTGTTACTGGGTGTGGCAGGTGATTTGCCTCCCCACTCCTCACCACTAGAGCCTTCGCTATGCGGCCTCTTTTGTGCCTTGGCGCTGTCACGGCTAACGGCAGATCTATAGCCTGAAACCGAGACATTTTCGGCGCTGGAGGAGTCCGACAAATACAGTTGCCTCTCCACACTTGACTCCGTACTACGTAGTCTCTTCTCCGTCTCATCCGTGCTAAGGCGGTTAAGCCTTACGACTGCAACGGGGCTTCTAGACTTTGCCCGCACTTCCGTCTTCTCCGACTCGGATCCACTGGACCCATCCACCATCTTCTCCGACTTCCTTCCCTTCTCACGCCTACTGCGCCTCTCCTTCTTCCCACTCTTTTTCTCCTTAACATCGTCAATTTTTATTTTATTTTTTAAGTACTCCATATTAGTCCCACGAGTATGGAACGAACTTAGGGTCCACCCGGGCAGTGCGTCCTTACCGCGGGTAAGCCTATATTTTGATGACCCAAGAGGGGGGCGGCAGGTACCCTCCTGGGAGGCAGTAATGACCGACACGACGAGCGAGGCGGACCATTCAGCGCACAAGCGGCGCTGACTGGACCGTCTCGCCCGATACCCTGGCCGATCTTCAAGGCCTCGCGCTGCCATTCCGCTTACCACTCAGGGGTTTTTTATTGAAAAGTGGTTGACTCCACTTTGTTTTTTTTATTGAGGTTGGCTCCTCGCGGCCCGGCCAATTAAGGCAAGGCCCCCGGTCCTGAGCAAGCTCACGGGATAACGGGCCCACAACCCCTCACTTTCGCGAAGGGTAAATAACCACCACTCGCGCGTCCACTCTACCCTCTGCCCTCAGAAGGACGGGTGGAGCGACCTCCAGGGACCACTTCGCTTCACTACAGGCTGGATTGCCTTTTTTTTTTTTTTTTTTTTTTTTTTTTTTTTTTTTTTCGTGAGGAAAATGCATTGAACTGCATCCCCACCGTCCCGGGGGGGAGCGATGGGGTATGTGGGGCTCTCCGGCCGTGAAGCGGCCGGCCTACCCACTAAAAACCTCACGATGTCCAGTCTCGCCGCCATGTGCCGGAGGTAGCAGGACCGCTTGCGCTTAACTGCTACTACCCCCGACGACGGCTGGCCTAGTCAGGCCTCCTCTTAGCAAACCCCCCCTGAGGGGGACAAAGTCCCTTGCGAGAGGCGGCGTGGACACGCCGCCGCCATCTCGGGCTCTTCTACTGGCGACGAACCCCCCCGAGTCCGCCGCCACGAGCCATTTAGGGCGGCAGACGGTCATCTCTGACCGTCCGCCTAGGGCGCCGGGGGCGCTGCGTCCCACGCAGCAGCTCGCGTGCCCTCTCGTCAGCCTCCTTCACCGACATTACGTTTTCGCAATACTGGCGCATCGCTTGCCAGGATTCATCGCTACCGACAATGGCTGTAACTATGGCCGGCAGCGAGAGATCCCGCCCAATCACTCTCACCAGTTCTTGCCTCGGCTCCATCCAAGCCGGGCAAAACTCCAGCGTGTGTTGAGCGGTGTCAGAACTACAACTGCAGTGATGACACCGCTCCTCACCCTCCCTTTGGATCCTACACAGGTACCTACCAAAGCAGCCGTGCCCGGTAAGCACCTGTGTTAGACGAAAGCTGAGAGCCCCATGGTGCCTCTCGAGCCACTCCCTTAAAATGGGCCGTATTGCGTCCACCGTGATGCGGCCATAGCCCGGCCGTTCTAACTGCATCTCCCACTCCGCCACAAGGATCTGGCGAAGCTCCGTCCGGCGCCCCTCCACCTCCCTGAGCGCCGGACGGTCACCTCGGCTTCGCGCTTCCTCACGCCACTCATAGAGCGATGCGAGGGATTTCGCCTCAAGATCCCATGGCGGAGATCCGGCGAGAACACGGGCCGCGTCACCCGCTACGGTGCGGTATGCCCGCGTCACCCTAATGGCCATCAGCCTCTGCACTTGCAGAAGTTTGCCGATGACGCCATCGGGGATGTTCGCGGCCCACACCGGGGCGCCGTAAAGCGCCATTGAGCGGATGACACCCATGTACAGTCGTCGCGTGGCGACGTTCGGGCCTCCAATATTTGGCAGGAGCCGAGCAAGTGCCCCTGCCGCTGCCACCAACCTCGGCGCCAGCTGGGCAAAGTGTGCCTCAAAACACCACCTACTGTCCAAGACCAAGCCTAGGTATTTAAGGGTGGATCTAATGGGGATTCTAACTCCTCCAGCTACAATGTGGTAGTCCGGCGGCAAACGAGTAGGGGGGCCATAGAAGCACATGGCCTCCGTTTTCCCCAGGGCCACCTCGAGTCCCAGTCGCCGGATTCTATCCACCACGTGGGCTACCCCGGCCGTCGCCAATATGGCCGCTTCGCGGCAGGTCCTCCCCCTAGCGGACACCAACGTATCGTCGGCGTAGCAGGTCACGCTGAGGTTTCTGAGGAACGCGCCGCGAAGCACCCAATCATACCCTATGTTCCACAGGAGCGGCCCAAGGACCGACCCCTGTGGAACCCCACACGTCATGCGCCACCGTTCTGATCCCGCCTGGGTGTCGAAGACTATCTCCCTGTCTGAAAGATAAGACTCCAAGGTCCTCCGCAAGTAGGCCGGCACGCCATGGTACCGGAGGGCCTCTCGGATGCAGGCCCAAGGGATAGTGTTAAAAGCGTTAGCGATGTCAAGGGACACCGCCAGCAACACATCTCCCTTGGACACGGCCTCCTCCGCGAGGGCCTTCACCCGAAGTATGGCTCCTATGGTCGACCGCTCCCTCCGAAATCCGAACTGGTTTGCCGAGAGGTCCGGCCCAGTCCGGGAGAGGTGGCTGACGAGGCGCGCAGCAATGATACGCTCAAAGAGCTTGCAAGCCTCGTCAAGCAGAACGATCGGCCGGTACGCCGACGGCGAATCCTCCGGCCTACCTTCCTTCTTCAGGAGTACGAGGCTGCCTGTCCTCCATCGTGCGGGGAATTCTCCCCGCTCAAAACAGGAGGTGAACAGCTTCCGAAGATGGCCGCCCAGGTGCCTCGAGGCCAGAACCAACGCACGCCCCGGTATGCCATCAGGCCCAGGGGCGGTACTTTTGGCACTGAGGCGGCGGATGACCATCTTCAACTCCGGCACAGTCACTTCGAGGGATTCCTCGTCCCTCTCCTCTTCCGGCTCTGCGGCTGGTGGCGGAGCCATGCTCGGGGGTATGTGCTCCTCCCTATGAGGGAATAGCGTTGAGACGACTTCTGCGACGAGATTTGGCTCAAGCGTCTGAGCCAGAGGTGGGGCCCACGGTCTGAGCTTGCCCCTAACCATACGGTAGGGGCGCCCCCATGGGTCCCGACTCAAAGACGCGAGCATCTCATTGCGAGCTCTGTCCTTGGCGGCAGCAACTGCTACCTGGAGAGCCTTCATCGTCACTCTGTAGGCCTCATAGAGCTGGGCCTCTATGGGGTCGACTTCGTCCAGCGTACGAGGGCGACTGTGTCGACGCCGCCGGTGTCTCTGGTATGGGCGGCGCGCTGCTACGCAAGCGGATCGTAGGGAGGCAATCTCCGCGCACCACCAGTACACTCGTCGCGAGCTAGCTCGCGACTTGACCCGGGGCATCGACGCGTCACAGACGCTCGTCATAGCCCTCGTAAGCCGTTCCGCCTCGGAATCCCTTTCGGAGAGGTGTATGCACTACCCCATCTGGTGGACCACGAGTTTAAGTCTCCCAGGAGAAGAACCGGGCAAGGTTGTATACGGTCCAAAAGGTCCCCAACCTCGCCCAAGAAAGGCTCAAACTCGGAGACGGGTCGGTTTGGTGAGAAGTACACCCCGACGACGACTATGTCCTTCCACTGCACCGCAACGTAACCCGCGCCGCGGGCGATGACCTTCAGGGGCGGCACACACAGGGCGCTGGATGGGACGATCGCGACTAATGCCGCCGTATCCACAATCCAGTTGCCCCTTGGAGGAATCCAGTAGGGCTCCGCCACCACAGCCACCTCGATTTGCCACTCTGCCAGTGACGCCACCAGCATGTCCTGCGCCGAGCTGCAGTGGTTGCAGTTTGTCTGCAAGAAACGATGGATGGGGTCACTGGCCATTAGGGACACTCGACCTCAATATCAACCTCATCCATCGCCTCGTGCGAAGCCTCCGTGGCTTCAGGAACGATTGGACAGGCCACAGATGGACGCGACGGTGCGCCAACTGCAGACTTCGACTTGGATATCTTGGGGTCTTTGCAGGCCTTAGTGCCCACCTTATGGTTTGCCGGGAGCTTCGCTGCCGCGCACAGAGCACAGTGAAAATCAGCTACACACACACTTGCCCTATGTCCAGGCTGTGCACACTGGTAACAGAGGTCGCTCCTGTCGACCTCCGAAGTGCACTTTGCCCTTACGTGGCCAGCCTCAAGGCAGCGAAAGCAACGCTGTACCCTGGGCTGCAACAATCTAACGGTTGCTGATACCCAGCCAACGAGTAATCGCCCGCCCTCCACCACCTTCTTGGCCGCAGCCACCGGGCAACGTAACCACGCCGATCCCATGCTGCCAGAGGCTCTGCGAATTTCGCCAATCTTTATCAGCTCTGTTGAGCACCCTCCAACCTTCGCGACTGCCGCTGAGAGTTCCTCCGTCGTCACGGAGTCGTCCAGGCCGGAGACACGGAGTTCAGCTGTCGCAACTGGCCGGTGAACTCTAACACGCTCGTCGGTCAGAGTCTGCCGGATTTTCTCGGCCAGGGCATCTGCCATTTCCCCTTTGGCCGCACCGGGAACCTTGATAATGCGAGCACCAGTCGCTGTCTTGTCTATGCGAAGGTTTTCGATACCCATCGCACGCCAATCGATCTTTGATTTAGCGTCCGACAGTACCTTCGCATAAGTCTCACCATTTTTCTCCGCTTCTGGTTGCAGAGTCACTACGATAGCCGCAGTCTTATGGACGCGCAGCTTCGGCTTTTTTGTCTTTGCACTATTTTTGGTGTCCTTATTTTTGGGTGCTTGTTTCCCGTTTTTACCGACAGTTGTCCAGGCACCGGGTGTCGACTTGGAAGAAGGGCCAGAGACAGCTGTAGGTATTTGAGGTGAAGGACCAACACCTTTGGTCTTGCTTGCACCTTTTCCTTTCTGCCCCTGTTTATTCTTCGCAGGCCCCTTCAACTTCGCAGCTGTTCCAGCCCGTGGCACCGAGGCTGGAACTTCTAACTGAGGTGGAGACTGGCTTTTCTCCCTTGCTCTGTCAGCCGCCAGTGGCGGGCGAACAGTTGGAGCTGGAAGAAGCCTGTCCTCTAGTACCTGCAGACGGGCATTCATCATTGACCCTATCTCCAGCATTATCGAACGCTTAAACTCCTCCACAATATTGGTCTCCGGGAGTATACTCACCACGGGCTGGCTGGCTGCCGTAACCGCGGCGGGTCGCATATCGACTCCGGGAGACGTAGACTGACGCAACGAAGGGTGACTATTATGCACTCTTGCCAGTTCTTCACGAATGGCGGCAATTTCCTTTCGGAGCTCCACCAACTCTGACTTCATTCTGACGTTCTCCGCTTGAAGAAGAGCAGTTTCGTCTGATGCTGTTCTCTGACTCAACTCTTCTACGACGTTGGCGACACTGAGCGCCGCCTCTTTGAGGTAACTGACGAATCTGCCGTTCAAATTTTTGCTATTACTAGCAACATAGGTAATCGTTTTGACGTCACCGGCGATGCGCTCAGTAAGCCCCCTCGTCGTCTGTCCTTCAATCGGGACTTCTGCAACTGCTGTTCCGTCCGATTTCTTCTTGGATTCCGACATGGTCGGAAATTTAATTCGCAGTTCGCGAGACAATGTAGCCGCTGCGACTATATCTTTTTCTGCCTCGAGTCGCATCTGCTCTTTCTCTAGCTCTATGAGCTTCTGTTTCGCCTTCGCCTGTCCTACATACTCTCCTGTAGTAGGGGGACGGCCGCGTAGTCGCCCATTGTTACTAGGAAGGGCAGGTGATTTGCCTCCCCACTCCTCGCCACTCGAGTCATCGCTGTGTGGCCTCTTTGACGTCGCCTTAGCATTGTCTTGACTTGTTGACAGATAGCCAGACAGCGAAACATTGTCAGTGCTGTCAGAAAGGTACAAACTTTCGGCACTTCGGTATCTCCCCACGTTCTTTACGTTGTCCAATCTCTCCAGCCTGACCACTGCGATAGGGCTACGCGATCTTGGTCTATTTTCACGACCCTGTGTCTTGAGCCCACTTGGACCCGCTTCTGCTTCTTTATCCGACTTCTGTCTCTGCTCACGCCTATCTCTCCTCACCTGCTTTTCACTCACTTTCTCCTTCACATCATCGTTTGGTTTTTTGTTTTTTAAGAAATCCATTATTGGTCCCACGAGTATGGAACGAACTTAAGGTCCACCCGGGCAGTGCGTCCTTACCGCGGGTAAGCCTATCTTTTGATGACCCAAGAGGGGGGCGGCAAGTACCCTCCTGGGAGGCAGTAATGACCGACATAACGAGCAAGGCGGACCATTCAGCGCACAAGCGGCGCTGACTGGACCCTCTCGCCCGATACCCTGGCCGATCTTCAAGGCCTCGCGCTGCCATCCCGCTTGCCACTCAGGGGTTTTTTATTGAAAAGTGGTTGGCTCCACTTTGTTTTTTATTGAGGTTGGCTCCTCGCGGCCCGGCCAATTAAGGCAAGGCCCCCGGTCCCGAGCAAGCTCACGGGATAACGGACCCTCACCCCCTCACTTTCGCGAGGGGTAAAAAACCACCACTCGCACGTCCACTCTGCCCTCTGCTAGTCAGAGGGACAGGCGGAGCGCCCTCCGGGGACCACTTCGCTTCACTACAGGCTGGATTGCCTGCAGCTACTGAGCCCCCCCGCCACGACAAGGCGTGGTCCCGTTGGGGGGGAACCTAACCTAACCTAACCTAACCTTTTTTTTTTTTTTTTTTTTTTTTTTTTTTTTTTTTTTTTTTTTTTTTTTTTTTTTTACGTGAGGAAAATGCATTGAACTGCATCCCCACCGTCCTGGAGGAGGAGCGGTGGGGTATGTGGGGCTCTCCGGCCGTGAAGCGGCCGGCCTACCCACTAAAAACCTCACGAATCGTCGCTCGCCTTGTTGTCGAGTGCACGGGAAAGACGTTCGTATTCAACCGTGACCCGACGACGACGGTCTGCCTTGCAGACCCCTCTCTGTTTGGAGGTTGGCTTCCATTCCGCATGAGTAGGCGTACGGGAACCACGTGCGCCCCACTCGGGCCCTTCCACGGCGGCATAAGGTCGTCTCTGTGACGACTCCTGCGTCTCCTAACACGGCCGGATCGTCGCTGTCGGATGGGAAGGGAACTCGAAATTTCCCTCTCCCTCTCTGCGTCCTCTTTTGTTGTCATGACGGCTTCAGAAAACTGGAGCACAGCTGTCCAATTACACTCTTCTGTGACCATCGAGGTCACCACCGCTGGTAGCGATAGGTCATGTCCCACTTCCACCTTCAGCTCTTCGCGTTGCTCGGACCATGCCACACATATTTCGAGGGTGTGGGTGGCGTCGTCTACATCACTCGGGCAATGATGGCACCTCGTATCTGGCTCTCTACGTGCAACCCGACACAGGTACTTTCCGAAGCAGCCATGCCCGGAAAGCACCTGCGTCAGTCTATACGTGAGAGCCCCATACTGCCTGTCGACCCATTCATCCAATACCGGCCGAATGGCTTCGATGGTCTTGTGACCGGCTTGAGGCTGCGCAAGCCTTTCCTTCCACCTGGCCATGGCGATCTTGTGGAGCTCCAACCGGTGTCCCTCTACCTCCGGTAGAGCCGGTCGGTCACCCCGTTCTCGCGCCTCCTCGCGCCAACGGAACATTGACGCGAGGGCCCTCGCGTCCAGATCCCACGGCAGGGTTCCGGCTAACACGCATGCGGCCTCGTACGAGATTGTGCAGTAACCCCGTATCACCCTCACTGCCATCAGCCGCTGCGACCTTCGCAGCAAGGTTTGACTTCGGCGTGTGAGGGTGTCCGCCCACACTGGACTCCCGTACAAAGCCATGGATCGTATGATCCCCGCATAGAGCCGACGGCACGACACTGACGGTCCTCCCACGTTCAACCTAACCTAACCTAACCTAACCTAACCTTTTTTTTTTTTTTTTTTTTTTTTTTTTTTTTTTTTTTTTTTTTCGTGAGGAAAATGCATTGAACTGCATCTCCACCGTCCTTGGGGCGAAGCGGTGGAGTATGTGGGGCTCTCCGGCCGTGAAGCGGCCGGCCTACCCACTAAAAACCTCACGGCGGCCATCCTCAGGCATCTTGGGGGGGCCCCGGGCTCGCGTAAGCGCACCGGAACCCTCCCGCCTACGCCCCCCCAATCACTTGGGAGGGCCCTCTCCCGGGGGAGCCTAGCAGAGGCTCAACCCCTCAGGGAACGCCGCTTCGACCCACGCCGTATTCTTCGGCGTGGAGCGAGACGGGGTCCCCTCGACGACACCACCCGCCGCACCGGCGGTGTCATCCCGGGCCGCTACCACGGGCACATCGACCCCAACGATGTACCCGCACGCGAGCCCGTCGCGGCAGCTAGCCAAGCTATGTGGCCCGCCGCCGCCTCCTTCGAGTGGGATCGGCTCTCTCCCGATCCCGCTCTGCGCCCTCCTTCTGGAGCATTACAGCTTCACAGAAGGAGAGCGCCGCCTCCCAACCCTCCTCACTCTCCAGCATGGCCGCGACCAATGCTGGCGGGGACAGATCTCGCCCGATGACATCGACCAAGACTCGACGCTCAGACTCCCATGCAGGGCAGTCTTCCAGCGTGTGCTGGGCGGAGTCCAGGTCGGATGCGCAGTGGTGGCATTGTGTCGTGACTTCCCTCCCGATTCGATTCAGATACTCACCGAAGCATCCATGTCCGGTGAGTATCTGAGTCAACCTGTAGGTGACCTCACCTTTCCTGCCGATCCAAGCCTCGAAGTTGGGCAGGACGGCACCGACAGCGCGTTGGCGCGCACAACCCATGAGTTCCAGCTGCACGCGCCAGTCTCTTAAGGCCTGTCGGTGCGCGTCCTGCCGGAGCATTCCATGCGCGGGTTCTAGCTCGTACCCCCCGTCTCCCCCATCCCGGTCGATGCCCCGCCGCGCGTCATAGACGGCGGCGTCCATCTTGGCCAGGATTTGGAAAGGGGGGGAACGGGCCAGAACCGTCGCCGCCTCGAACGAAATCGTTCGGTAGCCTCGCACGATCCGTATGGCCATCAACCGCTGCAGGCTCCTCAATAGAGCTCCGCAGCGGGAGGACCTCGTGAGGTCACTGGACCACACGGGGGCCCCGTAGAGGGCCACGGACCGTATGACGCCACCGTAGAGGCGGCGAACTCCTTCCCGCGGTCCCCCGAGGTTGGGCAGCAGGCGATGTAGTGCACCTGCAATCTTGCGCGCTCGGGGGACCAGGCGCACGAAATGCTCCTCGAAGCTCCAGGGTAAGGCCTAGGTACTTGATGTACCGCCCCACCTGGACTTCGGAATCACCTACACGGATTCGCGAGCTGGGGGGTTCCTGGCCTCGTGGGAGGCGGTGGAACCATAGCGCCTCACACTTGTGAGGCGCTATCTCAAGGCCCAGCTCGCGAATCGCCCGCACGACACATGCCACCCCCAGCTCGGCAAGCCTGAGCGTTCGCCCGAAGTTAGCACCGGTGGCGACAACGAGAGTGTCGTCCGCATAGCAGACGACACTCACGTCACCGGGAAGACTGGTGCGAAGGACCGCATCATATGCAAGGTTCCATAGCAGGGGGCCCAAAACGGACCCCTGCGGAACCCCGCACGAGATCTCCCGTTCCGTCTCCGTCTCGTTCCGACCGGTTATCTTGACCCGCCTATCGCGTAGGTAGGCCCCGATGATCGCTCGTAGGTAGGGAGGCACGCCGTGATAAACTAGTGCCTCCCTAATTGCCTGCCACGGGAGGGTTCCGAAAGCGTTGACGATGTCCAGGGACACCGCCAGCGCAACCCTCCCTGAACGGACTGCTGATTCCGAAAGGGAGCGAACGAGTCGGACAGCGTCCACCGTCGACCGCCCCGGCCGGAATCCAAACTGGCAGTCCGATAGATCCGGGCCCTCCCGTGACAGGTGCCCGCTGATACGGTCGGAGATAACTCTCTCGAAGAGCTTCCCCGTCTCGTTCAGCAGGCATATCGGTCGAAACGACGACGGAGACTCGGCGGTCCTTCCCTCCTTCCTCAGAAGCACCAGTTTCGCTGACTTCCACTCGATGGGGAACACGGATAGGCGGAGGCAGTCGTTAAAGAGCTGCCTCATCCGGCTCCCCAGGACCTTCAGAGCCAGCACAAGAACCCTGCCCGGAACACCATCCGGGCCGGGTGCCGTGGAGCGGGATGCCATCCGTCTAACAGCTAGTTCGAGCTCGGCCCCCGTCACCTCCAGATCGTCGGCCCAATCTCGATCCGGCGACAAGGGAGGGTGACTGAAAGGGCTGTCCTGGACGCTTGGGAAGAGCGCTTCCACGACTCTCCCCACGAAGTCGGGGTCCAGGGTTTCCGTCAACGGGGGGACCCACGGTCTGAGCTTGCCCAGTACCATCTTGTACGGGCGCCCCCATGGGTCCCTATTCAGTCCCTCCACGAGCTCGTTCCAGGACCGCTCCTTGGCCTCAGCGATAGCTACGCTGAGGGCATGGACCGCGGTCCCGTATTCCTGCCTGGCTCCTAGGGTCTCCTCTAGTGAGGCTTGCCTTCTTCTTCGGGCTCTTTGGTACTGGCGTCGCGCAGCCAAGACCAATCGTCGAAGCCGCGCGATCTCCTCACTCCACCAGTATACAGAGCCCCGCTGGGGCGGCCTGGCTCGGGGCATCGAGACGTCACAGATCGACGTCATCGTGTCCCGAAACCAGGCGGCTTGCGCCTCCGGATCGGACGGGATCTGTTCCTCCGTCCAGTCCGCGACGTTGGCGGCGGCTACGGCCATGTCTCGGTCGAGCCGCTTGAGAGACCAACGCCGCGGTGGGCTGCGGTCCTGGCGTGGGCGGGTAGGGCAGCGGAGAGATACATCGAACACTATGTATTTGTGGTCAGAAAGCGTGACCGCGTCCTCCGCCACCCTCCATCCTGAGACCGTGTGCGAGGCCGAGGCCGGCCTCCCTCATCTTCTCCGCCAGGGCGTCGGCTTTGGCGGAGCTCTCGGGACCTGGAATCTCCAATAGGAGAGCCCCGGTTACCGCCTTCCTCTGCTTTATGCCCCCCACGATGCCAAGGTCCGCTAGCTTAATGCGGGTCCTGGCGGCCGTCATTACTGCAGCGATCGTGGTCTCTGCGCCCTCAGGCACCGTGACCAAAACCGCCGCACATGTAGGGGGCTTGGGCTGCCCCTTCTTCTTCTGAGGAGTGGGGGCGGCCTGGGTTCGTGGCGTGGGAGGCGCCGGAGCAGCGACCTGCTGCTTGGCACGGGCGGCCGCCTTCCGGCCGATCACCGTCGCCCAGGTGCCGCCCTGTGACCCCACCCGCTCCGTCGACGGCCCTGGAACTGGTGGAGGCTGTGACGGTGCCGTTCGCCCCCTCTTCGTCCGCTTCCTTTCCTTCTTGCTCTGGGACTCCGTCAGCGTCGCCTGGGGAATTTCCCCCTCTCGGCGCTGACTCTGTCCCAGTGGAGGTCTTCTTCCCATCTCGGGGAAGAGACGGCCCATAAGCTCGGACTGAAAACGAGCGTACTCCCGGTCCATAATGGCCGAGAGCTGGCTCCAGTCCGAGCTTGGTTCATGTTGAGGGGCTGACGCCGTCGGCCGAGGTGTCGGTGCGGGCGCCCCCCTTTGTGAACCGTCTCTTCCCTTCTTAGATCTTGCAGTCGGTGCCGTCGGCGGAGGTAATACTTCCCGGGAAGGCCCCGGCGCCTGATCCTTTCTGGGCGCATGAAGGGTTCTCGCCGCGGCCGGGGGATGTGACGAACCCCCTCCCCTCCGTAGCTCCTTTACCTCGCTGGCCAGCTCCTCGATACGAGCGTACAGCTGGTCGATGAGGGAGCGAGTCCTCTCGTTGTCCCGGTTCCGCATCTCCGCCCTCACACACAGCTCCGACGCGCAGGCCTTTAGGGTGACGAGGGTGGACCGAACGGACTTCACTACATCTTTCTTAGCGCTCTTTGGATTATCGACCGCATTCTCTACGGCCGACAGACAGGAGAAGAGCTCCGCGCCGATGTCCGCGGATGCTTGCTCACTCCTGTCCTCTCCGGATTCGGCGGCCGGTTGCACCTCCCGATCCGTGCTGGCATCGTCCGCTGTCCTTCTCCTCACGACCATGGGCCTCCCGTCATCGTCGGCAGGCGTGCTCGCCTCCGATCTCTTTGTGTCCAGTCCAGTTGTGGGATCATCGACCTCACAATGTGATTGTGGGGTCGGAACGTCCACCGTGTCATCTCCGTTACGCGACCGAGGTCGCGAGGCAGTGTTGGCCCCCCCCGTATACGTGGGGCCAGCTGCCCTCGAAAGGGCAGCACGGGATTCCCCAGCCATGTGGCTAGGACCCGCCCGGGGATCGTTTTCGCACTTGCCTTTTTTCATTTTGTTTTTTGTCCAGTTAACGTCTGGGACCCGACGTTGGTGCCCTAGGGGCCGACCTACGCGCCGACCATACATCCCCTCGCCAGGCACCGGAGCTTGGGATTTACGGATTTTTTATAGTGGTTTACTCCACGCGGTCCCTTGGGACCCCCGTTCCTCTCCGTTGAGGGTTACGGGTTAGGCCGATCGGGGGGGTTTATAACCCCTGATCCGTCGCCCCTTACACGGGACAGGCCGAACGGAAGGGTTTGTAACCGCAATCCGTCGCCCTGCCCCAAGAGTCCACCTCGGGTCGGGCCGAACGGGGGGGTTCATAACCCCTGGTCCGTCGCCCCTTCCCAAAGCTATCACCACGGGCCAAGCCGATCGGGGGGGTTGACAACCCCTAGTCCGTCGCCCTGGCCCACAACCACCCAGGGTCGGGCCGAACGGGGGGGTTGCATAACCCCTGGTCCGTCGCCCCTCCCTCACAACATTTTGGATCAAGCCGAATGGGGAGGTTCATAACCCCTGGTCTCTCGCACGTCCACTCTGCCCTCTGCTAGCCAGAGGGACAGGTGGAGCGCCCTCCGGGGACCACTTCGCTTCACTACAGGCTGGATTGCCTGCAGCTACTGAGCCCCCCCGCCACGACAAGGCGTGGTCCCGTTGGGGGGGAACCTAACCTAACCTAACCTAACCTTTTTTTTTTTTTTTTTTTTTTTTACGAGGGGAAATGCGCCTTATGCACCGTCCCACCGCTCCGGGGGGAGCGGCGGGGATGTGTGGGGCTCCCTGCTGGCCTAAGATGGTGGGCGGCCATAGGTTTACCCACTAAAACCCCTCGGTGTCCTCTCTCCGCCGTATGTGCCGGAGACGCAGGAGCGCTTGCGCATTCATCTGCTGCCCCACGGCGGCGGCTGGTCTCGTCAGACCCCGTCTCTAAAAAACCCGTGTGATACAGGAGAAAAAAATCCCTCTCGTGAGGCGGCGTAGGACACGCCGCCGCCATCTCAGGCCTGTGATCTGGAGACGAACCCCCCCGAGTCCGCCTCCGCAGGCCACTTTAGGGTGGCAGATGGTCGTTGCGAACCGTCCGCCTCCTGTTGCGCCTTGCGCGCGTCGGTTCCACAGAGAGGAGTTCACGCTCCCTCTCCGCGGCCTCCTTGGTGGACATAGCTATTTCGCAGAACGTGCGAAACGCTTGCCACGATTCATCGCTGTCAACAATGGCTCGCACCACTGCTGACAGCGACAGATCAGGTCCAATCGCCTGCGTCAAAGCACGTCGCGGCTCCTCCCAAGCTGGACATTCCGACAATGTGTGCCAGGCGGTGTCATAATCTGAGGTGCAGTGGTGGCACCTTTCGGAGGGCTCTCTCCCAATCCGACACAGGTACTTCCCGAAACAACCGTGTTCGGAGAGCATCTGTGTCAGACGAAAGGACAGAGCCCCGTGGCTTCGCTGGAGCCACTCGTCCAATACTGGCAGTATAGCTGCGATGGTTTGGCGTCCATAACTTGGACACTCCAAACGCGCTCGCCAATCTGCCACTGCGACTTGGTGAAGCTCCTCCCGGCGCCCCTCCACCTCCCTGAGCGCTGGTTGGTTGCCTTGACTTCGCGCATCCCCGCGCCACTGGTACAGTGACGCGAGGGATTTCGCCTCAAGGTCCCACTCCCGCTTCCGTCTTTCCTAATGCCACCTCCAAACCCAGGCAGCGGATCCGCTCCACCACATGAGCAACGCCGGCAGTCGCTAGCATGGCCACTTCGCGATGTGTCCTCCCTCTAGCCGTCACCAACGTGTCGTCGGCATAACAGGTTAGGCTGAGGTTGTCGAGTAGCACGCCACGAAGCACCCAGTCATAGCCCAGGTTCCACAGGAGTGGTCCAAGGACCGACCCCTGTGGAACGCCGCACAACATTTGCCAACGCTGCCATCCCGCCTCCGTTTCGTAGGCGATCCACCTACCAGTAAGGTACGCCTCCACCGCACGCCGCAGGTATTGGGGCACCTGATGAAAACGCAGAGCCTCTGCAATGCAAGTCCACGGAAGCGTGTTGAACGCGTTGGCAATGTCCAAGGACACCGCCAACACTACGTCCCCCGCAGACACTGCTTCGTCCACTATGGCCTTGACATGAAGTATGGCATCCACAGTAGACCGCTCCCTCCTGAAGCCAAACTGACTGGCCGAAAGGTCCGGCCCAACCTGAGTCAGATGTCGGATCAGGCGAGCAGCGATGACCCTCTCGAACAGTTTGCACACTTCGTCGAGGAGAACTATCGGCCTATAGGCCGATGGAGAGTCCTCCGGCCGACCCTCCTTACGAAGCAGCACCAGGTTGCCAGTCTTCCACAAGTCCGGGAACTGGCCTTGCTCGAAACAGGCACTAAAAAGTGCCCGGAGCCGGTCTCCCAGCGCCCCAGTAGCCAGAACCCATGCCCGACCCGGTATACCATCAGGCCCAGGTGCGGTGTTCTTGGCGCTGAGACGCCGAACAACCATCTTGAGCTCTGCAGTGGTGACTTGCGGATCCTCGTCTTCCTCCGTTGTTGGCTCCAAGGGTGTTAAAGGAGCCATGTGCGGCGGTATGTGTTGTTCCCTATTCGGGAAGAGCGTCGCGACAACGGTCGTGAGGAGCTCTGGCTCTAGCGTCCGAGTCAACGGTGGAGCCCATGGTTTGAGCTTGCCCCTAGCCATACGGTAAGGGCGCCCCCATGGGTCCTGGCTCAAGGACGCGAGCATCTCCTTGCGAGCCCGGTCTTTACGCCGCCATCTCGGGCTCTTGTACTGGCGGCGAACCCCCCCGAGTCCGCCGCCACGAGCCGTTTAAGGTGGCAGATGGTCATCTCGGACCATCCGCCTGGAGCGCTGAGAGCGCTGCGTCCCACGCAGCAGCTCTCGCGCTCTTTCATCAGACTCCTTTATCGCCATCACGTATTCACAATATTGGCGCACCGCCTGCCAGGACTCATCGCTGCCGACCATGGCTGAAACTACGGCCGGCAGCGAGAGATCCTGGCCAATCATATTAACCAAATCCCTTCTTGGCTCCGCCCAAGCCGGACAGACCTGCAGCGTGTTGAGCGGTGTCGGAGCTGCAACTGCAGTGGTGACACCGCTCATCACCCTCCCTTTGGATTCGACACAGGTACTTACCGAAGCAGCCATGCCCAGTAAGCACCTGTGTCAATCGGAAGCTCAGCGCCCCGTGGCTCCTCTCGAGCCAATCCTGCAAAACGGGCCGTATTGCTTCCACCGTTTGGCGGCCGTATCCTGGCTGCTCTAGCCGCGTCTCCCACTCCGCCATGAGAATCTGGCCAAGCTCCGCCCGGCGTCCTTCCACCTCCCTGAGCGCCGGGCGGTCGCCCCGACTTCGCGCCTCCTCGCGCCACTCGTAGAGCGAAGCGAGGGATTTCGCCTCGAGATCCCATGGCGGGGATCCGGCGAGCACGCGGGCCGCGTCACCCGCTATGGTGCGGTATCCCCGCGTCACCCTGATGGCCATCAGCCTCTGCACTTGCAGGAGTTTGCCGATGACGCCATCAGGGATGTTCGCGGCCCACACCGGGGCGCCGTAGAGCGCCATCGAGCGGATGACGCCCATGTATAGTCTTCGCGTGGCAACGTTTGGGCCACCAATATTTGG
This sequence comes from Idaea aversata, assembly GCA_907269075.1. Lineage (NCBI taxonomy): Eukaryota > Metazoa > Arthropoda > Insecta > Lepidoptera > Geometridae > Idaea > Idaea aversata. Next base: position 62,932 of record OU026100.1, read on the forward strand.
CAGGAGCCTAGAGAGTGCCCCTGCCGCCCCTATCAGCTTCGGCACCAGCTTATTAAAATGTGCCTCGAATGTCCACCTTCTGTCTAGGACGAGGCCAAGATATTTAAGAGTGGGCTCAATGGGTATTCGGACTCCTCCGACGACTAGGTGGAAGTCGGTTGGCAGGCGAATACGGGGGCCATAAAAGCACATGGCCTCCGTTTTGCCCAAGGCCACCTCGAGCCCCAGTCGCCGGATTCGGTCCACCACATGGGCCACCCCGGCCGTCGCCAATATGGCTGCTTCGCGGCAGGTCCTCCCTCTAGCAGTCACCAACGTATCGTCAGCGTAACATGTGACGCTGAGGTTCCTGAGGAACGAGCCGCGAAGCACCCAGTCGTAACCCAGGTTCCACAGGAGCGGTCCAAGTACCGACCCCTGTGGAACTCCACACGTCATGCGCCACCGTTTAAGTCCCGACTGGCTGTCGAAGACGACCTCCCTGTCACAGAGGTAGGCTTCTACGGTCCTCTGTAAGTAGTCCGGTACGCCATGGTACCGGAGGGCCTCCCGAATGCAAGTCCAAGGGAGAGTGTTAAAAGCATTGGCGATGTCAAGAGACACCGCCAACAGCACATCTCCCTCGGACACGGCCTCCTCCGCCAGCGTCTTCACACGAAGGATCGCACCCACGGTCGACCGTTCCCTCCGAAACCCGAACTGGTTTGCCGACAGATCCGGCCCAGTCCGGGTGAGGTGGCTGACGGCTGACTTTGGCATATGACAGCCCTTTCTTCTCCGCCTCGGGCTGGAGCGTGACCACTACTGCTGCGGTTTTGGGCACTCTCAGCTTCCGTTTTTTCGACGGCTTCTCCTGTACACTGCTTGAAGGCACCTTCTTGCTGGCCTCCCGCTTGCCGTTTCTGCCAACTCGCACCCACTCTCTTGATGGAGCGGGTGCTGATGGCCCGGCAACAGCGGGGGCTGGGACGGCAGGGGCTGATGGCAATATAACATTACCCTTGCTCTTCTTCCCCTTGCCTTTTCCTTTCGCAGAAGAAGTTTGTGGTTGCGGTTGGGCCTGTGAACCAGGTGGAATCGCCGCAGAAGCCTCTTTGACTTTGTCAGCCGCTAACGGCGGGCGAAGCCGTGGTGCGGGCGGTAGTCTTTCCTCTATTGAGGCAAGACGGGCACTCACCATCGTCCCTAGGTCAATCATAAGAGACCGACGAAATTCTTCTAACCCTGACTCCTGGCGGATGCGCGCCACGGAGTGACTGTCTGCTGAATCAGCAGCGGGTTGTCCATCTACGCCTGAAGACACTGATTGAGATGATGAAGAGCGCATTTTCACCATTTCTTTCTTCATGATGTCCATCTCTTTTCGAAGTTCGGCCAGCTCTTTTCGCATACGGATGTTCTCAGCCTGCAGGACCGCAGTTTCCTCCGACGCGGTCCTCTGACTAAGCTCCCGAACCACTTCTTGGACACTAGCAGCGGCCTCTTTCAGGTAACCTTGAAAGCGGCCGCACAGATGTTTACTGTTGTTGGCTACGTGTCTGATGGTTTGCACATCCTTTTCAATTCTGAGGCCAAGACCCAGAGTGGACTGGTCATTGTCCTCAGTGATCATCTCCGCCGGACTTGATGACGGCATCTGACACCGCTCCGTCGGTGTCGGATATTTTGCCCGCAGCTCCCTAGCGGTCGCAGCTAACGATGCGATCTCCTTTTCCGCTTCCAGGCGCATTTGCGCTTTTTCTGTCTCTAGCAGCTTTTCTTTGGCTGCTGCCAGACCTACATACTCCCCTGTAGTAGGGGGACGGCCGCGTCCTCGTCCTTTGTTATTGGGTGTGGCAGGTGATTTGCCTCCCCACTCCTCGCCACTAGAGCCTTCGCTATGCGGCCTCTTTTGTGCCTTGGCGCTGTCACGGCTAACGGCAGATCTATAGCCTGAAACCGAGACATTTTCGACGCTGGAGGAGTCCGACAAATACAGTTGCCTCTCCACACTTGACTCCGTACTACGTAGTCTCTTCTCCGTCTCATCCGTGCTAAGGCGGTTAAGCCTTACGACTGCAACGGGGCTTCTAGACTTTGCCCGCACTTCCGTCTTCTCCGACTCGGATCCACTGGACCCATCCACCATCTTCTCCGACTTCCTTCCCTTCTCACGCCTACTGCGCCTCTCCTTCTTCCCACTCTTTTTCTCCTTAACATCGTCAATTTTTATTTTATTTTTTAAGAACTCCATATTAGTCCCACGAGTATGGAACGAACTTAGGGTCCACCCGGGCAGTGCGTCCTTACCGCGGGTAAGCCTATATTTTGATGACCCAAGAGGGGGGCGGCAGGTACCCTCCTGGGAGGCAGTAATGACCGACACGACGAGCGAGGCGGACCATTCAGCGCACAACCGGCGCTGACTGGACCGTCTCGCCCGATACCCTGGCCGATCTTCAAGGCCTCGCGCTGCCATTCCGCTTGCCACTCAGGGGTTTTTTATTGAAAAGTGGTTGACTCCACTTTGTTTTTTATTGAGGTTGGCTCCTCGCGGCCCGGCCAATTAAGGCAAGGCCTCCGGTCCCGAGCACGCTCAAGGGATAACGGATCCTCACCCCCCTCACTTTCGCAAGGGGGCAATCAACCACTCGCACGTCCACTTTGCCCTCAGCTACTCAGAAGGACAGGCGGAGCGCCTTCTCGGGGACCACTTCGCTTCACTACAGGCTGGATTGCCCGCAGCTACTGAGCCCCCCCGCCACGACAAGGCGTGGTCCCGTTGGGGGGGAACCTAACCTAACCTAACCTAACCTAACCTAACCTAACCTTTTTTTTTTTTTTTTTTTTTTACGTCAGGAAAATGCATGAAACTGCACTTCCACCGCCCCGGGGGGAGCGGTGGGGAGTGTGAGGCTCTCCGGCCGTGAAGCGGCCGGCATACTCACTAAAAACCTGACGATGCTGCCTACTCGCCACTTTCGCGCCGGGGGTACCAGTACCGCTTTCGCTCCGCCCGGCTTCCCCCGACAGTGGTTGGTCCATGCGGACCCAATCTAATTTTTTATGACCACCACGAGAAAGGCGACACCGAGCATCGCACAGCAGCGCTGCACGAGTCCGCCTTGTGACCCAGCTGACCGCAGCGATAGCACTCACCGCTGCGGTCCACTGGGGACCTGCACCATGTCTGGGTGTGCCCAGGTTCCAAGCACCTGAAGCACCTGAGCCTCTTCGACTCGTCGCTTTCGTCCGCCCCGGACAAGTCTGAAACTGAGCCAAACAGACTCTCCATACTTTGCGCAAGTGTTCGCGCAATAATTGGCGATCGGTCGCGGATATTGTGCGCACCGTGCCCCGACTTCTCAGCAGCCATATCTTCAAGCCGCGTTAGCCTTACAATTGGGCTGCGCTGCCGCTGCTCTTTTGCCACTCTTGTGACTTCAGTCTCCGGCTTCTCCAGCCCTTCAACCTCCGGCTTTCTCAGCCCTTCCGTCTCATCAACTCCTCCTACATCGTCAGATTTTTTGTTTTCAGTCTCCATATAGTTCCCACGAGAACACGGTTTTAAACGTCCACCTAGGCCGGAGCCGGTCGGCACTAGGTAAGCCTTGAGATTGATAACCCAGGGGAGGGGCGGCAGGTACCCCCCTGGGGGTGCGGTAGAGACTGCCTACTGGGCAGCCACACAGGTCTCGCCCCGCACCACCAACTTACCTTTCAGGTTTTTTAAGGTGGTCTCTCCACCAGGCCCGGCCAATGAAGGCAAGGCCCATACCACCCCATCCCTCGCTTTCGCGAGGAGGCCCCTAAACTACGTACGCCGGCCAATTAAGGCAAGCGCACCCCCGAACTGTGTGTAGTGTAAGTGTGTGTGTGGTGTGTGTGTGTGTGATTGGTTCGGCCAAGCCGATGGTAAAGCCCACCGACGAGGACGAACCAATGTGTGTGTATGTGATGTCGATGATCCCCCAGCAGCGCGGAGACGCTTCCTCGACCTTTCGCAATGACGTCGAAAGGCGAGGAGCCAACCGCAGCCCTAGAGAACCACCGACAACGCGTGTATGTATAGTGTACCTACTATGCCGGACCATTGGCCAGCGCCGATAAATGCAAAATGAGAAACTTCTCTTCGATTGATCGACGCTGTTTCCACCCACGCCACGAGGAGGCTGTCCGACTGGTGGGCAACCTAACCTAACCTAACCTAACCTAACCTTTTTTTTTTTTTTTTTTTTTTTTTTTTTTTTTTTTTTTTTACGTGAGGAAAATGCATTGAACTGCATCCCCACCGTCCTGGAGGAGGAGCGGTGGGGTATGTGGGGCTCTCCGGCCGTGAAGCGGCCGGCCTACCCACTAAAAACCTCACGAATCCTCGCTCGCCTTGTTGTCGAGTGCACGGGAAAGACGTTCGTATTCAACCGTGACCCGACGACGACGGTCTGCCTTGCAGACCCCTCTCTGTTTGGAGGTTGGCCTCCATTCCGCATGAGTAGGCGTACGGGAACCACGTGCGCCCCACTCGGGCCCTTCCACGGCGGTAGACCCCCCCGAGTCTACCGCCTATGGGCCCTTCTACGGAGGCATAAGGTCGTCTCTGTGACGACTCCTGCGTCTCCTAACACGGCCGGATCGTCGCTGTCGGATGGGAAGGGAACTCGAAATTTCCCTCTCCCTCTCTGCGTCCTCTTTTGTTGTCATGACGGCTTCAGAAAACTGGAGCACAGCTGTCCAATTACACTCTTCTGTGACCATCGAGGTCACCACCGCTGAACCTAACCTAACCTAACCTAACCTAACCTAACCTTTTTTTTTTTTTTTTTTTTTTTTTTTTACGTGAGGAAAATGCATTGAACTGCATCCCCACCGTCCTGGGGGAGGAGCGGTGGGGTATGTGGGGCTCTCCGGCCGTGAAGCGGCCGGCCTACCCACTAAAAACCTCACGATTCCTCGCTCGCCTTGTGGTCGGGGGCCCGGGGACACGTTCGTACTCGTCCGCGTCCCGACGGCGATGGTCCTTATTTGGAGCCCCTCTCTTAGAGGTTACGACCTCAATCCTCATGAGCGGCGCACGGGAATCACGTGCGCCTCGCTCGGGCCTTTACACGGCGACAGACCCCCCCGAGTCTGCCGCCTATGAGCCCATTTAGGGTGGCATCAGGTCGTCTGCACGACCTCGACGCCTTCCGCGTCTTGGTCTTCCCCTGCCCCCAGATCGGCGTGACCGTATAGGATCAGAGGTCGTCACTTCTCGGTCACGCTCCGCGTTCTCTTTGGCCGCCATAACGATTTCTGAGAAGCGGAGCATGGCCTCCCACGCTTCCCCGTCAGAAACCATAGCCGACACGACTGCGGGGAGTGACAAATCACGCCCCACCACCTCTCGCAGCTCGTACCGCTGTTCACGCCAAGCCACGCACATTTCGAGCGTGTGAACAGCGGTGTCCACAGTGCTCGAGCAGTGGTGGCATCTCTCGTCGGGCTCTCTACGTGCTATCTTACACAGGTACTTTCCGAAGCACCCGTGCCCGGAAAGCACCTGTGTCAGCCTAAATGTGAGAACCCCGTGTTGTCGCTCTACCCACTCACCCAGGACTGGGCGTATGGCCTCGATGGTAGCGTGACCAGCAGTCGGCCGATTTAGGCGATCCTCCCATCTTGCCATGGCAACCTGACGGAGCTCCAACCGGCGTCCCTCTACCTCCCGTGGAGCCGGTCGATTGCCCCGCTCAAGCATCTAACCTAACCTAACCTAACCTAACCTTTTTTTTTTTTTTTTTTTTTTTTTTTTTTCGTGAGGAAAATGCATTGAACTGCATCCCCACCGTCCTTGGGGTGGAGCGGTGGGGTATGTGGGGCTCTCCGGCCGTGAAGCGGCCGGCCTACCCACTAAAAACCTCACGGCGGCCATCCTCAGGCTCCTGGGAGGGCCCCGGGCTCGCGTAAGCGCACCGGAACCCTCCCGCCTACGCCCCCCAATCACTTAGGAGGGCCCTCTCCCGGGGGAGCCTAGCAGAGGCTCTACCCCTCAGGGAACGTCGCTTCGACCCACGCCGTATTCTTCGGCGTGGAGCGAGACGGGGTCCCCTCGACGACACCACCCGCCACACCGGCGGTGTCATCCCGGCCGCTACCACGGGCACATCTACCCCAACGATGTACCCGCACGCGAACCCGTCGCGGCGGCTAGCCAAGCTATGTGGCCCGCCGCCGCCGTCTTCGAGTGGGATCGGCTCTCTCCCGATCCCGCTCTGCGCCCTCCTTCTGGAGCATTACTGCTTCACAGAAGGAGAGCGCCGCCTCCCAGCCCTCCTCACTCTCCAGCATGGCCGCGACCAATGCTGGCGGGGACAGATCCCGCCCGATGACGTCGACCAGGACTCGACGCTCAGACTCCCATGCAGGGCAGTCCTCCAGCGTGTGCTGGGCGGAGTCCAGGTCGGATGCGCAGTGATGGCATTGTGTCGTGACTTCCCTCCCGATTCGATTCAGATACTCACCGAAACAACCATGTCCGGTGAGTATCTGAGTCAACCTGTAGGTGACTTCACCTTTCCTGCCGATCCAGGCCTCGAAGTTGGGCAGAACGGCACCGACAGCGCGTTGGCGCGCACAACCCATGAGTTCCAGCTGCACGCGCCAGTCCCTTAAGGCCTGTCGGTGCGCGTCCTGCCGGAGCATTCCTTGCGCGGGTTCTAGCTCGTACCCCCCGTCTCCCCCATCCCGGTCGATGCCCCGCCGCGCGTCATAGACGGCGGCGTCCATCTTGGCCAGGATTTGGAAAGGGGGGGAACGGGCCAGAACCGTCGCCGCCTAGAACGAAATCGTTCGGTAGCCTCGCACGATCCGTATGGCCATCAACCGCTGCAGGCTCCGCAATAAAGCTCCGCAGCGGGAGGACCTCGTGAGGTCACTGGACCACACGGGGGCCCCGTAGAGGGCCACGGATCGTATGACGCCACCGTAGAGGCGGCGAACTCCTTCCCGCGGTCCCCCGAGGTTGGGCAGCAGGCGATGTAGTGCACCTGCAATCTTGCGCGCTCGGGGGACCAGGCGCACGAAATGCTCCTCGAAGCCCCATCGGCTGTCCAGGGTGAGGCCTAGGTACTTGATGTACCGCCCCACCTGGACTTCGGAGTCACCTACATGGATTCGCGAGCTGGGGGGTTCCTGGCCACGTGGGAGGCGGTGGAACCATAGCGCCTCACACTTGTGAGGCGCTATTTGAAGACCCAGCTCGCGAATCGCCCGCACGACACATGCCACCCCCAGCTCGGCAAGCCTGAGCGTTCGCCCGAAGTTAGCACCGGTGGCGACAACGAGAGTGTCGTCCGCATAGCAGACGACACTCACGTCACCGGGAAGACTGGTGCGAAGGACCGCATCATATGCAAGGTTCCATAGCAGGGGGCCCAAAACGGACCCCTGCGGAACCCCGCACTATCGGCCGGTATGAGGATGGTGAATCTGGTGGGCGTCCCTCTTTTTGGAGAAGAACCAGTCTCCCCTCCCGCCAAAGCCGAGGAAACTGACCCCTCTCCAGACAGGCACTGAAGAGTCTTAACAGCCTGTCTTTCATTGCCGGCATGGCGAGTGCCCATTCTTTGCCCGGGATGCCGTCCAGGCCAGGCGCGGTGTTCTTCGCCTGCATCCTCCTAATGGCCATCCGCAGTTCGACGATGGTGACTCGTGGGTCCTCCTCTTCGACGGCCATTTCTACTGACTCCCTCGGTGGTGGCATCAGTGGCGGCACAAATTCTGGCGCTGCTGCAGGAAATAGGCCTGCGACTACCCTCGTGAGGAGCTCTGAATTGAGGGACTGAGTGAGAGGGGCGGCGTATGTTCGCAGCTTACCACGAACCATGCGGTAAGGCCGGCCCCATGGATCCTCACTCAGAGTCCTCAGAAACTCCTTTCGAGCCTCCTCCTTTGCCTGGCGTATGGCGGTCTTCAGCGCCTTTTTGGCAGCGCGGTAGGCCTCGTAGAGTTGGGCCTCTACCTCCGCTTCGTTGACACGGTGGCGGCGTCTCCTGCGGTACCTAGTGTACTGGCGGCGCGAGGCAACGCAGGCCCTACGGAGCTGCGCAATGTCCTCGCTCCACCAGTACACCTGGTGTTTCGGAGGGCGAGGGCCGGACCGGGGCATGGCAACGTCGCAGACATTTGTCATCGCCTCCCGTATTCTCGCCGCTTCTAAGTCGACGTCGTCGACCGTATCAGCCGTTTCGGGCCAGGTCTCCACTGCCAGCGCTTCGTCCAGCAGTTGGCGGTCCAACTTGCGCAGGACCCACCTCGGCCCGTCGCGACGGCGCTGGGCCTCGGGCTGGGGAGCGGAGTGCTGAGGGGAGACGCGAAACCGGACGTACCGGTGATCGGAAAGCGACTCCTCCTCCTCAACGGTCCGCCAGCCCACCACTCGTACTGCAGCCCCCGGGCAGCCCAAGGTGACGTCGATGACCGAGCCACCCTCTTGCCGTACGCACGTTTGTGTGGTTCCTCGGTTGAGAACCATGAGGCCCAAGTCGGACGCCCACTGTGCTAGGAGCGTGCCCCGCGGGTTCGTCACTGGGGAACCCCAGGCCGGGTGTTTGGCGTTGACATCCCCCGCGACCAGTACATTGTAGGACCTGTTCTGGGCAACCACTGTCTCGATTCGAGACAGCAGTCGCTCTAGGCCCGGAATGTCCCTGTTGGGAGAGTAATATGCACTCACAATGTATAGGTCGCCCACCAGTGCTGCGACAAACCCATTCCCCTTCAACACCTGCCGAGGAGGCGGAGAGCCAGCCGCGCCGCGGGAGTACAGGGCCGCCACCCCGTCAGCATCCGCCACCCACTCGTTGGATCGTGGGATCCACAGCGGTTCGCTGACTATAGCCACTGAGCTTGACCACTGTGCCATGCTCTGCGAAAGCAGATGTTGAGCGTCGGCACAGTGGTTGAGGTTCACCTGCACTATTCCTACAGCCATCACTGATTTGCGGGTGTAGTTTTGGCCGCTTGCCCAGCTGTCTTAGTGCCGGGCTTATTCTTGCCTTGGAATGGATGGCACGCTGCAGAGCCCGCTCGATGATCGGCTGGCTTGTTCGCGGCTGCACATAGTCGGCAGTGCGGTTTAGCGTCGCACTGGGCGGCCTTATGCCCGTGCTTGCTGCACCTGAAGCACAGACCGCCCGTTTCCACCTCCGCCTCACACTTACGGCCGACGTGACCTCGGCCGAGGCATCGGTAGCAGTGAAGAGGCTTTGGCTCAAGGACATTCACTCCCACCGACACCCAGCCAACGATTAGTCGGCCACCTTCGGAAACCGCCTTTGCCACCTTGACAGGGCATTCCCACCACCTCCCATGGCCTTACCGACATCTTAGGTCTTAAAGGCCGAATCTCGGGACATACGTTGGTTACTTGCGCTGGGCTCTTTCACCAACGTACTCACTTAGGTCCCTACATATTTATTTTGTCCTCTTGCTTATGCAACTCTCCCCGAATGGGGCTATAAACGTCACGTGAACGGCTTGCGCGTCAGCTCGTCTTCACGATCTCTCGGTACTATCTAGCTAGCCAAGGCTGAGCTCCATTGCGCGTCGTTTCTTGTGCCACTCGTGGGCGAATTTTCGAAGCAGTTCGAAGTTCGCCCTCGAGCACACAAGCTCCCGGTAGTATACCGGCCCCTGCGTCGGTCCGTCCGTCTGTGGTCCCCTGGGTGCCCTCACCCTGCCCCGTGTCCGAGGCGCGGAGGTAGCGGGGACTGCCCCCGTCACCTCCGCGCCCCTGAGCGCGTCCCCCGTCGCCCGCCCCTCAGGCGCGTCCCCCGCGTCCCCCGCAGCCTCCCGGTCCCCTTGCACCTCCCCACCGGTGGCGAACCCACGAATAAATTCGGGGTCCGCACCCGGCGAGGTAGGCGCCGGAGGTTCCTCCGTGTCCCTTGTCCGTCTGTCTGTCCGTCTTCCCCTGGGTGCCCCCACCCTTCCCCTCGTCCGAGATGCGGATACGGCGGGAAAGGGGATGTTCCCCTCCGTTCCCGCACCCCTGGGCGCGTCCCCCGTCGCCCGCCCTCCTGGCGCGTCCCCCGCAACCTCCCGGTCCCCTTGCGCCTCCCCAGCGGTGGCGAACCCGCGAATGTCTTCGGGGTCCGCCACCGACGAGGTAGGCGCCGGAGCTGCCTCCGCTGCCCTGGTCCGTCTGTCGGTCCGTCCTCCCCTGGGCGCCCTCGCCCTTCCCCTCGTCCGAGATGCAGGTACGGCGGGGATGTTCCCCCCCGTTCCCGCATCCCTGGGCGCGTCCCCCGTCGCCCGCCCTCTGTTGGGCGCGTCCCCCGCAGCCCCCCCGGCCCCCCGTGCGACCCCCGCACTACCCCATCCCCTTGGCGCGTCCCCCGCTGCCCCCCGAGCCCCTGACGAGTCCCTTCCCCGCGTGACCGCCATCGCCGTAGCATCTGGCTCGCCCCGCGTCGTTGACCCGGTTCCTGACCCGGTCCCACCCGGCCTCACAGCAACCCCATCCCCAGTACCTAGTCTCTCCCCCCCGCGGTCGCCCCCGGAACCAACTAAGCACACCGTCGCCCCTCCCCCTGCTATGCTCCCCGTGCTGCTTCCCTCCCCAGGACCTAAACTTGCTTCCCCCCCATGGTGGATACCCCCCAACAGGCGTTCCCTCTCCTCGAGGAAGAGTGGACACTCCCACAGGATGTGGTGTAGGTCCTCCTCGGCCTCCCCGCAGTAGCAGAGACTCGTCTCACACAGCTGCATCGCGCAAAGACGTTTGCGGAAACAGCCGTGACCGACAAGCATCTGCGAGGTCTCGTGATCCGGCTCCACCCACGCACTCGCCATGCGAGTCTCAACGTCTGGGAAGAACCGGAACAGCTCCCTCCCCTTTTCGTCGCCCTCCCACCTCTCTTGCCAACGGCGCAAGAGGTCCCTATGCACCCCCCCCACTGCGGACAAAGGCATTGCCAACTCCGGAAGGGCTGCGACGCACTTCCCCAACTTTCACGTCTTCGGCGGAGCAGCCGCCGACCTTGGCGACTGCCGCTGCGATCTTTGCAGCAGTGGCTGAGTCGTCCAGTCCCACTAGACGCATTGCGACGGTCTTTGTCGGCCGCGTCACAACGACGTCATCCGAGCCCAGTACCTCGCGGATGTTGCGAGCCAGGGCGTCCGCCTTCGGCCCACTGTCCGCTCCGGGAACTTTGTATATACGCGCCCCAGTGATTCCCGGACGGAATTTGACCTTCTCAATCCCGTGGTCTTCGAGACGGACGCCCGCGATTGCCTTGTCAATGACGTCGCTGTATGTGACGCCACGCTGCTCCGCTTCTGGCCGCAAGGTTATGATGACGGCCGCCGTTTTTGGCTCTTTTGACAAAGCTGCTCCCCAAGCATACATAAACATACACAACACACATCATCAGACATACAAAACACATACATAAAATAGTACACACACAAAGACACTAGTCAACAATAACAGTAACATAGGAAAATCTAGTCATTATTATTTAGGTGATTTGTTTCTTTTATTCGTTGTGCGTTTTATTTCTTATTTAATTTATTTGCATTTAAACTTGTCCATTGTCCTCCATTTACAACTTTTACAAATTTACTTTTATCGTTTCGTGTTAATTTATTTTGTGTCGTCTTATTTATTAAACGAACCCAAGGTAAATTGATAGAAAATGTATTCGAGCAAAGACCCCGTTTTTCCTCGAACCACACGCATGAGCACCGACTTCAGTGTAAATCTAGAACGAATACGGTCCCAAGCGACCGTCACAGCCCCCACTACACCTAAGGAGGCAGAAAAATCAAAGGTAAGTATGCTCACTATGGACAGCCTAAGACCTGGAATGGACATGCGCGACTTGGAGAGGAGAGCAATTGATGCACAAACCAAGATCAACCAGCAAATGGAACCCAAAGGTCCCAACAAGTCGGTCACGAGGGAAAACAAGGCGAGGATAGTGGAGGAGGTAAAAGAGATGGTTGAAATCGTGAAGGAAATTTCAGGAAGGAACAAGGAACTGACGAACGAACTGGAAAAGAGAGGAAAAAAGGATAAAGCAGGACCACCCGAACCAAAGCAAATGAGAAATGAAAGCGAAACACAGGAGATAAGCGAAATAGCGAAAATGATACGAGTGTTGATGAAGGAAAGTAAAGAAAGAATAAAAGATGAAAGTAGAGCTGCAAAAGAAATGAAGGAAGAAGTGAAAAAACAGACGGAAGAGAATAAAGCAATGAAAGAGATGTTGATAAAAGCAATAAAGGAGCAAAAAGAAGAAAGTAAGAAGATGAAGGAAGCAATTGAAAAAATGGGAGGAAAAGCAGACATTAAGAAAATAACAGAAGTACAGGAGAGAATTGAAAAAGCAGAAGCAGAGAGAAAGGCAGAAGCAAAAAAGGAAAAGCAGAAAATGGAAGAGATGATAGAAAAGATTAGTAAACAGGCAGTAGAAAGCGCAAGCAAGGAAGCAGAGCAAAAGAGCATTAGGGAAATAGTAAGCAAAAGTAGTAAAATAATGGAAGAGATAAAGAAGGATATAGAAAAAGGGAAAGGAATAAGAGAGGAAATTGAAGGAACAAAGGAAGAAGGGTCGTATGCGGATGTAGTGAGACATAAGAGGGTCCCCACTCCGAAAACCCTACACTCGATCATTGTCACGTCGACCGACGCCTCTAAAACCAGTGAACAAGTTATAGAAATGGTGAAGGAGTCGGTGGACAACGATGGATTAAATGAATGGTTTGAGGTAAGCAGGATAAGGAAGGCAAAAGGACAGAAGGCGATTTTTGGATTTGAAAAAGAAGCAGAAGCGGAGAGAATGAAGGAAAGGATAGGAAATAAGGAGAACTTAAAAGTGGAAAAGGCAACGAACAAAAATCCACTAATAGTAGTAAAATATGTGAGAGGCGAAGACAAAAGAAAACAAGTAATGGAAGGAATAAAAAGGGCCATAGAGAAAGGAAGGAAAGGAGAAGTAAAAGTGACCGACTGTGCGGAGATTGTATATGAAAAGAGAACGAAAAACCCGCACGCGGCGCACGTAGTGGTGAGGGTGACTCCCCCGGTATGGAGACAGCTGACAGAGGAGGGGACTCTCCAACTGCAATGGGGTAAATCCGGAGTGGAAGATCAGTCCCCTCTTATCCAGTGCTCCCGCTGTCTGGGCTACGGCCATAGCAGACGGGTCTGTGAGGAGCAGCTGGACAGATGCAGCCACTGTGGGGAGGAACACTTGTACGCCGCGTGCCCAAATAAAGAGGTGCTTCCATCGTGCATCAATTGCAAAAGAGAGAAGTTGCCAAACGTGGAGCACAACACTTTTAATAGCGCATGTCCATTAAGGCAGAAATGGGACAAGATAGCGAGGGCCAGGGTTGCGTATTGCTAAGGGCGACAAGATGATAAAACACTATTTAGAAGAGCATTACAGAGTAGTCAGAATTAGGGCGGCGAACGCGAATGGGGTAAACAAACTTGGAGCTTGTCACCCCCCATCTGAGGGAGCCGAGCTAGTTATGAAACTTTTTAGGACCGTTTCTCAAAACTCCGCCCTAATACTTTCGGGGCTGCTTCCTCTGGGCCCCAGGGCCCAAGAAACATCCCTGCTTTTTGAATCAAAGCACGGGAAACCCAGGGAAGTATTAGGGGGAAGAAGGGTGAGCGACCCTAGTGTTGAGGAGGACATCTTCTATATCCTCCTAGAGAGCCCTTTACATAAGCTAGACAGACATGACACAAGCACACAATCACACACACACACACACCAGCAAGCTTTTATATAGCAAGTATTTTATTTTATTTTTTATATTTTTTTATTTTTAATGTTTTAAGAAATTTTAATTATTAATGTACAATGGTAGCTTTAAGGAATGAAACGCAAATAATGTGATATTAGTAAATAAGTTAATCTAATTCTGTGATATTAATATGTAAGTTAATATTTAAGTGACAAACTGTGATTTTGACTAGCCCGGGGAAAGAATAGATGTAAGTTAATAATTGTAATAATGTAATGTAATAATAATAATTGTAAATTTTAATGTGTTAAAATAAAAATTGTAAATTTAATGTGTAATAATAATAACTGTAATTTTGAAAATGTGTAATAATAGTAATTAGAGTGTAATAATTGTGTATGGTTAAATTTAAAACTAGTTTAAGAAAATGTATGCTAAAATTATGGTAATATGAAAATGTTAAAGTAATTATAATTGTAATATTTGATAAGAAAATTGTAATAAATGACTGAAATGAAAAAGAACAACGCGCAAAAAGCGCGGAAAAGAGCTCTATAAATAAAGTAAAATAATAATTGAATTAACAAAGACCTGTTACAAAACGGGGAGTAGGTAGCTCGCGGGCCGGGCCGTTAGCGCCCGGACAGGAAAAAAAAAAAAAAAAAAAAAACCTAACCTAACCTAACCTTTTTTTTTTTTTTTTTTTTTTCGTGAGGAAAATGCATTGAATTGCATCCCCACCGTCCTGGGGGAGGAGCGGTGGGGTATGTGGGGCTCTCCGGCCGTGAAGCGGCCGGCCTACCCACTAAAAACCTCACGGCGGCCATCCTCAGGCACCTGGAAGGGCCCCGGGCTCGCGTCAGCGCACCGGAACCCTCCCGCCTATGCCCCCCTGTTCACTTGGGGAAGCCCATTCCCGGGGGAGCCCAGCATAGGCTCAGCCCCTACCCCCCCAAGTGATCGGGGGAGCCCATTCCCGCGGGAGCCCAGCATAGACTCAACCCCTACGGGAGACCCCGCTCCGATTCACGCCTTAGCTATAACGGACTAGCCCGGCGCGGATCGAGACGGGGCCCCCCCGAACAACACCACCCGCCGCACCGGCAGCGTCATCCCGGGCTGCCACCACGGGCACAAAGAACCCCACAATGTACCCGAACGCCAGCCCGTCGCGGCGGCCAGCCAAGCCACCCTTGGCCAGCCGCCGCCGCCTTCGAGTGGGATCAGGTTTCTCCCGATCCCACTCGGCGCCCCCCCTCTGGAGCACAGAAAGAGAGCGCTTCCTTCCAGTCCACCACGATTCCGGTCAGGCCGTACGAACGGGGAGGGGTCTATCCACATAACCCCTCCCGGTCCAGGGTCCCCGTCCCTCTCCGAAACCGTGGCAGTCCGCCACCACTTGCGCCCCCCCTCTGGAGCACAGAAGGGGAGCGCCGCCTTCACGCCTACCACAATTTCATTCAGGCCGTACGAACGGGGAGGGGTCCGGATGTACAACCCCCCCCGGTCCATCGCCCCTCTTCGAAACCGTGGCAGGCCACCACCTGCGCGTCCACTCTGCCCTCTGCTAGTCAGAGGGACAGGTGGAGCGCCCTCCAGGGACCACTTCGCTTCACTACAGGCTGGATTGCCTGCAGCTACTGAGCCCCCCCGCCACGACAAGGCGTGGTCCCGTTGGGGGGGAACCTAACCTAACCTAACCTAACCTGCATGTAGAAAATGCATTGAATTGCATCCCCACCGTCCTTGGGGCGGAGCGGTGGGGTATGTGGGGCTCTCCGGCCGTGAAGCGGCCGGCCTACCCACTAAAAACCTCACGTAAGCGCACCGGAACCCTCCCGCCTACGCCCCCCCAATCACTTGGGAGGGCCCTCTCCCGGGGGAGCCTAGCAGAGGCTCGACCCCTCAGGGAACGCCGCTTCGACCCACGCCGTATTCTTCGGCGTGGAGCGAGACGGGGTCCCCTCGACGACACCACCCGCCGCACCGGCGTTGTCATCCCGGCCGCTACCACGGGCACATCGACCCCAACGATGTACCCGCACGCGAGCCCGTCGCGGCGGCTAGCCAAGCGATGTGGCCCGCCGCCGCCTTCTTCGAGTGGGATCGGCTCTCTCCCGATCCCGCTCTGCGCCCTCCTTCTGGAGCATTACTGCTTCACAGAAGGAGAGCGCCGCCTCCCAGCCCTCCTCACTCTCCAGCATGGCCGCTACCAATGCTGGCGGGGACAGATCCCGCCCGATGACGTCGACCAGGACTCGACGCTCAGACTCCCATGCAGGGCAGTCTTCCAGCGTGTGCTGGGCGGAGTCCAGGTCGGATGCGCAGTGGTGGCATTGTGTCGTAACTTCCCTCCCGATTCGATTCAGATACTCACCGAAGCATCCATGTCCGGTGAGTATCTGAGTCAACCTGTAGGTGACCTCACCTTTCCTGCCGATCCAGGCCTCGAAGTTGGGCAGGACGGCACCGACAGCGCGTTGGCGCGCACAACCCATGAGTTCCAGCTGCGCGCGCCAGTCCCTTAAGGCCTGTCGGTGCGCGTCCTGCCGGAGCATTCCTTGCGCGGGTTCTAGCTCGTACCCCCCGTCTCCCCCATCCTGGTCGATGCCCCGCCGCGCGTCATAGACGCTGGCGTCCATCTTGGCCAGGATTTGGAAAGGAGGGGAACGGGCCAGAACCGTCGCCGCCTCGAACGAAATCGTTCGGTAGCCTCGTACGATCCGTATGGCCATCAACCGCTGCAGGCTCCTCAATAGAGCTCCGCAGCGGGAGGACCTCGTGAGGTCACTGGACCACACGGGGGCCACGTACAAGGCCACGGATCGTACGACGCCACCGTAGAGGCGGCGAGCTCCTTCCCGCGGTCCCCCGAGGTTGGGCAGCAGGCGATGTAGTGCACCTGCAATCTTGCGCGCTCGGGGGACCAGGCGCACGAAATGCTCCTCGAAGCCCCATCGGCTGTCCAGGGTGAGGTACTTGATGTACCGCCCCACCTGGACTTCGGAGTCACCTACATGGATTCGCGAGCTGGGGGGTTCCTGGCCTCGTGGGAGGCGGTGGAACCATAGCGCCTCACACTTGTGAGGCGCTATTTGAAGACCCAGCTCGCGAATCGCCCGCACGACACATGCCACCCCCAGCTCGGCAAGCCTGAGTGTTCGCCCGAAGTTAGCACCGGTGGCGACAACGAGAGTGTCGTCCGCATAGCAGACGACACTCACGTCACCGGGAAGACTGGTGCGAAGGACCGCATCATATGCAAGGTTCCATAGCAGGGGGCCCAAAACGGACCCCTGCGGAACCCCGCACGAGATCTCCCGTTCCGTCTCCGTCTCGTTCCGACCGGTTATCTTGACCCGCCTATCGCGAAGGTAGGCCCCGATGATCGCTCGTAGGTAGGGAGGCACGCCGTGATAAACTAGTGCCTCCCTAATTGCCTGCCACGGGAGGGTTCCGAAAGCGTTGACGATGTCCAGGGACACCGCCAGCGCAACCCTCCCTGAACGGACTGCTGATTCCGAAAGGGAGCGAACGAGTCGGACAGCGTCCACCGTCGACCGCCCCGGCCGGAATCCAAACTGGCAGTCCGATAGATCCGGGCCCTCCCGTGACAGGTGCCCGCTGATACGGTCGGAGATAACTCTCTCGAAGAGCTTCCCCGTCTCGTTCAGTAGGCATATCGGTCGAAACGACGACGGAGACTCGGCGGTCCTTCCCTCCTTCCTCAGAAGCACCAGTTTCGCTGACTTCCACTCGATGGGGAACACGGATAGGCGGAGGCAGTCGTTAAAGAGCTGCCTCATCCGGCTCCCCAGGACCTTCAGAGCCAGCACAAGAACCCTGCCCGGAACACCATCCGGGCTGGGTGCCGTGGAGCGGGATGCCATCCGTCTAACAGCTAGTTCGAGCTCGGCCCCCGTCACCTCCAGATCGTCGGCCCAATCTCGATCCGGCGACAAGGGAGGGTGACTGAAAGGGCTGTCCTGGACGCTTGGGAAGAGCGCTTCCACGACTCTCCCCACGAAGTCGGGGTCCAGGGTTTCCGTCAACGGGGGGACCCACGGTCTGAGCTTGCCCAGTACCATCTTGTACGGGCGCCCCCATGGGTCCCTATCCAGTCCCTCCACGAGCTCGTTCCAGGACCGCTCCTTGGCCTCAGCGATAGCTACGCTGAGGGCATGGACCGCGGTCCCGTATTACCGCCTGGCTCCTAGGGTCTCCTCTAGTGAGGCTTGCCTTCTTCTTCGGGCTCTTTGGTACTGGCGACGCGCAGCCAAGACCGATCGTCGAAGCCGCGCGATTTCCTCACTCCACCAGTACATAGAGCCCCGATGGGGCGGCCTGGCTCGGGGCATCGAGACGTCACAGATCGACGTCATCGTGTCCCGAAACCAGGCGGCTTGCGCTTCCGGGTCGGACGGGATCTGTTCCTCCGTCCAGTCCGCGACGTTGGCGGCGGCTACGGCCATGTCTCGGTCGAGCCGCTTGAGAGACCAACGTCGCGGAGGGCTGCGGTCCTGGCGTGGGCGGATAGGGCGGCGGAGAGATACATCGAACACTATATATTTGTGGTCTGAAAGCGTGACCGCCTCCTCCGCCACCCTCCATCCTGATACCGTGTGCGAGGCCGAGGGAGTCGCCCATGACAGGTCCACGATCGACCTCCCCTGCCATCGCTCACAGGTAAAGACTGAACCTCTGTTTAGTAACCGGAGGTCCAGCCCTGCCGCCCACTCCAGAAGCGTCTCCCCCTTCACGTTGTCTACGACGTCCCCCCACTCACCCGAGCGCGCGTTGAAGTCCCCCAGGACGAATACCTGACGGGGGGCGCAGGCGCGAATGCAGCTCTCCAGCCCGTCCAGATATGCCTCGAACTCGGCGATGTCGCAGTTGGGAGAGATGTAGCAGCTCACCATGGCCGCGGACCCCCACTCCACGGCCACGTAACCCAGCCCTTTTGCGATGAGGGAGCAATGGAGGTTGTCACCCCCCGCCCAATAGATGCAGGCCAAGCCCAAGTCGTCCCCGAACCACCTGGGGTTGTCTGGGACAGAGTAGGGTTCGGCGATTACCGCCAGGGCAACCGACCACTCCGCGAGCGTTTGTAGCAGGAGGTCCTGCGCCGCGCGGGTGTGGTTCAGGTTGACCTGCAATACTCGTGTGTGGAGCATTAGGAGGCCTCCATGACTTCCTCACTTCCCCGGGCTGGGGAAGGTGGCCGGACAGGCCCCTTCTTCTTCTTGTTCTTCGGCGGGGAGCACTTTTTGGTCCCCAGCCGATGGTCGGCGGCCCGCCCTAGGTCCGCGCAGACCGGGCAATGGGGGTCGGACGCTGTGCAATGACGGGCAACATGCCCCGACTCACCGCACCTGTAACAGCGTCCACTCCTGTCTACGTTATTGGGGCACATTACTCTGACGTGCCCCACCTCGAGACACCGGTAGCACTGCAACGGCCGTACTGCCAGTGCCTCCACCCTTGCCGCAGTCCAACCTATCTGTACCCGTCCTTGGGCCGACAGCTTCTTGACGGCTGCGACCGGGCAGCGGACCCAAACGGTCCCCATCCGCGATGCGGCGGTGCGGATCTCCCCGATCTTGATATCAGTCTGGGAGCATCCGCCCGCCTCGGCGATCGCCGCCGTGACATCCCCGGAGGTGATGGACTCGTCTAGATCCATCACTCGCATGTCGCCCATTTTACACGGGCGCGAGATGAGCGCACCCGTGTCGGCGAGGGCCTCCCTCATCTTCTCCGCCAAGGCGTCGGCTTTGGCGGAGCTCTCGGGACCTGGAATCTCCAATAGGAGAGCCCCGGTTACCGCCTTCCTCTGCTTTACGCCCCCCACGATGCCAAGGTCCGCTAGCTTAATGCGGGTCCTGGCGGCCGTCATTACTGCAGCGATCGTGGTCTCTGCGCCCTCAGGCACCGTGACCAAAACCGCCGCACATGTAGGGGGCTTGGGCTGCCCCTTCTTCTTCTGAGGAGTGGGGGCGGCCTGGGTTCGTGGCGTGGGAGGCGCCGGAGCAGCGACCTGCTGCTTGGCACGGGCGGCCGCCTTCCGGCCGACCACCGTCGCCCAGGTGCCGCCCTGTGACCCCACCCGCTCCGTCGACGGCCCTGGAACTGGTGGAGGCTGTGACGGTGCCGTTCGCCCCCTCTTCGTCCGCTTCCTTTCCTTCTTGCTCTGGGACTCCGTCAGCGTCGCCTGGGGAATTTCCTCCTCTCGACGCTGACTCTGTCCCAGCGGAGGTCTTCTACCCATCTCGGGGAAGAGACGGCCCATAAGCTCGGACTGAAAGCGAGCGTACTCTCGGTCCACAATGGCCGAGAGCTGGCTCCAGTCCGAGCTTGGTTCATGTTGAGGGGCTGACGCCGTCGGCCGAGGCGTCAGCGCGGGCGCCCCCCTTTGTCGACCGTCTCTTCCCTTTTTTGATTTTGCCGTCGGCGTTGCCGGGGGAGGTAAACTCTCCCGGGACGGCCCCGGCACTTGAGCCCTTCCGGGCGCCTGTGGAGTTCTCGCCGCGGCCGGGGGATGTGAGGAACCCTTACCCCCCCGAAGCTCCTTCACCTCGCTGGCCAGCTCCTCGATGCGAGTGTACAGCTGGTCGATGAGGGAGCGAGTCCTCTCGTTGTATCGGTTCCGCAACTCCGCCCTAACACACAGCTCCGACGCGCAGGCCTTCAGGGAGACGAGGGCGAACCGAACGGACTTCACTACCACCGCCTTAGAGCTCTTTGGTTCATCGAGCGCATTTTCTACGGCCGATAAACAGGAGAACAGCTCTGCGCCGATGTCCGCGGATGCTTGCTCACTCCTGTCCTCTCCGGATTCGGCGGCCGGTTGCTCCTCCCGCTCCGTGCTGGCATTGTCCGCTGTCCTTCTCCTCACGACCATGGGCCTCCCGTCATCGTCAGCAGGACGCTGCGGTTTGCGCTTTCGCGCCCGCAGAGTTCCGCTGATGGAGGATGACATAGAGACGTCGTCGCCGCCGTCGTCTCTGTCTCCATCGTCCTCCCTCCCAGCCCCTGGCTTCGGGCTAGGAGTGCCTGGTCTTACAAATTGCAGGACCAGGCTCCCCTCCGAGGTCGTCCTTGAATGGGACCGGGAGCGAACAAAACAAAACAAAACAAAACCCCTGATCCGTCGCCCCTTACACGGGACAGGCCGAACGGAAGGGTTTGTAACCGCAATCCGTCGCCCTGCCCCAAGAGTCCACCTCGGGTCGGGCCGAACGGGGGGGTTCATAACCCCTGGTCCGTCGCCCCTTCCCAAAGCTATCACCACGGGCCAAGCCGATCGGGGGGGTTGACAACCCCTAGTCCGTCGCCCTGGCCCACAACCACCCAGGGTCGGGCCGAACGGGGGGGTTCATAACCCCTGGTCCGTCGCCCCTCCCTCACAACATTTTGGATCAGGCCGAACGGGGAGGTTCATAACCCCTGGACCATCGCCCCTCTCCAAAACCGTGGCAAACTGCCACCACTCGCACGTCCACTCTACCCTCTGCTAGTCAGAGGGACAGGTGGAGCGCCCTCAGGGGACCACTTCGCTTCACTACAGGCTGGATTGCCTGCAGCTACTGAGCCCCCCCGCCACGACAAGGCGTGGTCCCGTTGGGGGGGAACCTAACCTTTTTTTTTTTTTTTCGTGAGGAAAATGCATTGAATTGCATCCCCACCGTCCTTGGGGCGGAGCGGTGGGGTATGTGGGGCTCTCCGGCCGTGAAGCGGCCGGCCTACCCACTAAAAACCTCACGGCGGCCATCCTCAGGCATCTGGGAGGGCCCCGGGCTCGCGTAAGCGCACCGGAACCCTCCCGCCTATGCACCCCCAATCATTTGGAGGAGCCCATTCCCGGGGGAACCTAACATAGGCTCAACCCCACAGGGGGAACGCCGCTTCGATCCACGTTGTGCGGAACGCGGATAGAGACGGTACCCCCCGACGACACCACCCGCCGCACCGACGGTGTCATCCCGGGCCGCCACCACAGGCACATCGACCCCAACGATGTACCCGCACGCGAGCCCACTGCGGCGGCCAGCCAAGCAACCCTTGGCCCGCCGCCGCCGCCTTCAAGTGGGATCGGGAGAAACCCGATCCGCGCCCCCCATCTGGAGGAAAGACAGAAAGAGAGCGCTGCCTTCCCGTCCACCGCAATTTCGGTCGGGCCGAATGAGGGAGAGGGTCTCTTCAACTTACCCCGTCCATCCTTCGTCCCTCTCCGAAACCGCGGTAGTCTGTGGGGATCGACTTTCTCCCGATCCCACTCGGCGCCCCCCCTCTGGAGCACAGAAGGAGAGCGTTGCCTTCCCGTCTACCACAATTTCGGTCGGGCGGAATGGGGGAGGGGGCGAGACATACCCTGTCCGTCATTCGTCCCTCTCCGAAAAAGTGGTAGTCGCCACCACTTGCGCGTCCACTCTGCCCTCTGCTAGTCAGAGGGACAGGTGGAGCGCCCTCCGGGGACCACTTCGCTTCACTACAGGCTGGATTGCCTGCAGCTACTGAGCCCCCCCGCCACGACAAGGCGTGGTCCCGTTGGGGGGGGGGGGGGGGAACCTAACCTAACCTAACCTAACCTAACCTAACCTGTTTTTAGCTTATAACTTTTTTATTTTTGGAGTTTTAAATTTTGTTTTTATATATGTGTTAGACCTTCTTGCCCCGCATCTTTTTTCGTCGGTTTTATAATTTTAGGATTTTTAATTTTGATTTTATTGGTAAAAATAGAAAATTTTTTAAACATTTTAGCAAAATCAGCAAAAAGACGTCAAAAAATTATATTTAATTATTTTTTATTTTTGGACAATTTGGAACTATTCAAGACGCACATTTTGACACTATTTTTAGATTTTTAGATTTATATTTAGCAAAGTTATTAGAATTATAAGACTGACAGTGAGGCAGGAAAACTCAAGGAAATTCCCAAGTTCACAGGGTTGTAACTTCCCCCCGGGGTGACTTTTTGAAAATTTTCTTTCATAGGGGTCATTTTTTTGGGGAGCTCTACACACAGAAAAATTTTCAAAATTCTAGGATCAAAATTGGGGGGGGTCATTTTCGGAAATTTTTTACGTAAATCGTAAATTTCAAAACTTCATATCTCGGCAACCATTAGGCCTAAAATTACGGGGTTTTTGGTAAACTGTGTAGATCGCCGAGATCTACAACTCTTTCATAGAGTCCAAACGTGGTAGAGCGCCCCCCTCGGAGGGGGAGGGTGAAAACCAGTTTTTCTGTGAACTTGGGAATATCGGGAGAACGGAGGGTGATAGATTTAAGGCGCAACTTAGTTTTAAGTATATTTAAGTGACCGACTCTACCTAGAGTCGAAAAAATAATTTTGGAGCTCTACATTATTTCGCTCTACATCGTCCCATATAGAGCTCGACGAGCCCATTTCAACGAGCCTACGCACGAGCCCAGGGTAGATTGATAAATAATGTATACTAGCAAAGACCCCGTATTTACTCGGACCACACGCATGAGCACCGACTTTAGTGTAAATCTAGAACGAATAAGGTCCCAGGCGACCTCCACAGCCCCCACTAAACCTAAGGAGGCAGAAAAACTAAAGGTAAGTATGCTCACTATGGACAGCCTTAGACCAGGAATGGACATGCGTGACCTGGAGAGGAGAGCAATTGATGCACAAATCAAGATCAACCAGCAAATGGAGCCAAAAGGTCCAAACAAGTCGGTCACGAGGGAAAACAAGGCGAGGATAGTGGAGGAGGTAAAAGAGATGGTGGAAATTGTGAAGGAAATCTCAGGAAGGAACAAGGAATTGACGAACGAACTGGAAAAAAGAGGAAAAAAGGATAAAGCAGGACCACCCGAACCAAAACAAATCAGAAATGAAAGCGAAACACAGGAGATAAGCGAAATAGCGAAAATGATACGAGTGTTGATGAAGGAAAGTAAAGAGAGAATAAAAGAGGAAAGTAGAACTGCAAAGGAAATAAAGGAAGAAGTGAAAAAACAGACGGAAGAGAATAAAGCAATGAAAGAAATGTTGATAAAAGCAATAAAGGAGCAAAAAGAAGAAAGCAAGAAAATGAAGGAAGCAATTGAAAAAATGGGAGGAAAAGCAGACATTAAGAAAATAACAGAAGTACAGGAGAGAATTGAAAAAGTAGAAGCAGAGAGAAAGGCAGAAGCAAAAAAGGAAAAGCAGAAAATGGAAGAGATGATAGAAAAGATTAGTAAACAGGTAGTGGAAAGCGCAAGCAAGGAAGCAGAGCAAAATAGCATTAAAGAAATAGTAAGCAAAAGTAGTAAAATAATGGAAGAGATAAAGAAGGATATAGAAAAGGGAAAAGTAATAAGAGAGGAAATTAAGGAAAAGAAGGAAGAAGGGACGTATGCGGATATAGCGAGACAAAAGAGGGTCCCCAATCAGAAAACCCTACACTCGATTATAGTCACGTCGACCGACGCATCCAAAACCAGTGACCAGGTGATAGAAATGGTAAAGGAGTCGGTCGACAATGACGGATTAGATGAATGGTTTGAGGTCAGCAGGATAAGGAAGGCTAAAGGACAGAAAGCGATTTTTGGCTTTGAAAAAGAAGCAGAAGCAGAGAGAATGAGGGAAAGGATAGGAAATAAGGAAAACTTAAGAGTGGAAAAAGCAACTAATAAAAACCCATTGATAATCGTAAAATATGTTAGAGGAGGGGACAAAAGACAGCAAGTAATGGAAGGTATAAAAAGAGCGATGGAGAAAGGAAGGAAAGGAGAAGTAAAAGTGACCGACTGTGCGGAGATCGTCTATGAAAAAAGGACAAAGAACCCGCACGTGGCGCACGTAGTGGTTAGAGTGACTCCCTCGGTATGGAGACAGCTGACAGAGGAGGGGACTCTCCAACTGCAATGGGGTAAATCCGGAGTGGAAGATCAGTCCCCTCTTATCCAGTGCTCCCGCTGTCTGGGCTACGGCCATAGCAGACGGGTCTGTGAGGAGCAGCTGGACAGATGCAGCCACTGTGGGGAGGAACACATGTACGCCACGTGCCCAAACAAATCGGTGCTCCCATCGTGCATCAATTGCAAAAAAGAGAAGCTGCCAAATGTGGAACACAACACGTTCAATAGCGCATGTCCATTAAGGCAGAAGTGGGACAAGATAGCGAGGGCCAGGGTAGCGTATTGCTAAGGGCGACGAGATGAGAGATCAGGACGTAGAAGAGAATAATAAAGTAGTTAGAATTAGGGCGGCAGAAGCGAATGGGGACAACAAACGTGAAGCTTGTAACCCCCCATCCGAAGAAGCCGAGCTAGTTGCAAAATATTATAGGACCGTATCCCTAAACTTCGCCTCAATACTTTCGGGGCTGCTTCCTCTGGGCCCCAGGGCCCAAGAAACATCCCTGCTTTTTGAATCAAAGCACGGGAAACCCAAGGAAGTATTGGGGGGAAGAAGGGTGAGCGACCCTAGTGTTGAAGAGGACATCTTCTATGTCCTCCTAGTAAGTCCTTTACGCAAGCAAGACAGACACGACACAGGCACACAATCACACACACACACCAGCAAGCTTTTATATAGCGAGTACTTAATTATTAAATGTTTTAAATTTTTGATTATTTTTTTTTACAATGGTAGTTTTAAGGAATAAAACGCAAATAATGTGATATTAGTAAATAAGTGAAATGGTTCTCTGTGATATTAGTAAGTAAGATATTAGTATTTAAGTGACAAACCGTGATTTTGACTAGCCCGGGGAAAGAATAGATGTAAGTTAATTATTGTAATATTGTAGTGTAATGTAATAATAATAATTGTAAATTTTAATATGTGTTATAATAATAATTGAAAATTTTAATGTGTAATAATAATAATTGTAAATTTTAATATGTGTAATAATGTGTTATGTAAATTAAGTAAAAGTAATAATAATAATTGCAAATTAAAAATGTATGTTAGTATAATAGAAATAATTGTAACAGTAAGATAAAAACAATTGTAATAGATAATAAGAATTGTAATAATCAAAAAGAACAACGCGCAAAAAGCGCCGAAAAGAGCACCAATAAATAAAGCAAAATCAAATAAGAAATAACAAAGACCTGTTACAAAGCGGGGAGTAGGTAGCTCGCGGGCCGGGCCGTTAGCGCCCGGACAGGAAAAAAAAAAAAAAAAAAAAAAAAAAACCTAACCTAACCTAACCTAATCTAACCTACCTCCTAACTAACCTAACTCCTTTTGACTCAATCTTCTTTGTTTGTTGCTAGTAGTCCTTGTGACTCAATCTTCTTTGTTTGTTGCTAGTTGTCCTTGTGACCCAATCTCCGTTGTTTGTTTCTAGTATTCCTTTTGACTCAGTATTCTTTGTTGGTTGCTAGTAGTCCTTTTGACTCAATCTTCTTTGTTTGTTGCTAGTAGTTCTAGTATTCCTTGTGACTCAATTTGCGTCGTTTGTTGCTAGTAGTCCTTGTGACTCAATCTTCTTTGTTTGTTGCTAGTTGTCCTTGTGACTCAATCTCCGTTAGATGTTTCTAGTATTCCTTTTGACTCAGTATCCTTTGTTGGTTGCTAGTAGTCCTTTTGACTCAATCTTCTTTGTATGTTGCTAGTAGTTCTAGTATTCCTTTTGACTCAATCTGCGTCGTTTGTTGCTAGTAGTCCTTGTGACTCAATCTCTGTTATTTGTTGCTAGTAGTCCTTGTGACTCAATCTGCGTTGTTTGTTACTAGTATTCTTATGACTCAATCTGCGTCGTTTGTTGCTATGACTCAATCTTCTTTATTCGTTGCTAGTAGTCCTTGTGACTCAATCTTCTCTGCGTCGTTTGTTGCTAGTAGTTCTTGTGACTCAATCTCCGTTATGTAGTCCTTGTGACTCAATCTTCTTTGTTTGTTGCTAGTATTCCTATGACTCAATCTGCGTCGTTTGTTGCTGTTATAGTTTAGGTAGGATATAGCCACAGATATAGCCCTATAAATAATGGACCTTTTTATATGGATGAAAGCCAAGTACATATTTAAATGTAATCACAATGACTAATCTTGAAGTAACAAATAAAACTGACCCATTCCCTCGTTAAAATCACTTTATTCTGGAGAATAATTTAAAACTCTAAACTAAACCTAATGATACTAAACTATGTAAGTAGGTAAATGAAACAATACACGATCCGATTCTAAACAGTAGACAATATACAGGATGAAATTTTACGTGGGCCTTCAGGGCCATATCCTAAACTATAAGAGATAGCGAAAAATGCTGAAAGGAGTTGCGTGCCCGATTTTCACAAAAACTAATAATGTATCATTAGATTTTTGAAAAATTAATTACGATTACAAGAATCGAACCTGTGGATTATGAAAAAAAAATGACTTAGTCCCATCGGCCCCGCTGGCTCTGCCCCGCCAGCGGGGCAGATGGGAAAAAGTGTTGCATCGGCCCCGCTGAACGCAGACGCGGACGCTAGCGGGGCCGATGAAACAAATTAAGTTTCATTTGCCCCGCTATAGGACTTACTTCCGTCGGGCCCGCTAGCACATGGGAAAAAGAGATTGATTCATCGGCCCCGCTAGCGTTGGCGTCGGCGTTTTGCGGGGACGATGGGTAGGTACAGATCAAGTTACAAATAGAGGCAATCAATACTTAGGTTGCCGAAAAAGGAATGTCTGTAATTAAAATGGTTTGCATATTAATCAGTTTTTATTGAGGGCTCAAAATACATAATATTTTAATAATAAAAAAATACACACAACAAGAACATCACATAAACATTTTTTAATTTTCATAATCATAGATGATAGTCACACAAATTACATTAATCAGTCTTCATTAATGAACATTAATGCCTAAACTGCTGACAGTTTTGTAAGATGAATATTTTAGGTAAACAACATAACATAAAAAATACAGTATTTGACAAAAAATCAACGAGAGAAAACATTAACATTACAAACTATGTCAGTGTTTCGAGAAAATGTCTACTGGTTATTGGTCCATTTACAAATTTCAAGATCAAGTTATACTATTTATATAATCAACAAAACAAAAAAAAACACAAAACAAGGACATTACTTAATAACTAGTTTCTTAATTTTTAATAGAGCCAGCCGGGCCGATGGGAGTAAGTCTAAGATAGTACCAAAAAATTAAATGCAAACTCAATATTTTCTTTAATATTCTTATAGAAAGTCATACACTGCTTAATGGGACACATCACTCTTGATACATTTGCACACTCAAACTTCTAACTTTTAATAGTTTTTTCATAAATGGTCTAACTTTTACAAGAATTAGAGCAGGAATATAAACAATAATTCAGTGCTTTTATTTATGTAATTGTTATCTTGAACAAAATATGTTTATATTACGTAAAAAACAAAAGTCAATTTATGGGACACATCAAAATCAGAAATCAGTTTTTTTTTTTTGAGAATTGCACAATATGTAACAGCTAAAGAGTGACTATCTCCGAACTTCGCTTTACTTTACTGCGACACAATAATTAGTAATTTCACGTTTACACGGTTGTCATGGATTTGACTTCGCGCTGTCTATAGACGCGTTTTGACTTGAGTTGAGTTGAGGTTTGGCGTTGGACCAAAAAATTTTTTAAGTTTCTTAAGATGGACCCTTTTTTTTGGTGAGAGAAAAAGGTGTTTGTTCGGTTCGGTTTGGCTAATTAATTTGACATAGTGACAGATGTCACTTTGACATCTGTCACTTTGACATCTGTCACTTTGCATGGGTCCATCTTAAGAAACTTAAAAAACTTTTTGGTCCAACGCCAAACCTCAACTCAACTCAAGTCAAAACGCGTCTATAGACAGCGCGAAGTCAAATCCATGACAACCGTGTAAACGTGAAATTACTAATTATTGTGTCGCAGTAAAGTAAAGCGAAGTCCGGAGATAGTCACTCTTTGATTTGCGGAAAATTCGTCTAAAACAATTCGTCTAAAAACAATTCGTCTAACACAATTCGTCTAAAACAATTCGACTAATAACAATTCGTCTAAAACAATTCGACTAATAACAATTCGTCTAAAACAATTCGTCTAAAACAATTCGTCTAAAAACAATTCGACTAATAACAATTCGTCTAACACAATTCGTCTAAAACAATTCGACTAATAACAATTCGTCTAAAACAATTCGACTAATAACAATTCGTCTAAAACATTAGTTCGAAGTGAGTTAAGATTCGGTAATGGAGTTATGCTGAGTAGCGTATATGTAGGACGCAGCTGCAATGGAGTTAAGATTCGATGATGGAGGCAAAATAAAACGTGGGTATGTACGACGCAGCTGCAGTGGAGTTAATATTCAAGTAAAATGGGTAGAATTCGTTTCTAGCACTCGCCGGCCGCTGCCGAGGCACCGCTCGCTTCGCTCGCTCGGCTCGTGCGTTATGGTCGCAGTTCTAACATAAACCTAACCTATCCATGTCGGTTCTGGGTAGGGGTTATCCCAGATGGGTCTTTATATCTCTCTCTTAACTCCACTGCAGCTGCGTCCTACATACCCACGTTTTATTTTACCTCCATCATCGAATGTTAACTCCACCGCGGCAGTGTACCAGACCCGCGACTCAGTATACCTCCATTTTTGAAACACAAGTGTAATCGGGAATGGTAATGTTTTTAGACGAATTGTTATTAGTCGAATTGTTTTAGACGAATTGTTTTAGACGAATTGTTATTAGTCGAATTGTTTTAGATGAATTGTTTTAGACGAATTGTTTTAGACGAATTGTTATTAGTCGAATTGTTATTAGTCGAATTGTTTTTTAGACGAATTGTTTTAGTCGAATTGTTTTAGACGAATTGTTTTAGACGAATTTTCCGTAGACGCACTCTTTAGCTGTTACATATTGTGCAATTCTCAAAAAAAAACTGAATTCTTATTTTGATGTGTCCCATAAATTGACTTTTGTTTTTTACGTAATATAAACATATTTTGTTCAAGATAACAATTACATAAATAAAAGCACTGAATTATTGTTTATATTCCTGCTCTAATTCTTGTAAAAGTTTTTTTTTTTTTTTTTTTTTATTTAATTAAATAAGAATAAACATAGATACAAAATATAAACACCCATTAAACCACACGAGGTTTATCTTAGGTGTACATTCCTCATTTACTCACTCAGGTGCACGGTAGGTAGGTGTACTTATAGTCTATTTGTTGTTTACGTCGTCGTCGCACTCGCATTCAATGCAGTCGATGCATGCCTACTTGTGCAGTTTATACAGGGTCATTGGCAACTAGTGCTACCTACATCTACCTATTTTTTTTTTTTTTTTTTTTTTTTTTTTAGTATTTTTGATATTTAGTGGTAGTAAATTATTCATTAGTGTAGATATATGTTTTTTAATAATCGTTTTAAATTAAATGTGTTTATTTTATTTTTTGTTTCTAATGGAAGCTCATTTATTAGTCTAGGTAGGAGATACTCGGTAGTTCGCTTACCGTAGTAGTTGTAGGCGGTTTTAATATTCAACTTTTTGTTTACCATTTGACGTGTCGTAATTGGATGTGTTATAAGATTATTGTATTTAAAGTAGTTTTCTATAGTTAGCACCATCTTTACTTTCTCGTTAACGGGTATTGTTTTACAAAATTGAAATATTTTTTCATCGTCATTATTAAGTTGTATTCGAATGTTCTTCGGGACTATAGATTTTAGCAAACGTAGTTGTAAGGAGTATATTCTATGTAAATACGATGGAAAAGTGCGACCATAACTACTGAGCCCGTACAGTATAATACTTTCAGCTAGGGCTGTATACATATCTAGCAGTATAGGGAAAGGTACTTTATATTTAAGTATACTGAACTTTGCCAATATGGCGCGTAGTTTGTCACACACATTGTCAATATGAGCATACCAATTGAATCTAGCGTCTATTGTTACACCTAGATAGGTGGTTTGAGAAACTTTGTCAATGCATACACAGTTACATTGAGTTTTTGTACCATGCAGACAATCGTGATCATGGGCAATCAATTTTATGTTAGTATCATTTTTGTTTTTATTATAGGTCGATGCCACATGCAATAGTTTAGTTTTCTGCGCATTCAAAACTAGCCCAACATCGTGTGACCACTTTGCTAGAAGCGTGAAATCTGTTTGTAATAGATTATTTGCTACTGCAATATCCCGATCATCCGCGATGAGACATGTATCATCAGCATATTGATAAACAACACAGTTTTTTATGATGTTATTCATGTCATTCACATACGCTAAATAATGCAAAGGGCCTAGTACGGATCCCTGCGCTGTCCCCTCCACAACCTTAACCTGATCACTTAGTTCTTGATCTATTTTAACGTGGTATGATCGGTTTCTTAAATAATCTGCACACCAAGCTAGAGGGGGGCCGCGTATGCCACTGCATTCCAGTTTCTGTAGTAGTGTGTCGTGCCTCAACGTATCAAATGCTTTGCTATAATCTATGAAGACCATAAGAACATGCTTTTTTTCATCAAGTCTTCTATTCACATAGTCTGTGAAATCGGAAAGCAATTGCGTTGTGCTCTTTTTAGGCTGGAATCCGTACTGGTTTTCTGATAAAATTTTGTGGTGTCTATAAAAATTATGAATTTCATTACAAATGTATTTTTCTACTACTTTGTCAATTATAGGTCAAATCAAATCAAATCAAATCAAATATCTTTATTTTCTTTGGATACTTAATACTTAAAAGTATACAGGACCACATAAAAACGTCTTAAAAACTAAGTTAGGATGTGTGCCTTCGGAACGCGCCCACCAATGAGAAGAAGGCACAAGAAACTCATGGGGTTTTTTTTTTCATGTGGTCACGCTCACAATGGTCAATATTACAGTATTTGAAAGTATTATTTGAAATGGAGCAACTAAAGTCATGTCCATGGGTTCTTATCATTAAGATAAGACGAAGTATCATAGTATGCCTTACTGCACAATCTATGCTTTATAAAAGTTTTGAACCTGTTAATGGACATGTCATATACATCTTTAGGTAATTTATTATAATAGAGCACACATGTACTATTAAACGACCTGTTTATTTTCCGGAGCCTGCTACCGGGCACGGTAAGTTCACCCTTATTTCTTAAATTGAAATTATGAATATCGCTGTTTTTACGGAAAATATCAGGATTTTTGTGAACGTAGAGCAAGTTTTCGTAGATATATTGTGAATAGAGCGTTAATATATTTATCTCTTTAAATTTTTCTCTAAGTGATTCCCTGGGGCCCATTTTGTAGATAGCTCGGACAGCTCTCTTTTGCAATATGAAAATAGCATCAATATCTGCAGCACACCCCCACAGTAGGATGCCGTACGACATGACACTGTGGAAGTAGCCGAAATAGACTAGGCGAGCAGTCTCAATGTCCGTGTATTCGCGAATTTTCTTAACGGCGTAAGCGGCAGAACTAAGTCTATTGGACAATGCTTCCACATGTGGGCCCCACTGAAGCTTAGGATCTAAAGTTATACCTAGAAAGATAGCCTTACTGACTAATTCGACTTCCTCATCATTAATTTTTACAACAGTTTTTACTTGTTTTACATTTGGAAGTGTGAACCGAATTAATTTAGTTTTGGATCCATTCAGTAATAAATTATTGGAATTGAACCAATCAACTATTCTAGAGAGAGCATTGTTCACATCGTCAACGTTGGACTGACGCCTTTTAACCTTGAACACCAAGGAGGTGTCATCTGCGAACAACACTATCCCATGGTTGTCCCTTACAAGGTAAGGTAAGTCATTTATATAAACTAAAAACAGGAAAGGTCCTAATATGGATCCTTGAGGAACCCCCATTGCTATCGCAGATCCGGGGGATCGTTTCCCGTTAACATCAACACTCTGGATCCTACCGCTCAAATAAGAAGAGATAAGATCCAGGGCGCCGTCCCTAATACCGTAGTGGTGTAGTTTCATGATCAATGTATTATGTTGAACGCAATCAAATGCCTTGGATAAGTCACAGAATATGCCATACGCATCATGTGACTCCTCCCAAGCATCAAATATGTTTTTAATTAACGCTATACCCGCATCAGTAGTCGAGCGCCCCTTACTAAACCCGAACTGTTTATTATGTAAGATATTATTATCATGGAAATGTTTCAGTAGTTGCTTTAAAATAAGTTTTTCAAAAATTTTACTTAACGTGGGTAGTACTGATATTGGTCTAAAATTGGAGGGGTCTGAGGTACTACCAGATTTAAACAGTGGAACTACTTTACTCAATTTCATTAAATCAGGAAACACACCACAATCTATACATCGATTAAATATAATGACTAGTTCTGGTATAATCAGTTCAATAATTGATTTAACAATCGGGACAGACATCCCCCATAGATCTTTAGTTTTCTTGAGATTTATTTGCTTAAGCACTACAATAATGTCATGATTTTTAACATATTGGAATTTAAATGTTTTATTACAATTTGGTACATTCGTTTTTAGCAAAGCTTCTGCAATGGGGGTAGAAGAATTTAAAGCCTTCGTCAAAGTAATAGCTACATTACCGAAAAAAATCTCAAATTCGTTTGCGATATCTTGATCATTATTAGTTATATTTCCATTAATACTCAATTTAAACTCGGTGTTTTTGGCTGCGACTCTCCCTGTTTCAGCGTTAATTACTTTCCATGTAGCTTTTATTTTATCATCACTAGTTTTAATCACAGATTTAATGAAGAGAGATTTTGCCAAAATACACACTCTTTTAAATATCCTTGAATAGTTTCTAACGTAGGCTCCAAACTCCTCTGATGTATTACTCTGTCTTTCCGCGTATAACTCATATAGTTTATGTCTACTGCGGTGAATACCAACCGTTGCCCAGTCACTAAACTCGCGTTTGTCGGAGACTACCATAGATCTGGATGTAAAGATAGACTGAAATTGGTTATTAAGAACCGAAAAAAAGTTATTATATAATACATTTGGATCCGTATCACAAGGCAGAAACGGTAAAACGTTAGCTAAATTCAATCTAAGTTCCTCCAGACGAGCAGCAGTCACCGGTACGTACTTTATTTTCCTTTTTGGTATCGATTTTATGACAATAGCAAATTTGACAAACTGACCACTATGGTCTGATTCTAATTTATTAATGATAGATTTGCTAATCGTGGATATATTATCGGTAATATAAATATTATCAATACATGTCGCAGTAGTGTCAGTGGTTCTAGTAGGC
This sequence comes from Idaea aversata, assembly GCA_907269075.1. Taxonomy (NCBI): domain Eukaryota; kingdom Metazoa; phylum Arthropoda; class Insecta; order Lepidoptera; family Geometridae; genus Idaea; species Idaea aversata. The sequence goes on from OU026100.1 coordinate 96,842, forward strand.
TCCAGAAACACGTTAGATAAATTGTGTGATTTATACAAATTCAGAAGTTTCGTGGAAAAGGTGCTTATTTTCAGTAAATCTACGTTAAAATCCCCACATACAAGTAATTGTTTTTTTGATTTAGATAATTTTGTTAGCATTTCATCCAATATCTCAATAAATTCTTTAAAATTTTCAAAAACAGGTCGTCTATATACACATACTACTATTAATTGCTCCAGTTCTACACAAGATATTTCCGTTACACATTCCACAGACATAGACACGACATCTTTTCTTTCTTTATATTTTAATTTATTGTTCAGTATTATAAGAGACCCCCCCTTTGCCGTGTTTACCCTGCAGAATGCGCTGCCAACCCGGTGGTTGCTGAAATTGAACATGAGCTGGTGAGCCCGGAGATGATGTTCGGTTATGCATACAATGTCAATATCCTCAGCGTTCATGTACAATTCCAGTGTTAGTATTTTGCCCTCTGTCATCCCTCTGATATTTTGATGCACCAGGGTAATATTTTTTTCATAATTTTTATTTACTTTATTTATTTTAGGGCATTTATTCCAGCAATCATTATTATTTGACTCGTTAGATAATGAAATCAATAATTGGCTTATATTGTTATCTGAACAATTTTTTTTATTATTATTACTTGGTAATGTGCTAGAGGATATCTCCATTGTCTTAAAACTACTGCAAGAGCGTACCTCTTTTGTCTGATTATTTAATTTAAATTAATCGGATAAAGACAACTATCCGCAGTCTGAATAATATTTATGTCATTTAACTGCGCAAAAGGCGCAGTATATGTAGCCAAATTCTTGGCTGTAAAATTAAAAAAATAACATAGCGAAGTTGCTATCTGTCTTTTGATTGAATCCGGAAGCTTGTGCTTTCCCTTCGTCAAATAATAAGTATTACTAACAATAGGGTTAGTGTCAATAACATTGAACTTTTTACTATAACATGATATAGTGTTCAATGCTAAATTTAAATTATGTCTAAGTGTATTTTCCGCAGCTGGCAAGTTTTTACAGTAGGGGAGTGTAAACATTACAATATTGTCTATGTTCAAGGAGCACAAAGTATCACAATATTTCAACATTTCCTGTTTGTTGACACTTCCCCTATTTCCAATAAAAATAATTAAATTATCATTTTTTTCAAATTTATAGCTACTTATTCTTTTCATAATTTGGTGATAGGATGCAGAAGGCATACAGTAATTTATAAAAGACTGTCCCTTTGAATAAAAGTTTAATTTTGAGCCCATATCCATTCCAATTTCATCGCTAAACATGATTGTTTGATTTTTATTATTAATTATTTGAGAACTTAAATTAGAAGATTTACATAATAGCTGTGCACGGTTACACAGCTGCTCACTCGATAAGGAAGGTGTATTCAAAGGCTCGGGCTGGCTGCAGCGGTCACAGCCATAACTTGTTTTGTCTGCCAAAGAGTCAAAACGGTCCACATAGTCAGATGTTGAATTAATAAGTTTACCCATTGCCATTGAATATTCCCTGATAATTTGCTTTGATTTATCATACATGATAGTCACTGATTCGAGTGAGTCTTGCAAGTGTCTAAGCTTAATTTGAAATTTATTCGTATCGGCTGCATGTTGCCTTTGATAATTTTCTAATTCTAACGTGCATAAACTCAATTTATCTAATAGTTCCAATCTATTTTTACAATTTTTAACGTTTTTAGATAGTTTTTAGATATTTCTAATAAATTTATTAATTTTTACAAATTTTTTAAGTTTTTTGCTGCTGCAAAAGTCCAAATGCACCTTGGCTGACACTGAACGGCGTAGCGGAGTGTCGTTAGTGAGATCAATAATGTCTGTGTGCATAGGCCTTGGAGCAGCAACCAACTGCGGGGACCTCCCTACGAGCTCGTCAAATAATGATTGATTTTGTTGTGTGGTAATTTCCTGGGTGGCTGCTTCAAGGTGTGAGATATGTCGATGGGCCTCACAGAGCTCCTGTTCCAGGTCAGATATGCGTCGTAAAGCCTGCTCGTACTCTGCACTACAACTATCAAACCTATCTAACAATAGTTGGAGGTTATCCCGCTCTGTAGTCACATCTTCCAACTTAACATTAATTTGTGACAATTGGTTTTTTAATTTCCCGTTTTGTTCTATTGTACTAATAAGTTCTCTTTCGTTATCGTCCCGTTCGCTGTTTAATTGAACAACCTGCTCATTTGCGGTCTTTAATTGTTGCAAAGTCATTTGCAGTTTCGTCGCTTCCTGACGAGAAGCGACAGCGAAACCCTTCCTAGTCTGCATTTTGAAGAAATAACAGGTAAAATACGTCTGGAAAAACGAGCAGGAAGTTCCCCAAGCAAGTGGGTAGATAGGTTACCGGTATGTCAAACTATTGTACTTACATGGAATTTGTATTAATTACCTGGCTGTTATCAGCGTAGGATATACTATAACATATATCCAGGAGAACAAACGGTAAACAAATCCACCAACCACTAAATCACTTTGAATATCTCCACAAAATATTCAAAAGAACACAAGTAAACAATGTTGACAATCCGATAACTGATCGACATAAGTTTCACGTATTATTTACGTATTTTCACACTATTTAACAATTAGATATTGATTTAACTATAATTATAGTTGCGATGAAATTGTAATTGGGCTTTAAATACACAAAATAACCAATAAAATAATAAAATATTTTGGGACAAATTCAATTCAGCTGTTCGCTCTAGTGTTGCCAGCGCGGAAAAAAAAAATATAGTAATAGGTCTATAGTTGCTGTAGTCATTCATTTGCCCTTTTTTATAGATAGGTCTTACTATACCCGCTTTGAGATAGACCATTTATGAAAAAACTATTAAAAGTTAGAAGTTTGAGTGTGCAAATGTATCAAGAGTGATGTGTCCCATTAAGCAGTGTATGACTTTCTATAAAAATATTAAAGAAAATATTGAGTTTGCATTTAACTTTTTGGTACTTTCTTAGACTTACTCCCATCGGCCCGGCTGGCTCTATTAAAAATTAAGAAACTAGTTATTAAGTAATGTCCTTGTTTTGTGTTATTTTTGTTTTGTTGATTATTTAAATAGTAGGTATAACTTGATCTTGAAATTTGTAAATGGACCAATAACCAGTAGACATTTTCTCGAAACACTGACATAGTTTGTAATGTTAATGTTTTCTCTCGTTGATTTTTTGTCAAATACTGTATTTTTATGTTATGTTGTTTACCTAAAATATTATATTCATCTTACAAAACTGTCAGCAGTTTAGGCATTAATGTTCACTAATGAAGACTGATTAATGTAATTTGTGTGACTATCATCTATGATTATGAAAATTAAAAAAAAATTATGTGATGTTCTTGTTGTGTGTATTTTTTTATTATTAAAATATTATGTATTTTGAGCACTCAATAAAAACTGATTAACATACAAACCATTTTAATTACACACATTCCTTTTTCGGCAACCTAAGTATTGATTGCCTCTATTTGTAACTTGATCTGTACCTACCCATCGTCCCCGCAAAACGCCGACGCTGACCCTAGCGGGGCCGATGAATCAATCTCTTTTTCCCATCTGCTAGCGGGCCCGACGGAAGTAAGTCCTATAGCGGGGCAAATGAAACTTAATTTGTTTCATCGGCCCCGCTAGCGTCCGCGTCTGCGTTCAGCGGGGCCGATGCAACACTTTTTCCCATCTGCCCCGCTGGCGGGGCAGAGCCAGCGGGGCCGATGGGACTAAGTCAAAAAAATCACCCATATTTTTATACAATTGGGTAGTCTTGCTGATAGAGATCACTTCTTGGAAACAAACAAAGTATGGCAAATCAAAGGAAATAGCTAATTTTTGTAGTCTTTCTGTAATTTTCATACTACTGTCCCTGAAATAATGTAGTGAGGAGGTATGGCTGATGACGTAACAAACTGCTGCACAAAAAACAAACAGTTTTTTCTACAAATTTTAAGTGATATAGAGAATTTGGAACATATTTAAAAAGGTTTGAAACATATTACTATCTCTCAATGCCTCACACACTATTACTCGTATATTGCCAGACACGGAAACATATTACTATCTCTCAATGCCTCACACACTATTACTCGTATATTGCCAGACACGGAAACATATTACTATCTCTCAATGCCTCACACACTATTACTCGTATATTGCCAGACACGGAAACATATTACTATCTCTCAATGCCTCACACACTATTACTCGTATATTGCCAGACACGGAAATATGAAAACTGTAGAAAACTACTAAAAGGTGGTATTTATTTTGATTTGCCAGACTATGTTTGTTTCCAGGAATTATTCTTTATCGGCAACACTATCGATTGGTATAAAAATATAGGTGATTATTTTTTTGCAAAATGAACAGATTCGATTCCCGGCTAGGGTAAATGACTTTTCCAAAAATCTAATGATGCAGTTTTAGTTTTTGTCAAAATCGGGCACGCAACTTCTTTTAGCATTTTACGCTTTCTCATATAGTTTAGAATTAAGCCCTGAAGGCCCACATAAAAAATTCACCCTGTTTATAAGGTACCAATGTTAGTGTTAGATACCTTGCCGTTGCCAGACTCAACCTGAGGTTGTAGTAGTGTTCCAGTTACAGAAGAGGCCGCTAGAACGTTGCAACGAATAGCGTTCTACCTGCACAGTGAGTGACCGACCGACCGACTACCTGCTGCCTACTGTATGTATACCCAACATGCACAACTTCTTTACTTTACACTTCAAATACGCGTATTACATGTAGTAGATATTTCAATATAATATAACAAATATAAGGGGTGGTCAGTTCTTGTCGTCACCCGGAGTGGTCGGAGCGGTCGGGGCGGTAGGAGCGGACGGTGCGGTAGTAGCGGCCGACTCGTCGAGCGCGGCGGACAGGTCGTCGTCGTCGCGCGCGTACAGCTCCGGGTACTGCTGCATGCAGCCCTGCATCTCGGCGAACTTCTCGTAGCAGTCGCTGCCCTTCGGCTCCGCCTCGCTGTAGTGGAAGCAGGAGAAAGCGTCGCGGAACTGGGGGCCGCAGGGGCCGGTCGCCATGCCGCCGAGGCATGGGCAGCCCCAGTTGATGGTGCCGTCGGCGAGGATGAGGCCGGGCGCGGGCTCCGCCGGCGGCAGCGTCACCGAGCTCGGCGCTGCCAGCTCCGCGGCCGGCGCCACTATGACGACATCCTTGCCTCGCGCGCCGTACGCGAGCAGCTCGCGGGTCGTCGCCGCCATCTCGGCTAGAGCAGCGCCTGCAGCGAGGAGGCGGCGCGAGTCACGCCGCGACCGGAGACAGCGAGCGCGGCCCGCACCTCCCGCTGCACGTCGCGCGACACACGCAGCACGCCGCGACCGGACGCACACGACGCACGCAACACGTCGACCCCTCCCCGCGCCGCTCCGCTCTCCCCGGCTACCTCCCGCACGCTCCCCTCGACCGCTCGCCGCGTCTCCAGCGAGCTCCGCGACCCGCACCTACGCAACACAATGTTATCACATCAGTACAACCATCTCATCTCTGTCTACAACGACAGGCAGAGACTCTCCTCCGACCCACAAATGGAAAATTATAACTTATTTAGCAATTTAACTTTATGAAGTAAGTAACTATGCTCGGCGGCCTTATCTGCATTGATAGATCATACCAATTGTGTGGAAATTGAAAGCCCTTCTTAGTGCTCAGTTATGATACAATATATATTAAAGAGACCATGTGGCTCGTTTCTAAACTTAGCGGTTCAGTCTGTGTGTTGTCAAAAGGCAGGGAATGTTTTATTCATACAATTCATCCTAGGCTCGTATTAATAAATCGCTCTCAATATCGATCTTGAGTGCGTATCAATCGAGTGAGTCTTGAGATGTGGTCACTATCTTAAGTTAGGCGTTAATTAATAGATAAAACTCAGGCTGATATCGCTCTTGAGATTTGAGACTGATCTTGAGAGCGACCTTGAATGACAGTAACGCTTTGTTCTTACCTTGAATGATATGTTCTTACCCTATGGTAGGTAGTGTCGTCATATTTTGCTGTCAACTTGTTTTAATGTGAAAATATTTTACTAAATGTAACATTTGTATGACCTGCAATCAGACTTGAGTTCACGAAACTACATCTTGAGACATATCTTGAGAGCTGAGTTTGATTTATTAATACAGTATGACTCAAGTGATACGTCGCTCTTTAATCGCGTCTTAAGATAGGTTTATTAATCAGCGCAACAACTCAAGAGCAAACTCAAGATTGAAATCGATATTGAGTTCGGTTTATTAATACGGACCCTAGTCATTGAGTGTCGTTATTTGTATTGAGGGTTATGTTTGATAATGCCTTATTGGAAGTCACACCTCAGTACAGGAATCAATATTGTACTAGAAGGTCATGTGACGTAGTATGTACGTTAGGGTGGAGCGAAAAAACTTTTTTTTGAAATTCGATTTTCCTGTATTGTTAATTAATGACCCGTGGTTTTAGGAGTGTTCATGCAAAATTTCAGCTTTCTAACTTAATATCTTAAGGTGGCGCACTAGACTTTAAGATTGGAACAAAGGGCATTTTTGCGTTACCAATAGAGCTAATGTAAGATTACCATCTTTATGAACAATATTATTACTCAATATTACTATTACAAGTAATAACTTTATCAATACGTAATTAATCATTATAAAAAATATATCTTAATGCCCTAAATCAGAATTCTCAGAAACATCTTTTTTGACGGAAATAGTAAATTTTGGTGTTATACTGTGGTATGTCTTGCCTGCCTTTTATTCTGGGAATGAATGAAACCATACCTAGCTTCGGGTCCACAAACAGACTGCGAAGCCTCTGATGCAAGCTTGACACATCTCTGTACTGCCTGAGTGTGGTTAGGATACTTTTAATGTCAATTAAATTACTTCCTAGAGAAATGATTGCCATAATTTCGGTGTCCCTATATTTTATTACATCGGAGGTTTTTTTAACTTCTATTTCACCTAATATACTGCAAACATCTTAAAATAGTGTTAAAGACATGATTTGGAACATATTTACAAGAAAATATTGACTTGATATCAAACAAAGTTGGTGCGTAAACTTTCATGGTGAAAGTAGCTAGGTTCCTTTTAGTTATGTGTCAATTAAGCTGTTCCATTATAGAAACGAAGAATCCTATTTGCGCAAGTCAATCATCAAGAATAGACCACCTTTCCTAGGCTTTTGTTAGCTAAGGTTTTGAGACTGTACCAGCAGAAATAGCAGAACACTCTGAAATAGATATTTCTGATTGGTGCTTCACAAATCAGTGTTTAAATCCGGGAAAGATAGAGATCGGAGGAGCAAATGGGTTCAAATCCTATATTTTGAAGTCGAGACACTTGTCGAGCTTTTTTCTAAGCTATCAGTAAAGCTATTAGGGCATGTTGTGGTACTAGTCGAGTCTAAATAATGAATGGCATGCAGATAATTGATAATTGACATTAATAAATACAAAAAACATTGAAAACGCGGCTTCAGTTGTTTTTCTGGTAAAAATTGACTATATTTTTGTGTCTGATGTTCACAGCGTTACCATTGCATCCAATCACCACCAAAAAATAACAATATTCAAGAGTCCTGTGATGAAAGTTTCACGAGAGAGTTTTTGAAGAAAATTTCCTAAAGTGTGACATTTCTCAACATTGATGTATAGAATTTTATTGGACTGCAATGCACTCACGTCTTAGATAAGACATCGAAGAAAGTAAAAACCGTATTTTTGTTGTAAAAAGTTTCGAAATAAGTTAAATTAGCAGGTAGAATATAAAATTCAAAAAGTAAATTTTGTATAAACTACCTTCTCAGTGCGTAACAATACAGGAGATTTAAAAAAAAGAAAAAAAAATTTTTTGGCCTGTTTCGCTCCACCCTAATGTACGTACCTAGATTAATTAGTATAAAACCCCCATTTTTATTCAATAAATATTGAGTAAACAGTGCAACTCCAAAGTGTTAATATCTCTCCAACTTCCGTACATCACAAATATGTAGGTACATCATACCTAAGTATGAGGGCAGGTAGGTACCTATAAGTAAAGCACTGCACATTCAATCTTATTGGATCAACTCATCTCGACCCTCCAGTAATGGATAATGTGAACCCAACCTACCTAGATATTTATTACTTATACGAAACGACACTTTACTTAACTAACCTCTAAGGATATGGTACCTACATAAAGTTTCATTGAAACGACACATAGGTGAGTTCATATTATATTGGTAAGTACATCATTGTTTACGACATTACGGTAGCAAGGAAGCATACCCAAGTATGAAACTGTCATAACTCGAAGCGCGACTGGCGGCGGCGAGCTGTGAGCTGCTGCGGCATGTTGGTTGTGGCAGATACTCACTCTACGTCCAGGTAAATGTACCGCGCTTGCATCCGACCACCAATGACCGGGCTCGCTGGAGCTCTTCGAGAAGGACACTCACTATTCACAAATCAGATAAAACAACGCAAAGATCAAAAATATGAATTACACTTTTCTAAAACTGTTTTTAGGTTATGTTCTATCTATAAGTAGGTATGTAGTATTTAATTAAATTCTCTTTGATGTTCTACTAACAGTGTTGCCACGCGACTTTGTGAAAAGTTACAAAACTTATGGCTTTTGCCAGCCAGTGTATTTTTATTATTATGATTTAGGTCAGAACTTTCGACGACCTGCTATTGTATGATATCTGCAATCTGATTGTAGAAGATGATTAGATAATTACCTAAAGTCAATATTTTGTGCTTGTAGGTAGAACATTTCTTACTGCGTAATTACGTAAATATTAATAAAGTTACTGTACGATTTAACTATGAAATACAACAATAATATTGTCTTAGGCTAGTTTGTATAGTAGGTATATTATAGTATGATTAGTTCTCGTAAGAAACTTAAAATAGTCTGAAGAAGGTTTTCCATACTTACCTACTGAATAAAATAATCGGTGTTAAAAATTTGTTTATTACTTATACTAATTACCTAATATTGCAAATGTAGAAGGTAACAGTCAAAGTGGAACTAGACGTACCTACCTATATCTAGTTCCCAAAACATTGGAATAGTATTGTACGAGATAATTTTATAGGTATTGTACCTATCCACAATTATTATTAGTAGGTACATTTAAAAGGTACTGCCCCTCTAGCATGTGCAGCACGATATAGCGATTTATCGACAAAAACTGTCAAAATATGCTATATAACGCCGCCATGTTGAATTTTTATCGAAACAGCGAGCATGGCCCGTGTGTGATGTCACGTGTTACGGTATGATAAGATAGACAAAAGAGCGAGCACGACAGTCTCTTATTTATCGAAAGGTCGAGCATGACCGACTAATTGTCGATAAAAAACGTGAAAAGTATCGATTTTTGACATTAAGGCGCGTTATTTTATCGACAACGTTTGGAGGGTGTGATAAATTTATCAAGATTATTTAGCTTAACAAATATTAACTTAAATCCATTATTAGACTAGAATGTTAGAAATATTATAATGATTTTTGTGTAAATGTTCATAATAAATACAGAAAATGTACCTACCTACTTGTAGGTATAACTAAACTAAAAAGATTCTATTCCATTCGTTTTTTTATATTATAATTAATTAAAGCTTCGCAGTGTGCATTATATCCAGTGTCGAGTTACTATTTTCGCACTGTCACGAAATTAAATTAAATTTAACTCGATTATTACAAAGTTTTGCTAAAATAAAAATCAGCGCGCCATGTTGCTCTCGCGTTCCAAAACGCGATTTACACGAAAACGCCAACACTCAAACACGATGATAGCACGATTTCAAAATATAAACATTGAAGAAAATCTTGTTTGATCGTTCTGTCAACAAAGATGTGTCAAATTCAGTCACAGATTGCGTTAAAAGTTGCAAAAAAAGAAGAAAAGAATGAATGGTTAACGTTATTAAATTGGCAGCATTGAAATTCATATCAAGTGGATGTGACGTATTTATCATCTCATATTGCGTGATATTATTTTAACATATCATATCGCTCCATTTGTCATACTCGCGAAATCGATAATTATTTAGGTGTGGATATAATACGTTATCTTTTATCATATCATATCACGAACAGCCATGCTAGCTAGGCTGGTAGGTAATGTATTGTACAGTAACAAAGCATTTTCGAATTTGGATATTCATGTTGATACATGGTAATACTAATACCGTATGTCATACGTCTTCTACTGTCATTGTCAAATTCCTTTTTTAAATCTCATTGACACAAAACTTGCACAAAACCGACACAGGCAAAATGCGTTAACCTAACCGCACCTGTCCAAAATAAAATTGATAGTATTACTTGTGCGTGATTGCGGGATGGAATAGTGGAGCGGGCTGAGCTTCCGAAATCTCCTTGGCTCCTCCAATACATAATAAATGATATAGACGGTGCACGGTGTGGTGTGGGCAAGGAAGGCGTGATAGGTTCAGCTGGTGCATGCATGGTTGCGTGAACTTGCGTGCGGATTGCGGAGCGATACGGAGGGCGCGCGGGTAGCGGGCGCGGGACGCGGGGCGGAGAGCGCGCACCCGCAGCCCGCACTCCGCAGGCAGCAGTGTGACGCGGCACGTCTAGCGACGCGGACGCGGGCGCGGATGCGGGACGACGACGTCATGGGTGAGGATCCGGACACGGAGTGCGTTCAGGTCGTGATCGAGACCGAGAACGTGATCGATGCGGTACGTTCCCACCGGCTCCTGTGGGATCCCGCCGACGATCTGTACACGGCGAAGGGGGCGCGCCGACGCGCCTGGAACGACATCTGTCGCACGCTCATTACGGACTGGGATAAGTTCGATGAACATGACCAGAACGATGTCGGTGAGTGTACCTACCTAGTGTACCTATATGTAGCCTTGCCTTGTGTTGTGTTGTGTTCAATGGTAGCGTGTGTGTGTGTGTGTTGCAGAGCGCAAGGTGCAGCAACGGTGGCGCACGGCGCGCGACTGCTTCGTCAAGTCGCGTGCGGCGCACCTGTCTCCGCGGGCGACGCGTCGCGACAAGGCGTTGCGCGCGTACGGTCACTACAAACGGCTCAGCTTCCTCGAGGAGACGCTACGGACGCCGGGAGGGGTGAGCTTGCCCCGCGCCGAGAGCGGCGTCACGCGGCGTGCGCTCCGCCGGCGGGCGACACCCGGCGCCGGCACGCCGCCCGCGCCGACGCCGGCGTCGCTCGACGACGACGACGTCGGAGAGCGGTACGGTGACGAGGACGGGACGCTGTCTGTGTTCGAGCGGCGGCTGCTGGCGACACTAGCGTCGAGGCAACGTTCGCCGCTCGAGAGGGACGACGAACATTTCTTCAGATCCCTGGCGCCGATGTTGGCGATGCTAGATCACGGACAGAAGCTACAGTTCCGTAGTAGCGTGCTGGAGGAACTGCAACGTCGGTACCGGGACCGCGACCGAGACCACCTCGCGACGTACACCTACGTACCACCACCGCCGGGTCCCTCCGACGAGGACGAGGAGCCGCCGGACCACAAGTACCGGCCGGACGCACACGCCGCGACCGACCGGTGACCGCATCTACTTACATTGTATGTACATGTATACCTACTTTTGTATTAGGTATTTAACTGTCTGTGCGTATTCCTAAGATAATTAAAAAATAAAAAAAGTAAGTTAAGTTATAATTTGATAGAAGTACTTACATATAGGTAATAAGTAATAAGTTATGACAATATGTAGTGTGCAGTATTGTATGTGTCAACTCAACGCGGCTGCTGAGCCGTGCCACCGAGGCGGTGCCTGACTAGCTGCGTCTGGGCACCACTGCAGTGGCCACAACAGGGCGAGAGTGTGTCACTCTGTCTAATATTACCCATAAACTAGTACCTATTACCATACATTTTTCATAAATTAAGTACTTACCTAATAAAGAATTAACACAATTTGTTTGCGCGCTGCATTTAAAGTTCCCATACCAATCCATAGTGAACATTAGGACAAACAAATAAATGCTTTGTGTATCGTAATGTAAATAATTAACCCGGACCGCTAAAGCGTCTCACAAACCAAACCCGTTAAAAGTGCGCGGTACATTTCGGGACCCTTTCAACATTTCGAAAATGGGATTATAAAAGCTTCGACCATTTATAAAAGATACATGAAGCGTTCCATGTTTCAACAAATATCCAAACAAGTTTCAGAGACGCTCCAGAGGTTCGGTGTGAATAGGGTTAACAGACGACGAGAATTTTCCTGATAAATCCGGAATTTTAGCTCTCTGTCAGGGAAACAGGGAAAATTTAAAATTGTCAGGTAAAAAAAGAAAAATAATGTCGTCATGCATGACGTCACACACATGATTAGGTACATAAACAGTAGAGGTGGTGGACTAGAGGCACCTAACCTAGGTAACTTGACTGTGTATGTATGTATGGAGTAGGTAGGTAGGTATCCATCCCACCGACAGGATGTGAGCCGGGTGCGGTCGTTAGTTACTATGTTCACCCGATATAGTATACCTATACGGTTACACACCGTACACCTTACAATAAAATAAGTATCAGCAATTTACTTCAGTACAAAAACATACCGCGAACACGTCACACGCGACCCGCCTCTACTTTACTTACTTACTTAATAAAGAACTTTTGGGAAATTCGTGGTTTTGTGCTCAACAACTATACTACTACTACCTACTTAACTTACTACACCGTCTGACTAGACGATACAATACTTGTAGGTACTTTATTACGGATTGGTAGCGGAGTGTCATACACAACACAACACCCACTCACCGCTCCTATGACAGCTCGCACGGCCATTTGCGATCAGTCATAGGGCAAGGCTTATTATATAACTAGCGACCCGCCCCGGCTTCGCACGGCTATATTATGCATGTATTATACATATAAACCTTCCTCTTGAATCACTCTATCTATTTAAAAAAACCGCATCAAAATCCGTTGCGTAGTTTTAAAGATTTAAGCATACATAGGGACAGAGAAAGCGACTTTGTTTTATACTAGGTATGTAGTGACTAGTGATGTTACAATAATCAACAAGGATCTATATTAGTTCAAGTAGATAGGTACTTATAGGTGCAACTGTACCTAGCGCCATTAGGTAGGTACGCGGTACTAACCAACTATGTACCTATGTATTAATATCTATTATGCACCCTGGTGCATGCTGTTCGCCGATGACATTGTGCTGACCGCGGAGAGTGGCCTAGAGGTCCTGAGTAGATTGGAGGTATGGCGGCAACGACTGGAGAATGTTGGCCTGAAAGTCAGTAGAAATAAAACAGAATATCTTTTTTGTGATTTCGGCGGTCTCTCCAGTCCTATGCCTGTAACCCTTACGGGAGTGCCATTACCGGTCTGCTCCGACTTTCGGTATCTCGGGTCACTCGTGCAAGGCGATGGTGATATTGATCGGGACGTCGTACATCGGATTAACTCTGGATGGTTGAAATGGCGACAGGTCACAGCAACCATCTGTGATCCACGGATGCCCCTTAAACTGAAGGGTAAAATCTATAAAACCGTGATAAGACCTGTCGTCATGTATGGATCAGAATGCTGGGCCGTGAAAAAGAAAGATGAGAGAAGATTGCATGCAGCGGAGATGAGAATGTTAAGATGGATGTGTGGAGTAACGAGGATGGATAAAATAAGGAATGAGTATATTAGAGGAAGCCTGAAAGTAGCACCGGTTACTGAAAAAGTAAAAGGGAACCGGTTGAGTTGGTATGGACATGTGATGAGAAGAGAAGAGACGCATGTGACTAGAAGGGTGATGAGTATGAATGTAGAGGGATGGAGAGGAAGAGGACGACCTAAGAAAAGATGGATGGACTGCCTAAGACAAGACATGAGAGAGATGAATGTTAACGATGAGATGACGACTAATAGGAGTGAATGGAAGAAGAAAACATACTGCGCCGACCCCAAGTAAATTGGGATAAGGGCAGGAAGATGATGAGTACACTGCATCTACTTATATGAAAATACTGAGCAAAATATAAAATGGTCCCGAAAATGTCTGGCATCTTACACACAAATTATATCATCTTTCTCCAATCAAATGTATACTTACCTACAATACAATAATAATATAATGGTAGGTACCAAGCAACCAACCTACCTAACCAGAGTAAAGCCGCAGTGATACATATGTATGTATGTATATGGCAGCATGTGGTTGGTTACTTACTATTGCTATAGGGGTTCCTGTTTCCCAGAGCTAGAGCTACAGTAGCGTGGCATGACACCGTTCGGTACCGACCGCGACCGAGCGACGCGCGGACGGGACGGACGGGACGTATTTGTGCAAATATCTCACGTCACGTGTGACGTAAAGGCGTTTTACACACGTTACGATTTGGTCGTCCCGACCAAATTGACACAACCAAATTGGGTATCGATACACACGCTACGATTTGGTCGGATACTATTCAGAGAGTACATTGATACACATCGTGGTCATTAAGTAGTTTCTGGGGTTCCATTCCTCAGGGGGAAAAACGGGACCCTATTACTAACACTTCACTGTCAGTTCATCAGTCCGTCCGTCTATCAGTTCCATTGTCCGTAAATCCGTCCGTCCGTCTGTCTGTCTGCCTTTCTGTCCGTCTGTCATCCGGTTGTATCTCATGAATCGTGATGGATAGAGAGTTAACATTTTCACAGATTATGTATTTCATTAGTGTCGCTTTACAAACAACAACTAAAAAAAGAAAAAATGAAGTGGGGCTCAAATACAACATGATACGGAACCCTTCGTGCGGGAGTCCGACTCACACTTGTTTGTTTCGAACACGAAGTTGGGTCCGATGCGTACACACGTCCCGATTTGGTCGGATACAACCAAATTGGGTGGGCGTGTCCAATTTGATCAATTAATAACTAGTAGTTCGCCCCGAACTGAGACCTCACGAGTTTTTTTCAGCTTTTATTATATTTCAGCGTAAAGTACTAAACGACGATATAACGACGAAAGACTCCAAATACGACAGGTCTATCTTATTTGAATGATAGGTGCCTAGTATCGCTATTATCTGACATTGGATGATTTAGAGAATCCAAACACGATAGGCATAACTTGTTGTTGTTGTTAACTTGTTGTTGTTTTTGTTAAGTTCTAAAAGCATAGGTCCAGCTCAATCATCACACCCTGGACATCCGTTGACTCTTTATTTTTACTCAAGACATTTTTAATGTGTCCAACATATAATATCCAGAAGATAGTAATTCCTTTCCTTCCTTCCTTATGTATCTACTTATCATAATGTTACGTAAGAGGAAACGAGAAGACAAGCTCGAGAACGAGAATATATTAGAGAAGTTTGAGGCCAATATGTCCTGTAATAAGTCCCTAAACTAAAATATAACAAGTCAATAAAAATTATGAAAAAAATTGTCACTTTAATAATTATCAGAGTCTCTAGATCGGCTAGAACCGAACATTCCTACTATTTGATGATTCCACCACTATTATTGTAAAACAGCCCATGATTATGAAATAAATAATTATAGGAAATGAAGCAGAGAGAGTTCGGACGATTTGGGGTAAAGTAGGTAATAAAATATAAATTTAAAATTTAAATAAATTTGGATTAAGAATATTGTAAATAGTAAGCGTGTTACATTGCGATGCTACACCTTCATTATTTTTCTTTTGCAATCACAATGTAACACGCTTACTATTTAAGTACAATATTCTTAATCCAAATGTATTAAATTTTATTTTCAATTTTTAGTTGGATTTTTTTATTAAAGCGTGTTTTTTTTAGTTTTTAAACTATTCATTTATTTTATACTTTTTGGTTTTGGTCTTTGATAACGAAATATGTTAGATCAGACCCTGGTTACCATTGAAAGACAAACTACTCGTCAAGACGATTCTAACGAGCCTAAACTCGATGGGGTTGTGTCGTTTCATTGCGAAGTTCCTATGACCACCTTCCAGTTCCATCATCAGACCCTGGTTACCATTGAAAGACAAACTACTCGTCAATACGATTCTAACGAGCCCAAACTCGATGGGGGTTGTGCCGTTTCATTGCGAAGTTCCTATGACCACCTTCCAGTTCCATCATCAGACCCTGGTTACCATTGAAAGACAAACTACTCGTCAATACGATTCTAACGAGCCCAAACTCGATGGGGTTGTGTCGTTTCATTGCGAAGTTCCTATGACCACCTTCCAGTTCCATCATCAGACCCTGGTTACCATTGAAAGACAAACTACTCGTCAAGGCGATTCTTGACGAGTAGTTTGAATGAATGAACTATGAAGTATGGATAATAAGATATAACTCCTGCTCTTTCATCAGATCAGCTCTATCATCAGATCAGTTCCATGGTACCATATTATTGTCACCGAAGTTACGCCCTTTCATTTGATACCCCACTCGGATATATTTGCCCTATAGTTTGTGTGCCATATAGGTAGATCCCCTTTTGGACCCCTATCTCCGTAACCCCCTGACCGATCCTGCTCATGTTCGAACTTAAAAATTCTATGGACCTCAACTACTTGTATACCAAAAATCATGAAGATCAGAGCAACGGTACTCAAGTTATCGTCGAACAAACATACAAACATACGAGCGACCGACCCTTCTCAACACTAGACCTCTCTCGCTTTGCTCGTTCGGTCAATAATTAAGTCTGCCCGACCACGATACACACGTCCCAATTTGGTTGTACACCCGACCAAATTGTATGTCGGACCCGACCAAATTGGGACGTGTGTTAAAGCTTTAAGGTATACTCGCATCTGAGAGTGACGCCCTCGCATCACGCATCGCATCGCACACGGCCGAGCGAGCAGCGAGCAAATAATGTGAGCATGGCTTTATCGCGGCTCTATCCGTGTAATATCTATGTACAGTAGGGTGGAGCGAAAAAACTTTTTTTTGAAATTCGACTTTCCTGTATTGTTAATTAATGACCCGTGGTCTTAGGAGTGTTCATGCAAAATTTCAGCTTTCTAACTTAATATCTTGAGGTGGCGCACTAGACTTTAAGATTGGAACAAAGGGCATTTTTGCGTTACCAATATAGCTAATACAAGATTATAATTACCATCTTTATTAACAATATTATTACTCAATATTACTATTACAAGTAATAACTTTATCAATACGTAATAAATCATTATAAAAAATATATCGTAATGCCCTAAATCAGAATTCTCAGAAACATCTTTTTTGACGGAAATAGTAAATTTTGGTGTTATACTGTGGTATGTCTTGCCTGCCTTTTATTCTGGGAATGAATGAAACCATACCTAGCTTCGGGTCCACAAACAGACTGCGAAGCCTCTGATGCAAGCTTGACACATCTCTGTACTGCCTGAGTGTGGTTAGGATACTTTTAATGTCAATTAAATTACTTCCTAGAGAAATGATTGCCATAATTTCGGTGTCCCTATATTTTATTACATCGGAGGTTTTTTTAACTTCTATTTCACCTAATATACTGCAAACATCTTAAAATAGTGTTAAAGACATGATTTGGAACATATTTACAAGAAAATATTGACTTGATATCAAACAAAGTTGGTGCGTAAACTTTCATGGTGAAAGTAGCTAGGTTCCTTTTAGTTATGTGTCAATTAAGCTGTTCCATTATAGAAACGAAGAATCCTATTTGCGCAAGTCAATCATCAAGAATAGACCACCTTTCCTAGGCTTTTGTTAGCTAAGGTTTTGAGACTGTACCAGCAGAAATAGCAGAACACTCTGAAATAGATATTTCTGATTGGTGCTTCACAAATCAGTGTTTAAATCCGGGAAAGATAGAGATCGGAGGTGCAATTGGGTTCAAATCCTATATTTTTAAGTCGAGACACTTGTCGAGCTTTTTTCTAAGCTATCAGTAAAGCTATTAGGGCATGTTGTAGTACTAGTCGAGTCTAGATAATGAATGGCATGCAGATAACTGACAATTGACATTAATAAATACAAAAAACATTGAAAACGCGGCTTCAGTTGTTTTTCTGGTAAAAATTGACTATATTTTTGTGTCTGATGTTCACAGCGGTACCATCGCATCCAATCACCACCAAAAAATAACAATATTCAAAAGTCCTGTGATGAAAGTTTCACGGTAGAGTTTTTGAAGAAAATTTCCTAAAGTGTGACATTTCTCAACATTGATGTATAGAATTTTATTGGACCGCAATGCACTCACGTCTTAGATAAGACATCGAAGAAAGTAAAACCCGTATTTTTATTGTAAAAAGTTTCGAAATTAGTTAAATTTGCGAGTAGAACATAAAAGTCAAAAAGTAAATTTTGTATAAACTACCTTCTCAGTGCGCCACCTGAAGATAAAGTCGTAGACTTTTGATTTTTTTGTCTGAATGAAGCTTTTTCATACGGTCATCGATTAACAATACAGGAGATTTAAAAAAAGAAAAAAAAAAATTTGGCCTGTTTCGCTCCACCCTAATGTACAGTATGCGTCATAAGTCCATTATCAGTTTGCTACAATAATACTATCAACAAGTATTGAACTTACGACCTTCTTCTAATAGACGTTACACACACCAACTTAAATACTTGAATTAAAAGTACTCAGTGTGATAATTATTATTTGTCAACATGTTAGGTATGTGTTTAGTTGTGTGAGTGGTATAAGGGGCCACCCGCTACACTACACCAACCGACGCGACGTGGGTTCGATCCACAGGTTACGTAGTTATAATGTTCAAATAGTGCTGCACGGGATTGTAAACGTTACGGTCGGTGCCCCGTGCCAGTGGACTGTTGAACGTTGATTGTACCTGCCTTGCTATACCTACCTACATAATAGATACTAGGGTATAGAACCGGACAATCTCGGTACCGCATATACCGAGAATTCCCGGTTCTTTGACAGTTATAAAAGAACCGAGATTTGAAACATAAGTACATTTCGGATTTATTCGGTGCCCTTATTATTTTTGTCACGTTTGTTACCGAGCTTAAGGAAATACGAAAATATTAAATGTTTTCCCGACTAGGAAAATTAATCAACATATTTTACTAGTTATCAGAGTTGGTGCTTAGTGTACCTAGTGTTGGTGTGGTCGATGGTGTAGCTGTAGACCCAGAGCCAGAGGAGCCACAGACCGTGTAGGTACCTACTCGTATAGCGCGCTCGCAATAACACAGACGGTCGCAACTTTTCGTTGATCATTTTTAATGTTTTTTTAAAGACGAAAATCTAAAAAAATAATAGAAAAAAATCATTGCTCAAAAACTACGCTACGTAAGAAAATTTTTTTAGAACACAATTTAGTTTCATGATTGTCCATGAAACATGCAGTACTTTTTTCCTCATTCAATGATATTCTCAAACTACTCACCTACGCAATCTTTTCTTCCGTCGTAATTTTCGTTTCATAAAAAGTTAAATAACCAACGTTAATATTCTAATTAGACCTGCCTGTAAACAAACGAGTGACACAATATACTTTACGACAGAGAGAATCACAGAACAAATAAATAAGTAGAAATGGTATGTGGGCGTGGCAAGCGTTTATAAACTACGAGTAGTTGTGCGCACTAGAGCTAAGTCGCGATTCAGTCTGCAGTTTTGTGCCGTTATCGAAAATCCGAAAATATGCCGTAATGTTCCATTTTGGAGTGTAAAAATGATAGCAGAAGGAAATCCCTTTTGAAAGGAGGTATTTCGTATCATCGGTAGTACTATTTCATATTTTTTTCTAATAAAATAGAAAATTATTTTAGGTTAGCGTAATTTACTAAAAATTTAAGGTAAAATAACTCTTATCTATTGACAATAAAGTTTATTTTTGTTTGATTAAATCATCTCGGTTCTCAATTAGTGAAGTAGGCAGTGTGGGGTTGAATTAAAAATCGGATTTTCCAGATTCGATTCTGTAATCGATTCGTGGCAATCGATTCTTTGTAACAAAATTCGTATGCAATTGCAAAGGTTGCAAATTGTTCCAGTAGATTCTTGGGGTCTAATATGGCCACTTCCGACAAATCATACCTGAACCGTAACACAAATTGAATTTTACCTATTTGGTGTGTTTTTTTTTTGTGATATTAAATGAAAACCGAATCGCGTCGCGATCATTGCTATTTTTTTGACGTTACAGTTACATTTCAGATCGATTCGTTTTTGTTACAATTAGACCAACTTTTCTCTAGATTTTTTAAATTGTTAGTTGTTAGACGACGATTGACGATTCTTAGACGTTTTTTTTGTAGACCGAATGCAAAACAGTTAAATACACTTGTTTGCACAACCACCATCGTTGTTTTTTTTTAGGTTTCCCAAAGACGCTACTGTGAAGGAGAAATGGATAAATGCAACGGGTAGAGTACATTGGTTTCCAACTAAATCAAGCACCATATGCTCTCAGCATTTTTTAGACGACGATTTGTTGACAGCAAAAGGATTAAGATACCTTAAACCTACAGCGTATCCAATTTATAAATTCGTCAACTTTTTCAACAAACCCTAAAAATATTGTATGTCAGACGAGGCTGAATAGGTTAAAAGTCTTTTGCCTAGCCTTTTGGGAGTATAATTAACAAAAAAATATTGCCTAAAAAAATAGTAAACATAGACTTTATCACAAATATATTGTTATTGATTATTTTCTTTTATTCGCAACTGTGATAAAAAAACGTCGTACGATACACGTGTGGATATTGATCATTCCATCTCGGCTTTTACCGTCATAAACCGCCTCTATGTAATGATCAATTTAACACACTTATTTCGTAATGTACTATTAATTAAATAAACTCACCTTCGTACATATTTAATTTTATATAAAAATAATATTACCTACCTACTTAGTACCTAAAGCTTTTTGCTCACGTGATAGTTTAATTTCCATTGAAACTTTTCAAGATGGCGACCGGTCATGATCATCTTGATTTATATCAGCCAATCAGCATAGAAATAGCCATGGTCGCGATGTGATTCGTTTTTCATATAAAATCACACACAAAATGGGTAAAGTCCTATTCGTATTACGATTCGGGTACGACTCGTCGAAAGTCACCATAATAGAGCCTCTGATATATTGAACATTTGGAGCGCGGCGTTTTAGCCGTTTTGTATAAAGACGTAATAATTGCTATCTATCTATATCTAGTATTGCGCTGGCATGGCGAATCTAACGACATGCCACTTATCAAAATCGGCCCACACGTTTGGTCTCAAAGGAACAAACAAACATACATACATAGACTGATAATTCTGATAAACACATTACCACTCGTTTGCGTCACGCAAACGGGTAAAAATGACTTGAAATTCTTTCTAAATTAACTTATCGATTAAGATATCGATCAGTATCGATTATGTAATTTAAAATTTATTACCCCTGGTCTAGTCGACTAGGAGAAATATTGAAATTTGACGCCATTATCAACCTTATGCGGTATGAAATAAAGGTTATAATTGTGTTTACCAAGAATAACGCCATCTGTGGTAGATTCGCCGAATTCTTTCGTCAATTGAATGTAGTTTGTTGGTTGATTACAAAATGTCGTAAATACTTTGTATAAGTAGCGGCACGTAAGTTTAGCGCTGACCGTTATTGCGCAGAAGTAAAAAAATAGGTATCACAGGGGTGCTAGAGGGACGAAGGGTGCGCGTGCGTTGCGCCGGTAGCCTGTCGTATTCCGTCCCCCGCACCGATACGACGCTCCGCGGACTTCTGACTGTACAGTCGCGTTCTAAAGTGTATTGTTATTGCCGTTCATGTATTAAACAAAAATTGACAAATTCGATTACAATATTATTTCGAATGTATTATTATTTCCTACCCCCTATAAACTTATCCACTTTGTCACATGATCAACTTTGTATGGAAGTCGTTTATTTCATTTCCTGATTAAAATAAAAAAGAGGTTAATCTTGAATAGTAAAACAACCTGTTACAAGCTATACAAAACTTTAACATTAACTATTCATTAATGTTTGCGCGCGCGACAGTACCTAATATATCTTCCACGTTTCGGTTAGTGATAGACTTAAGTACCTACTATATTTATTTAAATATGTTCGTAGCTTTTTTTAGTTATAGGTACTAATTAAAGTTATACTTAATGTTCGTGACTGTACCCATGCGCAGCTATCCCCTCTACATTTCGCTCAGCGCTAAACTTACGTGCCGCTACCTGTAGTCAATGGTAAAATAAACTTTGATGCATGATGAAGATATAAAATCAAATATACGGTTTGTGTGATTTAGGTTAATTTTGAGCAACAAAAACAACCAATCAAACGAAATGTTTTTTAGTATGCAAAATATGATTATCCATTTAGATGTGTGAGTTTTGCGACATCGGTTCTGATACAAAATTTTGCCTATAGCACTTCCGTTTACTTCTTTGTTTCGTGGAGAGAATGCATTCATTGCAAGTGAGTAGGTAGGTACCGAAATGACCCGGGAATACCGATACTCATAGCACCAGTAATGTAATTCTCGGGGCTGAAGTAGTCAGTACCGTTCAGTATTCTCTAGTCTAGCTAGTATGTGTAGAAGTGTGGAACCAACGCGACGCGAGCGTGTCGTCGTTACGGTACGTTACGGGAAATCGACCGAGTTCAGTCTTACTTAGTTTTTATAGTTCTCGTCCAAGGCCTCGACTCTCGATACATTGAAGCAATGCTTCGTTTTTTACCGATAATGGATCGAATAAAAACGGGACCGACGACGACGACGGAGGTAACCGTGTTGGAAGTAATTAACTAAGTACCTCGCGCTCCAATCAATCTACGAGGTTAGGATGTTTGTTACGTTGCATTTCAGTACGCAATCACACGCCATAACAAATACGTTTTATGTTCGCTGTTGAAGTTTTTGTGTCAAAATATGACACGGACAGCAACGAGAACGCCCCGTTCGGTCGTCTCGCGACGTGACGTGACATGACATGACGTCCGGCCACCGAGCGACACACAACGTCTCATATATATATAACACATAGAAACACCCCTTTATCTACGTCATACATCAAGTCGTGCGTAATATTGTACCTACGTATGTAGTGTAGGTCTAGGTACACGCTAGGAGATGTTTGATAGGAACAGCTAGCAGACAGGCAGGCAGGCAGGCAGCGTACACTCGTCCGACGACGAAGTCCGCGTCGCGTCACGTTACCTACATATAAAGTATCTTGTGGTTTAGTACATATTATTATACAGGGTGTCTCGTAGTGAATGGCCAAGCGGGCACCTACAGATAGAGGACACTGTGCCGGATCAGAAAAACGAAAGTTATGTTCTATGAAAGTCTCTCGGTTTCCGAGATATCAGCCATTTTAAAAAAATTTAAAAATTTCACTCCGTTCTCTATGTTTTGTGATGCCAAAACTGCAAGCAAATGAAGGAATTATCCCAATTTGTTTTTTGGATAGTATTCCAGGATAAATGTGCTATCGAATGCAAATAATATTTTTTATGACACATTGAAAGTTTTTTTTAAACTAAGATTTAACTCAAACTTCATAGTTTTTTAATTTTTTAACCTGAGATTTAATCTTTCCCGGAGTAAAAAAAGTATGGTCATCCTAGTGCCAAATTTAAAAAAAACTTGCTTATTTCACTGAGATTCTGAAATGGTATAATATGTGGTATTGCCAGCATTCAATACAAAATTAATTCCTATTAAAGTGAGCCAGAGCTGTTTTTTTCCATAGTGAATTCGGGGAATTTCAGAACTAAAATTTCTTGAATTATTTTAAGTACAATAAAGTAAATGGTACTACTTTTACTTCACAAAAAGCATGCTCTTGCTCATTTTATTAGAAATTTATTTGGTATTAAATACTGGTAATACCATATTATACCTTTTCAGAATCTCAATGAAATAGGCAAGTTTTTTTTTAAATTTGGCACTAGGGTGACCATACATTTATTTTACACCGGGAAAGATCAGGTTCAGGTTAAAAAATTAAAAAACTATGAAGTTTGAGTTAAATCATAGTTTAAAAAAAATTTTCAATGTGTCATAAAAAATATTGTTTGCATTCGATAGCACATTTATCCTGGAATACTATCTAAAAAACAGATTGGGATAATTCCTTCATTTGCAGATTTGGCATCACAAAACATAGAGAACGGAGTGAAATTTTTAAATTTTTTAAAATGGCTGATATCTCGGAAACCGAGAGACTTTCATAGAACATAACTTTCGTTTTTCTGATTTGGCACAGTGTCCTCTATCCGTAGGTGCCCGCTTGGCCATTCATTACGGGACACCCTGTATAATTGACGTGAATGTAGCCCTCAGCCACCTAGTGTTAGGTGTATCGTACGGGTGTATGTTAAAATGTATAAACTCGAAATACATAACGTTATAATTCATAAAGTTAAAATACCGAAAATCAAAATACATAATGATCAAAATACATAAAATCGAAATAAATAAAATTTGTTTCAAATAATATACGAAATACATAATGACAAAACGTATAAATTTAAAATACATTAATTCAAATTACATATATCTAAAACAAATAAAGATTTAAATGAATAATTGACGTTACTTAAAAAAAACCCTACGAACGAAGCAAACTATTACAGCAAAAAGTTCAAAATATCGATAGTCATAATACCTATGTTCAAAATGTTAGTGACTTTATTTTATACTATGTAGTGAAAATAAAACCGCAAGTGAATTAATTGTAGTAAAATTAACCGTCAGAACTGCCAGTACCGAATTCTACCTACCTATTTAACTTTGTTAGGGCACAGTGTATTTTTTTTGGAAAAAATAATGACTGGTCCTTACCTTCTTAATAAATACGCGATATTTACTTTGTACTTCGTTATTCGGAACTTTCTTATTTTAATACCAAATTATGTAGATACTTACCAATATAAGGTTTTTGTTTACATGAACCTACAACTTATATATTCTGATAGTTATACATTTTCAAATTAGGCTTGTTGATTATTATGTGTTATAAGCATTATATTTTTTTATTATTATATATTTAGAACTTTATGAATTTACAGTTTATGAATTTAAAACTTATGCCATTTAACTTTATGTATTTTGAATCATTATGTATTTTGATTTTCGGTATTTTAAGTTTATGAATTACAACGTTATGTATTTAGAGTTTATACATTTTAACATACACCCGTATCGTACACTATCGTACAGTGTGTGGTGGTTGTAATGTAAATAAGGTAATGTAGATCCTCCAACAGACGCACAGAGACGGCCTGTGTAAACTCTACACTGTTCAGGTGTAAATACAGCCGACCGACCGACACACGCTAACGTGTCGTCGCTCGTCTCTATATTCACGTTACATTGGATCTTATTGCTTCAACTATAGAGTATATTATTGTAGAACGTTTGATACTAGTCAAACATTGTTCGATGTTAACTCGAATTCGTGCCTAAGTTGTTATGGAGTCCATCATTCCCGCGCCCGCGCCCGCGCCCGCGCCCGCGCCGTGTGCCTACATCTGTCTATCTGTATATACTGTAACTATACCTACCGGGGATACCTACGTCACTGCGAAAAACTTTTCATCGAATTTTGTTTCTTCGAATACTTTTCATCATCGATATCTCTATACTGCGACGCCTTATTAAATCGATGTATTGTTACTGCGATGTAACGTTACACCGAAAAATTATTCTGCGAAGGATTTTACTGCGAAACTACCATACTGCGAAGACTTGTTTAATCGACATCTTGTTACTTCGAAAATTACATAAAATTATTAAATTTAAATTAGTTATGTCGTGACAATTAATACAGGATTGTCGGAGAATACAGAGGGGTACCTAATTCACCCCCAAAAGTTTCGCGGTTATTTTCGATTTCGCGTCATTTGTTTTTAGGATCTTTAAAATATTTATTTTTCCATAGTAGACCTTTTTTTTTAAGATTTTTAGTTTCTAACCCTTTAATTATACTACATTCATTTAAAAAAATAGGACGTCACTTCTCCAACTATCCTGTATAATAACAAAAATGCAATCATCCTACAGCACGACGAAGATGATCAATACGTGCCTAATTATTATTTAACTAATGTACAATAACTGTTGTAAAATAAAAATAAAAAAATTCTACAATGCAATAATTTTTTTATTAAAAAGCCCATAAAAAATTACGCAAATACGAAAAAAAAACCGCAATTATTTTGGGGGTGAATGAGATACTCCTCGGTATGAGGTACCTAATTTTTACGTCACTTCTCCGACCACCCTGTATTTTTCATGACATATTTTTAATTTAATTAATTATTGTAAGGGTCGCGGTAACAAAATGTCGATTAAACAAGTCTTCGCAGTATGGTATTTTCGCAGTTAAATCCTTCGCAGAATAGTTTTTCGATGTAACGTTACATCACAGTAACAATACATCGATTTAATAAGGTGTCGCAGTATAGAGATATCGATGTACCTAACGTTACATCACAGTAACAATACATCGATTTAATAAGGTGTCGCAGTATAGAGATATCGATGTACCTAACGTTACATCACAGTAACAATACATCGATTTAATAAGGTGTCGCAGTATAGAGATATCGATGTACCTAACGTTACATCACAGTAACAATACATCGATTTAATAAGGTGTCGCAGTATAGAGATATCGATGTACCTAACGTTACATCACAGTAACAATACATCGATTTAATAAGGTGTCGCGGTATAGAGATATCGATGTACCTAACGTTACATCACAGTAACAATACATCGATTTAATAAGGTGTCGCAGTATAGAGATATCGATGTACCTAACGTTACATCACAGTAACAATACATCGATTTAATAAGGTGTCGCGGTATAGAGATATCGATGTACCTAACGTTACATCACAGTAACAATACATCGATTTAATAAGGTGTCGCGGTATAGAGATATCGATGTACCTAACGTTACATCACAGTAACAATACATCGATTTAATAAGGTGTCGCGGTATAGAGATATCGATGTACCTAACGTTACATCACAGTAACAATACATCGATTTAATAAGGTGTCGCAGTATAGAGATGTCGATGTACCTAACGTTACATCACAGTAACAATACATCGATTTAATAAGGTGTCGCGGTATAGAGATGTCGATGTACCTAACGTTACATCACAGTAACAATACATCGATTTAATAAGGTGTCGCGGTATAGAGATATCGATGTACCTAACGTTACATCACAGTAACAATACATCGATTTAATAAGGTGTCGCGGTATAGAGATATCGATGTACCTAACGTTACATCACAGTAACAATACATCGATTTAATAAGGTGTCGCAGTATAGAGATATCGATGTACCTAACGTTACATCACAGTAACAATACATCGATTTAATAAGGTGTCGCGGTATAGAGATATCGATGTACCTAACGTTACATCACAGTAACAATACATCGATTTAATAAGGTGTCGCGGTATAGAGATATCGATGTACCTAACGTTACATCACAGTAACAATACATCGATTTAATAAGGTGTCGCGGTATAGAGATATCGATGTACCTAACGTTACATCACAGTAACAATACATCGATTTAATAAGGTGTCGCGGTATAGAGATATCGATGTACCTAACGTTACATCACAGTAACAATACATCGATTTAATAAGGTGTCGCAGTATAGAGATATCGATGTACCTAACGTTACATCACAGTAACAATACATCGATTTAATAAGGTGTCGCAGTATAGAGATATCGATGTACCTAACGTTACATCACAGTAACAATACATCGATTTAATAAGGTGTCGCGGTATAGAGATATCGATGTACCTAACGTTACATCACAGTAACAATACATCGATTTAATAAGGTGTCGCAGTATAGAGATATCGATGTACCTAACGTTACATCACAGTAACAATACATCGATTTAATAAGGTGTCGCGGTATAGAGATATCGATGTACCTAACGTTACATCACAGTAACAATACATCGATTTAATAAGGTGTCGCGGTATAGAGATATCGATGAAAAGTATTCGAAGAAACAATATTCGATGAAAAGTTTTTCTTTTCGCAGTGACGTAGGTATCCCTGCCTACTTCACCCGCACCGCCCGCGCCGCGGTCGCTCACGGCATGGTCATGGCAGTTATAAGTTTTATGCTAAAATGATATTTGTGCTAGTCCAGGGAGGAAACAGTCGACTACGTTTGTATGGAGAGAGAACGGGTACACTTACAGGCAGCGTTTTGAATGAATATAGTAAAGTAATGGTGTAATTGTATGTGAGAAGTATCCGCTTGCCTGCCTAGTTCGTGATCGTGACACGTAGAGTTCGTCAGTCGTTCGGTCGTAGGCGGACGTTGTCAATATACAATACTTAATGGACATTCGAGTCGATCGACGTGACGACCGACGGGTAGATACTGTCCGAGATAACTTCACGACCAAACAACCGTCGCGTCGCGTCGGTCGACTACGAGTATATACAGTCCACTTACAGCTAGCTATAGACAGACAGACACGACGACGACCTCATTAACCACGTCATACGTTCTGACATCCGCTAATGGATCAGCTATACGCCTCGAAGTAAGTATAACACTTCAACACGACACTCGTTTCACATCGAGTCATATACGAGTATATCCATTCGAATCTAACATGTAATATAAAGGATAAAGGTATCAGCGTAGACAGGAGGTACCTGCCCCGCTGGCTGGCTCCAGGCAGCGCAGTACCTACTCAGTGCGCGGCACGGCGGGCGACGCGGACGGCAGGCATCCACTTGACCGCTTTACACGGAACTCTGTGAAGTAGATAGAGACGCGACGCGATGTAACTCGAGTGGCAGTCGGGACGACTAGCGACTACTCGAGGATACATCGAGTGCTATTTGGGATTCGTCCAACGCTCGCTACCTACTCTATAGATAACATTACCTACAAGAAGCTGTGTAGGTAACAAGAAACGGGCCAAGGTTTGTCTACCGCGAGGGGGATACGTCACGGTCTCGATGCCACTACGGTGTTCAGTCAGTCAGTCAGGTGTAGCACAGTGACGTGGCTCGGTCACGGACTGCGACTGACGGACGGACGGACGGCGACCAGCTCCACATAGAACAATGACCGCGAGCACATACAAGACGTAAGTAGGTACAGGTTGTGCAGCGAATGGTGAGCGATGGCGGAAAGTGGAAGGGGTATGCGCAGAAGTCAATTTTTAGGTCTGTTTGGGCGGGGGGACCCGAGCGAAGGGAGGGTCAGTTGCTCACATCATCGCTCTCTGTTCCGTACACACGTCTTTAGCCGCGCTCTGTCCCGCTCCCGCACGTCTAAGTACTGTCGCGCACATAAAAATTTACCATCAATCGGTTAACATTGCAGCCGCGTAGCTAACTTTACCCAGATCGAAAATTCAACTTTATACAGAAAAACTGGTAATCATTGGTGCAGGCATAGAAATCCATGTTCGTACCTTTGTTTAGTAAATGTACAGGACAGTATTAGTTCCGTGGTTTGAAGTTCGCGCCAAAAACAATAGAAAATATAGATTTGACAGCAATCTGACAGTTTAAAGTGACAGTGCTGTCACTGTCACTTTAAACTGTCAATAGAAGATCAGTAGTCAATAGGTAGTTGTTTCAATAAAAGGTAATTACATTATAAGATACCAAAAAATATGTTTATTTAGTTTGAGTTCCATATTAGTAGTCTATCTATAGTTTAATAGTGTAAATTACAGTGAATAAATATACTGTATAATAGTAATAGTATTTACTTAAATGAATGTTTTTCTGGTTGGGCAAAATCATATATGGTATGTAAATAAAGTATGACGGTTTGGCTGTAATAATTCTGTGCGTGATTGTACATGCGCAAACCATCCCCACCAATTTCCGCCATCGCTCACCATTCGCTGCACAACCTGTACACCACCCGTTGTCTAGCACCCATGATGGCAATCTGTGGAATGTTCGGCAATATTTATTAAATTAATCGTGACGAATCGTGTTTAAACTGTTTAACGATACGATAATGTGTAACGTAACGTGCCCATTAGATACGTACAGCACAGCACGTAAGTACCGTTCACTCACATATCAAACAAATGTCGATAAGCGAATGTCGTTCAATAAGTAAGTCTAAGTACCTAATCAATAATATTGAATTATTGTTATCATATTAGAGTAGGTATATGAGAGATGTGACACGAAGGAGACGCGACGTATCCGGGTGTGGTTACTCAAGCAAGTGTACGCTCGCGTTCGTTCTCAGAATGCCGAGCACTATCGTGACCCATTCTGTCTGTTTGTTCCCGGAAACCATCGAGACGGTGCGCCAGAGTTGTGACGTGAACGTTCACCTTGTAATCTATTCGTTTTTGTCCCCATCTCCGTCCGTCCGTCCGTCCGGCCGGAGCCCCGCCGGCCGGAGGGAGGGTCGCCTCTAGGTTGCCATCACCACCGTCATATTGTAAGCTTTCGATAAAAGTGGTTCCTTTCCAATAGTTATATGATTGTCTCACGTCTAACGAGGTTTTACCAACTCGTGATTTGTAGTATTACGGTGAGCGCACACCTGCCCGCACCGCACGCGCCGCAGTCTCCGTTTGTAATGTTTGTATGAATAGAATAGAATAGAATAGAAATCATTGCAATTATGCGCGCGGCTCCAGCTGGTGACGTCATCAGGATCCATTCCCTTCGCTGCGGCGCGGCGGCGCGTGCGGTGCGGGTAGATGTGCGCTCACCCTTATTGTAGAAATGTTGTGGTTCTTCAAGCTGTTTAACGTTTATCTGATTGATGTGACCACGACGAGACGCGCGGCGACCGACGCGACGGGTGACTAGGGGGGGGGGGATAGTGGGTTAGATAGGCCGCAGGGAGGTGTAATTACATGTTGAATAGTCGGGTCGAGTCGGATTCGTGGTACAATAACGGGCAAAAACTTGTAATCCTAAAATGGTTATCTAGTTGAGAGGTAGTCGTTCGTCGCTGGCTACCGACCGTGTGCCGTGATGTCAGTCACTTGATAGGTACGGAACGTGATTGCTACGGCTGGTCTGGGTGGGAGTGTACACTACACCGAGTACCGACCGTCGCTGGCTACCGACCGTGTGCCGTGATGTCAGTCACTTGATAGGTACGGAACGTGATTGCTACGGCTGGTCTGGGTGGGAGTGTACACTACACCGAGTACCGACCGTCGCTGGCTACCGACCGTGTGCCGTGATGTCAGTCACTTGATAGGTACGGAACGTGATTGCTACGGCTGGTCTGGGTGGGAGTGTACACTACACCGAGTACCGACCGCTACAGGACGAGGACGCAAACTTACATCTACCTCATACATATACCATACCATACAGTCCATACATACACCTCACACACATCGCATCCGATTGTGAAGACATTCGAACGGGCAAGTGTCCACACACACCGATAGCTTCCAATCATTCAATACATACTTACTTACATAGTTTTATAATAGGTACCTACCACACCCCCGCGCCCCGGGATGGGATATATCTAACCGATGCGACGACGTAGGTAGGTACAGTTATTCAACTGTATAACAATACTTACATAAAATAATATGGAGAACATTGATGGATGTATCGCAGAATTTACATGCAAGTATTGAAGCAAACTATGTCATGGTAATATCGACTTT
The DNA here is from genome assembly GCA_907269075.1 of Idaea aversata. NCBI lineage: Eukaryota > Metazoa > Arthropoda > Insecta > Lepidoptera > Geometridae > Idaea > Idaea aversata. Next base: position 128,471 of record OU026100.1, read on the forward strand.
ATATCGAATAGAATAGAGTCGAGACGCGACGAGCGACGACGACGACGACGACGCTGGCATCTCACGGAGCGACACGACACGACACAGTAGGGTCATGCGGTCGCGGCCGTTTTGAATGAAACCCTTTCTTACTTTGTACTTATGGCGTTGTGTTGTCGTCATATAGGTACTTAGGTATTATCTGATGTTCAAAGGCGACGAGCCTCAGCCAGCTGTAAACACGAGACTCACGGCTCTCATCCGACATGTGAGGTGATTGATTCGGGGGAACGTTCTCACTTCTACCACAGCTTCTACTTAATCCTCCACTAATGATACATTCTATCTAATACATGAATATAGGTTTCTTTATTTGATGTAGATTGATGTACTTACTTTCTGTAGAGAGAGACGTCTCCGAACCCAATGTAGTGAGTTAGGAAGTAAACAAGCAAGGTAACGTCTCGTCTCGTCTCTTTATGAAATAATGACTACTTACAACAAACTCACACTGCGTGCCGCGTGCATCGTGCATCGTGCACTCCACAAGCACGTCATTACTCTCTGCCGTATTTAGAGAGTTGTAAATGTACCTTTATAATGTGTAGGTACGTACCTAACTGAAATGTTAAATAAGCTCCTCGAGAACTGTGCAGCGATGACAGCAGCGTTGCAGCAAGCAAGTGACAACAACCGGTCGCCGCGCCGCGCCCTGTGGCTATATTGAAGCTCCAACATCAACCTCTTACTGTCAGTATTTAAGTATAATAAAATAGAGTAAGTATATAAGGTAATTCAATAATGTGTCGTACCTGGCCGAGGTGAGGTGAGAGTATGTCAATGTGTCGTTCGTTAGAGCTCGCTCGCGCTCGCGTGTCGTCCTGTAGCTCGGTAGTAGTGGTGAGTGTGTCACTCCGTCCGTCCGTGTGTCGGGACGTTGGGACGTCTCGTCGTGGGACGCGATCGGTCCAATGTAGAACGAATGCAGAAGCATATGTGGAACATGGAGGTCCATGTATGCATCTAAGTAAGTATAATATTATATTACCATTCAACAATAATAATGACGTAGGTACGTAAAGAAATGGGAAATCCAAGGGCGGATCCAGCTTTGGCGCCAGGGGGGGGTCACATATAGTCGTGGTCAAGTCAAGAACTTATAATTTAATTTTGATAGCAATAGATACAAGTAAAAAGTAGGTATTTTATTAATGTACGTACGTACTGTACTTAAAAATATTTATTCTTTATTGTACATTTGAAAAACTTAACACATTATAATAACTTGTACATACAGGGTGTCCGGTAATGAATGGCCAAGCGGGCACCTTCGGATAGAGGACACTGTGTTGGATCAGAAAAACGAAAGTTATGTTCTATGAAAGTCTCTCGGTTTCCGAGATATCCGCCATTTAAAAAAAATAAAAATTTCACTCCGTTCTCTATGTTTTGTGATGCCAAAACTGCAAATGAAGGAATTATCCCAATCTGTTCTTTGGATAGTATTTCAGGATAAATGTGCTATCAACTGCAAACAATATTTTTTATGACACATTGAAAGTTTTTTTTTTAACTAAGATTTAACTCAAACTTCATGGTTATTTAATTTTTTAACCTGAACTTTAAACTTTCCCGGTGTAAAAAAATATATGGTCACCCTAGTGCCAAATGAAAAAAAAACTTGCCTATTTCACTGAGATTCTGAAATGATATAATATGTGGTATTGCCAGCATTCAATACAAAATTAATTCCTATTAAAGTGAGCAAGAGCATTCTTTTTGTAAAGTAAAAGTAGTACCAAAATTTACTTTATTGTGCTTAAAATAATTCAAGAAATTTTAGTTCTGAAATTCACCGAATTCACTATGGAAAAAAAGGAAGAAAGACAGCTCTGGCCGACTTGAATAGGAATTAATTTTGTATTGAATGCTGGCAATACCACATATTATAACATTTCAGAATCTCAGTGAAATAGGCAACTTGTTTTTTTATTTGGCACTTCATGATTTTTTAATTTTTTAACCTGAACTTTAAGCTTTCCCGGTGTAAAAAAAATGTATGGTCACCCTGGTGCCAAATTTAAAAAAACGTTGCTTGAGATTCTAAAATGTGTGACCGTGATATTGCCAGCATTTAATACCTAATGGTTCCAAATTAAAAATAATTTTTAATTTGGAACCAGGGTGACTATACATTTTTTTACACCGGGAAAAGTTAAAATTCAGGTTAAAAAAAAAATCATGAAGTTAGAGTTCAATCTTAGTTTTAAAAAAAACTTTTAATGTGTCATAAAAATTATTGTTTGTATCCTGGAATAAAAAGAGATTTAAATAATTCCTTCATTTGCAACTTTGTCATCAAAAAACATAGAGAAAGAAGTGAATTTTATTTTAAATGGCGGATATCTCGGAAACCGGAAGACTTTCATGGAACATAACTTTCATTTTTCTGAACCGGCACAGTGTCCTCTATCCGTAGGTGCCCGCTTAGCCATTCATTACCGGACACCCTGTATATTGCCATCTCGTTGAAGTTAAGTCGTTCCGATACCGATTGAGGTTAGGTCTAGCTAGTCGTTAAATGGCGCGGTAAAATTCAAATTTTCGTTGCGCGTTCGTTCCCAAACGTTGGCCATCATACAAAGTTATTATATTAAATTAATTAAATATTAAAGGTATGTAGTTACATAAAATCTGTATGGTGACAAAATATAAAATATATAAAATCATTACCTATGTTCAATTAGTGGTCCACCTAACTAAGCCCTGGACCCAGCTCAGGGGGGGTCATGACCCCCATGACCCCCCCCCTGGATCCGCCCTTGGGGAAATCTAGGAACATAAAACATCTGGTTCTCAAGAAAACCAATAGGTAAGTACCTATTAGGTACCTAATATCAAATTCCCGGTGCTCAACAATTTGGCGTTTATAACGGGCGCAGTTTGAATTCCGTAATTAGACTATCGTTCGTCAAGTCGCACCTGTGCTCGCAGCTCGCACCCAGCATACAGCGCCCGCCGTCCGCGACGTCATCGGTGTGCGTGACGTCACTGCGGTGAGTGAAGCGAAGTGGTGATTAAAGATAATAATAACAACACGTTCATTATGGTCGATAACTTACCACGAACAAGCAAGAATAGTACATTGTTACTCTAGGGGTGAAAGTCACTCATTGAGTCCCGAGACGGAGTTTGGCTAATAGTTCGAGGGACTAAATGAGTATTTTACCCGAGGTAAACACTGTGCTTTTTATTACTAATAATACATAAAATTCTTCCTAATAACGAGAGGGAATGAGAGACTCCTTACTACCTGATCCTCTTTCAAGGTTGGGACCTAAGAGGTTATACAAAATAAGTAAGTAAGTAGTATATTGTTTGTATCGACCCGTTATTTGCATAAGAGTCAGCGACATCAAGTTATATAGGAGGCGAGGCGGACCGGACCGGACGAGGAGACGGCTATGTTTAGTAATCTAGATATGATCCCCATACGTTATCGATCTGTCTGTCACTCAGTAGGTACATGGTTACAGCCATATGCTTGCTTAACTTGCGTGAGAGTTACTGAAAACATAATATAATAGGTAGGTACTTATTTAGATATTCAGTAACATGTCATTGGGTTAGCTCATAGTCACGGTTCATGAGATACAGCCTGGTGAAATACAGACAGACGGACAGTTTTAGTTATAGGGCCCGTTTTTACCCTTTGGGTACGGAACCCAAAAAATGACCTTGAATGACCCGGGTTTTATTTTACGGTGCGGGCAAAGTGACTTGAAAGTTTTGGTGTAGCGAACGACATTTGTCCCGGTCTTACTCGGACCCGGACGGGGTCCCCGGACGAGGAAACCCGGACGGATGGCAACCCTACTCATAGTTGACGAGCTACTGAAGCACTCCCCCTACTTAGTTGGTAGGTACCCGCATATACAACCATACGTAGGGTAGGTAAGTTGTTGTGTTCTAGTTATTTTTACATTTTCTCTTTCATGTTTATCCACCCGGGAGATCTATGGCAACTTCCTTCGAAAGGTTCATTCATTTGATATAATAAAGTAAAAGCATTACACAATAGTGTTGTGTTTAGTTAAGGAGTTATCTATCTCACGACTTGAAGTGAAGATATTCTGTAGACAAGGCCGAGACCCAGAGATATGACGGCCCGCACCCGCCTGTCTCTACAGTAGGTACGGTAAGAGGATTATACAACACTCTGAAAAGATTCAACCTCACTGACTACAACAAAAAACAACGAGCAATACTCGAACACAAATCTGTCTGATGCCGTCCGACCGAACTTATACTTAATCTGTCTTTCAAATAAAGCCTGATTGAATGGATATAACTACGTAGGTATATCGAGGACACCGTCCCATTAGGACACGATCGCAGGGCGAGCGTCGAGCGTCGAGCGGAGGGGGGAGGTTAAAGCCAGAAAAACTGATTAAGTATTAGAATTTGTCTCTTTTTAATCTCCTCTGAAGGACGTGATCGAGTTAAAGTCCAAACACATGGAACCCCATAGTTCGAGCCTAGGTGAGTGAGGTAGACCCGTGCCAGATGCCACACCATAATTATATGTATAACTACAGTTAAAGCGGACAAATACAAAGAGGATTAGGAACATAGAAGACACAAGGTAGGTACCTACCTACGCAGACCTTTTGGTACAAGTGGTAGTATTATACATTACTAGCGACCCGCCCCCCCTTCGCACGGCTATATTATGCATGTATTATACATATAAACCTTCCTCTTGAATCATTCTATCTATTAAAAATAACCGCATCAAAATCCGTTGCGTAGTTTTAAAGATTTAAGCATACATAGGGACAGACAAAGCGACTTTGTTTTATACTATGTAGTGATGATACCTAAATTATACTTAGTACAATATAATAGAAGCAGCCACAAGGTTTTATTCACTTTGCACATATTAGCATCACGATGTATATTTTTGGGTTTATTTGTGTAAGTATAGTTAATTAAAAAGGTCTTTCTTTAGTGTCCTACGAGTAGGTATGTATTGTATGTGTGTAATTATTAGAGGTGTTACCTACTTACTTGTAAGGTTCTTGTGTTGGTCGAGTAGTGAGTGAGTGTGGGACGAGTGACGACCTCTGTGGCCCTCCTGAGCCAGTAGACCGGTGGTAGGTACCCACTCGAGGGGAACAAATTGATAGATTGTCGTTGAGTGGCTCTCCATTGTATCCGCATTACACATTACCTACAGCTGGCCCTACATCCGCCGCGCCCGCGTCGCGACGCCATGCTCGATCACACCTTCATACATAATACCTAGTCATGTTATATTTCAGTTATAAGAACCTACTTATAATTGTTTATACTTAATTTCGTTAGTCTACAAACCGTAAACCTCACTCGGCCCTAGAACTATTCTGTTCCTGTACACAAGCGAGACGTATCATATCTGTCCTACCGCCCACGCCCAGGGGGTCGCGTTGCCTGCCTGACTTAAAATATGCCTACCCTCATCTGGCACTTTAATTGGTACCTTATAAAGGCGCATCATTCGTCTAATCTGTAAGTATCTATTTAATAATAGTCAGAATTATTCAACTTTAAACTTTTACTAGGAAAGTATCCGGTGCATCAATATAATTATGATATAGTTGGGTCAGTGTGGAGGAGATCGCTAGAGATGTCGCGAGCCGTGAGCGTCGTGAGCGTCGTGGTCGTCGTCGTCGTCGGAGAGGTCGTCCATATCTATGGGTAGCAGCGCCATGCTCGCCTTGGCGACGAACTGTCTGAACGTCATCGTGTCGCCGGAGTATCGCCGGTAGAGGGCGCACGCGTTGCGGGCGAGCGTGTGCAGCGCCAGCAGGAACACCTGCTTCGGCCAGCGCAGGCGGAGCTCGCTGCCCGGCATCAGGCGGAGCTCCTCGTCGCGTCGGTCCCTCTGCGCGGCCCGCAGGAACGCGGCCACGGCGGCCGGGGGGCTCCGCCGCGACCCCCCCGCCCTCGAGGTGAGGAACTCTGTAGTCACGTAGGAGAACCGGGTCCCGCCGGAGCTCCAGGGGCCGACGAGCAGGCCGGCCTCGCGCCGCGCTCGCCGCGCGCCCACCATCAGCCCGGTGCAGGAGGTGCCGCGTGCTCGCAGCCGGCGCGCCATCGTCGTGCTGCAGTAGAACGGGTCGAGGTAGAGAGCGTGCCCGCGGTCCAGCAACCCCTGCATCAGGCCGTCGACGACGAGCGCGCCGAGCGCCGAGCCCGCCCTCTCCAGCTCGAGCGGCTGCGGGGAGGCGCGCAGCCGCAGCGTCACCCCGTGTCTCCGCGGCTCCGTGAGCGCGTCCACCGCTATGCCGTGCTTCCCGTCGAAGTACCTCGCGACCCGCTCGCGGCACAGGAGCCCTCCCCGCCATATCACGACACTGTTGTATATGCAGAGCTCGCGTCCGGGCCCGTACGTGTTCTCCATCTTAGTGTTGAAATGTTCGATGACGTTCCCGAGCGCCGCGAGGCTGGTCAGCTCGTCAGGTTGCGGCGAGAAGTGTAGATGGCGCAGGATCGCGAGGAAGCGCTCCTTCGTCATACTCCTGACGAACAACCTGTGGAAGCGGGGCTCGAACGCCGAGTTCCGTTCGAAGAGAGCATCGAGGTTGGCCGCGCCGTGGCCGGCGTGCAGCGCTATACCGAGGAACACCTTCAACTCGTCGAGGTGTAACGTGTCGAACGCGTCCTCCGCCGCGGCCGCCGGTGACGTCACACGCGTCGCCTGCCGGTTCGTGTTCTCACATATTGAGGCGAGGAACGTGTCGTCGACGAGGTGGAGGAAGTACGCGACCGGCGTCGGTTCTATCTTCACGAGGAGTCGACACTCTCCCCCCGTGTATGGGATCATACTCCCAACGTCGTCGCCGCCCGCACCCTCGCCGGCGGTCTGCTCCTGCTCCTCGTCGTCGTCCTGCTCCTCGTCGTCGTCCTCCTCCTCACTCGAACTATCATCGAACACATCTACTTCACTCGGCGGATAATCTTCTTCCTCCGTTCTATCTTCGATCACTTCTAACTCTTCATATAGCATAATATCAGTGCGTCTAGATCGTATTGTGCGTATTTATCATTAGTAGTTGGCACTTATCACATTAAATGTTGGTTTTCGTCTAGTTGTTTATATTTTTACCACGACAAAATTAAATCAGTAATATGCAACGGAGTTGAGATCAGACTGACCGGTTGGGGTTGGGTGACATGAATTAGAGAGGGAGAGAGATAGGTAGAGACGCGACACGAAGATAATATGACGGCAAGTTGTAATTGGTTAAAATATATCGCAGTGATCTTAGGAACGAATCAGCACTCTATATGAAACAAGTTGAACGAATGGCGATGAATGTGCGAGTGAAAGGCACGAGCGATAGAGAGAGAGAGGCGACACGACGACGACGCGACGATGCCACACACACACAGTACCGCGGCTGGCTGCGTGTCGTCGACAGCGGACAGCGCAGTCGAACAACGAGCTGCGCGTCCACGTCACGTCGCGGCCTTGACCGTCACTTGAGAACAAATATAGGTATCCCAAGTTATTTCGTAATAACTTGGGATATATTATTTCGTACGCTAACCTAACAACATCTTAAAGTGATCATATCAATATTAAAAATCTCTTATGTTTTAAATAAATAGATTGCCTTGGCAATCGCATAAAAACACAATGTATCTCGCAAGCAATACATATTATATTAAATTAGATTTTTTAGTGCGATTGCCAAGTCAATATATTTATTTAAAACATAAGATATTTTAAATATAAATAACTTAGACATAAAGTCCCTTTAGTAGGGACTGATTAACCGACTTGGTATTACATGGATCTCACAACTTTTTACGTTAGGTAGAAGAACTGGGTTGCGAGACTTGGTTTTTTTTACAAGTTATGTTTTTGATGGGATCTCATTTCTTTTATATTCGCAGATAGTCCTTCTTTTTTTCCTTTCCGGTACCTTCTACTTCTTGAATACCTACCTACAACGGATTTTCTTATACAGGTACACTGATTCATTGACTGCAAATGTAACTTTGTAATCGTATATATTTATATCGGATTACAAAGTTATTTATGCAGTTTGTGTCTTTGAAAAACTGGACCGCTACACTAAACACTAAATGTAGGTAGGTATTCAAAATTTCAAGCATCTATGTCTGCTAGAAGTGCCTTAGACTTTTGATGATCGGTCAGTGAGTGACAAAATTAACGAAACTTTGACTAGTTATAATTCTTAAACTACTTGTTCAAATTGGATGGAAATATACCGAGTTGATACAATGCTTGCTTGGTATATGAAAATTTAGGCTTTTAGTTTTATCCACAATGAAGTTATAGGTGGTCGAAAATGGCCTGAACTGTTTCGAGAGGGAGCGCGCACGGCAAGCGAGCCACGACGAGATGCCTGAGTGCAGTGTTGTAGTACCTCCCACACTGCCATCACAGCAAGCGACTACCACGTCTTATCAACCGAGATCGATGGCTCCGACCACTTACCGCTGACATTATCTAACCGACGCGCGACGACGACTATTTTATCATGATCATTGTTACAAAACCTGATAAACCCTAGTATTTTATACCCGATACCCACCCGTTGCACGACGAACGGTGAGTTGACACCAGCAATGAGCAGTGAGCGTGTGAGCGACTCGATACATACATACGTTCAGCTCGGCACCGCGCACACTGGCCGCGGCGGTAGGTACCTAGGCGCGGCGCGGCTCTCTTTAGACCTTTTATCTTTCTTATCTTAATATATATAAATCTCGTGTCACAATGTTTGTCCTCAATGGACTCCTAAACCACTTAACCGATTATAATAAAATTCGCACACCATGTGCAGTTCGATCCAACTAGAAAGATAGGATAGCTTGCATCTTAATTTATCCCGATATTCCCACGGGATCGGGAGTTACGCGGGTGAAACCGCGTAGGGCAGCTAGTATATCTTAATATATATAAATCTCGTGTCACAATGTTTGTCCTCAATGGACTCCTAAACCACTTAACCGATTATAATAAAATTCGCACACCATGTGCAGTTCGATCCAACTTGAGAGATAGGATAGCTTACATCCCGATATTCCCACGGGATCGGGAGTTACGCGGGTGAAACCGCGGAGGGCAGCTAGTAATATATATAAATCTCGTGTCACAATGTTTGTCCTCAATGGACTCCTAAACCACTTAACCGATTATAATAAAATTCGCACACCATGTGCAGTTCGATCCAACTTGAGAGATAGGATAGCTTACATCCCGATATTCCCACGGGATCGGGAGTTACGCGGGTGAAACCGCGTAGGGCAGCTAGTATTATTATATATTCAGAGCTCGCTCGCCTTTATCCAAGGTATTTGCAGTCGTGTGTATGTATGTATATACTAGGGTATAGAACCGGGCAATCCCGGTTCTAAAAATCCCGGGATTTCCCGGTTCTTTTGATCAGCAAAAGAACCGGGAATTAAAAACCTAAGAACCGGGATTTTCGGTACTTTCGGAAAACATATATTTCGTGTGATACACAATTAAAAAAGCTTAAATAAAATATATTTTTTTAATATTAAGTATAAATTTTCACACTTTATTCCTATTATCTAAATTCATTATTTGATATCAATTTTATAGTGCATGGCCTGCACTGGGCTATCTGAAAATATTTTTTAAGGAAAAATGAGTCTTCAAAAATTGTAAATGAGACGAGACTCCTAGGTCCGTATTAATAAACCGAACTCAATATCGATTTCAATCTTGAGTTTGCTCTTGAGTTGTTGCGCTGATTAATAAACCTATCTTAAGACGCGATTAAAGAGCGACGTATCACTTGAGTAATACCGTATTAATAAATCAAACTCAGCTCTCAAGATATGTCTCAAGATGTAGTTTCGTGAACTCAAGTCTGATTGCGGGTCATACATGACATAAGTTAGCTGTTTCGTTAGTTTTGTAGTTCAGGAACATGGAGCTAGAACAAATTTTGTCAGAAATCAATTATTATGATGATATTTTATGCTAATGACTTTTTGAACAAATCATTCGCATTTAAATAATTATTTAGTAGTAAAATCTTACATTTTGTAAAAAAATTCACATTAAAAACAAGTTGACAGCAAAATATGACGACACTACCTACCATAGGGTAAAAACATACCATTCAAGGTAAGAACAAAGCGTTACTGTCATTCAATGTCGCTCTCAAGATCAGTTTCAAATCTCAAGAGCGATATCAGCCTGGTTAGAACTTGAGTTTTATCTATTAATTAACGCCTAACTTAAGATAGTGACCGCATCTCAAGACTCACTCAATTGATACGCACTTAAGATCGATATTGAGAGCGATTTATTAATACGGGCCCTATATACCGTTCGGCTGCGCTTACTAATTACGCCACAAGTATCGTCATAGTTGAATTTAACGATTTTTTAGTGGATTTCGGGTAGCAATTTCTACTTAGGTAACATTAACTTGTGATTCAATTATAAATTATGACGTATAAAGTTGTTTTAAAGAAAAAAAAAAATCAAGCTTAATTTGTGTAAAGCTTTGTAGGATACAAAGCTTTACACAAAATTCTAAAAAAAAATCCGAAAGTACCGAAAATCCCGGGGAAATCCCGGTTCTTGCTTAGGCTGGTACCGGAAATCCCGGTTCTCAAAAAAGTCTCCGGTTCTCGATACCCTAGTATATACCTATAATATACCTATAACATGACGTATATGTATATTATGATAAGTCCCTAACCCGAGGCTGCTGGTGCCCCGTCTCCGTCGCGTCGGTCGTGTCGTCGCCTCTCGGGGCTCGGGAGGTGATTGTTATTCGAACCATTCAGATTATAATGATAATATTTATACATCGACGATGGTTATTGTCCTGTACTCTGTACTGTATGAGGTGGTATGAGATGTTATCTTACAATATATCTGCGCTATTGTTGTTGTCCTTTGTGTTCGATCTTTTGCGATGTTATGGAGCGATTACCGTCCCGTCCCGTACCCGTCCTAATACCTGTCCTATTAATTGTCCCGTATAATTTGTAAAATGTACTTATTCAACTACATTACTACATATTTTATGTAAGTAGGTAAGTATACGTAAATATTATAATAATGGTTTTCATGTAGTTTCCTATTAATGTACTGACACCAGGTTGTAAGCTCCTCATATTATAATGTGTATGTACAGTATAAGTCATAAATCCACTAACAACCTTCTTCTCATAGACGTTACACACAAACATAAATACTTACGAATTAAAAGTTAAAAGTATGTACTCAGTGTAATTATTATTTGTTAGGTTGTGTTTAGTTGTGTGAGTGGTATAAGGGGCCACCCGCTACACCAACCGACGCGACGTGGGTTCGATCCACAGGTTACGTTGTTATAATGTTCTAATAGTGCTGCAAAAACATTATGGTGCCGGTGGACTGTTGAACGTTGATTGTACGTATGTCCAACCAACACAACAAAAACTAACTAACTAACCTACCTACCTGATTGAAACACTTAATTTTTTATAAAAATAGGTAAGTAAGTACTTAAGTACTTAACATAACAAAAGATAAGTAACACCCAGTAGTATCACAGTAGTCAGTCAGTACCGATTACAGACAGATCGACTAGCGACTCAGGTTCAGGTATTCTACCCGAGTGACTGAACTACACTATCGGGTTTGAATGACTACCATTTCCTTTGAAAGATTTAAGATAAATAATCGTCAGAAATCCCTGCCATCCGGCCGGGGCTGGCTGCTACGGGCGGTGCGGGACGCGGGGCGTCTCCAGTAGACAGATGGCCGCACTCTATCTCCATAACTATAGATATACTACGTAGGTACATAACGTAGTGAGTGGGTAAGTAAAGCAGGATATAACTGTACATTAAAGTGTCCTCCTCGAGCCGCCTAGCGAGCGCCTTCAGGGTGGTTCGCTTCTTGCAATGACAATATGATTGCCTCACGCCGCCCGCGCCGCCGTACTTACTTACTGCACTCCATTTGGTAGAAGAACTGGTAGTAGTTCCAACTAGCTTTTGCCCGCGACTTCGTCCGCGTATATGTCGAAAATGGACCAAGGAATCACGTTGTCCCATACAAACTTTGCCCCCCTTTTTCACCTCCTAAGGGGTAGAATTTTGGAAAATCCTTTCTTATCGGATGCCTACGTCATACAAAGAACACACTCTCCAAGTTTCAGGTCTCTACGATCAGCGTTTTAGGCTGTGCGTTGATCCGTCAGTCAGTCAGGCAGGGCAAAGAATTTTATATTAAGTACCTACTTCTTATTATTTAAGTAGTATTGAGTACAAGTTGTACCCTCATTGATGGAGACTACACCTGGCCGCGGGTGTACCCTTGCCCGTTACCCTACTGCCTACTTTGCCTGTACGAATCTTTGCGAATCTAGTACTTAATGTACTAGGTATATCAATTTAGACAAGGTGAAAGTGGTCCCAGGGTCCAGTTTAGGGTAAGGACGATAAATGCCCTAACCTATATGTATTGAAGTCGACGTGCTATGTCATACTCCAGTAGTAGAAGGGAGACCAAGCAAGTCCTAGTGACACGACATGCGGCGGCAGGCAGTGTGTGTGTGGAATGTGTAGGGGAGTGTTGGTTGGTTGAGACAACATGCGATGCGAGCGATAGGAGAGGAGAGAGAGTAGGTACCTACAGTGACAGGGAGTGTTGTCTACCTTGTATGTAACGTACCTACCTTGTAACTACCTAGGTACGGTACGGTACGGTACAGCTAACTCTACCTACAGGATCAACTCGACACACTCTTCGATATATATATACCTACTACAACTTACTACACCGCACTCTGGTGTCCAAATAGATCCCTCGACTCGGACATCACAAAGGGGTGAATGATGACAGTGAGGTAAGCTGGAGTGCTAGCCTGGAAGATACAAATATCCTACATATAGATAGTACATATTATAAAGTTGTACCTTTACGAATGATACCTATTATTGTCTCTCCTTGCAGTTGAGGTGGTTCAGGTCAAAGGTCATTTTATTTCTTTGGATGCTTTATACATTTTTGTATAAAGACCACATAAAATTGTCTTAAAAACTAAGTAAGGATGACAACCCAGTTGGCACAATGGTCACCATGCCGGACTGCCAAACACAGGGTTGCGGGTTCGATTCCCGCCTCAGACAAGTAATTATGCTTAGATATTTGTTTGTGGTCTGGTTGTTTCTATGTATTATAAGTATATATTTACAAAAGAAAAGTATATAAGTAGTATATCCGTTGTCTAGCACCCATAATACAAGTCTAGTTACTTAGCTTGGGGCTAGATGGCGATGTGTGGAATGTCCTGCAATATATATTTATTTAAATAATAATAATGAATAAGTAGTGTTGCACTCTCTATTCACGACACGATGCGTCCACACACTACACTACAGTCCACACCACGTCGATTAAGTACATACATACATAACGACAAATAACATATTATTGAATGTATACATCTATTACCTGAACATGAATTATGTAGGTGTATGTATATGAGGTGTATGAATGTAGTGTCAGTGTGTAGTGTAGAAGTAACGACACGACACGACACGACACAGAGCTAGAGGTGCAGCACCTCACGCTCGGTACGTTCGGCTGCATCTATCTCCGAGCCCTCCCTATAGTGTAGGTTGTGTGTGAGTGAGTGAGGCTGGGGGAGGCGATCAATAAAGATTACATCGAGAGCCACCTCGCGACCGACGACCGACGACCGACGACACCGAGAGGTGACAGATGCTTCATGTCACCATCCTCCCTCCACACACACACATACACACACACACACACCCGCCTGCTCTCGAAGATAAATGATTATCTTCGAGAGCAGTACGTTGTCTATGATAGTACGTTACATTGAGAAGAACGTACCGACGCGGATGTATCCAACTACGTTACATAAATAACTCCATGTGAACTAAAGGTACGGGATAACTAGGTACGTACAAGTGGGTTCACTTCACCAAACACCTATAAGCTTCTCGGAAAGGAGACATGACGTGAATAGACGTTTCCTTAAATAACACGATTACATTTCTATACCTATACTTACCTAGACTAACAACTACATAGGTACCTACATGTTTTTCCTGCTTTTAATATTTCGTTTATTTATTAGTGACGGAGAGAATATATTGATGGATGGATGGAACTTTTATGTTGTTCAATAACATTTGGTTGTTGGTTGAGGTCAAATATATTAATTATACTTATTATGTAGGTAATGTTTCTTGTAATAAAGGTAAAGTATGAACATTAGTGAGTAGGTAGCTATTATAGATAAGTACTTAAGTATGTATAATTAGTAAGTAAAATATAATAGCGGTTGGTTATGTAGTTAACTAGTTACGTGTAATACCAATAAGTATCATTACATACATTGAATACCATAATATGTAAATTCAATGCCTACCGCCTAGCTAGCTGCTGCCTGCTAGTTAGGTGGTAGGTATTCTTTTACTAATTACAAGCAGTGCTCCGCGGCTTTATCAGCGTAACTCCAGATCCCTTGGGAGTCATATCGATATATAAAAGTAGCCTTCCTCGACAAATGGATTATCGACGACCTCTGTGGCGCGTCGGGCGAACACCCGACTGCGACGCAGAAGGTTGCGGGTTCGATTCCCGCCGGGAACAAGTATTTATGCTGACCATAAATTCTTGTTTCTGGTTCTGGGTGTTTCCTATATGTATAATATGTATATATTTACAAAAAAAAAAGTATATAAGTAGTTTATCCGTTATTTGGCACCCATAACACAAGCATTAAGTTGCTTAGCTTGGGGCTGGATGGCGATGTGTAATATGTCCTGAAATATTTATTTTATTTTATTTATTTATTTATTATCCAACACAAAGATAATTTTACAATTCGAACCAGTAAGTAGGTACTGCCAGAGATTAGCGCGTTCAAACAAACAAACTCTTCACCTTTATAATATTATTACTTAAAGATAGGTAAGTCTTGTAGGTACTTACTAGGGATGGGCCGAAATTCGTTTCACATTCGGTTTAACCGAAATTCGGCAGTTTAAACAGAACTTCGGCAGTCGGCCGAAATTCTGCTAAAATGCCGAACATTCTGTAGTTGATCATATCCAGAAAAAAATAAACAACTTAGCTGTTTTAAATCCTACTAATATTATAAAGCTAAAAGTTTGTGGGTATGTATGTATGTTTGTTACTCAAACACGTAAAAATCGCTAAAGCGATTACCATAAACCTTGGTATGTAGATAACTGGAGACCTGGAATAACACATAGACTACTTTTTGTCCCGATTTTTTTAGTTTTTGTCACTTATTTAACAAATAAATCTAAATTCTAATTTCTTTATAAATAATACCTTAATTTTGATATCGAAACATTTAAATAATTATCACCAAAATATTCGTGCCAATAAACTCATGCAAGGGAAGTTATGATTATTCTTGGCCCACCAGCCATATAGACCTTTAGGCAGCAAAGCCTCATTCAGATATCTATCTAGTTCTGTTGCTATCGTACTTCTATGTATGTCTTTGTTAGATTGTGGGAATGACTGTGTGGTCTGGACAACTTCTTCGTCACTACTTGAGCTTTCATTCTCTACGCTTCTTCTTACATATTCTAAACAAGATTCGACCTGTCATTCTCAAGAAACTGCAGTAAAAATAACCGAAGTTCGGCCGAAATTCGGCCGAACTTTTTATTTTCACCGAACATTCGGCCGAAGTTCGTATTCGGTTCAAATCACATTCGGCCCATCCCTAGTACTTACCTATTATCTTACTCTAGAATATTTGGTAAGTAAATCCCGGAAACGAAAAAAACCCAAGTCATTATTTACCACATATTATACCATTTCAGAATCTCAGTGAAATAGGCAAGTTTTTTTTTCATTTGGCACTAGGGTGACCATACATTTTTTTTACACCGGGAAAGATTAAAGTTAAGGTTAAAAAACTGGTTGCCTGTAAAGTCGGTATACGGGCGAAAGTTTTACGTGACAACAACTGTGCTCGAGTGGAAGGGACGCGTGCCTTTCACTTTTTATGTCTGTCTCTCTCGCTCTTAGGCGGGCTAACCATGCCCGCGTGCCTCTCACTCGCTCTCATTGTGAGCGCATAACGTCAGCGGAGCGTAACGCAGTTTCTTGAAGTGTCACCCGGCAAACCAATTTATAAAACGTTGTCACGTCAAAAATTAAAAAACCATGAAGTTTGAGTTAAATCTTAGTTAAAAAAAACTTTCAATGTGTCATAAAAAATATTATTTGCATTCGATAGCACATTTATCCTGGAATACTATCCAAAAAACAGATTGGGATAATTCCTTCATTTGCAGTTTTGGCATCACAAAACATAGAGAACGGAGTGAAATTTTTAAATTTTTTAAAATGACGGATATCTCGGAAACCGAGAGACTTTCATAGAACGTAACTTTCGTTTTTCTGATCCGGCACAGTGTCCTCTATCCGTAGGTGCCCGCTTGGCCATTCATTACGGAACACCCTGTATATGTAATACTTATTTATGTTGTAATACACCTACCTATATAGTTAGAGGTATGTAGGTATGTATAAATAATAACAAATGTATATAGTATGTATGTACGTATGTATAACACAAACATGAATAGGATCCGTTTTAGTGTCGAAGTGTCGAGTCATAGAGCTACGTGTTACCTGCTTACCTGTACCTGTGATGTCAGTGAACTTATATAGGTAATGTAACGCATTGCATCATTCCTATTGAATAATAAATAATTAAGTATAATAATTGAAATCGAAAATTGAACTTTGAAAGCAGCCGTCAACAGTGGCTACTGGCTAGTGACTCGGTTTGGAACGGACAACACACGTGGAAATATTTATCCGAGTATCACCTGAGTTTCACACGGTTAACTAATACCAATATGTGTATGTAGGTACCTAAGTACCTATATACTTACATAAGTAATTACTTATAGAAGTATTGACAATAATGTACAGAGAAAAAAATGTTTATTCGATATAATATCAGATAATTGAGTTTATAATTACATAAGTAATTCAATAACTCCGTCCGTGTTGTTTACGTACGCAGCACGAGGACTAGCACGAGCACCATTGGACGGGGTTCAAGGAATTTGCGTTAGTTCAACCAACAATATAAGTAACCTTTACTATTATACCGGACGACAATTTAGATGGTAACTACATTAAATACTAGTAGTTCGCCCCGAACTGTGACCTCACGAGTTTTTTTCAGCGATTATTATATTTCAGCGTAAAGTAGGTACTAAAATGTATAATATAACGACGAAAGACTCAAAATACGACAGGTCTATCTTATTTGAATGATAGGTGCCTAGTATCGCTAATATCTGACATTTGATGATTTAGAGAATCCAAATACTACAGGCATAACTTGTTGTTGTTGTTGTTAAGTTCTAAAAGCATAGGTCCAGCTCAATCATCACACCCGTTAAATTTGGATTAAGAATATTGTAAATAGTAAGCGTGTTACATTGTGTTGTGATGCTACACCTTCATTATTTTTCTTTTGCAATCACAATGTAACACGCTTACTATTTACAATATTCTTAATCCAAATTTATTTAATTTTATTTTCTATTTTTTAGTTGGATTTTTTTATTAAAGTGGGTTTTTTTTAGTTTTTCTAAACTATCAATTTATTTTATACTTTTTGGTCTTTGATAACGAAATATGTTAGATCAAACCCATTGGCCCAATGGTTACCATTGAAAGACAAACTACTCGTCAAGACGATTCTAACGAGCCCAAACTCGATGGGGTTGTGTCGTTTCATTGCGAAGTTCCTATGACAACCTTCCAGTTCTATTATCAGACCCTGGTTACCATTGAAAGACAAACTACTCGTCAAGACGATTCTAACGAACCTAACCTCGATGGGGTTGTGTCGTTTCATTGCGAAGTTCCTATGACCACCTTCCAGTTCCATCATCAGACCCTGTATACGATTGAAAGACAAACTACTCGTCAAGACGATTCTAAGGAGCCCAAACTCGATGGGGTTGTGTCGTTTCATTGCGAAGTTCCTATGACCACCTTCCAGTTCCATCATCAGACCCTGGTTACCATTGAAAGACAAACTACTCGTCAAGACGATTCTAAGGAGCCCAAACTCGATGGGCTTGTGTCGTTTCATTGCGAAGTTCCTATGACCACCTTCCAGTTCCATCATCAGACCCTGGTTACCATTGAAATACAAAGCAAGTACTCGTCAAGACAATTCTTGACGAGTAGTTTGAATGAATGAACTATGAAGTATGGCTAATGAGATAATTCCTGCAGATTCCTTCTAGCTCTATCATCAGATCAGTTCCATGTTCCATATTATTGTCACCGAAGTTACGCCCTTTCATTTGATACCCCACTCGGGTATATTTGCCCTATAGTTTGTGTGCCAAAGAGGTAGATCCCCTTTTGGACCCCCTGTCTCCGTAACCCCCTGACCGATCCTGCTCATGTTCGAACTTAAAAATTCTATGGACCTCAACTACTTGTATACCAAAAATCATGAAGATCAGAGCAACGGTACTCAAGTTATCGTCGAACAAACATACAAACATACAAACATACAAACATACGAGCGACCGACCCTTCTCAACACTAGACCTCTCTCGCTTCGCTCGTTCGGTCAATAATTCATTAACTATTAGGAGATTCACTACTTGTAGGTATTGTGTTGGAGACTTGCTTGGGACGGAAGAATGCATAAGTTTACCTTCGATCTAATATAACGGTATTAATGTAAGTATTGGGGTTGAGTGAGAATGTGCGCCATATTGGTGAGGTAGGCATAGTGTTGTAGGTACCTAGGTTCCTATAGATATAGGTAGGTGAAGTCGCGGTACATTTCCGGTTCTATAGTGTAAACATGATGCATTGCCTGCACACTGAACGTTGCTTGCCTTCTCCTCAGGTGGACGTCATTACCAGTATTGTAAGCCAGTGAACGTCGTCGTCATTGTGTCCACTCGTATCGGACGTACGTACGTACATACATACCTACCTACGTACTGTCACAGTCACATATACACTAGAGTCTTCGTGTGAGACAAACCCAACATAGATACATACCCTCTTATTACAAAAAAACTGCAAAACCATAGTTTAAACCTGTACTAAAAGATCTAGGTTTTTGTGTTAGTTTTGGTTTAAAATTGATTCTTATTACAAAAAGTAAATAGACCAAGGACCAGAAGATCCATGGTTTTAGTCGCAACCATAGACAATAGATAGCAAACTCGAAACAAACCATTCTTTTGTTCGTTCAGCGTTCGAAACACCGTTCCTTTTCACAAAATGGTGGTAAGTGAGTAAATATTAAAAACTTATTTAAGAAATCGAATACTAAAGTGATAAAAATATAAATTGTGTGTTCAATTATTGTGAAATAGTGTGACTTGTATTTGTTATTCTATGTTCGCGATTACGTTGTTGTATTTAAATACATCAATTTATGTAGCGTATATCGGAACGCGGCTCGAGTTAAGCCTTTAAGCCTTTTGCCTGCCCCTTTAGAAGTATAAAAAAAAATACTACCTAAAAAATTGTAAACATGAAAATAACCTAAACTTCTCAAAAACATAAGAAAACGTAGTGATTATATCCTCTTTGAACATAAGTACGTACTAAAAATATTTACATATTTATGTTTTTAGTAGGTTTACGTAATATGTTGTTAAAATCTGTGAAAATTTCAACTCTCTAGCTATCACGGTTCTTGAGATAGAGCTTGGTGACGGACAGAAGACGGACGGATAGCGAAGTCTTAGTAAGAGGGCCCCGTTTTTACCCTTTGGGTATGGTACCCTAAAAAGGAGCGAGAATTGGAGTAACAAGGAAAAGGTGAACGTCAGAATTTAATTTTTTGAGGTTAGAAACTTCGTACTAAGTTAGTTAAACTAGGGTGCTCGGCAGTTTAACTTTGACAGGACAGAAAAACCTGGTTTTAGCGGTAAACTTTGTTTTCTAATAACGTTTTTCTAAGTCCATGGTTTAAATGTCATTTAAACGTAGTTTAATTTTTAGACTTCGTTTTGGAATAAGGGGGATAGGGTTTCCCCGGATTTGTCCAAGTTTAGAGGGCGTCCGGGGACCGTCCGGGCGGGGTTCCATTTGTGGTCTGGGTAAATCCGGCACAAATGAAACCCCAGAATACTGACACATAAAAAACTAAATATTACGAAGTGTCGAGCGACCGTCCGACCGACCGACACGACGTGAAGTACGTCTTTAAAATAGTTCAGACAAAAGAGGAGGGCTCACCTCACACGACACTCGCGACACTCATGACATACGCTCGATAACACCAAATGACACGTTTATTTATAAAATGACAGACACGTAACGCGACTGAGCGATAATATTTCATTAGATAAACAAGTAGTACCACGTAGTACCTGCCTACCTACTATAATTAGTACATAAGTTAGTTCTATAAGCTGCTGGTCCGGTCTACTACCTTACCTACCGACCTACCTACCTACATTAGTATCGACAGTACTTATACTACAACTAGCTGTGCTCCGCGGATTCACCCGCGCGCGTAACTACCGATCCCGTGGGAATATCGATATACAGGGTGATTTTTTTATGTGGGCCTTCAGGGCTATATCCTAAACTATGATAGATAGCGAAAAATGCTGAAAGTAGTTGCGAGCCCGATTTTGACAAAAACTAAAACTGCATCATTAGATTTTTGAAAAAGTCATTACTCTAGCCGGGAATCGAACCCGTTGATTTTGCAATAAAATAATCACCTATATTTTTTTACCAATCGATAGTGTTGCTAATAGAGATCAATTCCTGGAAACAAACATAGTCTGGCAAATTAAAGGAAATAGCTCAATTTAGTAATCTTCTGTAATTTTCATACAACCATGCCTGAAAAAAATGCAGTGAGGAGGTATGGCCAATGACGTAACAAACTGCTGCACTAAAAATATGAACTGTTTTTACAAATTTTAGGTAAAGAACTTCATTTAGAACTTATTTTATAATATTTAGAATAATATCACTTGTCCTCTATGTCTCACACTATTGTTTTGCCAGAGACAGAAAGATGAAAATTACAGAAAACTACAAAATTCTGCCATTTTCTTTGTTTTGCCATACTATGTTTGTTTCCAGGAATTGATCTCTATCAGCAACACTATCGATTGGTATAAAAATATAGGATGATTATTTTTTTGCAAAATCAACAGGTTCGATTCCCGGCTAGGGTAATGACTTTTTCAAAAATCTATTGATGCAGTTTTAGTTTTTGTCAAAATCGGGCACGCAACTCCTTTTAGCATTTTTCGCTATCTATCATAGTTTAGGATATAGCCGTGAAGGCCCACATAAAGAATTCACCCTGTATAAAAGTAGCATAATATTATAGCCTTCCTCGACAAATGGATTATCCAACACAAAGATAATATTACAATTCGAACCAGTAGCTCCTGAGATTAGCGCGATCAAACAAACAAACAAATTCTTCAGCTTAAAATATTAGTAAGGTCATTTCGGCCATTTCGCGGCCACCTTCATTATGCGACCATTTGACAGACTAAGTTTCTATAAAATATGAAGATAATAGTATTTGTTGTAGAGAGGTAACGTAAATTTAAAAAAAATACGTGTTATGTAGCTCGTTTTATATAAGTAATATTAATATTATGTATATTTGTTTAATAGGTTAACATTGTTGTTTTGTGAAGAAATCCGTTACGTTTGTTTGTAGGTTAAGTAGTTAGGTGCAAAGTGTGATCTACGCTGTGGCCACAGCGCTACAGCCACAGCGTAGATCACACTTTGCACCATATTCTGAGTAAATGGCACAACACTACACAGTGTTGTGCCATTTACTCACAATTGTTTTTCTTTCATTTGCCATACTATATTTGTTTCCAGGAATTGATCTTTATTAACAACACTATCGATACGTACAAGAATCCAGAACGTTTGTTTTTTGGAAAATTAACAGATTTGAGTCTATAGGAATGGATTTTACAAAAAACAAATACCTAATGCAGTTTAAGTTTTTGTCAAAATCGGGCACGCCAGTCCTAGAGATAAAGATATTTATTTGCATAAAGTATGGTAATTAATTACAGATCTTAGGATTAAAAGTTTCACTATCACTATCTTCTATCTATACTATACGTATAAAATGCTTTGTCCTGACTGACCGACTGACTAACGGATCAACGCACAGCCTAAGGAGTGTTCTTTGTATGACATAGGCATCCGATAAGAAAGGATTTTCCGAAATTGTACCCCTTAGCTTAGGGGGTGAAAAAGGGGGGCAAAGTTTGTATGGGACAACGTGATTTCGTGAGAAGATTGGACCAAGGAGGTCCAATCTTCTTCAAATTTTGCACAAACATTTATTAACAGAATTGATGGAACACGTGTTTCGTATTTTATTGAAATTCCTCCCCTAACGGGGTTAAAAAGGGGTAGGAAGTTATTTTGGGGGTGATTTGCTTCGTTGCTTCGTCGAAGTTGATATCAATACTTCTTTTAAATTACCTATATTTTATTTTGATTGACACATGTTTGAAAACTTAATCCGATTTCATTGAAAAAAGGTTGCACTTTTAGGACACGGCCTCAATAGGGACGTAGAATTCGAAATTTGAAATGTTAAGGACTAGAAGCACACTAGAAGTGTGCTAGAAGCTAGAAGTGCTAGAACATTTTGGTTATAAAGTCAATATATTTATTTAAAACATAAGATATTTTAAATATTGATATGGTCACTTTAAGATGTTGTTAGGTTAGCGTATTATGAAATAACTTAGACATAAAGTCCCTTTAGTAGGGACTGAATAAATTAACCGACTTGGTATTACATGGATCTCACAACTTTTTACGTTAGGTAGAAGAACTGGGTTGCGAGACTTGGTTTTTTTTACAAGTTATGTTTTTGATGGGATTTCATTTCTTTTTGTATTCGTAGATAGTCCCACTTTTTTTCCTTTCCGGTACCTTCTACTTCTTGAATACCTACAACGGATTTTTGAAGTGAAAACTTCTTATGGCGCGTTGGGCACTTTTGTGGGTGAGCATTTTCAGCCGTTCTCGCGACAAATTTTGACGCGACAGATTTTGACGTGACAGATGAGATTTTATTTGTGTTAGTCTTTTTGTTTAACTTATACTGCCATCTATTACACAAATTGAGAAACTTAGTTTCTAGAAAGACCGCTATTCTAATGTAGATGGCGCTGATTTAAATTTTTTACTGCCATCTAGCGAATAAAAAATAAACTATATTTGTTTAAGTGAGTGCTAATAGATGGCAGTAGCAGATCGTTTCAAGAAATATTCTATGAGAAATAACAAGTTTATTGTTTTCACTTGCCTGCACTCCCGGAGTGCGCTGTTTTTTTTTTTACACTGATTCATTGACTGCAAATGTAACTTTGTAATCTTTCTTATATATAAAAATGAATCGCAAAATGTGTTGGTAAGCGCATAACTCAACAACGCCTGGACCAATTTGGCCAATTATTTTTTTGTTGTGTTTGTTTTTCTCAGGAGAAGGTTCTTATGAAAGAAAAAAATTAGAAAGTTGCGCAGAAAATTATTACGCGGGTGAAACCGCGGGGCGCAGCTAGTCCTATATAAATGGGATTACAAAGTTATTTATGCAGTTGGTATATCTGGAAAAATGGACCAAAATTTCATAATATTTTAGTTTTTCCTTGATTTATACACTAAACACTATTAATTGTATTTAAAATTTCAAGCATCTATGTCTGCTAGACCTAGAAGTGCCTTAGACTTTTGATGATCGGTCAGTGAGTGAGTGACTGAGTGAGTGACAAAATCAAGAAACTCTGACCAGTTATAATTTTTAAACTACTTGTTCAATTTGAAAGAAATTTGAAATATACCCGCGGAAGTCCCGATCCCGTTGGAATATCGGGATAAAAAGTATGCTACACTATTATGTATTCTGTAACGTTCGTGTTTGGTGGGACACGTTCGACCGGGGGGTTTTCTCGAGCGGCTGCAGTTTATTTTGTTGATTACTCAGCACCTACTAATTTAATTTTCGATTTCGAAATTACATATTCACGAGAACTTGTAAGTACCAAAATGTACAGTAATTTTCAACTTTTTTTATATATCTGAATTTTCCCTTTATTATTAAGTTTATTGGTGAGGCGGGTACATTTATTTGGTACTTTTACAATAGGTAAGTACACAAACAATAATTAGTTTTAAAAAGGGGAAGTAAATTTATCTGTAGGATCCAGAAACTTGATTTTTTTTTGTTTTTCATAATATATGTCGGGTGCCATATTCGTGGTAATTATTTCAAGAATAGACTGGATGTTTATCACTAGGATTGAGCGATATTTGTTCTTATTCATTTTATAATAGAAAACTTTTGTCCACAAAATATCAACTACGAAAAAGGATAGCTAGCTTTCGAGTACCTACTCAAAGTCAAGGTGCCTTGCAGATTGGTCATTGCAAGTGCGAGAGAAACAAAAATTTAAAAAATACGCTTTCATTTATGAGATCTAGATTCCGACTGCGGGCCTTATGATTCGCGGGCCGCGGGTCGTATGTTTGACACGACTGGTTTAGGCGTTTTTAATTGTATATGTAACAAACAGACATAAAATTTAAAAACTATAAGTACGTATATTTTTGTTCTAAGTAGGTAGGTAGGTACTACTTTTTCTAAGTCCCACAAACCCATTTTTATATTTTCTTCTTCTCCTCTCCTTAGTGCTTTTGATTTAAATTGAGTATGTTCATTATTTTATTTTGAGACATGTTTGAAACTCAATCCAATTTTAAGTCAACAAAGTATAATCCTATTAGAACTATTTTCGAGTCCTGCGCGGACGAAGTCACGGGTAAAAGCTAGTCTCTTATAAGTAGTTTACGATATAGCCCTGAAGGCCCATGTAAGTAGTTTACGATATAGCCCTGAAGGCCCATGTAAGTAGTTTACGATATAGCCCTGAAGGCCCATGTAAGTAGTTTACGATATAGCCCTGAAGGCCCATGTAAAACATTCATCCTGTATATTATAAGTTGTAAATAGACACATATGTTTTATAATTGAAGTAACACAGAACACGACACACACGGAACATTTTAAACATAAACGCATATTTACCTACTAAATAAACAGAAAGTTTGAAAGTTAGAGTTGTACAAATAATACATATTTACCTGTTACTAACATAAAGATATCATTTACTGACGAACAAGTGCCATAAACCTATGGCTAGTTCATTTATTCGACGGCTTATAACAATAAGGCGGTAATTTTTTTTTTTCATTTTAAAAGTACATAATATCAGATTATGTACTTTTAAAATGAAAAAAAAAAAAAGATTCTTTTAAAAGAGTTATCTGAAACAAATGAATTTTAATTAAATTGATTGCTATTTTGCATCTTCTATGGCCTATGGGATGAATGAAACACACAATTTCTCAGATTTTTTCTGATGTTAACAAAGATAAAATATAAGTAATGAAAGTATTTATTTATTGTTATACCGACTACGGCAAAGCCAAAAGGGAGGGTATTATATTATAATAATGAAAATGACTACAACAACATCTTTTGTAGTGTTCTTCCGTCACTTTTAAGCAATATAATTAAGGTCGTTGCAGTAAATCAAATACAAATATTATGTTTATTGAGTAAAAACATAATTAACATAATTATCACGTTTAATGCTTAAAACTAAGGTTTTAAACGCGTCTTCCAATGAGAAGAATATATATGAAACTCATGGGGGTTATAGATAAAGGTATCTAGTATTTGTAGTACAAACATATATATACCTATAATATAATACATAAACCAATAAACGTAACGAAATCACAGTTTAAAATGATTTCATTTTAGATTAATTCCAACAAAATTGTCTATGAATTGATAAACAAAGTGCCTTGGAATTTTATAATCTAATTAAATTTTATTAATATGGTTTCAATATTTCATTATGTACGCAGAAGTGGTTTTAATTTATATAATGAGGTGGTCTCGATAGGTACTAGGTAGTCTCGGTAGTATGGAGTGGTACTACGGTCGCAACTCACTGTGACCAACTTACATAAATTATAATAATAATATCACACCCGATCACAGGCATAATAAATTGCCGTTCAAATTCTTTACAAATAGGAATAATAGCTATGACAAAATAGAAGTTAATTTATGTTGAGGAGTTTATGCGTATTTATTGTGAGAAGATATCTATTAACTACATAAGTAATAATAATATTGCAGTGTTGTAGCGCGATGTGTTGATCGCGACCGTCGTCGTTGGAGGTGTCACGCGACGCGGGCGCGGTGTGAGACGGTCGGCTGGGAGGTGGGAGGGGGAGGGAGACAATCTCACTTGATATCAGCTGTTCAGGCGAACGTGTGTGTGTGTGTGTGTGTGTGCGGCGCACCCCCGCACACAGGCACGCCGCCAATCAGCTGATCGCAGTAGGTCGCCGGCCGCTGCGCCGCGCGCCGTAGTCCACCACGCAACATCATATATCACGAATTCCATAATACATACTATTTCAACGTCACGGCGTCGCGTCGTCCTCACCTTCGCTATTTCTATACGAGATGAGTACCTGTACTGTACTGTACCCAGCATCCTACGAAACCCCCAATAATTACTTTTCCTTCCCACATTACTGAAAAATACCTCATCCGACAAAAAGTAAAACATTTTAAAGTCTGAGCCGATGGCATGGCATGCGTGTTCGTAGAATAATCTGAGATGAACGTTCTTTCCACAGGCGAGACGAAAGAGTACCGTCGCAATGTGCCGTCCTTCTCGCTCGTCAAACGAGCCGCCGCCGTTAGAGCGGGACGCGCAGAGGGATGCCGCCTGTCAAGTTCCTTGCTTAAAATGGCCGAATGGTTGCTTAGTTTCGTGATCGCCTAGGGAGGGGGCCGATGTTGATAATATTATGTTTTATGACGAACCGACACGGGTGGGGGCCATACATAAATTCGATTTTCGTTTTACGGCTGATAATACTGTCGATAAATTACACACACACACATTCGGGAATGTAATACGACGAAGCACATCGACCGGGATACCGCAAGCGAACGTAGCGTTGTATAACTGGCAGAGTGGTATTGCAATCGGTTGGACACTTTGGACTCGCATATATCCATCCAATGTATACATAGCAGGTACACGCACAGTTCCGCTCGACGATAGGAAGCCAGCAATTACAAGAGTGCGGTATCGCGGAGCGTCATTATCAGACCGTGACCAAGGAGGTCGTTACATTTTGCGATCATTATTGTGAGTAAGTGCGCTGGTATCTCGAGTTTGTTGTGTGTTGATCTCAGCGATTATAGCATATCGTCCATGTTTCTACACCGCAAGCAATCTACGAGTCGTGCGTTCACAAGATATTACTTTGAAAGTATTATCGCGTTATTTGTCTCGTCGATTCGCTCGCCTAAACTCGCCTGCCTCGAGCCACTAACTCTAACAGCCAATAAATATTTCATGCCGCAATAAAACATGTACGTGATAAACTACATCCACCCGAGCTATTCTTTTTATTTATCATCATAAAAATATAGAAATATTATTATAGCTGGGTAAGGCATGCGCATGCGCCACGCGGTATACAGCGGGCGCCCCGTTAAAATATTATATTTGATGATTACGGATGCGGCGTTTGATGACTCCGTTCCGAGCTGATAACGCGGCCTAAAGCCGTACAATATCAACGTATTAAAGCTATAAAAACAACAATAAAGATTTTTATTGTCTCCGCTAAGATAATATAAAGTATAATCTAACGTCGGGCCTGGCGACGGGGAACGGTGGCTGAGCTGGCAGACGCCCGCGTCGCGCGTCGTGCCGCCCCGGTAAGGGGACAGAGGGCCGAGAGTCATCCATTGGTTTAATTAAGGTAATGTTTGTTTTGGATGTTGCAGCTAACACGCACCAGCGACGTCGCGATGTGACCACGACCGGCACACCTATCATATCTCTGCATCTTAATTAGAGCCACGAAGCCGCGCTACGCCGCGAGCCGCCATGGCCGCGCCGTCGTCGGTCGCCGGAGCCGACTGGCTAATTGCCTAGAAGTTCGCACGAATGTAACGAATCTTTGTAATCGCCCGTTTTATTGTAATGGTTTAGTCTGAACTCTTATTTCTGTGAATAGCGATTCAGTATGAATAATTCCTTTCCCAACATCCATTGTCGATTATTCACGAGTCATTGTGCACACAAGTGCCTTTCAAACGTTAAATAAAATGTCGAATGAATAGCGACGCTATGCTTTGTTTAGTGGTTATTTTGGAGGTGTTGTCATTGAAGTCCGAGACAATGGGAGAACGCGAACGAGACGGAAACTTTAATAATTCTATATATTCAGTAGCTCATTGTCCTTTCAATCGTAATCGTCTCCAATACTCGTCTTGGGACATTATTTAGGTTTATGAGCAAACGTTTACTGCCAGCAATAGGCAGTTAAAATCAGAAAGTGAAAATGAATGGCAATAATAAAATTGTATTGGCTATCTGTGTCTTTATCGAGTATCATCGACAGTATGCAATGAGGTAAACGGAACAACACTAACATTAGTATAGTAGACAGACACGTCTCTCTCGCTGTGCATTACTCTGGATTGGTATTATTAAGTAAAAAATGTTCCATTTTCTCATTAGGCGCCGTTTATAAGAAAGCTTGACGATATAAAGTACAACGATCATTATTTGCCGTTCGCGTTTTCTGAACAGTATGGTCTACTGTTTCAATTAATGTAGGTAACTCATTTAACAGTAGGTACATACTATTAATTACCTAAAAACAAGAAATATAAATATTAATTATAATGTTGCAATTCATATTAAAACAGTAAAAACAAGATATTCAGATTTGCGAATGCCGCAAGCCGTCGGCACTCGGCAGGCAGTAGATGCCGCTTATTATTTCGAATCTTGCCAGTTATTTTATAATATGTACCTATTATCGTTTTGTAAGTACAGAATGTATTTATATTATATCGATACAGTTAATAAAAAATAATTACGATTGAAAATTCTAACTGAAATAGATAAAAACGAGATTAAAGTTTAAAACGGGTCCATGATAAGGGTGCGCAAGAGAAGATTATTATTTATTACAATAGAATTCTATCTCACATAGTTACTGCAGTCTACCTTCGTCAGTCTGTTTACGTCAACACGGGCAGATTAAATTGATTAGTTCACACAATACCATCGATACTACTAATCTAATTACTTATTATTATGACGACAAAGGATACGCCCAAACCCGTAAACTGTTTTGGTCCTTCGAGCCGGATAAAGAGAAAGCAAAAAGTGTTAGAGGTTTTGAAAAGTATTAAATATTACTAATAATATCGTTAAGGATAAGTTACTTACGTTACAGGAGATGTCAGAGACATTCGCACCTGAAGGTAGCGACCGAGGAGGACGGCGGTATAATCACTACCGATCGATCGCAACGCAACTATTCGCCACACACACACACACACACACACATCGCGACTCGACGCACAAACATACACGCAACGCCCCACCGTATTACGGGTAAATAAAACGATGCATTAGGGATTTTTGTAAAAAGATAGTTATATTTTTGGCATTGGACTATGACACAATATAATACTATGATATGCTAAGTAAGCGTTTTATAAAGACTTTTACATGCCGAATATTCGTTAATCAGACTATTCATCAGAGGACTCTTTATATATAATTTTAACAAACATAACCGCTTACAAAATGAGAGTAGAGATACGATCGATTCTAATAAACCGCTGAGGGCTGCTCTAGAACTCATTACCTATTCGAAAACATAACTATACCTAGTTTTATTCGTAATATTTTTCTCACTTTCATTTTTTTAATCTATAGGTACACTTTTATTATTATAATACACTTTTTGAACATATAGTAATTATCGATATGATATTTTATACAGAAATACGTAACGGATCAGTGCGGAGTGCGGGCTGCGAGCTGCGGGCAACACTACACCGTCCGTACAATAATTTACATAATAATTATTGTGAAGCGTCGTCGGTTACTGCGGTTGCGAATAAATACTTTGTTGGTGGGTATGCATGCATGCACTATAGCATGGCGTGGCGCATGGCGTGGCGCATCACGGGAGACGGGCCGCACGCACTCACGGCACGGAACACGGTCCTGCTCTGTTCGGCGAACACAACACATCGTCCGGTACAACAACACATAAATCAACGTTTAAACAATATCAACGTACTATTTGGTATAAGGTTCTCGGTGAACGGGCGGCGGCGGCGGCGTCGTCGTCCAGACACCGACACACTTAACACTAACTAATTTACAAGGAAACATCACAGAGACGGCGCTGGAGCGGGCGCAGGCCGCCGGCGCCGGGCGCGCTCGGCTACATGTAGATCGGCAGCTGCTGCAGCGTGCGCTTGTCGAAGCGGTCGTAGTGCGCGACGGGCGGGGCCAGCGCGCGCGCTATATCACAGTCGAGCGGCTCGGGCAGGTAGGGGTGCGGCTTGAGGCGCGACCGCGGCGCCTTGCCGCCGGCGCCGGTCTCAGCGCCGCCGACGCCGTACGCCTCGAACCGATAGCAGGGCTCGGGCGCGCGCTGGTGCTGCGCCGGCTGCGGTTGCGGCGGCGGCGCGGCCGGTGCGGGAGCCGCGCGGCAACAGCGTCGAGGGGCGCGAGGCACGCGGGCTCGGCCCGGCGTCACCGCCGCCGTCGCAGCGGTCTCGCCGCGGGGCAAGTTGTTCACGAACGGCACACGCCGCAGGCTCTCGAGCCTCCGGAAGTGCGACGGGTGGATCATGAGCAGAGGCTCGATCTTGACGCCCTGCGGCGGCTTGGCACAATCGGGAAGCTCGTATTCGATACTGCAGTCTACGTGTAAAGGCACCGAGAAGTCCTTGGGAGCGAGCGAGGCGGGCCGCGCGTCCCGGCGGAAGCGGTCGGCGGCGGCGAACTCGGCCTCGCCTCGGGCGTAGCCCGTCATGACGGCGGGCGCTGCCTCACGGCATGTGCGCCGCGGGGCGCGCGCCGATCAGCTGATCGTGGGAGCCGGACGAGGCGCGCGGACGTGCGCGCGAGCTGGCGACGAGCGCGAGACTGCGGCCGGCAGCGCCCCGCGCGCCTGCGCTCGCTGGCTCGCTACATACCGCCCGCCGCCCGCAGCCTCCCTACCGCATAGTGTTACCAAACATAAATCAACAAAATCAGAATAAGTAAAGAAATATCTATTAGTAAAACTATAAGACACTACATTTATTATGTGCTAAAAAAACTTAAATAAGTTTGACTATTTCAAATTGTAAGAAGGTAGTTAGGTCGTTTAAAAAAAATCTCTTTTTTTTAAGATTTTTAGAAAAAAAGAGGTTCTCAATTCATCTCATACAGTCAGAAAGGACTGAGGGTAGCAGGTGCATATTTTAAAATTTGAATTTTATAAATAACTATTCAGTAATTATAAATTATTCTGCTTGATATCACTAAAGCTTTCGAAGTGTTAGTTATTTCACGCAGAATAACCAAAAATTATTGAACCGTCATTAGAATAATTAGAACTTTAAAATATGCACCTATACTAATTAAGTTTTGACGGTTATAAGTAGGTACTAGGTAGATACAAAGAACACGAGCGAGACTCGGTCAACCAATCACGGTGGTATGTATTACTACCTACCTATAGAGTGAGCATTATAACAATTTATGCGTCGCGCTAAGGTGTGAATGAAAACATAAACGACTTGTGACCCGACTGAAAAGTATTTGCTGAAAAAAAGACCGAATAATAATAGCAGTTTTTCACTAATGCTCTCCGGTTCTAGTCGTAGTAGACCGACTGACCGACTGAGCAGTATTGCTGTGGTACCCATCAATGGGCCACCTAGTCGTTGATCACAAAGGAACTGCCGATAAATATTTTAGGTAGGTACCGAGAGATATTAAGAAAATGCTAATTAAGTACTTTTTATATTTAGTAAATAGAAAGGCTGAAGATGTTGAAATAAAAGGGACGGTCGATGATAGAATGTAAAACAGGTGAAATTGTGAGTTTTCTATAATTCGAGGAGAGTTGGCAACACTAATTGCACCGACACGATATGATGCCGCGCACCGTTCACTGCCCCCCGCTGCGCGCGCTTTGAATCCTGCCCGCCTCGCTCGGAACCTCAGCCAGTTCTCTCTGCATAGATCTATATTTGAGAGGATTATACAACGTAGAAGGCCGACCAGAGATACCTAACTCGAATTGAAAGTGCAAGAAGGCCTTAATGATGATATTTACTCCGCCAGCAACACAGATACAAGATAACCAATCGATAGAAATGGCGATGGTTCGTGTCTACAATGTTGCGCAGAAATGCACTACGCAGACGAGTACCCACACGAGCAGGGAGAGGCGCTCCGTTCGTCGCCCGCGTCCCGCCGCCCGTCGCCCGCCTGCAGAATGACAAACAGCTGACTACAAAGCCGTTCCAACTTTGAAACTCGACGATTGTCATCATACATAACGTAAACTGTGGTAAAGGAGCCTCTAAACGGGAAATAGGTTATGGTAGGAGACGCAGCAACGAGTTATTATTAGATATCTACTTGCTTGGGTAATAGTTGACATAATTATCTTATGGCAGGTATCTATCTAATGGCATAGTCTAACTAAATGGTAAGAGAATGTACTTCGACGTCTAGGGGAGGACACACCTTCCCGAAATGTACTTCGACGTCTAGGGGAGGACACACCTTCCCGTCGCCGAGGATCATGACGGGAGTTTGGGAGTAAGCAATGTTTACATCTTGATGACTAAACATAATTCCTATAGGTAGGTACTGATCTACGTGTCTTTACATAATGAGCATATTATATAGGTAAGTATAAGGAAGATGAAATGAAAGGGGATAAAGGGATCTGAAGCGTGACAGATGGTAGACGAGTAGGTATATGTGATACTTGAGGCGAGCGAGTGGAGTACAGTGTGTGTGTGTGTGATGTAACGCGAGCTGCGACGTGACGTGACGTGGACCGACCGGGACCGCCCGCCTGCGCTGAGGATCGTATGTCACACACACACATACTATCGGTACTATTTATTTAGGACGTACTAGCTAGAAGGTAACATTATTTACTCACTGCTCGAAACTGGTGTTCCAGATAAGCAATCTAGCTGGATGAGTGCCTGATAATGCCGTAGCAAACGTCACGCTCGGTGCCGGTACCTGAAGCCGGTACTTGGGGGGAGACGTGGGCGCGTGACTACTGGTTACTGCTAATGAAGCCGTATATAGCAGCCAGAAGGTTTCCGTCTCGATGTATCGGCGAGTTTACAATCCAACGAGGTTCTATTACTATAGGTTGTTGTGCCCATGTCAACCATCGTCGATTAGGATGACCGATCGGAAGCAGTTGCTACAACATCGTATTTTCTTACCTACTTGCCTAACCTGCGCTAGATGACGTGTGACGTTTCTACTCGTATAACGTATAGTACTCTCTTGTACTTGCATAGCCGACGATTGTTATGCCAGTAATTTTCAAATTATCAGCACATTCAAATAGGTACCTACCTACCTATAATATAAAATAGATCTGTGGTCTGCGGAATCCAATTTGCAGTTATTGTAGGACAAGTAATAAACTCAAGACAGACATCGATTCTAATAACCGTACCTCCATACCGGGAGTACTTACCTACTGTGCCTGCAGTCAGGCGGAGGTAAAGGCCATTTAAATGTTACCTTTGCAGGGGAATTGCCGAGGACATAGACCGACCGGTCCGCAACGCAACGCAACGCACGTACATTGTTCAGTATAGATAGAGGTACCGCGTTATGCCTCTGGGAATATTTAGCCGTGGCACGTAGTGACGTAGAGAGAGAGCATGTCATGTGAGGGGAGGGAAGTAATACCACACAGTTTCCGCACGCTAAGCTCTTGCAAAGTTATTAATTCTCCGGCGAGCAGCCCGCAGCGGCAACCTACTACAAAACACGCTAGCAATGCATCCCTCCCTTTAATATCCTGCTTCCCTTTGCCAACTAAATTGCGTTCATGCTCTGACGTATTTATATCGAACTTACTTATATCCGCGAATTCGTTCAGAGGTTGAATTCTTTAAAATCATTTTTAGCGAATGCCTAAGTCATTTATGCCTTTGACTGGAAGATAATATCGGCTTTCATTTTGATGTTTCTTAAGTTAAGTTCTTTAGTTTTTAGATTTGAGACCGTAGTTGACAAGCCTAATTCCATCTAATACATGTCCCTACAAGCAACGATAACGCCTTGAATATACGTGAATTAAATTAGTTGTCGTTGTATAATCATCTAGCTAGATTATATGTTTTATTATAAACGTGACAATTGTTATCTGTGTAGTTATGGATGTAGTAATTAGTTTGAGAGGTGCTTTAATAGATCGGCTTAGGATGGTCACTGGGCCATTAGGTAAGATCAGTCAATCAGTCACGTTTTCTTTTTATATTATATTAATTATTTATAAATCGTTGATTTAGACGTGGCGAATGAGACGATTATGGCATTAAAGTGAGAGAAAGCTTATCGTTGTCGTTGTCTACGTAAACACTGTGTTAAACGTACGATCACTGCGCGCTGTTGAGGTGAGACTGTTGAGATGAATATACATCAAGATTACTGTGAGATGACGCGAGACGCGAGACGTGATCGTTAATTGATTGTACGCGAGTGGATACGACTCCTGAGGACTTGCACTATAACTAACACAACTATACTATTCTCTTAGTTTAGGTATTATGTAAAAAAATTAAAAGGACGAGGTCCCTCGCGGAGATCGAAGAAAAATACATTACTTAGTTTACTCTTAACTTCATCACTAAAGTCAACTTGAACTTTGAGTTAGATACAATCCAAACTGAAAAAATAAAGCTATAGCTTTACATAATATGTAGAATCTGATAGTTGATAATGTCAATTTTATTTTTCATGTAATATGTAGTATTGATGATTTAGTTCCACAATCCAGCCGTTAAATGATTCCTATCGTTACAATATTATATCCAATATATTGTGTTACGTTAGCTCGAATACTATATAGGTAGGTACTAATGTGAGGTCGCGGTCGCCGCGCGCCGGTCGGTGCGATGTTGTTTGCCTACGAAAGGGCATTATACGGACGTAGGTAGGTAGGTAATAGTAGGTGTATGTCGTCTATTTGGGGAAACAATGACTTTACCTACTTGATATAATTATGGACAGGTAAATAATAGGTATTGTGTGTGTATACCTCATTCCTACCTACCTACCTACCTAGGTACCTACTTCAACCATTGTCTCTTTTCTATTTATACATATATTGTTTTGTTCTACTTTGATTTCAGTAAGTATTGTTAGGGGTCGTAAATCCCACACACAGTGGTTGTTTGGGAATATATCACTATCACTACATAGTATAAAACAAAGTCGCTTTCTCTGTCCCTATTTCCCTATGTATGCTTTAATCTTTAACTACGCAACGAATTTTGATGCGGTTTTTTTAATAGATAGAGTGATTCAAGAGGAAGGTTTATATGTATAATTCATGCATAATATAGCCGTGCGAAGCCGGGGCGGGTCGCTAGTTTGGAATAAAATTTGGGAAAAAAGATAATGAATTTGATTAGGGTATAATGTACGTTCAACGTACAAGTATTATGTTTTAGGATTTCATATTGGTTTTAATGTTGAAAATACAAACAGATAATAAATAAAATAGTTCTTTGAATTGAATTTGATTTGAACAAATTGAGATGGTAGTCAGTTAGTGTGGTGTAGTGTAGAGAGGTACCAACGACAACTAGCATTAAGTAGAACAGTCAGTCGGAGTCAAACCCCACGTTCCTCTCATCCCCCCATCTCACCACCAGAATCCCATCTACATTTGAAAAGGAATGCATTAACGTTCGATCGAGAGTCGAACTCCAACTCCATTGAAACGTCACTCAACTTTATATTTGTACAGCGCAGTGTTGTTTGGTTCGATGTTTACGTTTATATTGGAGGGGGTAGGGGGGGACCAGCTCTATACTCTCACACAACATTTATTCCATAAAGACTAAAAAGGTAGGTAATGAAACCCTGAATGGAAGTTACAAACAAAGTTAGGATGTATTAGCATGCAGTTTGTGGTTTGGACATCAGTGTGGACAACTAGACGAACAGGAAACCATCGTGATTACCGTATCTATATATAGTTATATATGTATATGAAAGTAGGTATCGCAGCGCAGTGTATAGAGTTCTACATGAACGCTCCGATGGCTAGGTACACTTCATTTCCTCCGTGTATAATTTCAATTCGAGCAGGTCTTCAACGTCGCGGTCGTCGTGTCGCCGCCGCCGCGCCGTGAGACGCGGCATTCGCTCCTTTCATTACAAAAATAGTTTCATAATGATTTGCGGTCGTCGTTCGTCCGCGTCGTCGTCATCTTCGACAACAAAAGGAACACCATTACCGGCCGTCACTCGCACCGCGCTCCACTCGCAGATTGTATTACATTGTTTGAGGTTCCCATACCCATAGCTGTGCCCATAGGTAGGTAGGTACCCGTAGATACGATACGAAGGTGACGCCTCTAACGTGTCACCGTTCAACTTACATCTGCTACAAAAACACGTGAAATTTAATCACGTCTCATACCACGAGAAAAAATACAAAAATCTTTATAAAATCTGCACAATGCAATGTGTATTATCTCTTTATCTCTGTAATAATATCAACATACGTTCTTATTACAAATGGAATAGTGTTTAGTTTCCAACTAACTAGTAACCAGTAACCACAGGAAGAGGGTAGGTTATTCTTTAGGGGCTGAGATTGACCCTTTCGTTTCCGGATACACTAATTTTCATTTATTTTTTTTGGGCTTGCGAAATTTTGGTGTCATGGGAGACGAACCCGGAGGCTCGGAGGGGATCCCACTCGGAGCTATAATGAAATGTAATAAAATGGTCGGAACACTATCACAAAGCCCTATTATTTATACAATTTAGCAAATTGTACGCATGGTCGATTACTGACTTGTAAACATTTATTTTATTTAACTTGATTTTGTTAAAGTGTACCTACACCACATACACTACACCTACACTTTTACCAAAAATAAAGCCGTAAAACGGTCCATTTGTGAAAGTTATTTGCTCAGACTATTTAATTGATTGCGGCATTCATACAGTTGCCGTTCATGTAGATACCTATATGTAATGGATGTACGTACACAGTCTGAAGTTTACTTACAGGATAAGTTCATGAAGCAATTAATAAGTAAACATTAATATTTTCCTATGACTCAATACTTATGATACCTACTAGGAAACACTAGCTAGAATAATTTCTGTCGTAAATATGTATAAAGTTATCCTGTTTATTCCACACTACAGATACATATATTATCTTCGTATATAAATGATTCATGGGATGGACACGGACGACGGACGACGGATGACGGACGACGGATGACGGACGCTAGACCATCGAGAGACCATCGACTATAGATGATCATGAGGGTGTATGTTAAAATGTATAAACTCAAAATACATAACGTTATAATTCATAAAGTTAAAATACCGAAAATCAAAATACATAATGATCAAAATACATAAAATCGAAATAAATAAAAATTGTTTCAAATAATATACGAAATACATAATGACAAAACGTATAAATTTAAAATACATTAATTCAAATAACATATATCTAAAACAAATAAAGATTTAAATGAATAATTGACTTTACTTATAAAAAAATAAATTAAAATTAAAAAAACCGACTTCAAAAAACCTGAAAACAAAAACTAAAAAAAACTTGAAAAAAAATCCTGGTAACAAAAACTAAAAAAAACCTGAAAAAGAAACCTGAAAACAAAAACTAGAAAAAGACTGAAAAAAAAAAACTAAAAAGTGAAAAATAATCCATTTCGGGTCACTTAAACAGCAGATAACATAAACATACTTGGAAGTCGGACTGGGTTAGATTGAATGTTGAGAGGTATTATAGGAAACATGGTGTCACCCAGTTTTTCCACCCACCAGGTTTCTTTTTCAGGTTTTTTTTAGTTTTTGTTACCAGGATTTTTTTTCAAGTTTTTTTTAGTTTTTGTTTTCAGGTTTTTTGAAGTCGGTTTTTTAAATTTTAATTTATTTTTTTATTTAACCATTTTTAGTGCCGCTGACACTGAAAATTCTACTCCATGAGGCGAAAGCGACTATTTCTTAAAATTGCAACCTGTACCTAATCGTAACTCATTGAAGGGTTTGGTGATGAGAAGGTTCAGATGCTCCATTCGTCGATAGGTAAATATTAGTGCATGGGCCAATTCTACTAGTGGTAATGGAAAATTGAGCAATTTGCTGAACCTCGCTGTGCAGATCTGTTCATCACTCCAAAGATCCTCATCATATCTTCATTTAGGATAGGGTTCTCTATCAACATTCATACAAGCCCAGTCCGGCGACTAAATTCGACTAAATTCTTCAAATTGTAACCTGTGATCGTAACCGATTCAAGAGTTGTCTGATGAGAAGGTGGTTTTAGATATTCCATTTATCGGTAACTATTAGTTTATGGGCCAATTCTACTGGTGGAAAACGAAAACTGAGCAATTTGCTGCACTCTCGAGGTGCAATTCTGTTCATCACTCCGAAGATCCTCATCAGATCTTCATTCAATTTTTATGGGACCACCTCTGAGTTATCCTCTTTCATACAAAAAAAGAGTTTTCCAAATCGGTCCAGGCGTTTTCGAGTAATCGGCGAACATACATAAAAAAAAAAATTATATATACGCGACGAATTGAGAACCTCCTCCTTTTTTGAAGTCGGTTAAAAAACCCTACGAACGAAGCAAACTATTACAGCAAAAAGTTCAAAATATCGATAGTCACAATGCCTATGTTCAAAATGTTAACATTTATTACACATAATAATATGTTCAATATATCTACGTAAAAATGCCCATAATATATAAAATACACGTTGCCCTAATCAAGTAAAATAGGTAGAATTCGGTTCTAGCACTCGCCGGCCGCTGCCGTGGCACCGGTCGTTTCGCTCGCTCGGCTTGTGCGTTGTGGTCGCAGTTCTAACCTTTTTTTTTTCGAGGGGAAATGCTCCTTGTGCACCGTCCCACCACTCCGGGGGAGCGGCGGGGCCTAAGGTGGTGGTCGGCCAGAGGTTTACCCACTAAAACCCCTCGGTGTCCTCTCTCCGCCGTGAGTGCCGGGGACGCAGGAGCACTTACACCTGTCATCTGCTGCCCCACGGCGGCGGCTGGTCTCGTCAGACCCGTCTCTAAAACCCGTAACGGGAGAAAACAAATTATGTAGGTACTTACCAATTTCTGGTTTTTGTTTACATGAACCTACAACTTATATATTCTGATAGTTATACATTTTAAAGTTAGGCTTGTTGATTATTATGTGTTATAAGCATTATATTTTATTATTATTATATATTTAAAACTTTATGAATTTACAGTTTATGAATTTAAAACTTATGCTATTTAATTTTATGTATTTTTAATCATTATGTATTTTGATTTTCGGTATTTTAACCTTATGAATTATAACGTTATGTATTTTGAGTTTATACATTTTAACATACACCCGATCATGAAACCCGATATCCAAGAAGTTGTTGAAGTAAAAGTATTCAGCGAACGTGAGAGACGAGGTTTGTTTGTTTGTACTGAACAGTGAACAAGTTCGATGTAAGTAGGTTACCCCCCTTTGTTATGTTTCCAATAAAAATGTCGCATTACGCTCGCTCCGCATCCATTGTTGTCATTCCGATTTCCAAGATTCGCTACACAATGGTTATAGTTTTAATCCGGCATGTGTACGGAACCCGATCAACGGCCGGATAGCCATCCTCATTGTAGACTCCACTTACTTTACATAAGGTTCAAATTACACTGTATCGCCTGGCAGATAATGTTCAAATTAAATTCAATAGCTTTTTAAAATGTAAATCGAATTTATTGATTATTTCATATTGAAATTACTTTCATTTAAGTATAACGTTATTTATATACAATACGCTCAATGCGCGCACTTTTTATGCGCTTTAGGAGGTCAGAATGGCTTAAAAACCCAACGTATCTGTTAAAAAAATAATGGCATTATATTAGTTTGAATTGTACCTACTCTACTACATATGTAGGTATATAGATGACGATCACCTGTGGCTAGAGTGGCTAGTCTCTCGACCGTCGCGTCGACCGATCGGTAATGGACCAATCACAAACACCCACTTATCAAATTAACTTGACCCTAAAATATATGATAATGACATGTTATGCGCATGATTTGATCATTGATTTAACTAATCTCTAAGTTCGGATCTCGTATCGAAGGCCTAGCTTACACGCTCGCCCGCGCCCGCGCACACTGGTCCGGATTCCGAAAATCAGGGACTTAGGGGTCGAAGTCTGAATTAAGGTCTCATATTTTAAAATTAAGGTCTTTAGATGATTCTAAACCACTTTTATGGAATAGCTTTTTCTTATATCGGGGCCCGTTTCCAAGAAAAATAATGTTGTTAAAATTTTTGTATGGAAAAATTTAGTTTTTAGTACTTATTTTGTAAACGGGCAGAGATGTTAAAACCAAACTTACTAGGGACCATAGAGGGTACATTACTGCACATTATTGTCTGAGACACTTGCTTCATATCTCTGCCCGTTCAAAAACGGCAGGCGTTCGAAACTCATATTTTATTTCGCGATTTATAAGGTACCTAATGTCATTTTTGACCCTACAATTATAATATTTAAATGAAATTACCTAATTGTATTAAAAAATTGGAAAAAGTCGCTTTAATTCCATTTAAATGTACCTTATAAATAGCGAAATAAAAAAATGAGTTTAGAACGCCTGCCGTTTTTGAACGGGCAGAGATATGAAGCAAGTGTCTCAGACAATAATGTGCAGTAATATACCCTCTATAATCCCTAGTAAGTGTGGTTTTAACATCTTTGCCCGCTTACCAAATAATTAGGAAAAACAAAATTTTTCCATACAAAAAAAATTAATAACATTATTTTCTTGGAAACGGACCCCGATATAAGTATACAAATTTGTAATGAATTAAAATAACACGTATTGAAAGCAAAAAACGTAACAATCGAATGATGATTTTAACGAATGATGCTTAAACAGTGACTTGGTATATTGGTATGGAAGGAAGGGATATTACAGATAAGAGTTAAAAACAAGTGTCAAACGCTTACTAGTTACTACCCGCCGAGGTATGTAATGAGTGCCATTGTCTAAGAACAATAGCAGGTACATATAAGGTAAAATGATCAATATGTATGCATCAGGTACTTAGGTAGTATGACACCTAATGTGCGACTTTTTTTCCATTTTTTTGATAGAATTAGTTAATTCCATTTAAATATTATAATTGTATTGTCAAAAAATTAAATATTATAATTGTATTGTCAAAAAAGACATAATGGTACCCTATAAATCGCATAATAAAAAAAATGTTTCGAACGCTTGCCGTTTTTGAACGGGCAAAGATATGAAGCAAGTGTCTTAGAAAATAATGTGCGGCATTATTCCTTCTATAATCCCTAGTAAGTTTGGTTTTAACATCTCTGCCCGCTTACAAAATAATTAGTAAAAAAACTAAATTTTTCCATACAAATTTTTTTTATAACATTATTTTCTTGGAAACGGACCCCGATATAAGTATCCAAATTTGTAATGAATTAAGATATATTAGAAAGACGTATTGAAAGCACAAAACGTAACAATCGAATGATGATTTTAACGAATGATGCTTAAACAGTGACTTGGTATATTGGTATAGAAGGAAGGGATATTACAGATAAGGGTTAAAAACAAGTGTCAAACGCTTACTACCCGCCAAGGTATGTATGTAATGGTTGCCATTGTCTAAGAACAATAGCAGGTATAAGGTAAAATAATCAATATGTATGCATCAGGTACTTAGGTAGTATGACACCTAATGTGCTACTTTTTACCATTTTTTTAAATAAAATTAGGTAATTTCATTTAAATATCATAATTGTATTGTCAAAAAAGACATTAGGTACCTTATAAATCGCGAAATAAAAATATGAGTTTTGAACGCCTGCCGTTTTTGAACGGGCAGAGATATGAAGCAAGTCTGTCTCAGACAATAATGTGCAGTAATATCCCTTCCATCCATACCAATATACCAAGTCACTGTTTAAGCATCATTCGTTAAAATCATCATTCGATTGTTACGTTTTGTGCTTTTAATACGTCTTATCGTAATTCATTACAAATTTGTATACTTATATCGGGGTCCGTTTCCAAGAAAATAATGTTATTAAATTTTTTTGTATGGAAAAATTTTGTTTTTCCTAATTATTTGGTAAGCGGGCAGAGATGTTAAAACCACACTTACTAGGGATTATAGAGGGTATATTACTGCACATTATTGTCTGAGACACTTGCTTCATATCTCTGCCCGTTCAAAAACGGCAGGCGTTCTAAACTCATTTTTTTATTTCGCTATTTATAAGGTACATTTAAATGGAATTAAAGCGACTTTTTCCAATTTTTTAATACAATTAGGTAATTTCATTTAAATATTATAATTGTAGGGTCAAAAATGACATTAGGTACCTTATAAATCGCGAAATAAAATATGAGTTTCGAACGCCTGCCGTTTTTGAACGGGCAGAGATATGAAGCAAGTGTCTCAGACAATAATGTGCAGTAATATACCCTCTATGATCCCTAACTAAACTAAATTTTTCCATACAAAATTTTTAACAACATTATTTTTCTTGGAAACGGGCCCCGATATAAGAAAAAGCTATTCCATAAAAGTGGTTTAGAATCATCTAAAGACCTTAATTTTAAAATATGAGACCTTAATTCAGACTTCGACCCCTAAGTCCCTGATTTTCGGAATCCGGACCAGTGTGCCGCGCCCGCGCCCTCTCGGTATGTTGATTATATCGGTAACTACGTGTACCTCTACTCTACGACTACGATCATGTAGCTGTAGCTTTACAAATAATATGAGACAATAATATATGAAAAGAATTGAGTATGTATAAAATGAAGTTAAATGTTGATACATTGTGTGTTGGTGAGTACAAAGCGTGCCCTCGGCCTCGTTCTGCCCGGGCTCGGCTAGCGGCTGCTGGCTCGGGCTGACTCCGCTCGACTACAGGAGACATCTTTTACGATACCATCTGTATGTCGTGTCGTGAGTGAATGCTAATCATATTCTTTTGAGTAGACAAATAACACTAAATATGTATGTGCATTGAGCGTTTAGATATTTGTGAGAACATGACGTGATCAGTCGAGGGCTAGCGGGGCTCCATCGGCCGTTAGGGGACTTCATGTAAATATATTCAAATAATGTGTGTGTATTTAACTTTAATGTCGTGTCCTTTGCGTGCATTACATTTAATCGTTTGTATGGTAATTTAGTAAATTAACCGAGCGTCGGAGAATGTTTCAAAGACCCGACTCGGTTCCCTACAAGTGTTTTCGATCGTCCGTCACTAAACACAATCTACACAATGTATATTAAAATTAAATAAAACTGTGTTTAAGTAGGTAATTTAAAGAACATGATAAGTAATATAATTTTTATAGCATCTATAATTTCACTAGACAGATTTCATTATCATTTCACTAGACACAGTTATTGTTTTTATTTGTCGAATAAAAGATGCTATTGTTAGTAACAAAGTAATCAAAGTAAAATAAGATAAAATACTAACAAAACCGAATCCAATTGAGAGTAAGTATAGATAAACACGAAGCGAATGAAGATAAGAAGAGAACAGTTTATACCATTACATTGGATACCTCCACCATACCTCAGTCATCAGTAGTGAGGAGGACGCAGGCGGAGTGATCGCGTCTATAGAGATGTTATATTATGTAACAATACAGCAATGGACGTAGCTAGTGTAGCTGGCACCATTACGTCGGTCGCAGCTCGAAGCCCCACAGTGCCGTGCCACACTGCCAGTCAGTGCACACAGACATTGTCTACATCACAATAGACAACATTGCCAACTATATATCAAGTTATTCATCCATTCGACCGACTACGACTGTACAGTGTACTGTACGTACGGTCCCTTCCCTACTCTCTACCGCTCGCTCACAAAAGAAATGAAATATCGATTCACAGAACGACAATGCACCTTTCGATTCAAATCTTTCGAGTAAAAAATGTAATTTAACTTATCATACAGTTTTGGAACGCATTCAGTCGCGACTAATCCATATTTGAAAGGGGACAAAAAATTGTAAGATTTAGGACCGAGTTAGAAACGACATGTCTAGACGAATTTTATCGATTATTCTACTTTGTGAATAATATTTGTGGATCGTGTTTGAGGAACGTGACATCGCAGGAGTCAGGGGGGTGTCGGGAGGCAGGCGGGGGGAGGGGAGGACTCTGCTCGCTAAACAAAGTTGACGTTTGAAATTGGTCCGAATGGCTCGCGTGTATCTGACACGCGAGCGTCGTCGGTCGCGTCCGTCGGTCGAACGCCGCGCCCTACAGTAGAGACCGTATCACACGTATGGCTCGAGGCTAATCCTATCTCACAGATAACCCTGTGGAATCATATTACAAGCAAGACCCGTTCGGGTTTCCAATTATAATCATGTTCAGTTTAC
Organism: Idaea aversata; assembly: GCA_907269075.1. NCBI lineage: Eukaryota > Metazoa > Arthropoda > Insecta > Lepidoptera > Geometridae > Idaea > Idaea aversata. Next base: position 173,173 of record OU026100.1, read on the forward strand.
TCAGTATATTTGGTGAGGTTAGCAAGTATAAGTAAACAAAAGTTTTTGACTTAGTCCCATCGGCCCCGCTGGCTCTGCCCCGCCAGCGGGTCAGATGGGAAAAAGTGTTGCATCGGCCCCGCTGAACGCAGACGTGGACGCTAGCGGGGCCGATGAAACAAATTAAGTTTCACTTGCCCCGCTATAGGACTTACTTCCGTCGGGCCCGCTAGCAGATGGGAAAAAGAGATTGATTCATCGGCCCCGCTAGCGTCGGCGTCGGCGTTTTGCGGGGACGATGGGTAGGTACAGATCAAGTTACAAATAGAGGCAATCAATACTTAGGTTGCCGAAAAAGGAATGTCTGTAATTAAAATGATTTGTATGTTAATCAGTTTTTATTGAGTGCTCAAAATACATAATATTTTAATAATAAAAAAATACACACAACAAGAACATCACATAAACATTTTTTAATTTTCATAATCATAGATGATAGTCACACAAATTACATTAATCAGTCTTCATTAATGAACATTAATGCCTAAACTGCTGACAGTTTTGTAAGATGAATATAATATTTTAGGTAAACAACATAACATAAAAAATACAGTATTTGACAAAAAATCAACGAGAGAAAACATTAACATTACAAACTATGTCAGTGTTTCGAGAAAATGTCTACTGGTTATTGGTCCATTTACAAATTTCAAGATCAAGTTATACTATTTAAAAATTCAACAAAAAAAAAACACAAAACAAGGACATTACTTATTAACTAGTTTCTTAATTTTTAATAGAGCCAGCCGGGCCGATGGGAGTAAGTCTAAGATAGTACCAAAAAGTTAAATGCAAACTCAATATTTTCTTTAATATTCTTATAGAAAGTCATACACTGCTTAATGGGACACATCACTCTTGATACATTTGCACACTCAAACTTCTAACTTTTAATAGTTTTTTCATAAATGGTCTAACTTTTACAAGAATTAGAGCAGGAATATAAACAATAATTCAGTGCTTTTATTTATGTAATTGTTATCTTGAACAAAATATGTTTATATTACGTAAAAAACAAAAGTCAATTTATGGGACACATCAAAATCAGAATTCAGTTTTTTTTTGAGAATTGCACAATATGTAACAGCTAAAGAGTGACTGTCTCCGAACTTCGCGAGTTGAGGTTTGGCGTTGGACCAAAAAGTTTTTTAAGTTTCTTAAGATGGACCCTTTTTTTTGGTGAGAGAAAAAGGTGTTTGTTCGGTTCGGTTTGGCTGATTAATTTGACATAGTGACAGATGTCACTTTGACATTTGTCACTTTGACATCTGTCACTTTCCATGGGTCAACTCAACTGTTATGGTGTTATAATTTAGTGTTAATAAATAAATAAATAAAATAAATAAATAAATAAAAACTCAAATCAAAACGCGTCTATAGACAGCGCGAAGTCAAATCCATGACAACCGTGTAAACGTGAAATTACTAATTATTGTGTCGCAGTAAAGTAAAGCGAAGTTCGGAGATAGTCACTCTTTAGCTGTTACATATTGTGCAATTCTCAAAAAAAAACTGAATTCTGATTTTGATGTGTCCCATAAATTGACTTTTGTTTTTTACGTAATATAAACATATTTTGTTCAAGATAACAATTACATAAATAATAGCACTGAATTATTGTTTATATTCCTGCTCTAATTCTTGTAAAAGTTAGACCATTTATGAAAAAACTATTAAAAGTTAGAAGTTTGAGTGTGCAAATGTATCAAGAGTGATGTGTCCCATTAAGCAGTGTATGACTTTCTATAAGAATATTATAGAAAATATTGAGTTTGCATTTAACTTTTTGGTACTATCTTAGACTTACTCCCATCGGCCCGGCTGGCTCTATTAAAAATTAAGAAACTAGTTATTAAGTAATGTCCTTGTTTTGTGTTTTTTTTTTGTTTTGTTGATTATTTAAATAGTATAACTTGATCTTGAAATTTGTAAATGGACCAATAACCAGTAGACATTTTCTCGAAACACTGACATAGTTTGTAATGTTAATGTTTTCTCTCGTTGATTTTTTGTCAAATACTGTATTTTTGTACTGTAATGTTATGTTGTTTACCTAAAATATTATATTCATCTTACAAAACTGTCAGCAGTTTAGGCATTAATGTTCATTAATGAAGACTGATTAATGTAATTTGTGTGACTATCATCTATGATTATGAAAATCAAAAAATGTTTATGTGATGTTCTTGTTGTGTGTATTTTTTTATTATTAAAATATTATGTATTTTGAGCCCTCAATAAAAACTGATTAACATACAAACCATTTTAATTACAGACATTCCTTTTTCGGCAACCTAAGTATTGATTGCCTCTATTCTTAACTTGATCTGTACCTACCCATCGTCCCCGCAAAACGCCGACGCCGACGCTAGCGGGGCCGATGAATCAATCTCTTTTTCCCATCTGCTAGCGGGCCCGACGGAAGTAAGTCCTATAGCGGGGCAAATGAAACTTAATTTGTTTCATCGGCCCCGCTAGCGTCCGCGTCTGCGTTCAGCGGGGCCGATGCAACACTTTTTCCCATCTGCCCCGCTAGCGGGGCAGAGCCAGCGGGGCCGATGGGACTAAGTCAAGTTTTTCTTGGAATCAATTTATGTATGATTTAGGTGAATAGTTATATGAGTAAATACACATTAGAAAAGATGTTGATGTTGATTGGATTGGATTGGATTGGAATATAGAATATTGTAGAATGGCGGGGCGTGTCGTGTCGTGTCGCTGGTGTAAGTAGCAGCTGCAAGCTGTACGTACGATAGACGTGAAGGCGAGGCTTACATGGTAGAGGTTAGCGTCCGTCACGTCACGTCACGTGACTAGTCCCGCGTGACGACGTCACTCACACAACCAACGAACGTCAGTCAAACAGTTCACAGTAACGCTCACGTCTACCGACACCAACATAGGAGGAACTAGCTGCCATCTAGTTAAGGGCTGCTTCTGTACAAAAATCTTAACATTCTACTTTTGCTCTATGACTTTAGGAAAATTTACAAAAAATTTAAAGGCAAGTTTTTTTAATAATAAAACTTCAAGAATTAAATAAAATCTTTACGTGCACACCTAATTTTCAAAAATTTTTTTTTTTTTTTTTTTTCATTTTCAAATGATCAAGTTTCCTTTTTCAATTTATAATGTTGTCCTCAATATAACTGGGTGCTGGGAACTGACCTACCTATATACCTAAGTACGGGTAGGTAGGTATCTGTTGTAGTTCCAATACTCGTTTAACTCTCCCTCAAATAACACTGAAATGTTACTCATCTTTATGATGTTTAATTTGTAAAAGGGCTTTCGAACAAAATGTTTCAGAAGAAATTAATTCTGAGAATCTCGTGGAATTTATTTTTAAACGACTTTACCCCAGGAGTCTTTGTAAGTGTCTTCTATTAAATGAAACCCTTCTTGCAAGGGGTTGAAATTGTAAAAAATAACGTACAATATTAAAGTAAGTAGGTAAGGTACTTACCTATTTGTATATAGCAATAGAGTACCTACCTATCTCTCTCTAAAGTAAGTAGGCAAGGTACTTACCTATTTGTATATAGCAATAGAGTACCTACCTATCTCTCTCTAAAGTAAGTAGGCAAGGTACTTACCTATTTGTATATAGCAATAGAGTACCTACCTATCTCTCTCTAAAGTAAGTAGGTAAGGTACTTACCTATTTGTATATAGCAATAGAGTACCTACCTATCTCTCTCTAAAGTAAGTAGGTAAGGTACTTACCTATTTGTATATAGCAATAGAGTACCTACCTATCTCTCTCTAAAGTAAGTAGGTAAGGTACTTACCTATTTGTATATAGCAATAGAGTACCTATCTCTCTCTCTCTCTACCTGTGACGTCGTCATCAATATAACTTAGTACAATAACATAGTATTTATTATTATCCTAAATATAGTGACTACTAAAACTAATTTTTTTTCTATTTTTATAGAGAAAAGTTAGTTATGTGTAGTGTGAGAATCTGCGTAAGTGACGATCTGCGTTGCTGGGTATATTATGTAGTGTACCCCTACAATCTATATACCTAGTGGCGTCAGTCGTCGTCGTTCGCTTCTCCTCGCCGCGTTTACAAATAGCGGAATAAAATCCGATATGAATTGACATCTCGGGACTAAACCGGAGTTACACAATTGACAATCTGTTTTGTATTTCAAGAGATTAACTCCAACTGGCATGCGATCCGAACCCTTTGTTGTGCAATACAATATGAAATGGTAACATATACTCTACCTACACTACAGTGTACACGGCGCGGGCGCGGCGCGCGGCGTGTGTGAGTGTGTAGAGTGAGAGCCAGGCAGTGCAAGGCACACTCATATATGGTCTAGTTCAGTGGTTCCCAAGCAAAGTAGTCTGGGCCACACGAGGCGACCCATCCAACTTCCACCGTGCGTACCCAACTTGGTTGGTCATAATATGAACCATGGCTGAATATTGCACTCATCAAATATAGACAAGAATATAAGTGTCAGCTAATAGAATTCAGAGCTTAGATAGTTGCTTACGACCTAAAAGTGTCTTTCAGTGACTAGTCTTCAACTGATCTATCACATCGTCGCGTCGTTCGTCTAAAGTTGTACCGACAGCCTGAAGGATAAAGGCCGATATCGTGGGAGTGGGACCGTCTAAGTTCCAGGCCAGGACATTAGTAGGTCAGGGAATTACTTCCAGATCTAGCGGCCAGCGTGATATTATAATATTGCAGTTTTAGGATTGTGGTCAATGACTGGTCTAGATAGATAGAGACGAGCGATACAGATTTGGCATGGATTGGTCCCGAGCGCATCGCACGGTTACATCTCGTATGGAACTCTATTGTTTCCTCTCCGATATCCTACGGTGGCGTCGCGACGCGTCCGTCGCGTCGGTCGTGGCGTCGTCCGAGCTTCCTCTCTACGAACGTTATTGTTGTTGACGTCCATTGTTTGTTGTTTGTCTTTGATGTGCGAACACAAAGCGATTCATTATTTAGAGATGGAATTTAACAAATTGCTTTCAAAAGTTAATTTAATGTTTTATTTTCTTAGTACCTATACCTACCTATACAAAGGAAGTAGGTAGAATTACAAGTGACTCGAGCTCCTCAAACCGCTCGGAAATAATTTGGAAGAAGGAGAACGTTATGTCGATGTTGGTCGTAAAGGTCGAACTGACGACTGGAGCTTCTTTGATTGCTCGATTGTAAAACGATAGCTAGTTCACGGAACCCCCTCCTCCTACCCAGACTACCCACCGATATAGAATCGATTCCGTATAATCTCACGACACACATAAATCGCTATCACGAATGTTTCCCAAGAATTTGATATCCGCTCGGCCCTTGCCCTTGCCCGGCCCTAGATACGACTCACAGCTATGTTAATTCTAATTATACTAAACTAGCGACACGCCCCGGGTTCGTACGTGTAGCAGACTCTATACCTACGCCTACATTTTTTTCTGACATCCAAAACCATAATGAATCTACCATCATATCGCGTTCAGTCAGTCAGACCTGTGAGTCAGACATTGTTTATTAAATTGTACAAGTAAGTAAATTCGAACTGATGCGGGATTACATTTAGAGGATGAATTGAAACGAAATCGAATAAGTTGTAGCAATCCCAGTAGGTCTTTAATGTTAACATCAAAGTGACATTGTAAGTATTCCATTCCAGCGACCAGCATGGAACTCCAGGGGTGAAGGTTGGTGAGGGGGGGGGTATAATGGTAAACAATTTAATGTATTGGAAGTAAAGTCGCCGATGGTTTAATTGCGAATCATAAAAGGAAAGTCGTAAATAGGTGTAGCGAAGTGTCGCAGCCGATCAGATCCAACTATAATGGCCTATTGTACGCCAGGCGGGGGGCTTCGGGCTTCGGGAGACTCTCATAGCTACCACTTGTACACAAAAAACAAGCAATTTATTCGGTCGACGACGCGACCGACGCGGCGTCCGATGGAATTGGGGTGTTCCTTTGTTAGGCTTCACTACGAACTTCGGGGAGCCATTAAAATTACAGCGTTTTTGTTTGACGCCAATAGAAAGAATATGTGATTGCGTCGAGATTTTTATGTGAAATTGTCGAGAGTTTTTTTTCCAATATAAGATAATAAATAACCGGCACGAATAGAGTATGAATAATGAAAGGAAAGTATTCTGTATGCAGCTGTCGTACGCTTCGATCAATATAAGTAGTAGTCGTACGTAGCCATCCCCCGCCAGCGCGAGCGTAGCGTCGTGGGACCACAGTGGTGGGACGCATCGAGGGCGATACCTACCGTGTCGGTCGTCGGGTCGCCCGCGGTTTGCCCCGGGCACGGTCTGGGCGCGGGGAGTGGGCGTACTGCACGATAACATCGCGGACGTTAATTAAGAGGCAAGAATACCGGCTCGTTTCATACACAGACATCAGATAGGTTGGTTACCAGTATCTGAGAGATTAGGCTGCCGAGTGCCGAGCGTCGCGTCGCCCGACTGTGGACGTACCTCCGCCTCCGACGTTGATAATGTAGATATACAGTAGACAAATGTACCTACATGTATTAAAATTAAAAAAAAATGTATTGGCCCGTGCATGTGTGAGTGTATATGACGGGACAACATGATCGTTACGTTATTAAGTGAAACACCCCCTTCTGAGCGGTTTCGATAATAATAAAAGAACTCATTAAAAATATAAGTAAGTGTTCAGATAGAAGCAGGACTGCATCAGTGCGTGCATCAGACGGGGACCCGCCCGGGGCGAGGGCGGGGTGCTTTGATCTAACAGGAAGGCGGTGTACGTGTATGTGTGTGTCATGTGTGGGCATGGTGGTAATGAAGCGAACAAATGCACCGTTATGGCAACTCAACGCTCCACACGCATGGTACGGTTACTGAACTGATTATAACTAGGGTTACCAGGTGCCAGGTGCCAGGTGTATCAGCCGGTATACCTACCTACCTGAAACATTCTGCTCGTGACGTCACACATACATGGTGCTGTGCAGTCGGGCTAACCGTTCTCCACTTCTGACTTCTTTCTGAAGCTAAATACGTACTTATGTAGTTGTTAGTATTCATACTTGATTACTAATGTAAGTACTTATCGATAGTCTACATAATATTATACTTAGTTAAGTAATTGTTAGGTTCCAAAGATAAAATAAATAAATTAAGTAAGTAAAACATATTTTCTAAGATTTAAAATCAGTTGAAGAAAAGAATATTACAAGAACAAACAAGCATACAAAGTTAGGCGCGAGAAAAATAACCCTTTGCTTGCAGCCGGGTAAAAAGATAAAGATTTTGTCAGTTTGAGAGGTTTTTTAAAGTAAATACTCAAACCTAAATATTCTGACATTCATTTTCCAAGTGGAAAAAAACGGTAACATTACATATGTGAGTGAGGGCAACCCTACGTGTAACACACCCTCCCGCACCCCGGTCCGCTCGCGGGTCGAGCTCACACCCCACGATTAAGGGAAAACTCGTATTTACAGACACAACAGTATAATTAATTTATAATATTAATCTGGGACCGTGTAGCCGACTACAGCGACTGTGTAAGCTGTAATCTCGAATGAAATATACGCGGGGTTTTATTGTGGGGTTCCGTGATCCGTCCCGTCCGTCCGTCCGTCCGTGTGACTGACGATAGAGGTAGATACGGTCTCGCTGAGCTCTGACTGAACAGGTAGAAAAAGAAATAGCGAGGATAACCGACTAGTTAGCCATATTCTGTACGTTTTCGATAACCAAAACTAATTTTAATTTTAACGACTCTTGAATCTAATATTATAAACATGAAAGTTTGTATGTACGGATGTATGGATGTGTGGATGTAAGGTTGTTTGTTACTCTTTAACGTAAATACTACTGAATGGATTTGAATGAAACTTTACAATAATATACTTAGCTTATACATCAGAATAGGACATAGGCTATAATTTATAAAGATATTGTGTTAATTGTCCAAAATATAAGAAAGTGTCGAAACAATTGTCAATTTGCCATCTGTCAAATGTCACTTTGATATCTGTAAAATGCCGCCCGGTACCCTTTCCTCTTAACGCAAAAGCTACATAATTTTCCTCATATATTTGCACGAGATCGGGACTAACGCGGGTGAAACCGTGGGGCGCAGCTAGTACAAAATAAACTCCAATGGGGGAAAATTAGTAGGGTCCTTAAATCAAAACTTGTTTATCCCGCTCCGAATGTAAGTCATTATACGATTCATATGATTAAGAAGTTACGTTTCATGTCGACAACTCCCAAGAATTCCGTACATTTGTGTGCTAGAAGGGTCTAGTTCTAGCACACAAATGTACGGAATTCTCGGTGCATTAGTCCGACTCGCACTTGACCGATTTTTTACATGAATGCGGTGTATCCAGTAGGTGGGTACGTGTAACGAGCAGTAGGTAGCAGTAGGTAGGTAGTTAGGTACATTGCTTGGTTACCGATAAAATTGAACCAAACAACATGGCAGTTATAGGCAGAAGTTTTTTGCGTTTAATATAACAAGGTCACGTTGTAGGTACTGTATCGTTAGAAAACTTCCGTCGCAACACGTGACACGGAGCCGAGCGCGCGCTCTCAGAGTCACTCCGCTCCGCTCTGCTCCTATACAAGTAGGTAGGTAATGTATTATATATAACACAAACACACTGATAAAGTATCATTGTATTGTTTCGGAGAGTTATTGTTGGTGCTGTTAGTGCTGGTACACTAATACTACACTACACGTGTTGTACTTACGGTCGTTGTAGATATCATTGTAATGTAATACAAGTGCAGGTATTATATCAGTACACCATGCACATTGTGCAATGTGCATGTTGCAGCTCGACGACTTATCGACCGACTTTAGTTACTTACACAAAACCAAAACGAACGAACAACTCATTTTTTACACTCAATATTGACTAGGTTATATTGTGTTTCCTGTACACTCTCCTATGTAAATAATAATAAAATGTAGATATCCTTAAAATGTTGACCCCTCATCTACCCAGAGTGTTGGGGCATTTTCGAAATAATAATATGACAACCAACACTAGTATTCAGCCGAGTAGACTATTTATTAACTATCTATTATCGTTTCTGACAGAGCTAAAGGGGACGCCATTTATTAAAAAAATCTCTTAATTGGATACCTCGTGTAAGGTAGGTACTGACTGTACTCTTGTATCCGTAGAGCTGTGCGTGCAGGCATAGGATACTGGCTGATTGTATGGAGGTGGTAGTGGACTTTCGGTGTTCGATTGTACCTCGAGTTACATTGCAGCGAGCGGTGGTCGGTGGTCGAGGTGGTCGGGTAGTAGAGTGACATCAAGTGACATCACATCGGTCATTGTTAGAGGATCATTAGTACAGTTGGCAACGACAAGACGACGACGCGACGCAAGGGGGTCGGCCGAGGGGAGGGGGGGTCGTTACCTCCTCGTTACTCACGATACACACACACCCTTGTTGTGACTTGTGACTAAATAGACATGTCTTACTCATATGGATCAGATTGTAATTTTCCAACCGTCGCGTCGGTCGGTACTCAGTAGAGGCGTAATCATATCCTCAAGTTTTCAACTGATGTGCATTGTGCAGCAATCAAATGAAGTATTTCACATAACATAGAACATTAAGTGAATAATTCGATCCCTATACAATCACTATAATGATTTCTTTCAATATTCTAGTGAGCTCTACAACCCGTTAATGGATTAATTTAAAATGAAATACTTACTGCGTGTCATAATTCCACCACTATACTATATCGATATATTGTAATTATTCGGTAGTCCAACTGTGCTGTGGTCTAACTACGTTACGTTACGTTGACAATCGACAGGCAGGCAGCCGGGCAGCCGCTAGCCGCAGCGATCGTTGCGTTCATTTAGCGGTATATTTGCTAAACATAATCGAACGACATTTTCTCTGTACATGGTCAAGTGTATGAGAGCAGTACCTACTGGTAGGTACCTAACCTACCTACTCAATGTTCTCGACAAACACTTCTTTGATACAATGAGCGAACAACTAAGTAGGTAGGTACCTATGTATGGAGAACGTTACATGTTATACAAATACTAAATATCTGAAAGTGAAATGTATCGAGAACAATACCCACGCTCGCTGTGCGCCGCGCCGCGCCCGCCGGTATTCTTTTGAAAGGGAACAAGTAAACTTTGATTCTGGAATCCGTCGCGGTGTGTGTTTGTTTGCCGCGCAGCCCTACCTGATAGCCTGTCACGGACAGGGACGCGCCGCTTTGAGACCGTCAACTATAACAAAAAGCGCATTTGGGGGATAGGGGGAATACTTACCCCTTTTTATATCCAAAACTTTATCATACCTATCGACATTTTAGTACTTACCTCTTATAATTATAAGGAATTAACAATTCCTTGTCGCTTCCAAACTTTACAAAAAAACTATATTAGACAGTGGTTACTTCGTAAATGTAAAGATCTTACCTACTCATTACGTAGTGAATAACGCGCAGCTTTCCTCCCCCGTGGCAGTGCACCTGTTACAATACGTCGCCATACGGTTGCCGTTGTCCTCTGTGTATTAACTCACATGTATAATACACCCACCACAAGTAGCTATATATTAAAATCAACGAGTGAGTGAACGACGTGACGTGACGTGACGGTACGACGCGTGACGCACGACGACGTCTCATATTAGAATAAGTACCTGTATATTTACAGGTTATTGTTCTGAAGTAAAATGAAGAATAATATACATATTTAGGTCAATTATCTGATGTAACGGTAGAGCAGTAACAGCAATAGCAGCAGTAGCAGGTCATCATTGAGGGTTCGTCTTGTAGGTAGGTAGTAGAATCGAGAGCGGGACTAGGTACGGTCGGCTGCATAATTGCTGATCCACCGTAGAGTTCCAAAACGGCTGTTATAAGAATGTTTTCAACACGAGCAAGATTCTAGACACACCTGCTTTAGTGGAAGTTTAAAGTCTTCTAACTCATCAATTAATGAAACAAGAATGATTAGAATGCAAACATTCCAATAATAGTAATTTTAGAACTCTACCGAGGGCTGCAATTATGCAGCCGACTGTACAATAATCATTCGTCTTTTGTTTCAGTTTCAATCGAATGAATTGTCGGACGTGAACAGAGAAACAACGCGTGTCCCACTCCGCACTACATGGTCTACATGTGCGATGCGATGCAATCACACTTCCGAACGAACGGGGTCATCTACACACTACATGTAGGTAGGTAGGTAGGTACCCACCCTACATACATACATACATCAATATACTACAGTATTCTTATAATATTATATCTGAGTCAGACAATAAAACAACATTATTGCCTACTTCAGCCAAATACATAATAATAAAAATTCAAGTCGAACATAAAGTTGAAGCCATTTCTCGTCCGTAACGAACGACATTAACTGGTTTCAGTCAGTTATACTAACTATATATTGTTGTGTAATGGTTTCCGATGCGTTTTTACTGCTCGCGGTTCGATTGTTTACGGCACAATACGTCTTATTGTTACTGTACGAGGTAGAGTCTCTTGTACCTTTACCTTACCTATATACTAAACTTACCATAGTGCAATGATACGGGCCATTACGGGCGAAGTGCACGTTGCATGCACCTTCAACTAACGTTTAGTTACTAACAACCGACTCTCCCGTGTGGACATCTTGTTCCGTTCCCATTTCGTTCAAATAGCAACCTTTATCTTAGGTAGGATTACAACGCCAATAATCCCATCTCTAGCCATCTACCGGATGTTGTATGACTAAAATATAATTGTTAATGATTGCGTGTTAAATTGTTACATTTATAATTGTTGAACGATCAGTTAGTGTAGTAAGGTATCGCGATCGGGTTGGATTGGAACCGTACCTAGTATGTTGGATGGAACTGAGATCCCTACATAGCAAGCCTCGAGACAGTTAGATACAGATACGATACAATTCAGTAGGTTCACGTGCAACAATTCTATATAGTTTTACATAACAAATGTATCATGCGGTGCCGCCTAGTCGGACCAGCAGCCACCCCTGTGTGATGATCATATAGTTTAGGTATAGGTACATATATAGATAGTAATCAATGTTATATTTTATCTGTAGGTGCCCGAGGAGGGGGTGGCACATGGTCTGTGTACGACCATGTGCCACCCCCTCCTCGACGCGGGGGAACTGTAGGTGCCCGAGGAGGGGGTGGCACATGGTCTGTGTACGACCATGTGCCACCCCCTCCTCGACGCGGGGGAACTGTAGGTGCCCGAGGAGGGGTGGCACATGGTCTGTGTACGAGCACGTCTAGAGGCGCGGGGGAACAGGACGCAGGCTGCATGCTTTCAATGGCTCATAAATAGTTAGTATGAATAAAACTGGTAACAGCCAAACGATTCATATTTTGTATTTGGACGTGAAATGTCGATCATTTCGATCGGTCGACTAGGTATCTAGTTCCTGAAGTCTTTGGAAACATCAAAAGTAAAAATTAATATTTACCAGTAGTTAGTGAAATATGTTATGACAGTTATAGGTTGTTACATTGAAAGCATTATAACACGTATACTGCCATTATTATTTAACGAGTAGAAGGAGGATAGAAGCCATTAACTCTGTGTGTGTGTCGGTCGTTGTCATCGAGTCGATGTGTCGGCAGTGAACGTGTCACAGGCTCAGGCAGGGGTAACACTCCCACTCTGCCTGGTCATCGCACGTTACACTACACTCACAATATAGGTACATGACGTTTACGTACTCCATTGCCGCTGTGTTCAACGTGGTACATACATCAGTCTACTATAAGGTACACTCATAACGTGGGTTTTAATCTGCTTTAAGTTACTAATAGGTATTTGAATGTATATTCTTCAATTCAAACGAGAGTAGGTATATAGTTGTAAACATTATAATACCCTCTACTTTAGTCGTCGACTGTATCCATCCATCAATAATCTGCTTATTTTATGTTATTTTACCGGCGCAACCCTTTGAACAGTGTTGTCTATACGCGTCCCATCCCTCGGGGGTTGCTCGGTTGCTATAGGTAGGTACTAACTAACTAAAGGCTATAGAAATGATTCAATGTTCCCCCCTCCAGCCCCATGACTCGTTGTACTTGTACTTATATACGGACTGTTTTCCGCGATTAGACCCTTTTTAATTGGGTCCTTTTTGCGTGAGGATGGAGTAGGCTTGCCCAGCACCTATTACCCTCTCAGCTTAGTCGACCATGTCCAGAGGAGAGAACTTGTCAATACTTCTGGAGCCAACTAGGCCGCGGGTTTCATCACGATGTTTTCCTTTACCGTAAGAGCAATGTCAATTAGCGCACATAAATTTTTTAAATTTGTATCAGTCAAACCAATACATTACCTATCTTATCCCCTTCGTTCGTATACAACATTGTAGTTTGTTTGTAACTAGCTACAGACAGACAGACTACCATATCCATTGCTCTAGTTAGATTAGGTTACAGATAGATTCGAGCTAGTCATGTCGAGTCGATCCCACCCTCTACTCTGTATACATATACATATTCGGTAGGTTTGTTGGTTGAAAGAGTTCAATGTGAGGATCGGCGGCGAACGTTCCCTACTGCGGTCATAATATAACGCTTGCTTGTATGCCATTACGTCCGGCGCGGGCGGGCGGGCGGCAGACGGCCATCGTCGGTTAGTTGTTAATGTTCGACTTGTGAATACTTAGAATACATAGTTATATACCAGTGTATATAATAGGTAGGTGTTTACATCTCTACATACATGTACTCGTACGTGGAGTTAGGCACGACTACCAAGAAGACAAATCAAACGTTTTTGTTCGATCTGTCTCATTATGGGGACAAAGTCTCGGGAGTCGCGGCCGCGCGCTGTTCCCCGTCGGGTCGGGAGCGAATTGTCTCAGCTTCTATAGAGCGGTATGACGTCACACGTCACACGTCAGTATAAGTACCTACCTACGTTGTAGAACTACCCTCTAACCTCGGCAGTTAGAGCCTCTGGTGGTGGAGGTCAAAGATATTGGTACGGGATCAATGAGACATCTAGTTTACATAGAATAAGTCCACGGACTCAGTACATCTAGTAGGTAGGTACTGTACTGGCTGAGTGAGTCCATAGACATATTGCAACTCTATCGAGTTTACTATTAGTAGGTTCTTAGATTCAGTTTATTTATACGTTTTAGACAGAAAGGCAAAAACGAGACAGAAACAATAATAATTCTGGTATTCATAAAATCGACAGTACTTAAGTGTACTTATTATACTAAACGAACTCACACAAAGACCGAATAAATTAAAACTTATTTTTTCTCAATAAGTTTATATCTATAAGAAATATAGTTTGTGGAATAATGCATCTCTCGACAGTGACTTTTGCACGTAACAATGGCCCGAGGAGGGCCCGAGTTGGCATTTTGGAATAAAAACTACATCATTGAATCAATGTTCCGTGAACAAAGTAGAGAAATGGTACCTACTGTTACGACAATTTTTTTTATGGAATGTGAGAAGTAAGTAATGGTCGCACGCAACCAACGCAGCCAGTTGTCCCTCCCTCTCTATGCTTGTGTTGCTCTATGGTCGAGGAGATGAGGTTAGACTCTCGCCTGCTCACTGCTCGCTCATCGTTCAACGCTCACTTCTCACAGTAAACGTACTTACTTAACTAAATAAACTCTGAGAAAAGCGGAGATTGCGAACTGTATTTTAATATACAACTTAGTTATTTATGTACTTTCATATCTAAAGTCGGAGTAAGTCTGTATTACATATACCATCGTTTATACAGGGTTATTGGTAATCATACTAGCAAGCCGTTGAGGGCTACTTCTGTGCACCTAAACAAACAACTTTTGTTCTACGACTTTTGGAAATTCTAAAAAAATATACAAATTTTGAGGTTATGTAAATTCGAAAACCAGCTGTTTTTGAAGTTATACTTCTTTAGGCGCGTTATGAAAAAATGATGAGAGTGAAATTTTACAAAAGCGTCACACAAAATTCTCACGGGAGAAGTTGTTTAAATCTAAATTGAACTTTATTGATTGTGTTGACAATCCTTTTCCAGTCCAGAGTTTTTTGTCGGACGAGTTTTTTGTCGGACGAGTTTTTTGCCGGACGAGTTTTTTGTCGGACGAGTTTTTTGTCGGACGAGTTTTTTGTCGGACGAGTTTTTTGTCGGACGAGTTTTTTGTCGGACGAGTTTTTTGCCGGACGAGTTTTTTGTCGGACGAGTTTTTTGTCGGACGAGTTTTTTGCCGGACGAGTTTTTTGTCGGACGAGTATTTTGTCGGACGAGTTTTTTGTCGGACGAGTATTTCGTCGGACGAGTTTTTTGTCGGACGAGTTTTTTTTTTTTGTTTTTTTTTTTTTTTTTTTTTTAATAATGCCAAAGAAGTATAACTTCTCACGCGCGTACATAAGTAC
Source organism: Idaea aversata (assembly GCA_907269075.1). Taxonomy (NCBI): domain Eukaryota; kingdom Metazoa; phylum Arthropoda; class Insecta; order Lepidoptera; family Geometridae; genus Idaea; species Idaea aversata. Next base: position 188,622 of record OU026100.1, read on the forward strand.
ACGCACCCATTTTTTTTTAAAACAAAGGTCATTCAGACTAAGAACAGTAGATAAAACTTAAAAAATACGTAAGTAAATTTTTAAGGTTAACGACCTCTCCGTGTATGGAACAGCTGATTTTCTGGTAAACCTAATCACAAAATTTTCAAAAGAAATGTTCGAATTCCCAAAAGTTGTAGAACAAAAGTTGTTTGTTTAGGTACACAGAAGTAGCTCTAAACGGCTTGCTAGTATAATTACCAATAACCCTGTATATAACTGAGTAAAGAAGTACTCTACCTACCTAGACCTACAGAGACGTTTAGGTAGGTAGGTATGCAGGTTAGGTAACCACACTTTTTCTTTGTTTATTCAATCGCCTTTGTAATAAGCCCATGCTTCGAAATTATATTGATACGATATAAAATGTCACGTTTTTCAAACAATAGGTAGAAAGGTAAGGTGGGAAACGACCACCGTGGCTATTCACGGAATATTTTCTTGTTTCATACTTTCCGAAAATAAATAAAATACCCTTAGTAGAACCGCAGGGGGGCTAAAGAGTAAACCTTCAAGTCGTCCCACATTACTACGACGTTTCACGTTGGGACGAGCTTTAAATTTGATCAAAATGTAGGAATAGTTGCCATTGATTTGAAAGGAGTTGATTCAAATGTGACCCCATTCAATGTGAGAGTAATGAGGAGCGTGGATATAATGATTCCAGCCCCAAGTGACGTCACGAAGATACAAGATATTTTATGATGCCACAAGGATACCACGGTTACGCTTATATAAATTCATTAATTATTATGTACAATACGGTGCTACGAGACAACACAACCTTGTAGGTAGGTACTTATAGGAACCCCTGAGACACAACAAAAACAATTTTGCATGAAAATAAAATAATTAGCATTTTTTAGTTCAGTTTTTTAGTTTAAACGTCAGGTCTTAGCGAAAACTAAATTAAACGCGATTATATCCGTTACATTAGTTAAATATGAATTCAAGTTGAGAAAACCTTATATATGTAATAGGTAGGTACTAATAAATTACACTTATTGAATGAACATTTCCAAAATGTTTGTCTCAAATTGGCGCACAAAAATGTTTTTTTTTTAAGCAAGATCCCGTATATCTAGGATTACAGGGTTTTCGTCACACATTGTCTAAAACGTATGAAGACAAGAAAGATCAGATAATAAAACAAGTTTGAGAATTAATATTGTAATCACGTAGTGTCGTCACTGTGTGTGTAGGAAAGTATCTATAGACTACTAACAGCGCTCCGCGGTTTCACCCGTGTAAGTCCCGCTCCCGTAGGAATATCGGGATATAAAGTAGATTGATTACTTCCAATAAATCAATGTATTCTCATACCAAGTTTCATTAAAATGGGTTAAGTCGTTTTGGAACCTATTCGTTACAAACATTTTTTTACCTCTTTACAATATTTAGATACATTTTAGTAAGTACTCGTACTGGGTACCTTTCTAGCTATTTGTTACTCAATTTAACTTTCTTTTGATGCCTTTATTTTAGTCATCAAAAGAAAGTAAAATTATTATTTTATTCATTTTAATTAATTTTCTTTTCCATCCTTAGACAATATGTACCCATAGCTTGGTAGGTAGGTAGGTAGATACAGCATGTTTTCTTAATATTTTTGTGAAAAAACGCAATTTAGCAGTTAATTAACATTTGATTAAAAAATAATTACTTAAGTAAGTTAGATGGGGTTTATGGAGGAGACGACCGAGACCGTCTCGCCACTCTCGCCTCGGGAGGGGAATGTTCAATGTTTCTAATTGAAATATTATGTCCAAGAAAAAGGAATAAGTTTACTAAAATATTACAAGTTTTAATTCCGACTTAAAAATGATATTTAAAGGATTGAGTCATAAAATTCATCCCATGATTGCGTTTAAAAGAAATTTAAAATTGATTCCAAATTCTAGCGTGCTACCTCCGTTCCGTACAATAGCTCTACGTGTTAAAATAATGTCTCTGTGTAAGACCGAACCCTAGGGATGCCTAGGGACCCCTTTTTATGTTCGTTAAAATTATCAAGCAATCGTGAAAACAAACGTTTTTTTATGAGAGTTACCCTATACCTACTTACCTTACCCTAACTAATCTCATCTACACACCAACCTAAATAAATAATAGGAGAGAACGTTGAATGTACCGTAGTTGGCAAGTTCCCGCAGTCTTCTGTTCACATTATAATTACTACCAATAACACTTCAAAGAGAAACGCCATTCTTTATTCAACGAACACAATAGATGTCAGACAGTACAGGCAGTAAAGGCAAGGCAAGGCAGGCCGGGCGGGGTGGCTCTGACTGCGGGGTACACTCGATCGGCGAAACTAATATAACTGCGATTATGAAAAAAACATTGAAAAGAACGGGTCATTGAATGGCGGAATCGATTTATATATTTTCACACCGCACCAAAGGGTCCTTTGTTGTTGTTTTAGAGGTTCGAGCTCAAGCATATCTAGCTCGCGGCGCGGGCGCGGGCGCGACGGAGGCACGGAGCGAGGTTTCATTCAATTCATTCATGAAACATTCAGGTTATATAGCCACTAGCACTAACCTACAATAATCAGTTCAGTTTTGTATACGGACATTAGAGATCTAAAGTTGCCGTATAATATAATTATACCAGTATAAGTACTATACGCGGTTGTGTTGCGGTGTATAGGCTGTGTCTATGTTTAACACAAGATGATCCATATCTAATGTATTTATTTTGTTTGAATACTGAAAACATCCATTCACATTATTTATATTATCAATAATTTCATTAGAGCACACAACATTCACTTCGTGTTTATGTGACGCAGAAGTCCGCATAACGGCTTAGGGGGTAAATCGTCCCATTCTTAAAATGGGACCAGTTCTTCCATTTGCATTTCGATATGGGCCAACATTTGTTTAGGGTATCTGGACGATTCAACGCAGTAGAGTAGAGAGAAGGCCAACAGTGGGCTAACATGAAAAGCTAAAGGCTATAATCGTTATTATTATTTCTAGTGAAATATTAATAATCATTCTCATATTATACAATACTAGCGACCTGCTCCGGCTTCGCACGGCTATATTATGCATACAAACTTTCCTCTTAAATCACTCTATCTATTAAAAAAAAACCGCATCAAAATCCGTTGCGTAGTTTTAAAGATCTAAGCATACATAGGGATAGACAGTAGAAAGTGACTTTGTTTCTATACTATGTAATGATAATGATAATTATGACCGGAAACAAGCTAAGTAAAACGAAACAAAACCTAGTTTACACTGAAGTTACCTAGGGAGTTTGGTTGGAGGTAGATCGAGAACTCAGATAAGTTCAGATAACAAACATTATTTGTGTCTTGTTATTGATGATAGATAGAGATAAGAATAGAGTTTGATATGAACATAGCGTCGTCGCCTATTAAACATGAAATTAATTTTTTTTTGTGTTATGAAACTCTGTAGGATATGTATACCTGTACCTAAGTAATAACCTGAAAACTAACAAACCCAGTAGGCAGGCAGAGGTAGGCAGAAAGGTAGGTAGGTAGAAGCCGTTCATTAAATAACAGTAAAATATAGCGAACAAAGTGTTAACGAGGTCCATTCCGGTAGAGGTGCGGTGGTAGAAGTAGGTAGGTACAGTACGATACGACTAACGAGTCACTATCGTGTTACGAACAGAATGTAAATCGACACTCACTGGTTTTTTAACCTTTTTGCCTTTCATAACTGGAGTACGGCGTAATTGAAAGCAAATACTTGAAGTTATCGCGTTATTATAAAGAAGGGGAGTTACACACACACACACACACACACAGGCCGCTCCGGGCCGGCTGCTGCTGCGGGAATGTAATTAAAAAGTATCTCAATGAAATAGCCTGTTATGGCAATCGCCCCTAAAAAATAACAAAAGGCTGGAAGCGATGTACTACCATCGATTTGATCGGGCCGTGGGGCTCCGACCGACCGGCGCGGCGACCGCGGCTAATGGCCGATGTGTATCGATTCACTTCGGTTCGGGTCTATTACGAGCTGTCACCGGCAGCTGACGATGACGCGTCACCACCACTGTCCAACGTCCCTCCCTACACTACATCTACCTGCAGTTAGCTACGTGTTCACACACGTCTCCTAAGTACTCAATATTCACAAGTAGGTATACTTACTTTCGAATTGACAACTACTTTTGCTTCTGACAGTGTCGAATATCAATTTGAGTTATTAAATTGGGACGAGTTAAAGGATGTAAATGTTTTTGTTTTTGTGTTAAGCTTAAATTGCTCTTATTTAGGTTGTAGTATTTAGGTTGTTGTGTCTTTGACACAACAATCCTCTAACTGAGCACCACCGCAATAGACTCACTTGTAAATACATTAAATACTAACAGTACAAATAGACTTACCTACATATAGCTACCCATTTAGAAGCATCATTTTTTAACATAAAACATGTACCTATATTTCGTCACCACTCTGATAATGAACGTGCATTTTATGCTCAACTTTGTGATCATTTATCTTTACTTGCTTACTGCAGTAACAATGCATTGCATACGTTTTACAAATCTTCTTTATTCATGGGTCTGTTGACTCATACAAACTAAAAAAATGATACATTATTTCTTAGAAGAACGGACTAAACGTATTTAGTTACATAATTCACGTGAAGCCGCGGGACGCAGCTAATAATCAAAATAAATGGGTATCATTTTACGACTCTAGAGATTAGCGCATCATGATAAAACTGAGTATTAGTGATATTTGAATTTTATGCCTAAAATTGCTTAAAAAATTATGACCAATAAAGTTTTAAAAGCTTATGGCCTTTTAGAAATTTAATGATAGTCGGTATTTGGTCGTCTCGTTGCCATGTGCCTGTGCATTGTCGTCGGTCGCGGTGCCTAGCTGGCCGGGTGGCTGGTGGTTGGTGAAGGCTAAGATATTTCCTATTACATTCAAGTCCGTCGAGTGAACCATAAAGATAAAATCATTAAGATAAGCCTGTTCTAGTGAAAAAAAGTTAAAATGTTTTTTACTGCGAAATGATAAAAATACATTTTGATTTCACAAACTATGCAGCGAAAATAAAAAATAAAGTATTGTCTAGCGATCTCAACACTAGGCTAGATTAAAGACTGGGGCGAGTTCAAGGTGAGATACAAGAAATATTATTTATTGATGTCTCAAACTCGTCCTAGCGTCTCGGCTGCCGCCGCCCCGGCCGTAGGTTAGTAGGACGAATACAAGGTTTATACGTATTGAACGAGTTCAAAAATATCTACAATCAATATAAAATATAAATGATTATAGCCTCAATTAACTCGTTTGTAAATATTATGTAAGTAGGTAAGTGAAATGCGACAGTATTAATTGAAGTAAATAAGTTCGATGTACTCTCTACATCTACCGCTGCAGTATGTGAATATAAATTGATAAGACAAATAGCGAGCGAACGTATCGGATTCCATCCTCTCGCTGCCTGGTCGGTCGTCAGTGCGCGGTTGAGCGACTATGAACGCAGCATTACAACGTCTACGTGTCTACCGAGATAGGCATCGCGGACCCTCGTCATCGTCACATCACTGACGTCACTAACTATACGTCTCCGGCGACCGACGACGACGACGCCCACTTCGCATACCTTACCTAACCTACTCGCTCTCTCATCCATCACACAATCATCTCTGTAAGCCGTTAAAGCAATTTAGATGAATCTTGGTACCTGTAGGTACCCTTTGAGATAGACATGCTATTTTTATCCCGATCCCAGACTAACGCGGGTGAAACCGGGGGCCGCAGCTAATATGAAATGCGAAAGTTTGTCTGTTTGTTCCCTCTTCACGGTCATCATACGACGCGCGGCGAATATTTCAATGTTTTGTGCCGGAGTGGAGTGGGCAGTTCATACTGTGGGTGGAGAAACTACAGTTATAATGATATTGGTCTTTATCTAATCCAGATGAACAATAATACAGCGTCAGCAACTTTAATTCATACTATTTTGGACGCTGTTGTGATTGGGACATTATTTATTGTATTAATGTAAGAAAGACCTAATAAATAATATAAACAACATAGAGACGCATCCAATGTAAAGTATGACTAGATACCTAGATAATGAAACAGCAGAGAGAGACGCCATCACGTCGGCCGGCGCGCGGCACGCCCTTGCGGATAACCTCCTTGAACTAAATACACGTCGTATCGTACCTTTGGCTTTGTCTGAAGCTACGAGTTGAAAAACAACCACTACTCTAGTAGTATACCACTCTAATCTTCTACTCCTGCCTACAAACTTAGATCAGATTTTATATTAAACTAGCTGAGCCCCGCGGTTTCACCCGCGTAATAATTTTCTACGAAATTTCTTTAATTTTTTTTTTCATAAGAACCTTCTCCTGACAATAGCAAACACAACAAAAAAAGAATTGGCCAAATTGGTCCAGGCGTTGTTGAGTTATGCGCTTACCAACACATTTTGCGATTCATTTTTATATATAAGAAGATGTAGATTTCTCAAATCCGTCACATTTGGGCCGTATCTATATATATAAAAGAGAAAATCACTGACTCACTGACTGACTGACTCACTCATCATGATATCTCAGAAACTACAAGGGCTAGGAGTCTCAAATTTTGCATGGGGGTTCCTTTTATGACGTAGGTGCTCACTAAGACGGGATTTTGCGAAATTCGACCCCTAAGGGGGAAAAATGGGGAGTCGAAGTTTGTATGGGACAACGTGATTCCTTGGTCCAATCTACTTCAAATTTTGCATAAACATTTTTTAACAGAATTATTAATGGAACACGTGTTAAAAAGGGGTAGAAAGTTATTTTGTGGGTGATTTGCTTCGAAGTTGATATCAATACTCTTTAGTGCTTTTGATTAGATTGGTAAAGACGTCACCTCAAGCTGACAGCAGCTGATGTTAACGTAAAACCAAAGAGGTTAAAAACTTGAAAAAAAGGTTTAGTACATACTGGGAACTAAATAGAAATTATATGATAATTATGAAAAGCCGTCTTTCGGCAGTCGCGGCTGGATTAATGACGTGTTTAACTTATCAATGGCTACTGTTGCGTAGTAGTAGTCAGCTTAAGTACCTACATGTGAGGGGTTTATCAGAACGCATCTGCTAAAGGCGTAAAGTAAAATAAATCTAGAGATACAAACTGAATAACGTATTGAGTAAAACCATGAGCATAAAAAATAGATATACCTAGGTAGAAGTAAGAAATGAAAATACAATCTATACGAAGTATATACTTATCTATACTAATATTATAAAGCTGAAGAGTTTGTTTGTTTGTTTTAACGCGCTAATCTCAGGAACTACTGATTCGAATTGAAAAAATATTTTTGTGTTGGATAGTCCATTTATCGGGGAACGCTACTTTTTATTTTGATATTTCCACGGGATCGACCCTTACGCGGGTGAAACCGCGGGGCGCAGCTAGTGTACTTATATAGGACGAGTTCAAGGATCACTCTATCGGATGATACATTTTTTTAACTGACATATCAACGCACAGCCCAAACAAATGGCCCATCATACCAATTTATCATGTTTTTGTTGTTTTTATTGTTAGTTTATTTTAGTATTGTTTGATTTCAAATTCGATGTCAACATTAATCTTTAATACCTATAGTGTAAAAGTTGTATTACATGAACACAATACGTGAAACAACACAGATATCAAATATATACCTACTTGATGTGCTTCCGACCCGACACAATGAAACATCCCTCTCTCTTCCAACTCTCCGAGCAGATACCGATTAAGAACCAAAGCCCCAGCTCTACGGTCTGCGTGCGTTACGCTTTACCTACCGATAGTTACATGGTGTTGGTATAACGTGAGAACGGACAGACGCGGCGGACTTCAGGCAGGACCATCCATCTAATCTACATACAAAGACATACACGCACCATTGTCATTTATTGACAATCGTAATTTTAGTCATTTTAAACACTAACTAGGAATTGGAATTAAAAATTTAAGGGTTAAATTAAAAACACTTTTTGAAATGTACAATAATGACGTGGCTTGAAAGGGTGAAGGAAGACCCCTGCCTGTAGGGTGTAGGTAGGTGACTAGGTGTATATGATACAATAAGGTACTTACCCTTCGACATTTAACTTACTCGTACAACATAACAAGCAAAGCAATACGTACCATTACGTACTGAATATTTCATTACAAACCGTCACGTCTCACCTGGTTATGTACAGTCAGAAAAGGCGAAAGCATTTTTTTAAGTTCTAATTATTCTAATGACGGTTCAATAATTTTTGGTTATTCTGCGTGAAATAACTAACACTTCGAAAGCTTTAGTGATATCAAGCAGAATAATTTATAATTACTGAATAGTTATTTAAAAAATTTAAACTTTAAAATATGTACCTGCTACCCTCAGTCCTTTCTGACTGTACCACATCGCGTCGCGTCGCGTCGCGTAGTTAGACCGTTGCTCTTTATGGCTGATTTATGATTTCGACAGTAACAGTTGTAACTTTTTATATTGTACTAGCTGCCCTCCGCGGTTTCACCCGCGTAACTCCCGATCCCGTGGGAATATCGGGATGTAAGCTATCCTATCTCTCAAGTTGGATCGAACTGCACATGGTGTGCGAATTTTATTATAATCGGTTAAGTGGTTTAGGAGTCCATTGAGGACAAACATTGTGACACGAGATTTATATATATTAAGATTGTATGACGAGAATCTTGCTGAATAAAGCCTTGACTATACCTACTTGTGTACCTACTATATACCAGGTACTGTCCTACTGTGTTATAATGTGAAAGTTTGTCTCTATTGTTATATCTACATCTTCACGCTAAACTCACTGGACCGATTGCGATGTAACTCGGTATGTAGTAGATAGCAGCTGGAGACCAAGATTGTAACGTATACTAGTTTATATCTCGATATTCCCTGAAAGGCCACGTTCACGTTCACCTACAGCGAGCACACCAGCGAGCGGCGAACGATGGTATCCGGTCGGAGTGAAATATAAAAGGTAAATGTGTTTTGTAGAGGGTAGGTACACTAGACAGATACTAGACTAATACACGATGTGTGAGTTCCTAATAAAAATGACAAAATTAAAAGCCAAGATATGGATAGGTGAATAAATTCTTTACCAACAGCCGACAGTTACTCTATAGAAAAAGACTGATGTCCGTTTGATTCATTTGATTAAAAACGTGATACCTCTACAGAGAACATCAGAGAGCCTGGTGGCTGACGACGCGACGACGTAGAGGTACTCTCTATGGGTGTGTATGTGTTATATCTCTAGTGTAGGTATAGTAGAAGTAGAAGGGTACGTCAGCGTCAGCCTGCCTAGCATGACGACCAAAACACGATACGATAAAGCTATATCACGCGATATAACTACATCAACTCTCAAAATATGATACATAAAGCCGCCATGTTAAATTTTTATTAAAAATTGCGACAAAAATTATGATAAAAATTCAACATGGCGGCTTTATCTATCATATTTTGAGAGTTGATGTAGTTATATCGCGTGATATAGCTTTATCGTATCGTGTTTTGGTCGTCATGCTAGGCTAGCTGGTTGACGTGTCTGTCTGGCTGGTTGGCTGGTGGCACATGCAGCACTTTGACAGCCGTTTGTTGTTGGTTGTCGTAGCCATGTTGTTTGTCGCACCCACACCACCCCCTCCCTTACTTGGTTCGTCAGTTACCTACTAAGTATCCACATTCTTTATTACTATATTCCCACTAATGAGATTTGAACGTCTTTTTCTCAAAGAATACTTACAAATACTAGCTCAAGTGAAGTAGGCAAGTTAAGTATCTACCGACTCCATATAGGTACTAACTACATAAGTACATCGTCTGATCTAGACTCTAGCTACTTGATGGACGTTTATTCCTAGAAATCATTCTCTATGAACAAAGACATTAAACGTACCTGTGCATAGAGCGGGCCATATGACAATCAGCGGATACAGTGAAACAAATAGTAGAAATAAATCCCTTAATGGATTTGTTCAATGGAATTGAGTAAAACAGAGTCAATTTTCTTACTAAAACTTTGCTTTGCTTTTTTCCTGCGCAAAGTGTTAGATCACAAACGTCACTTGACTGATACTACTATATAATAAGAGATAATAAGATAAATGATAAGTACATAAGTTGTTTTAGTGTTGTCCACTCTCTACTTCTAGTGTATTCCTACTCATGTGCTTCTTACTAGAAGGTCATGAGTAGGAATAGGTCAATATAATTGAAAGTCTTTGTTTAAGAAGATATCTCACTCAACTCTCGACTCTGCTCTCGTGTACCTACTTACATAAAGTTTTTATAACGTTTTAAGTAAAGAATTACCTGCTGGTCAGGGGGTTCAAGGGGGTTTTTACGACTGTAATAAAATGTACAATTTATAAAAAGATTTCATGTTATTTTGATGAAAGTTTTTGTTGAGTTTTGGCTACAGCACCCCGCGGCCGCGGGTTTACACCCTTAGAATTGAATTAGTCAGACACGATACTAACACGTAGTTACTGTGTTTACCTACGTATATACATATAAGTACATATTTACAGTTTAACATTACGTAAGTATAGGTAATTAGGTACGTTTATAAGTTGCAATAATGTTTTGTGTTTGTTGAGATAATAATGTGATAGGTATTTATTTAGCTTATACCTACTGTCTGGCTCGGTGTCTGGTGTCTGGTGTCTGGTGTCTGGGTGTCTGTGTCTGGTATTGTATCGATAGTAAATAAAATAACCGAATTATAATTACGAGGTAATCCTCGGTATGACTATAGGTACCTATTGTGACATAATTATGATAAAATCACGAAATGTAACTAAATAGTTTATTTACTAATCACGAAACGCAAGTATTGTTTGTTCCTAATTAGGTACTTACATTGACCTTTGACCTTGAACTTGTTCAATAATTATAGGTGCCTACAGCGGCATCCCAAATGGGACGTATTTGAGTTGAGCATACCATTTGGAACTTGGAAATATTAGTGAAGGTACAATTTTATTTAATGAATTCAATAGTCGTTACTCTTAGTATGTAGAATATTTTCAAGGCGCTTATGAAGTTAAACAAAATAAGTATCAAAACAATGTATAATTGGTGAACAATCCACCTTACCGAGGTGTCGTGGAGGTTTAGATTCAGACAGTGTTCCTTGAAACGTGACGTACTCTAGACGTACTTACTATTGAACCTACAATCGAACCAACATTTTGAATAAGGTTTCTCTCAACAAGAGTCAAACAAACGCTATCTATGTAAGGATGGCTCTACAATCTACTTACATCTTCTACAAGTTATATTATTTGAAAACTAGTTCGTTCACTCGCTCGCATAAGGTACGGTCTGGGTACGGTACGAAGTATGAAGTGGATTGGAATTGAATTCAACAACTTTTCTTGTTAACTCAACTTCAGGTAAACTGATATCCTATCGTAAATATTGTACGTACGTACTTACATACAGCGCAGCGCCATCTTGTTGTACAACTTACTTACTACAACTCTTATATACTTTAAAACGGCTCACTCGCAAAATGTCTAAGGTATTGAAATGTTCCTCTCTCAGAATGTCCAGACAAACAATTTTGATAAACTTCAGTTCATTTACGAGGTAACGTTCGATAAGGAGACTTTGCCTTATTTATGAAATGTAAGTACATCTGTTTCTAGGAACGAATCACTCTCAGAGAGCAACATAGCAAACTCTGCGAATCGCGGAAAAACTATCTCCATAAGTACTGAGTTTTTATCTCGATTCCGGTTTAATCCGACTAGAACTGCTCGCTGGACGCTGGACGTACTGAACGTAGGTACGTTAACTGTTACAATATCATAGTATAGCTGGATAGTTGGTCGAGTGGAATCAACGCTCGTTGTTCTGATGTACACAGCACAGCTGATGGAAGTTCCCCCACACCCCACCCACCGGCCGCGGTCGAGGGGGGCCCCGGCCGGTGGGGCCAGGGAGTGGGAGGCCCCAGCCGCCTCCTACATTCAGGCCGTTTGGGAACATAATAAATTGGTTTCCAATGTAAGCCGATGACTAGCAGTGGACTAGTGCCATACCGCGGTACCACACCCTCCGACACGACACATTGACGGACGGATTCAAATTACACCTTAACTTTAATTATAATATCGAAGTTTGAATATACCGTAGCTAACGTGTTATTAACTCGGGTTTTTGTCTTGTTTCCATTCAGTATCTTGTAGTTAATATCATAAATAGTTACCTATCTATTCTAGTTGAATGATATTCGGATAGTTATACATAGTCTTAGTAGATCGGTGTGTCTTGTTCATTCATTCATCATTGTTGTTGTAATTGCTATGATATCTATAATTGGATGGAGATTTATTGTGTAGGTATACGTAGGCAGCGGTAGGTAAGTAAGTACCTACGATAAACACAACATTGGCCTTAAATACTGTTTAAATACGTATTTTCAAACTGAGACCTCTGCCTGAAGTTTGTATGCTATCACTTTTCGCGACTTGACTGTTGCTAAAATTTTCAACTTGTAGGTAAGAACTTATTAATCAGCATTATGAGCAATAAAAAATAGAACTACGAGTAAATTCGAAAAGAATGGTTTAGTATAATATCAGTACTTACAATAAATAATAATTCACGGGAGAAAATCAAGTAAGTACTTATTTTTGAAAAATTGAAACGACGTTGTATGGTGTAGTGTGTATGTGTATGCATCTACAACATAGCTGTAGCTAGTATATCTAGTAGCTAGTTGGCTACCTATCATCATTATCACTACATAGTATAAAATAAAGTCACTTTTCTCTGTCCCTATTTCCCTTTGTACGCTTAGATCTTTAAAACTACGCTAAGGATTTTGATGCGGTTTTTTTAATAGATAGAGTGATTCAAGAGGAAGGTTTATAAATATGTATAATACATGCATAATATAGCCGTGCGAAGCCGGGGCGGGTCGCTAGTAATGTATATGATTGTAAAGAAGACAGCTTATTACTAGATAAATGATATTTGATTGACGTGTGGTAGTTGTGTACTGTAGTTACGTACAGCTCAACGTACAGCTGCTGTATCCAATTAGATAGGTATACATACGTACACAAATGATGGACGTTACTTTCATTGAACGCTTGACCACTTCACTAGGAGTAGGTTCGTTGGTACTCGGTACCTACCTACGTCTACGTAGGTAACGACCTACGCTACGTGTAGTGTGTATAGTGATAGTTCGTATTGTATTGGTTACCCGTAGGTAGGTACCATTTGTGCAATATGCCAGCCAGTGTCAATGTTTGCGGTGAGGTGTTGGTTTAATGGCAGATGTTTCCACTTGGATTCCAATTCCCTACCGGCCATGTACCAATGAATTATCGCGATGATACGGCGCAGCTTAGTTGACTCCATACGTAGTGACAAGTCCTTTTGTCTGGACATGTCAGTCGACTAAGTTGAAGGGGTGCTGTGCTAGACAGGCCTGGAAGTACTTACCTACAACACCCACAATAACATTATATTGAAGTAAATGTCAAAAGAATGTGTTGTTCCCATCGAGCCCCATAATATCGAGCCCCATGAGTAATTCAGTATCGACTATCTTACATTGTATGAGTACCTAGTACCTACCTACCTATGCAATGAATGTGTAGAAAGTAACAGGTAGGTAAGTACCGTTGCTTGTGTGTAGGTACTACTACCACAGCACAGGTAACGGGCTCCGATGGTCCCCCCCTCCCCCCTGGTGGCTGCAACCAACCACTGCTACCAAGTGCCTACTTAGCTAGCTATGGTGGTTCCATTTGCCTTCCTTTAAGGAACAGGAGTAAAATAACTGCACACCTACATAATCTGAAGTTAACCAGACAAAGTGCAAAAGGAATTTAGAAAAATAAATTCGGGTTGAGTACGGAATTTCGATTTCTTTTTTGTGTAGGTGCAGTAATTGTCCCTTTTTAAAAGTCGGCTTAAATGTTTAAAGGGGATGCAACATTGTAAACAATCAGACATTTATACTAAAGTAACGACGAGGCCACCCTTCCAACCAACCTATCCCTGTGGCAATGGCAATGGATACAGGGTTTTTTGTAACACGCTGTAAAATACATTTATACAAATAACAAATGCCATACATAGATGTAACAAAGCTCGTAAAGTCTCAGGTTTTCTTGTTAGGATGCAAATAAAAAATAATCTTCTTAAATATATTTGTAAAATGAAATAAAATTCAGCAGTATAATCCTATATGAATGGTACAGTAACCACCCCTATTATTTGTCTGCTGAACCAGCCGTCACTAACTAGTACGATGGCGAGACGTAGGACGAGTTATACTTACCAACGTTGTTGAACATGTTTGTAAATATTTTTTATATTCAACTATATTATTAAATCTGTATGATTCGATGCAAGTACCTTTGTAGGTACCTGCCCTGGCAGTAGCGAGGAGTAAAATATCTTTGACGGTAAGCCGATAAACTACCACATAATCCAGATACCTTCCTAGACCAGATCGGTCTAATATACCTAATAACACCTATGGTTGAATCCGTACGTAAAGGTAAACCGTCAGGAATCGTGTTGTATGTACCCTTCGCTACTGCGGTAACTGGTCCATATCTCTATGATAGCTCAGAGTAGAGAGTACTGTACGGACGACAATAGTGTTTGATGTCCGCCGCCCCGACCGCCCCAACCGCCCCAACCGCCCCCGACGACACCATCTTTATTACACTATCTACACAACTCCACTTCACTCGTACTTACTTACTGTACTAAACTACCTATTCAGATAAAATTATAATTACGTTTCAAGAGTTTTACAGCTTTTTGTTTGTGATTGTATATCATTTCATAGGAGGTGGTAATAATAGTTTAAAAAACGTTTTTATGGTCATACCTTCGAGGAGAGAGATGCAATTGTCTTTGATTTATTCCGATATGCCGAGCGCATTTCAATTGAACAAATTAATAAGTTTCCTTAATTTTATTATTTATGTTCAGTTTTTTGACATGCCTCAAGTAGACTAAGTAAATAGCTATAAAGAAATTGTAATAAATTGTAACAACTATGCATAATTATGTGAAAAACAATTATGATAAGAAAGTAGAGAATTATGCCTATAGTATAAGTACTTACCTACTCCTATTTTATAATAGGTTAATAAGAATTATTCCTATAACATGACTCGGTAATAGATGTAACTTTTCTCACTTATCAACCCCTATAGCATTCTAAGTTAGTGTTCGGATGAGCGTGCGAGATGGGAATGAGTTCTGCAGCTACTGTAATGATCTGTCCGTATATTCCCACGGTCGCGGTCTGTGTACAATTAACATTGAAGGAAAGCACACCGCCATCGCGCGATCAAACCCGCCGCGGCTCAATTGTAAACAGATGTATGTATATAATTGACCGAACGAGCGAAGCGAGAGAGGTCTAGTGTTGAGAAGGGTCGGTCGCTCGTATGTTTGTATGTTTGTATGTTTGTTCGACGATAACTTGAGTACCGTTGCTCTGATCTTCATGATTTTTGGTATACAAGTAGTTGAGGTCCATAGAATTTTTAAGTTCGAACATGAGCAGGATCGGTCAGGGGGTTACGGAGATAGGGGTCCAAAAGGGGATCTACCTATATGGCACACAAACTATACTGCAAATATACCCGAGTGGGGTATCAAATGAAAGGGCGTAACTTCGGTGACAATAATATGGTACCATGGAACTGATCTGATGATAGAGCTGGAGGGAATCTGCAGGAATTATCTCATTATCCATACTTCATAGTTCATTCATTCAAACTACTCGTCAAGAATCGCCTTGACGAGTAGTTTGTCTTTCAATGGTAACCAGGGTCTGATGATGGAACTGGAAGGTGGTCATAGGAACTTCGCAATGAAACGACACAACCACATCGAGTTTGGGCTCGTTAGAATCGTCTTGACAAGTAGTTTGTCTTTCAATGGTGACCAGGGTCTGATGATGGAACTGGAAGGTTGTCATAGGAACTTCGCAATGAAACGACACAACCTCATCGAGTTTGGGCTCGTTAGAATCGTCTTGACGAGTAGTTTGTCTTTCAATGGTGACCAGGGTCTGATGATGGAACTGGAAGGTGGTCATAGGAACTTCGCAATGAAACGACAGAACCCCATCGAGTTTGGGCTCGTTAGAATCGCCTTGACGGGTAGTTTGTCTTTCAATGGTAACCAGGGTCTGATGATGGAACTGGAAGGTGGTCATAGGAACTTCGCAATGAAACGACACAACCTCATCGAGTTTGGGCTCGTTAGAATCGTCTTGACGAGTAGTTTGTCTTTCAATGGTGACTAGGGTCTGATGATGGAACTGGAAGGTTGTCATAGGAACTTCGCAATGAAACGACACAACCCCATCGAGTTTGGGCTCGTTAGAATCGTCTTGACGAGTAGTTTGTCTTTCAATGGTGACCAGGGTCTGATGATGGAACTGGAAGGTAGTCATAGGAACTTCGCAATGAAACGACACAACCCCATCGAGTTTGGGCTCGTTAGAATCGCCTTGACGGGTAGTTTGTCTTTCAATGGTAACCAGGGTCTGATGATGGAACTGGAAGGTGGTCATAGGAACTTCGCAATGAAACGACACAACCTCATCGAGTTTAGGCTCGTTAGAATCGTCTTGACGAGTAGTTTGGCTTTCAATGGTGACCAGGGTCTGATGATGGAACTGGAAGGTGGTCATAGGAACTTCGCAATGAAACGACACAACCCCATCGAGTTTGGGCTCGTTAGAATCGCCTTGACGGGTAGTTTGTCTTTCAATAGTAACCAGGGTCCGATCTAACATATTAAGTTATCAAAGACCAAAAAGTATAAAATAAATTAATAGAATAAAAAACTAAAAAAACACGCTTTATTAAAAAAAGTCCAACTAAAAAATAGAAAACAAAATCTAATATTGTCATAGGAACTTCGCAATGAAACGACACAACCCCATCGAGTTTGGGCTCGTTAGAATCGTCTTGACGAGTAGTTTGTCTTTCAATGGTGACCAGGGTCTGATGATGGAACTGGAAGGTGGTCATAGGAACTTCGCAATGAAACGACACAACCCCATCGAGTTTGGGCTCGTTAGAATCTCCTTGACGGGTAGTTTGTCTTTCAATAGTAACCAGGGTCCGATCTAACATATTAAGTTATCAAAGACCAAAAAGTATAAAATAAATTAATAGAATAAAAAACTAAAAAAACACGCTTTAATAAAAAAAGTCCAACTAAAAAATAGAAAATAAAATCTAATAAATTTGGATTAAGAATATTGTACTTAAATAGTAAGCGTGCTACATTGTGATCGCAAAAGAAAAATAACGAAGGTGTAGCATCACAAATTCACAATGTAACACGCTTACTATTTACAATATTCTTAATCCAAATTTATTTAAATTTTAAATTTATAGAAATTTATTACTTTGCCCCAAATCGTCCGAACTCTCTTTGCTTCATTTCCTATAATTATTTTTTATTTCATAATCATGGGCTGTTTTACAATAATAGTGGTGGATAGTATAAAATAGTAGGAATGTTCGGTTCTAGCCGATCTAGAGACTCTGATAATTATAAAATTTGTGACTATTTTTTTTATAATTTTTATTGACTTGTTATATTTTAGTTTAGGGACTTATTACAGGACATATTGGCCTCAAACTTCTCTAATATATTCTCGTTCTCGAGCTTGTCTTCTCGTTTCCTCTTACGTAACATTATGATAAGTAGATAAATAAGGAAGGAAGGAAAGGAATTACTATCTTCTGGATATTATGTTGGACACATTCAAAATGTCTTGAGTAAAAATAAAGAGTCAACGGATGTCCAGGGGTGTGATGATTGAGCTGGCCTATGCTTTTAGAACTTAACAACAACAACAAGTTATGCCTATCGTGTTTGGATTCTCTAAATCATCCAATGTCAGATAATAGCGATACTAGGCACCTATCATTCAAATAAGATAGACCTGTCGTATTTGGAGTCTTTCGTCGTTATATTATACATTTTAGTACTTTACGCTGAAATATAATAAACGCTGAAAAAAACTCGTGAGGTCTCAGTTCGGGGCGAACTACTAGTAGTTATTGTAGCACACATCAACACCGAACCCCAAGCTAAGTAACTTGCTTGTGTTATACTTTGTTTGACGACCTAATGTCGCTGCATACGTCACAGGATTTTTCCCGAGCCGGACGTATGTGATATTTTTATATGAAACGCTGCACTAACGATTATTAGATCAATAAAATCGGACATAAGTAAAAATGCGCAACTTAGTCAAAAGTGTCATGTAAGCTATTGTTCCTATAGCCAGGTAACCGACCTTTTAGACGGCGGCCATTAAAAATCCCCCCGCCCTAGACCTGTTTTAACAAATCAGTCGAAACTCAGCCGTTCGTGGAGTCGCATGTCTTTGTTTTCGGCACTTTTGTTCGCACTATAACTTCGCTTCACAGTTGTGTGTTTGTGTGGTTCAATTTAGAAAAAACTTTTATTGGATATGGCAGAAGAAGGTATGTACTACATTTTAAAATATTACATGATTACTTTGTCGTATAAAATTTATATTTTTATGTGATATGAAAACAGTTACAATTTAGGTACATTTTTTTGCTTTACTTTTTCAAACAATCGTGTTTTTATGTATATGTCGTGTCTTGTCGGGCTACAACTTTTATAACAATATAATAATTGATTTGTTGGCTATTGTAAATCATAATAAAACCATCCGCCTACGTCCGCCATTTTGTTTTATATGACTTTTAAATTGTACGTAAAAATTACACAATTATTTTAAGTTAATATATTTATTTATTTGTCGTACAGATAATTCGAGAACTATCAAGATATTTACTAGAAGAGCATTGTGGGAGATCTTGAATGAATTCAAGGGCCACAAAATAGAAGAAAAGTTTTCATTGTTTGAAGATAGACTTGTCCAATTGACAAATTGTCCGGAACATGAGAAACATAAAATGGTAAATGGTTTGAAGCACTTTAAAAGTGAATTCAAAAAGAAGTGGAGAGGAGCTTCATACAAAGAAGAACGGTTTTTTAAAAGTAATGAAGTGTGGCTTACATCTTCGATGGAATTACCTAACTGGCCTGAAATGCCCTAACCAAAACCTGGACGTCCAAAAAAATCATTTGAAGATGTGTGTGACCGTAGCAAACGGAGAAAAACAAAAGATCTGCGTGAACAAGTATCTGTCGAGGAGTTGACTTATGCTGCTGGCGTGAGTCAGGGCACTTCAGGAAATAAAGATGCATCAAAAATAATTAAAGAATTAATGGCTTCACCCACCAGAGCTACTAAACTTAGAAAAGTTATTTCTAGTACCAAGAAGCAAACAACTGTAAAAAAATATACGCCAGCAGAAGCACTGGCTATCTTTGTTGAAGGTGATTTCACTAGAAGACAATGGGAAATAATCCACAGATCTGGTAAAGCTATTTACCCATGCTATTCTGTCATACAAATGGCTAAGATTGAATGTTATCCCGAGGAAGAATCAATACATGTCACTGAGACAAGCGCAGAAGTTAAACTTCAAGCATTACTAAATCACACTGCATTGCGCTTGTACAAATATATAGCGGAGGTTGTCAATACGTCATGCACTGAAGAAGAAAAACAAAATATGGTGTTAATTTCGAAATGGGGATGTGACGGATCTCAGCAGACACAATACAAGCAAAAATTCGAAAATCACGGAGATAGTGATGCAAATATTTTTCAAAGCTCACTAGTGCCTCTAAGACTATCTGTTATCATTGAAGAAGAGGAGAAAAAAATCATTTGGCAAAATCCGGTTCCGTCTTCAGTCAGATTCTGCAGACCCATACGTATAAGATTTATAAATGAAACAAAAGATATCACAAAACAAGAAATACAATACATTGAAAACCAAGCCGAACAGCTTCAGGAGACAGAAATTGATGGCAGCAAAATAAAACATAAACTGTTACTTACCATGATTGATGGCAAGGTATGTAATGCTGCTACAGACACCTCATCTACAATGAGATGCTACATTTGCGGACAGACTTCGAAGGATTTTAATAAATTAATTAAAAAAGAAAGTAAAGTAGAAACGTTGAAGTTTGGATTATCAATTCTTCACGCAAGAATTCGATTTTTCGAATCTATTTTACATTTAGCCTATAAATTGCCTTTACAAAAATGGCAAGCACGGTCTACAGAAGAAAAAAGAATTGTAAAATAGACTAAAGAAAAACTACAAAAAGCCTTTAAAGAGGAAATGGGATTACTCGTAGATGTTCCCAAAGCAGGGTTTGGGAACACTAATGACGGGAACACGTCAAGGAGATTTTTTGCAGATCCGGAACGCTCCTCAAGAATAACTGGCATCAATGTCGATTTAATAAAAAGGTTTAAAGTCATATTAGAAGTAATATCAAGTGGCAATAACATTGATGTAGAAAAATTTGAAGCATACGCAAATGAAACTGCAAAAATATATGTCGATCTGTATGGTTGGCATCCCATGTCACCAACCATACACAAAATTTTGATACATGGAGGTGAAGTAATAGCTCATGCACTCCTACCTATTGGCCAGTTATCGGAAGAGGCAGCTGAAGCCCGAAACAAACATTTTAGGCAATACAGATTACATTTTTCCCGCAAATTTTCGCGCAGAGACTGCAACATAGATATAATAAACAGACTTCTTTTAAGTTCAGATCCATTTATCAGCTGCAGCAGAAAGACGCAAAATAAAAAAAGACAGCCTTTCTCAAAGGAGGCAATAGAAATGATGTCTGCCAGCACGGTATTTAAAAATAGACAAAGCGAAGACGAAAGTTCCGACGAAGAAGAAGTTGAAGAATCCTAAAAATGTAAAAAGATGTAAAATTTTAAATATATAATTATTATATTGGTCAAACTTTGTGTTTTATTTAATTTAATTGCACATAAAATTATATAAATAAATTAAATATTTTTGTCCGATTTTTTCACTCAAATACTCGTTAGTGCGCTGTCAAGAAATTGTCACGTTCCGTCCGACACGGGCAAGTCCACGAACACTTTATGAACGATGCACGTCACGTCCCCGTCCCGTCCGAGGTTTTATCCCGTCACGTATGCAGCGATTTTATTTAATCTGGACACATGAGTAATTATTTACTCATGTGATCTGGATACGGTTCACTAAAGCTAAAGAGTCACTCACCGACTGATCGCTGCGTAGTACCTCCATGGAACATAACGACGACGTACCGTACACCTCCTTGGATACAGTCTCGTTGTCGTTCGTCTGATGCTTACACATTTATTTTTTAGTAAGTTAAACTAAACTAGGCCCGTTCGCGTCGCGTTGGCGCGGCAACCAATATACGAGAGAAATAAGTATTGTTTTTATCGTCGTTTTATTACATCACAACATTCACAACACATCTACACACTCGTACTTCAAATTAGAAGACAACGTTGTCAGTTTTTGTTAGTATCTCACCGATAATTAATTTATTCACACGCGAAAACCGATCACAACAAAACAACCGTATCGAGCCGCCCGCTATTATTTTCGTAATCCATAGATAATCTTCTAGAATCCTCTAGCAATGTAAACAATAGCCAACCTTCTAAACAAAATTACTGACAAAACAGATGTTGTCAACTTTTTAAACAAAATATTTCCTATGTAATGTTGCAAGTACGTAACAACTAATTTCACTATTTAAATGTAAATCCTAGGAATCTTACAAAGCTAATTATAGTCGGAATAAGTGTGACTGAATGTGATTGGTGACGTTAGCGGTAGAGCCGAGCGTTACTTACCTTTCCCTTTGAATTAGATTTAATTATAGTCAGCGTGACAATGGAAAATATAATATACTTACTCAGAAAATATCTCCAAATGGGGACAAACAGGAACCAATGTTTCTGCCTCCCGGCGGAACCGTCAGGAGATAATACTTACTTAGGACTTGTAATTAGTTTTGCTGATAGTAAATAAATTATTTTTTACCATTGCCACTCGAAAAAGGGCATTTTATTCATCGATAACAGTGAATAAAACGCTCTTTTACTCACTGAGTGAATAAAAGCATTTTGAATTTGGAACATGCACCAATATACGAAATAATATGGACTTATAAAAAAAAAGTAGGTACTGAAGTGCTGAAAGAACGTACTGGCTGGATGGAATATTAAATTTAAAAAAAAGTATACCGCCAATTTAGATTTTTTTCGAATCATTCCGAAATAAAGCAGCAATTTATAGTAGATTATTTGTTGCCGCCAAAATCTCGGGAGCATGACAATGGGAGTATGACATGGAATAAAATTCAATGAAATGGAATAAAACCTAAAAATATATACAATTAAAAAATTTCTTTTCTATCTGTTATCGTGGTTGTTTTAAGTTATTGAAACATCTAATAACATAAATTATATTAAAATGAGTTCTTCCAGTAACGAAAATGAGACACAATCTCTTGAGCCATTTCTAAATTTATTTTCTCGCAGTCAATGGTAAAAAGTAGAGTACACAACTCGTGAAAAAAATAATTTATCTCGGTCCTTGTATCCCTCGCTCCGCTCAGGATTCTAATCTAAAATCCCTCGCTACGCTCGGGATTCAACTATACAATCCTTCGCTGCTCTCGGGATCCAACTTAGTCCCTCGAATTAAATTACCTTTTTTTCACTTGTTGTATAATCTACTATTTTATCACAGTTGCTCATAAAGTGGATCTTATTAAACCGCTTTTAGGCTCATAATGCAACGTATTATACACGCGTGCGATAAAAAAAAATCCAACTAGTGGTAAAATAATACGTTATCCCGATAAGTTAAATACGTTATAGGTACTGCTAATTACATATTAGGTAGATGAAACATTCTTAATTTATCTGGGTTAGGTATACTGTTTTGATGTATAGAAAAAAGGTAAGTACCATCAAAGGGTTTTTAAGCCTTGCTGGCTTAAAACTCTTTGTTGGTAACTTTTTTCTTCTTTTCAAAAAATTTTACGTGATAACGTCTTTGAAAACAATTAAAAATTGAGTTTTGTTTTTATTTTGTTTTTTCTTTAGGTACGTAAATATATTTTTTCCTTACCATTACCTGTATTGTTTTTAACCGCCGACGCAAAAACAAATGAAAAAAACCCTAAAAAAATATTGTATGTCAGACGAGACTGTAAAGGTTAAAAGTCTTTTGCCTAGCCTTTCGGGAGTGTAATTAACAAAAAATAGGTGTCATTTCCTGACCTATGGTTTTTATAGTAGATTATACAACAAGTGAAAAAAAATGTAATTTAATTCGAGGGACTAAGTTGGATCCCGAGAGCAGCGAAGTACGCTCGGGATTCTAGATTAGAATCCTGAGTGGAGCGAGGGATACAAGGACCGAGATAAATTATTATTTTCACGAGTTGTGTACTCTACTTTTTACCATTGACTGCAAGAAAATAAATTTAGAAATGCTGCAAGAGATTGTGTCTCATTTTCGTTACTGGAAGAACTAATTTTAATATAATTTATGTCGTTAGATGTTTCAATAACTTATAACAACCACGATAACAGAAAGAAAAGAATTTTTTTAATTGTATATATTTTTAAGTTTTATTTCATTTAATTGAATTTTATTCCAAGTCATTCTATGTCATACTCCCATTGTCATGCTCCCGAGATTTCTTTTTCTTTAAATTTAATATTCCATCCAGCCAGTACGTTCTTTCAGCACTTTCAGTACGTTTTTTTTTATAAGTCCATTTATTTCGTATATTCGTGCATGTTCCAAATTCAAAATGATTTTATTCACTCAGTGAGTAAAAGAGCGTTTTATTCACTGTTATCGATGAATAAAATGCCCTTTTTCGAGTGGCAATGGTAAAAAATTATTTTCAGTAAATCTATACTAATATTATAAAGCTGAAGAGTTTGTTTGTTTGAACGCGCTAATCTCAGGAACTGCTGGTTCGAATTGAAAAATCCTTTTTGTGTTGGATAGTCCATTTATCGAGGAAGGTTATAGGCTACTTTTTATCCCGATATTCCCACGGGATCGGGAGTTACCGGGTGAAACCGCGGAGCGCAGCTAGTAATATATATTAAGATACTTATTTGAATATTTTTGAGATTTTCTTACTATAGGTAAGTAGTTCTTTTTCATACATTTTTGAATATTTTATGGGATAAAATTTCTAAACTTTTAAACGTGATGCTGGTGACGTTACCAATGGTGTGTAATATATCAATGTCTTCCATTGCCTAAGTTGTGTTAAAAAAGTGTGTATCCATCATGGACGTATTAACTGTCATTTGATTTATTTAATTATTATGGCACATGACGATTTCGTCATAACGCCGATGCCGATGGTGCCATCATCAGAGTGCAAATGAAGGTCAAACATATTTAATCGAAAATATGCTTCATCAACGTTTATTTTTGATTAAGTAAGTATATTATGTTTATGTATAACGTAGAAGAAGTATTTTTCTTTAAATGGTTTTGATATTTAAATAAAAAAAATGAACAATCCAAATAGGATTGCTGGCTGCGACATATCTATGGCTGCGACAAAACGACACACCGACGCGACACGGTGCGACCGACTGGAGTGTAGAGGGCGCCACCGTGCCACGCCTCCTCTTCACAACTATTAATCAAACGTCACCACCATCATACACAACTTACATCTACAACATCAACTCTACTGTCCAAGCAATACGATCTACTTTAGCTTGGTACAGAACTATGGAGTTTTCTTTCAGAACGCGTCCGCTGAGGGAATTGATGGTGTTCAGTGTCGGTCCTGAGTCGTGTCACGATGACTTATGATAAAATATCTTCTAATTATTACACCCGCTAATTACTGGCGCCTTTTGCTTCGGACGTTTTTGATTACCTAATATAGGTAATTTGATGGTAAAGTTGGTTTTAATGAGTTCTCTCATCTCTGTGCTGACTTGCTAACTGATTGCTGATTGCAGCCCACTCAAATATAATTTAACACCGATTAGATGTATTGTTTGGGAACAATGGAACGTAACAAAAACTTAACGGTTCAATGAAATGTAAAACTTAATAAAAGTAAAATAAATCTTTTCTATCACTTCGAAATGTTGTCCGACCTACTAACGCCATCTATCCGTGCACGTCTAAACTAGAACGTCTACTAGTACACCCTCGTACACGAACCGCGTCACGTTGTGTGCGAGTATTTCCGTTTCAAGTTAGATGGCACCACTTATCTTCTCACAGGGCGCGTGATACAAACCAAATTGAAGACAATCTTGCGGTAAACCGTTTAATTTTGCAAAATTGCAAAGAAAATTGAATTACGACTAGTATCACAGTTATGCAATTACTTATTCATTAAGCTAAGAACTGTTATTTATATTGCTAGGGGAAATAACTAACGTAGGTAGTCTATAGATTGTCCTCAGTTGTCTTGTAGAGGTATATACCTCGGGAGGTGTTGGTGCAGTGGTAGCCGAGCAGCGCGCGGCGGCCGGTGCAGGCGAGCGCGTCTAGCTCGCGCCACGAGCGGCACCTGCGGCCCGCCATGCCGGCGCCGCCGCGGCGTGCTGACGCTGCGAACACACGCCACGAGACGTTGTGGTCGCACTCGAACGAGACCTGTCCACCGCCGGCGCCAGCGGCACAGGACGGCTGCGGGCCGAGGCCGTTCACGTACACGTCCGTGTGTCCGACCGGCTCCATGAGGCCGAGCACGCCGGGGCTCGAGTGCACCGCCTGGACGAACGCGGCGTCGGAGCGGGCAAGCCGCGCGCCCGCGGCCGTAGCGCGACCGAAGCACGGCTTGGCCGGGTCGAGCGCGGTGATGCGCGCGAGCACCTCGCCCGTCCGTTCGGCGAGCAGGCGGCCCGCGAGGCCCGCGACGTGCGCGCCCAGGCTGAACCCGACGAGGTGCACCTCCGAGGGAGGCGTACCGCCGCCGCCGTCCTCGGCGCGGGCGAGCCGCACGAGGAACGCGGCGAGCTGGGCGGCGACGGGTCGGACGCGCGCCGCCGCGGAGAGGTACCCCCGTGCGAACGCGGGCCGCGTGTCGAGCACGAGGGGCGCGCGGTGGTGCGGCAGCAGCGCGCCGAGCACCGCGCGCGCCGCCTCGTCCTGCGGCGTGTTCCACCACCCGGGCACGTACACTACCACCCCACCACCGTCGTCAGCATCCACAGCTCGGTGCGCCGCCGCCAGCGGGACGGTGCGACGACCGCCCCCAGCCCTCACCACCACCACGTCCAGCGGCGGTACATCCCTCACCAACTGACCCGAGAACATCACCTCCAGCGGCAGCAGGTCACCTGGAACATTACGTGTGACACTATATACCTACATACATACGTGCATGATGGACTACAACAACAATAGACAATGTCGTCGTCGTAATAATCATGTAGGTACTATGTATGTAATGTCATACAATACGACCGTGAACACTGACTTAGCTGGAGAACATCCAGGTGGAACCTTCACGTGGAACTATTTACCTACTTCCCTGTATTACATTATTTACATGACGTAAGATAGGAGTATGTATTCTAGTATACATATTATAGCACTAAGTATACACCAAGGACAGTCAAGTCATCTGATAAGTAAGTAGGCAGTCAATATTTTATCATAAAAAATTATTATGAATGTGAAACTTTGTGTTACGTTTGTCGCGCAAGAACTATTGGAGCTATTTGCGATGAAATTGTGAGTGTAGATATTCCCACGGGATCGAGACGTAACCGCGGGACGCAGCTAGCATGCACCAGCTACAATTACGAAGCGATACAATGAGACGCACGAATTATTTAACAGCAACAATAAAAGTAATTGAATGTCCACGATGACAACTAAACTGAAATGATATAACATTCGTGACAATACGAGTATAAAGAACCTTAAGTATATACCTACCTACCTAACTTTATATAGGTCCGTAGTTATTGCAAGTAAGTAGGTATTGCTAACATATAATGTACCTATATCATTTGGTTGAGGTTTGTAGGTTAATTGATAAATCAATTATAAACTAGATCAATAGGTTTTTAAAATCATTAAGCTGTTTTTTGGTTAAAATCAAATAAATGAATGAATGTTTTTTTCCTTTCGATCTTCTTTTGGTTTTAATTCGA
This sequence comes from Idaea aversata, assembly GCA_907269075.1. Lineage (NCBI taxonomy): Eukaryota > Metazoa > Arthropoda > Insecta > Lepidoptera > Geometridae > Idaea > Idaea aversata. The sequence continues at coordinate 215,804 of OU026100.1, forward strand.
TCGTCTTTTGTGTTTTTGTTCGAATCGTCTTTTGTGGGTATGTACCTATCTGTTACGATAGGAAGTTTTTTGTATCTCTTTAGATCGTCTTTTGTGTCTGTTTCGATCGTCTTTTGTAATTGTTCGTATCGTCTTGAATAAAGGAACTAATAGAAATAGAACAAAAAAGTTTAATGTTTATTTTACAGTTCTATGAGACTAGTACATGAAAATAACACTAGTTCCATTGAGCACTTACCTAAATAATACTTTCTCCGAAGCTTTTTATATCACTATCACTTCACTACATAGTATAAAACAAAGTCGCTTTCTCTGTCCCTATATCCCTATGTATGCTTAAATCTTTAAAACTACGTAACGGATTTTGATGCGGTTTTTTTAAATAGATAGAGTGATTCAAGAGGAAGGTTTATATGTATAATAAATAAATAAATAAATAAATAAATAAATATTTCAGGACATATTACACATCGCCATCCAGCCCCAAGCTAAGCAACTTAATGCTTGTGTTATGGGTGCCAGATAACGGATAAACTACTTATATACTTTTTTTTTTGTAAATATATACATATTATACACATAGGAAACACCCAGAACCAGAAACAAGAATTTATGGTCAGCATAAATACTTGTTCCCGGCGGGAATCGAACCCGCAACCTTCTGCGTCGCAGTCGGGTGTTCGCCCGACGCGCCACAGAGGTCGTCAATAATAATACATGCATAATATAGCCTTGCGAAGCCGGGGCGGGTCGCTAGTTTTAAATAAAACACCGTAGAATACAGAATGTCGACTACAAACGCTCGTGCACGTGCTCGCGTGCTCGCGCTGCACTAAATGATATGACTCATCATTAATTATTTTATCTCTACGTAAACAGTTATTTGATTATTTATGTATTGTTTTCGGCAATGCATTGTGTGATTAGTCATTGACTTGGCGACTCTGGCAACATTCTTTGTATTCTTCAAGTAAGTGTTTACATCTTGTTTAGATGGTGTATGTATACAGCCAGCGTCGACAACTTCAGATCATGGTATTTAGGAGACGTTGTAGTGCCTGGGACATGTATTTAGTACTAGCTTCGCCCCGCTTTAGTCCCGCGTTAGTCCCGATCCCGGGGGACTTCCCATGGGATAAAAAGTACCCTATGTGTTAATCTAGGTCTCTTCTATCTAAATACCGAGTTTCATTGCAATCATTTATTAAAGTTTTTGCGTGAAGCAGTAATAAACATACGAAACCGGGAGGTTCGTAACCAGTTACGAATGTATTAGTAGGAAGTAGTATTAAATGAAGTAGAGTTGTCGTGGCTGTACCTTATATCCTTTAGGAGTCTAGTCGACTATGACATGTTGAGAGGAAACAACTTGCTTGTTCTCATTCTACTCAAAATCGTCTGACAATACATCTGGAACCAACTGTGTTACTCTATGGTAGGTACAGTCGGCTGCATAATTGCAGCCCTCGGTAGAGTTCGAAAATTATTACTATTATTGGAATGTTTTCATTCTAATAATTTTTGTTTGATAATTGATGAGTTAGAAGATTTTAAACTTCAACTAAAGCAGGTGTCTAGAATCTTGCTCGTGTTGAAAACATTCTTATAACGGCCATTCTGGAGCTATACGGTGGGTCTGCAATTATGCAGCCGACCGTACATAACTAGATTTCTACTATTATTTGAAAATTAATACTTTATTTTACGAACTGAAATAATATCAAAGTAAAAAAAATATATTCCTTTGGATGCTTAATACATTTGTACAAAGATCACATAGTAGGTATCGTCTTAAAAACTAAGTTCGGATGTGTGCCTTCGGAACGCGCCCACCAATGAGAAGAAGGAAAAAGAAACTCATGGGTTTTTTAGCATTATTACTATACAAATTAGCATTGTATTATATCTATCTACCCGTAGATATATGCCCGTAGTAATATAATAGAGCTAGGTAGGTATATTATACTAAGTAGAGATGGATGGAACCATTAAAACAGCTGTAAAGTATACCAAACAAACACAATAATTGCACATAAATACTGAGGTCTTACACTCTAGAGATCATTAACGTTTTATTGATGAATATCGCACATAACGTAACATATTGTTTGTTATACAATAACATCAGACGATTATTGATGGACGAGACCCTCATTCATATAAGTTTGAACATAGGTAACATTCGTTTTAGAACCTGACGGTACTGTTTATTAAAAATATTTTGCACAATAGAACTAAATAGAACTAAAACGAGCGTTGCCAAATGGGATAATGTAGCTATTCAGCAATTGTAATCTACACTGTCGACTAAGCTGAGAGGGTTGTATAGGTGCTGCGGACAAGCCTACTCCATCTAATACATGTTCCGCAAGTTGCTGTATATAAATCATGTAGACATAAGATGTAAAGGTATAATGTATATCTTACATGCAGCGGACGCGGCCTGGATGAGATCCTGCGCCGAGTCGAGCAGGTACGAGGGCAACTGCAGGTCGTCAGCAGTAGCAGTAGCAGTAGCAACAGCAGCGCACAGCACGAGGAAGAGCGCGAGGAGGCGCGCGAGCACCGACGGCGACGACGCGGGCGACACCACGGGACGCATGCTTGCACCACGCTTACATAACACCAAATAACAACACCTACGACATGTGAAGAGACCTTCGATGAGTACCACCGACCGACCGACCGACCGACGCGGTACGATGCGGTGCTAGTGATGTCTCTATCTACTGTGCACTATATCGATACTGCTGTTGTTGTAACGTAACAAATAAATAATAATACTATAATCAAAATAGAAGTGACTGATACCTGCTGACGCAGCAGAGACGTGTTTGCTCGGATGTCGTATAAACAACAAATTATAACAATACATAAACTAGTAATTATGACTAGAACTGTACGAGTCGCTAGTCCAGCGATATATCTGCGTGCTTCGATGCCCGCTCTATCGATACAACTGATGACGCAGCAACAGACGTACAACAAACATCAGATAACAACACTAGTTAAAACATAAACCTTCAATGTAGAACTTTAGATGCGCTCCATCGATACTGCAGACTGCTGACACAGCCGACCGACGTCATGGACGTGCTCGCTCGCTGATTGCATATTCGATAAGATTACTGCGGTCGGGAACAACATATTATTATTACAATCTCGAATTAGATCGCGCCTTGTTCCATGGTAAAAGAAAAAATCCAAGCACAAAGATGAAAAGTTAAAACTCAAACATATAATAATAATATACCATTGATAAATAATTCTGTCTTATAAAATACACCAACAGGGTTACATTGAAGAAAATACACCAACAGGGTTACATTGAAGAAAATAACCAAAATTTTAAATTTGATTTGTAAATTAATCAAATTAATCAGGTGTTTATTTTTTATAATAATATCGATAAGTTCACCCATCCTTCCTTACTTCCAAATAGTGACCTTAACCTCCGTTAGATTCCGGGTGCGTATGGGGCCCGCTAAGATCTTTGGGCCCAAGTCAACCTCACCTGCAAGCTGGTGCACCTGCTGAGAGACGGACGAGGCTCTGGCGCTGACTTTTCCTCTCTGGGGTTGGGGGGTCAGACGGCATTCGCTCCCGTAAAAGTCAAAAGTAAGCCGCATCATATGGAAAGTATAGAAAGTAGTTGTCCCACAGATAGGGCGCCGCCGCATAACGGCGCGCAGGAGCCTCGCCCGACTCCTGTGGGAAGTGGACGAGGGCTACCGTGCCATGGGCGGGCACGGCCAAAGACGCGAGCCCCAACTCACAAAAAGAAACTCCGCTTCGCAACGTGGAACATTGGCACGCTAACCGGACGCGCGAGGGAGCTAGCCGACGTACTTTCCAGGCGAAAAGTGGCCGTGGCGTTCCTGCAGGAGACTCGATGGAAAGGCAGCAGATCCCGGCACATTGGGAACGGCTACAAGCTGATCTACACGGGTGCACCTGGTGGAGAGAACGGGGTGGCTGTGGTACTCGCTGAGGGGTTTCATGATTGTATCTTGGAGGTAAAACTCTTTAGCGACCGACTTATGGCCGTGAAGGTGCTTATTGAGGGGGTTGTAACCCACTTAATAAGTGCCTATGCGCCGCAGGTCGGTTGTAGCGACGCTGATAAGATACTGTTTTGGAACAAACTCGGTGAGGTCCTTGGAGCCATCCCGTTGTCACAGGGGATCGTTTTGGGTGGTGATCTTAACGGTCATGTTGGCGAGATGGGGGTGGAATTTGAGCGTGTTCACGGAGGCTACGGGTACGGCAGTCGGAATGCGGAAGGGGAAGAAATCCTACGTACGTGTGCCACTGCCGACCTGGCCCTCGTGAACACTTACTTCAAAAAGAAACCCGACCACTTGATCACCTACAAGAGTGGAAGGCACACTACCCAAATCGATTTTCTAATCACCAGGAGACATCATATCGGCAACGTAGCTAACTGCAAAGTCATACCCGGTGAGAGTCTTACTGATCAACACCGTCTTCTTGTCATGGATCTCTGTGTGAAACCCAAAGACAAACACCCTGAGCAATGTCGTCGCCAAATCAGATGGTGGATGCTGGATGAAACCAGATCCCAGAAGCTTGTCTCGGCTATCGGTGACAAGTGCGCTGGTGCCGAAAACGAACTAGTCCAGGACCACTGGGATAGGATTCAGGCATCGATCACTGGTGCGGCGAAGGCAGTGCTTGGCATGTCTAAAGGTGGACGCAAATGTGACAGGGAGACTTGGTGGTGGGACGACACAGTCCAGAGGGAGACTAAGGCGAAGAAAGCCCTCTTTAAAAAGTGGCAAGCGTCCAGCTCTCCTGAAGATCGCGACTCGTATAAAGCCGCCAAACGTGCCACAAAAAGAGCAGTAGCCAGAGCCAGACAGAACCACTTACAGTCACTGTACGATAAGTTGGAAACGTCTGAGGGGCAGAAGCTTATTTATAAGTTGGCACGTTCGAGGGTAAAAGCGGCGCAGGATATATCCAAGTGCCGCTGTGTAAAAGACCCCGATGGTAACCTGCTTTGCGAGGATCTCGCGGTGAAGGAGAGATGGCGCTCTTATTTCCACGACCTGCTGAATAAGCAGTACAAAGAGGTGCAGCCGCCGGAACTCCCTCCGAATCAAGGACTTGTGCCACCGATTACGCCTGACGAAGTCCTCAAGGCTCTTCGCCGCATGAAGAATCGGAAAGCTGTCGGAGCCGATGGAGTCCCTATCGAAGTGTGGAAGGCGATGGGTCCTCGTGGTGTGGGCATCTTGACCAACCTCTTTAACCGCATACTCGAGACCGGCGAGATCCCTGCCCAATGGAGATTGAGTGTTATTACCCCAGTTTTCAAGGGCAAGGGATCGGTGCAGGAGTGTGGCAGTTATCGAGGTATAAAGGTCATGTCCCACACCATGAAGCTCTACGAGCGGATAGTGGACTCTCGGATCCGACAGGAGTGCACTGTCTCTGGGTGTCAATATGGTTTCCGCCCCGGGCATGGCACCATGGACCCTGTTTTCGCCCTCAGGATCGTTATGGAGAAATACAGGACGAAGAATACGCCTCTGCATTTTCTATTCCTAGATTTGCAGAAGGCCTTCGACTGTGTTCCTCGCATGATGATCTGGTGGGCGCTGCGGTCCAAAGGGGTTCCGGAAGCTTATGTTGAAATCATCAGAGACATGTACCGAAATTCTGATTCTGTGGTGCGAACTGCTGTTGGCGACACTAAGCCCTTCCCTGTTACCGTTGGAGTTCACCAGGGTTCCGTCCTAAGCCCGTTCCTGTTCAGCGTAATATTGGATGCACTGTCCGTTGCCATCAGGGATGCACACGAGCAGCCTCCATGGCTGCTCATGTACGCTGACGATATTGCGCTGGCGGATTCGGATAAGGGGCGGCTGGTCCAACGTGTACACACGTGGAAGGAGTCGCTTGAGAACGGCGGTTTGCAACTAAATGTGGCGAAGACAGAGTACTTGGCTTGCAATACCACAGATCCCACACCTGTCTGCGTAGACGGTCATATGGTCGAGCGGACAGACCAGTTTAAGTACTTGGGATCTGTGCTTCACGCGTCCGGCGACATCGATTGCGACGTCAAGTCACGCATTTCAGCGGCTTGGGCCAAGTGGCGTGAGGTGACTGGTGTCATTTGCGACCCCAAAATGCCGGTTAAACTAAAGGGACAGGTCTATAAAACCATCATTAGACCTGTCCTTTTGTATGGTAGTGAGGCGTGGCCGGTACTTGAGCGACATAAGCAGGAACTGCGTGTCACGGAGATGAAGATGTTGCGCTGGATGTGTGGAGTGACGCGAAAGGATCGCGTCAGGAACTCCCGCATCCGGGGCAGCCTTCATGTCCGAGACATTGCAGATAAATTGCAAGAATGTCGCCTACGCTGGTACGGTCACGTCTTGCGAAAACCGGCTAGTTACGTGGGGAACAAATGTCTTGCCATGGCGCCTCCGCCGGGCCGTGGCAGACTGGGTAGACCCAAGAAGTGCTGGCTTGACGTCGTAAAGGGTGATATGCGTGCAAATGGCCTTACTAACCAGGATGCCGAAGATCGTGCGAAGTGGAGGCGTAAAAGTAGGAAAGCGGACCCCGGGCTCCTGAGAGGGATGCAACCGGGAACATCGCTCGGATGATGAGATTCCGAGTCCACTGTCATTTCATACAGACATTAGACGGGCGGGCGTAATGTGATGTTCACCAGAGTATAGCTCACATATCGTGGACAAAGCCGTGTGGCCAGGCCTTGGACACCACCGGCGCGGCGCGGGCGCGGGCGCGGCGCAGGCGCAGGCGCAGGCGCATCGCTTGTTAAATATAAATGGTAATTTGAACACAAACCGTGCATAGTAAGTGAGGATAATATCACCATATATCTACTGATACTTGAAGGTACACGTCATCTACAACAAAGGCTTTATATATTTAGGCAATTTTATATATACTTCATGTCGTTTCCTGCATCGTTTTAATAACCAGGAAATCATCGTCTATTTGAGAAGCCTTTTATGACGCAAATTTACTTTAAAAAAAAATATGCTAGCATTTTACTTGTCAAAATCCGGTACGCAACTCTAATCATTGTTCGCTATCTCTTTTAGTTTGGGAAATGGCCCTGAAGACCCTTAATTCACCTTAGCCTACGCTTAAATATGAACAGCTCAATTGTACACCTAAATACATACGTACTACGTAGGTACTTATCGTCAAGTGTCTAATTTATGGTAGGAGTAGGTATGGGTACTTCTTGATTATTGTTACTTAATATGTGACTCTTGGTTACCTAACCGTGGCTATAATTACGTCATACCCAAGGTACCCTAGTTATTAGCTTGCCTACTGGAGAATGGACACACTGACTGTTAGTTAAGTCTTTCAAGCAAAGCGCAACCACCCGCTGGTCATCCGCTACGATCGTGTTTTGTTTATGTTTCGACAACCCCTATAGCACTGACAACGATCGAGCAGGGGATGTGTTTAGTGGGGGGGTCCAAAGTGCAGGTAGATTCAGATGCAAATTTTAAAAGTGAAAAGGTGGAACCGAAGTGATCCCTGGATCCCTGGACCCTGGATGTAGAATGACTTGTCATCTAAGCGAAGCCGAGCGAAATAACTAGTAAGCAACTATTTAAAGAAGCAACAGAGTCAAGGACCTGTCTATGAGCTAGAGGGAACTTTAGCTATATTCATCTAGTTAAAATTCTAGAAAGCTGTCAAAGTGACCGCGGTGAGGACATTTCATCCTGCATTAGTGTCGATAGAGATTCGAGTCGTGTTCCATTACGTACCGTTGCAGGATGTATGCCTACCTACTGGTGACAGTGACACCTGGCAGTTGGCGGGCTGCAGGCGGCACGGGCGCAGCCCTGCCCGGGTAGTGGTAGCTGTGTGACGTCACCGGCCGGCCGGCGCACGACCTCGCCTCGGGGTCGATAACACTGATCTAATATATTATCACGATAGTATCATACAATGTTGCTGATCTTGAAAACGTTACGTACATATAAGCGTTACATAACTGATTATATTCACCTTCGATTATTGCTTAAGACGGAAATGTTTGTAATATATTTGATTTATAACCAGTTGAAGATCTAGCTGACGAGAAGAAACGACCTTAATCCCAAGTCTAACGCATGAAAGATTAAATAGAGACAAATTATTGCCCTTTGGGTCATTAAACATCAGTTATACGAGTATATAATAACCACACATCAATGATGAACTAATTCATCGTCAATCTGAGTCTTAGTTTCGCCGAATAATAATGGAAATGTATAGGTAATTGGAACCTCTAAAATGAATTTACACTTTATAAAAGGGGCAGCTCTCAATAGAAGCACTAACTAGTTGTAAGGTTATCATATATATCGTGTCAGAGTGGACGAGCAGGTAGGTGTAACTAACTAACCAACAATACCTAACTGACTGACTGAAGGTTCATCACGAGCGACTCGCATCGCACCACAGCATGCGAGAGTCGAGAAATGACAGCCTTTGTTGTGGATATTGATGCATCATTCACTTGTGTTTGTTATTTAATACATAGAGATACACACACTTATTGTAAGAAATAACAATTAACAATAATAATAAAATCAGATAGAATAGAAATAAAAAGTAATATGCAGAAAATAACAGATTGTGATAGAATCGCACAGTCGATTGCGCATGGCGACGCGTCGCCACACCGTACACACTACTGCATATAGACTGTATATATACCATCATACAGCGTGGCGACGCGTCGCCACGGCACAGCCAAGGCATGCGTCGCCACGCCAGAAATCGGTTTTACGTGCGGCTATAGATGTTTCACATCAAAAATTATGTGTTTGCTGAACTCCTTAGATTTAGAGGGAGAGCGTACACGCAGGGAATTTTCTAGAGCAATGTTAGCCTATAGTGGTAGATAGATACCCCGACTTTATATCGTGATGAAACTAGACCGCTTCGGCCGTTTATAGAACCGAAGTTTCGGAAGTACCAGTGTGATGAATCGATTATGTTATCGATTCTATTTAAGTATATTTATATGGTAACACGAGATAGGTGGCAACACCGATGTATTGACAGCTAAGTTATTGAAGAATAAAGCAGACATCTTTTCGCTCCAATCACAAAAAGGCGTGTTTTCTTTGATAAATGTTAAAATTAGAACCTACAAGATCATATACTTATTCATCAAAACCAGGCTTTTAATTTACTTGTATCGAGTTCTTCCCAATGGAACGTCACTCGCTCAGCTTATTCGTATATGTGTTGGACAAACCCACTCCATCTAATACCATGTTCTAGGCACTACAACGTCATTCATTCATTCAATATTAATTGCAGTCATTTTAAATAAGTAACTTTTCATGATGACTGAAACTACGATAACCTTTCGAAAGGTCATTCAAGTCTATTATAATTTGCAATAATCAGTCAGTGTGTAATTGGTTTATCTCGTGAGAGGTCACCCTCGCTTCCAGCGCGAGCGGCGCGGGCGGCAGGCGGCGACGACGGACGGCTGCGCAAGCGCCGACTGCAAACATCATTACCAAACGTCTTCCGAGGTCAACTTCTGCAAGTCATGATTTTTACTAATATTGTTGTCTTCATTAGAATATTAGTTAAATAATACATAGATGCTATGCTAATATTGCATAAATAATGCGATAGTTAAGTATATAATATGATAGGTAAGTGTTTGACGTGACCATGATGATAGACAGTCATGGAGACTGCGGACTGAAATCAGCCACAGTCGTATACTCAGCTACAGATATATTGTTAACATTAGCACAAGACAAGAGTTAAATAAGTTTCTACATCAACATGTCAGTGGCATGAACCCATAAAATTATCTCCTACCAAACATCGCCTAACTCGCCTTAAAAAGTTTTCACATATTCTCGAGAAATGGGCAATTTGCTTTGACCAAAGTTTTCTACCAGACTGAACCAGATCACAAGGCGTCAGATGCAATACAAAATAATCCAGAATATTGCTGCACGTATATTTCAAATGAATGTTTCTTATTCTAAAATTTTCCATTCCATAATAATGCAATTTCTATGATATCTTCAAGTTAATGTAATGGAAGAAAAATGTTGTGTTTATATCGTAACGATCGTGTCGGTAAATAGGTCTATTAGTTATAGTTTATATGGTGCATGTGAAGTGGAGGCTACATCAGTCGACCATGGGGGATCACATCGTGTGGGTGGTTGTGTTGTTGGTGCTCGGCCAGGCCTGGGGGAACCCTCTCGTGAGTGTGTCTCATTCATATACACACGTTTATTTGTGGTGTTGCTGAACCCCTTCTCCCCCCCTCCACAGACGTACCACGACGGCGCTGAGCAGCAGCGCCCCCTAGCGGCGTCCCTCGGCCAACGGCTAGTATCGCACGCGCCCGCACTGGAAGCAAGAAGCCAGGACCCTCGGCTCCCGCTGCCAGGTCTACCGTCCCCGCAGGAACTGGACGCTATAAAGAAGGTCGCTCAGATACTCATCATGCTCGGAGAACAGGTACTGGGAGGGTATGTCTGCTACATCCTACGATGTAAGAGTTATGTAAGAGTTGTCTACGTTTATAACCACCTCAGTATCCGGCTGTTGTTCCAGGTGATACCATCAATAACAGGCGACCCCCCACCCCCCGGGCACGGCAACAACTGCGACCAGGGACCACCACTCGAGGACATCCCCAACGACCCCGTCAAAGACAACTAAACATACATACAGGTTTGCCGTCACATAATAGTAGTATAAATAACGTATAAGATGTAGAGCAACTTTCGTGTCTTAATAAATAATATATTAAAGTACATCATAATTTATGATTTAGTTTCAATTACTGACTTTATTTTTGTACCTAATAATTTTATATTGTTATGCCAATTTGTTCTTTTTTAATGTTCTATTTTACACTAATTTAACGTGAAGAAGTTTTTCACGTTAGTCATTTGCATTAACTATTATAAATGTAACGGATGTTGCTAATCCTACCTGTTTGTGTCAGTTTATTGCTGAGCAAAATGTATGCAAAGTTGAAAGGCAAGTGGACGTTATGTGAAGTTTCAACTTTCGACTCGGGAAGTCTTCCCTGGTCAAACATATCAGAAGTCCACTGTGAAGTGTCACACCAGTGGGTTTCATCGCGATGTCCTCGTTATAACCATAAGAATGATTTGGTTTGTTACCTTCTTCAAATTATTATAAAATGAAGTACCCCTGACCCTGACCTTGTATGACACTGGCATTTAGAATATATACACATATTTGTGTAAGTACTCGATAGATTTACTTAATGAGACCGATGATGGTCGATGGTTGATGTCGTTCGAGGCTGATGGCTCACTGGTCGCTGGTTGCTGGTTCCCTTGACCTACCTACACTTGTAGAGGTATTACAGTTCATTTACACTGTGGACAGATCCCTTAATTATCTCTGAGATAATTAGATAAACTTGATTACGCAAAAAGGTTTCGGTAAATTATCTACGCTAATTTACTCAAAATTAGATACTTATAGGTATTTCCCAGATGTGGATTGCAGGGTTTTCATAACACACTGTATAGGTAGGTAGGTCGGTACGTCTATTGTCATGTAGTTATATAAAGGTAGGTTACATATTTAATTGGTATTTATTGAAGCAAAGTTACAAGATCAATGTGACATGCCACTAATGTTGTATGAGACATTACCACGAGGTGTGTTCATACACTCTCGTCTCGGTCAAACGTACAGAATTAGGGTGTTTCCTAATACGCAAGTCTAGATGTATATTCTCTATTTCAGGGTTACTCATCTGTTCCAGGTTAGATAGAGTGCGTGAAAGTAAGGACTCTTGTGTACACATCTTGACGATATCATTTAATAAGTTCCTACCTAGGTACCTATTAAGTGCCAGCCTGCCTAGCATGAAGACCAAAACACGATACGATAAAGCGATATCACGCGATATAACTATATCAACTCTCAAAATATGATAGATAAAGCCGCCATGTTGAATTTTTATTATAAATTGCGATAAAAATTATGATAAAAATTCAACATGGCGGCTTTATCTATCATATTTTGAGAGTTGATGTAGTTATATTGCTTTATCGTATCGTGTTTTGGTCTTCATGCTAGGCATACAGATATGTGTACACGTGTGGTTGGCATCGGAAATAGTCGATAATGTTTCGATGATTTTACTAATAGATAAAATAGTCTAGGCATTAGGTTATTAAAATCACGACATCCAATGGTGACTCTGCCAAAGTAACGACACGCACAGCCAGATCGGTTCGCCGCCGTGCCGTTGGGTGGCGAGGTGGCGGTAGTGTCTTTGAAAGAACAAAGAAGACGAGACGACAGACTCCGATCAATTGAACCCACTGCAACGTATCAAAACGACAAGGTAACTACTAAATACTTGAACTATACTTGAAAAAATACTTACTTTGTTGAAATACGAAAAAATACTTGAACCTTTTGTTCAGGAATCTGTCTGTGCCATAAAGTTGTTTCAAAAACTTAGCTCCTACTTATTTAGCAATAGTTGCAACTTACGAGTTGTATTGCTATGATAGTTTTATCAGGCGTTTTGTTTATAACGTCCTTCATATTTCAGCAGTCTGTAAATGAAACGCGTACATTGCACTGGTAACATTTATATTTATTGTTTAAAACTGTAGATGAATAGTAGCTACGAACAATATACAGGTACTTACATCCATTGTGATGAACAATTCACTCATAGAGTAGGAAGGACTGATTATTTGAAGGAATAATCTTAGTAACTTAAATGATCAGATATCAGTTATCTTCTATTATCTGAAACTTTCTGTTACTACAGTAGATATCAATAAAACAACAAAATCAAGATTGTCGAAATATTCTGTCGCACTCAGAAATGTTCCTTAGTTAAATTTTAGTAGAGCTGCGTTGTCTAGCCCTTATAAATGAAATTCAACGTCAGCAAACACTTAACTAAAGTTTAACTTAGGAACATGATGAAATAGGTAGGTAGCTTCACTTGTATACTTAAATGTCTAAACATAAAAACTAAACAACAACTTGGTAACTTAGAAACTAAACACCTTTGGCGAATAACTTATAAACTAAAATACTTCGATAAGTAATGAGAAGCATTAGTTACATCCTTTTTTTTTCTAAAAATTAGTTTCGATAAATGTCGATTTAATCTAAGTGAAATATTGTCTCTGGTCATAGGCCGGAAAATTTCAATGCCCAAGAGATTATAACATCGAAATTTTGATTAGAGCGCCATCTATCGAATCTTTTTTTTTTTTAAAAATCGGGTGTTTGTATCAGCGAGGGGCAGCCGCAGTAGAGTTCCTGCTAACGTGAAGTCGACACAATTCTAACGGATGTAGCTAATACAACATATTTGTTAAGGCAACTAGCAAAAAGGTTAGATTAGCCACATCGTCTTTCCTAACATCTGTTAGGTACTTCTTTACATTTGGTTAGTTAGCGACCTCTACCTCTACGGATCACCTAGAAAGACGTTTCACGTCAAAAAGATTGTAACACTGCCACTAAGATTCTTATTGAAATCCCATTCATCCCACTAAGTGGGACCAAAATAGTGGGGCCAGTGGGACGCACCCCACTTGCCCCAGTTTCGATGAAATTATATAAATAAGCAATTAAATTACTTGATTTGTGTAAAATAGTAGATCACTTTGGTTTTAAATTAGTATCAAACATTCTTGTTTGTCGTACTTTAAAGTTAAGTTTTTATTCCAATTATTTTTGTGTAAACTCATTCCTCGAAATTTGATCATATTTTTATGAATTCGGATCGTAGTTTTTAGAGCAAAACGTCCTTAAAATGTAGACATATAGGTACCACATGCTCGTGTCTGGGTCTTGTACTGGGTCTTTGATTCATGTATGCAAGCAAACTCTATTATGTGGTTATTTAACGTTTGCGAAGTTAGGTACTGGGTTGTCTTACGTAAGAAAATGTACATCACCAACCCGATATGCAGGTCAATTAGTGCTTCAATCCTCCATTTCTCTCCCATACCTTAGATTATCAATAATTTAAAGTTTTATTTCAAAATCATTAAGTTTACCATTTATCTTGGACCTTACATTCCTTTCCAATACAATTCTAGTCACCAATCAATTGACCCTGATATTTATATACCTAGATAATTATATCACTGAGGTACATGTTCCACTGGAGATGACATCACGAAGAAACAGCAGAACAAACAGCTGGACTAGCATTCCGTATGATCAGCGCAAAATACAACTTCAACAATCAGGTTTGTTTAACAAAATATGAATGGACACCACATAAAATAGAAAGATAACGACAGTTTGTGTCAATTTTCAGTAATTATAAAAAATAAAATACCTAAATTATGTTTTGTGTACTTATTGTATAAATAAAGCGTTTATCTATTTAAATATTCATGATAGTCAAAGTGAGTTCACATAATTATGAATCGCAAAGCGGAGTGCAATGAGCGGCGCATACATGGTGTCAAATGTTGTTGATTTTGCTGTCCGTGGACCGCGAATATAGCTGCAAGCTCTTTCTTTGTCCTGTCATCTCCAGTGAAACACAGTAACTCAGCAAATTCTAATAATCAATATAATTATTATTTAGAAGCCTAAATATTTAAAACATCGGATCCCAACTATTAAATCATATACGACAAAAGTTTGTTGGTTTGCCATCTTCACGGCCAAACGACTCATTCGATTTAGATGTAAACTTGCTCAGAGGTAGTCCATGGTGTGGAGATGCACTTAAGACAGTTTATCTCCCGATGAACAATGGGATCGGGACTACACCAGTTAATATATAAAAAGTTAAACTAACAGAAAATATAGTGTTATATAAGTAATAATTTCATACAAGTACCTTGTTTAGTCTCATACATAATGTATAAAGTACAGTATTATCACTGGTTCTACCAATATACGTGTAGAAAAAGGCAAGCTCACTTATTGTGCGATAAAGTTTGTTTAAAGGTATACATAATAGGTACAAGATACAGCATCAAAAGGTAAGTATAACAACAGTTGTCTAACATCTACTACAACAGACTAGAGTAGAGTGTACATCAATCGATCCTCTTGCATCAAGCATTGAGAGATTATATCTACATACTGGTATATTTAATGTCTTTGGTAGTTATATGCCGATCTAATAGAACCTATCTAATGAGACGTCTTCCTCTCAACACTGAGAACTACATTCATTAATACTTTAACAATATATTATCTTATAATGCAAATATTATTGTAAACATATCGACTGCAAAATAATGCGGTTTTTTGTTCATATTTAAGGGTTTAGGGATCATTCCTACTCCCCTAATTTACAAGAAAATGCCAATATATAGAATATTGCAATACCTATAGGTACATATAGACAGTGTTTTAAATTATAATCTACACTACATAACAAGCGGAAGCCTTTGTTGTAACACTATCGAGACATTAGAGATCACAAGATATACTAGTAGGTACAACATGTCCCCTTCAATGGTAACTTATTGAACATCTTTGTTTATGTCCATATTCTACGCTGAATCTTTAAAACATTTTATTTAGGAAGTGGTATTCCTATCTTCCCTCATCGGAAATATCGAAATCCTTCGAAAAGGGGAAATAAGAATTTTCGTAACATCTTTCCCCAAAATCGTGTTCGGGGAATTTGAGGGAAGATGGGAGGTTGTCCCTGAAATATTTCCTAACTTTCCCCAAACGGGGAAAACGTTAGAATTGTAAGTATTAAGCTCACGTAGTTTCATATACTGAAGTGATTTTAACCTCAGCGTTATTTGTCGAGGTGTATCCCAGAATGGCCAGATGTAGGCCGGAATGTCAAGGTAATTCCAACCTTATCATAATAGTGTTAAGGTTTATACATGCACGAGCCCCGGTACTGGACGCGGCGGTTGCTGATGTCACAGGAACACCGCGAACACCACCATGGCGAGCAGCAACACAGACACGCCCGTAGCACCCAGCTGAACTGAATTCGATAGGATGCCCTTCCCTGGAAACATTTTAAGAAGACATCTTATAAAGAGATACATTCTAGAATAGGTACCTACGTGAAAATGACAATACTTTACACAACGTGGGAGACGTTGCTTCCGGCATTACGTGAAGGATTGCTTACCCCTCCCCCCCTGGTGACAACTAAGGGAAAAGGGTATTAACAAGGCATCTGGTGACGATAGTGGTCAAACGTTGACCTTTATAAAACAAATAGATGAAGACTTACACCTAACAGCCAGCTTCTGTGTGCAGCAGCAGTCCCTGAGACGTGAGTAGAAGGCGCAGTTGCCGGCATGCGGAGTGCAACGTTCCCGGCCGAGGTAACAGGTGTGAGGTAACCATGGGAACGGCTCCAAGAGGTACCGCCGCTCGCAGCAGCAGTGGTCCGCCACCACATTCGTCTCGCAGTACTCCATGTCGCGGCGGGTACACACCCCGCACCCGGGACCTCCTGTGTTCACTACAGAAACGAGAATATACGTGAGGGTGGTTGGCTTAGTTTACCAAAGAGGCTATACCTAGCTCGAACTTCGTAGATAATCCAACCGACCTAGTCAGAAGGTTAATGCTACATTTTCGGGAGCTTTCAATCTACACCTACGCTAATAGAATAAAGAAAAAAGATTTTTTTGGTTGATTGTTTGTTTGTAAAGTAAACACTCCGAAACCACTGGACCGACTTTGATGAGACTCGGTGTGAGAGTATTAGGTACATTGATTCTAAGAGTAACGCTACTATTTGTCTTGACATTCTCACGGAATCTGTGCGCGGGGCGATGCTAGTTTATCATAATACTTTGCAACAGGTGGTTCAATATTGAGGTCATTCAGGTAAGGCTAGGTCACCCGGGAGCGCAGCGCGGCTGGAAGCTGTCAGACGCATGTGTCGTGAACTAGGTCGCTATCGATTGCGGAAAGCTGTTAGCACTCTGTTAGGTCATCGGTAAACACCTGGCTAGATTTGTTGCAGCCCCGGATGGAGTGCCACCATCGATCGATCGTGCCAAACCTCACTCGCTCTATGAAATGATGTATATTCATATTTTAAACATAAGCTTTTGTAATGAATAACGTGTTTCCCATCAAGCCGTAATATTTATTGTTTGTTGTTTGTTTAACTAACTTTTCCTTCCCTAAAAGAAGTAAACACACGTAACACTTAAAATGATTTACTTCGATGACGCAAGGAAAAAACACTTTTATCTACTTTATACCTACTTCGGGTCGCTGAGCCAGCGTAAGAAGAGGGAGAGAAGACCTACTTTATAGGTATACGTTCAAAACAAATAATACTAAAACCATTTTGATTCGATAGAAAACAAACCATGAAAATATATCAAAAAAAAGTATCAACGAGTAAAACATGCAGTCATTCTGAGTTTTTTAATAGATTTTTTATTTAATAACCAAAATACTGCTCTAGAGATCAGTAATTATCATATAGGTAGGTATAATATGTTAACCGAAACTTCTAAATTGCTTAAAAATAGCTAATTGTGCACCATCTCGCATCTTTCTCATTTTTATGCAAACCGACAGAGACCGACCTTTATCTCCTGGACGAGGAAACCAATCATCTCGATAACCTAGAATCGAGTAGAGACGACAAAAAAGTGAAATTATCATAAAAACTGAACAAAATGGAGGTCGATAGTGGAAGTTGTCACGTAAAAACACAGCAGCCGAGCAACGGAGCGAGACGTGACGTCTCTTACAATAGATCTTAGAATCAATATCGACGATCATTTTATACGAAAGTGAGAAATAACAATAACGTTAGCATTTTATCTAATCTAGATGAAATACAGCAACTAATAATCGATGGCATCCAGCTCGCTACCGCGGTGTAAGGCCTGATGGGACATGCATTAGCTTAGTGACTGTGTCCAGAGGAAAGAACTGGTTCAAATGGATACGTCTGGGAGCCAATTAAGCCGCGCGGGTTCAATCACAAGCAAAATTTTAGTATGAAAATTGTAATAGCTCCTACTTGAATAGTATGTGCCTGAGTTTAACAACGCACTTCCCCTAACTGATGCAGTAAGGCAGTACTTTAGTTAGACCTTGTGAGTTGAACGTAACATGTAATTTGACAACAAGAGAGACACGCCTCTATATGTACCTGCTCTATCAGGACTGTCGATGTGTTTGTCGACCTGCCTAGTGCCTTGTGTCATGGACATCATTATTATATTGTAACTGAAAACATTACACTGACAATTGAAGGTGATGGGTATCAAATCTATCGATTACCTATACCTACTTAGAGGTCTCATCAAAATAAAAGATAGGTGAGTGCATTGTATCCTAAATGCTATTTATATGGTTGTTTGTTTATTTACATTCAATCGGCTGAACTGATTTTTTTATTAAGGTCAGACAATTCTCAATTAGCCGATGTAGGGAGTAAAACTGCCAATCTCAAATGGGATTGGGCGGGTCACGTGAGTCGAATGAATCCCGACCGGTGGGCTAGGGTCGTCACGCATTGGGTGCCGGAGGACGGACGTCGGAATCGAGGCAGACCCCGTAAGCGAGCAGTTTTCAAAAAAATTCTGAATTCTGATTTTGATGTGTCCCATAAATTGACTTTTGTTTTTTACGTAATATAAACATATTTTGTTCAAGATAACAATTACATAAATAAAAGCACTGAATTATTGTTTATATTCCTGCTCTAATTCTTGTAAAAGTTAGATCATTTATGAAAAAAATATAAAAAATTAGAACTTTGAGTGTGCAAATGTATGGAGAGTGATGTGTCCTATTAAGCAGTGTTGACTTTCTTTAAGAATATTAAAAAAAAAAAAGAGTTTACATTTAACTTTTTGGTACTATCTTACACTGATTATAATCATTTATCACTTGAATAAACAATTCTGCGAAAACAATGCATCATTTTAAAATAATTAATGTTTTTTAACATTCATAAAAAAGGTCATTTTGCGGTTTCCTAGTTAGTTACGTAATTAATCGAAAATATTTAAATAAAGTTAAGTAGATTATGGTTTTCTGTGCACTGGAAACATTTAAGAAGAACGTAGCACAAAGTTATTTTGCTGTAATCTATCAAATTAATGTAAAAACATTGTTGGATTGTGTGGTGCTCCCCGGATTCAAAAATTGTTTCCTGGTTAGTTACCGAAAAACAAGAGTAAGTTAATGCTCTTTTACGTTTATAGTAACATGGATTGATAATTGTATATTAAGTTTTTGATATCTTATCACAAAACAGTCGATTTTATCAGATTTTTTGTAGAAAAGATGAAATTAAACTTTCGTTCTCATGTTAGTTACTTCCTGTTAGTAACTTTTGTAATTGGAAATCGTAAGGCAGAATCCACATCTTAAACAATAATTCAGTGCTTTTATTTATGTAATTGTTATCTTCAACAAAATATGTTTATATTACGCATGGATCGAAGATATTTCGTAAAAAACAAAAGTCAATTTATGGGACACATCAAAATCAGAATTCAGAATTTTTTTGAAAACTGCTCAAACGATGGCGTGACGATCTTGATGCATTTGACACAGACTGGATAAACCTTGCCCAGGACCGAAATGCTTGGAAAGATGTTAGGGAGGCCTTTGCCCAGCAGTGGCACGATATAGGCTAACAAAAAAAAAAGACAAATCTCGGTTGGCCATTGCTTCGAAATTATAGCACCTTTTTCATTCCATTGGTATTTTTCGTTTAAATATAAGCATTTCAGAACCAACTTATAAAACTTTTATATGAACATCACTCCATCTATACATATAATAAATCTGTAGACATTAAAAAATCTGTAATTGTAAAATAACCAGAAAAAAAATACACAGGTCGTCTTAGAATCGTTAGCTGAACACGATAGGGTAGTTTTTAGAATTTTTGTTTGTCTGTTTGTCTGTTTGTTTGAACCAGGTAATCTCATAAACTAGAGAACAGATTTCAGCGAGGTCCACACCAATATGTTCAGAAAATACCAGATTAACATTTAGGGTATTTTTCAATTTAACTTTAATACAATAATTATGATATTTGATAAAAAAACATTTAAAAAATGTGAAATCGAAATATTTTTCCGTGTAAAACGTAATCAAACGTCAAAAAGGAACAGTACGCTTAGCACTACTTTTTTACGTATTCGATCAAATATACTATATTGAGTATTTACAATGAAACTTTCTAAAAATCAACTTACTAGATCCACCCGTCTCTGAGAATATCGGTAGTGACACACCGACAGACAGACAGACAATAGAGTGACCTTATAAGGGTTCCTTATTTTCGAGTGCTTCAACAAGTCATACTAGGCGTACAGGTACATGCCTCCGCTCAAGATGACAGTTGTCATAAAACCAAAAAGTTTGCATACATCTACTACCTACGTGAAACTGAAAATGAGGTTAGTACAAAGACCTCTTAAAGAGGTACTACTACATAAAATTACGGATCTCCTATAGCGTAGACATCCTCGATGTTACACTTATATCGCGCTCAACTAATTTATTTAAATAGTTTGAATTATGAGTTCAAGTCGCGGACACCTTAGAAAATAAAAACAAAATAAAAAAAACCGGCCAAGTGCGAGTCGTACTCGCGCGCCGAGGGTTCCGTACATTAGTTTTTATACACCTTGATTTTTATACACCTAATAGAGACCATAGACTTCAGTAATTTCAACTTGCTAAGTCCAACCGTTCCTGAGATAATCGGTGGTGACACACGGACAGACAGACAAGAAAGTGATATTATAAGGGTTCCTTTGTTACCTTTTGAGGTACGAAACCCTAAAAAGAATTTTCCAAATCGGTTCAAGCGTTTTCGAGTAAGTAATCGACGAAAATACATAAAAAAATATACGCGACGAATTGAGAACCTCCTCCTTTTTTGAAGTTTTTGAAGTGAATAATAGATAAGGTATGTTTGTAAAAATCAATTTTTAGGGTTCCGTAGCCAAATGGCAAAAAACGGAACCCTTATAGATTCGTCATGTCTGTCTGCTATTTTTTTATTTTGTTTTCCCCAAAATTACGTAGCCCTAGCTACCTAATTAAGAAAATCTGAGCAATTTGGTCTAGAATTCAGAAAATTGCAAAAAGGGTCCGGACATTCAGTATGGGAGCGTGGCAGTGTTATGTTTTTTGCGCTGTGATTTTAGACCCGATGGATAAATAATGCCCTTACGATTTATAGGTTTTGTATGAGGGCATTTTTTGTTCATTTGGGTGGGTATGGGTCTCAAAGTGAACCGCACACTTTTGAAAAATCATAGGACATCAGTTTTCTTTAAATATTCCATTTCCCAGACGCTTTAGTAGTTGGAGGTTGGCTTAGAGGTTTTAGATGGGAACCACACTTTTGGCATAAACAAAATGTCCTTTTGTAGTTTGGCATAAACGTTTTAGCATAATAAAATAACACTAGGCATACCGTAATTTTACACAATTATTATTGGCATAAAGTCACCGCGCACTTTTGGAAAATCATGGAACATCACGTGTCTTCAAAAACCCTGTATCCAATACGCTTTAGAAGTTTGGTGTGAAGGCATTATTTGTTTTCTTCGATGTCCTCTATCGATTGGTATAGGTCTGTAAGGGCATCGTGCACTTTTGTAAAATCATAGGACATCACGTTCCTTCAAATACCCCGTTTCCGAGACGTTTTAGATGTTTGGTGTGAAAGCATTTTTTGTTCAACGTAATGCCCGCTATCAATAGGTAAGGACGTTATTTTATGCATAAGTATCTGTTCTGTCCAATGGCCTTTCATATTTAATCATTAATAATATTTGAAAATAAAAATCAAAATTTTATTTGCACCAAAATAGATTATTATTTGCATGATGTTGGTGTTTATAAACACTATAACCTCTTATATTATGAATACAAAAATATGGATAGAGGGACAACGGTAGTTAATAATTCTTTTTTACTTTCATTTACAAAAAAACCAAAGATGAGATGATGAGGAAGACAAAGATGTTGAAAGTTTAGTGTGAATATGAATTGGACTTAGTTTTAGCTTATTATATTGTTGTGTATTATGTTCTATTTGAGTGAAATAAATAAATATAAATATTACTTACCTACATAAGTGCCTTTGCCAAATCAATCAAAAAATATAGCTTAAAAACAATGTATCTATTTTGTTATTATAACTTACACCGAACGTTAAATAGTATCTATGCGGGAAAATGCTAGGCATTCTATATAAACCAAAACCACATCGCGAACGAAGTCGCGGGCAACAGCTAGTCTAAAATAAAAATAGATTTAATTTGATTTTGATTTGAGAGTTTCGAAAGGCGAATTTCTATTCTTTTATCGAAACGAGTTTCGAGATATTAAATATTATTCTTTTATCGAAACCAGTTTCAAAAAGTGAAATATTATTTTTTTTAGAAACCGGATTCGAATATGGCCGAAGCGAATTTTAATAACAAAAATTATCTCTAGTCTAGGAATTTCGCAAAAAGCAAAGACATTTTGGGATAGAGACATTTTTTCATAATAAATATAGGTAAGCATTTGACTACTCTCTCACTTTATGATAAGTGAAGATGCGGAAAAGGCATATTTCGGTAGAAATATCGAAGATATATTATTTTTTTAAAGTGCTAAGCCTGCACTGGGCTATCTGAAAATATTTTTTTGGTAACGCATTTGAACGGTTTCAAAGGATGCGAGTTCGAGTCTCGTCTTAGTCGCAATTTTTGAAGATGCATTTTTCCTTAAAAATATTTTTAGAAATATCGAAACTCGAAACTAATAATAATTGAATCCCATGAAATTCAAAAAAAGAAAGAATGTATTATGTTTTTAGACAGCAATGCAAAAATTCGACAAGAGCAGGGCGAGCGAGGCGAGGAGAGTGTAAAATGATATCATCCCCCCCCAATGACATCACAGACAACAACGTAACTATGTATGTTTACCTACCGTGTTGGGGTATTTGCGTAGTGATTTGAAACTGTAATCGTTTACTAATAATGGTAGGTATTTGATTCTATCTTGTTTAAAATTAAAAATAAATTAACGGGTCAAAAATGGCAACTTTTCTATAACTTTTTAGCTACGAATCTAAACGAACAAGGTACGTACTTATAGAGTTATATTGTAAAGGTCCCGCAGCCTTGATACAATAATAGCATAGCACAGCAGTGTCCAGTAGTATATAATGTATTGTTACAGGCATTGTGTACAACTGGCCAATTATACAAACGTCTAATTAACACAACTATAAGCAGATTGTGATGCAACTAACTCCCGCAAACCCCACCACAGGCTGCATTGTCTGTCAATGTCATCGCGATTGACATTTTGTGACCCTTCCGGAATACCTACAATCATACACTATACCTACTCTAAGACTACAACATTTTGTACTTAGCCTATATTTGGCTTATAAGCAAATACAGGGCTTATTGCTCGTCGTCCAGAAATTCTTTTCTGTCGCTCAGAAAATGCACAGGAGATTTCTAGACATAAGATGCAGAAATTCCCTTATACGTAATTTAAAATATAAACAAGTAACAAGGTTATCACAGGTGAACATCATCAAAATTAATGTTCAAGATTGAGCAATATACCGCAGCGCAGGGTATGTTTGTTTATAGCCTAACTAAACAATTATAATTAAGTATTAGAAAAATGGGACTACTCTGTATAAAGCTACGTGTGATCATTTATAAAAAATAATAATAAATATACGCGTCGCTTGAGAACCTCCTCCGTTTTGTTTTCGTCGGCCAAAAATACAGACATAATTACTTGAGACTAAAGTATTTCTCTCTGTTATAAATAACGCTCATAATATACTGTAAATTACATGTTTGAGTTCCGTATGATATGTGCATGTCACTGAAAATTATATAATTTATTTAATGAACAATGCAAGTACCTCCTTTGTATAATTACTATAACGTAAGAAATATAATAAAACTGTTATTATAAAAGGTACTTCATCACGAAATTGTGTAAAATAAGTTATGTTTGAAATTAATTCGAAATGTAAGTCTTCTAAATCTGAACTGAAATATAAACTTTTTAGTAAATAGCTACATTTTTACACGACGAAGCGTTCCGTTTAAAAAAAAAAGGGAGAAACTTCACAATTTAAAAGATATTACCCCGTTTTACGGTACATAATTCTTTCAGTAATTTTCCTGAATAATGTTACGGAACGATCTAATGTTTTCAGAAGTTTTACTAAAGATTGGAGCTTCTACGTAACACAGATTTTAATTAGATATGACAGCAAAGCTAGATGTTAATTAACACTTGACATGAATATGTCAATGGAGTAACCAGTTCCCCTGTCACGGGTGTCAGCGAGTCTCGCTCAATAAACGGTTTACGCCTATATTATCCACCATACAATTATCTAAGAAAATGGCGATGCGAACATAGTGTAGCGATTGCGAGGAAATGCGTGATTAGTTTAGCCTGCTGACGCTGGGCAATCATTTCATAAAAGACGCGTTGATTGACGACGGGTATAAATATAATGGAAGTTCCTTCACATTGTAAGAACAACACGCTTGAAACGTCACTAATATCGCAAGAACAACAACCATGGGAATTTACTCAAACTGATATTTATTAAATGGTCCAGTGTCAAAAGGCACTAAAATAAGACAATCTTTGTGGCAAAATAATGGGATTCCTTTTATGTATATTAATCTGTCAGTCACCATGGCTAGTGATCTAAAGTAGAATAAACAAAACTGAAACATTTCACAAATAATTGGTCGAGGAGGTGGTTCACCTTCTTAGTACACCTGGGTCCACCATGGGCATGGGCAATTTTTCTTGCCTAACAAAGTGTTCTTCAAGAAAATGTATATCCGCGGCGTCCTTGAAGACCTCAACTAATGCAGGGTCAAAGTTAACTAGAATTAATCGTGTAGATTTAGAGCACGGTCCAGTTTCAAAAGACGCTCGCGACGTTCGGGGCTATAATTGGTGATACGTCGAGCGGTGCGGTCTTGGTGTGACGCATGTCGGGGGCTTGCAATTGATTCGAATTGATATGTAAACGGTAAGGTTGGATTCAATTCGTACCGATATGATAGACTAACGTCACTGACATTTATCTAATGTTTATGAATAATAGGACGATTACAATTAAGTAAATTTTTCAGGGTTGATAAGTGGCGGTGGATAGGAACAATCGCTTTTGCTATCTGTACATAACGCAGTTACTTACCTTAGAAATCTAATGAGATGAATTAAAAATTCATTTTTAAATTGGCAATGCGATGGGAATTTTAGGGTTGAATTGGGACTAAATAATTTTAATTATTATCGAGGGCATAGCGAATGTAGATTAAAAAAAATAAATGTGATATCAAGGGAGTAGTATTGAAAAGTAAAATGGCTCACCATCAGATAACTTCAACATCTTCGCAGCTGTCTTAGCATCGACGGTGGATATCTCGTGCTCGACGTAGTATTCTTCCGGCTCGTGTACGACGAGGCCGTTCTCTGACGTCCATGGCACCGTGACCGTCTCGTTCGTGTAACGTGACGTGTTGGAAGGACCCGTGCCCACAGGACGGGGTACTGCCGCGTGACGGACCTGAGTCATTACATTCAACGACATATTTGTGATAATCTATTCATTTATTTTATATACAAGCATAAAGCCAAACATGAGTAAAGTCAATATTTTCGGCTAAACAACTCGACCGATTTGAATCAAGTTACGCTGGCCGTAAATATAAGGATAGTTGATGGCCAGGACACTGAAACGAGCAACTTGTTATGCAGTTAGTATAGTACATATGAATGGTCTGCGTGTTAGTGTGCTCATGGCGTTAGTGTCGCTACTGACCAGCACCTCGGGCACGTGGAATACCGTGTCAGGTAGTGCAGCGGCCGACGCCTGTGACTTCACCAGCGCCAACAATGACAGCAACACTAGCCGCATGCTGGGCTGCAGGAACATCGCGATCCTAGAACCGGCATAGATGTACATCAGGTGAACGTCGTAAAACGTCGTCAGGTATAAAAGAAGCATATCGGATAAACATTAGTTGGTCTATTTAGAAAAGAATTTACAAAAAATCGCACGTCCAAGTGTGTCCGTTACGAAAATAATTCCCTCACCGTCACAATAGTGTGACAGCCAGCCGTTCTTTTTGCAAAAACGCTCAAAAAGATCGATGTCTTTCTATAGACTACCTGCCTTCCTTAACGGCAGGTTCCGGACTACATTAACACCACACGACACTACTTAGCATTCCTTAATGTCTGTGTCACACATACCTACTACATCCTCGGTTTGATACCTAACCTACCGTTGTATAATGTAGGTACTTTAAAGAATTATAGACATACGTAACGTATGTCCTTAAACTCAACCATTTAAATGAAGAGTCCTAGATTTGTATTTATCGCTGAATTTCAAAGCACCCTGTGACTATACCTACCTATGTTATGTTTGAGTTTCTGTCCATCTTGAATACCAGTGCAATATTTTGATTTAATTTTGCAATGCCATTTTATTTATTTTGCTGAAGATATCGTCCAAAAATGTATAAGTTTGCGATCGCATGCTGCCCTCACTCTATTTTTTCGTTATAGCCAAAACTTCGTGTAGAGTTATATTTTGGAAAGAGGTCGAAAGTATCGAAAAATTAACAACGTCCAGTTTTGATTTCAAAATGTTATTGCAACCCTAACTATGGGCGATGTTAGTATGCAGGAGACGTGTATTGAGGGGGCTCGACTGTGGCTCGACGACACACGAAGATGACACGCGACTCGCGTCTGCTCACTGGAACATGGAACAACTAAATATCGAAACTAATTACATGGATTTAATGTATTTAGTCGAAGACTCATAAGAAACAAAGTAATAACCTATTTAGTTTTAGTTTATTAGTAGGTAAGGTTCTTGTTCTTCTATGTTCTTGCAATGCCTGAAAAAGGCGCTAAGTTATCTAGTGCTACTAAAATCAAATAAACGATTGATTGATCTTATTAAAACGTAGATTGCGTACTTCGAAGTATTCTTCTACCTACTACTTCTGTATTGTACAATAATAGTCGTACCCTGGGCTGGGCATCCAGCAGTGGTATCGGCATAGCAAGCACAGTTGAGACGCGTGAGATTATAACTGCTTTTAATGCTTTGATTAGATAACTCTACTCGTAGAGAAGGGAAACCAAACCTAAATAAAAGACGAGGTACCTACCGTTGCGGGTGTTGTTACCTATTGGAATTGAAATATAAAAAGGAATGCATAAGACATCAATCACCATGCGCGTCACGGAATGCATCGCGCGGTATACATTAGGTTATTGCTTGTTTCGACGTTTGTGACCCTTTGTGCTTGGTTGCTCTACTTTCTCTATCCTCTTCAGGAAGATTTTAAATACGTTTACAGGTCTAAACATTTATACGTATATATTTTAGGTAAATATACCTACCTAACATACCATATTTAGGTAAATATACCTACCTAACATACCATATTTAGGTAAATATACCTACCTAACATACCATATTTAGGTAAATATACCTACCTAACATACCATATTTAGGTAAATATACCTACCTAACATACCATATTTAGGTAAATATACCTACCTAACATACCATATTTAGGTAAATATACCTACCTAACATACCATATTTAGGTAAATATACCTACCTAACATACCATATTTAGGTAAATATACCTACCTAACATACCATATTTAGGTAAATATACCTACCTAACATACCATATTTAGGTAAATATACCTACCTAACATACCATATTTAGGTAAATATACCTACCTAACATACCATATTTAGGTAAATATACCTACCTAACATACCATATTTAGGTAAATATACCTACCTAACATACCATATTTAGGTAAATATACCTACCTAACATACCATATTTAGGTAAATATACCTACCTAACATACCATATTTAGGTAAATATACCTACCTAACATACCATATTTAGGTAAATATACCTACCTAACATACCATATTTAGGTAAATATACCTACCTAACATACCATATTTAGGATTTATTTATTTATTTTTGTATTGATTTAAGTATTTGTTTATTGTTTTTAATGATTGTGATTTTCTTTTAGTTTTATTTGCTTTTGATTTTATTTGTATTTAATTGTGAATTTTTTAGTGTGAATGAATAAAGAGAGATTAAGTTTACCTAACATACATAAATATGTACATAAGTTTAAGTAAGGTCGTGTTGTGGTATATAAACAATCAGGTAACCAAGTTTTCATCATAACAATAGCTTCATTATTACTAACTAAGTTAAAGTATTTACAATAACAAGAGAAATCCTTGTCAATATGACCCTGAAACGGAAAGAAAATACAATTTTATAAGGAAAAATATTTCAGCAACACTTCGATGAAAATTAACTATAATTTAGTTATTCCACAGTTCATTAAATAATAATTAAAATACCTAAACGCCGAAAGACTGACTGAAATCGGAATACCTATATTGTACTGATATAGGTACAGTTATATTTTATTTGAGATAAATATGTACTTCCCTGATAGTATCTATTTATATTATTAAAATTGCTATTAATGTCAACTGACCTAGTAGGAATAAACGAAAAATAGCAATCTGCGCACCTTCTCGCATCTCGCTGGCACGAGTATTTAAGCAGTCTACGGAGAACTACTACATTAGTAAGAATTTGAATGTATATAAAATTCGAACCATAACTGACAGATATATCAACAGCTCGAACCAATGGACGGATTGCTATAATATGGCAAACAGTTCGCTTTTATTATGACGTAGGCAGCTAGGCATCCGCTAAGGAGGTTTAAAAAAAATCAACAGGTACGCGGACGAAATCGCAGTTAAAAGCTAGTTTGAATATAAGTGGAACGAGAGTGGAACCTAGCTAGCTGCCACACACCTAATAAATTCTGACAGTGAACTATTTTCACAACACTCAATATTGATGGACCATTGAGTTTTTAAACTTGTAGTATATTATTTACGAGGGTGTTAAGTGGTAGGTAGGTGCGATATCATCGCAGAACAATCTCAAGGACTCAACGAACGACTCAACGACTCAACGACCAACACTAAACCCGAACGGGGTTACAGATCAATCAATAATATATCATTTTATATTTAGATTTAAAATATAACTGAGACCTATTTTGTAAGATGTTTCGTTTTAAACTATTGTTGTAGTAACAAAAATAAAGTCAATACCATTCAATACCACTGAGTTATTAATTATTATGTTTCACTGGAGATGACGTGATGCAGGAAAAGTTTGGCAGTGCGGGATGCGCGTGTATGCAAGTGTGTCAAAATGTATTGTTGGTTTTGCTGTCCATGGAACGCAAACATTGTTCGAAACTGTGTATCTTCTTTTCGTCTTCAATAGTATCTAAATAAATACTTTACTACGAAGATGATTGTTATAGATCTACTGTTTTGCAATCGGTTTTATAAAAAAATTAAGTATATTTGTTTAGGTAATCCGCTCTGCGCGCTCTACGCTCGAAGCTCTCTGAGTACCAAATGGCATGCATTATTACCTTCGTGTGATCTTTGTAGGCTGAAACACGCTGAACGGACATTACTTAAGATTTTTAGCGGTTTGTTTATAAATAAATCATATTGATATCTGTGTTAACGTCATTGATATTAGGACATCATCAGTGTGAAGGTACGAGTACCTACTTCCTTTCGTACCTCTTACATTGATAGGTAGGTACCTAAACAATAAGCTAAGTGATAAGAATAACTTTGCTTTGTTTTTAGGTCATTCAGGTTTAAGGCTGCCTGTCCAGTACACAGGAGCGGAGCGGGGAAGAATGGAAAATTTCGTGTGCGCAGTTTTTATGAAATTGATTGGTGGAGGCGCAGCTCCGCTCCTGTGCACAGGCAGCCTTATGCAGGTATATCGAGTAACATTAGCTAATACTTATCAACTGAGTCTCTGACTGTGATAATATGATACCTTCACTCTACCGCTACAGCTGCAGTAGCTGACGTTGGCGACAACAGCTTCCTGATTGCGATCTAATCTAAGTAATATGACAAATTGCTACAATATTGTTTGAGTAGTTTATTTGCGCTATTGTACCACCAGTAGGTACTACCTATCATCTACAGACTACCCTACCAAGTGGCTAGTAGGAATATATAGGTAGGTACCCTACGGGTCACACTCGCACGTTAGGGCTCTATTAATTGGTCCCACACGCTTCTTAATATACATCAATTATCAAATTATAAGAGCTCACACATACAATGTAGTTACCTCTACATTGTATGTGTGAGCGAGTGATATCTCTACGACGCGACGGACGACCGAGACCGTACGAGTACCTTGACAATGGTATCGGGATACAGCGCGACGCGAGATGCGCATGAGTGGAGCTGAGGAGGTGCGGTATACGTGCTGCCGACTGCCCAGCCACCACGTGACCTGCTCACAGCCAGGCACACTGAGGGTTTACAATAATAAAGACAAAGGAAGGTATACATATAGAAAAACCTCTCTGTATTTAAAAAATGTCAAACTCAAACTTAGGTGAATAATTAAATTAGGAATTAAATGAGTTTTCTAAAAATCTTATAAGTATTTCAGTGGAATCACGTTGTTATTTTAATATGGAATCTATGCTTTAAATGCGTAGTTTGCAAAATAATGTTAAGTTTCGATTTCTAACTTGATCATTTTCACAGATAAAGTTTTTCGAATTCATTCAGGCATTCGGTACGTAATAGGTACTTACCCTATAAAATAGTGTTAAAATAAAGTAATTAAACCGAAATACGTGTAAATGAGTCACTAAGTATGTCTTATCTACGTACTAACTCTAAACTCGACAGTCTACAGTGTACATCATGTCTTATGTCGTCTTGTCTTGCTTGTAGTTGTAAACCACAATATCCTTCCTCAAACAAAGCATACAATTATAATCGTACGTTGACCTTGCAGGCGAGGGCGACGACCTCGGGGGACCCCTCGCGAAGGGCGAAGGGTCCCTTTCGCGAAGGACAGCTGACTGACACCCTTCCGCAAGTCCCCTTCGAATTCTAACTAGGTCACAGCTTAGACAGACTTAGTGCATTAAATTTATGAAGACGTCAGACAATTTACATTGTTTATTATCTAGTAAAGTAGGAAGGCACCTACTTAGATATTGAAAAAATTCTGAAACTTATTGGGTAAGTAACAAAAATATGGAGAAAATATCCCTTAAATGGATCGGTCCTCCACACCTACAGCCAACGTGGGACGGTTCTATAAATCTATACATATAATAAATCTGTAGACATAAAAAAATCTGTAATTGTAAAATATCCAGAAAAAAAATACACAGGTCGTCTTAGAATCGTTAGCTGAACACGATAGGGTAGTTTTTAGAATTTTTGTTTGTCTGTTTGTCTGTTTGTCTGTTTGTCTGTTTGTCTGTTTGTCTGTTTGTTTGAACCAGGTAATCTCATAAACTAGAGAACAGATTTCAACGAGGTCCACACCAATATGTTCAGAAAATACCAGATTAACATTTAGGGTATTTTTCAATTTAACTTTAATACAATAATTATGATATTTGATAAAAAAACATTTAAAAAATGTGAAATCGAAATATTTTTCCGTGTAAAACGTAATCAAACGTCAAAAAGGAACAGTACGCTTAGCACTACTTTGTTACGTATTCGATCTAACATACTATATTGAGTATTTACTATGAAACTTCCTAAAAATCAACTTACTAGATCCACCCGTCTCTGAGAATATCGGTAGTGACACACCGACAGACAGACAGATATACATATAATAAATCTGTAGACATAAAAAAATCTGTAATTGTAAAATATCCAGAAAAAAAATACACAGGTCGTCTTAGAATCGTTAGCTGAACACGATAGGGTAGTTTTTAGAATTTTTGTTTGTCTGTTTGTCTGTTTGTTTGAACCAGGTAATCTCATAAACTAGAGAACAGATTTCAACGAGGTCCACACCAATATGTTCAGAAAATACCAGATTAACATTTAGGGTATTTTTCAATTTAACTTTAATACAATAATTATGATATTTGATAAAAAAACATTTAAAAAATGTGAAATCGAAATATTTTTCCGTGTAAAACGTAATCAAACGTCAAAAAGGAACAGTACGCTTAGCACTACTTTGTTACGTATTCGATCAAACATACTATATTGAGTATTTACTATGAAACTTCCTAAAAATCAACTTACTAGATCCACCCGTCTCTGAGAATATCGGTAGTGACACACCGACAGACAGACAGACAAGAGAGTGACCTTATAAGGGTTCCTTATTTTCGAGTGCTTCAACAAGTCATACTAGGCGTACAGGTACATGCCTCCGCTCAAGATGACAGTTGTCATAAAACAAAATAGTTTGCATATATCTACTACCTACGTGAAACTGAAAATGAGGTTGGTACAAAGAGGTACTACTACATAAAATTACGGATCTCCTATAGCGAAGACCTCCTCGATGTTACACTTATATCGCGCTCAACTATAGTTTGAATTATGAGTTCAAGTCGCGGACACCTTAGAAAATAAAAACAAAATAAAAAAACCGGCCAAGTGCGAGTCGTACTCGCGCGCCGAGGGTTCCGTTTTTATACACCTTGATTTTTATACACATAATAGGGACCATAGACTTCAGTAATTTCAACTTGCTAAGTCCAACCGTTCCTGAGATAATCGGTGGTGACACACGGACAGACAGACAGACAGACAAGAAAGTGATATTATAAGGGTTCCTTTGTTACCTTTTGAGGTACGAAACCCTAAAAAGAATTTTCCAAATCGTTTCAAGCGTTTTCGAGTAAGTAATCGACGAAAATTATACATAAAAAAATATACGCGACGAATTGAGAACCTCCTCCTTTTTTGAAGTTTTTGAAGTGAATAATAGATAAGGTATGTTTGTAAAAATCAATTTTTAGGGTTCCGTAGCCAAATGGCAAAAAACGGAACCCTTATAGATTCGTCATGTCTGTCTGTCTGCCGTATGTCACAGCTATTTTTTTATTTTGTTTTCCCCAAAATTACGTAGCCCTAGCTACCTAATTAAGAAAATCTGGGAAATTTGGAGTGCTTCCCGTTTGCCCCACCAAGCTGCCCCACAGTGGGGCAAAGTGGAATCGTTAAAATTTTGTAGTCTCGTTTGCCCCACTAAAATGATTCTGCCCATCAGGGTTGGCACCTTGTTTAGAGTTTGAGAATTTTCGTGTCATCTCCAAAGTTATGAACCATCACGGTATACAAATACACAATTCAAATTTCAGTTGTGATAAATGTAACTGGGTTGGTAACCTATGTTGTGTGTTTAAATAAAAGTACCAAATGATTATTTGAAACGTTTACTTCTTAAGGAATCTGGTTATAAATCACAAAATAAATTACACGACTCATTACAAATAAAATCTTTGCCAAACTCAACACACAATAATTAGTCACTTTTACTACTAACTGTGAAAAATAAAATATCAGATTAATTGACATTTGACTACGCTAACTGTATTTAGCGTAGTCAAATGTTTTTACTGCTACCGGAATGGGAACCACGTATTTTTCAGTCATATTTGAATCATATTTCAATTATGTATATGAGCTCATAGCAGCATATTTGGAGATTGATTAACATTTGACTCAGCTAACTACATTTTTACTGCTACCAAAGCTTACATCGCTCTTTTCTCTGTAGTAAAATGACAGATTCCGGAATGTGAACCACGTATTTTTTTGATACATCGTTAGCTTCCAAGGTAATTTTTAGATCTGTTTTAATAATTTCTTGTACTTTCTGAAGCAACTCCGTTGAAGATTTCTCTTTTTCTTCTAGACCAAAAAATAGAATGTTGTTTTTCTTCTTTTCCTTCTCTAAATAATCGATCTTCTTTTCCAACGTTTCTATTTTGTTTTTCATAATTTTGTTATCTTCTATCAGTGGTTTTAATTTTTCGTTCATTTTTTCGAATATAATATTAGTTTGTCTTTCCATTTCTATTTTCATTTTATCGAAAAGCATTTGAAATTGTCCCTCCATTTTTGTAACTTTTTACTTTGTACAGTGGCAACACTGAAGAACGATTTGACGTTTGTTTGTTGACGTTTTAGTTAAAATGTCACTGTCACTCACTGCTCATATAACCTCAAAAATGTTCGATGCAGAATGATGG
This sequence comes from Idaea aversata, assembly GCA_907269075.1. Classification (NCBI taxonomy): domain Eukaryota; kingdom Metazoa; phylum Arthropoda; class Insecta; order Lepidoptera; family Geometridae; genus Idaea; species Idaea aversata. The sequence goes on from OU026100.1 coordinate 250,019, forward strand.
CTTTTACTTTGTTTACAAGTTTATTTTCACAATTTCTTTATCACTGCAGTGTTATATGTCACTAGTTGTTTTCGTTTAATACGGTGTCACGATGTGCCATATCGTCGCAACAGCTCCTTTCTTTTAAATTCTAAATAAATAATTAATATTCCTTTTGATGAACTTATAAACTAATAAAGCTTTAATTTTACACGAAATTAGGTCATTTTAAAACTGCTAGCGACCTCTCTCATCTAAGGGACAAACTACTGAATCGGTTCTGGCGAAAAACGCCGTTCCGCCTCGATAGATGGAGCTAATTGCGACCACAAAATCAATTTAATTTCTTCACTAAAACAATTTAGTAATTGTTTTAACTAACTAAATCTAACTTAATACATTTAAATCACATAAAGAAACAATAAATCAATAAATAAAAAACTAGAATTTAACATTATATTTTATCTGTGGCTCATCTGTCAAATGACGTACTTCCGAGGTGACATACATGTAGCTCCACCCGGTTTTGCTCTTCTCATTTTTTCCTTGCGAACGACGGAGAGCTTTCGCAACTAAAAAGCTTGGAAATTATTAATTTTAATCTAATCGTGAGCCGATCTCATCTAAATAGTGCTTTAATTTATTCCCTATTATCAGGTAAGTGGATGCATCAACAAAAAACTAAAATATTTACAAAATATCGCAGTTACAGAAATTCGTGAGACGTACCTCGTGGTCACGCTCTGCCCTTTTTAGGTCTGCCTTGTTTCTCAAAATGGTAAACCCTTTTCTTATAACTAAATGAAACCTAGTCTTAAATGTGCATGCGCAGTTTACAATAAATAATTGTACTTATTGATATTATGTGACACGTTCGCATCTTAACTTAAAAATAACCAAGTACACACACCCTGTTTGTACCGGTGTACTAAAGGAACGCTTTCCCTTTAAGGTTATCTACCTAATGTAATATTATTTCTCTTAATTTAACTCATAAATTATTAGATTTTAAGTTCTAAGTAACTCTGTTTTAACATGTTGCCTGAATTTGTTGTGAAAGCCACCGACCAAGGAACGCATTTAGTATTGTCAGAGAAGACTTAATCTTGAACGGTCGATGACTTTCATAACGGGCATTTTGGACACCTGTTGACCCCTAATACTGGAACTTCCAGGGAATTATCGTCGGGCTTATAGCACCCCTACTCTTTGGAGAAGCTTCCGGGGCTATACACGAAGACACCGGTCCGTCATGACACCGAGGAGCCGATTCCGGTCTGGGACCGCTTGGCGTAGACCGGCGTCTTGACGCACTTTGATGAAGAGATGCCACACCTTGTCCCGGACGCTACACGACCTGTTCCCTTGAGCTAAGTCTTCTTCATGAAACCCAACAACCGGTAACTCGCAGAGAGAGAGATAGGGAGATAGAGAGCTTTGTGTCCTACACTAGCTCGGTTCTAACCCCGCTGAAACCGACCCTCTAAAGGAAAAAGTCCCATGTCCTTATTCTAGCCTCAACGTTAAACACTAAACTTAAATACATTATTTCCACGTCTTAAAAAAACTTAATTCTAACTTAACCTAACTTAAATATTAACTTAACTTATAGCTTAGTTCTTAATAATCTTAAAATAAGTCTTGTAGCTTAGTTTCTTAATAAATATTATGTACTATCCTAATCGTCTCGCTTATCATTTTTCCGCCCCAACGATTAGCATAGCGACAACGGCAGTGGTTACGATAGCGCAAAAAAACCCGTGTTTTACAATTATTTTCGGCGGACAAGTTAGAAGGTAATGTTTACTGTTCGGCAACCGAGGGTAGAAAAAAATTATTAGTATTTAACTTAGTCAAGTGTTAATCAATCTGAGATTTTTTTATTTTACAGTTAGTAGTGACTAATTATTGTGTGTTGAGATTGGCAAAGATTTTATTTGTAACGAGTCCTGTAATTTATTTTGTGATTTATAACCAGATTCTTTCAGAAGTTAACGGTTCAAATAATCATTTTCTTTATTTATTTTCTTTCTTTCATTTTGTACTTTTATTTAAACACACTCCATAGGTTACCAACCCAGTTACATTTATCACAACTGACATTTGAAATGGAGATCTTGTCAATATTATTTAATGTCTCGTATTATACATAGCTCGTATTTCGAGATTATGGCACCACAAGTAACTTAAGTCTGCATGTTTTAGTGTAATTTGTAACATACCGTGATGGTTCATAACTTTAGAGATGACACGAAAATTCTCAAACTCTCAACAAGGTGCCAACCCTGATGGGCAGAATCATAATAGTGGGGCAAACGAGACTACAAAATTTTAACGATTCCACTTTGCCCCACTGTGGGGCAGCTTGGTGGGGCAAACAGGAAGCACTCGAAATTTGGTCTAGAATTCAGAAAATTGCAAAAAGGGTCCGGCCATTCAGTATGGGAGCGTGGCAGTGTTATGTTTTTTGCGCTGTGATTTTAGACCCGATGGATAAATAATGCCCTTACGCTTTATAGGTTTTTGTATAAGGGCATTTTTTGTTCATTTAGGTGGGTATGGGTCTCAAAGTGACCGCACACTTTTGAAAAATCATAGGACATCATTTTTCTTTAAATATTCCATTTCCCAGACGCTTTAGTAGTTGGAGGTTGGCTTAGAGGTTTTAGATGGGAACCACACTTTTGGCATAAACAAAATGTCCTTTTGTAGTTTGGTATAAACGTTTTAGCATAATAAAATAACCCTAGGCATACCGTAATTTTACACAATTATTATTGGCATAAAGTCACCGCGCACTTTTGGAAAATCATGGAACATCACGTTTCTTCAAAAACCCTGTATCCTTTAGAAGTTTGGTGTAAAGACCCTATTTGTTTTCTTCGATGTCCTCTATCGATAGGTATAGGTCTCTAGGGTACGTATTAATAAACCGAACTCAATATCGATTTCAATCTTGAGTTTGCTCTTGAGTTGTTGCGCTGATTAATAAACCTATCTTAAGACGCGATTAAAGAGCGACGTATCACTTGAGTCATACCGTATTAATAAATCAAACTCAGCTCTCAAGATATGTCTCAAGGTGTAGTTTCGTGAACTCAAGTCTGATTGCGGGTCATACAAATCTTACATTTTTTTAAATATTTTCACATTAAAAACAAGTTGACAGCAAAATATGACGACACTACCTACCATAGGGTAAGAACATATAATTCAAGGTAAGAACAAAGCGTTAGTGTCATTCAAGATCAGTCTCAAATCTCAAGAGCGATATCAGCCTGGTTAAAACTTGAGTTTTATCTATTAATTAACGCCTAACTTAAGATAGTGACCACATCTCAAGACTCACTCGATTGATACGCACTCAAGATCGATATTGAGAGCGATTTATTAATACGGGCCTAGGGGCATCGTGCACTTTTGTAAAATCATAGGACATCACGTTCCTTCAAATACCCCGTTTCCGAGACGTTTTAGATGTTTGGTGTGAAAGCATTTTTTGTTCAACGTAATGCCCGCTATCAATAGGTAAGGACTTTATTTTATGTATAAGTATCTGTTCTGTCCAATGGCCTTTCATATTTAATCATTAATAATATTTGAAAATAAAAATCAAAATTTTATTTGCACCAAAATAGATTATTTTTTTTGCATGATGTTGGTGTTTATAAATACTATAACCTCATATATTATGAATACAAAAATATGGATAGAGGGACAACGGTTAGTTAATAATTCTTTTTTACTTTCATTTACAAGAAACCCAAAGATGAGATGATGAGGAAGACAAAGATGTTGAAAGTTTTGTGCGAATATGAATTGAACTTAGTTTTAGCTTATTATATTGTTGTGTATTATGTTCTATTTGAGTGAAATAAATAAATATAAATATTACTTACCTACATAAGTGCCTTTGCCAAATCAATCAAAAAATATAGCTTAACAACAATGTATCTATTTTGTTATTATAACTTACACCGAACGTTAAATAGTATCTATGCGGGAAAATGCTAGGCATTCTATATAAACCAAAACCACATCGCGAACGAAGTCGCGGGCAACAGCTAGTAAATAATATTTCTATAAGTACCCGAACTCGTTCGATTTATTCAAAATGATATTTGGGACTGTCTGAAGAAAAAGAGTTACAAATTCCTAGTAAACTTTAAAAAAAATATCCTTTTAACTGAAATAGAGTTTTTAAGTTAGTACCAACCTACCCTTTTCACTCACCCTTTCAAGTATTCATTTGTTATAATCACGATAAAGATATTTCATTAGTTGTTTCAACCCAGAGTTATGTGCAATTCCGTATTTCAAACAAATCCTCGTTGAACTAACTCCGTAGCTCCGCTCTATGGTAACTAACCAGATATACCCTTCCCTTCAGTCTTATCACATAAAGTACGTAGTTAATAGTCACAGTCTAGTTGTGAAGTTGTTGTTTGCTTTCATTTACTGAATGAAAAGCTTCAATACTAAAGGTAGAAATATATGAAAGCTATTCCGGGAATGCATGTCCTATGCGTTGCGTCCGCTGCCTCCAGTAGGGGCCTGAACAAAGCAACTCTATTCATACAGCCTCCATATAATGTAGAATCTAGGTCATAATTACGAACTATCCTACCTGCCTGTTGCCTGTAGGTACGGCAGGTAGGTAAAGTCCGCGCCGGATATGTCTGCACTTATGATATCGGAACAAATAGAATATAATAACATTTATTAAACAAGCACTAACGACATTTTAAAAGAAGGCAAACAATGAATAACAAAAAAAACATATTATTATATAAAAAAAAACTGTAGCACAAAAGTCTAAGGAGCCGTGTGAAGCTAACCAAGATTTGCCTTAAATTATGCTACAACGCAGCTACAGCAAATCGATTTTTGTCGTTTACATGAGGTATTGAATTTGCGTGAGGTTTTCCAAGATTTAAGTGTTAATATTAACACCACCATAGCATGAATAATGAAAATATTATGTAGGTACTTAATTAAAACAAATGAATCATGACGAGAACGTCACCGATCGCGTGCAGACAGACGGATATATTGGGCACGCACTCTATTCGCAATAAACTCGTATAATATGTAGGTGTCTGTGCTTTGTTAATATTGTTGTAAGCTTTGCATTCAATTTACTCGCGTATTTTATACGTATGATACCTGTGCTTTTACTGTAAAAAAACAGATATTATGTGCACGGTTTCCTAACTTGATCTACTTGAATATTATTTTAGTTAACATTAAACTCGTCCTACATACCTATTAAAAAACTAACCGTGTATTCGTCCCATTTAATCAAAATATGATATAAAATTCGCTATCTCCTGCACTGCCATGCGATTGAGATTTCTGTTATAAAATAGCCACAATATACGATTTAATCCAAAATTTCATCCCATATACATAGACTAACAGAATAATTCCCCATATAAAAAATCTCAATCCATCCAAAAAAGTGTTCTCAATAAACATCAGTCCGATTTTTTTTTAAATTATTTTACATAGGTAGGTATATAGAAATTCTAAGATAAGTTGCTGGCTTCAGCCATCATTGCATTTATTTCTTTAATTTAAATATCAGGTGCTTGAATGTATAAAAATAGGTTGAACAATCCAACTGGCTGGATGTAGGTTACATATCAAAGCAGAAGGTTATCGTTCAGCTGCTACTTACGTTACGTTACGTTACGCACAAGTAGGTACCTACTGCAGGTTGCAGATGCATGCGTTACGTTACGTTACGCACAAGTAGGTACCTACTGCAGGTTGCAGATGCATGCGTTACGTTACGTTACACACAAGTAGGTACCTACTGCAGGTTGCAGATGCATGCGTTACGTTACGTTACGCACAAGTAGGTACCTACTGCAGGTTGCAGATGCATGCGTTACGTTACGTTACGCACAAGTAGGTACCTACTGCAGGTTGCAGATGCATGCGTTACGTTACGTTACGCACAAGTAGGTACCTACTGCAGGTTGCAGATGCATGCGTTACGTTACGTTACGCACAAGTAGGTACCTACTGCAGGTTGCAGATGCATGCGTTACGTTACGTTACGCACAAGTAGGTACCTACTGCAGGTTGCAGATGCATGCGTTACGTTACGTTACGCACAAGTAGGTACCTACTGCAGGTTGCAGATGCATGCGTTACGTTACGTTACACACAAGTAGGTACCTACTGCAGGTTGCAGATGCATGCGTTACGTTACGTTACGCACAAGTAGGTACCTACTGCAGGTTGCAGATGCATGCGTTACGTTACGTTACGCACAAGTAGGTACCTACTGCAGGTTGCAGATGCATGCGTTACGTTACGTTACGCACAAGTAGGTACCTACTGCAGGTTGCAGATGCATGCGTTACGTTACGTTACGCACAAGTAGGTACCTACTGCAGGTTGCAGATGCATGCGTTACGTTACGTTACGCACAAGTAGGTACCTACTGCAGGTTGCAGATGCATGCGTTACGTTACGTTACGCACAAGTAGGTACCTACTGCAGGTTGCAGATGCATGCGTTACGTTACGTTACGCACAAGTAGGTACCTACTGCAGGTTGCAGATGCATGCGTTACGTTACGTTACGCACAAGTAGGTACCTACTGCAGGTTGCAGATGCATGCGTTACGTTACGTTACACACAAGTAGGTACCTACTGCAGGTTGCAGGTGCATGCGGAAGTAACGTTATAATTATTATTGAAACTCAATAATATGCCAGAGTGATAGATGAGGTCTTATTTATATACCACACTTATGTTGGTCTTATGTTTAAACAGCTAAGCCAATTTTGATGACTTTTGGTCTAAAGATAGATGGGGTCTTATTTATATACCAAAAATAATTTCACAAATAATATAAGAACCTCATGAAACAATGGGCCTTAGTAGATACCTACCTCTAAGGAACGAGTTCAAGGGTCACTGTGCCTTATTTGGACGACGCGTTCCGACATATCTACATACCAACTTCGTTTTTTAAGACGATTTAATGTGATCTCATTCTACTTTTTACCGTGATCCTGAAGTTACGCGAGAGACCGCAGGGAGTAGGTACGGATTTGCGGAACATTCGATGGGAACAATTCAACTAAAACAATCTTTCATCTAACTAAATGTATATCTTAAATCTTAAAATCGAAATTAAAAAAGGCTTGTAAATAACACTTTCTATACTCTTAAAGAGTTTTATGAAAAAACAAATCTTATTTACTGAGTTACAATATTATCTATGCTCAAACTATAAATATTGTATGGTATGCCTGTAATGGGTAAGTGATTGTTACCTAACTATTATTTTTAATTATTAAGATCTCAATGTACATCACTTGGACAATAAAAATTCTTGATTCTTGAATCTTTTGGAGGTGGCTTTTGGCGATAGTTAGATTTTCCGTAGAAGGAGCGCACGCGCAGCGCAGTTAGTGCTCTATAATCCAATTATCCAGTGGAGTGGGACATCATCACAGCGACCGGATCAAAACGTACACTTATCTAGTTAGGTTAACCATCATTACCGCATTATCGCTGTTTCCACAATCATTCGAGGAATCATCGTCTGTCATTACCTATACGTAAGAATAACATTGTAACGAAGGAAATCCTTGTTACTGGAATCATTTACTTTACCCAAACGCCACCAGCACAACCGCGAACTTCGAATCAAATGAGTTATTAATCCCTTAAATTACAACCAAATGTTATGTTATTGAAGATTTGTTTTCTTTTGACGTCACTGTACACCATTGTATAATTACTTATTTAGGTTGTGTTTCCTCGGAAACCAATATAAGTATCGCAACACCAATCACCAGTGTAGCTATACCTACCTACCTACCTCTATAATAGCGAAATGTAAGGCGATGGCGATCTCATTAACACACAATGCTTGAATAACTTAATAAAAACTATCATTCTGTTGACGTTGTTCCCCCCCCCCCCTCCCTATATAGGTACCTACCTACTGCTACTGCTGCTTGTTGCTACTGTTACAGTTCATTTCACAAAAGGAGTTCCTCAGCCGTAGCAGGCGTACGCGCAACTCTATAGGTAGTTAGGTTTCCATATTTTCAGAAGAGTTTTAAGATTTCTGACGTTAAAAGATTTTATTTTAGACAGCAAAAGTGGTAGCAAAACAAAAACCAAAAGTCAGACAGATGTGACGTCACATCACGTACTCATCTGCGGCTGCAACCCCAATATACCCCGAATTCGTTTTTGTTTCTCAAACTTACTGTATTAATTGTAAATAGAGTTATAAACATTTGCCAAACTTAAAACACAATTACAAAAAAAATTGAACAATTTATTGTTTTTATTGTCCGGTTTACTTCTTGTAATTTACATTGAAAGTCTTTGATATTCTATACTTAGGAACAGCTATGACTTCTTCTATGACATAGACTCTACACCGTAGGTACCTACAGTTGGCGAAATCTATCGACTATCAACTTTCTCACGACTCTACCGACTCGCTCATTCATTATTATACAGGAGTATAATTTATTACTAGATTGTTTAGTTTGTATTCTAGGTAAGGTAAGTAAGAAACTTACCTGCCGAACTGTACGTAGTAAAACAGTGTTTTTTAAGTCATTTTTGCGTGAAGAAGTACCAAGCATAAAATAAATATTAAAACTAACTTCAAATATGACTAATGAAGTTACCCTTGAGATACCCCCTTTTCAACAGAAAATGATTATCTAAATCGGTTCAAAAACAAAGCAATTTATGCTCGAACCCATAAAAGAATATCTCCTACTTTTTTGAACAGGATAATTTGTTTACTTAGGTATTTTTATTTGATCAGAAATCGAACGGTACAAATACATATAATTCTAATAAGAGTAGAATCAAAAGGCCAATCAAATCAATTGGCAATCATAACACACGAAGGATTCTCAGTGGGAGGTATCAATTTAACTAATCACATTGATAGGTAAATAATGTACTTACTTACGAATGTTACCGAATGAATTGGGAGTTGGTAAGTACCTAAATAACTAATTGGAACCCGCATAGATAGAGGTACCTAAATGCAGCGATACGATGGAAGCAAAAAGTTTTATAACATTAATTACGAGCATCAGAAGCAAACTTAATTCACACAATTTTATTAAGTTGTGTGTGCGTAACCTTAGCAGGATCACAAACAAATCCTTAGGGATGAATTTTATTCCACCGTGCCACACCGGGACCGTGCCACACCGGGACCGGGCTGAGTCGAGGTTTAGTGTTTATATTATAACAACCATGTCGGTGGTGCGACCGAGCCCTCCGAGCTTGCGCCGCCCACCCCGCTCGCTGATCAAATTTATGAAAAGTTAAGGTGAAAGGGTAACGGCGGGCGCTCTCTCCATACAAACGTAGTCGACTGTTTCCTCCCTGAATAATGACACTAGCACATATATTTATTCATATATTTTTGTTTCATAAAACCTATAACAGCCATGGCTATGCCCATATGTCTTGGTTTTTTTCATTTTCTAATTACTTATCATAGAAATTACGATTTAAATTAAGGTCATGGCAGTTATAAATTTTATGCAACAACAATATTTGTGCTAGTGTCATTACATAATCCAGGGAGGAAACAGTCGACTACGTTTGTATGAAGAATTTGAAAGCTTCTCCCCGGCTCGGACCACGGCGCGTGTCAAACATGTACCTATATAATAAAATTCATCCCTCGAAAGTTAGACCAACTTTATTTAATTTGCAGACTACTAGTGGTCGACTAAATCCTGGTATCAAAAGTATGAGTGTATTATTAAGACCCAGCTGAAGTAGGTACTTACTACACACCTTATCATTTATCTTGTTCTGTTCACGTATATTAATCCTGTAGCTAGAGATAACTGTGGAACTTTCAGCTGCCAAACGAGGAACTTTAATAGCTTACTTGAGTATTAACTGCACCTTGCAGTTTTGCCCGCTTCAGTTCAATCCAGTTGAAATATTACTTAGCATGTGTTATTCCCAGAACTTTAGCAATCTAATACCAAGTTTAATCGCATTTGAACTTTCACACTCTAGGTACATTGTCTATTATTTGGGAAGGTTGTTTTTTATCACGCAAAAACTAGTGAACCGATTGCGATGAAACTTGATAATTATATAGCTCGAGTCCAGGAATTACAAATAGGTAGGTAAAGCATTTTTTATCGAGACTTTCGTGAACCCGCGGGCGCTGCTATGTTTATAATATTACCTAGTGATTCCGTGATAAGTCAGAATAAAGCTTAGGTATTATTACCCCCTAGAGGAGAAACCTTAACATAATGTTATAAAACTTTATAAACCTTTTCATGAAATTCAAAGAAAATCAAGTAGAGGTTCGTGTTATTTGTAGATTGAAAGTAATCTTTATGTTTTTATTGACTTGTGACCATTTGAGGACACGCAAGCCATACGCAAGCATTGCTCTACTCATTGCTAGGCAGATTGACGTTAACTTTGAACATTTTATAATTAGTTCAATACAAAGACTTTCTAGTCATCTTTAAGTCTTAGAGCGAAAAATAAGAGCTTCATTTATTTTGTCAACAAAACTTTTGAATCTCAATCGTATCTGATAGAATTTAGAGGTGTTACAAAACGGCAAGTAACAACTCACCCTTTGCAAACCTGGTAGATACTTTAAACTACAAATCTATTCTGTATTTATAAAGCGCCTTTATATTCGCGCGTGATTTATTGAAAGGGGAAGTAAGTACCTACCTCTACTCCCTTGAATTATAAAAACAGAGAAAGAATCGTCAACTCTGTTTTTATTATTCTAAAAACAATTTAAACTATATTTTAAGTAAATAAACAGACTTACAATGTTGTTGATGTGTCTCGAGCTGGCAACACCTGACAACTGGCAGCACCACAGTCAGAGCATCACACGTGCGCCCGGCTGCGGCTGCACTACGCGAGTGTTGTGTCGGTAAACAAGGGAGGTCGCGGGCGGCCGAGTCACGCGTGCGCACTGCGCCATCGGCTGACACTCACTGACATACGTACCGAGTACCGACCGAGGTGATCGAAGGATGGAAGTCAAACTATGTCGGGGATTTCAGATCTTAGACCGTTCCTATCTCAAAATTTCCTGTAACGACCCTAACCTTTTCCAAAAAAATCTTTCCTGAAATTAAGTTCCAAATTCCCCTTGTCATATTTCTCGTTCTAAAGTTCATAATATTCAAATCATCAAAATCTGTTCAGCCGTTTGATGTGAACACACAAGCATAGCATTAAACATACATACTAACTAACACACAAACTTTAACATTTGTAATAATAAAGTAGGATTACCTATAAAATGACAAAATAAATTGTTTGAAATGTAACTTTATTCAAATTCACAGGTTTTCTTAAAAAAAATATTATCATTTAACGCAATAATGGCTACAGTTAAAATACCTACTTGTTTAGTTTGAACAGTGACTAAGTATTACATAATAGATAGACTGCTTTATTAACAAAATGTCACACAAAATACCCCTTATATCTAGATGGCGCCACTTATACTTTATGAGTTTTATTTACTTTAGCATTTATATTGTTAAGCTCCAGGTAAAATATTAATTTTAAACTGAGGAAATTCGCAGAATATCTTAAAGTTCTCTAATTCTTTATTACAACGCCATCTGTGCGACTCATTATCTAACTTCGTAGATTTAATTGGATGCAGATGTCGTTACAACAATGCACGTACGCTATGTCGTGTGTAAGTAGGCGGTATTTGTCTATATCCGGTAATAGTTAGTCAATGGTTAGAATAGACCTTACGACTACAACATTATAGACAAGTTACAGATAAACTTAATGATTACAGTTTAAAGCCTTGTATGTTAGGCATTATACTTAAATGATATAAAAACAATGTAACAAAAACTTAAATTGAAAAGAGTTAAATTATAAAAATACCATTAAACACAAAAACCTATGAGTTTCTCGTGCGTTATTCCCGCATATTAGTCCCCCCTTAGTAATTGTACACGCCATGCCCGTGGCCCGTCCACCTGGGTGACTGATGATAATATCATCGATCTTTCTAGCGTAATTCACACAATCATAAACCATGAGGCCCTCGAAATTGGATTTTAATGGATAAGCGTGGAACTCACAAGTAGAATCAAATCCATCGGAAGTGGGATAAAAAAGTGGAAACAGGTCCATTGATAGTTTAGTTAAATTTACTGAATAAGAATGGAACAGAGCGGTATCATTTGTAAATATTCGAGCGTGTCACGCTACACGCTAAACAATCGCGCTACAACCACCATCTATTATATTTGAGATTCCAGCTACATACATACAAACATACATTTTAACAAAGTTACTCACATCACATAAAATATAACACTTTTCAACCGTTTTGGGGCAAAGGGCCAGCCAAAGATATTTCCGATTTAAAGAAAAGTAAATTAGAAAAAGCCTAAGTGCCATCTAGCCCCAAACTAAGCAACTAGGCTTGTGTTATGGTGACCAGACAACGGATAGAATACTTACTATGTTAGTTTAAATTCTATTTTATATTCTACATCTATTTTAAACCTATTTTATATATCAGCCTATTTCATAGTCTTTTGAAATTCAGCCAAAATTATTATACATAGTAACGTACCGCGGTTTCACCCGCGTAAGTCCCGATCCCGTGAGTATATCGGGATACAAAGAAGACCATGTCTTAATCCAGGTCTCCAGCTATCTTCATACCGAGATTCATCACAATCGGCCGAGTAGTTTTAGTGTGAAAGAGTAACAAATAAATATACGTACTAACATTGTTAATAAGTATTTAACATTTTTAATTCGTTACTAATAACATTGACTAATAATTACATATTATAGGTGAACAAAAAACGTCACACAAAAGTCTTATATTTCTAGATGGCGCCACCGTTATACAGTTCATACTCCTTGCATCTAGATGGCGTCACCGTATTTTTTACCTTAAAGGAGTTTCATTATATTTTTTTAAAGCGTGTTTTTTTAGTTTTTTTAAACTATATTAATTTTTAAGCATAAAAATGTTCAGATCCTGTTAAAATAGGTGAAATAGTAATTTTAAACTAAAATTTATAACAGATTGTGTTATTAGAATGTACGTGCGCTATTTGTGTGGGTGGTGTTCATCTACATCTAGTAATTATTTGTCAATAGTTTTATTTAAGTACTACCTAAGTCAAGCTTACAATAAAACAACCGTAAAACTAAATTAAACTAATTTCCTCACGATCGTTTTAATGAAATATTTTACTTACTGAGATTAATGTATTTGTTACTTACTTAATTTTGATTTATTTTATTTAAGTATAACTATTAAAGTATTTTTATTTTATTACTTAAGTGTATTTTAGTATTTTTAGTTTATGTTACTATGTATTTAAGTATTCGTTTGGAAACACACTAGAATAAATGGGATAAATAAACTGTAGCGGGCTGTATTTGTACTAGAGGTGCCAGATGTAAGAGATTTGGGCTATTACAGCATTTGTACACTTAATTTATTAGATTTTTGTAAAAATGACCCAGTTAGTAATCGGAACTAACATTATTTTGTGAACAGCACTTTTATAAACTTTTTTTTTATTAGGCTTTGAAGCTATTAGACCAGGGTCGATAATTTTTGAAACCAAAAAAAATCACAGTAGGATGAAACCCATTAGAAAATGATGGTTTTTAATTTTTATCTTTTTCAAAAATGTTTGGTTTTTCTACGAAATTTGGTGAAAACTTACCTTATTATGTCCCAAATACACTGTAATTTATTTGATTTAAAATATTTATTTTTTCGCCTTATTTTAACTTAATATCAAAAAAACACCCTAATTTTCAATAGAAAAATTCTCACGTCAAAATATCAGCTTTTTTCAAAAAGTTGGTATGCTTTCTGTTCGTTGAAATCTCTACTTTCCGATGGTGAAAAAAATATATATGTTAGAGTAGTAAATCTTCTCAGAAAATGTAAAAAACCGATCGAGAAAATAGATTTTTTTTGTACGATGTTGTATTGTATACTGTACTGTGTACGTTATTATAGTATTTTTGCAATTTTTTTTTATCAATGTTACATGTAATCTTACGTTTTTCGAGTAATTAAAGTGTAAATTTTAATAATAGCTCAAAATTGTATATAATAATTTAAAAAAATATCGATTTTCTGGATCGGTTTTTTGCTATTTCTGAGAAGATTTACTAGTATAACATATATACTTTTTTCACCATCGGAAAGTAGAGATTTCAACGAACAGAAAGCATACCAATTTTTTGAAAAAAGCTGATATTTTGACGTGAGAATCTTCGATTGAAAATTAGGGTGTTTTTTTGATATTAAGTTAAGTTAAGTCGAAAAAATAAATATTTTAAATCAAATAAATTACAGTGTATTTGGGACATAATAAGGTAAGTTTTCACCAAATTTCGTAGAAAAAAAAACATTTTTGAAAAAGATAAAAATAAAAAACCAAAAACTGGGTTATTTGAATTTTTCACCTAAATTTTGAGGTTATGTGAAAAAGTTGTAAAACAAAAGTTGTAGATCTTTTTATTACCTACAACTTTGCAATACAACTTTTTTCCATAGGACTTGTAGTTTTGCCGGAAATCAAGATAAACCATTTTTTTACCCTTAAAAACCCCCCCCTCCCACTTCCCGAACTCGGATCGACCGTAATTTATTTTTCCTTTCATTTTTATTATATTCCCCTCCTTTTGTAATGGTTTTCATCCTACTGTGATTTTTTTTCATTTTTTATCATTTTTGAAGGCTTCGGCCCTGGTCTATATTCCAAAGTGTCGTTTGTAATATAAAACGATCGCGAGCTTAAAGCTAGATCAGTCTGACGTAACGTCGAATGGTTAGGTTAGGTTTGTTTGTGGCATTACTTGAACACCTTGCCATTGCATTTCCAACCTTATTTATATGTAGCATAGTGTTCAAGTAATGGCCGGTATCCTAGCAACCCACGGACGTGGTATTGCCAGGTATAATATCTTATATGCTAACTTAATACAATATTTATGATAGATGTACCTACAAGCTAAAGTCTCGATCAAGTCTATACAATATTAGAGCAGTCAGTATATTTTACCCGCGTAAGTTTGATTCCGCAATGGAAATTACCGTTTGTGTTATTCCAGGTGTTCAGCTATCTTCGTATTTCAACACAATCGGTTCAGGAGTAAAGTAACAAACAGATATACAATTGAATTTAATATTAGTGGGACATAGTTCTTGAGATTACAACTAGAGTGCGTGCCAGATAAGTGTGCACACAATTGGAGGTTCTTTCGTCGCGTTTCGTATACATTTAACACTTTGACAGTTCCCAGCCCCTTCATAATGGAAGGCTAAAATTTACCCAATGTATGAGATAGGGACCCACATGTGGTACCCGGGTCTGTGCAAACACTTTACAAACAATTCAAATCAGACGTCATCATCGATTAGTTCAAATTTCAACAACGTAGCGACGAATCTGGCGCGCACTCTAACATTTAGTAAAACTTGTTTCAGTGTTAGATTTATGTTTCGATGGCGGTATGGTGCCGGTTGGTGTCGAGACACTCGTACCCGTACTTGATGATGTACTGGATCCGAGGGTCGGAGACCAGCTCGGCCAGCTCCGGAGCAGTCAGGATGTCTTCTACGGGAGGGAGGAGCAGTTCCACGTCTCCACCTGGACATAGAAACATGTTACAACGGACCGTTTTACTGTGGACATTGTACTAAACTACGAGAAATGTTTTATTTTTCAATTAAAGTTAAAAAAAAGTATTGCATAAAGAATTACGGTTCATATATGAGAATATCCATTCACTACACTACATACATCCACAATAATAGTTGATGAAAACTAACAACGTAAGCGAAAACATTTGACTGCTGAGCCAGACGAAAGGTTTGAGTGATCGCACCGTGAGGGAGTTGAATCAGTTGCCTGAGTCTGTGTTTCCTGACGTGTGTCTTTAAATGAAAGGAGTTGAAGTTGAAGTGAATGTAGAGTTGACTTACCCATAACATGTACCAGATCAATGAGCCGGAAGAACATCTTGTGTTGGAGGTCGTCGGAGGGGGAGTCGACGCGACACGTGGCCGGCGTCCACTCCTCGCCCGATATACATGCGCACCACACCTACACATACATACATATATACACTATATATAAACTTAAACCGCACTCAAATGCGCTTGGTTATAATCGCCTTGACCGGTCACGGCGCTTTCAACAAGCACTTCCATAACCTGGATATAACGGACAGCCCACTATGCAGAGCGTGCATGGAGGCTGAGGAAACGACCGCGCGTGTGCTGCTGGACTGCATGGTATTGACAGATATTAGACTCAGGACTATAGGTGACGTTAAAAGCCTTCCAAAAATGTTTGAGAAGCCACATCTAGTGGCAAAATTTATGGAAGAGCTGGGCTGGTTCTCCCCCTGACAAGTGGAACCTCACGCAAAAGGGACCTAACTAGAAAGGTCTGATTGCGGAAAACAGCCCGTATACACTATAATATGATATTGAAGGTATTTAGAGTTCAAATTCCTACCAGAAAGTAAAAGAAAGCTTGTTACAATTCAACATCGTACTTTCATAACGAATAACATTTACCGATGAAATATCGTGTTTGCGAGTTGGAACTGTACATTTTACCACTTACGCAAAGAAATAGATAATTTTTGCGGGGAAACTATCAACACATCTAACAATTTGTAAAGAGCGAAGCTTATGAAATTTTAAGAGAATTCAAAGTATAGTGCAAACTGTTCATATTTAGTTGTTAGCTCTCTAGATGTAATCCATGATGAATATCTGGTATTGTTCGAGTTAATATCGAACACGCACCAATTTCGCAATTGTGCTCTAGTTACAAAAATTTGTTGCGAATTTATTAATTTTAAATCCGTTGCAATTCTTTCGCGCTCATTTTAATACCAAATCTATTCTTCTTTAATCTTAATCAATTCGCAATTAATATACTGATTTAAGTGAACTATTACTATCTTTCACTAATTACTATTTAGTTAGCACCCAGTAGAGAGTTGATTTTTTATTTTTTTTAAAGTGCTAAGCCTGCACTGGGCTTTCTGTAAATATTTTTTTAAGGAAAAATGCATCTTAAAAAATTGCGACTAAGACGAGACTCGAACTCGCATCCTTTGAATACCGTTCAAATGCGTTAGCAATTCCGCCACTTAGTCAAGTACCGATTAAGTTTCGTTAGCGACATCTGTTAGTATGAATTTACATTACATATAACTCGAAAGTTAACCATCTAGTTAACGTATTCGACAAGAGATGGCGCTTTTACTAATCTCAATGAAGAACAAGAAGATGCATTTTTCCTTAAAAATATTTTCAGTAGAGAGTTAGTAGCCATCTGCTATAAATCTCTTCAGGTATGTAATATAACATGTAGTAAGTAAGTTACCCTAAGTCGTAGATCGTCTCGCCTCTCCATGTCGGTCATGTAGTCGGTGAGGTCGAGGGCCTTCTTGTAGTCGTACTCCGTCAGCGACTTGCTCTTGCACTCTATGTACATCTGGAAGGCAGGACCAGTTCTATACTGTACAGCCGCAGGTGAAGCGTCTTATCATGGAATCACTAACATTAAGCCTTAGAAAGGGAAGTGATGGACATGTGATGCATTTAGCATCCCGTACTCTTACCTTCGATACGTAAACATGGTCATTAAACGTCAAAAGTCCGGCTTCGGGGTCAGCCAACGTGTTACTTGGTTGGGCAACTGTGTTCCCAAACAAACTGCAGATTTCTCAAACTGAGGTTAAAGCTAGGCTGGCGATATATGCCGCACGTCTGACAAATTGTGGGTAAAAACCAGAAAGCACTGGGTCCCGTACAGCAGGCGATGACACATCTTTATAAGGTCCAGAAGATGGCCGGACTAGTTGAACTTAAATAGAAAGTGGAAAGAGTGGTCCGGATGTCTCCCTTCTCCCACTACTGTACCATACATGTCCTAGTTTACCTGCACGAGTTCCTCCGGTGTATAGACCCTGGAGTCCCCGTCGTCGAGGCCATGCTGCAGCCTGCAGTCCCGCGGCAAGGCGGCGTGGTGGTCGCACAGCGCCAGCCGGGCTTCGATGCGGCGTTGGAGGGACGCCGACTGTGGATCGTTTTCTGACGCAGACAGGCACAGCTTCGCGAGAGACGCTGCAGTCTACGTTAGACATAGTACACACTCAACATCCGTATACAGGGACAGAACTGGCCGTTTAGAACCAAACGCTAATCCAGCAGATGTTCACAAGTAAGTTTGTTGTAAGTGGAACGTACCGTAGCCCTGTTGAGAGAGAAGGTTGTATCCTCCGCCTGTGTGACGAGAGCGTTGGCCGCGCCGCCGTACTCGCCGAGCGCCATCAGCCTGGTGGCCAGCAGCTGGGCGCGCTGCGGCTGCGTGGCGCCCGCCCACAGCCACGCCGTCAGCCGCCCGCCCGCCCTACCTCCCCGCGACGACACCAGCCGCGCACACAGCTTGCCGCCGCGGTCCACTACGGCTGCGAATGCCAGCTCCGCCACACCCTGGGATAATATACCACATTATGATGTCATCGTCATCAAACGACAATTAACTGGACGTGTGTGGGCACCAGACAGCTGCAGACCAAACACAGCACTAGTCAGAAATTCTTGATCAATTAATTGCAAATATATAGATTTACAAGCAACAATAAAATGGTCTATCGAACAGGATTTAAATCCAATAATAGTCAATGACTTACCTCATCGATATACTTGTCGATATAATGCGTCAACCTGTCCAAGTCCTCGTTATCGATACACATATCGATGAGCAGCTCGAAGTCACGGAACTTCTCCGCGAGCACGGCAGCGCGCTCCGTCTGACCTTCCTCCACTGGAAATATTACACAAACATGACGAATAAACTAAACTTATGGAGGACGTACAGTAGGTTCTTCATGTTGAAGGCGTAGGTTATATCCACTACAGGGTGTTGCCAGGTCTTTGGAATCTAGCATGGATCAATGGTAACTATGATTTCTAAGAGGTATCGTACCATATCAGTATTTTTTTGAAAACAGACAGAGCACCACCTGTGGACGTCACTATTAAGTAACAACTATTTATGTTGTGTGTTAAAACTCAAGTGTTACTAGGCAGCTTTAGCATTATAGTATAACTTACAGAACGGCTTGATGGCATCCCTTCTGATGATCCTGTAGAGCTGGTCGGTGTGGTGATGGTCCTGTAGAGGCTCGGCTTCCACCAGCAGCAGGTCCGCGAGCGTAGCGCCCGCCTCCAGCACTTGGGAGCGCAGGTTCAACTCCGTGCACTCGTGCGCACACTCACTACACAGACATACACGACATGCTCCTTCCACTTATCTGGGACATAACGCACTAGAGTTCCACGTGCTTTGGATACTCTAAAGTCAGATGGGAAACAAATGCGAAAGTAAATCTGTTTGACTGTTACATTTTCATGCCTAAACAGTAGTACCAATTTTGACGAACTTCGGTATAGATATAGATGGATCTTCGGATAAAGACATAGGCTACTTTATATTGATCCCGCGGGTCGTAGGTATTTTTTTTGCCTTCAGTGAAATATAATATAATTGTTAGCAAAGATTGTGAGTAACTCACACAACAGCTCTCCTCTCGAGCTGCAACAACGCTGGCAGCAAGCCGCGCTGTCCGCCGAGCGCACGTCCCTGCCACTGCGAGCGACATTTGTGCATCTCTGACAGTACGTGCTGTATAACATAAACATAATATAGTTACAGGCAATACTTTCATATTATCCACCTGATCTTTTAATTAAGTATTACATACACCCGTTTCTTAAGTTATTTAAAACGGGATATTTAGTATATTTTGTTCGTTTTAAACATCCGTTTATCAAAATGAAACAGGTTTTAAGTGTAAGTAATTACAGAAAGAATAATGGCCAAACCTCGAACCTAAATGTTCTGTATAGAAATATAGGGAACCGGCATCACACTAGGCTATGTGCCTTTCTTGTTTAATCGTTAATCTTTTTTCTTCAACCATTTACACGCAGCTATAGGGGTATAAAATAATAATTTAGTAATAATAAAAGAGAGTGAATATGAGACTCCATTACTACTTATTCCTTTAACAAGGTTATGAGCAAAGAGGTTAGATGTAGTTTTTTAGGTTTCCGCTATTTGTATTCTGTACTCAAATACTTTGGTACTTACCAAAAAGGTTTTTTACTATTGATTTAACGTCATACGTAATAAACATGTGAAATAAGGTGGAAATAACCGACTATTCATTACTAATAACAATATAAATTATTATAATTAAAACAAATATAACATCAAAATAAACAAAATCATTTCCCGCCCGTTTATTTTTTTCTCAAACGGCACTGGCCGCACGCCGCATAAAGACACACGTCCTGTCGCTTTGACCGTTTGCTCTTTTATTTTTTTATTAGAGATTTTGAACTGAATATTTCTTGAATTTGATTACTGAAAATAAAAACCTACAAAGTACCTACAAAACTCTGGCAGTATGCATGAGTCGTGCGAAGTCTTAATGGCTTCATAGACCTAGAAAAAATGGTTATTCTTTGGTGTTACCTAAAGCAAGGAGGTTTTGTTGTTCAAGTTCCTAATGTGTAATGGCGTCCGATTCTGACGTAGAAAATGAAAAACAGGTGACTTTAAATGCTTATATCTTTTTTCCACACCTATTACACGAAATACTAAACATTTCATTGTAATCTAGAAAAACGGAGAATTTTATCATATTTTTTTCTATTTGGGTATATGCTTGATTATTGCCCTGCCATCATTCTTTTGCATTTTACACCTTCTAGAATATCATGGAACCTCCTGAGAGTGTCAGGGGAGTCTTTAGACCTAAACCAAATTGTAAACAGGCTGGCATTCTAATGAAAACAATAATAAAACTAGTCGCTTAAGTTCATTTTTTTTAGAATTTACAACTGATCAAGTATTTTGGAAAACTTGTTGTCAAATATGGCACAGTACATTTGTAACTATAGTATAATACTAACGTTAACAATATTGATGGTGTGTATGGCGTGTTGCGCGGCGTGAGTGGCGTGTGTCGCGCGGCGCGACTCGCACAGCGCGACCAGGACGCGCGTGATGCGACTCACGCGTCTGTAGCACACGTCGCTCGGAGACAGCGCGCCGTCAGACAGTAGCGACGCGTCTTGCTCGTCCGCCTCCGGACCAGACACCACCTAGCAGGGAACACATGTTACTGCAAGCCCGTCTCACATCTAAGGTTAGAGGGGTTAAAAAGAGTACATACCGTGTATATAGCAGCGTCAATGACGGGCTCGTCCTGTTGATGCTGCAAGGTGCGCAGAGCGAGCGCGGCCGCGAGACGCTCCGCCAGCGCGCCCAGCGCTAGCGACGTACGGACCACTGAACCCTCTGGAATATTACATACATAACATGTATACACATACTGTTATAAACTATAGTATAATAGATTGGCCGTCAAATACATAATATATCGACTTCGGTTTACAAGACAACGTCAACGACAATGTTGACTAATGAAATGCCAATCTACTCATAAATACTACTTTGCTACTCATAAATGACAAACCTTTGTATCTAGATGGCGCCACCGCTGTTTTAGCTTATACTTTACGAGTTTCATTTAAGTTTTTGACCATAAATAATGCTGCTGTTAAAAACTGTTAAAAATATTAGCCTTAAACTGAGATCTGGCGATAATAACTAACCAAACGTAACACTCTGCATCCGCTGCCACAGGCCCGTGGCCCGCAAGAAGTCCAGGAAGAGTGTGAAGGCTCTCTTCTTGTCCTGTAGCTGCGCCAGCACCTGCAGCGCGGACGAGCTGCCCAAGGAGATGTTGGTGGAGCGGGCGGAGTGAGACTTCCAGCGCGGGTCGCCTGCTGGCATGTCGTCTAACATCTCCGTCGCGGTGCCCACCAGGGACCGGTCCAGCGCTGCGTCCACGTCGTCCACAGTCTCCTGGTTGGTACCGTTACATTGATCATTCAAGTGTGTCAGTAGGGGTAGCTCCTAGAACCGTACCGCACTGCTGTAGCTACGAGATAAGGTTCTTAGGAGACCTTCCCTTATTGTAAATAAATAACATAGACATTTAATATTTGTTTACCGGCAAAATTACTGAAAATAGTGGCAGTTTTCGAAAAAAAATCTGCAGTTTATTTTACCAGAAACAATTACGAAACCTCTATGGAGTGAATGTTCAAAGGTGAGGTGTGATGTCGATTGTTTTCATGTGACAATGTAGTGTACTTACATATAACTTTTCTTAATTAATTAACGCTTTTTCAGAAAAATATATGCTTATTTTGAGATATATTAATGCAGCTTTTAAAATACTAGAATTGTGAACAAGTGAATAGAACAAGACTGACCTGTGCGGGTGTAGGATATAGATCAGCGAGTAGTGCGCGACACGCGGCCACATCCCGCCTCAGGTGGAACAAGAAGGCAGTCTTCAGCTGTCCGCCGGCGTCGGAGGCGAGCGGCCCGATCTCGTTCGGATCTATCTCCAACAGGGACAGTCCGGCATCTACCGGTATGGGTGCCGGCGAGGAGGCCGTGCCGCCGCCCGCGCCGTGGGTGCGGCCCTCCGTGTACAGCCGGACGACGCCGTGCCGGAGGGAGAACGCCAGGGCCGTCGGGCCGGACATCGTGCCGGACAGGATGCGGTCCTCGGCGTTACACACGTCTATATACTCCGCCGTGTCCGCGTTGTTGCCCGCTAACACATAATACAACAACATTTAAGTGAACACAAAAGATCCCACTGGGTCAAAGTGTAGTGTAAGAATACAGGCAAGTGAAACCAGTTGTAAAAGTTATAGACAAAACTATAATGTAAACATAGTAATGTGATATTGCATCGCACCTGCACCGATATGAAGATGTGCCAAGGCCAAGGTTATATAGGAATAAATATTGTATTGGAAGGTCATGTGACGTGATATGTACCTAGTTTAATTAGTATAAAAACCCCTGTTTTTACTCAATAAATATTCAGTAAACAGTGCACAATCAGTGTGTTAATATATCCTCCATCCTATCATCACAAAAGTGTTGCTGGCTTTGTCAGCCCCCAATGTAAGATAAGTGGGTGGTGGCTGACGTTGACCTATATCTTTCTTGTCCAATAGTTGACTATTGCAACTGTAATTGGGCAGAATATAGACGAGACAAATATATAATGATGGTAAGCCGACTTACTGGGTATAAGTGCAATATAAGAGTGTGTATATAGCAGCACGTGGGCTTCGAGCGGCAGGAAGCGTGGCGCGGGCGCCGGCTCGGGCTCCGCCGCCGCCCCGCGGAGCCCCGTCAGTGACGTCACCACCGGGTTAGCCAGCTCCTCCAGTGATATGTGCGCTAAACGGTAGGGAACATTACATCGTTATAAAACACGAAACATTAATTAATAACAGTGTTTGTTTGTTGTAAACAAAAGATATTACACTCAACCAAGTGAGTAAGAGTTACGGTTTATGAGTGTGCTTGAAGTGAGTTCATTCCCATGATTATTCTAAATAAATAAGTATTGTTTATATGTTATTTACCGATGGCATATCTGATCTCAGGTGAGCGAGCCACGTTGACGATAGCAACGAGCAACAAGAGGCCGCGGTCGGAGGGCGAGGCGCGGACGTCCAGCGCCATTATCTCCAGGCTGTTTGGATCACCTGTTAACATACATTATTTATATTTACTATGGGGTTCCACCACCCAACAGGACGAGCTGGCCATCTCGGCATTCTCATCTCCACAGAATGAAATCTTCTTTTATTTTTCTTCTTGGAGTATTCTTATCACTGTTCTATAGATCCCTATTGCCCTTTTGTCACAGGTAGTTGATGTGACCAGTCACCATTTCAACCACCTAGAGTTATTCTGAGTATAATAACACCATAGATAGATAGATAGATTTAATTGCCATTGCCTTACAAATACCACTATGTGCAATATACCGAGATATTTAGTTTACCATGGTAGTGATGATGTGGTGTGTCAGTGAGATGTCTCCGGAGCGCATGTTCGTAGGTATGTTGTGGAGTCCAGAGCTGCAGCACCGGGCCTCCGCTGTGTGCCGCCACCAGCGCCACACACCCAGGTGTTGGGAACTCCTCCGATGATTCACTCCAACCATTGCCTATGCACACTACACCTACTAGTTTCTAGAACAAGAATTATGAAAAAAGGTAAAAATATTTGCCCATCTTAGTCATATTGTTAAATATGTTGTGTTACTTACAGTATCAGCATGTGCAGGCATTGAACCAAAGAACAGTAGAGATACGCGGCGACCGATGCCACCCAACCATCCACTAGGCGGTCTCAGTGTCTTGCACTGCACTGTAGCACGACCATCTGTCATTTTGTTAAATAATAATTGTACTTGTAGAATTGTGACCTCAAAATATTGCTTAAGAATTGCCAGCATTCTAATCCTATTGTATGAGGTATATCTTACCAAGAACAGTAGGGGTGATAACCACAAGCGTGCAAGTAGTTGTGGCCAAGACAAGAGATCCTGGCCGGTCCGGAGCGACCAGTCTGTCACACTCCTGGCCGGCAAGCTCACACGACACGTCCGTATAGACCCCTTCTTGAGCCACTGAAGGCCAGTAGCGGACCACGCCTTCAGGTGATACGCCGATACATGACGCCATCTAAATATTGATAGATTTATTTTTAACTAGCGACCCGCCCCGGCTTCGCACAGCTATATTATGCATGTATTATACATATAAACATTCCTCCTGAATCACTCTATCTATTAAAAAAAATCGCATCAAAATCCGTTGCATAGTTTTAAAGAATTAAGCATACATAGGGATATAGGGACAAAGAAAGCGACTTTGTTTTATACTGTGTAGTGATAGTGATTTAAATAATTCAGGATTAAATGTTGAGTATAAGCTAAGTTGTTTAAAATGGAATATTTATGTTTTTTTTGATGGAGGATAGATACCAAAATGAAGGTTGTCCCATATTTTGGCCTCTAACTATCAAGAAATCTCAGCCTTGTGAAAATGACACAGTGTAAAATGTGGTATATGTCCTGTTTATAACTTTTGTAAGTGAACATAGTATTGTTGGTATGAAGTCCTACTTAATCTACCTATTCTAAAAGAAAAGAGTATAGTAATAAAATCACTTCTTATTGAATTTTTTATAAATCTAATAATAATTGGTTTAAACAGAATGTATTTTAGTCACGGTGTTGAGTGTATCATAATGATAATGTGTTAACCTACCTGAGCACCTTCCTCATAGAATATCTCAACGAGATCAGCCTTGTGTGAGAGATCAGTCTGTGGCAAGGTAAGTTCCCGAGCTGCTGGTGATGTGACAGCGGCGGGCGAGGTGGGCTCGGTGCCGCGGGCTGATGGGGCACGAGACCACGCCAGTATGCGACGACCCCAGATCACCCAGCACCATCCCGATTGTGATACTTTTACACTCACATCATTACTTGCTATAACAATGAGCGGAATAAGCACATTAGATCACGCAAAATGGCCTAATCATAATACATAGTAGATACATAGGGTTGCTACAAAGCCCACTAACTAAACAAGCACATTTCGTGAGTTTTTTGTGACAAATAGGATGGTTTTTCAATTTATTTCGCAGTACATAGAGTTCGTAAAGATTCTTACCAAAAGTCAAAGCTTCAGTGACCATAACAGGCAAAGGAGCCCCGTAGGTTTCCACCGTGAGCGTGGGGGTCTTGTAAATGACATCACCACCTTGTTCTTCGTGTGATTGCATAAACTTGCTGCAAAAAGTGAGAATATTGATCTGTGGTGTTGTTTTTAATGAATACTAATTTAGTTGAAGACCTTGAAGGTTAGAATCAACAAGACACACACCTTTGATTTTTCTTCGCTGAGTTTAACCCGATGGGGCGCCGCCCCGCTATAGATTGTCGTACACGAGGAGAAAATGGGCTCCTCATTGCACCAGTGCTGTTGTAATCCATTGTGTGAAAATATAAACTAAATTTTAAAATTAAATTCAGGAATTACACCAGCCAACAGAAACATTGATTTTTAATTTTTAAAAATCGCATGATTATTTCTTTACTTTTACCGTCAATGTCAAAAATGTCAAAATTGAAAATTAAAGCGAAGAAATTAGCGCGTTTTTTTTCTAAATGGCTTCGCATGACACCGATGGCACCACGTGATTTTTGGTTGCCATAGATTGCCAGAAGCAGAGATCTTTCGTCGAAAAAAAAATATGCTGTCAAAACTGTCTTTACTGTCATAACAAAAATAGAAACTTCAACGGTTCCCGCGTTTGAGCAGAAAGCCGTATTCAAAGAAGAAATTATTAATTATTCCTGAATCTGTTAAATTCTTGTCTTTTTAGTTGAATTTCCGAGTTCATATCGTCATGATTTAATCAACTAAGTGATACATGTTTTGGTACCATCAAAATGTTTATAAAATCGATTGTTTTGGACGGTTTTAAGTCATACGGTAATAGAGTGGAAATCACCGGTTTTGACCCCGAGTTTAACGCAATTACTGGATTAAACGGCACGGGGAAGTCTAATATTCTGGATTCGATATGTTTCGTGCTTGGGATAACCAACCTTTCAAATGTAAGTGCTCAAATATCACACTAAAACCGAAGGTAAAGTTTGGTCATGTTTTGTTTAGGGAAGTTTTTCGCTACTGGTAAATTTAGACAAAATTTAGTGCTCAATTAACATACAATTGCCATTTACTCAATTGTATAATAGCCCCATAAATAAATGCATATAAACTGGCAATGTATAGTAAAATATATGCAGGTGCGAGCGGGCAGCCTTCAGGAGCTTATATACAAGCATGGACAGGCTGGTATCACAAAGGCAACGGTCAGCATAACATTCGACAACCGAGACAAGAGGCAGTGCCCAATAGGGTACGATGATCATGATGAAATCACTGTTACTAGACAGGTAAGTTAATATTCTACAAATTATTATAATTATTGTAACTCCATCTCTGCAAAACTACTAAACTGATTACAACGAAACTTGGTGTGTAGATAGCTGTACCATTATTCACTAAGGTTCAAGTCGTTGGGCACGCGTGATTAAGGGTGGAGGGGGGAGAGGTTTTTGTATGGCAATCTCGCCCTAATCACGCGCGCCCAACGACGTGAAGCTTAGTGAATAATGGCCCAGAAGTCTCGGAAATATACTAAGGCTATTGTTATACGTAAATACACTGGCAAGTAGATAAAATTGCCATTATATTTGGGCTATTAAATGTCTTTGTAAGACTTAACACTCTTCTTATTTCTTTGTTATATTTTAGTTAAATGATAATTTGTTATCCAATTGTAGGTAGTAATGGGTGGTAAGAACAAGTACCTGATAAACGGGATCAATGTACAGAACAAGCGAGTGAGCGATCTGTTCTGTTCAGTGCAGCTGAACGTGAACAACCCACACTTCCTGATCATGCAGGGACGCATTACTAAAGTGTTGAATATGAAGCCGCCGGAGGTAAGACTACACTTGTTACATGTGGGCTTGGGAACTAAGGTTGGTCACTGCAGTACACACACCTAGCAAGGTGGGCCATTCATTCCAAATCTGTTTGGTGGAAATTTTGGAATAAAAGTAATCTAGCGCTAGCTAGGAGCGGTGTTGGCTTAGTGGTAGATACCTCGACTTTCATTCTGAAGGTCGTATGTTCAAATCCCGGCCGGCTGTGTACCAATGAATTTTTCTTAAGAAAAATGTATGTGCGCTAATTGACAGAAAACATAGTGATGGAACCTGCGGCTTAGTTGGCTCCAGAAGTATTGACAAGTTCTCTCCTCTGGACATGGTCAAGCTGAGAGAGTAGTAGGTGCTCGGCAAGCCTACTCCATCCTCACATAATAAGGATCCAATTTAAAAGAGTCTTATTGTAGAAAACATAGACATACAATGTAGAAAGCCTGTATACAAGTACAAGTAATCTATGTTTTTCAGGGATAACTTTACATCAAAATCAGTTAGTAATTTTAATGTTTCACCAACAAACATTAAGGGCACTTTTACATGAATTTGCTTTTGGTTTAACAGTATTGCATTTTTACATACTTTGCTATCACTCTGTTAAATAATTGGCTTAAAACTGCACAGTAAGCATCATATTACCAAATATGTCTAGCAACGGACTTGTATAAGATGGAATATGTAAGCTTGCCCATCACCTTTACCATCCTCTCAGCTTGGGACACTGTCCAGAAGAATGAATTTGTCAATATATCTGGAGTCAAGCAAGCTGCAGTAAGCTGCAGCATAAATTAAGAGTTGACCCTACTGTCTTATAGATTCTGTCAATGGTAGAAGAAGCTGCAGGCACTAGAATGTACGAAGCTAAGAAACAAGCTGCACAGAAGACCATTGAGAAGAAAGATGCCAAGTTAAGGGAGCTTAATGATGTAAGTTATTTTAGCTTACTTTACAAAAACATTAAATTAATTATTCAATATCCAGTATTGCATACCCTAGTTGGCAGGATGTGTTATGGTAATACATCTTGTGGCTCTAAATTTCGTTTAAAGCTAGCAAGTCTCCCTTTCTTTACATTTGTTGTGTTACAATGTTCTGTTCTTCTTTCAGATAATAATAGAGGACATAACACCAAAGCTGCAGAAGCTTCAAGAAGAGCGTTCTCACTACCAGGAGTTCCAGAAAGTGAACCGCGAGGTCGAGAGTATCGCCAAGTTACATGTCGCATATACGTAAGTAAGAAACTCGCCCCCTGCGCCCGCGCATCCTCCGGCTGAACCTGCGCAAGCCGCGCTACAACCGAACTTTAAAAACACCTTTCATCAATATTGTACGACGTTGCACACAGCGCCATGTTGCCCCAAACAAAAACAGCTACGCTTGTGTTATAGTGACCAGAGAACGGATACTATTCTTTTGTAGATACATCCTTACTATACATACAGAAACACCTATAATCTAGAATCATTAACATATAATATTTAACGGCGTGAATCGAACCGGCGACCTCCATGGTTCGTAGGCCATATATCTGTCAATACGTTTAGGTACACATGTTACGAGCAGCAAGCTACAGAGTTGAGCAACAAGGCACAACTGCTCAAAGACGACATCAAAGCCAAGAAGGAAGCCATCGAAATGAACAAGAAGGAAACCAAAGAGCTGGACAAGAAGATTGCTGATTTAAATAAGAAATTGGATGAGGTAAGGCACCAAGACCCTGGGTTTTCAGGTGTACAAAATTAACAGGGCTAAGTGCGTCGGATTCAAGCTGACCCGCGCCCCATACTGGGCGGAATTTTGAGCCTGCCTAACATATAAATTTAAAAAAATTAAGTTTTTTTTTTTTTTTTTTTTTTTTTTTTTTTTTTTTTTTTCTCGTGTGTTTAAGTAAGTATGCAGGATTGTCTGGGGACATCAAAACATTCAAAAATAAGTGATTTTGGTTATGTTATTTAAAAAAACACACCACAAAATATGATTCTGTTTTTTTTTTAAATAACATAAGTTTTGTGGCGCGGGTTGGGTTATCGACGTCGCGTTGGCTTAAAGCCGACTCACTTAGAAGCGGTAGGGCCCCAGATTTGGTTCCTGGTGATGCATTGATCTAAAAAATAATGCAGTTTTGATTTTTGTTAAAATCAGCTTTGTGAGTTTTTTTGGTTCCGTACCCAAAGGGTAAATACTGGACCCTTTTACTAAGAGTCCACGCATGAACCGTGGTAGCTGGAAATTTGAATTTTTCACAAATGATTAATTTCTATAATAATATAATGGTACGGAACCCTTCACGCGAGAGTCCGACTCCCTCTTGACCGGTTTTTCTCATTATAGGTATCTCGTTTAGGAATTCGTCCTTAAAGCCTATTTAATATATTCAACCTGTATTATGCTAACTTTGAGAGTGTAGGTTGTCGTGATTGTGAACAGTAATAATATGAATCTTCATTTTTTCTTGATTAACAAAAACCAAAGGAAAGTGGCAGTGTACTGAAGGAGCTAGAACACGAGCTCCAAGCTGCTGAGAAGGAAGAAGCGAGCGCCGCAGCAGCCCTGGCCGGTGCTACGGACACGCTGCAGTCGCACCTGAAGCGGGACCAGCTGCTGCATCGAGCCTTGAACGACGACCGAGCCGCTTATGTTGCCAAGAACCAGGAGATGGAGAAGGTGCTCTAGTCAATCTCCTGCTATATTTATTTATATTTGATTTCTTACGCCGCTTGTTAAAATAATTTTTGACGTTTGTTCTATAGATTTCTTCAATGTTCGAGTCTCTTCGCACGGCCAGCACCACATCCGAGGAACAACTGGCAGCAGCCCAGCAGAAATTCCTGGCAGTTAGCTCTGGCAAGGAAGGAGACAGCCAATCCCTTCAGGACCAGCTCATAGCGGCCAAACAAGCAGCTTCGGAAGCTTCGACTCGCATCTCTCAGAGCACGATGGAAATGAAACATGCAACGGATCGCCTCAAGACGTTGGAGCGGGAGTTCGGTTCCTCCAGCTCGCAATACAACAAGGATATTAAGACTATCGCAGACCACGAGCGACAGTTGAACAAGATACAGGTAAGTTTTCACGGAGACAGCTGGCGCAGCGGGCCCCCAGGCTAGACTTTTCAGCCGTCCGTGTGCAGTGTTATAAGTACTTTTTCACAAAACAACGCGAGTTTCATAATCTGGGGGATAGCGCTGTGTGCAATGTCCTGCAAAAAAGCACCGATGAGGCGAGCATGGATCGTAAGTTCAAATCCTGCAGAGGGCAAAGCTTTTTGCAAAGGATTTCAAGCCAAGATGAGTTAAAATATCTGTAGAAAGGTAGCGGTTGTGTAGTGTTGTATTGTGAGTAGATGCAGCTGTATACAATATATCCAGGAGCAAATATCGGTGTCGGCGTTCAACGAGCTCCATCACCGCGAGCTGGGGGACCGCGCGCGACAGTTGGCCTCGACCGCGCGCAGCAAGCGGGACCAGCTCGAGGCGTTGTCTTCGCGTCTGCAGCGGGCACACTTCGACTACTCCAAGCCTGAACCTAACTTCGATCCTAGCAGGGTTTACGGTAAATATAACGAACACACTTTATTTTACCAATTAAATTAATGGCCAGGGTTGTATTGAAAGTATTGAAGTATTGTATTGAAAGGGGAAAGAATATTAAAAAGTTTTATATTTAATTCTGAAAGTAAATTAAATCTTTTAACTATTTAGTATTGTAACCCCCTTATTGTATATCGACCTGTCCAGGCACGGTGGCGCGTCTGGTGGACGTCGTAGATCCGGTGTACTGCACCGCGCTGGAGACGGCCGCTGGAGGGAAGGTAAGTCTACATTCTCTTGTGCAGGGTCCAAGGGGTGCGTTATGTCCTGATTTCTAGCAACAAATTGCAATGAATTATGCAACACGATCAAAAAATCAGTTTGTCCTTTTCCAGTATATAATGATGGCAGGTCTTGAGCATTGTTATTGGCTGACATCAGGTCAACCAACGTGATCAAAACAAGGGCCGGAGGGCAGTCGCTCTGAATCTGGCATGAATCAATCATGTCCCACCTTTCTTGGTTTGCCCTGAAGCGACCTGTGACTTCCACACTGTCCATGGCAAGTCATGACCAGTGGGTAGTCCCAGACCACGCCCAGAGCAAGAGTTCTATGGGTAGAAACCAAACAATCAATATATTATAGTTATCTGTAATTGAAGTATTAATATTTAGTTTATCAATATATTATGTTTTCAGTTGTACAACGTGGTGGTAGACAACGAGACCACATCGAAACTGCTGTTACAACGTGGTCGCCTCCAACAACGTACCACCATCATCCCTCTCAACAAGATCTCAGGACATGTCATCGATCAGAACACATTGAAGATCGCACAGGATATTGTAAGATAGAGACGATTGCGATGTTACTTGATAGTCGGTATGTAGGTAGAAGACGTGTACATGACTGTGTGTTCCCATAGGGCGGCGGTCCCGAGAAGGTGCAACTGGCCCTGAACCTGGTGTCGTATGCGCCGCGACTCCACCCCGCCATGTCATGGGTGTTCGGGTCGACGCTGGTGTGCGCGGACCTGGAGACCGCGCGGCTCGTCACCTTCCACCCGCGCGTGCGGCGCCGCGCCGTCACGCTCGACGGAGACGTCTTCGATCCCGCCGGGACATTGACCGGAGGCGCTAGAGCTAGAGGTTATCCCATCTCATTTATTGGAGATTATCCCATCTTACTCGTTCCACAACCTGCAAATCTCTCTTCATTTCTGAGGTCCTGGAAATTCTGTGCCAAATTCTAATGGAGGGTGTAAAAAAGATGTTCAAGAAACACGTAAAAACTAATATGTTTATTGAAGGTGGTTCCCAACTACTCCAACTCCAAGACCTGAAGCGGGTGGAGCGCGAGACGGCGACCGTGGAGCAGGAGCTGCAAGCTGCCAACGTGGAGCTGCAGGGGCTGCAGGCCATCGCTGATCAATTCCAGGTGTTACAGCAGAGGTACGACTTATGTCATGGTATAGAACTGGTCCAACTACAAGACCTAAAGCGGCCTGGCTGGTGATCGGTGCCCTTTGTTGAATTGACATAAAAATACAGATATTTCAAGTAAAGTTGAATTAAAATATCTTAAGCTATAGTTGGTGGTGATGTTGAGTATCGTTGTCCATGTTTCAGCTATGACATGAAACGTCACGAGCTAGAAGTTGTGAAAGCTAGACTAGCGACCACTACGCACGCGCAGCTACATGCTGAAATAGAAGCTCTCAGGACACAGGTACAGTATTAACTATCCTCAATCATGTCACTTGAACTCTTTATCACCTTGGGAATATATGGGATCGGGACTTACGCAGGCAAAATGTATGATAGAATGTAAATAAAATAATTATTCATTGCATGTGTTGCCAGGTCCGCGAGCTAACAGAGGCGGTGGAAAGAGACAAAATAACACAAAAAGAAACTGCGGCTGCAGCCCGCGACCTCGAGGCCAAGGTCAACGATATCAAGGGACATAGGGAGAGGGAGTTTAAGAAGGCCGAGGACGAGCTCAAGCGTGCTAAGAAAGCTGCCGCGCACCACGGAGCAGCTTGGCAGCAGCGCTCGCAGGAGCTGGAGACGCTCAAGCTAGAGGTGTCTGAGCTGCAGCAAGCTGTGGCCACCAGCGAACACCAGCTGGAACAAGCCAAGCAGCAAGCTGCATCTCTCACTCAGAACAGGGACGAGGCGAAGGAGGAGCATGCCAGGACTAAGGTTGGTCACTTGAACATTGCACGAAGCTTATGAAATGAGTAGTATTCTTTCATTTGTCAGGATTTGATCAGGGTAACCTGCCTGAGTCAGACGTCTTAGGTAGGGAGTGACCACACTTATTGCAATTCCAGGAAGTCGTAAAAGAGCTACAAACTCGATTCAAACGTCAGAAGACGGAAATGGCGAGCCGTAGCTCGGACGTGGGGAAACTCGCCCAAAAGAAGGAGAAACTCGCCAAGTACAACGCGGAACTACAACTCAAGATAGAAGAGATTACGTTCAATATCAAAGAGTTAGAGGGAGAGGTTACCAAGGCACAGGAAAAGGTATAACATACTGTCATACTGATGAGAAGTTTGTATGATTGTTTATCATTTCATCACGCTATAAAACTACCATGATTACGATGGTTTGCCATGATATCTGGTATGGACTTAAAATCTTAATATACGTCTAGGTAAGGCGGTTGGAAAACGAAGAGTCTTGGATCTTAGAAGAACGTCAGCACTTCGGTGAAGCGGGCGGCGCGTATGACTTCGAGGCGAGACAGGCCGCCACGGCGGGCGCCAGGCGGCAGCAGCTCACTGCCAGGAGGGATAGGTACGTGTGACTGCGAGCAGAGGCGGCTAGTCGATACTAGTCGAGAACATATAGCAGGACGAGGTTGTCGTTACGTTACAGGCTACAGCGCGGGCTGAACACTCGAGCGCACGCGTTACTCGAGAAGGAGGAACGTCAGTACAACGACCTGATGCATAAGAAGAGGATCGTTGAAGCAGACCGAGCCAAGCTCGTGCAGGTCAGTGCGTAGAGAGGTCATCACTTGTGATCATTTACCCCTTTTAGCTTCTTAAATTATTATTTTTAATTTTATTTAATAGTTCTTTGTGCTGCGCGTACGTAACATTGCACAAATTGGCATTTAAATATAAAATCGAATTAATGACTTGGTTTGACCGCTACGGCACTGTTATTCCTTTAGGCCCACCAGTGCAGCATCTTGTCCCCTCTAGTATTCTATGGTTCTGTGGTTTGTGCATAATATAGTCGAGTCTTGGGATATGTCTTTAGATCTAATGTTATTTATCGCATTCAGGTGATGGCGGAGTTGGACGAGAAGAAACGCAAGACGCTGGTCGGTGCCTGCGAGCAGGTGAACAAGGACTTCGCGTCTATATTCGCGATGTTGTTGCCCGGGGCGCACGCCCGGCTGACGCCGCCGCCCGGGGCGAGCGTCCTCGACGGACTAGAGGTGAAGGTCGGCTTCAACAACACGTGGAAGGAGTCGCTCGGGGAGCTGTCCGGGGGACAGCGGTCGCTGGTGGCGCTGTCGCTGGTGCTGGCCATGTTGCTGTTCAAGCCGGCGCCGCTGTACATCCTCGACGAGGTGGACGCCGCGCTCGATCTCTCACACACGCAGAACATTGGTATCATGCTCAAGGAACACTTCAAACATTCACAGGTTTGTTCGCTACACTTATATGGTTATTATAAATTAACACTCTGGAGGACTCTACAGCAATATCGAATTAGACCACATTTACCTTTTAATTTAAAGCGAGAGCCGAGATAAACACAATCCGGAGAGAGAGAGATAAATTAAGTTGCGAGAGACTAAACTTTGCTGAACACTGCAAGTTTGAGTCGTAACTTAATCCAGATAAAATGAATTCATTTTGTGCTAACCAGTAGGTAAACACTACGAATGCAAAGCTACTGTTTCCGATAAAATACGATGGACACATTATAACGTAGTTTCATGTATTTGTTACAGTTTATAATAGTATCATTGAAGGACGGTATGTTTAACAACGCGAACGTGTTGTTCCGGACGCGCTTCGTGGACGGAATGTCGGCCGTACAGCGCACCGTCAACGTCAGGAGGTAGCCGGGGCTGAGCTCCACGTAGCTCAGTCACTGTCGAGGGGGGGGGGAGGTGATGAAGGAAGCTTTTCTATTTCATTCTATAAGGTTTAACTTCAAAAATTACATGAAAAAATATTAAATATTTCAGGACATTGCCCACAACGCCATCTAGCGCCAAGCCAAGCAACTATGCTTGTGATAATATAATACTTTATGTAATTTTCTTACTTACTTACAACCCGATCACATAATCTCAAGACCTGGCGTAAATAAAAGTCCAAACGTAACAATGAAATGTTTAATACCACGAAAATAAGTCGACGCGTATCGGCAACGAAAGTTCTAACCGTACTGACGCGCCGTGGCGAGCGCGGGGAGGTGAAAGGAGAACGGGGCGGGAGGGTCGCATTCCAGCGAGGTCTCGAGATAATGTGACCGGGTTGTATACTATTCATACATACAGAAACACTCAGACCTTAAACAAATATCTGTGCATTAATATTCCTTTCGAATCAAGAATATATTTTATTTACGTTATTTATAGTGTTAAACGGAATTCTGTCTTTTTGTTTGTTTTGCCTTTTTTTGCGAGTCGAGGGTTCCGTACAATGTGCCTTTTTAAGAACCTACGCGATGTCGATATCGCTATTTTGCAGTGGTATAGTAGTTGCTAATTTAACTTGACTCCTATGTTATGTGGCCGCCCATACAATTTAAGGGTCAAGTTAAATTGGTCCAACTTTAAATTTCGATGTATGTATGAGTTTAGGAAAGGAGTTGTGTACATTAATTTTCAATGTTTAGATTTAGTTTAATTAAGTATAATAATACGAATTATTGATAAAATATAATTTGATTATTTGTTGTATAAAGTTGTTTTTTTTGTAAAGTTTCCTGAAAGTGCTACTTCAAAGAAATACGAAGTACTTAGTATCCACTGCTTACGATCAGCTGAATGTGTGACGACGGATTTGAGTACTATAATACAGAAATCGATAACAAAATTACCCACCGGTATTAGACTCACCAGTATTAGACCCACCGGTTAGACCCACCGGTATTAGACCCACCGTAGAGCTCCAAACGATTCTAAGGTCTTGCTTGGGATTTTTCTACTCATTTTGTTAGACTTATTTATTAGAATGAAAACATTCCAATAGCAGTAATGCAGATGTCGATAAATAAGAAGTACCTACTTAAACAAAAGTTTGTTATTATTACCCGGTCTATGGCCCTTATTGAAAATCTTCGGTAGATGTGGGGGAGGCGCGTGGCGCGTACCGCAGTATCACCTGACTCACGGGAAATAAAACTTTTACTATTTCAAGCCGCGGTTTTAATATATGAAATTGATCTCGCCCGCCGTTACCGCAGCGCCCCGCACCGCTGCAGGCGCTCTCTATATCTAATATGCTATTTTATTGTTCCCGCAATAAAACTGCTTCGTTGAACATTAGTTCTGTAAGATTTCATATTGGAGTCCCCGCGTGGGGCCGTATCTAGCCGTAGAGCCGGAGTAACGGGCCAATCTTGAACGTTAAACGTTATTCTGTGTATTTTATATGACTCGGGAGAGAGTAGGTACTGAAACTTGAATACTTACATACTTATTATTAAGAGAGAGAACGAGTAAAGTGTGCGCCAGATATGTCTGCACGTAGTCGAAATTGAAACTAATCGGTTACGTTAGGATTGTTGTCGTTTACGTCAGGTGTTGAACATGTATGTGACGTGTTCCAAGGTGTTTTCATACAAAAAACTGGTTGCCTGTAAAGTCGGTATACGGGCGAAAGCTTTACGTGACAACAACTGTGCTCGAGTGGAAGGGACGCGTGCCTTTCACTTTTTATGTCTGTCTCTCTCGCTCTTAGGCGGGCTAACCATGCCCGAGTGGAAGGGACGCGTGCCCCTCACTCGCTCTCATTGTAAGCGCATAACGTCAGCGGAGCGTAACGCAGTTTCTTGAAGTGTCACCCGGCAAACCAATTTATAAAACGTTGTCACGTCAAAAATTTATGAAACGTCACATGTTTTGGTCTCTAGCTTCCAATCTAGAGCAGCTAACGCACTGTAACTTTAAGGCATGTTAGTTTAACTTTATAACTCTCATTTGACACCACAAACAGCTTGGTATCTCGATGACCTTGGAAAATAGAAGCTATTGAAAATACTCTATTTTCAAATGATTTTTTTATGACCAAATCTTTAACTATCGTGGTTTTTATTTTAACTAATCGCTATAGCTTCTTAATAGAAACATAAAAGATTCTATAAAAAAAAATTGAAAACATTAATATTTTCTGAGAAAATCGGCATTATTTAAAAAAGTACTAAAAATGTCAAATGTTTTGGCCTCTAGCATCAAAACCAAAGCCGATAACGCACTTTCACTACTAAGGTGTGTAAGTTTAACTCTTTACCTTTGATAAGGTACCACAAACAGCTTGATCCATTTGCGACTTTAGGAAATAGGAGCATTTGATTTTTTACGATAAAAAATTATGACCAAATCTTTAACCATCGTATTTTTAGTTGCTGCCCATCGCTAGGGCTTCTTTGAAAAAACATAAAAGATTCTATAAAAAAATTTGAAAACATTAATATTTTCTGAGAAAATCGGCCTTATTTAAAAAAAAAAAAAACAGCGCACTCCGGGAGTGCAGGCAGAAGTGAAAACAATAAACTTGTTATTTCTCATAGAATATTTCTTGAAACGATCTGCTACTGCCATCTATTAGCACTCACTTAAACAAATATAGTTTATTTTTTATTCGCTAGATGGCAGTAAAAAATTTAAATCAGCTCTATCTACATTCGAATAGCGGTCTTTCTAGAAACTAAGTTTCTCAATTTGTGTAATAGATGGCAGTATAAGTTAAACAAAAAGACTAACACAAATAAAATCTCATCTGTCGCGTCAAAATCTGTCGCGAGAACGGCTGAAAATGCTCACCCACAAAAGTGCCCAACGCGCCATAAGAAGTTTTCACTTCAAAAATAGTAGAAATGTATGGATCATGGATCATAAATGGATCAAGTTGTTTGTGGTGCCATATTTATGGTAAAGAGTTGAACTAACACGCCTAAGTGGTCAATATGCGTTACGGACTCTTGTTTAGATGTTAGAGGCCAAAACATTTGACATTTCTAGTATTTTTTTTACAAAAATGCCGATTTTCTCAGAAAATATTAATGTTTTCAATTTTTTAAATAGAATCTTTTATGTTTCTTCGAAGAAGCCCTAGCTATAGGCAGCAATAAAAAATATAAAATTGCAAGATTTGGTCATAATTTTTTTCCCCTAAAAAATCAAATGCTCCTATTTCCTAAAGTCGCAAATGGATCAAGATGTTTGTGGTGCCGTATTAAAGGTAAAGAGTTGAACTAACACGCCTCAGTGGTGAAAGTGCGTTATCGACTTTGGTTTTGATGCTAGATTTCTAAATCTTTGACATTTCTACTATTTTTTTTAAATAAGGCCGATTTTCTCAGAAAATATTAATGTTTTCAATTTTTTTTATAGAATCTTTTATGTTTTTTCAAAGAAGCCCTAGCGATGGGCAGCAACTAAAAATACGATGGTTAAAGATTTGGTCATAATTTTTTTATCGTAAAAAATCAAATGCTCCTATTTCCTAAAGTCGCAAATGGATCAAGCTGTTTGTGGTACCTTATCAAAGGTAAAGAGTTAAACTTACACACCTTAGTAGTGAAAGTGCGTTATCGGCTTTGGTTTTGATGCTAGAGGCCAAAACATTTGACATTTTTAGTACTTTTTTAAATAATGCCGATTTTCTCAGAAAATATTAATGTTTTCAATTTTTTTTTATATCTTTTATGTTTCTATTAAGAAGCTCTAACGATTAGTTAAAATAAAAACCACGATAGTTAAAGATTTGTTGCCTTACTCTTGAATTTAATGTCAATACAAGCTCAAGCTCAATTCAATTCTAATACAAGGCCAATGTTGCTGTCATTTGGTACTCTTAAAATTAATTTTGCCGGGATTGTGTTACCCTTGAGATTGTGACGGGATTGTAAATAAGACATAAAGTTAGTAACATACGTCAAAGTCACAGACTAACAATGGCCGAAATCGAACGAACGAAACTCAGACCATCTAACTAACCTCTATGGAATGAAAGAATAAAACTTATGAAAAAATAAGCAAAAAAACTATATTATATTAGAATTATTTATTTTAATTGCTATTTTACAATAAAAACTACCATATACTTAACATTTAAATGTATTTACACAAGAATTTAATAAAAAATGAATGATGGCACTATTGCAAATTGTACGGGGACCATCCAACAAGGAAAAAAATATTTCGTCAAAGAGACAAGCCACGTCAAAGTCCTGTCGTAAAACTTATATTGTTTGTTTTGAAATTATTTTGTGATTATTTTATTAAAATCCCTCCGAAATTGAGGTAAGAAAATCTTTTTTTACAATGTAAAATTAAATTGTGTGCATGTTAGTTAATAAATCAAGTGTTATCAAGGTGAATTTATACGAAATGCCTGCTTTTCATTGTAGAAAAATGGCATGCCCACGACCTCCCGTATACATTCCTTGAATGTAAATATTTCCTATTAAAAACCTTTCTTCGTTTTTAGATGGACGTATTACAGCCACATGCATCCCGTGAATGAAGCCTACGCAGGGATGCCAAATCTTTCAGAAAATCTGAAAATGTAAAAAATGTACTCAGCTACAGAAGTTATCAAGCAAATAATGTGTAATGCTGAGCCCGATGGCAGGTTCATAGTAAATAAAATGATTCAAAATAATTTTACAAACCGTCTTTTATTACGTATTACTTTCTTCTTCAGTTTGTGGAAATTTTACTACAAGTAATGTGTTGAGATGGGGTAGGTGGACTGAATAGGGAACTATAGAGACTGTAAAACTCACTGCTACTGCTGTGCTGTGTGTGTGCTGTGTACTCATGTGCTGTGGACTATAGGGACTGTTACGGTGGCCTACCACCGTAACAATGTTCAAAACACGTAAAAAATATTAATTATGTAACCTTGTATTTTGAGCTAATATCATTTGACTTGTTGTAACTGGCATCAAGGGCTCCAAATTCTTGGTACAATTCACGAAACATTACCTTGGTGATGCCATAGTTCGCCATTCGTCTTCGTTCATAGTAGGTAAGGCTTTATCGGTGTAGAGGGCAATCAGACGAAAATTACGTCTTTCTCGTAAATCCATCCTTTTGGCTTCACGGAGGATAACATTGTGCAATATTAAACGAGCCATTATATGTACCTACAGTTTTACTTGAAAATTAAAACTCGCAATTTCAACAAAGTTACCTACACTTTAGTTATTGGGACTATCCGCAATACAAACACAATCAATATATGCAATATTCAGCTGTCAAACAAGCGTCAAAGAGTACCGTTTCTCAATCCCGTAATCCAATCCCAATGGCATTTAGTTCCACTAATTACCACGCAATTCAATTCCAATGTGGCGCTAGTCTGGTTTTCAAGAGTGCCATTTGACATATTTTCGCTTGAGATTGGGATTGGACATTGGGCTTGTAAGTCAAGAGTAAGGCAGTTGGTCATAAAAAAATCATTTGAAAATAGAGTATTTTCAATGGCTTCTATTTTCCAAGGTCATCGAGATACCAAGCTGTTTGTGGTGTCAAATGAGAGATATAAAGTTAAACTAACATGCCTTAAAGTTACAGTGCGTTAGCTGCTCTAGATTGGAAGCTAGAGACCAAAACATGTGACGTTTCATTTTCGACCCACTGTGCGGCGGCGGGTAACGTTATCTGGCACGCATCCTGTCAAGGCGCCCGCATGTCTGTGGCCAGCGAGCGTCGACCGACTGGAATGCCAAGTGTCCGTGATTACTCGCGCTCCGTCGGCGATGCTAATAAACAATGTTTCGTGAAAGTTACCATTGTTAAACAGTCGGTACCTACCCGTCCGCGTCCTCCCGAGGGTTCTCCCATGAATAATGCCTTCATTTCTCTCATGATATTGCACTTTGTTTCATTTACATTCATATCGTTAACTTGTATAGTTTCCACCGTTGTCGCGTCGCGCGTCGTTTATGCGAGGGACGCGTCGTGCGTCGCCTCGAAACGATTTTCATAATGTTAAAAGCTAGAAGCATATTGCGCTTATCTGAATACGAGTTTTTTGTATTCTCATTGTATTTTAAAGAGGACTGTATTAGGTACAGTTATTGCTTAGATATTTCTGCTATTAAATGCATCGAGAATTTTCTTTTAAAATTCAATAAGATAAAGCCAAGTAGGTAAGAGAACGAATGTATCGTAGAATCGGAAGTGAAACCATAAAATTCGTTTGCGATCATAAAGTAAAGTTATGAGAAACCATTTGGAGTTTCGTCGAATCCTCGCGAGTAAAAATTCAACCGAACTTCAGCGAACTGATGCGATTTATGACGATGTTTTCTAAACTTACAATGTATATTCCGTTCTTGTTATACCTACTTAGTACCTACGATGCATTGGTTTCAAATTAAGGTGAATGTTACTCGGATGTCTGCAAAAATCAATGATATTGTTTTAAATGTTTTGTAAAAATGCTACAGTAGGATGTCGAAATGTCACGTTATTTTGTAATCCTTAAATACTTACTAGTTGGGAAATAGGTATCGCATTACTCAACAAAGTATTTAAAACCTAATTATCTAGCCTTTGAAGCTACCTATTATTTAGATCCTTAATTCAAATTTAATTTGAATTTTACAGTAATTTACGCTAACTAAGTACATACCTACCTACATTTAATTTTGGGATAGTTTACAAAGTCTAATTTAGGTTTTAGTAGTTGTGAAATTATGTTAAAAAGTCGTAGATTATAAAATAAAATTACATTTCTATCAGGTCACCAGGCCCTATTTACGACAACACCTCGAATGCTACTTTAGTAAGAAGAAATCAATAAAAAGCGATGTATAGTTTCTACAAATTGTAAGAAAAAGAGATAAAGTTTGGTAAAAAACCTTCACCCTTCCAGGCGCGAATCTCCAGGCGCGAAACTACGTAAAGTAAGAACCATCCATCT
This sequence comes from Idaea aversata, assembly GCA_907269075.1. Taxonomy (NCBI): domain Eukaryota; kingdom Metazoa; phylum Arthropoda; class Insecta; order Lepidoptera; family Geometridae; genus Idaea; species Idaea aversata. Next base: position 292,203 of record OU026100.1, read on the forward strand.
AAGAAGCTGCTTACTGATTCACGCGACGTACACATACCTGTCAACTAATCATTAGTGAATTCACCGGGTTTTTCTTATATAAAGAGGTGCTTTATTCCGTGGCAGGGGACGGGCGGGGTGCGGCCGGAGACGGGGGCGTAAGGTAGATTGATGGGGGTTAGCTAAGGTGGTGATGTTATAGTCTCACCACGTTCATTTGTTCAACATCATCATTGGCCTTATATGGTCTTCGAAATACGTTTTAACAGCGTCGTGAGTGGCGGCCTATACGTTCGCACAGTTGACAAATAATATGAGAACCATGCACTAAACGGTGGAGGGTTTTCTGTGTGTTATGTCTAATGTCTAGAGTAGCGGTGTCCATACTTTTTCTATGCAAATGTTCGTAGTTGGGAATATTCTTAGTTAAAGCTAGACGCAAGCAGGCTGTCAGGTGTGCGGTGGTCATTTGTGAGACGAGTAGGTAGGTACGATATTTTGAATTTACCTATTACTTTCTGAAAAAATGCAGACTCGCACAGATAAAATATGTCGATGCAAAGAACGTGTTAATTACAGTGTTATTTGCCTTATGAGCAAACTACAGTTTTAAAGTCGATCATTGATAACTTTAGCTATCCTCAGCGATCGACCATAACCTCTCGCGATCGACCGTTTGGGACACCTCTGGTCTGGAACAACCCCCCTTTGTATTACTTTACACTCGTTGATTCATGCATTTTAGTGTTAATTACTCGAGACGTTGCTGTGCCGAAATAGGATAATCTCCATTCGTCAACGTCGACGTCAACGTGGTCATGTAATACGTTTGACAACCGCACGATGGCCTTTTAGACATTTTTTATGATTTACGTAAAGAATAATTTGGTGGTGAGTGTTAGGTTAGGGCTCGAGCCTGAGTTATTGGGAGTAGTAGTCGTCTGGACGGTATCTTATACCGGCAGTTGGTACCGGCAGTACCGGCAACCGGTACCCGGTGTCCTGCGTGGTGGTATAGAGGTTAAACATTATCTATCTATGCATAGAGTGGGCGTTATTAACATTTTTGTGCTATTTCAATAATATTCATTAATGAAACAGACTGAACTGATAGGATTAACTGTCAATTTTCCTTTAAATTGTTTCATACAATAAACTTATACAATTTACTTAAAAGGGTTAGTTAAGTAGTTCCAGGATTTAAAGAAATATGTCTATAGCTAAGTTAAAATCAATATGTGTAATGCAGCCTCGTTTGTAACGAGGCTGTATGAGCTTATAATTAACTCTTTGCTGTCCCTGAAAAGGCAATAAAGAAAAAAATGGTTGTTTGACTATGAAATTAGAAATTAACGCCGGCCATCAACCGATTCGCGAGTTACAAACAAATCTGAGTAATGGCTATTAGACTTAGTTATTTGGAGGAATTAAGTTTCCTTATGGACCAACCACTAAGTAGGTATGAAGTTCGTCCATGAGGCAATCGCTCAATTTTCATACCTACTAAAATTTAGATTTTGTATTTTTCTACGAGGTGTCAAAACACCAAACAAACGTCACTCTAGACTGAGCGATTTTACTTCTAGCCACTAACCAGCTAGTAGAAAATGGTATATTAGTAGTTTGTTCCTGAGTATATTGTCCAGAATGTCCGGTCTAGTACTAGTAATATATTGAAAGTCTTTCCCTAGGAGCTTATCTTGCTTTACCTACCGGATGATTTGTTTTATCCCCGTTTGTCAGGTCATGGGGTGTGATAGGCTGCTTGGGGTGGGAGTTACATGCACTAATGGTTTACTAGTCGATGTCTCCGGCTCCACATGGACTACCTAGGTGACTAGGTGGTATAGGTACTTACATTATACAATATAGGTACATATTAGTGATTTTAAGCACCGTAATTGTTTACAACAATTATACCGCGACGAGACTTGAATTCGCGACCTTCTACACACGGTGCACACACTCTATCCAACGGAACCACGTGGTTAACGGACAACGTAGGTAAGTAAGTATAGGTACCTAACCTTAAGAATTGGGCTATTCAATGAAAAAATAAGCCAGAAAAGAGGCGGTTATCGAAGTGAACGCTTTTCGAAGTAGCTTTTATTTTGCCTAACTACTCAAACTAACATCCACCATCAAAATGGTTGGATGGATGGTTCGTCTAAAAGCTTCTTAATAAATAATATTATTAGTAGGTCTACAAATGAGGATTTAAAAAGAATTCGGACGAAGACGAGTAACCTATAAATCTATTCTGTAAGACAATTATTTAGTTGCATTTATATTTCGTTACCGAATAACATTGTCTTTTCAGTTTTTCGGCTGTTTTTCAATGGAAATAATTGTTTTTATATTTGAAATTACCGGTGTGCTAGTTTTACGTTTTTGACGTAGATAAAAAACGGAGAAGAAAACCATAAACGCACGCTTCATAAAGACTCTTATCTTTTGACTATAATTACCACATTAAATTACCAACAAAACATTGTCCCTACGCAGTAACAGTAACAGAAGCAGTAGGTATACGCATTCGCGCACACTTACAATATGACACAATATCTAATATTGTTTGTTTGCTACAACAATACCATTTGTTTAAGACCCGCAGAAGCCGTATGTTAATTTATTTTGCCGTGAAGCATCTTTATTACAAATTATTAAGTAAATATAACTACATACCAAATATAAACTTAGATAGGGGCTTTTTTCAAGTGATATGTAAGTATTCATAATTACTAGTAAATTAAATATAAAAAATTCAAACATTTAATTATGAGTACTTATCAAATTGTATGTGTTTGATAGGTTTGATACGTTGATAGTAAAATTTAAGATTTCATGCCTGAGTTTCAGTATTATTACAGCTTAAAATTAACGTTTTTTTGCACTACATCGAGACTTAAATACGCGACCATGTAGGTGTGATAGCCACTACGCGTCGTCCAAACTTGTGTCGACTTGACGAAGACGTTATTTTATAAAATACTAGCGACCCGCTCCGGCTTCGCACGGCTATATTATGCATGTATTATACATATAAACCTTCATCTTGAATCACTCTATCTATTAAAAAAAACCGCATCAAAAACCGTTGCGTAGTTTTAAAGATTTAAGCATACATAGGGATATAGGGACAGAGAAAGCGACTTTGTTTTATACCTACTACTATGTAGTGAAGTGATGAACTTTGGTACAGCTGCGTCCCTGATAAAACCTACCTACATAAAATAGAAAAATGTGATAGTTTTGTATTTTGGATGCTGCACTTGGGGTGCAACTACTGAACCGACAGCTATGAGTATACTATACATGTATGAAGATAGCAGTAGGTAGGTACTACTGAAATAACGCAATAAGTAACTAATCCCGATCCGAGAGTTACGTGGGTGAAGCCGCGGGGCGTAGCGTAGTTTATAATGAAATGAAACAATTATAAGGTTAGTTTGATTTCGTTGAAAATGTTACGATGAAAATCAACGTTGTGTTTTTAATTATCGCTTCGATTGGATGTAAGTTAAACATGATAATGCTCATTTTTACATAAATAATAAGTTCTTATATATTATATCTACGTATCTCAATCAGCGTTGCGCTAAGCAGTTTATTACATGAATTTGAATGTGTTAATCTATTAGAATTTTAATTTGAGGGTGAGTCGTCATACAAAATGTAACAAGTGGAAACGTCTTTTGATATGGCGTAGTGAACTCATGTCGTACCGATGCCGATGTGATGCTCGCCAAATTAGAAAAACAATTAGTTTCTTATAAAAATGACCCAGAGGGATGACCTCGGAGAAGAACATGGACTACTGTAGGTATACAAGTTATTGGTCCTCAACTGATATGAGCAGAGCGCTGAACTGTGGCTAAGTCCTGAAGACAAATTATAAATTTTATTTCCTAAGCAAATGGAGCCACGGCTCTTTTTGAACCGGCTCCATTGGCCTGTATTGTATTGCCTAATTATTTAGCAGGTATTTTTTTATAAATGTGAATAAAATAAGAGTAAGTGCTAAAATTTTGAGGTGTTTGCTGGTGGCTATGGTTACCTTGTCAATAACACTCACGTTCCCGTTACGTGAGCGTGACATCACACTTTTTTGTGAGTGCAGAATGGTGTTCATCGATCGTGACGTTATCGCGTCAAAATGACTAACCTGCCTGATTAGCTGATTGTTCACCCCAACTCACTAAGACCATGTTGACCTCTTTCTTGGTGGGGTAGTTCCAGCATGCAGTCTCCCGAAGACCAGACGCCAACATCGTGCATGCGCTCTCGCAAGACATGGGCAGCAAATAAAACCGCCGATCGTTCACAGGAGGGGGGTTTATATCGTTGACCATAAAAGGAAAAAGCGTCCGAATCCGGCGTAAGTACTTACTTTCTATAGTGCCTTTATCACGTTAATTTTGAGTGGCTCCAAAAAGGCAAATGGAGCCGCGGTTTCTTTTGAAGTAGCTCCTTTTGGCGGAGTACCTACTCTACACACCCTGATTTTTAAGAGGGGAGACTTCCACCAAAGAAATAGAAAGAGGAGCTACTATATATCTTCGAGTGATGATCAGAACAACTCCTCAAAATGCAGTTAATGGATCCTCACCATGCTAGTAGATTACCACGTCCTCACCACGTTAGTAGATTATTTTGTTGTTGCAAAAAAAGTTAGGGCTCACGGGGTCTAGGTACTCGTCACAGAACAACTAAGCTACCTGCAGGTAATAAAAGCCTGCAGGTAAATAAGGGCCTCTAAAAGGTTTTTAAACACCTTGATGTTAGTAGTTACTTACTTAATCGTATGGCATTTAATGCCTTTTAAACTTCGAGGCTCGTCTAGCACCACCTAGGGGATACTCCTGCGATCGCGAACTTTAGATCGTACCCCTTGATGTTAGTAACAAAATCCCTAATAAGAAAATAAACACATAAATTGTTTTTGAGAGTGGCAATAAAGCAAATATTTATCTAATGACCTGTTTTTAAGAAGTTTTTCCTATTTTTACGAAATATTTAGTTTTTAATATTAAGGAGGCAGGTGGCCCCTAATACTGCAGATACCTCAGTTAGTGCAAGAGGTTGACGAGAGTTGTGGTCGGTTCCAGGTTGGAGTTACCGAACATGAAGATAGGTCCGAAGAGGAACCCGAAGTACAACCCGACGTGGGGGTACGAGCCCTACTGGGAGGGGGGGGACTGGGTGTTCGATCCCCTCGAACCGGAGGAGCATGACATGTGCGGCACGCGGTGTAACCAGATATATCTCGAGTTGGTCTCACTTCGTCTCACTGTTACCTACTCTGTCTTCAACATCAACATTTGACGATCGTCACCTACCATCAGGCAGGTGTGATAGTGGTCAAACGCTGACCTAACATAACAGCCTAAGATGTAGCATGGTTTCCAAGAAGATACCGGTTCACTCGCGACTTGAAGACCACCAGAAAAACAAAGTTGCAGTAGTTCAGCCAACCGAACTACTGGGATAAAGTACAAAGTAAGGAAAGAGGATGTAGCTAATCTAACCTTCTAACAAAGAGATTGGAATAGCCACTTCAGTCGTTTGACGAACTCAAGCTGCTTCCCCAATACCTACAGACTACCTGATATTTGCTCACGTTGTCATCTAGAGTGCAACATGAAGACAAGCCGTAACTAGATATATTCGTGTAATGTTTTTCCTTAGATACGGCCATATCTGCGCCAGAAACAAACGGTTGGAACACAAGACGTTCGAGAACTACTGCGACATGAGGAACTATGACTGTACTGGGAAAGATGGTAACTTATTCTTATGCTACACCTACCTTTATTATTCACTTAAATGAACTTACGACGAAGATTCCCACTATCCCCCATTTTGGAGGATAGCATTTGGGGATAGTGGGATTACCCCTGTATTATTTTGAGTCCCACAGGAAGGTGTTAACTTTGTATTTGCAACCTACTAAAACAACAAATCGGATGTTATGTCATAATTTGTAACGTCTCCACTGAGGCTGTGTCCATTGATATGTCCCAACAGTGAGCAAGGGCCTCCCCTCAGATGGAGGGTTCAGGCTACTACCTAAACCCTCCATCTCTCAGTCGCCAATTTCATAGTAGGCCCTCGTAGCACCATACTTGGTGCTACGAGGGCCTACTATGAAATGTGCGACTGTCCGTAGCCAGTCATCGAACTGTGGTACATTATAGAGTTTCACGGTATAAATATAAATATTACAGGACATTCCACACCTCGACCATCTAGCCCCATGATAAGTAACTAGACTTGTGTTATGACTTGTGTATCCTCACGATGTTTCCTTTTCCGAATAATGGTGGGGTTTGAAAAGATGGACGACTTCAATCTGTGGTGCGGTGGGCGAATACCCGTCTGTGAAGCAGAACGTTACGGGTTCGATTCCCGCTGCAAACAAGTAGGTACTTATTTATGTACATATATTTGTTTATGTTCAGGGTGTCTGTATAATATATTATTTTCGAAAGAAAAACGTACAGGGTCATTGGTAAATAATCGGTCGAAGGCAACTTCAGTGCACCTTAACAATCAAATGTTCTACGACTCTTGGAAATTTGTAACTTTTTGAGCTGTAGGTAAGTGTAAGTAACAGCTGAAAAATCTGCTGTTACGGAGATGTAATTAACCTAGCCTGGTTGCTAAGATGACGCCGTGTGAAATGTCCATTTATTAGCTGAATAGAGATAGAAAGAGACAAATATAGTAATACTGTTCCAGCATGGACGATAGCATACCGCGGCAACTGCACCGTGATACGTACCTTCCCAACACACGAGGACCGTCTCGTGACCAGGGTCGAGACCTGGTTGTATAACTACTCCGAAAGGATATACAATTAACTTACCTACATTCTATAATAAATCGGTTCATTATTATTTGCTAGTTTTTTTAGTACTAAACTCTTACGAACACTTTTTAATGTAAATATTATAAGTTTTATACTGATAAACCAATTTTGAGATAAACCATCCTAGTGACAGATACCTCGACTTTAATTCCGAAGACACGAAGAAGATTTCAGTTTGAATTTCGGCGGCAATGGAATTTTCTTACGAAAAATCAAAAATGTATTCCCCAAGGCTTAGTTATATCTAGAGGTATAGACAAGTTCTCTCCTCTGGGCAAGGTCGACTAAACTGAGAGGGTCGTATAGGCGCTGGGTATAGTCTACTCTATTTAATACATGGCTCAGGAACTACAACGCCTTGAATGGATTAATGGATATACATTATTTGAATTGTGCCTATAATACGCACAATGTATACCTATATGAATTTTAATTTTAAGCTTGAAAGCTTTATAATGGAGACGGGCTACATTTGATCTCGAACCGCGAGGTGCGAGGTGCGAGGCGCGAGGTGCGGCTAGTCAACAATACGATGAATTAGTGAAGGTACAGTCGGCTGCATAATTACAGCCCTCGGTAGAATTCGAAAATTACTAGTATTGGAATGTTTGCATTCTAATATTTTTTTTTTGATTAATCACCTAAAGCAGGTGTCAAGAATTATGCTTGTGTTGAAAACATTCTTATAACATCCGTTTTGGAGCTGTACGGTGGGTCTGCAATTATGCAGCCGACTGTACCTACTCGTACCAAAGTGACCGAATGTCCCTCAACCATTTACTGTGCAAGTTTGAACGGAAGCCGCCTTCGATAGGTTTCCATTAACCCTTGTGTCGGAGAACAATGGAGCTAAATATACACGATATTGCGGTTACTAAGCCATATCAATTATTTAAACACATAAATATACTTATATTGTAGTTAAGGATAAAAATGTGTCCACTATAATAATAATTATGGGTCCTGCTATCTGTACTAAGGTTACAAAGGGGGCTAACCGTAGTAGAATCTTTACATCGCTAGTATTTTAGTCATAACAGCATCACCTCGCGGTTTCACCCGCGTAACTCCCGATCCCGTGGGAATATCGGGATAAAAATTACCCTATGATACTCTATATATGAATCTATGTGTCCTCATATTAAATTTCATTAAAATAGGTCAAGTAGTTTCGGAGCCTGTTCACTTTAAACAAACAATCAAATCGTTCCTCTTGATAATATTCTAGGTTAGATATAAAGATATTTGAATAGAATAGGTTAGGATAATAGGTTAGTTAAAGATAAGTATAGAAGTATGGATAAGCTGTCCGTAGAGCCCGATAATTGCTGTGAACTTTTTCTGTGTCTTATCTTCTCTGCACTACTGCTGTGGCACATTGGGTTTAATTAAAAACTTCTGAATCTATTTTAAACCTTGCCTTTGGCGGACGTGGTATACTTTGCATCAAATCTAAGTCATCAAATACAAGTAGAAATAGAGTTATTGATTGAAAAAACTGCGGCCGTTAGCTCCGTTTTCCCGCGAGAATGTGCTCTGCGGCTGTTATGTCATCATTGTTTTCGACAGGATCGCGACTGACGCGAGTAAAACCGCGGGGCGCAGCTCAAAAGTAATCGGAAAATGAAATGATGCGTGCTATTGCATTTAATACAAGTAGGTATAAGTAGATGCGATTGAATTTTACTTTTCAAATTATTTTTCAATGATGCTGAAAATCACAACGATTTGTTTTTTTTGTAAGTATTTTTATTATTTTTCATGAAATTTGATTCTATATTTTTTAATGGTTGACTCTAACAAATCCCAAGTTAAATAATAGTACCTACATTGCGATACAAGTGTGGAAAATTGATCTTTGCATAGAGGCGGTTTAACACGCGCGAGCGGTACGCGAGGGCGTTTACAAAGCCGAGATACAAAGATCAATCCACACGTGTATCGTACGACGTTTTTTATCACAGTTGCGAATAAAAAAAGACTTGTTAAAATAATAAAAAGTTTGAATTTTAGGTTATGTTTACTATTTTTACTATACACCTCCGACAGACAAAAGACTTTTAACATATACAGCCTCGTCTGACGTACAATATTTTTTTAGGGTTTTTTCCATTTGTTTTTGCGTCGGGGGTTAAAAACAGAATATAATGGTAAGGAAAAAATATATTTATGTACCTAAAGAAAAAAAAAACTGTATATCTGTGTAAAATCTCATATGTCGCGAGAACATACGCAAAAAGAGTTTTAGATGAAAAAAAAAAAATAGTGAAACCTCAAAAACCTCAATTTTTAATTGTTTTCAAAGACATTATCACGTAAAATTATCGTTCCTTATCAGACTTTAGAGACAAATTTTTGAAAAGAAGAAAAAGGTACCAACTAAGAGTTTTTGAGCCAGCAAAGCTTAGAAACTCTTTGTTGGTACCTTCTTTCTATACATCAAAACAGTATAACCCAGATAAATTAATAATGTTTCATCTATAAGATACGTATTTAACTTATCGGGATAAGATTTATTTTAGCACTAGTTGGATATTTTTATATCGCACGCGTGTATAATACGTTGCATTATGAGCCTAAAAGCGTTTAATGTTTAATAAGATCCACTTTATGAGCAACTGTGATAAAAAAAACACAAATTTACACTCCAACTAATAATTAGTAATGGGAAGTTAAAAGTAAGTGGGTGCGTGCTTAATGCGTACCTAACTACTAAACTGATATCGATTAAATGTTATTTGCAGATAGTTTGAGCCCTGGAATAACATTAGGCTAGTGTAGTTTATCTTCATATTCCCAATTACGCGAATAAAGCCATGATCACAGCTTTTACTTGTGATTGATATTTTTTTCCAGTTCTTAATGGATTGATAGTTCGTTTTGATGGAGTCGTAAAATGGTAGGTAAATTTATTTATTTTGTTACTAGAGTGTGCGCTAGGTAAGTGTACACGTAGTCGGTAACTAAATTAATTGTACATGGGCTAGGTACAATTCTGACACAGTTGCTCGATTAATTAGTGGTTATATACATTATTTTGGTTGCAATTAATTATAATTGCAATGCTGTTTATATTAATAAACAGTATTTATTTTGGTTGCGCCGATTTAAAATAGAAATGAAATATGAAATATATATTTATTTGCCAGAATATGGTGAGTAAATTATGATGTACAATACAGTATGTGCTCATATTCAACCTACTGTATCTTGTAGTTAGTATTTAATATGTCAGATTAGTAACATAATATTCCTTAGGACAATGTCTTGTTTTATTTTTATCGCCTAAAAATTATTTTACACTATAATAACATTTATTAAGCAACATGTTGAATATTCCTTTTTTTAATTTAGTCAACGGTAAGTGCTTTAAGCAGTCAGGTAATTGGTTAAATATATTTACAGCCATACTATGCACATTTTTCCTTGTTACTGCTAATCTTTGATCCGGAACGCATAGTCTATTAGTATGCCTAGTCCTACTGCAAGCTTTATCTGAATTTTTGACAAATAAGTTGTTATGTTTTCTAACAAATAGACAAACTTCTAGTATGTAGGTACATGCACGGCAGTCACAACTATCCAGAGGATGAGCACGACACATTAGCTCTGATACATTTTTTTTGAGCAATGAATGCTCTTTCAACCTCTACTGAGTTACCCCACAATATTAGGCCATAGCGTAATATGGAGGCTACATATCTATGATAACTCAGCAGAGCCGTCTGTAGATTAGCTATATGTCTGATACGTGTGAGTACATAGATAAATCTGTCCATCTTTGCTTCCACCTGGGCAACATGAGATTTCCAATTACAAAATTTGTCAACACTTATACCTAAAAACACACAATCTTTAACTTCTACAATTTTCTCGTTTTCATAGTTAACATTTAAATTTGTCGGTACAGAATTATATGTCTGGAAATAAAGAAGTTTTGTTTTGCTTGTATTAATATGTAGATTATTATTTCGTAACCATGCACTAACAGTATGTAATGCGTTAGTAATTTCATTTTGTGACTCTGATACGTTTCTACTCTTAATAACAAAAGTGGTATCGTCAGCAAATAGAATACTGTCATGATTGATAACTTCAGGTAAGTCATTTATAATATAATATGAACAGAAGGGGTCCCAGGATGGTACCTTGTGGGACACCGCAGTTGTTGTGCAGATAAGATGACTTATATATAAGTTTTTCACGTTTATGCAATTTTTTTAATTCCACACATTGCTGACGACCCATTAAGTAACTCTCAAACCATTTCAGCACAACACCCCTGATACCACACCGTGCTAATTTATCCAAAAGTAATTTGTGTGACACGAAATCAAAGACTTTGCTTAAGTCTAGGAAAAGTTACCACTTTAATTAATGAGTGACATGCTAAAGCAGTAGATCTGTTTTTTCTGAAGCCAAATTGGTGGTCACAGTGTTTGAGTGTAAACAGTATTAAGTGTGTTTTAATATTATAAACAGTAATTTGATTAATGAAACTGAGACGTTTGTCAAGTGTACCACTGGCCGACTCAAAGAAAAAGGTGACCAAGAAAGCACGTCACTACGACCCGAACCACGGATTCGAGCCGTACTGGCCGGGGGGTGATTGGGTGTTCTATGGGGACCCAAGCAAGCCCTCGACGACGCCAGCGCCTGAGATCTGCGGGGACGAGTGCCATTATCTATACCAGGAGTAAGTTACATAGCGCCAAGCAGCCATTCAATACAAGTCACACAGCGCCATCTAGCCCCATAACAGATATAATACTTATATGCTTTTACGGGAATCAAACTCGCAACCATCTGCGTAAGAGGCGGATGTTGGACACAGAGGTCTTCTAATCATATACCTAATGATATTGTAAATATATTTCAGAGTGGGCGAAGTATGTGGACGCACCGTAGAGAACTTAGAAGTCTCCGGATGTATTCCATCTATCTTAAACTGGTATTGTTATGGCGACATTCACAGCGACAGCAGCAAGGGGTACAAGACATTCGACTCGTACTGTGAGTTCTTGGACTCGGCCTGCAAGTCTGCCGACGGGTCTAAACCGCCCTTCAATAGTTAGTTTATTATCTATTCATATATACCTATAAAAGGTTAGGTATACTTCCTACGTGACTCACTGACTATTAGGTATATCGACGTACACCCGGTACAAATGGACAGGTCGGAATACTTGTTACGCCCCGCGGTTTACACTCACTGTTACTCCGAGATCGAACAATAAGCTAGATTACTCTAGTAACTGCATTACAATTTGTCTTAGAGAACTTAACTCCCTTGGTTACCGGGTAACCAGATTCGATGCAAGGGCTGCCTGCGCTCGCACTGTCGCCGTGGTGAACCAAGATGCACCTGTTACTCAGGGTGGGTCTTTGTTCACCGCAGTTCTTGCATCGTGAACCACAATCCTGCCTTCATCAAGCCGATGTATCTTAGTCACCATTCCGTATTCATTTGGAATCATACAATTGGCATGGATCACTTTGAATCTACTTAAACACTAAGTTAGGTTAGGTTAGAAGAAGGCACAAGAAGCTCATGGGGGTGTTCTCAACTCAATATCGACCTGCGGATCGTGTCAATTGACTTAACTAATGAACTGCTATTTCATATGTTACCTAGAATGGATCTTTGTACACAAAGGTCCCTGCATCGACGACCACAACGCCACCTACTACAAGCCGATGTATGTCGCGGAGGATCCTGTCAGTCGACTTCAGTTCTATATCAGATCTGTTGGCGAGACCTTCACCGAACTTGGACGAGAACCTTGTTAGTTCAATTCATTTACGAAATAAAATCGATTTCAAAAAGTGAACAATAAGTGAATACGATGATATCATACGAAGTCCAGCAGTTCTGCGTAGACACTCTTAATTAAGACTTAGTTTGGCTACCTTCTTCTTCTTCGTGTCAACGGCGACCAATGCAATGCACCTTGATCGAAGCACTCCCGCCCAAAACTTAGCCACGGCAATCGCATTATCTGTTGCCCTGTTGAGGTCATCTGCAGAGCAGCTGACAGGGCAGAGAGAGCAAGCCGTCAAGTGCGCTATCGTTTGGGCGGCCCTCCCACACTCACACAGAGTGTCCGAACCGGAGAAACCCCATCTAGCCATATTCTCTTTGCAGCGGCCAACTTGGGTCCGCAGGTGATTTAGGGACTTCCAGGTTGGCCACTGCAGATCGCCGCCAGCAGGCAGGGATTCCGTGGGTGCGATGAAGTCTTGTGGAGGGGGGAATTTGGCAGCCCACAGTTGCTTTTTGGCCTCAGCAGGGGTGCAGCCCAGAGAGGTTGTGAGCCTAAGAAAGCTCTTGCGGCCGTTAAGGCGTCGCTGTGGCGTTTCGTGGTTATGCTGAGGGTGTCGGTGATCAGTTTCCTGATTGCGTTTTTCCACTGCACATGCCACTTCTCGACGGACACCGGGTGGAGCTATACCAGCAAGAGGGTAGAGCATGCTGAGTGGGGTAGGCCTGAGGCACCCTGTTATGATACGGCACGTCTTATTGAGCGCTGCATCGATCTCCTTGGTGTGGGCTGAACGGTGCCATACAGGACACGCGTATTCACCAACGGAGAACGAGAGCGCCAAACCGGTCGTGCGTAGTACATGTGGGTCTGCTCCCCATGATGTTGTTGTGACCTGACTTCAGAATAAGTTAATTGTGTTATTTTTCACTTTTTCAAGTTGTTTTAAATAAACAATAATTTAGTTAATTTTATTTAGAAAAGTGTTGGTACATATCATAATGTCCATAACGTAGATTTATCTTTATTATTCAAATTTCGAATCTAAACCGCGCTGTCATTCATTCGTTCTAATCTCAACCGTAAAACGTCCTCCTATTGGTCCGTTCAAGTGAATGCATTAACAGCTGGTCGCCATTACGTTTGTTGGTTGGCACGAGGTGTACAAACCTAGCTTCGATCGTGGATTCCCGTGAGAGATAACTCCGGGAATATCTGGTGGCAAACCAAGGACTCTTTATTATCGTGTAATTATTGTGTCACCACGTCCCTCTCCAGCTGAATTATTGGCTGTCGAGTACAATTGTCTAAGTGCCGTATCAACCTGCGCGCGGTAGGTTGTGGACCACACTACTCTGAACAAGGAAGCCGCACATCGGGAGTAAAGGACTAGCTGGTGAGTTCCCTCGTATATCTAGCTTGTTCTTCACAACTGAACCGACCAAAATCGTATTATATGTACTTATTGTTATTTTTCCATATAATTGTGTTAGATCGCATCGCCACATCGCCATCAAGCCCCAAGCTAAGTAACTACACTTGTGTTATGGGTGCTAGACAACGGATATACTACTTATATACTTTTCTTTTGTAAATATATACTTAAAATACATAGAAACAACCAGACCACAGACAAATATCTAAGCATAAATACTTGTCTGAGGCGGGAATCGAACCCGCAACCCTGTGATTGGCAGTCCGGCATGGTGACCATTGTGCCAACTGGGTCGTCAATATGATACAAAATAATAATAATAATAATAATGCCCGCAGGGCACCTTGAGGCGAGGTGAAGGGGAGTAACGACCCCGCGGTCCCGAGTTCTCCAGGGGGAAGTCACCGTTCCTCATCTCCGGCTTGCCTTGGTTGGCTGGTCGGAGTGAACACTGACGAGGAAGCGGTCCCCCGCCTCTGGCTTGCCTTCACCGGCCGTCCAGAGTGGAGTCGCACGAGTAGATATACTCGAAGGATGGATGCCGAACGTCAGTGATGAGTTGGCCCGCTCGCTCGGACTACCAGCGATGACTTAAAATCCAGTAAGGCCTCTCCATCCTTCAAGCCACTCACGTTCCTGTTGCCCCCTTGCTGTAATTTACTCGGCTAATTAGGGTGGCCCAGTCTGAGAGTTGGCGAGTCTCCGCCTGCCATTTTCATGTGTTTATTGAACATTGTTACGGCAGGTGCCATAGTATCCATAGTTCCCCACTATCTAGTCCACTACCATCCCATCACAATAGCTCAAGTAGTTTTGTCCTGTAGATTATCAATAGTTTCATCCAAACCGGAGGTTGTCCTTGGTTGCACTTTATAGTGTAGACAGGGATAATCGCCGGTTTAGAATCCACCCCATTGTTTGCTATTATACTTGTTATTGTAAAGGGCCTCTACGTGTTGGCTTCGGCTCCACGCACGCCTTCCAAAAGTCCGGGGCTCCATAGCCCCGTGATACAGGACGTATAACAGACAAATAATAATAATAAATAAATATTGCAGGACATTCCACACATCGCCATCTAGCCACACATCGATTTGATTTTGATTTGTGTTATGGGTGCTAGACAACGGATATACTACTTATATACTTTTCTTTTGTAAATATATACTTATAATACATAGAAACGACCAGACCACAGACAAATATCTAAGCATAAATACTTGTCTGAGGCGGGAATCGAACCCGCGACCCTGTGTTTAGCAGTCCGGCATGGTGACCATTGTGCCAACTGGGTCGGCAAAAAATGATTCACAAAACTATATTAATTAAAAAAATAAATTAAAATTTAAAAAACCGACTTAAAAAAACCTGAAAAGAAAAACTAACAAAACCTGAAAAAAAATCCAAAAAGTGAAAAATAATCCATTTCGGGTCACTAAGACAGCAGATAACTTAAACATAAGTACTTACTTGGAAGTCTGACTGGGTTAGATTGAATGTTGAGAGGTATAAAGAAAACATGGTGTCACCCAGTCCGACTTCCAAGTAAGTACTTATGTTTAAGTTATCTGCTGTCTTAGTGACCCGAAATGGATTATTTTTCACTTTTTGGATTTTTTTTCAGGTTTTGTTAGTTTTTCTTTTCAGGTTTTTTTAAGTCGGTTTTTTAAATTTTAATTTATTTTTTATTTAACCATTTTTAGTGCCACTGTCACTGAAAATTCTACTCCATGAGGCGAAAGCGACTGTTTCTTCAAATTGCAACCTGTACCTAATCGTAACCCATTGAAGAGTTTGGTGATAAGAAGGTGTTTTCAGATGCCCCATTCATCGGAACCTATTTGTGTATGGGCCACTTCTATTAGTGGAAATGGAAAACTGAGCATTTTGTTGAATCTCGCTGTGCAGATCTGTTCATCACTCCGAAGATCCTCATCAGATCTTCATTTAGGATAGGGTTTTCTATCAAAATTCATTTAAACCCGGTCCGGCGAGGCAAAAGCGAATATTTTATTCAAATTGTAACCTGTAATCGTAACCGATTGAAGAGTTTTCTGATGAGAAGGTGGTTTCAGATATTCCATTTATCGGTAACTATTAGTTTATGGGCCAATTCTACTGATGGAAATCGAAAAATGAGCAATTTGCTGCACTCTCGAGGTGCAATTCTGTTCATCACTTCGAAGATCCTCATCAGAACTTCATTTAAGATAGGGTTCTCTATCAACATTAATTCAAACCCAGTCCCGCGACTAAATTCGACTAAATTCTTCAAATTATAACCTGTAATCGTAACCAATTGAAGAGTTTTCTGATGAGAAGGTGGTTTCAGATATTCCATTTATCGGTAACTATTAGTTTATGGGCCAAATCTACTGGTGGAAATCGAAAACTGAGCAATTTGCTGCACTCTCGAGGTGCAATTCTGTTCATCACTCCGAAGATTCTACTCAGATCCTCACCAAATTTTTATGGGACCACCCCTGAGGTATCACTTTTCGAACACAAAAAGAATCATCTCAATCGGTTGAGCCGTCTTCGAATGATCGCGTAACATACACACAAAAAAAAAAAAAACAACAACATACAGACGAATTGAGAACCTCCTCCTTTTTTGAAGTCGGTTAAAAACATGCCATATTTTTAGTAATGTTTAGTGTTTTACTTCACTGTCACTGATGGAACGCCCTTAGGGTTAGTTCCTAATGTATTGAGGAGTTCTATGATAAGGAGGTTCCTTGCACCATCAATTTTATATCTGTAAATTATTCGAATCCGACCTACAATTTGAACGACTTTTCCTCTTGTGGAAATTGGCAAGTAAGCAACTAGGAGCACACTATGGTGCGATTCTGCTCATCACTCAACATGCTCGCGCTGCACAGTGTGCACAGTGCACAGGGCATGCTCTGCAAATGACGGCGGCGGTTTAATGTTCATATTCATTTTTTTTTCATGTCACTTTTCTTGGTGTCCAATTTAAAATTTCAAATAGGAGGGAAGGTTTCTTAAAACATTTAGTCGCAGCTGCAACGGTTCAATGACATAATCAAATTATTGTAGGTATGTACCTAAATCTACTGTACTATGTTTTAATCTAACCGATCCATAATGGCAGCTATTTATTGCGTTAATAACTGCGGTGAAGTTCACTTCTAAACAATAAATTACAATTAGAAAATTCTGAAGGAAAGAAGGGATGGTCCACGTGTGGCGACAATTTTTTTTTCAATTGCTTAAAATACGGACACACATTTTCAGGATATTCTTTATCGTAGGATCAGTAGGAATATTTTTTCCCGTTACTTCGATATTGTAACTTTTGTTTTTATCCTTGATTGTTATCCCGAGAATGAAGCTTCAGAAATTGTATGAAAATGACATAAGTTTATGAAACCTATCACGAACATAAACATAGTGTTCCAACTATTGATGGGCTATAGTCAGTCATACAATGCGAGCATTATATTGTAAGACACAGTAGGTCGGTGTAGGCAGGGTAGAGTCGTGCCAGTCGGCCGATATCTCACCGACCGCTTCAACACGTAATAAGCGGGGGATAGCCGCCAACTGTTGCAGCGTCAGGCGCCTCACCTATAGCTAAAACTATTAATTATTGCATGGAAATTATGTGTTTTTATCACAGATATAGATATACATAGATAACGACATGCATGTACTTCGTATGTCCGAACCCCGAACAAGCTTCAAGGTTGGTCGCCGCTAACTTCAGTCCGCACGCGTTCGTTATTGCAGCCGGACAGCCGCAAAAACTAAAAAAATGCCTCTGTGTGATAATAAACTGCAATAGCCCAAAAATTTCGAGCACCTAAAGGAAGGAACATATTTTCTATCACATTTAAGTTATTTTGAAATTATATTATGCGTAAATTCATATTAAAACTGTTTTTTAAGTATTCCAATCTGTGTGTGAGTCCCAGAATATACCTAACTATAAATTAACGCTAAGTAAACTATATTCACATTACGTTGCCGCGTTTTCTTTAGACGTTTGATCTGACTTTGTGTGTTAGGAGACGATGAATACCGGAACAAGCGATACTGTCGCGCATCACTTCGACTTCGTGATACAGGTAATTTCTCATTCGTCTGTCAAATCTAGCGACTAGTGTTGTTCGTTCTACAACTTTATCAATAATCGATTTTAATCGATTTCGGACAGACGAATGGTATTATAATAAAGTCAATTTTAGTACAGACGTCCAACTTGACCTATTTGCTTTACCTATTCATAGGATAATTTGTGAAAATAGTTGGCTACCTCAGAGATGAAACGCCGTCTAGGATGTGTACTGGTAACTCCCCAAAACTCTCCCATTCAAATATATCATTCATCTGTCTATATCATTCGTCTGTTAGAAAATCAATATCACAATATCCATATCATTCATATTAATCGATTTATAATTTTTATAGGAATCGGTTGGATTTTCCATCACTAAATTTCAGCTGTGACGTCACAGTAGGTGTTAAAAAGTCGGCAAGCTTGGTTTTAATACAAATTGTGATACTCGCGTTATCTATGTATATCTATATCTGTGGTTTTTATTCAAGTTTTCTATAGATACAACTTGTAAGTGAGATCTTAACCGAGATATTAGTGTTTAGTTTATGAATTAACCGTCAAATTATTGCTAACTAGCGACTTTGTTTTATACTAAATGATGATGGAACACTCATTTTTAACCCCCGACGCAAAAACGACGGGGTGTTATAACTTACAATAATTTGAATGCCTTGAAGGTTTGATAGTTGGGTTACTATGTTCTAAAGCTAATTTCATTACGATTTCCAACTGTTTTTTTTTTAAATAAATCTTTGCAGATTTTTGTAGTTTATCGATCAAAAAGAATGTGGTCTGCGTTCGGCCCAAGGTGGTTACAGAGACAAAGTTGTCAACAATACCGTGTCTCTATTGAATACCGATCCAATACAAACTGTACCTACAACCTTATGTAGGTAGTTAGGTTTATATACCGAACAACCTGTTTATAGACAGTGTAATGGTGTGACCGAACCGATACAACCGGTAGTGCGACCTGTGCTGTCAATACACTAGTGAGGGGTAATGAGGGGTGGGATAGAACGCTGAGCCGATGTAGTGATACGCTGGTCTATGTTTGGGGCTACGAGCTTTCGTAGCTACGGCTACGGCAAGCTAAAGTGCGTGTGATTGGTTGCGCTTGCGACCCATTTATTTTTATGATGATAATAAATATGAACGCAGTAAACGTATGCAAAGACATCGGAACACTTCAAACACATGTTGTGTATTGTACCTGATGTGAACTACAACAATTGGGACATAACGCTATGGATGGATCCCAGCTGAAGATGACATGTCAAAGGTTAAAATTCTTTGTTTATTTGGAAGCATACAATTTAAATTAGATCACTTAGAATCGTCTCGCACTTTTTCATTCACTAAAAATCTAAAATTAAATAAACCGATTATAAGTTTCAAAACCTTGAAACTCCTATAACACTACATGTTATTCAGCCAGTCTACGTAGTAGGTATAGCGTAGTGTAATAAGGGCCAGTCTGAGTTGACCGATAAACTGTTTTTTGACAAAATGACCATTGTCTGAGTAAATAAATAGGTCCATATGGAGTATTAGCATATGGAGCACGATCCACCTTAACTCTTGAACCGATTAAGATGGTAGGTAAAACATTGGAAAAGGGCATAGAGTAAACAGGAGGTACACGTTTAATACCGCAAATGGCAAACAATACGTACGTGCTTATCAATATTCATTTGTTTTTACACAAACCGACAACTATCAGTTCAGTGCGGGCGGCGGGTGTTACGTCACGCCGCTGTATGCACATAGTATGTTGCAATGAAGACCGGCCAAAAGTGCTGACTCGCTATGACCTCGATCGCAGTAGCCGCGTGCCGTCATATTTCAGCATTCCTATACCTAACATCGGATAGGTTTCACCTTAGGATAATTATTTATAAGTAATATGTAAGATATTTTTAGTTCTAACTCAATAAATGAGTTATGAATCATTTCTCGGTTTCCTTTCGATCCTCCGACTGCCGCTAACGTAATTCGGGCGATGCAAAAACCATCACCATAGACAAATAATAATAATTATAGCGTACGTGCAATTTAGCAACGCCATCTATTACAACATCTAGTAGTGAATTTGAATTTCGGCCGTGGATTTTCTTACGAAAAATTTATGTACAATAATAAAAGGTCGCGTAAGGTAACGTGATTTTCGTCGTGCTGGACGGGACGTGATTTTTGTGTATGGCACGAGAATAATCCCGTCCCCGTCCCGTCCGAGGTTTTATCCCGTTACGTGTGCAGCGACCGTAACATTGCTCTTACGGCGAAGAAAAACATCGTGATGAAACCCGCGGCTTAGTTGACTCCAGACGTATTGACAAGTTCTTTCCTCTGGACATGGTCGACTAAGCTGAGAGTGAAGGGTATGTCCTGGGCAAGCCTACTACATCTAATCAATGCCCCAGGCACTACAGGTGTCCAGAATGGCTTGGATTAATATTGCTGACGCTGTGTAAATAATTTAGATGTAAAGGACGAATATTATTTTCAACCACTTTTTACTTTCTTAATTAATACGTAAATACGGATTGATTTTCTGTGTCTGTTTATTCGATAATAGACCCCATCACAACGAAATACGATTTAATTTACGACAGCTTTCTGTCACGTCCAAATCCGAACTAGTTGCCTACAATGTAATGCGTGTGCCATTCGGGGTTTAATGCATTTTAAAACATTCAGTTTTGAACTCAATAGCAGTGTATTTGAGGTATAGTTTCGTGTGTATTTGTGAGATTGATATTGAATATGAGAGGAGAGGATAGTAGGTGTAAGTATCGCAGTCATGCAGGTGATATATTTGCACTGCAACTAGTTTAAATCCTCGATTTCACCCGCTTAAATCTGCGGCCTTACGGCCTTCTTCAAGTTCCCATATATCTTTATGCTTAAATTCATTAAAATTGTGACAGAATTACTTCCTTAAACATATCCAAAAATAATAGATAGCTTTACGATTTAAAAAATGTTAGTGTCAGCTTCAACCTGCGACTGGAGTTTGTAATGCAATCGTCTCTTTTAAGTCAGAGGTAGCTAATCCTCAGAAGATATTTTTAAGGAAAAATGCATAAATTAATAGTTAAAAAAAAAATAAAAAACACGCTTTAATTAAAAATCCAACTAAAAAAATAGAAAATAAAATTTAATAAATTTGGATTAATAATATTGTAAATAGTAAGCGTGTTACATTGCTACACCTTCATTATTTTGCTACACCTTCATTATTTTTCTTTTGCAATCACAATGTAACACGCTTACTATTTACAATATTATTAATCCAAATTTATTAAAAAAAAATATTTTCTATTTTTTTAGTTGGATTTTTTATTAAAGCGTATTTTTTTAGTTTTTTTAAACTATTAATTTATTTTATACTTT
This sequence comes from Idaea aversata, assembly GCA_907269075.1. Lineage (NCBI taxonomy): Eukaryota > Metazoa > Arthropoda > Insecta > Lepidoptera > Geometridae > Idaea > Idaea aversata. Next base: position 313,733 of record OU026100.1, read on the forward strand.
TTGGTCTTTATTACCGAAATATGTTAGATCAGACCCTGGTTACCATTGAAAGACAAACTACTCGTCAAGACGATTCTAACGAGCCCCCCAAACTCGATGGGGTTGTGTCGTTTCATTGCGAAGTTCCTATGACCACCTTCCAGTTCCATCATCAGACCCTGGTTACCATTGAAAGACAAACTACTCGTCAAGACGATTCTAACGAGCCCAAACTCGATGGAGTTGTGTCGTTTCATTGCGAAGTTCCTATGACCACCTTCCAGTTCCATCATCAGACCCTGGTCACCATTGAAAGCCAAACTACTCGTCAAGACGATTCTAAGGAGCCCAAACTCGACAGGGTTTCGTCGTTTTATTACAGAGTTCCTATGACCACCTTCCAGCTCCATCATCAGATCAGCGCCATGTTATCATAATATTGCATTGTCATCGGTCTTTGACAAGTGTGCAAAGTTTGAAATAAATCTGATCATTCTAAGTAGGGCAAAATCGTGCCCAAAGGAGTCGGTTACATACATACATACAAACATATAGGTGAAACTAATAAAAGCGTGTTAAAAAAGAAAAAAAGAGAAAAGAAAAAAAGAAAGAGGAAAAGAAAAGAGGAATTCGAAAAGAGGTTAATGCGATTCTTAAATTCGACTATGACGGTACTTGACTAAGTGGCGGAATTGGTAACGCATTTGAACGGTATTCAAAGGATGCGAGTTCGAGTCTCGTCTTAGTCGCAATTTTTGAAGATGCATTTTTCCTTAAAAATATTTTCAGATAGCCCAGTGCAGGCTTAGCACTTGAAAAAATAAAAAAAAATCCTCAGAAGGTTTTAATTTTTTTAAACAAGGAGCTCCTTAGCCAATCAAAATTCTTAGTCAGAAGTTAAAGGCATGATGGTTAGGTTAGCCAAATTCTATTTAGAAATGCTTTTTGTTAACGCGTTATTTAACTATCAAATTTTAATGCTCGGGGTTTTAATGAAATAAATGTAAACACAAAAGAATAATAAATGTGAGAAGCTAGTAAGCATAGTAAAGGTGCAACATATGATGTATAATGTTGTGTTAATAAGGCACCGTCCACACGCGGCCGAGTGTCGGGTAATGATGACGTCAGACGCGAGCGACGACGCGACGCGTGGGTAATGAGCGCACGACCGTGAGCGCTGAGCATTGAGCACCTCTCTAACGTACGTATGTTGTAGTGGATATGCACCTTTATATCTAACTTGTACAGACATATAACTACTTCTAGAACACATACTATAGAGGTTACAAGCCGTTGAGGCCCACTTCTGTGCACCTTAACGATCAACTTTTGTTCTATTCTACAACTCAACTTTTGTTTTGTTCTATCTTTTGTTCTTTTGTTCTTCTTTTGTTGTATTTTTGTCGTGTGCTTGTCCAAATAAATGTTTTTCTATTCTATTCTATTCTATTCTATTCTACGACTTTTAGAAATTCAAACATTTTTTTGAAAATTTTGAGGTAAGGTTTACCTGAAAATCAGCTGTTCCATACACGGAGAGGTCAATAACCTTAAAAATTTACTTATTTTTTAAGTTTAATCTACTGTTTTTAGTTTGAATGACTTTTGTTTTAAAAAATCAACTGTTTTTCGAATTTGAATAACCTCCATATTTTCAAAATTATTTTCGAATTTCCTAAAGTTGTAGAACAAAAGTTGTTTGTTAAGGTGCACAGAAGTAGCCATCAACGGCTTGCTAGTTTAATTACCAATAACCCTGTATACTAATACTATAAAGAGGAAGAATTTGATTGTTTGTTTGCATTGAATAGGCTCTGAAACTACTACACCGATTTTGTTGAAACTTGGTATGACAATACATTGATTCACTGGGAGTATTATAAACTACTAGCTGCGCTCCGCGGTTTCACCCGCGTAACTCCCGATCCCGTGGGAATATCGGGATAAAAAGTAGCCTATAACCTTCCTCGATAAATGGACAATCCAACACAAAAAGAATTTTTCAATTCGAACCAGCAGTTCCTGAGGATCGGGAGTTACGCGGGTAAAACTGCGGAGCGCTGCTAGTTATTTTACAATAAGGTACCGTTGAGGCTGCCTCTATTAGTGAAACGTTTTAACTCTCATCTTACGTCAGGGCGATGGAGGTTAAAGTCGCTAATACAATCTTTGTTATGTTGAAGTTTGAGTTGGTTTTCAAGTCTCGTAGGACATCAATTGTTCGCCTATAGTCTAAAACAACCCCTTTTTCGTATTAAATAACCTCGCCAAAACGCATTGTATTTATTTCAGTAGGTGTTTTAAAATACTTTAGAGGCAAGGGTACCGAGGGCTCTCTCCATCACTACATAGTATAAAACAAAGTCGCTTTTTCTGTCCCTATTTCCCTTTGACTGCTTAAATCTTAAAAACTACGCAACGGATTTTGATGCGGTTTTTTTAATAAATAGAGTGATTCAAGAGGAAGGTTTATATGTATAATACATGCATAATATAGCCGTGCGAAGCTGGGGCGGGTCGCTAGTACAAACTATTACGAACGTAGTCGACTGTTTTCTCCCTGGATAATGACACTAGAACAAATATTTATTATTTTATATTAATTATTTTACATTGAAAGGTCTTTACTTATCACAACTAAAAATGTAAAGTAAATAAGTTAACAAGTTAGTCATTGCTACGAGGTTACGAACCGTAGAGCTGTCGTAGTCATCGTAGACGGTCTACGGGCTACGAGTTAATTGCATTTATGAATTAAAGTTTTATCCTATTTGACTTTGTCGCCGACTAATTTTAGTAAAAATAGTGACAACAGTGGATTTTCATTGTAAGTAATTAATTTAAGTTACAATAAAGTATTCAACAAGCAAGCAAGCAAATAGTTTGTGAGAAATCATTTAAATATCTGTTGATGTCAAGCGGGCAGTTAAACTAAGACTCGATTTCAGATTATCTTAATTATTTTCTACTGAATAAAAACTCCGACTCGACTCCGGCTGGTATAATTAGTTAGCACATTACATTACTAGTTGACGTGCACGGTGCACCTGTAGACGTCTCTTGAGCGCCAGACTGTGTGCGTGCTTTTATACGTGCACGCGTTGACGCTAGTTTTACTGTGCAATACGCGTCGAATTTGCACATGTGCCATGTGCTGCACAATAATTTAGAATTTTGACATTAAACTTTTGATAAAAAAACAGTTTTATTTTCATAAATGAGGCACATTTATGAAAAATAAAACTGTGAAAAAAAATGGCCTTCAAACTTTCCTGTAGATTTATGTAGGTCTATGTAGTCACGCATCGCCACCCCGTAGGTACTCATCGCAGTTTTCCGATCATAATTCCTAGGTCGTTTTACTGAATTTTTATGTAAAGTATACCAAAACCTGAAAATGGAGCCATCAAATAAACACAGTAGTTTTTAACTATATAACTATAACAAAAAGATAGACGGACATAAATCTTGAAAACTACTATTTTTTCTTCTAAGTTTTATCCCTTCTTTCGTTATTATACCTAAGTATTAAGATAATCCTTTTCCATTTACATCATTCAAAGGATTTTACCAACATTTCCAATTATCCCAGTCCAAGTGAGGCTTTGTCAATCAATTACCATCACTCTACCCTATCCGACTTTCTATTAATATCATAAATATGAAGTTTGTATAATTATGTATGTTTGTCTGTGACCAAACACTTCAAAACCGATTGCGATGAAGTCCTGAAATAACACATATAGGCTACCTACTTTTATCTGGTGCGACTTTGCTTAACTTAACAGTCACCTATGTTAATATTTTTTCTGTAGATTTTCGCTCAGGTCTGGCCCTTTGAAACAGTGACACACTGCTTCTTGAACAATTATTACTCTGTTTTTAAGTAATATAATATTTTCTTCGGTTTGTTTTATCTTCGTTTATTTATATAACCTTTGTTTCTTATGTCATTTTTAATTGTCCTTTCTACCTTGTGTTTGTTTGTCGTGTGCTATTGTACTGAATAAATGTTTAATCTATCTATCTCAATATTCTCACGCAATTAGGAGTTACCCAAGTAAACTCACGTGTCATAGCTAGTCCCTATAATAGGGAGTGTAACAGTATCTGATGTCCAAATCTCTTTGTTCCCATTACCGACTAGTTCCATTATGGAAGCAAACAATGAAAATCTTCTACACTCCGACCAATGTAACATAAACCGTATGACGGAGAGGGAAGATTGAATGTTGATTGACGGTTGAATGGTTTTAGAAACAATAAAGCTGTTGTCAGATCGTGAGCAACAAGTTCATGATTATTGATACTTACCTATTTACTTTGTATTTAAATGTTAATGGGATTTCATGTTCCTTTTGCCAGTGGTTATAATACGATATAATCAGGGGATTTCTTGGTTTTATCCATATAAAAACGTAGTATAATTTTTAGGTAAAGTTATGTATACCTATTATTGGTAAACACTTAATTTCTGCAATGTTTTTGGATTATGTAAAAATAAATAAATATATAAAAGACAAAAAGTATAATCGAGAGTAATCGCTGAAACTGCAAGAGTTATAAGTCTGAGACTTCACATTGGGGTTTCTTTCAGGACAAAGGCGAGCACTAATAAAGATTTTTGAAAACTCTACCTCTACAGGGGTAGCATGGGCTGATAAAGTTTTGTTTTAAGCTGCGTCCTGCAGTGTTACCCGTGTTAGTCACCAACCTTTGAGAAACATCGGGATAAATAGCCGCCGAACACATTCTTGTAACGCGTACTCGTCCAAACGCGGCTATATTAACTCATTGCAGAGAGATCCAATATTAAAAGAGATGCGATTAAGATATTTTTAATTTAAAAACATTGTCATTTTTTTTATTTAGAACACAAACGACACACTAGACTGAGTGGTTTTGTACTAGTGCAAAATTTTACTATAATAATATGTACCTGTGTCCAGTCTACTTCTGTATTGAAAGTCTATGGGCCAGCTATACTAAATTGTAATAGAAACAAGGAACGCGAGTGGATATACGTAACTGGAACATAAGAGAGGCGATAACTGAGCCAATTACCGGCTTCTGATTACCCGGCTTTATCCGGACTTTGTTCCACTCGTGTCCGGTTCGTGTGTCCTTCTTTCTTACACACACACACACACATACCTACTTATACATTCGTGTCTCGTATAGGTACTTTACAACGTTCAATATACCAGGGTGGAATTTTTGAACCGCATCTATAGGAAATGAAATCTAAAGAATCAAGAATATTTATTAAAAAACTGTGTACATAAGATGACATATTATAGTAGGTAAATAGGTACCTATATCAACAGTTTGAAATAAATACTGAAGACAAAAATAATTACTCAAAGAAAACTTAACTTTTTTTAATAGAAGAATAGAAATAAACCTACATTTAGAGGTTTTTAATAAATACGCTTGTCATATCCGGTAATCGATCCGGTAAAATTTGATGAATAAAACTTGAGGTACTCGAAAATTCCACCCTGTAAGTTTTACGTATCTTTTATATACAATACAGTACTTATATGAAAACTTAATGTTTCACAATAATCAGTGAAACCGTTTAAACATTATGATAATTTTTCATTGTGTACCTATCTGTTATAATTGCTCTGTTAAATAACTTGTAAAACTTCTACGTTGATTCTATTTTTGCCGGTGTTATTACCAATTGCAGTTCTACAACGTCGGCAAAAAGTCATCCCGTGTTTCAAGTGTTTTTTTTTTTAGAAAAAACCGATCCGTCTATTGTTTTGAGCTGCGCGTTGATTTATCAATCAACCAATAAGGTATTTGGGTTTAAAATAGATAGACTAACTGCGCCCCGCGGTTTCACCCGCGTAAGTTCTGAACTCGTAGGAATATCAAAATAAACAGCAGCCTAAAGCCTTCCTCGACTATACAACACGAATATAATTTTTCAATTCGAACCAGTTTTTCCTGAGATAAGCGCGTTCAAACAAACAAACAAACTCTTCAGCTTTATAATATTCTATAAGTATAGATTGAACTACTAACACGAGTGTCAGTGTGTGGACACCTTTTTACTTTTGAACATAATTGTAAAGTATTATAAACATTGTATGTTAGGTCATGTAATAAGATGCGTATAAGTCCGTCCATCTGTAGTAACTTCTAGCCGCCACGCCCGCCGGTGTTAGCCAGTCAACATACAAACGGACGGTTTTAACCGACATACTTGAGGTTTCAAAGTATATTATTACGTTACTTTGGTTTATCTTGGCAATCGCATGAAAACACAATGTATCTCGCGAGCAATACATATTATATTGAATTAGATTTTTTAGTGCGATTGCCAAGTCAATCTATTACGAAATAACTTAGACAGAAAATCCCTTAGGTAGGGATTGAATAAATTAATCGACTTGGTATTACATGGATCTCACAACTTTTTACGGTAGAAGAACTGGGTTGCGAGACTTGGTTTTTTTACAAGTTATGTTTTTTATGGGATTACTTTGGCTTTAAATTGTAAGACATTGCTTTATAAATGCTTCTCTACAAAATACTACTATTACACGATATACAGGATGGTATTTTTAATCAGGGCAATAAGTGGTGTTCACGGTGAAAGAAAACATCGTGATGAGACCCGCGGCTTAGTTGGCTCCAAACGTATTGATGAGTTGTTAGTACTTTCATCTGGACACGGTTGACTGAGCAAAGATGATGGTATAGGTTCTTGGCAAGCCTATTTCATCTGATACAGTCATGTCTCACGCACGACAGCGTCCGGCATGGATTAAAAGTTGCTGGCTGTATATAAATCGTCTTGATTAGATGTAAAGGAATATTAAGGTTATTGCATTAAATTGAGAACTTTTCGGTTTAAAAAAGACGTTTTCTCGTTTGTACTGCGGCTGCGTCCTTGGTACAGTTTACCTAATTGTTTATAGAGTTATTGAGATGGATTCCTAGAAACAAACACTTATTTATTTATTACTTACTAGCTGTCCCGGCAAACGTTGTTTTGCCATATAAAAAAAACTAAATCAAAATCGGTTCAGCCGTTCGGGAGCTACGAGGCTTTCTCTCCATACAAACGTAGTCGACTGTTTCCTCCCTGGATGACACTAGAGTTATTTATTTTTTCCTTAAAACTTATACTTAACTGCCATGACCAATTGACCATGCCCCTATGGTTTTTTTTACTCTTACTTTCTATGATAATTAGAATTTGAAAAAAACTAAGACATACCTAGGCGCATAGTCATGATAGTTATAGGTTTTATGCAACAAAAATATTTGTGCTAGTGTCATTATCCAGGGAGGAAACAGTCGACTACGTTTGTATGGAGAGAGAGAGAGATGGTACCTTTCCTCTTAAGAAGAAACTAAAAGATGTCTATGAATATGTAGGTACCTGCAAAGAGTTTTTGTTCTAATTTAAAACGAAATAATCGATTCATGAAATCGATATAAAATAAAAACGTATGCGATTCGAGTAAGTTGTGAAAGTTCCATAAATCGTAGACACCCGCCTCCGTAATCCTTTCTTCTAAAGACTCTCCGAAACAATTGTATCGTTTCGACACTGCACACTGCACTATAGAGATAAAACATATTATTTACTACTAACACTCACTATAATAAACTATAAATGACAAGATAAAGAAATGGTTTTTGTAGTTTTTTAAATGATTTAAAAAAAGGAGGTTCTAAATTCAATTGTATGTTTTTTGGTGATCCATGGCGAGCAAACCAACATAGTTTGGAACATGCGCGCGCGCATCCCTCGCTGTCCGTGTCAAGTTTTTCACTAACAATGATAATATAAAATGCTAGTAGAATCGAGAACAAAGAGGTTGGATTAGCTACATCAAATGGAAGTTGTGTCAACTTGACGTAAGATTTCTTTCTTTTACGAATTCCATTGCTTCTTTAGTAATAAGCGATCTTTTTCTTGTTTCGTTACATTTTGTTTATGGTTTAATAAAAATGATCTGATGTACGCTCTAATTGAAGTAAATGTGTTTTATCTCTAAGCACTGCAGTGGATAATGTCTACTTTATACATTAACTACGTCTAACTTTATTTGAAACTCTATTATATAACGGTGTAAGGTTCGTTTTTGGTCGACGTGGTTGGTTGGTTAAGTTAGAACTTTTTGTCGGTTTGAAAGCTCCCGTTGCGGTATTTTTCTTTATTGCATTTTGCAAGGCAAAGGGTTTTATATTTTGGTATCTGTTTATTTAATATTCTGTTTATACTATAGAGGGTTATTGGAAGCAATCAGTACCCAGTTAGGAGCTATTTCTGTACATCTTAACAATGCTTTAGATCAACGACTGTTGAAAATTCGCAAAATTTACATTTTTCGTTAAGCAAAGTTCGTTTTTTTTTAGTTCTATAAACGATTCAATGTGAACTCATATTAATGATTCTATCTAAATAAAAATTGACTTTAACTTTGACTTTGGTACCTCCCATTGGCCTCACTGTTTGTTAAGATGTACAGAAGTACCCATTTTCAATACTTCTAGTCCTAGAGGGAAAGGAAAAAAATATTGTAATTATTGAAAATATCGTTAAAGTAGAGGTACCTACCTCTATAAGATAATAATATGTCTCTTCAGTGACAAATGATTCAAAGGAAGTACAGCTGGCCTTATTAATTACTGTCACGTTACGACCGCCATCGCAGACGTCATGTTACGGTTCAAGTGCCGTGTCCGATCTGAGTGTAAAACGGCAAGAAAAATATTGATTTTTTTTTCATAAGAGAGGTCAGTGTTGGACCACTATCCCACATATGCTGCCTGCGATGTAGCACGTTTCCCTAGAAGAAACCTATTCACTTGCGACACCAGGACGTTAATAAAAAATAAAAATGTTCTAATATTGAGAATCCTCAAATAAAAAATAACCAGGGAAACTTATTAAGATTTTATTATATTTTTTTCCATAAAATTATAAAATTATTATTTAATAAATAAATAAAAATTAACACAATTAATAAGTCATTTAAGAACATTTTCAAATAAATGGCAACACAATTATTTAAATCCTGTGTCTTTTTTATTTTACACATTTTATCTAGTTATGGCCACCTGAGAGGAAATTTCTGTATAAAGAGAACTTTATTTTGAGTTTAGAGATAGGTAGAAATCAGAAAAGTAAGATAGCTAGATGCAATATAATTATACTTTTCTATGAATCCATTAAAAATCGATCGCGCCAAACAATTGGTACCTATGTGCTAAGGCAGTTTCAATATAGCCTATATTTAAAGTAGTACTGTAACACAAGGACCTTCCCGCATATTTCTCTCAGAATTCTCTTACAATATTCGTTAATCTGTGTAAACATTACTTACAATTTCAACATTCTTTGATGTTAGATAAAATGGGGGCCCGACTATAGCAACGGCAGCGAGACATTCGATTTAATAAAACATGATTTGTGTTCCGAATATTTAACTTTTGTTTATATGCCTACTAACTAAAGATAGCTTTCTTTGTGATTCTAGTAGCTTCGAGCATCTAACCAGTATTCTGGTATTTATATTTAATCTTTCTGCCTTTCTTTCAATGGGGTTTACTAGATTCACTTTTTTTTTCTAAGTACTCAGAAGGTGCGCTCGGTTAATTTTACGATTAAACTTCAAAATTATCCGTAACTTAAAAATAAATATCGTAAAAACGAAACTCGTAAAGAAGCAAACAAACCACCAACAAACATAATAACCTAACCTTCAATATAGATAAAAAAATCACTTCCCCAAATACATTCCAATAAGTATTTCCCTTAAAAAGGCGAGAATATTTCCCTCGCTGGAAACCCCTGAAAAAACTCTGAAACAAACTATCGCATCGTCGAGAATAAACAAACGAGGCTTTCAGATACCACTTCTATTGTGAACTCTTCGGACTGGCAATAGTTTTATCGAAAAATGTTGCTGCAATCAATTACCCGGGAATACTGCCTGTACTGTAAAATTTAATTAATTATAACTGGAATACTGAAGTAACCTGAAAAATAATAATATTTTGAATCGAACCACTGATATAATCCTTGACGTCATCGTTCATGCTTTGAAGATTCACTTTATACAGGTTTTCTAATTTTTCCGGTAAAATGTGCTGTAAACCTGCAACACATTATTACATGACGACTATGACGTCACAGTCATGGCCATCGTGTAGCGTATTAACAGTCGCAAACAAAATATTTGCAAAACATTTTAATGCAAAAAGTTGAACAGACTCAAGTAACAAAAATTCTAGATAGACGAAGCGGAACTTTTAGTACGGGATTTATTGCAAATATGTTGCAACATATTGCAATACGATGTAAGCATTAAAATGTTGCAGTTATTGTAAACAAATTATTGTTCGTTTACATACCCTTGAGATGGGAATCGTAGCGAATAAATATTATTGGAACCTTTGCATAAATTTTAGTTATGGCGATACATTTGTCAAGTATAAGTGAGAGGAAATGTATTAGATATTATACTTACCTCTATAGTGTATCAGGTTAAAGGATGAAATGTTTACTAAAATACATAGTCATTGTTTTCCCGGGTCTTTATCGAGACTATGACTATTGCAACATAGTCGAATCACCGTTGATAGGAGAAAAAGAAGGAAAAATAATTGCTATGAATACAAATCATAATTAAGGATTTCAATTAAAAAAAGGTTGTCTAAAAAAGAATGTAAAAAAATTCTAAATTATTGATCTCTTTTAAGGTTCAATATTTTAGGAATTTCGTGATTTTGATGATTTTTAAATTTTATTGATTTTAATCTACATATTCAACCAATCTCTTACTCGTATTTGTTAAATTGTAAAGGCTAGGGGGAAAATCGTCCCAGTCCAAAACTGGAACCAGGGATCGTTACCTACTTCTTCTAATTTGATAACAGTGTAATGGGTCCATAAAGTATACCTACGTCAATAAAGTTCGATTCTTTGGGAATCCAATCCAGTCTCCGGACTAGGTTATATATATTGGTATTTCCATTGAAATGGCGATCATGTTCTTAAAATATATTCGAGTAAGTATCGGGAAATAAATATACAAAGCTGTTTGTTAAATGAGAGTTTCAGAAAACACTTTCAATGTGATCAATAAAAACGTTAACATCGAACGAAATGGTCCTGCTACGAGTATATTTATTTATCACTGTTTCTCTGAAGGAAAATGAGGTCGGACAGTTTTTTTAATAGATTCTCTAACCCTAAAACTACTTACATAGTTATTTATTTCAGTTTTAATTAGATATTTATTTTATTGTCATCCCATTTTTATTTATATTGGTTCAATCGGCGAATCCAAAATAATATGCATTTGAACTTTTGTCTAACTGAATCTGTGGGTTCAGCTTAAGCGGGATCGGTTGACTAAAGTGTCAGTAAATTATTATCAGTGTTAATGGAAGCTATCTCGACCGTTGTATAATTTGGTATCAATGATATGTGAGATAAGACGATCTGTCGGATCAAATATTAACGCGAAGCCTAACGTCGACGTTGTCGGGCATCAGGCGTAGACAGGTGAAGGTACTACTCATCAGGGATGGATCTAGGGCTGTAATAAAGGGGGAGAAGGTAATCAATTGCTTTTTTGTAAGACTAAAATGTTTTCGACATGATATTCCGGAATCTAAATATTTAGACATCATGCTTAGGGAATACAAATAATTAGGAGGCAGTAGGAGGGTTTTGAAATAGTGTCGTCCGGAAAAGGTGGAAGGGCGCTGCTGGAATTTGTATGGTTATAATGAGGAGAAGAGAGAGGAGAGTGATGCGAATGAATACATTAGAGAGATGGAGTGGAAGAGGACGATCTAAGATGGATGGACTGTGTAAGACAGGATATAAGAGGTAAGGATGGGAACGATGAGATGACGGAAATGGAAGAAGACATTGTACTGACATCAAATTGGAGTAAGGACAGGAAAAAGCAGAGATACTAGTTAGAAGCAATTAATTATAGAAGAGTTTATTACTTTTAGTAAACAGTTAACAGGAAATTGGCCCACTAGTTGACTTTGACAGTTTTGAGCGGGGCTTGAGCCTCTGAATCGCCCCTCCCTGTATCCGCCACTGGCAGATACATATGTATTACACGTACGTATCGGGACTGTCAGCGAGATGATGAGCTTTGATCTTTAATGATTGAGGTTGTGACGTATAGAGAAGACGTACGTTGCATTTGAGTGGGAAGGTACATGTGTGTATACAACCATTTGTAATACTGACATGTCAAAGGTTTAGCTCAATCACTACAGGAATCGAGGTATATCTACAGATTATCTGTACAGATATCTCACAGACATATAGTCCCTGCTCATCTCACATATCATTTCATAACATAAATTAAGCCTTTTTTTTTAAATTTTAATACGAAGTTTATGTTAAGACACCTATCTTCTTTCTAATATATATTATTATACATGACGTGTCACGTTGTTTGTGCGCGATTGACTCCTAAACTACTTAACCGATTTTAATCAAATTTGCACACCGTGTGCAGTTTGATCCAACTTGAAAGATAGGATAGCTTACATCTTAATTTATCCCGATATTCCCACGGGATCGGGAGTAACGCGGGTGAAACCGCGGAGCGCAGCTAGTAGTATATATAGCATAAAATCGACTATGGTGACGATTCGGGTACAGAATATCTCATCCGAGGCTAAGTTTCCTATTTTGATATAAGCTGTTCAGTCAAACATATTACAGTGGTAGAATTAACACTTCTGGACTTGCGTTGGTACAGGATAAGGATGGAAATATAGAGGTTATGAGAGGATTCGCGTGATGCGTGCATAGTCCAGTGCCTTGCAGTGCTTAGACTGTTTTAAACTCAGGCATAGCTTTGAAGTCGTGCCTTAAATTGATTCGGGTATTAAACGTATGAAAAAAAAAAGTTTTAAAATATCTATAGTTTAAATTTTGAATTCAGTTTGTTTTGTACTACGGTGAGCTTCTACTAATTTTTACCTGATTGTACAATCCGATCCGACTATGAAAGCATGGATCAACAGTCAAGCGATCGGCCGATTAAAGTCAGTAGTGTGCGCTCGTCCTTACGTTGTACTTACAAAGGTATAATAAAAAAGGTAAGTATGCACCGCGGATTTATGTCGGTAGATACCCTCGGCTAATTTGGTGAGGAACGTAATCCGGATTACTTCAGATACGAACATAATTATAATGTCGCTACACAGCTTGGTGTTCTCGATGGTCACACCGTTACTATATTATTGTATTACTTTATAAATAACGATATTGTTTAACTAGTTACGCTCTGCGGGTTCAATTTTAATTTCAATGAAAATTCGTAGAGCTTAGAGAAAACTCTATCCGTAGCGCTATTTGATCTTGAAGAGGAAACCAACAAACAAATTTTTGTAACACTAGCGGTTCGAAGAGGATTTTTTTGATTTTAATTTTGATGGAATTTGGTATTAGAATACATTGATTAATTGAAAGTTATATAGGCTATTTTGTACCCCGGTATTCCTCCGGGATCGACATTTACGAGAGTGAAAACGCAAGGTGCGGAGGACAGAGGAATTAATATTGTACTGAGAAAAGTTTATGTATTTATCCTATATTTTGTATTGTAACTTCAACTCTTTAACAATAAACAACGAAACAAACACTGAACAATAGTTAGGTTTAATACCGCGGCTCCACTCGCATATTGCATTACAGAATTCCGTACATAAATCAAAATACGGCATACACTCCGAGAGTATCGGAAACCAACATTTACAACACAGATCCGAATACAAATGCCACTTGAAAACTGGTTGTATTCCGAAAGGCATAAGGTCTATGTGAGACGTTATTCAGTGTAAATTTAAAATTGTAAAGTTATAAACAATTTCTTCAAAGGGGCACAAATTGTAAGCAATTCAATTACAGTAATGGGTAGGCTGTGACATCACTGATACAAGATATGTGACTGATAACAATCCCTACTGGCCTGATTGGAAACGAAATGCAGATCAAATTCCATCAGGTTTCAATGACTTCGAATTTTGAGAGGTACTTGTCTTATAATTTTGTAGCGAGACCTTCCATGATTCGTGATGATTTGATGGGTTTTTTGATGTCATTTTTAAATGAACTCGATATTTTGTGTTATCTATTTCTGTTTTTAGATCTATTTATAGATTACTAGCGACCCGCCCCGGCTTCGCACGGGTATATTACACATGTATTATACATATAAACCTTTCTCTTGAATTACTCTATCCATTAAAAAAACAGCATCAAAATCCGTTGCGTAGTTTTAAAGATTTAAGCATACATAGAGATATAGGGACATAAGGACAGAGAAAGCGACTTTGTTTTATACTATGTAGTGATTGAATGTTTGCGTTATATATTTTGATCCCTCTTTGTCCCATTTAGGCCGTAAGACGAGTGGGAGGACCGATATACTCTTTGGTAGTATGATAACTTTTCAACTTCAATTTAGCACTTACTTTTATCCCCATTAGGGGGACAGGATTCAGGGACAGACAGAATGTCTATTATTTACCATAGGTAAAGTACAAGATCAATAGTTTGTTTTCCTTTTGTCCTGCATCACATGCAGTCAGTTTTTAAAAAAATACCATATTACACATTATGTGCAATTGTGCATCTTTATAGTCAATGATTTGAGAACATACTTATTTACTTAGCCAGTATATTTAATTTTATAATTTAGTAAAACTTTTATTTATAATTTTTTTCATCTTTTTTTCTTATCAACAAAGATTCCATCTTATGTTCTACTAACAATTTTTTTAAATCTTAAACTTTTTGCAGTAAAGCCTTTATCAAGATACAATCTCACCTAGTAGGTAGGTATATCACTGCAATATCGTATGTATGTATGTAGGTACGTTGATAGTAAATTGAAGCACTCGTCGCGCGTCGTCCGTGGTACGGTGATTAATGAACACTCCGAGAGCTTTCCCATTATAATCTGCTGAATTTATGTCTACTCTGTCCACGATTTCGCCTTACCTACTCTACTTCCATCCACGAGTACCTATTACGGATTGAGGTGCGTTCTGACAGCACTGTCTGAGTATGATTTATGGAGTGATTTCAGAGAGTATTTGATACTAATTTTAATCAAACATGCTAAGTATACATTTCTAAAATTGAAGGTGTAATTGATCGTACTTTATTAAGGGTATAATGGTTTTCGATTGTTTTTTGTTTAACCCGTGGGGTCGCGAGACAAGGCTGACTACGCGAGACAAGGGTCGCGAGACAAGGCTGACTACGCGAGACAAGGCTGACTACGCGAGACAAGGCTGACTACGCGAGACAAGGGTCGCGAGACAAGGGTCGCGAGACAAGGCTGACTATTCGGTACACTCCTGGCTTATGTTCAAGCAAAAATCTGCCTGCAAACTAAATAATCGCATTTATTTTGTATTTAATAACCGCGATTAATCCTTTATGGGTTTTCAAAGAATTCGTCACTTGGGTTTTGGTTACCGTAGAATCTTTCTTCAAAAAGTAATTTGACATTTATACTTTTTTATAAATGTTTATAGACCGGTTTGATGATGTACGTTTTCTCGGCAATTTGTAAACACTTGTTGTAATTGGCTGAGCTACAGCAATAACATTACTTAGATTAATTGATTTATATTAGAATAATTTATACTTGTATGGCTCCTCAGGCGTTTTGGCGTGGGCTGTAAGTCTGAGAGCAACTGTTTTAAATAAATAAATAAAATTTTGCCGCAGTACATCATGGGAATTTTCGGTTCCAATATTTCCCGGTTTTATTTACCTTTCAAAAGTGTTACATATTGGTATCATTGTTGCAATTTAATCGTATTGTGTTGCAATGTTAGTGCATATTGCCATATTGGTTGTGTACAATATTGCAGTACCTAATGAAACTGTTCGCGGCGCGCCACTACTTGCTAATTAGTAAACAACTGCTAAATCTAAAGCTAACTATTCACGACACGGATTAAGATATTTACTTGATGCTACATATTTTTTTGGATTTATACCTAGGTATACTCGTAGAATCGATTCCATTTGAAATTTCCGCTATTAAAGAGTGGTAACAACAAGTAAAGCCAAAACAAAAATGGTGCAAACCGAATTAAATGATTTTAGAAAGGTTCTAACAAAATAAATAACACAAAATAAACAATTTGGTTTACTTGGATGACAAGTTTTTATCAGTTATTTTTATTTAAAAACTAAACTACTAAACCGATTTGAAATCTATGAGACCAATCTGAAACTACGCTATATCCTTTCAAATATTAAACTCTCTTTGTTGGGAGTTAAAAGCTCCACTAACAATGACGTTTGATTAGTTAAACCCTCTTTCCTTATATCCGTTGCAGGTTATGACGTTATACCTATCTGTAACAATTGGTTTTTACAAGTGATGTCTTGGCACTAGAGCTTGGCACAAATGGGAAACTCAATTACTCCCCCCCCCCCCCCCCCCCAATTTACAAGTTCTGACAATCACATTATCTAACTAAATAATCATTTTTACAATGATTTTCATTTTCAATCAACAGGGGTAGCAACCTTACCCTCTCTTTAACCTAAGCCTGACATTTACCCTAAGGTGAAACCATGACACTATGACGATTGGATAAAAATATAAAGTCTAACCGTGCACAGCCCGTCTCAACACTAACCAAGTGAAGAGCATTGGTTTTATGTTAGCAGCGTAAAGTAAAGCGTCTTTCGCATTGCATCTTGTTTGATGCGCGGCGATGTATATGCGGGCGGTAGTGGAGCGATGCGCGGTGGCAGCGAGGGCGGGTAGCGGGCGGCGGGGGTACGCGGAGCTGTGTTAAAGCCAACTTAATTAACTCGAGGTCTTGCTTACTTGCCTGTTTTAACTATGTATTTATTATTTCTTTCTATACATACAGCAAGTTCTAGATTAGAGACCACGTATACAAGAAAACGTAGCGTGGGAAGGCCTTAGGAGGACAGATGATTTCATCATGGTCGCGGGAAGTCATTGGATGCATGTGACCTCTATGGCTTTGGGAGATGCCTAGCGGCTGTGGACGTGGCTGATAGAGTGATGATGATATAGCCAAGGATTCAGTTAGGTACACCTACTTAGGTTGGTACATATTACCTACGTGCCCATGAAATGTTTAAAAATTTAAGAACTGAAAACATGTGCTTTTAATTGACATGTTTAAAGTTTGTAATCGAAAGAGATTCGCAGGTAATTTCGGGGGGACTCCAGGGGATGCTAGCAATATCACATGCAATACATAGCGAACACTTCGCGGTATATATAGCCAGGGACATCGTCGATGATCGAACACTTTTATTATGATAACGCGAAGCGAATATTAGTCGTAGATCTGGCCATAGCCTTAAGAAGGTATTTAATATAATGTAAGGTGTATTATTAAATGTAATATAAAGCATCAGCGACTTAAATCCGTGGTATTCAGGATTCTGTAGTGTCCGGGACATAATATATTAGATGAAGTTGGCTTGTTTTACACCTATACCACCCTTTCAGCTTAATCGATCGTATACAGAACTCGTCAATACCTATGAAGTCAACTAAGTTGTGAGTAGGTGTGTAATGTAGGTATACATACTAAATGAATCTTCAAAGAGAAACATATCAGTTAATTAGGTTCTCATTCTAAGGAAATTTCCCGACCGCATGATAGCTAGATAGGTAGATACATTGACCTTGACATTACCCTGAGCCTGATATCTGGTAACTTTCACGTAACTCGTCAAACCCGATACAAACACGGGCAAATCGTGAAGAAAATCAATGTTCCCACCCTTGAAAGATCGCCCGTTCTTAGGGCTAATACAGACTATAGACTAAATGGTCAACCAATAGCGACACTCGATGACAAACATCTATACATATAGTAAAGGAAGAAAGAACCAGAAGGTTGGAAATAGAAGCGAACTGCTATTGAATGGAATCAGTTGTTGGAGTCTGTCTCTCCTGACGTGCACAATTTACTTACTAACTTTTTTAACTAACCTTACTTATTAGTATTACCATCAGGCAGGTGTTACAGTGGTAAGCATAATAAAAAACGTCGCATGTCTGTAATGTTGGCTAAATCATCACTATGTAGGTCCCATGAATCGTTAAACCGTGCTTGCGACAGATGAATGAAGATGGAAAGTGGAAAAGAAAAACGCCTATTTCAAAAGACTGGCCAGATATCGCAATAGAACGGGTTGTCTAGAAGGATGAAAACTGATTCCTTATTAGATTTATTTTCTGAGAAGGTTTATGGTTTACATTACAACAAGCAGTAAGCAAAAACTTTTATAACGAAAAGATGTGACTGGGTCGCAGCTAGTAACAGCAACAACCATTTAGTTGTACAATCCAACTATCGTCCAACTTCAAGTCTCAAGACTATGTAGTATCAGTTTGCCCTCTGTGTAACAAATATCCCAACATTTATCAGGACTGTATCTGCCTCACCGCTGGACCACCCTACATTTTTTCCCAAACTACACCTATTCACTTTTTTGCGATGATAAAATAATATACGATTTGGTCATTTTTAACCTGTACAAGGGTTCTTGAGTTATCACTTTGTCGATTGAATAAGAGTAGGTTACATTGGTGGCATCAATTTGACAAAGATTTTTTTACTACAATTTTGGTTATAGTTATAGGCGCGTAATTCGTTAAGTTTTGATACTTGAATAGATTTTCGATAAAATAATTACTTTTCTTGCATGTAACTAGTTTCAATGAAGGGATTATTCTTATTTTTATGAAACTACGCTAACGTATAGTTTCGTACAAAGAGTTGAGTTGAACATGGTTGGATTCCGACCATGTTGTTCACAAAAGAAACCATTCAGGTTCAGAAAGTTGAATTTGTTAAAATATTGATTCCCAAAATGTTGGATTCATCAAAAATGTTGAATGAAACACCATAACCACACCATAACATCATGTATTTAGTAACTATTACGTAATCAACGAGACAGAATGTTCGAGAATCACAATTTCGCGCGTTCTATTGTGAGCTAATGAGTCCCTTTATGAAGAAACGGCCACTTATGACCCGAATACGGTCCGAAATAAATTGCGGACGATTTTTTCCTTAGAAAGCATTGTTTATTTACAATCATCATTAGTGATAAGTAGGTGGGTATTCGTGCCTTAATGAAGGGTCGGCTTCTGGTTAATATTGTGGTAGAGTTTACTGGTGAGGAGAGATATTGGTTAGTTAGGCTGTATCAGGGACGCATCACAGATGTAGCTAATCCAACCTCTTTGTTAGAAGGATGCTTCGTCCCTTACTTTAATCTTAGCGTTAGATTAAGTACATCCGCCAAACAACTGTGAAGCATTTATGACGTTACAATCAAACAGACAGGCATAAACTAAGAAAATATATGAATTAGTGCCTTCTTCCATTTCTAAGACATGACTCTTTTTTAAATTTTTTTCCGATTTCCAGACTTTTGAATGCAATCTTCACCTAATGTCTAGTTCACATTATACAAGTAAGGCTCTGTTTCATCGATAGATTTCAACTGGATAATTTGGACCAGAAATTTAGATGCTTTGCATCTAGAGGAGTCCGGTCTACTTTCCTCTGTGGCAATCCTGTGCTACTGTTATAATAATATGAACTGGCCTCAACTGTTTTAAAATTAATAAGAGGTCTCAAATTGAAAACTTTCAATTAGGTATATTCAAGTTAAAGTAAGGGCCCTGCCTCAGTACAATTTAATAAGGTTTTTTGAATATAAATGAGTGCCTAAAGTGGATATTATGTAAATATAATAAGGAAAATGATCCCTGTTTGTTCGGCTTGTTTCCGTGAGCAACTGTCGCTCAGGCTTATGGCTTACTGTGATTTACATATTCGGCACACTACTAGCAACGAGTGCTAGGTACCTACCTACATATACCTACCTACAGTATGTAAGGCTGTATTAGACACGTAGCCGCAGTTGAATTAAAAGTTTTTTGGTACACTATCGAGAAATGGCTTCTATCCTCTAACTAAATGAAAATAATAATAAATAAATATTGCAGGACATTCCACACATCGCCATCTAGCCCCAAGCTAAGTAACTAGAATTGTGTTATGGGTGCTAGATAACGGATATACTACTTAAATACTTTTCTTTTGTAAATATATACTTATAATACATAGAAACAACCAGACCACAGACAAATATCTAAGCATAAATACTTGTCTGAGGCAGAAATCGAACCCCGTGTTTGGCAGTCCGGCATGGTAACCATTGTGCCTACTGGGTCGTCAAAATAAAACCGGTTAGTGCTATACTTCTAGAGTTCTAGAGAAATTAGCGATATTGTCACAACATATTTCAATACATATGGTTTATGCAAGTGAACCCCAATACCAAAGGAGGCACCCTATTCTCATATTGTGACAACATCTGTCACAATCACCACTGATTTGCTATTTTATTGTGACCCAAGTGTTTCACAACAAAAGTTACAAATATATGAGCAACAAATACGTAACATTATCAAAACCCGCCATTTTATTGACCTAAAACTTTTAATGTTTGCTTGCAGTTTCTGTAGATACAGCCGTCTTTTTCCGTAAGGAATTCCTAAAGTATTTGCCCTGTACAGAAATGAAAGTCATTAAACGTCAAAACAAGTAAACAATCGCAGAGCTGTTTTATAAAAACAATCGTCTGATTTAAAGTTTCCAGTGTGCCGTCACCTTGTAGAGCGTAGAGCTTGAAGTAGACTATAAGTTCAGGAACAGATCAAAGCCGTAGTATTTACGTAACGTAGGCGCAGGTAGAACAAAAGAGGCCCATGTGTATGAAACAAACTGCATACATGGCGTCTACGGTGCCTGTCGGTCGGTTGGTGTGACTTGACGGACGGTGGATGTATTGAACTTGTTATCCACATACTTCTATACTATACTATTTATTTTAGGCGAAACAAAAAGAGGTTGTTCTACAAGTCTAGACTAAATACTTTGGTCTACGACTTTTGGAATTATAATCTTAAAACTGCTCATGAAATTCAGAATTACAATGATAACTCTATGTCTAAGGACGATTGCAGACAATAGACAAAACGGTCGCCCGATCGACAGCGTCGCATTTGAAAATAAAAAGAAATAAAGTAAACAATCAATTAGAGTGTGTGCCAAATATTAATGCACATGGTTGGGGGCACTTTCGTAACGTTTCGATTTCTATTTTATTATAACCTTCAAATCGCACAATCTACCAATGTAGAATGTCTAGTATGCTAAAGTGTCCAGTGTTCTATTACATCCACTTCCACAATGTTCCGTATTCTAAAACGTTTAGGGTCTTAAAATATCTAGTCCTTCATTGTCCTATTTCGTCCTGTCTAGGGAATCACTTAGAGAAAAATTTAAAGAGATAAATATATTAACGCTCTATTCACAATATATTTACGAAAACTTGCTCTGCGTTCACAAAAATCCTGATATTTTTCGCAAAAATAGCGATATTCATAATTTCAACTTAAGAAATAGGGATGAGCTGACCTTGCCCGGTAGTAGGCTCCGGAAAATAAGCAGGTCGTTTAATAGTACATGTGTGCTCTATTATAATAAATTACCTAAAGATGTATATGACATGTCCATTAACAAATTCAAAACGTTTATAAAGCATAAATAGCATAGCATAAGCTCTTCGTACCTTAATGATAAGAATCCATGGATGTGACTTTAATTGCTCCATTTCAAATAATACCTTCAAAATATATTTGTAATATTGACCTTTGTGAGCGTGATCACATAAAAAAAACCCCATGAGTTTCTTGTGCCTTCTTCTCATTGGTGGGCGCGTTCCGAAGGCACACATCCTAACTTAGTTCTTTAAGACGATTTCAAGTGATCATTGTATTTTTAAACATAAGTATCGAAAGAAATAAAGAAATTTGACTTTGACTTTGACTAATTCAGGTACATTTACACTTGGCATGACGATGACAACTAAACACAGAAAACGAAACCTTGGAACACTTCACGATAAAAATCGGATCATCATCCATTAATTCCGACTTCGCCTACGTGCAGACTTATCTGGCACGCACTTCAGCTGCTACATCATCAAGTATCGACCGATTTGTGTTCAGTCTGCATCAGGTGTAAGTTGACTGAAACTGAAGGCGAACACAGGGAATTACGAATTCAGACTCCCCGAGTGCCACTTCTGAATATCTTACGACAGGGTTATTATCATTTTACAATAGCTAAGGAGAAACAACATTGATGGAACTTTAAACTCTACTCGGATCACGACTTTTATAATGTTCTGAGACTTACGGTCGGTCGCACTCAAACATGTTCCAAAGGGTACGGTTATGCCAAAAAAGACAAAAGACAATCGGGAAAGGCTGAACAACTGACATGTAACCTCCATCAACATGTTTTATTGAGTTAAAAGCTAAACTCTGTCTTATTAAAGCTAAGCCTAGATATAAGGTATGGCAACGTGTAGTGTATGGTGGATAACAAGGTTATGGTCCAACACAACAGCATAACGTCCGTCGTCGTCGACCGGCAGTCTGCATCGACAGGTGTTCTACATACGGTAGGTACTGCAGGCAGCTACCTGCAGGCACACAGTTCACGAGAAATGTGTCGAGTGTTGATGCTGAACGCAGCTGCTTTAACTGGTGATGTGATAATTACGGATGTTATCCACTTGTCGTTAATGAGGACAGTAGGAAGTTCTCTTCTAGATAACATACATTTTATCGCATATTTTGTGAACTATCAAAAATGCAAGTTGTTTTCGCAGAAGTATTTTAAAAGTAGAAGTTATTCTTTTTCAATTTTATCTGAAAAAAACGCACTCCGGGAGTGCAGGCAGAAGTGAAAACAATAAACTTGTTTTTTCTCATAGAATATTTCTTGAAACGATCTGCTACTGCCATCTATTAGCACTCACTTAAACAAATATAGTTTATTTTTTATTCGCTAGATGGCAGTAAAAAATTTAAATCAGCGCCATCTACATTCGAATAGCGGTCTTTCTAGAAACTAAGTTTCTGAATTTGTGTAATAGATGGCAGTATAAGTTAAACAAAAAGACTAACACAAATAAAATCTCATCTGTCGCGTCAAAATCTGTCGCGTCAAAATCTGTCGCGAGAACGGCGGAAAATGCTCACCCACAAAAGTGCCCAACGCGCCATAAGAAGTTTTCACTTCAAAAAAAAATTAAGCAAAGAAATACAACTTCTTCATTTATTTGAATTCCACATGCCGTCGGTAATGGTGGTCGGTATTTTATGCTATGAGTAGCTCACTCTTAATATTCTGGTTAAATAAACTGGAGGTTTAAAAAGTGTAACGTTATAATCAAGGCTGTGGGGTTATGTTTCATGTAAACACAAGACAAACTATAATGTTTGCAATTGGTTAGTTACAAAAAGTTTTTCATTTTTTGTTCATTTATTAACTGTCATTTCCAACATATTTAAAAACAATTAGAAACTAGGTAATTTAATCATAATGAATAAATAATGGAAGATAGATCGATACATTGTTTATTGTAAACACCATTTTAAATTGAATATCATAAAAAACTAAACTGCTGCGAAGCTGTGTTCTGTGCCATAATCTATATCTTCTATATCTATAATATAAAAATCAATTGCTGTTCGTTAGTCTGGCTAAAACTCGAGAACGGCTGGACCGATTTGGCCAATTCTTTTTTTGTTGTGTTTGTCGTAGTCCAGGGAAGGTTTAAACGGTGAGAATTTAAAGATCGGACTTACGCGGGTGAAACCGCGGGGCGCAGCTAGTAGTATAATAATTTGACTCAACTTCTTTGAATATCTTCATCGGTTATCACATATATTGAAGAAAATAAGAGATGTTTGATCAAATATAGTTACTGAACAATAAAATACATGATAAAAGACGCAATCGAGTATTTCCATATAAAAGTGCGTCTAGTTTATATGTATGGTTAGTCAACCGTCAAAGATAGCTCTTTGCTTTGAAGGAATAACGACCTTAGTGCTGGAATTCATTGACAAACATATGTCAGTCGGATTTGTTTGTGTACAGTTTTTGGATTTCTATCGGAGGACCCCGACTCACCCAATTTCTAAATTCGATAATGACGATTAAAAGTAAAAATTTTTACAACTTCGAAAGTTTTTTGTTATTATCTATAGGAATAAAAAGAACTTGATAAAGTTGTTAAAAAAATCTGATGAACCAATAAGTTCATCGGGATTCCCTAGGGAATTGGGCTAGGGGACTTAACCTTTGTATGGTTGAAACATATTATGTGTATGAAATAGTTAGATTTTTGCCAATTGCTATTTTATTAACGTGTGATTTTGCTTAGAATAGAAAAGATAAGGGGTTATTTGCATAAACCACATGTAACGGATGTAAAGTCATGACTTGTAGCGGATGTTGCTTCCAACCTTCTAGGGTTTTGGTTGGTAAGTGCCTATTATTTTTTTATCTACTAGCTGTCCCGGCAAACGTTGTTTTGCCATATAAAAAAAAACTAAATCAAAATCGGTTCAGCCGTTCGGGAGCTACGATGCCACAGACAGACACACACACACAGACACGTCAAACTTATAACACCCCGTCGTTTTTGCGTCGGGGGTTAAAAATCATACAAATCGGTTCAGCTGTTTAGGTGTAGTTTGGCAACTAACACCGCGACACGATTGACATCAATATTTATACGTCACTCAATTGTTTTGCCTTCCCGGAACCTCTCCATTAAAACTTGAACTTTATGTTATGGTATTAAAGTTCTTATTGACTTGTATTATTACGAATCGTTTGTATGGTATGGAGTATAGAAAAGTGTTGTTTTTAGACATTTTCAGGCAAATTTTAAATTTTTTCTCTCCGTAAGAACCATCCTCGTACCTTATGGAATATTCTAAAAACAGAATTGGCCAAATTGGTCGAGGCGTTGTTGAGTTATGCGCTTACCAACACATTTTGCGATTCATTTTTATATTATAGAAGAAGATAGATAGATATCAGCAGCCTGTAGACACTGTAGAATACAAGCAGTTGTGCTTATACACGCACAAGAAGTTTACATGTGCTCCACTGCGGCTACGTCCTTGATATATCTAATCCTTATTTATAAATGTATATAGAAGTTAAAGATATTTTAAAGCCAATTTAAAATATTAAACAGCGTTTAGGGAGGCGTCCATTTTACCTTCCACTGACATACGAGCATTTCTAAAGAACTGATTGTAACTGAAACAAACAAAGGAATTTCATCTCTAGTCACATACATACAAAGTTCACGATAGCATCTCCCGTTCTGCGAAATAATTTGCCAAATTAAGATTAATAAAGATAATTAAATAATTTACAATTTAATCCTTAATATCTTATTTCAGAGACTAATTTTAAGGCAAGTTTTGTTTTAAAATTTACTTCAGCGAGAGTTCAATTAGGGACGCTTATAGACGAACGACGATTGCCAGCAACATAAAAGAGACAATCTTTGTCCGTCTACCCAAAAATAATCTTAATATATATAAATCTCGTGTCACAATGTTTGTCCTCAATGGACTCCTAAACCACTTAACCGATTATAATAAAATTCGCACACCATGTGCAGTTCGATCCAACTTGAGAGATAGGATAGCTTACATCCCGATATTCCCACGGGATCGGGAGTTACGCGGGTGAAACCGTACTTTAATATAATTGAAAGCGTCACGCATTCACCTTTTTAGTGCGCACTGGAAGTGGAACTCCCTACCCGCGTCGCTGTTCCCAAAAGCTTACACAACCTTGGAGTCTTCAAGTCTAGAGTGAATAGGTACCTTCTAGGCGAGCATGCTACATCCTCGACCTCATCTTTGCTTTCCATCGGGTGAGATGATCTTAAATGCAACTCTATTTTTGTGTATAAAAATATTGATACCGACGGGTCTTTAGGTTTACGTAAATAACCTTGAAATTAACGTTTTTTTTTGTCTATGGTTACCTATACAGGTACCTATAAAGGGTTCCAGGATTATTGTTACAAACTGTATGATTACCTAAATATAATAAATAAACAACCATCTTGCATTAGTCCCGAGTCCTGAGTCCTGACAATCGTACCCTCTCACCCAAGAAAGCCCAGAAATTACTTGAAATAAACACTCAGCTCTATGGCAGGCTATAGAGGGCTTTAACCAAATCCCTCTAAAGATCAATACAAACTTAAGACTTTATATCGGTGGATACTAAGTCACAACTTTAAATAAATAAATATTGTAAGACACTTTGCACAGTGCCATCTAGCCCAAAGCTAAGCAACTAGGCTTGTGTTATGGTAGTTAGACAACGGATATACTTTTCTTTTGTAAAAATGTTGTCATATAGAAACACCCAGACTAAATAAGGTTAAGGTGGAAATAGGGCTAAAACGTAGGTGCACTGGCTTCTTCTTTTTCCTTCCCTGTTTCCAACATGTCATCCTCCTCCCCTCCACTCTATCTCCATCTAGACCGCATTCCCTCCCATTTCCCCCATATCGTCTTCAACGCAATCCTTTCACCTCTTGTTTAACAGCCTCTCGCTTTACGACCATTTATTTCCAAGACCTGTACTCTTTTGGTGACACGAGTATCATCTCTTCGCATGAAATTACCGAATCACGTCACTCTACTACTCTTCAACTTGTTAGAATGGCTGCTACATTCATATTTATCTTATGAAACTTATTATTGTGTGTGCTTATCGTTTTCGTACCTACCTATCAATACGAAAACTCCTTGTTGTTCCTTAGCCTCATCATCATCATCTTCAGCCGGTGTCAGTCCACTGCTGGACGTAAGCCTCATTCAAGATACGCCACTGAGCCCGATCTTCGGCTCTTCTTCTCCATTCACTGCCCACCGTTTTGCGTAAGTCGTCGCTCCACCGGGTGACAGGGCGTCCTACACTACGTTTACCAATTCGCGGTCTCCACTCCAGGACAAGCCCAGTTGGCGTTCCTAAGCCTGTTCAAGTTTAATTTAAAAAACTCCTATGCCGTTTTTTTCGACTTTTCGGTTAAGCTTAGAAATGTTACGGAATTTTTGTTTTAAAATTATTCAAAAAACTACAGCTAAACGATGGTTCACTAGTTATTTCCTTCTGTAGTGAATGTCGGCAAGGCGTCGGTCCACCGTTTAGTCTCTAGTGTGCAATCGCGTTAAATAGATAGGCCAGCCCTTTGTGGAGGCTTCATTCGACTCAATTACTTGCAACCCCGTCAGAAATAATACAAGTCTTTGAAGTGGTGAGATAACAATGAACGGAATATTTATTACATGCAGTATTTTTTGTTCTTGAATATTTGATGTTGCTGTTAAGTCTAGCTGTTCCCTGCGATCTGTCTCGATATTTTAGAGTTTATTGCCCTAGTATGAATAGAGTGTCCTACTCTTTATACTAAATTGTTTATTAAACCCATTAATCCTAACTTATTTATGTAAATAAATCAACCAAAAACCTATGTGAGCTTCTAGGAAACTTTGCTGAGAGAGAAGCACGGTCGGTACGTTTTTTGCTTAATGTAAGAACAGAAGCTTGGACTGTTAAGTTTTACGCTTTAAAAAAAGGGTGACGGAAGCGGAAGTAACTAAAAAGAGTATCTAGAGAATGTAATCATGTAGGTAAGGAGCGAAGCTAAGCTATGGTTTTTGCCTTTATCTTCCAACAAAAAGGTTAGATGAGCAACGGAGCTCTTGGTCTTTATATATTTTTTTAATATAGAACGGTCGGCCGATAGATTAATTTGTAATCTGCATTAGTTTGAGTAGGTTGTAGAGTCGGATGAAATCTATACATATAATAAATCTGTAGACATAAAAAAATCTGTAATTGTAAAATATCCAGAAAAAAAATACACAGGTCGTCTTAGAATCGTTAGCTGAACACGATAGGGTAGTTTTTAGAATTTTTGTTTGTCTGTTTGTCTGTTTGTCTGTTTGTCTGTTTGTTTGAACCAGGTAATCTCATAAACTAGAGAACAGATTTCAACGAGGTCCACACCAATATGTTCAGAAAATACCAGATTAACATTTAGGGTATTTTTCAATTTAACTTTAATACAATAATTATGATATTTGATAAAAAAACATTTAAAAAATGTGAAATCGAAATATTTTTCCGTGTAAAACGTAATCAAACGTCAAAAAGGAACAGTACGCTTAGCACTACTTTGTTACGTATTCGATCAAACATACTATATTGAGTATTTACAATGAAACTTCCTAAAAATCAACTTACTAGATCCACCCGTCTCTGAGAATATCGGTAGTGACACACCGACAGACAGACAGACAAGAGAGTGACCTTATAAGGGTTCCTTATTTTCGAGTGCTTCAAGAAGTCATACTAGGCGTACAGGTACATGCCTCCGCTCAAGATGACAGTTGTCATAAAACCAAATAGTTTGCATATATCTACTACCTACGTGAAACTGAAAATGAGGTTGGTACAAAGAGGTACTACTACATAAAATTACGGATCTCCTATAGCGAAGACCTCCTCGATGTTACACTTATATCGCGCTCAACTAATTTATTTAAATAGTTTGAATTATGAGTTCAAGTCGCGGACACCATAGAAAATAAAAACAAAATAAAAAAACCGGCCAATTGCGAGTCGTACTCGCGCGCCGAGGGTTCCGTACATTAGTTTTTATACACCTTGATTTTTATACACATAATAGGGACCATAGACTTCAGTAATTTCAACTTGCTAAGTCCAACCGTTCCTGAGATAATCGGTGGTGACACACGGACAGACAGACAAGAAAGTGATATTATAAGGGTTCCTTTGTTACCTTTTGAGGTACGAAACCCTAAAAAGAATTTTCCAAATCGTTTCAAGCGTTTTCGAGTAAGTAATCGGCGAAAATTATACATAAAAAAATATACGCGACGAATTGAGAACCTCCTCCTTTTTTGAAGTTTTTGAAGTGAATAATAGATAAGGTATGTTTGTAAAAATCAATTTTTAGGGTTCCGTAGCCAAATGGCAAAAAACGGAACCCTTATAGATTCGTCATGTCTGTCTGTCTGCCGTATGTCACAGCTATTTTTTTATTTTGTTTTCCCCAAAATTACGTAGCCCTAGCTACCTAATTAAGAAAATCTGGGAAATTTGGTCTAGAATTCAGAAAATTGCAAAAAGGGTCCGGACATTCAGTATGGGAGCGTGGCAGTGTTATGTTTTTTGCGCTGTGATTTTAGACCCGATGGATAAATAATGCCCTTACGCTTTATAGGTTTTTGTATGAGGGCATTTTTTGTTCATTTAGGTGGGTATGGGTCTCAAAGTGACCGCACACTTTTGAAAAATCATAGGACATCATTTTTCTTTAAATATTCCATTTCCCAGACGCTTTAGTAGTTGGAGGTTGGCTTAGAGGTTTTAGATGGGAACCACACTTTTGGCATAAACAAAATGTCCTTTTGTAGTTTGGCATAAACGTTTTAGCATAATAAAATAACATACCGTAATTTTACATAATTATTATTGGCATAAAGTCACCGCGCACTTTTGGAAAATCATGGAACATCACGTTTCTTCAAAAACCCTGTATCCTTTAGAAGTTTGGTGTGAAGGCCCTATTTGTTTTCTTCGATGTCCTCTATCGATAGGTATAGGTCTCTAAGGGCATCGTGCACTTTTGTAAAATCATAGGACATCACGTTCCTTCAAATACCCCGTTTCCGAGACGTTTTAGATGTTTGGTTTGAAAGCATTTTTTGTTCTACGTAATGCCCGCTATCAATAGGTAAGGACGTTATTTTATGTATAAGTATCTGTTCTGTCCAATGGCCTTTTATATTTAATCATTAATAATATTTGAAAATAAAAAACAAAATTTTATTTGCACCAAAATAGATTTTTTTTTTTGCATGATGTTGGTGTTTATAAATACTATAACCTCTTATATTATGAATACAAAAATATGGATAGAGGGACAACGGTTAGTTAATAATTCTTTTTTACTTTCATTTACAAGAAAACCAAAGATGAGATGATGAGGAAGACAAAGATGTTGAAAGTTTTGTGCGAATATGAATTGAACTTAGTTTTAGCTTATTATATTGTTGTGTATTATGTTCTATTTGAGTGAAATAAATAAATATAAATATTACTTACCTACATAAGTGCCTTTGCCAAATCAATCAAAAAATATAGCTTAACAACAATGTATCTATTTTGTTATTATAACTTACACCGAACGTTAAATAGTAGGTATCTATGCGGGAAAATGCTAGGCATTCTATATAAACCAAAACCACATTGCGAACGAAGTCGCGGGCAACAGCTAGTATCTGATAAAGTTTGTAATTGTACCCGCAATAGGTACCTACTCTACTACCTATTTACTTATGTATGTATAACAGCTATTCGTGATGCGTCAACCAAAGTTTGTTCACGACATAAACTTCATTTCATCGCCAATTTGAATACCATATTAAACTTAATAATACGTTTGCGAAGTGTCCTTGGATCCGAAGTTCGACAAGCAACGTGAACACCACTGAGCACGAAGCGATAATAGCCTCGTGTCGCTATTCACTGAGACCCCATCACCCATATACTTACGTTAAATAACAAATAAAAATTGTGCTTGTCAGCTCTGACGTGCTACTAGGGTTGATGAAAACGGGTAAATGTTTCTTGGAACTCTTTGTATAGCGTTCATTGTTTACACTCAATTTGACTATACTATTTCAAACTATGAGACATCGACAGCAACAAATGAAGTTAAAGTGACTACGTTTTGGGCAAGTAGGTACTTTGACTACCATTAGCTTGATGTCGCGTCGTTGACATGAAGAAGTAATATAAATAATAGGTACTTAGACTTGGAATTTAACTTAGAATCTCACTAGATAGAACTTGGTGTCATAAACTAAGAAAACTTGTATTTTAAAAGCCGGTGAAGTGACTGAAGTGGAGTGTGGTACGGTGTGAGTGGAGACGGTGAAGTGGAGTGAGTACTACATGAAGAAGTAATATAAATAATAGATACTTAGACTTGGAATTTAACTTAGAATCTCACTAGATAGAACTTGGTGTCATAAACTAAGAAAACTTGTATTTTAAAAGCCGGTACGAGTCCTTTTTGAGCATATTTTGCTGCTTTTGTCGATGCTCTAATGGATCTCAGTTCATAAAACCACGTTCATAAATTTGTTTCATGGCTGCGGTTTTTTCCTTCTTGTTAAGAGTCATAACATCTGGTCATCCAGCGTGCCATTTATCCGTCGCTTACTAAGTCGATGTTCGTGCTCTGCAGTATTTATTGTTATACGGTATGTATATTGATCATGTGCTCCCGGTGTAACACCATATCGCCGCATCTCTTGTCTATGCTAATCCGAAATCTTAGAAAATATCTGCTTTTCGTATATTCAGTTACGAGGCCGACACTTGCATACGTATTGTTAGGAATCGTCGAATGGACGCGATGGCGCGATGGAAATCTGAACGCTTTGAATAAAATTATAATATGCGTACGAGACGAGTATCGTATAGACGGACGTGACCGTACGCTAGTAACGCTCCACTTGATCTTGTTATATGTGCTACACTGTACTTGCTTTTATGTTTATCTGTATTCATATTCGCAATACTTTTACCTAAAATATTTAAATAAGAGTGAGTCAATGACGCTGCATGAACTCCTCTTGCGAGTGCGTGGGATAAGTTTGCACGTAGTCGAAATCGGAATAGTCTTTAGAAATATAATGCTGGAACAACGTTATACAAGC
This sequence comes from Idaea aversata, assembly GCA_907269075.1. Classification (NCBI taxonomy): domain Eukaryota; kingdom Metazoa; phylum Arthropoda; class Insecta; order Lepidoptera; family Geometridae; genus Idaea; species Idaea aversata. Next base: position 345,493 of record OU026100.1, read on the forward strand.
AGGATAGGTTTTTTGCTATTTAAAAAAACACAACAAGCGCAAACTATTTTACGCACATTTATAGCAGATTACGCACTAACTATTCGAAGCATTTAATTTATCTTAGAATAACTTTTCTTGCTCATTTTGCTGTTTACGATAAACCGCGTAAACCAGCGCGCTCGGTTCCCGCCAGCAAGCACTACAATAATGTGCTTTGCGGCTATTATCCCTACCTATCCCAATTTTACCACCAGATTCGGACTAACGTGCGTAAGACCGCGGGGCGCAGCTAGTCCATAATAAAACAATGTTATTGAAAATAGAACGGAACAAAATAAATAAGTTAACACGAAAATTGTAAAATTTTCCTATTTTCATTTCTTTTTCTCAAGGAAAGTATTATATTTTATTCGATTAATTTGGTTTCCATTTGTTTGAATGTTGTGTTGAGTGACAAATTGATAAGTCTTGTGGGAAATTGGTGTTTTCAGGCCAAAGTGTAGGTACATGAGTATACAGGTTACTTCTTTCTTTAACATATTTTAGGGTTAGCAGAAATACCTTGTCTTTTACAGATGCTTTTAAATTAAGATATTAAGAAAATATTACTAATTTTTTTATCATAATCGCCAAATATATTCGCCGTGCAGTATTGTGAGATTATAAAAATAAATCTTCATTAAAATGTAATTGAATACTTTATGTTAAAGTGAACATAAAATGCAGGCGATAATAATAAGTATCTAACATTTACTCGTCGATACAAAAACTCCACGGCGAGAAGCGAAACAAAGCGATGGAATAACTAATAACTAAAAATCAAAATAGTTGGCTGTTTCGTCACAGTTTCGTCCATAGCGTTGCGTAGATTTAACTTTATTATTCAAAGGATATTGCCTCATTTAGTATGGACGCTGTCCCAAACAAATCGCTGCGATGTGTCATGCCTCATTTGAAAGGCCTTAATGTGTACTCCATTTTATATTATGGCAGCAAAAAAATCCCACCCAGTGGAACCGAGATATTTCGTCATCAATACAACGTCTCGTACTATGAAAGTTATAGAACTCGCATAGCCATTACTATTTAAACATTAAACACCTTTATTAGGTACCTCAAATGAAAGGTCTTAACTAGGACTGGGTACATTTTTGTTCTACATTTAAAAAAACCCACCAGGTGGAACCGAGATAAATAATAGTATTTAGCTTTAATAAGGTAATTGTTTTTTTTATCACTGTTGCTCATAAAGTGGATCTTATTAAACCGCTTTTAAGCTCATAATGCAACGTATTATACACGCGTGCTATATAAAAATATCCAACTAGTGCTAAAATTAATGTTATCCCGATAAGTTAAATACGTATCTTACTGCTAATTACATGTTAGGGCCCTTGCCCACGGCGACTGTTTGTAGCGATGCAGTCGCGCGTTACATAAACGCGCGACAGCATCACTACTAACGCACGTTAGTCGCATTTGCAACGCGCTACATACGCAATGCCAACGCGCTACAGCATCGCGACTGTATCGACGCAAACGCGCGACCGTGTCGGCAAAACGTCGAATAAATCATTCTATAACAACTTCTGAATGTATGCTCATAGTTTTTTAGTATTTTAAACGTTGTTACGTAATGTCTACCAAGTAATCTCTCTTTGTTAAATGGGTGCATCCAATTTTGACGCCGCTTTCGTTGCCCACGCTTCAGCTGCTTACAAAGCAGCACCAAAGACAACGTGACTAATGTTGCCTCAACGGAGTCCATCTTGCAACTGTAGCGATCACCACAGGCATTTTTGTGCCGTTACTGAATCGCGTTTGCATCGCGACAGAAGCGCGACGGTATCGCGTTGACATCGCGACTGAATCGTGGTTATGTGGGCGAGGGCACACAGCTAGCGATCGCATCGCGACTGTAGCGATGAGAACGCGCTACAAAAAATCGCTGTGGGCGAGGGGCCTTAAGTAGATGAAACATTCTTAATTTATCTGGGTTATACTGTTTTAATGTATAGAAAAAGGTACCAACAAAGAGTTTTTAAGCCTTGCTGGCCTCAAAACTCTTTGTTGGTACCTTTTTTCTTCTTTTCAAAAGGATGCCTCAAAGTCTGATAGCGAACGATAATTTTACGTGATAACGTCTTTGAAAACAATTAAAAATTGAGTTGTTTTTATTTTGTTTTTCTTTAGGTACATAAATATATTTTTCCTTGCCATTATATTCTGTTTTTAACCCCCGAAGCAAAAACAAATGGAAAAAACCCTAAAAAAATATTGTAGGTATGTCAGACGAGGCTGTATAGGTTAAAAGTCTTTTGCCTAGCCTTTCTGGAGTGTAATTAACAAAAAATAGTAAACCTAATCTAAACTTCTTAAAAACTTTTTATTATTTTAACAAGTTTTTTTTTATTCGCAACTGTGATAAAAAACGTCGTACGATACACGTGTGGATTGATCTTTGTATCTCGGCTTTTTAAACGCCTTCGCATACCGCGGTCACGCGTGTTAAACCGCCTCTATGCAAAGATAAATTTTCCACACTTGTATCGCAATGTACTATAATAATCGACTTCCAACAATTCCATCTTGTGGAGCCTTATTTGTTATCTTACTGGTCTAGCTGCGGAAAATAGCTATCTCATAATTATAACTATATTTTAAGTGTTCAAAATCCCAACAAATGGATGCCACACAGGTGCAGGTTGACCAGCGCTGTAACTGCGCGTTATAACGTCGTGTGCTTATATAATAAGCGTTTTCTTTTTTTTCTATTCTTTCAGATTATTTAATATGAAATCGATTAGGCCAAGGCTTTATTTATAACATCGCGCGTCTTGTGCAAGAAGACGACAAACTCATATGTTTTTAAATTATTTTTATCACAGTTGCTCTTATAGTAAATCTTATTAAACCGATATTAGGCTCATAATACAAGGTATTACGTACGCGTGCGTTTTACTTTAACGCACAAGTGCTGTAAAGTTATCCCGATAAGTTAAATTAGTATCTTATTGCTAAATTCATGTTATGTAGATCAGATGTAGCTAATCCTACCTCTCTGTTAGAACCTTCTACACAATTCTGGTGGATGTGGCTAATTCAACCTATCTGTTAGAATAGAACCTTTCACACCATTCTGACAGATGTAGCTAATCCAACCTGTTAGAATTATGCAGACAGTTTTAACAGAGAGGTTGGATTAGCTACATCCGTCGTCATTTGAGGTACCACATGAAGGTGTTAAACGTTTAAATAGTAATGGATATGCGAGATTTATTACTTTCTTACTATGAGACGTAGTATTGAAGACGAAATATCTTGGTTCCTCCTGGTGGGATTTTTTTGTGATGTACAACAAAAATGTAGTCCTAGTTAAGCTCTTTCATTTGAGCTACCCCACATGAAGGTGTTACTTACACATTTTATTAAACAGTAATGGCTATGCGTGTTCTATAACTTTCATAATACGAGACGTTGTATTGAAGACGAAATATATCTGTTCCTCCTGATGGGATTTTTTTGTAATGTAGAACAAAAATGTAGTCCTAGTTATGGCCTTTCATTTGAGCTACCACATGAAGGTGTTACACGTCTAATTAAATAGTAATGGCTATGCGAGTTCTATAACTTTTGTAGTAGAAGACGTTGTGTTGATGACGAAATATCTCGGTTCCACTGGGTGGGATTTTTTTGCTGCCATAATATAAAATTGAGTACACATTATGCCCTTTCAAATGAGGTACGACACATCTTAGCGATTTGTTTGGGACGCTAAGCGGCATTATCCTTTAGAGTCTCAACCGCGCTGTCAATCATTCGTTCTAAAGTCAACCGTAAAACGTCCTCCTATTGGTCCGTTCAAGTGAACGCATTGACAGCTGGTCGCCATTACGTTATTGGTTGTCGCGAGGTGTACGAACCTAACTGCGATTGTGGATTTCCGTGGGAGATAACTCCGGGAATATCCGGTGGAAAACCGAGGACTCTTCATTATCGTGTAATTATTGTGTCACCGCGTCCATCTCCAGCTGAATTATTGGCTGTCGAGTACAATTGTCTAAGTGCCGTATCAACCCGCGCGCGTGTGGACCACACTCTGAACAAGGAGGCCGGATATCGGGAGTAAAGGACATAGCTTTGGTGAGTCCCTCGTATATCTAGCTTGTTATTGCTTCACAACCGAACCGACCAAAATCATATATCGTTATTTTCCCAATTATGTAAGAAAAAATAGATTCGACTAATTAAAGGGCGGCTCTTATTAAAGGTTCTAGTGTTTCACCGTATGCTACCTGAAACGTCTTACCTTTGTCCCATACCCTCGACTCGGCCTCGCTCGGTTCCAGATGGATACGTTTAATAAGCTTTCTGCTACCTTGTTTTAATGTTGTTGTTCTCTTGGTGAATTACTTAGGGTTAGTCTTGTATTTAGGGCGTCTAAGACCGCTCTCAGATATCCAAGATCTATACTATATATATATATACTTATACAAGGTGAAATTTTACTCGTCCTCGAATTTCTTTGAGGTGGTTTGGTATCCGTTGAGAATTTTCTAAACAGGAATTTTTAAATTTGAAAATTGTAAAAACACAACTAATTTTATCGTTTTAAACGACCACAGGAGATGTGAGGATATCTCTAGGGAAAGTGAAAACATTTTTCCGAAAAAATTTCTATTCTAGAAAGAACTTTAATTTTTTTGAAAAGGTTTCATTTTGATTACCAAATGGACAAGGTGACCCTCATGTGGAACATCTCCGCAACACGTTAGCTAACCAGATGAAACATTTACTCTGTCATGGAAAAAACCAAAAGGTAACCCTCACTCTGCGACTGTATGGCGGTACTGTTGGCCCGATTGATAGGCCAGTTACAACGTAGGGGCTTGTCCGCTCTCTCGTATTCTATTACTCTATGGCACCACTAAACAACAAAGATTTACTAAAGCAAAATTCAAAGAAAACACAAAAAGAACCTGAAATATTTATTCCTAATCAGAATCGATGTACGAAACCATGTGTGCCATGACCGGAAATATAAGTAATTGTCAAACAACAATCATACCAACATAAGGATAGCTTCCGGAAGTGACGTAACAGTTTAACTACCAACGCGGGAAAGCGGAAAATTATCCGGCCAAGCTCATCCCTTCCGGTTTCTAAGTAGCACATATAAAATACGCGGCGAATACATTTTTGACCTTTTACCGTTACATAAGGCTGTAATACCTACCTATAGGTAGTAAGTCGAGTGTATTGGGTTATACAGAGGAAAAGGATGAGAACGCCTTTTTTAATCGACTCGGTTTTAAGATACTTGTCAGGGTTGACCCGAGCATAATATTCGGAACAATAGAGACAAGTTTAATGATCTAGTCGTGCTCTTAAAGAAGGGATATCTAGTAGTATCTAGCTTTTATTCGCGACCTCGTCCACGTAGGGATTGAATTTTGGAAAATCCTTTCTTAGCGGATGCCTACGTTTTTTTCACCTATCTGTATGCCAAAAGATATAATATCTATATGTATGTTAGTCTGTAAGGTATCTATTTTATATGGGTCTGTACTTATTTATAAGGCTATTACCTGAAATAAACGATTTATAATAAATAAATAAACGATTTTGTATCAGCCAGCTGACTGACTGATTGATATATCAACCCTGAGACTCAGGCTTTGAATTTAAGTTATAGCTGGAAAATTCGAAGTAATATATGCACTATAGTCACATTTAGTGCACTTGTGTTTTGATGTGGCCACGAAGGTAATGAAAGTCAAAATACAAAGTGCAATTATGATTCTCCTCCCATTATATCCCTTTCCCCGTTTATAATTTTGGGGAAGGTGCCACAAACATTCCCATTTTTCCCCCAATTTAGGGGATAATGAGAATACCTTTTCTTGGTGTCCTCTCTCCTCGAGTCAGTTCGTAATGTAATTTCACAAGTTCCATTGAACAGAAATCACGGATTGACAATTTACCAACTTGGCACATTTTCGAACCCATGTCGTCAAAACTTGATAAAAATAATGATCACTTGACACTGGCCATTTACGCAAGTAGTACGGAACTATTAATAGAAAAACAATGAAATGAAAGGCACGATAATCTTTTTTTCTTGTGTTCTGAGACTTGTCGGGGCGTATTAAAGTTGCAAATTTGGCAGAGCGGAGGTAGACGCCAAACGAAAAAATACCTTTCGCCTATAACTGTAATAAAATGAATCTATTACTTAATAATATTACAAAGCAGAAGAGTTTGTTTGTTTGTTTGAACGCGCTAATCTCTGGGACTACTGCTTCGAATTGAAAAAATATTTTTGTGTTGGATAGTCCATTTGTCGAGGAAGGCTATTTTATATTTCGATATTCCCACGGGATCGGGAGTTACGCGCAGCTAGTATTCTAATAAAAACTTATTTTTGAAATTGAGATAAATTGGGGTAAAACTGCTTTTAGTTTTAGGCGACAGGCATTTAACGTTTGGCGGTAACCTCCACCATAAGAAGGATAAACATTCTAAATTCTAAGATACCTTTTCAGATCTCTCAGGATTGTTTGTCTCATCAAATTTTCATCCTCGGACCCTTTGACCCAAACAACAGTAACCTACCTACCTTCAGTCTACTGTGCGAACTGGCGCAAGACAAAGAATATTCATGTCACTTCATATTCATTTCATAACCGCCTCCCAAAACAATATTTTTGCGTGTTTTGGACCGAATAAAACGGTCTTTGCTTTCGTTTTCAAGGTTTTTGGTTAATTGAAAAAAAGGAAAGCAAAATTGGTCAATTTATCCAAAGAGATCGTACATAACTTACTTGTGAGAAACTAGTAACATCTCCTCGTTTCACCCATGTAAGTCACGATCCCGTGGGAATATCTATGATAATATAGCCTAGCATGTTAAGCCAATATTCTACACTAACATTATAAAATACTACTACTTATTTTGATATTTACCCTATGGTTCGATCAAGTTGCATCGAACATGGTCACGGGATGACTGGAGACGCTGGGAGTGCCGCCGGTCGATGCACCCGTTTTAAGAAAAATTGCGTATGAGTATCGGATTTTTTCCCCTACATTATTATAACATTTTGATTAAAATGAGTCAATAATGTAAAAGGTAATCCATCAGAATCCTAACCATGAGGGTTCACCACAACATAGCCAATAATCCAATAATTGCGAACCGCATCACATCCTGTCCCAATGGGTCGTGAATACGTGATCACCAGGATTTGGTGCTCCACTATCATTCACAATTCGGCGCGGTCGACGCGCTCCCAATATAGTGCGGGCCATGTAAGATTGCGCGCGATTGGTAACGTCTTCGCCACGTTTTGTTCTATTCATAAATATTTTAAGACATCGCACACAGCGCCATCTAGCTTAACAATTAGTGTTATGATGACAAAACAATAGATGTTATACTTATATTATACTTTTCTTTTTCTAAATACAAACTTAATATATTAAAAGAAACAACCAGAACCCGCAACCTTCTGCGTCGGTTATTACATTTTTTATTTTAAAAATGATATGCTCGTAAGTCGTAACACTCGGCTCAGTTTACACTAGGTCGCATGGCCTATCTCACCATTTCTGTGGCCAATATTAAGAAAACGAATAAAAATCTTGTACTTCTAAGTAAACGACAAAAAATAACAAAACATCATAGATTAATAAAGTGAGGTAATTTAAAACGAGTTATTTACCAGGGTTAAAAAGAAACAAAAAAACATGGTTACTATTGTAGTGAAAATAGCCATGTTAGTTTAAAGACATTTTCGCCTACGTGTAGGTGCATTTATCCGGCGCGCACTCTATCTGGCCGCCCTTCGCGCCCCGCCTAGCGCCACGCCAGGGCGGGCGGTGTCGGGTGGCGAGCGATGTATGCGATGTACCTACATACTTTATTATGGGGAAATTGAAATAGTTGAAGGAGGTATAAATAACACAAGGGTATTCCCAAGTTTCAATGGAAATTACTATAATGTAGTCACTGAAAATATCTATTTGCAGCTCCACCCACCGGGTCCGATTGTGAATCTCAACTTTCTAGGGAACACAGATACAAAAATTTATAAAATTCGGTTCTTTTATACCTACCGTTTATAATTCGTGAAAATAAGTCTCACTGCAGTCAAATTTTTGGAAGCCTCTGCATAGTTTATTTTATAAATAAAACTTTTATCTATGAATATGAACAGACAAATATTCAATGACTTTATGCGTATAAAGGGTGGTATTTCCTTTAATTTGCCATACTATGTTTACAATTATTTTTATTATGTTTGTTTCCAAGAATTGATCTCTATTAGCAACACTTTCAATTGGCATAAAAATATAGGATGATTCTTATTTACAAAATCCACAGGTTTGATTCTCGGCTAGGGTAATTAAGTTTTCAAAAATCTAATGATGCAGTTTTGGTTTTTATCAAAATCGGGCACGCAACTCCTTTCAGCATTTTTCGCTATCTCTTATAGTTTAGGATATAGCTCTGAAGGCCCACGTAAAAAAAATCATCCTGTATATAAAGTAACCTTACTAAATTATGTGCAGGAATCTAGAGCGCTCGCTGTTTGTTGCAAGCATATTATTTACCCATATCTAAATATACGAAGTATCAAAGCTATCGTGAGATACAAAAAGAATGAACTCTAAACCTCCAGACAATTACCGAAACCAAAACCCAAAGGATCATTAAATTATAAAGTGCTTTACCTATCTATCTACTACAAGAATCTTTCAAACTTAGAGTAAGAATTCCTATTAGTTATAGAGTGCTCATGTCTCTCGTTATTCATTAAGCCGATTGCCACTATTCCTATTTCTTATAAATAACAACACTTAGCAATAAAATTATGTAATATTATTTATCTATTGATGTGAAACGTCTTTAAAAAGTCGGTCAATAGAGAGGTGGTCATTTTGAAAAACGAAATGAAACGGATGTAACGTCATAAATGCGTTATGACGTGTAATGGTTGTAAAGATAGAAGATATAGCTGTTCTAACATCTTTGGTAGAAAGTTACGGCTACATTATTTATATTAGGATTGTGTCAACTTGACGTAAGATGAGACGTTTCATGTGCTACATTGCGGCTTCGTTCACAATTCATACATCATAGATTTTAAATTATAAATATAACAGTGTTTGTAAGTTGGAACTGTACATTTTACTTTTTTCGCATAGAAACATAAATATTATTTTTGCGGAGATAATATCAACACATTAGATAATTTATAAGGAGCGAAGCGTAAACAAAACCTCACTGAATTTAAACTAGTGCAAATAGTTTATACTTTGCGACCTGTTTTAAGACTTTCTTTTCTCTAAGTAATTACTTATTTCTAATATACTTAGTCGTAATAGAACAGTTTTGTGAGTTTTGCCCTCCTTCACAATCTTCCTACATTTTGTTCGTTCACTCTCTGTTCTCTTTCACGATTCATTCTCTAAGTTTTCAAGTGAATATACAAAATCCAGTAGCGTTGTCTGGCTGTACGTAATTTCATCAGAGACCTCATCCGTCTTTGCATGCCTGATGGAAGGGCGTAGGGCGGATTAAATATGCATCCGAGGAAACAATCACATGCTCGCGTTTTAAACGAAAATATATTTTAAATATACAGAATAAAGAAAGATTTCTTTGTTCCTTTGGGCAAACTTGCGATGAGGGATTCTGAACAAGTGGCGCAGAATGAAAAAAAAACAAGGTTGTCCATGAACAGGGAATTATAACTTAGCAATTTCAATTAAATTCGTGGCTCGACCGATTTTGATTAAAAATTGTGTGTTTTTGTCGGTCCATAAATGGTTTAGATTTACAATTAGATCCGGTAACGGCTGCAATCGGATTTTAGGATAACGCATGTATATAGCTTTAAATAAAATATTGCAAATCTTTATTCGCTTCGCTCCTTACGTAACTTCTAACCAAGAGGTTAGATAAGCTGTATCCTCTTTCCTAACATCCGTTACAAATTATGACGTTCCATTCGTTACATTTAGTTTTTGCAAGTGAACCTCTACTCTTCTGACCGATTTTAAAGACCTTTTACGTCAATTAAAAAGTCAAAGGAAACAAATCAGACAGCCAAGGTGTCTCCAACAATCCTTACAACAAGATGTCTTGTCCGGCTACAGGCTGTTGGTGCGGCTGTGGTGCTGTGGTTGTGATGTCAATACAGGATTCCGATGTGTAGATCTGTAGGTACATCAATGTTGCAGGCTCGGAATAGCATTGCAGGTGCTATATTTTACTGCTTAAATGGTGTGTGGCTATGACACTTGCGGGATAAATAAAAATAAAGTTTCTAGTTAAGAAATTCTTTGGTTGGAAAATGCTACTTTCTTCTCATATCCCCAAATTGGTTTGTTTATTAATTTGGGGGAAATGCCACTAAGATTCCGCTGTTTTCTCGTGGTCCCAGGATTTTGTCCCATTAATGGGACCACAAGTGAGAACTGTTTCTCGTCGTCCCATTTTTATGTTCAGTAACGTATTTATCCTCTTGTATATATTCTTCCTGCATTGAAGATTCCATTTTAGGAGATTTCATTTGGGGGATAACTGGAATACCCGGAATTGTTGAGTTTGTCTGCATCAAAAACATCAAAACATAACATAATAACATATTAACAACATTTTAATTTCAACAAGTCACGTTGTTGAAATTAAAATGTTTTAAATTAAAATGTTGTTAATTTAAAAAAAAATAATTCAAAACTAAAGTAGACATGATGGAACAATATTCCTGTAAAAAAAATAGTTGGCATGGCACGAATTTTATTATGAAGTAATCAAAGGTAGACGACTAGACGTTCTAACTCAATTCTATGCTAAGTTGTGCATAGAATTTATGCTGAGTACTGAGTTAGCTTAAACTGTGTAGTTTTTACAAACTTCTGTCGATTTTTACTGAAATTAAATATGTTTGCGTTATAAATTAAGTGTATTAAAATAAATTTTAACCATGTAGTTTGTACCTACCTAAATTTAGCCTAAATTTGCATGTCAATGACTATTGGCTTAAGTTGAGAACCTGTACCTACATCTTCCTATGTAACCAACTGTAAAAGCAAATAAATGAATTGAATTGAATTTACTGGTCAATATGGTCATAGATATCTTTCGGGTTTTTAATCGTTGGTGCTGCCGTCTATCGAGGCATAATGGAACTAGTGCTTTTTAATAAGTAAATCTTATTACACTCGCTGTTTTCATAGCCACACGAAACTTGGCACAGTCGCGATATATGACGTATATTTTACATTTAAGTTTAATAGTTGCCGTTTCCTTATTATGAAATGTGAATGCGCCTTTTTGCAAACTCATTTATTTTATTTATGCTGTGAGGGGGGCCCCACGCGCATAATATAATAGAGGGGGCCCCGACCTCGCGCGCGGGGCCCCTCTATTATAATTAGGTGGCCATTTAACTGAGATATTATTTCTAATCTACGTTATGACGCCATTACGACAGTGACTGCCTCCATATTTAAATCCGTCATCTTCCGTAGATGGAAGGTGGATATTTAAGGTTGTAGACATGTTAGTAGTTAAGTCTCGATATTTAGTATTTGAACTTGGTATTTTTGGAAAATCATAGGACATCACGTTTCATGAAATATTCCGTTTCCGAGACGGTTTTAAGACATTATGACGACGACGACCTCTGCTGCAACTGCGACGCAGAAGGTTGCGGGTTCGATTCCCGCCGGGAACAAGTATTTATGCTGACCATAAATTCTTGTTTCTGGTTCTGGGTGTTTCCTATATGTATAATATGTATATATTTACAAAAAAAAAAAAAAAGTATATAAGTAGTTTATCCGTTATCTGGCACCCATAACACAAGTATTAAGTTGCTTAGCTTGGGGCTGGATGGCAATGTGTAATATGTCCTGCAATATTTATTTATATTTATTTATTTATTATTTGTTTATCGTAAAAGCTTGTATAGCTAGGTGTGAGTTTCAAGAAAACTACACCGTGGCATTGTTTACCTATCTGTTTTGACCAAATGACTTTTTTTTAACACGGTTGGTTTTTTGCAAGAAATCACTAACGACTGATGATTGACTATTAGTAAGGTTTTCAAAATCGTTTTAATTCGAATTTAAAAATATGCCTTGGACACCTAACAAAATGTAGGGTTTTTACCTATACTATAAGTATCTATTAGACGGTTGGCATATACTTTAAAGGATAATTATGTGTATGTCTATGATAAAAGCTAAATCAGTTATTTTCCATCCAAGGGTTACCAGGATGAAATCTCTTTCAGCGATAAGGCCGCCCATATATGCAACTTATACTTTCTAGCTATTACTTTGTGTATTGTATTCTACGTTTTTGTGTTGTACAAATAATGTTAACTATCTATATATGGTGTAACTTATTGAAATTGAATTTGATAAAACAAATATTGATCGAACATATAAACCAATTGCTACCACTTGATACCCACCTAACGTTCTGATAGAATCGCCCTCCCACAATTTCATACTTAATTAATTTGAATGAGATTGCGAAATGGAACAATTATTATATTTCGTTCCGGTGTTAAATTAATTCATTCTGATTTCATTATGAAGGCGTTTCCGCTTCGTATCATTTTGGGGAATATTTTGATAGAATAAGGCTCGCTAGTTTTTTTGGAAAAATATGCCCCTCATTTGAAACAATATCACTACATAGTATAAAACAAAGTCGCTTTCTCTGTCCCTATGTCCCTATATCCCTATTCCCTTTGTATGCTTGAATCTTTAAAACTACGCAACGGATTTTGATGCGGTTTTTATTAATAGATAGAGTGGTTCAAGAGGAAGGTTTATGTGTATAATACATGCATAATATAGCCGTGCGAAGCGGGGGCGGGTCGCTAGTAAAAAATAAATAGCTTTTAGATGAATCAGATCATCTGATATTTAAAAATGCAGTTGTTTGTCCGTTTGTACCTATTTCACAATCAAATAGTTTAACCGACCTGGATTATTTGTACAAAAAATTTAACGGAGAAATAGGGTCCCAATTTTAATTTCTGCATTGTTAAATAGGTACGCCATTGATAATAGAACAAAAAATGTTTATCAATTTGCACAGAAATATCTCAACCACTTGCTTAGCTAATTATCAGTAAATATGGTACATATATTGAAAGGTGGGAGCAGGCCAATGTAGAACAGGGAACTTTCATAGAAACTTGCTTCCCAATTTTATCTTGCATTTAGAGAACTGTTTTATCGCTCTAAAAATAGATATAAAATATCCCGCTGGCTAGAAGCTGCATTAAAAACCGTGTCCTTCGTTCATTTCGATTGAACTAATTATAATTTTGATTGCATTCGATAGAACTAATCTAGAACTAATTCCCTGAACTATTTTTATCGCCCGGGATTGGATCCTGCAGAGTGTAGTCGCACTGTATTTTGTAAGATGAAATATTACTACTAAAGTTTGTTACGGGATATTTACCATTGTTTTTATTTTATTTTTAACCGACTTCAAAAAAGGAGGAGGTTCTCAATTCGTCTGTATGTTGTAGTTTTTTTTTTTTTTTTTTTTGTGTGTATGTTACGCGATCATTCAAAAACGGCTCAACCGATTGAGATGATTCTTTTTGTGTTCGAAAGGTGACACCTCAGGAGTGGTCCCATAAAATTTTGGTGAGGATCTGATGAGAATCTTCGGAGTGATGAACAGAATTGCACCTCGAGAGTGCAGCAAATTGCTCAGTTTTCGATTTCCACCAGTACAATTGGCCCATAAACGAATAGTTACCGATAAATGGAATATCTGAAACCACCTTCTCATCAGAAAACTCTTTAATCAGTTACGATTACAGGTTACAATTTAAAGAATTTAGTCGAATTTAGTCACCGGACTGGGTTTGAATGAATGTTGATAGAGAACCCTATCTTAAATGAAGTTCTGATGAGGATCTTCGAAGTGATGAACAGAATGGCACCTCGAGAGTGCAGCAAATTGCTCAGTTTTCAATTTTAACCAGTACAATTGGCCCATAAACGAATAGTTCCCGATAAATGGAATATCTGAAACTACCTTCTCATCAGAAAACTCTTCAATCGGTTACGATTACAGGTTACAATTTGAATAAAATATTCGCTTTTGCCTCGCCGGACTGGGTTTGAATGAATTTTGATAGAGAGCCCTATCCTAAATGAAGATCTGATGAGGATCTCCGGAGTGATAAACAGATCGGCACAGCGAGATTCAACAAATTGCTCAGTTTTCCATTTCCACTAATAGAAGTGGCCCATACACAAATAGGTACCGATGAATGGAGCATCTGAAAACACCTTCTTATCACCAAGCTCTTCAATGGGTTACGATTAGGTACAGGTTGCAATTTGAAGAAACAGTCGCTTTCGCCTCATGGAGTAGAATTTTCAGTGACAGTGGCATTAAAAATGGTTAAATAAAAAATAAATTAAAATTTAAAAAAACCGACTTCAAAAAAACCTGAAAACAAAAATTAAAAAACCTGAAAAGAAAAACAAAAAAGTGAAAAATAATCCATTTCGGGTCACTAAGACAGCTGATAACTTAAACATAAGTACTTACTTGGAAGTCGGACTGGGTGACACCATGTTTTCTTTATACCTCTCAACATTCAATCTAACCCAGTCCGACTTCCAAGTAAGTACTTATGTTTAAGTTATCAGCTGTCTTAGTGACCCGAAATGGATTATTTTTCACTTTTTTGTTTTTCTTTTCAGGTTTTGTGTTACAAGCATCATTTTTACGAGACTGGAGTTTTGCGGGTAGGTCTTGACAGTAGGAGGCGACCGTATCGGACTACCTCCCTTCGTATGCGATTGCTGTGTGGGTATTATATCGTTACCCTACTCTTATCACTGATCTCACTCTTGATTCGTTTCGTGTATTTGAAATATACTTAGGTATATTTGGTTATAAATTATTTATTTACAACGTGATAACGATGTGTGTAAACAGCTGATGTTCTCTAACATCAATACTCTTGTAGTGTATAGAGTTAAAGCCGTCGATGACGCGTGCGTCCCGTCGTCTGTTCTCCTTCAGGAGGTGATGTCGGTCAGAGTTCCTCGGCTCCTGCTGATGTTTCAACATCGTGTAACGGGATCGGGTGCGAGGTAACCTGAACGATCAAGGTAAGATTTGATGCTGATCAATAGGAGACAGGTTTGTTACTAGCTGCACTCTATCCATGTTAGCCTTGATTCCATGGGAAAATTGGGAGAAATAGTAGCCGTAACGAGGCTGCAGTTTTTTGTTGATAACTCAATTTCTTCTTGGCGAATTTTTACGTAAAGTATACCCAGAATTTATCAGAAAATAGAGCTATCCAGTGGTGACCGAAACAATCGGTTCAGTAGTTTTTCATTCCATAGGCAACAGACGGAAAAAGCAGACTCCTGGAACGTTTGGTTCAGCTTAGATCTGACTGTTTACAACTAGGTACCTCATTACAGTGAGGCCGCGAGCTTTGATCCTTGCCGCGAAGTCATCATCCTCGCCTCCCCACTTGACGAACTTGTTAGAGAACCCGTTCACCGCCGCGTACTGCTCCGACGTAATGGCTGTCACACCGCCCACGAGGTGCCCGTACGGTAGGACGAATCTACTCGCAAACAACATCACATTACTAGCTGTGCCTCGTGGTTCCTCTCATGTAAGTCCCAATCCTGTAATGTTGTCAGGAAAAAATAGCCTAATCGAAGTCTCCAGCAATCGGTTCTGTGGTTTTTGCAGGATTCATTTACAAACATAGACACAAACTTTCACATTAGTAATATTAGTAGGATAACATTCTTGCACATTCTTGCATGAAGTGGATTGTCTTGTGCAAAAACTTATTTATTTTTATAAAGATGATTCCTTAGAATATTGTGCCTCTCTGTAACAAATTACCGTTAGTCGCCGAGAGCCGACATTGAATAAATGATGGCTTTTGTTGCTGTAAAATGGTGTTTTTTCGTTGATGAACAAATCCAAATATATTTCTGACCAGCTAAATAATAGGTATTCGATCAAAATTGTTATGTAAACGTTATAAAGCCTCGTCTGGTTCGTTAGGCTGGTGTAGTAACCTGAACTTGTCAATACTAGCGCTCATGTGCCTCGGATGTGTCGTGCAGGCGTAGAGGTTGCCTTCGTCCAGCGGCAGCAGGTCTACGTCGTGCAGCACAAGGCAGGGGAACTGCTCCGCTATGGCTCGCTTGGCGCCGATGTTGTATAGCAGACCTTTGTTCCATGGCTTCTTGTCCCTTTGTTCTATTAAGAATATTCTGAAAAGACAAGATCAGTTCAGTCATCTAACCTCATCATAAAGGATGGAAGGACAAATAAGTATGTTACTTGCAAGCCAAATGAACGAAATAGAGTCTAGAGGTTTTAAAGAACGGTTATCTATGCAATTAAAAACTACTGAAACTTTTGTAAACTGGTTTTCACTATTAGATAAATCTATTTTCTGGAAAAGTCGTAGTTGTACGGACGGCGTTGTCTTAGTGAGAGATGGGAGATACGATCTGAAGTCATTTGCTGGCAGTGGCACTGTATAAAAGATAAAACAAGTATTATTGTTTTTATGGAACTTACTTATAATGAATATTCTGTTTCCTTAAAAACGTATGCATATAAGGCAGAAAGACTCTCAGTTGGTCTTTCCGATTCCTGTATGTGACTAGTATGGCAACACTGAACGCAGGGTTGCAATGTTCAGGGGAATAACTACCGTTTTCGATACCATTCAATGAAAAACCATGAAATTTCGTTGGAACCTCCCAACTGTTAATAGACCTATTGTGAAATAGAAAAAAAATATAAGCAAGAACATAAAGCAGAACAGGCTTCAAATCA
This sequence comes from Idaea aversata, assembly GCA_907269075.1. Taxonomy (NCBI): domain Eukaryota; kingdom Metazoa; phylum Arthropoda; class Insecta; order Lepidoptera; family Geometridae; genus Idaea; species Idaea aversata. The sequence goes on from OU026100.1 coordinate 362,363, forward strand.
GGTTAGATTGCCAAGTATACTAAAAGGTTGTAGGTTCGAATTACAAGTGAATATTTGTACATAGGATTAATTTTTGTTTTTGGTTTATGTGAATGTTTGTTGGCTTTTTACACAAAAATGACTAAACCGTATGAGATGAAACTTGTTAATATTATGTTGAAATCTGGATTTCCAGAATAGTTAGCATCTTTACTAAGTATATATTCTGTGGTACTTGCAAACAAATAAAAAAAAACCGCGCACTCCGGGAGTGCAGGCAGAAGTGAAAACAATAAACTTGTTATTTCTCATAGAATATTTCTTGAAACGATCTGCTACTGCCATCTATTAGCACTCACTTAAACAAATATAGTTTATTTTTTATTCGCTAGATGGCAGTAAAAAATTTAAATCAGCGCCATCTACATTCGAATAGCGGTCTTTCTAGAAACTAAGTTTCTCAATTTGTGTAATAGATGGCAGTATAAGTTAAACAAAAAGACTAACACAAATAAAATCTCATCTGTCGCGTCAGAATCTGTCGCGAGAACGGCTGAAAATGCTCACCCACAAAAGTGCCCAACGCGCCATAAGAAGTTTTCACTTCAAAAAACAAGTTGGTTGGTCTTAGAAAAGTAATATAAATAAAATAAAAAAGTAATATAAGAATGTTTAGTTTTTAAAATTCATATTATGTCTGGTACCTTTGTTACTAGTGCAATTTAAAATCTACCAATATAATTGAAATCTAGTTTTCACTATTGGATAGCTCTATTTTCTGGGAAGGTCGTGGCGCATTTTACATCAAAATTCACCAAATCACTACATAGTATAAAACAAAGTCGCTTTTTCTGTCCCTATTTCCCTTTGACTGCTTGAATCTTTAAAACTAGGCAACGGATTTTGATGGGGTTTTTTTTAATAGATAGAGTGATTCAAGAGGAAGGTTTATATGTATAATACATGCATAATATAGCCGTGCGAAGCCGGAGCGGGTCGCTAGTATAAACTATGATGTGAATAAAAATTGATAACCTTTCGTTTTTCAATACATCATCATAGTCACAATCTATTTTATTGTAATGCATCTTCAAATTGGGTGCAAGCTCCCTGTACAGCTTGTCCTGTACTCCACTTATAGGGATGTGCTTGTAGTTGTATTGGCCATAGAATGTAAACATGTAGATTACAGCCATTATACTGAGGGAGATGAAGATTACTTCGGCTAGGGTCAGTTCTAACACTCTGAAATGATATAATTATAGACTTGTAGAGGAGGTGAATAAAACAGAGGTGTTTTACAGCTAAAGAGTTTCAGCGTTTCAGGAGTTTAAAAGGTCGGTTTGAGGGGTTTCAGGACAACAGTCTTACCGTGTATAGTCTGTTTACGTACAAAGTGTTTCGTGTATAGATGTAAGAGAAAGGAGGTTTAAGACTGAAAGTGTGCCGATGCGTATCCGTTGTAGCCTGGTGAGTTGAGGATGAGTGAGGATGGCTGAGAATGGCGGCATGGCTGAGGATGCATGGTCAGTGTTCGAGTAAATAAATATTTCAGGAAATTACACACAGCGCCATCTAACCCTAAACTAGGCATCTTCTTAGGGTTGCATACCTCAAAAGGAACTCATATAAGATCACCTTCTTGTCCTTCTGTCTGTCTGTCTGGGTGTCACCATTGATTATCTCGGGAACGGGGCTAGCTTACAATATTTACAATAAATACTACAGTAGATTCGAAAGTTACTAGGTATCGGAGCTCTTATATAGCGCTAAAAGGGTTGCCCTTAGCGCCAACATGTTAGTTGGGATTGGCTGGTAGTTGAGTGGGAGATGATGGGTACTCAGTGTATTCGGCAAGGAAGGAAGGGAAATCATCTACAGACCTATTCTTTAATGAATATTTTATCTCTTGTTTACAGACGCACATCATTCTGGACATTGTTTAATTTAATTATTGTGTTCAACCACATCTAATGTCAAACGTATGCTGAAACAAAGTAAGTTATAAGTATAATAAAATAATAGTACATTGCGATACAAGTGTGGAAAGTTGATCATTCCATAGAGGCGGTTTATGACGCGCGAGCGGAACGCGAGCGTGGCAAAAGCCGAGATGGAATGATCAATTCACACGTGTATCGTACGACGTTTTTTATCACAGTTGCGAATAAAAAAAAAGACTTGTTAAAATTTTAATAATAAAAAGTTTTAAAGAATTTTAGGTTATGTTTACTATTTTTTGTTAATTACACTCCCGAAAGGCTAGGCAAAAGACTTTTAACCTATACAGCGTCTGACATACAATATTTTTTTAGGGTTTTTTTCATTTGTTTTTGCGTCGGCGGTTAAAAACAGAATATATTAGTTCCGGGTTTCATTAAAAACAGAATATATAAAAAAAAAAAATTATGTACCTAAAGAAAAAACAAAATAAAAACAAAACTCAATTTTTAATTATTTTCAAAGACGTCATTACGTAATATTATCGTTCGCAGACTTTAGAGACAACCTTTTGAAAAGAAGAAAAAAGGTACCAACAAAGAGTTTTAAGCCAGCAAGGCTTAAAAACTCTTTGGATGGTACCTTTTTCTATACATCAAAACAGTATAACCCAGATAAAGGAGATCATTCATGTTTCTAACCATGGAGGAAAAAAAAAATTCCCCGCCCAGATGGAGTAATAATCATGCCTATTTTGTATCGAAACCTATGCGGCCGCTCAGAGGGGTGGGAGGGTAGGTGGAAGCGGGAGACAGGGTTTGTCTTTTATCTCTATCACATATTTTCATATACGTTACGTTAGAAAAAGATAGAGACATTCATGTTATGACATAACCAATTAAAAACAAAATATCAATAAAGTACGACATTTATTTGTCTTTATTGGCATGTAAAAAACAAGGAACTTCATGGTTGCTGAATTTGAAAATAGTGATGTTATGTGGTATGAAGCGTAACGTATATTTATCGATTATTTACTTATATTTTATTGTTTAGGGGTATTTATTTTAGTTCAAGATCAGACATCCAGGTGGTGAGGATGAAATCTATCACCTATCGAAATTAAATATACTTACCTAAATTGCATGGATCATGTCAAATTTTAAGTGGAGCAATGTAGCGTAGAAAGTCCTCCAAATACTTGGAGTGACGACTTTCGCAAAGTGACTAGTAGCTGTTGGAGGTGCAGAGCGGGGGACCAAGTTCAGTGGCGTGCTATTGGAGAAGCCTACTTGTACTTGTATACGGGCTGTTTTCCGCAATCAGACCTTTCTAGTTAGGTCCCTTTTGCAAGAGGTTCCACTTGTCAGGGGGAGAACCAGCCCAGCTCTTCCATAAATTTTGCCACTAGATGTGGCTTCTCAAACATTTTTGGAAGGCTTTTAACGACACCTATAGTCCTGAGTCTAATATCTGTCAATACCATGCAGTCCAGCAGCACATGCACGGTCGTTTCCTCAGCCTCTATGCACGCTCTGCATAGTGGGCTGTCCGTTATATCCAGGTTATGGAAGTGCTTGTTGAAAGCGCCGGGACCGGTCAAGGCGATTGTAACCAAGCGCATTTAAGGGCGGTTTAAGTTTAGAAGGCGTTTCGTGAGTCTGTTGTTTATGTCGGGGAGTGCTAGTTTGGCCTGCCTACAGCTTTCCGTCGTGGTCCAGAGGTCACGGTGTCGCATTTTAGCGTGGTTGCGGATCCAGGCTTTGAGTTGGTTTGAGGGGATTGGGACGGAGGGTTGAGGCCCGTAACTGACCGCTTCCACTCCTCTTTTTGCCAGCTCGTCCGCAGCGTCGTTTCCCCTTGAGCCGCTGTGTCCCTTTACCCATTGTAAGGTCAGTCTATTGTGTTCTCCTAGTCTGTTGAGTGTATCGTAACATTCGTAAATCAGGGCTGAACTTATAGTTTTACTGTTTAGTGTATGTAGCACCGCCGCGCTATCGGACAGGATTCTGATGTCATGGCTCGAGACATCGCGATCCAGCGCGGCCAAGCTTGGAAGATTGAGTTACGCTTAGATTTATGTTTAGGTCCTCCGAGAAGACCCCGGATCCAGTGCCCGTGTCCGTTTTTGAGCCGTCGCGTCGGTGTGTATATTCACATTTCACTGGGTTGCGGATAGTCACGTTGTCCTTCAGTCATTTGTATGGTGTAATGTCTTTTGAATTCGTGTCTTTTGGGTATTGGAGAAGCCTATATCCAGCAATTGACGACTAAATGTCGATAGTGTTGATGATGAAATATCCTGCAGTCCACGTGAACGAAGTCGGGGGCACAGCTAGTAGAGAACTAATTATACAAATAAAAATACATCACCAATTTTAAAACAATATTTTTTATTTATATTTTAACTATTTACATTACGTTGTTTTTTATCGTAAATCATCATTAATATTGACATAATATTTAGTTGAGTTCGTAATCTGAGGGAAGCACTTTTTGTTCATGAACCTGTAAGTAGGAAAATATATTGTTTAGATATAGAGCTAATGCTGAAATTAATAAAACACCAATACTTCCTTCAGTATGGTCTGTCTGACTCTGAAGCACAAAAATCTTGCAGTTCCTAGAATCTTTTAGAAAACTGCGATAAATAAATGAAATAAAATAAAAGCTGACGATTCGATTCTATATTATTTTTTATCGACTACTTCACATCACTAAAAATCAACAAAATTATTTTCTACTAAAAATTTGACCACGAAAATTGTAAAAACCAAGCGGTTTATTACTTACCAGAAAAATGTGATACCAGAAGGCTTTGTACTTTTGCTTGCGGCATGGTTTCTGCATAATTTCACTACCCATTTTGTTAATGTAATATTTTATTTGTAATATTTTATGACAGAGGTGATGTCCATGTCACACGCCATGAACGACTATTTGAAGGAAAAGTGTGAATGTGTGTGTGAGCTACAAAATTGTATCTCAGCCGGCACCCATAGTATGTTTTGATTACTACTCCATCAGGGCGCGGAAAACTTTTTCTTGCTTCATGTTTCTAACAAAAAATACCCACAAAAAAAAAATGCCGGCCAGTAATAAAAATTATTTGTATCTTGTAGAGAATAACATTTTAAACAATGTTTACTAAGGCAACAAAGAGCTACGATCAAAAATCGTTGAGTTATTTTACATTGAAAACCCCATTGATAGGGATCCGTTTGACCACTTTTAAGATCCCACTATAACTTCTGAAAGGGTTATTGGATATACCTATGTATATAAATATAATAAAAACAGACAAAACTTATCCATTTACTACTTATTTTTATATTTTTTCTGTAGTAATATCTTAAAAGTGGTCAAACGGATCTCTACAAAATGCATTTTTTTGGGTTTTCAATGTAAAATAACTCAACGATGGTTCATCGTAGCTCTTTGTTGCCTTATTAAACATTATTTAAAATGTTATTCTCTACAAGATAGAAACATTTTTTTTTGTGGCCGGCACGTTAATTTTTGGGTACGATTTGAACGATGTCCTTAAGAATGTTTCATCTACTATATGTCATTAGCAGTAAGATACGTATTTGACATATCGGGATGACGTATTATTTTCCAACACTAGTTGGATTTTTTTTTATCGCACGCGTGTATTACGTTGCATTATGAGCCTAAAAGCGGTTTAATAAGATCCACTTTATGAGCAACTGTGATAAAAAGTCACTTTTCGCCGTCCCTATGTCTCTTTGTTTGCTTAGATCTTTAAAACGACGTAACGGATTTTGATGCGGTTTTTTTTAATAGATAGAGTTATTCAAGTGGAAGGTTTATATATATAATACATGCATAATATAGCCGTGCAAAGCCGGAGCGGGTCGCTAGTATAATTATAAGAGTATGAAACAACACGCTAAATGGAACTATGTTCCTTTCTCATTTTTTCGTAGCTTATATCACGTAAATAATATTACTTCTAATTATTTTAACGTTTCTATTTTATAATTATCACAATAAAAAGTTCAAGGTATTTATTGAAACTCATCTTTTGTAATCAATCAAAACACAACCCATAGTATTTTATATTCTCTTTGACACAACCATAATAACCACAGACGTAAATACGTATTTTCACTGAGATTTTCATTTTATAAACAACCATAGATATAGAAATTGTTAGTCTATGTAAACAACCAATTTTTAGTTTTCAATAGACCATGTAAAGAGGTCGTACATGGCACATGCAATCTCTATATTTTCTCTCAATAAATACTAATAATAATACGAAGAATATTGGCTTTTCATCGAACCAGCAACTTTTAGAACGCTCTGTAGCGTCTGGGATGTAAGTATTAGATAAAGTAAGCTTGCCCAGAACCTATACCACCTTGAGCTTAGTCGACCATGTCCAGAGAAAATAATTCGTCTTGCCGCGGGTTTCATCGCGATGTTTTCCTTCACTGTTTCGTCGGATAAATTAATCTATACGGGATTCGAACCAGCGGCCCTCGGAATGAAAGTCGAGGTATCCACCACTAGGCTGACACTGTTAAAAGTTGAGATGATATATTATAGACTCGTAGAATACATAAAAATAACATTTCATTCTTATGCTTAACATTTTTTAAAACATTAAATAGAATTGATTTACGCGGGTGTCTGTTTTACATTTTCGTTAAGTTTAGTTTTTTCATTTATGAATAGAAACCGTACATTTCCAAAGAAACGAGAGTAAATTGGTTTATTAAGTGGGAAATACGAGTAGGTATAAAATTTTCTTACAATTTTATATTACTTAGCAATTGCTTGAATAGAGTGAAGAGAAAGGTTCGTGGAACTTTCTGAATTAATATTGTAAATAATAAAAGAGTTTTGAAATTACTAAATGTACAAAGAATTATTTATGTTTAAGAAAAAAATTCATCGCCTTAAGAGGCTGAGGAGAGCTATAGGTCGGTCTTTGTCGAATTGCATAGAAGTGAGCGGGATCCGAGATAGTGTGCATTAATCTCAGAGAATAGAATAGTATTTCATTTGCGCGGAAAACATCGTGATGAAACCCTAAGCCGCCCTAAGATGTTTTCCGCGCAATATAGTTGTCTCCAGACTTATTGACAAGTTCTTTCCACTGGACATGGTCGACTGAGCTGAGAGGCTAAGAGGATATAGGTGCTGGTCATAGTCTATTTTGTCTAATATATGATTAAGCTGTCGCTGCGCTGTTTAAATAACTAAGCAGCGCTTCGCGGTTCCACCCACCTAAACTCGCGTTCTCGCGTTATCTATTCGGTTTAGAAAAAAATGATATTAGAAACCTCAATATCATTTTTGAAGACCTATTCATAGATCCCCACAAGTATGGGTTTGATGATTTTTGAAGTTATACTTCTTTAGGCGCGTTATGAAAAAATGATGAGAGTGAAATTTTACAAAAGCGTCACACAAAATTCTCACGTCACACAAAATTCTCACGTCACACAAAATTCTCACGGGAGAAGTTGTTTAAATCTAAATTGAACTTTATTGATTGTGTTGACAATCCTTTTCCAGTCCAGAGTTTTTTGTCGGACGAGTTTTTTGTCGGACGAGTATTTTGTCGGACGAGTTTTTCGTTCGAGTTTTTTTTATTTTTTTTTATTTTTTTTTATTTTTTTAATAATGCCAAAGAAGTATAACTTCTCACGCGCGTACATAAGTACACGCACCCATTTTTTTTTTATTGAGTTTCAGTTCTAAGTATGGGGAACCCTAAAATTTATTGTTTTTTTTTTCTATTTTTGTGTGAAAATCTTAATGCGGTTCACAGAATACATCTACTTACCAAGGTTCAACAGTATAGTTCTTATAGTTTCGGAAAAAGTGGCTGTGACATACGGCAGACAGACAGACATGACGAATCTATAAGGGTTCCGTTTTTTGCCATTTGGCTACGGAACCCTAAAAAGTAGCCTACGTTATTCCCAACTAATCAATGTATCCACTTACCAAGTTTCATCAAAAAAAAAAAATCGTCGTTATAATAATAGTGTAGATTTAGATTAACGGTAAAGGTCAACATTATTATTATTGTCTGCTATAAAGAACAAATAGAGATACGGACTTGGAAAATTAGATTTCCGTCTTATTCAATTTCAATTGGTATTTTCCCTCTAAAAATAACATTATTAAAGAAAATGATTTCCTCAGAGTTTCGTTTTGTATTCCAATTACTTTGTCCCACATTTACCGTGTGATAAATACGGTTCAAGTAATCGGATGTCGCCATACATTATGATAGTTAATCTGTGACCGGATCGTGTTCCTAACAAGCACTCGTCGAGTTGCCCTCAGTTGCCCTAATGAGATAGATTATAACGTTACTCCGGGTGGTTGTGTGTGTGTGAACGAACCTCAGGTATGTTGGTATTTAATTGCATACATAATTACTATTAAGAGAATCATGAGTTTTCGATACGCGGTGCGAGTAGGTATTTTCAAAAATGACCCTTATCGTGCGATGGAGAGAGTTTAAGTTCGGACGTAATTGCCTTCATTTGGCTTTCAAATAATGTTGCGGGCCGTAACGTTTTTACCCCCTTTATCCTTCACAAAATGAAATAAATTTGGTCTCATTTAATTCACTGCATCTTATTCTAGGTTTATACGTTTTTTTTTGGTAATTTAGTTTAATTTAATAAAAACGCTCGATGTAGTTTTTCAGTCAAAAATATAGATATTCAGATACTAATAACTTTTATCTTAGGCAATATTTCTTTAAAATAAAAACGTTTAAACCTAGTTTTTCATTAAATCTAGAACATTTTCAAAAATTATCAAAATCGGACTTCGTTTATGGGGGGGAAAACGTTACCGCTTTTTGTATGGAAATTTACAGTCTCACACTGGTCTGGTAAAGGACAGATCATAATAGAGTTAGATCTCGCATGCTGTCAGACCGACTGGCTATTAGCAACATTATTCTTGGCTTTGCTACCTGATTCCAACTCTCCAAGCCACTATGGTCTGAACCTCATAATTGCACATCGTTTAAAACTTTATTGGAGGTATGCGCTGAGTAATTCTCAGATTTGATAAAAGCAAATAATAACCTTGAGCCTTTGTGTCTAGTAATAAGGTAAGTGCGGGTTATAAGGGCCACCTTGATATTGATTACCAAAAACAAGAAAATAAACAAATGAATTGTTTTTCAGATTGACAATGAAGCAAATATTTATCTGTTTTAAGTAGTTTTCCCTATTTATACGAAATAGTAAGTATTTAATGAAGGTGGCAGGAAGCCCTTATGACCCGTAAGTACCTTGTATATGCAATTTTGTCCCCTTACAATACCAATGTACTTACGTACTACGTAGTTGTTTCACAACGATGACATTGATTAAGTACTCTGGTTTTGTCATTCAATTAAGAAAGTCTGTTCGTAACATCTCTCTTGTAAGACCTCTATGAAATGGTTTTCATTTACTTTTTAAAAGCTAATTTTTAAAACAAAACGTGATCTAAGGGTGGGCTCAGACTACTGACTTAGTGATCTGACGGTGATCATCATCAGGGAAAGTGAGAATATAATAAATAATTAATAAATCGTTTATTTCTTCCCACTTATAAGGTAATTTAGCCTGATAGTGGGAAGCAGGTGTCTGAAATAGGCACTAAACCTGTGATACAGATCACCCGGTCCCACCCTATGGAAATTTGGTAAAACTTAAATTTAATAGGTTTACATTACTAAAGAAGAAATAACCTAACTTATACCAATAATAATAGAAAAAGAGATAAACAAATAGTGGAAGTAAGTATAGGTGTGATATATTGGATGAAAAGAATGAGTGAAGGCACAAAATAAGTCTATCAACTAATGTGAATATGTATGTGTAATTGTGAGAACGCAAGGTTCCGGTGTGTAAGAGAGTCCACAAAAATTATTGAGTAAGAGGAGAAGGAGTAAGCCGATAGATAAAGGAAATGTAATATAAAAAGTTAAAAAGACTGAGTAAGAAAAGCGAGCACACATTTGAGAGTGTGTCAAGGTAGGTACGTTGTGTACTTGAGAGAGGCGACCTCCCTCGCGACCAGCCTCTTAAGAGTCTGCCATCGGGGAGCCACCTATTGCACACAGCACTGTAAATTCAATGGAAGTGAGACCAGTGAGTGAGCTCAATCAAGAAGCTGCTCGGTGAAATTATAGTCAAGACTTAGTAACCACGATTTGACCTTATGTTTGCATAAACCTTTAGAGATATCATAGATTTGTAAGATTTGATTTAATTTATTGTAGAGATTGCCGCCCTGATAGCAATAAAAGTGATGAGCAAATCTCGTATGGAATCTTCTAATTGTGCACACCCTGTCCCAGCGACGCTTCTCATATACCCGCTCTGGAAGAGTGTTGCTTAAGGACAGTAAACAATATATACAACTGACGAACTGTCATCACTTTACATTTGCTGTAAAGGTCTAGAGTAGGGTAGTAAAAAGGAAGGGAGTATTATCCCAATTCAATAATTCTATACCTGTACAGAATTTAATTCAAAAATAATAATTAAAAAATGAAAGTCGAGGTACCTACTAATAGACCAAAACCGCTCTATTATTATGGTACTATTTTGTATATATCGTATACTTTGAGAAGACAATAATAAAGTAAACCAAACGTCATTACATGTAGAAATAGAATAGAAATGACCTAACTTTCAGCATCGTTAAGCCTAACTTCGGGCACTAAGACGTCTCGTAGACTAAAAACTATTTTGTCGGGCGATAGCTCGTAGTTTTAAAGCAATTACTTTACTTTTCATAAATAAATATCGACTCTGTCATACTGATATAGTTCTTGCATCTAAACAGTGCGTGCGTAAAGGTGAGGCACACTTCAAATTTTGTCACTGAATTTAACAGAAAAATGTGGGTTATTCGGCGCAGATAAGCGCTGGGTGTTGCAGACGATTTTATTATACCTATAAAGTATTTGTATGTCGGTAAATTATGTAGTAGGTACTTACCTAATTTAATAACACACATCCTAACTCAGTTTTAAAGCGAGTTAAAGTTCGTGTAGTCATTATATTTTAAGATCTTTGTCTTAGAGATAATAAATAAATATTGATTTTAATACCCACTAACCTAATTTAGGCGAATGAATGAATTTCTAAAGTGCACGTATACTTTATACGTACCCCTTGGCAAGATATTTATAACTACCTGCGCATAGTTGCCACCAGTAAAGCCTTCGACCTTTATTCAGATGCAGCAAGTATACCAAACATCGGTCGATAGAAAGTGTGTAGACTGCGGTCGCACTAAGCAAAGCCAAGTTACTTTATTACGACATTTGATTGTTTATGTTTCACATTTGTGGTATTTATGACGATTCGCCTGTTTTATTGACGATTTTATTGTAGCCATTTTATTATCTTTGAGATAAAAATCCATAGCTCTTGTTTATTATATAGGACCTATTTCCTAGATAGACAATTTTTTATATCATGGAGTAAATTCAACGTAGGTACTCTAGGTACTGCTATCCAGACTACAAGCTACCTAACTCTAGTAAAATCTCCTTTGGAAAGTCTTTAAAATCACACAGTAGAGATGCAAAAACCAAATGCGCATATAACATCATATTGCATATATTATGACTTTAAGTTATACGTATTTACGACGTCATAATTTGTAACGGATATGGGGAAAGAGAATGTCTTTAATCTTAGGATGGTTAATTTAACTATTTAATATTTAATAAATTTAACGTCTCTTTTTTTTATAAATAAATATAAATATTGCAGGACACTTGTGTAATGGGTGCTAGACAACGGATCTACTACGTATATACTTTTCTTTTGTAAATATATACTTACTTATAAAACAAAGAAACGACCAGACCACAGAGAAATATCTAAGGATAAATACTAGTCTGAGGCAGGAACGGCATGGTGACCATTGTGCCAACTGGGTCGCCAACTGGGTTTATATTTAATATTTTACGAGAAAATCTAAAAAAACACTCCATTTTCTGGTATTCATTTCATATATTTTAGGAACTTTATCATTGTGATTATTCTGATTATGTTCAGCAAAGGGCCTTCAAAAAGATTTTTAGTACCTTCATTAAAAATACAAACAATATTGTATCAATTTCAAACAACTATATCTCGTCCATTCATTTACTTCAGCAGCACTCTCCGAAAAGAAAACGACGTTGTCAACATTTTCTGCACTTATTTTATCTGTTTTATTTTAAACGTTTCACTCAATTCCGTGACTTGAATAAATTTAACGCGTAAACTCACTGTTTACACGCTGAATTAAATTCACTCATAAATAAAAAATATAACTATGAAAGTTTCACAGTTAAGTTTTGAGCCCACAATTGATTTTTCTCATTTAAAAAGGGTTCCATACAAATATAAATAGATTTTTCTCCCCTAATATACTCCGAATTCGATGGTTTCTTATTATAAAAATAATTCATTATAAACTAGGCTTATATAAAATAAAATTTAATCTTAAAGTTGTAAGTAAAAAATTTAAAAATGCAAGCATAAAATGTCCTACTCCAGATCTGAAGCCTATGAGAAATGAGGTATTAGATATAATACCTCATAAGTTTAATTGCAATCGGTTCAATAATTTTTGTGCGATGACGTAACAAACAATGCAGACGGTATTACCCACGTAAGTCCCGTTCCCATGGGAATATGGGAATAAACAGTAACCAATGTTACTCCTTGGGATTCAATGTATCTGCATGCGAATTTTCACCAAAATCGGTTCAGTACTTTCGGAGCCTCTTCGTTACAAACATAAATCTATTCCCTTTCTAATATTAGGATTACTTTTTGTGTCCGTGGTCAATAACGTAAAAACTCGGAACCAATTTTAAAACATAAAGCACCACTGTACTTCATATTCCGATATTTCCAGAAACTGGGCTCTTTTCTTACGCGTGTGAAGCTACGTGGCGCAGCCAGTAAGGTTAATGCAATGTCAGAGTATGTTTGATTTATACTTACAATGTTTTTTACAATCATGCGTGTAGGTTAACGTTAGAGGCGGGGGGTACCGCGGGGGCTAAGACTGGAGGCATGTCCTTAGGGCATGTCGCATGTGGAACGTGAGGACCTTCGTACCATAGATATTAAATACCTTAGAATAGAAAATAGAGAGCACATAAGACTTTCAGAGTATTTTATCTGAAAAAATGTTTATTCCAACTCTGATGGTTTTTATTAATTCAAAATGTTTCTGGAAACGCGTCGTATTGCCTTTGAATCGTTGTTCTGTTAATCTTCTATGTTTCGCGCTAAAGGTTACATACATACGGCTCAAAAACATAACCCTCCCTTTTGGCTTCGCCGTAGTCGGGTGAAGATGTAAAACATATCAAAATATTCTGATGTATTCTCTATTCTTTTTCGTCTATTCGAGTCAGTAACGTTCGACTAGTCAAATATTTCCTGCTCAATAGTTAACCACTCAAACTCAAAATGTTTTATTCAATAGGTGTCATGCAGTGCATAACATCACTTTGAAACGTCTCAAAAAAAAACTGCAACTGAAGCAGCATCAGCCTCCACCAGGTCCTCCAGTTCCATAGTCTAATGGTCATTGCTGGCCAGGCTCAATGGTCATTGGAACCGGTGTGTACCATGCGTATTGTCTAATATAATATAGGTATTTTATCTCTGTATTTGGTACGAGTGCCTACTCAAAGGAACTGGTTGCTCTTTGTGGTGACTACACGCACTCATGCGGGGACAATCATATCTTTGTAAGGCGACAAAACCTTTTGATTCGTACTGTTTTATCGACACTGCCACGAAGCTACGATGTTTTCGCGAATACATAGCTATGTAACGACCTGTTTGGCCAGACGTAGGTGAACCTTTGTCAAAAGGGGTGGTAACAGGCACTGTAAACGCTCAGCTATTTAGTTTTAAACCGCTTATCCTAGAAATGATTTGGCTTGGTTTTCTTTGTAAAGTATGGGTATCCAAATCAACTAAGGTTTTTTCGAAAAAGCGGGTGAAACCGTGGGCAGAAGCCAGTGTAATATGTAGCGTAGTAACAGTTGGCTATAATAGCTGAAGCACAGACGATTGGTCTTTCCTGGTGTGAGATAAAGCTTACTGCCTCAAACAGAGCGGAATGGAGAGATACCGTGTCTATCCTATGCCTCTATAGAGACTAAAGACCTAGAAGATGAAGTCTAAAACGTTATCTATAATCATAATATTATAAAATACTAGCTGTCCCGGCAAACGTTGTTTTGTTATTTAAAAAAAAACAAAGGAAACAAAATAAAAAATAGATGTTGGCCGATTCTCAGACCTACTGAATATGCTCACAAAATTTCATGAGAATCGGTCAAGCCGTTTCGGAGGAGTTCTAGTTCGAACCCCGTGACACGAGAATTTATATATATAGGGAGGATTATAAATGTTTATTTTTGTTTTTAACGAATAGGCTTCGAAACTATTAAACCGATTTTGATGAAACTTGGTATAAGGATACAATGATTCATAGGGAATAACATGGGCTACTTTTTATCCTGATATTCTTACGGAATCGGGAGTAACGCGGGTGAAACCGCGGTGGGTAGCTAGTATATACCAACTTAAAGACACGTTGTTAGTTAGTATCTAGGCAGATTTTTAAACCACAATTTATTTTAAAAAAAAACGTTAACAGTGAATTGGTGATTTTGCATCATCAAAAATACCTAAGGGTCACTTACTAATCTTGCAAAATAACTAACCATCAAAAAATTAAACTGAAAAAAAAATGTACTATAGATACTTACCTATTAAAGATAAGTAGTTTATCATGCATTAAGCCGTTTGTCCACCTCCAATCAGCTTAGCTCCCATAGTTGAGCAAATTCTTCATACATGTGCGTCCACCGCTAACTACGCCAGGTAAGTTACGAAAACTGAAAAACTGCGAGCTAAACTAAACTAACTTAGTTGGCGATGGATGGTCGGCTTGTTACTCGAAACCTACCTATCTATCAAGAAATGTTAGTTTAATCCGTAGGGGATTACACTAACATTTCTTTACAGTTTTGCTATTAGAAACACATCAAAAAACATTATTCTAAAGCTAGGTAACTGATAGATAAATTATTGATTTCTTCGACCCTAAGATTACATCGTTTAAAACTAGAATACCTACGTAAGCACCAAATATCAAAGTCACTAATAATAAATTATAAAAGCCGGCTCGTTTTTTCCGAACAAAAACAGTTTTTGTTCCCATTAAAATTGGAAGGTAGTAATAAAAGGAAAGTTTAACCATTCAGACATTTAAATAGTCACCAGAAACACGATTGTCGTGAAATAAGTTCGCAGAGAACTTTGTAATCGGTACAAAATCAGACATTTTTTGTTTACCAGCAGCGCCTCGAGCTTGTAAATCCCGTGGGAATATCACCAACAATACCAAGTCTTATGAGTAATTAAATCTATAACATTTATAGGTATAGTTCCAAATTAATCGCTGACGTTATGTGACAATTTTGTGTAAAAACGGCCACTCTATGTGTTGTTAATCTCTTTGTTTACTCATACCATCACGCAAAACCACTAAACCGATTGAATTGAAACTCGGCAAGTTGATAGCTGGGTATAGACACACCCGGACATTCAAACATACAATTTATCTCGATATTTCCCCGTAATCGTTAAAAAAAAAAAATACCATATGTACGTCTTAATACACTCACAGCCAAATTAAAAACAGTAGGCCCAGGCATAAAATAAAATAAATAAATAAATATTTCAGGACATATTATACTTCGCCATCCAGCCCCAAGCTAAGCAACTTAATGCTTGTGTTATGGGTGCCAGATAACGGATAAACTACTTATATACTTTTTTTTTTTTTGTAAATATATACATATTATACATATAGGAAACACCCAGAACCAGAAACAAGAATTTATGGTCAGCATAAATACTTGTTCCCGGCGGGAATCGAACCCGCAACCTTCTGCGTCGCAGTCGGGTGTTCGCCCGACGCGCCACAGAGGTCGTCATCAGGCATACATTTTCGCCGCGCCGTAGAGAGGGGATAGCTGTCTACTCTCCATCCGTCTTACGCTTTTTCGATCAGGTCACGTGTCCTGACGCGAGTTTAAGATTTTATACCCATTACAGAAAAAGTGCTCAACGCCGCTAAAGAAGTTTTTACTTCAAAAAGCTTGGAGATTAGAACGTTAAAAAGGAAAAAAAACAATTTTCCTGATTTATAAAAAAGATTAGTATAATAAACGTGTAAAAATTAGTTTAAAGTAGACGGAAACAATTAGCTGGGAAAATGTTAATCCCTCTCACAAAAACTCAACAAAATTAAAAAAAAATCCAAATCAATTTAACATAATTCTGGAAACTTCCGTCATTAGCCACGTCCAATCTCCATAACCTTGTTAAAAATTAATTTATATAAAATATACACGACTAGCTTTGCCTCGCGATGTCACCCGCGTAAATGGCGCCTTGACAGTTTTATAACTATTTTAAAAGTCGTAAATATTTATTATTCACCTCTAATTATTAAAACCAAATATTTTTCTTTATTGATTTGAATTCTCGTACGAAAACTGTTAATGACGTGAAACAGACATAGCTTATCTTTGAAAGCTCACGCAGTTTTTTAGACTGTACTACAAATTGCGTGGTATCACACAGCCAAAATAAAATATTTGCAACATTTTTTATTTGAAAAAATAGTGTAGGTATACTCATTTTTTACCTAATATCTAACATTTCCAATTTTTTGATACTTTATCGTTGCCACTGGAAACTGGATCAAGATAAAAAGTAGTCTATATCCTTCTCCAAGGCTCCATCTATCTGTAAATCAATATTGATTAAAATCGTTTTAGTCGTGAAAACGTAACAGACAGACAGCGTTACCTTCTAGTTAACAATATTAGTATGTATTTTTCATCCCCATCTCTCCTTAATTGATTAACCGCGGCTGTAGACGTGTGACATTAGTCCTAGAGGATCTCGTTTAAGGAGTAGTGTAGTCGTGTAGTCTGATTCAATATTTGAAAGTATTGGTGTATAGTAGGTTTCTCACACACTGTCAAGTTAAACTAGGTACCCTGACAAATTAGGGTCATGGTCAACTCACTTACGTGTGAGATTATGAGTAGGTGAGTAGCCTCCTAAGTCTAATATGTTGCATTTTTTTTTACTTATACATTATAACACAAAAAAAAACAGCGCACTCCGGAAGTGCAGGCAGAAGTGAAAACTGTATATCTGTGTAAAATCTCATCTGTCGCGAGAACATACGCAAAAAGAGTTATAGATGAAAAACAAAAAAAATAGTCGTCCGACATTTGTCGTCCGTCAATAGTCGTCCGTTAAAAAATACCATATGTACCTACGTCTTAATACACTCACAGCCAAATTAAAAAACTGTATATCTGTGTAAAATCTCATCTGTCGCGAGAAAATCTGTCGTCTGTCGCGAGAACGGCTGAAAATGCTCACCCACAAAAGTGCCCAACGCGCCATAAGAAGTTTTCACTTCAAAAAAAGAAATAGAAATATACCCGACGCTATGGGCAATGTAGTACTATAAAAGTATAAATATTTACAGCCACATCTACACTAATAAAATAATGAGGAAATAGTTTATTATTATTTGTAACGAATAGGCTCTGAAACTACTGGTCCGATTTTGATGAAACTTGGTATAAGTACAATCAACGGTCAAAAGTCTCTGTCCTACGTAACGTTTACAATCCCGTGCAGCACTATTTGACCATTATAACTACGTAATCTGTGGATCGAACCCACGACGGTTGGTGTAGCGGGTGGCGGCTTATTACCACTCACACAACTAAACACATACCTAACATGTTGAAAATTATAATCACACTAAGTACTTTTAACTCAAGTATTTATGTTTGTGTGTAACGTCTTAGAAGAAGGTCGTAACTCCAATACTTGTTTATAGTATTATTGTAGCAAACTGAAGGCCAATTCTCGTAAATAACCATTTTAAAATTACATTTCAATATAATTTCGATCACAAATAATACCCTCAAAGTAGCTCAAAATACCCTCAAAGTTAGCTTTTTGTAAAAAAAAAATGACTTTAAGGGAAAACTTTAAAACTTTAACACTTTACTGCAATCAGAATGATATTGAAATGTAATTTAAACAATGTTATTTACGAGAATTGGCCTTCTGTTAGTAAACTTATGACCTATACTGTACATTGATTCAGAATATTGGTTGGGAATAATAAAGGCTACTTTTTATATATAATTTTAGCTGTCTTGTCATTTTACTGTACCTGCTGTTACAATATAACCGGAATTGATCAATACTTATTCAGTTACTACAGCAGACATTGACACGTAGGAATTTAGTCTCAGCATTGAAACAGACTATATTATGTTGAAATCCCCTCTAGCCCTGTTACCTCCCGTTTTACCCCTTTACAGTATGAAATATTCATGGATGCGTAAGTGACGTCATCGATTATTGTAATGTACGATAGATGAGCTCGCGTCGCGTCGCGCGGTGTCATCGATGACAGAAGTGTTCAATTACATTTGGAGTGTGGAGGAAAGGGGGGAGGCGATATTTGTGTAAGTCCTACACTTACACAAATATCGCCCCCCCTTACCCGATAAATGAATAGTTCATAAAAATCAATAGGATCGATAGGCTATAATATTACATGATTAAATTAGCGCTTATCGTCTCCAGGACGATAAGCGTGAAATAGTTCTCTACAGTCTGTTAAATAAATAAATATTGCGGGACATTCCACACATCAAGCCCCAAGCTAAGTAACTAGACTTGTGTTATGGGTGCTAGACAACTCATATTATACTACTTATTTACTTTTCTTTTGTAAATATACACTTAAAATACATACAAACAACCAGACCACAGACAAATATCTAAACATAACTACTTGTCTTAGGGTGGGAATCGAACCCGCAACCCTGTGTTTGGCAGTCCGGCATGGTGACCATTGTGTCGTCATGTATAGGGGATTTGTTAAGCGTCAACCGATTGTTCAGTTATTTTGTAATGAATCGATCGATCGAATCAGAAAAGAAATCGATAGTTTCGATAGTATTGCATTTTATCGATACTATTACTACGCACCATGCTATCGGGTAGGCTTGTTAATTTTCGATGAAAACAACAGGCAACACTAGTTATAGCCAGCGAGCCATAATTTCATTACTACGAAGGTGATTATACCTACTAATTAAATAATAATCATCACGAGAGCCAGTAAAGTATGGTCAGTTAAACATTTAAATCATTTTAATATTGTTATTTTAACTTTATTCCCGACCCAGTTGGCACAATGGTCACCATTCCGGACTGCCAAACACAGGGTTGCGGGTACGATTCTCGTCTCAGACATGTATTTATGGTTAGATATTTGTATGTGGTCTGGTTGTTTCTATGTATTATAAGTATACTAGCTGCGCCCCGCGGTTTCACTCGCGTAAGTCCGATCTTTCTCACCGTTTAAACCTTCCCTGGACTACAACAAACATTTCAAAACCGAAATCATCTAAATCGGTTCGTGCGTTCTGGAGTTATAGCGTCAGGAAGGAAAACCCGACTTATTTTTATTATAAGTATATATTTTTAAAAGAAAAGTATATAAGTAGTGTATCCGTTGTCTAGCACCCATAACAGAAGTCTAGTTACTTAGCTTGGGGCTAGATGGCGATGTGTGGAATGTTCTGCAATATTTAATAATTTTTTATTTATTTATTCGCCCGACAAAAATGATACTAAAAACGTACTCCGTTATAAAGATAAACATTACGTCAACATGTATGTTTTGTTGGCGAGCTATCTGCTGAGTTAAAGTGTTTAGTCTGTGACAGTTTAGCCTTTAGCCACGGACGTATTATTCCTTTAGCAAACAAAAAGAAGGCAGATCATTTCCAGGCCGGATACAGGGAGTGTTCCCTCTCTATATACAGTATGTTTGATACAATATGTCATAGAGTAGAAGGATTAGTTATGTACAGAAATCACTTATTTTTATAAAATTTACATATTGAGGTGGCACGCTCTAGAAAGATAAATAGATAAAAACGTAACTGTACCATAAAATAAATTTCAAAAATGATTACAGTATCGTGGCGGCCGCGATGCAATGCGAATCGGAGTGTTGGGAGACCAGCTGCCCGGTGGACCGACGACATTGTGGCGGTCGCGGGTAGTCGGTGGATGGAGGCGGCTCAGGACCGCTGGTTGTGGCGTCGTATGGGGGAGACCTATGTCCAGCAGTGGACGTGTATGGGCTGATATGATGATGATGATGATGAAATCAGGAAACTTATCTAAAGGGAAAGATCCTAAAGTGGCATAAAGTGCAGCATTATTGTCTCTTCCAGGCAATAATAGAGCGGATTGTAAAAAAATTTAGACTCAAAAACGTCTTTCAGTTTGGTTAATCATTTTCAGTAACCAATTATATTAACATAGTTTGTCAGTTATATGTCCCATATCACGGGGCTATAGAGCTCCGGACCTTTGGAAGGCGAGCGCTTTTTAATAACAAATTGAATTGCACAGGGATAATCCCTGTCTGCACTATAAACAGGAGAAAATTACTTGGGCTAATGTTATGGATGGTAGTGAATACTGAGGAATTATGGGTACTATGCCGTAACAATGTCTAAAAATACATAAAAATGGAATATTAAAACACCTACAGCGCAAACGGAGCGTCCTAGTTGTACGTTATATAATCTATGTGAGCAACAGGAAAGGCGAATGTGTAATGACCCCGGCGTTCGGTCGTTCGACCGGAAACACATAAAACCTAACGTAATATGACTCTCGGACCGAAAGGAAACATCCAACGGTGGTGAGATTTGACGGTAACATGTCCTCAATACATTGATGAGGCGAGTGACGTCAATGTGGCATGAAAGTGGCGTTATTGTCTCTAATAATATTCGCCTTTACATCTACTCCTAATAATATTATAAATGTGAAAGTTTGTGTGTGTGTATGTTTGTTTGTTACTCCTTTACGCAAAAACTACTGGACCGATTGCGATTAAACTTGGTACATAGATAGCTGAAAACCTGGATTAAATCATAGACTAATTTTTATCCCGATATTTTAACGGGATCGGAACTTACGAGGGTGAAACTGCGGGGCGAAGCTAGTATTATTTATAGATGACTAGCTGCGCCCCGCGGTTTCAACCGCGTAAGCCTCGATCCCGTGGGAATATCGGGATAATAAGTAGCCTATGTGTTAATCCAGGCCCCTAGCTATCTACATACCGAGTTTCATTGCAATCGGTCTAGTAGTTTTTGCGTGAAGGAGTAACAAACATACATACACACACACACACGCACACATAAACTTTCACATTTATAATATAAGTAGGATAGGATAGGATTTATACACCGCCCCGGCAACTATAATCAATACTATTCAAGGCGCTGCTGGTAGGTATATATAGCCTGAGACATCTATTAGATGAAGTAGTCTTGTTCAGCATCTATTTCACCTTATAACTAAGTCGACCGTGTCCAGAGTAAAGTACTAGTCAATACGTCAGGAGTCAACTAAGCCTAGTACTTCGTCCTGATTTTTTCCTTCACCGTAAGAGCCATGTGTAATTAATATGCGAACATAATTGTTTGTAAGAAAAATTCATTGGTCCACCTTTATCTTAGTTAACTAAATAGTTAACTTTGTCATTTGCGTCTTTATCGTCACGTCCCCGCCACTTGACTGTTTAGTATAACAGACCTTAACATCGTAAATAAAACTGAAAGGAGTCTTTATTTACTTCGGTTTTATGATACGTTTACCGAATAATGTCTAAAGTAAGATTCTAGTAGACTCTCATCTCACTTGACACTCATATGATAAACAAAAGTTTGTGTGTTTGTATGTTTGTTACCCATTGAACCGGAAACTACGGAACAGATTGAGATGAAACTTTATATATAGATAGCTGGAAATATAAAATAATACATACTTTTAACCGATATTTTAACAGGATCGAGACTTGCAGATAGTACTAAAATAATCTGATTCAAATTCAAAGAAATACGATTTTTTTTAAGTAAAATAAAGTAATTTTTGAAACCGACTGTACCATCTCATACTCGTAACAATTGTGTCAACGTTACCGCATAGTGTCATAGATGGGTGCTCTTCCAAGACCAATGATGGCATTAAGAGCTGATAAGCTGCACCCCGAGGTTACACTCGCGTAAAAATTGCCTACGTCATTCATCAAATTAGACTTGTTGATAATGAGCTAGCAATTAAGGGCCTCTAGACATCTTTATTTTTCATTTTGAGTTTGTTATACCAAACCCAGTTTAGTATAAGTTAAAAAAAACTGATGCTGTGCAAGACCATCTCTCGCTTAGGGTGAAAAGCTTTCTAGGCAAACCTTCCATTTAGGCATACTGCCTTCATTGGCATCCCGCTTTTTAGGTAACTCGATCATAATGGTAAAAATCGACAAAGTGTGTAAGAAGGTTATATGGGCTATTAATTAAAAGATTGCCTTTCGTGAATAGGCAATAAAAAAAAAGTATTTGACCGTGAATCTTAGCCATTAATAATTTTATTAAGTTTTATTTTAATAAAAAAAATATATGATAGAGTGAATCGATTAATAGATGACTCTATTGCAATGTGGAATTGTCCTTTTTAGCAAGGGTCAAAGTTTCTTGCGGCCAATACATGACTCAAAATTAAGGCAAAAATTGAAAAAATAAATGAAAAACGGCCTGTATATAAAACCGAGGTCGTTCTCTGATTCAAATGAGATGAAATCCACAAAAACCGTGTGTAACATCCACCCGCTCACAGCCACCAGTTAATTACATTTGAAAGCCGAAACCGATGCGATGCGGTGAGATCTTGTTGATTATATGAGATTTACATTATCATACGAGAACATTATAGAAGCTTTATCAAGTACTTACTTCTTAATAAACTGAACGAATTTTCACAAATGTGAAAAGATGAAGATGTGAAGATGTGTGTGAGTGATTTATGAGGTGTATCACAATGATTTTTGTTGATAATTTGAAAACAGTTTTCGAATCATATTCATTTAAGCCGACGCGACGATCCACCGCTAACTTAACTAAGTTAGTTTAACTTAGCTCGCAGTTTTTCAGTTTTACATAGCTTAGTTGGCATAGTTTACTATGGACGCACATGTATGAAAAATTGGCTCAACTATGCAAGCGAAGCTATACTAACTTTGTTTAATGGGGGTGGACAAACGCCTTTATAGTTGCCTGGAAGATATTTGTGTGTGTAATTAGTTGAGTTTAGATTTACTTAACAGCAATTTGGATGAACACCTTTATGTAATCTTCGACCGCTAACACTCACTCAGTTGTTTAGAGGTGTAAGACTTGGAGGAGACATCTTCTGCTTGTCTACTGCCGAGAGTTTCCCAGGGGGTGATGAGCGCCGCCTTTTGTTGTTCACAAGTGCACTTCTGATAGGTCTACTTTTGAAGCTTTCTTCCCCCTCTGGAGTTGATCCTGACGAATAGACTCGAACATAAAGTAAAACGATTTTCATTCTGTTTTTTAAGCTTTTATCGCGGGTTTTGAGCGCGACGACCGAATCAAGAAATTCCGTAACGAAAATAAAACCTAACACCCCCCACTCCGCCTACCATGTAGCTCGGCCGAGCGTTCGCTTAACGTGTATGTATATGGTACGACTGTACGAAGCTGGCACGATGCAATAGCTTTACCGTGGTAGTCCCCGAGTGACACACGTTTTTTGTTTAAACTTTTTTTGTTTGTTCTGTGACAGACATTAGTGACATTAATCTTACATAGGATATTTTTAAGCAGGACTAACGCGAGCAAAACTGCAAATCGCTGCCAGTCATTAAACTAGTAGTTCGCCCCGAACTGAGACCTCACGAGTTTTTTTTTTCGATCACTACTTAAATGATATAACGTCGAAAGATTCAAAATACGATAGGTCTATCTAATTTAAATCATCTCATATATCATTTTAATCGCGTATTTTTTTATTTCACGTTTTTAACGGGATAATAACAACTTGAAATGCAAATTGTGTGAGTTTAAAAAGCTCCTATGCCTCTTTCTGGCTATATCGCCAGATTATCAGTACCTATATTACCTACTCATCAAGACGATTTTAACGAGTCCATACGCGATAGGCCTATCTTGCTTATAGACTTATCACATCTAGGAACTGTCGCATGCCGTTTCGTCGGAATTTATGCTGTCGACACAAATAACTGACGGAACGAAAATCTGTCGTAACGGAAATAACCCACATCTTGCGTAGAATACGAGTTCCTATAGCTCTATCACCAGAAACCAAATATTAGCTGATTCTTCAGTAGATACCTAGAGTACCTAATCCTCAAGACGACTTTAATGAGTCCAAACGCAATAGGCCTATCTTGTCTAGGACATAAGTTACTATAGCCTTCTTCCGACTCTATCACCAGACCAAAGATATCAGCTTATTTTTCAGTACCTAGAGTACCTACTCTAGAGTACCTACTCTAGGTACTCTAGATACAAGAGTACTCACTTACTCGGAACTCTAGCGCGATGGCGTCCTGGCGATGGCGTAAAATGTATATTTTACCGACCTAGGGTTAATAGAGGTAGCCATGAATACGTAGCCAACGACACGTCGCCACGCGGCGTCCCGGTGAGGTAAGGCCCTTACTCCGGTTCTGTATTCTATCACCTAATTCCAGATATCAGATGATTCTTCAGTACCAAGCATGTACCAAGAGTATCTACTTTTTAATTTGATTTAAACGAGTTCAACATGATTTTAATATCTTGCTCGGTAGATAAGTTCATAATAATAATATGGTTATTGGTTACCTTTCTCATCAGGGTTTTTATCATCAGACTAAACACTCAATTATTTAATACCTAGGTACTCATCGTGATCTTAAAACGAAACAGAAAAAAAGGAGACACGCTTCAATACAAATATATTAGAGAAGTTTGAGACTTATGTCCTGTTATAAGTAAATAAAAATAATAAAAAGACAAGCTTATTATTTAAAGTCTTTGTGTCGGCTAGCACTGAAGCAAACAGAGGTCGAATTTAGGAGAAAGTAGAATTGAAACTTTAGAAAAACCACAGTCTTCAGCATGTCTTCACACAAGGTACATCCCGTAGTACATTACGATCGTTGGATGATCGTTGATACCTACAACTTGAGTGACCCAGACGACGTCAACCATAGTAGGGTTGCCCAGTTATCGGCTTGGTTTCCTTTCAGCTGATCAATAGCTGGTTCCAGCATTAGCTTCTTTATAGGCCATCGGGAACAAACATGGCAGTAGAATTGGTTTATGGATTATAGAAGTAAAATTACACCTTCCGTGCATAACTTTACACTATCAACTTTTACGCGAATATTTGAATTTATTTGGGATGACCAAATATAATATGGATCATCTATTTCAATTAAAATATCACGAAGATATTGAAGATTTTTTGAGAAGGTTTCTATGGTTCTGAGAATCATATTATTTTCAATAATGACAGAATCAAAACCTGACATTGTCATTTCTTACGTAGTTTTATCAGAGAGTTTTATCTATGTTTTATATTCTCTTTGTTGTCATTTTTGAAGTTAAAATTCAAAAGAAGTTTTTAATTATTTGCCTTTTATAAAGGTAGATCCCCTTTTGCACCCCCTATCTCCGTAGCCCCCTAACCGATCCCTCTCATGTTAGAACTTAAAAATTCTATGGGCCTCAACTACTCTTATACCAAAAATCATGAAGATCAGAGCCACGGTACTCAAGTTATCGTCGAACAAACATACATAGATACATAGATACATAGGTACAGCCGACCGACCGTCTCGCCACTAGACCTCTCTCGCTTCGCTCGTTCGGTCAATAAGGTATTTCCAACGTGACACGCGTCCATTTCCGCTAATTTATTTAATTGCAAATAGTATTTCCGAGTCGTCCATTTTAGCTTTATTTAATATGCAGTAGGATATGGTCGTAGCGTTCCGGTGGAATGTTGGAGTGATGACCGCACGTCACATCACTCTGGAATCATTGTCATTGGGGATTCATGTCATCGGATTAACGACCGGTAGCGACGTGTGTTATCATTATTGAACTAGCAGTGGTTCGCGGTTTTATCCGTTGAAATATATAAAAGTTAAATAAATATTTGTTTTATGGAAGTATTAATATTTAGTTTTTAGTGAGTGTGTGCCGAAACACAAAATGCAATGTGCAAACTTGAAGAGGCATGCAATGAGGACAAGCAAAAAATAGTATTAGTTGACACCCATAAACCACGACACGTGTTTCGCGTCTACACGAAGCATCATCAGGATTGGACTCCGACCGTGCTATTTGTGCGACTCTCCGAGGTGTTGATGATGAACTCTTGAACAAGAGGTACAGTCACATTACCAATTAGCTGAACCCCACGTGACCTAGAGCTCACTCGCAAATCTGTAAGGTTATAAACGAATGTTACCTGATTGTGTTTTTTTAAACAATGTACTATACAATACAATATAAAAAAATAACAAAATAGGTAAATACTAAAGTTTTAACAGATATGCGAATGAGTCACTGACTGTACTCCTGTTCGTCGCGTTCAGCGAGTTGCCTCGTTCAGCGAGCCTCTTCAAGTGGGCGGTGCACATTGCATTTTGTGTTTTGGCACTCGGTTCGGTACTAAAAACTAAATATTAATACTTACATTACAGATATGGAGTTCCGAAAAGTAACGCCGGATTCAATCAACCTAATATTTTGTTCCTACAAGCTTCTTTTTATCAATAGTTATTTTTTTATCAGTAATTATTCTATGTTCATCAATAAAAAAAAATAAAAAAAAAATAGAACAAGAATATATAAAAAATATAAAATAAAATAAAATATAATAATAAAAAAATGGTTGTCTGTAAAGTCGGTTTACGGATGATATAATTTTACGCTATAACGTCATAAGAACTCTTTTGTATCGTTGACATTACCATTTTGCATACTTCAATACGTTGCTATGGTTACTTGTCAATGACGTTGCTATGTTTCCTTGTCAATAACGGATGACGTCACACTTTTTTGTGAAGTGCACTCACCAATTTATAAGACGCACGTTATCACGTCAAAAATGCGGCTTATATTATTTCTTAAGATTATATTTATTCCTTCCAAAGATTCCATGTATTTTAAAACCAAACATGCCTCAAGTTAAGCAACTCGGCTTGTGTTATAGTGACCGGTCAACGAATCTACTTGTAACTTTTTTTTAGAGGCTTCCATATAACATGGTACGGAACCCTTCCTGTGCAAGTCTGACTCGCACTTGGCCGGTTTATTAGTTAACACATAGAGAAACACCTATTAATTGCCAGCATTGGTAGAACAATGATAAAATACTAGCAAATTGAAGTAAATTCATTATTTGCTACGAAACTCGTAACCCGTAGCTCGTAGCCACCTCGTAGCACAGCTACAGTTCGTTAAATATTAGATAACAATTTATTTTGTTTTCGTGGAATTTCAAACGATTAATATTGAAATTGTTTTGAAATAAACTATAGACTTAAAATACCTATACTATAATAGATATACACCTTTTGTGGAGTTTACTCCCAAGAAATCAATTTCATTTATTTAAATGAAACGATTTAAAAAAAAATGATTCCTCGGTAAGAAAATTTAATAGTAGATTATGCATCAAGGGCATAATGCAATGTCTTATGTTGTGGGTGGCATATTGAACCCCGAGCGCAACGAGGGACTCTCGGGTTAACTCCCGAGCGGAGCGAGGGAGTTTAAAATTAACTCTTGGGCGAAGCGAGGGAGTTATATAGAGTCCTGAGTGAAGCGAGGGGTTCAAGCCGCCCAAGACGAAGACATGCTTTATCCCGAGGTGCATACTCTACTTTTCATACCGTCAGTCCAATTTTTTTTTAAATTCTTGTAGTACCCTACTTGAAAAAAATCCAGTTAAAAAAAAATGAGGCAATTGCAATGATATGGTAGCATGATGGTAAATATTTGGTAGGTATTATAGGCAAAACCTATTTGCTTAGACCTAACGTAACAATCAAAATAAAAAACATAAATCATGGCCTGCTAGATTTTTGTAGACCAATCAAATGACTTATTATAAATAAAACCTATTTGCTGAGACCTTCAAAATTAAAACCAAGAGTGTTCACACGAATTTCAACGTTCCAAATTCAAATCACTTTATTCCCTTGGGAGTTTCATACAACATTATCTCCCTTGGGAATAAAGTCTTGCTATAAGTTGAGGTTAATAGGGCTTTAATCCCTGATTAAAGTGCTGCAGGTGTGATAATAATATTATTATAATAAAATAAGTCGTCATCGTAATTAATATTACAGTAATGATTATGGACTCTCTACTGTTTTAGTATATATATTATTTCTTGAATGATAATTTGAATAGAAAGTTGTTTAATGTGGTTTTTCATTGATTTGCTGGTTTTGTAATTAAATGGTGAAGTCTACTTCGAAGTTATTTTGATGACCTCTATGTCGCGGCAAGCTAACGGTCGCCTGTGACGTAAAAGATCTAAGGTTCGATCCCCGCCAAGGGATGAATATTTATATTAGCTACATAATAATATATTTGTTTTAGGTCTGTGTGTTTTTGTATGTATTTATTACTTAGGAAAGAAAAGTAAACTCATATAAATATTATTTCCATTGTCTGACATCCATATTACACGCCTAGTTAAGAAATAGAGACGCTGTGAGCCATGTCGTGAAAATTCTACGGAAATTATAAACGTGAAAGTTTGTGTGTATTATTTTTTCAAGAAATACTGAACTAATTACGATTACACTTGGTGTAGGTATAGATAGCTGGGGTCTATTAATAACACACGAATTTTTAATCCCAATACTAAAATAAACATATTTTTAAACTAACACGTGTTAATTACCCACGAGGTAATAATTATACATATGAATAAATGTATGAATATAACTGAGATCCATACATTATTGAAACTAAAAACACAAGACAAGTTATTATCCCACAGAATCGGGACTCCCTCGGCTAAAACCACGGAATGCTGCTATAGTATTAGATAAGCTACCTTCTCAGGCTTAAAACTTCAAACTTTGAAACAGTAAGTACATAATTTTTTATGCCAGTGTCGGTATAGAAGCGGCCGCCAGCCGCCGCGCGCCGTGTCGCGCCTCGTGTCCAACTGACTTAAGTTGTAACTTTACGAGTTCAAACAATGTACCTTTACTTAACTTTCCGTCCCAATTGTAACGTGATAAACTTTACGGCCCTTAATATAAGTGACTTTGACAAAAGTTTCATATTAAGCGCTCAGTACACGGTCAAAAACAAGCTAGTCTAAGGACTAAGCACGCGTTCTCTCGCTCAGCTTTATAATTAACTAGCTGCGCCCCGCGGTTTCACCCACGTAAGTCCCGATCCCGTGGAAATATCGGGATTAAAAGTAGCTTATGTGTTAATCCAGGTATCCAGCTATGTAGATACCGAGTTTGATCGCAATCGGTCCAGCAGTTTTTTCGTGAAGGAGTAACAAACATACATACATACATACACACACACACACACAAACTTTCACATTTATTATATTAGTAGGATTAGCGCGTTCAAACAAACAAACTCTTCAGCTTTATAATATTAGTATAGACTAGCAGCACTGCGCGGTTTCACCCGCGTAACTCCCGATCCCGTGGGAATATCGAAATAAAAAGTAGCCTTTAGCCTTCCTCGATAAATGGACTATCCAACACAATAATAATGTTTGAATTCGAACTCTTCAGCTTTATAATATTAGTATAGAGTATTAATAATTAATTATCGCTAACGCTGTTAATAAATAAATAAGAAAAATATAAATATTCCCTTCTAATCATAATATGTAGTAATACCAAAAAAGAGTTGTGTTTATAATTAAACTTCGTTATAAAAATATACCTATATCTATCTATCGATCAATATCTAAGTAAATCAATTTATTTTTCTAATCTTACACATAGATATCACAAAACAATAATAATACAAAATTAATATATCCACAATTAAAATACAGCTAAAATAAATACATAAATACAAATCACATCTATATCTAATTTCTAACATCTCTGTACTTAAAAGAGTAAGGGAAAGCGTTGCGATATCGCGAGATAAATCGCTACAGTGTGGCTTTCCGTCACTTTTTAACCGACTTTAAAAAAGGAGGAGGTTTCAAATCGTTTCTATGTATTTTCGTTGTTATTTACATTCAAATTTTCCATACAATTTTTTTTATCTAAAAATCCAGTGTCTTTCTAAGTTTTGTCAAAATATCTATTTAAAAGCCTCCTTCCAATAAAGCCGAGATATCGTGGTTTATATTTAAAAGTGACGCGTTATTTGAACGTGTACGGGCCACTTAAGTGACTTGGACTAAAAGTTTAATATTAAATGTCCTAAGTAAAGTGAACGCTGTGTTTAGAATATATTTTTTGAAAATATTGTCTGTTGTATATCTGTTTTGGAGTTGGGTAAACCGCTTTCCTTTTATGTTTTACCAAGATAAAGTTGAATTGGAAATTATGTTATTATGGCATAGTGTTCATTGTTGTACTGCTAAGGAATGGAATCAGTTGCTAGCGTCTGTCTTTCCACTTCAGGAAACAAGTATATTCTAGACGAACGGGTACTTAGTCTGAATGACCCAAATTGTATTGACGTTGGGCTTTTCATACGTAAACAAAATTTACTTAGCCTTGTGGCCAAATGTTCTCGTCAGGGGCCACAAGGTAAATTGTGTTCAAAATTAGGTATTTGATACAATAACTTATTATTTTGTGAAAGATTTATTATTGATCTACCTATAGGTACTAATAGTATAGAAGAAAGATTTGATTGTTTGTTTGAATTGAATAGGCTATTGAATAGTACTAGACTGATGATTTTGATGAAACTTGGTATGAAGATCAAAATCCGTTGCGTAGTTTTAAAGATACAAAGGGCACAAAGCATACAAAGGGACATAGGGACATGGGGATATAGGGACGGCGAAAAGTGACTTTATTTTATACAATGTAGTGATAACATTATCTACTTTCTCATGGGATCGGGAGTTACGTAGGTGGAACCACAAAGACCTTTTTTTTTTACATATGATAGGTCTGCGTTTGACCACCATCACACCTAGAGCTGCTAGTTTTTATAAATACACTTAGATGTTGGTATAATCTAATAACCTTACTAAGCTACATTATTGAAGAGTCTTTACCCCCATTGCAGAAGCTTTGCTAAAAACGAATGTACCAAATTGTAATAAAACATTTAAATTCCAATATGTTAAAAATCATGACATTATTGTAGTGCTTAAGCAAATAAATCTCAAGAAAACTAAAGATCTATGGGGGATGTCTGTCCCGATTGTTAAATCAATTATTGAACTGATTATACCAGAACTAGTCATTATATTTAATCGATGTATAGATTGTGGTGTGTTTCCTGATTTAATGAAATTGAGTAAAGTAGTTCCACTGTTTAAATCTGGTAGTACCTCAGACCCCTCTAATTTTAGACCAATATCAGTACTACCCACGTTAAGTAAAATTTTTGAAAAACTTATTTTAAAGCAACTACTGAAACATTTCCATGATAATAATATCTTACATAATAAACAGTTCGGGTTTAGTAAGGGGCGCTCGACTACTGATGCGGGTATAGCGTTAATTAAAAACATATTTGATGCTTGGGAGGAGTCACATGATGCGTATGGCATATTCTGTGACTTATCCAAGGCATTTGATTGCGTTCAACATAATACATTGATCATGAAACTACACCACTACGGTATTAGGGACGGCGCCCTGGATCTTATCTCTTCTTATTTGAGCGGTAGGATCCAGAGTGTTGATGTTAACGGGAAACGATCCCCCGGATCTGCGATAGCAATGGGGGTTCCTCAAGGATCCATATTAGGACCTTTCCTGTTTTTAGTTTATATAAATGACTTACCTTACCTTGTAAGGGACAACCATGGGATAGTGTTGTTCGCAGATGACACCTCCTTGGTGTTCAAGGTTAAAAGGCGTCAGTCCAACGTTGACGATGTGAACAATGCTCTCTCTAGAATAGTTGATTGGTTCAATTCCAATAATTTATTACTGAATGGATCCAAAACTAAATTAATTCGGTTCACACTTCCAAATGTAAAACAAGTAAAAACTGTTGTAAAAATTAATGATGAGGAAGTTGAATTAGTCAGTAAGGCTGTCTTTCTAGGTATAACTTTAGATCCTAAGCTTCAGTGGGGCCCACATGTGGAAGCATTGTCCAAAAGACTTAGTTCTGCCGCTTACGCCGTTAAGAAAATTCGCGAATACACGGACATTGAGACTGCTCGCCTAGTCTATTTCGGCTACTTCCACAGTGTCATGTCGTACGGCATCCTACTGTGGGGGTGTGCTGCAGATATTGATGCTATTTTTATATTGCAAAAGAGAGCTGTCCGAGCTATCTACAAAATGGGCCCCAGGGAATCACTTAGAGAAAAATTTAAAGAGATAAATATATTAACGCTCTATTCACAATATATCTACGAAAACTTGCTCTACGTTCACAAAAATCCTGATATTTTCCGTAGAAACAGCGATATTCATAATTTCAATTTAAGAAATAAGGGTGAACTTACCGTGCCCGGTAGCAGGCTCCGGAAAATAAACAGGTCGTTTAATAGTACATGTGTGCTCTATTATAATAAATTACCTAAAGATGTATATGACATGTCCATTAACAGGTTCAAAACTTTTATAAAGCATAGATTGTGCAGTAAGGCATACTATGATACTTCGTCTTATCTTAATGATAAGAACCCATGGACATGACTTTAGTTGCTCCATTTCAAATAATACTTTCAAATACTGTAATATTGACCTTTGTGAGCGTGACCACATGAAAAAAAAAACCCCATGAGTTTCTTGTGCCTTCTTCTCATTGGTGGGCGCGTTCCGAAGGCACACATCCTAACTTAGTTTTTAAGACGTTTTTATGTGGTCCTGTATACTTTTAAGTATTAAGTATCCAAAGAAAATAAAGATATTTGATTTTTATTTCTTATATGGTACTTATTGTGCTGATTTTTTCACGGGATCAGGACAAACAAACATAGGGGAAATTGCGGGGAGTAGCTAGTGTGAAATATTTTACAGAAGTTTTTATATATAGAACAGCACTTGAACCTTCGTTTAATTTATTTTTCCAAAATTCAGCTTACGCAAACTGAGCAGAAAACGTAAATTCGCAAAAACTCACATTACACACACATTCCAGAGTACACCGCTCGGTCTATTCGATTCATGCACTAAAATGCAAATTTTGCACCCGTAAAAGATTCAATGCAAACAAAAGTTCGCAGGAAAAAGGAAAAAAACGTTGAAAATGCATTTCGCAGCAAAGTTTTGTCGGTTTCGGTGGTCTACCGAGAGAATAATACGGCGGCTGTTTGTAATGTATTTAAATTGTATACTTACTATATAGTATTGTTTTAATGCTCCGGTGATCCCGTGGGAATATCGAAATATAAAATAGCCTATAATAGCCTTCCTCGACAAATGGACTATCCAACACAAAATAATTTTTCAATTCGAACCAGTTGTTCCTGAGATTAGCGCTTTCAAACAAACAAACAAACTCTTCCGCTTTATAATATTAGTACAGATAAGGCTTCTAAAAGGAGGCCCACTAAAGACTATCAGCCTCCTTTCACAGTGATGTCTTAAGATGCCACGGGTTCATGACTTTTTCATACTTTGCTTCCTAATGGGTCCACGACATTTGTTGAATGTCTAATGCCTTAGAACCGTGGTGAGTTCCATTGCATGTTAGTTTCCTTACAGTACGATCATGCCAAAGATGCCTAGTAGCTCGTAGCTCGCACCTCTATTATAGTAGTTCTACGAAATGTAGACCTCAGGATTCTACTACGTGGTAGAAAATCTAAAAGTGAACAATTTACTGCATTTTGAGGAGCTATTCTGCTCATCAATTCAAAACTCCTCATTAGATTTCCAACAATTTTGGAACGAAGTTCCTTATCGCGGGTTGGCGAGGAGACCTAACTGACAAAAAATGTTACGCTTTACGAAAACTTGAAACGAAAAACCGTAAGAGAAACTAATCTACCACATAATATATGAAAAATACAAAAATATGAAGAAAAAAAGGCAAAGGGACTTCGTTCATTTTTTATGAGTTCAACTTACAGTTGAAAAGATCATTGTTCTTAATATCAGTTTTAGTTTTATTTACTTAATAAATGTACCAAGTATCTATAAAAAAAATAGTAAATTATAGTCTAGTCATAAAACATCATTTCGTTTCATGATGAGATGAAAAATAAAATTAAAAAGAATTCCGATATTACGATATTTCACTTTACTTTACCTACCAGTTTTAAAGAGTAGAGCTCAAAGAGATTTAACATAAAGACGAGTAGAATGAACATCAAATCATTTAAAGATTAATCAATGTAACAACACTGTCTTTGAAATACGTCAGAGTGTGACACTACTGACACAAATTGACTGAATTGACAATACTGAATTAAATGACAAATATCAATGCAAAAAGTCTGTATTTCAATGTATGTTTGTTTGATACTGTCTTACGCAATAACTTCTAAACCGATTACGATAAAACTAAGTACTATGTCGATAGTTGTAGTCCTAAAATAACACATTATCATAACTAACATGGTTAAACCCGTGAGGCGGAGCTATAGTTGTTGACAAAAAAGTTTAGACGCTGACATAGACCGATCTTTTTCAAAATATTTTTTGCACGATAGTGTCACGCTTCGCAGACACGAGTCTCGTATGAAACGTGACACTTTATTGACAGAGTATTTGTTTATGTATAATTATTATGTCTTTTTTTATACATAACTAGCTGCGTCCCACGGTTTCACCCGCGTTAGTCCCGATCCATTGAAAATATATGACGAAAAACGCTGAGCAATTTCACAGATGTCAAATTGACACAGTTTGACATCTGTTAAATGTCACTTTGACATTGTCACTTTGACATCTGTCAATTTTTCGACACTTTTCGTTATATATTAGACAATTCACACAATATCTTTATAAATTATAGCCTATGTTCTATTCTGATGTATAAGCTAAGCTATATTATTGTAAAGTTTCATTAAAATCCATTCAGTAGTTTTTGCGTTAAAGAGGAACAAACATCAATACATACATCCGTACATCCAGATATACAAACTTTCACGTTTATAATATTAGTAGGACTAGTAGCGTTCCGCGGTTTCACCCGCATAACTCTCGATCCCGTGTGAATATCTGGATAAAAAGTAGCCTATCACACTCTCAATGTATCTTCATACCAAAATTTATCAAAATCGGTCCAGTAGTGCCAATGCCAACACACAAACAATCAAGTATACAAAGATCCTATCTTGTTAAAAGAGATTTACAAAAAACAAAGAACGGGTTATACCAATTTCTAACAACACTCTTTGCTAAGGCAAAAAGTAAAGATGATCTATCTATACTGTTAAAGTAATTTGAACGTCTTTGATGTATCCAAGAAACACCTGTTATACGGAGTATAATTCGCTTTATTTAGCGCTACTCGCCCCGAGACGTATCTCATAAAGAAAGTTTCAAAGTATGAAGAATACTCACTAGACACTGAGCACCTTATGCTCTGCAGACCACAGATTTTTCGTTGATAGTTCAGCTAGTTAAAATATGGAAGTGCTCACACAAAAAAATTGGTTGTCTGTAAAGTCGGTTTACTGACGATAGTTGAACGTGACAACGTCTTAAGAAAATACTGATGGAATGGTAGCATTTTTCAAAAGAAAATTTTAATTTCATTTGATACTCGATCAAAACATGTAAATGTACTATAGTATAGCAGCTGTCCACGCAGACGCGTCGCTCACTCAAGTAGGAGAGAGACGGATGTCGAACGCTGCCGAACGCAAAGGCCGATTGTGCTTTTTTGTCGCTCGTTCCGCGCTCTCGCTTGCACTTCAAGCCTTACATGGAACGCCTCAGAGCGAGGTAACGCCGCATTTTTTCATGCGTCCAGCCGGCTCTTTCGAATTATAAGACGTTATCACGTCAAAAATATTGTATAACTTTCCTCACAGTACCTTATAACCCAACCGAACCTAATCTATATATGGTGGCAAACCAGACAATATCTATGTGGCTTATGGTTTGCTAATTATGTGGTTTAATGTTGTACATTTTCATTACATAAAAAAATACAGGATGAATTGACAAAAAGTCTGTAGGTACCTACAAACTTCGAAGCAAAATAACAAAAAATTGAGTTTCTTGGAGTTGAAATGTCTTAGAATAATAACAAATTCATAGTTTACTACTTTTCTTTTGTAAATATATACTTATAATACATAGAAACAACCAGACCACAGACAAATATCTAAGCATAAATACTTGGCTGTGGCGGGAACCCGCAACCCGTGTTTGGTAGTCCGGCATGGTAACCATTGTGCCAACTGGGTCGTCAAATATCAGTTTAACCTTTGGTAATTGATAGAAGGTTACTGTTTTCGGCCATAAAGACATTACGACCAAATTATCGTCCGACAGTAAGTCTGTGGTCTGCAGAAGCTCCAAATATAATTGCCTTAGAAATTCGGAAGCCGTTTCCACCGTGCGAACGTTTACTCATTTCTTTTTAGTCTACAATTTTCTTTTATTGCATTTCCCAGTCGAAGATACGTCAATGTACTGTTTTAAAACACTTCTCTCTAAATTGAGCTGTATTCCTTTACGTAGAGAGTTAGGAATCGTTTGTAACGTATCGGATTTGTATCCGAAATTAAGCTGAGTGTTATTTATTTATAGCTATTATTCGTTTCCAACGGTTCTCTTTACCTATCCAATATAACTGGAGTCCCAACGATACTTAAATATATTTTTTGAAGATTTAATGAATGGTTTTCGTGGCCTACGTTAGAATCCTATGAAGTGAGAAAGATTTTGTTCGATACTTTTTTACGATCAAATTAAGTGAAAACATAATGTTAATAGTGTTCTCTAAACATAAAATCCAAAGTCCTGACTGACTGATTGATATATTAACGCACAACTCAGCCCAATAGTTGTATCGGGTTATTGTGTACAAATATACCTAATATACCGTTGGCATCGTCTCCAACCCCTACGTGGACAAACTCACTGGTGAAAGTTAATAATATCTACATTTTCTATTTCTTATCTAAAATAGCTACTTTAAAAAATACAGTTTCCCTGCAGTAAGTAGATAAGTATGTTTATTTGTATTTCCGCTATTTCAAAAACGAATCGTTTTCATTGCAAAGCTTGTTTTCCAACAAATATTTTTATCTAGCTTAGCTTGTGATTCTTCAGGTTTGCTTTCAATGTAATTTTGCGTCTATGAAATACTATCCCGCTTTCGTATTTCAGAGAGATTTATAATCGCTTATTTCAGTTTTTAATGAACTCAGTGCCCAGTGGCTTTACTAGCGTAAGTCCCGATTCCGTCGAATATAGGGATAAAAAACTTTGCTATGTTACTGTCTTTATAAATCTTTATAGAAAGTTTTATCAATATTGGTCCAGTAGCTTTTTCAGAACATTACAAACAAAAAAACTCCAAAAATATAAATTTACACATATAACTTTATTTATGTCAGTGTTCGACCACTATTTCACCTGATGGTAAGTGACGAGATGATGCGGCCTAGGTGTAGCACGCACCTCTAGAAGTTATACCTATTCACTCGTGGTTTAAAAACACAAATTTTAGGAAACAAAGATAATTCCTCTTTAATATAAGTAGTTATGCAATTTGTGCTATCACGAAGAGTAACCACAAATCAATTTAACATAAAAGCTATCGTTGAACTGCCCTTATTGAATTATCTTGTTGTCGTTGTTAACATCGGCAGCGGCGAAGTTTCGCACCGCTCTCAACTCTCCCTCTCGATTAACTGAGCTGTCAATTAATTACAGATTTAATTAAATTCTATTTTGTTTTAATCTTCCGGAGTAAAGTGAGTAGAAACATCGCTGTTTAATTTGCTACATAATTGAAGCTAGGTACCGCTAGAGGAAATTGTTCGCATTTTATAATTTAAAAAATAAAAATATTTAAATATTTCAGGACATATTACACATCGCCATCCAGCCCCAAGCTAAGCAACTTAATGCTTGTGTTATGAGTAAAAAAAAAAAAAATTGTGAATTGAATTGAATTGTGAATTTAGATCAATTTCCCTCCAAGCTCTAAGATAGTTCCTAACAGTAGATATTTTTGTTCCAAAATAATACCCACTGTTGTATTTCGTCGTAATTTTTTGTTGTTCGAAGTGCTTCGAAGCGATTGTTCCCAGTCGGTATTGGTTTCCGATCAGTTTCGCCCGAGGCGCTGGCACGGACGGACGTCCCGCGCTGTCGCATCGATTTGTTTACTGTGAATACACGTGCCGATAAAAACTTAACGTGATGTACTATTAAAAAATATGACCTTTTGTATCGATAAGCGTTCTAAATTTAAACTTTGATAGTTTTTCAAAATTGACATTTGAATTTATAATTGAAAGAAAAGTGTTCTAATTTTGAAATATTGCTTACTTATTTGTTTTTTTTAAACTTTGAACAATGACTTAGTTTAAGCGGTGGTTAACAACAATGGATGGAAGGATGCATTTGGATTTAGTGATGTCCGGTGGAGGTAGACTAGTGATGTGGCTTACGTTTCTACTGGCTGCCGGTATCCAGGGCTACGTGGAGACTGAAGAATTCATCAGCGATTTGGATAAACCTGGTAAGAAAAAAAATACGAAAAAAATATACATTTATTCAGAGGTGGAAAATACTCAAATGTTCTAACAGGATATGAACTAGAAGCCTTTGCCATATTACAGTTGTTTGCCGATTTCATTATAAGAAACACGTAATATCGAATTTCCTACTGCGCACCTTTACAGACATTGCAGACTAAAAACTAAACAGTCAGTCAATAGGATTTTAAAAGTAAGCAGAATAACAAGTGAAAAATAATTATTTAGTTGTTTCATGATAGCAAATTTCTAGTCTGCAGTTTGCAGTGGAAAGTAATTTTATTCTTCAAATGGTAACTAGGTTTCTCCAAGATTTTATATTATGAAAATAAAATTCCATATGGCTGGATGTCTTTGATAAAGAATTCCTACCTTTCTAAGAACATAATATTATTTCCAGTTTTTACCGAATTTGAAGGTACTTTAATAGTAAGTACTTGAATAAATTGTGTTCCGTTCAAACGTTTTGTTCCTAATCTTTTAAAGTTTAAAGTTCACCGTAAAAACAAGGCTTTTATAGTGGATTGTTATGGTGAAATAACACAAAGTCAACAACAAAAAGTTAATTAGTTTTGGCGTTAAATGCTAAGAAGGTGTAACTTTTTGCTCGCGTTGCTTTTAAAAGGTACCTTCGGCAAGCATATTCCACTCTCAACCTCATCATCCCTTTTCATCAGCTCAGGTAATGACAATTTTTGACCTATTTTTGAACCGACTCGTTTTTTTTTTTTTTATGTATGTTCACAGATTATTTGCGTGCAAAAACCAACTATTGGTTAATGATATTAACTAAGAATAGTTTAGGTTGAATATATCAATCCAGTTACTACCAGAGATAATCTAAATGAAAGCTATATAACTCTGGTAAGCTCTCTTAGCAGTAGTAAACAGATCGAATTATCGATTTCGGAGATTAAACTTTCAACTTCAAAGGGGAATTTCGATATCTATCTATTTCCCTTAACAGAAATATGTTTAAAATTCGAAATTGAGAAATTCCAAAGAGCTGTTCCCCTAAACATGAATGAAAAGGTTCCAAATGGGCTTATTAGAACTAGTTATACCGCGTTGTTTCACTCGCCTAAGAACCAATCCTACGGAAGTAGTAGAGAAAACAGTAGCCTATACTTGATATTTTTATCGTGCATAAATTGTTGCGGTAATACATCGTTTTCCCTTAATAATAACAACCTATGGGCATGATTAATTAAATTGCTTCATTTCAAATCTACCATCAAAGATATTGTTATCCTAACCTTTGTGAAATTGACCTTAGGAAGAAAACCCTCTGAGTTTGTTGAGGCTTCTTATTGGAAGGAGCGTTCTAAACTCACACATTCTAACTTAGTTTAAGATATGCCAGTGGGTAATTGTTTTTAAAATAATGACAATGCTTGTTTATGCAATTTTTGAGATTTATCGCAATCGGTTCAATAGTTTTTTATGTGAAGCGGTAGTAAATGGACACAAAAACTTATACATTTACTATGGGAGTAGGAAGAATTTGATTTATTTGAACTCAGTTGTTGTACTTGTATACGGACTGTTTTTCCGGAACTACCTCTTTAGTAGGGTTAGTGTCTTTTTCGAAAAAAGCCTACTCCAATACCACCCTCTCAGTTTAGTCTACAGTGCCCAGAGGAAAAAACTCGCCAATACGTCTGGACACCTAAGCCATAACAGCAATTTCAATTAGCGCACATAAATTTTTCATAAGAAAAATCCATTTGTGCATGGCCGGCCGGAATTTAAACCTACGACCTTCCGAATGAATGTCGAGGTGTCTTTCACTAGGCCAACGCTGCTCACAACCAACTCAGTTATTCTATGCGATCTATCTGTTGGCCGATAGAAACAAGTCTTTAGTTTGCGAGTTATCTTAGCGGACATAATTATTAGCCTAATGCCTATCTGCTACCGGTCTGATAGGACACATTTTTATAATCTCTTAGTACAGTTACAAATCTCAAAACCCCTTTGCCCAAAATGACTGAGTTTCAAAATTTCTTTGTTTCTAAATGCCGGAAATAAAAGTGTCAAATTGATTAAAAATGCACATGTCTATTAGTGTCTATTATGTTTCACACCTCAATCAAATTAGAGTTAGTTTGGAACTTGTAGAACTTTTTACTACGAACAGCAGGGCCCGCTGTTCTAGCATAACCCAGTGCGGCTAGCCTTTGTTAATTAGTTGGTATTTCGGAATAGACTTCAAAACGAACCGTTCCATTAATTATACGAACTGTTCGATTGAACACAGCGGTCATAGTCCCTTTGAACATGGTCTATTGACGAAATTAACAGTAATTTAATTACCAAAACTGAAGTAGTATTCAATTGGCTAATTATGTAATTACGACGATTATGGTCTCCATGCCGGACTGCCAAATACAGCGTGGCGGGTTCGATTCCCGCCTCAGACATGTATTTATTCTTAGATATTTGTCTGTGGTCTAGTTGTTTCTATTTATTATAAATAAAAAAATATTGATTACCTATTAAGAACTTAGATAATATTGTAATTTAAAGATATTGGTTCTTCGTTTAAAAAATAGTTGTACAATAAACAAAAATTTATCACTTCTCTCTATACGTAAAAATGCTTTGCCCTGACTGACTGACGGACCAAGGCACAGCCTAAACCGCTGATCGTAGAGACCTGAAACTTGGAGAGTGTATTATTTGTATAACGTAGGCATCTGATAAGAAAGGTTTTACCAAAATTCTACCCCTTAGTGGGTGAAAAAGGGGGGCAAATTTAGAATGGGACAACGTGATTCCTTCGTCCAATCTACTAATCCTACGCGAACGAAGTTGCTAGTCTAATCAAAAATAACAACGACAAAACAATTACAAAATATTGACTAAAACTTTATATTCAATGTTTTTTTTATCTAACTAACCCACATGACCGTCGCACAACTCGCACACAAATGAATGAAATGAAAACAAAACGTTTCACCGGTAAAAATACATTTTCAAACGTAGCCAGTTTACTCCGGTACTAAATTTTATTCAAAAACATTCAAACGTTATTGAGTTTAACAATTGTACAGTTAGCTTTTTTTGTGCATATTGCCAGCGTCAATATTTGCAATCAAAGAGGTAAACAACCAAAGGAGATTCTTCTGTTCTCACGTTGTGATAAGATTTGTCACGATTTTATTGACACGAGTTTTTAACTTTCTAGGTAACTTTAAAAATATAGGATCGAGAAATGCGCAACACAATATAAAACGGCCATTTTATTGACCTCAGTCTTTGAAAGATTGCTTGAAATTCTTGGCTTGGCCGAGAAAAAACATAGATAGATAAATACATCTGCTCTTTATTGTAAACGGCATTTTTGTTACTTTCAAAAATAAAATAAATCAATTGAGAAATTTTGGAAGTTAGCTAAAAAGTATATAACTATAAACTTTATTATGGAAACACTACAATTTAAAACATTAACCTAGAGTCAATACACTTATTGTAAGGATTAGTTTAATTAAACCACAACTTATCGCTTGTAAGCCCGTAAGCCCAACTATAGCATAACGCCAATACCTACCGTAAGCCTTCACACTCAATTAACACCATTAGACACCCAATTGACTGCTAATCACACTCATTTCACGCTACTAGAGTGAGCGCCAGGTAAGCTTGCGCGTGTTTTAAAGTCAGTCAGAACATTAGGATGTTATATTACGTCATAATTTGTAACGGAAATTGATAATCTAACCTCTTTGGTTAAGGTGAAAGGGTACCTGCGCTCTCTCCATACAAACGTAGTCGACTGTTTCCTCTCTGGATAATGACACTAGCACAAATATTTTTGTGCCATAAAACCTATAACTGCCATGACTATGCCCCTATGTTTTAGTTTTTTTACATTTTCAAATTATCATAAAAATTAAGATAAAAAAAATTAATAGGGGCATGGTCATGGCAGTTATAAGTTTTAAGCACCAAAAATATTAGCTCTAGTGTCCAGGGAGAAAACAGTCGACTACGCTTGTAATAGTTTGTATAGAAAGAGCCCCCGGTACCCTTTCCTCTTAACTTTTTGGTTAAAACTAGACAAGTTTTCAAGTCTCTACTCTAGGCCCTGGTGGGATGAGGCCAAATGAAAGCTTATTTTAAACATTAAAAAACCAGCTAAGTGCGAGTCGGACTTACGCACGAAGGGTAGGGAAGGGTTCGTACTATGTACTAATATATTCGGTTTTTAGTATGTGTTGTTATAGCAGCAACATAAATCATCATATGTGTCAATTTCTACAAGCTATCACGGTTCATAAGATATAGCCTGGTGACACACAGACATACGGCCGGACGGACGGACGGACAGACAGACAGTCAGTGGAATTTAATAGGGCCCCATTTTTACCCTTTAAAAATATAACTTACCTGTTTTATTTCAACTTGATATTTTTAAAATTCGTCATGTCGGAACTAAAGTAGAAAGACTGGAAATCATTTTAACCGTTAAATGTGAACGTCAAAAGTGTAACCAGTTCCGCAATCTATTTGCGGTAAGTTCGTCCGAAGTCGAGTGTCAATTCGTCTCTCTTTAGTGCGCTATCAAGTAAAGTGGAAAATCAAAAGGTTT
This sequence comes from Idaea aversata, assembly GCA_907269075.1. NCBI lineage: Eukaryota > Metazoa > Arthropoda > Insecta > Lepidoptera > Geometridae > Idaea > Idaea aversata. Next base: position 405,758 of record OU026100.1, read on the forward strand.
ATGATACCAATCTGGGAATGAACCGGCTTCCCTCGGGTCCTACTTTGTCGAGCCAATTGCGTTATGAACCTGTCAACTGGAAACTATGAAGTCTACAATATACGGAGGTAGATCGTTCGTATAACATTGCGGGTTTGAGTCTTGTCGTTGAAATTTTTAATATAGTTTCTCAAAGATACCTTTAGGTAACTAGCGCTCTACGGTCTCGCCCCCGTACGTCCCGATCCCGCGGAAATTTCGGGATCAAAAGTATCCTATGTCCATTTTTATCCCCTAAAGTATCGCCGATTTTTATTCAAATCGGTTCAGTCGTTTAACTTTTAAGAGGGAGCAAATATACAAATATCCCCCCCTCTCAATCACACCTAACACTCCCCTCCATGTTCTCTCTCTTCATTTTATAATAATATAAGTTATGTATTCTAAGCTAATGTAACTTTGCAAATATTAACAATTTTTTTTAAATTAAAATTAAAATAGATAAAAATCCAAATAATCGAGGTGTTTACATTTTCCTTAAAAAGCACTATTTATTTAAAGAACAATTTAAAAAAACACTAACAAATTAAAAAATTAACCCTTCCACACATTGAATCAACATTTTTCTAATTATATCCTTTCTAAGTGAAGAACTATTAGCGATACATTTTAAACTTTATTGCCTCGACTTATGGTGCAAAGAAACAAGTGGATATTTGTTTACGAATTTTACGATGCACAAATAGTGAAATGTACCTTACATAGCGGCGTTGCATTTTAAACCTTATTTCCTTGTCTGAAGGTGTAAAATATAAGTGTGTGTTTATAATGCACATTCTCCATGCATATCGTGAAGAAGGCATACTGCACCTGTTACAGAACGAAAGTATTGTTTAAATAACCATAAATTAACTAACCGAGATAAAAACCGTTAAAAAAACAGATATACATGAATGAATTTTAAAAACCATGAACGGAGTTTTGGCGGGAACGAGCCAACAACATGTCGTGCTGCAGTTTTATTTACACGAAACTTAGTTGTAAACCGAGTTAAATTGTATAATTCCGGTGGAAAGTTATCTAATTTAGTTCTGTGAAAGTGCACAAGTGTAGTGAAAGTAAAAATCAGTGTCAAACATGGACTTTTCTCGTTGCCTCCAAAATCTCCTACAAGGTTATAGTAAAGTAGCCACCGCTTTACTATGACCCCGGACTTGACAAACTGTGACTTGACGACTTGACCATCTTGAAACACTTTGCCCGATTTCTGTAAATCGGGCCATAACTTGATGCAAAATATTACTTGATACTGGCTATATGCACAAACTGTGCGAAGCCATAACTGAAAAAAAAAAAAAAAAACCATGAACTCTTGTTTCACGTCTTATTACAAAATAACACAGGCCTAGTTGCTTAGCTTAACAAAACTATCATTTATTATTCTTTATTCTAAAGACCCCTAGAGTCGTTTTTAGGGTTCCGTACCCAAAGGTTAAAAACGGGACCCTATTACTAAGACTTCGCTGTCCGTCCGTCTGTCTGTCACCAGGCTTTATCTCATGAACCATGATAGCTAGAGAATTGAAATTTTCACAGATGATGTATTTCTGTTGCCGTATTTTTTTATTTTTTAATCTATTACATAGCTTTTATCGCGGGCTTTGAGCGCGGCGTCCGAATCAAGAAATTCCGTAACGAAAATAAAACATAACACCCCCACTCCGCTTACCATGTAGCTCGGCCGAGCGTTCGCTTAACGTGTATGTATATGGTACGACTGTACAAAGCTCGCACGATGCAATAGCTTTACCGTGGCAGTCCCCGAGTGCCATTTACAGATACCGGACTTAGTGATAACTGCTTGTTTATGATTATTGTGATTATTGTCATTATAATAGATTTACTAGCAGGATGATCGTGATAACTGATCTTACTCATCGTGATTATTACTCGTGATTATCTTGATTACTCATGATTATCTTGATTACTCATGATTATCTTGATTACTCATGATTATCTTGATTACTCATGATTATCTTGATTACTCGTGATTATCTTGATTACTCGTGATTATCTTGATTACTCATGATTATCTTGATTACTCATGATTATCTTGATTACTCATGATTATCTTGATTACTCGTGATTATCTTGATTACTGTTCTTGATCTTCGTGATTATAGTACAGCTTAGTTTACCGATTTTTGTCCATTTTTAGAATTAAATGAGATTTTTTGCTAGTGGGATGAATTTAGACTAAATAAAAATGCCAGTGTTATTAAGTTACCGATATGTTCCGGGCATGTTCCGAGGTAGTGAGAGAACAGCTTGCATAAAAAGGAAAATAATCGGTCGGTAGCACCTCCTTTTCTGAAGTCGGTTAAATATAACTAGTATCACAATCGATACGAGAACGAACTGATATCAACAACGTACAGGTGTATCAAATAAATTCCTAGCAAACTTCCTAACTTTATATATTCCTAATAATATATATCTACTACCTGCTGGTTTGGTATAGTTCGACCACGTGCACGCGTACAATCGACGCGACGCGGACGGTTATAATCAATCAATATAAAATTCATAGTCCTAAAACAATGCACAGCTAAAGCTAATGAACTAATCGGGCTTTTTGGCAAACATGTCGAACGCCACCGCTAAGAAGAGATTTAAATAAAAAAAAATTCAAATCAACTCTAACGTGGGTGATGTCGCAGTTAAAAGCTAGTAGATAGAAAGGGAAGCTTATATTTGGTCTTTATACACACTAATTGGAGTTTATCCCTTAAAAAATTGATATTAAAACCAATCTTTGGTGGGTTAGTAGTTAGTATCTATAGAACTACGTCTCGATTTGACTAGGTAGCCGATACGACTAAATCGTAGTTTAGACTTTGATCTCGATTGGACTAGCTCGTTATTTGACCAAATTCTAATTTTTCAAATTAAATTAGCAGTTCTACGTCAGAATGCATAATTTATGTAGATTTCTTTAAACCAAGAATGTAGACCGGTTAATTTTTACCGGTTTATACAGCTCAATAGCTGCATAGCTCAATAGTTGAGTACGAGTCAATGCTCGTACTCAACCAACACTAAAATACATGTTAGAATTTGAGCCTATAGACTCTGTAGCAGGTAACCTTCATAAATTAAATAGGCAACATCAGCTTACATTGCTTAAAGTTGCAAATCAATTCAGTAGCCGCGCACAAACTAAACGTAGTCCTGGTATATACGTGTGTACCGTTGGAATATACGCACGAGATATGAGATCGTTTTTGCTGACTCTACTACAAAACGCAATGCAAAGAGATTTAATTACAGAATAGAAAAGACTAAAACTTTTTCATTCCAATAATAATTTATTTACATCTAATCTAGATGATAAAATAAACTTAAATCTAGGTGACGCAAAGAGCGGCCTTATCACCTAAGAGCGATCTCTTTCAGGCAACCTTTGGATGGACAAGAAGTTGAAGTATTTAAAAGGTAGAGTGTTTAAACAAATTGTTTCAAATATAAAAACAAATAAATGTTATACCTACTACTTTAAAAATAAATCGAAACATAACGTTATTTTCTATTTAGTTACTAATTAACATAGTTTTCCAACTGCTCATTTCGAAACCTAATTAAGGTTTTATTAAAAAAAAAAACCTAATTTTGAATTTTCTCTCGTAAATTACTTTTGGAAGATTAACTAAAACAATGCTTAAGTTTTTGACTAATTGAAATTGTTTTTATTTTGTCCTGAAAAGTCTCGCTGGGGGTCAGTTGCAAAAACAAAAACGAAAAACGTTATGACAAGATTACTTATAATGTGTAATTTTGAACCTACTCGCATTATTTTACCACTAATAATTTGGTTAGTGTAATTAATACTATTATGTCGCAGTAAGACGTTTTACGTAATCCACTGCGGATGCGTCGCTTATCACCTTACCCATTTTTTTCTGGTTGGCGCTAATAAGACTAATAAGTATTAACACAGATTCCGAATGTGATCAGCAATGACCCATCATTTTACGTGATCCGATAATGTAAACTACACAAACGTATTTCCGTACTTAAACCAGGCTTATTTAAACCTGGTCTAAATAAGCCTGGTTTAACCTAAACATATAGTGCGTTCCAGGTTACTCTATGCGCGTTCAGTAGAGCTTCCATTGCGTTTCGTTTTCATCTCTGCGTGCACTTTTTAATTACATTTCGCATGACAATAGCAAATATTAACTCAGAAAACGAATGAAAACACGGAAAACCGTACTTACATTTAACACTATTTTTATTTTTATGGCAAAGTGTGTGGATTTTACTAAAACTCCACCAGGTTCTCATCTCAATACTTCATCGGGGTGCTGGAACGCGTTAGCATTAAGTATTTGTAAAACAAAATATAAATACGCCCCCTTTTTATACCCTTCATTAGGGTTCGTAATGTATTTTTTGTATGTGTTTTTAACAGACGTGATTTTTATGTGATGATAATGGTACGGAATCCTTCGTGCGCGAGTCCGACTCGCACTTGACCGGTTTTTTTTTGAAGTCGTTTAAATTAGGACAGCATCGATTTAGTTCCAATTTTGACTATGCGCAAACAAATCTGGCGAGCACTTTAATTAAATAATTCACCGATATACCTAAGCCTGCTCACTGTACAGTCGTCGTCATACTGAAATAGGCTTTTAGTTCCGATTAACATTGACGAATGGGTCATTGGAATAACTGACGAGAGTCACGTACGCGATTATCGATCTTTAGCCTTTGATAATACGGTGTAGTTTAGAGGAGAAGCTAGTAGATTCCTTGACATTGTTACCACGAGGTTTGCAACGTGTAATACGGATAGAGATAAAATAGTTATAGTGTTATAGAGTGTACATCAGAGCATAATCACGATTCATGAGTGAACCTGGAACTCTTTCAACTTAAATTCGGTCATCGTGGGACTGTCAAATGCAGAAAACGTTCAGGTTTTGTATAATTTCTTATGTTTTAAGAAACACCGACGCGTGAGTTTTACTTTCACGGGTTTGACACTCGTCAATATTGATCCTGTAGTAATATCGGGATAAATAGTAAGCAGAGCATTTTTTTGTAAGGTGACCGTAGATTTTCGTTGACTGTTCAGTTTCTACTTGGTGGATTTTGATGTTAAGTCTTCTACGAACTTTCCAGAAAATAAATGAAAATCAGTTTTCAGTCCTTCTTACAGATAAACAGACTTGAATACACTAAAGACTTAACCTTTGTCCATTCTTCATTTGTTATACCTGAAAAGACAGGTAATACAATGTGTTAAATTTCTATGTAGTTATAACCCAAAAAAGATTTTTGTAAGTACATTAGAACCCTTTTGATGTACGCTCTATTACAATATGTTTTATCTCTATGGTAATGAGGTTAATCTATTTAACTACACGTGAAGAGAGGCACTGTCTTCGGTTGATATAACTAGCTGCGCTAAGTGGGTTTACCTTGGTCGTATTAGAATATCGAGATACAAAGACCTAGCCTAACTATGGATGTTTTCAAATTATCTGCTATCTATGTAATCGAAGTATTAATATTTAGTTTTTAGTTCCGAGCCAAGTGCCAAAACACAAAATGCAATGTGCCCACTTAAAGAGGCACGCAATGAGAACAAGCAAAAATAAGTATTAGTGACACCATTCATAAACCACGACACGTGTTTCGCGTCTACACGACACATTGGACTCCGACCGCGGTATTTGCGCGACAAACGTGAGATACGACGTCTCTCGAGATGTTGTCTCGCTGAACGCTGGAACAAGAGTCAAAGAGTTAGTCTTGTGTATGCATGCCTCTTCAAGTGGGCGGGAGGGCGGTGCACATTGCATTTTGTGTTTTGGCACTAGGCTCGGAACTAAAAACTAAATATTAATACTACCATTACAGATATGGAGTTTCGAAAAGTAATGCCAGATTCAATGAACTAGCTATCTATGTAGCCGGTTTTATTGCTAAAAGATTTACTAGTTTTTAGTAATTAATATAAGTGTGGGCGTAAATTGTAAACATGAAATTTTTAATTGCAGGCACGGTTAGGTTAGAACGCATGAGCGTAGCGAGCGTCCGAGTACCTTCCCGTGTAACTTAATTAACCCAGAAAAGGTGTGCATTCAGATATTATTACATAGTAGCTCTGCTTGACCTACATAATATAAACCGAGTTTCGATATGCTATTGGTGTTTTTGATAGTTGAAAACTAAAGGCACATTTATGACGTTAAATCCGTAACATTTGGTTTTTGCTGACCGATGTAGCTAATCCAACCTGTTAGCTACATTATTTTTCCTTACATCCTGTATATGTATATTATGTTCCACGTTACGCAAGCAACCCGCTCTCCTCTGACAGGTTTTATAGACGTTCCTCGAGAAAACCACAGACTCTGGCAATATCTAAGGCCCTTTCACTTTTTATAATATTAGAAGGATTCGAAGATTTACGAGTTTTCTCCACAACGAGTCTCGGTACTTACCGTAACTATCGCTCTTTCATCGAAGTGGAAAATAAGTTAGGTAACTTTGTTGAGAAATGTACGAATTCTTCCTCCGTTCTGCGAGGATTTTTGCCGGTGGCTTTGATCGTTTTCATTAATTTTTCATGTTGGAATGTACGCGGACTATAAACTTTGAATCGATATGCATCGTGTTTCCGCGGGTTGTTCTAGTCGTGTAGGTGAAGTGAACCATTATTTAATAATTCTACGATTTTTGGAAATTCTAACTTTTGAAAATTTTGAAACTCTTCGAAAACACGCTGTAGGTATACGTGTAAAGGTCTATCCGCACAGCTCAGTGACGGCGCGACACCGACAGTTCCGTACCGTACCGTGCCGTGCCGTGACGTACGTACACGGCGCAGTGATTTTTAGTACTTTATCGCTAGGGTTACCATAACTTCCGATCGCGAGTCCAACTCGCACTTGGCCGGTTTTTTAAGTTATACTATGTAAAAAAACGAGAGCGAGCAAAGATATCGACCGAAAAATTTCCGATATTTTGACTGCGGTTATAAAGAAAATGAATGTACCAAGGGGTCGATCGATCTAGAAATGTGATAAATACGGGCAACACACGGACCAATTCAATAAACTTTTCGTCGGCCATCTTAAAACACTGCGACCGTGTCAGGCAAAATATTGTCCGCTACAAATTCACGCCGGATCACGGCGAGCGTCGGAGCAACGTCGGAGCAGCACTGACATCACTGAACACATCACTGTGACTGACCAGTACGATAGTCTAGTACAAAAAGTATGAAACAATATCATTTTTCACTGATACTGATAGAACGTCACGGTACGGCACTGTGCCGGCACTGTGTCGTCACTGAGCTGAAAATAGTTTACCAAAACTCACCAAACATAGAGACGACGACATACTCAACTATTGTTGTTTTGTTCGCAAATGAGATGGTACGCGAACTGTCGGGCGACCGTTTAGTCTATAGTCTGAGATTGCCCTAGTGTAATGTTTTTTTGATATCCCATGGGAGTTCGAAGAAGGAAATGATTGTGTGTGTTAGCCGAATCGAGTTTTTGAATTACATTCTGTAGAACTGGCAAGTAAGTGAGTGAGTACCTAGAGATTTGTGACTTGTACTTCTTTGATGTGAAGTAGGTACTGAGAATGTCTTATAATGACAAACACGATGGACACTTCCTACGGCGAAGACAACAGAGAAATAAAGAGTTATAGCCGTGTTTGCGTTTTTACATATAAAAAGCGGACCGGTTGCATTTTTACGTGCGTTTTCATTATTATTTTACTAGACTAGAAGAGTGATGAGTATGAATGTAGAGGGATGGAGAGGAAGAGGACGACCGAAGAAAAGATGGATGGACTGCGTGAGACAAGACATGAGATAGATGAATGTGAACGATGAGATGACGACTAATAGGAGTGAATGGAAGAAAAAGACTTACTGCGCCGACCCCAAATAAATTGGGATAAGGGCAGGAAGATGATGACGTTATTTTGCTTCCAAGTAAGTACAAACTTAATGGGCCTTTCATCTTTTAGGCTGGGAACATTTGTTTTCGTCTATCAATATGTTTGGCTTACAGGTTATACAGGTTTTATTATAATTATGATAGTATTTTATATTTTTTTTCGGGAATTTCTCCATTGGAGGAGATCGTCTCCTTAAAAAGGATTGTCTCTGAGGAAGATATATAAAATAATGAAAAATCTGATGAAGATCTTTGCAGTAATGGGCACAAAGTAGCTCCTTAAAATGCTGTAAATTTTTAACTTTTAGATTGTTACCTGTAGAATCGGCCTTTTAACTACTAAGGAGGAATGATGGTGGAAGAGCTGGAACCACTTTCTTATCACAACTTCTTAAAGTTTGTGCCCTACTATTCTCAGAACTACTTACTTTGTAAGAAAAAATTACAGCATCTTACAATGAAGTTAGATTACCACCAAAAGATTAAGTTTGGTAACGACCATAATGTTACGTTACTACCAAAAGATTAAGTTAGGAAACGACCATAATGTTAGGTTAGATAACGATCATAATGTTAGGTTAGATAACGACCATAATGTTAGGTTAGATAACGACCATAATGTTAAGTTAGATAACGATCATAATGTTAGGTTAGATAACGACCATAATGTTAGGTTAGATAACGACCATAATGTTAGGTTAAATAACGATCATAATGTTAGGTTAGATAACGACCATAATGTTAGGTTAGATAACGACCAAAATGTTAGGTTAGATAACGACCATAATGTTAGGTTAGATAACGACCATAATGTTAGGTTAGATAACGACCATAATGTTAGGTTAGATAACGACCATAATGTTAGGTAAGATAACGACCATAATGTTAGGTTAGATAACGACCATAATGTTAGGTTAGATAACGACCATAATGTTAGGTTAGATAACGACCATAATGTTAGGTTAGATAACGACCATAATGTTAGGTTAGATAAAGACCATAAAGTTAGGTTAGATAACGACCATAATGTTAGGTTAGATAACGACCATAATGTTAGGTTAGATAACGACCATAATGTTAGGTTAGATAACGACCATAATGTTAGGTTAGATAAAGACCATAATGTTAGGTTAGATAACGACCATAATGTTAGGTTAGATAACGACCATAATGTTAGGTTAGATAACGACCATAATGTTAGGTTAGATAACGACCATAATGTTAGGTTAGATAAAGACCATAATGTTAGGTTAGATAACGACCATAATGTTAGGTTAGATAACGACCATAATGTTAGGTTAGATAACGACCATAATGTTAGGTTAGATAACGACCATAATGTTAGGTTAGAATAGAATAGAATAGAATAGAAAAACATTTATTTGGACAAGCACACGACAAATACATATTTAGAACAGTTAATAGTTGTTGACAAAACACAACAAAACAAAACATAGAATGTATAACAATAAGCAACAAAAGAATAAGATGAAAAGACAGGAAATTATAAGAATAGGTACAAGGTCCAAAAAGTATAAGATAGAGTGACAGACAATTCAGAAAATACAGTAGAAAGAAAATAATTAACAAAAAAGTATTTGATTAAAAAATAGGGTCTAAGGAGCCGTGTGCCTCCAAAAAGGCTCTGCCTCAGCAAAAAATAGCTGCAACAACATTGAGTTGATGCAGCCGCTGGTCTTCCGGCAGGACCCTTAACGGATGACGTTTCGCACCGCGAGCAGAGCCAGCAAGAAGAAAATGTCACAAAAAGAAAATATACCATAGTAAAATAAATAACCATAAATATATAACTAATAGGTTAAGTAGATAAAACAATATAAATGTACATATTAAATACACTTATTAGATATAATTATTAATAATAATATTACAATAAAATAAGAATAGTTATACTAATGCCTATATACCTTCCAAAATAAAATAATCAATAATCAATACTTAAACTTAATACCTACTTAATTTATGAGTTTTCATAATTATTTGCCTAACCCTGTAACATATGATGTGTAACGCAGCCAAGTCTCATTTTCCGAACGCAGCCGCAGGCTGACATTGACAGACAACCAATTTTTTCGCCGCGACCGCCACACGCCGACCGCACCCACTTTCACAATGGCGTTTTTTACTTTTTATCAGAAAGAAAGCTTTTTTGAAGTAATTAGCAGCAGTTACTAGCACATCAAGATCACAAGGTATACAAAGAGGAGCCCCGAAGAGGCGGAAACCTAATACTTGGGCAAACCTTTGCCCAAAGCATTTGCAGTGAAACAAGAAATTGCTATTCGTGAAGAACACATTGGTATGTGATTTCCGCATTAGATACTTGCTTCTGTAATAACAATAATTTGTAATGTGTTCTAAAACTAGTGACTGTTTTAAGGTCACGGATTGGAGGCGGGAGGTCATTCCAACAGCGTGTAGCGGCGAACCTAAACGAGCCACGAAAGGCCACAGAATGGTGCGATGGCCAGGACAGAACAGGAGTACACGGACGTCTGGGATATAATCGGCAATCATCCGCCCATTTCAACTTATTGAAAAGGTACTGCGGTTTTTGATATTTAATCAGACCAAATAAGAGGCAGGCAAGGTGCAATGCACGGCGTTCTTCCATTTTAAGCATCTTATGTCTACATAGGTATGGCGTCACATGCGTACGAGGGGGGATATGAAAACAGAACCTGGCGCAAGCGTTTTGTACTCGTTGTATTAGTTTTTTAGTTCTATTTAAGATACAAGGTCCAAGTACTGTGTCACAATAATTTAACTTGGATAGAATTAAGGACTCACATAAAGCCACTCTCACCTCAACAGAAAGATAAGGTCTAATTTTGTAAAGAGTTTTGAGCCTGTAGAAGCAGTTACGGACGCACTCACCGATGTGGGCCTCAAACTTAAGAGTGCTATCCATGATTAACCCAAGGTTTCTGGCCTCTGACACTCTTTCCAACGGGACATTGTCAATTTGGATGTTGATTTGCTCATTATCTAGTTGATCCAACTTAAATTTTGTACCAATTAGCATAAACTTTGTTTTGTTTGGGTTTAGAGCTAGGCGATTAGCTTTAGACCACTTATGAATACTAGCCAGATCGTTGTTTATCCTATCCACTGCTAGAGATAAGTCAGAAGGCTTAAAAGAAAAATATAGTTGGAGGTCATCTGCATATGCATGATACCCACAGTGCTGGATGACACCAGGGAGGTCAGCACAATATAAAATAAATAGAAGGGGGCCTAGGATGGACCCCTGGGGCACGCCGCGTGATACCGCGCGTGGGGCTGACTGCACCCTAGTACCATTGATCCCTGCAAGCTCTACAAACTGCTGCCGATTACTGAGATAGCTATGAAACCACTGCAGAGATATTGCATCTAAACCATAATATGCTAACTTGGATAGGAGAAGTGAAGTGTCTATACAGTCAAATGCACGCGAATAATCAAGCAAAACTAAGACACTTACTCTTCCGTCATCCTGGGCCTGCAAGAGATTGTCAACTACATCACAAAGCGCAGTGGCCGTACTATGTCCCTTCCGAAAGCCAGATTGTAATTTGGGCAATATGTCTTGATCCTCCAAGAACTTTGTCAGCTGATTACAGACTACTTTTTCGAGTATCTTGGACAGACATGGAAGTATACTTATTGGTCGCAAGTCTTGAACTGTAGCTGGAGTGTTATTTTTAGGGATCGGTTTAACAACTGCAGTTTTCCAAAAGGTAGGGAAAGTTCCACTAGTAATAGACCCATTGATAATAGCGGTGATAGCACTAAGAGATTGTGGCAAAGTCAGATTCAACATTTCTAGTGAAATACCATCAATACCTAGAGCATTAGATTTTAGGTTATTAAAGTACTTTAACACTAAATCTTCGCTAACAGGTTCAAGCGAGAAAGTTTCTGAGCTATGCCGATGATGCTCAAAGTATGTTAGTTGGGAGATATTGACCACTAGATTTGCCCCAGGGACATTTAGAAAATGGGTATTGATGTTATCTGGATTATCAAATTGAGGAGGTAGATCAGCATCATCTGTTTTTAATGTAAGAGTCTTTTTGAGGTTTTTCCAAAGAGATTTGGGATTTTTTAAGCTGCTATTTATTTTGGTACAGAAATAACTCCGCTTTTCACTCTCTATAGCACCAATCACTAGATGTTTCATATCTAAATAACACGCTTTGGAACTTGCTGTTTGAGTGCGTTTGTATTTGTTATATAAGCTGTCCCGAATACGGAACATGTTCTTGACTGTGTCTGTAATCCAGGGATGAGGCGGATGAGAAAATTTATTTAGCTTAACTGGAGCATGAATATCAAAAAGAAAAAGAATAGAGCTTGTTAGCTGAGAGACCATACTGTCAACATTATCCATCCTACAAATGGCTTCCCAATTCATGTCATCTAGGTCCTTTTCCCACAATTCTGGAAGAATGTTTTTCAGGGGACGGTAGGTCACCCAACGAGGACAGGGCTTCGGGCATTTGAACTTAAATTCAGCTGACACCATTGCATGGTGACCAACATCAGGACTATATTTAACATTGACTTTGATTGGACGACTGTCAGTACAGATCAAGTCAATAAGGGTTTGAGTATCTGTGAAATGAGTGGGTTCTGTCACAAGTTGATCCAACTTTAAGGTCTGCAAGAATTGAGTGAGTTGCCTGGTGTCATTATTACTTTTTAGCATGTTTATATTGAAATCACCCAGTACAATGAGCCCATCACTCTTTAAAAAAGAAGTCACCGATTCGGTCACAGCATCAAAAAAGGTGTCAACACCGAGCCACTGAGGCCTATAGGCTGTACCTACTACAATAGATAGACTGTTTACCCTAACACGAAGTCAAAACTGTTCCACTGTCTGGGATAGAGGGTGTGTCAATATACTAAAGTAAATACCCTTACGTATATAGAAGCCTACTCCACCACCCCGGCCCCCTAAGATGTGGTTTGGCCGTGGAGACAATAGTATTCTATAGCCAGGCACCCTAGGCAACCTATCCTCCTGACCAGCCCTAATCCAACATTCATTTATGGCCATTATGTCTGGGGACAATTGTTCCATAGCGACTATAAACTCTTCCTGGTTAGTGTTTAGAGATCCTGAGTTAAATAATCCAATAATTAGATTTTTATTTTTCATCATAAAAATTGACTTTGATATACATCAAATTGCAATGAACGTATAATTACCAGGTACCTTTGACTACTAAGTATATTAAAATTAGGGTGTAAGTCTAGTAAATTAGATGAATATAAATATAGACAATAGATAAAGATAAAACTAAATATGATGATAAATATGCAAGTTATATGATTCCTATTAAGGAGAGTGGCCTTATGTCCTGAGTCCATTTCCAAGTTCATCAATAACAAGTTAATTAAATTACTTTTATTGTAATGTAGATAGACCGTGTATGTTAAGTAAGTAAAATATATGTATATGATAAGTATTTTATGATAACGCAAGAAATTTAATATATAACGAAGATGTAGTATAACAAATGTAAAATATGATATGTTTGTGACAGAATGAGTTATTAAAATGAAAATAATGACTAAAATATTTTTTTCCATCAGATTCATATAAAAGACTGGCACAATAATAACATAATAAAAGTGATAAAAAAAGGATAAAAAATATAACATAAATATAAGGTCAAACATAAATTTAATCAAAAATTTTCAGTTTGCCTATCGGTACCGTCAGCGCCGAAGACCCGGACCAGATCACTCGACGCCTTGATCCGGTAGACAGGGCTTCCATCTGCCTTACGTGTCAGGATCTGCCCCTGCCTTGTCCACGCCCAGCGCCAACCGTGAGACCGAGACTCCTGCCGCACCTGCTGGAACAGCCGCCGGTTGCGCCGCGTCAGCCGCTCGTTTATAAAAACGCGCTGCTGCGGTTGATGGTCCGACGCAGCGAGCGAGCGGCGCACACGCGCAGCCTTAAGCAGCTCGTCGCGCAGGCCGCGACGCGCCATGCGCACCACGAGGCGGCGCGGGCGCTCACCCGCAGCCGGCTGCGCGCCGACGCGCTCTGCAAATGTGATGTCTCGCTCTTCAAGTGGAACGCCGAGCCGAGACGCGAGCACCACGACGACATGCACGGGATTTTCCCCCCGCTCCTCGGGCAAGTAGCCGATCTCGAGATCGGAGAGGAGTGCCTCCTGCTCCCTCTCGTCAAGCTCCTGCTTCAGGGCGGCGATGGCAGTTTCCAGCTCGGCCACCCGGCCGTCAGGCGCCGGCACAGGCGCCGCCACCAACTCCCGCCGCTCGAGCGCCTCAAGCCGCTGCTCCATACCACCGACGCGGCTGTCGAGGCTCGCAACTGTGGCGCGGAACTCGGACATCTCTGCCCGGAGCCCGCGCATCTCCTGTGCCAAGTTATTCATTGCCGCCACCAGTTCACGATGAGCCGCCGGCGACGTAGAGGAAGGCTCAGACTCTACCTGCAGGCCTTTGAGAGGGGTGTTGTCCCTATTATTCCTCTTAACTTTGGCACTACAGTCAGGGCAAGACCAATTCTCGCCAACGTCCCTCGCACCGGGCAGCAATCCACAGTCTTTGTGGAAGCTGCATGAACAGCCCCCACAAGTGATGGTCACGGCCGACCCCGACATGTATTTACCGCATCCTTTACATTTAGCCATGACTGGACGTGAATAGGCGACTTTAAATGTTAGCTGTCACTGTCACTCGGATTTGACAAATGTGTCGAGACGTCAAACTGTATGAAGAGCTGTCAAACGTCAATGGAAGTAAACAAAACAATTCACCCACAAGTGTTCGTAAATAAAAATGTTTAAAATTAATTCTACCGACAAGTTTTATGTTTTCAGCCTGTTTATAGAACAATTACAGGCCGCCAGGATAAACCGGCAACCGCACAAGACAGGTAAAATAGCACACCACACGAATACAACACACCCAAGGCTACAGAACAACTTTGAACATCAAATTTTCAACTTTTAGCACAGATACGACTCGTATCAAGTAATCACTCTGCGATCCGAAACGTCACTCCTATAACTAGATAACGACCATAATGTTAGGTTAGATAACGACCATAATGTTAGGTTAGATAACGACCATAATGTTAGGTTAGATAACGACCATAATGTTAGGTTAGATAACGACCATAATGTTAGGTTAGATAACGACCATAATGTTAGGTTAGATAACGACCATAATGTTAGGTTAGATAACGACCATAATGTTAGGTTAGATAAAGACCATAAAGTTAGGTTAGATAACGACCATAATGTTAGGTTAGATAACGACCATAATGTTAGGTTAGATAACGACCATAATGTTAGGTTAGATAACGACCATAATGTTAGGTTAGATAACGACCATAATGTTAGGTTAGATAACGACCATAATGTTAGGTTAGATAACGACCATAATGTTAGGTTAGATAACGACCATAATGTTAGGTTAGATAACGACCATAATGTTAGGTTAGATAACGACCATAATGTTAGGTTAGATAACGACCATAATGTTAGGTTAGATAACGACCATAATGTTAGGTTAGATAAAGACCATAATGTTAGGTTAGATAACGACCATAATGTTAGGTTAGATAACGACCATAATGTTAGGTTAGATAACGACCATAATGTTAGGTTAGATAACGATCATAATGTTAGGTTAGATAACGACCATAATGTTAGGTTAGATAACGACCATAATGTTAGGTTAGATAACGACCATAATGTTAGGTTAGATAACGACCATAATGTTAGGTTAGATAAAGACCATAAAGTTAGGTTAGATAACGACCATAATGTTAGGTTAGATAACGACCATAATGTTAGGTTAGATAACGACCATAATGTTAGGTTAGATAACGACCATAATGTTAGGTTAGATAACGACCATAATGTTAGGTTAGATAACGACCATAATGTTAGGTTAGATAACGACCATAATGTTAGGTTAGATAACGACCATAATGTTAGGTTAGATAACGACCATAATGTTAGGTTAGATAACGACCATAATGTTAGGTTAGATAACGACCATAATGTTAGGTTAGATAACGACCATAATGTTAGGTTAGATAACGACCATAATGTTAGGTTAGATAACGACCATAATGTTAGGTTAGATAACGATCATAATGTTAGGTTAGATAACGACCATAATGTTAGGTTAGATAACGACCATAATGTTAGGTTAGATAACGACCATAATGTTAGGTTAGATAACGACCATAATGTTAGGTTAGATAACGACCATAATGTTAGGTTAGATAAAGACCATAATGTTAGGTTAGATAACGACCATAATGTTAGGTTAGATAACGACCATAATGTTAGGTTAGATAACGACCATAATGTTAGGTTAGATAACGACCATAATGTTAGGTTAGATAAAGACCATAATGTTAGGTTAGATAACGACCATAATGTTAGGTTAGATAACGACCATAATGTTAGGTTAGATAACGACCATAATGTTAGGTTAGATAACGACCATAATGTTAGGTTAGATAAAGACCATAATGTTAGGTTAGATAACGACCATAATGTTAGGTTAGATAACGACCATAATGTTAGGTTAGATAACGACCATAATGTTAGGTTAGATAACGACCATAATGTTAGGTTAGATAACGACCATAATGTTAGGTTAGATAAAGACCATAATGTTAGGTTAGATAACGACCATAATGTTAGGTTAGATAACGACCATAATGTTAGGTTAGATAACGACCATAATGTTAGGTTAGATAACGACCATAATGTTAGGTTAGATAACGACCATAATGTTAGGTTAGATAAAGACCATAATGTTAGGTTAGATAACGACCATAATGTTAGGTTAGATAACGACCATAATGTTAGGTTAGATAACGACCATAATGTTAGGTTAGATAACGACCATAATGTTAGGTTAGATAACGATCATAATGTTAGGTTAGATAACGACCATAATGTTAGGTTAGATAACGACCATAATGTTAGGTTAGATAACGACCATAATGTTAGGTTAGATAACGACCATAATGTTAGGTTAGATAACGACCATAATGTTAGGTTAGATAACGACCATAATGTTAGGTTAGATAAAGACCATAATGTTAGGTTAGATAACGACCATAATGTTAGGTTAGATAACGACCATAATGTTAGGTTAGATAACGACCATAATGTTAGGTTAGATAACGACCATAATGTTAGGTTAGATAACGACCATAATGTTAGGTTAGATAACGACCATAATGTTAGGTTAGATAACGACCATAATGTTAGGTTAGATAACGACCATAATGTTAGGTTAGATAACGACCATAATGTTAGGTTAGATAAAGACCATAATGTTAGGTTAGATAACGACCATAATGTTAGGTTAGATAACGACCATAATGTTAGGTTAGATAACGACCATAATGTTAGGTTAGATAACGACCATAATGTTAGGTTAGATCACGACCATAATGTTAGGTTAGATCACGAGCGTAAAATTAGGTTAGGTTTGGTAACGAAAGTTCCTTTTCCAGCGAAGTTGATTAACATCCCTGTCTCACCCGCTATATGCCTGTTTTATCCGGGAACGTGAGAGACGACTACCGGCAGGATTAGTTCAGTTTTATGTTTAATTGGATACAGTTTGTGTTTCGATTTTAAATAGATTAAAGTATTTGAATGGAGTGCTCTGTTTACTTTGTTAGCTTATTGTTGTGTTGTTCTGGAAGCCACTTTGATACATTTAGGATACGTTTAGAATTGCGATTTCGTCATGATTCGACTCGCGCGATTTAAAAACATACGTGTGATTTTAAAATAGAAGGATAGTAAAATTTACCTTGTCATATAATTTAAAGAGTAACTACGAGTATGTTTTCTCCCTTCATTATACCACGAAAACAGCCGATTACGGAAAAAGGCCTGTGATGTCATACTTTTTATGCTGAGAATTTGATACTTTATCTTTGATGTTTAAAATATGACGTCACAGTCTTGTTAATAATAATTGTATAGGTAGCCAATTATTATAAGCTATAATCAATACCAATATTAAATATCTATCGATTGTATATTTTAATGTTAAAACTGTCAATTACCAAATTTCGGTATGCGTTTATCCTCTCAGCTGGCATGCTGGCATAATTAAGTCAAGTATTATAAGTACAAGTATCAGTATTTACCTACATGATAAGAGCGGTGTTGGCTTAGTGGTAGATACCTCGACTTTCATTCTGAAGGTCGTGGTTTCGAATCCGGGCCGGCCGTGCAGCAATGTATGTTTCTTAAGAAAAATGTATGTGCGCTAATTGACATTGCTCTTACGGTGAAGGAAAACATCGTGATGAAACCCGCGGCTTGGTTGGCTCCAGAAGTATTGACAAGTTCTCTCCTCTGGACATGGTCGACTAAGCTGAGAGGGTAGTAGGTGCTGGGCAAGCCTACTCCATCTTCACGCAAAAAGGACCTAATTAAAAAGAGTCTAATCGCGAATAACAGCCCGTATACAAGTACAAGTACAAGAAAAAGTATCTACATGATCCTAGTGAACTAAATATGTAGAGTGTACGTAGGTACCTTGCCCTATATATCTCGCTCGGATCTTTTAAAACAGTAATAATTTATTTAGTTGAAGCCTAGAATTGGGCACAGATATGGTCCGGAGCAAGTGGTCACCAGTTATACAGTATTGAAGAATATTTCGGCATTAAATATGCAAAGAGATAGAGCCGATTGGTTTCCGAAACGGAAAATAAATCTGGATATTTTATAGATTGTTCCGAAACTTTAAGAGGTTATGCAAAACTAGTAGAGAACAGACAAAAGCTAATACATGTCAACCGGTGAAAACCGTACTGTAAAAGGGAGCGTAAAAGGGAGGGAGCATCCAATTCCGGTAAACGCCGAAATGTAGCGACCAAGAGAGTTCTAGGTAATCGCTAGCTAACCCATAAACGAAGTAGACCAAGACTAGCAAAAGCTGGACCTTTCTGAGAATTTGAAGCAGTTGGTGCAAGTCGCTGTTCATGAACGTGCAGTAACGCTAGAAAATGGATCTGCTCTCACTGCATCAGCTAATTGTTCGCTTCGCCTTAGAAAGAAATAAAATATGTTTAAAAGAAAAAAAAGAAAAAAACAAGAAACTATCTTTATATAGACCAACATCTTCCTTTATTTCTTCCTTGTGACGTAGTCAGTTGCCTCATAGCTCAGCAGGTTTTATCATTCTACATCAAGAAAAGATATCTGTGTGATGATTTTTACAGAAACGTTAAAGACCCTGGTTGTAAGACCGCATCGTCACTTATCATCATCATCATATTAATGGTCAAACACTCACCTATCTTGCATTAGGTATATAAAAGATACCTTGTTTAAGTAGGTAGAGAACTTTCATGAAATTACCACACGATTCTAAAGTACATCAGCAGACGTTAATACTATCCCGTGGAATTCGTTCTAAGCCCCCGCAATGTTCCGCCTTTGTATTCGGATTACTTATTTTTATATCTTGCAATATAACCTGATTTGGGTCGGTGAATGAGTTCCGTGAGAAATATTACCGTCTTTGTGGGTTGCCAGGATTTAAATATATTAATTCACTTTTATTGTTGTTGTTGGAGGGTGTTTTTGTCTCTATATACAATAAATGTTGGGTTTGAATTAATTAAAGATCGCGTAGGCAGGGAAACAGCCGCAGTGGAGTAGGTGAAACTTCTCGTGTGTGCTAATATGCTGCGCGCGAATACAGCGTCAATTACGCCAGCGACATATGCACTACTGAGTAATGACCTGTTAGTGCTATATTTTCAAAATAACAAGTTATCTTGTCTATGGTTTTTGCAAGGGTTCCCTTCATCATATCAGCCACAGGCCCTGTGCGTCCAACAACGGTCCAAGTGACCCCTTACTGACCATTAAGAATATTTCTCCACAAAAAAGCGTTTGGACACAATAAAAGTAACTCAGAATGCCGCGGTATTCCGTGTCCGAAACGCCGATTTGGTGTGAAGGCATTTTTTGTTTGTCGCAGTACAGGTGAACCGCGCAAAATAATTATGCCAAACCTAAAGGGGTGGTCCCTTTAGGTTGAGTGAACTTACTGTGCTAGGTTAGCTAAATATTTTCCAAAAATTCGAGTGTTACCTATTTATTGCAGTACGTTCTGGTACAGACAGTTTAATATTGTGTCACCAGCCTCGCGTATACCAAAGTGGTCGCAGGACGCTTGTGTTGTTAACTTAGTATTGGCATTCTAAAGCTGGTAGGTAAGGTAAAACTATAAATAAAATTGCGTCCTCTGACAAATGCAACCTCAAATGTAACTTTTCAATGAACTAAGAATTAAATCTATTGCAAGAGCGTTTTTTTAATTTGGAACATTACAGCGCTCCAGCAATGTTGTATGAAACGGCGTGCTAATGTACTAACGCTCCTGCAATGGATTTGACTTTCTTTGTTCCTTCCGTAAATTCGATGTTTTAAGTACGTGTTCTTTTTTCGAAAATAATGACAATATTTTATTTCCCTACATTCTTTTAATAAAAGCACTATATATGCTTCGGCGGAAATGGCAATTACCTGTCTCGTATTAGTGAAGTTTTCGCCAACGGCTCGGCCATCAAACTCATACTCGACCTGTTATTGCTTATTTCCCGGCCTTTGCTATTTGCTATGTACTATTAAATAACATCCATTTTAGAAACGGAGGTTTTAATGCAATAATAACTATTACAGAAATGTACAATACACACACACACACACACACACAAAAATACCTATATTTGTAAAGGTAGGTAATTAGCTTAACCACAGCGCCACTAATCCCTCCATATCCAGTCGAATGTAGCTGCAGTATCGATATAAAACACTGAAAATATTAATTTAATAGGTAGCGATCGAAGAACTACAAAATAAATAGTGAATTCAGTTACATACAGACTTGAATTTTAATATTTCATATTTTCTTTCGTCGCAAACAACAGATTTCTTTTAGATAAAATGCTACGAAACGCAGATTTAATAAGTGAAACACAGTTAAAGTGAAGCAAGATAGATAAAACAAAAGAATATTTTCTACGGAAAATAGGAATGAAGGAACGAACGTTTTCTTGTAGTTAAGTCATGTGAAATGTGCCTTGTTCCATATTTTCAGTCTTCTATTTCTACAGATATTTACACTTACGTTCTATGAGTGATTCTGTAAATCGCAAAATAGCTATTACTAAAATGTGTTATAGCTACCAGCTTCAGAAAAGTTATTCTGTAGATTACCCACATAAGCTTCATGTGAGCACTAGAGTAGACGGGAGGCTCCCATAGAACTAGAAAAACCAGAGTAAAATTCGTACCAAATCTGTTGTGAATAGTTTGAACCTTAAAGCGATCATCTCGCTGAATACATTAAACTACTTATTACATCTTAAGGGTAGCATATCAACTACACACACACTACTACTACACACATATCAACTCGGAAAAGGATCGTCACCGTATCGCCTCGCCGCGCGCCGTCAACCTAACGTAAGCGCGATACTAAGCGATCAACAGTTCCGAATCAACTCGGCTACGGCTAGGCGGGATGCTGCCGCGCGGTTAGTCAGTATCCGAACGTGAAGTGTAGACGAAGAAACGCAAGCTAGGGTACGAAGAGGTCCTAATATAGCTTACGGTGAGACGTAAGCGCGGGAACGGCAAGTCCACCACGCACCGTACCGCGGTTCGTGAGCTTGTCCCGAGGCGAGGCAATTACGTTACGATTCCGATTAGTGTGCGTTGCAGTAGGGAGTTTCATACAAATAATACTGAACTGCTCGAATTGATACGTTTACGTTCCGTTTACGAGTTGATATGTGTGCTATGACCTTTATTCATTCAAAATTTAACTAAAGTCAAACACATATTTGAACATCTCCTTAATGTGACATGAAACGAGTCTTTATGTAAAGTGCGTAGCTTTGAGTCGTAGTACGCCCGCGCCGCCGCTGCTTCGTTAAGACGAGATTTTTTCAGGTCGTTTGCATATTTGAAGGAATTGAGATAGAATTTTTAAACGTTTAATCTCATTTAGGTATAAGGGAATAAAAAATACTGTAGTAACATAATTGACCGAACGAGCGAAGCGAGAGAGGTCTAGTGGCGAGATGGTCGGTCGGTTGTACCTATGTATCTATGTATCTATGTATGTTTGTTCGACGATAACTTGAGTACCGTGGCTCTGATCTTCATGATTTTTGGTATACGAGTAGTTGAGGCCCATAGAATTTTTAAGTTCGAACATGAGTAGGATCGGTTAGGGGGCTACGGAGATAGGGGGTGCAAAAGGGGATTTACCTTTATAAAAGGCAAATAATTAAAGCCTTCTTTTGAATTGAAAACTTCAAAAATGACAACAAAGAGAATATAAAACATAGATAAAACTCTCTGATAAAACTATGTAAGAAATGACAATGTCAGGTTTTTATTCTGTCATTGTTGAAAAGAATATGATTCACAGAACGAGCACAGAACCATAGAAATCCATGTTTGTATACTTTATCAAAACATCTTCAATATCTTCGTGATATTTTGATTAAAATAGATGATTCATATTATATTTGGTCATCCCAAATAAATTCAAATATTCGCGTAAAAGTTGATAGTGTAAAGTTATGCACGGAAGGTGTAATTTTACTTCTATAATCCATAAACCAATTCTACTGCCATGTTTATTCCCGATGGCCTATAAAGAAGCTAATGCTGGAACCAGCTATTGATCAGCTGAAAGGAAACCAAGGCGATAACTGGACAACCCTACTATGGTTGACGTCGTCTGGGCCACTCAAGTTGTAGGTATCAACGATCATCCAATGATCGTACTGTACTACGGGATGTACCTTGTGTGAAGACATGCTGAAGACTGTGGTTTTAATAAAGTTTATATTCTACTTTCTCCTAAATTCGACCTCTGTTTGCTTCAGTGCTAGCCGACAGAAAGATTTTAAATAATAAGCTTTTTATTATTTTTATTTACTTATAACAGGACATAAGTCTCAAACTTCTCCAATATATTTGTATTGAAGTCTGTCTCCTTTTTTTTTTTTTTCGTTTTAAGATCACGATGAGTACATAGGAACCATGCCATGAGGTACATAGGTATTAAAGAATTGAGTGTTTAGTCTGATGATAAAAACCCTGATGAGAAAGGTAACCAGTAACCATATTAAGAACTTATCTTCTGAGCAAGATATTAATATCATGTTGGACTCGTTTAAATCACCTTGAAAAGTAGATAGGTACTCTTGGTACTGAAGTATCATCTGATATCTGGAATTAGGTGATAGAACACATAACCGGAGAAGGGCCTTACCTCGCCGTGACGCCGAGTGGCATGACATGGCCGGCTACGTATTCATGGCTTATTCTATTAACCCTAGGTCGGTAAAATATACATTTTACTGGCTACTGTGGCTACGACAGGACGTCATCGTGCCAGAGTATCCGAGTAAGTGAGTACACGTGTACCTATACGTGTAAGATGCGCCTAGGTAGGTACTCTAGGTACTGAAAAATAAGCTGATATCTTTGGTCTGGTGATGGAGCCGGAAGAAGGCTATAGTAACTTATGTCCTAGACAAGATAGGCCTATTGCGTTTGGACTCATTAAGTCGTCTTGAGGATTAGGTACTCTAAGTATCTACTGGAGAATCAGCTGATATTTGGTTTCTGGTGATAGAGCTATCGTATTCTATGCAAGATGTGGGTTATTTCCGTTTCGACAGATTTTCGTTCCGTCAGTTATTTGTGTCGACAGCATAAATTCCGACGAAACGGCATGCGACAGTTCCTAGATGTGATGAGTCTATAAGCAAGATAGGCCTTTCGCGTTTGGACTCGTTAAAATCGTCTCGATATAGCCAGAAGGAGGCATAGGAGCTTTTTAAACTCATACAATTTGTATTTCAAGTTGTTATTATCCCGTTAAAAACGTGAAATAAAAAAATACGCGATTGAAAAGATAGGCACCTATCATTTAAATTAGATAGATTTATCGTATTTTGAATCTTTCGTCGTTATATCATTTTAGTACCTACCTACTTTACGCTGAGAAGTAGCGATTTCAAAAAAAATCTCGTGAGGTCTCAGTTCGGGGCGAACTACTAGTATTAGGATCGTTGTATAAAACTTGTTGCGCCCCGAGGTTTCACCCGCGGAAATCGGGATAAGAAATATTTTATGTCGATTTCTAAAGTCACATCCATCATTACAGCAAAAAACATATCGGTTTAGTGGTTTTGGCGTAGAAACGTAACAGACAGACGTACATTGTTTTTCTAATACTAATATCACAATGGAACTAACTTTAAGAGGTAAGTTCCTTATTCATCAAAATTCCTAGTCCGATTTTGAAATTTCTTTTGCAAATAGAAAGCTTAAAAGTTCCTACGGATTCTAGAGTAAAACTATATATGATCGACGAGTCTGAATCTTTGCATAGTACCTTTTTGTACGGCGTAGGTGTGAACATAGAAAATAATCTTTGGAAATTCGACCCTAAAAGGGGTAAAAAAGGCTGATAAAGTTAGTAGAATATATTTTTAATGAATTGTAAACAGCTTTTTAATCACGGGCATTCTACTAATTAATATACCGGTTCCTACACCTACGCACTAAATAGTACATTGTTACCCTAGGTGTGAAAGTCACTCATTAAAAGTCCCGAGACGGAGTTTGGCGCCCGAGCGTAGCGAGGGCGCTATTAGTTCGAGGGACTTAATGAGTCTTTCACCCGAGGTAAACACTGTGCTTTTCATTACGAATAATACATAAATTCTTCCTAACAACGAGAGTGAATGAGAGACTCCATACTACCTGATCCTCTTACAAGGTTGGGACCAAAGAGGTTATATACATGTAGTGTTATTCTTTGGTGTTACTTAAAGCAAGGAGGTTAGGTTTTTGAAGTTCCTAATGCGTAATGATACTGATACTGGCTACATGCAGATTGCACAAATCGTGCGAAGCCAAAATTTGACATGACAGCTGTCAGTGAAAGCGATTTTCCCTAGGGCTGAAAGTTTTATTTTCTACACGCCCTTCAGGCATATTTAGACCTACTTTCGGAGTATGAGTAATGAAAAATATATTTCATAACAAATATACAACGAAATCGCACCCGTACTAACATATTACGCAGTCGGAGCTCGTAAAACACGAAAATTATGAATGATATGACAGCAAAATCTACCTGCATTGTGAGATTTAATTCTAAAGGTATATCCTTTAGTTTTGGAGTAAAGCCAATAAATACAAAACGGTACGATCCTGTGTTATTTGAACTGAAGTTGGTTATTATTGGAAATGCTATGCTTTATACTTATGTATGTCTAAATTGGGGATTTTCTATTAGAGAAGTAGTCGCAGTGAAGTAGGTACGTAAAACGTCTAGTGTTTCTGCAAACAAAATGTGATATATGACCAAAGAGATTTCATTTCAATTTTATTTTAATGACCCAACCATAAACGTAGAATCAACAAGCTTTGACCCAAATTAAACTTAAGTTAATGATTTTTGGCAAGTTATAGTCAAAATTGTTTATTAGCATGAAATCCCATTGAAACGTCTTAAAAACTAAGCTAACTAAGTGTGCCTTCGGAAAGCGCCTAGTGCCCACCAATGAGAAGAAGGCACAAAAAACCAATAGGATTTTATTTGTGATCATGCTTACGAAGATCAAATCATAAATATTTTTGAAGGTATAATTTGAAATGGAGAAAAAGTCATGTTCATGTGTAAGTGATTCCATATTTAATGCCCCAAAAAGCCGACTAAAAAAAAGAGGGAATTGAAAACGTCCTTCATTTTTCGAAGTCGGTGAAACTACGTTTTACGTCCAAATAATAGAAACAGATAAATGTAAAAGTCCGGAGTGTGATAGAGAAATTGCAGAAACGGACATAATATAACAAACTAGTCTCAACAAAGTGCAATCATTTGACGTCCAAGCATCCCAAGCATCCAAGCGGCCAAGATATTATTATGAATTGCGAAAAGTTTGAGCTTCAAAGTTAGGAGTGGCGGAAGTTGCTTTACCTGAGTTTAATGTCTGGATTGGTCGAGTTGTTGTGGGAAATATAAAGTGATTTAGTTCTTGAAGTTTTGAGTATTTTGAAAAGGTTATTGTCTTTTCCAAAAGCAGAGATAATTTTTATATTGTGGGTAACAGAAAAGTTATCTATATTATAATAATACTAGCGACCCGTCCCGGCTTCGCACGGCTATATTATGCATGTATTATACGTATAAACCTTTCTCTTGAATCACTCTATCTATTTAAAAAAAACCGCATCAAAATCCGTTGCGTAGTTTTAAAGATTTAAGCATTCAAAGGGAAATAGGGACAGAAAAAGCGAATTTATTTTATACTATGTAGTGATGATAGTGATAGTGATGATTATAATAAAGAGGTGAAGTTTGTGAGGTTGTAGGGGGTAATCTCCGAAACCAGTGGCTCGATTTGGCTGAAATTTTGCATTAAGATAGTTTGTTGGTAGCTGAGTGTCATAGGCCAGTAAGCGCATTCCGTAAAACCACTGCAGCGTCGAGAAAAACAAAACCACGTAGCGTAGTGTAGTAACCGGGAGGTCGCAAGTTCAAACCTCGCCGCGGTGCTAAATTTTGGAGACGCATTTTTCTTTAAAAAAATCTAGAAATGTCTGAGAACATCCTTCTATTTTGCGGTCGGTGTAAAAAGGGTATAATTCACCTTATTATTAAAAAACCTCAGTAGGAAACCTTTGGCGAAGGCTATTCGAAGGTCCAACGAAATAAATAGCTATCTGTTGCTCGGAGCCATATTAAGGCCACCCTTGAGGGTACGACTATACGGCTATACGGGCCTGTCTCCATCCCTTCACTTTGCATAAACTCATCATTACCGTGTTTTTTTATCTCTTTCAACCCTTTCTGTATCACATACTTCTTGTTTTAAGTGAGACAAATTTGTTGTACGTATCTACCTAAATCTCTGTTAAGGTATTTGTTAAACACGGGTTTTTGCTACCCGATTACGGCGAAGCCAAAGGGGAGGGTTATGTTTGTGTTGTTTTTTGAAGTGAATCATCTTTCACATCTGTCAGTAAGGGTTCACTTACAAAAAAACATTGTAACGAAATATATGACAAGATCGCATACACTTTGAGCTATACGTACCTACCGGCAGTTATTAAAAGTATAGAAGCCATTACTCGTTCTACCGTTTCACCTACTCCACTGCCGCTGTGTCCCTGTTAAAGTCTAACCGATTTTAACGTAACAAAAATCTGTCAGAAAATCATTTACAAAAAAACCGGTCAAATGCGAGTCGGAGTCGTGCACTAGAGGATCCGTATCATTATATTCTGTTTAAGTATTTATTGTTATAGCGGCAAGAGAAATAAATCATCTGTGAAAAGTAAATAGTCTAGCTATCGCGGTTCTAAAAACCTGGTGACAGACGTGGACGACTCGACAGATAGTGGACTCTTAGTAAAAGGGTTTTTACACTTTGTGTGCGAAACTTTAAAAAGCTAATACTTAGCAGATAATAACTTCATAATATATACGTCATCAGTTACAAATTATGATGTCGTTCATGAAGTCTTTTGCTTTCAAATCTTTGGTTGAAGCAAGACGTTTTCACGTATCAACTGCTGCTTTTACGGAACTTGGTATGAAGATACATTGAAAATAGATATGAGTTACTTCATCATCATCATCAGCCGGTGTCAGTCCAATGCTGGACGTAGGCCTCTCCCAAGATACGCCACTCCCGAGCTTCGGCTCTTCTTCTCCATTCACTGGCCACCGCTTTGCGTATGTCGTCGCTCCACCTGGTCACAGGGCGTCCTACACTACGTTTGTCAATTCGCGGTCTCCACTCCAGGACAAGTTTACCCCAACGATTATCAGTACTGCAGCAGATATGACCGGCCCACTACCACTGCCATGAGTTACTTATTATCACGATATTCCCACTGGATCGGGGCTTATGTGGGTGAAACCGCGGGTCGCTTTGTTTGAAGTTTGATAAAAAATTGTTTAATAGTTTTTCAGCGTATATTTTACTGAAACTAATCAGTAGTTTAATTTGTCTCGTTATGGCTACCAATGAAAACTGACCATAATATGTCCATAAAAACAATATATTTCAATTATTACTATTACTGTTTATATATTCCAAACAATAATAATATTTATTATTATATCATTGCAATAACTATGGCCGGTACAGGATATAAATGGCCGTGGCTTTAGTAATTCAATACTTAATTTCAATCTGGTTTTATTACACGTATAGCGAAGTTATTAAAATTACTTTTAACTGAGAGATTGAAATACTATAGTTATTTTAAATATCAACCAGAGAAACATTTCAGTGGTATTTACCATGTTTTTTATTTTATGAAGCTTGATATTTTTGATGATGTTTCAATGTACACACAGGCTTAATACACTTTTAGACCCAAGAAGGATTGACGCTAAAATAAGGATTTTTCATACGAATTTATGTGCGTTAATTGCTCCAACGGTGAAGGAAAACATCGTGATGAAAAGTTAGCTATAGACGTATTCCAAAGTTCTTTCCTCTGGAGACGGTCGACTAAACTGAGAGGGTATAGGTTCTTCGCATGTCTATCTTATACATATCCCAGGTACGTCCTGAATTAAAATTTCTAGATAGAGCATGGATTAAAGTTGCTAGCGTTGTATCAATCATCTTGATTATATACAAAAGGCCAATATTATAAGCAATATACGCTTGGTATATAATATTTGTAAATACATGGGTCCCACGACTAGTTGTGTCAATTTGTTCACAGCATAACTTTGGTAAATAAATACCTTACCTCAAGTAGAAATTGTATCTCCCTTCGGCCTTGCCCATTGCCCAATACAAGCTCCATTCAACAGACCTATAATGTTACCTACACGTGTACAAAAATTATAACGTACGGAGATCATAGACTAAAGATTAAAGGTGGACGCAGACTGATCAGAGCCAAAAAAAAACTGGTTGCCTGTAAAGTCGGTATACGGGCGAAAGTTTTACGTGACAACAACTGTGCTCGAGTGGAAGGGACGCGTGCCTTTCACTTTTTATGTCTGTCTCTCTCGCTCTTGGCGGGCTAACCATGCCCGCGTGCCTCTCACTCGCTCTCATTGTGAGCGCATAACGTAAGCGGAGCGTAACGCAGTTTCTTGAAGTGTCACCCGGCAAACCAATTTATAAAACGTTGTCACGTCAAAAAATCTAATTTTTGCCGTTCACGGGAAAAGGTACCTTATAATAATAGAGGTAAGGTACATTTATATTTCCGATGACGTCATCAGAGTCGACCGCATCGTCAGAGGTAAAATATAAAAAATATAAATGGACCTTATCACTACAACTATAAGGTAAATTTTCCCGTGGACGGCAAAAATTCGATTCTTTCGGCTCTGATCAGTCTGCGTCCACCTTTAGACGATTAAATGATTCAAATTGTCAAAATCATGTCAATGATTCCATTATTTATTATTAAGAGCATATCCTGTCCCACTGCAGGGCAAAGGCCTCTCTACCTTTCTTCCATAGATCACGATCTGTCGCCATTGCACACCAATCATTCCTATAATAAATAAGTAAAATAAATATTTCGAGATTACATTACACATCGCCATCCAGCCCCAAGCTAAGCAACTTAATGCTTGTGTTATGGGTGCCAGATAACGGATAAACTACTTATATACTTTTTTTTTATTTTTTTTTATAAATATATACATATTATACATATAGGAAACACCCAGAACCAGAAACAAGAATTTATGGTCAGCATAAATACTTGTTCCCGGCGGGAATCGAACCCGCAACCTTCTGCGTCGCAGTCGGGTGTTCGCCCGACGCGCCACAGAGGTCGTCTATAGGAGTCAAAATCATCTCTGCCGCGTGATCGTATCCCTATGGGAACCATTCTGTTGTTATTTTGGCCCATCCAATGATTCCAACTGAATAAAAAATTTCTGTGATTATGATTAACATTTTTAAAAATAAATAAGTTATGCCGTGGAGTACGTGAAATGTCTTGTGACGTCACATCCTTTACGTCACTTCCATTTTCCTTACGTCACATCCGTTACATTTGTTTTAGTTTCCTGTATATGTGTGACCTCGTACTTTTCTGGACCGATTTGAAAGAAGTTTTCACGTTTAATTTGGGGCTAGATAAATCATCAATATTATTTTTATTGTGAGTATAAGTAAGCCGATTTCATGTTTGTAGTCTGCATCGGCCCGTACTCTTGAGCAATTACTTATACGCTTTGATGAGGGTAGATGAGAAATTATATCGTTTAATTAATGCTAGTTTATTCTGTACATGTAGTAAGAAGGTTTAGAATAAAAAAATCCGGGAGGCAGTGGAGTACTTACGTTAAAGATCTTGTCACAACTGTTATACTTTCGTCACAAGAAAAAATGACGTTACTATTTGTTTTTCCAAATTATGTTAGATACTATAATATATTCGGAATCAGTACAAAAAAACAGGCACAGCAAGCTATTTTTGTTATTATGTTTAAATGAATCGCCGAAATGTATGTACAGTATGGGTCATAAGTAAATGATCAGTTTGCAACAATAACACTATCAACAATTAGTATTGGACTTACGACCTTCTTCTAATAGACGTTACACACAAACTTAAGTACTTGAATTAAAAGTACTCAGTGTAATTATTATTTTCAACATGTTAGCTATGTGTTTAGTTGTGTGAGTGGTATAAGCTGCCACCCGCTACATCAACCGACGTGGGTTCGATCCACAGGTTACGTTGTTATAATGTTCAAATAGTGCTGCATAGGATTGTAGACGTTACGGTGTGCAGAGACTTTTAACCGTGGATTGTACACACATAACTATCGAACGACTGCACCAAATTGGATAATTCTTTTTTGTGTTCGTTATTGTCAGGACAAGGTACATAAAAGAACATTTAAAATAAAAAAGCCGGTAAAACCACGGGGCGCAGCTAGTACAAAATATTTTTACAAAGTTTTTAACTTTCTGTAGAAACGTCTTATTTCCTTATGACGGCAAAATACATTACATCTCTTTTAGCAAGTGATCTAATACTTTGCGCTCTCCACTTTATTCAAGACTTATTCAGAGTTTTCTTTTACGGAAAGTACATGAATGCAGAGGAGAGAGGGGCGGCAACACTGGGACGTAACTCACAGGGAAATAATTGTGTACTTGTTGCGGAAATATTTCACTCTGCCGCCCCGCGACGACCGACGACGTTACTCAGTCGAAAATAATTGTCTATTTACAGTAAGTATATATCACTACTAGCTGCCTGTCCCGTGGTTTTATCCATGTTAGTGTTTCTTTAAAACTGAATTGATCTTACAGATATGGAATCTATCGTAAGGCGTATTATGATACTTCGTCGTACCTTAAAATGATAACGACCAATTAAAGTTATGTCCATGGGTATGGACATAACTTTAATTGGTCCACGTCAAATATATTTGTTATATTGAGCATGATCACAAAAAGGTAAAAAAAATCCATGAGTTACTGTGCCTTCTTCTCATTGGTGGGCGCGCTCCGAAGGCACTTAATTTTTAAGACGCTTCAAAGTGATGTAATGCACTGCATGATTCCTATTGAATATGCAGTGCAAATGTTTTGAGTAGAAGAATCTATCATAACCAGAATCTGTCCTTCGCCGAAAGGACTATAGGAGCTTTTTAATCCAACACGATTTAAGTCTATTTCAATATTTACTATTTCGTAATTGGTTCCGTGAAAGGAGAAAAGTTTCTTCTTTTGTAACTGGTTACAAAACACAGTTACATAGGCGGCCAAAAGGAGTTTATCAGCCATTTTTATCCCTTTAGAGATTCAATTTCCAAAAATTCACTCTTACACTGGAATTCATAGTCGGGGGATGAACAGTCCCCCAAAAACCATCATTCAGCATTCACCTAGAGGCTGAATGTTAAATCAATCTTCTTTGTCTTTCATAAACAATTAAAGAAGAGGCCCCTAGCTGAACAGAGTTTCACGCGTGTTGTCTATGAACATTCACTCACTTTGTGTCACATTACGAAACCGGAAAACATCTTGTTGCATAAAATCGAAGTGCTGTCAACACAGACAACAGAGGTGGTAAGGGTAGGCCTCTGTTCGAACTACGTCTTAGCTCGTTTCCAAAAAGCGGCATTACATAGCTAAGTATGGTTTCCTTTGTAAATCGGTATAGTCGACGAAACTCCAAATCACTGTAGAATTCAGTGGGATTAAGGTGGTTCCGAATGTATCCATATTTCCACATCCATTTTATAAGAAGACTGTTTATTATGTTTTGTAGTGATTTTTACGGCACAATAATATTTACGATAAACCAAACTTCGGAATAGGGGACTGTTTAGAGGACGGAATTCGGTCATTCAACATTCAGCCCCTGACATCTGTCAAATTGGCGGTGTTTTGTGTCTATGAAATGCGTAGAGGTTTAATTCGTTCCACAGCGCTTGAATCGTCCCCTAGGGGAGTCCCTACCTTGACTATGAATTCCAGTGTTAGGGTTCACCTAAGTCCGAAAAGGAACCTCCTTGCGAGGTTTCAGATGCTACTATCGGAAACGTTCGTGAATCTTTAGTTAATCAATGAGTCTTGCTCTTGCGAGTGACATAAACTTATCTTAATTATTAAATTCAAAGTGCTGACTGACTGATCTTAATCAGTCAGTAACTGTTCTTATCTATAATATAAAAATCAATTGCTGTTCGTTAGTCTGGCTAAAACTCGAGAACGGCTGGACCGATTTGGCCAATTCTTTTTTTGTTGTGTTTGTCGTAGTCCAGGGAAGGTTTAAACGGTGAGAATTTAAAGATCGGACTTACGCGGGTGAAACCGCGGGGCGCAGCTAGTCTATAATATAAAAATCAATTGCTGTTCGTTAGTCTGGCTAAAACTCGAGAACGGCTGGACCGATTTGGCCAATTCTTTTTTTGTTGTGTTTGTCGTAGTCCAGGGAAGGTTTAAACGGTGAGTACTTACGCGGGTGAAACCGCGGGGCGCAGCTAGTATTTTTTATAAAGTGGAGGCATCCACTAAGAAACGGTCTTACTCTAAAAGGATGAAATAGCGAGCGGAGCCAAGGCAAAAAGCTATATAAACATAAGCTGAATGTCACTCATAAATATAAATATATCTTCAAAGAATCTTTTTGCATAATTTTCGCTCAAGTATATTAATAATATTGACCTTTTTATCTAACTTAGATTATTTATACAGCGGCGGAAAAATAACAACTTTAATCCATGTTATTAAGGGCACTCTACCACGTCGACCGTGGCCTGAGGAAAGAACTAGATAGATAAAAAAGCTATGTTCACCCACACAAACAAGTATACATTAAAAAAATAATATTAAACCTAACATTGTACAATAGGGGCCCTTACAGCTAAACGTTGTCTCTTCTAGGCAACGTATTAAGTGACAATTGATTAACTTGAACCGCAACGAATTATTCTTAATGTAGGTACTTAAAAGGGAGTTACATAATGCATTATTTAGCAGAGAGGTGTCCGCCAAACACAAAAAAGCTTAAAAGATTCATAACTAGACTGAATAAAATTATTTATCTCATGGCTCCAGTAATGGCCAATTTAAAGTTTCATGGGAAACACTCAATAGGTATGCTACGTTTGATCGAGTGCAAGTTTCATGGGAAACACTCAATAGGTATGCTACGTTTGATCGAGTGCAAGTTTCATGGGAAACACTCAATAGGTATGCTACGTTTGATCGAGTGCAAGTTTCATGGGAAACACTCAATAGGTATGCTACGTTTGATCGAGTGCAAGTTTGATGGGAAACACTCAAAAGGTATGCTACGTTTGATCGAGTGCACGTTTCATGGAAAACACTCAATAGGTATGCTACGTTTGATCGAGTGCAAGTTTCATGGAAAACACTCAAAAGGTATGCTACGTTCGATTGAGTTCGTGAAAAGGTCATGGTAAGACCTCTGTATAATATTTAACTCAGTAGGTATTTGCCAAGTAACGTAGGCGACGACATTACAAGTCCTTTTTATATTAATGTTTCGACAAGTCAATATATAAAAACAAGTAATAAATGTCTGTCTAGACATTACGTAAATAGTTAATAACTTTCCGATAAATACAATTAGGGTGATTCCGGACGAGATGGCAAAAAAATGTGGATTTAATTTTCTTTTTCGTGAAATATTTACACTTATACCTACGTCGGGTCGGTAGGCTTGGTTCTTGGTTATGAGTCTAAGCCAACTAAATTGTCTTAACGCTATCTGTTAATTTAAAATTGTATTTTTTTTTAACTGGCCATTTCTACAATACGGCCAACTAACCCGGAATAACCGTACACAGAGAAAATTACATTCTTTCAATTTAGGAGAAAATATTGGAACGAAAGTTCCTTCGCAAGATCGCGCGTTGTGAAAGGGGGCTAGATGGAAAAAATTAAGACCAAAAGTTGTAACGACACTTTTTGCATAGAAAGCAAGCCAGTTATTTTCGTTTTGTCTTTCTATTTCGCATTAAACAGTGTGGTGCCGCGACCATTATTTACAAAAAAAAAAAAAAATTACATTACAATTCCTTCACTAATTAATCGAAAAGAGTTCGTTCCATCCGGGTGTCCCTTGACTACCTCTCAAGTTTTTTTATTTATGTTTACGGGGCATTTCGGCACAAATATAGGCCGTTAACCAGTTTCCCATTTCTGATTTTATCATTATGAATTAACCCAAGTACTAAGTAATTACTCAGGTACTTATTTTGCTTAAATACTTAATTTATAAAAATCATGACTAAACTTAATTACTATTATGCATTAATTTCATGCTTTTCAGTCAAACTTGAAAATTTTGTAGGTACCTATTTGGGTTTTTCTAAATGCCTTTGAAACTACTGGATTGATAACGATAAATCTTCGTATGAGTAATATCCCAAGGCTTCAATGTATCCCACATTGATGCCCTGAGGATTATATCCCGATATTGCTACGGGATCCCGATCCCGTAGGAATATCGGGATATAATCCTTACGGTATTAAATTCTAACGTAACATTATAAAGCTGAAGAGTTTGTTTGTTTGAACGCGCTAATCTCAGAAACTACTGGTTCGAATTGAAACATTATTTTTGTATTGGGTAGTCCATTTATCAAGGAAGGCTATGGCTACTTTTTATTTTGATATTCCCACGGGATCGGGACTTACGCGAGTGAAACCGCGGGACGCAGCTAGTAATTTTATAATTCGACTACACTATTCGCATAATCCGTATTATTACCAACATTGACCGGTTAATATACATAATCTCATGTTATACTAGCTAGAGCATCGTAAATATGTTTGATGTATGACCGTAACGCCATCTTTATGACGTGTTTATTTTTAACGCGCGTTGTTTATATGTTTGGATTACTTTGGATCTATGTCCCTTTTAGCTGATTACTGTTGAGTTGAGATTACTCTTGTCTTTGTGGATGTCAATTATTTATACTGTGTGTTAAACTTTCTGCTGAATCTCGACTACATTAACGGTACCTGCTACCCAGGACGTTACTTATAAATTAAAATAGGTTTGCATTAAAATAATAAATAAGTACTATTTCTTTGCTTTCTACATCATTTTAACCTTAACTTATCAAAACTTACTAGAACTTATAAAATAACCAATTTAATGAAAAGATAAGGAATTTTCAATAAAAGATATGACAACCCTATTATTTGGGTAAATTATCTCTGGTATGCATCTAGAACAATAAAAAAAAGGTTTCTGTGCCCCACTCAAAACTTTAAAAGTGGTTTGTCAAGAAGTCTAGAATAAACCCCTTAATACATTTTATAATTTTGTATATTGACATATTTATTCGTTATTTAAAAACAATCAAAAAATTACTTACAATAATAAAAAAACTTAAAAAAGGCCTACCTATTATAACTACACCTACCTACCTAATATATTTATTGATTGTTCAACAAACAGTAACTTAAACATAACCTAAATAAGGTGACGACTACGTTGTCAATAAAACAGTTTTATTGCTGAAAACAAACGCTTTTAATGTTTGTTATTTATAATATAACGTTGTTTAATGACTTTCATATAATATCCAACAGCCAGTAGCCAGTAGCCGGTAGCCCGGTACATTATTAGAAATGGTTTGGGTCATAATTAGAACTAGTTTTGATCAGAATAACGACTAATTTATTGCACTTTTTAACTCATTTTATTGCTAAAAGCTGCGCCCCGCGGTTTCACCCGCGTAACTCCCAATCCCGTGGGAATATCGGGATAAAAAGTAGTCTATAGCCTTCCTCGATAAATGGACTATCCAACACAAAAAGGATTTTTCAATTCGAACTAGTAGTTCCTGAGATTAGCGCGTTCAAACAAACAAACTCTTCAGCTTTATAATATTGGTATAGATTTAGTAACATTCGAATGACTCAAATGTAAAGAGTTCTTTAATGAATAATTATTAAAACTATAATAATAATAATAATTCAAACCCACAATAAGATGATATCATACAAGAAACCCGCGAAATTCTAAGAAAGGAGAATATACATAGTAATTATTTTCCCGGGTCTTAATCGCGTATTTTTTTGTTTTTTATTTCTCTTACCTCGACGTTTCGACTATGTTACAATAGTCATGGTCCCGAGGAGACTGGAGCAGCGGCGAGCGTTGTCCTCTCATGTTGATAGTTGAGGGTAGTAACCGAGGGTAAGCAAGTAACCGAGGGTAGGTCGAGTGTACTCGACCTACCCTCGGTTACTACCCTCAACTATCAACATGAGAGGACAACGCTCGCCGCTGCTCCAGTCTCCTCGGGACCATGACTATTGTAACATAGTCGAAACGTCGAGGTAAGAGAAATAATAAGGACAGGTCTAATGAAGGTCTATAAAACCATCATTAGACCTGTCCTTTTGTATGGTAGTGAGGCGTGGCCGGTACTTGAGCGACATAAGCAGGAACTGCGTGTCACTGAGATGAAGATGTTGCGCTGGATGTGTGGAGTGACGCGAAAGGATCGCGTCAGGAACTCCCGCATCCGGGGCAGCCTTCATGTCCGAGACATTGCAGATAAATTGCAAGAATGTCGCCTACGCTGCACACTATTGCGCTCCCATACAAAGTCTCGGACAATATTATTTATGATGTAAATTTACTACCTATCATCTTAAAAGTATAGAAAATAAATATATTAGGTACTATTAGTTCATCCTGGATGACCTCGTTTAGGACGAACATCATGGAAGAAATCCGTCTTCTTTTCATCTAGCCAAGCCGAGTGCCTTGTGAGAAATATATCCTTTCTGCGACTGGTATCAAAATATAAAGTTTTAATTTTATCGAAAATTATTGATACCTTCTACCGACTAGCAGTTTGTTGAATAACAGGATCCTGAAATAGGAAATCAACAAGTTCGCGACGAGTAAACTAACCACGCGTCCTACGAAAAACAATTAAAAATAACATCTTGGGTAGCCATCGGTAGCAACATTTATTTCAATAACATAATAATATAAAGTCTAAAGTTTTATTTAACGTAAGTTAGAATCCGGAAAGCGATGGAAAGTTTATACTTTTAGTCTCGTAAAGATTTATTTTTAGTCATTTTTGGGTCGTTTTTAGTAACTGTCTATATTATGTAAATAGATGTACTTTTCAAAAACACTAATATAATTTCTTAAAGACAATACCTTGAAATTCAGAAGTCATGTTATTATTTGGAGTAATAATAATACATATTGAAACTGTGAATAAATGAACGACGTTAAGTTTTCGCTCCAAGTAATCATTATTTTCAATGGTCTAACTATGACAAATGATATTTTATAGTATCCTATAGAAAACTTCTCATTTGTTTATTAAATTAAGTGACATACTTATCCTATTTGCCTGTCAAACCTTTTTTTTTAATGTACCTTCAAGATTCAAAATTCCGTTTTTGTCCGACCGCGGCAACAGTGTGCGCTGGTACGGTCACGTCTTGCGAAAACCGGCTAGTTACGTGGGGAACAAATGTCTTGCCATGGCGCCTCCGTCGGGCCGTGGCAGACTGGGTAGACCCAAGAAGTGCTGGCTTGACGTCGTAAAGGGTGATATGCGTGCAAATGGTCTTACTAACCAGGATGCCGAAGATCGTGCGAAGTGGAGGCGTAAAAGTAGGAAAGCGGACCCCGGGCTCCTGAGAGGGATGCAACCGGGAACATCGCTCGGATGATGATGATGATGATGATGATGACTTGCTTACCCTCGGTTACTACCCTCAACTATCAACATGAGAGGACAACGCTCGCCGCTGCTCCAGTTTCCTCGGGACCATGACTATTGTAACATAGTCGAAACGTCGAGGTAAGAGAAATAAAAAACAAAAAATACGCGATTAAGACCCGGGAAAATAATTACTATGAATACAAATCGTGTGAGTTTAATAAGTTTAAAGGAGAATATAACGAAACATCCTTTTTTATTCTGCGACTTAGTTACTGTTTTACAAATAATTTATGTTAGACTTTAGGTACTTTAAGTCAGGCTTTGAAACTATCCAAAATTGAAATCAGAAATCCATTTACAAATAGGTATCTAATTGAAGGTTAATTAATAAACGTGAACTATTAACAATAGAGAATTACGTACAATGACATAACAAAGGTAGAGGCTCACCTCACTTTTTTTTTTTTTTTTGTTAGCCTATATCGTCCCACTGCTGGGCAAAGGCCTCCCTAACATCTCTCCACTCACCTCACTTTAGAGTTCCTAAATTGCTATTATTTTAGTTATTAATATGTTTATTTTAGCTATTATTTGGGATAAAGTCAAGCAAGCACGGGTTTTCAGTATATCTAAAATAATTGCAAGCAATTGGTTAAGAGATTAGTTGGAAAAGAATACAAAAAAAAAACGTTACATTTTGATGTCTATTTACCTATTTACATTTAGATCATTTTTACGAAAAAAATAATAAATCAAAGGCTGTAGTAGCAAAGCAGCCGCAGTGGAGTTCGTGAAACGTCTCTTATAACGTTCAGTCGACACGATTCTGGATTTAAACGTCTTTTGTCTCCATAAGTATATGGGAAAGGGTCATTCCAAGGGACAGAAATGATCCTTTGTTAGAAGGTAACCCACATTTTAACAAAGAGGTTGGATTACCTATATTTTATTTTCTTACATCCGTTACATTTGCTTTTTGCTAGTGATACTCTGCTGACAGAGTGTGAAGAAGTTTCGCTTCAAAAAGAAATCCATGGCCATCCGCTAAGTATTCCCCTTGAAACAGTTGTCACAATGTTGGACCCTTCAAACTAATTAATCCTAATCAATAAACATCTCACGCTTGTAAAAGCAGTTAAGCAGATAAAGTGTTCTTACAAAGTTGAGTATTCGGGTCGCACCTTATGAGAAGCGAGATTAGGAATAAGATGCCTCACAGACAACAGACTTTTTGTCAATTAAAGTTTGCCGACAGCTTAGGTAAAAATTAAACTAATGTTAACGTATGAAATTCCATCTTTTTCTGTCATAAAAACGTTTCGGAAGTTTTATACCATCCATGGTCATATCAGTCTGAGGTGACATTAGACTGACAAGCCCGTAAACTCTGAAAAACATAGATTTTTTTATGAAAAACAAAATAAACTGATCTGATAAAAACGATTAAGATTAAAAACTAGATATCGGCTTCGATCAAATATAGGGTTACTAGCTGCGCCTCGCGGAAGTCCCGATCCCGTGAGAATATCGTGATAAAAAGTCTCCAACTATCTACATACCGAGTTTCATTGCAATCAGTCCAGTAGTCAGTCCATTTGCGGGAAGGAGTAAAGAACATACTATAACACATAAACTTTCACATTTATAACATTAGTAGGAAGTAGGATTGGATAGGTCCCGAACTATATTGGTTTAATGGGTGTTTATATTTTGTATCTATGTTTATTCTTATTTAATTAAATAAAAAAAAAAAAAAAAAAAAAAAAAAAAAAACTAAAAAATATAGGTACATCTTTGTACCTTGGTTATACAAGTACGATCTCTCTTGCCTAAGCTGAGAGGGGTGGTATAGAACAAGCACAACTCCATCTAATACAATTAAAGATACTAAAGCCTCCTAAATATAATGGATTAAAGTTGCTAGCGTGGCTGAGTAAATCATCTAGATTAAATGTAAAAGCCAACATGTTACCCCCGCTGAATCCCTGGTAGTTTGTTGTCTACAACAGACTACCAGGAATTCAGCGCGAGTCTGCGGTCTGGTGGAGTTGTAAGTAGAATGTTCAAGGGCACATGGCAGATGTCCCACAAAACTCTCTCTATAAAGACTGACAATCTCCCGAACCGAAATTACTCCGATAAGACGCAAAACGCGCGAAACGTACAAACTTAACTAATTGTTTTCGACTTTAATTTTCCTGTTCGATTCGAGTTTTATACTTTATAATTTATGCTTAAAACTGTTTGGTTAAATTTTGGGATATTGTGTTGCTTTGTGTTTTGAATTTTGTGATTAGTTGCGGTCCCGTAGTGTGGTGTAGTTAGTTATTGCGTATGTTTTAGTACAATGCTTTTGTGTAAGTTGTTTGCAACGAGCTTTATATCACTTTCCGTATGTTATATAAATGTGGTTTATCTTATAATTTACGTTGTTCATAAACTGCTTTAAATTCTAGCTTCAATTTTGCAACGTTTAAAACTGACTTCAAAAGATGGAGTTTTCAATTCGATTAATTAATGTTTATATTTTTTTTCATTTAAAATGTCTCCCAGTTCTCGACTTGATTTGCAGTGGAAATATTTTTAAGAAAAAATGCATATCCAAAAAACCATAACGAGTGCATAAAGGAACAAAAAAAGCTAAATTACGTTAAAAGTGGTTCTGTATATTTTTTGGGCACTTTTTTCCTATTAATTAGTAAAATTCCTTGTTGTTTCTAAACTTATTCTTTAAGACGGAAAAAGATGACATTGGTGTTTTTTGTAATTTTGAATATGTCTTAATAAAATCTTATTATAACAAGCAATGAGAAATTACAATATGAAACAATCACAATTGGTTTAGCCTTAAGCTAAGCAATCACCGTACCTAAAGAAGCCACAGCGAAGGGTGTGTTGGGAAAGTACAGCCCCAAGTCCCTAGACGTAAACATAATTATTTTAATGTCAATATGAACATTGAGATTGTCCATTCACAAGTCCGGTAATGTATTCCCGCGGCCTGGCTCGCTCCCTCGTGTAAACACTTTGTGAGACGATCTAAACTATAAGAGATCACGGGTAAACTAAACAAATTTTTTTTGTTAGAATTTAAATAAACATAACTTTACGAAACAAACTTTTTGAGCTAGAAATATAATGTATCAAGACGTGAGTTTCATTATTTTACTTTTAGTTCACAAGTTAAGAAGATCGGAATTAAACAAAAACCTTTAAAATGATAGCTATTTTGAAGAGTGGTTATATGTGTGTAATTTTCATTCTTGTATACCTAGTGTAGGAATCATGGCATCACCTGAACGTTATACTTAATTTATCCCATCCTTGTCGCCATTTTAATTACAATATGGAGCCGTTAAAATACAGTTTTTATAAATCTTATTGCGATCAATTTATAATTTTACAAGTATTGTGTTGTCAATGGCGATCAAAGTATAGGAGCAACACATGCGCATTGTGCGGAACACTATCAGAAGCCGCCATTTTTTAGCGTTTAAAAAGTTTGTTTGCTTATGTTGTTAGTTTAGGTCCTTTTTCCGTAATTTCCTATGTGACTTAATAATTGTAACTTAAGTCGCTCTAATTTCATTACTTGAACCACTCGTCAATCGCCGTTTGTATAAACAACCGTAGTGTTTCTTGTAACCACAGTTGGTCGCGATCGGTGGCCCGACGACGGGCGGGCGGCGGTACCTCGGTAGGTAGGTATACCGACTCAACTATTTATTTTGTTGTGACTCCCTTTACTGATGCTATCCAGGCTTTTTGCTCCGACCCCTGACTACTTGAATTATACTTAAAGACATTCTTAGAAATTCATGTTAAAATAACATGGATTCGTTTGTTTAACTGTGGTTAAAGATTTGTATTTTTCTTTACAAACTTTTTTTTCTTGCTTTGGATCGCTATAACACTTGATGGTTTGTGACGTTGTTGTCTAAGGCCCGTATTAATAAATCGCTCTCAATATCGATCTTGAGTGCGTATCAATCGAGTAAGTCTTGAGATGTGGTCACTATCTTAAGTTAGGCGTTAATTAATAGATAAAACTCAAGTTTTAACCAGGCTGATATCGCTCTTGAGATTTGAGACTGATCTTGAATGACAGTAACGCTTTGTTCTTACCTTGAATTATATGTTCTTACCCTATGGTAGGTAGTGTCGTCATATTTTGCTGTCAACTTGTTTTTAATGTGAACATATTTAAAAAAATGTAATATTTGTATGACCCGCAATCAGACTTGAGTGCTGAGTTTGATTTATTAATACGGTATGACTCAAGTGATACGTCGCTCTTTAATCGCGTCTTAAGATAGGTTTAATAATCAGCGCAACAACTCAAGAGCAAACTCAAGATTGAAATCGATATTGAGTTCGGTTTATTAATACGGACCTAAGACGTAGTCGCATCTAGAAGATACGATTGAAGACTCCTCAAATTGTATGAAGGGCTCCGTACCATTATAAACTGTTTCTATTATTTGTTGTTATAGCGGCAACAGAAATACATCATCTGTCTAGCTATCACGGTTCATGAGATACAGCCTGGTGACAGACAGTAAAGTCTTCTTATCTTGCATATCGAGGGCTGACATATAGCCAGCAATACTTCGACCCATTGGAATCTTTTGTGTTTACCCCTACCTTAATGTTTCTTACTCTTTCAAGAAGTGGTCGATTAACGCGGTGATCCCGAGATCTAAGAGGAAGAAACCACTATATTCCTCCGGTTTGGGATATGCATTCCCAAGGAGGCTCAAGCGCTTCGCTGCTGCTGTGTGCAGTGGATTCTTAGTAAAAGGGTCCCGTTTTATTTTTGGCTACGAAACCCTAAAAAAACACATACGCAGTCGAATTAAGAAGGAACCTTCTTTTTTTCGAAGTCGGTTAATAAACCCCTCCCGTACTAAACCTTTACTAAGAAGTCTAGGTTAAAGCAAAAGCTCTCATTACAAAAACGACTCGTTTTCGGCTTGTCGTTCGTACAGGCTGTAGTCTAAAATACAGACTAATAAATAAATCTAGTTCAGTAGAGACAACGTGAATTGAAATAGTACATTGCGATACAAGTGTGGAAAGTTGATCATTCCATAGAGGCGGTTTATGACGCGCGAGCGGAACGCGAGCGTGGCAAAAGCCGAGATGGAATGATCAATTCACACGTGTATCGTACGACGTTTTTTATCACAGTTGCGAATAAAAAAAAGACTTGTTAAAATTTTAATAATAAAAAGTTTTTAGAAATTTTAGGTTATGTTTACTATTTTTTGTTAATTACACTCCCGAAAGGCTAGGCAAAAGACTTTTAACCTATACAGCGTCTGACATACAATATATTTTTTTTTAAATTTCATTTGTTTTTGCGTCGGTCGTTAAAAACAGAATATACTCGTAATGGTAAGGAAAAAATATATTTATGTACCTA
This sequence comes from Idaea aversata, assembly GCA_907269075.1. NCBI lineage: Eukaryota > Metazoa > Arthropoda > Insecta > Lepidoptera > Geometridae > Idaea > Idaea aversata. The sequence continues at coordinate 449,444 of OU026100.1, forward strand.
AAGAAAAAACAAAATAAAAACAAAACTCAATTTTTAATTATTTTTAAAGACATCACGTAATATTATCGTTCGTTATCAGACTTTAGAGACAACCTTTTGAAAAGAATAAAAAGGTACCAACAAAGAGTTTTATGTCAGCAAGGCTTAAAAACTCTTTGGATGGTACCTTTTTCTATACATCAAAACAGTATAACCCAGATAAAGGAGATCATTCATGTTTCTAACAAAAAATACCCACAAAAAAAATGCCGGCCAGTAATAAAAATTGTTTCTATCTTGTAGAGAATAACATTTTAAACAATGTTTAGTAAGGCAACAAAGAGCTACGATCAAAAATCGTTGAGTTATTTTACATTGAAAACCCAAATAATGCATTTTATAGAAATCCGTTTGACCACTTTTAAGATCCCACTAAAACTTCTGAAAGGGTGATTGGATATACCTATTTATATAAATATATTAAAAACAGACAAAGCTTATCCATTTACTACTTATTTTTATATTTTTCTGTAGTAATATCTTAAAAGTGGTCAAACGGATCTCTACAAAATGCATTTTTTTGGGTTTTCAATGTAAAATAACTCAACGATGGTTGATCGTAGCTCTTTGTTGCCTTAGTAAACATTGTTTAAAATGTTATTCTCTACAAGATAGAAACATTTTTTTTTCTGGCCGGCACCTTAAGTTTTGGGTACGATTTGAACGATGTCCTTAAGAATGTTTCATCTACTAATGTCATTAGCAGTAAGATACGTATTTGACATATCGGGATAACGTATTATTTTAGCACTAGTTGGATTTTTTTTTATCGCACGCGTGTATAATACGTTGCATTATGAGCTTAAAAGCGGTTTAATAAGATCCACTTTATGAGCAACTGTGATAAAAAAGCTTTTTACTTCGACCTTTCCCTACTTGCCTTCAACTTGTTTTTTGAATGAGGGCAATGTGATACGGACGATATGTTAATTTGTTAAGACGGTATCCAAGCGACGTTTCTCTATACAAAATGTATTCCAAAATGTGAGAAAAAAAAACTAATATTATTATTTATTTATTTTATTTATTCCAATATAAAAAACTCTTTCGAGTTTGTCCGTGCACCAGTGAGTCGTTGGTAAACAAAGAAGTTAAATCTACAATACAAAAATAAAAAAGAACAATAACATAAAAAAAAAACAATAAATCCATAAATCTAAGGTAAAACAATGTATGTGTAGGTATGTGTCTCTTTACAGTCAAAATGACGTTATTTGCAAGAGCGAACACTATTTTCCGTCAATACAATAAAATATTATTCACAAAATAGCGGTACCTACACAAATAATAGTGAATATTGTCGTTATACAAGCCTGACACACAGAAAAGAACATTTCCGAAAATGTAACGTTGATAAAATCAGTAATATGAATTGACGTACTCTATTGTTCGACAATAATAATAACATGACAGTGAAAGGGGGTAGAGGAAAACCCTTTTCCTGGTAGGTTACTGGGGTCTATTACTTGATAACATTCCGATACTTCACATTTTCTTTACATATACCTACTTATCACTATCATCACTACATAGTATAAAACAAAGTCGCTTTCTCTGTCCCTATATCCCTATGTATGTGCCCGGTAGTAGGCTCCGGAAAATAAACGGGTCGTTTAATAGTACATGTGTGCTCTATTATAATAAATTACCTAAAGAGGTATATGACATGTCCATTAACAGGTTCAAAACTTTTATAAAGCATAGATTGTGCAGTAAGGCGTACTATGATACTTCGTCTTACCTTAATGATAAGAACCCATGGACGTGACTTTAGTTGCTCCATTTCAAATAATACTTTCAAATATTTGTAATATTGACCATTGTGAGCGTGATCACATGAAAAAAAAAAAACCCCATGAGTTTCTTGTGCCTTCTTCTCATTGGTGGGCGCGTTCCGAAAGCACACATCCTAACTTAGTTTTTAAGACGTTTTTATGTGGTCTGTTATACTTTTAAGGTATTATGCATCCAAAGAAATAAAGATTTTTGACTTTTGACTTTGACTATGCTTAAATCTTTAAAACTACGCAACATATTTTGATGCGGTTTTTTTTAATAGATAAAGTGATTTAAGAGGAAGGTTTATATGTATATTACATGTATAATATAGCCGTGCGAAGCCGGGGCGGGTCGCTAGTAGATAGATATAATGCTTTAGTGTACAGACACGTTATAAAAACAAAAATGTATAAAAAACCAGTAACACTTCTTTTTCTTTTCTTATCGGTTTTCATATAGCCTTGAAATTTTGTTCGACCAATATTGCACCACAGTTTTACTTCAGCATCATTGGTCTCATCAATGACCAGTGGCAATAGACTTTTAGCGGTCTCTTTTAGGCAACCTTAATCAGTCAGATTGATGTAGTCGTGCAAAATAAATAGCAAATCTCTGTTTTACATATAAATAAGTCTGTGGTCTGCGTTGGTCCTTTTTGTGACGTATAGTGTTGGTATTCTCTCTACCAAAAAGTGCATCAGTAAATGAGGAAACAAAACTGAAGCTCACCGTATAGTTCTAAAATTGGTATTATTTAAGTTTCTTCTTCTACGTTGTATGGTGTATTCTACGATTTACTGAGTTAGTTTTCATTACGAGGAATAGGCCCCCCCTCAACAAGTTCATAATGGCATTGTGTTGTAACTCTTGTAACATCGTCGTTTTGGTTTTGAAGATAATAAAATAACGTGATTCTTTCCGTTGTTGAGTGACTTTTTGACGTTAATTCGGGTTATATTAATGGAGGGTTACGTTAGGTTGGTAGATACCTAGGTATAGGTATGTTTTACCCTATAAACAGGACCTGAAAGTTAATTTCCATAAATTTACGTTATAAGTACTCACATGTTACAGTGCCGGACGTCTTGCTTTTCGCATAAAATTGTGAAAAAAGAGTGAGTTTCTCAAAAGACTATTAATTGTTTGTAGCTTTTTGGATAAAATGTATGTAAAAGAAGACGGTAAGAATAGATTTTGGTTGCATGAGTTGTATGGTCGCATTTGTACCTTAGGTACTTTTTCGATATTTTTGGTCGTCACACATATTACAATATAATGTTTTTCTATTTATTATTGAGACTTGTTACCGTAGTGATTATGTAGACGTCACCGTCAGCCCTAAAGGTTTACCCTTAAAAGCCTTTCCATGTCCTTGATATACTAATCTTCTAAACAAGCAAGGAAAAAGCTTTAAAATTAATTTTGTTCTGGAATATTATCCAATAAAATGGGATAGAGCTTAAGGGTGGTTAAGTGCCCTAATTAAGAAGTTTAAATTGACGTTTAAAGACTCTCTAGACTTAGTTAATTTAGTCTGCAATGAAGTTAAGTCTAAGATATTTAGTTGATAGAGACATTTTATTGGTTAAGTAATATGAATTACTTTCTAACCGAAAATGCTTAAGTTGCCAAAATTAAAGGATTAAGTTATTTGAAAATTAATAAGTAGAAATCTATTACAATATTTTTACTGGAATAATTTTAGGTTAAAGGTACACTAACCTGTCTAGGTGTCTACTAAAATACTACAAAGTATAAGAAAACCGCCATTTTTAATTTAAAATTGTATTTTCCCGTTGACACTTACGTTGCCACAGCGAATGTAACGACGTGGTTTAGACATATTTAATGCAAATTAAAAAATAATTTTGAAAATTTTAACTTCATTCTGTCAGAGACTGTTGGAATTAAAATATCTTAAAATAGAAGAAATCGCAGAGATTTTAGACGTTGAAATTGCTGAGCCTGCGGTTTATTACCCATAGTGCTAACTATCAGGCAGGAGTTTTGTTTTCATCTTTCCTTTGTTAGGAAAAAACCAACGGATAGGTAGTAGAATAAATCTGAGGCAGAAAAAACTGGTTGCCTGTAAAGTCGGTATACGGGCGAAAGTTTTACGTGACAACAACTGTGCTCGAGTGGAAGGGACGCGTGCCTTTCACTTTTTATGTCTGTCTCTCTCGCTCTTAGGCGGGCTAACCATGCCCGCGTGCCTCTCACTCGCTCTCATTGTGAGCGCATAACGTGAGCGGAGCGTAACGCAGTTTCTTGAAGTGTCACCCGGCAAACCAATTTATAAGACGTTGTCACGTCAAAAAAACTTCATTTTTGAAAAAAAAAAACCAATGAACATAACCAATGAATATATGATATATTTTTTAAGGCGTGAATCGACCCGCAGTCTTCTGCATCAAAGGCGGGTGTTTGCCCATCACGCCACATAAGTCATTGAAGATACATAGCTAATATAAAGCAGTACCTATATTTATAGTAGGTAGGTATACCTATATTTGTTTAATGTGAGCAAATATATTTTATATAGAAAGCTAAAATAAATGGCACGATAGAGATCTCGCGCTTCCTTATTGGCTGACTAAAGTCTTGAAGTTTTGTTATTTGATCGAGTACGTATACAACTCATAGTAGCTGTAGAGGTTTTGAAGTGGGTCATATAACTAGGCTAACTTCACTATCAAGAAGTATAACTTCTGTAAGCTAGACAGATCATGACAACAAAGAACTCCCTTCCTTACAAGTAGATAAGTGTGTATTTTTCGCCGTTTTAGTATCATTATCATGCAGAGAAGCGACGGAGACGGAGAAGGGATGACCCTTTTCACACCTATATCTAAAACTCCGTCTCGTTCAAACCCTGCGGGAAGGTTCTGCGAGGTCTATCTAACTTGTTTACCATTTCATGTCCTGAATTTATAATAGATACTGACTGAAAGATGTTGACGTAAGCTAAGGCACCATTAGCTAATCTAAGTGGAAAATTTTAAAGTATATAAGTACCTACTTGTACCAAATCCAGAGAAAATAAAAAGTGGTTGTATTAAGGGTTCGTGGAAATGAGTCCTTCCACGAACTCACTGCGGCTACGTCCTTTAATACATTTAAGTCCAGACAACGATGTAGCTAAATGTAATCAAAGACATTAACCTTCTTATAAAGAGGTTAGATTAGTCAAAAGTCAAAATATCTTTATTCAGTTGGTCTCATTGAATCGACTTAAAAACTAAGTTAGGATGTGTGTCTTCTGAATGCGCGCGCCAATAAGAAGAAGATGCAAGAAACTCATGGGACTTTTTTTCTCTTTTTTTGTAAATGGCACAACAACGATTGCCGGGACAGCTAGTATATACTAATACTAGCGCCCGGCCCCGGCTTCGCACGGCTATATTATGCATGTATTATACATATAAACCTTCCTCTGTGTATTAAAGAAACCGCATCAAAATCCGTTGCGTAGTTTTAAATATTTAAGCATACATAAGGATATAGGGACATAGGGATAGAGAAAGCGACTTTGTTTTATACTTGACGACCTCTGTGGCGCGTCGGGCGAACACCCGACTGCGACGCAGAAGGTTGCGGGTTCGATTCCCGCCGGGAACAAGTATTTATGCTGACCAATAATTCTTGTTTCTGGTTCTGGGTGTTTCCTATATGTATAATATGTATGTATATATTTACAAAAAAAAAAGTATATAAGTAGTTTATCCGTTATCTGGCACCCATAACACAAGCATTAAGTTGCTTAGCTTGGGGCTGGATGGCGATGTGTAATATGTCCTGAAATATATATAAATGAAATATATGTAGTGATAGTGATTATGAAGAGGAAAGATTTAATTGATGGTTTGTTTGAATTTAATAGGCTCCGAAACTACTGGACCGATTCTGATAAAACTTGGTATGAAGATACATTGATTTGTTGGGAGGGACATAGGCTACTTTTGGTCCCGATATTCTTACGGGATCGGGACTTAAGCGGGTGAAACTGCGGGGCGCAGCTAGTTTTAAATAAGTTTATTAGTCCTTGCTTATTGTTCTACATGCGATATCTATTTGAGTGGTGTATCCCTAAGCAACGTAAAGGTCGAGGAATCAATTTCACAATACGCCCACTAAACTACTAACAAACAATACCTATACCAATGATATCGAATGGCCTAGCAATTAACTTAAACAAACGTTATCTGATCGGTACAAAGCCATGAATTGATAATTTTATATAATACCGAGTAATTGTTAGACTAATCATACGTATTAGTGGAGTTTCAGTTATGGAAATCGATATTCATTTTGTTACCTACTATCTTCTAAGGGCCAATTTCACAGTCTAGAGTTAAATTATTTAATCCAGAGTTTGTTTATAAAATCACCCTCTCATAGCTGGACCAGTCACACTATATGTCAGTGTTGACGAGTTTTTTCCTGTGGTTCTGGGCAAGACAGAACTATATCACTATCACTACATAGTATAAAACAAAGTCGCTTTCTCTGTCCCTATATCCCTTTGTATGCTTAAATCTTTAAAACTACGCAACAGATTTTGATGCGGTTTTTTTAATAGATAGAGTGATTCAAGAGGAAGGTTTATATAATAATAATAAATAATATAGCCGTGCGAAGCCGGGGCGGGTCGCTAGTATTCAATAAATGTCCCAGGCACTACGGCGCCCACAATAGTGTTGATTAAAGGTATTGTCCCTGTAAAAATAATCGATATTTTACTATGTAAACGTCAATATTATTATTAGTTCATGAAACGACGATTTAAATCATTATTTCGCTTATAATTTTCGTTTCGAAAGTTTCACAGCGCCCTTGGTCATAAGCGAAAATAAAAAGTTAAATTGTTTCATTATAAGTTCAAGTAGCGAAATCCAAAGTTGGGAATGTAGAATTAAATAATTAATTTGTCTTCTGTCGTCGTTTTGAATTAACAACGGATTAAAAAAAGAAATGTTTAACAAAATTGAAGGGTTAAGTTGCTAACACCGGGTTAGCATAAATATTAAAATGACATTCACAAATCATAATAATAAACAAATTTGTCAACCAAAAATGTTGTCTAGCAACATAAAGCAACCAAATTAGGTAGATATTTCAATTTTTAGGTAAATAAATAGACTTATTCAAAGTGCTGTAGAGCAAGAGAGAGAGGAATATTTATAAATTACTAATCATTTGTTGTAACAAACCTATTTGACTGAATTTCAAAAGGAATAAATTAACTTTGTGGTATTTAGTTTTACTATGTTAGGGCATTGCTTATTTAAAAAAAATCTATAATATATTTGTACCATAGCTCGCAATAAAATACTTTTAATTTTATTTTATTTGGACTAATAAATTGCCAGCATTCAAAATATAGTCATCGGGTTAGTCAACACAGTGTTGGTTTCCTAACGTGTAATGTTAAACTATCTGAACTAAATAAATTAAAACACTTTTCAAAATTTCATGCTCTTGGTGGGACTCTTAAAAGATTATAGGTACAATTAACACAGTGTTAACAAACCTTGAGTTATCCAAAAATAAAAAAGTAACAGTGCAAGTGGGCTTCAAAGGTTATAAAGGCAATAAATAACTTTAGGATACGTGTTCATTATAAGCTTACAATAGCTAGAAATTTAACAATTCAAATTAGAACTAGTGAGTGAAATCGAGCATTGTGACTTACATTAGTACATACATACATACGTACATGTGTACATAACCAACCACATCCTTCCCAAATAACGTATAATTATACCGACGATTGTATTAAACAATATTTGTTCAATCTTTCTTTGCAAGTTTCGCTTGGCTTTAAAATGTTTTTGGTAGGAAAGCACTTCATTTGAGCACCGTGATTCGCTGGTACGTAGAATTTGATCGTGACTGTGTATCTCCATGATAAAGTTCGTAAAGGTCGGCTCACAACGGCAGCTTATTGATTATCTTAACATATTGTATTAGCTACGAGGAGATTCGAGATTATGAGAACAAAATTAAAAAAATATATCAAGTCATATTTACCTTTAAGATGTTTTGTTGCCGCCGAGCTTTCAGAAAAAATAAGTGTTTCAGATCACTGATCCTTGCGTCTTCAAAAATGAGTTTAAAATCGAAAAGTTTTTAAAATTAAACAAAAGATTGAGGCGACTACTATGCCAGCCTCTATAATCATTAAGTTACTACCCCTTTGAGTACCTTGCGTGAAATAATAGTTAGTAAATAGAGTAGTCCAATTGTCATTGTTGATGTCTATGATTGACGCGATATTTGAACGTGTAAGGGAACCTTAGGATTGTTGGATTTGTCGGTCTTCAAGGTTACATCGAGGTCTGTGACAATGTTGGATGGATTGAAATCAAAACTTTAACTTGATTAATTTTACTCTGTGTTTCATTTGAAATTGAAATTAAATTGGACGATTGAAATCGATGTGGTCGTGTGGCTGCTCACTTTTAGTGTAGTAGATGGTAGGCGTCCATTACAATTATAAGAATCATAAAAATAAGAAGCTTTCAATTTTTCATCCAATTTTTTGAATAATTGGACCTATGTATGGTAGGGGATAGGCATATTGTGCGAATAAACGAAGCTAGAGTACCTAAACGACTACTGGACGGCAAACCAGATGGTCGTGGAAGCTATTGCAAGCAGGTGCCTGGATTGAAAATGACAAAGCAATCGGGTATGAAGAACTGGAGAAAAAATGGCATAAATATACCCAATCGAAAAATATTACATAACCAGGCTAAAGCCTGGTTCAGTAATCCCTATCGCGGCTCAGATGATGGTGAGGTAGAGTAATAAACGTGTCGAGTTTTACAATGAGTCGTGAGTTCGAATCTCACTGAGAAGTATTTTCAGAATTAACTTTTTGTCTAAGTAAATTGCTTAATGGGTTGTGAAGTTACTGTAATTATGTTTTACAGAAGATAAAAACAATAAAGTTTACGCATAGTATCAAATAGGTTTACAGTTTTTTTGATGCCGTAGACTACAAAAACTGCTTGAAACTTTTTATACGCCTTGTCATGTCCATTAAAACATAGTACCTAACTCAATGTTTAGTACACTTAAAGGTCTTAGTTCCACAACCGGTAGGTACACCGGTATATAACCGAAACGGTCACTTACCGGGTTACATCACTAGCTCCCATAGTGAAGTGTTACTTTACTTGAGCTAACAACTTACTTAGAAGTACTTAGTGTTCCCTATAAACAGTTAATTTATCACCGCTTCGCAGACAGATCCTAAAGCTTTGCTGGTGTAGCTTTTAAAAGTTATCTTTGGATCGTTGCAAAGTTTTTCTGGCAACCCGGCGTTTTTTTTATTTTGGCTAAGAAATCAGTTATTTATTTGGTCATTATTGTCATAGTTTTTCCGGGATTTGATAAAAACATTATTGAAGTTAAACATTTTTACGCGCTTTTCGAAAATATGATGAGAAGGAAATTTTAAGATGCGCGCGAATCTGTAACACAAAAGTCACATGTTGCAGCTGCGTAGCCCAAAAGTGAAACAGGTTGAAGCAGTGAGAGTGAAATTTTAAGATGCGCGAGCAAAAAATGCAAGGTTTAAGCTGCCAAATAAATATCAGACAGACGGACGGACAGACAGACAGATGGTCGTATAACTTCTAGAAGTATAACTTCTACCGCGCGTATTACCCTACATAAGTACCTACCTACACGCACCTATTTTTTTTTCTTTTTTTAGGTACATTAATACAGATTAAATGGACACTAAAAAAAATTTGACTACAGACAAAATTCTTCATTCTATGAACACGGGTCGTGAGCGCGTTATAACTACTGTTTATTATGTCTTCTCGTGACCACGATCATTGCAACTCGATCGAAACGTCGGATTAATATTAAAATAAATAGTATAGTAAGTATACCTAAATATTTAAAAATTAATATTATTAAATGACTTTAAGAAGTATACAGACAAAATAGTTACTAAAATAACACGAGTCTTATTGGAAGTTGATCAGTTTTTTGGGTTCCGTACCTCAAAACGTAAAAAAGGGACCTTTATATTTTTTAATTTACGGGATCTGTAAGTAACTAAGTACCACAGAAGTCTATTTATGAATAATAAAGTACTTCCTATCTAGTCTTTAGTAAACCTTTTTGCAATAATTTGACAAAATTAAAACAATTTATTCCGAACAAAGTGGTTGTTCTGCGCAGAAGCCTCCACATAATTGAAATACTAAATCCAGGGAACGCTCTACTACATAAAGTTTAATTTTAAAGCAATCTTCCCTTAGGAAATAAACTGTTTCGATTTGTTATAAAGTAAGGCATGTAAACAGTAAATTTTCTTGTCCAAATATTCCTTCAAAGATATTGTAATTTGGGGTTCTACTACTCGCGAGTGAACAGGTGATATCTTCTAGGAAAGCGAGCTACATCTTACACCTAATCGCCACTTAGCATCGTGTGTTGATAGATCTGCAAAACACCACAAAATCTCGAGTTGGTGTTTCGGTTTCATGCGTCAAAAAAGATAGTTGTGGTCAAACGACGACTTATCATATTTTGTAAAAAAGCAAAAAATGTTACCTTTATGGAAATACAACACCGAAATAAAACCACAATGAGTTTCTTGTGGCTTCTTGTCACTCCTAACTTGGTTTTTGAGACGTAGATATATGAGAACTGTACATTTTGTGATCATTGATCCTTTACATTGGTTTCTAACTTTTGCAAATAAGCATTACAGCCAATTTTACGAAATAGACACAAAAGGCGATCGAAACATAGACAAAAGACTAAGATATGAGCCACTATGAAGCCATGTAAGTATTCACAAGGATGTAAGTAGGATAATATTAGTGGTTTTAAAATTTAAATCGAAAAATAATTGAGAAGCGAAAAACTAAGAACATCTTAGTGGAATAAGTAAATCCCGCACACTAAGAGAGTAATTCTCTAAAACTTGGCGCTATACAGCCAGTGTAATGACTACTTTACTTGGTAAATGAGGATATTTTTCTTTCTTACCATTAGAATGGGTGTTTTATATTGGTTTTACTTTAGTTTTTATTTTGTGTTAACATTGCTCTTACGGTAAAAGAAAACACCTTAGTGAAATCCGCGGCTTAGTTAGCTCCAGACGTATAGACCAGTTCTTTCCTCTGGAGACGGGCAAGCCTACTTCATCTTATACTTGGCCAAGATTGAATAGAGCATAGATTTAAGTTGCTGGCGCATATATAGATTACATTTAATGGTAATTATTATTTGGTTAAAAATACTTAATAATGTTTGCTGTAACCCTTAGGACATAGATATTTAGGGCGGCTTGTTTGAGATTGTGCTTATACTAAATACATTTAACGGGTATTGTAAAATTAAATTATATGTTAATAACCACAAGGTTGTTATTATTATATTATTATCACAAGTGGTTGTGTTTAACACTTTGGCAGTTGGTTGAGAGCTTAAGCAAAATTACTTTTTGTTGTGTTAGCGACCCTTAGGGTCTTTACCTTACCGGGCCGCCATGGCAATGTCGCCGGCTACGTAATCCAACTAATTTGTATTGAAATATATTGGAAGGTCAAAGGTGTGGCGACGACGTAGCCAGTTTGGAAGCGTAGCGACAGCGCGCTTTGTGGAGACTGGATACTCTGGCGACGACCACCTAGTCACAGTAGCCAGGAAAACGTATACTTGTCAGCTGCGTGTCACGTCACTTACTCAGGGTCTAACGAGGTTGCTACTAAGGAGAGGTGCACTTGGTTTTAACCGACTTCAAAAAAGGTGGAGGTTCTCAATTCGTCTGTATGTTTTTTTTTGTATGTTACGCGATCATTCGAAGACGGCTCAACTTATTGAGATGATTCTTTTTGTGTTCGAAAGGTGATTGTGATAGACAGTAGCCGGTTGCTAATTTATTTGGCGACCTAGGGTAGCCAGAAGTACCCATGGATACGCTGCCGGTGAAAGTCGCCATAGCGTCCCAGTGAGTCAGGGACCTTAGAGTTCTGGCTTCTTGACGTCTACATCTAAAATCTCTAATAACCTTCGACCTCAAGAAAATCGTTCAACCGTATTTCAGCAAAGTAAACCCTCTCTATTGCATTAAAACATGAATCTAAGTTACCGGATGGTTTATAGTGAGAGGAAGACAATTTAAAGTGGAATCGATACCGGCATAGCTAATTAGTTGGTGGTTGGTGGCCAGACACCGATTTATTTAAACAAGTGGCTTGGGGGTGTCTGGGAGGAGCTTCGTGACATACCTAATTGTCTCATTTTATTTCTCTAGAGCAATTTAGGATTAGGCTAGGGCTTAGTTTTGAACATTATCGAAATAAGGAGATAACAAAGTTTTGCACAAAATATACGTTCATACATACTTGTAATATTATGCTTTGATATGGTGAAGGCAGACATAAGAATAGATTGTATTTAAACCTCAAATGGTTCCCAAATACGAAGTATCAGTAGTAAAATCGAGAGTTAACATTGAGCGAAAAGAAAAAGAAAGGAAAGAGTTCCAATTGGACATCAAAAAGCCATAAAATACTAGATTCCAACTAACGCACATATTTTTTTTACTAAATATTATGTACTTATTCCAATTCTAGACTGCTAAGATACAATAAACCTAAAGAGGTTAAACATTTGAAATGCAACTATCTCAGCACAATCCAAGCTATTGAATTTAACCTAACGATACTTCGTTCAGTCACTATTACAGATCTTAGACTGCACTTAAAACTATCTTGATTGTCTAGATTGTTCGACTTCTAACGACAATTGTCCAATGAAATTAATGTAAATTAAGTCTCAACTGAACTAGATTGGATTTTAAGTGCTTATGAGCGCACTTGGAAACGTTTATTAGTGAAACTTTAGTTACACCGTGGCTACACCTTATCAAAACTTGTTTAATCAATAGTGATCGAGGAAATAAGCGAGTCGGTTACTGCGGGACTCAAGGAATATGAATTTTTCCTATAATAACTTTTAAAAAAATCAGTTTCATCCCTGGTCGCTGTTAGATAGGCTATTGATTTCGACCAGTAGTGGACATTTGTTTTTTTAGGGTTCCGTAGGTACCTCAAAAGGTAAAAAAAGGAACCCTTATAAGATCACTTTCTTGTCAGTTGAAATTCATACCAAGTACCTCAGTACTTTGTATGAATTTCAATTTGCTTTCAACTTCCTATACACCTAATAGGGACCGTAGACCTCAGTCTGATCAGGAGTATAAAAATCAAGGTCCTGAGTCAACACGATAAAAAGATATGGGCAAATTCACATTTTTGCAAAAACTTTTAAGTACCTTTACTTTAATTTTCTACATTTTTTATATTTCGGAATTTTCCCTTTACTTGTGCTGTAAGACCTTGCTTTTGACCAAAATTGACAATTCCAGGTCAACCGGAGGTACCCTATAGGTTTTGGGGCGAAAACCTATATGGTAGATCACGTTGACCTAGAATCACGAAATTTGGCAAGATTGGAATTTTTCCTTGATAAGCAGGCACATATCAAGGAAAAATTCCAAAAAATAAAAAAATATTTGAAAATTAAATGGTGTCCCCATACATTCATAGATAAACCAGATTAATCTACAACAAATGGGTTGGAAATATTTTTTTTCCCTGCTGTCTTCCTGCCTCCACTTGTGTCCCTAAAAGACCCCGTTTATTAACGGTCTTTGAGTCACAGCGTATCTATAGGTACCTTCTAGGAAAGCATGCTGCATCGTCACTTACCATCTTGTGAGATTGTGGTCAAACGCAAATCTATTTATGATAAAAAAAATCTATTTAACAATATCTAAGCTTCATGATACTGTCTATAAGACTATACTATAAGACTATTTCAAATTTAAAGTCGTTTGGGCTCGAATGTCTCCCTCTCTACGCTTTTAAATATTTAATTTGTTATTTGAATCTCAGGATTTGTTTTAAAAAGGAAGCTCTCCTTCATTTTTTACTTAGTTTAATACTAACTGCGCCTCGCGGATTCACCCGTAAAACTTGCAAAATCGAATAAACAGTATCATAATAAATGTTACTTTTCAGGATTCAGTGTATTCAAAAGCGATTAGATGGATAAGAACTTAGTTATATACCTAGGAATAAAACAAAACTCACATTTCAAAAAATAACGGTATGGCACAATGGGCAGCCTTATCGCTAAAAGCTCTCTTTCAGGCAAATTAGGTAGTTTCGGAGATGATCCGTAACAAATAATATTTTACTTCCAATATAATCTAGTAGATATAGAATAATCCAGTTCCTCGTCGCTCTACGACAAACCCATTTCACCGGGCGTTCCTACCTTTTCTGCACCAGCAAATTGTTCCTTCATTCTTGTCTTTAAGGGTGTCAGCAGACTGCAAACTTTTAAACAAATAAACATTGTGAACAACTCTCTTCAAACGCGAGAGGAAATAACGTGTCGTGTTCGTATTTTTTAACTAAGTACCTACATACTAATACTTACAGTGTAATGATTTCGAAATGGTGTTTATAAATATTAAATTCAAAGTCCTGATTGATAAATCAACGCACATCTTAAACCATTGAACGGGTTGGCCTATTGGGCATACTGACTATTATGAAGTAGAAATTATTTTGGAAAATTCAACTGTTAAGCGGACAAAGTCGCGGGCAAAGCTTATTTAATATAACTCCCGATCCCGTGGGAATATCGGAATAAAAAGTAGCCTATAGCCTTTCTCGCTAAATGGACTATACAACACAAAAAGATTTTTTCAATTCGAACTAGTAGATTCCTGAGATTAGCGCGTTCAAACAAACAAACAAACAAACAAACAAACAAACTCTTCAGCTTTATAATATTAGTATAGATAATTAGTCTACTTGACTAATTATACATAAAACTTTAATGAAATATCTGCGACACGGCGAGGTTTCGTTAAATATGACCTTTTAAGTTTAAATAACATATAAGATACTTAAATGAAGGATTAAAAAATACCAAAACTCGATGCATACATTATTGAACTTGATACCACGGTAGCTCTATGCAAAAATGGTGCGAAGCTTAAAAACCTGTGATCGATCGGTGCGCCATCGGGCGATTGCAAGCCCGTTGCCTATTTTCCCCTTAAAATTGTCTCCTTTCCTTTAATTTAATATCGCTTTTCCCTTTTATATTAGAAGACCCTGTATTTAAGTCAAGGCCCAAGATATAACGTTACTTAGTTTTATTATTAAAGGAGTTTCGTGAAAAAATATATTGGAAAAGCTTTAACAGGTTATTAATTATTTTTTGTGTTAAAATTAATTAAGCACTTGTAGGGTTTTTATTGCTTATTGCCGGTGTCAGTTTTACATTGTAATAATCTATGTTAAATAGAGATAGTTTTTTAAATTCAGTCAGCCAGGTTATTACTAGGAAAATTCAGTCAGGTTATTACTAGGAGAATAAATCCTACCGTCACAATGGACGACTAGTTACTCCATCTGGGCATCCCACAGGTAGGTAGGTAAAAATGAATTGCCGTGTATGCGCTTAGCTTCCAAATGACTGACTGCATCAAATTAATGGTCAAGACAAGGTATTTATAAAATATATTTTTTTAAATCGGACCCGGTCCGGTCGATATCGCGGAGCGCAGCTAGTTTTCAATAAAGTCCACTCGCGACCAGTAAAATTATATAAATGATAGTCTAAGCATGAGTGCGTTATGAAGTGTAACAGATACAAAGCATGGACCTATAAAAAAAGAAGCAAGGATGTAAGTAGCTAATCTAACCTCTTTGATTTGTCGACTTTTTACCTAATATGAGATGTTTCACTACTCTGTGACTGCGTTTCTTAAACAGTCAACATGTGTTTTTTCTTTGTTGGCAAGAATTTAAATAAAAAAAATCAAAATTCACACTGAACTTACAGTCGGCAGAATTGCATTGAATTGAATTGAATTCTGGAAAACATTTAATAATAGCAATTTTGGATTATTACAGTGGGTCTGCACTTGTGTTGCCTGATTGTACCTAGAGTAAGTCACCCTAAATATATCATAATACAAGATAGAGGTCAGTGCCCTAGAATATAAATAATTTACACGTAGGAAAAAGTATAAGTGAACGATGCGTGACGCGCGACAGTGCATGACGTGTCGCACGGTGTCATGTTCCTGTCGTTATGTCGTTGTGTCGCTATGTCCCTATGTAGCGTCTCACTGGTGTCGATTTACGCGCAAAAAACACACGTAACATTATCTTATTTCATCTTGTACGTGGGATGCGAGCTTAATTGCCTGAGTTTATGGAATATATTGTTAGAAAACATCGATCCGGGAGCGTTTTGGCGCGTAAATGTAGCGTGAGTTTAGATACCGGGGACCGTAACTCTGGAAAATGAGCCTTCAAATTTTCAAGATAAAGAAAAATGAATTTACTCGTAATACTGTCACCATAGGAGCGGGGTTGGTCTAATGATAGATACCTCGGGGGTTGAATCTCCCCCCGACCTTGCACCAATATATTATTGCGCGCTAATTGACATTGTTTAATTTATTTATTATTTGCTAGCAAAGCAAGCAAAAAAAAAAAGTATATAAGTAGTTTATCCGTTATCTGGCACCCATAACACAAGCATTAAGTTGCTTAGCTTGGGGCTGGATGGCGATGTGTAATATGTCCTGAAATATTTATTTATTTTATTTATATTTATATTGTTATATTGTAAATATGTTATATATGTATATATGTTCTTACGATGAAGTAAAAAAACATCATGATGACACCCGTTTCTTAGTTAGCTCCAGTCGTATTAACGAGTTCATTACTCTGGAGACGGTTAACTAAGCTGAAAAGGTAGTATATGGGTACTAGGAAAACCTACTCCATCCTCACGCAAAAAGGACCCAACTAATAAGACTTTGCTGCGGGAAAACAGCCCGTATACAAGTACTGTCACCATCCAAAAATCAAATAATAACAGGCTCCATCGTCACGTCGTCGGTCCACAAAGTAACCAGCCCACGGCAATGGGAAATTTTATTACATTGCCGACATTAATTAAATAAACTGTATATCAGTATAGTGAGGAGACGTGTCCGGTCATTACACGTACAACATAGGACAGTCACATCCTGAGACTACTACCTCTATATCTGTTATATATATTATATTATAGAGGGCATGAACACGGGACAGTACGGGAACTTTGCACCGCGTGCTACGAATAACCGTTGCCATCTAAACTCGGCTTAATTATATCTATGTTTGCTATGATTTTGTACTGTCAGTTTACTTATTATTTTGAAAAAAAAAAAAAGTATTTAAATCTAGCTGTGCCCCGCGGTTTCACTTGCGTAAGTCTCGCTCCTGTGCAAAGAAATTTCGGTATAAATCTCCAGCTATCTATACATAGATAGTTTCATCGCAATCGGTCCAGGCTTTCTTGAGTTATTTAAGGTGTAACTAACACGTCTTTATTTTTATATATTACTTACTAGCGACCCGCCCCGGCTTCGCACGGCTATATTATGCATGTATTATACATATAAACCTTCCTCTCGAAACACTCTATCTATTAAAAAAACCGCATCGAAATCCGTTGCGTAGTTTTAAAGATCTAAGCATACAAAGGGAATAGGGACGGCGAAAAGTGACTTTATTTTATACTATGTAGTGATAAATATGACTGTTTAATAAGATAAAGACATTTTATTTGTTTTAATTATAATTATTTTTAATTTTTGTTATTAATGGTTTTTTTATAATATTATCCTGATGATTTGTATAGTATTTTTTTTCGTATTTTTGTTAATTTCGTGTTTTGTAATTTCAATTAGGTTGTTGACCATATAATTTTGTAATTGATATAAAATAAATAATATATTCTATGTAAGAAAAAAAAGTAGATAAAGTAATTTGGTAGTTCAAAAGTTAAAACAAAGTAACTCCAGTTTTAATTTAATTTGGAATGTTTTCAATCTAACATTGCACATTGTCTAAGAAACTAAAGAAAAAAATAAACTGAATTAATGTAGTAAAATTTATAGTTCTACTAAAACTCTTGTACTAATAAAAGAAAGGTTCTCCATCAAGGAAATACTGCCAATAGCGATGGTACGTTATAGTCAGAGAGCTCTTCATATTAAGATTCGAGTGACTGTGTTTGTACCGTCTGCTTGGCATGAAATACCATTATTGATAGTGCCCCAAGTCACCTGGTTATGGTTTTCAAAATTTTCTTACACGATTTGTATTCATAGTAATTATTTTCCCGGGTCTTAATCGCGTATTTCTTTCGCGTAAAATAAAAATACGCAAATATAAATAATGAATTCAAATTTTACATATATGGACCTGGAGAAATTCGGAAATATTTTGACCGATCCAAAAATCGTTTTGCTGTTTTATTATATCGGTGATTCCGAACATACTTCCTACAAAATTTGAACTTTCATGAAGGAGTTAACATTCAGAGTTACACAATTATGTTTTTTTAGCATATATCTGAATCTTGACAACTTGCCAAACTTTGCAGGCGATGTGTCCTGGACCATATACCAATAAAATAAAGCGCCATACGGTTTCCGGTCTGCTTTTTCGACGGTCTTTAAACGCCTGAACTTTGACTTGAAGAAATTCGAAAACCATTTCAAGGCAACTTGGGGCACTACCGCCAGTGATATTTCATACTGAGTAGACGGTACCAGTCAGTCACTCAAATAATACGACAAGCTCCCTAAGTATAATGATTGTGTGCCGTCTGTGTCCAACTGCCTCTAACCTAACTACCATCCTATGTAGTAAGGTACTAGGTGACTAGGCCGGGCGCCCGGTGAACTGCCTGCAAACAGCACCTGGCAAAGTTGCCTACTAACTCACTCTCTAAAATTTACAATTATATCCTTTGATTATACAGTAATTCGTTTAAGGGTATTACGTACCGAATGTCCGCAAAATTCTAAAGAAGGGAAGTTTTTCGTTAAAATTGCCGCGTATGAAATCGAGATGTCATATTATTTTTCATTACTCATACTCCGAAAGTAGGTCTAAAGATGCGTGAAGAGCGTGTAGAAAATAAAATTTCCAGCCCTAGGGAAAATCTCTTTCACTGACAGCTGTCATGTCAAATTATGGCTTCGCACGACTCGTGCAATGTGCATATAGCCAGTATCAGTATCATTATACATTAGGAACTTCATAACCTAACCTCCTTGATTTAAGTAACGCCAAAGAATAACACTACATGTATACAACCTCTTTGATCCCAACCTTGTAAGAGGATCAGGTAGTATGAAGTCTCTCATTCACTCTCGTTGTTAGGAAGAATTTTATGTATTATTCGTAATGAAAAGCACAGTGTTTACCTCGGGTGAAAGACTCATTAAGTCCCTCGAACTTTTAGTGCCCTCGCTACGCTCGGGCGCCAAATTCCGTCTCGGGACTTGTAATGAGTGACTTTCCCACCTAGGATAACAATGTACTATTGTTAACCGTGCACTTAAAACATAATTTATCAATTACTAAATTCTTTATTTAGCTTTGAGATTTTCAACTTTAGATAAATAACGCGACTTTTAAAGTGAAAGAGAAAAGAAAAGTGAAGAAAGGCGCGTAGGTACCTATATAGTAAAATTATATAGAATCAAATTCTTAAAACTTATTATTATTATCAACGAGTTTCAACGAGAGAAAATAATTGAAATAAGGTCGTAGAAGACTCCCATTATGAAATATCCATCATTTATAAGTAGGTACCTAACTAAAATTATTAAATATTGCAGGAAAAAAAATGTGGTTTGTAATATATTATACAATTCGTAGGCGAGATCTTTACCAACATTTTGGTATAATTTTAAGATAGAAACTTGTCGTTTCTAAGCTTTTTCTAGTCAAAAATTGTGCGTGTCAGCACGGACGCGTGACTACAGTTTACTCCGGCGCTGACACGAAAAAGGTTGAATGTTTTTGGAACTTTTCGTTAACGCTCGATGTTAACACTCTTATTTTATCACTCATCTAATTTTCATACCAGGGCCCTGAGTAAAATCTATCCTTCAGAAGTAAAATTAAAAAATCCAATCTAAAAGTCAATTCAATTAATAATAATAATAAATAAATAATAATATTTTTATTGCTAAACTTACAGTCTCAGTAGGTGGAACTCTGACTCATAAACTAAGAAAACTTGTATTTTAAATCATATTACACATCATATTATGATTAATTCTTGATTAATGGCGATTCTGCCCAAAACTAAAAGTCAAAAATAGAATTTAGTTTTAGGCGACTGGCGTTTGGCAACCCACACCCCCTTAAAAATGTAAAATACTCATTAAAACAGGATTTTATTTTCACTCTTAGTACTTATATTTTTGTCGTCACAACCGATTTTCATATAATAGCAAAAGAACTGCTAATTCGAAACAAAAAAAAACATAGAGTTCAGAACTAACCCTCGGGGATGAATAATATCTTCCATTATATTTCATTTCTCCTCAGACATCATAATCATAAAAATCCATAATAATAAGTCTCCAACAGCTACGTCTATTACAAACAGTAGAATAAAACAATTTCCCGTAGCCTCCCCTTAGGAGAACGGTTTAAATAAAATATGATTACTTCACATATTTTATTCGTAGTGACGCAACTTTCCTTATTGCTGTTCGAGTTATATCTGAGTTTTTCGGATTTCGATAAAAATGGATAAAAATATGGTGTTGACGTGAGATTGGGGATGGTAGTCGACAAGATATGAAAACGATTCATTTTGCAAAATAATGATGATTATTTGGGACGGTTACGGACACCTAACAGAACTACAGAACCAGAACAGAAGTCACTCTCTTTCTTGAATCAATTAGATTTGTACGACTATACGCGCAAAGTTGCGTATATTTGATTCGTGATTGGTTCATTTTAAGCAAAATTGGCGGAAATAACAAACTAGATCTTTGCAAAATAAAAAAACAAAATCAAGGTTGAGGTCAAGGAATCCCCATCATTCCCCTAAAAAATTGAGATTTAGCGTGACACCTTCCCCAAGTTCGTAATCAGGAGAATTTGGGACCCAATGAGAGTTAAAAATTGCATTTTCTCCCAGAGTTTTTTCAACTATATGGTTTCAAAATTATATCATTTTCTCGAGGACTATTTATAAAGAACATCATTTCCAACCTCCTAAAGCCAAATTATGCTTTGAAAGTATCCTAAAAAGTAAGTTTGTAATGTTACCGATTCAGCTAAAATTTTGCCTGAATCGGTTTTAAAAGGCTAAAATTTTGATTATAATGATGTTTGTTACAAATAGTTCGCGAGAAAATAATACAAGTAATGGGTTTTTTTGCAACTATTTTTTTTCTGTCAAATTATACTAGGCCTCAAAGCCGCCCGTAGACAAAATAATAGGTAGGTAAGTATACCCAATATGATAATTTAAAACATTATAGGGAACACCTTTTTCCTAGTTACGTAAGAACTTTGAAACTTTTTATCAGTTGGTAATCCCTAAATGAGTAAAACAAGGTAATTTCCCAAATAGCCCGTAACAACTACTTCGCCTATAAAAAGACATTGACAGTATCAAAATTTACATATTGTACAAACAACAGAGTAACAAGTTGAACTAAGTTAATTAATTCGGACCGTTTTATCCTAGCTCGTTTGTACATTGTGGCATTTACAATGTAAAGTTTACAATAATATTATTAAGTTTTGGTAAAACGTATGCAAATAGTTGTATTTATTACTAGGCTTCTATACTCTTCACAGAAGTCCTGCGCAAGCATACCTGTACTCCGTCGGACCTCGACTGTTGGCGGAACACCGATGGGTTTTTAGTGGGTAAGCCTCCGGCCGCCTACCATCCTCAGGCTGGAGGCAGCCCCACATACCTCTGTCGCCCCCTCCCCCTCAGGGTGGCGGAAGGATGCAATAATGCATTTTCCCATCGAAAAAAAAAAAAAAAAAAAAAAGGCTTCTATACTCTAAATAATGATACTAATAAAATGTGTGGGTAGGTTCTATAATTGTTAAGTAATAAGAAATCTTGTCATAACATATTATTAGTTACATAATTATTAATATGGTTTTACAAGTAACTTCGGAATGCAAGATGTTTCACGATACTCAGTAGAGCGTTAGCTAATATTTCAAACTGTTTATTTTTCGGTGTTTATATTAAAAAACAAGTTTTTAGTAAATCTGATTATTAAAAAGACATTTTATGGAAGCTACAAGACATTTTTATAAAAGAGAAAGCTATTTTTTTCTTATTTTCATCTAAATCTATTGAGCCGTTTCAGTGTAAGAAACACTTACAAACAAATGTTCTAATTTATAAAGGAGTGTATGACCTGACACGTTAAAATAGCAATTTATATCTTATTTACCATAAATTAACTGCAAAAATAACAGAATTGCACGACAAAATTCACTTCTATTCAAAACAGTTACTATTATTACAATAAACAACACAACTTTTAACTAAACATAATTGTTTGTGTTTGGCAAAACAAAATGGCTGGCATGAAATGTATCGTTTAATAGGCACACACAAAAACCGGAAACCTGAAAAAAAATCTTTTAAACCCGGCTTGCATTCCCTAAGCGTTGTGAATAATTAAATCCTATTAGTTAATGAGTATTTACGACAGTCTTCAACTCCGTTTTGGTTCATCCACGGGAAAATTTTCCACTTAACCACTTCAATAACCACTTCCAAACTTCTTAATTAACACCAACGGTGAAATAAACGCACGAAAAATAACCGAATATTCTCGCTTACACGCTTCGGGGTTACAATGAGACCACTTCAAAATGAATTTGTAAAGAGATTTTACTGTTGGAAAAATTGAGAACTTCATATTTTTTGAAGAACTTTGAATAGGTACTTATTTCGTTGATAAATGTTAGTGTAAGTTTTAATAACAAAAGAGTAAAATGCTACAAAAAAATGTGATTCATCCAATTTTTTCTATATTTTATTATACAAACACTTTTAATTTTCCAATCAACCATCGTCTTTTCAAACATGTGAGCCATATTTTGTCATCAGCAGATAAATAATCATAAAATTTCGAAAGTTTCAATTTTTATGTAAAAAATATAATGTAAAATTATGATTAACTTGAGCCACCATTTCCAATATATTTCATATATTTATCATAACAAGTATAAACGACCGAATTGACAAAAAACATAAAGAAACTATTAGTTATTCCATGTCAGTCGTAAGTCCGGTCACAATTCGGATCACGATTCCTGTTCAGGATTGTTACCGCGTTTTGATATTTCGTTGACACCACCACCCGGCTAGAACGCCTGCTCCACTGGTGATACATTACCCAAGCCGGACATTACAGAAATACTTAATGTTTCAAATATATATCGTATGTTTGAGGAAAAACTCGAGGAAATATATCCCTTCCATCATTGCCTTAATAAGCTTTCCTTCCGGCTTGTGTTTGTATAAAAATCATTATTAACTATCGACCGTAGACAAAATATACAGTTTATAGACTAACACTACCCAAACATAAAATAGCATAGGTACAGTATGGGTCATAAGTAAATGTTCAGAAGGCCAATTCTCGTAAAAAAACATTGTTTAAATTACATTTCAATATCATTCCGATTGCAAAAGATACCCTTGAAGTTTTTGAAGTGAAAACTTCTTTAGCGGCGTTGAGCACTTTTTCTGTAATGGGTATAAAATCTTAAACTCGCGTCAGGACACGTGACCTGATCGAAAAAGCGTAAGACGGATGGAGAGTAATAATAATAATAATAATATAATAATAATTATTTAACAAAAGCTTACATTATATTACAATGTCCATGGGTTCCCGCACGAGGCAGAGCCTGTATCGCGGGACACCGACTAAACAATTATAAATTTACACTTACATTTTTTCTCGGGACAAGTAAGGTGAAAATTGAGTAGTGTCAGTGTAGATGTAGGATTTTTCCAGTGGAGGTGCGTGTGAGGAAAAATGTGGGAACGGTGAAGAGAAAGGGGGTAGGGTCTACCACCTCACCCCAGAATCTAAAGACCCTAGGTAGGGGGACTCACCCAACATAAAAATAAGGAACCGGATGCAGTGGGAGGTCCTTGGGGTAAGGGGGGGGGGAGAGAGACTACAATTAGGAGGAACGGAACGAGACTACAATTAACGTGAACATAGAACGTGAATCAAGGTGTCAGCGGAGGATTTCAATTAGTTTCTCGGTGGCATCATAATCCAGCGATAGCAGCCATCGCCTTACACGAACTTAGACTCCGTAGAGAAGACAGGACAAGTCACAACATTCAATAGCGCGACTATAAATAAAAGGGAAAGCAAAGAATCGGAAACGTTTAGCAAAAGCAGTATGCACACGAGGAATCCCGACTACCACCCTTCTATTACTTGGTCTATCTTTCATGGTGGACGAAAAGATTCTGTGGTATGCCATTATCACTCTTTGAAAATAGAGCTGCCGCACCGTCAATACGCTTGCTTCGGAGTAAAGGGACGATGTTGGATGCCGGTAGGGCTTACGAAACATAACTTTGAGTACGGATCTCTGAGCCCGTTCCAGAGTAATTAAAAAGGTCTTACCAGCAGCCCCCCAGGTCGTGATGCAATAAGCAATAATGGACTGGCATATAGCAGTGTACACTAGCAGTAAGATATCTTTATCGGCACCGTCTCTAAGTAACTTCATGACATGAACTAGTTTTCTGACTCGGCTAGCCAAAGCAATAACATGCTGCTTGAAGGAGAGATTCTCGTCTAGAAGAACACCAAGATATTTTAAGCTCTGAGTTCGGGTAATGGTGGCACAGTCACAGGCGACACCTTTGCTTTTGCATTTATGGATTCTTAAGATTTGCGAATTTGTTGGGCTTGATCTTCTTGTTTTATGGAAGCAGACAAACTTTGTTTTGTTTGCATTCAAGGTTAGCAGATTGAGATCCAACCAGGAAGCAACAAGTGCCAGTCCATCCTCCGCCCGCTCCAGAGCCTGGTCCCACGTATCACCCTGAAATAGAATTGCAGTATCGTCAGCATAACAAAGAATTCGGGAATTCGCAACATTGTCAAAAAGGGAAATGATGTCATTAATGTACAGAGTAAACAGCGTTGGTCCCAAAATGCTTCCCTGGGGTACACCAAAGGACAAATGGGAAACATCACTGCAAACTCCGGACACCACAACGCGCTGCCCCCTGCTGGACAAGTAACTGTTAAACCAGTCCAACGCAATCCCCCTGATGCCAAGACATTCAAGCTTTCGTATTAGAATTTTAGGCGATACCGTGTCGAATGCCTTTGCAAGATCCAGGAACACTCCAACACATTTTCTCCCGCCGTCAAGAGCGGAGACTGAGTAATCCAGCAGCTGATGGACTGCGTCTTCTGTAGACTTCCCTTGGCGAAAACCATATTGGTTCGGAGAAAGGATGCCATGTTGCTCCAAGTACTTGGTAAGCCTACTGTTAACCAGCTTTTCTAAAATTTTCGAGAAAACCGGCAATAGTGATATCGGGCGAAAATTAGCTGGACTACACTTTACCCCTTCCTTATGAATGGGAACCACAGATGCGATTTTCCATACATCAGGAAATTTCCCTGTCGAAAGGCTAAGGTTCATAATGTGCGTCAGTGGCTCTAAGAAGAGATGACAATGCGACTTAAGGAAAGAGTTGGTCAGCCCGTCCGAGCCAGGGGCGCAATTTTTCTTTAACTTTCTGATTATACTCAAAACCTCCGCTGAATCAGTAGGGGCCAAGAAAAAAGATTGGCAAGAGTTCGAACGAACAGTCACTCTGGCAGCCAGGTCCTCCTGAGAAAGATGTAGTCTACTCAGGATGTCATTAGCCAAACTCTGCCCAACACTGGAGAAGTAGTCGTTACATTCGTTCAGCGACTCTCGAGGTGTATCTCTAATTGACAAAAGTTCAGACGAGCAGTCCTTTTTGTGGTTCAGCTCACAGACAGTCTTGATAGTTTTCCATAAGTTAGATGGACTATCTTTATTCTCAATGAAAAGCCCTTTGTTGTATTGTTGCTTTAAAGATTTTAAAATAGAGGAGTATACATTCTGATATTTACGGTACCTGATCATAGCTTCTTTGTTGTTAGGGTGTCTTTTAGCTTGCATCTTTTATGCGACCACACCACCCGCTTTATTATTAATACGAGATGTGGCAAAGTGCACATAACCAGGTATTGACCTGATTAAGTTACATGTGCCAAGATGGCACTCCGTAAGCAATATAACATCAAACTGTATACCTGTACCCGCATAAGCAACCATAAATTCGTCAAAATTCTTCTGTATGCTTCTGACATTAAATGTTAATAATTTCAAGCCAAAATCCTGATCATTAAGAACATCACTACACGCCTCGGGACTATCACATACGCGGCACTCAATCCTAAGAGTTTCGTCAACATCAGAAATCACATCTAAGGGAGCCATGGATAAAGATTATTGTCGAGCAATTGAAAGTTATAGACGGATAATTGAAATGCGCACTTGTGAATTGGGAGGCGTTCGATGGGAGGTTCAATAATGGTGAGTGTGAGGTAAAAAGTACTGCCGTGAAATAGGGTATTGTATGCAATTGTAGGTGTATCAGTGAGTAGTTTAGGAATACATGTTTTAGTTTGACACAGTATTAACAGAAAATTAAAACAACAAAATACGGTGAAGCCTAGTCCAGTATAAGTCCGTGTAATCACCAGGGAAGAAGTTACTGTAGGTCTTCTATAAAGCAGGTATGGGATCGACATTCTTTGCTGCTCCGAAACGCTCGTCCAGGTCTCGTTGGTTTCGAATGCGAACTGCAGGACAACCCTCCTGACGCTTGACGAGGATGGCCCCGTTGGAAATCCAACAGTATTTGAATCCTCCAGTTTTGCACACTTCGCGAGCTTTCCGAAATAACCGACGATTTTCAGTCGTGAGTCTCTCATTGAAGTATACCCTCGCAGCTTGACCATCTACGCCCAGATCTGTAGACGTAAGGGATTTACGACTTTTGGCTTCCCTCAATACTTCATCACGCTTAGCTTTTCTTAGGAATCTTACAACCACAGGTCTTGGAAAAGCCGAGGCAGCATCAGAGGTAGAGACAGCCGGCGCTCGCTTCGCACCGACACGTTGGACCCAATCAATGTCAGAATCCCTGATATCAGCCCCCAGTTTAGAGGCTGCCACCAGAGTCAGGTGCTGGAGACTTTCATTATTTCGCTCGGGAATTCCAATGATCTCCAGCTCATTCATCAGGTGTAACTGTGTTTGACCCGACAGCTGGGCCTCCAAACTCGAAATTCTGTCTTTGAGGTCACGAGTGCTCGAGTCGTATTGCTCCTCCAGCTGCAGTACCCGCTCATCTGATTTAGCCAAGCGAGCAACAAGTTGTTCCATTCGATCATCGAAACTAGCCACCGTGCTGGACAAACCATCAAGCTTGTCCTTAAAATTGGTAACCTCCATGCGCAGGGACTTGATTTCCTTTGTAAGGGCCTGGAGATGAAGATCCGACGTAGGCAAGTTTTTAGCCCGGAATGTAATATTCTCATCGGACCCCAGCGGGGGGCCCCTGACCGGAGTGCCGGAGTTGTCCCCACCTCGCTTGTCCTCGCAACGGCATTGAGGGCATATCCAAGTCGAGATGTGCTCATTTCTGGGCGCTGCTCCACCCAAGCACACATCGTTATGATAACGCCTCTTACATGTCACGCAGACAATGATCTTGTCCCGCGATTTAAAATTCGTGAGGCAGCTTGCGCAAGATTTGTGCTCCATAATTTTAATATTTATTGACGAAGTGTTTACCCAAATATAGAAGTCTTGTATCCGGAACGCATCCGAACCACACTTTATAGACTGTGGTAAGTGGTGCTTCAACAACTGTCAATGTCACTGTTCACTCGTTATAGGTTATACTGTTGAATGTTTGTTTACATTGAGTTTATTTAAGTCGTGTTGAGTACCGTCTATTTCCTCGCAAAAAAACAATGTCCTCCAACGTGCACTAGGTTTCACAGGGCGATCCTTGTTGATGTGTTTTGTTATTAGATATAATTACAAGGAAAAAACACCACCACGGGGAGTCTCACTAGATTTGCAGGTTAGGTTCCTCACTATTTGTGTCCTCTGCGCCACTTTTATTTAACTTTTAACTATTTATTCGCAATTAAAATATACAGAGCTACACCGCAAGATGTTACTGAAAAGATACTGAAAAAAGATACTGAAAAAAGATGTTACTGAAGAGTAGACAGCTATCCCCTCTCTACGGCGCGGCGAAAATGTATGCCTGGGCCTACTGTTTTTAATTTGGCTGTGAGTGTATTAAGACGTACATATGGTATTTTTTAACGGACGACTATTGACGGACGACAAATGTCGGACGACAATTTGTTGGACGACAAATGTCGGACGACTATTTGTCGTCCGACAATTTTTTTTTTTTCATCTAAAACTCTTTTTGCGTATGTTCTCGCGACATATGAGATTTTACACAGATATACAGTTTTCACTTCTGCCTGCACTCCCGGAGTGCGCTGTTTTTTTTTTTTACAAAAACCTAACTTTGAGGGTATTTTGAGCTAATTTGAGGGTATTATTTGTGATCGAAATGCAATCGAAATGATATCGAAATGTAATTTGAACAATGTTATTTACGAGAATTGGCCTACAGTTTGCTACAATAATACTATCAACAAGTATCGGAGTTACATTAGACGTTACACACAAACTTAAATACTTGAATTAAAAGTGTTAAAAGTACTCAGTGTGATTGTTATTTGTCAACATGTTAGCTATGTGTTTAGTTGTGTGAGTGGTATCCGCCACCCGCTACACCAACCGACGTGGGTTCGATCCACAGGTTACGTTGTTATAATGTTCAAATAGTGCTGCACAGGATTGTAGACGTTACGGTGGGCAGAGACTTTGACCGTGGATTGTACGTGCATTTTAGTTACGTCATCTGTTTCAAATCTTATGAAACCTATAAAATGGTATAGACTTAATAAAAAATCGCCCATTTGGGGGTAGATGGCACTACCCCTTTGTTTTACCTCCCATCTTCCCCCTAGTATGTCTGGGCGACTTGCAAAACTAGTTAATTTTGATTTGTTTTTTTTTAATGACATTACTCGTGACTTCGTCCACATACAGGTTGATGTTTTGTATATGTGGACAAAGTAGCTGTAGGTATGTCAAACTCTAGCTCGATCCGTCTATTGACTTAAGCTGTGCGTTGATTTATCAAGCAGTAATATCATCATCCGAGCGATGTTCCCGGTTGCATCCCTCTCGGGAGCCCGGGGTCCGCTGTTATCAAGCAGTAATATATTTAAATTTAATATTTATAGATAAAAGGGAATAATTTCAATAGATAGCAACCACATGCAATCATTCCAACCAATAATAGATTAAGTTTTCTAGAGCAAAGTTGAAAATGTCATCAAACCTTCTCAACTCAGTTTAAACTCGGAGTTATGGTCGTAAAAATCTTATATCAGAGTTGTGGCGTTTCAAATTGTTGTTCAGTAACTGGTAACTGCCATTGAGTATGGAAACCAAACATTAAGGTGATTTACGTATGGAAACTTTTCAAATTTTATAGCGTTTTGCCACAAAAAAAAACTTCATATACAAGGAAAAATGCTGATAACTTTCAAATCTGATTTTCGTGAAACATAGCTAAGAACATAAAATAAAATAAACAAATCAGGAAATAGTTCCTGTTTATTTAACAAACATACAGACAGACAGACAAGAGAGTGATCTTTTAAGGGTTCCTTATTTACCTTTTGAGGTACGGAACCCTATAAATGACACAAAAAGTAACTACATCTTTGTTCACGTATGGTTTGAATTTTCCGCAATTTAAGGTTTTCATTATTTATTATAAGCCCGTAGTGTCCCACTGCAAGGCAAAGGCTTCTCTACTCCCTTTCCACCGATCGCGATCTTGTGCGACGGATTGCCAATCTGCCAGTTTGTCCAAGTCAGGACTTTTTAATTTTATATTTATAGAGAAGAGACAAATGAAACTCGTTTTAAATTCCCATCGTTAACGGAACAGATGAGTTATTCTATGCCCAAAGAGCCAGGTGGTAGATAATAATAACCTACCCTTTCTTTGTTAATTTGAAGGTTTAGAAGTTTACCAATGGCCAAAACATAGGTATAAAAAGACACGTATCTTTGTACAGCTTTTTAAAGAAGCTTGTTTGTGTGGAGTCCCCGAGGATAGAGGCCAGATTAAAAATAACTTACGTAACCTACAACCCACATACGCCATTATATTATTAAAAAAAAAAACCTTTTTTTAAAACAATCATTGAGACTGCGTTCAAATTAAAGGGTTCCGATTTTCTTGAGAGGTTTGTGAGTACGGAACCCTAAAAAGTACGAAAGCAATTATTACGTTACAACGTGCTTAGAATCTTATATAAAGTCAGACGCAAAGGAATCTTTTCGCAGCTCGTTTTAAGACAATAATTGTTTTTTTTAACCGACTTCAAAAAAGGAGGAGGTTCTCAATTCGCAGACTATTCCCAAACGAATATAAAGGACAATCCTACGAAATTCTTTGTATATAGTAGTAGTAACTTGATATTTATTGAACTAAATGTAGGTACTGAATGTAAAATAGACATAATGAAAAGGGTTCGAGACCTATAATAATATACTGCCAACTAAAAAAACGATCTAACTACGGTTTTAGTGAAACGGAGCTTCTGAAAGCAATTTCATCTCCAAGATAAAGTGAAGGTCACAGAAAAAACAAAACTATTGTGTCTAAGATCGAATTTGAAATAATGAAAAACCGGCCAAGTGCGAGCCGGACTCGCGCGCGAAGGGTTCCGTACCATGTTGTATGAGAGTCGAACTTAAATATTTATTTTTCTGTTTTTAGTATAAATAATTATGTCGTTATAGCGGTAAAAGAAATACATAATCTGTGAAAATTTTAACTATAGCTATCATAGTTCATGAGATACAGCCTGGTGACAGACAAACGGACGGACAGTGAAGTCTTCTGTGTTTAATTCATTTTTTGTCTTCCCCCTCATTGTTTCGCTAAAACCAGTGGCAATATTTAACGAAACCTCGCAGTGTTTTACTTCGCAGATATTCTCTTGATAAGTAACGTTTTGCAAATACTCCCACACGCTTTTATACTAAGTAGAATCGGGTACTCCTACGTTTTTTTACATTTTGTGGTAAAAAATTTGGGTCATCTTTTACAACCACAAATTGAGCTTCAATTATGTCTCCAGACTTTATAACCAGCTCTGTCTTCTCAGTTTCACATGCAGATTAAAAGTCGATAGGAATTAGGAGCCTGGCTATCCAGAGAGAGAATGCCGCCAGTCTCTTATAATGTGTACCTATCCGTGTTTTTGTTTTTAATTTTTATGTGTGTGTTTTAATTTTTATTTGTGTGTTTTTAATTTTAATATTTTGGAAAAAATAGGAATTTAACCAAGTTCTAAGATATATATCGTAAATCTTATTGTAGGTGTCAGCTTCTGTCTTTCCTGCAAGTCTATTGAAAACCTCTTCATATTGTGAACAAATAGATATAATCTAGACGTGCGTGTTACATCTTAGACCGTATCATTACTTACCACCAGATGCGATTGTAGTCAAACGCTGATCTTTATACATTACTAGCTCCGACATCGCCACGCGGTTACACCAGCGTCCCAATCCCATGGGAATATCAGAATAAAAAGTAGCTTATATTTTAACCCAGGTCTCTCGCTATTTTTTATTTTAATCGAATTTAATTTTAATGATTAAGGTATTTTTACGAAATTTTTATATTATTTTTTATTAATGACGTTGTAGTTTATTTTAAAATTGTATTTGACAGTTATAGTATAAATTAGTTAAATCTTGAAAATATATAATTAAAACTACTTGTACTTGTAGTGTGTGTAAGAATTCCACACCATTGTTATGGTAGAATGTAAGGAACTTACCTATTATTTGATTGAACACCATGTAAAACTACATTCTAGGAATAAATGAATTTGATTTGATTTATCTACTTACCGAGTTGCATTGCAATTAGACCAGTAGTTTTTGCGTGAAGCAGTAACAGACATACTAACACACAAATTGTCACATTTATACTACCGAACGTAAATACTTTAGCCTCCATCGTATCTGCGAAGGGCCTTGCTAGGTGCACAGACATACGTTATAATTTAGTAGGATTAAAAATGCTAGTCGTTTCGTAGACAATAAATAAGAAGAAATTATTGACTGATCCGTTTTCAATGTCCGCAATTATTTTTATATGTAAGAATTAAATTTTCCTAATACAGCCTTAAATGTTAGTAATAAGACAGTATAAAGTATCAAAGTACCACACAAGACGGGCGGAGGCGGTTGAAATATTTATGACAATTACAGAAAGAGATTCAATATTACAGTGATGTAGAGAGTGCATCATATTATGTCTAGAGAAATATGCACTTTTCTACACTTATATTATAACGAGAAAATATTTTTTTACTTGTGTTTGATTACATTAATAATTCATTAGTAGTAACATAATATTATGCTACTTTTTATTTCGATGTTCTCACGCGCGTGTGAAGACGCGGGGCGCTGCTAGTATTTCATAACACCATATTGTATTACTCTATTTAGTGTGAATTAACAAAAGAATTATACCTCATTGGATGTTTTTCGCAAAGATGTCTGGTTTAAATTGGTAAAAAATGTATAGATTGAAGACTAGAAAATAGAGGATCTGAACATTTAACTAAAAAAAATCCTAATACCAATTCAAAAGTTAGTAACGCTACCCCCATTGGCTGCCTCCTTTGGCGCCCTTTGAAAAAATAGTTTCGTAACCAGTTACCAATGAGGAAAACGATCTTAGTTTAAAACCAGTTTCATTATGGAGATTATTCTTCACTTGACGAAACCTACTACTTACTAAATAGTATTGATACAAGG
The DNA here is from genome assembly GCA_907269075.1 of Idaea aversata. Classification (NCBI taxonomy): domain Eukaryota; kingdom Metazoa; phylum Arthropoda; class Insecta; order Lepidoptera; family Geometridae; genus Idaea; species Idaea aversata. The sequence goes on from OU026100.1 coordinate 482,227, forward strand.
GAGAAATTAAAAGCGAGTTGTTACACTGTTGACACTATTTGGAATGCTTTGAATGTCCTCTCTCCCGCAATGGGTTAAGTCTCTTCGCAATGTCACAATAATTATTAATTTACCTAGAGTCGGGACTGAGACGCGTTGTTTACATGTTTGTACCAGAGTTTTACACATGTACTTGAATTAAGATTTAGTGTTTAATAAGCTGGGTATATTACGTAGTTACTATGTAAAGTAACACTCACAGTAACACAGTTACATTTTTATGGGATTAGTTCAAATTTTTAAACATATAGGTCTGTATCCATTCTATGGTAACTAAAAATATATCTGGGTCAGGCAGTTTCACGTTGCATCTTATATCGACCTTGTTTCCTAGCACACACGTTATGTCGACGCAGGCCTTAATGGTTATTGATATTAAGGTATATATTTCCTTTTAGCTAACTAAAAGGAAATATATACCTGTTGTTGGTGATAGAGGGTTAGTCCTCGGTCTAGACTACCTAGATCCACTGCTAGACTTAGAGTCCTAACCTACCAACCTTGACACCAGGGTTGCCGCAGCTGGCCTACTTCCTAACTAGACCCCCTAGTCGAAGAATTTAGAAATTAACCCGCTTTGTTGTAGTCGGGTAGAAATTCCCTAGGTTTTTATTTATCGACTTTAGGATTGGCTTCTTAGTCTATGAGTGAAATTAAAGATTTGACAAAGTTAAACAATTATAATTAGCAAAAACACAAAAATACAGAAACCCTATCTTACTGTCTATATTCTACTTACAATGAGATAAGGTCCACATTGGCACAACACTTAAACTATTGCGTGAACTAGAGCCGAGCTACTATAACTTGAACTGATGTTATGGGTAACGAATGTAAAAGGTAACTGCCCGTTGCAACGCACCCCGGGCCTATTTATGAGCTCAACTCTAGCTCCGCCTTCAAGCCCTTAAAAAGTGTATACCTAGCGACGTGCCCAAACCTTATTGGCGAATCTCCCAAGTACGCAGGGTGACGCAATCCCGAATTCCTGAGATCGGTTCCCAGGGATTTTGGTTCCCACGTACTTGGATGCTCGATAAGCCATAGGCACTCACAAGTCTGTCACTAGGTATACTTAGACCCCGACACGTTGTCGCCAACAGTCTCTCCCCGGCGAAGAGCGTCATCGAAGCCTTCCGTTCCGGCTGGGAGAACAACGAGTCGTGGCCTAGGGCTTGGTTTCGATGTCGGTGTGCAGGTCAGTGATGACCCGGTCGCCGACTCGGTGGTGCCGCGTCGCTCGCCGGACGTTGTCCCTCGCCTCTGGGGGCTATGGTGGAAAAACTCGTACAAATCCACCGCGCCCAGAGGCTGTCCGCGAGCGCCCTCGTGGCACGCCTGGTCCGCGGGTCAGTCAGCTCGCAGGTACTGACCGGCGTTTGTACGGTCGAATGCCCGAACCGTAGATGCGGAGCGCGGGCGGCCGTTCCTTGTAGGCGGCCCGTTGCTCGGCGTCGTTGGCACCCTCGGCGCGCAGCAATGCGCCGAAGGCTTATGAAGTCGCTGTCGGTCGTCAGTATCGACAGCAGCTCAATGTGTATGGCCAGCGTGACCACACACGTGAAGAGAAGGCCGCAGCACATCTCCTGGCGCCCATCGCGGCGCCGTCCTCTGGTGACTACCATGGGACCGATGTAGGCAGCCCCACAGCGAGTGGCAGGCCTGGCGTAGGCGGCTAAGCGGGCCGCCGGCAGGTCGCCCTTCATCGGGATGAAAAACACGCCCCTGCACGCCTTGTTTGTGACTGCACGCATAGTCGGGCGCAGCCGGAGCACCCAGCACCGTTGTCTCGCTAGATGCTCGCTCTCGAAACAGCCCTTCACGGGCTCTCCCCGTATGAGGAGCCTAGTGAAGGGGTGTCGTCCGTTGAGAATCAGGAGTGCGTCTGAAATCAGGGGAGCTCGTCCCCGTTCGAATCTTATTAGAATCTTATCCAGTTGAAATAAATCAGTCCTCTTTCCAACTAGATCTTTCTCTAGATTTCCCCATTGAAATCTAGGTGCTGGCCGGTATTCCTTTCTTATTATGACCTGAAGGGTATGTATATCTAAAGTTACCGTACATCGCTCTCGGAATCGCCACATGACTCCGGGTAACTCTGGACCGGCCAGCAACTGCCGAAGACGGGTGACCGACGCGGCTTCCGCTTCTCTGTGGCCGCATCGCCTCGTCACTCGCAGCTGGTGGTCCGCACCTACTACATGCGGGCGGGCCTGGGTATAAACGAGCCCGGCCGGCGGCACGATGTCGGATAGGTGCGGAAAGCGAAGCATGCGGGCGGGGACGGACTCGTAGCGTAGCCTCGGGCCACGGTCAGTCCGCGCCTCGATGTAGTGGACCTCCGCGGAGGCCCCGCAGACGCGAAGCAGGAGTATCTCGCTGTCCGGCTCGCGGCTGCCGTAGATGCTGAGAGCGCGCTTCCTCTTGCGCACTCCCACTGCGTTGGTGTCTCGGTCGACAAGGGGGGTCGTCGAGCCCTTGTCGAGCAACGCATGCGCGTCGCCAGAGCCCTCGGGCCCTACGACGCTCACCGCGCACTCGTTCATCAGCGCGGTCTCGGCGTCCTCTTCGTTTTCTCTCTTCTCTGGCGAGTCCTCCACAGCTCGCAAGCCATGGAGGAGACTGTGATGTGTCTGTGCGCACCCGTCGACAGTGCACATTTGGGCTGTACACTTATAACGGCGATGCTTGCTTTCTAAACATAGGAAACAGACATTATTTTCTCGCCCCCAGTCCCAGCGCAGGGACACAGGGAGCCGTCTCAGTTTGCCACAGCTCGGGGTCAGATGGTTTAACCCGCAGTAGAGGCAAACCAATGACGACGGCGGCTTCTCGGTGTTGGAGGGCCCCGCGGTCTTTATTTCTGGTGCATAGACCACGGCCCCCCGTTGCGGCGGTCGTCCGTGCGGCTCGTTCACCGCAAGAGCGGGAGCCGAGCCACGTCGCTGCTGCGCGGCCTCTTTTCCGACGGAGGCGGCGCGAGCGGCGGTTATAGAGTGCGCGAACCACGCAGGCTGTGGCGTGGAGCGGGCGGCGTTCGTAGTACGTGCGGGCTGCGTAAGTCGTGGTGCAGCGCGAGTGGCGCTCAGGGTGCTCGAGTGCGGCAGCGCGGCCTCGACTGAGGCGGCGTCGGCGGCACTCAGCACGCTTGCGGATGGTGGCTGCAGCGCGGCTTCTCCCCCTAGGGAGGCGGCGCTCGCAGCGTTCGTAGCACACGCAGGCTGTGGCGCGGCCTCGATGGAGACAGCGGCGCCAGCAGGGCTCTGTGTGCGGGCAGGCCACGCAGGCTGTGGCGTGGCGTAGAGGGCGCGCGCGGGCCGCGCAGGCAGTGGCGCGGCGCCGGCGGCGCTCGGGGCGCGCGAGTGCGGCAGCGCGGCCTCGACTGAGGCGGCGCCGGCGGCACTCAGCGCGCTGACGGACGGTGGCTGCAGCGCGGCCTCTCCCCCTTGGGAGGCGGCGCTTGCAGCGATCAAACTGCACACAGGCCGTGGCGCGGCCTCGGTGGAGACGGCGGCGCCAGCAGGACTCTGTGTGCGGGCAAGCCACGCAGGCTGTGGCGTGGCGTCGAGGGCGCGCGCGGGCCGCGCAGGCAGTGGCGCGGCGCGGGCGGTGCTCGGGGCGCGTGAGTGCGGCAGCGCGGCCTCGACGGACGCGGCGCCGGCGGCACTCAGCGAGCAGACGGAAGGTGGCTGCTGCGCGGCCTCTCTCCCTAGGGAGGCGGCGCTCGCAGCGTTCGTAACGCACGCAGGCTGTGGCGTGGCGCAGAAGGCGCGCGCGGGCCGCGCAAGCATTGGCGCGGCGCGGGCGGCGCTCGGGGCGTGCGAGTGCGGCAGCGCGGCCTCGTCTGAGGCGGCGCCAGCAGCACTCAGCGCGCTGACGGATGGTGGCTGCAGCGCGGCCTCTCCCCCTTGGGAGGCGGCGCTTGCAGCGTTCAGTGCGCGCGCAGGCTGTGGCGTGGCGCAGAAGGCGCGCGCGGGCCGCGCAAGCATTGGTGCGGCGCGGGCGGCGCTCGGGGCGTGCGAGTGCGGCAGCGCGGCCTCGTCTGAGGCGGCGCCAGCGGCACTCAGCACGCTGACGGATGGTGGCTGCAGCGCGGCCTCTCCCCCTAGGGAGGCGGCGCTCGCAGCGTTCGTAGCGCACACAGTCTGTGGCGCGGCCTCGGTGGAGACGGCGGCGCCAGCAGCACTCTGTGTGCGTACAGGCCATGCAGGCTGTGGCGTGGCGTAGAGGGCGCTCGCGGGCCGCGCAGGCAGTGGCGCGGCGCGGGCGGCGCTCGGGGCACGCGAGTGCGGCAGCTCGGCCTCGACTGAGGCGGCGCCGGCGGCACTCAGCGCGCTGACGGATGGTGGATGCAGCGCGGCCTCTCTCCCTAGGGAGGCGGCGCTTGCAGCAATCAGTGCGCGCGCGGGCGGCGGCGCGGCCTCGGGCGAGGCGGCGTCAGCTGCGCGCAGCGTGCCTGTAGATACGGGAGTTGGCCACATCGCGGCCTCTTTATGGACAGAGGCGGCGACGGCAGCGCTCACCGCAGGTGCGGGAGTCGGAGCTTGCGGCAGCGCGGTCCCATCTCCAACAGAGACGGCGCTATCATCGCTCGGTGCGGGCGTGGGAGTTGACGAGGGTGGTCCGATTCGCTCAAGCGCATCTGTGAATCGGTCGACGCCCCGGTCTCTTCCCTGCTCAGGTGTGGAGGATCTTTGACGCCTGGGCTCTCCCCGCGCCCCAGGCTGATCCCTCCACTGAGTTACCTCCTCCAGTGGTGTATCTTGACTCGCCTTGATCATCGCAACCTCGGCTGCGAGCCGCTTCTTAATTAGCCGTCTCTTCAATTCAGCTATCTGCTCCTCTGCTGCTAGCTCAGCTTGCCGGATGCGGGCAGCGGCCAACGAACGGCGAATCCCTCTGTCGCCGTCTATGTTGGACCGGGCAGCAGTGCCGGCACCGGGCTCTGAGGTAGCTAGGAGTGTGTTGAAGCGGTAATCGGGGCGCACCGCCGTCGTATAAGCGGGCGCGCCGTCGTAGTGTAACCTCGGTACACGTTCTACGGAGGTGTGCACTAACGCGGAGTATCGGTCAGGAGTTAACGAATCTGACGGATACAATGACGAGAAAAAATAGTCCAATTCGCGAGCGACCTCAGCCGCTACGTTGGCTCTAGTTACAGACATAGTTGTGCAATAAAAGTCCCGGTAAGTAGATCACAAAAACTACACTGACTCTACCGTTACACAAGGACTAAACACTGACTCTACGTTACAAAAAAAATCAAAACATAAACAAAGAAGCCATTATTAGTGAATAGTATCAACCGGTAAACTAACTATCACTAAGTTTAGCACATTTCTCAAAATAAACCAAAAAAATCCATTCATTAGTTTTTGGGTCCCCAGCTACGAGCAAATCTACCTGCCTTGAATGCAAGCGACGGGGCATTCAAGTGGCGTACACAAAAAATCTTACCCTAGCGGGACTTAAGCAAGAACCGTTCGCTAACAACAGACGACCGTTTCAAACCAAATTATAATGAGAAAATTAGACTTATTTTAAATTCGATTTTAAAATAATCCTGGCTAAACTGCGATAAAACCCAGGTATCCGGCTCGAAGGACCAATGTTGTTGGTGATAGAGGGTTAGTCCTCGGTCTAGACTACCTAGATCCACTGCTAGACTTAGAGTCCTAACCTACCAACCTTGACACCAGGGTTGCCGCAGCTGGTCTACTTCCTAACTAGACCCCCTAGTCGAAGAATTTAGAAATTAACCCGCTTTGTTGTAGTCGGGTAGAAATTCCCTAGGTTTTTATTTATCGACTTTAGGATTGGCTTCTTAGTCTATGAGTGAAATTAAAGATTTGACAAAGTTAAACAATTATAATTAGCAAAAACACAAAAATACAGAAACCCTATCTTACTGTCTATATTCTACTTACAATGAGATAAGGTCCACATTGGCACAACACTTAAACTATTGCGTGAACTAGAGCCGAGCTACTATAACTTGAACTGATGTTATGGGTAACGAATGTAAAAGGTAACTGCCCGTTGCAACGCACCCCGGGCCTATTTATGAGCTCAACTCTAGCTCCGCCTTCAAGCCCTTAAAAAGTGTATACCTAGCGACGTGCCCAAACCTTATTGGCGAATCTCCCAAGTACGCAGGGTGACGCAATCCCGAATTCCTGAGATCGGTTCCCAGGGATTTTGGTTCCCACGTACTTGGATGCTCGATAAGCCATAGGCACTCACAAGTCTGTCACTAGGTATACTTAGACCCCGACACGTTGTCGCCAACAATACCTTAATATCAAAGCGAAGCCTTCCTTTCTTTCCTTAGGGAAGCGAAGGAGTTATTTGCTTACCAATGGGATATATCTAAATATATCCCATTGGTAAGCAAATAACTCCTTCGCTTCCCTCCATTTGTCCTGATCTCCAGCTGTTTCTGACCACACTGCGTTCAATTCATTCAGATATATATATCTCTTTTTATTAAAATTTAAAATGAAAAAGCACCTGTCGGTCTGCTACGTTTTCACTCTTAAACTGCTGAAGCAATTTTGAAGAACTTTGGTATAGAGATAGATTGGACCTTAGAGAAGGACATTATGCAATTCTTAGGTATATTTTTTCTCATTGTTGCAGTGCCCACAGCCCACGCACAAGGCGTGATAGGAAAGAAGGCTGCACTACCCTGTGATATACAGCCTCTAGCTGCTGACGATCACGTCTCCATGGTGCTGTGGTTTAAGGAGAAGGATGGAGAACCTCTGTACAGGTTAGTACCTATAGGAAGGTTAGTACCTATAGGAACACTATCAACAGTCCAAATTCAATAATCCTAAGCAGTTGCCTAAATTTGTCTTTATTGACGTGTACAATTTGGGGGTCTTCTATAGCCACGTGTGAATACATATCTTTTCGACGAGCGTGCTATCTATAACTTAGACTGCATCATTACTTACCATCAGGTGAAGTAAGTAGTGGTCTGTTGCTGACCTGTGACATGTGAAAAGTACCTATTGTTTTGGGTGTTCCCAGTGAAGTGCATCCCAGGTTGTTTGTCAATAACAGACCATAGCAGTTTTGTTCTTTTGCAGGCTTTTATGAACCAAAGGTTACCTACTCAATGGTTCAAATACATTCAAAGTGCGGCTGACCTTAGTTAGACATATTTGGAGGAAATATCTACTTCTGAATAACCCTGCTGTTATTTTCCACTGAGTTAACTGTAATTTCTTCTTTCTTTCAGTTATGATGTCAGAGGTCGGCTCGCATCACAGCCGAAACTATGGTCATCTCCCAGTGGCTTCGGAGCCAGAGCCTACTTCAGGGCGGCCGCGTCTCCAGCCGTCCTCTTTGTGGACAATGTGGTGTCAGCTGATGTAGGCATCTACAGGTGCAGGGTTGACTTCAAGAATTCGCCAACCAGGAACTTGAGGGTCAACTTTACTGTTATTAGTAAGTTTTGATAGTTTATCTATACATTAATATTTTTTATTGTTATAATTTGGCTCTGAAACTGCTGCACTGTTGTTGATAAAACTTTGGTATGTATGGTGTTACGCTGAATCCTTTAGTGCAATATTGAATACATTTCTTCCCGATATTCCCATAGTATTGGGACTTATGCAGGGAAAATGAAGGGCTACATCCCGATTCTACCCGATCCCATCTCTACCCGATTTTAAAATACCTAACAAAAACTCCCAACTCTACCCGATATGATAAAAAGTACAGTCAAAATTGAAGAGGAACAGTGTAAAATGAGTATAAGTTTTTCCAGTCGTGTTTTATTTTAGGTCGTCGGACTTTAAGTGTATGAGTTATTACGAGGTAGAGTTAGGATTGGTTTGACATAATATATAAGCCAATGCAAGTAACTTTTGGGTCCATTTTTTAAGCCAATAAAAAAAAAAATTTTCTTTTGGTTTCAGCTGAGTTTCTAATTTCTCCAAAGGCCGTGACTTTTGTTGAGGTGTCGTATCACTTGACTACTCATCCCATTATATCAAAAGCCCTTTTTCTCAGAATAACTGAATTCATCTCCGTCGCCTCAAATATATTTCAGCGAAGTACTTGAAACTGATTTCATCAGTCAACCAACCAAATAACTTACAAAACCGACTTATTCGATAGTCAAGACTCTGAGAAACGAAAACTATTTCTCAATTCTGAGTATCAAAATACAAATCAAATGGATAGCTCAAACTACAGAGTTCACAGACGCGTTTAGGTGTTTAAGTAAAGTTCGTAGACATTACTGTCTGTCAATATACAGGAGTATTGGAAATCATACTAGCAAGCCGTTGAGGGCTACTTCTGTGCACCATAACTAACGATTTTTGTTCTACGACCTTTGGAAATAAAAAAAATAAAACTAAGGTTATGTAAATTCGAAAAACAGCTGACTTTGTAAAACAAAGGTCATTCAGACTAAGAATAGTAGATAAAACTTTAAAAATATGTAAAATTTTAAGGTTAATGACCTCTCCGTGTAAGGAACAGCTGATTTTCAGATAAAAGTACCTCAAAATTTTCAATAAAATATTCGAATTTCCAAAAGTCGTAGAACAAAAGTTGTTTGTTAAAGTGCACAGAAGTAGCCCTCAACGGCTTGCTAGTATAATTTCTAATAACCTTGTATAGCTGACAATTTTACTTTAAAGACCATTGCGTATAAAAACAAAATGAACAAAACAGTTTACTAGCTCCACTAATACGCAAAACACCACAAAATATCGAGTTGGTGTTTTACGTATAGGGTAATATTATGCGTCTAAAAGCCATCAGTGAACCTAAAGGCAGAATATATGTTGGAGAAAAGGCTTCTACCAATAGAAGCTAGATCTCCAGGTTTAGTTTAATGGTAATAGGTACACAACACAAACAACGGGTAAATAACATGATGAAACGGTTCCAACATAAACCACTGACGTGGATGGCCAAGCGAACCACACTTTACCTTTTATTACTAAATCAACAACTATTTCGAATATTAGCAACAACTGTTAACTTCAACAAAACAGACAATAACACACTGTATCAAAAATATGGAATGGTCTTTATGCATCGTCAAACCCTTACCGACCGAAGACTGAGCAGCAAAAGATTCCATAATCGCCTCAGCTCTTGCTTTTATAGGCGGTGGTGGTGGGATCGGCAATGTCCACAACAAGTTTGACAGACGTGACGTCACTTTTCTATCTTTAAAATCTAAATAATTAATTAAGGGCTCAATAGTAATTTAAAAAAATAATAATAAATTATTTCAATCATTTTGATAGAAACTTATTAATTTTTAAACATTTAAAATATTAAAACGTAAAATAAAAGTAATCGAATTGATTTGGTAAACAAGTCTTTGCCATAGTCAATCTAGCACTTTAAAATAACGTTTCTCTATTAACAAAATAACATTAAAATCAATAATCGCTATCATATATTTTGATTGAAAGTTAATAAAAATACATAGAAAAATAAAACATCTCCGCTCCAAAAACATAATTTTTACTTTACTTCTTTGCAGTATAAAAATAAGTTTTAACTGGTAACACTTTTGACGTGATAACGTTTTATAAATTGGTGAACACCTGCAATCTCAAAAAAGTGTGACGTCACGCACGTCGTTACTGGAACGCCTCATGTTATTGACAAGGTAACTATAGCAACGTTTTATCGTTGCCATGGTTACCATCAATGTTTTCTTATGACGTTATCACGTAAAATTATCGTCCGTAAACCGACTTTACAGACAACCATTTTTTTTTTCAGATGAATTTGGTTTTTTTATGTCAAATTAGGTGATATGAATTGGGACTTTGGGAATAAATCAAATATCAAAGTACATTTATCAAATCAGAAAATACTCAAAAATTATAAGACTAATCTTGTCAAAATAAAATTTCTAAAGGTCTAAACGGTTATACGTGACCACAGAGATATTTGCTTCTAGATTTAAAAAATCTAGAAACTTTAGGCCTAACCTATCTCGAAATATTAAGAAAAAAAGCCTGCCAGTTTGACATGCTTTCGTAGCAAAACACCTAGCACCTTATTAGGGTTAGTGAACGAATATTTTTTTATGTCTGGCATTAAGTATAATCTATAAGAATTAAATCAAATAAAAAAACGTCCAATGTAATAAATGTGTTTTTTGACCTTAGAGTTGAAAATTAAATTGAAGTTTACAAATAGATCTTAGTTTCGTAGGACATGATTTGGGTTTGTCTTATTTATTGGATAGTTGAAAGGCGAAAGCAGGCAACTGCCTTTTCTATCGGGCGACATAATTGTTCACTGTATCTTACAATTTAAAGACATTTTATTATTTAAATTTGTTTTTTTTAAATTAAACGTCTTTATTAAACCAGCAAAAACCAAATAAACCAGGTGTATAATTAATAAATGCATCATAACGTGTTATGGATGTAAGAAAAAAGGATGTAGCTAATCCAACCTCTCAGTTTGAAGGAAGGCATCCTCCTCTTTGCCTTATTCTTCTAACCAAGAGGTAGAACTAGCTCTATTCGACGGAATTGCGTGCACTTGCCGTTTCATGAACACCATTGCAGCTGCGTTCCTGATCTACCCTTTTCTAATCGGTCTGTTTATTGTTACATGTTAGTACTTTCATATTTGATGTTTCAGGCTTCCCATTTGGCAGATAAATAAAACATTCATTTGAAAACAACAAGCTCTCTACCTACAGCCTAATTCGTAATACGCAGTTACAAATATAAAATTTTCCAATTATGCACTGCCAAAAATGTCTAATAAATTTTATGATACAAATACGGATAAAAGTCTGCAAAAAATGGGCGAACATTCACCCTCTAAAACAAAATCGAGAATATAACTCGGAATAAAGAATTACCCGCGTAATGTATTTATTTTGTTTGCAAAATAATTGATGATGTTAAAGGATAATTGAATAAATAAAGGTGCCAATAGACGTTGCAACTTGTAATGTAACTGACAGTTGTGAACTGAATGTTGCTGTTGCACTAAAGGCGTTATTGCGAATAGTCGGTGTCCCAATATTTTTTTCTTCCTAACTGTAGTTTTTAATTTAATTAAAAAGTCAAGCATGCTTGGCTGTTATATCGCTTCCTTCCATCCATTGCTCATAGCTGAGGACGTCTCATTTGGATCACATCACGGCTTCACTTTCTTTTCATCACAAAACTTAACAAAGACATAAAAGAAAAATACTTTTCATTACTCATACTCCGAAAGTAGGTCTAAATATGCCTGAAGAGCGTGTAGAAAATAAAACTTCCAGCCCTAGGGCTTTTCGCTTTCACTGACAGCTGTCTTGTCAAATTATGTATATCAAATTATGTAAAATAAACATCGCACGACTTGTGCAATGTGCATATAGCCAGTATCAGTATCATTATACATTAGGAACTTCAAAACCTAACCTCCTTGCTTTAGGTAGCACCAAAGAATAACACTACATGTATTATAACCTCTTTGGTCCCAACCTTGTAAGAGGATCAGGTAGTATGGAGTCTCATCTAATCTCGTTGTTAGGAAGAATTTTATTTATTATTCGTAATGAAAAGCACAGTGTTTACCTCGGGTAAAAGACTCATTAAGTCCCTCGAACTATTAGCGCCCTCGCTACGCTCGGGCGCCAAACTCCGTCTCGGGACTTGTAATGAGTGACTTTCACACCTAAGATAACAATGTACTATTAATGTTTAAAAAAACATACGACGAAAACATATAAAATAAATATACTTAAATGTTTAAAAAACATAAATGTAAAAAACTTTAAGTATTTTTCTTTTATGTCCTTGTTAAGTTTTGTGTCTTTTTCTCCGTCTTGTGGCTGATATAATGATGATGATGATAATGAGGCGGAAATATGCCTGCCTATTTACCTAGAGCTTATAAAACTTACGAAAACATAAAATCATTACAATTTCAGGTGGTATTCAACGTGTAACACTAGTCTGGTCCCAGCCTAAAGTTACATAAAACTGTTGATAAAATACGTGATTATTTCGTAAATAATGATATTAAAACCTGCTTATCATCCATTGTTTATTCAGCAGAGATGAGTGATGTTGTCACGATGACAGCGAGAGTCTGCGTTATTGTTGGCTCGTTAATTATATGCTCGTTTATGGTGGTTTTTATTCAGTTTCAAGTAGAGGAATTCTCAGCTAGAGAGCGTGCCAGATAAGTCTGTATGAGATCAAATTGATAGCGCCTTCGTCATATTTAGTTTTGATTAATTTTATTACGCTTGGCATTGCGATGTCAAATATAAACACAGAAAAAGTAATGAAGATACCTCGAAATACCTTTAATATAATAATCAACACTTTAAATTAAATAATTTATATAAAGCTCAAACCTAATTAAACATAAACATAATAAACCCATTTGTTTGTAATGATTTGTTTTTGTTATTTAATTGGAAACAAATGTATTAGCCGACTCAAATAAAAAAAGGTGGACTATAATCTTCTCATACCTATAAATATTAGGTTGTGATTGTAATTATCCACCCCTAAACCTAAAAATAAAACCTAAAGACTTACGCGTACGATCCCAAGCATGCTAGCGACGTTCCCCCTTTGAATGCAATATTTCTTCTTCTTCGTGTCAACGGCGGTCAATGCAATGCACCTTGATCAAAGCACTCCCGCCCAAAACTTAGCCATGGCAATCGCATTTTTAATGCAATACTAATACGCTGAGTCAAGAACCCAACACTCGATTTCAACAATAAAATTTGGAACATTATCGATTATTTTCAATTTCGACTACGTACATACTTTTCCGGCGCGTACTCTAGCATTTCTTGCAATTTCAATAGGACAACCTAATAACAGGCTAATTTTCATCCATATATAACAAGGGATCGGCATATATGCGGGTAAAACCACAGGGCGCGGCTAGGGTAAATAAATAATTCACATAGGTAGGTACGTAGTATTTTTGATCACGTTTTTAATAAGAATCGGGAACAAGCGATGAATATTTAGAGATGTACCAACGTTCGTTCCATATTCCACTTGAAAGATTCCTTTAAGATTCCGTATGGAATGTTCTAGTTATTTTTTTAATTTAGATCGATGAAATAAAATATTTTTTGTTATTCATAGTCGGAAATGGTTGTTTTAGACCCGTATTACTCCCGTGGTAGCAGTGTATTTTTCGTCCTAGGCTGCAAAGTCTTCCTGTCCTACTGAAAAAATGCGTCATAAGGGTTGATCTGAACATGACTAAAAACTTAACGGAGGTTGGTCGACATAAACTTATACTTATTGTTCTATAGTTTAGTGGTTACTCAATGGTGTAGTGTAAAACGTCCTACAATATTTATATATTTTTTCATTCAATTCGCTCATTTAGACTAGTTTCTATCAGGGATATCTACCGAGATCAAAAGCTCAATGTCCCTTCCGAAGCATGGATTAAGAAAATCACTTCCGACCAATGAACCATCGCAAATCTTATCACAAATAGTGGTCAGTTGACTGTTGAGACTAATCATAGAGATGAGCTCCATAGGGATGATAGAGCTCCTACTGATCACCACTAGTCAGATGAGAGCATCTGACTAGTGATGATCAGTTGGGAGCATTTTTTTTCCTAATTCATAACTACCGGTGAAGATCATAAGGTTTGGTCACCCATCGAAGTAATAAACGCACTAGGCGGTACTTAACCGTCACGATCAAACACGATTACCGAGCTTAGCGACCCCATGAACTCCTATGACCTATACTCTCAATTACCCGCCGATTTTAGTCCGCCATCTGCATTTGCCTTAAGCTTTCATCGTTAGTTTGAACAAAATATTTTGAAAACAAAGCCCCGTCGTTACAAATTCCGTTATGATTTCAACGCAAACTTTTAACGGAGCCCGTTAACTTGCGGTAAAGTTGGAACAATATTTCAGATAACGTACATTAAAATAATTAACTGGTTAAAAGGTTCTGGTTAGAAGTATTTGATGGTTATTGATTCTGTAATATGAAATTATTCAAAATTGTATAAATTATTATGATATTCTTTCTTCATATTTAGTCATAAAACCATTTAAACGATAAACTGAATTAGGCTCTCTTTCCACTGTTCACTGTCTGGTGTCAGCTGGGTCCAGTCCCTACGATACGAGTCTAACCTATCCCGCTATCTCCTTTTGTTCAAGCCGCGGGGTTGCCTTCTGTTCAAAAAAATTAAACACAAATGAAATTAATGATTAATAATATTTACTTTGACTGGTAATACTTGAGTTTAGATCATCTCTGTCGCTTAATTATTTGTGTGAGTGTTCTACTTGTAAACTTAGATAAAACTTAGACGAAAGATTTAATGGATACCCCTTTGAAGCGACAAACAGACACAGTGTAAATAAATACAGTTGGAAAACTTCACTTGCTTTATTAAATTCTGAAAATTTAATAAACTTTTTTATTGCTGTTGCTACGAGACGAACGAAACTCGAGCGAAATATTTCTTTGTCGTGTTTCTCAAAGATTTTGTGACGAACTAAATAATTTATTTCCTTCTTGAATCTCAAGAAGATGATTCAAGATGGATTTTTCCGTTAAAATTGCGATATTCATAATTTTAACTTAGGAAATATGTGCCCGGTAGTAGGCTCCTAAATATAAAAAAGGCCTTTTAGTAACACACTAGCGACCCGCCCCGGCTTCGCACGGCTATATTATGCATGTATTATACATATAAACCTTCCTCTTGAATCACTATATCTATTTAAAAAAACCGCATCAAAATCCGTTGCGTAGTTTTAAAGATTTAAGCATACATATGGATAGGGACAGAGAAAGCGACTTTGTTTTATACTATGTAGTGATAGTGATGTGTGCTTTATTATAATAAGTTACTAAAAGATGTATATGACATGTCCATTAACAGGTTCAACATTTTTATTAAGCACTAGCAGCGCTCCGCGGTTTCACTCGTGTATCTCCCGATCCCATGGGAATATCGGGATAAAAATAGCCAATGATACTCTCAATGAATTAATGTATCTTCATACCAAGTTTTATCAAAATCGGTTTAGTAGTTTCGGAGTCAATTTCTTTACAATCCAAAAAAATTTATCTTCATAATATTAGTATAGATAAATGCGGTAAGGCGTACTATGATATATCATCTTAACCTTTAACAAGTCGACTACATCGTTTCAAGTATTTTATCATAAATTTCTCAGAATACGTACAGGTTCTATCTAGTGCCTTTAATAGAGAAATGCCTAGCTACAATCATAAGAGGTGCTTCATTTATATTCGCTAAGTTTCTCCTTGAGAAATAGTTTCATAGTTCGAGCTCTCAAAGTCATTATTCAATAAGTCACCCTGTTATTATTAAACTAGCTATATTCCACGGTTTCACCTGGATAACTCCCGTTTCCAGGGAATATCGGGATGAAAAATAACCACCAGTTACAGCTGATTATGAAGTCAACATTTTTGAAGTTAGGTTTAATAGAAAATTTGGTTTTTTAAGAGATAGAAGTCAGTGAGTGACTTTAGAGTTTTATTAATAATTGAGTTTGGGCTACTAATAATTGTCTTTATTTATGGCTTTTCCTGTAAAAATAACCACAAAAAAAATCGAATATGCCCAAAAGTCGTAGAACCAAAGTTGTTCGTTTAGGCGTATAACACAGTTCCCTTTCTTATTACGCTATCCTTGCTGAAACACACTATATACTGCGGACGTATACCCCTAATATTACAAAGAGGTACAGTTCTAATTACAAATAACAAGCTGTTTAAAATACAGGTCATAAAGTCGTAAACAACACGATATTACATATTCTAAACCTGTAATATTGTTGTTTGGATCAAGTTATGTACCTTGTTTGTACTTAGTTCGACAACAAATACCATCGAGTACAAACCTAATGGTAGAGGTGTAATGTGGGCCATAATGTTCTGAAACTAATTATTAGTTTTCAACTGATGTGTTAGCATTGCAACAATGTGTAAATTGTATTTTAGTTTTTATAGTATCAAATATGTAAAAAGATAGAAAAAAGAAATGAAATGATGTATTTTACATTAATTATAATCCGATGCCATCTTTTTAAAAGGTCAGCGGTTAATTATTGGTAAAAGTATTTTCGGTGTTTAACAGCAATTTTACATTATATATTATTTAAACAATTGGTTAGATAGAGAAAATATTCACCACTAATTATATTATAATCACTTATAAGAGGTTCCTTTTAGTTATTTTTTTCTTTATCCCGTGTGCTGTGTCCCGTAAAGCGTGTACTATTGATTTGTAATTAAATTTTAAATGTCATAATTCCATTCAATGTTATTTATCTATACTAATATTATAATATTATAAAGCTGAAGAGTTTGTTTTTTGTTTGAACGCGCTAATCTCAGGAACTGATGGTTTGAATTGAAAAATTAAATTTTTGTGTTGGATAGTTCATTTATCGAGGAAGGTTATAGGCTACTTTTTATCCCGATATTCCCACGGGATCGGGAGTTACGCGGGTAAAACCGCGTAGCGCAGCTAGTTTTTTATATAGTTATTAGCAATTTTGGTCCCACTACTCGGCAAAGCCTCATATAAAATGACATGTTGTTCTTCATTAAACCCATGAGGTTCGTGTCGACGAAACATAATAATAATATATAGATTCTTATCTACACCAAAAAAGAATAATCGGAAAACGTAGTTTCAGATGGGAACAAGGTAATTCCTAAACATAATGAACGACATTACTTCTCTAATGGGCATGTACTCGATACCAAGTAGAGAAGTTAGGTACCTTAATTACAGTTAGTTTGACAACAAACTTACGTAACTTGAGAACTTTTATAAATGTAATTATTTTGAACACGACAACAAGGTCAATTATCTTTTCATTATTTACTGTTTCACTCAGGGGATTCAAGTGGAAAATATTTTGTAATTCTTCTTGAACTTGAGGGTGAGTAGGTATCCATGGACACCCTGGGGGGTTCCAACTGGGTGTTCAAGTTAAAAGAAAGGTATTTTTACTTTTAACTAATGAGTTTTTACAATATGAAAATTCTAAACAAAAAAGATCATCTCGATCGGTCGAATCGTCTTCGAGTAATCGGCGAACATACATAAAAAATATACGCGACAAATCCTTTGTTGAAGTCTGTTAAAAATATGAGACCAGTTATATAAGGGTACAAATATTAATAGGTATCTTTTGTTGCCCCATTCGTTATGATCCCTTTTCGCACTGTATGTAAAAATATAAATAAAAACTTTAATAAAACTTCTCGTAACAAGGTAACAAAAATATGACTACAAATAACTGAGATTTACAGTAATGATTTATTGGGTAATATGTCATGGAGGCGAATTTAGGGTATCTGTGTAAGCAAGGGATGTTAGGGGTATCTTACACTCACGGAAATATCGTCTTATTTCAGTAAAAAAAAACGTAGTTTTACCGAGTGGTCTTACCAAAAGACTATCGAAAACACAACAGACGATTGAGAAAAAACAATAGACGATCGAAAAAAAAAACAAAATACTATCAAAACGTAAAACAAAAGACGATGGAAATAAACAAAAGACGACTAGGGAGTTGCGTCCTTGATAGAAATCTTATAGAGAAAAGATTTTTGTTTGCTCCGACTACTCGACCGATTTAGATGAAACTTGTTACGAAGATACATAGAATCCTCGGGATTACCATAGGCTACTTTTAATCTCTATATTCTTTATAAAGCTGAATCAGTTCTTTTCCATCCAAAGGTTGCCTGGAAGAAATCGCTTTTAGCGATAACGTCGCCCATTTGTGCAACTTATACTTTCTAGCTATTACTTTACTTTGTGTTATACTGTTTCTTTCTGTGTTGTACAAATAAAGTTATCTATCTATCTATCTTACGGTAACTTACGTAGGTAAACCATGGAGAGCAACTAGTGTTGTTAAGCTATTGCATAGCTTTTATCGCGGGCTCTGAGCGCGGCGACCGAATTTAGAAATTCCGTGACGAAAATAAAACCTATTATACATTTTTAGTGTATGTTAGTGTATATTTGCCTAGAATTCATAAGCTTATAGACCGTTTAGTCGCACGTGTAAGTAAACCTTTAGCCCAAAGTGCTCTAGATCTTGAATTTATCTGTGTAGGGTTCTAGTGTTATGGCCCATGATGCCTTAAGTGCCAATGAAATATTCTTGAATTATTTATGGGTCCCAACCCATGGATATGGCTATAAATATTTGTATGCAGTAATCTGTATGTTATAGAGTTATGGTATAGAAATGTCTTGTGGTTATGTGGTCTGAACCCCATGGTTTCATTAATTATTCAATCGCTTTTAGGATGGTAGGCTATTAGTGGAAGATATGTCTTATGATAAATGGTTACTATGGACCGATGTATGTAATTCATTTATGGATGTACAGTCGGCTGCATAATTACAGCCCACGGTAGAGTTGTAATAAAATTGTATTATTGGAATGTTTTCATTCTAATAATTTTTGTTTGATAAATTGATGAGTTAGACTTTAATGAGTTTACAGACTTTAAACTTCAACTAAAGCAGGTGTCTAGAATGTTGCTCGTGTTGAAAACATTCCTTTAACAGCCGTTTTGGAGCTATACGGTGGGTCTGCAATTATGCAGCTGACCGTACCTACTAACTGCGCCCCGCAGTTTTACCCGGTTTAGTGACTCTTTCTAAGTGATTTTGCAGTACTTGCTGTGCCCCGCGGTTTCACCCGCGTAAGTCCAGATCCCGTGTGAATATCGGGATAAAAAGTAGCCTATGTGTTAATCCAGGCCTCTAGCTATCTACATACGGAGTTTCATCGCAATCGGCTCAGTAGTTTTTGCGTGAAGAAGTAACAAATACGAGTATACATACACACACACACATGAAACACATTTATAATATTAATAGAATAGGATTACTGAATGTACAACTTTTTGCAAGCGATCTGCTGACTAAAATGCATTTAATATTTTAATATCCAAATAATTGTGTACCTACCAAGCATTGGTGTATAAAGCAATTCTAGTAAACGCGTAAAATCCTTTTCCGAATTCCCGAAAATCTGAAATAATTATTTATTGAAATTAAATTATAACACGCTTTTGTCATCCAATTGTAACCCTATGTGTATTGTAACAGCCCCTCCTAACCGGCCAAGCATAATGGATGCGAAGACGAAGAGCCACACGCGTCTTCTGGAGCCGTACAGCGAGGGAGACACCCTCGAGCTGGTCTGCGAAGTCTTTGGCGGTAAGACCTTGAAACTTTGTAATAAAAGTGATGAAAGTTCACTTGCCGGGTTAACTTGTTAAGCTACAGATTACAATTAGCTAAACCCTCAACCCAAAATGTCTATAAATGAATGGTATAATCACTGTTAAGTTTGAAGATGGAAGGCTCGTATGTTTATCAGTTAGCCAGTAATCACAACTTTCGAACTATACCTCATATGCTGGAATGTCCCTTGTGTCCTGTTTCTTGCACCACACTAGACCTTTGTGAGGCGACTGATGACTTACTTACTGGTCTGGATACTGTAGTCTACACATACAAAAACGTAAATAAAAAAAACTAAAAAATTAAAAAAATTAGAATACTATGACGGAATCGACACGAAAAGAAGAAGAAGAAGCTCTTAATTACAGAAATATCTATCGATTTATAACTAAAATGGCAGTTATACGTATTGATAGATACACAAGAAACATTGCGAATAAACAAAAATGTGATTTCTTTCAGGCAACCTTAGATTGCAGAAGATTAACTGGTAGGTCGTAATCTTTAGCTTTAGCTTAGCTTAGAAATAAACTATGGTTCATTGTCCGCAGGAGATCCAAGACCTCGCCTCACTTGGTATCTAGAAAATACAGTAATAGACGATTCGTTCGAGCAGCGCGGTGACGGTGTGACGGTCAACTCCCTCACATTCCCCAACGTAGGCCGACAGCACCTGAACGCAAGGCTTGTCTGTCAAGCTAGCAACACCAACCTTGCACCGCCGGAGACCAAGCTGTTGATTTTGGATATTAATTGTAAGTACATGTATCGAGTAGCGGCCGCGATGCAACGCGAGACGGAGTGTTGGGAGACCAGCTGCCCGGTGGACCGACGACATTGTGGCGGTCGCGGGTAGTCGGTGGATGAAGGCGGCTCAGGACCGCTGTTTGTGGCGTCGTATGGGGGAGGCCTATGTCCAGCAGTGGACGTGTATGGGCTGATATTATAATGATGACATGAACCTAATAAAAAATATGACTTTTTCTAGCAGCAAATGGATAGAGTACACACCATCATTTTTATTTTCATAAGCTGGTAAGACCTAAGGCCTGCTGATCAAGTAACTCCAACATACCACCACATTCAAAATCTTAAATATTGTACGTTTAGAAGAGAAATAATGACCTCTGTGGCATTATCTGGCATTTTTTGACCAGATATAATGGTGCATGGTGGAGTTTGGAAAACGCTTTGGAATTCATAAAAAAAAGCGAATCTAATCAGGTCTGTAACACCACAGACACAGAATTGAAGTACCAAGTTTTGATAATAATTGTGACAGCATAACGACGTAACGGCATAATTTGACGACCCAGTTGGCACAATGGTCACCATGCCGGACTGCTAAACACAGGGTCGCGGGTTCGATTCCCGCCTCAGACAAGTATTTATGCTGAGATATTTGTCTGTGGTCTGGTTGTTTATATGTATTATAAGTATATATTTACAAAAGAAAAGTATATAAGTAGTATATTCGTTGTCTGGCACCCATAATACAAGTCTAGTTACTTAGCTTGGGGCTAGATGGCGATGTGTGGAATGTCCTGCAATATTTATTTATTTATTTATAAAATTATTTTGACTCAGCTAACATGAAGAAGAAAATAAATTATGCCGAACATTGTCTCGCATTAATTAGTCGATAATTAAACCAAAGCATTTCTATGTTGCTTTTAATAAGCTTCAAAACAAGCCGTAATGAAGTCTTAGTTAATCTTGAGCTAGGAGGCAAGAAATCAGCGGTTTCGCAGCAGATCGGGCAAAAAGCCAACTCTCAGAGAAATTGCCTGTACCTACAATATACACCGCTATGTTTTTATGCGGATAAATTAATTATATCGCGAGCAGGTATTGGATTTTCAAAATGTTTGTTCTGATTTCAATTCGGTTAGCAATGAAATGGGACGAGGTATAATTATACTGCGCATTTTTACATTTAGAGTTTTCTATAACTTATAACAGCAGAAATAAACTGCTACCTTTTAATTTGCGTAAGGTATCAGAACTTCGATCACTATAGGTATATCTTGTTACTAGGTACAAATAACTCTTGTTACTATGTTAAAAGAAAACATTTTAGAAATAATAAATACAGACGATGTAATCCCGAATTGATGAAGCAGTGTTATTAATTAGTAATCTATGCTATAACAATATTTTTATTAGCTCTCGCTTGATCTTCTTGGAAGTATTTGCGAGAATATTTTCCATGAATTATTACCTGTTATTAGAATGTTTATTTATTTTATATTCAAATTTGTGATGAATTTTCCTAGAATTGATCTCTATCAGCAAAACTATCCATTGGTGTAAAATATAGGCTGATTTGTTTTTGAAAATCAATAGGTTCGATTCCTGGATAGGGATTAAATGACTTTAACAAAAATTGAATGATGAAGTTATAGTTTTTTGTAAAATCGGGCACGCATCTTATAGTTTAGGATATAGCCCTGAAGGCCCATGTAAAAAATCATCTGGTACTAATAATATGGTCAAAAGAGCTGCAAAAGACTCACATTTTTTATGAAATATAGCTAAGACTTATTTTAGATAAATTGTTTTCAAAGCAGCTCATTTATTTTAGAGCCACAGTATCACGTACACAGATAGACATAGCTATCAAACTGTGGGGTTTAAAAGACAATTTTACAGCTTCGGGGTCAATATTTAGTAAAAGCTTCTATTTATGTTACAGAGAAGTAAAATGTTCCAAAAGTTAGTATATGAGGATTTCCGATATCGGTTTTCACATAATTTTACAATAAAACTTTAATATCTGAACCGGGTACAATTTACCTACAATGTACAGTTTGCGCAGTCAATGTACTGGTTCATAAAAATATATGTTCACTCTTTCCTGTGAGCATAAGTGTTGATATAAACATTGTAAATAACGTCGTTGTGGTTTGAGAGAAAAAGTGTGCAACTACAAAAAGTGCTTAAAACTAGTCGCACGACCAACGTGATTCGTATCACGGTCACGAGTTCAAGTCACGCTGCGGTGCTAAATTTTGGAAATATATTTAAAAAAAAAAAATAAGTACATTAGAGTTAATGATTTTTTATTTTTTAAAGTGCTAAGCCTGCACTGGGCTATCTGAAAATATTTTTAAGGAAAAATGCGTCTTCAAAAATTGCGACTAAGACGAGACTCGAACTCGCATCCCTTGAATACCGTTCAAATGCGCTGCCAATTATTTTTTACATTAGAGTTTTCAGGTTTTTAACGTCACATTACCACTTTATTGGAGACAGCGACGAGACTAACGGCTTAACTTGCCTTCCATAGCACGGAGGGGCTCGAGAAATCGTATTTACCATAGTTAACTCCTATTAATGTAATGACTGCGCCAGTGTTATTTAATGCATATAACTAGATTTAGCGATGGCCGTCATGACGTTTTAATGACTTCGTTCGAAAATGCGATTTAAAATAAAACTGAATCACCGTTCGTTGTCTTACAAAAACTCGATAAATGATTTTTTGTGTGTTTGAATGGATGTATTGATGGGATAATTATTGTATTCACATTTGCCATTTTCCGAAAATGCTTCTAGGTTTGCCGGGTAAGTCACATAAGATTGACCCTAGCTTTACCATTCTAAAACCTCTCTTCCATTTCAGTAAAACCACTCAGCGTGCAGATCCTGAACAAGAGAGTTCAGTTATCAGCTGATAGGACATACGACATTGAATGCAGGTCCTTTGGGTCGAGGCCTGAAGCTCAGCTTACCTGGTGGAAAGGTTCCCGGCAGATTAAGAGGAGTGCTAAAAACGTGAGTAAAAATTACAAAAAGAGCAGGATGGTACATAATTTATGTTATTTTTCCGTTTATTTTGCACTATTATTATCAAAATCACCAACTATTGTAAAACCACGAGGCAAGGCGAGGAGACTGTAGCAATGGCAAACGTTTCACATTATGCTAAGAGTTGAAAATAATAGGGAAAATAATTACTATGAATACAAATCTTGTGAGTTCACAAAGTTTATTACATGTACGATACTTACCTGTGATATTTCTCTCTCCTACTTTAGTAGAAAATGAATCAAATACATATATTACTTAGAACAGCAATCTAAATCAAAGAGCAACTTAATTTTCTTACGCTGAAAGTAAAAAGAAGGAAATTCGAACCGATTTCATATTTAACTGTTGTCTGAAATTCGCCGGTCATCAACGAACGAGTCATTAATTTCTATGTCACGTCGTGCGTATGGTCTCGTCAGATGTCACGCTTTGTACAATTAGTGACGTGACGATTGAATTCAGGAACTCCTGATTAGGAACTTAGCACCACTTCCTTTGTCTATGCGATGTGGTTAGAAGATATCTTTGTGAATCAGAAACCGGTAAGGGACAACTGAATTGACAAAAATTTATCAAATCAAATCAGTTATTTGCCTATAACAAGGTAGAATACAGATGTCAATAAATGAAATAGTCAAAGAAAACACACAGCCTGTTCTTGCCTTTAAAGTGTGCAAATGTTAAACAGATAAAATGATTTAACGTTATTATTCCATAGAGAAAAACGTGCAGCACTTTATTATTATTGTAAAATGTACAACATAAAAATTGGGGAATCCCACCCATGTCTTTGAACAATGGTAAGTTCTAGGGTATTTTACTTGGTGAGTTCTAAGCCGTGTCTGTTTGTTCGCGATGTTTTCCATAACCGTAAGACCATCTGTTAAAGTCCATTTACATTTTTCATATAGATAAATCCATTAGTGTACGCCATCACCAAGATTCGAATTCACAACTTTCTGAATGAAATTCAAGATATCTTTCAATAAGTCAACACTGATTAACTAAACATAAAAAAATAACAACTATAACTTAATTAAAACATAAAATTCATTTATTTCTTTTATAATTTCGCGTCAAAAGTCAGAAATATAAAATATTCCGTTGGAATTATTCGCATGAGATCACAATGAGTCGTCAAAGACATCTTCTACATTACATTTTGTCTTTGTAACGCTAATGAATGCGTGAATTAACGTTACGTCTCTCAAACTATTGTTAATGGAATTTCCATTTCAATTGAAAGCAAATAAAATATTCATTGTAAGAACTACTTCGTTGCGTAATATAATGTTAATTTTATATTAGTAGGTATAGCGATAAGTACGACGTGGGCTTAAATCATTTAAATATAGATCCCTTTTAATTAGATCATTTTGTGTGTGTTTTTTTTTAAACTTTGAAATAAAATCTCTAAAAAAAAGTTCAAAGTTCTACGTTTTGAAATTATTATGAGCCGTCTATGTCTTGTCTTGGGCTAGATATGTTTATCAGACATCATTATTTTTATTATTTATTTTTCAATTTCGAAACCCAAAAATATAATTACCTACCCAGCGACTATCGCTACTTTACTACTAATTAAGAGGCTTCCGGCGACTGGGACCGCAATCAACTGGAACCGCGGTCCCGGTTGCCGGATTCATTTATTTTATTATTTTTCTTCCGTCGAGTGGGACCGCTCGCAAATAAATAAAGAAATCAATTGTTCAAGAAAAATAGTACAGTCAAACGAAAAAATGTTTGAAGTATAACTTCAAACATTTTTTCGTTTGACTTTTAAGAAATTTAAGAAAAAAACTCTTTGATTCAAAAATATCATTGAAAAAAGACGTACTTAATTAAATACTTTTATTTTCAAGTGTTCAAATTCCTTTTTCAAAATGACACCCATAGAATTTGAGTTCTTTTTAATTAGGAGTGATTGTTGACTGTGATTATTGTATAATACGTATTTATGTGTATATTTTTATTTTATTTTAACGTCTAAGGCTGACTATTATCAAAATATGTAAATAATAGGAGGTTTTTACCAGGGTGTAAGAACAATGTAGGAGGTATACTGATTCGCAAGCCCTTACACACCACCCACCACCACTTTCTGTTACCTACAGTGTGAATTGTATGATGGTAATTGGTTTGTATGTACTAGGCTATCAGAACTTAGTAGAAGGTTAATAGAAAAATCATGCTCGATATATTTGAATTCTTTTTTCAGCTTCTTCAATACCTTTATGGCTATCACATACACATACAGGAAAAAAAATGGAAGAGATAGAGATAATTTAATAAGTGTGATTTATACCTTCTACTGACTTCTGATTGCCTAGTACTTTTTACAAACTAATGACCATTTTCTAAGCAAAATGGTCATTAGTTTCAGCACTTCAGCAAAAGTGATGTTAGATTCGTGGCTGATTTATGTAGGTACTTACATAATTATGTTTATTTCAATAGTTGTTCCAACCCACCCATTAATTGTTTGTAAATTGTTGATTATTTTTAGCATATTTTAGGTGTATGTTTTGATTGCGTAAATTTTAAATAAGTAACAAGAACGATAATCAAAGAGTGTTTTTTTATATTATATAAATAAATGATATTATTTAATCAAAGAGTTTTTTCTTTAATGATTACTTTAAACGTTTTTTCGTTTGACTGTACTGTTTTTGACTTGAACAACAGTTTTTATATGTTTTTTTAAGAGTGGTATCAGTCGACGGAAGAAAAATATTTAAAAATATTAATCCGGCAACCGGGACCGCGATTCCAGTTGATTGCGGTCCCAGTCGCCGGAAGCCTCCTAATTAATAGTTATTTTTCGATTAACAGATTTTTATGAAAAAGGGATATTCACTATTCAATAGTATGGTTTTAAGCTATTGCATAGCTTTTATCGCGGGCTTTGAGCGCGGCGACCGAATCAAGGACTTTCGTAACGAAAATAAAACTTAACACCCCCCACTCCGCCTAACATGTAGCTCGACCGAGCGTTCGCTTAACGCTTAACGTTCGTTAACGTGTTATGTAGGTATATGGTACGACTGTACGAAGCTTGCACGATGCAATAGCTTTACCGCCGCAGTCCCCGAGTGCCACACGTTTTTTCCTATTGTTTTTATATTTTTGTATTTCGTTTTGTATAGATTCTATACGTTTTAAGCAGGTGCCAGGTTTCTATATTTAATCTTCCACTGAAACACATTGTAGGTACAAACAAACAACCTGTCACATAACATGTTAAACTCCACAATTGATGGAACGATCCAACCAAAGCCATCGATTACTTCATTAAAATCCATCATTTAAGCTAATATTTGTTTTAAACACTGACATATTGAAATTGATTGTTTACGTTTTGTCTACAAACACTATTTTTAGTTTTATTTTTAATACTTACCTTCTGTATTTTATTTCAACCACAAATAGATACGTTCTGACATTGTCCGCGTAGGGTTTGAGTCTCAGAACAATAACTAATATGAGTTTTCTAAAATTCTTTCTTAGCGGATGCCTACGTTATGACATGTCAGTATGTCAAATCAGATCAAATCCCTATCAGTTTATAAGTTTCCCCTCAAACTTTTAAGGACTTTGTAAAACAGACGAATTTCCCTTGATTTTATTGCTTTCCTCAAATTTACAAGATTTTGTTATTTCCTTAGTTATTGTTATTTTTGTTGAGCTTTGATTGTTCCACACGAATTAATTAGTAGAATTATATCGTCACACGCTTGCGATTTTTGTTATTAAAAACTTAAGTAGATTCTTAACAATTCAAGTGCCATTAGACAAAACAAAGCGACGATTTAATTAACAAACAAACATTTTATTCAGAGACAATATTATTTTAATCGCACTATTAAGTGCTTAATTAAATTCGTTAATAACACCCTTATAGTAAAATACATTAAAAATACATAAGGCGTCGTGAGAAAATTACTTAATTACATCGTACAAGTAAGGGGAAAAGTGTTAATGTCAACGTTTGCTTTAAACTGAGCTTTCGGTTAGTACCTTAGAGAAATGATAATAATATCTAGAGAGCTCGCAACGGAGTATATACCGTTGCACCACTCTGAATTTTGGAATGTGTCCTTACAAATTGGTAATATCTCCACAACTTTTTTTTTTTATGTGAAAATTCTGAAATATTCAGTTTCAGCAGGTTTCTTCGAACTTTAATAAAAATAATACAAATGTCTTATTATTTAATTAAAATAAAATTTTGAATTAATGTCTACTTATTTTTTTTATAAGAAAAGTGAAAAAGATTAGTGACATGAGCTCTCTAATATACCTAGAAAGAATTTTTACTCTAAGGGTAGTACTTAGTACTTTCGGATGTCAATTTGGTCGTGACTGTACTCAGGAAAATTAAGCCGTGAGATGTCGATTTAGCTTCAAAGAGATTCCACATATAACTTGTGAAATGAAATCGATGTCGAAAATGGGAATTTTTCATAAGAGTATGCCTTTCCTTTGTCTTCAAAATGAATGGAAAATACAGTAAAATGTTGTTAGTAGAGCAATTACCTCGGGCAAAATCACCGATTTAAATGGTTTTTTTTACTTATAATGCTCTTTGTGAAGTGTTATATTGGTGTTTTGGGTGAAATAAGTGACAAAGTTTGTGCAACGCAGTGTCGAAAGAGAAACAATTTTGGCTAATTGTTCTTTTTGAATATCGTTGATTAGTAAATAACTAAAATTACGAAAATGTTTTCTAAATATTAATGCTAAATGGCTCGATAGATGACGCTATGTAAAAGGGGAATTGTCGCTGGTCAAGTTCTTGTCGAAGTTCCTTGGGGCAGAAAGATGTCAATGTCATAATCCTAAAAAAACTATTGCATCGTGCGAGCTTCGTACAGTCGTACCATATACATACACGTTAAGCGAACGCTCGGCCGAGCTACATGGTAGGGGGAGTGGGGGGTGTTAGGTTTTATTTCCGTTACGGAATTTCTTGATTTGGTCGCCGCGCTCAATGCCCGCGATAAAAGCTATGCAATAGCTTAAAAACACTTCCAGGCTTACGGCTTCAGGCTTACAGTACCTCGACGCCACATTGAGACACCCAGCCAGATCTTAAAACAAACTTGGTTAGGTGCTAGGACCCCAGGTTCCCAATTGCCTTTATTCGCACGGGAATGATCACATATCTTCTCTCACCTCCGTGTAGTTATGAATCCCACCTGAGATGATCTTTCTAGTCTTCTCCCTCCACTTGGATCTATCAGACGCGACGTCGTTAACTTAATTCACCTAGGTGCATTAAATACACTTTTAGTCAACTTTAAACACCTGTACCGCTTTTCATAAAACAAAAGACATATGTTTAACATTGTCTGGGAAAACCTCACATAGGTATTTTATGACCACGTCTGTTCAGTGTCCACTTAATCTTTCATCTATACAAAAAAAAATAGAAAGAAGGGTTCTTTCTATTTTTTTTTTGTTTAGGTACAGTATGGGTCATAAGTAAATGATCAGTTTGCTACAATAATACTATCAACAAGTATTTGGACTTACGACCTTCTTCTAATAGACGTTACACACAAACTTAAATACTTGAATTGAAAGTACTCAGTGTAATTATTATTTTCAACATGTTAGCTAGTCTTTAGTTGGCCGAATGATATAAGCCGCCACCCGCTACACCAACCGACGTGGGATCGATTTACAGGTTACGTTATTATAATGTTCAAATAGTACTGCGCAGGATTGTTAACGTTACGGTGGGCAGAGACTTTTGACCGTGGATTGTACTTACTTGCTTTTAGTAAGCTGAATTTTTCAATATCCTTTCTCAGCGGATGCATACGTCAAAATACATATCTGTATGCCAAATAGCCCGTGCATCCATTGCATTAGTTTGGGCTGTGCGTTAATATTTCAGTCAGTCAGGATTTTGAATTTTATATTTATAGGTGTATCTTAGTGTTATAAATTGTTATATCAAACTACAATATAAGACGCTACACATCGCACCGAGAACAGTTAAGCGTTATCTAAGCATGCGGAATTCACGTCGCCGTTTTATAATATAACGTATAGTTATTGCTGGAACAGTTACCTTGTAGAGATTAGGATGGAGATTTACAATTGAATGTAACGGTAAGAGGTATCGTTGCGTGATATTTGCTCGTGAACACGTCGCTTAAATGATTCAACTTGCGGTATAACTATTCAAATTATTCGTAAAATCGGTGTGATAATACTATGTAAATATAATAAAAGCGGAATTTGCATAATAATATTGTAAAAGCCTTAATAAATATAAGAAAAAAGATTATTGTTAATATTATTGAAAATTGAAGGTGGTTATGCATTCACGAGTTATTTAATAAGCTTTGATGGTGAATCACCTAATTCCTATTTTTTTTTTAACAAATATACCCCGTATGTTCGGCTCCCTATTTTTCGGTATTTACCGGTATTTTTCTCTCCCTGTTATTTTTGACGTGATAACGTCTAATAAATTGATGGAACACCTGTATTCACAAAAAAGTGTCACGGTAATATTGTGTGACGTCATGCGTCTTGGTAATATGACCGTGACGCAAAGTCAAAGTCAAAGTCAAATTTCTTTATTTCTTTCGATGCTTATATGTGATCACTTGAAATCGTCTTAAAAAATCATCATGGTAACTTAGGAAACAGAGTATTTAAAAATAATATCGCTTATATGGGCTCGTGCTATGGTGACTAGTGACGAATAGAAGACTTACATAAAGGAAAAACAAAAATGAAAGAAAAAATACGGAAAAAAGTATGAAAAGAAAAAAAAAACTCAATTTTTTATCGTTTTCTTATGACGTAAAATTATCGTCCGTAAACCGACTTTACAGACAACTAATTTATTTGGCTTACCTTGTGTAAACCGCTGTCTATTATGTTAGTATTCTTTCCCCACAGTTCTCCGAGAACAACTCGACCCTCAGCGTGTTGAGCTTCGTGCCGATGGCAGAGGACCATGAGAAGTTGCTGGTCTGCAGAGCTGAGAACCCTCGGGTACCCGACTCCACGCTCGAAGATAGGTGGAGCCTTAATGTACATTGTAAGTATTTAAGTTAACATTTTACAATTTTAATTAACAGTCGAAATAGTGTCCGACTGTTTGTTTGTATTTTCGTTACTTAAAAACTTAACTTATTAACTTATTTCGTTTTTACAATTTTTAAGTTATATTTTTGGAAAGTTCTTCGTATACTTTGCACAATGATTTAACAACTAAACCTAGAGAAACCAGCAGCCACTTGCGTCCCGAGCGCCGTACGGGAATGTGCTCTGCGGCTGGTCAGCTACTTAACGCACGTTAGAACTAGCTAAATCCACGCGGCGCACGCACGGCACACACGCCTGCAAGCCAACATTCTATTATCTTTTAAAACTCATTTTTACGCTATAATTATATGAGGTAACTATGGTATCACGCTATGCCTCACTGGTGGGTATACCTATAATTAATTCTTTTAATACGGATGACGATGTCTTACCATGATCTTGATCGGTGAAACTTAAGGCAAATATTAACTATAGTTGTAGCGCGATCGCGACCGTGTTTATAGAATGAAAATAACCTATTCTGTGGTGGAATCACACAGCTAACGAGGCTATGGGAATGCGCCATACTTCGGATGAAACTGCAGAGCGCAGCTAGTATTCAAGTGAAATTGAATTACAGAAAATATTTAACAAAATTTATCGGTAAAAACCGCACAATACTTTTAGGTTTCTATAGGTATCTACTTTATCTCTTAAATATTAGAGTAGGTTACGAATTTCGCTTCACAATGTTTCGAATCGCGATGAATAAATTATATAACAGACTGCTAAAATTGTTGCTAATTTAACACGAGAAAAATTAAGCAGGTTTTAGGTATTTCAAAAAGGTCACCAAAAAAAACCCCAATAAACATAATAAGAAGTAGGAACACCACTACTTATTATCTTTATTTTAGTTGGTAAATCATAAGCTTTGATCATTATAATACTCACGTATATGTCCTGTACTTCTCTTAAGCCTAAATGATGAAAACATTGATAAAATTAATCTTTTAACCATGAAATGATAATATGATCCAACGCGAATTTGTCACACAATCCAATATACACTCTGATGCCTTTGTTTAAGAATCAATTTGTTATTTCAGTTTGATGGACCTGATTGAATGAATACAATACCCTGCTCTCATTGGTGGATTGGGCATATTAAATTTCCCGGTAATTTCAGGTTAAATTTGTACTGGAGGAATACATTTTCAATATGTTGCCGGAATATTGTTTACTTTGATTTATCTAGTATTTACCTTTGTAACGCGTGATGAGGTTCTAAGAATCTGTTTATGACTGTAATACAAAGTCTTTCAAACAAATAGTGAGGTAAACTTACATATCTACCTGTTATAAGCCATATATCCAGCAGAGCTTAGGATGGAAGTTTTACTTCAGTAATAAAATATGGCTAGTTGTGTCTATTAAGGAATCTACAAGTTGATTGACAGGCATTTCTATTCCATTTTAAATTTATGAAATCTGTTTAGCTTGATAAAAGAAGCCACTGACAATTTTAAGGAAATCTCGACGAAATGTTTTTCTCTGTCAACGTTTGGACATTTTGGCATAGTCATTTAAAATGCCACGGTGCATTTCGAGACCCATGCCAATCAATAGTGGGTATTACGGCGAACAAATAATGTCTTCACATAGAACCTCTTAAGCGACTTGGAAACGGGATATTTTTTTAATCATGTTGTTGAACGAATCACGTTTCTTTGTATATCCCGTTTCCGAGACGCTTCAGAGATTTGGTTTGAAGACATTATTTATTCACTGTAATGCCCTCTATTGATTGGCATGGATCCCGGAATGCACCGCGCAAAAAAATCACTATGCCAATCTCCCATACTAAATGTCCGGACCCCTTGATTTTGCAAGGGTCGCCTGATAAGTCTTACAATCCAGCAAAAAAAGAATCAAGAAAAAGAAAAGAAGAAGAAGAAGAAAGCATCTAAAATGATGTTTTAAAATCCATGAAATCATATACGCAGTTGAATTAGGAACCTCTTTTTTCGAAGTCGATTAATTAAACATTTTTGTTCCCAGATGTCCCAATAGTGACTCTGAAACTGGGTTCCAGTCTAAATCCAGGACATATCAAGGAAGCCGATGACGTGTACTTCGAATGTAGCGTCAAAGCCAATCCGAAGACTTACAAACTAACTTGGTACAAAGGGGTAAGGATATTAACTGACTTGACAGAGTAACCGGGAAGTTTTTATAGTTCTGATGACATCTGTGACTTTGATAGTAATTGGCCTGATGATTAATGTTTAAAACAATTAGAGACTTATGTCTCTAACATGACACAACAGTCACAAGCTGTATGCCTACCGCGTCACAGAGGTCGTCAACCTACAGATCATTTTGATCCCGCTAAGCTATGCTTTCACAGTAGCATTTTCTCGTTCTAGTCGCAAGAAATCTTCCATAATGCAAGTTCAGGAGTGATCCTAAGTGACCAGAGTCTGGTGCTGCAGAGAGTGAAGAAGACGGATGCTGGAGACTACAGCTGTCTTGCTTTTAACAGCGAAGGAAGTGCGACTAGTAACCCTGTGTCGTTACAAATAAGGTGTAAGTTTTAACGCAACAATTATCAGCAAAATAACTGAGTTCTGAAGATGGAACATCTCATATTGTTGCCATAAGTCACATGATTAATAACGTATTCTAGCTCTGCAAACGCCAGGAAGATTAGTTTCGTGATCGTTATGTAACGTCCACTAATTAGGATCTTCTCCTCATTTGTCTAAAGCTTTAAGCTACTAATTTATGACTTTGGTTTCAACTTTTATTGTCCTATGTAGATGCTCCACAATGCAAGACGATGAACGATGGTGAAGTCTATGGTGCTATGAAGCAGGAAGCCATCGTGTTACACTGCGCAGTTGACTCCAGCCCCCCACCCAGCGGCTTCAGCTGGATCTTCAACAGTTCGGGAGAGCAGATCGATATTGATTCCAGGTTGGTATAGCAATCATAGTGCGATAAAAACCAGGAAGACATCGTCTTACACTGCCAAATCGTTCTGCGTATTGGCGATGTTAATGAACCAGGCTGGTAAGCATTCTTTTAAATAAGTATTTACGCCCATAGGACCCTTGTGTGCGGGTCAATTTAGGGTGGTATCACTTGCCAAAATAAATTCATCAGTTTAGTCTTTTCTTTATTGATAAAAATTAAAACAAAGAGTTTAAGAACGATATGTACAGTCGGCTGCATAATTGCAGCTTTCGGTAGAGTATGAAAATTACTATTATTGGAATGATTGTATTCTAATAATTTTTGTTTGATTAATTTATGAGTTAGAAGATACTAAACTTCACCTAAAGCAGGTGTATAGAATCTTACTCGTGTTGAAAACAGTCATATAACAGCCGTTTTGGAGCTCTACAGTGGGTTTGCAATTATGCAGCCTGGAAAATATAAAGAACAACCAAATCTTCTCGAGCCTTGATGACGGGTCCAGACCAGACAAACCAGACAAACAAACAAACAGACAGATAGACATGGGGGTCAAGCTAACGCCCTTCTGTTATTCGGAGGTTAAAAATGAATTATCTGCAAACGATAAGCAAAATCAATTTAGATAAGAGTACAATTTTCTGAAACGTGCTCCAGTCTAGGTTTTCAAAGTAACTCTAACGAAAAATTTCTCGGCTTTATTTATAGACAAATTTCGTGGCTGATCGTTATCTATTTTATTGAACACTGCAGTAAAATTTTTATCTCGCATTTTCCAAGGATTCTTAGTATGAAGTATTATAATATTGGATTTTTAACCAAAATCGAGGTACTGATTTATTTAATGTTCAAGGAAAGTCTTAGTTTTATAATGAGTTTTTGGGAAAGCTATGGATTGTTATCATACTTAAAATAAAGAATTATTTTAAGTGCTTTTTTATTACGAAATCTAAAATGTCGTTTACTCCCTTTGTACCTACTAAGTTAAGTATTAAACCCACTAATCTATTTTGTATTATATTATTCTAAACTAGCTATTGCCCCCGACACCGTCAACGCAGGGTTTGAATTTCCCAAAATTCTTCCTTAGCGGATTTAAAACAGAATTATCCAATTTGGTACACTCATTCGCGATTAATTCAAGGTCAATTAATTTTTATTTTTTAAGACTAGCATAACCTCGCCGTTTCACCCGCGCAAGTCCCGATCCCGTAAGAATATCGGGATAAAAAGTAACCTACGTTACTCCTAATTAATCCATGTATTTTCATACCAAGTTTTATCAAAATCGGTCTAGAAGTTTCCGATGCAAACAAACACCTAAACAATCAAATATTTCATCTTTATTATATTAAGTAACTATAGATACAGAGTATAGATATAGATTAAATTCAGGTACAGTGCGCAAAGTTGATTTATTATAATTAAATTAAATAGTAAAATACCTTATAAATACAGGCGACGCAGAAGGTTGCGGGTTCGATTCCCGCCGGGAACAAGTATTTATGCTGACCATAAATTCTTGTTTCTGGTTCTGGGTGTTTCCTATATGTATAATATGTATATATTTACAAAAAAAAAAGTATATAAGTAGTTTATCCGTTATCTGGCACCCATAACACAAGCATTAAGTTGCTTAGCTTGGGGCTGGATGGCGATGTGTAATATGTCCTGAAATATTTATTTTATTTTATTTTTTTAAATAGATTAATAAAAATACAAGATCCAAAGGTCTCTAGACAGGTGTCCAAAAGGGTAGCTCCGCTACCTTGGAAAGCGATGACCAGTGTGAGGCTGTAAATTTCCATACAAAAAGCGGTAACGTTTTTCCCCCCATAAACGAAGTCCGATTTTGATAATTTCTGAAAATGTTCTAGATCTAATGGAAAACTAGGTTTAACCGTTTTTATTTTAAAGAAATATGATAAAAGTTATTAGTATCTGAATATCTATATTTTTGAATTAAAAACTTCATCGATCGTTTCAATTGTTTTTAGTAGACTTAACTGAATTACCAAAAAAGAAAAACGTATAAACCTAGAATAAGATGCAGTGAATTAAATGAGACCAAAATTTCATTTTGTAAACAATAAAGGGGTAAAAACGTTACGGCCCGCAACATTATTTGAAAGCAAAATGAAGGCAATTACGTCCGAACTTAAACTCTCTCTATCGCAAGATACGGGTCATTTTTGAAAATACCTACTAGCGCCGCGAATCGAAAACTCATGATTCTCTTAAGGTTTTTTGATTGTACATATTTTCAGGCACCCATCCCCGAGTCATCCAATTTCTTACGTTTATATATTTGTTTAAACAGTCTATTTACAATATCGGAATATACGTCAACACTACGTTACGTGCCGACAACGGACATGGAATTCGGAACCATACTCTGTTCAGCGAAGAACTCCGTGGGTAGGATGGAGGCGCCTTGTGTCTACAAGTTGATCGCTGCAGGTGAGGTTATTGCCTTTTATATGTTATACGAGTGGGTTGGCTCATAGATATTAGGCTATTGACAAACTATGACCAGTAAAAATCATATGTCTGGCCCTCATTTACCTACTTGACCAGAGATAATGTACGTGTGATGCGGAACTAGTTTAGAAAAAAACGGGGAATCTAGTATTCCTCATCGTTACGGTTGGGGTACTACATTTCCTATGGGAATCACAATATCATCAAAAATATAAAAGGTCGTAAGTCCACTAACTGGTTTATGCTAAAAACTTATATGAGAGAGCTAATAATTTTTGTGACCGTAACTGTACCGATTCTACTCACGGTTTTGCCTGCTTTTTCACCCTTTTAGGGGTGAAATGTCGAAAATCTTTCTTAATGAATATTTTTGTCTCTAAGACCAGCCATTTAAACTGTGTGTTGATATATCTGTCAGTCAGTCAGGACTTTGAATATTATATTTATAGATTTATGGAAAAACTTTCGTATAGTGACACGTCTTCTTGGCTTAAACTAGGTCACCCGATGTCTCTACAAAACTGTTCAGTAATGAACCAGAGCTCTGCTGGTCTGCTAGTGGAGTGTATAGAAGGCTTCGATGGAGGTCTACAACAGGTGTTCTACATGGAGGTGTTGGAGTTGCCTGCTATGATCGTAAGTACATTTGTTTACAACTTAACGCAATTTTAGTCCAATCCGTCTGTTGGATTGATTATTATATAGATTATTTAAGTAAATAAGTATAAGTAAACTAAGATTACCATAGGTCTTTTACGACTTATGGTGAGCGCACACGTAGTCGCATCGCACGCGCCGCGGTCTCCGTTTGAAAGCACGCGGCTCCGGCTGGTGTATTATAAGCATCGGCCTTGGGAATTTCCTTCGCTGCGGCAACTGCGGCGCGTGCGGTGCGGCTAGGTGTTTCGTGTTAAAATAATACGAAAAAATTGATGACCTACAATGGTAATTATAGTTTCACACTGACAATTTTCCATGCAATAATAAAATAAAAAATTAAGAATATTATGCGTTTTATGGCTTGCACCATCTTAATAACCCAAAGTGATTAAATTAGTTACATCCGTTATATTTGGATTTTGAAAGCAAGCTCCTAATCTACAAAATCTACATACCTAATGTAAAACTTTTTACCTTAAAACACACTACAACACCAAATCTATATGTTACTGCCAGATCTCAAACCAAGATAGACTTTTAAATAATGTTATTAAGTCTAGAATGTTTGATGTAACGTTTTACCCACTTTACCAATGTGTATTTGGTGCCAAAACGTGTGCGTGATGCAGCACCAAGAGAAGGTGATATCTTGGAGAGAAGCCAAGTTGTAGAGAGATAGAGCAATTGAGATGAATTTGTCTTGTTTTATTGGCAGTAAGGTATACTGTAGCTTAATTTTATGTAGTTGTTTCAGAATGATTTACTTCTTTAACAGATGGGCAGAATCCTATTAGATAAATTAAGGTTTAAGATTCTTTATTTCCCATAAGATTACATAAATCGCTTACTGAGAAATATGTTTGGCTAAGTAATTATTTACAAATTTGTATGAGTGAGCGTATAAGTAGGTACTTGTTATAATTAGGAGTTTGTTATTTTCTTACTAATTCTTCCCGCTAAAAATTATGAACATATTGTGTTGGAACTTGGTAAATCTATTTATTTACCAAGTTCCAACACAATATGGAGTCCTGGATGGACAGAAAGGGTATTTTTGATCTCGATACTCCTGCGTGAGATCGGGACTTACGCAGGTCAGAGCTGCAGATAGTAAATGTATTAAAAGTAAGTTAGATCCCTCTTTTCAA
Source organism: Idaea aversata (assembly GCA_907269075.1). NCBI lineage: Eukaryota > Metazoa > Arthropoda > Insecta > Lepidoptera > Geometridae > Idaea > Idaea aversata. Next base: position 519,672 of record OU026100.1, read on the forward strand.
TCAAACTGCATATTTAGATAGCAAATAATCATAGGAGTAGGACTTTTAAAATTGGTAAGTATCAAATGAGGAATTTTTTTTATGACGACGCAAACAAAAATCACATTTGAAACCTTATTTTGACGAACAGTTTTATGTGTCAGTGAGTCTATAAATAAAAATCCAACCTGCAGCTCTGATTTGTGTGGCAGTAATGCATCAGCCCATTGTCCAAACATTACTGTAAAAACTAGAATCAATTAAATATTTCTTGTACACCAGGTACGAGCAAACGTGTCCTCAAATCACACGCCTACCTTCGAAGTGCACAATCTGGACAGCAGATCAAGTTATACCCTCAATCTATACGCAGCCAATGCTAAGGGACGCAGTGAGGAAGTCACACTGTATACTGTTGGCATTCGATCTCCTGATAAATATACAGGTACGTATACTAAAGTTACGAAAAGAAATTCCGTTCTGGTGGATAGATTGTAATTCTTTGATTGGAAACTTTGGAGTCCTAAGGCCCCGAAGCTCCATGGTACCCGTGCTCACGGAAATCCGTAATTTCGACTCGGTGAGACCTAGTCCCCTCAGTAGCTCAGTTGGTAAAAGTGGTGCAGTGGGTGTTGTTAACTCAGATCTCGCTGGGCAAATATTATTGAAAAGTATTTGAATTTATAAAACTCTTTAGCCTTAATACGACCTTTATGAAGAAAGGGTACCGGGAGCTCTCTCCATACAAACTATTACAAACACAAAACAAAAAATAGGGGCATAGTCATGGCAGTTATGGGTTTTATGGAACAAAAATATTTGTGCTAGTGTCATTATCCAGGGAGAAAACAGTCGACTACGTGTGTATGGAGAGAGCACAGGTACCCAGGAGCGTAGTAGGTAGGTTGTTTATGAGTATAAACAATTATTTATAAATAAGTAAACGAATTTAATTTAGGTGCCAGTACAACACTGCCTTTACCACCAATGGTGGCCGGAGTGTGTGGTGCGGCCGGTGCTCTATGTGCAGCTGTTTGTGCAGCGTTAGCCGCACTGTATCGCAGGCACGCACACCAACGGACCAATAAGAGGCCTCCATCTAGGTATGTTTCTTTAAACTGCTACATTATTTAGGGATTTAATAACAGTTGCTCTGGATACGGTCAAGTGAGCTTAGAGGACAGGACAAGTTGACTCTAATACGTGGCACAGGCACTTTAGGCACAAAATGTCATCTATCTCCACTTTATTACCTGTCAATTCCACGGTAATTATCATCTTATCCCCACTAACGCAATCCCCTCACCTCTTCTTTAGCCTTCCTCTCCCTCTTTATCGGCCATTATATTTGAAGTCCTGTACTCTTCTGGTGAGTATCAACTCCGTATTACGCGACTGATTCATGCCCATCTACTTTTCTTCGACTTGTCTAAAATTCAGTTATAAAAAATGTTTTCTTTAAATAGAAGTCGTGGTTAGTTTTCCCTGGCTCTTTATTATTATAATTATCCGTAGGTAATTTAAGTATCCCTAACTTCAACCTATAAAATGTGCGTGAGAGTCAACAGTTGTGTTTTCGTTTTTTTGGGAACGACGAACTTTGTGTACGTAATAAGTTCATAGTTGTTTTAAATATTAAAGACAAATATGAAGTTGGTTAATTATAGTAAAATCGTTATAAATTTAGTTTTTCTTTTCAGCAACGCCCTCTACATAGAACAAAGTGTAGACTCTCTATCGAAACCTGATAACCTGAACACGTACTGCGGTTCTCCTAAACTGGACTACTGCAGCCAGTACGAGCTGAAGGTAGAAGAGGAGACAGACCCTGATATCATACCGTGTCATTATGGTGAGCAAAATTTTTCTTCCAGATTTTTCAACGATATTCGCAATGTTCTCACCACTATTTTGTTAGAGAATTATTATAACGATGGTTCGATTGATCGGAGAACTGCGGATAGTTTTATTTGCCCGTGGTTCGATTGAAAGAACTCCGACGGTCGGACCACGACCAATAAACGGAGAATTATGAAATTAAAGGAATACTGTTACTTGATTAGCCAAAATATAATATTTCCCCATCAGGTCTAGATGAATTAACAATAGGTACAGTCACATTACCATTTAGCTGCACCCGACGTGACCCAGAGCTCATTCGCATATCTGTAAAAAATATAGTATTTACCTATTTTGTTATTTTGTTTATATTGTATATTTGATTGTATAGTACCTACCTATATTGTTTACAAAAACAGAATCAGGTAACATTATTTTACAACCTTACAGATTTGCGAGTGAGCTTTATGTCACGTGGGGTTCAGCTAATTGGTAATGTAACTGTACTTGTAATTTTTTTTAAATTAATTTACAACTAATATTGTTTTTAAAATGTCGAAATTTATACCTATGTCCAGTATGTTTGTTAGTTCTTGCCCGAAATTGACTACTGTTTGTTTGTTACTTCTTGCCTGAACCATCAAATCTTACCACCAGTTGTCAGTTAGCACAAATAACTGTCCATCTGACTAATGGTCAGTCAGGAGCAATATTTCTTAACTTACCACCAGTTGTGAAGCGACCGATTGCAATAAAACTTGTGTAGTTCTTTTATATCAATAATTATAATATTCCTACGGGATTAATGCGGAGCGCAGCTAAATACGATAGGCAATTGTTCGTTTTACCGCTGCTTTAGACATTTCATTTTATAGGTTTATTAGTACCTACTTAAATACAGGATGTTATAAATATGTTGTAAATTTTTATTGTAGATAAAAAATCTGTTGGGGACTACAATATAGCAGTAACGGGAGTGGATATTGATCCTCATAGGACGTATGAGAAGCAGAGTAACATTCCATCGAGTGCTGTAAGTTTATACACTCTTGTATTTATGTATAATTACTTCATGCGGTGCAGAATCCTTCGTCCTCCTCCACAATCTTCTTCCATTTTGTTCAGTCACTCACTCTCCTAAGATGTTAGCTTTCCCATTCTCCGCAGGTTTTCCTGCATACTTTTTTTTCAGCGCTTCTTAAGTCTGGCCTTTTCTTTTATTGGGAAGTCCAGCTGGAGATCCTTGCTGATCTATTTTTACCCATTCTCTCCAGATGCCTTGCCTATATTAACGGCTGTGACTTATACAGACAGACAGACGGACAAAGTGACAGCTATAAGGGTTTGATTTATATCATCGATATATTCGTTGATTCGGAGTTAAAGTAATTGTGATTAACAATCACCTGTTAAGCAAAGTTTCTAAGTGCGATATTTTATTTTCATTCTGCACTGGTTACTATTTTTGACTAGAGAAGTCAAAATTTAGAAAAATTGCGCGCACACGGTCAAATGTGATTTTGTTGTCCATAATCTGCAAAAACTGCTGCAAACTGGCTTGCTTTTTTTTCTTCTTAGCACTTCCCGTGGTACAAATAGTAATTCTTCGTTATTCTTATCTGTTGTAGTCATCAGTAAGTATAAGCGTGGTAAATCGAGGAGTGCTAGCCAGGAGCGGGGATATAGCAGCCGCAAGGCGACCGGAAGTCGTCACTACAGCGAGGAAAGTCAGGGAGAGCTGCATATAGATCTATATATTAATTCTGTATATAACTAATTAGGTAGACTAATAAATAATATGTTAAGTTTTATGGTTGTATTATATTAAAAATTATAGATAGGAAATGACGAGGATATAAGTGGATAAGTACCTAAAAGAAAAATAATATTTCCAAAAGTAATTAAGGTTAAATAAAAAATATATATTAAAATAAGAAACAAATAAAGAAGTTATTTGTCAGACAAATTAAAAATTCTTAATAGACAATGAAAATATTTTAAAGGATTTAATCGATCAAAGTCAAATATTTTTATTCAGTTAAACTAAGTTAGGGTGTGTGTCTTCGGAACGCGCCCTTCAATGAGAAAAAGATACAAGAAAATCATGAAGTTCTTATTTTGATGTACCTATCTAAGAATGGTAATATTCTTCGAAATAACTCGGTTTATTAACCTTTTATTTCTAAGTGCGTCTGCCTGCACTTGCCGTTTGATTCCTAGAAATATTTTCCAAGAAAAATGCAAATCCAATCTCGTCGCAGTGCATTTTTCTTAGAACAATATATTTATGGGACTTAGCTCTTTTTTTTTCAAAGTGGCCTGTTTTGTGTTTGTGGAATTGTACGTAGTTGGGATTTGACGGTATTATTTCTATCAATCCACAAAACACCACAAAGTTTGAGTGTATTGTCTTCTTTTTTGCGTGAAAAGAACTGCGATTGCCTGCCATCCAGTTAACCTTCCTGGATAATGTAGTTCAATACTTTATCGCAGCCCATTTGCGGTAGAGATGCAAGATGCATTATCACCAACTAATCCTTATTCCTTAGTCCTCTCGTGAGAAATAAGCTTATAAAGGCTACACGGCATCTTTATCACCATCTTACAAGTCTATAAATTCAGTCTCTGAAATGATTATGGATGATCGTAAACAGTGCGATTTGTCGACGTCAATGTGTCATATATGCTTTATGGTGTCATATCCTGTCTGGGAATAGCCTGGAATGATTCATAGCATTGCTACGTATGGTATCGGTGGAAAATAAAGTTACTTAATGCTCAGTAGGTTATGATAAAAAGATAGGGAGATAGATAGATAAGGCTAATGTAAAGAGGGTTGTTCTGTACGCAGAGAGTCATCTTTACAATTATGAATAGAAAACACATTTTTCATTTTGGCCACAATTTGAAAATATTCTCAATAATTCCATACTCCCATCTGGGTACCTATCTTAATTTTCTATGGGTTTAACTCTGTGGGTTTAACACAGTTTATTTTGTCTTTCTATTTATTTTAGCGCAGAGCAAAAACTTTACACGCGATTATGTTTTTGGTTATTACAATATTTTGCGATAAAAAGTTACTGTTGTCCGGTCTACTTCGACTTTGTACTAAAGCATAATAATATGAGTTGAGATCTTTCTTTACTAATGTGGAAAGCACATTATTGATGTCCGGTCTATTTCTAATATATATTGGAAGTCTTTGTTCAAATGTCTAAAATAAATCACGTTGTGCATTTTGTAAATAAATTAAAAGTCTTTAGGTATTTACACTAGTAACATTAACAACAATATTTACTTAGTCTCGAGTTTACGAAGCAAGAAAACCGAGTAAAAATGGCTATTTGTTTCGGGATTTTCTACTTAAACTTGATGAAATGAGGGTAGAACTATTTACGATAACTGCTTACCTACGGTTAACTGCAGAACTGTACTTACCTAATGGGTAACTACCGGTAACTAAGGCTTCGACGGACGTATTTGTATTACTCTGTAGGTACCTCTAACACGAGTTGTGATAGGCTTTTATATGATTTCCTCAGTTAACACCGGAGTCGTAGCCGTCTAATACGCGAGAAACCATTTAAATAAAATAGTTTTTATACAATAAACTTAACAACCCAAAGGTATTGGTTTACCAAAATCTTCAAAAAGTGAAGTAAAAATTGTGAAGAAAATAAATAGGTTACTCTATAAAAATACATTTTTTTTTAAATTAGGTTGGTCGGCCTTTAGTTCGATCTGGGTCATTTACAATGTAGGTAATATAATTATATGGACCAACAGAACGAAAGAAATACAAACTGAATTGAAATTAATATTTGTAATTATTATTAATGTGTAATTGAGTACGAATGGTTTTATTTCATTGAACACTATTTTAAATCCTTTGTAGTAAAATTAATTTTAATTCCTTTTTATATATTAATATTTATACTAGCAGCATTCTATGGTTTCACTCGAGGAAGTCCCGATAATAGAGAAATTGAATATCGGCATAAAAAGTAACGTCTTTTACACGCAAAAATGAAATGTGACCCCATGCTCAGTATTACCTAAAATTTAATTTTTTTTTTAATTTTTATACTTACTGTAAATGTTTTTTTTACTACTTACTCATTTCTTTTACCTGAATTAAGCTGCAGGAACACACGATTAATTTTTCTCAAAAATTTTATGTTTTTAAAAATCCCAAAATTCCAAAATTATTTTGCAACATAGTACTACCTATTATGTGGCTGGTGCAACTCATGTATTTCTCTGTGCGGATTAATGAACTCGCGGTGACAAACAACCGCGACTTCAATTCAACAATAAATCATTTTATAATAAAATATACTTAAAAAATATATATTTTACGTGAGAAAAACATAATTTAAGCACTCTAGAATAACTTATCCTGTGTTATACAACCCTGTACTGTAAACAAAATTTAAATTATTTGGTATTCTTGTTACACAATAATAATTAGAGACTTAGTAGTTAGTATCTTAAATTACCTCATTTTACGATCGCAGACCACAGATTTGAAATCGAGCAACAACAGCCCGAATACCTTAGAAACTCCTTTCGGAAAATACCAGTTATACCTACCTACATAAATTACGAACAAAACTTCCGAAAAATTGGATCAATAAAAGGGCGGCCTTTGATGGTGTTGTTCCGTTTGTAAACGTTTGACAGCCATTGACAGCACAAAAACATTGTAAAAAAATGATAAATCTGTCGTGACAGATGTAGTGTCCTTTAATTCCTCATTGCGATAGCCGAAATAAAATAGCATAACATATTGTTCATTTGTTTCTTTGATTTGAAACATCTTTCATTTTCAACCGTTTAGTCTTTAGTTTGCGTTTACTCTGAATTAAGCAAGTTTCTATGAAATGGAATTAAAATTTTGTTGTTCATTTCATAGATAATGATAATAAGAATGGAGAATCTATTTTCTAGAAAACACTGTGTATAAGATCTCAGTTTGAAATTAGCACTGAATTACCTTTGTGCGTAGATTGCCAAACTAAGGGTAATAATATCTAAATTAAATAAAACTAGAAACGGATAGATAGTATTAAGACAACTTGTTATTGTTTATTTGTATGCCTATGGATATGCTAAAATAGCTCACTCAAGGTACCATCTTTGGGCCGCTACTTTTCATCATCTACCTGAAAGATTTCAAATTACTTTACTTACAGTTACTGATTCTAAAATGCCAAAGCTGACGTTTGCCTGACGTCGACCCTTCTTTAGATATCTGTTTATGTTTTTCTTACAAAAACATAGAATTAATTAAATACCAAATTGTTACGTAGCTTTAGGTACTTAATTATTTTTTTAAATTATAAATATGAATAAACATACAGCTAAATATTTAATAATATAATCTAGATAGGGTAGGTAAACAAAATTTGGCCATAATAACTCATTAAATTGTTTATAAATTAAAAAAATAATATATTATCTGTTAAATCAGGGTGCACCTACCTCGATTAAAAAAGTAACCCCGTATTAAGAATTGTAAATACTTGTAAATAGGTTATTTTAAAACTAAGTATGTAATACAATAATTAATATAGTAATTCAGTACTTATCCGTAATTATTATTCAGAGGCAAGTCCTACTACTAATTTAGTGTTACTTAATTTTAATGATAAGCTTTATCCATTGCCCGTAACAAATTAGGGATGTCATATTTTAGTTATATTGGGCTCTATAACTAGTTCCATTGTGCTTCGATAGACGGCAGCACTATCTAGGAATCGGTAAAAAACTGAAAGATGTTCTTGACAAGTATTTATTGACGAGGTTTGTATAGGCTCAGCACAATTTGACTTCCCTGACAGGATATATTTTAGTGTCAAAATCAAATTTTGTCTCTAATTTTTGGCCAGATTTTAACCGGGACTTAGATCTCAGCGCCCTCTATTGAGCGATTTGGAACGATTGGATTTGGAAAAGTCAATAAAGCTCTATTGAAATTTTATTGTTTTTGATCATAAATGTTACATATTACCCTACCTACATAATAAAGTTAAATAAAATAAGAGTCTATTATTATTGTTTACTATATAGCTAATAATAAGTAATTTTATCTCTGAAAAGTTAACTGTAAGAGAATGTTGGTTGTAAAAAGTTTAAAATTAAATTCAAGCCCCTTTGTTTTACCCGGACTAGCCCCGATCCTATGGAAATATTGGGATAAAAACCTTCCTTAAAAACTAGAATTCAAAGTATCAAATTACCAAATTTTATCAAAATCAGTTCAGTAGTTCCGGAAAATCTCTATTAGGTACACACATTCATCCAAACTTTACCTTTTTATAATATTGGTATAATAGATTTTCAAAACTACTTATTAGGCAAAACAAAACCGACTGACATTGTATAGGTTAATTTCTTTGATTATAAGAATAATTAATTGCAAGATGTTTTAATAAAATACATTAAATTTGATTACAGTTGTTTTAATGCGTTTGATATGAGAATAAATGTTGCTGTCATTTCAGTTGAATGCAAGAGAGACTACCTCTTTCTCCAAATTTTAACAGGTTACCTTAATCCATAGAGTTTTATAATGAAAAGTTGGGCCCTTATACGGAAATCTGTTAAAATATATTCGACCTGGTTTTTAGACTTTTCTTCTGGAACGAAACGAAAACTGAGCAATAACTTGCACCCTGATAACCGATTCTGTTGATCACGTGGAAGACCATCATCAGATCTTGACCAAAATTTCAAATAAAAAGAAAGAGTCGTCGTAATGGAACTTCATATTTTATGCTGGAGAACCTCGTTCAGACTACAACAACGTTTGAATCTTCCTTATTTTTTTGAAGTCGGTTAAAAAAGAACAAGGTGACACAAAACTAACAAGGAGGCTGTATAAACAATTAAATAAACGACCTTTCTCAGCGAAAACATTTCACAACGAGAAAAAAAAACAATTACTTAAATCTTTCCTGGCAAGTCGAAAACATCCAAATCGAGGCCTAATTTCAGTGAAATAAAAAATGGCAATTATTTTTTACAACTTGACTCTGGAGGGTACAAAAGCAATTATTTTACGGACCGAGAATGCTAAATTATACTACTAATATTGCAATAGGGAAAGACTGTATGTGAGTTTATTTGTGAGTAGCCCAACGACGTGGTTTTACCTGCGTAAAAAGTAGCCATTTTCCTTCTCTACACTATAGAATATTTCTATACAAATTTTCACCGAAATTGGTTGAGCCATTTGATTTCAGCAAAAAAAAAATACTGAACCGATTAGAATGAACTAGGTACGTAGAACTGAAAGAAAACGGTTAAAAACTTCGTCTTATCCTATTATTCTTATTAGACTTTTTATAAAGTATATTTAGGTCAGCTTTTGACTACTACATCACCTTATGGTAAGTGACGATGCGGTCTAACATGTAGCACGCACCTCTAGAAAATACTCACGTATTAAATTAAAAACAGAAATGTTCATTTGTGATTTGAAGACCCTTAGTTAAATTATATACGTCAGGAAAGTAAGACTCAGGCAACTGATTTCATTCCCTCGCGGTGCAGAAAAAAGACGACGTGTAAAACCGCGTGCAGTAACCAGTAATGAAATAATACAATTAACACTACGATCGCCAGGTGAGTGATGAGACGAAAACAAAGAGATGCCATTAACGCTTTCATTTATACAATGCAAAAATGGGCTTAATGGATTTTGAAAGAATATTATGGATAAGATACTATGGAAATTTAGTTATTTTTCTTCTTTTATTTATTATCGGTGTGGTGGCTCTGTGTCCTGTATCACTCCATAATCATGTCGCTTTATTATCTGTGTTTTTTGGGTGATTTGACATTTAACTATGGTTTTGCAATTCGTTCCCTGGTTGAGGGTAGGCAGGCGCCCGCGCCGCTCGCTCGCGTCAAGAGTGTGCAGCTATCAGTGCGAGATTTGTCATTGACTAGTTAATACGTGTCTACCGCAGCGCGCTCCCGCATTTATTGCCACCGCAAATTTGATATTTCATTAAAGGTCGCTGCATACGTGACGGGATAAAATCTCTGACGGGACAGAGACGTGACGTGCATCGTTCATAAAGTGTTCGTGGTCTTTAAACATACGTAACGTGATTTTTCTCGTGCCGGACGGGACGTGACGATTTCTCGACATCGTATCATATAAAAATATCACGTCATATGACGTAAGAAATCACGTTACGTATGCAGCGACCTTAAGAGTTTCGTAACCTCGCAATTTAATGGACTCGTTGTGATTTGTGTAAGGGTGAACGTTTATGTGTGATACCACCATACCAGCAGCTGTTGCAGGCGTTGTGGATCCTTCCCGAAGACTGCAGGTGAGTGGTTGTTTATATCGAGTTAAAGTTAAAAACCTCATCAATCTGTAAATCAGTAGGTACTTAGGTTATATTTGGACCACGTGTTGGTCCTAACATGTGTCGTCAATTATTTACACGTTGCGTCACCAACGATCAACTAGCTGGGCCCTGCGGTTTCACCCATGTTAGTCCCTATATAAAGCCAAAAAAACATTTTCCAAATTCGATTAAAAAGAAAATCCACTGTAAACTTTCGTCCATATTTAATGCCAGAGAATAATCAGGGGTTAATTGTTACCCGTTCGCAACCCCTAGGTATCTCTATAGAGGACACCGATAACGAGCTATTTCCTTACCAAATGCAGATTTTGTCGCTACCATTATACGACTATTATACGACTCATTATTTTTTATAGACCAATAAAAAACGTTTATTTTTTTTCGCTTTTTCCAAACATCTGCGCTTTGTATGAGATTGGTGGGTGGGGTGAGAAAAGAAACACAATACCTATACTTTATTAGAAAGAACATTAGATAACGGCAAAGTTTTGACCCTGATACAATGTGTTTGTTACTTGAAATACTGTCCAATTTGACAAAAACACAAAATTAAATGGAAGTTAAAAAAAAAATTTCAGTCAACTAAATATGGTCCATACAAAAAGTGTTAGTAATCAAAAATAAATAAAATAAAACTTAGAAATGTTAGTAGCTTACATACTAAAGTTATGTAGGGAGTAAAAAAGACCACTGAACACAGGCAGACTAGCAGTTATAGAGGAGGCAGTAAGGTGAACTCTGCTGTTACCCTTCTCATTACAGACTGCCATAATGGGGAGTCACACCTATCTGCCACTGCTGTTTATCCTACTAATATTATAAACTAGCGACCCGCTCCGACTTCGCATGGCTATATTATGCATGTATTATACATATAAACCTTCCTCTTGAATTACTCTATCTATTAAAAAAACCGCGTCAAAATCCGTTGCGTAGTTTTAAAAATCTAAGCATACAAAGGGACATAAGGATATAGGGACGGCGAAAAGTGACTTTATTTTATACTATGTAGTGATGTGAAAGTTTGTGTTTGTGTGTATGTATGTTTGTTACTCCTTCACGCTAAAACTACTGTACCGATTGCAATGAAATTCGGTATTTAGATAGCTGGAGACCTGGATTAACATAATAGGCTACTTTATATCTCGATATTCCCACGGGATCGGGACTTAAGCGGGTGAAACCGCGAGACGCAGCTACTTATAAAACTGTCCAATTTAAAAGTATATAAGTAGTATTTCCGTTGTCTAGCACCCATAGCGCAAGTCTAGTTACTAGAATGTCCTTTTTTTATCGATTGTGAATTTTTTTTTTTAAATTTAAGCATTATTGCATCCTCCCGCCACCCTGAGGGGGAGGGGACGACGAAGGTATGTGGGGCTGCCTCCAGCCTGAGGATGGTAGGCGGCCGGAGACTTTTTGTTTTTTTTTTACTAAAAACAAAAACTGAGTTGATTGTTTGAACAGCAGTCAACTCAGTCAGGACATAGATATCAGAACCGTTTTGATGTACGCTCTACTGAAGTATAGGTGTTTTATATCTTCGGTCGATTGTGTTTTTATTGCAGTGATTGAGCACCGGATATGTTTATTAGGCTATCTTCTAGTATGTTAAAACAAATTGTATTTTTTTGTGTGATTTTAATATTTTTTTTTCTTACATTTTTATTTCGATACATTTAAACTATTGAAGCAACCGGTACAACTAGTCGCACGACCCACCCAACGCGACAAACAACCAATTGATAGTTTTATTAACATTCCGTTTACGTTTTTAGTTTGTTTGTTTGTAACGCATAGACATAAAAGTACCGGACCGATTTTGATGAAACTTGGTATGAAGATTGGATTGCTTATTGCAAGTAACATAGGCTTACTTTTTATTCCAGTTTCATAGTGTATACAATCACGATTCTCAGCAGAAAATAATTAAAAGACGGCTGAAACTAATACATTACCACGACTTTTGCGGTTATGAGCCAACGACATGTCTTGCTGCAGTTTATTTACATAAAATTTTGCTGTAAACCGAACTGAATTATTTTCGTGGCATCTTCACTACATAGTATAAAACAAAGTCGCTTTCTCTGTCCATATATCCCTTTGTATGCTTAAATCTTTAAAACTACGTAACGGATTTTGATGCGGTTTTTTTAAATAGATAAAGTGATTCAAGTGGAAGGTTTATATGTATAATACATGCATAATAAAGCCGTGCGAAGCCGGGGCGGGTCGCTAGTTAACATATAATTTTGTCGTTGCCTTCAAAATATTTTACAAGGTTATGATAAAGTGGCCTTAAAAAACTATGACACTTTGAGCCGGATTTCCGAAAATAGGGCCATAATTTGATGCAAAATACAACTTGATTAGGGCTATATGCACGAGCGAAACCATACATTTTATAAAAAAGAATACATTAAGTACCAGATAAAACTCTCTCACACTTAACTCATTCAAACGCCGCAATAAAAATCATCACACGAAAATTCTTTGAACATTTTCTTTGTTACCAAAATCTATGGCGACGTAACCCAATGTGACAAATGGTGAAAGGAGTGACGTCACAAATAATATATTACTGAAAATGAAGAGAAATGGTCGTATATACGGTTCTAATGCGACTCTTGAGTCGCCTGGACCCCTACCAGCGGATTTACACGATTCCCAAGGTAGATACTTGAACTCTTTATTGCACGCTCAAGGAATGAATAAATATTGCAGCACATTAAACATAGAGCCATCTAGCCCCGAGTTAAGCTACTAGGCTTGTGTTATGGTGGCCAGACAACGGATATGATAATTAAAAAATATTGTCAATTCTCATTTGTAATTTTTTTCATGATTTACATTAAAACACCTAGACCAGGAACTATTTATTTAATGGTGGGAATCGAACCCACAAGTGTTGAAGGTATTCGCTTACACGCCACAGAGGTCGTCAAACTAGATAATATTCAAATCTAAGTGAAATTTTTGCTGCAATTTATCAGTTATGTACTTGGTAGCTTTTACTATCCATCAATTTCATATACTTATAGTTTTAAGTAAAGATACTTGATTTTGCAAGACTTCAAGGAAGAGTTATTATAAGTAGTGGTATTTTTCATTGTATTAATTCTCACTGTGGTCCTAAACAACCGAAGGGATCAGAAAATCATCTCACGGGTTTCTAAAAGATGACAAAAAAATTTGGTTCTCAAAACGGCCCCTACAATCTTCCGCCCTAGTCTTAAACTTACTATGGTAAAGCCAAGAAAGACCACGAGTTCTGATAGTACTTATTCGTCAAACGTTAATTAGTAACGTTTATCGTATAAGCCTGTCCACAACGGCTCGCACAGCCGTTCCTCACCCCACGCCAACGCGTGTCGATATCACCATATCCTGGGCAGATTCATGCGTTTAACGTTAACGTTTATTGAATATTACCGTAACTCATTGTAGGGGTACTGGAATCGCTAGGTACCTACCTACGCGAATGTAAAACGTATTTTTTGTGATAAGTAGGTATAAAGACTACATTATGATTATGAATCGTAAGGATTTTTTGAAGGTTTTAAGGTTATTCTGCTCCAAGTTTCTCACTAGTTTCAAAGCAGTTCCTTTGAAAGTCCTACTGAGAATTTTTTGTCTCAATAGTTCCTTTGTGACCAGAACAGCTCGTCCAGGTTTGAAAGAAATGGTTTCAATGGCAATAAACCCGAACAAGTGGACCCTTACAAACAGCTGGGTGAAGAAGAATTAATGGTGGTGGCGATCTTCAGGCATATAGGATCGACCTGAGGGAGAGAGTTTCGCTACAGAAACATAAGGTTATTTTAACTAGATTTTAAGTAGGTTCTTCCTCTTTAGCAACCATAAGGTTATTCTAACTAGGTTTTTACTGAAAGTCAAAAATGTCTCAGTAGTTCTATTGAAGTAACTACTGATATTTTTGTATTTGTACGTCCAAAACAAATACATAGGTTACCAAACAAACGTAAAACTCTCAAAGTACCAATCATAAATAATGCTTAATTTAAAAAAGTTGAATTTTAAAATCCTCTGTACGTAAATATTTTATTCAAACAAATTAACCACATGGGAGTATTTAAGGGCAAATGACAGTATCGATTCTGTGGCCGGCATTGTTTTATCGAATGTCGGAATAATGTTACGTGGGTTTTGAGTAGATATTTACTTACATAATTCACCGTACTGGTACGTACAGGGTTATTTGGTAATGATATTACCAAGCAGTTGAGGGTTATATGCACCTAATTTTTAATTTTGAGGTTACATGAACCTTTATATGATTACCAATAACCTTGTATATGTATGCGTATAATTATGTTCAAAAGGGCAATTATTTGATCAAGTTATTTTGATGGTTTTACTTCAATGAACATGTTTAATTAGTCTGTTGTATATTAGGACTTATTTCTGTTGTTATAATTGTTAATAATTGCTTCATTTCGCCAGATAAATTCAGTTAAAATAGGATCATAATAACTAGATGATGAAAGTAAAGTTACATAGATTTTTAATTTTAAATTGGTATGCAATTTTCCAATCAAAAACTTAAAACTCGAAATCGATTATGATAATAATTATTATAATTTTATGGGTAAATAAAAAAGACAATAGTCAAATGAATTACGTAAAAGCACTCTGGTTTGAAGAATTTCCCAAAAGAGCAGTCTTGCAAAGCTTTACCAAAAAACCTAGTCGTAGACCACTTTTCAAAAATTAGGATGCTCCTCATATAATTTAAGTTCACCAACTGTTTGGCACGAAATATCATTGTTTAAAGAGGCCAAAGTCGTCTGAATATGGTTTCTGAAGTTCTTCATTTCTTTAACAGTCAGTTTTTGACTGATCCTGGAACCGTTTTTCCGCTTTGATATAAGGATAAACATGATCTTAGTCATTGCCTTCTGCATAGTAGACAGGCGTTTATGACGTCAGTAGTGACCCGCCCCGGCTTCGCACGGCTGTATAATGCATGACAATGTATTATATCAAAAAACCTTCCTCTTTAATCACTCTATCTATTAAAAAAAACGGCATCAAAATCCGTTGCGTAGTTTAAAAGATTTAAGCATACATAGGGATATAGGGACAGAGAAAGCGACTTTGTTTTATACTATGTAGTAAAGATATTAGGATACTTTTGTGTAGGTTTTTTTGTTATTATTTCGGTCTGGGACCAAATACTCTGGATCGTTTGTCACAACTACCATTGATCGAGTGTATATAGGTTTTTTGCTAACGCAAATAAAAGAAAATGTATTCTATATTTACTTTTATTAAGAAGAAAAGATACAAGAGTGTTTTCATGGAAGTAATAAAAGAAATCGTGTCTGAAGGTCTTGAACAACAACAAGAATTAACATTTATTAAATGTATGCCTGTCTGTCGGTCTTTCCGATCTCTATATGAACAAAATTTATTAAACCTATTGAAATTTCTATAGTTTTTTTTTGGTCGTCTTTTGTTTATTTTTTCGATCGAAAAACACTATACTTAGGTACTATTTTTTTTTTTATAAACTTTTTAATCTTTTTTGTATACGTTTGAGTCATTTAGACACCCCGTACCCGTTTGGTTTCCATTGTTGGTTTTCGGGATTCTTTACATCAAAATCCAAAAAGTAGAATCTGTTTCGCGTGTATCTTCTTGCTTATAATGTCTCTTCTTTTATTTCCTTGTAATTTTTTCTTCTGAATTATGTTTTGTTATTTCATAAACATTCTATTCTATTTTAATTAACTTAAACATACGCTCGCTAACGTCGATTGCAGAGTTCCCAGTTATTACAGGTGACACCGCGGGGTATGGGTAATAAAGCTATACCTACCTTTACATTTATACCTACAACATCTAGTTTGGTTAATCTGACTATTTATTTTTCTTATTTCCAAGAAAAGCTTCGGAAAAATGCCGATACATTTTTCTCCTCTAATAATTCCGTACTAATAGTAATTTTCAAGAAACTTCTTTCGCTTATATCCATTATTATATTTTTATCTTCGGTTGTTTATTTGTATGCTAAGTATATCTGGAAAATAAGTGTTAAAATGTTATGAGAATGTAGAAAAATGGTTATTAAAAACTATAACCAATATGATTATCTGTAAAATAAGAAAACTAGCTACACTTCGCGGATTTACTCGTACATGTTTATATGCTGTAAGAATATGGAGATAGGAAGTAGAATAATTGTTATTTCATGATTTCAGCTTTTTAATGCAAATAACAAATAAATAAATAAATATTGCAGGACATTTCACATTGCCATCTAGCCCTAAGTTGTGTAACTAGACTTGTGTTTTGGGTACTAGACAACGGATGTACTACTTATATAATTTTCTTTTGTAAATATATACTATGTAAATATATATGACGACCTCTGTGGCGCGTCGGGCGAACACCCGACTGCGACGCAGAAGGTTGCGGGATTCCCGCCGGGAACAAGTATTTATGCTGACCATAAATTCTTGTTTCTGGTTCTGGGTGTTTCCTATATGTATAATATGTATGTATATATTTACAAAAAAAAAAAGTATATAAGTAGTTTATCCGTTATCTGGCACCCATAACACAAGCATTAAGTTGCTTAGCTTGGGGCTGGATGGCGATGTGTAATATGTCCTGAAATATTTATTTATTTATTATTTATTATACTTAAAATACATAGAAACAACCAGACCACAGACAAATATTTAACATTGAGGTATTAAGTAAATACCTCAATGATATCTAAGCATAAATAATTGTCTAGGCCGGGAATCGAACCCGCAACCCTGTGTTTGGCAGTCCGGCATTGTGACCATTGTGCCAACTGGGTCGTCAAAAGTTTATAGAAATAAATATCTGTATACAAATACATGTCCGTGGGAATCGAACCCGCAACCTTTTGTGTCATAGGCGGTTGTTCGCTCACCCCACCACAGAGGTTGTCAAAAATAGGCTCATTTTCAGCCGAACATTATTTTAGTATCCGAGCATATTTCGTTTACAAAATATCCTGAATTTAATAAATTGATCAGTAGGATATACGTTTTAGGCTCCAAAGTAATTACCTGTATAATAATTAAAATGTAGTTAACACTGGAATCCAGTATCTTTAAAGGTAGACCCATTGTAATTGTAATAACAGAAGTGCTGACGTAGCAAGGTCTGATGGTTAGAAGTGTTTCATAAAGACGTACTACGGGTTTGTAAGTCGTTGGATTTTTATCTGAAACATATAATTGTCATAATTATTACATGACTAGCTGCGGTCGACGGTTTCACCCTCGCGTAAGTAAGGGATCGAAGGTGTTAAGTTGTAGTCGCTGTGGGCTTAAAACGCAGTCTGCCAAATTCGCGTTTTGCCTAGACCTAACGAGAGATTGGCATATTGACATACCCATTGCGCGGTAATGAGAGAAGTTTATATTACTGAAAATTGTTGTCAGTTAAATAAACTATCTAGATTATCATTTGCCCAATTATAAAGTTTTAACTAGATATATTTCTAATTAAACCGAGTTCAATTTAAAAAATGTGTTTATTAAAACCAGTTCTCATTTCAAAACTTGGTAAAATCCCGCAGAATATAGACGTTCTGTCGGCCGATAGTCTCACTGTTAAGCGACTATAGACATAAATACCTACCCATTACCCATATATAGTAAGGAAGTCGATATTGACCCCAAAGTACGTACTCTTTTTTATCATTTCAACATAATATTCAAATTTCACGCAAATAAAAGACAAAATAGTCCTGGGAATATATAGGCTAAACACCCAACAGGTCGCCTTTTTAGAATGAACACGTCATCATAGCCGTATACCAAGGGACATCAGAGTCAAATAGCTACTGTCTGGCAACAGAGAATCTGTATTCTATGAGTGCCCTGTAGTATCCAATAGCCAAGGATATGCGTCCATATTGCCTTCAAAACTTGTCTTTGCACGGAAAACTTGTAAATTACTTCTTAAGTTAAGGTACCTCACGAGTTGAAAGCTGCTTAAGATTTTGTGTCCGAGATATTGTGTATATTCCACAAGATAAGCTTGTGTTATTAAACATAAGTAGAAACTTTACTTGCTTGTTGAACAAGTCTCTAGAGTTTTGTCATACTTAAAGGTCAAACGAATCGCACTTGTGGTTGCTTGACTATGCCGTTTTCTGCAAAACTAACATGGAAGCCCCGACTATAGCATTTCATTAAACGAAGGACGCAGAGGCACGAATACTTTAAAGTGATTGTAACATTTAGACCCAGCTACCATATTATCCAATAGTAATGTATAGATGATATTAATACAAACAACTAATGCAATACAACAAAGTCTTGTAAAGTGTCAGGTTTTTCTGTTGTATTTTTTAACATCAAAATAATGAGCTAACTTGACATTGGAATTTGTTGTGGCGCAAAAAATAAAGATTGTATGTCAGTCTCCATATTCAAGCGTTAGATATGTTTGTCCTTGTCCCTTTCTTCTATGTTTCGATTTTAGATGATGCATCCCCACCCGAGATTTTTGTCAAGTTAGCCCCACAAGTGTGATCAAAAGTCTTACTTATGATTATTTTTTCCAGTCAATAAGACCCGAAAAGTTTATACTGCACTTCAGTAATTTACATTATGTTCCCTTGAGAATTTGTTCTAAAGTAACATTTAAGACCTTTGAGATTTGAGATACAACAGTCAGGTTTGTTTCATATTTAAATATCTACCCTCCCTTATCTCACAAATCACGAGGAACTTGAACTACCTACTGCGATACAAATGGTTGTTGAAGGCTAATCAGTAAAAGGGGTCTAAAATCATCTCAAACTTTCAAACATAAAACAGTAGGCGTAATTTCGGTGAATGCTCGGTTGGTATATGTTACGGGCAACTTGATAAATCGACTGCCCTAAGGCTATTTGATAAATCGAGGCTAGCCAAAAAGTTATTAATCCAACAAGGTGGATTAAGTTAGGTTAGACCTAGAGCCACTGCTGTGCCCTCAGATACTGTGACCAACCGCCTAATGATAGCCTAAATATTTACTAAAATCTTGTACAGTAAGCAAAACACATAAGGTAGCAACGCACACTAATGCAAAAGAACGCCCACCTTTCGTAAGTATAGATAAAAAATAACACACACTTTTACAACACTGAACACACAGACGATCTGTCAAACGATTTAACAATAAATGATGTCCAACTTCAGCTATTTGAATGATACTGATCAGTGGTGTAGTGGTATAGTCTAAGGATTTACAGTCACTCTATAGTGGAATTAGACTCCTACGGGTTCGAACCCCTGATAAGTCAGACGATTTTTTTTTTGCAGAATATTTTTTTTTGTTTACCTGTTGGGAATCTATTTTGTTTGTAGAGTAGTAAAATATTAAATTAAAATAAAAGGAAATTTTTAGTAATGAATGTGTGAGTAAGCTACATCCACCAGTCTTCGCTATATTGATATGTGTGGGTTATGCGTAACTACACGACAGGGGCGGTGCGTTATATTTGTCAATGTGTGCGTTGCTAACCTCTGTGTTTTGCTTACTGTACTAATATATATTCTGTGCTAAAACATAAACTTGTGACAAACACAAAACATGTCGCTTGACTTCAGTTTGGATAAGTTTATTACTTAAGCTTATATTAAAAACGACAAGAACTTTCATTTTTTAATTCGACGAAAATGTATTCAAAGATAAATCTTTTGAGTGTTGTCGTGTGCAAAAATACTAACAATAATTTTCTGAAATAAAAAGAACACAATTAGGTACATAAGTTACATTATGCGAAAAGCAAAATCTTTTGGGGCCTGAATAAAGATTATTAAAATAGACGAATACACATACCTTTGGACATATTAAAAGTCAATTTATATGATAAATCGAAGGCAAGATGTTGACGAATTCTATTGCTATTAGCAGATGCAAAGCAAAGTCTCCAAATGCAGTAGGAACTCTTAAATGCTCGCCAAACAAAACATGCGATTAGGATAAAACCCTGAAAAAGAAAACATGAAGCTTGAAACCTTGGCACCACGGTTAGACCTATTAATTAGATTCATACTTATTAATATAAATAAAAAAAACTCACCATTTCATGAAACAGCATCATTATTGTACAAGAATAAATGATGGTTAACATCAAAGCAACACTCAAAATCAGCAAAATCTGTTCAGAAATAAATAAATTAGCACTTATTATTGAATAGTAGAATAAGAACTTTAAAAACGTTCAATCAATATTAATTCTTTCCAGTCTCGCCAGAATAATATGAAGGCCGGTATTCGAAAATAAAGGATATCTCCCCCCCCCTCTTATTCTAGAAAGCATATCAACTCAAGTTTAAAGAATCGTTTCTCAAGTAACGTTCTAAATTAAAATCTCGCCGAGTTTCAAGACGAGATCAGTGACTGAGAAACATTTGGAAATACGAGACTTACCCTTGCTGTATATTCCTCATTCAATTTATTAGCTGTCACCAGAACATGTCTGTAAACTTTCGACCAAATATGAACTGGTTGCGTTTTCAATTTTGACAACCTTAAGTTAATTCCTTCAATAATCATAGCAAAGAATACTAATTCAAGATCCTGTGCTGAAAACACTATAGTGTAGATAATACTTTCTGATATTTTGAAATTCAAAATTAATAAACAAATAACATCAGTCATTGTAGACATGGCGCTCAGTAATATTACGTTGTTGACTTTACTTTTCATTATATCGAAGTATTTAGAATCTACATTGCATTTTTCATCAAGTCTGTCTAAAGCATCAAAAGATAGTTTTTTTATTGGAGCTGCTAATATCAGAATTAGGAATTCAACCATCAAAAGAATTAAATAACTTAGTTTATAAAAGTTAATAGTAGTGTTGATATAGTCGTAAATAATAATTATTAATATAATAATGAAGATGAAACTGCTAATAAAATTGCAGTATCTCTTCTTCTGGCTTTTAATGATAAAAGAACGGTTTACACAGAAAAAACAGTTCCAGAATATCAAATTTTCAAAGCAAGTTAAAGTTTTATCAATCTTCATTGTTTGACAAAATAGTTTCAGTTTTTCTGAAAAAATAAGTTTTTTAATATTAATCACTACGTCGCGCGCTGAATAGTATTTTCGTTGAAAATTATTTTTTTATTTATCCCTGTCCAAACAATATTAAAAGAGCAGACTAAATTCCAATTGCGTCATCAATCAACGTCGGGGATTCTCTCCGGTGTTTTTTTAACAACTGTTTTTTTTTTAACATAAAAGAGATATTTGTTGAAAATATTATTTCACGATCTTTTTTTTTCTTTCATTTGATTTAGTCCCTAAGTCCCTCCTCGAAATTGAAACGTTGAGAAGCTACGATGTAGCTGTAGTAAAAATATGTAGATGACGATCTAAATATTTTTAAGGAAATTAAATACTTTTTTATTAATAGTTTGGATTCCATTACTTAATGGTTGGAGTACCGTTAGCGTTACGTATTACTAAATTAGATGTAGTATTGTATATTAGTTAATCTATGGTGTGATTTTTTTATTACTTTAGGTCAACATTTAACGCTGTCATAATTGTCACCTGATGTAATGTATAAGATGTAACACGCTTACCTAGATAAACCTCAGGAAAAACAGACTCAGGCTGATTCCATGCTGATCTAATCTGTTTTGAAATCAAATCCGGTCTCAATCCCACATTGTTAGTTGTCAAGTAGATCCACCCTAAGAGGGGATTCATGTGGAAAATATAAATTTTTACTAGTTTAAATGGTTTGGCTATTCAGATCCGATGCTGGATAGATATCTACGAGTGTTAAACTTTCCAACTATTTCTCATCGGTTTTTGATCAAAGTTTGTGGTTGTTGTAAGTTTAACAAGTACCTACTTATTATGTTCTGGGTCAGTAAATTGCTATTTCCTACTGAACCCCTGTTAACTTTAGTTTTACTTCCCCAGTCTACTTTAGTAGAATTCTAATAAGTAAAATGCCCCGCTTGGGAAATCAAAACCATGGTTTTGTGATTACAACTGATTTTAGAGATCTTTATCAGTAAAACAATTTGGATTATCGTTTTAAGTGGTTCTGGATAATTATACTTAGCTATTTATTTGATTGTAAAACTTTAATTAACATCATTAAAATAACTTAATTTAAATCGGTTTTTCCACTTAAATCCAGCGTTAAACCCCCTGAGAGATCAAAAATAATTAGAAAATTTACATTATGAGTACATGCATGATTTTACCTACTTTTTCGACAAAAGTCGATAGTTTATGGCATGACAAGTGTGTCAAATATAAAATGTCAGTCAATGGTAATTTACTAACATTTTAATCTCTTGTTTGCGTTCCCGGTAAATTTCATCAAAAAGTTCCGGTTCTCAAAAAATATTGTTCATTTTTTTGTGTTTAATTTACGTTATCAAATTCAAGTTTTTAAAGTCGCACCTGAAACTTTCGTCTTAAACATATTTTGCTTCTAGAAAATTCATACGTTTTCTAGGAAACTTTCATTTTAAGAAGGAAATACATTGTCCGGTGTACGTTCTCTGTGTTTTTCATTAACTTTTAGCCATCTTCATTTTGTTAATTTTCTCACAAGGTACAGTGTGTCGCACTATTAGTGTTGTCGTATTTTAGTGTGTCAAAGAACAGCGTTAATCGCACATCCGTTTGTCCATCCAACGAAGTACTCTCACATACAAAATACGAATGTAAGAAATCAATAACCTATCTATCAGTTACAAATGGTTCAACAGACAGTTTAGCTTTGTTTATAAAAACTGTAATTGATTTGACTATAAGTACCTTAGTAAGTATCAACATTACGCTGACGTCAAAATTTAATGTCATTACAAATACGCAAATAATTAATTAAGACCCTCTTCCTTTTTTGAAGTCGGTTAAAAATCAACAAAAGCACTAAGCAGCGTTTCTATAGCGCTGCGGTAAATAATATTTTTACAAAACAATGAGGTAGGGAAGTATATTCAAGAACAATAAGTCTAGCACAAACTATGTTACAATATATTATTATAATGAAACAGTAGGTATTTTGTGAACACAATGATTTCATACAAAGGCATCAATTAATAACTATAAGTACTTACTTACTCAGTTCGAAATGTTTACTAAACATGTTTGTGTACCTTTACAAAGCGTATCGACAAGAGTATTTTATAAGACGAAAGCGAACAACTTTTACTTCACGACTATAGGCACCAGTTACTATAATATTTAAAAAACTATTGGATAAAACAGTTTTGATCAAAGTGGAATAAAAAGTAGAATCAAATCGATCAATGGATTAGACAGGATATTTTTTACTGATCATTTAGGATAACACAGATTTGTTTTATATTTTTGTGACAATTATATTTTGTTTTATTTAAATTACTTATTTATGTAACACAATGTTATTTATATGGATCAAATAAAATTAATTATGCCACATTTATGACGTAATATTTATAACATGTTTTTGCAAGTGACCTGAGAAGTGAAAAAAGGAATTTTCATTTATTTTTTATTTTATCACCATCACCATGGAGTGTAAGAATAAGTAAAAGCGTTTACTAGCTGTTTTTCCATCCTTTCCAGTATTACATTAGTTTTTGGGTATCTGCCTACCTACATAACGAAACGAGGTCCTCTAAATGTAACCCAAATGTCCCAAATGGACCCAAAATAACCCACACACAGAATTAATGTGTACAAATAGTTCAAATATTTGTCGCTTGAATCGATCTAAAGGGATTTCGGGTTTTAAGAGGATGTCTTACCGGATATCCGTTGAAATTGAAAAAAAAGTCTGAATTATGAATAATTGAATATGTTTCTAACCCCCGACGCAAAAATGACGGGGTTTTTTATTTGTGCGTGTGTGTATAGCATAGTAGCTCCCGAACGGATAATTTTGGTTTTGTTTGAAAGGCGAATTAGTCGGTAGTCGGTAGTGTTCTTAGGTATGTTTGATCAAAATCGGTTCAGCCGTTTTTGAGTATTGGGGGTTAAAAGACATTGAGTTTTTGACGAATGGTCCCCGATTCCAGTCTACCTATTTTTTGTATATTTACCGATTACTCGAAGATCGATTAGGATGATTATTTTTATACCGATTCTGATCCATAACTTACCAGTGTAACACCGCGAGGCGCAGCTAGCAATGATACAAAAAGTTCCCCTATCTTTATAAACTTGGTAAAAAAAACTTCCAAACCGATCCCCAACATGAAATATAAGTCCAAAACAGACAGGGAACAAACACCACGATACCTACTCAAGTTACAAGAGTTTTTAACACCAAGGCTAGGAACTTTATACAGCCGTAATTTAGACAAACTTAGGGTGTAGTCAGACTCAAAATTAACGATCGGTTGATCTTTAAA
Source organism: Idaea aversata (assembly GCA_907269075.1). Lineage (NCBI taxonomy): Eukaryota > Metazoa > Arthropoda > Insecta > Lepidoptera > Geometridae > Idaea > Idaea aversata. The sequence goes on from OU026100.1 coordinate 544,261, forward strand.
AAATCCCAAAAAATCTGCATAGGTTTTCATAAATAGCACCGCGATTTAAACTCGCGACGTACAGCTTAGAGCTCAGTCACGTACAGGATCTATCTTTATTGTTCACTCCATAATATTTACAGGACAGTTTATAACTTAGCTTGTATATTTAGCGGACTCAGAATACTATCTGTGTATACGCGTGTGTGAACATGCTCTTACTGCAACGTATGCCATCACCGAAGAAAAAATCATACACAAAGAAAGAATGTATGAATAAGCATGTGCATTTTTTTTTTCATAAAAATAATTATTAATATTAGGCCGGCGGTTGACCACTAGCAATCAACAAGTAACGATGCGGTCTAAGATGTAGCTCGCTTTCCTAAAAGATACCTAAACACTCGTAACTTAAACACTACTTAGGTCGGTGGATATCAACAGAACGCAGTTGAAGCCTCCTACCAGTAGATTGTTCCTTTAGCACCACCCAGGGGTAAAACCCACGGACGCAAGCAATACAATCCCCCAAAACTACTGGCTATATTAGACGACCATCGGTGAATTATAAGTCTTAAGTTTGTTGTCGTAAACAACCAGACCAGGAAACTTGTTCATTAAGGAATTGTGTCAAGTTTCTTCCAATTCTGTTCTCGACTAGGTACGATCACTCACAGTATTACATTTCCATTAGACAATTTAAGATGACGTCGTAACGTACTTTGTTTAATTTTATTATTATCTGTACGAATTTAATGATCAGAGACGGCGAGCGGCGCGATCGGACACTAAACGAAAACCTTCCTTATCATCACTACATAGTATAAAACAAAGTCGCTTTCTCTGTCCCTATATCCCTTTGTATGCTTAGATCTTTAAAACTACGCAACGGATTTTGATGCGGTTTTTTTAATAGATAGAGTGATTTAAGAGGAAGGTTTATATGTATATACATGCATAATATAGCCGTGCGAAGCCAGGGCGGGTCGCTAGTGTTACATAATAATCAAATTAACTACGAAAAAACTGAATCCCTAATAAGCAAACTAACTAAAATTCAGTATGCCTGAACAGTAATTTGCCACCACATCAAAAATAATCCGCCGTTTATCATCCTAAATCTTCTATAACTTTGTGAATGAAGTCCTCACATGTAATAATTGCTTGCAATTGATAATTCGGATTTAACTGGGTGAATTTTAACTTTAAGTATACCATGACCTTGACAGACAATAGAGCTATCAAATAGAAAAAAAAACCAGATTATTATATTGGTATGTAAAGTTTTTCATTGCGAAGGTAACTGAGGCAAACCCAGACGGACAAACAGACAGTTATAAATTTATTTTCTCCTGCATTTTAGACCTTGGATTGGACCCTGTAAGACATAGAGAAGACTAGATATAATAATACTCTAAGACTGAACCATTTTCATTTGCTTCCAAGTACAGACTTTTTGTTTCCTCTTCCTTTACTATACGTATAAAGTATAGATATAAAATATATGTAAATTCATGTAAGAATCCTCAAACTACATTTACATGACAAAGCCTAGAGCCCTAGCTCAACGGTCTACGTTGGTCTAAGCAACTGTGAAGTTTGTTTGACTTAAACGTTGTGAAAGTGTCTGAGGTTATTTTTATTGTAGACGAACTGTGGGAGGTTTCGCTGATGTGGAGCAAAGGGAGTTAGGTTTTTATCTCTGTTTTGCCCGATAAAACTTAAAATAGTGACTTACTAGCCGAGCTCCGCGGTTTCACCCACGTAACTCTCGATCTTGTGGGAAAAATGGTAAAAAAAAGTGGCAAATGTTATTCCCAATGAATCAATGTATCTATCCTCATACCATACCAGTTTCATCAAAATCGGTCCAGTAGTTTTGGAGCCTAATCGTCACAAAACAAACAAAAAAATCTTTCCTCTTTATAATATTAGTGTAGATTGACTGATATTAGTGACTTACAAAGGCTGTCGATAGCGGTTCAGCGGGGTAACGCGGCCTGCTTTGCTTATTATCCAGCTTTGCAACGGAAACGTTGGGGAGGGTTTTTTTAATTAGGTTTAGTTATTTCTGTGTTCGTATTTATTTTAATTGTTGTGTGATTTTAACTTTGTATTTTCGTGACTTATTTATTAGGTAATTAATAAAACATTAGTAGTGTAAAATCACAAAATAAAGCAGATAGGAGCTCTATTATAAAACGTAATTGTGAGTTGATCTTTGGCCAAATATAATGAGCACTTTTAACTGTGATTCTGGTACAGAGCGGCTGCAGCATATGCTTATTTTCATTTTGTGTTGCTTTACTTTTGATTTATTCAACATTTCGGTAATGCAACATCACTACATAGTATAAAACAAAGTCGCTTTCTCTGTCTCTATGTCCCTATATCCCTATGCATGCAAATCTTTAAAACTACGCAAAGGATTATGATGCGGTTTTTTAAAATAGATATAGTGATTCAAGAGGAAGGTTTATATGTATAAAACATGCATAATATAGTCGTGCGCAGCCGGGGCGGGTCGCTAGTTTTGTGATACAACAGTTAAGAAATTATACTTTTTAAATCTGAAGGTCAACTTTCTGAACCTAAAGGATATTATTAGTACTCTCGCGACTGGCATGTAACATCATCGAAGCTCTGTGACAAAGCAATTTAACAACTTATTTACATTACTGAGTTACTGTATTTTACTGGAAACGCTAAGACGAAGAAAAAATTTTCAGTAATTTTTTGGACAGTAAAACCACTATTGACGCCCGCCGACTGTATGCACAATTCTAAAATGAAAAACACTCTACTGTTTGTCACTGCCACCTGTCACTTTTTCGTACTTAGATTTTTGTAAGTGTTGAATATTATATCGAATTTACTCAGACGCAAATGGAATTAAAACTTATCCAAATGTATACAAATATAATCATTGATGTCTACGATACAGGCATTAGCGTAGAGTAGGTAGGTATCATAGATAAGCTTTTATTATTATTGTGGAGTATTTAATAATGTATTTTTAATTAAATTTATAATTAACTCAAGATAGTAAAAAATTGTACATCAATAACATTAATACATACGCGTTCAACCCGCACTGTCAGTTCGGTGCAACTTTTTCTTCTTCAAGTCATCTCCAGTGAAACAAATCTACTCAGTGACCTAGATACGTAAAAACAGCTTTTATTGTATTAAGTAAGGGTGAATATTTTAGCTTATCCGAGCGAACCCTCGAGCGTGTTATCATTCTAAAGATTTTTCCTTTATCATTTGTGTTTTTAGTTGGTAAGTAATATTATGTTAAAAAACGTTGCTAAGTGTTTGCTAAATAAGCTTGGAAAGCATTCCCCTAGTTTAGCAATCCTGCCATATTGTGGGAGCAAAATTTTAGAATAAAAATATACTTGAGTTATATCTTTTTTTTCTTATAAGTAAAATTTTTTCAACGTTCATGTATATAGAAAGCTGTCAAATAAAAAAAATCGCATTATGTTTTAGCCTTTTCACTGAAAACGTCCTTCCTACTTCCTGCTGCTGCGTTTCCTGGCTGTATTATTTATTTATTTATTTATTATAGTCAATTAAAACGATACAAAACCATTTATATTAATTGACTTAGACAATATAAAATTTGATCACGCTAACATGCATACCTCTCACAAAACTTCAAACACACTGACAATATCGATCTCCACTCATCCGCAAACAGATCACATTCAGGTTCCGAATCCAGGAGAGCGTTAATGGCGGTTAGGCTACGAAGGATGGGAGACTTCGAGTGGCTCGCCGTGTGAGATGCAGGTACTGCCAGGAGACAATGTTTCCGGCCGCGGATGTATTTGTTCGGAGAGAAGAGTCTACAAAGAATCGCGTTTAAGTCCGGAGAGTCGATGATCCCACGAAGAATTTTTAGACACGTCACAATTTGATCGTAAGCGCGGCGAACCTCTAACGAACTGTAGGTACGTATAGGCACCAATGAGTAAATAATAATTGTTACTCATGTGGTATAGGTACAGTAAGGGTCATAAGTAAATGATCAGTTTGCTACAATAATACTATGAACAAGTGTTGGAGTTACGACCTTCTTCTAATAGAAGTTACACAAAAACCTAAATACTTGAATTAAAAGTACTCAGTGTGATTATTATTTTCAACATGTTAGCTAAGTCTTTAATTGGCCGAGTGAGTAAACGTAACGGTGGGCAGAGACTTTTGACCGTAGACTGTACCTAAAACCCGGTGGATCTCAATCGTGGTGTGTCTCAATCGTGGTGTGTCTAGACTACAGAAGAGGTAGCTGTAATAAGACTTGAAGAAAATGACTCGTCTTTTTTTAGAATTTATTTCTGTATGTTTCATCTGGCACCCTACTAGGGACAGGGACTTTAAAAAAATGATTTATAGTTTCTTGGAGGAGACATCTCTTATTTTTCAATATAAATTACTACAATATTTTTAATTGTCCTGTTTTTTTTAAATAATTATATATTCCGTAATCTTTCTAAATATTTGACGTACGTACGTCGCCTATTAAATACAATTAAAGAAGTAATTATACCATTTTTGCTAAGTTACTAAGTTGCTAGCTGTGTTTGCTATGTAGGTATGTGAAAAAAGCGAAGAAACGTTTCACAAGCTTAATTTAATAAATCAACATTCCAAAAAAAACCTCGAAAACCCGGTAGCTACTTACGTATGTAAAAGATTAAAAATCAGACAAAAGCCATTGTAAGTCCCTAAAACAACATAATCGGCTTACCTAATGCTTTGGAACAAGAACATGTATTTTTACGGAATCCAGTTTTTACATCATGTTAGTAGGTACCTACATTTTCTTTACACACGTTTATTTGCTTTGCTTAAGAGGGTACTCGAGTATTGCAGCTAACTCCATATAAATTTTTTTTTTCCTCTAAAAAAAAAATTTTTTTCCTCTATTTCCTTCCTGAGAATGGTGTAGGCCTAGTGGTAGATACCTCGACTTTCATGCCGAATCTTATCTTAGCTATTGGGGGCTGACAAATAGCCAGCAACACTTCGACCCAATGGGATCTTTTGTGTTTACCCCTACCTTAATGTTTCTTACTCTTTGAAGAAGTGTTCGATTAACGCAGTGATCCCACTAAGAGGAAGTAATCTATATTCCTCCGGTTTGGCATACGCATTCCCAAGGAGGCTCATACGCTTCGCTGCTAAGACGTCGCATTCACACAGTATGTGCTCCATAGTTTCTCTGACATCACCGCAGGCTCTGCAGTCATTATTTGAAGTTATGTTCATTTTTAAAAGCATGTCATGGGTTCCGTAATGCCCTGTCAAGGCACCAACCACAGCTCGTGCTTTGCTTCTACTGTTGTTCAATATAAATTTAGAAGCCCCTCTGGTGCTGCTACCAATGAATTTCTTCGAATGTAGCAACCCTTGACTGATTTCCCACTCTTGCGTGTGTTTCTTATCAGCGTAATCCTTTACGGCCTTTATGATTGTGCATGCTGGCAGGCCCATACATGGTTCGTGGACATTTTCTATATGGTTCATGCCGAAGGTCGTGGAATCCCGGCCGTGTGCACTAATATACAGTCGACTAAGCTGGGTGGTATTGGCTGGGCAACCCTACTTCATCGTATAGGTAGGTATTTTTCAGCCTCTGTGATTAATATAACGGGAATACGGTTATAGGTATTTTTGTTGTTAAATAAAACCTAGAATACCTTAAAACCTTTAATCTAGAAAAATGCAAGTTACCTGTAACTAAAAAACTTCATAAAATGGAAAGTTGAAGCTTCGCATTACGTCCGCTAGGGTTCGCATTCAACATTTTATATCATTTTCAGTTTTACGCAAACAGCGAAAAAACTCTCACTACGGGTTTCATTTGATATGAACTAAAGCACTGGTGTTTAGGTTGGCATAAGGTTTTTTAAATAAAAATCCGCATAGAAAATTCGTAGTAAATTTATACTAATCTACAATTTTTTTATTTTATTATAAAGGTAGGAATTTTTAGAAAAAAATTCTATATTCAGTTAATATGAGTTTAACACAGTAAAAATACTTACCATCTTTTAATAACTATTTTGTACATATCACTCGTAAATCATAATATAATAATAAAATGAAAACAGTCAAAGAAAAATTCGCTGTAAAGTTATTGATTTTGGTTCAAATAAGGTTTTAGAGGGTTACTTTCCACAACAAATCCACTTGAAAGTTTCAGCTGAAGAGTTGGCGTAAAGGTTCCGCGGTCGCGGCACAGATGGTGTTAGTGCGGGTCTTTTGTTTTTTCTTATGAAAATCTGTCAAACACAGTTTGCGAATATGTAGAGGTTTTGCGGAGATTATGGAAGAAAATGAATGGGCCAATGGCTTACCGATCAAAGTGAAGATAGTCCTCCTGCTGGCCAGCTTTTACGACGAATATGTCACAGTTCACTTCTAGAACACCTTTTTGAACAACAAGCACTAGTTTATGAAGTTTTTGATTTATCACACCAAAAATTAGAGAGCACTTTTTTTCCTTTTAGTGTTATTTTAGTGTTGCCACTTTCCTGGCCCAAACATCCCCCCGGGGTTGACAGGTTATAATCCTTCAACATTAAAAATGCAAGGAACAAGTAACAGTAGCTATTCCTAATTATCAGCCTTGTTATTATCTCAACGTGTAAGTAATTAGTTACTTAAGTAATACGGAAATAAAGAATAAAAATTATTTAACAATATTATAACTGAATTTAAGCTTTAATTAGTTAAATCTTAATTATCTAGTTTAAACCTACATTTATATACTAAGTGGACTGTAATTTATTATTAGAAATGTGGAGAAATGACTTTATTGACTTGGAAGAGGAAATATTTTAACTACAGATCTACGATAGACACCTGACCGAGTCTTAACATCTACCACCCGAGTAACTCCATCTTTGCCTGGGTACACTCGCACCACTATACCTAAGGGCCAGTCTAGAGGAGCACTGTTATCTGACTTAAGCAGGACAACAGTACCCTCGAGAATGGGTTCATTCGAGGTGAGCCATTTATAACGGACTTGTAGAGTGTTAAGGTATTCTACCTTCCATCGTTTCCAAAAACTCTGGACTATTTGATCGACAAATCTTTTCCGATGAAGAAGATTTACTTTCTCATTACTAAGGTCTTCAGCAGGTAGGGATTTTAGTGGAGTCATAACTAAGAAGTGAGCAGGAGTCAAAGCTAACGGCTCTGAAGGATCGTTACTTAACGTCGACAGAGGTCGAGAGTTAAGGATCGCTTCAATTTGAGCGAGCACGGTGATCATTTCCTCAAAGGTCAACAGTCGAGTACCAATAACTCTAGCGAGATGACTTTTGACACATTTAATGTTCGCCTCCCATATCCCACCATGGTGAGGGGAGCTAGGGGGAATAAACCTCCAATTAATTAAATTATCTTTTAATTCGTTAGCGAATTTATCGGTATACTGCTGAGAGTTCAATAACTGATACATATTATCTAAATAAGATTTAGCACCGATAAAATTTGTGCCATTATCCGAGTATAGAACGGAAATGGGACCGCGGCGGGAAATAAAGCGCTTGAGTGCATTGAGGAAGCTTTCAGTCGACAAATCAGAGGCTAGTTCTATATGTACCGCTTTAGTGACGAGACACACAAACAGACACAGATATGCCTTCTGACTATGTACTCCTCTACGGCGGTACGGCACGATAGATAAAGGTCCCGCGTAGTCAACGCCAGTGTGACAGAAGGCTTTAGCCTCATTGACCCTACAGGCTGGCAAGTCCGCCATTATTGGAATAGTGTTTCTAGGATTGGCCTTGAAACATATGTTGCATTTTTGCACTCGTTGTCGCACGATATCACGCGCGGAAAGTATCCAAAATTTTTGTCTTAATAGTGACATCAATAGTTGAGGTCCTGTATGAAGGTATTTCCTATGATAATAATCAATAATAAGGTCCACTATGTGATCTTTCCGAGGCAATAATAACGGATGTCGACTATTATAATCTAGGTCCGCATTGCTCAAACGTCCACCAACTCGGAGGGCTCCATTACTAATGAAAGCTTTTAGCTTCAAAAGTGCGGGAGGCAACTTACCTCCAGTTTGAGCGGTTTTAATTTCATTTGGAAAATAGACGCGCTGTAGATCCCTAATTATGAATTCTTCGGCTACATCTAGTTGCGCGACTTCAAACTGCCTCGGAAGCTTCTTAATAAATCGTAGTACATAAGTTACTATTCGTAGTAAATTAGACCACGAAGAAGTCCGTTTAGCAAGTTCGTAGAACACAGGTAAGCTAGAAGATTCTTTAGAAATCGTGATTAGGACATTAACCTTTCGTTCAGGTACTTCCATATTAATTATAGAATTATCAATTTTAGGTATTTGCCATTCGGAGACGGGGTAGCTCGCGAACGGAGGCCCGTGGAACCATAGTGGGCTCTCAATTAGTTGAGAAGGTGTGAGACCTCTAGACAGACAGTCAGCGGGATTCTCTTTGCCACTTATGTGATGGAAATGTCGAGGATGCAGTTCATTTTGCAGCATAGCAACCCTATTGGCTACAAAGGTCTGCCAACGAGAGGGGCATGAGTGTATCCAGGCTAAAGCCACCGTACTGTCTGTGAATGCTAAGATGTTAGTTATGTTACATTGTGATGAATACGTATCAATAACTACACGCATTAACTTTGCCAATATAAGATTAGCACATAGTTCCATTCTAGCTAGACTAATGACTGTCTTCGAAGGGGCTACTTTCGATTTTGCACACATTAAATTCATAACCGATCGATTTTCATTCGGGTAATAAACGTGTAGATAAACTACTCCACCATAGGCGCGTTCTGAGGCATCTGCGAAGCCTATTATAGAGATAACGCAATTGTCATTCACACCTAAATAACGGGGTAACTTAATGGTTTGAAGTAAGTACAGTTCCGATTCAATATTTTTCCAAAGCGTAACTATATTATCGGGTGGACACTCATCCCAGTCTATTTGCATTTCCCATAGCGATTTTACAATTAATTTTGCAAGGAGTGAGACCGGAGCTACGTAACCCATTATGTCCCACAGACGCGCAATAGTTGAGAGTATTATTCTTTTCGTACATTGACGAGGCTCTGAATTTATTGTAAAGGTAAAGATATCTTCAGCCGGCAGCCACACAAGGCCCAGTACCTTTAGGTGACTATCAGTGCTAAACTCGACCGCCTCGCTGACGCGGTGAGACGCGGGAATATTAGACATTACCTCCGATGAGTTACTAGAGAATTTCACTAACTCGAAACCGGCGCTCTCAAATAGCAGAATTAATTGACTAGCTAGATCGTTAGCTTGCACTGCAGTTAAACAGCTGGTAGCCAGATCGTCAGTGTACAGATCTGACTCAGCTACAATCGCGGCAGCTGGGTACCTATCGCGTTCTTCATTAATTAGTTGTCGCACGGTACGTATAGCAAGGTAGGGGCTGCACGACAGACCAAAAGGGACTCGTGTCATCTCATAAACTATCACAGGGTCGTTGATATCAAATCGATACAGTAGTCTTTGGTATTTAACATCACTTTCATCCATCAAAATTCGTAAGTACATTTGACGAATATCGGCGCTAAGTGCAATTGGAAATAATCGAAACTTTAATATTATTTTAAATAAATCGTTCTGCAAGTTAGGACCAACGTATAGTAAATCATTAAGAGATTTTCCCGAGCTCGTAGGGTTACTTGCATTTAGAACCGGACGAATCTTACTCGAACTTTTATCTTGTCGGATAACAGCGTGGTGTGGAATTACGTACTGTTCCCTACAATGACCTACTTCCGATATAGTACCTACTGGACGCATGTAATTTTTCTGTAAATATTCAATGAAAACAGCATCATACTGCTCTTTAATTAATGGGTGAGCCAATAACTTACGCTCTAATGAAATATACCTACGTTCCGCGGACTTCATTGAATCCCCAAGTGCATCAGGATCGCACTTAAAGGGCAATGAGACAATAAAACGACCATTTTGATCGCGGCGGGTTGTACTAGTGTAGTGCAGTTCACACGCTTGTTCGTCTTTAGTTAGGTATTTAGGTACATTATTAGGTACTTCTTCTAACTCAAAAAATCGATTCAAGCAGTTTTCGGATGATTCGTCAGTCGTGACGAAAGTACGTACGGTATTACAGACGGTTTGAATAACCGGAGCCTGACCTACGACAATATATCCTAGTAAGGTATTAATTGCGACTGGTTCGTTCGCACTGCGAGATATTGTATCTGGGCGCAGAATACGCGCGAATAGATCGCTACCTATAATTAAATCAATGGTACCTGGAGTATGGTAACTGTTATCTGCTAAGTCGATATTATGTAGGTATTCTAATTGTGAGATGTCTACCTTAGCTGCGGGCAGTTCATTAGTAATTCGTTTGACGACCGCTGGCTGTAAGGTAAACTGAATCGAATTATCGAAACGAGATCGTATGGTAAGACACGTGATCCCTTCTATGGGGTTGCTTACGTCACCTACACCTGATACATACTCACTTTGAGACCTAAACATATTTAATTTCAATCTATCGCAACAGTCAGTAGTTATTAAGTCTCTCTGTGATCCACTATCTAAGAGTACCCTCAACACAAAATTATTACCGCTCGAGTCACTCGAATAACACAGGGCAGTTCCTAATAATACCGACGCGTTTTGATTGGTGCGTGGAGCGAGCGCAGCGCACTCACCTACAGCGCAAAGTGACACGGCGGCAGGGCCGGACTCAGACGACGCGGACGCGTTCTGCGCGGTAATAGAATGTTGCGATTCTCTCGCCTTTTGTTTCGGAAAATGTAGTAAACTATGGTGAGACCTACTACACTCACTACAGCGACTGTTAATTTTGCAATAATTTATAGTATGATCATTTCCAAGACAATTAATACACAACTTATTACCCTTAGCGAACTTGTACCTATCATTCGGAACCATTGACAAAAATTTAGTACACCTGGGCAGTTGAATGTGATCATTCTTCCCGCAACAAAGACAATTATTATTAGTATGTCCGTGCATTTCGTGTACATTAATAAAAGTCTTCACGTTACTATTAGTAGTACGCGTGAAAGACGACGAAGGCATCGCATTATTTTTACGACCTTGAGTACTACTCCTAGCTTTCGTACCTATACTTGACTCGTAACTGCACACGACACCGCGCGCGCGCAATTTCGTACGAACCTGATTTTGGACAAAGTTAATAAACTCTGAACATTTAGGAAAGTTATCATATTTTAGATCAAATGACTCCACTATGTTTATATCAAGCTTCTTACAGGCAATATGAATAAACATAAAATCTTCTAAACTGTCTAATTTTAGTTGGTTTAGTGAAGAATGCAAAGCCGAGAATTGATCTATGAAACGTTCCAATTCAGTAGTAGAATTGTTTGTCACTGCAGGTAGGTTCAATAACCTATCAAGATACATGTTAGCTAATACTTGTTTATCATTATACTTATTAACTAGCGCATTCCAAATAACAGAATAGTTTTCCGCGGAAGGTAGAATACCTTTGCAAATATCTAGGGCTTTCCCATGCAACTTTCCCATTAAATACTGAATTTTATCCCCATCAGTAAGGTCAGTATTTAAATGAATCGAAGACCTAAATGTTTCGTAGAAAATTGGCCACGACTCGAACTCGCCATTGAACGAACACAATTCTTTTCTAGGTAAATGATTAATGGCGGACTTTTCACATTTTATTTCGCCATGTTGTTTTGCATTGTTATGCGATCGTTCTGAAGTTAATTGATGAATGCGATACTTTATTTTTGAATATAGCTGTTCAACAACAATTAGCGAGCTGTACGTAGGCAAGGGGGCCTCGGGTTCTGCTATTTGAATGTTATTACGTTCTTCTACTATTGACATAAAATCATTTCTCAATGTATCTATTGTAAAAGATTCTGCAAGGAAGTTCTCGATTTTAACTGGATCCTTCCCTATTTGCAACATTGAGTCATGTATTTGTTGAATACGACCGAACAAGGCTGACAATTTGTTTTGCAATTTTTGTATTAATTTATCATTTTCACCGGGAGCCATCTTGACAAACCCACGCGATACCTACAACTTTATTGCAACGTGCTAACAAGATTCCAATTCGAAAAATAACTTAGAAATAATGTCAATCCCGGTTCGATTGGACCAAAATATGTTAGTGGCGGGTCTTTTGTTTTTTCTTATGAAAATCTGTCAAACACAGTTTGCGAATATGTAGAGGTTTTGCGGAGATTATGGAAGAAAATGAATGGGCCAATGGCTTACCGATCAAAGTGAAGATAGTCCTCCTGCTGGCCAGCTTTTACGACGAATATGTCACAGTTCACTTCTAGAACACCTTTTTGAACAACAAGCACTAGTTTATGAAGTTTTTGATTTATTACACCAAAAATTAGAGAGCACTTTGTTTCTCCTTTTAGTGTTATTTTAGTGTTGCCACTTTCCTGGCCCAAACAGATGGCGTTATTAATAATTTTCAAGGTTAGCTGGAAATGTACAAAAATTGCATTTAGGTAGGTACCTAGTACCAATTAAAGAACGTAGGTTACTTTTTAGGTGTTTAAAAAAAATAAACAAAACATTTAAGGGTGATGAGTTTCATAATTTAGAAATTCCTTAATCTATTTTTTAATTTACCTACTTACCTGTATCTTTTTTTAGAATTCTTAGGAAATCTATGTGAAGAGTTTGTTTAAACTCACACGACTTGCATTAATTAGTAATTATTTTTCTAAGTCTCGTGTATTTTTTTTTCTCTTACCTAGACGTTCCGACTGTGTTTCAATAGTCATAGTCACAAAGAGACTCGAGCAGTTGCGAGAGCCATCATCGCACGATAAGACCCGGGATAATAATTAGGTATTATTTTAAGTCCACTTTAAATTTTTAATTAACTTCTCAATGAAAACCTAATTATAAAACCCGAACACCTAGAAAATTAGTTAATTACGGAACACATCTTAATTTAGACGATTGTATTCTGTTAAGTAAACAAAAATGTTCATAATTTATGAGAGAGAGATACGCCAAGAGTTGTAATTATGCCTCGAGCAGGGGCGCCATGAAAAGACCTTAATTTTGTCGACAATTATCTCTGAGACGCGGGAAAATCTTAGAAGCAGTGCACAGATATATTTTTTAAAAAATGTGGTCTAATTTGTGAACTGATTCGATTTAAAATAATCTTCAGAGCATAGTAAACGAAGGCAGATTACTCATTCCAATAGCTTGCTGACAGTTCATATTTAACTGTTTTCATTAATATTCTGTTTTAGACAAACGTGTAAAAGGTAGAGAAAATTACCAATATTTGACCCCGTGCTTCGTCTTTTGACTCTTGACGTTTATGTCTATGTCAAAAAAATATCCAAATACTTTCAATATGATTACCAAAAGTAGATAGGTACCTACAGTTCAAAAAGATACATTTTTGTCGCGAAATGTTTGTTCTTACTAGTAAAAAATGCCGTGTCTACTGTGACGTTTGTTTCTGTGCAGAAAATAAAAACAAAGATAAAAGTTGTTGTATAAAAAATGTCTTAATGCCATCTTTACAGTAAATGGAGGCGCGTATAAATTGATGCGTGAGTTGAGTCAGCTAAATCGCTTATTCTAACAACTTGTACCAAAATTTCATTTGTATCTGTAAATTAATTATCTAAACTCATGAGCACATTTCGCGCTATAATCACGATCTCATATCTTTAATTATGTAGGTACCTACTAGGTAGCTCATTTGTATAATAATAACAAGGGAACAGATTTGGAAGTTGCAGCTAGAGAAGGTCTTCTTGGAGTTTATTTTTTTTTTATTTTATATTTATTTATTATTTATTTTATTTTATTTGGAAAACAAACAGTTATAAATATTCTGCTTAAAAAACTAAAAAAGTGGCTAAGAACTAATTCAATGTTTCAACATATAATTTAACTACATATTACACAACTAGTCTGGATGAAAAAAATAATAAAAATAAATATATAAACAGTTAAAAACCTGATTTTTTGTATATGTATTGCCATAAGTTTGAACGATGGCCGCGAAATTAGAAATAAATAATAAAAAAGGTTGACGTATCTTACTTATGCCAAAATGTTACAACCCGTTGGGTTTATGACGCTTACACTAAGTCGGTGGCCATGCTTCAATGTGTTTAAAAATTAAATAAAAATATATTTTAATTTCAAAATATTAAATTAGGTAATTAAAGAAACAATAGTAATCAAACTACCTAATCAATAAATATAAAGTCAAGTTAGCTGTAGGTATTTTTCTACGTTTTTTCATTTCACTAAAAAAAGAGAGAGAAATCTCATTTCCTTATTCTGTATAATTACTTACAGTGAATTTTAACAACGTTACGTCTTTAATTGCCCTGAATTTTTCACAGTTTATTTCTAATTTCTTTCTTTTTTATTGCTGGAGGCATTAATTGAATAAAATTTCGAAGAATTTCGTTGTTAAAAACTTTTACTTGATTTATCAGCTAAGTTGAAGTAAGTAACTATTAAATAATAGAAGAACTGTTGTTTGGGCCATTAAAATTAAATACAATTTATGTTTAATTGAGTTTGAACACTGGTGGTTTGAGTGTTTGACACAAAATTTAAACAACGCGGCATTATGCATAAGTCGCGCGAAGCCGTAATTTGACAAGTGACAACTGTGTGTCAAATTGACAATTGATGGCGCCAGTGTACCTTCTTGCGCGCCTCTTGCTCCGCGCCTTTTTCGTAACACGAACAAAATATTTCCATTTCTTGTAAATAACGGTGAAAACCCAAAACTATAAGCTGTGTGATATTTGGACGATGAGTGAAACGTGTGCTCCAACATCTATAAGTGAAATCAAGTGAAATACACGTGGATATGCAGACACCGGCGCAGCGCCGCTCATTTTCCACGCGGTAGTTTCGATCCCTTCAGGATAGTCAGACCTCAGCTACCCGTGTGTATCCGGCTCTTTTGAGCACACTTTTGTTCATTTTATGCCCTAGCAATGCGTCCGTATCAACTTCCTAGCTATTTGAACTGATATTTTGAACATATACACAGTATTCACCACCTTTATATCAGTACCGCACGAGGTTATACTTTCTGCGTATCATCATTAAACAGCAGACAACTGTATCCCTAATAAATCACTTATTTTTGTTTATTCATTAATTATTTATTATATTAAGACGGTTCTATTACATCATTAAATTTATATACTAATAGCGACCCACCCCGGCTTCGCACGGGTATATTATGCATGTATTATACATATAAACCTACCTCTTGAATCACTCTATCTATTAAAAAAAAGCGCATCAAAATCCGTTGCGTAGTTTTAAAGATTTAAGCTTACATAGGGATATAGGGACAGAAAAAGCGACTTTGTTTTATACTATGTAGTGATTTAACAAAAAAATCATCGTTGCGTACGGCGTTCATCCTATAGGTATGGATCAGATCTGTTTCATGGTTTCTAACTCTATCTATCTATATGAGATTTTTGGTAAAACCGCAAGCCACAGCTAGTCATATTATCCACTTTATTAAATACTATAATAAATAAGAAAAGTTAGGTTAGGTTAGGTTAGTTAAGAAGAAAAGGCTCTGAAACCAATTGACAGATTTTGATGAAACTTAGTATGAGGATGTTGGACTACTACTAGGATATTCATTTGAAATAACGTCATAGTCTTATCACGATATTCCCACGGAATCGAGAGAGAGCTGCTAGTGTATAATAAACCTAATGGAAGCTCTTTAAGACGACAAGGTACCTGCGCTTTCTTTATACAAACGTCGTCGACTGTTTCCTCCCTGGATAATGACACTTGAGCAAATATTTTCGTTGCATAAAACCTAATAACTGCCATGACTATGCCCCTGTGTCTTGATCTTTTTCATTTTCTAATTATCATAGAAATTAAGATTAAAAAATAAAAAAAATAAAAACAAAGGGCCATGGTCATGACAGTTATAAGTTTTATGCAACAAAAATATTTGTGCTACTGTCATTATCCAGGGAGGAAACAGTCGACTACGTTTGTATGGAGAGAGCGTCAGTACCCTTTCCTCTTTTTGCACAAAATTATCTTATAACACCAACATTTGTTATCAGTTAAGTAATAGAATTCATATTCGATACACGATGGCCCAGTTAAATATAACTTAAGTATAACTTTAGGGTAACTTAAGTGTAACCTGTAACATGTACTTTAGTGCATACTTCGCAAGTTTAACGAGAGTTCTTGTTCAAGTTATATTAACTTAAGTTTGGATTCAATTATACGAACAATAAACTTCTGTATTTATTGATTAACCTATTTTAATCATTCTTTTAATGAGAGAAAGATGCTTTCTTTATCAGAGCCAGCAGTGCTCTGCGGTTTTACTTTCTCCCAATCCCGTGGGAATATCAGGATAAAACACCTATGTTACTCCTAATTAATCAAATCCTCATACCAATATATTTATTTAATTTAAGTTTATACCAATACAAGTTTCATCTAAATTGGTCCAGTAGTTTCGGAGCCTATTTGTTACAAACAAAAAATCTTTCCCTTTTAATATTAGTATAGAAGATAAGATAAGTTTTTGCCCGTGGGTTTGCCAGCCATTTTACCCCCTTAAGGATGAAATTTTGAAAAAATCCTTTTTTAGTAGGCTCTCTTACACACTTCCCTAAAACACATCCCCTAAATTTTTGAATTTGACTTTCGCATTGCATTCATTGTATTTCTGGCAACACAGAGATCAACCCTTAGCTCCAGTAAGCTTATTCATTTGTTAAACAATACTATTTCATAATCTAAAACACTTCACACTTCCAATTAAAAAAAAGGTCAAAACATCAAAAAACTTCTTTAAAAACCTCCACCTGCCTAACAATTGCTCGTCCAATGCTCCGAGCAGCATTGTGGCAGTAACGAGCAGCATTGTACGAGGCTGGATCTCATTAAAACGCTCATTAAGCTCTCCAGAGCTACGTGTGACTGTTTATAAATGCTATATACAGATGCGGTATTCTGTTTGTTGTTACATTTTAGATTTCACGCCTTTAACGTGAGTTTATCGTATTGTGATGTGAAATCTATTTTAAAACCACACGATATTCATTGCTATTTCCGTGTGATAAATACCGGTTGAATTTAGAAAATGATGTTCTTTACAAATACCGATAGCTTTTATTTTGTTCCCGCCAAATTGTCTTGTTACTACTTCGGGGGACGATCTAAATCTTGCATCCGCAGGAGTTACCTAACCAAAGCCCTGCACGTGTCCCCTCGGTGGTGCCATTGAAAAAATAAACTACTTAAATATGATTTTTAAGTAGTTACAGGTAAATTTTGTTATATTATCTTAACGACTTCTGTGGTTTGGTGGGTGAACACCAGTCTACGACACGGATGGTCGCGCATTCGATCCCCACCGTCGAACAATAATATAGTTACTGGCCAGAGTGTTTATCAATGTATAATATAATGTATGCAAGTATTTAAAAGAGTTAAGTTTCTAAATTTGGATCTGGATGGCGCTGTGTATACGTAGCCTGAAATAATCTTGTTAATTTTACATGGAATTTTCTCTTGGTTTAATATTATCATGCGACTATACAGAATGCGGCCCCAGCTTCAAGTAAACTAGAACGGAAACGAGTTCTAGATAAGGTAGTGACTCAGTTTTTTATTTGAAATTCAGTGTATTTTTGACATTGATAGTTTATAATAACATTGGCATTTAAACTAATCTAGATAATTTATACAACGTCCAATAAAATGCTACCCCAAGGCGCTTTAGTGCCGTGGATATGTAATAAAAGGCTACTGCCTCCCAGCATTACATTACCCTCTCAACTTAGTTTTAGCAAAAAAAAATTGTTAGGCCAATATTTATATTATAGTACGGGATCCCTGTAAGGACGACCTTCATCGATCTGTGTAATGGATGAAAAGTATTTTATATCAAATGAAATAGGCCAGTAAATATATTAAAAATAGGTTGCCTAAAAATTTCAGTCAAGAATGATTAATGTTTTTTTTTGTTTTTAGACTTTTCACTGGTTTGGTCAATAGACAAATTCCGTACAAATTAAATACATAATATTTTTTTTAACTTTTTTTATTTTTTATTTTTTTTAACTTAACCTTAATTCATTAACCAGACCAGTGCAAATGACTAGTATCGATTTACCTGCCTACCCACGAGTTGTGACGGGAAAAAATAGGCAACCTAACGTTGGCTTCATACTTTCTATTGGTATGGAATTTGTCCAAGAGTTAAAAAACGAAACAAAAAATTTAATTGTTAACCTGTCAACTGGCGGAAAAACCGCTCGGGGGTTTCTTCATACATTTTTGATGTGAAACATCTATAGCCGCACGTAAAACCGATTTCTGCCGTGGCGACGCACAGTGGGTCGAAACTGCAAATGATGGACATAGGGCTGTTTTTCGATGCAAATCGTTAGAGCTCACTATAGCCGCACGTAAAACCAATTTCTGATGTGGCGACGCATGCCGTGGCGACGCACAGTGGGTCGAAACTGCAAATGATGGACATAGGGCTGTTTTTCGATGCAGATCGTTAGAGCTCACTATAGCCGCACGTAAAACCGATTTCTGACGTGGCGACGCATGCCGTGGCGACGCACAGTGGGTCGAAACTGCAAATGATGGACATAGGGCTGTTTTCGATGCAGATCGTTAGAGCTCACTATAGCCGCACGTAAAACCGATTTCTGACGTTTCGACGCATGCCGTGGCGACGCACAGTGGGTCGAAACTGCAAATGATGGACATAGGGCTGTTTTTCGATGCAGATCGTTAGAGCTCACTATAGCCGCACGTAAAACCGATTTCTGGCGTGGGGCCGCATGCCGTGGCGACGCACAGTGGGTCGAAACTGCAAATGATGGACATAGGGCTGTTTTTCGATGCAGATCGTTAGAGCTCACTATAGCTGCACGTAAAACCAATATCTGGCGTGGCAACGGATGCCGTGGCGACGCACAGTGGGTCGAAACTGCAAATGATGGACATAGGGCTGTTTTCTATGCAGATCGTTAGAGCTCACTATAGCCGCACGTAAAACCGATTTCTGACGTTTCGACGCATGCCGTGGCGACGCACAGTGGGTCGAAACTGCAAATGATGGACATAGGGCTGTTTTTCGATGCAGATCGTTAGAGCTCACTATAGCTGCACGTAAAACCAATATCTGGCGTGGCAACGGATGCCGTGGCGACGCACAGTGGGTCGAAACTGCAAATGATGGACATAGGGCTGTTTTTCGATGCAGATCGTTAGAGCTCACTATAGCCGCACGTAAAACCGATAACTGGCGTGGCGACGCATGCCGTGGTGACGCACAGTGGGTCGAAACTGCAAATGATGGACATAGGGCTGTTTTTCGATGCAGATCGTTGGAGCTCACTATAGCCGCACGTAAAACCGATTTCTGACGTTTCGACGCATGCCGGGCGACGCACAGTGGGTCGAAACTGCAAATGATGGACATAGGGCTGTTTTTCGATGCAGATCGTTAGAGCTCACTATAGCCGCACGTAAAACCGATATCTGGCGTAGCGACGCATGCCGCGGCGACGCACAGTGGGTCGAAACTGCAAATGATGGACATAGGGCTGTTTTTCGATGCAGATCGTTAGAGCTCACTGTAACCGCACGTAAAACCGATTTCTGGCGTGGCGACGCATGCCGTGGCGACGCACAGTGGGTCGAAACTGCAAATGATGGACATCGGGCTGTTTTTCGATGCAGATCGTTAGAGTTCACTATAGCCGCACGTAAAACCGATTTCTAGCGTGGCGACGCATGCCGTGGCGACGCACAGTGGGTCGAAACTGCAAATGATGGACATAGGCTGTTTTTCGATGCAGATCGTTAGAGCTCACTATAGCCGCACGTAAAACCGATTTCTGGCGTGGCGACGCATGCCGTGGCGACGCACAGTGGGTCGAAACTGCAAATGATGGACATGGGGCTGTTTTACGATGCAGATCGTTAGAGCTCACTATATCCGCACGTTCAACCGATAACTGACGTGGCGACGCATGCCGTGGTGACGCACAGTGGGTCGAAACTGCAAATGATGGACATAGGGCTGTTTTACGATGCAGATCGTTAGAGCTCACTATAGCCGCACGTAAAACCGATAACTGGCGTGGCGACGCATGCCGTGGTGACGCACAGTGGGTCGAAACTGCAAATGATGGACATAGGGCTGTTTTTCGATGCAGATCGTTAGAGCTCACTATAGCCGCACGTAAAACCGATAACTGGCGTGGCGACGCATGCCGTGGTGACGCACAGTGGGTCGAAACTGCAAATGATGGACATAGGGCTGTTTTTCGATGCAGATCGTTAGAGCTCACTATAGCCGCACGTAAAACCGATTTGTGGCGTGGCGACGCATGCCGTGGCGTCGCACGTGTTGCCACGCTATATGATGGTATATATACATATATATACAGTCTATATGCAGTAGTGTGTACGGTGTGGCGACGTCGCCACGCTATATGATGGTATATATATATATACAGTCTATATGCAGTAGTGTGTACGGTGTGGCGACGCTTCGCCATGCGCAATCTACTTTGCGATTTTATCATAATCTGTTCTTTTCTGCATATTATTTTTACAAAATAATGTCGATGTTTCACATCTGCCAGGCGTCCCGTGACGGCTGACATTTTTTTTAATATGGCGCCATCTATCTGCCAGTTGATGAAATATTTAATCATATTCTGGACTAAAATTTTTAGGGCAACCCATTTGCAATATATCTATTGACCTGTTTAATTTGATATAAAATACTTATCATCCATTAAACAGCTTGATGAAGGTCGTCCTTAAAGGGATCTCCGACTATTAGTTACTGGTTACGAACCTCCGGCTTTGAATGCGGGCGAGCGGGTGTCGGTTTCGTGTTAGAAAAAAACCTCTTGTTAAGAAACTGGTTTCGTATGAAGAGGATTTGTTCTTCTTTGGTAACTGGCTACGAACCTCCGGTTTCGTATGCGGCCGAAGGGTAAATAACTAGATTACGCCCTGCGGTTTCAATCGCGTATATCCCGATCCACAGGAATTTCGGAATTAAATTGTGCCGATTTTCATTCCAATCGATCCCGTGACCGTGACCAACAAACAAAGAAATACATAAACAAACTTTCGAATTTATAATATTACTTAGAATACTTACCTTACACTGGCGATATGGACAAATCGTGCCAAACCAAACATAATCAAAACGTATACTTTAGTCAATATAATTTACAGATGTGTGGAGTGAGCATTAATTTTTCGCTGCAATGAACCGCTTTAAAGCGCTACGTGTATATGCATCAGATTATTCGTGTAATTAACAGATTGATCAAACAAAAAAACTACACGGGGGTTAATTATTGATATTTTGCCAAGAAAGCGGTGCACCACTTTCAGTTTCTTAGGTTTTCTTCTTATTGGTGGGCGCGTTCCGAAGACATTGGTATTTAACCGATTCAACTTGATTTCATACGAATGATTTCAACTGAATAAAAAGTTTTGGATATTCACACATGTTTTCGAATGATAATTTTCACCTTCAGATCAGTTGTGAGATGGTAGAAGATTATACTTATTTTTTAAGTTGTATCGACTGTTTAAAATCTTAATCTTAAATCAGCTGATATATGAATGAAAACAATCTCAATAGTCTCGTTCTTTTAATTTCAAAAATTCGTAGAACAAAAGTTGTGTGTTAAAATACCTATGTAGGTACAGAAGTAGCCCTTAACCGGTTGTGTAGCAATTTATCAAAAACCCTGAATACGTATTTATAAAGGCTAAGTACGTAGGTAGGTATAAGCTTTTAAAATGTCCACCCCTAACCGCATTCGAGAAAAAAGTTCAACTTTATTACTCACTCTAGAACGCAAAATCGCACCTTAATTACCGACTGTGACGAGCGGGTAACTGATTTAGGGTTCCGTTGTTAAGAATTTAAATCATGCTTTGGCTTTTCCTACTATGTGGGGTCGGCACAACATGTCACCCTTCTCCACTCTATTCCCCGTCAAATAGCCTTTCAGCCATATCCATCCATCGCTTCTTTTGCTGTCCTCTTGCTTTACGACCTTTTACTTTCAATACTGCAGGTATTGTTGGCACTATCGGCACTCTTCTGGTGACATGAGTGTCCTCTCTCCGCATGACGTAACCAAACCATGCTACTCTTGAAGTTGATTGTTGTTTAGAATTTCAATTGTAGAAATTTATGGCCACATAATACAAAGCACTGTTGCAATTCTAGGCATCTATGCATTGTTTCACCTGCGTAAGTCCTCATTAATAAAGTTATCTATCTATCATTTCGGGGGAATATAATAAATATATCCTATATGTTAATTCAGGTCTTCAACCATACACACAAACTTTCACATTAATAATATTAGTAGGATAAGATACTCTACGTTACCACCTGAAGTGGGAAGAGGCAAAGAAAATATATTTCACATGAAATATTCTACGGAACCGCGAACCAACTAAAACAAAAACACTCTTAACAGTTTTTAACCGAGTCTGAATTGGTTACGACCTCCCATCTGGATTTGCATACAGAGAGCCCAGAATTACTCAAAAATGGAGCAGTAATCGACGAGGAATAGCCACTGAAATACGTACTGGCTAGAATAGTATTATGCTTTATTCTAGCCGATTAGTAATGCAATAATGGACGGTGAAATCGTGAAGATTGTTTTACTCAATAGAGTATAGAGAGACGGTGAATCAATGTGAGTTCAAATGGCAACGAGATGTTTTTTTTTATATCACAGTTGCTCATAAGGTGGATCTTATTAAACGGCTTTTAGGCTCATAATCCAACGTATTATGCACGCGTGCGTTTCACTTCACCTTATCACACTAATGCTGTAAAGTTATCCCGATAAGTTAAATTCGTATCTTACTGCTAATTATTACATGTTATGTAGATTAAACATTCTTAATTTAATTGGGTTATTACTGTTTTGATGTATAAAAAAGGATCAACAATAGTACATTGTTATCCTAGGTGTGAAAGTCACTCATTACAAGTCCCGAGACGGAGTTTGGCGCCCGAGCGTAGCGAGGGCGCTAATAGTTCGAGGGACTTAATGAGTCTTTCACCCGTGGTAAACACTGTGCTTTTGGTGCTACCTAAAGCAAGGAGGTTAGGTTTTGAAGTTCCTAATGTATAATGATACTGATACTGGCTATATGCACATTGCACAAGTCGTGCGAAGCCATAATTTGACATGACAGCTGTCAGTGCCCTAGGGCTGGAAGTTTTATTTTCTACACGCTCTTCAGGCATATTTAGACCTACTTTCGGAGTATGAGTAATGAAAAAGAAATTGTAAGCCAGCAAAAACAGTTCGAATTTCAAAAATTGAAGCAAATGGCATTTTATAAACTGGACCTAGATCCTTCTTTAATCATGTGCCTAGACTATTAAAAAAAATTGATTGCCGCCCCAAAAATAATTTGGTAACTTTTTATTATTTGAACAAGTCTTTTCCTTTGCTCGCAATGTGATAAAAAACGTCGTACGATAACCGTGTGGATTATTGATCATTGCATCTCTGCTTTTAAATGCGCGAGCTAACGCGAGCGTGTCATAAACCGCCTCTATGCAATGATTTTACCACACTTATATCGCAATGTACTATTAAAGGTAAGATTTATTTATTTCTAAAGAATAATAAAATATCCACGTCATTATAAAGTACCTATATTGTGGTGCGTACAAAGCGTCTCTAACTCGGATATAAGTCAATTTACACGGTAATACAGCCACACAGCCGGCAAACGCTCCCGGTACCGGGAACTGGGAACATACTCTGCTATTATTGCCTTACATAACCAAACATGTGAATTGTGAAACGTTAAAACCCACATTTGCATATAAATACATAATAATTGTACTCGTTGATGCATTGCGGTGATAACATCTTTTGTTTTTGTTTTGATCGTCTTTTGTTTGTTCGTTTTGATCGTCTTTTATTTTGGTTTTGATCGCATTTTGTTAAGCTATTCCATAGCTTTTATCGCGGGCTTTGAGCGCGGCGACCGAATCAAGAAATTCCGTAACGAAAATAAAACCTAACACCCCCCACTTCGCCTACCATATGCAATAGCTTTACCGCGGCAGTCCCCGAGTGCCGCACGTTTTTTTATTTTGATTTTCCACAGTTTTTGTTTCAAGCGGCTTGTTTTTGTTTCGGTCGTTTTTTCTTTTTGTTTCTATTGTTTTTTGTTTCTACGAAATGTTGCGTTGAAGCTTTGGCAATTCATATAATGGGAATACAGTAATTATAATTACCTAAACATGTTTATAATGCAAATGAGTCGGGAAATGAAAATTATCGGCGGTTGTTTTTGTTTTCATGCTCTTTTGTTTTTGTTTCTATTGTCATATATTTCGATCCAATGTTGCGTAAGAACCGTTATAATTATAGGTAATCATGATATGATGAAAATAATTCCGAAATTGAAGATCCCTTGGTGTTTTGGTTTCGATTGGCTTTTGATATTGTTTTAATCGTCTTTTGTATTCTTCTTTCGATCATTTCTTTGTCGATCGTTTTCTTTTTTTGGTTCCATTGTCATAATGTTCGACCGACAAGCCTTAATATTTTATACTGCCAACTCGGCCTCGAATCTGATATTTGCATTTTTGTCATCTTCTTCGAAATCATGAAATATTCGACATTCCGGTGGCAATTCTGGCTTTGCTAGTCCGGTTGTGACACTGTCCAGTTGCGAATCTGTCCAGTTGCTACTGAGCCATCTCATGGCGATGTGCAGAGATGATTTCGAAATAGGAATAACAAAACACATTCTTATTTTAAAACACGTACAGAACAAACAATATCGCTTAGATCCTGCATCCACAATACAAAACCCTCAAGTGTCTCCAAACAATTTACACTTAATCATAAAAAAAATTCCCACCAGACACCATAAAACCACCTCAAACTATTTCTATTAAGCCAACACGCGTATATATTACTGAAGGAAATACAGAAAGTCCGCGAGTACATGCATACGATATTTCCCTGAAGGATTTCGTCCAGAAAACTCAGATCTCGAACGTTTCCTTCGAGATACAATTTTAAAGGTATTTTTACAAACGTTATGAGCGGGTTGGGGTCAAGTTATACTGGTGTTGGGTACTACGTACTGATCGAGTATGTTTTGGTGATAGGTTAAGAATTTTTATAGAATCTCGCGTTTGAGGTTTGTATGGGTAAATAAGATGGCGAGTTATTGGTATATTGATTCTGTACAATAATGGGTTTGTTTTAGGATATATTATGAAAGATAACTCTTTAAAGAGCAATCCGTACTTATTCCTATACTTACTGATAATTTGATCACCTTTTGTTTGAACTTTGATCTGATTGGTTTCCATTTTGATCGCCTTTTATTTGGACTTTGACCGTTTTGGGTGGTTTTGGCACAGGTTTTGGGGTCCACTTTGATCGTTTTTTGTCTTTTAAGCACAGCCTGTCCGTAGCAACCACTGAGTTTTAAGTTTTACTGGAGATGATAAAACGAAGAAAAAGTTTGCTGAAAATTTGCGCTCAGCAAAACCATAACGCCATCTGTTACAAATCGAATAAAACCCAACTTTTTCTGTAAACTTTATGATTTTTTTTTACTAAATAAAGTCGTGGCGCCCCATCGAGATAAAAGAGATAAACTGTATAAATAGCGGTAGCGCTATCTAGAAATAAGGGATTTTTGGGACGTTTTTCTTTATGAGTATTAGTTTGCACTTGGAAGGATTAATTCTCATATCTCCAGAATACTGTAAAGAAAAACATTTTTTTAAATGTTTAACTAATTAATTGATTATTATGTCAGTGACAAAACCAACAACATTTGAATCGTGCACCCCAGGCTGCCGTTTTCTTCATCTTGTCATCTCCAGTGTGACAATAGTGACTCAGTGTCAGTAACATTGTTACGTAACGTTTGTAACGCAACATTGAACACACGAGCGACGTCTTTAAGTTACACTTCAAGTCATTCACTCGTCATCTGTTATGAATTTATACACACGGATATAAAGGACGAAACAATTACATTATTGGTAGGTTAGTAGTAGTTTAGATTAGTAGTAAGTAGTAGTAGATAGATAAATAAAGTACCAGTGCTCTATTGCTCACACAAGTTATAAATATCAAAATAAAACTAGTAGTTACTACGTAGTAGTTGACATGTCACTTCAAGTAATCGGGGAGGCTACCTCTATTCGTGAAACGTCTCATTTCTCATATCCAAGAAATTTTTAGCATCGATCATTGCATTGAGCAAATCAACTTAATTTGACAAATGCTAAAAATTCAAACCTTCTTGGAGTGAGCCTTAAACGCTGGTACCTACCGTGAATTCATCGACTGATTGCGTATAACAAATTCAATTTCATGAAAAAAAATGATTTCTTTTTTTCGAAAAAAAAAAAAGATAATTGTAAGAGATCTTACGAGTTGTTGTTGTGAGTTTTTGTTTTTGTTGTAGTAGTGTTGTTGTAGATTGGTATGTATAACAAACTTACTGAGAAACCATCGAGAAGCCAATGATGTCACAGGAAAAGGGTATTCATTAAAAAACAGTACCTACAATGCAGGTCAAAGTGTTGTTTATAAAATACAAAGTTAGTCTTTCTTTCTGGCCGTGTGTTCACACACGTTATCAGCTTGTCCCGCTCGATCGCACACTACCAATGACGTCATAACGTCACGCGTCACGCCGCGCAATGACGTGACTCTAATGTCACGCGGCTTATTACTGTGATTGGCTGTTAGAGAGAGGAGATTTTGTGGGCATACTGTAATATAGGCTAGCTGCGGGCTGTGATTTTAATCGCGTTACTCTCGATCTCGTATGAATAACAAAAAACAAAATTGCATGAAAATAAAAGTGTTGTCACGTTCTTAAAATTCCCCAAAACAAATGAAAATCCCGAAAATGGTCTAAATACATTTTGAAAATTTGTTTAAAAAATATTCTTTTACTTTTGTTCATTTTTTTTAATGGCTTGGACTTAAAACGGGTTACCTGTTTTTTTACCACACTATACAGGGTTATTGGTAATTATACTAGCAAGCCGTTGTACCTCGTACCGTCGTACCTCTATGCACCGTAACAAACAACTTTTGTTCTACGACTTTTGGAAATTCGAATAAAAAATGTAAATTTTGAGGTTATGTAAATTCGAAAAACAGCTGATTTTTTAAAACTAAGGACAGCAGATAAAACTTAAAAAATAAGTAAAATATTAAGGTTAATGACCTCTAAGACACCGGATACTTCACCTGAAGCTAGCTTCTATACAATCAACATCTAAGAGCTAGTAACGAATGGAAGCGACAACCGAACCGCACACGAAGCCAGCTCTAGCATAATAACAAGGAGTCTAATTTCAGTGCTGCTCCTTTGAAGGTTGCAAGGCTTCAGTAATTTGTGTGACGGATAAAGACATTCCTCTAACGCCTGAAATGGTGGCTATTTGCTTTAGAGGCTATCTATCTTATGTTTTAGTATTTGGGAGACGGTATCTGAAATTCAGTTTCAGGTCTGTTTTGTACCTATTTCTGATGGAGAATTATTATTATTATTGTGGATAATGCATTGATGATTTCCGGTATGAATAGCATTAATACTGGAATAGAAAGACAAATGGACATTATTTATTTTCTATTGTCTTTTTTCGATCGTCTTTTGTTGTTATTTAGATCGTCTTTTTTTCTCTATGTTTTGATCTTCCTATATTTCGGTTTGGAGTCTCTTTTGTTTATGTTTTGATCCTCTATTTTTTCTGTTTCGATTGTCTTTTGTTTATGTTTTGATCGTTTTTTTTCCGTTTCGATCGTCTTTTATTTCAATACAGTTCTTTTAGTCTTCTAGTTCTATAAGGGCAAATTGGTAGGTAATGCATGGTTTGCCCGGGAGCCCCGCAATTGCTTTGGATTTGGAATGGATCAATCATGCCCTATCTGCCCAGATGTGCCATGCAGCAACTAACCTGAGTGTTGATGCAAAATGCCCTTAGATTTACATTACATATATTTAAACTGCTCTTTAATAGGCAACAAATCAATGAAAAATGCATCTCCTTTAGCTTCGCGGCGAGAAGGTCTTCTTACCTTCCTATTTAATTCATTTTCACCCCACGGTGGCAGTCAGTATACGGAAGAAAAGATTTCCTTTCCTTTGGGAACAACATTCTAATAATTAAGTTGGAATTGATGGATAGATAGACTTAACCGATCGACGTTCGGGGAATACCTACACTAATTTGGTGAACTTGCCGTCTAGTTCCTACTATCTTAATAGCTTGGGAAGACTTCTGTCTTTTACATAAAGTATAGGTAGTTATATTTTATTTTCCACTTATTATTATAAAAGTAAGTAATACATCTAATCTAAATAAATAAAACAAATTCGTTTTAGTAACACTATTTATAACTCGAGAACGGCTAGAACGATTGCGATGAAACTCTGTAAGTAGAGAGCTGTAGAAATAGATTAACACATACTTCTTATCCTTATAGAGTCCCTATATTTCCATGGGTTTAGATGGTAAGTCTAGATTTCATAGTATTCATTCGATTTGCCATGTATGTTAGAGACATTTGATCCTAATGATTGACGGATTTTAACAGGTTTAATTTTCGGGTGTGGTGAGCGTCTATACAGGGTTATTGGAAATTAATTGACACGGCGTCAAGGGCTTCTTCTGTGCACCTTAACAAACAACTTTTGTTCTACGACTTTCGTCGAAACTTAATACATATCCCAAAAAAAATATTTAAGTGTTTCTCGTACTGTCTGGTAATTTTCTATGTCTATGCGGCAAGTGCGCGCGCGCGATCGGGTTGTACCATACCTACTATGATTGATTCTGTGACGTAGACGTAGAGTTGAGTATTATTTGAACTGTTGGATTTAATTTTTTATTTTTGTATGGAATATTTTTATAATGAATTTCCAAAAGTCGTAGAACAAAAGTTGATCGTTAAGGTGCACAGAAGAAGCCGTGTCAATTAATTTCCAATAACCCTGTATACATTGAAAGATCTTTGAATGCAGTTTTGTTTCTTATTTTCTTGGCGTTAGAATACTTTCCCTCCAAATGCGGTCCAAAAACTTAACCCTGTAGCAGAACCACAAGACATGCCCTACATGGCCTTATGACAGCTTCACTACATAGTATAACCCTGTAGCAGAACCACAAGACATGCCCTACATGGCCTTATGACAGCTTCACTACATAGTATAACCCTGTAGCAGAACCACAAGACATGCCCTACATGGCCTTATGACAGCTTCACTACATAGTATAAAACAAAGTTGCTTCCCGTTGTCCCGATTGTTGCTTAGATCTTTAAATCTACTAAACGGAGTTTGGTGCGGTTTTTAGGGTTCCGTTGCCAAATGGCAAAAAACGGAACCCTTATAGATTCGTCATGTCTGTCTGTCTGCCGTATGTCACAGCCACTTTTTTTAATAGATAAAGTGGTTCAAGGGGATGGTTTTGGTACATAAAACAAAACTACGCGTACAAAGTCGAAGGCAACAGTTAGTTGATCGTAAAAGCCGAATCTCAGGACGTACGTTGGCTCTGGGTTCCTTCAATGTACTCTTTATTTAGTCCCTACAAATATATCTTCAATCCTTCTTGTGCAACTGTCCCAGAATGGGGCTATAACGGGTTGTGCGTCAGCTCGTCTTCACGATCTGAACTTCAAGACAGTATAGTAAGAGTTGTTATCGTACATAATATCGACGATTTATAATCTGTGAGTCGAGCGTCGACCGGGATCGGGCTAGTGAAGTGTGCGGCCAATTTGTATGCAAATACCGATGGCACTCAGACCGACGCTACGATTTTGTATGGTGTATGTCTAAAGCGGCTAGCTGGTTTCGATGTTTAGTTGCATTTTGATTGAGTGCGGTGTGGTGGTTGTCAAAAACTGTGGCTCAACTTAAAAAAAAATTACAAACAAATGATTCTCTGAACAGAAACAAATGACTCTCTGAACAAAACTAAATTACGATTGAAACAGGAACAAAAGACGATTTCTAAACCCCTTTGTTGGAGTTAATTTTATTAAAAAAAAAAAAGTTTAATGCCAGATTTCTTAATTTGCCTGACAAACTTGTTAATCATGATTTTGAATTTATTATTTGCTACCGCGCCCAGAAAATAGCCAACATAAAATAATAAGTCTAATTATTTAAATTACACTTAGTATATCGTACAAGTTTCTCCGCTTAAGCTTATACCTTGAGCCAAGCTAATATGTATATTACAAGATAAACTTTGTTCAGTGGTCATATATTTCAAGACTGAGTTATTGCCCGTTTTCTGATTAAATTTTTCTGAAAATATTACGAAGGAAAATTATTTATTCTTACATTTATAAGATTTAGTGTTCTTCTAGTTGTTTCTGGTCTTGTAGTTTAAGTTTCATCTATAATTGATTCCAAAGGGGTTTTTTTGTTAAAAAGATATATTTTGTGGAAAAATCCAAAAATGTGTTACCATTTTGTTAACTTACTAAAATAATTTTTGCTTTGCACCTGCCCGGCAAGATTGTGTACAGTCACATTACTAATTAGCTGAACCCCACGTAACCTAAAGCTCACTCGCAAATCTGTAAGGCTGTTAAGTAAGTACTAACATTACTTTACAGCCGAACAGATTTGATTCTGTTTTTTTTAAACAATATACTATACAATACAATATAAAAAATAACAATATAGGTAAATAGTAAATACTATATTTTTTACAGATGTGCGAGTGAGCTCTGGTTCACGTGAGGTTCAGCTAATTGGTAATGAGACTGTACTTGTGGCTCTTTGAGTGCGTGTGGAAACATATATAGTTACTATGAAAACTTTACAGATTCTATGACAAAACAAATTCGACAAGAAGAAGCGTAAAATGCCTGGCTGTCTAAATAATATTCTTTTCTTTTCTATTCTGTCAGATTCTATAACGTACTTATACTGTGCTTATACCACATCTTTTACTTACTCCATCTTTTGACACCACACCCGGTTAATATTTTCTTGCATTATTGACTACCTTTTTTACCACGGTACTATTTACTACCTTTATTCAAATACAAACGAACAAAATGTAAACCTGACGTTAAATTGGCAGATTAATCTCTTTTTTATGATCTAAAAAATATACGTATTATTTTCAATAAGATCTAAAGCTTTATAATTTTTTGCAGAACCGAAGCTTCGGCCAGTGACTAATATTTTATCGAAAATAATGATTTAAACCTCGAAAAATAAGCCCAAGTCTACAAGCACAAAAATGGTTGATTTATTGAACTAAACCATTATCATAAAAATGCTATAAAACATCGATTATCAAAGGAAATTGAAAGCTTTGGATAAAGGCGAAAGAGACACCAGACTTCAAATCGGACGATAGTATGAAAGAGATAAACGATTGTTTACTTGTTTTGATCGTGTTTTGTTTCTATTTTGATCGTCTTTTATTTTGTTTGAAAATAGTTAGACCGTCTTTCGTTTCTGTTTCAATCGTCTTTTGTTTCGGTTTTGATCGTCTTTTGTTTTGATTTCGATTTTCTTTTGTTTTAGTCCAGTAGGCCTATTCTCTATCCAGTGGCTAACTCGGTGGACATCAATTTGATATGCACTTTGCAGTTCATTGCTGTTTTCCTAAAATTATAGTGATTACCACGTTACATCATAGCAGCAATGTACTGCAAAGTGCATATCAAATTGATGTCCACCGAGTTAGCCACTGGATAGAGAATAGGCCTACAGATCGTCTTTTGTTTCTGTTTCGAAAATAGTAAGACCTTTACACTACACCTTCAACTAGGGATCGTGATTTAACTTTTTAGTTAAACTAACTAAATATTGGACCACCACCCCAAATAAAAGTTTTTGAGGTTCCGTACCTCAAATAGTAAAAAAGGAACATCACTCTCTTGTCCCTCTGTCCGTATGTCACCACCGATTTTCTCAGGAATGGGTGGGTGGGCGAACTAGCAAGTTGAAATTTATAACAGCTCTATATTTTTTGTTTGTGAGATGTTAAGTAAATTGTCGAGCGATCTTTTAATACACAGTTTACATTCGACGTAAAAATGCAGTATTAAAAATAGTCAGTGGAAGCTAGTGGATGTAGGTGACAGATGGGATCCCGTATTTACATATTCACTCGACGTCTCGCTTGATGTCGCGTGTACTCGTTTGTGCGTTAATGCCGGATACGGAAAACTACGTTCAGGGAAAATATACCAACTTTCTAATTTACCATTTTAACCCATTCCGGATTCTTTCTGAATTGAATTAGTAGCCATATATGCGCTAGAACGTGTTAAAACGCCAGTTTAAAAAACACACACGCGTCTTGAGAACCTTCTTCTTTTTTTTAAAATCGGATAAAATAGTTATTTGAGTATTTTTTGAAGATTCTTCTTAGAAATAAGAGAAATCTTAAATGATTTTTTTATATTCATTATTATGAGATAACGGTAACGGTATTAAGTTTTATGATACGATTGTCTTCCTAAATACCTAAATAAAAATAATTATCAACGTAAATAAATAAAAAGGTACATAATTCAATCAAATACCATAGCAATAACTCTGACCTCTCAAAACGCAACAAATCACCCACAATAAAACAAACCCAGAAAACCAGTCAATATGAGAAACACCCTTTCAGTTACCTCTGATATTTTCCCGCCAAAAATGTCTTTCTCATATATCAGGCCGGGGGTTAGGTTATAAATTTTTCGGTCAAGAAATTGGTAGGCTCCATGATTTAGATGGGGTTCGTCACGGTAAATACCTACTCAACATACGCGGGGTGAAATTTATGGTTAGCAATATAGGTCTAGATGAAACTGGCCCTTGTCGAGACTGCTCTGGCCGTCCCTTCTCGGATTTTCACCCTGTATTTTTTATGTTAACGTGATGTCGAACATCCGGCTCAACAAATAAAAAACGCAAAAAGTTATTTTGTAAAAGAAATATAAATAGAAATGTTACAATATTTTGTCAACTACTAATGACTTAACTACTCTTTTAAATACAAATATTGTGTAGTTTAAAAATTAAGTTCATAATTAATGAAAATGGCTAGTAAATAGCGACGAATTTCGTAAATAAATCAAAGTAACATAGAAGCTCCGCCTTTTTTTTCTAAACGAATTATGGACGGTATCAAAACTAAATTTAAGAAAATTTATATTAGGACATTTTAAAAGCCTAAGCCTAGTAATTATTTTCCTGGGTCTTAATCGCGTATTTTTTGTTTTTTATTTCTCTTGCCTCGACGTTTCGACTATGTTACAATAGTCATGGTCGCGAGGAGACTGGAGCAGCGGCGAGAGTTGTCCTCTCATGTTGATAGTTGAGGGTAGTTGAGGGACAAAAAATACGCGATTAAGACCCGGGAAAATAATTACTATGAATACAAATCGTATTTAACAAATCGAGTTTAAAAAGTTTATTAGCCTAAGCCTACGTTTTAATAGTTTAGAAATTGTGTTCCAGAGTCTCGGCTTACGAAATTTGATTTCTCACTAGACATTTTTCTAATAAAACTATTTCTTTTGAAATTTGGCGGCCATCCGGCACAAAATACCCTAAAAGTTATGTGACTGTTATGTACGGAGCTGCGTGAAATTTTACGTAAATAAAGTATGGGGTGGGAAAATTGATTAATGTGAAGGTTTTGTAGGCGATATTGTTTCTTGTAGTTTTTTTCTTTGAGATATTAGTTGGGACGTATAGGAGTCTTCATAGGTTCCATAGGATCGTTACCTGAGATTCACATGTGACAGTACAATCAGGTAACATTAGTGCATAGCCACTGTAGAGTTCTTAAATTGTTATTATTGGAATGTTTTGAACTCAATTAGAACTCTTAAGCCCCGTTTGAGTTGAAACATTATTTTTTGTAAACGAACATTTTATATAAATAGCAATTTTAAAACTCTAAGATGGGTCCACACTTATGTTGCCGACTGTACATTCAATCGTTAAACTAAATCGTTATCTTATTTATCACTGTGTTACGATGAAGGTATTTTAACACGAACGGGGGATGTACTAGACGTCTAAGCGAACAAGTTTGTCCTTTATGACTTTTGTAAAATAAAAGCTTTTATTTAATAAATAAAATGGGTTATGTACATAGCTGTTTTTGAAAATATAGGCCGTTAATGTTTAAAATAGTAGTCGTAACTAAATAAAAAATAAACTCCTAAACTGCATCAATGGATTATTCCATACGAAAAATGTATGTGCTCTGTTAAAGAAAATTAAACTTATTTACTAAACCACTACAAAATATATGTACCTACCTACATGCATATATGCACACACTGTAAGATAAGGTCAGTGACCTCTAATTTCCAAAATGCAGCTTTTTTTCAAAAATCACCACGTCAAAAGATAAAAAAAAGGATATAGAACAAAAGTTTCTTTTGTGAATACATACAGAAACACCTAGCCATAAATATCTGGACATAAATAATATTATAAAGCTGAAGAGTTTGTTTGTTTGAACGCGCTAATCTCAGGAACTGCTGGTTCGAATTGAAAAATTATTTTTGTGTTGGATAGTCCATTTATCGAGGAAGGTTATAGGCTACTTTTTATCCCGATATTCCCACGGGATCGGGAGTTACGCGGGTGAAACCGCGGAGCGCAGCTAGTTTGTTTATAAGAGAAACGAACCCGTAAACTTCTGCGTCGCAGGCGGATGTTCGCCCGACGAGCCGCAGACGTCGTCACTTGGTTACAAACCTTTTCCTCCCGTCTTTGTTGTTGTAACAAGCACCTAATGTACCAATGCAAAGACAACAAACCCAACAAATGCGTATACCGACTGTATTCACTGCCGTTTTATTTCAGAGAAGGTTGTTTTTTCCGTGTGCTAAAGGAGCTGTTATCCATACGACACTTGTGCCGACTTCGCAAACACTTACACCGAGAGCTCACTTGTGAGTCCGCACCGCACAAAGGCACACACTAACACCGATGCGTAACATCTTTTAAAATTGTGAAAAAACTCTCAACGGATCAAAGTCAAAGTTAAAATTATTCTTTTGGAATCATTCGGATAAAAACACATTGAAACGTTTTGAAAACAATGATAGGATGCGTGGCTTCGAAATACACCCACCAATAAACAGTCGTACCATTTACAAACACGTTAAGCGAACGTTCGACCGAGCTACATGGTAGGCGGAGTGGGGGGTGTTAGGTTGTATTTTCGTTACGGAATTTCTTGATTCGGTCGCCGCGTTCAAAGCCCGTGATAAAAGCTATGCAATAGCTTAAAAGAAGACATAAGAAACTCATGGGGCTTATGTTATTTAATAAAAATTACGGATTCTCTAGGCAACCCTAAAATCATTGAAAATACATAATTATTATAATAGAAGGATATGAAAAAATCCTTCTATATAGGCGAGCTTGCTACATTCGTCATGGTCACTTCCCATCAGGTAAGTAGGATATGATCAGATGCAAGCATATTTTACATAATAAAAATCTACTAATTTTTAAATTATGATACCAATTTTTTTATAATTATCTTAAAATGATGATAACCTCCATCTGTTTTTTAGTGGCTAAAAATACAAAACAGCATACTTATGAAACTTACCAATACAAATAAAAGAATACCCAAACTTATACCTACATAAACAAAAAATACGATTTTGAAACATGATTTGTACATTATAACTTTTAGAATCTACAGCAGAATAGGTAAAAAAATCGAAACCAGACTACCGATTCAATAATCATTTAACAATCAAGAGATTCCAAGTCTAAAGTCTGCGTGTGCCCTAACATGTTATATTCAGATGTAGGTAAATCAACTTTTTAATTACTTATTTACGAGTAGGTATTTAATTGAAGTAACTGCTTGTGACGTTGAGTTAATTGAATCGTAAGTTTGATTAATTTTATACTTAGTATCCAGACAGTTTCAGACAGAAATGTATTAGATTTTTTATCTTTTTAAACTTTCATCAATTTTATTAAGAACTAATTAAGTAGGTATCTAAACTAGGACAAGACGGACAAACTTTATAATATTCTTAAATGAATACTGACTATATAAGCAAATCGTGCAAAGCCATTGCTTGAAAAAATGTTCAAATTGAGACTGATCGATTTTTATACTTTTTGTGTGGGAATAGATCCTAATAATAATCATTTTAAAGATATTTTGAAGGGTCTTTTGATCCAAATTCGTTCGTACGATATTTTGATCGCCATTCAGATTCAGATTATTTATTTATAGAGTAGCTTATAGCATTATCTTAAAAATAATAAAGTTCTTGTAATTTTGCTTGCACATTGTCATTTAAAGGGTTAATCAGTAACTTACAAATATGGCATGTGATGGCTACTAATTATAATATTATGTTTACATGTTTTGTTATACATTCATTGATTTGAACTACATTTGAACGTCCAGTGAACGGAAATAGAAAGGTCGAGAATGTTCGCATCCAAAGAGCTACCACCCATACGCCTACGCTACAGTGTGAACGTGGTCGTATCAAAGACGCCCGCTTGTCTTATTTCACACTCCACCGTTACCTGTGTAACTTCAAGGATTGCTCGAGACGAACGTTATTTCTTTTTAATTAGTATTTTATTTTTAATTATTTACTATTAGCCACCCGCCCTGGCTTCGTACGGGTAACGGAGCATTATACGCTTTATTTTTTTGTCATAATTTATTCAATTTACTAATTTCCTTCCTCATGAATCAATTAGACTTAACGGGGACTTTATTTTATACCTGCGAGTAATATGTAGTCAAAGATAAGTGGCTTATCCCATATTATAACAAAAAACTTGGGGGCGCGAAGGTTGCATCAAATGGTATCGATTTCTGCCCAAATTGACTGTCTGATTTTTAAATTTGGTTGTCTGTCTGCCTAACTTATTTCTGTCCGTTGTGTGGCAGGTGTATAACAAGCCTAGTTACTCAGTTTGGAGCTAGATGTTGCTGTGTGTAATGTCGTGAAATATTTATTATTCGTTCATGTAACACAGGTATTGTATTCTCGAATATAAAGCGAAGAAGGCTTCAGTAAATATGAAATAGTTTGATTCATTGCATTGTATCGATCGATACTGATGCTGAATGCTTGCTATATGATATAACGGTTTTATTTCGATTGTTCAGTTACAAAGGGTGAACTTGGCTGGATTTTTCCGTAGAGAAATACCTATATACTATTTCTAGCTGCGCTCCGCGTATTCACCCACGTAACTCCCGATCCCGAGGGAATATCGGGATAAATTAAGATGTAAGCTATCCTATCTTTGAAGTTGGATCAAACTTAAAATATTTTTTATTTATAAATTATATCCGCTGTCTGGTCACTATAACACAAGCCTAGTTGCTTAGCTTGGAACTAGATGGCGGTGTGTGAAATGTTTTATAATATTTATTTATTTAATTTTATGTATATACCAAAACTAGATCGACAGTGTGAAGCCGTTGGAAGCAGAGAGCATGCGACCGATCGCTTTAAAAGTCTTTGGGGAGGCCTATTATTCAGCAGTGGACGTGTTGCAGCTGATATGATGATGATGTTGATGACCGAGACTATACATATTATTTTCATTCGTTTTATTAGGTACTAACAGCGCCCAGCTGTAACTCCCGATCCCTTGGGAATATCGAGATAAAAAGTAACCAATGTAACTGTTAATGAATCAATGTATCCTCATACCAAGTTTCTTTAAAATCGGTTTAGTAGTTTCGGAGCCTATTCAATGCAAACCATCAAATCTTTCCTCTTAATAAATATAGATAAAAAGTCTAAAGGTCTTACAGTCCGCTTGACTGTACTGTAAGACCTAAATACTTACCGACTGTTTTTATTTATGTATACGAACGCATAGACTAACAAAAAAAGAGCAGACACCTCGTTGCTAAGGAAGGATTGAGGTAGCCTAATGGCGGCGAAGTAACTATGTGTGAATGTGTGAAAGATTGCCATATCGAGGAAAATAATCCATTTTTATAAATTTTTATTACTATTTGTTACCGTCCTCGGAACTTCGTCTTTATTGAACGCTAGTTTTTAACATGAGTGTTGTTTCAATAAAGGTTTAAGTAAATGAATATGAATAAAACACATGAATATGATAATATTTATTTATTCCTTTGTTAGGTACAAAAAACAAAATATGTAGGCTTATTATTTAACTGTGTGGCCTCGCAGGGACTACACGGCGTGAGGTACAACGCGAAGAAGTCCACCTTTAGCACTGGTATAAATCATTTTCCTCGAAATGTATACTGCATACAACACTAGATTTCGATGGACTCCAGCCGCTTACGTTTCTACAATCACGTATGATTTGTCAGCCAATCATTGCGCCATGCCAAATTTGCAAATCTATAAAAGATTATGTTTACGTTATTTGTTGGTACTAATAGCAAAATAATAAAAAAAATTGGCCGTTTCTCAGACGTAACGAATATACTCAACAAATTCAAAAGAATCGGTCAAACCATTTCGGAGAAGTTTGGTAACTAACACCGCAACATGAGAATTTTATATACTTAAATTCTCATCATTAAAAAAAAGGTATAAGTATCTATATCTAAAAAGGTAGGTATTTAAATTAGGTAAGAATTCCAAGTGAACCAAAACATAAGTATATCCCACATTTATGGTGATTTTCAAAAATCAAGTTCTGGTCACACTGACTTATTTTTGTTTTGGTCAATAAAATAATTTGAAAACGAGAAATTAAGCTGTAAAATTACTTGCTTACCTGTGAAATGTGATCCCCTGGCTTATTTTATTAGAACCACTACGGTTGTGACATATTTTTACTACACAAGAAGGCATTTTTAATTTTTATATTGTTGATATTACTCGACGAGGTGACGGAGCGTAATGACGGGCGGTGGCATACTATTGTGTCAATATGTGCGCTATCGGCGTGTAGGTGTAGCGAATGGGCTTACTATGGGCACATGAGTAACTAATCTCTACTCATGTGCTATGGGTGCCTCACTTATATGTTCAGAAGACGGTATCTGGTTTATTTCTATATCTATGTACGAACGCTTATAATCTCTGACATTGACAAAAACCTTCTGATAATCAAAGGGTCTAAGAAAAACCTCTTTAAAAACGGCTTCGACGTCAGCCACATCAAAAGGAATTCTACGTTCATTTATTTCGCTTTCATACATTAACCATAACCGTTTCACTAATATTAAAATGCAAAAGTCTGTCTGTGAGCGAATTATTTTTCATCAGATAAGTACACGTAGCCGAAATTAGAAGTAATCGATTATGTTCCAATGTTTTTCGCTTGGTGTTAAATATGTGAGGTGTTCCAAAGTGTTTTCATTAGTGTTGTTAATATTTGAAATCGTTACGCCAAGAATAATTAAATGTTACTTGTAGTTATGTCTCAGAATATATAACAATCCTATGAAAAGTCAACTTTGCGAGCACAAACTTTTTTGCAATCTTGAAAAGCTTTTCTGCACATCACTCCGAAAATCCTCATTAGATCTTCACCAAATTTTTGTAAGACTACTGTAAGTTACTACTTACATTTCAAATAAAAAAATAATTACCGGATAATCCATCTCATTAGGCGGATATATAATTCAAAAATCATCAAAAATGCCGACAGCAAAAATTCAGATATAGACACCAACACACATACTGACAGAAGATTGAAAATTTAGCCATACTTGAAACAGAGACCCTTCGCCCACTGGGTCCATTAAAATTAAAAGGCACGTACTTTACTTAATTACTCTAAAATAACTGAACAGATTACGATGAAACTTGATATGTAGATAGAATAACTTACAGGATACCCCGAAATTTCTAAGAGATTAGAATTGAACCTAACGCAATTGAAACCGCAGGCCTCAGCTAGTTACATTTCTCATATTTTGCGATTCTACTTTCGTCCGCACCCTAAACATATTACAGTTTTTCCAAAGTATAAAATATGTTTCCGTATAAATTGTAGCATTAGGCTGCCGGGGCCATACGATTTAGCTTCCGATTATCGCACTCATTTCAATAAGATTTACGAAGACGAATTATTACTCTACTTGAATGTCTTTATACTTGACTTTTTAACTTCGTACGAAAAATATATGGGACAAGTTCATTAACAAAAAAACGGTTGCAC
The DNA here is from genome assembly GCA_907269075.1 of Idaea aversata. Lineage (NCBI taxonomy): Eukaryota > Metazoa > Arthropoda > Insecta > Lepidoptera > Geometridae > Idaea > Idaea aversata. Next base: position 584,552 of record OU026100.1, read on the forward strand.
TCCGAGAGTGCCGACAAAAGTGAAAGCTTATAAAAAAACTAAGTAATTAAAAAAAATACTCATTTACTAATTAACTACTTAGTCACTTTGAGAAGTAGTCAGGGTGTGAAGTTGGCTGTTTGCTAAGTAGGCCATTTGCGAAGTAGTCTAACAGAGAAGTAGGTATGATGAGAAGTTGGCTATTTGCTAAGTAGACCCCTGGCGCCTGAAGGATATGTACATGCACACACTGTAGCTGCGTCTCGTAACGGTGTCGCGAGTTCAGAGATTTTATCTTATCTAAAAATAAGCGTACCGCGCTAAAAGAAGTTTTCACTTCAATAATATCATTTGTACTCTCAAATTCGTCCAATTGCATTATATGACAAGTCCAAGGATCACTCCACTTCGTGTCGCACCACAAAAATGTTTAACGTCACAATATAATCAGCGTCACACAGATTAAGGCGGGGGATGTTTGATTCCAACTCAGCTGACTGAGCTAACATCATCATCATCATCTTCCTGCCCTTATCCCAATTTATTTGGGGTCGGCGCAGTATGTTTTTTTCTTCCATTCACTCCTATTAGTCGTCATCTCATCGTTCACATTCATCTCTCTCATCTCTTGTCTCACGCAGTCCATCCATCTTATCTTATCTCATATTGACTGACTGACTGAGCTAACGTACTTTCAGATAATAAGGACTACTTGTCACCTAAATAAAAACTAAGTATTTCGTAATCTATTATTTATTACAGATATTAATAAAAATAGGGAAAACTACTTACAAACATGTCATTAGATAAATATTTCTAAAAAAACAATTTATTTTGTTTATTTTTTTTTGTTAATTTGTGACTAATATTAAGGTTTTTAAAAACCTTTGAGTAGCCCTTTTTATTGGCTGCTTGGATTATGAAGAAGTAAGCGTCTGAAACCAGCTTTAGATTTGAAGACGAATATCCATGAAATGAGTTGAAATAAAACACACGTGTCCAATATTTGAGTGGTATAATTGATCTGTTCAGTTATTGAAGTGAAGCCTGTTCCAATTTCCACGCTCACTGCTTTAGGAAGCTGTGATGTAAGAGGCTGGGATTAAATTCAAATGTTTCAAAATTTTTGTCTTTATTATTCAATCTTCTTATGTATATAATATTATAAAGTGGAAAGATTTGGTTGTTTGTTTGTTCGGTTGAAATTTATACCTAATATAATTTAGAATTAAAAAATGACTGAACAGATTTCGATCAAACATAGCTAAGAACACTCCCGACGAATTCACCTTACAAACAAAAGAAACAAAATCAAAATCGGTTCAGCCGTTCGGGAGCTCAGATGCCACAGACAGACACACACACAGACACGTCAAACTTATAACACCCCGTCGTTTCGCGTCGAGGGTTAAAAAGAAAGACCTCTGTGACGCGGTGTGTGAACACCCGCCTACGACGCAGAAGGCTTTGGGCTCGGTTTCTACCTCAAACAAAAACATATTTATGTACACATACCTATTATGTTTTCGGTATGTTTTAGTTTAAATCATAAAAATATATATTTATCTAAGTATACTTTTCGTTGTCCGGTCATCATAGTACAAGTCTAGCTTGAGGCTAGTGGATACTGCCCTGTTATATTATTATTTTAAAATTTAAACACGATCATTATTGGAAATCATGCAATAAAATTGCAAAAATATTGCATAAAAATTGCATGATTTTCAATTTGCTTGTTAACTTCCAACAACAACAGAATTGTTCCTTATGTAAATTTTTGTGTATGGAAAAAACACATTACAAGTAGTGTTTCTATTTTTTTTTATCTGTTCAAAATCATTACAAATTAATTTAGAAAAACGCTGGCAGCATTGCCACAATAACATGGCAATACTGATTTCCTAAGCCAATTAGAGTTCAGTACTTTTTAAAATATTTGTTCATCAGCCAGTATCAACCCCACCGCTTCAAAGCGAAACGTTCGCCCATCAAAAGTTTAATTAAAGCGATACGAATAAGGTGTAATATTTCTCGGTACCGAGCGACAGAGTGATACCCCCTACCACAAGTTGTTATTATATTCGATAAACGTTAACGTGACGGTACTGCAGGAACGCTTTTTAACTGACTTCAAAAAAGGAGCAAATTCTCAATCCGAGTGTATATATTATATCACGAGTTGTTATTGTATTAGATAAACGTTAACGTTACGGTAATAGTTCACGATTTTTAACTAACTTCAAAAAAAGAAAAAGTACTCAATCCGAGTGCATATTTATTATGCTTGCCTATTACTTACTTGTCTACGAAGTTCAGCCGAAGATGTCGAAGACCCGATGCAGCCCAGCGCTATTGTGCTACGCTGTGACGAAGTTTTACTTCTTACTTCCTCCTGAGCCTACTTGCAATAGCAACTTCATAGTATCAAAGGAAGAACCAATTAAGGCAGTTTATCTACTTCTTAATATTTAAATTGTGTAGAACAGCGATTTGTCTTTGTGATATTGATTGTTGTCTTTCATGAACTGGTAGATTCATAGATTTGCTATAGTTGGACAATGGTTGTGCAAATTGTGTTATGTTGTGAGTAAGACCGTTGTGAGACCATTAAATTTCAGAAATACAGCTTTAATGAACTCAAAGCAGTGTTTATGTTTAATTATAAAAAATAAAATAAAAATAAAAACCGTTTATTTCAGACAACTAATGTGGTCCATACAAAAGTGTGTGTAATCTAAAATAAAATAAAATAAAACTTACGACTAGATGTTAGTAGCTTACAAACTAAACTTATGTAGGGAGTAAAAAATAAGACCAGTGTACACAGGCAGACTAGCAGTTATAGAGGTGGCAGTAAGGGGAACTCTGCTTTTACCCTTCTCATTAGAGACTGCCATAGTGGGGAGTCATACCTATCTGCCACTGTCCTCAGGATGCAATGAAATTATATGGATGGATGGTATGGATATTTGCCTTTGGTATTTACAACATTTTTTTTAACATTTACCGTTACAGTTTCTCGAATACTATACCAAATCGTGGTAGGGGTATAGAAAAGTAATAAAATATTTGTAATACATTTATTTTAATAGTCTGAATGGTATGTAATTTCAGTTCGAGCATGTTGGGGGTTGTTTGTTTTTTGTTGAGATAAACGAGTGTAGTTTAAATTGGGGATTATTATAAAGATATACGTCCACTGTCCAGTGTTCCGTGAAGTAAAAACATAGGGACTGTTATTCAAAATAAACCGATGATTATTATTAAAATAGAACGAGTTGGAGGATACGTACATAATTATTAATACCCAGTGCAAATGTTAGAAGTCTTTCATCACCAATATTTTTACCAAGATAACGCTGCCTCTCCACAGAAATGGAGCGGAGAGGAGCGGAGCGGTTTCCACCAATAGAATTGCATAAAAACTCCGCACCCGAGGAGATTTTAAGAATTTTGATAAGTGAAAATGCCGCCCCGTTATCTCGCTCTGTTCCTGTGAGCATCAGGCAATCTTAAACTATTATTTTTTTTACATATTTCTTAAAGCAAAACTTAAAAAAAACTGACAGCTTAACCCTTGGTAACATAGTTTGTTGATTTCGACCTCAAAATATGTTATGACAGGATCGCTTTTCATTTTGGAAGTATAACACCTACAGGCATTATTTTACCACCATTATTAGGAGGATAAAAGCCGGTGGTACATACTCAACGTTTCGCGTATGCCAAGGCGGTTGCAAACTTATTAACATTACCCTTACGGTGAAGGAACACGTCGTGATGAAACTCGAGGCTTATTTGGCTCCAGACGTATTGACGAGTTGTTTTCTCTATACTAGGTCGACTAAGCTGAGAGGGTAATCTACTCCATCTAATACATTATGTCCTAGATACTTCAGCTTCTTGAATAAAATGGATATAAGTTGCTGACGCTGTATAAATTAACTAGATTACATGTATTTTTTTCCAATAAAAAAATATGTCGGAATCTTTCGCTTAGTATTTCCGTTTCGTTCCATTTTGTATGTAAAAATATAAGTACAATAAAAAGCCAAGTTCATTGTTTCTCTCTCTTCCGTACTAAAGAAGATATTAAAGAGGCAGTAATCGTTAAATTATGCTAACACCGAGTTGAATCGGAAAAAACGAATCAAAATCCACAGACCCTGTTTATTTTTCTAACAAAACCATTTTTTTATGTTAATTACATTTGGAACATTTTGCTGTTTTCTGCGAGAGGGGTTCGTTTTTTCCCGCTAAATTTGAAATTCAAATAGCGTCCTGTTGTACAGTTTATTTTAATATTTTGCGGAGAGCCAATGACTAGACGATATTGGTGTCATTACTCATTTTATTATTTGTATTTCGAACGAATTAAACAACTCCCATTGGTATTTGAATTCTCAATCTTTATTGGACAAATTCTAAAAGAACATTACAGTGAAAGTGAAGTAAAGTGTTTCTATTATCTATTTAAATAATATTTACAGTTTTATTTTTTCAAAATGTTTTCGCAATGAACCTCTGAAACAGATAAAACCGATTTTGATGAAACTTCGTATGAAGATAACGTATATTAAACTTGAAAAGTTACATACCCTTCGGTGTACATTTAAGACGACCTGTGTGAAGGTGGCGGGTTCGATTTTGCCGAGGAATAAATATTTGTATACAAATTTCTAAAAACAAATATTTGTTATGGTCTGGGTGTTTCCGTATCATACAAAGTAAGTTTCTTATATTGAAGCTAGATGGCGCTGTGTGAAATGTCCTCCAATATTTATTTAAGAGCCTATCCAGTATTTTGGTATACATAATATTAAGTCTACAACCTAGCTATGTAAGTATTCTTCTATAGGTACAATCAGGCAAAATAAGTGCAGATCCACGGTAGAACCCCATAACTGCTTTTATTAAAATATTTTCAACTCAAGCAAGATTCTAAAGTCTTGCTTGAGTTTAAGGATAAACTTATGAATTTATTAGACAAATAATATTAGTATGAAAATATTCTAATAATAGTAATTTTAAAACTCTACACTGAGTCTGCAATTCTGTTGCCGACTGTACCTACATCTCTCACTATACCTAAACAAGCCCCTTCTCTATAAGTTTCCACCCCATATCTCAGGCAAAGTGCGAACAACAACGAGATGGTATATCGTAACTTCTACTCTGTGTATTTTTATCGATAGTTACCTGTTATCATTTACAGTTTTTAGGCGATGTAAGTTGCCACAGTGTATATTATATCAGAAGGGAAACTTGATTTTGAATCGATTTAAAAAAGGGGGTCTTATTCTGTTTGTATATGTCAAAAGGGTGGTAAATTTGAGTGGTTAAGGCCGGTTTTTTTAGGAAACCTTCCCTCATTTATAAATAACTAAAAACTTAACTAAGCTGTACATTTTTAAATTTTGACTGTTAACTTTTTTCGTACGTTAGGTTGCCTGAGATTTGAGCGATAAGGCCGCCCTTTGTAACACTTATACTTAAGCTTTTTCTTATTAAATTTAATTTAAAATGTTGTTTACACCAAAAAATGTATCTATTTATTTAACTTAGTATCAAATAAGGAACCAATAACTCTTAGAAAACCAAAATATATTGAAGTATCAGAATGTTCGAAAATCGCAATAAACTAAAATTAAACCATTGTCTAGACAATGGTTTAATTTTAAAGAGGGGCTAGCCCCTCTTCCCCGTTTTTTTTCTTATAAGTTAATGTTAAAATGTATAAACTCAAGCACCTTTTCAAATAAACCCTTAAAGAAACACAGCCTCCCTTATTACTCCCAGTTTAAAACACCATATCTCCTCAGAATATAACCTAATTTCATACAATTTATTGTACCTGTGCTAAAGATATTTAAAATTACAGAGAAATAGAGAACACATCTTTCGAAAATGTAACTTACATTTTATTTGCCGCTCTGTGTTTCTATATTTAGAAATTAGCTATGGCTTTTGTCATACTTAAATGAAACGTTTTCGTAAAACAATTAAAAAAAATCTTTTCTTGCAGTCGGGTAATAAATAAATGTGCAGCGCCATTTAGGTCCAAACGAAGTGAGTTATTTCGGTTTTTATTATGCAGACAATGAAATTAACTTATTGCCACCTACTTCTTAATAACAAGTAAAGCCGTGAAAACGTTTTGTATTCTGGTCAGTAGAGTAGGCTAGCAAAAACCAAATGTAACGTGTAACGGATATAACGAAATATATTCAGTTGCGTCCCTGATCCAGCCTACCTTTTAGATTCTTATGGCAGCTGTAACTTAAATATCTTAGGGCTGTACCCCTACCCACTGCGAAAGCTCAGCTGTTAGCAGCTACAGCGCTTCGTTTATGTTTATGCAAATAGCGCCGACGAGCGATTTAGCCGCTTTATGGTGCGTCACTGCCCGCGGTAGGACATCTGCGATACGTTGCTCTACTGAGACACTCTTGTTTTGATACTTTAACTAGTACAAAAGGTCGAAAGGTCACACTCATATATTTCAAATATTGATTTAATATTAAAGTGTGTGAGCCTGCACTGGCCTTCTCCGAGAATTTTATTGCACCGCGACGAGACATGAACTCGCAACTCTCGGTACACACGCGCTTAGTGAAATTTAAGGATCGCATTCAACTTCTTTTACTTTACGAATTAAGTTTCTTCTTATACCTACTACAACTAGATGCGCGCCATGGTTCCACCGTAACAACGGGTACATGATAAAAAGCATAGTTATCTAGGACTTCACCAAATACCGAGTTTTATTGCAATCAGTTCTGTAGTTTTTTCATGTAAAGATAATAAAGTGACACACACTTTTACAATTAATATTATTTGAATCACAAGATATTACTTGTACTTTTGCGAACAGCAGATATGCAGGCATAGACTTTTGCATTATAAGGAGCTATTCTGCTAATCACTCCGAAAATCATCAGAGCTTCACCAAATTATTAAACCATCTTTTAGTCACTACCTTTTACATATAAAAAGAATATGTAATCTAAATTTAAACTCATAAAGTGGATCTGGTAGCCCCATTTTCCAACCGTATAAGTTTATCCCAAATCGATTGTTAAATGAATCTGTATATTGTCCCACTGCACGGCTGAGAAAAAGTCTCCCTTAAAAGATGGTGGGATGACCTGGATACATTTGATGAAGACTGACAAAACATAGCCTAGAAGAGACATAGACTTGGAAACTAACGAAGGGTTAATATTTTTAACCTTGGAAAATGTAAAAATATCAAGTATCAAGCATGTTACAGTGAAGTACATTAAACATCTGTGCACCAACGTTGTTCCGTTCTGTGAGAATTTCTCCTTTCGTCTTAATATACGTTAAAGTACATCATTGAATTATCATTTTTTTCTACGTGTACTTTAATGATGTATGAAGATAAAGTAGGTAGGTTTAATCGACGCTCAAAAGTCCACCGCCGCGCCGCGCCGTAACGTTTACAATCCTGTGCAGTACTATTTGAACATTATAACAGCGTAACCTGTGGATCGAACCCACGTCGGTTCGTGTAGCGGGTGGCGGCTTATACCACTCGGCTAACTAAAGACATACCTAGCCAACATGTTGAAAATAATAATCACACTGAGTACTTTTAATTCAAGTATTTATGTTTGTGTGTAAGTGTAACGTCGATTAGAAGAAGGTCCTAAGTCCAATACTTATTTATAGTATTATGGTAGCAAACTGACAGTGGACTTATGACGCATACTGTAGCTTTAGCTTATTGACTGAGCAAGAGAAGCGTCTGTTTTAAAAGCCTGGAAAAAATCTTTTTTCTTCTGTCAGATGGCCTAGTGGTACCTTGACTTTAATTTCGAAAGTTGCCTTTTCAAATTCCGGCCACCGTTCATGAATTTCATGAATCGTGTATTTTTAAATATTAGGAAAAATGTATGTGGGCTTATTAACACGGTCTTACGGTGAAGAATATCGTGATGATCCACGGCTTTTTTGGCACCAGACATATTGACGAGTTCCTTCCTCTGTATACGGATACGGATACTGTCTGGATACGGTCGACTAAGTTGAAAGGGTAGTATAATGTTAGTATAATGGACTACATAATACACTTCCTATTTATATTCATATCCTATTTAGCAACAATATCGATTGGTACAAAAATATAGGCGATTTGTTTTTGCATAATTAACAGGTTCGATTCTTGACTTTGCTACCTGATAACTCTCTAAACCAAGCCTTTGAACTTCATTTTTGGTCATATGCGACGAAACTCTTCTTAAGGTTCCGCTGCGGTCGATCGTGTTTCCATACAAATGAATTTAGAGTGTTATCCATTTATTATTTATGGAATTTGAAAAAACAAAAGTTAAATCTACATAACAAGTGTATATCTAGCCCATGTAGGCGACGAAATAGACAAATTATATTTAATCACTACATAGTATAAAACAAAGTCGTTTTTTCTGTCCCTATTTCCCTTTGGTTTTTGATGCGGTTTTTTTTAATAGATAGAGTAATTCAAGAGGAAGGTTTATATGTATAATACATGCATAATATAGCCTTGCGAAGCCGGAGCGGGTCGCTAGTTTAATATAATTTAATATGAATAAATATAATTTGTCTATTTCGTCGCCTACATGGGCTAGATATAGACTTGTTATGTAGATTTAACTTTTGTTTTTTCAAATTTCATAAAGAATAAATGGATAACACTCTAAATTCATTTGTATGGAAACACGATCGACCAGTGGAACCTTAATTGCACATCGTTCCCCATCTGTGTTGGACGCATGCGCTGAGTAATTCTTAGCTTTTATAAAAACTACGAGGGTCTGTCTGTAGGCGGGATTAAGACATCTAATCTACCTAGATAGAGCTTACTCTGTCTAGGTAGGCAGAGCTTACTCTGTCTAGGTAGGCAGAGCTTACTCTGTCTAGGTAGGCAGAGCTTACTCTGTCTAGGTAGGCAGAGCTTACTCTATCTAGGTAGGCAGATCTTACTCTATCTAGGTAGGTAGAGCTTAATCTATCTAGGTAGATTAGATGTCAAAGCCAATTGTTAATAATAAATTAGTAAACTAACTCTTTTAGGTATTTAACCAACTAAATGGTCTATACCTAAACAATATCAAAGCGTTAGTAATTAATGAAACCTACATCCATACATCAAACGGCGGCGGCGACACATCCTTTGACAATGAGATCGCAAACAGACAGACGAGACGATTTAATTAGACTGTTCGGTTCTAAACTTACTTAATTACTTGAACATTTCATTGTGACGATTTAGGGCGATAACCTGCTGAAGTTAGTTATTAACATTCGTTGTTAATGAAGCTTAGTATTCTTTAAATATTTTTTTAGGAAAAATGCGTCTTCAAAAATTGCGACTAAGACGAGACTCGAACTCGCATCCCTTGAATACCGTTCAAGTGCGCTGCCAATTACGCCACTTAGTCAAGTACCGTCATAGTCGAATTTAAGAATCGCATTAATCTCTTTTCGAATTAAGTTTATTAGCGACATCTGTTAGTATGAATTTTCATTACATATAACTCGAATGTTCCTATCTAGTTAACGTATCTCTACGATACGTTAACTAGATGGTTAGATGGAAATATTTTCGATAGCCCAGTGCAGGCTTAGCACTTTAAAAAATAAAAAAAAACATTTTTATTATTCTTTTTTAGGGATCCGTAAGCTAAGGTTAAAAACGGAAACCTATCACTAAGATTCGGCTCTATCTTCAGAACCGTGATAGCTATAGTATTCAAATACTCAGAGATTATGTATTTTCGTTGCTAAAAAATAAGTTTTTCCTATAGGTAAATACCTAAACTGAACACATACCTACATACTTTTAAACTCTGAAAACAAAGTTAATCAAGTTTTCTTCTTCAACACCAAGACTTTATTCATGAACTAAATGAAATTCCATGTCACAACGTGATATAGTATGCACATATTATATCAAAACATAGCTCGCAATGCGGTTTGTTTATTACATTACAAGAACACCCTGTATGCAGCCGTGAAGAATTTCTACGCGACAAATACGCGGGAAATTGTTGCGCTGCTGGCAATATGTATTTTGCTGTACCATGTTAGTACAACCTGTTATATTGTAATATTCCATTAGGTACAATTTGTAGGATTTGGGAGCAAAATATAATTTTGAATGTTGCTGAAAAGGGAACGGTAAAGTTGAGAGATAAGCAGAGATATTAAAATTACAATAGATGAAAATGAAATGAAAATGAAAATATATTTATTTACCAATACCAGTACAACAATTTGTGGAATATTACAGCCCTTACACTACCTAGACTAAAGTCTGTATTGTGAAGTGCCAAAATAATAATTAACAAAATGGTAATAAATAAATGCCGTTCGATTAACTGTTTTACAATAACAATAGATCGGACAAAAGTAACTAATTATCGTCTCACTAGTACAAAATCGTATGATGTTCTGCACTGAAATGTCTAGTTGAGTAGTTTGACTACGAGGAAATTTATTACTTTTGGACAAACTAGTTTGACCAGAATGTTTGATCAGCAGGAACGTACCGCAGAATATACCTAATTTAGATAACAAAAAATGTTTTTTCAAATTAAACAATGAAAGCTACTATATTTCTATTTTTAACCGACTTAAAAAAAAGGGAAGGTTCTCAATTTTTTTTTTAATGTATGTTACGCGATCATTCGAAGACGGCTCAACCGATTGAGATGATTATTTTTGTGTTCGAAAGGCATTTATGTATACCTCTCAACATTCAATCTTACCCAGTCCGACTTCCAAGTAAGTACTTATGTTTAAGTTATCTGCTGTCTTTAGTGACCCGAAATAGATTACTTTTTACTATTCAGTTTTTTTAGTTTTTGTTTTCAGGTTTTTATTGTTTTCAGGTTTTTTTGAAAGTCGGTTTTTTAAATTAAAATTTATTTTTTTATCTTACGTCACCTGTATACCAAACAGCACTGAACATTTTTAGGCAACCCATTTGCAATATATTTATTGACCTATTAAATTGGATATAAAATACTTATCATCCATTAAACAGCTCGATGAAGGTCGTCCTTAAAGGGATCTCCGACTATTACAATTTAAAGCATTCTCACCTACCAATTACTAATTATTTATTAGGTTACCTTATTCACAAGGAACTTCCAACTCAATCCGAACAGATTGAATCGAATTAATCGTGACAAACAAACTACCTATACTAAAGGTAAATATTCCACAAGCGGCATCCTGTGGTTTCACCCGCATAACTCCCAATCTCATAGGAATTTCGTGATAAAACTTAACCTATAACTTTTCTCAAAAGTTGGGCTTTTAAGTGGAAAAAGTTTTTGAAATGGTACTTTTTTTATGGTTATGAATTATTTAAACTGATAAAAAATTATTCACATTGAAACAATCACAAAATAGGTAAGTACATAAAACAATAACAAAAAATAAATAAAACTAAACCTAATCAAACAGAACCCTCCCCAACGTTCCCGGTGCAAAGCTGGACAATATGCAAGCAGCGTTACCCCGCCGAACCGCTGTCTTTTAAATTGGATATTATATATTTTCAGAGAGAAGCGCGTGTAAACAAACATACAAACTCTTTAGCTTTGAGATGTAGCTGGACCCCCAACGAGGTTAGAACAAATGAGAATTTAATGGGGTCTCGACGTTCCCGTACCGGGTGTATGGGACATGGGTACTGTTTCTCGAAATTATTATTATGCTTTAAAATAATCTGTTTGTACTCATTTATGACTTGAAATTAATATGTAATTTTATTATTTTCATATTAAGTACCTGATCAAATAACAAGTGTCTTTTATTCAAAATAGTACTTAAGTCTTTTTTTATTTTATTTTCCAAACAAATTGACAGGTAACATCAATAGGTAGTTTTTTTCCACCAAGTAAAAATGACAAGTGTTTATGTTTTCTTTTAATTTTACTAGTCTAAGTTGCATAAACTCGGTGACATTGGAATTTGAATTAAATTAACTAAAGGTTGAAGTTTAACCGAAACAAGAAGACGGTGGTGGAAGGATTGAAAAAATAACAAATTCGATACTGAATAAATATTTTACTAGCCACTACCTATGTGAACATAATTGTAAGAAGCCAAAACTCGAAGAAAATTAAAAAACTAAAAAAACACGCTTTTATAGAAAATTCAACTAAAAAATAGAAAGTAAAATTTAATAAAGAATTGAGAATAGTGTTAATTAGAAATAAATGAATATTATTGTAAAACAAAAAGCGTGATCTCTCTTACTCATGCAAAAGATGCGGAAAGAAATTGATGAATCCCGGCGAATCTAATCAGGTTCATGGACGTAATATTTTTAGTGTATAGTATAATACGTCCATGATCAGGTTAATCGAATATTTTAATTGAATTATTGCACTGTCATCGGTCTTTGACAAGTGTATAAAGTTTTAATTAAATCTGATCGTTCTAAGTAGGGCAAAATCGAGCCCAAAATAGTCGGTTACATACAAGCAAACATAAAGGTGAAACTTATAGCGTGTTAATAAGAATAGCAGTCAGTAGGTATTATCTGATACTTTACCTTCTTATTATGACTCAAACCTTACCGTAATAAATTCTGAGACGACAAAGTTATTGCATAATGCACCGTACAATTTTATTTAAAAACCTTTTAGACCTTTTTAAATACCGTCTCTTCCATACCACCTTGTACACAAACAAGGTTAAAATTTGCATTTCAATGTATTCAACGTCTCTATCGGATTCATAAAAAGGTTGTTTCTTTACACATTTTACAGTTTAATCTAACTTTTAATTGAAATTAACTTTACGTACGCTTTAGTACGAGTTGTGGGGGGACAAATACTAATTAGAGAGAAGGTTATTTTGTTAAAATATTTTTGCAGTAAAAAGCATACAGCCATCTTATATTTGTAAATATTTGTAATATTGACCTTTGTGAGCGTGATCACATGAAAAAAAAAACGTGTGGCACTCGGGGACTGCCGCGCTAGAGCTATTGCTATATCGAGAATAATTTCTTGTCTTAGTAAATGTTCTAATAAAATAATAATAAAAAAAAAATATAAAAAAAAAAAAAAGTTGTCCGACATTTGTCGTCCGCCATTTGTCGTCCGACATTTGTCGTCCGACATGTATTCTCTATTAAGTGACATGTACTTGTCTTTTTTTGAGAATAAATTCTTTATACCTTAGGTTTTTTTCGTTACGGAATTTCTTGATTCGCCCCCCAAGGCCCGCGATAAAATCTATGCAATAGCTTAAAACCCCATGAGTTTCTTGTGCCTTCTTCTCATCGGTGGGCGCGTTCCGAAGGCACACATCCTAACTTAGTTTTTAAGACGATTTTATGTGGTCTATATACTTTTAATGCATTAAGCATCCAAAGAAATATTTTTTTTTGACTTTGACTTTGTATCCTAGGTCTTATTCTATTTAAATTTAAAATCATATTTTCATTACAATATTTTTACTGCTTCGATAATACGTTTCGTAATCTACGTTTTGTCATTTTTCAATTTAGGCAAGTTAACTATCTGCCATTTTTACGTTTTAACTTTGTATAGTTAAATAATTAAATTATACATTATCATTATAAACAGACATAAAACGCCAAAGTCAAATAACTAAAACCTGCTTCGCAAACTTACTAAATATAGTGTCATTCATGAATTAACCGCAATTATAGTGATTGATTTTTTAATTAAGGGCAGTTTCAAAGCCTAGTTAAGTTTTGAATACTTTAATAGAAAGTTATGTTCTACTAGCTCTTGGCCATGACTTTGTCTGCATAGGAGTTCAATTTTCCAAAATTCTTTCTTAGTTTAGCTTAGATTCGTTATTAGTTCATGAGCTGTGCTTTAATATACCTTTCAGTGAGTCATTATTAATTTTTATAGATAGGTAATCGCAGATTGCAAAAAAATTACGTGATTCTGATTTCTCACTCGGAAATTTTACAAAAAAAAAACAAATTGATTTTCTGGGGGTAAACTTAGCACTGGCTATAAAGCACAATAACAAGAAATCATCTGAAGTTACCACTTCCTCTTATCATTGATATAAATAAAACCGTATAACATTCACTTGAGTTGGCTTGTCGTAAACCACACGCGACACGATCCAGCGGCTTGGATATCGTGTCGATTTACGATACGGTTTCCAGATATCAAACGGGTTGATGTTGTTTGTTTAAGCTGAAGATTTTCTAACACAGCTGTAGGGAAAGGAGTAACTTGGTCTTACTACGAAGGAAAATAGTGACGAAGCCCGCAGCTTAGTTGGCTCTAGGCTAGGCGTATTGATGAGTCCTTTCCTCTGGACATGGTCGACTAAGCTGAGAGAGTAGTATTGAGTTTAGGCAAGCCCCACAATAACAGCGCCCTGAATGGTTGCTAGCTATGTTTAAATCAAAAGAAAATGAGCAATTTGCTGCACTCTCGAGGTGCAATTCTGTTCACCACTTCGAAGATCCTCATCAGAACTTCATTTAAGATAAGGTTCTCTATCAACATTCATTCAAACCCAGTCCGGCGACTAAATTCGACTAAATTCTTCAAATTGTAACCTGTAATCGTAACCGATTGAAGAGTTTTCTGATGAGAAGGTGGTTTCAGATATTCCATTTATCGGTAACTGTTCGTTTATGGGCCAATTGTACTGGTGGAAATCGAAAACTGAGCAATTTGCTGCACTCTCGAGGTGCAATTCTGTTCATCACTCCGAAGATTCTCATCAGATCTCCACCAAAATTTTATGGGACCACCCCTGAGGTGTCACCTTCCGAACACAAAAAGAATCATCTCAATCGGTTAAGCCGTCTTCGAATGATCGCGTAACATACACACAAAAAAAAAAAACATACAGACGAATTGAGAACCTCCTCCTTTTTTGAAGTCGGTTAAAAAATGGTTGTCTGTATAGTTGGTTTACGGACGATTATTTTACGTGATAACGTCTTATGAAAACGATGAAAAATTGAGTTTTTTTAACCGACTTTTATTGTTATTCCTTTTGATCTTTTATTGTTTTCCTTTATTTAAATCTTCTACTCGTCACCATAATACAAGCCCAAATGAGCGATATTATTTTTAAATACTCTCATGTTCCCATGACGTCATGCATCGCGTTCCGGGAACGGGACACGTCATGTTACCGAAACATGTCACGTTTGTGTGACTGCAGGTGTTCCATCAATTCACTAGATGTTATCACGTAAAAAGGCTTCAAATTGAATGTGAATTAATTAATGCGAATGATTCCAACTGGATAAAGAAAGTTGACTTTGACTTGGCTAATAATATAAAAAAATAAATTAAAATTTAAAAAACCGACTTCAAAAAAACCTGAAACAAAAATGTAAAAAACCTGAAATAACATTTTTGTTTTCAGGTTTTTTTGAAGTCGGTTTTTTAAATTTTAATTTATTTTTTTATTTAACAATTTTTAGTGCCACTGTCTCTGAAAACTCCATGAGGCGAAAGCGACTGTTTCTTCAAATTGCAACCTGTACCTAATTGTAACCCATTGAAGAGTTTGGTGAAAGGAAGGTGTTTTCAGATGTCCCATTCATCGGTACCTATTTGTGTATGGGCCACTTCTATTAGTGGAAATGGAAAACTGAGCAATTTGTTGAATCTCGCTGTGCAGATCTGTTCATCACTCCGAAGATCCTCATCAGATCTTCATTTAGGATAGGGTTCTCTATCAAAATTCATTCAAACCCAGTCCGGCGAGGCAAAAACGAATATTTTATTCAAATTGTAACCTGTAATCGTAACCGATTGAAGGGTTTTCTGATGAGAAGGTGGTTTCAGATATTCCATTTATCGGTAGCTATTCGCTTATGGACCAATTCTACTGGTGGAAATCGAAAAATGAGCAATTTGCTGCACTTCATCACTTCGAAGATCCTCATCAGAACTTCATTTAAGATATGGTTCTCTATCAACATTCATTCAAACCCTAGAGTCTAGACACACTAGGATGACAAGTTGTGTGGCCAAGTAGTGACGCAACAATGCGATCGTAACTTGATAAAATATGATACATGGGAGTAAGTATAACTTATGGTACTTTTTATTTCATAGACTTACTATTTACGACTAAATAGGTATATGAGATACTTAAGGAGGAAAGGTACACAGTCGCTTCTCCATACAAACGTCGATTACGATGGTCATGGCAGTTATAGGTTTTATGCCACAAAAATATTTGCTCTAGTGTCATTATCCAGGGAGGAAAAACTTGACTACGTTTGTATGGAGAAGCGACCGGGTACCTTTCCTCTTAAATAGTACGAATCTGTTATTAGCTATTAGTATCCTTAATGTGTCTCGTATAATTTAGACTTATAACTGTTATTTGGATCAAAATAAAATAAAAATAAATTATTCCCAAGGACGCCAGGGGAATAACGTAGCGCTGCTAGTAGGTATATTATGTCATTAAAGCATACACAAAGTCCTAAAAACCAAGTATGTGTTTTGCAATTCAATTTTGCCACCTTACATACGCAGTATTGAATCTGAAAATTATAGTCGAGATACATACTTTCAGCACTTTAATAAACATTTGTTCCTGTAATGAAAGTCACGTTAATGGTGATAATCAACTGCAGACTTATCTATCGGGCGATAGCTCGTCAAGCTTCTACATTTAAATGAAAAAATAAAATAGAAGAGATTACCTTATTCGAAAAAAGAAAAGGTCATAACAATATTTATTCTTATTCAAAAAGAAAAGAAAAGAAGTCAATAAAAAGAAAAATTCTATAAAAACGACATGCTAGCGTTTTGGTGCATTTTTGTCAATGCAATCGTCTAAATGTTTATATGTATTTCGATCGTCATTACGTTTTAGTTTCGATTGTCTTTTGTTTCCATCTCGATAGTATAAGCTTAATTTAGTTCAATTTCAATCTGTTTTATGATCCGAAGTTTTTAGGGCAACTCAGGGACATTCACGAATTTTGATTTCGTTTTGTTTCCATTTGGGGACAAGAGTGACACGATTTAAATAAAAAAAAGTCACAGAATCTATATTTAACAATGTTTCTTTTTGTTTTATGTCAACAGTGGTTGAAGAGTTATCGGCCGATATAAAGTATGTGGTCTGTTTTACCCCTTTGGAAGTAAGGTTAATTTGGTAGCTGTTCGCTCGTTAATAAAATTCCGAGTTTGATTTATTTTATTGATTGTACTACAGATGAGTTAAAGGCTGGCTCGTAATTTGTGGTTCGTAAGTTATGGCCTTGGGTTTGTGAAGTATTCATACTCTACATGTCTGTTGTCATTTTATTTTCAAGGTTTGTTCTTCAAATTGTTTGGGCCGTCAGCATCTTTTGCCCTTTAATTACTCGGAGTCAATTTCCATTTGATTCTAAAGTTAATTACTTTCCAGCTTCCCTTAATAGCTGTTTTATTGACAAAAGAACAGATGTTCTCTGAATAACTTCATTTGAGTTTAAGAACATTTTGCAATCTTGTAAACAAGAAAAGTTATACTTATTATAGGAACTTAGAAAATGTTAGGAAACGAGATAAGATATGGTGAAATTGGTGAATATCCGGTTTCATAAAGGTTATTTCTTTCCACAGAATAATTAATTTAGACCAGAAACAAAGTACAATCGAATTAAAAACAAATTCGAAAAAGAAACATAAAACGTTCGAAGTTGAAACAAAAGACGATCGAAACAGAAACAAAAGACAGTTGAAACGGAAACATAAGACGATCAAAGTGGAAACAAAAGGTAGTAAGTATAAGTTATTCCTTTCGAAATGCATACTGACAGATAAAACTAAGCACAAACTAGTAGTAAAGGAGGTATTACCAAGATTCAACCTCTAGTTACCCATACCTAGACATGTCTTAGCAAATCGAAAAACTTTAAATGGGTCCCCCCTTGAGCTCGCGAGACGTGGGCCAATTAAAAGAATTGCTCCAGTTCACTTGCAGGAGTGTGTCAAATATACGGGAGGAAAATTTCATAAAAGTAGCAAAAATGGAGTGGTTTTTTAGTTTTAGTTTTAGTTTTACGGGGCTGTTTCCGCACTTAGCCTCATTATTTGGGCCATTGTGCGTGGAGATGGAGTGGTTAACCATCACGCAATTTATAATTTATAATTCATAACACGCAAATTAATACATTTCAGAGCAGTACTTTGTCGACGAGATGTTCTGTCGAAATACTTATTTGTCGAACAAGTGCATGTCGAAGCAGTCTGTCTGCAAGCGGTCTGTCTAAGTACGGTCTGTCGAAGTAGGGCTGTCGAAGTAGAATCGGTCGACGTAATGATCTTCGAAGGGTTTTTTGTCGAAGTATTTTCTGTCAACCTAAAACTTGTCGAATCATGTTCAGTCGAAACAATGACTTGTCGAACTATATTATTTCGAAGTAAATGTCGTGTCGAAGTAAAGACTTGTCGAAGTTCAGAGGTACACTCCAAATAAAAGTTTATAAAACCTTTCGATAGAAGTACGAATTCAGACGGAATTCTCGTTGCCCCAAAACTCCGACACTCACTTCTGGTCATGGAATTCCGACAGTGAACCAACTCCATCTTAGGCATAGGTAGTTGAGGTAAAATGAATGCAGTTGTTACTAAATAATGTACCCACTCAGGCAAAAGAAGCCGCGTTTCCATTTAACTGATGAATCTATTTTATTATTTTTTCATAGTCAACATTGAATAAATTTCCTGTGTCATATTCGACGTTTAGGCTGCCTATCCACAGAAGCAGAGCGTAAAAAAGAACGAAGCGCTTTCCACCAATAGAATTGCATAAAAGCTCCGCACGCGGAGTTTTATAGGAGCGCTATTGGTGGAATCGCTGCTCCGCTTCATCACTCGCTCCGCTTATAAGGACAGTCAGCCTTTTGATGTTTTGATGGTTAATTGATCGTTATAAAAACGTTCTTAACACATTCCCGTATGTTTTCACTTCCAGGATATCCTTAGTCCCCGTTGTTTCAGCGTCGTTACATCATGAATTAAGTCTTAATAGGCTAGTTGAAACACAAGCAATTAACGTGAAAAAACAAGGAATCGTTCCTTTTTATTGGTTACCGTTCCTTTGTGTTCGAAGCTAAGCGAATATAAACTTTGTACTTAAGTTTTATGGTATGTTTTTACAAATTATTTTGGTTCAATTACGTCGTTGTTGTCTTTAAAGTTTAAGATTTCGACAATTTCCCGATTTCATAGAAATATCGGTATAAATATAGATTATGTTACTCATCTATTCTCTATATATAAAAATCAATTGCTGTTCGTTAGTCTCGCTAAAACTCGAGAACGGCTGAACGGATTTATCTTATCTTGGTCTTGAATTATTCGTGGAGGTCTAGGGAAGGTTTAAACGGTGAGAAACATCGGACTTACGCGGGTGAAACCGCGGGGCGCAGCTAGTCTATATATATAAAAATCAATTGCTGTTCCTTAGTCTCGCTAAAACTCGAGAACGGCTGAACCGATATGGCTAATTTTGATCTTGAATTATTTGTGGAAGTCCAGGGAAGGTTTAAACGGTGAGAAAGATCCGACTTACGCGGGTGAAACCGCGTAAGTCGTAGCGTAGTTTTTAAATAAATAGGGCTGCGTTTGAACACTATCTCGCACAATGTTAGATTTTTATTTATTTGATGACTCTCAAGGATTCAATATAAATAAATAATAATATCTAATATCTTCATACCAAGTTTTAATTAAATCGGTCAAGTATACTATCAGAGCTTATTCATTATGTGCACTAAATGGACACAAAAATTATAAACATTCAAGCACAAGACATCATCATGTCAGCCACTCCTGAACATAGGCCTCTCCCAAAACCTTTCCAGGACGATTGGTCTCATGCCCTCTACGTTCAAAGCCGAACATAATTTATACGTCAGTTCGCCTAGTCAGAGTTCGTCCCTTAAATACGTAAAATATAAATAGGACTTTTTTTTCAGAGCCATCTGCTCATGGAGGAATAAAAACAAACGGAACTTTTTTCTTGCTTCATGCATCTGCTTATTTAAATATTATACTAATTTGAAACATCGATAGATCAATACTAGAAAATAACAAAAACAATTACAACACAATCACAAATATTCACGCGCATCCCCTAGGCATCGTGCAGAAGGCTGGCAACATTTTCCCCAAGGATGATCAGACTGACTCTCTGAGTAAAAAAAGCTCTACGATCATGAGTTCCCTAAAAAAACAAGAGGCTTATTTAAATAATAAAAGAAGAAATATTCGAATATCTATAAAAACAAATATGATCCAATAAATTTGTCAACCTTTTCCTTTAGAAACATTCTTCCTTTATAATATTAGTAACAAATAATCCTATTCAACCATCTCACCTTAATGAGTTTCAATTAGGATTAAAAAGCGTCAGAACAACAAAAGCACATATTGAATAGCATTCAATCATTGATCGCGAAATTTGACGTGACACTGTGAACATTGCTCGCAAATTACAGGGCGAGATAATGTCGCGCAGTAACGAGGTGTCATTGTAACGCGTAAGATTGATTATACTCGCATCGCCCGAAGGTTATGATGAATGAACTCTTCATGAGAGCGGTGATGTATCGCGTATACCATCTATCTGATTACAGTACAATAGGATTGTGCACAATCGAATCAGGACTCTATTCTGTTTACATTAAAGTTGAATTTTAGCGAGATACTTTTTAAATATGTAACTGACATATTTTGCGAATCGAGGAGTTTTGCATTTCATTAAAATTCGTAGCTTTATTTTGACTTTTTGCTTTCTGAAATGGTTTGACTTTATCTCACCTGATGGTGGCGCGACGATAGGTTCAGGGATGTATATGCTCGTCTAAAAGGACAACGTCATGATAGAACGCGACTAGTCATTTGGCACCATGATATTGTCAAGTATTTAAGCCACTGGCCAAAGAATACCACGTTTAATTATCTGGTCTGCTCCTTTAACGCCATGTGTAGGACATCGAGGGCATATGGTAGCGAATTATTTATTTACTTGAAGGGAATATTGCTATTCGTGTAAGATACATTTTGTTATAAAAAAAAAGTTTTTATACCTATCCCAAATTCTGACTAACATTATAAATTCGAAACTTTATTTGTTTGTTTATACATTTTACGGTCGATCTATGTAGCTAACTTAATAAAAACAAAGCTTTAAATATAATTTTAATTACAGATTGAGTAAAATAATGTTGACCTTAATCCTATCGATATAAGCTTTCTGTCATAAATGCATGTACACACTTTAGATTTAGTAAAGTAGAGATTTTACAACATTGCTGCAAGTGATTCCTATAGCTTTGTTTGTAACATTACATTTCATAATAGTGGTAAAAAAAATATTACTAACTGATCCAAATGAAGTTCCAGCAAGTGTAAAACCACAAGTCAATACACATACTTAAGGCAAGTTCGCATCCAATTTAGCAGAAGTACAGTTGAAAAGTCCAGGGGATTCAACGTTTCCATTACGGGCCGGTCCGCGGGAACTTCCTAACATGTTGCTAACAATGTTATCGAGTTACAGGCTTAGGGGGATGTTACACTCGTTTCATCTACTTTCATCGACATTCCATGACCTTTTGGTGACCCTTGACACAGATTCATGACACTAAATGGTACTCTTTGCCTACTCTGACAGGGTAAAAGTTTAGGGTAAAAACATAAAAATGGAGGGTTTATGTTTGACCTCAGGGGAGATGGCCAGTTTGAAGACGCTTGATTGACCAAGTGCCAAGCCCTTCAAGCAGCCAATTGGCAGCAAGTGGCACAGAATAAGGTGCAATGGCGTCTTATGGTGTCAGACGCCAAGAATCACTTCGGTTCGCTGAGCCATCGTAACTTATTGCAGAATATCTCAAGAGAATGTCATTTTTTTAAATCTTATCCGACGGTAAAATATGCTGACTACATACAGCCTCGTTCTTTACAAACTTTGCGATTTTTTGCAGTAAGTTTTTGACCTTTCGTAACAATTGATTAAAAAAAAATCGTACACACCATTTTTTTATCACTATTCTTCTTTTAGCGTGTTTTTAGGTATTTTTACTAATGTGTAAGAAAAAAAATACAAAAAATCTACAAGTAAGAAACTATCAAGCATAGCTAAATACAATTTAATATATACATACAATTTATATACAATACAATAATAGCACCGGGAACACTGGGGAGGGGTTTGTTTGACTAGGTTTAGATTTTAGATTTTTATTAACCTATGTTGTCCCACTGCAGGGCAAAGGTCTCCCTCATCCGTTTCCAAGTGTGTCGGTCCTGGGCTATATTGGGCCAGTCCTCATCGAATGCATCCAGATCATCACGCCATCTTAAGATCGCCATATTAGGTTTAGATTATTTATTATTATTTTTGACGTGACAACGTTTTATAAATTGGTTTGCCGGGTGACACTTCAAGAAACTGCGTTACGCTCCGCTGACGTTATGCGCTCACAATGAGAGCGAGTGAGAGGCACGCGGGCATGGTTAGCCCGCCTAAGAGCGAGAGAGACAGACATAAAAAGTGTTTTGACTAGACTATTACTATATTTTATTTAAATTGTTAAGTACTAACATAGTTGTAAGTACCTACTAACGTTTATGTATAGGTTAGGTATTGTTTAGTTATTGATTTATTTGTGTCATGTAAATTATGAATCAATAAATACTAAAATTTAATAAATGAATGACAAGAAACATATAAAATCAATTTATTAAAAAAAAAATATATATAAATAAACTATCGAGTCACAACCGTATGTGAAACCTGTCTAACTAACCAGCGTATAAACTCTACGATAGAATAACATCTCTTGCGCCACAAACTCAACACTAATTGTGTTTTCAAACGCGTCCGTTTGCCGCCAAAAATTAAGTTAAAGAGTTACGCTGTTCTTTTTCAAATGTGGGTAGAATTAAAACGAAGGCTAAGAGAAGATGTAGTGTTTAAGGCAAAGATAAACCTATTAGAGTGGACATACTGACAATTATCATATTTTTCTTGTGGTCTTTAATGTAAAGTGACTGTGTGACTTATGGACGAAATCGATTACCTATCTATCAACAACCGAGGGTTAAATGAACATTTTTTTAGGTACAGAACACAATGTTAGAAAAATGCAATTATTGTCTTTGGTAGTTTATGGATAGGTTACCGATTGATTTCGACCAATAGCGATTGTGTATTAGTAAGTACAAGTTTTTGACGTCACAACGTCTTATAAATCGATGAACATCGTACTGCACTCACAAAAAGTGTCACGTCAAAGTGTGTGTCGGTCACGTTACGGTGTAAGCGAGAGCGGCTGACACTGGCTAATTCCTATTAATATAAACGATCGTATAAAATCAACTACTTCTATTTATTCAAAAAAATCCAGGTTAAGCGGCCATATTTTTGTTGTTTTTTTTTTACGGCAAAAGTCAGTTTAACCCTTGATAGCTTAGATAGATAAAATAGCTTAGATAGAATTATGTTATTGATATTGATAGATTTTGACCATAAAAAGTACTACATCCCGTATTTAGTGAACGCGCTCCCATTGAACCAGGAAGGTTAAGATTGTTTCATCTATACGGTGTAAGCTGGCACATCCAGTTTACCATAGGAAATTCGAGACAGTGGCAAACTCGCCCATGAGACAGTTTTATGATGTACCAGTTTACAGCTACATCTTCGTATGTAAAACGCATCCAAAGAGCGACCGGCCTTAATTCTCCCGCTACCTCCAAAATAAACCCGAAACTTATAAACGGTTTACAGATTTCGAATGACATTTCGGAAGCTTCGCAACATAA
Organism: Idaea aversata; assembly: GCA_907269075.1. Classification (NCBI taxonomy): domain Eukaryota; kingdom Metazoa; phylum Arthropoda; class Insecta; order Lepidoptera; family Geometridae; genus Idaea; species Idaea aversata. The sequence continues at coordinate 608,356 of OU026100.1, forward strand.
ATTATATTATAACATTTTGAGTGATGAATCGCCCGCTGATGAGTTATTATTTTGAATGTTTCCAAATTAAGGTGGAAGTTTGTAAACAGAAGGTAATTGGGTTATTTTAGGGCGGCAGACACCGAAGATATTTGCGCGTTAACGTACAAAGAATCCATGTTAAAGAATATGGATGGATAAAAAAAGATATATAAAAAATAGCAACAAAAATTGATGCAATTTTAACATTGGCTGTATGCATAAATCGTGCGAAACCAAATCGTGTCAGTAACAAAACGAAAACGACTGATATTCAAACCTTACGCGGATAAAGTCGCGAGCAAAAGCTAGTTAATTAAAAAATTTAAGTTCTGACTGCTTTTGGCATATAGCTGTTAAATAACGTAAATATCCGTTATGTAAAGATTCTGAAAAAATAAAAACGCTATTTTTTATTTATTTATTTTAAATTTTTTTTTATTATTAAAAATCGTTTATCCTGTAATAATATTTTTTGAATTTCTGTGTAGGAATATTAACTTACATTTTGCTATAAACTGTATCTAATCTAAAGAGGAAAGATTTTTTTGTTCTCTTGTTTTTAACAAATAGGCTCCGAAACTACTGGACCGATTTTGATGAAACTTGGTATGAGGATACATTGATTCATTGACAGTAACATAGGGTACTTCACTACATAGTATAAAATAAAGTCACTTTTCGCCGTCCCTATGTCCCTATGTATTCTTAGATCTTTAAAACTACGCAACGGATTTTGACGCGGTTTTTTTAATAGATAGAGTGATTAAAGAGGAAGGTTTTTAGATATAATACATGCATAATACAGCCGTGCGAAGCCGGGGTGGGTCGCTAGTTTTTATATAAAAGGTTAAATTTGACAAAAAAAAATCGTTTGGTATTCGGAAGTAGGTATGTAGTCTGCTAAAATAACATGAGTAGACTCGTTATCAAGCACTCCTAAGTAACTTCCAGTTCAAAAAACTTAATTAACATAAATCATTTAACCCTTCAGAAGTCAAACGAAGTTGGCACTTGATTTAATTTTCTCTCCTCGAGGCCGTTATCAAATTAGGAAACTATCTTGAACCCAGGGTTAACTTTAGTACTCTACGGGAACACTAACTTTGTGGGTGACTTCACTGTTTTGATAAGGGTTGAAAAATTACTTTGTACTTTAAGGCTTTGAAGCTAACTGAAGGTTTTATACATTTAAACATATAAAATTTAAAGTCCTGACTGACTGACTGAAATTATATCAAAATATCAGTTAGTCATTATAAACTCAGTTATGAACTCAGTAGTCATACTAACCGATATTTTGATATATTCGGTATTATGAGGTAGGCATCCGCCAAAAAAAGATTTTGGAAAACTCAACCCCTACGCGATCGACGTCACGGTAAAAGCTAGTTTAAAGAATATGCCATAAAGAATATCTTAGTTTTTTTAGTTTAAAGAATATCTTTAAATATTTTTTTTATTATTAACTAAAAAAACTACAAATCGAGAAAAATACACAATGAAAATAAAGAATTGTCAATTTTTCTGCACTATTCCAGTTAGCTTTTGAAATACAAAATATTCGTATATTTTGTCGCTTTTCGAAGGCTTTAGGGGGATTTTTTTTCGCTTTTTAGTATTTTCTATTTTATTTCGGATCCACCCACTGTGTGCCCGCAACGATTGACTGTTTGTCAGCTCTGAACTAGTACAAATTAAAGTGCGTTCCTCTGATTGGCGTTGTGTCGAATACGATTTGTAGCTGTGGGATTTTATTTAGATAGACTGAGTTTTATTAAATTTTAGTAGATGGAGGTAATGATTTTTATTTTAATAGTGCGTGAGTCTGTGCTTCTACATAAGAACACGTCATCTTGAAACGGCTACTCCGTGAAAAGACTTTTTCTTCAAAAGAACACTCTTCTCGAAATAACTATTTTGACCCTCCCTGAGGTATCATAAAAATTCAATTTGTTTATATGTTTTACATTCAAAACTCCACCGATAAATCCAATTAACAAACTCTCAAACAAATTTATATTGACACAACCATTTTACAAAACTCTTTAATTGTGAACACTCAAAAATATTTTACTACTAACACTATTAGAGACGTAAAACGAAACGTTTTCCAAACCAACGTGTCACTCGAACCCGGTTATTGGTCCACAAACCTAAAACTGACCATTGACTTTCTCATACTTAGTCTTTATTCCGGCGGCATAAAGTTTATAATGCACTTTTCATACTACATTTCGGTTCTTGGAACAAATCTATAATTTACAAATATGTATGTAATATTTCGTCCTTATTTCAAAGGAGTTAAAGTTTAAATTGAAAATTTGTAGGTGCATTTTAAAGTGTGGTGTTGTAAAGCTGGCCAGAGACAAATGACAGCGATATTGGCAGTTAAAACGCCTGACGTTTTTCGTCCGACATTTTTAAGTTCTCCGCCCGATGTAAGGGTTAGTTTTTTTTATTCTTTACGTGTATGTGACCCGGGTCTAGCGTTTATGAAAGGATTTTTCTACTTTTTTTACGAGTGGTATTGCAATTTTTAAAGTTCAAAGTGATTTGTTTTGAGGGAAAAACAAGCTTCGAAGCTTTAGAAGCTGTAAGCACATGAGTAAATATTTCTTTACTCATGTGCTGTTAGTACTACTATAAATTAATCAGTTTTAGTGAGGACAGGAATGACGCCGTTATAGTCTTTTTTGAAAGTTATAGTTAGTCTCTTAATATTAAAGTAAATTTAAATTGACTTATATGTCTTAAAGAGTGTTTTAAATATTGACCGAATGGAAACAATCTTAAACTAAAAAAATAAGAAAAGGCATACCTTAGTGTTTTTTGACTTTTTGGATAGGTTTAAGAACCATGAATATTTATTTTTGTTTTTAAATTATACCAAAATGTAGGAAAAGGTGTCACTTACAGACACTTACAATTAACAATTTTGATTATATGCGACTGAGTATAGGACACAAAAATGTATGCGTAATGATCTGTTATCCGTGCGAAGCCGGGGCGCGCCGCTGGGTATTTATAAATAGCTTCTACTTACCAGGAATCTCTCTACAGTAAATAACATCAGAAAGAGCATTTCCTTTAATAACTGAGTATCTCATTCAATTACAATTAAACAAACAATCGTCAATGTTAGGGCTGTTGCAAACTACAGACTAAAAGTTGGCCGACTGCTCCTATATCGTCGTATTTGAAGACAAACAAAAAAGCGAGAAAACTACTACCCATATTTAATTAGTATAAGCGACAGAAAGATAAAAATAAACTTGATCCGATTTCATCGTCTGTTGTCTGTCTCGTCTTTAGCAGAATTATACTTTTGCTTTTATCAACCTAAACTATAGTATATGCCAAAACTATGAGAAATCAAGTACAATCAGGCAACAAAATTGCAGACTTACCCTCCATTTTAAGCAATAAGGGCTCAATACAAAATTCTTTTAGATTTTGAAACAGACTATAAATGAAAGTTAAAATTTGTTCAAACTGTTCATTTAGGATTAAAAAGTCAAACAAACCATCTAAAGTGTTCTTCGAATTCCTTACTCGTGAAATATCTATAAATATTTGTAATTTAAACTTTAAAGGATTAATTAGCAAAGTTTCTGTTTATACGCAAGTTGTTTGTAGGTATCTACTCGGAATTGCTGATCTTTTTTCTTTTGCCACCTTTAGATCTTTGACTTGGGAAGAATGCAAGATAAATAATTAATTAATTTAAATAATTTGTGTAGGTAATAAAGGATCTTCGACCAGTCGTTAACAATAATATTTATGCCTTAAAAGATAGTACTGCTTTGTCAAGAAAAAAGTAATCTTAGGTCACATGAAAGTAGGGAAGATTTAGGCGCTGCTCTGTCAAGAAAAAGTAATCTTGAGCTGCTGAGTTAAGAATAAGTAATCTTAGTTCTGCACAGTCAATAAAAAATAAAACCTGGCGCTACTCAGTCAAGAAAAAAGTAATTTGAGTGCCGCTCAAACAATAGCATATTTGTTTTTGGTCGGTGTGTTTTGTATGTATATTAAGTATTACCTTTTTGTAATTTTAGTATAGATTTACAAAAGAAAAGTATATAAATATTGATCCATTGTCTGGTCTACATAAGACAAACCTAGTTGCTTGGCTTGGGTGTTAGATGGGACTCTGTGTGAAATGTCCAACAATATTTAGGTATTTCTTTTATTTATTATTTCTTACGAATGAGAGCGTCGCGAGAAAACGTAAGAAAAGAATAGAAAATTCTATATACAAAGTTTGTTCTAATTTTAATTCTTATTACGTATGTACAAAACAATCGAATATTCCGTATTCGTACTAAATAATTCAAAGCCTAAATAAGTGTCGGTAATATTCCCGTTGAGTAAAGTTCATCGAACACAGACCCGGACACGGATAGCCTTGTACTGTCTTGTGTAACTCATTAAAATGAATTACTTCTGAACGCAGCGTTGTGTGCCCATAAATCATTGGGGAAATTACCCGTGTACCGGGGAGAATGAGTGTGTATTCGGGGTAAAAGTTGGTATTACTAGCTCATATTGGTGATAGGTTTTATGTACGTTTTACGTACGAGTAAACGGGTGATATATTGCTCGGTGGTTTCGTTTTAAAATTGATTTCGGTTAAGCTCGCTGGAATTAGGTAATAAAAATATACTGCCAGAATTATAGTATTGGTCTAGTGGTATTTCGATTTTTGAAGCTAGAAGTAGTTGATTAGAATTGTGCGCGGATGAATTTTTTTTGCGCTTAATAAACTTATTTTGTTCAGGAAACGTGCGTCATTAGTAATCTTACTTTGAAGTTTTAGTACTTCGCAATTAAGGATACGCGAAAAACGTCTCAAGAAAATCAACATAGCGACGGTTAAAAGGATATAGGGCATAAGCGACATTTTAGTCTAAAATGACTTTTGAATGCCATTCTACTTAAAATTTTCTGCTCTTTCGAATGCGCTTACTCCCGTGCCTCTACAATGATTTTTGTGTCGCTTACGCACATGAAAAAAACTGCGTTCTCGAGGTGTCATTTCGTGTAAGCGACTGAATTTTAGGGCTTTTTTACCCTAAAGGAGCTTGTACCCCTGTAAAAATGGCATTATTTTTGGTTTATAGTCGGTTATGTATTTTTACTTCTTACTGGTGTTGAGATATAAGGCGCTTAAGGCTCTTTACTATTAGCACCTGTTTTAAAAGTTGGAACTAATGCCTCTTTACCTTTGTCGTCAAAAAAATGTAAAGTCGGTAATACCTTACTACCATTCACAGATTTACAATACAGTTGTCGCTTATACGCAATTACTAAAATCTAATTTAATATGAGACTGTCGGTTATACCCTACTACTATTGAAAAGTTTACAATACAGTTGTCGCTTATACGCTATTACCCAAATCGAATTTGATATTGGTACGTCAGTTATACCTTACTACCATTTACTATTTTAATACAACTCTGTCGCTTAAATGGTATTACTTTATAATGATAATTTATTAATTGATGCTTATGTCAATTTGTGTCGTACAGGTTATTAACCTGTCGTACTCAAGTAGCTATTTAGCGAGTCGCTTATTCCAAAATCAGTGAACTGCGTGCTGTGACGGCGAGAGCTTCCGCGTTTGCACATCAAACTTTTGCGAAAAGTGTGCAAAGTATCTGCCAACGGTAAGTTATTTATTTCTCTTAACGTGTTTGGAATTCAAATAATAAGTTCTTGTGATTGATTACTTACTAAAAACGTACCTATACTGATAAATTTATTATTTTAAATGTATTGTTTTAGGTTGAAATGGAATGAAAAGGTCGATAAGGAGAGACAGACATCGGGCGTACAAAATCAGAAAAAAATTTATTTTAATATTAATAAAATTTATAATACTTATACATACTACGACAGCCAGACAAGCTTCCATCATACGGTCTGCCAACTGGTCTATGTGCCTGGATTTCGGATTTCCTGAGGGATCGGTCACTGCGAGTAGTCATTGATGGCTGCGCGTCTGACCAAATGGCTATTAATGCCGGGGTTCTTTAGGGATCCGTGCTCTCTGCAACCTTATTTTTGCTGCATATCAACGATCTGTTGAAGCCTGGTATATATGGGTACGCAGATGACAGCACAGTTGTAAGAGGTACACGGCCAGTGCACGGACTAGTATGGCGGAGATCCGGTGTCATAGGGAGGCGATGGTCGAGCGCATGAACTTGGCCTTGAAAGCAGTCTCTAATTGGGGTGACGCCAATCTGGTCAAGTTCAACGCGTCTAAGACCCAGGCGTGTCTATTCTCCGCTAAGAGGAGTCCATTCCACCTGACTCCCACTTTCCGAGATGTGTCCGTGCCGGTAGCTGGCCATCTTGAGCTTCTTGGCATCTCGTTTTACACCAACTCTAAACTTTGGCACCTACATTAAGTCCAAAGCCCAACTAGCTTCAAAAAAGCTCGGTGTTCTGGCGAAGGTGAGACGGTACTTCACGTCGGAACCGTTGCTCAACTTATACCAAGCACAAGTCCGCTCATGTATGGAGTACTGTTCTCATCTCTGGGACGGTTCGGCGAAGTATCAGCTGGGGGCGTTGGAGTTAATTGAGATGAAAGCCAGGAAACTCATCGGTGACGATAAGCTTGCCAACAAAAGGCTTCAGAGCCTGGAACATCGTCGCAAGGTGGCGAGCTTGTCGGCATTTTATCGGATACATTTCGGGGAGTGCGCAACAGAATTCCACGACCTAATCTTGTCATCTCCATTCTTTCGTCATACAACCAGGCAGACTGGTGTGCAGCACCGATTCATGGTGGACATACCTGACGTTCGCACTAAGCGCTTTGCTTCGTCATTCCTTATTCGTACTGCAAGGGAATGGAATCGGTTGCCTGCATCTGTCTTTCCTGACGTGTACGATTTGGGGGTCTTCAAGTCGCGAGTGAATAGGTATCTTCTAGGAAGGCGTGTTACATCTTAGGCCGCATCGTCACCTACCATCAGGCTGATAGTGATAGTGATAGTGGTCAAACGCTGACCTGATCACATATGTAAAAAAAAACTTACTTCATGCCTACATTATGTTATTTTATTATTTTTGTTACTACAATTTTAGTACTTTCATAGTTCTGTTTTTTGACATTTAAAATCAACCATATTTTCTAAAATCTTAGAGATACGAGTCGCGAGAGGTGTCAAAATGACCGCATGGGCCTAAAGTATCGTATGATTTTAGAATTTCGAAAATTGAACTGGCACTATTTACAATTTTAATTTGAAAAAAGTAAAATACACCCAGAGGAGGTGAATTCCTATTCAGTTTGAGATATACCCTCGGTCCCCAGTCGGGTGAATGGTGTGTTCGGTGGGGTGTCGTTTTATCAGCTTTTTTGATTCCCGGAAATATGCGTACTATCAAGTACGTATAGTACCTAGAAACTATTAATCCTAGATTGGTGGTCTCTTTATAGAAGTGATAGATGTCATCGAGATCTTCATTTCAGGTGACAGCTGGCAAACTTAAAACGGCTATATCCCAGAAACCATTGATTGTAGATTAATGATCTCTTTTCAGAAGCGATAGATCTCATTGAGATCTTCATTTCAGGTGACAGCTGTCAGATCTAAAACGGCTATATCTCAGAAACGATTTATCCTAGATAGATGGTCTTCTTACCACCTAAGAAAAGATGGATGGACTGTGTGAGACAAGACATGAAAGAGATGAATGTTAACGTTGAGATGACGACTAATAGGAGTGAATGGAAGAAGAAGACATACTGCGCCGACCCCAAATAAATGGGGATAAGGATAGGAGGATGTTGGCTTGAGATGGTAGGCGGCCAGAGGTTTGCCCACTAAAACTCCTCGGTATCCCTCTCTTCACCGTAATCCAGAAGGAAGTAGGAACTGTTTTCACATACAACTTCCCCCTGGGGTGACTGGTCGCGAAAGACCCTTCCGAAATTTATTTTTTTATTTATCTCGGGCCTATGTTAAAAGAGTTATGAGTTATGAGATGATAAGAGCTATGTTAGAAGAGTGATGAGATTGAATGTAGAGAGATGGAGAGGAAGAGGACGACTGAAGAAAGATGGATGGACTGCGTGAGACAAGACATAAGAGAGATGAATGTGAACGATGTGATGACGACTAATAGGAGTGAATGGAAGAAAAAGACATACTGCGCCGACCCCAAAAAAATTGGGATAAGAGCAGGAAGATGATGATCTCACCGAACACCCCACCTGGGTACTGGGCCTTGGCAGACCCAGGCCGACCTCATTTTTTGAACATGTTTATGTTTTCGTGATCGAGTATAGTCCCGATTTAAGAAGTTGTGATTTGCCTGGCCATAAAATATGTCAAAATGTTCGTTTGCCGGAAGGCTTTAGAGTGTAATTTGAATTTCCAAAAACGGTTTGTAACTTTTTGTTATAAAAAAAAATAGTTCTCTGTATTGAATCAAGCTATAGCTTGAGCAATCTTAGGACACAGGTGGATAAAAACTGTAGGCTGTGCCCCTACGCGAGAGGTCAGTCTACGCTCCATTCACTTTATCGTATTTTTGACAAATTTTATCGTGTGCTTTTTAATTACATTTTCAATGCCTTTGATACTTTCGCTTAGTGTAAGATCTGTAGATTTTTTCTTAATAAATATTGAAAAAGTGTACTTTTGTTTTTATCTTATCACATCAACAATTAGGTCAGAGTATAATCATAAAACTAGTAATTTAGGTAAGTAATCTAGTTCGAACGATGATACTGATGGGTAGCGCTAACACTCTAAAAGCAAGCTGTTACTTAAGTCTTATTTTAAAGGAGCAGCATGTTGCTTGTAAATCTATTATTTTTAAGACGTGACGTTTAATCCACGTTACCATTTGCCAAGATAATGCTGTATGTTGAATGTTCTCGTTTTCTTCTTGGTATAGAAATCTTGATGAGTGGAAGTACCATATTACCTTTCTTTTCAACCTAAGTATAGTGTTGCTAATGTCTAATATCTTCACGATGTTTTTGCTAAGCACTGTTATTTGTGCTCCATTACCTTTTGGCATAATGATGTGAGTTGTCACGTATCCTTCTTTACCCATTTAAGATATTCTACAGTGATGTGTCTTATGCCCTAATACCTCTTAGTATACGGATATGAAATGTAGCTAAGTCTTCTTTACTCTTTGTTTTTTTCTGTGCAGATGTTACTTATGCCGAATTACCTCAAATGGAGAATAAGCTCAATTGATTTAAGCGACAAAAAACCACGTTAAACAACGTCGAATCAAATAAGTAAAAAAGCCAATTAGTGCTTTTATTTTTCTCGATTTTAGAGCTGTTTTCATTTTTACGTTACGACAATAAATAAAAAAGTTGTGATCATTTTTCTAAAATTTCAAACTTTAAACTGCTCTCCTGAACAATTTGGTTTTTGGCGGTTATACCCTATTTGTTTTTAACCGTCGATAGGTACTGTTGTAATTACCCTAGAACTCACAACAACGGTTTGAAAACATACGGCATTCACCATCCCGCAGTAGAAACAATAGAATCTTAAGTTATCTATGGCATCCAAGTTTTGTCTAATGATTTAGATCTATTACAAACAAACACGATAAAAAAATATTAAGCTAGGCTTGTATTATGATGACCAGATAACGGACAGAATACTTTTATACTCTTCTTTATTAAAATACTTAATCTTTACATAGTATAAAACAAAGTCGCTTTTTCTGTCTGTACCTATGTTTGCTTAGATCTTTCAAAGTACGCAACGAATTTTGATGCTGTTCTTTTATTAGATAGAGTGATTCAAAAGGAAGGTTTTATTAGGTATAATACATGCATAATATAGCCGTGTGAAGCCGGGGCGGGTCGCTTGTATTCCTATAAAAAAAACACCCATACCAGACACAAATATTCTACATACATATTTGTTTGAATCTGGAATCGAATCCGCAACCTTTTGCATTATTGAAGTCGTCAGCGGGATAAATAGTTAGTTTTCTCTTCATTCTACCTATTCTAAAATACCCTTTTATTTGCACCTTAAAGTGCACTTAAACCGAAACAAGTGAACTCTATTTCATATATTCTAGTAGAAAGAGTCATATACCGCGCGCGCGTGACCGCAGTTACCGTGCTACCATTATTCATTGGACGAGGATTTAAAGTTACTCTGTCTTATGTGCGAAAACAAGCGATGGTGTGCTATGAGAAGCTCTTATGGTATATATTATTAATTAGGTTAGGTTAGCATTAACAGCACTTATTGTCAGTATTTCTCAAAGTAATAGCAATTATATACAAAGTGAATTTACATGGGCCTTCAGGGCTATATCCTAAACTATAAAAGATAGTATGAAAATTATAGACTACAAAAATGAGCTATTTCCTTTGATTTGCCACACTGTTTGTTTCCAAGTATTGATCTCTATTAGCAACACTGTCGTGTGTTTTACGATTGGTATAAGAATATATGAAGTATATTTTTTTGCAAAATAAAGAGCTTCGATTTATGGCTATGGTATTTTTCAAAAATCTAAGAATGCACCTTTCAGCATTTTTCGTTATGTATTTATAGCCCTGAAGGCCCATGTAAAAAATTCACCCCGATATAGGATATAATTTTACCAGCACTATACACATAATATTCTTGAAACTAGTAGTAAACACAAATATATTGAGAGACAGCTAAAAGGTTCAAGTACCATGAAACCACTGCGTCAGAGAGAACAACGTTCCGTTCCTAAATAGACACATATTACAGTAAACGGCTCTCTGGCGTAATACACAAATAAACCATCGAGAAACGCGATTAAAAACAGGCAGACGACAGCTGATCGAGGACTTGTCGATCCATTCATATTCTGTGATTATATCCGCCTTATGTCGGACACGGCCTAAGTCGGAACGCCAAGCGAACTTGTTCATCCGCTTGATAGCAAGCCGCGGCCAAAGCAACAAAATAATCTGACGCCCACTAGAATCATAAGCTACGTTCACATAGGACAGCTACACTCCTAACTTTTGTTTAACGAGTGTTTATATTGTTATTGCAAAGATAGCAATGCGGAATGGCTTCAAACGCTATACTTTCAAGTGAGAATACACTCTTATCTACAGCGTCTTCCAGAATCTTCGGGATTCCGAACACTTTATAATGTAACATTAAATATTTTATAAGTGTTTGTTGCCTTTTCGGTGTGTGAGCGGGTGTTTATTGTTGTGTGGAGATATTTGAAGGCGAGTATAAACGTGTGGAATATTTTTTCATTATTAAACTTTGAGGATTTGTAGTATAAGAAAATATCTTCAATTTTAGGATATGGAGATTTTATAAAACAGTATTGGCTTAGTGGGAGATGGTTAAAGTTTTTATTAACCCCCGACGCAAAAACGACGGGGTGTTATAAGTTTGACGTGTCTGTGTGTGTGTGTGTGTCTGTCTGTGGCATCGTAGCTCCGGAACGGATGAACTGATTTTGATTTAGTTTTTTTTGTTTGAAAGCTAAGTTAGTCGGGAGTGTTCTTAGCTATGTTTGATCAAAATCGGTTTAGCCGTCTTAAAGTTATGGGGGATAAAAGTCAAGATCAAAAACCGAATGTAAGTAGATATACTTGAGTGGGGTATCAAATGAAAGGGCATGACTTGTACATTCCAAATATCTATGTTTGATCAAAATCGGTCCAGCCGTCTGAAAGTTATGGGGGATAATACTCAGGATTAACAACCGAATGTAGGTTAGCAGATATTATGCCCGAGTGGGGATCAAGTTAATTTGAGTTTTTTGGCTAGGTTTGGATCTTTTTTACTTTTTCTCTCCATATTTAGGGTTCCGTAGCCAAATGGCAAAAACGGAACCCCTATAGATTCGTCATGTCTCTCTGTCTGCCGTATGTCACAGCCACTTTTTACCGAAACTATAAGAACTATACTGTTGTTGAAACTTGGTAAATAGATGTACTCTGTGAACCGCATTAAGATTTTTACACAAAAATAGAAAAAAAAAACAATAAATTTTAGGGTTCCCCATACTTAGAACTGGATCTCAAAAAAAAAAAACATCAAACCCATACGTGTGAGGTATCTATAGATAGGTCTTCAAAAATGATATTGAGGTTTCTAATATATTTTTTTCTAGACTGAATAGTTTACGCGAGAGACACTTCCAAAGTGGTAAAAAGTGTCCCCCTCTGTAACTTCTAAAATAAGAGAAACTAAAAAAAAATTATGATCTAAACCGTAAACCGCAATTTACCCTTCATTCATGTATTTTTATCACTAGCGCCATCTATTTTTTATGGCTCCTATTTAACAGACGTGATTTTTATGTGATGATAATGGTACGGAACCCTTCGTGCGTGAGTCCGACTCGCACTTGACCGGTTTTTATTATATTACTAGCTGCGCTCCGCGGTTTCACCCGCGTAACTCCCGACCCCGTGGGAATATCGGGATATATTAAGATGTAAGCTATCCTATCTTTCAAGTCGGATCAAACTGCACACGGTGTGCAAAGACTAAAATCGGTTAAGTAGCTTAGGAGTCCATCGCGCACAAACAACGAGACACGTAATTTATATATTAGAAAAAGAATGCCTATACTTAATAAAAAAAACTGTGTAGGGTTAAAAATATTGTTTAACTATAAATTAATAACTGTTATTTTTGTTACACCAAATTATCTGAATCATAAATAGCAAGAAAATAAAGAAATTAAATAAGAAAATCAAAAAGTCCCTCCCTACAAAAAATATGAAATAAAAAATTAAATTAAAAATTAAAAAAACCCCCGACACAAAATAATAAAAATAGTAGTAAGTACGTTTTTACGTTCTTAAAACAAGCAAAAAATACTATGAAAAAAAAAGCCACAAATAGAACAAAAAAGGTATAAACGTGAAACCCTATAAAAAGAAAAAAATAACCTCGAAATTATGATTCTACTACGTAAGTACCTACATGTGAATTTTTTTGATTAAATATTGTCGCGTCGGGGGACCGCTCTTTACCTATAGAAACACCTTCTAAGTAAAATGATATTAAAATTTCAACGAAAATGTTAAAGTATTAAGAATTACTAGTGAAACTACTTAAAAACCAAATAAATGCTAAAACAAAAATGTTTACATTAGTTATATTATATTGACTCGAAAAAAAAGAGCGGTCCCCCGACGACGCGACAATATTTAATCAAAAAAATTCACATGTAGGTACTTACGTAGTAGAATCATAATTTCGAGGTTATTTTTTTCTTTTTATAGGGTTTCACGTTTATACCTTTTTTGTTCTATTTGTGGCTTCTTTTTTTTTTCATAGTATTTTTTTGCTTGTTTTAAGAACGTAAAAACGTACTTACTACTATTTTTATTATTTTGTGTCGGGGGTTTTTTCAATTTTTAATTTAATTTTTTATTATATGAAAGGTAGTAGATTCAGACCAAGATAGTACGGACTGTGCACCAAAGGGTTTCTCTTTAGAAACATTAAACAATGTTTTTACTGTGAAATAAAACATCACAAAGAAAACTCTTGGATATTGGAGAGGCATATTTATATGGATGTCGAAGCGCCATAACTTGAAACAGATAAAAGAAAGAGAATGAAGTACCTAATCTAACAGATAAATAAATGATGAATGATGATGATTGGATTATCTACATCCATCAGAATTTGGTCGCATTAAATCGTCTTAAATTCTAAATTAGGATGTGTGTATGCGGAATCCGTTCACCAATAAGAAGAAGACACAAGGAATTCGGTGGTTGTTTGATTTTTTTTTCTACTTTGGAACTGTCATGACCAGCAGTGTGTGTTAGACCTGCAGCTTAAAACAGGCATAGCTTAAATATTCACAGCAGTATGCTATATAATATGTAGAATAGGCATTGTTTATCAGAACAGCATTACACGCAGTGAATCAAGCGCGGTTTGGCGCTGGGACAAATCGGGGTATAAATCAGAGGGCGGACGGGGTAGGGCTAGGTGTTTACTGGGTGGGGTAGTTTCATGATTTGTGCATTTGTTTAACTAATATTATTGCGGGTGGTTTGGAGTTAAATAATGCAATTTTTTTGTTCCAATTGTTAAGGTGAAAGGGTACCTGCGAGCTCTCCATACAAACGTAGTCGACTGTTTCCTCCCTGGATAATGACACTAGCACAAATATTTTTGTGCCATAAAACCTATAACTGCCATGACTATGCCCCTATGTTTTGGTTTTATTCATTTTCATAGAAATAAAAAAATAGGGGCATGGTCATGGCAGTTATAAGTTTTATGCACCAAAAATATTTGCTCTAGTGTCATTATCCAGGGAGAAAACAGTCGACAGTCCCAGTACCGGGGGCTTTCTCCAGTTGTATGGAGAAAGCCCCCGGTACCCTTTCCTCTTAAGAAAAATAATGAAATATAGTCATCAGGCAAATGAAGCCGCGGTTTCTTTTTGAAGTGGCTTATTTTAAAACAATCAAATTTTATTTGAGATAATTAAATAGAAAACAATATAGGATTTTGTACTAACATGGTTATTCCCACTACTAAAGTAATTTAAAATGTGACATTCACTGAAACTGAACAGACTTCCTAAACATCCATAACCTAATTTTCCTGTTTCAATATTCAAATTCTTTCCGCGTAAACTACTGTAATTAACGTCATTGACGTAATCACGCGAGTGACACTAGATCCACACGTGGAGAAAAAAGGGAGAATTGAAAAAGTTTGAATAAGGAACGCAACGTGCGCGTGCGTGCTGTAAGAAGATTATATTGTGTAAACTAAGACAAAATGTACCATAATACAGTCCTGGCGGCGCGGGCGCGGTTGCTTACCGTGGTGAGTGGCCTTTCCTTCCTCTATTTCCATCACCTAGGGGTCTGACCAGGCTACTTAAAGTCAAAACATTTACTTACTATGTTTTATGTCCACAAAATAAAACAAAAAACGTGGTAAATATCAGACTTAGCAAGTAGGCAACTACTACTTTTTTTTTAAAAACATATTTTTACTTTTTAAAACTACTATCTATAAAAAATCACAGTTTTTAAAGTTTACTTTTAAACGTTACTTTCGACATCATAGAGGGCTCCTAAGCAAATCGGGGTGTAAATCAAATAATGAACGGGGTAGGACAAGGGTAAAAGAAAATGGGGTAGTTTCATGATTCGGTTGTCTTTGTTTAATAATATTATAGTTACACTATTACAGATTTAAAAAAAAAATGTTTAGTCGGTTATTTTACTTAAAACTATTACTTTTTCGATTTTTATTTTTATTCATTTGAAAGTCATTTAAAAATAATAAAAAAGCAGTAAACATTCGTCTAAAATATTAAAGCCTAAAACAAAGAAAGTGGTTCTTTATAGGTATATGAATTTATTGAACATCTAATAAAATCAAATCATAACATAAATAAAACCTGAAATACTTACTTGTATCACAATTTCCCGTGGACCATAAAACAAATAGCCTCAGAATTTTTCCCTCTAATATTTCCTGCGTGAACTATGCATGGGTACCGTGATATATAGATGGTTTGTCTCTTTTTATACAATACTATTTTAGAACGTTTTTTTCTACGAATGTCACTTTTTTTCAGTATAGCTAGGATCTATGACGATGGTCTGAATGAAGCCATATTAAAGGGATCATATTATTATTACCATATTATTTGTCCCTAAAGAGATCCCGTACTATATTAAGGTTCCGCTAGTCGATCGTGTTTCTATACAAATGAATTTAGAGTGTTATCCATTTATTCTTTATGGAATTTGAAAAAACAAAAGTTAGATCTACATAACAAGTTTATATCTATCCCATGTAGGCGACGAAATAGACAAATTATATTTATTTATATTAAATTATATATTAAATATAATTTGTCTATTTCGTCGCCTACATGGGCTAGATATACTCGTGGCTTGTTATGTAGATTTAACGTTTGTTTTTTCAAATTCCATAAAGAATAAATGGATAACACTCTAAATTCATTTGTATAGAAACACGATCGACCAGCGGAACCTTAAGCACCTTTAATCATATGACATTTTAACACTTTGTTAGACACTAATATTAACTGAAAGACTTTGAACGAGAATTACAAAGCCACCACTTTCCAGCCAGCTAAATTATTTTAAAAATAGAATTAAAGTAAAATAGGTAGGTAAGTACTTATAATGAGTCTACAACAAAAATATAAATAGTCTTTTGTTTTATGTTGATTTGAACGTACGATATAGTGCAACCAGTGAGCGCTCTCCCATATAATCGGGGCCCTCTCAGCTTAGTCGACCGTGTCCAGAGGAAATAAATTTTCAAGACTTCTAAACAAGGTCTAAACTAACTAAGCCGCGGCTTTCATCACGATTTTTTCCTTTACCGTAAGAGCAAAAACACGAAAGAATTTCGTAAGAAAAAAAAACCAGTGGTGTGGGGCCGGCCGGGATTCGAACTTAAGACCTTCAGAATGACACCCAGTGTCACCACTAGGCCAACACCGTTCTCGTATCGTAATCACTATCACTACATAGTATAAAATAAAGTCACTTTTCGCCGTCCCTACGTCCCTATGTCCCTATGTCCCTTGTATGCTTAGATCTTTAAAACTATGCAACGGATTTTGATGCGGTTTTTTTTAATAGATAGAATGATTCAAGAGGAAGGTATTATATGTATAATACATGCATAATATAACCGTGCGAAGCCGCAGCGGGTCGCTAGTTAATAATAAAGATAGAAAGATTTTTGTATTTAGAAATAAGTAAGTACCCGTGTAACATTTAATATTGTGTTTTAAATTGGAATACATTTTTTATAACAAAGATCGTATCGTACCACCTAAATAGCTTTACGTTTATGATGCAGTGTGCGGTGCATATGGCAAGCGCGTGGTCCACGTGATTAATTCACGGCACCTCGCTCGCTCGCACCTACCGACGCCTCGTCTGTAACCAACTTTATTTACCTATGTTGACGTGTGGATTATTATTTTATTACTATTTGCCTAACAGATTATTATTGATTGTTTTTTTGACATAAAAATAAAGTAAAATTCAAGTGTGACCTTCCCGCTCACGTTCCGTTATTGACAAGGTAACTATGGCTACATATTATCATATAATTTTTCTTAACATAAACGAAAGCTTATTATATTATTTAAAAAAACTACTGGTTGTCTGTAAAGTCAGTTTACGGACGATAATTTTACGCAATAACGTCATAAGAAAACATGGATGGTAACCATAGCAACGATGCTATGGTTACCAACATAAACTTTCGTTTATGTTAAGAATAAGTGACGGTGCAGTCGGTTTCCAAAAGCCGAAAAAGAAAAGTTATTTGAATATATTCACTGGTTCTTTATCCCGTATTTACTGGACCGGTTTTTTACTGGAAGGTAATGTTCGCACCATATTTGCAGGACCGACCGGTTTGTGTATTTGCCGGTATCAAATACAGTCGCGTATGTCAACACGCTTCTACTGCTACATACGCCATCACCGAATAAAAACGTAATACGATACAACGATCTGATGTCTGAATGAGCCGTAGTCATTATCATTACATGGTATAAAACAAAGTCACTTTCCGCTGTATATCCCTATGTATGCTTAGATCTTTTACGCAACGAATTTTGATGCGGTTTTTTAAATATATAGAATGATTGAAGAGGAACGTTTCATTGTAAGTCTAGTTATTTGTATTACATTTGTCCAAAAATAGTGTTTTAGTTACCATAAAGTCACAATACGACACTATACTTTACAGTTCATGAAATCTTTATTTTTTTTCTCAAATATTTTTCAAACTAGTAACATCACGTCATTAAGTAATGAAATATCTTCGTAACACCTTCCGATATTGATGTCAATATAGTTGAAGGCAGCCCTAGTATTTTGTACTAATGCATTGAATAACTACATTTACACGGACCGAATCACCCGTGCTGAGATTTGATAGGTATGGAAGACGTTCAAATAATATCCATAATTTATTATTTCATAAAAACTGGCCAAGTGCGCGTTGGACTCGCGCACGATGGGTTCCGTCCGTATCATTATATTCTGTTTTTAGTATTTGTTATTAAAGCGGAAATGTGACGGACGTGCGAAAATTGTAACTGTCTAGCTATCACGGTCTTTATGACACAGCCTGGTGACAGACAGTCGGACAGTGGAGTCTTAATAAAAATGTCCCGTTTTAAGGAACCCGGACCCCGCAATCGATTCAGTTAGATCTTACGTGAACAGGTATCGATGACTGCACTGCACTTTTGTATTATCATAAAATAGTACATAAATGTTAGATCATTCAGAAAGAAAAATAGTTGATCCGTTTCAGGTGGTCGGTCGGAATGAAAGTCCAACGGGCCGATTGTCGTATTCTTATGCAGCGCGTGTTGACTGCATTTGCGTCATTACCATTAGATATCGTATTGCCCTAATTTCTTAAGACGCACACGTCACGCAAACCTAAACGTCGCGCGCTCGCCGTATTGCCCTAATAGAACGTGAGCTACGCGTCTTTTGTATCGCATAAAAACGGTACCTATCGCCCAAAATTCGTCGTGACATAAATGTCAAATTAATTGTTACATTAGACAAAAACGTACTGCAACAGCTTGTTTCACGCAAGTAATGGTTACGCGTAGCTTCATTTTACGGCAGTACCGATTATCGTTTGCGTGCACGTGACATATGCTTCAAATGTTACCGCTAAGGGGGGGGGGGCAGTTTAATTTTTTTAAAGCGTTCCCGCATAAAGAGTGTGTGTGTAAATCAAGTTACTGCATCGAATATAGGTCACAAGGTCAGTGCAGGTGTTAGATGATTTATATGTGCCATTTGTCGCACGTATAGCTGGGGTAGGTTACTAGGGTTGTCGCTCTGTCGCTGGATCTCGTTTGTTCAATTGAGATGTATGGGGAATGAAGTTTGTTCTTAGTTGTTTTTTTGTTTGTAGCGATATGCGATAGTGGGATATTTTGCTGGTATTGATGAAATACGTTTTGTTTGGTAAATGTAGTTATCAATACTAGATAGGTGGTATTATGGAGAAGAGACATTTTCTTTCTTGAGTATATGGCTATGAAATTTCTGGGCCGATTTCGATAAAACAGTATTGTAGATAATAGATATAGATACAATAATAGATTATTTAAGGACTAGTAGCTACTTTTAAAGGCGCTGAGCACACTGAAAACGTATTGGGAGAAATCCGGGGGCGGGAATTTTGTAATTTTCGAGTTTGCGAGTACTTTATGCTTAACTTGTACGTGCCGGAGCGACCTGATCCCCAAGCGACCCGTCCCTGAGAATCACACTTTCTAAGTTCTTGCGGGTGCAAAAATTGTCGGTTAATTTCAACGTTTAAAAATACAATTTCAAAAACTAATGTATTTATTCACTCTGGAGTTAAAACAAATCACTAAAGCAGTTATTATAATATTTTCTAATTTAAAACTAGATTAAACTACGAGTTACTGAGCAAAACAAACAAGTAAAAGTTAACAACATAACGGAGCAAATAAAAAAAAAGTTATTATTTCAATACTTTAATACCTGCCTTTATACGTCATAAAAGCTCAGAAATAATGTTGAAATTAAAGCTTAAAATAAAAGTGTTGAAACGTCATAAACTCTTCACTTTAAACGCAATTAGCTCGAGCTGGAAAAAAGGTGCAAAAGGTTTTTTTGTTAGAGAAAAATATTTATAAAATCTAGGGCTGTTTTAAGGACGGAGCCGCAGTAAGCTCATGAAATTTGACGTCAAGATTGCTATCGGTTCAGTAGTTTTTAATTACAATACAGATAAAAGACGGACAAACAGATAGACAGAAGTAAAATCGTGTTAAAATATACAGGGTGGTTAATTTGAGTGGGTCAGATAGGGCAAGTTGTAGTGGCCGTAACTATGAGAAAACGTTAAGGAACATTCTTTGAAAAAAAAAAACTTTGCCTTGCAAAATGCAATAAAAATAATACGCAACGGGAGCTTTCATTCCGACAAAAACCGAAAAAAAAACTCTTTGTTGGTACCTTTTTTTATACATCAAAACAGCATAACCCAGATAAATTAAGAATGTTTCATCTACCTAACATGTAATTAGCAGTAAGATATTTTATTCGTATTTAACTTATCGGGATAACTTTATAGCACTAGTTGGTTATATATAACTCACGTGTGTATAATAAGTTGCATTATGAGCCTAAAGCGGCTTAATAAGATCCACTTTATGAGCAACTGTGATAAAAAAATATTTATCCAATTTTGTGCAGTTGTTTTGAAGTTCTGCGCGTACATACATTACGGCGATTTTTTTTATTTTTTTTTATTATTATATTATTGTAGGACACTTCACACATTTATTATAAGTATAATAAATTATTTAAATAGATGGATATAGGTGTAAATGAATAGATCAGTAGGGACAAGTCTCACTTTCCAAATAACCTAAACCCTCTAAAAATCAACGTAGAACATAAAGCTCAGAAATAAAAGGCAAACACGTTGACACAGTAATTCGAGCTTGTCAGAAACCCGTGAATATTTAGCAGGTAATTCGGTATTGCGAGCATTCGGACTAGCGAAGGGATTCACTAACTTTACCTCTATTTCTACATTTAATAGGTAATTTATTTAATTTTATTCATCACTGTATTTTTAAATTTTTAAAGCAAGAAACTCACACTAACATTAAAAACAGTAAAAAAATATATTTACTTGCTCCCATCGGTTAAGTACGTATTTTCTGTCTTTTTTTATATCTATATTATTATATTATCATCTATATATTATTATTAGGCTGTGGTCCAAAATGAACAGCGCTTAGATACATTGCTAACAATCAAATCTCCTCGTCCAGAATCTTAAGCACGTGAATTCCCATTCCCCCCCCCCCCAAACATTTCTATTTCGTTCGTCTTTTGGTTTTTGCTTCGATCGGCTCCGCTAGGTGAGCTGATAAGATTGAAAATATCTAAACGTCTAATGGTCCATTGAAATGTTACATTTTTTTAGGCTTAGTGTGCATTTGTCAGAGGACGCAATTTTATTTTTTAGATAGCAAGGGGGGGTCAGCTTAAAGCTAAATCCAAGTTTGAGGGACTGTAGTTCTTATCCCATGGCCACCATCTTGGAAAAAGGGATTTCAATGGTTTTTATGGTTTATCTGACAAACTAAACCCCCCCTTGCTAATCTAAAAAATAAAATTGCGTCCTCTGACACATGCAACCGCAAATGTAACTTTTCAATGGACTATAAGCGACTACTCTAGGGTAGCAAAGGACAGCCATGCGATTTAACTCCAATTGTCAGAGTAAGCGAATACCACGCTAGCGTACCGTACAGTACGTCGTTCATTTGTCCCCTGTTTGTCAACGTCTGGCGCTATGAAATGGTTGTTAATTATCAGGCCGCGCGCTGCCGACTCGGCTGAGGGATTGATTTCTGGATTTCAATTTGGTTATCACACTTGTGGACACGTGTCCAATGTGCCCGGCGACTTGTCAATGTGTCGGTAATTTCGTCATTCGTAGGTAGGTATACCTAAGGGTGTGTAGTTACTCGATTATGTTTGGGTTTTGGACGTTTTTGGATAAAGTATTCAGGTATTGACAACCTTTGTGGCGCGGCGGACGAACACCCCTGCTTGCGAAACAGAAACCAGTAGGTTTCCATTGCTGCCTCAAATAAATATTTATAAAGAAATATTTGTTTTTTATCGGGGTGTTCCTGTATGTAGGTATGTTATTATGCATTTACAAAGAATAAGTAGGTATTATATGCGTTGTCTGGCCTCTATAACACAAGCCCAGTTGGGGTTAGATGACGCTATGTAAAAATGTATTGCAAATATTGCAGGCTTTTATTTATTTTTTGAAAAATATTTCTTATATACGTAAGCAATCAGTATTTTATGGTGCACTTCGTTCCTGAAGAAATGTGATCTCATACAAATTGTATGATTTCAAATGAATAATAAATTTTGAGTTATGCGAAGGGATATGACTAATCCAAAAGGCTGACTGATTGATAGTGAACGCATAGCCTAAACTGCTGGTTCTAGAGACGTCATATTTGGTTAATGTGTTGTTTTTAAGTATAGGTTTGTATCCATTAAGAAAGGATTTTTTGAAGTCCTTTTCCTGTAGACTATGCGAGCGGAGCCGCGGGCGAAAGCTAGTACCCACTAGTATTTTATATTTTGTCGATTCAGTTTTGTCGTTGATTTTTCATACAAGTTTTCCTTAATTTGTTACTTTCTGGCTTTTGTATATCTGTGCTGTGTGTATAGTTTTAATTTAAATCATCCTCAAACACGAATCCTGAGATACTCGCGATCAATCATAATGATAGTACGGGATTTGATTACAGCGAATATAAATTAATAGAATATCGTGCTTTAGTGAATTTCGCAATTTGCGCATCATTCTAAAACCAAAAACCATTATTTCAAACTTGTCATCCGTAATGAAGGATGCTCGAATGCTCGTATTGCTCACTAATCCGACAGCGGTCGAGCGGTCGCAGACGCAGGTGTTTCGGCTACTCTCGGCAATGTACGGTAACACTCGAGTAACGCACTGGCCTTTGACATGCCACCGCAACGGCCGTCAGCCATTGGTTAATCGGATTATACGACATTATAACGGATCAACGCTTTCACGTGATTTGAAATAGAATTTGAATTTGGAAACAAATTAAATAAATAAATAAATTAACTCGCATCGTAGGGACTGGGACAGAGCGTAAAGAAATAAAATAAAACAAATTAATTAAATAAACAACAATTCAGGACATTAATTGCACACAGTGCCATCAAGCCCAAGCAAATGAACTTGCTAAGCTTGTGTTATGGACTTATCTGCTTATAACTAGAAAATAAGCGTAAAAAGACAAATTGTAGTTTTACCAGTATGTATATTAAACAGAAACTTTTTTCTGTAGATAACTTAATTTTGGCCAATTTAAATTTATTCCAAGTCATATTTTTAAAATCAGTGAAAGGCTTTGTAGGTTTGACTTACAGAATTTTACTTTATGGTTTGTTGACAAAGTTCATATAAATTGATCGTTCGTACGTTGATTGTAAAAAGAGTTTTCTAAGCTCCACCGCTAGCTTCGATTAAAAACTCTCGCTATGTGACTGACGCTGTCGTTTCCAAAGCCGGAGTAACTGCGTTCGGTAAAGGCCCTTTCGGGTTTAAGCTAACGTCAAGGTAAATATTTTTTGTGTTTTTAGTAGTTTTTAGAGATTAAAATACTTGTTGTTAGTTAGTTTTTTTCAAATTGTGGCCAGGCAACAAATAAAGACTTGTATAAAATAAATGTTGCAGGACATTGCACACAACGCCATCTATTCTCTCTGTCATCTGTCCCAATCCGAAAGCAAACTTTAACAAATATTTGTTCGAGACGGCCGGCAATCGAATCAACTTTGCGTTGCGTTGTCATTCACCACGTCACAGAGGTCGAAGATCTATGGCGAAAATAAAAAAAACAGCTTTAAGACTAAGGGAGCATATTATTTCTTCTAACGAGACACTGGGTCAGTCAATAGACGCGTTACGTAATGTGAGGCTTAGCATAGTGAGCACCGTGATTAGCTGACTCTTGCTGAAAGAAATAATAAGCCATCAGGACAAATTAGCAAATAGGTCTTAGTCTTCCAGCAAGGCTATGTGCGTCAATTTAAAATGTTCGTATCGTGAAATTGTATGCAATGACGTGTCGATCATTAAAAAGCAGTACCTATCAATAAATCATTCGTTCAAATGTAAACGTCAGAATTTATTATTATTACAATATTATAATAGTATAGATACATACGCCGGGAACAAGTATTTATGCTGACCATAAATTCTTGTTTCTGGTTCTGGGTGTTTCCTATATGTATAATATGTATATGTATATATTTACAAAAAAAAAAAAAAAAGTATATAAGTAGTTTATCCGTTATCTGGCACCCATAACACAAGCATTAAGTTGCTTAGCTTGGGGCTGGATGGCGATGTGTAATATGTCCTGAAATATTTATTATTTATTTATTTATTTTTATACCTACCTACCTATGTTACGCGAAACTCAATAAATAGGCATTATGCATAAGTTCCGAGGATTATGAATAAAAAGAGAGTAGGTTGGACCAATCATGCAATACTAACTGGTTCAATAGTATGGTTGTAGTATGTGAGCATATGTTGGATAGGCCAAACCACTACCTTCGCTTTGATCAGGTATTGTGTTTCACGACGTTCATTCAACGCGGTCTAACATATTGCATTAGTGTTTGCACTATGCGGCCTTCACAGACTTTTAAAGCTTCGAGGGCTTATTTTTTTTTTTTTTTTTTTTTGTGTGTGGTATCCCTGTACCTACGGTTGGTACGCTTGATACCTTCACTAGCGCCACCTACCGATATCGACGTTATCGGATGGATGCGAGCTTCTTCATTCTGTGTTTGTCTGCCGGTCTTCACACAAGTCACCTCAAGTTTGAAGCAGTACCTATTGGTCTCTGAAGATGGGAGGAATCAAAAGGAAGCAAGAAGAGGAGAAAATAAAGAAAAGGATCGCCGAGTTACAACAAGAATTCAAGACTAATCATCGTCGCATCCGCGTTATCGATTCCTCATTAGAGAGTGAATCCGAATGTAAGTTTCATAAATACCCTCCATTTTATGAATATGTTCTCAGATGCGCATCATGTCCAAGAACTGAAGTCCTTCTACCTGCGGTGTGCCTGCGGTTTTTTGTGTCGAAATATGACGTGTTACTGCCTATACTGGCAAAAAGTACCGTCATTTTGTGTTTTACACGCAATGTCGACAAAACGACACCATCTTGACCAAAATCTGACGAGTTTCTGCCTCTGCGCAGATAGATACCGTCACAATAAAAATTGTGTTCTAACACAATTATTTGGTCCCACAGCACTGGTGGACATGGACAGCGAGGCTTCTGCGTCCCGACCGACGGACCGTCGCGTCGTCGCATCGCGTCACCACACAGCCGACCCACGGCCCACGCCCACGCAATGACCCACGCCTTGGCCCACGGCCCACGGCCACGCTATGGCCCACGCCCACGCAATGTCCTACGGCGTGGCCCACGCCGGTCGTGGTCGTCGAACCACGAGGCCGACGACCGGAAGCTGCCACCGTGACCGCCGCCATTACTTCGATCGACGACGACGCTACCAGCCCAACTGCTGACGTCACAACGACGCCAGACTATGATCTCGACGTTGAATCCGAGATGGAAGTTGGATGTGAAATCCTCGAGTTACTACGTGACGTAACGACACCAGAAACTATCTTAGGACTGTATATCCACAAAGATGTTGCCATCTGCTGGCAAAATATTCTTGCCAAGGGCCTCCAAATAGTAGCCAAAGAATAACTACTACGAGGAGTACCTACTTCACACCCACAAATTGTGAGTTTATCCTTGCACCAGAACTCAATCCATTGGAGTAGCCTTGTCAGGCTTAGCAGTGACAATGGACAAGCTGCTAATATTAAGCAGTAAGGAGCAAGAAATTTTGAAGCCGCTTAGCGTCGCCTGCCGAATTTTGTGCGACGCTCACTTCTGTGAGACAAACTAGTAGAAAACTAGTTCTTGCAACCGTGAATTCGAATGATAGAGGAAAATTCCTTTTCGGTGACAATGTCACTGAAAAATTGAAATCAGCAAAATCGATTCAAAAATCGGGAGAAGATTTTAAAAATTGGTCATTTAATCGAGCTGCGTCGGAAGCCGACATCCAGGGGCAGAGCGCGCGGAGGGACGGCGCCCACGACCAGGAACAGCAGCACGCGCGGGCCGCAGGACCGAGCACGGCCTCCGCGAGCATCACCACCACTTCGGCGCGCTCCCTTACCGCTCACCGGGCAAGCAGCGACGCGGAGATCTATAAGGTACCATACGCTGGTCGACTCAAATATTTTATTTATAAATGGTCTCAAATCACTGATGATTTACTGTACTTCAATGGATAAAGGGTTATAAAATCCCTTTTAGTCTAGTACTGACCAGTACCTTATCAAAATTTTGAATCTAATATAACACCCCTTCGTTTTTGCGTCGGGGGTTAATAATTTCAAAATTAGTTGAAGTAAATGTAGAATTTGCAAAAGCTCTAAAAATAAAATAGCGCGATATTTATGCCATATTAACCTTTATATCAATTTTTGTCTGGCATCTTTCTTCTGCCTAAGCCAAATGGCGACAAACGATTTATTTTAATAAGTTTAATGATATAGCTCATTTTGAAATGGAGTACGATAGTATTGCATCAAAATTTGTAACTTATTATTATCAATGGCCTCTTTAGATATTAAAGACGCATATTTTTTCATACTTAAACATGAATCAAATAAAAAGTACCTACCTCAGATGTAAATATAACAATATTCTGTACGAATTTAATATTTGACCGTTTGGCTTGTGCAGTGTGCACTGCACCCTATGCTTTCACCAAGTTGATGAAACCGGTTATGGAATACCTACGATCAAGTTATTTTATTTCCGTAATATTTTTGGACGATAGTTATTTAGAACCTATTCGCAGTGTCAACGTAACGTAAACAAAACAGTTATGTTAATCGAAAGCCTCGGTTTTAAATTAAACTGCGAAAAATGTGTTTTGGTTCCAGCCATTGTGTGGAAGTTTTATAGAATTTGATTCCAAAAACATGATTTTAACATTCAAAACCAGAATTAAAAAACAAATCTTAAAATTTTTGAACTTATAAAATCGTTAATCTTGATTGTATACAAAGGAATTCGAGCACCTTATGTACAAGTGTTTATTAAAAGATCCTAGTTACGAACAAATTATTAAAATACCCACTAGTTTAAAAACTGATATGTGCTGGTGGTTTTCTAATCTAATTTTACAATGAACATACTTTTACTTCTCTAAATTCAAACAATTTTAAATCGTTTTTGTTTCGGATACGTCCCTCAGTAGATAATAAAAATAGTTGTGGCTATTGAAAAGAAAACGTACTTAATTTACACATAAATGAACTGGAACTAAAAGCACATTTTCTAGCGTAAAAATGTTTTGCTTAAAATGAAAATAAATCGGAAATATTGTCGCGTTTAGATAATACTACGGCTATTTCTTGCATAGGCATTAAATACTACCCATCCTAGCTACATCTTAATAAAATAGCTCAAGATCTGTGGATGTGGCGTGAAAGGCGTAAAATCTGGGTTTTTTGCGTCGCAAATAAAATATATTAAAGACAATCACGAGACTGATTTTTAGCTCGTAATTTTTTTTTAATATAACGATTGAGAATTAGCATATTATGCATTTTAATTACATACAGTTTAGCTCAGCCAAATGTCGGTTTGTTCGCTAGCAGATGAAATGCAAAATGCCCTATCTATGTAACGTGGAATAATGATCCCGACTCATGGGAAAATCTATTACTTTAGCCTTTCCGCCTTTCTCACTAAATGTAAAATTATTACATACAATTATAAATGACGAAGCAGAAGGTATCGTAGTTGTTCCATACTGGCCAATCCAGCCTTGGTTCCCCGTTTTTAAGCAATAATTGTTTCAAGTTTGATAATCTACGATCCTGATGTTCACCTAACAGATCGTCACACAAACTGTACTGAACTCTAACGCTAGTTGCCGCGAAATTATCCGGCAGACCTTACTAGTTATAAAGTTATCACCTGCATTTTTAGAAATAATTTTGCATTCGCTATCAGATAAGACCTGTATTCAATACAATAATTGTATAAACAACATGTGACATTTGTGTTACAGATGCGCGCGCATTAAAATTTCACTCATCATTTTTTTATAACGCGCATAAAGAAATATAACTTCAAAAATTTGATTGCATATTGTGTAGAACATCAATATGATTATAATAACGCATCTGTTTCAAATGTTATCGATTTTTTAACTTATATTCAATAGTGATGTTAGATATGTGTTCTATATTATGTAATGCACCATAAATTCTTATAAATCTGTTTTGTCTCTTATTACACAAAATCTGTCAGAACATGATGATATATAACGTTTTATGTGAGGGGTGTTTAGAATAAGACCTCCGGCACCTAGGTATGAAATAATCTGGGATCCCGGTGTAGTACTCAATTATTAGGTGCAAAAATGCCCAAATAATAGTCTTAATCTAGAAACCCTATCGAAGAAGACACGGACTTTATTGGCTCTAGTGACTGCACATAGGGTATAGACCTTTTCATTTATTAGATGAAGTAATATTTAAATTAGTACATAGTTCCCGTGACTGTACATATATTTATTAAAATACCAAATATCAATAAAACTACTAAGACCGAATTGTCCACAACCGATATTAAAACTACCGTATTTTGAACAAAGACCTGAAATTTGCCCAGCTAGATGTTTAGAAACATATTTAGTTAAAATTATTCATTACGTTCAAATACAAACGAATTATTGTTTATAAGTTTTAGGCTTCTTTATTCTAAGTTAACATCTCAGAGATTAAAGTCACTGGATTAAAGATATACACTTGAAAACAATGGAATTGATACTAAGGTGTTTGGTGGTCATAGTACTCGACATTGCAGCCAATAGAGCCGGTGTTAACATCGAAATTTTAAGGAAAACCGCTGGTTGGAGTGAAACATCAGTTGTATTTCTAAAATTTTATAATCGAAATGTTGCTAATAATGGTGTACAATTTGGATAAACGATTTTATCCAGTAATAATTAGGTTCCTATTTAAGTATATAATTCAATAAATATATCAGTGATTTAAGTATAGCTTAAGTTGCTTTCAGTAAGTGTAATTCGTTACGAAAAATAAATATGTTTATTTTTGTTACATAATCCTATTTTATTTACTTACCTAGTTCTCTGAACATCATGCAATATGTTAGACCGCGTTGAATGAACGTCGTGAAACACAATTATTGATCAAACGAACTTACCAAGTGAAGTTCGATCACAATTGTGTGAACGACTTCATTCAACGCGGTCTATACTACAAACCCTCCCAAATACCTACTTACTTAGCAGTAAATAGGTTCATACAAAAATAACCCTAATCCCTAAAATAAAATGAGGAAATGTAGGTATGTAGTTACATATAGGTAGGTATAGCTCTGAACCAATGAAGAAGCTCGCATCCATCCGATAACGTCGATATCGGTAGGTGGCGCTAGTGAAGGTATCAAGCGTACCAACCGTAGGTACAGGGATACCACACACAAAAAAAAAAAAAAAAAAAAATAAGCCCTCGAAGCTTTAAAAGTCTGTGAAGGCCGCATAGTGCAAACACTAATGCAATATGTTAGACCGCGTTGAATGAAGTCGTTCACACAATTGTGATCGAACTTCACTTGGTAAGTTCGTTTGATCAATAACAAGTACTAGCTACTGAAAACAGGTTTGTGCCTAGAATGCTTCGAGAAGCCTTTGAAATCCAGAAGCATCCCAACAATTTTAATAGAGAGGAGGGTTGGAGAGTACCACCGGTTTGGGACCCAGTACTGCATTTAGTTAGGTCTCAAGCCCCGCAAGCAAAAGCTGCAATACCTCGGGACACCGTTAGTCATTTCTGCGTTGGATGAAACTTTTTTATTAATTTTAAGTAGACGGTAGTTTGACAGCATTTCACATAATATTTTTGTAAGACGAATGTCATCTTAGTCTGCCTGTGACCATGGGATCTGCAAAGTTCCCGAAACGTCAGGTTTAAAATAAAAATAAAAACGCGAAGATATCCGTTCAAATAAATTTATTATTATCAATAGTATGGGTTAGATAAAGTTAGGATATACCTATCACGCCAGTTCCAGAACACATCCCCCAGGTGCTTAACTATCGGAGGGCGCATTCCGTAACCACAATTCCTTACCTAATTCAACTCATTGAAAGTGATCAATAAAGATCTTGAGTTTTCATCTCCGAAGGAAAACTTTGAATAATATAGATATACCTAGTAGCCCAATAGCCCATAAAGTAAGAGCCGCGATAAGAGCAATAAGTTGAAAAGGCGCGGTAACGTTGCACGGTAATGTAGTGTCCTGTTAAGGATGGTCTCTGTAAAGCAAGCGATGTAAATGCGCGCTATAAATTTTGCCGAGTGCACCAATGTGGCATTGGCAACGGTTTGCTGTGAGCTACACACGGGTAGGTATTTCCGACAACCCAATTCGAAAACGGTCGGTTTGGGACCTTGTCTAAGGTCGAAATGTGACACTTTCGGTCTGCTGTAGGATACAATTGATTGGTCAACAAAAACTAAACTATTTAAAATTTTTGTGGACATTTATGAATGAATCTGTCATCATTTAAATATTAACAAATAAGCCATTGTCTTTGATTACATTCCTCTTACATTCCCACGGTTTTATTTTTTTCAGAGCGCGGCTTGTGTGCATGCAGCCTTGATACAGTCAAATATTTTGACTACATAATATTATTTTAAACAATTCATTCATTTTCACTTTGGCTTGGACTGGACGACGGATGGACAAAGTTCAACTTAAAAATGATTGCTTGATAAAAAAGATGAATTTGATACAAAAATATTCCCATTTGGCAAAACGGTCACCATGCCGGACTGCCAAACACAGGGTTGCGGGTTCAATTCCCGCATCGGACAAGTATTTATTCTTAGATATTTGTCTGTGGTCTGGTTGTTATTATGTATTATAAGTATATATTAACAAAATAAAAGTAGTATATCCGTTGTCTAGCACTCATAACACAAGTCTAGTTACTTAGCTTGGGACTAGATGACGATGTGTGGAATGTCATCCAATATTTATTTATCTACTTATTTATTCCTCGACTATAATAAACACAAGTCTTTAGAAGCCATTACTAAAATAAATGTGTATTTTAACTAAATAAATTATTTAAAGTTACCTAACGATATCGCCCGTGTGTCACAGTGTAATACTGCAATATTTGGATTGCAGTGCGGTAATTAATGTTAAGCGGGGACCAGTTTTAGACCGGGGGACCCGAAAAATGTGCCCGCAGATATACGGCAGTTCCAGACTTCAACAATACGGCATTGTCACCTAAACTGCACTTTTGTAACTTAAATATATAGTACGGTTTTTGTTAGCACCAGTTGTACCCGCCGTTTCACTTGTACAAAATTAAATGTGGACTCAACTCTACATTTTTCAAATTTTCTACAGTTTTTCATGAACATTTGTACTTACAGGAGTAGTCTGTAAGGACAAATTTCCATGAAAAACTGTCTAGTCGTTTAGTCGTGCACAGAGAATAAATTAAATTGGTTTTTAGCCCATTTTCATATCCGTGTCTGTTTGACAATATTATTACGGCTTCAAATGTAAAGTTTATATTTATGCAAAAGTTTTAATAAAATATGTTCGGTGAATATGCAAAAGTCAAAAGTCGAAATTTTTTATTCATTTGGATGCTTAATACATTTGTATAAAGATCACATTGAAACGTCTTAAAAACTAAGTTAGGATGTGTGCCTTCGGCCCACCAATGAGAAGAAGGCATGGGGTAATAATGGTTTGTTTTTACAACTGAAGCAGGTGCCTAGAATCTTGCTTGTGTTAAAACATTCTTATATTTGGAGCTATACGGTGGGTCTGCAATTATGCAGCCGACCGTACCTATTCACTCTAGACTTGAAGAGTCCAAGGTAATTTGGGGGGATCAGAGACAAGGGAAGAAAGTTCCACATTTTAGTGAGCACTAGAAAGTATGCTTGATGCTAATGATTAGGACGAACTGCGAATAGGAGAAACTACGAATGGTACATTATTGCTAATTTGACAAGTTGTGAATGGAATGAATTGGGCAGGATCTGATGCTTTTGTAATCTATACTTAATATTATAAAGCTGAAGAGTTTGTTTGTTTTAACGTGCTAATCTCAGGAATTACTGGTTCGAATTGAAAAAATCTTTTTATTCAGATATTCCCACGGGATCTGGTTACAAGGTTGAAACCGCGGAGTGCTGCTAGTTAGAATATAATGGCGGTATTATGTACCCCTTAGCAATTTTCATTGTAAGTCAGGGTTTTTTAATTAGGTATCTCTACTTACTATTAAATTATATTCTGTGGATATATTAACAATGTATTGTAGTAAGTAGAACAATGTAGGTAGGTACCTACAGTCCGCATTCCTTATGCATCAGATTAATCAAGCTGAAGCTTGGAGTGCGGAAATAAAATATTTCCCCTGTCTTACATACCGAGACCAGTCATTTGTTGTTGTTGGAGTCAAGTTTATATTAGATTTACCAACGAAGTCTACAATGTTGGGGATTTTTGTGATGAAATTAGCAAGAGGCCATGAGGCCGGTCGTTCTTTGGGTTCTAAAAAATCGAAAGATCACACTCCGCGCAACTATCGAAGAGCATTGAAAATGTAATAAAGCAATTAAAGAAAAACAAAAAAATATATTGTCATTTATTTATTCCAACACAAAAAGCTTAATCATAATCAAGTACAAAATTTAAGGGTGCAACAAAAACTTTAGCTTTTAACGTCAGCTTACGTTAGTTTCTAATAAAGCATTTTTCATCTATCTTGAATTCTTGATGTTAAAAGCCTCGTGCCTTTTAAATTTTAGAAAATATGGGCCTAATTGGGCTTGCTACTCTTCACGATTTTGAAGCCCCTATAATTTGAAAAAGAACTGAATGAATCTGATTGAATCGGAATGTTAAAATACCTATCTAATTTCAAAAGAACGACTTGTTCCTCAACTAAATCACCTCAACTACTAGAAAACTAGAGATGTATTAAAATGTATAGTGTTTCTTTATACGTATTACGTCACCTCACGTACGTCGCATACAGAAGGCACGTCGCTCACGTGACGTAGTCTCAGCCTTACATAGAGTATAGTGAAATATAGACGTGCCTTTTTTAACAGGTTTCGAGGTTGTATTAGCTACGGAACTCCTTGCTTTAACTTTATAACTTGACTAGCGACCCGCCCCGGCTTCGCACGCCTATATTATGCATGTATTATACATAAATAAACCTTCCTCTTGAATCATTCTATCTATTAAAAAAACCGCATCAAATCCGTTGCGTAGTTTTAAAGATCTAAGCATACATAGGGACATAGGGACGGCGAAAAGTGACTTTATTTTATACTAGCGACCCGCTTCGGCTTCGTGCGACTATATTATGCATGTATTATATCTAAAAATCTTCCTCTTTAATTACTCTATCTATTAAAAAACCCGCTTTAAAATTCGTTGCGTAGTTTTAAAGATCTAAGCATACATAGGGACATAGGGACGGCGAAAAGTGACTTTATTTTATACTATGTAGTGACTAAAGACCCGCTCCGGCTTCGCAAGGCTATATTATGCATGTATTATACATATAAACCTTCCTCTTTAATCACTCTTTCTATTAAAAAAACCGCATCAAAATCCGTTGCGTATAGTTTTAAAGATCTAAGCATACATAGGGACATAGGAACGGCGAAAAGTGACTTTATTTTATACTATTTAATGATGATGAAGCTTTGATTAGCTAATTAACATTGCTCTTACGGTGAAGGAAAACAACGTGATGGAACTCGCGGCTTAGTTGGCTCCAGAAGTATTGACAAGTTCTTTCCTCTGGATATGATCGACTAAGCTGAGAGGGTAGTATAGGTGCTAAGCTAAAAACATATCGGAATAATCTTAGAGGTAAAAAATCTTCTAGGTTGATAAATAAAAATACTAAA
Source organism: Idaea aversata (assembly GCA_907269075.1). Classification (NCBI taxonomy): domain Eukaryota; kingdom Metazoa; phylum Arthropoda; class Insecta; order Lepidoptera; family Geometridae; genus Idaea; species Idaea aversata. The sequence continues at coordinate 642,088 of OU026100.1, forward strand.
ATAATCATTACATCATACTTATAAACCCAATAACTCTGACCCTTAATCAATCATTACCACAACAATACCAACGTAAAATTACTCTTAAATTTTAAGATATAAGATTCATTTTCCATTGTCAGTATAGATGAAGTAAGGGTTGCAGAGGGTTAGGTATACATCAATCCGTGATAAAAGATCGGTTATCACAGCTCTGGTATTTGTATGCAAGCGGCGATCGTGCGCGGTTACCCCTAGACACACGGAATGAGATGGCTACGGCCAGGGTTGTCAAACTTTTTAAAGTTACAAGCTGCGCTCTAGTTTCTCGCGTAACTCCCGATCTTGTGGGAATGTGTATTCTTGTTTTTGGCTTCTGTGATTGTAGATTATGTAGATAAATCGTATTTTTATTACAGTTGCTAATAAAGTTTTACCTGCCCTTTCGGGATCAACAAAAAAATATTGCCTAAAAAATAATACAAATATTTCGTTAACTTTCTATTATTTTAACAACTCTTTTCTTTTATTCGCTTGGTATAATCTTTTATTCGCAACTGTGATAAAAACGTCGTACGATACACGTGTGGATATTTGACCATTGCTTCTTGGCTTCTAAACACGCTCGCGTTCCGCTTGCGCATCATAAAACGCCTCTATGTAATGATCAATTTCAAACACTTGTATCGCAATGTGCTATTGTAATCGGTCTCCCGCGATACTTTGTAAAAAATATTTCGATTAGTTTTAGTGATTTCGAATAAGCTAGAAGCTTATTGCAAAAAAAACTCCTTTAAAATACGATATAAAACAAGTTAACAACCCTAGAACCATCTGTAATCCTGACGATACAAAAGGTGTACCTTAATCGTTCAACAGGAATTTGTTTGTCTCATGGAGATGTACGAATTGTGTCGATTGTCCTGATTTCAGGAACCTCCCGCCCTCCTGCCACGTCGCGTCGCGCCCTCTCATTTGTTTTGCAAATCTCTTTTCAATTGGAAGAGAAAATCCAGGAGGTTTGTGATTTACTACGAGATACGATAAAAGTAAGCATTTGTAAAAAATAAAATAAAAAGAGGGTTAGTTAGAATGTCATATTTCTAAAAACAACAAAAAATAGGAATTAGTTGATAAAATAATGTTAGATGAAGGGGATGTGCTGTACGTAACAGCAATACCGGTAAAATAATGTTAGATGAAGGGGATGTGCTGTACGTAACAGCAATACCGGTAAAATAATGTTAGATGAAGGGGATGTGCTGTACGTAACAGCAATACCGGTAAAATAATGTTAGATGAAGGGGATGTGCTGTACGTAACAGCAATACCGGTAAAATAATGTTAGATGAAGGGGATGTGCTGTATGTAACAGCAATACCGGTAAAATAATGTTAGATGAAGGGGATGTGCTGTACGTAACAGCAATACCGGTAAAATAATGTTAGATGAAGGGGATGTGCTGTACGTAACAGCAATACCGGTAAAAAAGTTATCCATACACTAACTTGTGTGTGTACATTTTTAAGATTTTTAGAATGGCTCATTTTTGAAAACCTAAAAATTTTGTAATAAGTTGTTAGAAAAATGTAAAACAGTGGGGGTATTTACAAAAATACTAGTATAAACCAGTAAAATTAACCGGTTTTTTAATTCCCTGGGTCGTCCAACGCGCCTTAAAGGCGGTTATTGGTTGGTATGGTCATAAACAGCGCACAATATCGTAAAACTATATTAAAAAAACAACATTAACAACCTTTCACATTAATAAAACGGATCATTAACTCACTTGTGGTTTTGTTAAATATATGAATTAAACTCGTTAATTTAATTAAATACGAAATATGACATTTATCTGCATTGCAGACGATGTTACCCTTTTAATGCGTGTTTGAGGGGTGTGGTTATTGTGATGGGGCAGCGATTTCATAAGCTGAAGCGGGTGAAAAGTATTATAAAGCTACATAAAACAATTTTATCCTCGAATGTTCCGACTCTGTGAAAATATCGAAATAAAATGTATAATACTTTACAGGTCTCAGTAAAGGTACAATCATGCAACAGAATTGCAGACCCATCGTAGAACAGCACTGCAAAATTGCTATTTTCAAATGTTTCTAGCTCAAGCAAAATTCTAAGGTTCTTCTGAAATTGAAGTTTTTCTTTCTTTCAATTGAATTTGAATTTGAATTTTTGAAATCTACATTTGGTCTGCGATTCTGTTGCTGACTAGTAGTTAGTAGTACTAGTAGTAGGAGTAGTTTTTGCGTGAAAGCGTAATACACTGAAAAATGGATAAGACCAGTAATTTAGGAATTTTAGACTTTTTGAGCTCATTCAGTCCCTTTTTGTTCAGTCAATTTAAAAATAGACATTTTCTTGACTAAAGACGATTAAATTCTAACGCCATCAATGAAAAGGAACCAATTTAGAAAATAAAACCGGACCTAGTAAAGCTTATTGGCTTTTCTTTAACCAGACTTCGCTCTCGCTTATCGCCATAACCCTACCTTTACATTGTTCAGGGGATCGTTCCGGCTGAATTACAAACTAGTGGTGAAGCGATAATTGCCAACTCAACTTGTAAAAATATTAACATTACGTACATGATACATGTTCATTTCAGTATTAAAGCTTTTATTTTAAGTGGTTACATGAGGGGTTAAAAAGTATATTTATTTTCACCAATCATCATCACGTATATGCGAGGAGCGACTGTGGTACTAAAGAACCAATCAGCATTGATCAGCGGCCCGATCGCCGTAATTCTATGACGCATTAGTCGAGGGCACGTTCAGTTGACGCACGATAATCGTCGGTATTGCCGTAAAATAAAGCTACGCGTAACCGTTACTTTAACTGCACGTCTACTTCACCTACGTGTGAAACAAACTGTGTTGCCGTGCGAAATTTTTGACTAATCTTCCTAGTTAACACAATAATAATTAATTTGACATTTATGGTCACGTCAAAATTTAGCGCGATACGGCGACCGCGCGACTTTTAGGTTTGTGTGACGTGTGCGTCTTAAGAAATTACGGCTATACGAAATCTATGTCTAATTGTGACGCAAACGCAGTCAAGACGCGCTGCATAAGAATTCGGCGATCGGCCCGCTGTGCCGATGATCAGTGTTGCTGATTGGTATATTTTGTAGTCACGTGGTCACTGACGACGTTGGTGCAGAATTCAAGTAATGCTGCGTGCCTTATAAATCCCGTAGGAATATCGAGATAGTAATAATTTTGGCTTGGGAACAAGCTTGATATTATTTAATCAGTTTAACACTTTGTTAATCATGTTCAATGTCTTAAACTCTTATAATTTTTGTTGTACAAGTCAACCTAAGAGATTGTTCTCGCCTTTTGACGCTATTTAACAAACATACACAAACTTTTACATTTATAATATAACCTAGTAGGAAGTAGAAATAAAAAGCCAACTTACTCTGTATAACAATGAAAACTTAACAGCTCTCAATGAAGTAACCAAGTGAACAACAACCGAGTACCGACCCGTCCTAAAAACGCAGTAAATAACAAAACGCATAAATTAAACTCTTACTGAACTAGACGAACGTAAAACTACGGTGAAATAATGCTGTAATTTTAACTTGGTTTTGTTTGGAATATTATAATAATTTTGTTGGAACGATTTTTTTTAAACTCACTAGCTGCGCCCCAAGTAAGCATTTTTTACTCCTTTAATACATTTGACGCCCTAACAGGACACCGAATTCTCATCAGTCAAAGAATGGACCAAACAAATATTTTTTTTGTGATCAGAAGGCCAATTCTCGTAAATAATATTGTTTAAATTACATTTCAATATCATCCCGATTACATTTCGATTGCAAAAGATACCTTCAAAGTCATTTTTTTTACAAAAAGCTAACTTTAAGGGTATTTTGAGCGACTTTGAGGGTGTTATTTGTGATCGAAATGCAATCGAAATGATATTGAAATGTAATTTGAACAATTTTATTTACGAGAATTGGTCTTCTGGGTGTTTCTGTATGTTTATTAAGGTGATATACTTAAGAGAAAAGGGTACCTCTTTCCTCTTAAGTATATAATTACAAAAGAAAAATATATAGGCCTCTATAACACAAGGCTAGTTACTTAGCTTGTGACTCGATGCGCTGTGTGAAACTTCCTTCTATATTTATTTACTTTAGGACGCAGGTGCCTTCTTAGTTTGAGAGTCTTCTTTTCGAGTCAGTCACGTTCAACCAGTCAATTTTTTCCAGCCCAATAGTTGGCCACTGCAACTGCATCATAGTTGGCCTTCATGGGTCTTCCAATGTACAGGTATTAGGACACAATGGGCATTGGAATAAGTACACCTTGGACTGCGACGAGGCTCCACACTCGAATTACTCTTACCTATTTTGCACTTTGGGGGTAAGCCAAGGCAGACAACCACTTTTTTTTATTTTTTTCCACCAACTAAATTATAATTTGGAGTAAAAAACAGTGAATTGAATATATAAAAGTGTTACGCAATTACGCGGTTGATGTCAACAGTGGGCACAAAACGGGCTCCAACCCTACTGTGTGAGTGGATAATCGTCATTACATTTAATAAGGAAAGTTTTGGATGTTCTTTATTACACAACAAATAAATAATAAATAAAAATAAAATAAATATTTAAAAACAAATAAATATTTTAAGATAAAATAAATAAATATTTTACAATAAAATAAAATAAATTAATATTTTGCAGGACATTCCACACATCGCCATCTAGCCCCAAGCTAAGTAACTAGACTTGTGTTATGGGTGCCAGACAACGGATATACTACCTATACCTATACTTTATAAGCAGTATATCCGTTATTATAAACCCACAGACTCCGAATTTACTGTTTCAAAACATTAATTACATAAGGCTTTAAAGATTTGGTCGTTAAAAGAATAAAGCAAAAGACTACTAGGTGCCATTATTTGGCGGCAAAAATAGTGATGTGGTTATGTTATTGCGTGGGCACAGGTGGATAGTTAGAGTCATTTAGTTTATCAGGTGATTTCGTCTTCTATCATTATTGTTTACAAATTGGCCAACCACCCAAACAAAAGAGCCTGCACTTAGCCAGTTTGCTATTTCGTCTTATATTTCCACTTTGATCTCCTTTTGTTTCCACTTTGAGTTAGAAACACCATTTCAGTTGGGTTATGTTCAGGTAAAAAATATTTATTTTCGGTTTAAAATATTTATGTTTTTGCTGTTCCTAATCTAAGTTAAGCTTAAGTACCTTCTCCAAAAATATGATATTCATAACTCCTTGTATGGCAATTGTTTCGACGAATGCAAGCGCAGTCTGCCACTTCACCTGGCAACACTTGTTCTAACATTGTTATACTAAATACATAGACAGACAAACCTACCTTTTGTTTATATTTTTAGAAATATTTTTGTTTTTATAAAAACTGTGACAAGCGGTTTTTTTTCTTGCTAATGACGACTTGTTTTTCATTTCACCTAATTGTTTTCACGCTTAATTAAATTGTTGGGTTTTTTCGTTTTTTTTTTGCGGGCTAAGATTTAGCTTTTGTCATAACTTTTGAATGGGGGGTCAGTATGAATTAATTATCTTTTTAAACTAAGCCACAAACTGTCTGAAAATGTGCTAATATAGCCAGGTGAACAGACGAGGGGTTAAATTATTTTAATCTCTTTTGTCATACGTGGGTTAAAATTTCTTATTTCTAACGAAAACAAACAAACCTACTTTGTCAATTCGATATATTTCAGAACCCCCGAAGTGCACTCACTAAATCGATAAGAAATAAAAGAATGAAAAATAAAATTTACCATTTCTTCTCAGCGATAGTGAACGCAGAGGACAGACTATTTCATCGGCTGATATGACTGGTAGTTCGTCAAACAGTTTAATTTGAGCGAAATAAAAACAGGTGATGTCAGCCTTTACGTTGCAGAAGGTAATATTGGAATTTCATCCTACATCTTTTTTTTTTTAAATAATATCTGCTATCAGTCTTTCGACTATGATCAGATGTTGTGTAGGGAAATGACGGGCAGAGTGTTCTCCCTTCACTAAATAAGACCCTCTTCATTTAAATATCAGCCAGTTGCATGATGTGCTTTCTCTTAAGCCTTTTTTTAAATCTTAGGCCTAATCTTATCCTACATCTGAAAATCTTATCTTATCCCAAGAAATGGTCTCAATTAAGCCTGAATTTATTTTTAAGACATCTCTTTTTGGTCTACGTGTTTCTGTATTTATTGTAAGTACCTACCTATGTATGTATTTACAAGTAGAGTGTTATTTATAATAATTATCTATAGGTACCTCAACATACAAACCATCACATTTATGTACTAATAACATAATGCGATAGTTAGTGTGTCAATTTGTTACAACTTTATGCTAAAGCGACTGAATAGATTATGCTGAAAATTCATATTTAGCTGGAGTCCTGGAATAATATTTCGTCTAATTTTTATTCCAAAATTCCCCATATAGCATCCATATTACAAATCTGTTTACTTACTTTAGGGCTAAATGGCGCTGTGTCCAATATTGAACAGTATCGGCCAATCGAAAAGTATCTCATCTGCGTTTCCCCTTCCGCAGACGCAAAGTACAGTCTCCGTGAAAATGCCAGTTAGAAACACTCCATTTGAATTTATATTCTCTACAGGTTACATTGTAAATATGTGTGTGTACTCAGTTGTACAATACTATGTACTCAAGAGGTAGATACTATCAGGGGATTAAATTGCATAAAATCTGAAATTTAGTCAAAGTATGAATAATTAATTGTAAAAGAGTTAAGAAATGCACTTTATGTCAGTATACTAGGGTTGGATTGGATGGCTTGTTCTCATGCCTCCACAAAAAAATAGTATAATTTATTCAATATTTAATTTTTGTCTCATGCCTCCAAAGGCAAAATGAAATTATCGTAGACAAAAAAAACTTAGTAAAACTAATTAAAATAATTAAAGAAAAAAATTTTTTTTTAGTAAAAACCTACCAACCTTCCACTAGGTTTGGTAGGTTTTTACTGTGTATTTGAATGCAAACACTGTCAGTTGAGATAAAGTCCAGTGGCCAGACTAGGTACAATCAGGGTTCAAAACCCCTCGCCACAATTCTGAATTTAAACATCTTTCTTCAGAAGATGTACAATTATGTACACACGTCAACTTAGTGACGGTAGTTAGGAAATTTTGTGTCCATAATGTTGTGATACATAACTACCCACTTATCCACTAACGCTGAACGATCTGGAGAACTACATTGGTCTACATTGAAACGCGAAAACCGCTCGCTGTACCGTAAATCGGATTTTAAAGTTATGATACACAATAATTGGATCTAAAATCAATAGCCTCTAAGGAGCTCACTTATGTACGAGTGGTTATAGATGATCTTCACCGATAAGTGTTGCAGTGATGCATTTTTTGACATGTGTGACGTGCCTGCAACATTTCCATACATTTATGAACATATTGCACGCATGGAGGCTGTGATGGAGGTGACATCGATGTGTGTCGTGCTATGGGCTATTCTACGCTGCGAATTTTCTCTCATTTCAATTCCTTCCTTACCAAGAATATCATCAAGTAGAAGAAGGGAGCTAAGTGTGCCAATATAAAGCATATAACATGAAACGACTAACAATTCCTAACATAAACATAAACAATAATTACACAACCAACCACCACTTTCTAGTTAACTATGATGCATTAAAACAACGAACAGTAAAACACTAAGGGTTTCCATGCCTTCCTTTGAAAACTTTAATTAACGAGTGAAACCGAGGCACAGACCTGTATAGTGACGTAGTTGAGCGCAGTCTAGTTTATAAATGTAAGGACACCAACTTTTTTATTTTTTTAAGGATTAAAAGTTTGTGTTTATTTTTTATTTAAATAGTCCACTCAAATATTTAAATGTTAAAATCTTCGTGGGTTCAAATTCCACCGAGGTCAAAAACTTTTGGGAAGCATTTCAATTTCTAAAGGTCGTATTGCTCGATCTTAATACGAACATGCATTTCAGAACTCGCATTATTAACGTCTTCCAGAAAGCTGCTAAGAATAATAAAACTAAACTATAAATTCATCATCATCATCATATCAGCCCATACACGTCTACTGCTAGACATAGGCCCGACGCCACAAACAGCGTTCCTGAGCCGCCTCCATCCACCGACTACCCGCGACCGCCACAATGTCGTCGGTCCACCGGGCAGCTGGTCTCCCAACACTCCGTTTCGCGTTGCATCGCGGCCGCCACTCGAGACCCAGCGGTTGACAGTTCTGCGAGCTATATGACCTGCCCATTGCCACTTCAGCTTACAAATCCTGAGAGCTATGTCGCTGACTTTGGTTCTTCTACGGATTTCCGTATTTAGGATTATATCACGTAGAAAAACTCCGAGCATAGCTCTCTCCGTAGCCCGCTGAGCGACTCAAATAAAAATAAAACAACAATAATGAAATATGGAGTCTCTACAATCTTGTACGTCACGAGCGAGTGACAAACACACTGTCATTTCAAATATTAAAAAGGTTGTTCTTTCAGTTAGTTATTTTTAGAACCGTACTTATTTTTAGCAGTTTTAAATTAGAATATTAAAGCATTGTGATTAATAAGGCATGGAATAAAAGATTCGCTACAAATAACTAAAAAAAATACTACAGTGAAAAAATATTTTTAAGACAGTCTGTCGGTCTGTCCGAAGGCGATATTCTCAAAAATTACAAATAAGATTTTTTATAGCATCAATGAAAAAACAGTAGAGGTACCTACTACCCGTACAAAGCCGGGGTAAGGCACATAAATATTGTATGAAAAAAAAACAAAGAATATTCGTCTTAAAAGGATACTTAACAAAAAAATCCAAAGAATATTATTTAGTGCTATAAGTCTTAAGAGTTTTTAAACGACTAGTGACGTTACGTCTGTTATCAAAGTTGCTGATGGCATGGCCGATCCCACCACCGCCTATCAAAGCGAGCGTTTGGTTGAGAGCGGGTTCATTCTCTGCTTGTTCGTCAGTTGGTAAGGTGTTTGGGATCGACGCTGCATACAGTAAGACCATTCCTTATTATGTCATAGGGTTCTCCTGTATTCGAAAGGTAACAACGTTCACTTAATAATTAAAAGGTGAAGTGTGGTTCGCTTCCCATCCACGTCAGTGGTTTATGTGGAACCATTTATCAGGCCACCAGTTATTTGTGTCAAATCTACCTTAATACTTTTCAATCAATCAATCAATCATTTATTTGCGAATAAAGGTACATAGTTTGATGTTATTACAAATTAATTTAAAGTTCTCTTTACTCTGCCCAAGAGGCGTGCAAATCTACAGTTTATTTTTATAAGATTATTATCATAATAAATTATTAGAAAAATAGCAATTTGATTATAGTTAGGTATATTAAAATTATTATAGATAGGTATTACAATGCCAATTTGTTTAAATATTAATGTCACAATAGTATTATAATATAATGTCAGGTGTGTTTATTTATATTGTGTAAGAATAGGCATTGTCGATGTCATTTAATTGTTCTATCATTTAAGAAGTCTTAACTACCTATTACTTTCATACTTAACTAGGTATACTTAGATATTTAGTAGGTGTTGTTTCTATTCCTAAAAAGGCCTGAAAACTCCTGATTTACAATATTAGTTTTTAACAAACGGAATTTCGCCATCGGCCTTTGGTATTATCTTATCCTAATTTCCTAATAAATCTTATAATATGTTAAACAAAAGAAGCTTTCTGAAAGCTTTCGTAAATAAACCATTACAAAAGTAGTTTCAAGTAACATGTAAAAGGTAGGAACTGACCATTAGTCAGTGGTAGCCGACAACAAGGGGGCGGGACGAGTTGTTGTACTTGTATTTAGCTGAGTGTTAATGGTCTGATACTGTACTGAAATGTTTATTAGTTCATAGCTGAGCCCCGCGGTTTCCTCCTTGCGGAGTTTTTGCAGAGTGGAAACGCCTTTCCGCTACCTTGCTCTGCTTCTGCGGACAGGCAGCCTAAGTCCCAATCCCGCGGGAAAATCCGGATAAGAAGCTTGTGTGTTAATCCAGGTCTCCTTTTCAGTTTTAACATATCGAGTTTTATTGCAATCGGTCGAGTAGTTTTTGCGTGAAGAAGTAACAAATAAACACACAAACTTTTTTAACATTTACGCGGTTTCCCCCACGTAAGTCCCAATCCTGTGGGAATATCGGGATTAAAAGAAGCCTATCCAGGTCTCCAGCTATTCACATATCGAGTTTTATTGCAACCAGTCCAGTAGTTTTTGCGTGCAGGAGTAACAAACACATAATCATACACTAACTTTTACATCTTCTGTCTATATATAAAAACTAGCTGCGCCCCGTGGGAATATAGGGATAAAACGTAGCCTATGTTACTTCAAATGAATGAATGTATTTTCATACCAAATTTCAACGAAATCGGTGCAGTAGTTTCGTTACAAACAAAAACATGCGGATAAGAAAGTGATCTTATTAGGGTTCTTTTTTACCTTTTGAAGTACGGAACCATTAAAACAAAAATCTTTCCTCTTCACTATCACTACATAGTATAAAACAAAGTCGCTTTCTCTGTCCCTATGTCCCTTTGTATGCTTAAATTTTTAAAACTACGAAACGGATTTTGATGCGGTTTCTTTAATAGATAGAGTGATTCAAGAGGAAGGTTTATAATAATATGTATAATTGTATAATACATGCATAATATAACCGTGCGAAGCCGGGGCGGGTCGCTAGTTATGAATAAATAGATATTCATTATCTATTTATTTATAACTAGCGACCTGCAATATTCATATTGCAGGACATTCTACACATCGCCATCTAGCCCCAAGCTAAGTAACTAGACTTGTGTTATGGGTGCTACCAACGGATATACTACTTATATACTTTTCTTTTGTAAATATATACTTATAATACATAGAAACAATCAGACCACAGACAAATATCTAAGCATAAATACTTGTCTGCGGCGGGAACCTGCAACCCTGTGTTTGGCAGTCCGGCATGGTGACCATTGTGCCGACTTGGTCGTCAAACTGGGTCGTTAAGAGGACGGTATAAGTGCTGGTCAAGCCAATTACATCTTATCATGTCCCAGGCACTACAACAAAGCCCTAAGAAGCATGGACCCAAAAACATGTATGTCATAAAGATTATACATATTTTTTATTTTAAAAAATCAGCAAATTTTTGAATCAACATTTCTCTTCAAAATTTTACCAAAGTATTAAAACAAAATTTTATTGTTAAAGTGAAAAGGTACCGGCGCTCTCTCCATACAAACGTAGTCGTAACTGTCATGACTATGCCCCTATATCTTGGTGTTTTCATTTTTTTTTCATTTTCATCATCATTTTTTTTTAGTTTGGATAGAACATAATGTCCAGTATTTGTCTTAGGTCAATGTACAGAAATAGCAATATTTCAAGTAGCAATAACAGTTAAATCATAACAGACTTAGGTCCGGGACGCGAGGTTATAATTCTATTAATACTTGCTTCGGGACTTGAATATTAACGACCATTTTTATCCACCACGAGATTCAATGGATTTTTTACTTTTTAAAAAAGAGAAGGTAAATACTTCTTTTAATTCAATAAATAGGCACTAGGAATAAAATCCTACTAATATTATAAATGTGACAGTTTATGTGTTATTCTGTGTGTATGTTTATTACTCCTTCACACAAAAACTACTGGACCGATTGCGATGAAACTCGGTATGTAGATAGCTAGAGATCTGGATTGACATATATACTTTTCAATACTCATACTCCGAAAGTAGGTCTAAATATGCCTGAAGAGCGTGTAGAAAATAGAACTTCCAGCCTTAGGGCTTTTCGCTTTCACTGACAGCTGTCATGTCAAATTATGGCTTCGCACGATTTGTGCAATGTGCATAAAGCCAGTATCATTATACATTAGGAACTTCAAAACCTAACCTCCTTGCTTTAGGTAGCACAAAAGAATAACCTCTTTGGTCCCAACCTTGTAAGAGGATCAGGTAGTATGGAGTCTCTCATCCAATCTCGTTGTTACGAAGAATTTTATGTATTATTCGTAATGAAAAGCACAGTGTTTACCTCGGGTGAAAGACTCATTAAGTCCCTCGAACTATTAGCGCCCTCGCTACGCTCGGGCGCCAAACTCCGTCTCGGGACTTGTAATGAGTGACTTTCACACCTAGGATAACAATATACTATTTTATCTCGATATCCCTAAGGATCGCGACTGACGCGATTGAAACCGCGGGCAGCAGCTAATCAATAAATAAATATTGTTCACAGCGTCATCTAGCCCCCAAACTTAACAGCTAAGCTTTTAATATACAATGTGTTTCAGCGAAGGGGTATTAATACGACAGGGGGTTGTTCTAGGCTTCTAGGCTAACAACTTTTGTTCTACGACTTTTGGAAATTCGAACTTTTTTTTTCGATAAGTCAAAGGGAATTTTTACTTGAAAATCAGCTGTTTCATACAAAAACTTCGAAAAAATGATCGAATTTCCAAAAGTCGTAGAACAAAAGTTGTTAGCCTAGACGTCTAGAACAACCCCCTTTCGTATTAATACCCCTTTGCTAAAACATATTGTATAAGTACCAGATAACGGATCTATTAATTTATAAAAACCTACACTTTGATTGATAGGTGTTATTTTTGTACCATAAATATCTTTGCTACGAGCACATGCTACGAGTACATACTTCGTTGTTCGTAGCACGGCTACGCTAAGAAGTGCTACGAGCGCTACGAGCGTAGCAATTGAAAGAAGTATCGCATTGATTTGATGCCAAGATGTTTCGTTTCAGAAATTGGACTCGAGATATCTAAGGGCTCGGAGACTGTAGATTTATGATCGGCCGGCTTAATTAAATTTAAAATTATACTTAACAAAAACCTTCGTGCTGTTTATTCTGACAAAAATCGGACGTAGAAAAGTAGGAAATCATTTGCAAAAAAAAAACGAATATTATGGATAATAATATCGTCATAATATGAAAGTTGAGACCAAGAACCTGCCTTAAATAAGGCTTGGTCCAGGTCTGGAAAGTTTGAAGAAGAAGAAGAAGATAATTTAAAATTCAATTATGAGTCCCAGCTGACTGACTTATTGATATAATGTCATGGCACAGCTTTAACCAATGCACTAGATATTGCATGTACAGGTTCAATTAAAATATTTTTTTTTGTATTATTTGTAAATTATGTGTTTGGTAATGAAGATCATTGTATTTTTGTTCGTATTGTTGTTGCTTCAACGAGTGTGATCTAATTCTTTTTTAGTATTCAGTCTGTATTCAACCTTATATAGAAAAGATAAATAGTATCAAAATTGCTTTTTTATTTTACAAATTGATAACATTTTGTTATATTTATCGAAAGTATTTCTTTTATAATAGTTAATTCGATAGAAAATCTGAGATTTACCGACTAACGAACTTTTTCCGACTAAGACGAAGGCTACATTTACCGACTTTACAAAACTACTTTTCGTCCCGGTTTTACCATAGGATTGGTAATACGCCACGGGACACAAGTAATTTTCAAATAATTGTATTTTTGCACTAGCACTAAATTAAAAAAAAAACTCTGATTTTGGAATAGACTAGGTATAGGTAGGTATAAATTAGGTACACTAAAAAAACTTCGCATAATTATGTTTTTGTAATCCCTCTGAAACAGAACAGAACCTCCTAAAACAGAAACCCTTGTTCGCCCAGTATTTAGTGGATAATTCACCACTTTAGTACTAAGTTGTATAAATTTAAAATTCCGCGTGCAGCGGTATCGTTGAAAGCTCGCATTAGGGTGATAACATCAATGGTGTGCTTCGAATAAACTACGAGGAACTTTAAACTCGACTAGAATATGGCTAGGTTTTTATTTATCTACAAGTACATATAAACATCGACTTTTTTCTGTTTCGGCCGTCCTTTTGTAACCGTTTCGACGTTCTTCTGTTCCTGTTTTGACTGTCTCTTGTTTTCGTTTTCACCGTCTTTTGTTTCGACTTTTTCTTGATTCTATTTTGAACTTATGTTGTGTCTGCTTTTATTTTGATAGTCTTTTATTTCGTTCGTCTCTTTTTTCGTTTCGACCGTCTTTTGTGTCTATTTCCTTCATCATTTATTTTAATATCGACAATTCTTATTAGTGAGTGAGGGTCGAAAGGGATAACCCAAAACAAATTTTATTTTTATATATATTTAAAAAAAACTCCCCAATTTTTCTTAAACAAACACACGACTATTTTTTTTAAATAAAATAAGCACTGTTACATAAATGATATAATGTACTTCGATGGGTGGCCAATTAGCAGTGTGGCAAAAATGTGTTTCCGTGAGCCCCTCCGTGCTTCGGAAGGCACGTTTTAAGCCGTTGGTCCCGGTTGCTATCTCTAGTAGCAGTCGTTAGGTCAAGTTAGAGGCCATAAGGCGATCTGAAAACTTTAACAATAGGTGAGCCACACCACTATACGAGAAGAAGAAGAAGATATAATATTTGCACATTATTCGTCAAAATCGGTTCAGTAGTTATTGCGTTACGATTAGAAACCTACGTGTAAACTTAAAAAATCACTACCCTCCCGCAGTAGGGTAAAAAATCCCCTAACGTAATTTTCATTTAAAAACGCGGAAAATACCCCAAAAAAGTGTCATCGAAGGAAGTAAACTTGGAATCGTTTTAATCTGCATAATTGCATTACTTTACTAAGGGTGTTCCATAAAAAAAATATTAGGAGACACCTGGTTGGAAAAGTTTGGCTTCTAAAAATATTTATATCAAAGTTTCAGTCGTAAATCAAGGAAAACTTGTTTACAAAGTAATCTAGAAGGCACTCGGTTTTTTCACCACGAATAATTTACATGGTACTGTAAAAATAAACGACAGTTTACAGTTTCGGATGGATTCCGGGTGATATATTCATTGTTGTGGGCTTTCGGGTGAAATGTCTTTTATTTTTATTAAAAGGAAATATTACGGTTGTGTTTCGGAAAGTTGAGGTTAATTGTTTTTTAAGCTATTGCATAGATTTTATCGCGGGCCTTGGGGGGAGAATCAATTAATTCCGTAACGAAAACACCTAACACCCCCGACAAATGACGGACGATTATTAACGGACGACAAATGTCGGACGACTATTATTTTTTTATTTTTTGTTTTTATTATTTTTTTATTTTTTTTTATTTTACAGTGTGTAAAGCCTTGTAATCACAATTACTATTACATGTACAGTACGGGTCATAAGTAAATTATCAGTTTGCTACAATTATACTATCAACAAGTATTGGAGTTACGACCTTCTTCTAATAGACGTTACATACAAACTTAAATACTTGAATTAAAAGTACTCTGTGTGATTATTATTTGTCAACATGTTAGCTGTGTTTAGTTGTGTGAGTGGTATAAGGGGCCACCCGCTACACCAACCGGCGTGGGTTCGATCCACAGGTTACCAACGTAACCTGTGGATCGATCTATAATGTTCAAATAGTGCTGCACAGGATTGTAAACGTTACGGTGGGCCGTGGGTTGTACATTATTATACGTACCCCAAGCCATTCCCCTCAAAATTACTTTTTTATATTAGGGTCCGTACTTTAAAAGGTAGAAAAGGAACTCTTGTAAGATAGTTTTCATGTTCGTTTGTCTGTTTGTCCGTGTGTCACCACTAGGAACGGGTGGACCTAGCAAGTTTAATTTTTTATTAAAAATTAAACGATTGTGGCCAAATATTCCTTAAAGTTTTTAATAGGAGACATCTTGTCCGTAACTCTAAACTGATCTAGACGAATTTACCCATACACATTTTAAAAAGTGGACTTTTAGCCTGCAGAGCTGTTTTTCCGTGATTATTTTCCAGATTAGTTTGGGTTAGGTGTACTCAAACCCAAACTAATCTTATTTAATAAAAATCTATTTATTTAAAACTCATCTTATTTTTCCTTCCCTTTTCTCCACTATGTGCAGTGGCGTAGCTAGAAGGGGGGCGGCGGGGGCTGTCCGCACCGGGTGTCACCCGCGTAGGGGTGACACCCGGGCCCCGTTTCACGATAGTACAAAGTTTACTATCCTACGATGGTAACATTGGTGAAAAAAATGGCAACATTGCATACATTTACAAGTAAAAAGTACTTAACCATAGTGCTTTTTTATTTTTTTATTGTAGACCTTAGTCGAGTTAATTTTTCACCTGGAGTTATAAGATTGTTCTAATTTTACTTGTACAATATAAGAAAACCTACCTAGCTTCAAAGATTGGTAAACTTGTAATTTACAAGTTACTTTCATGAGGAACCAAGGTAATATTATTATGGTTTAATAGGTTTTTGAGGTAAAGAATAGTAGAAATACAAGTTATTTTGCCAAAAAAGTAATTTAAATTGAAATAGATATTTTCCAATTTCTCATTCCCAAAAACTCATTTTAGCCTTTACTTCGTACGATAAACACACTTCAATTCATACAACAGACAAAACTCTATTAAACACTAAATTATTGAAAATATTATAAGTGTGTAAGTTATTTTCGTGTTCAAAATTTCCCGCCCCTCATGAAAAACTAGCAGCATGTTAACCGTAGAACATGAAGCAGCCCAAAATATAAATTTTGAAGAAGTCATTTCCGAGTTTGCAAATGTTAAAGTTAGAAGAAAGAAGTTTTATTTTTTTACTGATTCGTTGTTATAGCTGAAACTTACAGTGGGTTTCTCATTTTTTTTGGATTTTATATATAATTTGTAATATTATAATTAAACATTTATTATGATCTTTTTAGGGTTCCGTACCTCAAAGGTAAAAAAGGAAACTATAAGGGTTCCTTTTCTTACCTTTGATCACTTTCTTGTCTATCTGTCTGTCTGTCCGTGTGTCACCACCGATTATCTCAAGAACGGGTGGACTTAGCGAGTTTAAATTCATACCAGATACTGAGGTCTATAGTCCTTATTGGGTGTATAAAAATAAATGTCCTGGGTCAACATGATAAAAAGATATGGGCAAATTTTCATTTTTGCAAAAACTTGTAGGTAACAAATTTTACCTTAATTTCCAACTGTTTTTATTTTGGATTTTTCCCTTTATTTGTGCTATAAGACCTAGCTTTTACCCAAAATTGACAATTCCAGGTTAACCGGAAGGACCCTATAGGGTTTGGGTCGAAAACCTATAATAATATGGTAGTACCCGTTGACCTAGAATCACGAAATTTGGCAACAAGCAAAGTTGAAAATTAAATGGTGTCCCCATACAAATATAGTTAAACCAATTTAACTTGATCCTTACATTGTATGGCCGCCCAAACGATATAGGGTTAAAATTAAATTGGTACCTACCATACCACTGCAAGGGTAGAAAGAGAGTTGAAACTAATGTACGGAACCCTCTGCGCGCGAGTACCACTCGCACTTGACCGGTTTTTTTTATATTAACGTTTTGTGTAAGTTTTGGGGTGACACTTACAATATTCGCCCCGGGTGCCACCCACGCTAGCTACGCCACTGACTATGTGGACTTTATTCCACAATATTCTTCCCAACGCAGTGGTCCCAAATAAGGATTTCTTTTTAATTTTTAGGAAAATTACCCATTTACCCAGAGTCTGGCCAATTATCAACTCCATTGTTTATCTTATTACTTATCTAACAATGGTTTTGCTACATCTTGCTAATTTCTTAAATTTTCAGTTATTAAAGTAATTTTCCTGAACCTTAAATTAAAATTAATTCTTTATTTTCGTGTTTTGTTTTTGTAGTGCCCTACAGGCGCTAGGTGACAAAATTGCATAACCACCATCATTAAGTTAAAGTCCGATTAATTTCTTTGTAGATTGAGATCATAACTCGATGATGTTATATCAGTGTTACTATGTTTGGTATATGTTGGTAAGCAATATACCGTTTTGACAACTATCGAGATTCCATTAAGCCACGATTGTAGAGCAGAACACAAAAGTGAGTCAGTGGTGTGTCAGTGGTGTCTCGATAGAATATTCAACGTTAGGAGAATACGAATTTGACATGTAATGTCATATTTTTGACATTAAATTTCTATTACGATTATATCGACACACTACTGAAATACAATTGTGTTAGCAGACTTAGGCCCCTGGACTATTGACCTATTTCTACAGACAAATTATTATTTTATTATCACTTTAATTAAACTTAACTAAACTAAACTTAGTGATAGGGATTATAGAATTATGTAACAAATCTATACTTAATATTATAAAGCTGGAGAGTTTGTTTGTTTGTTCGAACGCGCTAATCTCGTGAACTTCTGGTTTGAATTGAAAAAATATTTTTGTGCTGAATAGTCCATTTGTCGAGGAAGGCTATGAGCTATTTTATATTTTGGTATTCCCACGGGATCGGTAGTTACGCGGGTGAAACCGCGGATTGTATATATATATATATATATATATATATATATATATATACGTATATAAAATGAATAAAGAATCAAAAAACTTTAATCAATCAATTATATGATTGCGCCATTTGGCTCATTTCCCAATAGCCGAGTAATTTGAAACAAAATTAAACAACAAACAAAATATCAAAACTAACAACAATCAACGGTTACGTATACAATTTACTAACATTTTGCAAGTTTCATAACAATATTGTTACTTATACATTCCCTCTAGACCACTCTTTGTCAAACTGTTCGAGTTTTTTCGCTTCAATAGTTTCGTAAGAGTTTTGTTAAAGAATTTTGTTTGATTGTCGTATTATTCTTTTGTTAAACAAATTTCGTTGTTTCGAGGGTACTTGAACATTTCTTTGTGAATGTATGTAGGTATTTTGAAGTATTTTTTTGTAGGTTTCTTTTACGATTTTTGTTACGTTTGATTTGAAATTATTTAAGAACGGTATATTAAGACTCTACTCTCTGTCTGTCACCATGCTGTATCTCATGAACCGTGATACTTAGACAGTTGAAAATTTCACAGATGATGTATTTCTGTTGACGCTATAACAACATATACTAAAAATATATTGATACGGAACTCTTTATGCGCGAGTCCGACACGCAATTGGCCAGTTTTTTTTAATAGGTCAATAGATGATAGTGAGGATCACCTTGCAAAAACAAATGCAAATATAAACGCTCTTTGTTACTAAAGTGTCCGAAATTAAAGGCACGGACATTCGATTTAGACTGTTTATTAACAACTAGAGGGTCCTACCTATACTATACTAACCAAAAACCGACAGACACCGACATACACTACAGTTACAACACAAAAAATTTCGAAAAAATGGTAGGTGTCTTAGGATCTCTGGTTCATCTTGCTTCCCTTTATATCTTTTTTTTTTTTTTTTGAAAACTTTGGGTTTATAAGAAATCAACTGTTTTTTTAAACAAAGGCCATTCAGACTTTAATTCTTACTTTAAAAAAAATCACCGTATACCAAAGTATCATCAGATCTTCAAAAAACCTTAAATAAATCACCGTTAAACCGACTAAAACTATCAAAACTCGCAGATCACAGAACGACCAATTAGACAATTTCGCAAAAAGAGTTGTAATGCAATTTGTCTATTCAATTCGTATGATCCGGTTTATGCCGGTTAAAACCGATTCAAACGGTATTCCTGGGGCTCCTTGCTATTCAGGGCTTGTCCGGGTGCAGACACGCCAAATGAAACTGTCTCAGTCCGGTCTAATCTGCCAGGGGGCTACTACTATTGGTTTTCGTAGAGTAGTTAGTAATGATAATCTATCTATCAATAATCTATTAATTTTTAAGAGCATGAGCGTGAATATGGGATTTGATTTCTGGAATTGGTTTCGTAATGTTCTGTACAGTCGCAAATTCAGATTTCACCGTGGTGTTAATTATATTTTTTCCAAATAGATACCAATACTAACCGATATAATACTAACCGACTTTGGGAATAATTGGGAAGGTTTTAAACTAAAATCTCACTGGGAATGAAGACAGTGATGATAAATGGGAATGGTTGCAATCGTTAAGTTTAGGAGCTTGAGTTTGGAAAAATCTCTGTGATTCGATATCTGTCTGGAATTGTTCAAGTACTTCGTTTTTTTTTAATTCTAGTTCTAGTAGTAGGGGATCTGACGGTTATCCATCGGCGGAGTGCCAACAGCTTTGGCGCGCGAGTAGCGACCCGTAGGTCCGTGCTGTGACGTCACACTCCTTTTTCATTTAACGAACAATTTGCTTCAGTATCCGATTCTTGGAACTAACAGGTTTTCATGTTTGTAAGTTACTTCGATAGGACCGTACCGGCAACGGCACGTATTTGATCGCTTTTTGTTTGTGTTTAGATCGTTTTTATGGTTCCTTACCTCAAAATTTAAACAAGGAACCCTTATAAGATCACTCTCTTGTCCGTCTGTCCGTGTGTCACCACCGCATTTTCTCCAGAACGGGTGGACCTAGTTTATTTGAACAAACCAGTATGTAGTAGTGCCACGGGTCCTACTGTATCTATTCCTGTGACTGTTGGTCCTACCCAGTAGTGGGACCACGAGCCCTGTTGTTCACGAGTACTTAGAAGTGGGTCAAAATAAGTTGGAAACACGAGTCTTTGATACTTTTACGATTTTCTAAGGAACGGTTGGACCTAGTTTATTTGGACATACCAGAAAGTGGTAGTGCCACGAGTCCTACTGTATCTATGCCAGTGACTGTTGGTCCCACCAAGTAGTTGGACCACGAGCCCTGTTGTTCACGAGTACTTAGAAGTGGGTCAAAATAAGTTGGAAACACGAGTCTTTCATACTTTTGTTATGATAATATATTCAAAACGATACAACACAAAACGCAATTTAGCATTTCTTTTAGAAAAATATATAAAACAAGATTTTATGACGTCATAAGATATCTGCAAATAATTAAGACCATCTGCCACCTATATAAATTAAAAACTAAATATTTCGTAAAAATAAGGAAACAACATTAAACAGGTATTTAATAATTATATTATGGGCTTAATTGCTTAATTGCCAATCTGAAAAACAATTCAATTGTTTATTTCCTTGTTATTTGTCACTAAAATCTAAAAAAAATTTTGGTAAAATACTTGAATACCCGCAGGTAATTTATAATTTAATTCCTCGAAGACTTATTTAAAGTTTATATACTTTTTTAATTAACCCTAACTTAAAAATTCTAAAAGAAAAATACCAAAGTGATTTAAAAAGAGAGTTTTTCATCGAACAAAAATTTTACTTTTCTTCAGTCCATCCTTCATTAGTAAGTTTCTTGGAAACACTGAGACGCACAAACTGGCAACATTTTAGTTACCAACTCTCTTGACTTTGATAAAACATTACCTTCTCGTGGTTCGGGTAAAATTGATGCCAATACACTTCAACTTTTAAGCTATTGCATAGCTTTTATCGCGGGCTTTGAGCGCGGCGACCGAATCAAGAAATTCCGTAACAAAAATAAAACCTAACACCCCCCACTCGGCCTACCATTTTTTTTAAATCAATAGGTATTGCATGGTTTTGCACCTAGCCCCCAAGCTAAGCAACTAGGCTTGTATTATGCTAACTACAACTATAACAACGAATAGAATACAGAAATACCTTTTACCAGGTTAACTTTATGGTCGATGTCCATTTCCGGCAAATGTATATGTCCGGCATTTCTTGCCGTAATTTGTCGGTTTTGATTTATTGTCGCCAGTTTTATGATTTTTTTATTGATTTCTAATGTATTAAGTAGGTAAGGAGAAATATTTTCAGAATCGTATCTTTTTTACTTTAAGACATTGTATCGTCCGATTTAAAGTTGCAAGTCTAAAAGTGTTCTCTAATTAGAAGAAGAACCATGATTGATTAGCAAATATATTGGGAACTAGACTTTTTCAGTTACTGAAACTCTGAAACTTCACTCTTTCAGCGAGTTACTTTTCACTTTGTTGTTAAATTGAAAAAAAGATTTGATTAGTTCTGAGTGCTGTTGTGAAATTTACTTTAGCAAATATTTTGTGTAAAATTCAAGAGTTTTATTTTGTTGAAATACTCAGTGATTTCCAGGGTTCCGTATCTCTAAAGGCAAAAAAAGGAACCCTTTTAAGGTCACTCATGTTCATCTGTTTCACTAAATACATACTTTTATGGTGAAGGAAAATACAGTAAATATAAATATTGCTGGACATTCCACATATCACCATCTAACCCCAAGCTAAGTAACTAGACTTGTGTTATGGGTGCTACACTACGAATATACTATTATACATATAAACAACCAGACTACAGACAAATATCTGACATATATCTGACGACCTCTGTGGCGCGTCGGGCGAACACCCGACTGCGACGCAGAAGGTTGCGGGTTCGATTCCCGCCGGGAACAAGTATTTATGCTGACCATAAATTCTTGTTTCTGGTTCTGGGTGTTTCCTATATGTATAATATGTATATATTTACAAAAAAAAAGTATATAAGTAGTTTACCCGTTATCTGGCACCCATAACACAAGCAGCCCCAAGCTAAGCAATT
This sequence comes from Idaea aversata, assembly GCA_907269075.1. Classification (NCBI taxonomy): domain Eukaryota; kingdom Metazoa; phylum Arthropoda; class Insecta; order Lepidoptera; family Geometridae; genus Idaea; species Idaea aversata. Next base: position 664,589 of record OU026100.1, read on the forward strand.
AGCTTGGGGCTGGATGGCGATGTGTAATATGTCCTGAAATATTTTATTTATTTTATTATTTTTATCTAAGCATAAATACTTGTCTGAGGTGGGAATCGAATCCGCAACCCTGTGTTTGGCAGTCCAGCATGGTGACATTTGTGCCAACTGGGTCGTCAAATTAAGAACACTAAAAAGCCCTAAAATTACCACACAACAAGCATGGTAGGCGTCGTGACGTCCCACTGCCGACACCTGGCCACGACCTCCTGGCCTCCTCCTCCAGAACTCTCAGAGGCCCACATACCATAAGCTTTTGGACCATAAGCCCATTGGGGTCTGTTGTGAGACGTTTTTGACGTAACCTTCTTGGCATTTTGTCGTTGACATTCTATAGGCTGACAGAATGTATGTAGTCTATTTCCGTCCTTAGTGAATCACCTAACTCTACATAAAGCACAGATTGCTTGTAATCATCGAGTACATTTCTAGTAGAGGCGTAATGCCGCCCGTGAAATTCCGAAACTGATCAGTTGTTTTCAACTGTTGTGCTGATGTTGCACTTAAGCAATAAAATAAAGAATTTTACATTATTTTATTTAAACAATCAGTAAAATAAAAAAAATGTGAGCCGTCACGGGACGCCTGGCTGATGTGAAACATCGATTGTGATAGAATCCCACAGTCGATTACGGTGTGCCTACCGTACACACTAATGCATTAGACTGTATATCTATAACATCATATAGCGTGGCGACGTGTCGCCACGCCAGAAATCGGTTTTACGTGCGGCTATAGATGTTTCACATTTTTATTATTATTATTATATTTTTGTAAATAATCGTCGCGACACCAAACTGTTCAATGTGAAATAGAAAGACGAAACGAAAATAACTGGCTTGCTTTCTATGCAAAAAGTGTCGTTACAACTTTTGGTTTTTAAGACGTTTCAAAGTGATCTATGTAAGTCTATATACATAAGCATCGAAATAGTTACGTCTAGTAACCATAACACAAGCCTAGTTGCGTCTAGTAACCATAACACAAGCCTAGTTGCGCCTAGTCACAATAACACAAGCCTAGTTGCGCCTAGTCACCATAACACAAGCCTAGTTGGGTCTAGTCACCATAACACAAGCCTAGTTGCGCCTAGTCACCATAACACAAGCCTAGATGAGTCTAGTCACCATAACACAAGCCTAGTTGCATCTAGTCACCATAACACAAGCCTAGTTGGGTCTAGTCACCATAACACAAGCCTAGTTGCGTCTAGTCACCATAACACAAGCCTAGTTATGTCCAGTCACCATAACACAAGCCTAGTCATGTCCAGTCACCATAACACAAGCCTAGTCATGTCCAGTCACCATAACACAAGCCTAGTTGCGCCTAGTAACCATAACACAAGCCTAGTTGCGCCTAGTCACAATAACACAAGCCTAGTTGCGTCTAGACACCATAACACAAGCCTAGTTGGGTCTAGTCACCATAACACAAGCATAGTTGGGTCTAGTCACCATAACACAAGCCTAGTTGCGTCTAGACACCATAACACAAGCCTAGTTGGGTCTAGTCACCTTAACACAAGCCTAGTTGCGTCTAGTCACCATAACACAAGCCTAGTTGCGTCAAGTCACCATAACACAAGCCTAGTTGCGCCTAGTCACCATAACACAAGCCTAGTTGGGTCTAGTCACCATAACACAAGCCTAGTTGCATCAAGTCACCATAACACAAGCCTAGTTGCGCCTAGTCACCAAACACAAGCCTAGTTGGGTCTAGTCACCATAACACAAGCCTAATCGTGTCTAGTCACCATAACACAAGCCTATTTGAATTAAATTATAATCAATCCTATTAGTTTTTAACGCATTTGGAGGCATAAAATAATTTTGCTCACGAATTTCGACTTTTTCCCCACTGTGCGTCGCCACGCCAGAAATCGGTTTTACGTGCGGCTATAGATGTTTCACATCCAAAATAGTAGATTATACAACAATTGAAATAAAAGGTAATTTAATTCGAGGGACTAAGTTGGATCCCGAGAGCAGCGAAGGATTCTATAGTTGAATCCCGAGCGTAGCGAGGGATTCTAGATTAGAATCCTGAGCGGAGCGAGGGATACAAGGACCGAAATAAATTATTTTTTTCACGAGTTGTGTACTCTACTTTTTACCATTGACTGCGAGAAAATAAATTTAGAAATGGTTCAAGAGATTGTGTTTCATTTTCGTTACTGGAAGAACTCATTTTAAAATATTTATGTTATTAGATGTTTCAATAACTTAAAACAACCACGATAACAGATAGAAAAGAAAAATTATAATTGTATATAATATTTTTAAGTTTTATTTTATTTCATTGAATTTTATTCTATGTCATACTCCCATTGTCGTGCTCCAGAGATTTTGGCGGCAACAAATTATCTACTATAATTGCTGCTTTATTTCGAAATTATTTCGGAGTCAGTGTCTCATTTTCGTCACTGGAACAACTCATTTTATTATATTATTTATGTTATTCGATTTTTCAATGACATTAAACAAACACTTTATCAGATAGAAAAAAATCTAAATTGGCCGTATACTTTTTTTTAAATTTAATATTCCATCCAGCCAGTACGTTCTTTCAGCACTTTCAGAACGTTTTTTTTATAAGTCCATATTATTTCGTATATCCGTGCATGTTCCAAATTCAAAATGATTTTATTCACTCAGTGAGTAAAAGAGCGTTTTATTCACTGTTATCGATGAATAAAACCGATGCCCCTTTTCGAGTGGCAATGGTAAAAAAAACATTATTGACTTCAAAAAAGTTATAATTTATTTCCACATTTCCGTTGTGCTCTGTATCTTTTAAAATGGTTTATTTAAAATAAACTGCCTCTAATGTTTGATTTTGGTAATAAACAAAATAAACTACCAAACATTATTTTTACTTTTTTTCTTTTACAAACATATTATATTACCTTTTGCTTTCCTTGCTATTTTTTAGTAAGTAATTTAATTGCCATTTCAACGTAAATAATAAATTCCAAATTTCCACCAATATACCAAGGTGCTTACGGGGGAACGGGACTGTCGCCCTTAATACAGGTTGCTATCCGTAGCCTAGCTGAGGGACAGTTGTGACTTCATACTATGATGCTTGCTTAGCCATAACCTTAGTGTATCATTTATGTTATTAAATAATTATATTAATATTAATATTGACGTTTGTCTCTCTATATCTAAAACGCACAGTGCCTAAATCGCGTTATCACTACATAGTATAAAACAAAGTCGCTTTCTCTGTCCCCATGTCCCTATGTATGCTTAAATCTTTAAAACTACGCAACGGATTTTGATGCGGTTTTTTTAAATAGATAGAGTGATTCAAGAGGAAGGTTTATATGTATAATACATGCATAATATAGCCACATGATAGCCGTGCGAAGCCGGGGCGGGTCGCTAGTGCCTGATAAAGATCAAACGAGAGGTACGCGTAATGAGACGTAGGTCTATTAAATTTTAGGTCAAAAGCGAAAGTCCAAGTCTAGTTTTATGATCGGTCAATCAGAAAGCAGCTATCATCGCATTAATTTTGCGATTTTTTTTCTAAATAAAATAAACGTTATTTCCTCGCTACTAGGTTATGTACTCGATGGTTGTAGTACAGTAACAGCTCACGTAGCATAGATCATAATATCTTCGGGTAGAGTTTAGAGAGCATCCATCGATTGTACGTCGTGGGTTGCACCTGCTGCGTTGTTTTACTGCAAATTACTGAACAGGGGCAGGTTGTAATGGTAAGATGAAGCGATTTATATGGGCTAAAGCACACGGCCCATTTGTAGCTTTTATTTAAATCTCGATTTACGTTTCATTCTAGACAAAAGTACGCCATTGTTTTAGCAAAATAAGGTAAAGTTGTTATTTTAAAAAGATTGGTTAAAGATTGATATGGTTACGGATTTACATGTTTATTTTTTACTTGAATTACCTTGGCAACAATAAATTTCCATGTAGGTACCTAATATAAAAAAATATACTGAAATACTTCTTTATTTGTTTAAATAATAAAATGTGGGAAAAATATCTTATTTACACACGAACATTTTTCATATAAAACAAAGAAGATATGCGCGAACATCCATAAAAAAAACATACAACCGAATTGAGACCTCCTTCATATTTTGAAGTCGGTTAAAAATAGCAATAGTACAAATATATTAGTTGTAGGCGAAAGTCATGTTTGCAATTAGTTGTTTTTTGCACTTTAACACAAAATAAACCTCAATTTCTAGGTCCACCTGATCATGACATAATCGGTGGTGACACACGGACATACGGGCAGGAGAGTGGTTCTTATGAGGGTTCCTTTTTTTGTTTTGAGGTTTGGAACCCTAAAAGGAGCTATTTATATACTTATACTAGCTGCCCCGGCAAACGTTGTTTTGCTATTTACAAAAAAAAACAAAAAAACAAAAAAAAAATAGATGTTGGCCGATTCTCAGACCTACTGAATATGCTCACAAAATTTCATGAGAATCGGTCGAGCCGTTTCGGAGGAGTTCAAGTCAAACCCCGTGACACGAGAATTTTATATATATAGAGAAGATTATTTTTTGTTTTATTTTGTGCTTTATGTATGAGAGATATCGCATCTGCTTATGAATGTCCATCGAAATAAACTAAAGCTTTGGCTTGACGTTCAGTATTTTGTGCTAATGATCAAACACGGCACAGAAAGGTTGCAACTCATTACCTTGAAATTCTCTACCTGCCATTTACTAGTGTTTATTTCAAAAGAAAATTAATCTTTTCGTTACACTAATATCTTTTATTTTTGATAGGAAATTTCAATGCAATTTATCAATAAGTATGACGAAATATTGCTTTTTTGAAAGAAGAAGAAGAAAAAATATGCTTTTATTTTAAAATTCGAACGGCCATATTTGAATTCTAAATGGCGGAACTAATTCACAAGCGTCCTAAAACCAAAACCAATATTTAAAAAAAGACGTCTTTAAATGCGATCGCAAACTACAAATTTTGCAATCGGCTGATATTTCCTCGGCGGTTTAAAGGCAACTTTTCTGTATAATTTTGTTTACCTTCAAATAAAACAGTCGCTGTCCAAAAAATCTCTATCGCATTTATATACCTACCTTCCTACTATTATAATAATGTGCATTGATTTATATCGGAGGACCTTGATCCCTTAGGCACCCGTCCTCGAGGCACCCTATTTACTAAAGATCACATTTTTTTTATTGTTGGTAAAAGTTGACGTAATAAAAAGAGCATCAAAAGGTGATGATATCTTTTTTAGGCTACAAAATATGGTAGGAAATGCCAGAGTTTCAAAATTGTGTGACTCAGGGACGGGTGCCTCAGGGATCGGGGTCCTCCTGTAGAAAACCTCTGAAACGTCACGTAACTTTGTAAAGGATCCGCCTTTAGAACTGTACCTAATTAACAACTCTACATGTGAAAAGGTTTTTGTCTCATTCATTCATTACTGAAACGTATTCTTCATAAGATACTAACGCATGCAATGCCTCCCCTTAAACAAATAGGGTAAAGGCGGGGTAAGTAGGCAAAATAATTTAAAAATATTGTTTTACAAAAAGCGTATTTAGTTGGATAGGATCTTGTGGAAGAGTGACCAAACATACTAACTTTCATCTAAAAGGGTCGCTCGTTCGAATACCTGCTGGGAAAGATTTTAAAACGTGTCTCTAGACTCTATACTTACTCAAAGATTTTGCGGTGTTAGCCTAGTGCTATAATAGATACCTCTATTTTCATCCCGAAGGTCCTGGGTTCGAAGCCCGGCCGGCCGTGTACCGATAGATTTTTCTAAAATTGATATGCGCTAATTGACATTGCTCTTACAGTGAAGATAAACATCGTAATGGAATCCACGGCTTAGTTGGCTACAGACGTTGTTTCCTCTGGACACAGACGACTCAGCTAAGAGAGTAGTATCCAAGCCTACTCAATCCTTACGCAAAAAAGACTTAACTGAAGAAGTCTGATAGCGGAAAAACAGCCCGTATGCGAGTACAAATACATAATTTTATTTAATTGACTAGCTGCGCCCCGCGGTTTCACCCGCGTAAGTCCTATTTTTCTCACCGTTTAAACCTTCTCTGGACTACGACAAACATTTCAAAAACCAAATCATCTAAATCGGTCCAGCCGTTCTCAAACTTTAGCGAGATAAACGAACAGCAATTGATTTTTATACAGGGTTATTGGAAAGTATACTAGCAAGCCGTTGAGGGCTACTTCTGTGCACCTTAACATACAACTTTTGTTCTACGACTTTTGAAAATTCGAACATTTTTTCGAAAATTTTGAGGTTAGGTTTACCTGAAAATCAGCTGTTCCTTACACGGAGAGGTCATTGACCTTAAAATTTTACTTATTTTTTTATGTTTTATCTACTGTTCTTAGTCTGAATGACATTTGTTGTAAAAAATCAGCTGTTTTTCGAATTAACATAATCTCAAAATTTTCATATTTTTTTTTTCGTCGTAGTCGTAGAACAAAAGTTGTTTGTTAAGATGCACAGAAGTAGCCCTCAACGGCTTGCTAGTATAATTTCCAATAACCCTGTATATTTATTTGATTTAAGATTCACCTGAATTCGCTCCCGCCCTGCTTTATTACTTCTAGAGTGGTACTGGTTAAAGCGCAAAGCGTCACGTATAACGAAGTTTCAAGTAGGAAAGATAGCAAGAAACCGCTTTTCATCGCTGCAGCGCTGTCCTGACACTCCGCTTGTCGCCGCATCTAATTGGCTTTGAGCTATCTTAAAAGAGAGCTAGGCGCGATAGGGACGCGTTTCCATTGTTCCTCAATATTACAAAAATATATATTATACCTTTGACAAACTTTGTGCCTCGGTGGCGTTCGTTAACAATCTCATCTTACATCAAGTTTACATTGTTCTAATATGCAGCTTATCCAACTCATTTGTAAAAAGATGGAGCCATATCATTAACTTCTAACAAAAAGTTAGGATCAGCTCAGTAAGATATTATGTGATAGTAATTATAGAGTGATTAATTCCAAACTTCGCATTCCTTTATTGCGACAATAATTTGACGTGTCTTCCTACAATATGCGAAAACACCCGAGGGAATTTGTCATTAATTGCCTTACTTTCGTTTGGTTAAGTTTATTTCGCAAAGACCTCTTTGACATAATATCACTTGATCAGCTACGTACTCTCTATTGTGAATAACTAATTCATGTAATAAAAATACACATTATGTTCATGATGACTAACTTCTAAAATTTTATTTGATAGACAGACTTCATATTCAAATTTCATAGAATACGGTAAAAAACTTCGTGATTACAAAGAGGTTCAAAAACAACACTCTCTCATTACATTTGTTATACGTTACATTTGGTTTTCGCGAGTGATCACTTATTCTTCTGACCAATTTTTAGGACATTTCAATTATATAAAGAAAAAATATCGTCCAATTACCAACAATGGAACCACACACGCACACTCCAGCCTTCATTGACATCATCTACACAAGCCCATTCATACCGCTCAAAATATTGACAACCCCTATTGAAACTCTATGAAAAGCGCTTCAAAGAAAAAAGGAAGACCCGATTTTTTCCTTAGTCAATGGAACGCACCGAAGTATACGCTACATACTAACTGCATCCCCCGGTTCCACCTCAAGTCCAAGATCAATATCCGGAATAAAAGTAGCCTATGTTCTTCTCAAAGGTTCCGTCTGTAACGCAAAATGTTGCTGGTTCAATTCCCATCTCAAAACAACTATTTATGAACAATTATTTGTAACTAGTCTGTATGTATAATGAGTAAGTATTTACAAAAGAATATGATTTATTCTATCCGTTCTTTTGTTACCATAACACAAGCCTTAGCTTATCTTGGAACTCGATGGTACTTCGTTTTTAAGACGTTGTAATTTGATTTAATGTAAATGAAGAATTTAAACTTTGTGTGCAATGTCCTAAAATATTTATATTTACTTAAAACTTGTTTTAAAAGTGACGATTAGGCGTTTTAACGTAACAGTCAGACAGATAGACCAACTGCGAGTTATTTTTGTATTAGTAGGGATATTTACCCGAAGGTATCCGAAGGTACCCGAAGCTCTTTACGCTCGCAGGAACGCTTTGGACGAACGTTTTCGCAAATTGTGAGTTCGTGAATGTTTGTTCTGGGTTCCTTTTTTGAATGGAGGAGGATTATGGAGGTAACGTATTTGAATTTGGAATGGGCTACAGTTTTACTTGAGGATGTTTCTTTTTGGAATGAATTCTTTGAATCTGAGGGGAAGCTGGGGTTAGTTGAATATGTGAGTTAGTTTACCCGTTTTTGGCGCCAAAATTATTGCTAAAATGTTAATTGAAATAATACTTAGTTCTGGGTCAGAGCTGACACGCTTTTTCTAATCATATTTTACGATATTCTAAAATGTATTTCTTTCATGTTTATACTTATAGGTACTAAAGAAAACATAAATCTATTAAAAACGAAGTCTGGTCCGATCATAAAATATGTCAAAATGATAAAAAGCGTAAGTATAAAAGTTATTTGAGTCGAATAAAATAAAATATGAAATACCCATGTAGCAATACATCAGCATTTGGTGTTGGCAACACTAATGATACACTTATTACTCAGAACTAAGACCTGATGTAGACTAAATACTTGAAGTTGGCCGATAGTTGACAGTGTGACGATAGCAAAAAGAGAGAAGAAACTTCCAAAGGGAGCCTGCCGTGGTCTGCATAGTAGGCAGTTAATCAACTCTAGTCAAGGAGGTTGCTGTAGATAAAATATGAGTCGATGGGGTTTAATTTCTAATAAGCATTGTGACTGTGGGGTCATACATAACGTACTCCAATGTCCAATGTGTCCTTACACCTGCACGCTGGACAAATGGACAACCTTCACGAATTCAATAATGCTGTCATCGCTGTTGCAATCTCTTGGTCAGGGGAGAGCTAATGTAGCTGAACCTCTGACACGAAATGCAAAAGAAGCAGAATGAAAAGCAAAAGGCCTCGATACAAGTGGTAAGCTGTCGGTCGATCGATGTGTCTTTACTCTGTGTTCATCCTAAAGACATATCTGAAAAGGATTTTCTTCTCACAAAAAATGTTAGTATTTTTCTGACCATTTTCAAAGAGTGAGTTGGGGAGATGAGTGGCTAGTTTTTGAGTTATTCATTTGTTTTTTTTAGTGGAGGGTAAAAAATATTTTTCATTACTCATACTCCGAAACTAGGTCTAAATATACCTGAAGAGCGTGTAGAAAATTTCCAGCCGTAGGGCTTTTCACTTTCACTGACAGCTGTCATGTCAAATTATGGCTTCGCACGACTTGTGCAATCTGCATGTAGCCAGTATTAGTATCATTACGCATTAGGAACTTCAAAAACCTAACCTCCTTGCTTTTTTTTTACACCAAAGAATAATAATTATGGCTTGGCACGGCTCATGCATACTGCCGTACTGCCCGTACTAACTTTTTTCTCGGTAATCAAATTCAAGTAGTTCCTATATTTAGTTCAAGATATCTTATTTAATAAAATAAATGTAAAGACGAAAATGGTCAAAGCGACCTATGACCATGCCGCGCCGCCCGCCCGCGCCCTGTCGATGTTGCTGATGTCGTACGTTGAGTAAAAAAAAACTGGTGGGAAATGCTAGCATTTCCAAATTATTTTAAAAGTTTTATTTAGTACTATTTTTTCTTATTTTATTATGTTTTTGTGTTAAGTTTAATCTGGTGTTTCATTTATGATTGTGTATTTTGTGTAGGTAAATAACATTTTCTAGACAAACCGTGTTACAAAAACTGTAAGTTAAATTTACGGACTTCGCGTCATTTCCCAATGTTGGATTAACTCATTAATAAAAACTTCTTCGGTAAGTACCGCCGTATTTAAGTATTGAATACAAATAGCAGAAACCTAAAAAAACACTACATAATGTATAAACTCTTTGGTTCCAACCTTGTGTGAGAACCTACTCATGTGGTATGGAGTCTCATAGTCTCATTCACTCTCGTTTTTATGAAGAATTTTATGTATTATTCGTTATGAAAAGCACAGTGTTTACCTCGGGTGAAAGACTCATTAAGTCCCTCGAACTATTAGCGCCCTCGCTACGCTCGGGCGCCAAACTCCGTCTCGGGACTTGTAATGAGTGACTTTCACACCTTGGATAACAATGTACTATTTCATTACTCATACTCCGAAAGTAGGTCTAAAGATGCATGAAGAGCGTGTAGAAAATAAAATTTCTAGCCCTAGGGCTTTTCTCTTTCACTGACAGCTGTCATGTCAAATTATGGCTTCGCACGACTTGTGCAATGTGCATGTAGCCAGTATCAGTAACATTACGCATAAGGAACTTTAAAAACCTAACCTCCTTGCTTTAAGTAACACCAAAGAATAACACTACATGTATATAACCTCTTTGGTCCCAACCTTGTAAGAGGATCAGGTAGTATGGAGTCTCTCATTCACTCTCGTTGTTAGGAAGAATTTTATGTATTATTCGTAATGAAAAGCACAGTGTTTACCTCGGGTGAAAGACTCATTAAGTCCCTCGAACTATTAGCGCCCTCGCTACGATCGGGCGCCAAACTCCGTCTCGGGACTCAATGAGTGACTTTCACACCTAGGGTAACAATGTACTATTTTGATACAGTGTATAAGGCACTGTAGTGCCTGGGACGTGTATTAGGTAGATGGAGTAGGCATATCAAGAACCTATACTACCCTCTCAGCTTAGTCAGCCGTGTCTAGAGAAAAGGACTAGTCAAACGTCTGGAGACAAATAAGCCACTTTATAATAATAATAGCTGCGCCCCGCGGTTTTACTCGCGTAAGTCCGATCTTTCTCACCGTTTAAACCTTCCCTGGACTACGACAAACATTTCAAAACCAAAATCATCTAAATCGGTTCGTGCGTTCTGGAGTTATAGCGTCAGGAAGGAAAACCCGACTTATTTTTATATAGTAGAGAAGATGTAGATAAAAAGATGATTAAAAAGAAATACTTACGTTTTAATATCAAACACCAAAATATCAAAACCTAGATAAGTATTTATATGAATTCTCGACTCCTTTGCACCGAGTGGTATCAGTTTTATTATTAACATTTAAATTTTGATTTAGTGTAATTTATTTTAATTCTATATCTCTAATAAATAAATATCTTATATCATCAAAAAATATATATCTATCCAAATGACCTATATCCTGCTTTTGAATAATTAAAACTTCTAAGGTACTTAATTGTTAACCTATATTTTTCAAGCACAAAGCCAGTTGAACCCCCCTCTCCCCTCTCCATATAAACATTATTTCTCCATTTTCGCCAAGTCAACTTGAAGAGCAGATTAAATCGTCACGTTTACGCCATAACTCATACAACACGACATGACATACAGTCCGAGATATCTGTCGCGTAAATAAATAAAAAACAAATATGTAGACACTAGTTTAGTACCGCGGGTTCATCCGAATGAGTTCCGACTCAGTCAGTAAATCGGAATAGAAATTAGACTTTTTATCCAGGTTTCCAATTATCTACATAGCGAGTTTCATTGCAAACGGCTTAGCATTTTTTTAAAGGGGTAACAAACAGACACAGAATTACCGTTTTCCGTAGGGGTTTCGTTAGGGAGAAGGTGAATCGTGAACTAATTATACTTACACGTAATATACCATCATAAAGTCTTTCACCTTTGTAATATTACTAGCTGCGCTCCGCGGTTTCACTCGCGTAGTTTCTCGTGGGAATATTAGGATAAAAAGTAAGTAAGTGTTAAGCCAGGTAAATAGCTGTGCCGACGTCGACTCGTTCTGAGTGGACTGCTGTCGGCAGGAACGGTAGTGCGGTAAGAACGAAAACACCGAAGGGGTCTCAGGACAGGTGAAAGAAAGTGCGCGCGCCTAAATCCACCGGGGTAGTAGTTACGCTGCTTCCGGAGGGCGAGAAGCAGGGCGTTACATACGCCAAAATCCTGTCGGATGCGAAGGCAAATTTTGATCTGCCTAGTCTTGGCATTACCAACGGAGTTCGTTGCCGGAAGACAGCCACTGGGGCCCGAATCCTCGAGGTCCCAGGAGCTACAAGTGGCGAACAAGCGGACGCACTGGCTGCTAAACTGCGGGATTATTTAGGGCCAGTAGTAGCCAAAGTTCACCGACCGGTTGCAACTGCGGAGATCCGAGTCTCTGGGCTAGATGACTCTGTCACTACCGAAGAGCTCGTGGCTGCAGTTGCTCGGAACGGCAACTGCACTGTTGAAGCCGTGAAGACAGGCTCCATACGCTGCGGCCCGTCTGGGATGGGCACAGCCTGGGTGCGATGCCCAGTCGCGGTGGCGAAGAGGGTTACAGAATCCAACCGGCTCTTGGTCGGCTGGGTTTCTGCCAGCGTCAAGTTGCTGCAACCTAGGGCGAGGAGGTGCTACCGCTGTCTAGAGAGCGGTCATGTCACAGCTAAGTGTTCCTCAGAGATTGACCGAAGCACCTTGTGTTATCGATGTGGGAAGTCTGGCCACAAAGCCAGTCACTGTCAGGCGACCCCTCACTGCTTTTTGTGTGAGGCGGCTAAGAAGCCTTCACAACATCGCCTGGGCACTAAAGCCTGTGCGGATCCTAGGCTTTCTAAACCAAGAAAGACCGCTGCCACAGGAACACCGCCTCCGGTGCCGGTCTGCCCTAATGCTTCTGAGGAAGTAATGGATGAGGAGTTCGAGATTGAGTGCCCGTAATGGATCATACACCCATTCATAACTTCCTTCAGACGAATTGCAACCACTGCAAATTGGCGCAAGACCTCCTCGTGCAGACCATCGCCGAGTTGAGGATTGAGGTGGCTGTAGTGGCAGAGCCATACAGGATACCTACGGGCAGCCGTTGGATTGCAGACGCAGAGGGACTGGTCGTTGTCATTCCCTCCAGCGAGCTGGTCCCAACCCTCAAACTTATCGCTCGTGGCGACGGCTACGTGGCGGTACTGTGGAGGGAGACGGCAGTGGTCGGAACGTATTTCTCGCCTAATCGGCCAGACCATGAGTTTGAGTCATTCCTAGGCGAGGTTGGGGCCCTCTTGGACCGCATACAACCTCGTCAGGCCTTGGTCCTGGGTGACTTTAACTCATGGTCCACAAGATGGAGCAGTCGCTATACTTGCCCGAGAGGCGCAATCCTTGAGGAGTGGATAGACTCCGTCGGACTCATGATCCTCAATCGGGGGTCAACCAGCACGTTTGTGCGACGGTGCGGGCGGGGCGAGTCGATTGTGGATATCACACTCGCCAGTCCAGTCCTCGCGCACAGTGTGCAAGGCTGGAGGGTTCTTCAGGGGGTAGAGAATGGTTCTGATCATCGGTACATCCGATTTCAGATCTGTATCCAGACCACGAACACTTCGGCTCAGACCCCTCGTCAGAACCGTCCCCGGTGGTCGCTGAAGAAGCTTGACCGGGAAATGCTGGAGGAAGCCTCAATCGTCCAGGCCTGGGTGCCCGCACCGGACAGGCCCGTCGACGTAAACGGGGAGGCGGAGTGGTTCCGTCAAGCCTTGACGACGGTGTGTGACGCCTCGATGCCTCGGGTGAAGTCGCAAGCTCGCCCGCGGCAGGTGTACTGGTGGAGTGAGGAGATTGCCTCCCTACGCGCCGCCTGCGTAGCAACACGCCGCCCGTACACCCGACACCGGAGGTATCGGCGTCACACACACATGCCAGGTGACCCTGACCCAGTGGCCGACCAACTGTACGCAGTGTACAGAGAGGCCATGAAGGCCTTGAAGACTGCCATCGCGGAGGCTAAAGACCGGGCTCGCAAGGAGATGCTCGCGTCCTTGAGCCAGGACCCATGGGGGCGCCCTTACCGTATGGCTAGGGGCAAGCTCAAACCATGGGCTCCACCGTTGACTCGGACGCTAGAGCCAGAGCTCCTCACGACCGTTGTCGCGACGCTCTTCCCGAATAGGGAACAACACATACCGCCGCACATGGCTCCTTTAACACCCTTGGAGCCAACAACGGAGGAAGACGAGGATCCGCAAGTCACCACTGCAGAGCTCAAGATGGTTGTTCGGCGTCTCAGCGCCAAGAACACCGCACCTGGGCCTGATGGTATACCGGGTCGGGCATGGGTTCTGGCTACTGGGGCGCTGGGAGACCGGCTCCGGGCACTTTTTAGTGCCTGTTTCGAGCAAGGCCAGTTCCCGGACTTGTGGAAGACTGGCAACCTGGTGCTGCTTCGTAAGGAGGGTAGGCCGGAGGACTCTCCATCGGCCTATAGGCCGATAGTTCTCCTCGACGAAGTGTGCAAACTGTTCGAGAGGGTCATCGCTGCTCGCCTGATCCGACATCTGACTCAGATTGGGCCGGACCTTTCGGCCAGTCAGTTTGGCTTCAGGAGGGAGCGGTCTACTGTGGATGCCATACTTCATGTCAAGGCCATAGTGGACGAAGCAGTGTCTGCGGGGGACGTAGTGTTGGCGGTGTCCTTGGACATTGCCAACGCGTTCAACACGCTTCCGTGGACTTGCATTGCAGAGGCTCTGCGTTTTCATCAGGTGCCCCAATACCTGCGGCGTGCGGTGGAGGCGTACCTTACTGGTAGGTGGATCGCCTACGAAACGGAGGCGGGATGGCAGCGTTGGCAAATGTCGTGCGGCGTTCCACAGGGGTCGGTCCTTGGACCACTCCTGTGGAACCTGGGCTATGACTGGGTGCTTCGTGGCGTGCTACTCGACAACCTCAGCCTAACCTGTTATGCCGACGACACGTTGGTGACGGCTAGAGGGAGGACACATCGCGAAGTGGCCATGCTAGCGACTGCCGGCGTTGCTCATGTGGTGGAGCGGATCCGCTGCCTGGGTTTGGAGGTGGCATTAGGAAAGACGGAAGCGGTTTGTTTCCATGGGCCTCGGAACAAGCCCCCTCCCGACTTCCACATTGTCATTGAGGAGGCTCGCATCGCTGTTGGGGCCACGCTCAAATACCTTGGGCTGGTCTTAGACAGCAGGTGGACCTTCAATGCTCACTTCGTCCAACTCGTGCCGAAGTTGATGAAGACGGCGGGTGCACTCTCTCGCCTGCTACCCAACATAGGCGGCCCTAACGTCTCCTGTAGACGCCTATATCTTGGAGTCCTACGTTCTATGGCGTTATATGGTTCGCCGGTGTGGGCCCCGACTCTGTCAAATGGCAACATTGTCGCTCTTAATAATGTTCAGAAGACAATGGCCATTAGAGTCGTGAGGGCATACCGCACGGTGTCCAGAGAAGCAGCCTGCGTTCTGGCGGGAAGTCTCCCCTGGGACCTTGAGGCGAAATCCCTCGCGTCACTGTACCAGTGGCGCGGGGATGCGCGAAGTCAAGGCAACCAACCAGCGCTCAGGGAGGTGGAGGGGCGCCGGGAGGAGCTTCACCAAGTCGCAGTGGCAGATTAGCGAGCGCGTTTGGAGTGTCCAAGTTATGGACGCCAAACCATCGCAGCTATACTGCCAGTATTGGACGAGTGGCTCCAGCGAAGCCACGGGGCTCTGTCCTTTCGTCTGACACAGATGCTCTCCGAACACGGTTGTTTCGGGAAGTACCTGTGTCGGATTGGGAGAGAGCCCTCCGAAAGGTGCCACCACTGCACCTCAGATTATGACACCGCCTGGCACACATTGTCGGAATGTCCAGCTTGGGAGGAGCCGCGACGTGCTTTGACGCAGGCGATTGGACCTGATCTGTCGCTGTCAGCAGTGGTGCGAGCCATTGTTGACAGCGATGAATCGTGGCAAGCGTTTCGCACGTTCTGCGAAATAGCTATGTCCACCAAGGAGGCCGCGGAGAGGGAGCGTGAACTCCTCTCTGTGGAACCGACGCGCGCAAGGCGCAACAGGAGGCGGACGGTTCGCAACGACCATCTGCCACCCTAAAGTGGCCTGCGGAGGCGGACTCGGGGGGGTTCGTCTCCAGATCACAGGCCTGAGATGGCGGCGGCGTGTCCTACGCCGCCTCACGAGAGGGATTTTTTCTCCTGTATCACACGGGTTTTTTAGAGACGGGGTCTGACGAGACCAGCCGCCGCCGTGGGGCAGCAGATGAATGCGCAAGCGCTCCTGCGTCTCCGGCACATACGGCGGAGAGAGGACACCGAGGGGTTTTAGTGGGTAAACCTATGGCCGCCCACCATCTTAGGCCAGCAGGGAGCCCCACACATCCCCGCCGCTCCCCCCGGAGCGGTGGGACGGTGCATAAGGCGCATTTCCCCTCGTAAAAAAAAAAAAAAAAAAAAAAGGTAAATAGCTGTGCCCCGCGATTTCACGCGCAATTTCCCGATTCCAGGGGATATAGGGATCAAAAGTAGCATAAGTGTTAATTCAGGTTTCCAACTAAAATATGTAAAATATGTAGATATATATCGAGATTTATTGTAATCGGCTTTACAGTTTTTGCGTGAAGGAGTAACAAACATACATAATTTTTTTTTCATATATAATATTACCAAGAAAGTAGGATAATAAAATGGGAAGAGAATTATAATTTATGGTAAACTGTTGAGACAAAAATATTGCTTTCTTTTGGAGGGAGAATTATTCTGGATATATTTAGTACATGCTAGCTGCGCACCGTAGTTTCACCCGCTTAAGTCTGTGATCGGGGTAGGGGTAGAAAGTAGCCTATATCTTCCTCCAAGTGATCAAATCGATACCTACGTCAAAATTCATTTAAATCCGATCAGGGGATGTGAAAATGTAACAGACAGACAGAGTTACCTTTGCAGTAGCGGTATTAGTACAGATTACGTTTTGTCTCTTTTCTTTCACTATGTAAATCCATATTTATTTTCTAAGACTATAGAAACACATTTTTAAGTAACACGATCTTTCATTTTATTAACGACTAGCTTTGGCCCGCGACTTCGAGTACGATTTAAATTTTATAAAATCCTTTCTTATGGGATGCCTACGTGTTGAAGCCTCGGCGTGGAGAAGGTGTTAAAGAAGAGAGTGGACTGTATGGTTTAAAGGGTTTAATTGTTCAGCCGACAAAATATTAACAAGATTACTGAATGAATAAAGGTATAAAAAGGTGTATGAGCGAGACGCACGGTAGGTCGCTCGTAGTATGTGGGATTCAAAGAAAAGGTGCGCGGGTGCAGGCTACGGTGAGGAAGCGGGACGCGGGCGGGGGCCGCGCGCTAGTCACCGCAGTAGGGAGGTACGCAGTACCGGTTTGGTTGGCGAGAATATGCTCGCGTCAACATACTCCCCCGGCATTCAGTAATCTTGTTATATATTTTGTCGGCTGAACAATTAAACCCTTTAAACCATACAGTCCACTCTCTTCTTTAACACCTTCTCCAAGCCGAGGCTTCAACATATGGTCCTTCTCCAATGTACCGCGCCCATCGAAGAAAAATAAAAAATCGAAGAAACGGCTGCGAGAATCGACCTGACGAAGTAATAACAGGATTAAGCCGTCATTGGAGTCCTACTTCAGTGTTCTGTGCATCGTGCTCGCTGGAAAATCGGGATCTTGCTGAGGAGCTGCGTGGATTATTCTACGGCATTGCAACTTCACTTCCGACTACCGACACTGGCAGAACATCGGACTACCAAAGCGGACTTATTGGAAACCAAGGACACTTCCACGACAACAATTCACGTCTTCCAGAACGTCGTCTTCCAGAAAATCGCCAAGGATTTCGCCGCGACGCTTCATCTACTGTGGATTGTGCTAAAAACTGTGAGAACGTTCCATTTCCTATCTTTTCCACACATATTTTACATTTTCCAAAGCTATACCACATTATACATTTGCCAAATCGCTCATATTTCAAAATCATATTCATTCAAACAGCTGATTCAATCAATTTACCGCTACGTTTCATACCTATATTTCTACGCTTACGTCATTCATACAATCATTACGACTATTTTCATTCATATTTTGCTCAAATGTTACCATAATCAATAAAAACAACAGTGTTCTTAGTGCTCAACATATTTAATTGCTAATTTAATTTGTTTACATAGCTTAAAACAGCAAAATTAATAAGTAAATAACTTAAATTATAATACGCGCTTAACGCCTGATCATTTTATAAGAGCAAATTCAAACCATCCACAGTTACACAGCAAATTTGAAGAATAAAATTAATGCGCCTGGTAAAAACATAATAATTACATTCCGCCGTGCACAAAAACATTTCAAACAACTAGTTAGTGTGACTAAATTGCTCAAATAATATAATAAGTTACAAACAAAACTATTAGGTTATTATTTACATTATATTTACAAAATGACCGATAATATAAAGAGTTTAACAAAAAAACGAGCATCTATTAAAGCAAAGGTAACGCAATTTTCATCTTACATTAACTTACAGAAGTCCTGTAAGCAATTGAGTGAGCTACAAGTCATTGAAATCGAATATCGTCTTAGTATATTTGAAAGCTTATACGAAACTTATGACGCGTTACAGAGTGGAATCGAAGAACTGGTGGATCCTCCAGACGACCAATATTCGGAACGAGCAGAGTTTGAAAAACTATACTATTCTTTAGTGGCAGAAGCCCGACATATAGTAGCCATCTCTCGTACACAGCTCGAGGAAGCCAGGTCTGAGGTAAGTTCTAGTGACAATAACACACCAAAAACAAAATTAATTCGATTACCAACAATAGATCTACGCAAGTTCTCTGGAAGCTATCATGAATGGCTCGAATTTAAAGAAACTTTCATAAGTATCGTTCATAACAACAAATCCATAGATCAGATAAATAAACTACATTATCTCCGCGCCTGTTTGACCGGAAGCGCATCTATAGTTTTAGATAACTTGGACTTCAAGTCAGACAACTACGACGCTGCCTGGAATCTGCTCTGTGAAAGGTATGACAATAAAAGATCGCTTATCAATAATCACATGCAAGCCCTTTTCAACTTAGAACCTATTACAAACGAAAATAGTGAGTCTTTAAATAGAATGATAGACGTAACTAGAAAAAACTTAAAATGCTTACAAACACTAGGTCAACCAGTAGAACACTGGGATACTATTATTATATACTTAATGTCCAATAAGCTTGACAAAAAGACTAAACTTAAGTGGGACGAGCATAGAAATTCTCTGTCTGAGCTCCCAACGTTAAATATATTCATAAAATTCCTACTTAATAAACTAGAGTTGTTAGAAGATAACAATACACTAAATACCTATTCTTGGAACACAAAACCTCAACTACAAAATATAACAGCAAAAAATAATAAACTAAAAGCTTTCCAAACAACTACTAAAAACTATTTACAAAAAAAATCCTGCCCCATGTGCAATCAAGACCATGTTCTATTCAAATGTAATGAATTCAGAAAACTTACAGTGGAACAAAGGATTAAAAATGCAAAAACTTATAAGGTCTGCTTGAACTGTCTCCGCCCCGGTCACTCTGACTCCGAGTGCCAGCTCAGCCATTGTAGATATTGCAACATAAAGCATAACACATTGCTGCACATGGATTTAGAGTCACCGCCTAGTACTTCGCACAACATTGCACTGTCAGTTAATAACATAACTGAAACACGTGTAACTTTGCTTTCCACAGCGCTCGTGAAGGTGGTAGATGCCAAAGGCAACCTCCATACTGCACGGGTCTTGCTAGACAACGGAAGCACCACGAGTTTTGTTTCTGAGGAATTTGTTCGCAAACTACAGATGAGTACCTACAGAACCAAGTCTAAGGTAATAGGTATAAATCAACAATCTTCTAATTGTTCTAACGCATGTTCAATTACAATTCAATCATATCACTCGAAGTACGAAGTTAATATAGAATGCTTCGTATTGCCAAATATATCTTCTTCAGTACCCAGTACCTATATAAACACGACTAAAATCATTATACCTACTGGCATTCGTCTTTCCGACCCCAACTTCAACGTACCGTCTTCTATCGATATTCTTGTTGGTGCTGAAGTCTTTTGGGCCATTATAGGGGCGAATCGTATTCAGTTAGGTAAAAATCAACCTACTCTAGTAGAGTCTAAGTTAGGCTGGTTAATTTCCGGCGTAGTGGATAACAAAAAGTCTACACGTCACGTATGCATGTTCGCTGACAAACTGCATGTTGATTTGACTCGTTTTTGGGAGCTTGACTCTATACCTCCAAAACATACATTAACCGCAGAGGAGAGACATTGCGAACAGCATTTCAAAAAAACTACATACCGTAACTCGGAGGGACGTTTCGTAGTTAGCATTCCTCTTCGAGAATCACCAAGCGTGTTGGGTGACTCTTATACAAAAGCTAAACGCAGATTTCTCTCTCTAGAGTCAAGATTCGCCAAAAATCCAGAGTTCAAAAAATCATACAAAGAATTCATTAATGAGTATATAGAGTTAGGTCACATGACTGAAAATAAAACCAATACTCGTTACGTGAAGCCTTCCTTCTTCCTTCCGCATCACGGAGTGGTGAGAGAGTCGTGCTCTACCACAAAGTTGCGCGTTGTATTTGATGCCAGCGCTCGTTACAACGTCGAGTAAGTCATTAAATGACATTCAAATGATTGGCCCCACTCTCCAAGACGATTTGCTGTCAATACTTTTAAGATTTCGTCAACACAAGATCGTGGTTTGCTCCGACATAGAGAAAATGTACCGCCAAACTCTACTGTGCGTAGAGCAGCGCCCTCTACAACAAATCTTATGGAGAGAGCACCCGTCACATCAACTTAAAACCTTTACGTTGAATACCGTAACATACGGCACGGCATCAGCATCATTTCTCGCAACTCGATGTCTCATCCAATTGGCTGAGGAATGCTCCGATCCTTCGGTAGAGTTCTCGATCGCTCACAATCTCTACATAGATGATTATTTAGATGGGGGCTCTACTGTTGATGAAACTGTATACAAATGTCGCAAGGTCATTGACATTTTACAATCAGCCAAGTACAATCTGCGTAAATGGCAATCAAACTCTAGTGAGGTCTTACATGCCTTACTAGGAAACGAACAAAGCTCAGAAATAGTTAATTTAAGTCAAAATGAAATGTCCAAAACACTAGGTCTCAATTGGAAATGCTTTAGTGATACATTTTCATTCTCAATTAATTTTCCTACCACTCAAAACGTTTCTAAGCGACAAATACTGTCAACTATTGCTCAAATCTACGATCCGATTGGACTCGTGGTTCCTTGCATTGTAGAAGCCAAGATTATCATGCAATCTTTATGGCTTATTAAGACTTCTTGGGACGAACCAGTTCCCGATAACATTCAAAGTTTATGGAACAAATTCCAAGACACTCTACCTCATTTGAATAACTTACAAATCCCGCGATGGGTTGCATGTAACAACGCAGTTTCTGTTCAATTACATGTATTTACAGATGCCTCAGAAAAGGCCTTTGGAGCCGCCGTGTACGTTCGTAGCGTTTCTGACGATGGTTCGGTACACGTGCATCTTCTGACTGCTAAAAGCAAGGTAGCACCCATAAAATCTACCACAATACCGAGGCTTGAGCTCTGTGCTGCTCTACTTGGAGCACGATTGCATTCCAAGGTATGTCAAGCTCTAACTCTCGATATCGAAAGCTCTACATTTTGGTGCGACTCAACCATAGTCATAGGTTGGCTTTCGGCCGCGGCAACGCAACTTAAAACGTTCGTTCGTCATCGCGTGTCTGAGATCCAAGAGACTGTTGGTGGTAACTGGCGGTACGTTCCGTCTTTTGAAAACCCCGCAGACCTCGCTTCGCGTGGACTCAGTGCCGACAACTTGTCATCCTCTTCGTTGTGGTGGTCTGGCCCGCAATTCTTGTCAAAGAGTCAAGAACATTGGCCTTCCTTTCCTTATTCGGGTCATAAACTCTCCGAGTTACCTGAAATAGTCAATATTACATGTCACGTTAACAGTTTTAACGATTCTGACAATATCCTAATTTTAATTTGCAACAAATTTTCTAATTACAATAAAATTATACGCATTTTAGCTTACCTAAGACGATTTATTAACAAATGTAAGAAACAAACTACTGAGAATAGTGATCTTACCCCTAATGAACTTAATGAATCATTAAACACTTTAATACAATTTAGTCAAATCGAATCGTTTCCAGAAGAATACAAAACATTAATTTTACAGAAGGACTTACCTGCTAAAAATAAACTTTTACCTCTTTCTCCTTTCATAGACTCAAATAAAATCATCCGTGTGGGAGGCAGACTAGAAAATTCATTTTACGATTATGACGTCAAGCATCCTATTCTTTTACATAGCTCTCACATTATCTGTAAACTATTGTTTGAGCATTTTCATTTTAAACTGAAACACGCAGGTCCTCAATTATTACTTTCTACTATTCGTCATCATTATTGGCCTATTGGTGGTAAAAATCTCGCCAAAAAGATAACTCACCAGTGCGTTAAATGCTGTAGAATTAAAGCTCGGACTATTCAACCAATCATGGGCAACCTTCCAGAGCAGCGTCTGCATCTTGAATTCCCTTTCTTGGATACAGGTGTTGATTATGCCGGACCAATTATGATAGCTGATCGGAAAGGTAGAGGTTCCAGACTTATCAAATGTTTCATTTGTGTTTTTGTGTGTTTAGCCACTAGAGCTGTTCACTTGGAGCTTGTCTCAGACCTGACAAAGGAAGCCTTTATTGCGGCTATGAATCGGTTTATTGCTTGTAGGGGGAAACCACGCCATGTGTTCTCTGATAACGGCACAACCTTTGTCGGCGCTTTCAATGAGTTAGCTCAACTTCTTTCTCAGAACCTAGAGCTGGGCAGTATTGACCCAGGTATAAATTTCTCTTTTATCCCATGCTACACCCCTCACTTTGGGGGCATATGGGAATCAGCCGTAAAATCTACTAAGTATCATTTACGGCGCATCCTTGGCATGACAAACTTAACCTTCGAGGAAATGGCAACATGTCTAATTCAGGTAGAGGCAATCCTGAATTCGAGACCTCTTACTCCTATCTCTGACGATCCTACTGATCTCACTTCCCTTTCTCCTGCTCACTTCCTAATTGGGCGGTCTCTAGTAATGTTGACACATCCACAGATTCCCCAAAATAGCAACATTAGCAGCATGCAACGTTTTCGGCGAATCGAACTCTTGAAGCAGCATTTCTGGCAGCGCTTTTCGACCGAGTACATCGTATGGCTTCAGAAGAAATCCAAATGGTTCCGCTCTTCTGGTCAACTGAAGGCAGGAGACCTAGTGGTCATTAAAGATAAGGCTCTACCTCCGTTGCTGTGGCTGCTAGGCCGCATCGTACGCGTGTTACCAGGCAAAGATGGCGTCGCAAGAGTTGCTGATATCCGCACACGCAAGGGCATCATTCGTCGCGCTTTCAACACGATCTGCCCTCTTCCTGTCACCACTACCTTTGAAGACACTTCAACCGGGGGAGTATGTTGACGCGAGCATATTCTCGCCAACCAAACCGGTACTGCGTACCTCCCTACTGCGGTGACTAGCGCGCGGCCCCCGCCCGCGTCCCGCTTCCTCACCGTAGCCTGCGCCCGCGCACCTTTCATTGAATCCCACATACTACGAGCGACCTACCGTGCGTCTCGCTCATACACCTTTTTATACCTTTATTCATTCAGTAATCTTGTTAATATTTTGTCGGCTGAACAATTAAACCCTTTAAACCATACAGTCCACTCTCTTCTTTAACACCTTCTCCACGCCGAGGCTTCAACACTACGTCATACAAAAAATATTCCTTCCAATTTTCAAGTCTCTACGATCAGCAATTTAGGCTGTGCGTTGATCCGTCAGTCAGTCAGTCGATCAGGAAAAAGCCTTTTATAAAATGTATAGTTATCAAAAAAAATTAGAAAAAATAGTTTCAGATGCCTTAATAGATGGCTTATCAATCTTGAAATCAAAGAAGGCAAAAGAAACTGTCTATGACCAGGTCAAATCTACGAAGTTTTTAACGATGTGGCTATTTGGGCTCATTCAGCAGCCTTTGCCATCCCTCTCTTATTGTCTATGATAAAAAAAAACATTATCTTGATCAAAGACAACGGTAGCAATAAAGCCAACCATCTAACGAGCGACCTTCAGAACTAGCTTAGAAAAAAAATATCTCATTGAAAAAAAAACTACCACTTTCCCAACAAATCTACGTAGCTTGTTGAAAAACATAGTGAAGGGCTCACCTTTGGGTGTTAAGGCGATTACACACGTCGGGCGTGGATTTAGTTTTGCCTCCCGATTTAGTAAAGGGTCCAATTTTGGCCCTTTAACTTTATCCTCTTTTAGTGATGTACTTACTTACCTAGAGTCTTATGTTAAACAAGCAACATCCCGCGGTTTCACCCGTATTATTTTTGATTTTATGTAAATATTGGGAGTAAAAGCAGCTTATGTTACTACCAAGCATATTTGACTTCTTATAACCTAAGTTTTACCAAAATGTATCTAGTAGTCAAACAGAAAACTTTTATCTCATAAGGTTTCATGACTATGGCCACGAAGTGCGACAAAAAAGCAGTCATTCATTCGAAAGTTGATCGTAACCAAAACAAACAATCTAAATGGAAACAAAAGACGGTCAAATCGGATATAAAAGACAATGGAAATGGAAACAAAAGATGGTCAAAGCGGAAATAAAAGACAATGGAAATGGAAACCAAAGATGGTTCAATGGGAAAATGACGATCGGAACGGAAACAAAAGACAATCGAATCGAAAATAAAAAAAAGAGATAGTCAAATCGGAAACGGAAAACGAAAACAGAATAAATCGGGTGCTGATTCCGAATGTCGGGTCCGGTTTCATTAAGAATTGACACAAAATGTGAAATGACATTAAATTTTTGCTGTGGTGTCACAGGGCTATGAAGCCTCGGCAATTTAGGAGGCATGCTTCGAGCCGAAGCCAACACGTAAAGGCCCTTTACAATAACAAGTTTAATAGCAAAGTATGATGTGGACACCAAACCATTATCCCTGTCTGCACTGTAAAATGCAGCCAAGGAAAACCTCTGGTTTGGATAAAACTTTTGATAAACTACGGGAGAAAATTACTTGGGCTATTTGTGATGGGGTGGTAGTGGATTGGATATTAGAGAACTATGGATACTATAGCGCCCGTAGTAATTTTATCCATAACTAGCTTTTGCCCGCGACTACACATGTTTTACATTGTTTATTTACGTTATTATTTTTCACGTTATCCCATACATACTTTGCCCCTCTTTTTCACCCCTTAATGAGTAGAATTTCAAAACATCCTTTCTTAACCTTTCTTATCGGATGCCTAAGCCGCGTTGATGTCGGAAATGGTTTTACATGATTTTTAATTAGTTTTTAACGTTTTTAAATTTCACGTTTTCCCATACAAACTTTGCTCCTTGTTTTACGCCTTAAGGAGTAAAGTTTTGAAACATTATTTCTTATCGAACGCCTACGTTACACAAAGAACACACCCTTCAAGTGTCAGGTTTCTACGATCAGCGGTTTAGGGTGTGAGTTGAGCCGTTAGTCAGTCATTCAGGACAAAGCAATTTATAAAGATTAAAAAAAAATAGATACTATACAGGGTTATTGGAAATTAATTGACACGGCGTTAAGGGCTTCTTCTGTGCACCTTAACGATCAACGTTTGTTCTACGACTTTTGGAAATTCATTATAAAAATATTCCATACAAAAATAAAAAATTAAATCCAACAGTTCAAATAATACTCAACTCTACGTCTACGTCACAGAATCAATCATAGTAGGTATCGTGCCGATCGCGCGCGCGCACTTACCGCATAGACATAGAAAATTACCAGACAGTACGAGAAACACTTAAATATTTTTTTTGGGATAAAAGTTGTTTGTTAGGGTGCACAGAAGAAGCCCTTAACGCCGTGTCAATTAATTTCCAATAACCCTGTATACAGATAGATTAAGAATGTCAAAATGTGCAAATTTCAATTTAAAATCCATAGACAACAATTTTACTATAAGAGAACAATTTAACAAAATGAAGCAAAGAAAAGGTAGTCTTTAAAGACATACATCACGTTAGAAAATACTCGAGACATACCTTCGCCTTAACCCCAGTAACAAGAGGGGTTAGAAGTGTAATTTTACACCGAGATAGTATCTCGCGTAGCGCTGAATAATGAATGCTATTTCCGACGGCTCAACTGCTTTATTGATTGTTTGCTGTGATTGTAGCTGTAACCGTACTGGAGGTAGCATAGTACGGGGATCTGGGGTCTTACTACGAGTCGTTCGTGTTTCGATCGAACATACGTCACAAAGTCACAACGTGTGTTTAACGAACCTTAACTGCTAATAAAAAAACGGGCTAAGGGATACGGCCCACGGGCTACAGGCTACGGGCATCAAGTTTATAAAATAAATAAATATCGCAGTAAATTGCACACAGTGCTGTTTATTCCCAAGCTAAGTAACTACGCTTGTGTTATAGTGACCAGTTAAACAAATATAATACTTAGATATAAACTAGTTTTTTATAAAAAAACATTAGGTATGTACCTAAAAATACATTTTGACTACATTATTAAAACTATTCTTAAATGATTAAAAGCAAAAATATTAATAAATACCATTTTTTTTAACTTAAAAATAAAACCCGAAGCTTAGAGCTTAAAATAGTAATTATTTCTAATGACAGACACAAAAATACTATTTTAACCTTTTTATCTTTGCTTGCTAGTGAATATTTCATTTGTATCTTTAGAATATGTTAGGTTTAATTATTAATAAAACGTTAACAAACTCAAATTCAAAGTCCATTTTTTATTCAATTGGAATCATTTTCATGAGATCACATTGAATGGACTTAAAAACAAAGTTAGTATCTACGTCTTCGGAACACACCCTCGAATGAGGTGAAGACAAAAGAAAGTCATAGTAGGGACTCTGTAACAGATTACCCAGTACGGGGATTGGTGCCAAATTTTATTGCCTTCTTTCATGACTTAATCAATTACTTTGTCTCTTAATTGTTCCTTGATGGATTAACTTGACGCCTTTAGAATTTCGTTCCCCTATGTGTGTATAAGAGCTCTAGTAGGTAGTCATCTGAACAAGTCATTTGGTTTTTACAAGTGAAGCGAAGAATGTGTTTTAGTCAAAATTCATACCACAGAAATTCATCCCACTTAAAGAATATCAATAATTAATCCTGAAGAATGTTACCAACTCAGTCCGAAGTTTCTGTGTATAACTGGTCCCAACAACACTATCACTATCATCACTACATAGTATAAAACAAAGTCGCTTTCTCTGTCCCTATATCCCTATGTATGCTTAAATCTTTAAAACTACGCAACGGATTTTGATGCGGTTTTTTTTAATAGATAGAGTGATTCAAGAGGAAGGTTTATATGTCTAATACAGGCATAATATAGCCGTGCGAAGCCGGGGCGGGTCGCTAGTTGGTTACAAAGAAGAAGAAAAAAACATTTCCTCGTTTTATTATTAGGTATAGAAGTATAGATTAATGTTAGTCTATAAGAATTAAGATTTAAGGAAATTTATGGGTGTTATTTGCCTTAAATAAACTGTATTTAAATAAATAAATAGCGCTCGTAACAGTACCGAAATATTAAGTTAATCAAAATGAGTACTGGTAAATATCCCGTATTTAATCTCGTGTTAAACTAAACGACATTAGGTCTCATAAAGTTAGGAGTTACGGCAGCCGTATTAACAATTTATTTCTTTTATACTATCAATTTATAGTACAAGTACTCAGCTATAAAACTAGAATGGACATACTCGTATAATGTGAGGTAGGTATTACTTTTATATCACTTCTAAATAGGGCTTACGAAATACATGTTTCATGCCTCAATAGGTGGCAGCACCGGTTTAAAAAAACTGTTTGAAAATCGACGAAGTTTATAAAAATTAGGCTGTATGATCTCACTCAGTAATCTTTGCCTTCCCTGACTGTGGATAATAAAAAATGGTACTCCTGATCAGAACCTATAGTACGATTAGATTCCAGCAACATCAATAATAATTGAGTGATTTGGAAATAGGTTAGAAAACATCCAGTTGTAAAAAGCCCATATAGATAGGTTAGGTTACTTAAGATCAGGTTATGCACAAAGGGGATCTTCAAATTGCAAGTGAACGGGTATCTCCTAGACGCGTGTATGTGTTACAACTTAGACCGTATCATTTTGCCACAAAATGTGCCTTCAAGAAAACTTGTGGAAGACTTTTCACATCGACAAAAGTATCACAATCACTATCACTACATAATTTAAAACCAACTCCTTCGCTGTATCTGTCTGTCTGTTCGCTATAAACCCAAAAACTACTGCACCGATTTTCATTCTGTTTTCACCAATGGAAAGAGTGGTTCTCGGGAAAGATTTGAATATATAAAACAAAACTACTACACATACGAACTTGCGGGTAACAGCTAGTTTTATATAATTACAAAATGATTTTACTAGTCATATACATCCAGTAATTAGTTGTGCTGCCATCTATCGAGAGCTAATAAAACTAGTCCTTTTTTTAGTAAAGCCTTATTACACAAATCAGTATAAAGACGTAAATGTTCTAAAAGAAAATTTATCAGTTGCCCTCAATAAGAATTCGCAAACAAGCAACTGGATCTTTTGGGCAGGTGTCGGACAACAAAAGCCTGATGTCCCTTGAGACTGCCCTCTCGTCACCGAAACTACGGCACAACTTATAAGCGATTAGATATTTTAACGTTAATACAAGATGTTATTTTAAGATGTTAGTAAGCCCAATCATATGTAATTTATAAATAGAAAAAAACTTTTTAGTTAAAAAGTATTTTGTCAATGACGAGTGCGGCTCTGCAAATGAGCCATTATTAAAATATGATAAAAGTCAAATCAAGCACTTTATTCAATTCATAGAACTTCACTTAACTGTAATGTTTTGTCTTTCTCGGAGCTATCATGACAAGTTTGATGGGGTATGCATGGGCTGCAGAAGAATCAGTCTATCCCGTCACTTTTCTCCGTAATTTATATATTTTTTTGTGTACCTATAAATAAAAAAATATAAATAAAAATAGCTTTATTTTTCCTTACTCATTACATTAGGGTTATTAAACATATTAAAAAAAGAAATGTTTAGCTAAGATATCTAACTTATAAAAGGAAACGTTTGCTTAAAAAACTTATAAAAGGTATTATTCTAAAATTAATAAAAGAAAAAAAAAATGTTTTGGTATTTAAGGTAAGTAACTTAGAGGTATATGAAGATACATTAAAAGGTATGTAATATTATGTAGGTAAGTTTTTTTTTCTTTTCTTATTAGTGTAGTTTAGTAGTGTTAGTACGTGTGTGGTGTGGTAGTTATAGTTAAGTTAGTAGTTAGTATTTTTTTTTTTTTTATAATTTTTTTTTATTAGGTTAAGTGCATCGGCTCTTCTTACAAACATGTAATGTTGTAATGTTGTGTCATGTTTCGGCATGTATAGTTGTGTAAGGACCGCTCATGCGGTAAAAGCCTCCTCCAAGGTTTGCCAGGTCTTCCTGTCTCTCGCTAGTCTTGGCCATAGTCTGCCGGCTGTCTTTTCTATGTAGTCAGACCATCTTTTCTGTGGTCTGCCTCTTTTACGTTTTGAGTTTCGTATTGTATAGTTCGTTAGTATGTGCGCCCATCTGTCTGGTTTCATTCTTTGTACATGTCCTGCCCATTTCCACTTTAATTTTAGTGCTGATTTGATGACGTCTTTTGCTTGTGCGCGTTTTCTGATAATGATGTTTTTCACTCTGTCTCTCAGCCTCAAATTCAAGAAGCTCCTTTCGATACCTCTTTGACAAGTTGCTATTTTATTATTTCTGTGTGTACCTATAGTCTACAAAAATAATCGCTATCCTTTCAATACCGACACCAAACAAAAATTCCTGACAAATTGAATCTTACACCGGCCCGAGCGAGACAAAGGCCGATTCGCATTTTATTTGCCATCTGATTCCGACCTCTGACCCCTTGGCCCCCTAGCCCCCTGGTCCCCTCCTATCGTCACCTTAATGGGATTTCAATTACAACTCTCATATAATTCTGTAAGACTTGAGGAAACGTGCTGCCCGAAACATCTTTGAAGTTTGATATTAAAAGTTCTTTGGAGGACATTTTTAAGGGCTCGCACACCACAGACTTTATATCAGCAGATAGTTCGCCTTTCGGTGACATTACACTGCTTTCTATCAAACTATAGACCTACATAGCATAGAAAATACAATACTATGTAAAAACAAAAAGTCTGAAGTGTACAGGGAGGGAGGAATCTCTTGCAGTCAAATTCGTAAATCTGCATTTTGCTAATCGATATTCATGTTTTTGTTAAGAATGTTAAAATCGAGAATGGTGTCAATAATGTTTCGAATATAATCGATATTTTGCTGTAAATGGTCCGTAATCCGATATAATAATATTCAACCAATTCCCGATATAAAATCGGAAGTTTGCGAGATATCTAATACGTATTAATTTCGACTGGATTGGTAGACTGAATGGATTCTGTTTGAGAAACGTTGTTGTTGAAGTAATCTTTCTGTTTCCAAAGAACATTTTGTTCCTTTTTGAAACTTGTTGCTTTCTAGGGTTCCATATTTCCAGAAAACGGGAGCTTAATAGGTTCACTCTGTCCGCATTTCAAAGTTTACTTGATTATTTTTGTTACATATCAAATTATAAAATTGAAGTATTATCCAAAAGTGAGATTTAACTAAGCTTAACAGTAGTGTAGCAGTGTAAAATATTTTATTTTCTTCCCGAAGTTCCTGAAATGTAATAGTTCCAACTTGCAAACACTATTTTACAAACTATATTAAAAATAATAGTAACATCACATTTTATCAGTTTTTAAGAAAATAAGATTAGTAGCACACTGCTTACTATCCACTGGACGATGACAGATATGGGCATTGGTTATTCTTATACCTAGTAGATGCAATGTCTTTGAATAGTACCTCTATCCCAGCCTTGCCTAGTACCTTTACATAAATAACAAAGTTAGGTTAAGTAAGTACATTTAATGTCTGATTCTTGAGACAAACTGATTGTACTATATTGTAGCCTCTTAAGCAATGCCACTCTCTCTGTACAAAGAAAGCTGCAATCGGAGGGATGCCTTCAAATTCTAATTAAAGTTATTCCGAAGAGTAGTTTTTCCACGGTGTACATACTTACTTACTTCACTTGAAGGTTATTCCTCTGTTACTGTAGTTGCTCTACTGTGTAGTTCTTCATCTTTTTCTGCCTGCCCTTTTCCTAATTTATTTAGGGTCACCGCAGTATGTCTACTTCTTTCATTCACTTATATTAATCGTCATCACATCGTGTGTAGTTATTCTACTGTAAATTTGTTCTACTATGTTGGGTTTAGCAGCATAATAATAATACCTATGTGTAGATGCGGACCTGTTTGCTCATACACTAGCGTATGTGCGTGTAGTTTTAAGGCATGTTATCATCACTTCAGTGGTCACTTGTGGTAAAGGAAGAGTGAAATAATACCCGCAATCTGGAATGATACCAGAGTACGGACACAGAGTGATCTTATGTTTCAAATGAATGATGCGTGATTCACATGTATATTGGGTAAGTATGCTACAAATATGTGTTTAGAGAGGATGAAACACGTAGAATTGAATATCGCTCAACAGTAACTGCATGGGAACATTAGTTATCCTCTGTTCCAGCATCAAAGTTGCCTCCAGACATATTGATGAGTTCTTTCCTCTGGAAACGGTTGACTATGGCACTACAGCGCGCACAAGCATGGGTTAAAGTGGCTGGCGCTGCATAAATCATCTCCACCATGACGCATATTTGCTGAAAGTTCGAGGACCTAGAATAGCATCTATCGAACCATGACACGAGAGTTGAATCGAAATTAATAAGATCAGGTCGCAACAACCGCAACGTCTTAAATACTAAGTAAAGTGTAAAGGCGTTAATGAAATGCAAGGATGCAATGCAAATGTACTTATATGTGATGTTGCCCTGCCTCCCTTCGTGCCTGTTTTACCGAAGAAGGGGCATTTCCTAAGTGGTACAAATGTAAGAGGTCTTAGAATCTAAGATTTATCGTGGCCATTAAATAATGTCTGTCGTTGTAGAACGCTTACTGTTCAAGTTAACTGCTTTGCGAAGAAATTGTAGATATATAGATAGATAGGTATTAGTGATGTAGTAATTGATAAATGGATTCTACGAATTCCATGAAATCTGTCTAACACTTTGTAAGCATTAAAGTTGTTAGTTTGAGTTTGAAGTGATTTTAAGATTTGGAATATATTTGGAAACTCAAGTGAAATATTTTGGAGTATATTAATATTTACATAACGTAGGCACGTAACATAAGTTTACAAGTCTATACTAATAATAACATGAAAATATTTTTTGTATGTTTATTGTATGTAAAGAAAAGGCTCAAAAACTACTGGACCGATTTTGATAAAACTTGTTATGAGGATACACTGATTTATCGGGAGTAACACAGTCTAATTTTTATCTCGATACTCTCACGTGGTCGGGAGTTCAGTGGGTGAAACCGCAGAGCACTGCTAGTTATAAACACGTTCATTAATTTAGAAGCTACAGTTTATTTTATAATCAGGGAGAATTATAGTATCGTGTGCTTCATTGACATACAATTCATTTTATTTTAGTAAGTATTGCTTTTTTTCATAACGCATCGAGTTTATTTTTAGTACTGCAATTCCATTAACAGTCCATACCATAAAACAGAACAACGTTAACAAAAAAAAAGCGATAATTAAATATACCTTCTATGGAGAATGTTTCTTACCATTTATTAATTTCCGTGGTAACAACATAACTTTTTATAAGTTTACTAGCGACCCACCCCGGCTTCGCACGGCTATATTATGCATATATTATACATAATATAAACCTTCCTCTTGAATCACACTATCTATTAAAAAAAAGCGCATCAAAATCCGTTGCGTAGTTTTAAAGATTTAAGCATACAAAAGGATATAGGGACATAGGGACAGAGAAGTAGACTTTGTTTTATACTATGTAGTGACACGTGATAGTGATGAAGAGTAACTTCCAGCAAATTTGAAAATTCTTGATTTAAACTTAAATTATGTCATGATAGTTTTAATAGGACGTTTAATTCTACTAAAATTAGATTTAAAAAATCCTGCAATTTAATAATCTAAGTTATCTCTAGTTTTAGAACAGACTATAGGATACATAATATTATTCACATACACGACTAAACACAAGTACAAATAAATGTTTGATAGATGTATATCCATAAACTAAAATATGTAGGAACAAAAGTCCCATATGTACGCGTTCTCATAATATTTTACGTACGGTTTCAACTAGAATAGTATTGTAACAGGAAATTCGTTGAACATCTGTCCTCTAATAAAGAGGCTCCTCGACTCACGTACCACCTTACTCATAACATGCAAATACTGGTTGCGACAAAAAATGACCCGGTTAATGAAATATTCAATAGGCTTGGTGCCGAGGTTATATCAAAAGTTTTGTTGTGATCTACGAAGTTTTGGATATACGGGAATGACCTGGGAATATTTTAGTTTAGTATACACGATTGTTGTTTTCAGTGTGGAAAGTTTGTTGATCCCTAAAATAACGTAGGCTACTTTACATTCTGTTATCTTCAAGATATTTAGAAATAAATAATATGGTTTATGGAACAAAAATGCAAAACAGAGTAGTGTTTAACAACGGACCTCGAACTAGGAATGCATCCTGTTTCGTTAGAATCCAGGAAACTAGAAAAAAAACACGGTGAAACTTGAAATTTGGTAAAATATTGTGTATAAAAAATGGGTTACAATTTAAGTATTTCTCGTAACACAGCGAAGCAATATTATCAGCTGTCACACATGGTTAAATTTTTAGAATTGTTTGACAGACTACCAAAGGATTTTTAACAGACTTTAGCAAGAAAGCATGGTCTTAGTTCGGCTGTAAGTAGGTATTTAATTAATGTGTCTAAACTTGGATGATTCTTTATTTTGTACAGTCGGCTGCATAATTGCAGCCCCCGGTAGAGTTAAAAAAATACTATTATTGGCATGTTTTCGTACTAATATTTTTGTTTAATAAATTCATAAGTTAGAAGACTTTAAAACTAAAGCAGGTGCCTAGAATCTTGCTTGTGTTGAAAACGTTCTTATAACAGCCGTTTTGGAGCTCTACGGTGGGTCTGCAATTATGCAGCCGACCGTACGTACGTAAGTAGGTACTTAAAAAGACCCCCTCACTAATTCATAACTCAAAATCTCAGCAACTCTACTTAATAATTTAGAACATCAGTGTAAAAAGATCGCGTAACTCATTATAATAATGTAAAGTTGTCCCGTAACTCAGTGGAGCAATGTTATCAGTTGTCACACTTCGGCTCACTTAGTTTTTGTACTTCGTGAATGTTCCTTGAGTTTCCGCGATAAATGTTCTCGGTAGGCGAAGTATTTAGGTAGTTTAGATCATTTCAAGTTTTGTGTGAGTTACCTTACTTTGTTTTTGTTGAACTTTTACTTTTATATTAATGATGATGTCTCCTTGACCAATTTCGACCACGGTGACTGTTTCTGGCTTCCTATGCAGAAGAAGATGACAAGCTTCGATTTTCAGTAGCTCTTCTATGGTGAGCCTTTTGGTGACTGGCGTATCCGATTTTTGCAGAAAATGTTTTATTGCATATCGGGCACATAGGCATTATACGAAAAGGCTGAAGATGGTCTGGCCTTAATCGCATCTCGTTTGAGATCTAAATTAGCACAACGTTCTGATTTAAAATCAGAGACGTGCTGATTAACGTATCAGTATTGGAAAATAAAATAATTATTTTGATTAATACTAAAACTAGACAGGAAGTTGCAATTACCAGCTGTTTTTCCCGTGTTAGTTCAGATCTCTTAGGATTATCAGTATAAATAAGCATTTACATCGAAATCGGTCAAGCCAGTAGTTTTAGAGCTCAATAATAATTACAAAGAAAATTCAAATAAAACAGACAAACAGTTTCAAACAATTTTCTTTTTTATATATTGAGGATTTATACAGGGCTACAGGCAATTATAACACCCAATCATCTCATAACTATAATAAAATCGATAGTAATCAGCGACAATTTCCTTTCCTCAATAATGTACCAAATACGAACATTTGCTCGGAACCGGTCCAGCAAACCGGACGACTCTGAGAAGTTAATTGCGTCAGAACGTCGCATTCACATCGTTTATAACCCATTGCAGACTACAGACATTTTCACAGCTCTTGGATTTTGTCAAACATCCCGGATTTTTAGGGTTCCGTACCTCTAAAGGTTAAAGAAGGAACCCTTATTTTGCCTGTCTGCCTGTCTGTCCTTGTGGCACCACCGATTTTTTTGTAGTAATATAATTTAATAGATTGGAGACCACGTACCGGAAAGCGCAGCGCGGGACGGCCTCCGACTAGATGGACGGACCACTTAATGAAGGTCGCGGGAAGTCGTTGGATGCAGAGAGCATGCGACCGACGACGATGGCTCTGGAAGTCTTTGGGGGAGGCCTATGTTCAGCAGTGGACGTGTTGTGGCCGATATGATGATGATGATGATGAATATAATTTTAACTCAAACTCAAAACTCTTTATTCATTTGGAATCATACATTTGAATATAATCACTTAAAAACTAAGTTAGTGTGTGTGCGTTGTAAAGTGGCTGAACATCCGCCAGCGTCACATAAGATTGCTGGTTTAATTCCCACCTCAAAATTGTATGTTGCGAGCGGTTATTTGTCTGCCGCGCCCCAGAGGTCGTCCTCTGTGTACTGTGTGTACGAATAATCGGCCGACTTTAAGTAAACAGTCTGCGTGAGCCCGGCTCATAAGTTGCTAACTACTGTTTCTTCACACCACCCTATTATGATTATGAATTTAATAAAGTGTAGCTCGCCGGCTCGGTGTGACTGCGTACTTTTCAAGGAAAACATTTCCGTGATAATATTTTTAGAGTGTTATATCCGCACTTTAAGTTTATAAATGTACGGAACATTTTTGAAGAAAAGTTCGTTATTAAG
Organism: Idaea aversata; assembly: GCA_907269075.1. Taxonomy (NCBI): domain Eukaryota; kingdom Metazoa; phylum Arthropoda; class Insecta; order Lepidoptera; family Geometridae; genus Idaea; species Idaea aversata. The sequence goes on from OU026100.1 coordinate 700,671, forward strand.
AGGTATTTTGAAAGAATTAATCAATAATTAAAAACCGCAAAGTTTGTCACTATATAGACGACCCAGTTAGCACAATGGTCACCATGCCGGACTGCCAAACACAGGGTCGCGGGTTCGATTCCCGCCTCAGACATGTATTTAAATATTTGTCTGTGGTCTGGTTGTTTCTATGTATTATAAGTATATATTTACAAAAAAAAAAAGTATATAAGTAGTATATCCGTTGTCTAGCACCCATAACACAAGTCTAGTTAGGTACTTAGCTTGGGGCTAGATGGCGATGTGTGGAATGTCCTGCAATATTTATTTATTTATTTATATAGCGAAGTTTTGACAATTATTCAATTTCAACGTAAATAGTTTTTTTAAACATAAAAGTAGGCAATCAACGTCTTAATAATAGTTTTTGCTGATTTTTTTGTAACAAATGAACATTGTAATTTTTAACCGACTTTAAAAAAAGAGGAGATTCTCAATTCATTGTGTAAATAAAGTTTTTTCTTCTTCTTTAAAATATTTGATTCAACACCTTGTATTTCCCCATCTTTTAATTTCACGAACGCAAGTTTAATTTATTTACATAAATAGTACAACTTCATTGAATCAAGATAAGTAGATACCTATACAAAATATCACTGAAATTCTATAAATTAAATAGAAATAAAAACAAAACACGGTCGTTTTTTCTTTAGTCGGTTTATTTATGTTAAAACATTTCCATTAACACTTCCAATTTTCAAGTCAAGCATTAGAAAAAAGGCACTAACGAGCGAAATTCGTAAATAAGTTTAGTTCTAATGAAATCTAGACCCTTATCAACCTTTGTTAAGGTCATGTAAGAAAAAATAGGACGTCTAATTTAAGCTTTACCTATTGTTTGAATAGGTACCTACTAGTTACCTAGAAAGAAACAAACGTTCTTAAAAAGGATAACAGACGGCTCACAGTAGCTTTAATAAAATTGTAAAATGAAATCTTGTCAAAAACATTTTATGTTAAAACTAGCGACCCGCCCCGGCTTCGCACGGCTATATTATGCATGTATTATACATATAAACCTTCCTCTTGAATCACAATATCTATTAAAAAAACCGCATCAAAATTCGTTGCGTAGTTTTAAAGATTTAAGCATACAAAGGGAAATAGGGACAGAGAAAGCGATGTTGCCATGCTTCACATGCCCGAAAATTCAAACGACTTTCAAATATTGAGGGGTCCCCTAAATATTTGAGACGCTCCTATTGAAATTGACACTTAAATGTCAATTATGACAAGTAGCCTTTCAGAATTCAGGTGACAGGTTCATATCGCTCACTGTCAAAGATCAAACATCTAGAGCAAAGTCAAATTCAAATTTCTTTATTCATTTCGATGCTTATGTATTTATACATTGATCACTTAGAATCGTCTTAAAAACTAAGTTAGGATGTGTGCCTTCGGAACGCGCCCACCAATGAGAAGAAGGCACAAGAAACTCAGAGCCAAACCCCTAACCTAACCTATTTATTTATTTTATAACAGGGCCTTAATTTTAAAACTCTACGACATCTTGGACGTCATATTATATCGTGACCACAGACGCGCTGAAACTTGTTCAGGTAAAAATACAAAACTTACATAAGACGGGATAAGGGCCGTTTAAAGGGTGATCAGTGAATATACATAAAAAAATACGCAACGAATTGAGAAGCTTCTCCTTTATTTGAAGTCGGTTAAAAATGTGTAAATATCGAGATTTTAAAAGTTATCACAATGAAAAGAAAGAGATTTTTAGCCCAGTGGTAGATCCTTCGACTTTAATTCAGAAGGTCGTGGGACCAATAGATTTTTCTACGACAAATTTCCACATAGGCGATTCTAATATTGCTCTTCCGGTGAAGAAAAACTTGGTGTTGAACGCCGCCGCTTAGTTTTCAATCTATAATTATAAAAGGTTTCACCCGCGTAACTCCCGATCCTGTGGGATAAAATTACGTTATTTTCAATGATTCAATGTATTTTCATACCAAATTTCATCAAAATCGGTTTAGTAGTTTCAAAACCCATCCGTTACAAACAAAAAAAACCTGTTGGTATAAATAGAAGAAGAAAATTACGTTAGTTTTTCAAAAGTTGTCTAACTAATAAACCGTACAAGTAACGTAATCATTATAGATTGCAACTCGATGATTGTAACCGCTATATCACGTCATCATCGCCTCGGGTCCATGATTTGCGCTAAACGCGTCCTCGACGTGTAAATTGATGGTTGTTATGTTGTTATTGGAAATAACAGGATAGGTCACTTCGCTTCATTGTAATGGAATGCTATTATTACTGTCTTTAGTATTTCTATGCTGGTTATTGACCAGTCGTAAAGGTGTAACTATGAGGTGAAACCTTCAATCAGACGTGAACGAGTAACAGTCAGGAATATCCATAATATTATACTTAGGGGAACTACATAGACCAACAACCAAATTGACTACAGAAATGTTTAACCTGATGAACTTAAAATTACTGGGAAAGATTTTAAACTTGATTTAAATAAATGATTTGTAAATATTATAATATTTGAATATTTGCAAATGTTTCAAAAAATATTACATTACAATAATTGAATTTACTTGTTATTTAATTCTCCCTTGCTTGTATTGTATCTATTGACAGATTTTACTTGTTCTGAATTGTAATACTTCAATAGCGAATTGGACAAAACTGTATATACACCTGAAAATGTAAATTAGGATCTTTAGTCGGAAATAATAAAAGCAAAATCATCTGCTAATAATATGTACCTGAATTTAACATGCAATAAATAAAGTATTTCATTCATGCAGTTATTGAGTTAGTATAGAATCGTCGCAAACTCAAGTCTTCTAAGGTAGCAACTCGTCTAAAAACTATTTCGTCTAACTCTCAGGTAGTCTTCCTTTCAAAGACTCGGCACCTGCAGCAGCCGCACCAGCCTGTGCAGAAGTGTTACGAAGATGTGAAGGAGAACACACATACCTACCCTGCCCCCCGATCGCCGTAATTTATGACGCATTAGTCGAGTGCACGTCCAGTTGACGCATACGTCACGTGGTATTGCCGTAAAATGAAGCTACGCGTAACCGTTACTTTAACTGCACGTCTACTTCACATACGCGCTTCCTAAGCGTAAAACAAGCTGTTGCCTACGAAAATTTTGACTAATCGTAATAGTTGACAATTAGTTTTACATAAACGTCACGTCAAAATTTAGCGTGATACGGCGAGCGCGCGACGTTTAGGTTTGCGTGACGTGTGCGTCTTAAAAAATTACAGCAATACGAAATCTATAGTTATGACGCAAACATAGTCAAGACTCTCCGCTAGGAGTAAAAGTGTTCCGTGGTCAAGACGCGTTGCATAAGAATATGGCGATCGGCCCGCTGCTCCCAACGACGCGACGTAACATAGAGTTGTAAAGTAAAACAATAGATGTAGGTACGAGTATAAAGTGTGACGTACTGTGTGAGAAGTTCGACACGTAGGGGACGATACGGGCCTGAGTTACTGGACGACGTGGCGTGAATACGGACACTGGCCGCCTAATGCAGGCTCTGTGCAAGGACGAGATGGAATTGGCGTCACTTGCTTCTTAAACACGTTAGATTACCTAAATTGTTCTTTTTAAGGACGAAGTTCTTATCGCGGGTTGAGTTGGTGTTAATGTTTGTACTATTAATACCAAGGACTAGATATCCAAAAAACTCGTGCATTTAAAAAATCTATGTTTAACCTTATATTAACTAACTAACTAACTATCTAACTTACTAGTATTCTAAAAAAACACAATGCTTGCGCGATTTTCACGACCCAGTTGGCATAATGGTCACCATGTCGGACTGCCAATCACAGGGTTGTAGGGTTTGATTCCCTCCTCAGACAAGTATTGATGCTTAGATATTTGTCTGTGATCTGATAGTTTCCATGTATTATAAGTATATATTTACAAAAGAAAAGTATATAAACAGAATATCCGTTGTCTAGCAACCTTATAGTATATAGTTACTTAGCTTGAATCTAGATGGCGATGTGTGGAATGTCCTGTAATATTTATTTATTTATTCAATTTGATTTTTTATTGATTTTAAGAAGTTGTTCGCTGACCTCATTCTGTTAATTACTTAACAAAATAACAATAATCACATCTTAATACCTAAAGCACAGCTGTTTACTTATACAGGGTTATAGGTAATTATACTAGCAAGCCGTTGAGGGCTACTTCTGTGCACCTTAACTAACAACTTTTGTTCTACGACTTTTGGAAATTCGAAAAAAACTATAAAATTTTTAAGGTTATGTAAATTCAAAAAACAGCTGACATTTTAAAATGAATGCAATTCAGACTAAAAACAGTAGATAAAACTATAAAAATAAGTACAATTTTAAGGTTAATGACCTCTTCGTGTATGGAACAGCTGATTTTCAGGTAAAACTAACCTCAAATTTTTCAAAAAAATGTTCGAATTTCCAAAAGTCGTAGAACAAAAGTTGTTTGTTTAGGTGCACAGAAGTAGCCCTCAACGGCTTGCTACTATAATTACCAATAACCCTCTATAATACAAAGGCATTATCCGAATGAGGATCAGATAGGGCCGTGTTAATCATACCGAAGTTATTACCATTCAAAGCACTTCCCAAGCTGTGTTGATCTTAATGATTCGTTGCGGAGACATTTTAATAAAATATGTTGGACATCTTCCACAACACCGCAAATTTCACAATTAGGTTATCAGTCAGAAATACAGAGTCAAAAAACAAAAGTTCAGAGCACAATCTTGAAGCGATAACAAGCGTGCCTATCTTCAATAAAATCATAATCTACACTTCACTATCACTACATAGTATACAAACAAAGTTACTTTCTGTGTACCTATATCCTTATAATACTACGCAACGAATTTTGATACGGTTTTTTTAATAGATAGAGTGATTCAAGAGGAAAATTTATATTTAAATAAATTTAAATAAACGCGCTAATCTAAGAAATTACTGGTTTGAATTGAAAAAATATTTTTAGAAAAATGAAATTATTGTTGGATAGTCCATTTATCGAGAAAGGCTATAGGCTACTTTTCATTTTGATATTCCCACGGGATTGGGACTTCCGCGGGTGAAACCGCGGAGCGCAGCTAATAAATCATCATAACAATCAAATTAATTAATAATTATTTTAATTATTATAATTCTAGCTATGTTCTGCTGATTTTATATTTTTTTTCTGGACTAGTACATGAAGCCAATTCTAACTGACCTCACCATACCCCTACACGAAGGTTAACGTGTAGGGGGTATGTAACAGACATAACTTAAGATGCATCTTGAAAATTAATAACTTAGAGGGTTTGATGTAATTATTTATGGTTGTACTTACTTGAAGTTATAACTTGAAACTTGAAACAATTCAGTTTTATGAGTTGAGTAGAACTAAGTAGGTCAGGTGTGAAGTACTGTTGAATATTTTACGGTAACCGAGATTTGTTCTTTGAATTTTAGATAGTTTAATACATAATTTAAATAATACAATATTTTTTAAATGAAGTGAGTTCTCAAATCAAACGATTTTGAACGATTTGACTTCAACTTTGTTAAAAATACACCTTTAAAACCGTTTTATAAGAACAAAATAATTAGTAAATGATTACCATACACCAAAACAAGATTAGATAAAGTCGACTCGGTAGAAATCAATCTTAAACTTTTCGAAAATTTTCCAAAGAAATACACGTTTTAAGGCGGTCATCAACGGAGATTTTGTTAATAAATACAAGCTGTTTTAAGTAATGCCAATGATTTTTATTGAAAGCTAGTTGAGGCTATTTTATATTTGAATAATTATTGTATAATAAACAGAAAAAATATTTAACCGAAATTCGTCTAATGCAGCATCATCTCGCATCTCACTTATTTCTATTAAATCTGTTAGGGACTGACGATTAGATACTAGTATCACCTAGTATCTCTTCTCTCATTATAGGACCTTGATTACTTAATTATAGGACATAAACAAAAAAATATTCTATTACTCTGTCATACCCATAAAATTTGACGTTCGTAACTAAGTTTCTTGGTCATACCACGGTAGGTACATCAATTCAACAACAAAAAGAGCCACTTAAACCAAAACACACACAAAAATAACCACAAATAATACGAGGCGATAATTCATGAAATATTTTTCGGATCGGGCAAGCCGCCTCGACCGGATATCCGGTACTCGAACGGAAACCGGATGTGGCGCGTCCGGCTAATGGATCGAGAGCGATCGATGCTATATTGGGATCGGGAGTTACTTACTGTTCGAGTGACACAAGGTCTGGTGCCCTTTGTCAATTGATTTAGTTATAACTGAACCTCCAAAAGTTAAACGAGCATCTTTCATTGTTGAACTACGATCAACTAGTCAGCGAACCGTACAGTCCACTGATCATCGAAGCGAGGCCACGGAATATACCGATTATTTTGCTCAATGATAGGGATGGTTTAGAAAAGTTTTTTCGCAGGTAGCTGCACTTAACGGGTAGGCATTGAACTGAAAATTAGCCCACGAAATAAACATACAAAAATTATTACATAAAAACATACACACAAATAAAATAACGCTTAAATAAAAACATTTTATCCATCCATGGTTCCATCTATCTCTTCTTCTTCTGCCTGACCTGGTTCTAATTGCGCAGTTTGTCTTCTTCTTCCGTTCTCCTCTATTAGCTGTCATCTCGTCGTCTCGTTCACATCCAACTCTCTCATATCTTGTTTGACACATTTCGTCCATCTTTTTTTTGGTCACTCTCTTCATAGCTCTACATTCATAATATTCATCACTCTTCTAGTCACTAGCGTTTCCTCTCTCCTCATTACATGTCCATACCAACTCAAACAGTTTCTTTTCCATATAAATCTATGATACAACTTCATCAAAATTGTCAGCGGTAATTGTTAAAATGTAACAGATATACAGACAGAGTTTCATATCAAGTAGGTATCTTCAAATTAAGTAGGGGTTAGGTAAGCAAGCCGAGACAGACCTAAACTCAGATAGCTAGATGGCTTTGAGAACGACATCAAAGCCATCGTTGTGAAGAACTGGAAGTCACAAATAGATATAGGAAAAGATGGACCAGGCTAAAGTCAACGTGAATCTGTCAGCTTATAACACCTCAGGTGATGATGGGGAAGGAATGTATTTTACCTTAAAAAACTAGGAAGAAATTAGCAAAAAGATATACCTGCCTGCGAAAACTTTATCAAATACTAGCAGCGCGTAACTCCCGATCTCGTGGTAATTTCAGGATAAAAAGTAGCTTATGTTATTTCTAATGAATCAATGTATCCTCAAATTTCATCAAAAAGGGTCAAAACAAACAAATAAAACAAAAAAGTGTTTATTCTTTATTAATATTAGTGTAGATCTATATTAGTTTGTGAGGTATTAATTTTATATTCTGTAGTTTTTTACATCCGTTGCCTAAAAGAGATGAATCAATATTAATAAAATATTTATCCAGTATATTTATTCGTTGTACCAACAAGAAACTCTCATAAATAAACCATTAGTTAAACATAACATTTTTCCAATACTAACCTCTCGATACCCAACACACACGTTCCCCACAATCCCGGAAAACAAGCAGATCCCGTGGGAAATCGTATAAAGTGCTGAATCACTAGTTAGAAACCGGTGCAATTAACAAATCTTTATCAGGAATACCGAGTGGCGCAGCGGGACAGAGCTAGTTTAGAAAGTTTAACTGTTGTTAGCTACATGGTATAAATAATCAGGTGGCATATTTGTCGGAGGTTTAGAGACTTTTCTTTCGGCCGACACACTGTTTACTTCGTACTTTGGATGATAACAAAAAGTTCAATTATTTTTTGTGTTAACTCCAGAGCAAACTTTAGTCACGTATTGGCAATGACCACTTGCCTCCATATTACTATTTCACTCTCTCACATCTTCTCATATTTTTATAGTGTTTTATTTATTGTGTTGTTGAAACCTTGACGTTTGAAAGCAATTTCAAATTCCACATAAACTGAAAGATTTTTAAACGATACCCTCGTCATGGTCAAAATACAGTTGTTTGTAAACTAAACTTACCAATTTTAGCATTATCAGACAAATACATTTATATTACTAATGCAATAGAGATAGCATCTGAACTATACTACCTGATCTATCACTTCTGATATATCTCGTTGGCATATACGATTCAAACAGTACAACAAAGTTTTTCAGTTACTAGCCAAATCACCTCGGTGGCAATGGAAAAGTGCTTTTCCATTGCCACCTAGGATCTCATAAAGACAGATTTTTCTTGTTCTATTCGAGTCAGTAAATATTGCCCGGTGATATCTTCCCTGCCCAATAGTTGGCCACTGCAACTGCAGCTGTTAACGCTGTTGCAGTTGTAGCCGCCTTCATTAGGTTCTTCAACGTGCAGGTGTTAGGGCACAGAACACATTATAGCAGCTGCTCTATGGATTGCGATGAGTTCGTGGCAACTAAGGGATTTGGTAATCTCCAAATTCCTTAGTTACAGCCTATTGCATCTTGCGAATTAATAATAATAAAGGGTTAATGCAAGCATTAACCATGCGCTACAACAGCATTGTCAAAGAGGTTTGGTATGAGATAGGTCGCCGCTTATAAAATATTTCCAAATAATTTTACAGCTAGAGAAGGAAACTCTCTCATAGCCGTTGAACATGATGAAAATATAGGCATTAAAGTGAGTTTTAACATCGTTCCTTCTGCACAAAAAGAAGACCTGATGGGAGCCACTGATGCCACCTTAAATGTGGCTAGTTCCTGGTCTGGGAAAAAATTGAAAAGAAAAAAGTAACGGCCATTGATACGATAAGAAGAAGAAGAAGAAGCGAGTTATTTTAATTGACTTTCTCTCTAAACCAGTGGACGACTAAATATCTTTATTACGAACATATTATAGATTCCGTGAACCCAAGAGGACAGTTGAACAAATCACATGGAACATCCTAAACTAATTACTGAAACTATTGCAGGACGGTAAATGTTTTTGTTGTTATTAACAAAGGTCTGAAAGTCACAGAGTAAAGTGTTGGTTACCGTAGAGATGTCACACCTTAAATTTTAAAGTTTTTGGCGTAATCAGGGAAAAACATGGCGTTTGTGTTTTGCTGCATAATTTTAATGTGGGGTTTATTTTCAAATTGATTACCGCATATTTTGAACTGCTTGAATACTCAAACGACTCTCAAATATTTAGGAGTCCCCTAAATATTTAAGACGCTCCTATCCTATATAAACATATACTTAAAATATTAATTCGAGTGGTGTGGGGTTCTCAATTTTTACAAAAGTCTCATTAAATTGCATTTTAAGTTTTCTTTATTTTTAGTTGAATCGTTTTACTGGATGGTATTTGCTTTGAAGCAATCACATCAATCAGTGGCCGGTGGTTTTTATTAATGTAAAACGAATAAATTCATATTTTAGAACCAAGAAAGCAAACCAAAATGTCTGTAATATCTCTACTGAGACAAACAATATATAGGGACTTAGGGACGTCCCTTACGCATGTACGGTCGGCTGCATAATTGCAGACCCGTAGAGCTCCAAAACGGCTATTATAATAATGTTTTTAACACGAGCTAGATTCGAGAAATGCTGCTTCAGTTGAAGTTTAAAGTCTTCTAACTTATCAATTAATCAAACAAAAATTATTTGAATGAAAATATTCCAATAATTGTAATTTTCGAACTCTACCGAGGGCTGCAATTATGCAGCTGACTGTACATAAAAAAATATAAGTTATAATAACTTAGCTTTTTAGCTTAGGTAAAATGTAAGTACATAAGTAGGTACTTATTTTTTAGAACACATCTGCATGTTTGTGCCGTTATACTCTTTGACTGGACTGGACCTACACTCGATTGTGAATTCAGTCCCAAAACAACGTACTTATTTGATTAACAACACAACAAGTTTTGTAGGGTCCTTCCTGATAACTAAGTTCCTTTACTACAACCCGCGGATTTTAACTAGATACCTTGCGTTCAACAAACAATAACAACAGCGAGATTAATAACATATGTTTTTTAAACCCTATCTAAACTCATTGTTGTTATATTACACACGAAAATACACAAAAAATGAGTATTTTCCTCTTTTCACTAATTATTCAATTGTGAAACTGTCTATTGAATAAAACTATTGAGTATTTTTCTTATTAGTTCCATGGAGTTCAACTAATAATAAAAACTCATAAATATTACAGGATATTCCACACATTGCCATCTAGCCTCAAGCTAAGTAACTAGACTTGTGTTATGAGTGCTAGACAACGGATATACTCAGTATAAAATAAAGTCACTTTTCGCCGTCCCTATATCCCTATGTCCCTTTGTATGCTTAGATCTTTAAAACTACGCAACGGATTTTGATGCGGTTTTTTTTAATAGATAGAGTGGTTAACGAGGAAGGTTTTTAGATTTAGATATAATACATGCAAAATACAGCCGTGCAAAGCCGGGCGGGTCGCTAGTATGCTTATAATACATAAAAACGACCAGACCCCAGACAAATATCTAAGTATAAATGCATGTCTGAGGCGGGAATCGAACCCGCAACCCTGTGTTTGGCAGTCCGGCATGGTGACCATTGTGCCAACTGGGTCGTGTGACTAGTGAAACTATTTTGCTTTCATCAGTTCTTTTGTAGTTTTATACAAAAGATGATTGAAACAAAACAAAACGCAGTCGAAACCAACAAAAGACGATCACAGCAGTCTCCCTTATCTTAGTTTTCATAAATATTAGACTATAAATCATAATTTTTATTCTATAAGAAAATTAATGATTAAATTTTGTTTTTCACTTTTTTTTATTCGTTAAGTGTACCTACGAATGAACAAAACTGGACTAAATTGAAGAAATTTCCACCAATTTTATGCAATTTTACGCAAATTAATCTAAACACATAGGACGTCATGTTATATTTTTGTTCCCTCCAAAACTCGAATATGGTTATTTGCATAACTCTATTATGGTAACTTGTTTCACTGTTATTGTTATTTATGAGCGCAAATTGTCTAGTTAAAACGCACAAGTTGTAAAATAAATACATTATACTATATAATTAAGTGGCGACTTACTTAAATTTGCATTTCGGTTAAACTATAGTCTCAGTATTAGCGGTTCACTTGAATAACTTGGATTATCTGAGATTACTAGAGTATTTAACTTGGAACTAAGTACATTTTAATATTTCGTTTATTAGGTCATTTATTCAAAATTCAGATTACATTGTTTTTATAAAATGGTACAATAAAGAATTAATAAAAAATAAAAAATATTATAAAAATAATTAAATAATAATAAAATTAATTAAATAAAATAAAAATAATTAAATAATAATAAACTTAATTAAATAAAATAAAAAATTAATTAATTTAATTATTATTTATTTAATTATTTATATTATTATTTTAATATTCTAACAACAAATAAACCTTCTTCTATTCTCTTTTAGGGTTCCGTGCCTCTAAAGGTAAAAATGGATTTTTTATAAGATCACTTTCTTGTCCGTCGGTCTGTCGGTCTGTGGGAACGGGTGGACCTAGCAACTTAAAATTTTTACCACATACTTAAGTGTATAGTCCCTCTTATCTATACCATAAAAAATGTCCTGACTGACTGACTCACTGACTGACTCCTGACTGACTGACTCACTGACTGACGGATCAACGCACAGCCTAAACCGCTGATCGTAGAGACCCGAAACTTGGAGGGTGTGTTCTTTGTATGACGTAGGCATCCGATAAGAAAGGATTTTCCGAAATTCTAACCCTAAGGGGGTGAAAAAGGGGGGCAAAATTTGTATGGACCAAACGTGATTTCTTGGTCCAAACGCGGACGAAGTCGCGGGCAAAAGCTAGTAGGTGTATAAAAATCAAGGACTTGAGTCAACACAATCAAAAGATATGTATATATTTAAAAATTTAATTTTCGTAGGTAATTTTACCTTAATTTTAATTTTTTTAATTTTTCGGAATTTGCCCTTTACTTGTGCTGTAATACCTTGCTATAAACCAAATTGACAATTAATTTTCAACTTTTTTATTTTTCGGAATTTGCCCTTTACTTGTGCTGTAAAACCTTGCTATTAACCAAATTGTCAATTTTAGGTCAACCGTAAGTACCCTAGCCCTAAAGATTTTGGGTCGAAAACCTATATGGTAGGTAGTTCTCGTTGACCTATACTTACATAGTTTACACTAATTATGAGATAGTCCTCTAAATTATATAAGCGCATATTATGACGACCCGGTTGGCACAATGGTCACCATGCCCGACGGGTTCGATTCCCGCCTCAGACATGTATTTATGCTTAGATATTTGTCTGTGGTCTGGTTGTTTCTATGTATTATAAGTATATATTTATAAAAAAAAGTGTATAAGTAGTATATCCGTTGTCTAGCACCCATAACACAAGTCTAGTTACTTAGCTAGGGGCTAGATGGCGATGTGTGAAATGTCCTGCAATATTTATTTATTATTTATTTATTTATTATAATTATGGCGGTAATAATGAGTAGGAGCGGAACCCTTAGTGCGCGCGACCAACTCGCACTTGGCCAGTTTTTTTATTTCTCCGTATCAAACCAATGACTAACACACCCACGATCACAATCAAACAAATTAAACACGGAGATCGAGATAATTAAGACATATTTAATGGTCGGTGCACACAATATTACTTACCTGCCAGATTTATCTCAGATATCATAAGATTAATATTGTAAATACTGCCCTTAGGGGTATAATTATTGGTTGCTTTGAATCTTTATTAAAGACATGACTGTTTGATTTTAAAACTATTCGTGCTGGTGAATTATTGGTTTGATATTAATACTTTTGGTTGGTAATTAATTGACCGAACGAGCGAAGCGAGAGAGGTCTAGTGGCGAGACGGTCGGTCGGTTGTACCTATGTATCTATGTATCTAAATATCTATGTATCTATGTATGTTTGTTCGACGATAACTTGAGTACCGTTGCTCTGATCTTCATGATTTTTGGTATACGAGTAGTTGAGGCCCATAGAATTTTTAAGTTCGAACATGAGAGGGATCGGTTAGGGGCTACGGAGATAGGGGGTGCAAAAGGGGATTTACCTTTATAAAAGGCAAATAATTAAAAACTTCTTTTGAATTTAAAACTTCAAAAATGACAACAAAGAGAATATAAAACATAGATAAAACTCTCTGATAAAACTACGTAAGAAATGACAATGTCAGGTTTTTATTCTGTCATTGTTGAAAAGAATATGATTCACAGAACCATAGAAATCCATGTTTGTATACCTTCTCAAAACATCTTCAATATCTTCGTGATATTTTGATTAAAATAGATGATTCATATTATATTTGGTCATCCCAAATAAATTCAAATATTCGCGTTAAAGTTGATAGTGTAAAGTTATGCACGGAAGGTGTAATTTTACTTCTATAATCCATAAACCAATTCTATTGCCATGTTTGTTCCCGATGGCCTATAAAGAAGCTAATGCTGGAACCAGCTATTGATCAGCTGAAAGGAAACCAAGGCGATAACTGGGCAACCCTACTATGGGACGTCGTCTGGGCCACTCAAGTTGTAGGTATCAACGATCATCCAACGATCGTAATGTACTACGGGATGTACCTTGTGTGAAGACATGCTAAAGACTGTGGTTTTTATAAAGTTTATATTCTACTTTCTCCTAAATTCGACCTCTGTTTGCTTCAGTGCTAGCCATAATAAGCTTGACTTTTTATTATTTTTATTTACTTATAACAGGAAATAAGTCTCAAACTTCTCTAATATATTTGTATTGAAGCGTGTCTCCTTTTTTTCTTTTTCGTTTTAAGATCACGATGAGTAGGTACATAGGTATTAAAGAATTGAGTGTTTAGTCTGATGATAAAAACCCTGATGAGAAAGGTAACCAATCACCATATTAAGAACTTATCTTCTGAGCAAGATATTAATATCATGTTGGACTCGTTTAAATCACCTTGAAAAGTAGATACTCTTGGTACTGAAGAATCATCTGATATCTGGAATTAGGTGATAGAACACAGAACCGGAGAAGGGCCTTACCTCGCCGTGACGCCGAGTGGCGTGACATGGCCGGCTACGTATTCATGGCTAATTCTATTAACCCTAGGTCGGTAAAATATACATTTTACTGGCTACTGTGGCTACGTCAGGACGCCATTGTGCCAGAGTATCCGAGTAAGTGAGTACACGTGTATACGTGTACGTGCAGCCAACACGTATCTAGAGTACCTAGAGTAGGTACTCTAGGTACCGAAAAATAAGCTGATATCTTTGGTCTGGTGATAGAGCCGGAAGAAGGCTATAGTAACTTATGTCCTAGACAAGATAGGCCTATCGCGTTTGGACTCATAAAGTCGTCTTGAGGATTAGGTACTCTAGGTATCTACTGAAGAATCAGCTGATATTTGGTTTCTGGTGATAGAGCTATAGGAACTCGTATTCTATGCAAGATGTGGGTTATTTCCGTTTCGACAGATTTTCGTTCCGTCAGTTATTTGTGACGACAGCATAAATTCCGACGAAACGGCATGTGACAGTTTCTAGATATGATGAGTCTATAAGCTAGATAGGCCTATCGCGTTTGGACTCGTTAAAATGGTCTCGATAGCCAGAAGGAGGCATAGGAGCTTTTTAAACTCACAAAATTTGTATTTCAAGTTGTTATTATATATTATCCCGTTAAAACGTGAAATAAAAAAATACGCGATTGAAATGATTGGCACCTATCATTTAAATTAGATAGATCTATCGTATTTTGAATCTTTCGTCGTTATATCATTTTAGTACCTACCTACTTTACGCTGAGAAGTAGCGATTTCAAAAAAAATCTCGTGAGGTCTCAGTTCGGAGCGAACTACTAGTTATTTTGACTAATTATACATTTTCAAATTATTTTTGTTTTTCTTCAATATAGATTTTTATGAGAATAAACTGAATACGAAATATTTAAGTACCTGCATAACTATAGAAACTTGTAAAAAGAGTTACAGTCAATCTGTCACATTTTTCTTTTATAATATTACATTTTTAATCATAAAATATCGTAGATGCGAAAGTTTGTGTTAGTATCTTTGTTAAGCCTTCACGCAAAAAAATGCTGAACTGATTACAATGAAAATTCGTATGCAAATAGATGAAGTCTAGCAATAACAAGTAACAAAGAAACTAGTAAGAAAAAATGGGTCCTTTAGTTTTTGTAAAGGAACTACTAAGGCTAAAAAATCTCTAGTTACACTTAAATTTCTTCAAAGAAACAACGCCTCCCGATCAGAAAGTCTAAGTAGCAAAACGTCTAACAAAGCGAAAAGTCTAGCGAGCAATCTGCCTAGTTAGCTAATCGCCTATGTAGCAAAACGTCTAACTATCAAGAGGTCTATACTCAAAAAACTAGAAACTAGAAACTCAAAAAAAGACAAACAACCCAATTTCTCTATAGTTTCGCAATAGTCCATCCATGGTTCATAAAATATAGCATTTGTTGGGAAAACTGCTACATTATTAACTGCTATAATGTCTATGTTCATTCAACCATAAACAGCTAACCTTCGTCAATAAATAAAGCTATATATATATAGACTTTAGACTTTGAATAGGGCGATAGTTATAGTCCAGAAACTAGATAATAAATAAATATTGCAAGAAATTCAATACAGCGCCATCTTACCCCAAACTATACAACTAGTCTTAATCGCGTATTTCTTTTTTATTTATTTTTTAAATAAAAATAAAAAATACGCGATTGAGAACCGGGAAAATAATTACTTTGAATACAAATCGTGTGAGTTTAAATGTTTAACTAGCATTGTGTTTGAGGTTCTTATCATCACTATTACTACATAGTATAAAAGAATGTCACTTTTCGTCCCTATTTCCCTTTGTATGCTTAGATCTTTAAAACTACGCAACGGATTTTGATGCGGTTTTTTTAATAGATAGAGTGATTCAAGAGGAAGGTTTATATGTATAATACATGCATAATATAGCCGTGCGAAGCCGGAGCGGGTCGCTATTATTGCATAAACTACTGTTTTTCTCATTAACATACACAAGTGAATATTCACCCACATCGCGCTGCAGAGTTCGTGAAATGTTTGTGTGATATTTCGGGCATAACTTTTATTTATAACGGACTTTAAGCTATCAGTCTACAGCTTGCGTTCACCTATATAAATCAGTAGGTACAGTAAGGGTCATAAGTAAATTATCAGTTTGCTACAATAATACTATCAACAAGTATTGGAGTTACGACCTTCTTCTAATAGACGTTACACACAAACCTAAATACTTAAATTAAAGGTACTCAGTATGATTATTATTTTCAACATGTTAGCTATGTATTTAGTTGTGTGAGTGGTATAAGGGGCCACCCGCTACACCAACCGACGTGGGTTCGATGCACAGGTTACGTTGTTATAATGTTCAAATAGTACTGCACGGAATTGTAAACGTAACGGTGGGCAAAGACTTTTGACGGTGGATTGTACATTTACTAACAATGCACTGCAGCGTGCGTTACGTTTCCGTTTCGCTTTCAGAGAAAAGTTTCTCTAATAAATATCGATATGGTCTGTAACCCCAGACCATAATAAGAACGTCAATAACATGAAACCCCTTGATTGAAACGACTGAACCACCTAATACAATATTTAACAACATTGACAAAATAGAAGCCCTATGTTACTCTTAAAGATTTAAATAATTTTCATACCAAAATTCATCAAAATCGGAATTGTGGTTGTAGAGGCTACAGACAAAAATATAATAAAATTGGTAGATGGTTGGTTAATTTCAGAAAATCACGAGACAATATCCATGATCAGAAAATTTAAAGGAATATTGCTGAAATAAATATTTGTGTTTTTGTTTTATTTCACTTTGAGTACCAGATTCTGGAAATCTTGCGTAAAAGGAGTCGGATCCCAACGATACAAAGGCCAGAAAGAATGAAGAAGACTCTCCTGTCACACGTATCAAATTGGCTCACAATCTACCTAACATATAGGTGAAAATTATCAATATTTTTTTAAATCTTAAAATCAAAAATACTCTCCCGCACCACTGGACTTTGAAGGAGTCTTACTCCTTCGTGGACGTCACAAAACTATACGTGACTCCTACATAAAAATATAAAAGTGCGAAAAACAAGTACAATACAGTTTTAGACAGCTATAACTGCGGACCACCCACCCTGTTTCGATGCACGAATCGATAAATTCTCTCAATAAAGTACCTACTGTTAATAACAAAAGTTAAAACGCCTCGTTGAATTTATTTCAAACGTTCTGAAAGCACTTGTATCACTCACAAACCACAATTTCAAATCAAACTTTTTGAGTAGGTATACAAAAACCAATTAAAACTGACAGAATAACTAAAATTAGTAAGTCATCATCATCATCCGAGCGATGTTCCCGGTTGCATCCCTCTCGGGAGCCCAGGGTCCGCTTTCCTACTTTTACGCCTCCACTTCGCACGATCTTCGGCATCCTGGTTAGTAAGGTCATTTGCACGCATATCATCCTTTACGACGTCAAGCCAGCACTTCTTGGGACTACCCAGTCTGCCACGACCCGGCGGAGGCGCCATGGCAAGACATTTGTTCCCCACGTAACTAGCCGGTTTTCGCAAGACGTGGCCGTACCAGCGTAAGCGACATTCTTGCAATGTCTCGGACATGAAGGCTGCCCCGGATGCGGGAGTTCCTGACGCGATCCTTTCGCGTCACTCCACACATCCAGCGCAACATCTTCATCTCCGTGACACGCAGCTCCTGCTTATGTTATCTTAAAATTAGTAAGTATGAGACCCTAAAAATCTACGTGTTATTCCATAGATTGCTATCTACCATATTAAGTTACCAAAATTAATCGCAATCGGTTCAGATAGATAGATAGATAAGATTGGATTTTTTTTTATTGTACCATATTATAACTTGATTCCATCTTGATTCCAACATAATATCTGCTAAAATATCCTTAAACATTTTTGAATTTAAATTTGAACAAATTAATATAAACTAAACAATATGGCACAATGGGCGGCTTGATAGCTAGAAGCGATCTGTTCCAGACAATCTTTGGATGAACAATAATCATCAGAACCAGTAGCAGCAGATTAGGAATTATCTGAGTCGAAAATTTCCCCGATAATTGGGTTTAATCGGGTGAAAAGCGTGTATAGCTAGTACCCTTTAGACGCATAACACCATATTATTACGCAAAACATCAACTTGAGGATTTGTGGTGTTTTGCGGATTAGTAGAAATAATTACGTAAAATACCAACTACGCAAAATTCCACAAACGCAAAACATTACCTAATAATTTTGGAGTGGAAACGCAAAACACCACCTTGTAATTTCTTGACCACCAAACTATATATTATTATATAAATTACTAGCGACCCGCCCCGGCTTCCCACGGGTATATTATTATGCATGTATTATACATTTGACGACCCAGTTGGCACAATGGTCACCATGCCGGACTGCCAAACATAGGGTTGTGGGTTCGATTCCCGCCACAGACAAGTATTTATGCTTAGATATTTGTCTGTGGTCTGGGTGTCTGTATGTATATCAAGTATATATTTACAAAAGAAAAGTATATAAGTAGTATATCCGTTGTCTAGCACCCATAACACAAGTCTAGTTACTTAGCTTGGGGCTAGATGGCGATGTGTGGAATGTCCTGCAATATTTATTTATTTATTATTTATTTATATAAACCTTCCTCTTGAATCACTCCATCTATTAAAAAAACTGCATCAAAATCCGTTGCGTAGTTTTAAAGATTTAAGCATACATAGGGATATAGGGGTATAGGGACAAAGAAAGCGACTTTGTTTTATACTATGTAGTGATGATGTATTCTGATTTTTAATAGGTATTAAAATAACATTTTCAACTCGATTGTACCTATTATTATAATAAAGCACAAGACTGCAAACTGAAACCCTGCATTACTCTTGTGTTTATTATTGCGTTACATTATTTCTATACTGTAGGTATAGGCCAAGAGCTCAAATACGTTTACTTAACTCCATATAAAATTAAAAAAAAGTTTAAGTAGGTCTGCACCGTTGAATTGGAATTCTCCTACAACCTGCAAAAATGATCAAAAATACTAGTGAAAACTTGGAAAATAACGCACAAAATAGGTTAGCATTTTACCTCATCTCACTTGATGGGAAGCGACGATGAGATCGAGGATATTGTCCGATTCATGGTGGACATACCAGACGTTCGCACTAAGCGCTTCGCTTCGTCATTCCTTATTCCGAATGGAATCGGTTGCCTGCGTCTGTCTTTCCTGACGTGTGCATTGGGGGTCTTCAAGTCGTGAGTGAATAGGTATCTTCTAGGAAGGCGTGTTACATCTTAGGCCACATCGTCACCTACCATCAGGCAGGTGTGATAGTGGTCAAACGCTGACCTATCATATGTAAAAAAAACAAAAATTGTAGCATTCTCTCCTAGAAGGAGAACGGCATGCCTGGACGACATAATGGAACGCGACGAGTCACTTGATACTGTGACTGTGGATGTAGATAGGTCGTTAGAGTAACGCTGTTACGGGCGCGTTCAGATGATACGCGTTGACCACGCGCCCACCACGCGCATCACACGCGTTGAACACGCGTTAACTACGCGTTGAACATGCGTTGAAATTTGTTCTTTATGTAATTTGAGTCTTATGACACATGAATAGATCTCAAATTGCATTTATCAAGTCCACCCGCTCCCCGCGACCGCCACGCGCACGCTCCCCGCGACCGCCACGCGCACGCTCCACGCCCGCTTGCAGAAATGCAATTTGAGATCTATTGATGTGTCATAAGACTCAAATTATGTATAGAACAAATTTCAACGCGTGTTCAACGCGTGGTCAACGCATGTGATGCGCGTAGTGGGCGCGTGGTCAACGCGTGTCATCTGAACGCGCCCTTATTGTAAAGGTCAGAACTTGCGTCCCCAGTGCACTAAAACTCACCGGTTAGTGGCGGAGCGACCCGATCTCCGAGCGACCCGTCTTTGAGGTTCACACTTTCTGTAACTGTGCAATGCGTAGGCATCCGAGAAGTGCGGGACACAAATCCTGACTATAACTACAGTAATTCCAGTTTGTACAGAGCCTTAAACCTAAAATTACATTTCTTAAATAAAACAAACGTTAACGTAACGACAAGTAAGAGTACATAACTTCCCCTTATGTTGTTAAATGAAAACATTACATGAACCAGTTTTATTGCACATAAAAACTATCCTTGTTACTGCCCGTAAC
This sequence comes from Idaea aversata, assembly GCA_907269075.1. Lineage (NCBI taxonomy): Eukaryota > Metazoa > Arthropoda > Insecta > Lepidoptera > Geometridae > Idaea > Idaea aversata. The sequence goes on from OU026100.1 coordinate 721,044, forward strand.
CGAGTTACGATCGAACATATTTGATTACAAATTAAAACATTAAACTCACCCTTATAATATTATCTAGCTGTATCCAGTGGTTTCACTCGGGAATACTCGGGAAATGACATTCTCGGCTCGGTCTTGGGTGGCTGCCATTCTTCGTTGATTACTCAGGTTCTGCTTGTTGGATTTTGATGTTATAACCATGACCTTACTACATTTTTTACATAAAACAGCATTGCACAAAAAGAGTACCTAACCTTGAAAAATACTTGTCATTTCTTATGGAGCAACAACCCGGTATGGATTTTGGTCTCTTCCACAGTCTGCATCCAGCGATCTCTATTCTAAACTTCTCTATTCACCAGTTGGACTTCTTTATCAGTGGTTTTCTTTTATTTTGTGACATTTGCGAAACGTCATCCGTAAAGGGTTCTGCCGGAAGACCAGCGACTGTGTCAGCTAAATGTTGGTGCAGCTATCATTGCTGAGGCAGAACCTTTTTGGAGGCACACGGCCCTTAGATCTCTTTTCTTCTTTGTATATTTTTTTTCCTATTATTTTTTTTGTTTTTTTTATTATTATTTTTTATTTTATTTTAAACTTTTGTTTTAGTGCTTTTATGTTTGTTACTACTTTTCTGATTGTCTTATGTCGTGTGCTTGTCCAAATAAATGTTTTCTTTCTTTCTTATTCTTCGTTGATTACTCAGGTTCTGCTTGTGGTCCTCTTCGGAATAGTCCTAAACTTCTCTGGTTAGAAATTAGTCCGTTTTCTTCTTTGTGTGATTTCTGAACTTGGGTTTTTTTTCGTGCCCTGCGACGAAATCTTTTATCAATGACTAGCAGTGCTCTGCGGTTTTACCCGCGTAAGTCCCGAGCCTGTTTGAATATCGGGATAAAAAGCAGTTTATGTTACTCCCAATAAATCAATGTATTCTCATACTAATTTCATCAAAATCGGACCACTAGTTTTGGTGCTTATTTGTTACAAACAAAAAAAAATCCTCTTTGTACTACTAGTGTAGATAGATTTATCTAACCCACAGGTGATGTTCAATAGAACTATCGATACTTAAAAATGCGTTTTTATGTACAGACTTTTTATCCTTTTTTCCTTTATAGCATAGATAAATAAGATAGACTAGACTTTAGCCTTAATTATTTGAACTCATCTATACTTAATATTATAAAGCTGGAGAGTTTGTTTGTTTGAACGCGCTTATCTCAGAAACTACTGGTTCGAATTGAACAAATATTTTTGTGTTGGATAGTCCATTTATCGAGGAAGGCTAAAAGCTACTTATTATCTCGATATTTCCACGGGATCGGGAGTTACGCGGGTGAAGCCGCGGGGCACAGCTATATTCTGATATATAGGTATACAAAATAACCGCCACCTCTCGGTCTAGTAATGAAAGGTTTTGCAAATTGATTGGAAGAGTTGCACAAAGTGATAGGGGCCACTTAAAAATAAATTCAACTTAATTGCAAAGTAACTTGGGTTTTTTAATTGATGGTATCAAAATGATGCCAAGTTTTAGTAGCATAGTGGAGGTTTTATAATGCTTTTAATTTGAAGTGTTTTACTGTATACTAGCTGTTGCCCGCGACTTCTTAAGCGTGGTAGTTTTGTTATACTAAAACCTTCCTCTAGATTTACTCTATCTATTAAAATAAAACGCATTAAAATCCGTTGCGTAGTTTTTAAAGATCTAAGCATAAATAGCGACAGACAGAAAGCAGGAAGCGACTTTGTTTTAAACTATGTAGTGAATTTGGAATCGTTCTCATGTAATCGCATTGAAACGTCTTAAAAACTAAGTCAAGATTTGTGCCTTTAGAACGTGCCCACCAATGGTAACTTAAGATGCTTGGAAATGGATTCAGCCTATATTTAATAGTAAGTATATTATTGCAAAGGCCGCAAAATAGGCAATTGCAGGTCGAGTATGAGTTTGAAGGCCGAGCCGGAATTCACTAATACGACATAGGCAATTGCCACATAAACCCTAAAAAAACTTGAGAGGTGTCAAGGGACACCCGGATGGAACGAAGTTTACTTCGATTAATTAGTGAAGGAATTGTATTTTGACGTGACAACGTTTTATAAATTGGTTTGCCGGGTGACACTTCAAGAAACTGCGTTACGCTCCGCTGACGTTATGCGCTCACAATGAGAGCGAGTGAGAGGCACGCGGGCATGGTTAGCCCGCCTAAGAGCGAGAGAGACAGACATAAAAAGTGAAAGGCACGCGTCCCTTCCACTCGAGCACAGTTGTTGTCACGTAAAACTTTCGCCCGTATACCGACTTTACAGGCAACCAGTTTTTTTTATTTTTTATTTTTTTGTAAATAATTTTCGCGACACCGCTCTGTTCAATGCGAAATAGAAAGACGAAACGAAAATAACTGGCTTGCTTTCTATGAGAGAGAGAGAGAGAGAGAGAGAACACGCGCACGCCGCACAGCTAACAACTATCGCAAAAAGTGTCTTTACAACTTTTGGTCTTAATTTTTTCCGTCTAGCCCCCTTTCGCAACGCGCGATAAGGAACTATCGTTCCAAAAAATTATGTATGTCAGACGAGGCTGTATAGGTTTAAAGTTTTTTGCCTGCCCTTTTGGGAGTATATTTAACAAAAAAAATATTGCCAGAAAAAAATGTAAACATGAAAATAACCTAAAATTCACACTCGTCCTGTTGTGTCTGTTTGTTTTAGATAATCCAGCTGCATAATCTCCGGTCAATCTTCTTGTTACCGGCCGATTTCCTTTGTTAATTTCTTTATTTGATGTTGGCGGAATTGCAACGTAATGTGGGCAGATTAATCAAGAATTCAATTGTATCGGACCTAATTCATAAAACCATAATAAAAAAATATTAACTTTTTTATGTTTTTACTATTTTTTGTTATAGCGGCAAAAGAAATACATTAACTGTGAAAATTTCAACTCTCTAGCTATCAGTCTGGTGACAGACATACAGACGGACAGACGGACGGACAGCGAAGTTTTAGTAATAGGGTTCCATTTTTACCCTTTCGGTACGGAACCCTAAAAAGAGATCCAATCAAAGAGTATTTAATGACCCCAGTACGTTTCATACAACATTGTTGGAGCGTTGTAATGTTCCAAATTCAAAAAACGCTCCTGCAATGGATTTCATCTTCTTTGTCAGTAAATTCGATACTTTGCGTGTTCTTCTAACAAAAACATAACCCTCCCTTTTGGCATCACCGTAGTCGGGAAAAAATAATGACAATATTTTCATGCATGTTTGAGGAAATATCTATCTGGCGTACTTTTTCGCTCACTACCCTCATGCTGATCTACCTACCTTTACGGCGCGGGCGTCGCTAGTCGGTCGCGAGCCGTCGTGGAGGACGGTCAAGTTTTAGTCGCGCTCCCGCAGAAGGAGCTCCCTGAGAGGTTCGTGTCTCTCAGAGGTGGCTCCCTAGGAGAACGCTGTCTCTCGGCTCTTCTAAAAGGTCGGCGCCTCTCTGAGGTAAGTATCTCCTTGGGAAGACGGTGGCTCCCTACGAGAGTGGTGTCTCCCAACTGTGCCTCTTGTTGGGAACCGTGGCGGTCGGTCGAGTTTTTGTCGCGAGTTTAGTACCCCCGCAGGCAGTCATCGTGTCGTAGATGGTGTCTCACCATCGAGGATCGCTGAGGCTGGGGTGAGGAGCAATTAACTTTGTGAGTTCTCCCCCGGAGTCCCGAGCGATCCTCCTCCGCCTCCTCATCCTCTAACGTAGCGATGGGGAGGGACCCCCCAGGAGGTAGCAGTCGGTCAGTCGTATACAGAACAGCTCTGCACCAGCACAATCTCATATATTTTCATGGAAGCGGGTAGTGCGCGGTCGTGACAGGTTAGAACCTGTTCGAACCTGCTTGATCTTTTCTCGTACTGTTTCATCTATATTTATTTGTTTTATTTGCTTCATTTGCTTCATTTGCTTCATTTGCTTCATTTGCTTCATTTGCTTCATTTGCTTCATTTGCTTCATTTGCTTCATTTGCTTCATTTGCTTCATTTGCTTCATTTGCTTCATTTGCTTCATTTGCTTCATTTGCTTCATTTGCTTCATTTGCTTCATTTGCTTCATTTGCTTCATTTGCTTCATTTGCTTCATTTGCTTCATTTGCTTCATTTGCTTCATTTGCTTCATTTGCTTCATTTGCTTCATTTGCTTCATTTGCTTCATTTGCTTCATTTGCTTCATTTGCTTCATTTGCTTCATTTGCTTCATTTGCTTCATTTGCTTCATTTGCTTCATTTGCTTCATTTGCTTCATTTGCTTCATTTGCTTCATTTGCTTCATTTGCTTCATTTGCTTCATTTGCTTCATTTGCTTCATTTGCTTCATTTGCTTCATTTGCTTCATTTGCTTCATTTGCTTCATTTGCTTCATTTGCTTCATTTGCTTCATTTGCTTCATTTGCTTCATTTGCTTCATTTGCTTCATTTGCTTCATTTGCTTCATTTGCTTCATTTGCTTCATTTGCTTCATTTGCTTCATTTGCTTCATTTGCTTCATTTGCTTCATTTGCTTCATTTGCTTCATTTGCTTCATTTGCTTCATTTGCTTCATTTGCTTCATTTGCTTCATTTGCTTCATTTGCTTCATTTGCTTCATTTGCTTCATTTGCTTCATTTGCTTCATTTGCTTCATTTGCTTCATTTGCTTCATTTGCTTCATTTGCTTCATTTGCTTCATTTGCTTCATTTGCTTCATTTGCTTCATTTGCTTCATTTGTTTCATTTGTTTCATTTGTTTCATTTGTTTCATTTGTTTCATTTGTTTCATTTGTTTCATTTGTTTCATTTGTTTCATTTGTTTCATTTGTTTCATTTGTTTCATTTGTTTCATTTGTTTCATTTGTTTCATTTGTTTCATTTGTTTCATTTGTTTCATTTGTTTCATTTGTTTCATTTGTTTCATTTGTTTCATTTGTTTCATTTGTTTCATTTGTTTCATTTGTTTCATTTGTTTCATTTGTTTCATTTGTTTCATTTGTTTCATTTGTTTCATTTGTTTCATTTGTTTCATTTGTTTCATTTGTTTCATTTGTTTCATTTGTTTCATTTGTTTCATTTGTTTCATTTGTTTCATTTGTTTCATTTGTTTCATTTGTTTCATTTGTTTCATTTGTTTCATTTGTTTCATTTGTTTCATTTGTTTCATTTGTTTCATTTGTTTCATTTGTTTCATTTGTTTCATTTGTTTTATTTGTTTCATTTGTTTTATTTGTTTCATTTGTTTCATTTGTTTCATTTGTTTCATTTGTTTCATTTGTTTCATTTGTTTCATTTGTTTCATTTGTTTCATTTGTTTCATTTGTTTCATTTGTTTCATTTGTTTCATTTGTTTCATTTGTTTCATTTGTTTCATTTGTTTCATTTGTTTCATTTGTTTCATTTGTTTCATTTGTTTCATTTGTTTTATTTGGTTTTTTTTTGTTTTTTTTAAACTGGCCTATACTAGGCTCGTTACTACGTCTGCTGCATCCAACCCGCCGCGCCGGATTTATTTGCCGCTAGCTGTTTGTGCATTGTAGTATCTAGATATTTTCCAGAGGTCGACCTCCGATAGAGGGAACAGTGTCTCCAGAGAACGGTATCTCCCACGTATGCCCTGGAGGTCGACCTCCCTGTGTGTGTGTTAGGGTAGCACTTCGGGCTTACTGAGGATCGCTGAGGCTGGGGTGAGGAGCAATTAACTTTGTGAGTTCTCCCCCGGAGACCCGAGCGATCCTCCTCCGCCTCCTCATCCTCTAACGTAGCGATGAGGAGGGAACTCCGAACAGCAGCCGTTGTCGGTAAGTCGTAATTATACAGCTGTAAGTTGTAAATTTACATCAACATAATGGACTGTCATCGTGGGGGGAGCGCTACCCACCTTACTTACTTGTTTGGATTTAATTTGTTGTGCATTATTGTGTCTGTTACTGTATTTCGTGTATTATTATGTCTTGTGTACAATACAATACTTTATTAATAACTCCCTAGTTACATAATAATATCATGTAGGTTTATTATATTATAAGTACTTATGTACTTTTTTAAAAATAAGAAACACTCAGCATTTAGTTTTTAAAACAATAATTTTACAGTCAATTTGTCGTGGTATAAGTTTAAATTATTAAAATAATATTAATATCGTCAATAATAAAAAAAACATTTTCAAACAAGTTTTTTCTGTATTTTAAAATAAAGAAAATAAATACATTATGTACTTAAATATAAGTTAAAAAAATAAAAATATTAGGATAAAGGCAATTCCAGAGATTCGTTGAAAGAATAAAAAGTCCGATAAATCAACCATTTTTAAGTCGACCTTTGTTGGATTTGAGGAACGCAAGGTGCGTTCCTGACATTATCAGAAAGTCTGTTGTATACAGCTGGCCCTAGAATATACACCGATTTCTTTGATTTGACAAGTTTGTGACGAGTCTGTCCCTAAACTTATTGCTACGCATCATTCGCGATTCGTTCACGCTCCTAAGTTTGAATATGATATCGAGGTTCTCGCGAGTGAACAGGGCAATTTAAGCATAAGTTCGCCCTTAGTTCGCCAGGTAGTGTAAATATATTATGCAGCTCCCTAAACGCATCCCTTTACGTCTTGCCGACCGGTATGCCAGCGATGGCGCGTATGGGGCGCTTCTACATGACGAACGCTCGTTGTACTTCAGCAGCCCGTCCTCACAGCTCCACACCATAAAGGTTAACGCACACCTAGTTGGTGACGTCATCAGCATCGGCCTTGGGGATTTCCTTCGCTGCGGCGACTGCGGCGCGTGCGGTGCGGCTAGGTGTGCGCTCGCCATAAGATAGTTTGCTATGTATCGTGACAAAGTAACAGGATCGGACCACGACACGGGTTGCAGTCTGCGAGAGCCGTTCCAGGGCATAGCATGCGCTACCTAATCTGGAACACCTCTCGTCAATATCGGTGTCCCACACGAGGGGGCTGTCGATATAGAAGCCGAGATTTTTGTAGCGACTTGTTTCAAGGCGACACTACCTGCGATCACTTCACTTTACTTTACTCCTTTCAACTCGCAATAGTATGATATAAAATATAAAAAACAACGAAACACTAATTACGCGACGACCTATGTAGCACCGCTATGTAGCAGTTGCAGGTTCGATTCCCGCCGTCAATACTCGACTAATATTTGTTGTGGTGTTTCTTAGGTAAGTAAAAAAAAGTATATCTACAAGTCGCACATCTGGAAGAACAATGGCACATCTACCAAAAATGCGAAAATGTCTTTTTTTGTTCTAAGTGTTCAAAAATGCATTATTTACCGTGTGACAAAACGGCACAACGGTAGTTCGTATAGTTTTCGACAGAAGTCGCTAGTGTCGTTGTAATATTATTGGATTTACCCCTACTTCCCCGTGCAACAACAGCTCATTGGTCAGTTGTGTCGGGACGCCTAACTAATTTGTTTAGACTGGTAAAAATTTGATCGAAGGGTTAAAAGAACAACGGCATATTTGCTATACCACACAGTGCAACAATGACACATTTGTCAAGTATAGTTTCAAATATAGGGAAACAATGACACATTTAGTGTCAAATTTGCCTTTCTTCTCTTATAATTTTTCAGTCACAGTTCTTTTAAGTAATTTTTAAGTCATAACTACAATAAAACAATGGCATAATAAAAAAACAATGGCACAACTGTAGGACTCTTCTTAGTTTATGTACATTTTTAGATAATTACACAAAACCAAAACTAATAAAATGTATCACTACATGGTATAAAACAAAGTCGCTTTCTCTGTTCCTATATCCTTATGTATGCTTAAATCTTTAAAACTACGCAAATGATTTTGATGCGGTTTTTTTAATAGATAGAGTGATTCAAGTGGAAGGTTTGTATGTATAATACATGCATAATATACCCGTGCGAAGCCGGGGCGGGTCGCTAGTCGTAATATATTTTGAAATATATGTCCTATGGGTAGAAAACACAAAAGAACTTAAAATAAACCAATTTCTATATTTAAGGACCCCTTAAACCTTTAAACCTTGCTCCTGTAAAATTTACTAAATGTAAGTTGTGCCATTGTTCTTCCAGATGTGCGAAGTATTCTCTCCGTTGTTGTCTGGCTACCATAACATAAGCCTAGTTGCCTAACAGAACTGTAACAATGCACACAGAGCCAGCGGCTAGCATATTACGAACCTATTAATGTATTATTTAATAATTGTTAAATCTACATAAAAAAGTGCTACAATAAGCACCAAAAGGAACCAAATTGAACCAAACCATTTTTTTATTGTATAATTTCTCATGTTAACTGTACAAGTTGAAAACAATAGAAAATATAATAAAACAAAATGTAATCAAAGTGTGAATCTCGGAGATTGGGTCGCTCGGAGACTAACTCGTATAATTTAATAGTTAACAAATGAGGTAAATAATTGAAATATCTTATTAATACGGGCGTAGGTAGGTAGGTAGGTATACAAAGATTGGCTTTGTAAAACGTTAATGCAAGTGACATCTCCAACATCGAGTTATCTGTAATGAAACTCGAAATTGCTGTTATTCTCGAATTGAATGAGATCGGAGATAACGTGGTTGAGGTATTTCAAAGAACAGGTTCGTTTGTTGTTTGCGTTTTAATGATTTTTCTCTCTTTTTGTTAAAATATTTTAACAAAAAAATATAGTTTTTGCGTTACGGTTTTAAGGTAGGTACTTAAATGGTATTTCCGTGACAGGTCCGACGAGTAACTAAAGTTTACTCCTTTAATGATGTGTCATTGAATATCGAAAAACATGTTGCTTATTTGACCTCTTTGTTATAATAAACAAAATAAATACATAAAATAACAAAGGTTATTATGTAACCATTGAGCTAGTATTATGTAACGCTTTTTCTTAAAGTTCGATTTACTTAATACCCATCAAATTAGGTAGATACAATTAGTTTTATATAGACGTGTCCTATGAATAAATATTTAAAATCAGTTGGATCTGTAGGAAGGAAGTATAATCAATAGGAAGGTATAATCAGGCAACTAAAGTACACACACATCTACCGCAGAACTTTGCTATTATTAGAATATTATATTCAAATTAAATAAGATCCTAAAGTGCTGCTCGAGTTGAATTATGAATTCATGAATAAATAAAACACACAATATTATAATGACTTTACAATGGTTCTGCAATTCTATTGCCAACTGTACATCTACAAAACCCCAAAAAATTATTAAAACCACTTATTTAATAAGCTAATCTGCTAATGAAGACTTTAGCCGAGACGATTACGTAAATCGCGTAATTATCGGAACGAAAATTATTGTAAAATATAATTATAATGACCAATAGGGATCGAGGCATCTGGCATAGGCAAATGGGTATATCAGTTGATTAACTTGATTAAGATTACACAGGGTCACTTTCATTTTGGGTTTTATAAATGTGCTTTTTAGATTTAACGATTTCTAGCAGGTAATTTGAGGCTTGGGTAAAGTTTTGAAGTCAAAATGTCAGTATTTTACAAAAAGACAAAACACCATTTTGACATAATGCATTATGTATTTTGGTACAATTATTATTATTAGTACAAAAATATCTTTTGGTTATCTAAATTAAGAGCAAAATGTTTTGAATTTCTTGAATTTGAAAAAAGTATGACGTTTAGTCTGACATCTATAACTTTAATAACATTATTTACAAATAACTTGGCAATTTTGTCCTAAAATATCTGTATATCACAAGTCCAATGGGGCCTTAACAAATCTAACTTTTTGCTAAACTGTGACTCCGCATTACTTATAGAAAATCACATGAAAATCACTCTAAGATTTTTAATGAGATAATCGAATGAATATTACACTCGTTATCTCAACAAAAAAATTAGAGAAAATCGCATTAAGGTTCTGCTGGTCGATCGTGTTTCCATACAAATGAATTAAGAGTGTTATCCATGTATTCTTTATGGAATTTGAAAAAACAAAAGTTAATTCTACATAACAAGTCTATATCTAGTCCATGTAGGCGACGAAATAGACAAATTATATCTGTCTTATAAATAAGATTTAACTTTTGTTTTTTCAAATTAATAAATGGATAACACTCTAAATTCATTTGTATGGAAACACGATCGACCAGCGAAACCTTAAAAATCGTATCGTGCGTTGTAAATACATCGCAATAGGCAATTAGCTTATCTGCGTTATGTCTCCGGAGGGCCACCGCACTCTAATTAGTACCCGAGACCCGATCCGAAATATATTGGGACCAATGTTGTTTTCCCTTTATTACTTCACTTACTTCATTTTAATATTTTGCGCTTTTTGCTTTTTGGAAAATTAATTCGTCTTAATTCGTTTTTAAAATATTTCTGCGGGCTTCAGATTCCACAGTTAGTTTTGTAACTATACTTACCGTATAGATTTTATTTTAATTAATAATTAAACAACGCCACAATAAACGCTGAATTAAATAAATAATTAAGTTCAATATTGTGGAAAGAGTTAATAAAATATTCATTTATTTGATGTAATTCTAACTAAACCAACCATACCCAATTATCACGTGTCGTTCCCTAATTTTGGGGAAAACGACGGTAAGAAGTTTTCGACACGACCAGTGACCACCTAGGAGACAAATAGGATCATATGTTTACCTTTTAATCGATTCTATGAAGTTGAAATACATACTTAACTATATATTATTTGTAATAAAGTGCAAAAAATCTGCATCAGTATAAATCTGTAGATGAAATTGTACTTACTTAGTACCTACTAAGCGTAAGCAGATGGAGAGGATGGATTAAGAAAGAACAGTAAAGATTATTTAAATTAGACTCCCCAAAAACATCCTAGGAACCTCTGAAGAAGGATGGAGGGTAAAACAAAGCAGAGCAAAGCAGGAAGAAGCAGATAGAGGAAGATTATAAAGAAGCCAAGGAGCCACAAATTATTGTAGCGTTACAGGAAGTAAGGTATTGCTTGCTCAACTAAATGTTATTCCAAAAATCTTTTGGATTGAAACCCGTGACCTCCACTTGCGGTTTCTATTTACGCTATGTGGACCAAGTCCTATCGAGTCAAAATCACCGTACGCTTTCTACGTACAATCCACGGTCAAAAGTCTCTGCCCACCGTAACGTTTACAATCCTGTGCAGCACTATTTGAACATTATAACAACGTAACCTGTGGATCGAACCCACGTCGGTTGATGTAGCGGGTGGCCCCTTATACCACTCGACAATTAAAGACATAGCTAACATGTTGAAAATAATAATCACACTGAGTAATTTTAATTCAAGTATTTCAGTTTGTGTGTAACGTCTATTAGTAGAAGATCGTAACTACAATACTTGTTGATAGTATTATTGTAGCAAACTGATCATTTACTTATGACCCTTACTGTACGTTACGTTTTTTGTACGCTTTAAGACTCATTTTAATACTTTTACAGCTTCCAACTGATTCGCGTTATCCTTTATCTGAGGGTAGGTTCTGCCCTTTTAGTCTTCTTCCTTCTCTCTAATTGACGCATCACAGCCTATCAGGCCTTTTCTGACCAGCTCTACTTCAACTTCTTAGCCTTTTTTGGGAACCTAGGATATTAAATGTGTCTATTTTGTCTCCAGCATTTACTAGTGGTTTTCTTTTCATGTGAAAAGAGTAGTTTGGGTATGTACCCAAACTATCGGAGCCTGGCATCTCAACCCTTAATAATACGTAAAAACCCATATCCATTGTCCCAGTGATCTATTATCAACACAAGAAAAACACGGCCATTACCAAACGCAATTCGACAAGGCACACATGGCAAAACTACTCAACAAAATAAAGGGCACGGCTAATAAAACACAAACAATATATTACCCAGTCGAAAATTAAAGATCAGAGTAGAAGTGAGCCATTTGTCCGTCTGTCTGTTTTCTTAAGTCGAAGAACTCATTCGCTTAACGCTCACCTGGGGAACTATGGCCGGACACATACGGGTCGGAATACTATGCGAAAAGCTTACTGAGATTTTAGAAAATATCAATACGATAATTTCTTCGAGGCCAACCTATGTTGCATAACTAGTTAGGACATAAGGATACCTACTTAATTCCTCGTAGCCAAACTACAAAAAATTAACACTCTACAGGGTTTTTGTTTTTGTTAAGTGTGAAGTATTAAAATTATTACGTACAGTATGTTCTTTTTTGGGTGATTTGGCTACGAGGAATGAAGTTTACCTGCCGGATGTAGCTAATCTAATCTCTGTGAGCAAAACTAAGCGGAGTTCCTTGCCTCGATCTCTCTTCTTACACCCTTTCCACGCGTTTATGGTGTTGTATCCGTTAGATGTGATTTTTGCAAGACTACTAATCTACTTTTGACCAATTTAAAAAAAAAACAATAATAAAATAGACCATACGACGCGCCGTGCCTCCATATAAAGCCTTATCTGTGACGTCAAACAGAAGCTAACAACATTCATCCGTAGATTTCCACCTCAATAGTACACCCCTACCCGGGCCTCTTAGTTTAGATGAGATTAGATTAAACGTTGAGCCCTTAACAATACACTAGAGGCCATGAATCTACGTTTAAACTGTTTTTACGGTGCGTGGAGACAGCCCTCGCCCTGCTGTGGTTAAAAATTTAAAAGGCATGTTTGTACCTAAGACATTTTAAAAAAAATCGATTTGTCTATTAGATGTACAGGGTGGTCAATTTAAATGGGACACTAAGAACCGAATAGCTTCATGTAGGTCCCGATATAGTTGAAATATCAGGATTGAAAGGATAAAGTTATTTTCCAGATTGAAATGTATATCCGTACCAAATTGGAACGCAATTTTTTCGGTAGGTTTTGTATGAACAGACAAACACTTCTTTAGTGACCTTATACTTTAACTTTTCTAATATTATAGGATTGATATTAATTGGGATAATTTTATTTATTCGTGGAATGGAGTAGAATCGCGAATTGTATAAAAAAATCAAACTCCTTTAACAATAGTTACTTCTGTTAGTTTTTTAACAAGATAGGTTTTGTATAGGATAGGTGTTTGATCACTATCACATTTGCCTGATTGGTAAGTGAAGATGCAGTCTAAGACGTAGCATGCGCGACTAAAACATACCTTTTCTTCCATTTAATAACTGATCAAAGCTTAATATTGACTCTCGCTCCAGCTCGTTTCTAGCGCAAAGGTTAGCCATCGCTATTCAGCGTATAGCAATGATTCTATCATTATGGGAACCTTTACGCCGGGAACGATAAGAGGTGGATTATTTGACTAAATATTATCTTCAAATATTTTTTTTTGACAATAAAATTATATTACATGTAGGTTCTAAACCGAATACTACAGGCAAACTACGCTTAGTGCTACTGAAATCGACCACCCTGTACGTACAGTAATGTCGATAAGTCGATGGAACTTTCGGACCTTAAAACATTTTCAAAGTGTAGACTAATAAATTGCAACTCAAGACTGACTTATTTAAATAACTCCCTGCATTATATAAATATATTAACTGGCCGCCAAACCTCGTACATCAGACGAATGGATATATAAAAATTCATTGCTTTTCGTGCGATTTATCCCGTGAGTTTTCTTTTCATTGTATTGCTATTATTTTATGCATTCCGTGTCGGTTTGTATGTTTCACTTGAGTTGTTACGTGGAAATACTTTTAAGACAAATGCAGACTTGAAATCGGCCGACATAATAGTTGATAATGAAATAGTTCAACGATTTTATCATTTTAAGCCAGTTCTAGGCCTTTTTAGGAAGTATTTTTAAGGGAAAAAGCATCTACACAATTTCGCACCGCGGCGAGATTCGAATTCGCGACCTCTAAGCTTAACGCCACATGGGCAAGTAACGTCGTAGTCAAAAATACATACGGGTTAAATACATAACTCTCGCTTTTGGCTTCGCCTTAGTCGGGTTATTAGGATATGCATTTCACTTGATTGTTTTACAAATTAACTTAAATTAGGGTTTATTAATGACATCTGTTAGTTTTAGAGATACATTTTTCCTTGAAGATATTTCTGTGTTACGATTTCTCACTGGGTTTATTTAGAATTTTTAAGCTCATCCCACAGTGTTCTTAACCAATTGAGCTTTTATTTTAATTTAAGTTCTATAGACCTTGTCCGTCCACAATAACACAAGCCTAGTTAGCTTAGCTATATGGCGCAGTATGGTGTCCTGTGAATCTTTTTAGCTTTTACCCGTGAAACATCCACGTTGGGGTTAAATTTTCCAATTTATTTTTTATTTTTTGTATATCTGTCTACGTCATAATAGTTATCAAACCCGAACCGTCCGTTGATTGAATTTGTGCGTTAATATATTAGGAAGGACTTTGGGTTATATATTTAAAGATTATAGCGACCCGCCCCGCTTCGCACGGCTATATTATGCATGTATTTTAAAAACCAATCTTGAATCACTTTATCTATTTAAAAAAACCGCATCAAAATCCGTTGCGTAGTTTTAAACATTTAAGCATACATAGGGATATAGGGACAGAGAGAGTGACTTTGTTTTATACTAGGTATGTAGTGATTATTAGGTATATACTTTGTGAATACTTAGAAGTTTTTTGACTTATTTATGGAATCCAAATTCCCTCGAAACCTTAAAGAAAACGTCTTAAACAAAAACCACGGAGAGATAATAAGATAATCATTAGTTTATTCAACGTTCTCATTTTGTATTCTGTACAGTTTCTTGTTTCTCTCTCTCTCCGTTCCTTTTGTCATTTAGTGAACATTTTACGGTGCTTCAAATCTCACATTCTGCCTTAAGACTACGCAGAAACGCTATTTTAACGCCTTGCTTGGTTGACGACTTGTTCGCCGCTTGACAGGAATCCATTTAACTGACTTTGAAGAAAAAGGAGGTCATCAATTCGGCGGAGGAAAAACTTCAAGAATATTATGTCCAAAATAAACTTTTTAAACTCACACGATTTAAATTCATAGTAATTATTTTCCCGGGTCTTAATCGCATATTTTTTTAATTTTTTATTTCTCTTATCTCGACGTTTCGACTATGTTACAATAGTCATGGTCGCGAGGAGACTGGAGCAGCGGCGAGCGTTGGCCTCTCATGCTGATAGTTGAGGGTAGTAACCGAGGGTAGGTCGAGTACCGACACTCGATTTTATAAACAGTTTTTGTCAACAGAAATCATTACTATTATGTCGAAGTCAAACCGATTAAAAACTCTCCGACCCTTAATGCTGATTGGAGGCCCAGGGTCTCATTGGAAGTCTCTTGAGGCTCCTTACACCGCGTTAATCCCAGGGTAATATTTCCCCCATTTTCTCAAAGAGTGACGTAGGGCCACACTGCAGTCAGATCCAAGTCCGCTTCGTCGTACAATCAAACCCCTGCTTGGGTACTTTTGGTCACCTTTGATAATGAGAAGAAGGCTACCGTAGCCATTTTCTATTAGACTCTGGCCGAGTTTCAAATTTTGCAGAAGCAAGAACTTAAGCTAATATTCACAGGCTTATAACAAACGTGCGAAGCCATGAAACCTTGAAAAAAAATCTTATTGTCTGTGGTTGTTGTTAAAATGCAAGATCACGTTGTTTTCTTAAGATTATCTTAATCTAAAGCTTCAAGTGTATTAAATTTTGTAGGTACCTACATCGTGGAAGCGTCTGAGAAAATTAATATATTTAAAATGACAGTGTGGAGACTGGATGAGAAGACTCTCATTTTAATGACAAACTCCACCATTTCACCGCTAGGTAAGTGTCGATCTGGAAATAAAATAATTAAAATTCCACTTTTCCATTCTATTGAGTACTGCTGTGCAAGTTCTCATTCAAAACGATCGAGCTTTCCGACGTGAAGGGAAGAGAACGAACAAAATTTTTCAATTATAATAATAGTTGAGCTGGGGATCGTTTGAATTAGCTGTGTTCCGCGGATCTTTTAGCACTCGATCTCGTTAGGCTATATAGCCTATCTATTTTCTAGTATAAGGATCTATAAGCTACAATACTATAACACAGACACAGGGGTTCTTTGGGTGTTAAAAAAACGAATACCTATTTAAAACCCATTTTAGCGCGTCCCAATTCATAAATTATCGCAAATATTTTATAATTTACACGTCGATCGAGAATTCCCTTCTATAAATATGTTAATGTAACACAGGGCCGGCTTGAGGGCACAATTACCTTGATAGCATCGTTTGACGAACCATTATGAGGTTTCGTAATAACATGGATACAGGTGAGGGCAAACGCAGACTAAGGACATAAAATTAGGCGATTGTTAGGTATAACACAGGTAAATTATTGTAAACTCTTTTTTGTCTTGAAATATGGTGGTCGGCGAGGTGTCGGTCGATCGTTTGCCCTGTCTAAAGTCTGCGTTGGCTCTTAGTGTTATCTGAGTAAGGTTAAGAGTGAGTAAGAATAATGTGTGCGAAAAAAGGTGTGAAATTATTATTTAAAAAAATGACCCATAAAAATCCAAAAAATTGCTTCTACGAACGTTTAAATTTCGGATGCATTATTATCATTCATTTAGTGAATTATAGTTTTTAATATGTTTGTAAGAAGAAGTTTTATTACTTTAAAAAAATGTTTCTAACACTTTGTCTTAGGTGTCTAGTATTTTGCTGCGTGGCTGTAGTCTTAGCAATTGCAAAATATTTAAAAAAGCTTTCTCTTTTTTTTAAATCGTTATTATAATTATTATGTCATCTACCTAATTGCTATCGATATTTACGACAAAAATATCTTAAAGTGATTCGCATAAATTACCAGCCCAAAAATGGTAATCGCTTAAGCACTAATTTTATTACTACGCCCTGGGCCCAGTCACCAATCAAGCCTAATTGCGTCCCTGTTTTAAAATCACCTTTTGAAATACCTTAAGTACAATTTCTGAGCACTCATCCATCAATATGAATATGTTTAAAGATTTATCACAGGCTTTATAGGTCTTAAAGAATTATCGCCTCTTTCCATATAGGTTGCAGACGTGTCATTAGCGATCATGTTTATCCGACTGCGGGAAAGTGAAAAGAGAGTTATGTTTTTACCTGATTATGTAGAATATAGCCTAACATAGGGAAGCTGCAACCTTCTGGGTAGCAGGAAGTTATTCGCCTGCCATGTCACGGGTGTCGTCAGTAGAAATAGTCTAAACTTTCCAGCTTGAAATAGAATAATAATAAATAGGCTCCAGACTAATATGGGAAACTAACTATGTCGGTCTGTTGTCAAGTTTAAATCACCAAACCAATTAAATTGAATTTTTGTATAGACTAAGCCTCTGTAAGATATATTATATGTAAAGGACGATATTATATTAATGGTATATAGATAGATAGAACCATGGAGAAGAACATAAATAATCTTTGCCCTTAAATAATTAGTATTTTTTATTGTTTCAATCTTTACTAATAATATAAACTTCATTTATATATCAGTAGCAAAATGAATATTAATTACAAATTACAATAAATTAAACAAAAACAAAACTTATTTTTTGTGAAAATAGGAAGTTCAATTATAAGTGCTTATCTTGAGTAGTAGTCATCTCTCGGGCATAAGCCTCCTCCATTTCTTTCGACGTCCCTCTATCTCTAGTTTTTGACATCCATATTGGTCCTGCACTTTCCACGCATACATTTACCTATCTTTTATAATCCGGATTTCATGTAGCCTATAGAAAAGAAAAGCAAAACATTAAACCCCAGGTGAAACCGCCTGACGCAACTAATACTAAATAACAAAGACATCAAAATTATTGATTAGCAAACCGTTGTCAAACTAAGTTCTAAGGTAGAAACTTGTTCCAAACTGTGAGCTGTGAGACCGAACGGACGGAATACGAGATTTATTGATTTATTAGAACAAAATGCGAAACACGGATATACCTACCGGGTAGCCTGAATACGCAGAACGGTAGACAATGTAGAATGGCCGAAGTTATGTTTTGAAGTACTTACTGAAGTGAGGGAAAAAAAACTTCCATAGTAAAAGTATCAAATATAACACTCCGAAGCAGAAAATAGTATTAGAAATCCAATTAAGTACCTGTGCATAATTAGGGTGCCCAAAATGCTGACGGTATTGCCTATCGTTCTAAGTAAAATAAAAGATTTATTTATTTATTAAAGTAGCATCCAGCCCTTTGGTCTTCTACCTAAACGAAAGCTGCTATAATTATTGTAACTAATAATTTTGTGAAATATTTTTTCTTTTCATTCCAGAATTATTTTGCGTATTGCCCTAAAACTGTCATGTGTGTGTCTCATATGTGTATTTGACGACCTAGTTGGCACAATGGTCACCATGCCGGACTGCCAAACACAGGGTTGCGGGTTCGATTCCCGCCTCAGACAAGTATTTATGCTTAGATATTTGTCTGTGGTCTGGTTGTTTCTATGTATTATAAGTATGTATTTACAAAAGAAATGTATTTATGTAGTATATCCGTTGTCTAGCACCCATAACACAAGTCTAGTTACTTAGCTTGGGGCTAGATGGCGATGTGTGGAATGTCCTGCAATATATTAATTAATTAATTTTTAATTTTTAATTCCCATTCGCCCGTGTCTTTCAACACTTACTTATTCTTAAAAACAATGACAGTTCTATGTTCACCAAATATCTCTGAAATAAAACCTAAACTCAATACGTTACCAATTACGGGCAAAGTTTCGAAGCTTGAGGTAACGTGAATTTTACTAACTTACCACGAAACTGGGTCTTACATGTGCTTTGAAGGATTTACAGGGATATAAACACGTTCAATGTCAATCGGCAATAAAACTGAAGGCACAGCGAAGTGTTCTAAGGCTACGTACGCACTATGCGGCTAGTCCGGATGCGGTCAATCGTCGACCGCAAGATGCGATTGCGATTGCGGCTAACCGCATGATGGTTATCGCTATCACTACATAGTATAAAACAAAGTCGCTTTCTCTGTCCCTATATCCTTAAGTATACTTAAATCTTTAAAACTACGCAACGGATTTTGATGCGGGTTTTTTTAAATAGACAGAGTGATTCAAGAGGAAGGTTTATATATATAATACATGCATAATATAGTCGAGTGGGTCGCTAGTGTATTATATTAAAGATATGTAGGAACTTATGTGAGTACGTTGGTGAAAGAGCCCAGAGCAAGTAACCAACGTATGTCCCGAGATTCAGCCTTTATAACCTAAGATATTTTTAAGGAAAAATGCATCTTCAAAAATTGCGACTAAGACGAGACTCGAACTCGCATCCTTTGAATACCGTTCAAATGCGTTACCAATTCTGCCACTTAGTCAAGTACCGTCATAGTCGAATTTAAGAATCGCATTAACCTCTTTTCGAATTAAGTTTCGTTAGCGACATCTGTTAGTATGTATAATTCGACTATGACGGTACTTGACTAAGTGGCGGAATTGGTAACGCATTTGAACGATATTCAAAGGATGCGAGTTCGAGTCTCGTCTTAGTCGCAATTTTTGAAGATGCATTTTTCCTTAAAAATATTTTCAGATAGCCCAGTGCAGGCTTAGCACTTTAAAAAAATAAAAAATAACCTAAGATGTCGATAAGGCCATGGGAGGAAGGTGAGAGTGTAACCGCGTGATGGCTAGCCGTAATGTTACAGAATTTAGTAGTTTATAAAAGGAGGTTTAGTTATAATGCGCTGGCAACGGCAAGCCGCTTATTGGCGATTTGTGATAGCGACCGTCCGGCCAGCCGTCTTCGGGCCGCTGCGTTCCGACCGCCTTGAGATATTAGATAGATTTAACTTTATTTGTTCAACTTTATTTGTTTCATTTATTAGACGACCCAGTTGGTACAATGGTTACCATGTCAGACTGCCAAGCATAGGGTTGCGGGTTCGATTCACGCCTCTGACAAGTATTTATGCTTAGATATTTGTCTGTGGTCTGGTTGTTTCTATGTATTGTAAGTATATATTTACAAAAGAAAAGTATATCGCACATCCGGAAGAACAATGGCACAACTTACATTTAGTGAATTTTACAGGAGCAAGGTTTAAAGGTTTAAGGGGTCCTTAAATATAGAAATTGGTTTATTTTAAGTACTTTTGTGTTTTCCTCCCATAGGACATATATTTCAAAATATATTACGATACATTTTATGTGTTTTGGTTTTGTGTAATTATCTAAAAATGTGCATAAACTAAGAAGAGTCCTACAGTTGTGCCATTGTTTTTTTATTGTGCCATTGTTTTATTGTAATTATGACTTAAAAATGACTTATAAGAACTGTGACTGAAAAATTATACGAGAACAACGGCACATTTGACAGTAAATGTGTCATTGTAGCACTGTGTGGTATAGCAAATATGCCGTTGTTCTTTCAACCCTTCGATCAATTTTTTACCCGTCTGAACAAATTAGTTAGGCGTCCCGACACAACTGACCAATGAGCTGTTGTTGCACGGGGAAGTGGGGGTAAATCCAATAATATTACAACGACACTAGCGACTTCTGTCGAAAACTATACGAACTACCGTTGTGCCGTTTTGTCACACGATAGTTAATGCATTTTTGAACACTTAGAACAAAAAAAGTCATTTTCGCATTTTTGGTAGATGTGCCATTGTTCTTCCGGATGTGCGATATAAGTAGTATATCCGTTGTCTAGCACCCATAACACAAGTCTAGTTACTTAGCTTGGGGCTAGATGGCGATGTGTGGAATGTCCTGCAATATTTATTTATAGAAAGAAACAAACTTTTCAAACTCACACGATTTGTATTCATAGTAATGACCATGACTATTGTAACATTGTCGAAACGTCGAGGTAAAAGAAACAAAAATATACAAAATAATTACTATAGAAAGAAACATCAGCAGCAGAGCGAAAAAATAGTCGGACTGCAGCCACCTTGATCATAGAAATTATTTTCCGCATAGTGCGTACGTAGCCTAACTGCTACCTGTTACAAGATTGTTTTTATCTCAAACAGTATTTTTAAAGTGCATATAGCTAGCCTATATGCACATACATAGTAATGTTTTCTTTTTTCTTTTCTGTTTTCTTTCTATATGCCTGTTGTCAATAATTTAAAATTGTTAAATATCACAATATGGAAAATTGTTGTTGGAAAAGTGTTATTGGTACGGCGGGAGATTTTTTTTCAAATATTTTGGTATAATTCAAACACGAAATTCCATGTCGTTTCTAAGTTAGGGTAAAACCGTGGAGCACAGCTAGTGAAGAATAAAGTAAAAGCTACTTAATCTGATATCTACTTTCAATTTGAAGTTGGTAGCACCGACATCCGGTACCGTTAGCGTCGGAAGTTGACCGCCGGCTTTTCCGTCGTTCTAAACCCTTTTGTACGTCTTAACTGGTTCACTGTACGCTTATTTTGTTCAGAGTTGTACTTAGCTATATGTATGTATAGGAGGAAACAAGCTACTTTGCCGTCAGACAAATAAAAGTTATAAAAAAATCAGAAAATGATTGTGATATTCTGGAATAGAAAATGGTCAGCGCTTTTAACGTGATAACGTCTTATAAATGGATGAACCCGGCAGCACTCACAACAAAGTGTGACGTTATTGACAAGGTAACTATAGAGCAACGTTACTCACATTCCGGGTACGTGAGTTATTGACAAGGTAACCATAGAGCAACGTTACTCACATTCCGGGAACCTGAGTTATTGACAAGGTAACCGTAGCAACGATAATACGTTGCTATGGTTACCATCAATGTTTTCTTATGACGTTATCACATAAAATTATCGTCCGTAAACTGACTTACAGGACCATTTTTTTTACTTTAGTGGTGTGATTGCGTGGTCACCTTTAATATTAAAAATGTTTTTTTCTGCCACATAACAGGAGAACAGGAACGTTTACAAAATTTAGTTAAATTTAGTAAAAAAAAAACTCTTTTTGAGGTCACATTTTCAAAAATCCTTTCAAATAGCTCCCCCAAAAAGGAACCCTGTGCGAAGTTTCATAGTCGTAGCTCTTTCAGTTTCAGAGCTTTCCTGATAAGTATTTTTCTCTTTTATATTTAAAGATGTCAAGGTTAGAAAATAGTTGTAGTAATGTCCTAAAAGATTCCAACATTACATTAGTCACTGTCCCGAAATGTCAAATTAGTGAAAGAATTTCAACGTAATTTCGGTTCGACCCCGCCATCTATCATCTTTGTACGGAACCCCTAGATTTTTTTGTTGTATTTGACGATTCAATTTGGTAGAACGCAAGTTGCAAAGAAATTTAATATAATTACCTAGGTAAATAATTGACATAATATTATCTCTATATTCTAAGACTTATTATGTAAGATTACCACTCCTTTGCGTTGCGTAGTCAGGTAAAAACGCTAAGTTGCCTGGATTGCCTGGAATTTGGCTAGGGATCTGTGTCTAACATTAAAATTTAGAAGTTGCTTAGAGTAATATATGAAAAGTCATTGATAGGTTTTAAAATTACTAGTTTTAGCTTGGGTTGACCAAAGGGCTGCCATAAGCAGCGAATAAAAATCGCCATCCAACGAGGTAACGTATATGTAAGTAGGTAGGTTAGTTTAAGTTTTTATTATTAAACTAGTGACCCGCCCCGGCTTCGCACGGCTATATTAAATATAATAAATAAATATTGCAGGACATTCCACACATCGCCATCTAGCCCCAAGCTAAGTAACTAGACTTGTGTTATGGGTGCTAGGCAACGGATATACTACTTATATACTTTTCTTTTTTAAATATATACTTATAATACATAGAAACAACCAGACCACAGACAAATATCTAAGCATAAATACTTGTCTGTGGCGGGAATCGAATCCGCAACCCTATGCTTGGCAGTCCGGCATGGTAACCGTTGTGCCAACTAGGTCGTCTTAAAATATTATGCATGTATTATACGTAAAATCCTTCCTCTTGAATCACTCTATCTATTACAAAAAAACCGCATCAAAGTCCGTTGCGTAGTTTTAAAGATTTAAGCATAAAAAGGAATAATAGGGACATAGGGACAGAGAAAGCGACTTTGTTTTTTACTATGTAGTGATGATATCTGGCAGATATATATGAGGTCGATGTCGATTCATACATTTTCACTATGGCGCCATCTGTGTGCCAGTTGATTAAATAATTGTTATATTTACTCCTTTGTTACTAAAATTCATAAGGTAATCTTAATGTTATGTTATTTGCCTACATTTATACACCAAAATCTAATAACAATATATATTTGTTTTATTTAAAATTATCAATTTAAGGATCTCGAGTTTGATTTCAAGTCAGATCTTTGAATTTTTTACAGAGTGAAGATCTCAATTACGTATTTTTGACTCTTAACTTAAACCTCTTCTTACCCGACCACAGCAAAGCTAAAAGCAGAAGGTTATGTTATTAGTCTGTATGAATATAAGTTAATATTTTCCTTTATAACATTCTTATCTACTTTTTCCCTAAATATTGTTTCTCAAGTAACGCTTGTATTTGTTTTATTGCACTCTGACGTTGGCCATTAGAGGCTCATCCATTCTTACTCACCCGGTAATTTCGTTCATTCGTTCAATAGTTCAGATTGATTACCTTGGGAGTTCAGGTTTTGGGCGTATTTTAGTTGCATTAGAAGAAAATGATATTTTCAAATATCTGGGCCCATTCATAACCTTGAGAGTTTAGAAAAACCATTAGGTACCTATAAATTATGCTGTGTCTGGAAAATATATAATTTTAATATTTATTATAAAGCCTTTCTAAAGATGATGAGGGAATAAAATAGAACATTGCGATACAAGTGTGGAAAGTTGATCATTCCATAGAGGCGGTTTATGACGCGCGAGCGGAACGCTAGCGTGGCAAAAGCCGCGATGGACGTTTTTTATCACAGTTGCGAATAAAAACAATAACGTATTATTTTACGACTAGTTGGATTTTTTTTATCGCACGCGTGTGTAATACGTTGCATTATGAGCCTAAAAGCGGTTTAATAATTTCCACTTTATGAGCAACTGTGATAAAAATAATGTTTCTTTTTTGACCCTACTTTTTAGCACGATATTTGTAGGGAACTAGGTCCTACCCGGCTGAAACCTGAGGATAACGCTAGTGAATTAGAATAGTTCGGTTTTTTCAGACCAAAATTCAGTCCTTAGATTAAAAATGTGTAATCTACACCCACCCTTATCCACATAACCGGAAGTGACGTGGGTCTCCGTCGATTTAGCAGCGGCTAAGTAAACTTCCGGTGAGGGTACTTCCGCCGGACGAGGATTCTATTTGTAGGATCTTACAGCTATTGTTATTACTTTTATGAAGATAGTATTTTAATGAGGTTTCTGAACTAAAAGAAGCAAAAAAGCGGGTTCAAATTTATCCAGGACGATTTTCTAGAAAATCAAATATATTTCTATTAGCTATCTCATAATTTTATTAACAGTGCGCTGCAGTTTTCAAAGTCCTGACTAACTGTCTGACAAGCCAGACTAAACGGACTAAAATTTTGACGTAAATTGATAACTATTATGACTTATATAGACTTCCGCTAAGAAATGCTTCAGAAAATTCAACCCCTAGAAATTTTCGGAAATCGCCTTCAAATTATGTTATCCCGAATTAATGCCGACAGGAAAGTCTTCAGCCTGCTTAAACAAGACTCATACCTTGAATATGCCTTGAGCCCGTATTCACTAGACCAAGAATAGAATATAATTTAATCGTGAAATCTAAAGTAATCCCAAATTTTCCATTCATAAATATCGTACGAAATGTACCGAACCCTTATACTATAAATTGACATATTTGTAAAACCAAATACGGTGACCCATGAAAACCTCTTTCATTTCGAACCAATGGAGCTTAATTCGTCCCCCGGCATCGGCCTAAATAACAGTAGGCTTTTATTTGGTGCAGATAATATTGGTAGTTTGCATCCTGAATACCAATTCTCGTAAATAATATTGTTTAAATTACATTTCAATATCATCCCGATTGCATTTCGATTGCAAAAGATACCTTCAAAGTCAGTTTTTTTTTTACAAAAAGCTAACTTTGAGGGTATTTTGAGCTACTTTAAGGGTATTATTTGTGATCGAAATGCGAAATGTGATGAAATGATGAACAATGTTATGTAATGTTAAATAACATGGTTCAAATTACATTTCAATATCATTTCGATTGCATTTCAATCACAAATAATACCCTCAAAGTAGCTCAAAATACCCTCAAAGTTAGCTTTTTGTAAAAAAAACTGACTTTGAAGGTATCTTTTGCAATCGAAATGCAATCGGGATGATATTGAAATGTAATTTAAACAGTGTTATTTTCGAGAATTGGCCTTCAGTTGAGATGATTTATACAGGAGACGATGTAGTGCTTGAAACATGTGTTAAACGGAGTAGCCATGCCCAGGACCTATACCACCGTTTTAGCTTAGTCAGCTGTATCCAAAGCAAAGAACTCGTCAAAACGACGATTTTTTTAAGAACCCACTACCATCGGAATGCTGTAGATCACTATCGTTCCGTGATGGATTTACTTTTAATGAATATCACTACACTTTCCTATGGTAAACCTATTTTGTCCCACTAGTGGACAAAGGTCTCCACCACACTCTTCTTGCTCCTGGGCTAAACTCGGCTAGTCTTCATTGAAGGCATATAAATATATTAGTACTATTTATTTAAGTAATATTTTTTTTAGAAGGTACCTAACACAAATTTATTTTAACTTGTGTTCAAAAGTACATTGATAAAGCAGTATTGGCATTGTGGGTGGTACCTTGGCTTTCAATCTGAATGTTTTGGGTTTAAATCTTTATACAAGAAAAAATGCAGGTTATAGGGGGTTTAGTACGCCATGTTATAACACTATTTCATCTATACTAATATTATAAAGCTGAAGAGTTTGTTTGTTTGTTTGAACGCGCTAATCTCAGGAACTGCTGGTTCGAATTGAAAAATTCTTTTTGTGTTGGATAGTCCATTTATCGAGGAAGGTTATAGGCTACTTTTTATCCCGATATTCCCACGGGATCGGGAGTTACGCGGGTGAAACCGCGGAGCGCAGCTAATTTGTTACATTTCTGCTATGACGAATCACCTTGTTTTATTTTACCTTATGACATTTTATTAATGGTATAAGGTAGGTATATCATTCTCTTTTTTTTAAGTCGGTTAAAAAACCGACCAAATGCACGTCTTTCCTTACACCGATCGGACCCAATAACTGTCGTCGAGTTTCCACACGATTTCCCACCGTACCCGGTCACGGCACGAGACCGGATTGAAACCGGACTCTAGTATATCTTCGACGGTGGATTACACATTAATTTACTGTGACATTACATTTTAAAATTGGGTTCGAGGGTAGGAGCCTTTTGGGGGTAGATTGTTGATTAGATTAACTAAGCTTTAGGCTTTTTTTTGGGTCAGTGTTTGACCACTATCTCACACGATGCGGTCTAAGACAAAGCATGTTTTCCTAGAAGATGGGTACGCTCCTTGTCACTCGAAGACCCCCAATAAACGGGGGCCTTCGGGGACGCGAGTGAAGGTAGGATACCAAAAATTCAAAAAATTTTAAAAAAAATCTCTATTCATTTCACACTTCATCGTACAATTTGCATGGGATCTTTGCATTTTGAATCATCTTGAAAACTAAGTTTTAAACTAACTTCGGAACGCGCCAACCAATGAGACGATGGCACAAAAAACTCATAGGGGTTTTTGTTTTTGTGATCATGCTCACTGGTTACATTTACAAATAGGTACGTACTTTTTTGAAGTTTCAGCGTATTCCGTTCGGTATTTTTTGCGTAAGGAGGTAGGTAATAAACACACAAAGTTTCACGTTTTATTATAAGTAGGATAGTAAAAAAGTCAGTTTGAGTTGAGGAAAGAAAAAGGGTAACTTTCTTCTTATTTCAAACATAAGAAACGAGTTTTAACATCTAGTTGGTAATTATCTTTCTGAAGTTGTAAGGAATCAAGAGTGAAGGAATTCAGTTGCGTATTTACAAAACGTGATGCGAATTAATTAGGAAAAAGGTTTCATTTCTTAGCAATATGACGCTTGGTGATCCTAATAGCCTTGGCCTCGTTGCCCATAATTTTAATTGCTAACCTACGACATGAATAATTGTTGTTTTTATTTGAATTTCCTATGCAATTTCATCCATAATTTTGCATGTATAATTATTTTAGGATGAAAATTCCTTTCGTTTTTCAACCTTTCAAAATTTATAATAATAATATATTTCTTTTACCAAAATTGGAAGCAAATAGATGACCATCAACCAATTAGTGACTCCCTCCGTCATAAATCAATGATGAAGCATGATGTTAGACAATCAAGAAAAAATGAGAGATGTAGTAGTTGTAGGGTGTAGCTGAGAAATGTGGTGTAAAAGAAGGGATAGGATTAAAAACGAGTACGTAAGAAGAAGTATGAAAGTAGCGATAATTACTGACAAGTTGAAGAAATAGATTGGCGTGATTCGGTCACTTTATACGGAGACAGGATACTCATGTCACCAGAGAAAGCACCAAAATTTATAGTAAAAATGACTTCTTCATAATATTGCGAAAGGCATTTTATAATATTTTGGATACTATATCTAAATACTAGATAAAATAACAACCAAAACTGAATCATCTTGAAAATATGGGTTAATCAAAACACAACACGGCGATACAAAAACAAAAATGTTCCCATGCATTCTACAAAAAAAATTGAAATACAAAACCTACGCCGCTTCAACTCTGGTTCACAACAAAGTTTGACTACACGCTTCTCCGGCAGCGCCGCGAGGCAGGCGATCATTTGACCAACTTTTTTCATTATCTCGAAACTGAAATACTTTTATAGTAGTCCTATTTCGTTTTAGTTGTGATTTTCTTTCAACTTCTCTATTTTTACCCTTGTTAACTATAGTCGTTAGCTTTTACCAGCCTGTTCTGTTCTTTATAAGTCAAATGAGATAAGTTTATTACTTTATTGTAGCCTGTAAACTACTGTTTCTGACTATAAACTAAATTTAGACTTATAATATTATTATAAATCGAACCACAATACTGAGACTTAGGCGGTATCGTAAAATATACCGCAACATTCGTAACTCGAGTGTTATAATTCGACGTATAAAACGATTTTAACTGCAACTCAATGCAAATATTTTTAAATTATGTCGAAGAAATTCCTTGTTGAAGTTTCATGGTATCGAAGATAAGTATTGTCGAAATTAGTCATATCGGAGTTCTATAAGGTCAAAGTAAAGTCTTTTGGAACTAGATTTACACATCCATCCAAAAAGCAGCTAAGCAGCAAAGAAGAAGGTTAGGTCATTTTGACTAAAAGTTTTATTCAGTTTTTGGTTTTCAGAATAGGTACTAATAAGTCCTGCTAAGATGAGTTTTTGGGTTCCATACCTCAAAAGTTAAAAAAGGAACCTTTATAAGATTACTCTCTTGTTCGTCTGTCCATTTTCTCAGAAACGAGTGGACCTAAAGAGTTGAATTATATACCAGACTAGCGACCCGCCCCGGCTTCGCACGGCTATATTATGCATGTATTATACATAAAAATCTTCCTCTTGAATCACTCTATCTATTAAAAAAACCGCATCAAAATCCGTTGCGTAGTTTTAAAGATTTAAGCATATAAAGGGATATAGGGACAGAGAAAGCGACTTTGTTTTATACTATGTAGTGATAGTGATATTTAGTTTATTTTTTCTGTAGGTATCTCCGAAACATCTTAAAGAATCATTAAAATAGTAATATACCGTTTTACTCCATGTAATGTAACAGTTCCAAGACATTAGCATATTTTACTTATCTACCCTCATTTGCAATTCAAGCTAGATGCTAAACAGAAGCCGGTGTAGCTTAAATTTTTTAATAGACATCAAAAAAGGTTCTGCTTGACCTGTGCTTATTTACAGGGCGGTGATTTTAATTAAAAAAAACACAGATTAAATACTCCACCTAATATAAAGAAGAAAAATAGTTTATTATACTTAAAGTGCAAATAAGAGGTGCGAAAAGAAAATGTCCGTTGCCAAATTACAAGAGAAAAGTATATTTTTATAAGTAGTATATCCGTTGTCTAGCACCCATAACACAAATCTAGTTACTTAGCTTGGGGCGAGATGGCGATGTGTTGAATGTTCTGCAATATTTATTTATTATTCTTTTATTTAATTTTTAAAATTGGTAAGTAATTATTGCATGGAAAATTGTATCCAACTGAACATTTAGATCCCCGATGAGATGGTCAGATCAGCTGAAACAGGAGAGCTCGTCCAGGTTTGAGGAAGTGGTTCGAATGGCCGCAGACCGGATTAAGTGGAGGACCTTTACAAACCGCTGGGTGAAGAAGAGTGGTGGTCGCGATCTTCAGTCATGAAGGATCGACCAGAGAGAGAGAGAACATTTGGTATGACTTATTGGGTTTCTTATCCACCTACATTATAAACATCAACATTTTTTAAATATTGTAGAACATCTTACACAGCGCCATCTAGCCCCAAGTTAAGACACTAGACTTGTGTTATGGGTGCTAAATATAACAGATAGATTAAACAGCTCTGGTATCGAATGCTGGAAATATCACGTATTATACCATTTCAGAATCGCAATGAAATAGGCAACTTTTTTTAATTTGGCATCAGGGTGACCATACATTTTTTTCACAGAACATAAAGTACACCGGCAAAGTGTCCTCTACCCGTAGATACCCGCTTATCCATTAATTACCGGACATCCTGTATATACTTTTTTTTTTGTAAATATATTTAAATCCATAAATACTTGTTTGAGGCGAGAATCAAACCCGCAACCCTCTGTGTCGCAAGCGGGTGTTCGCTCAACCCGCCACAGAGGTCCTCAAAAGAAAACTTTCCAAATGAAGTTAGAAATAACATAAGGAAGTTTGTCTTTACGAGATCATATTATTCTTCATTTTCTACCATAGCCTGTAGGTACTGAAGGTGTAGGGCCTTGAGGTGTATTAATTACAGTCATCTGTTTAATTTGGCGCATTTATTTGCGGATGTTATTTATGGTACTTCTCTAGATAGAAAAACTCCTCAGACGTTGATATTCTGGCACGACTAGTCGAACGATTCAAGCGACGTCGACGAGTCGTTGCGACAAAATAACCACAGTAATCTCTAAAGAGATTCAGATAAACGAATTGACAGATTTTAACTGGTTACACATGCTCTTTCTGTTTTAGGACAGTAAATAATTCTTCTTGTTTTTCCGGTCCTTATCCCAATTTATTTAGGGTCGGCGTAGTATGTCTTCGTCTTCCACTTCTATTAGTCCTCATATCATCTTTCAGATTCATCTTTCTCATGTCTTGTCTCACGCAGTCCAACGATGAGTTTATGACAATAATTATTTTACATAGGTACAATGGTCACCATGCCGGACTGCCAAACACAGGGTTGCGGGTTCAATTCCCGCCTCAGACAAGTATTTATGCTTAGATATTTGTCTGTGGTCTGGTTGTTTCTATGTATTATAAGTATGTATTTACAAAAGAAATGTATTTATGTAGTATATCCGTTGTCTAGCACCCATAACACAAGTCTAGTTACTTAGCTTAGATGGCGATGTGTTTAATGTCCTGAAATATTTATTTATTAATTTACTTTAAGTAGATGTTAGAAAAAATAAATTTAGTATAGAAAAATGATTGGTTTAGTCTAGAGGTATTATTTAACAAATATCACCTCATCCTAAATGCATATTATACCGTTCTCCATTCAGTCGTGGGTAAGATGAAAATAGGGAAATACTATTCTATGAAGAAAACATAACCGTGGTTCTTCATGAAACATAACTCTTTAATAGTGTGTGTTTTAATGAGATTACGGGACCTAACACAGAAAAAAAGATGACATACGTACACACATACATACACACGTTAACTTAAAAGCAAGAAATAATCCTCTTTACTAAAACGCTAGAAAATAATTTCTTGGTTTTAGTAAAAAAACTTAAAAAAAAAGCGGTATGTATTCTTAATTTAAAAACAATAGGTATTCTTAATTTAAAAGCAATAGGTATTTTTAGATTAACAATAACTGCTTATTATTTTAAAAACATTTACTAAAAACAAGAAATAATTCTTTATGGTATCTATAGAGAGAGGATTATTTCTCACTTTAAGAAACCTTTTTCTTCTGTGTCGAAACGTCATGATGTCAAAGTCTTCCAGAGCGATCGGTCGCATACCTTCTACGTCTAACAACTTCTCCCGACTTTAAAGCGGTAACCACATTGCAGAGAAAAATATCCAATCTACCAAGGTGACATTGGTCGTTCTGCAATGTTGTTTACATTACAGAACGACCAAAGTCACCGTGGCTGCCAGAACAGTTGTTGCAGATCTGTAGCGTATCGTATGCTTAAAAAAAAACCTACCTATATTACATGAAATGACTTAGGTGGGTTGATTTTCCGAAAAAAAATTAGTAAAGGAATTGTATATTTTTTTTGTCAATAATCGTCGCGACACCACACTGTTCAATGCGAAATAGAAAAACAAAACGAAAATAACTGGCTTGGTTTCTATGCAAAAAGTGTCGTTACAACTTTTGGTCATAATTTTTTCTGTCTAGCCCCCTTTCGAAACGCGCGATAAAGAACTTTCCGACTACCATTTACAAAACTCCTACAACGAAAATCTCAAGTGGTATCCAATACAAAACTGACTAAACATTATGCAATATCATGTGCCAAGTTACGATAAAATGAAGTGGCAAGCCGCGTATCTAAACCATTCGCCCAACGAGCAAGTTGTCACTATATGCCGTGGGACCGAGTTCGGTTAACTTAGTATTTACCTAGTAGCTTTGCTTAGTAGGTAGAACGATACAGGTTTATAGTGCACTCAGGTATTCTAATGTCCCAGATGTTAGTTTACTGTTTGCTTGGATTTAGACTTATTGTTGAGAACGTTTTGTCTTCAAAAGTTAAACTACTCAGTAGGATTTCGTATAAGTAGTAAGTATATCCGTTGTCTAGCACCTCTAACATAAGTCTAGTTACTTAGCTTGAGGCTAGATGGCGATGTGTCGTATGTCCTGCAATATTTATGACTTCACTACATAGTATAAAACAAAGTCGCTTTCTCTGTCCCTAATTGTATGCTTAGATCTTTAAAACTTCGCAAAGGATTTAGATGCGGTTTTTTTAATAGATAGAGTGATTCAAGAGAAAGCTTATATGTATACTACATGCATAATATAGCCGTGCGAAGCCGGAGCGGATCGCTAGTAATACATATAACCTTCTAAGATTTAAAACCAAGAAAAACTCGGCAAACGTTATGTTATTTTCGGGACATTAGTGCTCTGTTTTTATAGTTATTAGCGCAGAGTTTCGAATTTCAGACTCAAGTTATAATGAGCATTTCCGAAATGGAGACATAAGTTGTAGTGAGTATTGACTCTGTATGTTAAGATTCATGAGATGTTTGCCTTCCGAAGTTGTGGGAAATGACGGTTTGAATTTTGAGTTTAATTTTTTACTAGCTTCATCTCGTGTTTTCACTTGCGTAACTTTCGAACCCGTGGGGATATCGGGATAAATGCCTAGCTTATATTATTTCCAATGAACCAATGTATCGTCTTACCAAGTTTCATCAGAATCGGTTCTGTTGTTTCGGAGCCTAATCGTTACAAACAAACAAAACAAAAAAATCTTTATTAAATTAGTGTAGACAATATAATCTTTTCATGCGAGCATATGACTATCAAAGTGGAGGAACATCACCTACCAATGGTAAAAGACGTTTGACAATCTTCGGCGAAAATGCCGGTCCGGTTACATTTGTTCATATCATCGAGCACATGCCTAATAGAGGCGGAATGTGGGCGAAAAAAGTTTTCAACTGATGTGCCAGTGTTGCACTTACACAATCAAATAAAGTTATGTTATTATTTGTTGTTATTGTTTTATAGAAAAAAACCAGAAACTTAATGTAAATTATATTGATTTTCTATGAGTTATTATTCAAATATATTTTTTAAAAAATAGAAACATGTCTTTTTTCCATATAATAATATGCTATGCCACAAATATAATATTATAATTAGTAATTATTTTCTAACTCGATTCAAGTTTTTGTTGATAAATTAAGAAACAATGATTTTTTTCTAAATACATAACAGAAAATGACTTATCACGAAATCTCTAAAACTACAAAAGCTATGAGTGTAAAACATCTAATGAGAGTTTGACTAAGAAATGAATTTAGATGTCTATTCTGTGTTTGTTCTGCGAAAATGCAATCTGTGGCTATTATTTATTTCAATTTGTCCAAAACTCGACACCAATGCTAGTAAAACCGAGGGGCGCAGCTAGTACCAAATAATCGACAATTCCTATCTCTACTGGGTCTAATCACGATGGTTCCTAAATAGATAGATAACTCTATTTGTACAATACGAAAAAAAGAAGACGATATACACAAAGTAAAGCATTCTAGCATGATATTCGCTGGGTATTCGTAGCTAAGCAATACTTGGTAACATTGCGAGGTTTCCGTGAGCTTTCAGGTCTCCAGGACAATAGTACAAACACTCACACAATATCAATAATAATGAAAGTTTGGTACCAACTGTCCGGAGGCTTGACCGGTCGCAGCGCTTTCCGTCCGAAACATCAACGGAAGTTTACTTAAGGAGGCGCTGTGGGCAAACCTTGGCCCGATTTTGAGGAACGATATTAAGTCTAAATATCGTATAGAAATAGCAAGAAAAATTAAACTTAATACAAATGGCCCATGAAGTTTTTAAGCTGCTTTGTGCTTTCACATTACGTGTCAAATTCATTGGTTACAAGACGATGAACAGAAAGTCGTTTCTTAGCTAATGCCTGCGTCATAGCAGTTATCTGTATGCAAAAGAGCCCAGTGCGTTCTTTGTTTTAAGCGGTCCGTTAATATATCAGTCAGTTTATTTCCACTTCTAATAACTTCTAAACTATTTATCTTAAATTAACACATAAGGTATTGTCTTGACTGTTTCCTGGAAATAGACCATACAAATAAATATAACATGTAAGGTATCTTATCTTATCTTATCTTATATAATGGGGGCTGACAAAATTGCCAGCAACACTTCGACCCAATGGGATCTTTTGTGTTTACCCCTACCTTGATGTTTCTTACTCTTTGAAGAAGTGGTCGATTAACGCGGTGATCCCACTGAGAGGAAGAAACCTATACTCCTCCGGTTTGGGATACGCATTCCCAAAGAGGCTCATACGCTTCGCTGCTAAGACGTCGCATTCACACAGTACGTGCTCCATAGTTTCCCTGTCCTCACCGCAGGCTCTGCAGTCGTTATTTGAAGTTAACTTCATTTTCAAAAGCATGTCATTGGTTCCGTAATGTCCTGTCAAGGCACCAACCACAGCTCGTGCTTTGCTTCTACTGTTGTTCAATATAAATTTAGAAGCCCCTCTGGTGCTGCTACCTATGAATTTCCTCGAATGTAGCAACCCTTGACTGATTTCCCACTCTTGCGTGTGTTTCTTATCAGCGTAATCCTTTACGGCCTTTATGATTGTGCATGCTGGCAGGCCCATACATGGTTCTGGTCCAAGCATAGCACTTGCCGATCCTGTCCTCAACATGTAAGGTAACTCGTGGATAGATGGCCATAGTTTTTCTTGAGGCCTACCATTTCTAAGTTTATTGAATAAAATACAGACACGTACTTTATGACATAAAGTCTGCACCTACTTGGAATAAAATTAAAAGACAAATAAGTCAAGGGGACTTAGAAAAAAGACTAGAACAAATAATTTCATGTTCAAAAATATACATGAAAATTAATAACACTTAATAGTATACAAGAAATAAGAAATATATGCCTGAACTAGACGCAATGACGCCATAAAAAATTCAATATAACGTCCTCTACATGATCGTTATAATATCGTTCGTCCAGATAACCTCCCAGACACATAACATCAAATAGTAGTAGCATTCAGCTACAGCAAGTCGATACACGCGAGCAACGTCTATACTTGTTACGGTAACTTCCCTACCCTCTTGTGGTTCGCTCCTCGGTTACTATTTATATTGTAGAAGCTACGTCCCGTGGCTCTACCCTGACGGAATGTTTGTTTGCTACTCCATGACGCAAAAATGACTGAAAATGAAGACTGACACTTGTCAAACTTTCCTTTGTTTTCGTTGCGACCGTCTTTTGTTACTTATTTGATTATCTTGTGTTTTTTGTTTCCGCTTTAAACCACCAGTGGATTAAAGAGGAAAATTGCATCGTGCGAGCTTCATATAGTCGTACCATTTACATACACGTTAAGCCAACGCTCGGCCGAGCTACATGGTAGGCGGAGTGGGGGGTGTTAGGTTTTATTTTCGTTACGGAATTTCTTGATTCGGTCGCCGCGCTCAAAGCCCGCGATAAAAGCGATGCAATAGCTTAAAAATATCCATAGATACACCGGTGGAAACTCGTCGGTGGATCCCAGTGAAATGAGGGCTTTTAAAACCTATCTTATTGGTATGGTGCTTAAAGACGTTGAGACCAAATTCAATGAAACGAATGAATTCAGTAGCTAGTATGTAGGAATACCAAAAAAACTAAGTACTTATTTTTCTATTCATTTTGATCTACCTAATGCCTCCCAATTCTACTGACTGACTACGGCGACATAGTCGAAACGGCAAGGTAAGAGAAATTCCATAATAAATTTAAACGCGATTAGGATTTGGGAAAATGGGTAAGTATTCATAATTATAGTCATCAACAAAAATATGATTCGTCATAATTTCTGCATTTTTTTAATTTGCTGACTTACGCGGGTGAGACCGCGCAGCGTAGCTAGTAAGACAGACAGAACACAGAACCTAACCACTTTCAAACCGCTTAAGCCACAATGAATATCGAGCACTTGTCTTAGAAGCGTAAAAATTGGTTCGCGTGCATACAGGGTGGTGTAGAATTGAATTAACGGAAGCAATTACCTAGTCACGGAACACGAATCACACGCATTCCCCACCAGGACCTAGCGTTCGGAATTATTGATGTTTTTTTAATTAACTTTAAATTAGAGTTGATTTTTCTAGCGATTGTTTTTCGTGATTACTATAATGAGTGTTGGGTTTTGAATAATGAATTGAATCTAAGAATTGGTAACGAAAGCTATTATGTATTTTCAAAGTGTTGAACCAACATTGAAATAAATAATGAAGGCAAACTGTATGGAAGATGTAAAGCAACTCCGGTAGATGGCGTTACTAGACTCAGTTTGTAAATAAATAGACAGTTTTCTATAATTTCGAATGGGTTGACCCACGATGACTTCGGGTGGACTTAAGGAAGTTAATTGAATTTAGAACTTTATATCTGTAATGAAAGTGTTAATATTTAGTTTTTAGTTCCGAGCCTAGTGCCAAAACACAAAATGCAATGTGCACAGCCATCCCGCCCACTTGAAAAGGCATGCAATGAGGACAAGCAAAAATTAGTACCTATTAGTGACACCATTCATTAACCACGACACGGGTTTCGCAAAAAAAAACTAAACTACATATACTACTATATTTCTGATTATGGATTTAAGGATTTAAAATGTCCTAAGCTAACTATTTAAGACACTATATAGCTTTTGTCTGTGCTTTCGTCCACGTTAAGTGTGAATTTTTCAAAATTATTCATTAGCGGATGCCTACATCATCATAACAGTTATCTGTATGCCAAATTTTAGCCTAATGAATACCAATCATCATCATTATCAGCCAGAGGACGTCTAATGTTGAACATAGGCCTCTTCTAAAGACTTCCAGAGTGATTGGTTCCCATGCGTCCAATGGCTTCCCGCGACCAATTAAGTCTTCTTACACCTAATTGGAGGCCGTCCCATCCTGCATTTTTCATTATTTGTTTTCTAATCTAGGATATTTCCATTTACCTAGCTAAATTCCGGTCTAACCGGCTCCCCGACCTAAAACCATAGACCAAACCAATACTAATTTGTAAATTGATTTGTTCACAAGTAATCAACTAATTCAATCGGTGTTTTAGTTTTAATTGAATTAACTGTTTGTATTCGGTCGAACGTGTTTTGTTTTTAATTAATTAGTTTAGCTGGTCGCTCTTCTGATGCGTTTGATACGTGAAGGTACGAACCTAATATCCACTTTCATATTTCTATGAAAGTGCGCTAAATGGAACTTTAAAAGAAAAATATTTTCAATCACTACATAGTATAAAATAAAGTCACTTTTCGCCGTCGCTATTTCCCTTTGTACGCTTAGATCTTTAAAACTACGCTACGGATTTTGATGCGGTTTTTTTAATAGATAGAGTGATTCAAGAGGAAGGTTTATATGTATAATACATGCATAATATAGCCGTGCGAAGCCGGAGCGGGTCGCTAGTAATTTATACTTATGATAATGGAAGAGTGAACAAAAAGTTTTTACTTGTTAAATAATAAAATTATAAATTGATCAAATAACTTAATTATTTACAATAAATTAACAGTCACAATAAGAGTGTGCCCAAAAGGCTGGTAGCGTTAGCTCGTTGGCGATGCTTTTAAGCTATCCGAGGTAGTAGCCAGCTAGCCATTGGTCACACGAAGCGATCCTAAAATTTTACCGATGACCATAAATAATAATTATCATTAAAATTTCGTCTAAAGTCAAAGTTAAATTTCTTTATTTCTTTGGATGCTTAATACATTAGTATAAAGACCACATGAAACCGTCTTAAAAACTAAGTTAGTATGTGTGCCTTTGGAACGCGCCCACCAATGAGAAGAAGGCACAAGAAACTCATGGGGGTTGTTTTTTTTTTTTCATGTGATCACGCTCACAAAGGTCAATATTACAAATATTTGAAAGTATTATTTGAAATGGAGCAACTAAAGTCACGTCCATGGGTTTTTATCATTAAGGTAAGACGAAGTATCATAGTACGCCTTACTGCACTTATGCAATTTATGCTTTATAAAAGTTTTGAACCTGTTAATGGACATGTCATATACATCTTTAGGTAATTTATTATAATAGAGCACACATGTACTATTAAACGACCTGTTTATTTTCCAGAGCTTACTACCGGGCACGGTCAGTTCATCCTTATTTCTTAAGTTGAAATTATGAATATCGCTGTTTTTACGGAAAATATCAGGATTTTTGTGAATGTAGAGCAAG
This sequence comes from Idaea aversata, assembly GCA_907269075.1. Lineage (NCBI taxonomy): Eukaryota > Metazoa > Arthropoda > Insecta > Lepidoptera > Geometridae > Idaea > Idaea aversata. Next base: position 759,217 of record OU026100.1, read on the forward strand.
TTTTCGTAGATATATTGTGAATAGAGCGTTAGTATATTTATCTCTTTAAATTTTTCTTTAAGTGATTCCCTGGGGCCCATTTTGTAGATAGCTCGGACAGCTCTCTTTTGCAATATGAAAATAGCATCAATATCGGCAGCACACCCCCACAGTAGGATGCCGTACGACATGACACTGTGGAAGTAGCCGAAATAGACTAGGCGAGCAGTCTCAATGTCCGTGTATTCGCGAATTTTCTTAACGTCTATGCTACGCTAAGATTTTTATCATTATTTCTTCTATTTGTGTATAACATTATGCTTAAGTCTGGCCATTATTATTTAACGGTGTGTATGTATCCATATACATACACACCGTTAAATAATAATGGCCAACCATATCGATACCATTATCGACCAGTCAAAAAGTCCACACAACTAGGTACTTGCAATGGGGAAATTTACCAGGAGACATGGCTGCCAAGGATTTTTCCTGACAAGGGTAAGAGTCTGGCTCTAATTGAATAGCGTACGTTCATATAAATGTGAATATAATTTTACGTTGTGTACAGAAAACCGTGGAAATGACGTCAATAGGGAAAATATGATATTCAACATCCCAAGAGTATGATGAACAATATTTGGTCCGACATTCAAATGTTAAGAGTTTTTTTTATATATTTTTTGTTGAGTTTTTATGTTTTGTTTACCAAATTAATTATTTTTGGTGTTATAAAATATATTTTTTTTGAGAGAAGTTGTCTACAGATTTGAAATTGGTCGATCGAGTTGATAGAGTTTGGAAAGCTTTGTTCATTTGTTTTCTGCCAGCGAAGCCAAAAGGGTGGTTTATGTTTTTGAACCGTTATGTATGTTTATCAGTTCTCGCATAATATAACTTCTAAACTATTTGCATTCAGAATCCTTCAATCGGCAAGCCATCATCGGCTAAATATTATTCATTAGTTTGAAGTCAGAGTGAACAGTCCTGTCTTCCTGATGTGTACAAATTCAAGTAACAAGCGACCAAATATCTTCTATAGACACGCGGGTTATATCTGAAAACGCATCTTCACTTTTCATCTGGTCAGATACTGGTCAAACACTTACCTAGCTATGACGTTAAGGTTCCGTATCCAAAGGTTAAAAACGGGACCCTATTACTCAGACTTCACTCTCTGTCGTCTGTCACCAGGCTGTATCTCATGAACCGTAATAGCTATAGTCCATTGAAAAGTTACATTTGGGGTTGCATTTGTCAGAGGACGCAATTTTATTTTTTAGATATCAAGAGGGGGTTAGTCTAAGCTCAAATCCAAGTTTGAGGGATTGTAGCTCTTGTCCCACGGCCGCCATCTTGGAAAAAGGGATTTAAACGTTTTTATGGTTTATCTAACAAACCATAGGTTTCACAAAAAATATTACTCAACATTTTTTGTTGCAAATAAGATTATCTACAACTTTTAGTCATAAACCAAAAATAAAAAAGTTTTAAGCGAAAATCCATTATTCAGATTCCTTAGCTCTTATTACGGTCCCATATGGCTGAAAGCATGAAACTTGGCATGCAGGTAGCTTTTACATAGATAATAAGATATAAAAGTAGAAACAAGTCGTATGGCGATTGGTTCCCCCCTTTCCCCCCCTTTTGTGTGCCAATTTAGAGTTTTTTGCATTTACTACGAAAACGGTTAAAGCTATAACCAAATTGCCGATGAGCAATATGATTTTCATCAAATTCACTACAACATTTACCTCAGAAGTATGTAGATCGGACTTATAGTTTAAAAGCTGTAAAGTGATTGTTACGTACCGTCGACCCTGTTTTGTATCAGCCTTACAGTTTTTTTATTTTATTGTAAAAACAGTTGAAGCTATAACAAAACTGTTAACGACTGATATGTTCTTCATTAAATTATTGTCTACAATAATTGTCTTGAAAGGATGTTGATAGGACTTATAATTATCAAAATATGCTTACTTTACTTCTTCTGAAAATTAACACAAAAAGGTAAACTCCGAAAAAGCGCATGTAATCATTTTTATACGTTTTTAGACCCTCCGAGAGTAGTCTCTACCTGAGTTTACATCCTTGAAAACCCTGGGCTACTCCTATGGTGCTACAAAATCAGTATTGTTAATAAAAATAAAAACTCAAATTTTCATGGATTTTCGCTTATAACTTTTTATTTTTTGTTCTACGACTAAAAGTTACTTGACAAAAGTTGTAGATAATTCTATTTGCAACAAAAAATATTAAGTAATAATTCTTGTGAGACCTATAGTTTGCCAGATAAACCATAAAAACCGTTTAAATCCCCTTTTCCAAGATGGCGGCCGTGGGACAAGAGCTAGAATCCCTCAAACTTGGATTTAAGCTTATACTAACCCCTTCTTGATGTCTAAAACATAAAATTGCGTCCTCTGACAAATGCACGCTAAGCCCAAAAAAATGTAACATTTCAATGGACTACTAGACAGTTGAAATTTTCACAGATGATGTATTTCTATTGCCGCTATAACAAAAAATACTAAAAACAGAAAAATAATAATATTAAGTTGGGGCTCCCATATGTTGCGGAAACCTTTGTGCGTAAGTTCGACTACCACATATCCGATTTTTTTAGTTAAACCAATTTAACTCTACTCTCCACGCCGGGCAAAGGTCTCTTTTTACTATTCCAAGGTCCAAGGTCGTGAGTAAAATTGTCCAGATAAATAAAAAATATGTTCATTAATTAAATGTATAGGTACTGATAAAGTAAAGTTCATTTCAAAGACACACTGACGAGACATAAAAAAACGTATTCCACATTCGCTCACACGCACTGAAGCAATTTGTAAGGGCAGGTTTTTTTGTGCGTGCTACCCCAGTAATTGTTAGTATTAATTCCGAAGCATGTTACTGTAGGGGCACGCGAGCCTTCTGACGTTATTAAGGGCACTTTAGCTCACTATTGTTAGGTTTAGTGGTCTTCTATGCTTAATGGTTCATGTTTCGAATATTGTTGTGGGCCGACAGCAAAAGTCGGTACTTTTTAGTCTCTGAAAGCTCGATGCTAAAACTTAAATGGGATTGGGTGTGTCACATCTGCCGCATGTCTGACGAAATTCAGGCTAGAATCACAACTATGTGGGTTCCACAAAACGTAAGGCAGATCCAGACGAAGATTGGAAGATGAATTTGACGCCTATTTTAAAGACTGGCTAGCAATGTAATAGACCGGAGTAAGTGGAAGGAACTAAGGGAGGTAACGATCTCCCTTGGGTCCTGATTCTACGGTCCTACGGGGCGCAGCATTAGAAAAATGGCCGATTAATAATATTGCTTGGTTTTTAACGAGTTTTATGATAGATTCCATAGGCGTCTGAAAAGTCTATGGTCTGTGTAATCCACGGGTAGCTAATTTGAAAAACCGACTTACAACAACAAACAATAATATATCCCGTATAAAACCATACCTAAATCAATACAAAAGCCGTCATGTACGAAGTCTTAATTTTTTAATTAAAATCACAATATCCTCGTCCCACTCACATAGGTACAGGGTGTTCCTAAATTATTGTATTTAAATTCAATTACGACGATGTATGCCTGGATTAATACTGTGCTCTCAATGTTTACCTGATTTTGTAACGATATATTAATTTTCGGTCTACATCTAAGTAAATATAATACAGATATATCAAATCACAGTTCAAACCAAAATATACACCCCATGAGTCCACATGTCTACAATAGGCTACCGATGTTATTAGTGCCGGTAATCTTTGACTTTTTAAAACTAGACTCAAACAGTGGCTTATTGAGCAGTGCTTCTACAGCATTGACGAATTTTTAGCTACTCGTATTAAATTATAAATTGTTGTACCTAGTAAGTACCTAACTTGACATTCTCTTTCACGACTTTCTGACATGGTGTATTTCTCTTTTTATTGCTATTTAATTTAAGTTTTATTTAATAATATTACATACAAAATGTAAAATATAACATAATGACATATTATGTAAATTATGAATAAATATATGAATATGTATGAATCTGGCATAAAGACATACACACAACCAACGTAGGGATCCACTAAGAAATGATTTTGAAAAATTCAACCCCTATGCTAACGAAGTCGCGGGCCAAAGCTCGTTTTAGTATTAAATTTATTGAAGCAAAATAACTTTATTTGCTGCTAGCTTTGCCGTGCAGTTTTACTCGCTGAACTTACAATCCTGTGGGAATATATGTTATAAAAAGAAGACTAACAAACAAAAACAAAGTATGTCTGTCTTCAGATTAAACATATTATGCTAGGCTTTCGGTTACCGAATCTGTAGTGTCCAATGATTTCCTAAATGTAATATGATTTTTTATCATTACATTAAGTCATTTTCCTATTTTGACATTTTTACATCTTGTTATTTTTCAATTTCGTCATGTTTACATTTTCTGGGTCAGAATAATAATAATTGTCATTTTATAGGTCTGGCGTCATTTTGTCATTATTAATTTCAGTTATAAGCATAGAGATTAAACGGCCCGTGAAATATTAATAGCCAAACCCGTGCATTCGCTTTAAAGATTTTACTCAAACAGTCTTCGTTCAGTACCCTTTTACTATTTACTCCACTTTAAAAATTTGCTTATTCCGCAATATCCTGGTGAAGCAAGACAGAAGTTGAATCCAGAGTCCACTTCAAACTAACCGGCACTTCTCAGGCACCCTCGTCTTACACTTCGCGGAGCTGCGAAAGTTTATTTTATAAGTAAACGTAAAATGGGTTTATGTTACTTTTGTGTTTTACTTTTTGAGTGTTTAGGTCGAGGAGGCTTTAATTTTGCTAAGAATAGTATTTCTTCCTGCCTTTATCCCAATCTTTTTAAGGTGAAAGGGTACCTGCGCTCTCTCCACACAAACGTAGTCGACTGTTTCCTCCATGGATAATGACACTAGCACAAATATTTTTGTGCCATAAAACCTATAACTGCCATGACTATGCTCTTATGTTTTGGTTTTTTTCATTTTCTAATTATCATAGAAATTAAGATTAAAAAAATAAAAATAGACTAAAATAGGGGCATGGTCATGGCAGTTAAAAGTTTTATGCGCCAAAAATATTTGCTCTAGTGTCATTATCCAGGGAGAAAACAGTTGACTACGTTTGTAATAGTTTGTATGGAAAGAGCCCCCGTTACCCTTTCCTCTCAAAGTCGGCATAGTACTTCTACTATAAATATAAAAGTCAAAGTTCTGACTGATGGTCTAACTGATATTTAAACGCACAGCTTAAAATAATGAATGGAAAGGGCTAAAATTTGGCATACAGATAGATATTATGACGTAGGCATCCGCTAAGAATTTTGGAAAATTTAACTCCAACGTGGATAAAGTGTCAGGTCGAATCTATTTCGTTCTATACCTATTGTAAAATGATTTGGCAATATTTTAAAGCCGGACACCAACCTCTCTTTAAAAAACCTTTTTTAATAGCTGTGGTGCAACAAGGTGTTGTTGCAGATGGTTTACCGCAGCTATCATGCGGGAGTGGAATCGTAACTCCAAAACCAATGGACCGATTCCTAAGGTTTCTATGTCTTTCCTGAGTGTTCTTAGCTATGTGATACGAGAAATGTAAATTTTAAAACTTTTTCATTGGAAATTCGATAATTAATAGATATGTTTCGAGGTCATTTTGATCTTGTATTGTCCCAATAATATTTCTACTAGATTATTTTGATATTATGTCTACCCAATAATAGGACGTTTTGCTTTTAGATCCTTCTGATTATATAAAGAGTCTTAACATTTTATTTTTTCTTCATCCAACCATTTTAAGTACCTACCTACCTACTTAACGTGTTGTTACTTTTTCAAAACTTAATTCTCGTGTCAGTTGTTAACATGTCAATTTTGCATAATATTAACATCTTGATTATAATCTCACTCAGAGAAATTGACGTCGTCAATCACACCTAAAACTGAATTTATAATGACACTTACAATTTATAATTATGGATTTGAATGTTTTATTAAATACTAGTTGCTCCCCACGGTTATACGTACTCTAGCACCGATACTTTGATAAAATTAGACTATATTAACTGCAAAGTCCCTCGGTACCACTCGTGCTCGCCGCAACATGGTTGTTTTTCGCTGATTACCTAATCCTATTTTTAGTTGGATTTAGATGTAAATTAAACCATGACTTTATCAGCAAATAGAGTTATCCAAAAATAGCAGACTATTCTACCCGTTATCTTGTCACCATAACACAAGTGTAGTTGCTTAGCTTGGAGCAAGATGGCGCTGTGTGCAATTTATGACCTTCTGGAAACCGATAGTCTATCGGTCAATTATTTAACACTACGGCCGCAAAGTCTGTAGTTGGGAAAGTATAATTAAAATCAATCAGTCAAACTCTATCCAACGTGCCTACATAATGACCTCTAATAAAATCATCATCCGTTCCAAGCATATCTTCATCAAATAAATTATACAAGGTACGTACAAATATCGATAGTAGAAACAGAGTTCAAAGGTTTCCATAACCCGAAGGCATGTCCCAATAAAATGTGAAACGATTGTCGATTGTATCGATAACGGAACAATATCGAAATCGACGAATAAAATACATAATTCGATAACAATAGAAAAGGTCACCAATGAAGAGGTAAAATAATTATTATGAGAGTATACTAGAGTGTTATTTTTAGGAATTATAATTCTTCGTTTTTTTATTTTCTTAATGATTCCGTTATTATTATTTTAAATATTTATTTTTGTTTTTGTTATTCTAATAATTATTATTTTTTATAATTCCAACCTACTTATTAGTGTTGGGATCAAAATATTTCAACTTCAGGTGTCAGTAAGATGATTTCTGCTTTGGTGGCAGTTACTTGAAAGTTATTCCATTAAAATTTGTCTTATTTCTGTTAGACCCAAAAAAATCCTAGGCTGTAGACCTACCAGTTATAAGTACCTAAATGTTTTTGTTTCGTCCCGCAAAGTTTATATATTTTATATTAAAATTACCTGGCAATGCTAGAGTTTTTTTGGTGCCAAGTGAGGTAATGTTGTCATCTTTGTGTCTTTTTTACTGGTGTGGAGTTGAGTTGGTTTGATCATTTCGATGATATTTTAAGAAATGTTGTATTGCATGACAACAATTATTGATATTAATATTATGTGACAGTTTTGAACTTCATGGCGAGGTTTCGTTAAAGATTGTCGTTGATTTTAGCGAAAAAAGGTGAAAAAAAAGTTTACGTATTAAGTAAGTACAAATATATCTCTCTAATAAACAAAATATATGTCTCGATAGATTAATAAGTTTTTTGATTTCGCACGAAGGAAGGACCAATTTTTTAGTACTAATAACTCTATTGTAGTTTATATTTTTTATCTCAATAGTCACCCACCATATTGATTATCGGAATCTGAGACTGGGTTTGTTTAATTTCTATTGAGAGATTTATTTTAGATTTTTAATTCTTTTTTGGTGTCGATTATAACATGTAGGTAGGTACTTAATAGATTTTGTTAATAAGAAAGTAATACCAAAATTGTTACCATTCCACTTTGCCGGCTTAGTGGGACGGTCCAGTTAATCTATGTTTTGTGAAAAAATTGCTATAGAGGCATATTATCCAGGAACATGATAGGTCTAGAAGATCAGTTCTTAAGAGAATAGCCTTCTTTCGGCTTTATAAACAGATAACCAGTTATCAACTGATTCTTTACTAATAGATTATCTAAGATTTTAAGAGTCCAAACAAGATAGGTCTAGCCTAGGAAATGAGTTTTGTAGTCTTCTTCCGGCTCTATCACCAAATCCCAGATAGGTATCAGGTGATTCTTCAGTACCCAGAGTGCCTACTAATAAAGACGATTTTAAAGAATCCAAGCAGGTTAGACCTAGCCTAGAAGCCGAGTTCCTATCGCTTTCTTTCTCAATCATCAGGTTCAAGATATCAGCTGATTTTATCGATGATTACCTACTTAAACCAAGAGTCCCTATTCTTGCTTCACTCCGCCATATCAAAACACGTTTCCACTTGTAACATTTTAACTATGGCGACTGATCAACTATTCAATAAACCTAACATTTAATTCATACAATGTTCGATATGATTTTAAAGAGACCAAACACGATAGGCGTAGCCTAAAATGATGATTTTATTCGTTTTTATTGCCTTCTTCCGGCTCTATCACCAGACACCAAATATCAGCTGGTTTTTCAATACCTAGAGTACATAATAATTACAATTCATAACATTAGATTACAAACATTATAACGTTGTTACAAGTGTTACAAACTGCTTCCACGTTTTACGGTCACTATAAAATGATATCTGGCAAATAGCTCCGACTTTGAGCTTGGGAAGGCAAGGAGTAAGTTTTAATCCTCATTTCATTAGCGTTGGACTTTGCTAAGTCTTTTGTTAACTAGCTATGGGATTCGTTGCTGTCTTGTGAACCCAATTGGTTGAGGTGAGATGTGTGTTGCTATTTCATTTGTGTTTCAGGAATTTGTACTAAGCTCAGATGGTATTTATAGTGCATATGCCATCATTAGTTATTTTTGGAAATTCACTTATTTTACCAAAAATTTTGATGGACAAATAAATAGCTAGCCATATCAAAAGATCCTGTATATCGTGATGGATACATATTTTTGACATATTCTAAGGTTCTGGCCTCGTGTTCCTCAAGAAGAAAGTCTATAGCCAGTGCGTGTTGCCAGTGATAAGTAACTTATGGCTTAGAAACGTGGTCTTTTACCATGGGCTTGATAAGGAAGGCCAAAGCCACTCAGCTTGATACAGGATCTTTAGTTTAATTGTTGTTTTTTATTACTTTGGTTTATGTTAATAAAACTTATGTTCTCTGCCTTATACCTACACTTATACCTACTCTTGTTAGAGTAGAAACATTGAACATTCAAAGTAGGTAACACGGAGATAAAACTTGTAAGCCGTATCCTCAAGTAGACTGAGGACACAGAACTTCTTGTTAACTCGTCTCTCTGCGGTGTTAGATATACTTGGAGCTAATTTATCTTGTAGAGCTGGTACAGGTTTAGTATGTTTCTTACTTCTAGACTTATAGTGACAGATATACAACGCTAGTTGTAACAAAAAATACAATTAAAAAAAAATATCCCAATTTATTTGGGGTCGGCTCCGTCTTCTTCTTCTATTATCTATTAGCCGTCATTTCGTTCTCATCCATCTCTTTACATCGAAAGAACTTTTATTTCTCAAAACATAAAAAAATACATAACTATTCCATTTAAGTTTCCACAGTTGCAATAACCTTGCCTTGACTTGACGAATTTAATTTAAAAAAAAGATGGTACGTTGAGAACCTACAAAAAAATAGAAGTATATTGTTCTATGAAAAGGATTGAAATTATAACTTTAAAATCAGATTTACGGCACGACGCGCGGCGACGCAATATTCGCTTTTAAATTGTGGGCCCCCCTTTTCTGCAAGTTTAACGTGAGTGGTTAAAATAAAAAATCGAAAAAGAAGAAAAACAAATATCAAACCAAAAAAAAATATAATAAATACATACAACCGAATTGAGAACCTCCTCCTTTTTTTGAAGTCGGTTAAAAACAGAAGATCGGGTAAAGATCAAGTAATTTTAATGACTCCAGTTCCGTAAATTGTATGTTAATGATGTCTAACAATCAGTCAAAATATAATCGATTTAACCTCAATCTAATAACTGTTATTTTAACAATTCTATTTATGAAATTCGTGGGCGGTTGTAAATCAAAGTAATACCCGATTCGAAGGTCAATAGACCTACTAAAATTTGACTTAATTCGGTAAATTTGTTTAAGACTTCCTCTTAACGTAAATAGTAGATTTCGTCACCATCTATCTACTCTATGAGAATCGTGACTGTGGAGCCCAAATAGGCTACGTAGCACTTCCAATGGTCAAGTGACTTAAAGCCTGGCTCATTGGACGACCTTTATATGGAGTATAGATAGGTATTAGATGGAGTAGGCTTGCCCAGCACTTAAACCACCCTCTCAGCTTAGTCGACCGTTTCCAGAGGAAAGAGCTTGTCATTACGTCTGGAGCCAACTAAGACGACACCTGCGGCTTAGTTAGGTGTTTTCCTTCACCATAAAAACAATGTTATAATTATCGCACAAAAAAAAAAATCGGTGCACGGTAGAGTTCGAACCCACGATCTTCAGAATAAAAGTAGAGATATCTACCATTAGACTCTATTTAGGAATCGGGAAATATAATTTGAAAGAGAAAAGCAATACCCACGCACCCCATTAATCACACAGCTTTGTCAATGATACATTCCGAAACAATTATCTTGTAAAATGAGGTCCATGGATAATCTATTCAACCATTAAATGTATACGCTGTAGTAGAGAGGCACCAATCAGCAGATCGATAAGTATGTCAACACGGTCCGATCTAATGCTGAATAAACATTGGATGCGGGTCGGTCGGGACTCGGGACCGGGCTAGTCTCGCTTTTATCTCGATAGGTACATACTCTATGTAATAGGACATGCTAATTGTAGGTATATGTCGTTGTTGGTATATAATGCGTTTCAATGAGGGTTTAGTAATACGAATAATGGTCGTAGCACACATATCAACTCGGAAAAGGATCTTCACCGTATCGCCTCGACCTCAACCAAACGTAAGCGCGATACCAAGCGATCAGCATCTCTGCACCGTACTACGGTTTGTGAGCTTGTCCCGAGACGTTACGATTCCGATTAGTGTGCGTTGCAGTAGGAAGTTTCATACAAAGAATACTGAACTGCTCGAATTGATATGTTTACGTTCCGTTTACGAGTTGATATGTGTGCTACGACCTTTACGCGAACTAGTTTTGTTCTAAGACTCCTTATTCGACTACTGCGAAGCCAAAAAGTGTTTATATGTTTATCTGTTCTCGCATATTTTCGCAACAACTTATTATTTGACAAAATGTATTGTTAGAAACGTCTTGATCGTCAAAAAAATTCTATACGATGGTGGTGTGTATAGAACATAAAGCGTAAAGTTGTTCATTTAGACTTCTCGAACAAGTGCTCCGTGCAAAGTAGGTTTGAATTTGAGAAGTTAATTTTGTAATGTACAGCGTGCGAGGCGATCAAAGTGATTGAACGCCGAGCGAACAATATGTTTCACAAAAATAACCAAAAATCCGTAGGCAAGTAGAATAAACATGCGATTTCTATCCTGGCAACTTATGCATATACTCTGTTGACGGCTTGATATCGTAGGCGAGTTTTAAATGTGTCTTATAGTGAAAGAAGAGAAATAAGTTTATTCAAGAGTAAGTTTCTATTTTTGTTATCTATTTTGGAAAAAAAGGAAGATGAAAGTAAAGAGAGCCAATCGGGATTGAATTAACAACTTCAACTAACGCCTTTTCTTTCTTATTAAAAAAATAAATACCCCTCTTAATTAATTGATTTATAAATCGACTATGTATCTTTTAGACAGGTACAAGATTAATCACCTATAACAAGGTGACCCAACACGCGCGTACGCCATAGCCCTCGGCTAATAAAATGGTAATTTGCTTAACAACACCGCAACAAACAAACATCTTTATAAACAAAACAAACAGTAAAGAGGTAGCTGTAAATAATAACGCCCACGATAGAATAAATTATTGGCTTTCTCTAAAAATCTTCTTGATTTGACGCCGGAACGTTGATAATGGGAAGATTTAGTGCCTGTCTGGAGATTATTGGGCATTTTTTTGTTAAGTAATTTGGAATGAAAGGTCGATTTTTATGAGTATAAAGGTGTGCCATAGATGTATCGCACATTGACATCGCACACGAATACGATACATTGAATTCAAAGTAAAATAAAATAAATAAATATTGCAGGACATTCCACACATCGCCATCTAGCCCCAAGCTAAGTAACTAGACTTGTGTTATGGGTGCTAGACAACGGATATACTACTTATATACTTTTCTTTTGTAAATATATACTTAATATACATACAGACACCCGACCACAGACAAATATCTAAGCATAAATACTTGTCTGTGGCGGGAATCGAACCCGCAACCCTATGTTTGGCAGTCCGGCATGGTGACCATTGTGCTAACTGGGTCGTCAAAGTAGCGCGGTGCGAGGGAGACGGGGTGTGGTGACCATGATTTGACCATTTAAGTTCAGAAAGTTAAATTTGCTAAAATGTTGAATTCTTATCATGTTAAATTCTTAAATTTTCAGATATTTTAATTCTTAAAATGTTAATTTACCGATCAAGAGTGTCGCAGTGAAGCATATTTTGACATGTGCGTGTTAAAAAAATTATTTTTTAAAATGTATGGAGTGCCTCTATTTCCATACTTAGTAAAATAAAAAAGTTTCGAGCTGTTAGGAGTCAATGTAAGGAATAATGTATGGATTTTAATACCTACAGAGCCAAAAGAACAAAATTGCGGAGTTAGTGAAAATTAAGTTATTTATTTTGCATGGAGGTGACATCGATGTGCGACATGCTACGTGCGATTTGCGATGCATCTTCGGTGTACCCTTAGACAGGAGTACTACGTGACTTAAGTGACGAGACGGATGATAATTATCAAACCCGTAGTTTATGGCCTCTCAATTACAATGTGTGCCAATTATTCGCACCCCTATAATAGTCGCGTGTGGCTTGGTCGCTTTTTGGATACGAATTCGTAAGAATTAGAGGTAAGCTAATTGGAACTAGATAAAATTTGTTACAATAATGACTTGCTTGAGATTGTGTTTAAACAGTATTAGCTGTTTTGTAACTGTCTGTTTTTAAATTTAACTAGCGACCCGCCCCGGCTTCGCACGGCTATATTATGCATATGTATTATACATAATTATAAACCTTCTTCTTGAATCACTCTATCTATTAAAAAAACCGCATCAAAATCCGTTGCGTAGTTTTAAATATTTAAGCATACAAAGGGATATAGGGACAGAGAAAGCGACTTTGTTTTATACTATGTAGTGATTAAATAAGAATAAACATAGATACAAAATATAAAGACGAATTAAACCATACGAGGTTTATCTTAGGTGTACATTCCTCATTTACTCACTCAGGTGCAGAGTAGGTTTACTCACTCAGGTGCAGGGTAGGGAGGTGTACTTTAAGTATATTTGTTGTTTACGTCGTCGCTTTCAACATGCTTTCAACGCAGTTGATGCACACCTTCTTGTACTAGTTTATACAGGGTCATTGTCTAGTGCTACCACTAGTTGCCAATGGGTGGGTGTGCTTATGTACGCGCGTGAGAAGTTATACTTCTTTGGCATCATTAAGAAATAATTTTCCAGTCACATATAAATAATTAATTACATTAGAATAATTATGTAGTAGTACCTCTTTGTACTAACCTCATTTTCAGTTTCACGTAGGTAGTAGATATATGCAAACTATTTGGTTTTATGACAGCTGTCATCTTGCGGTTTGCGGACAACTTCAACATGTGAATTTTCCGTGTGACGGTGCTGCGCGCGCATCATAAAAATTCACTCTCATCATTTTTTCATAACGAGTTTGAGAAGTATAACTTCAAAAACATTGTATAGGGCATTCCACAAATCGCCATCTAGCCGATATGAGCGACTATGCTAAATACAGGCTGAGCCCGGAGTCGACTTAGTGACTTCCACGTAGGCCACTACAGGTCGTGGCCTGGAAGAGTTTAAAAGTAGTAAAAGTAAAAGACACTCTTTCAAAAAGGTCTTGATTATTAAATAAGGTCATATATGTTAGTAAAAACCGATGCCTCTACCTAATTGTAATTTTACTTATCACTAATTTACCTAAAGTAAAATTACAATTGTCACTATAAAATAGTGTTAAAAAACCACTACAGAATCATTACCTAATAATTAAAACAAAAAGCAATTTATTTATGTTCGAACCGCACGCGACTAGCCGTCAGTCTAGCGTCAGTCTTTCAGTTCAGTCACACGTCAGTTCAACAATTTGTCAAGCCGACATTACGGCGATAAAAATCTGTAAACTGATACGAAAGCTTGACACAATATTCGAAGTTTATTTAGAACTTTATTTTACGTTTGGTCTAAATCAGAAGAGACAGCAGCGTATCTTAAGGTAAATATAAATAACGACGTAGGCGACGAAATAGACAAATTATATTTAATTTAATATAATTTAATATAAATAAATATAATTTGTCTATTTCGTCGCCTACATGGGCTAGATATAGACTTGTTATGTAGATTTAACTTTTGTTTTTTTTTTCAAATTCTATAAAGAATAAATGGATAACACTCTAAATTCATTTGTATGGAAAACACGATCGACCAGCGGAACCTTAAGAGGGATTATACATACATATTGTGTACTTTTCCGTAAAAGAATACGAAAGATCTTTCTCCCCTAAATATTGTCGATATCGGTGTTTTTCTTTTTTTTTTACATTTTGTTACAACTGACAGATCGACCTATCAAAATCGGCAAGTACCTTCAGAGCTATAAACAAAAATAAAAAAGTACAAAAAATATATTTTAAATTATTCTTAAGTATAATAAATATTACCCCGCTTATCTCTCTTAACTTGTTACTGCAATTTACCAACGACATCATAACAGTTAGAGCTGTCAACTGGATATTAACACCTCTGACACTAATACCTATTAATAACCATTGTAGTTTCACAATAACAGATTAGCAATGCATTTCATTAATATAAATGAGATAGAAAAAATACTGTCGGGAAAAAGTAAAAGTATAAGAAGTTATCATAATTTTAAATAATATAAAATTTGATGATTATGCTGAATTTTACTTAATGTTTGCTTCACTAAGTATGCACCCTGCAGTTTTAAGCGCACAAGTCTTCATTTCGTGGGAATATCGGAATAAGAAGTAATAAATAAATAAATATTGGAGGACATTCCACACATCGCCATCTATCCCCAAACTAGACTTGTGTTATGGGTGCTAGACAACGGATATACTACTTATATACTTTTCTTTTGTAAATATATACTTATTATTCATAGAAACAATATATGTGTTGTTTCTGGTCTACAGAACGCATACCTGCCTACCAAGTTTCATCACCATCGGCTCAGTAATCTAAAAAAAATCTAGCTTCACGTTTCAATTCAATTTTTAATATTATTTTGTAGCCTTTGACAATGTGCAGACAAATTATTGTTAATCCTATGCTAACACAGATGAGAGCTTATTAATAATGCATAAGCTTTCGATTGAGCCATCCGAGAAACGATTAAAATAAAATAATTTATAGGTAAGTAAGTATTTTGAATAATTATAACCTGATCTAAATCATGTGATCATTTATCTATATCCAAAAAAGTTCGATGCGTTACGATAAGAGAGTGAGTACATTAAATTTTATTTCAAGCGAGTTGTACGTGAAACTTAAAACTATGAAGTCTTTAATTTTAGTGTAGTTGCAGTCACAAATTATCTCTGGTTTTTAGTAATATACATATTGTCAGAGTTTGATCACTATTTCACCTGGTACATTTATGTTACACTCTTGACTAAATAAACCCTTCGAGAGACATGAACTTTTTTATCTGGTCTTTTGTTGTGGTTGGACTTGCTTACGTATCGGAACACGGACAAGTCCGCTTAGCGATTTGATTTTGGCTGGGGTGGTAACAATCTGCGCTCGAAACCTACCACCACATGATTGCTCCTTTAGCTAGTGCTAAAGGATCCCTAGATGTCCTACACATGATATTGGGTAGTCACAGTATCACGTGTGGTACATCTAGGGCCTATTCCACGGATGCTGGGAATAAGAATCCCTATAATTTTGATTTTGATAGAGACTATAAAAATAAGTAATTGTTTTAAGAAGGTTAGTCTATCTAAATCTTCAAAACTCTATGGTATAGGTGACTTGTTATTTGCCATATTCTTATGAAAATATTTACTTTATCGAACGAATGTAAGCAAGGAATGTATTTATATTTACAACATTTAGTGGTAATAAAAACCCTATTACATGAAAACAAGGTTCAAAATAGCTTACAATTTCGTTGAGAGAAAATTACAGGTTCGTCAAAGTTATTTTCCTTTAACATAAGGTTTATTATTGACCTGTATTGTGTAATGAAAAAAGATACAAATATTTGTATGAAGTAATTGATTTTTGAAGTGGGTAGTAATATTTTGAAACGAAATTGTGAAAACGAAGACTTTGGGGTGAACCTCTAATAAATGATAATTCGTAAATTATTGAATTTGATATATTGAACGTAGAAAACGTAGAGCTCAAATTAAAGTCCTAAAACTCCAAAATTCAGAGTAAAGATTTCTTTATCAGTTGAAATCAGCATGACATTACATTGAATCATCTTAGAAACTAGACTACGATGTTTGTCATCTGAACACTCCCATCAATGAGAAGAAGACACAACAAACTCATGGTGTTATTCTTGTCAAGGTCAAGATTACAAAAATTTTGAAAGGTACAGTCACATTACCAATCAGCTGAACCCCACATGAACTAGAGCACACTCGCAAATCCGTAAGGTTGTAATCACCAGGTTGTAATCATCAGGTTGTAATGTTACCTGATTCAATTTTTTTTAAATAATGTATTAAACAATACAATATACAATTTAAAAATATAACACAATAGGTAAATACTATATTTTTTACAGATATGCGAATGATCTCTGGGTCACGTGGGGTTCAGCTAATTGGTAATGTGACTGTACATGCAAAATGGAACATAAAAGTCAGTCCATGGGTTCTAATCATTAAGGTATTTACAAAAACTTACCGCACAAGCTGGCCACGACTGATGGAATGACAATAATTTATTATTGTGAAACGTCCGTTACATTCGGTTTTTGACAGTGACCCCCATTTTTAATATTTTCACACGTACCTAAAAAGTACATGATTTTAGCTAATGTAGTTACGTATTCGGCAAAGATTGGCGCAGTACCGACAATTTTTGAATTTTTCACCATCCATTCATGTTCAAATACTCATCTGATTCCAAAAATGTCTGACTTTACGACAAATTTACGAATTTACGACCAAAAATGGAATAATAAAGAGTTCAATTCTGTTGCTTAGCAGCACTAAAAATGATATGTACTCTATCTATAGAGAGCTCTGAGACTCATAAATTACGACCCCATACAGTGCATTATATACATTCGAATTGTTTCGTAGAGATGGGAATACATAAGTCTCTTTGATGTCCGGTCTTGTTTTTAGAAAGGTTTGTCTTTGAAATAGGATTTTTGGCAATTGATGCGTAGTTTATACTAATACATATTGTAAAGCTGAAGCGTTCATTTATTTGTTAGAATGCGCTTATCTCAGGAACTACTGGTTCGAATCGATATTTTTTTTTTATGTTGGATAGTCCATTAGTCCATACTTTTCATTCTGATATTCCCACGGGATCGGGACTTACGTGGGTGAAACCGCGGAGCGCAGCTAGTAAACTATATTTTTGAAGTCTATATCGTAATTAAGTTGGATCTTAGGCTACTTTTTTTAATCAGACAGATGAAAAGCTTTAACATTCTTATTATTAAGTTATTTGCTGGTTTTCTATCTTCATGAAAATTGTATATTTGAATTACTTCTTGCACACCCCTCAATCTTTTCATACTGCTCTCTCTCCTTTTGCTTTTTCTTAATTATTGGCTTCTGAATGCGTGGTAGCTTAGTTGACTGAATCCAGATGAAAGAACTCGTTAATACGTCTGGAATCAACTAAACCACGTGTTTCATTACTATCCAGAACCTGTACCACCATCTCTCTTCGTTTTCTGTTAACAGTTTTTCAACAAATATTCTTCAATCTTATAAAAAAATATTGAGAAAATTTTAATTTATGATGTTAGAAAAAAAAGACCAAAATCACTATTCAGAACGTCACTATTCAGTAGAACTGATACAGTTCAAAGCTACCACAATATATCATATCGCAATATTTTGAACTTTGTCTCTTGACAATAAAACCTATTCGAGATGGCTATAAACATCTTTGTTAATGTTATTTACGATATCAATATTCCTTAATTGAAACGTAGGAATAAAATATTTTATTTCTTACTGTAAGAGCAATATGTTAGATAGTGTGTTTTAAAAACTCTTTTAAAAAGATGAAGATTTGCAAAAAATATATTGAAGTAAACGATTTGTCTTCAAATTGCGCGTGAACATGAAATCATGCAACTTCTTAGACCGCATCGTCACCTACCATCAGGCAGGTATGATAGTGGACAAACGCTGACCAGTCATTTGTACAAAAAATATATCGATATACTATTTAAATTTTTACAGATAATATTAGACTGCTGAGAATTTTTAACGTTAAAAATTTACAAATAGAAATGGTCTTAATTTAATTTTTATCATCTAGAAAAATGTCTGCAATAACATCAAAGTTATTAACTTTAGAATACTATTTACAGAAAAGATCGATAAACTTGATAATATTTGGTTAAATTGGTAAAAGAAACCATTTTTACGCTTCGAATAATCTATAACAAGATAATAATACTAGATACTTTACTTAAAGTTAATGATGACATTACAATTTTTGACACCTAAAAAATCTTAATTTCCTTAAAAATTTCGTCAACAAACATGACCTTATAACCCTGTGTTATTATAATCTATGTAATAAACGAACTAACTACTACAGATCGGAATCAAATCTGTTCTGTGATATCATCTTGGAAGCAATAAAGAAACGGCTTGTCGATTTTACTTCGATTTGTCTTCGTCCGTTAAGTTTAAAAGAGCTTAAAGTTTTATAGTCAAAAGTAGAGGCCTGCTGACAGAAGACTTAATGTCGGCCGATACTGCAGTTTAAAAAAAAAATAGGGCGTTTATTTTTTAAAGCTAAACCTAGACATTATTACTTACCTAACTTAAACTACTTAAAAATTTATTTGTTCTATGTACCTATTTTTCTAATTATTTTTTATTTTAAGCAACTATTATTTTTTTATCCCATTCCGTTCCACTGCATGGCAAAGAACTCCTCTTTTTTTTTGGCTCCTTCTCTTACCTCAACTGATTTAACTGAATAAAAATGGCCTAAACCTATTCATAGAGTGAGCATTTTGTCAATTTTCATACTAAAATTTTATCCTCGGCTTAAAACACAAAATGTCAAAGAGTTTCTGTATTAGTAAGTACATAATTTTCAGGACCAAAACTTGTTACTGTTAGTCCCGTCTACTTTTAGCTTTATAATATTCAAAGTATTTGGTCTACATCAGGCTCAAGTATAAGTTATTTTTATGTTGATAGCCAATAAATAATCAGATAGATTACGTAGTGTCGTTACTTATCTTTACTTTACCTATTTTATTTGTGATAAAAATAAGTTTATACACTTTTGTTGTTTGTGGTAAAGGTTGTGTGGGTGTTTTCGTATTTGAAGATCTTGCAATGATACAAGGTGATACAAGTTCGATTAACCGACTTCAAAGAAGCAGGTTCTCAATTATTTTTTTATGTTGTACCTCAGAACTCTGTCATTAACTTTTTTTTTATTTACAGATAGGTCTTAAAGATTTTTTTACGATGAAACGAAATTGCTTATTATGCTTTTCTGTCACTTTTTTTGGTGTAACTTTTCATTTTGAAAAGTTGTATTATAAAGTTACATTGATATAATTCGACTCGCGGCGATAATCGACTAGTCTAATTCAATAGTGATTATCATTAAAAATTACGAAAGTGGGCACTGAAAAAGTTTATCTGTCTTGTGAGTTTAAATACGCTATACAGTGCATTGTCAGGTCACTAGATGTCGTTGTGTTCAATGCTGTCTCTCTCTCTCTGGTCGATCCTTCATGACTGAAGATCGCGACCACCAATCTTCTTCACCCAGGGTCCTCCACTTGTTCCGGTCTGCGGCCATTCGAACCACTTCCTCAAACCTGAACGAGTTGTCCTCTCCTGTTCTATGTTATGCAATAATTATTTAGGGCAGAGGTTTAAAATAAAACAACAGTATTTTTTCATAAATGGCTGACTGTATTGGAAACATGTACAAGTATATTTACAAGAAACAATAATGTTATAACAATATTCAATTTTATTCAATTTCTCGTACTTAGTACGAGTTCACTTTATTCATGTTACCTAGAATTTTTAGTAAGTATTTAGGCTAAGGCAGACAACAGACTTTTCAATCGGGCGGTACATTACCAACCACGCAAAGTAAAAAAAAAAGTTGTATGGAAGACTGGTCCATAAAACAGGAAATATAAGTGGAATGAGGTTGGGGTGGCCTTTGCCCAGCTGTGGGACATAATGGGTTATTAAGATAAGATAAGATTACATAAGGGACGCAGCCGTTGTAAAATTCAAATTAAATCTTAAGTCAAATCGACTCACTGACGGATGTAGCTAATCTAAGGAAAAGAGGTTATATTAGCTACAACCTCTTTCCTTACATCCGTTACACGTTACGATATATTTTTTTCGATACATTTAATTTTTGCAAGTAACCTTTTAACAATGCCTGATCGCTGACGAGTTGGCGAAGCATCGGGCGATCAAGAAGTCTGCAGTCTGAACTAGCCCTTATAGTACAGTACTTAGCACCGTTAGAACTAATATTAGACTAGAGTTTTTAGATTTTTTTCTATACAGGGTGTAAAGCGTGAGAACGGACGAACTTCAAGACCATTTTTAGAATTCGTTAATTTTTTTTTAATAGGTATTTTTAGGATTTCGTGCCTTAAAAGGTGAAAAAAGAACCCTTATAAGATCACTTTCTTGTTTAAATTAAAATCTCCATAAAATAATACGTGTATACCTTAAAATATTGTAATCATCGTTTTGAGTAAGTATTTGCTTACCCTAAACTAGGATAAAAGTATAAAATAAAATGTATTAAACGTAATATATAGGCACAAGGTAAAGAGATTAAACCCTATTAGATAGAGTGGGCATTAAGACAATTTTCATACTAAAATTTAGGTTTGTTTTTCAGACACAAACATCACGCTAGACTGACCGATTTTGTACTTGTAAGTTCAAAATTTTGGACAAATTATTATTAAGTACTTACTATTGCTTAACCTATGGTCATCTTATGGCAAATTTTTTAATCTATAATATAAAAATGAATCGCAAAATGTGTTGGTAAGCGCATAACTCAACAACGCCTGGACCGATTTGGCCAATTATTTTTTTAGAATATTCCATAAGTTACGAGGATGGTTCTTACGGAGAGAAAAATTTAAAAAATTGCCTGAAAATGTCTAAAAACAACACTTTTCTATACTCCATACCATACAAACGATTCGTAATAATACAAGTCAATAAGAACTTTAATACCATAACATAAAGTTCAAGTTTTAATGGAGAGGTGCCGGGAAGGCAAAACAATTGAGTGACGTATAAATATTGATGTCAATCGTGTCGCGGTGTTAGTTGCCAAACTACACCTAAACGGCTGAACCGATTTGTATGATTTTTAACCCCCGACGCAAAAACGACGGGGTGTTATAAGTTTGACGTGTCTGTGTGTGTGTGTGTGTCTGTCTGTGGCATCGTAGCTTCCCGAACGGCTGAACCGATTTTGATTTAGTTTTTTTTTTATATGGCAAAACAACGTTTGCCGGGACAGCTAGTTTTATTATGTAAATACATGGGTCTTGCCATAAGGTGACCATAATGATAACGGTAATTTAATTTAACTTACATTTCAAATGAAGCTTTTACTTAATATTATGAGCAAATTTCATTTTAACACGCTCAATGCGTTGCGATGTATATATGACCAAAACTGATCGTACTTTAATGGGTCCGTTCTCACGATTCACATATTTTTTATTTAAGTTGTTTTTACAATATTTACAATTTTATTTACATTTCGAAATAGTTACAATAAATCCGATTCATCTAGTTACACCTTTTTTTTTTATTAAACTTTGTATGATGATTGGTGCAGTGAAACCTGTAGAGTAACATAGGCTACTTTTCATTCCGAAATTCCCACGGGATCGGGACTAACACAGGTGAAACAGTGGGGCTGTTAGTTGGGTTAAAAAATGTTGTAGAAAAATTACAAAATATTTTCGATAAAACAAAGTAGGTCGTATAAATAAATCTAAATTGCTATTATACAACATTGAAATTCTATTTACACAAAATCAATTTTACATTGTCACGCTCATTTAAGAAATAATTCAGTTATTCATAAAGACATTAAACAGAAACACCTATCTGTAGAGTGGGCATTTGTCACTAAAACTAATTAGGAAAAATCAAAGGTTCGACGGCCTCTGTGGCGCGTCGGGCGAACACCCGACTGCGACGCAGAAGGTTGCGGGTTCGATTCCCGCCGGGAACAAGTATTTATGCTGACCATAAATTCTTGTTTCTGGTTCTGGGTGTTTCCTATATGTATGATATGTATATATTTACAAAAAAAATGTATATAAGTAGTTTATCTGTTATCTGGCACCCATAACACAAGCATTAAGTTGCTTAGCTTGGGGCTGGATGGCGATGTGTAATATGTCCTGAAATATTTATTTATTTAAAGGAGGCGCCCTTATTCTTATATTTTGATAAGATCTGTCACGATACATTCGTCATATTTTTGAAATTTTTATGCTGTTATGGCTGTCAAATGTTAAAAATATAGGAGTCAATCAAAAGTCCGCCATTAGTTATATTGACTCAATTATTTTCAAGTTTGTTCTCAATTTCTGTGCGGATACCCTTTCGTAGGGGTTTCTAAGGTCATTGACTAAAACTATGTTCAATTATTTTTCTGTGCAAGAATTGTCAGAACAAATACGATAAACTAGACTGAGCTATTTAATTTTGTAAAAAAAATTGAGACAATAATTTGTTGCCGTTGTTCAGTCTACTTCTATATTATACACTTAAAGTCTTTGAGTAGGTATTACAAATAAGTATTTTGAGCATGATTCTTTATCCAAATATTATGTTGCGTAAATAAATGAATGTAGACTTCAAACTTTAACATCGGCCGATATCTCATTTAACAATAATTAAAAGTCTTCTTCAAAGAGTTAAACTAAAATAGTTATTTTCAGTACTTAAATTATTTAAAACGGGTTTTCCATAAAAATCAAAGAATAACTGAGTTTTTAAGTCGCCCTAAAGCCCAACGACTGTTTCCAGAGATAGCACGAGGACCGATGGCTTAATATGCCTCCAAGACCTGAAATGCTTGCGTAATCATTTTTGCCACATTTTTTTCGGTCATCCTTTTATATTTTCTGGCGTATCTGACATAGGGCGTACAAATATTGTAAGCAATGACCGCACCATCGCTGGAATTCCGTATGACTATCGTCTACAAAATAGCGTCTATTTAAGATAATCTGAATGAAAACAACATAAAATAGATGCAAAAGCTACAACGGACTATATTTGTGTTATTTTTAGTAATTAAATATCCTACCTTAACACGTAAGACACGTTTAGTGGGCTTGCAAAATTAAGACCCAGTCGTTGCTTGAGTCTTTAATAGTATTAACTGTTTCGACCATTTTTCCAAACAAGCAAATATGTTTTACATTAATTCACTGCAAAAAAATAATTGTATTTTAAAATTTACAATGAAATCTTGTAATTTACAATTTGTAAATGTAATTTTCATTTTAAAGGGATTCGGTTCGTAATAAATGTTTCATTACACGTTTCGTTTAACAAGATTGTAATTTGGTTTCTCTTTCAAATTTAAATAAAATACGTATGGAAGTCGGACGATATTTCGTCGACCAATCAAATTTGAAGCAGATTTTACATTGTTTTTGTTAGTTTTCAAATTGAATGGTCACAGAAAAATCGGCCTAGTAAGAAAATTTTTTTGGGACCATAGTTTGTTTTATACGGTTACTTCTATAATTATACTTCTTTAAAGTATTTAGGTATTTATTACAAAAATAAAAAAAAAAGTTGGAAGTCTGTGTTCATCTTTATGACCTATAGTTCAAAAGTTTTAAAAAAACCTTTTTTAAGACTTGGAAAACACATTTGTTTGTTACATCTTCGCGCAAAAATTACTGAACCGATTGCGATGAAACTTGTCACTATAATAGCTGGAGTCCTAGAATAACTACAGACTACTTTTTATCCCGATATTTCCACGTGTTCAGGACTTATAATATAGCTAAAACCATGGCGTTAATTTAGTTGTTATTCAAAAGTTCTCGCATAAAAACGTTCAAACTGTAAGCATACCTACCTACGTACCTAACTTTGAAATGAAATGAAATCTTTCAAGTGACATTTGAAATAAACGATCTAACTTAGGTATTATGAGAGAACTGAGTTACTTGTAGGTATTCAAATAACGTGGTTTAAAATAAATTCGAGAGGTAGGTGCGGTCGTCGTAATAGCAGTTTGGAGCCCTACGGTGGGTCTGCAATTTTGACTCCGATCGTACATACAACAGTGTTCAGCTTATAGACGTAACCGCAATTATAATACTTCTCATTTTATTTTTTTTAGGATTCAATAATGTCCAGCAAATAGTATTAAAATTTAAAGTTACTAATTTTGAACTAAAAAATTGCTCCTAATTAATAAAAAACATCTTCTCTAATTCTTTATTACACATCGTGTGACTCATTTTCAAAAATTAGTAAGTTTCATTTATTTTATAACAGAGGGCGTTACTTAATGCACGTACGCCATTTTGTATGGGCGGTGTTTGTTTATATCCGGTAATTGTTAGTCAAAAGTACAACGCAACTTTAACCGACTGACAAATAAATCGAAGTACCTAAATGAGGCCATAAAACCAGCGTCAAGTCACAAGCGATCATAAGCTGTTACTGTAGTAGACAGACGCGATTGGATTGAAAGGAATGTGTTGAGTGCAGACAAATGCTGTCGTTTGAGTTAACGATTCGCCGCGTGTGGCCTTCTGTGGTCCAAGTCAGTACATGCAGCAGATTTGTCTGCATGCGTTTTGCGGTCTGCAAATTTTCTAGTATGGTGGAAATAATTGGTACTAACAAACAGTTTCACCTTAATTGAAGTTAATATTTAACCGATTCCCAGCACGATATGAACAAATATAAATAGGAACAAATCGTTAAATTTCTTCATAAATATTGACATGATCACAAACACACAGACTTATACGAAATAGAGATTTAGAGCACCGTGATTAGCCAAATTCACGATCCGCTCCTTTCAACTCCGCCCAGCTCCGCGTTAGTGAAAACGCATCCTTAAAAAAATTATGAGAAGTTTAATTATTTCCGCTTTCTGCTTGTTCCACGGCCCTCACTTTTTCCGCCTGAGTGACAAAAGCAGCAAAAAGATTCGAAGTTCGTGGTTCGAACATAGTTTTCTAGTTTTAGTATAAATCATACTTCTTTGAAGAAATGCTGATTGAATACCGTTCAAAGTCAATGGGTTTAAGTTCCGTATGTATGACTTAAGGCTTATGGTCGAAATTAATAACTTATCTATCAGCTACTGGGGGTAAAAAAAAGAAAATTTTGGGAATATATTTTTTATCGGAAAACTGTCAAAAATTACAACGTTCCTGCTGGTCAAACTTTCTGGTCAAACTAGTTAACCCTTGGTAGCTGATGGTTAGCTAATGGACTTCGGCCATTAGAGTCCTATTAGTTCAGTGACCTACAAAATAGGCATTGCCTAGTTACAAGGACCAATAAAAAGTGTTTGTTTTTATTGAAATCTTTTATACCCAAATATATAACAAAATCGTATTAGTGCCGTTTCAGTACTAGACCGCACCATAAAGCCAAAGACGGTTGACTCTCAAGAGCTTTCCTTACGGCTCCTTAAAGAAAGCCATAAAGGATTTGACTAGGGGAGCTTCCCTAGTCCCTCTACCCGAGCCGTCCGACCCTTATTTGAAATTAAATCATAGTTTGTCACAGATTATTCTCGATAAATAAAAATTAATAAAGTATGGTGTTAAAAGCACTGTACAGTAGTAAAAATTGAGAATCAGTCCTTAAAAATAATATTTATAAACTTCAATGATACACATTGTTGACTCCAACATTACAAAGGAATCACAGAGTCTTGAAACACACTGTAATACCAATGATTAAAACAACAGATACGTCTTAACACAAATTCTACCTAAAAGTTACAAACTTAAATACACACTTACATCTACTTATTCACATACAACTTCATCAAGCAATATCACAAACATACTTAATACTTACACAGTTTAAAATTCGTAAGGGATTTTACAAAAGTATTTTATATCTATCAAAGGAACACAGTCATTATTGTGCGGCTGTTTGAGTTATGCAGCTCCTTGACAAAAATCATAAATAATTATAGTTAGGGCCAGAATTTGCATCCCGCGGGGAAATAAAACTACCCGCGTCGCTGTTCCCACAAAACTATAACCTTGGAGTCTTCAAGTCTAGAGTGAATAGGTACCTTCTAGGCGAGCATGCTACATCTTCGACCTCATCTTCGCTTCCCATCAGGTGAGATGAGGTCAAATGCAAGCCTATATTGTTTAAAAAAAAAAAAACCCGCGAAATATAGGGACCTGGAAAGGGCCAATTCAAACATATTAGGTGCAAAAGAGCACGCAATATAACATAATGCAGACATATTATATACAATATAATATGTCTGCATTATGTTCATGCATTATTCAGGACCGGATTATAATAAAATAAAATAAAAACAACAACTTTTGACATGACATGTTTAAAAATTAAAATGTTAGATAAAGTGCTTTAATATTAGATGTTCTAGTCTGGCTTTCTTTAAAAAATAATTTATGGTTAGATTTATTGAAACTGAGCGACAAGCACAGAGCTACATATCTTAAACGGCCGCTCTATAAATTATCTATATTTACAATGGAGGGTTAAAATTATATACAGCTCTCTTGTACTCGATGTGAAGTTGTCACAACTTCAGGCCGCAGCCTATGTGCAGTGAGCGATGACGTCACACCCGTCGCGGAGCTAGGGCTGCATGCGTTCACGCCTTTATTCGCGCGCCCTAAACTATGGTACGACTGTAACAAAGAATATAATCATGCAGACAACCAGATATGACACTCGATGTTAAACCAGCCTAGACATAAAACGCTAGGGCGAGCCCTGATGTACATTTTTATGAGCAAACTGACGTACGAAAGTGTTATTTTATGTTTCCTGCCTTTTTGTTCTTATTTCATCTTGTTGAGTATATTGTTTGGGATTATGATTAAAACGAGGCCGGTGTTGAAAGTTTTTGTAGATGTTTTTATGGGGCAATGTATTATGTTTTTCGTCTGGAGTTTTTGGGGTACCTAAAACGTGACGATATAAACTTTCCTTATTATATATTTGACTTTTTGGTTCTTACAGAATTTCTGAAAAAACATTAATGATTGAGACGAAGCTTATGCTCATCTGTGTGTGTTGACACTCTTTCTCCTAATGTGACTTAATCTAATCCAAGTAGTTAATTACTTCAAACGTTTCTAGTTCCGGCTAGTCATTCTGACCACGACCAAACAATGATGCTGCAAACTCCTAGTGTATTTTGTTTTCAGTTGGGGGATTCTGGTAAACTTTTAATAAAGTTCACCAGAATCCCCCATCATGATCGTAATCGTGGTCGGTCGGTCGTTTAGAGGATTCTGGTGAAGCGACAAGTTCACAAGGGAATACTGATGAACTCACCCTGTATTTGCTACTAGCTACAGTCAATAAGAAGTGTAAAGCAGCTTTTCCACGCTTTTGTATTGTCATACTCAATCGTATCGTTATCTACTTATTTAAGCTAAGTACTTACACTAGTTAAAGGTATCCTATAGTCCTTCTTCCTGAAGTCAGTGTAGAAGGCTCCATCAGGCTCCGAGCGTACGTCGTCGCCCAGTTTCGTGGTCTTTGATGAACTGGACGATGGCGGCCGCTGGAGGCTCATGTAGCCGTTGGAGACTGGCCTCCTTTCTATTGAGGAAAATAAACTATTTTGTAGAGCATACTTACTAGAGCATAGATCAATAATTATGCAGCTTTTTTGATATGAGTTAATCCGAAAATTTGACCACTGCGGAGCAAATCATCCAAGTATTTCACAGTATAAGTGTGGGACATAATGGGCATTATGATGGAGCAATGTGCAATCAATTGCCTGAGTCTGTCTTTCCTGACATGTTCACTGTTTAATTTCGCGTGGCTTCCACATCTTAAACCGCATCGTCACTTATCATCAGATAAGATAGTGGAATGATGACCTAAGCCATAAAAAGAGAATCTTTACCATATAAATTAGGTATGATATCAGGATCGGCGTCGTCCTCTCTTGGGTCTACATGGAGAAGCGCACCACGAGCGCCTCCGCCGCCACCTCGTTCCCGGGGCTCGGTGCTGCTGGCACGGGATTCCACTTCCGCTTTCACTGGAGTGGGACAGCTTGGTGCTCTTTCCACATACATTGCTTCATTGCTGAGATGGTTAAAGCAGCATAAGGTTAAGACCAAACAAGAATACTTGATTGTTTGAAAAAAGAACTAGAACCGGACCATCTTGATGCGGTGATATTTAAACAGATTGTTGTCAAAGTTCTTTCTTTGAACAACCTTTTCCAGATAAAGATTGTCATAAAAACTTTTCTAGACCTAGTGTGACCTCAAAACTCAGTCAAATGTACTTTTGAAAAATAAACTAAGGTATTTGTTTTGTATGAGGTAAATATGCAAAACATCAAACAAGCGTGCGCAGTTTCAATTTGAAATTTTTGCTTTTGGCTAGAAGGACTTAAAGATTCTTAACTAGCTATATGAAAAAGACTCTTACCTCAAAGGAGCATGTTTAGCTGGCAAATGTCTATGCCTATTTGAATGCCTTCGATACAGCACTGCCAGCACTCCACATACAGCTGCTGCTAAAAGTGCAGACATGGCAGCTATTGAAGCTAGCACTGGAGATAACCCGAGGGTATTGCTTTCACCTAAAGACAAAATAAGTTTGTGAATCAACACAGTCCACAACTTCATAAACATATAATAAATAAATACAATATAAATGTAATATATTTTTATTAGGCTAAAATCTTACAAGATCAATTAAATTCACAATCATTAAAAAAATAAACAAATACTTAAATCGATACAAAAAAAATAAAAAAATAAATAAAAAAAACATCCTAAAATTAAAAAAATTACAAATAAATAACTTATATCTAATCAAATAACCCGCCCCGCGACACTCCCGGCACAAAAGATGCGAGAATACAAGCTGCATTCCCCCGCTGGATGGCAATAGCTAATCTTTGAGCCAGGAATGCCCCGGAGCGATGATCCAGCCCCCGCGCCCTAAGCCGACGCCCGATCTCCCGGATAAACCCGATGGCCTCACTACCCCACGCTCCAGACGTCTCCACAGCCACAGGGACAAACAAATACCTACTTTGGAGAGGAGCGTACTTAATGTGTTTGGACGCCGCAGCTGCCTCAGCGGCCGCAGAAGCCACCCTAGAAGTGCGAGCCAGGTGACTCGCCGCAAACGTGTTGACACAAGTGGCGTCCCACACCAAGCACCTGCCCCTCTCCCACGGTACCAGAGTTAGCCCGTCCGGTCTCTTCCCATCAGTTCGGGACAGACCCGGCGGCTCGAGCATGCAAGGGATGCCAGCCGAGATTAAAGCCCTCCGAATTGTGTCATTCAGGGCAAAATGACGCGGAAAGCGACCCACACACCGGCCACAACTCAGCGCGTGATGACCATTAGCCTCCACTAACACCCCACAAACACACGCGTGAGGCTCGCCGACGTCACACCCCAACCGGAGAGACACGGCCACCCGCAAAGAATCATCATCCAGGAGAGTACCCAAATGGGGAGAGGGCAAGGCATGCAGCCAGGCGCCCGCCTCAGACCCGGACACCCCCCTGAGTCTGGCCAAATCGACCGCCACCGAAGACTCCAACATACGGTCGTGAATCCTTTATCCAATATAAATGAATAAATACCTCAAAAAGAGATAAACAATTAGAACTACTAATTGAGAACAGATTTGAATACCTAAAGCATCAGGTCAGTGGCAAATGTTTGAGCTAAATTTTGATAACAATTCAAAACATTATAGTTAAGAATAAAGTCCAGCTGTAAAATGAACAATCCACTAATTCAGAATCACATTAACGCCACTCTATTCACAAATGGGAACAAAACAAATTAAACGATCTACATTATACAAAACAGAATTAAAAATTCACACGTATATTAAAACGTCGCTGCATTGTCGTGATATGCAAATATCAGCTGTAAGTGCTAACCAAGTAATAAATAATGGTACTATTTAAAATTTCAACAAAAGTTGGAAGAGTTAGACGGGCTCGGGCAAGCACGCTAGCCTTTTTATTTCTGAACTTTGGGCTTTAAACTTTATGGGTGTTTTAGGTTGCTACCTGTTTAATTAGTGCTCATTAGTTTAATTGGCTGGTATAACTGGTATAGCTAATAATGTTTTATGATTTATTAAGTTTTAAAGGAAAATGTTAGTAGGGATCAAGGCGTACGGTCGTATGCTCGGGCTAAGCGTCCGAGAGAAACGGCACAGCGCAACGGCTTAGTATGTACTTAATTACAAGAACCATGTCATCTAAAGTTTTTGCGTTGGATAAAGTTTTGGTATGGAAAACTAGTTTTTTGTCAGGGTTTTTTTTATCTTACAATATCTATTACGACCCAGTTGGCACAATGGTCACCATGCCGGACTGCCAAACACAGGGTTGCGGGTTCGTTTCTCGCCTCAGACGACTATTTATGCTTAGATATTTATCCGTGGTCTGGTTATTTCTATGTATTATAAGCATATATTTACAAAAGAAATGTAGGTATTATATCCTTAAATAAACACAATAGATGAAAATGTATTTCTCGTTCGACATCCTGTTTAAAATTATATTCATACGGAGTACTAGCCCTGACCAGCAAGTGACTGAGACTAAAATTACAAACGGTTCAAAATAATTCCCATAAACCTCCGCCATAAAATTAATAGTTTATATGTTTAAACCACTACCTTCTGGCTACGGAATGACTTGTTCCAACACCATTCACAACCTTTGAGCCCTCACAGTCGACAGACTTTAAATTGGCCGATGTTTTATTATCATAATGATTCCGATAACCACAACTTAATGAGAGAGGGATGGCCTAAAATTGAAACGTAAAACCTGCGTCGCCGCGCGCTGCGCCATAAATATGATTTAAAAAAATTATTTTCATTCTTCTGATATACAACTAACAATACATGTATTTGCAGATTTTGAACGTATGCTTTCCAACTATCTTTTTTTTATCAGAAGTGGCCTCTTCATAAGCCACTAATAAAGTTTGAACGAATAAAAAAGAAAGCAATTGCTTCCAAAGGTGAACTGTCGCTAAACCATCGGCTGCAGAATAGTCTGTAGTGTGCGATAGCATTTACCGATCCCTATTCAAAATGCCATTAAATTTTTTACTGCGACATCAATAAAAACTTCTTTTAAAATGAAGTTGTTACCATTTCGCAATGGCGTGACTTAATCCTGCTTATTAGAACACATTTACAACGTAATACTACTTGAGTTGAAAATAAAGCACTAAATCAGTTAAATTGCCCTAAAGCAGAGTCAAAAGGGTATGATTTCGTTTATTATAGTCCTTCACTATGGAGGCCGCATTCATTGACTTCTACAAACTTTACTTGAACTGATATTGACAAGATACTTAACGTTTGTACCAGATAAATGACATTGGACAAATAGATTACCCATCATGTTAAATAGGCCTAAACTTGACTACGAATTCTTCTAAGTTAACACCTTAATTTGTACAAAAACTCTCGAAAATCATGCACTAAACAAAAGTAACGATAATTTTCCGCTAATACTATTTTTTTTTACTAAACTAGTGAAAATTCTAGTGTAATGGTATACAGAATATCGACTTGAGAATAAAGCTTGTACAAAATTAACCGGAAATTCAGTAGCTAAGCTTATAAGCCATTTAAGAGTAGATTTTTGTTACGATTAGGGCAACATTAGATTTTGTAATTGAGAATTCAGTGGGTCTAAGATTTATGGTCTGCAAATTAATGGTTTTATGTACTTTGGTTGTGTATTCGTCGGTATTGGAAAAATGTAGGTGCATTTTAGGAAGTCATTTCAAGGCGTTTAAATGCGAAAGTTTAAAATTTAACGTAGCCAAGTATTTTATGGACATTTTATTCAAATTTTTCCTAGAAATAAACTTGGTTCTGGTGCTTTGGTAATATACTTTGAAACAAAATTAATAATATACCACATTTTGCATGGATTATAAACGTTTTTCCAGTCGCTTACCAGTGAACTTAGCCTGGCCTTTGAGGGTGACAGTCTCGATGGTTGCAACGTCACTTCTTCCTTTAGCGTTGACGGCGTACAGGTCGATCCTGTAGCTTACACCTGGAGGAAGACCTCGGATCTCGAAGAATGGAGGGGTACGGTTTGTGGACACATTGTAGCGGACCTAGGAGAATAGTTCGTTGAAAAATGGCGTATACATGTAGGTAAAATTTGTATTAGGAAATTTAGACTTTTAGATGCGTCCGATTAGGTTGAAATTTAAAATTGTAAATCACAGTTATGTACGAAAACTAATCTTACAATCATCGAAGGTAGTTCCAGTAACTCCATGAGGAAAGTCTGGGGAAGGCCACCATCGAAGTTCTCTACGCACTCAACGTAGAGAGAATCGATGCTCTGATTCGCTACTGAGCAGTTCTGAAGGTGGAATGGCCGACCTGTTGAAAAAAAGATGTATTTAAATTGGTTTAATGTTCATCTTGAAGATTTTGATCAAAATCTTAAGGACAACAGTGAAGGCCAGCTGCAAATCAACTGTCACTAACGGCTTTCTGTAGGCACATTTCTTATTTATCATAATGTGACAAATCCGAATGGCAGCTTTTCTCTACTGAGTATCGACTTCAACCTTGTCTGAAGTGAACTGCCTGCTTAATAATAACTTGGAGTGTACTTACCAGCAGCCACCAATTGGAAGAGGCAAGGTACTTTCTGCTGACCCACAGAGTTCTCTCCGTAACACGCGAGAGTTCCATACTCCATGTCAGTTGTAGGGGTGTAGTTCAATGTAGACGTGTGACCATGACTGCTGTACAACCTGCGAAGAATGCAATATTATAATCGCTTCGAAGTGTTCCAGTGATGACAGGGTAGACTCGAGTAATGATGGTAAGAGATTATGATTATTTGGCGCGAAGTGGCCATAAATAGCTGGACCAAGGTCGAAATAATGGGATTGAGTGAGACCTTTGTCAAACAATGAGATACAGCAGGCTAGATAAAAAAATCTACTCCAAAAGGATATACTATTTATGGCTACTGCGTTTGCCAAATAGATAAAAAAGTTAGATTAGCACATTTTTATGTACTCGTTCAAAAATGAACAATGAGTAACACAAGAAACAATGTAAATAACTCTTAAAATAATTGTATTTTTTTCTAGATTTCAGATGGAATGTTATTTTCCCATGCTCCTAAAGTTAAACATACTTAGGCGGGATTTCGACTTGCTCCCCAGAATTGTTGAAGGTCCAGTGGAAGGAGACCAGCGCTGGGTTGGCGTCAACAGAACAATGCAGCGAGACCGTCTCATGCTTTAGGGCGCCGAAGAGTTCACCATCTCTCCTCTCGGCACATATTGGTGCATCTGTTAGGAATTACAATTTAGTTAGTCCAATAAGGTCACTGTTTGTAACTAGGTAATCTAATTTCAAATTAGCGCCTATCGTCTTCCCTAGCCCAGGGGTTTCTACGGACGTGAAAAAGTTCTCCACAGAGTGACCGTTCGGTAGTAGGAGATCCGTTAAGGGAACTGACAGGTGTGAAAATATTAGTGCTATATGAAACAATATTTATATTGGACTAGCTACTGTCTACGATTTCTCAAGGAGATTTTAAGTGTAAATATTGTTTCAAGTAAGTAAATATAGGTGATTTTTTTATGTGTTTATTTATATACCAATATCCGTAATCTGTAGGGCTAGTATAGGTTTTACAAAACGTAAACGATGATCGTGACCGTTTTAACGCACACATACGTACCATTTTTAGTTTTTCTAGCAGTATAATAGTATGTTTGTGCGTCACTTTTACTCGATAGAGTTGATCGAGTAACTCGATGAATGAACGAATATTGTTTTTCTCTTTTGCGTACCTCTCGAAAAATAGAGATGGATGTTTGACGTTTCGAAATTCGTGAGCTAGTTGACAACATTGACAAAGTCAATTGTAAATAAAACCGTGTGTTATTTAAATAAGAAAATAATTATCTAGTGAAAATAATGATGACTTCAGCCTCCTAATTTGAGGTTTTGGTGGAGATCATGGAGCGGTAAGTTATTGTTCATCTTTGCAAATAAAGACATTGAACTTATTGTGTTTCAAACTAAACTACCAAAACATTTTCACTATTTGTAGTAACGGAGACCTTATGAAGCCTGCCGAGAGCCCCCACGGCATGCGGTAGGTTACTGGCGATGCGGAGGTGGCAAGAACTCACCTCCGCCCTCAATGAATATGTTCATGCACTAATATTTGTTTTGCCCTGCACTGCTTTGTCTTGTAAAGCTGTGGAGTGATTTTAAGTCGAATACAAGGAGGAAGGCGGCTAAGATTGGATCTTCCGTGTCAGGCACATGGGGAGGGACGGCCTCGACTTTAGCACTGACAGACCTGGAGCAGCGGACCCTTACCATAATGGGTCCGCTGTCTGTTCTCTTCATACATTTTCAGTCATGTCATCTTCAGGGCAAACTATTTAATAATCATCAAAATGTTCTTATTTTCAGAAAACCTTGAGAACCTGCAAAGAGTTCGGGACCTGCTGCGTCCGCAGTGGAGGTCGCTGGCGGCAGAATTTATAGCAGAGAACGCGCGACGGTGGGAGCGATGTATAGCCCCAACAGCAGGCACTATGGCAAATGCCACTAAATCATCGAAACGAGTGTTATAATGTTGTACCAAATTTCATTTAAGCAACTCGAATTAAAATAAAGAAATGTGAAATAAAAAAATGATTACCTTAGGTTAAGTTTTTATTTGTAGTTTTTAGTTATCTATATATATAAAAATCAATTGCTGTTCGTTAGTCTCGCTAAAACTCGAGAACGGCTGAACCGATTTGGCTAATTTTGGTCTTGAATTATTTGTGGAAGTCCAGGGAAGGTTTAAACGTCGGACTTACGCGGGTGAAACCGCGGGGCGCAGCTAATTTATAATAATAATTACTATAAAGCACTAGCTGCGACCCGCAGTTTCACCCGGGTAATAATTTTCTACGCAATTTTCTTAATGTTTTCTTTCATAAGAACCACCTCCTGAAATAACAAAGACAACAAAAAAAAAGAATTAGCAAAATCGGTTCAGCTGTTCACGAGATTTACGCTTAGCAACACATTCAGCGATTCATTTTTTAAATATGGATTAAACTATTTTTTTTTACAATACCTACCTTATCCATCATCATTGATCATCCAACTAATATATATTTATATAGAAGTTAGAAGTTTGTATTTAGGTTAATTAAATCTTTATGTAAAAAGTACTACTGAACTGATTGCGATGAATAATGGTGTGCACATAGCTGAAGCCCTGGAGTAATCACAAGGGTATGAGGCCAAATGGCGCTGTGTAATGTATGAAATTGGCCAAAGCCAACACGTAGAGGTTTTTTTAACGTTTTAATATCATTATGAACATTTCATGTGGAACTTTTCAGTTTCTATGATCACAGGCAGACTAAATAGCTAAATAGTCTTACAAAATATATATTTGAAAATTGTTACGTTCCCTAATTGAAACGTTCCTTATGTACCTATGCTACGGCTATAGCTAACGGTTTGCCGGCCTTAAGACTTCACCGAATGTAGTACTGGGTCCCAAACAGGTGGTACATCCCAATCATCTTCTCTTTTGAAATTATTTAGATGTTTTCGAATTTAAATCGCTTTACGAAGAATTCTAAGTTCATATCGGTTCTCAGTAGCCAGTACCTGTGCTTGATCGAAGCGTAGATATTGGTTAGGTTTATCCAGCATGTATTCCTCGTCAGTGTTAACTCCAACCAGTCAACTAAGGCAAGCCAGAGGTGATTTATGTATTTTGTACATTAATGATGTTCGCCACCCTATCACTAGTTGCACGACCCAGGCTCAGTAGCGCCAGGTTTCCTTGGTCAGGAATCATCAAATGTCATCAGTTTCATATTGAAACGTTGGTTCTGTAAAAGATCGCACACGTACTTGAACCCCTGGAAAAGAGGAGTCCAATATACAATCCGGTGTCAATAAAGCTCGAAGAGACAAAGTATTTTGCCGCCGTTCTTCGCGGCGAGCCGCCTCTTCTTCTTCTAACATCATCCATGCTTACACACATCTTGGAAACAATTTTAGTTAGTTTTTTTATGTAAACAAATTCCTTTTACATGCTTCTCACTAATAATATTTGATCGAGTAAGAAAACGTTCACGTTTACCGTTTACGTACACGTTAACGAATTTCAAGTTGACAACGAATGTCAAATTACACCAAAATGAATGAACTCTTCTGTATACAACGTAATGTTTTTACTTATGTGTGGTATCAATTTTAGTTCCTTTACGTTTCCGATAGGGGCGCCTATTCTGAAATGTATGGAACGATATACGGATACGGTCATCGTTTTCGTATGGTTAAACCCATACTAAGGGCTCTGATTCCTATACATTTATTAGCTTAAGACAAAATGGCGTTGTATAGAAATATATAAAATTATTCCTAATTATTTGCATCCTCATCAGATAATCCATTGTTTACTTCTCATTAATCTCTTAACTTAACTCTTAAATAACTTAACTAGAATGTGCTTAATTAAAACGAACTTCGGAACTAAAATCTTGAATCTCTTTAAACAAAGCCTTATCACAAAAGAGATATAACACTAAAATGGAATAGAAAGGACATTTTCATTTTTAAACAGTTGTATCAATGTGCTACTCTTTTCGAAAACCGTAAATGTGCTACTCTTTTAAATAGGACACTATCAAGCTGGTACATTCGAATCGGTTCATCAAAGTTTTACGAAAGAAATCTCCCCGCGCGTCTGTCCGTCTGTTTGAACGCAAATAACTCAAAACCTACTGAACAGATTTTCATGTGGTTTTTCGTGCTTACGTACACAAATGGTTAGTATAGACTTGATTGAATCATGTTAAGCGTTAAGTATATAATGTTGGCTAAAATATGACGGAGAAAAAAATGTGAAGAAGAAGAATAAAGAGTGAAGTTGGAATAAAGAGCGAAAGTTTGTATGTATGGATGTTCGTTACTCTTTCACGCAAAAATTACTGGAGCGATTACGATGAAACTCGGTATGTAAATATCTCAAAACATGGATTAACACATAGGCTACTTTTTATTTCGACATTCCCACGAGATCGGGAGTTACGCGGGTTAATCTGAGGAGCGCTGCTTGTATCAGATATTTTTGCGCAATGTGAGTTGTCATTTAATTTTATTGTCAAAGAATTCTTGAACTACGAGTACACAAATGTCCGCGAAAAGATCAGTATTCAATTTAAATCTCTTTACTGTATCCAGATAGCTCAGTGTAACAGATACTCCTTACAAAAATCCAATATCTTCAATTAAAACTTGATTCCAACTTGCAACTAAACTGTTTGTTGAAAAACAACAGAATTATTGACTAGCTATTGACGGTGTCTTCGTCTGAATGAGTATAAAATTACACCAATATAATTATAACTATGAAATAGTGTTAAAGCCTCGGTGTTTATAGGAATGAATGTGTGTGAATTGAAGGGAACGAATTTATGATATAAATTCCAGACTATAAAGACCTACCTGACTCTTTCAAAGCCAAATTTAATTAATACAAATATTACTATATCTTAACATTGACCATTATGTGCTCGTGCTAATTCGCGCAAAGTCATTTCTTGAAAGAAGTAAAAAGTCCACGGATATACATAAAATTAGACTTTATCAATCTTACAATAGTAGTGATGAAGCTTCATTAAATCCTATTTTATCAAGACACGATACTCAATACTTAAAACTTGGTCGTTATAAAACTGCACACAAACTTCGTACTTACTTTAATGACAATAAGGGTTCAAATCGAATAACAAACTATTAGGATAAGTAAGATTGATATAACTTTAAGTAAGGATTTAGAAGTTGATGCTGGGGTTACAGCAGACTGCAGACTCTATACCTTTTCATACCTCGAGGGAATGAAATCTGTGGAGCACAAATGTTAATAGTACATATTGTGTGCTCTATTATAATAAATTACCTAAAGATGTATAAGTATGACATGTCCATTAACAGGTTCAAAACTTTATAAAGCATAAATTGTGCAGTAAGGCGTATTATGATACTTCGTTTTACCTTAATGATAAGAACCCATGGACGTAACTTTCAAATATTTGTAATATTGACCTTTGTGAGCGTGATCTCATGAAAAAAAACAACACCCATGAGTTTCTTGTGCCTTCTTCTTATTGGTGGGCGCGTTCCGAAGGCACACAACCTAACTTAGTTTTTAAGACGATTTCACGTGGTCTTTATAATAATGTATTAAGCATCCAAAGAAATAAAGAAATTTGACTTTGACTTTGTGGCCTAAGTCTGTCTTTTCTGACGACGTATCTTTGGGGTAAGCGTGATACATGTTAGATAGCATTGTCACTTAGCACCAGGGGACGATAGTGGTCAAACGCTGACTTGACATGATTTGGCATGGCAAAAGAAGCAGACTTGGTTTTTATTTTACAGGTTATAAGTCAGAAGATATTTGTTCACTCACGACTTGAAAACCTCAACTTCGCTCATTCCCCCATCATCATCAGAATCATATCAGTTGCAAGATGTCCACTGTCGTACATTACGCAGTACGATTAAGGAATAACGAAGCAAAGAGAAGTAGTTTAGTGATTGTATTCAAACGCGAACAGTTGGCCGACTGACCTATCAGATAGTAGAAGTCTACAGTCTGCTTCCATCAAGTTGATGATAAAGGAAGATGGCGCGGTGACACGTCGCTTTTAAAGTTTTAAGTGTAAAGATGGATCTCTGCTGCCGTCTAAGAATTTGTTGACTAAACTCATTATGATGGACGTATTTTCTTAAAACATTGTAGCTACCGGGTTAAGGTCAACTCCTATTGTATAATTTATCACATAATCAAAAAAAAAGGGGAAGTATTTGGTGGGTTTAGATCCGTCCTCTCCAGTATGCTGGTCTCTGTGTAGAACACCAACGTCACGCTAGAATGAGCGGTTTTGTACTATAGTAAGTACAACATTTTATGACATTTTTTTTGCTATTATATGGCCTACAGTAACTTTCTATATTCTGAAAATCTTGCGAAATATATAAAACTAGCGACCCACTTCTGCTTCGCACGGCTATATTATGCATGTATTATACATATAAACCTTCCTCTTGAATTACTTTATCTATTAAAAAAAACCCCCTCAAAATCCGTTGCGTAGTTTTAAAGATCTAAGCATACAAAGAGACATAGGGACATAGGGATATAGGGACGGCGAAAAGTGACTTTATTTTATACTATGTAGTGATGGTATAACTTTACTCATGTGGTATAACTCCGCAGCCAGCAGTCGGATCTAAACCAAACAAACACCAGCAGGTAGGAGGAAGACTCCGTGACAAATGTTAAATTGGTCTATCGTCTACCAAACATCCTGTATATTGTACGTCTTTGCATTAAAATAGTAATCATCACAACACTAAGTAGAAGCTGTCCTTAATTATCTTTTAACCCTCCACTTAAAATATTCAGCAATTTGCGCAATTCAAGAGCATCCCAAGGCGATGTAGCAGTTCCTAAAATATACTCAGACTTAAGTCTGGTTCTCTCGGGTCCCGTGACACATGCTTCGACTAAACTGTTGGACTGTTCGGGTCGGAAGCTTCGAGATGATAATCTTACGTCGTAAGATGAAATTAGATTTCCTTTTAATGTTATTTTTAATAAAATAAAAATATATA
The DNA here is from genome assembly GCA_907269075.1 of Idaea aversata. Classification (NCBI taxonomy): domain Eukaryota; kingdom Metazoa; phylum Arthropoda; class Insecta; order Lepidoptera; family Geometridae; genus Idaea; species Idaea aversata. The sequence goes on from OU026100.1 coordinate 799,260, forward strand.
CGATTGAGAATGATTTTTAGTCAGACTGACTTTGATTGAATGCTGATACAATTCTATATTAATCAGGTGTGTTAGTTTTTATGTGCGTATATGTTTGTTATTTTTTAATGCAAAAACTACTGAACCGATAGCAAAATTTGTTAAGTAAGTAAGTAGCTGAAGACCTGAAATTACCCGTAGGCTACTTTTATCCCAAACCTAATTAATTGATTAATTGATTTCGTAGGGAATAATTTCTCAAAGTCTACTATTTCATAGTGCTAGTTCATTAAAAAAAAATTTGGTTGTATGTTTTTCTGTTATTTTAAGCTCTTTTTTTTTAAACAAAATAGGCTTGCTTTTGACCTCATCTCACCTGATGGGAAGCGAACGAAGATGAGGTCGAAGATGTAGCATGCTCGCTTAGAAGGTACCTATTCACTCTAGACTTGAAGACTCCAAGGTTGTAGTTTTGTGGGAACAGCTACGCGGGTAGAGAGTTTTTTGCCTTTGTGATACTAATTTAAACAATATAAAATTAAATTATTACAAAATAAAATAATTAATCTTCTATTTAGTCATAGACACAGATTTACTAAAAAAAACCGTATAGGTATCTATACCATGACGTATGTTTACCGCCCTTGCGATCCCGGTCTATCAAACTTCGCTAAGTAAGTTTGGACGCGAAAGCTTGTGGGACAGCAATGCCTGTTAATGTAATTCAGTTGGCAAATTGTTTTGGTCGGTTGATTTAACTGGACATTTAGTTGTAGGTACTTTGTGAACAGATTTGGATGAATGGGTGACGTTAAATGGGTTAATTATTTTGTTTTTCTATCTAAAAATATTGACAGAGAGTGCCGCATCCTCGTCTCAATATTTTTGTTTTTATTATTATATTTAATTACTATAACAAAGCTTTAAATTTCACACAACACCATCTGGCCCTTAAATACCTACTTATACATACAGAAAAAAACATTTGTCTATTTTACACATATTTATTCCACGGTGGGAATATAAATCGCGATCTTCTGCATCGCAAACACCCACTACACCATGGAAGTTGGCTTTAATAATAGCAACATGATTCAGGTAATAATAATTGCCCTCATTACTTGTTTAAGGAAAATTACTTATGTGTAAAATTTCAACGGATCCGACATCTTTTAATTGAATAACAACTTCTAATTGACGGCAGATATTGTAGTAGGTCTTCTTCAGACGATTACTGAACATAATACTAGGTATTTACATCTTTCGCCTGCCAGAAGGCCTGCAACTATTGATGGAACACCCTTGTAGTGGGTAAACCTCCAATCAGGCAGGCCAGACGGAGCCACCCATACCCTCGTCACCAAGGGCATAATTATGTATTAATGCATCCAACCAGCAAGCTGACAGGGATGCTGTTGGCAGCCATGTATTTGTGGGCTCCAGCCAACGTCCTAGTCATACTCTGCAGGACCAGGGTTCGAAAGTTGAGTATTAATGCCTTTGACTTCTATACTTACATCTAACCAGCAAGCTGACAGGGTTGCTTGTTCCTTTCCCTTCGCTGTTAGCAGCCATGCATGTGTAGTCTCCAGCCGATGCCCTGGTCACGCTCTGCAGGACCAGGCTCTGAGAGCTGAGTATGATACCCATGGCTTCATTGTGGTAGATTTCGGAGTTCTGTACAAAATATGAAATTATTATTGAGAAATCTAGCGTGAAAGAATTCAGGATGAGCTACCCCAAGTACCCGAAGATTAAAATCGGAATAGCGCCTGATACCTCCTACTTCTAGCGTAGCTGACGATATTCTCATGGCGTTTCGGTAAGATAGGGTTTTTTTTTAAGACGTAAATATGGAACCTGTTTCTCTAGTTTTGGAATAGACTGAAGAAGACTAATAGGGATATAGTTTTTATCAGTTAACGAGGACGCTAACCTCTTTACTCAATCCATGATTAGCAATATGATGGCAATATGAAGTAGATACTGATTTAAATCAAAAAGACTTACGTCATGAAACCAAACAAGTCGATGTGTCTTCGGGTTTGCTTTGACAGTACATTCGAAGTAGACATCATCTCCTTCCTTTATCTCGTCTGGGTTTAAATTCGAACCCAATCTAAGATCCACTATTGGAACATCTATGAAAAAGAAAAATAAAAAAGTATTAGATTAAGTATGCAACATTTACAATTTGAAAAAACCATTCAATATATTTTTCAATTCATGTAATTAAGATAGTAATATCCTAGAAAATAGAGGAAAACGTAATGTATAGTAATCCTAGGTTTTATGAAAAGAGAATGAGAGAGGCATCAAATGGAGAAAGCAATAAGTACCCTCGTAATAATATTTTTAGTTATAATTAAATAAATAAGTAAATAAATATTTCAGGACATATTACACATCGCCATCCAGCCCCAAGCTAAGCAACTTAATGCTTGTGTTATGGGTGCCAGATAACGGATAAACTACTTATATACTTTTTTTTTGTAAATATATACATATTATTATACATATAGGAAACACCCAGAACCAGAAACAAGAATTTATGGTCAGCATAAATACTTGTTCCCGGCGGGAATCGAACCCGCAACCTTCTGCGTCGCAGTCGTGTGTTCGCCCGACGCGCCACAGAGGTCGTCACTTAAGACAAGGTGAAACTGCAAAGCTTCCATTATTCATTAATAATAGTCACAAGCTCACAGTCACTACAACAACAACTTACTCGTATATTTCACATAATACAATGTTACAAACAAGTAATGAAACATGAAACTTACAATGAACATTCAACCACCATTTGTCTTCAATAGCTGATTCCAGTATGTGTTTGTTTTCAGCTCGACATGTCAAATATTTGCCATCATCTTCTACAGCTGGTACTAGTGTAAGGACGCTCAGCGTTTCGTTGTTCTCGGAGAACTGTGGAAGGTGTGCATTTTAGATGACGTTTGAGTGCTAGAATAATAGTGAATTTGTTGTAACTTCGTTTTGAGGTGACGTCCTCTGTGGTGCAAACCTTTGAACAAATGGGTAAGTATATGTGTATCACGCATAATGGGTAAAAATATTGCCTACGTGTGGAAATCGGAACCCTCAACCGATAAGTATTTCTGTATAGATATTTGTTTCTGCAAATCAATTTTGTGGTATCATTATAACACAAGTTAGTTTCTTAGTTTGGGACTAGACGCTAAGTGCACTGGCCTGAAATATTTTTATTCATTTTGGAAAAAGACTTTTCCTCTTGTCTATAATTTGCGTGTGCTTAGGCCATGGCCAGATTTACGAGAACAGGCGAAAATTTTGCGTAACCATGATAATTATGTCTAGCTAGCTAGATAGTTCGTTACATTGCGAATTTTTGGACAAAGACAAATCTTCGCAATGTTTTTTCCTAAACTTCGCACATACTTCTTGGTTTATGTCGCCGAACATTAGCCGTATACATCTAGTCACGTAAAACAATCTGGAACTTACGTAAACAACCAGGGAAACAAAAAAAATATTACAAAGACATCAATGAGAAAAAATCCGCTGAAGTAACAAAGGGCCCACCTCAATGAGCGTAACAATGATAAAACATTAAAAACAAGTGAAAAGAATCTATTAATTAAAGGACAATGGGGAGGACGTGAATGGGCTGGAAGCGGGGAAGGTACGGTTAGACAAAATAACCGTTTCATTGCTAAGTATAGGTATTATTATTTAAAAAAATGTACCTATAGTTCCTTTAAACGCTCGAGAATAATTTCTTGTCTTAGTAAATGTTCTTATTAAAAAAAAAACAAAAAAAAAAATTGTCGTCCGACATTTGTCGTCCGTCAATAGTCGTCCGTTAATAATCGTCCGTCATTTGTCGGGGGTGTTAGGTTTTTTCGTTACGGAATTTCTTGATTCGCCCCCCAAGGCCCGCGATAAAATCTATGCAATAGCTTAAAAATGTACCTATTATTGATAAAAAAAAATAGAAGCTGTTCATTAATATAGTCGTTATTCGAATTATACGTCACAGCTTCGTCGGTTGTGGCACTATCTTGTTTTTTAATGTACTATTTCATTTTATAGAATAAAATGGCGAAATGTGGTTCAGTCTGTCAGTCTAGTGGCCTCACGATACTTGAACCGTTTAGATTTTAAATAGTGCAGGTAAAATATTATTCTGATAGGCATGTAATTGCTATTGTTTTGAGACATCCTGACAGTAGGCATATGCCATTGTCAACCTATACTCTCTTTTACCTAGAAATAAAATATAATGGTTATTGAGAATTTTGTTAGTTGATATTGTAAATCTGCTATAGACGTTTTAAATATTTTTTTAAAACGCATCTGAAGTCTGCAGCAAATTATTTTATGAAAAGTTGAAAATCTAAAATGCTATTTAATGGTTAGGGTTAGATTAGGTCGTGGTTAAGACATTTTTAATTTTTTTGGAGAATAAATAGAAATAGAAGTTCAAAAGTAGTCTATTTCCTTTAACCAATACTGTCTCAGAGTTAAAGTGATAATGATAACAAAGAGCATCGACATAACATGGAACCGAGTATCTCGTCGAATATACCCCTCAGTCTGGCTATCATAACATGGAACCGAGTATCTCGTCGAATATACCCCTCAGTCTGGCTATCATAACATGGAACCGAGTATCTCGTCGAATATACCCCTCAGTCTGGCTATCATAACATGGAACCGAGTATCTCGTCGAATATACCCCTCAGTCTGGCTATCATAACATGGAACCGAGTATCTCGTCGAATATACCCCTCAGTCTGGCTATCATAACATGGAACCGAGTATCTCGTCGAATATACCCCTCAGTCTGGCTATCATAACATGGAACCGAGTATCTCGTCGAATATACCCCTCAGTCTGGCTATCATAACATGGAACCGAGTATCTCGTCGAATATACCCCTCAGTCTGGCTATCATAACATGGAACCGAGTATCTCGTCGAATATACCCCTCAGTCTGGCTATCATAACATGGAACCGAGTATCTCGTCGAATATACCCCTCAGTCTGGCTATCATAACATGGAACCGAGTATCTCGTCGAATATACCCCTCAGTCTGGCTATCATAACATGGAACCGAGTATCTCGTCGAATATACCCCTCAGTCTGGCTATCATAACATGGAACCGAGTATCTCGTCGAATATACCCCTCAGTCTGGCTATCATAACATGGAACCGAGTATCTCGTCGAATATACCCCTCAGTCTGGCTATCATAACATGGAACCGAGTATCTCGTCGAATATACCCCTCAGTCTGGCTATCATAACAAATATTTTTATCTTAGACTTTTTTTGCGAATCCTCCTGCAATCTCCCTTCAACTCACATTTTTTGCCATCCGTTTCAATTGTCTATTATTCTTCCACCACGTGACGTAAGCTTCAGGCCGTGAGCCTGTGGTCTTGCATTCAACCTCGTACCTCTTGTCTGCGGACACTTGTTTTTCTTTCGTTAATATGTTCACCGTTATTGGTTTCACTGTAAAGAATATTTACAGATATAGATCACTCATAGATAAATATATCAACACTTTATTGCATCATAGAAATCAAACATAAACAAAAAACTTAAAATACCTTCTAACTAAAAACAGAATATTTAAATATAGGGAAAGATCCTAGAGTGGGACAAAAGGCATCCTTATCGCCTAAGGGTGATTTTTTCCAGGCAATCATGGGCATCATCCCCCTATTTCGGGCAAACTTATGCATTATCATGGCAATCATTACAATAACTACAACAAAACTCTAAAAAAAAATATATATAAAATTATAAATTATTTATATTTTTTTAAATTAATTTTTAATAACTTCAAATGTGACTAAGTATTATATATGTAAAAAGCATCTGAAACATCGAATTAGATAAATATATTGCTAAGAAATATTATTCTCTATTGTACTCTTTATTATATCTCTATGCAGTTTCAGATTTCAGTTTACATTCAATTTTTGAGATGGAATTGAAAATTGGAAACGAGTTTTTTAAATCATTTTGTCGTTATTCTTGGTAAAAAATTGGAATTGATGAAACTGAGTGAATTAATACCTGGAATTTCACTTTGTTTGGCTTATCTACTACCTATTCGTACAAATTGAAATACTGTGTGAAGTAAAGTGACAAAAGAGTAAATTGTTTGTCGTTAATGTTTCAAATTTTGGAATACAAAAACAAAGCGTTTGCAAACTGGAAATTTTTATCAAAAACTATAATTAGCAGAGTAGTTTTTTTTATTTTAGCCACTTCTGGGTTATAAAGATATTATGCTCAAACGTACATTATTCTGTACCTGTATAAAATAGCTAATAATATCTTTTTAGAGTGGTATCTATTTCTTTGACTCTCATTCCGAAGGTCATTGGTTCAGATTCCGGCCACCCAAGAATTTATCTTACACGATAAATGTATGTACATCGTGATAAAATCCAGACACAGACGTATTGACGAGTTCTTTTCTGGTCAAGGTCGACTAAGCTGAGAGGGTGGTATAAGCTCTGGAGCCTACTCCATCTAATACATCTCCCACACACTACAGCAAGCTCCTAAATAGCATGAACTAAGAAGTAAGAACGTTTCCTTGTAGTTACATCCGTACTTCTCTTACTGATTCAAATGAACTAATCATCACTACATAGTATAATATGAGGGAACATCCTTAAAAAAAAATACATACAACCGAATTGAGAACCTCCTCCTTTTTTTGAAGTCGGTTAAAAATAAAGTCACTTTTCGCCGTCCCTATGTCCCTTTGTATGCTTAGATCTCTAAAACTACACAACGGATTTTGATGCGGTTCTTTTTAATAGATAGAGTGATTCAAGAGGAAGGTTTATGTGTATGCGTAATATAGCCGTGCGAAGCCGGAGCGGGTCGCTAGTAGTCAATAAAACTTACAATTAATATCCAATATCAAGACTTTGGTCTCCGGCGGTGCAAGGTTGGTGTTGCTTGCTTGGCAGACGAGCCTTGCGTTCAGGTGCTGTCGGCCTACGTTGGGGAAGGTTAGGGTGTTCACCGTCACACCGTCATTACGCTGCTCGAACGAATCGTCTATGACTACGTTTTCTAAATACCACGTCACACGCGGTCTTGGTTTACCTGAGAATAGAAAACAGTTTTTCAATTGGTATGATTAATTATAGCGTTAGGTTTAAACAGCTTTCTATCACGATGGCACAATGGTCACCAAGCCGGACTGCCAAACCCAGGGCTGCGGGTTCGATTCCCGCATCAGACAAGTATTTATGGTTAGATATATGTCTGTGGTCTGGTTGTTTCTATTGTATTATAAGTATATTATTTAAAACAAAAAAGTATATAAGTAGTAGGTATATCCGCTGTCTATAGCGCCCATAACACAAGTCTAGTTACTTAGCTTGGGGCTAGATGGCGATGTGTAGTATGTCTTGCAATATTTTTTTATCAAAAAGGGAGACTAAAAATCTAGAATTAAAATACCGAAAAACCGACTTCAAAAAGGAAAAATACCACTGCGTCTACGTTATTTAAAGTCATGATCAAAATTGAACAAAATAATTTTTTTATCCAAAAAAAATTGATATTTAAAATATTAGATTTTTGTAAATAGATTTTAACAAAAAAGAAAACAGAACTGCGCCTACACAATCTAAAGTTACGCGATCAAAATAAACGTCTTTAAAGAAGCAAAATAAAGATTTTTCGCGGGTAAACTGCGGGGCGTAGCTATGTTTGTATATATTCATAATAATACTATTACATTTCTCAAACAACCAAAATACATGGTAATTAGATTTAACAAACCCACTCTCGTGACATCACCAATTAGTGTAATATATGTACCGATAAATAATGAAATATTAATGAACACTGTTATTTAATTAGGGATGATATTGAAATGCTTGTAATTAACAGTGACACTGATATCGAAGTAGGAAATAGGTTCTGATATTGTAGGTAAGTTGATCTGAAACATACCCAGTAGAGGCGTAGTGTGGGCTATTAAATTCCGAAACTGATCAGTGGTTTCTATGAGATGTGCACTTATACAATCAAATTTAAATTGAGGCACAATTAAGGCGCCCCCTGTTGAGTAATCACCGTAACAACTATCTACGAACCATTGCCAATTAATCATAAATATTTTACAGAAAACCGTATTTAACCGTGACGACCCAATTGGCACAATGGTCACCATGCCGGACTGCCAAACACAGGGCTGCGGGTTCGATTCCCGCCTCAGACAAGTATTTATGCTTATATATTTGTCTGTGGTCTGGTTGTTTGTATGTATTATACGTATATATTTACAAAAGAAAATTATATAAGTAGTATATCCGTTGTCTAGCACCCATAACACAAGTCTAGTTACTTAGCTTGGGGCTAGATGGCGATGTGTGGAATGTCCTGTAATATTTATTTATTATTATTTATTTATTTATTTATATCGATTCAGCCGTTTTGAAGATAAATGGGAATATTTGAGTGCACAAACAAACACTATCTCACCCTAAATGCATATACCGTCCTTCGTTCCGTTGCGAGTAAAAATATTAAGCATCCCTATATACATAAAATTCTTGTGTCGCGGTGTAAGTAACCTATTTCCACCTAAACAGCTGAACCGATTTGTATGATTTTTTTTGTGTATATTCGTTAGATCTGGGATTCGACCAACATCTATTTTTTTGTAAATGGCAAAACAACGTTTGCCGGGTCAGCTAGTTAATTTATTAAAACTTTTTACTTAAGTAAGTAACTGATGTACAAACTATTTTATTGCTTTTTTAGCATTTATTTTTATGTATCTCGTGTGCTTGTAAATTGATGGATTTATACGAATTCTGAACAAATTTTACTTCTATTACCGACAGGTACCAAGTATCATTTTGATTATAAAATGGGACAAGTACCTACATATTTTTTGATTCCACGAATTTGTCCCGTTTGGGCCGTTGATAGGTATATGACGACCCAGTTGGCATAATGGTCACCATGCCGGACTGCCAAACACAGGGTTGCGGGTTCGATTCCCGCCTCAGACAAGTATTTATGATTAGATATTTGTCTGTGGTCTGGTTGTTTTGTATTGTATTATAAGTATATATTTACAAAAGAAAATTATATATGTAGTAAGTACGAGTATATCCGTTGTCTAGCACCCATAACACAAGTCTAGTTACTTAGCTTGGGGCTAGATGGCGATGTGTGTCCATTATGTCACTCGATTTAAAATGAAATAGAAAAAAAAAATCATAAAACAATTTGTGTTGTTCCACCAAGCATAACGATAATAATTCTAGTATGATACGGTGAATTGAGCTAAGACTTTAACGATTAATTCAATTAAACTTAATTATTCCATTTATCTATCACGATAATAATGTTAATCGATATTGAGTATTATTTCACAATACATTTAGAATATTAACAGTCTATCATCAAAATTAAACTAAAAACAATGGGTATAATAACTGAGACGATTATTATAGTTAATTATGGCAAGCGTTCACCAAGTGTTCGACAATAAAACATTGAAATAGCCTATTCTGTGAATCCCAAATTGGGTAGGACAATAAACGAAATGTAAATAGGGGAACACAATGGAGAGAGGCAAATGCGACTGTTTCAATTACTTTACCACGACTGACCTTTGGAACTTCGATGTAACTTCTATAGTTATAAAATACAAACGACATACTTAAAATAAATAATGTGTATTGATAAAGTACGAATTAAGTAGTTAATAAAAAAATATTGTTAATCGCGATGTACAAAATCTCGAAGCTTCTCAATATGTAACGTAATATAATATTACGATGCATATAGAGAGTTCGCTTTATCAAATTGCATTAATTGATTTAAATTATTTCATAATCAATTATTTATTTAATTTTAGTTATATTACAAAAATAAACAAGACTACCACATAAATAATAATTATTATGTGAATTGCAAATACTATATTTTCTTGTCTTTATTTACAACGAAAATCGATTAAACATTTGGTAAAACATTTCCATACTTTTTATGTTTGTCGCTGCAGTCTTATGTCGCTCTATTGTGTCTAGGGATTAAATGATAGACAAACTCGTGGGTGTCACAAATTGTTAATGGACATGGAATTGATAATTTTGTTTTTAGGTTTTAGGGTGAATTATACGAACGAGTTGGACAAAAAAAGGCGTTCAATAAACAATTATGTATTGACACCCTACGAATATTTTTTGTTTGAAATCAATAAAAATATTTAGAAGCATTTTTTGTCAACCAATAAATTATTTCATTGTTCCACTGTTCGACAGAGGCCCCCTTTATCCTTCAAAGCAGTCCCGCCTTGAGCTAGATTTAGGCCATCTATGTCTTATGAGATGGTCGCACCATTTTGGGGTATGCTGTGATTTATTAAAAAGCATAATTTATTATTATTAATTATACTACACTACTTAAACATTATGTTTTAATGGAAATACAAATTTGGCAATTTAAGTTCTATACTTATGCCTGCTCGAATTTGCATGCTTAAATTGAAAAAGAACTTCTACCTTGCATGCACATTTTCTTTTTTCCACTTAGTACCTTAGTATTTCTAGTATCTAACTTAGTTGTTTTTCGAATAACAATAAAAAAAAATCTTATATTCTGATTAGGTTTTGTGGGCCATCAAAAATATATATACGAGTATAATAAACACAAGCATAATTTTATCACGAAAAAAAGTCAGGATCTCAATCTCATTGATTATAAACACACACATACCTATATACATTGAACAATTCCTCTCACAATCCGAGACAAATGAGTGACTTACGGCAAAAAATCGAGACACGCAACCGACTCGATAGAGACAAGTCGATCCGTATATAATAGAATTTATTCGATAGAACCAAGATTCGATAAAAAACGGCCCCAAATAAAAGGAATACTTATCGATAAGACAATTTGTCAATAAGATTAATGGCGGCACAAACAAAACGATATTCTTTTATGGAAAACTGTGTATAAAAAACAATGAAATATGCTGTTTGAAACTATTGAGAAGGTCAAATAATGAGGAAATGATGGCTAACTGAAAAATAATAGCTACAATTTTGTAACATCAAAGCATTGTTAGGAGTTTAATCCAGTAATTTTCGTTTATATGGGTCAGTTCGACTAATCGTTTGATTCGGATACAATCGAAGCCTTTTGAATCAACAGCTGAAGTTACAACGTTGTGTGCTGTATCTGATATTGTATGTTGGATTGCTCATGTATTTTTGATCAATGTTTTATATTAAATAGTAGAAATAGTGGAAAAAATAAACTAATATACCATAGGATCAATTTTAGAAATAGTGCAATAAAAGGAAAGGTTCTTTTCAGTACATTGTTAGTGTTTCCGGGCAAAAATAACTGTTTTTAAACCAACTTTGATAAACCGTATTAGAAAAGGGATAGTATCTAAAGGGTTGTCCTATTTTTATTTAATTGGCAGTGGATCTTTTTGAAGTCGATTTTTATTTAATCATAACGTAACCAAAAACTTCCCTTAAAGTGTATTTGTGATTTTTCTAGAATAATTTAAACTATTACAATAAACATTCGCCATTATAGTCAACTTCTTAATAAAATAAAATAAATTAAGTAGGTATAATAAAAAATAAAAAAATTAATTACTTTCTTTTTTTCTTTCTTTCAGTGTTGTCACAAGTCTAAATTGGATCACCCTATTTCAAATGTTGGTGGAATCTACGTGTATTGTTTAGCATTATTCTTATATTGACTTACCTCCCTCTACTTCACATATGAGTAGAACATCAGATCCTTCATTGTAAGGTTCTACTAATTTAGTTCTATCCCTTCTTTGGCCGTCGTATATCGTTGGCCTATTGGGTGGTACTGAAAACAAAGAAGTTTTATTAATTTTCAGCTCAGCTAGATTTTCACCTTAGCTTTTATACTAAGTACAGTCTTCGGATTAATTAATTAAATTACAACAACCATGTCTTTCAGGGTAGCACACTGCTTCTTTTGAATGTTGTTTTTGTATTATCAGCCTTTGTGTCTTTCTCGTCTCCATACGGCAGTTCTCATTTGGAAACTCGTGACGTTTGAAATAGAAAATGGTGTAAGTATTATGTTGTGTTATAAAATATTTAAAATACTTACTTATAACAGTAAAATTAACTTTCAAATTCCTAGTAGGTGAGTTCTTGAAGTCGACCCTACACCTGTATACGCCAGCATCGACAGCCATCACATTGTCTACCATGAGGACGGCAGGAGTAGCGCTACCTCTGAAGAAGGCGCGGTTTGCGAAGACAGATGGCGAAGACCAGAGCTTCGGCTGGTTTACTGAGCGGCCTCTGATGTCGTAACTGTTAAAGATGAAGATGAAATAGATACTTATAAATTTCCTCTCAAGGCTTTACGACGACTATAAGGGATAGCAATCATGGAACCACCCAAATAATCTATTTTTTTAATTGGTAGTTGGTAACCGAGGTCCACATCGCCCCAAACGTAAAATGATCAACGTCGTTGTACCCTGGATTAAGAGTTTTCTTGCTGACGACACTTTTAATCCATTATATGCCTAGGGGGTTGATATTGACCCCCTGGGCGTAAGTGGTCTTCTTTCTTCTTTTACTCTTTTTTAAAAGTATCAAAAAATTACGCAAATCGGATACAAAATTAGTCCTGGGCATATATTATGGGATAACTAAAATTGACTTTAATTGACATAATTTTTGTGCCCTCAGCGAATAACCCGGTGTTTGGAACTGGCAGATTTGAATTTTATCCTAACAATATAATATTATGTGCTGGCGTATCTTATTTTGTTCTGTAAATGTTTCTAAATATAATCTTTACCTGTATAAAGGTTGATCACCATCAGACTCTTTGAACCACAGCACCATCACGACATCGTCATCTGAATGCAGCGGTTGGATGTCGCATGGTAGCGATGCTTTCTTGCCGAGGACACCTTGGACATCCGATGTTGGAACTGTGGACAAAGATAATAAACTGTTACTAAAGAATTACTTAGTATGCTCTGATCCTATAGGAATATCAAAAAGAAGCAAGTAAAATGTTGTCTCAGAGCTCCTTATTAAGTTTTATTACAATCTGATGGGTTAGTACCAAAGAGACTCGAACCCCAAGATACCCCTCCCCAAGGCTCCCAATTTCTAATTTCTTGACAAATGATTTTTGAATAAAAGTACCGCCAGCAAGAAAGTGTTAAACCTTTACTACTAGTTTTATCTAAAACAAAAATTTACAGAGACTGTGATGTGGTATTTCGTTCATTGGTATGTACTTAGCGCTTACTAATCAACTTACGCTTATTGAACAACAATGTCTACTGCTGTCTATTGTGGTTTTTAGGATTTTGTTTTCTAATTTAAGTTTTATTTTTGATGTTATTTTATAACTTGTATGTGCACTAAAGCGTTATATCCATAAATTGTCTTATAACGATTGCCCGTGTGTGTTCACTAGGTCAAGTAATCCTATTTCTATGAAACTAGGTAATAACAATATGTCAAGGGAGTTATGCGGAATCTAAGTTATGTCAGGTTAGCTAACTTACTCGAAGTTTTGTACAAATGTACAAGCAATGTACGGTTATACACGTGGGCTTATAATAATATCGTAGAGAGTTATGTAGGATTAATAAACTGTAGATTGGAGGAACGAAACAAAAACAAAAGACGATTGAAACGGAAACAAAAATCGACCGAAACGGAAACAAAAACTACCATAACGGAAATAAAAGACGGCTAAAAATGAAAAAAAAAAACGACTGAAACGGAAACAAAAGACGACTGAAAATAAAACAGAGAAAAACTTTACAATACTTTACATTTATTATAATTAAAATATTAGCCGATCTTTATTCTCTGTTAAAAATGCAATATCGGCAATGCTCATAGTGATAAGCATTTTCTATTTGTTGATTGTACAAAATCTTTGTTGCGAATCTGCTGTGTTGAAGATCTGGTGAGTTGTGAATACGGTGAATTGAGAATATGGTAAACTGCTCCGGAACCATAAAGTTTTTAGTAGTTCTTGTATTTTAAGTGCGATAAATATGACATAACAACGAACGGACTTTGTTGTTGTTGGTTCATGCAAAACAATAAGTATTCATGCAGTTCAGAAAAACTTGTGACGTTTTTAGAGCGCTGATGTAGGTACTAGGGAAATGTCTTGTTTGTTTTAAAATTGGCCACCTGGCAGTTTTCAACATTGTTTCTTTTTTCGATGGTCTCGGTCTCTGATGGGTTTCGGTGGTTTCGTTTCGATCGTCTTTTGTTTTCGCTTCGATTGGCTCCCCTAGATTAGAGAGCCGATAGGACTTAACAAATCTTGCAGCTTCGATAAGTAAGATTTTAAATTAGCCCTTATTTGACAAATTCAAACTTATTTGTAACTACCGACCCTCGGAAGAGCGGAGATTCCCAACACAAGTATTTATACTTAAAGGGGGTCTCCCAACGATTATGTTAATAGGAAATAAGTTTTTGGTTAATGAAATAAACTAATTATTTATTTATTATTATTTTATTTATTGGACTAGGTGATTCAATAAAAGTGAAATACTTTACCTTGAGACTCAACAAATTTCGTAAAATATAAAAAGTAATTTCATTAAACTTTTCACTATTTTGAAACTAAAATTAATTAAAAACATACATAATACCAATTAAGAAGTACCAGGCGCGCATGAAATGCGTGGAGCATACAGCTCAATTCAAACACTAAGGTTTTCATTTCATAGAGCAACGTGTGGGGCTGTAGACTGTAGAGAAGTGAGCAACGATGTTGACCTGAATTGTTTGCCGTGGCTTGTGGTGGACCGCATTCAATTCTCCGGTAAAGAAAATACAACGAAATAGCCAAGACTTTTCTATGTTAATTTTATTTTTAGTTGTTTTTTCGTAATAAAAGGCGGAGTTTGTATGATTAATTTTGGAACTGTATCAACATGGGCTAGAAAACGTTTCCTTGTTAACGATAAAAAACATATTTTGACCAAAGTGACGTTCGTAGCCATTTCTTGCCGTTCTTTTAATCACGATGTATGTAGGGACCTATCAATGATTTTGATAATTTTATAAATGATCTACTTATTAAGTAAATAGATTATTCTACATTATTAGTCTGTTATACGTCCTGTATCACGGGGCTATGGAGCCCCGGACCTTTGAAAGGCGTGCGTGGAGCCGAAGCCAACACGTAGAGGCCCTTTACAATAACAACGTATAATAGCAAACAATGGGGTGCATTCTAAACCGGCGATTATCCCTGTCTACACTATAAAGTGCAACCAAGGACAAACTCCGGTTTGGATGAAACTATTGATAATCTACAGGACAAAACTACTTGAGCTATTGTGATGGGATGGTAGTGGACTAGATACTGGGGAACTATGGTCCGAGCGAGCGGGCCAACTCATCACTGACGTTCGGCATCCATCCTTCGAGTATTTCTACCCATGCGACTCCACTCTGGACGGCCGGTGAAGGCAAGCCAGAGGCGGGGATCGCTTCCTCGTCAGTGTTCACTCCGACCAGCCAACTAAGGCAAGCCGGAAATGAGGAACGGTGACTTCCCCCTGGAGAACTCGGGACCGCGGGATCGTTACTTCCCGTCACCTCGCCTCAAGGTGCCCTGCGGGCTTATTCTACATTATTATTTTTATTTTGAAACCTACAACTTAATTTTGAATAAATAATTTAATTGTTCTAATTTTATAATTATTGATCTTGCCAATTCTATAATTGATTCTACTAGATTTTAAATAATCTAGCTTATTTTATAAATTATTCTACTCATTTAATAAATTTAAGAACTTTATAAATAGCCCTTATAAATTTTAATAATCCTACTAATTTTAAAAATGTTAAAGTTTATGCGTAAATTGTATTTATTTCTTCACGCAAAAACTACTGAACCTCTAGCAAAGAAACTTGGTATGTAGATATCTAAAGCCCTCATACACCACATAGTCATTTTGTCTCGATATTCCTTCTGCATCGAGGTAAACCGCGGAACACAACTAGTACAACAAATAGCCCCGATTCTCCTTCAACATTCTAACCTAGAACGAACACCCAATAAACAGTATTAGCTACCCTTTCAATTATTATAAACCGTATAACCCATTCGGTGCCATTATTATCCATTTTAGCACGTTATTACCACATTTACTGCCTAATAAAAGTACGTACAAATATCCAATGATACAACGCTATCATGTAATATGATTAGGGCGCTTGTCTACTTTCACTGTTTGCTACATTTTTCTGCGCAAAAATAATGACAATTTGTCGTTGTACAAAAACCTTCCGGTCCATAAGCTATAATGTACTATAATAACCACTATGTCAAAATGTCTAGTTTAGTAAAATAAGGAGTCTTCAAATGTTCAGTTTCAGAAATATCAAGTTACCCGAAATGAAGAGTAAAACTGTAGGGGTATGCTGACACAGCGCTGGTAGCGATAGGTACTGCGAACGAGGCGCAGCGAGCTCAGTCAGTTACCCCGCGCCCGCCACTAAGTTAAGACATATAGATTTTCTGAGATCGGTTTCCGTAGTATAAGACAAATATAAATTAAAAACAGTTTTTTTGGTGAATTTTGACTTTTATTGATATTCCGTCAGGGAACACAGTGCTAGGAGTCTTTCGGGTATTAGGTAGATAGCTAGCTCACCCAATCGATAGTAGTAGATATCCCTTAAACCCCGAAAGTGGTGACCCGATACGTGGCCTGACGGAAAACAAAAATTAAAACAGTAACGTGAAAAGTGACTTTAACAAAATTTTGAACAGTAACGTGAAGTGAACAGTGACTTTTCAAACGGCGGGCAGTGCGATATATAACGGGTAACTCCGGAAATCGATCTCGTCGGAAACCGATAAGACATTTTAAGAACTTATACGATAACAAGTGAGAACTTTTAGTGACCGTCGCGATGAATCCTGCACCTCCACCTCAACCTCCGCAACCAACTACCATAGTGAAGTGCGAGGACGTGGGGCTGGCAGCGATTTCACTATCTTCAAGAATACCTGAATTCTGGACCCACATGCCACGTTTATGGTTCTATCAGTTCGAGTCCACTATAAAAACTCAGAAATTGGGTGACGCCGCCAAAGCAGATCTAGTGACATCAAAGCTAGGTTGCGAAGCTTTGCAACAAGTCAGCGACATACTATTCCAGACCCAAGAAGGCAACAGGTATGACCAGCTGAAGGAAAGGTTAATGCAAGTCTACGAGGAGAGCGCCGACCAGCAATTCCAAAAGCTAGTAGGAGGCATGGAGCTGGGAACACAGAAACCCACTTTCTTACTGAGACGGATGAAGGAGCTCGGAAGGAGCACACAGGTATCAGATAAAACAATACATAGCCTGTGGTTACAGAGATTGCCAGCAGGTGTGAGAGCTGTATTAACCGTCAGCAACGACCAGAACCTGGACAACTTGGCGAACATGGCGGACAAAATTATCGAGACCATGCAGGGCGGAGAAGTTGCAGCAGTCAGCGGATCTGGCACTTCCAGCAGCAACGCGACAGGATCACCGATCGGAGAGATCGTGACACAGATGGCGAAGATGAACCTGGAGTTGGCATCCCTTCGTGAGGAAGTTCAACAGCAGAGAAACCGGCGTAGCCCGTACCGAGGGCGCGGCCGAGGTCAAGGTTACAGGAACAACTCACGGCAGAGATCGCATTCCAGATCAAGGATGACGCCGGAGGATCCGAACTGGTTGTGCAGACATCACTACCGCTATCGCGAGAACGCAAGATCGTGCGAGAAGCCTTGTGCTTGGAAAACCTCACCAGCTAGGTCACATCCGGAAAACTAAGAGAGATGCAGGTTTCGCCGGTGGGTTCCTGCGTCGTCGATACAAACCATCGTCTGTGCGTAACGGATAAACAGAGCGGTATTCGTTATCTAATCGATTCAGGTGCTAATATTAGTGTATTACCGAAAGTGCATAAATCAGTGCGATATAGTAGTGAAATTAGTAAATATAGACTTTACGCCGCGAACGGCACGGAAATAAAAACTTACGGTACAAAAACCATAGTGTTAAACTTAAATTTAAGACGTGCATTTAAATGGACTTTTGTAATTGCTGACGTCAGCCAACCTATCCTTGGAGCAGACTTTCTTAGTTATTATAATTTGTTAGTAGATTTAAAAGGGAAAAGATTGATCGATCAACACACCAAATTACACGTCATTTCCTCAGTTGTAAATGTACATCATGTGTCAGTGGTAACCGCTGCTGAATCTCATCCATGTTATCATCTGTTAAGCAGGTTTCCCGATTTAACCAAGCCGGTGTCGTTCAAGGAGCCACCGTCACATAACGTAAGGCATTATATAGAGACAACAGGTCCACCAGTACATGCAAAAGCAAGACCTCTACCTCCAGAGCGATACAATAAGGTAAGAGAAGAATTTAGGTTAATGCAGGAAATGGGAATCTGTCGTCCTTCAAAGAGTGCGTGGGCAAGCCCGTTGCATATAGTGCCTAAGAAAGATGGAAATTTACGACCCTGTGGTGATTATAGAGCGTTAAATTCAATAACTAAGCCCGACAGATATCCAATTCCACATATTAGAGATTTTACCTGTATTTTAGCTGACAAGAAGGTGTTTTCCCGGATCGACATAAATCGTGCATATCATTTTATACCTATAGCAGCAGAGGACGTGGAAAAAACGGCAATAATAACGAGCTTTGGATTATTTGAATGGCCATGTATGTCTTTTGGTTTAAAAAACGCAGCGCAAACGTTCCAGCGTTTTATGAATAATTGCGTATTACAAGACCTTGAATCGGATTTTCGTAAATGTAACCCGGAATTATCAGAGTTTAGGCAAGAATTCGTATTTTCATATCTCGATGACGTAATTATCGCTAGCGAAAATAGAGACGTTCACGAGAAGCATTTAGAGGCGGTATTCGAAAGACTGCAAAAAGTAGGTTTAACTATAAACTTAGCTAAGTGTTCGTTTTCTCAGGATAAAATTGAATTTTTAGGACACGAAGTTTCAGCTCACGGCTTAAAACCGTTGCCTAGCAAGGTTCAAGCCATCATAGATTATCCTAGACCGAAAACAGTAGCCGAGTTGAGAAGATTCCTAGGTATGGTTAATTTTTATAGGACACATATGCCTCAGGCAGCGATTTATCAGGCAGAATTAAATAGTTATTTGCACGGGGCCAAGAAACGTGACAAAAGTACCATTGTGTGGACAGAAAACGCTACACAAGCATTCGAGCAATGCAAGGTTAATTTACAAAACGCAGCACTGTTAGCTTATCCGTTACCAGGCAGCCCGCTAGCAATAACCGCTGACGCGTCGAGTAATTGTGTGGGCGCAACTTTGCAACAGCAGGTAAATAATGAATGGGTTCCGTTGGGTTATTTTTCAAAGAGACTTACTGATACGCAGCAAAAGTATAGTACCTACGATAGGGAGTTACTAGCGATTTATTTATCAGTTCAATATTTTAGAAATATGGTAGAAGCCCAACAACTGATTATATTTACTGACCATAAGCCTCTCTGTTTCGCTTTCAAGAAGTTTGCAAGTAGCAAAGAGACGCCACGACGTACTCGTCAGCTACTCTTTATTAGTGAATTTTCCACAGACATTCGACATCTGAGCGGGGCAGAAAACATTCCAGCCGACACACTATCGCGAATTCATGTCGACACGATCTCATGTCCAACCGTGCTCGATTTCGCAGAAGTTGCGCGTAGGCAAGCAACCGATAAAGAGCTAGCAGAGTTGCAGGCAGGAAATTGTAATTCGAAACTTATAAATCTAAACATACCTACATGTAGCGAGTCTATTGTTTGTCACGTAGGTAATGGTAAAGCGAGACCGTATTTACCTAAAGAATTTAGACGTTTAGCGTATGAAACAATTCACAATCTTAGCCATCCTGGAATTAGGACAACTAGGAAGTTAGTGACTAGTAAGTACTTTTGGCATGGTATGAACAAAGATATCGCGATATGGGCTAGGGCATGTTTACAGTGTCAAAGATCTAAGATTCACAGACACACTATGTCAGCACTAGGTGAATTTGCTAAAGTAGATAGAATGTGCCATCTACATATAGATATTACAGGACCTTTTTCGACTACGGAAGACGGATATAGGTACTGTCTAACTATGATAGATAGGCAGACAGGTTGGCCAGAAGCTTTCGCGATTAAAGACATTTGCGCCAAAACCGTAGCTAAACTTTTATATGAAGGGTGGATTACTAGACATGGTTGCCCAATTTATATAACTAGCGACCAAGGTAAACAATTCGAAAGTAGTTTATTCAGTAATTTAACAAAGTATCTAGGTATTCATAAGATTAGGACCACGCCGTACCATCCGCAGGCCAACGGAATGATAGAACGTTGGCACCGTAGCTTCAAAGCATCACTCACAGCAAGGTTAGTAGACAACAGATCATGGGTCGATGAGATGCACACCGTAATGTTTGGGTTGAGAGCAGCACCTAGGAGCGATACAGGTGTAACACCAGCAGAGCTAACATATGGCAGAACCCTGAGGTTGCCAGGTGAGTTTTTCGAGGCTACAAACGCAAATTTGGCCGACGGAGAGGGGTACGTAAGCGAACTCAAAAAGGTAATAAACGACCTGCGTCCCAAACCTATGACACACAGAGACTCTCGTACAATTTTCGTACATCCTGAGTTAAAAACGTGTAAAAAAGTTTTTGTAAGAAATGACGTAATGCGTAAATCCCTCCAACCGCCTTATGACGGACCATATCCGGTAATAAAGCGGTTGGACAAAGGTTTCATTGTCCAACTTCCAAACAGACAGTCGCTAATATCGATAGATCGTCTCAAACCCGCATTTATATATAATGACAATAACATTTGTGATAACACCAGTTTCAACGATCATTCTACTGTTTCAATTAGCGAATCGCCAAAAGCGAATACAACGTCCAACAGTGGGCTAGTAGATAGTGATCGAGAAACTACTGTTAAAAAAACACGTTCAGGACGCGTAGTTAGGTTCCCAACTAAATATTTAAGTTAAAGTATGAAGCTATTGTCAGTTAAGAGTTGCGACACGATGCAAGAATCATCGTAGCGCATCGCTTAGCGTAGCATCCACTACGGCAAAATATTAAGTTAAGATTTAGGTATGTACCTACGAAGTCAATACACTAACAGTTTTGTAATAATTTAGTAGTGTTTAAAACTCAAAATTGACACAAATAAATTAGATGACTAATGTAATATTTTTTTTTGTAAAAGAGTAAAGGTACCTACATTGTTAGTTATAAATTTAATGTTAATTACACAAGTAAACGTAACGGGTGCACAGATCCAAGTAGCAAATTTTAAATTGTAAAATTTTTTTTATATCCTTCCAACATGGGAAATTATAAAAGTGTAGAAGAAAAGAAAGAGGAGCAAATCGTCATAGCCCAAAACGGGGCGAACGATGCCAGTAATTCGCATTGGGAGCAGAAAATAGAGATGTACGGTATAGCGACAATCAGCCTCATTGTGATTATGATTGTTATAAGCGTATTCGTAATGTACAAACGCTGTAACAGAAGCGTCAAAAAGTGGGCCAGGAGAGAACTCAGTTCAGTAGTGGTTCAACCGCTACCCCAGTCCACTCCAGCACCAGCTGCTCCAGCTCCACAAGTAGTGCAGTTTCAGTAACATCGTAACGTGTACTTGTGTATATTTAAATATGTGTAAAAAAGTGTATTTAAACAAATAGTGTTTTAAGCGTAACATCGTATAGTTAGCCACCCATCTATAATAACTAGTCCTTGATTGCATTGTATAACTACCTACGTAGAGCGTAATGAGGTCAGCGAGCGCGGAACGCGCTCACGCAGCGAATTCCACGCAGCGACACAGTGCCTTCTGCACATTAGAATGGTTTTATTTAACCGACTTGTAAAGATGGGTTATTAATTTGTCAAATTTTTTTGTTAAATAAAAATTTTGGGGTGGTGTGATGTAGGGGTATGCTGACACAGCGCTGGTAGCGATAGGTACTGCGAACGAGGCGCAGCGAGCTCAGTCAGTTACCCCGCGCCCGCCACTAAGTTAAGACATATAGATTTTCTGAGATCGGTTTCCGTAGTATAAGACAAATATAAATTAAAAACAGTTTTTTTGGTGAATTTTGACTTTTATTGATATTCCGTCAGGGAACACAGTGCTAGGAGTCTTTCGGGTATTAGGTAGATAGCTAGCTCACCCAATCGATAGTAGTAGATATCCCTTAAACCCCGAAAAAAACAATCAACAAATAAGTTTATTTTCTAAAAATAAGTACATACGCATTTACAGTTTTTGTAAAAACAGTGGGGCTCGCACTCGGTCCAGACTGTGACGCGAGTCCGTGTTCTTTAACAAAAAGGTTGAATTTGCTACACCTGTCAGAATTGTAACTTGACATTATAGGAGACATTGCACTCGGTCTAGACTGTGACGCGAGTCCGTGTTCTTTAATAAAAAGGTTGAATTTGCTACACCTGTCAGAATTGTAACTTGACATTATAGGAGACATTGCATGAACTCACTGCACTTCCTAATACAGCTTACCCGATTTAATTTAAATTTCTAACCGACTTCACACAAAGGAAGAAGTTCTCAATTTGATTGTATACCCTTGCTTTTTTTTCATGGCTGCTCGGGCATAAGTTCTTTGTTTAAGGATCCGACATTGGTGATTCATTTTTGAACTCCAAAACTAGCGATGTGGAATCAGTCTTTTTTTGAGTACCTAAGCATAATTGAGAAAAAAATGCGTGGACAAAATTCCTATTAACAAGATTATAGGAGTATAACAGTAACTTGAAATAGAGTCACGTATCAGTTTTGTCGATCGTTAGTACGTTTTTTTATATTTACACATGTTTTTATTTAATAAGATTACTTTTTAATCTGGTATAATTCGGTTCCTGTCTGATTATCCAACACAAAAATATTTTTTCAATTCGAAACATTAGTTCCTGAGAATAGCGCATTCAAACAAACTATTCAGCTTATAATATTAGTATAGTTTTACATTCGTTGTTATTCTTTGTTACGTTTTTTCGAAATTAAGTAGGTAAGTAGCCTATGTTCAAATAGTCTGACTGTTATTAAATTGACAGTTAAAATGATTTATTCACTATTTATTGTTTAAATATTCACGAAACAAAAATGAGACTGTAAATATAAAATTCAAAGTTCTGACTGACTGTTATTATAATCAACACACAGCCCAAACCAATGGATAGATCGGGCTAAAATTTCTTAAACAAATAGCTTTTATGACGTAGGTATTTGCTGAGATTTTGGAAAACCTCTACGTGGACGAAGTCGCAGGTTAAAGCTAGTTAAACAAAATAGGTAATGAATAAATCATTTAACAACGTCCACCTGCTAATTTAATTAATTATAGAAACGAACATGGTCTAAGGTCATCTTTAATAATAATTACCTACTTGTCTAAAGATGCTTGCAATAATATATTATGTCGATGACTGTATCTAATTTATGTGTATTATGAAGGTGGTAAAACGAAACTAAATCTTAACCATGGAATTACAAGTGAAGTAATATTTAATCAAGCTAGATAAACATGTGGTTGACGTGCACGTCGCGCGACTATACTCTATTCCAAAAATTGCGCGAAAAATAATATTTTTTAACCTATTTAACCCCCGACGCAAAAACGACGAGGTGTTATAAGTTTGACGTGTCTGTGTGTGTGTGTCTGTCTGTGGCATCGTAGCTCGGCTGAACCGATTTTAATATAGTTTTTTTTGTTTGATATAGTTTTTTCAATGATATTATTCTGTTGATTATTTTTTAACTAATCTGATATAACGCAACCTATTCAAAAGGAAAGGCCTACGAAAAACAAATAAAAGGCAACAAAATCCAATATGACGATCGTTTGCCCCCAAGTCACGTCTTAGGAAATGAGCAGTGAACGAAAATTGGCGCCAACTATACTACTTTACTATTATTCGACACAAGTAAGGCTAACGACACATTTATCGCAATCTAAGGCGCGGGATACAAGATATCCTACATAATATTTGGTTTAAACTAGATGTTACGCCAGTACCCTGATCCAGCCTATCTTCTTTTTTTGACGTGATAACGTCTTTTAAATCGAATTATACACCGGCATTCACAAAAACGTGTGTGACGTCATGCGTCATGTTCTAGAACCATGACGGCGTCATGCGGTTAGCGCGTCATGGTAAACGTCATGCGTCTCGTGTTTGTTTTAGCACGCGGGTCGTGTTTGTAATATGAAACAAACACGACCCGCGTGCTAAAAAAAAAATTTTTTATAATAATATCGCTCATCTGGGCTTGTGTTATGGTGACAAGTGACGATTAGAAGAATTATATAAAGGAAAAAAATATAATTATTTAAAGGGAAAAAAAAAACAATTTGACATCGTTTTCTTATGACGTTATCACGTAAAATTATCATCCGTAAACCGACTTTACAGACAACCAATTTTTTACGTAGGCTTTTTATTTTAGTATTCGTATCTAAATAAGTAGATTTCCATTTCCAGCAATGTTAACTATTATAGGTTCTAAATCTAATCTAAGAGATTTGAAGACCTTATGCACCTTGAGTCCTACCAAATCATATTGCAGTATAATTGAAGAAGATACCTATAGATAGCTTCTGCGCCGGTCCCTAATAAATTGCGATAAGGGCTGGGAGAATCAGAAGAAGGTATTAATGTAATCGAAGTCTTAAATTTTTTGTGAATTATCTGCCCTTCGCCTTATTTGTTACAAATAAGGCTAACGACACATTTATCGCAATCTAATCGGATATTTATAATTTTGGTTTTTAGTCGAAGTTTCTTCACGCGATATTTTGGGGTTAGCTGTGTTCGGTGTTATCAGATATTTTTGAAGTTACTTTGGATTTGACAAGTCGAAAATTATACTTCTAGTAAATTATTTTTTTTGGAGGTTATTGTTAGGGGAAAACATAATATTAGATGCTATTATTACACTTAAAGGAAAAAAAAATTAAGATTAGTTATCTCTACACGCGAAAAATATAAATCCAATTTCGGTGAACCTTAATCTGTAGAGAGCTAGAGTTCTAAAAACACAAAAACTAGGTACTTTATATTTTCAATACCTTAAAAGAAAAATAAACTCATAAAAATCTAAAATCAAATTGATATCGACTATCTGTTCGAATTACATAATCCGTAGGTAATTCAATTCGGGAAAGCATCGTAACTTTTTGAGAAAGATCTAAAGTTGCGGTAATCTTGTTAATGGTTCACTGTGTTTCGTGGTACGGAGCGATTGGAACAGACTTCCTTTGGTTAAGAGATTATAGTAGACATTTAAGCGATTGAAATAAATTTAATATAAACGCGATCCTTTTTTTGGTTGGGTTTGATATTTCGACGCTGTTGCGAGACCATTTTCACGAGACTAATAACTATAGTAGCAGAGAATTGTATAATTGTAATAAACTTTAAATTGCCCTATGCATACAAGGAACGAGGAAGAATACGCGGATAAACGACTAATCGCATGGTCAAAACAACAACGTGCTTTTATAAATCAACAAATCACTCTAGTATGTTTAGATTGGCAAATAATTAAATGACTTTAGTGACTTAATATTGCAATTTGATTTTGACTTTAGTCTTTTATAAAGCCAGTTTACATCGCAAGAGTCGCACGACTATAGTTGCTAATTTATACAGAGCTTTAAACAATCAACATAAGACGTTGCCAAAAAAAAGGGACAGCAATTAACGTTACTTTAAAATAACTTTAGACAAAGTAGATTAACTAATTAAAGAACCTATAAACGCCTCTATCTCTAACAATGTCTAACACAATCAAGTCTCAGTACATTACTAAACCGCTCACAAAACAGACTCCCCATTTACAAAATTAAAGTCTCAATATTTAAGCACTGAAAGTACCCGAAACCCTCCATTTCAGAAACGATACTCCGATACGACCACTTAAAATGTTAATAGGATTCGGAAATAATTGAGAGCTCTACTACCCCCATAACTCTATTGTGTAACTTCACAATTCAATCGCGATTGATTTTAAAGGGCATTGTCGACAACGGCAAAGCTTTTGACAGAGTCGTTATTAATACGTACCTAGGCACATTTCGAAATTAAACTGAATCACATTAGTTTTGAAACAATGAGGGGTATATACTGGCTTAATATGAACGCTCTTTGTAGGTTCTATTTGTATGAGTTGGATATTTAATACGATCGTGAGCTTGTAGATTTGATGAATGAGTTTCACAAGGCTCTGTGTTAAGACCTTCATTTTTTTAATGATATTTACTTTTAAAATCTAATCTATTTCTACACTACGAAAGTTGTTAAAAATACTATTGAACGAAAATAAAAATGAATAAGCCTTTAAACTTTAATTAAACAAAGTCATTGACGATACCCTCCAATGACAGTGTCTCCAAGATGCTGTCAAACTGGGGATATGGTTTCCCACTTGACGATCAATTAAAAATCCTTTTCTGTGATAGGTATACTAATCTATTTAATCTAACAAATATGAATATAAGTCAATAGTAAAATTGCAAAATAATAAGCATAAAATATCACGTCTACGCTACTAAATTACGTCCTCAACCTGTTGCTTTAAATTTTAATCAAATGACATTTCTATTTATAAAAGGTCAAAATATGAACTGCTACAAAAAAAACTACAATTGAATTCATAAATAATTTACTTAATGTTGCATTCCCACGATATATCATAGAAGGTGTAGGCGGCCGAATATAATGACACCTACATGATATTATTATTAATGGTGGCCGTGGGCTTGAACTATTCTTTACTTTGTACTTCCGAGTTTTGAGGTACGATTATTTGAGAATTAAGTACATTTTGTGATTCAATTGAAAGATCTGGGGATTATGATCAATAATTGATCTTTGGTCAATTTCATTATTGGCCATAAAGGTATATAATTGGCCAGTCATAAGGCTGGTATATTTATAAATCAAACGAACTTACCTAGTGAAGTTTGATTCCAATTATACGAGGTTATAGATTGACAGCATTCCATTAAACTTGCAGCAAGGATATCCTAGACCGCTGGTCCACTATATTTAGAGTCGATACTCTAAGGAACAAAAAACAGCCACTACTACCCACTGTGCACACCGGCCGACCACCCGCGCGGGCCTCTCGAGCGGCACCTCATTTATTTCAGAGAGCCGAATGGAAACACAGAATTTTTAATTTTTCTTCCATTTCTAAAATCGGGTTAATAATAATGTTTTATTGGGTGGGTGGGGGTGCAATGCTGTCAATCTATAACCTCGTATAATTGGAATCAAACTTCACTAGGTAAGTTCGTTTGATTTATAATTATACTTCGGATAATAGATTGACAGCATTCCATTAAACTTGCAGATGTTTAGAGCACTAAAGTGAAATAGGAAGGAAAATAGAAAATATTAAATTGCATCTGCTAAGGTAATTCAATGCGTTTTATTTTAGAAGAATCATAAGGTAAGGAAAGTAAAACCCTTGATGTGTAAAAACACCATTAAAATAAAATTGGTAAAATATTTAAGACCATCTTCATGGTTTGCGTACAAACAATACCTGTACACGATGATATTGACAATATGTAGAGCATTCGATTGAATTAAAATATTACACAACTTACGTGGAGCATATACCATAAAGGCATGATTTTGGTGTGGGTTATAATACCTGCAGATGGGTTCACAAACTGCCTGAAGAGCTCTGAAGTCAAGTTTAATTTCTGGTTCCTTTGGATTCGATTAGACACATCTAAAATTGTTACGATCATTGATCACGAAGTCTGTAATTAAAATTCATGGTAGAAAATGGTAAAAAGTATAGAAGTGTTAAACGAAAACCTTAGTTTTTTATTTATAAACAGGCGTATGTTTTATATTATATATATGGTTTAATTATTATAGAATTAACAATTTTTAAACTTGTATATAGATCAATTACTGACTATAAATTGTAAACATTTAAGGCAAAAGACAATGGTCAATGACAATGGTAGTACTCCCATAATATATAGTCTCGTCTGATTTTACTTATTTACGTAATTTTTGTGGCAATCAATTGATTTTAATATAACTTCTTAAATGAAAACTAAACATATAAAAGCGACAGGCCTTTTTGATATTATGACCATATTTTAAATTTTTCTAACGTCAATGTTTTTACTCTTTGTCGTGCTGTGCAGAAGTGCAGAGGCACACAGGTTATTTCTAAGAATATCTACTTTTATTCATCATTATCAAAGACATAGGTAATATTGATTTATAGAATAGAGAAATGAGTTTTGGGTTCCTTTCCCATAACGAAAAAAGTGTTGCGAAAATAATCAGCTGTGAAAACTTAAAAAGCATCTACTTCAGTAAGATACGGGTTTTCCAGATATTTCGGGTGATCAGGAATGTCAGTTTGAAAAAAATAAATAAACCACATGTAGATTATACAAATTCCATGAAACAAAAATGCAAATTTTGATAAAAAATCAAAATTGACAGTGTATGATGCGTCAAGAACATTTTTCATTTCGGTTTGAATATCGAGCGAAATATTAAACTTTTCTCAGTCAAACTCTCAGGTCATAGTAGTCTTGTCACAGTTAGCGATGTTTTCGCGGTCGAAACTATGGTCTCCGCAAGAATATATTATAATAATTTATCACGATTTACGTAAGAGTGTAATATTTAACAAAGATTGTGATTATTCATGATGTTTTGGGAATTTAATTTAGGTACACCACTAATATTTTGTCCCAAACGCGATATACGCGGGGAATATAATATTATTTCAAACATAATTAACGCGAATACTTACATTATGCGTGGAGTATTATGATACTCAACACGCCTCCTGTGGAGTTTGTTTTGCTCCTTCATCTTTTCGTATTATTATAGGGTACATTTGACCTTTCTGTATTCTTCCAGCCAAATAGTTGGCCAATGTTATGCCTCAAACACGATATACGTGGAGGACGTGGTGTCCCAAACACGATTTTCGTGGGGACTCTCCTTATACTCCCGTAATTTTCTTAATTTTTTGTACTTCCCTTTAAACACCGTTTGTCGTGTGTTTGTTCTCCATAAAACTGAGTATATTCTATTTTAATACGATGCTCAACACGATTGCGTGAAGAATGTTTGGCCCCAAACACGATATACGCGGGGGAATGTGGTGTCCCAAACGCTTTTGCGGGGACTCACATTAAAATCGGAGAATATGATGCTCAACACGACGACGTGGAGAATGTTTGGCCCCAAACACGATATACGCGGGGGAATGTGGTGTCCCAAACGCGATATACGCGGGGTTCACATTAAAATCGGAGAATATGATGCTCAACACGACGTGAAGAATGTTTGGCCCCAAACACGATATACGTGGGGGAATGTGGTGTCCCAAACACGATTCTCGCGGGGACTCACATTTTAATCGGAGAATATGATGCTCAACACAACGGCGCGGCGTGGAGAATGTTTGGCCCCAAACACGATATACGTGGGGGAATGTGGTTTCCCAAACGCGATATACGCGGGGTTCACATTATACTCCGATAATATGGGGATCATCATCATTTCATCATCTTCCTGCCCTTATCCCAATTTATTTGGGCCGGCGCAGTATGTCTTCTTCTTCCATTCACTCCTATTAGTCGCTCAGCACGATATAGAAAATGTTTTTTCTCCAAACGATCTTCGTCCTGTTATGTCCAATGTGTCATGTTCTGCGAAACTTATTTATTCTTTATAATATTTAAGGTGGTGAAGGTTGTGTTTCAATACAATATGCATGGAAGACGTAGTGTCTCAACTCTCTATGCGTAGAGAAGTAATGCTCCAACCACGACATACGTGGAGGATGTAGTGTTTCAATAATATATTCGAAGAGAAAATAATGTTCCAAACACGATACACGTAGAGATGTAGTGTCTCAAAACTGTAATATAGTTTTATGCATAATATGCGTGGAGAGTGGAGAGGTAATGTTCCAAACACCATATACGTGGGAATGTAGTGTCTCAACACTATATGAGTGGAGAAGTAATATTCCAAACACGATATACGTGGGAATGTAGTGTCTCAACATTATATGCGTGGAGAAGTAATGTTCCAAACACGATATACGTGGGAATGTAGTGTCTCAATACTATATGCTTAAAGAAGTAATGTTCCAAACACGATATTCGTGGATATGTAGTGTCTCAAATCGACACTATAGAAAGTGATTTTTCAATATTTCGAACACGATTTTGTGAGGTTGTAATATCTTAAACACGATTTTCGTAAAAATATACCTACCTCAATACGGTCCACGCAGATTATGATACTTAAACAATGTTTATTTACAAGTACCATTAGATATTCTATATTTTATTCTTAACTTGGTTAGGACTTGTAAACAATAATAAAAAATAACTAATTTGATTCATAATTATTTCAATTATGTAATTTTATACATTAAAATTCCATTTTCTATGTCTAAACAAGACGCATCTGTGTTCAGATAACTAATATAGATAGGTATTATCCATAGATATATCGTTGTAGGTACCTAGACCTGCCTATAGCATTGATCGGTAGGCTAAGTTACCAATTACTGAATCGAATGACAAATACTTATAAAATTATTTAAATCACACAAAAAATGGAGGGTAGACCTTGTGTCGTACCCCCATCGTGTCGTCAAACGATTGACAAGACAACTCGAGCGCGAGCGACAAAACAAGTCATATTTAGGTCTAAATGTCTAAACTCAGTTTTGATGAGTAGAGTATTTCGTTCGTAACGTCTAGTGTGTGTCTAACACAACAACACAATATTATGCGTGGAAATCTTACAGATATTTGATAAATTGATTCCAATCGTATCCGGTTTCGATATAAAGATATTGAAAGTAATTAAAATGCACAACACAGAATGTAGGTACTTTTAAAAAATAGCAATAGTGTGTTCACTTTGTACTGGTTTGTACACGTTTATACCTGTAGTTCGGTAATAAAGTTACTTATAAACAAGATAACAAGCATTATCAAAATGGTTTTCGAATTATCGGGTTATATGTATTAGAGATTAGGTATTAGGTTATTATTTTTACCTAAAAAGTCTAAATTAATTTCATAATTTCATTTCAACTTCATGAAGGGCAAAAATGACAAGTGGCACACTAAAATGGGTATAAGGCTGTGTAGATTTATATACACAAATGTGTAGGTATCTTAAATACCTATGCAGGCTATAAATTATCAAAAAACTCACCCATTTATTTGTTCCATGTTTTGAACATGAACCGATGAAATAACTAAATGTACATACCACTAAGCAACGCGATATGTCGCCAGTGGAATTCAAGCGTACGTGTGGACTCCACGGCACTAAAATACTTAATGAGGTGCCGCTCGAGAGGCCCGCGCGGGTGGTCGGCCGGTGTGCACAGTGGGTAGTAGTGGCTGTTTTTTGTTCCTTAGAGTATCGACTCTAAATATAGTGGACCAGCGGTCTAGGATATCCTTGCTGCAAGTTTAATGGAATGCTGTCAATCTATTATCCGAAGTATAATTTATCATGTGTCATTTATATTGTTGGTCTTTTTAGAGTTGGAATTGTTTTTTATTGGATTGGCCATACATTGTCTTTGGACATTATTGCTTTTGGGACATTAGTAGCGCAAAGGTATTCGAAGAGAACATTATTTTATCTACTAATTTTGGAAATTGTATCATTTTTTTGATCTTAAAGAATAAGTGGAAAATGAAATCAAAAAGGCTTTCAATGATCGCAGATTGAATAAAACTTTAATATATACCGCTGCGAAGTATAGCGCGAGGGATTAGATACCTACGCCAAGCTTAATGTAGTTTGAAGTAGCAAACACAATTTGAATATAAAACAGCTAATAAATCTAAAAATCGAAACATAAAAATCTATTTTGAAAGTCAAAATAGTTTAAATGCAATCACAATAATTCAAGAATGTCTTTAGTATTATTTTTACAATTGTTGTAAAAGAATAATGTAATTCCATCAATCTAAAGAATACAATAAAACATTTTTTAATAAAACTTAGTAATAACTTGTTACTTGAAAATCAAAAAAGTTCATACATAATTTATTGTGAAATGAGTGTTTTTAACTGTCTAGAAATTTTCAAATTACCTAATTAATAAGGAGAAATCAAATTTATAGTTAACAAAGTGAACTGAGTATTTTGGTTGTGACCTTACTAACTTTACAGACGTATTTATTCCACCTACTTTGACTTAGGCTGAAATGTATTAAGTAGGTACTTGTTGAATTTTTTCGGCTTTCGGCTTGCAATTTTTTATAAAATTATATAAAAAAACGAGCTTCTGCTCACTGCTCATGGCTTCACCTAAAATTTCTCATCTTAGGGGTGGAACTTCGAAAATAACTTCACAACGAACGCACTCTCTGAAATTCATGGTTACAGGACATTGATAAATCTGGCAGTTAGTTATGATTTTTAATTATATATGCTTAGATAATATGTACCTGTTATACCTATTTTAGATATTTATGTTGTATTGTAAACCAGAGCTGTTATTTATGGAGTATTATCTGCCTAAGTTAAATTTTATATATTTTTTCGTCATTTCCGTTTTTGTTAATTACACCTACATGATTTTCAAATAAATTAAATAGTAACGCCTTCTAATACTTTAATTCGTCCATTTCTCAACCCACAAAAGTATATAATAGTGAATGGAAACCATTTTACCTTTCAAATTTTATCTAAGTACTTTACAGGTACTATTAACCACCTCGAACCCGCCTGAATCACCAACTTGCATCACACCTACTTCTCCCATTGAATTTTCTACCTTACCCTAACAAGATACGTCTCACTTCGGACTTCGAGCTCGTAGTACGCTCAATAAACGCAGCTTTAACAGGCTTTGTAGTTGGTGCTATCAATACATTCTCGGAATTGTCGCATTGAGACCGCTCTATTGAATTTTCGATCGTATTTCTTTAAACTAGAGTTTATTTTTCGCAAATTGTTATTTCGATGTATGTTTTCCACCTGTGGCCAGGACCTAGAGAGTCTGTATTGGTTTTTTGGTTATGTGGTAAGTATGGAAGTGGGAAAATGTTTGAATATTATCATGGGAATTAACAAGTATGGTACAATTATGTTCAGTGGATGAATTTTACATACTCTCATTCACACATAAGTCCGTTTTATCGTATTACGTTTTTATTCGCTGATGACAGATCATGTAAATGCATGATCCGTTACTTATCAGGGATATTGCTTAGACATCCGTTTAAGGCATTTTGCTACAAAAACAAAAAGCGTTTTAGATGACCCGCTTATAATCGCTGTGTGCGTATGAGTACAAATACGCACGATCTATATATCTCGGTTCTTACTCTATGGAAGCGTGTTCACTGGATACAAGTCGTACCTATAGGTAGTACGTACCTATGTGCAAATCAATCTCAAAACAAAAGACGATCAATTCGTGCGAACAAAATTGTATTCCAAGAGCAAGCGGCCTTAGAATTGAATGACCTCATTGTACCACAATCTTAATAGTTAAAATCATGTGTCATTGCATGATCTACACTTCTGGCATTCGACAATAATGAGAAACACTTTTTTCTTTGCGGATATTACATCATTTCGGATAACCGTTCCTAACAATTTGTCTTAGTTTTAGTGAGGTCATCAGAACATTGGGTAAAACCGACGACGTGAGATAAAAAAAAAATGAAAATAATTAATGGTATATATAAAGCTCACCACTTTTAATATAGCTGAACTGACTTTCATGATTTATAATTCTAAGATTGCCCACGGAAAGCTCAGTTTGGAAAAAAATATTTGATTTTTTTTTGTTTCTATGATAATAGCAGAAAAAGTAAATGAGAAACACAGAAAAAATGATCTCAATCGTTGGAGCCGTCTTTGAGTAATTGATAAACATACTTAGGTATACTATAAGTATTCTCCTCCTTTTTAAAGTCGGTTAAAAAAAACAAAGTAGGCGCCTCATACTATGCTCGTACTCAAATTATGTTGACAACATCTGTCACGACTGATTCGCCATTTTATTGACCAATATTTTTGGGCTGTCAAAAGTTAAAAATATACTCGTAGGAGTGACACATGCGGAACTTTACTAAAAGCCGCCGATTTTCTCACCCAATTTTTTTTAAGTTATGGAGTAGTTATGAGCCGCTACAAAATGCCAGCCCCGTAAAACGTCCTCGAGGCAGACTGAGTCGCAAGTGGAGAGACGAATTGGACTCATGCACAAACTACTGGTCCACCCTGGCCCTAGACAGAAATTAATAGACCGAAGGGAGGCATTGCCTTGCAGTGGGACAAAGTGGGCTTATATTTTTTTTTACTTTAGAGTTTGCTCGGAGTTTGTATAACTTCCCAACTGGCCTTCAAACCCCCGAGCGGTTTTTCGCCGAAACGCTAAATTTTTTTGCAAGTGCATTTTGCAAATTTGCACTTCACTCTGCAATTACTCACATTATTTGTTCAAGTACTAATATTTAAACTATGTCATCTAAATAGGAAATTTCATTCTGAATGCAAAAAGGTATAAATGTTATGAATTAGTCAAACCAAAATTAATTTATATGCTTTTATATGAAACTAGCTGCGCCCCGCGGTTTCACACGCGTAATAATTTTCTACGCAATTTTCTTAATATTTTCTTTCATAAGAACCTTCTCCTGACAATAACAAACACAACAAAAAAAGAATTGGCCAAATTGGTCTAGGCGTTGTTGAGTTATGCGCTTACCAACACATTTTGCGATTCATTTTTATATTATATATAAACGGGTCTGCCCCCTTCAAGCGGCCATTTTTTTTCGACTTGGCCAGTCTACCGCTACTAGGGGGCGCCACCTCGGCCAGCTGAAAAGATAAGTATATCCGTAAGGAGTTTCCTTCATTGTTGCACATTCTGTGACACTAATAAGCTACACTAAACTGATCTAGTCTATTATAATTGCACTTGCTCATTCCTATACAATACAACGCTTCAGTACCCAATTATTCGCTCGCTTAACATTTCAGAAGCGATATTATGGAACGAAGGGATGGGATATCGATTATGTACAACTATATCGATATAGTATCGATATTATCGATGATTGGAAACAATGACGTCTTGTGGTGAGCGTGGCTTCTAATTGAGATACTCTGAATAAGGATAGTAATGTTATTACAATGGTTGAATATAATGAACGTTGATGAGCTATTGTTTCTTCGTTGTTATTAATTATTATGGTTTGGGTTATTGAATTTTAGAAATAATTAATTGAAAAAGTAGTAACAGTTTTTTTAAATTTGAACTAAAGAGTTTTTATTTGACACTATAAACATAATAACTAGAAGCGGAGCAATATTAGATATTAGCAATATCTAATATTGCTAAGGTTGCAAAGTAATATCAGATCTATTATCTACTATCTTCTAATTATCTACTAATTATGACATATTTTTATGACGCCATCTCTATTTGGTTTTTGCAAATCCAACTTTTCTGACCTGAAGGCCAATTCTCGTAAATAACATTGTTTAAATTACATTTCAATATCATTCCGATTGCATTTCGATTGCAAAAGATACCCATAAAGTCTGGTTTTTTTTTACAAAAAGCTAACTTTGAGGGTATTTTGAGCTACTTTGTGGGTATTATTTTGTGATCGAAATGCAATCGAAATGATATTGAAATGTAATTTTAACAATGTTATTTACGAGAATTGGCCTTCTGATGAGAAAATTAAAAAATAAAACAAAGAATAATATAGATAGATAGATAAATACTTTATTGGAAACACAATATTAAATTACATTAAATAAAATAGAAAACAAAGCTGTCTTAATGTTATAAAGGGCGGCCTTATCGCTTAAAGCGATCTCTTCCAGGCAACCTTTTATTGGCCATAAGTTGAGGAAGGTGAAAGGTAGGGTGTCCAAACTTAGGAAATAACTTAAACTACTAGACTAGCTCAAGTGAAACTGTAAGTCACTGCTAGTCATTTAATAAAACCACAAATTCCAATACAACGATAAGTATACCGACTTAGTATCAATTTAATAAGATCAACTTACACTGCAGTGGAAACACGGATTAAGTCGTAAATACATGGACGACTTAATTTCCAATTAGACTAAGTGGACCTTAATTTGTGTATTAAGTATTAGAACACAATATAATTCACGTAATACTTAGTTCTGTCTTTGAAGTAAAATGATATAGGACGATTAGGTATGGTCCAACTCATATTTATTGGCACAGAATTTAATAGACTTTTGTAATTCTATGAATTTAAAAAAATAAAATAAATAATTCTATGAATTATTATTATAATGTTTTAGCTATAAATATAAAATAAACTGAATGGTTTAATTCGGTTAGCGGCTACTTACTTATGGTTATGTTTACCCGAAAATCAGCTAAACACGGAGAGGTCAACTTAAAGGTGAAAGGGTACCTGCGCTCTCTCCATACAAACGTAGTCGACTGTTTCCTCCCTGGATAATGACACTAGCACAAATATTTTTGTGCAATAAAACCTATAACTGCCATGACTATGCCCCTATGTTTTGGTTTTCTTTCATTTTCTAATTATCATAGAAATTAAAATTAAAAAAAAAACAACAAAATAGGGACATGGTTATGGCAGTTATAAGTTTTATGCACCAAAAATATTTGCTCTAGTGTCATTATCCAGGGAGAAAACAGTCGACTACGTTTGTAATAGTTTGTATGGAGAAAGCCCCCGGTACTCTTTCCTCTTAAGATTTTTTTAGGTTGGACTGTTCTCAGTTTAAATTGTATTTATTTAAAAAAATATTTCAAAGTAAGTATGTAGAATTATGTTCCAGTGTGGTGAATTACAAAATAAGGTTAAACTTTTAGTTTCTAACCTGGTAATTTTATATACGAAAAACTAACTAAAAATTAAATTTTGAGAACCGCAAGTTCGATTTCACATTATTAAAAAATTCTAGCTTGATTAGTCAAGAATGAAAAGTGCATTCGAGCTAAATAATTGATACAGATTAGCATCCCACGCTATCCGGATTAGAACGTCTCGTTTCAAGCAGATATTTTAACATTTTATTAAAATTTAACTCGATTATTGATACTAGATAATTTGACAGGTTATTAAAGCAATAATGTGGCGTAATAGATAAGCTTTTTGATGGTTGGAATACATTAACTATTTAAGCATATTGAAAATAATTAAGGCTGTACCAGAGACTCAGTCGCACTGGAGTAAGTAGAAGAAAGTGTCAACGTTAAGTAATTTAATTCTACTTTATTTCCACCTAAAAATGAGCGTAGGTTGTCATTTACTGTTAGCACAACTGTCAAAATAATAGCAATTACATACCTATCAGGATATTTTACCTACACTACTGACACCTAATCTACACTTTATATTGACACAAATAAATTGGGGGTCAACTAAGCGGTTCAAATATCATGACGCCACGGCGGTGGAAGGAACCACGTTCCGTCATTTTATTTAATATGCCAGTAATTTCGGGGCCTATTTATAGTTATTACAAACAAAAAAATATTTTTCTTTTATAATATTAGTGCCTATAGATAAACACATTAAATATTACAGTGAAATACAAGATGGCGCCACAACCGACGACGTTTTGACATATACTTCAATCTTTGTATATCATAGTATACATACATGTATACCAAACTATATACATGTATTATACCACACTATACATACATGTATACCACACTATACACACCATGTATACCTCAGTATACATGACCGGCTTACGTTGTTTTTCTTTTGTCGGTAACACGTCGTGATACCGACAATTTAATTTTGAAATCATGATTTTCAGAATGGTTTTCTTTATTGGAAATTCGAATTTGTTCTGAATTCGGGCACCGGAACGAGGTTTGGTCAGTTCACTGGCCACTAACAAAAATAGGCAAACGAAATTGCAGTGCAAAGGATTTTGTAGTAGCAACGTAAAGTAAGAGTCGACTGCCATAGAAATATTCGGGTAACGAATGCGTGCCACTTGAATTCGAGACCAAAATTTTACTTAGGAAAATGTTCATATGTACTTATTTAATATCTTTTTATTAGATATCAAATTAAACTAATTGCCTAATTAATTTATTTACATTGAAATTTTTACTAGCAAAAAACAAGTCAAAGTCCACCCATTTTCATTTGGATGCTTTTGTATATTTTGTAAATAGATCACATAGAAACGTCTTAAACACTAAGTTAGGATGTGTGCCTTCGGAACCTGGTAATCACAGTTTTTACTATCATTAAAGGTCGATTTCAAGTCTGTTCTTACTACTTCTCACTCACCTTAAATAGTCAAAATGAAAAAGCGTTTTTAAAAGGCCATATAAATAAGGAAGGACTTAAATTTTAATCTTGAACCTTTAAAACAAATGTCCGTCAATTAGTCAGTGAAAATTTATTTATCACAAATTGGGCTTTAAAAGTGAGGGATAATTTTTCAAACATTAAGTTAATAGGCTGTAAGTCAATGATAGAAACACCTACGTTGTTCTTTGAAACTGTCACATTTGTTCCTCAGTATAAGTTGCTACGTAAGTGTCTTAAGTTATGAGTGTACATTTATCTGCTTTATACGTAATACGTATAAAAGCAGATAAATGTTCATTTACGAAAAATAAATAAAAATAAATAATAAATATTGCAGGACATTTCACACATAGCCATCTAGCCCCAAGCTAAGTAACTAGACTTGTGTTATGGGTTGTGTTGTGGGTTGTGTTATTCAAATTTAGGCACTATTTATAGCAATTGTGTTCTTTCGATGTCTCAGTGGTTTCGCAGTAATAGTCTGTTGAACGAAACACCATCATGTTTTTCTAGCTACTAAACCAGCGCCGCCCCGGTTTCTTACACAAATTCCTATAGAGCGATACTTTGTCACTTTTTAAAACTACACTTTAAAAGGAACTTTCAATTCTTCTATAATTATCTTACTAAGCATGTGTACGCACGCACGTTGTTTATTTTAGTTTAATTAGTTTATTTTTAAAGTAAAGTGTGTCTAGTCTATGACAGTAAATGGTTTAAATTTTTTACACGCACGTTTTTCAATTTCTAGAACGAGGTTTAAGAATAGTCCGAGATGTGTATTTAAACCTTAGATTTAGACATAGATTTAATTTACTCGTGAACTATAATCTAAACACTATCCATCCCTATATAATCTATAGGGATGGTGTAAACACTATCCCTATAATTATAATCTATAGGGATAGTGTTTTGAGACTATAGTTCTAGTGTCTTAAATCTAAGGTTTAAATCCACATCCCGGAATATTCTTAAAACTCGTTTTGGAAAAAGGGGGTATGACTTCCGATAAATTGTGAATCAGCCACGTTGCATAGGTCTGGCTGTTATGGGTTCTCGGTCTATAATATAACCGATCTAATTTCATATCTAGTAAGGCACTCGTTCGTAGCCATTATTCTTGGTGCTTTATCGTAAGACGCTGACAGAAGGTTTTGGCATCCAATATCTTGGGGATTAGTCTGAGACAGGAGCGGAAGCGACTTATCTAGTTATGTTTAATGGGATTTTTATAGAAAAAAACCTGTGAAAATAGCATTTAACTTACACAAAAAGAAAGTTTTATCGCCTCGAACAAAAATTAAAAAGTAATATTTGTTTTGGATATCAGCTATCGGACAACTTAAGAACCAATCTAAAGCATTTATTGTAAAATATGAATGTTGTATGAGTGCGGTTTTTTTCCTTAAATCCGTTACAGATGATGACGTTATTTTGTATTACATTTTATCCGCATTTAGTTTTTGCAAGTGACTACTTTTTTTTCTGAAAATTTACACATCAAGAAAGAATAATTAATGGTTGTAGTATTAAAATTTTTAAACTCGCTTCCTCCTAGTTTTTGTACCCCACCTGGAGACTAATGCCTGTCACTCGGGAAGAAGAATCGCTTTATATAAATTTCTCTAGTGCAATTAATTTCTGTTATGTCGGTACGATATCGGCTCGGTTTAATTAACCTCTGGTTTAGAGGTGAACTCTACTCATTGGTTTTACTAAGCTTTTAGTTAGGTTTGAGTTATCGTTTGATTGATTGTCGTCTACGACCTTGGTTTTGTAGGTTATCATAAACGAGGCACCTGTAAACATATTTTGAGGCTGCCTGAATTGGATCGAATTGAATAAGAACTCCGCACGGCGATGTTTAAAGGATTTTAATTAGTGGAAACGCCGCTCCGCTCCTGTGGACAGACAGCCTAAGACTTAAGGGACAGAATGACAGTGGTCATCATTAGGTGATCCATCGATTGCGTTGGGTCCTCATAGTTACCCAGCGCAATGGATCACCTC
Organism: Idaea aversata; assembly: GCA_907269075.1. Lineage (NCBI taxonomy): Eukaryota > Metazoa > Arthropoda > Insecta > Lepidoptera > Geometridae > Idaea > Idaea aversata. The sequence continues at coordinate 839,737 of OU026100.1, forward strand.
ATCCAATGTCCACCTGTGCCCCAACACCTGCATGTTGGACGATCTAAATCAGAAATCCAACATGATATGGAACAGCCTACGGTTCGAAGGCATGAAACATTATTCCAGTCTATAACTCGCCAATGACCTAGCAGCCTACTGAAGTGGGTGAACCTGACTTTCTTTACTGAACTGTATTAAGAAGAATAGCTCACGATATTCCACAGCTGGGCAAAGGCCTTTCTAACCACTTTCTACCTCAAGGTCCTGTGTTATGGACGACCGCTCTTCTAGGTCATCTCGTTATCGCCTTCGGCACCATGCCTCAGAGGCATCTGCCAATTTGTAGAGCTGGCACCAAGATGTCAGTTTGACCCAGAGTTCATTTGACATATGGCATACATGACTGGCCCAGTCACACTTAAGGTGGTCGCAGATTGATCAGAGCCGAACGAATCGAATTTTTGCCGTCCCCGGGAAAAGGTACCTTATATTAATAGACATAAGGTACATTTATATTTCAGAGTCGGCCGCCTCTATTAATATAAGGTACCTTTTCCCGGGGACGGAAACGGAAACTTCGGTGAAGCGAGTTCTTGAACGAAGCAAAACGAGGATATTTAATTTATTCCTTACCCTGTGATGGGATATTATATTAATAGGCTAATTTTACTTTTCCATAGTTAGGGACTAACAGCTAGCAGTTAGGTACTTTACTAATAATTTTCCAATCTGTCCCGAGCATCTGGTAATATAGAGTTATGAAGTTACATAACGGGTCATCAAACCTTGGAACTTGGTAACGAGTCAAGTTTGATTGACTGCGGGTTGACAACTTTACTGTGTCTTTACTAGGATATTGGCTTCTACCTGTTACATTACATTTGGTTACTTGTCTACAACTTGTATTGATAGCGGTAGCAAAAGAAGTTAACATATTATTATAAAAACAGGTCGTTTAATAGTACAGTGTAAAACTTAATCTTTGCAACATTATGAGTACCTACTACGTATACGTCATGAATATGAATAGGCAATGAAAAAATAGACTAATAGCTTCTTAGTCAAAATGCCTACTAAAGACTTATTTTGGCATATCTAACGCGATTTAGGCATACTGCGGTAGACACAAACAGACACTGAACGATTCAAGGTGATATCATGCAAATGAATCTAACTAAATAAAAAAAACTTTAGCTTTCATATTTTACCTTAGGTAATGGCAAGAACTCATGGACATGATTTTAATTGTTCTTCTTTAATATAGGTATACTGCCGAAAATCATAAATAACGTCACGCCATAAGATAATCACAAAAAAAACTCCCATGGGTTTTTTGTGGCATCTTCTCATTGGCGGGCGCGTTTTGGTGAATTCAGGCAATAAATCTTAAAATAAATCTGAAGTCGGACTGGGTTAGATTGAATGTTGAGAGATATAATATAGGAAACATGGTGTCACCCAGTCCGACTTCCAAGTATGTTTAAGTTATCTGCTGTTTTAGTGACCCGAAATGGATTATTTTACACTTTTTAGTTTTTTTTGAATGAATGAATGAATGTCATTTATTTGCTTGAAATATGGTACAAAGATGTCACATAAAAATATAGTTCAACATATTTCACCAGCACTTAGCTTAGCATGCAAATATTATTTATATTTTTTATATTTTTTTCAGTTTTTTTTCTAGTTTTTGTTTTCAGGTTTTTTTTAGTTTTTGTTACCAGGATTTTTTTTTCAAGTTTTTTTTTAGTTTTTGTTTTCAGGTTTTTTGAAGTCGGTTTTTAAAATTTTAATTAATTTTTTTATTTAACCATTTTTAGTGCAGAAAAAAATTTTTAGACTCTGAAAATTGTACTCCATGAGGCGAAAGCGACTATTTCTTAAAATTGCAACCTGTACCTAATCGTAACTCATTGAAGAGTTTGGTGATGAGAAGGTTCAGATGCTTTATTCGTCGATAGGTACCTATTAGTGTATGGGCCAATTCTACTAGTGGTAATGGAAAATTTAGCAATTTGCTGAACCTCGCTGTGCAGATCTGTTCATCACTCCAAAGATCCTCATCAGATCTTCATTTAGGATAGGGTTCTCTATCAACATTCATACAAGCCCAGTCCAGCGACTAAATTCGACTAAATTCTTCAAATTGTAAACTGTGATCGTAACCGATTCAATAGTTGTCTGATGAGAAGGTGGTTTTAGATATTCCATTTATCGGTAACTATTAGTTTATGGGCCAATTCTACTGGTGGAAATCGAAAATAGAGCAATTTGCTGCACTCTCGAGGTGCAATGCTGTTCATCACTCCAAAGACCCTCATCAGATCTTCATTGAAGATAGGGTTTTCTGTCAACATTCATACAAACCCAGTCCGGCGACTAAATTCGACTAAATTCTTCAAATTGTAACCTGTAATCGTAACCGATTGAAGAGTTTTCTGATGAGAAGGTGGTTTCAGATATTCCATTTATCGGTAACTATTAGTTTATGACCCAATTCTACTGGTGGATAACGAAAACTGAGCAATTTGCTGCACTCTCGAGGTGCAATTCTGTTCATTACTCCGAAGATCCTCATCAGATCTTTATTCAATTTTTATGGGACCACCTCTGAGTTATCCCCTTTCATACAAAAAAAGATTTTTCCAAATCGGTCCAGGCGTTTTCGAGTAATCGGCGAACATACATAAAAAAAAATATATATATATTATATATACGCGACGAATTGAGAACCTCCTCCTTTTTTGAAGTCGGTTAAAAAGTAGGTAGGTACAATTAGATTCAGGCACCATTAATTTGGCAAGTGTTCTATTACCTACCAAGCGTCATAGGGATACGTTTTGAGCGATTCGGAACTATAACTATAAGTACTTAGTTTAGAAAAAAATCTAGTAAAGCCTGCCTCTAACACTCCTAGTTTTTGCATATTGTTAAAAATAGATAAAATTAATCCCCTAAACATTTTCTTTAACCTTATTTAGGTTAATAGTTTTGGGACTCAATTCAGTTATTTAGAGTAATAAATCTAAAAGCAGATGTTGCTCGAAATTTCAGTGGAATGTCACACGCCGATTCCAGAAATAAGTTGCGGGAAGTAATAAATATATTAGGATTAGATGCATTTCTAATTTAGGGGATTTTTGGCCTCTTTTAAAAGACCAAGGCAGATTGCAGATTTTTAAATTGGTCCATAGTTTGTTAACATTTTTAAGGCAAAAAAAAACCACCAAATATTTTCTTTTTTTTTTTTTCATACCTAATTATAATATGAACTTATAAACCAGGTTAAATTCAGTATTTTCGCCGTAATACTGTAAAAATAACACAATAAAAATTTACCTTTTTTACTTAATACTCGAGAATCAAGATTTTTTTATTTAGCATTTTTTCCTAAGAGAAATGATAAATAAAATAGGAATTGTTAGTTTTTTTTTGTCTTAAAACGCCTGATACCATGATCATTTGCTACACCTACTGAATATGATTGGAAACTGATCACGGTATCCGTGGCTACCACTTGGTGTGATCGGTATCCAATTGAGTCTGATACCGGTATCAGTGGAGACAAACCTCTTCTATATGCCACTTTCAATATAGTCATAAAAGTAAGTTAGTATGACGTGTATTACAATGTATAGGTAGACATTTTTTTATCAAAATGAGTACTTAAAGAAGTTTCAACTTCACTGAAAAAGTACCTAAGTATAGATTTTTTATCACAGTTGCTCATAAAGTGGATCTTATTAAACCGCTTTTAGGCTCATAATGCAACGTATTTTACACGTGTGCCAAAAAAAAAATCCAACTATTGCTAAAATAATACGCTATCTCGATAAGTCAAATACGTATCTTACTGCTAATGACATATTAGGTAGATGTTTTGATGTATAGAAAAAAGGTACAATCAAAGAGTTTTTAAGCCTTGCTGGCTTAAAACTCTATGTTGGTACCTTTTTTCTTCTTTTCAAAAGGTTGTCTCTAAAGTCTGATAACGAACGATAATTTTACGTGATAACGTCTTTGAAAATAATAAAAAATTGAGTTTTGTTTTTATTTTGTTTTTTCTTTAGGTACATAAATATATTTTTTTCTTACCATTATATTCTGTTTTAACCGCCGACGTAAAAACAAATGAAAAAACACCCCAAAAAAATATATGTCAGACGAGGTTGTATAGGTTAAAAGTCTTTTGCCTAGCCTTTCGGGAGTGTAATTAACAAAAAATAGTAAACATAACCTAAAATTCTTAAAAACTTTTTATTATTTTAACAAGACTTTTTTTTTATTCGCAACTGTGATAAAAAACGTCGTACGATACACGTGTGGATTGATCATTCCATCTCGGCTTTTGCCACGCTCGCGTTCCGCTCGCGCGTCATAAACCGCCTCTATGGAATTATCAACTTTCCACACTTGTATCGCAATGTACTATTATAGATTTCACATTCAATATTTATTTCGCAATTAAATCACAATAAAACGACCTCAACAAACTAATTGTTTCCCACCATTTCCCCTTACAACACACCATTACTTTAATAAACAAAACACTTGAAGTAATTAAACTAAAATTTCACAGTTACACGGCTCAAAGCAGTAGTCATCAAGTCATTAGGGCCACCGCAGACGGAAGACTTTCGTATCGGCCGATAACTTCCTGACCGTCACATTCAATTAGTGTTTATTGTTTGGGCATGTCACGATCCTACAAGGATATTAAAACAGACAGACAGACAAGAAAATGATCTAATAGTTATTACCTTTTGAGGTGCGGAACCCTAAAATCAGGTTAAATTCGCGCAAAAATTAGGTAATAATATAATAAAATACTAAATATTATTTCCTGACTCTGGCTATCTAACTGGCTAAAAAGAAGTTCTTATGGAGTTCTCATTACTGTTCAATTCTAATAACAAATTATTGGCCCATTAAAAGTCGGCAGTCTATGTTTATTTTAAACTAAACAAACAGTTATCTATAATTTACTTTGTTATTAGCACGTGAAATGAGCAAGCGAATTCGAATAAACAAGCGATTTTATATACAGGATGTCGTATACTTGGAGTTTTTAGCCAGAATCATAAAGAAAATATGAATTTTATTTTTTATTTTATAAAAAATTGACAAATATACAAAACACAAATTTAAAATTTCTACGAACCGAAATTCTTTTTAGATATCGAGCTTGTTCGATATTTTTTTATTTAAAGTAAAACGTTGGTACTAACTATAGATTCCGTGGCAATATCGGGATAAAAAGTAGCCTATGTTACTGCCGATGAATCAATATATCCTCATACCAAATTCCATCTAAATTCGTTCAGTAATTTCGGAGCTCAACTCAAACAAACAGTGAAATCTTTCTTCTCAATATTTTAATTCCTGGGGTATTCTTAATTTTTCATTATATATTTTAATTAAAGGGCATGGGTTCGAAACTCGACGCTAGGAGTATAAACAAATTATTTTTTCTATACGTAATATTTATAATGTGCCGATGAAATACTTGTTCCTTCAGGGAAGGTAGATATCGTGAAGAAACCCTTCCTAACCCAGGAAGGAAGGACTGTTTTTTCATCTGGAGTAGGTATCTTCTCTTGAACATGCCTCTGGAAAAGCCCCAGCCTTCTTAACTTTTTTGTTCCTAATTTAGAAGCACCCTGTATATTTATATTGGTATACAATACAAACTTCGAGTATGGGACCGCTGTTTAAATTATTTACACAACGAAAACGGATCTTCTCAAGAAATCGTTGTGTTTGTTTAAACATACAGACAGACAGTCACCGCCCGCTGTTTGGGTTACTCTCGTTTGATCAATGGGTATTATTCCTGGACTACAAATAACATCCCACACCTAACAAGTAAGTAGTTTAGGTCGTCGCATATTTGACTTGCATTTGACTCCATCTCGCCTGATGAGAAGCGACGATAAGCTCGAGGATGTTGCATGCTCGCCTGGAAGGTACCTATTGACTCTGGACTTGAGACTCTAGGGATATGCCTAGTGTTATGATCCGTTTATGAATATCAAGATACCAACTATGCTATTCCCAAGGATATTATATCTTCACACCAAGTTTAATCAAAATCAGTCTTATAGTTTTAGAGAAAAAAACTCCTTATAATAAAATTGGTACTATTGCAGGTAGGTACTTGATATATCATAGTCTGTAGCACTACATAGTATAAAACAAAGTCGCTTCCCGCCGTCTGTCTGTCCCTATGTATGCTTAGATATCTAAAGCTCCGCAGCGGATGCGGTTTTATTTAATAGATAGAGTGATTTATTTTGAAGGTTTTAGTTTAATATAAAACAAACCACCACGCGTACGAAGTCGCGGGCAATAGCTAGTATCATTATAAACTGGTCGTTAATTAAACACATCGTATTTAAAAAGAATGAAAGAAATCATAATGAAAAATTATGACACCATAAAATTAGTTTAAAAAAGTACAGCAATTATTTATGCAACTTTCCCTTTTTATCACAGAAAAATATACGTGTAAAACAAACACAACACCCAGCGTTAATTTACAGTCGACGCGACGCGCGGACGGACGGCAGCCATTTTCTTTTTCATTCTAAAACATAGTTGCATTAAAATTTCAAAGAAACAATTCCGAGACGAGTGCATAAAACGAGAACATAAATCAGCATAAAATTTATAGCATAACATCAATTTTCTGTGAAATAATAAAATATGCAGTCAAAACATTTGGTGCCAAGTGGAACAGGGCTTGTAAACATATGGTTTACAATAAACAGATCGCTTTCTCAGACCAGTTGTTGCAGCTGGCTTTACTTGAGTTGGTGATTGAAGCTTTTTGCTTAGATTTTGTTTCATTGACCTTTTTGTTAGGGGTGTTGAGTAAGTATAATAGTAAAATTTTAAAAATACTGATTAAATAAATCTATTTGAATATTTTATATCAGCCTGTGTTAAGAATTTAATATAATATTACAATGTAGAATAAATTATAATACCAAAATTATTAATTGCAATAATTATATTTTTGTACGGTCAAAAATAATGTGGTTAAGGACGACTGCAGACGACGAACTTAAAATCGGCCCATAGTTTAAACATGTCACAGAAATCGTGGCTCTATTGTCGAAGACAAAAACGTCGTCAGGCAAAAGGAACCGCGGCTACTACATATTTCATTGTAACTCTTTTTGCTTGAGAACTCGTTAAAAGAAAAAGTATGTAATAATTATTCACAATTTTTTCACAATCTATCTTGATAAGGTCAAATAACCAAATATCTCGCACCTAAAATATTACCGAACAATAACAATAAATAAATAAATAAATAAATATTTCAAGACATATTACACATCGCCATCCAGCCCCAAGCTAAGCAACTTAATGCTTGTGTTATGGGTGCCAGATAACGGATAAACTACTTATATACTTTTTATACAATGCGCAAACGCAGTCTCTAACATTCTTAAATTCAAGTTCCGATACGATCTTGTACACTTCCGACCAATATTCTGAAACCCACGCTGTATTCAATGACATTTTATCGGTAACTAGTTAAAGTACAGTCGTGAACAAAATAGAATTACAAAATAAAATGGGCCCATGCCTTGCCAAAAAAATAGTTAGATAGATATAGCGTGTATTAGCTCTCTAAAACACACAGATTGCCATACAAAGAGGATTTAATCTATTTGTTTCAACATTCTCCAACCAAAGTATCAGCAATATATGGTGTGAGATAAGATAAAGCAGGAAAAAAGAGCCTTAAGTAGCTGGTAGTAGTAATTTCGTCCTAATGCATCTACAGTGCCTATTATAATGGTAATTATTATTTAACTTTTCGACGGGCCAAGAACTTAAAAATAATATGGGAACACTAATCAGGAATGCCTGCGTAATTCGCAAGAAATATAAATAAACGCATAAAAATAAGCATAAAGTAATAATAGAAAACTAACAATGGTCGCAAGGAGACCAAAGTGACAATGGTCACCTTCCGACCATTGTCCACACATCGCCTCACTAGATGGCGATGTGTGGAATGTCCTGCAATATTTATTATTTATTTAATAAAAGAAAATTGTGGTGTATTTACACAACCCTTTAAATAAAAATAACAAACTAATTTTGTCGTCGACTGTACACAAACTGACCGCATAATTTACAGTAACACAAAGTAATATAATTTGTCAGAAGTTGGGAGCACATTCATTTTTGTAAACTGGCCTTGCGAGTATTTTTTAGTTTTGTTTAAGTGTGCCAAGGACTAAAAATCTTTATTATCTGCTAGTATCCGGAAGTTTCTTGTAACTCTATTTAATAATTCTAAATAAAATTATTCAATACCAGCTACCTATCTACATGCCGAGTTTCATCGCAATCGGTCAAGTGGTTTTTGCGTGAAGGTATAACAAACATACACACAAAATTTCACAACACACATAACACACAAAAGTTGACAAGGACATCATAATATACATAACATAATAATAGGACATAAACAATATTAAAAATAAGAAAAGAAGGAGACGCCGTGTATTGTCCCAGCTGATTCACGTGGAAAAAAATCTCTTTCAAATATTTGTTAGAAGAGTTAGTTATAGATGGCAGCACATTGGCAAATTCTAAAACCCCTTTTGAAGCAAGTACCTATACTATACCTTTACAAATTAAAGAGATAATCTTATTTAAAATTCGAACTCAAAGTCACCAAACCTTTTGGAAAACATTTAAAATTCTAGAAGAAAAAAGTTAAAACACCACGTAATAGGCAATCGAAAAGTTAAAATACACCGGGTGAGATAAACTGCTTGAAAAGTAGTTAAATGAGGTACCGAAGTTTGCGGAATGACCGTCAGGTGGCGGATTTTAACTGAACTTCGATTTTAGAATTTAACAAATTTTTCGGGTAAAAAATCGGGTAAGATATATTATGAACTTAGCCGCAGTGAGTTCGTGAAACACTTTTTTACGAAAGTAGCAAAATCAACCTCTTTGTGAAAAGGTTAAGGCAAAGAAGACGTTACATCCTCGTTGTAATGCAAGAGTTATAAAAAACAACAGGACTAAAATAGTTCAGTTAGCCCAATAAAATTTTCTTAAACAGAACAAGGGCTCCTCTTAAGGGGTAGGCATTAAGATACCATGGGTGCCTACTCCAGATTGTTGAAAGTGCTATGCCGTTGATCCGTAGTGAGTTTTACAGCATTTCGGTTTCATCACGTTATTTTCCTTCACCGTAAGAACATCGGGAATGTGCACATAACTATATATTTCGTATAGAAAAACCTATTGGCACGGTCAGCGTCGGAAATCAAATTAAGCTAAGATGCTCTAAACGGAAAATTAAGAATAAAATTTAAGTCCTAGTTTATTTATCTATCTCTTACCCATTGAAAAAAAAAGAAATGAAATAGTAAATGAATAAAATCGCAAGGCAAAAAGATAAGACGGCTACTTTGTATTTAAAGCAGGTCAACTTCCGCCACATTTCTAGGATCTAAATAGAATAGAATTCAAAGTATTGGAACTGATCGTGTGATCTTTCGACTATTGCAAACTACAGACTATCTATCTGCAAGCCAGCAGTATTTTCGTGCGGTCAACTATTGTACACGTTGCACTAGCTAAACCCTTTTTTTTTTTTTCAAAAACCATTGGTGGTTTTGCATGAAATAGAGACAGATCACGGGGTGGTCAGCATGTGATCGGAGCATGCTCCCGGAACTGAATTGAAAAATTTACAAGACCATATTAATTAGGTCTGTCTTATGGCGGATGTGAACTATGAGATGAAGACTATGTAAAAGTGAATGAAACAAGAAGACATACTGCGTCGACGCCAAATACACTGGGATAAGGGCAAGGATAAGGGCAGGGAGAAGAAGAATTAGGCTTGTCTTATTGTAGAGGTATGGAGCGGAGTGTTAAATTACCAAGAAGACGGATGAAAGGAAACTGCATGAAGCAGAGATGCAAATGCTGATGGATGTGTGGTGTAACAAGAAGTGATAGGATTAGAAACGAGTATGTAAGAGGAAGTATGAAAGTAGCATTACTGACAAGTTGAAGAGTGGTAGAATGGCGTGGTTCGGTAACCTCATGCTGAGAAAGGATACTCATGTCACCAGAAGAGTGCAAAACCTAAAAGTAAATGGTCGTAGAGCGAGAGGACGGCCAAGAGGTAGTGGGATTGTTTTTTTAGAGGATACAGTAGAGAAAGGAGCAAACGTGGACTTGAAGGGGAATAGAGTGGAGTGGAGAAAGATGACATGTTGTGTTGACTCCACATAGTGGGAACAGGGAAGGCAGAATAAGGTTTAGCTTAAGGGCAGTAGTAAATCTTTGCATATTTTTTTACCAGTTTTGAAATTTTTAACGCCAAGTGTGTGAATAGTGTCTTACACCTTCTTATTATATGACGCCAATCGGCACTTGAGAGCATAAACTCGTAGGTTGTTTTTTCAAAATGAAATTATCGGCCAATGAAAGTCTATGGTTTATGGTACTTATTCGCTCCAGTATTTGCTGACTGGACTGTCAATTCCGATGCCATGTGGCGACTCCGCATTCAGATTTAGTTTTCTTTGAGCCGGTTGATTTTCAAGTGGAAAATCTGTATGCAACTGGTAGATAAGAGGATTTTCTATGAAAGTGTGTGAATCAAAATGATACTTACTTTTAGAGTCAATGCAGAATATCGATTTTAAATCGGCAGACTTGACTAGGTTGATAGATAAGATTGTATTGACGTGTAAATGAAGAGACGAATTATTGACGAATATGAAATATGTAATTTTTCGTAACGGATGTTGCTAATCTAACCTCTACAGGTTATTATAAGTTTATTGCATTAAAATTTATTTGGTTTTTTGGTTCAACCAAGAAGTCTTACGTCTCTACTGCTGTTGAGTACCAACCTACTGATTTTTTGTCATTCATATCTGACGAAAATTGAGATTTGTAGGTTTTTGTGTAACTTCATCACGCAAAAACTGCTAAACCGATTGCCATGAAACTTAAAATGATAGCCAGAGCTTCGAAATGAAATTAGACTACTTTTAATATTAACTGCAATGCAGAGTGCGGCTAATAATTATACTAACAGTTTTATAAATTTTAAAAGCACATTAAATAAACTGAGTTTCAGAGCGTTCAATTACTATCAGAACCGATTATAAACCTTCTACATTTACCCAATAGCTTCCAATCTAGTTAGCTACGCCCCGCGGGTTCGCTCGTAACGAGCTCTACAACCTCCTTACAAGATTGCAGACCGCAACGTTGATTAAAGAGTTGAAACCAGATTGTGACTTACGGACACACCGTGAATAACATTTTAATAATACTCAATTGATTGGATCGTGATATTGTGTTGTAGTTTAAGGGATTTGTATGGGAAATATGATTTTGTAAAGTATTAGGTAACGCGTAACTGAGTAGGCTCATTGAGTTGGTAATGACTGGGTAAGTTTATAGCTGCGTTTCGAAGAAGGTTTTTGAAATTCTAGATGTTTTTATGGAAACACTTTTTAAATCACATTTTTTTGTGGTTTATTTGTTAACCTATTGAGTATATATAGACTTTGGTTTTCAAATTAGCTGATTTCATAAAATAAATATCAAATCTTTTAAAGTGGAAGAACAAAATTTGTAGAACAAAGTGTCATATTATATGTTTTTTTGTTTATTTGTAACAAATAGGCTCTGAAAATACTAGGCCAAATTCGATGGAACTTAGTATTAGAATACATTGGTTCATTGAGAGTAACGTCAGAAACTTTTTATCTCGAAATTCTTACGGGATGTGGACTTACGCGGAAAAACCCACAAAGTGCTATTTGTTACAAAACAGTAAAGAATTTCATCAATTTAACTTAAGCGGAATTCTACCTAGAGTATAATCACGATAAACAAAGCTCTATTTGACGCCATCAATTCGTTAATTGTAATCCAATTAAATATAACGAATAATAATAATCGTTTGATAATGATCATTATCTTCTATTTCAGTGTTATTGCAATGTTTGATTTAAACAATGAATTGGGGTTGTTAATATTTAGTCAGAACATTAAATAGAAAACAAATTGAAGATTAAGTATAAACCTTTAATTTTTAAACTAGCTGCGCTCCGCGGCTTCACCCACGTAAGTCTCGATTCGATCCTATCCTATTTCCTTAAACCTCCCTTCTTAAACTACAACTATGCCGATTCGGTCCAGGGAACAGAAAAATATATTATGTACAAACAAATAAATAAACTTTTGCATTTATAATATACTAGCGACCCGTCCCGGCTTCGCACGGCTATATTATGCATGTATTATACATATAAACCTTCCTCTTGAATCACTCTATCTATTAAAAAAAACCGCACCAAAATCCGTTGCGTCGTTTTAAAGATTTAAGCATACATAAGGATATAGGGACAGAAAAAGCGACTTTGTTTTATACTATGTAGTGAAGTTAGAATGCGTTAGCCTGCACTCGGCGTTTGAAACCTACAAATATTTTAAAAGAAAAAATGCATAATCTATTCAAAAAAAAGGCGAAATTTTCGGATGTGCATTTTTCATAGAAAATATTTCTAAAAATTGAAGTTTAATTCGTAAGCTTAGAGTATGTTCTACTACGTAGTTAAAGAGAGCTCATGTCACTCGTCGTCTATTAGGCCGATCGTAAACAGTTGTTACGAATCGAATTTAAAATAAAAAAATGAATGAGGTCCAATCAAGTGAACAATTCCAACAGTACCTAACCTACCCATGAAGTATTTCCACCCCCCTCTCTTTTATTCGCTCGCGACCACGGCAGTTTTAACTCTGCCGAAACGTGTAAGTAACTTTTAAAATAATTATTCAAAACGCAATCGTGACACGTGGCATAAGAATGGAATCTTTTATATTTTTTGATTTACGTCTGAAAATCGTATTTATCATTTTTGCTGTTAAACCGGTAACATATTTTTGCGGAAACACATCAATAATTATGCTTTCCCTAAGTCAATAAGTGTTTGTTTGTTTAAATGAAAGTCTGGTTAAAAATTATTTCATTTTATAAAGTAAATATTATTTGACTGATTTTTTTACCGCATTTTACTTCTATACCTACTGCCTCAATAAATTTTACAAGAAAAGTGTAGTAACCTCAGACACTTACTAGAATTAAGCAAGATTTTCAAAAGCCATGTAAGATAAACCGTGCCAACTTTGTCATAATTCTGGGAAATTTTCCGCGGTCTTGTAAGGGTGTATACAGACGAGAGACTAAAAAACGCAATTGTGGTAGGTAGCTTACTGTTGTTTGCTAATTTATATTTTGTTTTAAGAAGCTATTAATATAACGTACTACTAAAAAACTAAATTATGCCCGAACAGCCATAAAAAATTGAGAAACTCCTATTTATTTTAAAACCGGTTAAAATATTTATTTTTCTTGTGTTCAAGACCTAAAATGTTAAACCTCAGGATCGATAATTTATTGTAAGATATAAACAAAATTATACATAGGTGCAACACCACCGAAAACCAAATAAAGGATAAATATAAATGTGGTTTGGATGATATTCAATTTGTCAATTATGATCCAAAATGGACCACCGAAAACATAATAAACGATACCCATCATCATTTAGATGAAATTGACATCTGTCATAATATTAGTTTATAATGGCGTTAATAATAAAAAAAATATCTATTTACCGACATAATCTTATTTAAAGGTAAATGCAAAACTCTACACACTACATTTAAAACTCAATAATGAACAATTATTGTGGTCGCTGACTATAGGCCTCGTTCATAAGCTCAGAGTCGCTCAGCGGGCTATGGAGAGAGCTATGCTCGGAGTTTCTCTACGTGATAGAATCCGAAATACGGAAATCCGTAGAAGAACCAAAGTCACCGACATAGCTCTCAGGATTGGTAAGCTGAAGTGGCAATGGGCAGGTCATATAGCTCGCAGAACTGACAACCGCTGGGGAGTAAAGGTTCTCGAGTGGCGGCCACGATGCAACGCGAAACGGAGTGTTGGGAGACCAGCTGCCCGGTGGACCGACGACATTGTGGCGGTCGCGGGTAGTCGGTGGATGGAGGCGGCTCAGGACCGCTGTTTGTGGCGTCGTATGGGGGAGGCCTATGTCCAGCAGTGGACGTGTATGGGCTGACATGATGATGATGATGATGAATGAACAATTAATTTAATCGTTTTATAATAATATATCTCAACTACCGGGCGATTTTAAGTCTTAGATCTGTATTAGTTCTAATACCTACCACCTATTTAACTTCTGTGACGCAATCCTTAGTCTCGGGGCGACGCTTTTAGAAATTACTCCTTTAAATAAGTTTTACATTATTAAATCAGATAAGTTTTTAAAACGTGAGATTAAAATGAAAACTGTATATTTGGTGTTTTTGAGTAAGTGTTCAAAATAAAAGGCTATTCTTATTCGCCGCTAGACTATCAAAATATATTTTTATTTTTTATTCATTCAATACATACTGCCCTAATTTTAAAATTTAGGAACTAAATACAAAAAAAATCGTTTGATTTGCATAGGTTTGCGTCGCCGGTTTATCACTACATAGTATAAAACAAAGTCGCTTTTTCTGTCCCTATTTCCCTTTGTATGCTTAGATCTTTAAAACTACGCAACGGATTTTGATTCGGTTTTTTTTAATAGATAAAGTGATTCAAGAGGAAGGTTTATATGTATAATACATGCATAATATAGCCGTGCGAAGCCAGACCGGGTCGCTAGTAATAAATAAATCAGCGTTTGTCCACTATCTCACACGATGGTAAGTGACACGGTCTAAGATGTAGCATGTTTTCCTAGAAGACACCAATACATTCGTTTCTCAAAGATTAAGCATAGGTAGAGAAATCCAGATAACATTTCATTCACTCCAAAAACTACAATGTCACAGTACACAATAGAGTCAGTTTGTCACATTCCAATGGCACAGTACATACGTATTCACAGTCCGTCATCTCTGTTTCACAATCGGGCGGTTATTTGAGGTGCACTGTGTACCTCTACAACAGTCTCCGAATGTCGGAGACATGTTTGAAGTGCACCTGTTTCCGGAAATTGTGGGGTTACTACTATACGTTTTCGAAGATTGTTAGGTTTATGTGACAAGTTTTTTTAACTACGACTTTTATACTTTGCCCGCAATACACGTCAAACGTACTAATATAATTTGGGCGTCTTTCAGTCAAGAGTGAACAGGTATTTTCTGGGAAAGGATGCTACATCTTATAACGCATCGTCACCAACCAGGTGTGATAGTAGTCAAAATTTTATAAAAAATTGATTAATAAAAACGAATAAAATAGCAATATATCTTAATATCATGATTGATTGCTAATGAATATTAATTGGTTTGAGATTTACTATTTTTTTATGATTTTCTTCTAATTTTGCATGATAATTCCAAAGAAGCCGATCAACATCTTTTATTACCAGTTTTCAACGGACAAACTGTCAGCAGTTGCCATTTAAAAACAGATGATATGAATCATTATTTTATTAGGTAGTTAATGATTTACGTATTGTTGATTATTTTCACAAGCTTTTATTTAACTCGTTCATGCTAAGTTTAATTTTGTTGACATGTAAATTTTCCTTCAAATCAAATGTTATTTTATTCGCAAACTCATTCGAAAACACTAAACTTCTATTCGAGTTCCAAAAGTAAGTCAATGTTTGCGCGTCATACGTTTTTTGAATGGCTCCTGTTGAAGACTTTTCCTTTTGATTTTCAAATAAGATACGGTTTCAAATCTCATGTCGGGAGAGCGCCAGACAACCGACAAAATAATCGACGAGTTTGTAAATATACAATTTTGATTTTCGATCACACGGAAAGACCGAAGACGTTGCCGCGTAACACGACTGCCATGTAAATATAAGCCTTTAATTAATTATTTATTATGATTGTTATATAATTTCACATAGAGGTAAGCTTAGACCAATAATACATTGAAGAACTCCCTAATTTTGACATGCGCCTTGTCCAGTTACATCGTCGTCAATACTACCATGAAGTCGTCAAGTCTAGAGTGAATACCTTCTAGGCGAGCATGCTACATTCTCTACCTCTTCGTCACGTCATAATCACTACATAGTATAAAATAAAGTCACTTTTCGCCGTCCCTATGTTCCTATATCCCTTTGTATGCTTAGATCTTTAAAACTACGCAACGGATTTTGATGCGGTTTTTTTAAATAGATAGAGTGATTGAAGAGGAAGGTTTATATGCATAATACATGCATAATATAGAGCGTGTCGCTAGTTAGATGATAATTATGAGGTTAAAATTAAATGCAAGCCAATTTTGCGTAAAACCAAATTACACATAAAATTACTTAAAATATCTCTTTTATCTATCGGCTGATTTTTAATCTGTGGTCCGTGTTTGTCCTGAGATACGATTTCAAATCTTATGTCGAGATGCTCTCCTTTATTGAATGTGGGTTTTTGCGGGTAGCTCGAAAATTCTTTACCTTTCAAACGTGAAGTGTTCTTGCAAAGTAATCTGTCGGTTTTGAAGGATTTCACTTCTTTTCGTTTAGTTATTTTTTTTGTTTTTGTGATCTGTTGCGGTTATAAATAAGTGTTGACCCTTTGTCAACCACTCAGGATATCTTGTTTTATCTTTCTTTTGTTGTAAGACAAAGTAAACACATTACTTCTTTTATTTACTTTTAAGGATTGTTTTATTAAGTTAATGATTTCGATATTATCGAAAGATCGTTACATTTTTATACTTATCTACCTATCTACTTTAATTATCAAGTATTGGCCTAGTAGTGGCTAAATTAACCTTGATTTCGACGGTCTGAGATTCGAATACCGCCTAAACCATGGCTATGTATTTTTCTATTCGAAAAAATAATACCTATAAGCTATTTGGTATCTCATTTTGACGTCAATTTGAGCTATACGTCACAATGTGTATTCAGATAAAAATATAACACAAAAAAAACAATACTAAATAACAATTGTTCTACAACATAAACATCTGTTGTTTTGTAACTTGAAAATTGAGACCGCTATCAATCTCAACCCACTCGAATGTCCAACCAACAAATATCAATTAACAAATAATTTCTTTTATAAAGCACACACGGATAAAAAAGAATAAACTTACGCAATATAAAAAAGGTACTTGCACTAATTAGTAAAAACTTAGCTCTCGATGAAAGATCGCCTATAGAAAGACTGCTTCAATATTACTAGCACTAAGTATTAAAAAGTGTTCAGGTATCTCTTTTTACCTATAGAAGGTGGCTTTTGCATCTACAAAAGTAATGTTAATTCGTATTTGGGCATTTCGTACCTCAAAAGGTAAAAAAGGAATCCTTAAACGATCATTTTCTTGTCTATCTGTCTGTCTGTATTAGATAATATTTCTTTTGAAATTGCGAAACGCTTAGAGTATTAATAATTACTAGTAGGTAATAGATAGCGCATGTAACTCTTCGTTAATTAGGCCGATCGTAAAGTGTAAAATGTAAAATTGTACACTATACGCAAGAGTTAAGTGAAAATAAGAGCTTGTGTATTTTCTAATAGTACTATGGTTTAACCAATGCAAGTTCTATCTTGACCGATTTATGCGTGTTTGTACAACATTAATAGTGACCAAACACTTGAGTCGCCAACATTCTAATGGTCTACTAATATACGATCGTAAACTCACTTAGTTCTGGGTGGTCGGTGGTCGGGTACCTACGGCATACCTAACTGGGTTTTGTTTTAGAAACCAAGTTGTTTGAGATTTAAGACGAAAGGGTACCGGCGCTCTCTCCATACAAACGTAGTCGACTGTTTCCTTCCCGATTAATAACACAAGCATAAATATTTTTGTTGCATAATACCTATGACTGCCATGACTATGCCACTATGTCTTTGTTTTTTTTTCATTTTCTAATTGTTATAGTAAGAATTAAAAAACAAAATATATATAACAAATAAGACAAAGGGGCATGGTCACAAAAATATTTCTTCTAGTGTCATTATTCAGGAAGGAAACAGTCGACTACGTTTGTATGGAGAGAGCGCCGGTACCCTTTCTTCTTAAGCTGTGTTCAAATCGGCGCATGGTGATAATATGTGCGATGTAGAAAAATGATACACTAGTAAAATAAAACTATTATTTTTAAGGTTCCGTTGCTCGAGAAGATATAACGGATCCCTTATGGGATTACTGTATTGTTTGCGTCTCTGTATATCTGTCAAGACCCTTTCTCAGAAACAGGTAGAGATTACGAGTTATTTAGATCAAACTAGTGACCCATCCACGCTTTGCAAGGCTAACAGTGAAAAATCCTATTGTTCTTAAGTTTACGTGGTGTGGACCACGACGACGAAGGGGGTAATTGGTTATATAATAAGAATAAATGCTATACTGGAGAGCTGTTGCCCAAATAATCGGACAAGTTAATATTATAATTAAAATCAATTATCAAAATTTAAATTCGTTCCAAAAGACTATTCAAAATAGAATCTAATAAAATAAACCTTAATTTCAGTAATTCCTAAATAAATTATCTATCCTGTCACCTACAAAACGAAATACCTAGTAGGTTTTGTACGGCAACGACACAACAGAAACCATAGAAATAAATAATAATACAATAGAGTCTCAAAAGTATAGAGTATCAGAACGTTTTGGTGTCCTCTACAAACAACCTAAGGTTATAAAACGTTGTTTTGTATTATTAAATTCAAGTAGAGTAGTTTTCGTGTGATTATACCCTTAAGCTAAAAAGTTTTCAGTTGTAAAATGTCCTTTTCTCAGAATGTCCCTAATTTAAATTTTATATACCTATCTGTACTTTAATCCCTATAGCGTTTCGAAGAATTTTGTTCGTACCTACCTAATCATTGCTTATCCGCTGTTATAATAAGTTATAGGATGGTTGAAGATAATCCTGTAAAACAAGTCTTACTTAATGCAGGGGCCGCTGTTATACTTGTACATATGTTATTTATATTTTATGTAACTTCGGGATTATAAGTATCCTTGTCCATCTTCATCCCTTGAATTATCACTGTGCCGATTTCCATCGAAATCAGACCTGTTCTTTGACCGTGGAGAGGGAACAAACAAACAATGAATAGCTAGGAAATTAAGATAGGATAAGAATTTATTTATAACGATGTCTCTATTATAGTGTAAATATTTTATCTCTATACAGCAAACCAAATTAGTTTTACGCTTCAAAACCTTGAGTCCCAACCAAATTCGTCACCCATACATTATTGAATTAAATTGAAACTTTCCACATGAGATATTTATCTACCTACATAATATCAATTTCAATTTGTCAACGTAATCTCGCGCGTATTTATTACTCCAATTATGATCACATCTTCTTAGGATATAATCGTTTGAATTAATCCGTTTACAAGTGAACCGATCAAATATTTTCGAGGGACGTGTCAGGGTAGAGGACTACTTAGAGTACATATAACAGAGAATACACCATTTAGGCTGAAGATTGTTCGATTCTCCACTTAAACAAATATACAGATTCTTTTTTGAGTTTAATACTTAATAATCACTGGTGCACGGAAAACTCGAAAGAGTTTTTATTGCACCTTAATTTTGTACTAGATTAAGTTTTTTATATTGGAATAAAAAAAAAAGAATAAGTCAGCGTTTGACCTCACACGATGGTAAGTGATAATGCCGTCTGAGATGTAGCTTTCTTAAAAGATACCTATACACTCGTGACTCAAAGACCCAAATAAACGGGGACCATCGAGGAACACGAGTGAAGGTAGGAAGAGGGCTGTAAAACTAAAACTTTTTCGACTTGTCCTCCCTTTGTGGCTGCACCCGCTTACATATCGGAACATTAATTAAACAAATAATAATAATGATGGTTTTTTGGATACAATATATTGTCATGTTTACAATGTCAGTCAAATAAACATGTCAGTTTTTTTTTACATGATTTGTAACGATCGGCTTTAAACGATGAGTGATATGGGGCTCTCTGTTCAGTAAGAGTTCATACTCTAAGGGCCTACCTGCCTACGCGGTTCGACCTTTACAATGATGAACGACGTGTCGTAGTTAAGATGTTATCGAGATATGGTTTAATTTGTACTTAATAATTCATGTTTTAAATTGCGTGGTTGGAAAAAAGTAAAGAATTTGATTTTTTTGGTAGGTATTTGGTTGTTTTAAAAACCTAACTTTGTAACTAATGTTATGTAGTGTAAGAATACAGGCAAGTGAAACCAGTTGTAAAAGTTATAGACAAAAATACAATGTAAACATAGTAATGTGATATTGCATCGCACCTGCACCGATAAGAAGATGTGCCAAGGCCAAGGTTATACAGGAATCAGTATTGTATTGGAAGGTCATGTGACGTAGTATGTACCTAGTTTAATTAGTATAAAAACCCCTGCTTTTACTCAATAAATATTCAGTAAAAAGTGAACCTTTCGAGTGTTAATATCTCGTCCATCCTCGCATTACAGTTATAATAAATCTGATTTTTTTATTATTTATTTATTTGTCCACTTCGTGGTCAAACGACTAGACCAATTTGGATGAAAATCGCCATAGTGGTAGTTAAAGAGATGGAGAAAGTCATAGTATACTTTTGATCCCGAAATTTCGCGGGTGAAATATCGGGGCGTTGCTAGTAATTGTATAAATACATAATTCACATGTCATAAATAAAGAAGCCAGTCATAATTGCCAGACAATAGTACAAATATTTCTCAAGTTGTTAACTTTTTATGGTAGAAAAGGGCGCTTGCGCAGAGAAAATACATATGTTAGAAATGCAAAAGCTTTTTTCTTTTAATGGGTATACATACATTTTGTTGAGTACTCAGACAAAAGTCACCTTGAATAGGAATCATGGTTCTGTTTGCCTAGTCAATTAATTAAGTATGCTGCTTTAGGCTATAATTGGAGCCACAAAAAATATGACAAAATTTACAAACAAAGATACCTACAAATAAGTAATTTATTAAAAAAAAAATATTTCTGCAAATTATTTATCATTATTACATTCAATCGTTTTGTAAAAAGCTAGGTAATTTGAAAATTTCAAATAGCAAAGATGAGTTTTGACATTTTTTTCAGATTTTTTTTGTGGTCGTAATAGTTATTGATCGCATTGACTTAGAAAGGTGTTTTTACGCCTGTCATTTAGGAACCTTAGTATAACTCGTAGTATAAAACAAAGTCGTTTTCGCTGTCTGTCTGTCCCTTTGGCTTCATCCCGACTCTACCCGATCCCATCTCTACCCGATTTTAAAATACCTAACAAAAAGAAACTCTACCCGATTTCATGTAGGTACCTATACTTAAATAATTTTTAAAACTACGCTACGAATTTTGATGCGGTTTTTTAAATAGACAGAACGATTCAAAAGGAAGGTTTATATTATTATGTATAATACATACATAACATAGGCGTATTAATTGTACCCCTCTACCCTTTATGAGAAAAAGGATCTGCACTGGGCAGACCATTAAAGCAACAATCAGATCATTAATAAAAAAATATTTTTACCTCTACCATAAACCAAAAACAGCTATTTATATGAAATTATTTTTGTGTATTCATGTTCCCAATATCGAACCATAAAAAACAGCATCTATAGAATTATTTTTGTATAGTATTAAAGTTCTCAAGCTTCAGTACAAAACTGACAGTACACATTCATTTTAACCGTCACAAAACTGTCCATTTCGCTTCATTCGCATACGTTTGTTAGATTGCATTGTAGTTTTTGCCTACCCAGTACAGTCACAAGCAAAACTGTTTAAAATTGAAATTATTTTGTCTAATATTTAAGGGGCGACTTGCGTGAGACTGCCTTTAATTTATTAGGCCTTTTACAATTAACGAGTAATCTAATATTTTAATAACCAATAATTTATTTAATCAGTTTAACACTTTGACAGTTTGTAATTTATTTTTCAAGTGTTAAACGTATTTATTTTTTGTTGTGCAAGTGAACTTCGAAGTCAGTAACTTGTCAGTTAAAAGTGTCTGTCCATCGAAATCAATAATCTAATCTTAATAATTATTGATCTAGTTGGTCACGGATAGGTATATTTTCTATTATTTTCACGTCGGCTGCATCCGAATCGGATAAACAGCGATGAAAGTGCTAACTTCTTCTCCTTCTTCTTCGAGTGTTGTGGCTCACCTATTGTTAGAGTTTTCTTGACCTAACGACTGCTACTAGAGGTAGCAACCGAGACCAACGGCTTAACGTGCCTTCCGAAGTACGGAGGGGCTCACGAAAACACATTTTTGCCACACTACTAATTGGCCACCCATCGAAGTAATGACCGCGCCAGGCGTCGCTTAACCCGCACGACTGTAAACGATCAGCGAGCGTCGCGTAGCTGTGAGCCTCCTCTGTGGTAAAGTGCTAACTAACGTGTGCGTACGGTTACACAATGTCCAGTTCGGACCACAGCCTAAGTGACAGCTTAGCATGATCGCCAGAAGTAGCACGGCTTGCCTTAACAACATGATGGAACGCGACGAGTCACTTGGCACCACATCTTTGACTAGGGAATGGTTGCAGAAGCCGCCGGGCAAGGCCTACCAACGCTTGATTCTCTGCTTCTTAAAGGACACTCAGGAGTCACGTGTAGGACATCGAGGGCTACGATCGCAAGCAAATCTGAAACCCCAAACCTAACCTAACCTTATTGTGTATAAGTGTACACAGTATCTTACAATGTTTTGCCTCCTACTCGACGCCCTCACAACGTCTAAAGGGCTAGATGTTATCGCCTACTTACACGTTGTAATTGTGTTACAGAACTGAAAAGAATTAACTCATTGTTTCTGGGGTAGTTCTATGGTAGAATCGATGAGATTGTTCCTGAGGCATTCACACCTCAGTTCTTTACTTTAAGAGAGACTTTACATCTTTCTAATATAAATAAACTAGCGACCCGTCCCGGCTTCGCCCGGCTATATTATGCATGTATTATACATATAAACCTTCCTCTTGGATCACTCTATCTATAAAAAAACCGCATTTAAATCCGTTGCGTAGTTTTAAAGATTAAAGCATACATGGGGACATAGGGACGGCGAAAAGTGACTTTATTTTATACTATGTAGTGATTACGTGTCACGTTATTTGTGCGCGATGGACTCCTAAACTACTTAACCGATTTTAATCAAATTTGCACACCGTGTGCAGTTTGATCCAACTTGAAAGATAGGATAGCATACACATTAATTTATTCCGATATTCCCACGGGATCGGGAGTTACGCGGGTGAAACCGCGGAGCGCAGCTAGTATATATTTTAAATCCAGAAGTTTGTTCATTTAGTTGTTCTCTCTTGACTGCCAAACGACTAAACCGATTGATGCAGAAGGACCCTTAATCATAAAATACTTTTGATCCCGATAGTTTTTCGGTATCGGAACTGACGTTCCAGTTGACTGACGACCCAGTTGGCACAGTGGTCACCATGCAGAACTGCCAAACACAGGGTTGCGGGTTCGATTCCCGCCTCAGACAAGTATTTATGCTTAGATATTTGTCTGTGGTCTGGTTGTTTCTATGTATTTTAAGTATATATTTACAAAAGAAAAGTATGTATGTAGTATATCCGTTGTCTAGCACCCATAACACAAGTCTAGTTACCTAGTATGGGGCTGAATGGCGATGTGTGGAATATTCTGCAATATTTATTTATTTACGTGGGTGAAACCGTGAGGCACAGCTAGTTTATAAATAAATACCTACATATCTAGAACCTGAAAAGCAATTGTATTGCTTTGTTCGTCGGAATCTAGAGATGATTGTTGTGAATAACTTAGCTTCAATGTTAAACACAAATAGGTATTGTTTGAGATTGAAATAACATTGTTTATGTTGGTTAATCTATTGGAAAATGTGTTCAAATTACAACAATATTTTAGGACATTACCAACTTAAACATTAACTACTTCAATTAGTCGAAAGGGTTTTCAATATTCATTTGGAAGCTTTAAACTTAAATCTATCTTCTACTTATAAGTACCATCAAGCAATGAAAAGTTGCTTAATTAAGCCATCTTTTGAAGAATCACAGTAACTTCTGCAGTTGATTAATCTATATCTTTATACATATCTATAATATAAAAATCAATTGCTGTTCGTTAGTCTGGCTAAAACTCGAGAACGGCTGGACCGATTTGGCCAATTCTTTTTTTGTTGTGTTTGTCGTAGTCCAGGGAAGGTTTAAACGGTGAGTACTTACGCGGGTGAAACCGCGGGGCGCAGCTAGTATATTATAAGTAGTAATCAAACAATGAAATTTTTTTTATTTAAGACATCTTTTGAGGAATCACAACAGCTCCTGCAGTTGATTAATCTATCTTTATTATTATAAGTACTATCAAGCAATGAAAAGTTGCTTATTTAACACTTTCCGGACACCTTTCGCTACGGAGCGGCACGGCGGCGCGTCTTTCACTAAAAAAGTTCGGCGCTTGAAAAGTCAGCCAATCAGAATTATTTTGTACCGCATCTAATTATTTACCACCAAGTGTACAACGTAACAAACACAACTATTTCCTGCCAATTTGTCTGTCTGTCCAGTCTTGTTCTTGGACATCATTGTAATTTACTGCTAGCTTGTAAATCTAGCAGCGTCAGCTCCAAGATAGGTGTTTAGTTTAGTTAGATCTGAACTTGTAACTAGACTGAACTGGATTGAACTAGATTAGTTTAGATTATAACACAATGTAAGGTAGAAAGCGTTGTCTTGTTAAGTTAAATGAAATTATAATGACATTGTTAGATTGTATTGTTTATTTGTTGGAACTGTAATTAAAGTAAATGCGATTCTGTTAGCCATCGATATCAAAAAGGTCACATTGAAAAATAAAATAGGTAGGTAGGTAGGTTTTATTTATATTTAATTTATTAATTGATTTGTTTTGATTTGAGAAGTGTATGCTGTTGTTGTGTTAATTTTGTCGATATTGTTGAGCTTGGGTTAGAGGTTAAGGTCGCAGCCATTTTTTTATTAACAACTAACGACCCGCCCCGGCTTCGCACGGCTATATTATGCATGTATTATACATATAAACCTTCCTCTTGAATCACTCTATCTATGAAAAAACCGCATCAAAATCCGTTGCGTAGTTTTAAAGATCTAAGCATACATAGAGATATAGGGACAGAGAAAGCGACTTTGTTTTATACTATGTAGTAGTGATGATGAAAGTTTATTTTGTGATGGTAATTTAATAAAAACATGGCTGTTTCCCATTTCTGTTCAGGGGTTTTTGGACTTTTTTCATGTAACCTCCGTTTCAGTTTTTGTTATTTATTTATTAACTAAAGATTTTTTTTGTGTACCCAATTTATACCTAAGCACATAGCCAGAAGGATAAACTAGTAAACTCTATAAACATAAACATAAAACGAGTCTCGTAAAGGAGTGAAGATTGAATGACATCGCGTTTATGATGGGAACCTAGTTTAGAGAGTAACTGTTTATGATCATAGGATTTATTAGTATAGAGTATTATACCTTAGAGGATTATATTATGGACCATTAAAATACATTTTGATGTTATTATGTACTTTAATGTATTTTATGTTTGTTTCTCTACGTGAGAACTATTAAAAGACAAAACTTAAATATCTTTGAAATAATAACTTTTAATATTTACCCTTTGGGTATGGAACCCTAAAATAATCGGTGTTGGGTTTTGGACCAACCTGAGGTAAAGGGCAAAATTTTTGCAAAATTTGTTTATGAACCGATTTTGTTGTGTTTTTTTTGTTGGAAACGATTTGTATAAATTTGTAAATTTCGTAAAATGTGCTTTGAAGAGTCAGAAATTTGACAAATAACTTAGGTACTAGTCAATCTGAATAAAAAAAAATTAAGAAGTGTGATATAAATTGATGTAACACCGAACGGTTGCATAGATAGATATTATACCCTTATTCATATTCATAGGAATTCTAAACCATAGTGACAAATTTCTCAGTGAAATTTAATGGGTCGTTAAAGATAATAGGGCAGTAGGTATACGTTTGTATGCGTGAAGAGAATTGAGTAATAATAATAATAAAACGGCTAAGTGTGAGTTATTACATCTGCGTTCTCCATTACAGAGCGTTTATATCACTCTTGGGTATTATAGGGGTGGTAATGGAAACCGAAGGATTTTCAGGATTTTTTAACTACCTTTGTTTTTGTATTTTATTTTGAAGAATGAACAAGCTAATATCGCGACGTCGGCCGATACCTATTTTAATATATTAAGTTACTAGCGACCCGCCCCGGCTTCGCACGGCTATATTATGCATGTGTTATACATAATATAAACCTTCCTCTTGAATCACTCTATCTATTAAAAAAACCGCATCAAAATCCGTTGCGTAGTTTTAAATATTTAAGCATACATAAGGATATAGGGACATAGGGACGGCGAAAAGTGACTTTATTTTATACTATGTGGTGATAATAAATTAACTCTTCAACCACTTAATATTACCAAGATAACCACATTGCCACATCAAGAAACTCAAAAAATATAAAAAATAAAACCAACAAAAGATAGCTTTATGTTGAACTCAAAAGATAGAAAAAAAAACATCAACCTATTTTATGATA
The DNA here is from genome assembly GCA_907269075.1 of Idaea aversata. Classification (NCBI taxonomy): domain Eukaryota; kingdom Metazoa; phylum Arthropoda; class Insecta; order Lepidoptera; family Geometridae; genus Idaea; species Idaea aversata. The sequence continues at coordinate 866,356 of OU026100.1, forward strand.
CAAAAAAGCGCTAAATGGTTATTGTGCTGTGGTGTAAGTTCATTCATAACAGTAGTTATACAATTACCTCTATTCTTGGTTTTATAATAGCAATATAATGGAGTACCTACATTGTGTCTCTTTTACCACCTTTAACTTCCGCAGTGTTGCCACAACAATAAATCAAATCCAGAAAGGCCAATATAATATTCAACGATGCCACATCAAATAAAAAACAATAACATACCGTGTAATGTCATAAAAACTCCTTTTACCTGGAACAATAAAAGAGATAATAAAAAACATAGTCATAAAAAAGTTGCGGTTTTTTTTGTTACATGTCATACTTAAGAGGAAAGGGGACCGGAGGCTCTTTCCATACAAACTATTACAAACGTAGTCGACTGTTTTCTCCCTGGATACACTACACTAGACTACATTACACTAGAGCAAATATTTTTGGTGCATAAAACTTATAATTGCCATGACCATACCCCTATTTTTTGATTTTTTAAAATTTTTAAATTTAAATTTCTCTGGTAATTAGAAAATGAAAAAAAAAAACAAAATATAGGGGCATAGTCATGGCAGATATAGGTTTTGTGGCAAAAAAATATTTGTGCTAGTGTCATTATCCAGGGAGGAAACAGTCGACTACGTTTGTATGGAGAGCGCGCAGGTACCCTTTCACCTTAAATTACAGGTCGCACCAAATAACAGGAACCAAGCAATATGGTGATAGTACGTATAAGAAACGTTGGTCTATAACCTGGATGACGTCACCCAGGTCCAGATGACATTTTAGTGTCCTTCGAGTCCTCAAAGGCAGTTATAATACTTTAAAAGGAGATCCTTGAAATTATAATATCCTTTAAACACCAAAATCAGCCCATCAGATTTCCATATTTAAAAAAAAATAGTTTTCTTAATTTACCGAGTTAAACACAATTTTCCATCTACAATTTTTTTAATGAATTGAAACTGTAAGTACTGAATTCGAATAGAGGTATTTATTTATTTCAAGTTGATAATAGGAAAGAATACCTAAATTTATATATTTTATCATATATTTTTTGCAGAAATCTGGTTTAATTTTCATTCCCGCCGAATTTTGGTAGGTACCTCTTAAAAGCCATGCTTCCTTGGTCCTAGTTATTTGATACAGCCTCCATAATGGGTTATCAATAGCACAGTGGGTAGTCTTTTAAAAAAATATGTTATTGAATATTATTACAATTATTGTACACAAATGAGATTGGTTTTCGATCTAAGATTTATGACAGTACTATATGTGCCCTGCGGTTTTACCCACGTACCGAACATAGAAAAATTTTGGTATAAATTAATAATTTGATTTTAACTACTACTGGGACTGCTAGCTTTCGTCGTAAACGGTCAAACTCAAAAACTTTTTTATTTTCCAAAAAATAAACTTTTTTCTCTTGCTCTTGGCATTGTGTGGAAAAACATGGTCCGCCAAGGCCGACAATGTAATTAAAAATTTAAAAAAGTGCGCCAAATTTAACTAGGTCAAAAATTAATCCAGACAAAGATTAATTATTAAATCCAGCGAAAATGAATCTTTGCAGGTATTTTTTTTTGTAGCAATGTTTTTTGATTTCGTTGTAATTTAACATGGACATAACCAACCATCCAGGTATATCCATTTAACTTCAACATATCCTATACACGAGGGGCCATAAATTGTATCCCTACAATCTGATATATGCCGTAGAGTTTTTAAATGGCCCATAGTGATCCTTGATAAATGTGTTTACGATACGAAAAGAATTATAGTTCAAACTCTCAGGATCAATATACTTTGTAAGGGTAAATTAATTTTTCAATTTAAATTTTATACGTTTTGAAAGTCAACACCGCGTACTAATCTGAAAGGGATAGTTAGTAAGGAAATAGGAATTTCTCTCCTTAGTATTGTCGAATTGTGGAATTTCTTTTTTGTGTTATCATTTCATTACCTATTAGGCTTGTATTACTACTCTTTTTTAATGTTTTATATCACTAGAAAAATATACGTTATAGTTTTTGAAATAATGGAGACGGGGACCCGTGGGCCTGATTGTAGGAAGTTGAGAAATTGCTGAAAGAAATGCTTATTTTTTAACCGACTTCAAAAAAGGAGGAGGGTCTCAATTCGGTTGTACATGTATGTTTTTTATAGATGTTCCCGCATATCTTCTTTGTTTATTCTACTTTAAAATTTAAACCATGAGGCTATATCCCGATATTCCCACGGCATCGGAAAATGATGGATCAGCGTTTGATTACTATCACACCCCCTGATGGTAGGTGACGATGCGGTGTTAGATGTACCACTGTTTCCTAGAAGATACTGACTTTATGACTATTTTTGTACACTTTATGAATTTTATAATTGTGGTTTTTACTAAGTGTAAGTACCTAATTGGTAAAAAGTTATTGTTAAAAGTTATTGGTGCTCCAAATTAAACCTTATAAAAATTTATAATCTATTTTCATCTAAAAACTTACAATTCGTAGGTCGTTAAGCTTACAATCTGTTTAAGTGAACAAAACACCACTTTTAGCTCCTACATGCATTATTATACGAAACTTAACAGTATAATACGCTTTAAAAGTTCGCTCTAAGTTTACCGGGTCTTTAAACGCAGAGCTTTTTGAATAGTTTTCATAAAAGCTCATTTCACTTTGAAAAAATATTATAAAAAAGAAAACGGGTTAAATTATAAGTTTTGACTTAAAAACAGTAAGATGAGTGGTCGCGCATCCATCTTATCGCATGAGCGGTCCCTTGCATAAACCAAATGTAACGAATTCAACCTCATAAATACGTCAAAATTTGTAACGGAAATTGCTCTTTGTCATTAAGTTAATAAGCATTAAAATTTGAAGTCATTTGTTTAAACAATACGTCCTTACTGCAGTTGATTTTAGCTGTTACCTGAGTAGGTATTGTTTTATTTTTAAATTATTAAAACTTTTCGAAGATATGAAACTTGACTCAAGCAACTTAAATCAGCGTTGTGGTGTTTTTGGCGTCACAACATTATGCTCAGTATAATCCTTTTTTGGTTACACTACAGGTTAAGAAGTTTGTTAATTGTTTAGATTTTGGTTTCTGTTATTATTTATTATAAGACTTATTGACTTTTGTGCGTGTAGTGTAATTACAAAATAAAGTTTATTTCTTTCTTTCTTTCTTTCTTTCAAGGAGGCTAAAGCGCTGTTGGCCTAGTGGTACATACTATATTAATTCAGAACGCCGCAGGTTCGAATCCCGGCCAGTACACCAATGGATTATTTAAACATTGCTCTTACGATGAAGGAAAACATCGTGATGAAATACGCGGCTTGGTTGGCTGTAGACAATTTAACAACTAAGCTGAGAGGGTGGTATAGATGCTGAGATAGCGAGCAAGCCTTTAGCCTACAGTTCCCTGAAAAGCATGGGTAAAAGTTGGACTATAAAATCATCTAGATTATCAAAGAGGCTACACAGTTGAGGGCCCTAATAAATTAGACTTATCAGCATCAAAAAATAGACCACTAAGACCTAAAGCGATATTCTCCAATAATCCTATTGTCCCCTAACTAATTGAAGCAATCCGTCCCTAATTCATCCTCTTCCATCAAACCCCAACTAAAACCAAATAGAAATCAAGACAAATTCATGAATTCAGCTAATGCGGGTGCCTATTGTTAAGACTCACGTTTCGGACAATATATCGTACCCAAAAGTGGTACGGAATACGCACGACTAAGGTTATATGCGGATAATGGCGGTGGACCATTAGACTAGATGCTTACTGACGGGTTCCGCTAACCTTTGTTTGCTGAGTGAAGCTAAGCAAACCGGGTAAATGACGTCATACTCTTGCTGAAATATATTTATTTATTTTATTTTATTCGGAAGATAAACAGTAAGGATAACAAACGTATTATCATACCTTACAAATTGAAAACCGTTTCAAGTCTGGTAATATTTAATTAAACGCTTAGGCGCATCGCCATCGAGAACAAAAGTAACAAAAAAAATAAAGAATAACAAATTATGTAGGTAAGTGTACAATAATAAAATTGTTAAGAGTCTGCGTTAATGTTATTTAAGAGAGCATTTACGACACTTATTTATTTAGTTACTAAAACATTGGGGTCAATAGTTTATTATTATAAAATATAAGTACATACTAAGTGCCCAATACCCTAAAATTATGGTCATCTCAAACCCTTCCTAATTCTCAGTAGGTATACAAAATCTCCATATTGTTGGATCTAAGGCCTTTACAATTAAGTAACCACACGTAAACTGAAACTTTGGACAAATCCCATTTAAAGTCTATTGGTGCTTTTATAGAGAAACCGGTGTTCTGTAACATCCCTTATATTTAATTGACCTTAGATAACACCCACGTTCTTTTTCATAGATTATTCTTTCGCGTGTAGATTAGAGATTTTCAATTCCAATTCAATTATACCTAGTACTAAATTACTAAAAAGTAAAAAAAAAATAGGACTGAATTTTTATTACAGCATTTTTATACGCAAAACAGGCTGCATTTGACCCCTTCTCATTTGATAGTGACGCGACAATGAGGTTGATGATATTGCCAGTTTACCTAGAAGAAGATTGCATGCCTTTTACCTACGTGATTCATGGTTCAATTTATCTGAATTACCAGCCTACCTTGACACCAAGCTAACAATGCTGATATTTTGGATAGTTAACTGCAGTCCACCGCGCAGAAGATCCAAATGCGATGATCAGCTAAGGATCCAATAATATTTTAGTGTACGGCTATGCCGAAGATAAGTCACACATAGCACATCGATCGATGTGCTTTATACATCACACATCGAACATCGATGTCACTTAATAAAACAAATGTAATCAAAAGATGCATTAGTGCGATATATCGATTGAGTTCATCTATGTGCTCTGGCTCATGATTGATGAAGGTCACCGTATTCCTTCGCGCCAAACTGCTTCGTATCTTGTGCGGTGTCAATGTGGATCTTCGTCATAGCCGAACCTTAAGCTATAATTTATTCTATACCGGGAATAGTGCCTCTGTATATCAGCACCTAATTATAGTCTGCCCGGCTAGTATAACATAAAGTGCCTTTATTCAAGTGAATGCTCCCATATTGTTCTGTCCGCTAAATTTCCGTGTTACTGCTATTGTTTGTCGGTATGATATGGCACGTATTAAGCTTTGTTTGTACATTAATTTAGGGGTATTTGTGCACTAATGTTTTGACTAGCTTTGTGTAATAATGACTTAATTTTGCCTTGCCCAAAACCTAAACTATTCTCAGCTAATTCAAGCTCATTAAGTAAATAGATAAGGTTTTTTAGCCAGCCGCCAGTCTGGACCAACTATTTTTCTGACGGATGGTTTATAATTATTAAGCCCTATTTTAAAACCAAACACACTGACATGGCGAATGAAAATTGACATTTGCTTTGAAATTGACATTACTTTTATCGTCACTAAAGTTTTTATAAAGACTTTTTCTTCCTTCTAACATATTTTGTGATGTAAAGTTCTAACTAATCCAAATGCATCTAAACTAGACGATACAGCGCCAACCACTTTAGTTAATGCTATCCAGAGCTGTAGTGTCTATAGGATACGTATTAGATGGCGAAGGCATGCCCAGAACCTATACCACATTCTTAGCTTATTCTAGCTCATATTATCTATGCATTTAAATCCTTTGTCCTGACAGTATAATAAACCGCTGATCGTAGAGACCTGAAACTTGGAGGGTGTGTTCTTTGTATGACGTAGGCATCCGATAAGAAAGGATTTTCCGAAATTTCACTCCTTAGGGGGGGAAAAAGGGGGGCAAAATTTGTATGGGACAACGTAATTCCTTGGTCCTATCTTCTTCAAATTTTCAACATCTACCCGGACGAAGTCGCGGGCAAAAGCTAGTTAGTCATATTATTTACAGCAGTCCGCATGCTTGGCGTTAATCTTCATCGGAAATACTGTTTTTAACCGATGATGAGCACAGACTTCCCAAATTGCCTAAAGTATACCTACTTAAATACACTTATCATACATTCCCTCAACTGTATTATGGAAATAGGTGAACCAAATAGGCACTCTTTGATCATACGCGAATTAAACTTCTGTCGACATATTTTTGTATGAAAAAACATTTTAGGATTATGTAATTTTTACGAGAATGAAAATATTTTTAACACTTTTTCATGGTTCAGTGCAGTTCGCTACGTCAAACTTAAGATATTGAATTTAAAAACAAAAAGGTGAGCCAATTTTTTTGTCAGACAAAATATTTAATTTTATTAGTTGAGCTAAAAATTGGTGGAACTGAGCTCTTTTAGCAACTCGCCACACTTTAGTCTCTTAAATAAATGTTGTACTTATCTATACAACTTGCGCTATCTGTTAACATTTATACGGATTAGGTGATTACAAAAAAGAAAAAACATCATGAGTTTCTTTCCGAAGATACACATCCTAACTTAATTTTTAAGACGTTTCATGCAAATTGTATGATTCAAGGATTTGTATGTTGTTTAAAGAAATTGTACAATAATGATTAATCTTTCATTGAAATATTTTATTAAATTCCTAAAATCGCATAAGTAGCCAGTAGTAATTAGTTAATTCGTCACATAATTTCATTGACTTCTGTAATTTAATCGAAATTCTGTACCAATTTGAAGTAATTTGTTCTAAGATCTATTTTGTATGAAAGATAAAGAGAAACATAAAGAGGAAAATACCATTACAAATAAAGGAGTTGCTTTCGTCTGACCTTTGTAAGGCATTCCGCCACGGCTAATAAAAGGGTAGTGAGTGGGGTATACACACGGACAAGATGTTTATACCACTTTATATTGGTCTTTTACTTCTACTCCAAATTATTTATACAGCGTTACCAATTTTAATCCATGTTATTCATGCCGATGCTTTTGAACTAAATTCCTTCTATACCACCGTTTCTCAGTGAAGGAAAACATGGTTTGGTCCAGGCGTAGGAATACGCCAACAAAGTAAAAAAGAAATATCAATCGTCAAATATAACCTCAAAATTTAAAAATATTTTTTACATTTTGCAGCAGTAGGTAAAAAACTATGATTTTTATGCATGATGATAAGGTGATACAATGGGCATTTTGTTCTCGTTATTAATATTTCAACCGCATATTTTTTTCTTATCCCTTCGTCACCCCCGGGGATGGCGGGTATCCGTGAGTATTTTTACTCCGTCAAAAACAAAAGTAATGAAGTAAGGAGAAATGAATATTGCTTATGTACCTACTAAGTCTTCTTTAATTATCATCTTTTACTACAGACTTATACATACATTACGATTTTTATTCACAAAATGTTAGGTCAAGTTTTGACTACCATCACAACTGCCTGATTGTAAGTGATGATACAGTCAATTTGTGGCACTCGTATCTTAAATACATTTATTTATACTAATATTATAAAGCTGAAGAGTTTATTTGTTTGTTTGTTTGTTTGAACGCGCTAATCTCAGGAACTGCTGAAAAATTCTTTTTGTGTTGGATAGTCCATTTATCGAGGAAGGTTATAGGCTACTTTTTATCCCGATATTCCCACGGGATCGGGAGTTACGCGGGTGAAACCGCTGAACGCAGCTAGTATTTAAATAAGATTAGATTTAAAAGTTGTTCATTCTTACCGCCCGTATGACCCACCTTATTCTTCAGTAACATTCCACATTCATAGTGTTCCTTCATCGAAATTAACCAAGTGCGTGCGATGGTACCTACCTATAGTCAAACTACGGTAAAATCACGCAACCATCGGTTTAATAGCTAATTTATTGGATCGAATGAGTAGTTAGAAAGGTTGTAATTTTGTAGGGCAGGTGATTTTCAGGCGGTTATTTTTGTGAACAGATTTTTTCAGGATTAACTCTAAGTAAAACATTTTCTAAGACCATTTTGATCTATAACGCAATGTCGCAACGTTAGACGACTGTCAGTCGCTTTTTCGCACCATTCAGTAGCCCTCAGAGTCGAAATGACAGCAAAGGGGTTTAATTCAAGTTTGTAGTACCTACCTACCCTTTTTAAACACAAAAACCTCCATAAACTTTTAAAATCAGCGCCATATTTTTGCGCACCATAAAAATCACTCCACACTTCACCCTAAAAAGGTTCAAAATGAAAAATCTCGACACGCTAAGTGTTAATTTCGGAAAATCGAACGGACTTATCTAAAAAGGGTGGTTGTCCACGCGGGACATAAACAAAAAAATGGGCAAAAATGGGCAGCAAAACTGAGCAAGGGCGGTTATTTACAACCCTGTGGGCCGCAACCGACGGGTATAAAACGAGCTTCCATATAAAATGCTTCCGAATTTTTGTTAGAATTCTCTTTTTTATTTTAATTTATCTAGCTGTTGTGAAGGCGGGTATAGTTAGACTACATTGAGAGTACGCGCAACTGCTGCATTCATCTGTGTTCTAATAATTTGTGCTTATTAAAAACCCTACATAGGTTAAATTCGAGTCGAATAGTTAGAATAATTCATTTAAATAGAGCTCGAAATTCACCACTAAGCCGTTTTGAATGTGAATTGATTTCTGAATTGAGGTTTCGCGATGAATCTTACTGAAACTTTTCAAACGGATAGAATTGCGTTTATTTTGTATGTTGTTAATGGCTCTAAATTCTAAAATATTTTCTTTATTAATTTACCTAGACGAACTATATCATGTTAGGTATGAATTGAAAATTCAGTTGTTTTTTTTTGTGATGATAGTGGGTTTTTCTGAGTTCTGTTTTGAATACATTTTCTCGCTGTTTGGGTTTGTATTTGTTGGATTCCAAGAAACTGCATGTTCCGGGATATTTTTAGATATTGCTGCGAATCGGACCGTAATAACGTAACTCCTTTCAATGGACCATAACAAAAACGGTTCGTATGAATCTAACAGCGCTCTACAGTTTCACCCGTGTAAGTCCCGATCCTGTAGGAATATCGGGAGAAATGGTAGTCTTTGTCATATTATCTTGATACCGTATTTATTTGTATAAAAATATCAAAAGCGGTCCAGTAGTTGCGAAGATTATCACTTTCAAACAAATAAATATTCATCCAAACTTTACCTCTAAAAATCAAAGTCCAAAATCTTTATTTATCCGCCCCGGCTTCGCACGGCTATAATTATTATGCATGTATTATACATATAAACCTTCCTTTTGAATTACTTTATCTATAAAAAAAACCGCATCAAAATCCGTTGCGTATTTTTAAAGATTTAAGCATACATAGGGATATAGGGACAGAGAAAGCGACTTTGTTTTATACTATGTAGTGATGAAGTAGGTACAGATTGTTGAAAAAAATGTACAAAGTATGGTTATAAAAATCTTAGCTTTATACGATTCTAGTAAATTATCACAAAATGGGCGTTGACTTTAATTAAACATTTAATAAAAATGTTGAAATTATTTGCAAAAATAACGAAGTAAATGACCAAATTTATCAGTTCTCGTCTCTAAACACAGACAGTAAATTTTAAGTCGACTAATGGTCATACATTAAAATGCTTTGTCCTGAACGACTGACTGACTGACGGATCAACTCACAGCCTAAACCGCTGATCGTAGAGACCTCAAACTTGGAGGGTGTGTTTTTTGTATGACGGACGTAGGCATTCGATAAGAAAGGATTTTCCGAAATTCCACCCCTAAGGGGGTGAAAATGGGGGAACAAGGTTTGTATGGGACAACGTGATTCCTTGGTCCAATCGACTTCAAATTTTGCATAAACATTCTACAACAGAATTGATAGAAGACGCACTTCGTGTTTTATTGAAATGGGGTTAAAAAGAAGTAGAAATATTTTTAGGTGTTTATTTTCCTTTTGATTTAGGTAAATTTACATTATTTTGACTAATTTTAGAAAACTCAATCCGATTTAAGGTCAAAAAAGTGCTATTATACCATTTTACTTATACACGGACGAAGTTGCAGGCAGAAGCTAGTAGGTATATATATAAACTGTTTATTAACAAATGATTGATCTACATCATATTTTTCTCAAATTCCGTCTTAATGGGTCGTGGTCTCTTTATCTCAATTATTATTGCTAAAGAGCTTCGCTACGGTGAAGTGAGAGTTGTGGGTTCAGATTCCATAATCGGGTTTACAATTTTTAGGAAAAAAAATATTTCCCATGTTTTCGTTTCTCTTCAAATGTCACGAGGTTTTATATTTGTCTATGGGAGAATTTTCTCCCATAGACAAATAAAACCACCTCGTCGCAGGCGGAAATCCCGATAGCACAATAGGTTATAGATTTCCGCCATTGGACCAATATTTGTTGGGGTCTGGGTGTTTTTGTATTTCAAGTAATATTTATTTTAAAAAAAATGGTCGTCTCTGAAGTCGGTTTACGGGACTAGAATGTTACGTGATAATGTCATAAGAAACCGATAAAAAATTGATTTTATTTTTTTTAGCTTTTCTTTTCTATTTATTTCCTTAATAAGTAAGTCTTCTATTCGTCACTCGTCACCATAACACAAGCCCAGATGAGCGATATTATTATTAAACATTTTTTTTAAATTACTGCGTGCTGTGTGACGTCATTGTTGACATGACGTCACCGGAACGTGACAATGTCATCACACAATGGAAACGTGACAATGACATCATCTTTTTAGTGAATGCAGGTGTTCCAATAATTCTACCGGTTGTCTGGCTCAAGCCTAGTTGCTCAACCTAGGGCCAGATGGCGCAGTGTGAATTGTCATGCAATATTTATTTTTCTGAAATAAAATCGGCAAACTATCGGCCGATTTCTTGGTTTGACATCTGCATTTCACCTAAAGGAAATAAGTAGGCTGTTATTTGAGGAAGATTCTGGCTCGGATGAGAAATAACTACCAATCAGAGCTGACCTTTACGATGTCCCTGGAAGGTCACAAGGTAGATCTTAGTTTTGACGACGAATATTTATGTAGGATTGTAGGTGCCTTATCTACCTAAAATAACAGATATCATATTGACAGCTGATCAAAAACTTTCAATATTTTATTTAGGGAATTTCTTATCAATGAAATAGGTACTTTGGCAAAAAAAATGCTAGGTCCAACCGTTCCTGAAATAATCGGTGGTACCTAACACACAGAAAGATAGACGGTCCTTTTCTAGACCATCCTTTTGAACCTAGTTTTTCAGTACCTGCACACTGTGTAGGTAGGTACTGAAAAACTAGACCCAAAAAAAACTTCTACCTAAAAGTCCGATTTAAATCACCCTATTAATAATAACCATTAGAAAACAATCCAAACGACGTAAATCCTATAATACAGACATAATCCCATTTCTATTAAACGGACTAAAATAGACAGTCTTACTCGTGCGCGAAATGTTGACACAAAACAATTACAATATCTAACTACCCACACTAAAATAATTCCAATTTTCCTTACTAACGGTCGGTTTTATATTAGACGGAACGACATCAACACTTTAACGACAAAATAAATAAAATATATACCACTCACGCTGAACGATATAGGTTAATAAAAACTATAATAAATAAGTTAAGCGTGTTTAAATATCTTTATAATTAAGCTATTGCATAGCTTTTATCGCGGGCTTTGAGTGCGGCGACCGAATCAATTTCTTGATTCGGTCGCCGCACTCAAAGCCCGCGTAACGAAAATAAAACCTAACACCCCCCCACTCCGCCTACCATGTAGCTCGGCCGAGCGTTCGCTTAACGTGTATGTATATGGTACGACTGTACGTAGCTCGCACGATGCAATAGCTTTACTGCGGAAGTCCCCGAGTGCCACACGTTTTTATATTACTTGTACGGACGATTTTCCGGAACTAGATTTTGCGTGAGTATGTAGTGAGTAAGCTAGCTTACCACCTACTACCTTCTCATCTTTGTCTACCGTGTTCAAAAGAAAGAACTTGTCCATAACGTTCGAAGCCAACTAAATATAATATCATTAATAATAATTATTTTCTATATTTTATTTATTTATTTATAGTGGAAATCCCAGACAAATGGCACCAAGCGTTTTACTTCGTCATTCCTAATTTGAACAGCAAGGGATTGGCAACAGTTAAGTTAAGTTAACTGCGTCAGTCTTTTCCGACGTGTACAATTTGGGGTCACTCGCGAGTGAACAGGTATCATCTAGGAAAGCCGCGACCTTGTCGTCAGCTACCGTCAGACAAAGCGTGATAGTGGTCAAACACTGACCACATTTGTAAAAAAAAAAATATCGTAAATATATCTAATTTTGTCGTTATCGTCTATTGTAAAACACTAAGGGTAGGGTAGGGGTAAATTGTATCAGTTGTCCAAAGGGTATGTTACGGCAAAACGACCCTTATTGCCGGAGGGTTGGGGCGGGTCAGACCACCGACTTTCCGATTAGCCGATAGCTTGGTGACCGTTCAATTTAAAAGCAAACGAAAATAAGTGACCGTTTGCTTTCCATGACACAAACGTAATTGCTTAATGCTTAGCTTAGGGCTAGGTGCACCTATGAAAGTAGGAAGACGGTGGAATATAAGCATTTTCACAAGATCTCAACTTAAAGCAAAACGCCCAAGGGAATAAATTTATTTGAATTTGGAACGTCGAATTCGAGTAAAAACTCTTGGTTTTCATTTTGAAGGTCTCAGCAAATAGGTTTTATTTATTATAAGTCATTTGATTGATCTATAAAAATCTAGCAGGCTACGAATTATCTTTTTCATTTTGATTGTTTCGTTAGGTCTAGGCAAATAGCCTATAATATCATATCTACGCTGACAGTGTGAAAAGTAGAGTATGTAGCATTATGTCTTCGTCTTGGTCGGCTTAAACCCCTTGCTTCACTAAGGACTCTACATAACTCCCTTGCGTTGCTCAGGAGTTAATTTTAGACACCTTCGCTACGTTCAGAAGTAAACCCGAGAGTCGCCATCCTTCCACTGGGGTTTCAACATGGCACCCGCAAATTAAGACATTGCTTTATGCCCTTGGTGCATAATCTCCTATTCCGACCCGTCCTCTTTTATTTTATTTGGGAGTTTAAGACACTAACCCTATGATCCGATCGGCCGATGTAAAAGTAAATAGTCTGTATATAAAAGGGGTAGCCAAGCGTAAGTTATGCGGTCGAACACGTATCCGCTCGGCCGTTTTATTGTTTTCGTCTCTATCTGTACGAATAGCCGAATGTAATGTGCTAATCTTGCAATGATGGCTTGAGGTATTCCATTTTATTAGGTACCAATCGAAATATAAAAGTTTTGCAGGTACCATATATTTTGTACCTAATAATCAAAGCACTGCTGGTATACATTTTTGTCATTCTTATACTTGACTAGTATTAGTTTCTTGACTAGTACTAGGTAGTAAAATCACTTATTCTATCTTATTCCAAAGGTTGTTTATTTATTCCATTTGTAAATAAATGGTTCTAACATTTAGTGTCATAAACTACTTTAATTAATTTTCCCAACAGATCTTTCTCAAATGAATATTACTAAAACCAATTAAGACACACACAAATTCTACAAAGCTTTGTTCGAATATTCATATACAACCATTAGACTACACATCGTAAGCACATGATAAGAAAACTTACGTCAAAGAAAAAAGGCTAAAATAATTTTACTATTTGCGTACTTACTTATTTATGGCATTCTATTCAAAATTATCCACACTTATCCATTTGAAATTATATTATAAAATAATCTTAAAATGAACATACCAATATCTCATACTAAAATTATCCTTAGAAAAAGAAAAGAATTAATTTTTTTTCAAATTTTTTGTCTCTAAATGATATTTAAGTTTAAATTTTATTTTAAACGATATTTTGTAATATAATTAATTGAGTATAATAAAAATATAGGCGTAAAAAAGGTATCAAAATCTACTAATAAGTCTAAAATTCCGAATCGTCCAGGTCACAGTGGTGATTCGGATTTTTGGCCAAAGATTTTTATGGCCAAGAAATGTCAATTGGCAGTCTAAAATTCTAATATATTTAAAAATGCAAAAGTATTCTTCTCTGAAAAATTCCCTTTCTGTTACGTCTGCACGCGGAAACCGATGAACTAATTTGGTATAGATAGATTAGAGAACGACATAGCTCATTTTTAAACCGATCCCGTTCCGCGGGGCGCAGCTAGTGTTATAAATTGGAAACTATAACGTAAGTCTCTCTGTCATTGACTCATGCACTATTAGACGATTACATTTACCACTGTAACCAAAATTCTGGATATTTATGATAAAATTTGTTCAAACATTTGATTAAACTTGACAAGCCTCCTACACTTACAATTTCATTTCTCGCGCGAAATATCATTTAAGACACCCTGCCTTGCCTAGAGACAAATCGTTACCTATTCTATTTTTAGAATAATTTGATTCCCTACCTTATAGTCTGTTTCAAAATCAAAGACAATTTTCGTAATGTGTTTTAGTTACTCCGAAAAAAAATCCTACAATAAACCAATATTAATAAATGTCAAACAAAGTAGGTAATACACGTGTGTTAGAAAAAAAAACTACGAAACCGATTTCTATCCCTATATAATATCCCATACAGGGATATGGAACAGAAGATAGATATAGTAGAGAGACCGAGGCGATTAACGCGCCTATTATACATTTTTCATTCCTATTTAATCTTACTATTGTTATAATAGAAGGTACCTAATGATCTAATTTCTCTCAGCCTTTGAGATAGACTATACTAGGTGACATTAATAATTTGTGATAATGGTTTTCTCTAAGAGAAATCTCTGGAAGGATGTTTCGGAGATAATTAGTGAGTGGGTATTTCTTTCTTGCGAACGGAAACTTGCTTATTATTTTGGGCTATTTTCAGTAGAAAATCTTTTACACTTACGTTAGGTATAATTAGGTAGATTCTTCAGGTATTCGTTACAAACAGATAATAATAAAAAAACAGCGCACTCCGGGAGTGCAGGCAGAAGTGAAAACAATAAAATTGTTATTTCTCATAGAATATTTTTTGAAACGATCTACTACTGCCATCTATTAGCACTCACTTAAACAAATATAGTTTATTTTTTATTCGCTAGATGGCAGTAAAAAAATTAAATCAGCGCCATCTACATTCGAATAGCGGTCTTTCTAGAAACTAAGTTTCTCAATTTGTGTAATAGATGGCAGTATAAGTTAAACAAAAAGACTAACACAAATAAAATCTCATCTGTCGCGTCAAATCTCATCTGTCGCGTCAAAATCTGCGCCTCAAAATCTGTCGCGAGAACGGCTGAAAATGCTCACCCACAAAAGTGCCCAACGCGCCATAAGAAGTTTTCACTTCAAAAATATCTTCTTTATTATATTAGTGCAAATTTTAGACATATTACATTTATTTCCTTCCAGTACCTATTGAAAAAAATAAAATGAAATTGAACATTATAATAAAAGCCTTCGAAATGTTTTGAACCTCTTTAAGGCAGTTGGTAACATTTATGTGGAGTTTTTAGTGAAGCGAAAACGAGATTGCAATCTTCATGGATTACGTTTGGATCCAACACATAACGTTTATGTACTCCTGGTACTTTGAACAATTTTATTGGAAGTTTCTCTTTGAAATTGTTAGCGAAAAGCGTTAAGAGGGTAACATACCTCGTCTTTATCCATATCTATATAAATGTAATTCTACTGTACGTGTGTATGTCACTTCTCCTTCTTACTTCTCCTAAACGGCTGGACCGATTTGATTGTTTTTTTTTGTATGCTTTTGGGTAGACGGCCATCCAGGAGGATGGTTTTTTAAATGGCGGAATAACATTTGCCGGGACAGCTAATCACTATAATAAATAATAAATAGTTTATTTTCAAAAATAATTAAAATGATACAGTACATAAATCTTTGATCCCCAAACTAGGTCAACCTGTATCTTGGGGATCACCTTCCTAATTGTTACACTTGAGTATCTTACAATTCTACAAATCAATCACTACATACAATTAAAAACGCCTAAACTAATCACTACATAGTATAAAACAAAGTCGCTTTCTCTGTCCCTATATCCCTATGTATGCTTAAATCTTTAAAACTATGCAACGGATTTTGATGCGGTTTTTTTAATAGATAGAGTGATTCAAGAGGAAGGTATGTATAATACATGCATAATATAGCCGTGCGAAGCCGGGGCGGGTCGCTAGTCTATTATATATTCTGTCTCAAGGTTGTGAAGCTTGCGTACCATGAATTTCATTAATTTTTTGAAAACTACTTTTGGATCTTGGTTGCCAAAGCGGTCAAAGGGAATAGAATCAGTTGCCTTCTGCTGTCTTTCCTGACTTGTACAAGTTGATGTTTTTCAAGTCGCGTGTGAACAGGTATCTTCTAGGAAGGCATGCTACATCCTAGGCCACATCTTCACTTACCATCAGGCAGATGTAATAAAGGGAATAGAACAAGAAAAAAAGGGATGTGATAGTGGACAAACGCTTACCTATCAATGTTAAAGGAAAAAAGGGAAACAGGAAGACGAACCAATCGATATCTAATGATAAATTATACAAAACTGCGTCCATTCACAACATGCAATAAAACTGTTAAATTAGTCAATATCAATTGACTAAAATAGCAATTGTTAACGTTTGTGTTTCAAATGCTATAAATCTTTGGGCGATGTTTAGAATTAAACAATGGAACTCGATTTATGTAGGTCCCTCAAGAGCCAGGGCTCGGGTGGCCATATTTAAAGAAAAGTTAGGACTAAGGACATAAAGTAGGGCGAAAGTTTTGGGAATTTAGTGCGTACCTGGTTTAGGGTAGGATCTCCATGTTTGAAGATGGAGTTTAAAGTCTTTAAAATTGGTGAAAAAAGTAGGGGATCATTTGCGAAAATCAAATGAGGAATATGGTATCATAAATACGCCTTAATTAAGAGCCGTGTTGGCTTAATGGTAGATACCTCGACTTTCATTCTGAAGGTCGCGGCAGGCCGCGCACCGATGAATTTGTTCTAAGAATTTGTGTGCGTATTGGCATTGCTCTTACGGTGAAAGAAAACATCGTGATGAAACCCGCGGCTTAGTTGGCTCCAGAAGTCGATTTAGCTAAGAGGGTAGTAGGTGCTGGGTAAGCCTACTCCATCCTCCCGCAAAAAGGACCCAATTAAAAAGGGTTGCTAATTTTGGAAAACAGCCCGTATTTGTATACGCAATACAATTGGCTATCAGCATCGGTTACACATTAAGGCGTACTTGTGTACGCCTTAATGTGTAACCGATGCTGATAGCCTAATAAAATAAAAAAATTTGAACGCCGAATTAATCAAAATTGAGGAACCTAATTTTGTTTTTGAATGTTCTATAATAATTAAAAAATTAGGTGGAAACAGAATTCTTTGCTTCTTATATAAGTATGGGAAAAAAGTTGACACTCAGAAATAATAAGCTACTATCGTATAAACATTATATAATAGTTACTTAATACATTTATTTATATTCTACTAGCGACCTGCCCCGGCTTCGCACGGCTGTATTATACATGTATTATATCTAAAAACCTTCCTCTGAGCTTCAAGAGCGAGTGCATGATGAGGTACAGGAACTGTCAGGATGGTACACGTACGTATTATCTGCTAATTCATTTAATTGTTAAATAAATCACTCTATCTATTAAAAAAAATCGCATCAAAATCCGTTGCGTAGTTTTAAAGATCTAAGCATACTTAAGGACATAGGGACATAGGGACGGCGAAAAGTGAATTTATTTTATACTATGTAGTGATAGTGATGGCCATACAGGGTTCAATAATTATTTACACGGAGTGCGTGTAAATGCCATCTCAGTAAAAAGGCCTACAAAAAGTCCCGAAATTGTATGAAAACCCTAAATTAATGGTAACCCTAATCCAGTATGGATTGTTACCCGACAAGAAACTTGGGCTATTAATATCAACGGAACCCTTCCTTTTTGAGGTAAGTAGGTAAGTACTATCCTAAATTGTTTCAAGATTGTTTTAAAATTTTGTTTTAATCTTTAATGAATTCGGCTAATTTAGTTAGGTAGGATTTTGGTATTTAATTTTATTCTACTCTTTTTATTTACGAATTTTATTAATTTATTAAATTACTAGCGACCCGCCGGCTTCGCACGGCTATATTATGAATGTATTATACATATCAACCTTCCTCTTGAATCACACTATCTATTAAAAAAAATCGCATCAAAATCCGTTGCGTAGTTTTAAAGGTTTAAGCATACATAGGGATATAGGGACAGAGAAAGCGACTTTGTTTTATACTATGTAGTGATGTCAAATTTTTTAATTTGTCGATGGTAATCATTATATTTCTCATTCGTTCATTTATTTTCCTTAGATATTATTATTATTTTTTATTAATTTTCTTTTATTTTCAGAAATACAACTGGATGCTGAGCCGTATTCTTTTTTGTAACCACAACATGTATTTTCTGTATTCTGAGATTTGATTTGATTTGAACTTGTTTCTTTCTTTTTTTATTTTTTTATTGGTAAAATACTTGTTACTTCTGCATACAAACTACAGTCGATTAAATTTGTTGTGTTAACGGTACTAGTTGAAAACAATAGAAAATATAAAAAAATAAATTAAAATTTAAAAAACTGACTTAAAAAATTGCCAAAAAATTAATTAAAAAAAAAGCTGAAAACAAAAACTTATTTGTTTTTTAATTTTTTTTTTTAAATTACAAAAAAATATATTTATTTAATCATTTTTAGTGCCACTGTCACTCAAAATTCTACTCCATGGCTAAACTTTAAAGATGCAATTCTGTTCATCACTCCGAAGATCCTCATCAGATATTTATTTAGGATAGGGTTTTCTAGCAATATTCATTCAAACCCGGTCCGGCGAGACGAAAGTGACTATTTTATTCAAATTGTAACCTGTAATCGTATCCGATTGAAGAGTTTTCTGATGAGAAGGTGGTTTCAGATATTCCATTTATCGGTAACTATTAGTTTATAGCCCAATTCTACTGGTGGAATCGAAAACTGAGCAATTTGCTGCACTCTCGAGGTGTAATTCTGTTCATCACTCCGAAGATCCTCATCAGATCTTCATATAATTTTTATGGGATCACTTGTGAGTTATTCCCTTAAAACAAAAAAAGAATTTTCCAAATCGGTCCAGGCGTTTTTGAGTAATCAGGGAACATACATTAAAAAAAATATACCGACGAATTGAGAACCTCCTCTTTTTTTTTAAGTCGGTTAAAAACAAAATGTAATCAAAGTGCTCAGCGACGCGGACGAGTCGCTTGGAGATCGGGTAGCTCCGCCACTAACCGAACTCATTTGGCAAGAAAGTTTATAGTCTGTTTTGTAACTAAACCCAATGGTTTTACATGATAACTAGATGCTGCTTCATACAACGCCAGCAACTTGAATCAACGCTGTTCAGACAGTTCATGTCAATGTTTTAGATGTATAGGCCTGGCCAGTATCTATATAGCTTTGTTGACCGTGTCCAGAGGAAAGAACTCTTCTTCAATAGGTCTAAAGCCAACTAAGCCGCGGGTTTCATCAGGATGTTTTCCTTCATCGTTAGATCAATGTCAATTAGCGCACATACAGCCGCCCAATTGCCGTATGCTTATGCAGCGCGTCTTGACTGCGTTTGCGTCATAACTATAGATTTCGTATTCCCCTAATTTCTTAAGACGCACACGTTACGCACTCGTCACGCACACGTTACGCAAACCTAAACGACGACCCAGTTGGCACAATGGTCACCATGCCGGACTGCCAAACATAGGGTTGCGAGTTCGATTCCCGCCTTAGACATGTATTTATGCTTAGATATTTGTCTGTGGTCTGGTTGTTTTTATGTATTATAAGTATATATTTACAATAGAAAAGTATATAAGTAGTATATCCGTTGTCTAGCACAAATCTAGTTATTTAGCTTGGGGCTAGATAGCGATGTGTGGAATGTCCTGCAATATATTTATTTATAATGTCAATTAGCGCACATATTATTATTTTTAGTAAAAAAAATCTTTTGGTCATCCGGGACTCGAACCTACGACGTTCAGGATGCAGTGTTGGCCCAGTAGTAACTAAATTCAATACAGTATAAATAATAACCGTTCGTTCTACAAGTAAAACTTTCAGTCTAGGTACTATAATTTTCCTTTCAAAAATCTGCGATCTCTTTCCTTAGCGTGTGAAACTTGTTGTTTCAACTTCATAACTACTAATTTCAAGTTAGCCGTAACACTTTGGTATTTTTGTATTTTTTAGAACTTAAAGTAAAGTCGTATGTAGCAACAGCTAAAATTACGTTATTTTTAAAAAAACAGCAACGTTGTGAAAACTGAGACATTGAAATTTTAGTAGAGATGACATTATTTGCTTTAAGTTTTTGTATTTCTTGTGTCTTTCACATAAAAAAAGGAATCTATACTGATACTGGCTGCGCTCCGCGGTTTCACCTGCGTAAGTCGCGATCCCGTGGGAATATCGGGATAAAAGGTTATATTTTTCAATTCTAGTAGCAAATCTAGCAGTTCCTGAGATCACCGCGTTCAAACAAAAAACGGAATCCCTCAAATATGTATAATTTCCCCCGTTTTTTTTCCAGATTTCTTACTGATTCTTCGCTCTTATTGGTCACAGTGTGATTTAATATAGCCTGAAGCCATCCGAAAGCCTTCCTCAATAAATGGACTATTTAACACAAACATATTTTTTTAATTCGAACCAATAGTTCTTCCCGCGTAAGTCCCGCGCCAGTACCAGTAGTTCCTGAGATTAGCGCGTTCAAACAAACAATCTAACAAACTCTTCAGCTTTATAATCTATAGGTACTAATTTCATAAAGCTGAAGAGTTAGTTTGTTTGTTTGTATGAACGCGCTAATCTCAGAACCTACTGGTTCTGGCGGGACTTACGCGGGTGAAACCGCGGGGCACAGCTATACTGAATATTATGTCCTTTATTTTTCTTATTGCTTTAAACTTCCTGTTTTACTAAAACCAAAGACAATCTATTACAGATAATATCGACTTTTTTGAGGTACAATCCACGGTCAAAAGTATCTGCCCACCGTTACGTTTACAATCCCGTGCTGCACTATTTAAACATTATAACAACGTAACCTGTGGATTGAACCCATACGTCGGTTGGTGTAGCGGGTGGCGGATTATACCACTCACACAACTAAACACATAGCTAACATGTTGAAAATAATAATAACACTGAGTACTTTTAATTCACATTTTTTCACACAAACCTAAATACTAGGTTTGTGTGTAACGTCTATTAGAAGAAGGTCGTAACTCCAATACTTGTTGATAGTATTATTGTAGCAAACTGATCATTTACTTATGACCCTTACTGTACACAAGTCGTGCGCCAGTCATTATTTCAACAAAAGAAAATCAGTTTGACGCGTACATACGATTCAAAATACCTCAACTACCACAATCAAGCTATCAACATTATTCTGATAGATCTATCAAAGTATCACGAGTTAAAGTCAGAGGTCAACAACAATATATCGTCTGTTATTAGATTGTTCTCGCGGTTCTTGATCTATGCACATTGCATCGATCGCATTGACTTACCCGACTGCGTGTCACAAACAAGGGTAAAGTTTTTTTACATAATATGATAGGTCAGAGATTGACCACTATCACACCTGCCAAAATGCCTGCCAGAATGGAGATGGTAAAAATTAGGTGTTGGAGTTCTGTTGCACACTCCCCGAAATGTATCCGACCATAACCTTGCGAAGATGTTCAAGACTTTGAAGCCTTTTGTTGGAAAGCTTATCGTCACCGATGAGTCGATGGGTGGATAAATGTGTTTATCAGTCTATTTATATATGTTTGTTCCTCTATGGTACTGTGGAGACCAAACGTGTGGGCCGATTTTGATTAACAAAATCGGCCCACGCGTTAAATGGGTAAAATTTTCCAAAAATATTTCTTAGCGAATGCCTACGTCATAATAGCTATCTTTGTGACAAATTTCAGCCAGATCTGTCCGTTCGGTTTGGGTTTTATGCTTTGATATATCAGTATCTAGACTCCATATTAACACACAGGAAGTTCTCATTCTGTTTTTATGTTTTTAATTACAAATTTTGGGATAAGCACTAAGTGGATATAGATAGACTCATCATCTACTCGGAGCTCTGATATTTCATCAACTGCTCCGCTAGATGGCGCCATAATTATTAAAAATGTATGAAGAAACCGCCGGGCGCCGGGTGAATGTTAGAGGTAGGTAATATGAATGTGAAAGATCTTAAGTAAAAAGGCAAAAAAATTGCCAAGATGTCAACGTCAAAAGTAACCGAAAAAATAAACTACAAAAAACTTTCAAATATCTTCTATTTTAATTTTAATTTATTTTCTCTTGAAAGAATTTCACAAACTCAAAAATCTAAGCTCCGTACCTAATCAGTTTGACCGCGGTTCGTTCTCGACCAAAGAGTTTTAAATCACAGTGATATAAAGAAAGCATCTAAATCCCTTTGGAAATAAAAAGTAAAAATCATGATGTGTATTGTTAGTAAATTTTAATTAGTTAATTTTATAAATGTAAATATGTACAGTATACAGGTGCAATTTGTTATGAATTATGTAATTTTTTTTTGCCCCAAAAGTCCTTGACTATGTTCAGGGACAGTAATCCCACAAAATTACCTAAACCGTTTAGAACTGACAAATGGACGATAATATATCTTTTTACACATTTTTATCCCGAGCAAATATTATTAAACACACATTCAAAATGAGGTACTTGAAGCAAATAACTTGACACTGGCTCTAAACAAAGTCGTGCAAAGCCAAAACTTAAAAAATATTTTTTCTCTAGAAATTGAAAACAGTCCCCAAAATTCAACGCCCCGGTGGGATTATAGAACCCACGACTCTCACTAAACCGTAGCGGTGCTCTAATTATGGGTTTAACCGTCTAGTGAAGTTTCTGAGGGAAGTCATTGAACGCAGAGAGGGAGTCTTTGGGGAAGGCCTATGCATGGTCAGCAGTGGACGTCCTATGGCTGATATGATGGTGATGAAGTTCCCTCTATTTTTTACGTTAAATTTCTTTGTTCACGACTCAAAATTGCTAACTTACAAACTGCTGACCAAAGTTTAGACGAGATCTCTTTGTAGAAAACCACTCGCGAAAGGATCTCAGCTATTTTTCAAATTACTTTATTTTGTAGTAGATTTTTGTCGATAACTTCGTCTGTGTTTAAAAGAAAATTACTATATTTATTTCTAATTTAACGTATTTAAGTACGTAAGTTTTACTGTTTATATTTCATGTAATTTAAATGTGGTGTGTATACTAAACTAGCAGCGCTCCGCGGTCTCACCCGCGTAACTCCCGAAGGGAATATCGGGCTGAAAAGTAACTTATTTTATTTCCAATGAATCTATGTACTTGTACTTGTATACGGGCTGTTTTCCGCAATTAGAACCTTTTTAATTGGGTCTTTTTTGCGTGAGGATGGAGTAGGCTTGCCCAGCACCTACTACCTTCTCAGCTTAGTCGACCATGTCCAGAGGTGAGAACTTGTCAATACTTCTGGAGCCAACTAAGCCGCGGGTTTCATCACGATGTTTTCCTTCACCGTGTGAGCAATATTATGTCAATAAGCGCCCATAAATTCTTCAAGAAAAATATATTGGTGCGCTGTCTGCCGGGATTCGAAGCCAGGACCTTCAGTATTAAACTCGAGGCATCTACAAGTAAGCCAACACCGCTCTTGAATCAATGTATCTTCATACCAAGTTTCATTAAAATCAGTTCACTACTTTCGGAGCCTATTCGTCACAAACAAAAAATAGTACATTGTTATCCTAGGTGTGAAAGTCACTCATCACAAGTCCCGAGACGGAGTTTGGCGCCCGAGCGTAGCGAGGGCGCTAATAGTTCGAGGGACTTAATGAGTCTTTCACCCGAGGTAAACACTGTGCTTTTCATTACGAATAATACATAAAATTCTTCCCTAACAACAAGAGTTCTCCATACTACCTGATCCTCTTACAAGGTTGGGACCAAAGAGGTTATATACATGTAGTGTTATTCTTTGGTGTTACTTAAGCAAGAAGGTTAGGCTTTTAAAGTTCCTAATGCGTAATGATACTGATACTGGCTACATGTACATTGCACAAGCCGTGCGAAGCCATAATTTGACAAGACAGCTGTCAGTGAAAGCGATTTTCCCTAGGGCTGAAAGTTTTTCTTTCTACACGCTCTTCAGTCACCTTTTCACCTACTTTCGGAGTATGAGTAATGAAAAAAGACTTTTCTTTTGTGTTGTGGAGTTTTCTCCTACTCGGGTTGAACCCGGCGTAAATGGACAATTGGACACCCCGTCCCGTAACCCACGGGAAAAAAGGTGCCCATTGCCGCCTATCAAAGTTGCAGTTTAATTCTTCTCCTGCCTATTGTTGATTGTGTGTTGTTGTGAGTTGATTGTGTGTTTAGAGTTTGTGTGTTGTTGTGTGTTTATTTTTATTTGATTTTATTTTATTAGTGTTGATGTAAATTGTATCTATCTATCAAAAACTAAGTAAGGACGTGAAGGTCGGTTCATCAGTTTAGACATAAAGATGTACCAGACAGACAGAAGGACAAACAGACTGAGTTATTTAATTTATAATACTACTAACGACCCGCCCCGGCTTCGCACGGCTATATTATGCATGTATTGTACAATTTGTACATCCTACTAATATTATAAATGTGAAAGTTTGTGTGTGTGTGTGTATGTATGTTTGTTACTCCTTCACGCTAAAACCACTGGACCGATTGCGATGAAACTCTGTATGTAGATAGCTGGAGACCTGGATTAACACATAGGCTAGGCTAGGCTTTTTATCCCGATATTCCAACGGAATCGGGACTTACGCGGGTGAAACCGCGGGGCGCAGCTAGTATTATATAAACCTTCATCTTGGATCACTCTGTCTATTAAAAAAACCGCATCGAAATCCGTTGCGTATTTTTAAAGATTTAAGCATACATAGGGACAGAGAAAGCGACTTTGTTTTATACTATGTAGTGAAGTGATAAGAAATTTAAACTTTAAATATAGGTTAGTTATAGCTTTAAAGCAAAGGTTTGAATAACACTAATTAATTTCGTTGAAATCGGTTTTTATTTACATTTGTAAATTACAGAGTTTAAATATGTATTTAGTTTAAGTATCAAAATTCGGCAATTATCGAAAACAATACCAAACCTATTTGGTAAAACATTTCTAGGAAAAACCAATATTTTACTAAAATATTGCCAGTATTTAAGTTCCATAATTACTGGGTAATATAATATTAATATCTATAAATTAGCTTTATTAATTAACTAGCTGCGCCCCGCGGTTTCACCCGCGTAAGTCCCGATTCCGTGGGAATTTCGGGAGAAAAAGTAGTCTATGTGTTAATCCAGGTCTACAGCTATCTAGGTACCGAGTTTCATCACAATCGGTCCAGTAGTTTTTGCGTCAAGGAGTAACAAACATACACACACACACACACACACACACACAAACTTTCACATTTATAATATTAGTAGGATAACTAGGTAGTATAGTTGTGCCTTACAGTTTTACTTGTATTAGTCCCGATCCTATGAGAAAATCAGAAAAAATAGTGTCCGCAGAGCGCATTCTCGTTGCGCGGGCTTCGTAGTATTTCATCGATTAGGTACTCATATGAGCTGATTGAGGTGAAAATAGAGCTATTCAATAGTGTCCAAATCAGATTAAAATTGAAATTGCAGGGGTGTATATTATTTAATGTCCTCTAACAAAGGGTTTTTAATTCGAAATAAGATAATTATACATAAATAAGTATTGCAGGACATTCCACACATCGCTATAGCTAAGTAACTAGACTTGTGTTATGGGTGCTTGAAAACGGATATACTACTTATATACTTTTTCTTTTGTAAATATAATACTATAATACATAGAAACAACCAGACCACAGACAAATATCTAAGCATAAATACTTGTCTGAGGCGGGAATCGAACCCGGCATGGTGACCATTGTGCCTAATGGGTCGTCAAAATTGGAATTGGGGGTTGCATTTGTTTCCCCCAATTTCACCTTGATTCCAATAATCATTCGGAAATATACCTACCTCCGGGCAATCATTAAAAATTTCAAGCATTTCGTACATTTGATAAAATTAAATAAACCATAAAACCAAAGCATGAGTATTGGAGTAAGCAAATATTCAGTAAATGAAATTCATAGGTATATAAAATGATATTTTACCAACGTTATTGATAAAGTAAATTTCGGTGATGTTCATTCCTGAGAGAGTTCAAACTGTGGCTTTAAGGTGAAAGGGTACCTGCGCGCTCTCCATACAAACGTAGTCGACTGTTTCCTCCCTGGATAATGACACTAGCACAAATATTTTTGTGCCATAAAACCTATAACTGCCATGACTATGCCCCTATGTTTTGTTTTTTTTTAATTTTCTAATTATCATAAAAATTAAAATTAAAAAAATTAAATAATTCAAAAAAAACGAAAAATAGGGGCATGGTCATGGCAGTTATAAGTTTTATGCACCAAAAATATTTTGCTCTAAGTGTCATTATCCAGGGAGAAAACAGTCGACTACGTTTGTAATAGTTTGTATGGAGAAAGCCCCCGGTACCCTTTCCTCTTAAATAGAATGCAGACTTTATTATTTTTATTATACGTTTAAAATTATTTCAAGTTTGAAACCGCGGGGCGCAACTAGTCTTTTATGAAAGTTATCAAAATCAGTATTTTTTTCGATCGTCTTTTGTTTCTGTTTCCAAACATGACAGCGGTGGGACCAAGGGTAAAAAGCACTTTCGATATATTTACGTATAGTCCCACTCTTGCGCAGGTAAAAAAACCACTAATTTATTTATTATTTATTTATTTATTTATTATAGTCAATTAAAACGATACAATACCATTTATATTAATTGACTTAGACAAAATAAAATTTGATCACGCTAACATGCATACCTCTCACAAAACTTCAAACACACTGACAATATCGATCTCAACTCATCCGCAAACAGATCACATTCAGGTTCCGAATCCAGGAGAGGTACTAAAGTGGAGGAAAGCGGTGGGTCCACAGTTAATACGACAAAATAGTGAAATTTTGTTTCGGATTCAGAAGCTACCGTTCCCATAGTCACAGGTAGATTGAGCTGATGTTAGTCATGTACAAATAATTTGAATTGCTACTAAACTACAGTCGTGATGAAACCCGTGCTTTTGTTATTTACGAGTTCTTTTTTCTGAACACAGTCGAGTAAGCTGAGAGAGTTATAGGTCCTGGGCAAGCTTACTACGTGCAACACCAAGCATTACAGCGTTCTAAACATTATAGATTAAAGATCCTAGCATTGTATACCTAGACATTAGATGTTAAGGACAATATTATTAAACTACAGTCCAATTTAGTACATTTAATCGAAACGTTCCCTTTGTACGCAGAATTGGGAGTGGTCTGTGGTTGACGGTGTCCTGAGGTCATGTCTTGCAATCGTTGTTGTCTTTAAATTCATAGTTAGTACTAAGATAGGTACAATTGGCAACATAATTGCAGATTCACCGTAAAGTTCCAAATCAACTTGCAATATTTTCATTTTTATCACGTTTGTATAATAAATTCGCAAGGACCTGAGAATATTGTTTGAGTTGAAAACATTCTAATTATAACCGTAAAACTTCAGATAGAACTACGGTCCGATTCGGTCTGTGCCTGCCTAACTTCTAAAAATTAGGTTAAATTAGCTAGATCCATCAGAATTGTGTCGACTTGACATAAGATGAGAAGTTTTACGAACTCCACTGCTGCTGCGTTCTTGATACATCATTTTTGTTCATGTTCGCCTTTAAATATGATGGTCAAATGTGTGAATAAAGTGCGCAGTCTGCTTTAACCCTTAACCCTACACTGGCTGCAATTTATACCAAAAATATACGGCCAATATTTTAACCGTTGGTCAGGTGGTTTTACTTTATTTATGTTTTTTTTTTTAAATTTGGTGGTTTAGGTGCTTTCAAAAGCTTACCATTTGTTTTGGAAAAAGTGGCCATTAAATCGGTTATTTGTTATGTGTTGCACAGTTAAAATAATATTCCAAAAATATAAATATTGCAAGGTATAATCCACTCTTTAATAAAAGTAAAATCGTTTTAGTAAAGGTCATATAACACGCCAATAGGTCTAACCACTAACAACGGGTGCTTAAGACCTATACAAAATCTATTCGGTTAAGTAATAAGGCAGTTAATGTTCTTTTTACAAAAAAGGCCAATGTTCAGCACACAATGTGCCAGATGCAGAATGACTCTTTAATACAAAAAAAAGTTGATTCTATAATAATTATAGTATTTACTATAACTTGCCCGTTCAGCCCAGGTTCTACTCGCTTAACTTAATCTTAAATTTTTTTTAAAATTAAATATAAATAAATAAATAAATAGTGCAGGACATTCCACACATCGCCATCTAGCCCCAAGCTAAGTAATTAGGCTTGTGTTATGGGTGGTAGACAACGGATATACTACTTATATACTTTTCTTTTGTAAATATATACTTATAATACATAGAAACAACCAGACCACAGACAAATATCTAAGCATAAATACTTGTCTGAGGCGGGAATCGAACCCGCAACCCTGTGATTGACAGTCCGGCATGGTGACCATTGTGCCAACTGGGTCGTCAATATCTGTGAGTAGGTACTGCTGCTGTGAAATTAGAGGTCGCGGATTCAAATCTTACCGATGTGTTTTTTTTTACTAAATTAACAATTTCACTAAAGGTAAGTGGGAAAATTCCAATTTAAAATGCCGTCTGTCTTTGTTACTTTAACTTTAAAGTTTAAACAACCTTTCCCTTTTGGGGTGGCCTCGATCGAAGTCAACCAAATTGTTGTTAATTTTAAACTTGGAACTTCATTTTGGCTTCCGAAGCGACGCCGGTCATCATTAGAGATAGAGGATTTGAATTTGGAATTCTTCGAACGTTTGCTGGTATACGTAAAGGTTTTAGTTCAGTTTTCTCTTTGATTGTACATTTTAAGGGTTAAAATAACTCGTTGCATTATATAGTTCTAAAACAAAAACTAATTAACCGATTTCCATTAAACTTAGTAAATAGATAGCTGGAGTTCTTGATTTTTATATAGGCTACTTTATATTTTGGTATTTTTATGGGATCGGGAGTTACGCAGGTAAAATTATGGAGCGAAAGTAGTTTAATAAATTAACCTTCAATAATAATCAGATGCTGATTGTCGCCGGTAGTCAGCGCAGGTGGTTAGTACTGCGCCGTTACGCGCCGAAAGTCGGCGCTGGTTACCTGCATTCTCTATGAATGTAGCCTTAATCGGTAGAGATCTATAGTAGCTATAGAATATTGTAATATATATATATATATATAATAATATTGTAACAGAAAAACTTTATTTTACTTTCTATTTAAAAATAAAATTGAAAAGTTTTATAAAAAAATCATTAGCTTAATATAAAAGCATGTCCTAAATAATGTCAAAGCTAAAATTTACCAAAGAAAATGTTTAGAAACAACGTTGAAATAAACAGAAAGAGTTACATAAGTAATTCAGCGAAATTTTCGCGCAAAAACGTCAGTTGTTTACGACTGTCGAAGTAAAAAGTACGAAATGTAAAGGTCGTGTACAGTCGGAGATATAATCACTGCGATAGCGAGAGAAGAAACTCGCGTAGATCGCTGATTTTAGTTCAAGCTAGGAATTTAGCGATTAATTAAACTGTTATTTTTAGAGTATAAAATTAATTAAAAACAAATTGATCCTACTTATCCCATCCTTCCTATCCTACTAATCCTACTAATAATATTATAAATGTGGAAGTTTGTGTGTGAGTGTGTGTGTGTATGTATGTATGTTTGATACTCCTTCACGCAAAAACTACTGGACCGATAGCGATGAATGGTCTCCAGCTATCTACTCGGTATGTAGATAGCTGGAGACCTGGATTAACACATAGGTTACTTTTTATACCGATATTCCCACGGGATCGGGATTTACGCGGGTGAAACCGCGAGCCGCAGCTAGTAATTAAATAAATTTTCGTTTCTTGTGGTAAATTTTAACTTATTTAATAAAATAATAAGGCAAAAGCAGCCTGTATATAAAGACACAGCTACACAGCGCTGGTTTTCAGCTTTTTGAAACAGTAATTACGGGGGGAGGATGGAATTTTTTGAAGTGAAAACTTCTTATGGCGCGTTGGGCACTTTTGTGGGTGAGCATTTTCAGCCGTTCTCGCGACAGATTTTGACGCGACAGAAGAGATTTGACGCGACAGATGAGATTTTATTTGTGTTAGTCTTTTTGTTACTTATACTTATACTGCCATCTATTACACAAATTGAGAAACTTAGTTTCTAGAAAGACCGCTATTCGAATGTAGATGGCGCTGATTTAAATTTTTTACTGCCATCTAGCGAATAAAAAATAAACTATATTTGTTTAAGTGAGTGCTAATAGATGGCAGTAGCAGATCGTTTCAAGAAATATTCTATAAGAAATAACAAGTTTATTTTTTTACTTGACGCGGTGTGTGTAGTACCTGCCTGCGACGCAGAAAGTAAATATGTATTTACAAATAGAAAGTATATTAGTATTCTATAAGTTACCTAGCCACTATAACACAACCCTTAGTTGCTTAGTTGAATGCTAGATGGCGCTATATGCAATGTCCTGCAATTTTTATTTATTTATTTATCAAGTAATAGGTAAAATTGGTACCTACAGTTTGAAATTGTACGTACAAGCGTTATTTTTATTGAAATCTCCGTTCTCATAGCCCGACACAAAAGCAAACTTTTCTAATTTATTCATAACACTCGCTTGTAGAGTTTCCAGAGTTTTTGTTAACAATACAGATGAACGTTTCAAAGTTGTATAAATTCGTATACAAGATGTTATACAGAGATACTTCGATATAAACTCAACCCTTTAGATGTTTGTTAACTGTAAGCTTTTAGCTATGTAATGGGTTAAGTCACTGTAATAAAGTCGCCTGACGATGTCTTGAAGAGTTTTTGACGTGATAACGTCTTGTAAATCGATGAACACCATACTGTACTCACAAACAATTGTGACGTCATGCTCACGTTACGGAAACGTAACCGTTATTGACATGGTAACCATAGTAACGTATTATCGTTGCTATGGTTACCATCAATCACTTCACTACATAATATAAAACAAAGTTGCTTTTTCTGTCCCTATATCCCTATGTATGCTTAAATCTTTAAAACTACGCAACGGATTTTAATGCGGGCGATTTATCGCAATTTATAATAAAAATCAACATGGCGGCTTTATCTATCATATTTTGAGAGTTGATGTAGTTATATCGCTGTATCGTATCGTGTTTTAGTCTTCATGCTTGGCAGGCTGTATCACTTTCCGCAAACTAAACACCTGAAGCGACGTTTTTGTATTCTACGAAGAAGCCAGTAATTTCCTCTAAGCAAAGGACCAAGGGTTGCCTTTTAAAATGAACAAAATATTGTTATAAATGTATAAAAATGTATAGAGGAAGTGAGAAACGTTGTGACATCAAACCTTGACGGTGTATTGTCACCATGATTTCTTGTTAAACGTGGGAAATTTAGTAGACTTTTGTGTCATAAAAGGTCTTATTATCATACTAACATTTTTATCTAAAAGTTTGTGTGATTCTTTTCTTCACGCAAAAGTCTGTTTTAGATGGTTTGTAGATAGTTAAAGTCCTGGAAAAATATATAAGTATGACAACTTTTTTTCTCCCATATTCGAAACTAGCGACCCGCTTCGGGCTTCGCATGGCTATATTATGCACAATTATGCATATATTATACATGTTAACCTTCCTCTTGAATCACTCTATCTATTAAAAAAAACGCATCAAAATCCGTTGCGTAGTTTTGAAGATCTAAGCATACAAAGGACATAGGGATACAGGGACGGCGAAAAGTAACTTTATTTTATACTATGTGGTGATATGGTACAAAGATGTCACATAAAAATAAAGTTCAACATATTTCACCAGCACTTAGCTTAGCATGCAAATATTAAAAGTTAATAAAGTATGTACTCTAATATAATGTCAAAATAATTAATCCAAACGAAAAATATTCTTACGCGAGTTACGCGGGTGTAACTGCAGGCACAGCTAATGTTGCCATTCTAAACTTTACATTATTTAAAGTACCTTTTAATACTAATACTAATAATACAAAATGTTCATCAAAAAGGTTACATATAGATTTAATGTTTCACAGCAAAATATAAATAAGTAATTTCAATATATTCCGTGAGAGCATTGCAATTAAGTATTATAGAATTCTAAATTATATATAAAGAAATGCATAACATTTCACACAGTACCATCTAGCTTCAAGCTAAACAACTGGACTTGTGTTATGGTAACTAGAAAATGGATAGAATACTTTAACCCAATTTCTAATATACCGCATTTCAAAATAGATTATTAATAACATAAATAACATTAAACTTTTTAAACTCACACGATTTGTATTCATAGTAATTATTTTGCCGGGTCTTAATCGCGTATTTTTTGTTTTTTATTTCTCTTACCTCGACGTTAAACAAAACAACAAAACAACATAAAACATAACATTATAGATCAAATATTTTTAAAGTCGCAATAGCAAAATTTCAACAAATTCCCACAAAAGTGAACCAAGTTATAATAAAAATATCAAAATATCATCAAAAAATGTGTTTAATCGTACCTTAAGGACCTATAAAAGTGATTATCCTAAACAGACGAAAACCGTTGGCACCCCGGACGCCCAAATGCGGCGTGTCTTCAATTTCCGTGAGACAACCCTTCCAGGCCCGGGTTACATTAACAAAAATAAACTTGTTTTCTTTGCGTCGTTTTAGTTATGTTGTTTTTATAAAATTATCATATTATTAAGATAGGTAGTTAATTTCGACTAAATAACATAATTTTCTTGGAATACTTTCTTCTTTTTTACACAAGAAATGTGGGCATGAAAAGAAAGGTATGTAATTGGAGAATTAAAAAAAACAGGAATGTACAAGATCTAAAGGGAGTTGTGTGCTGCCACAAAATGATCGGCTTTTGATAAAATACATTGCTAAATTAGCACGGCTTCTTGTAGCCGTGCTAATTTAGCAATGTCTTTTAGCCATAATTTGCATAAAACCAGTGTTCGCGCCACGAACGCAAAGACCGGCGTGAAGTTGCCACCCGTCCAGGCTGGACCACGTGACCTGCTCACGGCTCGCTCGAACGTCGCGTCGCTCCGGCTCGGTCTTCGTTCTTCCTCTTTCCTACGCCGCGCTCGCACGAGATGGTAGTGCCACTCATATATTGTTAATACTTACTTATAAAATAACTAGACTCTGTAAATAGCACATTAAATAATCGTACAAAATCTACGTGTTTGTCTTTGCTTAGACAACCAGTTTTTATTACATTTTTTTATAAGAATCTAAGTACGTTTCAGAAAAATAAATGATTAGAGAAATCACTTTTATTGAATTCATTATCTTACATTTCACATTAAAACAATCACAAAATAAGTAAGTACATAAAACAAAAACAAAATAAATCAAAAAATTAAAAGTAAACTGGGAACGCTGGGGAGGGCCCCACCATAAAATCCTAACCATCGGCGGATTACTGAAAACGGCGGATTATAATGTATAGGAACTATAAATTGAAAAAAAAAACAGCGCACTCCGGGAGTGCAGGCAGAAGTGAAAACTGTATATCTGTGTAAAATCTCATATGTCGCGAGAACATACGCAAAAAGAGTTTTAGATGAAAAAAAAAAAATAGTCGGACGACAAATAGTCGTCCGACATTTGTCGTCCAACAAATAGTCGTCTGACATTTGTCGTCCGACATTTGTCGTCCGTCAATAGTCGTCCGACATTTGTCGTCCGTCAATAGTCGTCCGACATTTTTCGTCCGTCAATAGTCGTCCGTTAAAAAATACCATATGTACGTCTTAATACACTCACAGCCAAATTAAAAACAGTAGGCCCAGGCATACATTTTCGCCGCGCCGTAGAGAGGGGATAGCTGTCTACTCTCCATCCGTCTTACGCTTTTTTGATCAGGTCACGTGTCCTGACGCGAGTTTAAGATTTTATACCCATTACAGAAAAAGTGCTCAACGCCGCTAAAGAAGTTTTCACTTCAAAAAAAATAAAAAAATGTGTGCTTTATTTATATATTTAAGAAATCAACAAACATAAATCTTTTATTAAAGTAACTAGTTGCGCCCCGCGGTTTCACCCGCGTAAGTCCGATGTTTCTCACCGTTTAAACCTTCCCTGGACTTCCACAAATAATTCAAGACCAAAATTAGCCACATCGGTTCAGCCATTCTCGAGTTTTAGCGAGACTAACGAACAGCAATTGATTTTTATTTATATTGATTGATGATTTTTATTTATATAGATTACTCATTATTTCGAAAAAAATGTCTCTAGTTTTGCTTGTTTTTTACCAAAATATATCTTCTTGATAATTTCATCGCGCATTTTACGTAAATTTGCAACCATATCGCATGACTTTCCATTTTCTTGGGCCCAATAAAAACGGCGGATTATAGTGAGAGTACTGTAATTATAAATTCTTAAGAATCCTAAGATAACTTTCCCAAAACTATTTTTGCTTAACCTAACCTCCCATTTCATTTACACTAAATATTTCTTTACATGCCATGTAAGTACCAATTTAAAACTACTAGCAACTCCATGTGGTTTGACATGAGTAAGTCGCAATCCCGTGGGAATATCTGGATAGAAAGTAGCCCAGTAAATCAATGTATCCTCATACTGCCAAACACAGGGTTGCGGGTTCGATTTGACGACCCAGTTGGAACAATGGTCACCATGCCGGACTGCCAACATAGGGTTGCGGGTTCGATTCCCGCTTCAGACAAGTATTTATGCTTAGATATTTGTCTGTGGTCTGGTTGTTTCTATGTATTATAAGTATATATTTACAAAATAAAAGTATATATGTAGTATATCTGTTGTCTAGCACCCATAACACAAGTCTAGTTACTTAGCTTGGGGCTAGATAGCGATGTGTAGAATGTCCTGCAATATTTATTATTTATTTATTTATTATACTTAGTTTCATCAAAATACGGCGAAAAAAAAACAGTCTCAATAACGTTTCTAACAGAATTAATCCAACGTTCAATACAACACATAAAAACCCTTGATATTTCTAGTCGAACAGCCTTCTATAAAATAAACATCCCTTATCTATACCAAGTAAAACTTCACTGAACAAAGTAGTGTTTAAATAAATTCTTTACCGAGCCCAAGGGGCCTATTCCTCAATCACAATAAACTAAAACATATTTTTTTTTATCACAGTTGCTCATAAAGTGGATCTTATTAAACCGCTTTTAGGCTCATAATGCAACGTATTATACACGCGTGCGATAAAAAAAAATCCAACTAGTGCTAAAATAATACGTAATCCCGACAAGTCAAATACGTATCTTACTGCTAATGACATATTAAGTAGATGAAACATTCTTAATTTATCTGGGTTATACTGTTTTGATGTATAGAAAAAAGGTACCATCAAAAAGTTTTTAAGCCTTGCTGGCTTAAACCTCTTTGGTGGTACCTTTTTTCTTCTTTTCAAAAGGTTGTCTCTAAAGTCTGATAACGAACGATAATTTTACGTGATAACGTCTTTGAAAATAATTAAAAATTGAGTTTTGTTTTTATTTTGTTTTTTCTTTAGGTACATAAATATTTTTTTCCCTTACCATTATTATTCTGTTTTTAACCGCCGACTCAAAAACAAATGAAAAAAACCCTAAAAAAATATTGTATGTCAGACGAGGCTGTATAGGTTAAAAGTCTTTTGCGTAGCCTTTCGGGAGTGTAATTAACAAAAAATAGTAAACATAACCTAAAATTCTTAAAAACCTTTAATTATTTTAGCAAGTCTTTTTTTTTATTCGCAACTGTGATAAAAAACGTCGTACGATACACGTGTGGAAAGCTGATCATTCCATAGAGGCGGGTTTATGACGCGCGAGCGGAACGCGAGCGTGGCAAAAGCCGAGATGTATCGCAATGTACTATTAAATCTGTCTGATGGAAGGTGACGATACGATCCAAATGTGAGCGTGATCACATAAAAAAAAACCCAAGAGGTTTTTGTGCCTTCTTGTCATTGGTGGGCGCGTTCCGAAGGTACACATCCTAACTTAATTTTTAAGATTTTTCTATGTGATATTTGTACAAACTGTACCTATGCATCCAAATTAATATTTTTTTTTAATTTTACGTAGCACGGTTTCCTAGAAGATACCTATTCACTCGCGACTTGAAGACCCCCAAATCCCTACTAGTAGCTAGGTTAGGGATAGGTGGAAAAAAATCACAAATCACATTATGACACTAGGCCAATTGTACACGTCCAGAAATACAGACCATTGACAGAATACAGGTAGGTAACTGATCATATTTGCTCACAATACGAAAAAGGAATGACGAAGCAAGATGCTTTGTGCGAGTATCTAGCATTTTCACCATGAATCGGTGTCATCACTTTGCCTAGTTGTATGACTTAGGAATGAAAAAATTAATAGATTTTAGGCAAAAATGGCTTTCTTTATGCAAGAATTCTTGGAAATGGCTTTCATCTTTTATTTGAATTATGTGTCTTTCTTCTTTTTGTACATTTATTTGTTGTCTAATAAGTATAAATAAAAACATATGGTTTGGCAATAAACAAAATTACTTACCACCTCTTACGTTTTCTTTCTTTATTTTTTATCATTCGCGCATGTCGCATCGCGTTGCCTGAACTAAATGGCCGCCAAGATATTTTGTCTTGATCCGGATTACCGAGCACTTAAGGAATGGTCCCTAGATAAGGCACTACCTATAATAATAAATTCAGCTTCAGGGACCGTGAAAGCCTGAAAAGGCTGAATATTCTTAAAGGCGATTGCAAACTACATATTAAACTGTTGCCCGACAGCTCCCCTAACCGTCACATGATTATAAAGGTAAATAAAATACACAATTTTAGTTGTCTCGTATCAACCATCGGCCGATTTCAAGTCCGCGTTCACCCTAAATATTCTAGAAAAATGTCCTGAATAATAAGAAAAAGGTCTCTTTTAATAATTTATAGGGCGTTTTAATAAAAGTTTATTGACATTTTAATATTAAATTTGACGGTTCTGGACTTTGGTTGAATACTTGAGTTGAGTAGTTACAGGGTTTTTAATGTAAAGCTAGGTATTCACTTGCGAAGCCTTGAGTCAATTTGCCTCATTCTTAGCATGCCGCGGGCTGTGGAAAATTAATATG
Organism: Idaea aversata; assembly: GCA_907269075.1. NCBI lineage: Eukaryota > Metazoa > Arthropoda > Insecta > Lepidoptera > Geometridae > Idaea > Idaea aversata. Next base: position 903,736 of record OU026100.1, read on the forward strand.
TCTCCATTTGAGCCACGAAATAGAGTAACGTGGCAGTTCGCCTCTGCCCGATCCATTGGCTTACTAATAGCCATGGTTGACGTCTTCGCTGAGCGTTCCTTTGGGCATTAATGTTACAATTAAAAACTTTATTAGGTTTCGATACTATCGGGATAATTAAAGATTACAAAATCCGGCCAAGTACGAGTCGGACTCACGCACGAAGGGTTCCGTAACATTTTGTATGGGAGCCCCACTTAATTTTTAGTATTTGTTTTCATAGTGGCAACAGAAATATATAACCTGTGACAACTGTCTAGCTATCACGGTTCATTAGATACAGTCCATCTGAGACGGACAGTTGGACGAACAGTGAAAGTGAAGTATCTTAGTAATAGGGTCCCGTTTATACCCTTTGAGTAGGGAACCCTAAAAAGTAACATTTAGATTTTAAATTGGGTCTATCTGAAGAATGTTTGTTGTTCTGATTTGGCAGTTTGGATGCTTGACTTTCCATTAATCACACCGCAAGAAAAAGGATCGAACGCAAGTCGTCTAATTTGCAACTTGTCCCATTCTCAGTTTGTCCCATATACTGTATTAGTATGTATGTAGAAGTGTTAAGTGTAAAATCAATAAGATTATTTCTAACTATGCTTTGTGAAGGACGCAATATCGCACAATTTTAACGCGGCTCGCAGCAAAATGCTATATTATAACGAATTTTACCTCTACTTTGCGAGCTCAGAAGTGGTTCCGGTACAATTTACAAGTTGAAGCAGGGTTTAATTTTTTTTCAGATTTTTTTTCATATTTAGATTTACGTTAACAAACAACCAATTTTTTAGCAAAGTTAATTATTATTTATTGAGCAAATTATGATAAATTTTATATTTATTGAAAGAGCTACATTTTATAATAGTATTAATAACATATTTATTTAAATATGACTAGTACTATGTTGGAGCGAAACAAGCTTTCTGATATTATACAAAAAATATCTTTCAATTTATATAACGACGTATAAAGGACCTACTTGTACATAATCCATTATTATATTTTTTAGTTTATTAAATTCAGTGTAATATTAAAATATTATATTACATCTATTATCTTTTATATAAACAAAAATGAATTACTGTTCGTTAGTCTCGCTAAAACTCGAGAATGGTGGAACCGATTTAGATGATTTCGGTTTTGAAATGTTTGTCGTAGTCCAGGGAAGGTTTAAACGGCGAGAAAGATCGGATTTACGCGTGTGAAACCGCGGGGAGCAGCTAGTAGGTACCTAATAAATTTGAAATATTAAACAATAATAGTTAGAGCGGTTTAACTTTAATTTTAATTTTCATTAGTTTTATTTAATATTTTTTATCACAGTTGCTCATAAAGTGGATCTTATTAAACCGCTTTAGGCTCATAATGCAACGTATTATACACGCGTGCGATAAAAAAAATCCAACTAATGCTAAAATAATACGTTATCCCGATATGTCAAATACGTATCTTACTGCTAATTACATATTAAGTAGATGAAACATTCTTAATTTATCTGGGTTATACTGTTTTGATGTATAGAAAAAAGGTACCATCAAAAAGTTCTTAAGCCTTGCTGGCTTAAACCTCTTTGGTGGTACCTTTTTTCTTCTTTTCAAAAGGTTGTCTCTAAAGTATAACGAACGATAATTTTACGTGCTAACGTCTTTGAAAATAATTAAAAATTGAGTTTTGTTTTTATTTTGTTTTTTCTTTAGGTACATAAATATTTTTTTTCGTTACCATTATTATTCTGTTTTTAACCGCCGACGCAAAAACAAATGAAAAAACCCTAAAAAAATATTGTATGTCAGACGAGGCTGTATAGGTTAAAAGTCTTTTGCGTAGCCTTTCGGGAGTGTAATTAACAAAAAATAGTAAACATAACCTAAAATTCTTAAAAACCTTTAATTATTTTAACAAGTCTTTTTTTTTATTCGCAACTGTGATAAAAAACGTCGTACGATACACGTGTGGAAAGCTGATCATTCCATCTCGGCTTTTGCCACGCTCGCGTTCCGCTCGCGCGTCATAAACCCGCCTCTATGGAATGATCAGCTTTCCACGCTTGTATCGCAATATACTATTTTAAGAATATTTCCTTATATTTTTACAACAACTAGGTTCATTTTATAAAACTAGTTTCCGCTCTCACCTTATACCACATACCAAAGCGAGACCGGCAACTTGCGTAATTTATTCATAGTCAAGTAATGACACTCGATTACTTTACCTCGAACCCTTTGCTCTGAGCAAGCGCTTAAAAACTGCTATTTTTATTTAAGATGATGCCAAACTAAATGCCTGTCAAATTCCATTTTTTTTTTTCAGTTTTTCGTATTTGAAAATCTCTAGTTTTAAATTGAAAATATAATATTATTTCTAGCTCCGAGCAAACGCTAAAAAATCTAAGTATTTTTTTCAGGTGATGTCAAACTAAAGACCGGTCAAATTCCATTTTATAAATAAAAAAATACAATTGATTAAAGTTAGAAATTAAAATGTAACGTTATGACGTTATCCGCGACTGTAAAACATATTTTTTTAAATCTCAAAACTCTTTATTCATTTGGAACCAATGTGCTTTATGCACAATTGCACATTGGTTCCAAATGAATGTTGATGAAATGAATCACTTTCATGCAAATTGTATGATTTTAACTATACTGAAACCTTTAATAGCCTTTGAAACTATCCCAAAAATATAAATTACGTTTCATATTAAATAAGTTAAGTAGGTAATTTAGGTTAATTAAATTAATTATTAATTATTTAGGTGTTTATTTTTTAATTTTGTTGTGATTATTTTTCTTTTTCAATTGCAATAATTATTCATCAGAAGTAAAGATGGTTTTGAAGTTAGATAAAGGTTTTAATAACAAGCGGATCCATAAAAAATATAAGTAACATTTCGAAATCTTATAGATTTCTAATTTATTATTAATTTATTATTTTTTTTTATAAAGAAACTGAAAAATGAATTTTGCGGGCTTCCGGGTAACATTCGCGTTTAAAAAACTCAAGAAAATTACATCGTTTTGGTCACGAGACGGAGTTTAGAAAATTGGTGTAAAAATTTCGCCTAAAGAGATTCTCGACTTTGATGTTTTACATTTTTTATCCTATATTTTTACGGGGTTTTTGATGTGATAGCCTATTATACGGAAATGGGTTAAGTGTGAAGTCGTGTTAAGGTATTTTTATGGTATCCTATCTGATATTTTAATCATTTATTTTCATTTTGACGGAGATGCTTTAGTAATTTCGTTGTCGAGAAAATTGGTGTTCTATATTCGGTGAATTTGGAATATTTCTTTCAGAGTTTTCGATATAAAATATTCTCTCACAAATATAGTTAGAAAGACCAACCTACAATATTACAGGTTTTTAAATTTTAATCAAACAATAGTGCGACTAAATATTATATTTTTTTAACAGTTCATTAGGTTTCCTTTTATGAACACTCTCTTGTCCGTCGGTCACCACTGATTTTTGTATGAAATTGTTGTCCAATTTTGGACGAAATTTTTTAAAATATGTATTTCCGTCAGTCCTGCCCATATTAACGCTGGCTGTTGCCCGCGTCTTCATTCAAATGGACATCAGCCCTAAAGCTTTATTGATTAAATCAAACTTAAAAGTATACCGATCAAAAGCAGGGCAAACAAACCGGGATTAGTACATGTGGTCTCAGTCTACTTAAGAGCCTTGTTAATAGTTTCCTTTGAAATTCAGAATATCTATTTTCCTAAGAGTTTTTCTTAGAAAAGTTTTTAAACAAAGGCACGATCGTGGTAAATCGAGGACAGGGAAAATACAAGATTATTCTTGTACCTGAAGTAGTTGTGAGATTTTCTTGTTATTGTCTTTTATATTTATGAAGTAATGTCGAGGTGCCGTAGATTTTAAAGAGGTTGTTTTCGATCGTATTTTCCTTGGACTAGGAGATTCGATGAGATTGAAAAAATCTAAACTGTTCAGTGCTTACGGTCTCCCCTGGGGGAGCATAGAGGGACCGCAAGACCTTCCGAGATTATCTTAAATTAGCGCCTATCGACTCCTCCAGTCTACTAGTAGATGATAATCATGCGATAGTTCGTGACAGGGGTTCCGGTGAAAGTAGGGGACTCGTTGGAGGAGCCGTTAAGCGTGAACCGTTGTAACATTTTGGCATAGTAAACGGTCAGCTAATTTCTAAGGTTCCGCATAGTCCCAATAAAAAACCCATTAGTTTAGCCATTATGGCTTAGCCCAGATAATTTTAGTACCATAAAGCTGTATTTGACATGGATATACATATTAATCAGCCTGAATTTTTTTTATAATAAATTCTTGAAAAAAAAAGTAGGTTACCTCCCCAACACGTACATCAGCCAGAGCTGTGCGGTCCCAATCCATGAACACTTTCCTTCGGGAGTAGTGCAACCCACTAAATCCCGCCCTTTTTTTTGTTTGCCAATTAGGGTCCAGTACCCTTTTTTATTGTCAAAGTCTATTGTTTTGAAACATTTCGTTTCAACAACAAACAACACATTTGGCATAAAAAGCATACAAAAAACGCTTTAAGGAATGTAAACGTTTGAAAAAAAACAATGCGCCTTTCTCATATTGGTCAACAAAAATTAAGAGGCTGGAGAAACAATAGGGCCCTGCACAGGATTATCAACCTTAAGGTGGGACCGCGCAGCTCTGGCTGATGGTACCTACCTAAAGCGTGGATATTTTCTATCCTCGCTAAACCCATGGTGTGAGATATCGTTGGATAGGCCTTTCAAAAAAATATTAAAGTTTTTTTTTAATATAGTCTAGTAAAAGGTTTCAAACCTATGACAATTATTATTTATAGAGAACATCACTAAAACAATAAATGACATAAAGTATCAGGTTTGACTTTTACTTGATGTTATTTTTGGCGTCTACCACCTAATTATCCGTACCCAATGGGTCTGTCTGTCTGTCCCTCCGTCCGTCTATCTGTCTGTCACTAGGCTGTATCTCATGAATCGTAAATCCAGACAGTTGAAATTTTCACAGATGATGTTTTTATTTCTGTTGCCGCTAAAACAACAAATACTAAAAACAGAATATAATGGTCCGGAACCCTCCGTGCGAAGGTCCGATTCGCACTTAACCGGTTTTACTTTTTAATTTGCCACTAACGAAGGCTTATTAAGGTGAAAGGGTACCTGCGCTCTCTCCATACAAACGTAGTCGACTGTTTCCTCCCTGTTTATCCCTGGATAATGACAATATTTTTTTGGTGCAGAAAACCTATAACTGCCATGACTATGCCCCCATTTTTTATGTATTTTTCATTTTCTAATTATCATAGAAATAAAAATAAAAAGTTTGTTTGTTTGTATGTAGTTTGTATGGAGAAAGCCCCCGATACGCTTTCCTCTTAATTGCTTATGAAAAAGAACGGAAATATTTACCTAAAAGCAGTAAATATTTGCTTTTTTATCAACATTTGTTATAGAATCAGACCCTTGACCTGACAAATTATTTATACGACATGTTTTATAACCTCAACAAACAAGATTGTAGTGTTTATATTCATAAGGTCATGTAAGTATATGACGGTTTGATCGATGGCTTCGTGGTAACAAGAGATTTTTCCTTATTATCCTTAGTGTAACGGACTATGTACTATATTATCTAAACAAGCAGAGCTAGTATTCCGGATAGAATAATTAGTTTACTAACATACGACCCAGTTGGCACAATGGTCACCATGACGGACTGCTAAACACAGGGTTGCGGGTTCGATTCCCGCCTCAGACATGTATTTGTGCGAAGATATGTGTCTGTGGTCTGGTTGTTTCTATGTTTTAGAAGTATAATATGTTTACGATATAAAAGTATACCTATAAGTAGTATATCCGTTGTCTAGCACCCATAACGCAAGTCTAGTTACTTAGCTTGGGGCGAGATGGCGTTGTGTGGAATGTCCTGCAATATTTATTTATTTATACTTTTAAGGACTCCGAACCCAAAGGGTAAAAATGGGACCCTTTTACTAAGACGCCACTGTCTGTCTGTTTGTCTGTCACCAGGCTGTATCTCATGAACCGTGATAACTAGATGAAATTTCCACAGATAATCTGTTTCTGTTGCCGATATAACAACAAAAACTTACAACAGAATAAAATGGTAAGGAACCCTTCTTTTAGCGAGTCCGACTCGCACTTGGCCGGTTTTTTTGTAAATAAATACTTAATATACATACAAACAACTATTATAAATATATGTTGTTAGGATTGTAAACGTTAAGGTGTCAGTGGGATTTTAAGCGCGCGTCGATTGTACATAAATATTTGTCTGATGGAATCGAACCCGCAACCTTTTAATTCGCAGACGGGAGTTACACCATCAAGCCACAGAGGTCGTCAAAAAAAGTATCAAAACATGCAGTTGACATGAAATCAAATAATAAATAAATTAATATTGCAGGAGATTTGACACATCGCCATCAAGCTACAAGCTAAGTAACTAGACTTGTGTGTACTAGACAACGGATATTCTACTTATATACTTTTCTTTTGTAAATATATACTTAAAATACATAGAAACAACCATACCACGTCAAATATCTAAGCATAAATACATGTCTGAAGCGGGAATCGAACCCGCAACCCTGTGTTTGGCAGTCCGGCATGGTGACCATTGTGCCAACTGGGTCGTCAAAACATACGGCTGACAGGAGAACAAATGAAAAATATCAAAGAGGGATCGATAACAAACGTCACATGTATTTGACATGTCTATAACAGTGAACTCGATTGAACAAGGTCGAAAATACAATTAAGGTTTGAAAGTTGGGGGTTTATATTGGTAACGTCCTTGGGTTTCATCCCCACACGTGACCCCTGCCTGCCTAGCATGAAGACCAAAACACGATACGATAAGTGTGACTTTCACACCTAGGAGTGACTTTCACACCTAGGATAACAATGTACTATTTTTCACGAGTTGTGTACTCTACTTTTTACCATTGACTGCGAGAAAATAAATTTAGACATGGTTCATTTTCGTTACTGGAAGAACTCATTTTAAAATATTTATGTTATTAGATGTTTCAATAACTTAAAACAACCACGATAACAGATAGAAAAGAAATTTTTTAATTGTATATAATATTTTTAATTTTAATTTTATTTCATTGAATTTTATTCTATGTCATACTCCCATTGTCGTGCTCCAGAGATTTTGGCGGCAACATATTATCTTCTATAATTGCTGCTTTATTTCGAAATTATTCCTGAGTCAGTGTCTCATTTTCGTCACTGGAACAACTAATTTTATTATATTATTTATGTTATTCGATTTTTCAATGACATTAAACAACCACTTTATCAGATAGAAAAAAAACTAAATTGGCGGTATACTTTTTTTTTGTCTCGTCTGTCTCGTCCGTCTCGTCTGTCTCGTCCGTCTCGTCCGTCTCGTCCGTCTCGTCCGTCTCGTCCGTCTCGTCCGTCTCGTCCGTCTCGTCCGTCTCGTCCGTCTCGTCCGTCTCGTCCGTCTCGTCCGTCTCGTCCGTCTCGTCCGTCTCGTCCGTCTCGTCCGTCTCGTCCGTCTCGTCCGTCTCGTCCGTCTCGTCCGTCTCGTCCGTCTCGTCCGTCTCGTCCGTCTCGTCCGTCTATCCAGTCAGTACGCTCTTTCAGCACTTTCAGTACGTTTTTTTTATAAGTCCATATTATTTCGTATATCCGTGCATGTTCCAAATTCAAAATGATTTTATTCACTCAGTGAGTAAAAGAGCGTTGTATTCACTGTTATCGATGAATAAAATGCCCCTTTCAAGTGGCAATGGTAAAAAAGATATTTTCAAGTAAAAAACAAATAAATGCGATTAAATCCGTTTAAATCGATTTTTGGCTTTTCGCTCGACTTATTCTACGAGCACTTATTCTACGGGTTAGTTTACGGAGATGAATTTTTAATCGGTGAACTACAGACAAATGTTTTTACTATTAAAAAACATTCCTACCTAATGTTTAATTTCATCTGTCTAGCTATCACAGTTCATATGATACAGCCTGGTGACAGACAAACGGCCACACGGTCAGACGGCGGGACGGACCGACAGCGAAGTCTTAGTAATAGGGTTCCGTTGTTACCCTTTGGATACGGAACCCTTAAAAATGAATCAAATTACGAGTTGAAGTTGTGAAAACCTAAAAATAGTACATTGTTATCCTAGGTGTGAAAGTCACTCATTACAAATCCCGAGACGGAGTTTGGCGCCCGAGCGTAGCGAGGGCGCTAATAGTTCGAGGGACTTAATGAGTCTTTCACCCGAGGTAAACACTGTGCTTTTCATTACGAATAATACATAAAATTCTTCTTAGCAACGAGAGTGAATGAGATACTCCATACTCCTAATCCTCTTACAAGGTTGGGACCAAAGAGGTTATATACATGTAGTGATCTTCTTTGGTGTTACTTAAAGCAAGGAGGTTAGGTTTTTGAAGTTCCTAATGCGTAATGATACGCATACTGGCTACATGCACATTGCACAAGCCGTGCGAAGCCATAATTTGACATGACAGCTGTCAGTGAAAGCGATTTTCCCTAGGGCTGAAAGTTTTATTTTCTACACGCTCTTTAGGCATCTTTAGACCTACTTTCTGAGTATGAGTAATGAAAAATATTAACTACATGTTTTCTTCTACAATTTTTGTTTAATCAACATAATCAAAACAACAAAATGTCAAGCAACTAACTGATCAATCAAATTCATCTTACACGCTATAATTTAACAAGGAACTACGTCAACCCCACTTTGAGAAATACAGAGACATTTTCTGAGAGATTTTGTAATTATTAAATGTCTTTCGGAACGTAAGCACATCTTAAAATTAATAGCGTAGAAAGAGCTTTAGTGCTTAGCGTAAGACCTAGGTCTTGCGGCGTGTCTAGTAGTAGTAGTAGGGTGACTATCAATTTTAGTTTTCGTAAGATACTTAAGGACTTATTTTGTAGGTAATTAATTTTTTAAAAGGAACATAATAAAAAAGTTTACAAGTTGGGATAATAATAGTTTACAAGTTGGGTCCATGTATGCGATTTTCAAAGGTTGTCCAAATGACACTTCCCGTGTAAAAGATCAAAATGTTTACGAAATGAAACTTTTGAACTTACAGATATATTTATGAGCGTTGCGAAATGGAATGTTGGCCAAAAGGGATGTAGCCATTGAAAAGTAAGCGCCGTATTTATTTTATTCTTTTGTCGTGCGTAATGAATTGTTAGGTATTATTTTCAAACATAAAATTTTAAATGTTAAAAATGTCTTCAGAATCATCTTAACGGACCTTGATCAACTCATAAAAAACCAACACAAAACACCAAACCCATGTTCATAATAATCCAGACAAAAGCAATTTTAATAACCGAAAAACTCATATTTTCTCCATTGTCCACAAAAATCCTGACAAAATCCTTCGAATCCACAAAATCATGGTCACAATACGAAGTTATGACGCAATGCGGTTCTCCGTTGGTTTGTTTAGCCTTTTAACCTACTACAACAAAGAGGTATTATGTATTTCACGCCCGTTTTTCTGTTTATTTAGGCGCTGAATGTTTTGTATGGGGATTATTATTTAACTTATTTGAATTAGATGTGGGTGTAATATGTGTTAGTTCATTGTGTGCTGTTCACTTCATTATGTCGTGAATTGGGTTGTAATTAAGACTTGAAATTGTATAATTTAATGAAATATTCCATATACAGTCTGTAAGAAAATCCCAACAGAATTGCAGACTCGGAATCGGATGGAATCGGTTGCCTACCGTCTGTCTTTCCTGACGTATACAATTTGGAGTGAATTGGTATCTTGATGAAAAAAAGAATTATATATCTAAAATTACTATTTTTGGAATGTTTTAATTTTATTAAAGTTTGTTTAATATTTTCATGAGTTGAAACACTTCAAACTTTAACTGAAGTAGGACCTCAGATTCTCGCTCAAGTTGCAACATTCAAATGATGGTAGTTTTACGTGTAGGTTAAGCAAAAAAAAATACTTTAGTTTTAGAATAATTTACTGGAGTTTGGGAAATTTTCAAAATGTAATAGTTCCATTATTTACCTTAGGGCGTGCTGACACTAATAGTGTTGCTATAATATCTTAAAAAAATTCTTAATTTTTCAGTAAATTTGGGTGTAACTTTCCCGAACTTCTTCTATTGTAACTTTAAATTAAAGTTGCTCTTTTATTGACATTCGAAAATATTTCTTTTATATTACTTTTAATAATACCCTGTTGGTACCTAAAAGGGATTTAAGGGTTTTTATTACAGACTGTGTTATACGCGCTAAGATTTCACGGAAATAATCCGTTGCAGAATAATTAATCCGTTTAAAATGTTGTTTCAATTAAATTTAATGCCGTTAATCCGAAATAAATTCCTACTTAGATTATTTATAAATAAATAATTACTCATTGCTGGACATTGCAAACAGCGCCATCTAGCCCCAACCTTAAAAACTAGGCTTGTGTTTGATACTGTAGATAATAGGTATTATGTAGGTATAATATTATGTAAGCATACATATTTTCCTTTTATACAGGGTTATTGGAAATTAATTGACACGGCGTTAAGGGCTTCTTCTGTGCACCTTAACGATCAACTTTTGTTCTACGAGTTTTGGAAATTCATTATAAAAATATTCCATGCAAAAATAAAAAATTAAATCCAACAATTCAAATAATACTCAACTCTACGTCTACGTCACAGAATCAATCATAGTAGGTATGATACAACCCGATCGGGTCGCACGCAGTGCGCCCCGTGCCGATCACGCGCGCGCACTTGCCGCATAGACATAGAAAATTACCAGACAGTACGAGAAACACTTAAATATTTTTTTTGGGATATGTATTAGGTTTCGACAAAAGTCGTAGAACAAAAGTTGATCGTTAAGGTGCACAGAAGAAGCCCTTAACGCCGTGTCAATTAATTTCCAATAACCCTGTAGATACTTACACACTTAGCGCCATACCATAACACCCAAACCAGAAACAAAAAAAAATGTTTGAGGCGATTACCCAAAAAATTTCTGAAACTACAAAAGCTACGAGTCTCATACTTCGCCTTTTAGGACTTCGACCAGCACTAGAAAGAAATATTTTTTTGGTAATTCAACACCTAGGAAGAAAGCGTATATTGCTAATCACTAATTTAAAATTAGAATGCCTAAACATGACAATTTATATCTACGAAACACGAACTAACACGAGTTTAATCACAGGGCTTTATCAAAGCAAGTAAAAGCGTCAGAAACACCATAGCTTTGCAATTTATCAACAAATATTTCTACACAAACAATAATAAAATCTAAACCAAAGAAGCACACAAAAACGAAATAAAATAAAAAAATGTTATCAATGGAAATAAAGCTACCGTTTTACGGAGGCGAAACCCACGCGTTGGTCTAACTGTTGGGCCACGAACATAGCGGAGAACAGAGCGACCAGCGGGATGTTCTCAGAAATAAACTAGTAGTTCGCCCCGAACTGAGACCTCACGAGTTTTTTTCAGCGATTATTATATTTCAGCGTAAAGTAGGTACTAAAATGTATAATATAACGACGAAAGACTCAAAATACGACAGGACTATCTTATTTGAATGATAGGTGCCTAGTATCGGTAATATCTGACATTGGATGATTTAGAGAATCCAAATACGACAGGCATAACTTGTTGTTGTTAACTTGTTGTTGTTGTTGTTAAGTTCTAAAAGCATAGATCCAGCTCAATTATCACACCCGTTAAATTTGGATTAAGAATATTGTAAATAGTAAGCGTGTTACATTGTGTTGTGATGCTACACCTTCATTATTTTTCTTTTGCAATCACAATGTAACACGCTTACTATTTACAATATTCTTAATCCAAATTTATTAAATTTTATTTTCTATTTTTTAGTTGGATTTTTTTATTAAAGCGGGTTTTTTTAGTTTTTTAAACTATCAATTTATTTTATACTTTTTGGTCTTTGATAACGAAATATGTTAGATCAAACCCATTGGCCCAATGGTTACCATTGAAAGACAAACTACTCGTCAAGACGATTCTAACGAGCCCAAACTCGATGGGGTTGTGTCGTTTCAATGCGAAGTTCCTATGACAACCTTCCAGTTCCATTATCAGACCCTGGTTACCATTGAAAGACAAACTACTCGTCAAGACGATTCTCAGGAGCCCAAACTCGATGGGGTTGTGTCGTTTCATTGCGAAGTTCCTATGACCACCTTCCAGTTCCATCATCAGACCCTGGTTACCATTGAAAGACAAAGCAAGTACTCGTCAAGACGATTCTTGACGAGTAGTTTGAATGAATGAACTATGAAGTATGGCTAATGAGATAATTCCTGAAGATTCCTTCCAGCTCTATCATCAGATCAGTTCCATGGTACCATATTATTGTCACCGAAGTAACGCCCTTTCATTTGATACCCCACTCGGGTATATTTGCCCTATAGTTTGTGTGCCAAAGAGGTAGATCCCCTTTTGGGCCCCCGTCTCCGTAACCCCCTGACCGATCCTGCTCATGTTCGAACTTAAAAATTCTATGGACCTCAACTACTTGTATACCAAAAATCATGAAGATCAGAGCAACGGTACTCAAGTTATCGTCGAACAAACATACAAATATACGAGCGACCGACCCTTCTCAACACTAGACCTCTCTCGCTTCGCTCGTTCGGTCAATAAAATAGTAATACCTACTGGTAAGTATCTACATGAGAGCATTTTTTTTAAACATTTATGATCACGAATATTTATACGTAAAAAAGAAAAAAAAATGGGTAGGTACGCTGTATCAGGGATGCAGCCGCAGTGGAATTCGTGAAACGTTCTATTTTATGACGCATAAATTTATGACGTTTGTTCCGTTACATTTATGTCTACAAGTGACGATGTCTTCAAAGATATATCCAGTCAAAATAATGTATTGATAGGAGATTACTACATCTACACGATGTTCAAATTGGTATATTTTGATAAATAATACGAGGCTGTATGAGGTAAAAGATGTTTACCTACCCCTTCCAGAGTAAAAAATCAAACCGCCATGTTTGTAGCCAAAAAGTGGCACCCCATTAGAGCTATCTTAACAAGGTAAAGTTCGTGACCATATCTTCGAATGTTATCTTCGGATTAGGTGCGCGATAGAGTAACTAATGTAGTGTTGGGAGATCACACACGATGTCAGTAGGTACCTATTGGTGAGCTTGTTATCGATCTGCTATGTGTTGTATTATGATTTATGACGTTTGAAATTATGAAGTATTCCTCGTAACCTAAAAAATGTTAGGTTGTTTAGTTGCATTTCATTAGTTGCGCTTCAAAATCGATGCACTTCGAGGAATACATCCGTGAATTAAGTAGGTACCCATATTGAGTTTTATTCAAATAACAAACAAAGGAATAAAATATTCTTCATAACAATTATAAAATAAAAATCTATATTAATTAAATAAACTACCTACTTAAATTTGATAAAAATTAAAAGTCCAATGGTCCCTAGTTTGTCATAAATATTTCGTAAGATTTGATCGAACTATCTGAATATTTAATAACAAGTATTAATGAAATCAAAATCAAATAAAATCACAATGCATTAAAATGCCCTTAACATATATATACTTTAACTTGTAAACAAAAGGCTCTCTCCGAGCATTCGTCCAAAATGCTGCCAGCATTCGCGCCCTCATAAAGGTCTTAAATAATCTCTCTTTTTTGTAATATACTGTAATAGACTTAATAGCATCTATGATTTATTACCACTACATTTCACTAAGTCCGAACAAAATTTGCATTGCGTGAGATAGCGAATAGGTATTACTACATAGGTATTTCAAACTAAATGTAATGGTACAGTTTTGAATATTTATGAACTTATTAAATGTAAGCGCGATGTTTTGGGGTAGGCTTAGATTTTAATAAGTAGGTATAATGCCTACTTTAAAGGGTTGAAAGGTGAAGGGTAATATATTTCGTTGAATCAAATTAGGGGTGTGAATTTCGCGGAAATTAATGATAAGATTTAATTTTAATTTTTTGTGACCAAGTGCCATGTTTTTCTTTATTTGTTTTAAATATTTTTAGTAAGCTCTTAGATTAACAACAAATTAGTAATTTTATTATAACACAAAATGAGAATAATCGTTGAGAAAAATATTAAAAGCTACATTTTACCCCTCCATTAACTATAATAATTAATAATAAATTAATAAATAATATATTAAGAATCAAGAATAAATATATTTAAACAAAAAATTTTGTGTTTTTTCAGAATCCACATAGTAAAGTACGATCAATTTTCTTTCTAAGACTTCACTATTTTAAACGCTAACAAATAATCAGCGAATATCAGGGAACAAAATTGCATAACCATGCCGTCACTAAGTTAAAGTGTGTATAATTTATCTGTAGAAAGAGGTCAAAAGTCTAGCTAGAACAACATTATAAATCGTCAATTTGATCTTTTTGTACAAGGAAATTATTAACTTAGTGACGGTGATTTTGCAATTTTGTCCCCTGATAGTACCTTTCAACTTTCAACTGAAAATCACAACAAGAATAATCTAATAGGTCACGGAAATTCGCTCCAATTTCCCAGGGACAATTTCCAGTGAAATTCCGTGGCTTAATTACGAAGGACCCACTAAACATTTTCGACAACATTTCCTATAGAAGACAACAGGAGAGGTGCTCGGAATCCGAACAATTCGGCCCCTTGGACCCGAAAGCCGAAAACACGGAAACGCGATGTTCCGGAAAAAATACTTTTAATATTTTAGCAGCCTCGCTTAAGGCTCTGGATCACGCCAATCGCAAAATGCTTGTCACCTAATCTAACTATAAAATAATATTGACAAATCGATAAATGAGAAGAATAAATCAATAATAATATTGTATATAAAAATATTGCAGGACATTGTACGCAATTTAGATACAATAATTTTGGTAAAAGTATTAATTATTATTCTAAAATTATTAAAATTATTTTCCCCATAAGAAGGGGGGTTATAAGAAGGTAACCTATACCTTCTTTAGATTTTTATAGATATAAATGACATTTGAGAACTATGGTACTTTATTAGTTTTATATTAATTTAGTTCTATTTTGATTATAATTATTTAAGTTATTTCATTTTATCCAATAACTTTTGTTATGTCAATGAATTTATCGTAAAATAATATTTCAACAAAAACAAAATTATTCGCGAGAAATTGAGATCTCCTCCTTTTTTGAAGCCGTTAAAAAATTATGAAAATGAATTTCAGTAGGATAAATAAATTAAGTGAATATTAGTATAATCATTTGAAATGATAACAACGTGATTTTCCTATTACAATATGAATTTCCGATAACGGTTCTGTATAAACGGCAGGCTATTGCCGATTGGCGTGATCCAAGGCCTTAATGGAACGGATTTTACGTGATCGAGATTCGAGGAACGTTCAAAGATTTGTAAAGGAAAGTATGAAATTATATGTGAATCATTTATTGGTCGACAACGAACGATGGGAAAATGGAACGTTATTTCTGGATATTCTGAACATATTTATGTGGAGGGGCTGTTTGTTTTATAACCGCTTCAACTCGATAAATCCTTAATGTATTGAATTTTGGACGATCAGATTTTATGTAAGTATGATGCATACAATATGGGTGTACCCAGCTTCTACCCCAGCAGAGGGAAAGGGGCAAAGTGTTTTACCTCATACACTACGCGAAGACATGTAATGAAACGTTATTTTATCATTTATGTAGTACTTAGCATTCAGTTTCTGAAAAAAATAAAAAGTTTAATATCTTCTAAGGTTTTTGGGACTTAAACTCGTAATGAAACTATTTAACTGGATAAAATCACGTTTATAATAATTAAAAAATTTGGTTTAAAACTTTTATGCTGTCGGTATTCTTGTTCAAAATTTATTTATTGTCATTGGTCGAGAAATAAGTTAGCCTCAGGGACGGGTCTCTCCGGTACTAACCCGTTTCGAGAACATTACAGCTCTTTTGCGAGGTTTATTTTTAAAATAACAGATTGGTATATAACAGTAAACTGAGAACTTTTATTTAATAACAACAGTCGACCCAGGTTGCAGCCTAGGTCCATGACTGCATACTTCTGTAGGACAAAAAAACTATGACACCTGCATCTTAGACCGCAACGTCACTTCTTTACCATGAGGTGAGATAGTGGTCAAACTATGAATTTTAATATGAATAAAAACCTATAGGTACTTGTAAGTAGATATTATTAAATCATAAAATTAAACTTTTCTACTTAAAAAACAACCTCACCACTCAAGTCAGTAAAGCAAAAGCAAAGTACTTAATTTAATTTTCCAATAAAACTATTCGGAATTCTTAGAGGAACTTCAAAGCGACCACTTTCAAATTAAAATACCTCAAAGAATACTCTTTAGGCCACATTCAAGGGTCGGCGCTCATCGGCTTTGGTTTTGACAGATTTCTTTATAGGTAATGAAAATCAGCGGCTGATTGTAGCCGGTAGTCGGCGCAGATGAATTTGGCTATGCTGTCACGCGCCGGTTTTCGGCGACGGTTATCAGCTTTGGCGCTTGCAGCTAAATTAATAAATTTCAATTTTATATCAAATTATTATTTAATTTAATTTATTTTATTTTTTATTTATTCATACATTTTTGACTTAATTTGAAACTCGATTTTAACTTTCTGTCAAAAGTTTAAGGACTTAGAATTAAAGACTTGCAGAAAAATTGTAAAATCTCGACTTTGATAAGCAAATTTAGTCCTTGACAGAGAGCTAAAATTAGTTTTAAATTGTGTTAGAAATGGATGGACTTAATAACAAGATTTGACTTTAATGAAAACAAGATTTTGCTATCTTACTGAAGTGACCCTAAATTAACGTAGGTCTATACCGCTATAGCATACTATAGGTCTATATATTGCAGAAAAACTGAAAAAATGACGATTTTACTATTAAAATCGTCATTTTTTCAGTTTTTCTGCAATTATTAATCCTAGGAGCGAAAGATTTTTTGTCTACAAGACTTTTTAATTGGCCCTGTTTGTAAAATAACTGCCAATAAAATTTTCAGTCTGTTTTTAGCTTTATGAAATTAATTGAGTGCATATTAATAGAAGAGAGACATGGAAATTAGCTTAGTTATAATAGAAAAACCGCAAAGTCTGCCAACGCTACTGTGGAGTGAAGTAATTTTGCTGAAAATAGATTCACCACACTTTAATTTTGCTGATAGAGACAATTCCGCTATAATTATGAAGAGTCTACATTTTAACTAGACAAATAATACGCTTGTTCTTAGTCAGAGGACATCGGCGATGTCTCGATCCAGTGAAAATAAGCTATTTGTTAAGAATTAAAACATTTCTATTAAATTTTGTGAGAGATGTGTTAATTCCATGTTTTTAATAAAAAATGTATATAAGTACGTTCCTTATTTTATTACAATCATTTCCTGTCCAAATCATAATGCTAATACGAGCTATTTTAGCTGTAGTTTGTTATTTTATTTTTACTTATTTGTACTTACGTTTACTTTTGCAGTAAAATATTAAAAATATATTGGATTTGACTGATTAAAAAATAAGGCAATAAACAAATTTATACGACTCTGCACACAGAGCACTTAGGCTTGTGATATGGCAACCAGATAAATGTAAATTTTAGGTAGGTATAATATTATGTAAAAACATGTTATAAATTTATTGCGCTTCTTCAGACTCTAAGTTTAGATAGATAAAATAACTACAAAGATCATCAGTAATTCTTATATTTAGTTAAGAATATCCTGAAAGTAAACAAAAGTATGCAGATACTAGTTGAGGTGGCTCGGAATAAGTATATTAGTTGTGTTTTATTAGCCTCAGTCGGTAGCAAGAAGCTAACGAGCGTTTAAACCGTCACTGTTGTTTTAATATATAGAGTTTTCATTCGAAAAAGGTAGTTTTCATTCTCTAGATAGCTTAGACTTAAAACGGATGTTGTCGCTAAACCTTTACATTAATAATTTAAAGTATATGCCCTAAGCCTTTTAAAAAAAATAATTAAATACCGCATGATATTGCAAGCAGAGTAATTTTAAATTGGGTAGAGTGGGGACGAAACCAGACCGCTGCTCTCTCCTTATCTGTTATCTGATGTATCCTTCGCTCGTCTGCTGCCTGCTGTCTCCTTCGTCTGTCTGGTGGATGCAATCTCCTTCGCAGCAGACAGCTGATATCAGCTGTCTCATTTGCTGTCTGTTCTCTGATGCACCTATCCTTCGCATGTCTGTTATCTGATGTATCCTTCCTTCGCCTGTTTGTTCTCTGGTATATCCTTCGCATGTCTGTCCTTTGATGTATCCCTCGCCTGTTTGCTGTCAGCTATACCTTTTGCCTGTCTATTGTATGGTGCTCCTTAATCCTACTGTTTCACCCGCGTAATTCTGATACCAAAGAAATATTAGGAAGAATTGTTGATGAACTGAAAACTCTTTTTTTTAACAGGAATTATTGAATGAAATTAGTATGAAAGGGTGTATGAGCGAGACGCACGGTAGGTCGCTCTTCGTATGTGTGAATCAATGAAGTGCGCGGGCGCAGGCTACGGGTGTTAATATATCCTCAAGGTTCACCAAAATCGGTCCAGTAGTATTGGAGCTTATTCGTTACAACCAAAAAAAACCTTTCTCCATTACTAGCGACCCGCCCCGGCTTTGCACGGCTATATTATGCATGTATTATATATATAAACCTTTCTCTTGAATCACTCTATCTATTGAAAAAAACCGCATCAAAATCCGTTGCGTAGTTCTAAAGATTTAAGCATACATAGGGATATAGGGACGGCGAAAAGTGACTTTATTTTATACTATGTAGTGATAGTGATAGTGATAATATTAGTACCTACTACCTATACCTAGATTAATGTGAAAATATGAATGTAATTTTTTAAATATATTTATAGTCTCAAAAGTAACGAGCAATTTGGTCAATCACTTATAGTACTACTAGCTGCGTCTAGAATATCGGGATGTAAGCTATCCTATCTCTCAAGTTGGATCGAACTGCACATGGTGTGCGAATTTTATTATAATCGGTTAAGTGGTTTAGGAGTCCATTGAGGACAAACATTGTGACACGAGATTTATATATATTAAGATGTCTTAATGAAACAAAGCGATATGTATCGTTCTCCAAATATTTAGTTAGGTACCTACTGCTTTTTTTTGTGTCGAAGTATTAATAATTGTCGTTTAAGGAGATTTTTTTAAGAATTTATTCCGACCATGAAGCTCACAATTTAAAAATTATAATACAATTTCGAAAAATAGATACCACCCACTTAAAACTTTAAAAGTTTCCCAAATATTTACTTACCAAAGCTTAACACAATAAAACGGTGTTAATACTTAATCCTATTTCAAAAACCACATCTTAACCACTTCGTTGTGACAAATTCTCACAAAGATTGTAATAATCATTGTGGTAACAACTATAAAGCTTATATAAATAATCTAGTCCTTCTTTTCTAGCTAAATAAAGACGGCTATGCATTTTACGATAAAACCAAGCAGTTTACAGATAAATCAAAAACGTTTCACGTACAGTATGCGTCATAAGTCAACTATCAGTTTGCTACAATAATATTATAAACAAGTATTGCACTTACGACCTTCTTCTAATAGACGTTACACACAAACATAAATACTTGAATTAAAAGTACTTAGTTTGATTATTATTTTCAACATGTTAGCTATGTCTTTAATTGGCCGAGTGGTATAAGCTACTCCAACCGACGCGACGTGGGTTCGATCCACAGGTTATTTTGTTATAATGTTCAAATAGTGCTGCACAGGATTGTAAACGTTACGGTGGGCAGAGACATTTGACCGTTGATTGTACATTTGAATATCGTTTTGTTATCTTAACGCGTCGATTTTTCGTAGTAGGTCACCTACAAAAAACTTATCAGTTTACTTACAATACTGATACTTCAATATATGAATAACGATCATTCTAATAATTTTTGTTTGCTAAATTGATGAGTTGAGACTTTAAACTTCACCTAAAATAAGTGTCTAGAATCTTGCTTGTGTTAAAAACATTCTTATAACAGCCTTTTTAGAGCTCTACGGTGGGTCTGCAATTATGCAGCCGACCGTACCTACCTTGGGTCAACGACCTAATTTTACTGTAGCTTCGGAAAAAAATTATAATAATATATAATTTAAAATAAAAATATATAATTAACGAAGAAAACAAGATAAAAAGAAATATTACGGGACATTGTATAAAGCGCCATCTATCCCTAAGCTAAGCAACTAGCCTTGTGTTATGGTGGCCAGACAACATACTTTTGTAACAGATATAACAACTAGATGCAACTACAAATCGGCACACGTATAGAAATCTTTAACTAAAATTGATTCTCTTACTAAGTTATTTTTAACCATAACAATAACAACAATACTAATATAAAATTCCTTTGTATTCGAAAATATCATGTTTATTACAAATAAAAGGTAGAGTTCGTTAAATTACGACTGTAATCTTTCGGGTGGTATTAGACGAGAGACTTTTCGATCGGCAGATAGCACGCAGTCACAGTCTCAGTGTCATGTTGCCGTTGTAGGGGGCCGTTTGAAAAGGGGGGGGGGGATTTCTAAATCGAAAAGCGGCATGTTCATGTACTAGTACTATATATGTTTTTGGCATGATTACACCATTTCTTTAATATTATTTTTTATCAGTCAAAAAACCTGGAACCTACACATTTTTATCATGGTCCTTCTTTGTAGGTGCTACAAATACACGTGGTTTTTATAGTTAAATCACCAAGGGGTAGTGTGTAATGTGTTTTTTTTAGCATTTCAACTCCCCAGGGTAATAATGCTAAAAAAATTACATTGGACATGTTTAAACGTCCATTAATCATATGATTTTTTTACCTACGAATCAACTGTGTGCTTTTCCCTCATTTCAAGTCGTCTCTACTGTCAATGTCATACACATTATCTATTAGAGCGGTGTTGGCTTAGTGGTAGATACCTCGACTTTCAATCTGAAGGTCGTGCGTTCGAATTCCAGGCGGCCGTGCATCAATGGATTTTTCCTAATAAAAATCTATGTACGCTAAACGAAATTGCTCTTACGGTGAAGGAAAACATCGTGATGAAACCCGCGGCTTAGTTGGCTCCAAAAGTATTGACAAGTTCTCTCCTCTGGACATGGTCGACTAAGCTAAGAGGGTAGTTAAGTAGGTGCTGGGCAAGCCTATTCCATCCTCACGCAAAAAGGACCCAATTAAAAAGGGTCTAATTGCGGAAAACAGACCGCATACAAGTACAATGTATCTACACTTTACAAAAAACACACCCTTCTCTAAGCCCACCAGCGGTTTATGCTGTGCGTTGATATATTATTCCGGATGAAAAAATGAAAATGAAATGAAAATGAAAAATATTTATTAACCTAAACCTAATGTTCACATGATACATTGACTGTGGCCCCCACACTAAACAATGTTTGTATCGTGGGGTTCCAGAAAAAACGATTATCTAGGGTTGGAGTTAGGCATTCGGTTAACGAAACTTTCGAAAACTACTCAATATGTTAATACTTATTCATAAATATCTATATATATATTCATATATATACCTACCATGAAATAATATACAGTAAATAAACTTAAACATAGTATATACATACATTAAGCTTTTAGATATATATATATAATATAATAAATAATAATATAGTATAAAAGTAGGTATATAATTACAATGTATAATGCTCCTGATACGGGAAAATAAGCCCGTTATGTGAAAACAGGTGGGAAAGATAGAAGATAGAAGGTGTAAAAACGGATACATAACCCGGAAGCCAAGATTAGCTTAGACGTAAGAGAAGGTCTTCAGTCTCATCATACGAGAGAGAAGACAGCCACAATTTAATTTTTGACTTAACTTCTCGTAAATTAAATCCCTTAATATGACATGCTTTAGCGACGATATTGTAAATACGGCGGTCAGAGGAAGGTCCAAAACGGGAGCCGAAAGCAGTTTTTACCTTGGGTAAAGCTCCGAATAAATCCAAATGGTAAGTACGCTTGGTTAACATGGTACGATGTTTTTCAGTGCCCATGAGACTCCTATGAACCGACACAGCCGTCCTCATGATATACAATTTACGCACACCAAGTACATTGCTCTCCTTGTAAAGTTCAATTGTGGGATATTGTTTGTTCTTTCTAAGCATAACCTTAAGAACAGAACGTTGGGCTCTTTCAACTTTCAACATGTGAGTTTTAGCGGCTCCACCCCATGACTCCAGGCAATAGGTCAAAAGGGACTGACAAATTGCAAAGTAGACATTCCTCAACAGATCCATCGAAGCAGAGTCTCTCAGCTGCCTCAGGATTTTGATAGTGGAGCGTACTCTGCCGGATATGTAAGATAAGTGAGGTAAAAAGTTTAAATTCTGGTCAATGAAGATCCCTAGGTATTTAATGGCTGCCAGTCTCTCAATGCACACACAATTGCAGAAACTAGAATCCTCGCTATTGCAATTGTGTATCTTTAGTAATCTGTCTGATATAGGAGGGGCCGTGCTCTTAGTTATGTGAAAACAAACGTACTTGGTCTTGTTCGCATTTAGTGTTAGCAAATTGGACTGCAACCACTGCGATACCAACTTCATACCCTCCTCAGCAGCAGAAAATACGCTGTTCCAGTCAGATCCTTCAAATATGATGGCCGTATCGTCTGCATAGCAGACTATCTCGGCATTTTGAAGGTTAAGCTGGTGGATGTTATTGAGATAAAGAAGGAACAACGTCGGTCCCAGTATGCTTCCCTGAGGAACGCCAAACTGGACCGGTTGGAAGGAACTAACGAAGTCACCGACCCTTACACACTGCCTCCTATCCACTAGGTAACTTTTGAACCAAGCATGCGGCAACCCTCTAACTCCTGCAATATTTAATTTGTTCAAAAGCACGTGGAGGGACACAGTGTCGAAGGCCTTGGCCAAATCAAGAAAAACCCCCAAACAGCGCCTCTTCCTATCAAGAAGGGAAGCAATTCTGGTTGTCAGCAATGATACGGCGTCATTAGTCGATTTCTTCTGCCTAAAACCAAACTGGCGTGAAGACAAAAGATTGCGTGACTCTAGGAATCTCATCAATCTGTTATTCATGAGCTTCTCCAGAAGTTTAGAAAAAACACCTAGTAGTGAAATAGGCCGATAACTGTCAGGTGAAAATTTGTCGCCATTTTTGAAAATGGGGCTTACGCATGCAGTTTTCCAGTTTTCAGGAAACACGCCAGTTTTAAAACTTAGGTTAAATATAAAAGTGAGAGGTGCAATTATATGGTCTTTGAGTATTTTTACAAGTACATTGCTGACACCATCAAGCCCGGGTGCTTTATTCTCTTTTAATTTGTTGATCAACAGTAATACTTCGTTTGGGTCAGTAGGGTGTATAAAAAATGAGTCACTAGCGCTGTTCGTCCCATCAGTGACCAGTCCCTCTTCGGTACAATTTAGGTGATCTAAGATTTTATCAGCAAGCTTTTGTCCAATAGTCGCAAAATGGGTGTTACATACATCGAGTGATTGTTGTTGACTTGCAAGGTTGGGAATTCTCAGTAACTCAGTTGACTTTTCGGTAGATTGGGGAATATTACATATGGTTTTAATCGTTTTCCACAGTTTCTTTGGATTACCGGTACTTTTCTGAAGTTCGTTGCTTTCGTGTTGAATTTTGAGATTGTGTAAAAGTCTATTGCAGAAATTTCTGTAACGTCTATAGGTTATTACGATAATGTCATTATAAGGAACTTGTATTGATTTCTTGTGTAACTGGTCTCTATTTCTCATACATTTTATAAGTCCCGGCGTTATCCAAGGCTTTAAAATAACTTTTGATCTACTTAGGGTGACCTTTGTTGAATGTTTATCAATATTTTTTGTAAGAGTTTCACTAAATATTTCCACTGCCGTGTTTACATT
Organism: Idaea aversata; assembly: GCA_907269075.1. Taxonomy (NCBI): domain Eukaryota; kingdom Metazoa; phylum Arthropoda; class Insecta; order Lepidoptera; family Geometridae; genus Idaea; species Idaea aversata. Next base: position 927,791 of record OU026100.1, read on the forward strand.
GTCTGTACTGTAGATTTCAGCCCAATCTAGTTTAGAAAGGTCAGCCTTGATAGATTCATAGTCCCGTTTTATAATTACGCGATCTGTATTACTTTTCCTAGATTTAGTATTTATTGACATACCCACTGCCGTCACGTAATGATCTGTGATATCCGTTTTACAAACTAACCCTTCAACCTGTCTGTTACTTCTAACAAAAATGTGATCTAGGCATGTTTTCTCTCTAGTGGGTGTAGTTGTGGCTGGTAAAAGTGCATATTCGGCATTAAGGCTTAGATAATTTGAGATAGACTCTGTCTCGACAGCAGGGATAATGTTGATATTGATGTCACCTACAACCACGAAGTTCTTTTGTTTTTTGTAGATTTCAAAATAATATTCCAGATCAGTTAGGAAGCAATTAGTGTTTTCAAAGGAGGGAGATCGGTAGATGGCCATGATTGTACCGATGTTTGGTATTTCAATAATGAGACAGTCCGCTTCACGAAAGTTTGGTTCATGTACTGTTGAAATCCACTTATCCAGAACATACACCACTACACCACTATTTTGGTTTATTATCTTATTAGTTCTGAAGACATTGTAATCGGGAATTAGTGGTATATAAGACAGTTCATTTATACGACATTCTGTTAGGACGATAATATCGAATTTAACTTTCGAACGTTGCAGTGACACATAAAAATTGTTAAAGTTTTTTGTAATACTTCTAATTTGATTTGGAACTATAAACTCTATATTATATATAAAAAAATCAATGCCTCTTTTCATTGTAATTTTATAACTCAAGACTGGGCTCACCTATCCAAACCAAATATTTAAGCTTTGTTCGGACTATTTAGTAGATGGTTTAAAATGTGAAGTTTGCACAAAATCGGTCGAGCGGTTCTTCATTTATCACATTTTTTGAACCGATTTGTATGATATTTTTTGTTTATATGGCAAAACAACATTTGCCGGGACAGCTAGTTTTCTATATAAATTCTATCCCGATACTATTTAATAAAACTTTAGAATTTCATTTATTAAAAAAATAAATTCACTGCAGTGTTATAGCTAACTATTTAATCTTCCAATCCATGGAGACTATTTCCGTATCGGCCGATCAAAAAATCAGTTGTCTGCATTAGTCTTTAAGAATAGTATTATTGGAGGGTCATACGTTAAGCTTGATGTATTATTATCTTTCGTAAAATAAACGAGGATTTTAGGGTTGAATGATAATTTAACCGATTTCAAAAGAAAAAGAGGTTTTACTTTATCATATTGACAGGCGCGCTGTGTATCTTTTACCTACTTTCTTAGAAAAGTTGAAGGTAAATAAATATTGCAGGACAATCCAAACAGCGCCATCTAGCTCTAAACTAAGCTACTAGGCTTATGTTATGGTAGCTAGACAACGGATAGTATATCTATCTTTATCTACACTAATATAATAACGAGGAAAGATTTTTTGTTTGTAACAAATATTCTCCGAAACTACTGGATTGGTTTTGATGGAATTTGGTAGGAGTATACATTGATTAATTGGGACTTTTGATCCCGATATTTTCATTGGATCGGTAGTAACACGGGTCAAACCGCGGAGTGCAGCTAGTTCTACATATTATAAATATCCAGACAAGAAACAAATACTGTACATAAATACACGTTAAAGACAAGAATCGAACCCGCAACATAACGTGTCGCAGGCGGGTGTTCGCCCGACGCACCACAAAAGTCGTCAAAAGATCAAACATAGCTTTAAGAAACAAGGAAACTTGGAAAGGATATGCCTAACAATGGTCGTTGATATCAACTCCAATTGTTAAGCCAGATACGCCATCTTGATTAATCTTAATCTCTTGTCACACGATAGGACATTTATATATTTGGATAGCAGATATAATATAAAACTAGTTTCTGCCCACGGCTTTGCCCGCACGGAATTTCGAAAAAACCCTTTGTTAGTGGAGTTTTTTTTGTTTTTGCAAATTTTATGCCTCTCGAACCAGCAGTTTAAGCTATGCGTTGATATATTATGTCAGTCAGGCAGGCCTTTATATTTTATATCGATGGATAAAAAATCTATCACATAATATTCTCAAAGACATGAGTCAGTTATAATAATATATGAATCAGTTGCAAAGATAATATGCATTAAGTACTAAATTCCCAAAAGAAATTGTCCGAAGATTACATGATTTCATGTCGCTTGTCATAAGATAAAACTCATTTCAATGATTCGTATCAGGATGCAAAATACCTACTTACAATACCAAGTTCACGACAAAAAGATTCGACCTTGACAGGGGGTCCGTTGGGAAACGAGAACCGTCTTATAACACCCCAATATCTTATCTTAGACTACTTACCTATGAACAATTCTTTAAAATATAAAAAAAAACTAAACGGAAGCTCCAATACCTAAAAACACTCTCCCCCAACCATATTTTATAAGACCCGCGTGACAATTTCACATAAAAACCTTTACAATGGCATTCGAATGTCTGAACGAAGCATGGAACCACATGTATGTATGTTACCTTTCATATTAAGTCAAAGTGCACGATATGCTTACCATTTTTGCATTCTTTGAACAAGCTTCATACACGTGAGCGAAGCAAGTAATAACTAGATCATGACATTGTTGTAAGACACCGTGTCACAGAATGTTTTTTGTTTGTCATTTACATAGAACCCTTTGTTTTCCGCACTAACAACTAGTGATTAAACTAAGATTTTAAAACTTCTAAAACTACTCCCTTATTTTCTCTCTATACTACTTTTCTTATATAAGAACTCACTATAAGTACTTCTTTTTGTTCTTAACTACTCATCTCTTCTTATACTACTCTTCTTTCTTCTTTTTATATAAGTAATTTAAATTAACTTTTTCTGTAACTTGTGTGTGCAATAAAGCGTTCTATCTACTTATATATCTATCTTCTTTAAATGTCTACTACAGCCCTAACTCTTGCACAAGAGAAGACCTGATAACAGCCGCGGACGCCGTCTTAAATGTGGCCAAAACATAATCTTACCCTTGTTCCCTTGACTTTGAAAACCATTGTAGGCAGGATTTCAATACGTCTAAAACTACTCTTTTCTCTTTCTCTTCTCTTATGTCTTTTTCTTTCTCTACTACTCCACTGTCTACTACTCTTTCATTCTCTACTATTAGAGTAGTCAAAGTCAAGGGAATTAGTGTTTTTGACCACATCCCACCCCAGTTGAGCCAGTTGGCACAATGGTCACTATGCCGAACTGCCAAACACAGGGTTGCAGGTTTTAGTCCCACCTAATACGAGTATTTATGCTTAGATATTTGTCTGTGATCTGATTGTTTCTATGTATTATAAGTATAATTATTTACAACAGAAAAGTATTATATAAGTAGTATATCCGTTGTCTAGACCCATAACACAAGTATATAGTTACTCAGCTAGGGGCTAGATGGCGATGTGTGGAATGTCCTGCAATATTTATTAATATTTTTTATCAAGGCAACGTCTGTGGCTCCCATTAGGTCTTCTCTTATGCAGGAGGTAGTCCACGAATAAAGCAGTAAGGCACAGCTAGTTAAAATCCAATTATTTCTTTATATATTTATTATTTCACGAAAACGATGACTGTTTTTATCTAATCATGAAAGTTGTGATATGATATGAAACGAATAAGTGGATACAGATAGTGTTCACGCTTAGCTCGCGCATTATCCTATAGTTTCGATTCCAGTGTACAATTTGTGTCAAAATAAAGGAAAAAAGCAGTTCACAATGTCTTACCGTAAGTAACCTATCTTCTAGTATCTTCTAGAGTACATTATTTTCTAGTTTTAAAGTGATAAGTGGAGCCAAACACAAAATAATTGTCTCTAATAGTAAATTATTCATGGAAAATTGTTGTTGTGTTTAACGTTTGTAAGTGAAATCTTTTACATAAATTTAGTATAATTGAAATAATATAATTCCTTGTTATTTCTAAGCCTAATCAAATTAAATTAAACAACAGTTTTGTATTAGCTATTAATAATACCAAAATGAAGAAAAATAACTGACCTATGAACGTACATAATATAACAACACTTAACAAGAATTTTCCATGAAATAATTTACAATTTTAGGCAATCTGCGATTGGCTTCTTTATGCGCCATAATTATACAAGTGCGGGGTGAGAATCCAACTGTTTTTGGAGTCCTTTGCGGACTTAGAAAAGCTCCGTAGTCCAACTATAAAAAAAGTTTGAGAAATGGTCCTTATATATTCGAAACAGAAACCAAAGACAATCGAAAAAGTATAACATCGTTTGAATGCTTAATATTATTATTATATTGTCGTATATTAGATAAACTCTTGCTAGAATGTTTTGGAATGAGTAATACCTATATTTCTGAATAATCTGAATGATAACAAATTTATAAAGACAAACATTTTGCAAACAATGATAGCAGACTCTATAAACTCATACGATTTAAATTCATTATTTCTAATAAACCCAATAAAACTGTCTATTTCTTCTTCTTTTCGTGTTAGTAAATTACAGCCTTTAAATTTTATGTGACTAATACTGTGCCACTGCTGCGGCAGCATCATCAATGATGCTTTGTCCCAACACCATTTTTTGGGACAAAGCGGACATTGAAGGGGGTGATCCATCGGTTGAATTGAAATACCACAGTCACTAGAGCTTCTCCGCACTGAAATCCATCGATTAATTACTTCTTGTAATAAGATAAGACAGAAGTATGTCTTGTGACTGTTCATGAACATAATCACAGCAGACGTTAAAAACTTTGGCAGATCATTGGTACTAGATAAAAATAAACGTGTTTTTTTGGTATATAAAATACACAAATAAAATTACATACATTTATATATGGAAAATGTATGTGTCGGAGATTAGTTTCTCTTATGGTTTTCCGGTTTACGTTTTTGTAACTCGTAACATTTTTTTTTGGCTAGGTCCCCTTGCCAACCCGCGATAAGGAACTTCCGTCCAGTATTAATATTTTAGGTTTGTGACAAACAGGGTTTTTTGTGTCTAACCGGAACAGTGACGAATAGTGACTCATTTTAGCGCTACATATGCCAACGCAGACTATGATGATAACAATCAACAAAATCTACGGATCATAATATTATTCAGATAAATGATAATTTTTTTGGTCTCATTTCAGCCCCACCAGGAGGTCAACCTCCCCCATACTACCCACCTCCTCCACCTAACGCGCCAGGAGCCTTCACGTACGTACCAGCGCCGGTAGTGATGCCGATATACCCTCCACCACCACCGATGCAAAGACCACCGGACCCACCAGCGCCGACCTACATTACCAACCACATCTATCAGGAGTCTTCACAGCCAACCCCTGCCCCACCACCAGATCCACCTAAATTTGTTGAAAGTGAGTTCTATTGGTGTTTTTATTAGAGGTTTGAATATGTAGCGTGGCTCAAGCGAAAAGTTTTTCGTGTTCGTTTTGAAGTGATTCGTATGAATTAATTCAAAGTTTTGGTTATTGGAGATCGCATGGCTTCGGCGTTAAGTGTTGCTGGGTAGCGTTCATTCGTTGCTAAGTGATTCGTATTAGTATACTTAACACACTCTAAGTTATCTACCTAGTCAGAAATCCAAATGAAAAACAAAGTTGGCTAAAATATGACAGGATAAAAAATTGTATAACGCTCTGCTGACCTTAAAAAACCTTAATTATTAGATGTAGATCCAGTCTCCTGGGTGCCCAGCTCTGCAAATGATGCCCATCGACTCCGCCACAAGGCTCTGGTGGCTGGCAAAGAAGGTTGGGACAACAGCCCCCTCTGGGTGATTCGAGCCCACCACAGTGGTGAGCTGGTACCTGGTAAATTCGCTAGCAAACATCGTGCTGGCTACATTCCACATGCGGGGACAGAAGTTCCTGTGCATAATTTTGAGGTAAGAAATTGGGAATGGCTCCAATGAAAAATAATGAATTCATTAATTCATCAGGCAAATGGAGCCGGGACTCCTTATTTTGGCAGTGCAATGTCAGTCAATTGCTAATCTGAACCATCAGAAAAGCCTTAAAACATTATTCACCATTGGCTTCTGCCATAAATTCCAGGTGCTGTGCTGCCCAGCGCACTCTGTTCAATGGGTGAGATCTAACAATGGTTTAGTGCCACCTGGAGCCATCCCAGCTGGCAACACTCATAATGCTGAGCCTCTATACATTGCTCGCGTCGCTCATATGCGTTCCATCACTCCAGGAAAGGTAAAGAACCATCCATATAAGTTCAAAACGTCTTCTGTTGAATATACTTATATAGTTTAAGTCACTACTGAATCATCAAGCTGCTTCAGACGATGACGTAGATGTTTGATGCTAATCATCGAGCATGAAAAGCATTTATTGATGCGCAGTTTTATGATTTTGCCTGAGATTGACAAGTTGTTTAATAAGTTAAGGTCAACTTAGAAGCTTTAAGGTTTTTTGAGTTCTTAATAACACGGGGATACCTACAATACAAAGCGGGTATACGAACGTACCTTAAAAATAAAATATGGTATTTTATTACTGCGAGATTAATAATTACTATTTGACTTTACATACAAATTTTGAGCAACCAGATCCTAATGCATGCAATAGAAAGATTTTTTTCATAATTATTGCAAAGTTATTTTTATCATAATCGTGTTTACCGTTACCCAACTAAAAAAGTAAGATTAAAAAAGCTTTTTTAATTAACAACTAAATGCCGACATCTTCTTTATTCGGTAGGTAAGTAATATTAGTGGGGCAAACGACACTACAAAATTTTAACGATTCCACTTTGCCCCACTGTGGGGCAGCTTGGTGGGGCAAACAGGAAGCACTCAGTAAAATCGGATCCGTCACTCTATTGCGAAAGACTATTCCATCGATGCACACAATTATGAATGAACTGTAAAACGTCAATTGGCGACATCGAACACACGGAATATCGAACTAGTTTTCATGTATTTTTTTCTTAAACACCTTATATTATGAAATTTCAGGTTCACCCTAGCCATGGATGCAGCTACATCTCATTCAGTGGGACAGAGGTTGCGTTCAAAAATTACGAAGTTCTTTGTAACATCGTTGGATAATCTTGAGGTTAAATAAATAATCGGAGGCGGAATGAAGCTGCAATAAATATTTTTATACGATAGGTTTTAATGTTACAAAGTAGATACGACTATAAGGATTTTATAATAATATGAATTATCTACCTGTTTATTTATTATTTTGTTTGTGAAGCTAAATAAATTAAAATTTTAATTATAATTGTTTTAGTATGACGATTTATATAAAACCCAAGTTAAAAAAAAAGTTAAGTTAATAAATAAATGGCCAAATTCAGAAGAGGTTAAAGTACAAAGGATTTAGAGAAACTATTAACTAATACTTACAAAGTAAACAGAAGCATCTCATTTAATTCCAGTATTTTAAAAGAATAACTTTCTCAAAAGGTCGAAGCGTTTAAACTCATAAATAAGATTTAATGTGAAAGGGTTCGATGTTATTATATTTTTTGTGTCTGGCAACAATAAGTTACTCTCTATGTTGCCATGTTTTAAACCATAATAAGTAATTATTACGATATTAAAGTTGTCAACGGTTGTTTTATGTTGATTTATAGATGAAGTAATTTGTTATTTTAATCATATTTTATTGAAACTAATGAAACTCATTAAAGGCAGATCTTAGATTGTAGATTTTAAGGTAATAAATAGGAAGACAAAAATAGTCTTACCACTTATTCGACAGCGACTATGGGTCCATAGTCACTTAATGACTAGGTAAAAATTTTGGAAATACATTACACTTATTTAAAAATATCTCCAGATATTTCACTATAAATAATAATATACTAAGGGTATTACGGTAAACATTTTCAAAAGTGCCTAATCAATTTATTTTAATTAAAAATGAAAAAAGACCATCATATAAATATTTGTCGATCTAGTTTTTCTTCTATCTCTCATCATCTAATAGTCGAAATTTATAACCTCTTTATCACAAGAGTTTAACTATTTTTTTCTTCACAGTTTTGTTAAATGGGAAAGTTGTCAGAAAAAAAACACTTTAACCCTCAGTAGCCAACTGATAGGTTATTGTTTTTGACCATAAAGCTAGAGAAAATCTTCGACATGGATTTTTTTCGCGAGAAATTGTCACAAATCATATTCTTTTAAACAACCTAGTGTCTCAACTACCTACTACTGTAGTTTGGCAGCAATCTATGTGATTTTTCTATCACATGATACATTAACATAACCTAAATAAACTTACTACGGGAATCTTACCTGGCTTATCCAAATCGCTAAGAAACTCCTCGGTGTCCGTGTAAGCAGTAGAACCGCCGAGGGCCGCTAGAGCAAGCCAGGCCCACGCGCAGAGGGGCCCAGACCCCCGAGGCCTCATGGCCTTAGTCCGGTCCTGTCTCACTTTAACATCGCGCACGCACACACTCACACACTTCCTACACATACACTTGTCACTACACGAGCCCCTTTGAACTGGACCTGGAACAAATAAAAAAAAAATTAGCAATCGTTTTCTTTTAATTCACCAATAGAATAGAATAGAATAGAATAGAATAGAAAAACATTTATTTGGACAAGCACACGACAAAAACATATTTAGCACAGTTGATAGTTGTTGACAAAACAAAACATAGAATGTATAACAATAAGAAACAAAAGAATAAGATAAAAAGACAGGAAATTATAAGAATAGGTACAAGGTCCAAAAAGTATAAGATAGAGTGACAGACAATTCAGAAAATACAGTAGAAAGAAAATAATTAACAAAAAAGTATTTGATTAAAAATAGGGTCTAAGGAGCCGTGTGCCTCCAAAAAGGCTCTGCCTCAGCAAAAAAATAGCTGCAACAACATTGAGTTGATGCAGCCGCTGGTCTTCCGGCAGGACCCTTAGGGATAGGGAGTTGGTCTATGTGACAATTTTTTTCTTAACCCTTATATATTGTTTCGAAATTGGAGGTGTTTATCCCCTTTAATAAAGGGTCTAGGTACAATTTTAGATATACTCGTGTGCGATTTATTCTCGCTAGATTTACACAGCCTTCGAACTAAGTGAATTCGCTGGGGTGGGTTTCGATCTAAAAGGACGAATAGGAAGAAAAAGGATCTAGCGTACTAAGCATTCGGACAGATGAAAAACCATCATTAATACGACATAATTTATTACGGATATAAGGAAGGAGGGTGTACTAATCTAACCTCTTCGTTAGAATGTAGGTACGCAACCTTCTGACAAAGAAGAAGGATTCGCTACATCCGAATTTACTTTTTACAATTGTGTCAACTTGACGTAAGATAAGACATTTCACGAAGTTAATATAGGACTGTTAGGCTCAAAACATACAGACAGACAGACGGACTGTATAGAAAGTGATCTTATAAGGGTTCCTTTCTTTACCTTTTATACGGTACGGAATCCTAAAAATCAGCTGGATTTAATCGTTCACACTAGAGTGGTGTTTAAACCCATTTCTATCTATTAAATAAATTAAGCCAAATAAAATCAAAAGTTTCGCTTCTATTCTAGTAGGTCATGGACATTGTAACCAATTTGGCAATTGGCAATTAAAGCTTGAAATAGGAACTAAAGTTATATAGATACTAGTATTAAAAATGAATAAACCAAGTAATTTTTTTAACTAGATTAAATGTAATACTACTATTTATTAGTTTAATAGTAGGTAGCTAGTTTTTACTTTGAAACGTTATTGGATTTTGGAGAAAACAGTAAGAGTTGAAATCAACAACCCATCATACTTGTTCCGGTCAATCACAGTTAAGGAATATTTTTTTTGAAATTTTGAACAGATTTGTGCACAATCGAGCACGTAAGCGGGAGGTTGCGAGTTCGAGCCTTACCGCGGGTGCAAAAGGTTTCATTAAAATATTTTAGATAGATAGATAGATAGATAAACACTTTATTGCACCATAAAGACAAACACGAAAAATAATTACATAAAAAAAATAACACAAAATAAATTCTAACTTAAGTGAAAATCTGCTAAAAGAAAATTAATATATAATAATACCTTACATTATGGCACAATGGGCGGCCTTATCGCTAAAAGCGATCTCTTCCAGGCAACCTTTGTATGGACAAGAATTAAAGAAGGGGATGGGTGGGTTGTTTGTAACGTGATAGAAATATATGAAGGAGAATAATAAATATTAAAATAATAATTATATAAAATATAATTTAATAAATATTTAAATACATAAATAATAAAATATATATTACATAAATTACAATAAAAATAAATACATACCAAATCACAAAAATATATGTATACAATGAAACAAAGGACATCTATATGTTTGATTGACGAGCTTCAGCGAGAGCAAGGTAATGCTTGTACACATTGGCCTTAAAAACGAGCAAAGATTTGGATTGCCGGATAAAAGCAGGCAGAGCATTCCACAACTGTACACCGCGAGCGGTAAAGGAGTTGTGGTAGAAAGTAGAAGAGCGGTCTGGAACAGCTAGAAGAAGAACTTTAGAGGAGCGGACAGATTTAGAGGGAGAATGACAAAATTGAAAGCGAGATTTTAGATAGGAAGGAGAAGTTGGTAAGAACAGAACTCTATAAAGAAGAGAAAGAACATGAGAATCTCTACGCAGACGAATGGGCAGCCATTTGAGCTTACTGCGATATTCCGAGACATGGTCGTATTTACGGAGACCGTAAATAAACCGGATAGCAAGATTCTGCAGCCGCTCAAGCCTATTTAGTTGTGCCTCAGTCAAGTCAAGAAAGCATTCGTCTGCGTAGTCAAGAATAGGGAGCAAGAGAGTTTGTGCTAACATAATTTTGGTAGCCGTAGGAAGGAAATTCCGCAACCTTCTGAGCGAAGCATTAGATGCAAATATCCTCTGCCTCAGCCCAGCGAGCTGCGAGTCCCAGGTTAGATTGCTATCCATAGTGACACCAAGGTTCTTGACTTCGGTGCTGAAAGGTACCAATGTACCATTAAAAACTAAAGGTGGCAGCTGGGCATTTTACTGATTTTTTAATTTAAAACTTCTCTTAAATCGAGCCACAAACTTATAAGGCGTTGAACTTAATTATGGGTTGAAGTCCCCCCCGTGCCTGAAATGCTTTAGTTTAGGTTAAATATTCTATTTTCGTTTCAAATCGAAACTCAGTCCTAAATTGAAATAAATTACATTCGGTACAAAAAACAAATTCTAACGTAAATAAACTGTATGGCGTAAATTACCTTACTATTTCCTTATAATTATATCTATCATTCAACAGGAAAAAAGCTTTAAAACCTTTGGAATTGTAATCGATTTTGAAGTTTAGTGTTTCGGAATACGGTTCAGTTTTGTATGGAGTGTTGTATAGGGTTTTCGATAGCCCTTTAATTACGAAAATTGTTGTATAAATTGTAGTTTTATTGATTGTTTGTAGTGATTACAATTGTTTGGTTTTGTTGAGGGGATAGCGTGTCCAAGGTTAGTCAATGTTAAATATTTTTAATAATGTCTTTTATTGAAGGGTTTAAGTCTTACCTAAAGGGTTCAAAAACCACATTAGAAAAGACCCTTAAACCACAGTGTCATAATATTTTAATTTTATAAAATTTTCTAATTACTAAACTCTACTAACTCTTCATTTTTGTTTTTTTTTGTAGCAGGAGTTTATGTTAGGATTAAGGTTTCATATGGTACGGTCGGCTGCATAATTGCAGCCCCCGGTAGAGTTTTTAAATTACTATTATTGAAATATTTTTTATCTAAAATTTTTTGTTTCATGATTTAGAAGACTTTAAACTTCAACTAAAGCAGGTGCATAGAATCTTGTTTGTGTTGAAAACATTCTTATAACAGCCGATTTGGACCTCGACGCTGCATAATTGCAATATGCAGCCGACCGTACATTAAGAGTTTATCTATCTATTTATCATAATAAAGAAAATCTGTGAGTTAGGTTATATGTTCTCTTTACGTAAATACTATTGCAATAAAACTTGGTATGTATCTATTTAGATGGCTGGAGTCCTGGATGACTGTAGCAGACGAAACCGCCGGTCGCAGCTAGTTTTAAACGTATAGTTTTTCAACCTAAGCGTAGGAGACTATTTTGGGTCCTCAGAGAGAGGAAGCTTTTGACAATACAATATTCATGTATCTAGATACTTAAGTTTGGATTTTAACATCTTAGGTCTTTGTTATTTAAAATAAATACTGACGACCTCTGTGGCGCGTCGGGCGAACACCCGACTGCGACGCAGAAGGTTGCGGGTTCGATTCCCGCCGGGAACAAGTATTTATGCTGACCATAAATTCTTGTTTCTGGTTCTGGGTGTTTCCTATATGTATAATATGTATATATTTACAAAAAAAGTATATAAGTAGTTTATCCGTTATCTGGCACCCATAACACAAGCATTAAGTTGCTTAGCTTGGGGCTGGATGGCGATGTGTAATATGTCCTGAAATATTTATTATTATTATTATTATTTAAAATAAATGGTAAATAATAATATTTAATTTTTCAAGTAAATGTTCAGGTTTTGACCTTTAGGAGTAATTGGGCAGTTACAGAGCGGTTACGACTCTCGCCATCTGCATTCCAAATCTAAATTTTCTATGAAGAGCACGAAATACAGATGGCGTATAAAAGTTACTGCCCAATTAAAGTACTTACCTACACCAGACACGATCAATAACAATTCAAGCTTCAAGCATAAAAAGGTACAAGAGTGTATACTTATTAAGTTTCAGTACAGCTGAATCAAGTAACCGTAGCAAAACGATTGCTTATTTCAAACTGTATTGAATCGGCTTGATGATTTCATTGCACACAGCGCTTTATAGCCTTAAACTGAATTATCTGATGATGATGTTGTTGTTGTATGTTTTCTTAACCGATTTCGGCCACAGTGACTATTTCTGGCTACCTTTGTAGGCGATGATGAGCTTCGATGATTCGATGTCGTCGGGCAACGACTGACGTTCCGGTTTTTGCAGAACATTTTCTACCGTATTTATCTAGTGCAGTCAAAAATAAAATAGATAATCTCGAACCCAACTAAAATGCTTAATTTACGGTAAGACGCGACATTACTGGGAACGTTACTAAATACAAAATATATTATGCAATACAAATTCGCTTGCTAAAAATACAAACCTATATATTTAAATAGGAAATAAAAGCGGAACCAAACAATAAAAAAGTTTTCGACCAACTTTCTTGTGACAAAGAAATCAGGAGTGCCATTTCCCATAGTTCCGGATCAACAATTCCTGTTAATTTCAGAAAAAAAATTCAATAACAAAAGCAAAAAAATAACTTTGAACTTTCTTCATTGAAAATAAAATGGAAACCCAATCAGGTAAGTTTGTTTACATGTTGTACTTATTCGTCGAAATTGATTCCTTTTAGGAGGTAAAGTTTCGAAATTATAGTTAAAATGCTGAAGGTTAATTATATGACTAAAATAAAGTGCCTTGTAAAGTTTGATGAGACTGCGCATTAATTAAGGGACACAAAGATTGCATGCTGCGGAGATGAGAATGCTTAGATGTGTGAAGTAACGAAGATGGATAAAATAAGAAACAATCTACATATTAGAAGTCTGAAAGTAACGCCATAGGTGGTATTGGACATTGGTATTGGACATGTGATGAGGAGAGAGGAGATGCGTGTGACTAGAAGATTAATATAGATTAATGAGTATGAATGTAGAGGGATAGAGAGGAAGATGACTACCTAAGAAAAGATGGATGGACTGCGTGAGACAAGATATATTATGCGAGAGATGGATTTAAACGATGACACGACGGATAATAGGATGGAAGATGATGACAAACTGCACCAACCACAAACTTGGATAAAAGCAGGCGGAAGTAAGTCAAAGTAATGCTTTAAAGTAACTTTTTTAATTTCTTACATAAATATAAAAAAAGAAAAGAACAATAAGTCTGTACATTGAAGCAAATTTAAAAACCGAGTCTTGGTCTAATTTTAATGTCTGTTATGTCGTCGTCTGTTTCATCGAGAAGGTCTAGAATAATCAACAAAAAACCACCCGCGTCCGTTACATTCGTACGCGTACGCGCTGCGAGGATGCACTCAACAGCTTTAAAAATATCCTGACTTTTTCCACAAGATTTGAACTATGCTGAGCTGTTAAACTATATGACTTTCGACTTTTTGAAGCTAAATCAAGAAATAACTAGCGTTCTAATTCATTAGCGTCAAGTCGCACGAGTTAACGTGCCAGTTTTTGTTGAACCCTTCAAAATAAAAGCACAAATGTTAAACGACGTAAAGTTACTCTAATATTTTAATATTATTAAATAACTCCGCGCTTTTTTAACAAAGGGTAAATAAAATAATGAACGCTGAAATGCGAAATAAAATATGCAAACGTTTAAATGTTAGGTTTTTTATACTAATGAGAAATATGGCTAACATATTTAAAACCTAGGCATTTACAGAAAATTAATACCGGATATACGAGTATACAGGGTTGTTGGAAATTATACTAGCAAGCCGTTGAGGGCTACTTCTGTGCACCTAAACAAACAACTTTTGTTCTACGACTTTTGGAAATTCGAAAAAAAAATGGATATTTTGAGGTTCTGTAAATTCGAAAATCAGCTGATTTTTTAAAACAAAGGTCATTCAGACCAAAAACAGTAGATGAAACTTAAAAAATAAGTCAAATTTTATGGTTACTGACCTCTCCGTGTAAGGAACAGCTGATTTTCAGGTAAACCTAACCTCAATTCCAATACTTAACCCAGTATAGTGGCTTGGTAGGTCACTATATTTAAATCAGGTAGGTACTCGCGTGTAATGCAGCAAGTTAGTTGTGGATTCGATTCCCATCCCAAAAAAACAAATATTAATGTACAGCTATTATTAGCAGAGATCCGTGTATTTACCCGCGTAACTCCCGATTCCGTAGGAATATCGGGATAAAAAGAAGTCAATGTTATTTCCAATGAATCAATGCATCTTTATAGTACTTACCAAGTTTTATCAAAATCGAACCAGGAGTTTTGGAGTCTATTCGTTATAAACAAAAAAAAACATATTTTTTCTCTTTATTATATTAGTGTAGATGTCAATTTAATAATGTTAATTTTGTACTAGATTAAGTTTTTTATATTGGAATAAATAAATAAATAAATGTAGTTAATTATAATTAAAGATAATAGAAATATAGTAATTAGTATTGAGTATAGATTTACAAATAAAAAGTATACAAATATTTTATCTGTCTGGTAATCATAACACAAGCCTAGTTACTTAGATTGGGGCTAGATGGCGCTGTGTGGAATGTCATGATCTGTAACGGATATGTAAACAACATCCCTTACAAATGATGGCGTATTTATGACGTCATAATTTTAATGTCACATCTTCTGACCTATTTTAAAGACACTTCAAAATTATAATGAACACTATAGCTATCCCAGCAAATGTTGTTTTACCATATGCATTATATGTAGTAATATTTTGGTAGTCAATCGAAACTAACTTTTGCCGGCCGCTGCTCGCATGTATTCCGCTATATCGCTAGAATCGGTCAAGCCGTTTCAGAGAAGTTTATACAGACAAACACTGTGATACGAGAATTATATATACCTGAAAATATTTTTTAAGGAATAATACGTCGCCAAAAATTGCGACTAAGACGAGACTCGAACTCGCATCCCTTGAATACCGTTCAAGTGCGCTTACCAATTACGCCACTTAGTCAAGCACTTAGTAAGTCATAGTCGAATTTAAGAATCGCATTAACCTCTTTTCGGATAGGATTCAATCATTATATATACCTATTATCGCCTATGTCCGTGAGTACGAAGCCAACATTAACAAAACAGTGGGAAATTCGCAGCCGCCCCTTGAATTAGAATGAAGTTTTTCACGTGAAATTAATTCAATGTTAATATAACGTATTCTGTTTCTTACTCGTTTCATGGTTTTATTAAATTCAAGAGCTGAATGAATGAGTTACTTTGTTGCTTTTAAATTGAACTTCTCTATTTTTATTAACCCTGTTTAAGGCCCTGTTTTAGGTATTAAACATTTGTATTTTCAAATATATATATATATATATATATAAATGTTACTAGCGACCCGCCCCGACTTCGCGCAGCTGTATTATGCATGTATTATATATAGAAACCGCATCAAAATCCGTTGCGTAGTTTTAAAGATCTAAGCATACATAGGGACATAGGGACGGCGAAAAGTGACTTTATTTTATACTATGTAGTGATACAATATATTAATATACCTACATATAATATATTTGTAATCTTGATCTTTGTGAGCATGATCAGAAAAGTGTGTCTTCTTCTCAGTGGTAGGCGCGTTTCTAGGGTTTCCGAAGGACATCCTAACTTAATTTTTAAGGCGTTTTAATGTTTTCTCATGCGAATGACTCCAAATTAATAAAGAATATTGACTTTGACTTTGGACTATCTCTATTTTTTAGACCCGCGCTAGTGTTTCTTTAAAAGTGATGTTGATTTTATACAAACACAGAATACTTAATAGTTACTATGAACTATTAACTTTAATAGTCCTTTAAACCCATATTATAGGTCGATTTTTTAATGCTAGCTTACGTTATAAATGGTGAAGTTTCAGGCCCGTAGCTCTTATAATTTCAGAGATTTTGTAATAAGTCTTTTCTATCTAATAAATGATTTGAAATTCGTTAGTTTCGCAAATACTCGATAACTACTGGACCGATTTTGCTAATTTTGAAATACCTATTAATGGTCAGAAAATACGAAAAAATTGAGAAAAAAAATCAGGACCAAACCGTGAGACGTTAGCTAATTATAAATAAAAAAAATTCGTCGTACCAAGGGTAAAAGTAGCTTAGTTTATTTGAAAAGGAATCACCTATTACCCTGTCTGTAATTCGTAACAAGGCTATGTTTTTAAGTTATTAGAATATGTTAATTCTCTACGCAGAGTTTTGAAGAGTTGAAACAATTAAACATTTTTTTTGGTTTGTTTCATTTGCCTTCGGTATGTTAACTTTAAATTACTAATAAGTAAAAAAATTCTAATGGGGACTGAAAAACAGGACAACTTGGCAATTTTTAGACACATTTTTAGTTTTTTTTTTACTGCAACGAAATTTCATAATTGCGTTTTTATAAAGTATAAACTAGCTGTCGAATATACACAAAAAAAACATACAAATGAGTAACTAATACCGCAACACGAGAATTTTATATACTCTATAGGGACTTTTTATTTTACTTTTTTTCATAAAGCGATTTTCGTGTACTTAGCATTATTTATTTTATTTCAATCGCTTAAATTAGTATTAAAAGTGGATTTTTCGATAAAATTACAAGATGAATGATGCACTGTTTAAAGTAATTCCTCTAAGTTCCTCCAGTAAGTTCTCATACTTTCAAATTGAACAGTCAGGAAACTACCGGGCTATTCAAAAGTCTTCAATCTTCGTCGCCCTAAGAAACGCCTAAATTCGTTAACCATATAGTTACGACTAAGATAATCTTCCAACACATTTCACTAATGCTAACTGACATATAAATAAATGTAAAAAATGCTGGTCAAACGGTGAAAATATTTAATTAAGAGAATAATAAAAAGTCGAAAATGATAAATACTAATCAGTAGGCTGTTCTTATTGATTTTATTGTTTTTGATTTTACACTTAAGCATTAAAACGAGTTAGTGGCGGAGCGACCCTAGAGAGTCACACTTTGATTAGAAACAATCCATAACCGTAGTAATGGCCTAGTGGTAGACACTTCGACTTTCATTTCAAAGATCGTGGGTTCAAAACCCGGCCGGCCGTGCACAAATGGATTTTTGTATGAAAAATTGATGTGAGCTAATTAATTTGCTCTTACAGTGAAGGCAAAAAAAAAAACTTAATAATCGAAAAAGTTATAAATTGTAAGAATAGGTATGTTACTAAATAGGTACTCATTTAATGTTTTTATGTACCAATGTGAAAGAAAAAACCCAATAAAGAGGTCACTTTCTACTACAACGTATGGCTACCAATATAATCAATATACGATAAACGTATATTAACAGTTGTTAAGTTTACTATAACAGATACAAACGGAATCCGGAATCGTGTTTACAAACTACCTAAGAGATTTAACTTACAGCGAAACAGAGAAAAAATATCTTCATTTTAACCGTGAAAATCAGTTACGGGCTTAGAAAAAAGAAAATCTAAAGATCAGAACGAAATCTGAACGTTGTGACTAATAATGAATAAGAAAAACTTCTGTTGAAATCTGCAGTCTCAACAGGATTGCTATGGTCTTAAATATATTTTAAAATTTTTGTCTAATGGTCGTATCTAAAAATGCTGTAGAAAGGTGAATATTGCTATTGATTTCCAAACAATACAAAAAACAATTTAATGGAACCGTTTAAAAAATATCTCGTTTCTTTCTATTGCATTGTGGTGTAGTATCTTGTTAAAAACGACAAACTTTACAACCGGTTCTATGCGCAAGTGTGAAATTTTAATGCTAACGATGATTAGTTAAATTATGTGTTTTGAAGAAAGTTTTTAATTTTTATGTGTTACTGGCATCGCCCCGCGGTTCTAACTGATTGTTGTAACTCATCTAACCTCTTTTTGAGAAGGTCTGTGTAACGAGCTTTATTTAATTAGCTACATCCTTTTTCCTCGAATATAAATAAACAAATAAATACAAATGGTTATGATATTAAATAAATTAACTCATAAAACTCAATTACAATATATTTAAATTCGATTTGGCAGTTCTAGGTGATAGAATCATGAAAAAAAGAGATTTATAAAAGTTAATTATAACATTAAGCATCCCGTAATCTCAAAACATTATAAATTTCAGCGCTTGAGCGAACAGTAAACTCCTGATTAAAATATTCCCTTAATTAAATCATAGCCGCAACGAAATAAATTAACGATTCACGAATGCGAATTCCTGAAATTGTTCACTAAAAATTCCTTCGCTATTTCCTTTTTGGAATAAATATTTGTTATTATAGCCTTACCACAGAATAAGCTGCTTGTTATGTAGCTGAAAGGGTGCGGGAGGGGTAAAAACCAGCTTGAACTTGCGTTCAAATAATCAAGTAACAAACATTTAAATTTCTCAAGACCTGTTTTTTGACAAGAGATACTACGTATATTTGGTAACTATTCGGTTTTCGGCTTATTCGTTTTTTTTTTCACTATTCGGCCAAATACCGAACACTAAAACATAAAGAAATGCATAGATAGTGTTATTTACTCACAAAAAATTTCGAACATACTATTTTTTGTGTCAAAGGTGGTGTCTTCACGTTGGTGTCATAAAAATATGTTGAAAATCTGATGAGGAATTTCGGAGTGATAAGCAGACTAGCTCCTCGAAATGCAATTAATTTCTCACATTAAAATATTTACCAGTGAAATCAGCCCTTTAGCTACACTTAGAGATTGATGCAGCATCTGAAACCAACTTCTCATTATATATATATAAAACTCCTCAATTTTTATACTCGCGAGGTCTACGTAGAACTACTAGTAATATTAATGAAAAAAATTATTTATGATTTCAATAATGATCCATTTTGCTATTTTGTTGTTCACCTTACCCCCCCATTTGTCCAACCCAAGGAGAGGCATTGTGTTAATGGTATCACTATATTCATGTTAAGTTCTCATGTATAATTTATGGTTAATTATTCTTGGATGTTATTTTATCGTGAGGAAACCACTAGGCACTTGGTTCGTCGAGTTTCGTATGTGAATTAATTAGGGTCGTGACGTGCTTCTGTGGTAGTAGATTCAATAGCTTATTATTTTCGGCTGTCGTTTATGTACCTTTAACTTCTCTAATACTGCGTCATACCAGATAATAGGATTGATAATTTTTGGATGCGTTTCCTTACGCACGAATAATCCAGAACTTTCCAGTTCTATGGGAACTCGGATATAGGTTCGTACATCGTAAGTTCAAGTTAATCTCAAAACAAAAGACAATCAATTCGTATGAAATTTCGTTTTCAAACCGCGACCGGCTCTTGTCAAGCGGCAGTCGCTTGTTGGCAGAGCGAGCGTCTAACGTACGATCCTTGCCATAGTCATTACTTGTCACTAAACAAAGGGTGAACGTCATCGTCGATGGCCATTACCATCTAGACTTCCTATAAGCGGTAATCGCCAAGTAATCGCTCATTAGCCGGGCGTCTGACGTACAGTTCTTGCCAGTCTTTACCTGTCACATAACAAAAGAACAAACTTGAATGTTATCGATCAAGTTCATGATCATCTAGACTTGCCGAGCAGTAATTGCTCATTGGCCGAGCGTTTGACACAGTTCTTGCTGAAGTCGTTGCCAGTCACATAACCAAAGGAAAAGGTGAATCTATGCTTATCCAGCGGTTATTGCTCATTGGCCAGGCGTCTGACCTACAGTTCTGGCTGAAATTTTTACCAGTCGCATAACTAAAGGAAAAGGTAAATGTCATCGATTATGGTCATGATCATCTAGACTTATCGAGCGGTAATCGCTATGGCCGAGTAGACGAGCTGACGAACAGTCCTTGCCAGGTTTTACCAGGCACAAAAAAGGGTGAATGTAAAGACTTGCCAAGCAACTTGCCTTGGCAGTCATTCATTGGTTGAGCTTCCGACGTACAGTCCTTATGAGAGTCTTTACCAGTCACAACCAAAGGGTAAATTATTTGCTCTCAAACTATAGTTAGGTACCTACCTATTACTTTCCTGAGTTATGTAGTTGGGAGTTGGCCTTTTGATGGTGGTTGTACACAAACTTTGAAGGATGGAAAGTTTTTAAACTCAATTCGTTGTCGAGATACGGAATGGAGTGGTTAAACGGTTCTTGCATTTGATTTCTCATTTAACTTTTTCACACTTTTACTTTAATACTATGAAGGTAAAGTTTGGATGGATGTTTGAAACAAGTAATCTTTGGAACTACCAGAATTGTGACCCAATTTGACGTTTTAAAAATAAAGGTTTATAAACAGAAGTTTGCACAAACGTGTCGTTTAAAAAAAATAGGTAAATCTGAAAGGAGAACATCCTCTTTTTTTGAAGTCGATTAAAAAGCTACTAAATTCATATAAGTACAAGTAGATAAAAGAAAAAATAACTGACTCACTGCTCATAAAATCTCAGAAAATACAAGTGTTAAGATCGAGTCTTACGAATGGACATTTGAGGATTCTTTTTAGGACGTTTTGGTTTATCAGCTATTTTTCTTCAGCTCAAAAAGGGCTGATAAAGTATATACAAGTTGACAAGTACATATATACGAAGTCTAACTGACTGGCTGGCTGATAGAAACCAGAAAAGAGATCGACCTTTCATTTGAAACACATCGCTATTATGACCTAAGAAAGGATTTCGAAAAATTCAACAAATACGTGGACGAAATCACGGAGGAAAAGCTAGTCCCCTTATATAACTTCACACGTTGATTCTCTAATTTACATCCAACATAAACTACCAGAAATAATCTCCAACAAACAGCACGGTTGTTCTCCAAATGATAAATGGCATAATTTCTTTTATCGCCCCGAAAAAAGTCGCAATGATAATAAAAGAAAAAAAGATTTTTAAAAGGCCATATCTCACAGCGAGCGGAAAAACCCTTCTTTCTAAGCTGCTGAATAAATTGGGTAGAATAGACTTTTTGTTTACTTCATGACGAATCATACTCATTTAGTAGGTGTTTCAATTTTATGTTGTGTTTTTTTAATACTTTGTGTTTTGGGGACAAGTGATTTTTTTTACAAAAAAATCTTTTTAGCAATTTATCACTTAGCTGAGGCTTTTTATACTATATTCGGAGATTCCTTACAGAACGACCTTTATCGAGCTGTTTAATGAATGAAAAGTATTTTATATCAAATTAAATAGATTAATAAATATATTGCAAATGGGTTATCTAAAAAATTCAGTCCAGACTATGAATTATTAACAATTTAAATTTATGTTTTGTTTTTAAGCCGTTCACTGGTTTGTTTGAGTGACAAATTTCACATCAATGGAAAGTATAAAGCCTATACAATATGCGATACTAGTCATTTGCACTGGTCTGGTAAATGAATTAAAGTTAAGTTAAAATAAAGATTATGTATGTCATTGGTACGGAGTTTGTTTATTGACCAAACCAGTAAAAAGTCTAAAATAAAAAAAAATATCATTCTGGACTGAATTTTTTTAGGCAACTTATTGGCAATATATCTGACCTATTTAATTTGATATAAAATAATTTCATCCAGTAAACATCTCTTTAAGAGATGTCGTTCTTTATGAGATCCTGTACTATTAGTAAATACAAAAAGTTTATTGTTTTTTTTTTATAAATAAAGTGTTACTTGGCGATGGGGTGTTATGGAAGGCTTTGCCAAGCATAGCACGATGTTATTACAAAACGAACAACCCCAAAAACATTCTGTAACGTCAAAAATCACCAAGTAGTATTCCACTGGTAATGCCAAGAAGAAGACAAAGCTTGGGATATATTTTACGGTCTATAATTATCTAGTATAGACAGATTTCAACACATTTTTGTGGTCTAAGGGAAGTCAATGTCAAGTTAGATTTGGTCAATGATTAAGTTAAAATGATACCAAAACATCGTCAGTATTTCAAATTCAAGCTATGCTTACAGCTTAGCTCAATAATGAGTTCAAACCGTGCCTATATAATGTAAATTAAGCTATTAAAGCTAAAGTTATCTAAAACAGGCTGAGTCACATGGGAAATTTAGACGATCGAATACATCTGCAGTATAATCTGAAATTTTATACAGTTCGAAATGGGATCACGTTGATAAGACGTATTTCTTGCGACCTTTACAGGTTGATATACTAGGAACACTTTCATTTGGCTCAACATTAACTTTGATCAAATAAATTGAAAAAAATAATAAGCATATCTACCACAAAAATTTACCAAACTTTAAAGAAAGTTTGTTGATGCCATAATTTCAGCCAATTTTAATTCAAATATAAATAGATTTTTGCTAAGTCGTTAAGTCGCTAGCCCTGAATGCTTATTTAAAAAATGTGCCCTGAATATCACCATTTTTAACCTTAGTTAGATAACGCTGTAAGCAATTTCTTACAGATTAATTTATTCATACAAAATCAACAACTTGATTTCGGTACCTATGGTAAAGTCGAACAAACTTACTAACAAATGACAGGATTACAAATATACAAATGCTTCAACGTCTCAATGAGACCTTTATTATTTACTTTGCACGCTTGTATTGGTTAATCAATATGGCATAATGGTCGTAGACTTAAATAGGTTACTTTTTTTTAAACAGTTACACTGAAGTTTACTCATGTGACTGAAGTCTAATTAGATAGACACAGATGAAGTAGAACCAAGTTAACATGGCTATACTACATTATCGACGATAAATCTTTATTGAACTCAGGCCTTTGAATTTCTTGAAAATTTAAGTAGAGAAACATAAATGAATAGGTAATGTAGATATTAATATTGAAAGTAATAAGAGTGTATCGATTTCTTTGAGTTTTATAATCATTTGTCGGAAGGAAAAATTGAAGACTAAAAATTATATTTAGAGGTCTACGCCCTTTAAGGTATAGTCACCGACAAAAGTGCCTATTTCAAAAAGCCTTAGATTAACCAAGTTGTTAAACTTGCACAAACCGGCGAGCGCGGAAATGAATAAAGGACAGCGATCTTATTCAAATAATGACGACCCCGGAACTCCTCGCTTCTATTAATAAAACAACTTTTAAATTTTAAACTCAGAAAAAACAACTCGAAGAACAAATTAACTAAAAAGCCAGAAAGTAAGAACAATCTAAACAAACCGGTTCGGAAACAATAAAAGTTTAATCAACCTCCCAGTCTAAGGGATACTTAAAAAATCAATTTCTCGATGACAAAGCTGACACGGAATAAAGTCCGAACCCTTTACGGATTAATCAACTAGGATGTACACTCGCGTACACCAAGAGAGTTGCTGAAAATTGAATTTCTTAATTGCCTATCCGCTACACAGAAAATACTTCGACTGAACCTCCTTCCGGTCATCGGCCGGTTTGCTTTGTGGAAATTTCATTAATATTTTTTTTTCCGAAACCGCTCGGTTTGAGAAAAGTTTTTTAATCTCTATCGGGTCGTCCTACCTCCTACGTACCTCCTGCCTCGGTTGAAGTATGCCGGCAACTTTTTAACATATAAATCAGGGTTGGGAAATATTTCTATTTTGGGATGTTTGGGTTATTGAATGGCAGGTACATCTGATCGAGAAAGTTTTGATATCCGATGCGGTTTTCAAATGTTTGGTTATGAAAAATGCCTTCTCTAATTAAAATTTAATCTACAAAAATATTTTTTGTTTTATTACACTCGAGAAAAGGCAGAGGGCATTTTCCATCAACTTGAAAAACCGCAACATCGTAAACATAAACCTTCCACGCCACAAAGTTTGCATAAAAAATATCAACATAAATAATTATGCTCAGCATTAAAGCAGAGTCAGATTAAGAGTGCTCAACAAATTCCCTAACAAAAATCACCCATCATTTTGTTGCCGTCAACATAAAATTCACTCGCTTCTCCGACTGAAAAATCGTGGCCATTCAAAGTATCCGGAGCGAAGCTGAAAAACAATGGACGGCCGAAACAAAGCCACCACAGTACGGATCTTTACCTCCTTTACGTTTTTTTATTGTTGCCTAAC
Organism: Idaea aversata; assembly: GCA_907269075.1. Lineage (NCBI taxonomy): Eukaryota > Metazoa > Arthropoda > Insecta > Lepidoptera > Geometridae > Idaea > Idaea aversata. The sequence continues at coordinate 952,530 of OU026100.1, forward strand.
CTTTTTTCGCTGATCCACTTTGGTTTAATAACCTAGCATCGGTGTTGGAGCCCCAACTCGTAAGAGATTACGACTGGAGTGCGAAGTTGGAAACACTTTTTATGACCGGATTTTTTTGTAAGAAAGAGACATGTGGTCTGAAGCGTTTGGCGTTCGTTTTTGGAACTCCTCAAGGTTTTTTGTATCGATTGTACTTCAGAGGTGTTTGCGGTTTTTAAGTGATCTTTTTGAATAGGATTTTGTTTCTTCTTTTGTTGGGGATTGTACTTTGATGTAGATTTATTTTTGTAAGACATTCTTTAAGTGGTTAATGGTTTGCCTCACGTAGTTTGTACTTAGCTTAATCATATTAATTCAACATCAGGTGTTTTCAATAATAAAAAGGTGACTTTCAAGGCTTCACTACATAGTTTATAATATAATAAAGCATTAATAATTTCTGATTTAAAAAAAACCCGAAATAAAAGGTCAGGGAAAATCTAAACAAGCGTAGACGAAAAAATATAATTAATTCATGGAAGTCTAGCGTACCTAAATAATACATTTATTAGGTATATAGAAATTACCTTTATTCGCTTAATAAATATCTGCTAAGGCTAAAAACATAGCGGAGATGACCTATATACACAGGCATGTATCCACATTTTTTAGATATTTTTGGAAATTCCCAAGAGATCGTCTCGGATAAAACCTCTGGGCGTAGCTAATACTTTAATAATTTTCTCACAGCTCAGAATTTGTTGGCAAAGTTACATTCGACCTTAAACGTTCCTGGAAGGTAAGGATTTCTCGTCTCTATAGAGCGGCATTTCAAAAATTCTTTTGATGTGACTCAATTTGGGATTTGCAAGGTATCTGTAGTGAATGCGTGGGTGGAACACCAGATTCTGATCTATTATGATACCATCTGAAGATAACGCGGCTCATTGTAATTCAATTCCCTATAAAAAAAGCGTAAATTCTCTGTTTACGTTGTTAGGGTAGTATCACACTAACGGTGTTGTTGCCGCAGAGAAACGAAGTTTCAATAAATGTTAACCGCAATATCACGCTTATCAAAATTATCTCAAGCCAAAAAGTTGATAAAATTCTTGTAAATTCTAATAAAATGTGCTATAATGTGTATAATAACGAATTTTATATTATTTTATTTACCTACCATTTATCTACCTTTGTTGTTTTTTTAATACCTATTGCTATATGCTATAGTGTGTTATAATAAATATAGTGTAATAATATGGTGGTGTTAATATAATTATGGTGTTTATGCATTTTTATACCTTTTATGGCAACTTTTATAAGTTGCTAGACGAAAATGCATATCCCATAAGTTCTGCAGCTATTACAAATTCATAAAGCATTTTCTTTTTCATCTATTATCTATTACTAGCTATTGCCCGCGACTTCGTCCGCGTAGAAGTCGAAAATGGACGAAGGAATTGCTTTGTCCCATACAAACTTTGGCCCCCTTTTTCACCCCCTAAGGGGTAGAATTTCGGAAAATTCTTTCTTATCGGATGCCTTCGTCATACAAGGAACACACCTTCCAAGTTTCAAGTCTCTACGATCAGCGGTTTAGGCTGTGCGTTGATCCGTCAGTCAGTCAGGACAAAGGATTTTATATGTATAGATTTACATAGAGCGCCAGCAACTTTCATCTTTACTATGCTATTCAGGGTGATGCAGTGCCTGGGACACGTTTAAGAAAGAACATGCTTACCCAGAACCTATACCACTCTCTCAGCTCAGTCAACCCTGCCAAGAAGAAAGAACTCGCCAATATGTCTGGAGTCAACAAAGCCGTGGCGGAATAATCTAGTGGTAGATACTGTCCACCAATGGATTTATGGGCACTTCTAACATTGTTCGGTGAAGTATAAGATGGTGATAACTTGATATAATCTGCTTGCAAAAGTCTCAATGAAGTCAATATCATTTTTCACGAGTGCCCTGTTTTATGTTTGTGGTAAGTTGGCCATCTGCTTAGGCGTTTTATACGACTTTTTTTTTTCAAAGCGTTTTTCTAACCACTAATCCGCATGTGTGCCTCAATCTTTACAACATCTTGAGCGTTCGCTTTTATGACGGATCTTTATTTTGTGATTCTGATGAAAGAACCATTAAGTATACCTACTGAATATTCGTTTATATCTTTGGTGTTTTCTTTACGTGAAAGATTTCGTTAACGATCAACGCTTAGTACCTGAGTAACGGGCGAAACATGATCAAATATACTTCAATGATTCTAACTTTAACGATCTTTTGATAAGTTGATTAAATTATGTCAATTGTATTTAAAAAACCGGCAAAGTGCGAGACGGACTTGCGCACGAAGTGTTCCGTACCGTGTTGTGTGGGAGCCCCACTTTTTTGTGTTTTAATACCTATAATTGTTGTTAGAACGGCATCAGAAATACCATCGATGACATTGATATCCTTTAATACTCGTTGACATTGATATCCTTTAATACAAGTACTCTAGATGGTTGACTTGCACATCATAAAACAAATACGTTTAGGACCACATGATTACCTACTTTCAAAGTGTCAAACTGATTTACTAAATAATATAAGCCTTGTGGTTATTGAAACAGAATTTTATTTTAGATTACCCGTTAAATGCATTTAGCTAGAATTTCGCAATTTTTTTCAGCAGAATGTCATACAAGCCTGCTTTTACTTCTACGTTTTTATATTCGTCAACAGATTGAACTCAAATGAAAAATACTTCCCATAAAATACCGCGAGGATTTCGTGCAAAAATTTTCACGACTTCATAAAACGTGTCCTATCTGAGATGAAAACTGATTTCCAATAAAATTTCTCAATATTGAATAATTTTATTTTATGCGAAAACCGGCTAAGAGCTTGTTCGGCTAATTTATTATTAACCATTTTATACAGGTAGGTTTTTGTTCAATAGGATTTTTAACGATGGAAGAGACGGAGATTAAAGACAATTTGAAGGCCAACAAAAGCGAATGTCTGTCTTGAACTTGTATTTAAATACGGGCTGTTTTTAACAACGAGCTCTTCAGTTAGGTTCTTTTTACGTGGGAATGATATATAGGCTTGTCCAGCACCTAAACTACCCTCTCAGCTTATTCGACCAAGTCAAAAGAAAAGAACTTGCTAAATAGTTTGGAGACAACTTAGCTGCAGGTCTCATCATGATGTTTTCCTTTACCGTAAAAGCAATGTCAATTCGTGCACATAAATCCAAAGAAAACCCGTTAGCGCACGGCTACGTCGAAATTCCAACCTACGATTTTCGGAATGAAACTCAAAATATCTACCACTCGGTCAATATTGTTCTACTTTTTCCTTTGTATACTAAAGCTTAGAGTTTGCTTGTTTGTTTAAACGCGCTTATCTTTAGAGATAAGCGCGAAATAAGAATAATAGCGCGATAAGAGAAAACTACTAATCGGATTTGGTAAAATCTTTTTGCATTCGATAGCTCAATTCTTGAGGAAAGTTACTGCCTTTAATCTATCCCGAAATTTTCACAGAATCGGGACTTATGCGGGTGAAATCGTAGAGCCGTGCTAGTAATATAATAAACGATGTTATCGGCGAATTCCTTTAAGTTTCAATGTTTGTCCCTTTTTTCTCCGAACGTATCTCAAGGGATGGTAATATTTAGAGGGTAAATACTTCAGAGGGCAGTGACTCTACTTTATTCCAACAATTTATTATTCTTGCTACTGTTACGAATGATAAAAATATGTTTGTAGGACAATATGGCGACCTCTGCGTCGCTAGCGAACCGGCCTGCGACGCAGAAATTTGCAGGTTCAAATATTTATGCACAGATATTTGTTTAAAAATAAAACAAAACAAAAAAGAAGAAAAAATCTACTTAAAAAGGTAGCAACATCACATTTATCATTCAGCTTTTCATATTTATAGTCCTCTAACAGTTTATATTTTTGTAATATACCGAAGAAAAATTCAAAGACAACAAAAATAAATCACTTCCCAGCATAGAATCAAACCATTATCCAGTAATTTATACTATAACGAAGGGAAGTCGGAGCGTGTCTGGTCGCAGTAATATAAGAGCAGCGTTCTATGGCATCGGGCCAATATTTTCCACATATAGTCAACTCGGGCATATCAGACGTAACTTTTAACTTAAATTAGGTACGGGTTTTTGTATTTCATGGATTTTATGGATAGATGAATTTTCATAGCTCATGTCGATTCTAATATCAGACATATCTTTCAACTATTTCTAATTTATACTGATTTACTTATGTGAATTTTTCGATTGGATAGGTGAATTTTCATGAGAAGCATGAAGCACCAGGAGCATGGTTTTAATAAATATTTTAATTTCTTTTTTAATGGACAGGTCAGCATTTTTTCGTGTTGTCTTATTGATGATGATTAAGATGTCTTTTAAGATGTTGCGCATTTAGAAGACACCTACTGTGACTTGAAGATCATCAAATAAGCGGGGACTTTCGAGGGACACGAGTGAAAGTAGGAAGACGGCAGTGGAACGGAAACTTCTCCGACCCGTTCTCTTTTTGTGGCTGCACAGCACAGGCCTACGTATCGTATGAAGGAAACAAGATAGATAGATAGATAGGTAAATTCTTTATTGTAAACACCAATTTCAAATAAAAAAAAAATAAAAAAAAAAATACTTGCTACGGCCGAAGCCTCCGCCACCAGGAGATTGCTCCTTTAGCATCATCCAAAGATTACGTGTGTAAAATCTAGGGCCTAATGAAGCAATACGAACCCCCACAAAACTCTGTGATAATAGGATAGTAGATATTAACACTTTGAAGTTGCACTGTTTACTAATTATTTATTGAGTAAAACCAGGGGTTTTTATACTAATTAAACTATGTACATATTATCACGTCACATGAATTGACCTGCTAGTACAATATTGATTCCTGTATAACCTTGTCCTTGACACATCTTCTTATCGGTGCAGGTGCGATGCAATATCAAATTACTATGTTTACATTATAGTTTTTCTATAACTTTTACCACTGGTTTCGCTTGCCTGCATTCTTACACTACAACTCAACTGAACCATACATTTAAATGCCATATTTCATGTAGCATCAGTAAGCATAACGGAGCATGTGGTTTGTCTCCCATTACATCATGAACTACCTACATTACCGATCAAATTCCATAGAAATTACAAATGGAAATTGCCAATTTGGGTACAAGGAGATTTTCCGAATAACAGGTGTTCTGTTTAATTTATTCAATTTGATCAATATTCAATGGATTTTGGTCGTAGTCGCGGTATAGAGATAAAATACATGTGATTCAAGGGAATGGTATAGCTAATGATTGTCCGGGTTAAGCAACGCTTGCCTTTTTACGGTGGAGCAAAGATTTTTCTTCGGAAGTTTCACTTTAATCTACGTTCCCTCTCAAAAACATTGATGAAAATACCTTGCTATGGTTACCTTGTCAATAACGTGACACTTTTTTGTGAGTGCAGTAAGGTATCATCAATTTATAAGGCGTTATCACGTCAAAAAAGAAGACTACAATAGATAGAGCGTCAGAGTAATTTCCTTAGCAAAATTATGATCCTGATTCAAGTATCAGTTAAATTGTTCATATCATTGAATAGGTTTTGATGTAGGTACTCTATTTTGTTCTATAGGTATTTTACTTCTAAGTGCCGCGTTGGTGTAATGGGTTATTTGATAAAAAAAATGACAGATGCCTAATAAATATGGAATGGCTTTTGTTGTTTCATTTTCGTTTCGTTATTTCGGCAAGTACGTTTCTGCTGATCAAACTTTATTTCAGCGTCATGGTTGGAACCGTTAGTTCAGAATTTTATTGGCAAACATAAATTATTTACGAGGGTTCATTAAGAATAGAGGATAATTAATATTGCAGGTTTTTTAAACCAGCGCCATTTAGCGCCAAGCTAAACGGTTATGGTGACCATGCAACTGATAGAATATTTATATATTTTTTTACTTAATATTTTATTTTTGTGAAAAGGTATTATTATAGGTATACACTAGCTTTCACCCGCGACTTCGCGGGTGAAAATCCTTTCTTATCGGATGCCTACGTCATACAAAGAACACACTCTCCAACTTTCAGGTCTCTACAATCAGCGGTTTATGTGCGTTGATCCCTCAGTCAATCAGTCAGTAAAGACTAAGCATTTTATATGTATATATAAAGAAACACCCAATTTGCAACCAATATTTGCTTACAGAAATAAATAAACAAATACTTGCTTAGACGGGAACAGAACTCGCAACCTCTTGCGTCGCAGGCGGGTGTTAGACCACCGCATCATAGAAGTCCTGATAATTTTAATACGTTTTAAATAGCTGAAACTCAAGAAACACTAAATTAACGAAATTTTCAATCAAACCATTTCCCAAGGCATTACCTATTAACTATTAAAATCGTTGAAACTCTAAAGTCGAGTCGAAAGTCGTGTCTATTGAAACTGAAGTCGCGAAGTCGGAGACTAGTTTAGCAACATGAAAATTTAATCAAAACAGCATCTTGGAAGTTTAACGTCCAGGTTGCTCCGATCAATAGCTTCGTAGTCTTTAAGATGGTGCTTTAAAATTAAACTAATAGTGTCCTGTGGTTTTACCCACGTAACTTCCGATCCCGTAAATATATCGGGATAAAAAGTAGCCTAAGTTACAAACAAAAATAAAATGTATCATCATACCAAATTTGATCAAAATCGGTCATCAGAAACAGGCTAAAGATACTAAATTCTTCAAACTGTAACCCGTAATTGTAACTGATTGAGGACCTTTGTGATGATGATAATATTATGGTGGTTCCATATGCTCCATAAACCTGTACCAAATAGGTTTAAGACCGATTCTACTAGTAGATCTTGAAAACTGACCAATTTGCTGCACGCTCGAGGTGGGATTCTGTTTATCACTCCGAAGATCCCCATCAGGTCTTCATCAATGAGTTATGGGACCTCCATTAAAAAAAAAAGGATCACTTCTATCGGATGAGCCTTTTTCTAGTAATCTGTGAGAAAATAAATAAAAATATACCTATATAATTACTAGCTGCGCTCCGTGGTTTCGCCCGCGCAACTCACGATCCCGTGGGAATATCGGGATAAATTAAGATGTAAGCTATCCTATCTTTCAAGTTGGATCAAACTGCACACGGTGTGCAAATTTAATTAAAATCGGTTAAGAGTCCTTCGTAATTTATATATATTAGAAGAAATTTAGGCGAAGAATTGACAACCTTCGCTTTTATTTGAAGTCAGTTAAAACATATTCTCTATACATAACTCTTTAAAATATGTCGTAAAGCTATTACGAATGTATTGATTGCTCAGTGTTCCGTAGAGGAACAGATTTTATTTGTTAGCTTATTTTATAATCAATGATGAGGGTAGGTCTCGAAAGAAAACACAACTTGTGGGTAGATTTCATTAGTTTTTTCCTGTTTGAATTACGAACGTACCACGACCAACAGTCTTCGTCTCGCTACCTTCGAGTGAGCACATCTCGATCTTTTGGAGTACCTACCGGTCCGCGCCGCGCATCAAGTGTGGACCTTTGATTCGTTTCTTCTCCCCTTTCCTACCTACCACACATCTTCTGTGGTGGAAATCGAATAGCCAGCACCCTATGGACTAGATGCTCACGGATCGTCCACGGACACGTCTCCACCGGCCAGAACACCCTCGAGAGCAAAGGTCAGTGGTACAAAACCGTAACTCCCGTACATTCCTTTTTGATCCGTTCGAGCCGGATTTATTTGATTTCTTACCGCAGATTGTGTTTTCTTTCGTTTGTCAAGCTGTACTACGTACACGTTGTAGTTGTTTTTATTAGTTTTTCGCTAATTTTGTTATATTTTGTGCATTTTGTCGCGTCATCTAAATCATCCAAGATGGCGCCAGTCGATGATGAAGTAGCTGTACTTGAGAACGTTAACTTTATTCAACAAGATTTATTTGAAAGAGATATTATTTTAGAAGATATTAAACGTACTTTGTTATTTGCTACTACTGATACAACACAGTTTCGTTCGCGCGCTACTGATTTAGTCGCTCAACAAAGGAAATTCAGTAAAATCCAATCAAAAATCGAAAAGTCGTTAATGAAAGCGAATTTGTTTAATCGTGACGAACAATTAAAAATTCGTAACGATTTTAATGATTGCTACTACGCAATTCTTGTTCATGTCGATAAACTTAAAAAATCAGAGCAAGAGGGTAGACGCATGAGCCGCGCCCTTTTACCTGAACAGTCCTCTTCTCATTGCGATAAACATTCTAGAACTTTAGCTAACTTACCCTTGCCTACCTTTAGTGGCGATTCTACGGATTGGCCTACTTATTATGATTTATTCTGTGGTCAAATTCATAATAACGATGCATATACACAGGCAGAGAAACTGCGTTATCTTTTGTTAACTTTGAAGGGTGAACCTTATAACTTGATTAAGTCTATACCTATTCGCGATGAACATTATTCCATGGCCTTAGATATCCTAACTTCTAGGTATGAGAACCGAAGAATTATCGCCTCAACTCACTTAGATCGTATCTTAGATATCGAACCGTTTGCTAAGGAAACGCATCAAAACATTCGTAATTTAGTTAATATCTACATAGAAAATATAAAGGCATTAGAAATGTTAAAATTTCCAGTTCAAGAATGGAGCTTTTTGTTGCTAAACATTATCTTACGTAAAATACCGAGTTCTTTGCGTTTGCGATACGAAAGGTCGTTAACTAATTCTAAAACAGAAATACCTAACGTTGATACATTGGTTAAGTTTTTGCAGGAAGAAATTTCTACTTTCGATGTAATTTCTACCGATTATAATAAAAAACATTTAGTCGAAGGTAGTTCTCATCGTAATTATAGTACCGGCATTTCGCCACGCGGCGCTGCTGTTGCACATAACGCGTCTCGTTCGTTATCTGCAAATCATGCTGCGCAATTGTCAAACGAAACTCAACCTTCGCTCGTTTATAATAAGACTTGTATTTGTTGTTCGCAATCTCAACATTCATTAACTAAATGTGCAGTTTTCTTAGATAAATCTATTCAGGAACGTTTTAATTTCGTTAAATCTAAAAACATTTGTTATAATTGTTTACATGTTGGGCACTCTTTGAAACAATGTAAATCGACTTTTACTTGTAAATATTGCAATAATCGTCATCACACGATGTTACATTTTGAAAACAAAACGAATGCGGTCTGTTTCACTCCTATGGGAGACGCCACGCCCGCTGCTGTCGTGAATCACGCGATGCGCGCACGCAGCGAGCAAACAATTGTACCTACCTCTCGTAATCAATCGATTTTGTTGTCTACGGCTCTCGTTAACGTATGCGTAGGTAAGGTGCGCTTCGTTGTTCGTGTTTTAATAGATACTGGGAGTCAGGCTACCTTTATAACGGACTCGTGTGTGCAACGCTTAGGATTAATTCGTAGGTATGTTTCGATACCTGTGTTTGGAATTGGCGAATCTAAGCCGATCCAACCCAAGGGCATAGTATCTTGTACTTTGACCCCGTGTAACAAAACTGAACCGATTTTGAGCGTCGAAGCTTTGATTTTAAATAAACTTGTGTACCAAAAACCCTGTATACCGGTATCTAACCCTACCGAAACTTGGCCGCATCTTAAAAACTTATTTTTAGCGGATCCAACTTTTAATTGTTTGAACAACCAACCTATTGAAATGATCTTAGGTGCGGATATACTATCCGAGGTCCTACTAGGTCATATACAAAGGGGTCCCCCGGACTCGCCTATCGCAATGAATAGTATCTTTGGTTATTTGTTGATGGGGAAAGTATCGTTTTGTATTCCGTCTCCAATTCAAATTTATCACAGCTCCTTCTTCGAGGACGCTGACCTGCAAAGGTTTTGGGAGTTGGAGACGATCCCCGATAATCGTGGTCTCACCGCTGATGAGCAGTTGTGTGAAGACATCTTTCGTGATACCCACTCTCGCGACGAGACGGGTAGGTATATAGTAGCGCTTCCATTTAAAGCTGAGCCTACACTGGGCCAGTCTCGCGATATCGCACTCGCGCGTTTTTGTAAACTTGAATATCGTTTAGAAAGGAATCCGACTCTCAAGCAGGATTACCATGCGTGTTTGTTAGAATATTTAGAATTAAATCACATGGAACCTTGTACTCCACCTTTAGAGAATAACAATACACAATATTATTATATACCCCACCACGCTGTAATTAAGGAGTCAAGTACTACTACTCGTACTCGTGTCGTTTTTGATTCAGGTTGTAAGACTACTAACAATAAATCCTTGAATGATAATTTACTTACCGGTCCTAAATTACATGCGGACATAATCGATATTTTGCTTAATTTTCGTACTCATGCTATTGCATTTACTGCTGACATTAAGCAACATTATAGAAATATTCTTGTTAGGGATTGCGATAGGAACTTTCAACGTATTGTTTGGCGAACGTCACCGGATCAACCTATTCGTGATTATCGGCTGCGCACCGTTACGTTCGGTGTGAGCGCATCTCCATACCTGGCACTTCGAGTCATACGTCAACTCGCTGACGATGAAAGGCAACGTTTTCCCCTCGCGTCCCAGGTCTTGAAACGTCAAATTTTTGTCGATGACGTCGTAACCGGTTCAACAACCATCCCTGACGCGTTAGCCTTGCAAAATGAACTTATAGGTATTTGTAGCTCCGCAGGCTTTGAACTTCGTAAATGGTTTAGTAATTCCCCTGCCGTACTTAACGCGGTGACCCCCTCAGAATCCCATGGTGAGCGGGGCCGACTATCTAATGGTGAGCGGGATCCCGATACTGAACATAACATTTCCTTTTCTAGCATGGAAGATGACAAACAAACAAAAATTCTCGGTCTTCAATGGAATCCAAAACTAGATATTTTTAAATTCGATGTAAAAACATTAAACTCATCTTGTACTAAACGAATAATATTATCAGAAATAGCCAAAATCTACGACCCTTTAGGTCTATTATCCCCAGTTATTTTGTACGCTAAACATCTCATGCAATTACTTTGGATTGCCGGGATTAATTGGGATGAATCACCTCCTATTGATGTAGTGAACGCTTGGACTAGTTTTATCAAAGAGCTACCTTTGTTATCGGAATGTACGTTTCCACGCTACATATTTCCTAATTCAGCATCTTTCGAACTACACGGTTTTTCAGACGCCTCGGAAAGGGGGTTTTCCGGGTGTGTTTATATTCGTTGTATAGAACCTAATCAAAACATTAAGGTTTATTTAGTTTTGGCGAAAACTCGCGTCGCTCCTTTGAAAAAATTATCGATTCCGCGTCTCGAACTAATGGGCGCACTATTGTTATCTAAACTTATTAGTATAGTGATGCTCGCTTACAGCGACCATATACAAATCGATAATGTATATGCTTGGACAGATTCGTCCATCGTGTTGGCTTGGTTGCGATCCTCGCCACACGAATGGAAAACCTTTGTTTCTAATCGGACTAGTGAAATATTGTCCCGTGTTCCTGCTAGTTGTTGGCGACACGTACCCTCGCCCGACAACCCTGCTGACGCAGCATCGCGAGGAATGCTACCGTCTAGTTTTGTCAAACATTCCTTGTGGTTTCGAGGCCCTACGTGGCTTCAAACCGATTCATCATTTTGGCCTACTCCCTCCAACAAGGATGTAGGTATTAGCACTGTCGAAGAAAAACGCAGTCAAACCATTTTAGTTAATTTGACATCGACCGATCAAGTCGATGATTTCGATATCTATTCTCGTTTCTCCTCGTTAGGAAAACTTATTCGTGTCGTTTCGTATATCTTTCGTTTTTATCACAAGTGTAAAAAATTCCAAACTTCGTATCATAATAAATTCATAACCGTACCCGAGTATAACAGTAGTTTCAAACGTCTTATTTTCTTAGTACAACAATCAGTTTTTAGTGAAGACATAAACAATTTATCTAAGGGTGATCGCCCTACGAACCAATTAAAAAGATTAACCCCTTTTTTAGATAAAGATAAGTACCTACGCGTCGGCGGCAGGTTACATAACTCGTCATTAACATTTGAGCATAAACATCAACTTATTCTACCTAAAAAACATCCTTTAACTTTCTTAATTATCGATAATGCACATTTAACATGTTTGCATGCAGGTGCGCAAACTATTCAATACCTATTGTTACAAAAATATTGGATAATATCGAGTCGTGATATCATTAGACAACGTATACACAAATGTGTTAGTTGCTTTCGTAATAAACCAACTCATCCACAGCCGCCGATGGCTACGCTGCCGTCCGTTCGTACCCATGCGTCTCGGCCCTTTTTAAAAACAGCTGTTGATTTTGCCGGCCCGTTCTACGTGCGCGCCAACAAAATTCGTAACGCAAAGATAATTAAATCGTACGTAGCGGTGTTTGTATGTATGAGTGTTAAAGCGATTCACTTGGAATTAGTATCGGACCTAACGACTGAATCTTTTTTAGCTGCACTACGACGCTTCACGTCTCGCAGAGGTTTGTGTACAGATATCTATTCCGATAACGGAAAAAACTTTGTAGGTTGTAACAATTATCTAAAAGATTTGTATACATTTTTACGTAACGACTTAGTTCAAAGCGATTTGAATAGTAAAGTGTTAAAACAAAACATAACGTGGCACTTTGCCCCCCCGACTGGTAGCCATTTTTCGGGCTTAGTTGAAGCGGGAGTTAAAAGTTTTAAAACGCATCTATATCGTGTTATTGGTACTCGTACACAAACGTACGACGAGATGCATACTTTATTGTGTCAGATCGAGGCAATTTTAAATTCTCGACCTCTTTGTGTTTTGAGCGCGGATTCTTCGGATCCTCTACCATTGACCCCCTCTCATTTCTTGATCGGGGAACCTTTGACATCCATACCGGATGAATCGTTGCTGGACTCCAACCCTGATCGCTTAACGAGATGGCGTTGGGTTCAACAAACTGTACAACATTTTTGGAAGCGGTGGAGCCGCGAATACCTCCATGAACTCCAACAAACTCAAAAATGGTTCGGCCAGCGCGGACCTACAATCCGCGAAGGCATGGTTGTCGTTGTCTGTGACGACAATCTTCCTCCACTGTTGTGGAAACTAGCTCGAGTTCATGCGTTGCACCCCGGCTCGGATAACATAACACGCGTAGTTACTTTACAAATAGGTAATAATACCTTTGTCAAGCGGCCAGTAGTGAAACTGTGTCCGCTACCTATCAATTAGCTTAGATTCTTTTTATTCATCTCCGCTGTTACGCAGCATAGTTTAAGTTAAGTTTTTGTTTGTAGTTATTCTTGTAATCTACTTATATCTTTGTAGTTTATCTTTTGTTTAATAATCTATCGAATCTATCTTTTGTTAAAAGAACAGAGTTCTTTTAAGGTGAGCGGCATGTTCCGTAGAGGAACAGATTTTATTTGTTAGCTTATTTTATAATCAATGATGAGGGTAGGTCTCGAAAGAAAACACAACTTGTGGGTAGATTTCATTAGTTTTTTCCTGTTTGAATTACGAACGTACCACGACCAACAGTCTTCGTCTCGCTACCTTCGAGTGAGCACATCTCGATCTTTTGGAGTACCTACCGGTCCGCGCCGCGCATCAAGTGTGGACCTTTGATTCGTTTCTTCTCCCCTTTCCTACCTACCACACATCTTCTGTGGTGGAAATCGAATAGCCAGCACCCTATGGACTAGATGCTCACGGATCGTCCACGGACACGTCTCCACCGGCCAGAACACCCTCGAGAGCAAAGGTCAGTGGTACAAAACCGTAACTCCCGTACACTCAGTAATTAGTAGTTACCTAATTAAGCGGGCAATGTTATTATTTCGAATAAAAGATGCCAATTAAGCTAATAACATAGGTAACGTTTTGTTCCATTATCTTGGTCGTCCAATTAATATCGGGAAAGAAAATTAAGACTGACTTCAAAAAAAGTAGTTCTCAATTCATCGCGTATAAGTAACAACTGTTACATAAACATAAACTGAATTAAAAACAAATATGTTGTAATTTCCAAAGTCGTAGAATAAACCTTGATTGTTCAGGTGCACAGAAGTAGCCTTCAACCGCTTTTTTATACAGGGTTATTGGAAATTATACTAGCAAGCCGTTGAGGGCTACTTCTGTGCACCTTAACAAACAACTTTTGTTCTACGACTTTTGGAAATTCGAAAAAAAAAATAAAAAAAAATTGAGGTTGTGTTCATTCGACAAACAGCTGATTTTTTATAACAAATGTCATTCAGACTAAGAACAGTAGATAAAACTTAAAAAATAAGTAAAATTTTAAGGTTAATGACCTCTCCGTGTAAGGAACAGCTGATTTTTTGTTCGAATTTCCACCAATAATTTAATAATACTACTGTGCCCTGTTGTTTGGCCTACGCTACTTCCGACCCCGTAGTAGCCTATGTGTTTCTACATTACTTCTTTTTGTGTTAAGAGTACAGACTTTAAATTCCGACTTTAAGCTCCAACTACGGCAGTATCATTGGCCTTAATTTTGGTCTAGCAACGGCAGTAGTTGAGGCACAGTGGATATTAGAGGAGGTAATCCATCGATTCTGTTAAGACCCCACAGTCACAGCCACAGCACTTCTCTGAAGTGAAACCCAGCTGCTTACTTGGCTCCGGAGTCAGTTGAGTCACGACACGCTTAGACTACTCCTTATCCCTTTTTATCATAAAGCAGTTTAAAAATAGCCCATAATAATGCAGTATATTATATTAATTGTTTTGCTAGGTTCTTAAGAGGAAAGGGTACCGACGCTCTCTCCATACAAACGTAGTCGACTGTTTCCTCCCTGGATAATGACACTATAGCAAATATTTTTGCCACATAAAACTAATGGCTGCCATGACCATAATATTGACCATACCCCTATGTTTTTATTTTAATCTTAATTTCTTGATAGTAAAAAAAATATAAAAACCAAGATATAGGGGCATAGTCATGGCAGTTATAGGTTTTATGCAACAAAAATATTTGTGCTAGTCATTATCCAGGGAGGAAACAGTCGACTACGTTTGTATGGAGAGAGCGCCGGTACCCTTTCCTCTTAAGTTCCAGGGTGCTCAGGCGTGGCCCAAGCCCAAAGCCTTATTTCCTACTCAAATATGTAATGAACGTTCAAGGCAATACAAAAGTGCTTTTAAACCCAATACAATTTCCAACAAAGTTAGAGCTTTTATAATTTCAGTGCTTTTGTTATAATATTGTATAGCACTAAAAGGTATTCTATGAAACTGATATTTTTTAATTAAAATATAAAATTTGGTGAGTGCTGTCGAGAACTTCATGAGCTCGTTCCTAATTGGTATTTTGACGTTAAACTTCTTTCATTTCAGAGGAGGTACTTGTAAAAAGCATATTAACAACTAGCAGCGCTCCGCGGTTTCACCCGTATAACTCCCGATCCCGTGGGAATAAAGGGAACAAGTAATAAATAGACTTCACAGAGAATGCTTAACTAAACAACAGTGAACAACAAACAGGTCTCAAACTATTTTCATAACGAAGCTTCCTTAATTTAGTCGAACATGAATATTTATAACCGAACTACCTAACGTGCAATTAACTGTTTGTATCAAATTGGTTCTCTAGTGATATAATCCGAACAATTACGGAATGTAAAATAACGATGGCAAGGAAAAGTTTGATAAAATTCTCCGTTTTCTAGATACCAATAAAATTTATAATATTTCGTAAACTAGATGTGAAAAAAAAAATATGACATATAAAAAGTCACGTGTTTTTCAACAGCATCTGACGCCATGACATTTAAAGGCACTTTAATATCATAACCTCCTTTCAATGCATTTCAATTGTTTTAAGGTTTTGTCATTTGTTTTGCTTTACCTCATTTAAAAGGCTATTTTTTATGTGAAAACGTCATCACTTGCAAAATTCAAATGCCGTTTCATTCGAATTTTGCATGTAACGTCATAAATGTGTCATAACGTATGATACATGTAAGGGAAAAGAATGTAGCTAATTTCACTGCTTTAGAATGTGGGCAAGAAGCGAAGGTAAGCGGAAAACCTTGCGTTGAACCTTCTAACAAAGAGGTTGAATTAGGAACATCTGTCTTGACATTAGACGTTTTACGAAGTCACTGTCACGAGTCACAGTCGCAGCTGCGTCGCAGAAACAGCTTGATGCTCGATAGATGAGCCTACTCAAATCAGAGCTGTCTCTGGTAATGGAAAAGCCATAATTTGCGATCAAGATTTGTCAAAGTAAAAAAATTCGTTCGTAAGATTTAGCGTTATCATATTTTATGATCTATAATATGCTTGAAATGTTACAAGATTTGTTTAGTCTGAGACTAGATGGCGCTCTGTGCAAATGGTTGTTCCATCCCCTATCTCTCCGGACTATACCAACCCCCAGCTTCTTCGTTTTTGCGAATTCCGCACAAGGGTTGACCTATGTCACGCTGCCAAATTGAACCCTTGAGATTTGAATAGAAATGTAAGGGGCATGAGAATATTTATAGGATTTTGTACTTCAGAAAATTATGGGATTTTTATCGCACTGTGTGGGAATGATGTATTGCATATTATTTTGTAATGTGGGTTTTTATTGTGTACTAGCAGCGCTGCGTGATTTCACCCGCGTAACTCTCGATCTCGTGGAAATATCGGGATAAAAAGTAACCTATAAAACTCCCGATGAATTAATGTACCAAGTTTTATCAAAATCGGTCCAGTAGTTTCGGACCCTATTCAATGCAAACAAACAATAAATAAATAAATATTACAGGACAATCCACACATCGCCATCTAGCCCCAAGCTAACTAGACTAGACTTGTGTTATGGGTGCTAGACAATTGATATACTACTTATATACTTTTCTTTTGTAAATATATACTTATAATACATAGAAACAACCAGACCACAGACAAATAACTAAGCATAAATACTTGTCTGAGGCGGGAATCGAACCCGCAACCCTGTGTTTGGCAGTCCGGCATGGTGACCATTGTGCCAACAGGGTCGTCAAACAATCAAATCATTCATTTTTTTATCATAAAATAATAGACTATCTTCAAATAGAGATGTTAGCGTAGTAGATCTTTCTTGCGTCAAACGACCAGCCCCCTGATTCGCACACCGTCGGAAGACAACCGAAAAAAAAACCTGCTCTTTCACTCCCGCATCTTTTGACGTGCCATTCTTGTCTTTTCAGTTTTATTCGTTTCGGTAGACTTGCGATGGTTTGTGAATTAGCTTATAGGTAAACAAATACTTACTGATAGGCGACACCAAATTTTTTTTTACTTAATATGGTAAGGTCAGCGTTTGACCACTATCACATCAGCCTGATGGTAGGTGACGATGCAGCCTAAGATGTAACACGTCTTCCTAGAAGATACCTATTCACTCGCGACTTCTTCTTCTTTTCGTGTCGATTCCGTTAAACCTAATATTTTTTATTTTTATTTTTTTTATTTAGCTTTTTAAATTTTTTTGTTTTTGTATTTGATTTTTAATTTGTTTTTAATTAATATTATTATAATGCTATATACAGTATCCAGCCCAATAAGTGGCTGCAGCCGCGGCATCATCAGCCCTAAGCGTTTTGCTTCTTCATTACCTACAGCAAGGGAATGGAATCTGTTAGCTGTGTCTGTCTTTCCTGACGTGTACAACTTGGGGTCTTCAAGTCGTGATAATTTGACGACCCAGTTGGCACAATGGTTACCATGCCGGACTGCCAAACACAGGGTTGCGGGTTCGATTCCTGCCTCAGTATTTATGCTTAGATATTTGTCTGTGGTCTGGTTGTTTCTATGTATTATAAGTATATATTTACAAAAGAAAAGTATATAAGTAGTATATCAATTGTCTAGCACCCATAACACAAGTCTAGTCTAGTTAGCTTGGGGCTAGTTAGATATAGAAATAAATAGTCTATGATTATAAGTATATATTTACAAAAAAAAAGTATTTAAGTAGTATATTCGTTGTCTAGCACTCATAACACAAGTATAGTTACTTAGGTTGGGGCTAGATGGCGATGTGTGGAATGTCCTGCAATATTTATTTATTTTTATTTTTATTTTATTCTGAGATATTTTTACTCAAAACCAGCTACCAAATGTAACATGACACAAATAGCAAACCTATCCATATTTCCTTCCGCATTTTGAAATTATCTATCTCATCACACTTATTTAAATATATTTCTACCAACGACAGATGGTGTTTTGGTTGATTTGTATTGCTTTCCGAATTTCTTTTTAAGCCCACTTAAGCACGTGTTAAAACTGTGGCAAAGATCAAATAGATATTACGTAGCGAAGAGGAAACGCTTAAGGTTTTTGTTTATCTATGGTTCCTTGTGTTATTTTTAGACTATGGTTTCTACGTTACAAACATCCCTCAGATCTTTGAATGGCTGTACGTACAGTGTGTAATAAAACCCCGTAATTCGTCTTAGAGACGTACACATTAGTGTCTCTATATTGTAATGTCCCATATATATATAATATACATCCTATATAAGTTATATAATATGTGTGTATATACAATGTGTTTCAGCGAAGGAGTTCTAAAACAAAAGGGGGTTGTTCTAGACGTCTAGGTGAACAACTTTTGTTCTGCGATTTTTGTAAATTCGAACATTTCGTTCGAAGTTTCTGTATGAAACAACTGATTTTCAAGTAAAAATTCCCTCAGAATTATCGAAAAAAAAAGTTCGAATTTTCAGAAGTCGTAGAACAAAAGTTGTTTGCCTAAACGTCTAGAACAACCACCTTTCGTATTAAAACCCCTTCGCTGAAACACATTGTATAAATAATACCCAACAAAAAAGAAGAAAAAAAGTTAAAATCATATCGTTCTAAACGCGTGTCCAGCGACACTTTAATTGTTTTAATATTTGTATGAAAATACGGGTAAGTACCGGAGCGACCCGATCCTCGAGTAACCCGTAAATACATTAGATAAAAAATAAATACAATATATTGCACACAGCGCCATCTAGCCTCAACCTAAGCTACTAGGTTTGTGTTATACGGATAGATACTGATAAAAAAAACTTACTTTTCTTTTGTAATATTTATTACCTATACAGAAACACGCAGTCCTGCAACAAACATAGGGTTAATAAATATTATAAGCGCGAGAATCGACTTTTTAAGTTATATAAATAAATAAAATAATAATAGATGAGATAATTATTTTGATTTATACATTTATTATTAACCTTCATTTATTTTAGTAGTTTTCAAGAAACGAAAATCCTTACCAACCAGCATTGAATTATTTATTAAACAATAATGTTGTCATATTCAAAAGATTCCCTAAACTTAAGGCAATTTAAAGCAATTTTCATAAACGATTTTAATTTCCATAGTTTCCATTTTTTTGTAAAGTTCCAGGGTTACCAACATACGCCTAAGTAGGATTACACAGTTTTCTGTACACACTGTATAAACAACGCCCACTGCGAAACACGTGTTATTTTCCGTTCATAGAAATCATTGTTATAAAAATACTTCCTTTTCGTGGGTAGATCGTACAATTCGGCAAGAATTTTATAACATGTTTTTTTAAACGAATTAGTTAGATATCGCAAAATATCCGGTCTATAAATACATAATAATATGTTATGGACAAAGTGATTAATTGGACATTATACATAATGCCCGGACGTTATAAAAAATGAGCAATATGAGAGTGCAATATGATTGCAATCAGATTACCCAAAGATCACGTAGCAATTCTTATTGCACAACAGACAATTTTATGATAAATACTAGCGACCCGCCCCGGCTTCACACGGCTGTATTATATCTAAAATCCTTTCTCTTTAATCACTCTATCTATCATATTAGTA
This sequence comes from Idaea aversata, assembly GCA_907269075.1. Taxonomy (NCBI): domain Eukaryota; kingdom Metazoa; phylum Arthropoda; class Insecta; order Lepidoptera; family Geometridae; genus Idaea; species Idaea aversata. Next base: position 972,404 of record OU026100.1, read on the forward strand.
TCTATTAAAAAAACCGCATCAAAATCCGTTGCGTAGTTTTAAAGATCTAAGCATACATAGGGACATAGGGACGGCGAAAAGTGACTTTATTTTATACTATGTAGTGATTAAAGATGATGATGTTGCTTGTCATTTATACACAATGCCAGGGCATTATTTAGAAAGCCCTAATCACTCACTTGGTTCATTACATAGGTATAGGCTTACTAAGCTACTTTGTCCACGTTAATAAAAACAATAAACTAGGTAAGTACCCTCTTTTTTATATAATTCTAATATTATAGATGGGTTAACTACCGTACTGAAAATCGTTGCTAATTGAAATTTTAGTAAAGCATGCCTTTATTTAATCTATCTATATTTTTCTTAACACATATTAGTTTAACCTACAAGTTATTTGAATTATAACACACTTCAATTCCTCAAACGCAAATGCATGTGAAGCACCTGGTTACATTTACATAATTTATACAGCGTGTAACTAAAACCCTATAAACGTACTAAGCTTATTGTAGGTGCGCCAAACATATTTAATGATTTCACCTAACAAAGTGACTCTATGTGACTCTGGTGGAACTGTGATCAAACCATTCAAATGGATAAAAATACTAAACAAGGCTTATTAAAACTATTGAAAAAAAGTGAGAAATCTGGATAATTTGATTTCAAAATTTCAATTAAAAATCGCCATGTGAAATGAGCTACATACATTTTCTGTAACAGGACATTTAAAAAAAAAGTAGGAAGATAATCCAAATAATTTTCTTTTAAAGTTGAAGAAAATTAACCTAATTTACTGAAAAATTAATATATTTTAAGCTGTTGCAACATCGTTATTAGCATGGGTCCCGTTTTTTAAGACTTTCTAAACTCTGCGTGTAAAATGGGGCTTATTTACACAAATGAGATAGAAAAAAAAAGTCGCACATTATTTATTTTCTTTCTCTTACCTACACGTTTCGACTATGTTACAATAGTCATGATCGCGAGGTGACTTAAGACCCGGGAAAAAAATTACTATGAATACCAAAAAATACATGTATCAGAGAGGGATTATAGGGTTTTTTTAACACACTGTATAATAATTTCGTAAGGAATCAGGTCAAACACACACAACTTACCAATAACAATGATAATAAATATTTATACAAGAAACAAATGATCCATATGCCTTTGTTTACGAACGCTTTGTATAGCTTTTATCAATTTTGTAACTGTGACCTGCTTGGGAAACATCCTTTCAAAATGGAAAAGCTGTGATTTTAATCTACACTTGTGTAATTTTATAAATAAGGAAGATTTATAGGGTTTCGTACCTCAATAGGTAAAAAAGGAACCCTTATAAGATCGAGTGATCTTATATAAGTTAAAACAGAAGGACAGTCCTGTCCTTTTGTTTTAACATTAGAAAAGTCATATGTTTTCGTGATCTAGTATATGGGAGGTACGCGGATGGGCCATAATAATATGTCAAAAAGTGCGGGTGCTGAAGTGCAATTTGAATTCTAAAAATCGGTCGGTAACATTTCACGATTTGTTAAAATTTCAAAAAAAAATCACCGACTTGGAAAGGGAATTGCCTAATAACTTTTTTTTTTGAGCTCGCTACTCAGCAAACGAAAAATTTGTTCTATTTTTGTCAAAAATGTTATCATGTAGGTACTTTACTTCAGTTAATATAACTAACATAGAGGTCCAATGACTAGAAAACTAAAAACGCGATCTGCAGCTATTTTTTACCCTCAACAGTATCGGTACGGGTAAATCCACGAAACGCAGAAAAAAACATACAATATTACAAAATATGCAAAAATTACTTAAAAGAAAAGCAAAAACCACAAAATCGCTATCGCCATCTCAAGCAGATGCCTGAGTTTTATAACTTCAAACCACATCTAGAGGGTGATTCAGAAAAAAACCGCTGATGTTTATATCAAAGAAGTTTCAAGACAAATCTCATCAAACTCGACCGAAATACATTAAACTTTTATTGGTCTATTACCGTTTTATAACAAAGAATATCGAGAGGCTACGAGTACCAATAAAGTATATCGATATAACTTTTAAAGTAAGAGAGTAAAGCGTTTAGTTAGACTTTTGGCCAATCTTTAGGTCGAAAATTAAACTTTCAAAGACAAAACGTATCTAATAGATACTATAGATACTATCTATAGTAATTATTTGCCCGGATCATTGGGTGCCTGTCCACAGAAGCGAAGCGAGGTAGCAAAACAGCGGCGGCGTTCGTCCACCAATAGCGCTCTGCAAAAAATATGCGTGCAGAGTTTTCATGCAATCAGGGCCCGTTCAGATGACACGCGTTGACCACGCGCCCACCACGCGCATCACACGCGTTGACCACGCGTTGAACACGCGTTGAAATTTGTTCTATACATAATTTGAGTCTTATGACACATTAATAGATCTCAAATTGCATTTCTGCAAAGAGGCGCGGGGCGTGCGCGAGGCGTGCGCGGGGCGGGCGCGGGGCGGGCGCGGGGCGTGCGCGTGGCGTAAGCGGGTGGACTTGATAAATACAATTTGAGATCTATTGATGTGTCATAAGACTCAAATTACTTAAAGAACAAATTTCAACGCGTGTGATGCGCGTGGTGAGCGCGTGGTCAACGCGTGTCATCTGAACGCGCCCTCATTATTCTATTGGTGGAAACCGCTCCTCTCCGCTCCGCTCCTGTGGACAGGCAGCCTTAATCTTAATTTCCTGTTTTTCGTGATTTTTATTTCGTGTTTCACTAACTCCAAAAAAAATTGGCAATAATTTTATTGTCATATAATAATTATTAAGTTTTCAATTAGGTAATTGATTTTTTTATTAATTTATAAAAAGATAAAATTACCATTATATTATTTTTAGCAATTTCAATCATAAAATAATGAGTAAAATGCTAAATAAGCCATGATAAGAGAATTCCTTGATAAGTTTGGCATTTATGCTATGTGTTATCTCGTATTTATTTCATTTAGAAAAGCGACAAGTGGTGCTAGCCTAACAGTTGATTAAAAATAAACTTTGTATTTGATCTTCCATTTTAAACCATAGATAAACAATTGATCTTGCTGTATAATTGGGTTCCTTTGAGTGCTCTCACTTCGCTTTGAGGAAGCAATAGGATTAGATAAATAAATAGATAGGTTGTTACCTACTAGTGTCTGTGGGATGTTGAGTCCTTTTATTATTTAGTTACAGTTATTGTACTTGTGCGATGGGTGACTTTTGAATGTGTTGTTTGGTGTCTCACACTGTTTTTCTTTTGTATTATATTTTTTATTTGTCTAATTGGGAACCTTTAATTGGCTCTCTGTTTCTATTATTTTATGTTTATTTTTAAGTTATAGCTGTTGGTTCTCCTAGAAATAAATAAATAACACATTGGGGCAGTATAATACCAAAAACGACCTATACTTAATTAGGCTTTCAATGTCAAAGACTCAAATTACATTATTAATTCTATTTAGTTTTACGTAACTTGTGTTTTTTTCGACGAATGCAAAAAAAAATTGTCTTTAGATTTCCTCTTCCTTATTTATTTTGTTTCTTTAAACTTGTAATGTTAAATTTTCTTTAATCATACCTCTTTGATTGTTTCACCGAAGAGCAGCACCATCTATCAAGGTTTATTGGAACTACTTGCTCAGAATCCCTCATTAAATTAAAAAGTTTATAACAAGAGTTCAAAGTTAAATCTCTATCTAATCACTTACAGATTCATTTTTATCTCACAGTGTAACTTAATCTGAAAACTTTGCATAAGTAAACGCATACTGCAGATTTTCTAATCGGCTGACAGTTTGCTACGCATCTACCGGCCAAGCGCGAGTCGAATTCGCGCGCCGTAAGTTTCGTACGAAATATATTTGAAAAAAAAAAGGCAGACGGACAAGAAAGTGATCTTATAAGGGCGTGTTCAGATGACACGCGTTGAACATGCTTTGAAATTTGTTTTATATATAATTTGAGTCTTATGACACATCAATAGATCTCAAATTGCATTTATGCAAGCGGGCGCGGGGCGTGCGCGGGGCGTGCGCGTGGCGTGCGCGTGGCGTGAGCGGGTGGACTTGCATAAATGCAATTTGAAATCTATTGATGTGTCATAAGACTCAAATTATATGTAGAACAAATTTCAAAGCGTGTTCAAAGCGTGTGATGCGCGTGGCGGGCGCGTGGTCGGCGCGTGTCATCTGAACACGCCCTTTTTACCTTTTAAAGTACGGAACCCTAGAAACAAGACGTCATGTTAAAGGGGTAGCCGTCAACGACAACAACCTTGGGCACGTCGCCTATAAGTAACCAAAATTGTTAACTATTGCATATTTTTTTTCTTTTATACATTTTTTTTTTTAAATTAATTGTACTTTTTCTGTAACTTGTGTGTGCAATAAAGCGTTCTATCTATCTATCTATTTTTATGTGCAGCAGTGCTGTAGATTTAAACAGACAAAACAATGTAAAGCAAGCATTCATTTACCTTTCATTAACTAAGGAAACTAAGGAACGGTTTTTTTTAAGAATGTCATAATAATTCCTTAAATTGTGAACACGAAGACATGTAAGTTTTGAAAAACAGAGCACTTGTTTTGTACTCTTTTTTAATTTTTGTGAAAAATTCTGAAAAACGTCACTCTCGAAAAGTCGCTAGTCTGCTTTCGCTATAACGAGATAACGATAGATTGTTATCTTAACGGTTATAGGTCCTTCGACAGATGAGCCGTTATTCGTTATGTTTAACGTAACGTCGTTATCATTTGAATATTAAATTAGGAAGGATTTCGGCCATTCAGGAAATAGACAAGAAAATGTTAAGGCTTTAAATACGTAGGTAATTTCACTGGATCGGATTATTAGGATCATATCCGTTTTGACGTTTCAGGAAGCAATTTGTCCATCTACTTTTGGCATTTAGCGGAATGCCCTAGTTGCACGACGTCTAGATCTTAAAATGTCGTAATTCAAAATACTCTTGTAGCAAATCGTGTATATTTTTAAACTTACTATAGTTAACTACTAAATAGACATCAGCATTAAATAATCTAGTACAATTATTATTATTTTGTCTGTAAACAGGGTTATCGGTACAGTTGATTTTCGAATTAACGTAAACTCCAAAATTTTAACTGTATAATTGCCAATAACCCTGTATAAGATAATTATTAATTCACCTTTCAAACAAAAAAAACTAAATCAAAATCGGTTCATCCGTTCGGAAGCTACGATGCCACAGACAGACACACACACACAGACACGTCAGACTTATAACACCCCGTCGTTTTTGCGTCGGGGGTTAAAAAGTTTTAATTAAGTTTACTTACACTACATTATGTGGAAATTGTGTATCTGTAACAAAAAAAACATTCAATTAGAATAAAGAATCAATAATCAAAATCAGGGTAATTTCCCCAAACATAACATTTTTAGAAAAACTGGATAGACAATTGAAATTTTCACAGATAATGTATTTCTATACCGCTATAACAACAAATACTAAAAACAGAATATAATCATAATCATTTTATTCGTGAATATAGGTGGTACAGTTGACATAATTACACGTAGGTATATCATCTCTATATTCTACCTTACAGGCATAATAATTTTATTAAAATTATTATAGAAGGTCATTATTATTAACTATAACTACATAGTAAAAAATAAAGTCACTTTTCGCCGTCCCTATGTCCCTATTTCCCTTTGTATGGTTAGATCTTTAAAACTACGCAACGGATTTTGATGCGGTTTTTTTTAATAGATAGAGTGATTCAAGAGGAAGGTTTATGTGTATAATACATGCATAATATGGCCGTGCGAAGCCGGGGCGGGTCGCTAGTTATTATTAAAGTTATCGTTAATTTGACAAGTTTACGAATTGAAATTATAAATGTCAATAAAAATTGTTATAAAGTAGAATTATTATTATTAAAATGTTAAATTACTAAATTGTTGATTACTTACTTAATTACTAAATAATGGTAGGTTTATATACTCGAAGGGTTCCACTCTGTGCGCGAGTCCGACTCGCACTTGGCCTTTTTTAAGTTCCAGGGGTCCATACCGAAAAGGGATCGTCTTTTGTTTCTTTAATTTTTTCGATCGCCTTTTTTTTTGATCGTCTTTTATTAATTTTTCGATCGCCTTTTGTATTATTTTCAAGATCAACCAGTAGACTTACTTAATAGTAGTTACATGGTTAAAAAATTTAATTTGAAATTTGGCCTTTATTTTTTGTAACTGATAGAGTACTTAGTAGTAGGTACTTGGAACTTTTTTTCCACCTCTCCTTAATAGTGGCTCCACGGTAGGGATAGGTGGAAAAAATTCCACTTATGCCGTACTGGGGGGATACGCTGGTAGGGATAAGGACATTTGGCCAAAGGGATTACAGGATTTTTGTCACGCACTGTATACGCGACGAATTGACAACATACTCTTTTTTTGAAAGTCGGATAAAAACACAAGTGAACATCCAAAAATAATAATGACAAGTTAGTAATCGATCGAGCCTCCCCCTAACAGACGTCAGCAAATCGAAGCCTACGGACACTTCCGGTGATTTTCCAACTAAACACACCCTATTTTCAGCTTAATGTCTACGTAACACGGTCTAATTTTGATTGCTTCAGCACTGGGAACGTTAGAAAACTTAATAAAAGTCCAATCAGAGTTTTAACAGCGCTGCAAATTTTTGATAATGTACTGAGGAGAGGTGTTTTGGAGGTTTGCTTTTAGTTTTTTTTTGTTTTCATAGCAGATTAGGGCCTGTCCAATAAACACGTGAGGCTCGAAAGGGGCCCAAAAAAAATCACCAGGGTGTTAAAAAATTCCAAAAAAAAACTCGTGATGAATGGACGGCCCATTATTAGAATTTATTTATTAAGAGGCTATACTTTCTGCACTGCTGAGCAAAGGTCTCGCTACATTTCTTCTATTATTCGCGATTTTTAGATATTGCACTCCAGTGTCATCGATATAAGTAAAATAATTAGAGAAGAAAAGAATTAAATAATTATAAGTAAAAAAATAAAATGGTATAAATTTGTTTTCCATTATTATTACCAAAGCTCAAACCAATGGACGGTTTTGGCTAACACCGCACACAAATAGCTGTTAAACCGTAGGCATCCTTAAAAAAGGATTTCGGAAAATTCAACTCCTACGCAGAAATTTTTTTTTTTTACTTATCATGATAGGTCCACATTTGACCAGTATCATACCTGCCTGATGGTAGGTGACGATGCGGCCTAAGATGGAGCACGCTTTCCTAGAAGAAACCTATTTACTCGCGACTTATAGACCCCCAAAATTGTACACGTCAGGTACGACAAACGTATGCAACTGATTCCATCCCTTGCAGTACGAATAAGGAATGATGAAAAAAGTTACGAAAGTGAGTCCCGGTAAAAGCTTGTTCATATTAATACCTAACACAACCTCATACTTGCAGTACTCCAACCATATCTGACGTTTTGACTGTAAACCCAGCCAGTGATTTATCGTAGTTCGCGTATTTTTCGATGGTAAAATAAAAATCATTTACGAAGCAATATCGGTTATAAATCGTATGAATTTGACAAGTTAGGTGTAGTTCGGAAAATGGTGACATAAATATGAGAGTGGGTAGTTTAAAATATTTTGAATACGTAATATTATAGACTGATAATCTACGTGAACTGAAGTGCGCTCGGCAAAGCTCCGGAAATGGAGGAGATGGAGACGCAATTGCTATATCCATATAATATAATGGGTTATTAGTAACTATTTTAGCAAGCGGTTGAGGGCTTCTATGCACATAAACAAACAATTTTTGTTCTAAGACTTTTGAAAATTCGAACAATTTTTTGGAAAATGTCGAGCTTATGTTCAAGTACCTGACATTCAACTGTTCCTTACAACAAGAAGTCATTAACCTATTATTAAGTTAATTATTTTTTTATTTATTTTTTAAGTTTTATCTACTGTTTCTGATGTCCCTTTGTTTTAAAAAATCTGCTGTTAGCCGAATTTCCAAAAGTCATAGAACAAAATTTGTTTGTTTAGTTGCACAGAAGTGGCCTTCAACCATTTGCTAATATAGTTACGAATAACCCTGTATAAAATTCATAGTCCAGACTGACTGAGTCGACTGTCTGACTAATATATTAACGTACAGCCTAAACCGCTGGTCCTACAGACTTGACATTTGGAGAGTGGGTTACAGCTCAAGCAGCAAGCTTAAATATCAATTAATGCTTAATTACACACACATCCCTTAGGTAGGTATATTACTTCGATGGGTGACCAATTAGTAGTGTGGCAAAAATGTATTTTCGTGAGCCCCTCCGTGCTTTAGAAGGCACGTTAAGCCGTTGGTCCCGGTTGCTACCTCTAGTAGCAGTCGTTAGGTCAAGCTCTAAGGCTTAGAGCGATCTGAAAACTCTAACAATAGGTGAGCCACACCACTATACGAGAAGAAGAAGGTAGGTATATCATTTGTTTGTTGTGTGGTTGTGTGGTGTGGATCTAGTGGTGGATACCTTAACTTTCATTCCGAAGATCGTGGGTTCAAATACCGCAGACCAATGGATTTTCCTACAGGAGAAACCGCAGGACTCAACTTGTTTTTAATAGGTGTAAAGAAAAGCACATCGTAATATTTCACCAACGAGACTTGAATGAACCTTTTCACTATCTCGAGACCTATCCATAAACCAAGCTTTTTCAGAAAAGTCGAACAAAAAATTTAAGGACATAAAAACGGTCCAATCAGCTGATCATAACGTATGAAGGTCGAAAATTGGTTTTACCGACGTATTTTAGACAGGAGAGCCCATGATAGTTCGACATACGGCAATTAAAAGCACCCTAAAAGTAAAGTCTAAGTAAATTTAAACAAGAATAGGTAGGATATTAAACCAACAACTGCACAAGAGAGAGACACAGAGGCAGGTAGGTAATTAAACTTTTCCACTAGAGTTGTTTTAAGGTATATGCCTAAATAAATGACGGAAACCTGGCGATGCGACTTGCGCTAATTAACAAAACAAATAGATGGTGTGATCATTCTGAGAATCCCTAAAATTGGTACAGAAAATATTCGTTTTTTACTCCTCTGCATTGCAAAAAGATTTTCTATACTACAAAAAGGTCCATAAAATGATTCAGGCAGAGGATGTTAAATAATCTAGATATATTTAATCAAACCATTAAAATAAATAGTTAAACATTGATTTATTAACAAATGCATAACTAGGGCGTGACTGAGAAGTACCTAAAACTTTATGATATACTTGCTTTGACAAGCTTTTCCTTTATTACGTAGGATCGGATGTCCCAAACTTACGGTCCATATCGTAAAATGTTAAGGAAATGTTCATTTTTCTTGATAGTGTCCTTGAACGCACTCGATTACCCGTCCTTAAAGTAAGGAAGCAAAAAAGGGTCAATCGCGTTAATGGCACTAAGAGATTAGTATCGAAATTGGTTTGATACTAATTCTGGTCGGCAGTTCATATTCTATTTGTTCGGTTATTTTTGTGTTGATGCAAATTGACATTGACAGATTCTATTTGATCTGTGTTATGTGCTTTATTAAATTACTAATTTCTTTTTTAAAATAGACTAGCGACCCGCTCCGGCTTCGCACGGCTATATTATGCATGCATTATACATATAAACCTTCCTCTTGAATCATTCTACCTATCTATTAAAAAAAACCGCATCAAAATCCGTTGCGTAGTTTTAAAGATCTAAGCATACAAAGGGACATAGGGACAGCGAAAAGTGACTTTATTTTATACTATGTTGTGACTACCTTTTGCCCGCGACTGCGTCTGTCTTTCCGGACGTGTACAATTTGGGGGTCTTTGAGCCGCGAGTGAATAGGTATCTTCTAGGAAAGCGTGCTAAATCTTAAACCGCATCGTCACCTACCATCAGGCAGATATAGTGGTCAAAGGCTGACTTATTATGTAATGTAAAAAAAAGTGTTTGGTTATATCGCGGTGGTCGCGTTGCAGAATCGCTGAGACCTGCCATTTTGGTTTGGATAAAGCTTAAAACTGCGGTTTTAGTATAACTGGTTCTTGTTGCCACTATTCTGGAGAGAGCTCTACTAATTGTACTGTATTTTAATAATTCTAAACTCGATCTCAACTTTTCAAAACGATATTTCTTCGCGTCTACAAAGAAACTGAACAATACTTATTACTTTAAAACAAACTGAAAACATGAACAAAGAACTTTGTACTGCAACTTATGTTTTAAAAATATAACTTTTTCTTAAACAATCAAGTGGCATAAATTGGATTCTCTTCATATTTCTATAACATAGAGATAAAATACTTAAAGAACTTCGGTAGAGAGTATAATCAGGCAATAAAATTGCAGACTTACAGTTGAGTTCCAAAACTGCTATTATAAGAATGTTTTCACCTCAAGCAAGGTTGTAAGGTCCTGCTTTAGTTGAAGTATAAAGTCTTGCAACTCATATAATAATAATTTTAGAACTCTACAGTGGGTCTGCAATTCTGTTGCCGACTGTGTAAGTACCTACATAAGAGCAATTTTATTAATATTTCTTTTTATTTTGCTGAATCGCTCTTTATCAAAACACTGTATTCTAAACTCACTTCATTTTTACACTTTGAATTAAAACAATTGTTTAAATTAAAACAAAACAAGAACGACCGTCATTTTTTCCGTGTCGCAAAAAATAGTTAGTAATAAGATTACCAAATTCATTGCTTATTTTTATTAGGCAAAATGTTGAAGGGGCTGTGCAGTTATAATCAAAATACTGTATTAATTATACATGTTAAAGTTATTGTTTAACGATCATTGAAGAGGTTAATTATCACTCTATTTTAGTATAAGTATTTTATCTCTATAGCGTTCTAGAAAAATCTTAGAAGGAAACTTTTTAATTCGCTGCCAAAGGCCATGGCGCAAAGACGTGTATTATACTTGTGTCGTACTTAAAGTTGGCTAAATACGTTTGAAACTCATATTTTTCAGTGAAATTCAATTTGTTCGCAGTGAAGTGGAATAAATTTAAAAAGGTAAAAAATTTAATATATTTGTATACTTTCTGTTTGGTTTCAACATGTTTTACGTCTGCGTGCAATGAGTTCTGTAGCTCAAAGGGTGCGTTTGAAAAGACTTCTGTGTTAAAACCAGAACGTTTGGACGTAACTATACAAGAACGTAACTAAAATTTTAGTAATTACAGTTTCAAGATGCTTAATTAATTAAAAAAAAAATGTTATCAACATAATTACCCATTTTGAAAGTACCTATGCTAAAGTATAACCGACTTCTAGAACTGTTAGAAACTTTTAACGTTGCATAGGGCGCATCTTTGACTTAAGTGCACACTAAGAAGTGATTTTTGGAAATTCATACCTAGACGGCTTAAACATCAAATATGACGCCATAAACGATGACGTTGACAGATTGTCATGTGACAGATAATCAATGAAACAGCTGTATTGCATATAAAACGAATTGAATTGTAAAGAATAAATTCTAGTCACTATCTATTTAAATAAAAGAGAAAATCACTGACTCACTCACTCACTCCCTCACTCACTCACTCACTCATCACGATATCTCAGAAACTACAAGTGCTAGGAGTCTCAAATTTTGCATGGGGGTTCCTTTTATGACGTAGGTGCTCACTAAGACGGGATTTTGCGAAATTCGACCCCTAAGGGGTGAAAATGGGGGGTCGAAGTTTGTATGAAGGTATGATATTTTTGAAAGGTAGGAACTTGAAAATTAGAATTCTATCTTCTTATTATAAATAAATTATCATGTGTGTTTTGTTATGTGTTTCAGGGATTTTAAATTTTCCTATTTTAAGGGGCGGAAATGGACGCCGCTTTAAATCCGAAAGTTTGTTTCCTCTTCACGGTTGAACGACGGGACCGATTTGGATGAAAATGGGCATAGCGGTCGTTTAGGGGGATAAACAAGGATATAGGCTACTTTTGATCCCGAAATTCTGTCGGTATCGGGACTTACGCGGGTGAAACCGCGGGGCGCAGCTAGTATAGTATAAAATAAAGTCACTTTTCGCCGTCCCTATTTCCTTTTGTACGCTTAGATCTTTAAAACTACGCAACGGATTTTGATGCGGTTTTTTTAATAGATAGAGTGATTCAAGAGGAAGGTTTATATGTATAATACATGCATAATATAGCCGTGCGAAGCCGGAGCGGGTCGCTAGTATAATATAATTATCGATTCGAAGGTTAGTGTTTCGAAGCACAGCGCTTTATTTGTGTTGTGCGATTGTCAATGAAATATATTTATGAAAATTGTATATTAATAAGTCGTTGACTTGTTAAGAAGTAATAGGTACTTACCTAAAATTTAGTTTAAATTAACCACATCTTTGTTTTCAGTTCATTTGGTTAAAATTGAAACGTAATTGCTTTTTGATCATAAGACAACAGCACGTTAATGCAGTCTTCAAGATGTTTTTATTTCAGAATTGAAATGAATATTGCGGTTTTCAGTTGAGAAAACATCTCTTTAAAAAGCAATTATTATTGCTGAAGTATATTAAACACTAGACAAAGAGAAACGACTAGTAAGATCTTTCAAAACAGTAGTTAATGAGCTCAAAATGCTGGCATCATATTATTATCCAAGTTTAATGGCGAACTGATTAGCTAAGCTAAAATTTTCAAAAAACTACGAGTACTTCACTTTGTCCAAGTTGGACAAGGAATTGAATTTAGTCAAAATCCTTTGTGAAATGTCTTCGTCATAAACATTGTAACTCATAACAGCTATCTAAAGGCAAATTTTCGTAAATGAAATTGTTCAAACTACATTGCAATATTATTTCGATTGCATTTTGATTACAAAAAATATTCTTGAGAATACCAAAAGCTGACTTTAAGGGTAATCGAAATGACACAGAAATGTAATTTGAACGATGTTATTTACAATATTGACAATATTTTTTATCGTGAATCAAAAAAGTTCAAAGACCCAACTAATATATTATTATCAACGAACAGTTTAAACCAATGGACGGATCGATTTAAAATTTGACATTCTGAAGGCCAATTCTCGTAAATTACATTGCTTAAATTAAATTGCAATATCATTCCGATAGCATTTCGATTTCAAAAGATACCCTTAAAGCCAGTTTTTTTTTACAAAAACTGACTTTGAGAATATTTTGAGCTATTGTGAGGGTATTTTTTGTGATGGAAATGCAATCGAAATTATAATATCACTATCACTATCACTTCACTACATAGTATAAAATAAAGTCACTTTTCGCCGTCCCTATATCCCTATGTCCCTTTGTATGCTTAGATCTTTAAAACTACGCAACGGATTTCTATACTATCTTATCTTAATATATATAAATCTCGTGTCACAATGTTTGTCCTCAATGGACTCCTAAACCACTTAACCGATTATAATAAAATTCGCACACCATGTGCAGTTCGATCCAACTTGAGAGATAGGATAGCTTACATCCCGATATTCCCACGGGATCGGGAGTTACGCGGGTGAAACCGCGGAGGGAATATTATAAAGCTGAAGAGTTTGTTTGTTTGTTTGAACGCGCTAAACTCAGGAACTGCTGGTTCGAATTGAAAAATTCTTTTTGTGTTGGATAGTCCATTTATCGAGGAAGGTTATAGGCTACTTTTTATCCCAATATTCCCACGGGATCGGGAGTTACGCGGGTGAAACCGCGGAGCGCAGCTAGTGTATAATACATGCATAATATAGCCGTGCGAAGCCGGAGCGGGTCGCTAGTTGAAATATAATTTGAACAATGTTATTTACGAGAATTGGCCTTCAGAATGTCAAATTTTAAACCAATCCGTCCATTGGTTTAAACTGTTCGTTGATAAATGAGTTGGGTCTTTAATATTTTTTGATTCACGATAAAAAATATTGTCTTCATATTTTTTAATATCTTTATGACGTAAAGATTCATGTTTGTATATCGACCTCGTATTTATCCGAAGATAGCTCAAAGGCAATTTTATCGAAGCCTTTACAGAGTATATCAGATATCTTCAGTTACACAATACAGCTGTCAAACGATGACCTAAAAACCCTTGTCCAGGATTTTTCCCAAATACGTACGTACGTACGAGAAAAATATTCGAAGTAGGTAAATTGAGACATCAAAAAATGTGCTTATACAATGTGTTTCAATGAGGGTATTTTAAGATGCAAAGGGGTATTTTTAGCTGAGGTTGGTGACGTTTAACGGAAAATCTATCTGTTTTTATTTAAAACTAGCTGTGCCCCGCAGTTTCACCCACGTAATAGTTTTCTGCGTGACTTTATTATTATTTTCTTTCATGACCACCGTCTTATGACAGATAAAAAGAATTAGCGAAATCGGTTCAGCTGTATAGGTACTAGAGATTAGTGCTTAGCAACACATTCAGCGATTTATTTTTATATTTTAGAAGATAACAGCAGATTTAAACTCGACAAATCCAAAGGTCCAAATGACCGCTGACTAAAAAAAACAGAAAATCTAAACAGACCCTCAATATCTTTGTCAAAAATCGTAGAACAAAAGTTATCCAAGTAAAACAACCTCTTTTCGGATATCATTACCCTGAAACCACAGACAATAGATTATGTAGGTATCTGAGGCTTCTTCTTCTTCGTTTCAACGGCGACCAATGCAATGCACCTTGATCAAAGCACTCCCGCCCAAAACATTGCTACGGCAATCGCATTATCTGTTGCACTGTTGAGGTCGTCTGCAGAGCAGCTAACAGGGCAGAGAGCAAGCCGTCAACTGCGCCATCGTTTGGATTTTGCTTAGGTATATATCAAAGTTGGTGTTGAGCTTAGTTGGTGTTTTGCGTAAGTGATATTTTGCGAGTTATGCGTTTTGCGTAAAGGTGGTGTTTCGCGTATATGCGTCTAAAGATTTGGGCGGCCCCCCACACTCACACAGAGTGTCTGAGGCTGAAACACATAGATGTGTTGAGCGTTTTTTTCTGACTATATAGTAGTAGCTATATATAAAAGACCTAAAACTATTCGGTAGGTATAGATACCTATACATCACTTCCAATAGAATTGACGTAAAACGGGCAGCGTCAACTGATTGCTTGCCTTCCCTACGAAACATCACCCCCAGGTCATTCGTTCTTTTTTACCAATATCACCGATGTTTTTGACTTTTACTTTATATTTCCCGGGATTTTCCCATGTTTGATTTGTAAACGTCGATTTGCATACAAAGATTTCATTCGATGGGTTGATGGAAGATTTTTATCACATACTGCAAATAGTGAATTTACTGAGAATTCTGAGTTTGTTTTGTTGTTTATAGTTTTATAGACTCTATAACCTATTCCATTATCACTACATAGTATAAAACAAAGTCGCTTTCTCTGTCCCTATGTCCCTATATTCGACGACCTCTGTGGCGCGTCGGGCGAACACCCGACTGCGACGCAGAAGGTTGCGGGTTCGATTCCCGCCGGGAACAAGTATTTATGCTGACCATAAATTCTTGTTTCTGGTTCTGGGTGTTTCCTATATGTATAATATGTATATATTTACAAAAAAAAATAAAAAATATACAGGGTTATTGGAAATTAATTGACACGGCGTTAAGGGCTTCTTCTATGCACCTTAACGATCAACTTTTGTTCTACGACTTTTGGAAATTCATTATAAAAATATTCCATAATTTCCAATAACCCTGTATAAGTAGTTTATCCGTTATCTGGCACCCATAACACAAGCATTAAGTTGCTTAGCTTGGGGCTGGATGGCGATGTGTAATATGTCAAAAAAAAAAAAAAACCCTATGTATGCTTAAATCTTTAAAACTACGCAACGGATTTTGATGCGGTTTTTTTAAATAGATAGAGTGATTCAAGAGGAAGGTTTATATGTATAGGTAATACATGCATAATATAGCCGTGCGAAGCCGGGACGGGTCGCTAGTAAAATATAAATATTAAAAAAAAAACACACAAAACTCGGCAAAACTTCGAAAAAATTAAATTGTTTGCAAGGAGGTAAGTTTCTTAAAGTTTCTAATATGAGTGATGGCGTCAAAATTAAATGCTGATGATGAAAATGAAAAAAAAAAAACTTTAAATGCTTATCTTTTTTCCACATGTAGTTCACGAAATACTATCAATTTCAAGAATACAATTTCAATCTAGAAAACGGAGAATTTTATAATACTTTGTGTACCTATATATTTAATAAATAATAAATATTACAGGACATTCCATACCTCGCCATCTAGCCCCAAGCTAAGTAACTAGACTTTGGTTATGGTTGCTAGACTACGGATATACTACTTATATACTTTTTATTTTGTAAATACATACTTATAATACAATACAACCAGACACATATATAAGCATAAATACTTGTCTGAGGCGGGAATCGAACACGCAACCCTGTGTTTGGCAGTCCGGCATGGTGACCTTTGTGCCAACAGGGTCAATATTGCCTTGCGATCATTCTTTAGCACCGTGGCGCGACTCAAACTCGCGACCTCCTATCTCAAAAATAAGGAGCTCTGTAATTTTTAATACAGGATAATTTTTACACACGTTTACCACGGCAATATGAAATTCTAAGATACACCGAGCGACTGCCGGCAAAAGTGCAAAATCAACGATAACAACAGAACATTTCACGGAATTTTAGCTACTTCCTTTTAAGTAACTTACTTACTTACGCTGGCTCAGCGACCCGAAGTGGATCTTGGCCTCCGACACCAAAAACCGCCATTGCTCCCTATTCTGAGCCACTTGTTGCCAATCGGCTGCATGAAGGGCTTGCAGGTCTTGTTGGACTTGGTCTATCCAGCGATACCTAGGTCTGCCAACTGGCCGTCTCCCCTGAGGTCGTCCTAGATATGCTCTTTTGACCGCTCGATCCTCCTCCATTCTCTCGATGTGGCCAAGCCAGCGAAGTCGGGCCGATTTGGTCTCGCCGATGATATTAGGCTCAGCCACAAGCTCTTCCAACTCCACATTTTATCTCACTCTCCATGAGCCGTCCTCTCTCTAAGTAACATAGTCTCTTTTAAGTAACATATGCTTATATGTAAATTGAGCCATTGAAGCATCAAAGCGTTGTAAATCCGTACTAGTGCCACTAATCGGGTATCAAATTGGTGTGAGGTTTATAACGGCAATAACGATGTCGTTAGTCGTTAGCCGTTACCAATCCAACACTTTACCTAATGAGGTACGAAGCAGATTGCGAGTTGTTAAGTATCATTTGATGATCATTATTGTAAGAATGGATTATCATTTATATTATTTATAACTTTATTGGCTACTTATTGGGGAAAAAATGTGTAAGCTCTGACAGGAAAAATTTAAATATATTTATTGAAAAATTCTTTGTTAACGATCAGCTTAATAAGTTAAATGTCTAAAAAAAGTCTTTGTTAACGTTTAACCTAAATGGTTAAATGTTATCGAAAGTCTTTGTTAACGGTCAATTTAAAAAGTTAAACGTAAACGTCTCAATGTTAATTTGATTTAACCACATGGTATAATTTTATGGAACCACCCCTGAGATATCACCTTTCGAATACAAAAAGAATCATCTCAATCGGTTGAGCCGTCTTCGAATGATCGCGTAACATACATAAAAAATAAAACATACAGACGAATTATTGAGAACCTCCTCTTTTTTTAAGTCGGTTAAAAACAATAAAATGTCGCGACTCTATCGTCAATGAACTCGATTCATGACGATGCATAAATTCTTTACTGCGGTTTTAATAGTTTTATGTTTAAATAAAATGCTAGTTTAAAAAAAAACTGGTTGCCTGTAAAGTCGGTATACGGGCGAAAGTTTTACGTGACAACAACTGTGCTCGAGTGGAAGGGACGCGTGCCTTTCACTTTTTATGTCTGTCTCTCTCGCTCTTAGGCGGGCTAACCATGCCCGCGTGCCTCTCACTCGCTCTCATTGTGAGCGCATAACGTGAGCGGAGCGTAACGCAGTTTCTTGAAGTGTCACCCGGCAAACCAATTTATAAGACGTTGTCACGTCAATATCATTTTGTATGTTGACTACAATGTAGCTGGAGACGAATAATACCTTGAATTTTTCACATAACTATTTGAGTGGGTAAAGGATTTGTTCTTCTTTCTTGCACGATTGGTGAATGAACTCCTTATTAAAATACTAGCTGCCCTACGCGGTTTCACCCGCGTAACTCCCGATCCCGTGGGAATATCGGGATGTAAGCTATCCTATCTCTCAAGTTGGATCGAACTGCACATGGTGTGCGAATTTTATTATAATCGGTTAAGTGGTTTAGGAGTCCATTGAGGACAAACATTGTGACACGAGATTTATATATATTAAGATTTGCACCAAGTCTTAAATTAATTTAAAGGTACTACTTACAACCAAAATTAATTTATAGTGTACTTAAATAAAATTGTTAATTATTGTTGATATGACAGTGGTCGCGAGGCCTTTAAATTACCTAAGAAAACGAATGGACCGAACCCTTGTCTAATTTCCGTGACAGTACGGTGTTATGGTACCTTATTTAAATTCACACTAAAGTACAATCAAGGAAAATTGAAACTAACACCCGAAGTATTAAATTTCTAAATCACATTGTTCGATCGTTAACATTTTTCAACATCGGATTCTTCAAAGTAAACATTCGAAAATATAACGATAGCATTTCCACACCGAAAGGCACATTGAACCAAACTGTTATTGTCCTCTTTACACGTTGCTTAACTTTTAAGACTCTTTAGTTTGTACGAGCGTTTTAAGGCGGTATTCTAGCACCGCTATCTACATACAAAAATGTATTTCTCTATTAACAAAAAAAAGCATTAAGAGCAATCATTATTTTTTTCATAAAACCTAGGTTTACACTGTACACATACCTCTGTGATTCACATTTTCAACCGACTTCAAAAAAGTAGGAGGTTCTCAATTTGATTGTTTATTTTATTTGTTTTATGTTTTTAGATAGATAGATAGATACATTATTTATTGTGAACACCAATTTCAAATAACATTAATAATAAAATTTAAAAAAAAGCTTAAGCTTACAAAGGGCGGCCTTATCGCTCAAAGCGCTCGTTCTTTCTTTAGTACCTAATTGGTTTTTAGAAAATAGAAAAACAGTATAACCATGTCTTGTGTCCAGTGAACTTTGGTAAAAAAAAATTGCTCTTGAGATAATATTCTGGAAGAATATAGGCAAATACATAAATGTATGGAAAAGGAAGTTTAGAACATTATTTTTTATTTCTACATTAAATCATGATTTGTTGCTTAGTGCTGTTAGGACACCGTCTTAAGACTCATTCTTAAATATTATGTAGTGATTTCATTGAAGGTTTTTTAAGACCTTTGAACTTTTAGAACTGTCATTTTAGCACTGTATGATATACTTACGTAATGATAATGATGGTTTTTATTTTCAAAACAATTTAAATACAATCTTCTTACCTTCACTTGCGGCCCTTGAAGGCCCATGTTTATTATAGGGTCTTTAAGTCACGATTATCTTCTAGAAAAGCGTGCTATATCTTAGACTGCATCGTCATTTACCATCGTGTGAGATAGTGGTCAAACATTGCCCAAAAGAAATAAACAACAAGAATCGACATCAAAAGAACTTCGCCAAATATTTACCCTAAGGTCGGATCGACGGCGAATATTCGTGTTGGAGTCAAGATAAAACTTCCAAGACTTCCATACCGACAAACTTAACCGACCAACTATGTGCCAAATGAAACTAAGTTCGTCTTCGGTAATCGGTGATATGACTGGCGAAGTATCGATAAAACATCTGACTGAAGACTAAAGAAGTAACAACTGTCTTTGTAGAAATGTTAATCTCCGCTGAAGCACGAAGATCTGGCCGCAACGGAGCGCAGGGTTACAAAATATCTATGCACTTAAAAAACTGAGGCATTTTGAGAATAGGTCCATTTCAAAATAAGACTTTGTGCGATTGAGTTCTAAGTAAGAGGCATTCAGCAAATAGGTTCAAAAACAAGTATAAGTCATTTTGCGAGGGTTTTTTTCTGCTACATCATATAATTTAAAAGATGAAAGAATAAAATTAAATAGAAAGATAGATAAACATAATTGAACCATAAGAAGAAGACACAAAATGTAAATTAAAAAAATTAAAATTCTAACTTAAGTATGTGCTAAAAGAAAATTAATATAAACTAAACAATATGGCACACAAACAAACGATCTCTTCCAGGCAACCTTAAGAATAGTAGGTATTGTACATTTTTATATAAGGTGAGGTAGGTAGGTAGGTACTCTTTCCTTTGTCTTTTAGAACCGTCTTTCGGAGACATTATGACAAATCACAGGTCCTTTTACTAAAAAATCTGCTAAATGTCAAAGGATCTACATTAAATGTAAATTTTCTTTCTGTTTCGAGCGAACCAGTTAAATTCTAAACGAAGGAACAGACCACAAACTTTTAGATCGGCGGACCGTTCAGTGTGAGAGCAAAAAACAAGCAAGTTTGCTTGGTATTTATTGATGAAACCTGCGGCTTAATTGATATAGATATTAGACCTGTCTGTCTATGGTCGACTAAGCTGAGAGGGTGGTATCATAGGTTCTATGCAAGTTCCACGCACTACAGTGCCCCAAATAGCTTGGATTAAAGTTTCCTGACGCTCTTGACATCTAGATTAGATGCAAAAGATTAATAAAATTATTAGGATAGTATTTTTAAGATTACTGGTTTAGTATCAAGAATGTTAGTTCTTCTTTAGCAACTGGTTATGAATCTCAGTTGTCAATGTGGCCGGAGGGAAAATTCGTTGTTGCTTTGAAGTTTTAATCAAAAAAATTCAAATTATTTTTTTTGCCTTTGCCTATAGTCGTAGTTAAGTCTACGGAATTTATGAATTCTTCTTTATCACGAATTTGGATTTCTCGGCATCACCCTGTCCCCCAGTGGTGGCCAACTAAGTGGTGTACAGTCACATTATCAATTACCTGAACCCCACGTGCCCCAGAGCTCATTCGCATATAAAAAAAAATAACTTACCTTTTTTGTTATTTTTTTAATATTGTATGTTGTATTGTATGGTAGAAAAACAGAAACAGGTAACATTACTTTACAACCTAACAGATTTGCGAGTGAGCTCTAGGTCACGGGGGGGTTCAGCTAATTGGTAATGTGACTGTACATCGGGGATAACCCATTGTATAGTCGTAAATCGGCAGATAGTAAAGTCTTTGGTCCACCCTATACAGTCACGGGAGAGAGCCTTTCTCCGCCATTTCCCTGCAAAATTAGCATCGGACTGAGTTTCCAGATAAACGAATTAAGTCTAAATTGGTTATGAGAACCTTTTTAGGTGTTATTACTAAAGAAATGGGCGAACGAAAGTGTTTCGCCCATTTACGATCGTGTTACAATGTTTCGTTTCGTTTAAGGGAAGATGGGATTTACTTCCGCGTAATCCTTTTACTAAATGAACACTTTAAATTTTTTAACTTAAGAAGAAGCACACACAAAACGTAGGAACAATGACGTGGTAAACAGTTCACTGTTATAGAAAATCTAATCTTTGACAACTCCACTTACAGTCTAAATTAATACCCTTAATTACTTGCTTCAGTCAGCCGCTGATATCATTTCTGTCACTTAGGCTGCGGTCCGAAATATACACACCTATTAGAGCCTCTCTGCGCTTATGCGGTAAGTAAGCATTTTTAGTACGAATTTTATGCATTGTTATTAGTGAAACTAGTTAGCATTGTAGCACTGTTCGTTCATCCAACTCGGATTGCGGCTTTCATATAGGTGATATAATGACATAAAAAATATCCGCGACCAACTAAAGCAAGTAAGATAGGATTATTAATTTCGACGACGTACGTTTTTCTATTCTCAAGTTCAAGGCTCATAATATTTTGTCTGCAACGGCTTACTTGGGTTCGGAGTCGATTGAGTTACTTCAACGCTAGACCATTGCAGGGGAAGTTTTGACATCAATAAAGCTGCCTGACCAAAGGAGAGGAGCGGAGCGGTTGCCACCAATAGAATTGCATAAAAACTCAGCATGCGGAGTCTTTGCGGAGCGCTACTGGTGGGAAACGCCGCTCCGCTACCTCGCTCTGCTCCTGTGAACAGGCAGCCTCCTGTCTAGTAATTTAATACTAATGTCCGAGTGGTATTTGGCCTAGTGAACACCTCGACATTCATAACGAACTCCTTGGATTCTAGTCCCAACTGTTAGTTTAAAATCCTATTTAGACCATAGACGTTTTACTTATTTCTTGACGATCGTCTAGGTATCGGCCGATAAAAATCCGCAGTTTGCATTCGTCCTTTAATGTTACTAGGGTTTCCCAAGTAGCTTGTTTTCTACAACCATTGTTCCACATTTGAAAGAAATCAGACGGTATTGTTTATTTTGTGCTATTTTCTCAGACGTCAAAGAGAACAGAGGTTGGAAGCTCGGTTATAATACTATTGTACTAGAAGAAGTCTTACGCTGTGTTTACAAAAAAATGTATTTTCTAGTTAGAAGCTACGTCATAATAACCGGAAACGGATCATAATATAACCTTACCATAATATGTCTACTCTCGCGAACAAACATACCACATTGCGTATTCTATACTTACTAATTGTAAAAAATGAGGGAAGATTTGATTGTCTGCATTGAATAGGCTCCGAAATTACAAACCGATTTATATAAAACTTAGTATTAGGATACATTGGTTCAATGACAATAACATAAGCTACTTTTTTATCTCGATATGCCAACGGGATCAGGAGTTACACGGGTAAAACCACGGAGCGCTGCTAGTAACTATATAACTTTAATACTAGAATCGGCCAATACACGAGCTGAGGGATAACATAATAGTACATTGCGATACAAGTGTGGAAAGTTGATCATTCCATAGAGGCGGTTTATGACGCGCGAGCGGAACGCGAGCGTGGCAAAAGCCGAGATGGAATGATCAATTCACACGTGTATCGTACGACGTTTTTTATCACAGTTGCGAATAAAAAAAAAGACTTGTTAAAATTTTAATAATAAAAAGTTTTTAAGAATTTTAGGTTATGTTTACTATTTTTTGTTAATTACACTTCCGAAAGGCTAGGCAAAAGACTTTTAACCTATACAGCGTCTGACATACAATATTTTTTAGGGTTTTTTTCATTTGTTTTTGCGTCGGCGGTTAAAAACAGAATACCTTTAATGGTAAGGAAAAAATACATTTATGTACCTAAAGAAAAAACAAAATAAAAACAAAACTCAATTTTTAATTATTTTCAAAGACGTCATTACGTAATATTATCGTTCGTTATCAGACTTTAGAGACAACCTTTTGAAAAGAAGAAAAAAGGTACCAACAAAGAGTTTTAGGCCAGCAAGGCTTAAAAACTCTTTGGATGGTACCTTTTTCTATACATCAAAACAGTATAACCCAGATAAAGGAGATCATTCATGTTTCTAACAAAAAATACCCACAAAAAAAAATGCCGGCCAGTAATAAAAATTGTTTCTATCTTGTAGAGAACAACATTTTAAACAATGTTTACTAATGCAACAAAGAGCTACGATCAAAAATCGTTGAGTTATTTTAAATTGAAAACCCAAAAAATGCATTTTATAGAGATCCGTTTGACCACTTTTAAGATCCCACTAAAACTTCAGAAAGGGTTATTGGATATACCAATTTATATAAATATAATAAAAACAGACAAAGCTTATCCATTTACTACTTATTTTTATATTTTTTCTGTAGTAATATCTTAAAAGTGGTCAAACGGATCTCTACAAAATGCATTTTTTTGGGTTTTCAATGTAAAATAACTCAACGATGGTTGATCGTAGCTCTTTGTTGCCTTAGTAAACATTGTTTAAAATGTTATTCTCTACAAGATAGAAACATTTTTTTTTCTGGCTGGCACCTTAATTTTGGGTACGATTTGAACGATGTCCTTAAGAATGTTTCATCTACTATATGTCATTAGCAGTAAGATACGTATTTGACATATCGGGATGACGTATTATTTTAGCACTAGTTGGATTTTTTTTTATCGCACGCGTGTATAATACGTTGCATTATGAGCCCAAAAGCGGTTTAATAAGATCCACTTTATGAGCAACTGTGATAAAAAACAATATATCCATCACTATGGCGCCGACAATTTCCGCTATTTACCTACACAAAATACCTAATAATTTTCGATCACCTAAACAAACACAGTTTTATGCTATATAAAGTTTCGTTTGTAATACCTACTCAATACAGTACGTTTGATCAAATGTGAAATGAAATTCTGTGACTATGGCGGCGATTATTTCAGCTATTTACCTACACAAAATACTTAAATTTGGCCACGTAAACAAACACAGTTTTAAGCTATATAAAATTACGTGTGTAATAATCAATACAGTACGTTTGATCTAATGCGAAATGAAATTGTGGTAAGACCTCAGGTAGCCCTGATTATAAAAAGCTTTAAGTGAGCAAAATGCCTCGATAAAGTGCGTGTGGTCACCCACTCACTTCTCGATTAGAATCACCCTGAGGCCATCGAGTGAATCGACTCGAGATTCGATAAAATTTATTTGAGCTTAATAATAGACTCCTTTTAGGGTTCTCTGCCCATTGAATGTTTTGTACAAACGTTCCTTTATATAGATAAATTGTGAGGGTTCGAGTATGACAATTAAGTCAGTGTTGGTATCAGGGTTTGGTAGGTGAATCTCTATGGGGTAGTACTAATTTGGTCACGGGGTTCAGATAGGGGTGATTCAGAAGATATTGATAAAGGTTTTAGTTATTTTACTGTTACATAAATACCTATCGGATAAATTGCTCGTTAAATTTGCGTTATATGTTTTAACTAGGCACCAGTGCATGGGCCGCTAAAAAATACTGAAAATCAATGTGCATGTTAACCGTTTGGTACAGTCACATTACCAATTAGCTGAACCCCACGTGACTTAGAGCTCAATCGCAAATCTGTAAGGTTGTAAAGTAATGTTACCTGATTCTGTTTTTTTTAAACAACATAATATATATAATACAATGTAGAATATAAAAAAAATAAGAAAATAGATAAATACTTTATATTTTACAGATATGCGAATGTGTTCTGGGTCACGTGGGGTACAGCTAATTGATAATGTGACTGTACACGTGTTAAAACAATAATTTTTTCCTGCAGCTTTTTCCCCGATGGGGATGAGAGTTATGACGCCATGAATTTGAACTTTTTGTATGGAATTTGAAAATCTTTCTTGAAACCCATCATGTGGGGTATCAAATGAAAGGGTTTCATGAGCCGGTTCTAAAAATATACTACAATATTACCCGTCATTCACTTCTTTACCAAAAAAAAATAAAAGTATTTCTGGAAATGGTATTAATATTCGAATAGACTTTTTCCAAGTTGGTTATGTCATGATATGTCATCAATTTACAAAACCAATAATAATAAAATTAAGCAGATATACCCTATAAAAAACCCTATCAAACTTTATTAGCTACTTTATCTTAAAAAACGTAAGATACGACGCATAATCGTGTAAAAGTAAAGCATAACGTTCAAATCTGCAATGATGTGGCATCGTAACTCAGCCGCCTTACATTGGCTATAAATATGAATTTATTGCCAAATTCAGCAACATATAAATTGGATAAATATTTGAAATGGCGAAACGAGAGCAAGCCTGTATTTATTTGACCAAAGTGATGGTAGATTGTAGTGTACCAACACGATTCTCTAAAATTATTTTTATGGAGATTTGTAACGTTTGAAATGTTTCTGCTTTTTATCCATAAAATGTTGAGATTTTTTTAAATTTCATTGTTATAAGCCAAAGTCAATAAATATGATTATCCCGATATTATATAAAATTCTCGTGTCGGTAGTTGCCAAACTCCACTTAAACGGCTGAACCGATGTGTATGGATTTTTTTGTTAGGTCTGAGAATAGGACACTATTCTATATAAATATATTTACTTTATTTTTCCTTTATATATATGGGTAATTAATACACTAAAATACTCTTTAAAAAATACAAAAAGACAAACTAAATCAATTTCTTATTAATTTAAAAATAAATGGTGCCATGTTGTGACTTGGTCCTAGGACCAGGGTGGGTAAGTCGTTTGATCTTTTGTTTAGACAAAAGAGAATGGAAAGAATCTGGGGAGGCGTTTACACAGCAGAGTGGGACAAAACAGGCTAAAAAATTATATTGCATAACTCCTATTGAATATTCGAAATTTGAAAATAAAATGTTTTAGTGAATCGCGCTGCTGAAAACTAAATTTGCTCGGGTCGAACTGATTCGGGCATCGGGCATCGGGTAACTCTACCGAGTTACCGTAGCCTATCGGTTACCAATTGTGATCCAATACAAAAGGGAAATGAAATAAACCTCAGATGTTATACGGTCGTAAAGACGATTCGACCGTTTCATGACCAATTTTAAAGAAATGGTTTAGTTTAAATTGACCGGGTAAATACGATCAATCTATCAAATCGGATCTAGCTCTTTCAGGAGTCTTTCGGTTTTATTGAAGTAGGTGAATGGTAGAGCGTTTCTAAGAAGGGTTTTTAACCGATTCAAACTGCCAAACACAGGGTTGCGGGTTCGATTCCCGCCACAGACAAGTATTTATGCTTAGATATTTGTCTGTGGTCTGGTTGTTTCTATGTATTATAAGTATATATTTACAAAAGAAAAGTATATAAGTAGTATATCCGTTGTCTAGAACCCATAACACAAGTCTAGTTACTTAGCTTGGGGCTAGATGGCGATGTGTGGAATGTCCTGCAATATTTATTTATTTATTCTACATATCACAGTGTGTAAGAAATATCCTGTAATGATTCTTAGTTACTTGTGCCAGTTACTTAGTTACCAGGGCATTACTAAAAATAAATAAGTATAAATATTAATGCATTAAAGCAAAGAAATAAAAAATCGTAAAAATTGCTTGCCCTAATTTTTGCGACACCAATATTTGCAGCGAGTTGATAAGGTCATAAAATTATAGTGTTATAAAATGTTATCACATTTTTAAAACTCTGGGTAATTCAGGGTGATTTTCCCCAAAAGTGTATTATTATCTTCTTTTTTTAACTTTTTATTTCGTTTTTGGTCCGAGGGTGTATAAGTGCCATTGTTTCGATTTATGTAGTCGAGCTCCGGCAGCTAGTCTATTCATGAGAAAAATTCTAGCTTCTCATAAAAGCTTCTTCAAATATAATAATAGAAATACCTAGAAAACGTTTAAAAGCATCTTTATTATTTTAATATTGTTTTCTACAGTCTTCTTACAATCTTTACAAAGTAAGATTCTCGGTTAAAATAAATTCTAGCTTTTTACTGTGACTTGAGTCTATTTTAAATAAGCAGCAAAGCATCAACATTAAAAAAATATGGTTTTCTAAAAGTCGTGAAACAAAAATTGTTTCACCAAGGCGTCTAGAACCACTAGGACCCTCGTTGGAACACATTGTTTTTAATTTAATAAAAGAAGTTTGTTTTTAAACTCGTTTTTGATAGAGGTGATCAATTATTAAAAAAATACAGACATATGCTACAAGCAATGCTAAATATTTAGCAATATTAAAAACTAGCTGCGCTCCGCGGTTTCACCCACGTAAGTCCCAATCCCGTAGGAATATCAAAATTAAAAGTAGCCAATAGCCTTCCTCAATAAGTGGACTATTCAACACAAAAATAATTTTTCAATTCGAATCAGTAGTTCCTAAGATTAGCGCGTTCAAACAAACAAACAAACTCATGAGCTTTATAATATTAAGTATAGATTCAACTCTTAATTTAAAGTATAGTATTTACCTATTTTGTTATTTTTTTCATATTGTATTGTATGGTACTTATATTGTTTAAAACAAAAACAGATTTAGGTACTTAACATTAATTTACAACCTTACAGATTTGCGAGTGAGGTCTAGGTCACGTGGGGTTCAGATAATTGGTAATGTGACTGTACATCTCACTGTTCTCATATATTAAAATTACAAATTGAAAATTCAAAAATGCAATTCACCGTAGATTTGATTAAAACCAAGTCTACCCATCGGACAGAAACATCGGGATGGAATGCAATAAAATTCATTTCACAGTCCCTATACCTGGAGGGCAACGTTGCATGCCGAAAATTGAATTTTCCAGAACATTCTACATTCCTATCGGATAACTAATTCTATTAAATACCCATTCTGTGCTGGAATGAAGTGGTGCATGTGAATTTACAGATAGAGTTCGTCTCGGTTCTATATCTAGAGTGCGCGGTTCGGAAATAGCAGCTCAGTTTATTGTTTAGTGACACAAGAGCGACACTCACAATGAAACTTACTTTGAATACATTGAACACGTCTATTTTGAACTAGTAGATAAAGTTGGATTAAAAATAACATTCTAAGTGGTTCTTTTAATTAAATCCTACTAATATATTAATCTATATATATGAAATTCTCGTGTCGCGGTGTTAGTTACCAAACACCTCCTAAACGGCTGCACTGATTTGTATGAATTTTTTCCTTTTTTTTAATGGCAAAACAACGTTTGCCTGGACAGCTAGTTATTGTTATAAATGTGAATGTTTATAACAACAATTTAAAACTAAAACTACTAAACCGATTGAGTTGAAACTCGTTATGTATATAGCTGTAGATTACCACATAGGCTACTTTTTATCCCGATGTTCTCGTACTACCTACCCTGTTTTTATTTAACTTTACTAAATCTAAAGTATGTTGTGTATAGGTAGATTCTTAATGTGGACATATTCTACTCTGTTATTAATTTTAGCAGGAGTGTAA
Source organism: Idaea aversata (assembly GCA_907269075.1). Taxonomy (NCBI): domain Eukaryota; kingdom Metazoa; phylum Arthropoda; class Insecta; order Lepidoptera; family Geometridae; genus Idaea; species Idaea aversata. The sequence continues at coordinate 1,001,243 of OU026100.1, forward strand.
AATTGTGGTATGTTTGAAATTTAAGTTTGCTGGCTAGGTCTGGTCGGATATATCTGGTTAAATTTATTTCTAAGTTCATCACGAGATATCGGATTATTATTTACTTAAAATACTGAAATCAGGATGAAAAGTAGCCTATAGCACTCCCAAAGAATCAGTGTACGAGAATATTCATGAATCCTTGCCTTCGAATCGGGTTTGTTAATTACACCTAATTTACACTCTTGTCACAATGTATTATTGCAAAACAAATACGAAATATTGAAACAAAACAAAAAAAAATGGTTGTCTGTAAAGTCTGTTTCCGGACGATAATTTTACGTGATAACGTCTTAAGAAAACATTGATGGTAACCATGGCAACGATAAAACGTTGCTATAGTTACCTTGTCAATAACATGAGGCGTTCCAGTAACGACGCGTGACGTCACACTTTTTTGAGATTGCAGGTGTTCACCAATTTATAAAACGTTATCACGTCAAAAAACAAAGTTTAGGTATTCAACACAATTTTATTGGATTTAAACCTTAGATTTAGACACAGATTTACTCGTGAACTATAGTCTAACTAAACACTATATATCCCTATATATTATATAGGAATAGTATTTAGACTATAGTTGACGAGTAAATCTGTATCTAAATCTAAGGTTTAAATCCACATCTCGGACTATCCTTAAACCTCGTTTTGGAATAAGGGGGATAAGGTTTAAGAAATAAGTATTCCTTCTTAAATGATAATGTCAGTAACAACGTAGCTTCTTTCTACCTAGTTTTTCCTACATTATTATAATTTTCATAAAATTAATTAAGAAAACCAACCTTCTTTATTTCTCAAAGGAGATAAAAACCCAAGAGATCAAGTGATATCTTTAAAAAACTTTTTGAATACAAATTCGTATAATAAAATTCTAGGAAAACGCAGAGTATCTATTAATATAAAATATAAAGTCTGACTGATAGCAACGCACAGCTTTTAAACCGCTAGTCTAGAAACATAAACTTTACAGGGTCTGTTCTTTGAAAAATGAAGGCTCTTATCTACTATGAAAGGGTTTTTCGAAATTCCACTCCTGAAAGGTTGAAATGCAAAGCCGTGGGCACAAACTAGTGAAAAAATAAATTTCAATAAAATGCAGAATATTTTCAATATACATACATACAGATTCGGGCAATTTCCTTTAGACACCGGAAGGTCCACTGGCAATATATCAGTTTATCATCGACACTGTACAATTTCCGACTTAAATTTTAGATCAATAAAGTTCAATTTAGCTCGGTCGGACGTCAATTTAACAACTGTTTCCTGGTTGCGGTTAACCAATTCTATAATCTGATCGTAAATTTGTTGAATTACTTGGTTTCAGTTTAAATATTTTTGTTTTTGCTCTATGTTATTTAATTAGTGCAATTAATTTGTAGATAATTGGACTAGTAGTTTTTTGAACAGTGGACCTTGCGAGTTTAAAATTTGAAGAGTTTTGTGTGAGGAGGCGGTTTAAAGTGCTCCATCAATCCTCGTCAAGTAGAAGAGCCGATTCCACTGGTAGAAATCTAAAAGATAGCAATTTATTACATTTTGAGGATATATTCTGCTCATCACTCCGACGATCCTCATCAGACCTTTAATTAGGACTAGATCTACCCATTCCTAAGAAAATCGATGGTGACACACGGACAGACAGACAGACTGACAAAAAAGTGATCTTATAAGGGTTCCATTTTTGTCTTTTGAAGTACGGAACCCTAAAAGAATCACAGAAATAGAGTCTCATAAGGCGGAGATATGCAGTACACCCTTTTTCATTTTGTCTCTTTTTGGGGGAAATAGCCCAATCAAATATCCTCGACGACAAAAGAAATCTAAAAAAAAACAAAAGTTACTTAGCAAGTTTAGTCCAGATTGGTTGGTTGGTGGTCCAAATCCGACCTGTAGAGTAGAGAGAAAAGCAAATTTTGCAATCCTTGAAGCTGAGACGCTTCGCTCGCTCGGTTAAATAAATATCTACACGATTAAAAGACGATTAAAAGACACACACATATTTTAGTATCATATTTATGTGATACTAAAATATGTGTCGTGATAGGGTTACAAGACCCATGGTTGACCTAAGTCATCCTTGTCTTGGTCAAAGTTACACTAAAATCTCTACTTTCTTTCTTTTTATTTACTTAGTAGATTGCAGCATCTGCTCCTCTTTCCATTTCTAAGAAATATAATTCAATGGTAAAAAGATAAATCTGCATTTATTTACAAACTCATTCATAAATATGCTCTTTTATGAAAGGACTCATTTTATGTTTCATAAAACGGATCCATACTAAATCAGATGAAATTCACGCTAAAATAATAATGTTCGAAATACTTCAAAGTGGGGTGGGGTTGGAAAGTAACGTAACAACCAAATGAGGCTTTTACGTGACCGTGGCAACGTTATGCGTAGCAACAAAAAGCTTCCTTGAAAGTTCTTTGAAAGCATTCATTTAGGGCCGAAGTTTATATCGGCTGAAAGATCTGCTGCTAAAATTTGGATTGATGACGAATCGTTTTCCTCAACTTGGTGCTAAATAATGCCTGCTATTTCGGGGAGTAGCGAGAACGAGGGCTGTGAGGTCATAATAGTTTGTATAGTGATACCACAGTATAAATTATATCTATAAATATAAAATTCAAAGTCCTGAGTGATATATCAACGCACATCTTAAAAAACCGGTCAAGTGCGAGTCGGACTCGCGCACGAAGGGTTCCGTACCATTTAGTTTTTATTTTTATTTATAATTTTTATTTTAGAAGTTACAGGGGGGGACACTTTTTACCACTTTGAAAGTGTCTTTCGCGTAAACTATTCAGTTTAGAAAAAATGATATTAGAAACCTCAATATCATTTTTGAAGACCTATTCATAGATCCCCACAAGTATGGGTTTGATGAAAAAAAAAAATTAAGTTTCATTTCTATGTATGGGGAACCCTAAATTTTTTTGATTTTTTTCTATTTTTGTATGAAAATCTTAATGCGGTTCACAGAATACATCTACTTACCAAGTTCAATAGTATAGTTCTCATAGTTTTGGAACTGGCTGTGACATACAGCAGACAGACAGACTTCACGAATCTATAAGGGTTCCGTTTTTTGCCATTTGGCTACGGAACCCTAAAAATGGATGGATCGGGTTAAAAAGAGAATGGGCATAGTGTCCCACCTATTGTATAGATGCAAGTTATATGTCATTTGAAACGTCATAACAGTAGCTTTATTTTATTGTATGACACCAACCCTGTAACTCGAATAGAGACGGATCTAGGACATTTTTAGTTTGTGAAAAAAAATCTTTCCGTTTAGGTCGAGATGTACGTCATTTGAAAGCTCTTGACAGCAGCATTATTTTATTGTACTACACTGGTCCTAAAATATGAACAGGGACGGATCTAAAACGTTTTTAATACTTAAAAACATTAAAAAGTTGAGATCGAGATGTATGTCATTTGAAAAATACTGTTAATAGCTTAATTTTATTGTGACGGATTCACTCTGAAATCCAAACAGGCACAGATCTAGGATGTTTTTAGTAAAAAAATATTGTTGTCGAGATGTATAACATAGTTTGAAACGTAACAGTAGCTTTATTGTGTGACTCCTATCTGGAAATACGAACAGGAACGGATTAAGGACGTTTATAGTTAAAGAACAGGTTGATGTTGCTATGTACGTTATCTGAAAGGCTGAGATGTATGTTATTTGATGCAGCAAGCCTTTTCGGAGGGTAAACAATTATTTTGCTGCTCGAATCTTTGCCGTGAGCATAAGTCAAGACGCTAGAACAAGCTTTTTTGACGTGATAAATCTTTTAAATCGGTCAGAAGAGTAGGGGTTTAATTACTTGTAAAGATTAAATGCAACGAACGTTGTAACATCATAAATGTGTTATAGCGTGTAAAGGGTGCATGGGAAGAAGACTTAGCTAATCTAACCTTCTAACAATGACTTTGAATAAGATATATCTGTTAAGAATCGTGTTAATTTGTCGTAAAATAAAACGTTTTATGAATTACACTGAGGTTGCGTCCTCGACAGAGTCTACCCGTTTTTTCCTTGATTTCTTTCTGGCGACTGGTCTTGGACGTTGTCATCATCACCATCCGAGCGATGTTCCCGGTTGCATCCCTCTAGCCTCCACTTTTCACGATCTTCGGCATCCCGGTTAGTGAGGCCATTTGCACGCATATCACTTTTTACGAGGTCAAGCCAGCAGTTCTTGGGTCTACCCAGTCTGCCACGACCTGGCGGAGGCGCCATGGCAAGACATTTGTTCTCCACGTAACTAGCAAGTTTCCGCAAGACGGGACCGTACCAGCGTAGGCGACATTCTTGCAATTTTATCTGCAATGTCTCGGACATGAAGGCTGCCCCGGATGCGAGAGTTTTTCGTCACTCCAGATATCCAGCGCAACATCTTCGTCTCCGTGACACGCAGTTCCTGCTTATGTCGCTCAAGCACCGGCCACGCCTCACTACCATACAATAGAACCGATCTAATGATGATTTCATAGACCCGTCCCTTTAGTTTAACCGGCATTTTGGGGTCGCAAATGACACCAGTCATCTCACGCCACTTGGCCCAAGCCGCTGAAATGCGTGACTTAACGTCGCAATCCGTCGCGTCGCCGGACGCGTGAATCACAGATCCCAAGTACTTAAACTGGTCTGTCCGCTCAATCATATGACCGTCTACGCAGACAGGTGTGGGATCTGTGGTATTGCAAGCCAAGTACTCTGTCTTCGCCACATTCAGTTGCATGCCGCCGTTCTCAAGTGACTTCTTCCACGTGTGTACACGTTGGACCAGCCGCCCCTTATCCGAGTCCGCCAGCGCAATATCATCAGCGTACATGAGCAGCCACGGAGGCTGCTCGCGTGCATCTCTGATGGCTACAGACAGTGCATCCAATATCACGCTGAACAAGAACGGGCTTAGGACGGAACCCTGGTGGACTCCAACGGTAACAGGGAAGGACTTAGTGTCACCAACAGCAGTTCGCACCACGGAATTAGAATTTCGGTACATGTCTCTGATGATTTGAGCATAAGCTTCCGGCACCTATTTGGGCCGCAACGCCCACCAGATCATCATGCGAGGAATAGAAAATGCAGAGGCGTATTTTTCGTCCTGTATTTCACCATAACGATCCTTAGGGCGATAGGGTCCATGGTGCCATGCCCGGGGCGGAAACTATATTGACACCCAGAGACAGTGCACTTCTGTCGGATCCGAGAGTCGACTATCCGCTCGTAGAGCTTCATGGTGTGGGACATGACCTTTATACCTCGATAACTGCCACACTCCTACACCGATCCCTTGCCCTTGAAAACTGGGGTAATAACACTCAATCTCCATTGGGCAGGGATCTCGCCGGTCTCGAGTATGCGGTCAAAGAGGTTGGTCAAGATGCCCACGAGAATCTATCCATCGGATTTACTCTGGATGGTGGAAATGGCGAAAGGTCACATCAACCACTTGTGAGCCGCAAATACCCCTTAAACTGAAGGGTCAAATCTATAAAACCATGATAAGACCTGTCGTCATGTATGGATCGGAATGCTGGGCCATGAAGAAGAAGGATGAGAGAAGATTGCATGTAGCGGAGATGAGAATGTTGAGATGGATATTGTGTGGAGTAACGAGGATGGATAAAATAAGGAATGTGTAAATTAGAGCAAGCCTAAAAGTAGCACCGCTTACTGATAAAGTAAATTAGAACCGTTTGAGTTGGTATGGACATGTGATGAGAAGCGAAGAGATGCATGTGACTAGAAGAGTGATGAGTATGAATGTAGAGGGGTGAAGAGGAAGACGACGACCTAAGAAAAGATGCATGGACTGCGTGAGACAAGACATGATAGAGATAAATGTGAACGATGAGATGATGATTAATAGGAGTAAATGGAAAAAGAAGATATACTGCGCCGACCCCAAACCAATTAGGTTAAGGGCAGGAAGATTATAATGTCTAGTTTTGGGACCATAATTGGCTTGGGCTGAACCGAAAGAAACAGAACAAGTCATGAAACGAACTGCTACAAAACGAAAGCGTCTACAAATATCAGAAATGTTACCTACTTGATCTAATGTACCGATTATCGCTGGAGTTAAACTCGTATTGGAGATTTCTTATTGCCAATATGGTAGTGCCACCGGTATACTTACTACTGCTACTGGTATAATGTTCATTGTCGGAGGTTTAAGCAGTCATAGTCTTAACCTAGAGGAATGTAGAGTGGAAGAGTGGGCTGAATACACTGACCTTTAGATAAAATACCTGCTTTTTTAAATATTGGTCGTTACAAAAAAGGTAACAACAAGGATTTAATTCATGACAATGAAATCTTTGTTCTGATAAACATGAGTACTATTACTAAAGTTTTTGCTTTCATAAGGGAACTTGACTGGCAAAAAATACCCAAATTGGCATCACTACAGTTCAAAATCCTTATTTTGTCCTAGTAAATAGGAAACCTTCAATTTAGAACATTCTATGTTTGCTACCAGAATGGGGTTAGTATGTGGCGTAATACAATGAATTGCCAAAGGATAGCGTTTTTGACTAATTTTTGAATTTATACTCCCAAGCATAAAACACTAAAGCTTTTTGCTGATGGTATAAGTTTCACCCTGCAGGTGAAATCTTTTGAGTGCGTAGAAGAAGGATTTATCAAACGCTTCCAGGATGTTAATGACAACACAGTGAACTAGCTAAATACTAATTACGACTAAGAACCAACTCTGAGCATTTAACCTACGTAAATAAATGAAAAATTATGGGTGACAAAAACTAGCAACTCTAAAATATTAAGGCGTTGTGGTAGACAAAATATGTTTAATTTAAACAGCACTGTCAGAACACTAAAATAAAATGTGGGTTTAGAAAAAACGAACGGTATTCCGATTAGAGGATCAACCCACGCATGATGTATAGGTCTGCTGTTGTATGCTATTTCTGCCTGAAAAAATCTTTGCATAGCCATCGAGTTGATGTAACCCTAAATAATGCATCTGTCGTCATCATAAGTTCAAACAAAACAATGTCTGAAGTTCAGAAAGTTCTTTTTAACTAACATCTCTCATAACTGTTTCTACAAGAGGATTGAAACTAACTCCAATAATGGGAAAAAAATTACTCGTTAGGAGGCTAATTTTGACAACCCTGCTAGTCCGGTGATCCTAAAAAGAACTTTTTGGAGTCTCATTTTCTTCCCATGTATTACATTTCTTATACTTCAAATATAAGTGGGTTTTATATGTGGATTAATTCATTTAGTGACTTGCTTTGGTGTCATAGTTATACTATCGGTGAGAACCAAATGGTTAATCAATTAATAACTACAATTTCTTAAGATTTTCCACAAGACACAAGATAGTTGAGAAATCATAGAAAATAGTTAATTCTTGTTTCAATCACTATCAAATCAACTGAAATAGATATAGATAGTTTTTTAACGTGATAACGTCTAATGAATTGATGAACACCTGCATTCACAAAAAGATTGTTGTCAGGAGTCATGTTAACAATATGCCAATGACGCCGTTATGTGTTTGTTGTATCATCATCATCCGAGCGATTTTGTATTATATTGTTTAATTATAATATCGCTCATCTGGCTTGTGTTAAGGTGACGAGTGACGAATAGAAGAATTAAGTATAAAAAGAAAAAATATATAAGAAAAATAAAGGAAAATAAATATAAAAGAAAAGAATAAAAATAAAAGCTAATCAAAAAAATCACAATTTTCCATCGTTTTCTTATGACGTTATCATGTAAAATTATCATCCGTAAACCGATTTTATAGACAACCATTTCTCTATAAAATCGGTTTACGGCAAGACAATTCAGGATGCGCTGAATCCGTTCCAGTTCGTATCTCTCTGAAATGGTGTTAAACAATAAAGCTACTGTTATCACCTTTTAAACTATAAAAATCTGGACAGCGTTTTTACTAAAAACGTTCTAGATCCGTCCCTGTTGTTATTTCAGGATCAGTGTCATGTAATAAAATATTGCTACTGTCAAGAGCTTTCAAATGACGTACATCTCGACGTAAAAAGAAAGCATTTTTTTTTCAAAACTGAAAACGTCCTAGATCCGTCCCTATTCGAGTTACAGGATTAGTGTCAACAATAAAATAAAGCTACTGTCATGACCTGTCATATGACATATAATTCGACTCTATACAATAGGTGGGACACCGTCTATACGAAAATGCCCATTCACCTTTGGCACACAAATTTTGACGTAAGCATTTGCTTTGATTTTGGAAACTTCAATCCCTGCGCGGTAGAAATAAAAGCTAGTTTACTATAAAGGTCTTTGGTACATCAACTATCAACTTCACGGGAGTACATGAGCTCTGATACTCAAACTTAGCAACTGTTGGTATGCAGAAGGCAGAATGGTATTCTTTTTTATTTGTGAAAAAAATGAAGATGAAAATATTATTATTTACAAATATGAGTACAGTTTGGGGAAATATCTGCAGCCCTCACACTAGACTAATGTTTGTATTGTGAAGTGGTAATAAAATAATTAAAAAAATTGTAATAAATAAATGCTGTTTGATTAGCTGTTTTACAATAAAAGTAAAAATAGAAGTATTTTTGTGAAGTCTTGTTAAACTTGGTCAATCTAGCGATATCAAGCACTTCCAACAGACCATCTCCCCTGAGGTCATCCCAGATACGCCCTTTGGCCCTTCAAGCAGCCAACTGGCAGCAAATGGAACAGATTAGGGTGCAATGGCTTCGCTTGGGGTCGTAGGCCAAGACCACTTCGGGCCAGCGTAAGTAAGTAGTATTTGAGAAGTAATCATCGCATTTTGACTAAGCCTAGACGAATACGTACAGTGAAAATTACCATATTATATATATCGGCGCAATTATGATTATTGACCTAAACTTTGATTGGTAAAACTAACTTTCATCTAGAATTCATGAAATTATTGATTATTCAAAACAATATTGTTGTTTTGCAATAACATGTTTTCATTTCGTTGTTATAATTCTTGAAACTAACGGTTAATTTAAACTACAATAATAAACAGTTAAGAATTTAATTGATAGATCGATTTACATTGAATTTAACTATTAAAAACAAGATTCTAGTGTTTGAAAAACATTCAATTGACTTAAACACAAAATCACTATAAATACAGCCGCAAAACAGTAGGAAAGCCATTCCAGCGCCAGACTTCAGACCGAGCGGACCTCCCTACAACCTGCGGTTTCTACTCAGCACCATTGAAGCTACTATTTGAAGACGAAGCTGCTAATCGAAGATTAGTCTACCTGATGACGTCGGCTTCACTGACGTCATTAATATTTCTTACCAAAAACCACTTATAAAAACTACTAACCGAAGAGTCGTCAAGTGGACGATGAGATTGGTGACGTCAGCTTCGCTGACGTCACCGATATTCTTTAAGTCCATGGAACACCTCCTCCGTCATATATTATATCAATAATGTCCGAATAGAAAACTACATTATAGGCGGAGTGGGGGGGTGTGAGGTTTTATTTTAGTTACAGAATTTCTTGATTTGGTCGCCGTGCTCAACGCCCGCGATAAAAGCTATGCAATAGCTTAAAGAAAGTTAAGATGGAATTGAACTCAGTAGGTACAAAAACTTATCTCAAAAATAAATATAAAATAGAAGGTAAAGCAATGTTCAAAATACTAGATCGCTCGGAGATCGGGTCGCTCGAAGACTAACCCGATGAATCACTATCTACGAGATCTTTAGTTTAGTGTTGAACCGGTAACCCTGTTTACTTTGTAACTGTTAAGTATATTGAAATATTAATAAAAAAGCTCTTAGATTTACAAACAAACAAATTGTACTCTTAGGTAGGTATTACTAAGTAAAAAGTTCATTTTATAAATATTTTTGCTTTCTAAACTTAAGCTTTTTATATCGTACCCTCATTTAAGTCGTTTCGAGCGTCTAAAAGGATAAAGTATACAGTTCAAATCGAGAATCTCTTAAGCCCGTTAAAAACCAGCAAAGGCAGGAACAAAGAACAAAGAATCGAATAAAATCGAGAGCAAATTTGAGTGGAATTTATTTCTCTGTCTCCAACGATGTGATCATTCATAACGATCTCTAAGTATCAAGTTTACATAGAAAACTTTTTAATGATCGTGCAAATCTGGGATTACACGGTTCATGGGAAACTTTTTAATTGATGTTTAGTTGCAAAGTGTTTTAAACCTGACTTCATCAATAAGTGTATGATATTGTTTTTAATTGAGCGCCAAACAAAAGCCTTACTCAGCATCTACAGTGGGTGTTGTAGAATGCAGACTAAGGCTGGAAACATATTATCGGACGCGGCTTACGGAAGCGTCCGACAGACGCGACTGATAAGTGTGCACGGTCGTTTGGCATACAACGGCTTAGATCGCTCTAGGACGTCCGAAAGTTTAAGGGCGGCCCAAGGTTACGTCCGCGACACGTCCGGACGCGTCCAATGTGTCCCCAGCTTGAGACTACCTGTTCACTGGAGCGGAGTGAGGTAGTGCAGCAGTGCGCGAGGTAAAAAACCACCAATATAATTTTATTTAAAGAAATAGAAAAAAAATCTATTGGTAGATTTTACCTCGCTTACCACTCCGCTACCTCGCTCTGCTTCAGTAGATGGGCAGCCCAAGGGATTTAGGAATCTTAACGCTGATCATCTTAATCGAAAAGCTGTCTTCGAGTAATCGGTGAATATTATTATACATTTAAAAAAATACGCAACGAATTTAACACCTCCTTTTTTTGAAGTCGGTTAAAAATCCCAAGAAATTCGTGTCAGGCAGACGACCAAATTATTTTGCAATTTAAAAAAGAAAGAGACGTACGTACAGTACTGAAATAATTATATATTATGATAAAGGAAGGTAAAAGACGAATTAAGTAGTATATACTAAGAACACCTAGTAGATAAATCACCCCAGGTGTATTAAGTTGACAACACCAGATTTATAATGCTTGAATAAGGAACAACAAAATTTTACCAATTTCGATAAACTAAACAATTTCAGAATCATTCGTGCTTCCAATTCCATGTCCATTATAGACACTGTCAATAATTGGTTTTATATCTACACTAATAACAAGAACACCATTACTATTAGCGAGGTGTTCCGTGAATTCAACACCTATCTATCATTGATATAGATTGGCTGCAGTTTGATTACGTTAGTTCTTTGTCCTATGTGGGTAAAACAAACATTAATTTGATAGAATATTTAAATTTGCATGGATAGAAAATATGCATCGCACATTTTCCATTTCATGCGATTTTCATAACAAAATATGGCAGTAAAGACTTGGGTTACGGATCATATTTTTGCAATATTTTTGGGACACCCTTTCAGCACAGATCTACTAATAAAGACTAAAGAGACTAATATGGAGAAATATCGTTAATCGAATAAACCAGTGGAGTCACTCAGCATCGAGGGATCGATGGAGGAGTAGATCACCTGAATGCAATTAGTTAAATTACCTTTATGACGTTTTAATAATGAAATTATGCAATTGATTTCAAATGAATAAAGAAATAACTTTTGACAAAACAGTGCGGCTTGAATGGCATTATGCTTAAATTTTAGCTTAAAATCTACATAAAGACGACCCAGTTGGCACAATGGTCACCATGCCGGACTGCCAAACACAGGGTTGCGGGTTCGATTCCCGCCATAGACAAGTATTTATGCTTAGATATTTGTCTGTGGTCTGGTTGTTCCTATGTATTATAAGTATATATTTACAAAAGAAAAGTATATAAGTAGTATATCCGTTGTCTAGCACCCATAACACAAGTCTAGTTACTTAGCTTGGGGCTAGATGGCTATGTGTGGAATGTCCTGCAATATTTATTTATTTTATTTAAAGGCATTTGCATTGGCATGCGTAAAAAACTCATTTCATTGGTAGGCAGGGTGCGGGGGAGTCACAGCAGTATCCTGAAGACGGTTGCGGAGAGGGTCAACTCTCCATTTATGGTGCATTTCAGGGGAGTGGCGGTCAACCAGAGAACTTTTCCTATAAATTGACTGTTGCTCTAATGACTTGCACCATCCGTCGTCGTTTGTAAGCCCATCCCTAATGATTTTTTAGAGCCCTAATTTTATTTTATTTTATACTTATTATTTTATTTCATGTATGGATGTGATAATTTTAATTCACAATATGGATCTTGGTTAACTGAAATAAATGCATTTTTTTATTTTATTTTTATTTATTAGGTAAACTGAAATCCAGCCCTAGACTAAATAATACGTCACTACATAGTATAAAATAAAGTCACTTTTCGCCGTCCCTTTGTAGGCTTAGATCTTTAAAACTACGCAACGGATTATGATGCGGTTTTTTTAAATAGATAGAGTGATTCAAGAGAAAGGTTTATATGTATAATACATGCATAATATAGCCGTGCGAAGCCGGGGCGGGTCGCTAGTATAATAATAAAGGACGCTTTTGTGCAATATATCGATGTGATATATTATCACCTTGGTGACAATTTCGTACCTATAATAAGTTCCTACGTATATTCACAAACGCAACGATTCACGCTTATATAGGTGTTTTGATATTGGAAAACCCATATTGACCACAGTATATAGATTATTGGTCAGGACAGTAAGTAAACAATATACAGTACGATACGAGCCGTTCGTGTCGACATCACATGTCATTAACCGACCGTTAATTTTGTTCGCCAAACAAAGATTAAGGCAGTACTATATTGATGTTTAATCGACTTTTATTGGAATCCGTAATTGGATGGGTTTATTTGATAGGGTCAGTGTGTACCGTACTGGACAATTGGTAGTCTATTTTTACTTTCTTATGTAGAGGAAAATTATAGAATGAACTTTTGTTGTTTTGGGAAATAGAATATACGTTTTGAAATGGATGAAAGATGTCCAATTAGTACTTTGCTATTGGTAGCGCTAAAGTTAGTAGTTTCGTCGGGTAGTGACGAAAGTCAAGAAAGGTGTCTGAAGTTCGAATGACGTCTGAACAAAGTTTCCCGCTCAAATTAATGTGATGTCAACAGTTCTCTAATAGCGTGCACTCTGCGGCTATTATTTGTTGCCTATTTTGCTATTAATAATCTACTATTTATTTTGCTTCAATGCCCATTGTAATGCTTGCACATTGGAGGACCAACTTGAGGCCAACGCTGTTGCAGTTGCAGTCGCCAAATAAAAGGACTTATATGGATTTAACCTAGGGAATTCACCCGCGTAAGTAAGTGGAGACTCATTCAGAAGTTAGTTTTGCTATCGATGAGCTGCCTGCTTCCTGAGCTGCAGACCAGACCATCGTTACGCATGGTCACACCGTCATTGGAAAAAGGAGGAAGTTTACAATTCGTTTGAATAATTTTAAATTGACGTCGTCATCGTGGTTAGATGATATTCACGCAGTACTCATTGAAGGCATATGAAGTCTGTTTTATAATTATTTTTTCATTTGAAAGGTGCTGCAGCAGAGCGTGAGCCGCTAAATCGCTTAATCGAGAGGCTTATCGGTCCCGTTACTTCTTCAATCTTCATATTGTTTTTTATTATTGTTTGCACAGTAAAACATTTATCTATTTGTCTATCTGGGAAGTTGATTCAGCGTGTGCAAAATGCATGTGCTAGATTTTGTTTCACCATTCCGCCTCGAACGCATGTCACTCCTTTTCTGTGCAAGCATAATATTCTCAAAATGGAGGAGAGGCGGAAGCTCCACCTAGCTTGTCTCTTGTTCGGGATCGTAAACTTCCATGTGCCGGGTTATCTATTTAATAAGTTAAAATGGGCGGATGATCTACGGCGTTTTCCTAGCCGGCCGAACAAGCACGTGTTGGATGTTCCGAGGCATCACTCTGCGGCCTTCCGCGGCGCCTTCCGCTTTTCTGCCTCCCAGTGTTGGAATGATATTCCACCTCCATGGCGTGCACTGAAAACGATAACGCAATTTAGTCGACGTTATAAGGCATTGCTGTTGGAAAAGCAGCAGGTCGATGCGCGAAATACTTACAGGTAGTTTGCGCACGACTTGCAGCGATGGTTTATTCACACTGATACGGCGTTTGGCGGGGCGGCAGCGGACGGCCTGGGCCGCAGGAGGAGTTAAATTTCATCTATCCACGTCATTTTTCCTTTTTCTTGGTCACTAATTGCAATCATATTACGTGGCGTCACGTTTTATAACCTTTTAATTTGAAATGTCAAATCCAACTGACAGTGACGTCTCCCTATTGTATTTTTTATTTATTTATTTATTTATTTTTTTTTTTTTCTTACTTCGGGCTGTTCCTTCTTCTTTTTTAAGCTATTTAGTACTCAGTATATGTATCATACAAATATAATTATTTATTTAACATCATTTTCTTATTCTATTTTATTTCTTTATTACCTTATATATGTAATTATTTTGCTATTCTACTTATTTATTGTTTGGGTGTGTATGCGGGAGCTAGAGACGATGCACGACGGCAGCGGGTTTGGCCGGAAGACCAGCGCTGCAGCCAAGTTATACTTGTCTGTGGCTTACAGCTGAGGTCGACCCATTTGGGCAGCACATGGCTTCTTAAATATTCATAAGTTAAATGTATGCTTTTTTTTCCTTATTTCTTCGTTGTATATGTTACCTATTTCTTTGTGTGTGTAAATTTAAAAGTTGTCGTGTGCCTGTACCAAATAAATGCTTTTCTTTCTTTCTTTCTTTCTTTCTATCTGCTCCTATGGTATATTCATTGCTTTTCATGCAGTGAAACTGTGAAATGCTGAAATATTTACACCGAAACGAAAATATAGGTTACATCCATCCAAACCAAGATACATTTTTCAATACTCCAGATAGAAATACCTGTCAAAGCACTACTCAAATACACTCTTACATTTGTAGAAGTTTCCATCAAATTCACAAAAGTACTTTCAATGTTGCCAGGCGTACATCAAGCGTAGGAAATTTAGTTCCGCGCGATAAAGTCTTGAGATGTTAGACATCCCTAAGAGCATTCAGACTACGGACTGGGTATCCACCGATAGTTTAGATTTGTATGATGCTGTCGATAGCAAGAATGATTGCTTCAAATTGTAAACTGTCTGCAAACTATCTGCCGATAGAAAGTCTTGAGTCAACGGTATCTCTCTACATCCCTAAGCTTCACCTGTCGTCAAAATAAACCGCCATAAAACTATCGGTTTTACTACTTTTAGTGTCTACACAAAACTTTTACGATTTTTTCTATTATATTTTGTTTGATATGTTACAGTTTTTGGTTCAAATATTAAATTCGAAAAATGTTATTGCGGTTCGAGAGGTCGAGGTTTATGGGGATCGAGTTACAATGGTAAATGTAATATTAAACGATGAATGAATTTTTATTAGTCTGCTTAATGGATGGATAAAGATATAAAATATGTATTTAATGAAGCTGCATCAACGGCATTTTACTAGTATTTAGTGTTGCAAGCAACAAGATAAAATAGTTGTACCATTTTAATGGCAATCCTGAGAAGATAAGAGCCCGGGCGCCATTTCACGGCGTACATACCTATACTTCATCGATCTTCAAATGCATGCAAAGGGCCGATGCATTTCATTGAAGAATCGATTGGCAAAGACCCAGGACCCGATGTTCTGGCTTATCCTAAACAGACCAGTTTTATTCAAAATAGTCAACTCTTATTAATTTTAGGAATCACAAAATTCTTTATTGTGAGTGATAAGGGTAGATAAATATTGTAGGATAATATACACAGCGCCATCTTGCCCTATGGTTGGCAACTAGGCTTTTGTCATAATGACCAGAAAACGAATAGATTAATAAATTATACATAGAAAAAACACTCCAACCACAAACAATATCAGTCTCTACTACAGAAGAGGTAATACTAACAGAAAGTTGAACCAATAACCTTCGGTTTCACAGGCAAGTGTTCCTCCGCTACGACACAGAGATCGTCAGATGAACTGGCTGAATTGATACCCAACTGATGTATGCTAAGGTGTGATTCCGTGGCCGACTGAATCACAACTCTATCGCTGCAAACCCTTAATGTCGATGACAAAGCAATATCAACACCAAGGCATGACGGCCTTCGCAAACAATCTCAATCCTAAATACAATACGAAATGAGCGGAATGTACATCGAATGTTCTCGATGCAGTACACTAATGAAGGCGCGTCAATCAGTCTGTTTGTCAGTGTTCGGTGCAAATTAGTGACAGTGCCAGTTCCGAGTCCCTTTTAATGATCACGTACGTGTTTTCTGCAGTTTTGTGCGTTTACATTGACAAATTGATGGCTGGCTGCTGGCTGTTCACTGATTTTTAACAGGGTAGGTATATTTTTTTTATTTCAAAGGCCGGTATTGTCACTTATTTGCGACTTCTTTGCTTAAAAGTAGGACGAGCATGGATAAATAAGAAACGAATATTAAAAAGAAATCCTGAAAGTTAGTGCCAGTTACAAACAAGATGCTTGAGTTGATAATGGACATGTAATGATGAAAGAGAAAAAACATTTGTGATTAAAAGAGTAATGAGGGAGATGTATAAGAATGGAGAGGAAGATATCGACCTTTAAAACGATGGATGGACTATGTGAAATAGGTTAACAGGGAGATGAAAGTGAATGATGAGATGAAGGCTAATAAAGGAGAATGGAAGAAGAAGACATACTGTGCCGACCGAAAATATATAAATTGAAATAGGGACAGGTGAAAGAAGTAGTGTTTTAAAGTAGAAAATGGCTCATTTAAAAGTATTATTTACTGCCCATTGTGCCCTCCTTGTACTAAAAAGGACCAGATAGAAGCCACAGAAGCGAGCAGTGCCTTAAATGTTGAAAGAAAATTTTTAGTTAAGTATATTAAAGGATATTGAAATTATAATGATGAACACATTATCACTCCTTTGCGTTGCGCAGTCAAGTAAAAAGCACTTAAATTCACAGTTGGTAGTTACGATCAGGTAAATAAAAATTGTCACTCCACCGTGATTTGTACCTATCAAAGCAATGCGAAGAAGTCTTCGCTGATACTTGATATGTTTTTAGATTAAGATATTTCTATTTTTTATTTAATGAAATAAGTTTAGGCACCTGTTTTTTATCCAAATTCAAATCTGTGTACCTACCTACATGCTACAAATCCTAATAAATTCGAATCATCTCATTAAACACACAGATCTATCTCTATCTAAGTTATACAAATGGCTATAATTAGACGCAAAGTAACTATTAATTAGTTTTCTCTCTACATAGCTGCGTCTGTGATAAGGCAGTATTAATGTTAATTCGAATAATTATTGTCGTGAGTCACCATTTCTTGATGTAGGGTCGCAGATGACGACGGTACGCTAGGGTGAATTGGGAGGATGTTAAGGGTGACTATTCGAAAATTCGAAACGTTTGCTCTACCGCGCTGCTGGGTAGGTAATACGAGTGGGTCAGTGAGGGCAGGTCTTAAAACGGCTGTAGCTACGAGAAAACCTTCTTAGGAGACTAATTTTTGACATAAGGTCTGCATTGAATCAATTTGGTAAGTACAACTACCGAGAAAAGAAACGATTTTTGAAAATTCACATCATACAAAAAGATCTACTACGAGCTTAGTTCTACAAAAATATATCTACTTAGTTGGTAACATAGTTACGCAGACCGCTGGCTTGTGGTTAACCATATTATCTATTCGAATTTGGTATGTCAACGGGAGACAAACTGTGGATTGGCTTTATGATTAGGATTGAAGAGTAGGTAAACGTGGTAGGTAGATTAAGAGAACGGTATTGGTCGAGTGGTAGATACCTCGACTTTCATTTCAAAGGTCGTGGGTTGATTCCCGCCACAGTCGGATAAGTATTTGCGTACAGATATTTGTTTCTGTAAACAAATATTTGTTGTGGTATAATTTCCGTCAATTATATTGCATTGATATAAAAATGTTTACATCAATTTTTGAAGTCAGCCAAAATCAAAATAAAGATTACGTATTTAAACCTAATTACAAGAACATCAAAACTTTTAATTACCAAATGACAGAATTAATTAACCGCTTAATTCGGTTGTGCCATCAACTTTTAATTTCAGAATCAATTAGCACCTCTTAATGAAACTTAAGCCGAGGTTCGTTTTATCGTAAGAGATTTATTGGTTGATGTACAAATTGACGAGGCTATCTCAATTATTGCCCGTGACATTGGTTTTGGTAATAAAAGTAATAAATTTTGTTTGTGGGACGAATATAAACGAAGAGTAGGCGTTAGTCTTTGAATGAACAAAGTGGCATAACCCAAAGCAATGAGTACCTAAGTAGGTACATCGGTAGATAAGTATCTACTGAAAAAAAAAGAATCAGTTAACAAGTTCGTTGTTTATCTTAGTATAATAGCAATTGCATATCCATCAGGATAGTATTACAAATCTACACATTATATTCTTATACCAATAAACACAAATAATTCGGGACACTATAAAATGGTTCGAGTAAAATGAAGCCACTGACGACAGAGAGAACCACGTCCAGTCATTATAATACAACACAAGAAAATGACAATAAAATAACATAACGCCGCAACCGATGCTCTTATACTTCGAATAACTACAACATGCAACATGCGTGCAACATGCAACATGCGTGGCTAAGTTTTGGGCGGGAGTGCTTTGATCAAAGTGCATTGCATTGGCCGCCCCGTTGACATGAAAAAGAAGACTACAACATGCAGACTTCATCCGTTATTTTCTTTTGTAGATGACAGGATCTTGCTTCGCCTTAATAATTTACCTTAATAATTCATTTGGCTTCGCTTAAATAATATATTTGGCTTAACCTTAATAATTTATATGAGTGCGGCCATTTGTATTTTTTTATAATGTGTGTAATTACATAAAATATTTAATTAAATATTTACGTAAGTAATTATGACTTTACATAAACATACGGCTCACGATCAGAAAGTCTAAGTAGCAAAACGTCAAACAAAGCGAAAAGTCTAGTGAGCAGCAATCTGCCTAGTTAGCTAATCGCCCAACCTAGTTTGTTTCGACTTGATTTAAAAATGTTTTTTGAACAAAGCAATTCTATTATTAAAAATATTCGATTGTTTGAAGCAAATGGACGAATTGATGAATATTTTATTACACACCTAGCCTGTATTATTTGATTTACTACCGTGTGATATACGAGAAGATTAATTTAATAATTTTACTGTGAAACAAAATAATTGAAAACTGTATTTTTATTTTAAAAATCAGTTTTTAATTACGAAATTGCAGGTACTGCTTTTAAAAGCTTTTTGCTTAATACATGCGATTAAATCACATTTGTATAAAAGTAGAAAATTATGAATGTTTAAATAAAGCGGTTTTTAAAGAGTGGCGTGAACTCCGCGTATTTAGACAAGTTGAAAACACCCCAATAATAATTCGTACGATAGTGCGACTTTCGCCTAGAACCTTAGCATCCTTTATAATTATAAGTATGAAATTTTGTATCTACATTATAACGAAAATATTATTATACAAACCAAAATGAACTCCATATTATTATACAAATATCAAACACAAATTACCCAACAAAACTTCAATCCAAAGCGTCGTCAGCAAAAATAATCTTCAAAAATTTCCACAAAAGAATCCCATATTCTCTAATACTTATAAAAATCGGCTGTCACCTTTGCAAATCGCGAAAAATGTCGAAATATCGCGTTCAATCTGGGTACTAGTAGGATCCAATCATGGTGGCTTTGAGAGTCACCTCGATGAGATTACGCGTTCGCTTCGCCATGGAGTTATGGGATGGAATTCTTGAGGAGGAGTTATTGGTGAGGGCATGTGAGGGTAGGTGAATAGCGGTGCAAGTTTGTGTGGAAACTGAAGAATTTAACAAAAGACGGTATTTGAAGCACGCTAGACGTTCTCCGTAGCTAATAAGAAGTGATATAATAACCAATTTCTAAACTTGTATATCTTGAAATTTGTTCGCTGTTCATTAGGCCAATATTCATTATTTCTTGTATAGGTATTTAATAACTTTAAAAGAGACTGACTGTCCAATCGACACGACACAAGCGATGTCCATTAGCGAAACTTTAGTGGTTATTCAATTTAATAGTAGAAACGTTGGTGTTCATCCAGTACCTAAGACAGACTAAACAGACTAACTAGGGGTTTAACTTCCTTAAATCCTTCCTTAGTGGATACACACGTCACAACGTCATAATAGATATCATAATGATTCGTCAATTGGTTTGTACTGGGTTGATATTTTAATCAGTCAAGACTTTGAACTTTATATTTACAGATAACTCAAGACTTCTAGTAGCTTCGTTCCTAGCCTGAACACAAGTGGAACCACGCAACCCTCACCGCTTCGTTTAACATCCGATACCATGAATGGAAAAATTTCAGAACGTAGTCACGGATCTCGAGAGCCTCTCAACAACATCCGATTATATTTCCAACAATAAAAATATACGTGCACTTTAGACCAATGAATTTGGGAATCCAAACCGGAACGAATAAAGGCGATACGATAAAGAGCGACGACACAGTCGCGCGGCACTGTACTTTTCTTTGCCGTGGGATATAGCGGAAAGTTGATGGACAGTGTGTCAACAACTTAAACTTAAATTAAAAAAATAATAATTAAATATTAGATAAGTACTTACATCAAATCAAATTACACAAAACAAAAAACTAAAAATAATAATAATAATTACAAAATGACGCCAAAAATACAAGAAATTAAAAATAAACCAAACAACATGGATAAATATATAATAAAATTAGTACCTATAACATTACAAATCAGCCTATGCCTTAACATTAAAACAAGAGAAAGCCCTCAGCTACACTACACCCTCAGGCATTGTCCCCAAAATGCTGGCAGCATTTCCTCACTAAATAGCTAGACTGAGTCGCTGGGACAAGAAGCCGCCAGCTCTAGGATCGCCGGTAGCCTCGACGAGGCGCGCCGACAGCTCCCTCAAAAACTATCTATATTTATGACATTCCACCTATGATACATAAATTACAAAAACATACAGATTGGTGGAAGATCATCACATTTCTAAGAAATCATGGTCACCTCTGGCGCAAGATCAAAATTTAGCCATTTACAGGAGGCCTTTTTTAAAGTGGAAACATAATGGGATTCTAATAAAATACATATTTTGTTACACAAAAGTTATATACAACTGATGATAGTTATTTGAGATACAATTATCTAATAAAACAAAAAAATCAAATAAATTGGCGCCGATTCAACTTGATTGCTCGTAGCTGTATGGAAGATACTCGATCCCGAAATGGATAGACAATGGAACGCAAATATTTTTACAAGGAAATAAAATTAAACGCGAGAGAAAAAAGGTGAAGGTATAAATGTAGATAGATAGGTATTAGGTACCGACCTTATTCTTTTCGAAGTTATTTATTGGATTTCATCGAATTTAAACATTGGATGAAATTTTTCAATTCTCAATTATAAAAATAAGTATCATAGAGTCTTCAATTTTGAATCAATGGTACTAATAAGTTAAATGAAAATTGTGTTTTTATTTCAACGCTTATTTTGCAGAGGGTTTTTCATTGTTAAAATTTTGAGCGGCTCTTTTTGCTTGAAAAAAAAAATTTAACAGGCACATTAAAAGAGTCTATTAAAGTTTTACGACTACCTATCAGAAAAATATGATTTTAATTGAATGTGAATAAAACAGTCACCTACAGAACTGGTTAAGATTTCATGGAAAAAATAGTAGGAAGGACCTACCTAGCTAGTTCCAAATAAAGATTAACGGTACAAACGTATTTTAAATTAATTTACTAGAAAAAAAATCATACGCGACGCAAACGTCAATTGTGAACCTTCCTCTTATTTAAGTTTTTTAAGCACCCTTCTGGTTTGCCGCGTAAATTACTTCTAGTGGGCATATCGAGCTAAAAAATCATGTGAACTCCACCAAATTTCAACAATATCGGTTTAGTAGATCCGGTGCCTATTCTTCTAAACGAAAAACACGTTGTTCATAAAGTGTAAGAAGATAGGTTGAATGAGCTCTGAATGACTCGACTAATTTTGATGTAACTTGGAATGCTTACACTGAGGAATTAAATCACTATCACTACATAGTATAAAATAAAGTCACTTTTCGCCGTCCCTATGTCCCTATTTCCCTTTGTATCTTTAAAACTACGCAACGGATTTTGATGCGGTTTTTTGTAATAGATAGAGTGATTCAAGGGGAAGGTTTATATGTATAATACATGCCTAATAAAGCCGTGCGAAGCCGGAGCGGGTTGCTAGTAGACTAATAAAATAAGGCTTTTGTTTATCATTAAAAATAATTAATAAGCGGTTAAAGGTCCGCGTATGGTTTAAATCTTCGTAAATTCTTTTCTTATGAATAGCGGAGGTAGGCCGCTTTGCTATCTGTATGCCAAATATTAGCTCGTTTTATTTTACCTTTGTTTATTGGTTAGAGCTGTGCGTTGATCCATCAGTCAGTCATGACTATTAATTTTTTTGTTGACTATTAATTTGTTTTTACCAACTTACTCTCACCGATATTTACGCATGTGAAACTGTGAGACGCAGCTAGTATTAAAAATAACTACTTATCGAATATTTTCTCACAATTTATATGACTATTTTAAGTAAAAGCATGATAAGTTGAGGAACGCTACTTTAGTCGGCAGATAAGTTGTTTCATTTGATATACCAGTTCAATTTTTACTTATTAAGTTAAACTGATTTCATTATGTAAGCGTTTTTAATATCACTAGCTGTGCTACGTAGTCACCGGCGCAAGTTTAAATATCATATGAGAAAACTTTAAGTGAACGAACGCATTGGTCGTTTAAGATTCGATTACCACCATTGAACAAAATTTTTGTCCAAAATACTTTGGCATGTCTTTGAAATTGGTTTCTAAGTCCATTAGTTTAGACATTCGGTACTCATAAATGGAGCAGTAAAAACAATAATGTCTTAGAAATTAGATAAAATATTCGAAACATATTTAATCTAATCATTACTGTCCCTAAATAATATTTACGAGTTCCTATTGATTAGGTTAGGGAATTAGAGTACCTTTTGATAAGATTCACGGCGTCTTTGTGATAGATAAAATGAAAAAATCTCACGTATTTGTTCATCGTAAGCGGATAGATCAGACTTTGTATCGTTTAATATCCCAGGTCCATATATAAGGGGTAGACCAAGGTTGAGGAAGACAGATTAAGGGCCCTACCTCACCGGGATGCTGTGGTTACTTCTGGCTACCCTATCTTATCTTATCTTGTATATCAAGGGCTGACAAATAGCCAGCAACACTTCGACCCATTGGGATCTTTTGTGTTTACCCCTACCTTAATGTTTCTTACTCTTTGAAGAAGTGGTCGATTAACGCGGTGATCCCACTAAGAGGAAGAAACCTATATTCCTCCGGTTTGAGACACGCATTCCCAAGGAGGCTCAAGCGCTTCGCTGCTAAGACGTCGCATTCACACAGTATTTGCTCCATAGTTTCCCTGATATCACCCCAGGCTCTGCAGTAATTATTTGAAGTTACCTTCATTTTTAAAAGCATGTCATTGGTTCCGTAGTGTCCTGGCTACCCTAAGTCGCCAAACAAATGCGTCCTTCCTTATTGGCGACGTTGGACACTGAGTGAGTGGGGCAGTCGCCAGTAAAATGTATACGTGTAAGCACACGTATACATTTTACTGGCTTCTATGGCTACATCGCCAGTACGCCAGATTATCCAGTCTCCACAAAACGCATTGTATGTCGTGGTTACGCTACCAAACTGGCAAGACGTCGCCCCACCGTCGCCGCGTCGCCAGGTGAGTTATCTTCCATACATTTTAATACA
Source organism: Idaea aversata (assembly GCA_907269075.1). Classification (NCBI taxonomy): domain Eukaryota; kingdom Metazoa; phylum Arthropoda; class Insecta; order Lepidoptera; family Geometridae; genus Idaea; species Idaea aversata. The sequence goes on from OU026100.1 coordinate 1,025,165, forward strand.
AATCAGTTGGATACGTTGCCCGCGGCGTCGCCATGGCGTCCTGGTGAAGTAAAGCCCATAATCAAAAATGACCTAAAAGAGTGTAAAGTAAGTATCCCCAGACGATGCGTCAGCTAAAGCAAAGTGGAGGGAGAATACTAGAAATGCAGACATCACCATCAGATGGGATTAATAACTGCACAGGCGAGAGAGGTCAGACTTTGTATAGGGCTATTGTTTGGTCTGATTGAGTTGCTAGTGTGTGTGATCCAATGAATTGCATCAGCAGACTACAAGTTACAAGTTATCTCCCTGCTACATTGCTGTTAATTTTCCAACAACGACTTACGTCAGATTCATTTTATAATACATCATTACATAAGAAACAATAAACTCATGGGTTTTTTTGTGCTCGTGCTTACAGAGGTCAAGACTACAAATATTTGAAGGTATTATTTGAAATGGAGCAATTAAAGTCACATCCATGGGTTCTTAATATCATTACAATACGACGAAGTATCACAAATACGTGTTTCCGCACAATTTATGCTTTAATAAAAATGTTGAAACTGTTAATGAACATTGTCATATAATCGAACTGTTCACTGTAGACATACAAATGTATAGGCCGACTAAATATAATATTATGTTGCAGTGAACCATGGTTACATAGGTGAAGTCTCAAAGTTATTAAAACGTTTGTTCTATTTTTCATTCGCACAATACATCCTTGTTGAAATGGTGCCGGAAACGGAATCTAAATTGCCGCAAGTAAAAATTATACCTAATAAAAATCACTACATACCTAGTATAAAACAAAGTCGCTTTTTCTGTCCCTATTTCCCTTAAACCGCTTAGATCTTTAAAACTACGCAACGGATTTTGATGCGGTTTTTTTAATAGATAGAGTGATTCAAGAGGAAGGTTTATATGTATAATACATGCATAATATAGCCGTGCGAAGCCGGAGCTTGTCGCTAGTATTTAAATATTTTTCTCTGCCAACAATGTAGGAAATCTAAAAGAGTATAGGCCAACTTTTATATCGTCTTAATCAAATTATTATGATCTAAGATTTCTAGACTAGAACATCAGATGATAAAATATCTGTAGTCTGCAAAGGTCCATTAAATCTTAATCTTAATGAAAAAGGGATTATTTTTCTAAAAACTTAAGACGTTTATTTTTTTTCATAGTAAAACTAATCCGTAAAAATAATAGGATTAGCTGTTCTCAAGATTATTAACTTTGTTAAAAGCGGTGTTTTTTTCTACCAGTCTTTCAATTTCAGTGTTTTTTTATCCATAATTCTAGGAAATAATTATTTATTCAGTTATTCCCGTTTCAGTATTTATAAATTCTAGGTATTAAGTAGGTGTTTCAGACTTATTCTTGTTACTCGGGTTTTGTAAAATAAATTATGAATGTTATGAGTTAGGGCACTACAGCTGGCTACGGCGAATAGATAATGAATCTTACTTGTCTAGAATATTAACACTTTTTAAACTCACACGATTTATTTTTATTGATGGAACACCTGAATTCATTAAAAATGTCTGACAAAATATCATGTGACGTCATGCGTCATGGTATCATTACAAAACAGAGTATTTAATAATAATATCGCTCATCTGGGCTTGTGTTATGGTGACGAGTGACGAATGGAAAACGTTTCAGTTTCTTATAAAGGAAAAAATAGACTGATGAACACATTACCACTCGCGTTACGTTGCACACGCGTTGCGTAGTCGGGTAAACATATATAGAGGAAAAAAAAGAAAACCTTATTAAGGAATATAAAAAAAAACTCAATTTTTCATCGTTTTTTTTCTTTTTCTTTTCTGGCTAGGACTGCGTTAGTCAAGATCTAGCGAAAATTTCGGGTACAAAAGTAATCGTTCTCCTTCTCCACTAATTATTCTTCTATCTATCTACCACTGCGCCGATTTTTTTCGCAATCGGTCCCGTCGTTTGGCCCTAAAGACAAACAAACAAATAAATAAACGAACTTTCGTATTTATAATATTAGTTAAAATAGGAAGGTAGTTTGTATAAAATATCACAGTTTGGGGGTATTTGGTAGTGTACCTCCAAAGGGAAAATATTCCACCGGGCAGGTGTTATACCCGGTAGGCCGCGGCCCAACGACGTTTCGTTGGAACTTGTATAATTATGAGCTTATCTTCACAAAAACTTCGCTTGCGCGATCTAGGATCTACGATCGTCTTAGTGGCGCCATCTGTTGGTGGCGATGTGAAGCGTCGCTACACAGTTAATATATTTTAAAATTGTGCAATCCGTCATTTTATTTTATACTTTGGGTATAATATATTTTGTGAACGTCCTGTGTTGTGTCTGTTTGTTTTAGATAATCCAGCTGCTTCTTGTTACCGGCCAATCTCCTTCGTTAATTTCTTTAATCACTGGACATTGGCGGAATTGCAACGTAATGTGGGCAGAATCGCCATTTAATCAAGAATTGAATTGAATTGAATTATTTTAATGCCTTCTATGTATATATTTCGATCTTTGACATGTATAATAATAAACATGCTCACTTTATTTTAAAGAAAATAATATGTTGCCACATATTTTTCCTGATTAATTTAATTTTTTATTGTTCTTAGAGCAAAATGATTAGTTATTAGATCCTTGTTTCAAGTGCTATGTTAATAAAACAATCCATAAATATTGAAATTTTTCCAATAATCATTACCACCAATCGCACATAAAGATTAACATAATTCAAAATAACATAAAAACCGTAGATAACATTTTATTTTCGACGTTTCTTTAAGTAGATATTTCTACTTAGTGACATAAAGATGATCGTTTAGATAATTATAGCCTTATTTTGATTTATTGATATGAAGTTTGGTAATGCGTGATTTTATGGCGTGTTTAAAGTGTTAGGTTATACCTATAAGTGGTTAGGTATACACCTACTGAGAGATGAACCTACTGAGAGATGAAATTCTAACAAACTAATACTATTTATAAACATTAGATTAAATTAGGATATATTGGGTTTGGGCCGGTAGGTCAAGGGTGGGTTTGGTCAAAGTGCATTCTGACAAAAATTATGTCCTTGTTTTTTATATTCTACCTATACTTGGTAGAATATAAAAAAATGGTTGTCTGTAAAGTCTGTTTCCAGACGATAATTTTACGTGATAACGTCATAAGAAAACATTGATGGTAAGAATGGCAACGATAAAACGTTGCTATAGTTACCTTGTCAATAACATGAGGCGTTCCAGTAACGACGCGTGACGTCACACTTTTTTGAGATTGCAGGTGTTCACCAATTTATAAAACGTTATCACATAATTTTTAATTAAACATAATTTTTGTCTGACCACATGAGTAGAGAAGGACTACTCATGTGGTCTAACACTTCTCTATAGAATACAAATGTAACACTAAACTAAGCGATTTTGTACAAGAAGTCTGAAAGTCTGATTATTTAAGCAGTTTGCCTTCCTCTTGTCTAACTGTCTAAAAAAACTAAGTTAGGGTGTGTGTCTGAAACACTCCCAGTTTCCGGCTTCGAAACGCGCCTTCCAATGAGAAGAATACAAGAAACTCAAGAGGTTCTTTTTCACGTCACAGAAAAAAAAATATGTTGGTAAGATGTAGGTACACCCTTTCATAAGCCATTGTATGAAACTTTAGCATCCGCCAAAATAACTACTTACGAAATCATTAGTACGAAACTCTACTAGTTATGGGCAAACTGTACAAGTACATAAGTTCATATAATTCTCGGAAAAAAAAAACTTTTGAAAACTTCCTAAGGCATTTTAATTAGTGCCTATTGAAACTCAATTTCGAAGAAACCTAACTAGTCAATGAGTAGGTACTGTAACTTTTTGTGAAGAAACCTACCAAAAAAATTCAATAACTTTATTAGTACCTACTTCAATTTCTTGAGAAATTATAAGCAGTATTATTGGAAATTATTCCATTACTTGGAATCACAAGCACGATTCAGACCACTCCGCAACAATTCTGTTCAAGAGAACAAAACAAAATGAGCATAAATGAGAGCTAGTTGTCGGTATACCTACTTACTTACTTGTTAATATTCATGTCCATGATTTCTTTGGGCGGACGTAAACCACAAACTTCAAATTAACTTTTAAAAGCTCACACGATTTGTATAGTAATTATTTTCCTCAGTCATGGCGTCTCTATACAGTTCCGTACCTTAAAAAGGTAAAAAAAGGAACCCATATTACCCGACTACAAGGAAAGTCTTGTCCGTCTGTATGCCTATCCAATATCCATGTGTCACCACAGAGACCACAGAGAATTGAGGCGATTAACACCCGGGAAAATAATTACTATAAACTTAAAATCTACTGATAATTTCAAACATCTAACAAAAACACAACTTTAACTAGCTTTCTTAACCGACTTCAAAAAAAGGAGAAGGTTGTCGATTCGCGTATTTTTTTGGATAATAATTATTATGTTTACCGATTACTAGAAGATTGCTCAACCGATCGGTTTTTTTTTGTGTGAGTAAAGTAATCCGGCGAAAAATTGTGAGGATCTGATGAGGTTCTTTGGAGTGATGATGAGAATCGCACAGACGAACAGAAGACTCTCGTTTCGGAAGCCAAGCAAGATCCACTTTGGGTCTCTGAATCAGCAGAGTAAGTAAGTACTTATGCTGGGGCTACATTAGCGGGCGAAGATTCGTGTCGCGTTGTCGCGACAAAAACATGACAGTTCTTCTCTACATTAGGCGGGCGAAGATTCGTGTCACGTTGACGCGATGCATCGTTGTTGAGACGTAGTTGGTAATTTAAAAATGAATTAACGCAGGTGTACATCATTGCGTAAACACAAATATTCGCCGTAGCCCGCTTATGTAACCCCCCGCATTATAAGAAAACTGTCGGACAACTAGAAAATTTGTTATCTGAATAAATCTTCGGAACAAGAGCGCAAAGCAACAGTATAAATAATTAATGAACAACTCTCGACTACAGTTTTTACGTTGCAGAAGTTTAGATCGATTGTGTTCTTTTTATGTGTTAAGTTTTCTTCGTTACGTTGTTTGGTGTTTTTACATCAGACCTTAATGATGTCAATATGAACAAAACGGGAAATTTGGGGAACTGAGAAATATAAAGAATTCGTTTGAAACATCTTACAGTAATCGGTGAACATACATAAAAAATTATATCTAGGGCCAAATATAAATAATAAATTTTATTAAAAGCTTAACATAAAAAAATGTTTGTTTATGATACTGCGACATCCACAACAGGTATCACTGTTTTAAGATATTTTTTAGTAAATATTATATTAAGAAGTGCATATTATTTATAATATATTAACGTCATAACTTATAAATATTATTAATAAATATGAAACAAGCCAATCGTCAAATGCTTGTAGGTTATAGCTAAAGTGGTTAAATAATTTTTAAATCTTTTATTTTTTAGATCACCATCACAATGACCTTTTGCTGAAAGACAATCAGCTATAAGTATGTGCACAAAAGCATAAACGCGGTCAGCAGAAAGTGAACTCCATTGAGTTGACTTTCTGCTGACCGCGTCTGCTGATCTTTTATGACAATTCGACAAAAACAAAAAACAAAAAGAATCCTAAATTATTTATGCCATTTATTTAACAATTTTAGTGAAAGGATCTTTGTTGATAAAATTTGAAGTCATTAAATATTAAAATAAAACTGCAAAATTAAAAAAAATACAAATTAAATGTATTTAGATTTTTTATAAAAACAAAAGAATGCCACAATTAACAATTTTAGATCAACGTTCAAGGTTTTTTATTTATAAATACAAATTTCATCATCATCATCATCCGAGCGATGTTCCCGGTTGCATCCCTCTCGGGAGCCCAGGGTCCGCTTTCCTACTTTTACGCCTTTATAAATACAAATTTACAAGTCATTAAAAATTAAAATTAAACGGCAGAATTAAAAATTAATTACAATGCAAATTCCTGAGCGACAGGCTTTTGACGATTAGCGTGATCCAAGGCGTTTAAATTAAGTAATTCAAATGATAATCCAAACCGTTTTAACAATTTGTTTGATATCATTTTTCGTATCAATTTCATAGATACGTCATATACATCAAAATGACATCAATTTAAATACCATTACGTTTGAATCAGATTAACTTTACCATCTTAAATCTAAACACCATTATTTATTCCAATGGAATGCTAATATTATATTTTTAAATAATATATTCTGTAGATAGATAGATAGATAGATAAACACTTTATTGCACCATAAAGACAAACACGAAAAATAATTACATAAAAAAAAAAAATAACACAAAATAAATTCTAACTTAAGTGAAAATCTGCTAAAAGAAAATTAATATATAATAATACCTTACATTATGGCACAATGGGCGGCCTTATCGCTAAAAGCGATCTCTTCCAGGCAACCTTTGGATGGACAAGAATTAAAGAAGGGGATGGGTGGGTTGTTTGTGACGTGATAGAAATATATGAAGGAGAATAATAAATATTAAAATAATAACTGTACTGTACTGGAACATAACACAATTAATATAATATAAATATATAAATATAAAATATAAATATAAATATTGCAGGACATTCCACACATCGCCATCTAGCCCCAAGCTAAGTAACTAGACTTGTGTTATGGGTGCTAGACAACGGATATACTACTTATATACTTTTCTTTTGTAAATATATACTTAATATACATACAGACACCCAGACCACAGACAAATATCTAAGCATAAATACTTGTCTGTGGCGGGAATCGAACCCGCAACCCTATGTTTGGCAGTCCGGCATGGTGACCATTGTGCCAACTGGGTCGTCAAATTAATTATGATCACTTATAAACTTAAGTAAACAAAATAGTTTAAATAAATTTGTTAGTATTAAATTGTCATAACACTTTAACTTGGTGTTGGCCTTTCATTTTAAAGGTCGTGGGTTCGAACCCCATTTTTCCGAATTTTTCTTATGAAAAATGTTTACCATTTCTGAATTTCGAATTGCTTTAGGTCCTGGACTGTCCAAAATGGCCCATGCCGCCCGGAAAATCATAACCAGGTGACTTGGGACACTACCAAAAATAATATAGGAAAAAATTATGTGCGCGAATGACATTGCTCTTATGGTGAATGAAAAACATCGTGATGAAACCCACGGATTATTTGGCTCGTGAAAAATTGACAAGTTATTACCTCTGGAAAAGGTCAACTAAGCTGAGGGGGTACTAGGTGCTGGGTAAGCCGACTATATCCTCACGCAAAAATGTCCCAACTAAAAAGGTCTGTTTGCGGAAAAAATCCCGTATACCAGTACAAGTCACTCAAAGCGGGTGGGAAGCTTCCTACAGTTAGGGGAGTCGGTCCTTTGAGTCTAAACAAGTCTAAGATATGGTGTATCAATGACATAAAAAAGATTCATCAAAATCGGTTGATAAACAAAGATATCCGCGAACATCCATAAAAAAAATACATATTAACCGAATTGAGACCCTCCTCCTTTTTTTGAAGTTGGTTAAAAATACCTTTCAAAACACTGAAAGCATGTGTTTATTGCGCAAATGAATTCTCCAAATTTTTTCATCAGAATACTTTCATGATTATTTTCGGGAACTTTGCGAAAAACAAAAGAAAATTCTATATTAAAGGTCGTAATGTCTGTCACCATTTTAATAAATAAGAAGAGTACCGTATACAATGACTAAGACTTGTCTGTTTGTTCAAAGTTCTATCATAAAATATTCAGCAGGACCCTCAAAGTCTGGTATTTAGTTTAGATGTTTTTTATCACCACTAACATTTAAATTTTAATGTCCACCATTTTATGTTTTTTAAGCGTGAAATTTTGCTAGCTTTAATGTTGGTTTCTATCGAGGTAAATAGAATTATTTTTGACATTTAGTAGTGTGTAAATAAATTATCCAACTAATAAATAATCTATATCTCTGTTTATAAACGAGAAAAGATTCATCATGAAATATCTCAAACTACTGGAGCTACGAGTCTAGATCTTCACCTGAGAGTAACGACTCCATTTAGGACGTAGTAGTAACGCAAGAAATTATTTTTGGGAATTGAAACACAAAAGGGGTTAAAAGAGCTGATAACTGATAAAAGTAGGATGGAAAAATGCTCTGCGGCTACTATTAATCTCGGAAAAAACTAACGCAGATAAAACAGCAAAGCAGAGCTAGTAACGTTACAAATATAAAAGTTTGTATGTATGTTTGTTACTCCTTTATGCAAAAACTACTGGATTGGTTATAAAACTCAGCAGTATGTATAGGCTACTTTCTATATCTATATTTCTAAGATATCAGGACTTACGTAAGTGGTAACTGCTAGAAAAATAAATATTTACAAAGTAATTCAATTTCAAAATGTCGCGGCCATCTTTGTAATTTGTCCTCCATTTTCACCGGCACGTGGCGGATTCTTATCCGACGTTGATAAACCATAAACTTATTAAATTAAGGTACCGAACTTAGACGACAAACTTTTTGATTGGCCGACAACAAAAAGAAGGCACAGAATAAATAAATAAATATTGCAGGTCATTCCACACATCGCCATCTAGCCCCAAGCTAAGCAACTAGACTAGGATAGACTACTTATATTACTTTTCTTTTGTAAATATATACTTATAATACATAGAAACAACCAGACCACAGACAAATATTTAAGCATAAATACTTGTCTGAGGCGGGAATCTAACCCGCAACCCTGTGTTTGGCAGTCCGGCATGGTGACCATTGTGTCAACTGGGTCGTCAAGAATAAAATAAATATTGGCTTTTACATCAAATCAAGATGCTTTATACACAGTGCCAGCAATTTTAATCCTTGTTATTTAGGGCGCCATAGTATCTGGGACGAAGAAAGTTTGCTCAGAGCCTATACCAACTTCTCAGTTTAGACGACCATATTCGGAGGAAATAACATGTCAATACGTCGCGGGTTTCATTGCTTTCTTTCAAGACACAGATTAATATGTAGTTAATAGCGAGGATTATGTGGCGCCGTCAACCATAATTGTTTGGTGCGTACTAGCTGTTGCCCGCGACTTCGTACGCGTGGTAGTTTTGTTTTATATACCAAAACCTTCCTCTTGAATCACTCTATCTAATAAAAAAAATAAAAATCCGTTGCGTATTTTAAAGATTTAAGAATACGTAGGGACAGACAACGAAAGCTACTTTGTTTTATACTATACTAGCGACCCGCTCCGGCTTCGCACGGCTATATTATGCATATATTATACCTACATATAAACCTTCCTCTTGAATCACTCAATCTACGCATCAAAATCCGTTGCGTAGTTTTAAAGATTTAAGCATACATAGGGATATAGGGACAGAGAAAGCGACTTTGCTTTAGACTATGTAGTGATAGTGACTAGCGACCCGCCCCGGCGTCGCACGGCTATATTATGCATGTATTATATATCTAAAAAATTCCTTTTTCTATTAACAAAAACCGCATCAAAATCTGTTGCGTAGTTTTAAAGATTTAAGCATACATAGGGAAATAGGGACGGCGAAAAGTGACTTTATTTTATACTATGTAGTGAAGTGATAATGATGGAGACCAACTGGCTAGCCATATCGCTTTGGTCGAGCCGGACAACTCTGCGACCGGAGCGGTCGGATGGCAGCCTCATTACAGTGCGCATAGAAATGATTTCCTCGTACAAAGTTGTGGTTTTGGCCAACCGAACTAGGTGACCAAATTTGACCGAACTACATAGTGCGAACGATCCACGAGCTATCGGCCGATCAAAAGCATATTGTCTACGTTAAATCTAAACTTGTAAAATTAACGATCGAATTACTGATTATAACGTTTCCCTGATGAAAATTATTCATAACATAAAAAGTTTATGACGAGACAGACGTTTCAAAATGTAATAAAAATTACTTAGTACGTTTTAAGTCTTTGCTGAGTTCATTTTAATTTATGACCAAAGTCAAAGTTGGCAAAACAAGGCATTGACTTCTGTCATTAACCCCCTGAATAACAAAAAAATAATTGCAGTACATTGCAGACAACGTCATCTAGCCCTAAGATAAGCAACTAGGCTTGTGTTATGGCGGCCAGACAACAGATTTTTTTTTATCTGATAGCCAAGTATTTTAAAAAGTTCAAAAGTTAGTGTGAGTTGTTTTTCTACAATATACAGGGTTATTGGTAACTATATTAGCAAGCGGTTGAGGGTGACTTCTGTACACCTAAATAAACAACTTTTTGTTCTATGACTCTTTGAACATTTTTTTTTTCATTTTCAAGAGAAGTAATGAAGTGGCCCTTACCCGCTTGATAATAATAATTACCAATAACCCTGTATAAGAGATATTAGGGGAGGCCCATGTTCAGCAGTAGATATCTTGTGGCTGATATGATGTTGAAGGTCAGCGATTGGCTACTATCTCATGACAAGTAATGATGCGGTCCTAAAGGTGTTAACACACGTACCAATTTGATCGGCTCAATCTAGGGTACCGTTCCGCACAGGGGAAAACGGAACCCTATTAGTAAGACTTCACTGTCAGTCCGTCCTTCCTGGTCCGTCCATCCTTCCGTCCGTCTATCTGTCTGCCTGTCTATCCGTCTGTCATCCGGTTGTATCTCATGAATCGTGATCGTGTTTTTTTTACATTTTATGCATTTCTATTGTCGCTACAACAACAACTAAAAACAGAAAAAAAATTGGGGCTCAAATAAAACATGGTACGGAACCCTTCGTGCGGTAGTCCGATTCGCACTTGTTCGAAATTGGACGTCGGACTCGATCAAATCGGGACGTTAGTTAACCTTAAGATGTAGACTTTTTTACTTGAGGGTAGAAATAAAACGCTTGGTCAATTACTTAGCAGTCGAGCAGTCGTGTCATCGACGTCAGATGAAACATACGCTTATGTGTCCTGTCTCCCGCGCCGACCGGGAGTCTCACCGGGATATTCGTGGATCTTATCGCGATTTACGACGGAGAAACAGTGTGTGTGAGAATTTGTGTTAATTGTTAACTTTGGAGGGCGGCGCGGGCGCATCGTATGTGCTGTACCTACTTCCACCGGACTGCTTATCCGGGAACGTGTGACGCGGTAGTTCTTATAGTGTGCATATAGCTAGTGACAATTTATTATCACCGTACTGAAATAATATATGTGCAGAGGATCCTGAAACTATCATCCAGAAGAAATGCGGTGCTGATTGAACTAGGTAAGTGGCCTTCGTTTTTTTTCTTCCTCATAAGAGTGTAAAGATTCCTTCAGTACGTATTTAAGTTACTTAAAATCTTGTTCTGGCAGAAACCAGTGGTCCTTCTTATTAACTTAAAATTCCACCGACTTATCTACAGCTAGAAGACCTATGCACTAGTGACTTGAAGACGTAAAAGGTGGGAAGGAACAGTAGAACGAGAAGTTTTCCAACCTGTCGTCCTAATTTGTGGCTGCGCCGGTCTTATGTGTCGGAACATGGACAATTCCTCTAGAGATTGCTCCTTTAGCGTCACCCTGAGATCACGTGTGGGACATCCAGTTCTAAATCCCACGATCGCGAGTAAAAACAACCTCCAAAGTTAACAATAAGAGTCTAAACTGGACTAAACGTCTATTCCCAAATAAGTAGGTAAAAACATTTCAATAAGATTTGAGTACACAAAACCACTCGATTTCTAATTAGATTCGTAATCTAATACGGCCACGCTTTTCTCGGATTACCTTATTAATTTTATATAGGAAAAAATATTGGCATAATATTATAAAAATATTTCTTTATCGTGATTACTAAGACAGTAAAACATAAACGTAATAGATATTGACACAAGTAGGTATATCTTAAAGGAAATTAAAGCAATGATCATAAAATTCAAACAGTTGGTATTAAAATTTCAACGTTAATTATAAAATACTTTTGCCCAGCGGGTATACCAAAAAAATGAATGCTGATTCCTTGAAATTTTTTGGGAAATTCATGCAGTGCTCATTAAGACTATACTAGCGACCCGCCTCGGCTTCGCACGGCTATATTATGCATGTATTATACATACATGAATCACTCTATCTTTAAAAAAACCGCATCAAAATCCGTTGCGTAGTTTTAAAGATTTAAGCATGCATAGGGACAGAGAAAGCGACTTTGGTTTATACTTTGTAGCGATTCAGCGGATAGAAAATAGCTTTTCTTTATTATTATACTAGCTGCGCCCCGCGGTTTCACCCGCGTAAATTCCGATCCCGTAGGAATATCGGGATAAAAAGTAACCTATGTGTTAATCCAGGTCTCAAGCTATCCATATACCGAGTTTCATTGCAATCGGTCCAGTAGTTTTTGCGTGAAGGAGTATCAAACATACATACACACACACACACACACACACAAACTTTCACATTTATAATATTAGTAGGATAGGATAGGATAGGAAGTAGGATAGGAAGTAGGATAGGAATAATTTGAAATCAAGGTCCGCCTATTTTCCATCGTCTTAAGTTTCTGTTTAGATTGTATTTTGTTTTGGTTTCGAATGTCTTTTGTATTAGTTAAGGTCCCCCATGACCCCATGAGTTTCTTGTGCCTTCTTCTCATTGGTGGGCGCGTTCCGAAGGCACACATCCTAACTTAGTTTTTAAGACGATTTTATGTGGTCCTGTATACTTTTAAGTATTAAGCATCCAAAGAAATAAAGATTTTTGATTTGATTTGATTCGTCTTTTGTTTCTGTTTAGAAAATGGTTGGACCACCCTATCACATTTCGGCCTTCAATTAGGGGTCGTGGTTCAACTAGTTCGACCACCACCCCGCTTTAATTTGAACCTTTAGGTCGAGAATTTTACATTACTTAATCACCTAGTCTAGTATGGTCGAAGCATGATTTAATAATTTGAATTTGATTGGCCCATTCACCCAGTCTTTTTACGAAATTTTATATCACTACATAGTATAAAACAAAGTCGCCTATCCCTATGTGTGCTTAAATCTTTAAAACTACGCAACGGATTTTGATGCGGTTTTTTTAATAGATAGAGTGATTCAAGAGGAAGGTTTATATGTATAATACATGCATAATATAGCCGTGCGAAGCCGAGGCGGGTCGCTAGTTTAATATAAAGGTAATACGACCCGGTTGGCACAATGGTCACCATGCCGGACTCCTAAACACAGGGTTGCGGGTTCGATTCCCGCCTCAGACAAGTATGTGTTGGCAGTCTGGCATGGTGACCATTGTGCCAACTGGGTCATCATAAAAAAAAAGTATATAAGTAGTACTTATATCCGTTGTATAGCACCCATAACACAAGTCTAGTTACTTATCTTGGGGCTAGATGGCGATGTGGGGAATGTCCTGAAATATTTATATATTTAATCTAACATTTTAAAATTCATAGAACACAGTAACAACCATAGAACCTCCTAATCATAACCTCCTAGATTCAAGACCAAAACAAACGTCGAACAAAATGACTTCTGAATATTTGAACAGGCTCGACCGCAAGCGTTCTAATGATAAATTCAAATCTCAAAGCCTCAGGGAGCAAGGCAATCAGACGTTGAACGTAGAACAAAGATCCTGGCTTGAGGCAAAAGTTTACCAAACTTCGTAAATAAACGAAGAAATCGATCGGTCTATATTTGAAATCAGTGTTTGTGTTGTGCTATCGATTTATGTTCCACATTGTTTTTATTTTTCGAACTTAAAACTACCTACTACTTTTAGGTTTTTTAACTGTCTGTAAAAATTTGTGTGGGTTGTGTGGTGTTGTTTAATCTAAAATCAAACTCACTTAATTAAAACATAGTTGGGTACGTAGAATTACATATTAATCACGTAATTCGACAACTAAAAGTCTGTTGGAAATATTTTTAGGCCCAGCAAGTTCATATGAGATTACATTTTGCTTTAAATATTTGTAATTGATTGCACAATCAGTTTGACATCTTCAAATTATTACATTTTAATGATATTCATATAATATTACTCAATCACGAACACCTGACCATTAATAGATTATAAAAAAAACACACGTTTTGATCTGTAATTAAGTTTTTGTGACGTATTGATATATTATCGATGTATTGACTAGCTGTGCCAATTAATTCCACTTAAGATTCCTGCTTTTGATCTTAATAATTAGTCCTATTTCAGTTATAAAATCTTCTTAGCTTGTAAGGACGTTCCTGGAGCAATGGTGCCGACCTTAAAAGTAACAAACGAATTATGTGCCTGGGGTTATTGGGGATGAAGCAGCGCGTTGGAAAAGCAATTCACACTTTTGAGAGAGTCGCTTGAACCATTCGTTGTCATGACAACAACATCCTAATATGACTGTGGTGGTTGCATGGCATATTATTATTAGTAGTGACTTAGGTTGCTTGGTTATGGTTGTCAAATTTCTTCTGCTCAAAGTTCGTGATGTTAAAAAAACTGTCAGTATTAATAATAGACCGGACATACCATCCGTAAAGTTTAACCCACGCCAGCTTAAGTCAAGTGTTACAAAAGTGACACTGTAGCTTAAAGCGATGTCTTCCTTCAATTTTTGGATGGACAAGAAGTTTGAGTCTCCTCGCGACCATGCATGACTATTGTAACATAATCGAAACGTCGAGGTAAGAGAAATAAAAATACGCAATTGAAACCCGGGAAAATAATGACTATGGACACAAATTGTGTGAGTTTAAATGTTTCGTAGGCGTAATGTAGTAAAATATACCGGCGGTATCGCTGGAAGGATACAGTGGAAACTGACCGGCGGCGCGTACTTTAAGATAACAATTGGCACGAATAGCACAGGACAGGTAGCGATGGAAGACGTTTCGGAGGCCAAGATCTACTTTGGGTCGCTGAGCCAGAAGAGAATAAATATAAATAAGGTTGACAACCGAGAGAACGGCCTTTAACAACCTTGTGTCGTCTATAAGAAACCTTCTATATTAATACGAAGAAGATACTAATTTGAATAATAATATTAATATTCATAATATTAAAATTTTGTGGTCCGTTTTTGTATTTGTATATATCTCGTTCACCGCTGGCCGAACTTCGACCTATTCGTAAACAGGTTTTGTGTTGGGTAAGTCCTAGATTATTTAATCAATTTCAATGATTATAGTATTTATGTGAAACGTCTTTAAAGAGGGACTCAATTGGGACGAAATGTAACGAGATGGTAAAAGATGTAGAACGGTTTTTTACTTGGACCACAACTTGGACAGGGGGACGGATAATATTGTAAAAATCTAACACTGTTCAACGATTAACGGCCCCTGTGTTAGCATAGGGGGACCGTCAATCGTAAAATAAATCTTGGCAGTTGACTGTTAACCGCAGGGGGACCAAATAAACGGGGCCATTCATAATATAGCTCATCTAACCTCCAAAAAGAAGTTAGAACAATTACAATTGGTAGAATTGTGTCGATTTGCAAATAACTCGGTTCATGAACTACAATGTATCGTTTTTTGATTTGGGCCTAAACCCAAGTCAAGAGATTTTTATGTCAAATTTGACCCAAATAGACTGAAGATTAATTGTCAAGAATCCCGTCTAATTATACCTGAACTATGTCGAAGAGTTTTAGGGCAAAAAGAAAAATCATAATACGACCTTGGTGCTTGTATTTCACTTTCTCTTCGTTGACTTTCACTGACCGCAGTCGAATAAAATTCCATCAAAATTATGCAATTTATTGCGAACTAACACTAATGTTTAGGAAATTAAAACACAAGAATTCACATGTTTTCTATCACAGGTCAAAAACTATTTTGGAAAAATGTTGTTTTAAATGTTTTATTTTAGTTACATTTATTCACCTTATACACACATAATATAAGTACACATAGAAATTAATCCAAAATATTATTTTGTTTAAGTTACTAGATATTTTGACCGACATGACTTGCTTGATATTGCTTTTTTTGAAGTGAAAACTTCTTATGGCGCGTTGGGCACTTTTGTGGGTGAGCATTTTCAGCCGTTCTCGCGACAGATGAGATTTTACACAGCTATACAGTTGGGCACTTTTGTGGGTGAGCATTTTCAGCCGTTCTCGCGACAGATGAGATTTTACACAGATATACAGTTTTCACTTCTGCCTGCACTCCCGGAGTGCGCTGTTTTTTTTTTTATAATAAATGATATCATAGTATTTTTCTTCTTCGATAACAAAAATATATATATCTGGTAAAGTTAAGTTAGGAACTTTGTTGACCTAGTGGTAGATACTTCGAATTTCATTCCGTAGGTCGTAGGTTCGTATCCCGGCCGGCCGTGCACCAATGGAATTTTCTTACGAGAAATATGTGCACTAATTAAAATTGCTCTTACGATGAAGGAAAACATCGTTATGAAACCCACGGCTTATATTATCACCAGGCGTATAGACGAGTTTCGAAGATCTGATTGAGTTTTTAAGACGATTCAAAGTGATCCAATGCAAATTTTGTAATTTCAAATGAATAAAGAATTTTGAATTTTTTCTTTTCCTCTGGACATGGTCGACTAAGGTACTATAGGTACTATGTGAAGGTACTATAGGTGCTGGGAAGCCTACTGTATTCAAAACATCCAATATTATATAGTTAGTAGTTACCTCACTCGTAACGTCATTCACTCTATTTTTTGTGTGCTACAAAAACCTTGTACTCCACGCGGAATTCGGGCAAAGCCGCCGGCGAACGTTAATGAAATTCTTTGTGAATCAACTCTTGAAAAAATAAAACGAATTTCCAGCGTTGACTAATTTAACTAATGAAAGTAAGATCGTGCTATATTTTTGTGGTCCAAGTTAAAGAAGAATTGTTAACAACTGCAGCAAGTAATTTCTATTAGTAAAAAACGAGTAATAAAGCACAGTCTGAGCTATTTTCAGGTTACCACAGTTAATTACGAGGCTACGGTAACTATTTTTCAGAACAGACAATACTTACCTTAAATTGTTTGTTTACTTTGCTACTGGTAGCGCGTAGTTTAGTACGTTCCTTGACTAATGGCGGCGGCGGGTGGGGCGTGTTGGATTTACGTCAATAGGCGGGGGGGGGGGGAGACTTCGTTCAAACGTTTATCAGACGAAATTAATTGCGAACGTACTTACATTTCTGGAACGTTTATCTGTAAAGAAAAAAATATGATTAAAATACGAATGAAAAGACTAAAAATACTTATTCTTCTAGAAAGAGATAAATACATATAAAGGTACACGCTTTATTTTGTCAATCTTCCAGTATGAATTCTCAAAGAAAGTGCTCTATGACGAATTTTCCTGGCGCTAATTCTTCTGGAATAAGATAGAGGACCAATCTGCTAAGACGAATTCTCTATCGGAAGAAGTTTTACTGGGATGAATTCTCCCAGGATGAATTATCGGAATCTCTTTTATATGCAGAAAAAAAATCTATTTTACAATGATTTGTCGTTTAGGGTTGTTTTAAACTTACAACTATCGACCAATTTAAAGTCCGTAGTATACCTTCACCCTAAAACCTCTAACCATCATCCATTATCTACATACAATTATTTAAATTTACATTTTCCCATATTTTAGGTTGAACCATAAACCAGATCCCGAGAGAAGTGTTCCATTACCACCTTTTTGGACCACTTTCAATCCCCGGGAGATAACGGAACATTATCTTTGAGAAACGATGCTTATAGACCGGAGGTTGTGGAAAATCTATCAGTTTTGAGATTGTGGTAGCTTATACCCGCGGGTTTACCTCTAAACAATTCAGTTTTTTTAAGTAAACTATTATGAAAACTATCGTTTCTTGACTAAATAATATTTTGTTTTAACACACCCCTAATTTAACAATTTATTTACGTATAATTAAAAAACTGTTAGAAGAGGAGAATAGAGTACTTGGAAATGCCAAATGAGGATACGTTATAATTTTGTAAAAAGTGTAAGGAACGAGGATGTAGTTGATTGAATCCGGCGTTACTTTTCGGAACTCCATAATATCTGTAATGGAAGTATTAATGGTGTCACTAATACTAACTATTGCTTGTCCTCATTGCATGCCTCTTCAAGTGGGCGGGATGGCTGTGCACATTGCATTTTGTGTTTTGGCACTAGGCTCGGAACTAAAAACTAAATATTAATACTTCCATTACAGATACGAGGATGTAGCTAATCTCTTAATGTAAATAATCTAAGCAACTTACGGGCTTTTCAACAATAAGGTTAGATTAAATACATCCATAATAATATGAATTCTGTCGACTAGACGTAATATGAGAATTGAGATGTTTCACGTAATAATTCCTATGCGTTTCTTTTAGTTAACCCTATTATTACAGTCCCACTTCTGGGCAAACGCCTCCCTCACACCCTTCAAAGACTATCAACCTAGAGCTATTACTTGTCCAGCTTTCGTATCTAGATAGTCATGCCATTTTTTCCAGGATTTTTTTCGGATCGGATATCATAGCGAAAATTTTGCATCTTTTGGTGAGCGGTTCAGGCTATACCTGAAATGTACAATTAGGCAACAAAAGTGGAGGCCACTGCAGAGTTCAAAATTTGCTATTCTTATAATGTTTTTATTCAAACAGGTACCTATCACTCTTGATAGTGATAGGTACTTGTTTAATGACTAATGTTAATGAAAAGTGACTTTATTTTATACTATGTAGTGATCTACATAGTATAAAATAAAGTCACTTTACGCCGTCCCTATCTCCCTATGTCCCTATGTATGCTTAGATCTTTAAAACTACACAACGGATTTTGATGCGGTTTTTTTTTGGTAGATAGAGTGATTAACGAGGAAGGTTTTTAGATTATAATACATGCATAATACAGCCGTGCGAAGCCGGGTCGCTTGTTTACCAATATAGATTAAAAAAAAACATTACGTCAACATGTAATCTCTAATAGGTGACCCTTTTACTCATTCATAATCCTTCCAAACCCATCATACGCGGGCTGTAGGCTTCTTACAAGGCTCATAAGCCTTAGGTATAAGCAGTTCCCTTTGAACTTATCTGAAATAGTGGACGCGTACTACCACGGTTCGCTGGTTTCCTCAAATTTAACTTTTCCTTAGCAATCGTCTCATACGGGTTTCTCAGAAATTTTTGGAGTTATTTGATCTTGATAAATGCGGGCCTATTTGTACGGCTGAAAGGTTTTTTGTCAGTTCTTGGAGTTGATTGGAGTTCCTTTATTTAGTTTTTGCTATGATTTTTTGATGATCAAGCGTTTTGATGTGACTCTTAGTTACATTATTGTGTTTTGACCGGAAATAGGGGCGTTGCTTGACATTGCGTGGGTTAGAGAAATCTTGCGCGGTCATTATTTTAAATATTGAAAACTTAGTTTAGCAAAAATTCTACTATCCTTCAGAAAAAAATTCAATCTCTCCATACAAACTATTACAAACGTAGTAGACTGTATTGTCACTGGATAATGACACTAGAGCAAATATTTTTGGTGCATAAAACTTATAACTGCCATGACCATTTGTTTTTTTTTTCTTCTAATTTTTTATCTTAATTTCTATGATAATTGGAAAACGAAAAAAACCAAAACATAGGGGCATAGTCATGGCAGTTATAAGTTTTATGGCACAAAAAAATTATGCTAGTGTCATTATCCAGGGAGGAAACAGTCGACTACTTTTGTATGGAGAGAGCGCAGGTACCCTTTCACCTTAAATTTTACAAGTAATTTGGTGATATAATACAGCACCAGAAACTTTAATGTATATTCAGGACGCTATACTTCCTGAGACACGTATTAAATTGAGTAGGCTTAAAATAAAGGAAATTAGGCTTATAATAATACCAATATTCAGAACAAGCAATGTAATACAAGTCTAAGGACGAATCCTGGTCCTGGATACCAAATATCAATGGCAAGGCAATACTTGAGCGTATCACTATCACTACATAGTATAAAATAAAGTCACTTTTCGCCGTCCCTATTTCCCTTTGTACGCTTAGATCTTTAAAACTGCGCACCTGATTTTGATGCGGTTTTTTTAATAGATAGAGTGATTCAAGGGGAAGGTTTATAATATGTATAATACATGCATAATATAGCCGTGCGAAGCCGGAAAAATAAGATTTTCCGATTTTCTAGATTACAATGAAACCAAATCAGTTTTTGTTTTGACAACAAATTGTTATTTTGAAATCAATATGTGGATAATTTAATTGTAAGACACGAGTATATTGTTAGTTGCTATTAATTAATTGCCATTACATATGATTTATCTGACTGTAAGTAACAAATAACCTCAAGACTTTGACATTTGCATGCTACAATAGCAAAAATACAAGAACTTTACTATTTTTAAGACCTACTCTGCTACTGTATGCTATAACTACTGTCTACTGTATCTGTATTTTGCAAATAAATGATCTGAATCTGAAATTGATAGTATTTTGTGGACTAGATGAGTGTGGATTAAGACTATAGGGTAGTGAGTGGACTAGAACTAGATACAGTCACGTGTTTTCCGTTTCTTCTCAGCATCTGACGCCATTACACATACAGGAACTTCAATAAAAACCTGACCTGAAGGCCAATTCTCGTAAATAACTTTGTTCAAATTACATTTCAATATCATTTCTATCACAAATAATACCCTCAAAGTAGCTCGAAATACCCTCAAAGTTAGCTTTTTGTAAAAAAAACTGACTTTAAGGGTATCTTTTGCAATCGATATGCAATCGGAATGATATTGAAATGTAATTTAAACAATTTTATTTACGAGAGTTGGCCTTCTGCTTGCAAACAATTAATTTTTTGTTCTAAGTTTTGCCATTATTCTTTCAAAATAATACAACGCTTTTCACAAGACTTCGTTCCCTATTCCAAACATAACCTATCTTTTCATCTTCAAGACATATTCTAACAAAACAATACAGTAAGCTTACACCAGTTCATTACATCCACGTCATAAGGTGCCATTGTTCATACGATGCGACAGTAGGGCCCATCTATTAATTATTTATCACACACACACAACCCTACTTTATCTAGATCAGCTGGCAGAGGTGATTCATCTTTGGGAACGGATCCTTTTGAGTGGATTTACAATTTGGAACAGATGAGTAAAACTTAGGAGTTGTTAATTTATGATAGAATCTAAGAAGTTATTAATTAGTAGTCACTCTGGAAGTCTATGGGGAAGGTCTATCTTCAGCAGTGGACGCCCTGTGGCTGATATGATGATGATGAAGAAGTAGTGAAACTGAAAGAAAAAAAAGAAAGAAAGAAAAGCATTTATTGAGTACAAACACACGACAAACACAAGAATGAAGAAATTAACATGACAATGAAAATTAATTACAAAACAAAAAAGTAGTAAAGAAAAAAACAACATATTATATGAGGAGTGGTGTGCTGACCCAAATGGGTCGACTTCAGCTAAAAACTGCAGCCAAGCATGCTTAGCTGCAGCGCTGGTCTACCGGCTAGACCCATCCAGCTAGAGCTAGTCATCTAGCTAGCCAGCACTCGCTCGCAAAACTGCTCGCATGCTATTCGCACTCGTGTTTCTGCTCTCGCTTCTCTATAATTTTTCGAAACCATGTCATGCCACTCTTTGGGTAGGTATTTTCCTTGTAGTCTGAAAATCCGACAAAACAGGGAAGTGCGAAGACGAGCATCAGCACTAGCATTAGTATGGCTATATGACACCTTTTACTTTGCTTAGGTACTTGAGAGTATGGCACTGGGTTTGGCACTGATAGTGAGATGTATGGTAAACGAAGTGTAATTGCTTTGTGCACTTTTTGTTGACGGAAGTGCTTTGATCACATTCATTATTCTCAGGCTTTTTTGATGATGTTCAGCATCATCTTGGATTGCAGAAATTATAAGGAACTAGCTGCGCCCCGCGGTTTCACCCGCGTAGTTCCCGTTCCCGTGGGAGTATTGGGATATAATATAGCCTATGTTACTCGTGGATAATGTAGCTTTCGAATGGTGAAAGAATTTTTAAAATCGGTCCAGTAGTTTTTGAGCCTATTCATTACAACCAAACAAACAAACAAACAAAGTTTTCCTCTTTATAATATTAGTGTAGAAGTGTAGATTGATCTTTGGCTTCCGTGCACTTTCTGTAGAAGTAAGGGTAACTTTGATCATCCTAACTTAGTTATTAAGATGTTTCTATGTGATCTATGTACAAAATATACATAAGCATCGAAATGAATAAAGAAATTTGACTTTGACTTTGTAATAATAAAATTCTCGGGCTTTTCTGACGATGCCAAAATATTGCAAAAAATATGATTATTCTATGTTCTGCTTTATTCCACTCATGTATCGGTCGATTAAAAGTTTGTAGTATGCCATAGATATTTGAGGCTAATAGGGTTGTCCCGTCGTACCCTTTCGCTGTCATAGGTAGGTACCAATCGATGTAAATTACCTTCATTGTATCTCCATTATCCGATAGTATGCCCCACTCTATTCAAGATAACAACGAATGTCCTTACTATTATTCAATGAAAGGATGAGCCCACTCTGAAACAAGATCCGTACAAAAGGGTCCCCATCAAAATTCGGCTCTCGTCAGTACCCTTATTTATCATTTTCCGCAAAATTTTCACTCAAAGAGACACATTAGTGTCGTGGTGCAAAGTGGGGTGATGGAGCGGAAGTTTATGGTTATCATTCACTTCTTAGATACAAATTTAGTAAAGTTGGAAACTTTAAATTAACTATGTTGGACATTTTCATGTAGGGCAGCAGCCCCATCTTTTTAATCACTACATAGTATAAAACAAAGTCGCTTTCTCTGTCCCTATTTCCCTATATCCCTATGTATACTTAAATCTTTAAAATTGCGCAACGGATTTTGATGCGGTGTTTTTTAATAGATAAAGTGATTCAAGAGGAAGGTTTATATGTGTAATACATGCACAATATAGCCGTGCGAAGCCGGGACGGGTCGCTAGTTACTACTAAGTAACAAGCTTTTGAAGATCATAGAAATATTTATTTTACGTCGGCAGTCAAATTTGCAACCTGCGCAAAATTAATATTTTGAAAAAAAAAAATTAATATTTTGCACGACGACAGCACAACTGTCGTCGTGCAAAATATTAATTTGTATGTGTTATAAATTATTTTTTATAAACATTCACAGCTATCATATTGCAAAATATCAGTATAACTGCGAACCCGCGGGTTAATAATAAAATTACACAATTTACGGGTTGTGTAAATAGTCAATTTCTAATCTTATGGATTTGAATGTAAAGTTTACCACGATCTTCCAAAAAATAGAGCTATCTAAAAGAAAAAAAAGTAGATACCAATATATTCAGTAATGTTTAATTGGATACGATTCGAAAATACAAACAAAGAATGTATAAAACTACCTTTAAATTCATATTTTACTATACCTATCAGAAGCCGTAACCATGGTCCCTGCAACGAAATCGAAACACAGTCGTAAGGTAAATTTAAAATGAATTTACTAATATTACACTCGTAAAACTTCGTATCTTACAATTTTTTTAAGATTTTTTTGCCATGCCGGACTGCCACACACAGGGTTGTTAGTTCGATTCCCGCCTCAGACAAGTATTTATGCATAGATATTTCTCTGTGGTCTGATTGTTTCTATGTATTATAATTATATGTTTACAAAAGAAAATAATATAAGTAGTATATCCATTATCCATTGTCTAGCACCCATAACACAAGTCTAGTTACTTAATTTAGGGCTAGATGATGATGATTCCATACATCATCATCTAGCCCCAAATTTTCAATATGTTTAATTTTTTTTGTTAAAATTGTGTTTCTTAAAAATTACTATACCAGCTTTTCGCTTGTGACTTGTGCCACACAAAAATAACGTCAACATTCTATACTAGAACATGGTAAGCATGACATTTTACGTGATAAAAGACGATAATATCAAGGATATTCCAGTTTTTCACCAAAATATGCTGTTCATGTAGGACGCTGTTCATCCGAGAAAAAAAACGCTGACGCGACATGGAGATAAACTTTATTGATATGTGTTTGATGTTTGGGAGTAAGTGAGAGTGAATTACAAATTGGATTTGTTAAGCAACTGGCGATATTGAGGTGTGAACTGTCAAATGTTTGTGAATGTTTTTTTAGGGTTCCGTACACAAAAAGTAAAAACGGAACCCTTTTACCAAGACTTCTCTGTTTGTCTTTTCGTCTGTCTGTCACCAGGCTGTAACTCATGAACCGTGTTAGTTAGACAGTTAAAATTTTCAAAGGTTATGTATTTCTGTTGCCGCTATAGCGACAAATACTAAAAACCAAAATATAATAATATTTAAGTGGGACTACCATACAACATGGTATGGGTGTTTAATAATTTAATACCTAGTTATCGAGTACCTATTTATGTGACGAATGAAAGTGTCATGACAAACCTATACAGGAAAAGTATTTTTGTAGTGCACATTTTTTTTCTGCTGAATATATTATGTCAGCAGTGGAGTACATTTACGCAAAAAAAAAATAAAAAAAAAACCAAAACTTAATGTGAAAAACTTCCTGCAATTTCTAAATTATTTGGTATCTCAGTATTGATACACACAGTGAAACGTAGGTACCTACCTTCATTTAGAGCGCGCTATTAAAGTCGCTGGCGCTAGTATTGTGTCCATGGACTTCGTCGTTTTGTTGGAAACACTTAAATGGTTATAGCTCTGAGAGTTTTTGAGTTAGCTCCAAAATAAAAAAAACAGTATTTTTTATTTTAATGTGCTTAAAACATACCGAAATTTGTGCACTACAAAAATACTTTTCCTGTATAGGTTTTTTGGCACTCCTAAGAATAAGCAATGAAATCACTTTATGATAAATAAATAAAAGGTGTATTACACTACACTGACTCAGGGTCCCTAACCTTTAATTAAGAGAGTTGTAATAAGAATTAGGCAGTAAGGGTCCCTAATTAGTGCGTCAGAGCCGCCTTACTCCCTAACCGCTTTTTTTGCTTTTTAACCGACTTCAAAAAAAGGAGGAGGTTCTCAATTCGGTTGTATGCATGTTTTTTTTTTATTGATGTTCTGTTAATACAGGTGGCATGGTGTCAAGCCGCTCCTAGATTCGCTGTCCGACTGAGTTAGGGTCCCTTTTTAGTGTAGTGTAATAATCAAGGTAAATAATAAGGTCCCTAACCACCCTAAATTCAGGGACCCTGAATCAGTGTGGTGCACCCCTTTATACTATAAACTATAAACAGTACCCTTCTTGTGTGAGTTCGACTCGCACTTGGCCGTTTTTTTTGTGAGATGCGTTGATGGTTTTTAACCAACATAAAAAAATGAGGAGTTTCTTAGTTTGCCGCGTATACAGGGTTATTTGTATTATATAAGGAAGCTGTTGAGGACCTCTCAACCAGTTTTTGTTCTACGGCATTTGGAAATTCGTACATTTTTTAACCGATTTCAAAAAAGGAGGAGGTTCTCAATTCGGTTGAATGTATATTTTTTAATTTAATTTTTGATGTTATGTTAATTCAAAAATAATTTGATTTTAAATAAAGATTATTCAGATTTAAAACAGTTGATAAGTATTTAAAAATTAGTATAATTCTTAAGGTTATCTCTGTATAAGTATAATAGTTGATTTTCAGGTAAATATTACCTTAAAATTTCAGAAAATTGATATTTTTTCTTATAACAAATACGTATAACAAAAGTTGTTTTTAAAGTGCTCAGAAATAGGCCTCAACCGCTTATTACTTCAAAGCAGTAAGTAACAAGCACCTTCCAAAAACGTATTTTGACAGAAATTCAATAAACACTTTCA
Organism: Idaea aversata; assembly: GCA_907269075.1. Classification (NCBI taxonomy): domain Eukaryota; kingdom Metazoa; phylum Arthropoda; class Insecta; order Lepidoptera; family Geometridae; genus Idaea; species Idaea aversata. The sequence continues at coordinate 1,050,933 of OU026100.1, forward strand.
CTAGATATCAGCTATAAGGTGTGAGTAAATTGTTTGGAATTATGTTTAAATTCAATCTTGTATCCAATAGCTTTTCGTTAGAGAAATATTTATTTTCAATTTCGAAATGTATTTGAAAATCTAATGCTTTAGAATCAGTAAGCATGACTTGTATTTTCAGAGGCAAAGGTTACCAAAGGCTGTAAATTAAATAAATTAATAATGTACATTATAAGTTTCAAGATAAGCAACTAAGTTTGTGTTATGGTGACGAGAGTTTTTAAGACAATTTTATGTGGTCTTTATACAAATTTTAATGTATTAATGCATCCAAAGAAATAAAAAAAAATTACTTTGACTTTGAGATGAAAAACTTGTTAGTTGAACTACAGAATTTCAACTTGTCAACTGGCAATTTTTTTTTTGCATTATTGTAACCATAGTCACATACCGTCTTAACTCAGTTTTTAAGACGTTTCAATGTAATATTACGTGAATGATTTCAAATTTGACTTAAACTTTGTTACTGTGTTTTTTTTTATTAGGTAGGGCTATACTTAATACCATTATTCACCATAATCACAATTTTAAAATTACATAAAATAAAAAACTAAAAATAATAATACAAACTATACTTATAAGACGCAAAAAAACCCACCACCTAGAAATTAAATGTAAAATCAAACAACATAAATATATAGTTGGTAGGGCTTAGCACGGATAAAATATTTCAAAATTTCAGCATGTTTTCAAATTAAAGTTTTGATCAATAAAATGTATCAAAAGTGTTGAGAGTCATAAAGAGACAACCCAGCTAGTCAATTTAACCCTTCACTCACGGAAAAAATACGAATGTTCTAATTAAAACCGACGTTTTCCGGGAAAACTCCGTATTTCCGGGATGATTTACTATCTGGTCTAATCCCGGACGCGGGAGTTCGGTCCGGACAAACCTATACCATTAACAATGCTGTTTTTTTATTTCATTTCGTGTTTAAATTGTGAACAGTCCATTCGTCTGCGAGACCGTTAATTAGTTTTGTTTCTTTTGAATTAAAAGTTTTGGAATGTTGTTGTTTTTTTTTGTGAGATAAAAAAGCGTTTCTAAGAACCTGTATAGTCAAAAAAGATATTATATCTCACGATGGCAGGTGAGTTTTCGTTTTTGGTACAGCGTTTTTGATAATAATATACAACTTTTGTTTCCCGACTTTTGGATATTCAATTCGAAAATTTTGACGTTATGTTTATACGAAAGTCGACTGTTACTTACACAGAGAGGTCGGTTTAGCTGATTTTCGAAATTATATAAACTAAAAGTTTAGAAAAAAAGTTTGAACTTTCAAAAGTCGTCGAATAACAGTTGACTGTTAAGGTGCACATAATTATTATCCCTCAACAAACAATGACCCATATATTATAAACTAATTTAGACCCCCTTTTTTGAAGTCGGTTAACAAATAATAAACATTCGATAAAGAGTTTTATTATTTAGGTACTCATGTTTATTCATATGAGGCAAAATAACATAAGAATATTTATAGGCAATAGTTACCGGGTTTTCCTGAGCCATACGGGCACCGCGCCCGTTTGAGCGGTTCAAGAAAATTGCTAGTAGGAATAATTTATACGAAAATGTGTATTGCAATCTGTAGTTGTGTACCTACTTATAAGTTTAGGTAGGTATGGTCGGAATCAGAATGGCTCATTTCAATTCATACCTATCCAAAAAATGTACTCATACCTACCAGTGATACCAATTTTTGAAATGAAAACTTCCTTTTAGCGCGGTGTGCATGTTTTTAGATGAGATAAAATCTCTGAACTCGTGACACCATGACGAGACGCAGATACAGTGTATGCATATATGCATGTACATCTATTATCTATATATACTTATTATATTATATTATACATAAATTATGAGTATAATATTTTTTCCAAAACCCACCGTAGAGCTCCAAGACTGCTTTTATTAGAATGTTTCCAACTCATTGGTAACTCAACTCATAGGTATTTTTATAATAATAACATTCCAATAATAGTAATTTTGGAACTCTACGGTGGGTCTGCAATTCTGACTTCGACCGTAGGTACCTATGTGAATCTCCTTGACGATCTGTGTGGCGCAGTGGGCGAAATCTCACCTGTGACCCTGAAGGTTGTCGGTTCGATTTCCGCCTTAAACAGTTAATTATGTACAAAGTCCAAGTCATCATTTTTTATTAATTTCGAATCATATTATTTCCATGAAATCACATTGAAACGTCTTAAAAACTAAGTTCAGATGTGTGACTTCGGAACGCGCCCACCAATGAGAATTTTAAGGAGGCAAAAGAAAGTCATGGGTTTTCATTAAGTACAGATATTAATTTGTTTCTTATCTGGGTGTTTTTAAAGGAAATAAAACAAAGAAAAAGTAGGTTATAATAATTATAAGTATTCTATTCGTCATCCGGCACCCATAACACAAGCCTAGTTGTTGCAGAATTTGGGGCTAGATAGCGCTGTTTGCAGCCAGTAATTTTGTCAACTAACTCAACCATTTTCTCACTATCACAAACTATTTTGTCATTATCACAAGCAAATAATTTACATAAACTGTTTTATTTTTCCCTATTGCAAAACCAGTAAATCTGATCCCTAATAAATCGGGACCACTTTTCAATCGCTACTAAACCCCAACAATTAGGGGTCTGGAATGGGAACCAAATGGGTCTGCCTAGGGTGCTGTTCAAGATTACTGTCTGAAGGGTTAAAACAGACTATACGATTTTCAACCATATGGTATTGGAAATAGAAATCACAGTTGATTTGTTAAAGGGAAAGGTTTGATTCTATTGGATAAGGAAGCAATATCATAAAAGAAAATTCCTTAAGGACCGAAATAGTTGAAGGGTTTTTTTGCTTGAGGTGGTAATTTGTCGTTATTAATTTAGAATTGAATATGGAAGAGATGTCGCTTTATGTCATTTTTCGGCTAAACATAGTTAAGGATTTGTTCATTTTGCTAGTTTTTTAGTAAAAGTATTACCTACTTTCATATATTTTGTCGATCAATTCGTGTATTGTGTCTTAAAGCTTTGCCCCGCGACTTTGTCAGCAGAGGTGTTTAGATATTCGTTTCAGATTAGTTTGAGATATTAATCATTTAGTCAGTCACTCAGGACTTTGAATTTTATGATTATAGACTAACAGCGTCTTGCCGTTTCACCCGCGTAAGTTCTGATTAGTCTATGTTACTCCCAAAAAATCAAAATATTTTCATACCAAATTTGATCAAAATCGGAGCTTATCATCACTAGGTACATAGTATAAAACAAAGTCGCTTTTTCTGTCCCTATTTCCCTTTGTATGCTTAGATCTTTAAAACTACGCAATGGCTTTTGATGCGGTTTTTTTGATAAATAGAATGATTCAAGAGGAAGGTTTATATGTATAATACAAGCATAATATAGCCGTGCGAAGCCGGAGTTGGTCGCTAGTTCGTTACAAACAAAAAAGGGATTTTCTTTTTTTATGCCCGAACAGCCATAAAACATACCTACAGCAGAATTAAGAACACCCTCCTTTATAACAGTCGGTTAAAAATTATAATTTCTACATAATTGGGCCTTAATCACGTGAACATAGTAAAGTAGGGTTATGTGAAACAAACAATAAACCTTCCTAAAACACAATATGCATGGCGTCGTTGATTGGGACCCGTACCCGGACATTAAACTAGGCATTTCGAGCATAATTACACTAGTGTATAGTGGTGTATAGTGTAAACTCTCTAGTGTTTAGGTTATAATTTGACAATAGCAATTAAAACTGGAATTAGTTTACTAGAGGGCGCGCCTGATATACGCCTACGCGGAGTCAAATTAGAAGAGTATTGTTGGCAGATAATTGTTCAGCCAAAAACGATAAGCTTTACATTTTTTTTTACAAATGATAGATAAGCGTTTGACCACTATGTTTTTCTTTCTTTCACTATCACATCTGCCTAATTGTGCCCACTTAAAAACACACCGGTGTAGATGACACTTGATTTGTGCCATCCACCCCGTTAAACGACGGGGTTGGCACTACCGGGGTCGATGAAACAATTTTTCCCAACAGCCCCGTTACCGTTGGGCGGGACGACCGGGGTGGATGGGATGCACTCGTAGGTGACGATGATGTAGCATGATTTCCTAGAAGATACCTTTTCACTAGTCACTTAAGGACACCAAAATTGTACACGTCAGGAAAGACAGACGCAGGCAACCGATTCCATTCCTTTGCTGTACGAATAAGGAATGGAGCAGCAAAACGCTTAGTGCAAGTGTTTGGGATTTCTACCATGAATCGGTGTTACATATCAGTTTGACTTGTTGTATGATGATTGATGAAAAAATTGAGAAAATTGATGTTTTGGTGTTTTGTTTGTATGATTTTGATAATAATATCAAAATGAGGGTTCGAAAATACGACGAAGCGCTTTGAGAAAAGGTAGGTAGTGCTCACATGTCTTGGCGGAGTCACTACCGTGCCGAGCCCCTAAATGCTGAATTCTTGCGCTACTTTTCATTCCCATATTCTCAAGGAATCGGGACTTACGCCTTGCGTTCTACATGAAAATGATTAACAAAGTCTTTTTTACATAACTTATTTATTATTCTTAATGCTTTGTTTTTATCACTAAGCAAACACCAACAAGCAATACTTTATCTACTTAAGTAATTACCAAAAGTGTAGGCCCATCTGTTACCGTACAACCGGCACAAAAACATAAACATTCTGAACCTAATCCGTACGAAATAAGAGTTTCGGGACTGCAAAATTTTTGCTCGTAATTGTACCTTGTTCGAGCGACACGAGTGAACAACTTACGAAGTTACTAAGTCATTAAGTTAGTAACTTGGGGAAGTAGAAGAATCAAATCACCTGGGGCGAGCTAGATAACGCAGGGTTTTATTGTACTGTTGAGTTTGGAGTGGGCAATCTTGAGATTAAAGATCTGGTAGGTAGGTAGGTTCAGTTCATGGATGGATTGTGCGAATTTCCTAATTTTAAGATGGGTTGGAAAAAAACAAATGGTGGTCTGTAAAATCATTTTACGGACGATAATTTTACGTGATAACGTCATTAGAAAACGATGAAAAATTGAGATTTTTTTGTTATATAATTTTTTCCTTTTTTTATTTTTTTTCTTCCATATTTTTTTTTCATATAAGTTTTCTATTTGTCACTCGTCACCATAACACAAGCCCAGATGAGCGATAATATTATTAAATACTCTGTTTCCTAAGTTACCATGATGCGTCTGGTCATATTACTATGACGCATGACGTCACACAATATTACCGTGACACTTTTTTGTGAATGCAGGTATTCCACCAATTTATTTTAGGTTAACACGTCAAAAAAAGGAGTGTGGAAGAATGATATCCTAAGTTGCGGTATAGGATATCCTCATTTTACACCCTTTTTTTACTTTTCAGTTTCCAGTTTATTTAACTACTTATTACCTATAATTTGATAATTTAAATTGATATTATAAATTCTACCGTTTGATTCAGGTATAAAACTCAGTAAAGTTTCACCAAAAGGTTTCACATTTCCCCGAAATAATCTTTCAAAAACACGGATCAAAGTTATTCCTTTTCACCTTAATCAATTCAAAACCACGAAGTCTTTCAACACGAAAAAAAAAACAGATTTTAAAAAGGTACCTATCCGGATGTAGACCGTGTTATGAATATCAATAAAATTAGTAAGTGAGCTTTATTTGAGTTTTAATTAGATATTTCTTTGATTCTGTTTGATTCATAGTTTAAGGAGTGCGCTTCTTTGACTAAAGGATCCTGACCAAATGTTATCCGTTCTAGAGAGACCACAGTCGATACCGACATTAAGAATATTATTAGCGCGCGCGTCCCACGTTCGGGATAGTTCTGATTACATAACGCATTGTATCAACCTGCAAGCATGGTTTTATTCCAACTACACGCCCCCACTCCTGACTTCTGAAAACCTCAGAAGTGGGATCGAAGAAGAAACAAGAGAAAACCATAATGCTGGGTTCATATAATGATTATCAATGGCAGCATTATTGGCCTCGAAAATGGCAATGAGCAGATGATGAGGCACATTGTAAAGTGCTCCATAGACTGTGTTAGGGCCAAAGTTAAACCCCATCTACTTTCACTGTGGCAGTGACCTTCTTAGTTGGAAATCGGTGACGCAGCTTCCACGTTAAGTACTGCAGATAATGTCCTGGTCAGTCCTGGAGTCTCTCCTTCTGGTTTACACAATGGAGTGGCATGGTTTTCTGTATTTAGACGTTTTGTTAAAGCTTTTGAAATAAAAGACGTGCCTGATATAACGAGAACACCTCTATATTGAACGCGCCTAGTTGTTTATCTTATGTTATAACCATTGTTCCGATTAAATAGGACATGGAAAGAAACAATAGTGAGAATCGTCCCCATACTCTTTAACACGTCAAATGTCAGAGTGCCCTCAAATAATACTGGCCTTTACGTTTAATCTAGATAGATAGATAAATAAATTCTTTGTTGTAAACACCAATTTCAAATAACATCACTACATAGTCTACAACAAAGTCGCTTTCTCTGTCCCTATATCCCTACGAGTATATATGCTTAAATCTTTAAAACTACGCAAAGGATTTTGATGCGGTTTTTTTTAATAGATAGAGTGATTCAAGAGGCAGCCGTGCGAAGCCGTGGCGGGTCGCTAGTAACATGATAAAGTAATTTAAATAAAATATCCGTAATATTACAAATAACATAGTAATATTTAGGAGAAAATTACAAATAATTTTAAAATAAAACGCTCAGCGTGCGTAAAATTGTGATTACTATTTTTAAAGTCAAATTGCTTTTGTTAAACTCCGTGAGAATCATTTTTTACTTATTATTTGAATAGACATAAAATACTTACTTAAAAGTATGACTCAGAGTAACATCACATATTTTTTGCGTAATGCAGTGTGGTAGCTAGGTATGCCAAGCTTCCATAGCTTGTAATATTTTTTTGCACGGTGCATTTTGGTACCGATACCTATCGATAGAGGGCATTTCGGTAAACGCATAATGCCTGCCCTCATGGAAAGCGATAGAAGACTACGTTTAGTGAAATATCCTGTTTCCGAGACGCTTTAGAGATTTGGTGTGAAGGCATTTGTTGGCCGTAAAACCCTCTATCAATAGGTACGACATTATTTCAACATTCTTATTCTAATATTTTTTAATGCTATTTGTTAGGCTGTATTTTTTTAATCTTATTTCTTTACTAATTTGACAAAACCGGATCCTAATAAGTTTTCCGTTGTTGCAAGTTCCTAATAAACTGATATAACCAAACAAACTAACACAACTATTCAAATACCAACTTACCTCATTATTTGAACATCAAAATAACCATGTATTAACTAGACGACTTTATGTTTATCGAGTACCTATAGTAAGAAAAACCTCGGTCTGTCGCCACAGAATTGCAATGCCCGGCGGCAGGGCTCATATGTGGACTATTATGCCTCTGTAAGATCTATTATACAATAATATTGATAATCACTACATAGTATAAAACAAAGTCGCTTTCTCTGTCCCTATATCTCTTTGTATGCTTAAATCTTTAAAACTATGCAACGGATTTTGATGCGGTTTTTTTTAATAGATAGAGTGATTCAAGAGAAAGGTTTATATGTATAATACATGCATAATATAGCCGTGCGAAGCCGGGGCGGGTCGCTAGTATTGTCATATTATGAAAGCAAATAAATGAAATGAAATTTACTAATACCTTTTATGTCTATAAAGGCCTTTGTTCATGATCTTTGGTATCTATAGTCTTAGGTATAAGGTTATTTTCATCTTTGAAGCTGCCAAATGGGTAAGTTCCGACATGCCTACTCATAAAATTAACTAAATTTCACTCACCAACCCATTTAAGATAGTTACTTATCATTATAATCAGTGACACCAGAACTTTATGTCCCATATTATAGTAAAACTAAATCTTACCTACAAAATTATCACCTTACCATAACTTTACCCCGAATTAATTAGGCGAAGGGTAAGAAATGGTAATAACATCGTAAAAGTTGGGGTAACCGTAGTTTCGGGTAAAATTATAATTCTACGGGAAATTTATATGTGAAGGGAAATAATTTTTGCTGGAATATTGAAGTGGTTTAATTATTATTGAGAATTCTTGGGAGTTCTCCGTAATAAGTAAAAAGGTTTTTTTATAAAAGAAATTCATATTAGGTAGGTACTTGCTTAAAATTATATCAAAATTAAATAGTCGATCTTACCTTGCCTACCTACAAATTATAATATAAAAAAAAAAACATACGTACAAACGAATTGAGAACCTGCTCCTTTTTTTTTAAGTCGGTTAAAAACAACAACTTTTTACCCGATTAAAGGGAGGATTAAGTATGTTTTTGGCTTACATGTATGTACCTATTACCTATTTATATTTATCTGTTCCCACAAATTTTCCATTTTTTGTAATTGGACAAATGTGAAGCATCTTGTTTATCCGCTGGTGGCTATGTGACGTCACAAAAAATTAAATAATAAATATTAAGGGCCGCTTACATTACATGACATTGTGCTTACACAAATTAAGCTAAATGCATTCAACGAGTAATCGCAAGTAAACTTCTATTTCAGGAACCTCACTCAATGTTATTATTATTTAATCAGTTTGCCACTTTGACAGTTGCCTTAAACAAATTTATGGGTTAAAACTTTATGACTACATCTCGATATGACTAATAGCAGATACGACTAGATCGCTATAAGAACAAATCTCAGAAATTGTTTTCAAAAGTACAATCCACGGTCAAAAGTCTCTGCCCACCGTTACGTTAACAATCCTGTGCAGCACTATTTGAATATTATAACAACGTAACCTGTGGATCGAGTCCACGTCGGTTGGTGTAGCTGGTGGCGACTTATACCACTCACACAACTAAATACATAGCTAACATGTTGAAAATAATAATCACATTGAGCTCTTTTAATTTAAGTATTTAGGTTTGTGTGTAACGTCTATTTGAAGAAGGTCGTAACTCCAATACTTCTTGATAGTATTATTGTAGCAAACTGATCATTTACTTATGACCCTTACTGTACATGGTCATCTTAATAATCAAAACTTTCCATTTTTTTCTCAGTAGGTCCTAAAAATTAAAATTAAATGAAAGCACATAGTGACTTATAATATTTTCACCTAAATCTATTTTATACATTTTATTGGTTAAAAATGATAGGCGTTACTTCCTGCATCTCAAGTTTATTATTTCTTGGTTTAAATTGATAGTTTATTTTAAAAAAGCAATTAAAATCATGTTGATGGGTTCCTAAACGTAAGAAGACGTTGGTGTGTAATGGAGGGTTCTCAGTATCTATCTCCATAATCTCTTCTCTAGTGGCTCCAAGTAGTCGTACGTTAGTATGGCGGCCACACTCCGGGAAACCACGCAAGTGGGCTAAACCTAGAGAAGGGGGCTACATCTCGAACACCTGTAGATCATCTATGGTGTAGCTGTCAGTGGTCCCTGACTAATCTCGCGCCGATGTAATACTTATACAATCATCGAAAAAAAAGGTAGTGTGAAAAACCTCAAGGGCGTTTTACCAGGATCCATTTAGTGGTTTACGGCCTTTCGCTGCATCCCAAACTTTGCCGGTCGTATCGGTTCTCCGGTCCATCGGACTACAAAGGGCGGGACGAGAGAGTGGTTCTGCACCAGCGCAACTGTTTGACCACTTAAACAAACTAACGCGCAGATGACCCTAGCTATTCTCACTGGATCAAAGCATCTAAAAAGACCTGCGGCGATGGGGTGTTGGCGGTGGGGTTAAGATAGCGATGTACCAAGGCTTTAGTCAGCACTCTGCACGCAGGCGGCCAGGGGAGAGTGGTCGCTCTTGGAGTCGATTGAGACGGGACTCTGAGTTCGGCAGCACAACTGGCGACAAAGCAGGCCTATTTAGGAGCACTCTGCTTTCCTTTGCACAAAGGAAGGGCCTAGAAAAGGTGGCCTAAAAATAGTCCGTCTCGCACATCATCTAGGTGCCAAACCGCGGGCACCTGGACATCGGTTAACGCGGTCGAAAGATACAGAAAATAAATATGAATAATAACAAACTCAAACGACTTTGTGTTGCAACGTGGAATGTTCGGACTCTACTGGACAGTGACCGTAATTTGTGCCCGGAGAGGAAAACAGCTCTCATTGCAAGAGAGTTGGCTCGCTATAGCATCGACATAGCCGCAATTAGTGAAACTCATCTCAATGGCAGCGGAGAGCTCTGTGAACAACTTGGCGGCTACACATATTACTGGTGTGGACGACCTCTTGGTGAGAGGGCGGGAAGTGGCGTAGGCTTTGCTATTCGAAATAGGTTGGCCAGAGATCTGAGTGAACTCCCTCAGGGGTTCAATGATCGTCTCATGACTCTGCGCCTTCCAATAGCCCATAATAAATATGTCCATCTTATAAGTGCCTATGCCCCAACAATGCCCTCGACAGATGACGATAGGGAGGCCTTTTACCAGAATCTGCGTCAAATCCTCGAAAAAATTCCGAGACATGACAAGATGATTTTGTTGGGAGATTTTAACGCTCGCGTCGGTGTCGAATATGACCTTTGGGGCGGTGCCCTCGGTAGGCATGGAGTTGGTAAGTGCAACGATAATGGACTACTTCTTGTATCGTTGTGTGCCGAATTCGATCTGAGCATCACAAATACTTTTTTTCGTCTTGCTGAGAAACATAAGACCTCGTGGATGCATCCTAGATCGAAGCACTGGCATCTTTTAGACTATGTCATTGTTCGCCGGAGAGACTTGCGCGACGTTCTCATAACGAGAGCGATGCGTGGGGCGATGGGCTGGACTGACCACCGTCTCATCAGATCAAAGATGATGCTAGAGCTTAAAACACCACGGAGAGCTCCCCATAAAATCCCACCCAAGGTGGCATTTTCCAAGCTTATAACAACACCGGAACTGGGGAGGGAGCTAGATTATGTGTTTGCACGGAGCGTTCCGCAGACTGAGTGTGACTCTATAGACGAGGAGTGGAGGTCTTTTGCTAAACATCTGCATACTTGTGCCCTGGGCACTGTGGGGAGAACTAAAAAGAAAGATCAGGATTGGTTTGACTCATCAGATGAGCAAATCAAAGCTCTAGTTGAGAGACACCGGCACGAACTAAAAACAAAATCAGCAAGTTTGAACAGCATAAAGGAATCGCAACAAAAGTTCAGATCTAAGGTACGAGAACTGAAGGATAAGTGGTGGAAGGAAAAGTCTACTGAGTTACAACTATATGCCAATACTCATCAAGTTGGGAAGTTCTTCGAAGGCTTACAAGCTATATTTGGTCCGCGAGTACGAAAATCGGCACCTATGTACTCTAAAGATAAGCAGCACCGAGTTACGGACAAAAATGCTGTATTAATACGATGGGCAGAACATTTTAACGATGTTCTGAATCCCGATGCGCTCAGCGTTGACCTGTCCTACGTTCACTCGCGCGTTTGCTCGTTACCAATCTGTCAGACCTTAGATGATCCACCGACTTATGAGGAGTTTGTGAAGGCAACCAACCGTCTCAGAAACTCCAAAACACCAGGCATAGATCAACTCCCTGCAGAGGTTTTCAAATACAGTGGCGAGCACATTTTGAAGACACTATACCATCTTGTCTTAAGAGTATGGTTAAGCGAAGAAATTCCACAGGATTGGCGGGATGCGGTCATCTGCAAGCTGTATAAAGGTAAAGGAGATGTCTCCGATTGCAGCTCTTATCGCGGTATATCGCTTCTCGCGAGTGCTGGTAAGATCCTTGCGCACATTATTAATGGCCGCTTGAGCGACGTAGCTGAAAAGCACCTGCCTGAGAGTCAATGTGGCTTTCGTCCTGGCAGGGGCACCATTGACGCGATTAGTGTCGTCAGGCAACTTCAAGAGAAAAGCTTGGAACATCAGCGGCCTCTCTACATGTGCTTTGTGGATTTGGAGAAAGCATTTGATAGAGTTCCACGTGAGGCCCTATGGCCTCCCGTTCTGGTTCTCCAGAAAACGGGATGTCCAAAGAAATTCGTCAACCTAGTACGTCAGTTCCATAATGGTATGACAGCGCAGGTACAGCATGAAAACAAACTGTCGGAGGACATCCAAATCACTAGTGGAGTAAAACAAGGTTGCGTAATGGCACCAACTCTATTCGCTATATACTTTGCAGCTGTAATGAGTGATGCGCTGGAATCCTGTAGCGACCGAATTCAGCTGAATTTCAGAACTGAAAGAGGCGTGTTCGACATTTCGAGGTTTAGGGCCAAGTCTAAGGTACAGAGTATCTCTATATTAGAGGTTCTCTACGCTGACGACGTTTGCCTTATGTCTGATAGTATGGTTCATCTCCAGGGCTATGTTGACGCATTACATCAATCGTGTCAACGATTTGGCTTGGTTATTAGTGCTTCCAAAACACAAATACTCAAACAACCACCGCGAGGCTGTAATGCTGACGTAACCGTGCTAAATCTAGATGGGAGACCTCTAGATGAGGTTACGCATTTTAAATATCTTGGAAGCAATATCCGACATGACAATACCTTAGCCTCGGAGATACCAACTCGGATTGCGAATGCCGCTGCCAGTTTTTGACGACTAGCTGATCGTGTCTGGAGGTCCCATGATCTCAAGCTGGAGACTAAGTTGAGTGTCTATAAGGCACTTATACTGCCAGTCCTTTTATATGGGGCAGAGACGTGGTGCCTCTACAAAGCAGACATAAGAAAGTTAGACACATACCATCTTAGATGTTTAAGGTCAATCTTAAGGATTAAATGGCAGGACCGTGTGCCAAACACTGAGGTTCTGCGTCGTTCCGGAGTGCTCGGTATGGAGGCTCTTCTAATGCAGAAACAATTAAGGTGGTGCGGACATGTCCTCCGTATGGATGACTCCCGTTTGCCTAAGGTGGTTTTCTACGCGGAGATGGCAGAAGGTAAAAGAAAGCACGGTGGTCAACATCTGCGTTATAAGGACGTGTTCAAGAGACATCTGAACGCCTGCGGTATTGGCGTTACGAGCTGGGAGAGGCTTGCTTTAAAAAGGTCGTCTTGGCGCTCTACTACCTACAAAAATATTAAAAATTTTGAAGAAAGCCGCCTCGAGACGCTGGACAAGAAGCGACAAATCCGCAAGGAACGGACGAAACCCTCCTATAACTACACCTTCAATTCAGAGGGCCAACCTTACTGTAGCATATGTGGTAGGGTATTTAAAACTAAATTTGGTCTTGCCAGTCACATCAGGGCCCACCTGAGAAAGCAAGATTCATAATTAGGATTAGTCAGGGTCGCCGTTATCGAAATCGATAAGGAGGACTATATATATATATAAACGTAAGAAGACGTATCATAGTACGCCTTAATTACCGCTTTATATTATTGAATCTCTTAAGAGGAAAGGGTACCGGGGGCTCTTTCCATACCTACTTACAAACTATTAGAAACGTAGTCGACTGTTTTCTCCCTGGATAATGACACTAGATGCACTTTTTGGTGCATAAAACTTATTACAATGACCATGTCCCTATTTTTTGTTTATTTTTTTTATTTTTTTAATCTTAATTTCTATGATAATTAGAAAATGAAAAAAAAACCAAAACATAGGGGCATAGTCATGGCAGTTATAGGTTTTATGCTACAAAAATATTTTTGCTAGTGTCATTATTCAGGAAGGAAGTCGACTACGTTTGTATGGAGAGAGCGCAGGTACCCTTTCACCTTAATGGACAAGTGACACACGTCTTTGGGTACGCTTTAATTACGCTTTATCCTATCTACACTTTCTCTTTACTAAGATTAAAACGAAAATGTCCAAAATAATCCTAAAGCGGCACAACAGAGTAGTACAGTCAGTTATAAAAGTGTTTGAATTGAATTCCTGAATTGTGTCAGAGATTTTTAATTCCCCTTTTGGTACAAGAACTTTGATTATATTATACAGGGTTATTGGAAATTAATTGACACGGCGTTAAGGGCTTCTTCTGTGCACCTTAACGATCAACTTTTGTTCTACGACTTTTTGAAATTCGAAAAAGAAAATGAAAATTTTGAGGTTATGGAAATTCGAAAAACAGCTGATTTTTTAAAACAAAGGTCATTAAGACTAAGAACAGTACATAAATCATAAAAAATAAGTAAAATTTTAAGGTTAATGACCTCCCCGTGTAAGGAACAGCTGATTTTCAGGTAAACCTAACCCCAAAATTTTCATTTTTTTTTTCGAATTTTCAAAAGTCGTAGTACAAAAGTTGTTTGTTAAGGTGCACATAAGAAGCCCTTAACGCCGTGTCAATTAATTTCCAATAACCCTGTATAAGTACCTACAAAAAACCAGAATGATGCCATATATTTTATTAAATGGTATCTACTAAGATTTTTTCAGAGGTATTTTCGTGATTTCTTTACATATTTTTATCAGAAGGACCTGCCTGCCTAGCATGACGACCAAAACACGATACGATAAAGCTATATCACGCGATATAACTACATCATCTCTCAAAATATGATACATAAAGCCGCCATGTTGAATTTTTATTATAAATTGCGACAAAAATTATGATAAAAATTCAACATGGCGGCTTTATCTATCATATTTTGAGAGTTGATGTAGTTATATCGCGTGATATAGCTTTATCGTATCGTGTTTTGGTCGTCATGCTAGGCTAGCAGGAGTAACAGCTGAAGATGACGCGCAATGGGCAGACTTATGCCTAAGTGCAGTAAATCGGAGCCCATTCATTATTATATATGGGCCATTTTGATCTTGTGTCTATAAGCAAAATTGCTTTCCATTATCGATATCGCCAATGAACAGAATTAACTTACTTACTTATTTATTTTTTGTATGAAATTTACTTAAGCCAAGGAAAAGTCACTTGGTCTTACGTTAGAGAAAACAAAATGGAATTTTAAAAAGTTTCATCTTCTGCCAATTTCAAAAAATGCGTCAGTCAATTTCAAACAAATAAATCTGTTGATTCGCGGTATAATCTTGTCTAAGGGGACTGGACCTTTAAAAACCGCGAAATACTTTTGCTGGTAACTATCCTTACACAAAATAATGGTATCCACTTACCTCGGGCGGGCGCTAAACGCCGCTAAGCCGCCCATCTAGGTTAAGAACCTCATACACTTGTGATTATGACGTCACACACGAATTAGAAAGGCTATATTTAAAAATGGCGTAAATAATTTTAAAGGTTGAAGGGCGAATTTTTTCATCTTGACGTAAACAGCACATAATAAGTACTAGCATAGTCACGGAGCGTAAGTTTTTAATTTTCCTATTTAGGCTGAAAAAACTCTACATCAAAATTGTAGCGAAACTAGTACTAGTACTAGAAGAAAGACATTTAAAAAAATTTAAACATTATTTTTTGTAGATTTAATAGACATTTTAGTACTATATTAATAAGTACCTACATATTAATATACTACTGATATACTTGTATTTTGTAAATATAATAATAAACATTTTATAATACATAGAAACAACCAGACCACAGACAGATATCTAAGCATAAATGCTTGTCTGAGGCGGGAATCGAACCCGCAACCCTGTGTTTGGCAGTCCGGCATGGTGACCATTTTGCCAACTGGGTCGTCAACGAAATTTCGAACATAATAAAAAGTGCCGCCCTGAAACGCTTCCGATACCGCCCCACCCCTTAAAAGTGCCGCCCTGAAACGCTTCCGATACCGCCCCACCCCTTAAAAGTGCCGCCCTGAAACGCTTCCGATACCGCCCCACCCCTTAAAAGTGCCGCCCTGAAACGCTTCCGATACCGCCCCACCCCTTAAAATATTTTAAAGTGGTTTATTTTAGTAATATTATAAATCTTGCATTTGACATAGAATTTAGGCTAAACATCACTTAAAATAATCCCCAATCAATCATTTTGAGCAACGTTTCAAATCAACAGATTACTCCAAACATAAAATGAATCATGATTAATGATTAAATCTGTTTTGAATTTGATTGGTTAAACGGTGCTTTTAATTTATAATTTGTCAATAAAGTAATTATTTGGTCATTACCTGTCTCATCGTTGCCTCAAAAAAATAAGGCTAAAGCTAGTTTGCACTATTAAAATTGATTAATGCCGGACTGCCAAACATAGGGTCGCGGGTTCGATTCCCGCCTCAGGCAAGTATTTATGCTTAGATATTTGTCTGTGGTCTGGTTGTTTCTATGTATTATAAGTATATATTTACAAAAGAAAAGTAATATAAGTAGTATATCCGTCATCTAGCACCCATAACACAAGTCTAGTTACTTAACTTGGGGCTAGATGGCGATGTGTGAAGTGTCCTGCAATATTTATTATTTATTTATTTATTATTAAGCGTTATCGCGCGATAAATACGCAGTAGGTATAAAGGTTTTTTAAGTAATTTGCTATAACTGTAGATTTTATCGTGTGATAATACAAGCATGTATGTCATTGCCGAATTATAGAACTTTAAACCAACGTAGCCCGACCATTAACATTAAAAAATGGGACAAAGCCGTATTACTGCTAAGAGAACGGGATACACACAATAGAATCTTTATCGCAATTATGTAATGAAATGTACAGTGGCCGAAGGACTTAGGGTAGCTTTTCACACTAATGCAAAAGAACGCCAACATTTCGTAGGTATAGATCACGAATAACGCACACATTTACAACACTAAACACACAGACGATCTGTCAATTGGTTTAACAATAAATGATGTCCAATTTCAGCTCTTTGCATATCTGATTAGTGACTGTGGTGTAGTGGTATAGTCTAATCTAAGGATTAGCAGTCATAGAAAATGTGTGCTACCCTAAATATTTTGATAGCTGTACACAATCTGTCATGAATCTATCCAGTTACTACTGAGCTGCTATTTTTACTACTTATGTTATGTATAACAATTTATCCTGCGGTAAAGCAGTAAATATGTTTAAATAACTTTTGTTGCAGAATATACATGTATTGTGTTATGACGAAAAATGTCATTTTAAACCGCTAATACCTTTAAAGTAAACATTAAACATGTAAAACAAAAACAATTCTGCAGGTAGATATCATGAAAACAAGGCAAACGTTTACCTACCAAATACAGGGCCACAAAATGATAATGAGACACCGAACAAAACGCGCTATTTACAAATATTCAACCTGAGAATAAAGTTTTTATTTCCAAAAATACGTATTTATGGCTACCGTAGGCTACCGACTTTTTGATCGGTGATAGCTTGCCGACTTTTCGAATTCAAAGGCAAACAAGAAAAAAACTTCTTAATATACAATTAAAATAACTATTCATTCTTTAAACACAAGTCGTGATAATTAATGTCAGAAATCTATCCTAGTCTTCTGAAGACTTTGATCCGTATAATTCAAGTAGTATGAAAAAACTTTTTAAATTCACATCATTTGTATTAATAATTTCCCGGAACTTAATTGCGATTAAAATTCTAGATTTATCGCGCGATAAAATATAGTATTATATTACTACAGAGTGTAGAAATCTATAATATTAATAGTATAAAGCTGAAGATAAATGATAAATGGATTATCAAACACAAAAATAAAACAGACAGCGCGTTCAAACAAACAGACAACCTCTGTTTGTTTGAACGCGCTAATCTCAGGAACTACTTGTTCGAATTGAAAATTTATTTTTGTGTTTGATAATCCATTTATCGAGGAAGGCTATAGGCTACTTTTTATATTGATATTCCTACGGAATCGGAACTTACGGGACTCACGGGTGAAACCGCGACTAGTCCATCAATAGGAATAGTCGGCAAACTATCGGCTGATCTATGTAGATTAGTTTGCACTCTAAATTTGCCTTTAGAAAACCCTGTAAAAGATAATAGCCACACATAATTGTCTGACCCAAAAGAAACCATCACTTTGAAACCTTTGTCAACGCCCGTTTGGCATATTTTGATTATAATCCCGAATCGCTATTCAAAAATTAACACTAACACTAACTCAATAAGGTAAAAATTCCAAAACATCATTTCCTCAATAGAAAATTTCGCAGCGTTATTTTGTATATGAAATAACAAAACTTGCTTCGTAATAATGGACTGTATTTTCTGAGTGACAAGGTCGGAATTAATTGAGGTGGTGTATGGTTGGCGTTTGACACGAGGTTGACGTGTATTGACAAGCAATTGAATTTAATTGAAGTTTTTTTAATACAAATGTTACGAAATGGAACGGATCTTTGTGTACAAATGTTGTAAGATACATAATAATATATTATAGCACCATCTAGCCCCAAGCTAAGAAACAAAGCTTGTAATACGGTGACCAGACAATGAAAATAATACTAAACATAAAACATACTTTTGTCTGCTACTTACTTCTAACAGATGTAGAAAACAAAGACATTAAAATAATGAATAAAAAAATATACAATCAAAATACAATAATAGTCTTAAAAAAAGGCATTAAATATACTTACTTATCTATAAAGTGGCCATTATGACAAGTTTTGTACAGACAGACATACATTTTTTGAAAATATGGATTCCGATTGTCTTTTATTGTTTCTATTTGTTTGTTTCCAAATCAAAGTAAGTGTTATTCGTAGTTCGTATTTTGCCTTAATCGAAGGTGTTTTTCGAGTTCTGCGTTTTGCGTAGTTTGTGTTATGCGTCTAGGTAAAGGTCGTATTCTAAGTAGTACATATTAAGACCTATAGAATCGATTTAATTTTTATTGGTTACCTACATAAACATATTTTTGTTTATTCATTAAGATAAATAAAAAAAAACAAGTATTTATTGCCAGCTATAAATATAAAATTCAAAGGACTGACTGACTAAAATATCAACGCTCAGCACCAATGAACTGACAGATAGGGCTAAAATTTGGCATACATAATAAAGATGTTATAACGTAGGCATCTAATAAGAAAGAATTTTGAAAAATTAAACTCATACGCGGACAAAGTCGCGGGTAAAAGCTAGTATGTACAGTCTCAATACCAATTAGCTGAACCCCACGTGACCCAGAGCTTACTCGCACATCTGTAAGGTTGTAAAGTAATGTTACCTGATTCTGTTTTTTTTCTAAACATTAATACTATACAATACAATATTTAAAAAATACAAAATAAACAAATACTAAATTTTTACCGATGTGCGAGTGAGCTCTGGGTCGCGTGGGGTTCAGCTAATTGGTATTCCGACTGTACTATAGTATTTCAATGGTTGTTATTTTTTACAAGTTAAAAGATACTCAGATGTCAATTTTGATGTCTTCTTGACTTTTGCAATAACATTCATGCTTGATGATATTTTTAAAGTAGGTAGTATGTCCTTGTGTTATTTAAATGTTTAAAAAATATTTAAAAACTAGCGCAAAATAAATATAAACGTCAGATGACATTAATTGCGTAATATAATTTAATTATAAATAAAAAACATTTTATTATTGCATAAAAAAATAGTTCTTTTTAAATAAACTTTACAATTTTTGGGTAAGATCTTTACCGACATTTTGGTAGGTGTAACTTTAAGACCAAAATTCCTTGCGTTTCGAAGTTTTATTTAAAAAAACATAACCCTCCCTTTTGGCTTCGCCGTAGTCGGGTAATAATAATGGATGTCTGTAAAGTCAGTTTACGGACGATAATTTTACGTGATAACGTCATAAGAACTCTTTTGTATCGTTGACATTATTGACCTCAATACGTTGCTATGGTTACTTATGAATAACGTTTTATGGTTACTTGTCAATAACGCATGACGTCACACTTTTTTCAGAGTGTTCACCAATTTATGAGACGTTACCACGTTAAAAAAATCACCTTTTCCTCTCAACGAAAAAAAAAAAGAAATTAAAAATGTTTTTAAAACGACAGGTAAAATGTTAAATAAAATTTGATCAAAAATATTTCCAGTCAAAGTTCGAAAAATGATAAAATACAAACCCTAAGTTAAGTTTGTGAAAGTTACCCCTTACTTCGGGTACCCCTATCCGGATTATGTTAATTTAAGGGTAGGAATGTTTCGCTCATTTAAAACAATTTCCGTTTTATATAATGAAACACGTTGAATTTCGCCTAACAAGGTTAGTTATAAGTTTAAATCGGATAACGTGGTACTATTGCGAAAATTTACAAAATGGACTTAGCTGAAAAAAACTTTTTATGCTCACACGATTTTTGTTCATAGTAAATTATTATTATTCAGGGTTTTAATCACATATTTTTTTATTTCTCTTACTTCGATGTTTCGGCTTTATTACAACAGTCATGGTCGCGAGGAGACAAATTAAGAAACCCCCGATTGATAATAATACCAGAAACTTTTAAACGACAGAGTAAATTTTCATCAAACATTAAAATAATGTAAGTTAGGTTCGCTCTAAGCCTATTGTTAAGTGTCTCTATTGTATAGTCATAAGATCCTCATGTGTGTATATTAACGTGTAGAGAGTAAATAAAAGTGATTTAGTATAGCAACTCCATGTTTTATATTTCTATCACGCTTACTGCACGTAGAATTAATAGAAGAACGTCCTACCGTGGCGGTCTTTCTTACAATGGCGCCATAGTTCCTCAGTATCCAGTCCCAAACCATCCCATCACAAAAACCCAAATAATTTTCTCCTGTAGTTTATCAATAGTTCTATCCAAACAGGAGGTAGTCCTTTACGCTTGCTGAGGATACCTCCTACAGAGTTCTTAGAGCCTGGTACAAACCTAGCAAATTTTGACATAAGATCGACTTTGACGGCCATAAAATTATCTAACTTCCGATCATGGACGTAATATTAAATACTACTACCGTCCATGCTTCCGATATTAATATCTAACTCTATGACAACCCGGTTGACAACCTGGTCACCACATGTCGGACTGCCAAACACAGGGTTGCGGGTTGATTCCTGCCTCAGACAAGTATTTATGCTTAGATATTTGTCTGTGGTCTTATTGTTTCTATGTATTATTATAATTAGTAGGATAAGTATATATTTACAAAAGAAAAGTATATAAGTAGTATATCCGTTGTCTAGCACCCATAACACAAGTCTAGTTACTTCGCCTGGGGCTAGATGGCGATGTGTGGAATGTCCTGCAATATTTATTTATAACTCTATGGCACTTTTGTTGAATTTTTATTATTTTTGTCCGTAGGGTGAGTCTACTGATTCAAAATTCATCGTATGGATTAGTGCTCGTAGGGTGACTCTACCAAAGAGCCAGCACTACAGCGAAGATGCCACATTCTCGACCTCCATCGTCGCTTCCCATCAGGTGAGTTGAGGTCAAATACAAGTCTATGTTTCGTAAAAAAAATGTTGTTCAAAATCCCTCATTTCATTCAATATTTCAAATTCCTATGCTAATAAAATTCTAAGAATCATTCTATACCTATTTAACTGCTAATAAACTCTATTAGTATCTTAAAATAAACAGAATTAATAAGAATTATAATTATTATAATAATATACGTAACTAATACAATAAAATAGGTATTGTACCTAAAGCTTTTATAACAGGAAATTCCATTTGTTTTCGACGAAACATTTTTGACCTTTAAATAAAATTTTAATGAATTAACTTTTTATAATGAAGATGCGACATAAAACATTTTATTACAAGAATAAATTAATTTTCAATCGATTTTACTCTTAACATAGTTTGGTAGCACATAGAAGGCACACAAGTAAAAAAACCGGCACAGAGTTCAACTTATAATTTTTTGGGTCCACCCCGAAAAGCGTAAATATTATAAATCAATTAAAATTCTTGAAATTCTCCCACAATTGAAAGCTACGCTAGTAAACGCAAAAAGCAACCTCTACTTATTTGAAATATTTTAGGAACTAGGCGAAGAAGACCCTATGCCACTGCTGATTCTAGGAATCAGAAGGGATAATCATTAAAAATAGCATCTGAACCTGCAGGTTGTTAAGTATGAAGGTGGATTTGAAACACAAATGACTATGGTGATATGAAAACACACACACATGATAACACTGACTAAGCAGCAACGAACGAGTGAACCCGTGTATAACTAAGCGGTTGCTTTATAGGCGGGTGGTGATTTATATTAGCGGACGTGACGTCACTTGGCTGTTAACAATATGTATATAAATTTAAAAACCTAACTAACGGATATAATTCAACGCAGAGTTTAAACCAATGGATCAATCGGTGTATTTGGTATAAATACACATAGCTTTTATGACGCAGGCATCCGCTAAGCAAGGATTTTTGAAAATTCATGTCCTTCAAGAATTAAATAACAGAGATAAAAGCAAGTATCACACAGGATTCACACAGACCAATGGGTGGATCACAGTGAACTTCAGCATGCTGTTCAATCCATTGGTGGAACAAGATGGTAGACCCTAATGGACAGAGGGGAAATCGGACTAAAAAGTTAGTTAAAAATAATATAAAGCTACGACCAGCCGCCCAATTGCCGTATTCTTATGCAGCGCGTCTTGACTGCGTTTGCGTCATAACCATAGATTTCGTATTGCTAAGACGCACTCGTCACGCACACGTTACGCACTCGTCACGCACTCGTCACGCACACGTTACGCAAACCTAAACGTCGTAACGTGTGCGTGACGAGTGCGTCTTAGCAATACGAAATCTATGGTTATGACGCAAACGCAGTCAAGACGCGCTGCATAAGAATACGGCAATTGGGCGGCAGGATGTATGTTGCCAAACTTAAATAAGCAACAGGTTAATCCGAAATTGCGTAGTAGTATGACGTAGCAAGATTCATATAGAGTATGGTAACATAGACTTTACTGTTCGTACAATGAAGGGCCTTTGATATAATAGCAGTGTATAATATTGAAGGCTTCACGAGGCTTCAGTATGAGTAGGTAGGTACTATTGAAAATTGTTTGAAAGGATATTAATGATGTAGAAGATAATTCGACGACGACGATGACCTAGTTGGCATAATGGTCACCATGCTGGGCTGCCAAACACAGGGCTGCGGGTTCGATTCCCGTCTCAGACAAGTAGTTATGCTTAGATATTTGTCTGTGGTCTGGTTGATTCTAGTATTATAAGTATATATTACAAAAGAAAAGTATATAGGTAGTATATTCGTTGTCTAACACCCATGGGGTGGGGGGGAACTCGTCTTAAAAGTCTAATTCCCAAGTAGTCTAAAGTAGCAACTAATTGTCAATTGTTTGAGTATTTTGGATTGCGTAAATGTTGAATTAGGTATTATCACTACATAGTATAAAATAAAGTCACTTTTCGCCGTCCCTATTTCCCTTTGTATGCTTAAAGCTTTAAAACTACCCAACGGATTTCGATGCGGTTTTTTTAATAGATAGAGTGATTCAAAAGGAAGGTTTATATGTATAATACATGCATAATATAGCCGTGCGAAGCCGGAGCGGGTCGCTAGTAGAGTATAATTTTAAAATAAGTAATACTTATTATTGCAATTTATTAAGGTTCTTATCATCCACTGTTATATTCAATATCTTAATTGCTTTCGACTACGGCGAAAAATATGTCATAGAATTTCCAAAGACTCTGATGTGTGATTACATATCAGAGTCTTTGAAAATTCTTGGAAGATAGATTTTATGTTCCAAGTAAATTATATTAAAAACCTAGGAACGTATACGTATCTAATTTTATATATAGGAATTCCGCCTACTTTATATAAATAGAGAGATCCGTATTATGTGATTCATCACAGACAACAAACAAAACTATCATGGACAGAATACAATCCCAACTAAATCAAACAACCCACATACTAAAGAATCGCGAACTGGAAAATTTCCTCTTTCACCAGAATAAAAAGTAAACGCAAGGAATTACACTGCTCTGTGTAAATATTGGTATATGACCGAACGCCCTGATCCTGATTCATTTTTTTCTTATTTATTTTTATAAGTGAAGGTTCCTGAAGATATTTATTTGAATTCGAGAAAATTCCAGTATCTTATTGGGGTTTTCTGATATGCTTTTAGCGAGGGGAAATATAAGGATCATTTAAGCGTTGTTGTATTTACTTCCGAATATCCTTGGGACGATAAATTGGAAATGATTGCAGAAATACGAGATAAATTTGATGTTTTATAGCAACACTAGAAGCGCTCCGCAGTCTCACCCGGGAAAAAATATCGGGATAAACATAGCCTATGTTACTCCCAATGAATGAAAGTACAGTCACATTACCAATTAGCTGAACCCCACGTGACTTAGAGCTCACTCGCAAATCTGTTGTGAAGTAATGTTACCTTATTCTGTTTTTTTTAAACAATATACTATCACTACATAGTATAAAACAAAGTCGCTTTATCTGTCCCTATTTCCCTATGTATGCTTAAATCTTTAAAACTACGCAACGGATTTTGGTGCGGTTTTTTTTAATAGATAGAGTGTTTCAAGAGGAAGGTTTATATGTATAGTACATGCATAATATAGCCGTGCGAAGCCGGGGCGGGTCGCTAGTACAATATAAAAAAAAAATACAAAATAAGTAAATACCATATTTTAAACAGATCGAATGAGCTTCGGGTCACGTGGGGTTCAGCTAATTGGTAATGTCACGGTACCTATCCTTATTCTAAATTTCATCAAAATCGAATGAAGCATATTTGTTACAAACATAAAAAAAAAGAAAAAGTGTTTCCTCTTTATAATATTAGTACCTATACTATAGTATAAACTAGCTGTGACCCGCGGTTTAACCTGCAAAATCACCCAATCAAATGACAATTTCAGGATAAAAACAAACTTATTAGTTATTCTAGGCTTCTAGCTATCTAACATACAATCATCACTATAGGTTTAGACGGTTTTGCATTGATAAGTAACAAACACACATATAGACATCAGTTGTTTGATTATGACTTCCGACGTGTCTTCTAAGCAATTGTGCTAATATCTAAGAGTTTCTTCTTCTTCTGAATCCAAAGAGTTCCCGCACCGTTAATTTGGTAATCATACCCAAGAAACAGAAGTAAATGAAACTTTTTGAAAAGTCTGTCTATCAATAGATAGGTTACTCAATGAGATTCAATAACAGACAATTCGTTGAATCTAAATAATACCACAATCATAACATAGCAGAATATATCAACAATCATTCATTACATAGTTTAATGCGTATCGTTTTGATTGATCAGACTAATGAAGTTAATGTTATAGGACTTAATGAAGCCACTAATTGGATTTCACGAATGGATCGTTTACTTGGCTGCAGTTAAGGAAATCTGTAGACTGTGGACGATGAATCTTTATACCATTCACCATTATAAATAAATATTGCAGGACATTCCACACATCGCCATCTAGCCCCAAGCTAAGTCACTAGACTTGTGTTATGGGTGCTAGATAACGGATATACTACTTAAATAATTATCTTTTGTAAATATATACTTATAATAAATAGACACAACCAGACCACAGACAAATATCTAAGCATAAATACTTGTCTGAGGCGGAAATCGAGTCCGCAACTCTGTGTTTGGCAGTCCGGCATGGTGACCGTTGTGCCAACTGAATTGTTAAAACTGAAATAAAATTGACCACTATCTCACCTGATATTAAGTGACAATGCGGTCTAAGATCATAATCACTACATAGTATAAAACAAAGTCGCTTTCTCTGTCCCTATGTCCCTATATCCCTATGTATGCTTAAATCTTTATAACTACACCACGGATTTTGATGCGGTTTTTTTAAATAGATAGAGTGATTCAAGAGGAAGGTTTATATGTATAAAACATGCATAATATAGTCGTGCGAACTTTATTATACATTGATTTTTTTATACATTGATTTTAAATGAATGAGCAGACTTTATTATACATTGATTTTAAATGAATAATAAAGTCTGAAAAGAAAAGTCTGAAAAGAAAAATTTAGTCGGATATAATACATATAAGCAAAATTATCTGCTAAAATATGTACCTAAATTTAACTTGCAATAAAGTATTTCATTAGTATATTAAGTTATAAGTTAGTTCAGCATTTTGATCTTTATTAATTGTGATACAATTCGAAAAACATCATAATGTACTTAAAACAGATCTTATGTCTGGTCAAAGCCACTTTAGCACAAACATTGACTTTGGTCAATAAAAATGCAATTATGTGAAGCAAAGTTGAACATACTAAATTGATATAATTTGATTTTGAATGAGTTTGAGTCGTTCTTCGTATAATTTTATAATATTTTTTTATAAAAAATGCGTAAATTGACATGCTATAGGTATGCAATGTAATGTTATGGCGAAATAAATGAATTATTTCATGGTCATTGGTTGTCTTTATTGGCCAAAAACCTTACTTAAAAATCATGTTTGGTGTTAAATGTTAACCATTGATCAAATAGTTAAATAATTCATAAAATAAAGTGAAGTAGGTAAGCACTGTAAAAAATGGTTGTCTGTAAAGTCGATTTACGGACGATAATTTTACGTGATAACGTCAAAAGAAAACGATGATTGAGTTTTTTCCAGTTTTACTCTTTGTTTTTATATTATTTTATTCATTTATATAAGTAATTTATTCTCTCGTCACCATAACACAAACCCAGGTGAGAGATATTATTTTTAAAAAGGTACTCTGTTTCCTAACGCGAACGGACGCGTCTTGGTATTGAACCATGACACATGACGACACACAATATTACCATGACGCATGACGTCACACAATATTACCTACCGTGACACTTTTTTGTGAATGCAGGTGTTTCATCACTTAATTAACATTTTCAAGTCAAATGATCGAAACGTCAACTCCAAAAAATTGCAATCCCATCTTCCATTTCGATTGTATCAGAGAATTTTCGCAATCCAGCAACAATGGAACTAAATTTATATCCCATAAGAAATAGTATAGTTAATTTCTGTCCAACGTAATCCCAGTATCATAAATAAAAGCAATTTAGCGTCAAAGCTAAATCGATGTTAGATTTATAGCTCTCGCATAGTTCAACCAAGGACATCGATGTCCACAATGACTTTCTATATTACGTTGCTACGGAGACAATTTACTTGCGACAAGAACATTTTATCACCTACTTATTGGCCTGGAAGAGATCGCTTTGAGCGATAAGGCCGCTCTTTGTAACACCTACACTTAGAGCTTTGTTTTTTATATTATGATGTCCCTAATCTTGTCTTAAAGGTTCTAACAAAGAGGTTGAATTTGCTACATCTGTTACAATTGTGTCAACTTGACGTAAGACAATTTCACGAAACTCATTTGGCTACACCATAGATACCTATTCATTCCCATTTAAAAATGGTGTTTGCAATAAAAAATATCTGTCTATTTTATCTTTTTTTTATAACAAATAGGTCAGCATTTGAAAACTATCACACCTTCCTGATGGTAGGTGACGTTAAGTTTAGGCGAAATTGGCAGACTGCGTTTTAGGTACTCAGCGACTAAAGGACGCTCTGTGGTCCAAGATTATAGCTCGCCTACCTGTTCACTCGTGATTTATTAAAAGACCTTCAAGTTAGTCTTGAAAAAAAAAAACATATAGGTTACACTTTTCTATTATTTTCGTCTTTTTAGTCGGTAGCTGTAACCTTTTTTTAATTTTATCCCTTTATTCCTACAGGATCGAAAATTCGAAGGTAAAACCACATTACTCAGTTAGTGCTGTACTTTTAATATTTTTTTATCAGAACTAGGTTAATTGCACATAATTTTGCGGGAACACAAACGAATTTTTTGCGTGTTAAAAATAACTATCATTAACGGTGGCCGAATTGTAATTTTTAGTAGAATTTCAAGGTGTCTTTTTTCTTCAACTGACTATTTTAAGTTGCTAGAGTACTTACCTAAATAAACAAATGAATATGTATTTACGGCATAGCCAAAATGAGTTCGTGAAATTGTCTTACGTCAAGTTGACATAACTGTAACAAATGTAGCTAATCCAACCTCTTTGTTAGAACTCTTTTTTATATCTCTTACAGGTAATGAATTATATATAATTACTAGCGACCCGCCCCGGCTTCGCACGGCTATATTATGCATGTATTATACATATAAACCTTTCTCTTGAATTACTCTATCTATTAAAACAACCGCATCAAACAAAATCCGTTGCGTAGTTTTAAAGATTTAGGCATACAAAGGGATATAGGAACATAGGGACAGAGAAAGCGACTTTGTTTTATACTATGTAGTGATGATGTTATGACCGTCAGTTACATTCTGTTTTTACTGTCTTGACCAATTAAAGGTGAATCTTATTCTTCGAAATATGATTCTTTGGGACTAAGAACCGATTTTTACAGATAGAAAGCTAAAATATCGTGATATAGGTAAGCTATATTTTGTTTAAAAGACCAGATAGTGTTTGCTCAAGGTGTCGAAATCAGTCGAAATACTCGTGTCGATTGTTTTCCTTCCAACGACCCATGAATACTGAAAAATTGCATTAGTTACAAGTTAGTTAGTTATTTAGCAACGAACTAATGAGACAAAAAGGTTACAACAGTTCGGTTTTTTTTTCAATTCTATCGCCTTTAGAAACCACTAAGTTGAGTAGTTTGACTACGAGGAAATTTATTCCTTTTGGAAAAACTAGTTTGACCAGAAAGTTTGATCAGCAGGAACGTACCATCAGAACTACTGGGACAAAGCCGAATTTAAAAAAATATATATACCTATACCGATCACTGAGAAACTTACGGAAAATAGACTGCGCTGGTACGGTCACATATCTAGACGCGAAGTAGATCACGTCGTGAACAAGGCACTGAACATTCCAGTGAAACCTAGGGGTAGAGGAAGACCACCCGATACATGGTGGACAAGCATGGACAAGCTGATGAAGTCGCAGAACCTCAACCACCTGACAACCCAGGATCGTACGACCTGGCGCAAAAATACGAGGAGGCCCGACCCTGGATAAACCGGGATAAGGGAAAGAAGAAGATATATACCTATATGAAAAATCACCCTTTAAAGCCCCATCGTGCCAGTTTATCATTTTAAACTACAATAACAACCCATAACATTGTTAGTGTAATAACATCATTAAATCTACATCAAGGTGTGATATTTGAACTTATCTACTGATTTATAGTTTACAGGATACTTTCATGGCAGGAGCTCAGAGATTAGCTTCTCACTTTGCCTTTGGCGTGTACTTTGATCGCTAAATGGCAACTTTGCTGAACGGCGATTATTTTCCTTCTTGTCTTGTCTTTAAGTCTATAAGTCTATAAGTCTATCTATTTCTATTATTGTTACTGTTTAAACACGTTTACACGTCTTGAAAAATGTATCGATTGACATATTTTTTATTTGTTTTGGTCTTAAATAAACGGCAGAGGATCCTGCTGGCTGGAATCTAAGGAATTTCACTATTTCTAGGTATACGGAGGAGGTACATTGGATCTTATCATCATATTCGGGAGGTACATTGAACATGCTAACCTTCTTCATCACTTTCATGACTGTAGCTAACGGGAGCCCGCTAGATAGAACCACACTTTCTAGACAACGCCTCTTCAAAAATATAAACATTGACTTATCCCAAGAAATGAACCACTAAGCCAAAAAAGAAATAAAATAAAACACCCAGAATAATACATCAAAAAACTTAATGATTTAAAACCCTTTTACAACACATAAAACGTTAACTTCGCAAAGAAACACCGAAAAATATTACAAAAAAGAAAAAGTTAAATGAAAACCCTTTTCTGTAAAACACATTAACTACAATCTCAAAACTCCAAAAGTCTCTGCAGACTTATTTTCTTACAGTCGGCAGATTATCCGTTAATTTGAACATCAGTATGATGAATATTTCTAGTGCTTTCTTCTCATTGGTCACTCTTTTAGTTTTTACTAGCGACCCGGCCCGGGTTCGCAAGGCTGTATTATGCATGTATTATATCTAAAAATCTTCCTCTTTAATCACACTTATCTATTAAAAAAACCGCATCAAAATCCGTTTCGTAGTTTTAAAGATCTAAGCATAGGTACATAGTGACATAGGGACGGCAAAAAATGACTTTATTTTATACTATGTAGTGATAGTGAAGACGTTTTAATGTGATTGCAGGCATATTATTTTCAAGTCCTAATCCGGCGGAATCATCAAAATAAAAAGTAAACTATAGCGTTGCTCGATAAATGGACTATCCAACACAAAAATATTTTTTCAATTTGAACCAGTAGTTCCTGAGATTACCGCGTTCAAACAAACAAACTCTTTTGCTTTATAATATTACTAGCGACCCCCCCCCCCCGGCTTCGCACGGCTATATTATGCATGTATTATACACATAAACCTTCCTCTTGAATTACTTTATCTATTAAAATAACCGCATTAAAATCCGTTGCGTAGTTTTAAAGATTTAAGCATACATAGGGGATATAGGGCTACCTATATGGACATAGGGACAGAGAAAGCTACTTTGTTTTATACTATGTAGTGATGATAGTGAAGTGAAGTATAGATGAATAAAGAAATTTTGACTTGACTTTGACATCACGCTACGAAAGCCAACCAATAGCACAGAACCACGAGGCACTGCTAGTCACTACATAGTATAAAACAAAGTCGCTTTCTCTGTCCCTATTTCCATTTGTACGCTTAAATCTTTAAAACTACGAAACGGAATTATGATGCGGTTTTTTTTAATAGATGGAGTGATTCAAGAGGAAGGTTTATATGTATAATACATGCATAATTTATAGCCGTGCGAAGCCGGGGTGGGTCGCTAGTTGTTAATAAAAACGACTGTAAAGTGTCGGCAAACATTGAAGCTGCAAGAGTCTAGCGTCTTTAGTCCGCGGCAGTTTCAAAAGCAATTCCACTTCGAAAGTCAAACGGCACAATTTTAAAACATCTCAAATTATTCAAACACCTGAGCAAATTTTCCTAATGTAAATTATGGCCTTAGGGCCGAGGTATTTTCGATTTAAAGAGCTTCACTTTTTTTTCCACCATGAAAAAGTAATTAAGGGAAACTCTTTAACCGGGTATCACGGTATCCCTTTAGATTTATCGTTTAAATTTAAAGTTGCCGTAATGGACAGTGAGAGGGAATCGAGATATTTTCGTGTTGAACAATTTTCGAGTTTCATTACGGTTGAGAGTGTTTTTCGAGAATGATTAAGTGTTTTCGGTGATTTGTGAAGTGAAAAAATGTTATTGCAACGCTAAAAACGCTTTTTGCTTTTTTTTTCTTCAAATATTTAAGTATCGCTTGAATCGCGAGTTCTTGAATTCCACTCTGGAACGCGTAGTGAGTTTCGTAGTTTTTAAATATTAGATTTTAATGACGTACCTCACTCAATTGCTTGGATTTTTGTTAGACATTGTGAGAGAAGAAGAAAGAGAAAAGAATTGGCACCATCGCCAGTTACTGAAAAAGTAAAAGGGAACCGTTTGAGTTAGTATGGACATGTGATGAGAAGAGAAGAGACGCATGTGACTAGAAAGTGATGAGTACGAATGGAGTGATGGAGAGGAAGAAGACGACCTAAGAAAAGATGGATGGACTGCGTGAGACAAGACATGAGAGAGATAAATGTGAAGGATAAGATGACGATTAGTAGAAGTGAATGGAAGAAGAAGACATACTGCGCCTAATCGAAATAAATTGGGGTAAGGGCAGGAGGAACAAGGAGTGTTAGATAAGAACTGCGTAAAGGTACGGCTCTCTCGAAGATACATCACACATCAGCACTTCCGACATCGCTGTCAACTCCATGTAAAACAAATGTATAGAAATAGAGGCGCACGTCAAAAGATGCAAGTTATCGATGCAAGTTCACCTATGTGCTCTGGCTAGTGATTGGTCAAAAAAGGTCACAGCGTTTCATCTCCTTCGCGCCCCAGTGCTTCGTATCTACTTGTGCTATGTCAATTTGCGATCTTAGCCGTTCTTGCAGGGGCGCCTGGTTTTTAAAATTCCCGTGGGTGCTCTAGCTTTTATAATAACCTACCTAGCTACTTCTAGTTTTGTTATTTAACCTACTAGCTGACCTGGGGAACTTCGTACCGTAGCCGCCGCCGCGTCTTTGTACTAAATGCTGCACCGTGCACACACACTTTTGTTTTGAAACATTCGATTCAAAATAAATAAAATTTCGCGTCATCTTTGATAAATTGGGTCATTGGGCGTTTCGCACCGCGAGCGGTTCGGACCGCGGTATGAATCGCCCAAGAGCTCGTTTTGAATGGGTATTAAAAAATTAAAAGTAACGAATAAAATGTATTAACAGACCTATGTAACAATACAAAACAAAAGTGAAATTCTCCAGTTCTGCGCTTTGCAAAGACACCTGCATCTAACTTCAGGTTTAAAGCTTGCCTTTGCTATAAGTTTGTTTCTAAGCGCGCGTATTACGTATATTATTTATGTAGGTATATTATTTAGATCACGTTTGTTAAAAGAGAGAGAAACCTCTCGTGGGTGCTGGAGCACTCGAGCACCCATGGAGTCGGCGCCCCTGCGTACTTGCAAACGGGTTAAGCCTCAGAATACAATATATTAGTTACAAGGTTAAGCTCTTAATATCGGTCATTTTGTTAGTTCTAATGTAAATAATATAATAAAGACAGTTTTTTCCACGATCCTCAGCTATTTCGGGCACATTATCGATTAGGGCGAGAACTTGGTAAAACTGATCATCTAACGCAGAGGGCAAGAGGTCACGTTGTCGATCCCGTGTAAGATAGTCAGACCACAGTTCCTCCAGGTTTGAGGAAGTGGTTCTAATTTTAACATGAACAAGTGGGGAACACTAACAAACTGCTACTGAAGAATTTACCAGAGAGAAACATCAAAAATCATCAAATATAAAAAAAATATTCAATGGAACTATATACAATTAGCACGACATCACTGTGAAGCGTCTTATAAAAAAGAAGAGAAAATTATATTCTTATTTATCAGCATTTAACCTTTTTATAATAGAACTAACTCATCACTATTACACCACAAGGTAAATCTTAATATCTTCAGACAGATAATATGAGACAAGTTCATGGATCCAATTTTATTTTTTTATTTTACCTATTTGGGTCCTAGGTATAGGTATAAGATGAGTACATTGGTCACTCAAAAAGTCTCTTAATGATAAGAAAGCTATAACTGAATGTATATGTACTCATCGTTAGGCACGTTAACACTAGAAGTAATTTAATATAGGACATTGCACGCCATTTAGCCCCAAGCTAAGCAAAGGCTCGTGTAATGGTAGCCAGACGGATATAATACATATATTTTTCTTTTGTTAATATATCTATACTAATATTATAAAGCTGAAGAGTTTGTTTGTTTGTTTGTTTAAACGCGCTAATCTCAGGAACTGCTGGTTCGAATTGAAAAATTCTTTTTGTGTTGGATAGTCCATTTATCGAGGAAGGTTATAGACTACTTTTTATCCCGATATCCCCACGGGATCGGGAGTTACGCGGGTGAAACCGCGGAGCGCAGCTAGTACTTAATATATATACCTACATACAGCCAAACCAGAAAGAAATATCTGTGAATAATATCTGTTTGAGGCGGGAATCGAACCCGCAACCTTCTAAGACGCAGGCGGCGCCCACCGCGCCCCAGGGGTCGTCAAATAGCGTCCAATCTAAAGTAAAAACCTTTATAAATAAAATCAGCAAGTCTTGGTTAAAGAGACATCAAAACATCGTTTAGTCTAACCAGAAAAATGTTTAGGTTTACTTGAGAAAAATCTCATTTAGTACCCCAATAGTTCGCTCTCCACACTTCTTTTACAGAGGAAAAATAACAGGAAAGCTTTGTTCACGAAAGCCCTCCCGTCTATTTTAATATTTATGAATAACTACAACTTAAAGTAGGTTGCTTTCGGCCGGGTGGAAATTGTGTTGTATTTCTTTGCTTGAGTATTTACTTAGCGGAAACTTTTGTGTGTTAATTTACAAGCTAGCCGACGTAACCTAAGTTACATGCTTACTTTATTATTATTTAGTTTTATTGTTAATTCAATTAACAAAACTAGCAGATTGGCAATTCGTCGTACACGATCGCGATCAGTGGAAGGGGAGCATAAGGGGAGTTATAGAGAGGCCTTTGCCCAAAAGTGGGACACTATAATAATATATATTAAAAAATATCTACCTATTTCAATTCATTTTTAAATACAAATAAAATTAAAAACAAATAAAACTAAAAGAAAATTACAATTATTAAAAACAATAAACAAATAAATCAATACAAATAAAATAAAAATGAATAAATCATAAAAACGAATTAACTTATTTTTTTTATTTCATTTTTTAAGATTTTTAGATTATTTTATATTGACTTTGGAATAGAACCTTTACAAATAAAAACCTAATTATTTCGATAATATTTGTGCATGGTAAGCTAAGTGCTAATGAAATAATAAGTATTATGTTGAACCATGTAACATTTTGTGACATTATCTTACCATGTTTTTTGTAGGACAATCATTTATTCTTCTTTTTTTACTTGTCTATTTTTGATAGTGTTTATAATACGAAAATATATCTTTCGTATTCAAAAATAAGGTCATAAAATTAACTACCTATTTTTTAATCTGCGTGTGGTACTTTTATGAAAGTTTGTTAATAAAAATCTTGTTATTCTATGGCTACCTACTAGTATAGAATATTTAATTATCTAGAATGTTTTCTATTCCAAGAAAAGTTAGTAAAAACAAATTGTTTGCGTCGGTTTTTGGCGGGAACGAGCCAACAACATGTCGTGCTGCAGTTTTATTTACACGAAACTTAGTTGTAAACCGAGATAAATTGTATAATTCCGGTGGAAAGTTATCTAATTTAGTTCTGTGAAAGTGCACAAGTGTAGTGAAAGTAAAAATCAGTGTCAAACATGGACTTTTCTCGTTGCCTCCAAAATCTCCTTCAAGATTATAGTAAAGTAGCCACCGCTTTACTATGACCCCTGACTTGACAAACTGTGACTTGACGACTTGACCATCTTGAAACACTTTGAGCATAACTTGATACAAAATATTACTTGATACTGGCTATATGCACAAACCGTGCGAAGCCATAACTGAAAAAAAAAAAAAAAAAATATTGTTTGCGTCGATTAAATACCTTTACATTTTACCGAATTAAGGTCTCGACAAATAGGCGCTACTGGTCGTGTGATCCAGACAAATGCGGTTAGCGTTATTATTCTGATAAATGACATGGAATTTTGGTCTTGAAATAACCAAAATGTCGGTCTCACTAAATTGATTAATTTTTTTTTGTTTAAAAACGTAAATTTTTCGTGCAATATTTTCATCAACTGTCAAACAGATGGCGCCAAATTGAAAATGTATAGATTGGCCTCTTATGTGTTTATCTGCCAGCTGACAGGTACTCAACAATTTTAGTTAAGTACAGGTTACTAGCATCGTCTGTGTCCTCAGGACACGGAATTTCAAAAAACAAAGTGGACACTTTACACACTCCAAATAAATATTTTAAAGACTAGCGATTTAAGCTCAGTCAGTCAGAACTTTAAATTTTATATTTATAGATTGAAATGATTCAGAGCTTTACCAAACACAGTTCACTTACTTATCAATTAATGCGAGTCCACAAAAGGAAAGTTTTTATTTTTCTGCCATCTACCTACATAACTTCACTCGCGTCTCTCGAAGACCCCAGAATGTTAGAGGTCTTTGAGTCACGAGCATTTAGGGTTATCTCCTAGGAAAGCGTGCCACATTTTGTACCTCATCGTCACCTACCATCGTTTGAAATAGTGGTCAAACGCTGTTTATTATAAAAAAATGGTTGTCTGTAAAGTCGGTTTAAGAACGATGATTTTACGTGATAACGTCATAAGAAAATGAGAAAAATTGAGTTACTTTTTGTTATTCCTTTATATTTTTTTCCCTATATACCAGTATATCTATATTTTTACTTTATGTAAGTTTGCTATTCGTCACTCGTCACCATAACACAAGCCTAGTCACGCACACACGCGCATCAAGCTTGTAGCAGTAGCTTTGTATGAAACGTTACAATCTGGTCCTTGTTTATCATGTGGCAATAGCAACGATAATACGGTGCTATGGTTACCTTGTCAATAACATGGCGCGTTCCCGGAACATGACGCACGACGTCATCTTTTTTGTGAATCCAGGTGTTCATCAATTTTTTAGCCGTTGTCACGTCTAATAATCGCTCGGGTCGCACGTCTTGCCATTTCAGTTTGTCCAAAGCTTTATTTAAATAGATAATTCAATGTTATCATCACGTAGCAACTGAAGTAATTGGATTTTATTTCACCAATAAGGCTTCTTGAAAAGCTTATCAAAGATATTTCAAGATGATTGATTTGTATTTTCAGGAGCTTTCTTTCTAAGGTTTTTTGGTTGCTTCGTGAAATACTTACACGAAATTCGTGCAAAGTTTAAGTAATTATTATTTTTAGGGAGCGATCTACACGATATAATATATTGTCGGTATTTCCGTGTTATTTTTTGCATTCTAGTTAATATATACTTGGAGGATAATGCAACTTGCAATTCCCATCATTATCCCCCAAATTGGCTTGGTTATCAATTTTGGGGATAATAAAATTTCTACTATTCCCCATTTTGGGGGATAGCATTTGGGAGATAGGGTGAATACCTCTTTTTTTTAAATCAACTAAGAAAATAGAGGTACCTACTTACTTAGTTTTTGAACACAACTATAGAATATAGTATTTTATTTTAAAAATTAAGAATCTGTAATTGGCAGTAAGTTTAGCTCAATAGTTTTTCGTTTATAATTTAATTTAAGTGCTGTTGATTCAATGTTCATAAATAAAAAAAAAATAAAAATAAAAAAAAAAAAAAAAAAAAAAAAAAAAAAAAAAAAGGTAGGTAGGTATAATATAGCTGTTATGTACAAAAGCGATACAAATCATTCCTAGTAGCAACTAGATTTGACTAAACACTAGCAGCACAACCCGCGGTTTCACTTGCATAACTCCCGATCCCGTGGAAATATCGAAATATAGGTAGGTAACATAGCCTATAGCATAGCCTTCCTCGACAAATGGACTATCCAACACAAAAATAAATTTTCAATTCCAATTAGTAGTTCCTGAGCGCGTTCAAATAAACAAAGAGATATAGATTATTTTAAGAAACTTGGGTGTTTTTTTTTTAAATTCAAATTGCAATAATTTTCTCTGAAACTTCACAACCGATTTTGATAGAACTTTTAACCTATACGCCTCGTCTGATATAATCATTTTATGGTTTTTTGTTCGATAGGTATGTATCGATCGTAAAGAACTCATGTGGTAATGGTATGGAAACCTTCATATGCGACTCGCACTTGGCCGGTTTATTTATTTAGTACTTTGTGCGTCTTTCAACCTTTAATATAAAATTCAGACAAATATAAATAAACTAGCTGCCCTACGCGGTTTCACCCGCGTAACTCCCGATCCCGTGGGAATATCGGGATGTAAGCTATCCTATCTCTCAAGTTGGATCGAACTGCACATGGTGTGCGAATTTTATTATAATCGGTTAAGTGGTTTAGGAGTCCATTGAGGACAAACATTGTGACACGAGATTTATATATATTAAGATTAAGATAAGATAATAAATAATAATAAATATTGCAGGACATTCCACACATCGCCATCTAGCCCCAAGCTAAGTAACTAGACTTGTGTTATGGGTGCTAGACAACGGATATACTACTTATATACTTTTATTTTGTAAATATATACTTATAATACATAGAAACAACCAGACCACAGACAAATATCTAAGCATAAATACTAGTCTGTGGCGGGAATCGAACCCGCAACCCTGTGTTTGGCAGACCGGCATGGTAACCATTGTGCCAACTGGGTCGTCGTACTTTTTAGACTAGAGTATATACTAGACATAATAACGATAGTATCGTTAACTTGGTTTCCATTATAGAGATTATTGCAGTTTCGTGACTTAATTACGCGAATAATCGCTTTTAAGCTCGCTTCTAGTAAGCAATAGCTTTAGCTACTCAGTTTCTACAATAAGTATAGCTATTGTATATGTATGACTAGCAGCGCTCCGCGGTTTCACCCGCGTAACTCCCGATGCCGTGGGTATATCGAAATATAATATAGCCTTCCTTGACAAATGGACTATCGAACACAAAAAATATTTATACAAACGCAACCTTTTTTAACAACTTGAACTCATTAAAATCTTCAAAGTTTAAAGTTGTACCGCTTTATAAGTTTACTATTCAGCAGTCTTAAGTCACATTAAAAGAGAAAACAGACTGTAGACTAATTTGTCAGCTGATAGCTCGCCGGTCTCAAAACAATCGCCAACAGTCACAAAAAATTTGGTGGAAATAAGAAAAAATATATGAAATACTCCTGTCTCTTATTCTTAATCCTAACTAATATTATAAATCCGGAACTAGACTGATTTCGATAAAAATTGGCGTAGTGGTAGTTTAGGAGATGAAGAAGGACATAGGACACTTTTTTTAAACATGACTGACGAAAGGATTGGTCATGTTTGACAATTGACTTATTTGACACAATTTCATTTGACCTACCTACATATTCCATTAATTAATCAACTGGCAGATAGATGGCGCCATATTAAAAATGTATGAATATTTACATGAAATAAACACGTGACATTGGCAATATGCACAAGTCGTTCAGTACTATTACTTGAAGGTAAACAGCTGGTTTTAGTCTATGAAAGAATTGTAAACCGATTTGAAGTCAGAAGTCTGCGAGATACAGAGTGAAACTAAAAAATAAATCATTTATTCTGGGTTATAAATTAATAAATGTTATTTTGATATGTAAGATTTTTAAATATTTGTGTTTTAATCAGTTCAATCACTTATGTAACGAATTCAACATCATTAACATGTTTTTAGTTTTAACATAATTTCGATAATTCTGTTCTTAACCTTGACCAAATTCTATATTAATTAATAATTTGTAGCTGGCTTAGTATTTTTATTAACTACTAGCAGCGTTCTGAGGGTACACGCGTGTAACTCCTGATTCCGTGGGAACATCGGGACAAAAAGTAGCCTATGTAGTTCCCAATGAAATAATGTATCTTCATACCATGTTTCATTAATTGGGCCAGTAGGATTATAAAAAAGAAAAATAGTATGTTCATATGTGTGTATGTTTCGTTACTCCTTCACGCAATAACTACTGAACCGATTGCGTTGAAATTCGGTATGTAGATAGTTTAATATACAGGCTACTTCAATTCCGATATTTCTACAGGATTAGGATACACGCGGTTGAAACTGCGGGGCGCATTTTGTATAGTTAATCTAGCGTGAAATAAATAAATGTATTTGTCCAAAAACATAGGTCCTAAAGTTATTAGGTACCTACACAATGTTCTAGCGTACTTTAGTCTAGATAAGTAAGCTTTATGCCTTTGGTTCAACACTACTGGTTCAAATCCTCTTCGCTTTCTAAGATTTGCCATAGAGCTTTACCATATAATAAAATTTATCTAAGCTTTAACATAAAACTTGGCTATGCTCTACAATAGAACTTATCTAAGCTTTACCCTATGTATATTTTTTTAAGCTTAACCATAGATTTTTTCTTAGCTGTTTTAACATAGAATTTATCTAAGCTTTGCCATGGACTTTATCTAAGCTATATGCTTTATGCTTGTAAATAAAGAGAAAAATATTTTACTACTGTGCAATCTTCTTAAATAATATTGTGTAAAACACGTTATTATGATTACGTTTAAGATAAAAATCTAATTGCACGAGAGATAAGCTCGCAGTTTTGCAACTGACGGCTTTGTTAAGATCAAAATATGTCTTACTGATAATTGTTTTTTTTTTTTTCTTCAGTTGAATGATTAAAATCCTTACTTACTTATGTATTATATATTTAAAACTAGACTAGCTTGAAATGTTTAAATTTAATTTTCGCTAAATTACTGAGATGGCAAATACATTGATCATAAATCTGACGTAAATAAAACACTAGGGTTGATTTGCACAACAAAAATAAATTCGTTTAGGTCTCTAAACGTCATTATTTATAAACTGTCAAAGTGTCAAACTAATTTAATAAAATCAAACTTGTGATTATTGTAATAATATTTAATTCTAGATTTCCCGTAAAATGCATTTAGCTAGAATTTAGCTCAATTTGTTTAAGCACAATCTCATGCAAACAGCTCTCGATTTCATAAGTAGATTTTTTGACGTTTAATTTTTTCTTTAGTAACTTATTTAATATTTTCAGAGTATTTTTTTCGGGTTTATTTGTAATCGGATTTATTTTAGCTTGTAATTTAGAAAAAAAAATGTTAAAGGACAACATTTTTATCCTCACCGGTAGTAATTGACGCAGTATTTAGAAGATCCTATTTACGATTATAGTCAATAATTTTATGGTAACACTATGTCTTGAATATAACTGTTAAAACAACCAAGCATTTTGTGTACTTACAAGAAAAATACAGCTTCAGAAAACTCACGGAAAAAATCACAATCCGTCACTAAAAAAACTGTAAATTCACTTAATTTCAACTGTAATCACTCACTCAAGTACACCAAACAATAAAATCACCAAAACGACACAACAAATCACTGTCAATCATCAACGTGTCAATGTCAAGGCGATAAAAAAACGAAGAAATATTCCAATCGTACTTCGTAATTCAAATATTCGAGAAACGGGCGTCCGTCCGTCACGGTCGTCCAATGGGAACTGAGAAGGTTTCGTAGTAATACCTGCAGAGATACGCACACAGATGCAATGCCACGCACACACTCGTCTTTAGAACTTGCGCTTTGAGCTTCACGTGCTTTTTTCGATTGTTTTTTTTTCTTCTTGTCCCTTATCATTAACATTCGACACATTGTACTGGGCTAAGGGAAATTTATGATCGGACTATAGATATTTAAACTAGAGAGAAGTAGACCTTTGAACTTGTTCGCTGTTTGATGGCAACACTTTGAATCCGGATTTAGGACGTAAGTAACGCTTTAGAAGCCTCTCATAGAACGTATTGAATGGCAAATTGGTGCATGGATGAATCTAGTTTAGGTCTATAGCCTCCTTAGACATTGATACCTTTACATAGTCCAAACTCCAATCATAGAGAGAGTCTAGAAACAGGGTTGGATAGGTTTCAGATGTCAATGGTCAAAAGGGAGCCACAAATAAACATGTATATGCTGATAAAACACATTTTTAAACCCCGACGCAAAAACGACGGGGTGTTATAAGTTTGACGTGTCTGTGTGTCTGTCTGTGGCATCGTAACTCCCGAACGGATGAACCGATTTTGATTTAGTTTTTTTGTTTGAAAGGTGAAATAGTCGGGAGTGTTTTCAGCTATATTTGAATGAAATCGGTTTAGCCATCTGAAAGTAATGGGGGATAAAAGTCAAGATTAACAACCGAATGTAAGTAGATATGCTCGAGTGGAGTATCAAATGAAAGGGTATGATTCGTACATTACAATTAGCTATGTTTGATCGAAATCGGTTGAGCCATCTGAAAAATATGGGGCATAAAAGTCAAGATTAACAACCGAATGTAAGCAGTTATGCCAGTGGGTTATCAAGTTCATTCGCGGCTTCGTTTGGATCTTTTGATCCAAACGAAGCCGCGAATGAACGAATGAGTAAAAAATTACTTTTTCTTCTCCTTTGCGTCGCGCAGTCTGTTAAAAAAAATCGGGAGTATGTTATAACTCTAAGTACAATCGCCTAGTCGGCAACAAAAGTGTTACTGTTAGTGTCTTATTATTACTATTATATGAATGTTTTCATCCAATTAACGTTTGTTTTATAAATTCAAGAAATGAAAGACTTTACTTTACTTAAACTTCAACTCAAGCAGTATCTTAGATTTTTACTTGAGTTGAAAACATTCTAATTGTTCCAATTTAGCAGATTTGCAGGAGAATTTTATTGTAAACTCATGTCTGCAATTTTGTTGCCTGAGTCAGAATTGCAGACTCAACGTAGAGTTCTAAAATTAATATTATTTTATTATTGGAATGTTTTTATTCAAAAATACTTATGTAATGAATTCATGATTTGGAAGACTTTAAATTTAAACTCGAGCAAGACCTTAGAATCTTGCTCGAGTTTAAACCATTTTAGTAGCAAATTTTAGATATCTGCTTTGTAGGAGAATTGCAGACCCATGTCTGCAATTTTGTTGCCTGATTGTGCATTAATTTAACGATGTCCTTTCTATTTAGACGTCTTTGCCCCGTCTATAACTAGTAAATATTAAATGTCTTTGGTCAGGACAGAGAAGTGTAATTTTTTACGACTACCCCTCGTGTGAATGGGAGGCTGGGTAATGAAGCCAGTTGGGTTGATATTAAAATATTTTAGTTACGTAGCGGCGTTGAGGTGACGTATTTTTATCCGAAATGCTGATGGACGAAAACGGACTATAGACTTTAGTTGCCCGATGATTAATAGCTAACCACTATCAACTGTCTGTCAATTTTAAAATCTAAGCTGTCATAAAACATCGAATTATCAAAATCGGTCGGAATTTAAAAAAATGAGGTTGCTTACAAGACATTGTGATTAAACAAATTTTGCAAAATTCTAGCTACGATAAATGCATTGTATCGGTTATGTAAAATAAATTCTATGTCAATAACCACAAGGTTAATATTATTTATTCATTTTGACTTTTACAGTCGGCTTAAACGCTTTAAATTTTTGTTGTGCAAGTCAACCTAAATGCCATTGTTGACGAGCTATCGCCGGACAGTTTAGTCTGCAGTCTGCTATCGGGTAATTACTGTTGGGTTTTTTGAACAAGTGTAGGTTGCAAGTTTTTATTAAAGATGAGGTCAGATGTCTTTGTTAATTTTATCTTAAGTTGTGTAGGTGATGTTTTGTGGTCAATTTATTTGAATTAAGTACGTCTATGTATGTCGTGAGTGTGATTCACTAGCTGTGTCACGAGATTTCACTTGCAAAAAAAAACTAGATAAATGACATAGACTATAATTAAGGAACGAAAAAGTAGATTTCTGTGAAAATGACTCAGTAAGAGATCGATATTAGGTATCTTTTTTGACACTAATTACTTTCTTATTGGTTAAAACCTATTTTTGTGCTGAAAATGACTATAGTTATTTTCACTTGAACAACAAAAATTAAAATCGATTAGACTTTAAACATGATATCAGATAGTGACTTATCAGATTGAGACTTTGACCAACTGTCAAAGTCTCAATCTGATTAAATAATTTAAATCTTGTAGTTATTGCAATAAATTTTAGATTACCCGTTAAATGCATGTTAAAGTTCAAGCACTATGTCATGCAAGCCGCCTTTAGTTAGTTATTATTTTTGAAACCAATTTCTTTTTGTTTGCAATCATTTGAATTAAATTTTTCAGCTTTGTTGTGTGGGGTTGTGACTTTGCGAGTGTGGGTATTATTGAAGTCGCCAACGCAAAATATTCAAGCTTTTAACATTTAAGTAATGCTTTAAAGTTTTTCTAAGCTTTCTTTAAATATTAGTATTTATTGTTAAAGCTAACTGGTCTTAAAACTGTGATAGGTATTTACAAAAATCACATTTTTTACCGCATGATATACTCAAAAAGCGGCCGAAAGCTTAAAAGCTCAAACCTAACAACAGTTTAGCTTAAACAAACAACTGCACTGTCAACTTCATTAGTCCCTTAATGTGAGGTCATCACGTCTAAACACATTTAAGATCGTGTTTACATTTCAACTAGTTACGATGTCGTCTTCGAACTCCGACAAACCCTTAGTCGACAAGACTTTACTTCGACATTATCTACTAACTCATCATCTTCCTGCCCTTATCCCAATTTACTTAAGGTCGATGCAGTATTTGTCTTCTTCTTCCATTCACTCCTATTAGTCGTCATCTCATCTTTCACATTCATCTCTCTCATGTCTTATCTCACGCATTCCATCCATTTTTCTTAGGTCGTCCTCTTCCTCTCTATTTCTCTTCATTCATACTTATCACTCTAGTCATAACATGCGTCTCTTCTCTTCTCATCACATGTCCATACAAACTCAAACGGTTC
Organism: Idaea aversata; assembly: GCA_907269075.1. Taxonomy (NCBI): domain Eukaryota; kingdom Metazoa; phylum Arthropoda; class Insecta; order Lepidoptera; family Geometridae; genus Idaea; species Idaea aversata. The sequence goes on from OU026100.1 coordinate 1,095,023, forward strand.
CCTTTTACTTTTTCAGCAACTGGTGCTTCTTTTAGGCGTCCTTTAATATACTCATTCCTTATTTTATCCATCGTTACTCTACACATCCATCTCAACATTCTCATCTCCGCTGCATGCAGTATTCCCTAATTTTTCTTCTTCACGTCATTATTTAACTCCGATACGATTTCATTTCATTACGATTTAATTACGACATCGACGTAAGGTACATCGTCGTGTTCGTCTTGACTACATAACTGTACTCCGACAAACCCCTAGTCCAAAAGATTTTACTTCGACATTATCGAACTCCTATACGATTTAATTTCAACAATAACTCTTTCGATGTCGAAGTGTTCGTCTTGACTACATAACTGTACTCCGACAAACCTTTAATCGACAAGACTTTCGTCGTTCGTTTACATCGACGTTATCTAACTCCGCATCGACGACGAAATTTCGATTGGTTCTTGGGGGCCCTTTTACGTCTGGTTGAGATCTTTTTTTTTGTCCTGGGTAAACCCGGTCGGGTACCACTCCGTTGTTGGGGCCAACGAAGTGGTTATGTCAGGCTCCAACCGACTAAAACACCCAGGGTGCTCCGTCTCGATGCCTATTGTCAGGGCTACCGGGATAGTATTCGCATGCAACAGCAGCCCCGACGGCATTTGTCCGTGAGGATCCTTCTCTTAGTAGGCTTTCGCCCCATCCACCCTTGTTGCGACGCACCTTCTCGAGGACCAAGCGGATGGACGCCAGACACGGGCAATCGCAGGGCTTCTTATACAACCACCAAAAAGGGAACGCCGCAAGCATGCTGAAGACTATGGAAATCTAAAAGCAGATGTCCGAATGTCAGACCTACTAAGATTCAAAAAACTCTATGACAAATTGTAATGTGTCAAAGTTAAAAATTGACAAATATGGACATCGAAAGTGACGAATTGGATCTTTAATATTTTTATTTGTTATTTAAAATGAAATCTCAGATAGTTACATGTAAATGACAAATATTATGTTAACAACAATGAAGTGTCAAAGTTACACGGCAATTTGAAATGATCTACATTTTGGAATGTTGACACTTGAGGGCACTTGTTCAGTTACGTTTTTGTCGAAGTACGTTCTCGTAGGTGGATTTCTGTCCTAATATAAATAAATATAGTCTTTGAGCTAATATTTGACGATTTCTGTGTTGCTGTGGGTGAACATCCGGGAAGGTTGTGAGTTCGATTCCCACCGGAGAACATAATAATAAATAAAATTTGTAAAAATTGCTGATATTGTTTCTAGATTTATATTTGTGTATGTATGTGTTAGGTTTAGATATTTTTTTTATATAAAATATATTTTTTATATTTACAAAAGAAAATGGGTTTATAGGTAAGTAATTTATCCGTTGTCTGGCCTATAAAACCTATAAAACAAGCCTAGTTACTTATTTTAGAGCTAGATGGTGCTATGTATAATGCCACACAACATATTTAGTCTAAATATTTTGTTTTGTTTGTTGTTTTTTTGAAGTTATACTTCTTTAGCCGCGTTATGAAAAAATGATGAGAGTGAATTTTTACACCTAAATTCTACATCGTAAAGTTAGTTCTAGGTGGCCGCAAGATGACACCTGTCATAAAACCATGTTGAAGTTGTCCGCAAACCGCAAGATGACAGCTGTCATAAAACCAAATAGTTTGCATATCTACTCCGTGACGTGAAACTGAAAATGAGGTTAGTACAAAGAGGTACTACTACATAATTATTTTAATGTAATTAATTATTTATATGTGACTGGAAAAAAGTATAACTTCTTACGCGCGTACATAAGTACACGTACCCATTTTTTTTGGGTTTGAGACAAATTGGGTCTTGAGGTGGCTGGAAATAAATATTAATGTGCTATCTTTGCGAGGCCACTTAGGACTGTAGAGCCGGCGTTTCTCAGCGTATTAAGTAACCTGACGATCTAGAGGGGGAACGCTGCCAGCTTGCTTGCTGGGATTTTGAGTCGGGGGGGGGGGGACACACCTTAGATGACGAATTTTATTGTTTTTAAATTATAATTTGTATTGTGTTTAATTGTTTGATTTATAAGTGTGACGATCATGGTACGTTCTAAAATTTGACTAATTTATGGAACATGAAAGTTTTCGTGTTTTTAAGTGTTTGTGTCACCTTTATGATGTTGTCGTTTTAGTTCAACGAACATTATAATTTAGGAGCTAAATGCCTTTAAGGACGTTTGGCTCTAAACACTAATAAGGGCGTGTTCAGATGACACGCGTGGACCACGAGCCCGCCACGCGCTTCGCACGCGTTGACCACGCGTTGACATTTGTTCTATATAATTTGAGTCTTATGATACATCAATAGATCACAATTATTGCATTTATCCAAGTCCACCTGCTCACGCCCCGCGCCCGGCACGCGCACGCGCCGCGTCCGCCCCGCGCGCGCTCCGCGCCCGCTTGCAGAAATACAATTTGAGATCTATTGATGTGTCATAAAACTCAAATTATATACATATAGAACAAATGTCAACGCGTGTTCAACGCGTGGTCAACGCTTGTGATGAGCGTGGCGGGCGCGGGGCGGGCGCGTGGCGTGAGCGGGTGGACTTGATAAATGCAATTTGAGATCTATTGATGTGTCATAAGACTCAAATTACATATAGAACAAATTTCAACGCGTGTTCAACGCGTGGTCAACGCGTGTGTTGCGCGTGGTGGGCGCGTGGTCAACGCGTGTCATCTGAACGCGCCCTAACGTGTTAATCCAGGTCTCCACCTATCTAGATACCGAGTTTCATCGCAATCGTTTTAGTAGTTTTTGCGTAAAGGAGTAACAAACATACATACACACACACACACACACACACAAACTTTCACATTTATAATGTTAAGTAGGATTCCTGCATAAAACAAAATGTTTCTGTGGACAATAGACCTTGACATAGACTCGTAAATGTAGCATTTAGTAATAAACAGTTTAAAGTTGTTGGCTGTCACTTGCTTTATTTAATATTTTACTATCTACAAATATGGAATTACTAGAATTCTCCTTTTAGTTTAAATAGCACTCAATAAATAAATATTGTAGGACGCTTCATAGTAGGATACTTCACCATCTAGCCCCAAGTTAAGTAACTGGGCTTGTGTTATGGTGGCCAGACAACGAGTAGGATACTTATATTACTTTTTTTTGTAAATATATACTAATACCTAGTACATTATGTATTAGTATATATACTTACATAGGTACATCCAGACCAGAAATAAATATCTGTATATAAATCACTTGTTTGAGGCGGGAATCGAACCCACCATATTCTGCGTTTCAAGCAGGCAAATCACTACATAGTATAAAATAAAGTCACTTTTCGCCGTCCCTATGTCCCTATTTCCCTTTGTATGATTAGATCTTTAAAACTACGCAACGGATTTTGATGCGGTTTTTTTTAATAGATAGAGTGATTCAAGAGGAAGGATTTTAAGTATAATACATGCATAATATAGCCGTGCGAAGCCGGAGCCAATCGCTAGTAATTAATAAATTATGATAAATCCACTATTTAAAGACTCTTTGGTCTTTTAATACATGTGCTAACATATTATATAAACAAATTATGTATATTTAAAAAGATAACGTTTTTTGTTAACGCTTGATTCTATTCCTAATTTTTTACCAAGGCCTTGAAATAAAATGGATTCGAGTAAACTCCAAAAATACTTTCTCCAAATCCTTCGAATCGTGCGAAGTCATAATTAAAAAGTAGAAATAAAAAAATGTGAATGGAATTCTAATAGAATGAAGTTCATTAACAACTTGTCTATTCAAGCTTTTACGTAATATTATATTTTCAAAAAACCGGCTAAGTGCGAGTGGGGCTTGAAGGGTTCCGTACCAATATATTTTTATTTTAATATTTGTTTTTATAGCGACAACAGAAGTATGTACATCATCTGTGAAAATTTCAACTGTCTAACTATCATGGTTCATGCGATAACAGCCTGTGACAGACAGACAGTGGAGTCTTAATAGGGTCCCGTTTTTACAACTTTGGTACGGAACCCTAAAAACTATTTGAACATTAAATTGAAAAGATATCATATTACAACCTACTGTTTGTACAAAATGACAAAATTACAACAGAATTTATTGATTTTCGACCATTATCAGGTAATTTAATCTTCATAGCTTTTATTATTATGGTTTTGTATAATAAAATAATATGTACCTGTTTAATATTAATAAAGTCTAAAAGTTTGTTTGAACTAGATAATCTTCTTGTGACCACGTTTGCAACTATACAGGGTTAATGGTAAATATATGTATAAGAAAGCGATTGTTTGGGCTACCTATGTGCACCTTTAAAATCAACTTTTGTTCCACGACTTTTGGAAAGTAAGGAGGCTCACAGCTAAACGACGCTCTAGCTGATCGTTTACGGTCGTGTGGGTTAAGCAACGCCTGGCACGGTCATTACTTCGATGGGTGGCCAATTAGTAGTGTTGCAAAAATGTGTTTTCGTGAGCCCCTCCGTGCTTCGGAAGGCACGTTAAGCCGTTGGTCCCGGTTGCATACCTCTAGTAGCAGTCGTTAGGTCAAGTTAGAGGCCTTAAGGCGATCTGAAAACTCTAATAATAGGTGAGCCACACCACTGTACGAGAAGAAGAAGAAGAAGAATTCAAAAATCAGCAGTTTTTTTTTAAATACAGGTAATCCAGACTTAGGTCAGTTAATAAATCTTGAAAAACAAGTAGGTACATCACTCATGATCTCAATATAAACTTAATCAATTCCGGAGAATCTTTGTCAATAAATAAAATAAAATAAGTCGAATGTTTAAAAGTCCTTTCATAATGACACCTCGACTTTCATTTCAAAGATTTTTAATTAATATGAATAAATAAATAAATAAAACGTGCGGTAATTAACATTGCTCTTGCGGTGAAGGAAAACATCGTAATTAAATCTGCGGCTTAGTTAGCTCCAGACAGACAGATTCCAGTATTGACTTTTCTTTACATTCTTTCCTCCCGACTAAGTTGAGAGGGTGTGAAAGTGTTGAGCAAGCCTACTCCATCCACAAGCAAAAATAACCATACTAAAGAGTTCTAGCTGCGGAAAAACCCCCCGTATAACTTATCAACATATCTATGGAAATAAATATAAAACTAGTAAGTTGTCTGTCATAGCTTTGATGTTAAGAGAATCGTGAGCTCTCGATACGCGGCGCGAGTAGGTAATTTCAAAAATGACCCGTGTCGTGCGATAGAGAGAGTTTAAGTTCGGACGTAATTGCCTACATTTTGCTTTTTAGGTAATATCGTTACGGCCCGTAACGTTTTTACCCCCTTTATCCTTCACAAAATGAAATATTTTGGATCTCATTTAATTCACTGTATCTTTTTCTAGGTTTATACGTTTTTTTTTCTTGGTAATTCAGTTTAGTCTATTAAAAAACAATTAAAACTCTCGATGAAGTTTTTAAGTCAAAAATATAGATATTCAGTTACTAATTACTTTTATCTTAGGTAATATTTCTTTAAAATAAAAACGGTTAAACCTAGTTTTCTATTAGATCTAGAACATTATCAAAAAATATCAAAATCTGACTTCGTTTATAGGGGAAAAAAAGGTTACCGCTTTTTGTATGAAAATTTACAGCTTCGAAGTGGTCTTAATTGTTTATTTAAATTCTAAATCTGTCAAAATCAAAGCTTTGTTTGCCTAAATGTCCCCGACAGTGTGGTCAGTGGTCAGGCAACTTGTCGGCATGCCAGCCATTCGCTTAAATAAACAATATTCTTTTAAGAAAACAAGTCTTCCACGTTTCTTATTTAAAACTGGATATTAACTTGAGTTATTTATGTTTACTTCTGTTTTAAAAGACAAAAACGATAAAAGGGGTTATAAACATTTTGGCATAGTAAGTGGTCAGTTATTTTTATTTGTTTTAAGTTGCGCAGCTACCTTATAAAATAAACAAGAGATGCCATGTAACATAGTCTAGTAAAGTTTTCCTGTTCATAGCATTTGTAGTTTATATTCATGTCTTCCATACATTGTTAAAGGTTTGAAATAAAAATGAGGCTAATATAGAAATAAAATAGGTTTATTAAAAAAAAAACTTTATCTTGATCATAAGAACATAAGAGATTACTTTTGCTTCAAAAAGGAAATCGACTCAGCAAGTCAGCATAAAGCACTGCACAACAGAAGTGCACCGCGCTGATTCCCAGCTGATATCCTGAAAAGAATATAAAAATGACTATAAAATTATCGTCTAATAATCGTTTTTTTCTATAGTTTTTTTTACCCAGGTACCTGGGTAAAAAAAACTATAAAAAAACGAGCAAAACTCGATTTTTTTTATATTGTTTTTTACGTCGTTTCCGAAACCCCCGCATACCTACTTACTAAATTTCATGAAAATCGTTCGAGCCGTTTCCGAGATCCTGATTACACACATAATAATATACAGGGTTATTGGAAATTATACTAGCAAGCCCCTAACGGCTACTTCTGTGCACCTCAACAAACAACTTTTGAAAATTTTGAGGTTATGTAAATTCGAAAAACAGCAGATTGTTTAAAACAAAGGTCATCCAGACCAAGAACAGTAGATAAAACTCAAAAAATAAGTAAAATTTTAAGGTTAATGACCTCTCCGTGAAGGGAACAGCTGATTTTCAGGTAAACCTAACCTCAAAATTTTCGAAAAAATGTTCCAATTTCCAAAAGTAGCCCTCAACGGCTTGCTAGTATAATTTCCAATAACCCTGTATATACAAGAATTGCTCGATTAAATATATTAGATAAAACTAACTATGTGTAAAAAAGGTTTAGCTTTTCAAATAAGTAAGTATACCAGTCTTCATACACATAAGTTAAAACCCTTTTCGTTGACGTTTATTTCTTAGGGTCCGTGTATTACGGAAGTGTTTTACTGTTACCAGTTATATTTGATTCAACGGACTATAAAAGTATCGTATTGCAAGCATTCTAAATCATATTTTCAATAATCATCAATCATAACCCGCCCACAATGACCAATTGACTTGTCTTTTATTACTTTCACTAATTCTGTTCGAATAAGTTTTTTACTTCAATTCAATGCGGTTTGAGGAGTCAAGAATTGCGGTAACTTTATAATAACTTTAGTAATTAGTTTGTGTTCTGCGGCTTCACTCGATAACGATAAAACCAATAATAATAAAGTGAGCCTGGGTCACTGACCTTTATATTAAACGATAATTATCATCAATAACAAATAAATAAATATTGCAGGACATTCCACACATCGACATCAAGCCCTAAGCTAAAAAACTAGACTTGTGATATGGGTGTTAGACAAGGGAATAAATTTACTATACCTACTTACAAATATAATAATTTTGATTTAGTGGTCAAACGCTGACCTATCACTACATAGTATAAAACAAAGTCGCTTTCTCTGTCCCTATTTCCCTTTGTACGATTAGATCTTTAAAACTACGCAACGGATTTTGATGCGGTCTTTTTTAATAGATAGAGTGATTCAAGAGGAAGGTTTATATGTATAATACATGCATAATATAGCCGTGCGAAGCCGGAGCGGGTCGCTAGTTTATTATAAACAAAAATGGTTGTCTATGAAGTCGGTTTACGGACGATTATATTCCTATATAAAGGGTTATTGGAAATTATACCAGCAAGCCGTTGGGGATACTTCTGTGCACCTAAACAAACAACTTTTGTTCTACGACTATTGGAAATTCGAAAAAAAAAAATGGAAATTTTTAGGTTATGTAAATTCGAAAAACAGTTGATTTTTTAAAACAAAGGTCATTCAGACCAGGAACAGTAGATGGAACTTAAAAAATAAATCAAATTTTAAGGGTACTGACCTCTCCGTGTAAGGAACAGCTGATTTTCAGGTAAACCTAACCTCAAAATTTTCGAAAAAATGTTTGAACTTCCAAAAGTCGTAGAACAAAAGTTGTTTGTTTAGGTGCACTGAAGTAGCCCTCAACGGCTTGCTAGTATAATTTCCAATAACCCTGTAAAAGACGTTATCACTTCAAAAATATAGGATATCTAAGCCAGGCTAGGAAAAACAATAACACAAAAATAACAACAATTACGAGTTACTTATTTAAAATTCTACAACTCGTATTATTTTACACAAACATTATTAACATAATATTCAATGCTAAAATGCTAAATAACACTAATTTAGGCAAATAATTGTACGTTTAATTTAAATTTCATATTAATGTCGTAAAGGTAGCGCTTTACTGAGTACGTTTGTTGGGTAATAGCGGATTGAGGGGGTGTGTGTTTACATCACTTTGATTGGCGTGGTTGTTTTTTTTAAGAAATGGCTTCAAACGACGGCATATATAATATTATAGTCAGTGTACTTTATCTAGTACTAGCTGCGCTCCGCAGTTTCACCCGCGTAAGTCCAGCACCCCGATTGCCGTAACCAGTCGAGTGCATGTCCAGTTGACGCTTAAGTCACGTGCACGCAAACAATAATCGGTATTGCCGTAAAATGCGTAACAGTTACTTTAACTGCATGTCTACTTCACCTACGCGCACCCTACGCGTAAAACAAGCTGTTGCAGTACGAAATTTTGACTAATCTTTGTAGGTGACAATTAATTTGACTTTTATGTCACGTAAAATTAACCGCGGTAGGCAAGCGCGCGACGTTTAGGTTTGCGTGACGTGTGCGTCTTAAGAAATTAGGGCAATACGAAATATATAGTTATGACGCAAACGCAGTGAAAACGCGCTGCATAAGAGTACGGCGATCGACCCACTGATCCTTTGAAAATTCCGGGAAAAAAATGACACTCAGCTCCCAAGTTATTTTTATGCAAAAATTTTATCAAATCGGTCCACTGGTTTCGGACCTCACAAACTCAGAAACTCTACCTCTTTATAATAGGTTTTAGTAGGTACAGTAGTATAGATTTTTGATAAAAGCAAATAATCCGTGTCGTTTCTAAGACTAGGTTATACAAACTTAAGCCGAAAAAAATGCCATATATGTTTTCAAGTTAAAATAGGCTTCGAAAGGACAAGGAATTTTCGATTTTAAATTTTACTCAAATTAAAAAAAAATAACCTACAAACATTAGGTAGGTACTCTTAACTAACAACAATTTTCCATGCAATAAATAATTCACAGTTCCGTTCAGTTTCCGGCGACAGATATTTTGCGCTGGACCCTACATGCACCAAATTGTAATGAACCGAAAACACTTATTGACGAAATCTTTATCGAGGTGTGTCCTGGGCAAGCCTTAAATACAAACATGTACCAGGCACTTAGGCCCGTATTAATAAATCGCTCTCAATATCGATCTTGAGTGCGTATCAATCGAGTGAGTCTTGAGATGTGGTCACTATCTTAAGTTACGCGTTAATTAATAGATATAACTCAAGTTTTAACCAGGCTGATATCGCTCTTGAGATTTGAGACTGATCTTGAGAGCGACCTTGAATGACAGTAACGCTTTGTTCTTACCTTGAATGATATGTTCTTACCCTATGGTAGGTAGTGTCGTCATATTTTGCTGTCAACTTGTTTTTAATGTGAAAATATTTTACAAAATCTAAGATGTGTATGACCCGCAATCAGACTTGAGTTCACGAAACTACATCTTGAGACATATCTTGAGAGCTGAGTTTGATTTATTAATACGGTATGACTCAAGTTATACATCGCTCTTTAATCGCGTCTTAAGATATGTTTATTAATCAGCGCAACAACTCAAGAGCAAACTCAAGATTGAAATCGATATTGAGTTCGGTTTATTAATACGGACCTTTGTGCTCCGAATAGCACGGATTAAAATTACTGGCGCCCCGTATAAAGTGGTATGACCAGAAGCGCGATGTAGTGATTTGCTTCGATAGAAAAAAAATCGTGAAAATGCTAAAAAAATCGTCATTTTATTGAGCTTTTTCAATTTTACGGCGATTGTAAAGAAAAACGAGTACAAAATTTATATTTTCATAAGCTGTACATCAAATCCCGTAAGGTAGTACAGATGGTTTTTCACTAAAATAGATGTGAGTCTTTTAATTACATAAAACAGTTAAAACAGCCATTTGGGGCGCGTGGGGGAAAGGGAAAGAAATTCGCGCGGTGCGCGCGTGGGAAAGGGATAGGGTCTTTCAGGTCCTACTTCACCTTAAGTTGGACTGAATAATCAATCTATGCATCTATCAATCGAGAATGATATTTACCTGAACATACAGCCGTCTAGGTCACATACGTGACGGGATTTTTCCCGTGCCGGACGGAACGGGAAATATCACTTTACATGTTTAAAGTCCACGAACACTTTATTAACAATGCACGTCACGTCCGAGCTTTTATCCCGTATTTTTATGTAGCAACCTTAAGTCAGATGTATTAAGTAGGTCTATCCATCTATTTATCGCGAATGAAATTTACCAGAACATAAAGCCCCCCACACCCCGCAATTACTAAAGGAACCTACTAAGTTACACGTTACCACTACAACTTTATCAAAATATGATTGAACATTTAATATTTTCGAAATAACTTCTAGTTTGCTAATTGGACCCTTGATATCTAATACTAATTGTAGTTAGGTACAAGCAATTATACTTTTAATTTAGTTTCAATGGGGAATATCAAATTCGGTTTTTGACCGAGTGAGCGAAGCGTCTGGCAAAATTTAAGTCTGGCAAAATTTGCTTTCCTATCTTTTTCTGCACTAATACAATAAAGAGGAAAGTTTTTTTGTTTTTTTTTTTCGTCTGTAACGAATAGGCTCCGAAACTACAGAACAGATTTTGATGAAACTTGGTATGAAGATACATTGATTCATTGGGTACATAGGCTACTTTTTATCCCGATATTTCCACGGGATCGGGAGTTACGCGGGTGAAACCGCCGAGGGCTTTATTTAATAAAGATATATTATAGTCAAAGCTTCTAACTTACTGGTATACAGATTGTACAGTATTGACGATTTAATAGAATTTTCTCGTCATCGGGGATTTTTGTACTTCGTCCAAAAAGGGGTGAATAGGGGGTTCCTGAATATCTGGTTTCGCCTTATAAGATCCTATTTCTATGATTCTTTTTTTTTTCTTTGAAAGGTAGTAACTTTTTTGGTTGGATTACTTCTGGTTGATTACTTCGCCCAAAAAGTGGGAAAGAGGGTGCTTCTGGATATCTGGCTCCGCCTTATGAGATCTGATTTCGATGTTTTATTCGTTTGAAAGGTAATTAGCACCTACTTTAGTTTCGTTTTACGGGGCTGTTTCCGCACTAAGCCTCTTCATTTGGGCCATTTGGGATAATATCCTACTTCTCACTCCAACCATACCAGGTCCTCCCAGAAGGCTAGCAGATTCACGCTGCTGCAAATAAGTAAACAGGTACCTTTATGTTGGTCTAATATTTTTTTTAGCCCCTACTGGCAGCTGCGTATCTGATATACCTTACCAGATTGTTAAGAAGCTTACAAACTGCTTTTCTAATGAAATCACACATCGTCTTAGATATTTTTTCCATTTTTTCTTAAAAATAAGTGTAGAGGACACAAAGGTCGAAATGTCTATCTTAAACATCAGTAATAGAAAAGTTCTCATTCTTTATTTACTTCACAAATGAAAGTACCTAAGTACATTTTGTGGTCTAAGTTATAGGAGAGTTAGTAAAAATGTAATAATAGGAATAAAAACAGACGGACAGAAGGACAAGAGAGTCATCTTATAAGCGTTCTTTTTTACCTTTTGAGGTACGGAAAACGCGTAGGAAAACCCTAAAAACGCTTGGTTTTACTGACTTCAAAAAAAGGAGGTAGGCCTACGTGACGTAGATTACGAAAAAAACTAGATAGGTATGTTGTTTTTAAATGTACTTCAATTAAATAAACAACAGCCAATGAAAATCGCTCGGCACACCCGAAATTGCTTATTTAAACTCCTTACATTATCAAATTAGGGGACTCGGTGACGGCATCCTCAGGAATTGTGTCTCTCCGGTACCAACCCGTTTCAAAGTTTTTAAAATATTCCCAAAGATATTAGGAAAGTAGATATTTAAGTAGAAATAAGTATGCAATTATATAAAAAGATCAAAACAACCAAATCGCAGTTTTGGAGCATGTAAGGATCAAAAACTATCGCGGTGTCCCAAAAAAAAGCTCATCCTAAGAACTTAACTTCTTAGCTTGTTTTGGTGCTTGTTATGAACGAAATAGATATCGGATCAACGAATCAAATTATTTTGTTGGGAATGAAAAACAGTTTATCTTTTTTATTGGTTAATTTCGTTGTACGGAATGTGAAGTCCTGCTAAAAATCGCTATCTCTTCAATCTTACACCATGGATATAACCAGTGAAAGCAGAATGCCGGTGCCGAGTCGATTTATCAATGTCGCCAAAAACTCTGGTAATCGATAACTCGGCGACAAACGAAGGAAATTCGACATTTAGCTTACCCAGGTGGCTATTAATTGAACAATGGACGTCGGAGATCGAAATCACCTTTTAAGAAAGTTAATACGTTGGTATACCTATGTTTTTTTTGTATTTATGAAATAATAATGGATCTTAATAACATAGTAAGCTCCGCCCTACAGATTCAATCACGTTAGTCTTGTTTCTATGGGATAAATAATATCCGCAGCGTGCTAGCCGAATAACGATCTGGGGGTGACTTACGACGAATTGAATCAGAATTGTAGTTTACATATTTTGTGCGTTATAATCTTTTCTTTGCGAGTCGATTCCGATTATTATCTATTATATTTTTTTAAGTTTTATTTTCATATTTTTTTAGTTGGTCATACTGCATACATTTTTCAGTTTTACATTTTTATTTATTTTTTTATATTACTACTAGCGAGCGACCCGCTCCGGCTTTATTATGCAAACCTTCCTCTTGAATCACTCTATCTATTAAAAAAAACCGCATCAAAATCCATTGCGTAGTTTTATAGATCTAAGTATACAAAGGGATATAGGGACGGCGAAAAGTGACTTTATTTTAATACTATGTAGTGATAAATATTTACACACCGAATACAGTCCAATAAGTTGCCACGCTACGACATCGGCACTTGCTTTGTAGAGATCCTGTAAGGTCGAGACTAATTTTTAAGACATTTTACGAATCACCAATTTTAGAACTGCTGAACGTGATCATCAAAGGAAAACTGTTCTCAGATTATACATAATGAATTTGATGTAAAATTACGACTTTTCCAATGTGTATGAGCCTTCAAAGATGAGCTAGTGAAGTCACCAACTATTTTCAAAAATAATTTAAAATGAAAAATAATTTAAAGTGCATTTTGTCGTTGTCCAAGACTGACTCGTTTTTGCGGTCATACCTAGCATGTTTTGGTTACTTTATCTACATTCGCACTTCTTATTGATAACATAACAATACTTCATGAAATAGCTTTGGATTACGACCACCAAATAAGATTATCATCATCTGAGCGATGGGAACATCGCTCGGTTGCATCCCTCTCGGGAGCCCGGGGTCCGTTTTCCTACGTTTACGCCTCCACTTCGCACGATCTTAGGCATTGGTTTGCAATGTCATTTGCATCACCCTTTACGACGTCAAGCCAGCACTTCTTGGGTCTACCCAGTCTGCCACGACCTGGCGGAGGCGCCATGGCAAGACATTTGTTCCCCACGTAGCTAGCCGGTTTTCGCAAGACGTGACCGATCCAGCGTAGGCAACATTCTTGCAATTTATCTGCAATGTCTCGGACATGAAGGCTGCCCCGGATGCGGGAGTTCCACACATCCAGCGCAACATCTTCATCTCCGTGACACGCAGCTCCTGCTTATGTCGCTCAAGCACCGGCCACGCCTCACTTACATACAAAAGAAACAACCAAATACGATAGCCGTAGTTAATATTACCTACTGGAACAGTTATACCGGCGTAGAACCTAAATGTCCCCCAAAATTACCGTAATAACTTAAAAACCTTTATCTAAAACAATAAAAACTTAATTATAATTAAAACACAGTTGTAACCATTTCCTGAACATTAAAACGGGCATAATTTGTTTTCCTTCATGTTTGATAAGATACCGTTTTGGTCACAAAATGATATCTCCGTGGCAATTAATTTTATTATAGTTCAACATTTATTATGATTAGGGTAGGTTTTGTAGAGCATGATTTTAATGTTTATATCTTGTTATAAACAATTATTATTAGGTCAATTAAAAAATGTTTTTAGTATACTTGGTACCTATTATACACCTTCTTTATCGTGCTTCCATCATGATATTTCTAAAAGTGTTGGCTTAGTGGTTGATACCTCGACTTTAATTCTGAAGGTCGTGGGTTCAAATCCCGGCCGGTCTACATCGATGATTTTTCTTAATAAAAATTTATGTGCGCTAATTGACATTGGTCTTATGATAAAGGAAAACATCGTGATGACTTATCGGCTTAGTTGGCTTCAGAAGTATTGACAAGTTCTCTCCTCTGGACATGGTCGACTAAGCTGAGAGAGTAGTAGGTGCTAGGCAAGTCTACTCCATCCTCACGCAAAAAGGACCCAATTTAAAGGGTCTGACTGCGGAAACCATTCTATAAACAAGTACAAGTACACAACATTTTTACGAGGTGTCCAGAACAACGCGCTAGGTTTGCACGCCATTACAAAATTTACCAAACACGGATACGCTACGCGCGAGATTGCGTGCGAAGCTGACTTGTGATTGGGCCGTTTTCAAAATGCGCGATAGAAATTGCCGTTTTATTCTGAACTTAAAAAAGGTTAATTGTGGCAAAATAAAGGTATTTTGCCACAATTAACTGTTTTAAGTTCAGAAGTGCAGAGGTGCAGTTTCTGTGGATCCTATACATTTTTCCTTAAAATCTATAGAAATTGCGAGTATTTCAAACTTGGTCAGTAAAATGGCGGTTTTTGATAATGGCGCGCATGTGTTGTTGTTCCTATATTTTTAACATTTGACAGCTATTCTTCTTCTTCCTGCCCTTTTTGGGATCGGCGCAATACTTATGTCATCTTCTTCCATTCACTCCTAAAAGTCGTCATCTCATCGTTCACATTCATTTTTCTCATGTCAGTCTAAGTTACGTATGACAACCATTGACATGGCGCATTGGTCATGACAAACCTTGTCACAACATAGGAATGGGGTGTCTCCATTGTTAATTCTTCTTCATTGGTTGTGTCTTTATGAAACTACTCACATATCTATTACTTCTCAAGTTCTGAGACGTACAGGATGTACAAATTTCATACTTTATTAAAATAATCTTCTATAATATAAAAATCAATTGCTGTTCGTTAGTCTGGCTAAAACTCGAGAACGGCTGGACCGATTTGGCCAATTCTTTTTTTGTTGTGTTTGTTGTAGTCCAGGGAAGGTTTAAACGGTGAGAATTTAAAGATCGGACTTACGCGGGTGAAACCGCGGGGCGCAGCTAGTTATATATAAAAATGAATCGCAAAATGTGTTGGTAAGCGCATAACTCAACAACGCCTGGACCAATTTGGCCAATTCTTTTTTTAGAATATTCCATACGATTCGTAATAATACAAGTCAATAAGAACTTTAATACCATAACATAAAGTTCAAGTTTTAATGGAGAGGTGCCGGGAAGGCAAAACAATTGAGTGACGTATAAATATTGATGTCAATCGTGTCGCGGTGTTAGTTGCCAAACTACACCTAAACGGCTGAACCGATTTGTATGATTTTTAACCCCCGACGCAAAAACGACGGGGTGTTATAAGTTTAACGTGTCTGTGTGTGTGTGTCTGTCTGTGGCATCGTAGCTCCCGAACGGCTGAACCGATTTTGATTTAGTTTTTTTTATATGGCAAAACAACGTTTGCCGGGACAGCTAGTTATAAATATTTTTGTATAGTTTATAAAACTTTCATTACTCACATAAGTAAGTACATATTTAATTTTTACAAAGTGAAATAACACCTAAGGTTCTTGCTGGTAATAAGGGCCACCTAATTAAAAATAAAATTTTTCGTAAAATAGGGAAAAATACTTAAAAACAAGTCATTAGATAAATATTTGCTTTAATAAATCTATCTGAAAAACAATTCAAGGTCGCTAATATCAAAAACATTTAATGGCTCTTTAAGTATGTAGGTAACAATATCACTCCACTCAAAATATTGCTAAAAATGATATAAAATCTCCGCACCTCAGTGAATTCCAATATCTTGCGACTGGATAAAGAATAAACGTTCCTACATTACAACTCTGACACTGACAATGACACAAAATACCTACCTTCAGTACTTGTTACTAAGTTGTACAAAATTAGGTCAATTTTAGGGGAATTTAAAAACAATATAAATATTGTATGCGTTTCAATATATTTTTTATATTTTGTGTCTTTCGATATCACTACATAATATCACTGGAGCTGGAAACACTGACCACAAAAAATCATTTTGTGTATAAAAAAACTTCCTAGTTCCAAATATGTTTATTATACCATACCTAATCAGGGTGTCTATCAGAGGACCCCAATCCTTAAGGCACCAGTCCTCGATTCACTCATTACAATCGATTTTATATTGTTACTTTTTTGTAAGTGTTTATCTCAGTTGCAATTTTTGAACACGCATTTTTCCTTAAAAAATATTTTCAGTGTTTATCTATCTATCTATGTAACTGTTCCATAAAACTAGTTCTTTACAATAAATATCTTACGAGAAGTCCGAAATATCTAAACTACAACTTCTCAGCACGTATATCGAATCGAGTGTCGATTCTCCACTCTCTATTTACGCAATTCTTTCAGACACCTAATCCAATACGAAGAAGTATAAAATGATAAAAATCCTTTCAATACATTACCGTCTCAATAGGGACA
Source organism: Idaea aversata (assembly GCA_907269075.1). NCBI lineage: Eukaryota > Metazoa > Arthropoda > Insecta > Lepidoptera > Geometridae > Idaea > Idaea aversata. The sequence goes on from OU026100.1 coordinate 1,111,887, forward strand.
TAAAATGCAAAGGTTTGTATTCACAACGCCTGCTCCATTCAACGATGAATATTTTAATTTCCGGATTGGTTCCGAGATTAAGATGAGCCAGATATTCTTTATTAACAACTTGCTATGTCTTCCTGCTTCACTCTCGCGTCTTGTTCCTACATTTTGGGTTAAGAAGATTGGGTTAGGTAGATAGATAAATGCTTTAATGTAACCATAATAAAATGAATTTAAACTAAACTGTATGGCACTGTTTAGGTTTAGAGTTTTTACGAGATCGTGAGAAATTGATAGTTATTCAAAATAATATTATCATTTGTATTTTAAAAAAGCCCTTTTAAATGTTTTAATTCAGATTCTAATGCCAAAAATACTTACATTTTTTCAAAATGTTGCTAAGTAGGTACCTGCGTAGATACTTAAAGCAAAACATTTCGGGCATCTAATTTTTGCACCAACGCTCAAAGACAACATTCAGGTGATATATAACAACCCATTTGAAAATGACTGACAGACGAACAAAGAAAACATTTTCGTTCTAACTTGATAGGTACCAAAAAAAAATAATATTAATATTAAACCTGGCCATATTTAAAAGACTAGTTGGTAAGTTGGGGACTAGTAAAATTAAATCCATATACAGCCATGCAGACTGACAAAATTACTCATTTATAGCAATATTAGTAAGATATTTACCCTCTGAAAGTTAGGTGTTCTTCTGTTATTTCATTCTACCCGACATCGAGTGCCATCCTGAATTCGTAATGTGATTTCTAATGCTATGTTTGTAATTTAAATATAGCTTAGCTTTTGAAATACCTATATTATAGTGGTGAAAATCTTTGAGGGGAAATGCTTTGAGTTAGTTTAGTAAGGAAATGCAAACCGCAAAGCGTAATTATTATAAAGTTTTGCTATGACTATAGGTGGTTAAGTTTTTTTATAAACTATAGGTGGAAAACTATTTGCACGGAAAGGATTTTATGAAAGAAAATGCATGTAAAGGAACTGATAACAATTTATTTTCACCAATCGGTTTGTTATTGATCTAAAATTTTGGGGTTGTATACTTCGTAAGTCATCATTTCTCTTTTAAAAAGTAGTCTATCTGCCTTAGATCGATGTTTGACGTTATTACTGGAATCAGAAATATATATATATTTCGGTTTAAATCTTGTGTAGGTCATTAAAATTTCCCTAAAAGTTAAAAAATAAAAAAATAAATATTTCAGGACATATTACACATCGCCATCCAGCCCCAAGCTAAGCAACTTAATGCTTGTGTTATGGGTGCCAGATAACGGATAAACTACTTATATAATTTTTTAATTTTTTTTTTGTAAATATATACATATAGGAAACACCCAGAACCAGAAACAAGAATTTATGGTCAGCATAAATACTTGTTCCCGGCGGGAATCGAACCCGCAACCTTCTGCTTCGCAGTCGGGTGTTCGCCCGACGCGCCATAGAGGTCGTCAAAGTTAAACATATAGTTTATAAGAATGACCTTTTCGTTACAAGAAAATTCAGTTGGATGACAATATGTAGTGTACTGCGGTTTCACACGCGTTAATTTCGATTCCGTGGGAATATCAAAATGAAAAATAGCCTAAAGCCTTCCTCGATAAACGGTAGTCCGTCTGTGTTGGATAGTTCCAACACAGAAAAAAAAATTCAAACCAGTAGTTCCTGAGATTAGCGCGTTTAAACAAACAAACAAACTCTTCAAGCTTTTTAATATTAGTATATATGCAATTAAGTTATTAATTTAAATATAAATATGACTTTTCTTTTAATAAAAGTCCAAGCGTCGACAGTAACGCATACTGATAACTATTTTCTCCCGCACACAAACTTTCTCAATAACCAACCAAAGGGTGTAAAAGTTGAAAACAAAAAATCCACCTGTAAGTTTAGATTTTTCCTCTGACTAGCAATTAGATTTCCAGTTCATTCTCAACTTAAAGTTACGGGAACTTTCGAAGTGAAGGCAAATAAAATGCAAACTTATAGGAATTCTATCCAATCTTACTACTCCGACTTCCTAAGTAGTATTGCCACAATCGTTGCTGCTCAATTAGACTTATTAAAAAAGCACTTATTTCAGATGCCTTGATCAGCAATTTCATCTTTACAAAATAAAACGAACATGTCTGTAAAGTCGGTTTACGGACGATAATTTTACGTGATAACGTCATAAGAAAACAATTAAAAATTTAGATATTTTTTTTTAATCCCTAATAACTCGCATGACTCGCATCGTAGGGACTGGACCCAGCTGGCACTAGACAGGGAACAGTGGAAGGAGGGGAGGGAGGCCTTTGCCCTGCAGTGGGACGGAACAGGCTAAAAATAAAGAAAATAAATAAATAAATAATTCCTTAATAAATATTTTCTTTTTTTCCTATTAAAAGTCTTCTATTCGTCATCGTCGGTCATACTATAACACAAGCCCAGATGAGCGATATTATTATTAAATACTTTGTTTCTTGAGTAACTATAACGAGTCTGGTCATATTACCATGACGCATGACGTTACACGATATTACCGTGACACTTTTTTCTGAATGCAGGTGTTCCATCAATTTATTAGATGTTGTCACGTCAAAAACTGAAAGACTCTGTAGTATCTTTCAGCTAGGTACATATATAGGTAGGTAAGTAATACTAAAAAATACCTAATTTACTGAAAATGGAATTTTCAAGATGTAAAAATTCCATTCGACTTTTAAAATTTCAAAAAACAAACCAGATATGTATACGAATAAGTATATGGTACCTACCAAAAGAAGCGATAATTTTATTTTTGTAATAAATACCCTTGGTGTAGGGTTATACAATGTAGGTATAACGTCATCGTCCATCTAGTCGGATAAAAAGAACAAAATATGTGCAAATTGCGCGCAACTAGCAACACTGTTCCCAACTTATAGTCCCATCTTATTTTAACCTCGTTAGAGAAACAAAGTCGGGGTTTAAGATGAGTCAATTTTAATCAAAGTCGGAATATATTTTAAAATGCAAGTTTGCATATTACGGACGTCGATGTTCGACAAAGTATTTCGTCTTTGTCAGCGAATTTTTCGACTGAATTTTTGGGATAGCGGAATATGTTAAATTATTTTATATAAAAGAAGTATTTTTTTCCGTCAGACAAGTCTGATTTTGATTCAAAATTCACTTAATAGGTAACCTACTAATATTACATAGTATTAAAGAAATTCACTTCCCACTGTCTGTCCCTATGTATGCTTAGATCTTTAAAACTACGCAACGGATTTTGATGCGGTTTTTTTAATAGATAGAGTGATTCAAGATGAAGGTTTTAGTATATGAATGAAAACTACCACGCGTACAAAGTCGCGGGCAACAGCTACTTTATAATAATATTAAATTAATAAACAAAATAAGTAAACATTATATTTACAAAAGAAAAGTATATAAGTAGTATATCCGTTGTTTAGCACCCATAACACAAGTCTAGTTAATCTTGGGGCTAGATGGCGATGTATGGAATGTCCCGGCTTCGCACGGCTATATTATGCATGTATTATACATATAAACGTTCCTCTTGAATCACTCTATCTAATAAAAAAGACCGCATCAAAATCTGTTGCGTAGTTTTAAAGATTTAAGCATACATAGGGAAATAGGGACAGAGAATGCGACTTTGTTTTATACTATGTAGTGATAATATGAAAAATTATACGAGCTAAACTAGACTAATAATTGTACTGATTTGTAGGCATCTCATTTCTCAACAAAAAGAAATGGAAAAATAAGATATAGTAAAAAAACTGGTTGCCTGTAAAGTCGGTATACGGGCGAAAGTTTTACGTGACAACAACTGTGCTCGAGTGGAAGGGACGCGTGCCTTTCACTTTTTATGTCTGTCTCTCTCGCTCTTAGGCGGGCTAACCATGCCCGCGTGCCTCTCACTCGCTCTCATTGTGAGCGCATAACGTCAGCGGAGCGTAACGCAGTTTCTTGAAGTGTCACCCGGCAAACCAATTTATAAAACGTTGTCACGTCAAAAAATTCAAACACAAAATTATCAAATAACCTAAATATCAATCGCCTCAATTCATAACAGTTGCAAAACACAAACGTCAAAAACGAAAACAGTCTGAAAACTCCATCATTATGTGAATTGCTGCAATTATCGACGAATAGCTGGAAACTCTTAAAAAGTTCCGATAGTGCACTATTGTTGATGTTACAGTTCCGTACAGTTTGTCGAATGAAATGCGGGTAGGTACTGAATTTAAGTTTAGTAAAATAAAAGATTTGCTGAATGATAAAAGTTAGGAGTTCGATTTTGTACGTTTCGTCGCTGATCTTATGATTTTATTAAGAAATACTTAAAAAACATTGTCTTTTTGGAATGTGAACTACATTACCTTATCGCGGATACGCGTTACGAAAACGTGAAACGAAAAACCGTAAGAGAAACTGAACCTCCACATATACATACAGGGTGTCCGGTAATATATGGATAAGCGGGCACCTACAGATAGAGGACACTGTGCCGGATCAAAAAAATAAAAGTTATGCTCTATGAAAGTCTCTCGGAACAGTGTCCTCTATCCGTACGTGCCCGCTTATCCATTCATTACCGGACACCCTGTATATACCCCTATTTATCTACACTATTTAAGAATCCCCTGTTCGACGGGGTCAACTCATGGACGCACGTGGCTAAAGTTATAGCTATTTCACCTTACACTGTTTAGGAAAAGGAAAGGCTCAGTAAAGAGCAGTATAAAGATATTACACATACAACAATTTCAGCGTCAGGACACTACCACACACTACATTACATAAACACGTTCGGGCTCGCTTCGGTCGTTACCGCCGCGCGACTCGGCGCGACACATCACACACACAGTGACAACAAGCTTACGGAACTGCGCGAGTGTTAACACCGCGTGCTCGGCTTGCGATCGGTGCGGTGCGGTGGTGAGCGCCGCCCCGTGCGAATGTGTACAATCAACGGTCAAAAGTCCACCGCCATCGTAACGTTTACAATCCTGTGCAGCACTATTTGAACATTATGTAACCTGTGGATCGAACCCACATCGGTTGGTGTAGCGGGTGGCGGTTTATACCACTCGGCCAACTAAAGACAGCTAACATGTTGAAAATAAAAAAACTTGAGAGGTGTCAAGGGACACCCGGATGGAACGAAGTTCCTTTCGATGAATTAGTGAATAAATTGTATTTTTTTTAAATAATCGTCGCGACACCACACTGTTCAATGGGAAATAGAAAGACGAAACGAAAATAACTGGCTTGCTTTCTATGCAAAAAGTGTCGTTACAGCTTTTGGTTTTCAAGTAATATTATTAATATTATTATTATTATTGACGGATGACAAATGACGGACGACAAATGTCGGACGACCAAAAACGGACGACAAATGACGGACGACAAATGACGGACGACAAATGACGGACGACAAATGTCGGACGACAAAAAACGGACGATAAATAACGGACGACTATTGACGGACGACAAATGTTAGACGACAAAAAACGGACGACAAAAACGGACGATATATAACGGACGACTATTGACATGCAATGCACGATGCAATAGCTTTACCGCGGCAGTCCCCAAGTGCCACACGTATTTTTTTTATATTTTTTTTTTGCAAATAATCGTCGCGACACCACACTGTTCAATGCGAAATAGAAAGACGAAACGAAAATAACTGGCTTGCTTTCTATGCAAAAAGTGTCGTTACAGCTTTTGGTTTTTAAGACGTTTCAAAGTGATCTATGTATATATACATAAGCATCGAAATAGTTGCATCTAGTCACCATAACACAAGCCTAGTTGCGCCTAGTCACCATAACACAAGCCTAGTTGCGTCTAGTCACCATAACACAAGCCTAGTTGCGCCTAGTCACCATAACACAAGCCTAGTTGCGTCTAGTTACCATAACACAAGCCTAGGTGGGTCTAGTCACCATAACACAAGCCTAGTATCGTCTAGTTACCATAACACAAGCCTAGTATCGTCTAGTCACCATAACACAAGCCTAGTTGAGTCTAGTCACCATAACACAAGCCTAGTATCGTCTAGTCACCATAACACAAGCCTAGTTGGGTCTAGTCACCATAACACAAGCCTAGTATCGTCTAGTCACCATAACACAAGCCTAGTTGGGTCTACTCACCATAACACAAGCCTAGTTGGGTCTAGTCACCATAACACAAGCCTAGTATCGTCTAGTCACCATAACACAAGCCTAGTATCGTCTAGTCACCATAACACAAGCCTAGTTGGGTCTACTCACCATAACACAAGCCTAGTTGGGTCTAGTCACCATAACACAAGCCTAGTATCGTCTAGTCACCATAACACAAGCCTAGTATCGTCTAGTCACCATAACACAAGCCTAGTTGGGTCTACTCACCATAACACAAGCCTAGTTGGGTCTAGTCACCATAACACAAGCCTAATTGCGTCTAGTCACCATAACACAAGCCTAGTATCGTCTAGTCACCATAACACAAGCCTAATCGTGTCTAGTCACCATAACACAAGCCTATTTGAATTAAAAAATGCGAAATAGAAATGAAAATATCTGGCTTGCTTTCTATAAGAGAGAGAGAGACAGACAGAGAAACATGCGCACGCCGCACGGCTTACAATAGCTTACTATAGCAAAAAGTGTCGTTGCAAATTTTCGTAAGATTTTTTTTCCGTCTAGCCCCCTTTCACAACGCGCGATATGGAACTATCGTTCCAAAAAATGTTTACGTTGACGTTTTTTGTATTTATGTATATTTTGATCTTAGTTATAAAAAACCGCGCGTAGTTTTAAAGATCTAAGCATACAAAGGGACATAGGGACGGCGAAAAGTGACTTTATTTTATACTATGTAGTGATGGTGAAAAAGAGAACCCTCAAACGGTTCAAGAGTTACGCAACTTGTACGTAAATTATTGTTTCTCTTTTTAGATCGACTTTTTCACCAATAAGTAGGTAAACATTATAATGCTGACGTATATTTTAATGATTAGTCTATCTATAGTAATATTATAAGGCTAAAGAGGTTGTTTGTTTGTTTGAACGCGCTATCTCAGGAACTACTGGTTCGAATTGAAAAAATATTATTGTGTTGGATCTTGCGGTAGGTAATTAGCGCTGTGCAATTTGAATTTGGCGCGAACGATATGACCTTCACGGTATGACACGAGCCGAAATTACATGTGAAATTCACCAGCTAGGTAGGTAGGTACTCGTTCGTCGGTTCGTCGTATAAACTGTTTTTATTGGATGCGAGATTCAGATAATAGTTCACTATTGGTTGGCAAAATCACTGTCACTTGTCTTCATTGGTCCCCGTGCGACTTTGGCAAGCATTACGACTATTCGTCGATAGCATCACACACACATTGAAAGCTAAATCGTTACGTATACATTGCTGGTAAAGCCAGTTATACAAAAGTATTCGTGAAGCTATAGCGCGCATTGGATTACATCTCCCCCCGCTACCCGCGTGACGGGGTGTTACTCTAGAGGTGAAAGGTAACGATGTTTTGAACAAAATACGGGCTGGGAAATTTTGTAAACAGACCTTTCGAATTTAGAAAAATACGAAAAATCTGCAATACGAATCCTTTGAAAGTTAAGTTATTTGAACTAATTGATAAATTTACTACATGATGTAGGTTTCTTATTTGATATTATATTTCTCCCGGCGTAGCTATTTTACCCGTGAAATTCGCATTATTTTTACTGAAAATACTGAAGTTTTGATGGCTATAATTTCCAAATTAAATATAATTTGTCTATTTCGTCGCCTACATGGGCTAGATATAGACTTGTTATGTAGATTTAACTTTTGTTTTTTTAAATGACATAAAGAATAAATGGATAACACTCTAAATTCATTTGTATGGAAACACGATCGACCAGCAGCACCTTAATTCAATATATCAGTCGAAAAAAAAAAAAACAGCGCACTCCGGGAGTGCAGGCAGAAGTGAAAACTGTATATCTGTGTAAAATCTCATCTGTCGCGAGAACATACGCAAAAAGAGTTTTAGATGAAAAAAAATAAAAATAGTCGGACGACAAATAGTTGTCCGACATTTGTCGTCCAACAAATAGTCGTCCGACATTTGTCGTCCGACATTTGTCGTCCGTCAATAGTCGTCCGTTAAAAAATACCATATGTACGTCTTAATACACTCACAGCCAAATTAAAAAACTGTATATCTGTGTAAAATCTCATCTGTCGCGAGAAAATCTGTCGTCTGTCGCGAGAACGGCTGAAAATGCTCACCCACAAAAGTGCCTAACGCGCCATAAGAAGTTTTCACTTCAAAAATTGAAAAAAAAACGGGACGCGGGACACGACTCGCGACCCATAATTTCTTTTGTTTGCATATACACAGGGTAGAATAATACACAAGGAAGTTTTTTTCGAATACTTCTATAGATTAGGGACTTAAAAACGGATCAAACTTTTGTGCGTTTAAATGAGCTTAATTAAACACTATCGGAAAAATTTAAAATAATTTCCATGATATAATCATGTTGTTTTTCTCGTAATGTACTTACCCTAATCCACACATACTCCAGCAATTACAATCAAGGACAATGAAACTTAAATAATACCAACCTATCATTAAACTCTACCAAATAACATCTTATTACAAGGCATAATAAGTGGCTAAACATACAAGCCTTCCACGGCAACGTCTTCCCACGGACCTCCGTACTATGACCACTTACATCGTGTTTGGACAGATAAACGAATGTGTGACGTATCGCTTCTGGAGATCACTCGGTACATAGACGACATAGAGTAAGTAAATTACAGAAATGAACACAGATTTTGACTGTAAAATCGACCAGAAGGTCACTTTCCAACATAGAGATACAATGGACCTTTCGAAATCGAAATGACATATGTGACGTCTTATAAGTAATCCAAACTCTTTCACTTTATTTAATGAGAACTCTTTGGTCCTGCAGTAGAGTAAATCTTTTAGGCATAAATTTCTAATTTGTACAGGAATGGAAGGTAATAAGTTACCTGCTTCTGTCTTTCCTGACGTGGTCTTCAAGTCGGGAACTTCTTCTAGGGAAGCGGCTTCATCATAGACCGCATCGACGCCTACCATCAGGCAGGTGTGATAGTGGTCAAACGCTAAGCTACCATTCGTAAACTAGTAGTTCGCCCCGAACTGAGACCTCACGAGTTTTTTTTTTCGATCACTACTTAAATGATATAACGTCGAAAGATTCAAAATACGATAGGTCTATCTAATTTAAATCATCTCATATATCATCTCAATCGCGTATTTTTTTATTTCACGTTTTTAACGGGATAATAACAACTTGAAATACAAATTGTGTGAGTTTAAAAAGCTCCTATGCCTCTTTCTGGCTATATCGCCAGATTATCAGTACCTATATTACCTACTCATCAAGACGATTTTAACGAGTCCATACGCGATAGGCCTATCTTGCTTATAGACTTATCACATCTAGGAACTGTCGCATGCCGTTTCGTCGGAATTTATGCTGTCGACACAAATAACTGACGGAATGAAAATCTGTCGAAACGGAAATAACCCACATCTTGCGTAGAATACGAGTTCCTATAGCTCTATCACCAGAAACCAAATATCAGCTGATTCTTCAGTAGATACCTAGAGTACCTAATCCTCAAGACGACTTTAATGAGTCCAAACGCAATAGGCCTATCTTGTCTAGGACATAAGTTACTATAGCCTTCTTCCGACTCTATCACCAGACCAAAGATATCAGCTTATTTTTCAGTACCTAGAGTACCTACTCTAGGTACTCTAGATACAAGAGTACTCACTTACTCGGAACTCTAGCGCGATGGCGTCCTGGCGATGGCGTAAAATGTATATTTTACCGACCTAGGGTTAATAGAGGTAGCCATGAATACGTAGCCAACGACACGTCGCCACGCGGCGTCCCGGTGAGGTAAGGCCCTTACTCCGGTTCTGTATTCTATCACCTAATTCCAGATATCAGATGATTCTTCAGTACCAAGCATGTACCAAGAGTATCTACTTTTTAATTTGATTTAAACGAGTTCAACATGATTTTAATATCTTGCTCGGTAGATAAGTTCATAATAATAATATGGTTATTGGTTACCTTTCACATCAGGGTTTTTATCATCAGACTAAACACTCAATTATTTAATACCTAGGTACTCATCGTGATCTTAAAACGAAACAGAAAGAAGGAGACACGCTTCAATACAAATATATTAGAGAAGTTTGAGACTTATGTCCTGTTATAAGTAAATAAAAATAATAAAAAGACAAGCTTATTATTTAAAGTCTTTGTGTCGGCTAGCACTGAAGCAAACAGAGGTCGAATTTAGGAGAAAGTAGAATAGAAACTTTATAAAAACCACAGTCTTCAGCATGTCTTCACACAAGGTACATCCCGTAGTACATTACGATCGTTGGATGATCGTTGATACCTACAGCTTGAGTGACCCAGACGACGTCAACCATAGTAGGGTTGCCCAGTTATCGCCTTGGTTTCCTTTCAGCTGATCAATAGCTGGTTCCAGCATTAGCTTCTTTATAGGCCATCGGGAACAAACATGGCAGTAGAATTGGTTTATGGATTATAGAAGTAAAATTACACCTTCCGTGCATAACTTTACACTATCAACTTTTACGCGAATATTTGAATTTATTTGGGATGACCAAATATAATATGGATCATCTATTTCAATTAAAATATCACGAAGATATTGAATATTTTTTGAGAAGGTTTCTATGGTTCTGAGAATCATATTCTTTTCAATAATGACAGAATCAAAACCTGACATTGTTATTTCTTACGTAGTTTTATCAGAGAGTTTTATCTATATTTTATATTCTCTTTGTTGTCATTTTTGAAGTTAAAATTCAAAAGAAGTTTTTAATTATTTGCCTTTTATAAAGGTAGATCCCCTTTTGCACCCCCTATCTCCGTAGCCCCCTAACCGATCCCTCTCATGTTCGAACTTAAAAATTCTATGGGCCTCAACTACTCTTATACCAAAAATCATGAAGATCAGAGCAACGGTACTCAAGTTATCGTCGAACAAACATACATAGATACATAGATACATAGGTACAGCCGACCGACCGTCTCGCCACTAGACCTCTCTCGCTTCGCTCGTTCGGTCAAAAAAAATGAAAAGGAAAAAGAGCAAAACAGGAACATAGGTACTAACATACCTCTTCCTCTTTGATTGCAGTTGGTACCTTGGGATTTCAAAGTTTCAGATATGTCTCTACATTTAGTTGATTTTCGAAAAATCAATCTCAAACCCAAGGATTGCCAGTTTTTAGGTACATATTCCTAAAATAATTGAAAAACGTATATTAAATACTCCCTCTAAAGACAGTGTCCTATCTATTTCACAAGCTTACCCTTTGTCATAGTAGTAGGAATATAGGGCTTTTGCCTCAAAACACATCTCCCTCAATAGACAGTCATCTATTCATCTATTCAGTTCATCTATTCATCCATTCAATCTGTTCTAGATGAACAGATTCATCATACCTATCCGATAGTTCCATCGTTCAGTTCGATCTATTCAAAACAGGATAAACAGAGTCAGTTCTATTACATACAAGACTAATCATCTATTCATTCTACATCCGATAGGTCCATCATTTCAATCCGATCTATTCAAAAAAAATGTTAGTCTAAGTTACCTCATGAATGCATCAGCTTTATAACGTTTTTTCTGCATTAACCGACTAAAACTGGCCTCAATTTATTCGATTCAGTTCAACGAATCATGACCAGATCACTTACTTATACCTCAGATGAAATACTGACCTGATCATTCTCTTAAGTATAAATGACCAGATCATGAGCATTCATAATGCTAAATAGCCGTTATTAAAATAATCGCATACCTACTCACAGTGCATGACGCCTCAGGTAGATCGCGTCGAATGAAGGTTATAAAATATAAACATGTCCTAATAGGGACGACTACGACGTCAGACTATTCAACTCCAACATTGATCTGTACCATATTAGAAACTTTTATACAGTCGATTCTTTAAATTCCTAATAAGTTTGTATTAATTGATGCATCCATTTTTTTTAGAAAACTTCTAAGTTTTAGTCTACTTATCATATGAGAGGTAAGGTAGTTTTAAATAAATAAAACATAATATTATAATTTACTAAGGTTTATTAACTTTAAACATAAGAAACATAAGTTTACTGGAGAAGTTTAAACACCCATAATTCATTTTTTTCATCCTCCTCATCATCCTCCTCATCTGCTTCAATAGCCTGCATGGTTTCGTCTGTATTATCACTGTATTTATTTTCAAAAACCATAACTTGCAAAAGTTGAGTCAAAATTCCGTCTTCATCGTAACCCAGGAATATGCAGAGCTTAAGAAAAAGTCGCACATTATCGTTATATACTTCTCCCTTCAAATCTATACTATTTATGTTATCGATATCTTCTAATATTGAGAGACCGTCCATCAGTTGGTCTAAATTGTGTTCTACATCATACATTGATATATGATAGATGAATTTTTTTCTTAACACATTATTGAGTTCTTTCAAATGATTTATCATCGTTCATAGACGCTTGCCTGCACAATACTTAGAATCTTAGTGGTTATTCGTTAAACTTAATTAGAGCAAATGATATTTATTACCCATTAATTGTCATTTTATAGATGTTGTGCCCCCACTCTAGATCAAGCGAACATAAGTATTCATTATGATAAAAACAAACATACAAAGATAGATGTGAAAAACATAACCCTTTCCCTGCGGTCGGGTAAATAGCAGCTAATTAAAAGAATTACATACCTACCAACTTACAGCAACAGATTGATCACACCGAACAAAGATTATAAATGTAAACATGTATCTAGTATCAAACACCGAGAGTAACGAGCTCAATAAGTAAGTATTCATAATGATAAATACCTAGTAGCTAAGAAAAAGAATCATATACCTACCTCTTACAGCGACAGATTGATTGCACGAACGAAGATTATAAAATGTAAACATGTGCACAGAATTACAGACTCACTCGTAGAGTTCTAAAATTACTATTATCAGAATGTTTTTTTCACTAGTGTTTGTCTAAGAAATCCATGAGTCGAAATACCTACTTAAACTTCAATTCACGGAGGACCTTAGAATCTTGTTTTTAGTTGAAAACATTCTAATAATTTGGAGCTCTACCAGTGGGTCGGCACTTTCGTCACCTCAATGTACTCTCTATCAACATGTGGTAATGCGTCACTCATTTGATAAGTCCGCTTCCTAATATAGGAATCACTCAATGGTATGCAATGTACCGTCAGACTATTCACTCCAAATATTGTTTGTAGTAATAATGTTGATCTAATGTAGGTACCTGCATTGAACACTTTTATATAATCGTTTCATATTCTAAAAAGTTTTAAAATAGCGCCAAAAAATTAAATATTTTATGAATAGCAAACTACTACTGAGAAGATAATTCGAAATAGGTGCCTACCTATCTAATATCAGGATTTTTCTAACCTTTCAATAAAACAAATAGAGAATGGATTCATAATTAGTAATTTATTCAATAATTTAATACATTATTCTCTATTTTTGTAATAAGGTCTCTGATACATACATAGACATCGTCGATATAAGTATTCTTAATAACATGCTGTATGCAAACATCAGCTTTACACTGACACACGTTTGCAAGTCCTTTCGAAGTAAGATCACTCGATGTAAGGTCATAAATTTCTATTTTAATTAATTTCGTACCGTCCGTGATCGGTCTCTTAATGCATGAGTAAAATATATTTTCATCATTGATTCTTTTGCGACTCGTACTACCATTTTTATCCATCGGAATAAAATTGAATAGTGATTCTTCGCTGTCCTGTAAAAATAGAAAATAATTATTAACAATGACAATTATTATGAATAAGTACCACATTTATTTATTTAAGAATATTTTTATACTTACAGCCATTAAACAATCGTTGTTACTTTTAGATGGTTTTGAAGTGATTGGTATTTAAATAGTATGCACACCGCGAATTTATAGTTTTTTTTTTGTTATTTATAAAGTTCAAAATCGATCAAAAATATAATTTATTACAAATCCAATATATGATTTGCTGACACAATTGAAATAAATCTAACAAGGTTAGTAGACAACATAGAGATATAATGCTATAGAGTCGCAAACAGACAAATAAAATATCCGTGCTAAACGCTGACTCGACACACGCTGTGAAGTAAACAGAGTTTTTCTTTAGCTATAAGGTGATTTCCTACCTATTATCAGAAGATATGTGTGGAAGCAAGTATCATAACAAATTTACATATTTTTATTTGTGTGTTGTCAGTTAGAGATTGCAACTCTATAAGTATTGTAACTCTATGGTAGGATGCCAAATTAGGGCCTCCAATACATTTGTCAGGATCAATGTATTGATTTTAGCATAGTCGGCTATTATGCACATGCAATCATCCTATAACCATACAACACACACTATGAAATTTGTTAGGATAAAACGGAGGGAATTTGGATGGGGGTTATCATTTCACAGTGAGCAAAGCTATAGAAAGCCAAAAACGAAAACCAGAAGAAAAAATGTAAGTATTTTTAAAATCGGTATTTTATAATACAATCAATGGTTTGTTTTTATAATTTGTATTTATAATTTGTTTTTTTACAGGTCGAGATCTATGCCTTCCTTGTCAGATGACCTGTTCCCGCAATCGGACGAGGAGGCACAGCATGTGTCCAAGGGAAAGAAACGGGTGAGCCGAGATGTCGGCGAGCATGACAACGATACCCGTAGAGAGTATGAAAAGAAGAATGTTCATCCGTAAGTTTTTTTAACAATATTTTTAACTGTCTAATGACATCAGACATGTGATAAGTTTTTAATATAGTTCATCTTCTTTTCATAGATTACCATCCGAGGATGAGGGGAAGCCGTCAAAGAAGCGACCAGCCCCCTCGAAAAAGAAGTCGACGACGATCGCACCGATCACCCCGCCAGAGCGTGTAACGGCGAAAGAACTGTTCGGGGAGTCCGACGACGAAGAAGACACACCGACTCCGACTGGTAAACAACTCATACCTTTGCAGTCGGTGTTTGTTAATAAGGTGGCCACGGGGGTGTCCAAACAAATTATGTCGGACAAACGTGGCACTCACTACATTGAGGTAAAGGTGTACCGGTGTTCGGAAATCGAAACCATTCCACCCATAAATAGGTGGCGTTATGCGATTTCTACTTTAACCTCTATACCCCCAAGCGGTGCCCGGGCACCGCGCCATTTTAAAATATTGCGCCTCAGTCAAACCCCAAGCGGTGCCCGGGCACCGCGCTCGTCCACGCGACTTTGAGCTTTATTTTCAAGTAGTTAGAGTTTACTTTTGTATGAAGAAGTTTGACTATATCTGTCCTTTGATAAATTTCCTGCTCCCTGAACAAAAAATAATACGTAGTCTATGCTTTGATTTTTTCTTTTCCGCCATTGAAGTTGTCACTTGTGTCAGTCGTGTTGTGAGTGTGAGTGTGAGTGACATGGATTCTTATTGGATTTATTCTAATTGGATTTATTTGACGTAAGTAATGGCTCTAAGTAAAGAAAATTGATTATTCTCCTTATTTAGGTACTATTTAGGTAATTATTTGTTAGAAATTCGTCGTAATAACTATAAGTAAAGTCCTCTTCATCTTCTTCTTCTGCTTCCGACTTCATGCCGATTTTCGAGCTATTTATGCCGATTTCCGAGATATTTGTTAGTGAATAACAGTAAAAAGTATAGTCTTGTTACTATAAAGTAATTAGAACACGTTTCAACGATTCATCAACGTATTTATTCATTTTTAGTGAAATAATAGCAAGACAAGATTCTTGCATCGCGTTTTTTGACCACTGCCGCGCATTCCAAGCCCCGCCCCTTAAATTTTTACATTTTGAAATTATTTGTGGAAGGGTTAAAGTGTAGAACGGACACCGATACACAATTATGGCAACATCTTAGCAATGTGGTGAATGCTGCGAGAAAGGAATTTCGCGGGGTTCCTAATACATTTTCATCTTACTTCAGCATGCAGTTGTAGGAAGATGCCAATGTAAAGGAACATTAAAATTGTAATTATTTTTTAGTTATAAGCATTATAATCTTTAAAGATCTAATTAAAATATGAAATGATTATGTAAAATTATTATCTATAATAATTAAAAGTATTTTAATTTATTTTTTATTGTTTTCTTTGTTTACAGTTAAGATCCATGAGAATACTCGAGAATCTAATAAAAATGAAATTATTAAATGCAATAAATGTGAAATCAGAGTAACGAGAAATCAGTATAGATATCATTTAAAAACCGAATTACATAAAATGAATTCTATGATTGCTAAGATCCCTGAGAATACTCGAGAATCTAATAAAAATGAAATTATTAAATGTGATAAATGTGATATACAAGTAAAGAGAAATCGATATCAAAACCATTTGAGAACCGAATTACATAAATTGAATTCTATGATTACAACCGAGTTTGATAATATTTATATAATTAATACAGCATTTAAAAATCGAGTAATCAGTTATCGCATGAAAGTTGAAAATAAGATTTATACAATACCAGAAGATTTTTTATACGATTGTGAAATAGATATTTATAGACTCATAAAAATGAATTTACAGAAACACAAATGTCTTAAGATACAATTCGAACTATTTGCATTATATTTATTACCGAAAACGAATGAAAAGCAATTGAAATCATTTAATACGAAATATGAAATTATACATGAAATTGATGAACTGAAAGATATATTTAGAATGAAAACTATTGATACAATGAAAAGAAAACTTACTGAATTTGAACACACCGAGTCTGGTTGGACATTTTTATCACTCAGTCACTTAGAAATCAATGTTAATAAATATTGTCCTTTGCGAGGAGGTACGTATATAAAACTACCTCCTCGCGTGGGTAATACTAAAAGCTGTATTAATGTTAAAAATAATGATGAGTTTTGTTTTCTTTGGAGCATCTTAGCTGGGCTTTATCCATGCGATAAAAACTCAGATAGGTGTAGCTCTTATCCACATTTTTCAAATATATTTAATGTAAATGGAATGATATTTCCTCCATCATTTAGTGATATAAAGAAATTTGAACAGAATAACTCGAATATAAGTATTAGTGTGTTTGGTTTAGACAATAAGTATAAATATGTAACTGGACCTTTGTACATGACTGCTAATAAAAGAATTAATCATTTTAATTTACTATATATCGAAAACAATGGAAAAGGACACTACTGTTTAATAAAAAATCTGTTAAAATTAGTGCGAAAGCAAATAACAAAATACAAAGGTAATGTTTATTTGTGTGAATCATGCTTGCAATGTTTTAGCAGTAAAGAAAAAAACAAAAAACATGACTGTTCCAAAGTTTTACAAGTATTACCAAAACCTGATACTTATTTAATGTTTAAACATTTTGAAAGACAACAAAAGGTTCCGTTTATAATATACGCTGATTTTGAGAGTTTATTAGAAAAATATTCAGATGATTCACAGAGCACGAACACTACAAAATATAAAATTCATAAGCCTTCATGCTTTGGCTATTATGTTTGTTGTTCATTCGATAGCTCTTTAAACAAATTAGTATCCTATCGAGGTAAAGATGCATCTGAAGTATTTATGAAATATTTAATGGAAGATGTGAAATATATTAATGATTTGATTAAGTCTAATAAAGCAATGATACAATTAACCGAAAAACAGCAAAATGAATACAATTCAAGTGTTTATTGTCATATTTGTAAACATTTATTGTTTGGCGATAAAGTTCGTGACCATGATCATATTACCGGCGAGTATAGAGGCGCCGCTCATTCATATTGCAACCTCAATTTTAAAATATGTCCATTTATACCAGTCGTGTTTCATAATTTATCTGGCTATGATTTACATTTATTCATAATGGAGTTAACGAAATATGATGGTTCAATTAATGTTATACCGAAGACTAAAGAAAAGTACATAACAATCACAAAGTCATTTGAAATAAATGAGCACAAATCCCATGTTAATGTGAAATTTATTGATTCTTTCCTGTTTTTAAGCGCAAGCTTAGATAAGTTAAGTAAAAATTTAAATGATAATGATTTCATTCATACTTCGAAATTTTTTACCACTCCCAATCAATTTGAGTTAATGAGAAAAAAGGGAATTTATCCTTATGACTACATGAGCAGTTTTTCAAAATATTCAGACACATGTTTACCACCTAAAGAATTATTTTATAACAGTTTATCGAAACAACATATATCCGATAGCGAATATACACATGCACAAAATGTTTGGCATCAATTTGATATAACTGACATGGGTGAATACACCGATTTATATTTAAAATGCGATATTTTATTATTAACTGATATATTTGAAAACTTTCGAAATATGAGCTTGCATTACTATAAGTTAGATCCGGCTTATTATGTTACCGCACCCGGCTTTAGCTGGGATGCGATGCTCCTTTATACTGGTGTTCAATTAGAATTAGTTACTGATCTTGAAATTTATCAAATGTTAGAAAAAGGTATTCGAGGTGGCTTAGCACAATGTACGCTGAGACATGCTCAAGCTAATAATAAGTACTTACCAAATTTTGATTATTCAAAGCCATCGAGTTTTTTAATATATCTAGATTGTAATAATTTATATGGTTTTGCTATGATGAAAAAAATGCCAATATCTGATTTTAAATTTTTATCACCCGAGCAAATCAGTAATTTAAATATTGAAACCGTTTCTGACGATAGCGAATATGGATACATTTTGGAAGTTGATTTAGAATATCCTCATTACTTACATGATGCTCATTGTGACTTGCCTTTTGCTGTTGAGAAACTTATTCCGCCAGGCAGTAAATCAGCAAAACTAGTGGCAAATCTAAATAACAAATACTGTTATGTAATTCATTATACTCATTTAAAGGAATGTTTAAAACAAGGACTCATATTAAAAAGAATTCATCGTGTAATAACCTTTAGACAAGAAAGTTTTCTAAAGAAATATATAGATTTGAATACAAGTTTGCGTCAAGCATCAAAATCTGATTTTGAAAAAGACTTTTTCAAGTTGTTGAATAATTCAATCTTTGGCAAAACTATAGAGAATAAGCGAAAACAAGTAAATGTGAAACTAGTATCGGAATGGGAGGACAATAATAATGTAACAAATAAACGTGTTGGTGCTCGAAAACTAATTGCTAAACCGAATTTAAAATCAGTATCAATATTTTCAGAAAATTTCCTAGCTATTCAGTTAAGTCTAGAAAAAATAACATTGGATAAACCGATCTATGTGGGATTCACAGTATTAGAGTATGCTAAAACACATATGTATCAATTCCATTATAATTTTATCAAACAAAAGTATGGAGAGAATGCCAAACTTTGTTACACTGATACTGACAGTCTTTTATATTTAATTAATACACGTGATGTGTATGAAGATATTAAACACGACATTGAGGTGTTCGATACCAGTAATTTTGATATAAATAATCCCTATGGAATCCCAAGAATAAATAACAAAATACCTGGTTTGTTCAAAGATGAAATGGGTGGTGAATTAATAACTGAGTTTGTAGGATTAAGAGCTAAACTTTACTGTATTAAGAGCACTAGTGAGGAGATCAAAAAGGCTAAAGGTGTATCTAAGTCTGTAACGAAATCTTTAAATATTGAACATTATTCAAATTGTTTATTGAATGATAAAGATTTAAAATGTAAGATGAATACGATTAAGTCTTTGAAACATACTTTGTATTCGCAAGAAGTAAATAAATTAGTATTGAATCGAAATGATGATAAACGTCAAATACTACCAAATCAAGTTAACACTGTAGCATGGGGGCACTATGCATACATTTAATTATAATTTAAATATGTATTTAATAGTTTAAATAGTTCCTAATGATGTTTAATAAATTGTATAATGCTTATTAATTATTTTGTTTTACTTTCTTACTTCATGATTAATTCTATCAGATCCTATTCGTTTAGTCTAGAGTGGGGCACAATATCTATAAAATGGGGATCAATAAGCAATATTCATCATTTGCCTAATAATGAAGTTTCAAAAACAACCGCTAAGCTTGGACATCGCTCCTATTGATGTAGAAGCGAAATCACAGTTCATAAAACATAGTGAATTGTTACCTAATAGTATTCGTTGTCTGATTTGTGGACCATCTAACTGTGGTAAAACTAATGTAATGGTTACTTTGTTGTTACATAAAAACGGTCTTAAATTTAAGAATTTATATTTATACACAAAAACCCCATTTCAAAGTAAATATTGTTTTCTTAAAGAAGTGCTGTTAAAAGTTCCTCAAATCAAATACTATGTATTGAGTGATGATAGTGAAGTAATACATCCAAATGACGCATTAGCAAACACTGTCATAATATTTGACGATGTGGTTTGCGAAAATCAGATCAACATTCGTAATTATTTCACCATGGGAAGACACAGCCAAATCGATTGCTTTTATCTATCACAGACATATTCAAAGGTACCAAAACAATTGATTCGTGATAACGCAAATTTATTATTGCTCTTCAAACAAGATGAAATTAACTTGAAGCATGTATACAATGAGCACGTGAATTCAGATATGTCATGGAATAAGTTTAAAGATATTTGTTATAATGTTTGGCAAAAGAGGCATAGTTTTTTAACTATTAATAAAGACTCTGAATTGAATAAAGGTCGGTATAGAAAAAATCTAGACACCTTTATATACTTATCCTAAAATGCAATATTATCATTTGCAGTAAATAAGTGAGAGCGAATAGACAAAAATGAGTCTTAATATTAAAGAACAGATAATTACATCATCAGACAACATAAGAAATAAACTTAAGCAGTTAAGAGATATGGAAGATCAGAATAGTCATGAACTCAATAAAATATTTAAACCTGTTACCGAACCTCTAACACAAATGTTGGAATCGAATCAAAATAATGTGAAATGCGACTTCAATGTGAGTACTATAAGAGTGCCAGTCAAATTAGAAGGCCCCTTAACTTCTACACCGAATAAACAAACATTGCGTGAAAATTCAGAAATAAATCAATTAGATGACTCCGCAACCTCTACATCGTTAACATCGAATAAACATTCGTCGGATGAAGATTCAGAAGCAGAGAATTTGGATTCGAACTCGGAATATTATACCGATACAGAAAATAAAGACCTGTCTATAACAAAAAAATATCTGAGTAGTCTTTATGATATAAATATTCCTTTTGGAGTCCGGAAAGTAGATGATCGATTAATGATGGGTAATTCTGTGGTTAAAATAATTTCTTCAGTTGACGGCGACCAGGAACCGTGTCGAATAAAAATTGATAATGACGAATATCAATTGACTGCAGGACTAAAAGAGGTATTATTACATAGAAAACCGAATCTAGAAGTGGTGACTAAAAATGATAAAAAAGTTTATAAAAACATTTTGATAAAAACGAATGCTCATAAGCGTGATTATGATAATAAAGGTCAGTTGAAAGGAGACAAAAGCGATAAATATGGACAAATTATTAAACCTATGTTCATTGATGGTAATAATAAAAAACATGGTGCTGGTATTTTAAACGTTTTAAAGAGATATAGAAAAAATACTGATTTCATCTATTGGGATGATCCTAATGAGCTAGTTGAAAGATTGAAACTTCTTATTGCTTCCAAACAAGCTGGAAATACTAATCAAGACAATGAAATTATTTCAATCATAGAAGAACTACAAGAAGCGGACATAATAAAATCATAAATAACATAATCATATTAAAGATTTGTTAGTTGTTTAACAGCCGTTAAAGATTATAGAAGCTTAAAATGAGTAAAGAAGATGTGGTAAACGAAATACATAAAAATTCAAGAGTCAATTTCCCTCGCCGATGTGTTTTACTTAAAGATATAGATGATCTTTGGCAAGCTGATCTGATTGATGTGCAAAAAATATCGAATATTAATTCAAATCATAATTTTATACTTATCGTGATTGACTGTTTTTCTAAGTATGTTTGGGTCAGACCGCTAAAAAATAAAACTAAAGGTTCTGTAACAACAGCATTTCAATCAATTTTGCGCTATGGCAGAGTTCCTAAAAACTTGCAAACAGACTGGGGTAAGGAATTCTACAATAAAAGTTTTGAAAAGGAGATGCAAGCACATTCAATAAACCATTACTCAACATATTCAACCAAAAAGGCTTCAATAGTTGAACGAGTAATACGTACTATAAAAGGTAAACTGTATAAAACTTTTAGTTTGAAGGGTAACTTCAAATGGATTGATGGAATCTTAGAAAAAGTTGTGGATGATTACAATCACACTAAACATAGAACTATTCAGATGTGTCCGGCGAAAGTGAATAAACATACAAAACACATTGTGATGCAAAGATACCACATTCTGAACAAACCAATAATTAAGAGAAAATGTCATTTCGTTGTCGGTGATGTAGTACGAATAAGTAAACATAAAGCATGTTTTGAGAAAGGGTACACTCCAAATTGGTCGACTGAGTTATTTACAGTAATTGTTGTTCAGAATACTGATCCACCAACTTATTTGCTAGAAGACTCAAGAAAAAATAAAATCTCAGGATCATTTTACGCTCAAGAGCTACAGAAAACTAAAAATCCCGACGTGTATTTAGTTGAAAAAGTCCTACAGAAAAAGGGAAATAAAGTTTTTGTTAAGTGGCTAGGATTACCATCTCAGGAAAATAGTTGGATAAGCAACACTAATATATTATAAATTGCAAGCGTAATTTCATCATTCTTCGTTTACGTATGGAAGGGAAAGGTCTTGTGAATAATATTATAAATCATCTACCGTTTGAGTTACATCTACCGGGCTATAATTACTGTGGACCAGGAACAAGATTACGTGAGAGACTTATCAGAGGTGACAAGGGTGTGAATCAACTTGACGAATATTGTAAACAACACGATATTGCATATACGAAAACAGAGAATTTACAAGCCAGACACGCAGCAGATAAGATCTTAATGAAAATGGCTAAGACAAGAGCATCATCATCCCAAGCCAGCGCAGGAGAAAAGCTTGCGGCAAATATTGTCAACAAAGCGATGTTGGTTAAACTATCGCAGGGAGCGGGACTTAAAAAAAGTTTTAAAAATGTTGTTGCCTATGCGAAAAAAAATATTCGTAAAGCAAAGCCTAAGTGTAAAAAGATGGCAATCGATTTGGCTATAGCTGCTATTAAAGATCTTGTATCTAATTCCGAAGTGAAAATTCCCCGGGTGATACCACTACCGAAGACAGGAGGATTCTTACCACTAATACCGATCATTACAGGATTATCCGCTGCCGGTGCTTTTGTTAATAAAACATCTGCTATAGCACGAATGATAAAAACGTTTCAAAATGCACAAAAAACATGGAATGAGATGAAGACACTTAATCGGAATTTTGAGCCAGTATGTTTAGGGAGAGGACTAAAGCTCAAACCATATAAAAGTGGTCTAGGTATTTACACTTCGACAAAAAACTGAATAAGCAGCTACCTAATCGCCCTCTTACCAATATTGATATTATGAAATATTCAAAAAATATTCCATATTTTCGAGGTGTGTTCATGAGAGATCAATTACCTAAACGTCCTCGTAAAATCGAGTGCGGTATAATTAATTTGGATAGCTCTGAAAATCAAGGCACACATTGGGTAGCTTATGTTAAGAAAAATGATTACATTGAATATTTTGATAGTTATGGTGATCTAAAACCACCAACAGAATTTATAAAATATGTAGGGAACAGTATTCAGTATAATTATAACAATTATCAAGGCAGTCATCCGTATAACTGTGGTCATTTATGTCTTAAATTTCTTGAAACTTGTATGCTTTAATTTCAAATAAATTGTATGATTGAAGTGTAATAAATCAGTGTTCGTTTATGCTTCCATTAAACAAGAAGCATTTTGTCATTACTACAAATATTTACTCTAGCAATTATGATTGATTTCAATATTAAAAAAAGTAAGAAAAGTAGTGGTAAACCGACAAAAACTAATAGTTTGAATCACGACTCCATTAAACGCACACGTGTTGTACCAGCTCTCAGCGAGATTAACAAAGAGTTTTTAAGAAGTTTGGGATTTCGACTATGAGTATCTTACAAATCAATGAAGCACCTCATTTTGACAACTCTATCGAGGGTTATGAAGTACATTCCTATACTCCGTACACAAATAGCTTCAAAGAAAACGATGAAATACGAATACCGATTAATCAACAAGACATTTATCTACTACCTTCAGCCAGTTCAATTTTCATTGAAGGATGCATAGAAGTATTTACGAAGGATACTGCAGGAAAATATGTAAGAAAGGAGTGTCAATTTAACAATAACCCTATACCGTTTCTTTTTCATGATATAAGATATGAGATAAATGGAGTTGAAATTGATCGTATTAGACATGTCGGTATTACTTCTACAATCAAATCTTATACTTCAATGAATGAGGGAGAAAGTAAACAGGCTGCTCTGTGGGGATGGAACTTGAATGGGACAAAATCTGTGAATGGTCTTTTCAATGTAATATTACCTCTGAGTAAACTATTAGGATTTGCTGAAGACTATAACAAAATTGTATTAAACTGTAAACATGAATTAATATTAACGAGATGTAAATCTAATGTCGATGCTCTCATACTTGATAAGGATGACCGTGTATCAGTCAATATTGAGAGAATTCAATGGCGTGTACCTCATATTAAAGTATCCGATCGAGAAAGATTACTACTTTTAAAGCAATTAGAAAAAGATAAGCAAATACAAATAGCATTTCGGAACTGGGACACATATGAATATCCACTTTTACCTAAAACAAATAAGCATTCATGGTCAATCAAAACTGCCTCCCAACTTGAAAAACCTCGATATGTTATATTTGGTCTTCAAACAACTAAGAAAAATTTAAAGGACAGAAATTGTTCCTTGTTTGATCATTGTAATTTAACTAACGTTACGTTGTTTTTGAATTCACAAACATATCCATATGATGCGCTTAAGCTTAACTTTGATAATGATAAATATCGTATATTATATGAAATGTACATCAGATTCCGTCAGTCTTACTACAACACTCCAGTTGACCCGTTGCTTAATATCATCGACTTTAAAGAAAAAGCGCCTTTGTTTGTAATTGACTGTTCAAGACAAAATGAAACATTGAAAACAGGGCCAGTGGATGTTAGGCTAGAAATAGAAAGTGATAAAGATTTTCCTGACCAAACGAGTGCCTATTGTCTCATAATCAACGACCGTATTATAGAATATAAACCTCTCAGCAGTACGGTTCGCAAGATATCATGAAATTAATAGTTGATGTTCAAGGTTTCAAAACTGAATTAAATCAGTTTATACCTAAAGAAATAGCCATTCTGGATGATAAAGGGATACAAAGCTTTTTAATACGACCACCTTTTCCGTTTTATGATTTAACTACAAAAGAAAAGAAACAGGTTGACTGGATTGAAAGAAATAGAAATATTTGTTGGAAGGAAGGATACATTTCTTTTTCAAAATATAAATATTGTATTGCACCTCTTCTCGGAAGTAAACTTATTTATGTTAAAGGTGAAGAAAAGGCTCAGTGGATGAGAAAACTGTTTGATAATTGTAATGTAGTCAATCTAGAACTTTTTGATTGTCCTAATTTCAATACTCTGTATGATCTTTACAGAGACTGTAACGATGTGTATTCATGTATCTATCATAAGAATGTTTGTGCTTTAAAAAATGTAATCTGTTTAAATAAGTGGTGTGTTGATAATAAAGAAAAATTATAATTACTAAATTATGTTTTATTTATTAACCTACCATACTCATATAAATCTACTTTTATTTGGCTTAGTGTTAGTCTTATACCGAAATCTTAGCTGATCAGTCAACAGAAATCACAATTAAAGAACAATGGAGGGATTTTATTGTTGTTCAAAGAAATGTATCGATATGACTGGAAGTGATGTTATCGATGGCCTCGCTTGTCATATTTGTCGAGCATACAGTTTCTGTCATTGTGAATGTGTGACATATATGAAGAACTTACCGTTTCTTTACAAGCTTTACATCATTTGGTGTAAGTTTAGGAAACTATGTACCTAATATAAATTTCTAATAAATATGTGAATTGTTGAATTAAGTTGTTTCATTCAAAGAGTAAAATGCATTCGTTTTGAATAGATCAAACCTTTCAGTCTTTCCTGAGGTAACTTAGACTAACAGTTTTTGAATAGATCGAATTGAAATGATGGACCTATCGGATGTAGAATGAATAGATGATTAGTCTTGTATGTAATAGAACTGACTCTGTTTATCCTGTTTTGAATAGATCGAACTGAACGATGGAGCTATCGGATAGGTATGATGAATCTGTTCATCTAGAACAGATTGAATGGATGAATAGATGAACTGAATAGATGAATAGATGACTGTCTATTGAGGGAGATGTGTTTTGAGGCAAAAGCCCTATATTCCTACTACTGTCATTCCTAAGTAAATATCTGGAACTATGTTTGGTGACCCAAAGAGTGCTCGTGGATTGCTTGTTTTTGTGATCAACTTGGTTAGTGGAATTTTATTTTCGTGTTTAGGTTTCATGGACCAATTTATTTGATTTCAGTTCAACCTAAACAGGTATCTGTGACTGACCTTGTTGCAGTAAATTTGAAGCTTCTAAAACCTGGACTGTTACGTAGATTAACTTTTTAGGGTTCCGTAGTCAAATTGCAAAAAAACGGAACCCTTATAGATTCGTCATGTCTGTCTGTCTGCCGTATGTCACAGCCACGTTTTTCCGAAACTATACTGTTTAAACTTGGTAAATAGATGTATTCTGTAAACCGCATTAAGATTTTCAAACAAAAATAGAAAAAAAAACCAATAAATTTTAGGGTTCCCCATACCTAGAACTGAAACTCAATTTTTTTTTTCATCAAACCCATGTGTGTATCTATGGATAGGTCTTCAAAAATGATATTGAGGTTTTTAACATAATTTTCTAAACTGAATAGTTTACGCGAAAGACACTTCCAAAGTGGTAAAAAGTGAGTGTCCCCCTGTAACTTCTAAAATAAGAGAATGATGAAACTAAAAGAAATATATGATATAAGACACACAAAATTGGTTTGAATTAGATCTGGTAAGTAGTTTTTTTTAATACGTCATAAACCGTAACCGCCATTTACCCTTCATTCATAATTTGTTTTTGCGTCGGGGGTTAAAAACAGAATATAATAGTACGGAACCCTTCGTGGGCGAGTCTGACTCGCACTTGGCCGGTTTTTTTATACGTCATTTTGATACATCAAGGGGAGTGGAGAGGCTAAATATATGGAGTTTCATCTTAGCCTGTCGTAAGTGCCCAGCAATTCCCATTATTCCCCAAATTGGCTAGATTATCAATTTGGAGGTCCCAGGCAATTCCCATACTTCCACAAATTGATTATCCATTTGGGGGATAATGCCACGAAGATGACCACTATCCCCTATTTTAGGTAATAGCATTTGGGGGAATGGGGAAATACCCCGTTTTGCCACTAAAATAGGCAAGTATTCGTAGGTATCGCAATAGATGTAAAGTATTGGCTATTGGAAGGCGACTCGGGCACTAATATCCTATCTAAGGCCAATCATGTGGGTATGAAGGCTGAAGAGACAGCAGTGCACGTACTTTTGAATTTTGGAGCACAAACTTTGGATGATTGGTGACGTCAACAGTTTTTACAAAAGGCATTAACTGCCTTCTAACCTTATTCAAAAGGTACCTGACTGAGGTGGTCTAAAAATGCCCTGTAGACAAGTACCAACCAAGAAGAAAATAACTTGGTTAGACTGTTATTACGGTGAGAGGTCATGTCAAATGCCTACGGTTAAAACATCAAGCAATCGTGCGCAGGCATAAATTAATGACTAATATTATTATACCATGAGAAATGACCTAAGAGACAGAACTAGTTGATTTGTGTTGTCTTTAAAAATTCCATGGAGATTTAAAACCTTTATTAATATGATGGGTGTTTGATGACTTCGGAGGCGGGGTGAGCGAACACCCAGTTGTAATGAAGTGGGTTTTGGGTGCTTCATGCAAGATGAAATATTTGCGTGATCTACTTTATAAGTATCTCACACCCACCCAGTTGGCACAACGGTCACCATGCCGGACTGCCAAACACAGGGCTGCGGGTTCGATTCCCGTCTCAGACATGTATTTATGCTTAGATATTTGTCTGTGGTCTGGTTGTTTCTATGTATTATAAGTATATATTTACAAAAGTATATAAGTAGCATATTCGTTGTCTAGCACCCATAACACAAGTCGAGTTACTTAGCTTGGGGCTAGATGGCGATGTGTGGAATATCCTGCAATATTTATTTATATTTATTTATCTATTCTATTTACCTATCTTCGTTGCTCGAGAACTAACACGTCTACCCCCTGTCACCTTTGATCACATCGATGTCACGCGTCTGCTGAAAGATATCGTCGCTCTCAAATCAGACATAGCTAGTCTTCGCCATAGCTCGGCAACTAAGCAACATATCGTTAATCGGGAGGCAGCCGTGTGTACCCTCAAAATTCGCTAATGTTTCAACTGGAGCGCGCTTCGTAGAAGACAGTGGTCCTATGGGATTGGACGAGTATGTGATACCTAACACTAACGATCCCGGTCCCAACAAGGAAGGTTCTTCTATCCCTATTAATACATACAACTTCACCGTGAAAACTAAGCCTACCCTCACTGATTCAAATAGAGTGCGGAAGACAAGTAAGTTGGTGATTGTTGATGATGTTCAGCGGCGGAGAAACAAACTGAGGAGGATGGTTTCCAACTAGTTACCCGCAGAAAGCACCGTCGTCAAAGTCGTAATATAGTAGGTACCAACACGAGCGTCCAAAACAGTAAAATTAAGGCAGTTCCCCGCTCTGCGTTTGTTTACGTTGCTAACTTAGATAATTCCGTCACCATCGCGGACTTAATTGCTCACATGCAGGATATAGGAGAGACAGCAACTAAGGTTGAAAGGCTCCCACCGAACAAAAAAGTCACCTACCCCGAATTTAAAATAACTATACCTTGGGATCGCCTGCCATACGTCATACGTATTTCTATAGTGAAGTGACTGGATCACCCTGATTTGGGTGATCCAGTCACTTCATTAATGGGTATCTTTATAGACAAGTTCATTCCTCAGAAGGCCAATTCTTGTAAATAACATTGTTTCAATTACATTTCAATATCATTCCTGCATGCATACACATTAATTATAGGCATTCTTCTTTCTTTCTTTTTATTTATGTATTTTAATCAGTTCGCGCGTCTTTGCAGAGTTCATACTGTCTGTCGTACAGGTTTAACCTAGTGCAGACAGTAATTGTCAACGATACCTACCATGTCATGTACTAACTACTACATATTCGGATAATTGATTGTTATAGCTAATAGTTATTGTTTAAGTTCCGATTGTATGCTGTGTGAATAAACATTTATTTATTTATTCCGATCACAAAAATACCCTCAATGTAACTCAAAATACGCTCCAAGTCAGTATTTTTGTAAAAAAAAAAACTTCTTTTGTAATCGAAATGCAATCGGAATGATATTGCAATGTCATTTGAAGAATGTAAAATAAATGAATGTAGAATAAATGATTTCTTTTTAAACATACAGAGCGAGGATAGAGTAGATGAGGATGAGTTAAATTTCTTTAGACACAACAGATTTTCAGACAGCGGGTTCGACATAGCACTCTGTACCGAATTTGATGTAGCCAAATTTATTGCTAATATTAAAACAAACGCTACCGGACATGATGGTGTGTCTGTGGATATGATTCGCATGACTCTTAGCGTTACTCTGCCAATAATCACACACATAATAAATACATCCATATTAAGTGGTATATTCCCTGAGGCTTGGAAATTAGCTCGAGTTAAACCGATTCCTAAAAATCCAAGAATCGAAGAACTCAAAGATCTGAGGCCAGTAAGTTTGCTTCCATTATTGTCGAAGGTTCTGGAGAGAGTCGTATGCGGACAACTAACCAAGTACCTTGAGCAGCATGAGATATTGCCTTTAACCCAGTCTGGTTTTCGCAGTGGACATAGTACTGCAACGGCTCTAGCGGACGTTACAGATGATATACTAGCGGCATCAGATGAAGGTATGGGAACTGCACTTGTGCTCCTCGATTTTTCTAGAGCTTTCGACTGTATTAACACAGATCTGATGGTAGAGAAGTTGCGCTACTACGGCCTATCAGAAAGCAGTTGTAGATGGTTCCACAACTTTCTGCTTAATAGGAGACAGTATGTGGAGACGGAAACGGACAATGGCGAAGCCCGGAAATCAAGTGTGAAAACACTAAACAGAGGAACGCCTCAAGGGTCAATATTAAGTCCGATTCTGTTTATACTCTACACAGCCGACTTACCAAATAAGGTGAGAAACTGCAAAGTGCACCTCTATGCTGACGACACACAGATATACAGGTGTTTCAAACCAGCTGAAACTGAAAGTGCAATAAATGAAGTCAATGAAGACCTCAACCGAATTTATGAATGGTCAAACAAAAATTCATTGCTCTTAAACCCATCCAAATCTAAATGTATGATTCTAGGAACAGATACACAGCGTATTAAAATTAATGCTCAAAATCCGGTTTTAACAGTGCAATCACAGACCGTAGAAAAGACGGAAAGTGCAAAGAATCTAGGTTTAATAATAGATAGTGACTTGCGATATATAGAGCATATTAATACTAAAATAAGAAATGCATTCTACAGATTAAAAGTTCTATATGGTATTAGGAAGTATTTGTCGGTGCAAATCAGAAAGACATTAGTTGATTCGTTGGTACTTTCAGGATTCAACTATTGTGATACGGTGTATGGACCACGTCTCTATGAGAAGACAAGAAAGGCAATTCAACGTGTGCAAAATGACTGCGCACGTTTTTGTTTTAATATACCAAGACGTGCTCATGGTGACATATCTTAACCATATCTAAACGAACATAATATTCTGAAGATGAGAAGTCGGAGATATGTGCACTTGACTTGCCTGGTCCACAAAGTTGTCACGAAAAAGAGGCCTAAATATCTGTATAACAAATTGGACTGGTGTAGCGACATATACAAAGAGACCAGGGGCATGCGCGAGATACATAAACATCTTCTAAACAACCCTAAGCACAAATCGAAGGGTTATCGAGGCTGTTTCAAATACTCAGCCTACAAGGTATGGAATGACCTTCCTCCCCCTATGCGTAAAAGTAGTTCCCAGTATAGCGTAAAACGGTTTATTAAGAAACAAATGCAAAAAAGTCAAAAGTGGGAAGAATTGTGTACGGATAATGAGAAGCTTCCAAAAGTTTAGGTCAGGGATGGTATGCCAAATTTTTATTTTGCAGTTTGTGTATGAAAAAGTAAAAAAGTAAAAAAAAAAAAAAACATAGGTAATCATACAGTTTGTACGGGATCACATAGAAACGTCTTAAAAACTTAATCGATATTGATCAGTTAAAATTATAATATGTATATTTATAGAGAGATAGATAGATAAATTCTTTATTGCAAACACCATTTTTAAATTACATAAAATATAAAAAGTCTAAGTGTATGTATTTAAGTATATAGCGAAAAGTATTTTCTGTGTGTGGAAAGGCCGAATAGACATTGATAACTAAATACATACTTACTTACTAAGTTTATGCCGGCTACACGCTATGTAAGGCTCTTGTGAGGGGCAGGCTGAAAATCAGTAGCGGTAAGATGGTCACACATCTCACAGCATATTGCTGAGACTGCACCCTCCATTGCACACACATATCTTGTTGTTTAATATTTAATGACTTATGTATTTTAATTTATTTATGTATATGTGTTGTGTAATGGAAAATAAATGGTTTAAATGGTTTAATGTTATTTACGAGAATTGCCCTTCTGTAGGCCTATTCTCTATCCAGTGGCTAACTCGGTGGACATCAATTTGATATGCACTTTGCAGTACATTGCTGCCACGACGTAACGTGGTAATCACCATCATTTTAGGAAAACAGCAATGTACTGCAAAGTGTATATCAAATTGATGTCCACCGAGTTAGCCACTGGATAGAGAATAGGCCTACTGGACTAAGCTCAGAGGGTGGTATACCTAATAAATAAATAAATAAATATTTCAGGACATATTACACATCGCCATCCAGCCCCAAGCTAAGCAACTTAATGCTTGTGTTATGGGTGCCAGATAACGGATAAACTACTTATATACTTTTTTTTTTTGTAAATATATAGGTACATATTATACATATAGGAAACACCCAGAACCAGAAACAAGAATTTATGGTCAGCATAAATACTTGTTCCCGGCGGGAATCGAACCCGCAACCTTCTGCGTCGCAGTCGGGTGTTCGCCCGACGCGCCACAGAGGTCGTCAAAACCTAGGTTTAGGACCTAGGTTCTGGACAAGCCTAACTGTATCTTATAATATGATCTAATGCATATCCCGGGCACTACATCACGCTGAATAGCATGAACACCCTGTATAAATAATCTAGATTTGTAAGGTCCAATAATATTATCATTCAGATATTTTTTACATTATTGGATGATAGATTAGTTGAATTTGAATAATCCTTAGATAAATTTATTGCAATGAATTTGTCTACTAATCCTATTTATCAATTCTGAATTGACAGCGTTTAAAATAAATTCAAAGGTATTCGAAGAGAAAATAAAATTAGCAGTGGAAAGAGCTGTATGTTTTACCCGCTTAGGTTCCGATCCCGTGGGAATATTATGGTAAAAGTAGCCTAAGTCTCTAACTATCTATGTGCCGAGTTTTATCCCAATCGATTTTGAAGTTTTTACCTGATTAATTCTGAATACTGAACAATAAATTGGGATGAAGATAAGCCTTCTTTTAAAATAAATTCGGGGCGAAAACAGAACACCTTTAATGAATCCAGATTTTATACAATGAAATTATGTGGGATGAGTTTGAACTTAATCATGAAGCAATAACAAACATAATATACTTATAATTCACATTTATCACAAGAGTTGATTTTGGGGTAGAAAGAGTAGAAGAGTTGTAGAAAAGTAGAAAGGTTTCTAATACAAAAATTTTTTTAACCATCATCATCAACTTGTTTTCCAACACCTTTGGAAAATCGAATTAAGAGGGATCCATACGCCAACGACCTTGGTACACAGCCTATTAAATAGTTACTACTGGCACCGGTCGCCTTCGTTGGTGAAAATTGTTACGAATGTGTTGTGTTTTTCTCAAAAGTGCTGAGATTGGATTGTAGGTAGGATTTTTACCGACATTTTGGTGTGATTATGAGCCAACAAGTTCCTATAGTTTTGAAGCTATCCTAAAATTAAGAATTAAAACTAGTCTAGCTTTGAAATGACAAAGAGTTTTCGCCTCAAAATTACCCCAAAATATCGGTAAAAATTTCACCTACAGTTCCATCTCAGCCCTTTTGAGAAAAACAAAACACAATCGTTGCAATCAATTTATAGTTGTAACCGATGGGTATTTCTGGCGCGTTGCGTTTGGCAGCATAAGCAGCCAAGCTATTGCATAGCTTTTATCGCGGGCTTTGAGCGCGGCGACCGAATCAAGAAATTCCGTAACGAAAATAAAACCTAACACCCTCCACTCCGCCTACCAAGTTGCTCGGCCGAGTTTTTTTTTAACGATAATATCCAACCAAATAAATAAAAACATATAAGTATAACTATAATATAACATGCAAGAATGGTCGAAGTTCCTATTTCGCGCACAAAGCGTCATGCATCCACCTTTCTCGTACGCACTGCTAAGAAATGGAACTCTCTACCCGCGTCGCTGTTCCCACATAACTACAACCTTGGAGTCTTCAAGTCTAGAGTGAATAGGTACCTTCTAGGCGAGCATGCTACATCTTCGACCTCATTTTCGCTTCCCATCAGGTGAGATGAGGTCAAATGCAAGCCTATATTGTTTAAAAAAAAAAAAAAAAATTATGCCAGTTTCTATACATATATGTTACTACCCGTTTACTTACTTCAAAACACCAAAAAAATTAAAAAATCCATTAGGTATTGAGTTCAAACTACTTCAATAGTTATGTTTATTTAGTTACATGTCATTAAAATGTACAAAGAAACGCCAAATTGTGTATAAATATTTGTGAAAAAAATGTTAAGTGCGATAAAAATATTGATTTTCGTATTGAATGTTAACTTACTTTATTTGATCAATGTACCTATTTGGCAATATTAGCTGTAATGAAATTTGAAATTAATAATATTTAGACTTTTACCTTCTATTATATAATCTGTGGTTTAGGTAATTTTAATATGTAGGTACGTAGGTATATGGTACATAGATGAAGGTTTATTTACTAAAATTTGATTGAATCGAAATTCAATCAATGTAAATGACAAAATGCTTTTGTCTCATTTTAATTTGTTAATAAATAAGTATTTACAATTATTTTCATTTTTTGCTATTGAGTACCTATCCCTAACGTAAAGTCAATCAATGTAAATGACAAAATGCTTTTGTCTCATTTTAATTTGTTAGTAAATAAGTATTTACAATTATTTTCATTTTTTGCTATTGAGTACCTATCCCTAACGTAAAGTCAATCAATGTAAATGACAAAATGCTTTTGTCTCATTTTAATTTGTTAATAAATAAGTATTTACAATTATTTTCATTTTTTGCTATTGAGTACCTATCCCTAACGTAAAGTCCAAAATGTAAAATTGGCAACGATATATAAAAATATTATATCGTTGCCAATTTTACATTTTGGACTTTTACTAGTAACTTGTTTTGCCATTCCAGACTTTGCCGACATTGTTTTAATATGCCAACGTTCTGCAAACTACGTCATTTTCCTTGATAGACCGTCTGATATGAAGCGGATTTTATATCCGTATCGATCTAAGATAAAATAAAGGAAAAGCGTGTCATGCCTGTAGAATCTTTGCTAATAAATAAAAATAAATGAATTGCCTGTTCTAAGGTATTTGGTATTTGGAAGCAAATTAAAACAAGACGAATCTTATCTTCTTTATATCAAAATCCAACCAGTAGAACCCGAGTATAATCAACGAAAAACTTGCGCCCGTATCGGCGTTGTCACGAGTACAATTTATCCCCATTTGCGGCTACAATTTATACCGATTTTACCACGGGATCTTGACAAACCAAGGGGCGTGGTTAGTTGGAAATGTATTTACTGGTACAGAATCATAATATTAATTAATATACCTTTAAGTACTTAGCGGTCCTTGGGCCCTACCGCGGTAAGTGCGTCGGCTTCAAGCCGACGTCGATATCCCAAACCGCGTCTCACAATGGGCAAAAATTTGAGCATGCTTTTCATAGAAATTTTGAATAATTAAGTAGTGTTTTCGTGTGTTTTAAGTATGCAGGATTGTCGAGGACATCAAAACATTCAAAAATATGTGATTATGGTGTTATTATTTAAAAAAAAACAAAGTTATATTTTGTAGTGTTTTTAGAAATAAAAAAACCAGAATAACTTATTTTTAAATGTTTTGATGTCCTCAACAATCCTGCATACTTAAAACACATGACAAAAACCACTTAATTTTTCAAAACTCCTATGAAAGACAGGCTCAAAATTTCGCCCAGTGTGGGGCGCGGGTCGGCGTAAACCGACGCGTTGGTTTGAAGCCGACGCACTTACCGCGGTAGGCCCCCTTATCTAGCATGAAAGCAGTGTCAAAGACTTTTAGTAATGCCTATCAGTATCTACACAGTTAAAACCATGACGCAAATACTAGTGCTAAAACTCATCTATACTAATATTATAAAGAGGTAACGTTGGTAGCAAGTTTGTACGTATGTATGTTGGGGGTAATCTCCGAAACCACTGATTTAAAAAATAAAAATAAAAAAATATTGCAGGATATTCCACACATCGCCATCTAGCCTCAAGCGAAGTAACTAAAAAACATATACACAAAAACATAAAGTATAAAACGTTGATGCAGTTTTAGGGTTCCGTAGCCAAATCGGAACCCTTATTTATAGATTCGTCATGTTTTATAGATAAAGTGATTCAAGAGGAAGGTTTTAGTTAATAAAACAAAACTACCACGCATACGAAGTCGCGGGCAACAGCTAGTAATTCATAATGTTCAACGTCCACTCAAAAACTACTTTGCAACACAAAAAGAGAATACGAACCAGCACATTACCGACAAAGTTTCTAAAACAAAAATCCCATCATTAAAACATCACAAGTTTGGTCCACATGTCGCAAACCACATTGGAACTACGAACTACTACTGGAGGTCGCAAAACTCGCAAACAATCAAACTGTGATTAGATCCGCCATATTTGCCTGACACCACCTAACTTACAACGCACATTGGCTTGGAATCCAGCGACAAGTAGACACGGCAATTAGCGATTAGAGTCAGTGCAAACGTTAGACCTTTTGAAGACACATTTTTCCAACAACAACATATTTCAAATAGCCCAGTGCTGGCCATGCACTTTAAAAAATAAAAAATCATTGTAGTTACCATTTTGTTTTTTTACTAATATCGTCCTCACAGAGAAACGTCATAGAGCGACGTTGCGATAGGCCATATCTTAGACCATGTCTAATTTTCTATTGTCTGTGTTTACATACTTTTCTTAAAATATGTTAGGTGATAAGTTTTATTGTGAAAAACTTTTTTCTTTTTATTACAGATGTAATTTTGGCATTCGTCGTTCCGCAACATTGTGCACATTTTCTTCCTTGCGTATAAATATCATTTAGAATGTAGAAATTTTGTCCGCGTTTGTCCGAGGTCTGTTTTAAATAGGTTGATTAATGATGTCCTTTATTTTATATTTGTGTATGACGAAAATTACAGAGTAACATAAAGAGATGCCACGAATAGTGATTTCGTCGGTTCTTGGCCGAGTATTTGGTGACACTTAACTAAGTAGATTCCGCGAATGATCAGAAAATGCAAAACAGTATAACACACCTAACAAATTGTGCTACAATTTATTTATCATCTCCCGGTAGCAGAGTAAACAGTGATCGTCCATTTTGGGAAGTAGGAATAATTTATGAAGAAAAGCGTAACCGTTTGCTATTAACGAAATGCTGAAAAACTTGTTTTCATTTATCATTACTTGCCACAGATAGATTTTCAGTACTTACCTAATAATTTCTTGTCCAAATATTTGTTACAAGCTTGCAAGCCCTTCAAGCAGCCGACTCACAGTAAGTGGCACAAAATAGGGTGTCATGGCGAGGCTCTTGGAGTCAGTGACCAAGACATATGCCTTTATATCATTTCTATTTATACAGGCCAAAAGTCAAACCTAATCAACTGACATTGGGTCTTTTTTTTAGAACTGAGTACTGACTGACTCAGTTTTAATTAAATTCACAGAGAAAGTGTTACGTACTTTGTTTCCGTCTCCTACTTAGAAGTAAATTCTTGTGTAACATTTTGACTTCGTAACATTTTCTATTACTATAATAATACAATTTTGTAGGCGTAATATTCGGTCTTGTGGTTTGGAATATTCTCTTAGTAGGTAAGTAGAGTATACACAGTAATATTTTAAATTACGGACTGTATTTGGTTATTATAACTGAGGTATCAAGTAATATTGATTTTAGAAGGAAAGGAAGATTTACTTATTAAAAATGAACCTGGTTCGAAAGTTTTCTATACATGGAGGTAGTCAGAATAGTCAATATTGTGAACTTTAATTTTGAAATCCAAACATCTGCTCTTTGACTAACAAAATCTCACATATCTTTATGAACGCAAAAAATAAACGTGTGGCACTCGGGGACTGCCGCGGTAAAGCTATTGCTATATCGAGAATAATTTCTTGTCTTAGTAAATGTTCTTATAAAATAATTAAAAAAAATAAAAAAAGTGTGTGTCAGCTCCGACGCACGACTGGAGTTTACTCCTTAAGTACGAGTATCTAACCATACGCAAAAAGAGTTTTAGATGAAAAAAATATTGTCATCCGACAAATAGTCGTCCGACATTTGTCGTCCGTCAATAGTCGTCCATTAAAAAAAAAGTGTGTGTGTCAGCTCCGACGCACGACTGGAGTTTAC
Source organism: Idaea aversata (assembly GCA_907269075.1). Classification (NCBI taxonomy): domain Eukaryota; kingdom Metazoa; phylum Arthropoda; class Insecta; order Lepidoptera; family Geometridae; genus Idaea; species Idaea aversata. The sequence goes on from OU026100.1 coordinate 1,150,140, forward strand.
TCCTTAAGTACGAGTATCTAACCATACGCAAAAAGAGTTTTAGATGAAAAAAAAATAGTCATCCGACAAATAGTCGTCCGACATTTGTCGTCCGTCAATAGTCGTCCGACATTTGTCGTCCGTCAATAGTCGTCCGACATTTGTCGTCCGTCAATAGTCGTCCATTAAAAATAAAATTAGAAAGTTTCTAAAAACGTGACCAAAAACGTGACCGATTTTCGTTACTTGTTAGTAGGTTTTACCCTTCGGATTTTTCTCATACCGGGCGCCTTATATATGAAAATCGATTCTTAAGGAGTAAACTCCAAAAAAAAATTAAAAAATTAAAAAAAAATAGTCGTCCGACATTTGTCGTCCGACATTTGTCGTCCGACATTTGTCGTTCGACATTTGTCGTCCGTCAATACTCGTCCGTTAATAATCGGACAACTTAGGTTTTTTTTTTCGTTACGGAATTTCTTGATTCTCCCCCCAAGGCCCGCGATAAAATCTGTGCAATAGCTTAAAAATTACTTCACCGCGCCCTTAGCTAAAGGGCCGTCAAAGTTCCTCACAGTCCTCAGCCTAATCAACATTCAAAATTGCTTGGAAAAAAATTGATAGGTTATAGACGCCATCGTATAATAGATATGTAAAATCTTCTTTACACCAAAGTCTTCTCATTAACAGTTACATTAGCAACATCTGTTACAAGTTTTTATGTATTTATAACGCTACATCCGTAACTTTCACATGACATGACTGAAGATGTAGCTACACTTCTGACCATCTTTATAGCAAAAACTCTAATCGTTATTGTTATTGACCAATAAAGATGATGACACTAAAATAATGTGCTTTTGAATTAAAGAAGCCATAAAAACAGCCGGCAAAACATTCAGAACAACAAGTGCAATTTCTGAAACCAAACCGAATATCTCAAGCAGACAATAGGGAGCGACTTAAAATATTCATTTTTAAGTAAAATCAGCGGTGACTCGACGATTTCTCAAGACACTTAACTCTCAAAGTTTTCAGGAAGATTTTTCAAAAAGTTTTAAAATTGGACCCATTAAATGCAGGGTCCTATATAATTCAGACGCCCTCGTCGAGGATATGGTGTTTAAATAATATATTGGTAGATTTGAGAGGGATTCTTGGATGTAAGAATTTACGGTTTAATTTTAAAAATAAATTTATTACTTCATTGTTAGGGCTCTGTTATGGTTTTATTCGTCCGGGATCCGGAATTGGGATAATAAAGCTTTTTATTTTGAGCTTGAAAATGTCTTGTTTAAACGAAAGAGTTGTCGTAAATAAATTTAGTAACCCAAAGAGGTTGGATTAGCTACATACGTCATAAATTGTGTTTATATGTGTTTAAATAATTATGTTAGTTGGTACTTTGGTACTCATATACAGGTCGTATTTTACAACCGACCTGAATGAAATTACTTCCCCCAATAGGCCTCTAAAAAGGACAAAAAGCCACTGAATATGTGTCTATTCCCCTACTTCGCCCGTTTTTCTTGGGCGAGATGTACCATAACCCACTTTTTTGACCAATTTTAAAGATCATTTTAAAATAGCGAGTGCCGCACATATTTTTAGCCTCGCGAGAGATCGGGTCAAATATTCTGTGCTGACTGCCAACCTTCACTAGTTGGAGAGGCATCCTGAGAAGAAGAAGAAAGACCATTACACGTCAAAATGAATTAGCAAGTCAATTGAGACTGAATAGACAAAATGTATTAGTTTAAATTAATTTTATCTGATAACATATTCGTCCTGCGGTTTTCCTTGCTAAGTAATTATAATTAGTACCGAAACTTGGGTCCCCTGTGGTCCCTTGATTATAAACCTAATAACTTACGAGCTTACAACCGAAGCTCGAACTTTGTAGCTTTCACTTTTAGAAGGAAACTGAAGGAGAAAATTTTAAATTGAAGTTTTAAATATTGCCTCACATAAAAAAAGTTTAATAGTAAAAAAAATAAAAAAAAATAATTGAAAACCTCCTGCTTTTAAGTCGGTTTGTATGTAGTAATATTATATCCAAAAAGTATATTTTTCAAATGTTTTAATGAAGCCCTGCATTTTGATAATGTTCTATTGACTTTTTTGATATGTTTCATGGCCAATAATCAGCGGACAATTATTAAGATGGTTCTAACAATACGTCATTCCTCAAATTGGATTCGCCTTTAAGGACCTGAGTTCTCAGAGGACTGTAAAGTGTGTCCTGTAAGCACTAGGGTGCTGTCACCCAGCTCATTAAAGTGAAATAAATCAAATTATGTTTAGATAATAATATTATTATGGTTGGCTGTTAGACAATTGATCGAGATTATTAAATAAATAAATAAATTGATTTTTATTTGAGGCAAAACCCAAAGTATACAAATTCACATAATTTTAACCAATTATACAGATGTCAGAATGTCATTTTAAAAGGTGGGTAGGTACGCATTTTATGCAATTTAAATTCAAAAATCAAATATATAAAGTCAACATTAATAAAATTAAAAATAAATGTCCATTGATCAAAAATAAAGTCCAAATTAATAAAAATTTCCAGATAACAAATAATACCTAAGGCAAAATTAAAAAGAAATGCCGAACAGCTACTTAAATCATGAGAACAGATGTACATTAAACATACATACCCTTATACATACGGGTCAGAAACATAACCCTCCCACTTTGTCAGGTTTAAATGAGAAAATATGCTTGGAAACTTTTTTAATGATTTATACAGTCCGCATACATAGGTTCAACGCACACACCCTCGCTTGATTTCAAAAACATTGCACAGTGAATTAATGATGTAGTTTAGCTGGAAGGACATGATATACCAAGAAAGCGAACCGGTTAATCCAGGGTACCTTTTTAAGGGGTTAGAAGGGTTGAGGCTGAATCTGTCGTCGGGAATCGTGTATGGGTGTAACCCCTTCATGCAATAACTACTGTACAGTAGGCTGCATAATTGCAGACCCCCGTAGAGTTCGAAAGTTACTTTTATTGGAATGTTTTCACTCTAATAATTTTTGTTTGATAAATTGATGAGTTAGAAGACTTTAAACTTCAACTAAAGCAGGTGTCTTGAATCTTGCTTGTGTTGAAAAAAAAAATCTTAAAACAGCCGTTTTGGAGCTCTACGGTGGGTCTGCACCTATTGATCTTATAATCTTGGTATGTAGATAGCCTGGAGATAAGAGCGGTGTTGGCCTAGTGGTAGATACCTCGACTTTCATTCTCGTTCGTGGTCGAACGAGAATGAAAGTTCGAAGGTCGTGGGTTCGAATCCAGGCCGGCCGTGCACCAATGTATTTTTCTTAAGAAAAATGTATGTGCGCTAATTGACATTGCTCTTACGGTGAAGGAAAACATCGTGATGAAACCCGCGGCTTAGTTGGCTCCAGAAGTATTGACAAGTTCTCTCCTCTGGACATGGTCGACTGAGCTGAGAGGGTAGTAGGTGCTGGGTAAGCCTACTCCATCTTCACGCAAAAGGGACCCAATTAAAAAAGGGTCTAATCGCGGAAAACAGCCCGTATACAAGTACAAGTACAAGTAGCCTGGAGATCTGTAAGTCTAAAATGACCACTTTCAATTAATCGTATCAAAATTAGTACCTATTTCGTGTGTGATTTTATTTTAGAATCGCGTCCTGACCACCACGATTTTATGATTTTACAAATCGCCGCGATAATCGCTATTTATATGATGATACTGTCCATCTAGAAACGTTTCTAAGAAAATTGGTGTCAAATTGAAGTATTGAATCATGACTCTTATGCAAAGTAGCGTGTGGTAGCGTCTTTCTATTTTACTATTTTACACCATTTACCATTTAAAAGAATTCGATTTTCAGTGCATTTGTCGCGTTTAGTATGCAATTTTTTGTAATAAAAAACAAAAATATATGTAAAGAATAGAGAACCTTCTCCTTCTCTATAGTCGATCAATCACACACAAAAAAATACAACGTTTTTTAGAAATTTTAGACCTGTTAGATTAATGCTAACGGCTAGCCAAATGGAGGCCATACAAGCTAGATTTTGCATGATGGTTATAACCTTACATGTATATACCGAGTTTCATACTAAACATACACGTTAGGGTTTGCATGCACAGTTTTGCCATAAAGTTGGAGCTACGTAATAGGGTGCGTAGGAAAGTACAATTTACGGTATACTAAACTAACAATGGCTGACGACGATGTGATAGCTGTACTGTACTATACTTGGCCTAACACTTGTTCCACAGAATATAGGAAAAGAAGAGAAGATCGCACAAAATGGTGTAAACGTTGGTTATTGAAAAGAAAGCAGTTCTCTTTGATAATTGAATTGAAAAAATACACCATACTGATTACAAAAAATATTAAAGAATTGATCAAAAAATAGGATGAAAAACTTTAAAAACTGTGCATGCAAGCTCGAAGACACACACGCTCGGTTATTTTATTATTTGCTTGGTTGCATGTGTACATGAGTCGAAAACTGTGCAGTTTTATCCCATACCACGATGCATGTAAGGTCATAACCATCATGCATAACCTAGCGTGTATGGCCTTCATAAGGCTAGTATTTTTTACTCCGATATTCTTACAGGATCGGAGGCTTACGTGAGTGTAACTTCGGAGCGCAGCTAATTGGTATAATAACTAAAATAGGTATTAGTGGTGTTATATTATTCTATTATACACCAATCTAACGAAACACGAAGTACGTAATCGTGCGGAACCATTGCACGACATGACAAATGCCTTGCAATTGATCTCTATAATCTAATCGCCAGTCTTAATTGGAAAATTAATGAAAGATTGATTTGATATCGCTTTGAACTATTGCTATAACTATAGCTGCTCCTCTCGGTTTCACTCATATACAGGGTTATTTTAATTTTTAAAAATATCAATAAATTTTTATTCTCCGACTTTTAGAAATTCGAACAATTTTTGAAATTTTTGAGACTATTATGAGAAAATCAGCGGTTACATAGACGTCGGAGACGGAAACGTCATTAACCAAAATATTATACTTATTTTAAAGTTTGATCGATTGTTCTAGGTCTGAAATATAAAAAGTTAGCTGATTTTCGAATTTACGTAACTACAAAAACTTCCAAAAAATGTTCGTTATCCAAGTCGTAAAACAAAAGTTGATTGATAAAGATGCACAAAAGTAACACTCAGTCGCTTGTTATATAATTACAAATATATCTGTATAAAGTTGGCCTAAGCTCTTCTTAATTATTATTAAATAAAAGTCTAAAAAAACAAACAAATTAATTTAGAAAGAAAGTTATTTGCCTAGACGTCCAAAATAATCCCTTTTCATTTTAATATCGCCCCGTCAAAACACATTGCATGTATTACATAGGCTGAGTTCTATTAACAATATCAAATTGCTTAACGTACGTACCTAAAGCCCGATTTACACTTTAACAAGTGTACTTGTTAAAGTGTAAATCGGGCTCGATGTGCAAGTTAACTGGCTACTGTAGTAGCCAGTTAACTTGCACATCGAGCAAGTCATTGTCGTTTGAAAAGCAAAAGCGAGTAATTTGTAAGTTGTTAATTTAGTTGAGTTAGCGACCCGCCCCAGTTTCGCACGGCTATATTATGCATGTATTATACATATAAACCTTCCTCTTAAAACTCTATCTATTTAAAAAAAACCGCTTCAAAATTCGTTGCGTAGTTTTAAAGATTTAAGCATACATAGGGACATAGGGACAGATAAAGCGACTTTGTTTTATACTATGTAGTGATAGTGATAATATTTTTGGCTAATCCAGTGCGAAGTAGCCCCCTCTTTTGCTTCGACTTAACCTCGCATATTTGGACGCTACTTATTACACTGACTTTTTTACTCGCTACTATACTTACTAAAGTGTAAATCGGGCTTAACTGACAACGACTGACTGAAATCCTAATCTAGATATTCTAAACAATGGTGGCTAATGGACGTGCCTTGTTTTGTTGCCGTAAGGGCCATTGCTGTCAACGTTTACGTAGGCGTTTCGGGTACGTCAGTATTTTACAGATATTTAAACTTAACTTGGCTCAGACGACTCTGCTACTGAATTTCGAAATACGAAATTCCGTAATTTGTGAGTCCGTCGCGACATTCTACTGTCGAACTAACGAACATCGTACTGATACACATTCGGTCGCTCCATTTCAAATAATACTTTCAAATACTGTAATATTGACCTTTGTGAGCGTGACCACATGAAAAAAAAAAAACCCCATGAGTTTCTTGTGCCTTCTTCTCATTGGTGGGCGCGTTCCGAAGGCACACATCCTAACTTAGTTTTTAAGACGATTTTATGTGGTCCTGTATACTTTTAAGTATTAAGCTTCCAAAGAAAAAAAGATTTTTGATTTGATTTGATTTGATTTGATTCTCACAAATTAGCAGAGTCGGCTCAGACACATATACCTAATGTGTATTAATAATAATGCAGCTTTACTTTTTCTGTTTGCACAATAAAATGCACCCTAGAACAACCTCCTATATGGATAGAACTATTTGATAAACTATAATAGCGTTATTATTATTTTTGATGGATGGTTTCTTCTTTCTTGAACTGATTATCCAGCGCAAGCGTTATATTTAGTTATTCGCCCTCCATAATACCTAATCAACTCTCTAGCAAACAACCCTTTAATCTAGTTAGAAGCTAAACAATTAATAAGATGTGGAAACTTCAGTAATAAATTGGTTCCACTTATCTTGTTGAAGCTTAGAAACTTTGACTTGAAGTCGGTATGAAACTAATGATGGGTTCTGATACATTATAGGCCTTGAATATTATAAATGATTTATACATTGCCTGACTTGCTGTTCTTAGCGAAAAATCTTTGTACTTACAACTTTCTTGTCTTAGAAGTAAACTGTATCCAGTTAAGCCACAGTTAAATACGTTTAAGCCAACTTTTACGGGTTTCATCATAACTTTTGATGTTTAACGCAACTAAAGAAGTAGGTAACTTCTTTATTTGCGTTATAACAAAATGATTCGCACGCATCATTGTAAGATTGTAACACTAAAATAATAGGTTATGTCGCAAAAGCAAAATAAATATCAGACGTGCGGACAGACAGACAGACAGATGGACGTATAAATTCTAGAAGTATAACTTATCACGCGCGAAAAAAATGAGTACACGCACCCATTTTTTACCGTAAAAGCCTTGTAAAGCATAAAAACATTGATGAATTGAATGATCTTCACGTATTTAGAAACTTCAAATAAAACAAGAAATTCAAACAATATTTTGTGATGTCTTTTTATTTGAAGGAACACTTTAATATTACAACTTTTAAACCTATGGGTGTCAGCCTATTAATCTCCTAATCCAGACTTTATTATTAATAGATTGTCAATTTTCAAATCATAGAGTTAAATAAATTCATTTATATATGACCGCTCACAACGTTTTAAAAACTAAGTTAGAATGTGTGGTTTTGGATCACGATCTTCAATGAGAACTGACTAAATAAAAAGTCATAAGGGTTTATTAGTGAATTGTCTCTCTTCGTTCAATATCATTGATGTAATAGCTTCATATTCTCTAGCTGAACACAGAGGTGTATCCACTTCGATAGTATCACTCAATTTTGAAAAATCTACCTTATATACATCACTTGATTCATTCACCATTGATACGAACCTATTACCCCAAATAATATCTTTGACAGTGTAACTTGTTTTAGCTTGCACTGGCTGACCTGTAGATTCAATAACACCTTCGATAACTGCTAGTATTTCCATATGACCACACAATAACTCTGCAGCTGAGATATTATAAAGAGGGCTGTTTTCGTTTATTTCATGAACAACAGTCAATGGCCAAAGAAAAAATGTAGATTCACAACCATCAGTTCCTACTTTTAATTCTATCTGTCCAAAATCGTCCAACACTACATTGTTTATGTTTAACCGGATAATATAAGCAGATACGTTAATATTTATTATTCTTGCAGACCTCATATCTCCTACTCTAAACATAAGACACAGTTTATCATTCCTCAGACTTATAGCTACCTGTTTACTGAATAGTATAGTTTGCGTCCTTGATTTTGGTCTTGTTAGTTTTGCGAATAGGATTCCGACTAAAAACGCTTGAACTATCGAACTGACAATGCATTGAAGGCACATGGTTATTATTGTCTGTGGACACTCTAGTGTTATTGCTCTTCTACCATATGCGACGGTAGTATGAACTTCGATACTAAATAACAAGGTAGATGTGAATCCGTAGATGTTTTTAACGCAAGGAGTCCAATTAGAGCTGTTATGATTTTGAGGTAGATTTTCTTCAGCCAAGTCTCCATGGGTTAAAGCAATGATCCAGTGAATGAATCCGAAGAAGCCCCAATCAGCAATAAAAGCTGTTATGAAACTGGTTATAGTCCATCGCCAACGGGTTTCAACCATCGTGATGAACCATGAGGAGAAAAAACTAGAATGTTGCTTGAAGTTGCTTCTTTCGATGTTGAATTGTCCATTTTTGAATACCATACGTTTTGTGCGGTTGTGTGATCTATTCTGTCTGTATGTCTTTTGTTTTTCGGATCCTGAAACAATCGTGACTGAATTATACCTATTCAACTCAAACAGGACGTAGATATTATAATTGTGGTCTTTAATTATTATTGTCAAGCACTATGTTTTACAAGTTTTGCCACTTTACCTATTGCGTCACACTCGTCTGTCCAGATGAAGTTTATGATTAGATGTATTGTGTATTCTCCTTTATTTCCATCTACTTTTCACCCACGACTCCGTAAGCATAGTAGTTGAATTTCCTAAATTGTAGCTCAATCCATCCATGGGTTTAAGCGGTGCTATTAGATAAATTATTATTATGGTACTTACGATTTTTGGGATAGTAAACACCAGGAGTCACAGGACTTGACCTATTCGACAATATCGTTTCAAATTCCCACATTCGGCTATCTTCCTTCGTATTATCTGTATCCTGAAAATGTTACATATTTTGAAATAATTAAATAAAAAAAACATATTCATTTTCATTGGTACGAAAAATGTTTATCACATATAAGTACATAAATTCGTAACATGCAATGACATGCATTTTCTAAATTATTTGGGTAATACATCCTAGGGTGAAAAGAAAATAAAAATGGTCCATAATTATGTAAATAGGTAATTCAATTTTTTTTGCCCGTGACCTACCTCTGAGAACTAAAGCCAATACATTTCTGAAATAAATTTTCCAACATAGAATTTGCGTGGAATTAAAGTACAAAGAGTCATCTAAGCAAATTATTTTATGTATGGTCTGATATAGAGTGGGATTTTTATTTGATAAGTAATTATTTTTACTCACCATTTTTTTTCTGTTTTTTCCTTCATCTAACAGCGAAATAATTAACATTACCAGCCAACATGTGCAACATCTTTGCTATTCTAACACCAACTGATACTGCGAGTATTCGAATCCTTCTACGTTTTGTTACGCAATTACAATATTTGAACAAAGCCTAATTTGTTTAAACAAGTTACTTCTATATTTAATTACTACATTATGACAATTCTGTGACGTATTTTAGTTTTTAAGATTTCTGGCCAGAGAAGAAAATAATGGGCTGTCGTGCTGGATTGGTTGTAAGATCAGCGACTCTTGTTGCTCTGTACTTGTCAGTGTTCTTATGTTTGTTTGTCTCTCTACTTTTTTTTAAGCAACCGCTTAGGATTATTCGGCGGCTCAGATAACTTCCTCGAAGTCTATACAACCCTAGTATACGTTTAGATTTGATTGGTGGTCAAAAATATGATAAAATGAAAATTTAAATACTGCGGTAGACGTTGGTAATTCATTACTCTAAGTCGTATAATCATTCTTGGCAAAAAAAATTAAGATCATTAGATTACGTTAACTGAGTAAAATCAGAAGCAAAAAGATAAAATACTTTGTATTTTGATAAAAATGATAGCAATGTTTAATACAAACGCAAACATTATTCTTAAGATTTTAAAGAATGTCTTGTTAAGAATTTATTTTTAACAAACAAGAGGATCCCAATTTAATCGCAGTTTTCTACTGATTATTCAGGTTCAAAGCGCATATTTTGTTTGTAGTTAAGTATACCATTACCTCATCAAAAAAATAAAGATATAAACCTACCACAGTAAAAACGATTTCAATAATAGTTACAGATCTGTTCACTCACGAAGGCGCGCCCTTCCACACCTTATGAATGTTGTTGTAAACATAATCTGTATATAATTCTATCTCTGTTATATGCTGTCTCTACTGATAGTCTTCACACACACATTAAGACATCTTGTTAGCACGTGCGACTCCCATAGTAATGCACATCGAGAAAATTTACCCTGGAAGGGCGCGCCTTCGTGAGTGAAGAGATGCTGAGCCGCTTTTCCATAAACATACGGGGGAGTGCTCGCACTCAAAAGTTGTTTTACGTTCCTGGGTGTACCAATAAGGTGTCTTATAATGATCCTGTATACAGGTTATGTAGGGCTCATAATGAAATTAGCAAAAAATTGGATTTGTTCTCTAGTTTGCCATTCTATCGTAAAAATGTAATTCAAAAGTAAGTTAGGATTGAAAATTGTTTGAATTATTTGTCAAATGAATGTTGTGCATAACTCTTATCGGAGCATGAATTTAATTGTTGATATGTATGCTATTTGTGTATTTGTGTTTTGATTTGTGTTCTGTTGTTGTGCCTTATAATAAATAAATAAATAAATAAATAAATAAATCTGTAGTCTAGTCGTTTATAATTGCATATTATGTAACGGAAAGACAGACTGACAGATATGAATTTAAAAGTCATGGATTCTATATCTACATTTTTTTAAGACCCCTAGGTTCGGTGTTTTTAATTTTCTTGCAAATGCACAATACATTTTTTATCACTTTATTAAAAGAAGATTAAGTAAAGCCTCCCACAAGAACTCCCCTAAGTTTACTCAAGCGCGATATATCGATGGCTTTGATGGAACTACTCCCCTTCGACCCCTAATATCGGTTAACTAATGTAAGAAAATGTTCCGATAGTTTTGTATGAGGCTACATAATAATAACAGAGAGTATGCCGGATAATAATAGGTACACGTATTATGTGTATCCCGCTTTTTTGTTCTCTAATACCTATTATTTTTCATTATCTGTATTTTAATGTTCTTATGGTTGATTGTCAACATCTCTTAAATTGGTTTAATACTTATTTATTTTTGTCGTGTGCTTGTCCAAATAAATAATTATTTTCTATTCTATTATAATTATTCATTATTCATGGTTATAGAATCGATGAGTTTTTCAACATTATGTGCAGCAACAACAAACCACGATTTTAACAAAAACAAAGATGTTCTAAGTACTTACTTACATAAAAACAAAAGACGATCGTATAAAAAAACAACGGACTATCTAAACAAAAACAAATGACGACCGAAACAGAATCAAAAGACGATCTGATCAAAAAGCAAAAGATGATCCAATTAAAAACAAATGACGATCGAAACAAAAACAAATGACGATTCGTCATTTGTTATTGTTTACATTTACGATTCTTGCTATCAAGACGGACGATGAAGTGAGAGAAACGCCATCTAGTTGCTTAGTTTTGAGCTATATTTTCATGTGCAATAACATACATTTTTAAATCTTATTAATCACATAAATAACAAAGAATAATAGAATAAAAACGAAACAAAATTAATTCCCAATTGAACACTGTAGATCATTGAAACATCTAACATCGTTCTATCACGCCCACTGACCCTTCGGGACAACCGGTACTACGGGGTGAAAAGGGATTCTGACAGATGACAAGCGATCCGAACATATCACCCTGTTTGTCATTCTATTAGCAAAGAAAACATCCTGTATACCACCCTAATCCAATACTATGAAATTACCCAGAGATGCTTAGGTACAGTACCGTCACAAAGTTTACGACCACTCTAATGACTATTCTCAATCAAAGACATATATTCAATTATTCATACTAGCAGCGCTCCGCAGTTTCACCCGCGTAATTCCCGATCCCGTGGGAACATTGAAATATAAACTAGCCTACAGCCTACAAAAAAATGTTTTCAATTCGTACCAGTAGTTCCTGAGATTAGCGCGTTCAAACCAACAAACTCTTCAGTTTTATAATATTAGTATAGATTTTGCTTTCCTATAAGCATTGGACAAATTAGCCAATGAAATTAGAATTTGAAATTGTATATTATTATGCTTAATTACACTAAAAATTTAGTTTTAATTCATCTTAGAGTTAAAAATATAAATTAGACGAATAATTTGTGACATAATGTACTTTTTGTAATGATGAATTGTTTATTAATTACTTCAACATGGTGTCTACATTAAATTTTGATACCTATTAATGCCTACTTACATAGTTTTTGTAAGCTTTTGTATTAAAAATCTATGGATTAGGTGGGTAAGTATTTAAATGTTTTGAATATAATTGAATTTTCGAAATAGTGATTATCTTCGTAAATTACTATGTTAACTAATCTCGGCGACACTTTTAGGCACCCACTTGCAGATCTATATTTGAATACCAAAACTCAGCGAGGTCCTATATTATGTGACGCTGTGTATGAAGTTTGACTATAAGTAAGATTTTTAGCCAGAGAGATTAGAATTACTATTAATAGAAATGATTTAGAATATCGTTTATACAAAATCTCTACCTAGAACACCACACAAGACTGAGCAGTTTTGTACTAGTACTTAAGTGCAAAATTGTTACTGATAGTTACGGTTATTCGGTCTAGTTTGGGTAATATTTATTGAAAGTCTTTGTTTTTACCGATAGATATTCCCATACGAAAATATTCAGTCGATTGCACACGTAATGCTGGTTGTATTTGTGCTTGATAGTATTTGTTGTTAATCTATGGTTGTATTTGAGACAAGAAACATTTTCTTCTCTCATATTTCATAATTATTATCACTTTCTTATCATTTAACGGCATTATGTCTTATGATACAGAGAGGTGTTGATACTACTAAATAATATATTCTAAAGAATATAGTATTACTATGTCCTTTATTGTTTAGGTTATTATTATATTTGACGCGCTATACATACTCGCATTTAAATTCACTCTGGACATGAGTATATGATTTATTTCAGTAACCAAAACAAAATATTATTTACGATGTATTCTACTGAAATACTGTGCATAAAAATTAGAAAAACCATTTTCAAAAGAAAAAAAATGCTTTTGAAATAATCGAGAAAAGGTAGTAAAATACATTCAATTGATTCGGCTACTTGATATATTTGTTGTTGTGTCACTCGCAAATTTGTAAGGTTGTAAAGTAATGTTACATGATTCTGTTTTTTTTTAAACAATATACTATACAATACAATATGCAATATAAAAAAAAATAACAAAATAGGTAAATACTATATTTTTTACAGATATTCGAATGAGCTCTGGGTCACGTGGGGTTTAGCTAATTGGTAGGTAATGTGACTGTACTACCGAATAACTGTTCTATTATTTAAGATTAATATTCTTTTTCTTCGAAAAAATATCAATTGCTTAATAAAAATACCTATTTGAGATGATGTAATCTCGCATCTCGCTCGTTTCTATGCAGTCTGACAGAGACCGTTACATCTATCTCAGATTTTTAAGAGGAAATGGTAGCGGGGGCTTTCTCCATACAAACTATTACAAACGTAGTCGACTGTTTTCTCCCTGGATAATGACACTAGAGCAAATATTTTTGGTGCATAAAACTTAGAACTGCCATGACCATGCCCCTATTTTTTGTTCTTTTTAATTTTTTTAATTTTAATTTTTATGATAATTAGAAAACTAAAAAAACCAAAACATAGGGGCATAGTCATGGCAGTTATAGGTTTTATGGCACAAAAATATTTGTGCTAGTGTCATTATCCAGGGAGGAAACAGTCGACTACGTTTGTATGGAGAGCGCGCAGGTACCCTTTCACCTTAAGCCCCTTATATTAATGAAGAATCATTGTTCTATTTTCAGTGTAGCACAATACGAAAATACTCTCATTATAATATTTTTAGAGTAACACGATTTTCTCTCATTAGTTTTGGAATAGACTAAATATAGAATAAATTGTTTAACAACAAAATATTGCTATCTCAACAAGATTGTTGTTTAATCCTTTAAAACATTGTTGATAAATAATTTCAATTTGACTGACAACTTGGTTTTTATCTTGAAAAAAAGTTGAAAATTTTCCAATGTTGCGGCTAATATCAGATATCAGGTGGGCCGTCTCTCTTAATTTCCATTTTTCCTGGAGAAAAATGTTGACATAACACACCTTAGTATAAGTTCAAAGGTTTTTTTGCGATTGATAAAACTTGGAGAGCTCTATTTGCTGGTAAGGTCGTAGTATACCTACCTACTTTATATCAAAATCCATCATCGAAAAACTGCGGCCGCCCGTGGTATTTTTGCGAGTAAGAGCTACTATTTATCTCGATTCACCCATACAGGAACGAGACTTACGCGGGGAAAACCGCAAGGCGCAACTAGTACTTTAATCCTACGTATTAACTATATAATATTATTAATGTTAAAGTTTGTGTGTGTGTATGTCTAAAATCGGCACTGCGCTGTTATCTCTATTAGTCGGAGATTCCTTTAAGGTGAAAGGGTACCTGCGCTCGCTCCATACAAACGTAGTCGACTGTTTCCTCCCTGGATAATGACACTAGCACAAATATTTTTGTGCCATAAAACCTATAACTGCCATGACTATGCCCCTATGTTTTGGTTTTTTTTAACCGACTTCAAAAAAGGAGGAGGTTCTCAATTCGTCTGTATGTTTTTTTTTTTTGTGTGTATGTTACGCGATCATTCGAAGACGGCTCAACCGATTGAGATGATTCTTTTTGTGTTCGAAAAGTGATACCTCAGGGGTGGTCCCATAAAAATTTGGTGAAGATCTGATGAGAATCTTCGGAGTGATGAACAGAATTGCACCTCGAGAGTGCAGCAAATTGCTCAGTTTTCGATTTCCACCAGTAGATTTGGCCCATAAATGAATAGTTACCGATAAATGGAATATCTGAAACCACCTTCTCATCAGAAAACTCTTCAATCAGTTACGATTACAGATTACAATTTGAAGATTTTAGTCGAATTTAGTCGCCGGACTGGGTTTGAATGAATGTTGATAGAGAACCCTATCTTAAATGAAGTTCTGATGAGGATCTTCGAAGTGATAAACAGAAATGCACCTCGAGAGTGCAGCAAATTGCTCATTTTTCGACTTCCATCAGTAGAATGGGCCCATAAACGAATAGTTACCGATAAATGGAATATCTGAAACCACCTTCTTATCAGAAAACTCTTCAATCGGTTACGATTACAGGTTAAAATTTAATTTAGCGAATTTAGTCGCGGGACTGGGTTTGAATTAATGTTGATAGAGAACCCTATCTTAAATGAAGTTCTGATGAGGATCTTCGAAGTGATGAACAGAATTGCACCTCGAGAGTGCAGCAAATTGCTCATTTTTCGATTTCCACCAGTAGAATTGGCCCATAAACTAATAGTTACCGATAAATGGAATATCTGAAACCACCTTCTTATCAGAAAACTCTTCAATCGGTTACGATTACAGGTTACAATTTGAATAAAATATTCGCTCTTGCCTCGCCGGACTGGGTTTGAATGAATTTTGATAGAAAACCCTATCCTAAATGAAGATCTGATGAGGATCTTCGGAGTGATGAACAGGTCTGGACAGCGAGATTCAACAAATTGCTCAGGTTTCCATTTCCACTAATAGAAGTGGCCCATACACAAAAAGGATGAATGGGGCATCCGAAAACACCTTCTTATCACCAAACTCTTCAATGGGTTACGATTAGGTA
Organism: Idaea aversata; assembly: GCA_907269075.1. Classification (NCBI taxonomy): domain Eukaryota; kingdom Metazoa; phylum Arthropoda; class Insecta; order Lepidoptera; family Geometridae; genus Idaea; species Idaea aversata. Next base: position 1,166,025 of record OU026100.1, read on the forward strand.
CTGGTTGCAATTTGAAGAAACAGTCGCTTTCGCCTCATGGAGTAGAATTTTCAGTGACAGTGGCACTAAAAATGGTTAAATTAAAAATAAATTAACATTCAATCTAACCCAGTCAGACTTCCAAGTAAGTACTTATGTTTAAGTTATCTGCTGTCTTAGTGACCCGAAATGGATTATTTTTCACTTTTGGTTTTTTTTTCCAGGTTTTGTTTGTTTTTCTTTTCAGGTTTTTTTGAAGTCGGTTTTTTAAATTTTTATTTATTATTTTCTAATTATCATAGAAATTAAAATTAAAAAAATTACAAAGTCATAAAAAACAAAAAATAGGGGCATGGTCATGGCAGTTATAAGTTTTATGCACCAAAAATATTTGCTCTAGTGTCATTATCCAGGGAGAAAACAGTCGACTACGTTTGTAATAGTTTGTATGGAAAAAGCCCCCGGTACCCTTTCCTCTTAAGGACGACCTTCATCGAGCTTTTAAATCGATGAAAAGTATTTATATCAAATTAAATAGGTAAATAAATAATATTGCAAATGGGTTGCCTAAAAAAATTCAGTCCTGAAATATGATTAATTACCAATTTATTTTTTTGTTTTGTTTTTTAAACCTTTCACTGGCTTGTTTAAGAGAAAAATTCCATACCAATAGAAAGTATGAAGCTTATAGAATATGCAAACTTTAGGTTGACTATTTTTTTCCCGTCACAACTCGTGGGTGGGCAAGTAAATCGATATTAGTCATTTGCACTGGTCTGGTTAATTAATTAAAGTTAAGTTAAAATAAAGATTATGTATTTCATTGGAACGAAATTTGTCTATTTACCAAACCAGTGAAAAGTCTAAAAACAAAAAAAAAATCATTCTGGACTGATTTCTTTTAGGCAACCCATTTGCAATATATTTATTGGCCTATTTAATTTGATATAAAATACTTTTCATCCATTAAACAGATCGATAAAGGTCGTCTTTAAAGGGATCTCCAAGTATACTGATTTTTTGCAAAAGTCGGCAAAGGGAGAAAGTCTGCACTCCGCTCCTATATCGTTTGTTACTCCCTCACGCAAAAACTACTAAAGCGATTGCGATGAAACTATGTACCTATGTAGATAGCTGGAGACCTGGATTAACATATCTTTTAATCCCGAAATACACACGGGATCTAGAGTAAAGCTGATGAAACCGCGAAACATAGCTAATAATATTGTATATTTTCGTGTTGGAAAAAAAAAATTTTGACTATAATAATATTCGAAACAGTTTTATCCTTAATGCATTAATCATGAATGTTTGTTAAATTTTTCTTATGCGCGTTGCGAAAGGGGGCTAGACGGAAAAAAATAAGACCAAAAGTTGTAACGACACTTTTTGCTAAAGTTGTAAGCCGTGCGGCGTGCGCGTGTTTCTCTCTCTCTCTCTCTCTCTCTCTCTCTCATAGAAAGCAAGCCAGTTATTTTCGTTTCGTCTTTCTCTTTCGCATTGAACAGTATGGTGTCGCGACAATTATTTATAAAAAAATATATTATAAACAAAAATATTTCAATTCCTTCACTAAAGGAACTTCGTTCGTCAAGTTTTTTTTTAAATAAATAAAACAAAGTAATAAGTATTTGAATACAGGTTTATTTAGCGTAAAATACAATAGTAGCTTAAAGTGCTGCGGAATTATGTAATGTATCTTATTCATACAACCACCTGATATGCGGCACCAATTCATGGTGGAAACCAGATGTCCTCACTAAGCGTGTGGAATCAGTTAACTGCGTTCTTCAAGCCGCGAGTAAATAGGAATATCTTCTAGGAAAACGTGCTACATCTTAGGGCGCCTTCAGACGACACGCGTTGACCACGCGCCCACCACGCCCATAACACGCGTTGACCACGCGTTGAACACGCGTTGAAATTTGTTCCATATGTAATTTGAGTCTTATGACACATCAATAGATCTGAAATTGCATTTATCAAGTCCACCCGCTCACGCCACGCGCACGCCTCGCGCACGCCCCGCGCCTGCTTGCAGAAATGCAATTTGAGATCTATTGATGTGTCATAAGACTCAAATTATGTATAGAACAAATTTCAGAGCGTGTTCAACGCGTGGTCAACGCGTGTGATGAGCGTGGCGGGCGCGTGGTCAACGCGTGTCATCTGAACACGCCCTTAGGCTGCATCGTTAGGTACCATACCATCAGGCGAGTGTGATAGTGGTCAAACGCTAACCTGTTATATTATTATGTAAGAAAAAGTGAAATAATAGATTGAGGCTATTTCCATAAAAGCTACTATTCAATGAGACTAATTAACCTAAACATATAATTGCTAGAGTTGTCTTTAAATATCACAAAACCGTATGATGGTATCTATCATTTCAGCCAATTTCAAGTGGGTGTAACTACCACCTAAAATTGGCTGATAAATAAATGTATTAGATAGTTGGGTTGCGGCATTATTGAGCTATGGTTTGGGGCTGGTTGTTGATTAGTAACACCAATAACTCTACCGAAACTACTGGACCGATTTTGATGAAACTTGGCATGAGGATACATTGATTAATTGGAAGTGACATAGGCTACTTTTTATCCTTATATCTTTACAGAATCTGGAGTTACGCGGGTTAAACCGTGGCGCCCTGCTAGTTCTAAATAATAATCTTCTTTTGATCATTAACAAAGAAATAAGATGGTCTTAACTACATTCTGAAATTGACTGATAAATAAGTTTATAAGGTAGTTGATGGGTTGCGGCATAGTTGAGCTATGGCTTAGAACAGGTTGTTGATTGGTAACATCAACTCCAACAGTTATATTCTCGTCGTCATCTTGTGAGGTTGTAGTTTCATAGTCATCAAATGGTATAGATCCATTGACTTCAGAACCTGAACCTGAACCAGAACCATAATATTCAACGTTATCTTTATCTTTATTTTCTGAGTGACTTAAATTCAGGGGAATATAATTGTCATAATCGCTATAATAATAGTTGATATTAGAGTCAGGATTATCTGAATTTCCGACGTTTTCTGGTAGAACAGAACTGGAGAGATCGATGCTTGAAGAATCTTCTAAGCTCCCTCTTTTTTCACGATGAAACGAAGTCGTAGCTTCAGTTACATCGGACCCTTGATAAGACAAAATTTAGAATTAAAAAAACCACCGACTCTTATTGGCATTACTTTTAGACGGCTAAATCGATATCGATTAAACATAGTAAGAACACTCCCCTAATAATTCACCTTTTAAACAAAAGAAACAAAATCGTCGGTTCATTCGTTCGGGAGCTACGATGCTACAGACAAACACACAAAAACACACATACACAGACACGTCAAACTCCTAACACCCTGTCGTTTTGTCGTCGGGATTAAAAAGTATCTATACTGCACTTAAATACAATTGCAATAGTATTTTAGGATTCTAGGTTATCTAATATATAAAATTCTCGTATTACAATGTTAGTTACCACAATCCTCCGAAACGGCTTGACCGATTTTTATGAAATTTTATATGCATATTCAGTAGGTCTAAGAATCGTATACCATCAATTTTTTATTTTGTTCCCTTATCTTTTTTTTTGTAAATGGCAAAACAACGTTAGCCGGGACAACTAGTTTTGATATAAATACTTACATGTAAAACCAGCAACTGCTAAGAGTACAATTTGTATAATTTTGTTACACGTCATTTTAACTCGACTGTCCTCCAGCACTGTTGAGCGGCGATGACAACCAGCAGAGTTTTTATAGAGGTTACTCGACCCGCTGCTGAAATAAATACCCATGTAATTTCAAAATTTTTGAAGTGAAAACTTCTTTAGCGGCGTTGAGCACTTTTTCTGTAATGGGTATAAAATCTTAAACTCGCGTCAGGACACGTGACCTGATCGAAAAAGCGTAAGACGGATGGAGAGTAGACAGCTATCCCCTCTCTACGGCGCGGCGAAAATGTATGCCTGGGCCTACTGTTTTTAATTTGGCTGTGAGTGTATTAAGACGTACATATGGTATTTTTTAACGGACGACTATTGACGGACGACAAATGTCGGACGACTATTTTTTTTTAATTTTAATGCTCTTTTTTGGAAGTTATAAATGTTTTTTTGTTTGCGGTCACAGCGCCGCGCGGGTCACATCGCGGGTCATATTTGCTTCGAGACGACCAAAACGATTAAAACACCAAAAAATATCTAATAGTAACTTTCAATACAATTATATAATTTTTGTAATGTCTAAGCGCTTATTTCTTGATAAATATTGTGTTTTTTGAACTAATATAATTAAATATAACAATAAAATACACATTTATTTATTTTCTTTCAATGTTTACGAGAATTCACTTGAAAACTTATAAAAATTTAGAAACCAAGCGCTCAGAAATGTTTCTGGGCGTCGCGCGGGTCACATTGTACGGTATTACGCCATTTACGAGTGACCACCGGCTCTCAGCAACGATTCAAAAACTAGTCTTCCTTACCGGTCACCAGTGACCCCCATGGCACCAATAGAAGGGTATGGTGCCGGTCACCGGTCACCCCCATGGCCGTTAATGTGTTAAACACATCCGGAGTTGTTACAATTAACTAAATACATTGAGGCGCCTATATTTTGTATAAAGGTAATTATAAAATACATACGATTTCCCGTAAATGTTTGTTGCAATCACACGTGGATAAAATCAGCACAGGCGCTTCCTCCGTGGCGGGCATAGGTCGACTGACTTAATGACAACTTAGCAAGCTATTTTAGCGTTTTCAGAATTATCCCGAATATTTGGTAAATATTGTAAAAAAATGATTAGTTTCCTCAAATAAATTATAACTGAATCACAATAAGTAAGTTCGATTACGATAAAAGATCATGGTATACCTAAACCATTGTATGGAATGATTTAAGGATAATTGTACTGGTTTTACCCAATTTATCAGTGTTAGTTGGTAGGTACTAAATTGTATTTATACAAAAATGTGTTTTTAATTTAAGCTGGCCTCTATGGCTGAGTGATTAGCCCAACTGCTGAATAGGCGTAAGTACGAATTCCAGCGGTTGCTGAAATTATTATTCAACCATCTCTGAGATTTGGCTTGTAGTCTACCTTGTTTACCCCTACCTTAATGTTTCTTGAAGAAGTGAACAAATCACTTCTTCATAAGATTAACGCGATAATCCCACTAAGAGACCAGTATACCTCCGGTTTGGGATACGCATTCCCAAGAAGGCTGATACGCTTCCTGCTAAGACGTCGCATTCACACAGTATGTCCTTTGTTTCCCTGACATCACCGCAGGCAATACAGTAAAGACCCGGTATCTCATCGTACGCCATAATAGGCTGAGGTGTTTTCTCTTTATGATTATTCCCATTGCTTTTCCTTTCTAAACTCGTCGCTAAGAGTCCACCTCCTAAATTATTATTATTAACTCTGGGCAGTTATTTGAATTTATCTTCATTTTTAAAAGCACGTAGCACAGCACTAGGTGACGAGCACGCAACGCGGAGCACGCGAAGAGACGAGCAACACGTTGTTAAGAAGGCTTTGCAACTGCCTGAACACAAGAGAGGTAGAGACCTCCAGCTACATGGTGGACCAGCATGACGAAACTCATCACAGAGGAAGAATTGCCCGACCCGACAACCCAGGACAGATTGTCCTGGCGCCAAAAAATTAGGAGAGCCGACCCCACATGAAGTGGGAAAGAGCAAGGAAGAAGAAGAAGTAGCACAGAACTAAGTACGTAAGATTAACTGAGACTGTCTAACGAAGAGACCATTGCTTAAGCAATCCTGAAGTGCGAGAGCCTTCCTGCATACCAGGCTGACGTAGGTACTTGGCAACCCAGCAACACTCCAAGAGGCGTGCGAGGACCCTAGGAGGATTCTGCGCTTCTGGTCAAAGCTGAGTTGGCTGTAGTACCAGAAAACGATAAACAAATAGGAAGACTGTACGTCAAGTGTGGATATTGATAGATAGATAGATATAACATTTATTTGTTTTCCAAAACACACATATTGCTATACAAAAAGGATATTGGATCCCCGTACGTAAAATTAAACAACTACAACACTTTTCTCACCGCATTCCCCCGATTTGCACAACATTCACAAAATGTAACATTCATCGCAAGCAACAGACATACTCGTAGCAACATTATTTTCCTTATTTCAGAAGCATTGCCAAAAAGCTGATACAATAGTTCGCATCTGTTCTCTAAACACATTGCCCGGATATGAGTTGGGAGTGTGTTGGGACGGGTACGACGTTGACCGACGCTTTGAGGCTTTAGTTATAGACGATTTTACATTGTATCAGTTTTACTCGTTACAGACTACGAATTTTGAAACGAAGTTCCGCGGGTTTGCGACGGGACCTAATCCATAAAAAATCCAGTTCGATCCAGATTACGCGTTATGAAAAAATTGTAGAACAATAAAACCCTAAGATAAACTGTAATCTTTACAGATTATCTTAGGCTTTACAGTGTAAAGGTTTAAAGTACTATGAAAACGAAGGACTGGATATCCAAAAAAAGACACAATGCTTGCGCGATCTAATTTTACCTGTGGCGCCATCTAGTTAAAAAAAACTTTTCTGACAGTATTGCATACGACTTGAATAGAAACGAATCTCCCACATCTCACATAATATTATCTTCCACACATAAATAAAAAAAGTTAATGGGACTTCCCAAAAAGGACTTTAAAAAAGGTAGTGTCCCCCGACACGTCCATTTTTATTCATACCTACCTATTTTTTTTTTTTTTTTTTTTTTTTTTTTTTTAATGTAACTTAAAATTACCGCTACTGTCGCTGATGTAGCGCTTAAGTCTACTATAAAATAACATTATAACTATATTAACTAACTAAAATCTAATGACAGAATAAAAATGTCATAGGTACATACACACACATAAACAGACAACAACACAAAGAACTTGTTTTAATTTTTTTTTTTTTCTTTAACCTTATTTTGTATTCTTTTTTTTTTATTTTTTATTATTACTATATTTATCTTACTATTTTTTTTTTTTTTTCCTTAATTTTCCCCTTTTTCTTTTTTTTGTACTCTCTAATAATACTGTATTATTTACATTCTATAGGTACTTTTTTACACACTTATTTAGATAGACAACAAAAACAATATACACAAAAACACTAAAGCTATTACATCCACAAAAGACAAAACAATAACACCACAACATGAACTTAATATTTATCTATTATTTACAAAACTAAACATTACTTTAAAGCACTACATCAGCGAACAGTAGATCCATTTGCCCTAGCGGCTCTCCTTAGCGCATACTCGGCAAAGGCAAGAAAAACGGACCGGCGGTTGTCGTCACCCATAACAGCCGCCAAACTACCTACCCCCAACGCCTGCCCTAACCTGTACTCGCACTCTAACCTTTGGAGGCCATACTTGGGACACTCAATCAAAATATGTTCGACTGTCTCCTCAGTGGATTCATCACAAGTGCAGAACGGATCACCTATCAGCCCAAACCTATGGAGGTAGGCCTTGATACCGCAGTGGCCACTGAAAAGTTGAGTCCTTAACGCAGTAATCCCAATTACCTACCTATTTAGAAATGCGAAAATATCAACAGTATTTAAAATAAACTTGGCTTCCTTGTCGATAAGGCGTACTACAGAGTCAGGGATTTCCTGAGCGATGATCTGTCTTTTTGTGATTGATGAAGGTTCAAGTACCTACTTAAACTAAAAAATACTACCTAATTGGTTGGCTAAACTAGGCTTCTGTTACAGGTGCTAGAATGGATGAAATAATTTATATAGGTACTTTTCTTTTGTACGTACTTAAAATAGAAACACCCACAACTAAAAAAGTTATTCAGAACATAAATTTTCAAAAGTTAGACAGAACTGTCTGACAAGATACGTCATTGATTCTAGCCGTTAGTAAAACACGTGTGTTAGTAAAACACTTCAGTTATCATTGGAAATCCTCTATAGATACGGGTTTTCGTGATGAAATTCTTATGTTAATACAGGATTTCGTGTTTCGTTGGTTATTGTTGTAAATAATGTAAAATTCTTTTTGTGAGTGACCTGAATAAGTCATATTGTAATATTATAATATTAAAAAAATAATGGAATATGTTTAGGAAAAAATAGGTAAAAGAATATTTTACATTTTTTGAATTTGATTGATTTTGGCTTTCGCTGCTTCAGCTGGTTTTTTGGGGAACCCAAAGGGCAAAAACGGAACCATTTTAGGTCCATTAAAGGTACGTAACGGCATAAAACCTTGGATGGAACGGGAACTTAAGAGGAAAGGGTACCGGAGGCTCTTTCCATACAAACTATTACAAACGTAGTCGACTGTTTTCTCCCTGGATAATGTCACTAGAGCAAATATTTTTGGTTCATAAAACTTATAACTGCCATGACCATGCCCCTATTTTTTTTTTTTTTTTTTTTTTTTAATTTTTCAATTTTTTTAATTTTAATTTCTATGATAATTAGAAAATGAAAAAAACCAAAACATAGGGGCATAGTCATGGCAATTATAGGTTTTATGGCACAAAAATATTTGAGCTAGTGTCATTATCCAGGGAGGAAACAGTCGACTACGTTTGTATGGAGAGCGCGCAGGTACCCTTCCACCTTAACATGCATTGTTCACAAAGTGTTCCTGGACTTTAAACATAACGTGATCTTTCCCGTGCCGGACGGGACGGACGTGACAATTTCTTGACAGCGTTTCAGATAAAAATATCGCGCTCTTTCCGTCTTTCGTTTGTCTGTCTGTCACCAGGCTGTACCTCATGAACCGCGATAGCTAGACAGTTGAAATTTCCACAGATGACGTATTTCTGTTGCCACTATAACAACAAATACTAAAAACAGAATAAAATGGTACGAGACAATTTTTTTCCTGTAGTTTATAAATAGTTCGGTAAAAACCGGAGGTTGTCCTTTGCTGCATTTTATAATGCAGACAGGGATAATCGCCGGTTTGGTGTCCACATCATACTTTGCTATTAAACTTATTATTGTAAAGGGCCTCTACGTGTTGGCTTCGGCTCTACGAACGCCTTCCAAAGGTCTGGGCGGGCGCGTGGCGTGAGCGGGTGGACTTGGATAAATGTAATTTGAGATCTATTGATATGTCATAAGACTCAAATTATATATAGAACAAATTACAACGCGTGGTCAACGCGTGTGATGCGCGTGGTGGGCCCGTGGTCGACGCGTGTCATCTGAACACGCCCTAAGAGCAATATTAATACATTTAAGCCACTGCGCCACAAAAGTTGTGAATTTTTAGGACAGTTTATAGAGCGCCATCTAGCCCCAAGCTAATCAACTAGGCTTGCGTTTGGCCAGACAACGGATACAATACCTAAATACTTTTTTTTTGCAAATAGTATAAAACAAAGTCATTTTCCGCTGTCTGTCCCTATATAAATAAATAAATATTACAAGACATTCCAGACCTCGCCATCTAGCCCCAAGATAAGTAAATAGACTTGTGTTATGGGTGCTAGACAACGGATATACTACTTATATATTTTTTCTTTTGTAAATATATACTTATCTTACATAGAAATAACCAGACCCCAGACAAATATCTAAGCATATATACTTGTCTGAGGCGGGAATCGAACCCTGTGTTTGGCAGTACGGTATGGTGACCATTGCTTAGATCTTTAAAACTACGAAACGGATTTTGATGCAGTGTTTTTTAATAGATAGAGTGATTCAAAAGAAAGGTTTACATGTATAATACATGCATAATATAGCCGTGCGAAGACGGGACGGGTCGCTTGTAATATAAATACAGTAACACACAGATCAGAAACAAATTTTGTTTGAGTCGGGAATCAAACTCGCAACTTTCTGCGTGTGAGGTCGTCGATGAGTCTGTAGTCTGTAGAACCCCTTAGGTTTAACCCACAAGGGACCGCATTATATCCAACGCGGACACGTTTTATTGATAAAATACTACTTTAAAGCTATTAAACTTCTATTCAAACAGAAATTGAGTTTCGTTGGCATTTATATTTTAAAAGACACTCTTATGTACGTACGGTCGGCTGCACAATTATTATTGCAGACCCACCGTAGAGCTCCAAAACGGCTGTTTAAAGAATGTTTTCAACACGAGCAAGATTCTAGACACCTGCTTTAGTTGAAGTTTAAAGTCTTCTAACTTATGAATTTATCAAACAAAAATACTAGTAGTTCGCCCCGAACTGAGACCTCACGAGTTTGAGTTTGAGAATGCTCGAAGACGGTCTATCTTATTTCAATGATAGGTGACCAGTTTCGCTATCATCAGACCCTGGATATCACTGACTCTATTATACTTTTAACACAAGATACTATAACGCGTTAGGCATTTTCTAGGTCCATGGTTACGCATTTCTTGTCTATAAAAATGAGTTCCATAGCCTAATTTTCTTGGTTAAATCACGTATTTTCTTATTTCTCATTTTCTTGATACTCGGAAGAATAAGTACCTATTATGAATGTAAATAGTGTGAGATTAAAAAGCTCCTATAGCCTCCTTCCGTCTATATCACCATGTCGTCGTCGTTTTGCGTATTTGGTGTTTACAATAAAGAATTTATCTATCTATCTATCTATCGTCTGTATCTAGAGTATAGGTACCTACTCATCAAGTGAACACGATATACCTAACTTGTCTAGAGATGAGTTCATATAGCCTTCTTCCGGCTATATCAGGGCTATATTACCAAACTCCAGATATCAGTTGCTTGTTTTATTTCCGTTCACTGGGCTATATTACCAAACTCCAGATATCAATTGCTTGTTTAATACCTATATAGAGTGCCTTCTGATCAAGACAACTTTAACGAACTTTAACGATAGATTTATCTGGTTTAGAAGAGAGTTCTAAGAATTCTAGAGAGATATTTTTTTAAGTTGAGTTCTTCCAACTCTATCACCAGATCCCATATATCAGTTGATTCTTCAGAAGCTATAGAATACCTACTTGTCAAGGTGCTTTGAACGAATTCAAACATGATATTTTGCTTTTAAGATAATTTAAGTTCTTATTGTCACTTTTCTCGTCTGGTCTTTATCATCAGACTAAACATTCAATTTTAGTACCTATGTACTCATCATAATGTAACGAAAGAGGAAAAGAGGAGAGAGGCTCTTCCCTCGATTCAAATATAGTATTACAGAAGTTTGAGATCTTTAATATCGGTGGACCTATATTATGTCCTATAACCTATTAGTAAATAAAAATAATAAAAGATTAGTCACAAGTTTTTAATTAGAATCTCTAGATTGGCAAGCAATACGATTTAATATTATCTACCACAATAGTTGTTATCCAACCCATGATTATGAAATAAATGAATAATTATAAATATGAAGCAAAGCGAGGTCCGACGATTTAAGGGAAAGTAGAATAGACGCTTTTAAAGTCTTCACTCTGATCTGAGGTCTTCACCCAAGGTAGGTACATCCTGAGTGGCCCAGACGACGTCAAACATAGAAGGATTGACCAATTTTCTCCTCGGCTTCCGTTTAGCTGATCAATAGCTGGTTCGAGCAACAGCTCCTTCGAAGTCCATCGAGAACAAACACAAGAGCTCATGACTTTGTAGAACTTACTACCTATTAACTTTTGCGAATTATTTGAATTTAATTTAGTTTATTTAGTATTTTATGACCATATTATTATATGGTACCCTCATGGTATCTAATATTGATCTTAATATCACGAAGTTTTACGTAACGGGTTTGAAATTTTCTGAAAACCATTTTTTTTACAACAGTGACAGTAAGAAAACCTGACATTGTCATTTTTTAATCATAAAAGAAGGTCTAAACGTTTTTCCTTTTTGATACAAATGAGTTTGATATAAAAATGACCGCTGAGCTGATAATTTCCTGGAAATTCTTTCCAGCTCCATCATCACATCAGTTCCATGGTACCATTTTACTGTCACCGAAGTTACGCCCTTTCATATGATACCCCACTCGGGTATATTTGCTCAATAGTTTGCCTGCTATATAGGTAGATCCCCTTTTGCACCCCCTATCTCCGTAACCCCCTGACCGATCCTGCTCATGTACGAACTTAAAAATTCTATGGACCTCAACTACTCGCATACCAAAAATCATTAAGATCAAAGCAACGGTACTCAAGTTATCGTCGAACAAACACACATAGATACATACATACAAGCGACCGATCGTCTCAACACTGGACCTCACTCGCTACGCTCGTTCGGTCAATTAGAATGAAATCATGCCAATAATAGTAATTTTTGAACTCTACCGGGGGCTGCAATTATGCAGCCGACTGCACATGTAGTGTGGGGGCCCACCGAAGAGGTCCAAAATGACTTAGATTAAAACACTCAGTTGACGACCCATTTGGCACAATGGTCACCATGCCGGACTGCCAAACACAGGGTTGGGGGTTCGATTCCTGCCGCAGACAAATGTTTATGCTTAGATATTTGTCTGTGGTCTGGTTGTTTCTATGTATTATAAGTATATATTTACAAAATTATATGTGTAAGTAGTATATCCGTTGTCTAGCACCCATAACACAAGTCTAGTTACTTAGCTTGGGGCTTGATGGCGATGTATGGAATGTCCAGCAATATTTATTTTTATTTATTTTATTACTGTAGACTTAAATAAGGAAACATTGATTCATTGGGAGTACCCAATTAGGTAATCAATTTTTCCTCATACCAAGGTTAATTAAAATCGGTATTTGTAAAGTAAACAAGCAAAAAAACAAAAAAATAGACAAAATATGAATTATACAGTGGACGCATACCCTTACTTCCATAAAACGGAATCGGTTATGAAAAACTTAGTTACATAAAACATAAAACGAGTTACTCAAACTGCAGTAACTTAACCACTTACTTAGTAAACGAATTATTTTTAATTTTAACCGGGTGTTTCTAACGTTGTTACGGTTCTCACGTAGGTACATCGTACCAGGGGCGGATTAAGTGTCAAGTTGGGTTTATACCCTGGGCCGGACCCCGTGAACGCTGTAATAAATAATAATAAATATTAAATTTTGGCAGACAATAACGACAAACATTGGGTGTTACTTAAAGGTGATTGCATATAACCATCAATATCTACTTGATTTTGTACCTACGCCGAAATGGCAAGATTTAAAGGATCATAAACGTATTGGATCACCTTTAAAATGTTTAAAATATAATACCTATAGTATATATTATTTACAAATAAGGAATTGTAATTATGGTTATTGGTTAATAAACTTTTTAAACTCACACGATTTGTATTCATTGGAAAAATAAAAAATACGCGATTAAGACCCGGGAAAATAATTACTATGTTATTATGGTTATTTGGCAAATTCCGTTTTAGTTTTTCTTTTTTTATAGACTTTTTATATTTTTAAATATAATTATTAAAAATGGGTTAGACAATAGTAACAAAAGTTGGTCCAAACAATTTTATAATCACTAGTGCAAAAAAAATCTATTTGTTTTCCCCATGATCGTTAGCTTGCAGATTGTTCATTAAAAATATTCTGCCCCTCTTTTTAAAGGTTCTAGATCCGTCCCTGCCTCACGTACACGTACCCACGTAGGATATAACCGTAGGTGAGGTGTGGCCTAATTTACTGTTTCAGCCCGTTTTGACTGCAGATAATTTTGTTGAAATAAACACGGAATTAGGGTGCTATTTTTTGGGTTTAAATAGACTTCGAGGATTGGAAATGGGACGTGTTTTTTCTCTGGGTGTATTTTTTTATTAATATGTTTAAGTTAATGTACTTGTATATGCTTGTAAACGTCGCAGCAGCGCTGCTGAAGCTGAAGAGTTTATTAAATAAACTCTTCAGCTTTATAATAATTATGGTCGGAGATTCCTTTAACAACGACCTTCATTGAGCTGTTTAATGGATGAAAATGTAATATATATCAAATTAAATAGGTGCTGATCAGTAAATATATTGCAAATGGGTTTTAAAAAACCAGTCAAGTATATGATTAATTACCAATTAAATTTTTTGTTTTGTTTTTCAAACCTTTCACTGGTTTGCATCGAAAGTATGAAGCTTATAGAATATGCAAACGTTAGGTTGACTATTTTTTAATAAATTAATCACTCTGGACTCAATTTTTTTAGGCAATATATTTATTGACCTATTTAATTTGATATAAAATACCTATTTATCATCTATTAAACAGCGCGATGAAAGTCGTTTTTATAGGGATCCTGTATATTGTTAATAAGTATTAGTACCCAGATTTAAGAGACTTACCTATTATTTGAACACCATGAAAGTGATACTACATTCAGGGAACTAATAAATTTTGCATTTTTACTTGTATCGGCCGATCCCAAGTCTCCTTAAGTAATAAAACCTCAAACCAAACTATTACGAAGCCCATAATGAACCTGTAAACACCACGACCCCAATATTCGGTGGAAACCCATAAAAATTGACCCCACAGCCCCACAGTCACCAAGTAGGTGGAACCAATCTCACTTTATTGCCACATTTCGCCAATAACAATACCTTAATAAATCATTTTTCGTCTTCAATGCTTACCGAATACCTACTTATACCTAACATATCGGTGTTTCATATAAAATTTATTTAGTACTGTGTTTTTATCGCGGAGTCACCTGTGGAATATATTTTTGGGGGTCTTTTAACTATTTGCTGGTGATATTTATTATGTAGGTGATAAATTATTATTTTTATCAACAGATTTCAAAAATATATTTAATATCAAATGCAATATTAAATTTAAAAGTCAAAAGCATAACTTAAAATTAAATTTTAAAATATTAATATAAAAATAATAAATTAATATACAGGGTTATTGGTAATTATACTAGCAAGCCGTTGAGAGCTACTTTTGTGCACCTAAACAAACAACTTTTGTTCTACGACTTTTGGAAATTCGAACATTTTTTTGAAAATTTTGCGGTTAGGTTTACCTGAAAATCAGCTGTTTTATACACGGAGAGGTCATAAACCTTAAAATTTTACTTATTTTTTAAGTTTTTTCTACTATTCTTTGCCTGAATGACTTTTGTTTTAAAAAATCTGCTGTTTTTCGAATTTACATAATCTCAAAATTTTCATATATTTTTTCGAATTTCCTAAAGTCGTAGAACAAAAGTTGTTTGTTAAGGTGCAGGAAATAGCCCTTAACGGCTTGCTAGTATAATTACCAATAACCCTGTTACAAGTATTTTTTTAACATAATAATATACAAAATCAAACAATTACAAAGAAAACAAACAATAATTAAATAATATCCACCATTAGTCTGGGTGGATCCTGTGATACTGGCCTGGCCATCTCTCTTTTTATTAGGGTTTGAGTCCCGGGACTTTTTGTAATTTCACTTGTCTCGAGTCCGGGACTTTCGGGTCGAGACTCGAGAATCAGCAAAGAAGTTTAACTGATGTGTTAGTTGATTATTTAGAAGGCTGATTTATAAGTCTGTTTTATTATTTTTATTTACTTAGATTATTTAATAATGAAACAAATCTGTGATTATAAGAATTAACAATGTTTTTATGCTCCACCAGAGGATCGAACAGCACGCTAAAGATGAGCGCACACCTACCCGCACCGCACGCGCCGCAGTCGCCGCAGCGAAGGAAATCCCCAAAGCCCCGATGCTGATGACGTCACCAGCCGGCGCTGCGCGCATACAAACGGAGACTGCGGCGCTTGCGGTGTGGCTAGGTGTGCGCTCACCATAAAGTTCATGATGAGTTTACTCTTTTGTGCAGATTTATATGAACATACTTACATGATATCTATATGTTAATATAAAACAAATCTTTCCAAACAGACACACCGACAATACCTTGTAGGTATAACGTATATCTTTATACGTATAATTTATGTAGTATGGGTGTTTGAACAACGCGCGGGCGGCAAATGGGCGAAACCTCTACACCTGTCGATGTGTAATAATAATTCACAATCGCATCTTCGTATACAATGGTTCTATCTACTCATGTTACTGT
The DNA here is from genome assembly GCA_907269075.1 of Idaea aversata. NCBI lineage: Eukaryota > Metazoa > Arthropoda > Insecta > Lepidoptera > Geometridae > Idaea > Idaea aversata. Next base: position 1,182,026 of record OU026100.1, read on the forward strand.
TAAATATACTTTATGGAACTTTGGTAGAGTTACATGTATAATATCCTATAATACTACAGTTTCCGCAGCGAATCAGACCTCTAGTATAAAGTAGATAGGGTATGCGCAAAAGATCGATACGGTTCTAACGTCGGTACATTCTATAGGTACCTATATGTATATTGAAAACATAGTTTAGTTATTCTTTTTTACAAATGATAGGTCAGATACACCTGCCTGATGGAAGGTGACGATGCGGTCTTCACTCGCTACTTCAAAATCCCTTTTGGTTTTAATTTTCATTAAATTTAAGTTTCGGTTCAAAGTCAATATTTTTTTTCATTTGGATGCATAAGTACATTTTGTACAAAGATCACATATAAACGTCTTATACTCGTATTGATTTCAATGTTTAAATAACGTCTACCTGCAGTAAGTACATTTTACAAATATAAAACTTTCGCAGCCTTCAAAGAAAAGTTTGTAACGCTATCGACTGTCTTAGTTTGTACAAATTATTATTCATAATATAATTTCGATATAAAAAAAAAAAAATTTAAAAAACATTTTTTTAGTTAAAACTAAAAATAAAATTAAATACAGACACCAACTGTTAACAGCCAGCAAACAACTCCAATCCGACAACGACATAAACACTCCCGTCAAACACTATCCATCCGTTTGTTAAAAACACTAAATTCACACAGCAACAGCAACATTTGAAGGTCTTTATTGCGTCTATATTTCAACGTTCACGTTGCGATCCTGATATTATTTAGGGGTTTCTGGTCATGACTAGATACGAGTAGGTATATAGGTATATCTCAAGTTTCTAGAGCAACGTCTTAATCGAGAGATGATCTATGATTTACACATAAACGAGGTTGCTGCGAGCAGATTTTACTTTTAACCACCGATCGGTTTTCTTTTATTTTTGGCTTTACACGATTTTCGTCATTCCTTCGTGCTGCAAGGGAATGGAATGTGTTGCCTGCGTCTGTCTTTTTTGACGTGTACAATTTGGAGGTCTTCAAGTCGCGAGTGAATAGGTATTTTCTAGGAATGCGTGTTACATCTTAGGCCGCATCGTCACCTACCATCAGGCTGATGTGATAGTGGTCAAACGCTGACCTATCACATGTAAAAAAATGCCGGTGTTTTGTCATGACCAATGACCATGTCCTTCTGTTTGTCAGCCAGAGTGAAAAGCCAAAATAGGTTAGGTATTGTGAAGCACTCGAGCTTCAAACATGTAGTCCAGATAGAAGATGAAGCAATCTGTTCCACAAAATTTTGTGCCTCTTAACAAGGAGCTACCCCTAGGCCACGTCTTGCAGTGGCCTATGTGGAAGTCACAACAGACTCCGGACCCTTCAAGGCCGCTGCTGCCGATGGGGTTTCCTTTCAGAGGAGGTACTGTGTCTGTGGTGCTCCCAACACAATCGATGAATCACCTCTTACAATATCCACTGTGCCCTTACACCACGTTTGATGACCTAAATGAGACCAATGATGTTGTCGTAGCTGTGGCGCAATGTAAGTTTAAAATTTAAACAATGTCCCTTACTGATAATCTACAACTTTTTATAGTGCTTTGTTTAAGATTTAGCCTAAAATTGTAGCAGTTTTCCTTATTAATAAGGTTATCTTCCATACATCTTTGCATCAATTTTCTATATTATATTATCTGCAGAAATTTATATTTTTAAAGCAGTAGCTAAGTGAGATTTTCTCTCTCAGAATAGAAAATAACTCGATTCTTTGTATAGTTTCCAAATCACTAAACACAGAACCCTCTGATATACGAGAATGTGTTTTTAATTCCGAGTCGGGGCAGGATCTTAGCTGGAGTGCAGAACTGAGTTCTCAGATACGTGGACTGGCCGGCGCCCTTCATGTCATGGACGGGGAAACTTTGGAGAAGGTAGTTTGAAGGCATTGACTCAGATTAACTTTTTTCTTAAAAGTTGATAATCAATTTTTTTATCTTCTTTATAGCCTTTTCGATCGCCCAGATCGGACGTCCGAACGCTCAAGGGCCGCCTAAGGTTACGTCTTAAAGTGTGCCCAGTTACATACATTTACTAATGTAAATGTAGATAAATACATTTACTAATGTAAATGTAGATAAATACATTTACTAATGTAAATGTATGTAACTGTGTATCAGTATTAACAGATGCCTTAATTCGCAGCTGTCGGACGCGTCCGTAAGCCGCGTCCGAGCAATGTGTTACCAGCTTATTGTCCGTGAAAATTATTATTAAAGAAATTGCCATATCAATTTGTCCATGGTTCAGACATCCAGTTCCATGCATTAGAGGCGTCTAGTTTACGATCCGTATCGTGTTAGGTTGCGATGCACAAGCACCCTATCAGATGTTGTGCCATTTGCCAACGTGTTACTGACACCTCCTGTTTATCTTATACGTACCTACCTACGGGAAGAGTATAGGTTAAGATAGGGGTTTATTTATTTACTTATTGTAAAAGACATATCGTGATAAAAAGTAGCTTATTCTAACTCAGTTATCCATTGTTATATATTGTCGTACCATTAAATTAATGAGACCATCTGAGACGGTTTTCAGATAACTTAATACTTACATAATACTTACTCCGCTGGCTCAGCGACCAAAGTCAAAGTCAATTTTTTTATTTATTTAAAATTATGTACAGACTGTACAGACTATCACAGTGAACACATGCAGTGTTCACTTCGATAGTCTTAAAAACTAAGTTAGGATGTGTGCCTTCGGAACGCGCCCACCAATGAGAAAAAGGCACAAAAAAACTCATGGTTTTTTTGTGAACATGCTCAGTGCTCACATAGGTCAAGACTACAAATAGTTTTGGACGGTATATTTGAAATGAAGCAACTTAAGTCACGTTCATGGGTTCTTATCATTAAGGCAAGACGAAGTATCATAGTACACCGTATTGCACAATTTATGCTTTATACATTTTTTGAACCTGTTGTACCCAAAGTGGATCTTGGCCTCCGAAACGAGAGTCTTCCATCATTCCCTGTCCTGTGCTATTCTTGCCAATTGTTGACTTGGAGTTCCCGCAGGCACAGAATTATAATAAGTATTGTGGGACAAATCACACAACGCCATCCAACCCCAAGCTTACCAACTAGGCTTGTGTTAAGGTGGCCAAATAACGGATAAAATACTTTGGTAAATATCGGTATTTACCACTTCATAAAGAGATCCCGTAGAGCGGTGTTGGCTTAGTGGTAGATACCTCGACTTTCATTCTGAAGGTTGTGGGTTCGAATCCAGGCCGGCCGTGCACCAATGTATTTTTGTTAAGAAAAATTTATGTGCGCTAATTGACATTGCTCTTACGGTGAAGGAAAACATCGTGATGAAAACCTGCGGCTTAGTTGGCTCCAGAAGTATTGACAAGTTCTCTCCTCTGGACATGGTCGACTAAGCTGAGGGGGTAGTAGGTGCTGGGCAAGCCTACTCCATCTTCACGCAAAAAGGACCCAATTAAAAAAGGGTCTAATCGCGGAAAACAGCCTGTATACAAATACAAATACAAAATACAAGAGATCCCGTGGGAACTCACCAACACGATGGACTGACCTTATTAAGCAGGCTACACAAGCATCCTTGGTACAATGTGCTCGCTATGCCACTAATCACCACAACTGGAGATGCATTGCAAAGAAAGCTGCGGCCCTGGGTAAGGAGGGTGATGATACCCGTGCATCATCGACATGATCACGACCACTCTGTCAAGCAGGAATCAAACCCGAAACCCTCTACATCGCAGGCGGGTGTTCACCCACGCGTCATAGAGGTCGTCTAAAGTTCAAGGTTCAAGTCAATTTCGCTGCAAGTGGCAATAAATTTCGATTTTACAAAGGTCTATACATTTTTGACAGAAAACTAATATCGAGTTACAAATTGTGTAAAAATGCATGAAATTTTTCAATTTTGCTGCAACTTTGGAACATAGTTGTCATGGCAATGGAATTCTTTTCTCAACATAGAGTTTTCAGACACCGTGGGCTCACCTCGGATTTTTTCAAAACTTTTCCCGATACGTGAAATTAATTTTTAGCCAAGCATCTGCCCTAGTTTCTGGAAATGAATTTCAGAACTATTTTAAAATTGAAATCTGTATTTGAGTTACAATGTGAAAATTTTTTGATTAAACGAAACAAATTACGAGTATAAGAAACTTTGTTTTGATTGGTTTACAATATATCGATGTTTTCTATAAATGGTTTATTAATTAAATACGGACAAATCTTTAAATTAATAACAATGGGTAACCAATACAGAGTTTTTGACTTTCAATTTCAAATTTTCAGACTTTATTGATTGAGTTTTTTTTCCTTTGGATATGGTCGATTAAGCTGAGAGTATTTTAGGTTTAGGGTTTATGTTTAGGCAGGCCTCACAAAAAATACAAAAAAAATACTAATCAAATTAAGTATTCATAACTTCAAAGTTTTTTGATAATAAATAGGACAGTGTTTGAGCATTTCTCACCCGATGGTAAATGACGATGAGGTCTAAGATGTAGCACTCTAAGGGCGTGTTCAGATGACACGCGTCGACCACACGTCCGCCACGCGCATCACACGCGTTGACCACGCGTTGAACACGCATTGTTGGTTCTATATATAATTTGAGTCTTATGACATATCAATAGATCTCAAATTGCATTTATCCAAGTCCACCCGCTCACGCCACGCGCCCGCCCTGCGCCCGCCCCGCACCCGCGCCCGCTAGCAGAAATGCAATTTGAGATCTATTGATGTGTCATAAGACTCAAATTATATATAGAACAAATTTCAACGCGTAAACAACGCGTGGTCAACGCGTGTGATGCGCGTGGTGGGCGCGTGGTCGAGGCGTGTCATCTGAACACGCCCTAAAAGGGCGAGTGACATCTATGCGCTCGTGCTGACTTAACCCCCAAGCAAACGGAGGCCTTACAAGGACGTGAGTGAAGGTATGAAGACTGTAGTGGAACAAAAACCTTTTCCGACCCATCCTCCTTGTGCGGCTGCACTGGCTTTCGTATTAGCTGTAGGCTATGTGTTGTAGGTAGCCACATATTAGGTTAGTGGTTTCAAAAACAAAACTTTGTTTTCACATATACCTACTTACCTATACTTTCACTAAACTAAACCAATATTTGTATACCTAACAAAAATATTAGTTTCCATCCAAACTGTTTCCCCTTTATATTTTTCGTAGAAAACAACGCCATATAAAAGTTTGTTAAAAGAATAACATTCAATAGCTGTGATTGCGAGCAAAATATCCTGCTCGGCATAAGCGCAAATACCTACCTATTATGTCAAAACATTTTAAAAACATATTTTTATATTCGTTTGATTAAAAAACGATAACAAAACAGAAACAAAAACATACTTAAAAGTTTTTTTTTAAATAACGGGTTTGATTCTTGGCTTTTCTACCTGATAACTCCACTGAGTATTTCATAGCTTTTATTAAATCTTTGTCTATTAGGGCAAAAAACTGCGCTCCGCTTTCTCTTTCCCTACATCTATTACACAGTATAAGGGTGCGTTTCCACTGACGCGGAGTGGAGAGGAGCGTCCGTGAATTGGCCAATCACAGTGCTTGAAATCTCCGCTCCGTATTAGTGAGCACTGTTGATTGGCCAATTCATGGTCCGCTTCTCTCCACTCCGCCCAGCTCCACGTCAATGGAAACGCACCCTAAGACTTTTGCCTTATTATGTGAATTCCCGTCCTGGATTTTACGCAAGAAAGTGTACATATATAAGGTCGAGGTACCTTTTTATCCTCGATTAATTCGCAGGTGAGCCCTTTTAGTTAACTCAAAAAGTTTTCCTTTAAAAGCAGCCTCATATCCTACGCCGGAACCTTGTTGTCTAGTGATGGGAAATGTCGGGTTTGTTTTTGGAAAATAGGTACCTAATTAGTTTTGTCTTGTTGGTAGACGAGTGGTTAATAGTTTAACTTTGAAGGGTCTGGTTTGGTTAGGGATCCGTGTAGGTACTACCGGCCGTGGTGTAGAATAGGGCTATCTATTGTGAGTCTGGGTGTGTTATGTATAATCTATAGTTGTAAAAAATAAATTTAGACTTACCAAGAAAGCTCTGAAACTAAAAGATCGAGTCTGAAACTTCGCATGGCATCCTTTAGGACGCAAGAGAGCACTATGGAATGTTTTTTTTGAAAATTTTACCTCAAAAAGGGCTGAAAAATATATTATGTCGGCGTATAGTCAGACATCAAAAGTAAAAGCCGAGTTTGATCCAATATTATTAATAACATAATTTCGGAATCAGAAGCTAAACCTACTAAATGAAGGAAACGGGTAACGGGTAACAAGATAAAAAGGTTCCAACATGAACCACTGACGTGGACGGTGAAGTGAACCATATTTCACCTTTTATTATTAACAAATAATTAGAAATCAAATAATAATTAATCAGAATAACACATAAATAAAGGAAGTGACGAGAGTAGCGACAGTCAGTCACAACGGGCAACGACGCAATCGTGAGAAATGCGTGTCGGTCCAACGTTGCAGCCCGTTTTATAATAATTCCGAAATGGGGTGACTCGCCACGCCCACGCCCCTCCTTTAGGCGTTAACGCTTAGAAAACGTACTAGTAACGCCATCTGTTGGTTGCCCGTTGTAACCGTCTGCCGCAACCTCATATTGGTGCTGCCGCCGTCATATTATAAATAATTCTTTATGTTGTCTGGTTACCACAATACAAGCCAATTTACCTTAAACCATTTTTTAATCCTTTCTTAGCGGATGCCTACGTGCGTGCATACCTATGTGCATAGATTTTGAGTCCGATTATCACTTATCACTTTACTATGTCGCTGTTTTTGTTATTTCGTCACCTTCATTATTAAGCAGTTTCCTAATCTACCATTTTTCTTATTTCCTAATTTCACTTAGTTGTCACGTTTGCTATTGTCCCGAACCGTACATTAGTTTAAGTGTGTGAATTTTATATTTACAGATTCAGTTTTTATCTGTAGACCATGCATATTAAATCTTAATTCCAAGACTTGAAACAGTTAAACACTAAGTCCAGCCCCCTATTCCACTTAAATACGAAGTAAGACGGCCAGCACTGGCACATGGCGGTCCAAAGAGTGAACTGGTCAAAGCCCAGGCCGTATTAACATAGCTTTGTACAGGCGTACAAACTTTGCCCTTTGCAAAACTGTGCAACTCCGTACACTAATGAACTCTTACGTATAACGTGTATTGGATATCACTTTGAGTGTTTTCACTATAATATATTTTTACTAGCGACCCGCTCCGGCTTCGTACGGCTATGTTATACATGTATTATACATAAAAACCTTCCTCTTGAATCACTCTATCTATAAAAAACCGCATCAAAATCCGTTGCGTAGTTTTAAAGATTTAAGCATACATAGGGATATAGGGACAGAAAAAGTGACTTTGTTTTATACTATGCAGTGATGCTTATTTTTACGCGCGACTGCGTAGGGTTTGTATTTTTATATTTTTAGCGAATGCCTTGCTAAATTTTGGCCCGATCAGTTCATTTTGGCCCGATCAGTTCATTTTGGCCCGATCAGTTCATTTTGGCCCGATCAGTTCATTTTGGCCCGATCAGTTCATTTTGGCCCGATCAGTTCATTTTGGTGCGACCTTTGCATCGATGAATTGTAATATTTATAGATTGTACGAATTTTGTAGAGATAGCAAAAATATCAAAGGCTTAGGGTATAATAATCGTTTTTTTCCTATATTATTCCACTGCTGCATTCAGTAGATTCAGTCCTGGGCTAGGTCAAACTAGTTTGTGGATGAGTTTCGTTGGGTGAGTTAGACCATAAGTTGATCAGCCACAGGATATCCACTGCTGAACAAAGACCCCAATAACTTCCAGAATCGGTCGCGGTCCTCTAAGGCCTTCCCACGCTGCATTTTCCGGTAATACCTACGTGGTAGGTGTAGATTATTAAGTTTTTATTTTACAAAGGCAACTCCGCAGTTATAAAGCCCTTACACTTTTAGCTACTATACTTACAGGCGTTTGCCATAACGTCATTTGAACTCATAAAGTTTACGCAACAAAATAACTGTTTTAAGTGCATTCTCGGTGGTCGTAAAGTACGTTTAATGGCGAACACAGACCATTGATTTGTAATCGAGCGATAGTTTTATTAGAAGCCTGTAATGTTTCACAAAGGCAAAGGCCTTTTTACTGCAGGTCAAAGGTCCCTTTACTGTGGAGCACAGGCCCCCTCTTCTCCAGGGCAAAGGTCCTATAATTTCCATATCAGCTTTTTGAATCAATGCAAAACCAGACTTTTAGTTGAAGTCGATCCATTTAGGGCAGCACAAGGTTCCTTTGAAAGTTTGTATTTTGCCTACTTTTTTAACCTTATTATCATCGGGTATTTGAGTCCAATAAATGTTCTCTTTTTTTTTTCAAAAGGTAACTAAAAATCAGGTCCGTTAGAAAATTTTGAGAATTTCAGAAAGATTCGAAATCCGTTGCAGAAAATCGCGTTTATAGAAAATGCTAAATTTGATTAACCCACTCGCGTTTGATTTTTTTATTTTTTTAAAGTGCTAAGCCTGCACTGGGCTATCTGAAAATATTTTTAAGGAAAAATGCATCTTCAAAAATTGCGACTAAGACGAGACTCGAACTCGCATCCTTTGAATACCGTTCAAATGCGTTACCAATTCCGCCACTTAGTCAAGTACCGTCATAGTCGAATTTAAGAATCGCATTAACCTCTTTACGAATTAAGTTTCGTTAGCGATATCTGTTAGTATGAATTTACATTACATATAACTCGAAAGTTAACTTATCTAGTTAACGTATTCGAAAAGAGATGGCGCTTTTACTAATTTCAAATGATTTTTTTATTTTTTTAAAGTGCTGTGCCTGCACTGGGCTATCTGAAAATATTTTTAAGGAAAGATGCACACCCACTCGCGTTTTTTGTTACAATTGTCATTTGTCGGTCGTCATGTCATCAGCCGACTATTTAGTAAGTAGTCTGTGTTAACCTTAAGTTTACGAGTTCACCTACAGTTACAAAGTTAGAATGCAAGTGATATTGTTTAATATCAGGTAATTTGTACCTTTTACAATACCTTTAGTTATTTATTTTAGTTAGTTATTGCCTTGTACTACCTAGGGTAGTGTTGACTTACGCTTGAATTCAACAGCCTATGCAACTATGCAATGTGTTTTCGCGAAGGGTTTCTAATATGGAACTTGTCTTAGACGTCCCGGCGAAAAAGTTTTTTTTTTTTCGATTTTTTGCATTTTGAGGGATTTTGGATATAGGAAACTCAGCTGTTTTCGGCAATAAAGACTATTGATGTTTAAAATAGTAGTCAAATTCAGAAACAGCTGATTTTTGAGTAACATAACAAAAAAAAAACCGATAAAAAGCTATATGGGATCATGATATTGGGCCACCTCTCTCAAATTAATGAGCTAATTTTACCCAATTTTGTCATGTTTTATGGTCAATGAATCGTCATTTCTAAACCATGACCATGAGGCGAATTCGAGCTGCTGAAGTTATATTTCAAAGAGTACTAGGTAACCTAATAAGTTTTATAAAACTAAACAGCTAAATTCTATAAAGATTTGTTACCATAACATCTGGACCAATAACTCATCGTTCCCTAAAGCTGACATGTCTCATAAAATAAACCCCAAATAGGGTAAAATCATCAAATAAAAACCTAGACCCGATTTTATTAATCATTTCGCAAAATAGCACATCAGCTACGCATAATGCAGAAAAAAATATGAAACTTTTATCAACGACATACCAAAAACCTTAGCTTATGACTACATAAACAATCCTAATATCTCCATACATGAATTTTCACATTCTTATGTCGTAAAAAAAGGATATTTTCTTTCACAACCATGCCTAAACAAACATTATTTTGCAATTTGCATAAACTTTATTCTAACGCAAATAGAGTGCAGAATTCTATGTTTCATGTCGTAAGGAACATTGGGATAAGCATACGGAGTAATGTCTTCTAATTCTCCCATAAAAGTATGGCTCACTTTAGTTTATTGCAATCAAAAAGTTAATAACTGTCTCAGTGTTTCTTGTTGCCATATTCTTATTTGATCCGTCCTATAACTTTTAAGGGGTAAGTGAAAAAAATGAGGGAATCTTAATACGGGAACAATTCTTTAGATCTTTTACTTCTTTTCGGTCTCATAATAAAATGATTAAACATCTTCGCCCATTCCGTGATAAAGGTATACATACTTATGAATAAGATAACGACGGCTTCTGTAGCACGGTGGATGAAAAGTAAAAGTCCCGGGTTTGTATTATCTACATATCTTCAGGTCTTTCAACTATAATAAGTTCATATTATATTGGTATAACTATTTAAATAAATAAATAGTTTATTTCATTACCAAAAAGTCCTTATGATATTGAGGTTGGGACTACCTTTTAGGTACAAAAATACCTGTGCCAGGTAGACCCGCTCTTCTTTAACAACATTGCTAAACATTGCAAAAGTATTGTACCCATATTACAAGCTTAAGCTGCTTGGATTGAAGCCAGGTTGTGTTGTATTCATATCTAGTATAGGTACTTAGAGTCTTCATGCCTTAAGTGAATAGGTACCTTCTTAAGGCGACCATGCTGCATCCTCAATCTTCGACCTCTTCATGGTTTCCCATCAAGTGAGATTTTCATCACTTTCTTCACATCATAGTTTTTACATTTCACAATCTTTTTTCTATCGATTCTGAATCTCAACAAATCTAGAAAGTTTGCTTACCAAATTTGCTCGATTTTAAATTCGCTAAATACATTATTACAGAACATTAACAGTCCCTATATTTTCTTCTAAACTTATTATAAATTCAAGAGAATGCATTTCACTTTGCACTTTGCAAGGAAAGCATCAATTAAGTCATTAAAATCATATCTCTTTTGGTCGAGCAACTGAGTAATCAAGTAAAATGGGTCTTAGAGTAAGTTTGGCCTAGCTCCAAATGTTGAACTTAGCACATACTTGGGTACGTACTTTGAGAACCTATGTTTTACTTAGCAGTACTTCTATCACGAGTTGTAATTATTCGACAAACGTTAAAGTTAAACGTTTGGGCCTTTCGCTGCTTATTTGACTTGACGCTAGCACTGAATCTTTAACCTTATTTCCGATAAACCTAAACGATTTATTTCCAAAATACTCCAAAAATTCGACCGAATTCTTTGATGTCTGAAAGAAACGGAATGCAATGTATAGGGATACTTATAAAAAATAAATATTTTTTACAGTTATCTATAAATTTCTTTCCTAAAAGTTTACAAACTCAAATATGTTTGTTTTTATTATTTTATTTTATATTTATAAATCGCATTTTGTCGATGGTTATATCGACTCGCATTTTAGACTATGTGAACGTTTGTGGCGTGAAACGATGCGCGCTGGTGCGGGGTATAACGTTAAATGTTAACGTTTATCGTATAATATCATAACTTGTGGTAGGGGGTGAGCTAATGATCAAACACTGACTTTAACCCTTAAAAAAAAGAAAAAAAAAGTATGTACCTACTTGGAAGCATATCAAAGGAGCCAAGTCTCTTAGACCAGACGCAGCGTAGAACTAGAAATAGACTTTTTTAAACTCATGTCTGATTTTGAAATTTTAAACCTATTGAAAAGTGGTTTTTACTATTAGATAGCCCTATTTTATAAGAAGGTCATGGTATAATTTGCATCAAAATTGAATTAGCTATAAAAAACTGCGTTCGACTAGCACTGGCAAAAATTCTTCGATCGACATTTCGTTTTGCGGTATTTATCCCGATTTTCCCACAGGATGGAGACGGGTGAAATTAAGAACCAGTACAAAAATAATAGACAAATAAAGCATCCCCGATAATTATGACGTCACAGGTACATAAACTAACAATGCATCGAATCTATAATGACCAAGCGCAGTTAGGCTATGCTAATTCTATTTACATGCATAATTGGCCGATGGTCGACTTAATTAATTAATTCTACAATACATTGGCTATTGTAATCAAACGAACATCTTAATATTATGGATTTGTAATGGGCTAGGGCCAAGTAAATTAAATTTAAAACCAACGAAAATTCAAACAAAGATTGCTGGTCGAGTCTTAGAAAAAGCAGTAGAATAAAACCTACGTGCATTTTGCTTCCCGGCTTTTTTATTTCTATTCAGCATAATAATTATTGATACTATAACACTATTGACGGATGTCTTAAATATACAGGAAAAGTATTTTTGTAGTGCACAAATTTCGGTTTGTTTTAAGCACATTAAAATAAAAAATACTGTTTTTTTTATTTTGGAGCTAACTCAAAAACTCTCAGAGCTATAACCATTTAAGTGTTTCTAACAAAACGACGAAGTTCATGGACACAATACTAGCGCCAGCGAAATTAATAGCGCGCTCTAAATGAAGGTAGTGTCCTACGTGTCACTGTGTGTATCAATACTGAGATACCCAATAATTTAGAAATTGCAGGAAATTTTTCACATTAAGTTTTGGTTGTTTTTTATTTATTTTTTTGCGTAAATGTACTCCACTGCCGACATATATTCAGCAGAAAAAAAAATGTGCACTACAAAAATACTTTTCCTGAATAGTTCAATTTTAATCAAATCAATCAAATCAATTTTAATTTTTTTCAAATTCCACGCGAACCTACTAAGACTAAAGTGTCCTGGAAGTGCTATTAACATAGTTTTAAGTTATCTATTAACACTTTCAATTTATATTATAAAATATGTATGTTAGTCTTTATGGTATGTATCTATGGGCCTTCGTAGCCTGAAATAAATGATTTTATATTATATTTTATATTTAATAAATGTTTAAAATGTAGGTATAGCTGTTTGTTCTATATTATTTCATCTGTTGTTTTTCACTGAAGAGTAGCTCTATTTTTTTATACTTGGTGGTAAAAATTAGGTCAAAACCCATCAAATGGAATCTGAGTAGGTAAACTGCGTCACCCGCATTATCAGCAAGTACGAGCTATGAAAATGCGCTCTATGGCTACTATAAATCTTAGTGTCAGTGCTACGGTTTAAGTAATGAATATTTTTTAAGTTGTCTTTTAAGTGGTACCTAATTAATGAAATAAATAAAGTCGGTACGGACGATAATTATACGTAACAACGTCATAAGAACTCCTTTGTTTCGTTGATATACAGGGTTATTGGTAATTATACTAGCAAGCCGTTGAGGGCTACTTCTGTGCACCTTAACAAACAACTTTTGTTCTACGACTTTTGGAAATTCGAACATTTTTTTGAAAATTTTGAGGTTAAGTTTACCTGAAAATCAGCTGTTCCTTACACGGAGAGGTCATTAACCTTAAAATTTTACTTATTTCTTAAGTTTTATCTACTGTTCTATGCCTGAATGACCTTTGTTTTAAAAAATCTGCTGTTTTTCGAATTACATAACCTCAAAATTTTCATATTTTTTTTTCGAATTTCCAAAAATCGTAGAACAAAAGTTATTTGTTTAGGTGCACAGAAGTAGCCCACAACGGCTTGCTAGTATAATTTCCAATAACCCTGTATACCATTTTGCATACTTCAATACGTTGTTATGGTTATTTGTCAATAACGCATGACGTCACACTTTTTTGTGAAGTACACTCACATGGACGTATTAGTGTGATATTAGTAGGTATTAATACGTCCATGTACATTGCACTCATCAATTTCTAAGATGTTATCACGTCAAAAACGTACTTTATAAAGCATGTTTGACAGATGAAATAAAATTCAAATGGATAGATGTACAAAAGATTGAGTCATATATCAAGCAATTCTCTATATATAAAGTTGTATACAGAGAACACAATTGAAATTGTCACAGCAAATCTTCCAAATCAAGAAGGAGTGTTACCAATATATTTTCCGATTCTGGACAAATTGCTCAGCAGACGTCTCGGATGAAAATATTTTTCTGTTTTTCGCAAGAGCAACGGTGGGGTTGTTTTGTTTTTATACGATTTTGATAAAAAGATATTGTTGTATTTTAAGTTAGATTGATTAAAATATTGAGTACTTATCTCCTAATAACTTTTCTTAGAGATAAAACGGTTTTTTAAATAATAAATATTATGCGATTTAAGAACCTAGGAAATTAATTAAGTATTGCGATTTTTTTTTTTTTCAATTCGGATTTATTTCGTAGTGAATAAGACTTTGAAACTACTGGGCCGAATTTGAGTAAACTTGACTTGATGGAACTTGAGGTAAGGTTACATCGTACTCTTTATCCCGATATTCCTACGAGATGACGATTTACGCAGGTGAAACTGGTTAATTTAATAGTCATATTACGTTATTATTATGTGACAGATGCATGTTTTAAATTATTTCCTAGTTATTAAATAAAAATGAATTTCATGCGCATTCTCATTAAATATGCTTAACTAATAATCGCCTTTTTAAGACAAAAACATAGCTGTTAAAGTTTTACTTCAACAGTTTCATATAAGAGAACACAATATGAATATTAATTGATGACCATAAAGTGAAGGGAAGAAAGTCTATATTTCAATAGCGATTCCTTCCGTTTTTCTCATCGTAACTAAGGCTCCATCTAATTAAAAAGGCATCTTCTTAAAGACTTAAGACTTAGGCCCACTTGTACCGCTGTATTTATTAAGCATTTAGGAGATTAGAATTTGTTAGCACGGTAATACAGATTTAAGGATTCTTAGAACTAAAATTGGATTTCATAACCTGCCAATTTTTAAGTTCAGTTAATATAAGTATATATAAGTATAAGTAGGTAATTTAAGTTTTTTTACTAATAATAGGTCAGCGTTTGATCACTATTACACCGCTGGTATGTGACGATGCGGTCTAAGAATGTAGCATGCTTTCCTAGAAGATACCTGTTCACTTTCGACTATCAGACCCCCAAATTTTACACGTCAGGAAAAACAGACGCAGGCGAATCCATTCCCTTGTTGTACGAATTGATGAAGCCAAAAGCTTAGTGAATTTTATTTTTTTAAATCGGCCAAATATGCTTAGATTAATAATAATTTCGTCAGTAAAATGTTACTAGGCCAGAGTTCCAATAAAATTCTACCTTTAAACTTGTCCCAACGTGGTCCGTGGGACGAGTACCATGACGCAGTAACACTTAGGGCGTGTTCAGATGACACGCGTTGACCACGCGCCCGCCACTTTTGCATTTCTGCAAGCAGGAGCGGGACGTGCGCGACGCGTGCGCGGGGCGGGCGCGTGGTGTGAGCGGGTGGACTTGATAAATGCAATTTCAGATCTATTGATGTGTCATAAGACTCAAATTATGTATAAAACAAATTTCAACGCGTGTTCAACGCGTGGTCAACGCGTGTGATGCGCTTGGTGGGCGCGTGGTCAACGCGTGTCGTCTGAACGCGCCCTTACAATGCCACTCAGAAAATTATTCGACACAAACATTAAACACATTGAAAGCCTTATTTATCTGACAAATAGGCCTCTTTCATATCCTTCAGACGTAATTAAGAATTCTCTTGAAACACTTGTTTACAAAAATATCTTATTTGTACCAACACCCTAATGATTATAGGACGTAAGGTCTATTTTACCTCGGAACCATCTTGTTTGCCCTAAGATGATTGCTCTGCATTTGTTTGCTTTCGACCAAGGGAAAATTGAGATCCTTTGGTCGATTCTCTTGTAAATATTTTTATTTACACTGTGAGGTTTAATTTTGAGAATGTTTTATGTTGAGTGATATTTTTTTGCCATAAATGTTTAGGTGCGCTGGCAAATTTTTTATCTCTTAATATGGTTGACTAAGCCATTAGGGTGAGAGGGTACTAGACAAGCCTAATTTATCTATAACATGTCGAAAGTAAGTACTATAGCGTAGCATGAGTTAAAGTTGCTGATAGGTATTTTATATTTATTACGAAGGACTTAATTATTTTGTAAACCGATATGTTTTGCTTTGTTATTGTATTATCATAGGTACTGCGAGGGAAATTTAAATCAAATCACGAGTGAAGGTAAGCGTGCTACATCCTAGACCACATCCTCACTTACCATCAGGCAGCCCCCCGATAGCCGTAATTTATGACGCATTAGTCGAGTGCACGTACAGTTGACGCATACGTCAAGTGCACGAAACAATAATCGGTATTGCCGTAAAATGAAGCTACGCATAACCGTTACTTTAACTGCACGCCTACTTCACCTAAGCGTGAAACAAATGCCGTACGAAATTTTTGACTAATCTTCCTAGGTGACAATTATTTTGACATTTATGTCATGTCAAAATTTAGCGCAATACGGCGAGCGCGCGACGTTAAGATTTTAATTATGGCAATACGAAATCTATAGTTATGACGCAAACGCAGTCAAGACGCGCTGCATAAGAATACGGCGATCAGATCTTATAGTGGTCAAATGCTGACTTATCATGTCAAAAAATCATCTAGATTTATGGGAACACTAGTAACTATAAAGGACCAGGTATTTTAACCAAATCTGAGCGTAAGGTTACGTAAATATAAAGGCACTTATCGTCAAAACATATTTTAATCATATAAATTACATACCCATCGGCATTATTTTACCACAACGCTTAATCCACTAACTAAAAGGTATTAAACTAATTAACTCAAATAAATGGTACGAACATAAAAAGGTTCGGACATCATGAAGCTACTCCGACAGAATGAACCACGTTCCGTCATTTTATTCCTATTTATAGACACAAAACAGTAGTCATGATGGCGGCGCCCTGACGTATCCATCAAATGAAGCACTGTATTGTTGACTTCCTTTAGTCGTTTTCGTTTTGTTACTGACACGGCCGTCCTGCGGTTGTGTTCGCCCTCGAACACCCTTGTAGTCGAATTTGGAAGCTGAGAACAACACAAAAAAGGTCATATTCTGCAACGTTTGATCATTTTGATATAGAAGAGCAGAGTTTTGGAGGAGTTGGCTATTCCATCGCCGGCCAACCAACCCAACCAAAAGACATCAAATGATTGCAATACTTCTACATTCATACACCAGAGCAAAAAGAACAGAATCTTGGAAGAGCTAGCTATCCCATCGCCGGCCAACTAACTCGACCAAAAGACATCTACAGTTCGCAATACTTCCACATCCACACACCAGAGCAAAAGGGACAGAATCTTGGAAGAGCTAGCTATCCCATCGCCGGCCAAACAACTCAACCAAATGGCTTAAACCAAGTGATGTTCAATATCAGCTTAGTTGTGTATCGCCATGTATTTAAAGTACCAGTGTTCACCATGGATATCTGTTACTATACACAATTCTGTCACTCTACTTCTGTTGGAAAAATGTTTGAAGTGACTGCAACTGCATGGGAATCTCTAATTTGAGTTTTATTTCTTTTTCCTGCCATTAGAACCCATATTGCAACGCCATTTCTTTTTTACATTTACAGATCTCTTCATTCTAGATTTCTCGCTACACATCTCACAAAGAACATTTCGCTTCACTTGTGAGAGAGAGACACCCATATCTGAATGATTTATATTATCGGTTTAAGAATGACTTGCGTTCACAGCGTATCGAGTTTATTTCACAACATCTTATAGCATGTACACCTTTACTAAAATAAATCCATCTGCAAATTCACACTCTTGACTAATTGGTCAAAAATATGAATCTACCCATGAATCCACTTTTTGCGGCAATTATCTACTCTGACCAAAACTATTCAAAAACTAAAATATTTCTATGCAACATCTAAAATATCTGAATTTAATCCATTTCCATCGCTAATTATAATATGGCATATTTCTTTGGTATATCCATACTAGCGACCATTACTAATTCAAAACTTTTCATAAGAAACAATATTTCAGACAACCATGTAAAAGTCTAGATTTAATCTACTTGCATCACCAATGTTGATAAAATATTTCAGAACTTAATTGACTTCATAGGCCTCTCCTGGCTCTTAACTTTTTTTAATCTAGCCTTAATTGTAATTATACTTTACAACAGAAATATTCAGCTCATTATACAAATTATAAACGATACAGCTTTAAAAAATCTGAATTTAATCCATTTGCATCGCTAATTATATGGCATATTTCTTTGTTATATCCATACTAGCGACCATTACTAATTCTAAACTTTTCATAAAAAACAATATTTCAGACAGCCATGTAGAAATCTGGATTTAATCTACTTGCATCACCAATTTTGATAAGATATTTCAGAACTTTATTGACTGCCTCGGCCACTCCTGGCTCTAAATTTCTCAAACCTAGCGATATTTTTGTAATTATAATTTTTACGAAAGTATTCAGCTCATTATACAAATTATAAACGATACAGCTCACCATTTTCCACCACAGTCATTTTACTACATCCTCGTGCTGTTTTCACGCTGCATTTGAGCCCAGCATTTGCGCCCATCATTTACGCCTGTCCATAGTCCAACTATATATAACAAAAATGAACACATTTAATAAAAAATCTTTAGCTCATTATTTTATACAAAATGCTTACGAAACATTTCTGCTAAACACGTGTTGTCCACGTGCTGTCTTTGCGTTTTGCACCATCTACGAGTCATCTACATTCACTCGTCATTAAATCTGCAAAATTACTAAAACATCTTCGAATAAACAGATGAAGAAGGAGTAATATGGCTCTCTCTTCGGTAATTCAATTCAAAATAATATTTTATGGACCCTCTCACTGTTTACATTGTATAATTTTTATCACAATAAAATATTTAGGCTATTAACCGTTATTTTGATTATTGTTTTACCCACAAATTTCAACATTAGGTTTGCGTTTTTATATTTATTTCAACACAATATTTCATATTTAACACAATTTTCAAAATATTATACACGCTCCTTTTTTATAAAACATTTAAATTAAAACCATAAAACACTTATTGTCAGCAAGACCGAAAACGTGCCACGTGAAAGTTCGATTTTCACTATGTCATCGCACTTCTGATATAAAGGACCAGGTATTTTAACCAAATCTGAGCGTAAGGTTACGTAAATATAAAGGCACTTATCGTCAAAACATATTTTAATCATATAAATTACATACCCATCGGCATTATTTTACCACAACGCTTAATCCACTAACTAAAAGGTATTAAACTAATTAACTCAAATAAATGGTACGAACATAAAAAGGTTCGGACATCATGAAGCTACTCCGACAGAATGAACCACGTTCCGTCATTTTATTCCTATTTATAGACACAAAACAGTAGTCATGATGGCGGCGCCCTGACGTATCCATCAAATGAAGCACTGTATTGTTGACTTCCTTTAGTCGTTTTCGTTTTGTTACTGACATAACTGTGTAGCGCTCCACGATTTTACCCGCGTAACTTCCGATCCCGTAGGAATAATGAATATGGAGATAAAATGTATGCCTGTGTTATTTCCAATGAATCAATGTATGCTCATACAAAGTTTCATCAAAACCAGTCCAGTAGTTTCGGAGCCTATTCATTACAAACAAAAATCTTTCCTCTTTATAATATTAGTATTATAAGATTATTAGCGAGTGAATAGGTATCTTCTAGGAAGGCGTGCTACATCTTAGGCCACATCAGGCAGGTGTGATAGTGGTCAAACGGTGACCTATCATTATGTAAAAAATAAATAAATAAAATATCTGGAATCTATTTTCTATTGATATATACAGTATTGCACAACTAAGGAACTTGGCTTTTAATAACGCCAGGCGACGAAAATCAAAAAATAAAATATATTAGTATAACTTAAGCTTGAAATGAAATAGTTCAGACAGAAAGGTAAGATCCTAGTGCAAAGCAGTACAGCGACCCTAAAGTTCAATGCAAACTTTACAGCAGTTCAGTTACAGTCTCACAAAAAATCCACGTTGCGATCCAATTGCGAAAACCGGTCGCATGCGAAAAACTTAAATTGGTCTTACAACTTAGAGACCCCTTAGACTATTAACTTTATATCGGGCAATATATAGTTTGACGAGCATGATGCCGTTGTGGCTGTAGCACAATTTTGTTCAGACAAAATCTCCAAGGCTGGTTTCAGTTACCTAACGGACACAGAAATATGAAAAAAGTGCGACCGAATGCCTTCAATGGGGAACACTAGATTTGCTTATTTCTTTACACTAGTTCTATCGCTCGGTGAACAGCGCTAGAATCTAATTCCAGGGTCAAATAAACATTTTGTTTTATTCTTTACTGTCTTTTCAGGGAAGGCAAAGGTTGACTAACCCATACAGCCTTGTTAACACTTTGTCGATTTTTTACTGAAATATTCTTTAGTTTTTTATCTTATACTTTACTACTAGACCTTTTCTTTGAGTATATTGAACTGTCGGTGGATCATTGGCCGATAGAAAGTCTCCAGTAAGCTGGGGTTCATAGCTTGTTCAGTGTCGGATTAAGGTACCTTAGTTTTACAAGTTGTATACAACACTTCAGAATACATACTCAGCGTTATACTTAGTGATAAAACTTAAAGCCGGGTTTTCACTAATACAAGTTGACTCATGCGAGTTCCATCCGAGTTTTCTCGTATAAGAGTCAAAGTCAAACAGGTCAAAAAAAACATTCAGTTGAAATAATTTGCAAACGATTTAACATTGAATGGTCATCTTAAAAAATGAAAAAAAAAAACATGTAGTCGAACTGTTTTATAAAAACTGATTTTAAAAAAATAATTGTAGGCTTTGTACTTACGCCATCTATGATACTTTTTACTATCACAATACATTAAATAAAGACGTACCAACCTTAGAATTGCCTAATAAAGTTACATAAATGGACGGCCTAATCGCTATTAGCGGTTTCTTCCAGGCTATTTTGCATAGAGAAGGATTAGTTCAGCTTGTTTGCTAGTTGCGAGTTTATTTTCATACAAAATGACTAAAATGCCTCTTAGTTACAGACCATCACTTTTTTCTTAGACGACACCATTTTGTTTTTATTAATTACTTAGTCAATTCGAATAAGTACACCTCCACCCTCCGAGTCAACTTGGTTGTATTTTCTAACCAACTTACATGACATGTTTATTCTATTCAAGTTGCGTCAGAGTAGCCATCCGAGCTGATTCTGCCATAGTCAACTCGTATAGTGTAAACGCGGCTTTATCAAACTTAAATCTGTCACTTGTTATGCATGCAATGCATATTAATTTCAAAGTTTTTTAAAGTTTCGAGCTCAATTCTTGAAAATTTGTTAGCGAAATATGTTGTCACCTGACTAGCCAATATACTGCGCTTTTGCATAGAAAATAACTAAGTAGCTAAATAATTTTTTAAAATTTTTAGCAAACTGAATCAAAATCGGTTCACTTTTTACCCGACTACGGCGAAGCCAAAAGCGAGGGTTATGTGTTTGTTCAGTAAGCATCGCAATAAAAAAAACCTTAATGTAAGTAAGTACTTATCCTCATACTTACCAAGTTCTATCAAAATCATTCCAGTAGTTTTAAGCCAATCAAAAAAATACAACCTCTTATTCCCTTCTTAAAAAACTCCCTTGAATTACCAAGGAAAAAAAACTGAACTTTTTCCTTATTTTCCCCAAAAGTTATTCCAATATGTTCGAATAATAATCGCCATGACAACCATCTCTCTAATCGCTAAGTCCTTAAGATCAATTGACCATCCCCAAGTTCAATCCTATCAGAATTAGCTAAAATCACCTTTATCTATTGAGATAAACGGTATAAATTCCTATAAAGATTTTTCTCACAATGTTATCGTGAAGGAAATCACGATCGGTTCGGTTAGATTTATCGTGGCGTAACTGTATGGGATAAATTTTAGTACGAAATTTATTTATGTGATTTTTATCTAAGATTAGCTACCCGTCGTGGCATCGCAAGGTTAGCAGAGCATTCTTCCATTTCATTTATATTTTAGCTTTACACAAAACCTTAATGAATTACAATACACCTTAAGGTGAAGTACCTAGGACCTGAAAATCCCTATCCCTTTCCCACGCGTGCGCCGCGCGATGATTCTATCCCTACCGCACGCGCCGCAAAATGGCCGTTTTAACTGTTTTATGTAATTAAAAGACTTACATCTATTTTAGTGAAAAACCATCTGTACCAACATAGGTATAGGATTTGATGTAAATATGAATTTTGTACTTGTTGAAGTGAAAACTTCTTATGGCGCGTTGGGCACTTTTGTGGGTGAGCATTTTCAGCCGTTCTCGCGACAGACGACAGATTTTCTCGCGACAGATGCGATTTTACACAGATATACAGTTTTTTTAATTTGGCTGTGAGTGTATTAAGACGTACATATGGTATTTTTTAACGGACGACTATTGACGGACGACTATTTGTCGGACGACTATTGACGGACGACAAATGTCGGACGACTATTCGTCGGACGACTATTTGTCGGATGACAAATAGTCGTCCGACTATTTTTTTTTTTCGTCTAAAACTCTTTTTGCGTATGTTCTCGCGACAGATGAGATTTTACACAGATATACAGTTTTCACTTCTGCCTGCACTCCCGGAGTGCGCTGTTTTTTTTTTTTTAACAATCGCCGAAAAACTTGAAAAAGGTCAAATAAATTACGATTTTTTTAGGATTTTCGCGATTTTTTTCTATCTAGGCAGATTAATTTAATCGTGTTTCAAAGTGTATGATGACAACACAAAGCATTACTTCACCTTTACGACAGTAGTCATATCATTCTATGGATTTTAGTAGTTGATACCCAAAAACTGATATTATCCGGGTGAAGGTCCGTGAGGTATTAAAACACATTATTCTATGTACAAATAGTTTTATTTCTTAAGTTACATTGATTTTGGTTTAGGTATTATTCTATTACAATGTGATACTACAACGTATACATTTGAATCCTGTTTCTATAACTCCTGAATTAAACAATATTTTATATTATTGAGTTTCACCCATAAGGTGCAGAATATATATATTTTTTTTTCTTCAGTTATGGTTTCGCACGGTTTGTGCATATAGCCAGTATCAAGTAATATTTTGCATCAAGTTATGGCCCGATTTACAGAAATCGGGCTCAAAGTGTTTCAAGATGGTCAAGTCGTCAAGTCACAGTTTGTCAAGTCAGGGGTCATAGTAAAGCGGTGGCTACTTTACTATAACCTTGTAGGAGATTTTGGAGGCAACGAGAAAAGTCCATGTTTGACACTGATTTTTACTTTCACTACACTTGTGCACTTTCACGGAACTAAATTAGATAACTTTCCACCAGAATTATACAATTTAACTCGGTTTACAACTAAGTTTCGTGTAAATAAAACTGCAGCACGACATGTTGTTGGCTCGTTCCCGCCAAAACTCGCAGAATATATTACAATAACTTGCTACAATCAGTTGACACATTAAACGTGGGTCATTTCTGTCATTTTTACGAGTAAATAAATAAACGCCAAAGGTAATGGCAACCAAAACTCTATACCATGACAGAGCATGTGCTGCAAACAAGTATCATTCTTTAAACATTTCGAAACTATAAACTATTTAAAAAAAACTGGTTGCCTGTAAAGTCGGTATACGGGCGAAAGTTTTACGTGACAACAACTGTGCTCGAGTGGAAGGGACGCGTGCCTTTCACTTTTTATGTCTGTCTCTCTCGCTCTTAGGCGGGCTAACCATGCCCGAGTGGAAGGGACGCGTGCCTCTCACTCGCTCTCATTGTGAGCGCATAACGTCAGCGGAGCGTAACGCAGTTTCTTGAAGTGTCACCCGGCAAACCAATTTATAAAACGTTGTCACGTCAAAATCTTCCGCGTAGGATTTGAACCAACCCTCGGCGTACTAGCGGTGCCCTTATCCAACTGAGTTGCGAGGACTACATCCCACAAAGTCGAAATTATATCAAGCTCGTTTGTAGTTTTTTTTTATGAATAGATTTTCATATAGGATCTACAAAACTGTTATCATTAGAATATTTTCAACCCAAGCAATATTCTTAGAGTCTTTCAGCTCATTAATTAATAATAAAAACATTTCAATTGTAGTAGGTAATTTTAGATCTCTATGATGGTTCTGGAATTTTGACACCGACCGTACCTATGAAATTTGATGTGTTGCAAAATAGAGCGTTACCAAAAAGCGTTATGTACTTTAATACACGTAACTGACAATAAACTGCATATCATATTATTCGGTTTATTTACAACTGAGGCTATGTATTAAATATTAATTTTTCTTACACAGAAATCTACATTACAAAAATCTACATCTAAAAACTATCGGTGAGGCATATCACATGTTTTTATTATGTTCTTCTATCTCTAATGAATATTATATCTATACCCGTAAAACAATCTGTTAGTTTATTTATTAATATAACCAAACTAACTAGGAAGAAAATGGGATTTTTCTCCATTCCAACCCAGGGTGGAAAAGATGAATAATTGTCCCATTACCATTTGAGAGGTTTTACTTATATGACAAAATAAATATATTATACTTGCCTACTTCTGCATACGAACCATAGCTGAAGTTGAACCTAAACCTGACCAAAATTAACGGCAGGGCTAAGACGTCAAAATTTTGGCCTAGTGTCCTAATCCCTACCAGCGTATCCCCCCTGGTAGGGATAAGTGGAGTTTTTTTCCACCTATCCCCACTGGTAGGGATAGGTGGAAATTGACTTCCACTTATCTCTACCAAGTGGTTTTTGTTGACAAGTACAATTCAGTTCATAAGTTTATTTCTATTTTTTTTTTCACAATTTGCAGATTTAGGTTCATCATTTCGGTTGACGCCCAACGTCTCCATTATGATTTTTCAATTTTATCGGATCCCCCACTCCGATTCACTACCGACTTCCGTCCGACGAAGAATAAAACACTGATTCTAGAAACGCTATTTAGATCTCATTTTCCCTCGGATGATAAACTATACGGATAATATTTCAACCGACAAAACAAAAAACGAAGGGAGTTCTAAATTCGACGCGTAGGTATGCTTTATTTATGTATGATCACCGATTACTCGAAGACGGCTCAACCGATTATGATGATTCTTTTTATGTTGTGTTTTACAGGCTGGTCTATTTCGGTCACGTCATGTGGAGCGAGGAATCTTATATCACCAGAAGAATACAGGACTTTGAACCTTATTTAATTTAATAGGTTATAAATAATATTTTACAAGTAGCATTTACCTATTACCTACTAGTAGTAACTATTACTACTATTACTACTTATTTTATGCCATTTTTGAAAATATTTTAAAGGAAAAAAAAAACATCTACTAAACATGGCTTATTTTCTCTCCTTAAAAATATTCCTTAAAATGCTGAGAGTTTTAAATTAATAAAATCATTATGCCATTTTTTATTAAATGTTTACATTAAATAATTTATATGTTATTACTTATGAAAATTAAAATAATATAGCGTGATTTTTAACCTAATTTATTTTAGAATTGACAAAAAAGACTGACCGGTGTGATTTGAACTTATGACCCCGTTTACGGTAGCTACCACTGCTACCGTAAAACGGGGTCATAACTAAGCTATTAAGGACCATGTCCTATCGAGTCTAGGTACCAAGTTCGAATCCCGCCGGCTAACGATATACACTTATTATTAAGTAGATGGCACATTTTGACTTACAATAATTGCTATGGCCAATATCAATTTTTACTCACATTACAAAAAATAAACATGATTAATGCCCAAAATGTTCTTATTAATAAAAAAACTTATTTTAAAAATATCACTAAAAATAATACTGTACTTTATTTATACTTATCAGTATGTCTACAGGGTTATTGGAAATTATTCTAGCAAGCCGTTGAGGGCTACTTCTGTGCACCTAAACAAACAACTTTTGTTCTACGACTTTAGGAAACTCGAACATTTTAAAAAAAATTTGAGGTTAATTTTATCTGAAAATCAGCTGTTCCTTACACGGATAGGTCATTAACCTTAAAATTTTACTTATTTTCAAAGTTTTATTTAATTTTCTTAGTCTGAATGACCTTTGTTTTAAAAAATCTGCTGTTTTTCGAATTCACATAATCTCAAAAATTTCATTTTTTTTTTCGAATTTCCAAAAGTCGTAGAACAAAAGTTGTTTGTTAAGGTGCACAGAAATAGCCCTCAACGGCTTGCTAGTATAATTTCCAATAACCCTGTATAATAGTTATCGAGAGGCAAAGTTTGAATTTTTGAATGTTGTATTACTAGTATTTTATCCGGAACTAGTGAACCGGTTTTGATGAAATTTGGTATGAAAATACAACTCTCCATCTTTATCTCGAGATGATTACGACTTACGTGGGTGAAACCACTGGACGCTAGTATAAAAATAATTATCAAAGTAGGTACAATTATACTATTCCGTCTGTGTTTCCATGTTACTTGTTAGTTCCGTTTCTTGCTGATCGCCTTCTTGACTTGAATCGGTGTCATCTAGAAGCAGAATAAAATATATTTTTATTAGAAATGCCTTAAAATAAAAAAAATAAAAATGGTTGTCTGTAA
The DNA here is from genome assembly GCA_907269075.1 of Idaea aversata. Classification (NCBI taxonomy): domain Eukaryota; kingdom Metazoa; phylum Arthropoda; class Insecta; order Lepidoptera; family Geometridae; genus Idaea; species Idaea aversata. The sequence goes on from OU026100.1 coordinate 1,208,527, forward strand.
AGTCGGTTTACGGACGATATTTTTACGTGATAACGTCATAAGAAAACGATGGAAATTGAGTTTTTTTTGTTATTCCTTTAGATAGTATTTATTTTCTTTTTCTTTTTTTCTTTTATACTTTTTTTTTTTCATTTATATAAGTCTTTTATGTGTCACTCGTCACCATAACATTAGCCCAGATAAGCAATATTATTATTATTTATTCTGTTTCCTAAGTTACCATGACGCCTCTGGTCATATTACCATGACGCATGACGTCACACAATATTACCGTGACACTTTTTTGTGAATGCAGGTGTTCCATCAATTTATTAGTTATCACGTCTAAACTACATGGAATTATTTTTTAAACCACACAGGGAAATGCATAAATTAGTTTTCAAAAATTTTCGTAGTCCTGGGTTCGAACTATAATGACTCTTCCGCTTAACCGATACTCTAACCAACTGAGGTATGTGAGGTATGTGTTCCCCACTTGGCTAAAAATAACACCATCTGTTTGGAATGGTCATTTCTTGCAAATCGATATGAATTGATTTTTAAAAGCCAAGAAGAAGCTGTGAAGTGACTCCGCTAGGTGAAAGGGTTTTGGTTTTTACCTATCTTACCATGAGGCCTAGTGTCCAAAGCCAGTACAGCCAGTGGAGCATCATCAAGTACACCAGACCATCTTGCAGCAAGCACTCTAGATCCTCGATGCCCTCGGACTACAACTGTTGGCATCGCAGCCGAGGTTACTGAACCGCCGTACATTGAGACCCCGACGTTGCGACGGAGTATTGTGCTGCAGGTCAGAAAAACCTGGTCGTGATTTTCAGATTCTTTTGAGATGATTTAGTTCTTAAATTTCTCAAGTTGGGTTGGCGTTTGGCTTTAAATATTATAGAGACTTAAGGCTTGTAGTAAAGGACTAATCAGAGTGTGGATACTTGGGAAAGTAAGCTTGTTTGTTCCTACTGAAATTGTGAACAACTAAAAGGCTCGATCGATTTGCATGTAAACTGTCCAGTGTCCAGAGATAGCTGTCTATTATTGATGCTTTTTCCTTTCACAATTACGCGAACATAACCCTGAGTATAAAGTAGATGTTCCGTAACTTACTTCCGTTCTGTCTCCGGTCTAGGCCTCGTCTTCTTTTTGCACATCACCACCAGCGCCACACACAACGTCGTCAATATGGTCAGGAGTACTAGAGATAAGGCAGCTCCAATCAAGAGCGCGACGCTGTTGTCTCCAGCAGTTTGGGGTGGCGTTGGTGTCATGGTTTGAAGAGAGCCTGATGAGAGGAGATTTAATTTAGAATGAGAGGCGTGTTCTTTGTTTTTGCAAAAGTAAATACTTTTTATATTCTAAATCCTATTGTGATACTCTCATTTTAAATAAATATTCTAAATCTAACAACATCCTAATAAAAATGATCGACAATAAATATAAATCGTTCCAGCCCATTATTTTTAACGGTACTAACAAAATGGTCTAGTTTATCAGTCTACCAAACCATCAACTATTCATCGCGTAGTGATGCCACAAACGTTGTTTATTGAACAATTTAGCCTGATGAAATAGAGGTGCCGTGATAACCACTGAAAATTAAATAAGGTGCATAAACTGGCCACTCTCGTATATTGAAATTTGACAAATATAGGACCCTCAATGCGTGAGTTAGATTTGTTTTTGAATGTTTTTTTAATCTGTTTAGTATTAATTTAGCGGCAAAACGTTTATTCGATATACCGTACGCCGACGGTGAAAATACCTAACTGCGAAGAATCGTTCTGCATTTTTGGAATTTTAATTCGTTCTGATTACCACTCTGCAACCCCTGCAAGTCCTTTAAGCACCTAATTATCAGCAAGTGGCACAGAATAGGGTGCAATGACGTCTCATAGTGTCGTAGACCAAGATCCACTTCGGGTTTCTGAGCCAACGTTGTAAGTATTACTTACCAGGTTTATCTAAATCATCCTCAGTTCTTATTGACACGCTGTGCAATGCTGCAGGTCTTGGCGACCTTCCTCTCGGAGTCTCAGCATACACCAGCAATGTATAGCGTCCGGGAGATAGAGAATCGAGAGAGAATTGTGGTTTGTCGTTTCTGACGCGATAAACTGCTTCAGAGAGTCCTCGGCCAGATATGCCCTGGGTTTTACAAATTAAAAAGATAGTTAAGTACGAGTATTATACAAATTATAATTTTTAATGTCGAACTATAGTAAAATAAATAAATCCAAGCATGCTTAAGGTCTTCTTGTCATTCTAACTTTTTAATGCAATCAACAAATATTTACACTATGGATGCCTTGAAATCAAACTCGATCTGAATATTCATAAGATAGATCTTGCTTTTTAGTTACCACAGTGCTATGCTTGACAACTATTTGCAATTTCATTTCATTTTGATTATTTCTTTGCACATACTATGGGTTACATACAATGGTTCTATAATTAGTAGCCCTAACCTAATAATAAACGTGTTATTCACAGGCAGTGCCAAAACCCCGGAAAACTTTAAAGCGCTATTTCAAAATGAAATTCGAAAATATTATAATCGTTCCAACCAGTACATGTTCAGTCAGTTGCTACTGAGCCGTTTTAATAACAAATTTTTTATCTCAAAACCCAGGTGACCCACAACTTAATCAAGAGAAAATCGCCACACAATCAGCATACCACGTACCCTCGGCACCTCACCTGATAATTTATTTTGAAAATGTCATCTCTTACTGTCACACGCTCAGAGTTCCTAGGCAGAATCAATGCACAACACACCATTATAACCTGGCAGTACATCATCACACAAGTAACATGCAAGGTACCTTCGGCACCTCACCTGATCATTCATTGTGGAAATTTCATTGTCCGGCGCTGTCTCCCGCGGCCGTACCTCCAGTGCTTCGAGCAAGAACCTCTGGGACAACCCGCCGTCATGTCCTGGCTCGCAGCTTAACACCTCGTTATCGATTTCGCAGTTCGAAGGCGGTTCTGGTAAAGCTGCACAAATATTGATCAATACAGAATGGTTTCAGTATTATTTTTTTAGATGCATTGCCTTGTTTTGCTTTTTATAGTGCTCACTTTTGACAGAAGGTATTCGTCTCTGCAGAATTATGTTTTTCTAGATCCAGCGGAAAATTTGTCTTAAAAATATACAAAATCAATCTAATAGATAATTACTCCTAAACAAAAAAGAAATCGTTCTTACCAGCAGGCATGATCCTGAACAAGCATGGTTCTCTCTGGTTCCCCACATCATTGCTAGCCCAACACGCTAACCAACCGAGATCCTCTTCATCTGAAGGTAGGCCATGAATCACGGTGCTACTTCCACCGGTCACGGTCACGTTCGATGCTGGTATCTGATTAAAATTACGATTCTTTAGAAAACATTTTTTATAAATCTAGCAGTCCTTATCTTGGAGAGTCTTTTTCTGCATCATATACTTAAGGAATTACGTCATCATCAGATACTGTGCTTAAAATGCTTTTGTACGAAGATTCTATGACGGACTTTCAAACAGTCACCAACTCTACTAAGAAATGCTGTTGACATTTTTTTGGTAATAATTACGTCAAGATTTAAATTAGTTACACTCTGTTTTTTTAGGGAAATTAGGCGACTGGCTGTCTAGCAAATATGTCTTACCGGTAAAACGTCCTTCGTCCCATTATAAGTCCAGTAGAACCTGAGGGGACCAGCGTCATGGGTTGATGGTGCGGTGACCGAGCACCGAGCTCTAACCTCGCCTCCTGGAGCACCTGCTAACTGCTGCACCACTGAGCCGGCGGAGCACTCTGGGCGAGCTGATGAAAGAAATATAACTTGCTCATAAAGTTGACATTCAAAGAATTGATTATTTTGCCCCGGTCTTAGTACCAGAATACAACATGCAATGATCTCACCCTGCAAAAATGCTGTGAAATATTGATATTTAGTGTTTGTGACGCCTTGTTCTAGGCGAATCTATATGATCATCGGATCTACAGGTTTTCTCGCTTCCCTCAGCCACCATTTGGTCGCCGACTTGGCCCAACTCTTTTTAATTAGGTTAAATGGGAAAATTAAACAAAAGCGAAATGTTCGGTGTTACTTACTCAAAATATTCAAAGAGAGCGGTTCACTCAGCGCACTACCCTCGGAGTTCCTGGCTCTACACCTGTACACAGTTGCAAGGTGTCTCTTCAACCCTCGCAGGAGAAGGCGGTTGTTTTCCACCGATATACCGCCTATGGGATCGTCTCTGATTAGGTGTACCTGTGAACAAACTTACTGTAATTAAGATCCAACAAAATAAGCACAAAATCTCTGGGCATGTTACCGTACGCACGGTTAAACTATTTTATTAAGAAGAGGGAAAGAAAACATAATAACGAAGCCAGAAAACAAAGTATAACATTTTAAGAATAGCTTTAAGAATAAAATAAGGGCTTTTTTGAATTGAATGTTTTGATGTAGATAAAACTCTGTGGGATGAATTGTGACTAAATCGACTGAAGCCCTCAACTCTCTGAACGACCGTAAAGCCGCATCAAAAGGCATTAGAAACAAACAAGTTAACAAATACAGCGCAAAATTGAACGTTAGTTTTTATACTTTGAACACCCACGCGAAGTTTAGGGTGACCGCTCATTTTGTAATGTAACATGAGTCATATCATTTAATTTTAATTCTCAAGTATTTTAACTACGCATAATGAATGCAGCAGCTTGACCGAAAATACGTGTGCATAAGCAATAAATGGCTTTACTGCAGGTAATTTACATGAAGAATGGATTATTTATTTATTTATTTTAAGTTTAACTTGGGTAGATATATTAATTTTGGAACACCCGATCCATTATCCATTTATCTATTTCTAACCATAAAAAAGAGTTATTGAAACAAAACTGTCCCATTAAACTTGTGAAAATCGAGTGATCCCAAGAGATCCCGTTGTTTCCTCTTGACCTTAAAAACCTGACACTACCTATTGTGACAAATACAAGTCGTTCAAACCAATTTATTGGTGGTAGAAGAAAAAAAAAGGGTGCGTGTACTTATGTACGCGCGTGAGAAGTTATACTTCTTTGGCATATAAAAAAAAAAAAAAAAAAAAAAAAAAAATACAAAAAAAAAAACACAATCAATAAAGTTCAATTTAGATTTAAACAACTTCTCCCGTGAGAATTTTGTGTGACGTGAGAATTTTGTGTCTCGCTTTTGTAAAATTTCACTCTCATCATTTTTTCATAACGCGCCTAAAGAAGTATAACTTCAAAAATCAACATTCGCAGTTTTAATTGCAACTTATCGAGTGCTTTATCGCTGTGTTACGTTATAACGTTACATTACAAATGAAGCACTAATGTAAGTTCACCTTTATGTTACAAAAGTATGATATAGCGTGACGGAGCGACCACATTACTCAGTAATGAGAATTTAATTATAACTTGAAAATTCAATTTGTTAAGAAAAACATCTTTGTTACAGGATAAGGAAATTATTTAAAAACTTAAGTCTTTATACTCGTACCGTGAGGTTTTCTTAGATTTTCTTTTATGTAGAATATTAATTAAGTGATTAAGACGTACCTACTTAGGCACCCAGTAAAATTTAATTAGTCTGAGTGCCTAATTAAGGGTACCTCTAATCATTTTATAATTATTTGAGGCTTGTGTTAACGCAGACCATAAACATAAACAACCATTGGCCGAATGCTTACCAATCGGCAGATTGATGGGCATACAAAATAAAAGAAATGAATAAATCCAACTGTATCAGATACGAATTATTATTGACTTTGAAACCACTTAGATACTAGGTACAGTCGGCTGCATAATTGCAGACCTACCGTAGAGCTCCAAAACGGGTGTTATAAGAATGATTTCAACACAAGCAAGATTCTAAACACCTGCTTTAGTTGAAGTTTAAAGTCTTCTTACTCATCAATTTATCAAACAAAAACTATTAGAATGAAAACATTCCAAAAATAGTAATTTTAAAACTCTACCGGGGGCTGCAATTACATAGCCGACTGTACCTACTCATTTATGTACAAAATTTTGCGACTAAATATGTAATCGTGTTTTCTGGACTACTTCTGGTAATAAATAATACTACATTATGTCGAATGTCTTTGTTGAACGTAGGTAGATACTGTAATGGGCTCAGGGTCTTGCTGCATTTGCCGATTGTTAATTTGTCGCCGTTGCTCGTGAAGGTTAAGTAACGCCTGATACAAAATTATTTCGATGGGAGACCGATTCACATTATGTAAAAAAAGCGATTTCGAATCTTTTTTTTTTGGGCGTTTAGCCTTGTCCTGATTGCTATCTATGTTAGCAGTCATTACGTTACCAGTTACAGGCGTAGGGCTTCTTGAAACTCTAACAATAGGTATACTATATTAGAAGATGAAGACTGACCTCTGTCCCTCTATAAAATGTGTAATTGACTGCTGGTGGTGATGCGTCTGCTGAACACAGCAGCTCAGCGTTCTCATCTTCCCTGAGTAGTCGAGGGTCTTTCGGTTCCACCAACGATATTTGAGCCACTGGTGCATCTAGAAAAAAACTATAGGTAAATACATTGCAATGAGAATCTTAATGAATGCGAGTGAGGGCGCTTATATGTTTACTAATCCACTAAACAAAAAAATTTTGTCTGTTTTAGGTATTTGTTATTATATCGGTAACAGAAATACATAATCTGATAATCTGTGAAAATTTTAACTGGTTATCTATCATTATTCATGAGATACAGCCTGGTGACAGACAAGCAAACAGACTGACAGACGGACGGACGATGAAATCTTAGTAATAGGGTCTCTAAAAAGACTTATTATGCCTTGAGTGGTCCTGCTCAGAAGGTGAACCAGGTTTTTAGGAAAAGCTTTCTGTTTTTGAAGAAAAACAAGATGAAATTTGACTATATGTCAGAAGCATTTGAGTCATAATATGTGAAAAATAGATATGGGAACTGTTTTTTCATTACGAAAGTTTTTCATTGATGAAATAGTTAAACTTCCGCGTCTGTTGTTCCAGTGAAGCAAACTTCCGTCTTGTTGCCTTGAGGCGTTTGCTTTCATATTTATATCAGGCACGACGCTTGATAGAAATATTATTCATTCAATACCCATACTTAACAACATTCATTTATATAAGTATAAAAGTAAAATTAAATTAAATAGAATAAAATTACAAATAATAAAAATCCTTAAGCGTGTCTCCCCTAACACTTTAATAATAACAATAACTTTGTACTAGTTATTGTGTGTACTGTACGCACTATGCAGTTCATCCGGATGCGATTGCGGCTAAAGGAAATCGAGGTTTTGTAAAAGAAGAAAAAAGTAAAATTACCATTTACTGTAATACCAAGGTTACTGTAATTGCAGGGGCTCAAATTTTTTATGAACTTTCAGAAGACAGTCGGATCGATGGGGCTTTTCACATTTCATTTATAATGGTATTCCGAACATTCGTACAAATTTTCAGCCCCTGCAAATTGTAGTAACCTTACCACTAAAATTTTGCTATTTTGCGCGGGCTATTTAAAGGCATTATTCAGTAACGAAATAGATTAATACTTTTGTAAAAAGAAAGTTATTTCTGGGTACCTTCTTAAAGCCTCTGTCAATGCATGCAATGTTTTTAATTTAAGTCTTATGCTACCTAAAAACTGTTTTTCTGGAAGGGTCGACATTAAATCCCACAAACTAGAACCCGAAACGCAAAACCGACACAACCCCAGTGTAATTCTATTAGGTAACTCAATAATTATTAAGCTATGGCCGGGCCATAATACTGGCAGAAGCGGGTAAATTAGGTTAAGCAGTAAGGGTCATACAGGCTGACAAGTAGATAATGAGCTGGTCCCTTGGAGACCGGTAGAATAGGCAACGTTTTTGTCTCCAACTCACTGTACCGTTTTATTAAATCCAGTTCTTGTTATTGGATTTATGTTTGTGAAATTGTAATTTATATTTTGTTATGGTTTCTTGGCTTGACTGTTTCGGCCACTGACGTTGGAAATTTCGGCTTTTAAAATTTTCACAAGTAAAATAATAGAGTAGGTAAAAGTAATGAAGTCAATTGTTATTCCATTCAAAGTGGATCGATCAACGCGTTTTAAAATGCACAATGTAGGACTATTTCTTATTCCGTTTCAATGTTTTATTGTTGTGTCCCACTGCTGGGCAAAGGCCTCCCCCATTTCCCTTCATGTGTCCCGATCTCCGGCTTATTTTTTCCACTCTGCGTCGAATGTACCTCTATTCAAGTCGTCGTGCTATCGTTTTTTGGGTCTACATTGAATACGCTTATTCATGAATGTATATTGTTCATTTTTTTCAAAAATTTGTCCACAAAAAAAAAAAATTGCGTCACTTTAGGTGATGTTTTTATTTGCTAATGCCCGTCTTAATTCTCATGGAATTTCTGTTAATTAATCATCCCTTCACCTAACTCTATTGATTGGATCCAAACTCGCTGCATCACCAACGCAACGAACGGTACCAAAATATTCTAGACAAAGGCTTGGTACTAATCAACAACTTTAACAATCCACTTTCTAATATAGTTAGACCACTTCAAACAGAAGTGAACCAATCTAATCAAATCACGATTTAAATTCTAACGAAGCTAAAGGCGAATATTTCGATTGTAGACGATTGTTTATTCGGCTCACGATCGTCCTGACAAAGTCGGACCTATCGCTTTAGTAGAGAGCAATGGCTACAGAAGTATTCCTTCACAAAAGCCTTACCACATTTTGGCAAAGTTACTTAAAATGCCTAGACCCATGTCAATCGATAGTGGGTATTACGGTGAACAAATAATGCCTTTACACCGAACCTCTAAAGCGTCTCGGAAACGGGATATTTGTTGAATCATGTTTTTGAATGAATCACGTTTCTTAGTATATCCTGTTTCCAAACGCTTTAGAAGTTCGGTTTGAGGTCATTATTTGTTAACCGTAATGCCTTCCATGCATACATATGGGTCTCAAAATGCACCGCGCAAAAAAAACACTATGCCAAGCAACAATATTATTAGCTAAGGACATTTAGTATGGGAATACTAAATGTCTATAGTTATTAATATTGTGAAACGTTTCACGTGAGATATTTCATCTAATAAGCTCTTTAGACTTGTAAATGTTTTTGAAATTGGTCAGAAGAGTAGAACCAACTTGCAAAAACTAGGATGATTACGTGAATGAATTATACGTTGCCGTAGAATGTCTACATAATTCGAGGGCTACGAGTTTTCGTAGAGGTCCGTTTATATGCTCTACGATAGGCTATAGGAGGCATTCAAAGCGATATAGTTAGGTCCAAAGGTAGCCGTATGCAACCTATATAAGAAAAAGAAAAGAAAAGAAAAGTATATGAGTAGTATTACCGTTGTCTAGCACGCATAACACAAGTCTAGTTACTTAGCTTGGGGCTTTATGGCAATGTGTGGGTAGAATGTCCTGAAATTTTTATTTTCTTATTTTTTTTTTATACTTACATTAGTGCCTACTTCATTTTAATTGTTGAAATATTTAGATTTATTATAAAAGTGAACCTACATAGTTTTAGTGTCCATTCTGTTTCTATTGATATTTCACTACTCTTTGCCTATCGTACCTAGGGAGACGGGCGGCAAACTGTGCAATTATTACGTTGTTTGTTTTGCAACTAGTAGTTTAGTAATACCTACTGCAACTTTTTCGACCATACAATGTAGCTGAAAGGTTGAAAATTAAAATTCAAACAGTTTTGAATTCAACTGACATTTAGTGAAGCTACACCAAATGTCAAACGAATAGTCTGTTTCAAAATTAGAGTGAAAAGGGTTGTGTTTTATTTTTTCAAAGTAAACATTCAGCCATTTTCTCTTAGCCAGCCTCTTCCATACCTACTCTTATTATTATATTACAATGAAATAAAATAAGTAATATTCTTCCTACATTACATTCTGACCGGGTACGAAATGTTTCAAGGTCTGGATGTCAATAATGATTCATTGTCTCAGTGTCATAATGTACAAAAGTATAGCTTTCTTGTTAAACTGTCAGTTTTTGACAGAGTGGTCGTTCTATTTTGAATAGATTCGACCCAGTTGGCACAATGGTCACCATGCCGGACTGACAAACACAGGGTTGCGGGTTCGATTTCCGCCTCAGACGAGTATTTATGCTTAAATATTTTTCTGTGGTCTGTTTTCTAAGTATTATAAGTATTTATTTACAAAAAAAGTATATATGTAGTATATTCGTTGTATAGCACCCATAACACAAGTCTAGTTACTTAGCTTGGGGCTAGGTAACTAGACTAGGTAGGTGTGGAATGTCCTGCAATATTTATTTATTCGATGCGTAAACACAAAAAACCTATGTATTACATGTAAAGAGAACTTTAATTGAGTGTGACACACATCGAAATTAAAATTTCTTACCTTTGAAACAGACTGTAGTAGCTAATATTATAGTGAACACTACTAAACTACCAATACAGACTACACCTACCAACAATGAATATTTTTTTAGATTAATATTTTAATTCGATTTTTTGCCTACGATAGGTACTTTCATTTTGTCGTTTGGGGGCATGAGATATTTAAATTTAATATTGAATAAATTATACTATTTTTCTGCAGGTGCATGAGACCATATTTTTAGAGGCATAAGATCAAGCCGCTTTATTTAATAGGTTGAATGGAGTTTAATACATAAATCACTATCACTACATAGTATAAAACACAGTCGCTTTCTTTGTCCCCATGTCCCTATATCCATATGTATGCTTAAATCTTTAAAATTACGCAACGGATTTTGACGCGGTTTTTTTTAATAGATAGAGTGATTCAAGAGGAAGGTTTATTATGTATAATACATGCATAATATAACCGTGCGAAGCCGGAGCGGGTCGCTAGTAAATAGATAATATAATAACAGAGGTCAAATTTCCCGAGCTATTCTTGACTTAAATCATTTCATCGTGATGAATAAATGAAGAATTTTATCAATAATGCCATAGAAATCCGGAATAAAAGATTTGTCAACACATTCCTTTTCGATTACTAGCTTTCCACTTTTAACAAAAAATATGCGACAATGAACATTTATCTTACGGTAAAAGAAAACATTACAGATACCTATATGAAAACTTAGTTGACTCCAGATGACGTATTGACGAATTCTTTCTTCTAAACACTGCCGACTAAGCTCAGAAGATAGTGGGATAGGTGGTGAGACATCCTATTCCATCCTTAAAGGGATATTACACCACACTGATTCAGGGTCCCTGAATTTAGGTTTAGTATACAACAAGATTCCTGAACAATTTAAAAATGTACCTAAAAAAGCAGCAATTAAAAATTTGGGAAGGTGGCTCGTTGGAGCTTGTTTTTACAGTGTGGACGAGTTCCTATCTGCTAGACGACCTATTTTTAGTTGTTTGATTTGATTTAGGGTGGTTAGGGACCTTATTATTTACCTCGATTATTACATTACACTAAAAACCCTAACTCAGTCGGACAGCGAATCTAGGAGCGGCTTGACACCATGCCACCTGTATTAACAGAACATCAATAAAAAAAAACATACATACAACCGAATTGAGAACCTCCTCCTTTTTTTGAAGTCGGTTGAAAAGCAAAAAAAGCGTTTAGGGAGTAAGGCGGCTCTGACACAGCCTAACTCTTATTACACCTCTCTTAATTAAGGGTTAGGGACCCTGAATCAGTGTAGTGTAATACCCCTTTTACGCAAAAAGCACCCTAAGAGGTCTAGCCTGCATACAAGTACAAATAAATACAAATACAAATGTATTTATTAAAACTCATTTTACATAATACTAAATATTAAAGAGAATAAAAATAACACATAATATGCCTGAACTAGGTAATCCTATATCTCAGGCGAAGAAGAAATAGTCTGGATTTCTCTGGTAAATAAATTGATGTAATTATTTCAAAGAAAATAAAGTTCTATGACAATAAAATTCGTTTTCCTTTTTAATTAAAATATAAAATAGCAAATATTTAATGATGACGTACATACCTATAAAATCCTTCTTCAAACACCATGAACCGTATCCAAAACGAGGTCAAACATTCAAAATATGATATATTACTTATTTATATATCGGGGTACTGGCTCACTCGTACAAACCTCGCGGCCCGGGATTGAGCTCGCTGGTGATTCTAAAACTTTGTTATATCATTATTTTGAAATGTTTATCTTTCCAATTTCTTTACATATAAATCTTAACTTCTTTTTCTTTTTAATTTTCATCTAAATTATCTACTTTAAATAAAATAAAAATTGGCAAAAAATTTGATGGTATCGTTTATTTTTCCGATAAACGTATTGTTTTATGAATATTTTTGTTTATTCAGTACCTACCTTTACAGGAAACAAAAAAAGTTACAGAATAAAATTTTACGTACTTATAGGTAGGTACGTTGTTGTTTTTAGTTTATAGCAATAGGTTTTTAGTTAGAAATTTAATTTTACACAGAAGTAAAGAATATTAATTTTACTAAGAATTTAGGTTGGACCTCAAAATATTAAATAAACTAGCTTTTACCCGCGATTTCGTCCGCGTAGAGTTTGAATTTATTAGATGAAATCTTTTTTTAACGTTAGGAAAGTTTTCTGTATGCCAACTTGATACATTAATGAGTCAGTCAGGTCTTTGAATTTTATACTTTTATAGATAGCATAGAGGTGTTCAGAGCGGAATCACCAGTCGCGAGTTTTACAGGTATGATGAGCCTGTAAACCTGTATACAATTTTCACCCTCACGGCATTTGAAATACGTCAGGAAAGGGGTACAAATTCACAACCAAGGGGTAGATATAATTTTAAAAAGCTAACGCAGATTATAAATTTATAATTGACCGATAATTTAATAGTGAGTAGGAACGGAAACGGAAATAGTATAAAAGTATTTTTCGAAAGTATGTACTTATAATACTGTTGGAATTATAAGTAAAGTATAGGTACCTATATTCTGGTATTATATTCTGAAAATATCGTTATTTGTTTGTGAATTGTCGCTTGTTATACTAACTCCCATTACACACAGCTTAACTTAGTTTTCAAGACGATTCAGATAAACTTATTTTCCAGATCGAATCGGACAATTTAATTAGAAGTTAATATACTAAGTATATATTTTTTTTAGTTTCTAATTACGTGAGCCTGCTCTCAGCAATAAATCGATGAATTTTTGGATTTTAGGTACTTAGAAGATATTCTAGGGGTTAAAAATAGAGTCTAAAACTAATGTTTTAGTTGTTGGGAAGCCAAAATAATTTTGGCTTCCCCTTAATAAACTCTTCATAAACTGCGTTTTTTTTTTTTTTTTTACATCGACGCGACGTTTCAATTTTATTGCAATAATTGTGTTCAAGAAAAGATAGGTATACATGTTTCATTCACATAAACGTGTTTCCTACATGTGAAAGTTGACAGATTCAATTGAAACAGCCGATCGATCGGTCGACAGTTTAGTTTGTCGTCTGGGTTCATCGTAAGCAGTATATTTTACAGAAATTATTTTACGTCCCCGCTCATATGTAGAGAGAAACATAACAACTTGGGAACAAGTCAAAAAGTTTAATCAGGATTATTGTTTGCAAGAATTTTGGTGTAAAGGTAGGAATTAAAAAAACCTTTGTTTGACTAAATTTTGCTTACTTTTTTAAATAAAGGTAAAAAGAGGTACTTACAATAAATATTTTTCGGTAGGTACCATAGGAATAGGTAATCGACCGAATAGGTAATCGATCGTAGGTCGATCAGTAGGTAATCGATCGTAGTCGTAGTTTTCATGACATTCGTCATGAAAAGTTAGTACCTACTGAACGGGCTCAAAAACAATGCCAAGTTGGCAAGTATCAGATATTAAAATTTACCAATTCAACGAAATTGTTTGTATGACACTTATTAAAAATAATTTTCAAAAATAACAAATAAAATTGTGATAATTTCATTTTAATTTGTTACTTTCAAATTTTTTTTTAATAAATGTCCTTTATTTCCATTCAAAAAAGTATGTTTTCAATTCCTATGAATTTCTAATTAAAGATTTATTAATTAACGTTCTAAGCACCTTTTCCTTTTGTAAACTAAACTTATTACAACTCAAACTTTGGCACTTTCAGTTTAACTTGAAACTTTGCGACCACATTCAACCAGCCAACATTGCCAAGGCAACAACAAGGCGCGACAAGATTGTTGCGCGACAATATTTCAAGTTGACTAGATAAGGTGAATATTAACCGGACGTCCGCGAAGTTTGTTATTTCTTCAGTTTTTTAACAAGTTATTGTGTTAACAAGTAGTGTTGTTAACAAGAATGAAATGATCGGGTCTATAAAACGCCACTAAGGAACAAACACAGTTACATACGAGTACATACATTTTACATACACACTTTTGTAGCGTTGTAGAGACCAAACCACCAACTTGCCCACAATTTAGATTATTCTTACGTCAATCTATTTGTCTTTTTTCACAAAAAAGCTGAAGAAAAAAAACCGGCTAAGTACGAGTCGGACTCGCGTAAGGAGGTTTTTTTTGACGAAAATACATAATCTGTGATAAGTGTCTAGCTATCACGCTGTAATATTCCGCTTATCTCTTTAGATACATTACCCTCCTTTGCGCAGTCGCGCAGTCGAGTAAAAATTACCAGATTAAAATCGAAATATAAAATTATTTCTAGTTTCTATGCATCATGCCACATTGAGACCTACCGGTGTCTGTTTGGCATGCTGCTTGTAATCCCGAACGTTACAAACATTTCCTTTCCCGGAAAGCTTCCGGTATCGCCTCGGTATACTCAGCGCTTAAATTTAGCGGGCCGTTTGTTCGACATCACCATAAACCAGCCAAGTTTTACCACACTTCTGTGTAGGTACCTAATTATGTTTTGTCTTTGACTTACTTTATCATGATTCTCTTTGTTGTTCTGTATGATTTGTGAGAGTGGTTTAGTATGTCGAGCTGCCTCTGCCTCAGTGAATAGCTTCGAAGAATGGCGCACAATCGATAATTAATATAATTTTCATGATTTTGTTATTAATTTCTTTAGTAACTTAATGGTCTCATAAAACATTTGTGAAGTTCTGTTGATGAGTTTCATCAGAGTAACGAGCTTAAAAATCAGTAAAAATTAAATTTCCACCCGTGGAGTCGGCTTATTATCTAGATAAGGTAATCCCTACCTTATGAAGAAATTTGGAACCACCACTTTTCGAGAAGTATCCGTGCCGATAGCTGACTATCTTGAGCTTCTTTGCATCTATGTAACACAAACTCTCAACATTGGCTCATACATTAAGTTCAAAGCCTGTGTTGTACTTCCTGGTACGACAAAGTAGATTTTTTTAAAACTTTAGGTGGTACAAAATTACTTTAGATTTGTACCACTAATTTGAAATTTTGTACCCTTACCACTTTGGAGATATGACGGTCATGCTGGTAAGTATACTTCCTAGCACGACCAGGCTGAAATGACGGCTTGCAAAGCAAACCTCCAAAAAGCTTGTTGTTCTGTCGAAGGTAAAAACGGTACTTTACGTCGTCGGGACAATTGCTCAACCTGTCCCAAGCACAAGTCCGGTTATCATGCTCCATGCATGATAATCGGACTTGTGCTTGGGACTGTTCTCATCTCTTGAACAATTCGGGGACATACCAGCTGGAGGCGTTGGAGTGCATTGAAAAGAGAGCCAGGAGGCTCATCAGTGACGATGAACTTGCCCACAAAAAGCTTTACAGCCTCGCAAGAATTACTAGTAATATAACTTACACATAACGTCTAATATGACAGAATCTTCGAGAGTATACGCTGGGAACCAAGGGTTGGAGACACGGCATACTAGCTGCCGGCCGCTGTCTTCTCTTCTTATGTGCCAGGTTAACACACTTCTTGTTACTTCGCCGTCGACTTCCACCTGAACATTTTAAAGGCTATTAGCTGACACATAGCCCACTGAAGAGCATGGGCTTGACATCCAAAGATAATAATTAACGTTTCCAAACTGTAATCATTTTGTTACGTTTCGTAAGTGCGTCTAATAATTATTTTTGTACTAGCTCTTTCTGGTTACATAATTTAATACCAATTTTGGAAAGTCGTTAGTGGTAAAAGTGTAACTAACAAGATATAACAATATAGTGCAACCATTACAAAATAGTGCAGCCATAACGAAATACGGTGACTATAACAAAATAGTGCAACTATAATAAAATAATGTGGCAAATAGTGCGACTATTCATGTTGTTTTGTCCAAAAGAATGTCCAAAATTAGAACCAAATAAAGTAAACAGAAAGAGCTAGTACAAAAATGCTTATTAATCGCGGTTCAAAATAACTTCAGATTATAAATGAATATGAGAACCCTTTCAGGTAATTTGTAAATCAAATTCCTAATTAAACACGCGAGGGCTCAACCTTATGGGATTTGAGAGAGGCATGAGAAGTGATTGGGCTACAGAGACAAATCTATCTTGTGAGGGAAGACAGCGGGGTATGGAGGAAATAAAATATAGTCGACTAGCTTGTGATAGCGGCTTCGTTTGTTTAATTATTGACTTAATATTTAAGAGAACTGTATTATAATTTTCTGTTTTATCATTTTAGTCCACTTCTATAAATATTGATCTTTTAAATCTTATCTAGAAACTTTTAATAACTTTAGAAGTAGAAGCATTGTCGCCTTCCGTTGAAATTCAGAATTTGTACAATTAGTGATTTAGTTAGCAGTTCGTTCAAAATTTTGTATAATATTTATTATCAATTCGTAACAAAAATGTTAGGTTAGATGCTTCATCTATCAAATTGGTACAATTAATTAATTTGTACAAAATTATCAATTTTGTACAATGTCTAAAAATATTTTTATGCATCGCCATTGGTTCAAATTTTGAATTTGTATAATTAGTGATACGTAGCAGTTTGTTCAAAATTTTGTATAAATCACCTAACATGGTTATTTTCACAACTTAAATTAACTCTTGGCTATGATTTTATCCACATACCTGAGTATTAGTGGAGTCAACCAGCTGCGAGTTCAAGAACCAGTCTATGTTCGGAGCTGGTTTGGATCCCCTCGTGGTGCAGACGAAGGACCTGTCTTGACCAGCGTGAGTTGCTCCACTGCCAGTCACTCTGACGAACTGGGGCTTTACTATGGTTAAACATAAGAGTCTCAATACAATACAAAAAATACAAAAAGTTTATTTCATTAACATACTTATTTAAAATTACATAGATTTACACAGTATACAGAGTCTCCTTTTAAGTATAAACTACCTGTGATAGGAGACTCTGGTCTTCCAGAGACTCTGGTCTTCCAATATAATATTGGTATAGTCTATGGTATCTTATGGTTGTTATTACATATTGCTATTAGTACCTATACCTAAAGATTATGGGGATCAATGAACAATTCAAATTAATATTAGGTCTGAGGAAACATCCGTTCTAGCTGTTCTATCTCGCGACAAGGTATTATCAGTAATAAAAAGGGCGGTGTTGGCTTAGTGGTAGATACCTCATCTTTCATTCTGAAGGTCGTGGGTTCGAATCCCGGCCGGCCGTGCACCAATGTATTTTTCTTAAGAAAAATGTATGTGCGCTAATTGACATTGTTCTTACGGTGAAGGAAAACATCGTGATGAAACCCAGCTTAGTTGGCTCCAGAAGTATTGACAAGTTCTCTCCTCTGGACATAGTCGACTAAGCTGAGAGGGTAGGGGCTGGGCAAGCCTACTTCATCTTTACGCAAAGAGGACCCAATTAAAAAAGGGTCTAATCGCGGAAAACAGCCCGTATTCAAGTACAAGATTATCAGTAATCGATAGACAATTAGTGAGACTCCTTTTGACCGCCTTAATATTCGGTGACACTTTAGTTCATTATATGATAGAATAACAAACAAACAAACTTACAAAACAACTTAACAGAAACATCCCTATACATAGGCTGTAGTAACGGAGGCTCCACCCTGCATTGCAACCTCATACCGGCCATCTCCCTCGTCAGCGCTGGAAGATGAAGCTGGGAGACGGAACCCTCCTTGGTAACTGCCAGGAGTTCACTGCCACGGTACCAGGATACGTCTGGTGGCGGCTTTCCTGCGAAATAAGTAAAAAAATTAGTCAGAGGACCACTGGTCCTTAATGGATGCTCGAAAGAGGTAATCCTCAAACTACTGGACCAATTTTGAAAAAAAAATCACAGATGTAAAGCCGCATTATGTAGACGTCATAAAGGCTTTTATCTCGATATTCTCAACTGATCAAATGCGGGTGAAACCAGAAGACGCCGCTAGTGTGACACATGATGTTAAGCGGCCCGATCATTGGCCAGTATTCTGAAGACTCGGATGTGAATTATCCCAAAAAAGTCAGTGATACGAGTATGTCACCCAGAGGTACTTGTGACTTGACTACACAAAAGTAAGGCAATTGACAATCTCTCGGGTGTTTTCGCATATTTCACGAAGACACGTCAAATTATTGTGTCACAATAAAGGTCGTAGCACATATATCAACTCGGAAATGGATCGTCACCGTATCGCCTCGCCGTCAACCTAACGTAAGCGCGTTGCCAACCGATCGGCAGCTCTGAATCACCTCGGCTACGGCTAGGTGGGATATCGCCGCGCGATTAGTCAGTATCCGAACGTGAAGTGTAGACGAAGAACGGCAAGCTAAGGTACGGAGAGTCGTAAGATACGGTTACGGTGAGACGTAAGTGCGGCCACGGCAAGTCGACCACGCACCGTACCGCGGTTCGTGAGCTTGTCCCGAGGCGAGGCGATTACGTTACGATTACTATTAGTGTGCGTTGCAGTAGGGAGTTTCATACAAATCATACTGAACTGCTCGAGTTGACGTTTACGTTCCGTATACGAGTTGATATATGTGCTACGACCTTTAAGGAATGCGAAGTTCTGAGATAATCACTCCATAACTGTTACCTCTCACTGATAAAAGTCTGCAAATTTTGTAGGAACATCTTTCCATCCTGAATTTAGCAGTGATGTAGTTCTTGACTGCATAGCATAGTATAAGGCAACTGTCATATATGCTGTGAAGAACGAACGAATTCTAGAATAGTAGAATGAACTAATTCTAGTTAGTTTTATTCTGATAATTGATAATCATGCTCACCCCCAGCAGCTTGACAGGAAAGAAGAACATTTTGTCCTTCTCTGAATGGTCCAGCAGTTGCTCCCAAAATTTCACGACCTTCGTAGTCATATATTCTTGGATTTTCTGGAGGAACTATAAAAACAAAATTAATTTACTTACTTTACAATGCTCTATCATGATGATAAATAAACTTCACTGGTCTTTTTAACCCCCGACGCAAAAACGACGGGGTGACGTGTGACGTGTCTGTGTGTGTTTGTCTGGCTGTGGCATCGCATGAACCGATTTTGTTTCTTTTGTTTGTGTGGCAAAGGTGAATTAGTCGGAAGTGTTCTTAGCTATGTTTGATCGAAATCGGTTTAGCCGTGAGAAGGTTGTGGGGGATTCCAGTAGGGGGTGTTTAAAATTTAAAACTCTATCTGCTGACTAATGAACATTGCACATTTTAGGTCATTGAGTCTAAATTTGAATTTTTTGAAAAGATCATCAGGTTCAGATCATTATCAATGTTCATTTCTTGTTCATGTTGATAGGCACTAAGAAGAAATATTCGAAAATTACTACGAGATCTCTACACGAAAGAACCAGCAGGAAATATTCAGAAACAGAGTTCAACCTTGTCAGGTCTGAGTAAGAATTGCAAACCCACCGTAGAGCTCCAAAACTGCTAATAATACCATGTTTTTAACTGAAGCAAGAATCTAAGGTCTTGCTCGAGTTCAAGTTCATGAATTTATTAGATAAATATTATTAAAATAAAAACATTTCAGTATTAGTAATTTTAGAACTCTACGGTCAAGTGGGTCTGTAATTCTGTCCTCGACCGTATCTACTTACCAATAACAGTTAAATTAACTCTATAATTTCTAGTTGGTGAGTCAACGTAGTCGATTCTACATCTGTATAGGCCCTCGTCTTGACGAGCCACCTTTTCCACTGCAAGGTGTGCTGAAGAAGGGTCTGATTCGTTGAGCACGAAGTGGCTTCGGGTTCCGAATTCGCCAGCTACTGCCCAATGGACAGGAGGTCCGTTTCGGAAGTCTACCCTGCGGAAAGAAATCTAAAGTTACAAAACTAGTAAACAAAATCTTTTGGCGTGATAACTTCTAATAAATAGATGGAACACCTGTATTCATACAAAAATCAGGGTAATATTGAGTGACGTCATGTTCCGGTTACATGACGCGTCCGTTCCTGTTGGGAAACAAGAGTACCTATGCAATAATAATATCGCTTATCTGGGCTTGTGTTATGGTGACATGTGACGAATAGAAGACTTAAATAACTTATATTATACTAGCGACCCGCTCCGGCTTCGCACGGCTATATTATGCATGTATTATACATATAAACCTTCCTCTTTAATCACTCTATCTATTAAAAAAAACCGCATCAAAATCGGTTGCGTAGTTTTAAAGATCTAAGCATACAAAGGGACATCGGGACGGCGAAAAGTGACTTTATTTTATACTAGCGACCCGCCCCGGCTTCGCACGGCTATATTATGCATGTATTATACATATAAACCTTCCTCTTGAATTACTCTATCTATTAAAAAAAACCGCATTAAAATCCGTTGCGTAGTTTTAAAGATTAAGCATACATAGGGAATAGGGACAGAGAAAGCGACTTTGTTTTTAATATACTACTAGCTGCCCTCCGCGGTTTCACCCGCGTAATTTCCGATCCCGTGGGAATATCGGGATAAATTAAGATGCAAGGTATCCTATCTCTCAAGTTGGATCGAACTGCACATGGTGTGCGAATTTTATTATAATCGGTTCAGTGGTGTAGGAGTCCATTGAGGACAAACATTGTAGTGATAGTGACTATGTAGTGATAGGGAAAAAAAATGGAATAATTTTTTCATCGTTTTCTTATGACGTTATCACGTAAAATTATCATCCGTAATCCGACTTTATAGACAACCATTTTTTTCTGTTTTTAGTATTTGTTGTTATGGCAGCAACAGAAATACATAATTTGTTAAATTTTCAACTGTCTAGCTATCATGGTTCATGAGAGCCTGGCTGGAGCCTGGTGACAGACAGTGAAGTCTTAGTAATAGGGTCCCGTTTTCACCCTAAAAGCCTTGACTTTAAACTTTCCCAATTCAAAATCCCCATTAAACATTAAAATCCTTTTGAGACAACATTAAACACCCGAACGAAATGGATTTCCAACGTCAATTCACAACAAAAAGGCATTCCATAAATAAACTAGCTCTATTTTATTCATGAACCGCGAACGGTGCCAAAATTCCCGGCAAAACTACGAAAACCTACCAAATTCAGTTTGTGACTAACATTTTAAACAAGCGCACACATCTCTAAGGAAGGAAGCAATAGTATAAAGACAGTCCGACTTCCGGCTTGGAAGTGTTCCAGGAAGAAACACTGAGTCAAAGGGGGAAATATTTGTTTAGATGCGCCTTGATAGGTACTCGGAAAATCAATAGGAGATATTGGTTTACGTTGAAGTACTAATAACGGGTGACACACGAATAATATCGTATTTGTAACCGATTTAAAAATGAAGTTTGACTTATTTTTCCGCATAAAACCAAATACGTAAAACACCACCCTTACACAAAACGCCTACCTCAGAATATAACACTTACGCAAAATACCAACTACGCATAACACCAACTTTGATCTAGAAACAAACAAAAGAGGCTACAATCTCATAAATAGATAGATAGATAGATAGATAAACTCTTTATTGTACCACATTAAACCTTAATTCTAACATACATTCTGCTACAAAAACAATAATACCTTACAATATGGCACAATGGGCGGCCTTATCGCTAAAAGCGATCTCTAAATAAAAAAAAAACTAAAAAAAAAATACCAAAAAAAAAAAAAAATTGGTAATATTATTATTTATATAACACGGTTACTGCGGGAGCTTAAAAACCTCTCTTAAATTCAAGTGCGTTACGGGAAATAATGCGTCCCGTAATTATAGTCTTCTCTATTGTGCATTACAAAAGTCTCCCGTACACCTAATATCACATATAACTTTCCGAATTTAATTTTTTAAATTAATTAGCGAAAAATACTGAAAAGTAGTCACTAGTCTGATTTGGTTAAAGACTAAATTCACATCATTGGATTTTCGGAATAATCGAACCTTTTTTTTTGCGAAAAAATGATCACCCGGTGTAACATTATCCTTTACACTAGAACCATAGTGTTGTTGATGCAATCATAGTGAAATCAAATACCTAAAATACACAAGTTAGAGGGGGTCGAAAATGGTCTGAACTGTTTCGAGAAAAGGATGGTACGGCCGTGCCGCTTTTTTGCTCGACTTGGCGGGGGCACTGCCGTGCCCCCAGATAGTATGGAAAATTAAAGATTCAAACATTTTTTTAAATAAATATTATGTTAAGTAACTATCAGGTAGGTATTAACATTTCTTCACAAAAAGTTGTAGAACAGTCTTGTATATTAAACCTACAGTAACAATAGAATAAATATTTTATCGGTTTTTCCTAGAAATTATAATTTGTTTTACCCGACTAAAAAAGGGTTCTGTATTTAGTTAGATAAAAGATTATAGGGAAGATCTTAAAACCTTCACTAAGCGGTATTAAAAATGTTGAACCTTAGGGCGCACGCAAACCACACACTTAAAAATCTTGCGATAGCTTGACGATCGACACAAAAGAAAACATAAAATTTAATAAAATTTCGTATTAGCGCACTTAACCGAGTTTTTTTTACTTTCATTAAGCACCTAAATAACGAAGAGATTGTATATACTAGGTAGTTAGAGCACATTACAAGTTTGCATGGTAATGTCATATCATATATTTTTTTTAGTTTCATCATTCTCTTATTTTAGAAGTT
This sequence comes from Idaea aversata, assembly GCA_907269075.1. NCBI lineage: Eukaryota > Metazoa > Arthropoda > Insecta > Lepidoptera > Geometridae > Idaea > Idaea aversata. The sequence goes on from OU026100.1 coordinate 1,231,529, forward strand.
ACAGGGGGGGGACACACTTTTTACCATTTTGGAAGCGTCTCTCGCGTTAACTATTCAGTTTAGAAAAAATAATAAAATAAATAAAATATTTCAGGACATATTACACATCGCCAAGCTAAGCAACTTAATGTTTGTGTTATGGGTGCCAGATAACGGATAAACTACTTATATACTTTTTTATAATGATAATGATATTAGAAACCTCAATAAGTACCACTTTTGAAGACCTATCCATAGATACCCCACACGTATGGGTTTTATGGTTCAGTTTTTTAAGTTTCAGATCTAAGTAATTATTATCTAACCCTAAAATTTGTTGTTTTTTTCTTCTATTTTTGTGTGAAAATCTTAATGCGGTTCACAGAATACATCTTTTTACCAAGTTTTAACAGTATAGTTCTTATAGTTTCTTCAATTTATGCCAATCAAGGCGTTGTAGCATTTTGGAAATGTATAAGATAGAACCTATACCCGCTCACGTCTGGAACCAATGAAGCCGCCGGTTTCATCACGATGTTCTCCTTCACCGTAAGAGCGATGTTAATTAGCACAAAAAAATCGTGACAAAAAAATCATTGGTACCTAACACGGTTGGCCGGGATTCGAAACTACGACCTTCAAAATAAGAGTCGAGGTATCTACTACCAGGCCTACATCTCTTTAAAAATCTTTAGTCTGCGGCCGCTTTTTTTTCGAATAACAAGATTTTTTTCTAAGCCTATAAAGGGCGGATAAAATATTATTTACTTTCCTACAACTTGTATCGAATAGCAAAAAAAAAATAATAACGTTAGATTAAAATATTTGTGATTTCAGGGAAAAAACTTTCCTATAGATAGACGATCATTCTTTTTGAAGTTATTTATTTACAATACATCATATAAAAAATCTGTAATCCCTTATTTAATATTAGATACTAGCGACCCGCTCCGGCTTCACACGGCTATATTATGTATGTATTATACATATAAACCTTCCTCTTGAATAACTCTATCTATTAAAAAAAACCGCATCAAAATCCGTTGCGTAGTTTTAAAGATCTAAGCATACAAAGGGAAATAGGGTTAAAGGGACGGCGAAAAGTGACTTTATTTTATACTATGTAGTGATAGTGATTTTAAGACATTATTAAAAAATGTTTTAGCATGAAAACAAAATAATAGTAAGGAAAAATTACCAACAGCTCTTGGTTAAGCATAAGAAATTAGCGAGACTCTCCGATCGAATTAAATAAGCTCTTATCGCCCCCCCCCCCTCCCCGGGAGGATCCGATAAGAATAAAAACCTCTCAACCGCTACTTATTATTCTAATACATAATTCTAAGGAATCGGGACCTACTTGTATGCAGGTGAAACCTGTCGGCGCAGTGAAAACATTAATAAAATAAAGACACTTGAAAAATAAACTAAATAAAAGCTCTAAATATCGTGTAACTTCAGTCATAAATCGTTTCAGGACGAAAATCTTAACCCCTTTCTGGCTTGATGCCAAATTTTTGAAAATTTTCGATCGAAAATTTAAAAAGACTGAGTAATTTCGAAGTGTAGTCTAGACTCGTGTCTGGTCTGCATGGGTGCATCATACTCAAGCGCTCGCTTACATTCTTGACAAGACAAAGGGGAACTCATTCGGTATCTTTTGAAGTCAGCTTTGAAGGTGTTGTATTAAGGGGAACCTAACACTTTACGAGATTTTGTCGCATGGCATTTATTGTGTTTGTATTAACTACTTTTACTAACTGCCATAAACTGCAATAAACATAGGTTTTGAAGCTGGGCAACTATCTTATCTTATATATCGGGGGCTGACAAATAGCCAGCAACACTTCGACCCATTGGGATCTTTTGGTTTACCGCTACCTTAATGTTTCTTACTCTTTGAAGAAGTGCTGGGCAACTATATGTATAATAACTCTTTCTTTTGGCTTTGGCGTAGTCGTGTTAAAATAGCTGATCGTATATTAAAATAAAATAAAAATAAAATAAATATTTCAGGACATATTACACATCGCCATCTAGCCCCAAGCTAAGCAACTTAATGCTTGTGTTATGGGTGCCAGATAACGGATAAACTACTTATATACTTTTTTTTTTGTAAATATATACATATTATATATATAGGAAACACCCAGAACCAGAAACAAGAATTTATGGTCAGCATAAATACTTGTTCCCGGCGGGAATCGAACCCGCAACCTTCTGCGTCGCAGTCGGGTGTTCGCCCGACGCGCCACAGAGGTTGTCAAATTAACAATGTCAGAATGTCACAACCTCTTCACTATCACTACATAGTATAAAACAAAGTCGCTTTCTCTGTCCCTATTTCCCTATGTATGCTTAAATCTTTAAAACTACGCAACGGATTTTGATGCGGTTTTTTTAATAGATAGAGTGATTCAAGAGGAAGGTTTATATGTATAATACATTCATAATATAGCCGTGCGAAGCCGGGGCGGGTCGCTAGTTATATCTATATTTATTTTGCAGGAATGCCATCAAATTCAAAGCCAAAACACTTAATTTATTTGGATTCTTTTACAATTAGATCACATCGAAACGTCTTCAAATTGTAGTTTTTTTGTAATCATGCTTACAAATGTCATGATTTTAAATATTTTTGAAGATATTATATCTACTTATTAAAAATGAAGCTCCCTCTGTTACCTGATTTATTTCATTTAAGTTTTGTTATGAATCCGAAAAGATAAAAATCGAATGTTTCGATCTGTCTCCTGGATCTATTGCGGATGATCGTAATTTCAGGAGACCCAAAGCTAGAGATAAAAAAAACTAATTAGACAAGTACAAACTAAACTGTCCAGAAAGAAACCGAACCAATATTTCACGCATTAAAAAGATAACGTCACAACACGCCCATCAGCCAATCAATTACATGGTCTCAAGTAGAGATATATAATTCACAGTGCAATAGAAAGAACCTCGACCTCGGTGCCTCTGCAACGCACTAAGTTGACGGCACAGACTTATGATCTTTTTGGTTAAAGGTTTGATTCACGTAGTTGAACAAATATTTAAAAAATATAATTTATTTTGTTCCTGAGCTAATTGTTTTTACATATAAAATACAAGTTCTGACTGACAGATATATCAATGCATAGCTTTCACCCACTATTCCTATAGTCATGAAAGAAGGGTATGTTCTTTGTGAAGTATATGCGATTTGTATCCACTGTGAAAGGGTTTTTTTTAATCCACCCTTAAGCAACTAAACTTGTGTTATGGTGTCTAGAAAACAGATAGAATACTTATATACCTTCTTTTTGTAAACATACCGAAACACCAAAAGCAAAAATACATAAAGGTACTTAAAAGTTCTAAACAATAGAAAATAACTAGTAGTTCGCCCCGAACTGAGACCTCACGATTTTTTTTACCGGTTTTTGCCAGCTTAAGTATGATAATATAACGACGAAAGACTCCAAATACTTCGGTCTATCTTATTTAAATGATAGGTGCCTAATATCGCTATCCCTACCCTGACCCTGGACATCGATAAACGGATACTTTTAACGAAATTCAAACGCGTTAGGCATATCTTGTCTAGAAAATGAGTTCCATAGCCTAATTTTCTTGGTCTCAATCACGTATTTTTTTATTTCGACTTTTCTTGCTACTCGCTATAGCCTCCTTCCGTCTATATCGCCATATCGTCAGTACCTAGAGTTCCTACTCATCAATTGAACACGATAGACCTAAATTGTCTAGATATGAGTTCATATAGCCTTCTTCCGGCTATATTACGAAATCCCAGATATCAGTTGCTTGTTTAACACATAGATTGCCTACTATCAAGACAACTTTAACGAATCCAAACACGATAGGCGTATCTTGTCTAGAAGATAAGTTCATATTTCTTTGAAGTTGAGTACCTACCTTCTTCCAGCTCTATCACCAGATTCCAGATATCAGCTGATTCTTCAGAAGCTAGAATACTTACTTATCAAGGTGCTTTGAAAGAGTCCAAACATGATATGACTATCTTGCTCTTAAGATAATTTTAAGTTCTTATTGTCACCTTTCTCATCGGGTCTTTATCATCAGACTAAACACCCAAATGTTTAGTACCTATGTACTCATCATAATCGAAAGAGGAAAATAGGAGAGAGGCTCCTCCCTCCATACAAATATATTAGAGAAGTTTGAGACCTATATTATCCGTACTATAATAGGTCCCTAACCAATTGTAAATAAAAATAATAAAAAGATTAGTCACAAGTTTATTAATTAGAATCTCTAGATCGGCTAGCAATACTATTGAATATAATCCACCACAATTGTTAACCAACCGTTGATAATGAAATAAATGAATAATATGAAGCAAAGAGAGGTCTGACGATTTATGGGAAAGTAGAATAGACGCTTTAATAATACAGTCTTCACCCAAGGTAGGTACATCCTGAGTGGCCCAGACGATGTCAATCATAGAAGGATTGACCAATTTTCGCCTCGGCCTCCGTTTAGCTGATCAATAGCTGGTTCAAGCAGCTCCTTCGAAGACCATCGGGAACAACACAAGAGTGCTTGACAATGCACTATAAACTTTTGCGAATTATTTGAATTTAATTTAAGATGACCATATTATTATTATATACCTAATATGGATCATCCATTTTAATCATAATAATAATATCACGAAGTTAAGTTATTTTTGTAATGGTTTTGAAAATTTCTGGAAATCATATTTTTTACGACAATGACAGAAAGAAAACCTGACATTGTCATTTTTGAATCATAAAAGAAGGTCTACGCGTTTTTTTCCTTTTTGATACTGTTGTAATTTGTTAGATTTACATTGCAAAAATTAATTTATTTTGTTTTCCTAATGTGGGTAACTCTGTACTACAGGTTACTATAAAAGCAATGTACGCCCTTACTTTCTCTCTTACTTCAACTTTGGATTCCAACTGGAACACTACATATCTACCTTCCTTGTGGTACACTACATATATCTACCTTCCTTGTGGCCATCATCAGGTATATTCAAATATACGTTTTCACATACTTATACCTGCAACTCTGCATTTCATTACTTCGCCCATAATCCTATTCCCCATAGGTTATGGGCCCAGTACTATTCTAAAATACTGTGCTGTCCTATACCTAAGTGTTTTCGAAAACACGTGGCCGATTAATTTTGAATTTTCGCAATGGAGATTATGAAGACCAAACGAAACATCAAGCTATTCGACGGTGAGAAATACAGCGTGTGGAAATTTCGGATCCGCGCGTTGTTAACTGTGATGAACGTTATCACGGTCATTGATGAAGAACCCATACTACGAATGGATCCTTGGGAGAAGAAAAATCACGAAGTCAAGTTAAAAATGAGGGTAAAATTCAAGCCTAAGAAGAAATCGTTCGTCAAATACTACCATTGTGGGCGCAAAGGTCATGTGAGGAACGACTGCTACTTCTTCAAGCGGACGAGTAAACCCAACCAACAGAAACCAGTAGACAGGCTCCGAACTGTTCAAGCTGTGGAAATCACCGAGATACCAACGTGCAGTGAAGCTACCGGGTTCGCATTTATGTCCGGGAACTTTGAAGGAGGTGCAAGCGGAAACCATCCAACATTTCTGTTGGATTCCGGTGCTTCCAATTACATAATTAAAATGGGAAGTAATTTTCTGTTCTTATTAAAATTTACCTAACCCATTGACAATTTCAGTTACTAAACATGGTGAAATTATTTCAGGTACCAAACGACCCACGTTTGACCGCAAATTATAAGCAACAAGGCATACTAGAGGATGTGTCGTAGTACAATCTGCTTTCGGTGTTGAGGAAGTAGCATGCCAGATTCCTTCGATCAGCATGGAACCAATATCAGTAAGAACGGTAAACTGCTGATGCAAGGTAAGGCAGTTAAACATTTAGTATACCTACAAAAAGTTGATAAGTAGGTACCCATCTAGTTTTGCATAAAAAAAAAAACGACAGATAGGATTGTCGATTTTGAAGTTAAAATTAATCGATCTGTTTCTCAAATATGCAGTGATAAAAATAATTATGAGTGCCACAACTCATCAAAGATTAGGTCACATTAGTAAACAAAAGTTTTTAGAGTTACGAAATAACTGTATGATTGATGACGTCAGTCTAATTGAGGTGATATCACCTGACGACAAATTGTGTGAAGCTTGCATAAACGGGAAACAGACTCGATTGCCATTTAATTCTTGCAAAGATAAAAATTACATTAAGCGACCTTTATTTGTAGTGCATACGGATGTGTGCGGGCCAATCACTCCTTCTACAATCGATAATAAGAAATCTTTTGTGTTGTTTGTCGATCAATATACTCATTACTGTGTTACGTACCTGATAGCTTATAAATCAGATGTGTTCTCGGCTTTTAAAGATTTTGTGGCAAAAAGTGAGGCTAAATTCAATTTAAAGTTGGTTAATTTGTACTGTGATAATGGCCGAGAATATTTATCTAGTGAAATGAAAGATTACTGTGTGTCTAAAGGAATTTCATACCATTTTACTATTCCTAGAACACCACAACAAAATGGCGTTTCAGAGCGTATGGTTAGGACAATAACTGAGAAAGCCCGTGCTATGATTATCGGTGCTAAATTACCTAAGTGTTTTTGGGGCGATGCAGTTTTAACTGCAGTATACTTAGTTAACATTACACCTACCCGCGCTTTGAATAAAAATAAAACTCCTTTCGAGTTGTGGCACGATAAAAAGCCTGCAATTAAATATTTAAAGGTTTTCGGTTCTACCGTCTTTAAACATAATAAAACTAGTAAAAGTAAATTCGATGAGAAATCGTATAAGGGTATTTTGGTAGGGTATGTACCAAACGGCTATAAGGTATGGAACACAGAACGCGAAAACTACGAAACGGCTAGGGATGTCATAGTTGACGAGGTGAATTTTGAGCAATCGAGACCTAAGTTACGATTTGAAGGGAATGAAATTGAACATTTCCATAGTGACTTAACATCAAAATCAGTGTTAAAACCTCAAAGTAGTGTCAGTCCCGAATCTGATATGTCCAAAGCTGATAGTACAAAGTCTGATAGTTCAAAATCGGATGGTTCAAAATCGGATGGTTCAAAATCGGATGGTTCAAAATCGGATAGATCAAAATCGGATGGTTCAAAATCGGATGGTTCAAAATCGGATAGATTAAAATCGGATAGACTAAAATCAGTTGGACGAAAATCAGATAGTTTAAAAATAAATGATTCAAAATCGGATAGTACAAAGTCTGATGAATCTGTTTGTCGTAGTAAAAATCGTAAGCTTAACGATTCAAATACCATGCCAAGAGTTAATGATCAAGCAAGTACTAGTAAAACTTGTTCTTTTGATAAAAATATCGATGATTCTTGTCTGTTGAGAAGGAGTGCTAGGCTTAGAGGTCGTTCCCCTGTTTCTTATAAAGAAATTGATCTTTTATTGTGTGCCGAAACAATAAATTGTAAAGTACCTACTTCATTTAATGAAATTAAAAGTCGTGATGATAGAACTCGATGGGAAGGTGCGATTAGGGATGAGTTAGATTCACTTTTAGCTAATGATACTTGGACATTAGTACCAAGACCTGATCATAAAAATATAGTAGATTGTAAATGGATTTTTAGTATTAAAAATGATAAGTTTGGTAATCCATTAAGATATAAGGCACGTCTCGTTGCCAGGGGTTTTAGTCAAGAATATTTAATTGACTATAATGAAACTTTTGCCCCAGTAGCTCGTATAGCTAGTTTCAGATTCATGATTAGTTTTGCAAATCAGAATAATTTATTAGTTCATCATATGGACGTTAAAACTGCATTTTTAAATGGCATTTTAAAAGAGGAAATTTACATGAAAGTGCCAGACGGTGTATGCAGTAAAGACGGCTACGTTTGCAAATTAAATAAAGCTTTGTATGGATTGAAACAAGCAGCTAGGTGTTGGTTTGAATTATTTGATCAGTGTCTTAAAGAAAAAGGTTTTGTAAATTCATCCGTAGATAGATGTATTTATATTTTAGATAAGGGTGATATAAGTAAAAATATATATATTACTATATGTCGATGATCTAGTATTAATCTGTGCCAATAGGCAATCAATCGACAGCCTAAAGAGTTATTTAATGAGTCAATTTAAAATGATAGACTTAAATGAGATAAAGTTATTTTTAGGCATTAAAATCACTCGAGATTATGATACAGTAACTTTAGATCAAAGTGCATACATAAAAACCATTTTAGAAAAAATTTGGTATGTCTGACTGTAATCCTATTAATACTCCTTTAGAGAATAAACCCAATTATGAAGCTCTAAATGTAGACAGTGAATATAATGCACCTTGTCGCAACCTTATTGGGTGTTTAATGTATGTTATGTTATGTACTCGCCCTGATTTAAGTGTTAGTGTTAGTATTTTGAGCAGATACACAAACAAAAACAATAAAGAGTTGTGGCAATGTCTCAAAAGAGTGCTTAGATATTTGAAAGGCACATTAGAAATAAAACTAACATATAAAAGGTGTAATAATTTTGTACATGTTTTAAGTGGATACGTAGATTCAGATTGGGGTGGTAGTGATGTCAATGATAGAAAAAGTACCTCGGGTTATTTATTTAAGTTATTTAATAGCTGTACAATAACTTGGAATACAAAGAGGCAAGTGTCCGTGGCAGCCTCTTCGACTGAGGCTGAGTACATGGCACTATTTGAAGCTGTAAAAGAAGCATTATGGCTAAAGTCTCTAGCAATTAGTATAAAAATAAATATTGTCAGTCCAATAGCAATTTTTGAAGACAATAATGGTTGTATAAGTATAGCAAATAAGCCTACGAGTCACAAGAGGTCAAAACACATTGACATCAAGTACCATTTCGCTAGAGAACAAGTTGAAAACAATGTAATAAAATTGTTTTATATACCCACAGGTAATCAAATAGCGGATGTACTTACCAAGCCGCTACCAACTGTCACCTTTAAACATTTGAGAGAGGAGATGGGTTTATATTTACAATAATGTTATTAAATTGCAAGAATTTTGTTTACCTAGTTTAAAATTGCAAGAATTTTGGTTTTGTTGAAAATTGCAAGAATTTTGTTTAGTTTAAAATTGCAAGAATTTTGGTTTTGTTGAAAATTGCAAGAATTTTGTTTAGTTGAATTGCAAGAATTTTGTTTAGTTTAAAATTGCAAGAATTTTGGTTTTGTTGAAAATTGCAAGAATTTTGTTTAGTTTAAAATTGCAAGAATTTTGGTTTTGTTAAAAATTGCAAGAATTTTGTTTTTGTTTTAAATTGCAAGAATTAATTTTGTAATTGTAGATTGCAAGTACATTCTAGTTTTAAATTGCAAGATTAAGCTCTAGTTGTAAATTACAAAGTTATTTTTGTTGAAATGGTCTGATTAGGTTTTCCTGGGTTTTCCTAATCCTAGCAACAAATGTTGGGCCATATAATATTGTCTTCTCCCAGTAAACACTTGGAAGGTTGATAATGTTCAAGCTAGGTTTTGATTGATGGTAATTAATTTTTGAGGGGGCGTGTTGTAATTTGTTAGATTTACATTGCAAAAATTAATTTATTTTGTTTTCCTAATGTGGGTAACTCTGTACTACAGGTTACTATAAAAGCAATGTACGCCCTTACTTTCTCTCTTACTTCAACTTTGGATTCCAACTGGAACACTACATATCTACCTTCCTTGTGGCCATCATCAGGTATATTCAAATATACGTTTTCACATACTTATACCTGCAACTCTGCATTTCATTACTTCGCCCATAATCCTATTCCCCATAGATACAAATGAGTTTGATATAAAAATGACGGCTGAAATGATAAATTCCTGTGGATTCCTTCCAGTTCCATCATCAGATCAGTTCCATGGTACCATATTATTGTCACCAAAGTTACGCCCTTTCATTTGATACCCCACTCGGGTTTATTTGCCCCAAAGTTTGCCTGCCATATAGGTAGATCCCGTTTTGCACCCCCTATCTCCGTAACCTCCAGAACGATCCTGCTCATGTTCGAACTTAAAAATTCTATGGACCTCAACTACTCGTATACCAAAAATCATTAAGATCAGAGCAACGGTACTCAAGTTATCGTCGAACAAACATACATAGATACATAGATACATAGATATATAGATACATAGATATATAGATACATAGGTACAACCGACCGACCGTCTCGCCACTAGACCTCTCTCGCTTCGCTCGTTCGGTCAATAATAAAACAAAATTTAATCAAAGTGTGGGATGGGTCGCTCGGATATCGGATCACTCCGCTACTAATCCATTTATTTGAGGTGGGAATCAAACCCGCAATATTCTGCAAGATTGACGCACAGAAGGTCAATTCTCGTAATTAACATTGTTCAAATTACATTTTAATATCATTTCGATTGCATTTCGATCACAAATAATACCCTCAAAACAGCTCAAAATACCCTCAAAGTTAGCTTTTTGTAAAAAATAAACTGACTTTAAGGGTATCTTTTGCAATCGAAATGCATTCGGAATGATATTAAAATGTAATTTAAACCATATTATTTACGAGAATTGGTCTTCTGGTCGCCATAAGGTTCAGATGTTCTCTCTATACATTGTGATGTTAAATCTCTCTGGTCTCAAGACAAACAACTTTTCCAACTTGGGTTTAGTATCCTGGATTAGGCAAGATTAACTTTCGTAGGCCATACACTTAGTAGATATTAGGTGGGTAAGCCAGGTACGACGGGTCAAACTTTAGTGATTCTAGTTGAGGTTGCTTTTAGATACTGATTTTCTGAGGTCAAGTGGCCCTTAAACCTGACAACTTCTTGTCAGGTTTTAGGATCACTTGGCCTCCGCTTAGACCAAAGTGCGACTGCGCTACTCCAAAGTAGGAATATAGCACATCTGCTTCTCTGCCCGTCGTGCCCGTCCTCCAGCATAAGATAAAACCTGATGGAAGGCTCAGAAGCCGGCTCAGAAGCCGGCGTTCTACAGATAAATTATACATTTTTACTAAGTGACAGTGGTTATGCAATTTTATTCCCTGATAGTACATATCGAAATAGAATAGAATAGAATAGAATTTATTCAGACAAACACACGACTTAAAAAACACAAAAACAAGAAAAATTAAACAAAAGAGAAACAGAACTTAAGAGTAAATAAATACAATAAATACACAGAGAATAAGTAAAAAATAAGTATCTGAGAAGTCGTGTGTTGTGGTAAATACGAGTAAAATGAACAATCTCCTGTTTTAAAGTCGGTAAAAACTAGCTAATTCCAAGTCCCTTTTGTCAGAGGGTTAAGAAACTTTAACTACAGCGTACAACACATTAGTTACAGCGAATATAACAACTATTATATTTCCCTCGCCGTTTATACGACGTTTTGTTAAAAAAAAATCGCAATGTTTTTACAAACGTGACTTGAATGTGTTAGTTTAGTAATTTTGTAGCACTATTCGACGTATAGTAGGAACACTTTCAGTTGGTTCTTGATAAACGACTTGGGCATAATTTCTATTAGATTACAAGCGCATGAGAGGCGATATTTGTGATAAAAGAACAGAATTTTTTTTTTCTTTGCCGTCTTCCTACCTTCACTTGTGTCTCCGAAAGCCCCCGTTTATTTGGGGGTCTTTGAGGTAGGAGCGTACCGCGTATCTTCTAGGAAAGCGTGTTACATCATAAACCGGATCGTCACTTACCATCGTGTGAGATAGTGGTTTAACGCTGACATATATTTATTGTAAAAAAACGTTCTCTGATATAATGAAGGCATAAAGCGATACCTATTTAAAGAAAACTAGCTATTTGAACGGTGGCCCACAGTAATATGTAACGGTCACAATTATGCCAGTTCGTGAGACTTGATTAATTGTCTCCAGTACCTGTCATTTCGGTATGTCCTCACTAGTTCCATTCTGAAACTGGTTCGTGGAACAAGTGAGATTATTTTCCACCAAGACCAGCTGAACAAGTAAACGTAGTCAGTGTATATAGCCTACGGTTCACTACTTTGACAAATATTACCCTGTGTGGACAGAGGTCGTGATACGACCTTTTTTCTGATGATAAATCGAATTTCGGGATTAGGTCTGATGTTGAAATCATTTGGTAAATCGCTGGGTTGGATTTGACAGAGTTTTGTTAATTTTTAACCCTGTGACCAGAAAACTTTTGAACTTGTGATCTTCTTTTAGTAGAGTAGGCTCGTGTTCTATGTTTCTGTGTTGTACAAATAAAGTAGTATATCTATCTATCTTATTGTATCCGCTTGCGCAGCCTCGAGTCGATTTGCTGTGAAAAATTATGTTTATCTACTAAAACTTTATAATGTGTTTTAACTTTATAATATTTTAAGCAGCAATTTTTTACAGAAAAAAATATCACGTCAGAAATATTTGTCGAACCCACAACCTTCTGGGTCACAGGCTGGTGCCACCTCACCACGCCACAGAGGTCATCAAGTGGGCGAATACCTTAACTCTCATAGGTCCTGCATGTTTTTCCATACCACAAAAACGTTTCCCTACGACCTTTACTCCACTAACACGAAGGTAGATCAAACATTTACATAACCACATAAACCCATACGAGTTGTAAGGCCATGGTTTATGTGCATATAAAATCCAGGATACAATAGCTACCATAGAGTTTCAACACTTACAAATAATATAGAGAAAACATCAGAGCGTTTTATATAAAAAAAATGTAGGACACTTTAGCCCCAAGCTAGCAATAAAGCTTGCGTTATGGTGCATCGAATAGAATACTTATTTTATACTTTTCTTTTTGACTGGCCAAACATGGCTCAGGACCACCTTGAAAACAGACAAGTGAAGCTTTATTCTAACAGAGGGACAAAAGTTGTTTGCAACAATTTTATGTGCGCCATTAACTTGTTCTTATGGTGAAAGAAATGTGGTGGTGATCTTGCTCCATTTAATACAATATCCCAGGCAATACAGCAACCTGAATTTCAGAGATTAAAATATGTAGACGAAGGACAATATTTAGAGTAGGTACTTGTGTGTGTGTGTCTGTCTGTGGCAACGTAGCTCCCAATCGGATGAACCGATTTTGATTTTGTTTCTTTTATTTAAAAGGTGAATTAGTCGGGATTGTTTTTATGTTTGATCAAAATCCGTTAAGTCGGATCAGTTTATATTTAAATCGAACCAGGAATTAAAAACATGCGGCTATTTTTAGACCTAAACTAACCTAATTGTATATGGATCATTGATATAAGTAGTTTTTATGTTCTCTCTATGACGTAGTATAATAATTTTATCTCTAAGCACGATTCACTTCAGAATATAATTCAGAATAAAGATACGTTCAGTAGGCATGCGATAGGAGTCAACTGTTATTTCCTGTAACTATATATCAATATTGTTTATTAATAGATAGGTAGGTAAGTACTCTAGGTACCTATTCTATTTTGACGCATATGGTTTGGAGTTCTGAGGCTGCGTACTTACCTACTTAATACAGTCAAAATCTATAACGCCCTGTATCTGCTCCCATCGCTTTCGGATATCTTTTCTGTTATTTTTACGTCTTTTAGAAGTCTGCGTTTTGTATGAACAGCGCTTGTAGTGCTAACGATAGATAGATAGATAGATAGATAGATAAACACTTCAAATCAGATCAAATCTCTTAGGTCGAAATTGTGACCGTACCTACTAAATTTATTTTAATTTCGGACTGCCGCATAAGTGACTGAAATTATACCAGTAACCGATGGGAACAAGTAAATAATTGTTTAAATCTCCTGTTTTATATAGATTCAGTAATTCAACCTCTTTTAGTTATTAAGTTAATTGTATTAAAATGAGCCCATTGGTTTAACAAGAAGCTTTTTCGTCTCTATATACTGCAGCTGTGTTTCTGATGCACCTGAACCGATTTCTAAGGGTTTTGTAACTTAAGAGGTAAAAAAGGAACCCATGTGAGATCACTCTCTTGTCCTTTTATTCGTCTGTCCGTGTGTTACCACCGAGTTTCTCAGAAACGGGAAGACCTAGACAATTGTAATTTATACCAAACTAGCGACCCGCTCCGGCTTCGCACGGCTATATTATGCATGTATTATATGTACATACAAAACTTCCTCTTGAATCATTCTATCTATTAAAAAAAAACCGCATCAAAATCCGTTGCGTAGTTTTAAAGATCTAAGCATACAAAGGGACATATTATTATGGACGGCGAAAAGTGACTTTATTTTATACTATGTAGTGATAGTGATAGTGATACTGATGTCTAATAGTCCCTATTAGGTGTATAAAATCAAGGTCCTGAGTCAACACAATCTATACTAATATTTTAAGCTGAAGAGTTTGTTTGTTTGTTCGCGCTACTCTCAAGAACTACTGGTTCGAATTGAAAAAATATTTTTGTGTTGGATAGTCCATTTGTCGAGAAAGGCTATAGGCTATTTTATATTTCAATATTCCCACAGGATCGGGAGTTACGAGGATGAAACCGCGGAGCGCTGCTATAAAAACATATAGTCAAATTTAGTTCTTGGCGAAAACTTGTAAGTGCCAAAACCTTATTTTTTGAAAATTATATTAATTTTATAAATCTTCTCAAATATTGAACTGGCAATATAAAGTAAATGTAATAATTTCGACAGATCAAAAGGTTATTGTTCGACATTCGGGTTTGCCTGATTAATATTGAAACATCTTCTATTGCGATATCTCCCGATTGTTAGTGGTTTAATTAATCAAACGTCTGTTTGTTTAAGCCTGCGCCGTTTGCCATCGGTTTGTGATTCATTAATGAATAGGAAAATTAAAATATCTAACTATTTACACTCCGCAGTTTTACATTCATTTTAAAATGAATTCTTTACAAATATCTTTTCTCTACATATATAATAATAACTAGCTGAGCCCCGTGGTTTCAGCCGTGTTAGTCTGTATGCCGCAGAAATTTCCGGGTCAAAAGTATGTTATTTCCTGCTATTATTATGCCTACTCCAGTATAGAAACCAATAAATAAACACCTGCTAATAACATTTTTAAAATGTATTTAAGATCTTTGTATGACTTTGGAACATCTCTAATGAGAAGAAACCACACTTTTGTGGGTATTTTTAGGGTTCCTCAAAATGTAAAAAAGGAACCCTTATAAGATCACTTTCTTTTTCGTCTGTCTGTCTGTCA
The DNA here is from genome assembly GCA_907269075.1 of Idaea aversata. Classification (NCBI taxonomy): domain Eukaryota; kingdom Metazoa; phylum Arthropoda; class Insecta; order Lepidoptera; family Geometridae; genus Idaea; species Idaea aversata. The sequence goes on from OU026100.1 coordinate 1,246,703, forward strand.
CCAACGATATAAAAATCAAGGTCCTGAGGAAACACGATAAAAAGATATGGGCAAATTTACATTTTCGCAAAAACTTGTAAGTACCAAAATTTACTTTGTTTTCAACTTTTTTATATTTCGAAATTTTCCCTTTACTTGTGCTATATACATATAACCTTGTTAATCACCATTATTATTTACTTATTAAGAGCCTGTAGTGTCCCACTGCAGGGCAAAGGCCTCTCTACTCCCCCTCCACTGATGGCGATCTTGTGCGACGGATTGCCAATCTGTCATAAATTTGCTTCTTCTTCTCTTCTCGCCACCTTCGACGGGGTCTGCCGGGTAATCTATTAATTTCATGAAATAAGAACACCTCTAAAAGTGTTTAATAAAGCTGGAATACTATAAAAAATATTATAAAGAATGGATGCGGGTTCGGTCGGTGCCTAAGAACGCTATCAGCTAGGCTCGTTCACCACTGGCGCTATGCCAACTGGGGCTGCTATTACTCTTGCTATGGATTTGGGCAATGCGACACGTGATGCATCAGGAAGCCCTTGCCGAGGGATGAATTTTCTGATACCTGACTTGTTTGGAGATTTACGATTCGATGGAATTTTTGAATGTAAAATTTTGAAGACTAACATGAAACAAATGAAAATTAAATTAAATTTAAAAATTTAGTTTAAATTTAATTAAAATAATACATAATATTTTTTATTAATTTTTTTTTTTATTAAATTTAATGTTATTTGAATTTTTCTATCTATCTATGTATGAAAAAGATGCTTCGCAGATCGTAGTTGGTACCTCGATGTCACGTCTATGTAAATAGAAACCGGTCAAGTGCGAGTCGGACTCGCGCACCAAGGGTTCCGTATTCTGGTTTATGGGAGCCCCACTTTAATATTATTATTTTTCTATTTTTATTATTTGTTTTTACAGCGGCAACATAAATACTTAATCTGTGAAAATTTCAACTCTCTGAACCGTGATATCTAATCACGGTTCATGAGATACAGCCTGGTGACAGACAGACGGACGGACAGACAGACAGCGTTGTCCGGTTTTTACACTTCGGGTACGAAACTTTAAAAATGAATGGTTAATATATCCTATGCCCCAGACACTACAACACACCGAATAGCATAGATAAAAGTTTTTGGTTCTATTTAAATAATCTGAAATAATTTGAAATAATCAGATATAAAAGACCAATATTACTAATCCGTAAATATGAGGATATGCCCGGTTGTTACATGTTCACACCACTGGGTTTTGAGACCGTTGGCTGCTGGGGGCCCTGTGCTAGGACCTTTTTGAGGGAGCTGTCGGCGCGCCTTGTCGAGGCTACTGGCGATCCTAGAGCTGGCGGCTTCTTGTCCCAGCGACTCAGTCTTGCTATTCAGTGAGGGAATGCTGCCAGCATTTTGGGGACTATGCCCCGGGAGGGTGTAGCCGAGGGCTTCCTCTTTTTAATGTTAAGGCTTTTTATTTTTAAATTTTTTGTTTTTTTGTGTTTTACTAATTTTATTATAAATATTTATATTGTTTGGTTTTACATTTAATTTCTGGGTGGTGGGTATTTCTTTTTTTTTGACTTCTTTTGTATTATTTTGTGTATAATTAGCTAGTATTTAATGTTTTGGAGATTGACAATAAAACTACTAATTCTATATTAAGACTAATATTATTACCATACGTTTTCAATTCCAATATATCTGCATCTACCTATCTATAACGCTAATTGTTAAGTACAACATAGTCGAACTCCTCCGAGCGTCTGACAAGTACCTCCTGAAGAATGCCTCATCTTGTTAAGTCCCCAAAGTTTCCGTTTACGTTGAAGCTTATCCGCATTTCCGTGTATTCTGTTTTGTTGTCTTACGTAGCTAAGTCTTACTTAATAATGTTCTTTGGTAGTCACTGACTGATAGATTATGCTCAGAAATATAGAAATATGTTTAATGGGGTTGAAACTTTCTGGCATGAAATACGTAAGACATTTTTTTGCAGTTGTGCAACCAATTTTCAATAATATTGCAAGGTATAGTGGAAATTAATGCAAACAACAAAGTGTCTGATTCGCTTTTTGTATGTTAATTTATTACAATCATCTCATCAATTAAGCGATTGATAATAAAGAAAGTTATTTTTCAACAGACAAACCTGCCACTTTACAAGATTTTGTTATCAACATTTGTATTAACGGTCGCTATCTTAAGATAGATTAGTAAGTTGGCCGCAAAAGAGGCGTAGGCGACCACTATCTAAGGCTCAAAACTTCAAAGTTAATACCTACCCTTTAATTTTTTTATAAAATTTATATATAAAATGTATTATACTTAATTATAATATATTTTTTAAATAAAGCGGGCTCCAGATGGTTGGGAAAAAGCAAAGCGATTGGTCTAAGCCACCGACCAAGGTCATTGAAAGTCAAATCAGGAAACAACGGTTTACACGGCAGAAATGCAGATGCCTCTGCAAATGGGTCGTTGCAGAGAAAATTTAAGCAAATGGGGGTATATTGCACCGACTGAGGAGCAATGCGAGGGTGAAGCCCCGTCGCAGTCCATAACTGGTCGAACGTCACTGACTCGAAAAGAAGAAGACATCTGCAGATTTGTTTTTTTCCAATTATGTGGACCTAGGCTGCCTTTGAAATACTTTTTTTGATCGTTCACTAAAATTACAATTCTCCATACATTTTAGTAACGCTTTCATAAATTAATATTGAAATGTGAAAAGAGAAGTGTCGTGTCTTCGCTTCGTTCTACATTGCTTTGTATTGCGTTCGCTTACGTAAGACACATCGTACCTACTGGATAATTTTAACATTTATCTATAGGTGTATCATGTATACAGGGTTAAGGGTAACTTACTGCGCCCCGCAGTTTCACCCGCGTAAGTCCCGATCCCGTGGGAATATCAAAATAAAAAGTAGTAAAAATAGCATTCCTCGAAAAGTAGATTATCCAATACAAAAATAATTTATCAAACAAACAAACTCTTCAGCTTTATAATAATAGTATAGGTTATAATAATATATAATACCGGAATAGGAATGCTACTTTTGTACACCTTAACAATCAACTTTTAACTTAAATTAAACATTTTTTCGATAGACTTGAGGTTATATTTACCTGAAAATCAGCTGTTACTACACGGAAATTAATCTTAACAATATGCTCATTTTCAAAGTTTAATTGACTGTTCTAAGTCTGATGACCTTTTTTTTCTTCTTCATATTTTTTATCAGCTGGTTTGCGAATTTATAAAACATCAAAATTTTCCAAAAAATGTTTTTATAAATTCGTAAACCAGCTATATTGCTTATACATTGCAATAGCTTCATATATAATTGCCAAAAACCCTGTATATAATTTTGTAAATAATATAGGTTAGTTTATATAGCTTGAATACTATATTGAGGTGGCAAGTTTGCGAGTTTGTTGAGTATCTGTAGGTATCGATCCTGTGATGGGTTTAGGTACCTACTGATCTGAAGAAGTTGTTAGAAATTAGCATAGTCTTTATCTTGATTCTTGTAAACCAGTTAATATAAATATAAGTTTTTTTTAATAAGTATTGTGGCACAATTCACACATCGCTATCTAGCCCCAAGCTATGTAACTAGACTTGTGTTATGGGTGCTAGACAACGGATATTCTACTTATATACTTTTCATTTGTTAATTTATACTTTCTAATACATAGAAACAACCAGATCACAGACAAATATCAAAGCATAAATACTTGTCTGAGGCGGGAATCGAACCCGCAACCCTGGTGTTTGGTAGTCCGGCATGGTAACCATATTGCCAACCGGGTTCGTCATAATTCTAATAAGATAATCTATCGATATCTATATTCTTCCAGTTTTCAAATCGCGAGTGAATAGGTCTTTTAGGAAATTGTGTGACATCTTAGGCCGCATCGTCATCTACCATTAAGAGGAAAGGGTACCGGCGGCGGCGCTCTCTTCATACAAACGTAGTCGACTGTAATAGGTTTTATGAAACAAAAATATTTGTGGTAGTGTCATTATCCAGGGATGAAACAGTCGACTACGTTCGTATGGAGAGAGCGCCGGTACCCTTTCACCTTAAGGAGGTGTGATAATGGTCAAACGTTTAACCTATCATTAGTAAAAAAAGACATAATACCTACCTACATAGACAAGCCGATAACAAACGAATACATAACTTGATTTGGCCACCACCATTCATTTGATCTTGTGATTTTTTGAAAATCAATTTGTTTATTATATAACTAGCGACCTGCCCCGGCTTCGCACGGCTGTATTATGCATGTATTATATCTAAAAACCTTCCTCGTTAATCATTCTATCTATGTAAAAAAACCGCATCAAAATCCGTTGCGTAGTTTTAAAGATCTAAGCATACAAAGGGACATAGGGACGGCGAAAAGTGCCTTTATTTTAAACTATGTAGTGATTATATTACAGATTTTTTAACGTTTTTTGTTTCAAAATTTCGATCTCAAAAGGGTTCCATAATATGTAACTCAATTTAAAATGTACCTATTAATTCATGTTGAAGACGCTAGAGAAAATTAAATTGTGACACGACGCAAGGTACCACTTAATTGCAATTTGCTTGACTTATTACATCTTCGCTTCAATTTGTTAACGAATTTGAAAGAAGGGATGTTTCTCAAGGCATCCTGTATTGTTTTGGGGAATTTGAAAGTGATTTTATTAATTTTGATTTTATTTGATGGCATTTTGTCAGGGAAATTTCTTGATATGATGCTACGGGGTCACGGGTGCCTACTACGTACTTGTACTTGTATACTTAGGCTGTTTTCCGCAATCAGACCCTTTTTATTTGGGTCCTTTTTGCATGAGTATGGAGTAGGCTTGCCCAGCACCTATTACCCTCTCAGCTTAGTAGACCATGTCCAGAGAAAAGAACTTGTCAATACTTCTGGAGCCAACTAAGCCGCGGGTTTTATCATGATGTTTTCCTCCACCACGAGCAATGCACACATAATTTTTTCTGGGATTTGAACCCACGACCTTCAGAATGAAACTCGAGGTATCTACCACTAAGCCAACACCGCTCTTGCCTACTACGTATTGACGAATGTACCGTGGCTTTAAACCTAGTGATTTCGACCAAATAACAACTGGCTAGGTCAACCCGTTGCGTTCCTGAGAAAATCGGTGGTGACACGGACAGACAGATAGACGGACAATAAAATGGTCTTATAAGGGTTCCTTTCTTTACCTTTTGAGGTACGGAACCCTAAAACAACGGAAGCTGGTCATGAACACAGTGTTCATTTTGTTCGAACCTTCTACACTTTTTTTTTACTTGAGGGTAGAAATAAAACGCTTGGTCTATTACTTAAAATTGGTCGAGCAGTCGTGTCATCGACGTCAGATGAGACATACGCTTACGTGTTTTGTCGCCCGCGTCGGGAGTTCCACCGGGATATTCGTGGATCTTATCGCGATATACGTGGGAAAACAGTGTGTGTGTGAGAAGTTGTGTTAATTGTTAACTTTGGAGGTCGGCGCGGGCGCATCGTTTGTGCTGTACCTACTTCCACCGGACTACTTACCCGGAAGAATGTGACGTATTAGTTCTTATAGTGTGCATATAGCTAGTGACAATTGTTATCACCGTTTATCTTAAATAATATACGTGCAGAGAATCCTGAAACTACCATCCAGAGGAACGGTGGTGCCGATTGAACAAGGTAAGTGGCCATAGTTTTGTTTCTCCCTATATAGGTTCCTTCAGTGCGTATTCAGAGAATTTTATTCTGGCAGTAGCCATCAGTTGTCCTTCTTATTATCTAAAAATTCTACCGACCTATTGATCTACAAAAAAACCCACACATTTGAAGTATAGGTAGGTATGTCAGAGCGCCGGTGGTGTCGTCATTTTTTTTATTTCACTTTTGTATTTCTTGTGACTATTTTTTCGGAGAAAACGAATGTATACATTTACACTTATTAATTCTATGCTATTTATAAAATTAAATGAGCAAACGTAATTCAATCTCTTGCAGCGGTTTCTTGATTTTTAAACTTTGTTGTCCTCTCCAAATTTATGTGTACCTTTTTTTATCTAACTAAAAAAGTTACACATTTTCTACCTACTACTTAACTAGTTTAAGAATATTTTTTTCGGAAGTGTAACAATTTACTAGTGTCTTGTCGGGACGAGAACTCGAACCCAAGACCTTTGAAATTAAAGTCGAAGTATCGCCCAGTATTATAAACCCCCATGAGTTTCTTATGTCTTCTTATTTGATTCGTTTCTAAACATCCTAACATAGTTTTTAAATAATGATCTCATGCGAAAGATTCCAACCATTTTTTTTAAACCAACGAAACTTTGAGAAGCTTTCGTAATAAAATAACCAAAAATTAAATGCTCCTCTAAAATATTTTCGTTCAAACTAAGTGTAATGTTAAAACTTGAAAAACATGGCGGTCATTAGCAATTGAAACCGTCCTGGCTGGCTTCAAACCTGGTACACGTTGGCTCCGCGCCAAATTCATACAACTATCCCTCTGTACAGAGTGTCTCGGGAGGGTTTGTTATCCCAGAGTACTACTTACTGAGAGCTTTGAATATATTCTTAGAGAAAAATGATTGTCTCTTATCGAACCTTGTTTTACCGGGCTAGTGCATTAGTTCCTACCAACATTTCCCTCCTGGTGGATAAGAATAGATTTTTTTATGTTTGAAGTGAAAACTTCTAAAAAAATATGCGTAGGTACCGGGCTAAAAGCCCGGTACGCATATTTTTAGATGAGATAAAATCTCTGAACTCGCGACACCGTTACGAGACGCAGCTACAGTGTGTACATATTATTATGCATGTAAATATATTTTGTAGTTGTTTAGTGAATAAGTTTTTTTTATGTTTAAAGTTTTTTTTATTGTTGTTTTTCTAAGTTTTCACAACCGTACTTTAATTTTAATTTTTTTCTGTACCATTAAGCTAGTAGGGCTAGGTGGACTAGCTAGTCAACTGATAGTACTTATTATAACAATCAAGTTATTCTATACAAGTAAAAATATTTATCAGATATTGTGGAGGGAAAAGAGATGCATATTTGTAATATATAATGAATTAATGCAATTTTTCCACACACACACTTCAACGTTGATTTATCCAGATAATGTTTTATCTCCGTACAAGGCATAGTTAAAAAAATAAAACCGGAAAAGAAGCGAAAAAGCGCCTTAGTACGTAAAATCCAATTCATTTTAGTTTCATTTTTTCTAAACCCCTATTTTAAAGTCTTTATGTTTGTTTGAACGCAAAAATAAAAAAAATGAATTTTCCAAATTGGTCTAGGTGTCTTCGAGTAATCGGGGAACATACCTATATTCCGACGAATTGAGTTGACCTCCTCCGTTTTTCAATTAAGTTTTATAAATAAATTAGCAGCGCGTCAAGCCGCGGTTTCACCCCCGGAAGCTTTTAAATCACTCTATCTATTAAAAAAATACATACAACCGAATTGAGAACCTCCTCTTTTTTTGGAGTCGGTTAAAGAAACCGCATCAAAATCCGTTGCGGAGTTTTAAAGATCTAAGCAGACATGGACGGCGAAAAGTGACTTTATTTTATACTATGTTAGGATTAGGAAGTACCAAGTTTCATCAAAATCGGTTCCGTAATTTCGGAGCCCTTTCAATTAAAATAAACAGTCAAATCTTTTCTAATTATAATCACTACATAGTATAACACAAAGTCGGTTTCTCTGTCCCTATATCCCTTTGTATGCTTAAATTTTTAGAACTATACGCAACGGATTTTGATGCGGTTTTTTTAATAGATAGAGTGATTCAAGAGGAAGGTTTATACATGCATAATATAGCCGTGCGAAGCCGGGGCGGGTCGCTAGTATTTAATATAGTATAGAAAATCAAAAATCCTTACAACACTATCAATAGATCCTAGGACGAAAAACATTTATTTAACAGCCGCCAAGTATCCAAAACCCCTGGAGCCCCATCGCCTATTAAAAAATCATCGTGTTCCGTAGCATCAGATAAGCGGGTAACTGTCAAAGTTGAGTTTGTACCCGTTAATTCCCGACGTTTAGTAACTCCATCGATTCGGAATTATCGTCCAACACCGACACTTTAGTACTGAGGTTCTCAAACTGTTGACGTTAGGACCCGCCATTTGGTTTAGATACTTTTTAAATAGATATAAATTCTTTTACACATTTTTTGTGTTAGTTAAAATTGATTTTTATTTCTTGTTTTGATGACTGTTATAATTTTTTGTAACCTAAATATTCCTAGACCAGGAAATGTTACGGCAAAACAAGACTAAAAATGTTGCCTGAAAAATAAACTTTTGCACAATTGCATATTATGCAGTCTAAACAGAAGGCTTTGTCAAGTACTCTCACGAGTACATGCTCTCCAATGAAAAAAGGAAAGAAACAGGAGTACCTATAAAAGAAAAATAACGGTATATCCCACCAGCCAATTTAGGCAAGCAATGTTGTATGCTATGATATTTTCTGATTCTGTCAAAGTTCTGTACTTTGATGTTGTAACACAGTTTCTTGCTAGTGTCTAGATATTTCTTAAGAAATTAATAATAGGGCAAATGTAGAAATTGTTGAGAAACGCTAGCATCAGGGACTAAGATAAGTTTGACCTAATTTGATGATGCTAAAGGATCAACTCCAGAAGTAGGTAAATGTTTTAGATAACTGCGCCTACATTTTGAGTTAGGTGTTTTTTATTTTCAAAACTATTTAAATACTTTTTAAAGATTAATACAGCAAAGACAGTTTGTTTTATCACAGAATTTGCAAAAAAATCACAGAATTTGCAAAAAAACTTCTGAAAAGTTATATTTTGAAACAGAATCACAGAATTTGCAAAAAAAACTTCTGAAAAGTTATATTTTGAAAAGGACACGGTTAAAGGTCGCTGCATACGTACCGTGATTTTTCTCGTGCCGGACGGGACGTGATATTTTTATATAAAACGCTGTCAAGAAATGGTCACGTCCCGTCCGGCACGTGAAAAATAACGTTACTTTAAAATACACGAAAATTTTATGGACGATGCACGTCATGTCCGTCCCGTCCGAGGTTTTATCACGTCACGTATGCAGCCTATACTTACTTAAAATTTTGAAAAAGTAATAACTGAGTAATCAACGTAATTAAGGCCGCTCGCTCCATATTTGGGCGAGGCAGGGAAATGCGATGTGCACGTTTCCTATTTTCCCACAAGCTCAGGCGCAGGTATACCCGCAATGCGCAGCTAGTATAAACAAATCTCTTCAAAATAAACACAATAGACCAATTTCTGTAAGTAAATATATATAGATGTAACTGGGTACGTTATGTATGTGGGTACATGAAAGCAATTACCATTTCAACAAAATAAAGTAATTCGGTCCTTCGAAATACCTATTCTCTTACGAAAACAATATGAATGTAAGACTGACTTTACAATCGGTACGTGAGGCTGTTTTCTCTTACAGTACACTCACAAAGAAAATACTAAATCTTAAAAAAAAACAAATATAGTTTATTTTTTATTCGCTAGATGGCAGTAAAAAATTTAAATCAGCGCCATCTACATTCGAATAGCGGTCTTTCTAGAAACTAAGTTTCTCAATTTGTGTAATAGATGGCAGTATAAGTTAAACAAAAAGACTAACACAAATAAAATCTCATCTGTCACGTCAAAATCTGTCGCGAGAACGGCTGAAAATGCTCACCCACAAAAGAGCCCAACGCGCCATAAGAAGTTTTCACTTCAAAAAAAACAAAGGAACCGCCGCTAAAAATGGTGTTCCTCACATCGTTTTAATTTTGTGTAAATAAGGGAATTAATTTACCAAAACGTTATATTTAAAGTAAATTTTTCACATCTTCTTACTAGTCATGGTTATGTACTGGGGATTTTTATTACATCTGTTATTAAATACAGGGTTTTTAAAACAGCATTGTGGCGGCGTGTAATATAATGAATACCAATACTACAAAATGGCATACTTTTAATGGAAGGACTAATATAAAAATACACTGTAAAATAAATTTCAAAAGACTTACTGTATTTAGTTCCGCTAATAAGAGTGTCCCTATCTGAGAGTTGTGAGCCTCCGTCAACCATTTTTACGTGTTTGTTGGACATTGTTTCGGCATATTATCCATACTTCCCCAGTATCCAGACCAATAGCATCCCATCATAATAGCTCAAGTAGTTTTCTCCTGTAGTTTATCTATAGTTTTATCCAAACCCAGCTGCATTTTTAGAATGTGGATCTTAAAGATATTCGCCGGTTCAGTATCAACATCATACTATGCCATTAAACTTGTTATTGTAAAGGCCCTCACAGACATGTACTACATGTCTGTAGAGGCCCTTTACTGTTAGAGTAAGTTAAGTAAACCCACCAAAAACATAACTTGTAAAAAAAAACTGGTTGCCTGTAAAGTCGGTATACGGGCGAAAGTTTTACGTGACAACAACTGTGCTCGAGTGGAAGGGACGCGTGCCTCTCACTCGCTCTCATTGTGAGCGCATAACGTCAGCGGAGCGTAACGCAGTTTCTTGAAGTGTCACCCGGCAAAAAAATGTATAAAACGTTGTCACGTCAAAAACCAAGTCTCACAACCCAGTTCTTCTACCGTAAAAAGTTGTGAGATCCATGTAATACCAAGTCGGTTAATTTATTCAGTCCCGCTAAAGGGACTTTCTGTCTAAGTTATTTGGTAACAGATTGACTTGGCAATCGCATGAAAACACAACATATCTCGCAAGCAATACATATTATATTAAATTAGATTTTTTGCGTGCGATTGCCAAGTTGCGAGACTTGGTTTTTTTTACAAGTTATGTTTTTGATGGGATATCATTTCTTTTTGTATTCGTAGATAGTCCTACTTTTTTTTTCTTTCCAGTACATTCTACTTCTTGAATACCTACAACGGATTTTCTTATACAGGTACACTGATTCATTGGCTGCAAATATAACTTTGTAATCCTATATATTTATATGGGATTACAAAGTTATTTATGCATTTGGTGTATCTGGAAAACTGGACCGAAGTTGCATAATATTTTAGTTTTTCCTTGATTTATACACTAAACACTAATTGGATTCAAAATTGGAAGCTTCTGTCTGCTAGAAGTGCCTTAGACTCTTGATGATCGGTCAGTGAGTGAGTGAGTGAGTGACAAAATTAGGAAACTTTGACTAGTTATAATTCTTAAACTACTTTTTCAAATTGAATGAAATTTGAAATATACTGAGTTCATACAATGCTTACTTGTTATCTGAAAATTCAGGCTTTTAGTTTTATCCACAACGAAGTTATAGGGGGTCGAAAATGGCTAGAACTGTTTCGAGAAAAGTATGGTACGGCCGTGCCGCTTTTTTGCTCGACTCGGGGGGCACTGCAATTAAACACTTTTATTCCCAACTGTACTTAAAGGTCTCAATTGCGTACCGTTTCATGACTTGTTTGTTATTTAAAACTGTTTAGGGTTTTCTCATTCATTTAGGTTATTAGTTTGAAAGATTACGGTCCACGTTTGCAGGGTAGAGCTGTTAATGCAGTCGTTATAGAACTCTTGGTGTTATAAGGGTTTTAAAATAGAGTAAGAGATTTTTATGCTACAGTAACTTTCATTTTTAGTCGCTTGCAAAAACATTTTTTTGTAACTGCGCTATAATCATTTTACCATAGATATCCATTTTGTCTTTTTTTTAATATTTGACAGATTAGAATGTGAAATTTGTATAGCGGGCGAAGATCTTTATTACATAGTTTATAACAATGTCGCTTTTGCTGTCTGTCCCTAAGTATTCTTAAATCTTTAAAACTTCGCAACGGATTTTGATTGGATTTTTTTAATAGATAGAGTGTTTCAAGACGAAGGTTTATAGGTATAAAATAAATAAATAAAAATGAATAAATATTGCAGGACAATCCACACATCGCCATCAAGCCCCAAGCTAAGTAACTAGTCTTGTGTTATGGGTGCTAGACAACGGATATACTACCTAAATACTTTTCTTTTGTAAAAATATACTTATAATACATAGAAATAACCAAGTATCTAAGCATAAATACATGTCTGAGGCGGCAATCGAACCCGCGACTCAGTGTTTGGCAGTCCGGCATGCTTTGCTTGTTTCGGCTTTACTTTGTGTTTATCGTATTCTGTTTCTTTCTGTGTTGTACAAATAAAGTTATCTATCTATCTATCTATCATGGTGACCATTGTGCAAACTGGGTCGTCAAATAATACATGCAATATGTTATGTAACATGTATAGTACATGCATAATGTAGACGCGCGAAGCCGGGGCGGGTCGCTAGTAATAATTGTAAAAAACTAGCTTTTGCCCACGTCTGCGTAGACTTCAGTTTTTTTTTAATCCTTATCGGATGCCTACGTTAAAAGAGCTATCTGTAAGTATGCCAAATTTTACACCTATCTGTTCATTGACTTGTGCGTTGATATTATGTCAGTCAGTCATGACTTTGAATTTTATATATAGAGAATCTTCCTTTTCCAAAGTCGGTTCAAAAACAAATCACAGTTTCCAAGCCCAGCTTTGTATACCAACCATATATCAGATGTCTATTTATTCAATATCGAATACCGGGTAGTAAAGTCTGTAGAACTTGGCACCGCTACGCCATAACCGGCCGGAGATATAGCTCCTCCAACGAACCTAAGAAATATTTACCAGTACACGGTGCCAGAATACTGTAAATTGTGGCATCTATAGAGCAATAATGAATTACAGGGTGGCTCTAAAATACGTTGACAAACAGTTTTAAGAATAGTTTTATTGTTTATATTGATACAGTGCTGTGAGTTCTAAATAATAAAAATATAGTATTATTTTATATTGAATATTTATGAGTTTTCAAAATAACCGCCAAATGCTTGGATACACAGGGTTAAACGTTTTCTGAAATTTTCAACGATATTCCGCACCTCCTCTTCAGATACTTTATCCCACTCATGAATAAGTGATGCCTTAAGCGCGTTTATACTTGTGTGTGGAGTCGCACAGACCCTCACCTCGAAGATAGACTACACACTGGTAATCCATCGGGTTTAAGTCCAGTGAATACGGAGGCCATTCCCTAGAACTTATGAAACCAGGAAAGTTTACCATACACCGCTGCTGCACGCTTAAGGTCCTTTGAGATGGAGCAGAGTCCTGTTGAAAACTTCACGGTTGGTCGCCGAAATGCTGCTGGCTCCAAGGAAGAACTACACCCTCTAAAATATCCCGTCGGTATATTTCTTGGTTTATTTTCACACCTTTTTCGACGAAAACTAGGGGAGTTTTGCCTGTTGAGCAAATACCGCCCCAAACCATAACTGAATCCGGTTTTTGGCAATAAGAGACAACTGCTGCGGCTCCAGGGCGGCTAGAAGAGTAAATTCTATCATTTTTGCGATTAGAAATATAGACCCGCTGAAGGCAACACTTATTCATGCGTGGGATAAAATATCTGAAGAGGAGGTGCGGAAAATCGTTGAAAATTTCAGAAAACGTTTAACCCTGTGTATCCAAGCAAATGGCGGTTATTTTGAAAACTAATAAATATTCAATATAAAATAATACTATATTTTTATTATTTAGAACTCACAGCACTGTATCAATATAAACAATAAAACTATTCTTAAAACTGTTTGTCAACGTATTTTAGAGCCACCCTGTATTATAGAGCTATGTTGTGTTATTATATTGTTTTTCACACCTGCAGCACTTTGCTCACGGATTAAAGCCCTATTATCCTCAACTTAAAGCAAGACTTTATTCCCAAGGGAGATAATGTTGTATGAGGGAATAAAGTGATTTGAATTTGGAACGTTGAAATTCGTGTGAAAATTCTTGATTTTAATTTTGAAGGTCTCAGCAAATAGGTTTTATTTATAATAAGTCATTTGATTGGTCTACAAAAATCTAGCAGGCCACGATTTATGTTTTTTATTTTGATTGTTACGTTAGGTCTAAGCAAATAGGTTTTGCCTATAATACCTACCAAATATTTACCATCATGCACCATATCAATATCATTGCTATTGCCCCATTTTTTTTTTAAAGTGTTTTTTTTAAAGTGGCCAGGGAACTGGCCACCACAAGAATTAAAAAAAAATTGGACTGACGGTATGAAAAGTAGAGTATGCACCTCGGGATAAAGCATGTCCTCGTCTTGGGCGGCTTGAACCCCTCGCTTAACTCAGGACTCTACTTAACTCCATCGCTTCGCTCAGGAGTTAACTTTAGACTCCCTCGGTGCGCTCGGGAGTTAACTCGAGGGTCCCTCGTTGCACTCGGGGTTCAATATGCTACCCACAATATAAAACATTGCTTTATGCCCTTGATGCATAATCTACTATTATGCCCGAATTATTATTTTGACGTGATAGCGTCTTATGAATCGATGAACACCGTACTGCTCTCACAAATTAGTGTTACGTTACGCTGACGTTACGGGAACGAATGTGACCGTTATTGACAAGGTAACCATAGCAACGTATTATCGTTGCTATGGTTACCATCAATGTTTTCTTATGACGTAAACCGACTTTACAGAGACCCATTTTTTATCTCTTCTCATCGTCTTTTGTTTCTTTTTACGATTGTCTTTTTACCCGACTTCAAAAAAAGGAGGAGGTTCTCAATTCGGTTGTATGTATTTTTTTAATTTTTTTTATTGACGTGATAATTTTAAATAGGTACATCACATTTTACTCTCTCTATGGCAACTTTAAAATTATCTACTGGCTAAGTAGGTTCACTAGCTAGGTCCCGCGGTTTCACTTGCTGTAGTTCCGATCTTGTGAAAAAAGAAATAAATAAAAGATGAGGTAAATCACGACGAGAGATAATATTTCCAAACTTCACGAAAATTTTCCAAACTGGGGTTATTGCGGGTGCAGTCTCGTGAAAATGGTGCTTGAAACAGCGACGACATATCGACTTACACAAAAAAATGACATGGTAAATATCCCATTTTTAATAGTGTGAATAATTGCATGGTTTGATTAATTCGGGTTCGATTCCCGCCTCAGACAAGTATTTATGCTTAAATATTTATGTGTGGTCTGGTTGTTTCTATGTATTATATGTATACATTTACAAAAGAAAAGTATAAAATATAAGTAGTATATCCGTTGTCTAGCACGCATAACACAAGTCTAGTTACCTAACTTAGGGCTAGGTGCTGGCTAGGTGGCGATGTGTGGAATGTTCTGGAATATTTATTATTATTAATTAATGCGATTGCATTTAATTGCATTTTCATCGTTTTTTTGTAATTGCATTTCCATGCCCTAGAAACTAGAAACAACAACACTTAAAACTCCATTTCACATTAAAAGTGTAACTCAACTATAAGACAAATGATCCTTCTTCCTCAGTGTCTGTTTGTCAGAACAATTCATCAAATCGTCTACGCTACGTCAAGACCATACTAACTTCATTAATTTATGTAGAGATTTCAAACTATTAATTATTAATAACTAGTAGAGCTACGTGGGTTTACCCATTGAAGTTACGATGCCGTGGGAATATCATTATAGCCAGTTGACTAAAAGCTTTAAATGTGTCTTCAAAAAAATGTTTTCAAATGAATTTCATTTTTATACCTAGTACCTGCATTGAACAATTCGTTTGTGGCGACGCATTACATCGCCACCAACAGATGGCGCCACTAAGCCGATCGAAGATCCTAGATCGCGCAAGCGAAGTTTTTCTGAAGATAAGCTCATATACAAGTTCCAACGAAACATCGTTGGGCCGCGGCCTACCGGGTATAACACCTGCCCGGTGGAAGATCTTCCCTTTGGAGGTACATACCACCTCGTACCTCCAAACGTTCATTAAGTTTTAATAATGAATTCGATCTGAACTAAAACAAAAGTCAAAACTAAAGATAAGATAAACAAAAGACTTCTGAGTATCTTAATGATAAGAATCCAAGGACGTGACTTTAATTGCTCCATTTCAAATAATACGTTAAAATATTTGTAATATTGACCTTTGTGACCCCATGAGTTTCTTGTGCATTCCTCTCATTGGTGGGCGCGTTCCGAAGGCACACATCCTAACTTAGTATTTAAGACCTTTCTGTGTGATCTTTGTACAAAATGTACTAATGCAATCAAATTAATAAAAAAAATTACTTTTACTTTGATCGGACAGAAACGAAAGAGGATCGTAACAAGGGTCGGTCCCGAGAAGGTGACCAGAAGACGATAAGAACAAAAGACAGTCTGAACTGTAATAAAATAAAAGTCGAATTTCGATCCTGTTTCAAACGCCATGTTCACAAACATGGTGCATGGAAGAGCATCGAAATATCGAGTTCCATAAAAACACAGGTGAAATCCAAACAGTGAAAAATGATAGGCAATTTTTTATCTCAATATCCATCCATATAAATGGAATTTATGCGAATGAAACCGCAAGGCACATCTACTAATTCCATAATTTATAACCAACCATGATGAGTGCAATAAAAATAATTAACCTAATTTTGGATAGTCCGCAATGAAAATGTCGTCATAAAATGATTTTACTTGCAATAAATATTTAATGAACGGCCAATTATCGTACGGAGCGAACTTCACCGGCTATCACTCAACTTTACACATGAATTATCCATGGTTATTAACTTTTATATTATACTAGCTGCGCTCCGCGGTTTCACCCGCGTAACTCCCGATCCCGTGGGAATATCGGGATAAAAAGTAGCCTATAGCCTTCCTCGATAAATGGACTATCCAACACAAAAAGAATTTTTCAATTCGAACTAGCAGTTCCTGAGATTAGCGCGTTCAAACAAACAAACAAACAAACTCTTCAGCTTTATAATATTAAGTATAGATTATAGCTGGTTATAGTAATTAAATTCTGATTTTGACTGCAATTTTTGTGGTAGTTACTTATTGTACACAGATTTTATATAGACGAGCAGCTAAACATCGAAGCTCGTCATCACCTACTTACTGCATAGGTAGCTAAAAATTGACCCTTATATGATTTGATGAAATAAAATCCTTGGATAAACTTCTCACATTTATTGCAGTAATCAGACCAATTATCACTATCATTAACGATTAATTCTTTATTAATCACCACCTTACGTCAAAATACCTAAATCTACGTATATTTTTATCAATAATTACGGTAGGTATACTTTTAAGAGATGCTACTCGATCGAGTCTCCAAAACGAAGTGTGTCACAAATACGTTTGACCGTTGCCATTTTATATTATTTTTCAATTACCCGCAAAAACATTTATTCAAATCAAATAGCATCCTTTTAAATTTGTTTAAACAATAATTATTTAAAGCTATAAAAATATAAAAACAACCTGATTCATTGTAAATTAACATAATTAAACCAATAATAACACGAAAATCTAGGTAAAATATCAAAATCATTACAATACCAAATAACTCCTGAACCCGTAAGAATATCGAAATAAAAAGTAGCCTATGACACTCCCAATGAAACAATGTATCATCGTACCAAGTTTTATCAAAATCGTTCCAATAGTTTCGGAGCCTAATCAATTCAAACAAAAACAGATTATGTGTTCCAACCGGTTGTTCCAGCATTCTCCGACAGTCGTTTCGCCTTTGGACCGATCGCCGATAGAACGTTTCATTCCTGAGTGTACTGATGTATAATTTACGAAAGACCTATATTCTAGACCACTAAACAAATATTTTTTTACGAATTTTAACAATTCAAATTTTTATTGGAAATTATTAAGTTATGTTTTTTGGAATAACATCGTTTTTGGAAATAAAGATCATTAATGTTTGAAATAGCAGTTCAAACTCAATCCACAAATAAGACCCCCAAGTCAATAACCTTAAAATTAACGAAAAAAAGTTTAAAATTTTAAAAGTCGTTGAACAATTTATTATTGTTATTAGCCTTTTATTCTACTAGTTTTTTTCCGCGCCGTGCCTTAAGTAAAAAAAAATATGAAAATAATTACTTAGTTTAGTAAATTAAGGGTAAAATAAACTGCATCCGAATCTGTGAATTAATTTAGAAGCACACTCGGCTTTTAATAAAATCCAATCCGAGCTTAAGTTCCGCAAAAAAATCTTATCGCAAATATTATTTCTAAGAATAAACATTACCACTTTTATTAACAGAAAATGAATTTAACACATTATACTAAAAGCAGCACAGACTACATAACAGACGATCGGCCGACGGACAATTTGATGGCAAATAAAGTTGAACGTCTTCCTTTAAAATTTTCTTTTTCACACACAGGTGAATTATCATGATAAGTCTATGGTGTTCCACTTCAGGGCAAAGGTCTTTTTACTCCGTTTCTATGCGCGTTTGTTTAATGGCAATTTAATATGTGACTCATCTATGTCCTCTTCCTTATGACCTACGATTGCTACCAGGACAACCAGGACTTACGGCTTACCGTGCCTTTCAAGCACAAAAGGGCTCGAGTGAGCATTTTTTCCGCAATTTTAATCGTTCATTCATCAAAATAATAACCACGTTAGGCGTTGCTTAACCTGCACGACCGAAAACGGTATTCAAACGCAGCTGGAACATAAGCTTCTCTCATTATAAGGTTAAGAAGCTATCGGCTGATTGAATAATCTATACTCTGTGGTTCTTGGGAACAATGCGTTGGTTCCATTACATAAATGAGCAGCGATGGCCGTAGCTTCGGATTTCCATGAGAAGGTAGTAATGGGGTACATTTCAGCATATGGTTTGCTATGGGAATATTATGTTCGGTTCATATTCAATGAATATAAAAACGGATTTTTGTAAAAATAAACTGCTTCAGAGAAGAACTGCGACGTTTGCTCTTAGTTTCTTGAGATAATTGGAGTTTCAAGAAGGGACTGTTAATTTTCCAATACTCAATACTTTCAGAATGAACTATTATTAATGTTTACATCAAATATGCTGAGTTTTAGTGGGAATGTTTGTTATTATCTTGAAATATTGGCTTAAACCTTCGCAGACTAGATGCTTGGCGCTTGAGCTAAACTGACTGTAGATCGCCATGGGATCATGAGATGTGGAGGAAAGTATTTGCCCACGAGTAAGACAGATTTAGCCAGTTTCAACTAAATTCGTTTAGCAGTCACTTAAATATCTTTTTTTATGTGGAGCTAAAGGTGGTTCTGCCTGCCAATGTCTCAATTTGTTTAGAATTAGGAATGTACGTATTTTTCCATTTCCCTATAATAGCAGTCATCACATCGTTTGGATGTGTCTCTTTCCTTTTTTGTCTCATACAGTCCATTCATCTTTTCTTAGGTCGTTACTTGAACCCTCTAACTTCAGACTCATACTGGTAATAAGTGGCCAGATTATGCCCACTAGAAATCTGACAGTCCCACCTCACCACGTAACACGTTATGGACATGACGCTATTACACTGCAAAACAATGCTCTAAGGATTATTCTGACTTTATATCAATGTTCAAACGACTGACACAAGCCCCAAGACCTGTATATTGATATCTCCAAAAGTTTATTTATCTCAGCAGCTCGATCCTACGTTACCCCTTTCTCGCCAGCTGCATTGTTAACTAGATCATGTGTTGGTACATTAGGATACAATGGTGATTTGGAGGCGTATATCGGATCAGTTACCTTTTGATTAAAGCATTGAAGCAAGATAATGCCTTTAATACTGTCTTGTGATGGTTAATTGGTACCTGGTGACTAACAAGCTATTTGTCAGTTATGTATAAATTATAACATTTGCCTTTAGGTATACCTAACCTTATTTAGATTTTTTATGTTTTGATGTCCCCAACAATCCTGCATACTTAAACCACATGAAATAAAACACTAAATTTTTCAAAACTTCTATGAAAGACAGGCTCAAAATTTCGCCCAGTGTGGGGCGCGGGTAAACGTAAGCCGACGCGTTGGCTTGAAGCCGACGCACTTACCGCGGTAAGGCCCCTGGATCGCCAACAACTTTTTTCTATAGTATTTAAAGCGCTCTGTAGTGACTGGGGATATGTATTTAGTCGAATTATCCAGCATCTAGAGTATCATCTCAACTTAATCGACCATGTCCAGAGGAAATAACTCGTCATAACGTATGGAGCTGACTAAGCCAAGGGTTTTATATATATGTTTTCCTTCACGTTAAACCAATATGTTAATAACAAACATATATTTTTCGTAAATAAAAATCTATTGGTGCCGGGATGCGATCCCAGGACCTTCACCATGAAATTGGTGATAGGAAGAGCGGTGTTGGCATAGTGGTAGTTAAATAAACTTACGTATAAATAGGCATTCGATCTCCATCTTTGAACCAAAGCAACATGGCGACGTCGCGTGTCGGTGCAGCGAAGTCGCAAGGCAGGCGCGTCATGCCTCCAGGTGCTGACCATACTTGAATTACATCTGGAAAGATAAGTTGTTTTATTGTACTTGTCACACTGAAAGAGTTCTACTTAAATACCTTCACCATCATCATTATCCTCATTTGGTGAAAGACCATCGTAAGGTCTTTAACCACAATTTCGAGTTCCTGTGGAAGTTATAACTCATTCAGTATTTTAGATCGTCTAACCACGTCCACTTCTATCAAATACCTTAGAAACTCCTTACGGAATATATTGGGTCAAGATAATGACGGCTATTTATAGTTTTGTGCCTTTAACGTTTGACAGCAATTATTATTGACAGAACAAAAACTTGAAGAATTGGTGATGATAGATTAGGTCAAAATATGAGAGTGGGGTATCTCCCCACTCTCATTTTGTTTTTTCTACCGGTCCGGGTAGGCAAATAATGATAAATTTCGATTTGACTGGGTCACTATTCGCAGAGCAAATTGTGCCCATTTTTTCCTTTTTCTTGAAGTGTTAGATTTATGTAGGTAAACATCATCTACATTGTTATTATTTTATTACATTCCGTGTCAACTGCACCAGGCAAATGTAAGTGATTTATTAAAATTGTAACAATAAATTAATAAAAAAATAAATATGAATAAATATTGCAGGACATTCCACACATCGCCATCTCGCCCCTGGCTAAGTAACTAGACTTGTGTTATGGGTGCTAAACAACGGATATACTACTTATACAGGGTTATTGGAAATTAATTGACACGGCGTTAAGGGCTTCTTCTGTGCACCTTAACAAACAACTTTTGTTCTACGACTTTTGTCGAAACTTAATACATATCCCAAAAAAAAATATTTAAGTGTTTCTCGTACTGTCTGGTAATTTTCTATGTCTAGGTATGCGGCAAGTGCGCGCGCGCGATCGGCACGATACCTACTATGATTGATTCTGTGACGTAGACGTAGAGTTGAGTATTATTTGAACTGTTGGATTTAATTTTTTATTTTTGTATGGAATATTTTTATAATGAATTTCCAAAAGTCGTAGAACAAAAGTTGATCGTTAAGGTGCACAGAAGAAGCCCTTAACGCCGTGTCAATTAATTTCCAATAACCCTGTATATATTTTTCTTTTGTAAATAAACATTTTATTTCTAGGCAGAAACCTTCACAATATAGGTAAACTATATTTATATATTTTTTTATTGTAGTTTTATGTGAAACTTGCTTTATCAGTAAGTCAGGACTTTGAATTCTATAAATATAATATCTTTATAGAATTGAACAAAACCTATACTTATTCATTATATTTTTGACATTACTCATTGAATTTTTGCGAACAATGATTTTTCTTCTCCACATTTTCTCAGCCGCCGAAGTATAAATAAAAAGTCCGCAATTACCAATTTCGCGGGCGAAAATTACACAAAGAAAATAATAGAAAGAAGTAAATTGACCGATGAAATGAAAGACCGTTTTCGTCCGAACAAATCAAAGAACGAGGCATTGAATTAAATTGTTTTAAATTGATTCATTTTTAATAAAAACTGTTGATTGTTTTTCGCGTGAAAAATTCTCCTTACAAACCGTCACGCGTTTTGAATCACAAAGAAAAGAATGTTTAAGTATAGCTATGGTTTGACAAAGGACCGAACCAGCAAAACACGTGCAAAAAAACGTAGTCTGTATGAAAACTTCAGATTCACCAACTTATGAAGATTGACATGGGCGCGTTCAGATGACACGCGTTGACCACGCGCCCACCACGCGCATCACACGCGTTGACCACGCGTTGAACACGCGTTGAACACGCGTTGAACACGCGTTGAACACGCGTTGAACACGCGTTGAAATTTGTTCTATATGTAATTTAAGTCTTATGACACATTAATAGATCTCAAATTGCATTTATCAAGTCCACCCGCTCACGCCCCGCGCACGCCTCGCGCACGCCCCGCGCCTGCTTGCAGAAATGCAATTTGAGATCTATTAATGTGTCATAAGACTCAAATTATGTATAGAACAAATTTCAACGCGTGTCATCTGAACGCGCCCTAGGCACAAAATCTGCAAACGACTAATTTGACACGGTAATACCTAGTACATAACAGGTTGACGCTTAACGGTTCCCCTAACGGATCCTCTACTTTCAACGGCCCCCTATAAAAAACTATCTCACACTTATCGTCCCCCCTGGACTAGGGGAGACAATAAGCGCTAATCACTACATAGTATAAAATAAAGTCACTTTTCGCCGTCCCTATGTCCCTTTGTATGCTTAGATCTTTAAAACTACGCAACGGATTTGGTGGATTTGGATAGAGTGATTAACGAGGAAGGTTTTTAGATATAATACATGCATAATACAGCCGTGCGAAGCCGGGGCGGGTCGCTAGTTTAAAATAAGATCGAAAGGTGTAGCGGACCTATGCTCCCTCAGGGGAGACGGTTAAGATTTTTTCAATCTCATCGTATCCCCAGGTCCAAGAAAAACAAAAACAAAAGACGATAATATACCATAATGGCAAGTTCAAACCGCATTTATATAGACAACAGGTAACCTAAATAAACTTAAAGGCTATTAAAAAAGGTTATAACGTGAGTGCTAATGAGCAATCTCCTGGTTGTATTCGGCTGTGGCTTATTACCACCCATAGGCTTAAATCGTATCGCCAAGCGGACTTGTCCGTGTTCCAATACGTAGCTGTTTTGTTTAACTGCCGTCTACCTTTACTCGCGTCTCTTTAGAAGGCCCGTGTTGTGGATCTTGAAGTCACGAGTGTGTAGGTATCTTCTAGGAATGCGTGCTACATCTTAGGCCGTATCGTCACTTACCATCGTGTGAGATAGTGGTCAAGAACTGTTTTATTATAAATAAAATTGATAGGTCCTAAAATAGGTAAAAAATATTATTTCAGTGAGTTATAAAGGTTACATATCATAATAACTAAGTTCATTATAACTATGTTCGAAATAACTACGGTCGATTCACATAAGTTCATAATACCTAACGGTCGATTCGGCCACACATTATAATAACTAAGTTCAATATAATTATGTTCGAAATAACTACGGTCAATTCACATATGTTCATAATACCTAACGGTCGATTCAACTACTGTTTAATATACCTAAGTTTGATTCAACTAAAATTAATTGAACTAACGAACGATTGATCTAATGTACGAAACACCTACGGTTTAAAAAAAATCAAATTTATAAAATGCACGCTCCCTAACCAAGTGAAATATGTAGAATTACGGTAAATAGGTAGAAAAAAATCAAATAGGTAAAAATCGGGGCAACATATAAAGACCCGGAAAACTCCCTACCCAGAACCGACATGGATAGGTTAGGTTCATATTAGAACTGCGACCACAACGCACGAGCCGAGCCGGCCGCTGCCGCGGCACCGCTCGCTTCGCTCGCTCGGCTCGGCGAGTGCAAGAAACAAATTCTATCTATTTCACTTGGTTTTTTTTTGTTTTTTTTTTAAACCGTAGGTGAAAACCATAAATGAATTAATTGTAGTTGAATAAACCGTTGGTGAATGTATTGTAGTTAAATTAACCGTAGGTAATACCTACTGCTTAAAATACCTAATGGAAGAAACCTTCCATTAGGTATTTTTAACAGTAGGTATTATGACTGTAAATATTTCGAACATAGTTATAATAAACATAGTTCAATTTACCGTAGTTGTTTCGTACATTAGGTATTTCGTTCATTAGTTATTACAAAAATATGTGAAACAACCATTAGGTATTTTAAACAGTAGGTATTATGACCGTAGTTATTTCGAACATAGTTATATTGAACTTATTTATTATGATATGTAACCTGATTTAATAGGTAATGAAATTGACTATTTTAACAAATACTAATATAGATAAAATTTGTTATTTAGGTAAGTTTTAAAATAGGTGTAATTGACTATTTCAGCAAATACTAAAATTGATAAAATAGGCTATTTCGGTAAGTGCTAAAATAGTCAAGATAGGCAATATCGGTAAGTACCAAAATAAATCAAATAGGTAGATAAATAAATTGGCACCTATCACAAACTCTACTCTAAATCTGAGCTTCTCCGATGAAGACGAAATATCAAAGCAAATGGAAACATCCACAGATCTCTACTATAAACATTTGTAAACAGCTGTTGTCTGTACGTCCATGGAATAGATTAGGAATCTAGTACATTTGTGCTTTGAATGTGGGAACATAAACTAAATGTTTACGCAGTATACGCAGGTACAGGTATTTGCGGGGATTAAAATATTACAGTTTTTCTTTTTCAAGTTTTGGCCATTTTGGCTTTGCACGTTGTAAGAAAAAACCCTTTAAGTACTAATCTCTTTTAAGTACCTACTTAAAAGGAATTACTCACAGGGTAGGTACCTAACTACTTCCAGGATATCATCAATTAAATAAAATTGCCTGATGGTAAAAGAAGATTCTTTTAATTTTAAAGTTCGTGAAGATTAACCTTAATTTACTGTAAATTGAAATTACGGTTAAAAAATCAGTAATTTCAATTTACAAAATAAAAAGTTATTAATCACTAGCTGCGCCCCGCGGTTTCACCCGCGCTAGTCCGAGTCTCGTAGGAATATCGGAATAAGAAGTACCTAGCTTTTTTGTTAGGGTCTCTAGCTACCTGCTACCGACTTTCATCACAATTCGTATTTTTCAATTCGTTTTTTTTTTTTGTCGTTTTTGTGTTTAGCAATGCCAGTATTAAGGGAAGCGGTGTTATAGGAAAGCAAGACGTGAAGGGAAGGAACGTCACGTCAAGGTAACGTGAGGTCTCGTGGGAGACCGAAGTCTTGGAAAAGCGATGTCGTAGGAAATTAAAGTCGTGGAAAATGAAGTTTGGGAGAGCGGTTAGATTTTAAGAGTCCAGACAGACCCAGAATGCTTTTATGTCACGTCACCGTCGCGGATGGAGTAGGATAGGTTAGTTAATGTGACCAAATTCGTGCGAGCGAAGCGAGCGGTTAGATTTTAGGAGTCCAGACAGACCCAGAATGCTTTTCTGACACGGAACCGTCGCGGATGGAGTACCAAACACGTGCGAGCGAAGCGAGCGGTTAGATCTTTAGGAGTCCAGACAGACCCAGAATGATTTTCTGACACGGAACCGTCGCAGATGGAGTAGCAAACACGTGCGAGCGGAGCGAGCGTTTAGATTTTTAGGAGTCCAGACAGACCTAGAATGCTTTTCTGACACGGGACCGTCGCGGATGGAGTAGCAAACACGTGCGAGCGAAGCGAGCGCTTACATTTTTAGGAGTCCAGACAGACCCAGAATGCTTTTCTGACACGAAACAGTCGCGGATGGAGTAGGTTAGCTTAGTTATTGCGACTAAACATGTGCGAGCGAAGCGAGCGGTTAGATCTTTAGGAGTCTAGACAGACCCAGAATGCTTTTCTGACACGAAACCGTCACAGATGGAGTAGCAAACACTTGCGAGCGAAGCGAGCGGTTAGATTTTTAGGAGTCCAGACAGACCCAGAATGTTTTTCTGACACGGAACCGTCGCGGATGGAGTAGCAAACACGTGCGAACGAAGCAAGCGCTTTGATTTTTAGGAGTCCAGTCAGACCCAGAATGCTTTTCTGACACGGAACCGTTGCGGATGTAGTAGCAAACACGTGCGAGCAAAGCGAGCGCTTACATTTATAAGAGTCCAGACAGACCCAGAATGCTTTTCTAACACGGAACCGTCGCGGATGAAGTATCAAACACTTGCGAGCGAAGCGAGCGCTTACGTTTATAGGAGTCCAGATAGGCCCGGAATGTTTTTTTGACACATTACTGTCATGGATGGAGATGGTTAGGTTAGGTTAGGTCCTCCTTTCCTCCTCTCCCTCTTTCCCACCCTCTCATTTTCCTCTCCTTACCCTTATTCCCCTCCCTATTTCCTACCATCCCCTTTCCTCCTCTCCCACTTTCCACTCCTCCCCCTTTCCTCTTCTCCCCATTTCATCCCCTCCGTATTTCCTACCATCCCCTTTCCTCTCCTCCCCCTTTCCTCTTCTCCCCATTTCATCCCATCCCTCTTTCATCCTCTTCCTTTTTACTGTCCTCCTGTTTTCTGTCCTCCCCCTTTCCTGTCCTCCCCCTTTCCTGTCGTCCCCCTTTCCTCTTCTCCCCATTTCTCCTCTCCCTCTTTCATCCCCTTCCTCTTTCCTGTCCTCCCCCTTTCCTGTCATCCCCTTTCCTGTCCTCCCCCTTTCCTGTGCTCCCCATTTTCTGTCCTACCCTTCTCCCCTTCATCACTCGCTCCGCCTCCGCCCAACTACAACCTTTTTAAATACATCTTGAGTCCTGATCCCGTAAGTCCAGATCCCGTGGGAATATCGGTATAAAAAGTACCCTATGTGTTAATTCAGGTCTCCAGCTATCTACTTACCAAGTTTCATCCCAATCTGTTCGGTAGTTTTTGCGTAAAAGAGTAATCCCGTAAGTCCCGATCCCGTAAGAATATCGGGATAAAAAGTAGCCTATGTGTTAATCCAGGTCTCCAGCTATCTACATACCGAGTTTCAACGCAATCGGTCCAGTAGTTTTTGCGTGAAGGAGTAACAAACATACACACACACACACACACACACATACACACACACAAACTTTCACATTTATAATATTAGTAGGATTTCTATGAAAAAACAGAGTCAAACTCAAGAGATATTTCTCTAAATTTTTAATCCATTTACTTTCTTCCATCTATTTCTTTCGTTAAGCCAGCCACTTTAACAAAATCAGAAGCAGAACTTTCTAGAAAAATAATTATTTACCTACTATAAATTAAATTAAATAGCATTTATTTTCTTTAAACGTTTTAACAAAAGCAAAAAGAACAACATACCAAAGCGGAATCAAATCCAATTACGGCACCAAAATATTTAATAATAAAAAGAAACGAACTAATTCCAATACAATGGACATAAATTGAAGAGGCGGACAAAGCCGTCCTCATTATTGCATCACGTTCAAAAAATGAAAGATAAAGATAAAAAGATTCAAAGGAAATCATTGGGAAACGAGATTTTCAAGTATTGTTAGGGGCGGGCTTAGATTCAAAGATTCGACATCGGCTGATAGTTGATAGATAAGATAAAGTTAAAGTAAAAAAAAAGTTGTAATCATTAGCATAACATAATAATATCACTACATAGTATAAAATAAAGTCACTTTTCGCCGTCCCTATGTCCCTATGTCCCTATTTCCCTTTATATGCTTAGATCTTTAAAACTACGCAACGGAGTTTGATGCGGTTTTTTTAAATAGATTGGGTGATTCAAGAGGAAGGTTTATATGTATAATACATGCATAATATAGCCGTGCGAAGCCGGGGCGGGTCGCTAGTTATTATATAAAATTAATTAATTTTGTATCTAGCGCCATCTAGCCCCAAGCAACTAGGCTTCTGCTATGGTAGCCTGACAATGGAAATTAAATAATAAAAAAACACCAATGCAGTCTTTTTACGACTTTTAACTGTTAATTTAACCGACTTAAAAAAAGGAGGAGGTTTTCAATTCGATTGTACTCAGATTTTGTTTTGGCTGTTCTATCATAACTTCGTTGTTTATGAACCGATTTTGATGTTATTAAAAATAAATAAATAAATAAAATAAATATTGTAGGACATTCCACACATCGCCATCTAGCCCCAAGCTAAGTAACTACACTTGTGTTATGGGTGCTAGACTACGGATATACTACTTACTTATATACTTTTTATTTTATACTTATTATTTTTTAATTTTTTACTTATTATTTTTTGTTATTTATTTTGGTTAGTTTGCAATCTATAGACATCGGCCGATCAAAAAATCAACATTCTGCGTTTGCTTTTAAGAAAGACGTTCTTTGGCCCTCGTGTCACTCTTGAGCCATGACAGGTCTTGAGGTTTTCAATTTTCATATTTGTTTGTAGAAAAAAGTCAGGAATTTACTTAGAAGAAAATATTTTTAAATGTCGTGTCGGCAATGTTAAGCAATTACTTCTTGGTAGGAGGTTTTAGGTAACTGACGAAATAAGTGTGGAGGCGTAAGCACTAAGAAAGATGTATTTTGAACATTATTGAAGTAAAAAATGCCGTAGTAGGTATACATTAAAATACGTAATAAAAAACCCTGTTAGAATTTCAACACCTGCTACACCAACTTTTTCTTCCGTATCAATGGCCTATATTATGTTTCTGATTCAGAGCTAATTAGTGGGTGTGAAGCAAACAGTTCAATTTTCGTGGACCAGCTACGTTCACGGCGTCGACGTCTGTGACCTCCATCAGATCTTTCCTCGTGTAGGTGGTATAGGTGTAGGGCACGATGGGCAGGAAGTTAGGTGTGCCATGTACTGTATGAAGGCACTAAGGTCCCCTGGAGTATCCCCATCAAACCAAGTTCGATCTGCAGCGGCCCCTGAGCGGAGCCAGATAAGCCACTGCAGATCGAACTTGGGGGCAGGTGTTCACCAACTGAGCTACGGGACTGCATCCCAGAATCGAAATTGCTGAGAGCTTTCTCATTATTTACGACTTTATAATATTAGTATAGACTGAGTCTCGATTTACCGGATAAATTTTATAGTTTCCTCAAACGGTGAGCGTTATTAATTAAATTTGATAAATCACGACGTAAAAGTTTGAGTAATTTCAAAAATTCCATCTGGTGTCCACGAAGTCAAATAAAGTAAAAAAATTGAACACAGTAGGTAAGAATTTGTGTCTTTCTTCGCATTTTAATACGTATCCTAGTAGTGAATTCATGTGGTAGTGATGAAGTAAGCATGTATAAATAATAATTTTCAACAAAAAAAAAATTGGGAACAAGACGTACTCTATAAAACTCTGAAACACGAATTCCAAAAAGGCCGTGTCGTCTAATAATGAATGACGAAGGCTTTTGTCCCCAAACACAATTCACACGTTTTCAGATCTTTGATCTTTCCTTTGAACTAACTTTGAACAAAATGACGCTCGCAATGTAGGAAACTCGTTTAATTACTATAACTTAATGACTTAGACACCTACAAAAGTAATGAGCGCTTTTGGCCTAGTGATAGCTCATTACGAAGGCCGTGTATTCGAATCCCGGCCGGCCGCGCACCAATGGATTTTCATAAGAACGATGTATGAGCGCTAATTGACATTGCTCAGACAGTGAAGGAAAACATCGTTATGAAACTCGCGGCCTCAGAATTGTAGTCTGAGCACATGAGTAGAGAAGGACCAGAGACTAGGGTCCTAAGGTGTCATACAAGGCTCTTTGATAAGTACACTAATACAAGCTTAACGCGCGTGTGTGCCTGAGCACTGGCGGCCCGTAACGTACAGAGAGAAACCAGGTCTGAGCTCGCGGCTTAGTTGGCCCCAGACTTAAAGTTGACAAGTTCTTTCCTCTAAATAAGGTCGACTAAGCTAAGAGGGTAGTACAAGTGCTAGCCAAACTTACTCCATCCTTATTCAAAAAGGAACTGAAAGAGTTCTAGTTAAAAAAGCCCGATAGATTAAAAGCCACTTGCCAAATAATCTGTTGCATGTAAAACTTTTAATTATTGCATGAATAATTGTTGTTCAATCAGATCAAGATAAAAAGTTTGGTAGGATATTGGCATAAAAAGGCAACTTAGGTCTTTATCAATCATACCGTTTCATCAAAATCGGTTCAGTAGTTTCGGTGCCTTTTCTGAAACTTTAAAAGCTACAAGTCTGAATCTTGGCATAGGGGTTTTTTAGGACGTCAGCGAGCACTCAGAAATAATTTTCGAAAATTCCTACCCATCTAACAGGGGTAGAAAGGGCTGTTAAAATTTGTTGTTCGTTGATGTATTCTATGTTTGTAGGAAAGTAATCACTTTTATAGAAACACTAACGTGAGTAAAACCGCAGAGCACAGCTAGTGTCAAATGTTAGTGTAAAAAGCCGTGTAGAAAATAAGTAAATGCAGTTAAAATGACAGCCATTATAATATGAAACTGAAAGAAACTCTGATAATATTTGAAGTATTTATTATGTTGAATCAGCGGAGTTGTTAAAAGGGCTTTTTCATGTCGAAAAAGTCCCATAAGCTCCACATGCCCCAGGATATTTCACAGAAAAAAAATAACATATACATTTCCTATTTATTTTATCAATTGAGTTTTTATTAGCTGTACTGACAGAAAAACAATAAAAAAACCTTTTGTAAAAATTCCTCAAAATTGATTCTTGGTAATTGTAAAAGCCAGAGTTTCCATTGTTCGCTTATTCGTGGTACACTTTGATTGGACTCTTCAGAGTTTTTGAAATAAAAAATACCTACTCTTTTTATTGAATATTCATTGTTTTGTTTTTCAATAAAGTAGGGGAAGTGCGGAAAGGGAATTTGTGTATGAAAGCAAATGCGTTACAATGGAACCCTCTTATAGCTTTCATTTAATAAAAAACCGGTCAAGTGCGAGTCGGACTCGCGCACGAAGGGTTCCGTACCATTATCATCACATAAAAATCACGTCTGTTAAATAGGAGTCATAAAAAAATAGATGGCGCTAGGTGGTAAAAATACATGAATGAAGAGTAAATGACGGTTTACGGTTTATGAGTATTAAAAAAAACTACTTACCAGATCTCGTTCAAACCAATTTTGGGTGGAAGTTTGCATGGTAAGTTTCATCATTCTCTTATTTTAGAAGTTACAGGGGGGGACACTCTTTTTACCACTTTGGAAGTGTCTCTCGCGTAAACTATTCAGTTTAGACAAAAATGATATTAGAAACCTCAATATCATTTTCGAAGACCTATCCATAGGTTTTTTTTTGAGTTTCAGTTCTAAGTATCGGGAACCCTAAAATTTATTGTTTTTTTTTTTTATTTTTGTGTGAAAATCTTAATGCGGTTCACAGAATACATCTACATACCAAGTTTAAACAGTATCGTTCTTATAGTTTCGGAAAAAAGTGGCTGTGACATACGGCAGACAGACAGACATGACGAATCTATAAGGGTTCCGTTTTTTGCCATTTGGCTACGGAACCCTAAAAATGTTTTTAAAATGGAAGATAATTTAAAAACCATTTTCGAGTAGGTAATCGGTAATACCTACTCGAAAACAACTATAGAAAAATACTCATCAAGAAATATCTGAAACTATATTATTATCCTTTTAAGATGTAGGGCAGCACTAAGAAAGTATTTTGGGAAAGCCGATAAAGTTTTTAGTTCATTGTAACTTTTAAGTATTCTTATTTTATAGAAAATCAATATATATTTTAAAGAAACACTAACCTAAGTATAAGTGCAGGGCGAAGAACGTGTGAACTTCCTTCTTTTTTAAAAGTCGATTATAAATGAAAGTTAAACAAACCTGTATGATAGGGGATCATGAGTTGTTTACACACTCGATCAAACGTATTGAGTATTTACAATAAAACTTCGAGACTAGAATAATATACAGGAAAAGTATTTTTGTAGTGCACATTTTTTTTCTGCTGAATATATGTCGGCAGTGGAGTACATTTACGCAAAAAAATAAATAAAAAGAAAACCAAAACTTAATGTGAAAAACTTCCTGCAATTTCTAAATTATTGGGTATCTCAGTATTGATACACACAGTGACACGTAGGTACGCGCTATTAAACTCGCTGGCGCTAGTATTGTGTCCATGGACTTCGTCGTTTTGTTAGAAACACTTAAATGGTTATAGCTCTGAGAGTTTTTGAGTTAGCTCCAAAATAAAAAAAACAGTATTTTTTATTTTAATGTGCTTAAAACATACCGAAATTTGTGCACTACAAAAATACTTTTCCTGTATAGCTTAAAACAGCATAATCTGTTTAGCTATCGCACCTTCTATTTCAGCTATCAACATAAAATAGAAGGATACATGACTTTATTAATGCACACATAAAGATAAATATATAGTAAATTAAATCAAGCTTACACATAGAGCAGCACAATAGGCGGTCCTAAAACTGAAAAAGATCTCTTCCAGGAAAACTTATGATGGGGAGAACTCTAAAAAAAAATATTGTGAGATGCGTAAGAAAATGATAATCATTAATTTATTTAATCGTGTACCTATATAAGCGTATTCTTCTTTTTGTATCAAGGTACAACGACCAATACTTGTTGCACCAGAGCCACGGCAGCATTGGTTTCATTTAGGTCGTCCAACGTGTACCAACCAAGGTGCCAGCGTATTGGCTGATTCTAGTATTGACATTTCATGAAAAATACTCAAATAGTACGTTTAATGGTAAGGGCAGACACACAAAACTCATAGAGTTGTTACTCCAATTTTTTTGTAAAACAGCAGCCTTGCTTCAAACTCACATTAAAAAAACTGTAGCTATTAAACGTAAACCCCAAAACATTGTCTCGCTGTAAATCTAAATCAAGGATCTGATGTATTCAAACCACAAAATCGCTTCGCGTCCTGTTCCTCATAATTAACCAGATCCGTTCGAATGAATCCCCGGTACCCTTTCGCGTAAACTTTGATTTGTCTCTAAACGAGTAAGGGATTACAAAACGCAGGTTTTATAATTACTACCGTCGAATTCGTGTCGGCAAAATATTATTTCCTTATTTTGCAACCAAAAACCCAAGTACAATAATTATTAAGAACTAATTACACTCATAATAACTCATTAAACTCATTAAAGTTTGGCTCGAAAAAAAATGTCTGAATTTCAAAACCGGTTTTTTGGGTTTTTGTGTTTGACTTTTTCTCGTTGATATCCTATAAATCAAACATTTTTCCATTGGAAAAATATACAAATCATACACATATTTCTAGGGTAAAAGAAAACATCGTACCTAAGAAAATTAATAAGAACTTTAGCTAATAAAACGGTCCGAGTCATAATGTGACTTTCGCTAATCCAGAGTGGCGTTTTATTGTTCAACACCTATGACTTTTATTTGGGAAAATACGTCATTGCACCAAGAGCGATTAGAGATGGATTAAATGAAGTGCAACTGATGAACTGATGGTTTAATGAAGTCAAGAATGCTTGCTTCATTGCCTCTGTATATGTAATATATCCCAGGGTTTTAAACTTCGTGGTTGTTTCACTACTAAAGCGATTAAAACAGAATTTTTAAGTAGGTAGGTACCATGTGTTTTTGTATTTATTTTTTTATACTTCACTAGCGACCCGCCCCGGCTTCGCACGGCTATTATTATGCATGTACTATACATATAAACCTTCCTCTTGAAACATTCTATCTATTAAAAAACCGCATCAAAATCCGTTGCGTATGCTTAGATCTTTAAAACTATTAAAGATCTAAGCATACAAAGGGATATAGGGACATAGGGACGGCGAAAAGTGACTTTATTTATACTATGTAGTGATACATTACCAATTATTTGCTCGCAACTGTATGCAAATCGGACGAGGATTTTCCACAATAAATGGACAGCACTGATCTCAGTTGATCCGGTCCAGCGAAATGAAACTCCTGGATACAGAAAGTAATTTCGATTTAAAGGATAGAATGTTTAGATTCCATCCAAAATACGGCGCAACGAAGCTTGCGGATTGAATATTCATTTTTAAAATTTGTTTTAACTATTTTTATGTAAGGATAAAACCAATATTATAATAAAAAGTCTATAAGCATAAAATTCAAAGCCTGATATTATTATATCAGCTGATATTAATATATTTTATCAACAGCAAAGATTTAATCGCTAAACCTAGAGACATACCATTTGGAGAGCTTTTTACATGTGAAATGCAGACTATCTAATAAGAAGGGGTTTTTCGAAATTCTGTTTCCTTTTCAAGCGAGCAAAGCTTCGAGAACCATATCGCTAAGTCTTATAAATAGAAGATTTTTAAATAGAAAAGGTAGTAATAAAGCTTTCAACAAAAAAGAGATAGACATATATATAAATTAGACAAGAACTCGGACCTAATTTGGAGAAGCCCTGTGCTTTCAAAACGGATGATCTACTTCAGCAAAAAAACTACTAAAGCGGTGATCTTTAGATAGATCCTGTACTTCTTATGCCAGCACTATCCCATCCTACTACCGCTAAAGCTACTGCTCTAGTGTCAGTAGGATGTGGTGCAGGAGAAAGGACTTTTTTCTAGCATAGAGTCTGCTTAAAAAAAACTCTATGCCATAGACAATTAAAAAAAAAAACAAAAAAAAAACAATAAAAAGAAAAGCATATTTACAAAAATTGTACAAACAGACGATCTTATCTTCGAGATCGAATACAGAGATTTTTAAAGAATCCTTATTCTCATTTTCTATAAAAATATCTGAACCAAATAAGTAGGTATATATGCCTACTTAATTAAACAACTAACATCGTCTAAACGCGCCCCAGTTTACTAAACAAACAGATAGACATATGGCACGCCATGATATATTAATTTCGCTTGACAATGTTTAGGTAAATTTGCTTCTCAGAGCCAGTTAGACAAGATGACATCCGGTTTAGTTTACGGTCAGTAAGGATTCTAGGAACTAATTAATAAAGGTTTCTAGATAACTTTAAACAATAATTGCAGGTGGGAATACAGTGAAAATTGTTTAGTTTTAATGTTTAGGAGCAATTTAATAAAGTTTTGGAGCGTTCATTTGCTTTCTGTACTACTTAGGTGATATTTTAGATTTGATTTTTTCTCCTGTGAACTCGTGGTTTGTCTCTTACAACATTTAAAATTTCACCGTCGATATCTACTTTCAAAACGAACTTTTTTACGTGTTACAGAGTTAGTTTTTCCTCAATATTTTGTTCGCCATTTTTCCATTCGAGTTTGAGTAGGTACCTAATAATCTAGAATTTGTTAAAAACCTCACAAACAACATAAACGTGAGCGGATAAAGAATGGAGAAGATCTATTTCCTTTTTATAGATCACTGTTGATTATTATTATTGATTTCTTTAGCTAAATAAAATAAATAAATAAAGCTTTTATTCACTGACTTTGATTAATACAATTTTAACTTTAGGATTTTAGTGATAGTATTTTTTTTTAAATTTTATATCATGATCTTCAGCGACCAGTTTCTTAGTCAGGTTGTCCTTGGACATAGCCTGTTCCAGTATCTTCCTCACAAACAACATAAACGTGAGCAGATAAAGAATGGAGAAGTCCTATCATCATCACTACATAGTATAAAACAAAGTCGCTTTTTCTGTCCCTATTTCCCTTTGACTGCTTAATCTTGATCTTTAAAACTACGCAACGGATTTTGATAGGTTTTTTTTTAATAGATAGAGTGATTCAAGAGGAAGGTTTATATGTATAATACATGCATAATATAGCCGTGCGAAGCCGGGGCGGGTCACTAGTTTCCTTTATAAAGAACACTGTCGATTATTATTATTGACTTCTTTAGTTAAATAAAATAAATAAATAAAGCTTTTATTCACTGACTTTGATTAATACAATTTTAACTTTAGCATTTTATTGTTAGTATTTTTTTTTTAATTTTATATCATGATCTTCAGCAACCAGTTTTTTAGTCAGGTTGTCCTTGGACATAGCCAGCCACTTCCAGTATCTTCCTCTTCTATCTGTCACGAGGTAACTGTACTTTTATCATATCGGGTAGAGTTGAGATTTTTTGTTAGGTAATTTTAAATCAAGTAGAGATGGGATCGGGTAGAGTGGGTACAAAGCCATCTTGTCCATCCTTTCAGTAAGTCATCCTCCCATTTTTATAAGTTTTATATGTAGTATATCCGTTTAGCATCCATAACTCAAGCCTAGTTACTTAGCTTGGGGCTAGATGGCGATGTGTGGAATGTTTTGCCATATATATTTATTTAATTTGACGTCCTTTATGTCTTTTCCCCTTTAGCTAAATTAGAAATAAATAAATAGCAATATCCTAATTTACCTATAACTTCAGCAACCAAATGTATTACATAACACAATAGGGTAACAAAGAGAACAACAATATCGTTAATAATTTTCAAACGACGCGACCGAAGTTGCAACAAACAATACATATTTCAGACTGGGAATGTTCATTTACTGAGATACCATTCACAGTTGCTTGCCTGTCGATATCTTTGTTCTCAATATGATTGTGTATTAAGAACATTTTAGACATGTTATTATAATAAACTTTTAAGAGGAAAGGGTACCGGAAGCTCTTTCCATACAAACTATTACAAACGTAGTCGATTGTTTTCTCCTTGGATAATGACACTAGAGCAAATATTTTTGGTGCATAAAACTTATAATTGCCATGACCATGCCCCTATTTTTTGATTGATTTAATTTTTTTAATTTTAATTTCTATGATAATTAGAAAATGAAAAAAAAAAAAAACAAAACATAAGGGCATAGTCATGGCAGTTATAATTTTTGTGGCACAAAAATATTTGTGCTAGTGTCATTATCCAGGGAGGAAACAGTCGACTACGTTTGTATGGAGAGCGCGCAGGTACCCTTTCACCTTAAACTACCACGATTTGTATTTGTGGGGTGTCCAGATGGAATATTAAAACTATGTGACCATGTTGATGGTAGGATTTATTCTCCTAGTTTGACCTAAGGAAATAAGAAAAAAAAAACGTAATAACGTCTTAAGAAAACGATGAAAAATTGAGATTTCTTTTGTTATTCCATTACATTTTTTTTTTCGTTTTTTTCCTTTACATTTTCTTCCCCTTTATATTATGTCTTCTATTCGTCACTCGTCACACCATAACACAAGCCCATATGACTAATACTACACAGATATTATCACAGTAGGTAGCAAATCTGATATTAGGTATAAACTATCAGGTTCGTATTAAAGCAATCTACGCGATTTCCGCGCTACACAGATATTATCACAGTAGGTAGCAAATCTGATATTAGGTATAAACTATCAGGTTCGTATTAAAGCAATCTACGCGATTTCCGCGGTATATATAATATGACGGTATGTGCTGACACACAGGAATGTGTGTCCGCCACGGTATTTATTGTAATATTTTTTCCGAGTCTACGCGATTAAGACCAGGAAAAACACTTAATTTTAATTTTTCAAGCTAAAACTGCTTAACTGACGAATGACAACCTCGGGCAAACATCGCCCGCGATAAAGAAGCTTGCAGGTTCGACTCCCGCCATCAAATAAATAGTTCTTGATCTGGTTTTTTTTTCTATGTATGCGTTTTCCCAACTTTGCTAGTTATAAGAGAACGCGCTCACAGGTTGCGGGTACAACGTTTAGAATCATACAAAACAAAAGAAGATCTATTCTTGCAAACGAATTTTTATCCCAAAAACGAACGCTCGAAATTTATTGACATGTCTATTATTTAATTAATGCTATAAATAAAGAGGTCCGATACGATTGTCTGAACTACTTTCGAATGGCGCATTCAATTTGCATTGAACGTTGTCATTTTTACTTGTTACTGGAACATCTAGCTAGACATTGACGATAAATGATGGCTGTGTTCTTGTATTATGGAAGTCTAGCTACGCCCTGAGGTTTCACCCGCGTAAGTCCCGATCCCGGAGGAATAACGGGATCAACAGTAGCCTATGCCGATTTTATCCAAATCAGTCCAGTAGTCTAACCGTGATAAACATACAAATACATAGATAAATAAATAATCAAACTTTGGTATACTGGTAGTTTAGAGGACGGAGGACATAGGATACTTTTGGTCCTGAAATTCCAGCGGTATCACCAGCTTAACAAAATTGCTTGACCACCGTCACAAAATTAAAGTATTTATAACTAGCTGCACCTCACGGTTTCATCCGCGTAAGTCCCGATCCCGCGGGAATATCGAAATAAAAAGAAGCCTAAAACCTTCCTCGATAAATGGACTACCCAACACAAAATTATTTTTTTTTAATTCGAACCAGTAGTTTCTGAGATTATCGCGGTCAAACAAACAAACAAACTCTTCAGCTTTATAATATTAGTTTAGATTTCTCTGATGAATGAATTTAAAAGTCCATAACAACTTCAATGTATAGTAAAAACACTAAAGTTTATTGATTTATAGTCGTTAACTTAAGAGGAAAGGGTACCGGTGGCTTTCTCCATACAAACTATGACAAACGTAGTCGACTGTTTTCTCCCTGGATAATGGCACTATAGCAAATATTTTTGGTGCATAAAACTTATAACTGCCATGACCATGCCCCTATTTTTTGTTTTTTCTTATTTTTAATTTTTTTTAATTTTAATTTCTATGATATTTACAAAATAAAAAAAAACAAAACATAGGGGCATAGTCATGGCAGTTATAGGTTTTATGACACAAAAATATTTGTGCCAGTGTCATTATCCAGGGAGGAAACAGTCGACTACGTTTGTATGGAGATCGCGCAGGTACCCTTTCACCTTAAGATCGGTGGAGTAGTTTTTGCGTGAAGGAGTAACAAAAGCACTAACACACAAACTTTCACATGATAACCCCCCCCCCATTCTTTACCCTCCTTTTAGTAAATATCATGACCATAATGCCTCAATATTCGTTAGGTCGATCGATGCTCATACATATTCATCTCACGGACGCAATTAGCCCACTCTATAGTTTTGTTCGGCCGGCCAATTATATTTCACAATCCGACCGAGCTTTTTGCGATTTGAATAGGTAAGTGTCGACTATGATGGTTTTGACGGTTGAAATATAATTGTAAGAGATGGGTTTTAGGTTTTAGGACATTTCTGGTTTCAATGGTGTTCTTTTTACTCAAGTTTCGAGTGATTTATGGTAACCCTTATTTTTAGGACAGATCACCCTTTGAGCTAAGAGTGATCTTCAGGACAGATCACCCAAGTGATCTTCATTAGTTTATTTAGATGTTCACCTCTAAAAATTATTTACTTGCCCTTTTTCGTGACAAAGGAATAAAATATTTTTCATAAAAATTAAATTAAATCAATAACACACTTACCTATTTACATTTAATAAAAATGAAAAGCTCAAAAGACTGGTTGCGCTATTTCGGTAAATGGCGATGCTTATTCTAAGTCTTAAGTCTAAGTTGGAAGCTAAAAATAGTAATTTTGATACCTCTTAATAAAAGTCTTTTTTTTTATTCTTTTGGATGCTTAAAAATAAAGTCATGAATCAGTAGACGTGTTTGCCTGGAAGAGATCACTCTTGGCACATAGGGATGTCTCCTAAAAAAGTGGGGTTCCAAGATCACTACTAAACCGAATTTTATAATTATCATCACTACATAGTATAAAATAAAGTCACTTTTCGCCGTCCCTATATCCCTATGTCCCTTTGTATGC
The DNA here is from genome assembly GCA_907269075.1 of Idaea aversata. NCBI lineage: Eukaryota > Metazoa > Arthropoda > Insecta > Lepidoptera > Geometridae > Idaea > Idaea aversata. The sequence continues at coordinate 1,286,299 of OU026100.1, forward strand.
TTAGATCTTTAAAACTACGCAACGGATTTTGATGCGGTTTTTTTAATAGATAGAGTGATTCAAGAAGAAGGTTTATATGTATAATACATGCATAATATAGCCGTGCGAAGCCGGAGCGGGTCGCTAGTTTTACATAAAGAAAACTAAAAATCGAGACTTATAATTTAAGAATCTATGGCGCTGCGAGAAATATTTTTTTTTTTTACCTGTTGTTTCCCACTGCTGGACAAAAGCATCTCCCATTTCCCCTTGATCTTTAGCTATTTCTGGCCACTCCACATCGAATGTTTTAATTTTAATATAATTCAATCTATCGAGTTTAGATATAAGAGGTTCTCAAACCTTCGATCCAAGGACCCTATCATAATTCCATAACTCATTGAATTCCCTGAATGACCCTCGGAAATTTCTAGTGCTATTCTGTGACGAAAACTTCAAGAATCGATCAGTATTTTGGTAATCGGATTTCGAGAAATTGGTTGAAAGTTGGAAGTTTCTTGACCTCTGTTTTAGGAAGATGTTTTGACTTATATATAAGAAAGCGATTTTACCTTAACAATAAACTTTTGTTGAACAATTTTTGAAAATTGATCATTATTTAGAAAACGTTCAGGTTCAACCCCGAAAATCAGCAAATACTTTTTTATTTTAGTGTGTATTTAACTTTATTTTATCGCTCATTCCACTAGGATCCACCAACGAGGCTCCACTGTTGGATCTAAATATAGTTTTCCTCTTTAATCCACCTAAAATAGAGGCCAAAATAAATAGTAAGCTCCTCAAGGTTTATTCCAATACTAGCGACCCGCTCCGGCTTCGCACGGCTATATTATGCATGTATTATACATGTAAACCTTTCTCTTGAATCACTTTATCTATTAAAAAACCGCATCAAAATCCGTTGCGTAGTTTTAAAGATCTAAGCATACAAAGGGATATAGGGACATAGAGATAAAGGGACGGCGAAAAGTGACTTTATTTTATACTATGTAGTGAAAAAACCCTGGCCCTTCGCCCCCCTTTCCCTAGAAAACTCAAAAACGGTTTAAATAAGAAAATATCCTTAAACAATATTTTCAAACAACTAGAACTGCAAGCCTTAATAAAAGTTACAACCGTTATTCCCTAGTTCTCTTCTTAAAGATGTTGCGTAAGAAAATTGGAAAAGTTAGTGGAAGCTGCGATCTGAAATAAGCTAGTAAAGAAGGGGTTTTATAGCACACCCTGTATAGTGCCTCCGGTAATCAACATAAAGTTAATTAAGTTATAAATAAGATAACAATAAGTAGGGAAATACGTAATTATTTATTATAAAGGGAAAATAGATGTAAGCTGCGAAATCAGTTTCACCTTCTTCGGGATCAAAACTGTCCTTTTTTCATCTATTAACTAGATTTTCATGCTAATCGGTATAGCCGTTTGACGGTAAAGAGTGAACAAACAAACAAATAAATAAACTTTCGAATATATATTATATACTTAATAGTAGTAAGAAGTTAGGATTTCACCCGCTTAAGAGTTTTACCGCTGTTTGTGACGCGTCGTATGGGGGAGGCCTATATCCAACAGTGGACGATGGGCTGATATGATGATGATGAAGAGTTTTACATACCACGTAGATAGATAGATAGGATTGATTCATGGTTTTGTGCCATAAAGGTACCTACGGCTCAAATGGGCCGAATGCGTGTAGTCGAAATATTAAATATTTTCCATCCCAATTTTTTTTGCTTTTGTATTAGTCATTTGCACTGGTCTGGTTAATGAATTAAAATTAAGTTAAAATAAAGATTATGTATTTAATTGCTACCGAATTTGTATATTGACCAAACCAGTAAAAAGTCAAAAACAAAATCTGGGCTGAATTTTTTTAGGAAACCATTTGCAATATATTTATTGACCTATTTAATTTGATTTAAAATACCTTTCATCCATTAAACAGCTCGGTGAAGGTCGTTCTTAAAGGGATCCCGTACTATAATTCTATAATTATTCGAAATTAGCTATATTAAACCCCCGGGCGTACTTAGTATCCCAGTGGTAGATAGATACAATTTAGGTAGGTAAATACCACTGAAATCCTACCATCTGATACAGAATTCTATTCAGAACATCTCAAGATGGTAAGGTGTAGAATCAAAGAGCCGTCATCTACTGCAAAATCCTATCTCCTTTATCGTCGTACAGTCATCGACAGTGCCGCCTTAGCAGAATGCACTCAATAGCACGGATGCTCTGACCCAGTTTTGGTTTGAAATGATTCTGATCTTAACTGTACACTTCGATAATTGAAATTGTGTTTCTAATAGTAGGTATAGAACTATAGATTATACAGGAAAAAAAGAGTGAAGAGTGAATAGGTATCTTGTAGGAAAGCGTGCTATAAGGTGAAAGGGTACCGGGCACTCTCTCCATACAAACGTAGTCGACTGTTTCCTCCCTGGATAATGACACTAGAACAAATATGTTTGTTGCATTAAACCTATAACTGCCCTATGTCTTGGTTTTTATTGCATAAAACCTATAACTGCCATGGCTATGCCCCTATGTCTTGGTTTTTATCATTTTCTATTTATCATAGAAATTAAGATTTAAAAACAAAAAAAAACATAGGTCATGGCAGTTATAAGTTTTATGCAACAAAAATATTTGCTCTAGTGTCATTATCCAGGGAGGAAACAGTTGACTACGTTTGTATGGAGAGAGTGCCCTCCTCTTAAGCTGCATCGTCACCTACCATCAGGCAGGTAAGATAGTGGTCAAACGCTGACCTATCAAATGTAAAAGGTTTCTTGAATCAAGAAATAATCCTCTCCCAAAGACGCTAGAGAATAATTTATTGTAAATATTTTTTTTAAAGCGTTTATTTCGTTATGAGTTCAAGTCGCGAAAACCTTAGAAAATATATTTTCTTATTTTACAAAATTTTCTTGAAAATTTAAAGCAGTATTCTTTATATGAGAATATTCTTATTCTTTTTAATATTATTACATAAGAGTATTCTTAATATAAGAATATTATTTTTTTACTTAAGAATACTGCGTATCATTTTAGGATTTTCTATTTTTGCTTCATAAAACTCCTGGCAATGCCTGGAAGATATCGCTTTTAGCGATAAGGCCGCTCATTGTGCTAAATTAATTTTTTATAAAATTCTAATTTTTTATTTACTTAATGGTACATTAAAGTGGTTTTTTTTTCTATCTATATTTTTGTGTAGAGCATTTAATAGTATAGCAAATCAAGCATTTGGTCTTTTTAAATTGATTCGAACCACACTTCGCACATTTGCCATGCATTTGCCTGTATTGTAAGTACCATTCATAATATCCTAAACATGTCAAATGCAGTTGATACTACTACTACAATATGATAATAAATGCATTTACTATATTTATGTATCATTGTCCCATGGAGCGGCAAGATATTTCAATTTTAAAAACTTCAAATTGAGCCAGGGGCCAATACCAATAATGTTGAATAAATCTGATAAAACGTAAAAATTATGGACACAGCACAGCCCTAGGAATTTGTCCAAAACGACAAAAGAAGATCAACAAAGTACGCTGAAATGCCAGTCCGGTTAGTCATAAGTAGTCGTAACTCATAATCCTGTACAAGTAAAGTAATACAAAAAGTCACTTGAATGTAGAAGCTAACAGTTCAGTTAAATTTACTATCCTCGTTACTAAGTCTGAATGACGAAACTTTACTCCTTGCCTTGCCAGACTACACACTTTTAGTCGGCACATATTTTCTCTGATAAAGAATCGTCGTCACTTGTTAATCGGCCACTTCATACGAGATCTGTGGCACGGTAAGCGAACCGCACCTACGATGCATAAAGTTGTGGTCTAAAAGCTCACCATAAAACAAAATTTCGTTACGATTCTTCGGATATTTGAATACCAGAATAAAACTAACTAAAATGTTACTCCCGAGGATACAAGTTTCATCAAAATCGGTCCAGTAATTCAAAGAATATTCAATAAAAAGTCAGTAATCAAAATTTTAATGTAATAAAAACAATTTCTCTCTTTTTTTAACCTGTACAGTTATTGATCCCATTTGATGGCATGGTCTACGTTTCTAGTCTTGTCAATCCACTTGGCTCTATCTGACACATCGTTTTGCGATAGGTACACAGTATAATAATAAGTATTTTTTAACGTTATCTGATAATGCGGTCTAAGATGTAGGGCGCTAATCTACTAAATACTCGTGAACTCGTAAAATAACTTTAAAACTCCAAATAATAAAGTATTTAATGGAAGCGAGTTAAGGTAAGAAGATAGCAGTGGAACGATAAATCCGACAAGTCTTGCTTTTCTTGCTGTTAACAGACTATCAGCCGATTAAAAGTGTTCAGTCTGCGAAGGTTCTTAAGGTAGTTGCAGCCGGAGAACGGAGAACGGTTGTTCCGTAATTTCCGGACTCCGGAGCGCAGATGGTAGACGCCTCGACGCATCGACGCCTCCACTCGATGTCTTGTTATTTTAGTGAATTCAATTTGAGATAAGAATTAAAAAAAAAACGTCGCTATTGCGATTGTTTACTTGGTAAATATTTGAATCGAATAGTTTTTGCCCAAGGCTTCGTCTACGTTGCTTCTTGCTTAAAATCTTATTCGAATAAGCTTGACCAAGATTCGCTTACTCTTAAACTAGGTATCATGGTTCATGATTGAAGACAGACAGATGGACGGACAGCACTGAAAATAAAAGGCGATCTAAACAAAAACAACAGACAACGAAAAAAACGAAGGACAAGCGGAAAAAAACAAAAGACGATCGAAAACAAAGGACGATCGAAACGTGATTTTTTTATCCCACATTTTCATTAAACATAAAAATGTTCAAAACAATATAATAACCGGTTCAAATGGAAATAACAATTCCAGTTAAAACGGCATCCGGCAAAGATTTCACGGTTTGTAACTCCCTATTGTTTAAAACGTAATTTAATATTTAATTAATAATGTTTAAGAGAAATGCTTACTTTCTGTTCTCAACTTTATTCTGTGAAATGGAAATTTAACGCGAAGTTTACACACCGAAGTATACTTATATATGACTTATATGACTCAATGGCTCGAATACCAGTATACTCGATCTAATAAAATAAATAAAAATAAGCATTGCTAGACACACACCTCTATCTAGCCCATAGCTAAGCAACTAGGCGTGTGTTATGGTGACCAGACAATGGATAGAACAAATAAAAATTACAGGACATTGCATACAGCGCCATCCAACCCCAAGGTAAAGAACTAGGCTTGTATTATAGTGGCCAGACAATAGAAATAATACCTACGTTAATTTTGTGGAAAAAAAAAAATAGGAACACCATAACCAGAAAAAATATATATTTTAAACAATCTGTACACAAATACTTATCCAACGACGAAAATCGAATCCACAAGCTTTTTCGTCGCAGTTGAGTGTTTGGCCAAAGCCCCATAGAAGTCGTGAATGCCTGTCAAGACTCAAGACTTTTTATCGGATTCGGATCTAATGACAACACCCGAGTGCACTCAGTTCATAGTTAACGTACTAGCAGCTATTCGAGTTGACTTGTATGAGTGCACTCATATAGTGAGAACCCCGCTTAAGTGTGGTAGTGAAAGAAAACAATAACTGTGCAATAAGTTTAAAGTATTTTCTTGGATGGGTTCCATATCTCAAGAGGAGAGCACGGGACCTATATAGTCTTTTGATAACTCTATATTTCAAATTTAAAGAAATTAAGATTTTTTAGTTTCAATCGTCTTTTGATTTTGTTTCGATCGTGTTTTGTTTCTGTTTCGAACGACTAACTTCGTTTTTTTCTTAAGTCGTCAATTGTTTTTTGTTTATTTATCGATCGTCTTTTGTTTCCGATTAGATCGTCTTTTGTTTTTTCGATATTCTTTTGTTTTTTTTATTCGTATGTGGTTTCTACTTTAATTTAGGAACACAATTATTTAAGGTCAGATTAAAAAGAGTGTGAATACTTTCATAATAATTTTTTATTGTTCCAAACCTAACCCGTTGCCGGGTTACGTATTCAGCTTCAGGTCGAGTTAGGAATAATCCGAGAATACACCATCAAGTATAGCTTTAAAATGTTACGTATTTCGGTATGACGTAGTAAACTCCTTTATACCAAGGGATCGAGATCTACGAGAGTGAAACCGCGGGGCGTTGCTAGTCAACCTTAACCTAGAATCTAAAGCTGAAATAAAATCTAGTTATTCACTGGAATCATTGAAATTGAAATAGCAAATGGCTGGGCAATATGGCGCTGAGCAGATAGTGTGGCAATTTCCTTTGTAGCAGATGACGTTGACGTCGAAATGTCTTATTTTACGAACGTACGGACGCCCGTTCAATTATATATGTAGAGAGTTTTATAGTGTTACAAATTGTTGATGAGATTTGTTAGTATTCTCAGATATTTCAATCGGTGGCAGAATGGAATGAAATTTCTTAAAAATTACGCTATATAAAAAAAAATTGAAAGTGTAAAAATTAAAATATTAAAAAAACAAACTAGGCACCTGCATAAAAATCGCACTCTAAAAAGTATAAAACAAGAAAAATACGGAGAGCTAAATATTCTGTAGGCAATCTCAAAGTGTCGTGTCTCGTGTCGTTCAGTGTATAGCCGTCGTGGGATGCCACCTTGCCCCAAAAGAATCCCATTTATTACTGTTGCATTGCAAGATTTTTATAGTGTTAGAGTGTTAGTTTTCTAAGATATTTCAATCGGTGGCAGAAAATGGAATGTTTCATAAAATAATACAGATTTCGATGCAAAATCTCATTGTGTCAAATTATAATTATGTACATAGTTTTATAGTGTTACAAAATTGTTGATGAGATTTGTTAGTATTCTCAGATATTTCAATCGGTGGCAGAAAATGGAATGTTTCTTAAAAGAATACAGATTTCGATGCAAAATCTCATTGTGTCAAATTATAATTATGTACATAGTTTTATAGTGTTACAAAATTGTTGATGAGATTTGTTAGTATTCTCAGATATTTCAATCGGTGGCAGAAAATGGAATGTTTCTTAAAAGAATACAGATTTCGATGCAAAATCTCATTGTGTCAAATTATAATTATGTACATAGTTTTATAGTGTTACAAATTGTTGATGAGATTTGTTAGTATTCTAAGATATTTCGTGGGTGGCAGAAAATGGAATGAAATTTCTTAAAAGAATACAGATTTCGATGCAAAATCTCACTGTGTCAAATTATAATTATGTAGAGAGTTTTATAGTGTTACAAATTATTGATGAGATTTGTTAGTATTCTAAGATATTTCAATCGGTGGCAGAAAATGGAATGAAATTTCTTGAAATAATATAGATTTCGATGCAAAATCTCATTGATTTAATTACAATAATTATTTACAAAAAAGTATATAATTAAGTATAATTAAGTAAGATATAGGTTTATTATTATAGCGCAGTCTAAAATCTAGATTCAACAGCAATATAATGTAGTTAGTACTATTATAATATATTTATGTTTCAAAACTTTTTTTTACTATTTGTTGCAAAAAGGCTAGCCTATTTGAGTTTATGTTGGAAATATGACTAAAAATTATATTATTTCTTGACACTCGCTATATAAAGTGGTGCGAAGTCAAAAATAAAAATAAAACATTTGGTATTATGAGTTTTGACCCTTAAAGATTAGCAAGACGTTTACAGTTAAAAATAATGCAAGTCATAAAAGATTAAGTGATGACACCAATAGACCAGAATTGGTCAAAAACAGTGACTAATCATTTTTTGACTCATATTTTAATTGAGATATCTTTCTGGGAATTGTTTGGACTATTACTCATATTTAGATGAGCTAGTTAATCAACCAAACGATCTGATTTTGAGCCAAACGATCTGTTCTTAATAAGTATGTGGTTGACTCTTATGGAATCTTCCATCGTCTCTAACACGATCAAAAGAAAACAGAAATACATAAATCGAATACTTAATCGAAAAGAAAAAAGGTTGTCTGTAAAGTCGGTTTACGGACGATAATGTTACGTAATAACTCTTTTGTTTCGTTGTGTTTACCATTTTTCATACTTCATACGTTGCTATGGTTGCCTTGCCAATACCATGACGTTGCCATGGATCGGTCCTTGTCAATAACATGACGTTGCTATGGAACGCGATGACGTCATATTTTTTGTAAATGTAGGTGTTCTATCAATTTCTTAGACGTTATCACGTCAAAAAAAAACAAAAGACAATTGAAACGGAAACAAAAGATGATCGAAACGGAAACAAAAGACTACTTAAATTGTTATTATTATCATGTTTGTAGTTCAGTTTAAAGTATTACTTTAATTGAAGGAACCTAATTTTTTTGACGAAACTTAATGGCGTTTAGTTGAAGGAACTTAATCTTTAATAATAACTAATTAATAACTAAGTAATTAATGTTGTACAAAAAATAAGGAAACTTAAATGGAACTGGATTGGTCACATCATGAGAACAAATAGAGAAAAATGGATGAATAATAGAATGGTATCCTAGAAGCGGTAATAGACAAAAAGGACGTCAAATCAAAAGATGGAAGGATGACTTGCCAAAAGGATGGAGAAGATTAGCTCGAGACAGAGAGAAGTGGAAAATACTTGGGGATGCCTATGTCCAAGGACAACCTGACCAAAAAACTGGTTGCTGAAGATACCGACTAATATTAGATTTAAAAAGGCACTAACACCATAATTCTAAGGTTAAAATTGTATACAGGGTTATTGGAAATTATACTAGCAAGCCGTTGAGGGCTACTTCTGTGCACCTTAACAAACAACTTTTGTTCTACGATTTTTGGAAATTCGAAAAACAAAATGAAAATTTTGAGGTTATGAAAATTCGAAAAACAGCTGGTTTTTTAAAACAAAGGTCATTCAGACTAAGAACAGTAGGTAAAACTTTAAAAATAAGTAAAATTTTATGGGTTAATGACCTCTCCGTGTAAGGAACAGCTGATTTTCAGATAAACCTAACCTCAAAATTTTTGAAAAAATGTTCGAATTTCCAAAAGTCGTAAAACAAAAGTTGTTTGCAAAGGTACACAGAAGTAGCCCTCAACGGCTTGCTAGTATAATTTCCAATAACCCTGTATACAAGGTTAGTGAATAAAGGCTAATTTTTTTTTAAATTATTAACAAAAATATAGCAATTTAAAACCTCCATAGTGAGCCTGAACTTTAATGTAGGTACACGATTGTATCCAAGGAAGCAAAAACTATAAACAAAATCACTATCCCATTACGTAATCATCATAAAAACGTGAAAACAATAAATCATCAATACTGTAATAATTAATGATCGTATAAATAATGATGTCAGTAGATTGCCATATTGGTGTGTGGCCTGAATAGATCGCATGTGTCTGAAAGTTGCTCGGTTTACATCTGAAATATTCCTGAAGACCAGATGTTGAGGTATCTTAGAGTAAAAATCCTCGTAGTCATAGAGAGCTCATGTACCTAACTCAATCATTAGATGGTTGTAACAAATTTTATTAACTTAATAATGTAATACCTTCCGATCCTGTGAAAATATCGGGATAAAATAATCCTATGCTATTATTAATGAATCAATGTACCAAATTTCATTAAAATCGGTCCAGTAGTTTCGGAACTAAATTGTTACGAACATAAAACAAACAAAAATATATTTTCTCTTTATTTATAGCTAGCTGCGCCCCGCGGTTTCACCCGCGTAAGTCTCGATTCCGTGGAAATATCAAAATGAAAAGTACCCTATAGCCTTCCTCGATAAATGGACTATCTAACATATGCAGCGGTGCCTTCTGCATCGTTGCCCTGGGCTTGGCCGGAAGACCAGCGCTGTAGCCTGGCGTTATGCTTGCTGCAGCATTTCAGCTGAGGTCGGTCCATTTAGGACAGCACACGGCATCCCGGACTTTTCATTATTGTGTGCCTATTATTAAATTCTATCGATTGTTAATTCTGTCTGTTCTATTTTCATTTGTTTTATTTTATTTTTTTGTTTTGTAATTATGTCTACCTATTTTATATTTGTTTTTTTTTGTCCGTGTGCTTTTCTAATAAATGTCTATTCTATTCTATTCTATTCTATTAACACAAAAATAATTGGAACCAGTGTAGTTCCTGAGAATAACGCGTTCAAACAAACAAACAAACTCTAGTATAGATATTTATCTATCTTTAAAAAAAAACTACAATGTAAAAATACATATAAATTAAAAACTGCAGACAGTAATATAATAAGTACATCACCTAAAAACATCGAACAAAGCAAATCTGGTTTATTTTATATAACATTTGAAATTGAAATTTAAATCCCCTAAATCTACGGGCAAACATTGAAAACTGAAATAAAATAGTGCATCGGTTATAAAAACTGCGGTCATACTCTATATACAGTCGGCAACAGAATTGCAGATCCACCGTAGAGTTTTAAAATTACTATAATTATTATTTCTTTTGTTTTAATAATCTATACTAATATTATAAAGCTGAAGAGTTTGTTTGTTTGTTTGAACGCGCTAATCTCAGGAACTGCTGGTTCGAATTGAAAAATTCTTTTTGTATTGGATAGTCCATTTATCGAGGAAGGTTATAGGCTACTTTTTATCCCGATATTCCCACGGGATCGGGAGTTACGCGGGTGAAACCGCGGAGCGCAGCTAGTGATTGTATAACAAGGAAAGCCCTTTTTCGATACTATAAAAAGCGCGTCAAACCAGCGAGTGGACCTCATTTGTCGGTTGTCAGTCGTCGAGGAAACATCGCTCAAGGATAGTAATTTTATATTCGTAAACTAATTTATTATATTTTGGAGATTATTTTGTTCCTAAATTGTAGTTAAGATGAGTTGAGATTTGATGAGTTGAAAGATTTAAATTTATACTTGAGCAGGACCTGTCTGATACTATCCAAGAAACAGATTTGTAAAGTTCCTTCATTTGCAGTCTTGGCACCAAAAAGCATAGAGAAGGGAGTGATTTTTTTTTAATGGCGGATATCTCGGGATTTTTATAGAGCATAACTTTTATTTTTCTGAACCAACACAGTGTTTTCTATCCGTAGGTACCCGTTTATCATACGGGACACCCTGTATATGATAAAAAATTATAAAGGGACTTCGTCCCAAACGCGTATCTCACGACACCTAATTTTTTTCTATTTTTTAGTAGAAAAAAATAAATCTAAATTCCACTTCTCTGAATGTCGATGCTGTATAGCCAAAGATCTCTAAAGTCAATATACAAATAGCTTATGCTATATTAATTAGTTAATTAGCACACTAGATAAAGACTATAGTCGTATAAATCTAGAGCCTTAACCAAACCCAGACCTCAATTAAGTTCCTAATAATATAAAGGATATACACGAAAATTAATTAAAAGCTTTAATTATCAACTATCATGTCCTAAACATCCCTAATAACTCCAAGTTTAGGCCCGACCTCATCAAATACAGGAAGTGACGTAATCAGTGTTTACAGCCTCTTATTAATAACAGGGTTGCTAGGTACTAAGGTTTATTAATTGTGGGTGGTATCATAGACTAAATACAGATAATAGATAAACATTATAGAAAATTACGTGATAATTTTTACTAAGTAGTAAAGTTGAGTAATTTAAACATATTTTTCCCATGTTTTTATATGTGGAGTTCGATATATCAATGCTATTTTAAGCTATAAAAGCTTCATTTTTACGAGGTGAAGTAAAAAAAAACATGAAAATGACGTTGTGTTGACGAGTACTTTGCTATAGACACAGTCGACTAAGCTGAAAGGTCTAGGCTTGCCCTGTCTTATACTAGTGCTGGGCAAACTTACTCCACCTTCACTCAAAAAGGACCCAACTAAAGAGGTCTACGTCCACCTGCAAAACAGAAGGTTGCGGGTTCGATTCCCGCCTTAAGGTGAAAGGGTACCTGCGCGCTCTCCATACAAACGTAGTCGACTGTTTCTTCCCTGGATAATGACACTAGCACAGATATTTTTGTGCCATAAAACCTATAACTGCCATGACTATGCCCCTATGTTTTGTTTTTTTTTTAATTTACTAATTATCATAAAAATTTTTTTTTTTTTTAATTAAAAAAAAAAAAACAAAAATAGGGGCATGGTCATAGCAGTTATAAGTTTTATGCACCAAAAATATTTGCTCTAGTGTCATTATCCAGGTAGAAAACAGTCGACTACGTTTGTAATAGTTTGTATGGAAATAGCCCCCGGTACCCTTTCCTCTTAAACAAATATTTATATACAGATATTTGTTTGTGGTCTAGGTGTTTCTGTATGTATATTGAATATATTTACAAAGTATTTTATCCTTTGACTGGCCTCTATAACACAAGCCTAGTTGCTTAGCTTGGGGCTAGATATAGACTCTGTGTAAAAATATACTGCAATATATGTATTTTATTTATTTACTAGTAACGCTACGGGACTTCACCCGCGTAAGTCCCGATCCAGTGAGAATATCGAGCAAAACGTAGCCTATAATGTTAATCCAGGCCGAGTTTTACCGCAATCGGTTTAGTACTTTTTGCGTGAAGGAGTAAGAAACATTTTTTGGAGTTTACTCCTTAAGAATCGATTTTCATATATAAGGCGCCCGGTATGAGAAAAATCCGAAGGGTAAAACCTACTAACAAGTAACGAAAATCAGTCACGTTTTTGGTCACGTTTTTAGAAATCTAATTTTATTTTTAATGGACGACTATTGACGGACGACAAATGTCGGACGACTTTTTGTCGGACGACAAATAGTCGTCCGACAAAAACTCTTTTTGCGTATGGTTAGATACTCGTACTTAAGTAGTAAACTCCAGTCGTGCGTCGGAGCTGACACACACACTTTTTTTTTTACTTAACCCTATAGTTGGCAGAGAATTTTACCCTAAAAAAAATATACTTTTGCTACTTTTCTACGTTATTTGGGTTATAAGGATGTCAGGAAAAATAAAATAAAAATTCTCTGATTTTCAGTTTTCAGGTTTTATTATGTATCTTCTAGTGCACACTGCCAAGCTCTCAAGAAAAAAATGACAAAGAAAAATGTGTCTTTACATGCACACTGCCATGTAATCACTAAACTAAAAAAAGAAACAAAACATAAAAAAATAACATAAATCTTGAAAATACTTAAGATAAAAGTCTGTAAGTTATAACTTTATAACATATCAACAAATTTTGAGTAGTATTAGGAACTAGGTCTACGAGTATGGAGTGTTAAAACATGACAATACAATTTAAAATAAAAAATTAAGTCATACTTTATATTTATATTTAAATCACAAAATTCAGTCGTAATAGTCTGTCAATGTTTACTTAAATATCTATTTATCTACCATCATCATCATCATCATCATCCGAGCGATGTTCCCGATTGCATCCCTCTCGGGAGCCCGGGGTCCGCTTTCCTACTTTTACGCCTCCACTTCGCACGATCTTCGGCATCCTGAAGGCCAATTCTCGTAAATAATATTGTTTAAATTACATTTCAATATCATCCCGATTGCATTTCGATTGCAAAAGATACCTTCAAAGATGCTTCAAAGTCAGTTTTTTTTTACAAAAAGGTAACTTTGACGGTGTTTTGAGTTACTTTGAGGGTATTATTTGAGATTGAAATGCAATTGAAATGATATTGAAGTGTAATTTTAACAATGTTATTTACGAGAATTGGCCTTCTGGTTAGTAAGGCCATTTGCACGCATATCACCCTTTACGACGTCAAGCCAGCACTTCTTGGGTCTACCCAGTCTGCCACGGCCCGGAGGCGCCATGGCAAGACATTTGTTCCCCACGTAACTAGCCGGTTTTCGCAAGACGTGACCGTACCAGCGTAGACGACATTCTTGCAATTTATCTGCAATGTCTCGGACATGAAGGCTGCCCCGGATGCGGGAGTTCCTGACGCGATCCTTTCGCGTCACTCCACACATCCAGCGCAACATCTTCATCTCCGTGACACGCAGCTCCTGCTTATGTCGCTCAAGTACCGGCCACGCCTCACTACCATACAAAAGGACAGGTCTAATGATGGTTTTATAGACCTGTCCCTTTAGTTTAACCGGCATTTTGGGGTCGCAAATGACACCAGTCACCTCACGCCACTTGGCCCAAGCCGCTGAAATGCGTGACTTGACGTCGCAATCGATGTCACCGGACGCGTGAAGCACAGATCCCAAGTACTTAAACTGGTCTGTCCGCTCGACCATATGACCGTCTACGCAGACATGTGTGGGATCTGTGGTATTGCAAGCCAAGTACTCTGTCTTCGCCACATTCAGTTGCAAACCGCCGTTCTCAAGCGACTCCTTCCACGTGTGTACACGTTGGACCAGCCGCCCCTTATCCGAATCCGCCAGCGCAATATCATCAGCGTACATGAGCAGCCATGGAGGCTGCTCGTGTGCATCATGCAATTCATCTTCCGAAGATTCGCTGGATTCTACATCAGACTTAGCTCCGCATTTAGGCACTAAAGCGAGGATTTTGTGACTTCTAGTCATCTGAAAAAAAGTATTGCATGCTAAGAATTGGAATTTGGTGTAATATAAATTGCTGGCATGCATTATGAATAAAACTTTGTCTAAACAAAGGTTCGAGTATGTAGTAGCACAGTAGGCAATGTGCATTTAAAGACACAACATTCGCAAATAGTAATAGCCTATGGCGTTGGCAGTGTGTATTTATATGTACACGACAAGTATTGTGTTATTCACAGCAAAGCAAGCAGTGTGCATTTAAATATACACAACAAATTCTGAGTCGTTCACTTTGGACCAGGCAGTGCGAATTTTAGTGCACATATAACAAATATCGTGAATTACTATATATTCATAACATACACAACAAAAATAATATTGCCAAACAATTGCATAAACCTTGTGGAAAGTAAAACTATAAAAATTTCATACATTAAGCATAATTTAATTGAGATAAAATAGGATACTTACAGAACGCTGCGTGGGCGCCGACCGACGGCTCGCCATTTTGTTCACCACTGGCAATGTGTGAGCTAGACCGATATAGCTTTCTTTTTCGTACGTAAGCAAACGTTTACGAAGTCAGTTTCATTTATTATTAAAACGATTCGATGATTATATTTCGCATAAAAAAAATCTGAATTGAATGTGCATTTCAGTTCACAATGTCAAGTATAGGGTTAAGATAGATCAGCGTTTGACCACTATCACACCTGGCTGATGGTAGCTGACGGTGCGGCCTAAGATGTACCACGTGTATCTAGAAGATTACTATTGTTATAAGTTGCCCAAATTGTACACGTCAGAAAAGACAGACACAAGCAACCGATTCCACCAACTTTCACATCAATAATATTAAGTATAATATTAGTATTAGTATAAGTATAATATTAAGTAAGATAACTAAGTTACATCTACCTGTATGCGTATATAGAACACGTTAATATAATCAAGTCTTATCAATACAAATACTAAGTCAGAAATGATTGCATTACATCCATCTGAGAGAGCATTAAGTGGCGAATTTGATAACCTTTTACGCATTAGTTGTCTATGAGACGGGAGCAATGGCACACGTAATGTAAGGGTAGGTTGTGTTTGTTTCCATTGATTACAAGATAAAAATAAAACACCGGTCAAGTGCGAGTCGTACTCGCGCGCCGAGGGTTCCGTAGATACAAAAATAGATGGCGCTAGTGGTAAAAATACATGAATTAAGGGTAAATGGCGGTGTACGGTTTATGACGTTTTAAAAAAAAACTACTTACCAGATCTCGTTCAGACCAATTTTGGGCCAAATTTGTATATCATATTTTTTTTTTAGTTTCATCATTCTCTTATTTTAGAAGTTACAGGGGGGGGGACACTTTTCACCACTTTGGTAGTATCTCTCAACTATTAATTTTAGAAAAAAAATAGATTAGAAACCTCAATATCATTTTTGAAGACCTATCCATAGATACCCCACACGAATGGGTTTGAGTTTCAGTTCTAAGTGTGGGGAACCCTAAACTTTATTGTTTTTTTTTCTATTTTTGTGTGAAAATCATAATGCGGTTCACAGAATACATCTACTTACCAAGTTTCAACAGCATAGTTCTTATAGTTTCGGAAAAAAGTGGCTGTGACATACGGTAGACAGACAGACATGACGAATCTATAAGGGTTCTGTTTTTTGCTATTTGGCTACGGAACCCTAATATATCTAGATAGGGTAATTGATAAAATAGCGAAAGCGGTTTAGGGCTACTTTTGTGCACCTTTTTTGATGGAATTTTTGTTCCGGGGTATGTCTATTTTCATCCCTTATTTAAATAACAAAATGTTATCTTATTAATGTCAATCGCTTTAATAATTCCTATTCTAAGTTTACATGTTTCATTGTTTTAAAAAATGTATAAAAATAATTATACTCAATTTAAACCTGATGAGAAAAATATCATTGTATAGGTACCTATCTACAATGCAACGTTTAACAATAATTAACTAATTATATATTTAAACAAAATTCGGACTTATAAATATTAAGTTAGGATTTTATAGTTACAACTTGAAACATCGAAATTCGTACAACAATGGACACACACCGAGCACTACGCACCACATTATTAGATCATTGGGAACGCGATGCGGTAAAGACATCCATGTTTTATGTATGCTCCATCTCCTAACACAGGGTATGTAGTTCAGGCACATCTATCCTAACTATACCACACTATACTACTATATCAAAGCAGAGAGAAAACCGGTCATTCACCTTTTACATTCATTTTTAAGTAGGTTCTGAAAACAAAAGAAAATAGGAAATGTTTTTTGTCTATAGTAAACTAGCTTTCACCCGCTACTTAAACTGCGTAGAAGTTTAACTTTCCCAAATATTTCTTTGCCAAATACCGACGTCATCACTACATAGGTAGTATAAAATAAAGTCACTTTTCGCCGTCCCTATTTCCCTTTGTATGCTTAGATCTTTAAAACTACGCAACGGATTTTGATGCGGTTTTTTTTTAAAGATATAGTGATTCAAGAGGAAGGTTTATATGTATAATACATGCATATTACAGCCGTGCGAAGCCGGGGCGGGTCGCTAGTAATAGCTATATGTATGTCTTTCAGCCTTATATAAAATACGTACTATTCGTCGTAATTTTATTTGTAGTTTTTGTCTTACTTATTAGTACGTTACGTGTCGTAGTATGGACACTAAAGTATAGTATTTAACTGAGGTGTAAAAAGGTCTGCTTTGG
Source organism: Idaea aversata (assembly GCA_907269075.1). Lineage (NCBI taxonomy): Eukaryota > Metazoa > Arthropoda > Insecta > Lepidoptera > Geometridae > Idaea > Idaea aversata. The sequence goes on from OU026100.1 coordinate 1,303,553, forward strand.
TATTGAAGTTTCGTAGTACAACGAAACGTTTTTTTATTGGCTTTTGCGCGGCAAGAAGTTGCAATTCAGCCAATCACTGGAGGTTGTGTAGAAATCCAAGTTGATCTAGCGTTGTGAGTACTTGTGAGGTACGAACGTCAAATTCTATGAATCTAGCGGTTATATGGTGTATATTAGACGCGCAAATGACGGTAAATCGATGGTTTTAATACGATGTTACATTATTTCCAAGGTCAATGACCGAGTTTATCAGTGCGATTGAAATCGACTATATTTTCCATGAAATATTCGATAAATAATTCGATAGTTTGAGCAGTTAAGTAAAGTCTTGAGAGGCTGGTGTCGGTTAAGTAAAGTCTTGAGAGGCTGGTGTCGGTTAAGTAAAGTCTTGAGAGGCTGGTCCAGGTGTCGGTTAAGGTTTATTCTTAGATAGAAGGAGTTTATGTCAAGTTGTACTTATGCTGAAGAGTTATTTCATCTTTACATGTCCTTGGCACTACTATGCCCTGAAAAGCAAGGATAAAAGTTGCTGAAGCTGTATGAAAATCATTTAGATTTGATTTAAAGCCAATAATATTAAACTACGAATTATTTTAACTCCGACACTACGTATCTCCGACAAGATGTTTCTTCGACATGACTCAATTTCGACAGATTCTTCTCCGACAATGCTATACGTCGACACTGTCTGATGATATATTTGACGACCCAGTTGCCACAATGGTCACCATGCCGGACTGCCAAACACAGGGTTGCGGGTTCGATTCACGCCTCAGAGAAGTATTTATGCTTATATTCGTCTGTGGTCTGGTTGTTTCTTTGTATTTTATGTAGGTATATACTAGCGACCCGCTCCGGCTTCGCACGGCTATATTATGCATGTATTATACATATAAACTCTCCTCTTGAATCACTTTATCTATTTAAAAAAACCGCATCAAAATCCGTTGCGTAATTTTAAAGATTTAAGCATACATAGGGATATAGGGACAGAGAAAGCTACTTTCTTTTATACTATTACTTATATATATTTACAAAATAAAAGTATATAAATAGTATATCCGTTGTCTAGCACCTATAACACAAGTCTAGTTAAGTAACTTAGCTTTGGGGCTAGATGGCGATGTGTGCCATGAATGACATGACAATATGAATTTAATAAGTTCTTAGAATACGTAATCGTCATGAAAACTTAAAAGGGATCATATATTCCGTAGCAAACGAAGCAAGAAATTAAACTAGGGGAGTCTTGCGAAGAGCATATGCAAATTAAATGCATATGTCATGAATGCATATTATATTTACATAGCTCGTAGAGATTCCTTTCTTGGTAGACGCGATATTGTCTTTTCAAGTGAAAACGTACCTTAGGCTTTTATAATAAAGTGGAAAATTCAAGATTTACAAAGAACTAGAATTTTGACTGCACATTTTTGAGTAGGTACAGTAAGTAGTGATTCATATTTTATTGCTTTGTTTCTGAATATTTGAATTGGTTTCGCTATTTATTAACATCATAAGATTTTTTTTTATTATTTTTAAATATCTTTAAAATTATAAAGAAAATATAAACAATAATAAAAGAAAATAAATATACACACAAAGAAAAAACCGCTAAACTCAATACATACATAATATATACATATAAACTGCTTTGTCCTTGAACGACTGACTGACGGATCAACGCACAGCCTAAACCGCTGATCGTAGAGACCTGAAACTTGGAGGGTGTGTTCTTTGTATGATGTAGGACGAAGTCGCGGGCAAAAGCTAGGATTTATATATAACAGATAAATTTTAAACTAGTAAAAACCTATGCTTGTACTTATTATTAAAAAAACTTACTTTACAATACATATTGTAATTCGTTATAGAAAAAAAAAACTTAGTTAGGATGTGTGGTTTTGGTTCGCGTCTAAATTTTTTTAAGTTATTGGAAAACAACTACTTTTGGTTATCAAGATCATTAATGTTTCAAATAATCAATCATTATCTAAAGATCCATTGGCCAGAATTCAAACTGTGCACCTACCGAGATTTTTCTTTCTTATTTGATCGCGTCGCTAATGAGATATGTATTTCCAGATTTATTCAGATTTCAAATTGTAAGTCCAAACTCAACGAATAAATAGGATACCAAGGTCAATGACCTCTAACTGACGACCCAATTGGCACAATGGTCACCATGCCGGACTGCCAAACACAGGGTTGCGGGTTCGATTCCCGCCTCAGACATGTATTTATGCTTAGATATTTGTCTGTAGTCTGGTCGTTTCTATGTATTATAAGTATATATTTACAAAAGAAAATTATAATAAGTAGTATATCCGTTGTCTAGCACCCATAACACAAGTCTAGTTACTTAGCTTGGGGCTAAATGGCAATGTCAAAAAAAAAAAAAAAAACTGATTTCGGGAACAAATAACCTCAAAATTGTTCAAAAAAAGTTCGAATTTTCAAATGTAGAAAAAGTTTGCCTAGAATCATCTAGAATATATATGTATACTAAGCCCTTTAGTATACAAAACCCTTTGTTGAAACACATTGTCTAACTAAATAACTCGCCTAAAATACCCTAGAGATACTTCAATAATCTATTAAAGCTTCATTGATCAACGTTCAGACAAAACAGCTGTTTATGAGTGTAAATGTTTGCGCTAAAGATCAGTCTGCTAGTGTTGCTGTTTGCTTTGATATTTCATCTTCAGTTGAATAGATCTTAGAATGATCTAGATCTAGTTAGTTAGTTTATATTTGATGGAGTTATCAAAGTGGTATCGATTTGAGATAAGTCCCTGGATTTATTGGCATGGTTTTAATCCCGATACCATAGAAATATTGTGATTAAAAATACCTTATATGCTGTTTAAATGAACTCACAACCTACCATACAAGGTGTATTAGTTCTTTCCCATCCAAATGTTGCCTGGAAGTAATTGCAACTTATACTTTCTAGCTATTACTTTGCTTTGTGTATATCGTGTCCTATGTTCCTTATTATTTTTATAGCTATGTAACTTCCAAGGATTCAGTATATTCTTATACTTTCATCATCATCATCATAGCAGCCAGCGATTGGTCACATGTTCTCTGCGTCCAACGACCTCATGCCTTATTTCATCACAATTGATCTAGAAGTTTCAGAACCTTTTAACTCCGCACACGGATTTTTTTTTGTTGAACAATGTATGTAGAAACGCCACTCCGCTACACAGTGTGGACAGGCAGGGTTATCCATGTTGCCCACAATGATGAATTTATAAGTAAAATATTGATATAGTTTTAATGACAGTCATAATCTCTTTATTAACAACAGTAGTTAAATTTGAACCCACACCTTGCACATCATTCAATATCCACCGGATTTACAAAGAGCTATTAATAAACATGGTCCCCCAACAAAACCGTCCTAAATACAGAAATGCAGTCGGCGACAACAAATTTAGAAATCGGTATTCACTGGCTGCGAGCCAGAGATCACTGCGGCAGAATTAACATTGGAACTAAGCGCCACCCGAAAGAAAACAAAAACTTATCATACTGTTACGGAGAAATCTAGTAAGGCATCTGTTGGACTCGGATATATTTAGACTAAAGACATCAAAGAATTCAAGGTTCTGAGAAATAATTTCTATTGAACAACAATTTAGGTATATAAACTAGCTTCGTCCGCGTAGCGTTTGATTGAATTTACTAAATTTTGAAGTGTAAACTTCTTTTATACGCTACGCATATTTTTTTTAGCGGTACTTATACTTTTATAATCTAAATTTTAGCCCAATCCGTTTATTGATATGGGGTGTGTTTTGATCACAGTCAAAGGCAAGATGCCACTACTGAACAAAACAACACGTCATATTGACTTACCTAACCAAATGCCTAAACAACATTATGTCTCACCAATCCGCGAGTTTGTTTTAAAACTCCTTTATTGTAGCTCCTTAAGTATGCCTATTATGTTGTCACGCTTAAGGTGATAGTCGACTGTTTCCTCCCTAGATAATGACACTAGAGCAAATATTTTTGGTGCATAAAACTTATAACTACCATGACTATGCCCCTATGTTTTGGTTTTTTTCATTTTCTAATTACCATAGAAATTAAAATTAAAAAATAGAAAAAAAAACAAAAAATAGGGGCATGGTCATGGCAGTTATAAGTTTTATGCACCAAAAATATTTGCTCTAGTGTCATTATCCAGGGAGAAAACAGTCGACTACGTTTGTAATAGTTTGTATGGAGAAAGCCCTGGTACCCTTTCCTCTTAAGCCTGTGAAGTTATTTTGATAAATTTTGGTATAGATGGGTCCTTTAGACTGTAGTTAATTGAAGCACTCCATCCAATTCTACTGTAATCTATTGCAAAAGATGAGTGCATCGTATGCTTTATCGAGAAATTTACGACCACTTTATGGAGCAAGTAAGGAACCGCCATGAAAATCCAGTCAATGGGCCTTGCAATATTTTCCTTTCCCATTAGCTCAGTGATAAATTCCCGCATAAGTCAATTGGCCCACAGTCATCGGTAGTTGGGGTCGAACCGCACTATATATTCGAGTACCTACTTCTCTTAATTTATGAATACCTATAATGCTGCGTTGAGATTTTCAAGAGGGCTGGTTTATTATTGTCATTCATGAATTATTCAGTAAACTTTTTTGGAACCAATATATCGGCAGAGTATTTACTTATTGGAAGATGTTTGTTTACTGATATAGGTCTTTAACTATTATCTTTCTTGAGATCTATTAATAGAGTAAGGCGTAGGCTAGACGTTCAGATTCTAATGTGGTTTTTCATTTTATCAAATACTAGGTATTCACTGATCGTGTAAAAAAGCTAGTGTATTGATGAATGTCAGTATTTACCATGAGGAGGCTCACAGCTAAGCGACGCTCGCTGATCGTTTACGGCGTGCGGGTTAAGCGATGCCTGGCGCGGTCATTACTTCGATGGGTGGTCACTTAGTAGTGTGGCAAAAATGTGTTTCCGTGAGCCCCTCCGTGCTTCGAAAAGCACGTTAAGCCGTTGTACCGGGTTGCTCCCTCTAGTAGCAGTCGTTAGGTCAAGTTAGAGGTCTTGAATATGCATGGATTATCGTTTAAGTCATCAATGTATAAATCAATAGATTAGGGCAATATTTAATTTTTAGATGCTCAATTGTTTTTTAGGCATTATGATTATGTTACAGAGAGATTGAAGTTAATAAATTAAAAGTCTTTGGTTATAGAAGGTTTTCTGATTATTTAGTTTCCAAACTGATTATAAAGTACTTTAATATGTTATGACAGATGTTAAAAGCTGATACTTTGGGGGGTCTAACGCCTGTATTCACAAATAGTACCTAAGTTGCTCTTGGATAATTGAACGCACTGCGCTTAATGCGGCCCTATGATTGGTTAATTTTGTGCTGCTCTCTTCACTCTACTAAATGATTTGCTGCTCTATGCGTTCGCGTGCCTATGCAATCTCATAGAGTTGATTGTGAATACAGGTGTTAAAGTTAAGGATGGACAGGATCAGACTGGACAAGTTAAACGCTGTCCTATAATTTGTAAACAATAAAATAAAAACATCATACCCACAAGCATGTTGAAAATAGATGATAATCTTTCAAGCTTTTGCGCCAAATGGGCTCTGCACAAGGAAGTCGGTGACACTCAAAAACCTAAGTAGGTAGCATTGAACTAAACTGGCAAACATCCAAAAAACTAATATAGATGTACCGAAAATATACGCGTAGTAAAGTAAGTTACAAGTTTCTAAACGTGACAGGTGTCCGAGTGGACATTTTTTGAATTGCGTGTCAGAATTTTTTAGTGACGTTACATGACGTTGTGCATCGAATTTTTAACCGACTTCAAAAAAGGAGGAGGTTCTCAATTCGGTTGTATGTATGTTTTTTTTTCTTTTTTTTATGGATGTTCGCGCATATCTTCTTCGTTTATTAACCGATTTGAATCTGATAATGAATCTTTTTCTGTTGGAAAGGGTCTACTTCAAGGGTGGTCCCATACAATTTTGATGAAGATCTGACGAGGATCTTTGGAGTGATTAACAGAAATGCACATCAAAAGCGTTTCAATTTGTATCTACCGAAACATCTTTTATTATAAACTAGCGACCCGCCCCGACTTCGCACGGCTGTATTATGCATGTGTTATATCTAAAAACCTTCCTCTTTAATCACTCTATCTATTTAAAAAAAACTGCATCAAAATCCGTTGCGTAGTTTTAAATTCTAAGCATACGTAGGGACATAGGGACGGCGAAAAGTGACTTTATTTTATACTATGTAGTGATGACCATAGATAAATCCACGTACCTAGGGTATTACGATCTTAGGGGAACGGGGTAATAAACCCTCAGTCTAATAAATGCCTAAATCATTCACACATGTTCTTGCAAGATAGATTAATTAAACTTCTTTTTACGGAGAACGGTATAATATGCATTAAGGGTGTTATGGTGTTTGTTTGTGCACTCTAATGTTTCCATTGACTCCAAAACGGCTGGAACGATTTAAATTTGATTGAGTGGCGATGGTTTGTAGCTAGTTGTTACTGTAATTACTCACCAGGGGGCGCCACAATTAGCATTTTGTTGCTAAAACCAATGTTTCCATTCTTTGACATCCTTTTCTTCCATAACTAGATAACCGATTCACAAAACCTAATGTAGAAATAAGGAATATGTATTGGCTATCAGAACTAAAAACCTTCTGTAACTAGTTTAAGAGCTGTTGATTCCATGACAATAAATTAAAAGAAAAATACTTTCATAGTAACATTGACTTTGATGCTGAAGATTTAAACACTGTCCCCCTTATTCCAAAACGAGGTTTAAGGATAGTCCGAGATATGGATTTAAACCTTAGATTTAGACACAGATTTACTCGTGAACTATAGTCTAAACACTATCCCTATAGATTATATAGGGAACTATAGTCTAAACGCTATTCCTATAGATTAAATAAGGATAGTGTTTAGACGGGGTATTTCCACTAGCCCCCAAATGCTATCCCCCAAAATGGGGGATAGTAGGAATCTTCTTGGCATTATCCCCCAAATTTATAATATAGCCAATTTGGGGGATAATGGGAAATTAAAGTTGCATATCTAAATCTAAGGTTTAAATCCACATCTCGGACTATCCTTAAACCTCGTTTTGGAATAAGGGGGTGTGCTATTAAACCCAAAACTATTTACTAGATCTAAATAATTACTTTCTAAATAAAATATGTCTAGGCGAGATAATTCAAGGTATAGACAGAAATACAATACAAATAACAAACTTGAAATCAGCAGACCGAAGATGTTTTTTTTTTCATTGACAAACTATCGACTGACAGTTTAATCCTTAGTCGACAGTCGCCATAATAGTTTGTGGATTTCGTTTTTTAGCAGCTGCGTCTGCTGATGACAGCTGGATTAGAGTGTTGAATATTCATAATAGTAATGCCCCGCGGTTTCAGCCACGTAGGTACTAGTTCCGTGGGAATATTGAAATAAACAGTTTATTTCGCCAAAACTAGCCAAATCGGTCCAGCTTTTCTCAAGTCATGGCGTGACCAAGAGAAATAGAAGCGCTGCCTGTTTTATCTTCGATAGACCAAAATTTCACGCTGTTAGCTATAACTAGAGCGGTGTTGACTTAGTAGTAGATACCTCGACTTTCATACTGAAGGTCGTGAGTCGGGCAACAATGCATTTTTCTTATGAAAAGTCTATGTGCGCTAATTGATATTGCTTTTACGGTTAAGGAAAACATCGTGAGGAAACCCGTGACGTAGTTGGCTCTAGAAGCATTATCAAGTTCTCTCCTCTGGACATGGTCGAATAAGCTGAGTGACAAGCTGGTGCAGGGTAAGCCTAGTTCATCCTCATGCAAAAAGGATTTTTGCATGAGGATTTTAAAAAACGGTCTAAATTTAGACAAGTACAAGTATATCTACTTTGTCATTTTCATAAAACTCATTCTTCCACAGCAGCTGGACTGCTAGAACCTACAACGCGTAATTTCTAAAATATTGATCGTATACTGGTAATACACTTTAAACTCCTAACTGCACTGATATGTCAATCTAAATAGCCCTCATTCCTAAAATAGTTTTAACACAACGAATAAATAGAATGAAGTAGATCTAATTTTACCGAAAGCTCGCTACGGGTCGTAAACCTTTGCTAATTATTGTGACCACCGAGACACGTTGCCAATTGACAATTTGTCTACACTATTTGCTTCTCAAGATTTGTCTTTATTTAGTGTAGGTATGTATAAGAAATAGTAAATCTTTGTCCACTACAAAGTGTCGTCATTGGTAGAATAAATAGATATGAGTTTGAGTTTCTTGAGAGTGAAAGTGAATGACGTTTCAATGTGATTTCATGTAATCCAAATAAATCAAATAATTTTTAAAAAATTATAATTAAAACATTAGAAAGAAACAAGAAACGTAAAGCTTTAAATTATTTTTTTTTAGCAAATAGGCGACCTTGTCGCTTATAGCGAGTTCTTCCAAGCAACCTTAGGATGGTGATGGTCTGTTAATTGTTTGTATTTTAAGCATATCTACAATACTTATAATTAGAAAAAGGAAAACTTAAACTTATAACTCATATAAAATTTAAAAAAATAAAGCAGAAATATATTTCTGCTTCATTTTTTTACCACTTTACCACTTTACTTTACCACTTTTTTTTTAACTAGGCTTATAAGCCTAGTTTGAAATTATAACACAAAAAATAAATACAAAAATCCATCAATATTAAAGGAGAGCACAGAGGTAAGTCTTTACGATACGAAACCATCTCTCTGGAAGTCTCTGGGAGAGGCTGATGATAAAGGATACGTGGTATGAGAACCTACTGCAAGTCAAAATCCATTATGTTCTTGGCTTAATTTTCCCATTTAAAGAGATTAGTTCACTAATCTCAACTGTAATGCATGGTGTAGGTTACACTGTGTCGATAAACTATTTTAATGCTAGAGATAAAGGCGTACGGAATGTACGAGTAAGCACTGCAGGTGACATAGTGTTGAGAAAATTGATGCAGTAGGTTAACTTTGCATCTATTTCTGAACGTCCGTTTGTCCGTAACAATTGAAGTTAGATACCAATATGCCTTATCTGTTATATTCACATAAAAATGCATGTTTTTAATATTCGCAGAAATTTTAAATTTTAATTATTTACCTATAAGCAACAGAAATTAAAATATTGTTAGCGTATTTACTGTAGATAGAAAACAATATCACTATAAAACCGGTCGAATTTCACTAAAAGAATGATACAGGCCAAAAAACAGTACATTTTCAAACGTCATTTTCAATACGTCTCCAGATTTTTTTCCAGAAAATATAACTTAGCTAAATCTTACTTATAGATTTTCTTGAATATGTCACATAAATAATAAGGAAAAATATATTAAACTACTGTACCAATTAAACTGTGGCATAATCCAACCAGTAAAATACAACATTTGGTTTAGTTCCTCCGAATATGGTCGGAGTTTGCGATATTGGGAAGATTATCTGATTCCCTTTAGTGCAATATTAAAGTTAGTGCAATTTTTTACACTTTTATGTTGTTCTTTGTTACACTAATCCTGATAAAATGCAGTTCATAATTTCGGTTTGTTTTCGTACTAAATATTTTACACAGCGATATTATTTAATATGACTCTTAATTTAGATTCTCTCTCGCGTCTTATTTATATATTGTTTAATCCGTAATAGCTCAGCGTTTGACCACCATCATTATACATACTTGATGGTCAGTAACGATCCTGTCTAAGACGTGGCATGCTTGTCTAGAAGATATATGTTCACTCAAGACTTGAAGACCTTCAAATTGTACGTAAGTACGCGCCAGAAAATTAAAACATCAAATTTTACACGCGTGCTGAAGGTTGAACCAACGAATTAAACTGCTTGTTAGGGAAACTGTTTGGATAAGGTAGTTCTTGGAGACAAACGCAGCATCTAGCCATATTTACCTACCATCACGCGTGAGCTGCCCAATTCATTTTAAACGTGTGATAGTGTGACAGGTACTTGGTGTCTATTTGTTAATGCACAAACGGTGGTTCTAGAAACATTACGTTTTCAACAGGCCCTCTTTATATGCCGGGTAATAATATGGGATATTGAATAAAAACCTGAGTATAACCGCAAGATAAAACTAGTTAATTACAGCAGCAAAAGTCTATTGACAAGACACCATGACAAAATCGTCTATACACAACACCAATACAGTTAGTATTATCCGTCCAATTTGGAATGTAGCCAAAAACGTTGAAATTAGGTCGCGGTACGACACTTCTGAAATAGATAGGAGAGTACAATATTTTATCAGTATGATATTAACTTTTGTAGGGTTTTTAACTATGAGTATTTGGAGGTAAGTTCATAAGTACTAATAATGAGATTATTTTTATAAAATTAAATGTTTACCTGCATACCTCGCATGAATCTGAACAATGTTAATTTATATTTATTTTTTGAGGACTACATTTCTTTGGAAAAGATGAAAGAAAATAGTTTGAGATAGAATGGCCATGTGTTGAGGAAAGAGAAGGCGCTTATGGCTAGAAGAATAATGAGTGGTGGAGAAGAAATAAAAGACCTAAGAAAATACATAATGCGTGATGCATGTGAACGATGAAATGATGGTTGATAGAGAAGCATGGAAGAAGAAGTAACGTACCGATATCAACAAAAAATTGGAACCAGGTCAGGAGGAAGAAAATATTATTTAAAAACATGCGACAACGATTAGAAGCTCATGAAAACAATGTACCAAAGTATGAACTCTAAAATATGTTTTTCTTTCTTCTTCTTCCTGCCTTTATACCACTATGGAGATCAGTGATATCTCAACCAGAGGTAGATACGTCTTTGCGAAATAAACTTGATCACACAAACTTAATAAGGCATTGACTCTTAATCCCTCGGGTGCCTCCGAATTTGCTTGAAAACACGCATTCTAATTATTGTGTATCAATAAAATAATGCAAAGTTCGGAGATAACCACTCTATAAATAACTGTTGCATCTCACTGATGGAGATATTGACAAGAATATACTAATAATATTTTATAATAATAGGTATTATTTATTTCTCTTTTCTGTCATGAAAGTTATTGTGTTTGATTTAATTAGAGACATGTAGGTCGTTTGTAATTAGTATTTCGTCAAAGGTGGCTTTACGAGATACAAAACTGTTCCAAAATTTTCAAAGTTCCGTCCCCAGAACTTCCAAATATTAAGCTCTTAAAATAGAAGGTACAATTTTGTCAACGATACATTGTTGTTCGATTGTTGTTAAACAAGTTTTAACTTAATCAAATCAAAGGAAAGTTAAATTACAGTCGCTTCAATCAAAATTAGTTAGGAACAATACTTTTGGGAATTCGTTTCGTTAAAACTTATTTTGCAATTAAATAAAAAAGAAGATGAAAAATTTACTTGCAAACATCATAATGATAATGTAGTCGAAAGCAGAAATAAAAAGAAATCATCTAATATAGATTCCTATAGTATATGATTTAGAACTCATTCTTTTCTTGGACAATCTGTTCATCGTTATTCCAAGTCTGTATATGTTTTTGTTTTTGAATAGGTCAGCGTATAACCACTCTCACACCAAAGGGTAAGTGACGATGCGGTTTAAAATTCAGCACACTTTCCTAGAAGATACCAATACACTTGTGACTTAAGGACCCCCTTAGTTTATGTTTAGTTAATTATTAACTTACGTGAGTCCACAATTTCCACACTTCTTCCTATCATCAGTATCAGCACCAGAAACAGAGTCACCCACACATTGACGTCTCTCCCCATCGTTCACACACACTGTCCGACACTCACACATATAAACATTAAAATCACCACTTAGATTACTCATTGATTCAGTATTAACTTCACTATTTTTAATTCAAACACTAATTTCATGTTTCATTTTGTGTATATTCGTTGGTTCGGTATTTTTTGCACAAATTGCGAGGAATTTATATTTTAGAAACATGGTCTATTTTTGATAACGGCTGGAAGATTTCCAAGGTTTTTTTTGGAGAATTCTGGAGCTGGAAGTTATCTGGAACAAAAAAAATAATAATTTTAGGGCTGTTTCATAGACAAAATGCAGATGAAACATAACTTTATCTCCACTGATGAGAAACTGTTTTCCTTTTTCTCTCTTCGTAGTTAATACAGATTTCAATGAAAATTTGCTTGAAATGTAGAACACGACACGGAACACTTTTTATTTCTCAATTGAAATTGTACGCGAACGAAGTCGCGAGTAAAAGCTAGTTCTATACAATTCTAAATGCTAAAGTAGTATATAAGGGCGTTTTTTATAACTTCACATAGAAACTACTGATCTGATTGCTATGAAACTTGATAGATAGGTAGATAGCTTGACCAAACTTGATGGATAGGTAGATAGCTTGAGCAATAACATATACAGGGTTATTGGTAAGTACCTATACTAGCAAGCCGTTAAGGGCTACTTCTGTGCAAATTAACAAACAACTTTTGTTCTACGACTTTTAGAAATTCAAACATTTTTTTGAAAATTTTGAGGTTATATCAATTCGGAAATCAGCAGATTTTTTAAAACAAAGGTCATTCCTAGACAGTAGATGAAACCTAAAAATTAAGTATAATCTTAAGGTTAATGATCTCTCCGTGTAAGGAACAGCTGATTTTCAGGTAGGTAAACATAATCTCAAAATTCAAATCAAACAAATTCAAATTCTTTTTTTTTTATTTATATCATAGTTCTGTATGTTTCCCAAATAAACGAAAATAAATAAATAAATAAATAAAATTTTCAAAAAAAATCGATTTCCCAAAAGTCGTAGAACAAAAGTTGTTTGTTAAAGTGGACAGAAGTAGCCCTCAACGGCTTGCTAGTATAGTTACCAGTAACTCTGTATACTTAGTACCTTTTATTCCGCTATTTGCACAGGATCCAGATTTGTCTATAGCCAAAAGGATAGTAACATATAAGTATGAAGACTAGTATATGAGTCACCTAAATCTTTCTTTTTTCGAGGCCACTTCTTAAAGCATGCAACAAAATGTCGTAAGGTGTCAGGTCAATAAAAATAATATTCTTCGTAAATGGTTTTTTAAAATCAAACAAGAAGCAAAATAAAATTGATTCGACTAAAAAATGGCTGACAGAACACTTTGCCAGAATGCCACAACCTACAACTAAGAAGTAACCACAAAACCTTCAAAATGAAGTCAGTCAACAAACAGAGTTTAATAAATAAACAACTTACAAAAAAGAAATAAAGCAGTTGAAACATCTTTTCCATCGAACAAAGCTTGTTAATGCAAAATCACGGAGAGGACAACCACTTTACTATACTTTTAGATTTCTTCTTACTTGAAAATATCTACAAAAATATTATAAAGAGGAAAGTTTTTTTGTTTCTATGTATAACAAAAAAACTTTCCAAAAAAAAAAAGGAAGGTTTTAATTAATTAATAGGCTCCGAAACTACTCACTAGACTGATTTTGATCAAACTTGGTATGAGAATACATTGATTCACTGGGAGTAACATAGGTGCGCAGCTAGCTTTTTGATAAAACTAGCTTTCCATTTTTGGTAATGGTCCCTGTATCCCATTACCAAAAATGGAAAACTACGACTTGACCGTTCAAGCATCGACGTTATGATTTACCATGGTCAGTGGCTATTCGACGATCTTAGTTGCGAGGTGTTTATTTATGATATGCAAACCGTTTTTTTAAATAATTAGTTAGAAGTGTAGAAGATCACTTGTAAAAAAAAGACACTGGTCATTCACGACTTGACGAATCTTAATACTTTTGACGAATGAATATAATTATGCGATACACCAAAAATGTATGTTTTGGCCTTTTGCGTATTTGGCCTTATACGTCGAAAGGCACAAAACTTTTAAAGAAAGAAATAGTAAGGAAAACGAGCGTACCGCTTACTTCTTTCTGCAAGGAGTCTTTTATCAAAAGCGTTTGACACTTTTTTTATTATGTCATCGCCCTACGATATTAGAGTATCAGTTTTAATGTGTTTGTTGTCGGACAATGCGTCATGTTTCCGTTCCATAAATATTCCCCTTCGGATGTGGAACTTCCTTTACCTTGAATACGTTAATTAAGTAGGTAATTTAATTACCGGGGTAGTTAGCATTTAATTGGATCATTAATTAATCTTTATATAAGAAGAAATAATAATTGTTTTATCTCTATTTATGAAGATTACTTAGGAATGACGTTTTTATATGGATTTTATAGTATTGGTTTTGTTTTTTGGAAAATGAATACTTACCTAATTTACCCAGAATTTGGGATTTTTTATTATTATCGCTGCCAATAATGTTGTTGCATTTTGCAAATATCTTAAGTTTTAAGAAAATGGAGATAATTTTTCTGAACTTTAATTTTCTTTATAGTCATTTTCTGGGGGAATCCACAAGCACCTAAGAAGTATTAGGTACAGGGTTTTTGTAACATTGTGTTAGAAAATACAAAATGTACGTAATTACTATTAGTAGGTACCTATTATAATAATATTTGCATGAAATATTTCACTAAGTGCACTGAATTTGGGCTGTCATAACACAGCCCATTTTACAATCGTCGACCATTTTCGAAACAAATTGAAGTGTAAAACGAGTAATGCGTTAGATATTTGAATATTTAATTACTTAGGATGTACGGGTGTTATAACTCTTTCACACTAGCGTTTATATTAAACGCTTAGGTCTGTACGCTTGGCTTGACGTTTATACGTCAATTTATGCAGAGACATATGTAAAGGGCAGCTGCTTGCAAATTGATCAAGCAATGGTCGGCATTTAGAGTAATTGCTTTAATTGAATTAGTTCCCTAAATCATCATTATCATAATTTTAATTTACGCCCAAATATAAAAAGGTACTTACAAACCTTGTGTATATCTAAAATTAAGGCTAAAACATTTTATAAACAAACCAATTTTGTCCTACGAATTTTGGGAATTCGAAATAAAATTGAAAGTTTTGAAGTTAAGGCCAGTGTGAGGCTGTAAATTTCCATACAAAAAGCGGTAACGTTTTCCCCCCCATAAACGAAGTCCGATTTTGATAATTTTTGAAAATGTTCTAGATCTAATGGAAAACTAGGTTTAACCGTTTTTATTTTAAGGAAATTTGCCTAAGATAAAAGTTATTAGTATCTGTATTTTAATAATATCTATATTTTTTACTTAAAAACTTCATCGAGCGTTTCAATTGTTTTTTAATAGACTAAACTGAATTACCAAAAAAGAAAAACGTATAAACCTAGAATAAAATGCAGTGAATTAAATGGGACCAAATTTATTTCATTATGTGAAGGATAAAGGGGGTAAAAACGTTACGGCCCGCTACATTATTTGAAAGCAAAATGAAGGCAATTACGTCCGAACTTAAACTCTCTCTATCGCACGATACGGGTCATTTTTGAAAATACCTACTCGCGCCGCGTATCGAAAACTCATGATCCTCTTAAGTTTGTCCGAAAATTTGTAAGTTTGACAGAAATAAGAGAGAGAGATTAATAGATAAATGCTTTATTGTACCATTTGTAAACTTAATCAGATCAGATCTAATTAAGAAAATTATATTTTCGATAAAAAAACCATTTTTTTAATTGTTTTTTTTCCCGAAAGTCGTAAATCAATAATTATTTGGTTTTTACTGGGTATTACCATATTATTCAAGAATCATTTAAGGATATTATTATTAATATTGACATAATTTTTCGTTATTATTTTGTGTTCGAGCTCTAAAAAATAAAAACAAGAACATGGTGGGTCTGCAATTGTGCAGTCGACTGTACCTATCTCTTATAAATCACTTTAATTGTTTAAAATTTTATATGTACAGTCGGCTGCATAATTGCAGCCTTCGGTAGAGTTCGAAAATTACTATTACTGGTATGTTTGCATTCTGAAAATTTTTGTTTGATTAATTGATGAGTTAGAAGACTTTAAACTTCACCTAAAGCAGGTCTGCTCTAATCTTGCTCGTGTTGAAAACATTCTTATAACAGCCGTTTTAGAGCTCTACCGTGGGTTTGCAATTATGCAGACGTCGTCCGTTAAAATACGCTTATTTAAATTACGCTAACTAAAAGTACGCAAGTGTAAACGCAATTTTAATTTAACAAATGAAAGGAAATTGGAAGTAATTTGTAATAAGTTTGATGTAGTCATTTCGCGTTGCGGTTGAATCGATTCCGTATTTGATGGCGTGTTTAGCTGAATTCTCATTTTATGTGTGAATTATTTTGATTTTAGCCAAATTGAGTTTTAGTTAATTGCGTTGTGTTATTAGATTTTGTTGATCTATTCAACTTTAAAGACCTGATTAATATTTTGATATCCTTTGATAGATTTTCGAATTAATATAACCTTAGTAATAGATATTTCTTTCTGCGTCTGGGTTACCTACCTATATTTTATTTACGACTAAAAAATATATGTATAAGTAATTATATTCGTTGTCTGGCCATAACACAAGTCTAGGCTTACTAGATGGCGCTGTGTGAAATGTCCTATAATATTTATTTATTATGTGTAATGTCCTTCATTTTTCCCCACAACTAACATCTTGAAATAAAACTAATACTAATAAAATATAGATCAATTTAACAGGCGGCTTTATTAGACCAGAATAAGCTATAAAAAATTTATTACTTTCAATATCTAAGATTTTATTTTTGTATGTTTGTTTGTTCCACGCAAAAACTGCTGGAAACCTCTCCTCGATGGCCTTTGTTTATTTGGTGGTCTTTGAGTCACGACCGTATAGTATATTCTAGGGAAACGGTGGACATCATCAAATATAGTCCTTCGAAACACGAGCCCTGACTGAACTGATTGCGAACAAACTTAGAATGCAGATACGCTTCTTATCCTTATAATTATGCGCTCCGCGGTTTCACCCGCGTAAGTCCCGATCCCGTGGGAATATCAAAATGAAAAATAGCCTTTCTCGATAAATGGACTATCCAACACAAAAATATTTTTTTAATTTAAACCAGTCGTTTCTGAGATTAGCGCGTTCAAACAAACAAATTTAATTTTCAGCTTTATAATATTAACTAGCGACCCGCCCCGGCTTCGCACGGCTATATTATGCATGTATTATACATATAAACCTTCCTCTTGAATCACTCTATCTATTAAAAAAAAACGCATTAAAATCCGTTGTGTAGTTTTAAAGATTTAAGCGTACAAAGGGAAATAGGGACAGAGAAAGCGACTTTGTTTATACTATGTAGTGATAGTGATAGTATAGATTACGACGGAGTATAGACTTACGCAAGTAGAACCAAGGGGCAACCACTAGTCTATACTATATTTAATATTACGCTAACAGTGTAGTAGTGTTACTGCATTGATTTTGAAGGATTTTTTTTCCTAAAGATACATAATTTAGATCCTTTATAAGTATTTGTTCGATATTTCGAGGATTTACCCCAGTAAAACCGCAGGACGCAACTAGCAACCCATAAAAATGTTATTATTGGACAAAATGCTATATATTTCTATCATCCATCATGGCGGATTATCCTCTTAATAGACGGGGTTGCCATTACTGGACTCCATTAGGCTGGGAAAATCGATATTGTAAAAAAATAAAGTTTTAGCTTGGTATCTCCTTATGGTTAACTAACAGGGCCACACGGTTTCACCCGCGTAAGTCCCGATCTTGTGGGAAGATCGGAATGAAAATTAATTAACACTTAGAAACTACTGGACCGTTTGTACCCATGTACTTATATTGAATTGGGGTCACTTTTTAACCAAATATTTTCATGGAGTCGGTACTTATGCGGGTGAAACAGTGGGGCGTTACAAGCGCGATATATTTTTTGCAAGAAACTCAATTTTTAAATTTCTTTTTTCGCAATCCATACTATTTCTGGACTTAGTAGGCGTTGGCATCCTTGAAACACAAGAAAAATAACAAGGTTTTCAAAAAATATTACCGACATGTGTTTACAGCTTTTCATCAATCAAAAATCATAATTTAATTTATTTATTGTAACTGTAAAGAAACTAACGTCAGTAAAGGGGATTATGTGGTACAGTTACCGACATAAGTCATTAAGCGAAAACGAAATTTTCAAAATTATATACCCTAGAAACTAAATCTCTTCACCTCACTTCACCCTCATCACTACATAGTATAAAATAAAGTCGCTTTCTCTGTTCTTATTTCCCTTTGTATGCTTAAATCTTTAAAACTACGCAACGGATTTTGATGCGGTTTTTTTAATAGATAGAGTGATTCAAGAGGAAGGTTTATATGTATAATACATGCATAATATAGCTGTGCGAAGCCGGGGCGGGTCGCTAGTTTAATATTATAAAGAAAAAAGTATTTATTGTTTGTCTTTCATCAAATCATCTTCATTCTATAGTTAACGTAAGAGATCGCTTTCAGCGGTAACGCTGCCTATAATTATGGTTTTTATAACTTATGTGTGCAATCAATTATGTTGTTTGTTGTTCTGTTGCGATCTTATTCAATTTCTATGTATATGGTTGTTTCTATGTATTATAAGTATATATTTACAAAAGAAAAGTATATAAGTAGTATAGGTATCCGTTGTCTAGCACCCATAACACAAGTCTAGTTACTTAGCTTGGGGCTAGATTGCGATGTGTGGAATGTCCTGAAATATTTATTCATTTATTTAATTTGGAGACAGTCAGAAGATATATATTCGTTTCATGTTTGTCCCCATTCATTTTGGGACAGAATTCGGGTTCCTCTATCTATACCTCTATCTATGCCAAAATTCATCATAATTGTTTCAGCGGTTTAGGTGGTTTAATACTTAACATATATACAGACTGACTGACTGATTGAGTTACTTTCGCATTTATTATATTATGAGTAGCTATTAGTTGGATAATAATTGGCTCATAAGTCAATAATTTGTATTCTTTTTTAAATTTTATTTTCGCGAACCTTTGGCGGTAACTGTACTAACGTTGAGTGTGTTTATGAAATACCTATTTGAACACTTCAAAGTATTTAAAAGTGATTTATTAGGTTTTTAAAAGATTTTCTCGAACGACTAGTCGTTGGTTGACGGTCGTCTATCGTTAAATATATTAAATCTCTTGGGTTTACCTAGTTTATGGGTTTTCTGGTGTTAGTGCTTTCTAGTGTGGTCAATATTGAGTTACTAAAATAAAAGTATTTTCTAACATAAATTAAAAATTAAAAATGTTAAATAATATAATAAATAGGTAGGTAAGTACTGAATAAGGTATAAAAATAACCTTAAAATTATTTAAAAAAAAATATACCTACCTGAAGCGGTTCACGTCCCTAACATCGTTGAGTTAGATGATTGATACCTAAACTTTCAATCGTGGTTTCAAATACCCAATGCAGGCCGTGCATCTTACGGTGCATGAAAACATCAAGAGAAAACCCTCATGCCTTCATAACTCACCATGGTTCGAAGGCATGGTATATTCGTCTATCTGTTTAGGAATTTTTAGTATTTTTAACTGTGGTTGAGCTGTTTCAGCCCCTAAGTTGAGTTTAAGTTTAATGAAGTGTGATTTCCATATACAAAACTGTAATAAAGTAAATTCTTTAAGTTAAAAATGGACATGTGAAGACATCCAGCGTGCTTTTGATTGTCAACCCCATAAATCCCAACGAGGGGAACAAAAATAGAAAGCAAATAAACACTCCGAGTGTACAAATACATGTCAAACGTATTATAAACAACGAATCATTAAATATATTAGAACTTAAATCCAAGTTTGTCGTCAACTTTAAAATAGACCGTATAAATCCTGAAAGTAACGAACAAACAGTCGGTGTACACGAAAATGAATTCTACGACAAAGAAATAGAAGTTAGTGAAGATGTAGATGAAAAAATGTATCCAATTATGCTACCGTTTGATGTGAATTCCCTTTGAAGTGTCATTATGTATACTAAAGTTGCTTGCTTGAGCACCACTTTCTCGAACCGCGAATGATGAACAACGAATTGTTAGAATATTTGTACTATTACTAATTATAGATATTATGATAAATGTTCTGTTAAGTGATGTAGAAGAAAGGGTGAGAAGAAAAATGTTAGTTATTGAGGAAGTTAAAAATAAAATGTATGATGAATGCGGTGCAGATGTCAGAGTAATTGATAGATCTTAGGAGGTGAACAAAAAATGGTGATGCATCATTTTGTGTGTCGTAACTTATTTCGAAATAGAGACAAAGAAAGTTACGTCACGATAGGCTTACTTGAGATTGTGCTTTAAAATAATTAGATAACTACAATCTACGGGTAATTCAAAATAAATATTTCAATAGATACACGGTTAATATTATTTAATCAGTGATTGTTTTGACACTTTGTCTATTGGTTAATCGTGTTTATGAGCTTATATATTGTTATTTTTTTGTTGTACAAGCGAACCTTATAATAACTTCGTGGTGTCGATATCATATTAGACTATTAAACTTGTTATTGTAACTTAGCCCCTACATATTGTCTTTGGCTCCACGCACGACTTCCAAAGTTCCGGTATCCAATGATATGGGACACATAAATTATGTCTATTCATTTATAAATATTTTTTAATTTTATTACATACATACAATATTATGATATTCAGACGTGTCGTTTAAAATCTACGCTTCTACGTAAATGCAAATGCTGTCATATATACTTAGCTAAGGTTGTTTATAAATAATTTAAAAGAAATTCAAGGATTGTATATTTACATTATGCCGTAAGATGTTAATGTAAAAAAATATTGCGATGAAAATATCGTTTTATAAACAAATTCTTTCAACTCAATCGCTTCTTGGAATTAAGGGAGATGAATTTAAATAAATACGGCTATGGCGCCGGAGCAATTAGACTCGGGGCAAAGTGACAGTTGCAAATGGAATGCCTCAACGTTTATCCTAAGATATTGTTTGATCCTCGACTCAACCGCGCCTTAAGTGACTAAGTTTGAATTGACTTTTTCTAACCAACTTGAAAAAAATAGATAATTTTAGCTTGGCCTTTATCCTAAACTATATTATAAAATTATCTAGGGGTTAAATGTACCTATAATGTATTCAATAACTAAATTTACCTATAATGTATTCAATAACTAAATGTACCTATAATGTATTCAATAACTAAATTTACCTATAATGTATTCAATAACTAAATTTACCTATAATGTATTCAATAACTAAATTTACCTATAATGTATTCAATAACTAAATTTACCTATAATGTATTCAATAACTAAATGTACCTATAATGTATTCAATAACTAAATTTACCTATAATGTATTCAATAACTAAATGTACCTATAATGTATTCAATAACTAAATTTACCTATAATGTATTCAATAACTAAATGTACCTATAATGTATTCAATAACTAAATTTACCTATAATGTATTCAATAACTAAATTTACCTATAATGTATTCAATAACTAAATTTACCTATAATGTATTCAATAACTAAATGTACCTATAATGTATTCAATAACTAAATTTACCTATAATGTATTCAATAACTAAATGTACCTATAATGTATTCAATAACTAAATTTACCTATAATGTATTCAATAACTAAATTTACCTATAATGTATTCAATAACTAAATGTACCTATAATGTATTCAATAACTAAATTTACCTATAATGTATTCAATAACTAAATTTACCTATAATGTATTCAATAACTAAATGTACCTATAATGTATTCAATAACTAAATGTACCTATAATGTATTCAATAACTAAATGTACCTATAATGTATTCAATAACTAAATGTACCTATAATGTATTCAATAACTAAATTTACCTATAATGTATTCAATAACTAAATGTACCTATAATGTATTCAATAACTAAATTTACCTATAATGTATTCAATAACTAAATGTACCTATAATGTATTCAATAACTAAATGTACCTATAATGTATTCAATAACTAAATTTACCTATAATGTATTCAATAACTAAATTTACCTATAATGTATTCAATAACTAAATGTACCTATAATGTATTCAATAACTAAATTTACCTATAATGTATTCAATAACTAAATGTACCTATAATGTATTCAATAACTAAATTTACCTATAATGTATTCAATAACTAAATGTACCTATAATGTATTCAATAACTAAATGTACCTATAATGTATTCAATAACTAAATGTACCTATAATGTATTCAATAACTAAATGTACCTATAATGTATTCAATAACTAAATGTACCTATAATGTATTCAATAACTACCGGCTGGTTCACCGTCGTCGTGTTATTATTAGTAATTGATGTATGTTAACTTGGATTAGGGCCCCCACGATACAGGCTAGACCTAGTGTGGGGACCACAGGTAAAAAATTGTTAAATTACTCGTAAGTTTGTTGAAATAAATAAATTTATTATTAAATTTATTATATCCTAAACTTTGAGAGACAAAAACTAAAACTACATCATTTTTGGAAAAGTTAGTAAAAATCAGCCCATGTTTTTGTACTAATCGATAGTGTTACTAATAGAGATCAATTCCTGGAAGCACTGGATACCAAAATTGTTAATTTTGGAAAGATATTACCTACTGTTTGTAAGCGAGTTCTTTTCTTACATTTATTTAATATAATTTAAACACGAAAATTCCTTGTCGTTTAAGTAGAAAACACCTATGCCGTCTTTTTACGACTTAAGTTTGTTTAGGCTTAGATTCGATAAGGAATAATGCTCGTCTTTAAATTATACCAAAATGTAGAAAAAGATTTACAAACGGTACACAAAGGACGTGCTAAAAAGGCATTTAGTTTTTGGCTTATTCTTGCGCCTTAAAAGTTTGCGAGCGTTTTTGAGCGAAGTTTGATGCAGAAACAAAATCATTACTTAGGTCATCATCATCCGAGCGATGGGAACATCTCGGGAGCCCGGGGTCCGCTTTCCTACTTTTACGCTTCCACTTAGCACGATCTTCGGCATCCTGGTTAGTAAGACCATTTGCACGCATATCACCCTTTACCCTTTACCCTTTACGACGTCAAGCCAGCACTTCTTGGGTCTACCCAGTCTCCCTGGTAAATCTTAACTTAGGTACTTACATTAAATCCTTACTATTTCTAAATATTATTAATAAAGATCCTAAATATTATAAATCTGAAAATTTAATACTAAATATGATTACTCTGAAAGTTTGTTTATATGTTCCTTCTTTATGATCAGACGACTAAACTGTTTAGAGAATGGAGACATACTTTTGATACGGAAATTCCCACAGGATCGAGATTTACGCGGGTGAAACTGCAGGTGCTGCTGGTATTTTTTTTACATTATGATAGGTCAGCGTTTGACCACTATCACACCTGCCTGATGGTAGGTAGGTGACGATGCGGCCTAAGATGTAGCACGCGCCCCTAGAAGATACCTATTCACTCGCGACTTGAAGACCCCAAATTGTACACGTCAAGAAGACAGACGCAGGCAACTGATTTCATTCCCTTGCGGTACGAATATGGAATGACGAAGCAAAACGCTTAGTGCGAACATTTGGTATTTCCACCATGAATTGGTGCCGCATATCAGTCTGCCTGTTTTTCTAACACATTTTAAAATATAACACACCAATCAATGTACAGTCGGCTGCATAATTGCAGCCACCGGTAGAGTTCGAAAATTATTTTTATTGGAATGTTTTCATTCTAATAATTTTTGTTTGATATATTGATGAGTTAGAAGACTTTAAACTTCAACTAAAGCAGGTGCCTAGAATCTTGCATGTGTTGAAAACATTCTTATAACAGCCGTTTTGGTGCTTTACCGTGGGTCTGCAATTATGGAGCCGACCGTACCTAGTATATAGGTCATACTGATGGACATTGTAAATAACAGTCTTTAGAATTCAGCTGTTCGCACTTCATTCTTCCGACTTCAACCCCTGCCAAGTCTATTCAATACTAAGAATCTATACAACCATTTTACAAACTAATTAATATTAAAACCACGTTTTCTTGTTGACAACGTGTCTGTCTGTCAGTGTATTTTAAAGAGAAGGTCAAATAATTTTAAGAACACGTCCGTTAATTTAATTTTGTCGGTTCCGGTAGCCTTATCATAGAAAAAGATACCATTTTGTTTGGCAAAGTGGTATAAAACTTGTGGTAGAACCATTGAGTCGTGTCTATTAAATTGCATATTTTTTGTGGTCAAGGGCTTTGTTCTAGTAAACTTTTGACTATTAGACTGTTGAAATTTTCACAGATGATGTATTCAATTCAATTCAATTCATTTATTTGCTTTTACAGTTGGTAACATAGGATCTTAAATAAATATGTAGGTACAGGTTCTCAACTTAAGCCAATAGTCATTGACATGCAAAGGAGAATGACAAAAAATGTATAGAGCTTGGGCCTGAAGGCCTCATGAAACGAGTCATATATCAAAAGAATGGTGGTTTCAAGAGGAACATTTTATTGTATGACCACTTTTTCAAATTAGCTGTGAGATCGGAGATATAGGTCATTAAAGGTAGGCGGTCGTTTCACTTGCGAGTTTTCTTCGTACACCGCTAGGGAATATTAACGCCTGAATAGAATCAGATGTGGCCATCGTATAGCAATGATTTATATATCAAATGATAGGTCGTTTCAATAGGAATAATTCAGTATATGACGACTTTTAAAAATTACTTTTATTTTTAGAGTTATAGGCCGTTTATGCTAAGTAGTAGGTATAGGTTACTAAGGTGATTCCTTGTGCAATACAAACGCTTGGTTAGAACCAGATGTTGCTCTCCTCATGAAACGAGTCATATATCAAATGAAAGGTGGTTTCAAGAGAAACATTTTATTGTATGATCATTTTTTCAAAATAATTGTGGGTTCGGAGTTATAGGTCATTAACGGTAGGTGGTGGTTTCACTTGAGAGTTTTCTCCGTACACCGCTAGGGAGTATTAAAGCCTGAATAGAATAAGATGTACCCATCGTATAGCAATGAGTCAAAAATCAAATGATAAGTTATTTCAAAAGTAATAATTCGATGTATGATGACTTTTAAGAATATTTTTATTTTTAGAGTTATAGGCCATTTATGTTAATTAGTAGATGTCGGTGACTAATGTCTTCTCTTGTGCAATGCAGATGCTTGGTTAGAAGCAGATGTTGCCCTCCTCATGAAACGAGTCATATATTAAATGAAAGGTGGTTTTAAGAGAAACATTTTATTGTATGACCACTTTATCAAAATAGTTGTGAATTCGGAGTTGTAGGTCAATAATGGTAGGTGGTCGTTTATGCTAAGTAGTAGATGTTGGTGACTAATGTCTTCTCTTGTGCAATGCAGATGCTTGGTTAGAAGCAGATGTTGCCCTCCTCATGAAACGAGTCGCATATTAAATGAAAGGTGGTTTTAAGAGAAACATTTTATTGTATGACCACTTTTTCAAAATAGTTGTGAATTCGGAGTTGTAGGTCAATAATGGTAGGTGGTCGTTTATGCTAAGTAGTAGATGTTGGTGACTAATGTCTTCCCTTGTGCAATGCAGATGCTTGGTTAGAAGCAGATGTTACCCTCCTCATGAAACGAGTCATATATTAAATGAAAGGTGGTTTTAAGAGAAACATTTTATTGTATGACCACTTTATCAAAATAGTTGTGAATTCGGAGTTGTAGGTCAATAATGGTAGGTGGTCGTTTATGCTAAGTAGTAGATGTTGGTGACTAATGTCTTCTCTTGTGCAATGCAGATGCTTGGTTAGAAGCAGATGTTGCCCTCCTCATGAAACGAGTCGCATATTAAATGAAAGGTGGTTTTAAGAGAAACATTTTATTGTATGACCACTTTTACAAAATAGTTGTGAATTCGGAGTTATAGGTCAACAATGGTAGGTGGTCGTTTATGCTAAGTAGTAGATGTTGGTGACTAATGTCTTCTCTTGTGCAATGCAGATGCTTGGTTAGAAGCAGATGTTGCCCTCCTCATGAAACGAGTCATATATTAAATGAAAGGTGGTTTTAAGAAAAACATTTTATTGCATGACTACATTCAAATTCTATTTAAAATAGTAGTGGTTTCGGAGTTAAAGATCGTTAAATGTTCTTAAGTAAGTGTTCGGTTGTTTTAGAAATAGTTGACTATGTATGTCGTGATTTAGTCATCACCATTTAACACTATTTAGTGACACAACAGGCTGATAGAAAGCATGAAGCTTATTGTAACCGACGTATAGGTTATGATACCTAGGTTATATTATAAATAGGCTCAATATGGTCTCCCGATACACAACCGACAAAGCATAACCGTCAATGTCTTGCAAACAAATAAAAAAAGAATGCTCACGTCTCGTGACGGGTCTTGTGCAATAAGTAATAATGCTACCACATGCTCCGCCTTCCTACGAGTACATATCGTGCGTTTTTATTGTAACTGCAATAATATCTATTCCGATTATCCTGTTTGGGAACTATCTATCTTTAAAAAAATATATACTTTTCATTACTCATACTCCAAAAGTACTAAAGGTGCCTGACGAGCGTGTTGAAAGTAAAACTTTCAACCCTAGGGAAAATCGCTTTCACTGACAGCTGTCATGTCAAATTATGGCTTCGCACGGCTTAGCCAGTATCAGTATCATTACACATTGGGAACTTCAAAAACCTAACCTCTTTGCTTTAGGTAACACCAAAAAACAACCATTATGACTTCGCACGACTCATGCATACTGCCAGAGTTTATTACTTAGTAGGTTTTTTCTCAGTAATACAATTCAAGTAGATATATTTAGTTCAAGATATCTTGTTTAATAAAATAAATATTATAAAGACGATAATGGTCAAAGCGACGTATCACCATGCTGCGACGCCTGCGCCCTGTTGTGATGTTGCTGCTGCTGGCTTTTTGCGACCGTCCGGTTAGTGTCGTTCTTTGAGTAAAAAAAACTGGCCGGAAATGCTTCCATTTTTAACTATTTTAAACGTTTTAATTAGTATTAGTTTTCGTTATTTTATTATCTTTTTGTGTTAAGTTTAATGTGGTTTTTTAATTTATGATTGCGTATTTTGTGTATTAGTACATTGTTACCCTAGGTGTGAAAGTCACTCTTTGAGTCCCGAGACGGAGTTTGGCGCCCGAGCGTAGCGAGGGCGCTAATAGTTCGAGGGACTTAATAAGGACTTAATAAGTCTTTCACCCGAGGTAAACATTGTGCTTTTCATTACGAATAATACATAAAATTCTTCCTAACAACGAGAGTGAATTACAGATTCCATACTACCTGATCCTCTTACAAGGTTGAAACAAAAGAGGTTATACATTAAGCAGTGTTTCTTTTAGGATTTTGTTGTATTCAATACTCAAATACGTCGGTACCGAAGAGATTTTTATTAATGAGTTAATCCAACACTGGGAAATGACGCAAAATCCGTAGATTTAAATTACAGTTTTTAACACGGTTTGTCTAGAAAATGTTCTTTACACAAAATACACAATCATAAATGTAAAACCAAATTAAACTTAACACAAAAACATAATGAAATAACAACAGATAATACTAATTAAAACGTTTAAAATAGTTTGAAAATGCTAGCATATCATAATTGTTATTCTTTGGTGTTACCTAAAGCAAGGAGGTTAGGTTTTTGAAGTTCCTAATGCGTAATGATACTAATACTGGCTACATGCACATTGCACAAGCCGGATGAAGCCATAATTTTATATGACAGCTGTCAGTGAAAGCGATTTTCCCTAGGGCTGGAAGTTTGTTTTTCTACACGCTCTTCGGGTACATTTGGACCTACTTTCGGAGTATGAGGAATGAAAATTATATTTTCTCGACAAACCTTGTTACAAAAATTGTAATTTAAATCTACGGACTTCGCGTCATTTCCTAGTATTGGATTAACGAATTAATAAAAATCTTTTCGGTAAGTACCGAGTTACCGACGTATTTGAGTATTGAAAATAAATAGCAAAAACCTAAAAAACACTATAATGTAAAACCTCTTTGGTCCTAACCTTGAAAGAGGATCAGGTAGTATGGAATCTCTCATTCACTCTCGCTTTTAGGAAGAATTTGATATATTATTCGTAATGAAAAGCACAGTGTTTACCTCGGGTAAAATACTCATTTAGTCCCTCGAACTATTAGCCAAACTCCGTCTCGGGACTAAATGAGTCACTTTTACCCCTAGGGTAACAATGTAATATTTTAACTCGATATTCCCATGGATAAGTACTTACGTTGCTGCAACCATGAATTGTCGTTATCAATTTCATTGAGCGAAATAATTCTCAAGTGTTATTCCTTTCGACTCCCGCTTATGGGGACCGTAAGGAAAAATCTTTCAACCTCCACTCAATAACAAAGTACGGGGGTTCAACTATTCTGTCCAACGGGACTCTGCACAGTCCCGTGGTCCAACTATTTAAAAACTTAAACCACGACCCATAGTTGGAAGCCCAAGTGTGGGGTAATTCAACGCGGAGCGTTGATACAGAATTAATGAAATAGAGGATTATTATATTCGACTCCCGCTTAATGGACCCCATGGTTGGACCACCACTTCGCCCCTTTATTATTGAATGAAGCGCCTTAAGCGCCCCCTGAAGCGGGAGTCGAAAGGAAAAACCGTTGAGAATTGTAATTCCTCTCAATAAAATTGATAACGACGATTCATGGTTGGAACAGCGTAAGTCCCTATCCAGTGGGAATATTGAGTTAAAAAGTATATTTTGTGTTAATCTAGGTCTCCAGCAATTTCCATACCGAGTTTCATCGCAATCGGTTTAGTCGATTAGGGCCCAAGCCTAGTCCCCGAACAGGAAATCGGAATATATATTATTGCAGTAACAATAGAAACGCACGATAGGTACTCGTAGGAAGGTAGAGCGTGTGGTAGCATTATTACCTATTGTACAAGACCCGTCACGAGACGTGAAGATTCTTTTTTTATTTGTTTGCAGGACATTGACGGTTATGCTTTGTCGGTTGTGTATCGGGAGACCATATTGAGCCTATTTATAATCTAACCTAGGTATCATAACCTATACGTCGGTTACGATAAGCTTCATGCTTTTAATCAGCCTGTTGTGTCACTAAATAGTGTTAAATGGTGATGACTAAATCACGACAGACATAGTCAACAATTTCTAAAACAACCGAACACTTACTTAAGAACATTTAACGATCTTTAACTCCGAAACCACTACTATTTTAAATAGAATTTGAATGTAGTCATGCAATAAAATGTTTTTCTTAAAACCACCTTTCATTTAATATATGACTCGTTTCATGAGGAGGGCAACATCTGCTTCTAACCAAGCATCTGCATTGCACAAGAGAAGACATTAGTCACCAACATCTACTACTTAGCATAAACGACCACCTACCATTATTGACCTATAACTCCGAATTCACAACTATTTTGAAAAAGTGGTCATACAATAAAATGTTACTCTTAAAACCACCTTTCAATTAATATGCGACTCGTTTCATGAGGGTAACATCTGCTTCTAACCAAGCATCTGCATTGCACAAGGGAAGACATTAGTCACCAATATCTACTACTTAGCATAAACGACCACCTACCATTATTGACCTACAACTCCGAATTCACAACTATTTTGAAAAAGTGGTCATACAATAAAATGTTTCTCTTAAAACCACCTTTCATTTAATATGCGACTCGTTTCATGAGGAGGGTAACATCTGCTTCTAACCAAGCATCTGCATTGCACAAGGGAAGACATTAGTCACCGACATCTACTAATTAACATAAATGGCCTATAACTCCAAAAATAAAAATATTCTTAAAAGTCATCATACATCGAATTATTACTTTTGAAATAACTTATCATTTGATTTTTGACTCATTGCTATACGATGGGTACATCTGATTCTATTCAGGCTTTAATACTCCCTAGCGGTGTACGGAGAAAACTCTCAAGTGAAACGACCACCTACCGTTAATGACCTATAACTCCGAACCCACAATTATTTTGAAAAAATGATCATACAATAAAATGTTTCTCTTGAAACCACCTTTCATTTGATATATCGCTGCTTATAAACTAAAGGGCCACATAT
The DNA here is from genome assembly GCA_907269075.1 of Idaea aversata. Taxonomy (NCBI): domain Eukaryota; kingdom Metazoa; phylum Arthropoda; class Insecta; order Lepidoptera; family Geometridae; genus Idaea; species Idaea aversata. Next base: position 1,333,682 of record OU026100.1, read on the forward strand.
AAAAAAAAAACAAAATCGTTTTTTATTTAAAAATATAAGCAAAATAACCCGTATTTTGATATTACTTGAAGACATCCATCGAAATCGGTCACTTAATCACAAATTAATGCATGCGCCTCTTTGGCATTTTGACGTTCTGATGTGTAAGTTCAGAGCAAAGCGGCCATCTTTTTAGTTCCGTCCCGACTGCCAGCGTGAGCGCACGTTAGTTCTGCGCTAAACGGCCACATATCGAAAAGGCGACAGATTTCATAGTGAATTTTATATGCGATAGTGCCACATTTAGGATTGCGTCTGTTTAGCTTATAAAAAACAAGTAAGTAAACCTTTTTTTTATTAGACAAAGGTGCCAGGTTTTGGAATGTGTCGTTATGGATTTTAAAATGTGCTTTATATGATAAAATTTAAAGGACTAAGGTGCCACACTTTGGAATGTGTCGATTTAGAATTTAAAAACTGTCTATTTTGTTACTTTTATTATAAACTCAAGAGCTATTTTTGTAAAAAGGCAGTTTTGCTTCAAATATTTGTTGTGTTCTCACGATTTTATTTTAAGAAAAAATGTTGTAATCAAAATAGGATTCATTTTACTAGATATAATTATGTAGAAAATAATATTAATGTATTATTTTCTACATAATTTTTTTGGGCATCTGCGATTAAATTAATGTATTTTTTGACATTTATTTCCAGCTATCTCATTTAACTGTTTAATCTTACTGTGTTCATTAACGTATGCCCTTATTTCCACTTGCAGAATGAATAACAGAATACAAAAAAATTATGAATATGGTTCTACCTGACACCAATAAACGCATACATCTTCGAAACGAAGAGCCAGATAGTGATGTACCTGTCCCGACAGAAAGCAAGAATTCACCTACCGATTTACAGAATCAAAGTTCTTTGTCCTTCCACAGTTTTAATCCTATACCAACCGAATTAATCGATAATGAAGATTCTGATTCCATACCAGATAGTCAGATAGGTGTGGGCATTAATATTGATTCCTCATTTGATGACACAAGTGATGAGGGTACAAAATGGCAGAAAAAGGGTCATGTAATTGTCCCAGAGAGTAGCTCAGATTCAGACGATTCCAGTTCAGATTCAGATGATTCCAGCTCAGATTCAGATGATTCTAGTTCAAGTTCTAGCTGTGGCTCATCTTCGAGCTCAGACAGTAAAGAAGATCCTTTTTCAGCAGACGATAGTGTAATAGATCCGGATTACCAATGCGATGTGTTTGAAGCTGAGTCAGACTCAGATAATGATTCACTAAGGTCAAGAAAAAACTACAATATTTCACTGCCTGCAACTTCTGGAGCTTATAATATGGATGTATTAAGTTCAAGTAAGCCACGTTGTTCAGTTTAGATTTGATTGAGATGTATTTTTTAAATTAGTTAAGTTGTTTAAGTTGTAAATTAGTTCTTAGGTAATTAATTGAAATAATGTTTTTCATTTTTTTTTTAGCAAATAATAATGAAGAAGCACTCAGTTTTGACTGTGATCAACAGCCAGGAGGCATCGATACTATTCAAGCTAGAGTTGATATTCAGCCAGCCACCTTCGATATTCAGCCAGCTAGCATCGACACGCAGCCAGCTAGCGTCGATATTCAGCCAGCTAGCATCGACACGCAGCCAGCTAGCGTCGATACCCAGCTAGACAGCGTCGAAGCACAATCTCCATTAGTCGATACACAATATCAGCACAGCTCTCGCAAAAGGAAAGCAAACCCAGAGTTATGGAAGAAAAATCAAGCAAAACTTCTAAGAAATAGTGGTAAGGCTTATACATCTTTGGCGAAATCAAAAAAAAATTTTGAAGCTAAGAAAATGGGACCGATTTGTGGTGAAAAATGTAAGCTCAAATGTTCTACTAAATTTACAGAAGAAGAACGGTTGTCCATTTTTGAAGGGTTTTGGGCTACAGCTGATTTGCATATTCAGAGGCAATTTGTCAACGACCATATGACCAAAATTACCCCAAAGTATCGGTATGTCCGTGAGGGCAGTAATCGAAAAAATCTTAATCACGCTTATTATTTGCCCCACAATGAGACTCGCATTCGAGTGTGTAAAGTTGTATTCATGCATACTCTTGCAATTTCCGATAAATTTATTAGAACTGTTCAAAAGAAAAATTCCGGCCTCAGAATTCTGTCAAAAGAAAACCGAGGAAAACATGGCAACCACAATAAGACTGAAACTGATCTGATTGATGGCATTAAAGCGCACATTAACTCAATTCCACGGATTGAGAGTCATTATTGTCGAGCTCAAACGAGACGTGAGTATATTGAAGGTGGGAAGAACGTCGCTGCTTTACATAGAGATTATGTTGAAAGTTGTAAAAGCGAGGGACAACATTACGCTGCATACCAAATATATTATAATATCTTTAAAAAGGACTTTAATATCTCTTTTTGGCAGCCAAAAAAAGATCAATGTGAAGACTGTGTCGCCTTTGCTAATACCGATGATAAAATATCACTCCAACCTAAATATGACATACACCTAAAAGAGAAATCTCTCGCAAGAGCTGAAAAGGATAAAGACAAAGCTAACGTTAGTGATACTTATATAGTTGCTGTCTATGATCTACAAGCGGTGATGCCTTGTCCTCGAGGTGAAGTTTCGAGTTTCTATTACATCTCTAAAGTAAACTTACTAAATTTTACTATTACTGAGCTTGAGACTAAAAACACTTTTTGTTTTGTATGGCACGAAGGAGAAGGAGCTCGAGGCGTTAACGAATTGGGCTCATGCGTTTTTATGTATTTAAAAAATTTGCACGATAATGCAGATAAAGCGTTTGATGTAGTCTTTTATAGTGACAATTGCTGTGGTCAGCAGAAGAACAAATTTATGTTGGCAATGTACCAACACGCTATCCGTGTGTTTCCAAAACTTCGAAGTATAACACACAAATATTTGATCAAGGGCCACACCCAAAACGAGGGTGATTCGGTTCATTCGGTAATTGGGAGGAATATTTCAAATGCATTGAAATCTTCGCCAATCTACGTTCCAGATCAGTACATAACCTTGATTAAAACAGCTAAGAAAACAGGCAAGCCTTATACCGTAAAAGAGCTAACACATGAGTCTTTCTATGATTTAAAAGCTTTGGCTGTTGGTAACTACACAGATACAGAAGATAAAGAAAAAATTAGATGGGCTGACATAAAAGTTTTAAGAATTGATCAAGAAAAACCAAATAAGTTTTTTTTTAAGACTTCTTATGAAGACAAAGACTTTAAATCTGTGTCCACATTGGCTAAAAGACAAACAAAGTCATACGCTGTAGCAACCCCAAAATTTAAAAAGTTGTATACACAAAAACTAAAAGTTCCTCACACTAAAACACAGGGTATTCTGAAATTAATAGAAAAAAATGTAATACCAAAGTATTACAAAGGTTTTTATTCTAATCTTTAGACATTTTATAGTTGCCTTTGTCGCAGACTGATTTATTGTTACTTATATTTAATAATGCCTTAGAAACATAAATACTTTAAGTAAAACAGTTGATCTCTTATATTACAATATACTAGTTCTAGGTAATAGTACAAAGGATTTTAAGCATATTTACTATGATTGCATAAAAACTTTTATAGTGTGTTACTTATTAGTAGTGTTAATTAATGCTGTTGAAGTTTCAGAGCATTTATTTTTGTTATTTACCGTATATAATATGAGACGCCAAAACACTATTTTTGTCATAAAAAATAGGTTTTTGATTTATTTTCAAGATTGTTGTATGCAAGAGGAGTGCTTTTTTATGTTCTTTTTAAAACTTTTTAAGTTTGTATTAAAAATACAAATTGTGTTAATTTTTTTTAAATAAAACATTTTTATTTTTTCTTATTGTGGCCTTTTTTATTAAAATTCAAATTTATTGTAAACAATATTTTATAAACTAAAGGGCCATATGTGCTTCTAGTTAGTTTTGGTATATAGTTACCACTACGTAAGAGGCAACGAAAGGTAGGAAATTAAAATACGCATCTAATGATATATAACACAAAATAATTGAACGAAGGACTGTGATAAAACTAACAAAACAATATATTTATTTTTTGTATGTGCTCTCCTGACAAAAAATGTCATTTTTAGATATGGCACTTTAGTTTATAAGCAGCGATATGACTCGTTTCATGAGGAGAGCAACATCTGGTTCTAACCAAGCGTTTGTATTGCACAAGGAATCACCTTAGTAACCTATACCTACTACTTAGCATAAACGGCCTATAACTCTAAAAATAAAAGTAATTTTTAAAAGTCGTCATATACTGAATTATTCCTATTGAAACGACCTATCATTTGATATATAATTCATTGCTATACGATGGCCACATCTGATTCTATTCAGGCGTTAATATTCCCTAGCGGTGTACGGAGAAAACTCGCAAGTGAAACGACCGCCTACCTTTAATGACCTATATCTCCGATCTCACAGCTAATTTGAAAAAGTGATCATACAATAAAATGTTCCTCTTGAAACCACCATTCTTTTGATATATGACTCGTTTCATGAGGCCTTCAGGCCCAGAAAAAACATTCTCCTTTAGGCTAAATTTAGGTAGGTACAAATTATATGGTTAAAATTTATTTTATTACACTTAATTTATAACGCAAACAAATTTCATTTTAGATTATAAAGGACCAGGTATTTTAAGCAAATCTGAGCGTAAGGTTACGTAAATATAAAGGCACTTATCATCAGAACATATTTTAATCATATAAATTACATACCCATCGGCATTATTTTACCACAACGCTTAATCCACTCACTGAACGGTATTAAACTAATTAACTCAAATAAACGGTACGACCATAAAAAGGTTCGGACATCATGAAGCTACTGCGACAGACTGAACCACGTTCCGTCATTTTATTCCTATTTATAGACACAAAACAGTAGTCAAGATGGCGGCGCCCTGACGTATCCATCAAATGAAGCACTGTATTGTTGACTTCCTTCAGTCGTTTTCGTTTTGTTACTGACACGGCCGTCCTGCGGTTGTGTTCGCCCTCGAACACTCTTGTAGTCGAATTTGGAAGCTGAGAACAACACAAAAAAGGTCAGATTCTGCAACGTTTGATCGTTTTGATATAGAAGAGCAAACAGAGTTTTGGAGGAGTTGGCTATTCCATCGCCGGCCAACCAACCCAACCAAAAGACATCAAATGATTGCAATACTTCTACATTCATACACCAGAGCAAAAAGGACAGAATCTTGGAAGAGCTAGCTATCCCATCGCCGGCCAACTAACTCAACCAAAGACATCGACAGTTCGCAATACTTCCACATCCACACACCAGAGCAAAAGGGACAGAATCTTGGAAGAGCTAGCTATCCCATCGCCGGCCAACCAACTCAACCAAATGGCTTAAACCAAGTGATGTTCAATATCAGCTTAGTTGTGTATCGCCATGTATTTAAAGTACCAGTGTTCACCATGGATATCTGTTACTATACACAATTCTGTCACTCTACTTCTGTTGGAAAAATGTTTTAAGTGACTGCAACTGCATGGGAATCTCTAATTTGAGTTTTATTTCTTTTTCCTGCCATTAGAACCCATATTGCAACGCCATTTCTTTTTTACATTTACAGATCTCTTCATTCTAGATTTTCTCGCTACACATCTCACAAAGAACATTTCGCTTCACTTGTGAGAGAGAGACCCATATCTGAATGATTTATATTATCGGTTTAAGAATGACTTGCGTTCACAGCGTATCGAGTTTATTTCACAACATCTTATAGCATGTACACCTTTACTAAAATAAATTCATCTGCAAATTCACACTCTCGACTTATTTGTCAAAAATATGAATCTACCCATGAATCCACTTTTTGCGGCAATTATCTACTCTGACCAAAACTGTTCAAAAACTAAAATATTTCTATGCAACATCTAAAATATCTGAATTTAATCCATTTCCATAGCTAATTATAATATGGCATATTTCCTTGGTATATCCATACTAGCGACCATTACTAATTCAAAACTTTCATAAAAAACAACATTTCAGACAACCATGTAAAAGTCTAGATTTAATCTACTTGCATCACCAATTTTGATAAAATATTTCAGAACTTAATTGACTTCATAGGCCTCTCCTGGCTCTTAACTTTTTTTAATCTAGCCTTAATTGTAATTATACTTTACAACAGAAATATTCAGCTCATTATACAAATTATAAACGATACAGCTTTAAAAAATCTGAATTTAATCCATTTGCATCGCTAATTATATGGCATATTTCTTTGTTATATCCATACTAGCGACCATTACTAATTCAAAACTTTTCAGAAACAATATTTCAGACAACCATGTAAAAGTCTAGATTTAATCTACTTGAATCACCAATTTTGATAAAAATATATTTCAGAACTTAATTGACTTCATAGGCCTCTCCTGGCTCTTAACTTTTTTTAATCTAGCCTTAATTGTAATTATACTTTACAACAGAAATATTCAGCTCATTATACAAATTATAAACGATACAGCTTTAAAAAATCTGAATTTAATCCATTTGCATCGCTAATTATATGGCATATTTCTTTGTTATATCCATACTAGCGACTATTACTAATTCAAAACTTTTCTTAAGAAACAATATTTCAGACAGCCATGTAAAAATCTGGATTTAATCTACTTGCATCACCAATTTTGATAAGATATTTCAGAACTTTATTGACTGCCTCGGCCACTCCTGGCTCTAAATTTCTCAAACCTAGCGATATTTTTGTAATTACGAGTATACTTTTTTACGAAAGTATTCAGCTCATTATACAAATTATAAACGATACAGCTCACCATTTTCCACCATGGTCATTTTACTACATCCTCGTGCTGTTTTCACGCTTCATTTTGAGCCCAGCATTTGCGCCCATCATTTGCGCCTGTCCATAGTTCAACTGTATTATAACAAAAATGAACACATTAATTATACAATCTTTACAGCTTATCATTTTATACAAAATGCTTACGAAATGTGTTTTCTGCTAAACACGTGTTGTCCCCGTGCTGTTTTCACGGTTTTTTACCTGTGTCACCATCTACAAGTCATCTACATTCACTCGCTATTCAATCTGCAAAATTACTAAAAGCATCTTCAAATAAACAGATGAAGAAGGAGTAATATCACCCCCTCTTCGGTAATTCAATTCAAAATAATATTTTATGGAACCTCTGTATTTATCACTGTTTTACACTGTTTTACACTGTAATTTTTTATCACAATAAAATATTTAGGCTATTTACCCGTTATTTTTATTATTGTCTTACCCACAAATTTCAATAGATTTGCGTTTTTATATTTATTTAAACAATATTTCATATTTAACACAATAATTCACAATATTATACACGCTCCTTTTTTTTTAATATTTGTATTAAAACCAAAAAACACTTATTGTCAGCAAGACCGAAAGGTGCCACGTGAAAGTTCGATTTTCACTATGTCATCCCACTTCTGATATAAAGGACCAGGTATTTTAAGCAAATCTGAGCGTAAGGTTACGTAAATATAAAGGCACTTATCATCAGAACATATTTTAATCATATAAATTACATACCCATCGGCATTATTTTACCACAACGCTTAATCCACTCACTGAACGGTATTAAACTAATTAACTCAAATAAACGGTACGACCATAAAAAGGTTCGGACATCATGAAGCTACTGCGACAGACTGAACCACGTTCCGTCATTTTATTCCTATTTATAGACACAAAACAGTAGTCAAGATGGCGGCGCCCTGACGTATCCATCAAATGAAGCACTGTATTGTTGACTTCCTTCAGTCGTTTTCGTTTTGTTACTGACAAGATTTAGCAACTCTTCAACAGAATAAAACATTCTTTCTAACAGCCATGCTTTCAGTTTTGCTGTTGCCTAATAAAACAACAAACATACTAAACACAATATATGCGAAAACGTGTAGAAAGTGTTTTGCTTGTATGTTTTCCTTTTTATTATTTTTTATCCCAGTAGTTCGGTTACCGGACTGCTGCAATTTTTTTGTTCCAGAAGTTCATTTGGGGAAGACAACCGAACGGTTGAGACTATTTTGTTCTAGTAGTTCTTGACAAGGTCCAATTCTGTGATTCTTAAACTCTTGACATGACTGACAGACGGACAACAATAGACCATATTTACATATTTTGGACATTATAACCCATTTAGGATAGTCATGATAAACACAATCCAACTATCTTAAAGATTCGAATGTATTTTGCCCTCTCAACACAACGCTACTTTCAAAAATACAATATGAATAGTAAATAATTCTTTTGTAATGTTAATATTCTGTAACCCACTTGAAGCAATTGTGATAAATAGGTCAAGCGCGAACCGGCCACTCTGACTCTACCGTGGGATGCTAATTTGTTCAGCGAGAAGTATGCGTCAACATCTCTATCTCTATGTTGATAGTTTTATAAAAGAAACTAGATACTGTGTACAATTTAGAGGTCGCGAGTGAACATAAGTATTTTCTAGTAGCAGAAAGCGTGCTACATCTTAGACCACATCGTCAATTCGTCACCAACCATCTGGCAGGTCTGATAGTGGTCAAACGCCGACATTTTTAAAATAAAGTATGAAAAAAAAAACACATTTATGAGGAAAGACCGGCTCAATAAAAACGTAGTCGTCTGTTTCCTCCCTGGATAATTACATTTAGAGCCAATATTTTTTTAGCATAAAAAATATAACTGCCATGACCATATTGACCATTATGCCCATGTCCCTATGTCTTATTTTATATATATATATATTGGTTTTTTAACTCTTACTTTCTATGATAATTGAATATGGAAAAAAAACCATGACATAGGGGCCAAAACATAGGCATGGCAGTTATTATTAAATATTTGCTTATCCAGGGAGGAAACGGTCGACTACGTTTGTATGGAGAGAGCTGGTACCCTATTCTCTAAACATATATTTTTTTTTTAATATTTAAACAGAGCGCCTATAATCCATGATAGTTTGGGCTAGGATTCCGTATGACTATTTAATGATGTCGAACGCGAAATAAGATTTCAAAAAATAGTGTTTATTTAAGAAAATATGAAAAGAAACTAAAGATACAAAAGCCAATGACTATATTTTGTGTAAATTTTTCAAAAATATTTTACCGAATCGCACGTAAGACACGTTAAGTGTGCTTATAGAATTTAGGCCCAGGACACTGTGCCTGGGATATTTATTTGATGGAGTAGGCTTAGCCAGGGAAGGCTTGCCCAGAACCTATATCACCCTCTCAGCTTAGTCGAATATGGAATAGATATAACAGAAATATGCGAAGAAAAATTCCTAGAATCTACGGCAAAAGAAGACCTTAGTAAATAAACTTTGCTTTGATTATTTATTAAAATGCTAATGATTATTAATAATGGGAAATCAGCCGGTTGTTAGCGCAATAATTTCTAAGATTAGCGCGTACTTAGCTGGAGGCGTTGGGTGGTTTTATAATAATTATAATTTATTTTATGTTTATTAATACAATCCCAAGATACTAAGATACTCTAGGTACCTACTAGGGTATGCCATTAATTAGATAAGTTAGTGAATGCGCAGGAAATTCAAAATATTTTCTTTGAAAATATATATGTTTACATAATTGTATAATTTACCAACTTCAAACTTAAAAACCATAATAGATAAATAATCTTAATTTAAATTAATAATAAATTAGGTCTAGGTTTATTTTAATAGATAGATAGATTAAAGTACGCTTAATTTAAATTATATAACATAAAATAGTGGCACAATAGGCGGCCTTACCGCTAAAAGCGGTCTCTTCCAGGAAACCTTAATCAATCATTCTGGATTGAAATTCATTCATTCTGGACTGAAATTTTTTAGGCAACCCATTTGCAATAAATGTATTGACCTATTATTTTTTTATATAAAATACTTTCCATCCATTAAAAGGAATCCCGTACCATATCAAAAATAGCGGGTTTGTCTATATTCGACCGATAATGTTTCAACCAATAGGTATAATTATTAAATTCTTAACTCCTAACTGAACCAACTGCAAAATTTTAAACTTTTTTGCATATTTCAAAATGTATTCTTATTCAACCTAACCAAAAACGCGTAAAAAAAGTATGGATAGCATATAAATGATTATCAAGCTATTAGGTAAGATATTTTTACTGTAGTTACAAAAATTTAATATACCTAAAGCAACCGAGACCACTGACGAAGAGCTTCACTAAAACAGTTTTGCCTCACTACTTCATAGATCAACCCACCGAAATAAAGACCGGTCATTAAACGTCCCCTATAAATAAAACAAAACAAAAATCATCCCCCATCATTCAAACAGACTAAATCATCCCTACGAAGTAGATAAAATTAATTAAGTGATCGTACAATTATTCCCTCGATTAATAACAATAAAGATGCGTCCACACTGCCGGAAACGGTTCTGCCCTAAACGAATGATTTATGTACAACATTCGTCGATATTACATTCAAAACAATTGTTTATTGGTGGAATTTGTTTCTTAATCTATTTTTAATTTCTAAGGGTTTTTGTGGGTTATTTATTTTAATTAAATACAATGGAACATTCTATGTATTAGAGTATCCTCATACTAAGTTTTATCAAATGGCCCAGTTGGCACAATGGTCACCATGCCGGACTGCCAAACACAGGGTCGCGGGTTCGATTCCCGCCTCAGACAAGTATTTAAGCTTAGATATTTGTCTGTGGTCTGGTTGTTTCTATGTATTATAAGTATATATTTATAAAAGAAAAGTATATAAGTAGTATATCCGTTGTCTAGCACCCATAACACAAGTGTAGTTACTTAGCTTGGGGCTAGATGGCGATGTGTGGAATGTCCTGCAATATTTATTTATTTATTAAATCGGTCCAGTACTTTCAGAGCCTATTCCATTTAACAAACAAACAAACAAACAATCAAATCTTTCATTTTTATAAAACTAGTATAGATATAATATAATTCTTAGCAGCAGACTAACTAAGAATACAGCTATGCCAAAGATGGAATGCACAAAAAAAGTGTGAAATTTTGATAAATAATAGAAAACGACTCATCACAAAATCTTTAAAACTACTAGAACTACTACTAGGGGTTTTTTCTATGACGTAGTCGTGCACTGAAAGGGTTTTTGGAAATTAGACCTCTAAAAGTGGTTAAGGCTATTTATGCTGCCAAACGCAACGCGCCAGAAATACCCGTCGCTTACAACTAACGTTGTTGATTGTAACGAATGTGTTTTGTTTTTCACAAAAGTGCTGAAATGGAATTGTAGGCGAAATCTTTACTCATATTTTGGGGTAATTTGAGACGAAAATTCCTTGTCATTTCAAAGCTAGACTAGTTTTAATTCTTAATTTTAGGATTCCTTGAAAACTAAAGAAAATTTTTGGATCAAAGTCACACCAAAAAATCGATAAAAAACTCACCTACAATTCCATCTCAGCACTTTTTAGAAAAACAAAACACATTCGTAACAATCAACACTTTTCACCAACGAAGGCGACCGGTGCCGGTAGTAACTATTTAGTAGGCTGTTTAAGTTTGTAGTTTATAGTAACTATTAAGTATTTTGCGTGTTTATGAAACCAATATCCCTTTAAAAGAAATAACGCAGGTAAAACCGGGGGCTAGTCTTACTAATATTATAAATGTGAAAGTTCGTGTGTTAGTATGTGTGTATTTGTATGTTTGTTACTCCTTCATGCAAACACTACTCGACCAATTGCGATGTAACTCGGTATGGAAATAGCTGCAAATCTGGATAAACACATAGGCTACTTTTCATTACGAAATTCCCACGGGATCGAGACTAAGGCTGCCTGTCAACAGGAGCGAAGCGGAGAGCAGCGGAGCGGTTTCCACCAATAGAATTGCATAATAACTCCGCACGCGGAGCATGGTAGCGGAGTGGAAACGCCGCTCCGCTCCAGTGAACAGGCAGCCTTAGGCTGCGTTTCCACTGACGCGGAGCGCAGAGGAGCGTCCGTGAATTCGCCAATCACAGTGCTTGAAATCTCCGCTCCGTATCAGTGAGCACTGTTGATTGGCCAATTTCTCTCCACTCCGCCCAACTCCGCGTCAATGGAAACGCACCCTTATGCGGGAGAAACCATGGGGCGCAGCTAGTATTAAATAACTAAAACTGTATACAATTTAACGGATCTGACGTTGAACTATTTTAAACCCGGAAGTGGACGTCAATTATTCTAATTGAATGTTACGGTTTCCGTCGCGGCATTATAAAATTTATTTTAGTTTTATTATTAGGCTTAATAATTTTATAGTTTGTTATTAAAAGTGGTTTTCAGGTATTATTTTTAATGTTTATGTTGTACGAGTTAATTCTGTGAAATGTGGTTTTAATGGTTTATTTTAGGAACGTCTATTTTTTTATCTAGAACGGCTATTTCAATCAATCTGCCCGCGTAGCTTGAGTGTGCAAATTAAACTTTCCCTATTGGTTTTAACCTTAAAGTTTTGGAGTCCAAACACCTAGAGTGTACCTCAAGTTGACCTAGAATCATACAATTTGGCAAACTCTTACCGTACAATGAATGGAAATTTTTCGAGGAAGAAAAATGTGAAAATTGTGGTAAAGGTTAGACAGAATTTTTCGCGTAAAATCTAGATAGGTAAGAATGGCCATATCTTTTGATTGCGTCGACTTAAAAAGCTTTTTTTTGCACTGAACGAGAGTTACTGGCAGATAATAACCTTCAGTTCACCAATGAACGGGTCGGACTAACATTTGACATACAAATAGCTATTATGACGCGTCATGACGTAGGCAGATAAAATTTGCTACTAGAGTATGGGACGACGTTTTATAATTCTTGAAATAAAATAAAATGGCTCAAGCGTTTAAAAATCAATTACAAATATTAATAAGTTGATTTTAAATTCTAAAATTACACATTTACAGTTTTTGAAAAAGCAGTGGGGCAGTGGAGTCCTTCCTGTGATGCGATGATGTGAATACTAAAAACATTATATTCTGTTTTTAATTTTTGTTGTTTTAGCGGCAACAGAAATACAAAAACAAATACTAAAAATAGAAGATAATGTTTTTTGTATTTGTGAAGAGAACAAATACTACTGTGAATGATTGTACCAGCGTTCTCCGACAGTCGTTTCGCCTTTGGACTGATCGCCGATAGGACGTTTCATTTTTGAGAGGTTCGCCGGCAGAACTATTCACCGTACGACGTTTCGCCGACAGCATTATTCGTATGTGGCTGTTCGACTACAGGACTTGTCAACTATGGACTATTCAGCGATAGATCGTTTCGTGTACGATTTTTTTAACTACGTAAAGTAATGAAAAGTCTAATTAACAAAGTAATTAGTGTATTGAATATTCCAACGTCTAGCTATCACAGTCCGACTCGCACTTGGTCAGTTTTTTTATTGCAAACACCATCCAAAAAGTTTATAACCTAATGAATTAGCTAGCATCAATAAATAGACCCGTGATCAGCAATAGTTCACACGCTAGGATAGGGGTCCCACTCACCTGCTTCAATTCGATACTTCCTCTCAAGCGCAATTTTACCAGGGTTAGGTCATTGGTATGTACTGATAGCCTGGGTGCGGAAAACTGGTTGGGTGTCTAGATTTTACTGGCCGAGGTAATGGCAACAAAGTACTATCGGAAGTTGTTAATAGATAGTGGTTTTGTAGTAATTACGGTAAGCTTACTTTGAAACAACTGTTTAATTTAGAATGAAGTTCCTTATCGCGGGTTGGCAAGGGGACCTTTGAGAGAAATGTTACGCGTTACGAAAACGTGAAACGAAAAACTGTAAGATAAACTAATTCCCACAATTTGTTTATGGTTAATAAAAAGTATAAGGGACTTCGTTGAAACGCTTTACGCAAACGACACTTTTTTTTGAACGCCAAATGTCATCAGCTTGCAGCTAGTTACTGCGATAAATGATGAACCTAAATAAATTGTAATCTTGATTCGATTACTTTTATACAGAGTTAATCTTTTATTAAACTAATCTATACGAGATAGCGAGAAATGTTGATAAAGTCGCATGCTCGTTTAAAAAAAAGGACTAAAACTGCATCATTGTATTTTCTACTCTCTAGCAAAGGATTATTTGTAGTCCTTTAACAATTATTACTGTAGGATATTTCACACAACGCCATCTAGTCCTAAGCTAAGCAACTAGGCTTGTATTATGGTGGCAAGACCAACAATATTATACCTACACTTTGCTTTTGAAAATACATACTTAATATACTTACCCAGAGATACAGTCGGCTGCATAATTGCAGATCCACCGTAGAGCTCCAAAAGGGCTGTTATAAGAATGTTTTCAATACAAGCAAGAAGAAGAAGTATAAAGTCTTCTAACTCATCAATTTATCAAACAAAAATTATCACTACATAGTATAAAACAAAGTCGCTTTCTCTGTCCCTATATCCCTATGTATGCTTAAATCTTTAAAACTACGCAACGGATTTTGATGCGGTTTTTTTAAATAGATAGAGTGATTCAAGAGGAAGGTTTATATGTATAATACATGCACAATCATATAGCCGTGCGAAGCCGGGGCGGGTCGCTAGTTAGAATTAAAACATTCCAATAATAGTAATTTCCCAACTCTACCTGGGGCTGCAATTATGCAGCCGACTGTACAAACAGAAACACCCAGATCAGAAACAAATATCTATACGTAAATATTTGTTTGAGGCGGGAATCGAACCTACAACTTTCTGTGTTGCAGGCAAATGTTCACCTATCGCGCCACAAAGGTCGTCAAATAATAAAAAAACAACTAAAAATATTTTTACAAACAGAGTAAACAAAATTGAATAGATTTCCACATTCCTAGAGTAAATAAAGAATGAATCTACTAACATTTGCTGTAGGTATATTTGGTTCATTTAGTCTAAACATTCCTTGATTCTTAATGATAAAACTTGTATGCCAGATGTTTGGTTTGACTCATTTTTGTATCTTAGTGAGTAGGTGTGAAGAAATAAACATAGCTATACAACGGCTATATAAAGTACTAGAATTTAAGAATGGTATTAGCCTAACGCGAAACGGAGTGTTGGGAGACCAGCTGCCCGGTGGACCGACGACATTGTGGGTGTCGCGGGTAGTCGGTGGATGGAGGCGGCTCAGGACCGCTGTTTGTGGCGTCGTATGGGGGAGGCCTATGTCCAGCAGTGGACGTGTATGGGCTGACATGATGATTAGCCTATTGGTACCTACTTCGACTTCCATTCCGAAGGCCATGAGTTCGAATCCCGGAAACTCGTGCACCAATTTTTTATGAGACAAAAAAATGCACTAAATACCTAATTTTTTAACATAATATGATAGATCAGCGTTTGACCACAATCACACCTACCTGAGATCCCTTTAAAGACGACCTTCATCGATCTGTTTAATGGATGAAAAGGTATATCACATTAAATAGGCCAATAAAATATATTGCAAATGGGTTGCCTAAAAAATTTCAGTCCAGAATATAGATTAATAAACAATTAAATTTTTTGTGTTGATTTTTAACCCTTTCACTGGCTTATCCCGTACGGTGACGATACGGCCTAAGAGCATAGTGGCATGCTTTCCTCGAAGTTACCTACCTATGATTATTATTAAATCATTTATTTCAACCAATTAAAATAGGTCATATAAAATTTTTGCTATTAACTCGCGACTTAAAGACCTTCAAATTGTTCACGTTAGGAGTGACAGACGCAGGCATTGACATTGCTCTTACGTTACGAAAACATAGCTGAAAGGCGGCTTAGTTGACTCCCGACGTTTTGACTAGTTCTTTCGTCTGGACACGGTTGAGTTAAGAGGTTGGGATCACCGTAGTCTACCGAAGTCAGGTTAAAATTAGAAATTTCAACAAAATAAGAAATGTTTTCAAAAATAAGAAATGTTTTTCAAAATAAGAAATGTTTTCCAAAATAAGAAATGTTTTCCAAAATAAGAATTGTTTTCCAAAATAAGAAATGTTTTCCAAAATAAGAAACGTTTTCTAAAATAATAACTGATTTCCAAAATAAGAAATGTTTTACAAAATGAGATTTTTTTTCCAAATTGGGAAGTTCTTCGAAATGAGAAAACATCTACAAAATAAGGAAAAAAACTCCATAGTGAAGAAAATTCTCCAAAATGAATTAAATAAATGCGTAAAGCACCAAAACATAGACAGACTAAATTGTATTTGTTGATAAGACAAACAACATTTCACAGAATTTACTAAAAAAAAATCTCGAGTTATATTCCCTTTTTCATCGCAAATATTTTACCCAAAGCAAAATAATAAACCAAAAATAAAGGACAGTCTCCTAAACCGTGAAAAAACAGAGCCATTTAAAATCTTGACGCTTAAAGTAGGATTTGTCAGAGTTTAAGTAAATCTTTTAATGTTTACTTTTTTTTTTCTAAATGCAAATGGAAATAGGAATTACAGTGGCTTGGATTCTTTGGAATATAGTTTTTTTATATTTAAGATAAACGTCCACTGGTAGGTCATCTTTAAACCTACTTCATATTAAATGCAGTCTTTGTTGATATAACTTTGACTCGCAACTTCCTCGGTGTAGGGGTTGAATTTTCCAAAATCTTTTCTAGTGGATCCCTAAGACAAAATAGCTTTCTGTGTGCTAAATTTTAGACTCATCCATTCATTGGCTTAATCTGTAAGATATATTATAAGTTATTCAATCAGGAGTTTGAAATTTATATTAAACACTCACAGACAGACTGACAGACGGACAAGAGAGTAATCTTATAAGGGTTCCTTTTTTACCTTTTGAGGTACGGAACCCTAAAATGAGTCGGCACGTTGTATTGTAGGTGCTAATAAAAAATCCGTTTTATTTTAATTATTTTTAGTTTGGTGACACGAGCCGGTGACGCTCTTTAACAAAACCTCGCTGTGAACGAGAATATTATGTCACTTGATTCCATTGGTTGCTGGCTACTGATACGTCATCTGACCATCAAGCAGGTAGTCTACCTACAAGGTCTTCTCGCATCCCTCGGCCATCATTCATTTTTTTTCTTGGCATGAAATTAATGACCTACCAGTTCTATTACTACTAATAATTATCCAGAACTATGTTGCAGAATTACTATTAAATTTTAATGTTTGTTAATAATTTCCGCTGAGAGCTAATGAAGCGTAAACATTCACACGTTTTTTACTATGTCGTTAGATTTTTCTCTTTTTTTGCCCTGGTTCTACTTGTTGGATTTTGATATTAAGTAAACAATGACATTACTAGAAAATTGAGCTATCTTTAAGTAATTTATTTAAGGTAGTTTTAATTGGATAGATAATAGAAAGACACTATTGAAAACATCCCAAAATCAAAGATACGTGACTTGCGTGAGATAAATTCGCCTCCCGATCAGAAAGTCTAAGTAGCAAAACGTCTAACAAAGCGAAAAGTCTAGTGAGCAATCTGCCTAGGTAGCAAATCGCCCATGTAGCGAAACGTCTAACTATCAAGAGGTCTATACAGGGTTATTGGTTTCCAATCCAAAACCGTGCAGGGGGTGGTTCTCCGCATCAAAACGAATAACTTTTGTTCTACGACTTTTGTCTATTCTTTCATTTTTTTTTCATACAAAAATAAAAAAATAATATTCTGTTCTGTACGCGCTATAAGATCTGTAGTAAAACATAGGTAGGTAGACGGCACGCGCCCAGCGCCGCGCGGCTTGTCGAAAGGGGTAGCGGTGCGCGGGAGCAGAGAGGGGGGGGGGGTAGCGCGCGCGGTCGCGTCTACGCGCTTGCAACCACATGAGTGTATTATTTACTCATGTGCTCGCAACTACCTATTTAGTCCATAGACCTAGCAAATGTTGAGAATTACTCGCAGAACTTCAATACATTTTTCAAAGCTAAGTAGTAGGTTTTGACAAAAGTCGTAGAACAAAAGTTATTCGTTTTAATGCGGAGAATCACCCCCTGTACGGTTTTGGATTTGAAACCAATAACCCTGTATATCAAAACGTCTATTTAGGTCTAGCTTGATATTATTCAATCAGTTTGACTCTGACAGTTGGTTAATCATGTGTTTAAGGTCCTAAGCGCTTTTATTTTTTATTGTGCAAGTCAACTTAAGTGTGACAATGGGTTTTATTATTAAGCAACTAGCGAGTTAGCGACCCGCCCCGACTTCGCACGGCTGTATTATGCATGCATTAGGGCGCGTTCAGATGACACGCGTTGACCACGCGCATCACACGTTGACCACGCGTCGAACACGCGTTGAAATTTGTTCTATACATAATTTGAGTCTTATGACACATCAATAGATCTCAAATTGCATTTCTGAAAGCAGGCGCGGGGCGGGCGCGTGGTGTGAGCGGGTGGATTTGCATAAATGCAATTTGAGATCTATGGATGTGTCATAAGACTCAAATTACATATAGAACAAATTTCAACGCGTGTTCAACGCGTGGTCAACGCGTGTGATGGGCATGGTGGGCGCGTGGTCAACGCGTGTCATCTGAACGCGCCCTTATACATTTAAACCCTCCTCTTGAATCACTCTATCTATTAAAAAATCTGCATCAAAATCAGTTGCCTAGTTTAAAGTTCTAAGCATACCTAAGGACAGACAGAAAAAGCGACTTTGTTTTATACTATGTAAATAAGAGTATCGACAAAAATGGCCAAAATAATAAGAACAAATTTTGTCCTCCATTCTTTTTAATATCATAAGGTTTATCTAAATTAAATATTAATAAAACAAAAATGCTGAGTTTTAATCCGTGTTATAAGCCTTTTTTTGTAATGTAGAGTATGTCATTGACCTACTAACAAAAAAAACTATTTTGACCTTGTATTACCATATTAGAACAAATGATAAATGAATGTGAAATTCTGAGCCGGATACGATCCTATTGTGATAACTACGATAAATAAAGTGGGCGTAGTTTATCTACTTGTTTTACCATTATTATCATTTAATATCTATCGCCAAAAATGTTCAAGTGTTTTATAAAAAAAATATAGCCAGCATCAACTACTTAATAATAAATAATTATATAGGAAACTAGCGACCCGCCCCGGCTTCGCACGGCTATATTATGCATGTATTATACATATAAACCTTCCTCTTGAATCACTCTACCTATTATAAAAACAGCATCAAAATCCGTTGCGTAGTTTTAAAGATCTAAGTATACAAAGGGACATACAGCGGAAAGTGACTTTGTAATGATGTGACAAATCAAATATCGAGCTCAATAAAATAAAAACCAAAACATTAATTATGTCTTTTTATAAATAACTTTAGTACATTTTATTTCTTTTAATTCCCGCCAAAACTCTTCAACAAATGATTCCATACCTATATAATACTGCCAACAGGCTGCCAGGTGGCCAAATGGCCAAAGATCACTGCTCATATCGTCAAAAGGTTACCAATTGACCATAATAATGGCCATTACATTTTATTTATCGAATGAGTCTTGTTACAATATTTTGAATGGACAAATTGAATGATTTATATCATTGCGATGATTTATCTTGATTTAAGTACCTTGTGGGTATACAGGGTTATTGGAAACATGCTGGTGGCCAGTTAAGGGGTGTATTCATCCGCTAATTAAGTTATTTAAAACAGGATATTTACTACTCATTCCTACTGGATATTCCTTCAAGAGGAAGGTTTATATATATAATACATGCATAATATTGCTGCTCTACGTTCACAAAAATCCTGATATTTTCCGTAAAAACAGCGATATTCATAATTTCAACTTAAGAAATAAGGATGAACTGACCGTGCCCGGTAGTAGGCTCCGGAAAATAAACAGGTCGTTTAATAGTACATGTGTGCTCTATTATAATAAATTACCTAAAGATGTATATGACATGTCCATTAACAGGTTCAAAACTTTTATAAAGCATAAAATGTGCAGTAAGGCGTACTATGATACTTCGTCTTACCTTAATGATAAGAACCCATGGACGTGACTTTAGTTGCTCTATTTCAAATAATACTTTCAAATATTTCTAATATTGACCTTTGTAAGCGTGATCACGTGAAAAAAAAACAACCCCCATGAGTTTCTTGTGCCTTCTTCTCATTGGTGGGAGCGTTCCGAAGGCACACATCCTAACTTAGTTTTAAACGATTTCATGTGGTCTTTATACTAATGTATTAAGCATCCAAAGAAATAAAGAAATTTGACTTTGACGTATAGGCGAGCGAAGCCCGGGTGGGTCGCTAGTACCTACTTGATAAAACAAGAAAGTAATTTTACAAGGTTTCCTTTTTGAGGTACGGAACCCTCAAAACGTCATATTCATAGTATATATAGGTAGATAAGTAGGTACAAACAGTAGTACACGTCTTGATCTCCTATGTTCCGGTATGATATGAGTGGGTGCCGGTTGATTGCTAGAACATGAGACATTTCATTTGCAAGGTAAACCATTTTGTTTGTCTCGGGCATTTTTTTTCTCATTAAACCAAAGAGTTCTATGATACTTAAAGTCATCCTTAACTTAAAGAATTTCCGAAAACTGGGATGAAAGGAATAGGCATTAAATCCGGGGATTTAAGAATGTATGAAAGATTGCGATGATTAGTAAAACTATGTTTTATTTTTGTTGTGTGACAGCATCTTAGTTTATTATGTGAGATAATGAGATTAAATTAGATCTGGATTAAAACCACAAATAAGATGGTTTAACTGCTTATATACTATCAAGTTTCTTAGACCTACAAACTACAAAGTACAGAGATTAAAAGTTAGTAAATATTTACCTTATTAAACTCAATACACCATCAAACATCCAGATAAACACTAAACTTCACTAACAAAATCCAAAACATCAAAACTGAAAGTAACTTAAATCATCACTAAGACCTTTCACAAAAGAACATCTTAAAAATCCTTCAGCTGACCAAAACGCACTTCATTCCACTTTCAAAATCCGAACTTCATGAGTAAAAGTCAAAAACACAGGAATTCTACATTCAAAATCCGAACTTCACAAGTCAAATTCGACAAAACACTTATTCTACATTCGAAATCCGAACTTCACGAGTAAAATTCGACAAATCACTAATTTAAAATCCGAATTTCACGAGTAAAATTTGAAAAACCACAGATTCTACATTCGAAATTTGAAAAAAGCAGTTCTTATCCGTAATTCTCGATCGTCAATATGAGTTAGCCCCGCGCGCCGGCACACTACGCCACGGTATAGTGAGACTAATAACTTCCATGTTATGTCGGTAGAAGCGCACGGGCCGCCTTCTGTACTATAAATATCTGTTCTCCAGTTGACTAACGTTGTCACTGATCGCGGTTTATGCGTGTGAAAATATTCCTATTGGTTTCGGTTGGATAGTTATAGGACGAATATGGGAATACTTTTGACCTAGCACTTGCACAGAAAAAAACTTAAATTTAAAATTCGATTATCGAAAAAAATCGATTAAAACGAACTGCTACAAGAGACCTTTTGGAGTGAAACTATTAAGGGTACTTCACTGGACGGACACAATGCATGACAAACTCACAAACCCGCCTAAACCAGTTGCTGAATGTCCTAGGGACAGATTGCAATGTAAAATAATTTAAAAAAAAAATTAAAAAAAAAATACCTTTATACTCCCCATAACTTTTAGACGGCTGAACCAAATTCGATTAAACATAGCTAAAAACACTCCTAACTAATTAAAATTTCAAACAAAAGAAACAAAATCAAAATCGGTTCAGCCATTCGGGAGCTACCATGCCACAGACACAACCACACACAGAGACACACCAAACTTTTAACACCCCGTCGTTTTTGCGTTGGAAGTTAAAAAATAAATCCAAGAATAAGCCAGACTGTAGTGATAAAAAGACGTTAGGAATGAAAATAATCATTGTTTTTGCAGTTCCTAACCTAACCTGCTACCGGATCACGTTTTTGGGTCAGGATCCACCTCCAGATTTGGGTTATAAGGTTCCATAAGTCTTTGCAAAAGAAAAGTCAAACATAATAGCCCCTTCACTGAAAAAAAGTTTTCTTTTAGCAAGTAATAATCCTCTGTTCAGAGACGCTAGAGAATAATTTCTTGTTTTTTTAGTATTTGTTCTTGAAAATAATAAGCAGTATTCTTAGAATATTGCTTATCCTCGGTACGCAATAATAGTCTTGGATCCCATTAAGGACGACCTTCACCTACCTGGTTGATGGATGAAAAGTATCACTATCACTATCACTACATCACTACATAGTATAAAACAAAGTCGCTTTTTCTGTCCCTATTTCCCTTTGACCGCTTAGATCTTTAAAACTAAGCAACGGATTTTGATGCGGTTTTTTTTAATCGATAGAGTGATTAAAGAGGAAGGATTATATGGATAATACATGCATAATATAGCCGTGCGAAGTCGGGGCGGGACGCTAGTTTGATATAAAATACTTTTCATAAATTAACCAGCTCAGTGATGGTCGATCTTAATCGGATCCTATACTATAAGTAAATAAAATTTTCCTCGTATTGGTACTATATACCTAAAGGTAAAGTGAACAACAGAAAGACCTAGAAACCAAGCAGATGGTAATCAGGCGCGGCTAAAGAGAACGGCTCGTGTGAGCATTGTGATGTTAATTTCCCTAAAGCAACGGTTAGCGATTGTCTTCGTGTACACTCTTGATACACGTGTCATGTATTGTTCTAGTTGCGTAACGCGGTTTCACCTGTATAAGTCCTGATCCCTTGGGATTATTAATTATGGAAATCCGTTCATTGGCACACTCTGCAGAGCTTGTTTGTATACGAGTAACAAAGAGTCCATCGCTCACGTAATGCTGGAGTGCCATAGCCTAGCTGCATACCAGGCTGATAAAGTAAAAGTCGACAGTTTTTGTTCATTTAGAATCATACAGTTTGTACGAAGATCACATAGAAACGTCTTCAAAAATACTTGGTAACCCAACAAGAAACATAGCTAGTACCCATGCTTATAAAAAAAAAATTCGACGACCAAGTTGGCACATTGGTCACCATGCCGGTCTGCCAAACACAGGGTTGCGGGTTCGATTCCCGCCTCTGGCAAGTAATTATGCTTAGTTATTTGTCTTTGGTCTGGTCGTTTCTATGTAGGTATTTTAAGTATATATTTACAAAAGAAAAGTATAAAAGTAGTCTAGCACCCATAACACAAGTCTAGTTACTTAGCTTGGGGGCTAGATGGCGATGTGTGGAATGTCTTGCAATATTTTTATTTTTTTTATTTTTTTTTCGTTTGGTATTGTATTCCAGGACTTCAGCTGTCTATTAAGTTTTATAGCAATTGCAATCGAATCGGAGTAACAAATATACATAGGTACGGTAGAAGTCAGAATTGCAGACCATAGAGTTCTAAAGTTAGAAGTAACTGGAATGTTTTTATTCTACTAATATTTTTCGAATTTATTCATGAGTTAAAAGACTATAAACTTGAACTCGAGCAAGACTTTAGAATCTTGCTTGAGTTGAAAACATTCTAATAATCGCAGTTTTGGAGCTCTACGGTGGTTCTGCAATTCTGACTCCGACCGTACATACCTACTTACTTTGTCATTATAATATTATATTTTAGTTATAATTCAAAACAATCGTTTATTTCAAATATAAAATCCATATATTTAAAAAAATACTAAGTTATAATTTATTTTTTTGTATTTTGAAACTGAAAATTTAAAAAATCACCAATTACACAAGCCAAGTATAATAATTCTCCCTACAGATAATTTTACATGCCAACATAACAAAGTGAAGTGTAAAACCTCCCCTACAAGTAGATAGAAATGTAAGTGACATACGCGTGTAATTTACAACGTAAAGTTTTTACAGCTTCACAAATCGTAGGGTATAAGGGACCCTTCACATTGTCCGCGAATAGTAAACTCGTCTATGACCCGCAGTAAATAATTCTTTAAGGGTGTCGTTTGCACAGTTTCGCTTTCACACTGGTGTCATTTCATTAGCAATTTTTACACCAAGGTTCAAGGTTCTTTATTGGTAGAAATGGATTTACAAGTCAGGAAAAAATTTAAATAAATAAATACTGAAGGATATTCTACATATCGCCATCTAGCCCCAAGCTAAGTAACTAAACTTGTGTTATGGGTGCTAGACAACGGATATACTACTTATATACTTTTTCTTTTGAAAATATATATATACTTATAATACATAGAAACAACCAGACCACAGACATACAAATATCTAAGCATAAATACTTGTCTGAGACGGGAATCGAACCCGCAACCCTGTGTTTGACAGTCCGGCATGGTGACCATTGTACCAACTGAGTCGTCAAAATAACTTACTGATAATAAAAATTGGAGTAGGCTTGCCCAGCACCTACTGCCCTCTCAACTTAGTCGACCGTGTTCATACTATTCAATACGGTGTATTCCCGCTGTTAATATTGACTCTGTCCCCATCATGGGGACAAAGTGCATCAGGATACAACTATGCCCGTTTCATCACGATGTTTTTCTTCACCGCATATAAGCGCAATGTCAATAGGAATACATAAATTTTCCTCAGAAAATCCATTTGTGCACGGCGATCCGGTATTCGAACCCACTACCTTTGGTATGAGATTCGAGGTATCTATCACTAGGCCAACAATGCTCCGTATATGATTCTTATCTATAATTAGTTATTTAATCAAATGGAATAAAAAACATTTCATTTTATGAAATAATTCAACTTCCTTCAGAAAATTGATAAATTAGACTAAACTAACAAGTTAGGGATAATTTATTAAGGAACTGGGAGCGGTCCACGGTTTATAAGAATAATATTTTCCCGATCCCGTGGGAATATTGGGATAAAAATAGCTTATTTAACTCCCAGTTGATCAATATATCTTCTTACCCCGTATCATTAAAATGAGTCTAGCTATATGTTACGGAAAAAACAACTAAAAATAACTTTAAATATTAATAGTTATACTACTTATAACTTTAAATATTTAAATTTAATTTTATATCGTTAAAAAGATAGAACGAAAATAAAATAAACAAAATATTTTAATGGTTTTCAGATATCCTAAGAAGATACCTGTTTAAAAAACGAGATTTTTTCCTTCAATTCATTAAAAAACAACTGACTCCGTGGACCTAGACGCCTGTTTTATATTCATTAAAGTAGTTAAAATATACAGAAAGTATTTTTTTAAAGTTAGCCCTTACATTTGTTTTCTTTGTAGAGACTTTGATAAGTAACTTTATCTCGGAGCTGCATTAATTTGGTTTTGGAATGGATTTTTTCTGTTTTCGTCTTTGGATTTTTACATAGGTACTTCAAACATTAACTCTGGCCTACGGTGTCACCTGATTCTGTGTAATAAAAAACCACAGTTTACAAAAATATAATTTTGTAAAGGTTTTAATACGTAGTTACAAAATACCTAAAAATGTTTTTAATATTTTTTATAGTAACATTTTTTAATATTTTTTAGTAATAATATTCTGTAATATTTTTCAGTAATATTTCAGTAATATTTTTTACAGTAACAAACACAGAAACACTTATTCATTATCAAGTTTATATAAGACAACTAGCTGCGCTCCGCGGTTTCACCCGCGTTACTCCCGATCCCGTGGGAATATCGGGATAAATTAAGATGTAAGCTATCCTATCTCACAAGTTGGATCGAACTGCACATGGTGTGCGAATTTTATTATAATCGGTTAAGTGGTTTAGGAGTCCATTGAGGACAAACATTGTGACACGAGATTTATATATATTAAGATGTGATTTTTAGATTAACGAGATTAAAACGGTTTTGCGTGAGACTTTAAAGAGATTGTAACATTTTGGCACCTAGTCAGTAAACGAAAACGGTAAACCATATTTTGATTTTATTGATAGTTGTGCGGCCACTCATCAAAAATATGTCAATTTTAGAGGAATCTAAACAATAAATGCCATGTAAAAAATCCTAAAGTGTCAGCTTTGCCTGTCATCTATATCTATCTATTATGACAATATATAAAATGCTTTGTCCTGACTGACTGACGGATCAACGCACAGACTACTACCGCTGATCGTAGAGACCTTAAACTTGGAGGGTGTGTTATTTGTATGACGAAGGCATACGATAAGAAAGGATTTACCGAAATTCTTCCTTTTAGGGGGGTGAAAAAGGGGGCAAAGTTTGTATGGGAAAACGTGATAACTTATTTCATTTTTGACTTCTACGCGGACAAAGTCGCGGGCAAAAGTTAGTTTTATAATAAAAATAATATTTTTTTGTATTTGCTTTCATAACAGGATATTACAAGGCATTTGCTGTTTGTATTAATATTATCCCCTATACATTAGTACTATATGGTTGAAAAGTCACCGCGCAACTATACAATAAAAAAAGTTAAGGTTACCTAATATGCCAGTTCCATATTTTTACATGACTACCCCTTCTTTAATTATTACAAATACAAAATTACGCTCTTACTTTAAACAAAACCAATTCACATTCACAAATCAGCGTTCAAAAATAAATGCGGTTAAAAACTCAAGTGTGAAAGTGAAAAGTAAGAAATCATTAAAGTGACATAAGGGATGTATTAGGGACTGCGTAGTTATTCTTTATTAGGATGACCATAAATGCGTCGTCAGCGAGACTGGCTTCTAAATAGAGATGGGACAAATGGGCAAAGTGTTATTGGATCATCACATATGAATATGGAATCAAATAAAAAAAGTCGCTTTTTCTGTCCCTATTTCCCTACTTAAAACTACACAACGGATTTTGATGCGGTTTTTTTTTAATAGATAGAGTGATTCAAGAGGAAGGTTTATATGTATAATACATCTATACTAATATTATAAAGCTGAAGAGTTTGTTTGTTTGTTTGAACGCGCTAATCTCAGGAACTGCTGGTTCGAATTGAGAAATTATTTTTGTGTTGGATAGTCCATTTATCTCGATATTCCCACGGGATCGGGAGTTACGCGGGTGAAACCGCGGAGCGCAGCTAGTGATCTATAAATATAAAACTTAAAGTCTTGACTGTCCGGAAATATTTATTTATTTTAATCAGTCACTTCGATTTAAATAAATAAATATTCCGGACATTAGACTAGTAATAATTACTAGTTTTAGCTTCGGCTTCGGGTTATTGTTCTGACTTAGATCTTCTTTCATTTCAAGTTATAGATTTTTGTGCCTTTAATTTTGATCTTTAATAAAAAACTCTCGAGTCACGCTTCCATACCTTGTTCCTATGGCTACTCTTTGTCTAGAAGTTTCGTCACACAGTCTTGTTATTTTAATCACTTATCAAATCCCATCCCTTGGGGTCCTGAAGTACGCGATTCGGCAAATGGTAAACGATTCATAATAAAACAATAAGGCGGCTATTATGTGGGGTAGATATGGACAGACGGATTCACTTGTTTTATTCATATTGTTTTGATGTTTATGATTTTTGAAAATAAGTACTTTATTGATGCGATCATGAATTTAAAAAAACTGGTTGCCTGTAAAGTCGGTATACGGGCGAAAGTTTTACGTGACAACAACTGTGCTCGAGTGGAAGGGACGCGTGCCTTTCACTTTTTATGTCTGTCTCTCTCGCTCTTAGGCGGGCTAACCATGCCCGCGTGCCTCTCACTCGCTCTCATTGTGAGCGCATAACGTCAGCGGAGCGTAACGCAGTTTCTTGAAGTGTCACCCGGCAAACCAATTTATAAAACGTTGTCACGTCAAAAAGTCAATTTAAAATGGTTGTCTGTAAAGTGGGTTTACGGACGATAATTTTACATATGATAACGTTATAAGATAAACGATGAAAAATTGAGATTTTTTTTTGTCATTACTTTATATTTTTTCCTCTTTTTTTCTTTTCTTTTTTTCCTATATATTTTTTCCGTTACATAAGTCTTCTATTAGTCACTCGTCACACCTTAACACAAGCCCAGGATGAGCGATATTATTATTAAATACTCTGATTCCTAAGTTACCATGACGCGTCTGGTCATAGTACCATGACGCATAACGTCACACAATATTACCGTGACACTTTTTTGTGAATGCAGGTGTTCCATCAATTTATTAGACGTTATCACGTCAAAAAAACATCATAATCAATGAAATCTAGCAGCCCCCATATTTATTTATTTTTATCTCACCTTCTAAAGAAGGCGACTCTCGATAGATCTATTTAATTAAGACCACTGTGAGGCTGTAAATTTTTATACAAAAAGCGGTAAAGTTGTCCCCCCATAAACGAAGTCCGATTTTGATAACTTATTAATTTAATAGACCAAAAGTTGTAACGACACTTTTAAGACCAAAAGTTGTAATGACATTTTTAAGACCAAAAGTTGTAACGACACTTTTAAGACCAAAAGTTGTAACGATATTTTTTAAACCAAAAGTTGTAACGACATTTTTAATGAGTCGCGACACCACACTGTTCAATGCGAAATAGAAATGAAAATATCTGGCTTGCTTTCTTTATGAGAGAGAGAGACAGACAGAGAAACATGCGACGCCGCACAGCTTACAATAGCTTACTATAGCAAAAAGTGTCGTGACAACTTTTTCGTAAGAATTTTTTCCGTCTAGCCCTCATTCACAACGCGCGATAAGGAACTATCGTTCCAATAAGATGCAGTGAATTAAATGAGACAAATTTATTTCATTTTATGAAGGATAAAGGGGGTAAAAACGTTACGGCCCGCAACAATATTTGAAAGCAAAATGAAGGCAATTACGTCCGATCTTAAACTCTCTCTATCGCACGATACGGGTCATTTTTGAAAATACCTACTCGCGCCGCGTATCGTAAACTCATGATTCTCTTAATTAAGGTATCGTTAGATTCGTCTCATTAGTATAAACTAATTAAATAGATCTATCGAGTCGTTTAGAAGATATTATGTATTAAGTTTCGACAAAAGTCGTAGAACAAAAGTTGTTTGTTAAGGTGCACAGAAGAAGCCCTTAACGCCGTGTCAATTAATTTCCAATAACCCTGTACTATATTTTTTTCCTTTATATAAGTCTTCTATTCGTCACTCGTCACCATAACACAAGCCCAGGATGAGCGATATTATTATTAAATTACCATGACGACCTATGTGGCGCGTCGGGCGAACACCCGACTGCGACGCAGAAGGTTGCGGGTTCGATTCCCGCCGGGAACAAGTATTTATGCTGACCATAAATTCTTGTTTCTGGTTCTGGGTGTTTCCTATATGTATAATATGTATATATTTACAAAAAAAAAGTATATAAGTAGTTTATCCGTTATCTGGCACCCATAACACAAGCATTAAGTTGCTTAGCTTGGGGCTGGATGGCGATGTGTAATATGTCCTGAAATATTTATTTATTTTTTATTTATTTATTTATTTATGTATATCTATACACAAAAATTTGCTTAAGCAGCTTTTAAACTAACATGGTAATTTTCACAAAAAGTTATTTATCATCATCATCATCATCATCATATCAGCCACATGACGTCCACTGCTGAACATAGGCCTCCCCCAAAGACTTCCAGAGCGATCGGTCGCATGCTCTCTGCATCCAACGACTTCCCGCGACCTTAATTAAGTCGTCCGTCCATCTAGTCGGAGGCCGTCCCGCGCTGCGCTTTCCGGTACGTGGTCTCCAATCTAAGACTTTTCGGCCCCAACGGCCATCAGTTCTAGTTATTCATAAACAATATAATTTATTGATAAGTACCTTGAACTCGTCCTTACGTAAGCCGTGGGTGGGACGAGTTTAAGGCTTACTCAGTTGTGTAATTATTGTCGAGAGCCTTAATTTAAACTAAGTTAACGAAATTATAAAGATATTAGTACTGATATTTCTATGGTATCATTAGAAACTGCGAGACAAAGCTTACTTAGGGCGAACGCAGCTAGCAGACTTGTTTGCCGATGGTTGATACTTAGAACCAGGTAAATCCTTAGTTTGTTCGGATAGACCCACCCAGAATGCTTTTTTGACGTGAGAACGTCTAATAAATTGATAAACAACCCCTATCACACAAAAGTGTCATGTTCCGGTACCATGACTCGTCATGGTAAACGTCACGCGTCTCGTTTTTCTTTAATAATAATGTGGCTCATCTGGGCTTGTGTTATGGTAACTAGTTACGAATAGAAGACTTATCCAAAGGATATGAAGAAAAATAAAAGAAAGTAAAAATAAAAAAAAATCTTAACTTTTATCGTTTTCTTATAACGTTATCACGTAAAATTATAATCCCTAAACCGACTTTACAGACAACCATTTTTTACGTGCCTGATGGTTATGTGACGATGCAGCGTAAGATGTAGCACGCTTTCCTACAAAATACTTATTAACCCGCGACTTGAAGACCCCCTAATTACCTGACACATAATCGTCGCGGATGGAGTAGATAAGGTTAGATATTGTGACCAAACACGCACGAGTAAAACGAGCGCTTTGGTTTCTATACAGGGTTATTGGAAATTAATTGACACGGCGTTAAGGGCTTCTTCTGTGCACCTTAACAAACAACTTTTGTTCTACGACTTTTGTCGAAACTTAATACATATCCCATAAAAAATATTTAAGTGTTTCTCGTACTGTCTGGTAATTTTCTATGTCTATGCGGCAAGTGCGCGCGCGCGATCGGCACGGGGCGCACTGCGTGCGACCCGATCGGGTTGTACCATACCTACTATGATTGATTCTGTGACGTAGACGTAGAGTTGAGTATTATTTGAACTGTTGGATTTATTTTTTTATTTTTGTATGGAATATTTTTATAATGAATTTCCAAAAGTCGTAGAACAAAAGTTGATCGTTAAGGTGCACAGAAGAAGCCCTTAACGCCGTGTCAATTAATTTCCAATAACCCTGTATAGGAGTCCAGATAGACCCACCCAGAATGTTTTAGTTTTACTACACAGAACCGTTGCGGATAAAGTTGGTTAGGATAGATATTGTGACCAAATAAAAGTTTAAAAAATACTCTTTTATAGAAAATCCAACTTAAAAATTGATGAATCCTGGCGAATCTAATCAGGATAATCGGATATTTTAATCGAATTATTGCATTGTCATCGGCCTTTGACAGGTGTGTATAGTTTGAATTAAATCGATCGTTCAAAGTACGGCGAAATCGAGCCCAAAAGAGTCGGTTACATACAAGCAAACATACAGGTGAAACTAATAAAGCGTGTTAAAAAAATCGTTATCTGGGTTCGTTTAGGTTCATAATGTCCAAATCCCTAATTGTCCAACACAAAAAGAATTTTAGAATTCGAACCAGTAGTTCTTGAGATTAGAGCGTTCAGACAAATAAACAAACTTTTCAGCTTTTTAATATTAGTTTAGATTAAAAGGAGAAAAGATAGATAGAGAACGCTTGATTGCACACACAAGTAAAAAAATAGTACATTGCGATACAAGTGTGGAAAGTCGATCATTCCATAGAGGCGGTTTAAAAAAAGACTTGTTAAAATAATAAAAGTTTTTAAGTATTTTAGGTTATGTTTACTTACTATTTTTTGTTAATTACACTCCCGAAAGGCTAGGCAAAAGACTTTTAACCAAAAGGTACAGCCTCGTCTGACATACAATATATTTTTAGGGTTTTTTTCATTTGTTTTTCCGTCGGCGGCGGTTAAAAACAGAATATAATGGCAAGGAAAAAATATATTTTCATTACTCATACTCCGAAAGTAGGTCTAAATATGCCTGAAGAGCGTGAAGAAAATAAAATTTCCTTTTCGCTTTCACTGACAGCTGTCATGTCAAATTATGGCTTCGCACGACTTGTGCAATCTGCATGTAGCCAGTATCAGTATCATTACGCATTAGAAACTTCAAAAACCTAACCTCCTTACTTTTTTTTTTACACCAAAGAATAATCATTATGGCTTGGCACGGCTCATGCATACTGCCAGAGTTTAGTACTTAGTAACTTTTTTCCCAGTAATCAAATTCAAGTAGGTATATTTCGTTCAAGATAATATCTTATAAAATAAATGTAAAGACGAAAATGGTCAAAGCGACCTATGACCATGCCGCGCCGCCCGCGCCCTGTCGATGTTGCTGATGTAGCTCTAAGCGACCGTATCAGTGTCGTACCTTGAGTAAAAAAAAAACTGGTGGGAAATGCTAGCATTTCCAAATTATTTTAATTATTATATTTATTATGTTTTTGTGTTAAGTTTAATCTGGTTTTTCATTTATGATTGTGTATTTTGTGTAAATAACATTTTTCTAGACAAACTGTGTTACAAAAACTGTAAGTTAAATCTACGGACTTCGCGTCATTTCCCAATGTTGGATTAACTCATTAATAAAAATTTATTCGGTAAGTACCGCCGTATTTAAGTATTGAATACAAATAGCAGAAACCTAAAAAAAACACTACATAATGTATAACCTCTTTGGTCCCAACCTTGTAAGAGGATCAGGTAGTATGGACACATGAGTACCTCCTCATGTGGTATGGAGTCTCTCATTCACTCTCGTTGTTTGGAAGAATTTTATGTATTATTCGTAATGAAAAGCACAGTGTTTACCTCGGGTGAAAGACTCATTAAGTCCCTCGAACTATTAGCGCCCTCGCTACGCTCGGGCGCCAAACTCCTTCTCGGGACTTGTAATGAGTGACTTTCACACCTAGGATAACAATGTACTATTATGTACTTGAAGAAAAAACAAAATAAAAACAAAACTCAATTTTAATTATTTTCAGAGACTTTATCACGTAAAATTATCGTTCGATAACAGACTTTAAAGACAACCTTTTGAAAAGAAGAAAAAGGTACCAACAAAGAGTTTTAAGCCAGCAAGGCTTAAAAACTCTTTGATGTTACCTTTTTCTATACATACAATATACAGTATAACTCAAATAAATTAAGAATGTTTCATCTACTTAATATGTCATTAGCAGTAAGATACGTATTTGACATATCGGGATAACGTATTATTTTAGCACTAGTTGGATTTTTTTTATCGCACGCGTGTATAATACGTTGCATTATGAGCCTAAAAGCGGTTTAATAAGATCCACTTTATGAGCAACTGTGATAAAAAAATATTTTTGTATGGCTCTAATGCGCGGTACCTATATTAGCTTCTGAATACTTATTCTATGACGCAGTACCCCTTTCTGTTTTTTTACGGTTAACTTAATCGTTAGTGAACGATTATTCAAAAATTCGATAATTGCCAATTTAAAATAATATAAGTACTTATACTTACTAGTACCTTACATAATTACTTATACCTATTTTCATACACATCACAAACCCCTCGGTCTAAACACCTAAGGCAATCTGTGTCGGACAACGATAGCGCGATTCAGAAAATCAGTGCCGATGGAGAGCGCCATCTATTGATGACAAAGGAAGTTAACCGAGTGAATAACGTTAAGGGCAGCTTGCGTGATTATGCCTTAACTTATGTATTAAAATACTAACTAAATGCATTTAACGAGTACCTAATCTAAAATTAAATTGTGTTTTAATAATAACAAGAATTAATTTTTTTCGCCGTGCTTCCTTATCGGCATTGAAACACATATATGACAGCTACATTCATGTCAAGTTTCATGCTTTCTTCAGGATGGGACCATAAAACTGTTTTTTGTTAGGAGAGGGAGATAGATAGATAGATAGATAGATAGATAACTTTATTTGTACAACACAGAAAGAAACAGAACACGATAAACACAAAGTAAAGTAAAAGCTAGAAAGAACAAGTTGCACAAATGGGCGGCCTTATCGCTGAAAGCGATTTCTTCCAGGCAACCTTTGGATGGAAAAGAACTGATTTAGCTTTTATGGTAGGTTGTGAATAACTGGAGCCGTAGGAAAGGTTTATAATATAATTTAATGATTATTAAAAGAAAAAATACGTCTTCAAAAATTGCAACTGAGACGAGGCTAGAACTTTTCCTGTAAAAATATTTTCAGATAGACTAGTTCAGGCCACGCACTTTAAAAAATAAAAAATCGTTGAGTATATTTTAATCAGTCTGACATTTTGATATAGTAAAGGATCCCTATAAGAACGGCTTTCATCGAGCTGTATAATGGATGAAAAGTATTTTAAATCAAACTAGCGTCCCGCCGCGGGTTCGCACGGCTATATTATGCATGTTCCTCTTGAATCAAACTATCTATTAAAAAAAACCGCATCAAAATCCGTTGCGTAGTTTTAAAGATTTAAGCATACATATAGGTATATAGGGACAGATAAAGCTACTTTGTTTTATAATAAATAATAATCCTCCTGACCGGTTTCGGCCACGGCGACCACTTCGACTCTCCACTACTGGACGTCGCACGTGTGCTCTAACATGGCTCACATACCCAATTTTGTTAACAAAGGTACGGGCACAATGTGGACCTGGACATGTCAGAACACCGTTATACTATGTAGTGATAGTGATAGAATTAATTGAAATAAGAATTCACCCCTTGTTGTAATTATTATTTATCGTTTTTTTTTTATTTTGTGAAATTTTATTTGTAACAATATGAGGTTTTGGAGAACAAATAAAAATTTACTTGGTGAAAAAAAAAAATAGGTCAATAAATTTATGTATGACGACCCAATTGGCACAATGGTCACCATGCCGGACTGCCAAACACAGGGTTGCGGGTTCGATTCCCGCCTCAGACAGGTATTTATGCTTAGATATTATTTGTCTGTGGTCTGGTTATTTCTATGTCTAATAAGTATATATTTACAAAAGAAAATTATATAAGTAGTATATCCGTTGTTTAGCACCCATAACACAAGTCTAGTTACTTAGCTTGGGGCTAGATGGCGATGTGTGGAATGCCCTGCAATATTTATTTTATTTATTTATTTTATTTATTCCAAATAGGTTGTCTAAATTTTTTAAACCTGAACGTAATTTACTTACATTTATTTATTCAACCTATGTTCTGTCCCGTTTTGTTATTGGTAACTTTTTATTAATTATTTGATACCATAAATAAATTATAGCTAAATTGGTATCTACAGATGATATTATACGAATCATTTCGTATTAATTATGTTACGTTTTTACTAGTGAAAAATACTCATCACGAAATATCTGAAACTACAAAGCTACAAGTCTGAAACTTGGCATGGAGGTCCTTTTTAGGCCGAAGAATTAGGACAATTTAAATGCGTCGGCCGATCGTTTAGTCCTCAGTTTGTATCCGCACTAAGCGATCTTTTCAAAGGAAAGTTCGGTAGACGTTAAAGAAAGATATTTTAATGAAAATTAACAAAAGAAACCGCAAAAATCTAAACAATAGAAACGAAACAAAGGTCGGCCTGTGGGCCGTGACACAACTTTAAATACTTTCTTGTTAAATTGTCGAGAGGTCTCTGCCCACTGTACCGTAACATACCATGACCGTAATAGGACCGTCAGACAAAAAAATATTGTTTGTATTGAAAAGTATGAGATGATGCCCACTAGACCGTTCCGTCACCGACCAACACCGTCGCGTCGCGTGTCATGCACGGAACGTTTACAATTGTCAGCGATATTATTTTGCCCGTGCTGATACGGTCCGTGTATGACACGCAACGGTGCCAAAACAGTGCATGCAGGCCGCGAAACTGTGAGTATACGGGTTGACAGTTATCTAACAGTTAGTTATCCTTACAGCTTTTGGTGGGTGTTACATACGGGCATCATATGGGACCAGGTGATCTGTATCACAGGTTTAGTGCCTATTTCAGACACCTGCTTCCCACTTTCATCTTTCTTGTTTCTCTTTAATTCTTGTGTCTCTTATTTTTAAGTGGGAAGAAATACGGAAATATGGGAGTTATACGGATTACACACAGTTTACATACTGATTACATACTGGTTCCATACAGGTTATATACTGATTACATACAGAATCAGAAACAAAAAATACGCGATTAAGACCCGGGAAAATAATTACTATGAATACAAATCGTGTGAGCTTAAAAAGTTGATTACATACGGGCTACGTAAGGGTTATATACGGGTTAAATACGGGTTAGATAGGACGGGTTACATACTGGTTACATACGGGTTACATACGGGTTACACACTGGTTCCGTACGGGTTATATACGGGTCACATTCGGGTTACATACGGGTTGCATATAGGCATCAAACAGAATGAATACGGGCAGAAAACGCCGTTGATCCGTTTCAGTGGGCCTAGTAGACCGTATCTTGTTGGTTTTCGTGCCTGACACGAAACCTTTCCTATTACGGTCATGGAATGGTACGGTGTAGTGGGCAAAGACCTTTTTGTAATGAAATGATTAATATTATTTTAGGTCGTAATACCTACCTACTTATATTGTGGTCTGTTTTTGTGAAGAAAATTTACGCTAAGCACTTTAATAATGTTTGTAAATGTATTTTTGTAAGATTTACAACCGTTTTTAGACTTAATTTTGATTGTAATCTTCTTGTATATTCAAATATAATATAATCTTTAATTAATTTATCTTATGTTTTAGGGTATGTTTAAGTAAAAGAGGCTTGGCACTGATTTTAAAGAGTTTTTTTTTTATTTTATGATTGGCGCCAGTTTTTTGTAGATGGTTTGCGTTAATTCCATGTCAATTAGATGTTACCGACCAACATCATTGATTCTATTTCGATCGTCTTTTGTTTCCATTTTTGTCTTTGTCTCTGTTTCGAAAATAGTTGGACAGAAAAGTTGGACCATCACTCCAAATTATGTTACGTTTATTACTGGCCTTATGCATTTTTGTTATCTAGTAACATGGTCATTCATGAATTAATGAATCTAAATACGCGATCCTCCAAAAATGTATGTATTGGCATGTAGAGTAATCGCTCTTTGTTTTTGGTCAATCACTCATTAGACACTTAAAGATTACCTAAAGATGTATATGACATGTCCATTAACAAATTCAAAACTTTTATAAAGCATAAATTGTGCGGTAAGGCATACTATGATACCTCTTCGTACCTTAATGATAAGAATCCATGGATGTGACTTTAATTGCTCCATTTCAAATAATACCTTCAAATATTTGTAATATTGACCTTTGTGAGCGTGATCACATAAAAAAAACCCCATGAGTTTCTTGTGCCTTCTTCTCATTGGCGGGCGCGTTCTGAAGGCACACATCCTAACTTAGTTTTTAAGACTATTCCAAGTGATCATGTGTATATACATAAGCATCGAAAGGAATAAAGAAATTTGACTTTGACTTTGACTATAGGTTAGTCGTCTATTACTCACTAACTTTTAAAGTCTCCTTAGCTATGATAGTGTTCCTTGTAAATTCGTTATTTAAACCTAAACAACTACTATATCCAAAAACAACCATTCAGCTGGAAGCAAACATTTTTAAAATATTTTAATTTGATTTTATTCTTGATTTATGTGTATTGTATGGAGTTAAATTATCTGAAATAAATGTTTTGAATTGAATTTAGCTGGTGGGGCGGTGCTAACAATTTACTCCAACAAAAACACTTTAGCTGGTGGGGCGGTGCTAACAATTTACTCCAACAAAAACACTTTAGCTGGTGGGGCGGTGCTAACAATTTACTCCAACAAAAACACTTTAGCTGGTGGGGCGGTGCTAACAATTTACTCCAACAAAAACACTTTAGCTGGTGGGGCGGTGCTAACAATTTACTCCAACAAAAACACTTTAGCTGGTGGGGCGGTGCTAACAATTTACTGCAACAAAAACACTTTAGCTGGTGGGGCGGTGCTAACAATTTACTCCAACAAAAACACTTTAGCTGGTGGGGCGGTGCTAACAATTTACTCCAACAAAAACACTTTAACTATTTTGTAAACAGATCCCAGGATCAAAAAATGTTTTTTTCATACCCATAATATTTTAAAAGACGACACAGTGGGTTTGGTAAGAAAAAAAAAACATCCCCATTTTACATTTTGGGGAGGTTTCCTAATAAAATGATTTTCCTTCGATTGTATTTTACCATTTTGTCACAA
The DNA here is from genome assembly GCA_907269075.1 of Idaea aversata. Lineage (NCBI taxonomy): Eukaryota > Metazoa > Arthropoda > Insecta > Lepidoptera > Geometridae > Idaea > Idaea aversata. Next base: position 1,371,678 of record OU026100.1, read on the forward strand.
ACAAACATAACTAGATTAAAAAATTCAAATAATAGTTATTTTCGAACTGCTGTGCGGGTCTGCTATTCCGCTGCCGACTGTTCCTTAGAGAAGTAATGAGGTTATTGTTACTCACAGTGAGCTTCTGGGTCACGTGGGGTTCAGCTAATTGATAATGTGACTGTACCTATAGGACATTCAGAATTGAGATTGTATTCATACGTCTTTGCGAGGCGACTGGAGACCGTAGGGCCGGTAGTTTCCTTTCCCAGCGTATTAGTTTAGCGATTCAGAGGGGGAACGCTGCCAGCTTGCTGGGGACTTTGGGTCGGGGGGACGCCTTGGAAGACGGGGTTTTTTAGTTTTTAAATTTTGAATGTTTTGGTTTATTATTGTCATTATTTGTTTATACGTCCTGTATCACGGGGCTATGGAGCCCCGGACCTTTGGAAGGCGTGCGTGGAGCCGAAGCCAACACGTAGAGGCCCTTTACAATAACAAGTATAATAGCAAACAATGGGGTGGATTCTAAACCGGCGATTATCCCTGTCTACACCATAAAGTGCAAGCAAGGACAACCTCCAGTTTGGATAAAACTATTGATAATCTACAGAGGACAAAACTACTTGTGCTATTGTGATGGGATGGTAGTGGACTAGATACTGGGGAACTATGGATACTATGGCACCTGCCGTAACAATGTTCAATAAACACGTAAAAATGGCATTATTATTTGTTTATTATTATTATTTTGACGTGACAACGTCTTATAAATTGGTTTGCCGGGTGACACTTCAAGAAACTGCGTTACGCTTCGCTCACGTTATGCGCTCACAATGAGAGCGAGTGAGAGGCACGCGGGCATGGTTAGCCCGCCTAAGAGCGAGAGAGACAGACATAAAAAGTGAAAGGCACGCGTCCCTTCCACTCGAGCACAGTTGTTGTCACGTAAAACTTTCGCCCGTATACCGACTTTACAGGTTACACAGTTTTTTTTTTTAATTTGTTTGTAAAACGTAAGAAAACTCATCCAAAAAGATATTATATAGACTTGTTTGTATAACCGTCACCGGAGCCCTTTACTATTATAATCAGCGCAGCGTTTAGAGTGTAACTAAAGTAATCACTAACAGTTATTCAGGTTGGTTATTATTACAACGAATGATACATTCAATTTGTAACCAAGATTCTACGAAAGCAGTAAGTACTAAAATTAATTGTTCAAATTGTACAATTTTACGTCTCTACAGTCGGGTTCGAACAAATATATATAAATACTAGTGGATTAGAGAGATCACCAGAAGGTTAATTCTCGTAAATAACATTGTTCAATTACATTGCAATATCATTCCGATTGCATTTCAATGACAAAAAAATAACCTCAAAGTAGCTCAAAATTCTCAAGTTCAAATATTCTCAAGAATATTTTTTGTAATCGAAATGCAATGGGAATGATATTGCAATGTAATTTGAACAATGTTATTTACGAGAATTGGGCTTCTGATGAACTCTTTAATCCCTCTTAGATAGGTACAGTCGGAGCCAGAATTTCAGACACAATGTAGAGCTCCAAAACTGCTATTATTAGATTTTTTTCAATTATAACAAGATTCTAAGGACTTGCTCGAGTTCAAGTTTATAGTCTTTCAACCCTTGAATTTATTAGATAAATAGGTATTATTAGAATAAAAACATTCCAATAATAGTAATTTTGACTCTTTGGTATTTCAAACAAATGGTAATGAAACTAGAAAAGTTATTGCTGAAAAGTAAAAAATTGCGTCTTTTCTAATGTTTTGGTTTGATTGGATAAATCCGGTGATATTCTATGTACTTTGATTAGAAAATGTTAAAGTGACAAGTGTACTTTTATGATTGTCGCAATAAACTCAACTGCGAGGTTTCGTTAAAGAACGTCACTGGTTGTCGTTAAAAGATGCAAGATAGAAGAAACAGCAAAACTTAATGTAATCTTAATTGTAAAAGTAATAGAGTCAAAAATAGTCAGATGGTGGATTTTAAACTATAATGGTTATTTTTTTTTAATATTCCTTTTTAAAACAATTTAGTAGTTTCATATTATGTTCTCTCTGTTTCGCTATAGTTTTAATATATTTAGGTTCGAAGCGTTTTCTCTGAATTAATTAACTTGGTAAATGTAATGTGTGGATGTTAATTACATCGTTGTGATCGCGTTGCCGCGTCAATAAGTTCTGTTCTACCCGCCATTTGTACGGGTACGAATTCTTGCTACAAGCTACCCATATAGCAGCCTTCGAAGTTTGAATCGGCTGTCAACGTGCAACGATCATTCGGAGCTGCTGCAGAACTTCCTTCTCTTCTGCCAGCGACTGCGCATATTCTCTAAACGTTTCCTTATACTCTGTTCTCTATACCTAAATCTTTTGTATCATTTAATTTTACCTCTTTGCAAAGTACAAGTGTAACAAATTCCAACGTACGTTGTATTTATCAATGTGACATCACCTTCGCAGGCTTTTGGTAGGTTTTTGTGTTAGAAGCCGCTGGTTCTAACACTACCCCCGGAACAAAGTCATGGTGCCAAGTGACTCATCGCGTTCTATCACGTAGTCCAGGCATGCTGTTCTCTTTCCATGCGAGCATGTTACATCTTCGCCCTCATCGTCTGTTGTCATCATGTGAGATGAACTCAAATGTAAGCCTATTTTGTGTAAAAAAAAAAATCTAGGTGTAAAAAGCCTGCGAAGCTGATTTTCAGGTAAACATAAGCTTAAAATCTTCAAAAATATGTTCGAATTTCTATAAATTGTTTGTTTAGGTGCACAGAAGTAGCCCTCAACCCTCGCTAATATAATTAACAATAACCCTGTATAGATATAAGGCTGACGTAGACATTAATGAAGTTATTATACAACCAAAAATAAACCGTAATTTAAAACCGATTTCTATGCACACGTCTCGAATATGTTAATTAGGAAGCATCCTAATTAAGAAGGTAACGACAGACGTGACATGGAGGGTGAAGCCCCAACCCTCCAGCTAATGTATCGATTTGTACGTCAAAAAAGCCGAGGAAAAAAAGCTTTATGATGGCATTGAAGATTTTTTAATATCTTACGAGGGGTCTCTATTGTAGGTATGTGGTTGAGTGAACCCAGTTGGCTTGATTTTAAAATAGTTGATAGTGAGGCTACAGCTTTAGTAATTGTGCTCTTGTTTTTTGGGTATCTATAAGAAGAAAAACCGGGATTACTTCGATTGTACGTCTGTCGGTCAAGACTCTTTTTTCTCAGGAACGGTTAGAGATAGCAAGTTGATTATCGAATACTAAGCTGAAATGGGCATGGACCGGACGAGGTGGAAGGTGGAGCAAAGCTGTTTTCGAACGGATACCAAGAAGCATGAAGCAAGTACCACCCAGATGGTCCGACGACGTATGAGCTCATGCTGAGGTAGCATGTTCCAGGAAGACTAGAGATAGGAAGGTGTGAAAAGACATTGAAGAGGCAAACTACTGCAACAGACTAACACATACTCCTGTAGAAAAGAGAAAGAAGATCCATGGCTGCCCTTATGCGTAAAATATGCTTAGTAGTGCTGTCTTTTTTTGTTTTTACATAATATCATAGGTCAATTTTTGACCACCAATCACACCCGCCTGGTGGCAGGTGACGATGCGGCCTAATATATAGCACGCTTTCTTAGAAGATACCTAAAAATATAGTATTTTAAATAAAGGTATTATTATTTCTGTTTGCATAACGAAATATCTTTCCGTATATTTTCTCAGTAATCTCAGCTCAGACGAATGTGAAATACTTTGGTATTTTAAGTCAGTATTATACCTAGCTTTTCAAGTTAAATGATATGAGAACAACCGCTCTTTGAAAAACATTTGAGAATTTTGAAATTTTACTTTAAAATTTGTTTAAAATATTATCCATTACTGAGAATAATGTATGTAATTCTATGACAATAGAATCTTTTAGTTATCATAAAGTCTACTTAATGGAATCTGTCTAGATATTAGAATCATTGCAGACCCGAGTTTTCATATAAATAGATTATAGAAAAATAATAATATGAAACTCTCATGTTAACTTGTTTGGTTGAATATTGTTACGGCGGGCGCGATATGGGAGTGGACCGAATACTGGGAAACTATGGTTACAGTTTCCCAGTATTCGGTCCACTCCCATTCTTCACAATAGCCCTAGTAGTTTTCTCCTGTAGTTTATCAACAGTTCTATCTCTACCGGTCCGGTAGAGATAGTAGTACCGGTAGTACCGGATGTTGTCTTTGGTCGTATTTTATATTGCAGATAGAGATAATCGCCGGTTTGGTGTCCACATCATACTTTGCCATTAAACGTTGTTATTGTAAAGGTCCTCTACGTGTTGACTTCGGCGCCGCGCACACCTTCCAAAGGGTCCGGGGTTTCATAGTTTCGTGATATGAGACACATAACAGACAAATATGAGGCTCTTAATTAAGTTGATACTATCCGTCGATAATTACCTTGAAATGTAGATTTTGTGGAAACTTAAATCCTGGGACCACGAGAAAACAGCGGAAAAATTATTGATTTCTATCAAGTCAACTTTTTCTTATCGTGTTTTAATTTCCAAGAAAGAGTAGTGTTTCATAAACATTTACTAAATTCGTAGAGGTTTTAAATGCTGTTTTTTTCTGAGATTGAATCGTCAAAAATCATTCTATTTGGAATTCACTTCAATGGTATCTGTCAACAGAAAGTCTTCAGTCTCCGGAGGGTTTAAAATTACAATATTATTTCATTTTATGTGGTTGGTTAGATTGTTATTGTCTTGAAAGATTTAATTCTTCATTAGAGTTGTATTTAATTCTGTTATTTCGTTTAATTAACTTCGTGTTTTATTGAATGTTCGACCTTTATTGTTGTTTTATTTTACCTTAGAAGCGTTTTTCGACGACCTTTGTGGTGTGGTGGGCGAACACCCACCTATAATGTGTAAGGTTGCAGGTTCGATGTCCGCTTCATAGCAATATTTATGTAAAGATATTTGTTTCCAGTGTGAGTTAATAAATAAAATAAATAAATAAACATGTGACATTTGTTTGGTTTTTTTGACATTTAATTTTATGTTTTAAATTGGAATAAATAGTTTTCATGCTAAATAAATAAATATTGGAGGACATTCCACACATCGCCATCTAGCCCCAAACTAAGTAACCAGACTTGTGTTATGGGTGCTAGACAACGGATATACTACATAAATACTTTTCTATTGTAAATATATACTTATTATACATAGAAACAACCAGACCACAGACAAATATCTAAGCATAAATACTTATCTGAGGCGGGAATCGAACCCGCAACCCTATGTTTGGCAGTCCGGCATAGTGACCATTGTGCCAACTGGGTCGTTAATGTAGGTACTATTAGGTATAAAACATAAGAAAAATATGATTCTATCTGTTGTCTTGTTACCATTAAATAAGCCTAGTTGCTAAGCTTGACAGCGCTATCCGCTGCCTACAATTATGTATTTATTTATAATCTCTTTATTATAAAAATGAATCGTTGTATGTGTTGCTAAGCATAAATCTCAAGAACAGCTGAACCGATTTCGTTAATTCTTTTTTGTTGTGTTTGTTAATGTCAAGAGAAGGTTTTTATGAAAGAAAATTCAAGAAAATTGCGTAGAAAATTTTTACTCGGGTGAAACCACGGGACGCAGCTAGTAATTAATAATAGTAGGTAGGTATTTTCAAAAATTAAAGATGTCGTTATTTTGTATTGCATCAGTTGCATGTTACACCGAAAAAACTAATAAAATAATATCGGTAATATTATGTTTGTGCACTGCACATAGATACATAGTTTATTTGCTACTATCTGCAAATGATTCAAAGTAATTTACATAATTTATCCAATAATCGATTACTTTATATCAAAACTCATATATCAAACTAAATAACCAACGATTAAAACATGTAATTTGTACATTAATAATATACTGAGAGAAACCACAGACTACAGACAAAAGTCGGCTGATTACGGATCGACCGAGAATGTTAATTTTAACGAAGGAAAAGTAAGAAATTCTATATATTTTTTTTCGATGACCAAGTTATAAAACAAAATGTTATAAACTCAGTTCTAGAACATAATTTTGAAAATTCTTTATTAGGTTTTATTGTTATAAAATATGTATGTTAGTCTATAAGGTATGTATCTATGGGCCTTTGTAGCCTGAAATAAATGATTTATTATTATTATTATTTTATTAAAACAATCACAAAGCACGCATCGCCATCTAGCTCTAAGCTAAGCAACTAGGATTGTGTTGTTGTAGTTAGGCAACGGATGAAATACTTAAACACGTACTTTATTTTTGTAAAAACGTACATACTTATTATACATATTATAGGTACCTAGAGAAACAAATATATTATGTACATAAACACTTGTTTGAGGCGCGAATCGAACCCGCAACCTGCTGCGTTACAGGCGGGTGTTACAACCGCTGCGCCACAGAGGTCCTCAAACTATATCAACTACTAGCTGCGCCCCGCGGTTTCACCTGCGTAATAATTTTTTACCCAATTTTCTTATTTTTTTCTTTTAGAAGAAACTTCTCCTGAAATTAACAAACAAAAAAAAAACAGCGCACTCCGGGAGTGCAGGCAGAAGTGAAAACAATAAACTTGTTATTTCTCATAGAATATTTCTTGAAACGATCTGATACTGTCATCTATTAGCACTCACTTAAACAAATATAGTTTATTTTTTATTCGCTAGATGGCAGTAAAAAATTTAAATCAGCGCCATCTACATTCGAATAGCGGTCTTTCTAGAAACTAAGTTTCTCAATTTGTGTAATAGATGGCAGTATAAGTAAGTAAAAGACTAACACAAATAAAATCTCATCTGTCGCGTCAAAATCTGTCGCGTCAAAATCTGTCGCGAGAACGGCTGAAAATGCTCACCCACAAAAGTGCCCAACGCGCCATAAGAAGTTTTCACTTCAAAAATTTGCGAAATCTTATAACCGAGCGACGAAAATATAGTAGGTACTGCTTGAAGCCGATAATGACGTAGCTGTCACATTGCGTGTCGGTAACGAGTTCAGAGATTTTATCTCATCTAAAAATATGCGTACCGCACTAAAAAAAGTTTCTTCAATAACGATTGGCCGACCTTAAATCGGTAGCCTGCATCCGCCATAAACTATAGTTGTGGTTAATACTGTATACAGCTAGTTTAGCGAGAATTGCAAGGGCTTAATAATTAGACCAATATCACGTTTATTACTTCACATACTTGTTTAGATCTGTGGCTTCGCTTGGAATCGATAACTTTGTAAACTTTTGCTACCTATAACAAAATAAGCAGCCTTTATAAATATATACTTTAACTATAATTAATTTATCTACGTCTACACTAATATTACAAAGAGGATTTTTAAGCTATTGCTATAGATTTTATCGCGGGCTTTGAGCCCGGCGACCGAATCAAGAAATTCCGTAACGAAAATAAAACCTAACACCCTACTCCGCCTACCATGTCGCTCGGCCGAGCGTTCGCTTAACGTGTATGTATAATATGGTACGAACTGTACGAAGCTCGCACGATACAATAGCTTTACCGCGGCAGTCCCCGCACGTTTTTTTTTGTTTGTAACTTATATGCTCCGAAAACACTAGATCGATTTTGATGAAACTTGGTTAGTAGATACATTGATTCATTGGGAGCAACATAGGCTACTTTTATCCCGACATTTAGACTAGAAACAAATATCTGTAGGTACATAAAAAATGGTTAGATATTAAGACAACGAGTAAAAATAATACTTTTCCTCGAAAACGCTTTTTTGTTTCCCGAGCATCGAACCCGCGGACGTCAACAACATAATAAACAAACAAACAGACAATATTATCCTGCAGATCTAATATACATAGCAGTAAATATAGTTTGTCTGTTTGTAACTGATCTGGTTTATTAAGGGTTTATTAGTGTTACGACATTTTAATACGACTGGCATGTCTGCAGACAGTTTGTGTCTGGAATTTTAGTAAACATTTAGAGATATTTATTGTCAACTTGTGAGATTGTGAGATGAACTCTCATAATAATAGCTAATGAATCGGATTGCTTTCTTGCAACATATCACTCTGAACGTTATGAACAACCCACAAATCCTATTCCTTTAATTTTTGTCCATCCAAACGTTGCCTGGAAGACATCGCTTTTAGCGATAAGGCCGCCCATTGTGGCATATTTTTCTTCTTCTTAAGCAGCATGTAATAGCCCACTACAGGGCATATGCCTCTCCAACGCCTCTCCACAACGTCCTATCACCGGTCCTTCTGGACCACGCTATCCCAGCATGAGATCTTATGTCGTCGGACCATCTGGCTGGTGGTCTGCCCACACTTATTTAGTAAGATATATTGTAAAGTATTAAATATTAAATTTCTTTTAGCGTACCTATAAGTTAAGTTAGAATTTATTTTGTTTTTTTTTTATATACTTATTATGTACCTACTTAATCATTTTGCGTTTTGTTTTTATGGTGCTATAAAGTGTTTATCTATCTATCTATACTTGCTCAAATGGAATGTCATAGCTAGCATATTTAGGCGCGTCAATGGAATGGATGGAATGGACCAGCGTGAAGAAGAATGATAGAAGATTGCAAGCAGATGATAATTTTGAGATGGATGTGGGGAGTTACAGGAATGGATAAACTAAGGAACGAAGAAGTATATTAGGAGACGCATGTGACTAGAAGTAGATCTGATGAGTATGAATGTAGAAGGATGGAAAGGACGAAAACGACTTAAGAAAAGATAGATGGACTGCATGAGACAAGCATATTATCTTGTCTCACGCAATCCATTCATCTTTTGTTGTGTTTGTTGTGAGAGATGGATGTGTACGATAAGATGACGGCTACTAGAAATAAATGGAAGAAGACATACTGCACCGACCACAAACAGAAGAAGGAGAATGATTCTATCTAATATTTCATGTTTGTATTTGAAAGTTACGAACCGGTTTCCATTTTATTTGGAATCCTTTCAAAGCGAACAAACTTGAAAATAAAACTCTATATATAAACACCAAGATGATTTAAACGAAACACAATCGGAATCAAAGTCAAAGTCACTGTAAAGCTGTGACTAGAGACGTGTTTATCAAACAATATACACCATTTGTACAGGCTATGGACTGGATACTTTTAATTGCCTGATATATAGTTTTAGAAAGATCAGAAGGCCAATTCTCTTAAAAAACATTTTTAAAATTACATTTCAATATCATTTCGATTGCATTTTGATCACAAATAATACCCTGCTAGTTGGTAAAAGCCTCCTCCAATAAGCTCCATCTCTTGCAGTCTCTCGCAGTGCGTGACCAGTGGTTCCCGGCTACTATGATTATGTCGTCGCTCCATCTCTGGGTTGGACGACCTCTTCTTCTTTTCTCATCAAGTGGTAACCAATTGGTAATGATTTGAGACCACCTGTTTGGGTTAATTCTTTGAAGATGACCTGCCCAGTAGTTAAGAGTAAATGGTAGAAATATATCCATCGATAATTTAATATGGAATAGAAAGTAAAAACAAATTCATAGGATTAGAGTAAAACAGAGCTGTTTCATGAGCTTAACAAAAGGTTGATAGTTTACAGAGTCTCAACAAAAAAATACCGTACCTACATACCTCTATAGATGGTTATTGTGTAGGTCTGTCTGTTAACAAACATTCCCTTTCAGTTTACATGTTTAGTCTTATTCAGAGTTTTATGCCGGCCATGTGTTTTATTTGATTACAAATAGTGTTAATTCCGTACCTATTTCGCAATAGTGTGTGTGTAAGGAAATACGGAAATGTGATATTTTAGTGAGAAAAAGTAGATTTGAAGTCTTCCGTAGAGTGGTGAGCTTGCAAGATGGTTGCGAGTTCGATTCCCACCGGAAACAGTTCTATTTTTAACAAGTAATAGATCAACGTTTGACCACTATCACACCCTACCTTGAGGTCTTTTGTGAAATGGTTGCGGGTTCGATTCCTGCGGTAAGTACGTAGGTACCTGCTTTCTTTCTGGTGAAACTAGTTTGTCCAAAAGGAATAAATTTTCTCGAAGTCAAACTACTCAACTAAGTGGTTAACAAAAGGCGATCGAAACGGAAAAAAGACGATCGAAGTGAAAACCAAAAGCGATCAAAACGGAAACAAAAGACGATCGAAAAAAAAAAAACAAAAGACGATTGAAATGGAAATAAAAGACGATTGGAAATTAACAAAAGACGATCGAAAATTGACATCTGTCAAACAAATGTCACTCTTGACAAACAAAAGACGATTGAAATGGAAATAAAAAACGATTGAAAATTAACAAAAGACGATCGAAAATTGACATCTGTCAAACAAATGTCACTCTTGATTTTGGAGTCTGGAGCTGACATTCCGTCCAAACCGTGGTTCTTCAAATTTCGACGCCTAGATAAGCGAACTACCTCCATCATATGCCGGTTAAGATTAGGTCACATTTGTTCACCAGTTTTTCTTGCTAAAATTAGGGTCAGGGACCATTCACTGTGCGAGTGCGGTTTGGGTGAAGGCACCGTGGAACATATTTTTTTTAATGTCCGAGGCATCAGCCATCCTTGTATGAAACTCTCCCTCCCCAGATATTCCCCGTCCTATCAATTTGAAATCTCTCCTCTCTCTTGTTTCTACTCCTTTTGTTTATACATTGGGCAAATTTATATACTTATACTAATAATATAAAACTATAATTTACTATATTCATTATATGTAGGTATTATATACCCCTTTAAATATATTTTTTAATAAATTTAAGTACTGTGATGTTATCTGGGGTTTTTTGTTTTTTTTTTTGTTATATTCATAGTTTGTTTATATATTTTGTGAACGTCCTGTGTTGTGTCTGTTTGTTTTAGATGATCCAGCTGCATAAATTACCGATCAATCTTCTTGTTACCGGCCAATCTTCTTCGTTAATTTCTTTATTCACTGGACATTGGCGGAATTGCAACGCAATGTGGGCAGAATCGCCATTAATCAAGAATTGAATTGAATTGAACGGGTAAATCTTTATCCATAAATCCATTGCTGGTACTCTTTTTTACAAGTGTTAGGGTCATCCTTTGACAACGAACTCACCTGCCTGATGGTAAAAGACTAAGATGTAGCTTACCTAGAAGATACCCAAACCTACGCTCGTGACTCAAAGACAACCAAATAAGTTTTTGTGCTTTTTTGAAAAATGAAAATGTTTCAACTATTACAATTAACTTTTAACTTTCATAATTTTATTTTGCTTTATTATACTTTAGGAAAATAAAACTTTATTAGACTACTAGGTAGTAGGTAAAAACTATAAAGTGTCGGTAAAAAAGTCGTTAAGTATTTAATGTCAGAAATCCATCTGTATTGTTTTTACATCACTCCGGCCGGTTCTAAAGGCTAACAATTCATTTTTGCCTGTGCCATATTTTCTGAAAACCTATTATAAAAATATATACCTATCTACATGAAATGAATAGTAATAAAAACAAAGAGAAAACATTAAGTGTTTTTAACCCACACGATTTCTATTCATAATAAGTTTTTTCCCGGGTCTTAAAGTGATTTATTTTTATTTCTCTTACCTCGCGTTTCGATTATGTTACAATAGTCATGGTCGCAAGGAGAATGGGGCAGCGGCGGAAATAACCGAGTTTTAAAAAATCGCGATAAATAGCCGGGAAAATGTAATTACTTCTAGCAGCACTCCGCAGTTTCACCCGCGTAACGCCCGATCCCTTGGGAATATCGAGATAAAAAGTAGCCGATGTTTTTCCTAATGAATCATTGTACGAGTATTCTAATATCAAGTTTCATCAAAATCGGTCCAGTAGTTTTGGGGCCTATTTGTTAAAAAAAACATTAAAAAAAATATTTTATCGAAGGCCCCCGTTTATTTGGGGGTCTTTGAGTCAGGAGCGTTTAAGTAGGTATCTTCTATGAACTCGTGCTACATCTTAGACCACATCGTCACCTACGATCGTATAAGATAGTCCTCAAACGCTAACCTTACTATAAAATAAAAATAAATAAACATTCTAAACACTAAACAAATTAAACTCGCAAGTAAAGCAACGAGTCAAAGCTACCAGTTTAATAAACTATGTCAGTTTACACCCAGTATTTTTACACTATACCTGTCTATTTTATGTTAAAACGTTTCTAAAAAACTACAACGATATTTCAACATATATTTTTAGGGTTCCGTGTTTAAGATTAAAAACGGGACCTATACGATTTTAGTATCCGGTGCTGAACGTACGCCACCTCCCGATAGTCAATATTCATTCAGGGAAAACCACCCAAATACGAATAAATATAAGTCCAGAGATATTTCTTTTTTCAATTGCTTGGCTCTTAAAAAACATAGGCTTTTTGTTATTTCGGTATTCCCACGCCATCGGGACTTACGTGGGTTCAACCGTTCAACCGCATGGTATAACACAGAGCACAATTTTTTTTTGTTTTTCGACTTAGTACCTACTTTCCTTTGAATTCCAAATTAATAATTTTGATTTACAAACTGGACACCGCCGGGTGCTAGCCGACGACGTCAAGGTCGGCAACTAAAGCGTTGGCAAGACAAACTCGGCCACCTCTAGCCAGCTTGGCCGGAGTTAACCCAGAACGGGGAAGACTCTTGCTCAATAGTGGGACACTTGTGGTTAGGAAAAAAATAAGTTGATTATGGGTTCCAGCCCCGTAATAGAAGAAAACAAGTTGCTTAGTCCGCACAGTCAAAATCATTATCCTCATCAAATCAGCCCATACCCATCCACTGCTGGACATAGACCCCCCATATGATGCCACAAATAGCGGTCCTGAGCCGCCTTCATCTACCGACTATCCGCGACCGCTACAATGCCGTCAGTCCACCGGCACCGGGCAGCTGGTCTCCCAACACTTCGTTCCGCGTTGCAGCGCGGCCGCCACTCGAGAACCTTTACTCCCCAGCGGTTGTCAGTTCTGCTAGCTATATGACCTGCCCATGTCCATTGCCACTTTAGCTTACCAACCCTGAAAGCTATGTCGGTGACTTTGCTTCTTTTACGGATTTCCGTATTTCAGTCAAAATATAACCCCCATATTGATAAACGATGAATTACTTGATAGAATTACTTTGTCTTGTTTTTGTTAATGACATTTTACGTCAGCAAAAGCATGACAAAACATTGACCTATATTATTTTGAAATATTAACCGCTCATCTTAAATGGGAAATGTACGGAATACTCGTGCACTAGACCGATTCGCAATTGACTTTTTTTTTACTTTTAGTTGATTGCGAAATGTGTTTGTATTCGATTTTGGCCGCTCTTATCTGTTGTGAAACTATAATAACTGCTGAATTTGATTTCACATTGATGGATTTGTACGCAACTCGTGGGTTTTTGTTTACAAAAATATTTTAGTGTATTTACTTAGTTTGCAATTTCATAAGTGCTTCATGGTCTTACTTCAACCAATCCAAATTTAAGCAATAATAAATAAAATATATATTGCAGGATATTGTACCTATACATCGCCATCTAGCCCCAAGCTAAGCGACTCGGCTTGTATTATGATGACCAAATAAATGATAGAATACTTAGGTAGATACTTTTCTTTTGTAAATCACTACATAGTATAAAACAAAGTCGCTTTCTCTGTCCCTATATCCCTATGTATGCTTAAATCTTTAAAACTACGCAACGGATTTTGATACGGTTTTTTAATAGATAGAGTGATTCAATAGGAAGGTTTGTATGTATAATACATGCATAATTTGGCCGTACGAAGCCGGAACGGGTCGCTAGTATAAGTATATTTCATTTACACAGAGACATATCCTGACCAGAAATAAATATAGTACACAAATAATTGTCTGAGGTGGGAATCGAACCCGCGCCAGCAGAGGTCGTTGTATGTTATAGTATTTGTCTGATCATTGATAAAAGTTATTAGGATCTGAAAAGTCAATGTTTTCAACATAAAATTGGTGGTAAACATAAAAATACAGTATCCGCAGCAACCAGAGCTAAGCCTGAACTTCTGGTAATAAATCAAAAAACTGAAACTAGTGTGGTTTATGTAACCGGGTGATATCGTGACCCGGACAACGTTCTACCAAAACGTTTTATATAAAATGTACTTTGTTACGTAAAAACTTTAAAATTTGGTGTCAACGATAATTATTACTAGCGAAAAATGATCGTTTATCTATTTCTAAAGGCACTTGGTATCAGCAGTCATTACATCTCAAAATAAAGCAATTAACTTTTTTTTACGACTTTTATAAATTCGAATATTTTCGAAAAAATTAAGTTCATGTTAATTTGAAAATCGGCAGATTTTTATATAAAAGTATATCACACCTTTAACAGTCGATAGAACTTAGAAAATGCGTATCTTATGGTTAACTAGCGACCCGCTTCGCACGGCTATATTATGCATGTTTTATACATATAAACCTTTCTCTTGAATCACTCTATCTATTAAAAAAAACCGCATCAAAATCCGTTGCGTAGTTTTAAAGATTTAAGCATACATAGGGATATAGGGACAGAGAAAGCGACTTTGTTTTATACTATGTAGTGATAGTGCTGATAGTGATGACCTCACCAAGTAAGTAACAGCTGATTTAATGTTCAGAATAACAAAATCTAAAAACAAAAGTCTTAGAACAAATATATTTTGAATTTTCAAAATTCGTAAAAAAAATATGATCGTCGAGCTGTCTAAAACAACCTCTTTTCGAAATTACATTATCGTAAATAAAGTCGTCGGAACGCATAACCCTTTTCAGCTTTTCTACAGTCGGATAAGATTACAATTCGCTCATCACTATGACACTTGAAAGTAGAATAATAAAAACAACAATTATCTGCAAACAGACAACAAGAAGAACAAAACGAAATAAACGAATTCATCTCACGAGACGAATTAACAACGAAATAAAACAACTAATTTTCTCCCTTGAGAATAAACACAGCAAGTTAACTACAATTATGTACATACGTAGAGTTTAGTAACACCATAAATAAGATGTAGGTAAGTTAGTATATACAGGGTAGTTGGTAATCATATGAAATCGATTGAGGGTGAATTTCGCTCAAATTTTGTTGTTCGACTTTTGGAAATTCAAACATTATTTTGTAATTTTTCAGGTAATGTTAATCATTTTTTTTTACATAACTTAACTGCTACACTTAATTTTTGTTTTACGACTTCTGGGAATTGGAACATTATTTAGCAATTTTTGAAGTTATGTTAATTGTAATCAGCAGATAGGTAAGGCTCGTTCTGAAATTCAGCGCTGGGGCTTCTAGCTCTAGCATTGTGCTGAGGACGAAACCTTTCTTCTGGGCGCTGTACTACATTGTTTTTCTTGTGCTTTTTTATGTGTCTATTTTATTTATCACTACATAGTATAAAATAAAGTCACTTTTCGCCGTCCCTATGTCCCTATTTCCCTTTATATGCTTAGATCTTTAAAACTACGCAACGGATTTTGATGCGGTTTTTTTTAATAGATAGAGTGATTCAAGAGGAAGGTTCGTAAGTATAATACATCCATAATATAGCGGAGCGGGTCGCTAGTGTGTTCATAAAATAAAATTTTATTTCTTTCTTTCTTTCAGATTTTATTTAATATAGGTCATTTAGATCTATGATAGTTGATGAGACTAAAAAAAAATGTTTATGCTTAATGTTAATGAAATCTCCAAGTAAGTAACAGCTGATGATTTTGACCCAGTTGGAAGGTCACCATGCCGGACTGCCAAACACAGGGTTCGATAAATACTTGTCTGAGGTTCCCGCCTCAGACAAGTATTTATGTTTAGATATGGTCTGGTTGTTTCTATGTATTATAAGTATATTTTTACAAAATAAAAGTAAGTATAAGAAAGTTAATATTTAGTTTTACAGTTAACTTGACTTATTTTCGAAATAATGTTTGATTTTTCGAAAAGTCGTTAGACATAAGTTGATTGTTTGGGTACACAGAATTAACTAGTAACCACAGATCCAACGCTTTGTCTAGCATACCACAAATCTAGTTACTTTGCTTGAGGCTAGATGGCAATGTGTGGAATGTCCTGCAATATTGATTTATTTTAGAATTAACTTGACATAAGTATAGGTATTCGAAAAATATGTTTGATTTTTCGAAAAGTCGTTAGACATAAGTTGATTGTTAGGGTGCACAAAAGTAACCTTTCTTATTCTTAATTCGTAATTATTTCTAATACGCTTAACAATAACCCTGTATAATACCTTAATACTTAATCTAAAGAATCTCTTTGTGTCGATTGTGTTGCGACTGATTTGTGAACGAGAGTGCAGTCTGGACAAAGAGTATAAACAAAACAGTTGTAGAGTAGTCGGTGACCTCAGGAAAGATAGGCCGTATATGCATAAGTCATAAAGTTTTTTTACTTTGCCTTAAAATAAAAAATTAAAATTGAATAAATTGCGTGGAAAAAACCCCTTAATCTCACTTTAGGTACTATTAGGTCCCCCAGACCTCCCTCACCAAAACAAAATAAAAACTAGGAAAAACATTGGAGGTTTCACAAAATAAGAGTTCAAGAAATTTTGAAAAAAGTGACAATATTTACCTAATGGCCCGCTGTCTATAATGGTGTTGCCACGTATAGAAAATTCCTTAAATTTTCAGTAAATAAGGATAAATAATAATAATAATCGTTTATTTCAGGTAACAGCCTTATAAATAAGTACAGACCCATATAAAATAGATACCTTACAGACTAACATACATATATATTATGTTATGTTTATAAAATTAGGATAAGTTTAGTAGTGAAATAATCTTGTTATTTATTTTATTAATAATAGGTCAGCAATGCAATGTGTCCACTCTGTCTTTTAACTGATCTATGATCCAAGTACCTACTTCATTTAGATACTTACCTATAAATAGCAAGAATGTTTACACTAAGTTTGTCACGCAGAGTCGCGTGCATTCTGCCCTTGGTCTTGGATTCTTAATGGTCACATACTTTTCTAAAATTGTTCTCTTTTCTTGCTTCTAGGAAAATTAACTAGTAGTTGATTTTAACATGGCATTACTTCGTAGCCAGGAGTCAGATCTCCACCAAAAAAGTGACTGCATGTAGGAAGAAAATTCTTCTGTCACATTTTTGTCAAATAGCTGCGCCCCGTGTTTTCACCCGAGTAAATCCTGATCCCGTAGGAATATCAAAATAAAAAGTAGCCTATATAACCTTACTCAAAAAATGGACTATCCAACACAAAAATAATTTTTCAATTTGATTCAGTAGTTCCTGAGTTTAGCGCGTTCAAACAAACAAACTCTTCAGCTTCATAATATTAGTATAGATTGTCCCATTATCTACAAAAGACCCTGTATAATATTAATAATTAATTATAGATTAAAATATTAATTTATAAGATTAAACATTACAAATAAACAAAACTTGGCGCGAAAAACATAACCCTTTTCTTGCAGTCGGGGAAATATAGATTACATTTTCTGTGTACCTACTTACAAATATTATTAAATCTAGATTTAAAAAAAATGGTTGTCTGTAAAGTCGGTTTACGGATGATAATTTTACGCAATAACGTCATAAGAAAACTTTGTTGGTTAACATATGGTTACCATTTTGTCAATAAAACTCACGTTCCCGTTACGCGATGACGTCACACTTTTTTGTGAATGCCGGTGTTCATCGATTTATAATACGTTATCACGTCAAAAATCGAATCAAAAACAAAGAACTTATGCCGAAACATCCATAAAAAAATATTACTTGTATGGAAAAATAGAAAAGTATTTAAATGAAATTAATGAAATGAATAAATCTTTATTGTCTAAATAAACCTTAACAGTAATAGTGTCCTACTCCTCCGTTCACACAAGAGTAATTAGACAAAAGGAGAGGCGTCAGCTTTATTGTTGAGCAGTGCCATTTCTGTTCCTGCTCAACGCTGTTTTTCAGCCTCCCCTTCCTTTAAATAAATACTAGATAAATAAGTAGCTGAAAAAACTTATTACGCAGCAAATATTTTTCATAAACGCAATTTCTCTCCAGACTATATTTCGCGATAAACATGTCAGAGACCAGGTGATACCAAAGATATTGTAAGAAGAGGTAATTGACGCTCAAATGTGTGAAATGTTTGAAAAACATGTCTATTTTGAAGCATTTATTATAAGCACGTCTTGTTAAAGTTGTGAATTTATGGTTTCAAACATTGGTGTTCGAAGATATATTGATTTATCAGCGGTTATGGAACACTAGTAGCGTTTCGTGGTTTCACACGCCCGACCCATGATAATATCGGGATAAAAAGTGCCTTATAATACTTCCAAAGACTCAATGTACCTTCATACCAAGTTTCATCAAATTCATTGAGTAGTTTTAGAGCCAATTTGCTTTACATTCATTGATTCAAAATGATGTTGAAGCAACGGCTCGTTTTAATTTTCCGTTCAGTTTTTCGTAAAAATGAAAGTTAAGAATCGAAATGTAATATTATTTTATAATCCGCAAATCCTAGATTTGTTTTTACGTAACACTGCATTTTTTTAACTTCATGTTCATCCCGTACGAAATACTCTGATCAATCTTAACTTACTAATATTATTATAAATGTGAATGTGTGTGTCGCAAAAACTACTGGATCGATTGCGATGAAACTTGGTATGTAGATAGGTATAACCTTGGATTAACAAGTATAGGCTACTTTTTTCTCGATATTCTTACGGGACTTGGACTTACGCGGGTGATATATTATGTACTAGCTGCGCCCCGCGGTTTCACCCGCGTAGTTCCCGTTCCCGTGGGAGTATTGGGATATAATATAGCCTATGTTACTCGTGGATAATGTAGCTTTCGAATGGTGAAATAATTTTTAAATTCGGTCCAGTAGTTTTTGAGCCTATTCATTACAACCAAACAAACAAACAAACAAAGTTTTCCTCTTTATAATATTAGTTATGTATATAGTATAGTATGATTATAGTAAGAAATAACTTGTAACAAAATAATTTGAAGTAAAAATGAATAAGAAATTTTAACTACAACCAATCAATACCATAACATCCCATTGATAAATTATTTTTTACCTTCCAAACTTTGACCTTTGTCTAACAGTTCGCTCCACTTGCTCAGCAGATTCAGAAGCAGTAGGTGGACCATAACAAGCCAATTAAAACCGAACCACAAATAATAATCCGGGTTCCGTATCAAAACAAACTTTCAATTCGGAAGTTTGGCCCTAGGAGCACCTGGAGGGTCGCCAAGCGCACTCACATATTATGAAACTGGACTAACTAGATAACAAACTTTTAATGGTCCGATAGTCGAGAGTTAGTTTTTGTATTTAGATCGCCTTCTTTTCGATCGTCTTTTGTTTCTGTTTCGATCGTCTATTGTTTTAATTTTCAATTAACTTTAATTTAAAAGATATTATGTTTATTTTACTACAATACTTATTGTTAGTGGACTTTGTCTTTTTTTTTTTTGACGGTACCTATTGTTTTTAATTTATAATGTTTACTACCAGCCAAAGTGGTAGCTATAGAGTGCTCGCTCAAGTTGCTGGTCGTCCATTAGATCGATCGTAAGCAATTTGAACATAAAATATTTCTGACTTTATTTTCCGTTCCGAGAATCGTGTTTGCAAGTTTGAACTACACTCGGACATTACACATTTTTTAGGGTAAAAACGGGACTGAAAGACTACACTGTCTTGTCGGTCCGTCCGTCCGTCTGTCTGTCTGTCACCAGACTGTATCTCATGAAATGTTACTGTGATAGCTAGACAGTTGAAAATTTCACAGATTTTGTTGCCGCTATAACAACAAAAATACTAAAAACAGAATAAATACGAAATGCTTTGTGCGCGAGTCGCACTTGCGGTCGGTTATTTTTATCTTTTTTTTTCGATCGATTTTGTTTTTATTTACATCGGTTTTTCATTGTCAATCAACTTTATATTCGAAGAAATTTTGAATTTTTAATTGTGCTAAGGTGTGTGTAATAAAGATTTAATCTATCTATCTAAAATATAGTAGATACTTTACATAAACCCTTCGTGTTATTTAATAACAAATCAAACAGCACTTTATTAACAATTCGTGTTTTATCGGTTACCTTTAAAGAAATATCACCCGTTGCCTCAGCTATCGGCCGATAAAAAAGTATGTTATCTGCCTCCACCTTTATTTGAAACTGCTACCAACTGCTATAAATTCAATTATTCAATTTAAACTGCTATTCAGACGTTTTTGCGTCAAAAGTTTTAGTTATGACGTATTGGAGCAGTATTGGTTTGTAATTTATGGGTGACTAGCTGAGCCGCGCGGCTTTACCCGCGTAAGCTCCGATCCACTACTTTTTACACATAATAATTATTGTTATTTCAAAACTCCATAGGTATATAAGTTGTATTACAATCAATTAAGTAGTTTAGTGGTAATGTATCCATTAAAAAAGTTATTTGTCAGAGCGTAGTGGCATATAAGCCAGTTAACATTACAAAAAATGGTTGTCTGTAAAGTCGGTTTCCGGACGATAATTTTACGTGATAACGTTATAAGAAAACGATGAAAAATTCAGTTTTTTTGATCACTACATAGTATAAAATAAAGTCACTTTCCGCCGTCCCTATTTCCCTTTGTATCCTTAGATCTTTAAAACTACGCAACGGATTTTGATGCGGTTTTTTTTAATAGATAGAGTGATTCAGGAGGAAGGTTTATATGTATAATACATGCATAATATAGCCGTGCGAAGCCGGAGCGGGTCGCTAGTTACTTTATATATTTTTTTCATTTCTATAGGTAAGTATTACATTTGTCACTCGTCACTAAGCCCAGATGAGTGATATTATTAATAAATACTCTGTTTCCTAACGAGAACGGACGCGTCATGGTCATGTTACCATAACGCATGACGCCACACAATATTACCGTGACACTTTTTTATATGCAGGTGTTCCATCAATTTATTAGACGTTATCACGTCAAAAAACAAAGGCAAAACCATATCAGGAATGCAGGGAGAAAACCTCTATTGGTGAAACGTATTCATCGTCTTGGATGTAGCTAATCCAACTATTTAGAAAGAGCTCCCAAGTAACAATCCTACTACTTCTCTTCACTATCACTACATAGTATAAAATAAAGTCACTTTTCGCCGTCCCATGTCTCTATGTACCTATATCCCTATGTATGCTTAGATCTTTAAAACTACGCAACGGATTTTGATGCGGTTTTTTTTAATAGATAGAGTGATTAAAGAGGAAGGTTTTTAGATATAATACATGCATAATACAGCCGTGCGAAGCCGGGGCGGGTCGCTAGTTAAGTATAATAAAAGACGCGATTCGTATCGTGTTCTCACAATTATTTAGAAGTGCCATTAGATTGTTATTGCGAAAAAAGTTAGTTCGAAAGCGAAGTGTTGATCAGCAAAAAACGATGAGAACTTTTAATTGTCTTAGTTCTATCCTTCTTTAATAGAATACGATACGATCAAAAAATGTTTAAATATTTCCATGAAGATAGGTATATTTTCTAAAAAATGCATAAGAAAAAAAATTGCCTAAAACAAAAATAGTAAACATACAATTTTTTATTTTTATTTTTTATTATTTTAACAAGTCTTTTCTTTTATTCGCAACTGTGATAATAAACGTCGTACGATACGCGTGTGGCTAATTATCATTGTTTCTCGGCTTTTTGAAACGCGCTCGCGTTCCACTCGCGCGTCACAAACCGCCTCTATGCAATGATCGATTTACCACACTTGTATCGCAATGTACTATTATGGATAATACCTATTCATTTTTCTTTAAACAAAATAGTCAAGGAATCAAATAATAATAATAATAAATAAATAAATAAATAAATAAATATTTCAGGACATATTACACATCGCCATCCAGCCCCAAGCTAAGCAACTTAATGCTTGTGTTATGTGTTGTGTTAAATCATTTATTTCAGGCTACAAAGGCCCATAGATACATACCTTATAGACTAACATACATATTTTATAACAATAATTGAATGTGTTAATAGATAGCTTAGAACTATGTTAGTAGCACTTCCATGACACTCTTAAAATGCCGTATGCAGGCTAATACAATTAAAGAAAATAAAAAGTTAACTAAGATACAATTTTACACCCATGTAAGTCCTGGGGCCCTACCGCGGTAAGTGCGTCGGCTTCAAGCCGACGTCGATATCCCAAACCGCGTCTCACAATGGGCAGAAATTTGAGCTTGCTTTTCTTAGAAATTTTGAATAATTAAGTAGTGTTTTCGTGTGTTTTAAGTATGCAGGATTGTCGGGGACATCAAAACATTCAAAAATAAGTAATTATGGTGTTATTATTAAAAAAAAGAAAAGTCATATTTTGTAGTGTTTTTTGGAAATAACAAAACCAGAATAACTTATTTTTGAATGTTTTGATGTCCTCAACAATCCTGCGTTCTTAAAACACATGACAAAAACCACTTACTTTTTCAAAACTCCTATGAAAGACAGGCTCACAATTTCGCCCGGTGTGGGGCGCGGTTCGGCGTAAACCGACGCGTTGGTTTGAAGCCGACGCACTTACCGCGGTAGGCCCCCTGATCCTGTAAGAATATCGGGATGAAACGTAGCTCATGTATTAATTAATAAAGATTTTTAACTATCTACATACCAAATTTTATCGCAATCCGTTTAGTAGTTTTTACGTGAAGAAGTAACAACATTAAAGACAACATTCTTTATTCATTTCGAATCATCCAATTTACAGAAATCACATTAAATCGTCTTAAAAACTAACTAAAAACACATTTACCTACTTACTCTTTTAAATTAGTAGGATAGATTGATAGGATAGATAGATAGGATAGATAGACTTTTTATTAATTAGGATTTTAGGACCTATAAACGATATGATTTCTTGCGAAGGCAAGAATTGTATTGTAAATATCGTATATTGTAAAAAACTTTTCTTACTTTCATGTTTCTCTGTAATCACTGAATAAGTCAATTAATGAAGATTATTAGCTATTATAAGTACGAGAGGTATAATAATTTGTTATTAAATTGATTAAGACTTAATTAAACTTAGTGTTAAGTACCTACCTTTATAAAGGAAAACATCGTGATGAAACCTGCAGATTAGTTAGCTACAGACGTATTGACAAGTTCTTTCATAAGGATACGGTCGACTGAGCAAAGAGGGTGATATAGGTTCTGGGCAAGCCTATTTCATCTAATACCTTTTAAGGACGACCCAGTTGGCACAATGGTCACCATGCCGGACTGTCAAACACAGGGTTGCGGGTTCGATTCCCGCCTCAGACATGTATTTACCTATGCTTAGATATTTGTCTGTGGTCTGGTTGTTTCAATGTATAATAAGTATATATTTAAAAAATATAAGTAGTATATCCGTTGTCTAGCACCCATAACACAAGTCTAGTTACTTAGTTTAGGGCTAGATGGCGATGTGTGAAATGTCCAGCAATAATTATTTTATTTATTTATTTTTAAGGCCTGAATCTTCTTCTTAGTCGTCATCTTCATTGCTGAAGGTCGTGTCTAGGATGAATTGTCGTCGATCACTCGGTGCACTATGCCCTTCCAAGTTTTCCTGTCCTCGGCGGTCTTAAATGCTTCAGCGATTGGTAGGCCAGTGAGTTTTTTGACAAGATCTGACCAACGGGTAGGTGAGCGACCACGCGGTCTTTTCCCGTCGACCTGGCCAACTACCATGAGCTTCTCGAGGTTATTAGGGTTTCTACGAGCGACATGTCCGAAATACTTTAGAACCCGTTGAAAGCAGAGAGTGGACAGCCGTGTGGTTATTCGAAGCTTCTTAAGAATGGACACATTGGTCCGAAAGGCAGTCCATGGAATTCGCAGCATCCGCCTCCAACACCACATCTCAAATGCGTCGATCTTTGTTCTCTCTTTCTTCCTTATCGTCCAGGATTCGGCGCCGTAAAAGAAAATCGAGAATATCAATGTACGCACCAGTCTCACTTTAGTTTTACGAGATATATTGCGATCCTTCCATATTCTAGTGAGTTTATTCATCGCAGTTTTGGACATTTGGATTCTTCTGGCGATTTCCCCCTCGCTGCCCCCTTCGTTACTGATAAGAGAGCCAAGATATACAAACTGCTCGACGAATTCTAGGTCTCTGAGTTCATAGGAGCGAATCAGCGAACCCGGTCTGTCTACCACCAACACCTTGGTCTTTGCCTTGTTAATGGTGAGGCCTACCAATTCACTCTCTTTCTCCACTCTAGAAATAAGCTGAGCTAGTTCTTGCTCTGATGATGCAAACAGAGTAGTGTCATCTGCGTACCGTAGGTTGCTAATTCTCTTGCCACCAATGGATATACCACCCTCCCATTCATCCAAGGCTTGTCTCATAATATACTCACCATATATGTTGAAGAGAATCGGAGAAAGGATACATCCCTGTCTAACGCCTTTTTGCGGCTTGAAAGGTCTCGACAGAACGTTGTTCACCTTAACAACTGTACTTCCGTCCTGATAGAGGTTCGCGATAAGAACGACGAGGTGCTCCGGGACTCCCATTTCTATTAGAATACTCCACAGACATTCCCATCTAACACAATCAAACGCTTTTGAGTAATCGACGAAACACATCAGCATTGGAATGTTGAACTCACGGCACTTTTCTATGATCTGTCTAACATTCACAATCTGTTCCCTTGTTCCTCGCCCTTTGACAAATCCCGCCTATTCTACTGGAATTTGCCACTACAAGAATGCTTTAAGGCGTTCGTTTATCACGTACAGTAGAACTTTGCTAGCGTGGGATATAAGCGCCACAGTTCTGTAGTTACCGCAAGACTGAGTTGATCCCTTCTTGTGTATTGGTACTAAGATGAATTCTTGCCAGTCACTGACCCACTCGCCATTTCTCCATATTTGATTGCATAGATTTTGCAGAATGTGTATGCCTTCATCACCCATAAGCTTTAGATTTTCGGCAAATATACAGTCACTTCCGGCCGATTTATTACTTTTGAGCTTCTTCAAAGCAGATTCGATCTCAGATTTTAAGATGTCAGGCTCTTGAGTAATGTCAACCATGCTAGGGCGTGAGCTTATTGATATTGCGGCCGCATCTGCGTATAAGTCTTCGCAATAGCCTCTCCACCTATCTACCACCTTATCAATCTCTGTGAGTAAACCACCATTTGCGTCCTCTACGGAACAAGTTTTTGCCTTGAAATCCCACGTGATGGTCTTTATTTTCATAAAAAGATCTCGGGTGTGCATCTTTTGGGCATGGTCTTCAATTTCAGCACAGATACTATTAAAGTACTGGTTTTTGTCCTCCCTAGATCGACGCTGTACTTCCTTCGAGAGAACTTTATATTATTCACGGCTACCATCCTTTGAGAGGCTTTTCAGTAGGTCCTTCCGTTTCTTAATTACATCCCATGTCTCATCAGATAACCATGAACTGCGGGGTGAGTCGCGCGGCTCAACTTGGCTTTCTTTGTGAGCAGTAAGCAATAGTTCTTTTAACCTTCCCCAACTCGCGTTCACGTTCTTGCTTTTGCAAGTTTTTGCTGAAACCAAGCTTTGAAATGTGTTTGCTCTCCAGATGTAAGTCTGCGATTCTGCTTACCAACAAGCCGGTGACACTTTTTCAGCTTGATGGCCATTTTTGAGACCAACAAGGAGTGATCGGTGCCGCAGTCAGCACCTGGGTAGGTTTTGGTGTTAATTATGCTCGATTTCCACCTTTTCGGAACTGCAATAAGGCCTGAATAGCATGGATTAAAATTTGCTATAAGTTAAAAATAAGATATTTTCTTTTACAAATATTATAAAGACTTCTAATCACAATCAGACATGATAAGGTAACAAAAATAAACGTCTTTACAATCGATCAGAAAAAAGGGGTTCAGCAAAAACGAAACGGAAGCAAGCAGAAATAAATAAAGAAAGAAAGAAAAACATTTATTTGGTACAGGCACACGACAACTTTTAAATTAACACACACAAAGAAATAGGTAACATTAGAACGAAGAGAAAAAAGGAAAACATACATACAACCGAATTGAGAACCTCCTCCTTTTTTTGAAGTCTGTTAAAAAAACATAGGTAGGTACATTAAACTTAAGAATATTTAAGAAGCCATGTGCTGCCCAAATGGGTCGACCTCAGCTGTAAGCCACAGTCAAGCATAACTTGGCTGCAGCGCTGGTCTTCCGGCCAAACCCGCTGCCATCGTGCGTCGTCTCAAGCTCCCGCATATCACACAAACTCGCTCTCTCGATTCGCTCTCGCGAATGACAGATGTGACGTCATAAATACGTAATAATTTAAATAAATAAAATAAAATAAATATTTCAGGACATATTACACATCGCCATCCAGCCCCAAGCTAAGCAACTTAATGCTTGTGTTATGGGTGCCAGATAACGGATAAACTACTTATATACTTTTTTTTTTTTTGTAAATATGATATACAGCGCCATTTTGCGTATAGCGGCTGCGTCCCTAAAACCCGATTTTATAAGACACCAATTAACTCTAGAATTTTTCAAGATGTTTTGTATGTAAGCCTATAGGTATTGTCCCCTCCCAAACATCTTTCCAAACAGTTCGGTCCTAGGCTATAAGTTAAACCAGCCTCCGCATTTTTTAAATGAAAAATTCAACTATTTTATTTTCTAATTTAACTATGAATAGAGAAGCTTTTCCATTCATTAAACTACCCCTACCCCGTAATCCGGTAATCCGAAATGTTATTTTTTTTAACCCTATCACAGCGACACAAATTGAAAACCGTTCTAAACAAATTGTTTTATACAAGTCACGATCAGATTACAGGTGTATGTATTGTAGGGTTGACACGACAGTTAAAAAAACAAATTTAATTATTTATTGATTACTAGCAGCGCTGAACTATCCATATTTTTTTAATTCGAACCAGTAGTTCCTGAGATTAGCGCGTTCAAACAATCAAACTCTTCAGCTTTATAATATTATAAGTATAGATGCACCCTGTATTTTTAACGTGATTACATCTTATAAATCGATGAACACCGTACTCACAAAAAGTGTCATGTTACGGTCACGTTACGGTGTAATTTTTTAAACTGGTTTTAAATTAAAAATAAATGGATTTAATTGAGGTTTTTGTGACTTGAACTCATTCACAAAAACTTCGATTTTATTCTATTTTTAAATAATAAATAGGTGGGTTACTAGTTAGGTACTATCTCACCTGATGGTAGGTGACGATGCGGTCTAAGGGCCTTCGCCCACGGCGACTTTTTGTAGCGATGCAAACGCGATGCTATCGCGCGTTCGCATGGATACAGTCGCTATCGGTGCTGTCGCTAATAGCTGTTTGCCCTCGCTCACACGAGTGCAATGCAAACGCGATACTGTCGCGCTTCTGTCGTGATGCAAACGCTATTCAGTAACGGGACAGCAGTATAAGTAGCGCGTTGGCATCGCTTCTGTAACGCGTTGCAAATGCGACTAACACACGTTAGATTGATGCTACATTAGCATTGCTTCAAAAAGTCGCCATGGGCGAAGGCCATAAAATGTAGCACGATTTGCTATACCTCATAAATGCGTCATAAATAAAGTTTAATTTAAAAGGTAACTGTTGACAACCCTAACACAGTGTTACACCGGATTACTAGCATTGGTGTGCGAGCATTGAAAAAATATCTGGTATTGGTAGCACGGACTGAATACTATGGGCATTGGACACAGGATCCTGGATATAATGTGTCAAATATATACTGAAACTCACTTAAATTAGATTTTTTTAAACGAATACTTACCTACTTTAACCAATACAGAACATACGGTAATTTCCACACTAGGCTATGCCTATAAATTTTTTCAGGGTTCCGTAACCAAAGGGTAAAAACGGCAACCTATTACTAAGATTCCACTGTCTGTCTGTCTGTCACCAGGCTGTATCTCATGAAGCATGATAGCTAGACAGTTGATGTTTTCACAGATGATGTATTTCTGTTGCCGCTATAACAACATACTAAAAACAGAATATATTGGTATATGGGAACCCTTCGTGCGCTTCGAGCTCACTGTTTTTCAAAATGGCACCTTTGAATCCGCCTAGATTAATTATAAATTTTAAAAATTTGAAATTATTACAAAACACTCTATTCGATGGTCACTGATATACGATTAGAGAAAGTACGGAGTGGAATAAAAGCGTATTTTTTTAGAATTTGATTCCAAAAAAACCTATTTGATGAGATTATACCACTTCATTCAGTTTTATTAAAGGAAATTATCCAAAAACGACTTGTATGTAATCCCAATGTTATATTCTCCATATTTTTGAGATGGACTATAACGCCATGCTTGCTTTAATTTGGACAAAAACTTAACCCCAATTTGCTCCCGTTTCTTTTAAACCATAAAACCGTTTCCGAATATGGTATCTGCACCACGTGGAAGCAAGATGGTGGCACACCACCATGGAACTGTAAATCATAAGACAAATTTCTAGGAAATGCCGGCGCTATAAAAATTATATTACGCTTCGAGTCATTTAAGGATAGGGTGGGGTGAGACATGTAGCGAGTTAGTATGGTAATTTATCGAGCTTATACAGGGTGTCCGGTAATGAATAGATAAGCGGGCATCTACGGATAGAGAACACTATGCTGGTTTAGAAAAATGAAATTTTTTTTTTGAAAGTAAGACTTTCATTTTTCTGAACCGGCACAGTGTCCTCTATCCGTAGATGTGCGCTTATCTATTCATTACCGGACACCCTGTATATAGGAAACATTTTTTATAGATATTACTGGCTCACGCACTATAAATCATTAAAAAAAAATGTGAATTAAAAGTTCCAATCGTAAGTTAAAAATATACAAACATACAAGATAGGCGCTAAAAACATAACCCTTTCCTGCAATCGGTAAAAAGCGGGTCCCGCTAGATTCATTTCATTTTACACCTAATTTCACAAAATAAACTCCTCTAGAAGTTTCAACGACTATTCCATAATTAAACCTTATTATTTTTCTTTTAATATAACTATTTTTTTAATTACAACACACAAAACAGTGAAAATACATATAAGTGCATGCGACTGATCGCTCTGGAAGTCTTTGGGGGAGGCCTATCTGCAGCAGTGGACGTCTTGTGGCTGATATGATGATGATGATGAGTAAGTACAGTCACATTACCAATTAGCTGAACCCCACGTGACCCAGAGCTCACTCGCAAATCTATAAGGTTGTAAAATAATGTTACCTGATTCTGTTTTTTTTTACTATATACTATACAATACAATGTAAAAAAATAACAAAACAGGTAAATACTATATTTTTTTACAGATAATAATTACATGCGAATGAGCTGTGGGTCACGTGGGGTTCAGCTTATTGGTAATGTGACTGTACATTAAATGGACGTGACGTTAAAAAGCAGGCCTCAAGTTATAAGCTTATTTGTTATCAAAAGGTGAATCCAATGACATTTATAAGTGATGATAATATTTAACTCGCTTGCACTAGCACCCCGCCCTAAAGCAAAGAGAGTAAAACATATAATTCTCCCACAATGTTTTGATTTGGTTTAGACATGGGAGTCATTAACATAGTTTTAAGTTACTCATCTATATTAAAAGACTCATCAAAAAATTTATTATGAAACTACAAGAGATAAGAGTTTGAAATTTCGGATGGGGGTTCCGTTTAGGAACGTAGGGGAACACAAAGAAAGATTTGTTGAAAAACGACCTCTGGGTTGAAAAGAGTTCTTAAAGTTTGTGGTTTGTACTAACTATTATGGATTCTAAAATAATAAGTGAGTTTTTTTTTGACCCGATTTATGAATATAATAGACAAATACTTATAGGTACTTTTTAGTGAAATTTAGAACAGGAATGTTCTACGAATTTTTAAATTTTTATTGAAAATTTTAAGCCGGTTTTCCTACTCGAAAACTCAGTTGTTTTTTAAATTAGAAGTCATTGACCTTAGGGGTTTATTTGTTTATGGTTTGGAGACTATATTAAATATTATTTTTATTTCCAGCTGATTTTCCTGTAAACATAAACAAACTCATCTGTCAAATCTACACTTTAAAAACTGGTTGCCTGTAAAGTCGGTATACGGGCGAAAGTTTTACGTGACAACAACTGTGCTCGAGTGGAAGGGCCGCGTGCCTTTCACTTTTTATGTCTGTCTCTCTCGCTCTTAGGCGGGCTAACCATGCCCGCGTGCCTCTCACTCGCTCTCATTGTGAGCGCATAACGTCAGCGGAGCGTAACGCAGTTTCTTGAAGTGTCACCCGGCAAACCAATTTATAAAACGTTGTCACGTCAAAATCGTAGAACAAAAGTGGCCTTGATGTCCAGAAATAATTTTTTTCATTAAAAAACGGTAATTTGTCTATTTTACTTATTTTAAAATTAAACACACAGACATTAGGTTAGACCGTAAAATACCTCATCATCTCGCTAGGGGTTAAAAGATAAAACATTTTTCATATAAAAAAACAGAAGTAGAGTAATTTGGGCAACATCAAAGAATGTCGTAAATATGTAAATTAACGAAATACATTATGTAAAAGTGAGTGAATATAAAATGTTATATCTACTCGTAATTTCTGTGTGTAACAGACTTTGGGTTACTGCAGACTTTAGACTGAAACCTGTCTGCCGATAAATCGTCAACGGACTGCCTTTAAATCTGCCATTACTACAAGAATTATATTTAATAATACTTTTTTTATCTTTTTATTAAAAATAAAAAATTATTATGCTGAAATATCCCTTTGAGTTTTTAACAGGAGTCATCTGGCCCGCTACTCTAAACTGGTTTAGACGAATCCACCTATACACATTTTTAAAAGTGGATGTTTGGCCCACAGACCAGTTTTTCTGTGGGCGAGATGTACCCTAACCCGCCACATTACAAGGCAGACAAAAACACATTACATATTCCTATATTTTTGACGTGACAACGTTTTATAAATTGGTTTGCCGGGTGACACTTCAAGAAACTGCTTTACGCTCCGCTGACGTTATGCGCTCACAATGAGAGCGAGTGAGAGGCACGCGGGCATGGTTAGCCCGCCTAAGAGCGAGAGAGACAGACATAAAAAGTGAAAGGCACGCGTCCCTTCCACTCGAGCACAGTTGTTGTCACGTAAAACTTTCGCCCGTATACCGACTTTACAGGCAACCAGTTTTTTTAAAGAACAAATATAATTCTCAAACACCTTTTTAATATTAAATTTGGCTTCACACGGCTAGAGGCTGGGTATGGACAGTATCAAGTTATAGTTTACATCAAATGATGGCCCGATTTTCAGGAATTGGGCTCAAAGCTTTTCAACATAGTCAAAGTCGTTAAAGTTTGTCAAGCCAAGGTCTTAGAGTGACTTAGTCTTATAGTGAAGCGGCGCTTACTTTATTATAAACCTTGTAAGAAATTTTGCTAAGGTGTACCTAATGGTAGCGGCAATGGCTTTAGTCTTACACTTTTAAGATTAACAATAATCGATTGACAAATCATAAAAATTCGTTTAAGCGTTTAGTTTCTAGAGAGCCACAAAAGAAAAAACATACCTACATAATACATAGCCTGTTAAACACATCATGCTCTTTTACGTCGCGCAGTCGGGTAAAAAGTGAACATCTTATGGGTTTAAAAATATTTATTCTCATAAGACAAACATCTTTGTGCACTTACTACCAATAACCAGTCAATTCAAAGTCTATTGTCTGCGATCGTTCTTAAAAAATGTAATGGTAGAGATACGCCTTTTTGTAGTCCACAGCAAATACACACATTTATTTCTTTAATGATTGAAGGGTTCTTTTTTTCAAAAAAATAACCCTTCATCGTATTTCTTTAATGATTGAAGGGTTCTTTTTTTCAAAAAAAGAACCCTGTGCTGCTTGCTGTGGACTTTGCTGTGGACTTTGCTGTGGACTCGGGTGAATGCTAGAAAAGCTGGAAGAATAATCATACAAAGAATGTAATGAAGGATACTCAATTACCTTTTTTCTAAGCAAGTTTCGAAATAGTTGATAGATAACGGGCCTTAGTAGCCACCGTTGTGGTCTGGTCAAGATATTATTGTTTTTCGAAGTAAAACTTCTTTAAGCAAGTTATGAAAAAATGAGAGTGAAATTTGAAGATGCGCGCGCGCATCACTGTAACACAAAAGTTACAGCTATAAGCTGCGTAACACAGAAGTAACAGGTTGAAATTGCGTAACACAAAATTAACAGGTTGAAGCTGCCCGCAAAATAAATATCAGACGGACGGACAGACAGATGGACGTATTTTTAAATCTTTTTTTTGTTGAACCTTTCTAAATTTTGAAACCTCGTTTTTTATTTGAATTTTAAATGCTTAGTAAGGGTGACTACTCGGCCAGTGGTCGAAGCCATTGGTTCAATTCCCACCAAAGCCTTCTTCAAAGCGAATTACTTAATCTCCATCCTCTTCCTTCGTTTCTTCTTCTTGCATTCTTCTCTCTAACGAAGTCCTCAAACTTCCACTGTAGAAACCTTTTTATATCAATTCAACGATGTACCCCTGAGTGAAAGGCTGGTATCTAATTGGCTTGCAGGATGTCCGGTGCACTATAGAGTAGATAACTTTGTTTAGAACAACGAACTAATGAATATAGTTAGCAGAGTTTACTAATATATTGTATAAGTAACAGAGGTTGGGATTAGGTTTCAGCTACGGATGGATGCGAGTGAGTATTGCGACGGAACATAAGCGAATTGGTTGTATTAAACGAAATATAAGACATAGATCATAGAATATATAGATCATAACAGAGTCCCGTTTTTAACCTTTGGGTAGGTACGGAACACCAATAGCCACCTTAATTTTCTTCTTTTTAGGGTTTCGTACCCAGAGACGCGTTGGGGCTAGATGGCGACGTGTGGAATGTCCTGCAATATTTATTTATTTAAAGGGTAAAACGGGACCCCATTACTAAGACTTCGTATCTCATGAACTGTGATAGCTAGACAGTTGAAATTTTTACTGATGATGTATTCTTGTTGCCGCTATAACAACATATAAGTACTAAAAACAGAAAAAAAGTGGGACTCCCATACAACATCGTACGGAACCCTTCGTGCGCGAATCCGACTCGCACTTGGCAACTTTTTATCCCGATATAAATAATAATAATAAATAAATAGATAGTAAATAAATATATAAATGGTTTATTTCATAAATAAATAGTTTGTTTCATACATAAATAGTTTATTTCATAAATAAATAGTTTATTTCATAAATAAATAGTTTATTTCAAAAATAAATAGTTTATTTCAAAAATAAATAGTTTATTTCAAAAATAAATAGTTTATTTCTATATATATAATAGATATTTCTACGAGATCAGAACTTACGCGGGTGAAACCGCATAACGCTATAGCTAGTGTATAACGTTAAACTTTCATATAACGGAAGATCACAAAAGTTACCTCAGCACAAAATTTAATTGCCATCCAATAACAACTTTTACTCCTCGGTCATAAAGTTCAAAAATGCTGTTGAAAGTTGCTGACTGCACAAGATTGAAAATATCAAATCTTTCAGGTAATAGGGCATTAAATAAGTTCGGTGCCCAGTTTGGCCACAAGTTAAGAAGGTTTAAAACTAGGTCAGTAGCCAAATTTGGCCACCTAAGCATCTTTCACCAAAGCTAATCATTTATACAATGTAGAGTCCTGAGTGAAGCGAGGGGTTCAAGCTGCCCAAGACGAAGACATGCTTTATCCCGAGGTGCATACTTTACTTTTCATACTGTCGTCAGTCCAATTTTTTTTTAATTCTTGTGGTGGCCAGTTCCCTATTTGAAAAAAAATCCACTTAAAAAAAAATTGGGCAATTGCAATGAGATGGTAGCATGATGGTAAATATTTGGTAGGTATTATAGGCAAAACCTACACTGAGAAAAAAATAAGCCGACAAAGTACAATAAAAACGTTGTCAGACATTTATAGTTACAGCAACTTAATACTTTTGCTACAATATCAGTACATGTTTAGTGCCCACAACATATTTTTTATTGTCAAATAATTTTTGTGCCTCCAACTATAGATACTTAATAAACACAACAACGTTACGTTACATCGCTGTGGTTACAAGGTGACTGTTGTTAGCGTCACAATTTATCTATATATAATTTTGACAAAATCACTTTACAAAATAAACGTTGCTGGTATATAAACATCAGTTTGTTGATTTATTTATGTTTACATTTACCTAACAAAATCCTAATACATCATTCAGCAAAGTAAGTATAGCTTAGAGTTACAACTTTGTCATTAAATTTTGTTAACAGTACAATTTGAAACAGGTCGTTCATAATAGTTACGTTTAGACCTTCGTACCGCGTGGACATAGTTTATTAAGAACAGTATTGATTTTGACCAGTGCATTATGTATAGTAGACAAGTGGAGTTCCATTGCTTTTTTTGAACAGGTTATGGGCCTCACCCTGCCTGTACGTAATAGTTTTCACGAAAGTTACGTATAATATAGTTAAAACAGACTTAACCTCAAAAAGTGCAACGCGGTCGCCGGAGTTCCTTCTTTTTCAGTATTTTAGATAAATAGTTTATACCAACATAAATACAAAAATGACTCGGACTGCTCAATGATGTTGATCGAGAAGCTTTGACCAGGTCGTGATAGTTGCCCAACTTGGAGTTTTGCCGCCAAAGCATATCTTGAAAACGAAGACTTGTTGTGGGAATCTATTGAAAACGGATCCACTGGCGAAGGCGAAGTCGAAACCGATACTCATGGTGGATCCAATGCTATTATTATCCTATCCTATTTAGCAAAGTCGACCAAATAACTCTCGATGTATACTAGAATTAGCTACTGGTAAGTATTTTCATTCAATCGAAGTAAACTAACATAATATACAGTATGCTAGGTTTTTCTTTCAATTTTAACTTTTTTTTGCAGTCGGAGAAAAACCAGGCGTCACGCGTCATTTGCAGCATTTCTAGCCGTTCTGTTACGGCAGATGCCAACCATTTCCGTAACTAGAAAAAGAGTTTGATAACTCTAGAGACGAGGTGAGGTTAAGTTTTATTAGTATGACAGCAAAATTGAAGCCAGCCCATCCACCTAAGGAGGTTTAATTATTTGATCTTATAGTTATAAGGATTTTGAATAAATATTATTTGTAATGATTTGTAATATTTTTAATTGCATATCTAATCCTAATTTTCATACTTTTATTTCAGCGTACACCGGTGATCGGGCGATAGGGCAGGGCATTTTAAATTTGTCAATATAAATTCGTACGTATTTAATTGTAACAAAATTTATGTAGGTATATGTATTTCAAAGTTTAGACATCGACCACGGAGCATCAAAGTTTATCGGTGTCTGAACTTTGAAATCTATGGAAATCTTGTTACCATTAAATACGTAGAAATTTATATTGGCAAATTTAAAATGCACCGCCCCTGCCGTCCATCGGTATACGCTGAACTTGACAGAGTTAAATTGCTATAGAAACAAAGTAGGATAGGTATAGACACAAAGTTAAATTGCTCTAAAAGCAAAAGCAGTATAGGTAGTTTGACAAGGTTACTTTGCTGAGGAAACAAAAGAGGATAGGTAAAAGAACATAGTTAAATTGCTCTAAAAGCAAAAGCTGTATAGGGAGTTAGACAAGGTTTCATGGCTGAGGAAACAAAAGTGAATAGGTACAGGTACAAAATAGATTGTTAAGGAAACAAAATGAGAACAGGTATGCGAGCAAGCTGTTGTAAGTGTTTCAATCTATTTTTAACAACATATTATTGTTGGAGTATTTACGCACGTATCGCTGTAATAATGTTGTTGCAATGACAAAATTAGCCTTGACAATAAAAACTTTGATGTTGGAACTATGCACCCCTGTCGGCTCTCAGGGATTAAAGTTTTATTGTTACATCAACAGTATTTTTTTCTCAGTGTATTTGCTTAGACCTAACGTAACAGTCAAAATAAAAAATTTAAAAAACCGACTTCAAAAAACCTGAAAACAAAAACTAAAAAAAGCTTGAAAAAAAATCCTGGTAACAAAAACTAAAAAAAACCTGAAAAAGAAACCTAAAAACAAAAACTAGAAAAAGACTGAAAAAAAAAAACTAAAAAGTGAAAAATAATCCATTTCGGGTCACTAAAACAGCAGATAACATAAACATACTTGGAAGTCGGACTGGGTTAGATTGAATGTTGAGAGGTATTATAGCAAACATGGTGTCACCCAGTCCGACTTCCAAGTATGTTTATGTTATCTGCTGTTTTAGTGACCCGAAATGGATTATTTTTCACTTTTTAGTTTTTTTTTTCAGTCTTTTTCTAGTTTTTGTTTTTAGGTTTCTTTTTCAGGTTTTTTTTAGTTTTTGTTACCAGGATTTTTTTTCAAGCTTTTTTTAGTTTTTGTTTTCAGGTTTTTTGAAGTCGGTTTTTTAAATTTTAATTTATTTTTTTATTTAACCATTTTTAGTGCCGCTGACACTGAAAATTCTACTCCATGAGGCGAAAGCGACTATTTCTTAAAATTGCAACCTGTACCTAATCGTAACTCATTGAAGGGTTTGGTGATGAGAAGGTTCAGATGCTCCATTTGTCGATAGGTAAATATTAGTGTATGGGCCAATTCTACTAGTGGTAATGGAAAATTGAGCAATTTGCTGAACCTCGCTGTGCAGATCTTATCATCACTTCAAAGATCCTCATCATATCTTCATTTAGGATAGGGTTCTCTATCAACATTCATACAAGCCCAGTCCGGCGACTAAATTCGACTAAATTCTTCAAATTGTAACCTGTGATCGTAACCGATTCAAGAGTTGTCTGATGAGAAGGTGGTTTTAGATATTCCATTTATCGGTAACTATTAGTTTATGGGCCAATTCTACTGGTGGAAATCGAAAATAGAGCAATTTGCTGCCCTCTCGAGGTGCAATGCTGTTCATCCCTCCGAAGACCCTCATAAGATCTTCATTGAAGATAGGGTTTTCTGTCAACATTCATACAAACCCAGTCCGGCGACTAAATTCGACTAAATTCTTCAAATTGTAACCTGTAATCGTAACCAATTGAAGAGTTTTCTGATGAGAAGGTGGTTTCAGATATTCCATTTATCGGTAACTATTAGTTTATGGCCCAATTCTACTGGTGGAAAACGAAAACTGAGCAATTTTCTGCACTCTCGAGGTGCAATTCTGTTCATCACTCCGAAGATCCTCATCAGATCTTCATTCAATTTTTATGGGACCACCTCTGAGTTATCCCCTTTCATACAAAAAAAGATTTTTCCAAATCGGTCCAGGCGTTTTCGAGTAATCGGCGAACATACATAAAAAAAAAAAAAAAATATATACGCGACGAATTGAGAACCTCCTCCTTTTTTGAAGTCGGTTAAAAAACATAAATCGTGGCCTGCTAGATTTTTGTAGACCAATCAAATTACTTATTATAAATAAAACCTATTTGCTGAGACCTTCAAAATTAAAACCAAGAATTTTCACACGAATTTCAACATTCCAAATTCAAATCACTTTATTCCCTTGGGAGTTTCATACAACATTATCTCCCTTGGGAATAAAGTCTTGCTTTAAGTTGAGGTTAATAGGGCTTTAATCCGTGATTAAAGTGCTGCAGGTTTGAAAATACTTATAATACATACAAATAACCAGACCACAGACAAATCTATATATAAATAAAAATCAATTGCTGTTCGTTAGTCTCGCTAAAACTCGAGAATGGCTGAACCGATGTGGCTAATTTTGGTCTTGAATTATTTGTGGAAGTCCAGGGAAGGTTTAAACGGTAAGAAAGAATGGACTTACGCGGGTGAAACCGCGGGGCGCAGCTAGTCTAAGAATAAATACTTGTCTGAGGCGGGAATCGACCCGCAACCCTGTGTTTGGCAGTCCGGCATTGTGACCATTGTGCGAACTGGGTCGTAAAATTCTTTGTACTTATTTAGTCTCATTATTTTTTTTCAACTTTGTGTAAAGTATCTTGAGTAAACACTCGTAACTACGACACTCCGTATTATTATAAGCGTGGAGTACACACGTGGCGCGCGAGTTATGGCCGCACAGTGTGCGCCCGACTTAGTTCCACAACTTTATTGTCACCCGTTAAATTTTACAGCCATGCATAAGCTTGCCTCCTGATGAAGTATGACTCTTTGACGGTCAAGTTCGAACGTTTTATACAATATCTATCTATTGGTCTGTATTACGGGTTTGCTACCCCTAACTTCCTAACTTTATATTATGACGACCCAGTTGGTACAATGGTTACCATGCCGCACTGCCAAACACAAGGTTGCGCGTTCGATTCCCGCCTCAGACAAGTATTAAGTTCAGATATTTGTTTCTATGTATTATATGTATATATTTACAAAAGCAAAGTATTTAGGCAGAATATCCGTTCCGTTGTCTAGCACCCATAACACAAGTCTATAGTTACTTAGCTTGGGGCTAGATGGCGATGTGTGGAACGTCCTGCAATATTTTAATTTAAATTTTTATATTACCAACCCGCATTATTTGTTAGTTTCCTTTTCACTGTTTTTTGTCATTTTTACATCTATATGAAGGCCTCGGTCCGAATTGGATGAACAGCGCTATAACAGTGTAGTGCTTCACTTACCATCGTCGTGTGAAACTTCGGTGTGTAACAGTGGTCAGACGCTGACCTATGAAAACTAAAAATAGAAAAACAATCAATGCTGGATCATTTTTATAAAAAAATATTTAAAAAAGTAAAAAGTAGTAAAAAAAAAGGAAAGGAAAAGAAAAGAATATAAGTAGTATATCCGTTGTCTAGCACCCATAACACAAGGTCTAGTTACTAACTTAGCTCGGGGCTAGATGGCGATGTGTAGAATGTCTTGCAATATTTATTTACGCTGGCAAGTTGGTAACATTTACCTTAAAAAACGCTGTAGACTTTGTATTTCATCCACAGAAACCATTACCCATTCAGTAAAGTCAGTGAACAACAAAAACCTAATATAGTTTTCATTGTATACCGATACGTATGCTACATATTGTTCCAATAGTGACCCCTACCATGAGTTCTAATAATCCATACATATAAAATGCTTCGTCCTGACTGACTGCCGAATCAACACACAACCAAAACCGCTGATCGTAGAGACCTGAAACTTGGAGGGTGTGTTCTTTGTATGACGTAGGCATCCGCTAAGAACGGATTTTCCGAAATTCTTCCCCTAAGGGGTGAAAAAGGGGGGCAAAGTTTGTATGGGACAATGCGATTCCTTGATCCATTTTCGACTTCTACGCGGACGAAGTCGCGGGCAAAAGCTAGTCTATACATATAAAATGCTTTGTCCTGACTGACTGACTGACTGCCGGATCAACACACAACCAAAACTGCTTATCTTATAGACCTGAAACTTGGTCCGATAAGAAAGAATTTCCCGAAATTCTACCCCTAAGGGGGTGAAAAAAGGGGCAAAGTTTGTATGGAATAACGCGATTCCTCGGTCCATTGGGCAAAAGCTAGTATTCGATAAAAAAAGAGAGCAAGCTGAAAACCAGTTCTGTATGTTTTGTACAGAACTGGTTATGTATGTTTAAATTTTTAAAACAATTTAACGGATTTTGATGCGGTTTTTTTAAATGGATAGAGTGATTCAAGAGGAAGGTTTCAGTATAGTTATAAAATAAAACTACCAAGCGTACGAAGTCGCGGGGAACAGGTAGTAACTTACAAATTACAGATATTATTAATTAGACTCATCGGCGAAACAAATAATAATTATCTATTCTATAGTTATGAGCGGCAGTCATTTTGCATTTGGCCCCTATACCTTGAGGCCGGTTAACGTTATTTAACGAAAACTCGTTGTAGGGGTACTGAAAAGTTTTTTAACTTTTTTGTTTGAAAGTTAGTAGTACTACGTACTGCGTCACATAGCCATCGTAGTTGCAGTTTCTATGAAATGCAATTTTAAAAAAAACTTTAGTCGTCCGAATAAACAAAAACTTTAATAAGTTTAACTGCTGTAAATATTCCTAAAATGTCTAGCATATTCCTAAAATGTCTAGCATATTCCTAAAATGTCTAGCATATTCCTAAAATGTCTAGCATATTCCTAAAATGTCTAGCATATTCCTAAAATGTCTAGCATATTCCTAAAATGTCTAGCATATTCCTAAAATGTCTAGCATATTCCTAAAAAGGTTGCCTGGAAGGAATCGCTTTCAGCTATATGGAGCATTTGTGAACCCTTCTCTGTGGCGCTGTGGGTGTATGTCTTGTTTTGCACGGAAAAGGTTGCGGGTTTGATTCCGCCGAACAAGTATTCGTGTATTAAAATAGCAAATATTTGTTGTGATATGGGTGTTTTAGATGTATTTACAAATTTAAAAAAAAAAACAATAATAAGTATGGTCTCCGTCATCTGGCCACCACAGCACAAGCCTAGTTGCTTAGCTTGGGGCTGGATGACGTTGTATGCATTGTCCAAACATACTAATATTATAAAGAGGTAAAATTTGATTGTTTGATTGTTTGTTTGCATTGAATAGTTTATTTATAAAGACCACTTGGAAGAGGAAAGGGTACCAGGCGCTCTCTCCATACAAATGTAGTCCTCCCTGGATAATGACACTAGCACTAATATTTTGGTTGCATAAAACTTATAACTGGCAAGACCATGCCCCTATGTTTTTTTTTCTTTTTTGTTTTTTAAATCTTTATTTCTATGATAATTAGAAAATGAAAAAAACCAAGACATGGCAGTTATAGGTACAACAAAAATATTAGTGCTAGTGTCATTATCCAGGGAGGAAACACTCGACTACGTTTGTATGGAGAGAGCACCGGTACCCTTTCACCTTAAAGTTAGTGCTACTGCTCGCAGAACTGATAAGTCTCTTTGAGAAAGTATCTTAATTGTCGGCGTAAACTCATCATCCCCATCAGGAAATGAAAACTTAAAACAATAGTAGTGAAAACACAGCTTCTTTTGTTCTACGTCTAAAGTCTCACTGAAAAATACCATCTCACTACTGTCTTTTGATCTATAAAATTAAAGTTGTGCTTTTTGTTTGGTACAAGTTACAAGAAATCAGATGAAATAATGTAGGAAAATCTTCTTCTTCATCTTCCTGCTCTTGTAGCGACGCTTTGCCTCGCCACCAACAGATAACGCCACTGAGTCGTCCTAGATCGCGCAAGCGAAGTTTTTCTGAAGATAAGCTCATATACAAGTACCAACGAACAATCGTTAGGCCGGGGCCTACAGAGTATAACACCTTCCCGGTGGAAGATCTTCTCTTTGGTACACACCACCAAGTACAATCAACGGTCAAAAGTCTCTGCCCACCGTTTACAATCCTGTGCAGTACTATTTGAACATTATAACAACGTAACCTGTGGATCGAACCCACGTCGTCGGTTGGTGTAGTATGGTGGCGGCTTATACCACTCAGCCAACTAAACACTTAGCTAACATGTTGAAAATAATAATCACACTGAGTACTTTTAATTCAAGTATATATGTTTGTGTGTAACGTCTATTAGAAGAAGGTCGTAATTCCAATACTTGTTGATAGTATTATTGTAGCAAATTGATAATTTACTTATGACCCATGTATTTCCAAACTCGCACCCCAATTTATTTTGGGTCGGAGCAGTATGTTTATTCATACTGGAAGTTTTGGCAATATTTTTACGTGCAGTCGCCTGCCTGACACCCATTCCTTGGCTGAGATGGTTTACTGCAGCTACCTAAGTTGCTATAGTCTACACAAAGTCTTCAAATCCTCTCACCTACCCTATATCTTACGTCATACGTAAGATATAGGGTAGCTCTATTCTACGCTAAGCGTAATAAATATAGTAGATTAGAATGTAATCTATAAAAATGTCATAAATATTTAGTGATTGTTGTTATGTTTTTCTTTAGTACAAGGTAATTAAGTCGAGTGGGTCAGGAAGGGCATAACCTAAACCTGCCATCATCGGGTGCCGTGGTAGAATTGCATCACGTTCCCGTAGCCCCGACATCATGGCGAGAGTGACAAATTAGTTACAGTGGCATTTTTTCGAAAAACATTTTTACAAAAGTCAATGTGGTGTCGAATAATTAACAAATCACCCTTAGAAACCAACATAGTTTAGAATATCAGAAATGTTGTACCGAAATTACATCTCTTTAAAATACTTATTACTTGAACCACAACATAAAGCGAGGAAGCAAAAATAGAATTTTTCCCACACGAGTCAGTACTCTTTGTGACGATGCACTCTTGTTCATTTTGACTGTTGTTGGTTGGAAAATACACAATAATACGGGCAATGCCGAGTGCTTTAACTATACTTACTTATTATGTAAGTACACATACTTACATTTTGTCCCAAAGGTTGACGCAAAGAAATCCTATCCTACTAATATTATGAATGTGAAAGTTTGTATGTGTGTGTATGTATGTTTGTACTTCTTCACGCAAAAACTACTTGACCGATTGCGATGAACCTCGGTATGTAAATAGCTCGAGACCAGCCGCCCTATTGCCGTATTCTTATGCAGCGCGTCTTGACTGCGTTTGCGTCATAACCATAGATTTCGTATTGCTAAGACGCACTCGTCACGCACACGTTACGCACTCGTCACGCACTCGTCACGCACACGTTACGCAAACCTAAACCACATGAGTAACTGCGTGACGAGTGCGTCTTAGCAATACGAAATCTATGGTTATGACGCAAACGCAGTCAAGACGCGCTGCATAAGAATACGGCAATTGGGCGGCTGGAATAACACATAGGCTACTTTTTATCCCAATATTATGAAAGGGTGAGGGTGAAACCGCGGGACGCAGCAAGTATGAAATATAGTAACAATATTGGCCTTTAGGGCGTGTTCAGATGACACGCGTCGACCACGCGCCCGCCACGCGCATCACACGCGTTGAACGCGTTCTAGATATAATTTGAATCTTATGACACATCAATAGATATCAAATTGCATT
Source organism: Idaea aversata (assembly GCA_907269075.1). Lineage (NCBI taxonomy): Eukaryota > Metazoa > Arthropoda > Insecta > Lepidoptera > Geometridae > Idaea > Idaea aversata. Next base: position 1,414,765 of record OU026100.1, read on the forward strand.
TATGCAAGTCCACCCGCCCCCGCCCCGCGCACGCCCCGCGCTCACCCCGCGCCCGCTTGCAGAAATGCAATTTGATATCTATTGATGTTTCATAAGATTCAAATTATATCTAGAACAAATTTCAAAGCGTGTTCAACGCGTGTGATGCGCGTGGCGGGCGCGTGGTCAACGCGTGTCATCTGAACACGCCCGAAATTCTTCTCGAAAAATAAAGTTTCAAGCTTTTCCAAATATTTCCAAATACAGATATTTTTGAAATTCTCTATTTTACACGGTTGGTTTGTTAGATACAAAATAAAGCAGGTAACTTAGTTCATAACTTGCTTGAAATATAGATGAACCGATCCGGAAATTCGGCGGCATATACTAGACATAGATGTAGCCGAACGCCCTCAGAAACATTCCTAAGTGATTAATCAATACTTCGTCACATTTTCACAAGACGTTGAACAGATGGAAACGAACCGAATGTCACTCACTTGATTCAGATCCAGATTGAATCATTTATTTGCATAAAGTAAGAGAGCATTGATAAACTAAAGTTTTACTAAGAATGGTCACTGTTAGAAATTCATGGTGCAAAACTTTAATATAGGAACTGGAACAAGTCTGCTTGGTGATATGACTTAGGCCAGTGGGTGGTGACAAGATAGATAGATAGATAGATAGATAGATAAACACTTTATTGCACCATAAAAACAACACACAGAATTAATTCTAACAAAGTACTTACATGATATTAAAACAAAGCTAAGTTATTTAAAAATTAGAAAATTATAAAAAACTAAAAATGAAGAAATATGGCACAATGGGCGGCCTTATCGTTAAAAGTGATCTCTTCCAGGCAACCTTTGAACAAGCCGCGGCTGAAGCCATCTAGAGATTGCTCTCAGGGGTCACAAGCTATTGAAAGGTTAAATTTGAACAGCCAAAAATATTATCTTAAAATTATAATCCCTCATGACCGCGACTGAACTATTTATTTCTTGATGTAAAATTATCACATACCTATAGTTGCACGAAATCATGCATTACCATAATATCATTGATTACCATTGACATACTAAATGATAGTGTCCTGGGGATTTTTCAGGCTTGAGGAAATATATTTTATTGTTAGACGGTTGGGTTTTTGAAGTGAAAACTTCTTATGGCGCGTTGGGCACTTTTGTGGGTGAGCATTTTCAGCCGTTCTCGCGACAGATTTTGACGCGACAGATTTTGACGTGACAAATGAGATTTGACGCGACAGATGAGATTTTATTTGTGTTAGTCTTGAGACGCAGGCTGATTCCATTCCCATGTGGTTCGAAAAAGTCTGGGATTCCCACCATGAATCAGGTACATCTGGTTGCATGTTAGTCTCTTGGGCTTTTTTTAGGCTATATTATAAAAAACTGACGATTTCCTAAATAGACGTTTTGATATATAGACCTCTTGATAGTTAGACGTTTTGCTACATGGGCGATTAGCTAGCTAGACAGATTGCTCACTAGACTTTTCGCTTTGTTTGACGTTTTGCTTACTTAGACTTTGTGATCGGGAGCCCTTGATTGTAAGAGCAAAGTCATTACGAAATATACCGCATCCTTATCATATTACCTTCCTACTCCTTCAACAAATACCTAAAAATTCATGAGTAACTATTAGAACAACGTACAGTTTTGATATTATTTACCGATTCTATTGCAGAATATAAAAGTTAAAGTCCATTACTGAACTCCATTACTGTGTTTGCAGATTTAGTAGGAAATTTTACGATACTAAAGTAGACAGGAAATTCAATATGATAGCCTTAGTTAATACTTAATATTTCATTTTCAATAGTTAGTATCTATAGGTGGTACTTGAAATTCGTTTTAAGAATCGAAAGGCATAATGGTCAAACGCAATACGTCGATTTAAGAGGAAAGGGTACCGAGGGATTTTTCCATACAAACTATTACAAACGTAGTCGCCTGTTTTCTCCCTGGATAATGACACTAGAGCAAATATTTTTGGTGCATTAAACTTATAACTGCTATGACCATGCCCCTATTTTTTATTTTTTTCTATTTTTTTATTTTTATAATCTTATTTTCTATGATAATTAGAAAATGAAAAAAACTAAAACATAGGGGCATAGTCATGGCAGTTATAGGTTTTATGGCACAAAAATATTTGTGCTAGTGTCATTATCCAGTGAGGAAACAGTCGACTACGTTTGTATGGAGAGCGCGCAGGTACCCTTTCACCTTAATAAGGCGTCGCAGTATAGACATCGCTGAAAAGCGACGAAGAAACAAAACTCGATAAAACGTTTTTCGCAGTGTATCCCACGCAAAATGTATGGAAAATTATTGTACGTTTGTAGATGAGTTCTTTTTCTACATTTTGGTTTAATTTAAAATCAAAAATCTTTGTCGTTTCTAAGTCCATACAAATTTAAGTCATAATAAACGTGGGTTGTATAGTTTAAGCTTGGAAACGATAAGAAATTTTTAATCAATCATACCATAATATTAGAAAACACCTATGTCACAAAAAATAGACAACATTTTACTATAAAATAATTTACTATTTTGGGCAAAATAGTTAATTATTCGAATTCCGGTCAGCCGCTGAAATTTTCTCACGAAAACCTATGCGGTAATTTACATTGCTCTTACGATGAAGGAAAACATCATGATGAAACCCTCAGCTTAGTTGTCTGTCTATAATAATAGACGTATTGACGAGTTATTTCCTCTGGACATGGTCGACTAAGCTAAGAGGGTATATAAATTCTAAGCAAGCTTACTCTATCTATACCATATCCTAGGCACTATAACGCCGTATAAATAATCTGGATAAAATAGAAAAAGCCAATACAGTGGACCCCCGGTAATCCGGCCCCTGTCTAATCCGGCGCCCCCTGTAATCCGACATGACTTAGAATTACATGTATGTTTGACAATCTTTGCTAATACATATAGATCACGCAGGTTTGAACAGGTCACAACTCGTACGCGCCACCGCTATTGTGCTCGACGCGTATGCATTGTTTTACTTAGTTTGAATTTGACTACTAGTGATAGCGGTACGGCCTAGCGTGCGTTCATTGTTTACTATTTATTCATTGTGTATTAGGTATAGTACCTAGTAATGTCGTCACAAACCCAGAAGCGAAAGCAGGTCTTAGGCAGTGCTCTATAATCCGACAAATTCGATAGTCCGACACTGCCCTGCATAATGTTTGCCGGATTACCGGGGGTCCACTGTATTACATTATCAGGCGAAATGAATTTTGCTTTTGCCTTTTTAAGCACCTTAATTATCTTATTGTCAAGAAACATCCCTTTTTCAAAATTACCCTAAATTTAATCTTCGCTCCACTTCCGCTAATCAACATTGTCACGAAAAATTGCGCGAATTTCCGAACCCTAACTCCCAACCCCTAAGCAAGTTCTAAAATTAAAAATGGCACATGTGATATACGAGCTCTGAGAGAAACAGAGCATCTGTCTGTCAGGACCACCTACATCGGGACCAAATGTACCTACCATTCATCTTTATATACGTTCAACAACTGAATATCAACCTTAACCCGTTCTAACAACGTTGGAATTACAACAGTCTCCTGAGTCAGTCAGCTTTGCAAAACATGGGTTTGGAGTAATTTATGGATACCTATCGTCTTATCACATAGAAATAAAGTACGTATTCGCGTGCGCAAAATGAAAAATGATTTTTGAATAATGTGTGTGACGTTTTTGTTATATCCAGTTGCCGTCTGTGCATTGTTTGGAGAAATGCTTGATGTTGGGAAAAAAATCTAACAAAAAAACACTTTAATATTTTGGAAACAGATTCAAGGATCAAAAATGGTTTTTTTACATGTAGGTATTCGCATTTTCAAAAGACGAAGATTTTTATAAGGATATCTCAGATCATGGGTTTGGCAAGATTAAAATATTATGTTCTGTACTTTACGTGTAGTACCCATCAATATCAATAAATCCATTAACATAATATTAAGTCAAAACCAAATTTAATAGGATACCCTACCACATGAGTAAAGAACCCTACATCATGACATTCAAAATCCACCATTTTGATTTATTTTTGGACAGGTTAACCCTCTTGTTATCATGATGAATCTAGCAAAATGTCTCTTATCAAAATCGATTTAGCAGTTTAGCAGTTTAGCGAGGTCAAAAAGAGGTCACATACATTTACAGCAAAAACATGACTAGCTTAAGTAAATACGCCACTAAATACCAATTCGCAGACAGCCCTTATAGTGCATAAAAATCTTAACTGCTCCAATCTCCCCAATACCTAAAGTTCTAAACCTTATTTAACCTTTATTCAGGTAATCACATCATTTACTATTATCTCAAAAATCGTGATCTTTTACCATAGATACAAGTACGTACTAACCGAACTCGTTCGAATGACGAGCGTGACCGATAAAAAGGGTCTAAAGAAAGGCCTTAAAGGTGCCAAATGTTGTAATAACACCCACATTAAGCGACCAGTACACCATCAATCTCAAGCATCAAACACAAAATTGCAAACGCGTGCAGTTGTGTTTTTATTGCATAAAAAGCTAAGTTAAAATTGCAAACCCAAAAAAATATAGCCAATGAAGCCGGGTTATATTTGGCGCAATTAACAAAGTCTGAAGATTAAATCTTAATAAACATGAAAAGGAATAAGAATGAAAATCGGTTCAGCCGTTTAAAAGTTATGAACATATTGTCAATCAAGGTTATTCAACCTGAAAAGTGACCTCATGAGTTTCTTTTCGCTTCATCTCATTGCAGAATATTGCCGACAATATCCGATCTATAAGGAGGAGAGGGGATGGATTCGGGATACGGTTTCAGGTTTCGTAACTCGTACAAGGAGACTATTTGAAGGGGATCCTAAAGAGTCTAGTACATGGTCAATCAAACAAGTTCTTAAAAAGTTTTTTTAAGTCGCAAACGAGTGGTAATTAATTTTAAAGTTTTAAAACTTTAACTTGTTTGATTGACCGTGTACTGGACTCTTTAGAGCCCCCTTAAAACAGCCTCGTAACATATCCGAGATTTTACAGTATCATTACTGGGTAATGGTTATGGAAACCCTGTTATAAATCGGACATTGTCGGCAATATCGTGAAGTTTACACGTTACGTTATTTGGATTATGGTTAAGTATGAATGTTCGTGTTATAGGGGATTATTAACATCTATCAATGGTTAATCTTGAAGCGAGTAATTTGGCAGGCATTTTATATAATACAAGCAACGCACAGCGGCTTTTCCGGCGTAAATCCTACCTGAAGGCCAATTCTCGTAAATAACATTGATCAAATTACATTGCAATATCATTCCGTTTAGTTTAGATTACTAAAAATACCCTTAAAGTAGATCAAAATACGCTCAAAGTCAGCTTTTGGTATTCTAAAGAATACTTTAAGAATATTTTTTGTAATCAAATTGTAATAGGGATGATATTGCAATGTAATTTAAATAATTTTATTTACGAGAATTGGCCTTCTGGTTGCTCCTTGGACACGTTTTCACGGCTTAACGAGGCCGACATGTAATTATTTGTTTTGACTCTTATGCTCAAGCTTAGAAACGACAATTATTTTTCGCCTTAATATTATTATACCAGAACGGTATACACAATTACACCACCGAATATAATGATAGTTCACTTAAGGGTGGTCCATACGCCAACGACCTTGCTACACAGGTTACTAAATAGTTACTACCGGCATCGGTCGCCTGCGTTTGTGAAAATTGTTGATTGTTACGAATGTGTTTTGTTTTTTGCAAAGTGCTGAGATGGAATTGTAGGTGAGATCTTTACCGATATTTAGGGGTAATATGAGACGAATTGAAGCCTGAAGCCAATTCAAACCCAACATGGAATGAAAATCGAGGTATCTACCGCTACGCCAACACCACTCTCAAGCGACGCTCGCTGATCGTTTACGGTCGTGCGGGTTAAGCGACGCCTGGCGCGATCATTACTTTGAATGGTGGCCAATTAGTAGTGTGGCAAAAATGTGTTTTCGTGAGCCCCTCCGTGCTTCGGAAGGCACGTTAAGCCGTTGGTCCCGGTTGCTACCTCTAGTAGCAGTCGTTAGGTCAAGTTAGAGGCCTTGAGGCGATCTGAAAACTCTAACAATAGGTGAGCCACACCACTATACGAAAAGAAGAAGAACACCACTCTTAAATAAAACATATGGATTAAAAATGTTAGGGTCAATGTTTTTCTAACCCACTAACTCGGTCACATCGCATTCCTAGTTGTAACCTCTTAATTAAAACAACATCTCAATTAAAATACCTCATTGCAATACCACAATTTTGAACCCGTTATGACGTCACCCACAAACCATTCACAATGACTTCATCAATTAGGTGTTTTCATTAAAAAACTACTTGATCATAATTGTTAGCAGTAACAAATGGTTCACTCCACAAGGGTTTTGAAAAATAAAATTGATGTGTGTTATGTAGAGATCTTTCAGGCTGAAATTGCAAGTCACACTAATGACTTTACCTCTCTGGACGAAATGATCACCAAATCTAACAAACAGTGGTATGTTAAGACGAATCGCTTCTGACTACTGGGTGGTCAGTTGAGTATTTTCTTTTACTAAGTAATTTCACATTATTATATTAAATTCAATTTAGATTATTTTTTGACGTCTTTAAAATCTGTCTAAAGTGACAGATGAATATAGCTTATCTAACGTCTTTGTAAGAATTAAGGCCTTAACACTATAATTATTGGATTAGCTACAACCATTACAATTGTCTCAATGTCAATAAGATAAAATTTCCGAGCATTTGTCGCAAACTAGAAATAAATAATTTCCGAATTAAGCATTTCATGAAAAACCGTCTTTTATCTGACGACCCAGTTGGCGCAATGGTCCCTATGCTGGACTGTCAATCACAGGGTTGCGGGTTCGAATGTCACCTCAGACAAGTATTTATGCTTAGATATTTGTCTGTGGTCTGGTTGTTTCTATGTATTATAAGTATACAGGGTGAATTTTTTATGTGGGCCTTCAGGGCTATATCCTAAACTATGAGAGATAGCGAAAAATGCTGAAAGGAGTTGCGTGCCCGATTTTGACAAAAACTAAAACTGCATCATTAGATTTTTGAAAAAGTCATTACATTAGCCGGGAATCAAACCTGTTCATTTTCCAAAATAATAATCATGCTATATTTTTGTACCGAGAATCGATAGTGTTGCTAATAGAGATCATTTCCTGGAAACAAACATAGTCTGGCAAATTAAAGAAAATAGCTAATTTTAGTAAACTTCTGTAATTTTCATACAAACATCCCTGAAAAAAATGCAGCGAGGAGGTATGGCCAATGACCCAACAAACTGCTGCACTAAAAATATGAACTGTTTTTACAAATTTTATGTAAAGAACTTCATTTAGAACTTATTTTATAATATTTAGAATATTAACACTTAAATAAATAAATAAATAAATAAATATTTCAGGACATATTACACATCGCCATCCAGCCCCAAGCTAAGCAACTTAATGCTTGTGTTATGGGTGCCAGATAACGGATAAACTACTTATATACTTTTTTTTTTTTGTAAATATATACATATTATACATATAGGAAACACCCAGAACCAGAAACAAGAATTTATGGTCAGCATAAATACTTGTCCTCTAAGTATTGTTTTGCCAGAGACAGAAAGGTGAAAATTACAGAAAACTACAAAATTCAGCCATTTCCTTTGTTTTGCCATACTATGTTTGTTTCCAGGAATTGATCTCTATCAGCAACACTATCGATTGGTATAAAAATATAGGATGATTATTTTTTTGCAAAATCAACAGGTTCGATTCCCGGCTAGGGTAATGACTTTTTCAAAAATCTAAGGATGCAGTTTTAGTTTTTGTCAAAATCGGGCACGCAACTCCTTTCAGCATTTTTCGCTATCTCTCATAGTTTAGGATATAGCCCTGAAGGCCCACATAAAAAAATCACCCTGTATATTTACAAAAGAAAATTGTATAAATAGTGTATCCGTTGTCTAGCACCCATAACAGAATTCTAGTTACTTAGCTTAGGGCTAGATGGCGAGGTGTAGAATGTCGTGCAGTATTTATTTATTTAAGCGGTGTGGCTAAAATAATGACCACCACGATCAGACCTGGTTTGCCACCCTGGCTGACAAACAAACAAAAAGACACGCTACTGCCACTAACTAGCCAACTACTTCCACCACATATTATTTACCTGCTCAAAGTGTGGCCAATATGTGCGATCGCGCTAAGGCTATTTAGCCACCAAAAAAACTGCCGCAGCGCTACTTAAATTGTCTTGTTATAGCCGTAACAGGCCAATGATGATGGCTAAAATAATATAAAAACCGGCACAGTGGCGCCACCGCCAACCGCAAACATAACTTGGTCGAAGTATAACAGACCCTTCGCCTGTCATTCTGAACGTAGCACGAGATAAATTGCCATTCGTGAACCGTTTCCACATTTTGACGCGTGCTCTTAATCAGAGGTTAAAGCGGTGTGTGTTTAAACGTTGATTAACGCTGCTTATTTGAGGGTGTAATTGTGATGGCTTTATTGAATTAGGATTTGGTGTTTGAGCTTTGTAAACTAAGCTTATTTCTTGCTAAATCTAAAATATTTTTCATATGTATATTAATTTTTCAATATTTGTAGGATCTTTTGTTTACTTTTCCCAATTTTTTGTAATAAAAATAATAAGTACTAAATTCTCTTCTAAAACAGTTGAATTAAAGCTTGTCGAGATTTTTATTTTTAAATTTTATTTTGCTATTTTATTTATTTAGGTGGATCAACAAAAAAACAAAAATAATGTGCACATTTGCTATTTTAAATTGAAATTATTTATTTTTAAAAGTCATTTATTACCTACTCGATAGTTAAAAAAAGTGTCCCTTTCGCATTTATTATCTGTCATAAAAATTTGTAAATGTACGAAAACAACATAACATTTTTTAATTATCGTAAGCTTAAGTTTATGAATAATGGGGTTAGTGTTTACGGTGCAAACGGCTTTGAAAATACAGTTGTCAAGTAGAGTAGAGCAGTGTATGTCCTATCATTAGTTGAAACTTATCTTCATTACAATGATATATGTTACCTCAAACTCCTGCACTGAATTGTAAACTTAACTAAGTAGGAAGTAGGTTCGTAATTTACTTCTTCTATCTGTCTAAGATCTGCGGAAAAAAGTTAGTGTTATGCGTAGCCGGTTTTTGCATAAGTGGTATTTTCCGAGTTTGACGTTTTACGAAAAGGTGGTGTTTCGCGTATTTGGTTTTATGCGTCGAAAGGGAATAAACAGGTCGTATAATAGCACAGTGTGCTCTATTATACTAATTTACCTAAATAAGTATTATGACCATTAACAAGTTCAAAAATTTCATAATCAAAATCAGGTCTGCATTTTTGGAGCTTTATGCGTTACAAACCATTGAATCTTTCCACTTTTAATATAAAAAAATAAGTACCTACTACTGAATTTACTTTTAAAACAACAATCATTTTTTTTAGAAATTCTAAAATATTCTGATTTTCACATATAATATTATATGAAGCAACAGAAATATTTTTTCTCAAACACGTAGGCCCGTATTAATAAATCGCTCTCAATATCAATCGAGTGAGTCTTAAGATGTGGTCACTATCTTAAGTTAGGCGTTAATTAATAGATAAAACTCAAGTTTTAACCAGGCTGATATCGCTCTTGAGATTTGAGACTGATCTTGAGAGCGACCTTGAATGACAGTAACGCTTTGTTCTTACCTTGAATGATATGTTCTTACCCTATAGTAGGTAGTGTCGTCATATTTTGCCGTCAACTTGTTTTAATGTGAAAATATTATACAAAATATAACATTTGTATGACCCGCAATCAGACTTCAGTTCACGAAACTACATGTTGAGACATATCTTGAGAGCTGAGTTTGATTTATTAATACAGTATAACTCAAGTGATACGTCGCTCTTTAATCGCGTCTTAAGATAGGTTTATTAATCAGCGCAACAACTCAAGAGCAAACTCAAGATTGAAATCGATATTGAGTTCGGTTTATTAATACGGACCGTAGAAATGTTTCCATTACCATGCCCCCCCCCCCCCTGCGTTTTCCTATAGATATTGGCAGCGCCCCCTAGGAGCTGTTATGTAAAATTGAGCGTATATTTTGTACCCTTAATATTCGCATACATTGCTTTTCTTGCTCTATAGGGCAATATAAATATATTTACGTTGTAGCTCAAGTGTTAATATCGACGTTTTACAAACTTCCTTCCACAGTAGTACGATGCTTAAAATGCAGCACGTTAATTTTCGAGGTTTACGAATGACTATGAATTTTCAAATAAGGGCCAGGTTACTACATCAGTTCCGGCAATGTCGTCTGAACCTGTAGTGCGAGTTTTTTGTACAACTATTTCGTTTACGTAAGTATGAAAATTGTATGCAAAGTTATAAGACACACCTAACAGAAATAATGCCAAACTTCGACTTTTCATACAAATTTCAGTTTTACGCAAACATACTAGTAGCGTTTGTTGCTTCACAAAAAAAAACTACGAACTATGTGTACCAATTATTATTGCTATACGCTACAGTAAGTACATACTTACTATTAACCTCGGACAACAATTTTCATGTTTGTGAATAAAACCTGTAATAAATTTGGCTCTCTTATTCAAATCTAAAACTTAACCAAAGGTAATGAATATCAGAGCAAAACGGTACTGAAGTTTTCATCGAAGAAACAAACAAACTCCTGACCATCTCGCCCCTTAACGACCACAATCGCTCTGCTGGCTCTATAAATTCCGATCATAGATGAAAGCTTACAAACTGCATTCTCAGCATCGCACTGCTCTTTACATTGTAAAGTGTTGTTTTAACTAGTATTCGACTACAAACTTTGTTAACAATTTAATGTTAGTAATTCCGTATGCTACCTATACTAAATTTGTTTGTTTTAATGCGCCTTGTAAGAGTTCAGAGCTAAAGTTTGTTAAAGAATTAACAACCATTTAACAATGTTCTTTATTTTGAATATTTTTTGACGAATGGGTCCAATAGACAAATTTTGCTGTGGTTACCTATAACTAAAATGTTAACGGCTTCTGTTGCGTGGTGGTCGAACATCCGCCAGATTCAATTCTCGCCTCTAACAAATATTTGTGTACAGGCGTTGGTTTCTGTTCTGAGTGTTTCTGCAGTATACAGAACAAAACGGTTGGTGTGGCATTCTATACACAAATATCATTGGTGTAAGGAATAAAAGTCAAGCTCGCCTACAAGGTACCAATTTACTCTGAACGGAGTTGGAGGAACTGTGACGTAGGGAGAGAGATCCACTTCTTAGCAGTTCGACATTGCGTCTGAAATCGTCAATTTTCATTTTTTTTTAAACAATTCTATGCTATCGTCGCTTCGGGTAAAAATGAATGTGCCTACATGCGTGTTGTCATGACGATTCTTCAAGTCCATCCTCTATCTCAGCTTTTGCTTGTCGAATCCAGGACGTAAGCCTCCTCTGTCCTTTTCCACCCCCGACGATCCTTTGTCATCTAATCATGAACTGCGATTATTCGAATAGGTACCGACATTTTTTCTCTACGATGTCACAAAGTACCCGATCACATAGGCACAACATTACCCTCCCGCAGTCGGGTAAAAAAAACCCAACGAAAAAAACCCATCAACAAAAAATTTAATAAATTCAACTTCAATGAAAAAATGCAAATTCGTACAACAAAAGTGGTTGAAAATAAACAATCCCGTTTTAACATATCAACAGCAGCGACGCCAACACGTGCCCGATAGGCTTTAGACGCTGCAAACTGTGGACTTTTCATCGGCCGACAGTTTGATAGCAGGCGAATTATGCAGCCGGGTCAGGTTACATCTCGCCCACGCAAAAACTGAACTGAAGACCAATTCTTGTAAATAACATTGTTCAAATTACATTTCAATATCATTTCGATCACAAAATAATACCCACAAAGTAGCTCAAAATGCCTTCAATGTTAGCTTTTTGTAAAAAAAAACTGACGAGGGTATGTTTTGCATAGTTGGTGTTATGCACCTTAAAGTGTTAACAGACGTTACAATTTGATCGGCCCGATCTAGGGTACCGTTCCTCAGGGGGAAAAACGGGACCCTATTACTAAGACTTCACTGTCAGTCCGTCAGTCCGTCCGTCTATCAGTTCCGTCTTCCGTCAATCCGCCCGTCTGTCTGCCTGTCTGTCCGTCTGTCATCCGGTTGTATCTCAGGAATCGTAATAGCTAGAGAGTTACAATTTTCACTGATTATGTATTTTTATCGTCGCTATAACAACAACTAAAACCAGAAAAAAATTTTAGTGGGGCACAAATACAACATCGCCCATCGTTCTGGTTCGAAACCCATCGTTCTGGTTCGAAATCGGACGTCGGACTCGATCAAATCGGGACGTGTGTTAACACCATAAAGGGAACTGCAAGCCACCTCCTCCACCAGCCGGGGTAAAGGGCCAGATGTCTCCTATTAAAAACTTAAAGGTATATTTCGGCACAGTACGCGTCAATACCAAACATCCTATAAGAAATCAAGCAAGCATAAATGCTTGAGTGTTGTTTGTTTACTGATGTGTTATTCAAGGACTTCAGTTATCTAGATATCAAATTTCAAAGCAATCGGCTTAATAATTTTGCGTAAATCAATTTATTTAGAATTTCATTAAAATCGGTCCAGTAGTTTCGGAGCATGCAAACAAATGCAAACAAATGCAAACAAAAATCTATTATCTTTAAATTTTGTAAGATTTAAGTAAGTAAAGCAGAGGATGCAGGTAAGAATTGAGTTATCAACTTGAACTGAATAAGTAAAATAGCTTTTCAGTGAACTATTAGAGACCAGAAAATCTACTGGTGTTATTCTAGTCTTTTCTATTTCAGATTTATTTTTCATTGTTTCTCTCGACTGATATTTTACGAATGATTGTTTTATTTATAATCGACTAATATAATGTTTACTACATTGTCACATCACTAAATAACCAAAAAATCTTTAAAAAATGACATGGAAGTCTGATTACCACATTCTCGCGGATTTTTTTATTGTACTAAAAACAAAAAAGACGTTGTAAGTAAATGGTAAAGTAAATGGAGATGCCCGAGTCCTTCTGTAGAAAGAAAAGTATGCCCCTCCCCCACATTTCCTGGACCCTGCAGAGACTCTTCCCACTGGTCATGACTTGCCTTTCACAGTGTGGGTGGAAGTAAAAAAAAAGAAAAGAAAGTCAATCAACAGACTAAGGACTCAGGTTGGTCGCTGCAGAGCGAACCTGGGAAGATGGGTCATGATCGATCCGTGCCGGGTTCGGTGCAACTGCGGGGCCCCCGAGCAAACTATGGTTCACCGCTTGACCTGCCCCTCCAATCCTAATAGCTGTACATTGGCTGACCTGCTAATAACAACGCCAGGGACCTGGCAGCTCACTGGAGTGGGTGGATCTGACCCTACTTTATCAATTCCCCCTTTAATTTGTGCTATCGATACGAAGAAGAAGAAGTTAATGGTCATTTATTACTATGTCTACGGTGTTGACGGATTAAAAGTCTGTTATCTGCGGATATCCTTTAATATTCAAATACAGTATAGGCTTAATGATGCCATACATGACTCTCTATGATACGAGGATATAACCTCCCGTTAACAATAAACAAACAAAAGCACTGAAATTCAGGTTGACACTGATTACCAAATCGGTTTGTACATAATTTTAAGGAGATAATGTGATTGGTGCGTAGATTTTAATGATATTGGGCCCTTGAAATGGGTTTTGCATTAGGTAGGGTAAATTATTTTGTTAACTAATTTAACAGTTGGGGTATCGGTTAGGGTTGATACCCATTATAGCGTTACAACAACATACAACACTTGCCAAAATGTGGTTTGTATGATATCGCCATAGAGTTGACATGACAAAGGATGGCGTGAATTTTAGGCGAGATAAGACAAAATCTTGAAATTTTTAACCGAATTCAAAAAGGGAAGAGGTTCTCAATTCTTCTGTGTTTTTGTATAATAATAACTGGATGTTTTTTCTTATATTCTATTTGTTTATTTTCTAAATCCTTTTGAGAAACTAAACAACTAACGTTTTCTATAAAGACATATTCATTTTGAATTCCTCCTCTCATAAGATTTGTACAATATTTCCCCTAAGAACACTAAAACGCTCGTTCCGTACATAAAACCGATAAACATAAATGCACCCAACAGATGCTGAATACTTAAAGGCACAATAGTACTGGTGCTCTCCATAGAAGACTTATGCACCAATAACTCTTCATTCCATTTGACTATCAAGCCATTCTCCGACACACTTCTTATAATGTTGTTAAATCTCTCCAACATAGGGAACCATTTGCGCATTAGCAAAACTACTCCGTACTTGTATAAGTTATCGCTTTCTGGAAAACAGTAAATCAAAGGCTCTCCCTTTCCCAGTTTCTGATCTTGATAGACAGCCTGTCTCCTCGATGAGACAATAGCGAAATTCTTTCTCAAAGCGGCCCGCTGCACCCCTTCGGAGAACGTAGTCGAGTTATATTTGCGATACAAATAAAACGAACTCACGTTATTGGTCTCGAAATAGGAACGGTAAATCTCCCGACCACCGAACGGCATTCCTGACTGTATAAGATCCGTCTCTGTACTTATCTGTTTTTCAAATCTCGGATGCATTAGGAAACTTCTTAGGAATGATTCGTAAGATATACTCATGTTTATACTGAAACAGAGCCAAATAAATATCAGTATACGAAAGGTCCCGGTTTTCGGTTCGAACGCTGCTCCCCAACCGAGCAGCATACTCAACGTCATTAGTATTGAATTCAATGGCCATTTGGTGACTCTACCGTTGTTTTCTTTATAATATAAACAGTGGAACGTTAGGCCCATTAAAATGACACTTGCAATCGTTGCGACCCACGTTGACCATTGAAATATTATCACCAGATTGTTCCACGTAGAAGCTTTTCCCGCTCTTGGTACACACCAAGTCATTTCATCCTGTGTGTAGCTAACAGTCGGATCGAACCATTTTCGGATAGTTCTGGTTACTTCAATATTTCCGATAACCATATCCACCGTTTCGTTTCTGAGTACTCCATATGCACCAGTAGCCGTACCGTTCATATAAATATGACCCCAATTTTCATGCTCCTCTGACATTCTAACGACTAAGGTCATGTTTGTGAACTGACTTATTATTTTTATCAGATTTATCTCTCCTCCTTTATTAAATTCGTATGTATCATAGTAAATAGAATTAGATAACTTTCTTTCAGGAGGCATTACGTAAGGTTCGGAGACAACGGCGTAGGTTACAAGAGGGCAACCTTTCAAGTTAGCAGGAAATATTTCCCTTTGAGGATGTAATTGGATTATTATATTCTCCTTACATACGTCCAGAATATAAACTGATTCACATTTTTCTCCACAATTTACGTCAGTATACGGCGACCAAGTGTACGACGTCACTTCATCTTTAACTTCGTCGTAAATGAAAATAATTGACTTTAGAAGTTTATAGTTTCTCAATTCGTTTATGAGTTCTATAGCTGTGCTAGATCCGTCCTCGTTTTCCTTTATTTTGTAGACTATAATCGCCTTAGCTAACGGGTTCCAGGTGGGCAACTTATTCAGTTGCAATATATTTCGCGTCAGTTCGGATTTCTCTTCCAAAATCAACATATAATTTTTAGCTTTCTCGGGGAAATGGGAAGCGTTTGCATGCGGATAAAAAGAATCTTTTACCATAACCGAATATTTGATACCTCCGTGGATGGTTTGCAACAATAGCCTTTGTGTAGTGGAAGTATAAGAGTTAATGTTGATTATGACGATGCTACCACTTAGAGCTTTCTTCTCGACGAAATATTTAGCGGATAGTTTTAAAACGCACTCAGCTGTTTTTGCTATTTGACCAGAATTTCCAGTTGTCATTAACAGCGGGTTTTCGCTTGCGCTTGAAGAAATGCACATGAAAAACAGTAAGAGAAATAATTTCGTGTTCATCTTCGCGATTGTTATTGTAGATACTGGAAAAAGAAAAATGGTTCTGGACAATTTATACAAGCTTCAGGGACATTTAATAACTTTGAACTTTAAAATGTTGTTACAGAACAATTTACAGTAATTTAGTTCGGATAATCGCGTTGATATTTATGATTATTTTATCGTGATTCGTATTTCCAATGTAATAGATACGTTTAACTCAATTGCTATTTTGTTATGGAAATCTTCGCATTTGCCTTGACCCTCCATTATAAACAGAAAGTTGAAACTACAAATATTTTCATTTGTGTGATTTGTAAGTACTGACTGATAGGTAATTTATAAAATTGTAATTATTTTATTAACTTACCAACCCACATTATGTTTGTAATAGAAAACTATAAAATAAAGACAGCATAATTTTTGAACGACTTATTAAAATGTTAAAAATTTAAAAATTAAAATTTAATAATAACTCAACCAACTAAATCTGAATTCTGGCAGGTTCATGTTTCATTAAATGAGTAGTTTGATTGCTCGACTTCAGATTATATTGAAGCGGTTAACGGAGGAGGTTTTTAAAACGACGCGTAAGGGAAAACATGTCTTATACCTGGCGTTCGTTCTCTATCTATTTATGTCATAAATTCTTATCCATAAATGACGAATAGCGACGAGTCGTGATGCAATGCTATCTGACTTATATTTACTGGCAATCTGTCTGCTCTATGCGAAAACGTACACCAAGTGGTAGCACTCTTTGCTACTCTTTGATTGAACATTATGAAAATACAACATATTATTATTATTTAGAAACCAACTTTTTGAACGTTTTTATATTTCTAACGGAAAATAGGCTTGCATTTTAGCCTCATCTCACCTGATGGGAAGTGACGTAGCTAGGATGTTGCATGCTCGCTTAGAAGGTGAACGGCATTCCTAGACAACATGAGGGAACGCGACGAGTCACTTGGCACCATGACTTCGTCAAGGGTGCTAAAAGCTGCCGGCCAAAGTCTACCACTGCTTGATTGTCTGCTCCTTAAGCGTCAGAGGGTTACGTGTAAGACATCGAGGGCTAAATCCATTATTCAATACTAGCGACCCGCCCCGGCTTCGTACGGCTATATTATGCATGTATTATACATATAAACCTTCCTCTTGAATCACTCTATCTATTAAAAAAAACCGCATCAAAATCCGTTGCGTAGTTTTAAAGATCTAAGCATACAAAGGGACATTAACTACACGGAGTTTTATCAATCCTTTTCCTTGTAGTTCAAGCACACTACTGACTTATAAGACACGGGCAGGAACATACAGAGGGGACGAGATGAGGAGATGATGACGGCGGTTTTGTCGTCTGCATTTACTATAATTGCATTTGTCCGCGTCTCGAGTACTTTTCTTACATCCGTTTTGTCCAGATTGTGCCTATCGCATCAAGGTTGCATAACCTTGGCGATAGACTGTTTACAACTCACGTAGCGTAGGAAGGTAAATAAAAGAATACCTGGTCAGTAATTTACAATTATATTTATTTTCAAAACTGCTGCTTTTGTATGAAACAGAACTTGGTCCGACCGGAATCGAGTTTTAACAACATTAAAATTGAACTAAAACGTGATTATATGGATATCTGAGACGCAACTTTTGATATTAAAATAATACAAACAAAGACTGGTAGGTAACCATTGTAACTAGATTCCATCAAACGTTGCATCCATAGAGCGATCCAATACCAAAATGATCTCTTATCATTTATATTACGGTACAAATCATTAATTTTAACCATTTAACACTAAAATTGACAGTTAAACAAATTTTAACTAACGTTTTTGTGCCTTAAAACGAGTGTGACATACACCGTACTGTACCGCTTTAATTACAATATTAATAATTGGTTACTATTTACAATAAATGCAACTTTAAATACCTAGAACCTGTGCTTTATAACAATCTATATAAATATGTTTTTTCTTAGTTTTAAAGCTAGTTCAAATTTAAATCGGAAAGAGGAAAACGGGACGGTGAATGTAATTTACACTCTAGATGTAAAAATATAAGCAGATGTATCTCTCGTCAATCTTTTTAATTACTTTGAAGCTGATTTAGTCAATTTAGCATTTAGAATAATCTGTGAAATTGGTACAGAATTGAATTATTTTGTGTCAATTCACAGACTTTAACTAGAAGTAAAAGATGTTATGAAGATTTTCTGATGCAACAACTTCAAAGAAATCAAATAGATTGATAAGAAGATTATTTTAATTAGCCATGAAAAAATGCAACGTTTAGGTTTGAAGGAATATCTAAACGAAATGAAAATTGGTTAATGCGATTCTTAAATTCGACTATGACGGTACTTGACTAAGTGGCGGAATTGGTAACGCATTTGAACGGTATTCAAAGGATGCGAGTTCGAGTCTCGTCTTAGTCGCAATTTTTGAAGATGCATTTTTCCTTAAAAATATTTTCAGATAGCCCAGTGCAGGCTCAGCACTTTAAAAATAAAAAATCATTGAGATTAGTAAAAGCGCCATCTCTTGTCGAATACGTTAATTAGATGGTTAACTTTCGAGTTATATGTAATGTAAATTCATACTAACAGATGTCGCTAACGAAACTTAATTCGAAAAGAGGTTAATGCGATTCTTAAATTCGACTATGACGGTACTTGACTAAGTGGCGGAATTGGTAACGCATTTGAACGGTATTCAAAGGATGCGAGTTCGAGTCTCGTCTTAGTCGCAATTTTTGAAGATGCATTTTTCCTTAAAAATATTTTCAGATAGCCCTGTGCAGGCTTAGCACTTTAAAAATAAAAAATCATTGAGATTAGTAAAAGCGCCATCTCTTGTCGAATACGTTAACTAGATGGTTAACTTTCGAGTTATATGTAATGTAAATTCATACTAACAGATGTCGCTAACGAAACTTAATTCGAAAAGAGGTTAATGCGATTCTTAAATTCGACTATGACGGTACTTGACTAAGTGGCGGAATTGGTAACGCATTTGAACGGTATTCAAAGGATGCGAGTTGGAGTCTCGTCTTAGTCGCAATTTTTGAAGATGCATTTTTCCTTAAAAATATTTTCAGATAGCCCAGTGCAGGCTTAGCACTTTAAAAATAAAAAATCATTGAAATGAAAATTGGTAAAGGGCTTTGTAAACCAGAAATGTACATGATCTATTGCATTTCGGGCACCAAGATTCATAAAGTCTGATTTTTTAGAGTAAAAGTTGTTATCGTAAATGTAACTTCCTTCTTTTTTAAATGGGTTTAATTGATTAAGTCAATAGACAATCAAATTCTACTGGTACTGAGTTAGATAAGATTTTCTTTAACTGAAGTTCAATGATTAAGAATGATGGTATTTGAGCAATTATTGTATTTAAAGAGAAAACAAAACGTACAGGTAATTGTTCCTACATTCCATACCAAATCTAAAAGCTCGTACACTTAACGCATCCTACGATAATGTACAAACTCCAAGCGTTAGATCTTAGAGTCTACGCCCATAGTGCCGTAAACTTCCCAGCACGTGATAAGACATTTTAATCTATATGTCACAGAGTAGACAAAAGAAGATCAACGCAGTTAAATGCTGGTCCAGGTGTGTCCTTGTATGACACGGTATAGTGAGCGTAGACTTTTAACTTGTCGTGATTCTACCACTACCCACCTCATCTCTTCTAATAAAAATATTGTATAACATCTAGTATATATAGGAAAGATTACTGAATTTGTAAAAAGTACTGTAGTCTTCAATAGAACGATATGCTTAATTTTCTTTGATGGCAGCCCAAAAATTTATTAAGAAAGTTTCTTTTCTATTTAATGATTGTTCGAAGAGATTTAATATTAAAACTGAAATTGGTAATATTGCTTTTGACAATAAATATTATTGCAATCTCAAAGAACGATATTATTTCATTATTATTTAACAACTAGCTGTCCCGGCAAACGTTGTTTTGCTATTTACAAAAAAAAAAACAAAAAAAATAGATGTTGGCCGATTCTCAGACCTACTGAATATGCTCACAAAATTTCATGAGAATCGGTCGAGCCGTTTCGGAGGAGTACAAGTTCGAACCCCGTGACACGAGAATTTTATATATATAGATATTGCTTGCATTCAAATTTCAATTTTGATATTAAATCACCCGAAACCCTATTCATAAGTCTTATAGAGCTTATTACGTAAGCCGTGTAACTTCTTGGATAAGATGACGCTGAATTTGGATGGATCAAGAAATGAAGAAGCATATTTGCTTACCATTCATTGCTTTCGTAGAAGTACACGGCTCAATAATAGCTTACTTTAGGAAAAACTATCAAAGGCAATGTATAAAAAGTAGCAAATACATGAATCACTTAGCAATGTACACCGAAGGAAGCTTTAGATAGAAACGAAACAATAAATAAATGCAATTCCAGATTGTCTAGGTAGTCGAAACTTTCGTTATTCAAAACGCATTCGATCGCACAAGTGGTTCTATCATTATTACAATAATTAATATTTACAATAATAAACACTTGCGTATCAGTCAGTATTTCTTCTCTAACATTATCTTCTTACTTAGCAAATAACTTCACAATATTGATGTCAACAATCATTCATAGTTCATTCTCATTTCAAGTTGCTTTAGAATTAGTAGTTTCACTTTCTGTCTTAGTTATAACTGTTATGAGTACAGCATGTTTTGATTTTACATTACGATCGTGTTTTATATTCACAAATAGGTTTCGATAGGGTGGAAGCAACAATAAAACATTCACTCTAGTCTTTGATTTGATATGACGAACGGCGCGTGCAGTTCCACTCTTAGGGGTTTCACATTGAAACAGAAAAATATTGCACAGAAATTCATTGTTTTTGTCACTATTAATACTAAATTACAATAACTTAACCCCATTTACAACGAATCATAAAATCTAAAATCACTTTTATAAACATAAATTAAATAAACCATCGGTCCAAGGACACCTCCCTGTGGAACCCCGTTTTTTAGACGTACCACTCCTTGATGCCGTCTCTTTTGACCGGCTGCGCGGGCAGCGGGGTGAGAGGGGCGGGCGTGGTGCGGTGCAGAGGCAGGGGCTGGAGGTTCCGGACCGCGCCGCCCGTGACGCTGCCAGGGGCGGAGCCCGCGCCTGTTTGGTAACTCGAATGCGCCTGAAAGGTATAAAATGAAATTTAAAAAATAGAAAATGAATCACCCTTAGAAAAAACGAACAATCTAACGGGACGAAAAACGAGTCCTCATTATTTTAAAGTAAGTGAAAAAAATGTTATTTATGTTACTTACCTGATTCCCAAGCAACGCAGCGCTAGCGCCCTGCTGATAGTTCTTATCCTCAGTGACTTTATATGAAGGATCGAACTTGAACACTATATACTTGAGCACTATGATTACTATTAGGATTATAGCTATCAGGACTGATGCGACTATCCCTGTAACAATTAAAAGTATATGTAAGACAAAATTGTAAAAAAATGATTTACTGTGATTATTACGATTTTCACAAAACACACCTAAGAACCATACTACATTAAGTGCACAAGCACATTCTAGAAATCCCCTGCATCGGGGATTACTAAAGTGGGCCTCACTTAACTTTAAACACTCATAAGGACCCCTAGCCCAATTTATAGACTATTGTTAATATAGACTATTGTTAAGAAATCGGCACTGTACTTAGTACATTCAAGGAGCACTAGTCCATCTTGCCCCTTACTTGTGATGAAAATAGTTCTCCTTTCAAACAAAAATACCTATGCCACTGACAGAAACACAGCAGATACCCAAGTCACCTCTCTTTTTGCAAAATGAAACTTACCAACGATAGTAGCAAAGAATTCCGATTCCGGTGGTACAACTCTGTTATCCGTTGTCTTCGGATGGTACCACTTCGTCGTGATCTCGTGCTCGTATCCGTTGTAATCAGGATGCACCCTTCCTGGGTGGTGTTCATCTACAAATAAAATATAACAAATATTAGCCTTCATATTTTGAGCAAACGCCCTAATGCAATATTAGAAAATTGATAAAGCGGAATACACTAAACAATGAAATCCGATTTGCTCGTATACAAGTCAACTCATATCGTAGTTTTTAATACAAAATAACAAACAATAGCAAAAAAGAACCTCACAAAAAGTATTTTTTTCCTTCTATCTAAATACACTGTGTAAAAGAGTTATTATGATTATATTATAAGGTGACCACACCCAAAACAAATATCTGTAAATCATATTATATAAAAATTGTTCAATAGTGGTTCGTCTAACCTATCTCGTAAGTAGGCGTCCTCGCTTCGATCTCGTTTTCTCTTCGATCTTCGTAGTCTGGAATATGGTCTTCTTCGGTTGTGTGTGTTAAATCGTCATGTTTGCCTTGCGTTGGTGTGAAATGTCCAGAGTGAGTGTGATCTGAAAGATTTTTTATTTATTTTACTAGCTAATGAAAACATCTATACATCATTATTTACGTTACAATACAACCGAATTGAGAACCTCCTCCTTTTTTTGAAGTCGGTTAAAAAGCAACTGATAAACAGATAACCAGACGAAAATGGTAGCATGCATGCTGGGATACATGTTACCATTTTGGTCTGGTTATCTGTTTATCAGTTGCTTTTTAACCGACTTCAAAAAAAGGAGGAGGTTCTCAATTCGGTTGTATGTATTTTTTATGGATGTTCGCGCATATCTTATTTATTTGTCAACCTTGGAAAGGGTCTACCTCAAGAGGTAGACCCTTTCCAACAGAAAAAGATACATCAAAATCGGACCACCCGTCAAAAGTTTAATTTGTTTATCTGTTATAAGATCAGTGGAACCATCTAGACTAGAGCCTAGGGATTGTAAGTAATCTTTCTTACCGTCAGTAGGTGTAGTCCTTCGTTCAGGTGTAGTGCCACTATCAAAAGTCCCAGCATGCATGTTATCATGGTCTGGTAACGTTGTCTGTTTGTCAGTTGTGTCTTTAGTAGTCTCTCCTGTTGAAAGGTCTCGATCTGTGGAACCTTCTAGAGATTTGTCGACGTGTTCTGTTGATGGCGAGGTGGGAGATGTCATACTGTGTGTACTGCTTGTGCCGGAACTACTGAAAAAATATGAATAATATTACTAGATAATATTATATCCACACTAAGATAATTTAGACGACCCAGTTGGCACAATGGTCACCATGCCGGACTGCCAAACATAGGGTTGCGGGTTCGATTCCCGCCTCAGACATGTGTTTATGCTTAGATATTTGTCTGTAGTCTGGTTGTTTCTATGTATTATAAGTATATATTTACAAAAGAAAAGTATATAAGTAGTATATCCGTTGTCTAGCACCCATAAAATAAGTCTAGTTACTTAGTTTGGGGCTAGATAGCGATGTGTGGAATGTTCTGCAATATTTATTTATTTATTATTTATTTATAAAAAATGGGATTCAGTTTAAAACATTTTCCTTTCCACAAATTCCACTCGGGTTTTCCATAATATTATTATTTGTTTAACTAGGTTTGAAAATCGGATCCCGGACCTCTACTAAAATTTAAAAATGAATGAGTTTCACATACTTTCATCCCCATTATTCTACCCTTTTAGATAATTTTGAAAAATGCTGACTTACAAAACATACAGGATTATTTACCCTTGTTTCTGAGCCTTATAAAGTCAAAGTCCTAGAAGTCAGTACTTTGCAAAATTAGATGGTTAGTTCTCTAATTTTGTAAATTGAAAACTTAGCATACTTACGTTGTGATAGAATGTTCAGGTTCAGTGATCTCTTCACTATTGGAGCCAGAACCTTCGATACAATCTTCATCATCACACGGCTTCATCAGCTTTCCACTTATATCGCCCTGGAAATTCAATCATAGATAACCTTGCTATGAAGTTTTGATAAGGACTCTACAAGTTTTAAAGTTTTTTTGTCAGAAACCATAAAAAGGATCGTATTGTCTCTAAAATACTGTAAATTATTTAGAGAATATACGTAGTATTTATGTTAACTATCAATACGTATTGTATTTTAAGCTCAAATTGATTGATGCTGAACAAGTATAAAAACTTAACTTTAATAGTGTAAGGATAGAATACGCGTCAAGGTTTAGACTTAGCTAATATAGCTTCGAAGCCACCTCTTTTTGTTGGTAATGTTTGTCTTCCGAACAACTAGACCGATCTCGATAATTATTTTACAAATAGAGAGCTACATTATAGAGACGTGATATAAACTGCTATTTACCCAGATATTCCTAAGGGATCCGAATTTACACTAAGTAGGTATATAAAATATATAAATTCCAATAAACTTCGTTACATACCTTATGCAACTTCGAAGGTGGTCTCCTCGTAGACGGCACATAGACAGGAGTGATTAGATCATCACCAGATCCTGCATCAGGTAGAACACAGGCGTCTTCATCATCGTCCCTGCAGCCAGAGCCCGCGCCGGAGTACACCAGCTCGTCCAGGACACCGGGACCTCCGTACCCCGAGGGTGGGGTCTGTAAGATTGGAGTTATAAGGTCTTAAGAAAATATAGGTATTAAAATAATAATGATAGGTCTAACTAACAACTGAAAACAGGGACACATGTGTTGGACCGTGTTGGACTGCCATGATCACATGGCAGTCCAACACGGGGACGACTTTGACTTTTTTGAGAATAACTGATCTAAAATAATAATTCTGTGACGCGATTATAAGTGTTTTGATGTCAGCAAAGGACTGAGAGTAACAGGTGCATATCTCAACATTTTAATTTTTTAATAGCGGTTAAGTAATTGTAAATTATTATGCTTGATATCACTAAAGCTTTCGAAGTGTTAGTTATTTCACGTAAATAACCAAAAATTATTGAACCGTCATTAAAAATTTAAAACTTTAAAATATGCACTTGTTACCCTCAGTCAGTAAAAGGTGCTGACTGTACTTCTGCTATGCAGTATTAGTGGCGGTCAAGTAAAACTGGTTAAATAACGTTTGAAAATCAATTCAGACGATCCTTTTCTGGATGGGTATTTTGTAATTATTAAAATTTACTCCATCCAAATTGATTCCATGCCGCATGCCGTATGGTAAAGAAAAAAAACGAGCGGTGTTGGCTTCGTTGGAGATACCTCGACTTTCATTCTGAAGGTCGTGGGTTCGAATCCAGGCCGGCCGGGCACCAATGTATTTTTCTTAAGAAAAATGTATGTGCGGTAATTGACATTGCTCTTACGGTGGAGGAAAACATGGTGATGAAACCCGCGGCTTAGTTAGCTCCAGAAGTATTGACAAGTTCTCTCCTCTGGACATGGTCGACTAAGCTGAGAGGGTAGTAGGTACTGGGCAAGTCTACTCCATCTTCACGCAAAAAGGACCCAATCAAAAAGGGTCTAATCCCGGAAAACAGTCCTTATACAAGTACAATGGTAAAGAAAACATCACAAACCTGTTGCATCCTATTAATATCTCTATCCAATGGCGTAGTAGCTCTCCTAGCGTCTCCTCTGACAGAGACGGCTGGGTCCCCAGCAGCTGCAGCGTCCAGCACTCGCACCGCGTCGACGACGAGGCCGGCCATCACGCCGGCGAAGGTCCGAGCACCACCAGCTCCACCGCCGACAGTTATTGTTGACATGCTGTTGAACACTGTGGACTGTTGGCCTGCACCTGTATGAAATCAATTTGATTCATTAATGAGTATCACTATCACTACATAGTATAAAATAAAGTCGCTTTTTCTGTCCCTATTTCCCTATGTATGCTTAAATCTTTAAAACCACGCAACGGATTTTAATGCGGTTTTTTTAATAGATAGAGTGATTCAAGAGGAAGGTTTATATGTATAATACATGCATAATATAGCCGTGCAAAGCCGGGACGGGTCGCTAGTGGGAATATATAAGTGATATTAAAGCTAACCATAAACTCATTATAATGAAAGTTTATCTTCACCGAAAGTTAAGAATATTATAGTTAATATTGTAATCTATTAAAACACTAAAGAATAGAGTTCTTTTTACCAACATGTCCAATCCAGGTACTTAGAACTTTTTAGAAATTCTTTGGCTTCGCTCCTAGAAGCAAAGGAGCGAAGCCAAAGAATTTCTAAAAAGTTCTAAGTAGTTCTTGAAGTTTTTGTCTATATTTCATGAGATTATTTATTTTGCTGGTACGTTTTTGTATCTTATCTATTTTATGTATGTATCTACTTTATTCATTTAATATTTAGTACCTAATTAAAAACGCTTTGTAAGCTTTAAATAAAAGCATGTCGCTTCGGGGTTTGAACCACTCAGCTTATTTCATGCCTATTATCTTTTGTCGATATGATTTTTTTATTCTTCCATATAAAATGAGCTCACCTTGCGGATGCCTTATATTAACGGCATAGTTATCCAAATGCAGCGAGGCCCGACTCCCGTTCCTCGTGAACCTCGCCACGTGGTATGCTCCATCGTCAACCTTCGCCGCTTCATCACCAAGTGGCTGGTCACCTCCTCCCACGTTGTAGATCATGAATAAGTTGCCATTTATCTGGAAAATTTTTTAGTATTTGCGTTACTTTGAAAACTCCGATATTTAAAATATACGTATGTTTTAAATACAATATAAATTGTACAATTAGTTTAGGCACTTTTTAAATATTATTTAACTTAACTTAAGTTTTATTGTCCCAATTGGACCAAAATTTGAAATCAGCAGCATTAGCAGAATTCCTAGGTTCACTATTTTTGTATATTCAGGCAGGAGCTAGACTCTAGTCTATACCAACCTAAGGGTAAATCTTAGTTTCAGTTTAGTATAATTTTCGATAAGATATAGAGCTAATTAATCACAGATGTCTTTCTGGATAAGTTAGGAACACAGTCACTTTCAGTCGAAGTAGACCCCGGACTCTCAAGAGCTCGGAGTGATGCAACCGGCGACATCGCTCGGATGATAGATGGAACAGTCTCAGCCACCAGAGTCTTAAAAATAACATTTTTGTAACTTAATTGTAACTTACGATCTCCATTTGCATATAATCCTGTGTATTTGAAGACTCGACTCTAAGCAGTACCGCGTCAGACTTGCTCGTCACGAATCCCAGAGCTATCTTATTGACTTCTGTGTCTTCTACCGCATCAGGGGCAAAAGTATAGGTAATTATACCTCGTCCAGGTCCAAATTCGTAGGCTATTGATTCTGAAAAAATACATGAAGTTTTAACATATAGTATACAGGTTAAAAAGGAGTGTTCTATTAGATCTATCTATCCATTAGCTATTTTCTTATGCAAGTGATAGGGCACGATAGGCAGGAAATTAGGTACGCCATGTCCTGCATTAATCCATAATTCATCTAACACAAATAAGTATACCTAGGTAGGTATATAGAATTTATGTTACAAGAATAGTTCTTAAAAACTTAAAAAATCTCCTTACTCAGCCATAGGGGCATGCAACACGCATTCAATAAATTCCATCCAAAAAGTAATAAATATTTTTTTGGAAATCGTGTTACTTAGTTTAAAAATAGTATAGTTACCCTAAGAAGGCCCAAAAGGAGATGGCGTTATAGTTGGCATCGTAGGGACTGGATCCAGATAGCACTAGATATGGAACGCAAAGAGGGGAGGCCTTTGCCCTACTGTGGGATTGAATGGACTAAAAATAAACAATAATTACCATCGTAACATGTTGGTCCAGTGAAGGAAGTAAGATCACAATCACAGACGTAAGTGTTCCATTGTTGAACACATACACCTTTGTTCGCGCATGTATTATGTGTGCATTTTGTTGGACCTGAAAACATATTATCCAATAATCACTAAACTTCAATCAAATACATAGAACTTTGGCTAAATATTATTATGAAAAAAAATGTATTCCGATAGAATTTAAGTACAATGATTCTTGCTTTCCTCTACATATTTCTTAAATAATTTCATATTTTTTGTAATGATGAATATTACCTTTTTGAATATTTCCTTATAAACCTATTTGTTTCTGTTATATTCTTTCGGTTAAATTTAATAACTTTTTAAATTTATATTTATTGACAGATTTTTTTGGCATTACACGTGCCATTTTGAAAACTTAACCACCTACCTATTATAAAACTAATTTTATTTTAAATTCGGTAACAACCACCTAAGTATAGGTACTAAGTATAAGTATAGTAAGTGTAGGTTGGGATAGGTCCCATAGAAATATCAAAATAAAAAAAACTGGTTGCCTGTAAAGTCGGTATACGGGCGAAAGTTTTACGTGACAACAACTGTGCTCGAGTGGAAGGGACGCGTGCCTTTCACTTTTTATGTCTGTCTCTCTCGCTCTTAGGCGGGCTAACCATGCCCGCGTGCCTCTCACTCGCTCTCATTGTGAGCGCATAACGTCAGCGGAGCGTAACGCAGTTTCTTGAAGTGTCACCCGGCAAACCAATTTATGAAACGTTGTCACGTCAAAAGTAGCCCATGGTATTAATTCAGATCTCCAGCTATCTAGATTTATCACAATCAGTTCAGTATTTATAATATCAGTAGAATTAAAATAGGATTCGTCATTGTCAAAAATTTAATTTACATGTTTGTTTACATTTTATTCAGAATTTTGTATTTCTAACTTCACGTTTTCTTTAAGCCAAATAACATTGATTCTAGAGTAAGATTCATACCTTCACATCCAGAGCCCAAAGATGAGCTAGGAACAACAGCGTCTTCCATCAAGGACGGAGATTCACCAGGCATATCCAGACTAGACATACAACCTTCGAAACCTTGCCTAGATAACACTCCTACTGGTAAAGACGTATACATATCACGCGTTACACCACCAATGTATAATATACTGTCCAGTTCTAACATTAGACTTGAACCTGAAAACATTAGAGATATTTTATGAACTGATATGATTTGTGCCAAAATAGTAAGTAACTACGCGGAACGCTGAAAATAAAATAATAAAGACATACATAAGATACATAGGAAAAAATTAACATAAAAAAATACAAAATCTCATAATTCAAATGAACTCACTGTAACTTTATATTTTTGTTTTTGTATGCTATATTTTGTAATTAATAATGTACCTACATCTTAATCCCGAGCAATATATAACCTTTTAATGTAATGGGAAATGATAGTCAGACATCCCCCACGTAAAAACAAGATTTATTGTTTCCCCGGGTCTCATTATGCGACTAAGACCCTAGAAAATTATAAGTAAAATAGAGAAAGTGTAAGTATAAACATTTAAAGAAAAATAGTATGGAATAATAATTTTGTTATTAACCCTGTCCCCCACTTACTTGTCGTATGCATCTCCAAGTCCTCATCAACTTGCAAAGTATGTATCTTAGGTGTCGGTCTTCTAACAGACACTGTGTGCCATCTGTTATCATTCAAGAAATTCTTCAACTTATCTTTCATAGTAACTACTCCATCTCCAAGATTAAACACACAATGTATATGACCATTAACAAGTTCAATCGCTATGAAGTCTTGTTTCTTTCCACCATTGTAGAACAGCAATCCATCCATCTCAGTCGTTCGGAAGTAAAAATCTAAATACGTATTAGCATAGGCCTTTAGTAAAGGAAGACCGACATACGTATGCTTTGATTTAAACGTTACTGATTTGTAAACGTTCAAAGTATCAGGCTTCACGAATTTTCCGTTGAAAATTATGTTGGACGTATCGTAGATATTGTTATTTTCATTAGAACTACCAATGCCTAGGGTTTTAGCCATATCTATATATCGTATCCCGTTGAAGATAAACTTTTGTAGGTATCCAACAAAGTTTGGCAAAGTTGAAGTCATTTGAATTTCTTCCTCCGGGTGGTAAAGTCCTCCTAAATGCAAAGTTGAAATTTCTAATGTTGACGCTTTTCCTAAAATAGTTTCAGCTGTAAAGACAAGATTTGTTTTTTAGTGAAACGAATTAATAAAAACGACAACACCTAACAACAACATTGACGGTAAAATAAAAATAAATTAGCATGTTACTTGTTTCTCACTATTAGCCATTTTTTTATTTACAGACAGTAGAGCGGTTAAGAAAGCATTTGATAGATCTATATTCAAACTCGAATCTTAGCGTCTAGAAGAGTTCATTTAACAAACAGCAACATTTCAGATTTACCATCAAACATTAACTAAGTACCTACATTTTTCTGACAGTGTTTATTTGTATGTTGTATATTTTAATCTGTTTCTATATAATCTATTAAATGAAGATATTTTTAAACAAAAAATGCTGATATTTAATTTTAATATAGAAACAAATTGCAATACAGAGTACATAGTATTGTCAATAACATTATAATAAAAAACTAAGACATTCTCAAAATGTAAAAAAGAAGTTAATTATATTTATAATATTGTTGTTGACAATACAGATAATGTTTCGTATATTAAGACGTACACATAGGAAACTACAGAAGAAAGTAAATTATAAAAAAGGAAACGAAAGCCAAACTTAAAGGTGTATACGAAGTGCCAGCTAAAAACAACATAAATAAAGCTTCTATCTACACGGCTATAGGACATCTAACGTTTGAACATTGTTGGAATTTCAATTCACTTGTGGGAAAAAGTGAATTCAAATTTGCTTATCAATAACCTATTTGGTTTGATTTCGTGGTCGATGTAATAGAAGATATTGAAATTGTAATTGAATATAAAAAACTTAATAACAACAATATTGACGACAATGAATCAGTTTGTTTTGTGATAAATACTTAAATATTATGATTTAGTTACGATAATAAATATAAGATAGAAGATATGAAAGTTAGTGAACTCGTGGAGTGAGTAGAGAAAGAAACTGTTAAATCTAATTGAAGTTATAATATTTTAATATGTGTAATTATTGTAAAATCTGTATGTGAACTTTATTTACAAGTTTATAGTAAGTTTCTCATTCAAAGTATTTCTTTAAACAAAGATAACCCAAATCGACAACAGCATCAAACCAAAACCAACCTTATTTTTCCACTACTTAAGGGTCAAAATAAAAGTGTGCGGGTGCGTCCCGTGCATACGTACATAACATACCGCGCACTGCTGTTGCCGTATCCACCTGTAGCTTAAGATTTGAAGCTCGACGCGAAAAACGAATAGTGTGCCATTTATCATCAGCCACGTTTGTACCAGCTAGAAGATTCTGAAAAGAAAAACAAATCATGTGCAAAAATATATTAGACTATAGCTGAAAAATAAGCACTACAGTCATCTGTAGCACTAATTATAGCACAGCTCCTATCTTTTAAACCTCACAAACTATGGTTCACCTCTTGACCTGCCCCTCCAATCCTAATAGCTGTACATTGGCTGACCTGATGTCAGCTAATAACAACGCCAGGGACCTGGCAGCTCACTGGAGTGGGCGGATCTAACCCTGCCTCATCAATACCCCCCCTTTAATTTATGCTATCGATACGAAGAAGAACCTCAAAATCTTTTAATTTTGAGCAATTTGTCGGCGACTGACTGTATGGATTTTAAATTAGCGCTTATCGACTCCCCCAGTCCAGGGGGGGACGATAATCGTAAAAAGTTCTTGACAGAGGGTCAGTTGAGAGTCGGTGTGAACGTGAACCATGGTGATGCCATACAAACTATCGGCTTGAAATATATATTAATTTGTCTACCTTTTCTCTATCTCCTAGCCGAACACTAGCCCTGACTCTGCCCGCAGCCACGGCTAACTCGATTCTATCTGCGGAATGTTCGGAAGCGGTCCTCAATAGAAGACCAGCCTTAGTCGTCCTGAACCGGAGAAGCAACTCCTCAGTCTGCGTGATGTGTTCTGCACCTAACGATGCAGTGAGATGCTGGCTGCCGTTTAGGAAAATCGTCGGAGACTCTGAAATTCAGTATGTGTTATGTAACTTAAAAATTCGTATTTTAACCACTAACACAATGATTGGATGAACTAACACTAACAAAGCTGTAACATAGCTTTTGCTCATTTACTTTTCTTTTGTAAATATATACGTATAATACATATAAAACAATCAGACCCCAGACAATAAATATCTAAGCATAAACACTTGTCTGAGGCGGGAATCGAACCCACAACCTCATGTTTGGCAGTCTGGCACCAACCGTGACGTGGTGACCAAGTCAAATTCTTCAAATTATTATCATGGGTAAGCACGCTATGATAAAAGAGGCAATGAATAAACACTGGCATATATGCCATCCGAAAGATAAAACTGCCCCAATTATAATGAGTCATCTAAGGTAGGTAACTTACCTCGTCCGCAAGTAGGTCCACCATAATTGGTAAAAATACATTCACACAGCGGTCGATTCCAGCCTTCATAGCAAGCACCTCCGTTCTGGCACGGCGCGCTGGTGCACTGCTTCATCAGGACGTGGCATGCTGGACGGACTGACGCTGGAAAATATCAAAGGACTCAAAGTTAATGATAGTTCACTGCAAGGCAAGGGTTGACGACCCAGTTGGCACAATGGTCACCGTGCAGTTACTTAGCTTCGGGCTAGATGGCGATGTGTGGATTGTCTTGCAATTTTGTTTGTTTCTTTGTTTCAGGTAATCGATTACTCTTAGTGAGGATTGGCAAAGGATTTGAGTATAGGAATTTGAATTGATAAATTTTGAAAGATCAGAAACTTAAGGCCATAGAAACCAGTATCCAAAGTGCTATTTTCTGTTAGAAATCGTTATCATTTAAGAGGAAAGGGTACCGGGGCTCTTTCCATACAAATTATTACAAACGTAGTCGACTGGTTTCTCCCTGGATAATGACACTAGAGCAAATATTTTTGGTGCATGAAACTTATAACTGCCATGACCCTATTTTTTTATTTTAATTTCTATGATAATTAGAAAATAAAAAAAAAACAAAACATAGGAGCAGTTATTTATAGGTTTTATGGCACAAACATATTTGTGCTAGTGTCATTATCCAGGGAGGAAACAGTCGACTACGTTTGTATGGAGAGAGCGCAGGTACCCTTTCACCTTAAGGCAAAGTTCTAAGGATGAAGTTACAAAAGTTTTTTTTTTCCTTATTTCTTCGTTGTATATGTTACCTATTTCTTTGTGTGTGTTAATTTAAAAGTTGTCGTGTGCCTGTACCAAATAAATGCTTTTCTTTCTTTCTTTCTTTCAAAAAAGAATAATTACAAAGTGGTTGTGTCTCCAATTAATCAGACAATGACAGACAGACAGACGGACAAGAAAGTGATCTTATAAGGGTTCCTTCTTTGACCTTTTGAGGTACGGAACCCTAAAAATTAAGAAATAACACTCAGTTACAGTCAAACTAATACTAGCTGTTGCCCGCGACCTCGTACGTATGGTAGTTGTGTTTTTGAAGTTATACTTCTTTAGCCGCGTTATGAAAAATGATGAGAGTGAATTTTTATGATGCGCGCGCACCGTGACACGGAAAATTCACATGTTGAAGTTGTCCGCAAACCGCAAGATGACAGCTGTCATAAAACCAAATAGCTACCTACGTGAAACTGAAAATGAGGTTAGTTCAAAGAGATACTACTACATAATTATTTTAATGTAATTATTTATTTAAATATTATGTGACTGGAAAATTATTTCTTAATGATACCAAAGAAGTATAACTTCTCACGCGCGTACATAAGTACACGCACCCAATTTTTTTTATACTCAAACTTTCCTCTTGAATCACTCTACTTATCTATTAAAATAAACCAAATCAAAATCCATTGCGTAGTTTAAGAGATCTAAGCATACATACATAGGGACAGACAGACAGCGGGAAGCGACTTTGTTTTAGGTATACTATGTAGTGAAGTGTAGATGTTGATTTGAAATCATTCGCATGAAATCACATTAAAACGTCTTAAAAACTAAGTCAGGTTGTGTGCCTTTAGACCGTGCCCACCAGTGGTAACTTAAGATGCTTGGAAATGTCCTCTATCTATAATATAAAAATGAATCGCAAAATGTGTTGGTAAGCGCATAACTCAACAACGCCTGGACCAATTTGGCCAATTCTTTTTTTGTTGTGTTTGTTATTGTCCGGAGAAGGTTCATATGAAAGAAAAAATTAAGGAAATTTCGTAGAAAATTATTACGCGGGTGAAACCGCGGGGCTCAGCTATTTAGTATATTATTGCAAAGGCCGCGAAATAGGTAATTACGGGTCGAGTATGAGTCACTAATACGACACAGGCAATTGCTATTTCTGCCGAGGCAAATTTAGCGCTTTTCTCAAAAAAAAATGCAGGTAAATAACACATACCTACCTTTTTCTAATTTTTCCAACTCATAAGATTTTCACATACTTTCAGGTCCAATTTTTTCCATTGACTTCGCTGGAAGCAAGTTTTGATTGCCTATTTGGCTTCTTGATCTTAAATCAGTCTCTATAAAATTTCACTCTCTGAACCATTAGAACTCATTTTAATTATTATATATACTTATCTTTCGTAGTATTTTATATTCTCTTTGTTATGTATGTAAATATCAAATCAAGACGAATTTTCAGCTTTGCCGCTATTTTTTTATTTATCATCTGTGCCGAAAGGCAAACGCATTTATGGCTATACAGCCACGTGAACGCAATTTGTCATAAGCAAAGAGTCTTACTTTGGTATACTTTAAAAAAAGAGATCCAATCAAAGAGTATTTAATAACCCCAGCACGCTTCATACAACATTGTTGGAACGTTGTAATGTTCCAAATTCAAAAAACGCTCCTGCAATCTGCAATGGATTTCATTTTCTTCGTTCGTAAATTCGATACTTCGTGTGTTCTTTTAACGAAAATGATAACAATATTTCCATGCATGCTTGAGAATAGTATCTTTCTGGCGTACTTTTTCGCTCACTACCCTCATGTTGCAATTCTAACCTGATCTAACCTACCTTTACGGCGTCGCTAGTCGGTCGCGAGCTGTCGTGGAGGACGGTCGAGTTTTCGTCGCGCTCCCGCAGAAGGAGCTCCCTGAGAGGTTCGTGTCTCTCAGAGGTGACTGTCATGGATATGTCTTGGTTTACTTATTTGAAAACAAAAGCCTTCATTTTATGTTATTGAACCGTGTTTATTATAAGTTTAAAATTCACATTTTGTACTAATTAACAAGAGCTCTCATATAAACATCATAGCCGTAGCCATCTTTTTAATTCGTCTGGTGTTGCCAGTGTACAACACTTAAAAACTACTGTCGGGGAGTTGCCTGTTACTTAAATTTAAAAGGTACATATTCTACTCACGACATCCTCCCCACACGGAAAATAGTTAACATATTTTCAATAATACATTTTAATGTCAAGATCAAAACGTTCTGATACCTTTACAGAACGGTCTTTATAAAATTACATAGTCTAGCTACATTATTGTAGCACATCAATATTAAATATTCTTACTTAGTATAATAATTAGTTATTTACTATAAAAACCGACTTAACAGAATGTTAAGTTATGTTCTATACGTTACAATGTGTAAACCTGTCAATTACTTCTAAATTAAATAAGTTTTAAACATATTTCATACGAATTATCTGTCCTAGTCAATTAATAAATATTAAATATTAAGTTATCAAATTCAAAACAATTGTTATTTCAATATCATATGGTTTACAAAATACAAGTACATATAAAATACCATATTGCAATTCAAATTTTAATTACTGTCACTTTAGTTACCTACTTATAATCTAAAGACGAAAATTATGGTTGGCTCTTAAACTTACATAAAGAATTCGATTTTACACATAACTGACGTTAACCAAATTAGTCTAGAAAACGATGCGGCATTTTAACAAGTCTACCATGTCTAGTAGTCACAGGAGGGATCTGTGCATCGTCGTATCGGTCCGATTCCACACATGTGTCTGTACCAGTGTCCCTGGTCAAATTAGAATCAGACTTACCTTTATCTTTATGTAGTCTATGCCACTCATCGGTGACTGTGGTCAACTCTAAAGGATATAGCCTTTGTACCGCTCTTACCAATTCTCCAGTAGCTGTCTGCAGTTTCGCAACTCTGCTGTGACCGTCAGCACCTGTAAACAGTTCTCTAATAATACCTAAAGGCCAGAATAACCGACTAGACTCGGTCTCAATAAGAACTATGTCATTTACTTTAGGAAACCTTGATTTACATCTGTCTTTACTACATATTAAAGCTAAATATTCGTTTCTAAAACGCTGTCTAAAGTCATTACGTAATTTCTGCAAATAGTTCAAACGTACATTTAGATTTGTAGTATCTATTTGGTCTAAATCAGGTGTATCTGTACTTGTCAAAGGTTGCAAAAACATCACTGGCGTGAGAGGTTTCAAAGAATCGTCGGCTGTCACCACATACGTCAAGGGGCGGTTATTAATGACTGCTTCGCAATCACACAGCAGTGTAGACAACTCTATATATGTAACAGATTGTTTACCTAAAATTCTGCGCAACATTTCCTTCACTACCTTGATGAGTCTCTCCCACCATCCTCCCCACCACGGAGCTCGAGGCGGAATCAGCCTCCATATTATAGGCGGAAGGGCGGCGGCTGTCGCTGCTTCTATTTCTGTCCAATTGACTTCCTTGAGATAATTTGAGCAGCCTTGAAAATTACCTCCGTTATCTGTATAGATGACATTAATTCGACCTCTTCGAGCAATGAAACGACGTAGAGCCATCAGCATGCTGCTAGTTCCAAGCGATTCCACTAGTTCCAGGTGTACTGCTCTATAGGTCGCACATGTGAACAGTACTATCCAGCATTTACTCTGGTCTCGAAGATAGAGCGGTCCGGCTAGATCTATTCCTGTTACCTGGAATGCTGCTGTTGCTTCAATTCTGCCAGTAGGTAATGGAGCTTCTGGGACTTCATAGTGCTTGCTCTTGCTTCTTTTACAAATGACACATCTCAAAACAACACCCTTGACGAGACGTCTTATGTTCAAAACCCAGAAATCATTTCTGATATTTGACAATAAGAACTGTGTCCCGGCATGACTGAGTCTCTCGTGTCTCTGTCTTACGAGTCTCTGCACTATCTCGTTTTTCCCAGACAACAATATTGGCTTCACAAAGTTCTTATCTTCTTGGCTTAGCTCTAGTCTTGTATTCACCCTGAGTATCCCTTCATCATCTATGCTTGTGTTTAAATTATTTGGTATTTTTCCTTGTATGAAATTCTCTCTCTGTAGTAATTTAAATAATGACTTTTCTGCATTGATATATTCATCATTTGTTATGTCATTCTGTTGTACATTAAATTTCTTTCTAACTTTACTATTAAAACGTAAAATCCATGCTACGAGTCTAACAATTTTGTTATATTTAGAAAAATACATTAATCTTCTACTGAATGGCTCTACTGTGACATCTGTATTAACTACGACGCTACGACTTTGCTCTTCCAGCACTAATTCTTCATTGCAATCTCCTACCTTTGATTTTGGCCAATCTTCTATGTTGCATTTTAGCCAATCTGGCCCTTCATGCCATTTACTCTCCAGTAGCTTTGCTGCAGAGCATCCTCGTGATGGTAGGTCTGCCGGGTTGCTTTCGCCAGGTAAATGGTGCCAATCGTTGCGATCTGTAGTTGAACATATCTCTTTGACTCTATTTGAGACAAAAGTTTTCCACTGTGTTTGTCTCTTTATCCATGCCAGTGTCACAGCCGAATCAGTCCAAAAATATACTCTGTAATACTTACAGTTCGCTAGCAATCCAGATTCTATAACTTCTTTGTATAACCGAGAAGCAATCAGTGCCCCCATGAGCTCTAATCTCGGTAGTGACATCTTCTTATTAGCTGGAGCTACTCTGTTCTTTGCTAAAACTAGCTGCACATAAACTTTTTCATTATGTTCTACTCTCAAATAAATACAGCTTGCATATGAATTTTGACTTGCATCACAAAATACATGAAGACTGGTTTCACATTTCTCCACTGGAACAGGTGTCATACATCTTGGTACACAATATTTGTTGATCATATGTGCTGTCTTTAACCACTTTTTAAATTCTTGGGTGAGTTCAATGGGTATTTCTTTATCCCAGTTTATTTTTTGTTCCCATACCTTCTGCATAATAAGTTTAGGTATTAATGTTACTGGGCAAACAAATCCAAGTGGGTCAAACACATGTTGTACTATTGACATCACATTTCTTTTCGTTATTTTCTCTGGTATAGTCTCATTTATGTTCATGTTGCAATGAAGATTGTCCTCCAACATGTTCCAAGTCAATCCCAGCACGGAGACTGTAACTGTATTATCTATTCTATGCGGCGCTGTCACCCATCC
Organism: Idaea aversata; assembly: GCA_907269075.1. Classification (NCBI taxonomy): domain Eukaryota; kingdom Metazoa; phylum Arthropoda; class Insecta; order Lepidoptera; family Geometridae; genus Idaea; species Idaea aversata. Next base: position 1,453,085 of record OU026100.1, read on the forward strand.
TCGCAAATCAAATTTACCATTACTCATGATGGCTTTTGATTCTGTAATAAAGGTCTTTAGCTCATTAATTGTGTCAAAACTAGTCACACAATTATCGACATAGAATGATTCTTTTAATTTATCTGCAGTTTTCTTACAGGCCCCTGTGCATTTTTCCAAGTGATGCTTTATGGTTGCACTCAACAAAAATGGGCTACATGTAATTCCAAAAACTACCCTTTTGTGTCTTAATGTCACTATCTTATCGCACATCTCTATATTTTCATACCATAAAAATTTCAAATAGTCTCTGTCTCTCTCTGTGATGGATATTTGCAAAAATGCTTGCCTAATGTCAGAGACCACCCCAAAAGTACCTTTCCTAAACTGTATTAATAACTTTGGAAGCAATTCTATCATATTGACACCTTTATTAATACAGTCATTCAGTGACCATCCATTCCTGTCTTTAGTAGATGCGTCGAAGACTGGACGTACTTTGGTCGTTGTACTAGAGGGTTTAATGACGATCTGATGTGGTAAATAGTGACCCATATCTGTTCTGTTCTCAGTAACCTCCTCAATGATTCCATCCTTCTTCCAATCTTGAAGGACCTTATTATAACTATTGAGGTTACCTGTCGACTTCAATTTTCTTGTAGTCGTCTCCAGCCTTTTACATGCAACTTCATAGTTTGTGTGTAGCTCTGGACGCCCTTCTTTCCATACCAGCGGGACTTCGTAACGGCCTTGCGCATTCACTGAAATGTTATTATTGAACACACTTAAAATTTCTGTTTCCATTTCTCTATTAATCCGCTTTTCATAGGGTTCCTTTATTCCTAATAGCTCCACACTCCACAAATCAGAAAGATTTGCTTTTGAAAAGCATGAAACATTCATAGTGCTGGTCGTGGTTTGTATTTCTATTGGGCCCTGTATAGTCCATCCTAAATTGGTGTTAACAGCCATCAAGTTGTTATCTAAATATACCAATCTATCTGTAATGATGGACCCTAGGTAATCTGACCCAATCAAGAGACCTATTTCAGTGTCTGCAAAATTATTATCACTGATCTTTATATTCATGTCTCGCAATTTTTCTAATATAGTCACATTCTGAAGTTTTGGTAGGTGTCCACACAAATTATCCTGCTGCAATGCATTGATCTTAATAAAAAATGAGTTGTCTACACTACTCACCGGTAACTCAAAGCATTCATATACCTCAACAGGTCTTCTTTCACCTCCAAATAATATGTGACTCATACTCTCTGTGCCAGTCGACTGCAGCCCCAATTTCTTGACAACTGCAGCTTTAACATATGACCTCTGTGATCCGCTGTCTAGCAGTGCTCTCACTGCCTCAACCTTACCTCCATGGGCAATGTTGACAATCAGCGTCTGTAAAAGAGTCATAGTATTATTTCTGGCACAAACTAAAACATTTTCAGACGTCTTACAGCTCTGTTTCTTATGAATTTCAGGACACATTATAACTAAATGTTTCTTCTGACAATTTAAACACTTAATGAAAGATCTGCACTTAGCAGCAGTGTGGCCAGGTCTTAAACATAAATAGCAACAACCTTGCCTTTTAATTGCTTTTGTTTTCTCCTCCAATGACATTTTATTACCCTTACTACATTCAAAATTACTGTGGCCAATTTGATTACAAAAACAACAGCGAATCTGAAAATCCTTACCAGTTCTTTCCTTGTTGTTGTGCGGTTTCATATTAGAAACGAGGGCGGCTGCTGTAGGCAAACTGCTCTCTGGTTTGTTGCTGTTGAGAGAGGGATTAGTACCTACACAGTTGAAATCGGACCGAGCCAACCTAATGCGTTCCTCCATTTCTACTTCAGATTTTAAAAACTGAACCAATTTGGTCAACTGATCTTTTGTTTGGTTACAACTCCTATTAAAAGCAAGCAAAATTGTTTCAGGAATGGCAGATTCTACAAGTGGGTACAATATAACCTCATACTTTTGTTTAACAACACCTAAGGATTCTAATGACATTAAGTAGCTAGATAATTTGTCATACAAAGATTTTACAGATACCTGTTCCTTATTGTGATTAAGTACGAGTTTTAATAGTTGTCTTATATAAACTTGTATGAGTAGATCTTCTCGACCAAACCTGTCTTGCAGTTGTTCCAGCGCTTTGTTGTAGTTGTCTGCTGACGGCGGGAAACTTTCTACCAAATTTCTTGCACTGCTCCCTTCTTTTGTCGCCTGAATGAGATACTGAAATTTATCTTCACTGGATAGTGTGTCATCGTCATGAATTTTCTGAAATTGTCCCCAGAATCCTAGCCAATTCAGTGGTTCGTCGTCGAATTGTTTGAAGACTATCTGTGGCAGTTTGAAATTTCGATTTGTAGTCTTCCCTTTTTGCTCAGGACTTCCTGCTGTTAACTTCGAAGGACTCGTCTGTATTAAGTTCTTGATAACACATAATTTATGTTTGTATACTTCGGCAGTTTCCACTTCAGTTTGATACTGTGCCTCATCGAATTCCTCGGCCTCCAGCATGCGGCTTTGAATGCGTTCATCTAATATTTCCAATCGGGTAAATTTCTCCATGATATAGTTAAATTCAATTGTAGCTTGCGTAAATTCCTTTTTCTTCACATATTCTTCTGTTTGATTTGTGGATCTTGTAAATAGTCTTCGTAATTGGTCGCGTTCTCTAACTTCTTTTAATTCCTTCGCAGCCATCTTGTACAGTCTTGCGATCTCACGTTAGTTCCAAATTTTAGGTTACTTCTCGAAGAAAAGATCTTCGTCTATGAACTTGACGCTAAAACGGTGTGATCTTCATAATATATTATTCACAGCGCTAATTCGCAAGACGATAACTACGTAATAGTTAGATTATACGAACGCTCCATCTTCCCGAAGCATCTTCCACAAAAGAAACGTGTCCGCAGCTTTACATTTTCTTCAATAAAGGTTCTTCAAGTTTCGGTCGCCATAATGTCATGGATATGTCTTGGTTTACTTATTTGAAAACAAAAGCCTTCATTTTATGTTATTGAACCGTGTTTATTATAAGTTTAAAATTCACATTTTGTACTAATTAACAAGAGCTCTCATATAAACATCATAGCCGTAGCCATCTTTTTAATTCGTCTGGTGTTGCCAGTGTACAACACTTAAAAACTACTGTCGGGGAGTTGCCTGTTACTTAAATTTAAAAGGTACATATTCTACTCACGACAGTGACTCCCTAGGAGAACGGTGTCTCTCTGCGGTCTCTCGGCTCTTCTGAGAGGTCGGCGCCTCTCAGAGGTACCTCCTTGGGAGGACGGTGGCTCCCTACGAGAGTGGTGTCTCCCAACTGTGCCTCTTGTTGGGAGCCGTGGCGGTCGGTCGAGTTTTCATCGCGGGTGAAGTGTCGGAACGGAATGCAGTGTGGTGTGATGCGGGCGGTCATCGTATCGTAGATGGTGTCTCAACATCGAGGATCGCTGAGGCTGGGGTGAGGAGCAATTAACTTTGTGAGTTCTCCCCCGGAGTCCCGAGCGATCCTCCTCCGCCTCCTCATCCTCTAACGTAGTGATGAGGAGGGAACTCCGAACAGCAGCCGTTGTCGGTAAGTCGTAATCAAACAGCTCTGCACCAGCACAATCTCACATATTTGATGGAAGAGGCCGCGACCACACACTACGCGCGGTCGTGACAGGTTAAAACCTGTTCAAACCTGTTTGATCCTTGTATCGCACCGTTTCATGTAATGCATTAATATTTAAACGATAACTTCGAGTATGCAACGATTTAGTAGTAATCGAGCATGATCGTACAATGGGCATGTAGTTCCGCAAGTTTCGTGTAGATGGCGTTAGTTCACCGCGGTTCTGTATAATGAGCCGGTACTGCTACCTTCCGCAAGATGGCGATGATATATTCAAAGTTTGACAGTTTTGATGATGGTTCACTTTTTTAGGTTATGATTAAGTAATTTTCATTAAAAAGATTTAATAGCTGCGTTCCAAAGTGAATGTTCATATATTTCACCGTTACTGTCCATCCACCGATGTTCAAAGACACACCGAGCCGCCGTGGTTTATACGTAAGTACGTATATAGATAGGTAGGTATATAGATCCAGTGATTAAAAAATGTGCAAGTGTCGTGAGATATCTCCGGATATATCTTCGGATATAGTGAGTGTAGTGTGCCGCGACTCTTATGACTGTTAATAAAATCTGTTTAAAAAATCGAATGTCGGTAGTCGACCTACCCTCGGTGTGCCCTCGGTTACTACCCTGAACTATCAGCATGACAGGACAACGCTCCTCGCGACCATGACTATTGTAACATAGTCGAAACGTCGAGGTAGAAGAAATAAAAATACGCGATTAAAACCTAGTAAAATAATTACTAGGTATGAATACAAATCGTGCGAGTTTAAAAAGTTCATATAGATAACTAGCGACCCGCCCCGGCTTCGCACGGCTATATTATACATGTATTATACATATAAACCTTCCTCTTGAATCACTCTATCTATTAAAAAAACCGCATCAAAATCTGTTGCGTAGTTTTAAAGATCTAAGCTTACAAAGGGACATAGGGACGGCGAAAAGTGACTTTATTTTATACTATGTAGTGATAGTGATATATGCGCTGGCGCATATTATATGCGGGTCGGAGTCGGAACTATGGAGTCGGGGGTCGAGGGTCCTTTGTTTTGGTGAAGTGCTTGTGACCATTGACCTTTGACCTTTGACCATTGACCATTTGACTATTGACCCTTGACCATTGACCATTGACCATTGACCATTGACCATTGACCATTGACCATTGACCATTGACCATTGACCATTGACCATTGACCATTGACCATTGACCATTGACCATTGACCATTGACCATTGACCATTGACCATTGACCATTGACCATTGACCATTGACCATTGACCATTGACCATTGACCATTGACCATTGACCATTGACCATTGACCATTGACCATTGACCTTTTACTTTTGACTTTTGTCCTTTGACTCTGTACTTTTAACCTTAAACTCCACTGTGGCTGCGCTTTACACACGTGTACTTCGTTTAAGATGATTTATTTTATTCATTATTTATTAATTATTCATTATTGTCCAGAGGTCGACCTCCCATAGAGGGAACACGTGTCTCCCACGTGTGCCTGGAGGTCGACCTCCCTGTGTGTGTTAGCGTAGCGCTTTGGGCTTACTGAGGATCGCTGAGGCTGGGGTGAGGAGCAATTAACTTTGTGAGTTCTCCCCCGGAGTCCCGAGCGATCCTCCTCCGCCTCCTCATCCTCTAACGTAGCGATGAGGAGGGAACTCCGAACAGCAGCAGTCTCGGTAAGTCGTAATCATACAGCTTTACATCAACATACTGGACTGTCATCGTGGGGGGAGCACTACCCGCCTTACTTACTTGTTTGGATTTCATTTGTTGTGCGTTATTGTTTCTTATGTATTACTGTGTTTGTGTATTATTCTGTCCCATGTATAATTATGTCTCCCGTTCTCTCTGGGCAGACCCACGACTCAGCTTACTTCCACTTTAGAACCCTAATTACGTTGCGTTCGCTCCACACACCTGCCGTGCGATTCGATACACTTTCACTTTGAAACCCCAATTACACTATGGCCACGTTCGGCACACCCGTGACTCTGCTAGCCTTCATCATCATGTTAATTTAATATAACGTATATAAGTTGGTAGTTTGATGCTTTGAACTCGCATCGTACTCGGTTAAGCTACTCCTTGATAGTGCTGTTGTGTATAATCAATGATGGTTTGCGAGAGGTTTCGACTATCACCGTGTCTGGTCGAGGCTACTCCTCGATGGTGCCTCGGTGGTTGAGGCGCTTCTCGACCCGGGGTCCAGGTCGGGGCAGGTGTCAATATCGGGGTCGGGATCAACAAGGGCTAACGATAGGATTAATGACGATTAATATCAGTGTTGATTTTTCACTCATTGATACATTGAAGCTACTCTATAAAAATTTAGTCCCTAATTATTTATCAATAAATTATATAATTATTTATTGTAAATTTACTCTCGAATTTATTTGTTCGCGGCGACACCTCAACAATACTTTGGGAGACAAAACACTTTTCAATCAATTATGTGACAAACTATTACATAAAGGCTACTTCGTTATTAGTTGAAGAAGCTTCCTTCCAGCAAAAAGAAAGACGAGTCAAGAAAGAAGAGCCTTTGAGCAAAAAGAAACAAGAGCCTTTGAGCAAAAAGGAAGAAGAGCCTTTCAGCAAGAAGAAAGAAAAGCCTTTGAGCAAGAAGAAAGAAAAGCCTTTGAGCAAGAAAAAGGAAAAGTCTTTGAGTTTGAAAAAAGGAGAGCCTTTAAGCAAGAAGAAAGAAAAGCCTTTGAGCAAGAAGAAAGAAGAGTCAAGAAGGAATAACGAAGAGTCAAGAAAGAAGAACCTTTGATCACAACCTTACCACTTATGAAATACTAGCTTTTACCTGCGACTTCGTCAACGTTTTTTCAAAATCCATTCTTATCGAATACCTACGTCATACAAAGAACACACTCTCCAAGTTTCTGGTCTCTACGATCAGCATTTTAGGCTGTGCGTGAATCCGTCAGACACTTATGCACTTACGCATTTTATATGTATAAAAGGAAATATTTGTTTTGTATTGGGAGTAACATAGGCTACTTTATATCCCGATATTCCCACGGGATCGGAAGAAACCGACTAGCAACGGTTTCTCTCGATCCCGTAAATAAAGCCATTCTTTAATTATGGTTTCCTTATTTAACTTTCGCAGTATTAGACTCACCAGAATCCTGCTGTCTAGCATAAGCAGTCAGGTCCTGATTCTTGCTGTTCAGCACCAGATCTCTGATGCAGCCGACAAAGCCCTGCCTCAGTGCGGCCGTCCATAACACCGGTGGAGTCCTCGATGCGGAGTACTCTGATCCGAGACCGCCGACGTAAAGCGGGCCATCCAGTTCCAGCTGGTTTGATTCACCTGGAATTTACAAAAAAAAATATATGACTTGGATCAAATTTTTATCAAAATCGGTAGTGCCGTAGCATCGTAATGTCAGTCGCAAACTTGATCTAAAAACTTTTTTATAACATTTTGCTGTTGCCTTAAGGTATCAGGTAGGTATCAGTGGAAATTCCATTGGAGTAAGTGAAAGTATTTTTTAATTAGTTTTATATTTCCTGTCAGAAATAACCAAGCAGGGTTAACAGATTCAAATCCCGCCGAGGGTATCGGAATATTTAAGTGTTTACATTTTATGACCGATACAGTTTTTCTTTGAACATGAATTTTCTGGTCTATCCGAGTACTTACATAAAAATAATCGATTTAGAAATAAAGATTCGCCTATCTAAACAAATGTTTTTTCTCTTTTATATTCCTTATCTGTAATGGTCCAGTAAAAACTATATTAAAATTATTAACATAAATAAAAACAAAGAACCTCACAGACGTCTGCCTGGTCTACGGCAGTACAACCCGAACGTCTTATAGAGCGTACTTAACTTCTATAAAGTACTAAAACAATAATAATTTCTAGAAAATTCTATGGAAACTCCAGCAGGCACACTTTACGTCACAAATGTCAATTAATCATGACACCGATTTCCCTGCCCTTGTCACAACGTTATCTCCTTAGGTGACAGTTGCGAGGGAAATGTCACTGAAATTATTTCTTTACTTTGCGTATGATGAATTTTAGGTGTAGAATAATCTACAGGGTCACAAAATAATGAGATTATTTATAGTCTGAAAGGAAAATAAGACATTTAGGTTGACTTGCACAACATAAATTTATTTAAGACCTTAAACATGAATTACTAACTGTCAAAGTTAAATATTAACAACCATGTGGTTATTGAAATAAAATTTAATTTTAGATTACCCGTTAAATGCATTTAGCTACATTTTTTAAGCAAAATATCATGCAAGCCGCCCTGAGTCTGAGATTAAATCAAAACATGATTACTTATTATGAGACGTAATAAATTTTAATCGCTCGACATTCTAAACTCTTCGTTATGGCCTTGAAGTATTACCTATGACTGACTTAACGGTCAAATGGGTCGTTTATTTATATATCTATGAATGTAGTATGTAATAGGGTTTAAGTTTAACAACGCCATCATCAATTACTGTAAGCTGACTCTATTGCCGTATTCTTAATGATTATATTTCTCAAGTTATATGAAGTTTATAATCAAAAAAGAACTTAATTGAGCCTGATTTCGGGACAATTTTAGCCAATAATTTGACTCTGGCAACATTCTAAAGCCGTACAAAACCAAATAAACTGTAGAAAAACTTACCAGGAGTTTTGAACTCAGCGTTAGCACCGTCAACAGTAACCCTGCCGTCTCTACCACTCCTCCTCAAGAGGAATTCATGCCAGTGCGCGTCATCAACTCGTCTCCTTGACGCCCTGACCCTCACAGCTCCTGAGCCGAGGTCCATATGAACGTAGATGTAACCATTCAGGATTTCCACAGCAAACATATCGGCCTGAAAGATCGGATATTTTGTTTATGCTAATGTCAAAGGTTAATTAAGGGGGTCTAATATTCATGCTTTTACCGAGGTCATTTTTGTGTAAGCATATTACAAAACATAAGTAATAAATCTCAAATAAACAGTAAACTTCAATATAACGAAGCCATCTACCTAAATACATAATGTTCTAGTGTAAGACGCTCAAACAGAAGTAGCCTCTTAAAGGCCACTGATTTAGTCCAAAATTGATACTGGCCAATTCAGACTTCAGGTTCTATTTTCCATTTATGATTAAAAGTGGACAGTTGCCATATAATAAATAGAATAAAAAAACGTTGGAAAGGTACGTTTCAAACCCTCAAATACATGTTTAATATAGTTGTCTATCAGAAAAAGCAAAATAAAACTCTAAAATCAGATTTACATCGCAGCGCGCGACGACGCAGTTTATGCGTTTCAATTTTAGGCCTCCTTCGTTTACCAGGTCGTTCAACATGAGTTGTTATACAGCGACAAAGCATCAAGTAGGTACTATGCTTTTTCAATTCAGCAGACAAAAATAAAAATGCAAAACAACCGAAATATCCAACAACAAATAAAAAATCAGCATGTACGTGACTATCATGCAGTTGGTATATATTCTACAATAGCTGTAAACAAGGTTTAAACTAAACAAAAAAACATAGTCTAAAAGGGGTTGTAACATTCTGGCATAGTGAACGGTCAGCTATTTTCTTTTCCAATTGCGAGGCCTCCTATTAATTTTATAGCAATGTATAGAAGACATTTTGTAGAAACAACAAATGTCATATAACAAATACTCGCAAAGTGCCAGGTTTGCCTGTTATTCAAAGTAAATTTTATTACGAAGATTATTATTTTTATTTACCACATAACGTAAGCCATAACCCATAACGATAAGCGATAATGCACTAATAAAGTCGCCCATTTGTATATTTTTTAGTTTATTTTTAACGTAACTTGTGTGTTGTACAAATAAATTGTTATTATCTATCAATTACAGGAAAATCAACCACTTTACAAGATTTGGTTACATATCATTTGTTGTTTGTGTTAATGTTTTCTATACATTATCATAGGTTTAAAAAATGGACGTGCAAAAAAAAAAGATTAAGGCGATTTTGCCAGTCTGTACACTTATATGTTACTACCCCTTTACGTATGCAAAACGTAAGCAAACTTTCCTAAATACATTCGCTAGACATGCACAATTTTACGAGATTCAATCGAATTCTCATTGAAATTCTAAATATAAAGAACTTTATAAATGTCGATGAGTTCGAACTACATTTGAATTACAAAGTAGAAGATTTTTTTGAAATTGTTAAGTATCCATTAGTATCTGAATATGGCTAAACTACGTGCTTTAATGTGCTGAATTTGGCTCAAAGTTAGATTCTTAAGCACCATATTTATTTGTAATGCTGATTTTGAAGCAAATCTTCTGTTGCTTGAAATGATTCGTCAAATTGTTTACAATAATTTAATATAATTTTAAACAGTTTAAAACATAAAGTCACACTTTCATGCTTAAAACATGTAACACAAAACATAAACGTTACATTTTATTCAAAAAAAGAGTTTTTAATCACACATTGATAGTAGGTATCATTTTTAAATTACACTCACACATACATACATAGCGTCTATAGTGTACGTGTATGCTATAGGCTTGTGCAATATTGTGCCGATCAAAGGACAAGAAACAAATTAAAAATTGTCAGATTTAAGTGGGTGAAACTTTAAAAGGTACCGCACAATTTTTCTCCTACACTAGTGTTTTGATCCTATCATGCGACGACGAAAATGGATAAAAATTCTACATTTTCAGACACAATTTTTAAAAGTTTTTAATTGTGTTAGGAAATACACTGTACGGACTCGCGTTATTTAAAATTGTTTGATTTTAAATATCCATTTTCGTCTCTACTGGGAAATGCAATTTTACTTACCTGTTTTTATTCAAACTCGTTTGTAGATAGATAAATGCTTTATTGAACAATATGAACCAAATTTCAACATAACTTGAAAATAGATATTTAAAACTTATGTCCCGATGGGCAATAGGTACCACCAATTAAGGGTTTTTTAAATATAAACATATAACACGCTGAATTCGGATGAGTTTGTATCCTAGCTGTCCGAGCTCATTTGTCAGAGCCCAATTCTATTACCAAGAAAGTGAATAAATAACAATCGATTCAATTCCATTTTATCACCTCGCAAGTAGCCAATATACCTACGGTCAACAAAAATCATTGAAAGGAAACGGTTTTTATTATTTAATTTAAGAAATAGTTTCCAAAATCGAACTGCATTTCCCAGTAAAAAAGCAAAATGTCATGATAATGGCTGATTTATAAGTCATTTCACCCCCAAAGCTCCACCCCTTACCGTGCAACCTACCCTTGGTGGTTTCGCGCCCATGTTGAAGATAATCAACCCATTCGGTTCATTCGTTCGAAATTTGAATGATATCGTTCCAGTCTTCACAGCTTCCCATTTTGGCAGGATCTGAAATAAAAAAATACGCTTACAAAACTTTCAGAAGCATCTTAATAATATTATAAACATGAAAGGTTGTATATTTGTGACCCTTTCAAAAGTACTCAACTAATTGCGATGAACCTTAGTATACAGATAGCTGGAGTTCTGAAATAATATACAGGAAAAGTATTTTGTAGTGCACATTTTTTTTCTACATTTACGCAAAAAAAAAAAAACAACCAAAACTTAATGTGAAAAACTTCCTGCAATTTCTAAATTATTGGGTATCTCAGTATTGATACACACAGTGACACGTAGGTACCTACCTTCATTTAGAGCGCGCTATTAAACTCGCTGGCGCTAGTATTGTGTCCATGGACTTCGTCGTTTTGTTAGAAACACTTAAATGGTTATAGCTCTGAGAGTTTTTGAGTTAGCTCCAAAATAAAAAAAACAGTATTTTTTATTTTAATGTGCTTAAAACATACCGAAATTTGTGCACTACAAAAATACTTTTCCTGTATACTTTCTACTTTTTAACAAACCAGGGTAAAACAGAGGGGCAATTAAAGAAATTCGTTTTTAAAATTCGTCCTATACCGAGAATTGACCGACCTAAGTCTTCTTTCAAAATGATCACTACACATTATAAAACAAATATACACTAACAAAAATTTCAGAAATATATATGCTATTTAAGGCTACATTATGCATGTATTATACATATAAACCATCCTCTTGAATCACTCTATCTATTAAAAACCGCATCAAAATCCGTTGCGTAGTTTTAAAGATTTAAGCATACAAAGGGATATAGGGACAGAGAAAGCGACTTTGTTTTATACTATGTAGTGATTCTATACCCACCTTGAAACCATCAACAGATCAAAGTTCAAAGACTTAAAATTGTCACTTATAAGAGACATGCATTAATAAAATAATTTGCGTTGATAAAATAACACCTATATCCTTTTAAATATACATTATTATTAAATTGAAATATTAAATAGGAGTAATTAATATTAAAGGTACTTATCCGTATGTGAATCCATCCTTTTTTCTTCAGGTCAATCGTTGCCGTACATAAATGAAACAGGAATTCAATGTGTATTTAACTAAAAATTTTCATTATTTTAGTACTATATTAACGCAAATGATAATATGTACTATAAAATATTTTTAAAGGTTTTGAATAAACTATTTTTTATTTAAGAAAGTGGTGAAACGACCTCTGTGGCGCGTCGGGCGAACACCCGACTGCGACGCAGAAGGTTGCGGGTTCGATTCCCGCCGGGAACAAGTATTTATGCTGACCATAAATTCTTGTTTCTGGTTCTGGGTGTTTCCTATATGTATAATATGTATATATTTACAAAAAAAAAAAGTATATAAGTAGTTTATCCGTTATCTGGCACCCATAACACAAGCATTAAGTTGCTTAGCTTGGGGCTGGATGGCGATGTGTAATATGTCCTGAAATATTTATTTATTTATTTATTTATTTATTATTTAAACATTTGTAAATTTTATCCAAGCACTTAATTTTTTAATATCGGGTAAACTATTTATCAACTAAACATAACCTTACAACAAAAGCTGTCTTTCAATACCATTATCCGAATTAACCATTGATCAACTCATAAAATATGTAACACCCATCAACATGCTCAATAATCTAAGCCCCAATTATCATCGTAACGTGGTTTTACGTAACTTCTTGAATAATATAACAGGTTAAAATCAATGTAATTTGTGAAGGAGAACTTGTGGTGGTAAACATAACTAATTATTTTGATTATTAGTTAAGAGAAAGATAACTACTGCAAAACATTTCACTGTAGGATGATAGTAAGCAATTTTGTTTTTTTTTTATATTTTTCCCGAATAGTCTACGATAACTTTTATTTATTTGAACCGCAATTACATTTTTACAGAACTTTTTCGAACTACAAACTCACTCGTTCGTCGCTTCTTGTGTTTATTTAAGCTAAACTTCTTAAACTTCATAACATCAATTAATAAATTATAATATTTTACATTTGGTACTATTAAATCCTTTTCCGTGATCCACGACAAAATACTTATAATATTATTAAGAAAGGAGCGTTTTACATACAAAAGAGTTTCCATAACAACTTTTAATTGCCCTATGTTCTTAGACTTATATAATCATGAAAATTTCGTACCACAAAATCGGCTTATTTCGACACACATCACCGTCAAAATAGACGTAACCTCACTAAGAATTCTAACTTTCAGACCAAAGTGACCTTCAGTTTGAGGTCAGTAACATAACCTTAAAGGTCACATTGATAAAAGTTCGAATGTTGATTGGAGTACAGAATTCCAATCTATTAAACAACTGAAATTGGTGATAGAGAAATTGAACTTCTTAAATGATACCCATTTAGAGATTGCTTTTAAATTCTTTGACTTTGACATGTCTCTGCTTTCATCACGTTTTATGCAATATCGATAACTGAATTTTGTGAAAATGAAGTTGTACAGTCAGAAAAGGACTGAGGGTAGCGGGTGCATATTTTAAAGTTTTAATATTTTAAATAACGGTTCAGGAATTGTAAATTATTTTGCTTAATAATCACTAAAGCTTTCGAAGTGATAGTTATTTCACGCAGAATACCCATAGATTATTGAACCGTCATTAAAATAATTAGGACTTTAAAATTTGGACCGGGTACCAGGTCCATATTTTAAAGTCCTAATTATTTTAAGTCTTTTCCGACTGTACATTTCACAAAATTCAGTAAGGGGCAATTACATAATTATAAGTATGGAGACTGACATAAGTAGTCACCTCAATCTTTGCTTTTGTTTTTTTAGTTGCGCACTAATACAACCAAAAAATGCTAGGATATAATACAAGCAACAAAATGAAATACCTTGTAACCATAGAATTTGAGTTCGTACCTCAAGTTTCTTGCTTGTAACGAACTCTCGGAAAGCGTCAGTTTTTCCTGTTATTTTATGTCAAATAAATATTTAAGAACATTATTTTTTTATTTGCCATTAACAAAAACGGTACTTACCTACGGGAATTTATTATACCTACATTTAATTTTGTTATAAATTTGTATGATTTCCACTATGCATTACCATATATTTGAAGGCCACCTTTCAAATTCACGGCGATGCATAATGGCACAAATAAAACAAAAAAGCTGTCCGTTTTTGTCAATACCAGTTATCCTATAATTATAATCTTAATAAGTACGTACCTATGATGCATTATTTTGAGTCAAATTGAATCGACTTTTCTATAAGAGATAAAAGTAAATTGAAGTTTCCTTTCATTAAGTTTTGATCTAATTTAATGTTATTAGTATCTTATATCTCTTTATAAAGTTACAAGGTAATCAAGGTTCATCGACCTTATCTAATAACGTTTTCAAAAACCTATGTAATATTATACAGACAGTTTTGCAAATTAAAGATTCGGCGCTCAGTCTAAAGGGTTTTTTTATGTAGCAAGAAATGGAACGAATTTTCTCGTTACGGTTCAAATTCGGTTAAAATTCAGTATCAAAAATGATAGGCAAGGTACCAATTTTAGAAACAGCAGTAAAATAAATCTATAACATTAGATAGTATTATTAATAAAGGATTTTTTAAATTAATACCTAGATAGAATGAGCTTTAAACGGCTAGACTGATTTTTATATAACTTATTATGAGGATACAACCCTTGGATTTAACATGAGAACTCTTTAGTCCAAAATTCACACTGAATCGGGACTTCACGTATGAAATCTTAGGGTGTTGTTAGTAAATCACAAAATAACAGTTTTCAATGAAAAAAAATTAATACCAGCAATGGTCCCGATCCCAAATCAATGAATCTTCATAATGAAATTTCATCAAAATCGGTAATGTAATTTTTTCTACATTTTTAATTAATCACGAACCGCGCGCGAATTGATTGTTAACGTAAAATGATAGACGCCCGAATCGCGCATAGTATTATTCTATAATCTTTACAAAAAAAAATTTGGTATACTTAATATTTGTGTAGAAAATAAAATCGAATGAATTGAATAGGATAAAAAAATTAATACTAATAAAACAGGCAAATTATTATACCGAACATTGTCATAGACACCTTTGTTTTCCAATAAATAAACCAACAACAATAATAAAAAACATAATTATATACTCCGTAGCTCCTTTGAAACAAATTCGTTGACAACTAAACAAGAATTACAACAACATTCATACAAGTATACATACAACGGACATGGCTAAAATGTATGTAATAATTTTGTGCGCGTGGGAGACAGGAGATGCCACCAGTTGTTTGCTAATCGGACACAGCGTACCCGACACGCGAATAATACCCCGACAATTAGAGCACTTAAGGTCTCTGCACTCGTAACGGGTTTCCCCGTGCCATACGGAACGTGATATTTTTGTATGAAACGCTGTCAAGAAATTGTCACGTTCCGTCCGGCAAGAGAAAGCTCACGTTACGTATGTTTAAAGTCCACGAACACTTTATGAGCAACTAGCTGTTCCAGCAAACGTTGTTTTGCAATATAAAAAAAAATATCATACGAATCGGTTCAAAAAATGTGATAAATGAAGAACCGCTCGACCGATTTTGTGCAAACTTCACTTATACCATCTACTAACTACTTCGAACAAAGCTTAAACATTTGGTTTGGATAGGTGAGCCCGTTCTTGAGTTGTAAAATTACAACAAAAAGTGGCATTGATTTTTATATCTATAGATGCACGTCACGTTCCCGTCCCGTCCGAGGTTTTATCCCGTTTTGTATGCAACGACCTTTATGTTCAATGAGTTTTTGCAAGAATTCCAACATGTTGACAATGTTTAATGATAAACTGTACCTAGTTGCAAGGAACCTAAGATTTTACCTGAGTAGGAATTTAGAATAGAATGCGTTTTGGTGTAGACTGGTAAGGCATTGTTAGTTTTATTTTATTGTACAATCAACGCGTAAAACTCTCTGCCCACCGTAACGTTTACAATCCAGTGCAGCACTATTTAAACTTTATAACTACGTTAACTGTGGATCGAACCCACGTCGGTTAGTGTAGCGGGTGGCGGCTTATACCACTCGGCCAACTAAAGACAGCTAACATGTTAAAAATTATAATCACACTGAGTACTTTTAATTCAAGTATTTAAGTTTGTGTGTATTAACGTCTATTAGAAGAAGGTCGTTTGTTCAATACTTACAGCACATGAGCAGAGACTAAGGTTGTTCGGAGCTGTCAAAATGAATACGTAATTGTGACGTAATCATGTAGGGTTGGCACAGGTGGATTATATTAAATAAAAAAAACTTGAGAGGTGTCAAGGCACACCCGGATAGAACGAAGTTCCTTTCGATTAATTAGTTAAGGAGTTGTAATAAATTAATGTTTTTCGTTTTTTATATTTTTTTATATCTACTTTTATTTGTAAATAATCGTCGCGACACCACACTGTTCAATGCGAAATAGAAAGACGAAACGAAAATAACTGGCTTGCTTTCTATGCAAAACGTGTCGTTACATCTTTTGGTCTTAACTTTTTCCGTCTCTTTTTTCGCAACGCAAGATAAGGAACTTCGCTCCAAAAAAAATGTGTAAACTAAGTATCAGTGTCTTTTATTATGGGCGTTTATTTTAACGCGGTAACAATGTAATCTGAATTGATGACTAATCTATACTTACTAATATTATAAAGCTGAAGAGTTTGTTTGTTTGAACTAAGGAACTACTGGTTCGAATTGAAAAAATATTTTTGTGTTAGTCAGTCCATTTTTCTAGAAGGCTACTTTTTATTTTGATATTTCCACGGGATCGAGACTTATGCGAGTAAAACCGCGGGGTGCAGCTAGTAAATAAATAAATGAATGATGATCATAATACCTAAATCAGAAATTTTTATGGCTTATCGGGAAACTTTGATGTCACAGAATTGAACGTTAAATAGATAAACGTTGACATACTAGAATTCACAAGTAGTATGCTATACATACCTACATATAACTATGCTTTCCGTCGTGTCTAGTCACTATAACACAAGCCTAGTTGCTTAGGCTGGAGCGCTCACTCACTAAATCGTTTCCATGCTTCCTACCTCCCTCTCTATAAAAGAAAATCTTCTATCCGTGGTCTAGTCACGATAGCACAAGCCTAGCTTAGGTTGGGGCACTCACACACTCAATTCCCACTCAGTAAAGGTACATATTTAATATTTATAACTATTATATCTGTCGCGTCTAGTCACTATAACACAAGCCTAGTTGCTTAGACTGGAGCACACGCTCACTCACTCACTCAATCGTTCCCACCCTTCCTTCGAAAGAAAGAAAATTATTTAAGTCTTCTATTTCGTCTCGTCACCATAACACAAGAATGGTCCACACTCACTCCCTTTCTACTTAAGACCAAATTAATAACACTATATTTTATTAAACAATATGAAACAAACATGCGACGCGTGATGTTTACCGCTCGCATGCGAGTGTGACAGCCCTGAACTTGGGCACTGGCCGAGCCAGTATAGACCGGTTTCTCTCCGTACGTGACGTGCCGCCAGTGCTCAGGCACACACGCGCGTCAAGCTTGTAGTAGTGGACTTGTTATAGAGCCTTGTATGACACATTAGTCTCTGGTTGTATTATTTACTCATGTGCTTACAGTATTGTAGTAGCAAACTGATAGTGGACTTAATAACGGATACTGTACACAATTCCTCATTTAAAACAATAGTTTCCAAACTTTTCACTCACAATTGTCTATCCACACGACAGCTAACATTTGTTTGAAGGACCACTTCAAATGTCCGACTCTCGAATTTTGTCGAGTTCTCGAACCCTGATTGGATATCGGAAATCGTGATTGAGTTAGTGGTCATTCAGGGTATACCCGTTATATTGTAGTGATGTCATTTTGGGTCACTTTTGCTTTGTTCGAGTTTTAAGAGGTTCATCTTTAGAGTCTTCGTCGAAATTTTTACTTATCTTAAGGTAATGGCCCTCCAGTTTCATTTTATCCTTTCAGTTTTTTGTATAAATGTGACCCAAAATTAAAAAGAAAAAAAAATAACTTAAAATCGAGCAAATGTTTTGTTTTAACAAAATCATATATAATATTTTGATTTATAACTTGGTAATTTTTACAAAAACTGTATTTTTGGGAGGCAAGTTAAAATACCCTTAGAACAAAGGGAACTAGCGAACTTTGCAGATCTCCTTCAGTTTCGCAGATTCTTGGATATTATTTTAATTGAAAAGAAATATAATATACCTACTTCATTTAAATATTATCAAATTAAATAATATTTGAAAACGATTATGTTAGCGTCAAGAAACTTAGTACGATAGTCAAATTATATGATGAGCGTAGACCTTAAGACGTCCTTGCTGCTAACCTGTCCATGACAGTTTTCTTTTTTCCAACATTCACATTTTACTCCCACACTAAAACAAGAACGTAGGTGTAGATACCGAGTTTTTTCAATAATACTGAAAACTACCTGTCATTTTCAGACATTACTTTCGTAGCTCCAATTACTTTGTTTGTCCTACAACTTGTACTGTTGGCAAATAGAACCTCCATTCGATTAATTACTATGCAACTGAAGGTTTACTACGAATCAATTTGTTTACGTTTCTATTTCTACGTATACTGGCATTCCGAGGTCGCTGTTCATCGATTCTATACCACAAAATACTTAATAATTGAAGTTCCATCGAAATCATTCTAATTTGTTAATTTTTAATATCTTCAGTTAGGATCAAAAAGGTTAACCCGCAAACGTTTCTATTTGTAAGCGAAGTGAAACTCAAGGACTACATTTATTGAATTTAATTGATTAAATATGTTTACATAGAACATAGTTTAAGCATAAAATTGAGCTACTTTTTTAACATTTACAGAGTATAAGATACAAATATAACATAGTTTTAGAGAATAAAAGCTAAGGTATCCTAATGAGTCTCAAAGTTGCGTCTTTCTTTCAACTTAGACTGTAATATTCTTATTATTTTCGTCTGAAGTACAATTATTTTTAATGATGTCATCTGTAAGGTTGACATTAGTGGCCACAGTTGGTTTTATATCAGCAAACGTTATTGGTAGTACTATTCTAATAACTTCAGTATTATTAGCTTCGTAATCCTCTTCTATGTAATAATAATCATCAGTTACTTCACTAAAAGCTTTTGGCATATTCTGTTGAATGTAAACTTTGGAGATTCCAGTTGAATTATTTCTTGTAATAGGAAGTTTTATATCTGTGCCAGAAATAGTTCTTCCTTCTTTAACAGTTTTTGGTTCTGTAACTGTTTTATTTCCATCTTTGAATTTAACAGGACTTTTGATATAAATAACTCCTGTTGCATTTTCTTTTTCGTACTCGTTATTCCTTGTCTGATTGTTTAGTATTTGCTTTTGAAATTGATAAGGATAGGGCTTGTCCCTTATTATTAATCCAATTTGAGTCCAACGATTCTTAAATTGAGTTGCGTTTCGCCTCGAATTTGATGAATCTTGATCTTGAACCTGTATGGGAATTTTTCTGTAAGCAATTAGTAGATTGTCCAAAAGTAAAATGTAACCTACACGAAACACTTAGATATTTGTTATTCTACATGTCTTCTACCTTGTACAATCTCCAGCTATTAATAAACATATTATATAACTCGGAATAACTGGAGATTGCGACACGTGTACCTATAGAAATTCTAGTTTTTGGAGACTTTTGCCCAGGATATACTAGATAAAACCTACTAGACTTACCAAATGTGCGTCTCTAGTTGTGAAGGTAACAGGATCAGCATGGTCTACAGCAGTGCAGGCGTAGTCAAGTCGACCGGTCACTGTGATCAGTTTGCTGCCTGTCCTGGCCAAGTCTATGAGGTTCAATCGTAGAGTGTCTGCTGAGAATTCCACCTGATTGTTAAAATAAAAACCTTTAGTAATATGATAGGTAAACAGTTGCTATACGTTGGCCAAAATTCACAATCCATAAACCGAGCATGGATATTTTCCAGATTTTTTTGTGAGCATCAATGGCATACCGTGCTTCGGATCATAAGTTAAACCGTTGTAGGTATGTCCTGTTTTATTTAGTTCCATCTAGATAAAGGCGTCAGGACAGTAAGAAAACAACAGGTGTTAATTAATTTTTGATACATAAACAAAAATCCATATGGTTATACATTCTCACTTCGCTCTCATATCTCATCGCACTCTGCTTGCAGAGAGCTTTGCGTCCAGCAAACCGCCTTCATTACTAAACGTTCTGACCATCTGCCCCCATACTTACCTTCTTCAAACATCCAATAAAGTTGTTATGAACTCTCGCTCCAGGCAGCGCCCTTGCGTTCAGCGAGCCGCCCACGTGGGCGCGGGAACTAGCCAACATTGTGAAGGTGCCAGCCACGTGAGAATGCTCCATGTAAACGTCGTCTACTATTGCTGATACCTGAAGGACAATAATGATGTTCAAACATTAAGATAGGAACCGCCACAGAGAGAACTGTAAGCTGTGGCGTCATAATCGATCGCTCTTTGCGTCAATATGTGACAGCTCTTATATTGATTGACTAGCCACGGCCCTCAGTTTCACATAAGGTCCCGTAATTATGTCTGGATGAAAAATTTAGTTTTTTAAATAAATAGGTCAGTGTTTGACCCACCCACTATCTCACACGACGGTAAATGACGATGCGGTCTAAGATATTGAATAGACGCTCGTGACTCAAACACCCTAAAAAAATTCTTTCAGGGAGGCGAGTGATGGTACGAAGACGTTTATTTTATTTATTTATTTTATTAAAAAAAAAAACAATTTTCATAGAAATCAGGAATTTCAAAGCCTCGCGAAAGTTCAAATATAAAAAAAATATATATATCTTCTCATTTATTACAATGTAGAGATAATACAAAATAACCTTACTTAAATCGCTCCCAACTTGAGTACCTAAGTATATTTCCTTTCACAGTAACTTAAATAGGCAGAAATTGCCATAACATGACTAAGCGATACTCCTTCAAAAAAATCTATGTAATATTGCTCTAATTTGTTGAACTATACAAAGTGAGGGTAGATTAAAAATACGAAGTAGATAAATGTATGCCAGTGTATTTTGCCTGATTTCAGAGGAGGGTAATGTTTTTGATTTATCGCAAGGCATGTGGCTTTACGTCACGCAATTAGTCGTGCGATAAGGATCTTTTTCAATGTGGCAAAACATGAACTGAAATAGTCATAATTATAATTCATTTATTTATTGATAGCTAGCTTTTTTTACCCACAGCTTCGCCCGCATAGGAGTATGTTTTTTTAAATCCTTTCTTATCTACGTTATACAAAGAACACACCCTGTAAGTTTCTGGTCTCTACGATCAGCAGTTTAAGATGTGCGGAGATCAGCCAATCAGTCATTCAGGACAAAGCATAATAGGTATGTATAGTAAGAATAAGTACTGACATTGGTCTTAAATTAATAATAAGGTAAATACAGCGTATTAACTGTCGACCCATCGCTTTGCCCCACAGTTATTTTTTCACCGTAACCCCACTGCACAAGAGTGGGGCTACAGGTAAATATGACAAAACCGCCTTATAACAGTAATCCCACGGCTGTCATTCAACCTTTACTTACGGCGACATAGTATAAAACAAAGTCGCTTTTTCTGTCCCTATTTCCCTTTGAATGCTTAAATCTTTAAAACTACGTAACGGATTTTGATGGGGTTTTTTTTAATAGATAGGGTGATTCAAGAGGAAGGTTTATATGTATAATACATGCATAATATAGCCGTGCGAAGCCAGGGCGGGTCGCTAGTTGGTTACTATGCGTTGATAGATGGGTTTTTGGCTCTAGCGTCCACCGTCAAAGCAAGACTTTACCGCTTTGTTCAAAGCCTTAAAAGCGTTGGTAAAGTTAAAAACTTTGCATCGTATATTTTTAAACGAAATTCTTAAATAATGGTCAATCTTTTTTCATAAATCTGTCAAACTATCTCGCCCATAAATTCTAGAAAGTTGACTATGTTGCAAGGATGAAACAAATTATAAAGTGTTTTTTATGTCTTTGCGATTTTAACTCTTAGTAAAACTATTACCTGATAAATAGCTATTGATGTTTATTATTTACAAATTCTTAAATTATTTCGTGAAAAAAAAATAGTTAAAAAGAATTTGATTACCTACTTACCTAACAGTTTTAAAATAAATAAAAAATTGAAAACTTTAGTGCAAGTTATCTAAATATTAATCCCTACAAGAAAATTATTGAAAACCATTTCACAGTCTTTACCTTTCTTTTCTTTAAAAACTTATAAATAAGTAAACAAAATATTCAAAGCCTGGTATTAATATTGATGACCTTTCCACCGTTCCACTTATTTTGACGATCTTTTAATTACCACTAATGGCGTTTGGAGATGACATTTTGAATGAAAATATCGCCATCAAATTAAAGTTCATTATAATAATGAAAAACAATGAACGCGCTAATTAGCTGGACGCATCAATTTGTCGCACGACTTTTGTGTATAGCCAGTGGCATAGCCAATTGATTATATTAGCTACTAGCGACCCGCCCCGGCTTCGCACGGCTATATTATGCATGTATTATACATATTAACCATCCTCTTGAATCACTCTATCTATTAAAAAAAACCGCATCAAAATCCGTTGCGTAGACGATAATTTTACATAATAACGTCATAAGAAAACATTGATAGTAACCATAGCATGGTTCCTTCATTCAAAACGGCTGAACCGATTTGAAATATTTTTTTGTGTGTATTCGTTAGGTCTAAGAATCTAACCATTTTCTAGTTTTTTTCCTTTGAATATATTTTTTTCCTTTATTTTTCCTTTATATTATTTTTTTGCAAATGACAAAGCAGCGATAATACGTTGCTATGGTTACCTTGTCAATAACATAACGTTCCGGGAACATGACGCATGGCATCACACTTGTTTGAAATTGCAGGTGTTCATCAATATAAAAGACGTTATCACGTCAAAAATAGGTCAGCGTTTGACCGATATCACACCTATCTGATTGTAGGCGACGATGCAGTCTAAGATATAGCATGCTTTCCTAGAAGATACCTATTCACTCGTGACTTGAAGACCCCCAAATTGTACACGTCACAAGATAAACGCAGACATTTTATTCCATTCCCTCGCTGCACGAATAAGGAATGACGAAGCAAAACGCTTAGTGCGGGTGTGTGGAATTTCAACGCATATCAGTTTGCCTGTTTGTTGTTTATTCTATTTTACATAAATGTTATAATGCCTGAAAATGTTAACATAACTGGAACGTTGTAATGTTTGTGAGTTAACGTGGGAAGGTATTTACCGCGCCCACGCCCACGTTAGAATCCTCTGAATAACATCACTTAGCGTTAGGTTTCCAGTGGAGCTTCGTTACATTAAAAGCTTTATTATTGTCCTACTTAAGGTAAAATTTTGTTACAAACATTAGTTTTTAAGTATACGATGCGAAAGGCCTTTAGACATAACATACATAGTAACTCAAAATAACGCGGTGCACTTTGAGATTCATACTTATCGATAGAGAACATTACGGCGAACAATAAATGTCTTCACACCAAACCTCCAAATCGTAGAAAACGGGATATTTAAGCAAACGTAGTGTCCTATGATTTTCCGAAAGAGCGCTGTGCAGTTAAAGACCCATACCTAACGATAGAAGGCATTACTTCGTCCATATAATGCCTTAACACCAAACCTATAAAGCTTCTCGGAAAAGGACTCAAAGTGCACGGTTCAAAAAAATCACTATGCTAAGTATTCATATCAGGTCATTCTTCAAATTTAAAGAGAAACACCTGGTCGAAACACAAATATCTTTAAGCAAATATATATTCGAGGCGATAATCGAACCAGCAAACTTATGTTTTGCTTTGTTGGTAGCAAAAGGTCACAAGAGAAGTTAATAATCATTATTATTCCAGCTATGTACTTAAGATAATAGTTTAGTTAAACGTCTTATATTGGCCTTTACGAGTACATAGGTACATATAATCAAGAAGAATATACAACGCCAACAACTATGCTATTCACGGCGCTTTAGTGCCTACGCCACCCTGTCAGCTTAGCCGACCTTGTCCAAAAGAATGAACTAGTCATTACATCTGGAGTCAAATAAGCCGAGCGCGCGGGTTTGATTTCATCGCGATGTTTTCTTTTGTTTTCAGTAAGATTAATGATAATATAGCACATAAATTCGTAAAAAATATAAATAACTTTCGGAATGAAAGTCGAGGTATTTATCAATAGGCCAACACCGCTAAAGTTAAGGTACGGTCGGCTGCATAATTGCAGATCCACCGTAGTGCTCCAAAACGACTGTTATAAGAATGTTTTCAACATAAGCTAGATTCTAGGCACCTGCTTTAGTTAAAGTTTAAAGGTTAAACTCATGAATTCATCAAACAAAAATTATAAGAATTAAAACATTCCAATAATAGTAATTTTAGAACTCTACCGGGGGCTGAAATTATGCAGCCGACTGTACCTATATAAACTACAGCAGCACCAAGAGATGATCTGGAAAGCCATATATTAACTAGTATTAGTTTATCTAGAACAGGAAGTTACTGTCGACTGTTATCTTCACCTAATTTATAACACCGAAGTTATACCTTATACTATTGAACATTCTGTGGTTATACCAACTGTTAGTTCAAATAAATTGATCGGTTTATCTCAGATTGTTGGATGAGGAGATGAAGGTTGGTCCTGTCGGACTACATAGAAAAGAATGGTGCGCAATTAACAATTTTTGGGATATTTTTTACTGAATTCCACACGGATTAGATTACTAGCTAAAACCTTAATGTAATAACGTCCAAATTTAAGAAATATATGTAAACTGAGCAATTTACGCTAAATAATTCCCTTAAAAACAAATTGTGAAAAGAGAAATTTACACGAGGTGGTTTGCTTAGTACAAATTGTGAAAAGAGCAATTTACGCGAGGTGATTCGCTTAGTACAAATTGTGATAAGAGCAATTTACGCGAGGTGGTTCGCTTATTACAAATTTTGAAGTAAAAAAAGCAACTTACGCAAGGTGGTTCACTTAATTAGAATTGTGAAAAAAAACTAACGCGAGGTGGTTCGCTTATTACAAATTTTGAAAAGATCAATTTACGCGAGGTGGATTGCTTATTACAAATTGTGAAAAGAGCAATTTACGCGAGATTATTCGGTTAGTATAAATTATGAAAAAGAACTTACGCGGGATGATTCCCTCAATATAAATTGTGAAAAGTATACGCAAAATGATACACTAGAGCAATTTACGTTAGATGATTTGCTTAAAATTGCTTAGGGATTATCTTCAGACTATCTTACATCTCATAGAAAATCTACTTCAAATGAAATAATATCTTAATACGAGTAGTAATAACCTAATACATAATAAATTGAATATTAATTATAGTATATTAACTATGAATTTTGACTCAAACATAAACTTCGCAGAATCTATGAAATCTAACAATCTAAGCCGATTAAGATTTCCCATTACGGAGAAATAGCATACACTGTGGTAATCCAAGCGTAAAGTTGGTTCTTAAGAGCCCCCACAGACTGTAAACTTTTTATCTGGCGATAGTTCGCATTTAAAGATAATCGTTAACTTCTTTGTGCGTAGCAGCAGATCTGCGGCATAAACTCGGCACGGGAAATATCTATTACCGACAGCTCTTGTCTAAATAATTAGTTCGTCTCTAATCTTAATGAAAATGCTTTTTGACGTGATAACGTCTTATAAATCGATGAACACCGTACTGCACTCACAAAATAGTGTCATGTTACAATCACGTTACGGTGTAAGCGAGAGCGCGGAACAAAAGATAGAGAGGCACGATCGGCCTCAGCTGCAGACTATACAGAAAACCAATTTGGTTTTTTCAAAATTCTTTATGCATTTGGACCCACTTACATGAATACACATTGAAAGATCTTAAAAAGTAATTTCGAATGTGTGCGAGACTCGCTAACTGCCCTGTTGTAGCTATATGGTCGAAGGCCGTGTTTAGTAAGTTGTTATAAAACTGTCGACTGGCATCAAATAGTTCGTAGTCCAATGAGGCTGAAAGTCTAACACTAGCAACTTCATACAAAGTATTTTGCTTCAATTTGCAATAAAGTTAATCCGTAACGTGTGTTCGGAGGATAATATTATGAAATATTGATGGTAGAACGAACATTTTTTAACTCTCGATGTTAGATTAGTATATTCTCAAACATATTACAAGGTATATTTATAAAACTTAAATAAGGGGCCAATCTTTTTTTACTATACAAAACTAGCCTTCTTTCTTCTGCACACAACCCTAGTGTCTTACTGTGGACATAGCACAGAGGTTGCATTTACCATGGACGTATTAATACCTACTGCATTTACCTACTCAATGACGAAAATGATGGTTAGTCGGTAAGTCGTAAGGCCGGACGCGTTCAAACAAACAAACTCTTCCGTTTTATTACATTATTGTTTAGAGATAGATTAGACCTTGGAGGAAGGCATAGGCTACTTTTTCGATACCGTGAGGTGCAGCTAGTTTCAAATAAAAACAAAAATAATATAGGTTTTAAATAACTTGAACAGTGAAAATGACCATGGTATTTTAAAATAATTTCACTTCTTTTAGTGTTCCGTACGCCAATCTTCAATAGAAACACTTTGTTATCCATTTTGAACCGATGGCGGCCACATACGTAGCGGTATACCTGAACGGTATACCGGAACTGAAGGCTTGTGCAAGTATACCGGAGCGTGTGTGTGACAAAACTTGCACAAGTTTCCTGACTTGCACAAGTCTGGTAGGCAGATCAAAACTACGATCTGTATACCTGCGCAAACTAGTTTGTGCAAGTATGCATGAGCGTGTGTGTCGGAACGCTTCAGTCGCACGCGCGCCAGTGCTTCGGTCGGTGCCAACAATAGCCAAAACGTCATCATTTTTGGGTGTTACTGATAGAACCAGTGGCATATTTCACAAAATACTTATTGCACAACACGACTTCTTCGGTTTGTCACAGGCGCAGAACTGAGACCACATGAGTATTATTTACTCATGTGCTGAGACTGCACAGGCATACTTGAATCGTGTGTGGTCACTATGGACGTTAGGTATACTTGCACAGGCCTTCAGATCCGGTATACCGTTCAGGTATACCGCTACGTATGTGGCTGCCATTAGAAACACTTCGTATAAAATTAATATACCTACGCGTATTTCATAATAATAATTGTTGAGACCAAAAAAACCGTTTCGTTTCGCTCCAAAATTCCTCGTAAAAATATATCACACACGAAATTCATGACTTCAAGCCCAAAATAACGACGCAATTCAAAATTTTTATTACCATACAATATAAGAGAAAAATACGTTACTTATTTTTTAATTTTGTAAAGAGGTATGGTGTGCATTATTAATTTCTATTATCACTCGCGCGCTATTGTGCGTTGAGCTATTGTCAGGGTCTATTCTTCGATAATGGCATAGCACCTATTGCATTTCAGGTATGCGGCATATTTTCAATTTTCATTAAATGGTTTTGGACATAATATTAAGCGAGATATTATTACATATACCATAATTAAATGGTATTGTTGGTTTTTTAATTATTGATTTGTTATGTGCTTTCCAATGCATGGCGTATGAACGGCTTTAGACGGAACAGATGTGGCGAAGGTCAGTTATACAGGGTGTCCGGTAATGAATGGCCAAGCGGGCACCTACGGAGAGACGACACTGTGCCAGATCAGAAAATCGAAAGTTATGTTCTATGAAAGTCCCTCGGTTTCCAAGTTATCCGCCATTTTAAATAAAATTAAAATTTCACTCCGTTCTCTATGTTTTGTGATGACAATACTGCAAATGGAGGAATTATCCCAATCTGTTTTCAATCAAAAAAAATTGTATTATACCATTTCAGAATCTCAGTGAAATAAGCAATTTTTTTAAATTTGGCACTAGGGTGACCATACATTTTTTTACACCGGGAAAGATTAAAGTTCATGTTAAAAAATTAAAAAACCATGAAGTTTGAGTTAAATCATAGTTTAAAAAAAACTTTCAATGTGTAATAAAAAATATTGTTTGCATTAGATAGCACATTTATCCTGGAATACAATCTAAAAAACAGATTAGGGTAATTCCTTAATTTGCTGTTTTGGCATCACAAAACATAGAAAAGGACTGAAATTTTAAAATTTTTAAAATGGCGGATATCTCGGAAGACTTTCATAGAACATAAGGTTCGTTTCTCTGATCCGGTACAGTCTCCTCTATCTGTAAGTGCCCGCTTGGCCATACATTACCGGACACCCTGTATATATTAGCTCATAATTTCATCTTTAAAAAAATATATCTTGGACCTTCTCCTATATTATTTCGACATAGCGACGCAAACGAACAAACATTTTGTATTTATGTCTCGATGTTTGAAAAGTAGTAGTTTATGCTTTTCAGACATGAAGATAGGGCTAGAACTAAGATTTACTTGCGATTCAAATCACATGATTTTAAAGTGGAGCTATCGCTTGGTGAGCACTGAAACTCTAAAGTTCGGTAGATTTCGCGCAAATTCCCGCTAGGTGAGACTGGGACATTTTTTAAAACCGTGCAATTCGAAATCAGGGTCTACACGAGTAAAATACGAACAAGTAAAATGCTTACCCTGCAAAAACTCATCGCTCCAGATGGCACCTGTGAACAAAAAATAGATACAATTATTAATAATTTAAAAAGCACTATGTGTGGCTTACATCTAATCAAGACTATTAAGTATACAGCGCCAGCAACTTTTTATTCCGTGCTATTTAGGACACGAGACGACGAGACATTTATTTGATGAAGTAGACTTGCCCAGCAGCTATATCACGCTCACTGCTTTGTCAACTGTGCACTAGAAGCTGGGCATTAGGTGTAGGTAAGTAATACGGGCGTGTTCAGATGCCACGCGTCGACCAAGCGCCCGCCACGTGCGTCACACGCGTTGAACACGCTTTGAAATTTGTTCTATAGGTATATAATTTGAGTCTTATGACACATCAATAGATCTCAGATTGCATTTCTGTAAGCGGGCGCGGGGCGAGCGCGGGGCGGGTGAGTGGCGTGAGGCTGGGTGGGCTTGCATAAATGCAATTTGAGATCTATTGATATGTCATAAAACTCAAATTATATATAGAACAAATTTCAACGCGTGTTCAACGCGTGTGATGTGCGTGGCGGGCGCGTGGTCGATGCGTGTCATGTGAACACGCCCAAGGGTTTACTCGTGAAAGTTTTCAACCACCATGAACAATGTATTGTATCATAGAACCGCTACAGGCCGTTCATCATCCTACTTTGTTGATTATCTTCTATCGAATTAAAAGAAGTTGCTTATGCTAGACAGAGGCTGTTCATTGCTGAAAGACTTTATTTATTTTATTTATAAGGTAAGTTTACAGCTAAGTTTAATACAATAATCAGAAGAAATAGAAACAGAAAGCCAATTACAGACAGTCACAATAGAGTCACGAATAGACCATCAGCGACAATATGCGTTGGCTAGAACTAACAAAAATTTCTCAAATGCATGCTGTTACTAGCACTTGTCCGGGAAAAGCTTTTCTTAAAAAAACATCATGATTTAACAGAATGGTGCTCAATTAGTTATGTTGATTGACCCTTCTTGCAGGGGTCCCTAATTGTACCAATCTAGTGGCAATAAATTCTATAAAGTGGATTTGGGTTCTCTTGTGAACGAATAAATTTTGGCGGGAAATTTAGACCTTTCCGAAATCTTGTTCCGGAATTACTTCTTCCAATAATGGGAGTTAGTGGATTAAAAATGTCTCGAGTATTTATTGAGTTTTGAGGATTGAGTATTGTCATTGAACGAGGCAATGGTGATATTTCGTTGGTTTTTACCGGTCTTAAGTTTTCCGATGGTTTTCGCTACAAATTGTCGAAACTTTAAGACTAATCCTTCGTTTAGACGAAACTAAATTGTATACGACCTAAGATTGATGACGAAACCTTTGCATAAACTACCCCATATTTAGACGAAATTTCAGTTTAGACCACCTGCTTGCCACCACCACCACATGTTAAAGGATGGTGCCGAAATATCCCTTAATTTTTTTAATAGGAAACATCTGACCCGTTACTCTAAACTGGTCTGAACGAATACCATACACATTTTAAAAAGTAGACATTTGGCCCACAGACTAGTGGTCGTGGACGAGATGTACCCTAACCTAAATTATAGCGATATAGCCCGGCAAGACATCCGACATGCGTCTGAGTCCGGCTTAGGAGTGCGAACTATTTCCTTACAAAACTAGGACCAATTGTTCCGCGTCCGTGTTCCGTCAGGTTTACGCCGAAGTTGACAGTTGAACAGAGCAGAGCTGTGACACTGTGACAGAGATCTAAAGACGAATGCTGACTATGATTGCTCTCTGACGTTCACATTCGTTAGCCTTTTCATACTGACTATCAATTAGCCAATTTCAAGCCAGTAATCTGCATTCACCCTTGCATGACAAGGTGAGAGCCATTATTACAGGAGCATCTGTTGTTAAGATTGATTTATAAACTCTTGGTCATTTATTACGAAACTGGCTGAGTCTCGCGATATAACCCGCTTATGAAGCTTTTTTACCCGACTAAAAAATAAAGGGGAAGGTTATATTTGTTTGTCATAATCAAAAAGTTCGATAAAGATTTGGCCAGGTTGGTTTACACTGTTGATAATATATGCTACTTTTAACGCGGGTGAAACCGCGGGACGCAAGTAATATTTGTTTAATTAACAGTTCCTTTGAAAGCAAAGTTTGAACACGCTAGAAAACCATAAACGTGTTATTGATCGAAGTTCAAGGAATTCTGATCACTTATGCCGAGTTATGCCGCATTTTTATAGAAAACTGTGTTAATGTGTCGAAATGAAATTAACAAAACGTTGGAAATATTAAGTACTAGGTTTGGTCTATCCGTATAACCTACTGATTGCATAAACGGGTTGCACCTGTGAACCTAGAAAAACTACTAGTAATGCTTGCACCGGTGCAGGTGAACCTAAAAACTACTTAATAATCGACAAAATACCGTACCAAAAACATGTTTTGTATAAACTTATTTAAATCAGTATCTCCATAGTAAAAATAACCAAAAATAACGCGGTCATATCCTGAAATGTATGATTATTTTTAGATTCACTTCTTGCTCTAAAACGGTGGATTAAAATGGAAAAAAAATCATAGATCCACTGGTAAAGCCTCATGGATCCTACTGGAATGAGGCCGGTTAATTAATTAAATTATGATCAACTGTGTCGCGACCGACTTTGTTCCATACTTCTAAGCAGCGCCATCTAATGACACAGTTGATGAAATAAATAATTTTTTTTTTTTCCAATTCTATTTTTTAAAGATACTTTAAAAATCTCTGAAAATATTTGTTTGAAATAAAGTCTTGTGAAATTCACAAGACTTTTGTCAATAGTGCCACGATCCTTGAAGTATACATTTTGTTCTTACCTCTTGAATCTTCCTATGGACGGTGAGCTTGTGCCACTGGTGGTCATCGAACCTGGTTTTCGGCGGCTTGATGTGGATCTCCTGTTTCCCGTTCCCAAGACCCATCGTAAGCGATACTCCTCCATCTCGTACTGCTAGGTTTAGGTAGTCTGCTTCGTGGCCTAGTAGAAAGAAGTTATTTTTATGAATTATGTGTTTACATTACAAAGATTGCAATCTCTATGTTTCGCCAAAGCCAGTGGCAAACTTTAAAGAAACCTCGGCGTGACAATTTTTGAGGCTACAATGCCAAAAAGCACTTCTGAATACAATTACATAACTTGTTTTGAAGTCATCGGAATAGCCTATTCAATTCAAAATAAACTCTTGACTATCTATAAATGACAATAAAACTTAAGGAATTTTATTCAGAGTTTCGACATTAACAAAATTGACATTTGTTTTTCACAGCAACGTAACAACAAACAATAACATCGTTGCCTCTAGTTGAACTCAGGTAAAAGTCATAACATTAACAAATAACCAAATTAGCATAGGTAAATATTTAATTAAAAGTGGCGCTCCTAATGTAAAATTTTATTTGTATGTTTGTTACACCTTTACACAAAAACTACCGATTACGATTAAACCACTGTTGCCATAGTACAGCTAATTATACCCCTTAATTTCACTATAATTAAAACTATTGTCTCTCACCGGTATAAAACAACAATCCGTTAGGCTGTCTTGTCTTGAAGTACAATGATATCGCGTCCTGAGTACTAACAATGGGTTCACCGCCAGTCTGTGTCAGATCGTAAGACAGGAATTCTGCACCACGAAACGTTGCTTCTGATGGTGCTTTATCTGGAACAAAGACAAATCATTTAGATACCAAGCTGCAACCGAGTACTTTGGTTGTCTAACCATTTAAAACGATGTTTAACGAAGAGTGTGGCGCTTTGCTTTAGGCACATTACGCTGATCTAGCTGAAGGGCTTGAACATTTCATGGCATCGATGCTAGAGTGTTTTTTTTTAAATTACTATTTATGTTATTAGTTTTTTTTGTGCCGTTCCAGTTGGCACAATAGTCACCATGCCGGAATACCAAACACAGAGTTGCGGTTTCCATTCCCGCCTCAGACGTGAATTTATGCTTAGATATTTGTCTGTGGTCTGGTTGTTTCTATGTATTACAAGTATAATATTTACAAAAGAAAAGTATATAAGAAAAGGATATACTACTTATATATTTTTCTTTTGTAAATATATACTTATAATACATAGAAACAACCAGACAGCAGACAAATATCTAAGCAAAAATACTTGTCTGAGGCGGGAATCGAACCCCCAACCCTGTGTTTGGCAGTCCGGCATGGTGACCATTATACGAACTGGATCGTCAGTAAAGCCCAGTTATTGTGGATGGTTTACCTGCCACCATGTGGAACACTAGCACAAAGTCCCTAAATCCCTTAAGAGATTGGATAGCGGTAGTCCTATTCTATATTGGACACCACACTGCACTTCTGCATTAGATATACTATTAATAATTCCGTATGCTTGGCTGAAATAATTATTTTATGTACCTAAAACTAATCTTAGTAGGTACCTATACCAAAATCGAAACTGAATATGGAATAATTTAATATTAATCAAATATTCAAATATATTACAAATCTGACAATATTATCCATCTGGAGGTAATCCTGAGTTATTGTTTAGGTATCTCCGTGGCAATTCAGTTGATTTATTTCATTACACTAGGTATGTTTGTTTACCAAAATACATATTATGTGTTTTAGTTTGTAAGACCATTAGAATTACTTTGATCATGCGACCTAGCCTAAGAACGAATAGATCGGAAAGATGTTAGGATGGTCTTTGCTCAGGAAAGACTGGAAAAAAATAAAATGTGCAAGTACGTTCTTTATCTATGTACAGTCACATTACCAATTAGCTGCACCCCACGTGATCTAGAGCTCACTCGCACATCTGTAAGGTTGTAAAGTAATGTTACCTGATTCTGTTTTTTTTAAACAATATATTATACATCCAACATCCAATATTAAAAAAAAATACAAAATAGGTACCTACAATATTTTTACAGGTATGCGAATGAGCTCTGTGTCACGTGGGGTTCAGCTAATTGGTAATGTGACTGTACGTATTTTCAGTAATAGTAAAGAACCCTTTTCTAGTTTTGGCTTTGCATGTTTTTTACATATAGGAATTCCAGGTGTACAAATTACAGCGCTGTCAATAATTCGATGGGTGTCCAATTAAAATAAATCTCTCAGACTTCTCTGTGTTTCAGAAGGCAGCATACGTCATTGGTCCCAGTATCTGTCTCTGGTAGCAGTCGTAAAGTAAATTAAGATTAGTGGTTTCAGTTTGCTTAGTCAATAACTGTCCCCTTGTAGGTTTCAAAGTTTATAATCTGGTCTAAAATAGCTACTTTCGAAGAGGAATCGTATACAAAACGTAATACGAATCGGATTTCACCTATTTTGAATTAAAACCGAAAAGCGCGACCATGCACATAAAAATACTCAAAAAGTTATAAAAAATAGCGTTACTTAAAAAAGGACTGTATCAATTTCTGAACAAACATAAGAACACTACGATTGCTTCATTAATAAAACAAACTTGCAAGACCGGCTTTATGCAGTTTACCGACTTCCACCTGACTACTTATTAAAGTGAATTGATTAATAGCGCCAGCTGCCAACTTTCTTTCAAGCCGAGGCGCCGGGTTTTTTTACGAGTTGCCTTTATTAATTTTTGATAATTAATGGCGCAAGTTTGGCTTATGGATGTTTATTATGGGTTTTAAAAATAAGCTTCTTTATTATCCGTTGTTCTTTATTAGTTTTGTTATGGTTATTATATTCTCTTGGTTTTATAAGATCGAAAATACAACAACAGACTTGGAATCTGCTGATAGGGCAGCATCGATCGGCCGATTTCTGCATTTATCATTTTTTTACGTGAAAACAGTTTAGATTAGCTACAAATTCTTTCCTTGCATCTGTTACAACAGTTATGATATTACATTTTATTTTTGCAATAGTAAAGAGTTACTTTTCTAAAGTTTTATCATTGGCTATTAATTTTATCATGTGTCATTTAAATAGTGGGTAATTTTCAGAGTTGGACAATTTTATTTTTGACATTATTTGTTATTGAACATTGCATTTGGACATATTTCTTATTGGGCCATGCGTTTGGACATTTTTTTGGACATTATTCGTGCGTATGGTAATTTACACGTCAAAAAATATATTTAAAACAATTTTACAAGTACTACCTCACAATGCTAAATAACGTGAAGACAGCAAAACAAAATGCAGTAATACAACTCCCAACTTGTACCTGTAACTTTGGTTCAACAACTTTTAACGAATATAAAAGTTAACGTTTTATTCTTATTATCTCTGTAAACTTCTGACATAAGACTCAGTAACAAGCGCTCTCTGAGGAGTTGTTGTTTTTGTAAAAAATAATTGTTGATGGTATACTGCAAGATACCTACCGTGACCTACTGCGACTTTTAGCAGCACAAATCTCAACTTTTGAAAGCCGACAGTTCGGACGTAATTGCCTACATTTTGGTTTTCAAATAATGTTGCGGGCCGTAACGTTTTTACCCCCTTAATCCTTCACAAAACGAAATAAATTTGGTCTCATTTAATTCACTGCATCCTATTCTAGGTTTATACGTTTTTTTCTTTTTTGATAATTGAGTTTAATCTATTAAAAACAATTCAAACGCTCGATGAAGTTTTTAAGTCAAAAATATAGATATTCAAATACTAATTTATCTTAGGCAATATTTATCTATATAAATAAAAATCAATTGCTGTTCGTTAGTCTGGCTAAAACTCGAGAACGGCTGGACCGATTTGGCCAATTCTTTTTTTGTTGTGTTTGTCGTAGTCCAGGGAAGGTTTAAACGGTGAGTACTTACGCGGGTGAAACCGCGGGGCGCAGCTAGTTTAAAATAAAAACGGTTAAACCTAGTTTTACATTAGATCTAGAGCATTTTCAAAAATTATTAAAATTGGACTTCGTTTATGGGGAATATGTGGCGTTTATATTTTATATGGAAATTTACAGCTTCACAGTGGTCTTAAGCGGGAATATGACATCATCAATTGTTTATTGGACGCAGAGGGGATGCGACCGATCGCTCTGGAAGTCTTTGGGGTAGGCCTATGCTCGCTCAGCTGTGGACATGTTGTTGCTGATAAGATGATGAATTCTGTGTTTAAAAAAAGATTTGTTGTTTTCCTCTGAAACTTTATAGGGTATCAAACCAAAGGGCTTCATTGGCCAGTTCTAAAAATATACTACACCTTTGAGGCCGTCCATTAATCACGTGATGTTTTTTTGGCAATTTTAACCCCACCCCCTTCCCCTTGGCGTTACATGGTGCGGTTTGAGACTACCCCCCCATATCATACCAAGTTTTTTTGCAAATCTCACCCCAATGTCTCATAATATCCTCATATTATTATGGTGGCATCCATTTTGAACCCTCATTTTCAAACCGCAAATATTTTTTCCATGTTCTATCATCTAACGTCAAAAAAATAATAAAAAAAATATTATTAATTAAGATTTAGATTGAGATTTTGCAAAATAAAAACTTGGCCAAAGTATCTTCTTGTCTTGTTCAAAACTTATCAAACTGTACTATACTGAGGTATTATTTTGCAATTTAGTATCTATCTAAAAATATATAGGTCACAAGACAAATTCACCTATTTAACATAACAGTACCCATGGCAATTACAGAACTCGACAATACTCCGACGTAGAGTTAAAATTAAACAAAGAACCTTCTAAGGAATATTTTTCGATTTAAAACCGCTGGAGACTAAAGTTTCGTACTAAACCAAAGAGATTCAACATTCAAGAGAGAGCATGTCAACAATAAAGGATACAGAAATATTACTTTAAATCGATCGGCTTTGAGAACCTAGTGCTTATATAAAACAGATAACTGGTAACGAGTCGCTTTGAGGATTTGGGTGCTTATTTGCTTATGTTCTCAGGTACTTAAAGGAAACTAAAGTGTCACCTGGGTGATATCACCCAGGTTTGGTTAGGTTAGACCTGGATGAGACCGTATTTCCAAACATTAATTCAAATTAATTCATATTGTTTTTTTTTTTTCAAAAATTTAAAAAGTATATATTTTTAAGGAAAAATGAGTTTTCAAAAATTGCGACTAAGACGAGACTCGAACTCGCATCCCTTATATAAAAATTCATACTAACAGATGTCGCTAACGAAACTTAATTCGAAGAGAGGTTAATGCGATTCTTAAATTCGACTATGACTATGACTAAGTGGCGTAATTGGCAGCGCACTTGAACGGTATTCAAGGGATGCGAGTTCAAGTCTTGTCTTAGTCGCAGTTTTTGAAGACGCATTTTTCCTTAAAAAATATTTTCAGATAGCCCAGTGCAGGCCTAGTGCACTTTAAAAAATAAAAAAATCATTAAAAAGGAAACTACATGTACTTAACAAGAAGTTATAGGACTGAACACTGCTGTACATAATAATTATGTGTTTTTTTTTTCATTCAATTTATCTAAACACTTGTTGTATTTTTGATTGACACTGACCAAATTCAAACAGTTAATTATTTATGTGAAAAAAAATTTTGAGATTCACAAGATCTATTACTCCGATTCTATAACATAGAGATCTAATAGAGAAACATAATAATATCTTTTCTCTTTTCCACTACTATTTGAAATGTCTTTGTCGCAAAAAAATGGGTTTAACTTTTTATTTTACCACATCCGGGAACTGGACGTGACTGAAGTTTGTAATTTCATTTGATGAAGTTCGATTTTTCAGCGTGGCGAAGAGACAAATACAATTATTTTTAAACCTTGAATGAAAAACTGAACAAGTGCATGCGAACGATGCGCAATGTAAAGTTAGATAGATAGATTAACACTTTACACAAAACATTGAAAATAACAAAAAGGACCAGAAAGCTTATTAACTACAAAATTGTACAAACAGGCGACCTTATCGCTTAAAGCGATTTCTTCCAGGCAACCTTAGGATTCCGTGTTACCTGTCATAATATGCGAGCTTAGAAGGGGGGTATTTGTTTGATTGAAAATAACAAAAAGGACGAGAAAGCTTATTAACTACGAAATTGCACAAATAGGCGACCTTATCGCTTAAAGCGATTTCTTCCAGGCAACCTTAAGATTCCGTGTTACCTGTCATAATGTGCGAGCTTAGAAGGGGGATATTTGTTTGATACATCAACATTTAATATGGTTTCAATGGCAAATAACGTCTAACAACTTCATTAAGGTAAGTAACTTCATCTTCAATTCGGAGTCAACCTTATAGACCAGGGCCGAAGCCTTCAAAAATGTAAAAAAAATGAAAAAAAAAATCACAGTAGGATGAAACCCATTAGAAAAGGAGGGGAATATGATAAAAATGAAAGGAAAAATAAATTACGGTCGATCCGAGTTCGGGAAGTGGGAGGGGGGGGGGGTTTTAAGGGTAAAAAATGGTTTATCTTGATTTCCGGCAAAACTACAAGTTCTATGGAAACAAGTTGAATGGCAAAGTTGTAGGTAATAAAAAGATCTACAACTTTTGTTTTA
This sequence comes from Idaea aversata, assembly GCA_907269075.1. Lineage (NCBI taxonomy): Eukaryota > Metazoa > Arthropoda > Insecta > Lepidoptera > Geometridae > Idaea > Idaea aversata. The sequence goes on from OU026100.1 coordinate 1,491,274, forward strand.
CAATTTTTTCACATAACCTCAAAATTTAGGTGAAAAATTCAAATAACCCAGTTTTTGGTTTTTTATTTTTATCTTTTTCAAAAATGTTTTTTTTTTTCTACGAAATTTGTTGAAAACTTACCTTATTATGTCCCAAATACACTGTAATTTATTTGATTCAAAATATTTTATTTTTTCGCCTTATTTTAACTTAATATAAAAAAAAACACCCTAATTTTCAATCGAAAATTCTCACGTCAAAATATCAGCTTTTTTCAAAAAGTTGGTATGCTTTCTGTTCGTTTAAATCTCTTAAAAACCCCCCCCCCTCCCACTTCCCGAACTCGGATCGACCGTAATTTATTTTTCCTTTCATTTTTATCATATTCCCCTCCTTTTCTAATGGATTTCATCCTACTGTGTTTTTTTTTTTGTTTCAAAAATTATCGACCCTGGTCTATTACTGTAACATATTATTATGTGGTAGGTTATTTAAAACCATATTTAGTCTGGCCAGTCACATCAGGGCCCACTTGAGAAAGTAGGTTTCATAATTAAGGAAAGATCTGGGTTTGCTGTTGTCGAAATCAATAAGGATTTTTGAATTTCTGATACCTAGATGTTTATAAAATTGTAAGTGGTGTCATTTGAGTTTCATTCTACGATTATTTATTTAGTAAAGACAAAATTAAAAATTATTAGATACTTTGATAAAAAGGCATGATAATTATAAGTCATCTACCTAACCGAAATACTTATTAAGGGGCAGACAGGAGTTTTAGAAATTATTATAGCTAAAATAGACGAAAAGATATCTGTTGACGCGAGCATATTCTCGCCAACCAAACCGGTACTACGTACCTCCCTACTGCGGTGACTGGCGCGCGGCCCCCGCCCGCGTCCCGCTTCCTCACCGTAGCCTGCGCCCGCGCACTTCATTGATTCTCACATACTACGAGCGACCTACCGTGCGTCTCGCTCATACACCCTTTCATACTAATTTCATTCAGTTAATTCCTGTTAATATATTTTGTCGGCTGAACTATTAAACCCTTTAAACTACAGTCCACTCTCTTCTTTAACACCTTCTCCACGCCGAGGCTTCAACAATATCACAACCTACAAACTGTTCAATATAGGATAAAAAGCGTTTGACAAAGAATGATACACCCGCCCTAGACCTGGGGCGGGCCAAAACTGCTATCATTAGAATGTTTTCAACTCAAGCAAGAATCTAAGGTTCTACTCGAGTTGAAGTTCAAAGTCTTTCAACTCATGAATTTATCAGACAAACGTTATTAGAGTGAAAATATTCAAATAATAGTAATTTTAGAACTGTTTGGTGAGTGTGCAATTCTGTTGCCGACTGTACTTACATAGCAGTCAACCATATTGGTTTTAGAAAAGGCATAAGAACTCAATTTTGGGCAAAGCGTGGGCCGCACTGTATGCAAATTTTCAAACCGACTCGGTTTATTCTAATTTTAGAAATGTACCTCGCAATTTTGGTCCTTAGCACTTTGAAATAGAGTCGTAAGAAAACCTCTTCCCAAGCTATTTTAAGAGTTTCGTAAAGTGGATTTTCTTTGACGTTGTTTTAATGTATTTAGGTAAATAAGTACCTAGAGTTTGATAAGAATTTTAAGTAAAACGTTGTACTGAAAATTTAAGTGGTGTCATTAGAGTTTTATTGTATGCTTGAGTGTTGATTCTGTGCTGAAGACAAAATTAAACATTCTAAAATATATAGAATAAAAAAGACACGGTAATTAATTACCATTAATTATAATTACCTACCTTACCAAAATACTTAATAGGCAAACACTATTATAAAACATAAAGTTTCAATCAAAAGACAAGAGATAAAAAGAAATCTCTAATATATCCCAAAAAAATTTAAGGACTAAAAACCGTATTGAAATTGTTTTAAATAGATTTATTATTAAAAATATATAACCGAAATCTATTATATTTGAGATTATCGTCTATATTATCCAAATAATGCTAATTGTGCACCATCTCGCATCTCACTCATCAGACCAATCTTTAGCTCAAGAAGCCCCTTAATCCAAAAATGATAACAAAATTATAAAATCCAAATAAGAAAGAGCTACGCAGGCAGACCATTTGCCTTGTAGAAGTCAATTTTACGACAAGTCTATGACATTGTTACATAATTCAATATGATCGTGAAGCATCAAACCCATTTCTTCCAATAACCTCCTAACTTGTAATAAACTTCCATAAAGTTAAACTTATCCAATTTTTATGTGGTTGCAAGAAAGCCGAACACAGACCATTGACTTTACAATCAGGCAACAGCTTGCAGACCGATTTGAAGACAAACGTGAAACTTATGAACATCAAATTTAACAAAAAGGTAAAACAATAAGAAGCCGCAGCAGAAGACCCCATGCGGAAGGCCGAACAAGAGGTGGATGAAGACCTATAAGACCTTCCCCCACTTATTTACGTGATAGGTAGTGTTTGACCACTATGACACCTGATGGTAAGTCATGATCTTATACTACCTAAGATGCAAAACGCTTTACTAGAATAACCTGAAATAGGTGAAAACTACAGCAGAAGAGATCACATGGGAAGTTCAGGAAGAGTTTTTCCATCAGAGACCCATCAGTTTTTCCTATATTTTTTTATGTGTTAGGTTAGCGTTCGGCCACTATAGCACTTGATGATAGGCGATGATGTTGTCTAAAATGCAGCACGCTTACCTAAAATTACAACAAGTGAACAAAATAGAAGCCACAGTGGTAGAGACCACAATTGAGACCAAAGAAGAAGTGGAAGAAGGCCCCTTAGATCGTTCCCGACTTTTTTATGTGATAGGTCAGCATTTGACCACTATCACACATGGTGAGTAACGATGCGGTCTAAAATACAGCATGTTTACCTCACAGCTAACTGTTCACTCGTGACTTAAAGAACCCTTAATTAAACACGTCACAAAATGCAAGAGTTAGGCCTCTGATTCCATTCATTTGCGATGCGAATAAGGAATGACGAAGGGGAACGTTTAAGGATGAGTGACGGAAAACCATTTCTCTGGGTAAAGTGCCCAAAAGGCTGATTCCAAACCCCCTTTTATTTGGCCATTCGATTGGTGTAAGAACTATAAATACTTCTATCGACGCAGAAAAATAAAAATGTATATCTTCAAATCGAACGGTTTCAAACCTATCGGCCGATTAATTAATCTGTTGCCCATCTTCGTCGCAAAAGTGAGGTAAGCATCTTCCTTTTTCTTCAAGATCACTGACTTCTGTTACTGTTGGATACCAATTTTAGGGAGTGAAGTTTGTAATAAGTATTCTTAAAGTTATAATGAAATGAAAAACTTTAATTTTCAAATTAGATAAGTTATTTACTTTCTGAAATGTTCACGTCAAAATGTGTCAGAACGATCTGAAGGCCAATTCTCGTAAATAACATTGTTCAAATTACATTTCAATATCATTTCGATTGCATTTCGATCACAAATAATACCTTCAAAGTAGCTTATATGTAGGTGCATAATTATTGTATGAATAAAAACAAAGTACCCCGTATACTCAAAGTTTCAATGAAGCAGGTCATCGAACACCGGACAAACTCCATCTGTTTGTGTTACAAAGTTGTTCGTACCTATTTCCTACAGGGAATTTTGTACCGTGTTAAAATTTAGTTTTGTTTCAGGTAGTTTATGCATGAATTTTCTGTGTGAATTTTCTGAATGTTCGTTTGTAGTATGTTACCTTTAGCAAACAGTGTCACAAATTCGTCTAAAGCCCTCTGATGAAATTGTGACACCACGGGGCTCTAAAGCCTAGTTCGCATTAAGCTAGTATTTTAGTCTAGTAGCGAGTAATTTAGTAACTAAAGTACTTGCTACTGCCCAAAAACTGTTCGCACTTTGCTCGAGTACAGTTTACAAGTAAGTGCTGTATTGCAAGATACACATCCTACAAAACAATGCAACGATGTGGCGACAACCAATCAACTCGACTAATTCGACAGGTTCAGACTTGTTTAGCCGGTGAGCCAGTGAGCAGGTACGCGTGGGGGAGGGGTGCTACTCGCCACTCGACTAATAAAAATAGAATAAAATGGATCGACTCGACTAAATAACTTACTAACCTACTCAACTAAATTTATTTTTTGGTGTTCAAATACGTTTAGGTACTAAATTACTCGCTACTCGACTAAAATACTAGCCTAATGCGAACTAAGATTAATTGACTGAGCGAGCGAAGAGCTTTAAGTCTAGCAAAACTTTGTTTCAACTATCAGTGTGCATGTCGTAATGGTAGACCATCCTTCAAAAATTGGTCTTCCATGATGACAACCCTGTGAACTTCTTGGGTGTTCTTAATAAAGGGTGCATTGCAAACACACAAATCTCTACGTATAATAAATTCGAAGTTTTGGAAGTAAGCGTTCTACGTCCATAATGATCTTAGCACTATAGAATTCGCTAACCTTATATAGCTCCGGTAGAAAAAAATCTTGCATGCGCGATTCAGGTTTTCTTAAATTTAGAAAATCACAAATTAGTTGATTATTCTTTTTGTTCTGCTTAAAAATTTTGTACACTTATGTATTTTAAGAATACATAGCAATATACACATTTTTTAACTAGAAAATAAAGTATCTTATTAAATTAAATAAGATATTTTTTTTAATTTCAAGTAACTAGCGCCATCTCTTCGTTTTCGCGAAACTACCATTCATCTCAGAAAATGTTGATTTTATTTGTTTACCTTTGTTTGTGCAGTCTAATTTCAGGAACTAAGAAACAGATTTTAACATAATCTTCACGAATGTGTTCAGAAAATATCAGAAGAGGTTTAGGTATTTCAAGTAGATTTATGTTACTAATTAAAATTTGATATTTCTTGGCGTAAAAAATAAACCATAATATTTTTGCATGAAAACGTACAGAACGTAGGGATGATGTCAAAATTGTCAGTTTGACATACGGAAAGAAGCATCTAGCGCCATCTCTTTTTTATTTATAATTTTATTATGGCTTCGCATTATTACTATCGTGCATAAAGCCAGTGTCGCGGTAAAAGAAAATTAAATCCAATGCAGGAGCGTTTTTTGAATTTGGAACATTACAACGCTCCAGCAATTTTGTATGAACATGTGTATGAAGCGGCGTGCTGGGGTTATTAAAAACTTAAATACTCTTTGATTGGATCTCTTTTATCAAAGTACTAGCGACCCGCCCCGGCTTTGCACGTCTATATTATGCATGTATTATCTTCTTATCTATATCTTCTTTTATACATATAAAATCCTTTGTCCTGACTGACTGACGAATCATCGCACAGCCTAAACCGCTGATCGTAGAGACTTGAAACTTGGAGGGTGTGTTCTTTGTATGACGTAGGCATCCGATAAGAAAGAATTTTTCGAAATTCTACCCCTAAAGGGGTGAAAAAGGGGGGCAAAGTTTGTATTGGACAACGTGATTCCTTAGTCCAATCTATTTCAAATTTTGCGTAAACATTCTTTAACAGAATTAATGGAACACGTGTTTCGTATTTTATTGAAATTCATCCCCTAACGGGGATAAAAAGGGGAAGAAAGTTATTTTGGGAGTGATTTGCTTCGAAGTTGATATCAATACTCTTTAGTGCTTTTGATTAGATTGGTAACATACTCATTAATCTATGATTGGTAAGACGTCACTTCAAGCTGACAGCGTTAACGTAAAACCTAAGAGGTTGAAAACTTCGAACATTGAACTGAAAAAAGGTGTCTTGCCATTTAGTACTGGGAACTTGACATAGTATTTTTTTTTTGCGCGATACGTTTGCTAATACCTGTCGATAGAGGACATTACGGCAAATGAAATATGCCTTTACACCAAATCTCATAGGCGTCTCGGAAATGGGGTATTTGACCAAACGTTATGACTAAGATTTTATCAAAAGTGCGCTGTGCACAAATAATGCTTTCTAACCAAACTTCTAAACCATCTCGGAGACGGGATATTTGTTAAAACATAGAACTGTTATAGGATAGCCACTGAATCACTTAAAACTCTATATTTTTATTAGGATACGCCAAAATTACTCTCTGCGCAACTGTTCAGCCCTACCTAATAATAAAATTTTGAACAATTTGCCAAAAGTCACAGTTCCCAAAGTTAGTAGATACTAATTATTAAGTAATTAAAATTTAAAATATCTTTTGTTATGAATACGAAAATACCTAAACAAATGAATAGGACTTTTACACCTTTTTCATTTTTAAAATGGACAGGAAAGTGATCTTATAAGGGTTCCTTTTTTACCTTTTAAGGTACGGAACCCTAAAAACACAAAAGATGACTATGATAGATAGGTAATTACTAATTAGCACGATATGATTAAAGATTTACTCATGTGGTAATCGTAGAGTTTTGTGCATTATTGGCTCTGTGTTAGAAAGACAGAAATAGAATAATTCATTTTTTTGGTTTAGAACTTTAGGTACTTAGACGTATACCCATTTTGGATCCCATCCCAAGAGAATTGGGTGCACCCGAGGTTTTCGTGTTCCAAGTTAAAATACATCTCATTCAAAAATCTATCTTCTCTATACATATAAAATTCTTTGTCCTGACTGACTGACGGATCAACGCACAGCCTAAATCGTAGAAACCTGAAACTTGTAGGGTGTGTTCTTCGTATGACGTAGGCATCCGATAAGAAAGGATTTTACGAAATTAATTACCTACCGGGTTTAAAAAAGAGTAGAAAGTTATTTTAGGCGATTTACTTCGACTCGAACTCCTTAGTGCTTTTGATTAAATTAAGTAAGTACATTTTATTTAGACACACATGTTTCAAACTCAATCTAATTTGAAATCAACAAAAAATAATCCTATTTTAACTATTTTCGACTCCTGCGCGGACGAAGTCGCGGGCAAAAGCTAGTCCTAAATAAGTTTTAAAGACTCATAGGAATGACTCCAACTGAAAAAAGATTTTTTACTTTTAATCACCATAAAGTTATATACTACCTCTGTGGCGCAAAGAACGAAAATCACGATGCAAAAGGTTGCGGGTTCAATTCCTGCCTCAAACAAGCATTAATGTCCAATATTTGATTATGATCTAGGTGTATATTTAGTATTCTATCCGTTGTTTGACAACCATAACACAAGCTTATTGCTTAGCTTTGGGCTAGATGGCGCTGTTTGGAATGTCCTACAATATGCCAAGGAATGATGGATGACTCTAATTTCAGAAGCCAAGATCCACTTTGGGTCGCTAAACCAGCGGAGTAGTAAGAAGTACCTACTAAAGTTTACTATCGATAAATATCAACAATATTAAAAGCTAAACCATATCTCTAGTAAACACTTAAAAACTGTAAGTGAACACATCCTTTTAATGGGCAATTCGTGTAACCATTCCACACTTCACTCGTATCTCTGACATTGATGTAGGTTAACACGTCCCCTTATCATTATTGTATGAATCCAAATACAAATTCAACAACATACAATATATTATATAAATATCTGTCAAGTATTATCCGTTGTAATATAATATTTTATGAAATCCTTTCATCAACTGTCCGAGTGGTATTTGAAGGAATAAATAATTCATTTAGCGCTGTGTAGCTGAGTTTCACAGCATATGCTGAGCCTGTTTCTATTGCCATAATATGTTTTCTTTTAAGAAATTGTATATTTCCTGTTAATATTGTATGAGAATAGCAGTAAATCATTTTTATTTCATAATTCATTTGCAACATTTTTGTTGACCTGTTGAAATTGATAATAAATATTTTTATATATTAAATTGCCAAGTCAGCCGTGTCCAAAGGAAAGATCCTTTGGACACGGCTTTTATTTGATAATTCGTTTGCAACATTTTTGTTGAACTGTTAAAATTGATAATAAATATATTTTTATAGATATTAAATTGCCGAGTCAGCCTTGTCCAAAGAAAACATTCTCTGGGCATGGCTGACTTAGCTGAGAGGGTAGTATAGATGCTGAGCAAGCCTACTCTATCCTAACGCAAAAAGATCATAGATGTCTCATTGCTGAAAAACAGCCCGTATACAAGTAAATACGTACATCAATTATTAGAAAGACATCGTGTTGAAACCCTCGTGGTTTCAGACTTATTGACAAGTTCTCAAGACACAGTCAAGTTAGCCGAAAAGGTACTTACTGTAGGTACTGAAACTAGTTTACTCCATCTTTAAGCAAAAAAGGATCCAAGTAAAGAGATTTAAACAGCCAGTATCCAAATAAATCAACAAGATAATAAAATATCATATGAGAAAGAATAAATTCTTCTAGCTCAAATAAAATAAATGTACATATTTTAATATAAATAGATACCAAACAGTTATTTTTTTTAAAACATCTGTTAACAACATTATTAACAACTTTAAGTCGGCTTATAAATACAATGAAAAATCGAAAACATTTCCTTTCTGTTACAAACTCCAATACTTAATCCTATTTGCGAAATAAACGGAGCTGTAATCAAAAGAAATGGGTAAAAAGCTATAGGTACTTATTTTTGTATTTTACTTTATTTGTCATTGAATTAATATTTTTCATGTCAACAATGCCTTCAATGGACTTAAATATTTGTTGAAGATCAATTCAAATCAAGATAAAGTCGAGTGTGTAAATACGCCCTAGAATTCAATTCAAGATAAAGTGAAACTCAGAATAAAAACCCGAATATGAAAAAAATCGCATTTATACGTTTCCTTACCTACCCTTCACAAAGAACATACCCTCCGAATTTCATGTATCTAGGACCAGCGGCTTTGTGTTGATAGTCAGTCAATCAGGTCTTGAATTTTATTTTATTAATTATTATTATTAATGAAAGGGTACCTGCGCGCTCTCCATACAAATGTAGTCGATTGTTTCCTCCCTGGATAATGTCACTAGCACAAATATTTTTGTGTTATAAAACCTATAACTGCTATGACTATGCCCCTATTTTTTTTTATTTTTTAACTTTCATAAAAAATTAGATCAAAATAGTTTGTATCGAGAGAGCTCCTGGTACCCTTTCCTCTTAAATTACACCAAAATCAGACGATGTTAAGAGGATAAACTATTAATTTTTTTTTGTATGTTACGCTCTTAGTAAAACATTATATAATATTTCAATGGATATTTACCTCTCTATCTACATCGTAAACCCGACTAAAAGCAATAATTCGCAGTAAAGAACGGCAATAAACTAAAGTGCTGAATCTAGCACCTTTCTTCACACCAATTTCTCCTGATTTTATTCTACTGTACCGAAAGCAGGAAATAAATTTAGACTCGTAAAACTGCAGGAATTATTACTACTTATTGTAGTTTCTAAACGGAGGAAAATGGGGAATTTTCTTATGTAAATTTTTTAAACTAATTTCGAAGATTCGATGGCTCTAAATAAACGTGTCAAAATATCATACCCATAGGAACTTTAGTCGGCCCAAGATCAGAGATTTTTTTACTTAGATTAGAGTGTTATCTACAACATATTTAAAAACAAGTTGTTTTAGAGAAAAAAATTTTTTTTGTTTCTCGTACTCTCCACGGTTGGATACTGAATCCTCTCACAGAGAGGGATCTATCTCACATCCTTTCATGTGGCGCTTCAGCACATCCTTAGAGGTATCTCAGGAGTGGCGAAGTGCATCTTTTTTTCTGAACTGCAGGAAGGCAAACGACAGCATGGTGGAAAACAATAGCACTTTGAAGGCTATTTCGATCACAAAGAGTAAAAAAAAACTGACTTTGAAGGTATATTTTGCAATCGAAATGCAATCAGAAAGTCAATTCTTGTAAATAACATTGTTCATATTCCATTTCAATATAATTTCGATTGCATTTCGATCACAAATAATACACTCAAAGTAGCTCAAAATACGTTCAAAGCTGACTTTTTGTAAAAAAAAAACTGACTTTGAAGGTATATTTTGCAATCTAAATGCAATCAACTTTTTGGAGGCCCACGGCTCCTTAGATCTTATTTCTTCTTTGTATTTTTTTCCTATTAACTTTTTGTTTTTATTATTATTTTTTATTTTATTCAAACTTTTGTTTTAGTGCTTTTATGTTTGTTACTACTTTTCTGATTGTCTTATGTCGTGTGCTTGTCCAAACAAATGTTTTCTTTCTTTCTTTCTTTCAATCAGAATGATATTTCAATATAATTAAAACAATGTTATTTAAGAGAATTGGCCTTCAAGTAGTACCTGCTAGCTAGAAGTAAATAACTAGTATTGTATGTAGTATACAACAACGAGGCAATCATCAATTCTGATACAATCAACGGCCGCTATCTGATTGTTGTGTGAACACCAAACAGATATTTTGAATATCCATTAGCAATCTATCCCTGGAATTGTATGGACTCTACCTATAGAAGTATACTTACTCACCAACAGTGAAAGATAGATAGATAGATAGAACGCTTTATTGCACACACAAGTTACAGAAAATGACAACACAAACGAAAGGTACAGTTGGAAACAAAATATTTTGTTAATATTTATTGTGCACAACTGTGTCGCAGTCACATTTTCCACTACACTTTCAAGCAGCGCCACAAACACAGTATGCATGTGTTTATTGACTGACTGACAGATTAACTGATTGCCTGATTGATCGACCTAATGATCGTCCGCCTGATCGACCGACTGATCAACCGACTGATCGATTGACTGATAGACTGACTGACCGATTGATATAATGACTGCTGACTGATTGACAGATTGGATTGATTGACTGCTGACCAAATGCTGACTGATCGTCTTGATCTTGACAAACGTGAGTTGAAATCAAAATTAAAACCGATTATAAAATAAAATCCTCATTATAAAAAGACAGTCAAGGAACAAAGCGAAGCAGAGCTCTTTGCCTTATTATTTTTAATTTTTGGAGGTTAAATTAGCTACATCCGTTAAAATTGTATCGTATTGACATGATGAACAACAACAGAAAACTTAAACTTAATGTTAGATGAGACGTTTCACAGACTGCTCTGCGTCCCAAATACCTACTTATTTTTTTTTACAGGAGCTTTAAGCGGTAGTTCCCTAAAGAAACTTAACCAAACCATGTCAAATCACAGGGGACAAGAGTTATTTAATTGACTCGATAACTCTAAAAAACCATTGGAACAGCAATCGAAGTCGCGCGCCATCACTAACTCCGCTTTACAGCACCTTTGGGGCATTAACATGCAGATTGTTACCGGTCCGAACCGGTTCCTGGCGGATATAACCGGAAATAGGCGGAGAGATTTGCAAGAGTTGAGAATATTGTGTTATAATAATATGTCTTAAGTGGAAAGGCCTGGATGATCTAGATTATTTAAAAAGCTGTAATGCCTGGGGCAAGTATTCAATTGAAAGACTCACCCAGGACTTATATCACCCTTCCAGCTTAGTCGAACGTGTCCATAGAAAGAACTCGTAAATACGCCTGGAGCTTATAAATATTCATAAGAAAAATTAATTGCAACATTTAAAGCCATACAATTCCCGCCTCGAATACATATTTATGTACTTACAGATATTTTTTTCAAGTCTAATTGTTTAGCTGTATGTATTTTACAAAATCACTACAACATAGTATAAAGTGTCCCTATATCCCTTTGTATGCTTAAATCTTTAAAACTACGCAACGGATTTTGATGCGGTTTTTTAATAGATAGAGTGATTCAAGAGGAAGGTTTATATGTATAATACATGCATAATATAGCCGTGTGAAGCCGGGGCGGGTCGCTAGTAAAATTATATAAGTACAAGCAGCGCTCTGCGATTTCACCCGCGTAACTTCAGATCCCCTGGGAATATCGGTATAAAAAGCCTTTGATATTCCCAATGAATCAATGTATCCTCATGCTTAGTTTCATCAAAATCGGTCCAGTAGTTTCGGAGCCTATTCGTTACAAACATAAAAACAAGAGCAGTATTGGCTTAGTGGTTGATACCTCGACTTTCATTCTGAAGGTCGTGGGTTCGAATCCGGGCCGGCCGTGCTAATTGACATTGCTCTTACGGTGAAGGAAAACATCGTGATGAAACCCGCGGCTTAGTTGGCTCCAGATGTATTGACAAGTTCTCTCCTCTGGACATGGTCGACTAAGCTGAGAGAGTAGTAGGTGCTGGGCAAGCCTACTCCATCCTCACGCAAAAAGGACCCAATTAAAAAGGGTCTAATCGCGGAAAACAACCCGTATAAAAGTACAAGTACAACATAAAAACAAAAAAATATTTCCACTTTTCTGATCTGTTGTCTGTTTATGATAACTCAAGCCTAGTTGCTTATCTTAGGGCTGTGAGAAATGTACTACGATATTATCTTGTTTTGTCGTCGATAGTCATATTTTCATACAAATGTAGGTAGGTATAAGCGGACCTGCCCCTAAAATTATAATTTATAACTATCCCGAACTGAATAAACATGGCTTAGGGACTATGCAATTAACTATCAAGGATTTTGGAATAAACTATACGACAAACTATGTCGGATCTTGGTCATTGGTTTAACGACCCAGTTGCCGCAATGGTCACCATGCCGGACTGCCAAACACAGGGTTGCGGGTTCGATTTCCGCCTCATACAAGTATTTATGCTTAGATATTTATCTGTGGTCTGGTTGTTTCTATATATTATCACTACATAGTATAAAACAAAGTCGCTTTTTCTGTCCCTATTTCCTTTTGAATGCTTAAATCTTTAAAACTACGCAACGGATTTTGATGCGGGTTTTTTTAATAAATAGAGTGATTCAAGAGGAAGATTTATAAATGTATAATACATGCATAATATAGCCGTGCGAAGCCGGGGCGGGTCGCTAGTAAGGATATATTTACAAAAGAAAAGTATATATTAAGTAGTATACCCGTAACAAAAGTCTAGTTACTTAGCTTGGGGCTAGATGGCGATGTGTGGAATATCCTGTAATATTTTCCTGATTGAAATACAGCACAGTCTCACAGCAGTTGTCTAGCTTAATTTTTCTGTTTACTCTAACTTCTGTTCATTGTATTTTTTTTTTATCTACGTGGCTTAATTTCCAAAAGTCGTAGAACAAAAGTTGTTCGTCTAAACGTCTAAAACAACCCCCTTTCGTATTAAAACCTCTTCGCTGAAACACATTGTATTTGTAACATTTGACAGCCATTGACTAAAACCTTGAAAAACTTGTTTCTTGTTGTGAATTGCTAACAAAAGGTTTAATATAAAACTAGCTGCGCCCCGCGGTTTCACTCGCGTAAGTCCTGATCCCGCGGGAGTTTCGGGATCAAAAGTGATATGTTCTTCTTCATCCTTTAACTTCACTACCATGCTGAGTTTCATTCAAATCGGTCCAGTTATTTGACCTTACAGAGGGAACAAAAAACTTTCGGATTTATAATATTACTAGCGACCCGCCCCGGCTTCGCACGGCTATATTATGCATGTATTATACATATGAACTTTCCTCTTGAATCACTCTATCTATTAAAAAAAACCGCATCAAAATCCGTTGCGTAGTTTTAAAGATCTAAGCATACAAAGGGAAATAGGAACGACTTTGTTTTATACTATGTAGTGATATATGGATAAGCATTGTTGTGATTAAAAACTCATTGTTAAATTGTAGAACTTATGAGCATTTTGACTTGTCTTTAAAAACATTTAAAATAGTAGACGGTCACTTAAGCACACATAAGTACCTAGGTACGTCATATATTGTAACGGATATAGCTAATTTAACTTTTTTGGTTCATTGCTTTTAAATGATTTAAACGAAACGTTTTGCGGCTGCGTCACTAAAATAGCGTACCCGATTTATTTCAATGTAAATCAGAGGCTTCTCGTGTTTAAATGTCTTGGTAGCCAATAATAAGGTCTACGGTCTACGGGCTACGAGTTGCTACGAGGTCCGTAGCGCATTCCGCGCAGTAATGGAATAATTCTTTGTAAGGGTGTTTTTATTCAATAATAATTGCTGGCTTTGCACGACTTGTGTATAAAGCCAGTACTATTTGCATCGAGTATTGATATTTTTTCTATCTTCTTTTTTCACTAAGGACTAAGAAACTTTTTAACGAAAAAATGATTGATTTCACTTTAGTTTTGTGTTCACTTCATTATTATTGGATTTAAGATTCGTTAATATTATCGAAATAATTAAATTTTCAAGGAATACCACCATTTTTTTTTTGGGGCGTCAAAATGTCTCCATTTATTGTGTCTGTGTACTTTAACTGTCACCACACACACACACACACAAAACCCACAGCCACAGTTGATATAATATAAACTAAACCGAAATTCAATTTTAGAATGCTCAGTCGCGTCGAACACTAACGATCGATTTTTAAATTGTTTTGCTTTTTCACCGTTTCAGCGATGGGAACATTATTTAGATGATAAAAAAGGTTGAATATAAAACGTAGAATATTTTTTTATTTTTTAGAGTGTACTGATACTGCTTTTAGTTTAGTTGTGTCGAGATACATGTTAAAATTGGTGTTTTCGTATGTTTTTGCACACATAAAATATTTTGTATTTGAATTTCATTTGAAATGTTTGATAGAGTGACATTTATATAGAGAGAAATGTATTTAAATATGAAATTATTAAATTGAAAAAAAAAAACTTTGGTAGAATTTCATTTAGAAACTTTTGCAGGGTCATGGTGCAATGCTCTGTCAACTAAGCCACAGGGGACACATTACTCTCTGAATGGTATACTCATAAGTGTATGTATACCATTCAGAGATTAATGTGTGAGTGCAATAAGTGAATACAACAATAATAAAGTATTTTTAAGCTATTGCATAGATTTTATCGCGGGCCTTGGGGGGCGAATCAAGAAATTCCGTAACGAAAAAACCTAACACCCCCGACAAATGACGGACGATTATTAACGGACGGCTATTGACGGACGACTATTGACGGACGACAAATGTCGGACGACAAAAATGTCGGACTATTTTTTTTTTACGACAAATGGCGGATGACAAATGTCGGACGACTACTTTTTTTTTTTTTTTTTTTTTTTTTTTTTTTTTTTTTTTTTTTTTTTTTTTATTATTTTATAAGAACATTTACTAAGACAAGAAATTATTCTCGAGCGTTTAAAGGAACTATAGGAAGAGGGATTACTTCTTGCTTCAAGAAACCTTTTTATGCAATAGCTTTACCGCGGCAGTCCTTGAGTGCCACACGTTTTTTTTTATAAATTAATATTTAAAAAGCTATTTGACCACTATACTTGTTTACTGTTTAAATTCCATGGGAAAATGGGATGAGTCGGGGGTTATGGGTCTTTAAAATTCATCCCACGTGAACCATAAGTATGTGGGTCTGAGATTAACTTAACAAATACTTTCCATCGACATTCAACTTGATATCTCTCGTTTTTGCAAAAAATAGTATTTAGAAAAACAACTAAGTCATCATCATCATCATCATCCGAGCGATGTTCCCGGTTGCATCCCTCTCGGGAGCCCAGGGTCCGCTTTCCTACTTTTACGCCTCCACTTCGCACGATCTTCGGCATCCTGGGTTGTAAGGCCATTTGCACGCATATCACCCTTTACGACGTCAAGCCAGCACTTCTTGGGTCTACCCAGTCTGCCACGACCCGGCGGAGGCGCCATGGCAAGACATTTGTTCCCCACGTAACTAGCCGGTTTTCGCAAGACGTGGCCGTACCAGCGTAAGCGACACTCTTGCAATTTATCTGCAATGTCTCGGACATGAAGGCTGCCCCGGATGCGGGAGTTTCTGACGCGATCCTTTCGCGTCACTCCACACATCCAGCGCAACATCTTCATCTCCGTGACACGCAGCTCCTGCTTATGTCGCTCAAGCACCGGCCACGCCTCACTACCATACAAAAGGACAGGTCTAATGATGGTTTTATAGACCTGTCCCTTTAGTTTAATCGGCATTTTGGGGTCGCAAATGACACCAGTCACCTCACGCCACTTGGCCCAAGCCGCTGAAATGCGTGACTTGACGTCGCAATCGATGTCGCCGGACGCGTGAAGCACAGACCCCAAGTACTTAAACTGGTCTGTCCGCTCGACCATATGACCGTCTACGCAGACAGGTGTGGGATCTGTGGTATTGCAAGCCAAGTACTCTGTCTTCGCCACATTCAGTTGCAAACCGCCGTTCTCAAGCGACTCCTTCCACGTGTGTACACGTTGGACCAGCCGCCCCTTATCCGAATCCGCCAGCGCAATATCATCAGCGTACATGAGCAGCCATGGAGGCTGCTCGTGTGCATCCCTGATGGCAACGGACAGTGCATCCAATATTACGCTGAACAGGAACGGGCTTAGGACGGAACCCTGGTGAACTCCAACGGTAACAGGGAAGGGCTTAGTGTCGCCAACAGCAGTTCGCACCACAGAATCAGAATTTCGGTACATGTCTCTGATGATTTCAACATAAGCTTCCGGAACCCCTTTGGACCGCAGCGCCCACCAGATCATCATGCGAGGAACACAGTCGAAGGCCTTCTGCAAATCTAGGAATAGAAAATGCAGAGGCGTATTCTTCGTCCTGTATTTCTCCATAACGATCCTTAGGGCGAAAACAGGGTCCATGGTGCCATGCCCGGGGCGGAAACCATATTGACACCCAGAGACAGTGCACTCCTGTCGGATCCGAGAGTCGACTATCCGCTCGTAGAGCTTCATGGTGTGGGACATGACCTTTATACCTCGATAACTGCCACACTCCTGCACCGATCCCTTGCCCTTGAAAACTGGGGTAATAACACTCAATCTCCATTGGGCAGGGATCTCGCCGGTCTCGAGTATGCGGTTAAAGAGGTTGGTCAAGATGCCCACACCACGAGGACCCATCGCCTTCCACACTTCGATAGGGACTCCATCGGCTCCGACAGCTTTCCGATTCTTCATGCGGCGAAGAGCCTTGCGGACTTCGTCAGGCGTAATCGGTGGCACAAGTCCTTGATTCGGAGGGAGTTCCGGCGGCTGCACCTCTTTGTACTGCTTATTCAGCAGCTCGTGGAAATAAGAGCGCCATCTCTCCTTCACCGCGAGGTCCTCGCAAAGCAGGTTGCCATCGGGGTCTTTTACACAGCGGCACTTGGATATATCCTGCGCCGCTTTTACCCTCGAACGTGCCAACTTATAAATAAGCTTCTGCCCCTCAGACGTTTCCAACTTATCGTACAGTGACTGTAAGTGGTTCTGTCTGGCTCTGGCTACTGCTCTTTTTGTGGCACGTTTGGCGGCTTTATACGAGTCGCGATCTTCAGGAGAGCTGGACGCTTGCCACTTTTTAAAGAGGGCTTTCTTCGCCTTAGTCTCCCTCTGGACTGTGTCGTCCCACCACCAAGTCTCCCTGTCACATTTAGAAAAACAACTAAGTCAACCTATGTAAATAGATTCCATTTTTTCTCTTGGTGAACAGACCCTAAAATAGATGCTTTGGCAGAAACAAGAAGTTAAATGAAAATAAAAGCTTGATGCAAAGATACTACTTTTGAACCAATCGTGAGATGCCAAAACATATATTTTTTCTGTTTGTCGTATTTTTTGTTATAGCGGAAACAGAATTACATCATCTATGAATTTTTTAACTTTCTAGCTATCACGGTTTATGAGATACAGCCTGGTGACAGACAGACAAACAAACAAGCCGTGAAGTCCGTTTTTACTCTTTCGTTACGGAACCCTATTTGATATTTGAACCGTCTAGCAATGACCCCGCAGTCCAATCACCCAGCACACCTTCGAAAACGGGCCATCAAAACGTGCCAATTCCAACCATCCGACCACAGTTCACAATTATCGAAACCACCAAACTAATCGGCTCGCCACAACGTTGGCAAACCGCACAGATTTGCATATTCGGCTTTTGGTACCTACGCCACATCTAATGGAGTCCGCACTCAAATTACGTATAGAATGGTAGGTACGTGCGGAATGGCCCAGGTGAGGTTTCATTTCCTTTCAATTAAATACGATCTATTAAAAGCTGATATTTTGGGTGTTTTGGTGGGATCATGAAAAACATAGTGTGATTTTTCTTCGCTATAATTAAAAATTAATTCTTATAAAATTGAATAATTTCGAAAGCTTTTTATTAAATCTGATTGATTGATTGAAATCATTGTGTAACAAAAATAAGTGCGATACATTGGTTTTACGCGATTTTTTGAAGCTCCAACATAGAGTTCTTTTTCGGCCCAATTTGGGCTTATACAATATTTATGTTATTAAATTCGATAAAAGTACGATAATGCCCTATTCCGGAAATGGACACATAGTCCTAAAAATATTTGTTCCGAAAATGACCTATAAATACTTATTCTTTAATAGACTCATTCAAACAAAGAGTTTTTTTACTAATTTAACAACGCGTGTCCCGTGATTTTAGTCTCTATAACTAGTTTATTTTAGGTAGGTATCTGCAATCCTAAAAGACTTTCGCGCCTAATCCGTCAGTGTTCCGCTTCCAAATTCAAATTTCCGAAGGTCTTCGGGCGAGCTCGGATGTTTCCGTCACCCATCGCGCGGAATAATAGCCGCGACGCGTGTCAACGGAAATGGGCACGATGACGGCCCGGAAACATGTGCCCCCGACTGTCCGGGATCTTTCACCAAGTTACTTGTGCAGTTCAATTTGGCGCTAGTGTCTTTGCAAGTGGGTAAATTGCCTGGTAAATTTTATGTTCGGTGAAAATCCATTTGTGGTGATAAGTTTGTTGTAATGTAGCTTCGTTTTGGTTGTAGGTTGAAACTTGTAGAGATGATTGATTTGTAATTAGGGACTAATGTGTACTTCATAATTGCTTTTTCATTTATCTTCTTATACATATAAAATCCTTATAAATCCTTATAAAAAGGCACAGCTTAGATCGCTGAAACTTGGAAGGAGTATTCTTTGTATGACGTAGGCATGCGATAAGAAAGGATTTTCCGAAATTCTACCCCTTAGGGGGTGAAAAGGGGGGGGACGTTTGTATGGGACAACGTGATTACTTGGTCTACTTCTACGCTGACAAAGTCGCGAGCAAAATCTAGTCTGACTACAAAATAGGAGAAACCCCTTCACTACGTGTTTTTGAAAAATACTTGTCATGAATTTACTTACTTACTGAAATTAAAAATAAATGTAAATATTTTTTGAATATCGGTTTGATTATTAAATGGGAAGATTTCGCTGACAGTAATAATATTTATTTTTAAAGAATCCAACTCATCCCATATAAGCCGTAGGCATGTGGGGCAAACCCAACGTCACTCTTCTAGTCAGCTAGCTAACTTTACTTTTAAAACAAAACAGGAAAAAAGTTCAGAATTTCATTCTCACTTTTGAACACATAAAACTACTTAACTATTTCAAATATAAAACTACCCTCAGAATAAAAACAACCCTGTTGCTCAGCCAAGCGTGAATCCTTCTAACTTGAACAGTACTACGACGCCATAAATAAAATACTAAATACAATAGAAACGCACGGAATTGTTGGAAATCATATTAACGGTGAACACAGAACTTTTAGTCAGCCGATAGTTGATTGTCACTTAGAAAATTCAGTATCCATCTATACTAATATTATAAAGCTCTTTAGATTCAGTTTGTTTGTTTGAACGCGCTATTATCAGGAAATACTGGTTCAAATTGAAAAATTATTTTTGTGTTGGATAGTTAATTTTTCTAGGAAGGCTATGGATACTTTAATTTTGATATTTCCACGGGAACGGGAATTATTTGGGTGAAACCGCGGGGCGCAACTAGTATTATATAAAAAAGACGCGTCAAGAAGTCTCTGAAACTACAAGAGTTACGAGAAAAATTTGCATGGAATTCAAAGAGAGTTCAAAGAGTGCATAGGTCGTAGGGGAGCAGGGGAGTGCATAGGTCGTAGGGGAGCAGGGGAGTGCATAGGTCGTAGGGGAGCAGGGGAGTGCATAGGTCGTAGGGGAGCAGGGGAGTGCATAGGTCGTAGGGGAGCACCCCCCAAATTTTTCACACCCTACGACCTTAAAGGCAAATTTTCCATGCAATTTTTCAGTTCTCGTAACTCTTGTAGTTTCAGAGACTAACAAAGGATTTTTGGAAATTAGACCTCTAAAGGTTTAAAAACACCGATGTGACCGGGTTATGCCGAATAAAATTTGTTGTTTATAGTTACTATTACATATTTTATGTCTGTAGGATACCAATTTCACATTTAAAGAGGTTTAAATCATTTAATTTAACAAGGCGCAATGGTCACCATGCCGGACTGCCAAACACAGGGTTGCGGGTTCGATTCCCGCCTCAGACAAGTATTTATGCTTAGATGTTTGTCTGTGGTCTGGTTGTTTCTATGTATTATAAGTATATATTTACAAAAGAAAAGTATATAAGTAGTATATCCGTTGTCTAGCACCCATAACACAAGTCTAGTTACTTAGCTTGGGGCTAGATGGCGATGTGTGGAATGTCCTGTAATATTTATTTATTATTTATTTATTTATTAATTGTTCCTTATTTTAAACCGCATCGTAAGTAGGTATGTAATACCTATTAAAATTCGGCTTATTTTATGTCGCTGGATTCGTACGATTTTTCCATTCACGTTACACAGAATTGCACACGGCTCAAGAAAGTCCCTTCATCTCACGGGATTATGCAGATTTCCACGGTCTCCTCCGGATGTTTTTTCAATAAAAGATGCTTTAGGGAAATGGCGAGGAAGACAATTTAAATAAGTTTATGTTAATGTACTATTCGTATGGGAAAATATTGATTTATTTATAACTAGCAGTGATCTGCGGCTTCAACCGTGTAACTCCCGATCTGTTTGGCCAAAGAATGATTAATAGTAGCCGCAAAGTGCATTCTCATAACGCGTGCTGGCACGAACGCGACGGGCAACATTTTCGTAAAAACAAAAATGGGTATAATATTTACATGAAACAAAGGCTATTATTCCGTATCTAAAGCAATAATACACACAGTTTTTCCTCCATAATGTTACGTTTTCACTGTAATTGTTCAGATTTAGGGGTCTCGCGAACAAATGTTTATTTTAAAAGTTTTAACGACCATTGTCTGGCGAAACGTTATGTCGACGATAAGTGAAAACCAGAGAAACAATTTTTTCATTATTAAAATTCTTCAAAAAGTGCCAGTCTGATTTCCTAAATTCACAAACCATACGATACTTTAAGCCTGAAGTAGCACCAGTTATTGGAAAAGTAAAAGAGAACCGTTTGAGTTGGTATGGACATGTAACGAGAACAGAAGAAACGCATGTGAAAGGAAGAGTGATGAGATGAATGTAGAGGGATGGAGAGGAAGAGGACGACCTAGGATAAGATGGATGGACTGCGTGAGACAAGACATGAGAGAGATGAATGTGAACGGTAAGAAGACGAGTAATAGGACTGAATGGAAGAAAACATACAGCGCCGACCCCAAATAAATCATAAATAAATGGGATAAGGGCAGGAAGAAGAAGGGGAAGACTATACTTAAGTCCATGCTATCATTTTGACACCTCTCTCCATTTTGGCACCCGTCATTTGAGAAACATTTTCAATGTTAAATAAACGTACAAAAAATAATTGGTAGGGCTATTATCTATTCAAAATCTGTTCCGAGGTAAAGCTGCAATTTGAAAACCTTCTTTTTCCATAACTTCGGTTCATAGACATAATAAGTGCTTGTTGAAGGCTTGCGATTTCTGCGACTGAAGAAAGAAAAAAAACCTTCTTTTTTTGTTTTCCGATATTCAATACTTTCAGGGGTCCGGACCCTAAGGGCGCGTTCAGATGACACGCGTTGACCACGCGCCCACCACGCGCATCACACGCGTTGAAATTTGTTCTTTATGTAATTTGAGTCCTATGACACATCAATAGATCTCAAATTGCATTTATCAAGTCCACCCGCTCACGCTCCGCGCCCGCCCCGCGCACGCCTCACGCACGCACCGAGCCTGCTTGCAGAAATGCAATTTGAGATCTAAGACTCAAATTATGTATAGAACAAATTTCAACGCGTGTTCAACGCGTAGTCAACGCGTGTGATGCGCGTGGTGGGCGCGTGGTCAACGCGTGTCATCTGTACGTGTCAAACATACATCTGTTACCAACTGACGCGGTGTTATTTCAACCTGTAAAAACCTTAAATAACTCCATAGGTCATGTCAATTCAAGGTGAAAGGGTCAACTTCAGGGTCAAAACATGAGTGATGTGATGACGTTGTTATATTAGTACCTTTATTTGTGGCTGACTTAGTGATACAAAGGTCGTGGGTTCGAATCTACACCTATACGCCCGCATATGTGAGAATTTCGGAATCAAAAGTATTCTGTGTCCTTCTCCATCCTCTAAACTTTGCAAATTTTTATCAAAATCGGTTCAGTCGTTTGTGAAAAGGGAATAAACAAAGAAATGAATAAATAAAACATTTGGATTTATAATATTAGTAAGATTAAGGATAAGGATTAAGGATTAATAAGTATAAGGATTATTTGTTATTATCACTACATAGTATAAAACAAAGTCGCTGTTTCTGTCCCTATTTCCCTTTGACCGCTTAGATCTTTAAAACTACGCAACGGATTTTGATGCGGTTTTTTTAATAGATGGATTGATTCAAGAGGAAGGTTTATATGTATAATACATGCATAATATAGCCGTGCGAAGCCGGAGCGGGTCGCTATATTATATAATATAATATAATATTATTATTAGTAGTAGTTACGATGCGCAGTTTAAATAATGCTCTTATGGTGAATGAAAACTCATTACGGTTCGAAAGCATGGAATATTCACCAACCCAGAGTAAGCGTAGTTAGGCACAGAATCTATAAGGCACTTTTACTATCTGATAACACCTCAACCAATCTGTCCAGTTGCTAATAAGCCATAATTTTTACACTTTATTCATTTATGGGTACCTATTGCAACGTGGCCCCTGGGTGGTATGAGGCCTTTGAGTTACGAGCGTATTATTGACCTTCGTTTATTGAATACTTAGAAGTAGAAGGGTATCTAATAAGACTAGCGATTTCTATGATTGACACCAGTCAATCATAGAAATCGCTAGTCTTATTAGATACCCTTGAAAAAAAAAAAATGGTGCTAAAGGAGCAATCTCTAAATATTGTTACCACCGGCCTAAGTCAAATCGCCAAGCGGACTTGTCCGTGTTCCGATACGTAGGCCGGAGCTGCCAAAAAAGGAGGATGGGCGGAAAAGTTTTAGTTCCACTGCAGTCTTCTGCCGCCAATATTAATTTGGGGGTCTTTGAGTCACGAGCGTATTATTGACCTTCGTTTATTGTAGAAGGATGCTTGCGATTTCTATGATTGACTGGTAAAAATGACAGGAATGGCATCCTAATGAGGTACAAATTTTCACAAGTAAAGGTATGTTACCTATAGATTCTACGCATTACTGACTAATCTTTCTTAAAAGCGGTCTGTGCCCTGTAATAACGATGGTTGTTTATTTACATCATAGTCTCTGACCTTAGTGATGAGTTCGAGGTTAACAGGGGGGTACGTGAAGGTCAAGTATCGGATCAAGTTTTGATAGTGAATCATGATAATTACTTGTCTAGTGATTTTACAATCTGTTTGTTCTCCTGAAGGAATATTAAGTCACGGTTGTTCCACCAAAACAGCAAAAACAGACTTTTGTTTTACCAATATAACAATTTGGGGGAAAAAAATCACATCTGTGCAACCAATAAGACACAAAGCAGTGTTGGCATAGTGGTAGGTATCTTGACTTTCATTCTAAAGGTCGTGGGTTCGAATTTCGGCCGATCGTGTACCAATGATTTTTCTTAGAAAAATTTAATGTTTTTTATTCGCGGCTTAGTTAGCTCCAGACGTATTGACAAGTTCTTTGTTGTAGAGACGGTCGACTAAGCAGAGAGAGTATTATAGGTGCTAGGCAAGCTTACTCCATCCTCCTGCAAAAAGGATCCAACTAAAAAGGTCCATTACAAGTAGGACACAACAAAACTTGATCCAAAAATTATTTGACACCACCACTTATAAAATTGTTAGTCTATGTTTGACACTAGAAAGAAAGAAAGAAAAGCATTTATTGAGTACAAACACACGACAAACACAAGAATGAAGAAATAAACATGACAAAAACAATACACACACTAGTATGCAGATACGTCCTGCTATGTCCAATGCTTTAAAACTTCATCTGAAAAGTCCATTACTCTACTAAGTACAGGCACATCCACACGAGCGTGCGAAAAACGCTACCTAATAACATAGTACAGGGGTTTAGGTAATGGATTGAAAGGGCCTTGCTTTAAAAGCTTTCAATGGCCTTTTTTAAGTCCGATTTCTTTTTACATTAGTTCTGAGACGCTCGCAATGGTGCTATTTAGTTGGAGAATTGTCTCTAGCCATGGCTGGCCAAAGTTTCCTTGCGCCCAAGATGTTAATTGTCAAATTTTTTAAAACTATCAATGTCAGAGTCTTAAATATTTTATTGTGTTCGTAATAATTAAGGTATTCAAAAGGCAAATGTTCCCTCTATTTTTTCTTAGAAAATTCAGATTCCTTTTGGAAATGGAAATTTAAAACAAGGATAGACGTGTTTTAGTTTCTTCCCATACAGTAAAAATAATTAATGTGTCGCGGTGATATTGGATAAAGCTTAACATCGATTTTTGAAGTTCAAGAGCTTTTTGGATATACAGTCATTGGTATAATAGTACAAACCTTTACACTTTCTTTTACGGTTTTTCGTTTCAAATTTTCGTAACGCGTAACATTTTTTTCTCGGCTTTAGGTCCCCTCACCAACCATAAGAACCCTTGTTCAAATAAAATAAAAATATCTGTAAAGTCGATTTACGGACGATAATTTTATGTGATAACGTCATTAGAAAACGAAGAATACTAAAAAAAATGTTATATTTTAATATATAATAATATATTTTTTACTATTTATTAAAAATGGCAGGCGGAGACTCGCCAACTCTCAGACTGGGCCACCCTAATTAGCCGAGTAAATTACAGCAAGGGGGCAACAGGAACGTGAGTGGCTTGAAGGATGGAGAGGCCTCACTGGATTTTAAGTCATCGCTGGTAGTCCGAGCGAGCGGGCCAACTCATCACTGACGTTCGGCATCCATCCTTCGAGTATTTCTACTTATGCGACTCCACTCTGGACGGCCGGTGAAGGCAAGCCAGAGGCGGGGGACCGCTTCCTCGTCAGTGTTCACTCCGACCAGCCAACTAAGGCAAGCCGGAGATGAGAAACGGTGACTTCCCCCTGGAGAACTCGGGACCGCGGGGTCTTTACTCCCCGTCACCTCGCCTCAAGGTGCCCTGCGGGCTTACTATTATTACTATTATTTACTATTTATTATCATTAAGTATTTTTTTAATATCGTGCCTTTTTTATTTTTACTTGTTTTTTTCCTTTATATTTGTTTCCTAACTCTTCTATTCGTCATCCATCACCATAACACAAGCCCAGATGAGCTATAGTATTATTAAATACTATTGTTTCCTAACAGGAACGGACGCGTCATGTTACCGGAACATGACGCATGACGTCACACATCGAGAACGGGACGCATGACGTCACACAATATTACCATGACACTTTTGTGTGAATGCAGGTGTTCAACCAATTTAATAGACGTTATCACGACAAAATAGTTTTTGGTTGATTATTTTTGTATTTGCTTATCCGAGTGTACTCAGTTCGAGCACACATTGTAATATGTAAACTCCGTCATATAATTAAAACACCTACCTACACGTAAAAACATCGTATAATTACTGGAAAACCTTTAAAAATCATTAAAATGTACATTAAGGAAGGCACGGTTTCCTCAGCTACTAAACGTCGGAATATTTTTACCGTACATTGTGGGTAGTATGAAACTAGTTAGTAGAAGATATTTAAAGTTATAAATAGAGAGAACAAATAATGAAATAAACAAAATCATAAATAAATAAAAAATGTATTTTTTTTAATAAATAAATATTGCACATTCCACACATCGCCATCTAGCCCCAAGCAACGGATATACTACTAATATACTTTTATTTTGTAAATATATACTTATAATACATAGAAACAACCAGACCACAGATAAATATCTAAGCATAAATACTTGTCTGAGGCGGGAATCGAACCCGCAACCCTGTGTTTGACAGTGCAGTATGGTGACCAGTGTGCCAACTGGGTCGTCACCAACATGGTTTAACTAGTTTAGTAAACCACAATAACTAAATAAATATTGTAGGACATTGTACACAGCGTTACCCAGCCCCAAGCTAAGCAACTAGGCTTGTGTTATGGGTGCTTGTGGGTTTCTAAATAGGAATTAATTTCGTTTTAAATGCTGACACTACCATTTATTTTACTATTTCACAATCTCAATCAAATAGGCATTTTTTTTTTATTTGTCACTCGGGTGACTACACTTTTCTTTTACCCCGAGAAAGGTTAAAATTTAGGTATAAACTAAAAAAAAACATGTAGTTTGAGTTTAATCTTACTTTTAAAAAAATGCCTAAGTCATAAAAATAATACTCAAAATAATACAACAAACAGATTGAAATAATTCCTTAATTTGCAGTCTTGGCACCAAAAAGCATGCAGAAGAGAGTTGAATTTTAAAATTATTAAAAAACGTCGTATATCTCTTTATATTATTGTATGTTCTCTCTATTATATTCCGTTAGATGTCTTCGTATGAAGCTAGTTCGGTGAAACTAGAATTGCATGAAATTAAGGCCGTAGTGGTAGTTTCATATTTTCTAGTTGTATATATGAAGCATTTGCAATGAGTTCTTATTAAGGAAATAGAAATCATGTCGGTTTATAACCATGATGCACAACCATTTTGAATCAATACTAATATTATAAAGCTGAAGAGTTTGTTTGTTTGTTTGCTTGAAAGCGCTAATCTCAGGAACTATTGGTTCGAATTGAAAAAATATTTTTGTGTTGGATAGTCCATTTGTCGAGGAAGACTATATAGTACTTTTCATTTTGATATTCCCACGGGATCGGGACTTACGCGGGTGAAACCGCAGGGCGCAGGAAATAACGAGGAAGATAAAAAGGAAGATTTCCGTACCATATTGTATGGGAGCCCCTCTTAATTTTTGTTTTTGTTGTTGTTTTTAGTATTTGTTGTTATAGCGGCAACAGAAATACATCATCTGTGAAAATTACAACTGCCTAGCTATCACGGTTCATGAGATACAGCCTGGTCACAGAAAGACAGACAGACAGTAGAGCCTTAATAATAATAAAAATAAATAACTCTTTAATCAGGCAAATTACACCCATTTACAAATAATTAATGTTAATAGATATCAAAATAAACAAATCAGAATATCATAATTTTCTAAATAAATATTTATGCAGTATTTTTTTTATTTTCTTTGATATTAATTCAAGTACCTTTATACTTTCTCACAAACAGGTGCTTAAGACGTTTTAAGCGAACGCTCGGCCGAGCTACATGGTAGGCGGAGTGGGGGGTGTTAGGTTATATTTTCGTTACGGAATTTCTTGATTCGGTCGCCGCGCTCAAAGCCCGCGATAAAAGCTATGCAATAGCTTAAAATATGCAAATTTTTGGACGTGAAATTTATTAAAAAGTCAATAAGTCAAATATAAAATAAGTCAAACAATAGATCAAAGTATAAAGTCAATTATAAATATCATTTTCATTACTCATACTCCGAAAGTAGGTCTAAATATGCCTGAAGAGCGTGTAGAAAATAAAATTTCCAGCCCTAGGGCTTTTCGCTTTCACTGACAGCTGTCATGTCAAATTATGGCTTCGCACGACTTGTGCTATCTGCATGTAGCCAGTATCAGTATCATTACGCATTAGGAACTTCAAAAACCTAACCTCCTTGCTTTTTTTTTACACCAAAGAATAATAATTATGGCTTGACACGGCTCATGCATACTGCCAGAGTTTAGTACTTAGTAACTTTTTTCTCAGTAATCAAATTCAAGTAGGTATATTTAGTTCAAGATATCTTATTTAATAAAATAAATGTAAAGACGAAAATGGTCAAAGCCGCCCGCGCCCTGTCGATGTTGCTGATGTGGCTTTCTTCGGTAAGTACCGCCGTATTTAAGTATTGAATACAAATAGCAGAAACCTAAAAAAAACACCACATAATGTATAACCTCTTTGGTCCCAACCTTGTAAAAGGATCAGGTAGTATGGACACATGAGTACCTACTCATGTGGTATGGAGTCTCATAGTCTCATGCACTCTCGTTGTTAGGAAGAATTTTATGTATTATTCGTAATGAAAAGCACAGTGTTTACCTCGGGTGAAAGACTCATTAAGTCCCTCGAACTATTAGCGCCCTCGCTACGCTCGGGCGCCAAACTCCGTCTCGGGACTTGCAATGAGTGACTTTCACACCTAGGATAACAATGTACTATTCAATCCCAATTAAAATATAAAACTTAATTAACACACAAATAAGATAAATTAATATGGTTCCGTTTATCGCACGACTGAAGTTTAATTCGGAGCTGATATTTCTAAGATTCTTAGAAGATGTTCATTTTTGACTTAAAAATACACAGGTAGTAGTGTCAGGAAAGACAGACTCAGGCTGCTGAATCCATTGCCTCAAATAAAGAATGACAAAATGAAACGCTTTGTGCCCATTCAGGGACCATTGTGGGTCATTGTTACATTCAAGTAAAACAAAGTAAGTCAAATATGGAACAAAGTAAGTAAAATATGGAACAAAGTAAGATATTTGAATAGTTTCCGGACCAGAGATTCTGGCCCATGAGCACATTGCAATTAATTATGAAGTGGCCGAGGTTGCCTTTTGTTTGTAGGGTTGCCTCGCTGGGAAAAATAGAAGCTTAATTTTAAATGTTGTCTTAAATAAGTACTTTTATATACCCGAGTCATAAATTAGATTTTTTGAAATGAATATTGTGGTATCTTTATAATTTATATTCTTTTCTTCAAAATAACAATGATAAGTATTTTTGAAGTCTTACTTACAGTTAAGGTATTTTAGAAGTAGAAGTGTTCCTCGAAGGCCACCGTTTATTTTGGGGGACTTTGAGCCGAGAAAAATTATGATGCGTTTCGAAAATGTGAAACGAAAAATCGTAGAGAAACTAATCCCCCACATATAAATATGTATATATCTCCCATACATTTATAAACAAAAAAAAAATCATAGGACTTCGCTCAAAACACGTGTCCTGTAACCGTTAATTTTTTTGCAGTTCATATTAAAAATATTATTTAATTCCCACCCACCTACTTCTTCAAATAACCCACTAATTTATTCACCATTTTTAATTAAATCAAGTCACACAACAACCGACACGAAACAAACAAAACAAAATAACACTTTTGCATAAACAATTATTACCGCAAAGCATACGTAATAATTTCAAACTGTTGCTAGTTGGCAACCCTAGAGAAAAGGGCGGAAGTATTTTGACGAGTAGCAACCCTAGCTACTATTACTTGTTTATTGTGTAAGTGCTGTTTTATGTATGTTGTTTTAATTGTACATTTTAACTTAGTTTGTGGTTTATTAAAATAGGTTGGTCAAGTGTGTGTTGGTTTAGAAAGTTTTCTATTCGCAAAACGTAAACTAGAACAATGAATTTTTAACATGACTAAGACGTGTTTTAGGTGGCGATTTCTTCCCACCATCGTGGTTGATAAAGTTCCAGGGGTCGCTTGCATGCGTGTCAATCTAACCTAACCCACTGATTTGCTCGAATCGCTCACTTTGTTCAGGCTAAACCATTTAATAATTCATATAAACACTCCGTAATTCTAGCCATCTGCTTTAAACGCCATTCTATGTAACCTATTCTAACTTATCTTTTGTTTACTCATCTTTCCATACAATACAATTTTTCCTCACCTACATCTAACCTGATCTAACCTACATACCATGCTCTTCCGTGTTTGCAAGAGTCTCGAGCCCCTACGCGTCTCTGCTCGCTTTTGTGATTCAATCTAACCTATTCGCTCACCTCGCTCACAGAAGGCCCCTTCATAATCGCCATCTCTACACTCGCAGACAGGTCCATCGTCAGTACTGATGCATACGCCTCCGTGTTGACAAGGGTCTCGACGCTCGCATGCGTCTCCACTCGCGTTTGTGATTCGGGATGACTGGAACAAGGATTTCAATTTAATTATGGAAATTATTAGTACTGTCTAACTTAAAACCTATATGTCACTCCCAAGGATTCAAAAAATCCTCATACAACGTTTCATTTTTAGAGTATTAAAAAACCAAAATCAAGCTTTTTTTGTGAGGCCACTCTTCAAATCTGAAATGTGTAATATGTAGAGGACAATTAAATACAAATAACAAATGCCTTGTAACAGAATCTCGGAAAGTACAGGTTGTCCTGTTATTTTACAAAGGGTTAAAAGGCACAAAAAAATGATTGCGGCGACTGACCGCGACTGCTTTGCAAGTCTCTACAATTATTTGTTAAAAATAATTGATGTTTTTCGATTCTCAGTTCTAACGGATATACACCAAAAAAAATCATACGAATCGGTTCAGCCGTTTATATTGAGATAGGTAACTGACACCTTGACACGAGAATTTTATATAGGGACTACCATTTTTCAGCAATAAAGCGTTGCTATATTTTACCTATAGTCCTTATCCTATCCTATTTTACTTCCTATCCTATCCTACTAATATGAAAGTTTGTGTGTGTATGTTTGTTACTCCTTCAAGCAAAAACTCCAGGACTCAAGAAACTCGATTGCTTTGAAACTCGGTATGTGAATAGCTAAAGACCTGCATTCATACATAGGCTTCTTTTTATCCCGATATTCCCACGGGATCGGGACTTACGCGAGTAATATCGTGAAGCACTGCTAATCAATACTAAAACTATTACTCTATTAAACGCATCAATTACAGTATTATTAACATTAAAACTTCGTAATAAATCAGACAATGATCTAACGAAAATGGTCGACTTTCAGCCGTTCTATGTAACCTTGACAAGTTCAATAGACTTTATTGTCTCAGTCAGGTCAGGTCAGTTAGTTTGTAGGTAACCTATTTAATTAGTTAGGGTAGTCACTAGCTGCGCCACGTGGTTTCACTCGCAAACAGTTCAGGATAAAACAAGTATACTGCCTATACTAATATTTTAAAGACGATTTCACCTATCTACACATAATAATACATTTTTTCAGGGACAGTACGATGAAGATTACATACAGAAGACTACAAAAAAGAGCTATTTTCTTTGATTTGCCATACTATGTTTGTTTGTTTGTTTCCAGGAATTAATCTATAATTAATATTAGCAACACTATCGATTGATATAAAAATATAGGTGATATTTTTTTTGCAAAATCAACAGGTTCTATTCGTGATAGGGAATGACTTTTCCAAAAATCTAATGATGCAGTTTTAGTTTTGGTCAAAATCGGGAATGCAACTCCATTCAGCAATTTTGGCTATCTCTTATAGTTTAGGATATAGCCCTGAAGGCCCACGTAAAAAATGTATCCTGTATATTATGTTCAACCGTAAGCTATCTATCTAAACCACGAAACTCAAAAATTTGAGTCACCAATACGACTCCAATTTTAGAGTTTCATGGTAAAATACTCAATACGGTAAGTTTTATCGAGTGCGTAAACAAGTCGTGCTAAGGCCTCAGTTTGTTAGACTTAGTTAGGTAATTAGTTTGTATCATGCTCCAGGCTAGAGTATGAAATTATGTATTTCAAAATTTAATAATGTTCCCAAACCGTGTTTTATGTAAAATGAATTTTAACAGAAAATCCTAATATTATAAATCGGAAAGTTTATTTGATCCCTCTTCACGGCCAAATGACTGAACCGCTTTGGATGAAAATCGGCATAGTTTTAGTGACGGAGATGGAAAAGGAAATACAATACTTTTGATCCAAAAATTTCCGCGAGATTAAGATTTATGCGGGTGTAACCGCAGAGCGCAGGTGATCTATAAATGTTAAATTCAAACCACTGACTGACTGTTAAATTACGGCACAGTTCAAAACAATGGACGGATCAAGCTAAAATGTGTCACACATGACGTAGGCATCCGCTAAGAAAGGTTTTTAGAAAATTCAACTAACACCCGTATTCGGGTGTTAGATTGCGTGGGTTTTGCGCTCTATGCAAACGCATAGAGTCGCAAATTATTTACCAGAGTGACAAGAGCAGCACAAAATTGACCAATCATAGGGCCGCATTTAGCGCAATGCATTCACTAATTATATATACTTTAAAAAAAAAACGAAAAAATAAAGATAAAATTGATGTTGTTCGATTCTCAGACCTAACGAATGTACAGTCACATTACCAATTAGCTGAACCCCACCTAGAGCTCACTCGCAAATCTGTAAGGTTGTAAAGTAATGTTACCTGATTCTGTTTTTTTAAACAATATACTATCTATGCAATACAATATACGATATAAAAAAAATAACATAATAAGTAACATAATACTATATTTTTTACTGTTATACGAATGAGCTCTAATCGGTAATGTGACTGTACTCAAAAAATTCATACAATTCAATTCAGCCGTTTAGGTGGAGTTTGGCAACGAACACCACGACACGAGAATTTTATATAATATAGATAAAGTTGATACGAGTAAATTGCAATCAGGACGCCCTGCGCTAATCTGCAGACAGCTTTATTTCCTGAAGTTACAGGGAAATGTAGAGGAAATGAATGTGTCATTTAAAGGTAAATTACAATTTTAAGCAATTTTAAACTTTTTAATGTTCATAAAAGGATAAGTATTAAACCTAATCTATATTAGGTACATAGTTATTACTCTTACTTACGCGTGTCTTACGCGTGTCGTCTGAACGCGCCCTTAATGTCGGAGATTAGTTCTCAATTCTTATTTTTCTCGAGTGAACTTTTACACAAATAGTTGTGTAAAAGTTAAAAAAATAAGAATTGAGAACTAATCTCCGACACTAAGGGCGCGTTCAGACGACACGCGTTGACCACGCGCCCACCACGCACATCACACGCGTTGACCACGCGTTGAACACGCGGTGAAATTATTCTATATGTAATTTGAGTCTTATGACACATCAATAGATCTCAAATTGCATTTATCAAGTCCACCCGCTCACGCCACGCGCCCGCCTCGCGCCCGCCACGCGCCCGCCCCGCGCACGCCTCGCGCATGCCCTGCGCCTGCTTGCGGAAATGCAATTTGAGATCTATTGATGTGTCATAAGACTCAAATTATGTATAGAACAAATTTCAGAGCGTGTTCAACGCGTGGTCAACGCGTGTGATGAGCGTGGCGGGCGCGTGGTCAACGCGTGTCATCTGAACACGCCCTAATAGTTTTACCGTAAAACAATATAGCGGCAACAGAAATACATCATCTGTGAAAATTTCAACTGTCTAGCTATCACGGTTCATGAGATAATACAGCCTGGTGACAGACAGACAGACAGACGGACAGTGGGATCTTAGTAAAAGGATTCCGTTTTACCTCTATATTAACTCCGTGCGTTTTATCCTAAGCTATTTATTTTCCATACACAAACACATACATAAATACATTTAGTAAGGTACACACACATAAGTCATTAAACATAGAATCTATACTAATATTATAAAGTTAAAGAGTTTGTTTGTTTGAACGCGCTAATCTCAGGAACTACTGGTTTGAATTGAAAAATTATTTTGTCTTGGATAGTCCATTTATCGAGGAAGGCTATCGGCTACTTTTTATCCCAATATTCCCACGGAATCGGGAGTTACGCGGGTAAACCTCAGAGGGCTGCTAGTATTAGCATATGCGTGCATGGAGGGTTCAGTCGCTCAGCTCGGTAATATGCTGTAAGCTGTGTGACCATCTTACGGCTACTGATTTTCAGCCTGCCCCTCACAGAAGCTCTATATAGCCTTTGGGTAAAGAACCATTAAAAGCAGCCGGCAACCAATAGACTCGCTTCGTACAAGACCGGTCCCGATGGCGCAGTAGAGAATAGAATAGTTAAAAAAACACGTCACATCACAACTATTTATCACTCAATATTATTAATATGGAATCTCACTCAAAATGGGTCGATAATATTCCACTCTTTGTTTTCTTACCACGTACATCGCTCGGTATGTATGAGATATTTACAAGAGCTCGCAATATGAGCGTTCGATGTATGTAGGTATTCCGTTAACATAGATATAAAATGACTAAGTTGATTATTAGAGGACATTAAGCCTAATAATTCCTCTGACACTCTAAAATTTTTAAGACGTTTCAAAGTGGTCTCACTCCAATAATTTCAACTGAATAAAAAATAATTTATTAAAATATACTTGCACTAGTTTCTCGGCGTTTTGCAATAATAAGAAGCCATGGACGTCACAAAACCTAATTAATAAGAAGCCATAGACGTGACTTTAATGGTTTCATTTCAAAAATTACCTTCAAATATTTACTAGTATAATCTTAACCTTTGTGAGCATGATCACAAGAAAAAATCCCATGAGTTTCTTGTGTCTTCTGATTATGAGCGAGCGTGTTAATTCCAAAGGCACACATCCTAACTTAGTTTTTAAGACTTATCAATGTGATTTTCGCGATTTCTTATACACATTAATAATTAAACACAACACTTAAAAAAATCATGCTTTAATTAGCAATTTTAGTTACAAGAGAAATGTATTTTAGCTTTTTATTTCCTTTTTTTTATACAAATGATAGGACAGCGTTTGAGCATACCCGCCTGATAGCAGGTGACGATGTGGCTTAAGATGAGCACGCTTTGCTAGAAGATACTCGCAACTTGAAGACCCTCAAATTGTTCACATCAGGAAAGACAGACGCAGGCAACTGAGTCCATGCGGTACGAATAAGGAATGACAAAGTAAAACGCTTAGTGCGGATGGTATTTTCACCATGAATCGGTGCCAATGAGCGCCTAAAAAGAAATGACATCAGTCACTGAACAATGAAATTCCTGTTTCATCGCCACAAAACCCGACCAAGAATGTTTGCGTTACTGTAAACATATTTTGTCTTCTACATAATTAATGACGTCACGTTACCCTCCCACGTCGGCTTAAGGAAGTACACATTTATTATGCATGTTGTAACTATTACATTGTTAATATTGTGGAACTATAAACATTTGGGTAAGTACGGAAATAATTTGCAGTAATAATCATAAAGATCGTAAAGTTGCTGTGTGATAGGCCTTCAATGCGTTATGTTAATGATGTTTCGTCTTTTGTACTTATCAAGACTTTTGTACAATCCACGGTCAAAAGTCTCTGCTCACCGTAACGTCTACAATCCTGTGCAGCACTATTTGAACATTATAACTACGTAACCTGTGGCTCGAACCCGCGTCGGTTGGTGTAGCGGGTGCCGGCTTATACCACTCACACAACTAAACACATACACGCTAACATGTTGAAAATAATAATCACACCGAGTACTTTTAATTCAAGTATTTAAGTTTGTGTGTAACGTCTTTTAGAAGAAGGTCGTAACTCCAATACTTGTTGATAATATTACTGTAGCAAACTGATCATTTACTTATGACCTATACTGTACATACATTTGACACTGAAACATTTGGACCCTGCATTTTGTCACATTGAGGAAATAAACATTTATTGATTAATATTCTTACATTATGACTTTTGTACATTGGACACTGAAACATTTAAATTTTGATGTATTGCTCATGGCTCATAACAAGACTTTTGTATATTTTGACACTAGAACATTTGCGCTGATGAATTGTGGCATGATGTTTTTTCTTTTGTATTTCATCATGACTTTTAAACATATTGACACTAGACTATATTACTCATTGACATCTATACATCATGACTTTTGATATAAAACTCAGCTTTTTACTTTTATTTGTTGATCTCTGTGGCGCGACGGGCGAACCTGCAGAAGGTTGCAGGTTCGATTCCCGCCTCAAACAAATATTGTAATGTTTTTTGTTTCTAATTTGAGTGTCTGGGCACGTATTTATAAAAGTAAAGTATATAAATATTCCATCCATTGTTTAGCCACCATGAAACAAGCCTAGTTACTTAGCTTGGGGTTAGATGGCGCTGTGTGCAAGGCAAATATTTATACTAACTAATATTCCCACGGGATCAGGACTTACGCGGTAAAACCACGCATTTATAATAAAAATAATTGAAACGAAATTCAAACGAATTACAGTTCAACGCAGTAAAACTAAACTACAACTGTTTTGCATGAACTGAACAAAACTGCTTAAATTTCAGACCACAAACTTGAGCAAACGAATTTCTTTAAGAAATATATTGTAAACCTATGAAATATTTATTTAGTTTCGGAATAAATTTAATGTCAACTAACATTCTCAAGGGTCACACGTGTTTAACCGACTTCAAATAAAGAGGAGGTGGATACAGGGTGAATTTTTTAAATGGGCTTTAAGAGCTATTTCCTGAACTAAATGATATGGCGAAAAAAACTGAATGGAGAATACTGATGATTTTGGTAAAAAATTAAACTGGATGGAAAATTAAAAACGCTTAGCCTTGCCAGTAGTCCTACCTGTAACAACCTATTTAAAAAAATACTTAATATTTTGTCGATGGTGTTGCGAATAGAAATAAATTCCTAGAAATAACATAGTATGGCAAAACAAAGGAAATCTTACTTATGTGTTAATGTTGAAAGGATTTGTAATGTCTGTGATTTCAGTTGGTTATTTTCGTGTAGGAAATAGCTCTGAAAGTCCATTTAAAAAGTTCTCCCTGTATATTATTTTTCGATTTTCTCATAGGATTGAGTCATGTGAGTGAAACCACGAGGCGCAGTTAGTTATTATAATAATTAATATTACAATAAATTGAAGTCGGTAGGTACTCACAGAAAAATCTCTATATATAAAAATCAATTGCTGTTCGTTAGTCTCGCTAAAACTCGAGAATGGCTGAACCGATTTATATGATTTTGGTTTTGACATGTTTGTCGTAGTCCAGGGAAGGTTTAAACGGTGAGAAACATCGGACTTACGCGGGTGAAACCGCGGGGCGCAGCTAGTAATGAAATAAAAATTACAAAAGCAAATTACAACAGAATGAATAAATAATTTTCATCACGTTTCATGGAATATTATCTATACCGAGTCAAGGATTTAATGAACAAAGGAGACGAAAAATATTATTTATTTATTTGTTTGTGTGATCACCACATACATCGTATATGTTCTCACTAACTCAACAATTAATTTCCATTAAAAGGATAGTGTCCACTTCCACATAAAGGATAATAAATTCCATAGAAGTTAAAAGGACAATGTCCACTTCCATAGAAGATATCTTGCACTCAAACAGTTTTTATTACGTAATTATCATTTAGATTTCATAACTAGTTATAGCAGGGATCATAACAGCAAAATATTGGAGGGCCTGGATACTTTCATGAGCTCTAGACTAAGGTCCTACTTGCATTTACGAATCGATTTCTTCAAATTGCATTTTGATCGCGTCATATTACTTACTTGGAAAGTTATGGCAACTCAACTAAGACAAAGTGATCAAACAAAATGGAGATTGTTGGATTCGAGTTTCCTGTGATCAGCAGAACATAAAAAAGATAATGTATTTTTATTAATCAATTACTGTTTTACTGAACTTATAGAAATTAAAAAAAACTAATTTTATAAAATAATATCTTTAAGGCTGCTTATGCTGCCAAACGCTACGCGCCAGAAATACCCGTCGCTTACAACTAGTATTGTTGATTGTAACGAATGTGTTTCGTTTTTCTCAAAAGTGCTGAGATAGAATTGTAGGTGAAATTTTTATCGATATTTTGGGGTAATTTTGAGGCGAAAATTCTTTGTCGTTTCAAAGCTAGACTAGTTTTAATTCTTAATTTTAGGATAGCTTCAAAACTATAGGAAATGTTTGGCTCAAAATTACACCAAAATGTCGGTAAAAATCTCACCTACAATTCCATCTCAACACTTTTGAGAAAAACAAAACACATTGGTAACAATCAACAATTTTCACCAACGAAGGCGACCGGTGCCAATAGTAACTATTTAGTAGGCTGTGTACCAAGGTCGTTGGCGTATGGACCCCCCTTAAGAACACTTTGTTCTTGAAGAAGCCAATTACAGGTTTTGTCCTTTGCACTTATCAAGCACAAGACGCGCCCCGGTCTCACCTGAATAAAAATTAACTGTAGTATTATTTTCATAAAACAAATCTATTCAGCCACGTTCGTAATAATCCATGTCATGTTACACTAGCATTTCATTGAATAAACCAGACGTGGGCGGCAGAGAGTGGGCGATTTCGTTACGTTACAAAGTATATGAAATGATGTTTATGTATTACTGAGAAATAGATACCACATCTGAACTTTTTCTTTAGCAAAACCAAGAATCAGGGTTATAAGTATCTGTTATATTTTATGGAAGACTAGCTTGTGCCCGCGACTTCGTTCGCGTAAAAGTCTAAAATGGACCAAGGAATCACGTTTTCCCATACAAACTTTGCACCCCTTTTTCACCCCCTTATGGGTAGAATTTCGGAATATCCTTTCTTATCGAATGCCTACGTCATACATATAAAGAACACACCCTCCAAGTTTCAGGTCTCTACGATCAGCGGTTTAGGCTGTGCGTTGATCCGTCAGCCAGTCAGTCAGTTAGGACAAAGGATTTTATATGTATAGATATCAAATGGAAGCATTTTATTGATGACAGTCACCTGTCCAGCGTACTAGTATTATGGAGATCAGTGTTTCAGAGATATTACCTCGATAGGTATTTGAGTTAAATCTCTTTAAATGAACGTACTTTTTTAATGAACTTTGTGACATTTCCGCTCGCTCACGATTCAGATCAGAAATGTAAACTGAGGTTTTCAATGTTCGTAACTGTAACCTAGATTCAAAAATATAGATACATAGATATATCAATTCTTAATTGGAAACATCGTAGCACAATTTTCAATTTTTTTAAATAAACTTAAACTTAAATCTAGGTGGTATAAAAGACGGCATTAACGCTTAAAATATCGAGGGAAGAGAAATGACAATATGCCTAGCTCACAAGTGTTCTTTCGACACCTTTTTAGTTAAAACTCTTTAAATAAACGTACCTTTTTAATGAACTTTGTGACATTTTCGATCTAAAACACTTCGTTTTCGATCTGAAACACTTCGTTTTCGTTATTCAAATTTGTAATTGTAACCTTGTTTTATTGAAGTAGCAATGATATTAAAATTGCAATAACTTTTATGTCTAATCTGCATCAAGCATGAAAATTATTAAAAATAATTCTGAAGATTCGATTCGTCTCTGAAGTTAAATATCTTTAAACGAACATACTTTTGAATGAACTTTGTGACATTTCCGATCTGTAACACTCAGTTTTCGATATTCGAATTTGTAATTGTATCCTAGATACAAAAAAAAATTACTTACTGAAGTAGCAGTTCTATAAAAGTTGCAATAACTTTATGCCTAATCTGAATTAAACATGAACATTATTGAAAATCATTCTGAAGATGTTCTCACGATTCCTCTTTGAAGTTGAATCTCTTTAAATGAACGTACTTTTTTAATGAACTTTGTGACATTTCCAATCTGAAACAGTTTTCGATATTGAAATTTGTAACTGTAACCTAGATACAAAAAATAATAATTTACTCACTGAAGTAGCAGTTCTATAAAAGTTGCAATAACTTTTATGCCCAATCTGAATTAAGCATGTAGGTAAATTATTGAAAATCATTCTGAAGATGTTCTATCGGTTCCTCTCTGAAGTAAATCTCTTTAAATGAACGTACTTTTTGAATGAACTTTGTGACATTTCCGATCTGAAACACTCTGTTTTCGATATTGGAATTTGTAACTGTAACCTAGGTGTTTAATTTGTATTACCTTTGTTGTTTCATGTCAATTAATTTAACAATGGACGTTAAATAAGTCAGTAAATTCAATTACTATGTTTCAATTGGTTTGTTAATTTGGCATTTATTAATGAAAATCGCTCTAACTACATAAACTTGCTAGATAAAAGGTTGCGGATTCAATTCCCGCCTCAAACTTTTATGTAGAGATAGTTGTTTCTTTTCTGGGTTTTTCTGTATGTATTTACAAACGAAAAGTATACCTACAATAGTATTCTGTCCGTTGTCTGATCACCATAACACAAGTCTAGTTGTTTAGCTCGATGATGCTGCAATATTTATTTATACAATTTGATTAAAACAACTTTTGTTCTACGGCTTTTGAAAATTCTAACAATTTTCGAAAATTTTGAGTTATTTTTTATTATGTCAGCTGTTTTTTAGAGTTATAGGTTTCTGACCTAAAATTTTCTTTTTTTGATAAGAGTTTGGACAACTATTTAACAGCACAATTTATTTAAAAAAATCGACCTAATTTCTAGTATATATAAAATGTATAAAAAAAGAAACATTTTTTGTACAATAATAATAAATAAAAAAATTTGTTTATGGACGAACGCGACCAAAGCCGCTGTAAGTTGGCCGTAACGCCATCGGGTGTAAATACCTCGCCTACGCATTACGCCCACCTTTCAAACTTTACATCTCAAAATGTTACAGAACGATTTTCTTAACCATGCATCTACGCCCACTGTGTCTGGTTTCGATTTCTGTACCTAACAGTTGTAAGGTTTAACTATAACTATATTTAATTTTTTTAAATATATTGTAAATAGTTTATTTTTCCAAAATAAATTTAAGATTTTTGTCTTTCAGGCAGCACCTGGCAGTTCATTTTACCGGAAAAAGTATAAAACCTTTATGAAGTAAGCTTCCATTCTAAGCTAGTGACGTAACTGTTTACGTGAGATGATATTTTCAATCAATTTGCGTTTCACTACATAGTATAAAATAAAGTCACTTTCCGCCGTCCCTATATCCCTATTTCCCTTTGTATGCTTAGATCTTTAAAACTACGCAACGGATTTTGATGCGGTTTTTGAAGTGAAAACTTCTTATGGCGCGTTGGGCACTTTTGTGGGTGAGCATTTTCAGCCGTTCTCGCGACAGACGACAGATTTTCTCGCGACAGATGAGATTTTACACAGATATACAGTTTTTTAATTTGGCTGTGAGTGTATTAAGACGTACATATGGTATTTTTTAACTGACGACTATTGACGGACGACAAATGTCGGACGACTATTTGTCGGACGACTATTGACGGACGACAAATGTCGGACGACTATTTGTTGGACGACAAATGTCGGACGACTATTTTTTTTTTCATCTAATACTCTTTTTGCGTATGTTCTCGCG
Source organism: Idaea aversata (assembly GCA_907269075.1). NCBI lineage: Eukaryota > Metazoa > Arthropoda > Insecta > Lepidoptera > Geometridae > Idaea > Idaea aversata. The sequence goes on from OU026100.1 coordinate 1,532,563, forward strand.
ACAGATGAGATTTTACACAGATATACAGTTTTCACTTCTGCCTGCACTCCCGGAGTGCGCTGTTTTTTGGAAGAGGAAGGTTTATATGTATAATACATGCATAATTATAGCCGTGCGAAGCCGGAGCGGGTCGCTAGTTTTTTAATAAAAGATAATTGCTAAGTAGGATAAAGATTTGTATCATAAACTTTTGCTCTCAAGCAGCCAAATGCGAGTGTCATTCCTAAAATGTAGCTAAACGAAAAATGTAGGTACACTTTTGAAAGCTTCGTTCTCCTAAAATTTAAATTATTAAAATAATAGCTACCTATTTTTAACTGCTTGATTACAGAAATCAAGGTAGGTACAAATACAACAATTTCAAAAAAAAAAGGTCTGAACAAAGCCACTAGAAAGGTAAACTTTTAGTTAAAAAAAAGTAAAATCTTTACAAACAAATTCTACTTTACCCTCCCTCTCATTAAAATAGCGTTTTTCAAGGGGAGGTTGGGGTAAAATGTCACCTCTCCGCGGGAATTTCGATTTAACGTCAGCTCGGTTCAATAAGCGTTCGCGCGCTGTCAGACGTTGTGACGTCACAACATGGCCGCACGCAATCACTGTCAGTTGAGGGGGATATGTTTAAAATAAACCGGCTTGTGCGTTGAGCCTGTGGATGGCAGGTTTAAAAGATTAATAGACCGCGGATAGAAATAAAATATAGGTATTATTGATTGTTTTATTTATGGTGTACGTTTTAAGTCGTTGCAGCAGAGCTTGCTTGCTTTACCCGCGTAACTTCCGATCCTGTGAAAAGTTGCGTAAAAAATATTCAAGTTTCATCCAAATCGGGTCGGTAATTTTCGAGCTAATATTTTACAAAAAAAAAAAAAAAAAATTTAAACAAAAACGTTATTGCGCCGTGATCGCGTTTTTTTAACAACTGAATAAGGGTAATTCTTAAATTATCCGCATCGCATGACGGCGCCGCGGCGCTCGCAGCTTCTCCAGTCTTCTCGTGACCAAAGTCAGTGCAACTTAATTGAAATGTCGGGTAAATATTAAAGTTACTACTAGTTATTACGCGATCGTGATCCTATTCACGTAAAAAAAAATAATTTTAAAACTTTCATCTTTAATATTAGTATACTCATAAAAATATGCATGACGTCTGAATGAAGTTTCGCGCTGCATCACGTTTTTGTTTAAGGAACCTGACTGAGTCAAAATCTTGTTAAAATTAACCAATAATTAACCATTTAATTCAATTTTGCAATATCAATTTCAATTTGTCCTTAATTCAACATACCTCGAACACCCTTGATAACCATTTCGACATACGGTAGTGAAGTAATTAACTGACTCGCAGCGTATCCTCATCAGACGTGCGCCTTATAGGTACCTACCCCTATCCGCCTATACATGCCTATAAAGTAGGCATGGGAAAAGTGTATCCCTAGGAAGAACGCTAAAGATATATCTCTTACTAAAGAAGCTATTTGATCCATATTGTTGGCTTTTAAGAGATAGATAAAAAAAGGTGGAAAAAGGTTGGATTCTACGTGACTCACGATTTTTTGAAGTGAAAACTTCTTATGGCGCGTTGGGCACTTTTGTGGGTGAGCATTTTCAGCCGTTCTCGCGACAGATGAGTTTTTGACAGATGAGATTTTAACAGTTATTGTGCTTCTACTATTATGCAATATTGAAAACAGCGCCATCTCTGTGCAAACGGCCGAACTACGATACTCACTTCTGTACAACAGTGTTAACAGCGACATCTCTCGGTGGATGGTGCAGGTTCGCAGCGAGCTGCCGTACGCAGTTCGCGTCGCACGCTAGCGCCATCACTGATACACGAGTGAGCATTTTCAGCCGTTCTCGCGACAGATGAGATTTTGACAGATGAGATTTTACACAGATATTTTTTAAATAATACAAACTATTAATGTGTCTCAATGGATGGTTAATGGTTATTATTCTGACTAGCCAGAATAATGACAAAAACAAACGAAAATTTTAATAATAATGTCTATGAGCAAATAATTTTGACTTAGAGTTAAACACTGAAGCTTTGCCATAAAAAACTTTGGCAAGCTCTTAGCCGGAAAAAAATCCTATTTACATAGCACTCTTGAGCAATTAAAACAAGAAATAAACTTAATCTAAACCCATAATTAACACAAGGTTGTGAGAATAGAATAGCAATTAACTGAATCTCCCATAAGTATTTTGAAAATGCATTTGTATCGTAGATAACTAACTAATCTTTTTTAATCTATAATCTTTTTAAATCGTAGATACATAGGTACCTACTTATCTCTATCCTTCAACAAATAGCAAACATAAATCTAAAATGAGAAAGATATAAAGATGCATCACGATTGAATCTCTCTTTGAGTCGGAAACACATCTTCAAATCAATTGAGACATCTCTTGTACCGGGTATTACACCCGGGAGACGATGTTGCAAGTAGCTGAGAAAATTAATTATATTCACTGCAGGTATTTGAAATTGAATTGAGTTAGTATGATTAATTGTTAGGACTCGTATGATAAGAGTTTGTATTACTTCAATTTATTATGTAGGTATAAAATTGGACTGTAGGAGGTACAATGTGTTAATTACTCTACAAAAATGGTTGTCTGTAAAGTTGGTTTACGGACTATAATTTTACGTGAAAACGTCATAAGCAAACGATAAAAAATGAGTTGTTTTTTTTTGTTATTCCATATATATTTTTCCTGTATACAAGGTTATTGGAAATTATACGACTTTTGGAAATTCGAAAAAAAAATTAAAATTTTGTAGTTATGTAAATTCGAAAAACAGCTGATTTTTTAAAACAAAGTTCATTCAGACTAAGAACAAAACAGAAAACTTAAAAAATAAGTAAAAATTTAAGGTTAATTACCTCTCCGTGTAAGGAACTGCTGATTTTCAGGTAAACCTAACCTCAAAATTTTCGAAAAAATGTTCGATTTCCAAAAATCGTAAAACAAAAGTTGTTTGTATAAAAGCACAGAATTAGCCCTCAACGGCTTGCTAGTATAATTTCCAATAACCCTGTATAAGTCTTCTATTCGTCACTCGTCACTCGTCACCATAACACAAGCCCAGATAAGCGATATTATTGTTAAACAATAGATTTAAAACAAACACGAGACGCATGCTAAACAAACACGAGACGCGTGACGTTTACCATGATGCCGTCATGGTACCGGAACATGACGCATGACATCGCACTTTTTGGTGAATGCCGGTGTATAATTAGATTTATAAAACGTTAAATTTTCAAATTTCAAATTTCTTTATTTCTTTCAATGCTTATGTATTTACATACACATGATCACTTGAAATAGTCTTAAAAACTAAGTTAGGATGTGTGCCTTCGGAACGCGCCCACCAATGAGAAGACTTAGTCCCATCGGCCCCGCTGGCTCTGCCCCGCCAGCGGGGCAGATGGGAAAAAGTGTTGCATCGGCCCCGCTGAACGCAGACGCGGACGCTAGCGGGGCCGATGAAACAAATTAAGTTTCATTTGCCCCGCTATAGGACTTCCGTCGGGCCCGCTAGCAGATGGGAAAAAGAGATTGATTCATCGGCCCCGCTAGCGTCGGCGTCGGCGTTTTGCGGGGACGATGGATAGGTACAGATCAAGTTACAAATAGAGGCAATCAATACTTAGGTTGCCGAAAAAGGAATGTCTGTAATTAAAATGGTTTGTATGTTAATCAGTTTTTATTGAGTGCTCAAAATACATAATATTTTAATAATAAAAAAATACACACAACAAGAACATCACATAAACATTTTTTAATTTTCATAATCATAGATGATAGTCACACAAATTACATTAATCAGTCTTCATTAATGAACATTAATGCCTAAACTGCTGACAGTTTTGTAAGATGAATATAATATTTTAGGTAAACAACATAACATAAAAAATACAGTATTTGACAAAACATCAACGAGAGAAAACATTAACATTACAAACTATGTCAGTGTTTCGAGAAAATGTCTACTGGTTATTGGTCCATTTACAAATTTCAAGATCAAGTTATACTATTTAAATAATCAACAAAAAAAAACACAAAACAAGGACATTACTTAATAACTAGTTTTTTAATTTTTAATAGAGCCAGCCGGGCCGATGGGAGTAAGTCTAAGATAGTACCAAAAAGTTAAATGCAAACTCAATGTTTTCTTTAATATTCTTATAGAAAGTCATACACTGCTTAATGGGACACATCACTCTTGATACATTTGCACACTCAAACTTCTAACTTTTAATAGTTTTTTCATAAATGGTCTAACTTTTACAAGAATTAGAGGAGGAATATAAACAATAATTCAGTGCTTTTATTTGTGTAATTGTTATCTTGAACAAAATATGTTTATATTACGTAAAAAACAAAAGTCAATTTATGGGACACATCAAAATCAGAATTCAGTTTTTTTTTTGAGAATTGCACAATATGTAACAGCTAAAGAGTGACTATCTCCGAACTTCGCTTTACTTTACTGCGACACAATAATTAGTAATTTCACGTTTACACGGTTGTCATGAATTTGACTTCGCGCTGTCTATAGACGCGTTTTGACTTGAGTTGAGTTGAGGTTTGGCGTTGGACCAAAAAGTTTTTTAAGTTTCTTAAGATGGACCCTTTTTTTTGGTGAGAGAAAAAGGTGTTTGTTCGGTTCGGTTTGGCTGATTAATTTGACATAGTGACAGATGTCACTTTGACATTTGTCACTTTGACATATGTCACTTTCCATGGGTCCATCTCAAGAAACTTAAAAAACTTTTTGGTCCAACGCCAAACCTCAACTCAACTCAAGTCAAAACGCGTCTATAGACAGCGCGAAGTCAAATTCATGACAACCGTGTAAACGTGAAATTACTAATTATTGTGTCGCAGTAAAGTAAAGCGAAGTTCGGAGATAGTCACTCTTTAGCTGTTACATATTGTGCAATTCTCAAAAAAAAAACTGAATTCTGATTTTGATGTGTCCCATAAATTGACTTTTGTTTTTTACGTAATATAAACATATTTTGTTCAAGATAACAATTACACAAATAAAAGCACTGAATTATTGTTTATATTCCTCCTCTAATTCTTGTAAAAGTTAGACCATTTATGAAAAAACTATTAAAAGTTAGAAGTTTGAGTGTGCAAATGTATCAAGAGTGATGTGTCCCATTAAGCAGTGTATGACTTTCTATAAGAATATTAAAGAAAACATTGAGTTTGCATTTAACTTTTTGGTACTATCTTAGACTTACTCCCATCGGCCCGGCTGGCTCTATTAAAAATTAAAAAACTAGTTATTAAGTAATGTCCTTGTTTTGTGTTTTTTTTTGTTGATTATTTAAATAGTATAACTTGATCTTGAAATTTGTAAATGGACCAATAACCAGTAGACATTTTCTCGAAACACTGACATAGTTTGTAATGTTAATGTTTTCTCTCGTTGATGTTTTGTCAAATACTGTATTTTTTATGTTATGTTGTTTACCTAAAATATTATATTCATCTTACAAAACTGTCAGCAGTTTAGGCATTAATGTTCATTAATGAAGACTGATTAATGTAATTTGTGTGACTATCATCTATGATTATGAAAATTAAAAAATGTTTATGTGATGTTCTTGTTGTGTGTATTTTTTTATTATTAAAATATTATGTATTTTGAGCACTCAATAAAAACTGATTAACATACAAACCATTTTAATTACAGACATTCCTTTTTCGGCAACCTAAGTATTGATGGCCTCTATTTGTAACTTGATCTGTACCTACCCATCGTCCCCGCAAAACGCCGACGCCGACGCTAGCGGGGCCGATGAATCAATCTCTTTTTCCCATCTGCTAGCGGGCCCGACGGAAGTAAGTCCTATAGCGGGGCAAATGAAACTTAATTTGTTTCATCGGCCCCGCTAGCGTCCGCGTCTGCGTTCAGCGGGGCCGATGCAACACTTTTTCCCATCTGCCCCGCTGGCGGGGCAGAGCCAGCGGGGCCGATGGGACTAAGTCAATGAGAAGAAGGCACAAGAAACTCATGGGGTTTTTTTTTATGTGATCACGCTCACAAAGGTCAATATTACAAATATTTGAAGGTATTATTTGAAATGGAGCAATTAAAGTCACATCCATGGATTCTTATCATTAAGGTACGAAGAGGTATCATAGTATGCCTTACCGCACAATTTATGCTTTATAAAAGTTTTGAATTTTTATAAAGCATAAATTGTTGTGTTATAACGTCAAAATAAAAGGGAACCGTTTATATTGGTATGTACATGTACTACACATATGTAATATACATGTACAAGGTACACAAGCGTATAACCTTCTAGACACCGCGTGCATCTGAACCACATCGTGACTTACCATCGTGTGAGATAGGGATCAAACGCTGATATATTAAAAAATGGTTAAAATAAATAAATATTGCAGGACATTCCACACATCGCCATCTAGCCCCAAGCTAAGTATCTAGACTTGTGTTATGGGTGCTAGACAACGGATATATATACTACTTATATACTTTTCTTTTGTAATTTTATACATATAATTCATAGAAACAACCAGACCACAGACAAATATCCAAGCATAAATACTTGTCTGTGGCGGGAATCTAACCCGCAACCCTGTGTTTAGCAGTCCGGCATGGTGACCATTGTTGGTTGCCTGTAAAGTCGGTTTACGGACGATAATTTACGTGATAATGTCATAAGAACTCTTTTGTGACGTTGACATTACCATTTTGTATAAGTACTTCAATAGTCAATAACGTTTCTATGGTTACTTGTCAATAACGTATGACGTCACACTTTTTTGAGAGTGCAGGTGTTCACCAATTTATAAAACATTATCACGTCAAAAGCAAAAAACCTGGAACCTACTAAGCTGCGGGTTTCATCACTACATAGTATAAAATAAAGTCGCTTTCTCTGTCCCTATATCCCTTTGTATGCTTAAATCTTTAAAACTACGCAACGGATTTTGATGCGGTTTTTTAATAGATAAAGTGATTCAAAAGAAAGGTTTATATATATAACACATGCATAATATAGCCGTGCGAAGCCGGAGCGGGTTGCTAATATGAAATAAAGTCACTTTTCGCCGTCCCTATGTCCCTATGTATACTTAGATCTTTAAAACTACGCAACGGATTTTGATGCGGTTTTTAATAGATAGAGTGATTAAAGAGGAAGGTTTTTAGATATAATACATGCATAATACAGCCGTGCAAAGCCGGGGCGGGTCGCTAGTAATCAATATAGCAAATAATTTTAGTCACAATTAATTAATTTTAATACCTACCTATGTACAGTATTGTGTTTTTTATGATTCGCACATAAAGCATTTATTGAAGCTGAGTGTTATTGTAACGCTTTGATATACCTACGCTCATATTTTATTACGGTTTTCATATAAAATGCTAAATTGGAATGACTTTATATGGTTTATGATACATTTTAAAAGCGCTATTTGAAAAGGTAATAAGATTAGAAAATAAATGAGAATATGATCTCTAGATACCAGTAGCAACGGTTGAATTTTCTTTAAAGATAAGCCAGTAAAACAACAAAAGACAAATACTATTTTTAAGGCGAAGTTGATGAATAGTTTTTTGTGACTTATATTAAATTACGAAGGTGAGCTGACAGAAATCGGGAATAGGTACTAATATTTTTAAAACAAAATAATGGTTTTCATTGGATTTAAGGCTGTGAGGCTTTGTAAATTCTTAACTGATTGTAATGAAACTTGATCTAAAGATCCATTAAAATCTAGAAAGTAACAAAGACTAAGTATAGTCTCGATATTCTAACGCGATCGGGACTTTTGCGGTGAAAACACGACGCCTCTACCTTTCAGGTAGTGAATAAAATCAATTTTGTGGTTTAAGTTCCATTAGAAACTGAAACTTAGCTCCTTAATTCAATGACCAAATCCATTAAAGGTTATTTTTGTTCCACTCTTATCCATCGATGGATTTGATTCTAATTTGAGATCCACTCTAATCCATCAATTATTAACAAAAACAAAGAATATTTGAACCTATAGGAACAAAAGACAATATCAAAAAATATTTACAAAAGAAAAAGTATATAAGTAGTATATTATTATCCGTTGTCTAGCACCCATAACACAAGTCTAGTTCCTTAGCTTGGGGCTAGATTGCGATGTGTGGAATGTCCTGTAATATTTATTTATTATTTGTCTTGATCTTTGTGATCACAAACAAAAAACTAGTGGAAGCGTTCTTTCGAGAGCGTTCTGAAGACACACATAGCTCTTCAGACACGCTTCACTATCACTATATAGACGCTAGATGGCGATGTGTGGAATGTCCTACAATATTTATAGTATAAAATAAAGTCACTTTTCGCCGTCCCTATGTCCCTTTGTATGCTTAAATCTTTAAAACTACGCAATGGATTTTGATGCGGTTTTTTTAATAGATAGAGTGATTCAAGAGTAAGGTTTATATGTATAATACATGCATAATATAGTCGTGCGAAGCCGGAGCGGGTCGCTAGTAGTTCATTAACGTAACTTCATGCGAATGATTCCAACTGAATAAAACAATTTCGACTTTGATTTAACCAAACTTAACATAAAATAGGTACCGTGGAATTGGTACCTACTTCAGACCCCTCGGATTCAAGATATTGGTTTTTTTTTTTCTTCAGTTATGGCTTCGCACGGTTTGTGCATATAGCCAGTAGTAATATTTTGCATCAAGTTATGGCCCGATTTACAGAAATCGGGCTCAAAGTGTTTCAAGATGGTCAAGTCGTCAAATCACAGTTTGTCAAGTCAGGGGTCATAGTAAAGCGGTGGCTACTTTACTATAACCTTGTAGGAGATTTTGGAGGCAACGAGAAAAGTCCATGTTTGACACTGATTTTTACTTTCACTACACTTGTGCACTTTCACAGAACTAAATTAGATTACTTTCCACCGGAATTATACAATTTAACTCGGTTTACAACTAAGTTTCGTGTAAATAAAACTGCAGCACGACATGTTGTTGGCTCGTTCCCGCCAAAACTCCAAGTTATTGGTTATTTTACGAGCAATTTTGATCTAGGTACCTACTCTATTTGAAAAGTAATCTGTGCATCTTGATCGCTTAATTCAGATGCAAAACTTCACTCTGGTTACGAGGTGGCCACCCTTTCAGTTTATAGTTCGTCTAAACTAAATATATGCACTTTATTAGCAGGTACAGTATGCGTTATACGTCCACTATCAGTTTGCTACAATAATACTAAAAACAAGTGTTCGACTTACGACCTTCTTCTAATACAAATACTTGAATTAAAGTACTCAGTGTGATTATTATTTTCAACATGTTAGTTATGTCTTTAGATGGCCAAATGGTATAAGCAGACACCCGCTACACCAACCGACGTAGGTTCGATCCACAGGTTACGTTGTTATAATGTTAAAATAGTGCTGCACAGGATTGAAAATGTTACGGTGGGCAGAGACTTTTGACCGTTGATTGTACCTATATAATATTTAAGTGAGCGTTTGACCACTATCTCACTTGATGGTAAGTGACGATACGGTCTAAGACATGGTTTAGTTGACTCCAGACGAATTCACGATTTCTTTCCTCTGGACACGGTCTACTAAGCTGAGAGGATAGTAGGTGCTGGGCAAGCCTACTCCATCCTCACGCAAAAAGGACCCAACTAAAGAGGACTAATTGCCTTTTATCAATTACCTATAATTAATGATTAAAAACGAACTTACTTTAGGTGAAGTTCTATCGTAATTATACGAGGCTTCGTCTGATACATTAGTTAACAAGCAGCACTACGTTTGCACCAGCCAAATGTACACTAAAAGTAGAGAGAATAGTAGGTAATAAAAATAATATTTTTTTAATTTGACATTGTGTGTATGCTTATCTTGTGGCGACACTAGCTGCTAACATCTTCATTCGCGTTTTAGTGCGCAGTCAGTGTTTCTAGAATTTTATTTTAAATACTTATATAACTTTATAATTTCTCTCTAGTTTTGTATACCTACACTTAAGTTTAAATTGTGCGTTCACGAGTAATATTTTGCCCTGAAATGTCATGTTAAAATAATTCAAATCATCGAGTTTTTCCCTAACATTTGTCATTGAACTAGACAGGCGTTAACTTTTAGCAGACGGAATATACGGGGTGAGATTAAAAAGCCATCGTGTGTGCACCGGGTGTAATGGTTTTTTAATGACGTACCATTCAGTGGGAATTCTCAATAACTATGCGATATCTCAGTGTTTGTTCGTGAATAGATATGTGCTGGGTTTAGTATGAAAATCGTCAATGATTTTATCATAAACTTTTGTTATTGTTTTGATCGTATCTTAGTATCTGATTCAAATCTGTCCAGCTGCGAATCTGTCCAGTTGAAGACAAACACTTTGCTCGGAATCAGATTTTCGGACTATCGAATCTTTAACGTCGAAAAACGAACAATGAAATAGTACAAAAAATAACCTGGAATCATTGGAAATAGAGCTGTATGTATCGTAGGGCATGCCTTCAGCCGAAAATATCGCTGTGCTGTAAATGGAAGTGTGGTAAAAGATTTGGATTTCGTAAAGTTTGGAGCTATCGAAAACGAATCAACGCCTACAAAATGTCTAAGAGCAGCCATTTGATTCCTATCATAAACAACTAACAGAATAATTCGTTTTCAGAAACAAACATGATTTAAATCTGTTAATTGGTACATTCGGTAAATTTAGTGTGAAAACGAAAATCTATGTAAGAAAAAACAACCATGACATATTATATCTTTCTAACATTCCAATATTATGTGGTATTTGATTTACTTTTATTTTTTACAAAAGTTAGGATGCATGAACAGGATCATCCTATATGCTTTGTAATGTTCATCACATGTTACTTATTATTTAGAACTAAAAACCGGTCAAGTGTAAGTCGGACTCGCGCACGAAAGTTCCGTACCATTACATTCTGATTTTAGTATTGGTTGTTATATCGGCAACAGAAATACATCATCTGTGAAAATTTCAACTAGCTATCACGGTTCCGTTCACAGACGGACAGCGGAGTCTTAGTAAAGGGGTCCCGTTTATACCCTTTAGACACGGAACCCTAAAAAAAAATACCAACACCGTACGCACCCCCTCAAGCCTTGCTATAGCTAAGTACTGAGAAGCCTCTGTTCTTGAAACTCCGTCGTACACACCCGTCTGTGCCAAGTCTACGCCCTATGCATCACACTCAAAGGATCAAGGGTGCTCATTCATAGGAAATGTATAAAGCAAGGGGCGGGCACGAGAAAAAAGGCAAAGTTCAGAACTTGTTTGCGAAAAGAAACTACACTTTTCTTTTATGTAGCTTTTTCTTACTTTCTTTGTAGTCAAACAATAATTGAAAAGTGCACTTATGCAAAGCATATTTTGTATACGGTTGTATAGATATTTCATTAGTTATTCCACGATGTTTTGACAAGTTTTTAAGCTATTGCATAGCTTTTATCGCGGGCTCTGAGCGCGGCGATCGAAACAAGAAATTCCGTAACGAAAATAAAAAAATTATTACTCCGCCTATTTATTGACGACGGACGACGGATGACGGATGACTAATAACGGACGACTAATGACGGACGACAAATGACGGACGAGAAATGTGGGACGACAAATGACGGACCACTAATGACGGACGACAAAGGACGGACGACGGATGACGAATGACGGATGACGGATGACGGATGACGGATGACGAATGACGGACGACGGATAACAGATGACGGATGTCAGATTGCCCTTTTTTGCGCTTGTGCGATTATAATACCTAGTTGATTTTCGGAAAAGCATTCTTCCCCCCACTCTGCCTACCATGTAGTTCGGCCGAGCGTTCGCTTAACGTGTATGTATATGGTACGACTGTACGAAGCTCGCACGATGCAATAGCTTTACCGCGGCAGTCCCCGAGTACCATACATTTTTTCCTCTAGACACGGTAGACTAAGCTAACAAGTGGTATAGATGCTAGACAAGCATACTCTATCTTATACATGCCCAGGCACTTTAGCGCCCTGAAAGAGCGATGTCAATACACGCACATATTTTTTTCCTAAGAAACATCAAATTGGTTTACGGCCTGTCGTGATTCGAACCCATGACCTTCTGAATTAAAGTCAATGTATCTAGGCTAACACCGCTCTAGAGATAGTGTATATTGCTTATACCCCGATATTCTTACGGGATCGAAACTTACACAGCAAAGTCAATTAAGTGTGAAAAATAATAGGTACCAGTATGCTTCATAAGTGCACTACCAGTGCGCTTCATTAATACTAAAAACAAGTAGTGTACTTATCACCTTCTTCTAATAGACTTTACATACAAAGATAAATACTTGAATTGAAAGTATTCAGAGTGATTATTATTTTCAACATATTTAGTTGGACGAGAGGTATAAACCACCATCCGCTACACCAACCGACGTGGGTTCGATCCACAGGTTACGTTGTTATAATGTTCAAATAGTGCTGCACAGGATTGTAAACGTTACGGTGGCAGTAACTGTTGAGCGTTGATTGTCCCTGATGCTAACATCATAGTCATTTCGTTTTTGCAGTAGGGTATTACTACTTTTAAAAACTTTTAAAATTTTAAAGACTAAAAACTATCAGCTAATAGAAAAGTCTACAGTCTGCGATTGCCTAATCAAGCACCTTTCAAGCACTTGTATAACCAAACAAAATTTAGAAAAACAAAAATAACCTTCAAAAAGTTCCGTATTAAATAACACAGCATCAATTTTCATTAAAAAACTCCCAAAAGACCTTTACATTTAAAAGTTGTTACAATTTTTGGCACCCCAAAGTGATTAAAGCATCACCAAACACAAAACAAAGACGCTTTTCCGATGCTCGAATTCAGAATCTTGTTTGACAAGTGAATTTAAATTCTGTCACCTAACAATAAGGTAGAGTTTTCTACAACTTTTCGATTCAGGTTCCCGAAGTTTATGACCTGCTGTGTCATATGAATTCAGACTTTGTCATCAGACGATAAAGTATAATATTGTACAGCATTTTAAGTAAGGTATTTGAGGGTCACGTTAAGAGCAGGCTTTTCTCAACCTATTTGTATCAAGGTTTATTTTAATTTCAAAGTTTATTGTAAGAATATTTCAAGGCATTCTCAAGGCTCAACAAAAGGTTATTTAAAGTATCGATTTCTAAATAACTAGATGAAGTTTATTTTAATGGAATGACTGTAGAATGAAAAGCTAATATTTACCGTGGCTTCAATCGCTTACAGGTTTAAGTTTTCCAATTTTCTATTTAATTTAAACAATCGTAACTTCCCATAAACTTTACTTTGAAGTGTTTCATTTACCTATTTTGAAATGGATGAAAAAGACTGTTTTATAATATAACTAGTTGCCCCCGCATTTTCACCCTCGTAAGTCTCGATCCCGCGGAATTCCGGGATCAAAAGTATTCTATATCCTGCTCCTTCCTCAAGACGACCATTATGTCGATTTTCAAATCGTACCTACTAGTCGTTTCGCTGTGAAGAAGGAACAAACAAACAAATATACAAACTTTCGCATTTACAATATTAGTTAGAACTAGTTACACGGTTTCACCGACGTGAGCTCTTTTTGTCCTGAAGTGTAAAATTTCAAAAAATTGTTAGTGCACGCCTATGTCCTAAAAATAACCTAAAATTTAGGTATTTCCTTTGGTTTGGCATATATGTTTGTTTCTTGGAACTGATCTCTAGCAGCAACACTATGATTGATATAAAAGTATAGGATGATAATTTCATTTGAAAATTAACCAGTTTGATTGGGAAAAAATCGAATGATGCAGTTTATGTTTTTGTCAAAAAGGAGCACGGCATATTTGCTATCTTTATAGTTTAGATAATACCCCTAAATGCACATATTAAAAATACACCCCGTATATCGATAGTGGGCATTGAATTAGCAATAAGTGCCAAAAATATCCAAATAAATAAATATTGCAGGACATTCCACACATCGCTATCTACCCGCAAGCTAAATAACTAGACTTGTGTTATGGGTGCTAGACCACGGGTATACTTCTTATATACCTACTTTTCTTTTGTCAATATAAAGTTATAATACAAAGAAACAACCAGATCACGGACAAATATCTATGCATAAATACTTTTCTGAGACGGGAATGGAACCCGCAACCCTGTGTTCGCAGTCCGGCATGATGACCATTGTGCCAACTGAGTCGTCTATGGGTCGTTTACATAGAAATATTACACACAAATAAAACTATAGCTTCATAAAATTGTGCAATATAATAGCCCAAGTTAGCGCATTTTTACTCGTCAACCCGTTCAGTAACCACAACGACGCGACGGACTGACTTCATAATTCATTAAAAGCAATTTAATGGCCCCCAATGGCGACAGCTTGACAAGGGTTTGTTTTGGTGTTATTGGAAGTCTTTAGTGACTGTTTTTTTAATTAAAAACACCCATTGAATAAGCATTTTGAGACAGTAAGGTCATTGGGTTCCATTTTAGGCCATTAGGTCAGACAATCAAGTTCGTTATTTTTTATATTATACTAGCGGCTTTGCACGGCTATATTATGCATATGTTATACATATAAACCTTCCCCTCGAATCACTATATCTATTAAAAAACCGCATCAAAATCCGTTTCGAAGTTTTAAAGATCTAAGCATACATAGGGACAGACAGCGGAAAGTGACTTTGTTTTATACTATGTAATGATAAGTCAGCGTTTGTCACCACTATATCACACGATGGTAAGTGAAGATGCGGTATAAGATGCAGCACGCTTTCCTAGAAGAGACCTATACGCTCGTGACTCAAAAACCCCCATATAAACAGCGGCCTTCTAGGAAGACGAATCGAGGTAGAAAAATGGCAGTGGAGCGAAATCTTTTCCAACTCGTACTCCTTTTACTTATATTTGGAACATTAAGGACCAATTTCGAAAAACTCTATTATTATGAACCAGCTTTCACCTGTGATTTTGTCGCCATAGAAGTTAATTATTAACATTTTTCAAACGCGGTTTCGTCCCCTATGGGGTTGCTTAATCCAAAATCTTTCCTGAGCGGATGCCTACGTGTAAAATTTTAGCCCTATCTGGCTATTGGCTTGAGCTAAGCGTTGTCAGTAAATCTGTCCGGGACATTTTTTTACTAATAATTTTTACATTAGGTCATCGTTAGGTAGATAGAGGTATTGGTTGAAGCGTTAAGTAGGTATAACTTGTAATTATTGATGTTGCTAATCAAACCCTATTAAGTTTATTACAAAATGAGAACGATCTGAAGGTCAATAATTCTCGTAAATAAAATTGTTTAACAATGCAATATCATTCCGATTGCATTTTAATTACAAAAAATATTCTAGAAAATATCAAAAGCTGCGACTTTGAGGTTATTTTGAGGGTATTTTTTCACATATAAAAATTCACAAAAACTGTAGATGGTGGCCTTGAATAGTCTTAAGTGACTTCGACTTTGAGGGTATTTTGAGCTACTTTTAGGGTATTTTTTGTAATCAAAATGCAATCGGAATGTAATTTAAACAATGTTATATTTACAATAATTGACCTTCTGGTTTTAACAAGACGTTTCACGTCTTCGATCCTGCATAGCCGATTATTTTTGTCAAATAAAGATTCGAATAATATTATACATTGAGTATTAGAGTAACAAGATGATATAAATTGACAACTGATTCGTCAATAATCCGAACTCGATCCTCACGAAAATACATCTCTAAGACTAATGATATTTATGAAAAACATTTAAAAAAAACGTAAACCATTTCTTTTATATAAAACTAGCTGACCCGTGCCCACTTCGTTGGGCATTTATTTTATTGATATTATAAATTAAATTATCTATAAGTAATAATATTTAAAAAAATACTTTTTGTAACTTAAATATTAAAGTTAGACATATGCTGTAGTTGACTTTTTTGTAGGCATTTTCAAGTTCCACATCTTTTCTATAGAACTCAAAAATATATCTTTCATAGTTAAGGCAGCGTTCGTAAGAAACGCTTTCATTCGACCGTTTTTTCTCCGATTCACTTTGCAAAACGGACTACCACGTAAAAGCCTTTTTATATTTCGGTTTTTTATATATCCTATGACACTCAGCAATAATGTGGCTTTCTATTGGTGAAAGAATTTTTAAAATCGGTTCAGTAGATCCCGAGATTACCCCTTACAATTTAACAAATATACAAACACACAAACTTTACTTCTTTATAATATTAGTATAGATTTAAAATATCGACTTTAAAAAAGGGAGAAATCACAACATAGTATAAAACAAAGTCGGTTTCTCTGTCCCTATATCTCTTTGTATGCTGAAATCTTTAAAACTACGCAACGGATTTTGATGCGGTTTTTTTTTAGATAGAGAGTGATTCAAGAGGAAGGTTTATACATGCATAATATAGCCGTGCGAAGCCGGGGCGGGTCGCTAGTATTGTACAAAAGTATTCTAGACGACCCAGTTGGCACAATGGTCACCATGCCGGACTGCCAAACACGGTGTCGCGGGTTCGATTTCCGCCTCAAACAAGTATCCCATCAAAAACATAACTTGTAAAAAAACCAAGTCTCGCCACCCGGTTGTTCTACCGTAAAAAGTTGTGAGATCCATATAATACCAAGTCGGTATATTTTTTCAGTCCCGCTAAAGGGACTTTCTGTCTAAGTTATTTCGTAACAGATTGACTTGGCAATCGCATGAAAACACAATGTATCTCGCAAGCAATCTCTACATATAATAAATTCGAAGTTTTGGAAGTAAGCGTTCTACGTCCATAATGATCTTAGCACTATAGAATTCGCTAACCTTATATAGCTCCGGTAGAAAAAAATCTTGCATGCGCGATTCAGGTTTTCTTAAATTTAGAAAATCACAAATTAGTTGATTATTCTTTTTGTTCTGCTTAAAAATTTTGTACACTTATGTATTTTAAGAATACATAGCAATATACACATTTTTTAACTAAAAAATAAAGTAATTAATTTAATAACATATTTTTTTTAATTTCAAGTAACTAGCGCCATCTCTTCGTTTTCGCGAAAATACCATTTTCTCAGAAAATGTTGATTTTGTTTGTTTACTTTTGTTTGTGCAGTCTAATTTCGGGAACTAGGAAACAGATTTTAACATAATCTTCACGAATGTGTTCAGAAAATATCAGAAGAGGTTTAGGTATTTCAAGTAGATTTATGTTACTAATTAAAATTTGATATTTCTTGGCGTAAAAAATAAACCATAATATTATTGCATGAAAACGTACAGAACGTAGGGATGATGTCAAAATTGTCATTTTGACATACGGAAAGAAGCATCTAGCGCCATCTCTTTTTTATTTATAATTTTATTATGGCTTCGCATTAATAACTCTGGACTATCGTGCTTAG
The DNA here is from genome assembly GCA_907269075.1 of Idaea aversata. Taxonomy (NCBI): domain Eukaryota; kingdom Metazoa; phylum Arthropoda; class Insecta; order Lepidoptera; family Geometridae; genus Idaea; species Idaea aversata. The sequence goes on from OU026100.1 coordinate 1,550,018, forward strand.
AGCCAGTGTCGCGGTCAAAGAAAATTAAATCCAATGCAGGAGCGTTTTTTGAATTTGGAACATTACAACGCTCCAGCAATTTTGTATGAACATGTGTATGAAGCGGCGTGCTGGGGTTATTGAAAACTTAAATACTCTTTGATTGGATCTCTTTTATCAAAGTACTAGCGACCCGCCCCGGCTTTGCACGGCTATATTATGCATGTATTATCTTCTATACATATAAAATCCTTTGTCCTGACTGACTGACTGACGGATCAACGCACAGCCTAAACCGCTGATCGTCGAGACCTGAAACTTGGAGGGTGTGTTCTTTGTATGACGTAGGCATCCGATAAGAAAGGATTTTCCGAAATTCTACTCCTAAAGGGGTGAAAATGGGGGACAAAGTTTGTATGGGACAACGTGATTCCTTGGTCCAATCTACTTCAAATTTAGCATAAACATTCTTTAACAGAATTGATGGAACACGTGTTTCATATTTTATTGAAATTCATCCCCTAACGGGGTTAAAAAGGGGTAGAAAGTTATTTTGAGGGTAATTTGCTTCGAGGTTGATATCAATACTCTTTGGTGCTTTTGATTAGATTGGTAAGACGTCATCTCAAGCTGACAGCAGCTGATGTTAACGTAAAACCAAAGAGGTTAAAAACTTCAAACATTGAACTAAAAAAGGCGTCTTGCCATTTAGTACTGGGAACTTGACATAGTATTTTTTTGCACGATATTTTTGAGAAATATACCTAACGATAGAGGATATTATGGCAAATTAAGTATACTTTTACACCAAATCTCTGTCGTCTCGGAAATGGGGTATTTGACCAAACGTGATATCTTAAGATTTTTAAAAAGTGCGCGGTGCATTTAGAAACCCATACCTATCATTAAGAGGTTATTGCGGCGCACAAATAATGCTTTCTAACCAAACTTCTAAGACTCGTCTCGGAGACGGGATATTTGTTAAAACATGGAACGCTTCTTTCAATATCCCGTTTCCGAGACGCTGTAAAGATTTGGTGTGAAGGCATTATTTATTTGCCTTAGTGCCCTCTATCGATAGATAGGTAAGGCTCTTTAAGTGCATCACGGCCTTTTTAAGTTAATTACTATACCTACTCATGTGCTTACTATATATTTTGTGTCCAAAGGCCTTTTTCCTACTCCATGACGTTCACGGTGTTCGCGGTCTTCTAATTTCTTTTTTTTCGTATTGGCTCCTCGAACTACATACAGCCAATGTCATGTATTTCTTAAGTAATAATATAATTACTTACATGTTTTTTAAAACTCTATCTTTTATTACGCTACGCCAAAATTACTCTCTGCGCAACTGCTCAGCCCTACCTAATAATAAAATTCTGAACAATTTGCCAAAAAAATATTATTTTACTAAGTAGTTCCCGCTCCGGCTTCGCACGGCTATATTATGCAAGTATTATACATAAACCTTCCTCTTGAATCACTCTATCTATTAAAAAAACCGCATCAAAATCCGTTGCGTAGTTTTAAAGATCTAAGCATACATAGGGACATAGGGACGGCGAAAAGTGACTTTATTTTATACTATGTAGTGATTACCCAAATATTATTTGCATGGTGTCATCATGGCGTCTAATAATTGTAAATACTAAAACTTCTTTTGTTATGATACTAAAATACCTAACATATGAATAGGACTTTCACACCTTTTTAATTATTAAAACAGACAGACAGACAAGAAAGTGATCTTATAAAAGAGCGGTGTTGGCTTAGTGGTAGATACCTCGACTTTCATTCTGAAGGTCGTGGGTTCGAATCCAGGCCGGCCGTGCACCAATGTATTTTTCTTAAGAAAAATTTATGTGCGCTAATTGACATTGCTCTTACGGTGAAGGAAAACATCGTGATGAAACCCGCGGCTTAGTTGGCTCCAGAAGTATTGACAAGTTCTCTGCTCTGGACATGGTTGACTAAGCTGAGAGGGTAGTAGGTGCTGGGCAAGCCTACTCCATCTTCACGCAAAAAGGACCCAATTAAAAAGGGTCTAATCGCGGAAAACAGCCTGTATACAAGTACAAGTGATCTTATAAGGGTTCCTTTTTTACCTTTTATGGTACGGAACCCAAAAAAACACAAAAGATGACTATGATAGAAAAGTAATTAGTACGATATGATTAAAGATTTACTTATGTGGTTTGTGCATTATTGGTCTGTGCTAGAAAGACAGAAACAGAAGAAATAATATTGATGGTTTAGAACTTTAAGTACGTAAACGTATAGCCCATTTTACATCACATCCAAAGACAATTGGGTGTAGGTACCTACCGGAGGTTTTCATCTTCCAAGTTAAAATACCTACATGTACCTTCTTAGGTACTTAATTCAAAATCTATCTTCTATACAAATAAAATGCTTTGTCCTGATTGACTAAAGGATCAACGCACAGCCTAAATCGCTGATCGTAGAGACCTGAAACTTGGAGGGTGTGTTCTTTGTATGACGTAGGCATCCGATAAGAAAGGATTTTCCGAAATTCAATCCCTAACGGGGTTAAAAAGGAGTAGTCAGTTATTTTAGGGGGATTTGCTTCAACTCGAACTCTTTAGTGTATTTGATTTAAATTAGGTAAGAACATTTTATTTTGACACATGTTTGAAACTCAATACAATTTTAAATCAACAAAATAATCCTATTAGAACTATTTTCGACTCCTGCGCGGACGAAGTCGCGGGCAAAAGCTAGTAAATAAATAAAAATGATAAAACGTAGTAAAACAAAAATATCCCTATATATATAAAATTCTCGTGTCACGGGGTTCGAAGTTGAACTCCTCCGAAACGGCTCGACCGATTCTCATGAAATTTTGTGAGCATATTCAGTAGGTCTGAGAATCGGCCAACATCTTTTTTTTTTTTGTAAATAGCAAAACAACGTTTGCCGGACCAGCTAGTACATAATATTATATTAAATTAGATTTTTTAGTGCGATTGCCAAGTCAATCTATTACGAAATAACTTAGACAGAAAGTCCCTTTAGCGGGACTGAATAAATATACCGACTTGGTATTATATGGATCTCACAACTTTTTACGGTAGAACAACCGGGTGGCGAGACTTGGTTTTTTTACAAGTTATGTTTTTGATGGGATCTCATTTCTTTTTGTATTCGTAGATAGTCCAACTATTTTTTCCTTTCCGGTACCTTCACCTTCTTGAATACCTACAACGGGTTTTCTTATACAGGTACACTGATTCATTGACTGCAAATGTAACTTTGTAATCCTATATATGACGAGACTCAGTGGGATCAGGCGACCCTTCCCATTCGTTTGGGAGGTTTGGGGGTGAGGCGGGTCCGGGACGTGGGTCTGCCGGCGTTTTTAGCGTCCGCTCATGGGGTTGTAGGTCTGGTTGCTAACATTTTGTCTTTGAATGGTAGCCAGGTTTGCATTCCCTATGCTGCGGACGCTATTGACGCTTGGCGGACTCTTAACCCGGGTGTAGATCTTCCGTCTTCACCGGGTCTGCAAAGGATGTGGGATGAGGCGGGGGTGAAAGCGTTGCAGGAACGGCTTGTGGGGCAGGCGCGGGGAGCGGACTTGGCAAGGCTTAGGAGCGTTGCCAGGGCGTGTCCTGGAGCCTCCGGGCCTCAGCCGCACGGATGGCAAGCGTCCCGATGGGTTGACCCTCGTTCCGTGGCGTAGCGGCAGATGTCTCATATGGGACGCAACTTGCGTCAACACGTTCGCGATGAGTCATCTGCCCCTCACGGCAAGAGTGGCTGGTGCGGCGGCCGAAGTTGCTGCAGGGAGTAAGCACGCCAAATATGCCCCGCTTGCTCAGAATTATATTTTTGTGCCTGTGGCGGTCGAGACGTCTGGGAGTTGGGGGGCCGAGGGTTTGGCATTTGTGAGAGAGATTGGCCGTCGTCTCCGGGACAGGGGATTTGATCCGCGTTCCGGGGCATTCCTGGTGCAAAGACTGTCGATAGCGGTTCAGAGGGGTAACGCTGCTTGCATATTGTCCAGCTTTGCACCGGGAACGCTGGGGAGGGGTTTGTTTGACTAGGTTTAGATTTAATTTTTATTTATTTTTTATTTTCTTCTGTTTTTTTTTTTTTTTTGGTTTTTATTTTTTTATTGTTTTATGTACTACTTATTTTTGTATAGATTAGTTTTGGAATAAATGAATACTTTTTAAAAAAAAAAAAAAAATCCTATATATTTATATGGGATTACAAAGTTATTTATGCAGTTGGTGTATCTGGAAAACTGGAACGAAGTTGCATAATATTTTAGTTTTTCCTTGATTTATACACTAAACACTAATTGTATAAAAAATTTGAAGCTTCTATGTCTGCTAGAAGTGCCTTAGACTTTTGATGATCGGTCAGTGAGTGACAAAATTAGGAAACTTTGACTAGTTATAATTCTTAAACTACTTGTTCAAATTGGATGAAATTTGAAATATACCGAGTTCATACAATGCTTGCTTCGTATCTGAAAATTCAGGCTTTTAGTTTTATCCACAACGAAGTTATAGGGGGTCGAAAATGGCCTGAACTATTTCGAGAAAAGGATGGTACGGCCGTGCCGCTTTTTTGCTCGACTTGGCGGGGGCACTGCGTGCCCCCAGATTTATGCTTAGATATTTTTCTGTGGTCTGGTTGTTTCTATGTATTATAAGTATATATTTACAAAAGTATATAAATAGTATATCCGTTGTCTAGCACTCATAACACAAGTCTAGTTACTTAGCTTGGGGCTAGATGGCGCTATGTGCAATTCCCAGTAATATTTATATTAATATCAATGCTTGTAAAGCCGTTAAAGAAATCTATAAACATGGAATCTCGCATAAAATGATTTACAATTTTAATATAATCAGTTTCCGAGAACAGCACTCGATTTGCTCGAATGGAGATCAAAGTAAACACAATTTTATTACATTGTTACGAAGGTTTAATTTACATTGATATAAAGATAACATCAGAACATTTCCTTAGATAATAACTGTGCCTTGAAATACCTAGCATATGATTTAAAAAAAATACTATTATTAAGGGATAAGCACTATGTGTACAACCCGTGTTTTTTGAAAAGCTTATGGACAAATTCTTTTCACTGCTTACAAAAACTAAGTTACCTTAGTATACAAAGATTCAATCTAATCTAAAAGCAACAAATCAATTCCAACCGGGTTCAGTTCATGAACAGAACGGAACGCTTTCAAAACCTTTCAATACTCGCGAGCAATGAATTAGGATCAAATTGATTGCTTTTTAACCGATTTCAAAAAGGAGGAGCTTCTTAATTCGCGCAAAAACTCATTTATTTTTAAATGTTCAATCTTCATTTTGAAATAAATAGTAAATTGTAATAATAACATGACTAAAGATCGGATTTGAAGCAGGGCCCAGGCTACTGGTTGTTAGGGGCCACAAAGAAATCGTCAGATGGTTCCTTTCTGAATCTTTTCAACAAGTCAAGTGGTTTTATAATGGCATTGTCATATTTGCCATTATTTGCTATCAAAGCCGGTGTGCTTATTTAGCTGAACAGTTTTTGTAACGCCAAGATTTACCTAAAGATAAAAATAAACGTAGAAACTTTATTCAAAATGGTAAAATTACGAGTCCTAATCCACGAAAATTAATAACTAACTGGCAAATGATAAATCGGTAGATTTTTCGCAGGAATAAATATTGCAGGTTATTGTACACGGACCCTGTAGTCTGGGTGAACTAGAATAAGGCTACGGTAGCCCCTGCCCGTCGTAAAAGGCGACCAAAAGGGGATCTGGTCCGTTGAGCGATCAGAGCGGGGGCTCTGATCGCTCGAAGAAGCGGACCTGGGATTGGCTGCAGTGTGACCCCGAGCCACCCTTATTGAAAACGGGGGGAAATGTTTTCACGGGATGAACGCGGTGCATGGAGGCTCCGGAGAGTTCGAATGAGACCCCGGGCCTCCAAGCTGCACCGAGGAGACCGGAGAGTTTTTAGTCGGTTTGATTCCGACATAACCTGTCGTCACCCCTGGGATGGCGATCCGTGAGGATTTTCTCTCCGATTATTGTACATATCGTCATCTTGCTCTAAACTAAGCATCTAGGCTTATGGTATTAGTGCCAGATAACTAAAAAAAATATTTAAATACATCTATTACGCTGAAAACTCTTTATAAGAGAGAAAATAAATAGACTAAAATTCCTTTATCAGATGTTTCAATTTCACTCAACCCTGACAACATCAAATTGAACTTGTCTGTACTTTCATAGTTAGGCATGAAATTTTTTATAGCCGACCCCGATTCCGCCCTCGACAGTATATATCCTATTTATATGCAACCTTTTACAATCCAGACAGGTGCATGTTAGCGATTCTAGACTATATTTCTGTTAAAATAAGGTTTAGTTTAAAACTTTCGAGGTATAAGATCTAAATTTGGTATTGTCAGACGGATTAATTTTGTACGACCAGGCTTATATGGAGTGACCTTTGTGTAAATTTAAACTACCTCTGGAAGTTATGTTTTAATATTTAATAGGTTAGTTGGGTTTGTGACGACTTCTGTGGCGTGGTGGGTGAACACTCCCCTGCAAGGTAGAAGGTTACAGGTTCAATTTGTTATCTATTGATCTAAATCTGATATCTGATTATACGACGGCAATGACTGTGATGTCACAGTGTGTCAATGCAGTATGTACATTTATCGGAAAAAATACAAAACTTTCATGTACTTAGTTAATCTTCAAAGATGAGCTGTGATGTCATGTTTTCGTGCGAAAATACAAATAGAATAATGTTTTGTTGTTTCAATTAATTAATGCATTTTTTTTTGAAGAAAAAAAGATGATAATTTCATCAAATGCAGTTGGGACATTTTATCGGTAAAATACAAAACCTTAATGTAGTGTGGCTTCAAAGATGAGCTTTGACTCATGTTTTCGTTAAAATTTTAATGGAATGTTTTTTTTTTCAAGAAAAAAATGCTTTTTCTGAAAATAAGATAGTTTAAACAGAGCATTTGACAGTTTTAAAATACTCAGTTATATATAATATAACTGGTAGTGGACATCGACCCTTATTAGTAATTCATCTTCCTTGTCGTTCCAACATCGATCTCTTTCAATATAGAAAATCCAACAGTTATTGAATATTTTAACATTCAAACTTTAAACTTAAAGTAACTTTAAATTGGTCATTTCAGAATAAATAAGATTATATTTATAACTAGTTAAACCCGCGACTTTGTCCCTGTAGGGGTTTTTTTTTTTTCTTTAGTTATGGCTTCGCACGGTTTGTGCATATAGCCAGTATCAAGTAATATTTTGCATCAAGTTATGGCCCGATTTACAGAAATCGGGCTCAAAGTGTTTCAAGATGGTCAAGTCGTCAAGTCACAGTTTGTCAAGTCAGGGGTCATAGTAAAGCGGTGGCTACTTTACTATAACCTTGTAGGAGATTTTGGAGGCAACGAGAAAAGTCCATGTTTGACACTGATTTTTACTTTCATTACACTTGTGCACTTTCACAGAACTAAATTAGATAACTTTCCACCGGAATTATACAATTTAACTCGGTTTACAACTAAGTTTCGTGTAAATAAAACTGCAGCACGACATGTTGTTGGCTCGTTCCCGCCAAAAACCTCGTGTCCCCCTGTAGGGGTTGAATTTTCGAAATATGCCTATGTCTTAATACTTTTATTAGCACGCCAGTCAAATCACTGCGATTTTCGGCTTGCATTATATTATTCAGTTTATCACTACATAGTATAAAATAAAGTCACTTTTCATTACTCATACTCGGAAAGTAGGTCTGAAGGTGCCTGAGAAGCGTATTGAAAATAAAATTTCCAGCCCTAGGGATTTTTACTTTCACTGACAGCTGTCATGTCAAATTATGGCTTCGCACGGCTTGTGCAATCTGCATGTAGCCAGTATCAGTATCATTACGCATTAGGAACTTCAAAAACCTAACCTCCTTGCTTTTTTTTTACAACAAAGAATAATAATTATGGCTTGGCACGGCTCATGCATACTGCCAGAGTTTTGTACTTAGTAACTTTTTTCTCAGTAATCAAATTCAAGTAGGTATATTTAGTTTAAGATATCTTATTTAATAAAATAAATGTAAAGACGAAAATGGTCAAAGCGACCTATGACCATGCCGCGCCGCCCGCGCCCTGTCGATGTTGCTGATGTGGCTTTATGCGACCATATAGTATGGTCAGTGTCGTACCTTGAGTAAAAAAAAACTGGTGGGAAATGCTAGCATTTCCAAATTATTTTAAACGTTTTAATTAGTACTATTTTTTGTTATTTTATTATGTTTTTGTATTAAGTTTAATCTGGTTTTTCATTTATGATTGTGTATTTTGTGTAAATAACATTTTCTAGACAAACCGTGTTACAAAAACTGTAAGTTAAATCTACGGACTTCGCGTCATTTCCCAATGTTGGATTAACTCATTAATAAAAATTTATTCGGTAAGTACCGCCGTATTTAAGTATTGAATACAAATAGCAGAAACCTAAAAAAAACACTACATAATGTATAACCTCTTTGGTCCCAACCTTGTAAGAGGATCAGGTAGTATGGACACATGAGTACCTACTCATGTGGTATGGAGTCTCATAGTCTCATTCACTCTCGTTGTTAGGAAGAATTTTATGTATTATTCGTAATGAAAAGCACAGTGTTTGCCTCGGGTGAAAGACTCATTAAGTCCCTCGAACTATTAGCGCCCTCGCTACGCTCGGGCGCCAAACTCCGTCTCGGGACTTGTAATGAGTGACTTTCACACCTAGGATAACAATGTACTATTTCGCCGTCCCTATGTCCCTTTGTATGCTTAGATCTTTAAAAATACGCAACGGATTTTGATGCGGTTTTTTTTAATGATTCCCGGGGGAGCCTTTAACCCCTATGGGAACGCGTCCCCAAGGTGGCGGATAGGGGAGTGCTCGCCTGGCTATGCGCAAGTAGAACCAGGAGGGTAGGAGCGAAATAAAATAGCTTCCGCGGACCAAAAGGCCGCAGAAGGACACTGCGATATAAAACCCCTGTTGCGGGCTTCTCCGACATCTTCGGAGTAGAGGCCGCAGCAGTGCTGTGAGTCTGGGCTAGGGCTCACAGAAGAGACGGCGGCGGAAGAACCCTTTGGGGCCAACGGCGGCGCTCACACTCCGTAGCGGGTGATAGTCTTGGCGTCAGGTGGCAACCGGCCGTAAAAACCAAGCCAATCATCATAACTCCAAATCATGAAATGTACAGATAAGAAAAGGGCAAATAATACTAGGGCGTCCCCCTCAAGCGACGACAACAGTGATGTCAGTAGTTAATAAGAACCTCAAGGAAGCCCACATCAACAAAGAGACGACCCAGGACCGAGCGGCCTGGAGACGCATGATACGGAGGGCCGACCCCAAATAAAATGGGAAAGGGCCAGGCAAAGAAGAAGTGATTCAAGAGGAAGGTTTATATGTACAAAACATGCATAATATAGCCGTGCGAAGCCGAAGCGGGTCGCTAGTTTTTGTTTATAAATAAATAAAAAATAAAACATGTAGCACTCGGGGACTGCCGCGGTAAAGCTATTGCATCGTGCGAGCTTCGTACAGTCGTACCATATACATACACGTTGAGCGAACGCTCAGCCGAGCTACATGGGAGGCGGAGTGGGGGGTGTTAGGTTAGGTCGTTACGGAATTTCTTGATTCGGTCGCCGCGCTCAAAGCCCGCGATAAAAGCTATGCAATAGCTTAAAAACTATCTGTATGCTTTAAGCCCTATCTGCCCATTAATTTAATTTGAATAATAAGTCAAGTTTTTTTATAAAAAAACTTGACTTACTTTTTAAAACTTTTGAATAACTTCAGTAGTTAAATTACCCTTGTTAGTTTAAAATCCTAAATTTTCTTTTATTCCATTAATCTTAAAAACAAGACCCAGGTAGTATTATATATCTTTGTAAAAGGTACAAATAGCCGTCTGTATAATAGTTGTAATAATTCAACTATGATATACCCGCCCTATATTACCATAACAAAATGAGAACCTACTTACATGGTACAATTTATTCATAGCTTTCTTATTGTACTAGTCTTTGTCCGGTACCACAATGTTTAATAGATGCTGTCTATTTAGGTAAAAATAGTACATTTTCTACGATTTGTGGAGTAAATACTGGTTGGCACATTTACTACGATTCATTAAATTTACTATGTTTCGTAGCACATTAACTACGATTCGTAGCATTTTTATATTGTTTGCAGTGTTATACTTCACCTTGTAGCATATTTACTAGTATTCGCAGCATAATTATGTTCTTTGTATTAAAATGCATAAAGGTACATTTAGTCGTAGCACATTTACTACGATTCGTAGCATATTTAAAATTGTTTGCAGTATAATGCTTCACCTCGTAGCATAATAATATTTACTATTATTCTTAGCATGTTTTCTGTTACATTTACTTTAATTACATTTAATATTATTTGCAACATATTTACAATAGTCTACAAGTATTTTACTACAACTTGATGCACATTTACTACAATTCGTAGCATAACTACAGTATGACAACAACTCGTAGTGTATTTACTAGGTACGGTTTTTGATGCATTTCTGATTAGTCGCATAGTATTATCTAAGTTTCGTAGCTTATGTAGTACATTTACTATGTTTCATAGCACATTTACTATATTTCGTAGCATATTTAATACTTACTACTACTTACTTTTGATTCGTAGTATATTGTCTTGTTTCGAAACTTATTCACTATGATTCCGTAGTACATTTACTATGATTCGTAGTTCATTTACTATGATTCGTTGCACTATTCAAACACTATTTCTAATTAGCTATTATAACAACTTACCTTCAAATCCCTGGAATGTCTCAATTCTTGCCTCCTTGGCGGTTGTCCAGGTAAGTCGGAGTAGACCAGGTTTCTGACAGAACCTCGAAATTTCGGCTCAAATATGACAGACGGCAGCGCTAGCGTCGTTAGCTTTGAGTTATATCTGAAACAAAAGATAAGTAATTGTTAAAAAAAATCAGATAATCTATTTATGATTTACTAATTGTATGTCCCGTGAAGAATTAGTCTCAATTCATTTATAAAACTCATCCCATTTTCACAATTTAAAAACAATTCCTAATCCATCTCAATTGATTTTTATTTAAGTAATGGCTTCGTACGCCTTGTATATAAAGCCACAGTTAAATAACCGACTCGAAAACCGACTCAATTCACCGTTTATATATTTTTTTATATTTTGGGTCAGGTTAAACAAAGGGTTCGGAATGAAAATAAACATTTTTTTACTGATCTTAACCTAGCCTAATACCAGGTCAATAATAATTTAAAGTAACGCTAATTTTAGCTAAAACAAAACACAATATGTTATGTGTTTTCAGGATATCGCCTCTCTAATCTCAGTAAAAACTCTATTCAGGTCGTGGTAAGGGTATTGTCCCTAAGGTTACGTATCATAATAACTAAGTTCAATATAACTATGTTCGAAATAACTACGGTCGATTCACATAAGTTCATAATACCTAACGGTCGATTGGGCTACACATTATAATAACTAAGTTCAATATAACTATGTTCAAAATAACTAACGGTCATAATACCTACAGTTTAAAATACCTAATGGTCGAAATACCTAATGGACGAAACACCTACGGTTAATTAATTCAACTACGGTTTTTCACCTGCGGTTTAAAAAAATCAATTTTATAAAATCCCTAACCAAGTAAAATGGGTAGAATTCGCTTCTAGCACTCGCCGGCCGCTACCGCGGCACCGCTCGCTTCGCTCGCTCGGCTCGTGCGTTGTGGTCGCAGTTCTAACATAAACCTAACCTATCCATGTCGGTTCTGGGTAGGGAGTTTTCCGGGTGGGTCTTTATATGCTGCCTTTATCACGCAACTAGAGACGAATTTTACCTATTTCACTTGATTAGGGAAGCATATAAAGACCCATCCGGAACACCCCCTACCCAGAACCGACATGGATAGGTTAGGTTTATGTTAGAACTGCGACCACAACGCACGAGCCGAGCGAGCGAAGCGAGCGGTGCCGCGGTAGCGGCCGGCGAGTGCTAGAAGCGAATTCTACCCATTTTACTTGGTTAGGGATTTTATAAAATTGATTTTTTTAAACCGCAGGTGAAAAACCGTAGTTGAATTAATTGTAGTTAAATTAACCGTAGGTGTATTTTATAAAATTGATATTTTTTAACCGCAGGTGAAAACCCGTAGTTGAATTAATTGTGGTTAAATTAACCGTAGGTGTTTCGTCCATTAGGTATTTCGAAAATATGCCAAACAACCATTAGGTATTTTAAACAGTAGGTATTATGACCGTAGTTATTTCGAACATAGTTATAATGAACGTAGGTAAATTAACCGTAGGTATTTCGTCCATTAGGTATTTCGTTCATTAGTTATTTCAAAAATATGTGAAACAACCATTAGGTATTTTAAACAGTAGGCATTATGACCGTAGTTATTTCGAACATAGTTATATTGAACTTAGTTATTTTGATATGTAACCGTCCCTAAAGAGGTACGCTAAGACACCTGTACGTTGTCTATTTATCCTTCCAATAGTAAACGCTTGTCCAACCTAAGTGATTGAGGCTCTAAACGGTTTTCCTTAAACCCCATATGTTCCTATACAATACTTCTTAGGGAATTTAATAAAACCGGACCTTAACTGACTGTTATCCAATAATGAAATAGGGAAAATAATGCGTTTATTGTGAAGAAGTTGCTCTAGGATTTCCCTTGAGACCAAGAACTTTGATAAAAACATACATCATTTAGACACTATACACAGCGCCACCTAGCTCCAAATTCATAAACTAGGCCTGTTAAATGTATGCTAGACAACCAATAGAATATTTTTATAAATTACACGGTTAAAAATAATTATCTTGGTCCTACTCTTCCAGTAGAACTATTACCAATACAAGTTGATATTATTTTAAGGATAGTCAGATTGATAGAACCACTGCCAATAGAATTTAATATTATTATAACGATGGTTCGATTGATAGAACTGCGGACAGTTTCAATTGCCCGTGATTCGATTGATAAAACTCCGGCGATTAGACCACGACCAATTAACGAAATTTTTTTTTATACTAAAAATCATTGTCTTAAAACATAATATCCTTTAAGAAAAAAATAATATGAAAAATCTAAATAAGTTTCCATAGGTTTATCTCTTTGAATGACTGCTACTTTGGCCTACAGAGCGAATAGCCAACCCGGCACACGGTTTCTTTTATAAATAGGTACATTCAGATCAGAAACAAAGATGTATCACTATCACTACATAGTATAAAATAAAGTCACTTTTCGCCATCCCTATGTCCCTATTTCCCTTTGTATGCTTAGATATTTAAAACTACGCAACGGATTTTGATGCGTTTTTTTTTTAATATATAGAGTAATTCAAAAGGAAGGCTTATAAGTATAATATAATACATGCATAATATAGCCGTGCGAAGCCGGAGCGGGTCGCTAGTAGATGATAAAAATAACACAAAATCCAACCCGCTAAAGTCTGGTGTTTGCCTACATAGGTCATCAAAATAGGTCCGAAAAATTGCAAACAGAAAATATTCCTAAATCAATTCCGGGGATATCCATTCAAAATGCAATCCGAATCCCTCACGTTCCCCAAACATTTACGAACTACCATCTAAGTGACAGAGAAGGCACGCAGCCATTTATCTCGCCTTCCTTTTCTATTAAAGAGACATCGAACATAATATGGCGGGAACGAAAAAAACTAGAACCAATTTGCCAAACCTATTTGCTTCTCTATCGCAATATCTGTAATGATAGATTGAAGTTCGAAATAAATAAAATGAAAAACTTTAATATATAGATCGCAAAATAATGAATGTTTATTTCTAATTAAAATTATCCAAAATACATTCACTAAAAATACAGACTAATAATTAAACCAAGAAACAATAATGATAAAACCAAAATCCAAAAAAAACTCAAAATTACAAAAAAACTATAGGTTAGATCGAACTAAGTAAGTCATTTCATCGCAGACTATTTCTAAAGAACATAATTTCCGGTCGGGAATGTTTAAATTAATAATAATAATTTTGAGATTTAAGAAGTTTCCTAAAAATTATCTGTACTTAATTGGGTATTCATTTCAGAGTTTTACTCTAGTTTTTTCGTTCCCGCCATATTATGCTCGACGAAGCCTTAAAGCGAGCAATATTTCAAGGTCCGTTGACGTATTTTCCGGTGAGCGACCGTTTTAAAATTGCTTCCGGTTGCTTCGCTGTGAGCAATAATGCTTGTGTCAGTCAGATGGGATGCGTAATGATGATTGCTGGGACCGGAGGGTAGTTTAGTGTTCTTTTATTTCATGTTTTCTAATTTATTTCAATGGATATTATTTTTATGTTTCTTAAAAATGTATAGTTCGCTGTAGCCTATCAAGAGGCGGAGAAGAGCTAAAGTTGGATCTCTGTCAGACTGCATAAATGTGAGCGAGATGTGAGAAAGTGCGGCAAATAGCTTTTTATTTAAATAAGGCAATTTGGCATTTTTTAGATGATATTACCTTTACACATTAATCGTAATTAATGCGGAACAGGTACACAAAAACAATCTTGTAAAAATAAAATACATGTAGTGACTACACAGTATAAAACAAAGTCGGTTCCCGCTGTGTGTCCCTGTGTATGCTTAGATCTTTAAAACTGCGCAACGGTTATTAATGCGGTTTTTAAATAGATAGAATGATTCAAGAGGAAGGTACAATCCACGGTCAATAGTCTCTGCCCACCGTTACGTTTACAATCCCGGTGCAGCACTATTTGAACATTATATAACAACGTAACCTTTGGATCGAACCCACGTCGGTTGGTGTAGGGGGTGGCGGCTTATACCACTCACACAACTAAATACATAGCAAACATGTTGAAAATAATAATCATACTGAGTACTTTAATTCAAGTATTTAGGTTTGTGTGTAACGTCTATTAGAAGAAGGTCGTAACTCCAATACTTGTTGATAGTATTATTGTAGCAAAATGATCATTTACTTATGACCCTTACTGTACATATGTATAATACATGCATAATAAAGCCGTGCCAAGCCGGGGCAGGTCGCTAGTTAATCTATAAATTACAGTTTAAAATCCAAATTCTACATCTGACCAATCAATTTCACAACCCACAATTTGGAACGTTCTTAAACGATCAATGTCTTCGCTGAGTCGCGTATTTAGCAACGTTATAGCTAACACTGTCCTCTTTCTTAATTGCGTATCCAATGCCCGTTTAGTTCAGCATCTACCACGTGCGAGAATCGTAGATATATATTAATTGTACTACAATAGAGAGACCAATATTACAACTTTTTTTTATAGTCAGGCAGCTGCCTATATGATTTGAGTAACCATATTGGCTTAGCATCAAATTTTATATCGTTGGTAGTAGTGCCTAGTCGCCTTGATTTTATTTTATACTTATTGTTCTATTTTATTCTCTTAATGTTCTTATGCTATTTGTCAGTGTTTTTATGATTGTATTTTTCTCTATACTTTTCTAAAATATTTTATGTGTTCTTTGAATGACGTTGCCATCCGATAAGAAAGGTGTTTGAAAAAATAAGTTGTTCTAAATCAACTCCTAAGCCATGGGTTTAATCTGTATGAAATATAATTTAATTTTAAATTACCCGTTAAATGAATTTAGCTAGAATATGTTCAAGCACAATGTGCAATACAAGCCACTCTTGTATTTTACCTCTACGACGAGAACACACCGAGCAATGTTCACCAGACGTGGAAATAAACTGGCGGAATTTAATTAACTTAATGTGGTACGGGGACGGTTAGCTCCTGTGACTAGCACTTTGTGAACGTTAGGGAGGGCCACAAGACTAATGTGGTACGGGGACGGTTAGCTCCTGTGACTAGCACTTTGTGAACGTTAGGGAGGGCCACAAGACTAATGTGGTACGGGGACGGTTAGCTCCTGTGACTAGCACTTTGTGAACGTTAGGGAGGGCCACAAGACTAATGTGGTACGGGGACGGTTAGCTCCTGTGACTAGCACTTTGTGAACGTTAGGGAGGGCCACAAGACTAATGTGGTACGGGGACGGTTAGCTCCTGTGACTAGCACTTTGTGAACGTTAGGGAGGGCCACAAGACTAATGTGGTACGGGGACGGTTAGCTCCTGTGACTAGCACTTTGTGAACGTTAGGGAGGGCCACAAGACTAATGTGGTACGGGGACGGTTAGCTCCTGTGACTAGCACTTTGTGAACGTTAGGGAGGGCCACAAGACTAATGTGGTACGGGGACGGTTAGCTCCTGTGACTAGCACTTTGTGAACGTTAGGGAGGGCCACAAGACTAATGTGGTACGGGGACGGTTAGCTCCTGTGACTAGCACTTTGTGAACGTTAGGGAGGGCCACAAGACTAATGTGGTACGGGGACGGTTAGCTCCTGTGACTAGCACTTTGTGAACGTTAGGGAGGGCCACAAGACTAATCCAACACAATTAGGGATGCTTTTTTCTAAAAAGTTTCTAATCGCTCTATAGATACACTAGTAACTTGAAGACAATATTTGACGACCCTGGTGGCACAATGGTCACCATGCCGGACTGCCAAACATAGGGTTGCGGGTTCGATTCCCGCCTCAGACAAGTAGTTATGCTTAGATATTTGTCTGTGGTCTAGTTGTTTCTATGTATAATAAGTATATATTTACAAAAAGAAAATTATATAAGTAGTATATCCGTTGTCTAGCACCCTTAACACAAGTTTAGTTACTTAGTTTGGGGTTAGATGGCGTTGTGTGGAATGTCCTGCAATATTTATTTATTTATTTATTTTATTTGTATTTCTTTTTCAAACCGAATTGAACGGATCGAAGATTAGTTCCTATTTCTTAATTTTGAATAATTTAATTTAACTTTAATTTGGCTATCTTATTACCATACTAGCTGTTGCCCGCGACTTCGTTCGCGTAGTGGTTTTGTTTAATTAAAGTTATGCATAGTTGAAGTGATTTGCTGCTGGGTCTCTTAATCAATATAATTAAAAATCTATTGCTGTTCGTTAGTTTCGCTACTCGAGAACGGCTGAACCGATTTGGCTAATTTTGGTCCTGAATTATTTGTGGAAGTCCAGGGAAGGTTTAAACGGTGAGAAAGATCGTACTTGCGCGGGTAAATACTTTGTTTTTAGCCTCGTTTGTTAAGATCCTTGCCAGTATTCTGCTAGTTTTATAAGAGAAAACTTGAAATTCCTTGATGTTCATTGGATATTGCTTGTGAAAGTTTACACTTTAATCTAATAAGGTTTTAGTTACTTTATACCTTTGTTGCTGTGCGAAACAATTTCAGTATGAAGAAAAATAATTTGTGAAAAAAAGCCCTTCATGCAGCCGATTGGCAACAAGTGGCGCAGAATAGGGTGCAATGGCGGCTTTTGGTGTCGGAGGCCAAGATCCACTTCGGGTCGCTGAGCCAGCGTAAGTGTGTGTGTGTGTAGGTACTTTTTTTTTAACTACTCGACCAATTTATATATTGAATCTTGGAAAGTAAGTAATATAAGCTACTTTTTATCCTGATAATCCTAAGGGAACAGGTCTTACGTAAATGAAACCGAGGGACGCAGACAGGTAATTGATAAAGAAATCTGAAATTAGACCTGTCCCACGCAGACTTTTCTACTAATTTTCCACGTCAACGGCCTTGAAAAGTTAATTATCTCGAAACAAAAAATGATATCTATATCTACACTTCTTTTTTCTTATACTTATTTCTTGTAAATAAATCATTATTTCAATTTTGTTTATTCATTTTAAACACAAATCAAAGATCATATCATATCTATAGGTACTAGCTGAAGAGTTGGTTTGAACGCGCTAATCTCAGGAACTACTTTTTAGAATTGAAAATTTATTTTTGTGTTGCATAGTCCATTTGTCGAGGAAGCCTGTAGGCTATTTTATATTTTGATATTCATACGGGATCGGTAGTTATGCTAGTAATATTATAAAGCTGAAGAGTTTGTTTGTTTGAACGCGCTAATCTCAGGAACTACTTTTTCAAATTGAAAAATTATTTTTGTGTTGCATAGTCCATTAGTCGAGGAAGCCTGTAGGCTATTTATATTTTGATATTCATACGGGATCGAGAGTTATGCTAGTAATATTATAAAGCTGAAGAGTTTGTTATTATAAATAGAAGAATATAAAATTGTATTTCGTTTGTAAAGAATAGGCTCCAACACTACTATACCGATTTTGATGAAATTTGGTTGATTCAATGGAAGTAACATAGATTATTTTATCTCGATATTCCAACGAGATCGGGAGTTACACGGCTGAATCCGCGGATCGCTGCTAGCTTATTATACAATAGTACATTGCGATACAAGTGTGGAAAGTTGATCATTCCATAGAGGCGGTTTATGACGCGCGAGCGGAACGCGAGCGTGGCAAAAGCCGAGATGGAATGAGCAATCCACACCTGTATCGTACGACGTTTTTTATCACAGTTGCGAATAAAAAAAAGACTTGT
Organism: Idaea aversata; assembly: GCA_907269075.1. Lineage (NCBI taxonomy): Eukaryota > Metazoa > Arthropoda > Insecta > Lepidoptera > Geometridae > Idaea > Idaea aversata. The sequence continues at coordinate 1,568,594 of OU026100.1, forward strand.
TAAAATTTTAATAATAAAAAGTTTTTAAGAGTTTTAGGTTATGTTTGCTATTTTTTGTTAATTACACTCCCGAAAGGCTAGGCAAAAGACTTTTAACCTATACAGCGTCTGACATACAATATTTTTTTAGGGTTTTTTTCATTTGTTTTTGCGTCGGCGATTAAAAACAGAATATAATGGTATAGAAAAAATATATTTATGTACCTAAAGAAAAAACAAAATAAAACAAAACTCAATTTTTAATTATTTTCAAAGACGTCATCACGTAATATTATCGTTCGTTATCAGACTTTAGAGACAACCTTTTGAAAAGAAGAAAAAAGGTACCAACAAAGAGTTTTAAGCCAGCAAGGCCTAAAAACTCTTTGGATGGTACCTTTTTCTATACATCAAAACAGTATAACCCAGATAAAGGAGATCATTCATGTTTCTAACAAAAAATACCAATAAAAAAAAATGCCGGCCAGTAATAAAAAATGTTTCTATCTTGTAGAGAATAACATTTTAAACAATGTTTACTAAGACAACAAAGAGCTACGATCAAAAATCGTTGAGTTATTTTACATTGAAAACCCAAAAAATGCATTTTATAGAGATCCGTTTGACCACTTTTAAGATCCTACTAAAACTTCTGAAAGGGTTATTGGATATACCTATTTATATAAATATAATAAAAACAGACAAAGCTTATCCATTTACTACTTATTTTTATATTTTTTCTGTAGTAATATCTTAAAAAGGGTCAAACGGATCTCTACAAAATCAATTTTTTTGGGTTTTCAATGTAAAATAACTCAACGATGGTTGATCGTAGCTCTTTGTTGCCTTAGTAAACATTGTTTAAAATGTTATTCTCTACAAGATAGAAACATTTTTTTTTTCTGGCCGGCACCTTAAATTTTGGGTACGATTTGAACGATGTCCTTAGGAATGTTTCATCTACTATATGTCATTAGCAGTTTGACATATCGGGATGACGTATTATTTTAGCACTAGTTGGATTTTTTTTTATTGCACGCGTGTATAATACGTTGCATTATGAGCCTAAAAGCGGTTTAATAAGATCCACTTTATGAGCAACTGTGATAAAAATAATATACTGTCTCTAGTCTGGGCTCATTATAATAAAACCTTGGCTTCCAGACTTGTGTGTCTTGTAAACATAAATGGAGATAAGTAATACTATTTTCTTTATGCTTAATATAAAATGTCGCAGACGAAAAGAAATGGGATAGGCCAAGGAATGGGCTAAATATTAAAAACATGAAAGCGTCTTTCAATTCTGCCCATATGACATCTTTGTACATTGAACATTTTCAAGATGGCGAACAGAGGCGATCATCGCGATTTGTATGGTCATAAAAATCAAGATGCTACGTGATTCAGTTTTAATACAAATCACACACAAAACAATACGTAAAAATCATTTTTTTTTTTAAGATTCTGATTCAATTTCTTGAAAGTGGTCATTTAAAACAACAAGAAAGTGTGATAGTCGTCAAACAATGCAATTTGAAAACCTTTTTTTTACACGAATAAGGCTTGCATTTAACCTCATCTGATAGGAAGCGAAATTGAGATGTCGATGATGTAGCATGCTCGCCTAGAAGGTACCTATTCACTCTAGACTTGATGACTCCGAGGTTATAGTTATGGGGAACAGCGACGCGGGCAGAGAGTTCCACTTCTTGGCAGTGCGCACGAGAAAGATAGATTGAGGTAGGCACAGGCAGGTCTTTAAGTCGCGAGTGAATAAGTATCTTCTAGAAAGCGAAAAGCGTGAAATTCGTACCCTGTGCCCACTCGCCCCCCCAATAGGCCGCATCGTCACCTACCATCAGGCAGGTGTAATAGTATTCAAACGCTGACCTATCATATGTATAAAAAAAGATTAGCCTATACTTTTATTAGAGACGACCCGCCCCGGCTTCGCACGGCTGTATTATGCATATATTATATCTAAAAACCTTCCTCTTGAATCACTCTATCTATTAAGAAAACCGCATAAAAATCCGTTGCGTAGTTTTAAAAATCTAAGCATACAAAGGGACATATGGACATAGGGACGGCGAAAATAGACTTTATTTTATACTAGCGACCCGTCCCGGCTTTGCACGGCTATATTATGCATGTATTATACATATAAACCTTTCTCTTGAATCACTCTATTTATTTAAAAAAACCGCTTCAAAATCCGTTGCGTAGATTTAAAGATTTAAGCATACATAGGGATACAGGGACATAGAAAGCGACTTTGTTTTACACTATGTAGTGAAGTACCTAATTGTAGAATCTAAACCAAATAACACAATCAATAAATATCAAACAGAATCTGTCTAAGTATAGGTTACTGGAGAATCTCGACAATACAAACCAACAGTTCAAGTTGGCAGACAATATCAACTATTCATTGAACGAAGCGATACTAACTTATAGTTTCGATGTTGTAGGAGGTACTAAATTGTAACTATATACGTGTTCGATATTCTAATGCGTAAATATACAAAATAAGGAAAAATATATTAGAAAATATATTTATATTAGTTATTAATATTAGAAGGCCTCTGTGGCGCTGTGGGCGAATAACCGCTTGCGATATAGTTGTAGGTTACATTTTCCCCGTGAAAAATAAAAACAAATAAATTTATTTAAAAAATATTTATAAATTTTGTTAAATGTGTACTTATAATAAAAATAAAAATACCGTTTGATGAATTACATTTCAATTCAGACTAGCTTTCATCTACGACTTCCAAAATCTTTTTTTGACGGATGCTTACGTCATAAATTTCATAATAGCTATCTGTAGCCAAATAGCCCAATCCGTCCATTGTCTTAAACTGTGCGTTCAAGTTAAGTCAGACATTCCGGACTTTGGATTTTATGTTATTTTAGATGTCCTGAGCACTCCAGCGCTGCTCTGAAAAGAATGGACTAAAATTTCTGACGCTGTATTAAAATAAGTAGGAACTAGTTTATGTTTGGTCACCATATCACAAACCTAGTTGTTGGTTGATGAAACCAGATGGCACTGTTGTGTATTCAATGTTCCACAATATTTTAAATTATGTTTCTACTTATCGTGTTCACGTATTATATTACCTCATCCCAAAAATAAACTGTCTAAAAACATATTTTACTGCGAACATTTTAAAACACAAAAATTACGAAAAGATAACAACGAAATTACACATGCATTTATCGTTTGAAACAATCTCTAACGTAGCATAAAGTCTAAAAGAAAAATGAGTTAATGTTATAATAAAAAATATGGCGTTAATAAATAACGAAATGTTGTAACGTAAAAATCCGGAAGTTACCCCTGTAGGCCTGAATATGTGGACATAAGGGTTATATTCCCTTAGCATTAGAGGGCAATGATAAAACATTTTAAGATATATTATAGTAGATAGATATGACGCATTGTGTATTATTTTTCTAAACCGCGCGGTAAAAACGCCGGCCAGGTGCGAGGTGGACTTGCCCACGAAGGGTTCTGTAAAATTATATACTGTTTTTACTAAGGCTGGTAACAAGGGCCACCTGCCATTTTAATTTAACACTAAGTATTTCCTAAAAATAGGTAGTTTCTTAAAAGTAAAAGGGAACCGTTTGAGTTGGTATGGACATGTGATGAGAAGAGAAGAGACGCACGTAACTAGAAGAGTGATGAGTATGAATGTAGAGGGATGGAGAGGAAGATGACAACCTAAGAAAAGATGGATGTACTGCGTGAGACAAGACAAGATGGATGTAAGCGATGAGATGACGACTAATAGGAGTGAATGGAAGAAGAAAATATACTGCGCCGACCACAAATAAATTGGGATAAGGGCAGGAAGACGATTATTTCGTAAAAATAGGGAAAACTACTTTAAAACAGGTAATTGCATAAATATTTGCTTTATAGGCACATTCTGAAAAACAATTAATTTGTTTGTTTTCTTGTTATTTTGTTACTCATATCAAAGTTTAAAAAAAACTTTTTAGGGGCAGGTACCTTATTTGTTATTATAGCGACAACAAAAATACATGGCCTGTTAAAATTTCAACTGTCTAGCTATCACGGTTCATGAGATACAGCCTGGTGACAGACAGACGGACGGACAGTGAAGTCTAAGTAAAAGGTCCCGATTTTAATCTTTTTGTACGGAACCCTAAAACCCACAGTAAGGGCGTGTTAAGATGACACGCGTCGACCACGCTCCCGCCACGCGCATCACACGCGTTGACCACGCGTTGAACACGCGTTGAAATTTGTTCTATATATAATTTGAGTCTTATGACATATCAATAGATCTCAAATTGCATTTATCCAAGTCCACCCGCTCACGCCACGCTCCCGCCCCGCACACGTTCCGCACACGCCACGCGCACACCTCGCACACGCCCCGCGCCCGCTTGCATAAATGCAATTTAAGATCTATTGATGTGTCATAAGACTCAAATTATGTATAGAACAAATTTCAACGCGTGGTAACCGCGTGTGCTGCATGCGCGTGGTGGGTGCGTGGTCGACGCGTGTCATCTGAACACGCCCTTAAGGTAAAGATCTATACCGCGTACTTTTCTAATACTTCATAATCTACTAGCAGCACTCCGCGGTTTCACCCGCGTAACTCCCGATCCCGTGCGGATATATCGAGATAATAAGTAGCCTATGTTATTCCCAATTAACCAATGTATCCTCGTGCGAAGTTTCATCAAAATCGGTCAAGTAGTTTTTGAACCTATCCGTTACAAAGTAACCAAAAAAAAACAAACAAAAAAGTATTTCCTCTTTATAATAATACTAGCGACCCGTTCCGGCTTCGCACGGCTATATTATGCATGTATTATACATATAAACCTTTCTCTTGAATCACTCTATCCATTAAATAAACAGCGCACTCCGGGAGTGCAGGCAGAAGTGAAAACTGTATATCTGTGTAAAATCTCATCTGTCGAAATCTCATCTGTCGCGAGAACGGCTGAAAATGCTCACTCGTGTATCAGTGATGGCGCTAGCGTGCGACGCGAACTGCGTACGGCAGCTCGCTGCGAACCTGCACCATCCACCGAGAGATGTCGCTGTTAACACTGTTGTACAGAAGTGAGTATCGTAGTTCGGCCGTTTGCACAGAGATGGCGCTGTTTTCAATATTGCATAGTAGTAGAAGCACAATAACTGTTAAAATCTCATCTGTCAAAATCTCATCTGTCGCGAGAACAGCTGAAAATGCTCACCCACAAAAGTGCCCAACGCGCCATAAGAAGTTTTCACTTCAAAAAACCGCATCACAATCCGTTGCGTAGTTTTAAAGATCTAAGCATACAAAGGGAAATAGAGACGGCGAAAAGTGACTTTATGTTATACTATGTTGTGATGATAACAAGCTGCGCTCCGCGGTTTCACAAGCATTAGTCACAATCCCATGGGAATATCAAAATGAAAATTAGGCTACGTTTCCTCATAGCAAGTTTCATTAAAATCCAGTAGTTTCGAAACCTATTCGTTAAAAACTAACCAACAAAAAAAAAAACAAACAAAAAAATCTTGTCTCTTTATAATATTAGTGTAGATGGATTAGCATAAATTTAAATTACACTAATAGAAGGTCTTAATAAAGGATAATAGAAGCTATAGCTGTGTCTAATGGGTAGAAGTCCACCATCAACATTCAACATCAGGTGGACGTGAGTGAATAAGAACAAAAATGGTGGAGCTTTGTTTTCCTCATCATCCTGTTACTCTTTAATTAAACAAACAGAACTAATTGTTTTATCAAAGAAGACCTACAAGTACCTACTACGTGTTCCAACCCCTCAGTCCGGTTATAACGAGCCAAAACCGGTTTGTTCCGGTCATAACTGGGTCACGCAGGAGTAGTCGACACTTAAAAACCTGTTTTTACTAGATATTACCAGTGGAAACGTGCAATTTTTCACACTGTAAGCGTCAGTTTTTACAGTAATTTAGAGGTTTTGTTTGTTGTTTCATTGTTAGACGTACTTATTCAGTGTTTTGGAGCTGTATTTTTTAGTTGTTTGAACTCAAATAGTTTGCCTTGAGTTTGCTTGGGAAAATACAGTTTTTTTTTTTCAGTGAAATAGGAACGGGAAGCAATAGTTACCTGAGGTATAACGCCCGTCTGTTACTTTGATGGCTTGTCAATGACTTTAAAAGAAAATTTCAATGTATAGTAATTATTTTCCCGGGTCTCCTCGCGACCATGACTATTATAACATAGTCGAAACGTCGAGGTAAGAGAAATAAAAATACGCTATTAAGACCCGGGAAAATAATTACTTAGGTACTATGAATACAGATCATGTGAGTTTTAAAAGTTTAAATGTAAATCTCTCTAGGACTGGCATTTAAAATTATTTCAATATTAGTAATGTTTCGTAGATGGCCGAAGGGATAAAATGACATAAAATAGAGGTCTTGTCACCAAGTGTGACAGACGTGAGCATGAGCATACTTTCATTGATAGGTTTGCCGGACGCTTCACGAGATGTATTCGTCAGCTATAATGGGCTGTCATCGATTGATGAAAGCAATACCACGCGTCGGACTTTCCGTCAGTGTTCACGGCTCGTGACGACAAATATATCTGCTGCTGAATTTCATAAAACATCTAAAATAAAAATCCTTCATAAAAACGTTTCTAGTATACTAAAAAAATACACGTAACATTTCATAACTCTTAGTTACGACTAGGTACGACTATTCAAAAAAGGTTTACGTACATTTTTCTTCATATTTTTAAGTGCTACGACATTTTACAGCGCAATAAAATCGTCTGACCTAGAAATTTACCAGAATTTACCTAACAAAAGCAAAGATATCAAATATCTATATAAAATTTAGAGAAAACATCCTTTGTAAACACCATACAGACAAACCTTTTGTACTATTTAATCATAATATTGGCCTTTACATCTAAATTAGGTGATTTTTATACAACGCCAGCAACTTTTTATTCATGCTGTTTAGGGCATTGTAGTGCCTGAGACACTTATTAGATACAATAGGCTTGCCCAGAACCTTTACTTCCCTCTTAGCTTAGTCGACCATATCCAGTATTGTCCAGTGGATAAAACTCGTACTTTTTAGACAAGAGCTATCACAGCCATTTCTTGTGCTAAGTTTTTGTGGTAAATCTGCTACCAAACGGTTTCAAAAGTCATTTTAGAATTTCGCTTTTTTGACGCTGGCTGTAGGTAGAAAAAGTCCTTCTTTTAGCTATTTCTAATGTCTTTGGAAAAATCTGATTCGTGTGTAATAATTTTCATGTCCCATTAGTTTCAAATATTTTGACATATTATATCAACGCGAAGTTATTACGATGTTGTTGTAGTTGTTTGAAAATAGGTATTCTGGTGTTTTTTCTGTTCTACAGTAATTTAATGTCTTTGAACCTGTTCGAGCCCGATTTGAAAGGAGAGGGGAAACAGTGAAATTTTTGTATTAATGACGCCATATTTTTGTGAAGCCATCTTGTTTTAAGAACTTTAGTTACCTACGTCTGTGTTTAAGAAATAAGTTGAAGCGATTAGAATTAATAATTTGAAACTGCATGAGTTTTTTTACGTCTGTAGCGGAACACGTCAATTTAACAATCGCCAGCTGGTCTGACATAGTGCAGACGATGCACTCAAAATTGCAAAAAATTTAAGCCCATCAATCGGCCCCACTCCTGTGGTCAACACTAGAACTAAATGAGTAAATGAAATTACTAAGTATATAAATTATTAAGGGAATGTCGAAATCTGGCACGTCAAATAAGAATACTTCGATTTTTTTTAAATGATCCGTTTAGAAATCGATCAAAGTTAAATCAATGTTTTAAAGCTTTTTTAGGCTTTGAAACTTTGATCGTTTTCTAAATTGGTCATTAAAAAAAACTAATTTAGGTTTGTTTAATTTAGGTTAAATTTAGGTTAGGTTTGTGCTAAAGAGTAGGCAATAGAATAGATAACCATTTTAATAAATATACAATATAATTCCATTTTATTTAGATTTTGATGCCCTTAAATGGTATATTATGATATAGGGACGTAGATTTTAAAAATATAACAAAATAGGGTGCGAAATATTTTTACAAAAAGAACTTATTGGTTTTTCGAAAATGGGGGACTAGATTTCGACATTCCTTTTAAAGAGAGAGATAGCCAAACTAAAACCTTCCTGCCATCGAACGAAAAATGAATTTTTTTTAAACTTTTCAGGAATTAATCTTATAACTTGCACCACAAAGCAGAAGTGGCGACTCAATTAAAATTCCTAAGTAGTTTTCTATCCCATTTTTATTACTGCAATTTTATCAAAAAGGTTTATAATTTGACAGAATTGTTATGTTCTATCTTTTCTGTAAGAAACTTGTAACAATTTAAGTGTAATCCTTCTTGTAACAAGTCAAGTATAAAGGGAGTTACAATGTAATATATTGAAAGATATTCAAACCCTTGTAGGATGTCAAACAAGCAAGGAAAGTAGGTATGAGTAAATACATGATGGAAAAGTTGGAGAAAGTTTTACAAAGAAACGGATACATTGTACGTTCTATCGAGTGAAATTAAATGGAATTTTACATCATTTGTAGTTTAAGAGGTTATTCTCAATACAAATACTACACACATACTACAAAATACTTACAAACAAACAACACACATACACACACACACACACACACACACAAACTAGCACAGCACAGTACACACACAGACACACACACTAGCACAGCACAGTACACAGCACACACAGCACACTACACGCAGCACGCTAGCAACACTAGCACAGTATTTGTAGTACTTACATATAAATACTTTGTAATAATCAGCAAAATATAGAAAATTATTTTCCAATTTTTAAAAGTTTCCAAACTTTCTGTAAATCTAATAAGGTTATCTAATCATAAAACAGTTTAAGTAGATTATATAAATATTTATTTCACGGCAAAAATCGAAACGGTTACATACCTGTTCAACCATCGTGCCATAGAGATCGTCGAAGAAACATTTTATGGCAAGGAATTTTTATAATAAACTAGCGACCCGCTCCGGCTTCGCACGGTTATATTATGCATATAAACTTTCTATATACCTAGATCAGCGTTTGACAGCGTTATCTCACACGATGGTCACTGACTTGCGGTCTAAAAGTAGCACGCTTTTCTAGAAGATACCTTTATGCTCTTTCCTCAAAGACCCCCAAATAATCGGGGGCTTTCGAGGTATTTTAAAAATATATACTTACTACACTTTATTGTACCAAATACTAGTAGCAGCTGTAGAACACCGCGCCCTACCTGCCTTGCATGCTATATTCTCCGCGCCTAGAGAACGGATTTCCTTCACTTTTACATCATTGTTAAAAAGAGCTTAACGACTTTTTAATGGACTACAAAACTCTTATCAGAACAGTTCATCTAACTAGTCTATTTGATGGAGCTGTAAATTATAAAATTGGTATAAAAACACGGAACTGCGTTAATTGATGTAATGTTTGAATTTTGTAGTAAAGTTATTTTTACTTTAACGTTATTTTTACTATTGTTTGTGAAAAAATGCCTTTGCGTATTTCAAGTCAATAATTGACAGTCAATAATTGACAGCAGAAATAAATGCGACTCTCGTTTCGGAGGCCAAGATCCACTTTGAGTCGCTAAAACAGCAAAGTAAGAAAGTTATCTCAAAAATTCTAATATTGAATTCTGACTCTAAGCGGACATTATAACTTTTTTTTTTTTGGGGTTTTTAGATATAATACATGTAACTAAACTATACTAAATAACAATTAAATAACGAAAACTTAAATTAATTAAATAAACTACCTACTTTACTTACACTAAATTAAAAGTCCAAATGGGGATCCCTAGGAAGTGTGCCCAAAAGGCTGGCAGCGTTACCACGTTGGATGGCGATGCTAATCCGTTGTCCGAGGTACGAGCCAGCCCTTTGGTCACCCGAAGCTAAAACTAGTAATTTTGAAACTTCTTTATAAAATTTTAAGGCGTCTGGACCCCAAGGACCAAGTGTCTCCGTTGCAAACGGCAGAAATATGTATCCATCACCGATAGAAGCATATTTCCGTCGCTTCGTCACTTCCGCCGCTGCAGCCGCAGAGCCCGCCTCCCTGGAGGTGGAGCTAAGATGTGAAGCCGCCAGTGTGTCAACACAAGTAGCATCCCACACCAACGGTTTGCCACGACTCCAGGGAATCAACGTCATTCCATCGGGACGCTTGCCATCGTCACGTACGAGACCGTTCGGCTCTAAGAGAATTATAATTATCATTATAACTATATTTGTTATTATTTATTTATAAAGTAATTTAAAATTAAAATTTATTTTTCAAGGTTTGGGGTTCTATTTGTTTATTGAGGTTCGACTGCAATTTTAAAAATGAATCGTCTTTATTGCTGAAAACAGCAAATTTTCCTACATTTTCAAAAGAAAAGTTCGAATTACCAAATTTCGTAGAACAAAAGTGATTCGCGTAAACGTCTAAAACAACCCCCATTCGTATTAGAAACCCTACGTTGAAACACTTGTATACGTACAAATATTCCATAATAAATTATTTGAATTCAAAAAGCTCCCAAAGCTTTAACAAGTACCGAGCCAATGCCGTTTAAGCGCTCTTAAAAAGTTAAGTCGAAATTTTCAAAAACGCTTACGATTCACTTTACAATCAGTATTGTACGGTACTTTCATAACAGAACCCTCGCACCCCTGCGAATTAGGGGTCCTTCTGTAAATCAGAATAAAATCTGTGGCTATTCGTTTAGGACTGAAAAAGACTTGGGATTAATTTAAATTGAGTTTTTTAATATAACTGTTTTCGATCGCTCTTTGTATGTTAAATGCTAATAGTAGATGGTACCATAAGGGAGCAAATAATAGTAGATTGTACCATAAGGGAGCAAATAATAGTTTGACGGCGAGGATGTTATATTGAGTTCCGAATACAGCCAGTTCTTAATATAATTTTGAACACAGCGATATATTGAAATAACGTTGTCCGAGGAAAAAAAGTCATTTGCGGCTGAGAGGTACTTTAAAACACTGTTTGTCTGACTTTCTGAGAACATATTTTTCCTGATACTTAGGTACCTACTGAATTGTGTGTTCGAAAAGTTTCGACGCGATACAATAAGAATACGACTCTTAAATGTATAATTGATAGTTGTATTTTCTTTTAAAACGTATTTTTTACCATGTTTATGATTTAATCACCTGAGAGAAAAAAGTCTACTATGTTATAGACCTAATTCACCCGGGGATTACCTGGATAAATCAAATCTACTAAGTGGTATACTCAATACATCTAAATGAATCACTCCAGGGGAATTAAGTCGACGTCACCTATAAATCACGCATTTGCTTTGTAGCATACAATTAATGAGTTATCCCCTTTCATACAAAAAAAGATTTTTCCAAATCGGTCCAGGCGTTTTCGAGTAATCGGCGAACATACATAAAAAAAAAATATATATATACGCGACGAATTGAGAACCTCCTCCTTTTTTGAAGTCGGTTAAAAACTCTCAATAGTCAACTGGCAGAGAGGCATTAATGAGGCCGATTCATACATTTTCAATATGGCGTCATCTGTCTGATAATTAAGTATTTTCTTCACTAAACCGATTATTTTGTTAATACTCTCATAAATTAGGACCCAGACCAAATTACACATTAATAATGCATATATGAAATGAATTCGCTAACTTTTTCTGACATAAGTCTGATGGAGACTGTTACCTACATAAAGCTCCTTAGGGACCTCATCATGGAGTGATGTCCATATTTGTATTCTAATATTTATAAATAAGGACTTATTGCGTAAAATATATTTATGGGTTATCTAAGGACGACCTCTGTGGCACGGTGGGCGAACATCTGCGACGTGTAAGGTTGTGGGTTCGATTCCTGCAACCGAATATTATCTCAAGAATATTAAATATTATTGAATATTATCTCAAACGAATATTTTTCAAGAAAATAATATTTATGTCTGGGTTTTACAAAAGAAAAATATACAAGTAAGTATGCTATCCGTTGTCTGGCCAACAAAACAAAAAACTAGATGCTTAGCTTGGGGTTAGATGACGCTAGGTAAAATGACATAAACTACTTATTTATTTATGATTAAAAGGATGATAAAGTCGTGATAAAAATGTGCACGAATATGTTTCAATGTTCTACGACATTTTAAAATTAATTTGTTATGCAAAATGCATGCATGTGGAATGTGTGAGAAGAAGCGCTAACTGTCTTTAAGTACATAAATTATTATTTCACTAGAGACCCGCTCCGGCTTCGCACGGCTATATTATGCATGTATTATACATATAAACCTTCCTCTTGAATCACTCTATCTATTAAAAAAAAACCGCATCAAAATCCGTTGTGTAGTTTTAAAGATCTAAGCATACAAAGGGACATAGGGACATAGGGACGGCGAAAAGTGACTTTATTTTATACTATGTAATTAAACTTAATTTTGTTCTATGTAGATAGTCTAAATAAATAAAAATCGATTGCTGTTCGGTAGTCTCGCTAAAACTTAAGAATGGCTGAACCGATTTCGATGATTTCGGTTTTAAAATGTTTGTCGTAGTCCAGGGAAGGTTTAAACGGTGGGTAACATCGGATTTACGCGTTTGAAACCGCGGGGCGCAGCTATAGTATCGCAATAGAAATCGCGATCGTTTTTCCGAGGCAAACAAAGAGACCGCACCAATAACGCTAAAAAAAAATAAAAAAAATGCATCTGCTAGATTTATTACCTATTTGTCAACTGTACTATGAGACAAAACGGTATTAATTTACGCGAAACGCTACCTAATGTTTAATTTCCATGTTTTAGAGTACCTTAGGTTTAGGACCTAATTTATCTCTGGTATCACCAGCCTCGCGTCTTTCACTGTATACAACGACAAAATTCAATTCAAAAGAAACAAACAGCGAAACTACTTATACTCTGACCGAGTGCAACCATAATTGAATTAAGAAAAGCCCGGTCCTTATAAATATGTAAGTATCAAAGCGTACATTAATATTTATGACGTCGTCGTCGTCACAGTCAAACGGCCACGAAATATTGCGGTTTTTGGCGACACTCTACTACGTATTTGTTATTCTGTGACAGTACAGAATTTCGTTTATCAGGAGATCATGAGGTGTAGGAAGTTGGGTTCTGTTTTAAAAATGTCGAAAATGGTAAAAAAAATTACCCTTAAAAAATCTGTCTGTCAGTGTGGCACCACCGATTTTTTAGTATTCGTTTTTTTATTTTTTTTTCAATGTTTTTGAGTGTTTTAGAGGGGTATTTAAGTCATGACTGATAGGTTAGCATATATTACATCTTAAACCATCACTTACTATCGAGTGAGATAGTGGTCAAACGCTGAACTATATTATTTTAATAAATACACTAGTTACATTTTTTTAATTTGCTTTGAAGTACAGACTTTTTGTCCTCTCTTACTTTATTTTAAGCATAGAAAAAATACCGGCCAAGTGCGAATCGGCCTCGCGCACGATGGGTTCCGTACCAAGTTGTATGGGAGCCCTACTTAAATTTATTTTTCAGTTTTTAGTATTTGTTTTTATAACGGCAACAGAAATACATAATCTATGAAAATTTCAAATGTCTAGCTATCACGGTTCATGAGATACAGCCTGGTGACAGACAGACGCACGGACGGACGGCAGTAAAGGCTTAGTAATAGGGTTCAGTTTTTACCCCTTGGGTACGGAACCCTAAAAACAACGAAATAGGTTGAACCGTGTCATCACTAAAATATAGTAAAAATATAATGTAACAAAAAACTTTTCTATTGAATATTAGTGAGGATGACTAGACAGACAGTCAAGGCCGTGTTTTGTATGTACTCGTCCTAAATACAATGGCTTGGTGACAGTCGTATTGTGACAAAATAAATATTTTATTATTCAAGTTGAACTTTGTGAACTACATTCTGTTGTTATGTCATTTCATTACGATTACACACTGATTATTTATAACGATAATAATCTTTATATTCAAAAAGTCCCTGTTTTTTATGAATAGGTACCGTCGGAATACTAATTAGCTGAACCCCACGTCACCCAGAGCTCACTCGCACATCTGTAAAATGTAATAATTTACGTATTTTGTTATTTTTTAAATTGTATTGTATAGTATATTGTTTTAAAAAACAGAATCAGATAACATTACTGAGCTCTGGGTCACCGTGGGGTTCAGCTAATTGGTATTCCGACTGTACCTACTATGTTCTATCTATAGGTTATTCGATGGAATAATAGCTGCGTCTATCAGTCTTACTGGATTTTAGTCAGTTTCCCTTTATTTCGAATAGCTCGATGGACAGCGCTGAAATCTAGTTCCTGGGATAAACAACCATTTTTATTTGTCTTTTCAGGGAAGGCAAAGGTTTAATTAGCCCACACAGCCCCGTTACACATTTCGTCGAATTTTACTGGCCATAGACATGTTTTTTTTTAATTCCTGGAACAAACTGTGTTTGCTATCTATCGAGGCATAATGGAATCTTTTTGAAGCCTTACTCAGTGAAAATATCGGGATAAAAAATTGCCATTCGTTTTTTAAAATGTAGCTATTTCAATATCCAGCCAATCCGGCCGGTTCATCGGGAGAAATTATGAAACCAACACACATACCTACTTCCGTACTACCCATACACTTAGTTGTTGCACGTGTGACGTGAAGTATCAAGTGGGGGCATGCTACCAATATTATAAAGCGAATAAATAAATCCATATTATGTATATAATTGTCTGTGTTAATTTTCTTAACACCACTTTCATGTGATAATTAAAAACGTATACTTATTGTTTTTTTTTTAAGAAAAAAATATGTGCGAAAATTAATTGACGTTGAAGGAAAATATTGTGATGGATCCCGCGGCTTAGTTAGCTCCAGACGTATTGAAGAGTTATTTCCTCTGGACACGGCAGACTAGGCTGAGAGGGTGGTATAGGCTCTGGGCAAACCTACTCCATCTAACATGTCCCAGGCCATACAGCGCCCTGACTAGCAAGGATTAAAGTTTATTGCGCTCTTAATCATCTAGATTTGATGTAAAAGACCAATACAACAAATTCAATACAACACAATACAACAAATTTGTCTGGGATATTTTATGTCTACAAGCTTTTACCCACGATCGACTTTGTCCGCGTAAAAGTCTAAAGAATATTTATGTATAATTTGAAATAGTTTGGACTATGGAATCTTTGCCCCCTTTTTCACCGCCTAAGGGGTAGAATTTACAAAAAATCTTTCTAATCAGATGCTTACGTCATACAAAATACACACCATCCCAGTTTCAAGCAGGGACCGAAATGGTATCTCAATAAGCGGTTTTGATCGGTATTTTTAAGTGATACTCGAACGCTTACTTTGCATTTAAGTACCACAAATAATGATATCTATAAATTGCGGTACCACTAGTTTCGGGTACCCAAAATCGTAAGCGGATACCCGAATATTAAACCCTAGAAGTGTCTTCTTGCGCGTTGCCAATTCTACGCGAAAATCCTTTCTCTCTTTTACATATGTCATTAGAAAGGGTTAAACGTAATCTCTGCCGTGCACGTGTATGTTCGTTTATTAATTGTCAATTGCATAGTCTAGGTCGTTTTTAATACAGAAATTTTAAAAATAACTATTCAGAATAATGTTTTCATCATTAAAAATTCAACTTTAAGAAACGGTAAACTATTTCTTTGTTTCTGAGAAAACTGTCAATCCTAGCAGCACCACTTTGGAATCAAATTGAAGGTGATTTTAGTATCTACAAATGTATTTCTAATAGTTTTTCCTATAGGACTATTACTTCTCCTATAGGACTAGTTTTCTCAGAAACAAAGAAATAGTTTACGGTTTCTTAAAGTTGAATTTTGTTTAATGATGAAAACATTATTCTGAATAGTTATTTTTAAAATTTCTGTATTAAAAACGACCTAGACTATGAAATTGACAATTAACTTCTCAACTGGCCTACAAACCCCCGAGCGATTTTTTTTTCGGAGCAGAAAGTAGCCGTTGACTGGCCAAGTCGAAAAAAAATGGCCGCTTGAAGGGGGCAGACCCGTTTATGCATATAAATTAATTTTGGTTTGACTACCCAAGTAACACATTTGGTAACAAATAGCTTGCATATAGTATTTTTTTGGAACCTTTAGTAATAAAATCCACCTTGATTAAGTTCTATATAGGTGGTTAGACCTTATATGCAACCTATATATTACTAAAGTTAGAAAAATTGCAACTCATTTATAGTTGCAGAAGCGTTGCATAAGAGTTCGAATTGTTACCCTGAGTGGCACTTGGAACTAACGGTGCGAATTGCGCGCTGTGAATGAATGATTGAACGATAAAGCGATACCGTTCATTCGTTGAGTGACAATTTGTCATAACTAGTCTTATTTTCGGCGGAGACAAACGAAAAACGGTGTGCTTTGTTCTATTGTGTTAATTGTGACAGCCATATTGCATCTATTTGGCGAGTATTAAAAATGTACGTGTAAACCGCAGCATAATATCACGGAGCCCTTGCAAATGGTTTTTTATCGTGAAACCATGGTATATTTACTTAGTAAATTTTGATGCACCTTCAATTTAATCAAAAGTATTAACAAATATGTGCTGATCAAATAAATAAGATAATACTTAACAACAATTTGGTTGTTAAAAACCTAACATTATAGTTTCACAAAAAGTATACTGTCAACAATAGTTATCAAAACTTATTTTGTTTTATGTTATTGTAATAAAATATCATTAAACAAATAATGCTTTTCAAGGTTATTATTTTTAAACATGGCGATTTAAAGTAGACCTTGTAGTTCTTATTTTCACTTATTTGTTACCTTATTGGAACTCTTAAGCCCAAAAATCACTCATTAGTACCTAGTAGTGATATTTTTCACTTCACAGGTCTTGCTGTCTCTACTTTGAATTGGGGATCCTCAAGACGGGTACAAAACCCATTGTGAAGGATAATAAAGTAAAAAAAGTAAAATTTACGTAACTTGTAAAGTCGAGGACTGTCTGTACAACTGTCTGTGCAATTGTCTGTACAACTGTCTGAAACTGTCTGGTACTGTCTGGTACCGTCTGGTACCGTCTGGTACCGTCTGGTACCGTCTGGTACCGTCTGGTACCGTCTGGTACCGTCTGGTACAGTCTGGTACAGTCTGATACAGTCTGGTACAGTTTGGTACAGTCTGGTGCCGTCTGGCACCGTCTGGCACCGTCTGGCACCGTCTGGCACTGTCTGGCACTGTTTGGAACTGCCTGACACTGTCTGTAACTGTCTGGAATGAAACTAATGTACGGAACCCTCAGCGCGTGAGTACGACTCGCACTCGACCCGTTATTATTTTAATTAGATCTTGTGGTTCTAAATGAGATAAAAATGGAACCGATCTACGCTTTACAGTGGCATATAAGAGTATTTTCGACCTTACAAAGGCAATTACACTAAGGTTCCAAATGAGCTGCAATAATAACTCTTGAGCCACTACAAGTGATAAATAACTCATATATACTACTTATTTAGTACTAAAGGTGCCAAATGAGGGAAAAATACCACCTATTAGGGCACAGTTCTTTAGGGGGGATTTTAAGATGTCATATGCCTCTTTGAGTTCTATAAGAGAGAAAATTAAAACCTTTATGCGCCTATGAGTAATAGATTCGGCTTAATGCTACCATAGGTAATAAAGCAGAAACAAAAATCACTCAAAAGCAACCGTTAGTGATAAGAGTTACTCATTTGCAAATTCGAGTGCTGTTTGCATCTTTAAGTAATACCATACACTCTTGCATCACCTATAGGTGGTAGATGCTACCTACAGTTGCAAAATAAGTTCCAAAATTCACTAACGTGCTACTTGGGTAATTCATAACATTGATACCTTTCTGCATTCAGAATGAAATTTCCTATTTAGATGACATAGTTTAAATATTAGTACTTGAACAAATAATGTGAGTAATTGCAGAGTGAAGTGCAAATTTGCAAAATGCACTTGCAAAAAAATTGCAAAAAAAATTCCTAAAGAAACTAATATCTCCTGCGAAATTTATGACTTAATAATACAAAGTGAGGTGATCTAGTTACCCAGGCGTTGTTTTATCACAAAACACAACACATAAAACAAATGAAAACAATATTAATTAAGTCGAAACGCGCACTGTCCAAAACAAAAACAAACAAACATGGCCGTCAGAGGCAATTGATCGAAGTGACATTGACATTGAACGATTATAACCTTACCAAATTAAGTAGTATGGTTTTATATGCAACTCATGTACATCCCAGAATAGGTTGGCTATACTTGACCTTGACATACATTCATTCATTAGACGTAAACATCAAAATACGCCCGAAACCCCCGAGCGGTTTTGGCCAGTGTAGCGTTTCGGCCGAAAAACCGCTCAGGGGTTTGTAGGCCAGTTGAGAAGTTAATAAACAAACATATAAAACAAACATACCTGGAAAACGCTTTCAAGGGGTAGTTTTTCCTAAAAAACTAAAACACGTGCCAGAATAACGTAGCACCATAGGAGAAGCCCAGGGTTTTCAAGGATGACAACTCAGGAATAGACTACTCTCGGAGGGTCTAATAACATATTAAAAATAAATATTTTTTTTTCGATGTATAGCGTTTTTGTGTCCATTTTTACTGACCGAATTGAAAGAAAAGTAAGCATATTTCGAAAATTATAAGTCCAATCAACATACTTCCAAGACAATTATTATAGAGAATTTAATGAAGAACAAATTGGTCATTGACAGTTTTGATGTGGCTTTAATCGTTTTTATAATAAAATCAAAAAACTCATTAAATAAATAAATAAATAAATAAATAAATATTTCAGAACATATTACACATCGCCATCCAGCCCCAAGCTAAGCAACTTAATGCTTGTGTTATGGGTGCCAGATAACGGATAAACTACTTATATACTTTTTTTTTTTGTAAATACATATATACATATTATACATATAGGAAACACCCAGAACCAGAAACAAGAATTTATTGTCAGCATAAATACTTGTTCCCGGCGGGAATCGAACCCGCAACCTTCTGCGTCGCAGTCAGGTGTTCGCCCGACGCGCCACAGAGGTCGTCATTAGGGTTGATACAAAACAGGGTCGAGGGGGCGTTAATAGTACATTGTTATCCTAGGTGTGAAAGTCACTCATTACAAGTCCCGAGACGGAGTTTGGCGCCCGAGCGTAGCGAGGGCGCTAATAGTTCGAGGGACTTAATGAGTCTTTCACCCGAGGTAAACACTGTGCTTTTCATTACGAATAATACATAAAATTCTTCATAACAACGAGAGTGAATGAGACTATGAGACTCCATACCACATGAGTAGGTACTCATGTGTCCATACTACCTGATCCTCTTACAAGGTTGGGACCAAAGAGGTTATACATTATGTAGTGTTTTTTTTAGGTTTCTGCTATTTGTATTCAATACTTAAATACGGCGGTACTTACCGAAGAAGTTTTTATTAATGAGTTAATCCAACATTAGGAAATGACGCGAAGTCCGTAGATTTAACTTACAGTTTTTGTAACACGGTTTGTCTAGAAAATGTTATTTACAAAAAATACACAATCATAAATGAAAAACCAGATTAAACTTAACACAAAAACATAATAAAATAAGAAAAAATAGTTACTTAGTACTAAACTCTGGTAGTATGCATGAGCCGTGCCAAGCCATATTTATTATTCTTTGGTGTAAAAAAAAAAAGCAAGGAGGTTAGGTTTTTGAAGTTCCTAATGCGTAATGATACTGATACTGGCTACATGCAGATTGCACAAGTCGTGCGAAGCCATAATTTGACATGACAGCTGTCAGTGAAAGTGAAAAGCCCTAGGGCTGGAAATTTTATTTTCTACACGCTCTTCAGGCATATTTAGACCTACTTTCGGAGTATGAGTAATGAAAAATCACTTACAGCTTCTAAACTATAAGTCCGATCTACATACTTCCAAGGAGATTGTTGTAGTGAGTTTAATGAGGATCATATTGCTCATTGACAGTTTGGTTGTAGTTTGAACCGTTTTCATACAAAATGCAAAAAACTCTAATTTGGCACAAAAAGGGGGGGAAAAGGGGGGAAACAATAATTTCTCGACGTGCTTTCATATCGAAATTGAAGCACATATATGACAGCTACGTTCATGCCAAGTTTCATGCTTTCTTTACGATGGGACCATAAAACTGACTTTTGTTAGGACTGGGAGCTGCACTAGATGTAAATTGCTAGATTCAGTCGAACGAAAAAGCGACGTTGCCATTTTTACAAACATCTCAAAAATACTGTTCATGAACGGTTCATAAACCATTTATTTTTAGATACCAAGATTTTGCGATATCATTATTTTTGGGTACCGTAATTCTATTTTAAATTAAGATATCTTTGCATAAGGGTATCTGAATTTCAAGTATCCTAAAATATCGGTTTTTCGGTCCCTGGTTTCAAGTCTCTACAATTTAGGCTGTGCATTGATACATCAGTCAGTCAGGACAAAGCTTTTTATATGTATAGAAGAGAAGATGATTATTACAGGATTTATCTTCGAACTAAATGTGTCACGTCTAGTCAAACAGTATCTAGTAGACATGGGGCGGGTAGTGGTTTTGCCGGGTACTCGCTGAACGGGTACCCGACACATTCTGCGCCGGGTACTCGTGGGTACCCGGCGCAGAATGTCGCCTAAATGCTAACCGCGCAGAAAAATTGACGTTTTTACATCACAACTTACCCATCTTAAATTACCAATATTAAAATAAAATATATATTTAGTTTTTTTAGTTCTTCCTGATAAATTAGTGAGCAAAACATAATTATAATGATTACCGTTTGTGTTCAGCATAATAAATAATTAAAAAAGTGTAATATGTTTCATTATTTTTGGTCTATCAAATTACCCGGCAGAGCCGGATACCCGGCACCATTACCCGGTACCCGGCCGGATCCTAAAAAAAGTGCCGGATCCGCCGGGTACCGGATCCAAACCGGGTACCCGTCCCATGTCTAGTATCTAGGTCTTGGAAATAGCACAACGACCGTATTAAAGGAAAACAGATAACTGGGAACAACCACAACATTGATCTCGTCTCCAATTCTAGGGCACTGGAACGGTTACATACTTTCACTCATACAGGGAAATTTGCCCAAATCTTTTTATCGTTTTAACTTAGGACTTTGATTTAAAAAAAATATATATATATATATTTCAGGACATATTACACATCGCCATCCAGCCCCAAGCTAAGCAACTTAATGCTTGTGTTATGGGTGCCAGATAACGGATAAACTACTTATATACTTTTTTTTTTGTAAATATATACATATTATACATATAGGAAACACCCAGAACCAGAAACAAGAATTTATGGTCAGCATAAATACTTGTTCCCGGCGGGAATCGAACCCGCAACCTTCTGCGTCGCAGTCGGGTGTTCGCCCGACGCGCCACAGAGGTCGTTTTTATACACTTAACAAACTTTAGCCCGTGACTTCGTCCGCGTAGAAGTCGAAAACGGTTCAAATAGGATTTTTAATTCTAACATATTATAGTAATTTCAATAAAATACGAAGCACTTCTTCCATCAATTCTGTTCAAGAATGTGTCTGCAAAATTTTAAGTAGATTGAACCAAGGAATAACGTTGCCCCATACAAACTTTGCCCCCCTTTTTCACCCATTAAAGGGAAGAATTTCGGAAAATCCTTTCTTATCGGATGCCTACGTCAAACAAAGAACACACCCTCCAAGTTTCAGGTGTCTACGATCAGCGGTTTTGGCAGTCAGTCAAGACAAAGCATTTTAAATGTATAGATATAAGACTTCAGTATCTGGTATAACTTGCTAGGTCCACTCTTTCCTAAGAAAATCTATGGTGACACACGGACAAGAGGCTGATCTCATAAGGGTTCCTTTTTTACCTTTTAAGGTACGGAACACTAAAAACGAACCTTTGCCTCACAGTTTGAAAAAACGGGATAATATACAAATAATTAATTTAACTAGACCTTTGTAAGCTATGTTTGTACCGTGATAAACCTATCATCATCACTATCACTACATAGTATGAAACAAAGTCGGTTTCTCTGTCCCCATGTCCCTATATCTCTTTGTATGCTTAAATCTTTAAAACTACGCAACGGATTTTGATGCGGTTTTTTTTAATAGATAGAGTGATTCAAGAGGAAGGTTCATACATGCATAATATAGCCATGCGAAGCCGGAGCGGGTTGCTAGTTAAATTATAATAAAACCAACAAACCTTTGACACGTATGAAAACTTAATTATTATTTTATTGTTATGCATTGAGGTTAATTGTCAGCGTCACGAATGACCACAAATATAAGTACTCAGTGATTTTCTAACTCTTAGCCCACTTGCGCAGTCCAGAGTTAGCTTTGACCCTGGATTTAAACTCCTGCAATTCGAATTTTTGGTGGCTTTCTTAAGATTGTGTTTAAACATACCTAGCTAAATACAATTTACGGATATATAATATTATTATATATTATATAATATACAAGGTTATTTTTTGAGTTTATCCGTGGGTCATTTAAAATAGCTCCAATCCCCAGTAAATTGCTAGAGAATAGACTGAGATGGTTTGGCCACGTCCAACGGAGAGATAACGACCACGTCGTAAAAACTGCCCTAAACCTCCCCGAACGACCAAGAGGGAGAGGACGTCCAAAGGCTACGTGGCAGTCCAATGTCATGAAGGATCTGGGAACCCTAAATTTAGAAGTAGAGACAACCCAGGATAGATCGACCTGGCGCGAGGTGATAAGGAGACCCGACCCCAAGTAAAGGGAAAAGGGAAGGAAGAAGAAGAAGAAGATACAAGGTTATTTTTTACAATGATAGGTCTGATGTTAGGTGATGGTTTTACGATGCAGCACGCTTTCGTAGAGGACACCTATTTAGGAAGGAATGAAGAATGAAGGAATGAAGACCCTTTTGGGTCAGCATTTTTGCTTAGTGTAGATGTCTGGGATTTCCATCATGAATCGGTGTCGTATATCAGTTTGGCTGGTTGTATGACGAAATAATGGAGAAAGCAAAATAAAAATGCAGCAAAAAAAACAGGACCTTAACTTTTTAAGGTTAAAAAAACTTGAGAGGTGTCATTGGACGTGACGTGGAAGGTTTCAAAGTTCCTTTCGATTAATTAGTAAAGGAATTGTAATTTTTTTTGTTTTTATATATAATCGTCGCGACACCACACTGTTCAATGCGAAATAGAAAGACGAAACAAAAATAACTGGCTTGCTTTCTATGCAAAAAGTGTCGTTACAACTTTTGGTTCTTAATTTTTTCCGTCTAGCCCCCTTTCGCAACGCGCGATAAGGAACTTCGTTCCAAAACGCTCGTGTTTAAGCTCTAAAACGTGATTCAACAACTATTAAAGTATCATACACAACCATTTTTATTTTGCCATTAAATTGAAATTCACAAGGTTTGAAATTCACAAAAAGTTTCTGACTGTAGCTAGAGCGAAACCCAATATAAATACGTAGTAACATTTCAACACCGCCCTCGATATCAATAACCGGTTCTGTCTGGATATATCCAGTTGTATCTTGTTTTATCTGGATATATCGTGTTCCCGCGGGAACTCGTGCACTTGATCCATTCAATTGGAAAGACTAGGGCAAGGGATGGGATGTGGCACACTCAACAAAAAGGCAATTTTTCTTCTTTTATCTTACGTAGCTGTCAATCTTTGTAGTTCCTTTTTTGGTGGAGTAATGGAATCTCACAACTGCATAGATACGTAACGCAACGTAACCGTGTTTGTGCTTAATTCAGATTCCAATATCTCGTTCAAAATAACTTTAGTTTAGTTAAAAAACGTAGTTTAATATCAAATTCTAGTTTAAATTATATTGGAAAAAATAGGCTCCTTGTGTCCACTAAACTACTGAACTAAGTTTCGTTCGTATGTGCCTTCGAGATTATGTGAAAGAGTCATTTGAGGATCTATATCAGGTTTTTTTTGGCGCCAGGTGTATAAAATGTTTTAATTTTATTCAAAAGTAATCACACATGGTGTAAAACTATAATCATACAAGTGATGTGCACACAGGTGATATGTAAAACTCTTTATATAAATACGTAAATGATGCGTAAATCTCTAATTAATCACCACAAGTGATGTGTAAAACTCCAATGTGCGTCCAGCAGTAGAAGACCTATAAATGTCGTGAGTTATTTGCCATGGCATAGCCGCCGGCTCATATCGACCACTTATACTCTCCAATTTCGACTTAACGTGTCTTATCCGACTTAAACGTGAGGGCGCTGTACGGTGTGTTTGTGTTTTGTGTTGATCCCGATGTTTTTGTTCTCTCAAAAATATATAAACAGTGTTTTTGATATTTAAGTGACTTTAAAGGATTGATATAGTGTTAACTCAAGTGTGGACAGATTGGTCAAGTGTAAATATTGCGGTAAAAGACATAATTTGTGGAAATTGTTTATGACAGGTTGTGGCGTTTACAATAATAAACGATTTGGGTGAAAAATAATGATTACTTAAATGACGTTTAGCATTAAATAAAACGTTCTATTAATGTGAATGGTTATCTACGTCAATAAGTGGATCATATATCGAAAACTGTTTAATTTACGACAATATTAGTGGAAATTTTGGTGCAAGCGACTTTGGTGTTTCCAGCGATTGTTTTGACTGTTAAAGGTGTGATATAGTGAAATACCGAAAATCTAATTGATGACAAACAAACTTAGTGCAATAACAGTGCTCATTTTCGAACATTTTCGGTATTTATTTACAAAACAACGAAATCGAAATTGCTAAGTCATCGATCAAGCGCGGACAACGCCATCTGTTGCTATACCAGTGCACTACAACACCAATAAGAAAGCAACCTTTCCAACCGAGTCAGAACCATATCGCCAATATCTAAGTTCGATAAATTAGTTGCGCCTTCCTCCGCTTGGAGCACTACTAGTATAAATTTATAAAATTCTTAGTTACTACTTCCTCCGCTTGGAGTCGCCACTAGTAGTATAATATATTTTATTGCATTAAATATATTTTATACTTAAAAATGGAGGAAATAAAAAGTATCTTAATAAATATGCAAGAGGAAATGAAGCAGCAAAAGCATGACATGTTAGAAATGAAGGAGGATATCAAAAACTCAATAATAAGTAACATCAATGAAAAGTTTGAATATTTTGAATCAAAAAACAAGCTAATAGAGGAACAATTACAATCACAAAAGTATGCTATTGATAATTTCGAGAGGTTTATGAGAAGAAAAAATCTAGTATTTTTTGGAGTTGAAGAGATTGAAAAGAACTACTTTATGTTAGAACAATCAATACTAGACATAGTTAACAATCGTTTAACTGTAAAATGCAATCAGAGTGGCATAGAATCCGTGAGAAGAATGGGAAAAAAGGGAGAGAAGCCTAGGCCTATCGTAGTAACACTGCAAACCTTAGGGTTAAAAATACAAATTCTGAAAAACAAGAAAAACCTAGATTCAACGCCCTACTACATAAAAGAAGACTTTCCCTTAGAAGTACTAAACAAACGAAAACAACTACAAAAAGAAGCAGATAAAGAAAGAGAACAAGGAAATAGAGTTATAATAAAGTACGACAAACTTATAATACTAGAAAGAGGGAATAAAATTGTGGAGTCACAAAGAAAGAAGAGAACCTTATCAGAGTCACCCGAAGCTGCAATCAACTGTACAAAAGAAACACATAAAAACAAACCACCTAACAAAGTAAACAAAACCTATAACATGAGGAACTTTCTTCTAAAACAGCCAACTCTTACTTATACAGAAAACAGCGCTCCTCAACCGGGCAGTAATACAGCATAGCAATCAACATTACACCCTCTAGATTCCCCAAGCCGGCTGGTCACCGTGGGGAAATTAGACCAACACCCCCCACCCATCGTCGACAGTCCAAGTTATAAATCAACTGAAAAACAAACCCAATACCTGTATGTTGCAAGTCTCAACGTGAGAACCTTACTTGAAGAAGATAGAATAACGGAAATAAAATACGCGGTGAAAGACCTCAAATGGGACATTATAGGGCTATGTGAAATAAGAAGACCCGTTGAAAGAATAATAGAATACGACGACTTCATACTCTACCATTCGCATAGCACTAAAGGTCGAAATGGAGTAGGTTTCTTAGTGAAAAAGGCACTAAAAAATAGTATTTTGTCGTTGAAAACATTCTCAGACAGAGTAGCAACGATGGAAATTCAACTACCTGAAAACAAACTTCTGTCCATTATCCAGGTCTATTCACCGACAGAAAAATACAAAAAAGATGAAATAGATACTTTTTATGGTACAATAGAAAAAGCGATAGAATTTGTTAATAATAAACACCTTATTGTCATGGGAGACCTAAACGCTCAAATAGGAAGAAGGAAGAATGGAGAAGAAAAAACTATTGGTATGCACTCTGAAGGTGAAAGAAGCAAGAACGGTCAAATACTAGTAGACTTTGCACTCGAAAATGGCTTATGTATTGCCAATAGCTTATTTAAAAGGAAACCTAAAAGAAAATGGACCTGGAATTCACCGAATGGTTGTCATTTTAACGAAATAGATTTCATTATGACTAACCAACTATCCTTAATCAAATGTTTTGACATAATAAACAACCTCAACTTTTATACAGACCATCGTATGATACGATGTAAAATAGCAGTGTCAAATTCCAAACAACAAAGAACATTTATTAAGCGCAATCATAATCCAATAAGAAACACTCTATTACTCTCTGAAGAACAAGTCAAATTTTGGGAAAGCAGGTTTATGAAATGCGTTGACGAAGCAAATGATATCCAAAATCAATATAATAATCTAGAATCAGAATTGCACGAGTTCTTAAAACAACTTCCAAAGACTAAAACCGAAAGATATAACATATCTGAACACATTAGGGAACTTTTCGTACAACGAGACAAACTATACAAAGAAAAAAGAACAAAAGAACTAAGAAAGAATATTACACAACTTAGCAAGGAAATTAACCGAAAAATAAAGAAAGAAAAGCAAATGTATAGATTAAATACTTTACAAAACTTTATAGAAAAATCAGGAGCGGTAAAAAAAGCTTTTAAAGAACTAAAAGATAAGAAAGAATGGACCGAAAATCTGAAAAATAATTCGGAGAAAAAAATATTGAGTAGACGACCAGAAATTATCAACGAAGCAACAAAATATTACAAAAATCTATACAACGATAGTAACAAAAAAGAAAATAATGGAAACCTAACACTGATAGAGTCTGAACCTACAGTACTAAATATCCTGAATAGTGAATTACAACTGGCAATTCGAACACAAAAAGACGACAAAACACCCGGCGAGGACCACATAACAAACGAAATTTTAAAATCACTCTTAGAACCGCTACAAGCTCCTCTCCGAATATTGTTTGACAGAATTCTAAATGAAAAAATAATTCCTTACCAGTGGACGATATCTACCATTACCCTATTGCATAAAAAAGGAGACAAGAGCAATTTAAGTAACTATCGCCCGATCAGCTTGATGTCAAACATGTACAAAATTTTCTCGAAGATAATACTAAACAGACTTACCAAACTACTAGATGAACAGCAACCGAGAGAACAGGCAGGCTTTCGTAAAAACTTTTCGACATTAGATCACATACAAGTTGTTGCCCAAATAATAGAGAAAACCAATGAATATGGAAAAACATTATATATATGTTTTATAGACTACACGAAAGCATTCGACTCGTTGAAACATAATGCTATCTGGAAGGCGTTAATAGAGCAAAATGTAGAAAAAGAATATATAGAAATACTGAAAAATCTATACTCCAACATCAAGGCGAAAATAAAATTAGAGAGAGTAGGTGAGAAATTTCCTATCAAGAAAGGTGTTCGCCAAGGAGACCCTCTCTCACCGAAAATATTTTCTGCAGTGCTAGAATCTATATTTAGAAACATTAATTGGGATAAGAAAGGATTAAAAATAGATGGAGAATACTTAAGTCACCTAAGATTCGCTGACGACATTGTGATTTTTGCAGAAAATCCAACCGACCTTGAAAATATGATACTAGAATTGGCTCAAGAAAGTAAAAAGGTTGGGTTAGAATTGAATCCAACTAAAACAAAAATACTATCTAACGGAGAAAGAAGAGATATAACAGTGGACGAGAATAACATAGAATACGTAAATAAATATATATACTTAGGCCAAATCGTGTCCTTTGAGAACTACACTAGAAACGAAATTGAAAGAAGGATAGCTATAGCGTGGAGAAAATATTGGAGTCTGAAGGAAATTATGAAAAACAAGGAAATAAACATAAAAGTTAAGAAAAGACTCTATGAAGTGACGATTTTACCATGCTTGACATATGGTTGCCAAAGCTGGTCATTAAGAACAGAAGACGAAAATAAGTTAGCTACATGTCAAAGAAAAATGGAACGCAGTATGTTGGGAATACGACAATGGGATAGAGTTAGAAACACAACCATAAGGAAAAAGACAGGAATAACAGATGTGAGGAAAACTATAAGGTCACTAAAATGGAAATGGGCTGGACACATATGCAGAATGGACAACAATCGATGGGCAAAGAGAATAACAGAATGGATACCAAGAAGCGAAACAAGAAGTCGAGGGCGACCAAAGAAAAGATGGGCTGATGTATTCGTAGAAAGAGCAGGGCCAGAATGGATGTCAAAAGCTAGAGACAGAAGAACGTGGAAAGAAATGGGGGAGGCCTACGCCCGAGAGGCGACTACTACTGAAGATACTTAAAATTAAACTCTTTATATGTTCAATTGATATTAGTAAAAACTAGATTATAAGGCAAGGCATAAAAATTAATAATAAATTTGCAAATACTTATTGATATAATAAAAACATTATATTACAGTAGAATCATAATTAATAAAAAAATTTAATATCTATTTATTAACCATGTTAATGTTAAAATTAATACAATAATAATATGGTTAAAATTTGCAAGTGTTATTCATAAATACAGTTAGCATAATTACACTAAGCATAAAAGATTTTATACTCTTTGCTACGCAAAGACTATTAAAGTTAATAAACATATATAAATAAAATTAATAATATGTATAAATATATTCATATCTAGAAAAAAAAAAAAAAAAAAAAAAAAAAAAAAAAAAAAAAAAAAAAAAAAAATGCGTCATTGAGTAGGTACCTAATTGGCGAATATGTATAAATTTTTTTTATTTTTTTTTTTGTTGAATATAATTTATTATGTCATGTAATAACATTATTAAGTAGTAGAAAATAAAGGCTTATTTTATTTTTTTATTTTATTTTATACTCTCCAATTCACTCGATTGCCTGCGGTGTATCGCATTCGTTGACCTACTATCGCATCACTCCTATAGCTCGCAATGTTTGTAAAAGAAAAATATATGGTTTCGTGGATAATATTTACTTATTTAATCGTATATTTCTGTCGCCACTAAAGTTAGGATGTCTACTATCATATTTATTTTATTGTGTTGCAGCTCTTTATTTCAATTCAGTTTCTACCATTTTCAAGAGAGTGGAGTTTTTGCGTGTAGATCCCGTAATGGACTACCTGCTTTCGCGTGCGTTTGAGAGTGATATTTCTATCGGTTATTTTAAGCCCATTTAGCATTACCCAGTGGCCATTAGTGTAAAGTAAGAGGTGGTAACGCCTGCAAACGCAAGCTGTAATCACTCTTGGTAAGAGTCGATGGTATGAAGAAGTGTGCTGAAAAATTTATGTGCGCGCTTAATGACATTGCTCTTACGGTGAAGGAAAACATTGTAATTAAACCCTCGGCTTAGTTGGCAGTATTAACAAGTCGTTCTTTCCTCTGGACATGGTCGACTAAGCTGAGAGATTAGTAGGTGCTGGGCAAGCCTACTCTTTGTAAAATTAGTAAATTAGTAAAGTAGTAAAAATTGCGGAAAACAGCCCGTATACAAGTACAAGTAGGTAAAAGTACAAGTGACTGCCTCGTTTTTCCTGTTAGCACAACCTTTCGTTTCAAACTTTGGTTGCCCTCACAGCTTAGGACCTCAGGCGAAAAGGTTGGAGCTTGGAGCATATGTTCACTAATTGTTAATCATCATCATCATCCGAGCGATGTTCCCGGTTGCATCCCTCTCGGGAGCCCGGGGTCCGCTTTCCTACTTTTACGCCTCCACTTCGCACGATTTTCGGCATCCTGGTTAGTAAGGCCATTTGCACGCAAATCACCCTTTACGACGTCAAACCAGCACTTCTTGGGTCTACCCAGTCTGGCACGGCCCGGCGGAGGCGCCATGGCAAGACATTTGTTCCCCACGTAACTAGCCGGTTTTCACAAGACGTGACCCCGTACCAGCGTAGGCGACATTCTTGCAATTTATCTGCAATGTCTCGGACATGAAGGCTGCCCCGGATGCGGGAGTTCCTGACGCGATCCTTTCGCGTCACTCCACACATCCAGCGCAACATCTTCGTCTCCGTGACACGCAGCTCCTGCTTATGTCGCTCAAGTACCGGCCACGCCTCACTACCATACAAAAGGACAGGTCTATGATGGTTTTATAGACCTGTCCCTTTAGTTTAACCGGCATTTTGGGGTCGCAAATGACACCAGTCACCTCACGCCACTTGGCCCAAGCCGCTGAAATGCGTGAAGCACAGTTCACTAATTGTTAATCCGTATTGCTAATTCAAAACAAAACGCGACGATGAGAAAACTCGAAACATTCCACGCCAAAGCGACTTCTGACTTTCGCGGAACAGGAAGGTAAGAGATGAATAAAAAGAAAACAGAAGAAGTAATACATCAGATGAAGTTGCGATTTCTGTAGACATAACCGGTCTTTCCGTAAGGAGTCTGAAAGGTCTTTTATATTTATATATTTGTTGGATAGGTGTCCGTGAACAGAACAGTTAGACCAATTTAATACAAGACCAATTTCGTTTCGAAACCCCGGATATCATACGAAAATAGCACATAAAATGGTAACGGCTAACGCAGACGGCAAACTAAATGATTTAGGTACCGATAACTTGCCAACTCTCACATTTAAGACAAATAAATAATCAAGTAAAGTAATTACTAGATGGTATTTCTTAAGTATTAAAAATCCACACTCAGCTTAAGGCGACCTTGCAAAGCTTATAACTTAACGTCATATCAAGATGTCTTACTAAGACTATAATAAGAGTCAGACTGTAATTGAAGCTTAATAAAACCGATAGACTGGACTCGGTATCGCTTAATCTGAACAATAAATATGTAGAGTAAGAGTCGTTAATAAAAATAAAGCCTACCCCGTAGCTCGCAGTTGGTTGAGTGCTACGGTCAAGCCACGGACGGCTACGGTCGTGATTTCAAAGATGTAGCTTTCCTAGAAGATATATGTTCACTCATGACTTGAAGACCCCTAAATTGTACACGTCAGGAAAGACAGACGCATGCAACTGACTCCAATTCCTATATTTCCCATACGAAAAGAATGACGAAGCATGGGACGATTTCAAGTCTGAACTCTGCATTCAGCTTAAATCTTCGATGAGTTGCAAGATTGTTCGCGTGATGTTCCTACCGTTTTATGACAAGGCAATAAGATGTTTAGTGACTTTTCCGATGATGGGTACACTCGGCTGATGACTTCGGATACAGAGGTTTGCCACGCAGAAGTGCAATGAGATTTTATGTCCAATTTATTATTACTTACCTACTCAAGGTTGAGCGGTATTGGACTAGTGGTAGATACCTCGAGTTTCATTACTAAGGTTGTGGGTTTGAATCCTTGCCGACCGTAAATCCGACCGTCCACAGTTATACTAAGTTAATTTAGCTTAGCTCGCAGTTTTACGTAGCTTTATTAGCTGTCATAGTTTGGAATGAACGCACATGTATGACAAATTGGTTCAACTATGGCGGTGGATTGGAACGGTTTTGGAATTTATAAGTTTCGTACAAACTCAAACTCATATTCATTTGGAATTATTGGAATCATACAATTTGCATGAAATCACATTAAAACGTTTTAAAAACACAAGCAACTTATAGCGTATTTTTTGTGACTTTTCTTGTCCAAGTGCTACTACAGATTTATTACGTACTCTTTGGATAGAAAAGTTAGATTACATGACGTTGTAAACGGATTTTTCAGTCCTTAAATTATGCCAATTAGATGATTTTTTGGGTTAGATAGAACCGGATGCTATCGATTACAGACATTAAAAAAAATGGTAGGTACAAAGACCTGGGTCTCTATTGAAAATCGATTGTGATTTTAAAAATAATTAGCAATTTTCGTGGGATTTTTAGTTTTTCTGAATTGTCTGTTGCTAAAACGGTCTAAGGATATAAATATTTAGTAGGTACCTACAAAATAACGTAGCTAAAAAGAGAAACATAGTCACAGAGGTCGCACACAATAAACGTCCCTATCTCGAACAAAACTAAAACGAGAACACAAAGGAAAACACTTAAGATTTTATGGCGTGAGAATTCAATGATAAATACAAAATGGGTGTCATTTTCCTCTACAAATGAAATAGAATTTCGCTTGACCGCATTCGTATTAAGGGTGTCTAAGTGTTGGCATGATTTTGTGGAGAATTTTCGTGGAAAACGGTGTTGTGTTTTAATTTGTCAATTTATAAATCACATTAAAGACAAACTACAAATGGCTGTCAAGTACCTGTCAACAAAATCTCGTAGACTGTCAGATTTGCCTGTTATTTCATGTTAAAAAATATTTCCGAAGATTTTTTATTTACCACTTAATATTAAAACCTGATACTAGTCCAATTGTTTTAGTCAAATTGTTATTAGTCGAATTGCTATTAGTCGAATGGTTTTTTAGACAAATTGTTTTAGTCGAATTTTCCGTAAACGATTTGAGATAACGAAAATATATAAATATTTCCTTCATTAAACTAACTCGTCCCATTCCATCAAATTATGTTCGGTACTAGCAGAAATAACAAACCTATCGATCAATGTAAAAAAGGTACCCTAAAAAAAAAAAACTTATTCCGAAAGACCCAAAAAAAATCTATCGTCCGGCTGCCAGTTATACCTAAATGTTTTTTTTATTTCATTCCGCGCTACCTTTCCAACTTTTAAATGAAAAGAAAACCAATGTTATTTATCTTATCTTATGGTTCTTATTTTAATGTTTACAAAAAAGTTTACTCTCTAATTTTAAAGTACAAATTAAAACTTAAGATGAAGTAATTTCTAAGAAGAATTATGTCTATATTAAAATAAATTGTAACGAAAATAACAATAGACTTTACTTAAACTTAATCGCATCATAAATCTTGTTTAAAGCAATATAATTTTATTCTATAGTCGGCCCCATTTGAATTCCCCTTTCGTTCGGGAATAAAGTTGCCAGCACTAGCAATTCCCATTTGGGTGCAATTAACTCGACACTCATAATACTTCGAGCCTAAATTAAGGCTCGACTTTGGGAAAACGTAACCATTAAAGTCGTTTACGCACCCTTAACTCTATATTTGAAACGTTAAGTTTGGAATTTAAATTGATAACCAATTCAGTAACGTTATGATTACTGTGACCCTACTACGTGTTGTTATCCTCATCTATCGAAGTTGAGGATGCCGACTCGACGCCTGTTGTTTCATAAAATTCTCATTAGACCGTTCTCTTATCCAATATGTTTGCTGTTTAGTAGCCGACTTGACGCCTATTATTTTTGTTTTGAAAGTGTTTACTGGACCATTGGTCGAGATGCTTGTGGCCTAACACCTGCTCTGCCACAAGAACGCGCACGCACGGAGGTCTTAGGGATTTACCTAAGATCTCCGTGCGAGGACGTCTAGTACAGTCAGAAAAGGACAGAGGGTAGCAACGCACACATTGACAAATATAACGCGCCGCCCCTGTCGTGTAGTTACGCATAACTAACGTGACCATACGTCCCGTTTTGAACGGGACTGTCCCTTTTTTCGGTTTCTTATCACATATTAAAGCAAATTTGTTCATCTTAAAAATATATATAATAAGTAAAGGTTTTATAAGTATATGTCGCGTAATTTTTTAAATAAATAATATTAAAACTAATGGAAGTATTAATATTTAGTTTTTAGTTCCGAGCCTAGTGCCAAAACACAAAATGCAATGAGCAATCTTAACAAAAATTATCAAAATCGGACTTTGTTTATGGGGGGGGGGAAACGTTACCGCTTTTTGTATGGAAATTTACAGCCTCACACTGGTCTTAATTTTGATGTCCCGTTTTGAGTAAAAAAATAAATGGTCACGTTACGCATAACCCACACAGATCAATTTAGCGAAGACTTAATCAGTTAAGCAAAGAGCTGAAATTGGACATCATTTATTGTTAAATTGTTTGACAGATCGTCTGTGTGTTCAGTGTTGTAAATGTGTGCGTTATTCGTGATATGTATCTACGAAAGGTGGGCGTTCTTTTGCATTAGTTTGCGTTGCCACCCTCTGTCCTTTTCTGACTGTACAATATGCGGACTTGTTCAATGTTCGTGTACTGATTGCAGGTTTTTGACTAGATTTTTTAGTTTGTAGAATGTATACTAAATACTATAAATACATCTATAATAAATAAATACAACACGAAAACCACTGAACGGATTTTCATACAGTTTTTACCGACGATAAAGTAATCCGTGTTCCGATACGTAGACCGGTGCAGTCACTAAAGGAGGACGGATCACAAAAGATTTATTTCAACCATCTTCCTACTTTCACTCGTGTTCATTGAAGACCCCTGTTTATTTAGGGGTATTTGAGCCACCAGCCTAAAGGTATTTTTTAGGAAAGCGTGCTACATCTTTGACCGCATTGCCACTTACCATCGTTTGAGATGGTGATCAAACGCTAACCTATTTATTATTATTTTTAATTTAGTAACATAAACAACGTTCATGAAAATATTTTACAGAGAGTGTTCAATGCCCAGGCTCTACCGTCTTCCGTTAACGTTTGTCGAATACTATCACAACTTGTGGTAGGGGTACAAGTTACCTGAATTCGAAGATTAGCATAATAACTATTTTTATTTCCTGACTTTGCGTGTATGTTACATCAATCTGAAGTTAGCTAGTATAAATCGCTAATGAAACTTTTTTAACGACTCAGTTCCCTTAAAACGCAATCGGAAATAATATTCCTACCAGGGACGGACCCTAGGGTTTTTTGGGCTGTAGTCCAGGCCCCGTGGACACAAAAGACCCCCACCCTCCTTTTTTAAAATCTTAGGTCGTAATATTTTTATTATTAAAACAGTCTAAAATGTAAAAAAAAATCCGATCATATGTTGGAACCGTAAAAATACACAGAAAAATCAAATCCTATCCCTACAGACGCTAGATAGTGATTTCTTGTTTTTAGTCAATGTACCTAAAAATGAAAAGCAGTAGATACTAATTCTTAATTTAAAAAAAATAGGGATGTAACATCGTTCATAAAAATATCGATTAGCGATGCTTCCAAAAGGGTATAGGGAAATTATGTAGCTATTAGCCCAGGGCCCCAAAGATTTGCAATCCGCCCCTGATAACTACGATAGTTTAATATCGTATTGTCTTAATATAAACCAATCATTTTGTCATTAAGGTTATATCTATGCCCCAGGACGTACCCGCACGTAAAAAGTATGAAAACAAGATATTTTACAGGGTAAAATTCAAGGAATCACTATCACTTCACGATCACTACATAGTATAAAACAAAGTCGCTTTTTCTGTCCCTATTTCCCTTTCTACGCTTAGATCTTTAAAACTACGCAACGGATTTTGATGCGTGTTTTTTAATAGATAGAGTGATTCAAGAGGAAGGTTTATATGTATAATACATGCATAATATAGCCGTGCGGAGCGGGTCGCTAGTAAAATGATAAAACAAATAATTTGAGAACATCAAAATATTGCAGGTCACTGCACCGACTGCCATCTAGCCCCAAGTTCAGCAACAAGGCTTGTGTTATAGTGAAGGAGTCAAATATCTGCCAAGAAATATTTGTTTGTGGCTGGAATCGAACCCGCAATCTAATATGTGTAGGATTCTGAGTGAAAGGGAACGTAAGACGGTAATGTTCCAGAGAGTTGTAAATTTCTGATTTTAAGTTAAAAACTCTAAATTTTTAAACAAAACACCAGACGAAAATCGAACCTGTCTTTTAAAACTATCAAAATCTCCTTTTTTAAATTACAACTAACAGTTGAAACATTTCTTTTATAAAGAGCTTAGGCCGTTATAGTATAATAAGAGATAATCCTCATCTATATAACGCCATCTATTAAGAAATATGAAACTAGTTCAGAAGAAAAAACCATACCGTTCTATTCGGTCGCGTGACTCGCCAGTTTCTTGCATGTCGAATATTTTTATCGACAAAACCTAAGCCTAGGCGGGTAAGCGCTATTTTAAGCTATCAATCAATTCACTCAGCCAAAATAAACTTTTATGACAGTCAAAGATTTAAAAGCGGCTTACGTTTAAAACTATTTCGTGAAAAACTTGAATTTAAAAACAACCCGTTACTTGTGATCAGAAAAAAAAAGGTTTCTTTAAGACCAGTGTGAGGCTGTATATTTCCATACAAAAAGCGGTAACGTTTTCCCCCCCATAAAAGAAGTCCGATTTTGATAATTTTTGAAAATGTTCTAGATCTAATGGAAAACTAGGTTTAACCGTTTTTATTTTAAAGAAATATTGCATATGATAAAAGTTATTAGTATCTGAATATCTATATTTTTGACTTAAAAACTTCAGCGAGCGTTTCAATTGTTTTTTAATAGACTAAACTGAATTACCAAAAAAGAAAAACGTATAAACCTAGAATAAGATGCAGTGAATTAAATGAGGGTTTTGTGAAGGAAAAAGGGGGTAAAAACGTTACGGCCCGCAATATTATTTGAAAGCAAAATGTAAGCAATTACGTCCGACCGAACTTAAACTCTCTCTATCGCACGATACGGTTCATTTTTGAAAATACCTACTCGCGCCGCTTATCGAAAACTCATGATTCTCTTAAAGCAAGAAATTATCTTCTCCTAATAGACCGCTAGAGAATAATTAGGTATACTTGTTTTCAGTAAAAAATCTCAAAATGATAAGCACGATTAAGCAGTGTTCATAATATAAATAAATTAAATAAAAATTGTTAAAAATCCCAAATTGTTGTTAAGTAATGATGTATTATCGTTTTTTAGGGTTCCGGACCCAAAGGGTAAATACCTATTACTAAGACTTCAATGTCTGTCTGTCTGTCACCAGGCTTTTGTTTATTAAATGTTATTTTATTTTATTTTGTACCAAGTGAAATATAATTTTGTTTATTTAAAAATTCAGTCGAAAACCAACAATTTAAATTTAATTAACAGTTTATAACATCAAACAAAGTACTAATTAGCATAGTAACAGCTCAAACTTGGGAGCTAGTTATATTAAAGTTTAACTTAGGCATTCATAAAACTAAGATTAAGCTGGAGAACTGGTTATGTTTGCTAGTTTGAGGGGTCTGAATACAATGTGACAAAATATAATAAAATAAATTTTAGTACAGGCTAGAAACACTAATACAATAAATAGAAACAGTAGTATGAATTGAGGACCCAGTTGGCCCAATGGTCACTATGCCGGACTGCCAAGAACACGGGGTTGCGGGTTCGACAGACAAGTATTTATGCTTGGATATTTGTCTGTGTTCTGGTTTTTTCTATTTATTATAAGTATATATTTACAAAAGAAAAGTAAAGTAGCATATTAGCACCCATAACACAAGTCTAGTTACTTAGCTTGGGGCTAGATGGCGATGTCTGGAGTGCAATATATTATATAGTATATATATTTCTATTAAGACTCAATGAAGATTAAATTGCCACTGTATTTTTTGATAAATGCTTAAATCGTGCGAAGCTATATTGAAAAAGTGAAAGAAAGTGACGGGTTGCGTGTAATTTGGAAACAAGTTGATTGAACTGTTCAGTTTTGTTAGACGTTGAATTTTGTACGAAGTATTCTGAGTTGCGAAGGTCAGTTTGTTAGGTTTATTTATACGAGAAAAAACAAAAAAAGGCGATTTAATAAAAACAGGAAAAATAACTTGCAGTTTAAAGTTTGTTACAAAATAAATACATTTTGGGTGATTTTTGCCTACAAGTGAAAAACGGCGTCGTCAATCCTTCAGCAGCATTTGTAACTTGAATTTTTCTTCACTGTTTCAAAACTAGTTATTTAAAAAATGAGAGAATATTTTTACAGGTGCCATATAATAATACTAGCTAAGTCCCGATCCCGTGGGAATATTGAGATAAAATCCATTTCAATCCTGTTTCATTGCAATCAGTTCTGTAGTTTTTGCGTGAAGGAGTAACAAACATACACACAAACTTTCATATTTATCATATTAGTTTCCTACTTAAGTGATATTTAGGAAGGATAGGATTGTCTATACCATGTTTCGTTTTATTTGCTCTAATCGTTTAAAATACAATTTAAAATTGAAATTTGAATAAACATGGCTGCATGACTGTAATAAGACTGTAAGAAATAAGTGGCAACACACGCCTTAATTTCAACTCCGCCGGCGACGTTAGCTTTAATGAAATTTTACTCTGTCAACACCTTAATAATGTAGACTACGGGCTTAATTTCCTTTTAAATGAACCGAGCTTCTCCCGCAAAAAGTTACATTACTGACTAATAATTACCAGATTAGACAAACACTTTTCCCACTTCGTTTTTAAGATGTTCCTATGTGATTTTATGTAAATAATTTGATTCCAAATTAATAAGGAATTTTGAGTTTGTTCTAACTCTAATTGTATTTTTCATTGGTATGTGATCCTTTTTTAGTTTGCGTACCTCGAAATGCAAAAAAGGAACCCTTTTAAGATCACTCTCTTGTCCTCTCTGTCCGTCTGTTTATCCTTGTGTCACCACCAATTTTCTCAGGAACAGATGGAACTAGCAAGTTTAAATTTATACCAGATACTGAAGTCTATAGTCCCTATTAGATGTGTAAAAATCAAGGTCCTGAGTCAACACAATAAAACGATATGTGCAAATTTAAATTTTCGCGAAAACTTGTAAGTATTTTTTAGTATATGCCAGCGTTTAACCCCTATCACATCTGCCTGATGGTAGGTGACGATGAGGCCTAAGATGTTGCACGCCTTCCTAGAAGATACTTGAAGATCCCAAAATCTTACACGTTAGGAAAGACAGACGCAGGGAACTGATTCCATTATCTTGCGGTATGAATAAGGAATGATGAAGCAATGCGCCTAATGCGAACGTCTAGTATTTCCACGACGAATCGGTGCGAACTCATCTTAATTAAAAACGTTAAGATGCTAAGTAGAACCTAGAGCTACATCTGAAACCATTTCATATGACTTTTATTCATGTAATTTAAACAAAGTATGCAGTAATGCAGTTACAACCAAGAATAACAAAGATTTATTCTACGTGTGCTTGTTGGTTTAGCTTATGACGTCACAAGCCAGCTGAACTAGACTAAACTAAATTTAGTACATTATCTGCACTCTGCACTAAATTACATAATAAAGGTAATGGCCCATTACGCAACATTAAAACTTAAATGAAGTACTCTAAACTTGGAGTTATAGTCTAGCTGAAAAAGCAGTGCCGCTGTAAATTCAGATCGGTAATACAAAACGAACTGAAGTTGCAGCGAATGACGATGAAATGACGAGAAAACCAGTGCATTTCTTGTTCAGCGGTCTACGCCGAGTCGATTTCCTTTTTGTAGCCACACTTGGTATATTTAATGGAGTCTGTTTTTGGTTAAAAATAAACCAACCACCAACCAACCACCCTAGTCACAACCCCCAACCAACCTTTGACCTATTTGTCTTATTTCAACCGAGGGATGGTTGGGATTAGACCAATAGGTCAAGGGTTGGTTAGAGTTGGGTGGTTGGTACTTATTTATTGGTCTTATTCCAACCAAGGGATGCGATGGTTGGGATCGGAACAATAAATAAAAATCTACAAGGTGCTCCAATAGGGTACTCAATAAACAAATAAAAAACAAGTTCCATTTTGTCTAGATAGATGACAGCCCCATCTTAAAATCTAAATGATGTCTATGACCATGATCAAAATACAATGGATTTGAAGTTGCAGCGATTGACATACTGATTGGATTCCGAAAACAACCTACCAACCAGCTTTTTCCTCCGTTTTTATTCGGAGGTTGAAAGAGGCATAGCTTATACAGTACTTCTAAACTTCAGGCAATTATCGCTAACATTTTACTAAGCACATAACTCTCTGTTCGAGACGTCAATATCGGCATAACTCACCTTAATGCGAACGAAATAAAGTCGAGTTTACCATGAGGAAATTTCGATTTTATCACGTAATGCGACTCATAAATCATTGTGGACTTTTTCGGGTCAAAGCTAATTGGGCGATTTGAATCACACTTAACGTAATCATATAGAAATGTATGTGGAACTGCGCCCCGTGATTCCATAAAGGAAAGAATAGAATTAGACAACACAACAAAAGAGAAAAACAATAGACTAAGGAAAAACATACAAAGAACACCTTTCACATTTCAAAAAAATAAAACAATATCGAAATCGTTTCATCCGTTCGGGAGTTACGATCACTACGATGCCACAGAAACACACACACAGAGAGACACCTCTAACTTACAACACCCCTCTTTTTCCGTCGAAGGTTCAAAACGAAAAAACAGTAACAGAAAAGTCTAATTAATCGTAAACCTAACCTTACCTAACCTCCGGCACCATTCTTGCTGTGGCATTTTAATTCCAATTTATAGAAGAAATATATCCTCACTATGGACTACCGTTGTGCAATTTTTTTATATCTTCCAAGCCATTTGGCCGTGAAGAAGGAACAAACAAACATTCACATCTTAAAAAATAAATTCAAAATCCTGACTGGCTAATTTATCAACATTAGGTACAACTTAAACCAAAGAATCGGTCTAAAATTTGATATACCGATAGCTGTCATAACGTAGACATCCGACAAGAAAGGATTTAGGATACTTCAAACCTAACGCTGATGAAGTCGTGGACAAAATCTTTGAATACCGTTTAATGCTAGTGGAATATGTTCGATTTTATAAAAAACGGATAAGAACAAACCAGACTAATTCACCTTTCAAACAAAAGAAACAAAATCAAAATCAGTTCATCCGTTCGGGAGCTACGATGCCACAGACACATCAAACTTATAGTTGTTACTATAAGGGGTGTTCCCCGTCGTTTTTGCATCGGGGGTAAAAAATGTAACCTTTTTTTTGAGAAGGCTCATAGCTAAGCGCCTCTCGCTGACCATTTACGGTCCTACGGGTTAAGCGACGCCTGGCGCGGTCATTACTTCGATGGGTGACCAATTAGTAGTGTGGCAAAAATGT
The DNA here is from genome assembly GCA_907269075.1 of Idaea aversata. Classification (NCBI taxonomy): domain Eukaryota; kingdom Metazoa; phylum Arthropoda; class Insecta; order Lepidoptera; family Geometridae; genus Idaea; species Idaea aversata. The sequence continues at coordinate 1,610,109 of OU026100.1, forward strand.
GTTTTCGTGAGCCCCTCCGTGCTTCGGAAGGCACGTTAAGCCGTTGCACGTTGGTCCCAGTTGCTACCTCTAGTCGTTCGGTCAAGATAGAGGCCTTAAGGCGATCTGAAAATTCTAACAATAGATGAAGAAGAAGAATCTAAACTTTAAAAACTCTTGCCTAAATTAATTCAACAATAAATTGTTAACTCTGCGAGTAACAACAGCATTTTTGCAATACGTTGAAATGAATTTTCCTAGAAAGATAAACTAGGTAGTTTCTTACTTGAGATAAAGTAAAACTAGGACTGGTTAGAGTGGCCATTAATCGTTAAATGTCCAGTAAATCTTGTCCGCTCTATACAGTTGTGTTTGAAGACGTTGCTGATTGATGACATCGTACAGGTTAAGCAACGTCAGTTGATCAGACTACAGATTACGACAGGAAGATAAGAACTTACTTATTTACTAATTATTCTACTACTTACTTACTTTTATAAGCAGTTCAATTTCAAATTTAAAAATATTAGCGCTACCTTATTTTTGTTTTTGTTATTTGAATGGAATTCCAATACTCGTATCAACCAACTTCTTTGAACTAATCTATGAAATTGGTCAAGTCTCAAGCCCGGCAAACAACAGCTGAAAGACCCCAGGACCACGATATTTGGAATAAAAGTCAAGGTATCTACCACTATGCCAACACCGCTCCTAGGAATATAGGTTTAATTCAATCAAAAGATGTGCCAAAACCTTTTCAATTTCCTTAACCTAAAAACAAGAAATATAAAAGTGCAAAGGAGTTTTTATAAATAAATACGTCCATTAAACTGCTATAAATTCCTGTTTCCGAACTGATCCGTCCTTATCCACAAATCTTGAAAGCTTCGAGTTGTCAAATAAAAGTTGTCTCCTTCAGCTACATCCAGCGAAATGGTGGAATTGAACACTTGAATCTGATTCAATTACTTTATAAGGGAACAGAATATAGGTTTAGATTGCTATCTATTACTTTTATTATGTTATATAAACTGTTATTTTATATTCATTTATTTCGCTTTGTCCGAGATGTGTCCCAGTAGGTCGGTTGACTAAACAGTTGCAACTTTTTTATCCCAATAGCCAATGGTCCGATTTGAAGAGACAATAGAATTGTTTGAGGCTATTTTGTTCAGTTGGCCAAACGAATGCAATTTTTCAGTGTTAATGGTTCGGTTGGAACAGAAACTAAAGACGATCGAAAAAAACGACGACTTTAAAAAACAAAGGACAATCGAAAAAAGCAACAAGAAACGGATCGAAACAGAAACAAAAGACGATATTCTAATTTTCAAAAAAAGGCCTTTTTGATCATTTGAAAATTTTGAAAATAATATTTGTATGAATTTTATCATAATTTAATCAAAGACAGTTTAATGCTACCGACGACTGGGCAAAATTGACGCGAAATTTTGTAAATAGTACCTACATAGTTCGAAATCGCAGTCTAGAGTGACATTTGTCTTCTGCGGGTAAATAAAACAAAAAAAACTACAATTTTGTAATAATTATTTTTCGAATGCTACGAATATATCTATTAATTTTCTACCTCTCTTATATAACAACTCTCATGAAAAAGTCATGAAACCCAACTTTCAGCAGCTAGGGAATTTCACTAAAATAAAATAAAAACTAAACCGTGTTTCCCGTTTATGTCAAAATGGAGATAATGTTGAATCATGAAAAATGTACTGAACACAAAAATATTAAATTGTTGTGGAAAAGAGAGGTCATTGAAACTCATCATTTGCAAAAACTTTGCCAGGGACGCCTCGTCTACTTAGTGTTAATATTTTTAGTATTGTGTGTATTTGTTACGCATAGACCTACTCACCCAAAAATTAGGTACTTACATATTTTAAATATTTCAATAAACACAGATGATATTATTTAATCAGTTTGACTCTTTAACAGCTAGGAATCCAATTAATTTTTTGTTGTCTAACTCTGCAAGTCAACCTTTAATGTCTAAGAATGGGTATTAAAATATAAAAAAAATTATACCAACTTCCAAATTGCGATAAGGAAAACTTTGTAACACTTAGACTTAAGCTTTGTTTTCTTTATTAATAGTATTTAAAAATGGTGTTTACAATAAATAAATTATCTATCTATCCATCTATTGCTTATTACTGTCTGCCTATTATAAAACTTTTTGATTCATATGTTCTCTCTATTCATCTTTATGTTTAAATCTCATTGAATGAACATTTTGAAATTAAAATGTAAGCTCGCAAGATTTATGATGTTTGCAGTGTTCTGCGTATGTGTGTGCAAATACTAGATACGGGCTATATACCGGCTGAATGAAACAAATAGCTATGAGTTTCCTGTTATATGAAGTTACTCGGTTATCTGAAGTACTTGCTGCGCCCCACGGTTTCCCCCGCTTAAGTCCCGTACCGTGGGAATTATAGGGATGAAAAGTAGCCTATATGTTCATCCAGGTCTCCAGTTATCTACATACCGAGTTCCATTGCAATCGGTCCGGTAGTTTTAGCATAAAGGAGTAACATACATACAAACACACATAAAACCTTCGCATTTATAAAATTAGTAGGATAGGGTCTTAATATTTTGGGACACTTCATAGAGCGCCATCTAGCCCAATTTAGCGACTAGGCTTGTGCTATGGTATAGCCAGACGATGGATAGAAACCTTGTTATATACATTTCTTTTGTAAATATATACTTGATATACATAATAGAACCATCTAAGACCAGCCCCTCTAGCATGTGCAGCACGATATAGCGATTTATCGACAAAAACTGTCAAAATATGCTATATAACGCCGCCATGTTGAATTTTTATCGAAACAGCGAGCATGGCCCGTGTGTGATGTCACGTGTTACGGTATGATAAGATAGACAAAAGAGCGAGCACGACAGTCTCTTATTTATCGAAAGGTCGAGCATGACCGACTAATTGTCGATAAAAAACGTGAAAAGTATCGATTTTTGACATTAAGGCGCGTTATTTTATCGACAACGTTTGGAGGGTGTGATAAATTTATCAAGATTATTTAGCTTAACAAATATTAACTTAAATCCATTATTAGACTAGAATGTTAGAAATATTATAATGATTTTTGTGTAAATGTTCATTATAAATACAGAAAATGTACCTACCTACTTGTAGGTATAACTAAACTAAAAAGATTCTATTCCATTCGTTTTTTTTATATTATAATTAATTAAAGCTTCGCAGTGTGCATTATATCCAGTGTCGAGTTACTATTTTCGCACTGTCACGAAATTAAATTAAATTTAACTCGATTATTACAAAGTTTTGCTAAAATAAAAATCAGCGCGCCATGTTGCTCTCGCGTTCCAAAACGCGATTTACACGAAAACGCCAACACTCAAACACGATGATAGCACGATTTCAAAATATAAACATTGAAGAAAATCTTGTTTGATCGTTCTGTCAACAAAGATGTGTCAAATTCAGTCACAGATTGCGTTAAAAGTTGCAAAAAAGAAGAAAAGAATGAATGGTTAACGTTATTAAATTGGCAGCATTGAAATTCATATCAAGTGGATGTGACGTATTTATCATCTCATATTGCGTGATATTATTTTAACATATCATATCGCTCCATTTGTCATACTCGCGAAATCGATAATTATTTAGGTGTGGATATAATACGTTATCTTTTATCATATCAAATCACGAACAGCCATGCTAGCTAGGCAGAAACATATATATTTAACTAAATATTTGTTTGAGGTGGAAATCGAACCTGCAAAATTCTACTGCGCGTGTTCTCTTCGCGCCATAGAGGCCGTCAAATCGTCAATTATTGTAGGTACCACAATTTTACCTTCGCCGAAAATGACCCATTACGCCACCTTATTCTAAGCCTTGATAGCAGTGAAATGGCACGAAGGCATCCACAAACATCTGCTCCAGATTGGTTATCTCAGCTATATATATATATATAGGTGTATTAGACTAGATACTTTCTATCGGCCGATAGTAGTCTATTACGAAAGCAGTGAGAAAAGCGGACATTCACCTAAGAAGTTATTTATATAAATAAATATACTTAATAAATAATGAAAATCGCAACTTCCCTACTGCTCCATCCAAATTGCTCAACTATTTGGGTAATTGAGCAGTAGGACATAGTTTGTATTACTGAATATACATTTATAAATGTCATCTAAACTATTATCAAAACTTTATGGGCATCGTTTATAAGGTTTTCGGTGGTGTTTAATTTACGGGATTTTTAAGATGTAGCAACACTATTATTGGTAGCGGCGACTTAGGTAAATAATGTTTGTAGTCACATTTTGAAAATTCCCCAAACTTTGGGTATATTATCGTAATTTTCCCAAACTGCAAAAGTTTTTTTTATTAATTTCCATTACATAAACCTTTAGGAGAAATTACAGAATTATCTTTACATACAATATTTGACGTTCTTCTATTGTGTTAAATTAAAAACAACAAATTAAATTTTGACAATAATTTTAAATGATTAAATAAAAAAAAATAAAAAAAAAATTCAGGAAATATTACACATCGCCATCCAGCCCCAAGCTAAGCAACTTAATGCTTGTGTTATGGGTGCCAGATAACGGATAAACTACTTATATACTTTTTTTTTTTGTAAATATATACATATTATACATATAGGAAACACCCAGAACCAGAAACAAGAATTTATGGTCAGCATAAATACTTGTTCCCGGCGGGAATCGAACCCGCAACCTTCTGCGTCGCAGTCGGTTGTTCGCCCGACGCGCCACAGAGGTCGTCAAAGAGAGAGAGGATGATTATAGCCGCAGAACGCTGTTAGCATTCTATACCTACGTCATCAAAGTAACCACAAAATAACCTCAAAACTCAACAACATTGTAGCCTAGGAGCCTAGCACAAAATTATGTAACACAGCGTCAAACTATAATAATTTTACAGCACTCAATAACAATATAAATAATGTTATATAACTTTTACAACAATATAAACTTGGTATAACCAATCAGAGCGACCGACTGGCCATGAATCCCGACCTATCGTGTTACGTGGATAGAGATAAAATACATATATTATAAAAGAGTATTTTTTCATTAGACCTATAGTTAATAACAGATAGAAAATTCCGAGTCGGAAATATTCTCGTTCCACTGCCATTTTCCTATCTTTACTCGCATCCCTCGAAGGCGCCCGTTTATTTGAAGGGAACTCCCTCGCAGTTATTTATCCCATTAAACAGAACCTCAAAATTTATAAATAAATAGTTAGAATTTCAAAAGTCGTAGAAAAATAATTGTTCGCCTCGACGCGACCGACGCGGACGTTTAGAAGCAATTTCCCCAAGAAAAAAGCCCCCCTTTCATTTAGCAAGGCTCTCGTTGAAACACATTGTAAGTACACCTAATGCCATTTTTAAAAGACCTATCTAGCGATACCTCACATATAGGATAGACATATCCCCATTTTACGGGTAGAGAAAATTTTTGGTAATCTAAATAAATGTTTCTTTTTTGAGATTTGTAAAAGAAGAAAATGGCAAAGTAACCTTACTTATCTGAGGTAATTGTTTGACGATTTCTGATGAGTTCTCTATTCTAGTATAAATATTTTAATCTCTACGTTTACGTGTAATACCTACGTGTTACAACAATCATTTTCTGAATGTTATTTTACAAAACATGCGTGTTCACGAAACATAAAAATAATTCATTGTTTGGGATTTTCAATGGACGTTGGGTACGCCATCTGTCCCGTTTTTTGTACGGTGTTCCGTATTTTTTTTTTTGCTGACTGTTCCATTTTTAGGACGACAACGTCCGGCGGAGTTCAAGCGACCTATTTGAAGAAAAAGCTGTCGTCTTTTTAGTTGAAAGCCGCTGATGGGCGCACTAAATGGGGAACTATTTTTATGAAAAATGTTAGGTTTTTTAAAAATGTTTTTGAAAAAGGTTTTTTATATGTATTTTAGGCTGTTTTTATCTTAAAACTAGGCCAGAATAAAAACTGTTACAGATTGGATATAGGTCTATGCCAGCAAGATCTTATCAGCTAGTTCAAAGCTTGTAATTCTTAACTATATAATCATATCGAGCGCGAAATACGACTTCAGAAATCCTTTTTTTAGGGAAATATTAATGGAAACCGCACAAAATAGATATTTAAGGATAAAAAGCCACTAACAGACTTGTAGTGTGAGACGTACACGATAAAAATGATTACAATAAGAACATTAATATTGTATTTTAAATAGGTCAACACGTAACGTGCCTTATTCTGCTATTTGGCCAACCATTGTCATTATATCGAGACTCTATAGATATTATATCGAGATTGTGACTTTATTTGGTATTCTGCTAAAGTTTTAATAACATCGCAATATAATCACTATGGAGTCTCAATGGTATGGTAATATTTACCTTGCAGGTGTTGCCTAGCAACATGGTATATGTTGCTAAGCAATATACCGTTTTCACAACTATCGAGATTCCATTAAGCCACGATTGTAGAGCAGAACACAAAAGTGAGTCAGTGGTGTGTCAGTGGTGTCTCGATAGAATAGTCAACGTTAGGAGAATACGAATTTGACATGTAATGTCATATTTTTGACATTAAATTTCTATTACGATTATATCGACACACTATTGAAATACAATTGTGTTAGCAGACTTAGGCCCGTGACGACACACAGTAACAAATGGTTACGTTTACCTACATAAGATAATTGAATAAATTGTAATTTTCATTAGTATATAAGCACAAGAGTTCCCCAATAAAGATCAGTCAAGAGTTGAAACTTAGTTGATAACCAACAACCATCGTGTTATTTACATCCCTACATAACAGACTGTATGTAGTTTGTGTGATTTTTAAGAGTGATTTGTTCCTTATTTCTTGGTTTTATGATCTCACTATATCCCCCCCCCTTCCAATATACCTCCTAATCGGGTAAGTAATCCTAACTAAAATTATAATTTCGAAAGTTTATTTATTTATGTATTTGGTTTTCCCAACGGCTGGACCGAATTGGATGAAAATCGGCACAGTAGTAATTTGGGGGATGGAAAGGACACAAGTTACTTTGATCCCGAAATTCCCGTGGGAACGGGATCAGGACTTACGCGAGTGAAAGCGCGGGACACAGCTAGTATACTATAGGTATAAGGTTTTTTACTCACACATCCATTTTCTCACGTCGTAGGTAAACAGGGTCATTAGTCATTCGAACCTTGGAGGGTACCTTTTTCCACGCTTCCTGCTTTCGTAAATATTTGGTTACCTTCAATCAAGTATTGGGTTCTAGCTTCGACGACCTCTATAACACGGTAACTTCCGCCTGCGACGTTAAAAGTTGTAGGTTTGATTCCTTGTATTGTGGCAATATTTGTTGTAGTCTAAATATTTCTGTACCTAAATGTTATGGCTAAAAGCCGAAGTGTGGTTACTAATAAGCAGTTAAACATAGGGTTAGTGCGCTATGTGCATTATACTGCAATACAATATTATTTTTTCAAGCTATTTATGTAACTTTTATGCATTTTTTGAAGTAAAAACTTCTTTTAGCCTTGGTACGCATATTTTTTGATGAGATAAAATCTCTGAACTTGCCACACCGTTACGAGACGCAGCTACAGTGTGTGCATATATGCATGTAAATTTTGTAGCTGTTTAGTAAAAACGTAAAAAAAAAAAATTAAGTATTTTTTTCATTAGTTTTTTTTATTTATTCTTTAAGTTTTCACTTCTGTTGGCACTTACGGAGTGCAACCGTTTTATTTTATTTTATTTTATGTAGGTATTAGTAATTTCCTGATGGTCCCTAGACCAATAAGTATGTTAGAGCCATTGCAGGATTTTTATTACGCGCTGTATAGCGAATAATATAAAATGTCGTGTTATCTTTACATTTCGAATGTAAAAAAAGGGGTGAATGAACTGTAAATACTATATTTTTACATATCCCAAGGATATGACAAAATAAATTACAGGTTCGTTCGTTGAACTGAATGGCTGTTTTATGGAAATAAGTTCCAAATATTTCATTGACCGAACACATAGAGATAAAATGTATACAGTAGACAGGACATCAAAACACCTTAGTTTATTAAACATAGACATTTTATGCAATATTGGATACAAGCACACAACAAACAGGAATAGACGAAATAAATGATAAAGCACAAATAGGTATCATTTAATGCAATAAAATGAGTTAATAACTTAAAGCAAAGAGGGTGGATTAATAACATTCGTCACAATCATGACGAATTTGTGACATCACATCTGACATGACGCCGGCGCCGTAGGCATTATTTTCATTTTTCTTTAAAATCTATCAGACGAGTCCCCACTCTTCTGATGAAAATAAAAACGATAATAACAGGAGCCGTGTACTGCCTGAATGGATCGACCTCAGATAAAACATAGTCAAGCTTGTTTAGCTGTATCGATGTTTGGATGCTGTCACATCAGATCAGCCACTGTTGTTGGCATAGCATAGTTTTGATCCCGATTCAATGTGTCACAATACTTAAAATACGAGTACATAACACATGAACACCGTAATTATAAGGCAAAGTTTATTCTGATGTGCTCTCTATTTAGTATAGGTTATTTATCTCTACAAAACGATTTTTGTTGAAATTGGTCGTAAAAATTTATTTTGGTTTTTGGTGGATTTATAGAATTTAGTTACCACAATGGTTTGAGTGAATGGTCGTAAATAACCGTTTATTTTCTACCGATATTAAAAAAAGAAAAGGGTTCCCAATTTGTGTATTTTTATTACCACAACAGCCCATTTAAAAAAAATCCCTTGTACGCCAATTTTCAAGATGTGGTAACATTAATAATAGCAGTATATAATTACCGGGCTTTCACATTTTGTAAATTTACCTAATTCTAAGTGAATTAAAATAATTTTCCGAGATTAAAACAAAAACTTATGAGCCATCTTTGAGTAATCGGTGAACTAGTCACATGAAAAAGTACGGGTCGAATTGAGAAACTACTACAAATGTTTTATCTCTTTCACTCATTTTTTAGGGTTCCGACCAAAAAAGCAAAAACGGGACCATTTTACTAAGACTACTGCTACTAAGTCCGTCTCGCTGTCGCCAGGCTGTATCTCATAAACCGTGATAGCTAGGAAATTTACTGTTGCCGTTATAACAACAAATTACTAATAATAAAAAAATGGAAAGAAAAGTAAAAAAAATCCAAACGAAGCCAAAAAACTCAAATTAACTTGATACTCGGGCATATCTACTAACATTCGGTTGTTAATCCTGAGTATTATCCCCCATAACTTTTAGACGGCTGGACCGATTTTGATCAAACATAGATATTTGTAATGTACGAGTCATGCCCTTTCATTTGATACCCCACTCGAGTATATCCACTTACATTCGGTTTTTGATCCTGACTTTCATCCCCCATAACTTTAAGACGGCTGAACCGATTTTGATCAAACATAGCTAAGAACACTCCCGACTAACTTAACTTTCAAACAAAAAAAAATAAATCAAAATCGGTTCATCCGTTTGGGAGCTACGATGCCACAGACACACACACACACACACAGACACGTCAAACTTATAACACCCCGTCGTTTTTGCGTCGGGGGTTAAAAACAGAATAAAAGTAAGCAGAGCTTCCATACAACGGCATGGAACCTTAAGTGCGCGAGTTCGACTCACACTTGACCGGTTTTTGTAAATTAAACGGGGTTTTTCGTGTGTTTTATGTGAAAATTTGGTATTTTAAGACTACGTTTCGATCCTGTTATAAGGACCGTGGTCATAACGACTGAAACCGACTCCTTTTTTGAAGTCGACAAAAATATTACTTCCACTATTCATAAATAAGAAAACCTTGAAATTCCAAAACTGTATTTACGATAAAGCATCACAACTTCGAACAATTTGCATGATTTCCAACTGGTGAAACTATTTCGAGTCGTCAACAAAATTATAGCCCAAATAGTTCCACTGGACAGTACAATTTTAGATAATTTCAGTTGTTTAGTAGTTTTATCTAAGCCATTAGCGTACCAGGAGGTTATAAAACGGAGATGGTCTTGTTGTGGCCACGTAGTAATATAGTTGCTTCGATTGGGGCTAGATGGCACTGTGTTCAATGTCCTAAAATAGTATATTTACTAGCTACGCCCCACGGTTTAACACTCTTCATTTCAAGTCATTTTGATTTCCTCCAAACACGGAATACAATAGTTAGCTATGAACTAAAAACTTTATCAGCTCTTTTTACACCTTTAGAGGTCGAAGTTTCTAAAATCCTGTATAAATACGTCGTCCTACGTTCAAAAAGACGCGAAGTTTCAGAGCTAACTTGATGAGTCTTTTTCTCTTTCGTATAAAATAGATAAATAGCTGGCGCCTGTACCAGCCAGATTTAGTCTCATTCCTTTCGGAAAATCGGGAATTTGTACTGCAAGAAACACTCAATTATTTTAGCAAAATCCCTACAAACAAAGACCGGATAAAAACTCCCGTAAATCCACCATTGCAGTATAGTTTTATTGTCCAATTTTCCGAGGTCGAGTACCAGGATGTCATAAAAGTGTGGCGATCTTAGATTAGAGCTCATTACGCTCCGCCAAATCATACAGCCTGCAAATAATTTCTGAACATTGTTGTTGCCTTAGTACTCTGTAACTCGTTATTGGCAGTTTTGGCCTAGTGGTAAATACCCTCGACCTTCCTAAGGCCGTGGGTTCGAATCCCGGCCAGCCGGCAGCCGTGCAAAAACGACGACGTCCAATTTCGAACAAGTGCGATTCGGACTCCCGCACGAAAGGTCCCGTACCATGTTATATTTGAGCTCCACTCATTCTTTTTTCTGTTAACATTGTTGTTGTTATAGCGACAAAGATACATAATCTGTGAAATTTACAACTCTTTAGCTATCACGATTCATGAGATACAACCGGATGACAGACGGATGGACGGACGGACGGACGGACGGAACGGAACGGATAGACGGACGGAGGAACGGTACCCTAGATCGGGCTGATGAAATTGGGACGTGTGTTAACACCTTTACATAGATAGGTCTTTTTTTAATGGTTCAAATGCCTTGCTTTGATAGACCTGCCTAAAAAAGTAGACGTTTTGTTTTATTAATATAAAATGAGGTTACAAACACAAATGATTAATTTGTTAACGTATTATTTCATAACCCCATAGAATCAATACCTAAACCAAAACACTTTTTGATTCAATTAAAATGTAGCCACACCGCTATTTGCATATTCTGTCATCCAATTTTGGTACAGGATTTAATTATGAACCACCAAATGAATGTCAGTGCCATTAACAATTCGAAACGGTCTCGATGATCGATAATGTGTAATTTACATCATCATTAATACGCAGAATATTGGCCATCGAGTGTTTATTAAATCTCTTTTTAGGGTTCCGTAAAAAAGGAACCCATATAAGATCACTCTTGTTTTTATTGTAACTTGTTTTCAACATAATATGGCGCCCTAATCTAAATCAAAATCAAGCATATTTTATGTGTTAATGACAAAAGGCATTTGGACACAACAGGCATAGTAACTTAAAATGCCGCGGCGCAGTTCGATAAAGGGCATCACTACAAACAAATAATGCCTTCACACCAAACCTCCAAAGCGAAATGCTCGGTCACAATGGGTTTCTTTGAATATCCCTTTTCCGAGACGCTTTAGAGGTTTGATGTGAAGGCATTATTTGCTCATTGTAATGCCGTATATCGATAGGTTTAAAGAAAAAAAATTACAATGCCAAGCTGCCATAGTAAATATCAGGACTAATTTAACATGTGGACTTTCTGCAAAAAATGACATTTTCCGTTATAGACCTTCTGCTTCGGAGCCAAACAGAACACTGTCCGTCGTATACGCTGGACTGAAAAAAGAAAGAAGAAAAAAAAGGATCACCTTTTTTCGTGTCCAGAAATCTCCTTAATTGAAGTCCATTTAATTTGATTGTATAGTAGAATGTATGAAAACAAAGAGTCGCTTTATAATTCCACGTAGAAGGTCCAATGGCATAAAATAACAATAACATCGTAATTACGAGTATGTTTATCAACAATGTTATCAGAGCAGTCTACGGTCTACAACAACACTGAATGAAATTAGTTCCTTCCCTAGAGTGCCGAGATATTGAGTTATACTTTACGTGACCATACGTTCCCGCCTTTAGTGGGATAGTCCCGCTTTCAAGCTGAACTGTCCCGCTGCACCGTGCGTCTGTTGCGATCATCCTTTGTTTCTGTTTCAGTCGTCCTTTGTTTTTGTTTTGTTCGAACTTTGTTTTTGTTTCGATCGTCTTTTGTTTCTGTTTCGACCGTATCTTGTTTCTCTTTCAGTCGTCTTTTGTTTTACTTTTTAACCGAATTCAAAAAAGGAGGAGGTTCTCATTTCGGATGTATGTATTTTTATGGATGTTCGCGCATATCTTCGTCCTTTGTTTCTGTGGCAATCGTCTTTTGTTTCCTATGTCTATCGTCTTTTTATTACTGTGTCGATCGTCTTTTGTTTCTGTGTCGATCGTCTTTTGTTTCTGTTTCGATCGCCATTGGTTTCTGTTTTTTTTGTGGAGATCGTCTGGTCTTTACATTTATATTATTAAATAAGATATCTTGAACTAAATATACTTACCTACTCGAATTTGATTACTGAGAAAAAAGTTACTAAGTACTAAACTCTGGCAGTATGCATGAGCCGTGCTAAGCCATAATTATTATCGACCTCTGTGGCGCGTCGGGCGAACACCCGACTGCGACGCAGAAGGTTGCGGGTTCGATTCCCGCCGGGAACAAGTATTTATGCTGACCATAAATTCTTGTTTCTGGTTCTGGGTGTTTCCTATATGTATAATATGTATGTATATATTTACAAAAAAAAAAAAAAAGTATATATGTAGTTTATCCGTTATCTGGCACCCATAACACAAGCATTAAGTTGCTTAGCTTGGGGCTGGATGGCGATGTGTAATATGTCCTGAAATATTTATTTATTTATTTATTATTTTTTGGTGTAATAAAAAAAGCAAGGAGGTTAGGTTTTTGAAGTTCTGCGTAATGATACTGATACTGGCTACATGCAGATTGCACAAGCCGTGCGAAGCCATAATTTGACATGACAGCTGTCAGTGAAAGCAAAAATCCCTAGGGCTGGAAATTTTATTTTCAATACGCTTCTCAGGCACCTTCAGACCTACTTTCCGAGTATGAGTAATGAAAAATACATTTTAACCGTAAGAAACCACAAAAAAAAATTGCGCTCGTTACTTACCTAACCCAGTAATAAGTATTGTCATTTCTAGGAATGAAATTCGTGTAGGTTACTTTTTGATATCCACAGTAATCACAACGAGAAGATAGATAGATGGATAAACACTATATTTGTACAACACACAAAACATTGAAAATAACAAAAATGACGAGAAAGCTTATTAACTACGAAATTGTACAAACAGACAACCTTATCGCTTAAAGCTATTTCTTCCAGTCGCAAACAATAATCGGTATTCCTGTAAAATGAAACTACGCGTAATCGTCACTTTAACTGCACGTCTACTTCACCTACGCGATGTGAACAAGTCATAAACACTGCAAGGTGACAATTAATTTTACATTTATCTATCGTCGAAATGTTTTTGTGCGATACAAATGACGCTAAGCTCATTAGGACAATACGGCGAGCGCGCGACGTTTAGGTTTGCGTAAAGTGTGCGTGACGTGTCCGTCATAAGAAATTAGAGCAATACGAAATCTATAGTTATGACGGAAACGCAGTCAAGACGCGCTGCATAAGAATACGACAATTCGGCGGCTGCACTACAGCGCCCTGAAAACCATAGATTAAAGTAGCTAGCGCTATATAAAACATCTAGATTAAAATGTAAAGACCAATTTTCAGATTGCCATGTGTCCCACTATTCCAATAAAATTATGTAACCCTAAAACACGTATGTTAGGTAAGTAGCTACGCCTACTACAATTTCACTATCAAAAAAACCCTTCGACAAGCACAAAAACTAGGACAGTTCGGTCATAAAAAGTAACCATACCTGTCAATGTCAGAATCGTAAACAAAATGGCGGAATACTTCTGAAGTCCTATATCTTTTATGTTGTTCAATAAAAAAACGGGCAGAGTGTCCCAGATAGGATAGACAATGATGTATTAGTTGTTTGGACGGAGTAGGGGCTGTTGTCTAAGGAAAAAATACAAGACATTGTTTATTTTTTATTGTTAATGGCTTTGCACGACTTCTGCATGATAACTAGTGTTAATAATATTAGCTTTAAGTTTAGCCAAAATGGACTGAACACGTGTCAATTTGGGCCGAGCAAAATGTATAAATTTGAACCCCTAGTATGCTTGGGGGTTATATAAAACCGACCAGGCCTCTAGGTGCTTTTAAAAGTTTTTTTAAAGTAAGCCCTGTCTTTTTGTTTTATTTTATTACAGCACTACAAAATATTTAGCCGCTTTAGTATAAGCCACAACGTTTCTATAATAAACCAAACAATACGTAAATTTTCCACACTATTTCAAACAGCCTACTACAACTCCCTAAATCGAAGCCACACACGTTCTTTCAATACATACAAGTAATATCTCTAAATCTTTCAGCAGAGCTTTCCAACTATCAACATTGAAGAATAAAACTAAACGATTTGCCATTCAAATTTCAACCCTATTCCTACGACACAACTTTGTCTCCTTCATGAAGTAAGTTGATATAGAATTCAAATCTTTATTCTGACCTCATAAGGTGTAGAATGTATTTAATGAGATTGTAAGTCGAGACACGGTTCGGCCATTATTCAGAGGGCTCGTTACAAACACACGGCGTTTTACATGCGATTTAATGTTGTTCTGAAACGTAATTACAGGATGTCCCTATTACGGTAGTGACCGTTATAGGGTTAATTAAAAATTTGGTGGTATTCTATCGTTTGAGAAGAAGTTTATAGTGTTTCGCGAGTTAAAGGAAGTTGCGAGTTAGATTCCTTTTAGAAAAGAATGTAATATCCTTAAAGTTAATTTTTATTTATTCATTTGCTTATTGAATCATCTTAAAAACTAAGATATGTGTCTTCGGAAACGAGCCCACCAATAAAAAGAAGACACTAGTAACAAATGAGGTGTTTTTTTGTAATATAAGTTTACTAAAGTCAAGATTACAAATATATTTGATAGTCGGTATATTTGAAATGCAGCAATTAAATTCATGTCCATAATGTCCTTATCATTAAGGTAAGATGAGGTGTCAAGTATGCATTATGGCATCTCTTAGATACTTACTTGTAGATATATTTTTTTAAAGTTGGGCCCGTACGGCCGAGGGTCAAAATGGTTATATGGTCATCTATTTTGCAAGTAGTTTTGCCCAACCTTCAGTCGCATTAGATTTTTGAAGTGAAAACTTCTTTAGCGGCGTTGAGCACTTTTTCTGTAATGGGTATAAAATCTTAAACTCGCGTCAGGACACGTGACCTGATCGAAAAAGCGTAAGACGGATGGAGAGTAGACAGCTATCCCCTCTCTACGGCGCGGCGAAAATGTATGCCTGGGCCTACAGTTTTTAATTTGGCTGTGAGTGTATTAAGACGTACATATGGTATTTTTTAACGGACGACTATTGACGGACGACAAATGTCGGACGACAAATGTCGGACGACAAATGTCGGACGACAATGTTGGACGACAAATGTCGGACGACTATTTGTTGGACGACAAATGTCGGACGACTATTTGTTGGACGACAAATGTCGGACGACTATTTGTCGTCCGACTATTTTTTTTTTTTCATCTAAAACTCTTTTTGCGTATGTTCTCGCGACATATGAGATTTTACACAGATATACAGTTTTCATTTCTGCCTGCACTCCCGGAGTGCGCTGTTTTTTTTTAAGTAAGTACCGCCGAAGCCAATGAAAACAAAAAGACACAGTAAGATTTGTACTTAAATTACGTCAACCTTCACATTAACCCGAAACCAAGCTACAAGCGAATAAAAGGAACGAAATAAAGTGGCAATAAATTGCTTCTAATGTTGCCCACATAAGGAGAGAATTGGACAAACTTTGACAAGAGTTTTGGATGACGACTCTAAAGTGGAAAGAGGCAAAGAAGAGAGAAGAGTCTGAACCTAGTTAGCATTAGTCTTTCAAGATGGTAAACCAGAAAAAACAACTCTGCCTAAAGTAGAAAGAGGCGAAGAAGAGAGAAAATTCTGCTCCTAGTTAGTACTTTTTCGATTTCTTTGAAATATTATTCTTTTAAGATGTTAAACTAGGAGAGACAACTCAAGTCAGCTCAACAAGAAAAAGGCAAAGAAGAGAGAAGAGTCTGAAGCTAGTTAGAACTTAATTTATTTCTTTGAAACATCAGGTTTTCAGGTTGATAAATTAAAAGATATCTCTACACAAAATGAAAGGAAGAGAGAAGAGCCTAGTTAAAGCTTTTTCGTTTTCTTTGAAACATTAGCCTTCCAAGATGGAAAACTAAAAGAGGTGATAGGAAGGAACCTAGGAAAGAATCAAAGATGGTAGACCATATTTTCAATAATAATTAAACACCATATTTAACGATTATTATAAAATGTTGAAACAAAATTATGTAGTAGCTAGTATAATTAACTTACCACAATTATTTTACATTTATAATCTACTTTATAATTAAATACTTGTAAGTTTGTAACACACATATCGTGACGGGAAAGACCAAGTTTGACTTATAGCTTATTATGCAACATAATGCATAATTACCTAACGAGTAACAAGACGTTTTAAAAGCCGTTTTATGCAGTTATTATTATCCGAATAAGGTCATAATTATTTTAAAACAATTTAATAGGAATTTTAATATAACACGGTAGGAAAATTGTTTTAAACATCAGATATCAAGATTTATAAATAAATACATGTCTGAGGCGGGCAACCCTGTGTTTGGCAGTCCGGCATGGTGACCATTGTGACAACTGGGTCGTCAACAAGCATTGTCAATGGGATTTGCTTTCCTTTACCGCATTAGCCGATATTTCTGCATTAAAAGCGCTATGTAGCCTGCGTCTCACTGTGAGACTTTCACAGCATTTGCTAAGCCTGCTCCTTTTTATGCCACAATTTGTTTTCTTCTGAGAAATTGTATATTTTCTAATAAAATTGTGGGAGCATTTTTTACTTTACTGGTTACTTGGCTACATTTAAAAAAATAAGTCAAATCTTAAGATTATTGACCTCTCTCTGTAAGAAACACCAAATTTTCATCTAAACTTAACCTCAACTTTGTCGCAATAATGATCGAATTTTTACCACAAAAAGTGAATTGTTAAGGCATGCACAGAAGTAGCATTAAACGGCTTTCTAATATATCTGTATAATATATCTAATATTCTAATAACCAATAACTCTATATAGAAAACACCAAAAACTAATACCCTATCTAAAACCGTAGGTACTTAGGACTCGGTCCACGTACTTGACATTATCAGAACAAGTACCGCATACACTGACAACGGACGCATCATACGTGGATTGCAACAGGGTTGCCAGGCGTACGAGAAATCGCGAGATTTAGTAGTTCTTTTTTTTGGGAAATCCTCACCCGCTATCCCGGGGGTGACAACGAGTTATGTCGTACTCAAACAGATTAAAAACTCAATCAAAGGTCGATCAACGGACCATATCCCCTTTTGGTCACCTTTTGCAACGGGCGGGGACTACTGTAGCCTTATTCTATTACTCCCAGACTACAGGGTTCGAGATCGAGATAGACGCGAATCGAGAAAAATAAATAATAAACGTTTTACAATGTAAAAATGAATGTAACTGTAACTAACAATCAACACAGATTCATTACCCGTTAACTAACTTTACTAAGTTTAGTCAGTTTAACTAGAAAACCCTACGTATTTTTAAGTAAAATTACTAATTTTGTAGGATTTTTTTATCGTAGGTATACATAGCTCAAATTACTGATTTCGTAAAAAAAATTAAAGTTATTTATAGCTCAAATTACTAATTTCGTAAGATTTTTTACGTGTACGAGATTTTGTACTGAAATGTACTGAAAGTTCGGGATTTTGGCAACCTTGGTACGAGATAAAACAACCGGCACCTGGCAACACTGGATTGCAACGTACTGTGCCAAGGTGAGTCGATATTTATACGGTAAACCTGACCGGGATACTACCACGACTTGCTGTACCAACTCACATTGAATTAGAGTATATTATTATAACCGGTGAATGCTGTTCCTATCAGATATATTAACTTTGGAATAACTGTTGTATTTGTGTTGTTGTATTTGATTTATGGTAGTTTTTATGACATGAAAAAATGGTTGTCTGTAAAGTCAGTTTACGGACGATAATTTTACGTGATAACGTAATAAGAAACCGGAAAAAAAATTGATTTTTTTTTTATTTTTCCTTATATTATTACACTAGCTGCTGTTACCCGCGACTTCGTCTGCTTAAAATTACTACATCGAGTAGTAGTCAATGCTTATCTCTTAAATTAAATAAAAAAAATGGTTGTCTGTAAAGTCGGTTTACGGACGATAATTTTACGTGATAACGTCATAAGAAAACATTGATGGTAACCATGGCAACGATAAAACGTTGCTATAGTTACCTTGTCAATAACATGAGGCGTTCCAGTAACGACGCGTGACGTCACACTTTTTTGAGATTGCAGGTGTTCACCAATTTATAAAACGTTATTACGTCAAAAATACTTTTTGCCCCCGAAAATCTAACTCCAAAATAAAAGAGGTATTTGACAGAATGTCAACTCTGATCTGAAAACAGATCCTGGATTCGGAATCAGCACCCCCGAAAACGTATCAAACGACACGAAAACGTTAATCCTACTAATTTAATAAATGTAAATTTTGTGTGTTTGTGTGCGTATGTTTGTTACTCCTTCACGCATAAACTACAAGACCGATGCAGGAAGTAGATAGCTAGAAATCTAGATTAACACATAGGTAACTTATTATACCAATATTATCACGGGATCGGAACTTACGCGGGTGAAATCACAGGGCGCAGCTAGTAAATATTAAAGTTTGTGTGGTAGTATGTATGTTACCTCTTCACGCAAAAACTACTAAACCGATTGATATTACATTTGCTACGTAGATATATTAAGTGTTGGAACGACACATGGGGTACTTTTTATCCCGAAATCCCCACGCGATCGGGTCTTACTCGGGTAAAACAATCCTTTTCTTCCCATTATGAATTCCTTTCTTATAAAAGTATGGTAAGGATTATATAAAGGTAAGGGTGTAGGAACCTAAAGGTATATACATACAAACATAGAATATATTATATATACAGGGTTATTCGTAATCATATTATAAGAAAACGGTCGAGAGTTACTTCTGTGCACCTTAACAATCAACTTTTGTTGTACGACTTTTGGAAATTCGAACATTTTTTCGAATTTTCGAAGGTATGTTTAACCGAAAATCAGCTGTTGCTTACACGGAGAGGTCATTAACCCTAAAATTATACTTATTTTCAAGTTTTATCGACTGTACTAAGTCTGAATGACCATTTAAATAAAAAATAAGTATAAGTACATAAGTTAAGTTAACGTTTGACCTGCCTGATGGTAAGTGACGATGCGATCTAAAATGTAGCACGCGGTGTCTAGAAGATAGCTGTTCACTCGTGACTTGAAAAAAACTTGTTAGAAAATACAAACGCACGCAACTGCATCCATTGCCCTGAAGCAAAACGCTTAGCACGGGTGTTAATTATCAGAAACTCAAAAAACCTTATTAGCATTTCCAAAAAAGTGATATATTTTTCAAAAGTCGTAAATATTAAATAAATATAAATAAATAAATATTATAGGACATTCCACACATCGCCTTCTAGCCCCAAGCTAAGTAACTAGACTTGTGTTATGGGTGCTAGACAACGGATATACTACTTATATACTTTTCTTTTGTAAATATATACTTATAATACATAGAAACAACCAGACCACAGACAAATATCTAAACATAAATACTTGTCTGTGGCGGGAATCGAACCCGCAAGCCTGTGTTTGGCAGTCCGGCATGGTAACCATTGCGCCAACTGGGTCGTCTTTTTAGTTTTCGTAGAACAAAAGTTACACAAAAGTATTCATCAACCGATTTCTTACATGATTACCAATTACCCTATATAGCAAATGTTCAAGTTTTCAAAAGTTGATTGTTTAGGTGCACAGAAGTAGCCATCAATCGCTTTCTTACATGATTACTAACAACCCTATACCTAAGTATAATAAATGTTCGAGTTTTCGAAAGTCGTAGAACAAAAGTTGATTATTTAAATGCACATAAGTTGTCTACATAGCTAAGATATCCAATAACCCTGTATAGTATTATACGCCCACTACAATCCCCAGGGAGCTGTGAGAGACGCATAATCTGATATAGCAGCCGGCACACAAATACCAATCAGATAAAACATCCTACGCACACATACCTACATAGATAAATATTATAATACAAATGATAATAGTCACCCTGTATACATCATTCTTCCCACAAATACTATGAATGTGAAAGTTTGTGTGTATGTTTGTTACTCCTTCACGCAAAAACTACTGGACCGATAAGTCGAGTGAAACTCGGTAAGTATCTAGATAGCTGGAGACCTGGGGCCTAAGTCTGCTAACACAATTGTATTTCAATAGTGTGTCGATATAATCGTAATAGAAATTTAATGTCAAAAATATGACATTACATGTCAAATTTGTATTCTCCTAACGTTGACTATTCTATCGAGACACCACTGACACACCACTGACTCACTTTTGTGTTCTGCTCTACAATCGTGGCTTAATGGAATCTCGATAGTTGTCAAAACGGTATATTGCTTAGCAACATATACCATGTTGCTAGGCAACACCTGCAAGGTAAATATTACCATACCATTGAGACTCCATAGTGATTATATTGCGATGTTATTAAAACTTTAGCAGAATACCAAATAAAGTCACAATCTCGATATAATATCAATAGAGTCTCGATATAATGATAATGGTTGGCCAAATAGCAGAATAAGGCCCCAGGATTGACACATAGGCTACTTTTTCCCACGGGATCGGGACTTACGCGGGTGAAACCGCGGGGTGCAGCTAGTAATATTAAAAATGTAAAAGTTTGTGTGTTACTATGTGTGTGTATGTAATAGTATGTATGTTTGTTACTCCTTCACGCAAAAACTACTGAACCGATTGCGATGGAACTCGGTATGTAAATAGCTGGAGACCTGGATTAACCTTTTATTCCGATATTCTTAAGGGATCGAGACTTACGCGGGTGAAACTGCGGGGCGCTGGCCAGTACAAACATATTTATTAAAAACTTCGTATTTTACATAGTCACTATACATAGTATAAAACAAAGTCGCTTTCTCTGTCCCTATGTCCCTATATCCCTATGTATGCTTAAATCTTTAAAACTACGCAACGGATTTGGATGCGTTTTTTTTAATAGATAGAGTGATTCAAGAGGAAGGTTTATATGTATAATACATGCATAATATAGCCGTGCGAAGCCGGGGCGGGTCGCTAGTAAACTATAAACTAAGAACGAATTGTATGACGTTGTGCGTAAACTAATTTAACTTAATTCTAGATAAATGCATTTAACGAGTAATCTAAAATTAGATTCTATATCAATAACCACAAGATAGATATTATTTAATCAGTTTGAGACTTTGATAGTTGGTTATTTATGTTTAAGACGTTAAATCAATTAATTTTTTGTTGTGCAAGTCAACCTGGACTAGGAATTCCTGTATTTTACTACTAAATGCACAATGTGCAGAATAATTGCTTATATGCAAAAATCGGAGCCCTTTTTGCCTTAATCTATCACTACATAGTATAAAACAAAGTCACTTCCCACTGTCTGTCTATCCCTATGTATGCTTAGATCTTTTAAACTAAGCAACGGATTTTGATGCGGTTTTTTCAATAGATAGAGCGATAGAGAAACACTGGTAATAACGTATATTCAAAAACTTAGGCATTAGGAATCGTAGCACCGCTACGGACTACGCTACGGTACTACGAGACGTAGCAAATCACTATGCAACTATTTAAATCGCTTTTAAATTATGTAAAAAGTCTGATTGTAAAAGCAAATGCATTCAAAGCGATTTAAGTATTGAAAGCTATTTCTCTGGAGATATTTAAATGCTATCGTATGGTAATTGTAAAGAATTTAAAATGTATGAATTGTAATTTCTCCAATGTGAAAAATATCGGATGATAGTACTGTACTTCACGTCGGGACTATTGCTTAACTTATACTAAGCCCAAGTCCAATCGTGCACTGTTTTCGAGGAGAGCCAGGAGACTCAAGGTGATGCTAAGCTTGCCAACAAAAGGCTTCAGAGCCTGGAACATCGTCGCAAGGTGGCAAGCTTGTCGGATACATTTCGGGGAGTGTGCAACAGAACTCCACGACCTAATCTTGTCATCTCCATTCTTTCGTCATACAACCAGGCAGACTGGTGTGCGGCACCGATTCATGGTGGACATACCAGACGTTCGCACTAAGTGTTTTGCTTTGTCATTCCTTATTCTTACCGCAAGCGAATGGAATCGGTTGCCTGCGTCTGTCTTTTCTGACGTGTACAATTTGGGGGTCTTCAAGACGCGAGTGAATAGGTTTCTTCTAGGAAGGCGTGTTACATCTTAGGCCGCATCGTCACCAGGCAGGTGTGATAGTGGTCAAACGCTGACCTATCATATGTAAAAAAAATGAGTTGGGGTCCATTTTCCAACAATCATATGTCGTATATCACGGGGCCATAGAGTCTCGGACCTTTGGAAGGCGTGCGTGGATCCGAAGCCAACACGTAGAGGCCCTTTACAATAACAAGTTTAATTGCAGAGTATGATGTGGACACCAAACCGGTGATTATCCCTGTCTGCACTATAAAATGCAGCCAAGGACAACCTCCGGTTTGGATAGAACTATTGATAAAGTACAGGCGAAAACTACTTGGGCTATTGTGATGGGATGGTAGTGGAATGGATACTAAGGAACTATATAAATATTTGCTTGCCGTAAAAAAATCCAATAGACACGTAAAAATTACACTGGTCTTATTAATATTGATGTGATAATGTCTTATAAATCGATGAACACTGGCATTCACAAAAAAGTGTGACGTCATACGTTACGTTATTGACAAGGCAACCATAGCAACGTATTGAAGTATGCAAAATGTCAACGATACAAAAAAAACGAACGGTCGACCGAGCTACATGGTAGGCGGAGTGGGGGGTGTTAGGTTTTATTTTCGTTACGGAATTTCTTGATTCGGTCGCCGCGCCCAAAGCTCGTGTAAAAGCTATACAATAGCTTAAAAAAAGGAAATTTAATCTTAATATATATAAATCTCGTGTCACAATGTTTGTCCTCAATGGACTCCTAAACCACTTAACCGATTATAATAAAATTCGCACACCATGTGCAGTTCGATCCAACTTGAGAGATAGGATAGCTTACATCCCGATATTCCCACGGGATCGGGAGTTACGCGGGTGAAACCGCGTAGGGCAGCTAGTTTAATATAGAATTTATAAATTCTGCGTATATAAAAACAGGAAAATTGTTTCGAACGCAAGCAATTAACGAAAATTTACCTACAAGCCTAGTGCATTCATCCGGTTAAATATATTTAACCCATTCAAATTGAGACCTTACCTAAATTGGATAGAGCACAAATTTGCATACAAATGTTGATTCGGACGGTAAACGAGATTGTATCTAAACTGATGGAGGATTTTTTCCGAACAGTTTAATCTGGAGTTTGTTTTGGAGTTTTGCTAATATTGGTAAAAAGGAGTTCGTTCCGTGGGAATTATCAGGAATAAAAAATAGCTTATGTGTTAATTCAGGCTTTCAGCTATCTAAATACTGAATTTCTTCCGGTCAAGTAATTATTGTCTAAAGGAATAATAAACATACATACAAAAATTGTCACAAATAATAAACTACTAAACAGATTGCAATGAAACTCGGTAAGTAGATAGCTAGAGACCTGAATTAATATACAGGGTGTCCCGTAATGAATGGCCAAGCGGGCACCTACGGATAGAGGACACTGTGTCGGATCAGAAAAACGAAACTTATGTTCTATGAAAGTCCCTCGGTTTCCGAGATATACGGCATTTTAAAAAATTTAAAAATTTCCCTCCTTTCTCCATGTTTTATTATGCCAAAACTGCAAATGAAGGAATTATCCCAATCTGTTTTTTGGATAGTATTCCAGGATAAATGTGCTATCAAATGCAAACAATATTTTTTAAGACACATTGAAAGTTTTTTTTAAAACTAAGGTTTAAATCAAACTTCATGGTTTTTTAATTTTTTAACCTGAACTTTAACCTTTCCTGGTGTAAAAAAATTTATGGTCACCCTGGTGCCAAATTTAAAAAAAAGTTGCCTATTTCATTCAGATTCTGAAAAGGTATAATATGTGGTATTGCCAGCATTTAATACTAAATAAATTTCTAATAGAAGATTTTCTTTTATAGAGAGGGACTCTATAAAAGAAAATCTTCTATCCGTGGTCTAGTCACTATAACACAAGCCTAGTTGCTTAGACTGGAGCACACGCTCACTCACTCACTCAATCGTTCCCACCCTTCCTTCGAAAGAAAGAAAATTATTTAAGTCTTCTATTTCGTCACTCGTCACCATAACACAAGAATGGTCCACACTCACTCCCTCCCTACTTAAGACCAAATTAATAACACTATATTTTATTAAACAATATGAAACAAACATGCGACGCGTGATGTTTACCGCTCGCATGCGAGTGTGACAGCCCTGAACTTGGGCACTGGCCGAGCCAGTATAGACCGGTTTCTCTCCGTACAGGATGTGCCGCCAGTGCTCACGCACACACGCGCGTCAAGCTTGTAGTAGTGGACTTGTCATAGAGCCTTGTATGACACATTAGTCTCTGGTTGTATTATTTACTCATGTGGTATAGGTTCCTAGCAAAGGAGATCTGCAGATCTTCATAGAACCTTGGGCGTAAGATGAACAAAAATGAAAAGTGACAATTTGCAATCCACATTTAATAGTAATTTCATAAATATCAGCTTCATTACCCTAGCACTCCGACATTATGAGATATTTGCAGTCATACTTGACCAACTTATTGTCAATTTCATTACTTAATACACTGTATTTTTATGTTTGCTATCACTCCTAGTTACCTTTAATGAAACTAAGATTTTGCCGCATCTGTCTGTCAATGCCTGCCTTTGAATAGAAACGTTGCAAAAGGCCGTCGATTTAAAAAAACTCGAAAAATACACAAAACATACCGAACATTTACAAAGCAAAAAAGCAATGAGAATAACAAACATCTGTCAATCAATCTCAGAAAAAAAGTGCCACCGATTCAATATCGATCTATAATCGATTAATTAAATCGATATAATTTTTATTTCGTTCGATTAACTTAATAATTGAATATAGCTTTAGTATTAAACACAATTATCTTTAGTAGTTCACAAAATGATAGATTTCATTATATAAAAACCACTGACCTCCAAAGTACTAGATAAAAACGAACAAAACGTAAAAGGGAATGTATCGGTAAAAAAATATTATTCGATTCTAAATCGTTCGATTATTATTGACCAAGCAATTATAGTCACTCCTGTTTTGAAGAAATTGCCATAACAAAAAAAAATGAAAATGGTAGCTTTTTGAGGTAAGTGAATCTGTGATAAATAATATTTTTATAGTAAAAAATGATTCCCGACTGGTAGGAGAAATCTAATATGCAGGCGCAAGACTAAAAATATAGCACTATTCTTTGAATATGTCAAACATCTTGTCTATCCTAGCCCAAGCTTGCATATCTCCTTTACTCCATCTAACACATTCCTGAAAAGCGCTCTGAAAAGCATGAATTAAGTTTCTGACGTTTTATAAATCATCTAGTTGCAGTAGAGATCGCTTTTAGCGATAAGGCCGCCCATTGTGCCATAATGTTCGTATTATATTGTTTTTAGCAGCATTTTATGTTAGAATTAATTTAGTTGATTGAATTCGGCGTTACTTTTCGGAACTCCATAATATTTTGTGTTTTGGCACTAGGCTCGGAACTAAAAACTAGATATTAATACTTCCATTACAGATGTTAGAATTAAGATTTAATGTGGTACAATAAAGAGTGTATCTATCCAGTTTGTAAATTATTACATTTGGATTTAGGACGCAAAGTGTCGAAATCCAGCAAACCTTTGTACCGAAGTACCAAGATATATATCTAAAATAGTTCCTAAGTGAAGGGTATCAAGATGACGACCTCTGTGGCGCGTCGGGCGAACACCCGACTGCGACGCAGAAGGTTGCGGGTTCGATTCCCGCCGGGAACAAGTATTTATGCTGACCATAAATTCTTGTTTCTGGTTCTGGGTGTTTTCTATATGTATAATATGTATATATTTACAAAAAAAAAAAGTATATAAGTAGTTTATCCGTTATCTGGCACCCATAACACAAGCATTAAGTTGCTTAGCTTGGGGCTGGATGGCGATGTGTAATATGTCCTGAAATATTTATTTATTATTTATTTATTATTTATTTATTATTTATTTATTATTTATTTATTATTTGTAGTCGCCTTAGCATCAAGTAAACCTTATTTAACCAATTAAAGCTACAAAGTCCGTGTAAGATGAGATGGAGGATTGAAATCTGTTCTCGCGAGGTTTATGAGAAGGTAAACAAATACGTTTAACGTTAAAGGTGACTAGAGATAACATCCTTTTCAAATGTCATCGAATAAATATGTTAGGATAGTGTGCACAACGCCATCTAGCCCCAAACTCACTAACTAAGCTTGTAAAATTCGTGTCAAAAGACTAATAAATAAATATTGCAGGACATTCCACACATCGCCATCTAGCCCAAGCTAGACTTGTGTTATGGGTGCAAGACAACGAATATACTTTTTTTTTGTAAATATATAACCAACCACACCATAGACAAATATTTAAGCATAAATACTTGTCTGAGTTTAGTAACCCTGTGTTTAGCAGTCCGGCATGGTGACCATGCCTAACTAGGTCGTCACTAATAGAATATTACTAATGTCACACAATTCTAATGTAGCTAATCCAACCTTTTTTGTAAGAAGGTAAAAGCTTGTCTTCTAAAAAAGAGGTTAGATTAAGGTTAGGTTAGGTTAGGTCTTTATAACACTTTATTATTATATTGTCTAAAAATCTTTCTTTCTAAATTCAAAGATTCTAAAAGAGTAACATATTGAACAAACTTCACGAGCCCAATGACGCAGCCATCACTTTTGCAAGCTATTGATCAGAGCTCAGACACGAAAAGAAGAAAAATAATTAAAAAGATGTTATCTCTAATAGACTGTTATTAAAATATCTTTGTGTAATATCTCATACCTACTTGATTTCGTAATCAAATTCCTTGAATACTTGCCGTTGTTTGTTATCCAATCTTGGTGTTGTTTTCCCAGTTTGGCCTGTCAAAAGATTGACGAATCTGTACCCATACCACATGAGTAAGAATACAACTTCTACTCATGTGCCCATACCACGTGTCCAGAGGTTTTGTTTTACAAATGATAGGTCAGCGTGAGTCAGAGTCGTATTGGCCTGTTAGTATATACCGACCGGGACTGTGCATCAATAGATTTTTTATCCGAAAAAATTAAGTTCTCTTATGGTGAAGGAAAACATCGTGATGAAACTTGCAGCTTAGTTAGCTCCAGAAGTATACAAGAGTTCTTTCTTTTGGACATGGACAAGGCAAGCCTACTCTGAATGGTAATATATCTGTTCACTCGCGACTTGAAGACCCCCAAATTGGTCCAGAGACTGTTAGCTAAAATTACGATTTAAAAGAAATGCTAGCAATTATTTGAAGCAAACTTTACGAACCCACTAAACTTTACGCTGCCCATAAAATTACATCACCAGTACCCAGTGATATTCAAAATCCTAGTAGATAAGAGACAACATCACAATTATATCAAATTAACATTTAAAACACGTCTTGAAATATATATAATTTAGTTGTTTTTTTTTTAAAGTAATCTTTTTCAAGATAACTGTCTTCCGAATAGACGTGGACTTTAGAAACTCCTTACGAAAAGAATCGGTTATATCTACAGAAACTACAAGCAAAATATATCTGGGTCAG
Source organism: Idaea aversata (assembly GCA_907269075.1). NCBI lineage: Eukaryota > Metazoa > Arthropoda > Insecta > Lepidoptera > Geometridae > Idaea > Idaea aversata. The sequence goes on from OU026100.1 coordinate 1,638,361, forward strand.
TAAAATGGCGGCTTTTGATAGTGTTGCGCTTGTCGCTTCTATAATATGGATAAGAGCAAGATATTAAAAGTAGTGGAATCTAATCCATGGAACAAACGTAAATACAAATCTTTTGATGGACTTTTTCACTGGTTTAGAGTGGAATGGAGCATATTGTGGAATTAACCGATTGAATAGGATAGATGAAACTAAGTGCAGTGGGTCGACGGAGAAAAAACTGTGGGCCCTCCAGTGGGGCAGACGGTAGGTTCACACATAATTTAACATTTTTAACGTTTAAAGATGTTGCCAGCACCAAAAGTTGAGTCTTCGGAATAACGAGCCGATCGTAACAGATATTTTCACAATATCAGATTGGGGTCCTTTGGTGTTTTTACGCATTGCCTAAATAATAAAAAGTTTAGTTAATTGATGTATTCTCTATAAACGTATATTTATTTTTCATCATTACCCAGTACCCCTACGTGTAATTATACCACTTTATTTGTTAGCTGTCGGATTGTAATTGTCTTGGTTAGAACATTGTTGAATTAGTTCTCACTGGGTGGGAGTGGGGTACAATACAAGTTGTGCCCTTACATTTACATAGTTTCTGCCTTGTTGAGTAACTAGAGTACTCGGTAGTGGCCACTTTGACGTTTGCAACTAATGTCGGTTGGTAAATATATATTATAACGTTCCATTTTATGTTTGAAATGGAAACTAAAATGAGAATTTTCCTTTGCTCAGTGCTTGCTTTGTTAGACTGTGTAGTCTTTTTCATAGAATAGGGCTACCTGCATCTTCTACCGTGTCGTAGAACTATTAATACAGTTTTTTTGCTCTCTATCTTTCCCTTTTGATGCATAAGACAAAATACGCGAAACACCACCTTTACGCAAAACGACTAACTCGGAATATACCACTTACGCAAAATACCAACTAAGCTTAACACCAACTTCATTAAATACAAATTGTGGAAAATATGTAACAATAAATAACCTCCTGAAAAAACAACAAGTTTCTAAACTAAAAACTACTAATACTTCTTCTTAACAGGGTTGCCAGACGTACTAAACATCTCGTACGTATATAAGATTTTGCAATCCTGTACGAGAATTTTATGAAAAATAAAAATTTCTCACACTTGTAAGAGAAAAACTGGCCACTGGTAACATTGTTTCTGTTCGTTATTTTCTTTTGGAATTTTTTTAATTTCGTGTTCTGTTTTTAAAAGTTTTAATATTTTTGCAATTCATTACTAGATACTTCTTTCTTTTTAATTTAAAATACTTATTATATTAGTACTCACGAAGGCGGTATCCCTCCCACGAATACATCGGAGTTGGTATTGAACTTTCCGAAAACGAACTCTTTCCCACGGGATGTCTTGCTCTGCGTCGTGCCGTCTACCGTCAGGGAGGTGTGCTCATCACGTCTTGCCACCTGGACATATCAGGGCGTTAGAACATAGAAACAAAACCGTGTGGCACTCGGGCACTGCCACGGTAAAGCTATTGCATCGTGCGAGCTTCGTACAGTCGTACCATATACATACACGTTAAGCGAACGCTCGCCCGAGCTATATGGTAGGCGGAGTGGGGGTTGTTAGGTTTTATTTTCGTTACCGAATTTCTTGATTCGGTCGCCGCGCTCAAAGCCCGCGATAAAAGCTATGCAATAGCTTAAAATACATTTTGAAGGAAAACTATTCAATCACTACAGTGCTCTCTGGATAGCATGGATTTAACTTGCTGGCGCTCATCATCTATCAATCATCTAGACTAGATTAGATGTAAAAGCCAAAATTATTATTTAAGAAGGGAAACCCCTATTAATTAATAAGAAATAACCATGCTGTGTACACATATTTTGGGATATAATCTAGCTTAAAATTATTTGTTATAGTTATTTATCTTAAGTACTTGTTATGATTGTATTCTGTTTTGTTTTCCATTGAAGTAAAATTTATTAATTATTCCTAATACGTCATCGTCAATGGCTAATTTAACCTTCAACGTAAAATAAGTTCTGCACGTCTGTTTATGGCTCGTAGGTGTCTCCAAAACAGATGAATCGATTTTGATTTAGTTTATCTTGTTTGAAAGGTGACTTAATCAATAGTATCCCTTGCTATGTTGATGGAAATCGATTCAGCCAATTTAGATGTTTTACATGTTTAATGTTCTTAGGAAATGAATTTTCAAAACATCCTTGATAGCTAAGCAATTATGCACGTTTCTAAAACAAAACTGTCTGAATTATACCTACGCTGTCTCTCGATCAATCATTGCTAAAATATAATAAATAAGTAGGTACTCGTAGAAATTCAAGCGTTAGACCGCTCATGCGGAATTATAAATCTAAGTATTTGATATCGATTCATTTGCGACTTGAAATTCAGGGTCGCTTCGGGAGTATAATCCGGAATAATCAACTAAAATTGTTTCGGAAAGTCGTAAACGAACTCACCTGTACTTTATGCCAATGTCCATCATTCAAATTATTCCCAACGGTTATAATCTGAGCTCCACCTCCCAAATTATACCTCAGCCTCAACTGACCGTTCACCAATTTCAATTCGAAAAAGTCGTAAGTACCCCCGTCGTCCGTATACAACAATAGACCGTTCGGCTGATCGGTTTTGAATTCGAGTTCGAGTGTGCCGTTTAAACCTGCGTTCCATTTTTTAAATTGTGAGTACGGATTCTGTTTGTCGAGAACGAACGCGAAGTTCTTGTTGAAGGAGAGAGAGAGTAAACAGAATAGTATGTAACGCATCGTGGTGACGTCAGAGGGCATGGCGTCAGTCAGACACGTCACCATGCGCGTGCGACGCCTACAGCTGAACGGTTACACCTTTTCCGTCTCATCCTGGAACAATGGAAACATAATATTAGATAAATAAAAAAGAACCTTGCGCTGCTTAATTTGCGAACGAAGTCACGGGCTACATCTAGTTTTATTGAAGTTTTTAGGATGCCTCCGGAAAAGTGGACAAAAACATGATCACACTAGAACCTCGGATTGTCAGCAATTTCGGGGCGGTATTGAAAGAGCTGGAGACGATCTTGACCGAAGCCTAACAGGATGAGATCGCAATAGGACGATGATAAGTGGAAAGTGATGGGGCAGGCCTATACCCGGGGCAGAGGGATAGTTCGGATTCGGGTTAAAATCACAATAAATCCCGAGTGTTTCCCTTAGCTATTGCAACATAGTCGAACCTTCTAGATAGAAAAAACCGGCCAAGTGCGAGTCGGACTCGCGCACGAAGGGTTCCGTACCACTGTATTCTGTTTAAAAAAATGAGTTTTAGTTCTAAGTATGGGGAACCCTAAAATTTATTGTTTTTTTATTTTGTATTTTTGCGTGAAAATCTTAATGCGATTCAAAGGATACATCTACTTACCATGTTTCAACAGTATAGTTCTTATAGTTTCGGAAAAAAGTGGCTGTGACATACGGCAGACAGACAGACATGACGAATCTATAAGGGTTCCGAACCCTAAAAACACGATTTCTAAGACCCGGTAAAATAATTACTTACTTCAATATTAGCCTTTTAAACTATTCATGAGTTTGTGATACTCGATGATGGAGGTTGACGGGTCCGTTAATAATGTGCAAATGAAGGTGACAACTAAGATAACGAAGGATAGGTACCTACTTGAGGTTTAGCCTGTTCGGGGACGTATTTCAAACAATTCTGTTCAAACAACCTGGTTTTGGAATAATATCATGGTTCAAGTTGTTTTTTTTTTCTTTGAAGGTAACAAAGGTAAAGCCTCAGCGTGTGCTGCAGATACGCACGCACATCTGCAGCGCTGGTCTTCCGGCCGAACCCTGTGTGTGACTTTTCCGCTCCCAAGAAACGGCTTGGTCACCAAAAGAAAAATTAAATAAATAAATATATTAGATATAAATTTACATACTTAATATACTACGCTGTACTTACATAAACATACTTATCAAATAATAAACTACCCAATTATAATTAAAAAAATATGGTTGTCTGTAAAGTCTGTTTCCGGACGATAATTTTACGTGATAGATAGATAGATAAACACTTTATTTGTACAACACACAAAACATTTAAAAAATCAAAGAGTACAAGAAAGCTTATTAAATTGTACAAACAGGCGACCTTATCGCTTAAAGCGATTTCTTCCAGGCAACCTCAGGATGGATGGATAACGTCATAAGAAAACATTGATGGTAACCATGGCAACGATAAAACGTTGCTATAGTTACCTTGTCAATAACATGAGGCGTTCCAGTAACGACGCGTGACGTCACACTTTTTTGAGATTGCAGGTGTTCACCAATTTATAAAACGTTATCACGTCAAAAAAAGTAAAATCAATATAATTTAACAAAATTATTAATTGATCAAGTCTGGCATTCTGTAGTCATAGGCCTCAGTTTGCAAAAAAAAATGAAATGCCAGATCGCACTAAATAATTGCTTTCAAAGCTGGTATTAGAGAGATGTTAAAAATAAAAATATCAGTAAGTAGGTTAAGTAGATAAGAGCTCTTGTAAAAAGGTACTATATCTTTGAAAGTTAAAATTAAAATCTGATACCGGGATCCTTGTCGGTGCTTGGTGGGAACGAAAAAGTAATTTTCCTTTAATGATCGACTTTATTAAAACGAACGCTTTATTTTTATACCGGTTTTATTTTTTAACCTACTTACCGTAAGGAATGTTTATTAAACTTGTAATTATTAATGTTACTTGATTATACATATTTGTAACTTAAAATTAGATTGAATATATACGTCCCTAAAATTAAAAATTTACGAAAAGTTATATTGAAATCTTTTTGAAGTTTTTGTAGAGTTTAAATCAAAATCATAACAAAATTAAAATATTACAAAAAATTAATATAAATATGAGGCCGCCCATTTGTGCAACTTATACTTTCTAGCTATTAATTTACTTTGTGTATGTTGTGTTTTGTTTCTTCCTGTGTTATACAAATAAAGTTGTCTATATAAATATTTTATGTCAAGGATTATATAATGTTTTCCAACGAAGAGTTATTCATACGGAAACGTCAAAATTTTATAAAAAAATTGTTGGAATTTTTAAAAGTCGTATAACAAAAGTTTTTATCTCATCTAGACGTCCAAAACAACCCCCTTTTGAATTAAAAATTAGAATCTCTTCGTTGGGAACACATTGTAAGTATAAACCATGTTAACAAGAAAATCACAATCATTAAAAAAAATAAAAATAAACAAAATTAAATACTTAAATCGATACAAAAAAATAAATAAATAAATAAAAAAAAAAAACATCCTAAAATTAAAAAAAACTACAAATAAATAACTTATATCTAATCAAATAACCCGCCCCGCGACACTCCTGGCACAAAAGATGCGAGAATACAAGCTGCATTCCCCCGCTGGATGGCAATAGCTAATCTTTGAGCCAGGAATGCCCCGGAGCGATGATCCAGCCCCCGCGCCCTAAGCCGACGCCCGATCTCCCGGATAAACCCGATGGCCTCACTACCCCATGTTAACAAAATTAAAACTTTTAACCGACTTCAAAAAAAAAGGAGGAGGTTCTCGATTCGTCAATGTTTTTTATGTATGTTTTTTTACTGACAGAGTTGTTTTTACGAAAAATAATGATTACTCTAGCTAGAGCCACTATTCAGGAAGTAAAGAAACCTACTATCCTATTAATAAATGTGTAAGTTTGTGTTTTAGTATGTGTGTTTGTGTGTATGTTTATTACTCCTTCACGCAAAAACTACTAAACCGATTGCGATTAAACATGGTATGTAAATAGCTGGAGACTTAGTACACAGGCTACTTTTTATCCCTATATTCCCACGGGATCGAGACATACGCGGGGGTGAAACTGGGGGGCGCAGCTACAGATTTAATATTGAGAAAGCCCTGTTAGGATAACATTTCATAAGTGCCCGTTCGGCTGTGAGGGTGTGTGGACGTGTATAGTGACCTTGTGCGAGACATTTTTGAGGGATTTTTGCTATTGGCTGTTTATCCAAATTTCAATTCCTTGTCGCACCTGCGGAGTTGATACGGAAGGACTCCTCCTAGAGGGCGTGACTAGAAAGGGATAAATATCTTGCGTGGTGAAGTTGTTCTTTATTGGCTGGACTACCGCGCGACGTGTGGATTCGAACGCGGTGGTGTGGGATTGTAAGCCGAGCATACGACGAGCGCGCTATTTGAACGCTGCAACAACTGGCGAAATAGTGATCAACTATAAGCTACGACGCGCTACGAGGGCTACGAGCAGTCTGCTACGAATCTTATCTGCTACGGCGAGTTAACTGAGGCACCTACTAGTGTGTGATCATACACAATGTCAAAATTGACTCGCACGCCGCCCTCTACTTCGTCCGGCGCGCACGCTCCCGGGCGTGCGCCTGCGCCGGTAGGCGCATCGGCCCCCGCGCCGTCCTCCGTGCTAGCGATGCTGTCTAAATCTAGCAAGAAATTGGTGGACAAAAATTGGCAATCGGACTCTGATTTACCAGGGTCTGCATCTACGCGTTCTAAACGGCCGCGTCCTTGCGTTTCCCCCTCTGCTGACGTTGATGACGACTTGTCCACGTCATCTCTTGATGACTTCAAGAGAGATCTGTGGGCAATGCTTGAAGATTGGAAAGCTGAGCAGAAACAGACTCTGTCCCAATTGGTAGTAGATGTAAATCATCTAAAATTGCAGTGCACAACTATACAAAAGACCAACATCGACATAGAGACTGCAATCGTGTCTTTAAATAAAGACTATGAGGAGGTTATGCAGAAAATGACCCAACTAGAAAAGGAGAGACGGGAAAACAGGGAGCATATTGATAAATTGGAAAGAAAAATTGCAGACATTGATCAAAAATCACGATCATCAGCCATAGAGATCAGGAACGTTCCGTTGCAATCAGACGAAAATACTGATGGTCTACTCAAGATAGTATCAGGACTTGCAGATGCCCTCCAGCTCGACATCCAGGCCACGGGCATCCGTGACATCAGGCGCTTACCGGGGAAACCTGGTATTCCTAGACCCATCTTCGTCGAACTCTCATCAGTTCTTGCCAGGAACAATATACTTGCTGCTGTTCGCTCCTTCAACAGAGAACAAAGTGTAGAAAATAAATTAAATACCAAATCCATGGGGCTGCCAGGGGAACGGAAACCCATATATGTCGATGAACATCTATCTGCGTCATCCAAGAGGTTGTTTCATCAGGCCCGAGAATTCGCTAAAAAAAATTACTACAAATTCTGTTGGATATCAAACAGTAAAATTCTGCTACGTAAGAATTCTGAAACAAAAGTAATTCATACAATCACATCGGAGCAGTATTTAATGAAGCTCGAACAAGAAAAATGACTAGACCGCGATATTGTTTTCATTATTATTTTAACTATAACTTTAACATCATTTTTATTTTTATTTACACTATTATATCTATTTATGTATTTATTCATTAGTCACATTGTCAACAGATTCTTTAATCTTCACCATTTTAAATGTTGTTCTTACAGTAATTATTTACAAAAACATGAAATTGTAATACCATACAAACCTACCTGTATTTTAAGTCATGTAGTCAATCTCTGTTTAAATCTCTTAAAGGCACATAAAACCATAAAACTAACACTGCGCATTTATACTTATCGCATTTACTTATTAATTTATCAATGACTGATTTAAACTCAATAAATACAGAGATTGACAACTTGTCTATTGCAACCTTCAACATATACACGCCTGAGAAATGTTCTGATTGTATAGTAAATCCTAGCAATAAATTAAAAATAATCCACATTAACATTAGAAGCATAAATAAGAACTTTCATCAATTTGTAGCTGTACTGAGTATGATAGAATTTGAATTTGACATTATTATACTAACTGAATGCTGGTTAAAACAAGCGGGACCCTTAAGGCAATTAGACGGCTATACATCCTTTGCTACTAAAAATAATCCAATCCAAAATGACGGAACTGTAGTGTATGTCAAAAATTGTCTTGACTTTTCCGTATATGAACCTCATTTTTTAGATGGTAACTGCCTGGTATGCACAATAGGTGATACTGCTATTGTCGGGATATATCGATCTCCATCATATAAACAACTGTCAAACTTTTATCAAAGCCTTGAAACTTTAACTCAATCTTTAAAATCATATAAAACGCTAGCCGTTATGGGAGACATAAATGTGGACATTAAAGAAAACAACAACATAGATTACAACTTCTCAGATTACATGGAGAATATCTCATTTCTGGGTCTGCTTCCAACATACCGCCATCCTACGAGATCCAATACTTGCCTGGACCACATTCTATTAAGAACAAATTTAACAGCGGAAACTGCTTTATTGGAAACCCAAGTTACTGACCATCTTCCTACTATGATATGCCTAGAACAATGTAAAGCCCTGTACAAAAATCGTACTAAAATCACCTCTCGGTTAGACTATGAAGCAATCAAAAATGAGTTAGACCTTGCCAACTTTTCACTAGTCATGGAAGAAACTGATGCTAATAAAGCGTCAGACGAATTTATCTCCATAGTCCAAAATATAATCAATAAGCACTCAACCCGTAAATCAGTTAGTAGGAAGAAAAGGATATTAAAACCCTGGATTACCCCAGGGCTATTACGTTGTCTGCGTAATCGAGATAAAATGCATCTTAAACTGAAAAGAAATCCTGATAATATCATTCTCGAAACTACTTACAAAAGATATCGAAATTATTGTAACTATCTTCTCAAGAAATTAAGGTGTGCATATGAAAAAGATGAATTGCATAATTCAAAAAACAATGCTAAGGCAATGTGGGACGTAATAAATAGAATATCTGGTAGGAAAAATACTTCTCAACCACCCTCTGACTTACTAAAACTGTCTTCAAGTGCAAAAGTTTCTTCAAACGAAGTAAATCAGTATTTTGTAAATATCGGCAAAACTCTGGCTTCGGCTATAGATCCCCTCACATCACAAATTCCAAATTCCAAAGCTCCAACAATGATAAACTCTCTTGGTATTGTTCCAGTTAGCGCTAGACAGGTTAATGCCATCATCTCAACTCTTCGCATCAATTCTGCAACTGGCTGGGACAACATCTCTGCTAAAGTGATTAAGTCCTCTCAAAAGAATTTAGTTATGCCTATAACACATATATGTAATCTTTCAGTCAGTACAGGTGTCTTTCCAAGAAGCTTCAAGAAGGCCTTAGTTACTCCTGTTTACAAGAGTGGTGATAGAGGCCATGTTTCAAACTATAGACCGATATCTGTCCTCAGCACACTGTCCAAGATCCTAGAAAGAATATTAAATGACTGCCTAAATAACTACCTATCAAAGTATAATCTTATATCCACTAAACAATTTGGCTTTAGATCAGGAATATCCACAGAAGATGCAATAGCTGGACTCACTGATGTAGTAGTTAAAAAATTGGACGGCAGAAAGAAATGCTACGGAATTTTCTTGGATTTAACTAAAGCGTTCGACACGGTCTCTGTCCCTGCCCTTGTAAACAAGTTAGAACGGATTGGTGTTCGAGGCATAGCGTTAAATCTGTTTAAAGACTACCTCTCTGGTCGCTCTCAAGCAGTTAAGATCGATGACACCATTAGTGACGAAGCAAGTATAAATTACGGAGTCCCACAGGGCAGTATTTTAGGCCCGACCTTGTTTCTGCTATATATAAATGACTTATGTGACCTACCTGTCACCAACTGCGAAATTTTCACGTATGCTGACGACACCGCCCTTGTTGCTTCCGGGAATGACTGGTGTGGTGCAAAGATGAACGCAGAAAAAGCTATGAAAGTGGTAATGAATTGGCTCAATGCTAATTTACTAACACTAAACCTAGCAAAAACAAAATATATGTGTTTCCATCTGCCGAACACACCTGTCATACGCGAAGCTGCACCTTTAACAGCGCATGTTTGCGAAAATCGTACCTGTACTTGTACCCCGCTGACCAGAGTGAGTCACATCAGATACCTTGGAGTCATTCTTGATGAGCGATTGGACTGGAGACCCCAAGTTGAAGCTCTCACTAGTCGGATAAGGAAACTTATTTACGTTTTTAAAAATTTACGTCTGGCCGCTGATCGTGACACCTTGGATATTGTTTATAAATCCTTGTGTCAATCGGTTCTGGGATATTGCATTCCTATATGGGGTGGAGCTTATAAGACCTTGCTTAAACAATTGGAGATAGCACAAAAAGCTATACTAAAAATTATGTACAAAAAGCCTAAATTTTACTCCACTGATAGCTTGTATAAGGAGTGCAAGTTGATGACCGTACGACAGTTATTTATCCACCGGACAATACTTCGCCATCACACAGAGATACCAATTAACACAATAACAAAATTGCGTCAGTGTAGACGTGGAACATTAGTCTGTAAGTATAAAACCAGTAGAACTGCTTTTGCGCGTAGGCAATATAGTAACATAAGCTGTAAGTTGTACAACGAAATAAACAACATACATACAATCTATAACCTATCGAAGTTCGAAGTAAAGTTCAAAACATTTAATTGGCTACAATCTCTTTCGTACGAAGAAACTGAAAAATTGTTGGAAACCACTGTATAGCTTCATTAATTTTAATTTTATTTAATTTCAATTCAAAATTTATTTTATTTTGTTAGGTATTTTTAATTTTTTTTTTCCTTCTCTCAATGCTTTGTTTTGTTTTAAGAATTTATGTTATTTTAAAGTTACAATGATACCTAATTTTGATTAAGTATTACATTTATATATATACTTATATACGATAAACCATATTTATTTATTTATTATTTATTATATTTATCATATATTTTCGTAGTAAATTAGTGCTAACACCTGTTCACACCCTATATGCAGATATTAAATTCTAGTATAAGTACAATGTACTTAGTTTAAGCACCCCCTTTTGAAGCCTAGGATACGAGATAATACTCAGTCTAGGATTCAAAATATGCTACTATTAAAAAAAAAAACTGTAATTTTAAACATTAAGGAAGAAATGTATAAAATGGCAATTTATGTAACTACTCTTATATGGAAATAAACTATATTATTATTATTATTATTATTATTTGTTTGTTATATGTCCTATATCACGGGACTATGGAGTCCCGGACCTTTGGAAGGCATGCGTGGGGCCGAAGCCAACACGTAGAGGCCCTTTACAATAACAAGTTTAATGGCAAAGTATGATGTGGACATCAAACCGGCGATTATCCCTGTCTGCACCATAAAATGCAGCCAAGGACAACCTCCGGTTTGAATAGAACTATTGATAAACTACAGGAGAAAACTACTACTTGGGCTATTGTGATGGGATGGTAGTGGACTGGATACTGGGGAACTATGGGTACTATGGCACCTGCCGTAACAATGTTCAACAAACATGTAAAAGTGGCAGGCGGAGACTCGCCAACTCTCAAACTGGGCCACCCTAATCAGCTGAGTAAATTACAGCAAGGGGGCAACAGGGACGAGAGTGGCTTAAGGATAGTGACGCCACACTGGGTTTTAAACTCAGGTCACGGGCTCCCTGAGGGTCCAGCCTACCTGGCCCACTCACCACTTACGTGCGGCATATATCCTTCGAATATACTCTTGCGACTCCACTCTGGACGGCCGGTGAAGGCAAGCCAGAGGCGGGGGACCGCTTCCTCGTCATTGTTCACTCCGATCAGCCAACTAAGGCCAGCCGGAGATGAGGAACGGTTGCTTCCCCCTGGAGCACTCGGGACCGCGGGGTCGCTACTCCCCGTCACCTCGCCTCAAGGTGCCCTGCGGGCTTATTATTATTATTATTATCTTAAATACAAAGTAGTTACTTAAAGGTAAGTACCTACTTAATACCAAAACCTCGTTTTCTAAAGACCGAAATTTTAAACCGCTTACGTTTCCTTACTTAAGTAAAGATAAAAACAATGAGTTTTATAAAAACGCTGAACATGTTCGCCAAAGTAACCGTTGGGTCACTGATTTTCCATCGTGATAGCCGGAAGGGTTATTAAGGGTTACATTTACCTTCAATAAATATTTAAATACCATACCTGTGGGTTAATAAGGGCCACTAAAGTTTTTTTTAAACCTTAATATTAGTGACAAAATAACAAGAAAATAAACAAATGAATTGTTTTTATATTTACAATAAAGCAAATAGGTATTAATCTAATGACCTGTTTAAGCAGTTTCCCTATTTTTACGAAATATTTAGTTTTTAATTAAAGTAGTAGGTTTATTCATCATCATCATCATCATGTCAGCCCATACACGTCCACTGCTGGACATAGGCCTCCCCCATACGACGCCACAAACAGCGGTCCTGGGCCGCCTCCATCCACCGACTACCCGCGACCGCCACAATGTCGTCGGTCCACCGGGCAGCTGCTGGTCTCCCAACACTCCGTTTCGCGTTGCATCGTGGCCGCCACTCGAGAACCTTTACTCCCCAGCGGTTGTCAGTTCTGCGAGCTATATGACCTGCCCATTGCCACTTCAGCTTACCAATCCTGAGAGCTATGTCGGTGACTTTGGTTCTTCTACGGATTTCCGTATTTCGGATTCTATCACGTAGAGAAACTCCGAGCATAGCTCTCTCCATAGCCCGCTGAGCGACTCTGAGCTTATGAACGAGGCCTACAGTCAGCGACCACGTCTCGGATCCGTATGTCATCACTGGTAACACACATTGGTTGAAAACTTTCGTCTTGAGGCTCTGTGGTATTTGTGACGAGAAGATATTGCGAAGCTTCCCGAAGTAGGTTTATTACCACCTTATAAATATGTTAAGTAAGTTAGTACTTAATAAGGAAGCCTAAAGGGAGGGTCTTATTTTTGACCCGTATGTATTCTATGTATGTTCATTTGTTCCTACCTAACTTCAAAACTATATACTTTAATTTAACAATTGAGGTATCGTTAGAAGCGTCTCAATAGTCTGCTGGTTATAGGCTATTTATCATAATGTTTAAGGCACTTTATCCTATTGTTTGACATTCTATAAACTCATTCTCATTATCAAAACCAAAATGATTATCATCAAGTTTGAAGTCGTTAAAGTACATTGAAGAACATCGAAACAATGTTGACTTACCCTCAGAGTTCAAGCTCCGCACGGTTTACTTAAAACATCAGCCTTAAACGGCTCTAGATAATCTCGTTATTGTTCCTCATAAAATATTCACATAAGTAATTACTTTATTAGGTAGGTGGCGCATTAAATTGAATGCCTCATCCAAGATTATCTGCTTAGCGGGTCGATTCCGCGTAGAAACCGCCCAGTCACTGTAACAGCTTGCTCGACTGAAACTTGGCACGGGCAACGACCGGTTTTTACTCGTTTTCACCGGTTCTATCCCGGTTTTTACCAGTTTTCGTCGCTTTTTCAACGCTGAAAGAACCACCCCTGGAAAGTTTTGATTTGTTGAATCTTGAAGCTTAATTTCGTGAGTTTGGGAATGTTTGGCGTTCGAATTGTTTGCTTGCTTACGTCAAATTTTAATTACACGAGTTTAATGCCCAAGTTAGGGATTGTAATAATGTTTTAAATGATGAGAGTGTTTGTTTTCCGCTCTAGCTGAGTTTTAAAAAGGTTTTCTCTGTACTCAATTTACAAAACTGTGTTTAAATCAAAAGGCGTCTCGTTTAGTGCCTGACTTATAATGAATCCTTAGTAGGTTTAACTATATATCAATCAAAGTATTACTTACAACACAAGATGCTAAGAAATAATATTTTCTGACAAGATAAAAAATCTTTTTCTATAAAGATAAATAAAATCACTCTTACGTCTTTCTCAATTAAGCGAGAGAGAAAAATCACTCCATTTGCTACAAGACTCTGAAGACTACATATTACGAATACCAGTAAAAATTGTATCAGACCGTGGAAACTTACCAATTACATACACCTGGACTAGTGTTGGGGCTACTCGAGACAGTAATATCTATCGATATTTATATGTATCACTACAAAAGCTATCAATATAGGTACTGAATTAATAAACTTATTTTTTTAAATCTGTATAAAGACTTTATCATTGTACACAACATGGAATTTTATGATGAAACTAGCATCGCCCGCAGTTTTGCCCGCATAAGTTCCAATTGTGGGAATATCGACAATGATTCAATGTATTCTCATACCAAGTTTCATAGAAATCGATCCCGTAAATTCAAAGAGATCCGTAAATACAATCGTTAGAACAAAAACAATTCCTTTCTCTAAGGAAGGACGGAACGGACGGAAGGAGTGCATAGAGTCAAAGTCAACGTTAGATGAACTTGTATTTTGTTTTTATTTAAGCCTTTATTGCTGACACTCTTATAATTTAACATTATGATAATTAATTTATTTGTTTATTTAGTTATTAATTTTTTGGTTGAATTTGTAATTTGTTTTATGTAATTTGAATTGATGATTTGTAATTAATTTTAACATGGTACTGGTATTTTTTTTTCTATTTACAGTGTCGAACAGATTTTATGATCCATTACTATGAATGAGATGATGTTTTAAGTGGAAATATCGAAATAAAAATTATCCTATGTATTTTGTTATTAGTATCTAATGAATAAAAAAAAAGTAAAAAAAATTAACACACTTTATACATATTATTATTAACACATCGGATTTTCCGTTTAAGTGATCAGCGTGTCTTGTGTTACGAGGGCTTATTCTAGCTGCTTCCATTCTGTTTAATTTTCCTTTCCGTGGCCATATTACACTTAAGATAAACTTAAACTAAAATAAATTGCGTTTATTTGTAATAGGATGTTTACCAATCACTTACGAATTGATAGAATAAAATACGCACAAATAAAGGTACCCAATAATTTACGATACACACATAAACGTAGAGAACAATGACTAACTCGAAGTCCTATCGATAAAACGTGCCAGTTTATCACAAATCGATAAACTGTCGATAGTTTCCCAACACTAGTATGAATTATAGGCAGCCCTTCAAGAGCCACCGAGTGGAAATAATGGCGATTCAGATGATTAATTCACATACCTATACAATATATACTTTAGTGCTTATTCTCTCTTGTATTGTGGTTTGTGTTTTATTAATATGTTCATTAGTTGTGGGTTTTATGCTCATAGTTTATTTCGATCTCTACTTATGGTAGAAGCTTAAAAATATTGAATTCCTTTACTAAAATATTTGAAATAAAATCTTATTTTAAAATTCAGCCAAGTGAATTTTGTGACAAGCACGTATATCTCTGATTTTGCGTAAATCGAAACGTTAATTTGACATTTATAACAAAATGGCGGGCGATTCACGTCAACGTTTGACAGTTGACAGACGCTATTACGTCGATAAACACGTGTTTTCGATTTTCTGATGGTTTTGTGGTTATTTTAACTTTATCTGAGTTTAAAAGTTTAGTGATTTTAAACTGGTAGGCCATCAAGTAAAATGAGAAAACTTAGAAAGTTCGTCGTTAAAAATGCATTCAAAGAATATGTACCTGAAAAATTCGACTTCGAAATTGTTGAGGAACCGATCCCTGATTTGAAATCTGGGGAATTTCTCGTCGAAGCCGAGTATATTAGCGTCGATCCCTACATGAGATCCTTCGCTAATAATTTCGAAGTACCTTACGAACAATTCGGATTCCAAGTCGGGAAAGTTATAGAGAGTGAGAATCCGGAGTATGTCGCCGGCAGCCGCGTCGTGTCTCACTCGGGGTGGAGAGACTTTGCTATACTCAATAGCGAACCCGACCCCATATTTAATACAAAGCCTTATGAACCCGACGTAGGCGATCTACATCTCTCCCTGAGCATAGGCGCCCTGGGAATGCCTGGTATTACAGCGTATTTGGGCCTATTACAGATATGCAAGCCAAAAAATGGTGAGGTTGTGTGCGTAACGAGTGCGGCCGGCGCCGTGGGGTCGTTAGTTGGACAAATTGCCAAAATAAAAGGCTGTACCGTCATCGGATTCGCCGGCACTGATGAGAAAGTGCAAATTCTGCAACGAGAATTAGACTTCGACCACGTTTTTAATTACAAAACTGTAACGAATGTTATCGAGGCGCTGGACTCGGTCGCGGACGGGATCGACTGCTTTTTCGACAACGTGGGCGGTGATTTAGCTGCGAACATTGTGGAATGTATGAGAGACAATGGCAGAGTGGCGGTATGCGGCGCGATCAGCACGTATGGCCAGATGCGAGCGAAACGTGCCAAACCCCGCAACTCTATCAAAATGGAATCGTTCAGTTTCACACAATGGGAGCGGTCGCAGCAGCATGACGCATTACGACAGCTGAAAGAATGGCTGCAAAACGGAACTATCAAAGCGAAGGAAACCGTTACAAATGGCTTTGAACAGCTCCCAGATACGTTCATCGCGATGTTAAAAGGTCACAATGTTGGGAAGGCGCTTGTTAAAGTCTGACTCCTAATAATATAGAGCTAAGGTTTAAAGTTATTCAAAGTGTTAGATGTAATAAGAAAGTGCACGACTGGAATTGGAAGGGTTTCTTTTCGCCCTAGAATCGTAAATCCTTTGTTATTTGAGTTGATTGAACTTTGTGAGAGTATTTAATAAATGTTTTTATTGTGTTACGAATTTAATAACAGTTTGTTCTTTGATAAATTTTGTTTGATATTAAATATTGTCGTACGCAAAATATATTTCTATTTAAATTAGGTTTGACCGTTTCGTACCTATAGGAGAAAAATACCCATTACCGAAACATTTTAAACTAAGAGAGCTCCGATTCTGAAACTTCAAATAAAAGTACCTTTTAGGACATAGGCCCACCCGAGAAAGGATTTTGAAAATTCAACCTATAAAGGGCTGTTAAAGTTTATAATTTGTAATAACTATAATGACTTTTGTGTTTGTAGGAAATTATCCCATAAAAATCGGTAGGTATTGGTTTTTTTAAGGGAACCTAAAAATTAGAATTCTATTTATTTCATCATCATCATCATATCAGCTATAGGACGTCCACCGCTGAACATAGACCTCCCCCAAAGACTTCCAGAAATATTTCTAAACTTCTATTTACATAACCTACTTCCTACTAATATTATGAATGTAAAAGTTTGTTACTCCTTCACGCAAAAACTTCTGAACCGATTGCGTTGAAACTCGGCAGCTTAAGACCTGTGTAGTGATGATGACCTCTTTGATAAATTTTAATACTAAATTCAATTGCCTGTCATTCTTAGTCTCTTTTTTTATAAGACTTAATTTATTATTTGATATTGGAATATTTTCAATAATCATCTGAACATGGCGTAAAATATTATTATCAATATCATTTATGTTTATATTTTTGTTGAGGAGTTAATGTGTGTTATGTTTATATTATTGTTAAGGAATTAATGTGTTATGTTTTTTATATTTTTGGGGAAAGATGTAGTGATGATGACCTCTTTGGATTGTTGTCAATATGTCAATAAAGACAGTTGATGCTTGGTTGTCGTTTCATTAACAACCTGGATTAACATATAGGCTACTTTATTCCAACATTCTCACGGGATCGGGACTCACGTGGATGAAATCTCGGGGCGCAGCTGGTTGCAAATAAACTCACCTGTTTCAGGGTTTTTGGCCTTTTTATATTTCCTATTGCGGGGCCCAGCCAGTATCACTACATAGTATAAAATAAAGTCACTTTTCGCCGTCCCTATTTCCCTTTGTACGCTTCGATCTTTAAAACTACGCAACGGATTTTGATGCGGTTTTTTGTAATAGATAGAGTGATTCAAGAGGAAGGTTTATATGTATAATACATGCATAATATAGCCGTGCGAAGTCGGGGCGGGTCGCTAGTTATATATACGACAGTCAACTAGGTAGGTTACATTAAAGATAGCAGCATCTCAAGACAATTTCTATGCATGTAGCCAAATGTGGATGTAACAAAGATCGTATCTAGATGACCTGTGGCCCACATTTGCACTAGAGTCTAGAGTGTGGAATTAATTACTTATGTTTATTGCTACTATAGTTAGAGATAACGTTAGAAATATATTTACCTACTTCCTTTTGTAGAGTTACTAAAATTATTATTCTGAATAGTTTAATTAGAGACGTTTATTAGCATGAAGAGAATTTGAACTGTGATTATTTTAGTTGATATTTTACAATATGAAGTTTCTAATTTAGATGGACATGATTCGTTTATAAGTTACTAGCGACCCGCTCCGGCTTCGCACGGCTATTTTATCAACTGGCGCCATATTAAAAATGTATGAAGAAACCCCCGAGCGGTTACTTCCGCCAGTTGACAGGATGCATATTTTATACATATATTACACAAATAAAACACATAAATCGGACAATGTTCAAGATAAAGCAATATATTTTTCTATGGAAAAGTAAGCAGAAAACCACCAAACCGAGAAACTTTTTATAAACAACAGAAATGTAAGAAAACATATTTCAGAAATCAAATTATCCGAACATAGAATGTTCACGACAAACCTCTTGAACAAACAACATTTAGTAAATATTTATACCGACTAAAAGTTGTTTCAAACAAGAAATATTGTGAATGTAATAAACCTATTGTTATTATGAACTGTCGTTTGATTTCGAAGGTTCTCGAGGGTATTGCTCTTTCATATCGATTTGCGATTTGACGCGACGCGACAGACAACGATACCTAATTGATATCTGATTTGTTATTCCATAGACGAAATAGCAAAGTAGAGATAGAAAATCATTTAAATGATTCATGGTCTCGTCGCAAATGGGCCGAAAGCGTGGAGTCAAAAAATTAAATATTTTCCATCCCATATTCAGCCTATATTTTTTTGTATGGAGTTATACAGTCTTCAAGAAAAGCGTTTAATATGTAATTTATTGAATTAATTTTATGTTATGACGAACCTTTTTTTAATTTTTTTTTTTTTTAGTTTGAGTTTGAGGTCAAGCATACGACACAAAATAGCTTAGAAAAGTACAAAGACAAACAAACATTAGAACACTAACATGTACGTACAGATCATAAGATAAAAAGACAGAAAATCGTCGAATCATCGTCGTCAGTCGTTTGGTCTATGTATATTTTTATAGCTGACTTGTGCGAACTTCAAGTCAGCGTTTTTAGGGCCTCGTTAAAGAAATTTTTAATAAATAAGACATATTACTCAATTAATGAATTCCTTAATGACAAATCCATTTTATAACTAAACTTCACTAATTATGTAACTAATTTTGTCTTGTGTTTTGTTCTTTGACATTATATTAATCATTTCATTACATTATTATTTGCTGTGTTTAATTCAAATGACATGTGATTCTTGAAAAACTAAAATGTGGCTTAATACTAAAATTATTGTACACCTAGTGGTATTGTTACAAAGGAACTATGTTATGTTGCTATTTTTAAGAACCTATTACCTGTGACAAACAAATAATTTGAATTTGAATTTGAAAAATTTGCAAGAAATAGCGCAAGACAGGGAGCTATTTTATCGCGGGGACCGAATCAAAAAATTCCGTAACTAAATAGTACATTGTTATCCTAGGTGTGAAAGTCACTCATTACAAGTCCCGAGACGGAGTTTGGCGCCCGAGCGTAGCGAGGGCGCTAATAGTTCGAGGGACTTAATGAGTCTTTCACCCGAGGTAAACACTGTGCTTTTCATTACGAATAATACATAAAATTCTTCATAACAACGAGAGTGAATGAGACTATCATATGAGACTCCATACCACATGAGTACATGTGTCTCATGTGTCCATACTACCTGATCCTCTTACAAGGTTGGGACCAAAGAGGTTATACATTATGTAGTGTTTTTTAGGTTTCTGCTATTTGTATTCAATACTTAAATACGGCGGTACTTACCGAAGAAGTTTTTATTAATGAGTTAATCCAACACTGGGAAATGACGCGAAGTCCGTAGATTTAACTTACAGTTTTTGTAACACGGTTTGTCTAGAAAATGTTATTTACAAAAAATACACAATCATAAATGAAAAACCAGATTAAACTTAACACAAAAACATAGTAAAATAAGAAAAAATAGTTACTTAGTACTAAACTCTGGCAGTATGCATGAGCCGTGCCAAGCCATAATTATTATTCTTTGGTGTAAAAAAAAAAAGCAAGGAGGTCAGGTTTTGAAGTTCCTAATGCGTAATGATACTGATACTGGCTACATGCAGATTGCACAAGTCGTGCGAAACCATAATTTGACATGACAGCTGTCAGTGAAAATGAAAAGCCCTAGGGCTGGAAATTTTATTTTCTACACGCTCTTTAGGCATATTTAGACCTACTTTCGGAGTATGAGTAATGAAAATATTATTTTATTTATTTGCACTGTTTTCAACTGGGTCAAAAATTGAGAGGTTTGTACTGGCTCATTGGTCGGGGGTCTCAACTAACGCTGGAAAATAAGGTCCTAATCTATAAGGCGATTTTGAAACCCATTTGGACTTATGGGATCCAGCTTTGGGGAACAGCAGCTAATTCCAACATTGAAATACTACAACGATTTCAAAATAAAGTCTTGCGCACTATCACAAATGCTCCATGGTTTGTGCCAAACGAGCTCCTTCATCACGACCTGAAAATGCCTACAGTGAGAGAGGAAATCACAAAATACATAAAAGCTTACAAGGAACGACTGGATAATCACCCAAATGTTCTGGCCCAGACACTAATGGAGGACGAATTAAAAAGACCTCAGGATCTCCTGATCTAGTCAAATTTACAAAATAAATTTGGGGTGCAACAAGGGTTGCTCACCTATCATGCCATATCAAAGATGCCACACCTACAGCTTAATGTCCCGAAGATGGAGACAGATTGCAGTATGAGAAGACAAAAAAAAAAAAAAAAAAAAAAAAAAAAAAAAAAAAAAAAAAAAAAAAAAAAAAAAAAAAAAAAATTATTTGCACTGGTATGTACACCTCACCTCAGTGTCTTCAGCGCCTTAAAGACAGCGCCGTATCTTCTACCCTTTTACTTCCCTAGTATAAAAAAGAAGATTCAAAATAATATTGTGGAAGTTTGTAAAATGTACCTAAATTGTGGTTTAAATGAAATTTGAAATAAACAGCCTATTCCTAAATACTTTAAAACTAATTTGCGTAAACAGCCCTAATGTTGGTAACTTTCTAGTGCAGATATTTACTTTACTAAAAGGCTTTGCGTTACCTAAACTAAAACTTTATACATAGGTACCAGTTCTCACCTCGTGACATGCGAGACTGAAAGGGGTTTCAAAATATTTGCATTGATAGTGACACGTATCACGGATTATCTATTTTGATTCGAAATCGTAAAAGGGTAACATAAAATAGAGACATATTGGTCTCGTTAACTTTTTTTTTGTTGCGCGGTGTTCTTTCAAACCTATGATAATATGTAGATGTCCTCTACACTTATAATATTATCAGTATAATTATTTCTGCAACTTATACTTTCTAGCTTTTACTTTATTTTGTATAGCGTGTTCTGTTCCTTCCTGTGTTATACAAATAAAGTTATCTATCTATTTTGACTTGAAGTTTGCGCAGGTCAGCTTCCGCCGTGTCCTTCCAGCGATACCTGGGCCATCGGCCTTTGACCGGCGACGCACATATGCCAATAATTGCCAAAAATAGCGCAGGACAGGCAGCGATGGAACTTTCGTTTCGGAGGCCAAGATCCACTTTATAGTAGTAAGTATCAATCTATATCTAACAAAAACAAATTCCATGTAATAAAATCACGTAAAGTATCAGAAAACACAATAGGTTGAGGCGACTATGCCAGTCTCCGTACTCATTATGTTACTACCCCTTTCTTCAAAGACTAGTGACATTGGATGACGTAAAATAATTGGGCACGATTAAATTAAATGGAACATTACTACGAGTAGGTAACATAAAAAAGACGTAATTAATAGGTGTTGCATTTTCCATTTTAAATTATCTTCGAACGTTATTGGAATAAAGTTCTGATTTTTTTGTTTTATAATCTTATATTTTAAACAGACTAGCTTTTGCCCGCGACTTCTATAGCTTAGAAATTTAATTATGTAAAGTATTTTTTAGGCTAATACCTACGTCATAACAGCTATTATGCCAATTAGCGATCAATTCGCTCTTCGCGTTGATAAATCAGTCAGTCAGCCAAGACTTTTTATATTTATAGATTTAGATGTAAAAATGTTATTACTTAGACCAGCTACATGCCAGAAACAGGCAGAAGTTTTCAAGCCCCTTCACAGAGATATGTCACCAAAGAAGCGACGATAAAGCCTGACTTACACTTGCGGCGAGGGACAAATAATGAGCAAACATGGGATGGTACGCACGGACAGAACAAAGGACATGCTCTTAGTACGTGTAAACAAAGCCTAGAGCCGAATTCTGCGGGGTTTTGTTGAGAGAATGCTGAAATTCATGAATAGGTACATAACTATAATAACCTAGTAGTTATGCGAACTGAAGACCTCGTGAGCGCCAACTTTGAAGAGTTTGTGCGCGAAGATTCTAAGTACAAATGTAGTTCCAAGTAGTTCTAAATATGGTTCTGTGGTTTCAAATGCTTCAATTATTAGTATATTAATTAAAGGGCCGATTCCACTGTCTAATCTCCGAAATCTAAACGTGAGAAATTTCCTAAATTAGCCTAATCTAGTAGCCCCCTTCTTGCCCCTTTTTTGGAGAAAGAAAATCCTGTCGAAAATTGCCCTGATGGCAAACATATTATCTATTAAATCTGTAGGTATACCAAGTTTGTCCACAACAACAAACATACTCATACCTACATACATATCATACGTTTCATAGCTTACACAATACAAACAAAAATGTTTATCAAAAATAGAAGACATAAATTATGTCGACTTCATGTTTCTTCTTAAAAATAAAACTGCAAACGTTGAAAACTGACCCCAATACCAAACTAAAAACCATCTGCTATCCACAAACTATCGGTTAATAAAGTTCACTCGCCAAAGGAGAGTGGCAAAGAATACGATTGCATTCCTTTATCACGGAGTCCGCGGGGATGCCGGTGAAACAATCCCGGAATAAATTCCGCGTGTTGCAATCCGGAATGATCTAGATTCCGGGTTCTGCTTCGACCGAAGTATTTGCAGATAATTTACTTGCTGCCTATTGTACTAAATATATTTAACATAACAATAGATTAGAGAGAACACCTAAAAATAGATTCAAAAACTTCAAGGCGAAATTGACGAACAATAGTACATTGCGATACAAGTGTGGAAAGTTGATCATTCCATAGAGGCGGTTTATGACGCGCGAGCGGAACGCGAGCGTGGCAAAAGCCGAGATGGAATGATCAATTCACACGTGTATCGTACGACGTTTTTTATCACAGTTGCGAATAAAAAAAAAAGACTTGTTAAAATTTTAATAATAAAAAGTTTTTAAGAATTTTAGGTTATGTTTACTATTTTTTGTTAATTACACTCCCGAAAGGCTAGGCAAAAGACTTTTAACCTATACAGCGTCTGACATACAATATTTTTTTAGGGTTTTTTTCATTTGTTTTTGCGTCGGCGGTTAAAAACAGAATATATTAGTTCCGGGTTTCATTAAAAACAGAATATATAAAAAAAAATATTTATGTACCTAAAGAAAAAACAAAATAAAAACAAAACTCAATTTTTAATTATTTTCAAAGACGTCATCACGTAATATTATCGTTCGCAGACTTTAGAGACAACCTTTTGAAAAGAAGAAAAAAGGTACCAACAAAGAGTTTTAAGCCAGCAAGGCTTAAAAACTCTTTGGATGGTACCTTTTTCTATACATCAAAACAGTATAACCCAGATAAAGGAGATCATTCATGTTTCTAACAAAAAATACCCACAAAAAAAAATGCCGGCCAGTAATAAAAATTGTTTCTATCTTGTAGAGAATAACATTTTAAACAATGTTTACTAAGGCAACAAAGAGCTACGATCAAAAATCGTTGAGTTATTTTACATTGAAAACCCAAAAAATGCATTTTATAGGGATCCGTTTGACCACTTTTAAGATCCCACTATAACTTCTGAAAGGGTTATTGGATATACCTATGTATATAAATATAATAAAAACAGACAAAACTTATCCATTTACTACTTATTTTATATTTTTTCTGTAGTAATATCTTAGAAGTGGTCAAACGGATCTCTACAAAATGCATTTTTTTGGGTTTTCAATGTAAAATAACTCAACGATGGTTCATCGTAGCTCTTTGTTGCCTTATTAAACATTATTTAAAATGTTATTCTCTACAAGATAGAAACATTTTTTTTGTGGCCGGCACGTTAATTTTTGGGTACGATTTGAACGATGTCCTTAAGAATGTTTCATCTACTATACCTATATGTCATTAGCAGTAAGATACGTATTTGACATATCGGGATGACGTATTATTTTCCAACACTAGTTGGATTTTTTTTTATCGCACGCGTGTATTACGTTGCATTATGAGCCTAAAAGCGGTTTAATAAGATCCACTTTATGAGCAACTGTGATAAAAAATACATACTTGACACATTTTAGTTCATTTGGCCTAAACTTGATACAAAACTTATGACACTGGCTACATGCACTAGTTATGATGACATCCATTCAATGAAAAAATCTTTTAAAAAAAGAAAGATATTAATACGTTACTGACTCAAGAATTGGATTGAAGATACTTTTAAAGATAAAAAGCAGTGGAACGAGAATTTTTCCAACCTACCTTCCTTTTGTGGCCTTATGTATCGCAAACATTATTCGTTCTCTATTGAACTTTAATTTGAATATCTTTGTATAGCACCGTATAAACCCGTCTCGCTTGTTAGCTATAAGTGCAGGCAGGATGTCGGTATCGATTTTCGTTATGGTGTGAAGTGAAACGTCGAAGGACGAAGGGTCAATTTAATATTATGTCTGAGGACATTCATAATTTAACGCGTTTAACCTGAATTTGAAGGGACTGAGGCGTTTCCAAATTGATTTCTTTGATCAATATGAAAATTTTAAAATTTGACAAGTAACCTAAATTTTAAGAATAGGTGAAGATTTTTTGTTTTATATAGTGATTTGGTTTAAAATGATCAAGATTTTTATAAACGTATATTGTAGTGTAAACGTCTATATACTCTACCAGAAAAGTAAAGGACGTAACGTCATCAATTGTAACAGATGTTGCTAATCCAACCTCATTGGATTATTAAGTTTAATTCATTACTAGCTGCGCCCCGCGGTTTCACCCGCTTTTCGTTATTTTTTTTCGTAAGGACATTTTCCTGACTGTAACAAACACAACAAAAAAATAATTAGCGAAATCGGTTTTAGCTGTTCTCAAGATTTGCGCTTAGCAACACATTCAGCGATTCATATTTATATTATCGAAGATAAACTTAACAGTTTATTTTAAATGAGAACTCTTTGGTTGGTTCAATCAAAACGTTTTGATGTCCAAATAACAAAGAAAATTCGTAGAAATTAGTAATCATAAGTTCGTTCCTCACAACACGAACTTGATTTCTATGCCGAATACACAGGCATATCCGAATTTTGTATTTTTTTTATTTTTTACTACTAAGTATTTATTACTTATATTTTTTTCTAAATTAGAAACATTTGTGCATTCAGTTTTTTGTCGAGATTAAAATACTGAAATAATAATTAAAAAAAATAGAATGTTAAAAATTATAGCGACCAACTTACACCAAGTTTATTACTATTCCGTAACGACACAACTTTATGGAAGACAATGCACAAAAGGTCCGAAAAAACTGTGTTAGCGCTATAAGAAATAATCCGGGAAATAATTCCGGAACCGGGTTTTATCGTGAGCTAAATTGCGTCCGAAATTCCGGAATCTGACATGTGTGTAGGGTTTTATTACATTACTTATAAGTTAATATTATAACAATATGTGTTGGATATTCATCTCTATATCTTTCGTATATTTTTAGAAAAATAACAGTTTGTATCCCTAAATATATAAAATTCTCGTGTCGCGGTGTTAGTTAAACAAACAACTTTTGTTCTACGAGTTTTGGAAATTCGAAAAAAAATATGAAAATTTTCAGTTTATGTAAATTCGAAAAAACAGCAGATTTTTTAAAACAAAGGTTATTCAGACTAAGAACAGTAGATAAAACTTTAAAAAAAGGTAAAATAAGGTTAATGGTTAAAGGTTAATGACCTTTCCGGGTAAGGAACAGCTGATTTTCAGGTAAACCTACCTACCTCTGTACACCTGTACACCGAGGGCTACCTCTGTACACCGTAACAAACAACTTTTGTTCTACGACTTTTGGAAATTCGAAAAAAAAAATGAAAATTTTGAGGTTATGTAAATTCGAAAAACAGCAGATTTTTTAAAACAAAGGTCATTCAGACTAAGAACAGTAGATAAAACTTAAAAAATAAGTAAAATTTTAAGGTTAATGACCTCTCCGTTTGAGGAACAGCTGATTTTCAGGTAAACCTAACCTCAAAATTTTCGAAAAAATGTTCGAATTTCCAAAGTCGTAGAACAAAAGTTGTTTGTTTAGGTGCACAGAAGTAGCCCTCGACGGCTTGCTAGTATAATTTCCAATAACCCTGTATAATGCTTTAACAATTTATAAATTAAAGTGATTCAAAATGGCGGATTACGCTATAAATGTCGAAATTACACAGAACATTTAAAAATAATCAGTAAGTAATTCTGATTTCATATTTCTTTGTTTTTATTATAAGTATAAATAACTAGCTGCGCTCCGCGGTTTTACCCACGTAAGTCCCGATCCCGTGGGAATATCAAAATGAAAAGTAGCTTAGTCTTCTTTGATAAATGGACTATCCAAAAAAGATTTTTTCAATTCGAACCAGTAGTTCCTGGGATTTAATATAGTCACACATATTAGGTAGCTAAATTCTTGATATTATTTAATCAGTTTGACACTTTGAAAGTTGGTTAATCAATCAATCATGGCTTAAACGAATTAATTATATCCTGTGCAAGTTAACCTAAGTATCTTATAGCTTATATAGTATCTTATATTATACTAGCTGTCTTGTATCTGTAAAATTTTATCGTCAAATAAATATTCACTCGAATAACTGTGCCTGAACTGAGTCGATGAGTTTCGCCGCATGTATGTTAAATATTGTGTTTTCTGGGATCTCTTTACATTTCATGTTTTTATTAAAAACAAAAAATCATGTCATACGACATAACGCAAACAATCATCGTCGAACGACTGAATTTGAACTTTTTTCGTAAAAACAATGTTTTCATTCGAATTCGAACCGGTCGGCGGCGGCGGTCGTTACACTTCAGTGCAGACAGTATTTTTTTTTTGTTTTTTTGTTTCGATCTGAAATTCTATTACGGTCCCTTTAGACGGGTAAAATTTTTGGAAAATAACAAAGTGAGTGTATGAACCATTTGCTATTCACAATTTGCTCAAACGTGATGATAGTATTTTTACAAAAAATATTCATTTCTTCGCAAAACTGGTTATTGTTCGTTGTTGTAAGTATTTGGTAGAACACTCCGGTAGTGTGGTAACGCCACGTTTCATGTATCTATTTATAGAATAAAATTACAGAACGTTGTTCAGTCTGTCGCAGTGGCTTCAATATACTTGAACCGTCACCAAAATTTGTGTCTACTATTAATGAATAAAAATTGTAAATTAGGTAAAGTGCAAAACGATTTAAATATGAACTCAATGGCTTTCTTGCTACATTAGAGAATTTTTCAGTGATAAGATAAAGTGACATCATAATTATACCTATCCTTTGGTTTTCATTTTTAAATTTTTGACATTATTTTTATTATTTGTCATTATTGTGTTTTTTTTATACTATTTTATTTTTTACTTGATATTTGGCATTTTAATTAACTATTCACTCTTAATTTGAAAAACGTTCACATGTCAATAGGCGAAACATAGCTGTACCATAGTTTATTTAGTAAGACCATTGTAATTACCTATGTTTATGGACGAATAAATGAATATGAATATGAATAAAAAGCTTTTAAACACAGTTCTTGGAACCCTATTAAAGACAACAATAATATTATATTTTCTTTTGTATTTTTAAGAAAATACTATGTTGTAGCAAAGCTGTTTACGTCCTAATGGGCGATTACAGATATGAGTAGTTGAGCACTATAAACCTACCTAGATGCGAACGCTGGCAACATGTTGCCCGATCAGTATACGTAATACTAAACAATATGTTTTGTAGAACTTATTTTTTATGAGTTGTGAGTTTTTTGTTGTTAGTTTTCATGGAGGGTGCGTTCCGAAACCACACATCTTAACTTAGTTAGACGTGTCAAATAATACGTTGACTGATAATACCCAGTGTCTAAATAGAACGTTTTTGTGCTGTCAATGGCTGTCAAACGTTAAAAATAGCAATACATGAGCAACAAATTCAAAGTCACAATCCTTAATTCATTTACATAAAATCACATTGAAACGTCTTAAGAACTCAGTTACACGTCCTAACTTAGTTTTTAAGACGTAAGACGATATAGCCTTCGGAACACTACTAAAAGCCACCATTTTAAGGGGGAAAAGTTTTAAAAGGCTTGCTCAGTTTTGTATTGGTAGTTCAAGCAAGTCCTCTTTCCATAATAGAAATTTAAACAAAATCCGAAGATCAACAAATTGTGATTCAAAATTCAAGACAAGACACTTCGCAATCAATATTTGCATGTGCGTAATATCCGGTGTGACGCAAACCGGAAGCGGATGCAAGCAGTACTCGAATTACTTCCGTTCCGTTCACACGTTCATTCCCGTTCGCATCAATTGAATTTGGAACCATAATGGTGGCATTATTCAAGATCTCAAATCGATGTAAATTGTCTTGAAAATGGTGTTGAAATAATCGTTTGATTTTCCAAAAACGGTATTATTTCTTCTCAAAATATTATAGACTAATTTTATCCCGCGGTTTTAATAGTTCTCTAGGCTTACGTTTTTAATGTAGTTACCTACTGTTTTTTTCTAGAGTATACCTACTCTATAAGAATATATTCTATGAGCATTAACAAAAAGCGTTGACGCTCATGAAATCGCCTTTTGTAAAGCTCAATACCCAATATAGCCATGTTAGTTTAACATCTTATATGGTTCATAATTGATTGGTGAAAAAGCTACTAGGACTTCTTTTACCTCTGATAAAAGGTTCTAAGTAGGCTTTAATAGTAGGTATGTTATTACCAACTTAATTATGTAAACTACAAAAGCCTTCAATAAATATAACCTTTTTGTTGAAACCTTCAAAAGCTTTTTAAAAAATGTTTACGTTTAAACTAGGGGATTGAATACCGGAGATACGGAAAATTAATAAAATTTGTTTTTGTAGGAAATGATCGAGTTAGAATGTAACTTTAATAACTCTAGAAATCAAATTATTAAATTTACTTAAAAAAGGACTAGTCCCAGATGCCTCGATAGACGGTAGCATTACATTAAGGAAGGGAGAAGAAATTTAAAGATGTTTGACCAGTAAAAAACAACCAAGATTGTAAAGACGACGCTGTATGGGCTCTCTCAGTAGTCTTTGCCTGACAGTGTGAAAGTTTCTTAGTCTTTAGACTTTGAAACCTTTTCTTTAAAAAGTTTTCAAAGTTCAGATCATTCAGATTAGAAAGCTTTACAAAGCGATTTCGAACTTTTTCGAACGATTTCGAAAAAAAATCAAAAGTCAAAGTCATTAAATAAATAATTAGACTTTGATACCTTTTAGAATTGTTCCAAAGTGTTTCAGACTTGAATAAAATTTTATGTTGTTCCTTGTAAAGTCGCAGATTTAAAAAAAACGTTACATTTAGATTTCTTACTAGGTTTAAAATTTTCAATCAGCTTCGACGTGAGACTGCTATTTACTCTTTACAGAATAATATATGTAAACGCTTGATTTGACCTTTTTTGTATACCAAGGGCTTTAAATGATATCGATTGAAGAATTTAACTTTCAAAATTTGTTACGCACCTGGTATTCATGCCCCTCGACATAGAATCCATCGAGTAGTAATTCTAATAAAATATTCAAAGGCTCGGAATAAATTATACAAATTTGACTTAATTAGTGAAAACTCCACGAGAAACTTACTCAAACAGAGAACGAATTGAGATGAGTTTATATTCTGTGAAGTCTTAAAAAGAAAGAAAATACATTTATTTGCAAACACGATCAAAATAATAATAAATTAGGTGCATAGCAAAATAAAAAACGTAGAAAAGGCTTAACGCAAGAACACAAAGACGAAATAATAGATAACAACCTAAATTCATCCTAAAGTAAAAAAAATATAATATTTTGGTATAGGTATATTAAGCCTACTTGCTACTTACTTTGTAAGTAGATAGATTGATCAATTCTTTGTTGCAACACCATAATTACACAAAAAATGATAAAAAAAACAAATGATTGTCTGTAAAGCCGGTTTGCGGACGATAATTTTACGTGATAACATCATAAGAAAACGATGAAAAAATTGAGATTTTTTTTCTTTAAATATTTTTTCCTTCTATTCGTCTCATCACCATAACACAAGCCCAGATGAGCGATATTATTATTAAACAAACAAGAGACGCGTGACGTTTACCATGACACTTTTTTGTGAATGAAGGTGTTCCATCACAAGTTCCAAATCGCTCTATAGGTATAGTTATTTAGATTTGTCTTTAGCCAAGGGCTGGCCGGAGTTCTTTGCAGCCAAGAGTTGTCAATTTTCAATTTATTTATCCTCTAATCAGAGTTTTTCTTTTGAAATCGGAGAATTAAATCTGCTCTTTGACATCTTTCAGTTTGTTTTTATAAAATAATTTTATTTTAAAAAAACTTAATTAACGCTTTTAGGAGACAAAGCCGACCTTCATGAAAATCAACATTTGTTAGGTACTTACCTAAATACAAAATCTCCGCAAGCTTTCATGTTTCAGGAACCATTTTCTACCAAAACAATAACTGTGAAATGTTAGACTTCTAAATAAATTCGGGTAAATCTCTACGGGATCAAAACAAAGAGAAAAATATACAAACTACAATAGAGAAAACATCTCAGATTTTTAAACTTACACGATTTGTATTTAGGGTAATTATTTACTCGGGTCTTAATCCCGTATTTTTATTTTGACGTGACAACGTTTTATAAATTGGTTTGCCGGGTGACACTTCAAGAAACTGCGTTACGCTCCGCTGACGTTATGCGCTCACAATGAGAGCGAGTGAGAGGCACGCGGGCATGGTTAGCCCGCCTAAGAGCGAGAGAGACAGACATAAAAAGTGAAAGGCACGCGTCCCTTCCACTCGAGCACAGTTGTTGTCACGTAAAACTTTCGCCCGTATACCGACTTTACAGGCAACCAGTTTTTTTTTAAGAACAAAGTTGGAACCTTGCCGCGAAAAAATGTACGAAAACGTGAATCAAAGTCGAGGTATCTACCACTAAGGCCAACACCTCTCTCTCTCACACAGAAAAAAAGGTTTCTAGTAGCAAGAAATAACCCTCTCCACACTTGAAAATAATTTCTTATTATTAAAAAATCTTAAAATTAAGCAGTTTCTTTATATAAGAATTTCGCTTTTAAATTAAGGATAGGTACCTACTGCTTATCATTTAAGATTTTTTTACTAAAACCAAGAAATTATTTTCTTGCATCTCTAAAGGATTATTTCTTGTTTAAAAATTCCTCCCCTTTTTTTTTGTGTAGTGTTATTATTTTAAAAATGTTTAAATGATATCTCTATTCCAGTTTGATATAAACATCTCCGTATCAGAATAAACAAGAGGAAGGTTGCAACGAGCCTGGTTTATTTATCCCGCAACCTTTTTAGAACGAGTCTCTCTTTGCATATTACATTAAATTACATTAATGATATGAAACAAACTTTCTTTCTTATATTTAAACTGCTTTAGAAACTAGCATTTAATAGCGAAACGACCACAATTTATAAGATACTAGCTGTTGCCTGTGACTTCGTACGCGTGGTAGTTTTGTTTTATTTACTAAAACCTTCCTCTTAAATCACTCTAATCTATATAAAAAAATCGCTACAAAATTAACGCTAATTTATTACAGTCCACAAACGAAATTAGAGGCTAGGTAACTCTGTGATACACTGTACACAAACCTGCACTATTGAAATTAAATCGTGTTGCAATTAAACAAATTCTACGCATTTTCATTGTTATATTTTATAGCAGATATGCCGACCGTATCTCAATTAAACACAGCTCTGTATCCCAAGGAAAACAGTTGCCTGATCCGCAATTTGACGATTCTCTACCATAGACATATTAAAATGCTGGGATTTCTTAGAAAATAATAGAAACCGCAAACAAGTACAAA
Organism: Idaea aversata; assembly: GCA_907269075.1. Classification (NCBI taxonomy): domain Eukaryota; kingdom Metazoa; phylum Arthropoda; class Insecta; order Lepidoptera; family Geometridae; genus Idaea; species Idaea aversata. The sequence goes on from OU026100.1 coordinate 1,670,672, forward strand.
ATTTCTTACTTTAGTTCGTTCTTAATGTCTCTTGAATACAAAACTTTATAATTATATATATACGCAATTCATGCATGTCTCATTATTCTTTGGAAGACCTTTTCTTTTCTACTCTTTAGTGGAGCCTCTAATTTTTTAGAGTCATTAAACAATCGAGAATTCAACCATATTTTTCTTTATTGTTTGATAGTTAAATAAAACCAATTTATTCGAACAATAACTTGACCACTAATATAATACAGAATTACCAATTTCAACACCCAACTTGTTACAATCGACGCAAGTCATTAACCCTACAACTTTGCATTCACAAGTAAGTTAATACAACTTAGCTACGTAACTTCAATGGAACTTGGCACAGTAGGCGAATAAGTACTCAAACTTCAAGGTGTACTAATTCCATAGCCTTTGTTATATTTTATGAATTAGTAAGAAATTAATAATTTTCATTTTAACTTTTCACCCTTGAATGAACAAAGAAAGGTGCTATAATTAGATTCCCATAAGTCTCAGAAATCTTAGACATGTAGAATATAATCAAAATTAAATTAAATCTGAATTAAAAATTTAAGTTGAAAATCAAAGTTGAAAATCATAATGTTGTATGCAGATGACAGCTGTCACAAAAGTTTTCATAAAAAAACTGTCTAGCTATCTAATGAAAAGGAGACTGGTGACAGACAGACAGACGGACGGACGAACAGACGGACGGACGAACAGACGGACGGAAAGCGAAATCTTAGTAATAGGGTCCAGTTTTTACCCATTGGGTGCGGAACCTTAAAAACGAGATTTCTGTAGTAATCCAAATTGTCATTTCAACTAAAAGTAAACATATTCTATTAAGAGGAAAGGGTACCGGGGGCTTTCTCCATACAAACTATTACAAACGTAGTCGACTGTTTTCTCCTTGGATAATGACACTAGAGCAAATATTTTTGGTGCATAAAACTTATAACTGCCATGACCATGCCCCTATTTTTTGTTTATTTTAATTTTTTAATTTTTTTAATTTTAATTTCTATGATAATTAGAAAATGAAAAAAAAACAAAACATAGGGGCATAGTCATGTCAGTTATAGGTTTTATGGCACAAAAATATTTGTGCTAGTGTCATTATCCACGGAAGAAACAGTCGACTACGTTTGTATGGAGAGCGCGCAGGTACCCTTTCACCTTAAGACGCAAACAGAAGCTTATAGAAAGATAAATATAAAAATGCAAAGGAGTAACCTTCTGACTAACTGATGAACGCACAGCTCAAGCCAATAGAGTTATGATGACGTAAGCATCCTATAAGAAAGAATTTTAGAATATTCAACTCCTACGCAAACGAAGTCGTGAGCAAAAGCTAGTAAACATTTTGACAATTTTAGTTATCGGCGCCAGGCATTGTATCACAGACCGTGGGTTTCCATTTCACTCAAGGTATCGCGTAACTAATTTCTCCCCGAAATATACACAAAAATTCATAACTAAAATACACAAAATATATCATAAATTACGTGGGTAAGTAATAAAAAGATTTTTGCATAAAATATCTTGTTCTTAATTGAACATTCAATAGTGGGCGAATGTCAAAGGTTAAATAGAGATCAGAAATTATATAAAACGAATTACTGGTAACTTTGTAGTTAAAGGTCAATCCAATCCCAAGTCGAATTAACTGATCTAGAAAATAAAGCCTCATAGAGACAAAGCCCTAAAACTCTAGAGGGAATGAAATCAGTTTCCAGCGTCTCTTTCAATTTGCAGGTATTTAAGAGGAAAGCGGCGCTCTTTCCATACAAACGTAGTCAACTGTTTCCTCCCTGGATAATGACACTAGAGCAAATATTTTTGCAGCATAAAACTTATGACTGCCATGACATTTTTTCGTAACGCGACTGATTTCTCCCTGCATAATGAGTGTCATTATCCAGAGCAAATATTTTTGCAGCATAAAACTTATGACTGCCATGACATATTTTAGTAACGTGACTGATTTCTCCCTGGATAATGAGTGTCATTATCCAGAGCAAATATTTTTGCAGCATAAAACTTATGACTGCCATGACATTTTTTCGTAACGCGACTGATTTCTCCCTGCATAATGAGTGTCATTATCCAGAGCAAATATTTTTGCAGCATAAAACTTATGACTGCCATGACATATTTTAGTAACGCGACTGATTTCTCCCTGGATAATGAAGTGTCATTATCCAGAGCAAATATTTTTGCAGCATAAAACTTATGACTGCCATGACATTTTTTCTGGGCTAAATCCCCTCGATAATCCGCGATAAGGAACTCCTTTAAAAAAACAATATTTACCTCAATTCCTATCTAAAACAATGTTTAGCTATTGGGTTGGTATTTCTATAGATAGACGCAGGTTATTTCTATCAATATCGCGTGCTTCACGTGCTAAACCCACCGGAACTGGCTAGAGTGAAGAAACCACACAAATATCCAACCTGGTATACTTTATAGAGTATCTCTTTTTTAAACCGAACTATATATAGAATTTTCTAAGGTTTTCGCGACTTTAACTCATAATTATATTTATTTTAACGTCAGGTTTAAAACAAATAAAAACGCAAAAATATTCGTTAAAATAAATATTCCCAAATTGATATTTTTATCTGTCGATATTACAGTTAATATGATGTTTGATATGTTAAAATGTTATAAAAAATTCAATTATTTTGGCACTCTGATAACACCAATCCATTATATCAACTATGATTTTTTTTTAATTGCATAGAATACTAGTGTTGCTCCGCGGTTTAACCCGCGTAACTCCCGATCCCGTAGGAATATCGTAATAAAAAATAGCCTAAGTTATTTTCAATTAATCAATGTATCCCTCATACTAAGTTTTATCAAAATCGGCCCAGTACTTTCGGAGCCTATTCGTTACAAACAAACATAAAAATCCTCTTTATAATATTAGTGAAGAAGTTGAGATATAGAAGGTAAAAAGGACAAAAAATCTATACCTACATGGAAGCAATTAAAAAAACCATGTCTAAAGCTCTTTGAAAGAGCAGTAGAACATGTTATAAGTATAGTAATTATAGTTTATAAAAATCATATTTGACTGTATGTCTGCCACTGCCCCGGTACAATCACTATACAATTAAAAACTACTTAACTTATTTGAATTAGGTTTTCATTATTGGATAGCTCTATTTTCTGGGAAGGTCGTGGTATACTTTACATAAAAATATATCAAGTAGAACCTGAGTAATAAAAAAATTGCTACCACCTGCCGCGCATACGGAAATGCGCTCTGCGGTTAATTCTTATCCCGATATTCCCACGGGACTGGGACGCGGGTAAAAAACATAGCGTAAAATATCTCGTATCTTTACGTGTCACTACATAGTATAAAATAAAGTCGCTTTCTCTGTCCCTATTTCCCTTTGTATGCTTAAATCTTTAAAACTACGCAACGGATTTTAATGCGGGTTTTTTTAATAGATAGAGTGATTCAAGAGGAAGGTATAATATGTATAATACATGCATAATATAGCCGTGCGAAGCCGGAGCGGGTCGCTAGTTAAATATATAGCTAGTTTTTAATTCAATAAATATGGACTAGGATCATTTCGATGTAGGTATATGCTATCTAATCCATAGACATAAAAATATTGATAATTTAGGAAAAATGCTTATCCATAATTTAGCACCACGGAGGGATTTGAACTCGTAACCTCTCGATTAACATGCGGTTGCGATAACCACTACGCTGCGCGGCCAACTAAAACGCCTCAGTCGAAATCAAGACAATAATTATGCACTTTACTTGTTATTTTATAAATTAAAGTTCGTTAGCTACAGAAATGCCTAGAGCTGGTCAACGCACTTAAAATAATAAAATCATTATAGTATATTTTTAGTTTGTCTTATCTAATCTTCTGTATCTACTTGTAATAAAAGAAGATGAGACAAAAAGTCTGTACTTGGAAGCAAATAAAATAAAAAGTAGTAGAACAAATATATATAGAATAGGTAAATAGTTTTTTATCTCTAGAATCTCTATTATTAAAAAGAATCTATATTTCCTTTGGTCAGCTATAACTTGAGAACTGCTGAACCGATTAGGATAATTTTGGTTTTGAAAATTTTGTAAGAGTCCAGTTTAAATGGTGATAAACATGAAACAATTAAATAAAAAAAAGATCGAGACTTACGCGGGTAAAACCGCGGGGTGCAGCTAGTCTTATACATTTTGCACGATTATGCTCATGGAATTATGAGGTACTACATATTATTTCAATGATTATGCCCTTGTAAACTATTCCTATAACGTCAAAACGTACAAACAAAACAAGCCAGCTTTAGGATCAATAACGTACACAAAGATACTCTAATATACTCAAGCACCCACAAAAATACCACTTTCCTGCTATATTCTGGTTAAATACAAGAAAAACTATTTAAAAATGGTTGAAAATCAACGAAATCTCATAGAAAAATATATTTTTATAAAGGTCTAACAGAAATATCTTACTGAAAACTGAATAAAACATAACCAAATAGGTTTTACCTATAAGTAGTCCATCGGCGTCTTGTTTTTCCTCACTATAATAGTCAAAAACACTTTTTAAGTCAAACACACTGTTGTTTTTTTAATAGTCAGATGCACTAGGTGATAGTAGTGATATTTTAATGGGGATTATTTTAGATTATGTAATTTGTAAGTGGTCGGTTGCATGGCGCGAGCGAGCCGCGCTAGGGGAGACTGCAGACGGAAATGGCGGCGGGATGCGCGCGCCGCCCGCCCTATGGTTAAGGGCGGATTTCATTGCGGCGTTTCGGCGGTGTTGCGCGGGCGGCCTCCCTATATATATAAAATTCTCGTGTCGCGGTGTTAGTTGCCAAACTCTACCTAAACGGCTGAACCGATTTGTATTATTTTTTTGTATATTGTTAGGTCTGAGAGAGAGTATAAAAAAATAAACGTGTCGCGGGACACGCGTTTGGAACGAAGTCTCTTTAACTTTTTAATTTTGTTTTATTTATGTGTGGGAGGTATTAAATATGTGGGAGATTCGTTTCTGTCCAAGTCGTATGCTATAATGTCAGATAAGTTATGTTTTTACTAGATGGCGTCAAAGGTAAAATTAAATCGCGCAAGCATTTTGTTATTATTAGATTAAAAGTTAAAACATAGATTTTTGAAATGCAAGAGCTTTTGAGATATTCAGTCTTTGGTTTTAATAGTACAAACGTTTTACAGTTTATCTTACGGTTTTTTGTATCGCATTTTTTTTCTAACGCTTTTTTCTGGTCTAGGTTACCCCCCACCCACTAACCCGCGATAAGTAACTTCGTTTAAAATATTTTCGTTCTTTCTTTCTATTCTAACGTAGGCATTTACTAAGAAAGGATTTTGAAAAATTCAACCCCTACCCAGGCGAAGTCGCTGTCACGGGTGATAATAATATTAAAAGATTTATACAATTGGAGATTTATATCACAAGAGAATACCTCCTTAAATGTTCAAGGTCTCTGCGACAATTTTAATGTAATTTACGGCCATTAAAACTATAAAAAGAATAAATACGTCGCCCATCAGGTGAGATGAAGTCAGATCATGCCTAAAAACTGGTTGCCTGTAAAGTCGGTATACGGGCGAAAGTTTTACGTGACAACAACTGTGCTCGAGTGGAAGGGACGCGTGCCTTTCACTTTTTATGTCTGTCTCTCTCGCTCTTAGGCGGGCTAACCATGCCCGCGTGCCTCTCACTCGCTCTCATTGTGAGCGCATAACGTCAGCGGAGCGTAACGCAGTTTCTTGAAGTGTCACCCGGCAAACCAATTTATAAAACGTTGTCACGTCAAAAACAATAAAAGAACTTGTCCCGGGACACGCGTTTGGAACGAAGTCCCTTTACCTTTTTGAGATTATTTATCGGTCTCCTTCATTCTCTTTTCCTCTTATGGTTTTTAATGCGTTTTTGTAACGTGTTATATTTTTTCTCGACTAGATCCCCTCGCCAACCCGCGATAAGGAACTTCGTTCCAAAAAAGAAAATTAAAATGTTGGCTGTAGGCACTTATTTTTAAATAAGTAATATATTTTTATTTTATCGGTTACTAGCGACCCGCCCCGGCTTCGCACGGCTATATTATGCATGTATTATACATATAAACCTTCCTCTTGAATCACTCTATCTATTAAAAAAACCGCATCAAAATTCGTTGCGTTGTTTTAAAGATCTAAGCATACAAAGGGACATAGGGACGGCGAAAAGTGACTTTATTTTAACTATGTAGTGATTAAGACTCACTAGTCTTCACACGATAGAAGTACTAAAAGACTTTCGAATCATTTACTGTCTTGACAGTGAAACCGCACCCTAATCCAGACAAAAGGCTCACACTTTGTAACGTTCAGCGTTACCTTTCACCAATAACACCATACAATAAACGCTATTTATAATTTCAGTAACCATTGCTTCTTTCAAACCGCATCGCTTTAAAAACGCCAGTACAAAACCGGCAATGTTAACCATACGGTTTGTTGTAATCGCGTAGTATTTCAATTTTAAGTAGGAGAAGCAACGGGCTGTAAAAAAAATGTTGATTCTCGTGAAGAAAATCTCTTGGTAGGTAGGGATGGACCTCGCTCCAAGCTGCACCGAGGAGGGTCACCGGAGAGTTTTTAGTCGGTTTGACTCCGACATAACCTGTCGTCACCCCTGGGATGGCGGGTATCCGTGAGGATTTTCTCTCCGAGAACAAAAAAAAAAAAAAAAAAAAAAAAAGGTAGGGATGGAGTGCAGTAAGATATTAGAATTTGTAGTTGTATATAACTATAGATAGATAGATAGGTGTGGGTTATTGATCTTGATTTTAGTTGAAGGTTTTATTGATATTTCCTACGAATAGAATAGTGAAAACGTATTTTGTTATTTTAGGTTGAATAAAGAAAATATTTCGTTAGATGAACACAAAAAAAATTACAAAATTTAGCTTGAGTTAGGAGTATCGTTTCGGTCGAGTTAAGAATATTACTTATACCTATCGGTTGAGACGTCATCGGTTGAATGCGGCATAACCCAATGATATTAATTTCAGATATTTATCTTTGATTTGATTTGTTTTTAGCTTGCATTATTGACGTCAAAGCTTATAAATCGATGACCACGTACTGCACTCACAAGACTCACGTCACGTCGTTATCACGTAAAATTATTGTTTGTAAACCGACTTTACAGACAACCATTTTATTTTTAGCCTATTCCGTCCTACTGCAGGGCTAAGGCCTCCCTCGCCTCCGTCCACTGTTCCCTGTCTAGTGCCACCTGGGTCCAGTCTCTACGATGCGAGTCCAACTCGTCCCGCCATCTTCATCTGGGCCGCGGGGTCGCCTGCTGTTCGGGTGCCAGTCCGTGGTGGTTTTAGCCCACATCTGGTCGGATATGCAGCAGATATGGCTAGCCCAGTTCCATTTAGCAGTGAGGCCAACGTTGTTGATTTTAGTTTAAGAGCGCAATTCCGTCCGTGTTTTATATTTTTTTAGGGTTCCGTACCTCAAAAAGGTAAAAAAGGAACCCTTATAAGATCACTCTCTTTAGCTCTCTTTAGCTCTAGTTAGAGGGGCCTGCCGGAAGACCAGCGCTGCAGCCCAGCATGCTTGGATGCAGTTTTTAGCTGAGGTCGACCCATTTGGGTCAGCACACCACTCCTCATATATGTTGTTTTTTCTTTAACACTTTTTTTGTTTTTTTATGTAATTAATTTTCATTGTCATGTTCATTTCTTCATTCCTGTGTTTGTCGTGTGTGGTAGGTAAATGGTCTAAGGTGGTACTCAATAAATGCTTTTCTTTTTTTCTCTTTACTAGTTTTACTAGCTTGTATAGGCACTATATGATATATAAACGTAAGTCCTTGTGCCTATATCACTATCACTACATAGTATAAAACAAAGTCGCTTTTTCTGTTCCTATTTCCCTTTGTATGCTTAAATATTTAAAACTACGCAACGGATTTTGATGCGGTTTTTTTAATAGATAGAGTGGGTGGTGGTGGTCTGTCTGTATGTCTGTCACCAGGCTGTTTCTCATGAACCGTGATAACAAGACAGTTGAAATTTTCACAGACGATATATTTCTGCTGCCGCTATAACAACAAATAGACAATAAAAACAGAATAAGTATAATGGTCCGGAACCCTCCGTACGAGAGTTCGACTCGCACTTGGCCGGTTAACAATTTAAATTGTAATGTGACTAATTTGTGACATAATACAAATTAGTCACATTACCATTTAAATTGCGTGCGAGTCGATGATAATGTAACTAGTTTATAACACTTTTTCCTTAACTATCCGGTATTTCCATATTCCCCTAATTTAATTTAATGATTCAGATTATACTTTATTACCTACTTCATGCCTACTTCCATAGACTAAATTTTTTTCTATATATATGCCTAGACACCTAACGTTACAGTCGCAACCTATGCTGACGATGCTGCATTCCTCGCATGTAATGACAACCCAGGAGAGGCAAGCAGGCTGCTCCAAGCTCAATTGAATAGCACTAACGTATGGCTAAATAAGTGATCAAAATCCCACCACATCACATTCACTCTGAGACGCGCAACTTAGGCAACAACACCTTACCACAATCATGCTGTGAAAATCAGCGCTGAGGCTTCTAGCTTCTAGCTTTTTCTTGTGATTTTTTTACGTGTCTATTTTTTTGTGTTCAGAAAATAAAGTTTTATTTTTTTCTTTCTTTCTTTCTGTGTCAAATACCTAGGGTTCCATTTGGACCGCAGGTTGACATGGAAAGACCATATCAAAAACAAGCGTAACGAAATAAATTTTCGATTTAAAAACTTGCTATGGCTTCTGGGAAGACAGTCAGCACTATCCCTAAGCAATAAACTAAGAGTATACTGCTCAGTGATAAAACCGATTTGGACATACGGGATCCAACTGTGGTCATCTGCAAGCACCTCGAACATACTCTGCTTACAAAGAGCCCAAAACAATATACTCAGGGTATTATCAGCTGCACCATGGTACGCCCGCAATTCAGAAATTCACGAATACCTTGAAATTCCAACCATCACAGACGAAGAAAAACGCTATACAGCTACCTATAGGGATCGCCTGACATCGCATCCAAATCCACTGTCACACACGCTGCTTCAGCCTCCCTCCATCAAGAGACTCAAAAGAGCCGATGTGCTTCATTATTAAGGGGATCTAGGGCACTGGTCTTAAGTTCTCCCAAACATTCATTCTGTACTTCAACTCAACTGTTTTTAGTCTGAGAGACTGATTGCAGATTAAAAAAAAAAAGAAAAAAAATATATAATATATATATGCCTACTTCATGTTGGTTTCAGGCATGATTTAGTAATCATTAAGTGGCAGTTTCAGGCATGATTAAGGCACTCAGCTTATCTTAGTTTTTAAAACTATTCAAAGTGAACACATCCACTATCTATACTGTAGTACCTCAGACTACAATATTTATTGTAGTCTGAGTGTAGTACATGTTTCTAAATTAATAAAAGAAATTGAGTTTAAGTTTGATATTTAGTGTATTTATATTAGGCATCGCGTCTTGCTCACCTTTAGAAGTAGGTACAATAGGTATAGCGATGAGTACGGCTACATCGATTGCGTTTAATTTCAGATGCTTGGGTCAAGTGGCGCGAGGTGACTGGTGTCATTTGCGACCCCAAAATGCCAGGTAAACTAAAGAGACAGGTTTGTAAAACCATCAATAGACCTGTCCTTTTGTATGGTAGTGAGGCGTGGCCGGTGCTTGAGCGACATAAGCAGGAGCTGCGTGTCACGGAGATGAAGATGTTGCGCTGGATGTGTGGAGTGACGCGAAAGGATTGCGTCAGGCACTCTCGCATCCGGGGCAGCCTTCATGTCCGAGACATTGCGGATAAATTGCAAGAATGTCGTAGACGACGTTCCGGTATCCGGTTTGTATCCGGTTTTCGCAAGACGTGACCGTACCAGCGTAGACGCTGGTACGGTCACGTCTTGCGAAAACCGGCTTGTTACGTGGGGAACAAATGTCTTGCCATGGCGCCTCCGCCGAGTCGTGGCAGACTGGGTAGTCTAGTTATATAGCTTGGGGCTAGATGGCGATGTGTGGAATGTCCTGCAATTTTTATTTATTTATTTTTGAAAAACCTTTTAGTATCCCTTATTGGATGACTCGATGATTGTATAATTCAACTGTTATAACCTAAACTAACCCTGGATTAACGTCAATAATTACTAATTATTGGAAATAATTAATTTGTTTGTTTTCCTTTTAAATAAAATTAGTTAAGTACCTAATTATGATCTAATCGTCTAGCAAAACCATGATATCTATATCTATGTAGGTATATTTTCTTCTATAAATATATATCTATACAGGGTTATTGGAAATTAATTGACACGGCGTTAAGGGCTTCTTCTGTGCACCTTAACAAACAACTTTTGTTCTACGACTTTTTTCGAAACTTAATACATATCCCAAAAAAAATATTTAAGTGTTTCTCGTACTGTCTGGTAATTTTTTATGTCTATGCGGCAAGTGCGCGCGCGCGATCGGCACGGGGCGCACCGCGTGCGACCCGATCGGGTTGTACCATACCTACTATGATTGATTCTGTGACGTAGACGTAGAGTTGAGTATTATTTGAACTGTTCGATTTAATTTTTTATTTTTGTATGGATAATTTTTATAATGAATTTCAAAAAGTCGTAGAACAAAAGTTGATCGTTAAGGTGCACAGAAGAAGCCCTTAACGCCGTGTCAATTAATTTCCAATAACCCTGTATACATATTATAATAAACTTGTAGACATACAGAAATTGGAAATGTAAAATACCCAGAAAAAAATACACAGGGCGTCTTAAAATCGTTACATGAACACGATTGTCTGTTTGTTTGAACCAGCTCATTTCATAAACTGTACTCCGTGTTGCACATAGAGCAATAGAGAGAGCTATGCTCGGTATTTCCTTACGCGACCGAAAAAGGAATACTTAGATGAGATCAAAGGCCAAGATTAGGGTGGTTAAGGTGATTGCTGAGCGTCAGTGGAGATAGGTGGGACATATTGCAGGAATGAGCAATTAAAGGTGGACTCGAAGACTGCTAGAGTGGCGCCCGCGAGCACATAGGTACTAGACCGCGCGGTAGACCACCAATGAGATGGAAAGACGATATCAAACGACACGCAGGTCATGATTGGATGACAACGGCTCTAGACCGTCAGGAGTGGAAGAGGATGGAGGAGGCCTACGTCCTGGATTGGACAAGCAGGAGATAGATAGAGATTATAATATGTCAAATATGTTTAATGTAGGTATGCCGTATGAAATTATGCTAAAAATTTATGCCATGTGAGTTAAGGACATTTAAGTTTTTTAAAAAAGTAGGGTACCCGGTGTGAAGGCAATATTTGTTCGTCATAATGGCCTCTATCGATAGATATAAGTCTGGTATAAGTCAACTCCACGCATTCATATAATAGTCTATTATATATACAGGGTGGCTCTAAAATACGTTGACAAACAGTTTTATGAATAACTTTATTGTTTCTATTGATACAGTGCTGTAAGTTTTAAATAATCAAAATATAGTAATATTTTATCTTAAATATTTATTAGTTTTAAAAATAACCGCCTTTTGCTTGGATGTACAGGGTTAAACGTTTTCTGAAATTTACAACGATTTTCCGCACCTCCTCTTCAGATATTTTATCCCACGCATGAATACGTGTTGCCTTCAGCGCGTCTATATTTCTAATCGCAAAAATGAAATAATTTACTCTTCTATCCGCCCTGGAGCCGCAGCAGTTGTCCCTTATCGCCAAAAACCGGATTCAGTTATGGTTTGGGGCGGTATTTGCTCAACAGGCAAAATTCCTCTAATTTTCGTCGAAAAAGGTGTGAAAATGAACCAAGAAGTATACTGACGGGATATTTTGGAGAGTGTATTTCTTCCTGGGACCCAGCAGCATTACGGCGACCAACTGTAGATTTTTCAACAGGACTCTGCTTCATCTCACAGGACCTCAAACGTGCAGCAGTGGTTTTTGGTAAACTTTCCTGGTTTCATAAGTTGTAAGGAATCGCCTCCGTATTCACCGGACTTAAACCCGATGGATTACAGTGCAAGAAGTATACTGACGGGATATTTTGGAGAGTGTAGTTCTTCCTGGGACCCAGCAGCATTACGGCGACCAACTGTAGATTTTTCAACAGGACTCTGCTTCATCTCACAGGACCTCAAACGTGCAGCAGTGGTTTTTGGTAAACTTTCCTGGTTTCATAAGTTGTAAGGAATCGCCTCCGTATTCACCGGACTTAAACCCGATGGATTACAGTGTGTGGTCTATCTTAGAGGCGAGGGTCCTGTGCGACTCCACACAGAAGTATAGACGCGCTGAAGGCAACACTTATTCATGAGTGGGATAAAGTATCTGAAGAGGAGGTACGGATAATCGTTGTAATTTTCAGAAAGCGTTTAACCCTGTGTATCAAAACCAAATGCGGTTATTTTGAAAACTAATAAATATTCAAGATAAAATAATACTATATTTTTATTATTTAGAACTCACAGCACTGTATCAACATAAACAATAAAATTATTCATAAAACAGTTTGTCAACGTATTTTAGAGCCACCCTGTATATACTTACTCGTAATAGTCAAAATATTAAATATTTTCCATCCCATATTCATCCCTTATTTTTTTTGTATGGAGTCAAACAGTCAAGTATAGTCATCAAGAAAATCATTTAATTTCTAATTCATGGAATTAATTTTATGTTTTACGTATAGGTGTGTATTATATTCTTTTTGTTTATAAAAAGAAAAGGAAAAATATATTATACCTAAAGCTTAAAGCTGAAGAGTTCGTTTATTTAATTGTTTGTTTGAACGCGCATTGAAAAAATATTTTTTAGTTGGATAGTACATTTATCGAGGAAGGCTATAGGCTACTTTTTATCCCGATATTCCCACGGAATCGGGAGTTACGCGGGTGAAACCGCGTTTCTCTTGATCCCTAACCAACATGGACCCTTTAGTACTTGTTTAATACTGTAGTTAGAATATAAAATAATTAAATATTTAAAAAATAAACCTTCTTGTAAGAATTCCACACCATTGTTATGGTAGAATGTAAGAAACTTAGGTATACCTATTATTTGAACACCATGTAAAACTACTTACAAGGGCTAAGTTTTTTTATAACTGTGTGTGTACGCAAAACTCAAAAAACAAATAAAGATCGGATTGCCGCTTTCCCGCCTATTTTATTTTCTTTGCCGGCCAGCTATTCTGTAATTATTTTTCATTTTCATCATTGAAAAATGTGAAATGTTTTACCCAAATCTATGTAATAAGTATTTTAAAGAAATTTTTAAAAAGAAATTATAATATACCTACGTGCTAGTCAATAAATAAAAACTTAACTTTATGTTATTTCTATTTTACTTCGCGCTGTCTGTAGATAAAGTTGGGACACATGAGTTGTGGTTGGGACATGGATACGTGATGAGAACTAGTTTTTTTGTCACTTGTCCGCTGGTAACAATAATGCAAGAATCGGTAGCTTAGTAACACCGTTATCTAATTCACCCGTGGTCATAAGTTATAACAATAGGTACCATATTATTTGTTTGTTTTCCTTTTATACAAAATAAGGTACCTACCTACTTAAATTGTGATCAAATAATCCAGGAAAAACATGATGATTAATATTATCAAAAGCAGTTTCCTTCAGCTTATATGTAGGTAGGTACTTGTATTTTTCATATAATATTCAAATTCAGTTTGTGAGCAGTGGAGATAAAAGTTGGTTGTGAAGGGAAAACAGGTAAAGTGGGTACCGTAGAGTTATAAAATACCATTATTGGAATGTTGTTATTCTTATAATATTTATCTAATTAATTCATGAGTTGAAAGACTTTAAATTTTTACTCGAGCAAGGCCTAAGAATCTGGAGTTGTAAATATTCTAAAAATTGCAGATTTAGAGCTCTACGGTGGGTCAGCAATTCTGACTCTGACTACCTGCATGTAATAAATCCCACCTGCATGCAAAAACTTCTTAATAACAGGTTATTAGTTCAATATTTGCTTTATTGTCAATCTAAAAACAAGTCATTTGTATATTTTCTGGGTTTTTGGTCAATAATATCAAAGTTTTAAAAACTTTTAGTGGCCCATATTAACCGCAGTACCTTAATCATTATATTAAAATACATTTTATTCAAATAATGGAGATCTATATTAATACTAGCTGCGCCCCGCGATTTCACCCGCGTAAGTCTCTATCCCGTGGGAATATCGGGATAAAAAGTAGCCTATATGTTAATCCAGGTCTCCAGCTATCTAGGTACCGAGTTTCATTGCAATCGGTCCAGTAGTTTTTGCGTGAAGGAGTAACAAACATACATACACACACACACAAACTTTCACATTTATAATATTAGTAGGATAGGATACATTTAACATTCATACAGGGTTATTGGTAATTATTTAGGAAATCAGTGAAAGCTACATCTGTGGACCTTAACAATCCATCTAAATTTTATGACTTTTAGAATTTTTTCGAAAATGTTGAGTTTATGTTTACACGAAAATCAGCTGTTACTTACACGGACAGGTCATTAATATTGAGATTATACTTATTTTTGACATGATAACGTCTAATAACCTGATGGAACACCTGTATTCACAAAAAAGTGTGACGTTGTCACGTTCCTAAAGTGTGACGTCAGTGTCACGTTCCGATGACGTCATGCCAACAATGACGTTACACAGCATGCAGCAATATAAAACAAACACGAGACGCGTTTAATAATAATATCGCTCCTCTGGGCTTGTGTTATGGCGACGAGTGACGAATAGAAGACTTATATAAAGGAAAAAATATGTATAAATAAATGAAAATAAAACAAAATTAAAAAAAAGGAGTAAAACATTTTTCAATTTGTTCATCGTTGTCTTATGACGTTATCACCTAAAATTATGGTCCGTAAACCGACTTCAAAGACATTTTTTTAAGTTTAAGTGTTTTGTAATTGTTCGCAAAAAATTACCAAATAGGTTCGAATTTTCAAAAGTCGTAGAACAAAAGTTGATTGTTAAAGTGCAGAGAAATACCTCAAACGATTTCTTATATAATAATAACCAATGACCCTGTTCATACGTGGTGAGGTATTAGATAGATGAAACACACGTCAGTGACAGTCATGTCCTTACTAAACGTTATTCAGAACTCAATTGAACAGTTCAAACGTTACCTTAATTCAGTTATTTTTACTTCTTGCAGTAGTGTGTTTCATTAAAGGGAAATAAAGGTGTATTTCCCGTTGACCCCACTATCTCGTCCCTACTGATAGGGTGTACGGGATTTCTTTTTAATAGCATAATAATACTGTTTGCAAGTGGCAAAATTGATCTCAAAAAAATATTTTGACACAGGAGGAAGATACCATGAAAACGGCCATCATAAGTAAATGGGAGGACAGTGATTGGAGTAAAACGGACACCATGAGTGATTGGAGTAAAACAGACACCATGAGTGATTTGGGTAAAAAGGACACCGAGCCGATTAACGCCACGGAAATGATATCCGGATGCGTGTCGCTGGGGATACTGATCCTGGTCATAGTGTTAATAATTCGCTGCTGTTGCGGCAAAGATGGTCGGTCGCGGGGCCGAGTGCTGCGGGCACCTGCTGCACCTCCTCCACGTTCGTATATTTATTTTATGTTTTAAAGAGCGAGCGAAGAACAGCTCACAACGTGTTTAAACACTAATATATCTGTCTCCATCCCTCAGCTCCTCCAAGTACGAACAGCCCCATCACTATCACCAACATGGGCATGGCCATGCCGACCGCGTACCCCGCCACCAGAGCCCCGCACCCTGCCACCGGAGCACCGAACTCCTCTGCGGCGGCCATGTACCCCACCGCCGGACCCCCATACCCGACAGCCGGAACCCCGTACCCCACCGACGACGCCGGGGCCTTGTACCCTACGGCACCGAACTCCTCCGCGGCGGCTATGTACCCCACCGTCAGACCCCCATACCCGACAGCCGGAGCCCCGTACCCCTCCGCCGGGGCCCCATACCCCGCGATACCGCTGCCTACAACCGCTCCGAATGTCCCGGACTGCAACGGTGAATTATTTACCTATCGATAGATATTATTTGATTGTTCCTATTTATGACAAAAGGGTTATATACGTTCTGTTTATCACGACTGCCGAGACTTCAAGTAATAGTGGACTAAAATTGGTGGGACCGCGACTTATGAATCTGTTCTACTAACTTTTAGATAACCGAAACATACCATATTTTTTTTTTTTTAATAAATATTGCAAGACATTCCACACATCGCCATCTAGCCCCAAACTAAGTAACTAGACTTGTGTTATGGGTGTTAAACAACGGATATACTACTTATATACTTTTCTTTTGTAAATATATACTTATAATACATAGAAACAACCAGACCACAGACAAATATCTAAGCATAAATACATGTCTGTGGCGGGAATCGAACCCGCAACCCTGTGTTTGGCAGTCCTGCATGGTGACCATTGTGCCAACTGGGTCGTCTTCAATTCCATCAATCAAATTGTCCATACATGTCATTTCTGTGTACTCCACACTCCCTAATAGATACCACATGTAGAACAGAAAAACAGAGATTCGAGCAACAGATACCGAATTGCTTTTCTTCAAAAGTGTATTGAACTTCGGACGAGTAATTTAATATTGTTTTGTCTTTCAGCTTTCACAGCGATGCCGCCATCATACAACGAGGCCGCCTTCGGTAAACAAGCCCTCTAGAACCCCACGTACTCAAGAGTTTACTATAAATAATTACGATATTCACGTCCACGTGATCTCCTTCGTCGCCGTTATAGGGCCCAAGTTTGTTAACACAATTGTGTTTCAATAGAGTGTCTATAGTATCGTAATAGACATTATGTATTACATTAAATGTCATAATTTTGAAGTTTATTGAATATAGTTTTAATTGGTATTATCCTAATGTTAACTACTCTATCAAAACACCACTGACTTAATATGGTACAATCGTGGCTAACTGGAATCTCAATAGTTGTCGAAACGGTATTCTCATACACATGTGACAGGTATATCTTTAGTAAGTATATCTTAGCTTAGCAATAGGGTAGATTTTGATAGGCAACACCAGCGACGTATCTATGACCATTCCGATTATTTGCGATGGCAATTAAGCTATAGCAGATTACCAAAGTCATAATCTCGATATAATCCTCCCCACTGTCCCCACAGTGGGGACGGTCGGTGGGGAACGACGGACTAGGGTAATTAAACCAAACTATAGATTTTTACATTTAAGATATTATTCTTCGGAAATTTTATTTTAGTTCTTAATAAGTACATAATACTGCATGCCCGCAATGGGTAAATTGTTGTAACATAATTTTAAAACTACCAACCATCCATTGTACACAATTTATGCGATAAATATTCTTATATTGTAAATAAATAATTTCTAACTCATAAAAGTATGACTTTTATCTATTCAAATGGTTTTATTTCTTTAGAGTAGCACTTGCTGGACAAAATTGATCCTATTGCGGCTTCTCGCGTGCCTCTTTATATACAGTGTTATTGGTAACTATACTATCAAGCAGTTGAGGGCTACTTCTGTGCACCTTAACGATCAACAACATTCTACGACTTTTGTCAGAGCCTAATACATATCCCAAACAAAGAGATTTGAATGTTTCTAGTACTGTCTGGCCATTTTCTATGTCTATGCGCAGAACGCGCGCGGCGCCGCGCGGGCGCGAGTGGGCGCGGCATCTTGCCCGCGCTTTACCATACGTACTATGACTGATTCTGTGGCCTATGTAGAGTTAAGTACTATTTGAACTGATGGATTTAATTGACCGAACGAGCGAAGAGAGAGCGAGAGGCCTAGTTTATTATTTTTGTTTGGAATTATTTTATAATGAATTTCCAAAAGTCGTAGAACAAAAAGTTGATTGCACAAAAGTAGCCCTCAACGGCTTGCTAGTATAATAATTACCCTGTATTATATTATTGTTTGTAACTATAGCTTAGTAACGTTCATTAGATTCGGGTCTATTGTAATCGTAGGTTAAGTAAATCATTTGTTATCAAGCTTTGGTATGACGTTATTTAGGTTTAATTTTTTTATTTATTTTTTTCGGGATTTGCCCACGAACCGTTAACGTCAATAATTACTAATCAAATAATTTAATTTGTTATTTTCCTTTTAAATAATATTAGGTTCTAAATTGAGATAAAATCATCCAGGAAAACCATGATATTAATATTATAATGTATAAAGCAGTCTCCTTCACCTACTATGTACTCGTATTTATTTATTTAATTATTAATACTTAGTTTGTGAGCAGTGGAGGTGAAAGTCGGTTGTCAAGGGAAAATTGGTAAGGTTTGTAGACCCATGCTACGTAGAGTTCTAAAATTACAATTATTGGAATGTTTTTTTATTCTAATAATATTTATCTAAAAAGTTCACGAGTTGGAAACATTCTAGTAATAGCAGTTTTGTAGCTCTACGGTGGATCCACAATTCCGACTCTGTCCATACCTTCTTTTTTTTATCATATTAATTTAATTTGCAGCTGAGTTTTTAATCAAGAAAGCCTCAAAAATTTCCAAAAAATGTTTGTATTTTCAAAAGTCGTGGATCAAAAGTTGATTGATAAGGTGCACAGAAATAGCCCACACGAAACGCTTTTTTGTATAATAACCAATAACTCTGTAAATGAGTGTACCGCAGTTCAGTTCATACGTGGTGTGATAATAGAGAGACGAAACACACTTCCGTTACAGTCATGTTCTTACTAAACGTTATTCAGAACTCAATTGAACTGTCCAAACTTAACCTTAACTCAGTTATTTCTTGCAATAGGTAGGTGTGTTTCATTTAAGGAAAAAAAACGTGTATTTCCCGCTGACCTCACTACCCCGTCCCCACTGGTGGAGTGTATGTATTTTTTAATAGTATAATAATACCCACCGTTTGCAAGTAGCAAATTGTTCTCAAGATAATATTTTGACACAGGAGGAAGACACCATGAGTCATTGGAGGGAATCCGACACCAATTCGTTCGACAACGTCATATTAATCAGGTGTGTGGCCGGTGTGATAGTGATTCTGGGAATAGTGTTACTAATTTACTGCTGTAACCGCTTCCGTGGTCGGACGACGGCACGGGGCCGAGTGCTGTGTCCACCTCCTACACCTGGTGCACGTTCGTATATTTATTTATTATGTGTATGTCACGTTCAAAGAGCAAGCGAAGAAACAGCTCACAACGTGTTTAAGCACTAATATATCTGTCTCCATCCCTCAGCTCCTCCAAGCACGATGAGCCCCATTACCATCACCAACATGGGCACGCAGAACGCGTGCCCGATCGTCGGAGCCTCAAACCCCACTGCCGCCGGGGCCCTGTACCCCACGGTACCACTGCCTACAACCGTCCCGAATGTCCAGGGCAACAATGGTGAACAACTTACCTATATTATTGATAGATATTATTTTATTGTTCCTATCTATGACGATAGAGCCACACCCTGTTTACGTTCTGTTTTTCGCGACTGGCGAGACTACAAGTAATAGTAGAGCAAAATTGGTGGGACCGCGAGTTATGAATCAGTTCTACTAACTTTTTAAAAATTCTATAGCGAAACATGCCATATTTAATTGTACATACATGTTATTTCTGTCAGTTTACTCATACCCCATAATAGATACGGTATTTAGAATAGAAAAACAGAGATTCGCGCAACACATACCTACTTACTAAATTGCTTTTCTTTAAAACCGTATTGAACTTCCGACGAGTAATTTAATATTGTTTTGTCTTTCAGCTTTCACAGCGATGCCGCCATCGTACAACGAGGCCACCTTCGGTAAACAAGCCCTCTAGAACCCCACGTACCATTCTCAAGAGTTTACTAATACGTATTATAATGACGCTTGTCCACGTGATCTCCGTATAGGGCCCAAGTCTGTTAACACAATTATTGTGTTTCAATGGAGTGTCGATAGAATCGTAATAGACATTATGTTTGAAGTTTATTGAATATTGGTATTAATAATAAATCGATCGAAACACCACTGACTCAATATGGTATTCTGCTCTACAATCGTGGCTAACTGGAATCTCAATAGTTGTCGAAACGGTATTCTCATACACATTTGACACGTATATCTTAGCTTAGCAACAGGCTAGATTTTGATAGGCAACACCAGCGATGTACCTATTACTTACCATTCCATTGAGACTCTATAGCGATTATATTGCGTTGGCAATGAAGCTGTTGCAGAATACCAAAGTCATAATCTCGATATAATCCTTCCCACTGTCCCCACAGTGGGGACGGTCGGTGGGGAACGACGGACTAGGGTAAGTAAACCAAACTAAGTAGGTATATAATATTTTATATTTAAGATATTATTCTTTATTCTTTGGAAATTTTAGTTTAGTACTTTTAATAAGTACATAATACTGCATGCCCGCAATGGGTAAACATAACATAATTTTAAAACTACCAACCATTCATTGTACACAATTTATGCAATAAACATCTATACATTTAAACCCGTTGTCCTGACTGACTGACGGATCAACGCACAGCCAAAACCGCTGATCGTAGAGACCTGAAACTTGGAAGGTGTGTTCTTTGTATGACGTAGGCATCTGATAAGGAAGGAAGGATGGAATCGCTTTCAGCGATATGGCCGCCCATTTGTGCAACTTGTTCTTTCTACCTTTTACTTTACTTTGTGTTTATCGTGTTCTGTTTCTTTCTGTGTTGTACAAATAAAGTTATCTATCTATCTATCCATTTTCCGAAATTCTACCCCTTAGGGGGTGAAAAAGGGGAGCAAAGTTTGTATGGGACAAAGTGATTCCTTGGTCCAATCTACTTCAAATTTTCGACATCTACGCGGACGAAGTCGCGGGCAAAAGCTAGTCCTTATTATAAAAATAAATCAAATCTAACAGTAACTCATTAAAATGAATAAAAATATTTATAAGTATTTTATTATTTCTTATGACTTTTTCTATTCAAATGGTTATATTTTTTTAAGTAGCACTTGCCGGACAACATTGATCCTATTTCAAAATGGAGTATGAACAATAATGAACATAGCTTAGTCTTAGACCATCTCTTAGTAGATATATTCTAAGGTTTCCGCGAACAAAAAAAACAACAAACAAAAAAAGCGATTAAAGAAACTTGAATGAAGAAAAGAAAAGGAGGTATGGTACGAACATGGATTTCTATGGATAAATGTTTGTTTACTCTTTTCTTGTCCGTGTGCTATTCTAATAAATGTCTATTCTATTCTATTCTAAAAGTATATAACTAGTATAATTATATCCGTTGTCTAGCAACCATCACTTGCGACTTTGTTTTATTTTATTTTTATCACTACATAGTATAAAATAAAGTCACTTTTCGCCGTCCCTATGTCCCTTTATCCCTATGTATGCTTAAATCTTTATATATAAAGATTTAAGCATACATATTACATACATATACAATACATCAAAATTCGTTGCGTAGTTATAACTACGCAACGAATTTTGATGCGGTTTTTTTAAATAGATAGTGATTCAAGAGGAAGGTTTATATGTATAATAATACATGCATAAAACAGCCGTGCGAAGCCGGGGCGGGTCGCTAGTAACATAATAATATATAAGTCTAGTTACTTAGCTTGGGGCTAGATGGCGATGTGTGGAATAACCTTAATTATTTATTTATTTATATTTATTTATTTCATTATGATATCATTTTTAAATGATATAATATGGCTGTATCAAGTTAAATCAACTCCTTAGGCGTTGAGAGGAGTCGTCAAGGGGTGATCGGTGGTTGGAGTTTTAACGGGAATGATGTACTGGATATTATAGTCGTGTAATTTAAACACTGAGGTAATGTAATTAGTCTAAAGTTATCTCGTTAGTCTAGAATTCCATGCAACCGCGACGTTTCATTCGCTAAAGATTGGCACTGAGTTTGACTCTAGTGAAATGAAAGCTACTCGCTGCGGTACCTACCTACCTATATAAACATAATTTTGTTTTAATATCGACCTTCGAACAGTATTTTATATCATTTTAATTAGGTCAATAAATAAGTATATTGCAAATATATATCTTTCTTATATATAAAAATCAATTGCTGTTCGTTAGTCTCGCTAAAACTCGAGAATGACTGAACCGATTTGGCTAATTTTGGTCTTGAATTATTTGTGGAAGTCCAGGGAAGGTTTAAACGGTGAGAAAGATAGGACTTACGCGGGTGAAACCGCGGGGCGCAGCTAGTTGCAAATACAAAACAATGCAGTCCAGAATGATTGATTAATTTTTAAATCTTCACCTTAAAAATAATAATGTTGACAATTTGGACAGAAGGACATTCAAGATTTGTGCAAAAGTAATTTCTTAAAAAAATAATTTTATTGTGTGACTGACCGCCAACAGTCAAGTGACGGCAAAAAAAATATTGTGAAGAATTTGTACTACCTACATAATACGAGACGGGCAATTACCATTTCCGCCGAGGCATAATATTATAGTGCTTTTCTCAAAAAAATGCAAGGAATTAATAAAACAAACACCTACCTTTTTGTCGTTTTCAAACTCATAAAATTTTCATATAGATTTTCTATTGATTCTGGAAGCAGGTTTTCCATGGCCAATTTCGCTTCTGATCTTAAATCTGAATCTCCATTTCACTCACTGAACCGTTGGAACTTGTTTTAATAATATTTTAGGTAAAAGTACATAACTATTATCAAATCAAGATGAATTTTTAGCTTTGCCGCTATTTTTTTATTTATTATCTGTGCCGAAGGGAAAACGCATTTATGACTATGCAGCCACGTGAACGCAATTTACAAATTGCGTTCACCTGCAAGTACTAAAGCAAAGAGTACTTTGGTATTTGGTTACTTTGGTAATTTCCGAGGCATTTAGTAGCTGTATCTGTTTGTGCCAAGTTCGTGTACTAGGAATATAGGCTAGGAGTCCCGACAACAAAATGCATGAATGAAATGTCACAGTGATAAATAGTATTTTCCTAGTAGAAAATGCTTATAAGTTACACGCAAACCAATCACAAAACTTTAATTTAGGAAGTCTATTTATCATATATGGACATGGCCTATGGACATGGCATGGACCCACTTCACCTACTATCATCTATACATATAATAAATCTGTAGACATGAAAAAATCTGTAATTGTAAGATATCCAGAAAAAAAATACACAGGCTGAACACGATAGGGTATTTTGTAGAATTTTTGTCTGTTTGTCTGTTTGTTTGTTTGAACCAGGTAATCTCATAAACTACAGAACAGATTTCAACGAGGTCCACACCAATATGTTCAGAAAATACCAGATTAACATTTAGGGTATTTTTCTATTTATCTTTAATACAATAATTATGATATTTGATAAAAAAACATTTAAAAAATGTGAAATCGAAATATTTTTCCGTGGTAAAACGTAATCGAATGTCAGTACGCTTAGCACTACTTTTTTACGTATTCGATCAAACTTAAAATCGATAAAACTTCGATGAAACTTCCTAAAAATCAACTTACTAGGTCCACCTGTCTCTGAGAATATCGGTAGTGACACACCGACAGACAGACGGACACGAGAGTGATCATTTAAGGGTTCCTTTTTTTCGAGTGCTTCAACAAGTCATACTAGGCGTACAGTACATGCCTCCGCTCAAGATGACAGCTGTCATAAAACCAAATAGTTTGCATATATCTACTACCTACGTGAAACTGAAAATGAGGTTAGTACAAAGAGGTATTTACGGAAGACCTCCTCGAAGTTACACTTCTATCGCGCTCAATAAGGTATATTTGTAAAAATCATTTTTTTCTTTTGTTTTCCTTAAAATTACGTAGCCCTACCACATCCAATAAAGAAAATCTGGGCAATTTGATCTAGAATTCAGAAAATTACAAAAGGGGTCCGGACATTCAGTATGGGAGCGTGGCAGTGTTATGTTTTTTGCGCTGTGATTTTAGACCCGATGGATAAATAATGCCCTTACGCTTTATAGGGCATTATTTGTTCATTTAGGTGGGTACGGGTCTCAAAGTGAACCGCACACTTTTGAAAAATCATAGGACATTATTTTTCTTTAAATATTCCATTTCCGAGACGCTTTAGTAGTTGGAGGTTGGCTTAGAGGTTTTAGGTGGGAACCACACTATGGCATAAACTAAAATGTCCTTTTGTAGTTTGGCATAAAGGTTTTGGCATAATAATTCTAGCCATAACCATCGCGCACATTCGGAAAATCATGGAACATCACTTTTCTTCAAAAACCCTGTATCCAATACGCTTTAGAAGTTTGGTGTGAAGGCATTATTTGTTTTCTTCGATGTCCTCTATCGATAGGTATAGGTATCTACGGGCACCGTGCTCTTTTGTAAAATCATAGGACATCACGATCATTCAAATACGCCGTTTCCGAGACGCTTTAGATGTTTCGTGTGAAAGCATTTTTTGTTCAACGTAATGCCCTCTATCGATAGGTAAGGATCACTGTGCATCGCGTTATTTTATGTATAAGTATCTGTTCTGTCCAATGGCCTTTCATATTTAATCATTAATAATATTTGAAAATAAAAAACGAACTTTTATTTGCACCAAAATAGATTATTATTTGCATGATGTTGGTGTTATATAAATACTATAACCTCTAATATTATTGATACAAAAATATGGATAGAGGGACAAAGGTAGTTAATAATTCTTTTTACTTTAATTTACAAAAAACCAAAGATCACTAGGATGACAAAGAATGTTGAAAGGTTTTGTGCGAATACGAATCGGACTTAGTTTTAGCTTAGGTATTATATTGTTGTGTATTATGTTCTATTTGTTTGAGTGAAATAAATAAATAAAAATATTACTTATCTACATAAGCACCTAATCAATCAAAAAATATAGCTTAAAAACGATGTAGGTATCTATTTTGTTATCATAACTTACACCGAACGTTAAATAGTACCTATGCGGGAAAATGCTAGTCATTCTATATAAACCAAAACCACATCGCGAACGAAGTCGCGGGCAACAGCTAGTGCTATGATAAAATTATAAAGCACGTGTGCTTCTAGATAGGGACATAATATTAAAAAAAAAAGTGACGTAAATTCCAAAATGTCATTTTTAATTAAAATTAGTTGTCGTTGTCACTGTCAGGTCAGTGTATTATTAACTTTATTTTGGTATTTTTCTTTTCCAAGGAAAATGTTGAATTAAAAACCAAATCCAATAAATTCCTTTAATTAAAATATGACTTCTCAGTACAAAAAGTTCACGAGACTTATTGCTAAGTGGCCAGTTGATTCTACGAAAGGCGAAAGGTTAGTTTTAGGTTAAGTATTAACCGAATTTATTGCGAACCTATTACTAAATGGATCATTATTCTTTCACAGGGATCTAGGTAAATTCATCCGAGACAGAGTTAAACTAGCATTTGAGTCGTCAGACAAGCACAAGTTAGATTCCGAGCTCTGTAATCGTCAATATATTTCACTGAACAAACTCGCTGATAATCACTACAAAAACAAGTACAAACGGACTCTGAGCAGCACAGCAACCAGCCTGAGTGGCGAAGAGTGCAACCTGATACTTTCCAGCGAAGTACTAGACTACCTGAAGGAGGAAAACAAAAGCTTTATCAAAAAAATCTTCAGTAAGAGTAAACAATGATTTCGAGACAGCTACAAACCCTTCCTAGGGCTCTAATTCGACGATCTCTGTCTACCGAAGCAGTTGAATACAAAGATCACACGCCGGTAATGTTAAACGAAGCCATAAAACATTTAAATCCCAAAGACAATGAGTTGTACATAGACATGACATTCGGAGCAGGAGGTCATTCAAGAAAAATCCTAGAAACTGCTAATTGTAAGCTTATAACACTAGATAGAGATCCTACAGCATTTGAAAAAGCTAAGAAGTTAGCTGAAGAATATCCTAACAGAGTTACACCATTACTAGGAAGGTTTAGTGAGTTACCGAACTTACTAAAAGAAAATAATTTAGGTCAGTCTTCCATAGATGGGATACTGTTTGACTTTGGATGCTCCTCAATGCAATTGGATAATGGCGAACGAGGATTTTCGATCAGTAAGAATGGAGTCTTAGATATGAGAATGGATGCAGGCCGAGACCCGACCCAAATAACAGCCAGAGAAGTATTAGCAACAGCAGATGAAGCGGAACTTTATAAGATTTTTAAAATATATGGAGAGGAGAAGAAAGCCGCAAAAATTGCCCAAACTATAATACAAGCTCGGTACATGATCAAAAACATAGATACAACACAGGAACTCGTAGAAATTGTCAATTCCTGCTGCCCCGATGAGGTTAGACTTGATAAATTACAACGTCCCCAATCGAATGCTACAAAAGTATTTCAAGCGCTTCGAATATTTATAAATAACGAACTAAATGAACTCAACTATGGCATGGTACTCTCGAAATATTACCTTAAACTCAACGGTAGACTTGTCACAATTTGTTTCCATTCCCTCGAAGACACCATCGTGAAACGTCACATCGCTGGAAACATCATCAACGAAGTCGCCAATCCTGTACCATTGAAATACCTAAATCCTATACTAATACAAAATCAGGATACCATCGAGCAGTTCTTGGATACTCCGTGGAAGCAGGTCAATAAGCATGTTGAACTGCCATCTGATGATGAGGTGGAAAGGAACCCTAGGAGTCGCAGTGCGAGATTACGAGCTGCCATTAAGATAAAGTAGTGTTTCAATAATTACTTTTTGAGTATTTTTTGTTAGAAATTAGTCTTATTTAATGAATATCATTTTAGTTGTTGCTAATTAAATATGAAGATTGTATCAAGACTTTTAATACACATGATTTTAGACAAAAAAAATCACTAGGGTGGTCACGGGTCAGTTCTGCCCACGCTCTGCCTCTCAGCTGGAAGAACTGACATTTTTAATATGGCGCGATCTGTCGGCCAGTTTATTAACTAAGTATAAATAACACTAGCAGAAGATTACGGCGTAAAGTTACTATGTACCTATGAAATTAAGGGTAGGTATTTGGAGAAAACGGGTGTATGTTAAAATGTATAAACTCAGAATACACAACGTTATAATTCATAAAGTTAAAATACCGAAAATCAAAATACATAAAGTTAAATAGTATAAGTTTTAAATTCATAAAGTTTTAAATATATAATAATAATATATAATGCTTATAACACATAATAATCAACAAGCCTAACTTTAAAATGTATAACTATCAGAATATATAAGTTGTAGGTTCATGTAAACAAAAACCAGAAATTGGTAAGTACCTACATAATTTGTTTATTAAAATAGGTAGATTCGGTTCTAAAACTCGCCGACCGCTGCCGCAGCACAGCTCGCTGCGCTCGCTCGGCTCGTGCAGTTTGGTCGCAGTTAAAACCGAACCTAACCTATCCATGTCGGTTCTGGGTAGGGGGTTTCTATCACAGAATCGACACGGATAGGTTAGGTTAGGTTAGAACTGCGAGACAGCTATGTCCACTAACGCACTATGAGCCGACGCGCGCAAGGCGCAATAGGAGGCGGGTGATCCGCAACGACCACTTGCCACCCTAAAGTGGCCTGTGGAGGCGGACTCGGGGGGTCGCGGTCGTCTCCAGATCACAGGCCCGAGGCAGCGGTGGAGAGGGACTTTTTCTCCCGTTACGGGTTTTAGAGACGGGTCTGATGAGACCAGCCGCCGCCACGGGGCAGCAGATGATATATGTAAGTGCTCCTGCGTCCCCGGCACTCACGGCGGAGAGAGGACACCGAGGGGTTTTAGTGGGTAAACCTCTGGCCGACCACCACCTTAGGCCAGAGGGAGCTCCACACATCCCCGCCGCTCCCCCGGCGCGGTGGGACGGTGCACAAGTGCATTTCTTCTCGAAAAAAATAAGGTTAGAACTGCGACCACAACGCACGAGCCGAGCGAGCGAAACGACCGGTGCCGCGGCAGCGGCCGGCGAGTGCTAGAACCGAATTCTACCTATTTTACTTGATTAGGTTGCCCTAATCAAGTAGAATTCGGAATTCGTAAAAATACCCATACATTTTTACGTAGATATATTGAACATATTATGTGTAATAATTAACATTTTGAACATGGGTATAATGACTATCGATATTTTGAACTTTTTGCTATAATAGTTTGCTTCGTTCGTAGGGTTTTTTATAAGTAAAGTCAATTATTCATTTAAATCTTTATTTGTTTTAGATATAAGTTATTTGAATTAATGTATTTTAAATTTATACGTTTTGTCATTATGTATTTCGTATATTATTTGAAACAATTTTTATTTATTTCGATTTTATGTATTTTGATCATTATGTATTTTGATTTTCGGTATTTTAACTTTATGAATTATAACGTTATGTATTTTGAGTTTATACATTTTAACATACACCCGGAGAAAACTTATCCTGTTTTAGCAGGGCTGTTTATATCGACTTTTGTATTTATCCTGCGTGTTTCACGCACGCGCTCACATTGCTACACACACCATCATGTGGGCGTTACTCCCGCAAATGTTATCGAATTTTGTAATTCCGTCTGCATAGAAAATTTGTTATCCAGATTCTGTAAATGTTAGGAAATTTTTATAGTTTGATTCGCTGTAACGTTACGCCAGAAATTTGACTCGGAATTTTATTATTCGTGCAGCCATGAAAACAATCATCGCAATATACAAGTACTACCTCTGTTCAAAAACTAAAATAACGATAAACACACAGCGCCATCTGTCTCCAAGCTAAACAACTAGTAGCTATGTGACAATGGATGTAACACTTAAATAAAACAAAATATAATCAGTAACATGATATTCATTTATTGATTCTCTTATTGAATGTGGTAACTAATCTAGGAATATCAACAATTTCTAAACATTCAATTTAGTTTCTTATTCATAAATACATATACCACATAAATCTATTTTATTTATGTTATGACTAAGGACATAATAATGTTCAACATCTACATCTATGCTTTATGTTCATTAAATTATTTCTCCCAGCAACTCTCTAAATATCAAGTATTTTATTATTGATAAGTTAGATTATATAGATATAGATTGAAAACATAATTATTGCAGCTGCAGATGGTACTGAGTACAGTGCGCAAAAAGTATCTGGATTGCGGCCAAAAGTGGAACTATGGGTGTGTGGGTACTGGTGTTTAATACCTTCGTACTAAACACCAGTGGAATAGAGCTATATAATTCGCCGTAACCGCACGGAATATGTTAACGGTAAAGTAACACCTCTAACAAATGTATACCGTCTCTTGTTCCCTCGCGATCACGGCTACTGCAACATAGCCCAACTGTTGAGATAAGAAAAAATGAAATACGTGATATACAAATTTTGATTATTTTGACTATTTTTACAGTAGAATAAAACTTCATAGGGATTTTCCTAAAATTATTCTACTGTAGATTAAGTTATATTTTCAATCTATATACCATTTTACTACAACTTAGAAATAGATTACTAGAATTTAAGATAATGATATCGGCTTTTACATCTTATCTGGATGAATACGGCACTAGCAACTTTAATCCATTCTGGTAAATGAGCTGTAGTGCCAGGGTCATGTATAAAAAGCTTGCCCAGAATTTATACCCTCACTTAGTCGACCGTGTTCAGAGGAAAGATCGTCAAAACATCTGGAGCCAACTAAGCAGTAGGTTCATTTAAGGTAAGTTAAATAGATCTAAAATGCAATAACTTAAAATATTTACGGAATTTATTATTCCAAAAATAGACTAGACTAAAATAAATTTATAAAATTCATAAAATAGAATATTTTTTATTAGTATAAATTTTTGTTTGCTATTTTTTTTATGGCAATGCCATTTTTATATTAGTATGAGCACAGGCATAATTGCCGGCAATAGCATGAGCTCAAAATAACAAGCAAAGGTATTTCAAGCAAAAAAAAGTCTATAGACAATTAGACACTCACTACTAAAACTAATTGATTTAAATAAATTTATTTTCGTTATCAGAAAAGGACATAAACACCAACTGGCACTTAGTGCCGATTTATTTTTGCGATTTTTCGAAATGCTATAACACAAATCATTCTCGGTATTTCTCAGTCAAACAAATGCCATAACACATATCCATATCAAGTTGGGAAATTGGAATGCTGTTATAGGTACAAGTAGTTTTCGCGTACATGATAATGGCAGTGAAAGTGTTAAATGTGTTGAATCAATAAAAACATATTGTAAATAACCAAGGATTTCGGTGTAAAATTGTATAGAATTTGATAGTTTTCTTAGATAAAACAAAATAGAAAATGCCTTGATACCTACCTTGAGATACCTTGAGACATATCAAGAACTAAACAAAAAAAAAAAAAAATCTTCAAATATTTAAACATTTTTGAAGCTTAAGTGCCAATTTTTTTATATTGGCAACACTGTTAATAGAAACAAATAGATTGATGAAATACTGTCATTAATTATCCCAATGATTTTACGATTTTTTTAAAGTTTTTGTTTGTTACAATTACAATAAACAATTTTTTTGAAGGTGATAAAAACAGTGATTTCACTTTAAGAAGAATAGTTGTGCTTCTAAATAGAAAGTGCAAAAAAAAAATTTAAGTAGTAGAGAAAGATATCGACTATTTTTTTCGTTTCATTCATTGCCAACGTACTTCTATATCTTTTTCGGAAAATGTTTTTGGGGAAACAAATGCCAACCATCTTAACACAGGTAAAACTAGGTGTCCAGACAACGTTTTAATACTTATTTATATATTTATTTAATTAACTTTTTACTTCTATGAGTATTTCGTTAATTTCAAAGTCATTGAAAGACTATCACGTGATTTAAAAATTAGCCAATCAACAACGAGGCTAGCGCTGATTGGTGCATATGGTCACTTGATCATCTGCGCGGCCTATCTGTTATCTACCTACACAGTACATATTATCGAAGGGATGCGATTTTAAAAGTTTAAGAACCTCATTTTTAGGATTCCATACCTCAAAAGGTAAAAAAAGGAACCCTTATAAGATCATTTTCTTGTCCGTCTGTCTGTTTAAAAAGGCGTGTCCAACTAGCAAGCAGGTTCATTAACCAAGTGACAGTAATGGATATTTTATTCTCTCAATTGTTGTAAATTATGAATAAGATTGCATTTGTTGCGTTCTTTTAGTAAAGTAATTAACGGATAAAAACTTCATACAAAACGTATACAAACATAAATCTCGCCCGTGCGGAGCTTCTTTTTCTACCACGTACCTAACCTAACCTTAAATACATCGTTACATGGTCGTTATTGACTTGTATGCAGGTAGTAAACTGAGAAAATATCTTGCATTTGCATTGTTCTTGGCATTTATTCCCCCAAATATAGGGCGTAAGTGACGCCAACAATGACCGTCGCCTATGACAAAAATTGTTAATTATTGCATGAAAAATGCTGTCTATATCTAAATTTTCTATAAAATTTATAGGACATGGTATAATTTTGAGACGAATATTCCTCGTTTCGTTTCTCGAACTCAAAAAATCAAAATTAGATTATTTCTTAGCCTAAAACGACGAGAAATTCTTGTCATAAAATTATACCAAAATGTTTGTAAAGATCTCACCTACAAATTGTACATTTGGCAACATTATTGGAGACCTACCGTAGAGTTCTAAAATTACTATTATTAAAATGTTTTCCGTTTTTAAAGGACTTTAAAATGACTACTTAAATACATACGAATAATAAACAATTTTCCTATCCAAACCGGAGGTTGTCCTTGGCTGCATTTTATAGTGCGCCGGTTTGGTGTCCAAATCATACTTTGCAATAAAACTTGTTATTGTAAAGGGCCTCTACGTGTTGGCTTCGGCTCCACGCACGCCTTCCAAAGGTCCGGGGCTCCATAGCCCCGTGATATGGTACAATTTTAAAACTCTACAGTGCATACCCACTTTCGTTGCCTTATTGTACAGAAAGTTTGAATGGAAACTTCAATTTTTTATTCAATAATTAGTAATTTAAGTTATAAGCGACAGGCATTAACAGAAAAAAATGTTTCTTGAACCAAGAAATAATTCTCACCCTAAGACGCTAGAAAATAATTTCTAGTTTTTAGTAAGTCATTAATTTGAAAATATTATGCCGTATTCTTAATTTAAGAATATTGCTTTTAAATTACCGGTTGGTATTTTAAGAATTTTAACTAAAAAGTCGGTTTACGGTCGATAATTTTACGTGATGACGTCATATGAACTCTTTTGTATAGTTGACATTACCATTTTGGATACTTCAATATCTTCTTCATAACGCACCTTACCCTTAATCTTACGTCAAATCCTCTCCATCCTAAGACCGCTTTCAGCGGTAACGCCGCTTATTGTGCCACTGTTTCATTTTATATAATTTAAATTAATTGTAAGTATTTACTTTTTCTGTAACTTGTGTGTGCAATAAAGCGTTCTATCTATCTATCTACGTTGCTACGGTAACCTTGTCAATAACGTAACATAAAGTAATGCATGACGTCACACTTTTTTGCGAATGAATCATCGATTTATTAAAAGTTATTTCTCTAGCGTCTATAGGGAGATGATTATCTCTTGCTTCAAGAAACTTTTCATTGTGTGATTTTATGGCATACTTAAACGCCATTAATATAATAAAGTATTGTTCATATGAACTATTATGGCATATAGTACCTATTTAGGTGGATGTTACGTCCTATTGACGCTGGAGAGTACGTTGTGCTTGGCTCGGTCTGTGGCAGCCGCGGCCGCTTCACGCATGTCTTTTAACGAATAGTTGTGTGTGTGCGGCGCGCCGGCGGGACGGGGGAACATGTTGTTCAGTACGAAGTTGAAACCGTTCACCTGGAAAATTGAAAAAAAAAATTGAAAATTAAGGTAAAGTTACTAACAAGTTTTTGCGAAAATCTGTATATTATTATGTATTTCCAAAAGAAAAACAAAAGTATTCTGTCCGTTGTCTGGTCACCATAACACAAGCCTAGTTGCTGTAACTGGTTACGTGAAAGGCATAAATTTTCTTCTGTTATAACTTGTTACAAAAGAAGAAGAAGAACTTACATACGCGGTTCTTCATACTGCCATCATCAGCTGCTACCAGTTTCTAAATACCGAGTTTCATTACAATCGGTCCAGTAGTTTTTGCGTGAAGGAGTAACAAATATATATATATAAACTTTCACATTTATAATATGAATAAGATTACAGAACAAGGTGTAAGTTACCATTTGCGATGCGTTTTTCCTGAAGCGATCAACACCGAAGGCGCGTATGGCTCGCGAGAAGCCGAACACTTGCGAGTCGATCCATGCGGAACGACGTGCTACCGTCTGGTTCGGACCTGCCGATTTGTATTCCACACGCTCAACTACACTCTGGAATATACAAGAATATATATTTGAATATTCCAACTCTGTAGTATACAGATTGGTTAATTTGAGTAGCTGTAACTACAAGAAAACGTGAAAATTGCAAATAAATAAATAAAATTGAGTTAATTTAGTTATTTATTTTTTGGTTGGATTTGTAATTTGTTTTATGTAGGTAATTTGTATTAATGACCAATGAATACATAGAAACAACCAGACCACAGACTAATATCTAAGCATTAATACTTGTCTGAGGTGGGAATCGAACCCGTAACCTTTTTGTGTTGGTGTTGGCTGTGTTTGGCAGTCCGGCATGGTGACCATTATGCCAACTGGGTCGTCTAAATAATTTATTATTGATTATCGGTTTGAGTGCCAATTGGCGTTTATATCCTTTCTATAGTTTTCTGATAACGAATTTTTTTATTTTAGAAGTATCTTATTATCTATGGTAATTCATTAAAGAGACTTTTAATGATGTCTACGTAAAGGATCGACAAATTCTTTTTTTTTGTTTTTCGGTCTATCTGTTTAGATCGGTCGGAAATCTGTTTAGA
Organism: Idaea aversata; assembly: GCA_907269075.1. Lineage (NCBI taxonomy): Eukaryota > Metazoa > Arthropoda > Insecta > Lepidoptera > Geometridae > Idaea > Idaea aversata. The sequence goes on from OU026100.1 coordinate 1,704,762, forward strand.
TTTCGGTTTACTTTTGTGAAAACGCCCTAAATGCGCGCGCATAATGTTCTAAAGAACATAATTTTGTTAATAGAAACATTAATAATGGTTTTAATAATTAGAAAATGATGTTCTAAAAGCGCATTTTACAATGTTAACGATTTCTTGGGTTTCTATTTTTTTTTCTTTCAGAATTTGTTTTTTTTTTTTTAAACTTACTTACCATAACTTTAGTGTATCCCAAATTCCTAGTGTATGTGACGAGTACTTTGTTCTTAGGGTCGACTATACTTTCTTCTATTATTTTCACTGATTTCGCACTGAAAAATCTGTAAAACAATAAATAATTTATTTACTAATAAGGCGAACTTTCACGTTCATGACTAGTAGGTAGGTACTGTTGATCGCGACATATTTAATGCAAAGTTATTTTTAATTAATGAAGAAATCATGGTTTCCAGGTTTGATCTTACTGAAAAATTAACAGGTTCGATTTCGAGCTACGTTAATGACTAGAGATGCCACGAATGTTCTTTACTAAGACTCCACTGTCCGTTTTTCCGTCTGTCACCAGGCTGTATCTCGTGAACCGTGATAGTTAAACAGTAATTGAAATTTTCAAAGAGGATGTATTTCTCATCCAGGTCTCAAAGTCAACGCAATAAACACAAATATAATATATTTATACCTCAAGTCAATAACAGTTTATTTTATAAGAGTTCATACTATACAGCTATAAAAATTTACAATCATCTACCGTTGCACTTGAAAGAACTCAATGGTGTCATTTTCCAAAAAATACTAAAATCCTGGTTAATATCTAAGGTTTTTTTATAGCATATCGGAATTTTTCGATAATGACGAAAAATAATAGATTAACTATTAGTATTATGTACCTGTACCAATTTAGTATAATTTGTGATTTAAGTTTTAAGCATCTATGTTTTTAATATTGTATGCTCGAAATGAGTAATCTGTTGGAACCATATTATTTGTAAGATCTTTATGTACACAGATAGAACAATAAATGATATTCTATTCTATATTCTATTATATTCTGTGGCCGCGCCGCTAACAACAAATACTAAAAAACAAAATATAATGGTATGGAACCCAACGGGCGCGAGTCCGAGTCGCACTTGGCCGATTTTTAATGTGTATGTGAATGGTGAAAAAAGACTTAAAAAAGATAGTTTAAATTTTTTTGTAATTAAAACACAAACTTGGGTATAAAATATAAGTATTCATTCAAGTATTCTTCATCATCTTCCTGGCCTTATCCCAATTTATTTGTGGTCGGCGCAGTATGTCTACTTCTTCCATTCACTCCTATTAGTCGTCATCTCATCGTTCACATACATATCTCTCATGTCTTGTCTCACGCAGTTCATCCATATTTTCTTAGGTCGTCCTCTTCCTCTCCATCCCTCTAAATTCATACTCATCACTCTTCTAGTCAGATGCGTCTCCTCTCGTCTCATCACATATCCATACCAACTCAAACGGTTCCCTTTTACTTTTTCAGTAACCGTGCTATTTTCAGGCTTCCTCTAATATACTAATTCCTTATTTTATCCATCCTCCACATCCATCTCAAAATTCTCATCTCCGCTACATGCAATCTTCTCTCATCCTATCTTACATAAAATATAATAAGTATGTATATTATTACGTATTTATAAACAGATCTGCGTAGTAATATTAAGCAATAAACCTGTTTCCGATGCACAATAAACCTTCTAAATAGATACAACAACATTGTCGTGTCATTGACTGGTATTATATAAATGATTTACTAAAAGTTACGTAATCTAAAGTACTTTGATTAAGTTGATTTCAATTATCTCTGTTTTGTTGTATTCAAACTTGAGATTGTAGGTAATATACACCTACGAACACCTATAGTTGTCAGAAAATAAAGTTGTTTTTTTTAAGCAAGACAGAAATAGTCCGAATAGTCTCTAATAGACGCTCTAGAGAAAAAGTCATGTTTTTAGTAAACTAGCTGCGCCCGTGGTTTCACCCGCATAAGTCCCGATACCGTGGGAATATCAAAATAGGAAATTGCCTATAGCCTTCCTCGATAAATGGACTATCCAACACAAAAACAATTTTCAATTCGAACCAGTTGTTTCTGAGATTAACGCCTTCAAACAAACTCTTTCAGCTTTACAATATTAGATACTTAATTACTTATAGATTTAAGAATATTGCTTATCATTCTACATTTTTTTGTTACCTTTTGATTTGTTTATTATTATTAATTATGATTTGAAATTTCACACTCACTCTAATTTGATATTTTTTTTTGTTTTTTTTTTTAATTGTGAGTTGGAATTTGTTATTTTTAATTTTTTTGACTATAGATTATTTATTTTTATTTTATTTTTTTGTAATGTATGGATTTTAATATCTGAAATAAATGAATTGAATTGAATTTACTAAAACCAAGAAATTGCGTCTGTAGGGAGAGGATTATTTATTGCTTTAAGAAACCTTTTGTTTTTCTGTGTATAAATACATTTAATTTTCTAAATGACTGATATATCAACATACAGCTCAAACAAATCGACGTATCGGGGTAAACTTTGGCATAAACATAGCTGTCGCAACGTAGGCAACCGCTAAGTAGTTTGGTAAAGTGAAACCCTACACGGACGAAGTCGCAAAAGCTAAATAATAAATCTTTCGAAAAAAAATCAACATGGCTTAACTCCGCAGCCACGAGTCGGATGCTAACTAAACAAAGACCAAATAAAGACCGTGTCATACATGTTAGGTTAGCCACTACCTACGGAGTCGACTGTTTCCTCCCTGGATATTGACACAGGGGCATGGTCATGACAGTTATAAGTTTTATGCATGTTATATTTGCTATATAGTATCATTATCCAGGGAGGAAACAGTCGACTACGTTTGTATGGAGAGAGCGTCGGTACCCGTTCCTCTCAAAGCATGTTAGTAAGTTCTACGAATGTTTTAAAAACATCGTCATATTGAACAGGAACTAAACAGTTTTGTGTTAGTAAACAATGAGTAATGTTGATGATTAGAGGTGACCTAAGGCTTGATAACTTCTGAAAATACTAATATCATCCATTTAAGAGGCGAGTCCCTAAAAACGTCATTTACTATTTTAAAAATATTGAAGAACTCCCTGCATTGTAAGACACTAAAAAGAATTCTCGATAGCTTATTAGATGAGTCTACAGTTTCACTGTCAGATATTTTGAAAATAATCCATAGTTTTTGAAAAAACAATTATTAACTTTGATGAAAAACATCGAAATCGACCTTTTCTATTTTAAGTATCTGTGCTACTTCGTTGTTATATTTGAAAATATTTTTGGTTAAATTGTGAGACAAAAGTATAGAGAATGCATTCATCATTGCAGTTTTTTACTTATTGAAACCAAATAATAATAATCAATGCCGAAACATAGATATTTTTTTTGGTTAAAATCATTCCTCGCTGCCCATACATTTTAGTATGAAGCCGTAGGTCGTGACATTTCGCTTTATATTAGATGTCGCGGCGCGCAAAAGTGACAGTGTCATCTCAGTATTCAAGGTGAGAGCACGTCCATTTGTTTCCCGACATTTATTGTTTGACCTGGCATAAGGGTGGGGTGCGAGTGTTGCACACGACAACTAATTTGTAATTGTACCTATTCTTCGAGCAAGGAGTCGAAACTAGGTATAATCCGCGCACAATGAGAATAGGATGGAACCTTGTCAAAGTAAATCGAAAATGACAGTTTATAAATACATATATAAATAAATATTGCAGGACATTCCACACATCGCCATCTAGCCCCAAGCTAAGTAACTAGACTTGTGTTATGCGTGCTAGCCAACGGATATACTACATATACTGGGTTATTGGAAATTATACTAGCAAGCCGTTGAGGGCTACTTCTGTGCACCCAAACCAACAACTTTTGTTCTACGACTTTTAGAAATTCGAACTTTTTTTCGAAAATTTTGAAAATCAGCTGTTCCTTACACGGAGAGGTCAGTAACCTTAAAATTTGACTTATTTTTTAAGTTTCATGTACTGTTTTTGGTCTGAATGACCTTTGTTTTATAAAATCAGCAAATACCTACCTACTTATAAAAATTTGTAAATATATACTTATAATACATAGAAATAACCAGACCACAGACAAATATTTAAGCATAAATACTTGTCTGAGGCGGGAATCGTACCTGTGTGGCAGTCCGGCATGGTGACCATTGTGCCAACTGGGTCGTCTTCAAGTAGCGTTAGCATAAAAGTTCTGAATAATGGGTAATTCGTTTTGTTGTAATTAGTTATTTTTTATTTATTCATATTTAGTGTAGCTACATATATAGTATTAGGCATTTCTACTGTATGTGAAGACTTCACGGACAAACATACATACTGACACATATACGGGTCAAACTGAGAACCGCCTTTTTTTGAAGTCTGTTAAAAATACACAAAAATGTTTCATGGTTGTAATCCTTTCAATAATAATGTTTAGGAATATTTTTTTTAGTTATTCCAATTATTATTCCCCAATGCCACTCATATGTGCTTCATGGGAATCATCATCAGAGCTTTGACTTTCTTCAGAAGTATCGCTTTCTGAAAAAAATGAAGTTGATGCAGCCAAAGTTCCCTCACCTCGGATGCGTGACACCGTGTTTTAGATATGCTTGTTGATGCTTGTTGCACTTTTGTGGGTGAGCATTTTCAGCCGTTCTCGCGACAGATGAGATTTTGACAGATGAGATTTTAACAGTTATTGTGCTTCTACTACTATGCAATATTGAAAACAGCGCCATCTCTGTGCAAACGGCCGAACTACGATACTCACTTCTGTACAACAGTGTTAACAGCGACATCTCTCGGTGGATGGTGCAGGTTCGCAGCGAGCTGCCGTACGCAGTTCGCGTCGCACGCTACCGCCATCACTGATACACGAGTGAGCATTTTCAGCCGTTCTCGCGACAGATGAGATTTCGACAGATGAGATTTTACACAGATATACAGTTTTCACTTCTGCCTGCACTCCCGGAGTGCGCTGTTTTTTTTTTGTATTTTTGAACAAACCCATAGGTTCGTCAAAAAGATCTCTTGACAATGTAATTCCCGAATTACTAGATTCGTGATCCACAGCCAACTATGTCATCATTTTCAATGCGTTAGAAAAACCGACTTCGTTCCTGATCGAAATATCTATCGACTGCCAGAACTATTTGAGGTGGTTGACTATTCAAAGTTTTACCCCATTTTCCACTCATTATCACTAAATCACTAAAATAATCACACAATAATTAATTACATAAATCTAGCATTTATAATAAAACAAACCACAATTTATAACAACACAAACCACGGTCGGAATTTATTATTTGTTTATTTAATCACTTTAATAAGCACAGTCCTTATGTGCTCGTTTTATTTATAATTTTGGAGAAAACATTTTTTTAAATGAAATCGCCATTGCTCCATAGACAATCTACCACAGACAATAATAATTTTTCTTTAAATCAATGGGTCTGTTTCAAATCCGCGACACTATGACCGTGCAAATAACTAATTTATACCTAATTATTATTCAGAACTTTTTTTCTAACGCTACTTTTCTGTCATTTTCGATTTACTTTGACAAGGTTCCATCCCATTCTCATTGCGCGCGGGTTATAATGTGATATTGATTATTTATTTTAACCTAAGAAATAACTGTTTCTATATTTCATTTTAATTTTTGACATAATTATGACAGGCAAACATAGACAAAAAAATAAATACTTCATGGACTGTGGTTTTTTACCTTTCGATATAGGGCATTACAACAAACAAATAATGCCTTCACACCAAACCTCTAAAGCGTCTCGGAAATGGGATATTTGAAGAAACGTTTATCCTACGATTTTATAAAAGTTCGCGGTGCACTTTGAGACCCATACCCTTCGATAGAGGGCATTACAGCGAAAAAATTATGCCTACACAACAAACCTCAAAAGTGTCACGGAAAAGGACGCGGTGATACGTCTTGTAGAAATACTTGGTTACAATGCTTTTATTTGAATATCCCGTTTCTGAGCTGTTTTAGAGCTTTGGTGTAAAGACATTATTTTTTTATTGTAATGCCTTTTATCAATAGGTATGGGTATCAAACTGCACAGCGGCATTTTAAATTACTATGCCGGTTGTGTCCAAAGATCTTTACATTTCGATCTCTAATTGGATATGTTTTACAAACAATTTGCGGGAAAGAAAAACTCAACTAGTATTTGACGTTCCTGCCTTTTGCAGGACTTTTTTTTTTTTTTTTGTTTTCTCTAAAGAAATTAAAATAGGAATTTATTGAGCTGTCAAAAATTAAATAAAAATATGGAAAAGGTATGATTTAGGTAGGTAGGATGTATTAAAATTGTAGCTTATTTTTATATTTTAATCCTATATATCGTAACTTATTTTTATTCAAGGTTAATAATAATGGGAAAAGTAAAAGGAAATTACTATAAATCCCAAAAAAATAAAGGAAGATTTAAGACAACTATACTACAACTATTTAACTATAATGTACTCATCTTTTTACCCAACTATATCGAATATTATAAAGATTGGTAGGTGTTTTGCCTGAATATTTATATAATAATACCAGCTGCCCTCCGCGGTTTCACCCGCGTAACTCCCGATCCCGTGGGAATATCGGGATGTAAGCTATCCTATCTCTCAAGTTGGATCGAACTGCACATGGTGTGCGAATTTTATTATAATCGGTTAAGTGGTTTAGGAGTCCATTGAGGACAAACATTGTGACACGAGATTTATATATATTAAGATATGATGCCGATACCGACACGTTTTAACCTGTTTCTTAGTAGGGCACATAGGTACATACGAACGTTTATGTGTGAATTTTCAATATATAGAGACGGATGTAATAATTATTTCGCATAATTATTATTATAAAAATATATAAATATAAAAATTATTATAGTACAGAACATTTACTTATTGACAATTTCGTTATCAAACAAAATACCCAAAAAACGTACACTCTGACCCCACCCTTTCCCGCCAGCTACTTACTACCGGACTGCAGTTTTGCGATGTGACAAGTTAAATACTACATACATTGCGTGTTTTCTATGATATTCATAAACATCCTACAAAGACGAACGCTTGATGAATATGTAACTTGTACAAAATGTACGATGCATCGAAAGTAGATTTATTTGTTTCCAGGGTGCGTAATTTTAATACTGCGTTGCACCTGTGTGGCTAGAAAATATCAATGTGTGTGTTCTATCAGAAGTTCCCACGGTCAAGGATTACAGGCTTAACAGTTTGTAAAATAAATACCTACAATTCTATTTACAGACAAGTTGAATAGTAGTAGTATTACTATACAATACAAGTTACTATACAATACAAAAGTTTATTGATGACAACTCATATAGTAAGTACTAGCGACCCGTCCCTGCTTCGCACGGCTATATTATGCATGTATTATATCTAAAAACCTTCCTCTTTAATCTCTCTATCTATTAAAAAAACCGCATCAAAATCCGTTGCTTAGTTTTAAAGATTTAAGCATACTACGAGTATGTTTACTTGTTGTAGTGCCCAATCGGGTTCATGTTGTGTCTAATTGTATTTCTGTAAACATCTATACTCATACATGAAGCAATAAATGATGATTATGATTATGACTGACGTAGTTCGGTCATCTTATGCGGAGGATTTTACCCTTGACATGTAACCCCGGGTGGTGCTAAAGGAGCAGACAATCAAGCGGTGGTAGGCCTTGGGCGATGGCTTCTAGCATCACCTCCTGGACAAAGTCATGGTGCCAAGTGACTCGTCGCGTTCCATCATGTTGTCCAGGCATGCCGTTTTCTTTCTAGGCGACCATGCTACATCTTCGACCTCATTGTTGCTTGCCATCACGTGAAATGAGGTTTAAAGCAAGCATATTTTGTGTAAAAAGAGTACCTATTCTCTTTTTTAACACGCTTTTATTAGTTATTAGTTTCACCTGTATGTTTGTATGTATGTATGTAACCGACTCCTTTGGGCACGATTTTGCCCTACTTAGAACGATCAGATTTAATTTACTCACTCATGTCATCAGAAGAGTATAGAACTTGGAAGTGAACGGTCGTAGAGCGAAAGGACGGACAAAGAAGAGATGGAGGGATTGCGTTAGAGATATGGGGAAAAGGAGAGTGAATGTGGATTTGGCGGGGAATAGAGTGGAGTGGAGATGGATGACATGTTGTGCCGACTTCAAATTGAAGAAAAAGGGAAGGAAGAACACTTCCTACCCTATTCTACTTTCTACTATTTATAGTAAATGTTGGTCTATAAGTTAGTGTTGTGTTAGTTACTCCTTTACCCAAAAACTACCGATTGAGATGAAATTCGGTATGCAGATAGTTTTAGATTGAGACAAACTTTTTATCCGATATTTCCTCAGGATTGGTATTTAGAGCTCGCTGAATTAAAATAATGATAGGTAATTTTTTTTAGAATCGGGTATAAATAGGTAAGTACCTTTGTGTGTTATAGTAACATGAAAAAACATTATTATTAGCAATTTAGCATATAGCTGCAATTCTTAGATAATTTTAAACCGATACGTGTTATCAGTTGATGATAAGCGCCTTACTTGTTTACGAGATAATTTTGTGACGTTAAAAAAAAGGAATTACAAAAACAACGTAATAGATATTGATCTAAATTGAATACACGAATGTTTACTACTTTGAACTATGAGCTGTAACCTGGTAGGTTTGTTTATTGGTACAAATAGTTGTAAAAATGCCTTCATGTGTAGTAAAAATATGTCACAACCGTAGTGGTTCTATTAAAAAAAGCCAGGGGATCACATTTCACAGGTAAGCAAGTAATTTTACAGCTTAAGTTCTCGTTTTCAAATTATTTTATTGACCAAAACAAAAATAAGCTAAGGTGACCGGAAGTTGATTTTTGAAAATCACCATATCATCATCATCATCATGTCAGCCCATACACGTCCACTGCTGGACATAGGCCTCCCCCATACGACGCCACAAACAGCGGTCCTGAGCCGCCTCCATCCACCGACTACCCGCGACCGCCACAATGTCGTCGGTCCACCGGGCAGCTGGTCTCCCAACACTCCGTTTCGCGTTGCATCGTGGCCGCCACTCGAGAACCTTTACTCCCCAGCGGTTGTCAGTTCTGCGAGCTATATGACCTGCCCATTGCCACTTCAGCTTACCAATCCTGAGAGCTATGTCGGTGACTTTGGTTCTTCTACGGATTTCCGTATTTCGGATTCTATCACGTAGAGAAACTCCGAGCATAGCTCTCTCCATAGCCCGCTGAGCGACTCTGAGCTTATGAACGAGGCCTATAGTCAGCGACCACGTCTCGGATCCGTATGTCATCACTGGTAACACACATTGGTTGAAAACTTTCGTCTTGAGGCTCTGTGGTATTTGTGACGAGAAGATATTGCGAAGCTTCCCGAACGCTGCCCAACCGAGTTGGATTCGTCGGCTGACCTCTTTATCGAAGTTGGATTTACCTAGTTGAACCATTTGGCCTAGGTAGACATAGTGATCAACAACTTCGATAACATCGTCTCCAATGTGAACAGGTATGGGTACGACGTGGGCGTTCGACATGATCTTTGTCTTACCCATGTTCATTTTAAGACCCACCTGTCCGGAGATGGTGTTGAGGTCTCTCAGCATCCTGCTGAGGTCCTCCAGCGATTCTGCCATGATGACTATATCGTCGGCAAACCGAAGATGAGTGATGTAATCGCCATTGATATTGATGCCATATCCGTCCCAGTCCAAGAGCTTAAATATATCCTCCAATGCAGAGGTGAACAGTTTCGGAGAGATAACATCTCCCTGTCTCACCCCTTTTTGCAATGGGATCGGATTTGTGCTCTGGTTCTGAAGCCGGATAGACATAGTGGCGTTGCTATACAAACACTTCAGCACTTGGATATACCGATAGTCAATTTGGCACCGCTGGAGGGACTGCAGCACTGCCCAGGTTTCGACTGAATCAAAGGCTTTCTCGTAGTCCACAAACGCAAGACATAACGGCCGATTATACTCCTCTGTCTTCTGTATTCTGTACAAATCACCATAAATGTGGGATAATATACTTAATATGTTTTGGTTCACTTGGAATTCTTACCTAATTTGAATACCTACCTTTTTAGATATAGATACGTATACCTTTTTTTTCGAAAGGTGAGAATTTAAGTATATAAAATTCTCATGTTGCGGTGTTAGTTACCAAACTCCCCCGAAACGGTTTGACCGATTTTGACAAAAATGAAAAAGCTACCCTGTTCTTCACTATCACTATCACTACATAGTATAAAACAAAGTCGCTTTCTCTGTCCCTATGTCCCTATATCCCTTTGTATGCTTAAATCTTTAAATCTACGCAACGGATTTTGATGCGGTTTTTTATTAGATAGAGTGATTCAAGAGGAAGGTTTATATGTATAATACATGCATAATATAGCCGTGCGAAGCCGGGGCGGGTCGCTAGTAATATTATAATATCTTGGGTTGTAAGGTAAGGTGTTTAATTTGTTGCCTCTTTACGCAAAACTATGAACGGAAAAAAAGAAATTTGGTATGTATGTAGATGGCTGGAATAACACATTCTATTCGTAAAGAGACCTGAGGAACCAAATTATTTGAAATCGGTTAAAAATTAAAAAAAATACAAATTAATAGCGTTCGAATCATCGTGACACCAATCAATAAGGTCATAGTTTTTATGACAAAATAATCGCATGATAAAATTGTTTATGTTTTAAGTCAACTACTTTAGTAATTAAAATTTGTTTTATTTACGTACAAGTACAATAAAACCTTGTAAAGTGCAAGTACCTTACAACGTACAATCAAAGACGTTAAGAACAATGACATAGTAGATAAATAGTCCAAGCAATGCCCTTGAAGCCCTACGGCAACTGCTATAGCTAGCGCACACGGCAGGGCACGCTATTTAAAATGTAAATTCCTAGGTACTTTACTTATTTACAGACTGTTTTTCCACAACTAGACCTCTGTTAGATCCTTCTTGCGTGAGGTTGTGAGACTGATTAGCTTTTTTTTTTCTAAATTAGTTTCGAATGGCTGGGGAGATGGAAAGCTTTATAACCATCATAATCAAGAGAGAATGCGGCACAGAGAAATGATAATAGGACTTAAATGCTAAAATTGTATTTATCATAAAAAGGTTGTCTGGAAGATATCGCTTTGAACAATATGGCTGCCTTCTGTAACACTTGAGACTTGGGCTTTGTTTTAAAATCTATACTAATATGTTTGTTTGTTTGGACGCGCTAATGTCAAGAACTACTGGTTCGAATTTAAAAATTCTTTTTGTGTTGGATAGTCCATTTATCTAGGATGGCTTTATGCTACCTTTCATTTTGATATTCCCACGGGATCGGGACTTACGAGGGTGAAACCGCGGAGCGCAGCTAGTTTAATGTAATTTAAAAGTAGTGTTTACCTACAATACCTAGTTGGCACAATGGTCACCATACCGGACTGCTAAACACAGGGTCACGGGTTCGATTCCCGCATCAGACAAGTATTTATGCTTAGATATTTGTCTGTGGTCTGGTTGTTAATATGTATTATAAGTTATTTACAAAAGAAAAGTATATAAGTAGTACCTATATCCGTTGTCTAACACCCATAATACAAGTCTAGTTACTTAGCTTGGGGCTAGATGGCAAGGTGTGGAAGGTCCTGCAATATTTATATTTATTTATTTACTAGCGACCCGCCCCGGCTTCGCACGGCTATATTATGCATGTATTATACATATAAACCTTCCTCTTGAATCAATCTAATTAAAAAAAACCCCATCAAAATCCGTTGCGTAGTTTTAAAGATTTAAGCAGTCAAAGGGCAATAGGGACAGAAAAGCGACTTTGTTTTATACTATGTAGTGATGATAATAAAGAATTTATCTATCTATCTATGATTACAAAATGGATTTTAACTGTTCATAGACATGGAACTAGTACCTATTGATAAAACTTTACCATAAAGTTAATCACTAAAAAGAATTAACCTAACCTTGAACGAGCAGACAAAAATTCCCACATAGTGCCTAACTGCCTACCACTGATAAGTTTACGATGTAAACATATTTGTATTTTTAGATGGCCATGATTAATTGATGGTAAATAATTATTAACTGGCTATTTTTGGTTTAACACTGAATCATGCTATTTGTCATTGTAATATTTATAACTAGCGACCCGTCCCGGCTTCGCACGGCTATATTATGCATTTATTATACATATAAACCTTCCTCTTGAATCACTATATCTATAAAAAAAACCCCATCAAAATCCGTTGCATAGTTTTAAAGATCTGAGAAGAGAAGAGCATACAAAGGGAAAGAGAAGAGCATACAAAGGGAAATAGGGACATAGGGACGGCGAAAAGTGACTTTATTTTATACTATGTAGTGATTATAACAGTTAATACCGTATCAAACTAATTGACATCAATTCAAACTATCTGTCCAAAATGTCTGCATAGAGTTTAATTTTTCCAAAATCATTACTTAGCGTCAAAAGAGACTAGCATCACTTCCCGGTTTCACCCGCGTAACTCCCGATCCCGTGAGCTGTCATGATATTATATTAATCAGTCAGGACTTTGAATTTTAAATTTATAAATGAGAAAGTAACTATTAGGTACCAGCGGGTAACAAAAGCCAATAAAAAGTTTAAAAAATAACTTGATATCAGTGACAACATAACAAAAAAAAAACAAATAATTTGTTTTTCAGATTTACAATACTGCAAATCTTTACCTTTTTGAGTAGTTTTCCCTATTATTACGAAATATTTAGTTTTTAATGAAGCCACAGGTTTTATTACGATGTTTTCCTTCACCATAAGAGCAATGGTAATTAGCACACAGTTTGGATAAAGTGTTGTTTAGACATACCTTTCTCCCCATTTCGGCACTCTATTCGTTTTTGTGAGAACCCTCTTTGTGTGTAGACATCCATCTTTCACCTGTCGGCTGCATGTGTCTTCCGACAGCACGTGGGTGCTGAAACAATCAATCAATAATTGTTGTTACTTATTATACTTTATGTATTGACTAGATGGACGGACAACTTAATTCGTCCAAAGGAAGTTGTTGTACGCAGAGAGCATGCGACCGATTGAGCTGAAAGTCTTTGGGGGACGCCTATCTTTGGGGGGTGGCAAATGGCAGCGATAAGGCCGCCCATTTGTGCAACTTGTACATATGTACTTGTGTATATTTGCAGAAGGTTGCGGGTTCGATTCCCGCCGGGAACAAGTATTTATGCTGACCATAAATTCTTGTTTCTGGTTCTGGGTGTTTCCTATATGTATAATATGTATATATTTACAAAAAAAAAATGTATATAAGTAGTTTATCCGTTATCTGGCACCCATAACACAAGCATTAAGTTGCTTAGCTTGGGGCTGGATGGCGATGTGTAATATGTCCTGAAATATTTATTTATTTATATTATCATGTTTCATGTTCCTTACTGTGTTGTACAAATAAAGTTATCTATCTATCTATCTATGTTTAGGACTGGATGTGTTGAAGCTGATATACTGTATTTCCAAAATAATAAGGTTCTATTTTGCAAAGATATATTTAGAGGTATTTCAAAAAATTGAAAAGGTAATTGCTTTATCAAAATACTAGCGACCCGCCCCGGCTTCGCACGGCTATATTATGCATGTATTATACATATAAACCTTCCTTTTGAATCACTCTATCTATTAAAAAAACCTGTATCATAATCCGTTGCGTAATTTTAAAGATCTAAGAGCATACATAGGGAAGTGAAGAGCGTGCGGAGCGTGCATGGAGGCCGAGGAGACGACCGCGCATGTGCTGCTGGACTGCACGGTTCTAACGGAGATTAGACTCAGGACTTTAGGTGACATCAAAAGCCTTCCAAAGATTTTTGTAAAACCACATCTTGTGGCAAAATTTATGGAAGAGCTGGGCTGGTTCTCCCCCTGACAAGTAGAACCTTACGCAAAGGGGACCCAACTAAAGAGGTCTGATTGCGGAAAACAGCCCGTATACAAGTACAAGTACAAGTACAAGTAGGGAAGTGAATTTGTTTTATTATACTATTTAATGAAGTCAAATTGTTCTGCTTAATTATTAGTGGAACTATCAAAGCACAGCTGAAAGAGCGGAGTCTACACTCCACGGTTTCACTGGTCTCCCAGTCTCATAGAAATAAAAGGATCAAAATAAGCTTATTATGGCAAACTCAGGTGCAGTCAGTGAGCACTTGTCACAGAAGGTTGTGAGTTTGATTCTCATCTTGTTCTATGTAATCACAAAAGTATATTATATGAATACCATCCATTGTCTGGCCATATTACAAGTTTTATGTTTTATTATTATTTATTTACGTTCCCTTGACAATACTAGCATTGACTAGCAGTACCCAGGACCTAGATTTTTCTCTCTCTAGACTCTACAATTCTCATTGGCATCTAGTTGGAACAAAAAAAACATAAAATGAAATCAATGGACACTAACTATGTCAATTGCCACTTTATTCAGGTACAAAGTCCATAGCAATCAGTTGTCAAGATATAACAGACCTTAAAAACACCTTCAATAGAAATCCACATTCTTTATAGTGTAAAGTTGCATGGATATAGTAGGAAGCATTTGCAATTCATCATTAATTGTGAATTCTAATAATGAAGCGATATATTGCGCAGAATAGGCTTGCATTTTATTACTAAATTAGAATCTAAAAATAATTAGAATTAAGTACTTATTTGGAAAATAGGCATGTTATAGCAAACCTAGGTTTAATAAAATTGATTGCTTTAGAAGCATCAGGAAAAAATAATACATTTTTTATAAAGAAAGTAATACCTGTGTATAGTAATACAGTGTGCAACTTATATAAACACTAGCAGCGCTCCGTAGTTTCACCTGCGTATATCACGATCCCGTGGGAATATCAGGATAAAAGTAGCCAATGACTCTCCCAATAAATCAATGTATTATCCTACCAAGTTTCATTAAGATCAGTCCAGTAGTTTCGGAGCCAATGCAAACAAACAATCAAATCTTTCCACCATTTAGACAAGCATGTTTTGCATAATTTTAACATTGTAATTAATTTATAAAACTTACCTCTGAGGGTTAGGGTATCTTTTCCAATATCCACATGCAACTTGGTCCCAACTGTAGTTAAATGTTGATGTATTCTCATAATACCTTGCCATTTTGCCTTTTTTTTTCTAAAGTCTTTATATCGGAATGATTGTCAACAACTTTCAGCACACCATGCCGCTAAAATCACAACACATTATATAAATACGTATGTATCATATTACATAAACACTATCTAACTGGGTCAAAGATGATATTATTCGTAAATCTTTTCGATTGCGCCGAAGCGGGGGAGACGCGACCGTGAGTGAACGAGCACAAAGCCTTTGTGACTGTCGTCACGTCCCAAGAGGAGCCTCAAAACATCGTCCGCTTGCACTAACTCACAGAGGACAAATTCCAATCACATGTTACACGTCTTATTTCACATTCTTCACAAAAGATAAGCATAAAAGTACTACGATTATGTAGTTCGAAGCAATGCCATGCCTTTAAATAGCCCTATATTAATAAAAAACATAAATAATTACAGAAAAACGCGATCTTACCGCCTCGCCGGAGTAACTTTGTAAACCAATTTTATTTGGTTCGGTACGTCTAGGAAACCTAGTCACGTATTTTAAAATGGTCCTGAAAACTTATTTTGTGAATTCCACGTAGGTTAGAGCTATTGAACACATGTTATCATTCATATTTTCAATGTTTTTTTGATAATTTTGATAAAACAGACAGAATAATCCAGAGAGAATTGAAGTGACAGTGACAGTTGACAGCCAGCCAGCCACTACACCATAGATAACAAACTTTTGAACGAATGAAAACATTATAAAAACATCTCGCACACGGGCGACTCAAATAGTCATTTCAAATAGACTTTCATTCGCTGTCGAATAAATAATTAATTTTAATTTTATCATTATGTTGCCCAATAATTTAACTCCAATCTTTTGGAGATTTCTTTTATTTTAGAATTAATTGCATAATGACTTGAATATAAAACTTGCAAAATAATAGTAGGTATTAATATATTTTTTATAATTTTAGAATCATGGTATCAATTTTAAGATTATTTTCAAGAAATCTAAAGTTTGATCATTAAACAATACAATGTCAAAGTTTTCTAAATATCTCTTTAGATTATTTGACCTTTTTTTACTAAGATATGCTATCTTAACAATATTATTTGGTTGCTCCAGTCCATCAGCCATTTTAGCATCACCAATTACATCTCCCATTAAAATTACATTTTTTCTACTTTTCATTTTGTTGTAATTGTAAAATTCTGAGTCTCGAATAGTCGCTTCATTTTTGTTATAACTGTGTATCGGATCGCCTTTCATGCCCTCAATAATATCCTCTCCATTCAATTCTAAAAAATTTGATATGACCTGAAACAGACAGAATAATATCATTTTATTTTAGAACAGAGAATAAAAGTAGAAGTGGAGTAGAGACGCATTTGCCCTGTAGTAGGACACTATGAGCTCGTAATATTACAAAATAAATTTAATATAAAACGTATGAATATATAATTAAAGAAAAATTGATCAAAAACGAGAACAAACACTACCTAATAGAAAGAGATAATATTAATTCAAAGAGTTACCCTTTAAATATGCAATCCATGGAAGCTAAAGGCTAAAGTCTAAAAAATTATAAGATATAAATATCCTAATTCCTTACTTCTATATTTGGTGATATTAAGTTTGCAGTCTCCAATATAGCTGTTAATGCATCTCCTAAACCTGAAGATAATATCACAATGGGAACATTTTTCAACTTGCTCCATGAGAAAATGTCATCTACCCCATACCTGTAAAAAATATAAAATATTTATATTCCATCTGAAGGTTTTCTTGGATGGAAATTTCTTATAATCCTGCTTTATACATGCTTACCTTATACAGCACTTAGTCATATTACCAGCCAATTTATTTAATTCATTCCTAGGGAATTTGATTCCTCTGAAAATGTTAAAATATAATTAATTCGGATTTGTTTTTTTTATATATTACAATTATTGTTTTTTTATACAACTTAGAAAAAGAATAAAAACATACTTCATCAAGTTATGTGCCGCTCTGTACCATTCCAGCATATATTCAGATTTTTTAGTCTCATTAATTTTAGGATCGTTTTCAATTGGCTTATATTTTTCATATAACTTATATTCCTCTTCTTTATAAGTTTGTGGAACGGAAGGGCAAAGTCTGAACATTTCTGTAAAATTAAATTATCACTTAAATAAATATGAAATAATATGAATCTAAAAAGTTGAATTTATATAGTCATAATTTTAATTTAATACTATGGTTTGTTCCCAGGGTTAATTTGTCTACAGTTAATATTATATTTTAATATATTTATCTATTAAAAAAGAAATAAGTCTCCTATCCAATCGAGAAATTGAAATTTAATAGTAATTCTTACCAAAAGTGTTTAAAACTCGTTTCCCTTCAATTCCATCATCTATAGTTAAGGTATTATCAAAGTCTGTAATTATTTGTAGATTTTCAGCTCCGGCAGATACCAAACAACTCAACTTTTGTACCAACATTTCTTCATTTGCAACATAGGTTGAATTACTTCGATTTTCAATTATTTCTTTAATTACTTTTGATTGGTTTGTTTTTGCAAATACTGTAAAATAAATAATAATACCTGCACAATCGGTACTTAATTAGAGATAATTATATATATTTATTGTCCAATCAATTACATAAAATCATTGAGATATACCTATATTATATTATTAACTTTGAATAATTTATACCTACGCCAAATTTGTGAGTACCTAAACCAAACTATTGACACTGCACATGAAAATCTAGTTCAAGGTTAACGTTTAATTACATGCATTACTAAACTTACTTGTGTACAAATTGTACCTACAAGGTAAGTACTTACTAAAATAATAATATATTTTACTTACCAACAACAATTGGCACAATGAGGATAAATAAGATCTTTTGGTACAGTTTCATTTTGATACGATCTCTACTTTATTTAATATTAAACTAAATTATGTCTTAAAACAATTATACAAGTCACTTAGTTCGAAGATCCATACACAAATGAGGAAATGACTGTTATTCACATATTAAGAAAAGTAGGTACCTAGGTAGGTAGATAGACTGATAATTTTAATTGCAAAACAAACAAAGTTGTCTCTTCGCTCGCACTAGCTCCGCCTACCAACAGTAGGTACCTACCAACCGACCTAATAAAAGTGCAACAAACTATATTTAACAATTAAATAAATGATCACGAATATCGTTAATGTACACACGATGAATAATATCGAGGTAAAACTTAAAAAATCTTAAGTCGTGATCACAAAACATGAAAAAGGATGGTTGTGAATGGTCGTGATATTTACATTAAAAATATAGTGTTGTGTGAAAAACAACCTTGCTATGAATTAGCGCTGTGCGGACGAACTTTAGAATTCATTCATTCACTCCGGGGCCCCATTTGTTTATGGATTACAATGATTACAGCGTCCTACGGCTATCCCACGGCCCCCCCATCCATGCCCAGCCCTAAGGATCTTGACACCGGAAGTAGAAACAAAACTCTGTACAAGTAGTCTACGGCAATTCACAATATGGCGTGAAAAACGAAACGAATGAAAATTTGTTGAGGTAAGAGTTGAGAGTTTTCTGAAATTATGGATGTTTACAAGGATTATTTACAACAACTGAGAAAACTATCCTTCAGTGAAGTGTACATAATGATAGGGAAAAATTTAGAACCGGAATTAAAGAATTTTGTCCACTTAGTGTCGGCGGTAAAATTCGAAGCCAGCTCCTATTATACATTTTACGCCCGATTCAAGAAGATTTTATCTAGTTTCGTGGTCTTCCACGCTGACAATGTTGACGATGTCATAAAGGAAGCTGATAAATATAAGCATACTCTGACTGATAAGGAGGAATTATTAAGGTTAGTTGAAGAAACTATATCTACCCACCATTCGAATCAAATAACTTTCGGTAAAGAATTTCTTCCTTCCAATGCTGAAGAGAAGCGAGTATACGAAGAAGTTCAGAGTGAATTTAAAGATTTTATGGAAAAGGTGGATAGATTTAAGAAACGTATAAAAAGCTTTGATAAACAGGAACAAATTAAACAATTTGCGGAAGTACATTTCGAAAGAGCTGTTGTAAATACTAGTAAAGCTATTGACTTCACGAACATCTTCATATCAATGATGCTGGCTGATCGCGTGAGTTTATTATATTTGGATTTTATTTAATCTTTAGCTAAATAAATAAATATGGCAGGACTTGTGATATGGTTGCTAGACAACGTATATACTTACTACTATCATACTTTTCTTTTGTAAATATACACCTAATAATACATAGAAACAACCAAACCACAGACAAATGGTCTGGTTGTTTCTATGACGACCCAGTTGGCACAATGGTCACCATGCCGGACTGCCAAACACAGGGTCGCGGGTTCGATTCCCGCCTCATGCAAGCATTTATGCTTAGATATTTGTCTGTGGTCTGGTTGTTTCTATGTATTATAAGTATATATTTACAAAAGAAAAGTATATAGGTACTTAAGTAGTATATCCGTTGTCTAGCACCCATAACTCAAGCCTAGTTACTTAACTTGGGGCTAGATGGCGATGTGTGGAGTGTCCTGCAATATTTATTTAAATATCTAAGCATAAATACTTGTCTGAGGCAGGAATTGAACCCGCAACCCTGTGTTTGGCAGTCCGGCATGGTAACCATTGTGCCAACTGGGTCATCTAGAAAGAAATCCCGAGGGATTGTCAGAGACAAGTCTGTATTCTGTCTGTTTGTACATTTGACTGTGTCAGTCCTGATATTTATTCCACAGCTAGATGAAATCCGACTCAGCGTAGAAATGATTTACAACCGCATGAAGAACAATCTGAAAGAAATGGAAGATGTGTTTGACTCGTCACTAACCGGTTTGCTTCATAAACTTTATGACACAAACAAGAAAAGCTTGATGGAGTTACGGTGTGAGAGGAAATCTTCCAATCGAGATGCTGAGGTGAGTTTGATAATCTTTTATGTGAAGCAGCAGTTACTTTAGATAATACAGATACGAAGGAGCCTTTGTTACTTCTAGGGATGTACTTGTATACGGGCTGTTTTCCACGATTAGACCCTTTTTAATTGGGTCCTTTTTGCGTGAAGATGGAGTAGGCTTGCCCAGCACCTACTACCCTCTCAGCTTAGTCGACCATGTCCAGAGTAGAGAATCATCACGATGTTTTCCTTCACCGTAAGGGCAATGTCAATTAGCGCACATAATTTTTTTCTTAAGAAAAATACAGTGTTGCACGGCTGGCTTAGATTCGAACCCATGACCTTCAGAATGAAAGCCGAGGTATCTACCACTAAGCCAACACCTTCTAGAGATTTTATCAATATTTCTATCCAAACTGCGGGTTGTCCTTTATTGTGTCAACTCATGACCCGTTACAGTCACAAGAAACATACTCAACTACCTACCCAGAGTAGATTAAAAAACATTAATTATATTAGGTATTTCTATGTTTAATTAAAAGAAACCATTAGTCTAACTAAATAAATGGTCACCTATGTGAAAAAGTCCCAAGAAGCTTTTTGATATAATTATTAGATGTATTGAGGTATATAATATTATTATGCCTTTGGATTATACTCTATTTAGAGTTGTATATACCTTCCACAACCCCCTATATGGCAATGGTAGAAAAATACATTATCTGTGATTTCAACTGTCTATCTATCATGGTAAATGAGATACAACCTGATAAAAGTCAGACGGACGGACGGTGGTGTCTTAGTAAAACGGTCCCGTTTTTACCCTTTGGGTACGGAACCCTAAAAACCAATTAACCTTGTATATTGTTAATTTTATAAAGGCATTGAAAGCAATAGAACTAGTTCGAAATCAAATCGAAACCTTTGAATCTGAAACATCAAGGCAACGGCTCGAAGAAGAAGTTGCCTTTTGGTATGATAGAGTGAATAAGTTTCATGAGAGAAGAGATAATTTAATGAAATTAAAAGCTGAACAGGATGATGTTATTAAACAGGAGAAAATTTATAATTCTTTGAAGTGAGTAGGTACTTTGGTAGAAATTATGTAAAAGTAGTTGTACCTACCTACTATTTGGTTACCTACTAAATATTGTGTTGCTTAGATTTTTTGATATCATTATCTATATACATTTAAAACCCGTAAGTATATATATTATTCTCGTCTTGCGGTGTTACCAATCTCCACCTAAACGGCTGAATTTTTTTGTGTAAGTAGGTAAACGTAAACGCTCGCTGCGCTCGCACGTGGTGTACGTGCGAGCGCAGCAAGCGTTTAGGTTCAGTCAGACTGTTAAATATAGCGATGTACCTTGTCATTTGTATTAATAAGCATTATGTTTAATGGCCTAATTAATCACTTGGTCCATAACATATTATAGAGTACAGACACTATCATTGGTTGACGAACTGTGGGACCAAATGACGCGGACGTGTCGTTTTATGCAAAGAGCACCCTCTCTGCCTGTAATACCCGTATCTAGACAGAATCGCGCAATTAGTTGACCGGCGACTGCGGTCATGCTATACCTATCTTCTATACATATAAAATCCTTTGTCCTGACTGACTGACGGATCAACGCACAGCCTAAACCGCTGATCGTAGAGACCTGAAACTTGGAGGGTGTGTTCTTTGTATGACGTACGCATCCGATAAGAAAGGATTTTCCAAAATTCTACCCCTTAGGGGGTGAAAAAGGGGGCAAAATTTGTATGGAACAACATGATTCCTTGGTCCATTTTCGACTATTACGCGGACGAAGTTGCGGGCAAAAGCTAGTGCCATATAAAATCGTTCATTCGAATGCACGTATCCGCATTCGAATGAACGATTTTACATGGTAGGTATACTAAAATCAAATGTATAGCTCTGTTTTGAATCATTACCTAGGAGTTGCGACCCACCAGGCACCAAAAGGCAGTGCTGGGAGGACATGGGCGTCAACTACAAAGAGAGAAAGGAACTCGTTAAAGAGATGATTATAAGGGAGGCCAGGACGCTTATTACCTTCTTTGCTTGTAGAGGTTAGCAGATTTTCTAAGTAGGTAAGTACTAAAGTAAATGGGATATATAAATGGGAATATCCCATACGTATGTAAATGGGAATATTTACTATGTTTTTATTTCGATATTTCGGCACTATTGCAAGCGGTATGTTCACGAGAATGTGGGGTTCTTGTGGGTATGTCTTGGCAGTTAGGTTTTGCGCTGCATTGGGACACTACAGGCTCATAAATATAGAGGAAGGTACATTTTAGCAAACTTGAAGCAGAAACCCCTGAGTCGCTCGGTCAACTCAACAAGTCATGTCTGTAGTATAATTTAATTGGTATGTGTTATATAGGTTACGACCGCATATTGTATACGGATAACAAAGGTATCTACTACGTAGACGACTTCAACCATCAGAATTATGTGAGCAAAAACGCGATGTCCACACTTCACGTTAACTGTCAAGGTGATTTCATTGAAGTAAGTGACATGATTGTGCAACAGTTAAGTGTTAGGCGTATAGATTACTTGTCCACTCCAGCACAGTTTACAGATCCTTCGAAGTTTTATTTCATTTCTGTCAGTCCTTCATCTACCCATAGGTGATATTTTCGCCTTTACGTTATTCCAAAATGTAGGAAAAGAGCTTATCTACAAACGTCAGGGCTTCGCCAAACGCCGTCCTAAAAGCGCATCTTTGCGCGACTGATGCGTCCGATGCGATGCGATTTCTATGGAACAATTTGATCGCATCGCATGATCGCGCCAACGGCAATATATGTATATATATATATATATATATTTTGCTCTATTCAATAATTAACAATTTTAGTTACAAGCGAAAGGCATAATATTGCGCCTCACAAACCCTTATTTATTAATCACTTAGGTAGAAGAAAATGCCTATTACTTCGACAAAAACGGTCGATATATAATCGAGAATGGTGAGAAAATCTACCAATGTGCCCCTTGCACCAGCCGTTACAAGCTCGGTGAAGACAGTCTATTGAAGAAGGTCACCAAAGACTGCGGACATACAGAGAAAAACATGAAGCAATGTCACATGGTGATTAAAGATCCTAATATTGTTGAAATCTTGCCGGATTTCTTGCCTATGGATATTAGAAGTAAGTATAAAAAGAATATCTTATCTCGTCCATGTTCTAGCCAGCTCGGCAATCTGTTTTTGCATTTAGCCGATCCTCTGCCTGGTTCACTGCCTGGGTGTCTGATCCACCATACGGACCAATACATCGACTTCTTTCCCCATCAGCTGCTAAACCAGTCAATTTAAAAGCTAATACTAGCAGTTCCCAATAGTTTATTTGCTATAGTGTTGATGTGTCTAGATAACATAACGGGCATTGGTGTAGTTGCACCATGGATTCCGACGGGGCTCAACACTCGCTTTGCTGCTCAGTTGGTGCAATATGGTAGTAAGAGCTCTTCCGACCGGTCTGGAGCTCTCGTTCTCCGTTGGCGAATACGCGTGTCCTATATGACATGCCGTATCATAACGGGCTGCTTAAAACCAACCCCACTTAGCATGCTATACCCTCTTGCTGGTGTAGCTCCACCCTATATCCGTCGCGAAGTGACATGTGCATAGGAAAAACGTAAACAGGCTACTGCCCATTTACACCCCTGCAGAGGTCAAAAGGCAACTGTGAGCTGCCAAAAACCCAGCTTTAGGCTGCCTGTCCACAGAAACGCTGCTTCGCTACCTTGCTCCGCTTCTGTGGACAGGCAACCTAAGAATTAGATGTCGCTGTATATTATTTATTTAATTTTCATGCCAACAGAAACTTTAGACGCAGAGACAGTGAAGTACTTATGGGACTGTTTCGGAAGCGTACTGCCCGATGCCCTTCACGATGTATGCATTAAAAGACCTAGGAACCCAATACATATGCTCGCGCATAAGCTGCTTTTCCATAAGTTAGTCGAACTATTACTAATTTAAAGATATTTTGGACCCGGATGAAACAACTGATTTTGATGAACGGGATTAAATTACATTGAATCTTTGGATGTAACATAGGCAAATTTTATCCCGATAACCCCTACGGGATCGGGTGTAACCACCAGTCCAGTTGCTAATCTGTCCATTTGCTTTTCTGTTGAGTTGCTTACCTGTCCAGTTGCTTACCTGTCTAGTTGCTTACCTATCCAGTTGCTTGTCTATCCAGTTGCTTATTTATCCAGCTGCTTATCTGTCTAGTTGCTAGTGAGCCGTTTAAATAATGTTTTTTCCAGATACAGCAGGACCAAAAAGGAGTTTGAACAAAAGAAGAAAGATGCCGAGCAATACCGCACCGATACCTACAAGAAACAACATGAGGTAAATACTAATCCAACTAATATTATAAATCCGAAAGTTTGTTTGTTAATCCGCTTATGTAAGAAGTCGAAAAAGGATCAAGGAGGATTACATACAAACTTTGCCCCTCTTTTTCATCCCTTAAACTAAATTTCGGAAAATCCTTTCTTATCGGATGTCCTCGTCATACAAAGAAAGTTTTAGGTCTCTACAATTAGGCTGTGCGTTGATTCGTCAGTCAGGGCAAAGCATTTTATGAAATGTATAGCTAGATAGACAAGCAAATCTAAACTGCCTCTAATCAATAGATATTAACTAAATATATTGTTCTTGTAGAAAGCGTTAGCAGCGACCCTGGCTTGGAAGTCCAAACAGACGAAACGTCGTAAACCTGAAGAATCAGACGATGCTCCCGAACGGGACATCTTCAACGCACAACAAGCTGAAAGAGACTTCATTAACTCATTTAATTATTATTACTGATATGTGTGTACTGTTTCATTATGTAGGTACCTATAATATTTTATTCTCATAAAATAATATTAAATTTTAATAAAAATAGTATTAAATTGTTTTTTTTTTGCTAAGAAACTGACAAAGCACTTCAAACGGCTGAGATGATATTTAGTACAGGACTTTCTTTATAAGGTTGCCTAGAATAGTTTTCAGCGATAAGGCCGCACATTTGTGCATCAACTTCTATGGTTATTTGAGTACTTTCCTGAATGCCCACAGGCGTATTTGCTTCATCGCGTATGTGATGCATGATGCAAGCGGCGCTCGCTGATCGTTTACGGTCGTGCGGGTTAAGCGACGCCTGGCGCGGTCTTTACTTCGATGGTGGCCATTAATAGTGTGGCAAAAATGTGTTTTCGTGAGCCCTTCCGTGCTTCGGAAAGCACGTTAAGCCGTTGGTCCCGGTTGCTACGTCTAGTAGCAGTCGTTAGGTCAAGTTAGAGGCCTTAAGGCGATCTGAAAACTAACGATAGGTGAGCCATAATATATACCACTGTATTGCTTTAATTATTGTTCTGAGCCACTACACGAGAAGAAAATCGCGTATGTGTGCGTGTGTGTACCATAGACAAATGATGTGTAAAACTTGGTGTAAGCTTGATATAAGTAGGTAATATGCATGTCGGTCCTCATGTCGGTCATAGAATTTGACGTTCGATGCCGGTTGTATACATGTTGTTTATGGTTGAATGCTCGAAGGTTGTGCGTCGAGACCCATGGTGTAAAAAGGGCATTATTAAATTCTCTTTGGCCGGAAGTAGAAAATTACGTAGTATTTAAATTCTCTGTTCTCTTTGATCTATGGTACCTAATTTGAAAAATGGATGATGTATTGTTAGTTTAGATCAATTTACATTATATTTTGTAATTATGAATGTTTATAAAAATTTTATATCACAACTGAGAAAACAGTCCTTCACTGACGCCTACGTATGGATAGGGAAAGATTTAACACCGGTACTAGCATATTTTGTCTATCTATTGTCGACGGTGAAACTCGAAGCAGACTCCTATTTTTCTCTCTATGGCCGAATCAAGAAGATAATATCTAGTTTCGTGGTCTTCCACGCTGATAAAATAGACCAAGTAATAAAGGATGCTGATCAATACAAGCATAATATTGACAAGGAAGGATTGCTAAGACTAATCGACCAAACAATATCTTTCCACCATGAAAACCAAATGGCTTTCGGTAAACAATTTCTTCCTGTTAAAAATGCTGAAGAGATGCGAGTATACGAAGAAATTCAGAGTGAATTCAAAGTTTACATGGAAAAGGTGGATAAATTAAAGGAACAAGTAAAAAAGATTGATAAAAAGGAACAGATTGATGAATTCGTGGCAAAACATTTCGAAAAAGCCATTGTAAATAGAAGTAATGCTCTTGACTTCACGAACGTCTTCATAGCAATGATGTTGGCTGATCGAGTGAGTTTTTATACTTGGATCTTTAGCTAAATCCAGTAGCGTAGCGAGGGGGCGTAGGGGTGTACCGCCCCGGGCGCCAAAATTAGGAAAAAATAGTTTTTACGGTCACTGGCGGTCATTCAATAAATTTTTCAAGAAATTAATTAGCTCTTACCTACTTGCATATATATGTCCCTTTCGCCCAATACAGTTGCTGCAATGCAATCACTAGTCGCCTCGCATCCTTACATGGTTTTGAATAAAATATTTATCGCTAAATTCTTTCATATCGTTTCGTTTTTTCTCAAAAACACGAACATTATTATTTTAATGACGTCAAAAGGGCGGCAAATTATGACTCCGCCCCGGGCGACTATGACCCACGCTACGACACTGGCTAAATTTTGTCAGAATTTTAGGATTTTCATGAAAAAGTCTGTAGGTACAATTAACGTTCAAAGTCCACTGGCACCGTAACGTTTACAATCCTTTGCGTTTGCGTTTGCACTCCGTGAACACTATTTCAACATTATAACAACGTAACCTGTGGATCGAACCCACGTCGGTTGGTGTAGCGAGTGTAGCAAGCTTATACCACTCGGCCAACTAACGACGTAGCTAACATTATGTTGACTGAGTAGGTACTTTTAATTCAAGTATTTATGTTTGTGTGTAACGTCTATTAGAAGAAGATCCTAAGTCCAATACTTGTTTATAGTATTATCGTCGCAAACTGATAATATACTTAAGACGCATACTGTACCGTGCATACTGTACTGTTAATGATTCCACAGCTAGACGATATCAGAATCAGTGTCGAAGAGATTTACAACCGCGTCAACAACAATCTGATACAACTCCGAAAAGAGTTCGACTCATCACTCAACGATTTACTACAGAAACTTTATGACAAGAACAAAGAAGGCTTGATGCAGTTACGGAAAGAGAGAAAATCTTCCATTCAAAATGCTGAGGTAATCCATTGAAATGTTAAATTTTTTTGGGCTTGGCGTGCAATTGTCAGAGGACGCTTAAATCCAAGTTTGAGGGATTCTAGGCCTTGTCCCACTGCCGCCATCTTGGAAAAAGGAATTTAAACGGTTTTTGTGGTTTATCTGACAAACTATATGTCTCACAAAAAATATTATATACTTAACGTTTTTTGTTACAAATAAGATTATCTACAACTTTTGTCAAGTAACTTTTAGTCGTAAACCAAAAATAAAAAGTTATAAGCGAAAATCCATTACTCAGTTTTCTTAGGTCTTTTTACGGTCCCATCTGGCTAAGCAAAAGCTACATGCATGCCAAGTTTTATGCTTTCCGCATAAAACTTGGCATGCATGTAGCTTTTACGTAGATAATAAGATATCGAAGTAGAAACAAGTTGTATAGCGATTGGTTCCCCCCCTTTCCCCCCTTTGGTGTGCCAAACTAGAGTTTTTTTTGCATTTTTATGAAAACGGTTAAAGCACAACCAATCTGTCAATGAGCAATATGATTTAAGTTTAGACTGACCCCCCCCCCTTGATATCTAATTGATATCTAAAAATAAAATTGCGTCCTCTGACAAATACAACCCCAAATGTAACTTTTCAATAGACTGAGGTGAGTTTGAAACTTTTTTTGTGTGAAGTTAGCAGCAGTTTTACTTGAGCATGTCCGCAAAATCGAGATAAAAGACAGAAAGACAAGAACGTGATCATAATTATTTATCTCGGCTAGCTCCCCTCGCCATCCCATAATAAGAAACTTTTTACCAACTAGGTTCTTCTGTAGGTCAATTTCTATTTAAAAAAAAAATTATTTTTTTTTAAATAGTCGATGTTCTCTTTTGCATTGGATTTTTCTAATCAACTCCAAACAATAGCTCTTTAATGTGCTATAATTTTTTTACAGGCAATGAAAAGCATACAAAGAGTTCGAAATAAAATAGAAAGCTTTCAATCTGAAACGACATTGAATCGGCTCGAAGAAGAAGTGGATTATTGGCGTAATACAGTTAATGAGTTTTATCTTATAAGTGATAATTTAACTAAACTAAAGGCAGAACAGGATGATATTAATGAACAAGGGAGAATATATAATTCTTTAAAGTGAGTTGATTATGTTGGTAGAATTGTGTATATAAAGATAGATAGATACATTATTTATTGTTGTAACAACATTTTCAAATAATATTAAATAAAAACAAAGGTCTAAGTGTTACAAAGGGCGGCCTTATCGCTCAAAGCGATCTCTTCCAGGCAACCTTTGGATTGACAAGAAGTTGAGGAAGGTGAAGGGTAGGGTGTTCAAATTTAGGAAAATTAACTAAGATGCAAATAACAATTAAAACATGATAATAAATACATACTTACTTAACTACATACTAATAATCCTATCCTATCCTACTAATATTATAAATGTGAAAGTTTGTGTGTGCGTGTGTGTGTATGTATGTTTGTTACTCTTCACGCAAAAACCACTGGACCGATTGCGATGAAACTCGGTATGTAGATAGCTGGAGACCTGGATTAACACATAGGCTACTTTTTATCCCGATATTCCCACGAGATCGGGTCTTACGCGGGTGAAACCGCGGGGCGCAGCTAGTAATTACATATCTTCTACTATATAAAAATAAATCGGGTTTTCCTTCCTGACGCTATAACTCCAGAACGCACGAACCGATTTCCACGGTTTTGCATTCGTTGGAAAGGTCTCGGGCTCCGTGAGGTTTATAGCAAAGAAAATTCAGCGAACCAGGCGAAACGGAGTTCGCCTGGTTTGCTAGTTCCACATAAATAAACTTAAAACTTAACTTTAGAAGATATAGCATTACTAGATAATTATATCAATTTGGTTACAGAGAAATTCTCAGCTTTTATTAAATTACGTAAGTTCGGTGGTAGGCGGGTAGGTGGTAGGTATTACTAAATAAATAAATATTGTAGGACATTCCACACATCGCCATCTAGCCCCAAGCTAAGTAACTACACTTGTGTTATGGGTGCTAGACAGCGGATATACTACTTATATAAGTAGGTACTTTTCTTTTGTAAATATATACTTACAATACATAGAAACAACCAGACCACAGACAAGGCATCTAAGCATAAATGTCTGAGGCGGGAATCGAACGTGCAACCCTGTGTTTGGCAGTCCGGCATGGTGGCCATTGTGCTGAGTCGTCATATAATATTATGTTGCTTAGATTATTTTCTAATTCACATCATACTTGTTGTAGGTAGGTACTTACCTATCTCAAATCTATTATTTTTATTATTATTATTTATTAATAATTATTATTTATGATTATGAGGAAAGGGTACCGGGGGCTTTCTCCATACAAACTATTACAAACGTAGTCGACTGTTTCCTCCCTGGATATTGACACTTAGAGAAAAATATTTTTGGTGCATAAAACTTATAACTGCCATGACCATGCCCCTATTTTTCGTTTTTTTTTTTTTTTTTTTATCTTCTATGATAATTAGAAAATGAAAAAACCTAAACATAGGGGCATAGTCCTGGCATTTATAGGTTTTATGGCACAAAAATATTTGTGCTAGTGTCATCCAGGGAGGAAACAGTCTACTACGTTTGTATGGAGAGAGCGCAGGTTCACCTTAAATAGTATGATTAAAGACATACGTGAATCAATTGTGTTGTTATATTTTGAATCCAGGAGTTGCGACCCACCAGGCACCAAAAGGCAGTGCTGGAAGAACATTGGGCTGAACTACGCAGAGAGAAAGGAAAAAGTTAAACAGATGATCATAAGGGAGGCCAGGACGCTTATTACCTTCTTTGCCACAAGAGGTTAGCTGGTTTTGTATAGATACTGAAAGTATTTAAAACTAGCGACCCGCTCCGGCTTCGCACGGCTATTATGCATGTATTATACATATAAACCTTCCTCTTGAATCACTCTATCTATTTAAAAAACCGCATAAAAATCCGTTGCGTAGTTTTAAAGATTTAGCATACATAGGGATATATGGACAGAGAAAGCGCCTTTGTTTTATACTATGTAGTGATGAGGCATTTACCATAATGGTGCCATAAATCGGTGTCGTATCAGTATCAGAAAGCCAATTCTCGTAAATAATATTGTTTAAATTACATTTCAATATCATCCCGAATGCATTTCGATTGCAAAAGATACCTTCAAAGTCAGTTTTTTTTTTACAAAAAGCTAACTTTGAAGGTATTATTTGTGATCGAAATGATATTGAAATGTAATTTGAACAATGTCATTTACGAGAATTGGCCTTCAGAAGGCAATTTCTCGTAAATAAAATTGTTCAAATTACATTCCGATTGCAAAGTGTTGCCAACCCTACGTCTTTTTACGTAGATCTAGTACGCCGCCGGCAATTTTAGGCACGCCCCGCCGACGCCGGTGCTTGTGTCGGCGTGATAATAAAAAAGTCATCTTTAGTTCTAGTTTTAAAATTGCGCACTTTGCCGAGAATATAGGCGAATAACGAGAATACAGTCCCATAGACAAGATCACTTCATTAGCGATATCTCCAATCAACAGATTATTTTGTATGAAATTGAAAAAAAATCATTGTATGAAATTGGCGTAAGATAAAGTTATTCTACCATTTTTTTCTCTTACGCAAGACCACGGTGGCTTAGGTCAATTTCATACAAAAAAAAAAAACAGCGCACTCCGTTAGTGCAGGCAGAAGTGAAAACTGTATATCTGTGTAAAATCTCATCTGTCGCGCTGTATATCTGTGTAAAATCTCATCTGTCAAATCTCATCTGTCGCGAGAACGGGTGAAAATGCTCACCCACAAAAGTGCCCAACGCGCCATAAGAAGTTTTCACTTCAAATACCTACCTAAAACGTCTGTCGTGTTATGTTTTATTTAAGGGGGGTCCATACGCCAACGACCTTGGTACACAGCCTACTAAATAGTTACTACTGGTACCGGTCGCCTTCATTGGTGAAAATGATTGATTGTTACTAATGTGTTTTGTTTTTCTCAAAAGTGCTGAGATGGAATTGTAGGTGAGATTTTTACCGACATTTTGGTGTAATTCTGAGCCAAATATATCTTATAGTTTTGAAGCTATCCTAAAATTAGGAATTAAAACTACTTAGTCTAGCTTTGAAATGACAAAGAATTTTTGCCTCGAAATTACCCCAAAATATCGGTAAAAAAAATTACCTACAATTCCATCTCAGCACTTCTGATAAAAATATTAGTTGTAAGCGACGGATATTTCTGGCGTGTTGCGTTTGGCAACATAAGCAGCCTTAAGCCTACCACGCCGATTACGTTGCCGGCGCCGACAAATTATACGTCGCCGCCGCCGATCACAAATCCATCGGCGCACATCTATATACTATGTTCTTTAGGTTTCTCCTGCAAACCTACAAACTTCAGACTTAGAATCTAGGTATCTATCTAATTTTCTATCAATTTGTAAAATAACGAAACTCATAGCTGAATGTGTTTAATTTCCTTTTAATTTGCGAAAAAAAGTAAATAAACGTTCCGTTTTATAATAAAGCACACTCGCATCGCCAAGACATTACCTAATAAGTACTTCCGTCATTATTTTTAAACACATAAGTAGTTCTCATTCCATAGAGCTGTGACTGTGAGGGTAAGTATTTTGAACAACTTTATTTTTTGTAATCGGAATGATATTGCAATGTAATTTGAACAATTACATTTACGTGAATTGGCCTTCTTTACCTAATTAATTGACAAAAGAATGGAATGGTAAGATTATGTAGTGTAGTTCTGTTGCATACTCCCCGAAATGTATCCGATAAAAGGCTTGACAAGCTTGCCACCTTGTGACGTTCAAGGCTTTGAAGTAATATCTGTGTAAGTGTAATTGACTTAGTCTAAAGGTGAACGTGGATTGATCAGAGCCGAAAGAATAGATTTTTTGCCGTCCACGGGAAAAGGTACCTTAAAATAATAGAGATAAGGTACCTTTACATTTATATTTCCGATGACGTCATCCGAGTCGACCGCATCCTCAGAGGCGGCCGACTCTGAAATATAAATGTACCTTGTTCCTATTAATATGTACCTATAAGGTACAGTATGGGTCATAAGTAAATGATCATTTTGCTACAATAATACTATCAACAAGTATTGGAGTTACGACCTTCTTCTACCTAATAGACGTTACACATAAACTTAAATACTTGAATTAAAAGTACTCAGTGTGATTATTATTTTCAACATGTTAGCTATGTGTTTAGTTGTGTGAGTGGTAT
Organism: Idaea aversata; assembly: GCA_907269075.1. NCBI lineage: Eukaryota > Metazoa > Arthropoda > Insecta > Lepidoptera > Geometridae > Idaea > Idaea aversata. Next base: position 1,737,470 of record OU026100.1, read on the forward strand.
AAGAGGCCATCCGCTACACAAACCGACGTGGGTTCGATCCACAGGTTACGTTGTTATAATGTGTAAATAGTGCTGCACAGGATTGTAAACGTTACGGTGGGCAGAGACTTTTCACCGTGGATTCACCTTTTCCCGTGCACGGCAAAAAATCGATTCTTTCGGCTCTGATCAATGTGCGTCCTTCTTTAGTGTTATAATTGACTTGGTATGTATTATAGGTTACGATCGCATCTTGTATAAGGACAACAGAGGATCTTACTTCGTAGACGACTACAACCATCAGAATTATGTGAGCGAGAACAAGTTATCTACGTGGCACGTTAACTGTCAGGGTGATTTCAGTGAAGTAAGTGACTTGATTAATAAATATTGCAGGACATTCCACACATCGCCATCTAGCCCCAAGCTAAGTAACTAGACTTGTGTTATGACTGCTAGACAACTGATATACTACTTATATATTTTTTAACCGACTTCAAAAAAGGAGGAGGTTCTCAATTCGTCTGTATGTTGATGTTTTTTTTTTTTTTTTTTTGTGTGTATGTTACGCGATCATTCGAAAACGGCTCAACCGATTGAGATGATTCTTTTTGTGTTCGAAAGGTGACACCTCAGGAGTGGTCCCATAAAATTTTGGTGAGGATCTGATGAGAATCTTCGGAGTGATGAACAGAATTGCACCTCGAGAGTGCAGCAAATTGCTCAGTTTTCGATTTCCACCAGTACAATTGGCCCATAAACGAATAGTTCCCGATAAATGGAATATCTGAAACTACCTTCTCATCAGAAAACTCTTCAATCGGTTACGATTACAGGTTACAATTTGAATAAAATATTCGCTATTGCCTCGCCGGACTGGATTTGAATGAATTTTGATAGAGAACCCTATCCTAAATGAAGATCTGATGAGGATCTACGGAGTGATGAACAGATCTGCACAGCGAGATTCAACAAATTGCTCAGTTTTCCATTTCCACTAATAGAAGTGGCCCATACACAAATAGGTACCGATAAATGGAGCATCTGAAAACACGTTCTTATCAACAAACTCTTCAAAGGGTAACGATTAGGTACAGGTTGCAATTTGAAGAAACAGTCGCTTTCGCCTCATGGAGTAGAATTTTCAGTGACAGTGGCACTAAAAATGGTTAAATAAAAAATAAATTAAAATTTAAAAACCGACTTCAAAAAACCTGAAAACAAAAATTAAAAAACCTGTAAAGAAAAACAAAAAAGTGAAAAATAATCCATTTCGGGTCACTAAGACAGCTGATAACTTAAACATAAGTACTTACTTGGAAGTCGGACTGGGTGACACCATGTTTTCTTTATACCTCTCAACATTCAATCTAACCCAGTCCGACTTCCAAGTAAGTACTTATGTTTTTTTTGTAAAAAACACTACATAGTATTAAATAAAGTCACTTTTCGCCGTCCCTATGTCCCTTTGTATGCTTAGATCTTTAAAACTACGCAACGGATTTAGATATAATACATGCATAATACAACCGTGCGAAGCCGGGGCGGGTCGCTAGTATACATATAATACACAACCAGACCATCAGACGCCTCAGACAAGTATTTATTTATGAACCCGCTACCCTGTGTTTGGGAGTCCGGCATGGTGTTCTATCCGTTTTCTGGTTACCATAACACAAGCCATGACACAAGCCAAGACATGGCTTAGTTTGGGGTCAAATGACGCTGTGTAAAAAATGTCCTGCAATATTTATATTTATTTAAACAAAAAAGTCGCCCGCCGAGTGGACAATGCCTGGACGAACTACTGGTCCATGAAAGAGCTTATGAAGGGTGACTTACAACTGTCACTAAAACGAAAACTTATCGACATGTGTATCCTGCCCGTCCTAACCTACGGTGCTCAGACCTGGGCCTATATTCACTAAGGTTCAAATCTTTGGGCGCGCGTGATTAGGGGCGGAGGGGGGCGGTTTTTGTATGGAAATCTCGTCCTAATCACGCGCGCCCGACGACTTGAACCTTAGTGAATCAAGGCACTGCAGGCTCATTCACAATCCATCGGAAGGCTACCGAAACGAATAAAACTAAAAAGATAAGGATGGCAACACGTCAAAAGTCGCGGTAGTGAAAGAGCAGCAAATTTTTTTTCGTTTCTGTTGCCTTCCGACGGTTTGTGAATCAGGGGGCTGGTCACTGACTGAGGCTCAGAAGTTCAAACTCAAAATATGCCAAAGGGCGATGGAGCGTAGTATTTTAAGTGTAAAAAGAACAGATGGCATACGCAATACCATTCTGCGAGAAAAGACCAAAATCACAGATGTGGGTTTCAAATCAGCGAGGTTGAAATGGGATTGGACGGGGATAAATGGGCTAAAACAGCAACAACAACTAAAGCCTAGTTCGCATTAGGCTAGTATTTTAGTCGAGTAGCGAGTAATTTAGTAGCTAAACGTGTCCGAACACCTAAAATTTAGTCGAGTAGGTTAGTAAGTAATGTAGTCGAGTCGATTCATTTTATTCTATTTTTATTAGGCGAGTGGCGAGTAGCACTCTCCCCACGTGTCCCTGCTCACTGGCTCACCGGCTAAACAAGTCCGAACCTGTCGAATTAGTCGAGTTGATTAGTTGCCGCCACATCGTTGCATTGTTTTGTAGGTTGTTCATCTTGTAATACACCACTCACTTGTAAACTGTACTCGACCAAAGTGCGAACGGTTTTTAGCTACTAATTTACTCGGTACTCGACTAAAATACTAGCTTAATGCGAACTAGGCTTAAGGGTGCTCAACGACGTCGGGGTCTGCCACGAAAGCGTTGGCGAGACGACCTCGACCGCCTCGAGCCAGCTTGGCCTGAGGTGGCCCAGGACCGCGACTGATGGAGAGAGGAGATGGGGAGACCTTTGCCCAGTAGTATATAAAAAAAATTGCGCGTTACAAGTTTTAATTTATCAATAATTCCACTTAGGAAATAGATGCCGCCTATTACTTCGACAAAAACGGTCGATACATAATCGAGAATGGTGAGAAAATCTACCAATGTGCCCCTTGCACCAGTCATTACAAGCTCGGTGAAGACAGTCTATTCAAGAAGGTCACCAAGGACTGCGGACATACAGAGAAACAAATCAAATGTCACATGGTGATTAAAGATCCTAATAACGTTACGGTGTTACCAGATTTCTTGCCTATGGATATCAGAAGTAAGTGTAAATACAGCCTGGGGACAGACAGACAGACGGATGGACGGCGAAGTCTTAGTAATAGGGTCCCGTTTATGGAAGCCTAAAAAGAAAACAATAAAGTATTGATTTAGACTATTATCTCAATGCAATAATAGTACATTGCGATACAAGTGTGGAAAATTGATCTTTGCATAGAGGCGGTTTACCACGCGCGAGCGGTACGCGAGTGCGTTTAAAAAGCCGAGATACAAAGATCAATTCCACACGCGTATCGTACGACGTTTTTATCACAGTTGCGAATAAAAGAAAATACTTGAAAAGAAAAGAAAATAATAAATAACAAAATATTTGTGATAAGTCTATGTTTACAATTTTTTATGGCAATCTTTTTTTGTTAATTATACTTTCGAAAGGCCAGGCAAAAGACTTAACCTATATAGCCTCGTCTGACAGAATTAATGGTAAGGAAAAAGATATATTTACCTATGTAAGTAAAGAAAAAACAAAATAAAAAGAAAACTCAATTTTTAATTGTTTTCTGACGTTATCACGTAAAATTTTCGTTCATAAACCGACTTTAGAGATACAACTATTTTTACTAGGTTAAAAACTCTTTGTTGGTACCTTTTTTCTATACATCAAAACAGTACAACCCAGATAAATTAAGAATGTTTCATCTACCTAATATGTAATTAGCAGTAACATACGTATTTAACTTATCGGGATAACATTTATTTTAGCACTAGTTGGTTTTTTTTTATCGCACGCGTGTATAATACGCGTTGCATTATGAGCCTAAAAGCGGTTTAATAAGATCCACTTTATAAGCAACTGTGATAAAAAGAGTATTTTTAATGGGCCGTTAGGAAAATTCTTAGTATTTTACACAAAATACTTAGTTCTAATGATGTAGTTTTAATTTTTGCCAAAATCTCAAAATCGGGTACGCAACTCTTTTTAGCCTTTTTCGCTATCTCTTATGATTTAGAAAATGGATCTGGTGGCTCATTTAAAAAATCATCCATATAAGTAGGTAGGTAATTTTAATTGTTCGGGAAATATATAACTTTTTAAATCAAATCCCACTTCTAATCTAATAATAATTTTTAAATGTCAAAGTTTGTGTGTAAGTTTGTTACTTCTTCAAAAACTGTTAACCAATTGCGATGAAACTATGTATGTAGTTGGAGCTCTGGATTAAGACGTAGGCTACTTTTTATCCCGATATTTCCACGGGATCAGAACTTACTCAAAAGCATATCCGGTGACACTATAACCCAAGCCTATTTGCTAAGCTTAAGAGGAAATGGTACCGGCGCTCTCTCCATACAAACGTAGTCGACTGTTTCCTCCCTGGATTTATTTTATTTATTCGTATGGCATTACAATCGTTCACAGCAAATTATTTTCTGAACGACTGTAATAGTGCTGTGAGGTTGCAAGAATATAGCGCAACAGTACAGCAGCCAGTAGTTAGCGCTACCCAGGGGACTCGTCCAGGGCGGCAATTCCTGCGGACGTAAACAACTCCATCCCCCCTGGATAATGACACTAGAGCAAATATTTTTGCAGCATAAAACTTATAACTGCCATAACCATGCCCCTGTCTTATTTTTTATATACATTTTGTTTTTCTTTTACTGTTACTTTCTATGATAATTATAAAATGAAAAAAAATCATGACATAGGGGCATAGTCATGGCAGTTATAAGTTTTATGCTGCAAAAATATCTGTGCTAGTGTCATTATTCAGGGAGAAAACAGTCGACTACATTTGTATTTAGGAGCGCCGGTACCCTGTCCTCTTAAGGCTAGATGGCGCTGTATATTATTAATTAAAATTTCATGCCAACAGAAACTTTAAGCGCGGAGACGGTGAAGTACTTATGGGACAGTTTCGGAAGCGTACTGCCCGATGCCCTTCACGATGTATGCATTAAGAAACCAAGGAACCCAATACATATGCTAGCACATAAGCTGCTTTACCATAAGTTAGTCGAAATTTTAATATTTTAATGATTTAAAACCCGTCAAATTTGACAAAATAATGTAGTAAAGTAAATCAAATTAGAAAAAAATGTAGTTCCTAAAGTAAAAATAACCCCTAATTAATTAAACTGGCAGACAGAAGGGGCCATATTGAAAATGTATGAATCGGCCTCATTTGTGTCTATCTGCCAGTTGTAAATCAAAATGTAAATTATTTTGTAAATAACGCCTTTAAAGTCTTTCAAACTATCCAAAACTTAAATAACAGTGCTACTAATAACAATGAAGTCGGTTAAAAATAATTGACGGTTATTTCTTAAATTCACTTCATTTAAAATTCGGTATAGTTCAAAAAAGCCTACGAAAGGTTTAAGGGGGGTCATACGCCAACGACCTTGCTACACAGGTTACTAAATAGTTACTACCGGCACTGGTCACCTTCGTTGGTGAAAATTGTTGATTGTGGATGGACATTTCGTCTTAAATTAACCCCGAAATATCTGTGAAGATTTCACCTACAATTCCATCTCAGCACTTTTGAGCAGAAACAAATCACATTCGTTACAATCAACAATGTTAGTTGTAAGCGACGGGTATTTCTGGCGCGTTGCGGTTAGCTATAGCCTTAACAGCCTACTAAGGCCTCTTGCACACGGTTTTCCCCGTTAAAAGAGGCCTAAAATCCATAACTGGTTGTTGTTGTTATTCCAGATACAGCAGGACCAAAGGAGAATTGGAACAAAAGAAGAAAGATGCCGAGCAATACCGCACAGATGTTTACAAGAAACGTCATGAGGTAAATAAAGATTTATGCAATTAAGTAATTTCGATTTACATAAAACACTTGACACAAAACATGTCAAGTGTTTTATTTATTACTAGCAGCGCTTCGCAGTTTCACCCGCGTAATGGATTGATTACACCTAACGAGTACAGTGGCGAGTCAGTGTCCTCGGCCGAGCGCTCGGTTGGTATAAACACTTTAACGAATACTCGGCCGAGTGCTAGGTCGAGCAGAGAGGCGAGACAGTCACTAGAATCCCAATCTGTTTACTAGGCCGAGTACCTACCGCCCCGCTTCATTCTTCTGCCCCCGCAGCGACTCGGTATCCCACTCGGCACGCATGAACACGCACTCGCTTGTTACTCGGCCACTCGCCACTAGTTCGTTCGAAGCACTTTGTATTGTTTTTGTTTTTAAAATTTTAAATTATTATTATCTCAATTAAAATGTCCGCTAACAAATGGAGCTTGGAAACAACATTAATTTTTTTTTCGATGCATTGCAGACGTTGCGTGATTAAAACTGAACTGACTTACCACTATATAATTACGTGTGACCACCCACTCGGTTCGGCGACTCTCTCGGCCGAGAGCTCATTTACTGACTCGGCACTGTACTCGTTAGGTGTAATCAATCCATAACTCCCGATACCGTGGGAATATCGGGATAGCCTTTCTCGATAAATGGACTATCCAACACAAAAAAAAATTCAAACCAGTAGTTCCTTAGATCAGCGCGTTCAAACAAACAAACTCTTCAGCTTTATAATATTAGTATACATTTATAATATGCTCAGAAACTACTGGACCGATTTTGATCAAACTTGGTGTGAGGATACATTGATTCATTGGAAGTTTCACTACTTTTTATCTTGATTTTCCTACGGGATCGGAGCTTACGCGGGTGAAACCGCGGAGCGCTGCTAGTCTATTTATTAAATGGTTACAAATAAAGATTTACCATCTACCAATTTACGACCCAGTTGGCACAACGGTCACCATGCCGGACTGCCAAACACAGGGTTGCGGGTTCGATTCCCGCCTCAGACATGTATTTATGCTTAGATCTGTGGTCTGGTTGTTTCTATGTATTATAAGTATATATTTACAAAAAGGAAAGTATATGAGTAGTATATCCGTTGTCTAGCACCTATAACACATAGGTACTTAGCTTGGGGCTAGATGGTGATGTGTGGAATGTCCTACAATATTTATTTATTTTTTGTAAAGAGTCTTGTCCTATCCCAACTTAAAAGTGGGTTTAAATAGTATCAAATATGCTGTCATGTTGGCTGTATTCAAGATATTATTACTATACTTATAGTATGTGTTACTGCAGCAAAATGTTGTTGAATTTTGGCTTTTAATAAAACTAGCTGTTACCTGCAACTTCGTCTGCGTAGAATTACTACCCCCACCCAAAGGTTTGTCGATCCAGTTGGCACAATGGTCACCACGCCGAACTGCCAAAACAGGGTTGCGGGTTCGATTCCCGCCTCAGACAAGTATTTATGCTTAGATATTTCTCTGGAGTCTGATTGTTTCTATGCATTAGAAGTATATATTTACAAAAAAAAAGTATATAAGTAGTATATTCGTTGTCTAGCACCCATAACACAAGTCTAGTTACTTAGCTTGGGGCTAGATGGCGATGTGTGGAATGTCCTGCAATATTTATTTATTTTATTTTATTTACTACATCGAGTAGCATTTACTGCAGCAAAAAGATGTCGAATTATGCAATTCTGTCTTTAGAGAAATGAGCAAGCTTCTTTAGCTCTTACACTATTATATACATCATTCTCTTTTTGTATAGAAAGCGGTAGAAGCGACCCTGGCTTGGAGATCCAAACAGATGAAACGTCGTAAACCTGAAGAATCAGACGATGCTCCGGAACGGGACGTCTTCAACGCACAACAAGCTGAAAGAGACTTTATTAACTCATTGAATTATTACAACAGCGAACTGTAATACAGTCTCATTATTTGTATTATTATTTTTTGTAGTAAATTATTTAATTGTTATTATAAATAAATATTGTAAAATGTATCCAATTGTTTTTTCTAGTAATTATTTTCGCGGGTTTTAATCGCGTCCATGACTATGTAACATGGTTTAAACGTCGAGGTAAGAGAAATACAAGATTTAAACCCGGGAAAATAATTACTGTGAATACAAATCTTGTGAGTTTAAAATGTTTATTAGTTTTGACGTGACAACGTTTTATAAATTGGTTTGCCGGGTGACACTTCAAGAAACTGCGTTACGCTCCGCTGACGTTATGCGCTCACAATGAGAGCGAGTGAGAGGCACGCGGGCATGGTTAGCCCGCCTAAGAGCGAGAGAGACAGACATAAAAAGTGAAAGGCACGCGTCCCTTCCACTCGAGCACAGTTGTTGTCACGTAAAACTTTCGCCCGTATACCGACTTTACAGGCAACCAGTTTTTTTTTTCTGCTAACAAACTGACTCCTGCAGTTGTTTCCCCCAACCGAACTACTAAGACAAAGCCTTATTCGAGCCCGCGTTAGCACGTAGGTACTTAGTACAAACTTGGTATTGTTAGTAGCCAAGTGACGTCACGTCCGTTCATATAAGTTAAACTTGCAGTGCGGTGCCAATTCCCCCTACTTCACATTCTTTGCTAATATTCTGGCTTAGTAGGTAATTAAAAGGTGAAATATGGCACTACCGGTAGTGTCGTTGGGATTTTTTTCCCTTCTACACTACTCGCCAGTAACTGTAGTGTTAACATCTCTGTGCATATAATACCAGCTTAGTCAACCATTTGCTCTATAAAATAGTCGTTGGTCTGTAAAAGTACTAGGTAATCAGAAGTCAGTAGAAGGTATAAAATCACACTTATAACGTTAATCTCTCTCTTTCTTCAATTTTTCTCTTTCCTTTATCGTGTAAATTGTGTAATAGTAATTGGTCTGTAAGTAGGTACTAGGCAATCAGAAGTCAGTAGAAGGTATAAAATAACATTTATAGCGCTATCTCTCTCTTTCTTCAACTGTTCTCTTTCCGTTACCGTGTAAATTGTTTGATAGTAGTTTGGTCCGTAAGTACCAGGCAATCAGAACTCAGTAGAGGGTATGCTACAAAAATCTGTCAGATATCTAATGTGAAATCATGCTTGAGTTAATTGAATTATTTTTCCAGTTTTATTAGGGTTCCGTACCCAAAGGGTAAAAACGGGACCCTATTACTAAGACTTCGCTGTCTGTCCGTCCGTCTGTCACCAGGCTGTATCTCATGAACCATGATTGCTATAAAGTTGAAATTTCCACAGATGATGTATTTCTGTTGCCGCAATAACAAATACTAAAAACAGAAAAAGTAAATATTTTTTGAGCATGTTTTTAAGAATTTTAGATTATTTTTAGGCAATATTTTTTTGTTAATATAAGTAGGTACTCCCAAAAGAGCAGGCAAGAGTTTCATTTTTTATTTTCAATTCCTTCATAGCCATCACATAACTACTGTGTGAGGAGAAAAATTGAAGAAAGAGAGATGACGTATAATAAATGTGATTTGTACCTTCTACTAACTTCTGATTGCCTAGTACTTTTACAGACTACAGCTACCAAACTTATTTTCTAAATAGGTGTCGCTATCGCTATTACCAAAAACAAATTCACGTATTATAAATATTTATTTCAATATAATCCTATGTTACTACGCTACTCCCAAATCCATGTGTAGGTAATGCGTTGAGAAATACCTAATAGCGACTGATCAATTATGAATACTTGTACAAATTACAATAAAATGTACATAAATAATACAAATACTAAATAATATCCTACAACTAATATTATAGACGCGAAAGTTTGTGTGTTATTATGATTTTAAGTGTGCGTTACTGCAGCAAAACGTAAGTGAATTCTGTTTCCATAGAAAACTAGTTCTCCAGCTTCTGTTTAGTAAATTGTTGTAATTTTTGTTGTTATGTAATTTGCTAAAAACAGATTTTACTGGAGTAACGTTACGCTAGCAAGATGTTTTATTTGGGTATACACGAAAAGTATTTTTGTAGTGCACATTTTTTTTCTGCTGAATATATGTCGGCAGTGGAGTACATTTACGCAAAAAACAAAATAAAAAAAAAACAAAACTTAATGTGAAAAACTTCCTGCAATTTCTAAATTATTGGGTATCTCAGTATTGATACACACAGTGACACGTAGGTACCTACCTTCATTTAGAGCGCGCTATTAAACTCGCTGGCGCTAGTATTGTGTCCATGGACTTCGTCGTTTTGTTAGAAACACTTAAATGGTTATAGCTCTGAGAGTTTTTGAGTTAGCTCCAAAATAAAAAAACAGTATTTTTTATTTTAATTTGCTTAAAACATACCGAAATTTGTGCACTATAAAAATACTTTTCCCGTATTGAAATGTTAGCTAAATAATTAGTCTACTGAACCAATTACGACGAAATTTGGTATTTTAATAGCAGCGAATGTGAACGTTTTTTGATAAGATAGCCCTAAACATAAGCTACTTTTGATCCCTTAGGAATATCCCATGGGATCCGGACTTACGCTGGTAATAAATCCCATGATAGTAATAATATTCAATGGTTATCTATACTTATATTACTAAATGCCAAAGTCACTGTGTTACGTTTAACCGCTCGCGGAACCAATTTTAATTAATTTTGGTAAAGAAATAGATGGGACCTTGAAAAACGACATAAGCTACTTTTTATCCAAGAGTCTAATATGGCTAATTTCGACGAATTGGATTTTACACATTTTGTGTGTGATTTTGTATTCAATCAAACCAAATAAAAAATATATACAGGAAAAGTATTTTTGTAGTGCACAAATTTCGGTATGTTTTAAGCACATTAAAATAAAAAATATTGTTTTTTTTATTTTGGAGCTAACTCAAAAACTCTCAGAGCTATAACCATTTAAGTGTTTCTAACAAAACGACGAAGTCCATGGACACAATACTAGCGCCAGCGGGTTTAATAGCGCGTACCTACGTGTCACTGTGTGTATCAATACTGAGATACCCAATAATTTAGAAATTGCAGGAAGTTTTTCACATTAAGTTTTGGTTTTCTTTTTATTTATTTTTTTGCGTAAATGTACTCCACTGCTGACATATATTCAGCAGAAAAAAAATGTGCACTACAAAAATACTTTTCCTGTATACTTACCTAAGCTAAAAAAAACTGAGAATCATTTAAATTCGGTTCACACACAAAAAACAAAATCAATTCATATTAAGTTTCCGATACGATTAATCTCGAAAATAGCTATTTTAGACCTGGTGGAACCGCAAAGCGTACTTATACGCCGTAAATAATTGGTTAAGTAAATAAGAAAAATAAATAGAAAAAGGTACATAATATATTTATTGTTCAAGCGTCTACAGACACACTATTTCATCCTTATAGCTCGGCATAAAATAAAATAAAACAATCAGTTTACACTAAGGGGGTGATTTTCTAAAAACAAAGAATTCCTAAAAAACTCCCAAAAACAAATAACCAAACCACTAATGAAAAGAACACTAAATATGGAATAGGGTTGTTATTAAAAAAAACCGAGTCTATCCGGTATTGCACTAGTACAATGCTTCGGTTTTGTTCGATTTTTTTCATTTCGGCGACTCTTTCCGAACAGATTCTATTTTTTTTATTAGTTATATGACGCGAATCAAACTTATTTATAAAATTAAGGTTTTTTTTTAATATCTAACATTTTAAGAAAGAAAAATGGTTGATGTATGTATTTTAGTTATATTTTCCGAGCTCATAGCCCGAAAATGTACTAAGTATTATACAATTCCTAATTCTCAAGTACCTTTTTTTTATTTTAGCCAACATTTAGACGCGAAATTATTAAAAAGAAAAACAAATCTAATTTGCAAAAGATGTAGGCCGAAAAACATTAAAATTTTGGGACATTCTTTATAACTAATAATTTAATTATACAATCACGTGCAAGTAAATCAACTCAAGTTTCCTTTGTTCACAAAGGTATGAGCCGGTTGTCTTGCTCGTATGTGTAGTTGATGTTAAAGACAAGTCAATTGAATTTCTTTCACACTTGGTGCACAAACACATTAAGGCCTACACCGCATTGCGGAAAAAAACCGCGCGGTTTTGTTTCCCGCAATTCTGTAACAGATCCATATTCACGCACTTGCAGTGAACGCGTCTAATATGTACCTATCAAACAACAAATCTTTTAATCGTGCGGGGAAAAAACTGCACCGTTTTTCCCGCTATTCTGTAAAACATGGATTTATATGATTGTCCATGCACTTGCGGTTTAAAAATCCGTGTCTAATTTGTATGAAAACTACGTTTACTGTGTGAAACAAAATCTCGGGTTTTTTCAGCAATTCTGTAACATATGAAAGTTCACGCACTTACGGTTTAAAATACACGTCTAATTTGTATCAAACAGAGTTTTAAAACCGCGCGGTTTTCTCTGCAGTGCGAAATAGGCCTTAATGAGTCTTGTTGATTCCGAGTAAGAATCGTCGTTTCTGAAATGTTCTGTTTCCTTTTTTGAAGACTATGCAATTATTCACTGAACAAATACGATATTTTTAACGGATAACTTGTCTCATAGATCGTTAAGCGGTAATTTTGTGGATTCGCCCTATTCCCAGGTACCAAAGTAATATTTTTCTACCCTCTTTATTTACATGAAATAGTAATAATGAACGTTCTCATATAATTTGGTAACAATCATAGTTTCAACCTATTTCACTACTCAATTATTTTGTACGGTCAATTATAAACTACATCATAATTATTGTTACTTTATTAGTATTAATTTTCTAAGTACGAAGCAATTCAAAAGCATTTACTAAAAATTAAGAAATTAATTTGAAAAATAATAAAAAATCCAATGAAACAACTTCAGAAGCATTCTTTAAATCTAACACATTTTTTTTTAAATCTAAGACATTGATTTTTTTTTTGGAACACAAAACAAAATTTGAATCGAAAAATAATAACAAAATTTTTATATTTAATCCCGTAGTTCCAACTTCCCAATTAATCCTAATTAGTTTTTTTTTATATTTTCAAAAAATCAATTTGATAAAAATACTTTTGATATTTTGGATAATGACTATGTAGTTATTTTGTATTAGAAAAAAATATGTACAAAAACAAAACTAAATTATATTTAATTAATAAATTGAGAAATCTATTACCAATATACTAGGGGTGGTTGAAAAGTTCGCGACTTCATAAAGATAAAAACTCAATTTAGCAGATGAACTACCAGAATCTGTAATTCAGAAGCAAAATTGAATTATATTATTATATAATAATCCAAATGCAAAATTTCATTATAACTTGTAGAAAAGAGCTAGATTTTCGCGAAATGAAACCTAATTAGAGAAAAAAATATATAAGCTCTCGCGGATTATTTGCAAAGAACATAATTTCCAACCTTTTGAAAGCTTAATTTTGCATTGAAACTACCTTAAAAAGTACTTATTTGGCCGGTTTAAACCGGTTCAGTTAAATATTAAAATTAGGATTCTTTCAATGCAACGCCTTTTAGGAGGGTAGAAATGATTTCTTTCGGCAAGGACATTTTATATTTCTATCTCTAATTGGATATTTTTACAAAAGTCTAGCTCTTCGTTCCTAAAATAATGCTCTGCGCATCCCTTTCAACTGTTAAATTAAAATAATAAAGATGGCCGCAAACTTTCCAATCTACCCTCGCACTTTCTTAACATTTTGTAAAAAGAAAAGAAAAATAATATATTTTTTATGCTTGTATAACATATTACTACTGGCCACTCTGAACCATAGACTAAGGAATCTGACAGAAGAATACGACGTATAATGCAATGTTATTACCATAATACACATCTAATATGTAATCCATAAATGGCCAATGTTAAACGAAAACATAACTTTTCGGGGTTTATGCTAGACGAGTGCACTCGGCCCGTGTCCACACGGGGCAAGCTTGTATGCTAGTCAACTTGGACTGTGGTTTACACCTTAAGAGTTAATTTTCATTTAAAATAACAAAAATGTTTAATAGTGTCACAATTATTCCATTTTTAGGATTCCGTACCTCAAAAGGTAAAAGATCACTCTCTTGTTCGTCTGTTTGGTGACGCCATTTTGTTTTTAATAAAAACTACCATTAGTAAATAAGTCTCGGTAAGCTGTCAAAAAAGGGTTTGCGGCGAAGTTCACACCAATAAATCCTATTAGAAGATATCGGTGTGAACATAGGAGCATACTAATCTCGTTTTTGACAGCTGAGAGACGTTAACAGTCATTCGAAAGGTGTAGCATTGTATTTCGTCGGCCGAGTAAACTCGAGTGGTGATATATTAAAAGAAGCCGTCTGAGTGGACTTCGTTCGAGTGTACTAAGTATACAGCAAAAAAACCCCGAAAAAACTAAAAAAAAAAGAAAATAAAAGTGTACTCTATACATTATTAAGTTTATGTAAATTCTGTTAATCTACAATCGGGGATTTGTGCCACATTTACATTCTTAATTTTGTTATATAGGTAGGTATATTTTCTATTAGAGAAAAAACGAAAAATCAGTAAAAAAAAAAGAAAATGAAAAGTACACAAAATGTCTATACTCCAAGTCACTAACGTAACGTTAGTTTCCTTCGAGAGAACAACAATAGGACTGGCTCAGCGCCATCTTGTGAACCTGTGACGTCACTGGTGGGAAACTAACTTCATTCGAGTCGGAACTTTGTATGAACATTTACATTCTTAATTGTAATATTGGTAGAAGAAAAAAAAAGTGAAAAAGAAAATTAAAAGTACACAAACTGTTTTTGCAACAAGAACGTCAGTTTTCTTCAAGAGAAAAACTATAGAACTGGCCATGTTGCGAACCTATGACGTCACAGGTAAGAAACCAACTTCATTCGGGTCAGATTTAGTGCAATACGACCAATCTGTAGATATATTCAGCGCTAATGAGTAGAAATATCAGTAGATCTCACGACAAAATGGCACTAGGTCGTTCCTATTATTATTAAAGTAGCTTTTGCACTCATTGTCGTGCAAGCACTAACACTACATACCATTTCTTTATTGACGGTACTCACATCAGTGTCTTTATTCGTGCATCGTGCATGCACGGTAATGAACACGTACCATAGACAATCAATTGAATTAACCAATTCAAATCAATATTAACTTTATAATCAACTGATGTCCCCATCTGAGTGCATAGCGATCGAAATCAAACAAAATTACGATTACATTACAATTATCGAGACTTTATGTACAAAATTATATTTCTTCTGTTCTAGATACACCAACGCCCAAAAGGATTATAGATAGCCAATCGGGCGTCGTGGATGATCACGAGGTTTCGGAATGCACCAATAAAAAGCCAGCGGCTTGGCTCTGATTGGATGTTCACTATTCTCAGGTAGGTCGCTCCGCTGTGATTGGTTAATAACACAACCCTGTCATCAGCGGCTTTACTGATTGGTTGAAGTCATAGTGACATATTCTGCGCACATTATCGACAACGTCACTGATTGGATGCAAAATAAGCGTCTGTGCTCTGATTGGTCAATTTCCCAATCACGTGATGATCCGCACGGCCGATTCGCTACCAACAATTTCACAATTAACATAGTAATGTAACTGCAATTCCATAAGATTTTGTACTAGACCGGTATTTCAGCTAAATGGACGGACAAGAACTTACATTTGGATAAACAATACAATCTTTGGTACATACATAGTTAATATGAAGAAAAATAAACGCAAAAACTATGAAAATAACGCTGATTCTCTTTGATACCAGTGCTTAGTGTGAGTTTTTGCACGTAAAACGTTACTATCGCATCTACCTTTAAAGATTTTCTTTCACGCGATAGTAAGTAGCTCCATTCACATAAAGGTATCTTCATTATATGGTTTGAAAACTTTATGTAATGACAGCTATGTAGTATGTATGTTCTCGTCCGTGGTACATAGGGTAGTTATATAGGATGTTATTTACTTCAGTTGCCTAAAGCCTCGGCCATGTCCGCGGGGCAGTCGAACGTCTCCGAACTATCGGCGTGCTCAGGATAGAACTCCCTGTATATTTTATTCAGTAAGCCTTGCCTGAAAAACAAATTATATTCTTATAAGATAAAGTACTTGAGGAGAAGTATGATGAAGATTCAAAGGGCGATATTGAAGTTAAAATACCTAATTGTTATGATTGTTTTTTAAGGTTCCGTACCCAAAGGTTCCACTGACTGTCTGTCTGTATGTCACCAAGCTGTATCTCATGAATCGTATTAGCTAGAGATTTAAAATTTTCGTCATCATCATCGATCATGCCCTGTAAGAGAACAGTGTTGCGGTATTTTTTCCCAAATTTTATAAATAAGTGTTAAATCAGTCAATTTCCTCCATTTGAAGGCAAGCATTATGCGAATATACGATAACGATGTTGTAGCCACTGTTTACGATCGGCCAAATAGGCGTTAACCTAGTAGATGGATTTGGATTTAGGTATGTATACTTACTTAGCAGCAAGTCCTCCCCCAGGAGGCAGGCCCGGTATGTTCTCTTGCACGAGCTGCTTGAGCACGCGTGAGAAGTGACACTGGCACGACTCCTCGCTCTTCTCGGGGTTGGCCGCGTTGCTCTCGATCAACGCTGTAACATTTAACACATAACACTTCATTATGGACCCACTTTTACACAAAATAGGTTATTTCACGAATAGGGCTTTTTCGGAATCAGGCATATCGCGAATAAGTCTATAAACGACTACAGCTCGTTTAGCGAATAAGTCCAATGTCTACTAAACCTTATAAACGCTCAGACTGGTCATACGGATTACAACAAATACTTCTAAACTTGGGTGTAACGGACAGCCCCCTGTGCATGGAGGCCAAAGTGAACACCGTCCGCACACGTGCTCCTGGATTTCGTGGTATTAGCTAAAATTACAGGACTATAGGTGACGTCAATAGCCTTCCCCAAATTTTAGAAAGAAAGAAAAGCATTTATTGAGTACAAACACACGACAAACACAGGAATGAAGAAATGCATGGCATGACAAAAAAATTATGAATTTTCATGGCACCACATCTGATGGCATTTATGGAAAGCTCCCTGACAAGTAAGAACCTCACGAAAAATAACCCAAAAAAGAGGTCTACAAATACGTAGTGGAGAACGCCCTCAGCAGGCAGATGCTGGATGCGGCAAGCTAGAGACGCTATGGCGGATTAGGGGAGGCTTATGTCCAGCAGTGGACTAGCATAGCCTGATGATGACTTCATTAAGGACAATCATTCATGACTTACTTGAAAAAATTACGTATACCAACTTATCCTCATTTCCTAATAGTAACTAATATTATAAATCCCCAAAATTTGTTAATTTATTTGTTAGCTCTTTACAAATGACTACACCGATTTGGATAAAAATCGGCATAGTGGTAGTTTAGGAGATCGAGAAGAACATAGGATACTTTTTATCCCGGAATTCCCGTGGGATCGGGACTTACGCGGATGAAACCCGGCGCGACGGGGCGGTACTATTTTAACAAGCTTTTATTTAGCTTCACCTGTCCCAATGTTTGTCAAATCTTGCAAATTATTTTAATAAAAGTACTATTAGAAGTCGGTTCTTTTAAAATCAATCAACACAATAACTTTTAATAGGTATTTAACGATGGTGCCAATTCGGCTATCGTATTTTATTATTGTAAGATACGTAATCGGGGGCCTGTGCTAGATTGCAATTTATGATCAACTAAATGATTACGTGTTAAATGTTGAGACTATGGCTTCGGTCTAATAAATACTGACTAGGAAGAACACCAATGCAAAGAAATAGTATTACAGTAGCAAAGAGTCTGTTGGATTTTTATTATAATAATTGTGATAGTATTTTCTAATGTTTTCGCGACTTGAAATCTCATTATATTTGACATGGCTTTATTACGAATAAAAAACTATAACAGCCATAAGGTAATTACCTCAGAGATGTTAAAGATAAAATCCCAAACCCATTGAAAACTAAGCCGAGTTTAAAATAGTTACAATCATGACTCACGGCGTACCTTTGATAACGTGGAAAACGAAATAAAAATAAACAATCTACGGATTGAAATTATATAAAATATCTTTAGATTAGATTAATTTAATAATCGTGTAGAATTTGTACTTCATTAGGTACTTATTAGGCACTTTAGGATGGTGTTGTCACTCCATGAGTCATGACAACGCATGGCTTTAAGCAACTCTGTTGAAAACGAGAATTACGTCACCAATTTGCCCCTAAAATCACTGGGTATGTATTTTTGTCAGCGGTCGGAGCTGTAGCTCCCACATCGGTGTTATATTAAGCGACGTGCAAGTTGCGCACTTAAAAATAGGCTGCTTTGAAATATCAAATTCTAAGTCCTTACTGATATATCATAGCACAGTTCAAGCTAATGGACGGAATGGGGCAGATAATAGCTACATATTATGAGACGTAGGCTAAAGGATTTAGGAAAAATAGGCAAAGCCTGTACTAATATGTGTGCACAAATTGGCTTGGGGGAGTTACCTGCCATATTTTTTGTCAGTGGAAAACTGGCCCGTTGTTTCGGCCTAATTTGCCACCATTCATTTGAGGCGGTGTAAACTGGTCAACCCCTATTACCGAAGTTGCCGGTGTGAAAGCTAGTCTTTAAAAGATGACATTTTAAGCCAATGATGGTGATTAAGCGTTAATTTGCAAGAAGACAAGAAAAAACAGAAGTTTCTTTCAAGCCGTTTTAAAATCAATAAGAAAGTTTTCTTTGACACATTACTAAAACATGTCAGAATATATTAAACGACGCTAGTTTTTTTATGTAACTGCATAAATAACGTATAAGTTTTATTTTTACAGTCTGTTTGGTGATAGGTTGTCCTCACGCGACATAAGGGGATGTCGTACCAGATGTCCGCCAAATTTACAAACACTGTTTCAGTACCTAGTTGGATTCTTTAGAAAATTCAATGAAAAATTTAATGAAAGTGAATAAAGAACATCAACAATTTATTATGATTTCAGTTGGAAAATTACCGATTCGCAGATTACAGAAAAGGTATTTCAATCGTTTATGAAAAGTATTCAAAGTCAAAGTCAAATTTTTTTATTTCTTTGGATGTATAATACATTTTTGTATAAAGACCACATAAAATCGTCTTGAAAACTAAGTTAAGATGTTAGGATTCATTCCGTAATTTCGAATCGGTGGGACGTAGTAGCTTATTTGGTTAAAAATATCGCTAAGGTAAATCGGATGTTTCAGTACAAATCCCACAGGAGATAATAATAATTATATTAGCCCCTACATTTAATTTAGAGGATTTATACTATACAGCGCCAAAACTTTTTAAGTTTAGCTAGTCAGGGTGATGTAGTGCCTGGGACACGTATAAGATGGAGTAGGCTTGCACAGAGCATAAAGATTATACAAAAACATTTTAAGTTCACTATCAAACAAAAAAAAAACAACAAAATCATAATCGGTTCATCCGTTCGGGAGCTACGATACCACGAATGCCACAGAGACACACTTACACACACAGCCACGTCAAACTTATAACACTCCGTCGTTTTTGCGTCCGGGATTAAATAGCATCATGTTAAGAAAATAATTTCGCGTGCCTCCTGTACTCTTTCCCCTGAAGTTTCTGACATTGAGTCGTGTCCTTCACCTACAGGTCAACTAAAAGGTTTCTAGAGATTAATATTACATTGCGATTCAACAATTATCACGTTATCTTTCCACTGATATCACACTCACAAAGGCACCTTGTTCGTATGAGATCTGATTCCATTTTCATTTATTATTTATTCATGATTATCTGACAAGGCTTTTTATATGTTACGTAAGTAAATATATTTATGGGAATAGTCTGATTTTGATTTGACAAAGAAAACAATATTTTGTCACTTTTTGTCCTAAAATGTCACGTTCCAAAGATATGAACGACAAAAATTTTCTATTTTCCGTTTTTTTTTTAATTTACACGTAATAAGCTTGCATTTGATTTCATTCCTCCTGATGGGAAGCGAAATTGAGCCTATTCAATCTAGACCTGAAGTCTCTAAGGTTGTAGTTTTGGGGGTACAGCGACGCGGGCAGATAGTCAAAAGAGATACCCACACACTATTTATTTTTAATTACCATGTTGGTATTGTAATATAAAAATCGTTGAAGTGCGAAAAGTAAAATAAATATAGCATTCGCTATATTTATTTTACTTTACTTTTAGACTGCGGTATATCTTTGAAACGTGACACATTAGAACATCACGTGACAGATGCTTTTTTTTTGTATAATTGCAAATAATACAGGGCTATTGGTAATTAATATGTGCATCTTAATAATCAACTTTTGTTATACGACTTTTGAAATTTCGATCATATGGCATGGGAATCTTTAATTGGCTCTGTTTCTTTTATTTTATGTTTATTTTTTAGTTAAAGCTGTTGGTTCGCCTAAAAATCTGCATAAATAAAAATCATTCTGTTTTCATTGCTGTTCGTTAGCCTCGCTAAAACTCGAGAATGGCTGAACCGATTTGGCTAATTTTGGTCTTGAATTATGTGTCGAAGTCCAGGGAAGGTTTACACGGTGAGAAAGATCGAACTTACGCGGGTGAAACCGCGGGGCGCAGCTAGTAAATAAATAAATATTTAAAAACCGCGGAATCAAGACTATTTACTTTTGTTAATTTTATATACCTTAAAACTACTTCTTATATAAATTATTAATTACTGTACTGCGTGTAAAATCTAATAAAACATACACATAAACATATTACAGTGACCTACATAATTCATAGCTCATAGCTAACCAGATTACAACTATGGCTTCTTAGATCGCCGCCAACTAGTGACGTATCACTATCGACAGTTAAAATATCGATAATTAGCTTTTACCAGCGACTTCGAACAGGTTGTGTTTTAAAAACCTTTCATAGCAGATGCCTTCGTCATGAGAGCTATCTGTATGCTAAATTTTAAACCGATTCGTTCATTGTTTTTAAACTATATGTTGATAATATCAGTAAGTGAGGATTTTGAAAATAGTTAAGATATACAGATAAAATATTATGTCCTACTTATGTCTTTTTAATAAAGGAAGAGAGGACAAAAAGTCTGTACTTAGAAGAAAATTAAAAAATCCTAAGAGTTTTCATAGTGTGAAAAATTCAAGGAAATTTAAAATAATCCTAAGAGTTTTCATAGTGTGAAAAATTCAAGGAAATTAAAAAAAAATCCTAAAGTTTTCATAGTTTGAAAAATTCATATCTGTCTGTTTGTTTGTAACCTTTGAAATCTGGTTTTCAATGTCGGATGGATCTATTTCTGGGCAGGTCGTGGTACAATTTACATCAAAGTAAGTCAAAATGTACAATATAGAAATTGAATTATCAACAAAAAAATGAACTATCGCGAGTAAAATCGCGGATCGTGGCTGGTTCTAATTTTATAAATAATATGTAAGTTATAAAAAACAGGAATAGATTTAAATGGATTCATCTTACACATTTGAATTGAGGCCCATATTTAAGTACCTAACTGACATACAGAATTGAGACAAAATTTTTAATAAAAATACTCTGGTGTACTCTGTATGAGCATTGAGAACTCTTAGCGATATTCAGACAGATGTCACTCCGTCACTTTTGGCACGTACTTTTGGCAGGTACATGTATTTGCCATTATTATTTCACGCGTGTGTGTGTCTATACCATAGACAAATCTATATATAAAAACTAGCTGTCCCGGCAAACGTTGTTTTGCCATTTAAAAAAAAACTAAAGGAAACAAAATAAAAAATAGATGTTGGCCGATTCTCAGACCTACTGAATATGCTCACAAAATTTCATGAGAATCGGTCAAGCCGTTTCGGAGGAGTTCAACTTCGAACCCCGTGACACGAGAATTTTATATATATAGGGATGAATCCCTATTTTCTCATGTCACGGCATCACGCGTGAACGTCTGGATAAATTTCTCTAAATCTTTTTTTGTTGTTTGTTATTGTCAGGAGGTTCTAATGAAAGAACAAAATTAAGAACGTTGCACAGATTATTAGGCGGGTGAAACCGCGGAGTGCTGTTAGTGATGTATACTAGTGAGAGCACCTCTTTATCTCTAAACTATCGATAAATTTCATATTTTATCGACAGTTCCCTACCACATCACTACCGACTCGCCATTCAAACTCAACACTGCCAACTACACGCACGTTTCATTGCTTAAACCCTTACCGATTGCTGATAAAATTAATTAACTCAGTTTTATTTTAAAAAAATTAAATTAACGTTAATTATTTTAGTTTTTTTTTCTATAACTGACATTTTCAAGGGTCAGGGATGAAGCAATGAAACTATATTCGGTTTGTAAAACGTTTTATTACAAACTTGTTAAGATTCTTAGAATAAAGAACATAATATAGTGGAAGTCTGCGCACGATTAGAAAATATACATGTGTTTCGAGAAGGGTATTTTAAGACGAAAGGGGGTTATTATAGACATCTAGGCAACTTTTAATCTATGAATTTTAAGACTCAAAGTTTTTTGAATCTTTGAAGTTGAAAAATTATCTGTTTTTTGAAAATAAAACCCATTAATGTTTAAAATAGTAGTTATAACTCAATCAATTAATACACCTTCAAGGTCAATGACCTCTTTAACTCCAAAAAACAGCTGATTTTCGAAAAAACACAATTTCAAAATTTAAAAAAAAATCGTATTTTTGAAAGTTGTAGAACAAAAGTTGTTCGTTTAGACCTTAGAAGTCTAGAATAACTACTTTCGTCTTAAATATTAAAAAAAATCTGACACGCATTCTACCCGCGCGCGATTTTTGGCGCGCTTTAGTCGCGCTTCGATTACGTCCCTGCCTGCTCTCTTAATTACTTTTGACATGATCATCATCATCTGAGGCGTTACTTTTGACATGATGATGGCAAATATTAACAAATTCAACACCTAAGGAAACAGCGATAATGGAATAATTATCGCTTAAAGTTCAGATTTCGACTACGCGCAAACTTATCTGGGACGCACTATATAATAAAACTTTTTTATACGACACTAATTAACAATTATTATATACTTTGGCTGATTTTAAAATATTTTTTTATATATTTTTAACAAAATATTTTCTTTAGTATTTTAAAAATAACATAAGATCAACAACTTAATAAGTAAATAAATAACAACATTTTTAACAACTTTGATAACAAACAACAACAAAAAATAAA
The DNA here is from genome assembly GCA_907269075.1 of Idaea aversata. Taxonomy (NCBI): domain Eukaryota; kingdom Metazoa; phylum Arthropoda; class Insecta; order Lepidoptera; family Geometridae; genus Idaea; species Idaea aversata. The sequence goes on from OU026100.1 coordinate 1,760,672, forward strand.
CTTATAACAGCAACTTATATTGTACAATAATGAGGCTTTCTTAGTCAAATAACCTACTTAGTTCCATTTGCCTCGCTAGGTGGAGCTGTTCAGAAGAGTATCGAAAAAGTGGACTCACGCACGAAGGGTTCCGTACCATTACATTTTTAGTATTTGTTGTTTTATCGGCAACAGAAATACATCATCTGTGAAAATTTCAACGGTCTAGCTATCACGGTTCATGAGTTACAGCCTGGTGACAGACAGATAGACGGACGGACAGTGGAGTCTTAAAAGGTCCCGTTTTTACCCTTTGGGTACGAAACCCTAAAAAACACCATGCCAAGACAAGACATATCGAGCAATACGAAAGTAGTTTTGTAGGAAAAAGTCCCTAATTCTTGTACATTTCCATTTAACAATTTTCTAAAAAAAACCTTCAAGAAAAACCGATCATAAATCTAAGTATGGAAATCAAAAAATTATTCCCGTTATTTTATTAAATTTAGAGAATCATGAGTTTTCGTTACGCGGCGCGAGTAGGTATTTTCAAAAATGACCCGTATCGTGCGATAGAGAGAGTTTAAGTTCGGACGTAATTGCCTTCATTTTTCTTTCAAATAATGTTGAGGGCCGTAACGTATTTACCCCTTTATCCTTCACAAAATGAAATAAATTTGGTCTCATTTAATTCACTGCATCTTATTCTAGGTTTATACGTTTTTCTTTTTTGGTAATTCAGTTTAGTCTATTAAAAACAATTGAAACGCTCGATGAAGTTTTTAAGTCAGAAATATAGATATTCAGATACTAATAACTTTTATCTTAGGCAATATTTCTTTAAAATAAAAACGGTTAAACCTAGATTTTCATTAGATCTAAAACTTTTTCATAAATTATCAAAATCGGACTTCATTTATGGGGGGAAAACGTTACCGCTTTTTGTATGGAAATGTACAGCCTCACACTGGTCTTAATAATACATATTGTTCAAATATAAATTAATTCAATGTCTTTCCATCAATGGTAAATTAAAGAGCAATAAAATAAGAAAAACTAACCACATCTCAAAATGACGGTAGAGTTAAATGTTAATAAATTCGATATTTAAATGCTCAAACGTTATTGGTGTAATAAAAATTGATTTTAACGTGATTGGCGTAGAGTTTAGTTAGTTCTAGTTTATGCTGATATTAAAAAGAGATGTATGATATTAAAAAGAGATGATTGTTTGTAATGACTAGGGACTAGACCGATTTTCATGTAACTTTGTTATGTAAATGCCTGAAATAGACCGCGCGATAGAGACAGAGATAATGTGTTAAGCTATATATTTCACGGCTTGTGTATTGGCCGAGTCTAGTCTGAAAGTTTCATGGTAATACTCAATACATAACGATTCATGGAGTGTGTAACGGTGGGACTAAGGTTAAAAGGCGGTTTTGTTTTTACCTGTAGTCCCCGTCTTATGTAGTGAGGTTACCTTAAAAAAAAAATTTAACTGTGGCACCGCCCGCCAGTGGGGCAAAGCGGTAGGTCCACATTTAACACCTCTAAACAACTCACGGTAGGGGTAGAGGACTACAAATTACCTTGTTATTTAAAACTAGCGATCTGCCCCGGCTTCGGACAGGTGGCAAGAGGAAAATCTATACTATCTATACTATAATATTATAAAGCTGAAGAGTTTGTTTGTTTGTTTGAACGCGCTAATCTCAGGAACTACTGGTTCGAATTGAAAAATTCTTTTTGTGTTGGATAGTCCATTTATCGAGGAAGGCTATAGGCTACTTTTTATCCCGATATTCCCACGGGATCGGGAGTTACGCGGGTGAAACCGCGGGGCGCAGCTAGTACTATTATAATGCTGAAGAGTTTGTTTGTTTGTTTGAACGCGCTAATCTCAGGAACTGCTGGTTCGAATTGAAAAATTATTTTTGTGTTGGATAGTCCATTTATCGAGGAAGGTTATAGGCTACTTTTTATCCCGATGTTCCCACGGGATCGGGAGTTACGCGGGTGAAACCGCGAAGCGCAGCTAGTCCGTTTATAAAGCTACCAGTCGGCATATATTTTTCACAAAAAACCTCAACAATGATTGCCAATCCCATTCTACTAATATTTAAATGTGAAAGGTTGTGTGTTAGTATGTTTGTTACTCCTTCACACAAAAGCTACTGGACTGATTGCGATGAAAGTTGGAATGTAAATAGCTGGAGACTTCGATTAACATAATATAGGCTACGTTTTATCGATACTTACGCGGGTGAAACCGCGGGGCGCAGCTAGATAAACCTTCCTAAAAATCACATTGTCCATTGTTGGTCAAAACCGTATGAAAATCGGTTAGAAGTTTTTATGTTTATCGCGTTCACAGACAGACAGACATAGATTGTTTTATAATAAGTATAGATATAGTATAGATCTATCTATGATAGTTCTCGTCGATATGGTAGCTGTATCTATTATTATGCCACGAGTTGGGCGGTCGCTTGTCTAGCTATGGTGGTTATTTAACATTCATCAAAGGTGTCTGGTCTGTACCTACTGGACACGCGAAATTGGATGTTATGAAGTGTTATTATAATTATGAGATTAGGTGAAGATATTTTTATTAGGAAAATAGCAAGTTATAATTTTAATAGATTTTTTTTAAATGGTCAAAAAGATTTTTATGAAACGCCCCCGTCCCGATCCCTTAGGAATTTCGGGATCAAAATTTTATTATCCTATCTTCTATTTCATCCCCTAAACTATCACTATGCCGGTCCAGTCATTTGACTGTTATGAGGGAATTAATAATTCTTTCGGATTTATAATATTAGTTAGGACTAGCTTTTGCGCGCAACTTCCCGACGCAGACGTCGAAGTCGAAAATGGTTTGGATTGGACTAAGGAATTACGTTGCCCCCTTTTTCACCCCCTATAGAGTAGAATTTCGGAAAATCCCTATCGGATGCCTACGTCATACAAAGATAACACCCTCCAAGTTTCAGGTATCTACGATCAGGAGTTTAGGCTGTGCGTTGGTCCGTCAGTCAGGCAGGACATAGCATTTTATATTTATAAAAAGATTTGGTTTTGTACAATAATTTAATTGACCTATAATGTTTATTACACTATTGCATTGGGGATCATCCCAGGTTCCTGTATTGACAGCTGAATTTTGTATAAAATATATTAAATTAAGTCTAATTAAAAACGTGTCGAACTATCAATGCGTTAATTAAACAAACAGATATCGTGTCTGCATGAATATGGTATGGTCAGGTTAACGGGTGTATCGCCATAGAAGTATGGAAATTATGGCACAACCATATGCGTTAGGACCTGTGACTTAGCTAACCTAAAGGCTAATTTTATAATAAAGTTTGATCGAAATCGGTTCAGCCGTCTGAAAGTTATGCGAAAAAGTCGGGGGTTTTTTAAATTCTAAATGTTACCGGTTAAGTATAAGGAGAGAAAAACCAGTACTGAGCGGAATAGATCGGTTATATATCATGGGGCTATGAAGCCCCATACCTTTGGAAGGCGTGCGTGGAACCGAAGCCAACACGTAGAGGCCCTTTACAACGTTTAATTACAAAGTGGACACCAAACCGGCGATTATCCCTGTCTGCACTATAAAATGCAGCCAAGGACATTAATATAGGTTATTATTATTTAGGTTTGAATTTCGTTCTTGGCCCAAATTATATTTAGAGTCGAGAGTCGACAGGGTCAAAATTTTGCTAAAATGTTCACTCTACGTCACTAAAGTTTAATCAGTGTTTAAACCTCTTAGATTTCATTGCAACTATCTTATTGGAATTCATATTTCTAACAATATGCAATCAATTCAGGTAGTGATGCGTATCGAGTATTGTATATTTGTTAGCGAACTTGTGAATAGTGCATTTAATCTTCTTTCATAAAGAAGATATTTATTTTTGTATTTGAGTTTGAAAATTCAGATTACCTTTCTTTTTTAGCGTTCCGTTTCCGCACCCAAAGGGTAAAACAGAACCCTTTTGCTAAGACTCCCCTGTCCGTCTAATATTTATGTTACTATTTTTTAACAAGGGTTACTAAAAAAAAAAGAAAAAATGATTGTGTGTTCTTATGTAAGCTCGTGCGAAGTTATACTTCTACAAGTTATACGTCTGTCTGTCCGTCCGATATTTATTTTGCTGTTTTACTTTTGGGTTACGCAGCTGCAACATGTGAGTTTTGTGTTTCATTGTTTCATAAAGGGTCTAAAGAATTATAACTTCAAAAATATATACGCGACGAATTGAGAACCTCCTCCTTTTTTGAAGTCGGTTAAAAATACATATGTAGTTCCATTATGTCTCGATAGATAGCCCCACATAATTGACACCAGGTTTTTAAAACTTGAATCTAAGTACATCCTATTACAAACGATTTAAAACTAATCATGATGAGTCTTCATCATCATCATGTCAGCCCATACACGTCCACTGCTGGACATAGGCCTCCCCCATACGACGCCACAAACAGCGGTCCTGAGCCGCCTCCATTCACCGACTACCCGCGACCGCCACAATGTCGTCGGTCCACCGGGCAGCTGGTCTCCCAACACTCCGTTTCGCGTTGCATGATGAGTAGTATATTACTATCTAAAACGCAAGATTATTTGAACAAGTACCTATTTTATTTTTACCGATTAATTTTTCAAACCTACCTAATAAAATTCTCGCATATCACATCTTTCAGAAATAAGGACATAATCTCACTATGGTAACTGTAATATTTGGCACATCATTTTTAATGGACAGTTGTCCAATCTTTTTTTTGCAATTGAAACTATTCGATCGTTTTAAAGCAGTAATCTTAGTGCAATGACACTGAAAAATGTCAAATATCTTGGCATTTTGATATAAGCACAATAATATTTATTAGTATCATTGGACTTGGAGCGCCACCTATCGTTTTTTAGAAGAAAACAAAAACAGATTATAGAACTTCTCATTAAAATCTTAAATTAATACGTTTTACTTAATGTAATAAATATCACTATTATATTATTTAATTATTGCATTTCTTCAGTAAATAAGGTTTACTAATGCTATCGAAAGATATTTAAATATTAAATGTACTAGCGAATATTTTTTTATCAAAACAGCAGAAGAAACTGGTAAAAGTCAATCACGTTCATTAAAATTGAAAATGTCTTTAAAAAAGCGTAATATTTTTTATACCAATGTCTTTTAACTTAGTTATTTATATTTATTTTTCAGGCTGAAATTGAGACCACTTTTTGTGATGATTTGATATTTTGTTTTGAGATGAAATTATTTGGGATGAATTTGGACTAAATCGTTAACAATTACCCTACCTACAATAAAAAGAAGTCACAAATATCTATTGTTATTGGCCCATGAACCAATCAGGCACTTGTATGAAAGAATCAGGCCAATATATGAACCAATCAGGCTTATGCATGAACCAATAGGGCTCATGCATGAACCAATCAGGCCCATGTATGAACCAATCAGGTCCATGTATGAACCAATCAGGTCCATGAATGAACCAATAGGGCTCATGCATGAACCAATCAGGCCCATGTATGAACCAATCAGGCCCTAGCACCATTTGAACTAGTGGTCAACCTATTTGCATTATTATTATATATGTAAGCAACGTCCGTCTGTCTGTCCCTGTGTTTGTATGAGCATGCATGCATAAGTGTGTGGTAACAACCTGTGAGCCGTTGCCGGAGAGTCTCCTCAAGGTCCCTGTCTGCCTTCTGAGCTTCGGGGCTCGGCTTCGGAGCAGCGGGGAACACCACCAGAACGATGCTCATGTTGTCTTTGCTTCCCTGTAATAAATAATCATAGATATTACATAGTATAAAACAAAGTCGCTTTCCACTGACTGTCACTATGTCTGCTTAGATCTTTAAAACTACGCAATGGATTTTGATACGGTTTTTTTAATAGATAGAGTGATTCAAGAGGAAGGGTTTAGTATATTAAACAAAACTACCACTCGTACGAAGTCGCGGGGAACAGCTAGTTAGAAATAAATAAAGAAACTACTGTCTACTGTAACTTTATAATAAAAAATTCTCTTCACATATTCCACACTTGCAAAATAATATGTTGATGCGATTTTTTTCATAATCAAAGAAAACTAATTACCATCAATTAAAAACGAAGTGTGTTCATGTGCTGATTAACTGAATTGTTGCATTTAATGAAATCAGTTTTGTTTGCATTCTGAATTTGATGGTAATGTAAAAAATTCATTAATTTGCAATCTAAATTTTAATAAAACTGGCTTATGAAACCATCAGTAAACACTTCGTTTGCTAGGTTACTAGCTACGCCCTTTGGTTTTGTCTCTACCTCGTGAAAATAACGGGACAAAATAGTCTATGTTTTATCTAGCTATTTATAGGTATTTACCTATAAATAGCTAGATAAAACATACGGGCAATCAGGGCCTTTCTTTTTAAACCATAAAAACAAAACGAAAAATGCTGAAAGACTGAGAAGTTTAGTATAAAAAGAATATGGTTCTAAGTGCTCCATCAATCTAACTAGGTACCTAGTAGTTAAAAAGCTGATCCCACTGGTAGTAATCTACTGCATTTTGTTGAGTTATTCTGTTCATCATTCCAGAGATCTTAATCAAATTTTGATGAGAGAAACCTTAAAGTAACTAAGTACCTTAATAAAGAAAGAGTCATTGAAATTAAATGTTTTAAGGCAGAAATATACAGTAGCCCCATAACTAATAGAAGTGAATGGAAGAAGACATACTGTGCCAACCTAAATAAATTGGGATAAGGGTAGGAAGATGGTGATGATGATTTAGTAGCCCCATTTTTGCCCTTATTTTTAATTTAGGGAATTAATAAAAAAAATTACATCATAAAACCAGTTTACTAAGTTTCGTCCAGATCGGTTGTAAAATACGACCTATAGAGAAGTACCAACAAACATACAAACTGACAGAGCAAAACAAAGGCGCTTGGCTTGCTCGGTTAAAAAAAGATGGCATAATGTGCTGACAAGATATATTAGCTATTTAAAGATCAAATCAAATAGAACTCCATTAGTTGTTCATTCATGGTATTTTGCAAACAATAACCTATTTACCTTTGCTACTATTCTCAGTTACTGAGATAAGCAATAATTTTCTCTCAGTTATCTATATCTAAAGTTGTTTGTTTACATTGAAATGACTCATTGTGTTTCCGTGATGTATATTTAACTGGGGCCTAAGTCTGCTAATACAATCGTGTTTGAATAGTGTGTCGATATAATCGTAATAGAAATTTAATGTCAAAAATATGACATTACATGTCAAATTGGTATTCTGCTAACGTTGACTATTCTATCGAGACACCACTGACACACCACTGACTCACTTTTTTATTCTGCTCTATAATCGTGGCTTAATGGAATCTCGATAGTTGTCAAAACGGTATATTGCTTAGCAACATATACCATGTTGCTAGGCAACACCTGCAAGGTAAATATTACCATACCATTGAGACTCCATAGTGATTATATTGCGATGTTATTAAAACTTTAGCAGAATACCAAATAAAGTCACAATCTCGATATAATATCAATAGAGTCTCGATATAATGACAATGGTTGGCAAAATAGCAGAATAAGGCCCCTGGTATGCTGTCTTGAATTGTATGAAAATTGAATTAGTTTATTAAACTAAAGCTACGAGCCTTCATGGGCTTTCCTTTTAGGAAGTAGGTGCCTACTAAGACTAAGAAAGGATTTTTTAGAAATTCCACCGCTAAAGGAGTAGGACAGGTGCAACTGCGGGGCGTAGTTAGTGCTTATAATAAAGGAAGAAGATATAAAGTCAATGTATAATGACAAAATAATCAAGCTTGGCCAGAGGAAATAATTCTAACAGACTTCAGAAGACCAATTCTCGTAAATAACATTGTTTAAATTACATTTCAATATCATTCCGATTGCATTTCGATTGCAAAAGATACCCTTAAAGTCCGTTTTTTTTTACAAAAAGCTAACTCTGAGGGTATTTTGAGTTACTTTGAGGGTATTATTTGTGATCGAAATGCAATCGAAATGTAATTTGAAAAATGTTATTTACGAGAATTGGCCTTCAGAAGTCCCACAACAGCCCCATTTCTTCATTCGGTGTTAAAAACCGAACTAGGTTTTTTTTACAAGTGACTAGCTTCTGCCTGGTACTTTACCTACTTAAAGGAGTAATTTAAAAAACCCTTTCTTAGTAGATACCTAACCTACCTAGGTTGAAGCAAATCTTGTGCACTTAAGGTAAAGGCAAATAATAAAACTTAAGTACCAATAATTTCAGTGATCTGACAGAAGAAATCTTCATAAATAAACGTAGTAGGTAGCAACTTCAAGTTAATATTTACAGTGACATAATTAAAATAGTCATTCCAATGAGATCATATTTGAATTGCATGCTGTATGTATGACCTTCCTTTAACATGGCTTGGACTTTATTTCTGCTAAGAATGATTTAATAAAGATTTTATGTAGAAAATACACATTATCTTACTAGGGAAAGACAACTGAAAGGTCTTAATGCATCCATTAATACACAGCTCAAACCTGGATGGATTGGTCTAGAATTTGACATAAAGATAGCTTTTATGACATGTATAGAAATCAGCTGAGAAAGAATTTTGGAAAATTCAAGCCTCTTTGAGGATGTAAAAGCTAATTGTAGAATAATGTATGAATTTTCTCAATTTAGTTAATTTGCAAATAGATACTAAGGTGGATGAATTATGGTATTTCAAGAGGTTTTGCTTAGAGTTAAGATAATCTGGTCTTTATCACTACATAGTATAAAACAAAGTCGCTTTTTCTGCCTCTATTTCCCTTTGTATGCTTAAATCTTTAAAACTACGCAACAGATTTTGATGCGGTTTTTTTTAATAGATAGAGTGATTCAAGAGGAAGGTTTATATGTATAATACATGCATAATATAGCCGTGCGAAGCCGGAACGGGTCGCTAGTCAGTTATAAATAATATAGTTAAAATAAATAGGTGCCTATAATAATTTGAAAATAGTTCAGTTTGTATAAGGAAGTTTTTCAAGTTTGTAGGATTTTAATAACAGGATAAGATAAGTTATTTAATTTATCAAGATTAATTAAAAAAACAAACAGACTTGTGTATGTTTCGCTGTCTTTCATTGGCTGGCCGCAAAGCTACGTCAGGAAGAACCCAGCGACTCTTTTCTTTCATTGGCTGGCAACAAAACTGAACTGAGAGTTGCCAGATCATCTTATAACAGTCTTTTGTTAAATTTATATTTGTTTTTCATGAGTTAATGAGACATTTGTTATATTAATTAATGAGCTCTTGTTTTAATTTAGGTATTTGTGAACTTGTAGGTGATCTCATCTAGGTACTATTATAGTAGTTGATTCATTATCAACCTGTCCATACTTGTTGTATAATGGACGATTTTGTGAAGGGTTTTGTGAGTGACAACCTTACAAAACCCTTAACGGTTTTCTGAGTTAATTGTGTGAGAGGGCGGGCAAACAAGCACCTGCAACGCAGACTGTGGATTCGATTCCCATGATTTCAAACATTTATTTACAGATTTTTGTTTTTTCTGCGTGTTCCTGCTTGAAACGCAAAGCTGTGGGTTCGATTCCCCCACTATTTAAACACGGTATTGGTTTTTGTTTGGGGTGTTTCTGTATGTATATTATATATTTACAAACAAAAGTATATAAGTACTCTATCCATTTAATGGCCACCATAACACAAACTTAGTTGGTTTTAGGTCTAGATGGCGCTGTGTTTAATGTTGCACAATTATTTATATTTACAAAGTTAGGTTTGCATTTTATAGTGATAAATCCTGTATTTTGTGCTAGAATAGCTTTAGGGCAGTCTTAAGTAATTTCTACAGACTACAATGAGCGAAGCCAAATTTAGTCATTAAGTAGGTAATATTATACTAGTGTGATTGTAACAATGTGGGTATGAATCGTTTGCACATTTTCATACCTCACTCCATGCTAATTGTTGTTGTTGACATGTTGAAACGGTCAAAAGAAATAAAATGATATTACATTTCAGATGAAATAGTAAGCTTTTATATGAATATATGATTTGTAGTAATTGCTCACAATCAGCCTAATGAGCAATATCTGTCATGAGCATTCTGTAACTACTAAGTAGATGCAACTGTTTTGAATATAACGAATAGTTGAAAAACAAGAGCTTACCTTATACAGGCAGGTGTCGATCACCTGATTGGTGATGTGTACAAGGTCGTCGGAGAGCAGCAGCAGGGAGTGGACGTACGCGCAGAGCGCCTCGTTGCTCATCACGTCCCAGACTCCGTCGCAGGCCAGCACCAGGAACTCGTCCTCGCCCTCAGAGCGCTCGTGCACAGACACCTCCGGCTCCGGCGAGACGAGCTGCTCGCACGGGCCCAGGTTCAGCACCTTCTTGTACTCGAAGTCTCCGAGCGCACGCGACACAGCCAGGCTGCCGTTCACGCGCTGTATCATCACTGATCCGCCTGCTTGCACGATGCGAGTCTTCTCCGACGGCAGCTCCGGCTTGTGGTCTCTCGTCGCAAATATCGGCGTCCCGTTCCGGGCGAGCACGGCGCGCGAGTCGCCGCAGTTCGCTATGTAGATCTGCTTCGGCGAGACGAACGCGCAGACGGCCGTCGAACCAGACTTCTCCTCGCCGTTGGTCAGCTCGGGTAGCTCGCGCATCTTCTTATCGAGGTCGAGGAAGCCGACGCGGATCGCCTCCACGATGTCGTCGCGCCGGAACTCCTCCGTCTGTAGGATACATTCGAGCAGGTTCTTGGAGCAGTGAGCGGACACGCGCGCGCCCGCGTGACCGTCGAACACCGCGAAGTACGACCAGTCTGAGAGAGTGCCGTTCAGAGTCAGCTGCGCGCGGTGAGCATCCTCCATCTCCACGCGCCAACCCTGCATCGACGCCACGCCATAGCGAAGACCGTTTCCTTCGCCGCTCTCGTTGTATTTCTTGGTTTCGGGCTTGTTTAAAAACGCTCCCATTCTGTGTCCTTTACTAAAAAAATATTAATCGCACATAGTTTCCACACCATCAGGCACTCAAACGTACGTCGCAACCGATAACGTAAAAGGCGAGCGAGAGCATCACTGGAAGATACGATCTCACTGGTACGATCACGTCAGACGGTCGTTACGTTAACTTTGCGGTGGCGACTCCTCGTCACGCTGGATTCACTATTTCGGAAGCTTCTACGTAGGTTACTATACTTAATTACGCGATGGTGTTGCGTAGAACTCGATGACAAATCGTGCTCTTGGGAATAAAACGAAAAAGCAACTCAAAAAGAATGAATGGCGGACATAAATAGTATTTGTCTATGATATTTTTTTTATATTTTCCATTAAAAAAAATTGTCTGTGGCGTATTGGCCACACAAGGCCAAATTATTCAAAGTACTTTCAGTCTGGGGAAGGCCTTATTACTAACTTTTTATCCATGTCAATTCAATTCAATTTTTGGTTATGGCATCTGTTATAGCTTATGCCAAACAATTCTGCCAATGTCACGTGAGGTTCAATCAATAACAAAAAGTGTTCGGTTAATTAAAAAAAAATTTAAAGAAAAATTGAACAGTGATCGCTAGTTGACCGGTGGGTTTGCAGATACATCCCAGCAGATAATTCTCTGAGGACAAAGAGACAACACACAATAAGGAAGAGGGGAATAAAATACTTAATATTATAATACTTAGTACATAAAAATACATAAACATTACAATGAAAAAAGCACACGCACACTAGAATTTTAGTTCGTTAGCCAACAAATATCTACATAGCAGATTTATAAAGGGACTACAAACCAGGGATAGGAGACATTTGAAGGAGGTAGGACGAGGGATATCAGGGGGAAGAACATCGTATAGTGAAGATCTTCTTAAAGGACAGGAGAAGAAAATGTGGTCAAGGTTACCCTCCTCCAGACCGCATTCACAGAGGGAATGATCCCTTATCCTTATCTTTGCCAGATGAACAGGATAGCAAGCATGTCCGAGGCGCAGTCTACAGATTGTGGAGGTCAATGTTTTATCTTTATTTTTATATACTGCGAACCATGGTTTGTGAGGGATATTTGGTTGAATTTCGCCGTAAGACTTGCCTTTCAAGTTTCTGGACAATTCCCAATCCCTAGTCCAAGCTGTAGACAGATTAGACCTGAGAGCTGGGGCGATGTCCTGAGGAAAGAGTTGAAAATGTTCCAGAGTACCCACTTGAATAGCCTGTTTAGCACATGAGTCTGCAGATTCGTTACCTGGAATTCCTGAATGTCCTGGAATCCAACCTATCACAACTCTCAAGCCCAACTGTTTGCATTGGAATAATAACTCTCTAATTTTAAATATAACGGGGAATTTGGATTTTGACCTAAACGGATGAGCAAGAACGGCTTCCAGGCAGCTTCTTGAGTCTGAGAGGATAATAACGTTATTCAGACTATGGGCAATGACAAAACGTATAGCTTCCAAGACAGCGATGGATTCACCAGTAAAGACTGAAGATAAGGGTGGACATTTATAGCTTAAAATTACATTATATAAAGGAACCCAGACTGCTGCTCCCACTGCATCAGCCTGGCTCAATTTAGATGCATCGGTGTACATTTTGGTCCAGTCGGCGTATTCGTTATCCATAACATAGTTAAATGTAGGAACAGTACCTACAGATCCCTTATCAATCCCTAGGTTAACCTTAACTTCTGGGTTAAAAGTTAGAGCTTCAAAAGGGGTGGAGTAAATTGGCAACATGTTATTCGAAATAATTGGATTAGGTAAACGACAGAATTTAATATAACTTATGATTAGGCAAGAAAATTTGGAAGAGGAGGAATCACCCAATAGTTCGAATAAAGTCTTTATTCTGCTGAGGAGAGGGTGATTGGAGCATTGAATTAACTTGAAAAAGAAGCGGTCGCACAAGTATTGTCTACGCAAGTGTAACGGGGGTTCCACACATTCCACCTGCATAGCGTTAATGGGAGTAGATTTCATGGATCCCAAAATAATTCGGAGACATTTAGATTGAATTCTGTCTAATTTGGCAAGGGCTGATTTATTGCAAGGTTCGAGAACGAAAGTACCATAATCCAAATGACTCCGAACTATAGCATGGTATAATAGTCTTTGGGTAAATGGGTGGGAACCCCACCAAGCCCCAGATAGTGCACGGAGAATATTGGTGTTCTTCTCACACTTCCCAACCAGATAGTCGGCATGAGAGGAACCTGAAAGTCTAGAATCGAGCCATACTCCAAGAAATTTAGCCTCTCGATATTGTGGGATTAAAATGTCGTCAATTCGTAGGTTAACCTGAGGAATGTTTCTCTTTTTTGTAAAGACTACCGCTTTACTTTTGGCTGCAGACAAGGACAGCCCGTGGTCGTTCAGGTAGACGTTTAAGTAATTTAGTGCCCTATTCAAGCGGTCTACTGCTTCGACTTTATTAGCGGATGACACGTACAGGACCAAATCATCAGCATATTGTAGCACTTGGCAGAACGGGTGTACCACAGTCTCCAAGTCCGCAGTGTATAAGCTATAAAGAAGAGGGCTCAGGACAGAACCCTGTGGTAGCCCCTTCCAAACAGTCCTAGATGGAAGCATGCCGATTTGAGTTTTCACCACAATAGATCTTTCCATCAACAAGTTGGCACAGATACGAATAAGCTTCTCCGGTATGTTCTGATGTCGAAGTTTCTTCCAGAGCTCTGGGAGAAGAACATTGTCGTAGGCTGATTGGATGTCTAAAAATACGGCCACTAGATACTGCTTGTTGAGAAAAGAAATATGCATATCAGTAGTTAGTACACCGAGGTTGTCCAGGGTGCTTGACCCCTTCCGGAAACCAAATTGGGATTTAGCTAAGATGCCTTGGTTCTCCACGTACCACTCCAAACGGTGCTTAATCATGTGTTCCATAATTTTACATAATACCGATGACAGTGCGATAGGTCTTCTGCTGTTGGGGAGAGTAGGATCCGTGCCAGGTTTTCGTATGGGGACTATAATTTGGGTTTTCCATGAATCAGGGATAACACCAGTATCAAAAATTTTATTTAATATATCTAAAAAAAATAATTTAGTTTCATCGGATGAATTAATAATAAAGGAGTAGGGTATTCCATCAAGGCCGGGTGATGAATCTTTTAATCCATCCAAGGCTAATTTTAATTCATTAAAAGAAAAGAGGTCATTAAAACAATTATGTTCATGTACTCCTTCAGAAGAGTAAGTCACTGGGATAGAATCCTTGGTAGGAACCCATGGGGGAGCCAGTTTGTCAACAAAGGGTTCTATATATGATAAGTGGTCATTTAAAGAGGTGTTTTCAGAGTTACATGCACCCCTAAATCTCTTGATTTGCTTCCATACCATGAAAGAAGGAGTTCTGGGGGAGAGATTTTCGCAGAAGTTGGACCAGCCAGATCTCTTTTTTTGGGATAAAATCTTTCTTGCTCGGGCTGCTGCTTGTTTATAGGCCATATAGTTAGTGTCAGTCATTGAATAATTATAATTCAGTTCAGCCTCTTTCCTTTTATTTACAATATCAGTGCATTCCGCGTCCCACCAGGGAGTTGAAATGCGGCAATTGGAGGGTTTTTTAATTGGGAAGTGTTCATCAGCAGATTCAGTGATAGCATTGACAAAAAGAGAGTAAGAGTGCAACAGGTTGTCTGTATCAGGACGAGTCAGAATATTGACTTTTTCTTCGAGAGAAGAGCTATAAGATGGCCAATTCGCCCTGGATAACCTATATTTAAACAAAGGGGAAGGGACAGAAGGGGGCGGAGTAGAATTGGGGATAGTTAGAACAATAGGGAAGTGATCACTTCCATATCGATGGGGAAGGACGTCCCAAGATATTAATGTGGCGAGTGAAGGGGAGCTAATGGAAAGATCTACTGCACTGGGCCTTTGAGAGGGGCGTCCCATCCAAGTGAAGGAGCCATTATTTAGGACACAAAGATTAAGTTCCTCCAGCATTTCCAAAAGCGCATTTGCAAATGAGGAAATGTGACTCGAACCCCAAGTAGTATGGTGAGCATTGAAGTCGCCAAGTAAGAGGACAGGAGGGGGAACAGAATTAATTATAGAGATAAGATCATTAATAAGATTAGTATTTGGGTGAGGAATATAAATAGATAAAATGGAAATATTAAATATTCTAACTGCTACGACATTAATCGAAGCAGAGTGATTTGGAAGGGTGATTTGAGAGAAAGAATATTTTCGATTAACAAGGATAGCGCTACCTGCATTTCCGTCCTGTCTGTCATCTCGAAGACATGAGTGGCCAGGAACTCTGAAGTTAGAGCCCGGGATCAACCACGTCTCCGAGACAGCAGTGACAGCAGGGTGATATTCCGTTATTATATTAATAAGTTCAGCCTTCTTACGACGAAGGCTGCGACAGTTCCATTGGAGTACTATCGTTGGGGTCATTGATAACTGGCAATCCTAATTGATTTAGTTTGTGGGCAACGTGGGACGGTAAGGTTATGTTATTGTGAGACATATGGGAAACAAGAAAATAGAGTAAGGATTCTAGTATATGCTCTTGGGGTGTCTCTGAGAGTCCTGAGGGGCCCGTAGTTCCAGAAGCCTGAAAGCGGGGGTCCAGAGCACAACCATTAGGTAGGGAAGAACGCTCCTGAGCAGTAAGTGCTTGTGGGGTAGATTTATCGTACGATTTGCCCAACGGCGCTTTTGGTTTGCGGGGAATTGTGATAGTTCGTCTATGCGATTCAATGAAATTTGGAATTGGGGGACGCACCCGAGGATTTCTTATATTTTTGTAGTTTAGGTTAGAGGCAGCAACCTCTGCGTATGGTTTGTTAACTTTTGGGGTGATATTCGAAGCCTCCAGATAAGAAATGCCTTCTTTGGACATTAAAACTTTTATTGCCTTTTGTCTGGCTTGTTCTGGGCAACTTCTGTTAGTTGAGAAATGACATCCTGTGCAGTATAGACAGACTGATTTTTCTTCTGTGATTTGGCACTGATCTCCCATATGCGCCTCGCCACACTTAAAGCATCTAGGCTTAGAGCGGCATTGCGCCTTAATATGGCCAAAGCGACAGCAATTCATACACTGGATGGTGGGGTACTGGTATAACTCTACCGGAATTGATGTATGAAACAGGTAGATATGACTGGGCAGGGTTTGCCCATGGAACGTTATGACTACTGTTTGAGTCGGGACCCAGTTTATTTTATTGTCTTCAAACACTTTTCTATTCATTCGTCTGGCTTTAAGTACAAAACTACACATAGGGGGGAGGCTAAGAGATGACACAAACTCGTCCATTGATATATCCACTGGAATCGAGCGCACCACGCCCATCCTGGATATATTATAGGCTGGAATTGTTGCTTTATAGGAATGGGAAGTTAAGATTGGGTTGTCCAGAAACTTGTTAGCGTCCTCTGCCGTACGGAATTCAACCGATACTTTATTTCGACCAATTTTTTTAATACCATCCTTACAAACATTGGGAATTTTATTTTTAACTAAAAATTGTCCGAATTTGATGGGGCGCAATGGAGGAGCCTCTTCCGGGGTCGAAATCGTGACCAGAAATGGACCCTTATCATCATTTGTGTATGACTTAACGCCGACAACTAAAATAGGGTGGGAGTATACATTCTGTATTGAAGCGGATGCCGCTTCCCTATCTTCCGTTACCGTTTTTTTAGGTCGGGCTGGGTCCTCGGTGTTAGCTCGGCGTTTTTGACCGACTTGGAGGGCCGTTGTGGCTGGATCTGGGGGGTCAGGAGGTTTTGGTGGTGGATGTCCTTCCAGATCATCCATTTTGCTACTTACTTACCCAGTTTCCGGATAATACGCACACAATATGGGTTAATAGGAACGTTAGTGGTGTAACAAGAACAAACTGCGAGGTTAAACACTGTTAGAACACTATTTCGCCGAAAATCTCACTAGCACGTTGTTAACCAAACAACAACGCAACGCAGACTTTTATCCATGTCCTTACCCTGAACTACCGGTGTTAGTAAAATGTCAAAAAATGTACTGTCAATGTCAATCATGTCAACCAATTTCGAGGTTATGTTTTTGTCGACCGAATTCTAGATTTTTCCCATTTTTATTTCGAGTTTTATCACTGAATAAATACTGATAATGCTGATATTATTGACAGACAATTAGCAATTTACGTAAAGTAATTGAATTTCCTACTGACTTACATGTTTACAACAGTTTTGAACTAATAACCTTGTTTACAGCTTACATGACTAAAGTTTACTATAATTTTTATTAAAAAAATGTATAGAAACGTTATTTTTAAATGGTAAGTCATCATATTATGCCTAGAAATAAGTATTACACAAACACCTTAAATAGGTTTAGATTTTTTTATATCCACCCAATCATCTAAACAATTTTCTAGACCATCTTCAGTTGCCTAGATAGAAGAACTCATATCGAAATTATTTTAAGGTATCCTTTATTTGTTTCTTGTGTGTTGTACAAATAATGCGTTTATCTATCTATCTAGGTTGCCACAAAGAATATTGAAGCGAGAATGTCTTTCGAAGTCACCTGCTAATGATTTTCGTCAATGGACTAGACAATTATCTGTATCTTTCACTTATTGTAAGAAAAGAAGGTCAGAAGAGGAAAAGGTATGTTTATTTACCACATAAAGATATATTTAAAACCTTTTCAATATTTTTTATGCAATGGCAACAAGAAGAATGTGACTATACTGCCTCGTGTTCCCTGTTTTAAGCATTTGCATCCATTTTAATCTTTGCTTGCCCTCATAGCTTAGAACAGCTCACAGTTCTTAATGCCATTGACTCTCACAATATCAGCTTATCCCAAGACAGATCTCAGATAGGAGAACAGGATTTTTTATAATTTTCATTTATTACTTACTAAACTAGCTGTTGCCCGCGACTTCGTACGTGTATAGTTTTGTTTTATGTACGAAAACCTTCTCTTGCATCACTCTATCTTTAAAAAAACGCATCAAAATCCGCTGCGTAGTTTTAAAGATCTAAGCATACATAGGGACAGATAGCGGAAAGCGACTTTGTTTTATACTATGTAATGATATACCCTGATTATTAAAGACCTAATCCCATGGAAATATCAAGTGTTATAGTAGCCTGCATGTTGTTTTTGGAGACACCCAACCATCTTAGCCAACCCTACCAACAACGGCAATTTCAACAAAATCAGTTGTTGATTTCAAAATTATTATGTAGTGTATTTCTAATTTATTTGCTTATAATTCTTACACTTACTTTTTTGAGTATAGCAACAAATAATATTAGGATATTTAAGAGTTACCTTAGATAGAATAAGCTAGTTGGCTTTTTAATATTTTTGTAAGAGATATTGTACAAAAAACTTTGAATTAAATGCTTATACAAAGTTTGTTCACAGGCAGCAGACAATCGAGGCAGGCCTTCTATCAAAATATCACCCAAAGGAGGCTCGGAAGTTGTGGGTATATGGAGAAACATGACTGTTAGAGACCTGGCACGGGTTCTGCATAAAGATTTGGGTAATAATATCAATATTTTTGATGACCGAGGCATTGTGAGCGAAAACCCGCCAACAACACGTCGAGACACGAGAAAAATCACATTACGTATTCAGCTACCTTTTGACCAACAAGTTTGGGTATATAAAAGTCATGTTACCTTAATTCCAGATCACATATACAGAGCGCTAGAGTTTGCAGACAAGACATCGGAAATAGAATACAAGGACAACACAGTGATACATAATCCTCAGATAGTTAGAGATGTGGTCAAGATATCGGGGTGTCGGTTCAAACTGGTGCCTCGGCCTGATGAGGAGGTTGAGGAAGAAGTGGTAAGAATCTTCTTTTTTCTTCAGCAGGGCAAACATGGGCCGAGGATAAAAAATGATGTCCTCTGTCAAGGGAGAATATTTGTCCACCTGCCAAAGCACGGCAAAAGGGGAAATGATAAGTATATCCTCATTTGACATTACACGTGGACATCTATTAATGAAAATTAAAATTATTTATTCGAACAAAGAACTTAGGTGGTAATAACAAACAAATAAGAATCGTTCTCAGCTGCGAAAGTTGTAAACTGCGTTGCAGTGAGAGCGCCCTCCTCTAGAATTAGGTATGCAGATGGTTTATTTAGGTACATAGGTATATTAAACAAAACAAACAGTAGGGGAAATAATCGAAAAACACCGTAGTGTGGTAACTTGAGATGAGATGGTTGAAATGTGTGTTTGTGTATAAGTGTACCTATTTGTATGTGTGTTTGTGATGGTGGACAGAGCTCCCCCGTTACCCCACGGTCTAGAGACCATGCGCACGGAGGTTGACTCTGGTCCATAAGTGAGAGTAGTGAGGTGTGTGGTGACAGAACCAGTGACCTCGGTATTCCTCGTCTATGGCATGTTACGCCTATAGCGTTATAGCGTTTCCCCCGTTTTGTCTACTGTAGATAGTATATCCACCCTTGCGCCCGTGCTCGGGGGGATGGACAAAACTGACAGAGGGAAAAACTATTTTGTCTTTACCCTGTGGATAATATGTCTCCGGCCATGCTTGTCTTATAAAACCCAGCATTTAAATAAGCTAGCCCTGCGACTTTGTCTGTTTCAACCGCGTAAGTCCCAGTCCCGTAGGAATATCGGGATAAAAAGTAGCCTATCTTACTTCCAATATATCAATGTATCTTCATACCAAGTTACATCAAAATCCGCCCAGTTATTTATATATAATTTAACAGTAGAAGTCTACATTGGTTGATAATTTACACTATTAAAGTTAAAAAATAAAGAGTCTTGTGAACATGTTGCTTGGAACAGTGCCAATTCGATAAATTGGCAATAAAAATATAGTAAATATCTATAAGTTTTTAATATTTACAAGTAAGTAAAAATATAAATGTAAGTATAATATTTATACATGGCTCTAAGTCACGTCTAAGTGGTGTATGAGCGCGCGCTCGCCAGCAAACTGCACTTTGCAGTTTGGCGGGAAATTAGTATGTAAGAAAAAATGTACTTTTTTAGTTAAATAAATAAAAAAAAGTATATATTTACAAAAGAAAAGTATTCTTTAATAAGTATTCTATCCATTATCTGGCATCCCCTTAAGAGGAAAGGGTACCGGGGGGGGGCTCTCTCCATACAAACTATTACAAACATAGTCGACTGTTTTCTCCCTGGATAATGACACTAGGCAAATATTTTTGGTGCATAAACCTTATAACTGCCTAGACCATGCCCCTGTTTTTTTATTTTTTTTATTTCTATGATAATTAGAAAAGGAAAAAAACAAGAACATAGGGGCATAGTCATGGCAGTTACAGGTTTTATGGCACAAAAATATTTGTGCTAATGTCATTTATCCAGGGAAGAAACAGTCGAGGCTTGGGGCTAGATGGCGCTGTATTAATTGTCAAAGAAATCACGCCTTACTTAACAGAAAAAAGACGCAGTACCCCAGCCCCCGGCTCCACCCGACCGGCTCAAGCCGCGACCGCCCGTCGTCTGCGTGATGGGCCACGTCGACCACGGCAAGACTACGTTACTTGACGCCTTGCGGCATACAGCTGTCGTGGAGCAAGAGTTCGGGGGGATCACACAGCATATTGGAGCTTTTGAAGGTAAATAGTACATTGTTATCCTAGGTGTGAAAGTCACTCATTACAAGTCCCGAGACGGAGTTTGGCTAATAGTTCGAGGGACTTAATGAGTCTTTCACCCGAGGTAAACACTGTGCTTTTCATTACGAATAATAAATAAAATTCTTCTTAGCAACGAGAGTGATTGAGATACTCCATACTACCTGATCCTCTTACAAGGTTGGGACCAAAGAGGTTATATACATGTAGTGTTCTTCTTTGGTGTTACTTAAAGCAAGGAGGTTAGGTTTTTTAAGTTCCTAATGCGTAGTGATACGCATACTGGCTACATGCACATTGCACAAGCCGTGCGAAGCCATAATTTGACATGACAGCTGTCAGTGAAAGCGATTTTCCCTAGGGCTGAAAGTTTTATTTTCTACACGCTCTTTAGGCATCTTTAGAGCTACTTTCTGAGTATGAGTAATGAAAACACTATTTACTGTCGACTGTTTTCTCCCTGGATAATGACACTAGAGCAAATATTTTTGGTGCATAAAACTTATAACTGCCATGACCATTGACCATGCCCCAATTTTTTATTTTTGTTATTTTAATTTCTATGATAATTAGAGAATGAAAAAAACCTAAACATAGGAGCATAGTCATGGCAGTTATAGGTTTTATGGCACAAAAATATTTGAGGAGGGAGGAAACAGTCGACTACGTTTGTATGGAGAGACCGCAGGTACCCTTTCACCTTAAAACTGAGCAATTTGTTGCACACTCTATGTGTAATTCTATCCATGGCTTCGAAGACTCTCATCAGTTTTATTTATTCATAATATTTATATTTAACAAGCCGCGTAATTCCTGATCCCGTGGTAATATCGAGACAAAAGGCTACTGCCTTTATGTTAATAATAATAATCCAGGTCTCTAGCTATCTACGTACCGAGTTTCATGGGAATCGGCTCAGTAGTTTTTGTGTGAAGGAGTAACAATCTTCAACAAACATACAAACACTCACACAAACTTTCACATTTATAATTTTTTGTTGCTGTGTTTTATTAAAATACAAGCGACCCGCCCCGGCTTCGCACGGCTATATTATGCATGTATTATACATATAAACTTTCCTCTTGAATCACTCTATCTATTATAAAAACCGCATCAAAATTCGTTACGTAATTTTAAAGATTTAAGCATACATAGGGATATAGGGACAGAGAAAGCGACTTTGTTTAATACTATGTAGTGATTTATTGTAACAAAAACTGCAACCTACTCTCGCATTCTCGTAAGCATGCGCAACAAGAATGTGCTCTGCGGCTACCCCGCCGATCGGTACTAATGTGGGTAAAACCACGTGACGCAGCAAGTAAAGAACATAATCTACCTTCCCAGTGGAACTTCCATCCGGTGACAAAGTAACGTTCCTGGACACGCCGGGCCACGCAGCCTTCACCGCGATGAGAGCCCGAGGTGCTTCCGCCACCGACGTAGTGGTTCTGGTGGTAGCAGCTGATGACGGCGTCATGGAACAGACTATTGAGAGCATTAGGATGGCGAGAGAAGCAGCGGGTAAGTGGTTATATCATGAGGTTTTTAGGGTTCCGTGTCCCATTAGGTAAAAAAGGGACGCTTCTTTAATTCTAAGTTTTTTTACCCAGCATACATTTTGGTATAATTTGGAGACGAAAATTCCTTGTCGGTTTCTAGGCTTATAGAAACAAGTCGAAAACAGATGGCATTGGTGTAAAAAGGAACCCTTTTATGATCACCCTTGTCCGTCTGTCCGTGTGTCACCACCGATTTTCTCAGGAACGGATGGACCAAGCAAGTTGAAATTCATACCAGATACTGAGGTCTATATAGTCCCTATTAGGTGTATGAAATCAAGGTCCCGAGTCAACACGATAAAAAGACTTAGGCAAATTTACATTTTCGCGAAAACTTGTAAGTTCCAAAATTTACCTAAACTTAAGTTTTTTTAACATAAGTGTGCAATATCGTAGAAAGGACATAAAATTTTCGTCTTTAATAAATACTGGATTTTTTAAAATTGCTCACCTACAAATGATACACAAAACAACAATTAACAACAAATTGTCATGCAACAATTAACAAAATTAGTGATCGGCGATTTTACGTTTGGCCCTTTCTATTATTTGCAGTACCAATCCTAGTAGCAGTGAACAAAATCGACAAGCCAGGTGTGAACATTGTAGGTATGCTTCAACTCTAAACTACCTTAACACTATTTACAGATATTTCAACTAATATCGGCGAGCGGTTTTTTTTAATTACTAAGCTATTGCATAGCTTTTATCGCGGGCTTTGAGCGCAGCGACCGAATCAAGAAATTCCGTAACGAAAATAAAACCTAACACCCGCCACTCCGCCTACCATGTAGCTCGGCCGAGCGTTCGCTTAACGTGTATGTATATGTTTAAACTAGTGTCCCACTGTTGAGCAAAGGTCTCCCCCATCTCTCTCCATCGTGGTTCTGGCCCACCTCTGGCCAAGCTGGCAGAGGTCGTCTCGCTAACGTTTTAGAGGCCGGTCTCGATATCACCAAGCACTCGCATGTCCGGTTAGTTGCTGTTCTAACTCATTTAACCCCATCCATTCCCCATTTCAACCTTGTTTTTAAGCCCACATCCACGGTCTTGGCCTTTTCGCACAGGTATTGTTTTTTTTTAATGAAGCATTTGTGCAATAAGGCGAACTATGATACCTAATCTTACCTTAAAAAAATCCATGGACTTGACTTTAATTGCTCTATTTTAAATATATCTTCAAAAAGTTGTCCAAACGAAAAATACTCCATGAGTTTCTTGTGCCGTCTTCTGATTGGAGGGCGCGTTCTGAAGACACACCTCCTAACTTAGCTAAAACGTTTGCAAGTTATCACGCTTTTTTTATGTAAAATCGATGTGTGCGTTAGTTTTTAAATATGCATACTTAAATCTGTATTATTCGGGTGGCTTGTCACTAACGCACACAAAAAACCGCGGCGCCAATGTAAGCTGAAATATCTGTACCTCAATTTCCTAAATAAAATCTAACGTAACATTTCACCACAGAATCGTGTATTACAAGAGTTAGCGCGACACGGCGTAGTTTGTGAAACTTTGGGAGGGGACATACAGTCGGTGCCAATATCAGCGCTAAAGGGAACTAACTTGGACACTTTAGTCGAAGCTCTTACCCTACAAGCTCAGTTAATGGAGCTGAAGGCTGACCCTACTGGATACGTTGAGGGGGTTGTTATTGAAGCACAACTCGATCCTACCACTGGGTGAGTACGACATTGCACACAGCGCCATCTAGCGTCAAACTTGGACACTTTAGTCGAAGCTCTTACCCTACAAGCTCAGTTAATGGAGCTGAAGGCTGACCCTACTGGATACGTTGAGGGGGTTGTTATTGAAGCACAACTCGATCCTCCCAATGGGTGAGTAGGACATTGCACACAGCGCCATCTAGCGTCAAACTAAGCAACTAAGCTCGTTTTTGGAGGCTAACTTCTCAACATACCTACTTCTTTTTGGCAAATACATAGTGGTATATAATATTGGGAACGTTATTTGAGCATTAGTAACGTCATGTGGATATTTGTGACGTTATTTAAGCATTGATGCTATCATTTAGACATTGGTGACGTGTTTTGGTCTTTGGTGACGTTATATGAGTAAATTAAACCAACAAAATAACTCTAATATTGTTCGCTAATGTAGTTCTTTTGACGTCTCACACCTGAATCGCGCTAACTTGATGATTTATTTATGTTTAAAGGAAACAAGCGACAGTTCTTGTAGAACGCGGAACGCTCCGTCGCGGTTGTGTCATAGTCGCAGGAAATGGATGGGCTAAAGTAAGTTTACATTTAGTTTAGCTGTAACACCAAAAATCCTCAAAAACCCAAACTTTGGGCCAATTACAGGTGCTAAATTCAGTCTTTTTTGTTTATTTTTAATTTGTTTATGGGCTTGTCCTGGAACTCTTTAGTTGGGTTCTTTTTGCGTGACTTTGTGTAAAGAAGGATAGGCCCATTATCGAATCAGGTGGGATTCAATAAAAATGTGGCTACATAATATGTGTATTGGTCATTTGAACATTAGTTACGTCATTTTGGCATCGGTGACGTTATTTGAACACTGACGACATCATTTGGGCATTGGTGACGTTAATTTAATTTTAGTGACGTCACTTGAGCATTGGAGAAGTTAATTGGATATTGCTGACGTCATTTTCATTCAATTTTCATGATTTCAGTCATTTTGCGTTTGTCTATAAGCACCTTAAAAATGTTATGACTGTTTGATAATCTAAAAGTAACCTTATTTCTATCGCTATAGGTACGAGTATTGAAGTCAGCCGAAGGTCGAGCCCTACAAGAAGCGCCACCCTCGACGCCGGCGCTGGTGCTGGGTTGGAGGGAACTGCCGTCTGCTGGAGATCAGGTTCTGGAAGTCAATTCAGAGGTAAGCCTTTTTTATACTATAATATTTTAAAGAGGCTGCAGCTGAGCATGCTTGGCTGCAGTTTTTAGCTGAGGGCGACCCATTTGGGTCAGCACACGACTCCTCATTGATATTGTTTTTTCTTTGTCATTTTTTGTTTTTTATTTAATTAATTTTCATTCTCATGTTCATTTCTTCATTCCTGTGTTTGTCGTGTGTTTGTACTCAATCAATGCTTTTTCTTTCTTTCTTTCAAAAGAGGAAAGATTTTTGTTTGTAACGAATAGACTCCGAAACTACTGGACCGATTTAGTTGAAACTTGGTATGAGTATACATTGATTCATTGGCAGTAACGTAGGCTACTTTTTATTTCGATATTCCCACGGGATCGGGAGTTACGCGGGTGAAACCGCGGAGCGGAGAGAGGATAATAGTATGTAATTATGTAATAGAAACGTGCTAACGAAGTGATGAAGTATCGCTCGGCTAAGCGCATGCGCGAGAAGGCGGAGGCCGACGACGTCGTCATAGCGGAGAAGGTGTCCGAACATCAGCGGCAGTACAAGGCCATGTTGCAGCACAAGCGGGCCTTGGGCAGGTATTACATGTTGTTTAATAACTTGCCATACACAATTACCTTAGGTCAGGATCGTGCCGTAATCCTGTCAGCGGCTGTATCAGCTCAACGTTGTTGCAGCTATTTCTTGAAGGAATCCTTTTTGTATGAGAATGGGGGTAAGGCTTATCAAATATTTTTATGCCACAAAACCTATAACTGCCATGACTATGCCCCTATGTTTTGGTTTTTTTCATTTTCTAATTATCATAGAAATTAAAATTTAAAAAATTAAAAAATTAAAAAAATCAAAAAAATATGGTCATGGCAATTATAAGTTTTATGCACCAAAAATATTTGCTCTAGTGTCATTATCCAGGGAGAAAACAGTCGACTACGTTTGTAATAGTTTGTATGGAAAGAGCCTCCGGTACCCTTTCCTCTTAAGAAAGAAATATTGAATCCTTAGTACATGACGACCCAGTTGGCACAATGGTCACCATGCCGGACTGCTAAACACAGGGTTGCGGGTTCGATTCCCGTCTCAGGCAAGTATTTATGCTTAGATATTTGTCTGTGGTCCAGAGTAGATTGGAGGAATGGCGGCAACGACTGGAGAATGTTGGCCTGAAAGTCAGTAGAAGCAAAACAGAATATCTATTCTGTGACTTCGGCGGTCTCTCCAGTCCTATGCCTGTAACCCTTACGGGAATGCCATTACCGGTCGGCTCCGACTTTCGGTATCTCGGGTCACTCGTGCAAGGCGATGGTGATATTGACCGGGACGTTGTACATCGGATTAACTCTGGATGGTTGAAATGGCGACAGGTCACAGCAACCACCTGTGATCCACGGATACCCCTTAAACTGAAGGGTAAAATCTATAAAACCGTGATAAGACCTGTCGTCATGTATGGATCAGATTGCTGGGTCATGAAGAAGAAGGATGAGAGAAGATTGCATGCAGCGGAGATGAGAATGTTGAGATGGATGTGTGGAGTAACGAGGATGGATAAAATAAGGAATGAATATATTAGAGGAAGCCTGAAAGTAGCACCGATTACTGAAAAAGTAAAAGGGAACCGTTTAAGTTGGTATGGACATGTGATGAGAAGAGAGGAGACGCATGTAACTAGAAGAGTGATGAGTATGAATGTAGAGGGATGGAGAGGAAGAGGACGACCGAAGAAAAGATGGATGAACTGCGTGAGACTAGACATGAGAGAGATGTATGTGAACGATGAGATGACGACTAATAGGAGTGAATGGAAGAAAAAGACATACTGCGCCGACCCCAAATAAATTGGGATAAGGGCAGGAAGATGATGATTTGTCTGTGGTCTGGTTGTTTCTATGTAAAATAAGTATATATTTACAAAAAAAAAGTATATAAGTAGTATATCCGTCGTCTAGCACCCATAACGCAAGTCTAGTTAGCTTGGGGCTAGATGGCGATGTGTGGAATGTCTTGTATTTTTTTTTCCCAGTGAGTGGGGATTTATTTGATTGTTTCTTTGTTTGTTTGAATTGAATAGGCTACGAAACTACTGGACCGATTTAGATGAAACTTGGTATGAAGATACATTGATTCATTGACAGTAACATAGGCTAGTTTTTATTCGATATTTCCACGGGATTGGGACTTGCGCGACTTAACCGCTGACCGCTAGTTATTTATAAAGTTTTTTTTTATGAACAGATACAAGCTCCGACCGATCGGTCCTAGAGGGAAAATGATCGTTGAAGACACACATCCGACACTCAGTGTTGTTATTAAAGGTAAGTTATTAAGCTATTGCATAGCTTTTATTGCGGGCTTTGAGCGCAGCGACCGAATCAGGAAATTCCGTAACGAAAAACCTAACACCTCCCACTCCGCCTACCATATAGCTCGGCCGAGCGTTCGCGAGGTAAAAACGGGACGCTTATAGGAGCACTCGATCAATCGTCTGTCTGAAACGGGTAAAGATAGAGAGTTGAAACTACTGGGTTATGATCTCTATTATTTTTGCGACAATTTGTCAGTATCAAAACTGACCTTCATTTTAATATTTTTCAATTTCATATTTTTTTAAGTGTTCTTGTTTTTTTTGCCAAAATTCATTGTTCTCAAGATCTTTGTCAAGTTTCAAGGGCAACGGGAAGTACTCTGTGTGTTTTTGACCCAAAACCAATAGGCAATAATATAACCTAGATTACAGCATTAAATTGTGTTTGATGAAAAGCAAAGTAGTTTGTCTGAGTTTTATGAAGAAACAAAGGTATTTTTCAAAAATATTGCATGCCTGTAATGGGTATCATAGTCACTACACAGTATAAAATAAAGTTACTTTTCGCCGTCCCTATGTCCCTATTTCCCTTTGCATGCTTAGATCTTTAAAACTACGCAACGGATTATGATGCGGTTTTTTTTATGGATAGAGTGATTCAAGAGTAAGTTTTTTTAGATATAATACATACATGCATAATACAGCCGTGCGAAGTCGGGGCGGGTCGCTATAGTTGTTACTAAATTAAGCCTTAATTTAAGATTTTTGTGTATATTGATAACTTATTGATAACATAAATAATGATATCTCAGCAAGAAATGTCTTGATTGATTGAAGCTCTTAAAACAAAAGATTTAGGTATTGGTTTATAAATAATCTATTATTTGATTACTTTGCATCTCCTAGGTGACGTAGACGGTTCAGTAGAAGCTATCCTGGACATATTGGAAACGTACGACGAACACGATCGTGTTAGACTCGACCTTGTTCATTTCGGAGTTGGTCCGGTTACACCTAACGATATAGAGGTATGTATAGTACTTTGAAACGTACACTGAATTTACGAAGTTTCTATGCACGAAAACAGATGGCGCTGCTAACTCTGCGGCGCGCTAACAGATGGCGTTGCTAAATCTGCGACATATTTATTACTTATTTGTGCTCTATGATCCGACAGTCATCTCTCAACGCCACCTACTGGTTCCAATAGGGCTGAAAAAAAAGGGTCTCTAAAAAGGCACTACATAAACTTTGGGCCAAAATAACAACCTTTTAGGCCTTAACCAAAGGAAAACGACTGCCCGGTTGACCCCGTGGGTATTGGCAAGATGACTTGGACCGCAGATTGCCAATCCGTTGCACAAGATCACGGTCAGTGGAAGGGTAGAAATGAGGAATTTGGCTCACAGTGGGATACCATGGTGAAAGGTCAGCGTTTGACCACTATCACACTGGCCTAATGGTAGGTGACAATGCGGCCTAAGATGTAAAACGCCTTCCTAGAAGATACCTATTCACTCGCGACTTGAAGACCCCCAAATTGTACACGTCAGGAAAGACAGACGCAGGCAACTGATTCCCTTGCAGTACGTATAAGGAATGACGGAAGTTAAACGCTTAGACATTTGGGATTTCTGGGGATTTCCACCATGATATTTTAAATATTAAGGGTTCCGCACATGAAAAGGTAGAAAAGGAACCCTTATAAGATCACTCTCTTGTTCGTTTGTCCGTATGTCACCACCGATTTTCTCAGGAACAGGTAGACTTAGCAAGTCGAAATTTATACCAGATACTGAGGTCTATAGTCCCTATTAGGTGTATAAAAATCAAGGGCCTGAGTCAACACGATAAAAAGATATAGGCAAATTTAGATTTTAGCGAAAACTTGTAAGTACCAAAATTTACCTTAATTTCCAACTTTTTTTTTCACTCAGATAGCAGAATCATTTGACGCCATGATATATGCTTTCAACGTGGACTGCCCCCCTCCTTTAGCCGTCGAAGCTAAGAACAAAAACATACAGATAAAACGTCACAACGTTATATATAAATTAGTAGATGATGTTAAAGAAGAAATTAGCTCGAAGATACCTGTTAAGCAAGAAGAAGAAATTATTGGTAAGTGATATCGGCAACAAAAGTGCGACTGATTGTCAAATTAATATTACGTGTAACAGGGTTCGAGGATATATATCAATGGATATATATCATGATATATATCCGATATATATCAAATGGTTTTTTGTGATATATATCAATACAAAAATTGTTTAAAAATTTGATGAAAATAAGTCATGTTTTGCAGTTTTCTTACTGTAGTTCTCCATCCTAAATATAGATGGCGTTAGAGTAAAGTTAAAACATACTCCCTAAGTTTAGGGAGTTAGTAAGTTTAGGTATTAACGTTTAAAGTTTAGGTATTTTAAGTATTAGTGTAGGTATTCAGAAAATTAATGAAGATTGAATGATTGGAATTTATAAGATTTTACCTTTTTGAGTTGATTTTACCTGATGTTGTTTATGATTTTAATTGATTTTTCTGATTTATAAGAATATTTTATGTTTTTTAGTTGATTTTTCTTTCTTATGTTGTTTTTTTTTTAATAATTTATTATATTAATAAAACATAGGTATGCAAACAGTATACATAAATAATACAATAAAATAACTATATGGCTGTCATACAAAATGGATAAATATCATGTAAATATCACATTTTTGATATATATCGGATATATATAAAAAAAAATCCGATATTTTGATATATATTATAAATATCGGATATTTTCGAACCCTGACGTGTAATAAAACTACCATATTTATAAAGACTAGAAATTTTGGGAAGTTTACATTTAAGTAATTTGACATTTTAGGCATTGGATATTATGAGCTTCATGGACTTCCTTTTAGGAAGTATGCGCGAATTAAGAACGGATTTTTGAAAATTCAACCCCTAAATGGAAAAAAGGGCTGATAAAGTTTATAGTAAATATTATGTATTGTGTTTGTTGCAAATCAATATCACTTTTAAATAGACACAAACGCGGGTAAAACCACGGAGCGCAGCTAGTTTTATATCACTACATAGTATACAACAAAGTAGCTTTCTCTGTTCCTATGTCCCTATATCCCTTTGTATGCTTAAATCTTTAAAACTACGCAACGGATTTTGATGCGGTTTTTTAATAGATAGTGATTCAAGAGGAAGGTTTATATGTATAATACATGCATAATATAGCCGTGCGAAGCCGGGGCGGGTCGCTAGTAATTTATAAACGTAACTTGTCTTTCTAAGCTTTCTTTAATTGTGGTAAGATGACGCTGTAAAAAAACATTCTCACAAGCTTTACATTTAAGATGGCGTTGTATTAAATCCCCTACAATTTGTATTATAGGTGAAGCGAACGTACTTCAGCAGTTTCTTGTGTCCGAGGGCAAGAAGAAGGTCCCCGTCGCGGGCAGTCGCTGTGTCAAGGGAGCTTTACAACGACACGCGCTTTATAGACTCGTTAGGGGACAGGTCGTTGTCTATGAAGGTTTGTCTACATCTTATAATACGTACAAGTACTGCTGTTGCAACAGCTGCTAGGGTCCGTCCGTCTGATATTTGACGACCCGGTTGGCACAATGGTCACCATGCCGGACTGCCAAATACAGGGTTGCGGGTTCGAAGTAGTATATCCGTTGTCTACCCATAACATAAATCTAGTTACTTAGCTTGGGGCTAGATGGCGATGTGTGGAATGTCCTACAATATTTATTTTGCGGGCAGCTTCAACCTGTTACTTTTGTGTTACAGTGATGCACGCATCTTAAAATTTCACTCTCGCAGCTTCAACCTGTTTTACTTCTGGGTTACGCAGCTGCAACATGTGACTTTTGTGTTACAGATGCGCGCATCTTATACACTCATCATTTTTTCATAACTCGCCTAAAGAAGTATAACTTCAAAAACCTTGAATATTATCTCTGGTAACACAACATTTTTCTCTCCAGGTAAACTAGCATCAATGAAGCACCTAAAAGAAGAAGTGACGACAATAAAGCGGGACATGGAATGTGGTCTGCGATTCGACGATCCGAACTTGGAAGTGAAACCGGGCGACACTATAGTATGTTACAAGCTGATAGACGCCAGTAGCACGACGGGGTGGGACCCTGGGTTTTAATAGGATAATAAATTATGTAGATTATGTTGGATGTTTTTATTTAATGTAGTTGGATTTGCCTGCATAGATAATCATATCTAAAAGTAGGTTAGGTCGACTGCATAATTGCAGGCCCACCGTATAGCTCCAAAACGGCTGTTATAATAATGTTTACCTGTTTGCTAAGTAGGCCATTTGCGAAGTAGTCTAAGAGCGCTTGTAGACGTCCGTTTTTTTCACCGGATGCACCGCGCCGAGGAGAAGCGGTGGTGCATCCGGCGTAAATTGTTCGCCGGACCGATGTCCGGTGCATGTACACACATTCGTTATAATTCATACACCACCGCAAATCCGGCAAAAAAACACGGTCCGTTAACCGGGTGAAAAAAACGGACGTCTACAAGCGCTCTAACAGAGAAGAGAGAGGTATGATGAGAAGTTTGCTATTTGCTAAGTAGACCCCTGGCGCCTGAAGGGCTAGATTCTAGGCACCCTGCTTTAGTTGAAGTTTAAAGTCTTGGGTGTTCCTAAGCGCAAATCTCGAGAAAGGCTGAACCGACTTCGCTAATTCTTTTTTTAGAATATTCCTTGAAGTACGAGGATGGTTCTTACGGAGAGAAAAATTTAAAAATATGTCATATTCAGTCATATTGTCATATTTTAAGGAGTCTGGAAGAGGTATTCCACTGGAAGTGGAAATAAAATAATAATGCTAAAATTCTTAATAATTGATTTTTATTATAATTTCGATAATTTATGAGTTGTTTTTCATATTTATTACAGTTCAAAATATGTACAATTAGGATTTTATAGTTACCATTTAAAACATACAGTCAAAACATTATTAATTAATATTCCGTTTAGTTTTAGTTAGATGGGACGGGACAGAGAAAAAATAATAAGCTAAAGTGGTGTGTGTTACTTCAGCAGGGCCACAATTAAACAAACCCTTATGACTTTTACGCCCGTATTTCACAAACAGTACTTAAGTTACTCTTGTATAAGTGAATGCACAGCGCTAAATGCGGCCCTATCATTGGTCAATTTCGTGCTGCTTCACTTTTTATATTAAGTGTTTTTTCGGGTAGTGTTCCAGTCAAATCTGTGTGATATAATTTGGGCAAAAACAGCTGGAGTTTGGGATTTTTCGGGATGGCTGCATGAAGGGGAAATGGGGGAGGTTGTTGCCTACCTGTGGAAAACAACAATCTAGACAAAAAAAGCATTTGGCTGCCCGGGCCGCTTGCGCGTACAACAGAAATCGCTTTCAGCGATAAGGCCGCTCATTTGTGCAACGTATACTTTGTAGCTATTACTTTACTTTGTGTATGTCGTGTTTTGTTTCTTCCTGTGTTGTACAAATAAAGTTATCTATATCTATCTATAATATCTAACATATCCAGTATAACAATTGTTTTCCAAGCTATTTCTTTTACTTTTAGGACCAATTAGCGACCCGCCCCGGCTTCGCACGGCTATATTATGCATGTATTATACATATCTATTAAAAAAAACCGCATCTAAATCCGTTGCGTAGTATTAAAGATTTAAGCATACAAAGGGAAATAGGGACAGAGAAAGCGACTTTATTTTATACTATGTAGTGATAAGTCTTGGCATAGTCAAACATTTGTATTGTGGATGCTGAAGTAACGCACACTAAAGAAGCGAAATACTGAAAGTTGATTTATAAAAAAAAAACAGAAGTAGGTACTTAGGTATTTATCTTTTATCCGTCAGGACGATCATAAAAGATTGAACGACATTGCGCACAGCGCCATCTAGCCCCATACTAAGCAACTACGCTTGTAATATGACCAAAAACTAGTAGATTACTAAATTCGTATTACTCTATGATCGACGAATGATTTATCATAAAGATATCTCGGTAACGTCACTATAAGAACATACCATAGATATCCTTTAATAATAAAGGGAACTTACTTGGGTCTTTTGGGGGAATATCAGTCATAAGAGTGACAAGTTTGAAAATATTTAGAGGCATTTTTCAGGAAGGAAAAAAGGGAATAACGTGTTTCCGCGAAGAGTTTCTAACATTTCATTACATTAGGCGTTGTTCTAAAAGTCGAAAGAAAACTTGTGGTCCCATTAATGGGATAAAATCCTGGGACTACGATAAAACAGCGGGAAATTCACATTTTTTCCGAAGTTTTTCATACAGCTGATTTTCGAGAAATATCAAAAAAAAGTTCGATTTTCTAAATATAGAAAAAAACAATTGTTTTTTAAGAACAACCTTCCGTACTAAAGCTACAACTACATGACTACACTACTCGTGAAATTGATCGAAGTAACCCGAATACGATAGTGTAGAGGCATTCGTTCACTTTGGGGTGCTTCAGGCAACATCGCTTCGCCTCGGGTGACTTCCGCTCGTAGTCGGTATATAGGTTCTGTATTTTGTGTTCGAGTTAAAGGGCGCGAGGTAACACGGAGTTCGAACACGAACGTTTCTCGCGAAGTTGCACGAGTGTTTGGGCACGTATTTACTTCGGATATTGCTAACGCACTAGTCCGATCTCTGATACTAACCCAAGCCACCTTTTGACGTCATTTTACACGGAGCCACATCAAACTGTGATCTCTGCTCGTACCTACGCAGGTCAATCCGGACGCAGAGCGCGAGCGTTCATACAAATAATACTATGGCTACTTTGGTCCATCAAAAATCATTATCTAGAATAACGGACAGAAATCGGATCTAGTGTTTAAATTGTAAATGTAAATTACCATAGAAATAGTTCAAGGACTACTCCGGACCATATTTTCACGGGTTCGGATCGGATTTGGATCGGACGTAGTACGAAACGTCTTTGTCGAAGAAAATTAACGAGTAGTGTAGCGGAGGCTTTAGATCCCTTAGCGGAAACACGTTATAATGAAGAAACAATACTCGCATACCCTCAATTTAAATCCCTAATTACAACATGTCGTAGAAAACATTGACTTCGTCTCGTATATAAACGTTTGACGCTATAACTACATATAAATAATAATGACTATAAAAACGATTAATAACAAATAATTTAGGCGATTATAGGAAATACAATGGTCTTGTTTTTATTCTAATTGTATAAACATTAAACATCTAATTCACCATTTTTTAATAAAAATTACCGGATAGACAAACAGATCAGGAAAAAATATTACCCTTTCGTGGTGGGGTAAAAAGGTTACACCAATTTCAATCGAACATAGTTAGAATTTAAAAAAAACCGGCCAAGTGCGAGTCTGAACCATTCTGTTTTTAATATTTGTTGTTATAGCGGCAATAGAAATACATCATCTTTGAAAATTTCAACTGTCTACCTATCACGGTTCATGAGATACAGCCTGGTGACAGACAGACAGTGGAGTTTTAGTAAGTCTTTTGGAACTCTAAAAAAGTATACAAATAAACTGTACTGTAACATTAGGTATTTACTTATGAACTTTGGTGTTTTTTTGAGAGAGTTTTCAAGTTCTTCTATTCCCCAAGTTTGGTTTTAACACTTTAAGGGTCACATGTAACAAAATTGCTAAATCTTGATTTTTTTTAGGGTTCCGTACCCAAAGGGTAAAAACGGGACCCAATTACTAAGACTCCACTGTCCGTCTGTCTGTATATCCAATCGATTTCAGGCCAATCTTCGAATATCTTCATAAAAAAATGGTGAATCACCCTAAAATGTACAAATTGCATTGATACATTATTATTTACAACGCAATTGTTACTTACTGTTATTTAAAGTCATTGAACACGGCATGATACGCGGCGGATATGGAAGCATCCAAATAATTCCAACCTAAAAAAAACACATAGGATTGTTTTTCCATGCCTTTAAAATTCGTTAGCAGTACGCCGCAGTTTTTCCCTCCTGATTCCCGATCCCATGGGAATATCGGGATAATAAATTGCCTATGTCGTATTCCAGGATTCCAGCTATCTACATATCAAGCTTCATCGCAATCGGTTTAGTAGTTTTCGCGTAAAGTGGTAACAAACATGACTCACATTTAGGATTGTTACTTAGAAATCAGTCAATTTATCTTAATTAGAAATGAAATCTAATATAATACCCGTATCATAATACGTACGTTTTAAGATGTATAGCTATATTTTTTATACTAGCGACCCGCCCCGGCTCCGCACGGCTATATTATGCATGTATTATACATATAAACCTTCCTCTTGAATCACTCTATCTATTAAAAAAAACCGCATCGAAATCCGTTGCGTAGTTCTAAAGATCTAAGCATACAAAGGGACATAGGGACGGCGAAAAGTGACTTTATTTTATACTATGTAGTGATGATAAATAGAATACTTATAAAAAAACCAAGACATAGGGGCATGGTCATGGCAGTTATAGGTTTTATGGCACAAAAATATTTGCGCAAGTGTCATTATCCAGGGAGGAAACAGTCGACTACGTTTGTATGGAGAAGCGACTACCTTTTCTCTTAAGAATGAGGCATATTGCGAATCTTACTAATAATAATTACAATGTGAAAGTTTGATGTTAGTATGTATGTATGTTTGTTCCTCTTTCACGGAAAAAGTACTGGACCGATTGCGATGAAGCTTATAATGTAAAGAGCTGGAGAGCTACTTTTTGTCCGGCAATTTTTTTTATCACGATATTCCCACGGTATCAAGACTTACGCGGGTAAAACCGCGGGGTGCAGCTAGTAATATCGCAAATAAGTCCAATGTCTACTAAACCAAATTCTTGAATGCGCCGCCGCGTACTATCCTGTGTTATATTGTGTCGCACACGCACTAGAAGACGGAGTGATGTGGGCTACAATCATTATTTACAGCTAAATGCAAGCGTCTAAGGCACAATTCTAGAAAGATAATAACTTTTCTCTAAATTTTACTAAAAGTTAGCTTAGAATCGCGCCCTAGTCGCACCCACAATCACCGTCTATAATGCCCGCACAAAACAACGAATCTTCCCATTTTACAAAACCGATATTGATCTATTACAATTAGTTCGCTAAATAAAACTATCAACAAAAATTCTTCATCTAAAATCATATTTTAGAGACACTCATTTCGACAACATTAGAACAGCATACATGAAACAGATCACCCGAGAGCGTCCGCCCGAGGCGATCAAATCGCCCGACCCTACGGCTATAGCCTACCTACCTATATATACACATGAGCCGGATCCTTAACACTGTACATTACAATAGTCCAGCGATGGACTCGTCCTACAATACTATCTCATGATCATCGTATATCTTAGTTAACACTAGAAATGTTCAATGCATCCCGCGCGGCTCAGCAGAAGGAGAAAACGTTCAATACAGATTGCGTTACGTCTAGCTGTCTTTATTTATGTTTATATACTAAGTGTCCGTAGTGCACACACAATGCGCCGCGATACTCGTCTAGTCGACGAGTACCCAGTCCCTGGCGCGGGCGCGGTACCGCACCAGGTGGTGGCACTAGTCACGCGTGTCGGGCGCGACCGGCCCGACCTGTTCGCGGGGTCGCGTCGGTCGCGCCCACGTGTTCACGCCGCCGTCCGCGCACGCGGTCACCACGTACTCGCCGCGGAACAGCAGCGCAGTCAGTCGCTCGTGTGCCACCTTCTTGCACACGAGCGGCTCCAGCACGGGGCACTCGTCGAAGCGCGGGCATGCCGCCGTGCCGATCAGCCGCAGCGCGTCCGCATCACCGCCGGCGCCCGGGCCCGCCCCCCGCGTCCTGCCGGCCGTCTTCGCGTCGGTCGTCTTGGCGAGACCGAAGTTGCGCCGGTGCTCCGAGCGACGCTCGCCGAACGAGAAGCCGGCCAGTCGTTGCGTGAGCGACGTGCTGTCCTCCTTGCGGGGAGCGGTCTCAGCGGGCGGGGGCTGCGACGCGGGCTGGACCGCCGGCGCGGGCGCGGGCAGCGCGCGCAGGGAACCGTTCGGCTCGGCGGCGGCGGCGGCTGCGGCCGGGGAGAGGTGGGCGGAGGCTCGCGGCCTCGCTACCGGCCGCAGCACGTCCTCGGTGAGATCCCACAGGCAGAGCTGCGTGTCCTGGCCGACGGAGCCGAGCCGGTACCCGCCGCGCTCGTCGTCCGCGAACGGATCGAACGCGACGACCGAGACCCAGGATCGATGCCCCTGTCCGCGCGCCACGACACGCCGCTCGGCGACCGACCACACGGTGACGAGGTCGTCCTCGCCGCCGACGACGACGTACCGCGAGTCCGGCGACCAGCAGACACACAGGAACCCGCCGAAGTACGACCGAGCGCGTCCGACCGCCTCCATCGTGTCGTAGTGGAAGACCCGCAGTAGACCGTCCTGTGAGACGACAGCGAGCCTCGTGCCGCACGGTGAGAACGCGAACTCGTTGATAGCGGCGGCGGCTCCCTCCGGTCCGACGAGCCACCGATAGAGCGGATTACGCGTGGACTTGGCGCGACACGTGTACACACTGTACCCGTCGCCCGTCTTGAACGGCTGGTAATGTGGCGCCGCCGACCCGGAGCCCAGCTCCTCGTTGTACACGTACAGCTGGCCGGACGCGTGCGACGCCACGAACAGGTTCGACGAGCCAGGCACCCACTTGATGCATGTCACTCGCGTCTTGTCTATCAGTCTCTGAAAATATTACATAACAGATACATCTCTCATCCACACAAATTATGTCATTAGAGATAAACATATTAATTTATTGTATTCAGTCCACAACGATAAGGATTATAATGACGTTGAAATGACGCCACATCAATGATATCATTCTCCATACGAGATAACAGCACACACACTGCTACCTAATCAATAAGATGTACTTGAACCTTTCACAACAACAGACCTCTATTGAGTATGAAAACAGCACAGCCACATGCATAATTCAAACATTAGTGACATAATTGCTTTAAGATTTCATTTAAGTCTAAAATAAGCAGGTAGTAAAGTTTGTTTAGGTTTTTATGATTGGATAATATCGAATACCTACTGTAGACAATAAGTCCTCAGAGCATGTTTACGAAGCTATTAATAAACTGGAAGTTACACGGATACAATCATAGAACAGCTAAGCGGCCATCTATAACGATCAATAGCGGCGCATTGTCTCGCAAAAATCCGAAAATTGATCAATCAATTTTGATGAATTCTTTAAGTATGTTTAAGTAGATAGTTGATACACAACTGGACCAAGTAGGAGCCATCTGTCAGATCAGCTAATACCTATTACCTACATATTCATTTAATTAAAATACAAACAAAAGGTTGATAATGCAATGTCTTGAAAAACAGAATACTGATCTCAGTAACAACACCAAGAAAAAACAGACAGAAAACGAAATGATCATAATAAAGCTGGGGACACATTGCTCGGACGTGTCCGACAGCCGCGGCTTATAGTCATCTGTGTAATGTAAATGTACGTAACTGTGCACACTATCGGACGTAACCTTGGGCCGCCCTTGAGTGTTCGGACGTCCGCGGATGTCCTAGAGCGATCTGGGCCGCTGGATGCCAAACGACCGTGCACACTTATCAGTCGCGGTTGTCGGACGCGTCCGTAAGCCGCGTCCGATAATATGTCCCCAGCTTAAGGATTCCATTTTAACGTCTTGAGGAACAAAACTATATTAAAAATTATATTAAAGTCCTGACTGACTGGTACAGCAATGCACAACTCAAATTTGGCATATAGATAGCTTTTATGACATAGGCATTGGCTAAGAAAGTATTTTGGAAAATTTAACTACTCAGCAGAGTCACAGGCAAAAGCTTTTTTACTATTAAAAAATTTCAACTGTGTAGCTATCACGGTTCTTGAGATACAGCCTGGTGACAGACAGACAATCAGACAGTGAAGTCTTAGTAATAGGGTCCCGTTTTATACTCACCTCTTCATTGTATAATTTACTTAATTCCTTCTTAATAGGGTCTATGAGTTGTATTTGGCCGGTAGAAAATCCTATAACTAAAGACACACTGTCCGGTGTCATAGTGACTGTGTTGAAGTCATGACACGTTGGGTTCGTTCCTTTGTACATCTTCTTATCAACTGGTTTCGTAAGATCTGCTGCCTGGATGTGACAAAGGAAATTATCTTTAAGGGAAGAAATAGAGAGTGGTGTTGGCTTAGTAGTAGATGCCTCGACTTTTATTCTGAAGTTCATGGGTTCGAATCCCACCCGGCGGAAAATTTATGTGCGCTAATTGACATTGCTCTTACGGTGAAGGAAAACATCGTGATGAAACCAGCGGCTTAGTTGGCTAGTGTTGACAAGTTCTCTCCTCTGGACATGGTCGACTAAGCTGGGGGTAGTAGGTGCTGGGTAAGCCTCACGCAAAAAGGACCCAATTAAAAAGGGTCTAATTGCAGAAAAAAAGCTCATATACAAGTACAAGTAAAGAATTTTGTAAAGTGATACTACTTGTAAACTAGATAGCCATCCCTATCTAGTTAGATAGCCAGCCTTTACAAGTATAAGTGTAAGTAGGCTATTTGGATAACTACCTTGATACTTCACTTACTATTCGGGTAGTTACCCAAAAAGCCCTAGCTGGGCAGTTAGTAAACACAACTTACTACCTACTTACAAACAGCTACAGGTACTCAGAAGGCCGATTCTCATATATAAAATTGTTTGAATTTCATTGCAATATAATTCCGAGGGTAATTTTTGTTATCGGAATAATATTTAAATGTAATTCAAACAATTTTATTTACGAGAATTGGCCTTCTGTTAATTTCCTATGAGCAGAGAACCACCATGGAGGTTGCTCATCTCTCTCATGCCAGATCAACGCTCACAACACCTCCGAATGTAGTGCAGGGAGGTTGATTAAATGCAACCTAGTGCCTCCAATCTGCATTAAAGAGCTTGACTTTGACATAAACACTGGAATGGCAAGTATCCCAGAGAATGATCTCTCCATTAAAAGAGTACTGATCGCAGATGCTGCTCTAAGAAAGATAAATGTGCTAAAATTTAGACACTTACAAGAACAGATTATGTCTGTTTAATTTCTAAAAAAAGAAGAATGTTTCTTCAAATAAGTAAGCTACATAGGATTAATAATAGGAATAGAAAATATAATTTCTTAAAATATTGAGCTAATATATTGAACAATTGCAATTATATTTAACTCAATAATTTTATTCAGTGTAGGTCTTTCTATTTCAGAATATAAGATCAAGAATCCTTTTCTTTGATGCATGTTTTTTCTGCAATGCCTTTTCTTATGCTTAGGCTCAACAAGTTGGCTTAGTAGTATGTTTGGGTGACCATTTAATAAGCAATTAGGAGTCAAAAACAAAATATTTTTACCTTAAATTGTTAATTATTGCTTGGAAAATTGTTGTTAAGTGTTGTTATAAGTAATTACCGTTTGTAGACTAGACAAGAAACAAATATAGCTAAAATATGATTGTATAAAAGGTTTAAGGTGGGAATCGAAGCTACAAGCTTCTGCATCGTCGGTAGGCGTTCGTCCACTGGAAAATCCAGATAATGATAACTAGTTATAATAAGAAAGTATGTTACCTATGTTAAACTTACCTTTTTTATTCCTCTATACACATAAACATACAGCTCCTTTCCATGATTGAAGCATATCCTGTCTTCGGGCGGCTGTCCCTCGGTGCCGGGCTCCGGCGGCAGCGTGACGAGAGACACGCGAACCTGAGACGAGCCCGACCCGCTGTTGTAACCAACTCGATTCGGCCTAGAGTATTCCGAAAGTGTCATCAATCGATAAGTGCCTTCCCGTGTGACAAACTGAGTCTT
Source organism: Idaea aversata (assembly GCA_907269075.1). Taxonomy (NCBI): domain Eukaryota; kingdom Metazoa; phylum Arthropoda; class Insecta; order Lepidoptera; family Geometridae; genus Idaea; species Idaea aversata. Next base: position 1,801,991 of record OU026100.1, read on the forward strand.
AACCTCGTCCTTCCCTCCGGAGTCGGCCTGCACAGCCATGTTAACATATTATCCTGTTAGTATTCATGAAGACCGCCGCTAGAGAAGCCCTGATTAGACGTGACACCACACTTCAAATAATACACCGGATTCTCACTGTCTTACACTATTTCCATCGCTATTACACCCACGAAATGCATCTAGAGTAACAAGTAATCGATAAAGATCTGCCGAAATGATAGTTTTTAATTAAAAATCATCAAATTAGATAAAATTCAGAGCAACCAGAAAGTCAGGTGTCAGACAACATGACGGTTCGCCGTCTTTTTTATCTGTGGTAAGTTTCCATTCTTCCACAGATTAAAAATTCTAAATACCATAGACAAACTTCATTTCCGGGGTTGAAGACCCCGTAAATGAAATTTGTAGGATTCGGAGATTATAAGGCTTAGCGCACACGGGCAACGAATATTGAATTCTATCTAAAATTGTAACTTTGTAACCTGATGATTATTTTAGAGCAGAACTTTTAAACAATACAAGAAAATAAAACTAATAAACCTATTTCATAATCAATTTACTGCATGAACATTTTTACAAAATAATACTTAAAACCTAGGTTTCATCATCCATCTTCTCCTCATCAACAATTTGTTTCTCATCATTTTTATGTTCAACAGAAACAGTTTCTCCCTCAGGTTCGACTGCAAAATCAGAAACCGGCTTGATTTCTGGTTCTGAGCTTTCCATGACCTTGGTTTCTGAGCTTTCCATGACCTTGGTTTCTGTTTCTGAGCATTCCATGGCCTTGGTTTCTGTTTCTGAGCATTCCATGACCTTGGTTTCTGTTTCTGAGCTTTCTGTAACCTTGGTTTCTGTTTCTGAGACCTTGGTTTCCGTTTCTGAACTTTCAGAAGCCTTTGCTTTAGTTTCTGTACTTTTATCTTCCTCCTTGCCTTCCAAAAACTTACCCCACTTATCGATTCTCTTACTAATATCAGCATCGGTTTCAGCAATTCTATACTTAGTTCTCCCGTCCCATATTTCAGCCGTAATCTGTCGCTTGCCGAACCATCGCCCAGTCATGAGGGTGACTACAGCATCGGCTTGTTCAGGCTCCTTCATTGTTATTTGAGCAACTCCTTCAGGATGCCTATCATAAACAACAACCTTTCTAACTTCCCCGCATTTAGTAGCTTCTTCTCGTAAATCTTGCTGGTAGTCTAAAATTAACTGAACTTCCTTATCGAAATCTGTTGGATGGAATAAGTTTTTGATTATTACAACACGTTCATGTTTTGAACGTTCCCCAATGAATTTCTCTGGTCGCCAGTCAAATAATTTCTGTTGGATTTTCTTCAGTTTTTCCAGCTCCTTTTTCTTTTTCTTCTTTGGTTTGAGAGCAGGATTATATTCTCCCTTTAATTGGAAATGGGCTCTTTCCACTTTGATTGTATTTCCTTTGAAGTCAGAGCCATCGAGTAGTTTCAGTGCTAGTTCAACAGATTCCACCTTTATGTAAGTACATAAAGCATCACCTTTAAAGCACTTTTGTTCTTTATCCATGTAAAGTTTCACTTTCATCTTCTGTGTGCTCGGATCTCGTTCAACGAGTCCACATTTTTGCATGAAACTGACAAATTCCTCCTCTGTCAACTCTAAAGGTAAGTTAGAGACATACACTTTAGTATTAGTCTCATCTGACGCATCGAACCATTGAGGTTCAACTTTCCTTTTAACTCCAGTATTGAGATCTATTTCTGGCTTTTTCTTTTCTTCCTTTGGTTTTTCTTCTTTTTTCACTGGTTCTTTCGGTGTGTTATCGACAAAACCATAGGACATTTGATAGAAAGCTAAGAAGTCATCATCGATTTTCGGAATCCAGGCTTTTTTGGCTTGATCATAGAAGAATTTTGAGCCATCGGGCTCCGTGTAAATATGAGTGTCGTCCTCATAGCTGTAGACCCTTTCTGAGGCTGCGGAGTCCGTAGCTTCCCAAGAATTAGTGTCTTTATTCCATTTGTACCTTTGTTTTGTTGAAGGGTCCGTATAAATTGCATCCTCACCTTCATAGGTGATGTATGGGGCGTATTCACCCCATAGGGTGCTAGTGGTATCTGTACTCTGATTATCAGGTTTTAGGATATCTTTTGCACTGTCATCTGGTTTAGGTTTCGCTTCAGAAGTTGCAGATTGATTTTCGACCTTGGTTTTTTTACTTGAAGTTTTAACCTCCAAATGGGATTGTTTACTTTCGTTCAGGGACTTGATGTTAGCTTTACTTGTACCTTCAGCTGCGGTTTCCTGTAAATGAACATCACTTTCTGCTTTTAACTTTGTTTGCTGTTCCTCCTCGGCTAATTTCTGTGCAGTTTCGTTTGAGAGCTTGATAATGAAACCAGGTTTTGAGGGCTTTTGTGGTTTAGCCATGTTTACGAAACTGGTGCTTTGGAAGGATTACTTCTATAGCAATAAGATTATTTCAATAATTAACTCTATATAACACGACTTTCTGCAATTTTTTGTAAAATCATCAAAACCCAAAACCCTTTTTCTGGTCTGTCTGTTTATCTTTTTTTTTTTAATATACACACTCCCAATTAACTTTTAGGTCAGTGTCAATGTGGCCAAAAAACGGTAAAATAGTTCTAAGCATTTTAGGTACTTCAAAATCAATTCAGTACTGTCAAAGTTATTATGCAAAATGTATGACAGTGTCACTGTCAAAGAGTAAAGTAATATATTTGGGAAGTCACTGTCATTTCTTTTTTGTCCTCTGCTCACCTCACCTCATTCTTCACCAAAGAGAATTTAAATACTATGTTCTTCACACTTTCTTCATTTACGGAATTGTTTTTGGCCGTGTGATTGTGCCGTTTATTTTCTTCTGAACTAATAAATACAGGTTTTTCGAAATTTACTTAGGCTCACGCGGCCGCTTCCGCCTGTTGTCAACTTACACACAGCCATGGAAGACCTGAAACACGTTTACTTCAGTCCATTACCTGACTCTCCTTACGTGAAACCTTTTCGATTTAACTACACTCAGAATGGATCGAAGAAGAGTTGGGACCTTCTGGAGGTGCACGACAGCGTAGCTATTGTGGTGTTCAATATATCGAGACGCGTTATGATTTTCGTCAAGCAATTTCGCCCAGGTAAGCTCCTAATTAGCTATCCTTTGAGAAATATTCATTAACTAAGTGGTCCTATCATTTTTAACAACTTTTATGAAATAGCCTGTATTATTCCAGGACTACAACTAATATTTGTGATGGAAAGTGCTAACAAATAATACACTTGTGCCTTGTTACAACCCAGTTGGCACAATGGTCACCATGCCGGACTGCCAAACACGGTTCGATTCCCGCCTCAGACAAGTATTTATGCTTAGATATTTGTCTGTGGTCTGGATGTCTCTATGTTTAATATAGGTATTTACAAAATCAAAGTACCTACCTATTATATAAGTAGTATATCCGTTGTCTAGCACCAATAACACAAGTCTAGTTACTTAGCTTGGGGCTAGATGATGATGTGTGAAATGTCCTACAATATTTATGTATTTATTTAATTTTATTCTAGCAATATACTACAACTGCATCGAGCCCAATGACCGACTAAACAAGGAAGTGGACACAGAGAAATACCCAGCGTCGTTGGGGATAGCTCTTGAGATGTGCGCTGGGATTGTTGATAAGAACATGCCACTCAACCAGATAGCTCAGGAAGAGGTGTTGGAGGAATGTGGGTATAACGTCCCCCTTAGTGGCATGGAGAGGGTTACTTCTTACAGGTGAGATTTAACTATATTGTTAGCTGCACCCCAGGTTTCACCGGCTTCATTCCTGACCCCGTGGGAATATTGGGATAAAAAGTATCCCGTGTGCTTCTCCATACTCTAAACTACCGCTATACTGATTTCATCCAAATCTGTATATTGAGACAAACAAAAATTATACAAATTAATAAATTTACCTTTACCTTTCTATTGGTGTAAGAATTTTTGAAATCGGTTCAGTGGTTTCAGAGATTACCCCCAACATACATACAAACATACAAACTTATTACCGACGTTACCTCTTTATAATATTAGTATAGAAAAATTTATCACTGAATGTGTTGCTAAGCGCAAGTCCCCAGAACAGCTGAACTAATTTCTAACTGATTTTGTTTTGATTGTATAGTCAGGAGAAGGTTCTTATGAAAGAAAATTTAAGAAAATTGCAAAAAAATTATTACGCGGGTGAAACCGCGTTGTGCAGCTAGTTTATAATAAATATTAAGTTAGGATTTTGTATTTAATAATAATGATGATGATTTAACACAACACAAACCTAGTTGCTTAGCTTGAGGCTAGATGGCGCTGTTTAAATTGTCTGTAAATACTACTACATAGTATAAAACAAAGTCGCTTTCTCTGTCCCTATATCCCTATGTATGCTTAAATCTTTAAAACTACGCAACGGATTTTGATGTGGTTTTTGTAATAGATAGAGTGATTCAAGAGGAAGGTTTATATCACTACATAGTATAAAACAAAGTCGCTTTCTCTGTCCCTATATCCCTATGTATGCAGAAATCTTTAAAACAACGCAACGGATTTTGATGCGGTTTTTTTAAATAGATAGTGATTCAACAGGAAGGTTTATATGTATAATACATGCATAATATAGCCGTGCGAAGCCGGGGCGGGTCGCTAGTTATATTTATAAACACTTCCTTTATTGTTATTTTGGTTTTGAATATGTTTTTTCATCCAACAATTGTTGTTGATAATAACAAACAATGTTGTTGTGTTGTCTTAGGTCTGGAGTTGGTGTCCAAGGTGCTTTACAAACTCTGTACTATTGTGAAGTTACTGATGAAATGAAAAGTGAAGGAGGTGAGTTTATCATTTTTAGGTTACCATACCCAAAGGGTAAATAACGGGACCCTATTACTAAGACTTCGCTGTCTGTCTGTCTGCCTGTCTGTCACCAGGCTGTATCTCATGAACCATGATAGCTAGAGAGTTGAAATTTTCACAGATTATGTATTTCTGTTGCTATAACTAATACTAAAAGCAGAAAAAAATTAAGTGAGGCTCCCATACAACATGGTACGGAACCTTTCGTCCGCGAGTCCGACTTGCACTTGACCGGTTTTGTTTAAAATTATTTTCCTACAAAATTTCTTGGTTTTAAGCCAATTCTTTATGAATAATAATGAAAACAGTTCTTATTGTAGGTACAATAAATATCAACCTGTCTAGATAAGAATAACGTGTATGAAAAAGTCGCATATTAAATGAAAACAAAAAAAAAACTTCCTTTTGCTTGTGTATAAATATGTGCCCATAATGGTTTTTATTATTGCAAAAATTTTTGTGGGTTTTAAATCTTCATTAGAGTGAGCATTTTAAAGGCTTTTACACACGTTACGATTTGGTCGTCCCGACCAAATTGACACAACCAAATTGGGTATCGATACACACGCTACGATTTGGTCGGATACTATTCAGAGAGTACATTGATACACATCGTGGTCATTAAGTAGTTTCTTGGGTTCCATTCCTCAGGGGGAAAAACGGGACCCTATTACTAAGACTTCACTGTCAGTTCATCAGTCCGTCCGTCTATCAGTTCCATCCGTCTATCAGTTCCATCCGTCCGTAAATCCGTCCGTCCGTCCGTCCGTCTGTCTGTCTGCCTTTCTGTCCGTCTGTCATCCGGTTGTATCTCATGAATCGTGATGGATAGAGAGTTAAAATTTTCACAGATTATGTATTTCATTAGTGTCCCTTTACCAACAACAACTAAAAAAAGAAAAAAAATGAAATGGAGCTCAAATACAACATGATACGGAACCCTTCGTGCGGGAGTCCGACTCACACTTGTTTGTTTCGAACACGAAGTTGGGTCCGATGCGTACACACGTCCCGATTTGGTCGGATACAACCAAATTGGGTGGGCGTATCCAATTTGATCAATTAATAATAATTAAGTCTGCCCACGACCACGATACACACGTCCCAATTTGGTTGTACACCCGACCAAATTGTATGTCGGACCCGACCAAATTGGGACGTGTGTAAAAGCCTTAAGATGGACTGTTTTCCTACGATAATTCAAATTAATAAAGAAAAGTTAATTTGAAAAAAATGGCCTTATATTAAGCGTGAAATGCACCAAAAAATAAATGTTGAAACTTCCTACAATCGTCAGCATGTCTAGAACGCTGGCAGCATTTTAACACCACTCTTATTATCAGGTGGCGGCGGTATAGACGACGAGATAATCGAAGTAGTCGAGATGACAATCCCTCAAATAGAGAAGTTCGTCACCTCTCCTGGACCTATAACCAGTCCTCCATCGTGTTTGTTTGCTCTGATGTGGTTCCTACATTATAAGGCGGACAAATTCAGGAAGTAGGTGGTACAATTCATGTATTACGCCGGTCGCTATTTGGATGCGTTTTCTTTACCGCCCTCTGAGACAAGATTACTTTCTATTAGCGATATATCGATAGATTTCATTGTATGAAATTGACATAAAACATTTTATAAAATTAGCCTAAGGAACTTATCCACCATTTTTTTTTCTATAACATAAGACTACGTGACTTTTCGTTGGCTTATGTCAATTTCATACAAAAAAAAGCCTGTCGATTGGCGATATCGCTAATAGGAAGCAATCTTGTCTAAGGGAGCTGGTCTTCGTAATTTCGCTGGATAAGTGACTGTCATCTATAAAATGTTTTCATTTAATTTTCGCCGAAAAAATATGTTTGAATTCCCAAAAGCCCAAAAGCTAATATGATTATCAATAACCCTGTATATTTAATAAAAAAACTAATTCATACGAACGGAATGGTATCCAAAAGAGTGACCGGCATGAAGTAGTTAGGTACTAGTTGGCAAGGTAATTCTCAAAACAGCGCCGAGTCCTATAACTGAATCTGAGCTTATGCATCGCTAGCATTCATGCTTTTCAGTGCACTGTAGTGCCTTTTACTCGTATTAGATCAAGTTGGCCATCACCTATAGGACACAGAAAATGTAATATCATTCCGATTGCATTTTGATTACAAAAAAAAATGGTTGTCTGTAAAGTCTGTTTACGGACGATAATTTTACGCGATAACGTCATAAGAAAACATTGATGGTAACAATAGCAACGTATTATCGTTCGCGTCAATAACGCTTACGTTCCCGTAACGTGAGCGTGACGTCACACTTTTTAGTAAATGCAGTACGGTGTTCATCAATTTATAAGACGTTTTATCAAGTCAAAAATATTTTTGAGAATATTAAAAGCTGATTTGTATTGAGGATATTTTGAGCTACTTTGAGGGTATTTTTTGTGATCGAAATGAAATTGCAATTCGAACAATTTAATTAATGAGAATTGCCCTTCATCATGCTTCATTTCACATATTCAATCGATTTTTTCCCAATGCAATAATAATTGTTTAATTTCGTTGATTAGTTCAACTTGAGGTAATCAGATAGTTCCGAACGTAAAACCGCGATAAGATGGTATTGTTTGTGAGAATTACCTTTTCAACTATGAAGAGACATTGTTTAATGCATAATTTATTGATAAATAACTTAATTAATAATGTAAAACACAGTTGAGACTGCTCGAGGCAAACACCATAAAGGTTACAATCGACGTAGCTATGATATATTACCTACTAGCTGGGACCCACGGTTTCACCCGCGTTAGTCCCGATCCAGTGAAAATATATGACGAAAAATGCTGAGCAATTTCACAGATGTCAAAGTGACATTTAACAGATGTCAAAGTGACATTTAACAGATGTCAAAGTGACATTTAACAGATGTCAAAGTGACATTTCACAGATGTCAAAGTGACATTTAACAGATGTCAAAGTTACATTTAACAGATGTCAAAGTGACATTTAACAGATGTCAAAGTGACATTTAACAGATGTCAAAGTGACATTTAACAGACTGATGTCATCTGTCACTTTTTCGTCACTTTTCGTTCTATTTTAGACAATTCACACAATATCTTTATAAATTATAGCCTATGTTCTATTCTGATGTATAAGCTATATTATTGTAAAGTTTCATTAAAATCCATTCAGTAGTTTTTGCGTTAAAGAGAAACAAACATCCATACATACAAACTTTCACGTTTATAATATTAGTAGGATAGGATATATTAATCCATATAAACATTATTTCTTCTATAATTGACTAGGTCCGCCCAGCGGTTTTCCCGCGTTAGTGTCAAGCAGTCAGTTTTCAGGAAAACATAAACTCAAAATTTAGGTACATAAAAGTTGTTTGTTTCTGTGCACAGAAGTGGCCCTCAACCGTTTGCGAATATGATTACCAATAACCCTGTATTTGGATATTAATATGTATTACAAAGAGGAAAGATGTTGTTTGTTTGTTTGTAACGAATAGGCTCCGAAATCACTACATAGTATAAAATAAAGTCGCTTTCTCTGTCCCTATTTCCCTTTGTACGCTTAAATCTTTAAAACTACGCAACGTATTTTGATGCGGTTTTTTTAATAGATAGAGTGATTCAATAGGAAGGTTTATATGTATAATACATGCATAATATACCCGTGCGAAGCCGGGGCGGGTCGCAAGAACAAAGATATATAGCGCTATATATTATAGCTACGTCTTTGTGACGTTAATATAATGGGACCAATAAAGGATTTTCATTAGGGCTTTTTTATTTTCCAAAATATGTCCCAATCGCTCGATAGATGTGGTTTATCCTTGCCCAAGGGCCGGTCAAAGTTGCATGCGGTCAAGATATGTCAATTTTCAAATTTAAAAAATATAAAAGTTGATAAATTTATTCCCTATGTTTTTAGTAAAAAAAAAACTAAGATTTTGATAGTCAGATGTTTCAATTTCCTTAAAGACCGCAAAGTAAAGTTTATTCTTAACCGACTTCATAAAAAAGGAGGAGGTTCTATTTGTTTTAAGTTTTTTTAGTTCGTTTTCTGATCAGCGCCATCTGTCAAGACGTATGGAACTAGTTTTGTTTTTTAAAGAAAGCTTTATTTATGAGAAATAATGCTAAATCTCTTTAAATATATATTTATGATGATTGCCTCGGGTCGTTTAGCTTTTTATCCTATTTTTGTATAATTTTATTATATTGATTTATTTACAATTTTATCACAGGAGTTATGAAAAAACTTGTGCTGAATGTAAAACAGCAGAGTTATTGGATCGCATGGTAACACTGATTTTCACAAATAAAATACTTTTAATTTGCTAATAGGACCGACCCGCCGCCATTTTGTATATATTCATACTAGCTGCGCTTCGCGGTTTTACTCGTGTTTGTGTCTCTTTAAAAATGATATTGACTGTCTTTAAACACAGAATACCCCCATGCAAAGTTTCAGATTCGTGGCTTTTGTAGTTTCAAAGATTTCTTGATGAGTATTTTTACCATTTTTTTTTTTAAAAAGGCGTTAAAATAACAATGGTTATAACAATACATTTATAGAAGCCTTGATTCGCCAGTGGTACGTAACGTAACAGCACTAACTTCAGTCAGGTTAATTTGTATGAAATCAGATTGGAGTGAAGTTAGGTGTTGTTGTTGTGGCTTCATAAAATGGCGTCAAGGCAGTCCTGTTAGCAAATTAACTTCATCGTACATCGTTTTACGCGACCGTGATTATTAATTGAATACCTTTGCCCCCCATTTCCCCTCTTAAAATAGGAAAAATCCAAATATCCTAAAACATATTTAACTAACTAGGTACTGAAACTATTAATTACGCTAAGTACTTAAATAGAACATAGACAAGTGGAGTGCTCCGAGTGCTCGTCTTGATTATATAACGAGGAAAGATATGATTCTTTTGAATTGAATAGACTACGAAACTACTGGACCGATTTTGATAAAACTTGGTGTTAGGATACATTGCTTCATTAGTTTCTTTTTATCCTGATCATGGGATCAGGTGTAACTTCCGCAAAGTAAATTATAGATAAGTACTAGCTGCGCCCCGCGGTTTCACCCGCGTAATAATTTTCTACGCAATTTTCTTAGTATTTTCTTTCATAAGAACCTTCTCCTGACAATAACAAACACAACAAAAAAAAAATTGGCCAAATTGGTCCAGGCGTTGTTGAGTTATGCGCTTACCAACACATTTTGCGATTCATTTTTATATTATAGATTATTATGATTCCATTCCAACGTCTCAAATAAATTGCCCATTTTAATCGTGTTTTGCTTTTGTAACTTTTATGTCATTTCGCGTGGTCAAAATGTGTCACAGCGTGTAATCGATATGAAATAATATAACTACGTCCGTCCCTATTCTAATAATTAGTAAATTAAAACTTTGCGTGATACAAGGTCGCTCGGCTCGTGTAAAGCGATGTACCTACTAAATAAATCATTATACAATTTTTTTGTTGCTAAAGTAATGAAAATAGCACAATTTGAAGTAGACTATAGTTTGATTATGTAAAAGTCCTCGTAGATAGCAGACTTAATAGTCCACCGACAGTTATTGGAAGATTTTTGAGTGTGCCGTTTGAAGGCAAGTTATTTTCCTACATTTTGGTATAATTTAAAGGCGAAAATTCCTCGTCGTTCCTTAACCTATCCAAATAGTCAAAATAAAAGTACTTGTGCCGTCTTTTAATCGATTTAAATTTATATAAACTTTTAGATAAGGAATTTAATTTATACCAAAATGTAAGACGCTTACAAACAACAAAATTTTCCATGCAATAATTAACAATTTTGGTTATCGGCGACAGGCATTTTGCATAAGCCTCTATCTTTAAGCATTAAGGTTATTGCCTCCAATTACTCGCGGATATCTTTTTCTATTATTTTCACGTCGCGTTTGCGGTCCAAATTGGATGAACAGCGCATACGTTAGCTTACTAAAAATGCTTAAGGCGCATGCGCTTGCGCACGTCTGTATCCATTTCGGACCGTATCTACTACTGACTGGAGCAAGTATGATAGAGTTATTGATTTCGACACTAACGCTCTTAATTGACTAGCGGTGAACTAGTTAGTCAATGTTTTGTCTTGTTCTCCCGAATGACATTTTGCTGCAGCGAAAGCGAGACAAAGCACTGATTAACTAGTTCAACTTAAGAGGGTAAGGGTATAAGACCTAAGATAGTTGATTGAATCCGGCGTTACTTTTCGGAACTCCATAATATCTGTAATGGAAGTATTATTATTTAGTTTTTAGTTCCGAGCCTAGTGCCAAAACACAAAATGCAATGAGCACCGCCCTCCCGCCCACTTGAAGAGGCATGCAATGAGGACAAGCAACAGTTAGTATTAGTATTAGTGACACCATTCATAAACCACGACACGTGTTTCGCGTCTACACGACGCATCATCAGGATTGGACTCCGACCGCGCTATAAGGGCGACAAACGTTAAATACGACGTCGCTCTCCGAGATGTTGCCTCGCTGAACGCTGGAACAAGAGACGCTGGAGAGAGTGACGGAGAGTGAGTGGGCGGGAGGGCGGTGCTCATTGCATTTTGTGTTTTGGCACTAGGCTCGGAACTAAAACTAAATAATAATACTTCCATTACAGTATAAGACCTATTTGGCCACAAACTGTCTGCAGATTATCTGTCGTCTGCGAGGACTTTAAACCTCACCGTTTTAAATGGACAAATGAGTACATGTAAAAATGTAGTTATTAGCAACATGAGGAAATGTTATAGATAATTTTTCAGTTATTAATTGTAGCGTTATCAGTAGATATCGCATGAGTTTAGCGTCCTACAAGTATGTGTAACTACACCGAGTAGATTATTTATTTTGTTAGATATCATTACAATGTGTTGAAAAAACCTTGTAATGTCCTGGGGCACTTTATGAGGGTTTACTGGGTTTTTCTTTTCACACTGTAAGTAATGCTGTTAATTCGGAACAAAGGAAATATGTTGCAAGAGTATGATTATGATTAATGGTACCTGATACGCGCGAAATTAAATTTGATTTTAATTTTTCATTTAAATAACGCAGTTGGAAATTGAAATGTAATTTTATTTTGTAGTCTGCGATTTAAGGCACGTTAATTTTTCAAGTACTAATACCCTAATTAGGCGTTAGAACTATCATGTTCAAAGCCTAATAATATTTTTATTAATGGAAAAATTATGGTTGCATGTATGTAACTATGTAAATGTAAATGTCGTAGACTACAATATAATGTTATATGCATGCAACATATCGAATTCTACTGAATATTTTATTCCAAAAAAAATTTTAAATGACTTCAAAAAACTTTATGAAGTTCTCAAATCATGTGAATGGATGTCATGATCGTGGACTTTACAATGTTCACACCATACTCTGATATGAAGTCAGATTTCGATGACTTTTTATATTAAAGGTGCTTTAAAATTTCGCGGGTCTCGGGTCTTAAATCTTCTTGAGAACAACCGGCCCGCTAAATTAGAATTTTTCTTCGTGTATCGTGTTTTGTAATCTGCCGAATAATAACTAAATTGAACTGTGCAATTATCTATAAAAATGTAGTGTGTCATTTCCGACTCCACCGTTAATTGTTGTAAATTGCTGTTAAACTTTAGAACAATTTCACGGTTTATTTCAGTTTTTAGTGGTTTAGAAATTATGTAACAAATCCGCAAATTACAAAAATACTAAAATTATTTAAAACGGGAATATTACTATGTCTTAGGGTTCCGTACCCAAAGGGTAAAAACGGGACCCTATTACTAAGACTTCCGTCTGTCTGTCTGTCACCAGGCTGTATCTCATGAACCATGATAGCTAGACAGTTGAAATTTTCACAGATTCTGTATTTCCGTTGCCGCTATAACAACATATAGGTAAGTACTAAAAACAGAAAAAAAAATTTTTGGGCTCGATACAACATGGTACGGGACCCTTCGTGCTTAGTTCGACTCGCACTTGGCCGGTTTTTAATTTATTTGAACACAAGAAAAACATGGTACTTATATGTATATTCTGTTTTAAATAACTTTAATAGCGAAGAAAACATTTCTTATTATATTCTATTTTTGCGGGTAAGTAGGTTGCTTTCTCTAATATAATCACGAATTAACATAACTTGCTCAGTTTGATGTAATTAATTCTATATAGACACAAAATGTACACAACCTAGTTACTTACATATTTAAATAAATATAGAAGAGAAATTCTTTTTGGAATGTATTAAATTACGTTATTTTTTTTTCAGTGAAATACCAACCGCTCGCCTATAGCCTGTTGGATATTTTTTTAATTTGTGATAGCTATGTTTTTTTATTAGGTACAGTCTGCGAAATAATTGCAGACCCACCGTAGAGTTCTAATTTGCTATTATTAGAATGTTTTCAAATCTAAGCAGGAGTCTGAATTGTTGATTGAGTTGAAGGGCTTTAGAATTAAACTAAAACAGGACCCTGAAGTTCTTCGTGGTCTATTAATAAAATAAATGTTCTATCTGGAGTTTAAAACTTTCTAAAGTTGGGCATAGACTAGAGCAATCTAGTAACAGAACATCGAGCGTTAGCTATTTTTAAATTTACTCGAACCACAAAACAGTCAGAAAAGGACTGAGGGTAGCAGGTGCATATTTTAAAGAGGTGCATTTTTTTCTAATTATTTTAATGACGGTTCAATAATTTTTGGTTATTCTGCGCGAAATAACTAACACCTTGAAAGCTTTAGTGATATCAAAAATAATTTACAATTATTGAACTTTTATTTAATTTTTTTTAAGTTTAAAATATGCACCTGCTATCCCCAGTCCTTTTCTGACTGAACCATTCGTAAAAACGTTACATTACATTGAAATGCTCGAGGAAATACTCTAGTCTATACTCACCTTGATAATAACAGTTTTAGAACTCTACAATGGGTGTGCACTTTTGTTTGCTGATTGTACATACATATTATGTACTTTTATGTATTCACTCACTTGATTATAAACATCACTTAGCGATGAATTGATGGGATGAAACAACGGGTGTCAAGGAGATTAAGTCGAACAAAGTGTAACTAAAGTTTTACTAGTAGAAAAAATATGGCTTAGAGTCATAAAGTCATAATTTTCCTACTGAAGACCGAGTAAGTACTGCAAATATAGGTCATTTTATTTTTTACTCTAAGCTTTAGACTAATGTATAAAATAAAATTGCATTTTCAGTACTAGATCACTTTTACGAAGAACTACTTTTAACTACAGCTGTGATCCGATTTTTTTTAAATTTTGCGGGAATCTGGTATGACATCCCTTTAAGTAGTTTATCATAGTTTTTTGTGGGTGAAAATGCGTGACAAAACAGTAATTAACTAATGAACGGCTAAGTAATGTTTATATGGGGGTATTATTATTATCACAAAGTATGAAGTTGAAATATAATATTTAAACTGTGATTGTTTTGTGTTCTGTGATTAAATCATGGAATTAAAGATGATGTATTTTATTTGGACCATCCCTCTCCTTTTATAAAGCATAGGTAAACCTATTTTAAAAAAGTTATAAAAATTAAAAAAAATATATTTTTAAATTTTAAAAAAGTTTTAAAACACGCTCAAAGTCTACAGACTTGCCTATTAAATGTATCTACATCATTTTATGTAAAACTTCATTCTCTAAAGATTGTTAGTCTGATTGAGCCACCATTCCTGTTTTTAACTATGCCAGAACTTGAGTCTAATAAGTCAATAACCTGTTATTATGGGCTAAACTGACATTATTAGACAGCATGTCATTTTACCTTGGTTACTGAGAGACAGGTAATTGGTTCCGACCATAAGTGACAAATTATATCAGCGACTGACTGGAGCGAGTTAGATAGGGTTATTGATTCTGGCTCAGACGTTAATAATAATAAATAAATAAATAAATATTGCAGGACATTCCACACATCGCCATCTAGCCCTAAGCTAAGTAACTAGACTTGTGTTATGGGTGCTAGACAACGGATATACTACTTATATAATTTTCTTTTGTAAATATATACATATAATACATAGAAACAACCAGACCACAGACAAATATCTAAGCATAAATACATGTCTGAGGCGGGAATCGAACCCGCAACCCTGTGTTTGGCAGTCCGGCATGGTGACCATTGTGCCAATTGGGTCGTCAAACAACAGGGTTACAACAGAGCAACGCATGTTCAAACGGTAAAATAACAAGACTTTTGATAATCTGGTAATCAAATAAAAATAAAACCAATAATGAAGTACGTAAAGTATATTTTCAATTAAAACAATTTCAACTTATTCTAGTGTATTCTCGTAAACTCTTCAACAATTTTGACAACATCCTCGATCGTTGCATCCCGTTTCATTCCACTCTCATCTGATATCTGAAACAAGTATAGGACATTGCGTTCAGTGCCATCTAGCCCTCAACTAAGCAACTAGATTTGTTTTATGGTAGCTAGACAACGGATATAATACTTATAAGTAAGTATACATTTTTTTTTTGTAAATATATACAGAAACATCCAGAGCTGTAAATATATACAGAAACAACAGGCATTATAGATTAGTAGATCTATTTTTTTTTCTTCTTCGTTCACCAACAGTTATTTATTTATTTATTTTAGGAAACTCAACAGCTAAAACATAATTATATAAACACAAAGCACAAATGTGTTATAGCACAAATTAAATGGGAAATGATTAGGTAGGGTCAGATCTGACCACTTCAATTTGCTGTCAGGTCTTTGGCGTTGTTATTTAGCTGACATAAGGTCAGCCAACGTACAGCTATTAGGTCGAAGGGACAGGTTAAGAGTTGGGTAATTTGTTATAGGTAACGACGAAGTATCATAGTAAGCCATACTGGACAATCGATGCTTTATACTGTACAAACAACGATCAAAAGTCTGCCCACCGTAACGTTTACAATCCTGTGCAGCAGTATTTGAATATTATAACAACGTAACCTGTGCATCGAACCCACGTCGGTTGGTGTAGCGAGTGGCGGCTACACAACTAAACACAATCATAGCTAATATGTTGAAAATAATAATCACACAGAGTACTTTTAATTAAAGTATTTGTGTTTGTGTGTAACGTGTATTAGAAGGTCGTAAGTCCAATACTTGTTGATGCCTAATAGTTGTATTTGAGTGTTACCTTTAAATTCTGTACAGTTTCAAGTTGCATTTCCTTCGAGAGATCGAGGAAGCTCTCAATAAGGTCTCCATCGATGAACCCCTCAGCCGGTTCCGTCTTTATATCGGTGCTGAACGAGCGCCAGAACGCGTGCGGTATCTTGCCCACTGATTTGATTGTGTGACTCAAACGCTCTTCTAGCTTGTGGAAGAACTCGTATAGGTCTTGGGATATTTGTACTACTAGACCTGTGGAAAGATAAATAAATATTGCAGGACATTCCACACATCGCCATCTAGCCCCAAGCTAAGTAACTACACTTGTGTTATGGGTGCTAGACAACGGATATACTTACTACTTATAGTATACGTTTCTTTTGTAAATATATACTTATAATAAATAGAAACAACCAGACCACAGACAAATATACAAGCATAAATACTTGTCTGAGGCGGGAATCGAATCGGTTCGCGTTTTGCAGTCTGGCATGGTGACCATTGTGCCAACTGGGTCGTTTAAATTTCTAAGATTGACAAAAACAAAGCTAGTAAATAATCGTAGACCAATCACGGGGCTTAGCGATTCCTCAGCTCAGCTGTCAATAAACGATATACGCACCGCTCTGTACTTAGTGAATTTTGTAGTGGTAACATCGTGAAAGTAGTTCGAGCTGAATAACTCCATAAGTCTAATAATAGCTCTATTGTAGAATAAATATTGTAGAAAATTTTACACAGCGCCATCTAACCTCAAGCTAAGCAACTAGGCTTGTGTTATGGGTGCTAGATAACGGATATGTTAGACTTGTACATAATAATATATTAAAGAGAAAATAGCTGACACACCCACTGATCACGTGATCTCAGAAACTACAAGTGCTAGAAGTCTCAAATTTTGCATGGTAGTTCCTTTTGGGACGTAGATGCTCACTAAGACAAGATTTTGCCAAATTCAATCCGTGAAGAAGTAGAAAGTAAGTACGTACATATAGCCCCAGTGACGGTGGCAAGTAGAACCGGATGGTGTACCGGAGCGGCGGCTTCCTCTAGCGCCTGTACTAGCGTCCCGTGACGCATCACGTTGCACATGTCTCCGATGTGGAACAGCCCTATGTTGGACATACGTTGCCGCTCCTCATCTGTTGTGGCCGCGCTGGGGGATACATTATATCGTTAGTCTTTACTCCAATCTGTCTGCCTGGTCGTCCGTTTGTCCATTCATATCGTCAGTCTGTCCATCAATCTTGTCCGTCTGTCTATCTATCCGTTTCACTGTTTATCTATCAATATTTTTGTCTGCCCCCCTCTGTCCATCCGTAATTAACTAATCTGTAATCTTTGTGTCTGTCTGGCTGTCCGTACGTTTGTTTACTTATCATGAGATTGTGGTCATTACCTATTCCAGGGCATCTCAAATTATACGTCAATGTATGGCAACAAGGTCAAGGGCGTCGCAGTTAAATTCAGTGTGGGAAGCCCTAACCCGATCTCTGAAACTTAATGAATGACCTGTGTGCCTACAACTTACAACGCTAACAAAACAATTCCGCAACGACATCTATACTAATATTATAAAGCTGAGAGTTGGTTTGTTTGTTTAAACGCGCTAATATCAGGTACTACTGGTTCAAATTTAAAAATTATTTGGGTTGGATAGTCCATTTATCGAGGAAAGCTTTAGGCTATATAACATCACGCTGCGACCAATAGCAGCGAAGAATCAGTGGGAAATGTGGAACAAACGGGGAAAATTATTTATCTTTGAGGGCTTCCGTTGTTTGTTTGAACGCGCTAATCTCAAGAACTACTGGTTCGAATTGAAAATTATTTTTGTGTTGGATAGTCCATTTATCGAGGAAGGCTATAGGCTACTTTTTATTTTGATATTCCCACGGCATCGGGACTTACGCGGGTGAAACCGCGGGGCACAGCAAGTGGCAAATAAAAGCAGTAAGTACTTACCTATCCTTCTGACATACGAACAGATTGAAACTGTTCTCGGCACCGAGGAAGGTATCATCATCTAAGATTTCAACTGCGGTCATCCAATTAGGATTGTAATCACGTGCTATTTCTTCGAAACTGCCTTCCATCTACAAAATATTATAACACAAAGGGTAAAAAGTAATACAAATAAGAAACATTAACGAGATAGTTTTTTTTTATTTTTTTTTATTTATTGAGAAAACCAACAGCAATTCACTTAAACTAAGCTTAACTTAAATTTTGTAATAAAACAGCCAATTACAGGTTTTCCTATTTAGACTTTAAAAAAAAAAATATCCTATTCAGAATGAAAAGTAGACACAAGTTAGGTTTGTATTGCCGACGAGGTAATGATGACGAACAACTACCGGAAATATATCCTGAAGGACGGTACGGTCGATATTTGTCGGGCATGCCACCGTCCCGGGGAGTCACTCAGGCATATTATTTCCGGTTGTTCTCATCTTGCCAATGGTGAGTATTTGCACAGACATAACCTAGTAGCTAGGATCATCCACCAGCAACTTGCTCTTAAATATGGACTCGTGGACCAAGAGGTGCCATACTATCAATATGCACCCGCGCCAGTTCTAGAAAACGGCCGTGCCATGCTCTACTGGGACCGGTCTATCATCACGGACAGGACTATTGTCGCCAATAAGCCTGATATCGTGATAGTAGACCGGTCGGAGCGACGGGCAATACTCGTCGATATAACAGTTCCACATGACGTTAATCTCGTAAAGGCCGAAAAGGACAAAGAAACTAAGTACTTGGACTTGGCCCACGAGATTACCGCCATGTGGGACGTTGATTCGACGAGTATTGTTCCGATAGTTGTATCGGCAAACGGACTGATAGCGAAGAGCCTTGATCAACATCTGAAGAGGCTCTCGCTGGATGGTTGGGTCAAGGGTCAGATTCAAAAGGCAGTCGTTCTGGATACGGCACGTATCGTAAGAAGGTTTCTGTCTTTGCAGCCCTAACCATCGGTAGCCTGGGCCTTGCTTCGCTGCCGACGGTCTTCTAGGTTTAGGTTTTTATAATAATTTACTGTTTTATATGCAAAATTTATACGTTATTGTTAAGACTTGTAAATTTAATTTTATTTAGGTACCTAGTATGTAAGTGCTTAGATGGAATTTTTTTATAAGTTTATATAGTGATGTATATATTTTGTATTCAGTTTGTTTTTGTAAAAACCTAAATTTAAGAAAAATAAATGAATGAGTGAATTGTAATAATAATTGGCAAGAAATAGCGCAGGATAGGGAGCGATGGAAGACTCGTTTCGGAGGCCAAGGGGTCGCTGAGCCAGGTGAGAAGTAGTGTTATGTAGCTGTTACACCGAAAGCAGTTGTGAAAATCATTTTTTCAGTCTTTTTGGTTTCGTAAATTTCCAAATAAGCAGTTTACCGAGAGTAACCTTACCTGTTTATACTGTAGTAACGATATAGACCGCATCAGATCACCGACCAGTATGAAATCACCCTTCGCTTTCAAGTATAAAGCTACCACGTTGTTGAAGTGACTGCATTCCAGTCTTAACTCACGGTCTACAGTCCATTCGAACAGCCGGACCTGGGTAATTGAAAATATACAAATTAAAATCATTTCATTAAAGTGCAATTGGGTCGACCATTTCAGCTACATGCCGGATAAACTTTGGGTTAAAACAACAACTTTTTGGACCCCAACTAACTGAAGACCCGACAAAGGTCGCGGTGGCCGTGGACAAAGAAAAATGGCAGAACTTCAAATAAAAATTACATGTTTGCAAGTAGGTTTGGTTCTTGAAGTTCCTATAGGTGTAATGGCGTCAGATGCTGAAGAAGAAAATGAAAAACACGTGATATTTAAATGCTTATATCTTTTTTCCTCATCTAGTACACGAAATACTATCATTTTATATGTAAACTAGAATAACGGAGGATTTTATCTTATTTTTCTTTCTTAAATCTAAACATACAATTAAATTACACACAAAAATAGAAAATAAACTAACCCTAATCAAACAGACCCGTCCCCAACGTTCCCCGTGCAAAGCTGGACAATATGCAGGCAGCGTTACCGCGCTGAACCGCTATCGACAGCCTTTGCACTAGAAACGCCCCGGAACGCGGATCAAACCCCCTGTCCCGGAGGCGGCGGCCCACCTCCCCCCCCAACTCCCAGACGTTTCGACCGCCACAGGCACAAAAACATAGTTCTGGGCAAGTGGAGCATACTTCAAGTACTTACTTCTTATTATAATTATAAGAATCTTTGCTTGCTGCAGTCGATGGCGGATATCATTTTTGTCATTTAGACATTCGAATAGACGTAAAATTGTCAGGAAAGATATCCATGATCCAGCAAGCAAGGAACGTTAATAATTTCTACTGTTAATACGTCTAACACACTCCTTCACAAAAACTATTGAAGTGATTGCGATGAAATTTTTCTTTTCTTATCGATATTCCCAAACTGCGGAGTACAAGTAGTTTTAGTACTAGCTTTTACTATCATGTAGATATGATTTTTCAAAAATACTTTCTTAGCGGATGCTAACGATATGTCATCTGTGTTGAATCTCGTACGTAGTTGACGGCACGCGATGTCCACACTAAGAATAAGTTTGTAGTGTAGGAGCAGAGATGAGACAAACCCTCAATTAGTAAAGTAACAGTAGGTTTATATATTCCCACTAGCGACCCGCCCCGGCTTCGCACGGCTATATTATGCATGTATTATACATATAAACCTTCCTCTTGAATCACTCTATCTATTAAAAAAAACCGCATCAAAATCCGTTGCGTAGTTTTAAAGATTTAAACGTTTAAGAAAAATAGGGACAGAGAAAGCGACTTTGTTTTATACTATGTAGTGAAGTACAGTGAAATAGTTAGGGGTTCTCTGTCTCGATGTGCAGTAAGTGCTCTACTCGTCGTTATTAAGTAAACAGCTAAATATATAATAAATCATACGCGGCTTCGGTGACGTCAGTAGGTTACGACCTCGCAAGTTTAGTAGGTTAGGTATTGCTAAATTCTGTTAAATCTGTATGCTAAATTTTAGCCAGATCCGTCTATTACTTTTAGTCAAGACTCATTTTATATGTATAGATATAGTTGATACTCACAGTACTATTAATAGAGGCAAGTAATTTCCCGCCGAATTCGACGAGTGAATAACAAGCGCCCTTTATTTCTTTATCACATACTTGTGTCAGTTTACCGTCAGACCATTGGAATAGTATTATTCTACCCTGCAAAAACAACACAACGTTTTAAATGTTAATTCATAAACCGAACATTTAATTAAGGGATAGTTTTAAAGCCAAAAATTCGCACGATTAAAATTGTCTGTAATAATGCGACCAGTTATCAAAGTTTACTTTAACGTAAAATTTACGGATAAATTTTGGTCCTTCGAGTCGGATATTTTTTGCTAAACAGCAAACAAAAATCTTTCCTCTGTGGATAGATTAGTTTCAGCTAATCTATCCACAGAGGAAAGATTTTTTTTTCTGCGTAGCGAATTGGCTCCGAAACTGCTGGACCGATTTTGATGAACTCGGTATGAGGATACATTGATTCATTGGGAATAACTTATTTTTTATAAGTTTTATAAGTTTTTATAAGTATTGGCTATTTTTTATCCCGATATTCTCAAAGGATCGGGAGTTAGTAAGAGTTCTATAGTTACCTGTTTAGGTTCAGATTCTTCAGGGTTAAGTATCGCCGTGCCGACCGCGTAGTAATGATTCGTATCGCTGCCCAACTTACATGATAAAAGAGACATCGCGAACTCATTCGGTAGCAGTTGATGAGCATGGAGTACTGGAAATAAAATATATAAATAAATAATCGTTTATTGCCATAAAATTTTTATTTTTACACAGTAAACTAATAAGTATGACAAAAGGAGCAGTCTTAGCATATGTAGTGAGACGCGGCTGCACAGCGCAGGTTTTCAGCCCGACCCTTTTTCTCTACCCCTTAAAACGTTATTTCAGATCTATACTTAGGGAAGACATTTACTCCATCTCAAAGGCGTGACTTACACACAATGGTAGGCACTATAACCGGGCACTGCTCATTTAATAAACACATGTGTATCACCGACAGCCCGTTCTGTAAAGCATGAGACCAGCGCGTAATCTTGGAGCCGAGGGCCAGACTGCATACCAGGCTGACATACTTGACAACAGAACACCCAAGAAGTGTGTTAAAACCCCCAGAAATATCCTGCGCTGGGATCCCCTCCGGTGGGACCTCGGTTGGCTGGACCCGTCGTCGATCACGCATAATGGGCAGAACGATTGCCTACGTGCGGGAAGTTGGAGCCCTCAACCTATATACAGGGTCTTTTTTTTAATAGTGCTTCGGGTTAATTTCCTGAACGATAGCGAAAAATGCTATAAGTCATCCTGTATCTATACTAATATTATAAAGAAGAAAGATTCGGTTGTTTGTTTGTTTGCATTGAATAGGCTCCGAAAATACTAGACCGATTTTAATTAAACTTGCTATGACGATACATTGATTCATTGGGAGTATTATAGGCTTTTAATTTCGGATCGGGAGTAACGCGGGGGTCCGCGAAGCGCTGCTAGAAACCTATTATACACACCAAGATAACTAATCATTATTCAAAATAATTTAGATAGTGGTTAGTTGAGATAGTTGAAGGCAACACCTACAAGAAGTTGTGGCAGGCTATCCGAGCTAGTCCGAAGGAGATAGGAGTCTAGTATATCTCACCTTCGAATGTGTGATGGTCTAATATCAAGAGGTTGTGTAGTTCGAGGTCGAGGGCGTGTGGCGGCAGCTTGTGCGCGGGCGCAGCGCTGTTGGCGGCCGCGCCGGCGCCCGACGCCGACGCACGCGCTGCCATCGCTACACCGCCCTCTAGACGCTCCACGCGCATCGTTATCACACCGAACGACTATAACAATCATTAGGAATATTTGATAACCTGTTAATGGTCCACTATGTGCAAAGTTGTTAACATTCTAATGTACTAGCGACCCGTCCCGGCTTCGCACGGCTATATTATGCATGCATTATACATATAAACCTTGCTCTTGAATCACTCTATCTATTAAAAAAACCGCATCAAAATCCGTTTCGTAGTTTTAAAGATTTAAGCATACAAAGGGAAATAGGGACAGAGAAAGCGACTTTATTTTATACCATGTAGTGATTACAAACTTTGCACAAATTCATGCTTTTTTGACGGCGACTATGGTGGAATCTCGGAAAATGACAAATATGTCTTAATTACCGACCATCTTTTAAAACACATTCGTCAAATTAAAAACACACCTATTTAACGAATTCCCTGTAAATGAACCGTAAGTTAATATTTACCTACCTACCTTAAGTATAGTACCTATTAACCTATAGACCTATATATAGTACCTATAGACTACGTCTTAATAGTCTGTATTCCTCTACACTCTTCAAATTTAATCTAGCCTTATCGCCGTTGGCAGATACGCCATGGAAGACTTCATTCATTTCTATTAATTCATGTAATTTTAGAGAAATAAAGTTGTTTTACCATAAAATCGCGAGTGAACATGTGTCAGTCAGAGGAAGAAATCTCTTATATGAGATTCATAGAGGACTTGCGGGGAACAGTGAAAACGAACATTTCTACGTTGTACATTGATTTGTTAAAAAACTGAACAGTGCACAGAAACATAAGATAGGAAAACTAATAGATACAATCTTACCTGCGTAGCTTCCTGATAAGTGATCCTTCTGGGTGTCTCACCGAGTGGTACAGTTCGAATGTGCAGCTTCTGTATCTCATCTATTGTTCCTATTGTCACGGTACTGTCTGTTGCTAATGCTAGGCTGAAATATAATACATACAATTTATCCCTATCACATGAAAAAAACCCCATGAGTTTCTTGTGCCTTCTTCTCATTGGTGGGGCGTGTTCCGAAGGCACACATCCTAACTAAGATTTTAAGACGTTTCTATGTGATCTTTGTACAAAATGCATCCAAATGAATATTATTATTCTATTTTTTTTATATTTTTTACATAGCAAAACAACGTTTGCCGGGATAGCTAGTAAAATAATATATTATATATTGCAGGACATTCCACACATCGCCATCTAGCCCCAAACGAAGTAACTAAACTTGTGTTATGGGTGGATATTACTTTTCTTTTGTAAATATATACTTATAATACATAGAAACAACCAGACCACATACAAATATCTAAGCATAAATACATGTCTGAGGCGGGAATCGAACCCGCAACCCTGTGTTTGGCAGACCGGCATTGTGCCAATTGGGTCGTCAATATCTATGTACTTACCTGTCTGGATAAGCCTGTGCATTGAGCGAGCACATGTGTGTGACCTCCTTAAGGTTGACGTTTGAGAAGACAAGCTTGCGGTTCGACGAGAATATCACTTTAGGTCGGTCCGAGCATGCGAATATGTTCGTTGTTGATAGAGATCTGTTTGATTAAGTTAACATTATATGGGCAGCTTGATATTGTGCTTAAAAATAATCAGTTACTTGAACTTGTATACGGGCTATTTTCCGCAACAAAACCTCTTTAATAAAAAATGTTGCTTAGTAACTAGACTTGTGTTATGGGTGCAAGACGACTGTAATATCACTACATAGTATAAAATAAAGTCGCTTTCTCTGTCCCTATGTCCCTATATCCCTTTGTATGCTTAAATCTTTAAAACTACGCAACGGATTTTGATGCGGTTTTTTTAATAGATAGAGTGATTCAAGAGGAAGGTTTATATGTATAATACATGCATAATATAGCCGTGCGAAGCCGGGGCGGGTCGCTAGTATACTTATAATGCATAGATATAACCAGACCACAGACAAATATCTAAGCATAAATACTTTTCTGAGTCGGGAATCGAATCCGCAACTCTGTGTTTGGCAGTCCGGCATGGTGACCATTGTGCCAACTGGGTCTTTTTTGCGTAAGGTTGGAGTAGGCTTTCCTAGCACCTGTACTATCCTCTCACCTTAGTCATCCTTATATTCCTACGAGATGGAAGGGAAGGGAGCGCTGTTGGCCTAGTTGTAGTTACCTCGACTTTCATTTCGAAGATCGTGGGTTTGAATTCCTGCCGGCCGTGCACTAATAGATTTTTTTTTAAATAATTTTATGCGCTAATTGATATTGCTCTCACGGTGAAGGAACACATCTTGATGAAATTCCAGCTTAGTTGGCTCCAGTATTATGTCTGTTATATCATGTATTGATAAGTCTTTACCTTTGGACACGGTTGACTAAGCGTCACGCGAAAAGGACCCAACTAAAGAGGTCTACTTGTGAAATAATAGCCCGTACACAAGTACAAGTTCCGACGAGAAGATCGACACTTAAGCGTAGTTAAATAAATAAATAATATCTTTATTGTTAAACTTACGGTCTCAGTACGTGGAACTCTGACTCTTAAACTAAGAAAACTTGTGTTTCAAATAGAGCAAGAGCCCACGACGGCCAGACCTTCGTTATTTTATAAAAGCTGAAAGTTTTTCTATGCATGTCACCTATACAGGTAAGAACGACCAGCGACTATAGAGTTTGGGTTGTGGTTACTTCGGCAGGTACCAGGAAGTAAAGGTGTATAAAATAGTAGCTTAAATTCGTTAAAGTATAAAACTCATTTTTTTTATATGTTCTTCGGGATAACTTTAGAAATCTCGCTATCCATTGCCGGACACTTATGACAGTTGCTACCCCCTGCCAGACACCCCTAAACTTTAATAAATTATAATTATACTTTCGTCACTAAATACGATATCTTAACACTATACTTTAAAAGCCATTAATTATTAATTACGTTAACGTATTTAGTAATGACTCACCTAAACGTCCTAAGGACAGTCGGTTGCGTACCGAGGGTAACTCGACGCCTGTCTCTCAGTACGCCATCCTCACCCAACGTGAAGTAATACATCGATCCGTCACCTAACGCCACTAGAAGGTATGACACACCCTGGAAACATTACAAACGACTTTCAACACAACGCCTTAGCCCGCCAGCGTTGTGAAGGCATTACTTGTTTGCCGTACTGCCCTATATTGATAGCTATAGGCTTCAAAGTGCACCGAGCCATTTTATGTCACTATATCTGTTGTGTGCAAATGCCTTTTCAAATCGGTTGATAAATTATGGAGTTCTGAGATAAAACAAACATTTTAAAAATCCTCTTTTTTTAGGATACGGTAGTAATAAGACTAAGCCTATTATTAAGACTTCATTGTCTGTCTGTCTGTTTGTCTGTCACCAGGCAGTATCTCATAAACCGTGATAGCTGAATTTGCACAGATTATGTATTTCTATTGCCGCTATAACAAATATACAAAAAAAAAATGGGTCTCCCATTCATCATGATACGGAAACCTTCCGGAAACCTGGAGGATTTTTTAAAATTGGATGAAAATAAATAATTACTTGAAATGTAACAAATCAAGTTGTACCTCAAGTGAGCACATGGCCAGCGACCTCGGTATCATCTCGCCGCCAATCTTCTCAGTGTGTAGCGGAGTCAAGTCCGGCAGCCGCAACACTCGCACCGAGATGTCGGTCCAAAGGCCGACGCCGACCGTCCCGCCGGGGCCGACGTCCACGCAAGCTACCTCCTCTTCCATACATACTTCACTGGATAACAACACAATTATTATTTTGGTAAGCGGAATTTGGAACTAATGAGAAGAAAAAGTCCCAGTATCAAAAGGAACTACTGGGAATAAATCATTTTTCTAAGCAAAAATGAACGACATTTCCTCTGTATTGGATATTTGCTCAATGGCATCATTTTCTTCCATCTTTTGTCAATGTTTTTGTTTCTGGATTTAGGTATCGTTTAAGAATATTTAGTTTTAGTTTAATGTTATTAAAATTATATTTGAGATTTTTATTATGGCACCTAAGGAGAAATAACATTACTAGTTATACCTAGTCCTATTAGAATAAGTTATCTAGCTATTAATATTTGCACGCCATCTGTATGGCAAAATTAGCTTGTACTTATATTACTATTAAGACCTATTGTAATTACCGAATTCTTGGACAAATAAAACTGACTTACTTACTACGCTAATATTCTAATAAGGAATTATTTTTTTGTTTGCTTTATGTTTGTAACGTATAGGCTCCGAAACTACTAGACCTATTTTCATGAAAATTGGTATGAGGATACCTTGATTCATTGGGAGTGTCATAGGCTACTTTTATCCCGATATTCCCACGGGATCGGGAGTTACGCGGGTGAAACCGCGGAGCGCTGCTAGCTAGTATAATAAACTCACGCGACCAGCTCCAATCTCTTAGGATGTACAGCGACATGGTACAGCCTGTTCCCGGCCGCGGCCACCGCTCGACTGCCATCACAAGCGACGACGGAGAGCGCTCTAGCACCGGAGACGCGCCACGACGCTCCCGCCTCCCAGGAACCGGCCGTACGGCATATCAGGAACATACCCTCATCTGTCACCTGGGTGGAATAATAAGATCCAGTCGAAAGAGCTCGCAAACAAGATCGCAACAAGATGCAATGGCGATGAGGATGTTCAGATGGATGTGTGGAGTTACGAGGATTAATAAAATAATGTGTTTTACAAGTGTTTTATTATTATATATTATTATTTTCAAGAATGCGACTGAAAATACACTTGTTGTGAAGCGGTGTGTAGCGCTTTCCGTTGATCCGTATTCCTCTTTGTAACCACACTAGAGTTTTATTTATTTTATGTTAAAGTTCCCTTTGGCTACAAATAAACTTGTTTCTTCTGCTTGAAAGTAACACCAGTAACGGAAGAGGTGAAAGGGAACCGTTGTCAGTGGTCAAATTCTGAGGCGCTTGTATGTTTGATCAACGATAACTTAAGTACTTACCTTTGTTTAAATTTTTATGATTTTCGGTATTAGAGTAGGAAGTCTAAGAAGAACTGTTTAGTGCAAACATGAGCGGGATTATTGGGGTCCTGGGGAAAAGTTATTTGGTTAAGAATTTGTGGTAACCTGTAACAGCTGGTCATGGTCCACATTCCCAGTGAAGAATGTCTGCCTGTCCGATGCGAAACCTGGGATCTCTGTCTCCTCTACTTCCTCACCATTCAGTGCCAATACTCTGGAAGGTGAAAGAAACAGGTTATGGAAGGCCAATCCCAAATAGCCCCCGTATCATCTATCAAATAAATATTGCAGGACATTCCACATCTCGCCATCTAGCCCCAAATTAAGTAACTAGACTTGTGTTATGGTAGCTAGACAATGGATATACTACTTATATACTTTTCTTTTATAAATATACAGGGTTATTGGTAATTATACTAGCAAGCCGTTGAGAGCTACTTCTGTGCACCTTATCAAACAACTTTTGTTCTACGACTTTTGGAAATTCGAAAAAAAATATGAAAATTTTGAGGTTATGTAAATTCGAAAAACAGCTGATTTTTTAAAGCAAAGGCCATTCAGACTAAGAACAGTAGATAAAACTTAAACAATAAGTAAAATTTATGGTTAATGACCTCTCCGTGTATGGAACAGCTGATTTTCAGGTAAACCTAACCTCAAAATTTTCAAAAAAATGTTCGAATTTCCAAAAGTCTGTGAACAAAAGTTGTTTGTTTAGGTGCACAGAAGTAGCCCTCAACGGCTTGCTACTATAATTACCAATAACCCTGTATACTTATATTACATAGAAACAACCAGACCATACAAATATCTATAGCATAAATACTTGTCTAAAGCGGGAATCGCACCTGTAACCCTGTGTTTGGCAGTCACCATTGTGCCAAATGGGTCATAAAATGGTGATAACTGATAAGTGACAAAAAAACGTGTTTCGTTTAAAATAGTTATTGCCTTAGCAAAACAATTAGTGTATTATACCTAGTCTGTCCAACGAAAGCCAGTACCAATGTGTCGTGATAGTTGGAGTTCTGTTCGAGTGTGAGAGGCCACATGCCCTTGATGCCGGGCAGGTCGATGGAGGCTTGTTCCTGTATGCCGATACCGTTTCGGATTATACGGAGGGAACCCATTTTGAAGGCGCCTGGGGGAGAGATAAAAAGGGTTAATTAAATCACATAAATTGTAACCTCTTTTTTGGTCAAAAATTTACCAATCATAAAATGGCGCTGAGGGCAAACACTCGACTGCAGAAGGTCGCGACCTCAAAGCAACAGATTACTAGAGAGAGCCTCTGTGAATGGACGAGGCCATAGTACTTCAGTAGGTACAGGTCATAGAAGCCAAGGCAGCCCCAACTCAAATTGTGGTCAAAAACAGAAGCGAATGGAGAAGACAACTTCACCAGCCTGAGGTCCAAATGCAGCTGAAACGCCTTAGAGAATGATGACAAGTTGCTATTATACGAGTAGTACGCCTCAAGTGATTAATGCTTTTTTTACATATGATAGGTCAACGTTTGACCACTACCACTACCTGCCTGATGGTAGGTGACGATGCAGCCTAAGATGTAGCACGCTTTACTAGAAGATACCTATTCATTCGCGACTTGAAGACCCATAAATTGTAAACGTCAAGAAAGACAGACGCAGGTAACCGATTCCATTCCCTTGCAGTAAGAAGAAATGACGAAAACAAACGCTTGTCTGAAATGCGTTTGTATATTATAATAGTTCTCTGTGTGAGTTAGTTAGCTTGTGACACTCAGACTGAGTACCTAAAAAACTAGGCAACTTGTCCAATCTTTATCATACCTGAGCATGTGATGAGCTGGTTCTGGCCCTGCTTCTCGAGATCGACGACACACATGTCTACAATAGGCGCTAGATTGGTGAATGTCTCCATGGGCTGCACGTAGTGGCCGCCCTCGTCTCGCACCGCCGACAGCCGCACAAGGGCCGAGTCCCCGAGCCGGGAGCCCACGAACACGACGCCGTTGTCCAAGTACGTCATACATTCCGGGATTGGGATCTCGCCTGGAAACAAGACATATCTAAATAATTGGTCTACTCCATTTAAAGGACATGTGATGCGAGGATGGAAGAGATATTAACACTTTGAAGTTGCACTGTTTACTGAATATTTATTGAGTAAAAGCAGGGGTTTTTATACTAATTAAACTAGGTACATATCCCGTCATATGACCTTCTAATACAATATTGATTCCTGTATAACCTTGACCTTGGCACATGGTCTTATCGGTGCAGGTGCGATGCAATATCACATTACTATGTTTACAATAATTTTGTCTATAACTTTTACCACTGGTTTCACTTGCCTGCAAATTTACACTACAGACCATTCGTTTCGTATCTTTATTTTAATGGTTACCTGGGCGGGTGTATTAAATACCAGTTATTATAGGTTTCGTAGTATATATCATGTAACTGACCTAATAGTTCGACCTTCAAGTCCTTGACTGCCTGTGTGCCGTCGGGCTTTAACTGTAGCTCGACCAGCAACATGAAGAGTCGTCCCGCGATGTCACCCAACAAGTAACGCAGACCGCGCACGTCCACCCGGCAGTAACAACTTATTGGGGTTAACTGTACATAAACAATTTAATGTAGAACTTATATATCTCAGCCTGATCTCCCCTGAGGCATGGCTCAGATTTATAAAAAAACACTCTAATGTGAGATAGATAAGACTAGGTAGAAAAATGGGCTATTTTGTAACAGTTTTGAAACTCACCTCAGGTTTCATAGATTTGATTTATTTAACTGAAATGCTTTCAAAGTCATTTCCCCATATCCAGGTGAAAGAAGACAACATTTTTTTTCTTCAGCACATATTTCTAACCCATTATGAAAGAGTTATTTAAGGTCAAACATTTGAAACAGTCTGATGCAGTGGGTGTACAGTAAAAAACGGTTAAAAAGCGCATTTAAGAGCCAACATGTGAGCATGCCTTCTTTATTATCAAATATAAGTAGGTACCTTTATTTGTGGAGGAGCAACAGCAACATAACTTAATCCATCGTGATATACAAATGATTCTTGACCTATAACTATAACACCACCTGAGAAGCAAACAACAATATTTATTTTAACAATGACAATAATGTTTTTCTATATCTTATAACTCACTTTAAAAACCTCTATGCAATTTTATAGTCTTCATAACTTGTGTGTCATTCAACTCTAATAATCCATTCTAATATTTTGTATGGATTAGAGAAAAAATGTTGTTTTTTGTTAGTTTGTTTAGAATGATTATACTCTAAAATCACTTCACAGATTTTGATGAAACTTGGTATGGGTATACTTTGAATCTTTCACTCCGATATGTGTTATCTGTGGAATACTATGGATATAGAAAAAATGTCTCCGTACTGTGGTATTTTGCTATCGCTAGGATGTAAAGCTTGTTTCAAGATTTTACCTAAATAAAAACGTGCCGGTGCATAATTTTTACTTAGTTGTGATAAGAAACACCGTGGTTTTTCATATTTGACGTTTCTGATCGCCTTTTGAACGAATTGACTGCGCATTATACTCTAAAATCACTTGACAGATTTTGATGAAACTTGGTATGGGGATACTTTGAATCTTTAGGAATAACATTGGCTAGTTTTTATCCCGATATTCCCATGGGATCATGGCTTACGCTTTGATGTATTTTACCTAGAGGACTGGGCACAGGAATCAAGAGAGAAGCCTCAGTTTCGACATTGTCTTGCTTCCATGGTATTTTATAAAATTCTTTATCCCGTAAATTGATTTCATGTGTCTGGAAAAAAGTTCAAATGTAAAAACATACATAAATACAAAATTTAAAAATTCTGGAGACTGACTATCAACCAACAGAGCTATGTTTTGGCACAAGCCATTGGACAGATTGGGCTAAAATTTTCCACACAGATAGCTATCTATTATAACATAGGCATCAACAAAAAAAAAATTTAGATTTTTTTTTATTAACGCTGGTGAAAGCTAGTTATTTAACATACAGTACAGATTCAGTACAAGAAAGTACAATACAATTATAGATATTAAAATTTCTCATGTCAGCATGCCGTTCTGTGTCAAATCAAAGCTGCCACTTTCACACCTAATTATAAGTGATTATGCAGTCTAAAATATTGTTAGAATCCTTGCGAAAGACGCGAGTTAAGGTAGGAAGATGGCAGTAGAACAAGAATTTTATATAACACTAGCGACCCGCCCTGGCTTCGCACGGCTATATTAGGCATGTATTATACATATAAACCTTCCTCTTGAATCACTCTATCTATTAAAAAAAACCGCATCGAAATCCGTTGCGTAGTTTTAAAGATTTAAGCATACAAAGGGATATATGGACATAGGGACAGAGAAAGCGACTTTGTTTTATACTATGTATTGATTTTCATATAGCACATGAGTTGAAATATATCTGTAAATTTTATATATGTACCTTGATGTGTCGCCCATTGAGATCTTGGTGTATTAGAATAATAGTTGGATTCGCACAACCATGTAAAAATTCTACATCATAAACATTTAATTCATCCAATCTGTAAAGAAAATATTATCCATCAGATTTTACACAACACAAGTGACTGTAACAGTTCAAGTGACAATGTATAAAAGCACTCAGATTTAGTAGTTAAATTATAAGAATTCAGGGCTTTTCAGAACCTCAGTGTGCATTTGAACAAAGGGTCTGGCCACCAGAGGCCTGGTTGATTAATCACTCAGCGGGTTAGTTTGGCCATCCAGAAGGGAAATATCATCAGCCTTTTAAATATGATAGCTCAGGGGATGTGATTAAAGGTATTTACTATCAGATTCTGATTAGAAGTTTACAGTTAAGTTGGTTAGCTTTATAGTCTACTCTTCATCTATACTATACTAATATTATAAAGATGATTTGTTTGTTTGTTTGAACGCACTAATATCAAGAACAACAGGTTCAAATTTAATTTTTTTTTTGTGCTAGATAGTCCATTTATCAAAGAAGGCTACTTATTTTTTAAATATTCCCACGGGTTTGGGACTTATGGGGGTGAAACCGCGGTGCGCAGCTAGTGACAAAATATATGGGATACATAAATAGTGGAAATCTATTATTGACTGATGGTGTTATCTCTCCATTTTTTGTAAAATTAGACTTCAAGCGCTTTTGACTGATGAAAAAAACAACTCTTCTTCTTCTTCTTCAGCAGCATGTATTAGCCCACTGCAGGGCATATAGTATTGTTTGACAGCCGAGTCCTTCCCAGTGATTCTTAGCACCCCCTGCCATACCGTTTCCCCGATCGCTGTCGTAACCAGGACTAGTAGGGCCGCTGGGAACTAGGGACCTTTCATTTGTGGAGCTTCTCATTAGAGGTCATTAGCCCGATTCTCGATACGTCGGCCACATGTCTTGGCGAGGTTCTTCCTTTTGAAGATTATTTAGACCTGGGCCTACGGAGACCCTATTGGGTTATTTACCGCCGCCCATATTCGGCGTTTGTTCCTCGTTTAGCACCACCCAGGGAGTATGTGTAGGGTATCTGAGGGTACACTCCTACGGACGCGAGAAACATCACCCCCCCTTCAAAAAACAACAAAAAAAATCATTTGTTTTTAAATAAAAAAAACTATTTATCAAACTTACCTTAAACTAAGAACCTTTAATTCCGTCGAATCATTATCCAACGGTATTATTTTAAACAATCCATCATACAGCTTCAAACCAATAACTCTGACTTGCGGATCTATGACCACCAGGATACCATTCTCAGATGGTTTGGCGATACGTTCGGAGACATCACCGTGGGCTCGGGTGACCACCTCCAGCTCCCCACTGGGGTTTATACGCCATTCTAGTATCATAGCATTGTAGCGAGCTGTTAGTATGAATACTAGGTCTTTTGATTCATTCTGGAAGTGAGGAAAATATTATGATTTATTTATCTTTAGAACAAAATTTTCATTTTTTGAAGTGAAAACTTCTTATGGCGCGTTGGGCCCTTTTGTGGGTGAGCATTTTCAGCCGTTCTCGCGACAGATTTTGACGCGACAGATGAGATTTTATTTGTGTTTTTTTTATTCATGGCTTTGTGACTGATTGTTTTTAGTAAAACACTGTAAATTGTCTAAATAATAAATAAATATATTTTAGGACAATTTACAAAGTGCCATCTAGCCCCAAGATTAGCAACTAGGCTTGTGTTATGGTGGCTAGACATAGTCAAAAACATAGTTTTCTTGTGTAAATAATATATTTTTAATTTACCTACATACAGAAACACCCTGACCAGAACTAAAATATATCTGTACACAAATATTTGTTTGAAACGGGAATTGAACCCACAACTTTGTGCATTGCAGGCGAGTGTTCACCTGCAGCACCACTGAGGTATTGTGCTAAGGAGCAAATCCAGTATTAAATAATTATAAAAGTACCCACCCTCTTAAACTACCCTCTAGTGTAGTCCTATTTGCTAATAAGTTCGACTAGCCTAAAATTAAACACAACAGTTTGTCTTTCTATTAGCTATGCAATTAATGAAGTACTTAACCAATTGGAATCTCATAATCATTATTGGATAGCTCCTGTATATCTAAACATCAATCAACTTTAATTATAATGTGCTCTGCAGGATCAGGACTCGGGTAAGACGAGGCACAGCTAGTCTAATAAGTATATACTTAATCTCAATAGTTCATACTCACTGGAGGCCTAAACATCTTCATTTTAGCCACCCTGCCATAAAGGCCAACCTCTTTCATTGGTCTCAAACCCTCTGGTGTGACCAGGTACAGTTCCAGACGGTTCATCTTGGCCACAAGCAGGTTTAGATCCGTTGGGGACGTGAAATTGCCTAAAATTTAAAGCAATCTTATTGAATTCCATTACAATATAATATGAAGGTAATTGCAAAGATATTTTAATTATTTCATAAAAGAAACATTTTATCAGTCAATTCAATATTTTGTTATACGTTTAGTAAGGAAATAGGACTGTAAAATTGCACAAAGCACAAGAAACTATTGCTAAAAAGATAACCTCACCATAATAAAAATAGTCAACATGCACAAGAATTTACCTGTAATACATGCCGTAACAGCAGTTGCTTTTTGAGCAGTTACCACATAGTGGAACGCCATAATGCTGAATCACTTTTTAACACTTAAATCAACAAAAAATTAAAATTATTCCCCGAATTTATCAAATCAAACAACAAAATTCGCCGACAATCCGCCTGTCGGTTTTTGAAGAAATAATGTTGTCAGTTGTAAATATTGTCTATCAATTATCAAATCATAGGTCGTTCGTGAAATCGATTTTTGAGATAATAATCGATCAATCTCACGAACATTTTTCCAACAATTTTCACTTTTTGTTGTTGAATCGAGTTGTCTTCTTCTTAATATATGTAATGGCTTCTGCACGCCAACAAGCCGCAATTTTGCCAAATACTGGAGGTGGTGTGGAAGTCCAAGTTTGTGTAGCAATTGTACAGTATTATATATCGTGGTGTGCGTTGTAACTGTCGGGACGTGTGTATAAGCTATGAGGCTCCCCACTTGTAATATTGATAATCGGTAGAACAGCAAAAATCGAGTTGTCAGCTGTTATCGATTTTTTACAGTGTGACACAGCCAAGGCACAGCACTATTTTTAATTAAATTGTTGCCAGCACTGAAAACATAATTATTGTTGCCAGAACTTTAATTTATGTTTTTTTTTTCGTGTATTGACTTCGCACGATTTGTGCATTTAGGCAAAAACAAAAAATATCAAAATCTGAAATCTTCACATCAAGAAAATCTAAAATTACTGCATTTGAGATTCTATTTTGCTCATCGCTCCAAAGATCCTCATCGGATCTTCACCCTTTTCTATGAGACCATCTTAAAGTTACTGCCTGTCAAATAAAAATAATATAATCATCGAAATCGGATCTCCACTCATGGTGAGCGGGTCTATGGGTGAGCGCAAAGACTTTATACTCGTACTATGTCTTAGAAAAATATCTTTCCTTTTTCCGAGTACTAGGTATAAAGTCTTTGGGTGAGCGTTACTCCAGCAAAATGTTATCGAATTTTGTAATTCTGTCGGCATAGCTTATGTGCTATTAAAAAAGGAGAAGCAAGCTGATAGAAAAGAAATACTCATACAGCAGTAGCAAAATAGTATAATTTCATTTTAATATTTACAAAATAATATAATAACTATTCAGTTAAGTCCTACAGTCGACATATTATATAAATGATTATGGCCAGTATACATAATATTATTTAAAATATAAAATTAAATCAGTCTTCTTGTTTGCTTGGTGGCACGCTTTGAAATAGAACTTGTGTGAGGAATGTGAACTTTCCTGTAACAGAGGAGAAAATAAATATGTTAAGAAAGTACGGATATTGCAGTCTCCATACTAATGTTTTTCTGCCTGAATCAGCTTGAATAATATCTCTTACTGAAGTTTTTTTTTCACGTGATAACGTTTTATAAATTTATGAACACCAGAGCACTCACAATTTTTTTGAGTTCAGTTTGGATAAGCTTAAGAACGACAAGAAATTTCATTTTCACATAAAACTTAGGTTTGCCAGTACCCAACCCATGCTTTGTTTTAATTTTTTCGGCGGGGCGGTCGAAAGATAGTGGTAGATGCCTCGACTTTCATTCCGAAGGTCGTGTGTTTGAATCACAGCCGTGTACCAATGGATTTTTATTATTGATGTGTTTTAAAAATTGATGTGCGGTAATTGACATTGCTCTCACTTTAAAGGAAAACATAGTGATGAAACCCGAAGCTTAGTTGTCTTCAGACTTATTGACGACTCCGTTCTTCTGGATGGACATGGTCGACTAAGCTGAGAAGGTGGTATAGCTACTAGCAAACCTACCATAGGCATTATTTAAGAAGTAAATAGAGTAATATATTGAGAAAGCGCTACTAGAATACCTAACGAATAAACATAAAGATAAATGAATGTAAACAGTGGAGTATACATTTTACTCTAGTCTAGACAATCAAATTGTGGCATGTGTGTGAAGAGATAAGGGAGCGTTGACTGATATTGTATGAAACGTGTGAGAAACTTCGCATCTGGAAGTCAAATATACCTACACATATTTAAATTCGTAAAACTACTGCACATACAAAAAAGGTTTCTTGAAGCAAGAAAAAAACCTAGTCTCTCTTTTTCTAGAGAATAATTTAATGTTTCTAGCAAATAGTGTTGAGAATAATAAACAGTAGTTCATTACATAGTATAAAATAAAGTCACTTTTCGCCGTCCCTATATCCCTATGTCCCTTTGTATGCTTAGATCTTTAAAACTACGCAACGGATTTTAATGCGGTTTTTTTAAATAGATAGAGTGATTCAAGAGGAAGGTTTAATTTGTACTAGCGACCCGCCCCGGCTTCGCACGGCTATATTATGCATGTATTATACATATAAACCTTCCTGTTGAATCACTCTATCTATTAAAAAAACCGCATCAAAATCCGTTGCGTAGTTTTAAAGATTTAAGCATACAAAGGGATATAGGGACAGAGAAAGCGACTTTGTTTTATACTATGTAGTGATAATACATGCATAATATAGCCGTGCAAAGCCGGAGCGGGTCGTTAGTATTCTTAATTTGAGAACATTGTTTTTATGTTAAGATTTTTTACTAAAATTATTCTCTAGCATCTTTATACGGATTATTTTTTGCTTTAAGAAACCTTTTAAGCTATTGCATAGCTTTTATCGCGGGTTTTGAGCGCGGCAACCGAATCAAGAAATTCCGTAACGAAAATAAAACCTAACACCTCCCACTCCGCCTACCATGTAGCTCGGCCGAGCGTTCGCTTATTTTTTTGTCGGGCGAATGGGCCAGTTAAATTCGAACTATTCAATCATACCCGAACATACTTGGAGCAGAATTTACTATACAAGAAATGTCAAGCAAAGGTCTTTAGAGACAAAGTAACTTAAATGCCACAGTGAACTTTAAGACCTATTGATAGAGGACATTACGGTAAACAAATAATGCCTTCTCATCAAAGTTTTAAAGTGTCTCGGAAATTATCATCTCAAAGTGAAACGCGCACTTTTGAAAAATTATAAATATTGCAGGACATTCCACACATCGCCATCTAGCCCAAAGCTAACTAACTAGAATTGTGTTATGGGTGCTAGATAACGGATATATTACACTAGCGACCCGCCCCGGCTTCGCACGGCTATATTATGCATGTGTTATACATATTATTATAAACCTTCCTATTGAATCACACTATCTATTAAAAAAAACCGCATCAAATTGCGTTGCGTAGTTTTAAAGATTTAAGCATACAAAGGGATATAGGGACAGAGAAAGCGACTTTGTTTTATACTATGTAGTGATATACTTTTCTTTTGTAAATATATACTTTTATTACATAGAAACAACCAGACCACAGACAAGTATCTAAGCATAAATACATGTCTGAGGCGGTAATCGAACCCGCAACCCTATGTTTGGCATTATGGCATGGTGACTATTGTGCTAACTGGGTCGTCACCGTTTAGTCAAATATCCCGTTCTCGAGACACTTAAGTTTGTGTGAAGACATTCGTTGCTCGTCGCAATGCTGTCTATCGATATACACGGTGTAACCAGGGGGGTGGATCATCGGTCGTTGGAGGGTAGGGGACCTTAGTACCTATCGATTTAACCCCCATGTATGTTCAGCAAAATTCACTGGTTCAAAAGTAATTTGGGTTTTAGTGAAATTTTAGTCAAAATCAGATTTCACCCTGAATTTCGCAATTACAGCCAAACTATCAGGTCTGCGATTCTGTCCTTTTTTGTGAAACAAGTTCAATAGTTGACCTTTTGTACCCATACACCAATCAGAGTCTTAGATTTATAAAACTCAAAATAACAGAGACGTCGCGATTCCGTGGGAATATCGGGATAAAATATCGCCTATATTTTTCAATTCGATCTAGCAGTTCCTGAGATCAGCGCGTTTAAACAAAAAACGAAAGCCCTCAAAGATGAATAATTTTCCCCGTTATTTCCACATTTCCCACCGATCGCCCTTCGCTTCTATTGGTCGCAGCGTGATGTTATATAGCCTATAGCCTTCCTTGATAAATGGTCTATCCAACACAAAAATATTTTTTCAATTTGAACTAGTAGTATTATAATCATTTTTGTGGTTTCCTTAATAGACGTTTTGATATATAGACCTCTTGATAGTTAGACGTTTTGCTACATGGGCGATTAGCTAACTAGGCAGATTGCTCACTAGACTTTTCGCTATGTTAGACGTTTTGCTACTTAGACTTTCTGATCGGGAGGCGAGATTAGCGCGTTCAAACAAACAAACTCTTCAGCTTTATAATAAGAAAACATAATAAAATATTTACTTACTTAACAAATTAGTAGGCGTTTTCTTATAATAAACGAATGTAGTATAGACACCAATTCCGATCACTATAAAACCAATCGCCATTACATATTTTATTGACGGATCGTGGACTATTGGCAACACTGAAAGGAATATTGCTACTAGCAACACGAAGCATGGCACAGGGGTGGGCACTCTATACGGTCGAGGTTTGTTTGCCTGTAACAAAAAAAACAAAATAAAAAAAATTGCAAGACATTCTGCATCAAATTTTTCGATCATCTTTTTTGTTTTTCTTGGACTCGATCCGATGAGATTGAACAAATCTTAACAATCAGCTTTTAACGGTTTCCCTGAGGGATTATATGGGATCCGATCTAATCTTAAACTATCGGCCCCCTAATCCAGGGGAGCTGATGAGACTGAAAAAGTTCTCAAAACGTCCTCCATTTTTTAAAGTTGGTTAAAAAGTAGCCTAAGCCTAAGTTACTCCAATGATTCAATTTATTATTTTCCCAAGATTTATTAAAAAGCTGTCCAGTAGTTTTAACTGCACTAAGCTATGAACAAACAAAAATAGATCTCTTTCTTTTGTTTCACATTTTGGCTTTTTAGTTACCATTATTGGAAAATTACACTATCTATGCGGAAGAAGTCGCGGGCAAAAGCTAGTTAAATTTATAAGCAAAAACAAGAAAAAATGAATGTAAAAAAAGACATTTACGTGTGTTTTCCGTAAGACTAGCAACGCCACCATGCCTAACCCGTAAAAGAACCACAGGAACCAACTTGCGAAGTCTATCAGAGTTTTTATGTTGCCCACTGCTATAAATATCGTAGTAAGAACACACTGAAACATAAAACAAATAAGAAAAATTAAACAAAAATTGGTTTTGATGAATGTATTATTTTTCCTTTACGTAAAACAAAACTCATTTGTATTTTTTACCCTATTGTCATTTTTCATGATTTGTGTTTTTTTTTGACGGCGGCAATGGTTTTTAATGGCTGCGAATTCACAGGAATCATGAATCATGAAAATTTTCAACTCTCTAGCTATCACGGTTCATGAGATACAGCCTGGTGACAGACAGATAGACGAACGGACAGACAGTGAAGTCTTAGTAATAGGGCACCGATTTTACCCTTTGGGTACGGAACCCTAAAAATGACGGATACAACTAAATCACTACATAGTATAAAACAAAGTCGCTTTTTCTGTCCCTGTCCCTTTGACTGCTTAAATCTTTAAAACTACGCAACGGATTTTATTGGGTTTTTTTTTAATAGATAGAGTGATTCAAGAGAAAGGTTTATATGTATAATACATGCATAATATAGCCGTGCGAAGCCGGGGCGGGTCGCTATTAGGTATAATCCGCGCGCAATGAGAAGGGGATGGAACTTTGTCAAAGTAAATCGAAAATGACAGAAAAGTAGCGCCAGCAAAAAAGTTCTGAATAATAATTAGGTATAAATTAGTTATTTGCACGGTCATAGTGTCGCGGATTTGAAACGGACCCATTGATTAAAAGAAAAAATATTATTGGCTGTGGTAGATTGTCTATGGAGCAATGGCGATTTCATTTTAAAAAATGTTGGTTCTCTAAAATTATAAATAAAACGAGTACATAGGGACCGTATATGTGTTATGTATGTTTG
This sequence comes from Idaea aversata, assembly GCA_907269075.1. Classification (NCBI taxonomy): domain Eukaryota; kingdom Metazoa; phylum Arthropoda; class Insecta; order Lepidoptera; family Geometridae; genus Idaea; species Idaea aversata. The sequence goes on from OU026100.1 coordinate 1,842,990, forward strand.
TCCGTGATTTCTTCAGATACAGTAGAAATACCTAAACTATATACCTACACTAAAGATGAATAAATTAAAAAAAATCTAAAAAATTACCTATTATTCAGAACTTTTATGCTATCTCTACTTGAAAACTGTCATTTTCGATTTACTTTGACAAGGTTCCATCCCATTCTCATTGCGCGCGGATTATACCAACAGTGTTTTAAAATACGAATTGTCTACAACGGACCACATGTAAATGAACCCTAAGCTAACATTTTTTATGTCAACTTCTATTTCTAACCATCCAAACGAACGATGACAAAATCACCCCAATATTTACAATTCGTTAATAAAAACACACCAATATATCTATATAGTATAAAGCTGAGGAGTTTGTTCTTTGGTTGAACGCACCAATGTCAAGGAAATAATAGTTCGAATTGAAAAAATATTTTTGTGTGTTTATAGTCCATTTAAGAGGGAATTGTTCCCCTTTAAAAGTTCTAAAAAAAAGTCCGCGGCAGTATAATATGTCTACTTTTTAAGGTTTATTCACTATAACCTTTTTATGGCTGACCGGATAAAGAAAAGAAAAAAAAGCCTTTTTATGGTAATCGAATTATTACCATTTGGGACCGCTAGTCTATAATGGGTTAAATTCAATTTTAAAATGCAATAACAACGAGGTGGATATTTCAATTTGACACTTTGACAGTGGCTTAATCAAGTTTAAAAACACTTTTAATTTTTGTTGTGCAATAATGTGCATACTTATAGTGTAGGATTTTTCCTCAAATGAACGCGTGTGAAACCGCGATGCACAGCTAGTCTACAACTATAATAATAAATAGAAGTAAAGTAAACATACCTGGAAGGCGACAGCGGGCGCGGGGGTTAGACGCAACACATTGACGTACGAGAATACTTCTAGCATGTGACCTCCGCGAGCGGCCGTGTAACACACCCTGTATACAATAACAAATTATAAATTACTAGCGACCCGCTCCGGCTTCGCACGGCTATATTATGCATGTATTATACATATAAACTTTCCTCTTGAATCACTCTATCTATTAAAAAAAACCGCATCAAAATCCGTTACGTAGTTTTAAAGATCTAAGCATACAAAGGGACATAGGGACATAAGGATATAGGGACGGCGAAGAGTGACTTTTTAAAATGGCGGATAACTCGGAAACCGAGAGACTTTCATAGAACATAACTTTCATTTTTCTGAACCGGCACAGTGTCCTCTATCCGTAGGTGCCCGCTTATCCATTCATTATCGGACATCCTGAATATTTACAAACTTCTAAAACTCATAGTAAAACGTTAAACGTTGCTAACATTGTAGGTATTGTCGTAGGTATACGGCTGTTAATAGCCATCGGTGTAAAAGTGTGTAGGTATTTAATTAATTTGTTCACGTTACTGTTTTAATGAAATTGCTCTGTCGTTAATTGACTTTGTGACGTAATTTATAGCTTGGAAACGTTATTAGAGAACAAAGACTTTTAATCTTATTATTAGAATTTCAGTTTCTCTGCTAGGTAACGGTAAAGGGGTAGTAATATATAGGCATAGAGACTGGCATTACATACATCGCACTAACGATTATTAGATCAATAAAATCGGACATAAGTAAAAATGTGCAACTTAGTCAAAAGTGTCATGTAAGCTATTGTTCCTATAGCCAGGTAACTGACCTTTTAGACGGCGGCCATTAAAAATCCCCCCGCTCTAGACCTGTTTTAACAAATCAGTCGAAACTCAGCCGTTCGTGGAGTCGCATGTCTTTGTTTTCGGCACTTTTGTTCGCACTATAACTTCGCTTCACAGTTGTGTGTTTGTGTGGTTCAATTTAGAAAAAACTTTTATTGGATATGGCAGAAGAAGGTATGTACTACATTTTAAAATATTACATGATTACTTTGTCGTATAAAATTTATATTTTTATGTGATATGAAAACAGTTACAATTTAGGTAAATTTTTTTGCTTTACTTTTTCAAACAATCGTGTTTTTATGTATATGTCGTGTCTTGTCGGGCTACAACTTTTATAACAATATAATAATTGATTTGTTGGCTATTGTAAATCATAATAAAACCATCCGCCTACGTCCGCCATTTTGTTTTATATGACTTTTAAATTGTACGTAAAAATTACACAATTATTTTAAGTTAATATATTTATTTATTTGTCGTACAGATAATTCGAGAACTATCAAGATATTTACTAGAAGAGCATTGTGGGAGATCTTGAATGAATTCAAGGGCCACAAAATAGAAGAAAAGTTTTCATTGTTTGAAGATAGACTTGTCCAATTAACAAATTGTCCGGAACATGAGAAACATAAAATGGTAAATGGTTTGAAGCACTTTAAAAGTGAATTCAAAAAGAAGTGGAGAGGAGCTTCATACAAAGAAGAACGGTTTTTAAAAAGTAATGAAGTGTGGCTTACATCTTCGATGGAATTACCTAACTGGCCTGAAATGACCTTACCAAAACCTGGACGTCCAAAAAAATCATTTGAAGATGTGTGTGACCGTAGCAAACGGAGAAAAACAAAAGATCTGCGTGAACAAGTATCTGTCGAGGAGTTGACTTATGCTGCTGGCGTGAGTCAGGGCACTTTAGGAAATAAAGATGCATCAAAAATAATTAAAGAATTAATGGCTTCACCCACCAGAGCTACTAAACTTAGAAAAGTTATTTCTAGTACCAAGAAGCAAACAACTGTAAAAAAATATACGCCAGCAGAAGCACTGGCTATCTTTGTTGAAGGTGATTTCACTAGAAGACAATGGGAAATAATCCACAGATCTGGTAAAGCTATTTACCCATGCTATTCTGTCATACAAATGGCTAAGATTGAATACTATCCCGAGGAAGAATCAATACATGTCACTGAGACAAGCGCAGAAGTTAAACTTCAAGCATTACTAAATCACACTGCATTGCGCTTGTACAAATATATAGCGGAGGTTGTCAATACGTCATGCACTGAAGAAGAAAAACAAAATATGGTGTTAATTTCGAAATGGGGATGTGACGGATCTCAGCAGACACAATACAAGCAAAAATTCGAAAATCACGGAGATAGTGATGCAAATATTTTTCAAAGCTCACTAGTGCCTCTAAGACTATCTGTTATCATTGAAGAAGAGGAGAAAAAAATCATTTGGCAAAATCCGGTTCCGTCTTCAGTCAGATTCTGCAGACCCATACGTATAAGATTTATAAATGAAACAAAAGATATCACAAAACAAGAAATACAATACATTGAAAACCAAGCCGAACAGCTTCAGGAGACAGAAATTGATGGCAGCAAAATAAAACATAAACTGTTACTTACCATGATTGATGGCAAGGTATGTAATGCTGCTACAGACACCTCATCTACAATGAGATGCTACATTTGCGGACAGACTTCGAAGGATTTTAATAAATTAATTAAAAAAGAAAGTAAAGTAGAAACGTTGAAGTTTGGATTATCAATTCTTCACGCAAGAATTCGATTTTTCGAATCTATTTTACATTTAGCCTATAAATTGCCTTTACAAAAATGGCAAGCACGGTCTACAGAAGAAAAAAGAATTGTAAAAGAGACTAAAGAAAAACTACAAAAAGCCTTTAAAGAGGAAATGGGATTACTCTTAGATGTTCCCAAAGCAGGGTTTGGGAACACTAATGACGGGAACACGTCAAGGAGATTTTTTGCAGATCCGGAATGCTCCTCAAGAATAACTGGCATCAATGTCGATTTAATAAAAAGGTTTAAAGTTATATTAGAAGTAATATCAAGTGGCAATAACATTGATGTAGAAAAATTTGAAGCATACGCAAATGAAACTGCAAAAATATATGTCGATCTGTATGGTTGGCATCCCATGTCACCAACCATACACAAAATTTTGATACATGGAGGTGAAGTAATAGCTCATGCACTCCTACCTATTGGCCAGTTATCGGAAGAGGCAGCTGAAGCCCGAAACAAACATTTTAGGCAATACAGATTACATTTTTCCCGCAAATTTTCGCACAGAGACTGCAACATAGATATAATAAACAGACTTCTTTTAGGTTCAGATCCATTTATCAGCTGCAGCAGAAAGACGCAAAATAAAAAAAGACAGCCTTTCTCAAAGGAGGCAATAGAAATGATGTCTGCCAGCACGGTATTTAAAAATAGACAAAGCGAAGACGAAAGTTCCGACGAAGAAGAAGTTGAAGAATCCTAAAAATGTAAAAAGATGTAAAATTTTAAATATATAATTATTATAATGGTCAAACTTTGTGTTTTATTTAATTTAATTGCACATAAAATTATATAAATAAATTAAATATTTTTGTCCGATTTTTTCACTCAAATACTCGTTAGTGCATCGCCTCATTTTTATGTTTTATTTTTTTATGCGTCTCCTTTTAAAATGTCATGTAGCAAAATTTTGTAGTGTCAGAGTTTGCCTAGCTGTTATTTGATGTTGAAAAATTTATTCTTTTTAGCGCTTAGTCTTATTTATTAGCAAGATCAATAGACATTAACAGAAAGATTTGGAGTCAAACTTATAGGGTGATTTTGTAGCTAAAGAATATGACAATTTTGCTAAATCTAGAAAAAAGAAATTGGAAACTTGTGAGTTAGTGATAAAGAAATAAAAAAAAATCTGGATTGTTCATACACATTAAAAGAAATCAAACCCAAAAAGATAAAAACATAAAAAGTGAAAAATGCACGATGTTAGAGCTGATTTTCAACTGCGCGGCAGTGTCGTATCGTGGATCACTGTCGCCCGGGGCGGAGTCATAATTTGCCGCCCTTTTGACGTTATAAAAACAATAATGTTGGTGTTGGTGAAAAACGTAGCGATATGAAATAATTGAGCGGGAGGGGCATTAAACACCGGCATTTACAAAAAAGTATGACGTCATCAAAAGTAAAAAAAACATTTTTTTTTATAAATTTGTATACATAATACATTTGTACACAGATAACATAGAAACTTCACGTTTCGCTCACGTTATCGACAAGGTAACCATAGCAACTTATTATTGTAGCTATGGTTACCATCAATGTTTTCTTATGACTTTATCCCCCGAATACTGAAAGGCTATTTAATCTTAAGTGGCGTTTAAATTGAAATTTAAGTGTAGGCTTCAATAGAAAGCATACTTTCAACGTCAATTTAAACGCAACTTAAGATTAAATAGCCTTTCCGCCCACCTAATACTGACACCCGGAGCGGTCCGGCCCTCCGCCCCCTCCCTTGCTAAGTACACCACTGCTACGTGGTCAATATTTACCCCCAACTCACCTAGTGACACCAAACTGCACGGACATAGCACAGCCGAAGGTAGCTATAGCAACCCCTATAGGTATCAAGAAGCTGGCCGGGCCCAGCACCCTGGTCCCGAACGCGACCGCCACGGCCGGCACGGACACCATGTCAGCGTAACTCAGCACTGTCATGTACGCCACGTTCATGAACACGTACAGGGCTGTGATTAGAGGTACTGCTATCGATATGCTTAGGGGGACATTTCTGGAACAAACAGTTGCGGTTAGAGCATAGAAAAAAAAAATAAATAAATTTTATTTTCTGAACACATACTTAACTTATAAAAAAAAAACAAAAGAAAAAAGTAGTACAGTGCCCAGCAAATAAACAGAAAGTTAGAATCCTACTATCCTAATATGTGAAAGCTTGTGTTAGTATCATAGATAAATCTATACTAATACTAGCTATTGCCCGTGACTTCGTTCGCGTTGAAGTCGAAAATGGTTCTAATAGACCAAGGAATCACGTTGTCCCATACAAACTTTGCCCCACCTTTTCTTTAAGGGGGTAGAATTTCGGAAAATCCTTTCTTATCGGATGCCTACGTCATACAAAGAACACACCCTCCAAGTGTCAGGTCTCTATGATCAGCGGTTTAGGCTGTGCGTTGATCCGTCAGTCAGTCATTCAGGACAAATCATTATTATAAGGAAACATTTGACCGTTTGTTTGTATAAAATTTAAATTTTAACTTTAAATGGAATAGATTCCGAAATTACTGGTTATATAGGCTTTATCCCGATATTTCCACGGGATCGAGATCGATTTTTTCGATTTCGAGGATCGATTTTTAGAATGGAATAAATAAATATTGTACTTAGGACATTTTTACGCAGCGCTATTTGACCCCAAACTAAGCAACTCGGCTTGTGTTATGGTGGGCAGATAACGGATAGAATACATACACACTTTTCTTTTGTAAATACATACAGAAACCCCCAGACCACAAATAAATATCTCTACATAAATATTTGTTTGAGCCGGGAATCGAACCGGCATCCTTCTGTTTCGCTGCGCCACAGAGGTCGTCTTACTACTTACACAGCAGGGTTGATGATCTCTTCAGTGACGACAGTGACGCTGTTCCAACCGTCGTAAGCCCAGAGCCCGGAGTAGAGGGCTAGGGCTATGCTCCCTGGACTTGTGGTGCTACCTTCGAAGCCTTTGTTCAAATGCTCAGTGTTACCTAAACAACAAAAAAACTACATGTTTAGAGGAAAATACTCATCAAGAATTTTTTGAAACTACTGGAGCTACGGGTCTGAAACTTTACATGGGGTTGCTTTTAGGACGTCGGCGAGCATTAAGAAATAATAAATAAAATAAATATAAATATTGCAGGACATTCCACACATCGCCATCTAGCCCCAATCTAAATAGCTAGACTTGTGCTATGAGTTATGGGTGCTGGACAACGGATATAAGTGCTTTTTTCTTTTGTAAATATTTACTTAAAATACATAGAAACAACCAGACCACAGACAAATATCTAAAAAGGGCTTACTGTGTTTGTAGGAAACCAATATCACTTTTAAAGAGACACCAACGCGGGATACCGCGGGCGCGGTGCAAACCTAGTATAAGAATAGATAATTATTGTAGACCAAATTGTCAAAATATTATTTAATTTTTATTTTCCGAAAAACCATATTTGCTCTTCAGATCACAGCATTTTTAGACGTTCATAAAGATTCTGTATTTTCGAATCGATATCTTGTAGTTATCTATAGTAGGTAGGTATATCAAATATCGTGAGAGAATGACAGTGTTCTATATTTTATCTAAAGCTTCTGATAAGGTATAGCATTTTGTAATGTACAATTACGTAGTACAATATGTTCGATGTACTTTATTATGTCTGTTATTGAATTTAGTACTTACCTATGCTGATTTACGGGAAATGATAAAGCCTATTTAGGCGCGTAGAAGCCAGAAGCAAAATGTTTTCAGCCTATTACTAAAATTTTCGCATTAAATTAAGGCCGCCTATTTGTGCAACTTATATTTTCTAGCTTTTACTTTGCTCTGAAGGCCATTTGTAATCGAAATACAATTGGAATAGTATTGCAATGTACCTAATTTGAACAAAGTATTTTTACGAGAATTGACCTTTATATCGTGTTCTATGTTCCTTCCAGTGTTGTACAAATAAAGTTATTTATCTATTGTTAGGGCAAAGGCAAGGGGTTGTTTAGGGCAAAGTTCTTAAATGACCTGCGGGCGGGCGGGGCGGTCACAGGGTAGGTTGAGTGGTTCATTGACAATAATTATTGCATGAAAAGTGTTATTTCTTGTCGTTTCCAAGACAAATAAAGTAAAAAAAAGGCCTAAACGACTAAAAAATGTATGGAGCTGGTTTTTCCAGAGTTTCTGATACTCTTAACTTATGTGCGTTTCTAAGACCGATTTGTTTCTTATTTAAAACAACACCGATGTAAGAATTTTTTTCGAAATACCAATTTTCTCAGTCACTGTAGGTACCAAACGTAAAAAAAATATACAGATGTTATTTAAAAAATAACTTTAGTTAAGATATCCTTAAAACGTTTTCTCTTAGCTACACTGGTTCTAGGAACTTTAAGTATATGCTTTTATTGTTCGGTTAACTAACGTAATTTTTTTATTCCAATAAATATAAGGGGGCATACAGGGCCTAAACGCGTTAAAGTGTTAACGCGTTTAGGACCTGCGCCTGCGTATAATCCCAGTCGCCCCCACATGATTGCCACCCGGTGGCAATCGGGACTAAAAGTCTTTGTCTTACTTTAAAGTACTTTGTCAAGTACTTTGATTGTCTGTGATACGAATTAACACCAGGTTTTTATGATTAATAATAATAAGTGATTAAAAGAAACTACGATCTAGAAAATTTTGTTTGTTGTCCCTAATAATATCACTTGTTTACTAATAAACCCACATTCAAAAGTCTGACCTCCAACCCTTCATCGTGGCTAAGACAAACAGCGATAAGGGGGTTGGCGATTCGCGCCTTGACGTGGGCGCAATAACATCCCAGTCGCCACCCGAAGGCTACTGGGACTTTTAGTCCCGATTGCCACCGGGTGGCAATCCATGTGGGGGCGATGGGGACTATACGGGCATAAGTACGCTCCGCCAGTCGCTCTCCCTCCAATCACGTGCGTCCACGACTTGAACCTTGGTGAATCAGGGGCCTGAACGCGTTAACACTTTAACGCGTTTAGGTCCTGTATGGGCCATAAGTATAATTAAATTGGTGTAGATAAAATATAACATACCTTTAGCAATTTCATAAATGCCACCTCCAATAACAATAAGACAGGCAGCCACCTTGCACACTCCGAACACATTCTGAACTTTGACGAACAGTTTCACGCTAGTCATGTTTATATATGTCATTATAACTGAAATAAAGTTTATCATAGATTATTTAATATGAACAAAAAAAATTTAAAAAATTTGAAGTCTGTAATTTTTTTTATCTAGCTCCAAGCTAAGTAACTAGACTTGTGGTATGGGTGCTAGACAACGGATATACTACTTTACTTTTCTTTTGTAAATATAGATCCTTTTTACTTATAATACGTAAAAACCACCAAATATCTAAGCATAAATACTTGTCTAAACCGGGAATCGAACCCGCCACCCTCTGTTGGCACTCCGGCATGGTGACTATTGTGCCAACAGGGTCGACACGAGCGACTTCATTTTTTTTCATGTGTTATAGTAACTAAGACGTCTTAATATCAAGACCTTAGGGCGATATCGTCATTTTGCAATTTAGACATTCTGATAGTGAACCGAAAATTCCCCGTCGTTACTAAGCTTATCAAATTTTAATAATACATTGCAATTTAAAAAAAAGCTTTTAAAAATAAGGCGATTGCCGTGATTCAGGGCCTTAGTGTGGCTTTAGGTTTTTCAGTAAGCATCTAAAATAATAAAAAAATCAAAATTATTGAAAACCACTTTTACTAGGTACTTTAATCTTATTTACAAATAATTTCTCATGATTTTCAAAAAAATATTTTTAACTATAAAATTATTAGTAAAGTAATTTAATTTGAGCGTCATCGTAAGGGTTTACTGTGACGATGTTCATATCCTTTAGCATGGCGGCAAGCTTGTAGTTCTCTACCGTTATGTCAATGTAGGAGGACTCGTTACTTGCTGCTATCAAATCCTGGAATAAAATAAAAAATGTATATAATGTGTATTTTAATTATTTTTTATGTTTTATATTTTATTGTATTTAATGATAGCTGCGCTCCGCGGTTTCACCCGCGTAACTCCCGATCCCGTGGGAATATCGGGATAAAAAGTAGCCTATAACCTTCCTCGATAAATGGACTATCCAACACAAAAATAATTTTTCAATTCGAACCAGCAGTTCCTGAGATTAGCGCGTTCAAACAAACAAACAAACTCTTCAGCTTTATAATATTAGTATAGATTTTAATTACATTTTGAAATTAACTTAATCGTCACTATTATATAAAAAAGTCGCTTCCCTCTGTCCCTTTGTATGCTTAGATCTTTAAAACTACGTAACGGATTTTGATGCGGTTTAATATTAGTATAGATACTAAAACCTTCCTCTTGAATCACTCTATCTATTAAAAAGAAAACCGCATCAAAATCCGTTGAGTAGTTTTAAAGATTTAAGCATACAAAGGGAATAGGGACAGAGAAAGCGACTTTGTTTTATACTATGTAGTGATGATTATGTATTCTGTGTTTGTAAGAAATCAATATGACTTAGAGACGCTAATATAACGCGGGCAAAACCGCAGGGCGCAGCTAATATTATCCATCCATGATTATATTGGTAATAGAATTAAAAGTATCTAGATTTTGAATGGGTCCCCACTGTTAAAGTTATATTCTGCTAAAAAGTTGTTATTCCTATGTTATTCCCAATGAATCAATGTATTAAAAGTTTTAGCCAAATCAGTCCAGCTAGCCTAGCATGAAGGCCAAAACACGATACGATAAACCGATATAACTACATCAACTCTCAAAATATGATAGATAAAGCCGCCATGTTGAATTTTTATCATATTTTTTATCGCAAATTATAATAAAAATTCAACATGGCGGCTTTATGTATCATATTTTGAGAGTTGATGTAGTTATATCGCGTGATATCGCTTTATCGTATCGTGTTTTGGTCTTCATGCTAGGCAGGCAGTAGTTATGGAACTTATCAGTTACAAACTAAAAATGTATCCTCTTAGAATTTTTTGTGTAGATAGTAAGATTACTAGACAAAATTATTGCAAGTAATTATATTATAATTTCTCAAGAGATAATATATCTACATTATCATGAGCTAGACATAAACAAATGTGATGAACATCTTATCAAATGTAAATAGCTTGACCTAATATATTGTTAGTAATTCAATAATGAATTAACATAAAAATTGATGTTTCACTTTGAATAATTACTTATCGTATTGTATGAAACTGCATTATTTTATTTGATACTTCGACAACAAGAAACTTCATCAGGCTAATTCACAAACCATCAGAAGGCTACCGAAACGAATAAAACTGAAAAGACAAGGATGGCAACACGTCAAAAGTCGCGGGAGTGAAAGAGCAGCAATTTTTTTTTTTCGTTTCAGTTGCCTTCCGACAGTTTGTGAATCAGGGGGCATGTTTATATAAGTATTAACAAAAAAAAGTATTTAAGTATTCTATCCGTTCTCTATAGATGGCGCTGTGTCAATTGTCCTCCAATCTTTATTTATAAATGTTTCAAACCTAATAACTTGATGGCCGTTAAGGCCAAAGTCTGACTGTCTGACTAGACTGGAGACCACGTACTGGGGACGGCAAATGACGGCAATGTAAAAAGGACATTAATTCAACAAACAACATATTATCATATCACTATCACTACATAGTATAAAATAAAGTCACTTTTCGCCGTCCCTATATCCCTATGTCCCTTTGTATGCTTAAATCTTTAAAACTACACAACGGATTTTGATACGGTATTTTAAAGAGATAGAGTGATTCAAGAGGAATGTTTATATGTATATTACATGCATAATATAGACGTACGAAGCGGGTGCGGGTTGCTAGTAATTGTATAAAAAACTCATAAAACTTTTGATCCTGTGGGAAAATTATTCTTCCATTTTGCATTTCCCAGCAGCCTAGCCCAAATTATTATTCCATCGATGGAAAGTGATCCATCGGTATTTATCACATTTTTGAACCACATTATATACTGAACGTCTAGTCATTGCCTCACAAACTTACCCCCATAAATGACATCATTTCCATATGGCAATCAGGAAACAGGGATTCGACTAAGCTGTGTATCTCCGTCTTCAATTGTACAAACTTCTCTTTGGCTTTCAATACGTGTTCTGGTTTTAGATCTTCAGCTGTCCGTTTGGGTTTCATTATCCCTTCTTTACTTAAACTTAATAGGGATTTTAACCTGAAAGTAAAGGACATTGTTATAATTAATGAAGTTATTAGCTGGCTTTACACGGGTAGTAGAAAAAAACCCGGGACCTTATTCTGCTGTTTTGCAATAATGGATAGATATCATTATATTGAGACTCTAATGATATTATATTTTAATAACATTGCAATATAATCATTATGGAGTCTCAATGGAATGGTAATTGATATGTTGCAGGTGTTGCCTAGCAACATGGTATATGTTGCTAAGCAATATACCGTTTTGACAACTATCGAAAGTCCATTGAGCCACGATTCAGAGAATACCAAAGTGAGTCAGTGGTGCATCAGTGGTGTTTCAATAGAATAGTTGACATTAGGAGAATACCAATTTGTATTTTTGACATTAAATGTCTATTAAGATTCTAACGACACTCTATTGAAACACAATTGTGTTAGCAGACTCCCCTGTTCAGTAACTTTTAATATGCAGAGGTCGTCAAATTGTTTTAATATATGGTTTGTGCTTACCTTTCTATCTCAGTATCCTGTTCGTGAATGTAAGCTTTAGTCAAACTGGAAAGTTCATCAATGTAAGTGATCTTCTCTTTTAATTCATTTAGGAACTGGCTGGTCAATATTTTATTATTACTCAGTAAAAGAGTGTTCGAATTATGAATCTCAGTCCTTAGCCCTTCGATGTAGTTGTTGGTTTTAGCGGTAACTTCGGTCTCTTCCAAGCAGGGACAGTCGGGAGGTGCATTTTCAATGGCGAGGCATGTATTAACGCATTTAGCTTGTAAATTCTTTATTTCACCATTCAATACGTCTATATCCCCATTATTGGTTTGTGAATCCATCCTTAAAGAGTAGCGATGTGAGTTTAGTTGAAATAAGTTCATAAATTCACTTTTAAAGATAAGTAAACAAAATATTATACTTAGTTAATCATTTTACTTACGTTTCCGCAAGTTTGATCTCGATATTTTATCACGCATATGAATTTAATGCCGTATTTATAGTTTCAATGCTCAATATGATAATATTTAATAAAATAAACACAAAAAGAAGTTTTCCGGACACAAAAACAACAAAATAAACCGCTATTACCGTTATTTTTTGAATATACAGCTGTCAATGTCAAATTCGTTCGTATGCCATTCACGGAATAGTGATGTAACATTGTTTTTTCGGTGTAAGTAGTGGAATCGATTAAAAATAATCGATATTTATATTAATACAATAGAAATAGTTCGAAAATTACTAATTATAATAAAGAAATATTATTCTCTTCCGGTTTACAGTTTAATTAAATAATTGTAAATCCACGAAAAAAATTAAATTAAACAAAAACAATTCCAGTGATCTAATACTTACATAATGCAGAGAGCGATATTAATTTTATAGCTTTATCTTTGTAATCTTGTTGTAAATTCATTGTAAACGGTTGCATTGCATATTCAGCAAATGTCATTACTACGATTGCAACTTCAGCAGGGCGTAATATTACAACGTATATCCAAGCGCATAAAAACGAAGGTAATGGTCCCCAAAATTTATGAATTTTTCCAAATGCCTCTTCAAAATATGAGTATTCTGCTCCAGATTTATTAACTACGGTGCCTAGTTCAGCAAATGATAATGCTCCTGCAAAAATAACGGAAATATGAACTTATTTACTTGAAAATTATAATAGAACATCAGTAAAATCATAGAATTTTGGGTAAGTAGTCCTAACTACTTACCCAAAATTCTATGATTTTAGTAGGTACGTAAGATACCTATATCTTACGTACCTACACCCACCTAATAAGGATATAATCCCTGAAAGGGTCCATATAATGAGACATAATCCCACAGATCCGGAGTGTGCCAATGCAGCTGCAGGTGAGACAAATATTCCAGATCCAATCATTACTCCAAGAATTAGGTTCACGGCAGAAAATAAGCCAAGTTCCCGTTTGAGTTTCACAGTACTTCCACCTAAGTCACCAATGGCGTTTTCTTCCGCTTCCGCTGCTGGCTTAGACATATTTTCTTATCTAAAAAAAACAGGTTGGATGTATCAGCGATACAGCCGCAATGGAGTCCGAGTGAAACGTTTCACGTTAAAATATTAATTAGGTTACTTATCTCAATAATATTTGTCTTATTCTACTTAAATACTAGCGAAACAAATTCGTGGTTTTGACGATTTATTGAAGTACGTATTGAAGTACGTACGAAGTACGTATGATATTTTAATTTCAATAGTGTGTATGTTTTAGTATGTAGGTACATATTATATATTTCTTCTTTGTGGTTTGTTGAAAAATGAATGTAACTAAAGCCAAGATTTTACTTTAAAGTTTATAAAATTAGAGGCAATATAAAAAAATATGCCAATTCGCAACACAGAAGTCGAGACGGTGTTCGTACCTAGAAATTCCTTCATAATACACTACCGGTGGTCATAATCGAGTTAACGGTGAATGAACTTTGTGTCCTCTAGCCAGTGCACAGTGTTAGTAGGCACGTATCTGACATAAAGGACATAATATCATGGGAACAATGTGTAAGGTCAAGATCAATCAAATAATTAAGTTATAGGAGTCAGTTTTTCAACTTTACAACCGTAGACAAAGCTTAAACGAGCTTGTATTTCATATAGTTCATTCAAGACTAAAAAACTGTTAGTATAATTGGTATAAAATGGACTAAATGATTACTCACTGTGTTCACCATTTCGTTAATTATTTGATTATAGGTTACCAACCTAGGTAATTGTTGATAATTTTAACATTTATTTTTTCATTAAACGTGAGTCGAGTTGCGTTTTAACAATATTAGACAAATATTAAACGGTACCTAGAGTACCTACCACCTTCCCAACTAAGTCAACAATACTTACATAAACTAATAAGCCACTAAGTCTGAAGACAACTAAAGTACCTAAATATTAAAAACTTGAAACCCATTACAGACAGGATACTTAATTGTTATCTATGTATGAATGTTCTATAGCTACGGTTCATAAATTTCAGCATTAGCCTCATTATCTCATTGAACAGTTTATTACTAAGTTAGATAGTAAGTAGGTATAAGGTTAAGTACGGCAATACTACTTATTCGGCTATAGGTAGAATGTTTTATAGGTCGTAAAAAAGTTCTAACTCTACCTTGTACATCACGACAGTACATGTATTAATTCTCTGATCTAATCATCTAAGTAGGTAAGTGCCTCCTGTTTATATGTATGTTAGGTGATCATTTAAAATTGATAGCCACATTAAAGTATTGTAGTACCTACCTAAATATTTCTAGATATTGAGTATTGACCGTTATTAACCGACTTCAAAAAGTAAGAGGTTCTCAATTCGTCGCGTAGGTATATAATGTTTTTACTAACGTTTCCTTTCTCATTTTAACTAATGAGTTTCAAGTTCAATGGCGATATCGCTAAACGAAAAGTCGTGAAAAAGTTTATACTTATGTACAAATTTTCAAAGAACTAGTGATGATGATGAAATATAATAAATGGGTAATTTTGTTATTCATGATTCACATAAATCCTTAAATGTTTATTGTAAAAGAATATGTCAGTACATAGTTTGGTAAATACCTATATAGGTTTAGCTCTAGTTAGTTAGTCATGAGGCGTTATCGTGGTTAGAGTGCTTATTACGCAGAAGCACGTGGCATCAGCAATTTCAGCAAATGAAGTTAATGTGCAGATAATGTCCATGTCTCCACAGCTGGTGATGACCTTAGGTTTTGAAAGACGATAGTTAATGATTTATCACTTAGTAAAAGATTTCTATTGCCTTTATTATATATATATATATATATATAGATATTTCTAAGTTAAATATTTTATAACTGCAGAAAAGTTTATTAAATTTTAGATAGGTACCTACAGAGTTCGCAACCTAACTTTACTATTTATTCATAATATCTTTATTTTACATATACTTAGATCTTATTTTAGCTGATTTCAACGTGAAAGTTTTGTTGATTGAAAATTTAATAGAGTCGAATTATGTGTACCTACCTACCTAACTTAAGTACCTAATGTAATTTTAGACAAGTATTCTTCTAGCTATAAGGCAATCGCTGTGGACAAGGTAATTCTTGATGCTTGAATATTGAAGAAGGAAGAGCTTAATCATGTCATCCGGTTCATAGACAAACGTTTGATTGGTTACCTTTAATTTTATTATTATAATGACCCAATTACTTTTCATTTCCGCAAGTTTTATTTGTTTAAAACAGCTTAAAACGATTTATATATGTAATGTTAATGCGTTCTTTAAGGATATTTTTTACACTTGTGGACGGACAACCGAGTGATACATTTATTTTCAAGTAGGTAAACCAAACAAAGAATTTCATAATGAATCAAAAATAGCGCGCAAAAGTTGCGATTCAAATGTTGCATATCTAATTTTACACTATACGGGCACGAGTTTTCAGTATAAAACATGTTTTCATGTCAATTGCAGCAGTGTAAGGGCTATTATTGTGATCGTGAAATTAAATAGTCATTGCACTCAGCATCCGGTTCTGTACGCAAATAAAACAACACGTCAATTCAATACAAATGCTTTGTTGCATTAAACCGTTTTTCATGCGGGTGATTCAATTCCTCTAAATACCATTCATCTGTTATAGTAAAAAAATATTATCGTAAAAAGGAACTAAAACTTATTAAAGCAAGAAGTTCAAAGTCGATTCAACTGCTGGATCATTACCGCTCTCACTTACGTTCAGAATCCTTATCTCGGTATACAGCTCCTACTATACCTACGTATATTTAAGTGAGAATAAATTTTATTTATAATTAAAAAAAAACTACTCGTTTAACCTTTTTTTTAAGTATAATCCTTTATTGTTGGAAAAAGATGAGAACTCTGTTTAAGGTTCCGCTGGTCGATCGTGTTTTCCATACAAATGAATTTAAAGTGTTATCCATTTATTCTTTATGGAATTTGAAAAAACAAAAGTTTAATCTACATAACAAGTCTATATCTAGCCCATGTAGGTGACGAAATATAATTTGTCTATTTCGTCGCTTTATATTAATATAATTAAATATAATTTGTCTATTTCGTCGCCTACATGGGCTAGATATAGACTTATTATGTAGATTTAACTTTTGTTTTTTCAATTTCCATAAAGAATAAATGGATAACACTCTAAATTCATTTGTATGGAAAACACGATCGACCAGCGGAACCTTAAGACAAATATCTCACTTTATGAGATTTTTGTCTGATAGATTGAGGGTACGTTTTTTGTTGCTAGGGTTGTAAAAGGAATGTAGACATCACTTTAACATCAAAAGAATTTAATAAAATAAACCGGTTCACCAAATAACATGACCATGAATGAAGTACCTAAAAACGATGAGTTGAATTTACTTGTTTAATGTATGTTATAACTTATTACCGGGTTATCAATATAGGTACCTACCTATACCTATTCTTACGAGATAAATGACTGTTAAATTATTCGGTCCAATGCAATAAAATAACACTCGTAATAACCGAAGTAAAGATCATTTAGCAAAAATAATAACAATTAATTGTTAAGTTATCAAAAAACTATCAAGTAGGTAAAAACTACCTATTCAATTTGTATTAAGTACTTATTAAATTTTAATTTTAGAATCACATCTTAATTTTTTATTTCAGGTGGTTTTGAGACACCAAACAGCGCGAGCGTTTAGCCAAAAAAGTTGCATTCCCATCGTTGTTTAAGTCATGTCGTACAAGTTGATTTTTTATTTGAAGTTAAACGAAACGTGTTCTTGTAATTCCTCGAAAATGGTCATAAATCATCATATCTTTTTGAAAGTTTCCTTTCATATCCCAGGAGTTATTTGTTAAATGGAATGCAAAAGTTTGTACTTACTTTTTATTTGAATTAAAATATGTTCACTGTAGACGGCACTACGTTTGTACACAGTATTAATTTTGTGGTTTTATTTAAGGTATTTTTAGTAAATATTATTAGAATTTATGTTTAAAATTTTTTGACGGACAACTTACTTACATACGAACAGTGCAAGACTAATAAAAGCTTGTAAAAAAATACTAATTTTGTAATTTTTCAATTAATCAATAATGTGGCATTGAAAAATTGATACGAGAAGAATTATTACTAATTTGAAACATTTAAAGATAACAGAAATAAATATAGTAACAAAAGCAGTTTTATAATATACTTGCCAATCTCGCTAACGGTTCCATAATAAAAATAATGGAGGAGGGCGTGAAATATGTAAAGTATGAGTATTATTAGTATTACTAATTATTAATGCCCTATTTAGTATTTTCTTAGAGTAGGTAATCAAATTAAAACAATAACTTTACCTAATAAAATATATAGTTTAACTATTTTTAAATAGGTACCTACTTAATCATTGTTAAGTTGATTTATTAATTTAAAATCTTGAAAATAATAAAGAGTTGTTAAGTACTACTAATATAAGTAACTAGGTAGGTAAATATATAATATAATATTTAATTATAATTAAAAGCAAACAAAGAAATAAGAAAATACTCACATAAGTACGGAAACTAGTTATTGAGATAAAAAAATGTGTAAAACTTACGTGTGTAGTATTTACACCAAATCCTCAAATAAACGTGAGATTTACTTAATGTGCCAAGGTTTTATTTACACGAGGCGATTTTGTCACGATTTGTGTTGTCACCGTGTTTCCACAAACAACCGCTTTCGTTCAGGTTCGGAGTGACACTATCAATTTGGGGGTGTTGAGTGGCAACAAGGATAAGAACTGAGGATTAGAATGTCTACCTATCACTGTTCACTACTGCATCGATGATATCGTAATCAATCTACTCTTGTTGATTATTTCACTACTGTTAATCAGTGCGATCGTTAACCTAGGTAATAGGTAAACTTATAAGTGATTATTATTTAATTACCTCATTAATGTACTACACACTACTTAAGAACATTGCTGTTATCTTTACGATTCTAAACTCTTTATCTTAAGCTGGAAATTGACGTTTTATTTGTGAAAAAACCATTATCTGTTTAGGTCAACATTTCATTTATGACTTGGTTCGTTGTACCTATCAACACATTTATATTTATGGTAGTCACTTTAGCACATAGTATTAAAGAGTGACCAAGTTTGATTATATTTTTTGCTTTCCAATGAAAAGACAAAATGTAGGTATAGATACGTCAGGCCCTATTTTTTTAAGTTAGTCTATATTATTTTGTACAAACACTTAACATGTTTTGAGTATGATATGGTAGGTACAACAAAAACTTAAACACAAACTTAGTTCCTGATTTTAGTCTCTTCAAATATCTGATTTGGATGGATTGTATTTATTGTTTCAATAACAAAATCTCGTGTCGCGGTGTTAGTTACCAAACTCCGCCTAAACGGCTGAACCGATTTGTATGATTTTTTTGTGTATACCTATTCGTTAGGTCTAAGTATCGAACATTTTTTTTTGTAAATGGCAAAACAACTATTTCCGGTACAGCTATTTTATATAAAAAAGTAATAACTGAAGTCATATTTTGAGACGACCCCATCAAATAGTCATACGGAAAACTAGACGGAATAGCCCAGATTTGAGCTACTGGTAAAGTGCATGCTGTTATTAAAGACAGGTCTGCAGAGTCAGTGGGACAGCTACATTAACTGCAGAGTTTATAGGTAATACGTAATTACTTCTATTTTATGTCAAGCTGTGTTTCTTTGATTTTTCCTCAATAGGAATCAATTTAAACAGAGTGTAGTAATTCAACTTTGTAAAATCTTTTTTACTACGGAAATATATTAATATTATTGTAGGTAGTAAAACCACTAATGATTTTTCATATCAATGAACAGTTTAGTTGCATCGTCTAGTTTTCATAATTTAATTCATCATTCTTTGTTATTCCGGAGGAGTAAGTCACATGCAAAACTCGTGCAGAAATACACCATTATATTTATGTTTTTGTGTGTGTGTGTGTACCTACAGCTGATTAAACAAATACGATACATATGTACCAAACCTTTTTAATTTTATATTTTATTGGCTTCCTTTCGTCATTCGATTTTGAAAGTAGGCAGTTACTTTAAATTACGGAATGCGAAGGTTTTCTAACATTCTTGATTTAACAAGTAAATATAAATACATAATACTAAGTTGCATTTTTTACTATGAGTGGTATTTGTAGCAATTATTGTCTACCCTATTTATATCTATACCTACCTGAAATAATAATTGATATAAGACGAAAATTTACGCATTCCTTAATAGTTCATATCAGGACGAAATAAATTATTTACATAATTTGATTATACTTTTAAAATGAAAGAAAATATATTAATACAAAATAAATCAATTTATCAGAAATAAAGAACAAGCTTTCATTCAAAACTGACGAGAAATAAATATAGTAAAAATAAACTTGTTTATCGCATGTTTGGTCGGTTGTTGTTTACTTACATGGAGGTAGGTATTTGCTTAACGTAACGTAACGTAGTAAATACACTTCCCGCCAACAGACGAATTAATTTATCTAAATGTAACGTGCACTAACATTGGTATTTGTTCTCAAACTGAGCAGACTTGAGTAAATGTGACTGTACTGTAAACGTCACCAGCTATATTATCTGCTTACTTTTCTACTTTTTGTAAAACCATGCAATTTCTGGTACGTGTATTTAATCAAAGTAAAAATAAATATCGAGAATTGATGTTGCTTAGTAATTTGGCGCATTTATCAGAAATATTTAGGTTTTATTTGGATGATGCTGTCAAGGAATTTTTACAGACAAATTTTAATAAAAGGATTAGTAAGAGTGCCTTGCCATCGAGGCGTTTTCGATTAAACCTAATTCAATTTGAGGATAAGCCAAAAGTATTAAGATCTAAGGAGTCCAAAAAATTATAGGTACCTACCTATAAAATTTATATATACAGGGTGTCCCGTAATGAATGGCCAAGCGGGCACCTACGGATAGAGGACAATGTGCCGGATCAGAAAAACGAAAGTTATGTTCTATGAAAGTCTCTTAGATTCCGAGATATCCGCCATTTTTAAAAATTGAAAAATTTCACTCCTTTCTCCATGTTTTATTATGCCAAAACTGCAAATGAAAGAATTATCCCAATCTGTTTTTTGGATAGTATTCCAGAATAAATGTGCTATCAAATGCAAACAATGTTTTTTATGACACATTGAAAACTTTTTTTTTTAACTAAGATTAAACTCAAACTTCATGGTTTTTTAATTTTTTAACCTAAACCTTTCCTGGTTTAAAAAAAATGTATGGTCACCCTGGTACCAAATTAAAAAAAAAGTTGCCTATTTCATTGAGATTTTTAAAAGGTATAATATGTGGTATTGCCAGCATTCAATACAAAATTAATTCCTATTAAAGTGAGCCAGAGCTGTCTTTTTTCCGTTTTTTTCTTTATTTCCGAATTATTATAAGTACAATAAAGTAAATTTTGGTACTACTTTTACTTCACAAAAAGCATGCTCTTGCTCATTTTATTGAAATTTATTTAGTATTAAATGCTGGCAATACCAAATATTATATCTTTTAAGAATCTCAATGAAATAGGAATTTTTTTTTTATTTGGCACCAGGGTGACCATACATTTTTTTACACCAGGAAAGGTTAAAGTTTAGGTTAAAAAATTTAAAAACCATGAAGTTTGAGTTTAATCTTAGTTAAAAAGAAACTTTTAATGAGTCATAAAAAATATTGTTTGCATTTGATAGCACATTTATCCTGGAATATTATCCAAAAAACATAAACATCCTTCATTTGCAGTTTTGGCACAACAAAACATGGAGAAAGGAGTGAAATTTTTATTTTTTTGACGTGACAACGTTTTATAAATTGGTTTGCCGGGTGACACTTCAAGAAACTGCGTTACGCTCCGCTGACGTTATGCGCTCACAATGAGAGCGAGTGAGAGGCACGCGGGCATGGTTAGCCCGCCTAAGAGCGAGAGAGACAGACATAAAAAGTGAAAGGCACGCGTCCCTTCCACTCGAGCACAGTTGTTGTCACGTAAAACTTTCGCCCGTATACCGACTTTACAGGCAACCAGTTTTTTTTTAAAATGGCGGATATATCGGAAACTAAGAGACTTTCATAGAACATAACTTTCGTTTTTCTGATCCGGCACAGTGTCCTCTATCCGTAGGGGCCCGCTTGGCCATTCATTACGGGACACCCTGTATATATATAGTATATTTTAATTCATTGTAATTAATAAACTACGAGCACAGCAATTTTTTTTTTAAATTAATTTAAATACTTGAAAAGTAGCCTGTAGCATTACATTCGTATGTAAAGGCCTATTCGCACAGCTCAGTGGCGGCACAGTGACGACAGTTCCGTACCGTACCGTGCCGTGATATGCTATTATTCGTACATGTCAGTGACAGTAGGTACCGACACGGTGCAGTAATTTTTATTACTCTATCGCAAGGGTTACCATAACTTTTGTGCGCGAGTCCAACTCGCACTTGGCCGGTTTTTTTAATTATATTATGTAAAAAAACTAGAGCGAGAATAAAAATATGATAACGACCGCAAGATAACGACCGCAAAATGAATGAAAAATGAATAGGTATACCTACCTAGGGGTTGATCTTAAAAAAATGAGATAAATACTGGCAATACACGGACCAATTCAATTAACTTTTTGTCGGCCATCTTGAAACACTGCGATCGTGTCAAGGCCTATCCGAACAGCTGCTACAGTGATTTTTAGTACTCTATCGCAAGGGTTACCATAACTTGGCCGGTTTTTTTAAATTATTTTATGTAAAAAAACGAGAGCGAGCAAAGATAACGATCGCAACATTTCCGATATAATGACTGCGGTTAAAAGGAAAATGAATGTACCTAGGGGTCGATCGTCAAATAAACGTGATAAATACGGGCAACACAAGGTCCAATTTTCCATTAACTTTTCGTCGGCCATCTTGAAACACTGCGACCGTGTCAGACAAAAATATTGTCTGCTACAAATTCACGCCGGATCACGGCGGGCGTCGGAGCAGCACTGAACATCACTGTCACTGACCAGTACGGATAGTCTAGTACAAAAAGCTTACAAAAAGTATGAAACAATATCATTTTTCACTGACACTGATGGGGTTACGTAACCCCCAGTGGTTACGTGTTATTGATTCTTTAAAATATTTAAAGACAGTAAAATAAATAAAATTGCATTTTATAATTATAGTGACAAAAACAAACGTTTTCTGTCTAAATTCGTATTCGTACACTGTGCTCGATTTCCTGACAATCGATGATGCCGCATCCCATCACTATAGTCACGAGGGCTGCCAAGGTATAAAAATGTTTTATAATTACTTTTATTGTGTTTGGAATTTTATAGCCATCCCTTTTGAAGACATTTTGAAATTAATTGATACGAACCAAAACAAATAAATAAATAGACAATCAATCTCCAAAAGGTCGCAAAACGCTTACAATTCGTGGAAACAATTTTTTAAAAGAAAATAACGTGGTAGATGTTGGCAACACAATTCCCGATCTTTCATTTTTGGTGGAAAAAGCTCGCTGTTCTCGATGAACGTTATCGAGCATTTTTCTCATAAAATTTGTAAAATTTGTGATATTATAGCTTTCTAATTGATTTAGTTTGCCATAAGATAATATTTGTAAGCAAAACCAGTCGTAGTGTACCGTGTAAATTGATATTTGCGTAGGATAGTTAGCTGACAGATCGATTCGGCGTTCGTAGTTTCAGGTTATATTTCTGAAGTATTTCTTTGTTCCTTGGTTTTTTATTGAAATGGAAAGCATGGACGTTGCACAAGAAGGAACTTCGGCAGCGTCGACCCCAGTTACTGAAAATGGTAAGTTTTTGTTGTATTTGTAATGCTAAACCGGTGGCTGAGAGATCAGAAACGTGTTTTTTGTTTGGTACCACATTTCTCTCATTTAGGTCTTTTTTACGTACTCACACGCTAAAATGAGTACTATTTTACATTTGATGAGGGTTTTGGACTATCAGCTATCATTAAAAGTCTAGATTTTCGTAAAATATTGCAATTTACTAGAGGTACAGAGGCTAGTACATAAAGTAGGTACCTTCTAAGTACATAGACAAGGTTTCTACCATGTTTCTACCTTGTGGCTGCCTCTTTGGTATGTCTATTGCATGCATGAGTAGCATTTTGCGTTGTCGCATTTTATAGCTTACATTATTTATTGGTTAAAGAACCATTGTTAACACTACCTAGGTAGGTACTCTGCCTGCTTCCATACACACTTAAACACACTACATTGTAAACAAATCAGCTAAAGAGAGAGGTTAAAAACCTCTTAAAAATTACTCTACACTTGTACTGACTGACAGTCAGTCAGTACAAGTGTAGAGTATTTTTTTTGGTAGTGTTTTTTAATTTTTTTTTGGTTTAGGCTGTTTATTGGACATCAGTCACTGATGTCCAAAAAACAGCCTAAACCTAGAAACTCAAAATTTCCGACAGAGGTTCCTTACAATCTCTTAGTGAGTGAACTTCGCTTAGCATTCTAAACAGCCAAAAGACACCAATATTTAAAAAAATCCGGCCAAATGCGGGTTGAACTTATTCACCAAAAGGTTTCATTCCATTATATTCTGTTTTTAGTATTTGTTGTTATAGCACTAACAGAACACGGTTCATGAGATACAGTACAGCCTGGCGACAGACAGACAGACAGAAAGTGGAGTCTTAGTTAGTAGTAAGGGTCTCGTTTTTACTCTTTTGGTTCAGAACCCCAAAAAATAGGTAAATAAGTTTCAGATAGCTAAAATTCCATCCTCCAAGGTGTCTCCCTGACCTAGTCCCAAGTAACTGTGGTGTACCCTGTTTGTATTTTCAGGCTAAATACACTAGGCTAAAAACGAAACCCCAGCCCTATGATCCCCAAAATCCCCCTCAGGAATGCAAAACCTCAACAGAAATCTAGTCTGTGGATAGTTCCATCACTGTCAAAATTTTATTGACTTATCTGTCACATTCCACATAATATTTCTTCCGGCATAATAATCTCATTCTGTTTTTCTCTCATTATTTTGGTAATAAATAAAAACAATAGTGAGCAATTAGGACACACTTGGTCAGTTTGAAAAAGTATTAATGTGTGGGCATATGTAGCTCTGAAATCTGAAATGACCAATGATGGATAAATCAATCATTATATCCCCCCGGAATTTATGTGCAGATGTATGGAACTTCCTGGCGAGAAACACTGCTTTTTCTTTTCACATAGCTTCATGGCTCAAAAAGTGCTTCCTGACACTTTTTACAGGTTAATTGTGACCTTCACAGAGATATTTATATCTTGACACACACACACCCCTACATAGCTATATGTATAGTTATAACAACATAACTCAATCAATCAATTGCCATTTTGCTGTAAATGCCCTGTATGCCTAGCATGAAGACCAAAACACGATACGATAAAGCGATATAACTACATCAGCTCTCAAAATATGATAGATAGAGCCGCCATGTTGAATTTTTATCATAATTTTTATCGCAATCTTCTATAATATAAAAATGAATCGCAAAATGTGTTGGTAAGCGCATAACTCAACAACGCCTGGACCAATTTGGCCAATTCTTTTTTTGTTGTGTTTGTTATTGTCAAGAGAAGGATCTTACGAAAGAAAAAAATTAAAAAATCACCCAAAAAATTATTACGGGGGTGAAACCGCGGGGCGCAGCTAGTTTATAATAAAAATTGAACATGGCGGCTTTATCTATCATATATTGAGAGTTAATGTAGTTATATCGCTTTATCGTATCGTGTTTTGGTCTTCATGCTAGGCAGGCAGGATGTTACAAATCCAGCCGAAATAAACTTTTAGGGCCACATGCAGTAAAATCTCGTTTTTATGGAATCTATTATAGTTTGGTATGATCTGAAGGCCAATTTCTCTTAAATAGAATGGTTCAAACAGAGCGTTGTTGGCTTAGTGGTAGATACCTCGACTTTCATTCTGAAGGTTGTGGGTTCGAATCCAGGCTGGCCATGCACCAATGTATTTTTCTTAAGAAAATATTATGTGGGCTAATTGACATTGCTCTTAAGGTGAAGGAAAACATTGTGAGGAAACCCGCGGCTCAGTTGGCTTCAGAAGTATTGACAAGTTCTCTACTCCGGACATGGTCGACTAAGCTGGGTAATAAGGGTAGTAGGTGCCTGGCAAGTCTACTCCATCTTCACGCAAAAAGGACCCAATTAAAAAGGGTCTAATCGCGGAAAACAGCCCGTATACAAATACAAATATGGTTCAAATTACATTGCAATATTGTTCCAAAAAAAATCTTGAAAATAACAAAAGCTAACTTTTAGGGAATTTTGAGCTACTTTCAGGGATTTTTTTGTAATCAAAATGTAATTGAAAAAATGTTATTTACGAGAGTTGGCCTCCGATGAAAACTGGCCCAACGTAGCCCAGGACCAAAAAGCTTGGAAACAGATAAGGGAGATCATTTCCTTGCCGTACGACTATTTAGGTTAACTAAAAAAAGCAAGTCCTTACATTTTTGACACAAACTGAATCTCAAAATTAACATTGAAACTTTCTATCAAAAATGTTTAGACTACAACTAGGTGAATTTTGCTGCAGGTGGCTCTTAACAATTCTACTAAGGTTGCCTGGAAGAGATCGCTTTTAGCGATAAGGCCGCCCATTGTGCCATATTGTTTGTTTATTATTGTTTTTGTAGCAGGAGTTTATGTTAGAATTAAGGTTTAATGTGGTAAAATAAAGAGTTTATCTATCTATCTATCTAATTTCAACTCCTGCAAGTTGTCCTAAACCTAATATTAATTGTGTCATGTCTCCAGGCCCCGAGAAGACTGTGGCCGCAGAAGAGATGACATCTCGAGACTACTACTTCGACTCGTATGCACACTTCGGTATCCACGAGGAGATGCTGAAGGATGAGGTCCGGACCCTCACATACAGGAACGCCATGTACCATAACAAACACTTGTTCAAGGGGAAGGTAAGATCTTGACATTTTATATCTTAGTATAGTATATAGGATGAATTTTTTATGTCAGGGCTATATCTTAAACTATTAAGAGATAGCGAAAAATGCTGAAAGGAGTTGCGTGCCCGATTTTAACAAACATTGCATAATTAAATTTTGGAAAAGGCAGCTAATTACCCTAGCCAGGAATAACCCTGTTGATTTTGCAAAAAAATTAGCACCTATATTTTTATACCAATCGATAGTCTTGCTGATAGAGATCAATCCTTGGAAACAAACATAGTATGTATGGCATGCAAAAAAAACTGCTAATAGATATAAAATACTACCTTTTATCTTACCTGATATTTTTTCTACCATTTTCACGTCTATAAGAAAGCTGCGGTTATAATTGGATGAACAGCATTTACAGGGCTAATTAGCGCGAGCTAAAAATGTTTATGGCGCATACGCGTGGCTGTATGTCCATTTCGGATCGCAGCCTAAGGGTGCGTTTCCACTGACAGGGAGCTGGGAGGAGCGGTGTGAATTGGCTAGTCCACAGCTTCCACTGATGCGGAATGGGGATTTTGAGCACTGTAATTGGCCAATTCACGGTCCGCTCCTCAACACTTCGCACCTTTAAACGCACCCTTAGTGTCACTTAAGCTGTTTAGTCCAGTTAGTTTTAGTTAGGGTTAGAGATTATTATTAGCAACTGACTGGAGCAAGTAAGATAGGGTTCGGATTTCAAGACTGAAATATATAAATCTGTATATTTTGTTAAACTAAGTCATTGAAATTATTCAATGTTAGCTAAGTTATAATTCTCAAGAGTGTATTGATTGTTTCTAAAACAACATTCTGATTGTTCTGACATACTATGATATAACTGTATGAAGTACATATAATGTATGCAATTGTACAGTATGATTGTGCATTCTACACACAAACCATGTAGTAGAATTCACTAAAAGCACATTGAGAAGTCCAGGCAAGGTACATAAGTACGTGTACGTATAACAATTTACAAGTATAAGGATGCACACTGTCTTGTCTTCATATGTAATGAATTTATATATTTCAATTTTGCAATGTCGTTAAGTTTAATTTGACGACCCAGTTGGCAAAATGGTTACAATGCCGGACTGCCAAACAGCAAGTATTTATGCTTAGATATTTGTATGTGGTCTGGTTGTTTCTATGTATTATAAGTATATATTTACAAAAGAAAAGTATATAAGTACTATATCCGTTGTCTAGCACCCATAACACAAGTCTTGTTACTTAGCTTGGGGCTAGATGGCGATGTGTGGAATGTCCTGCAATATTTATTTATTACGAAAAATTTATGTGTGCTTATTGACATTGCTCTTACGGTGAAGGAAAACATCGTTACTAAACACGCTCGACTAAGCTGAGAGTAGTATAGGTGCTATATACAGGTACAAGATGAAAGGAAAGAGAACACAAGATAATTTAAAGGCTCCAAAACATAGCTTCTTGCTCCATCTAGTTCTAAAGAGGTTGGACGACTTTGTAAGAAGGTTAAGCAACAATTCAAACTAAAACTCTATAACCAGCTAACATTTATCCGAAACAGACGGTCCTAGACATCGGGTGTGGTACCGGCATCCTATCAATGTTCGCCGCTAAAGCCGGTGCGGCCAAGGTGATAGCCATCGAGTGCTCCAACATCGTGGACTACGCTCGCAAGATCGTCGAGGCTAACAGGCTTAGCGACGTCATTGAAATTGTTAAAGGAAAGGTAAGCGTATTAGGGCTAACTTTAAATATAATAAGTACAATATACACAAAGTTACGTAGTAGTTAGAAAGTATGTAATATTTTTCTAATATGGGGAAAATAAAAGGCTATTTTATTTTATTTGTTTATTCATTTTATACGACCGTGACCGCGATGCAACGCGAAACGGAGTGTTGGGAGACCAGCTGCCCGGTGGACCGACGACATTGTGGGTGTCGCGGGTAGTCGGTGGATGGAGGCGGCTCAGGACCGCTGTTTGTGGCGTCGTAAGGGGGAGGCCTATGTCCAGCAGTGGACGTGTATGGGCTGACATGATGATGATGATTCATTTTATATCTTGTTTTAGTAATTGCCTTCTTGCGACTTGGTAAAATTATAAAACTACTAGCTGCCCTCCGCGGTTTCACCCGCGTAACTCCCGATCCCGTGGGAATATCGGGATGTAAGCTATCCTATCTCTCAAGTTGGATCGAACTGCATATGGTGTGCGAATTTTATTATAATCGGTTAAGTGGTTTAGGAGTCCATTGAGGACAAACATTGTGACACGAGATTTATATATATTAAGATAACATTTTGTTGACCAGATACAATGGCGCCTATAAAACCCACTTACTATCAAGCTATTTGGATGTAGCTTATAAAAAAATAAGCCAATTAAGTATCCCTCTTTATTCTATTGAGAGCCTCATCTTTATCTACTAATAAAATAAAGGGGAAAGATTTTTGTGTTTGTAACGAATTAGCTCCGAAACTACTGGACCAATTTTGATGAAACTTGAAATAAGGACACAGTGATTAATTGAGAATAACATATACCTACTTTTTATCCCGATATTTCCACGGGATTGAGAGTTAGGAGGGTTGAAACCACGAAGCGCTGCATAGTATACTGTACTAGCTGCGCCCCGCTGTTTCACCCACGTACGTCCCGATCCTGTGGGAATATTGGGATAAAAAGTAGCCTATGTGTTTATCCAGGTCTCTAACTATCTACATACCGAGTTTATCGCAATCCGTCCAGTAGTTTTTGCGTGAAAGAGTAAACACAAAAACTTTTTGAAGTTATACTTCTTTAGGCGCGTTATGAAAAAATGATGAGAGTGAATTTTTATGATGCGCGCGCACCGTGACACGGAAAATTCACATGCTGAAGTTGTCCGCAAACCGCTTATTAATCATAGCTTTCAATCAGGGGCAGACGGATTTTTGTGCTGCAGCCCACGGCCAAAAGACCCTGGCTGGATTTAAAACCCTACGGTGGGCCTCAACGTTTGTTGCCGACTGTACTTACTAAATGGGATGGGATGAGTTGGGGTGGGATGAGTTGGGTTGGGATGGGATGGTGGACGGACGGACAGACAGACGGACGTATAACTTCTCACGCGCGTACAAAATAAGTACACGCATCCATTTCTTTTATTTATAATATGAGTAGGAATGGTAAGATAGGTTAGATATTAATATCTGAAATATATATTAGGTGGAAGAAGTAGAGCTGCCTGTGGAGAAGGTAGACATCATAATATCAGAATGGATGGGCTACTGCCTGTTCTACGAGAGTATGTTGGACACGGTGCTGTACGCTCGCGACAAGTGGCTCAAGTCTGACGGCATGCTGTTCCCAGATCGGTGAGATACTTACATATCAATAATGTGTCATTTTCACCGGCTTCTTTTATAAGTGACCGATTCGCCCTGGCTGTGCACGGCTATATAATGTACTAGCGACCAGCTCCGGCTTCGCACGGCTATATTATGCATGTATAATACATAATATAAACCTTCCTCTTGAATCACTCTATCTATTAAAAAAAACCGCATCAAAATCCGTTGCGTAGTTTTAAAGATTTAAGCATACAAAGGGATATAGGGACAGAGAAAGCGACTTTGTTTTATACTATTTAGTGATATAAACCTTACTCTTGAAACACTATCTATTAAAAAAAAACAAAATCTGTTGCGTAGTTTTAAAGATCTCAGCATACATACGGACAGATAGTGGGAAGCGACTTTGTTTTATACTATGTAGTGATAGGTCATCGTTTTACCAGCACACCTGCCTGATTATAAGTGACGATGGGGTCAAATATGTAGCACTCTTTCCTAAAAGATACCTCTTCGTTCACTCGTGACTTAAAAACCCCTAAATTGTAAACGTCAGGCAAGACAGACGAGGGAACTGATTGCATTCCCTCGAAGTACGAATAAGGAGCGAATCAAACTCGAAACTTCTGCGTCGCGCGATCTTGGATTCACTGGAGTTTTTAGTGGATAAACCTCTGGCCGCCTACCGCCTTCAGGCTAGTGGGAGCTCCACATAAACCTTGCTATTGCTTGAATCACTACATAGTATAAAACAAAGTCGCTTTTTCTGTCCCTATTTCCCTTTGACTGCTTAAATCTTTAAAACTACGCAACGGATTTTGATGGGTTTTTTTTAAATAGATAGAGTGAATAGATAGAGTGATTCAAGAGGAAGGTTTATATGTATAATACATGCATAATATAGCCGTGCGAAGCCGGGGTGGGTCGCTAGTAAATTATATTCTATTCTATTGCCCTTGGCAGTGGTGGGATGATTCATAAACGTGCCTTTTCTTCATGAGTGTTTGTCCACTGCTGAGGTCATCAAGAACTGTTTGCCTAATGTTTATTATCCTGCCGCCCACAGCTGCACCCTCTTCATCTGCGGCATTGAAGACCGTCAGTACAAGGATGAGAAGATCAACTGGTGGGACGATGTCTACGGTTTCGACATGTCCTCCATCAGGAAGGTGGCCATCTCCGAGCCATTAGTCGATGTTGTCGATGCTAAGCAGGTAATTATCATATTTATAATGCATCTAGCTTGATAGGTCGAGTCTAGTGCTTGATTGGTTAAGTTAAGTGCTTGATTGGTTGGGTCATGTGCTTGATTGGTTAAGTCAAGTGGTCGATTGGTTAATACTTAATAAATCTTTTAAATAAATTTAGTTTATGATTTATTTAAGTGTGTAAGCCAGCACTAGGTATTTCTGAAGTGGTTATCGCACCCGCACGGTATTCGAGAGGTCGCAAGTTCGAGGCTCGCCGCGGTGCAAAATAATGATGGCAAGGCAATACTTGAGCATATCACAAACAGAAAAAATGATTACAATGAAATTGAAAGTATTGCAAACAAGTAATTTTTGTTTGAAGTTTTGCCATTATCCTTTTGGGGATGCATTTTTAATAGAAATTATTTCCAAATGTAAATGATGTGGTTATATCGTTTCAGGTGGTGACCAATTCTTGTCTATTGAAAGAGATAGATCTGTATACTGTTAAGAAAGAAGATCTCAATTTCGAATCCAAGTTCCATCTTCAGGTATGTTGTTTAATAGAATTATATCGTCTATACGTCTATCGTCTTAGACCTGTAGCGTCACGCGGTTTATCTGCCTTACTCTCGCACTCAGAGACGTGCCTAAGATAAACTTATACTAAGGAATGCTTTGTCCCATTTACGCTGACGTTGAATATCACTCACAAGAGTGAGACAGAGCATACCTTAGCATATGTTTCCTTTAGGGACTTTATGTATATTCCTTTAGTTCCTTTAGGTCTCTGAGTACGGTAGTTAGTCGAAGCGGTGGGAATATTGGGATAAAAAGTAGCCTATATTACTTGAGAGTAACATAGGCTGCTTACCAGGTTTCCATGTATCCTCATACCAATTTAAAAAAAAAGGTTGTACTATTTATCCAGAGATTTCCATAGGACTTAGCAGGTGAAACAGCGGAGCGCTGCTTGTCTACACCAATTTAAAGATGGAAGATTTTTGTTTGTTTGTAACAAACACGTTCCGAAACTGGACCGATTTAGATTAATTAAAAAATTTGTTTTTTTACACTTAAATATTATTAATATTATAAAGAGGAAATATAGTTTTGTTCGTTTTTATGTTTGTAAATAGGCTCCGAAACTATTTTGCTGCACCGATTTTGATGAAACTTGGTATGAGGATACATTGATTCAATATAAGTAACATAGGCTACATAGAGATCGGGAGTTACGCGGGTGAAACCGCGAAGCGCTGTAAATAAATATATTTGTTTGTCACGCTTTTGGTCAGTTTGTTTTTCTCAAATATATCATTTATTATTGTGCCCTCAGGTGCGTCGGAACGACTTCATCCAAGCCCTAGTGACATTCTTCAACGTGGAGTTCACCAAGTCTCACAAGCGTCTCGGGTTCAGCACCGCCCCGGAGGCTCCTTACACTCATTGGAAGCAGACCGTCTTCTATATCGATGATTATATGACGGTAAGTTATCTAGGACGCTCGCTCTAGTTCATATATACATGTATTAGATGGCTTCTCTGATTAGTTGATCGTGTCTAAAGAAAAGCACTCCTCGAAGTATGTAAATATGAGGTTGTTATGAGCTCAGCATCATTTCTGATCTGGATATAAGTAATTCTCCACACCAGAGATTGTCCCAGATCCCGGCGCCGTCTATCGAGTGACCAGTTTAGAAAAAAAGTTGAAAATTAAGGTAAATTTTGGTGGTTACAAGTTTTCGATATTTAGTATTTTGATCGTGTTGACTCAGAGCCTTGATTTTTATACACCTAATAGGCACTATATACCTCAGTATTGTACTCAATAAATGCTTTCTTTCTTTCTTTATCTGGTATGAATTTCAACTTGCTAGGTCCACCCCTTCTCGCTTCTAACAAATATTTTTATACAGATAGTTGTTTCTGGTGTGGGGGTGTTTCTATTTATAACAATGTTTCTATTCATATATGTATTTACAAAACCAAAATATTAGTACAATTCTATCTGTTATTTGGCTGGATGGCGCTGTGTGAAAGGTCCTACAATTTATATTTATTTATATTTACAATTCAACTTGCAGGTGAAGAAATTCGAAGAGATAACCGGCACGTTCATGATGCGTCAGAACGCGAGAAATAATCGCGATCTCGACTTCGAGATCGAGATTGACTTCAAAGGTGAACTTTGTCAGGTTAAAGAGAAGAATCATTACAGGATGCGTTGAGTTAACTAGCCTATAATAACATATAGACCGTTTGTGCCAGCCTTTATACCCCAAATACAAGGAATATTCAAACTGTTAACAATTTTATGGTGCGTTCACATTTCAGTTAGTTTTATGTTTAGCGACATTCTTCAACACGTAAAACATGTCAAAACGGTTGTATATTTGATCCTGAGTTTAGAAGTACAGATCTGTTCACTCACGAAGGCGCGACCCTCCACGGTAAATTTTCTCGGTCTGCATTAATATGAGTGTCGCACGTGCTAACTAGATGTCTTAATGTGTGTGTAAAGACTATCAGTAGAGACAGAGATAGAATTATATACAGATTATGTTTACAACAACATTCATAAGGTTAGGAAGGGCGCGCCTTCGTGAGTGAACAGATCTTTATCTCGCTGTGTTTTTAAATTTGAATATGTGTTACAAAGAACGAGGGAAAAGTTTATTAATCGTATTTGTACACAACACTTCCAACAAATAAAGTAGGTATAAAAATGACATTTCTGTTCATAGTTGACGCACGTCATGATAGCACCGTAAGCATTTTGAGTACGCTCACAATATCGGAGAAATTTAATCGTTAGCACTGTCAGCGCTGTCATCTATATTCGGACCGCAGCCTAGCAGTTCATACCTTGTCAATGATGTTGTTCATCATGTCCATATCGCCAGCAACATTCAGCAACAAGTTTCAATAATGTTGCCATGTTGAAGTATCATTGTTCTTGATAGTTCAAAATGTTGAGCAGCATTTTAACAACATACATTTTTTTTTAATGTTGCCCGCAAACGTTGATAAACAAAAACTAACTGCAATGTGGACACATTTATAAGGTAACACTGGCGCCATTTTATGTAGCTAGAAAAACTGATTGGTGTCCAATTTTGATTCTGAAATCAATAAATTTAAAAAATTTTCGTAAATAAAGCTGTGTTCTTATAAAGTGACGATTTAGGAAGTATCTACAATTTAGACTAAATTAACTACGTAATGAGTATTCAATGTAATTTTATTTCATGGTTAATTGCTATTTAGAATTCAAACGTATAATATGAGCTTTTTTAGTTAGTCGGTCTGAAGTCTCTTTAAAATCTATCAATATAAATTCAAAGAACTGACTAACTGATAATATATCAGCGCACAGCTTAAGCTAAAGGCTAAAATTTGGTATACATTATAGCTATTAATTATAAGATAGGCATCCGCAATGAAAGAGTTTCTCAATATTCATCACCTACACAGACGAAGTCGCGAATGAAAGCTAGTATCTAATATTTCTAGTTAAAAAAACATAAAGTTAATAGTTTTCAAGAAACATAGCAAACAGACTGACACACAGAGGTCACACTTATAAAAAACTGCATAAATAAAATGTACTAAGAGTGCGGCTAATCAAATAGTTTCTATGTCATTATGTTGCCAGTAATGCAAATAAGTATTGCCTTAAAACCTTGAATTCAGGAAGACAGGGGAGCCAACATGACGGCATAGGAACTATTTGATGAAATGCACTCTATCTCAAACAGTCGCTTAAACTTCAGGCCGGCTAACTTAAAACGCGTCTCAGTATATTAATTTGGCAAAGGTGTATAATCGCTAGCTTTAATGTGTTAGATAGATTTTTGTAACAATTATTATTATTAGATTTTTTTCAATGTTTATCTGAAGCTTTCTATGTTGCACGATTTGATTCATGTGCGTGTTATAAGTTGACGCCCATATAAATTACTAACTTCAAGTTAAAAAATTACAATGTTTGATAACTATCTTCTTTTTCAAAATTAAGATTAAAATATGCACAGTTTTTTGAAATATCATTGATCTTAGCGCTAAGTTATGGACGTCCAAATATAAAACATATATTACATAGAAGTGAAATCTCATATATTAAGTTTTGATTCATCCACCCATTGTGTATTATAAGCCTTTCCAATGTTCGCTCTGAACATAGCTACAAGTGGCTTAATATACAGGTGTTATTGACGAACTTCAACAAAGTGCAGTTAATCGTGAATCTTAATGGCGAGTCTGAAGTTAGCTGCAAGGCGTTATGTAACAGGAAAGTATTGGAGCATATCTGCCAATTAGTCCGCGCATTCTTGTGAGCTCCATCGTGATTTTGTACCTCAAAAATGCCATACTCACCGCTAAATTCGGAGCAATAATCCTAACTAGCTGTCCCGGCAAACAAAAATTTCCCACTAATCGATTTAGCCGTTTCGGAGCAGTTTGGTAACTAAACCGCGACATGAGATTTTTTTCTAATACTAGCTGCGCCCGCGGTTTCACCCGCGTAATAATTTTATACGCAATTTTCTTAATTTTTTCTTTCATAAAAACCTTCTCCTAGAAATAACAAACATAACAAAAAAAGAATAAGCGAAATCAGTTCAACTGTTCTCGAGATTAGTAACACATTCAACGATTCATTTTTTTAGTATAGAAGATATAGATATAGATTTGTATTATGAAGTTCGTCAATAAGTTCTATATTTACTCCACTTGTAGCTATACTCAGATTGTTCAGGAAGCCGTTGGATTTAACCTGGTTATAATTTCCATAAGCTGCTGGCAGCGTTTCTCCATCATTGTATCCTAGGGTTGCATGTCAAAAGGCTGGTCGTCTCGAAACGAATTTTATAACTACCCTCACTTTCATTTGGGGGTTTAAAAATGGTCGCTGTTATTTCATACTCGAATCTGAGCTCATTTTTGTTAAATCAATGAAATTCTATCAACTTAACGACAAAAAAAAAAAAAAAAAATTAAATTGACTTTTACTATTTACAAAAAAACTAAGCTGAATAAGAAATATTGACGTTTATATCTAGATAATTTTTACAGCGTCAACAACTGGCACATGTATTAGATGGAGTTTAGACCCACAAAATGAGCTCAGATGTATTATTATGACATGTCTTACTGTAAGTTTTTATATGTAGGTATGTCTGTATAATTCGTACCGCCTAATAATCCCAATGGCACGGGACCGTTCGCTGTATTATCGAACTTATACCAAACGGTATAAGTTATAAAATTCAATGGCAATTTTTAAATTAAATGATCAAAAAATGTTTTACAGTGTTGCTCGAAGCGATCTTAGTATTTAATCAGTTAATTTGCTAATAGGATTAATTTGCATACTTAGCGGCACTTTGTGACGTCACTGACGATTTTTTTGCAGACGGTACTAGTACAGATAGCAAAAAAAGAACAATTTTAAAATTGCCATTGAACGACAAGGAATCAGAAATAAAGATTCTAAAATAATGGTAACAGGACTCGCGCGAACTTCACTCTTATCTAACTTCAGACGAGTTATTGTATGAAATCTGTAGTTAGTCAACAAGATGGCGCCAGCCGTTGTCTTGTTACCATTCTAAGTGTAGTAACAATAGTTTTCGAAATGCCAAGTGATTCAGTTTTCTACGATATGTAGCGAGATGCGTGTATGTTGTTTAAAATGTAAGTATTTTTGTGGTGCATAAATGTGTACCTATAAGTCAATTAATGAGTTTTATTTCTTACCTGCAAATGTGTTCTACGAGTTGCTTACGCATTCTAACAAACTTACGCGTATTGAGTATTTTTGATACAATACAATGCTTCGTTTATTGCTACCCAAGTTAGCTAAAAACGAAGTTATTGTTTTTAAGAGGAAAGGGTACCGACGCTCTCCATACAAACGTAGTCGACTGTTTCCTCCCTGGATAATGACACTATAACTAATATTTTTGCATAAAATTTATAACTGCCATGACCATGCCCCTATGTTTTGTTTATTTTTTTAATCTTAATTTCTATTATGACAATTAGTAAATGAAAAAAACCATGACATAGGGGCATAGTCATGGAAGTTATAGGTTTTATTCAACAAAAATATTTGCTTTAGTGTCATTATCCAGGGGGGAGTCTACGTTTGTATAGAGAGAGCGTCGGTACCCTTTACCTTAATAAGTCCAATTTGAAATCGCTACACCAGCTAATGCTCTTAGTTTTCATTTATTTAGAGACCCCTACATACTATTTATTTAGTTAAAATGTGTTTTGTCACTTTCGCACCTTGATAGATGATAGGTGAGCGAAAGTGATGGAACACATTTTAGAAGAAATGATAGAAATTCTACTGTGGCACAAGATTGATGCATCGGGCTTAAAATTTGGCATACTCGTAGCTGCTAAAACGTATGACGTAGACATCTGTAAAATAGGATTTTGAAGAGTTCAAGCCTTACGCACGAACGAAGTCGTAGGCAAAAGCTAGTTTAAATTCAATCCTCAACGTAGGTAAATAAGTAGTAAACCAAGTAATTTACGCTTATTTTATTAATTTTACTTAATTAACTTAAATCTAACTTAATTATCCTAACGATGCATAAGAACAGGCAAAACTATTTAAGTAGGTACCTACAAGGTATGTTTTAATATTAATTAGAGTCAAACGCCTTGAACCGTAGTACAATAATAACCTACATTCATACATTAGAACGTAGAATATTATAGTAATCTTAACCAAGTATTAGATATTATTATTTGCAGCATCCTGCGGGTTTTTTGTTCCTACACAATGAGGTCGACGATGAAACTTGCTTAGAAGATCTGCACTTGAAAGCGTTGTAATTTTGAGGTACAGCGAATTAAGCCTGGCAGCGAGTTTCATTTCTCAGTGCTCCGTGGTTTCACCCACGTATCTCCCTATCCCGTAGGAATATCGGGATGAAAGTAGCCTATGTTACTCCCAATGAATCACTGTATTCTCGTACCAAGTTTAATTAAAATCGGCCAGTAAGTTTCAGAGTTTCATTACAAACAAAAATAATTAAAAAAACTTAATACAATACTAATAAAGATTAATAATGAATCGCCTGCTAAAATCTAGCTAATAATAAATGAAATCAATAAACTATCTATCAGTTATCATAGGTTAAACTGTCATTTTTTGCTATAGGAAAGATATGAAAAAATTTCAATTTGCTAGGTCCACCTGTTCCTGAGGAACTCGGTGGTGAGACACAGACAGCCAGATGGGCAAGAGAGTGATACAAGGGTTTCTTTTTTTTAGCTTTTGAGGTACGGAACCCTAAAAAAGTCAGTTTAAACATTTGTAACTGAAAGATAGGTTATTAAGGTATAATAGGATACCTGCGCTCTCTCCATACAAATGTAGTCGACTGTTTCCTCCCTGGATAATGACACTAGAGCAAATATTTTTGTTGCATAAAACCTATAACCGCCATGACTATACTCCTATGTTTTGGTTTTCTTCATTTTCTAATTATCATAGAAATTAAGATAAAAAATAGGGGCATGGTCATTATAAGTTTTATACACCAAAAATATTTGGTCTAGTGTCATTATCCAGGGAGAAAACAGGCGACTACGTTTGTAATAGTTTGTATGGAAAAAGCCCCCGGTACCCTTTCCTCTTAAGTTCGAAAATAAGTTGTCTTAAACCACTGGTGCGACGACGGCCAGTGGAGCAGCGACGGCGTTCTTATGTAGGTCAACACAGCAGCAGCTCGAGATTAGGTGGTGTTCCTTGCATGAGTTCGCGTATAGAGTACGGCAGTTCGCTTTGCGGCATCCGTAGTTATCTGTTGGAGTAGATAAAGGTAGGTAGAGTAATTTTTATTATTATTGGTCACTGTAATAGGAATTAATTTATTAAATGCTGGCAATACCTACCACGTATTAAGAATATTATCATTTCAGAATCTCAATGAAATGATTTTTTTTTATTACTAGCTGTCCCGGCAAACGTTGTTTTGCTATTTACAAAAGAAAAGGGAAAAAATAGATGTTCGATTTTCAGACTTAAGGTGAAAGGGTACCTGCGCGCTCTCCATACAAACGTAGTCGACTGTTTCCTCCCTGGATAATGACACTAGCACAAATATTTTTGTGCCATAAAACCTATAACTGCCAGGACTATGCCCCTATGTTTTAGTTTTTTTCATTTTCTAATTATCATAGAAATTAAAATTAAAAAAATTAAAAAATAATAAAAAACAAAAAATAGGGGCATGGTCATGGCAGTCATAAGTTTTATGCACCAAAAATAATTGCTCTAGTGTCATTATCCAGGGAGAAAACAGTCGACTACGTTTGTAATAGAATAGTTTGTATGGAGAAAGCCCCCGGTACCCTTTCCTCTTAACGAATATACACAAAAAAAATCATACAAATCGGTTCAGCCGTTCAGGTGGAGAATTGGAGATAGGTAACGAACACCGCGACACGAGAATTTTATATTTATAGGGATTTGGCACTAGGGTGACTATCTTTACATTTTTTTACACTACGACAGGTTAAAAAATTAAAAAAACATTAAGATGAGTTAAATCTTAGTTAAATAAAAATTTTTACTTGTGTCATAAAAATGATAGTTTGCATTCGATAGCACATTTAACTATCTAATAAATAGATTGGAATAAATTCCTTCATTTGCAGCTTGACATCAAAAAGAATGGGGTTGAAACAGCCGTTTTTTTTTAATGACGGGTATTTCGGAAACCGCAAGACTTTCTAAGAGCATTACTTTAATTTTCTGAACCGGCACAGTGTCCTCTATCCGTAGGTGCCCGCTTAGGTATCCATTAATTACTGTATATTTTTTTGCGGCAACTATTACAATCGAATCCGCGTTGCATATCGCAACGTTGTATTAAAACATTTTTGATCTCTATTTCCTTTGACACAAGCCTAGCACGAGTGTGCTTGATTTTGAATAGTTTTTGAAACATACATGAGAATGTATGTTAGAGTTTTAAAAACTATTCACGTCGACAAACGGTGAAGTGATATTTGTTGTAGGATATCCTTCGATGGAATTAGGACTGAGGACTGATTTACTGAGGACATCAATAACAATATCGTTTGAAAATAATGGACCATGGTGACCATTGTCCCAGTTGGCACAATGGTCACCATGCCGGACTGCCAAATACACGGTTGCGGATCCGATTCCCGCCTCAGACAAGTATTTTTGCTATACCTAGATATTTGTCTGTGGTCTAGTTGTTTCTATGTCAAAGTCAAGTCCGAATCGCAAATGGCCAGTTTTTTGGACGTCAGAAAGGCTAAATAAATCTAGATAGAAGTTAAACTTACAGGATCCACCACCATTGCAGCAGCAGGCATCATG
The DNA here is from genome assembly GCA_907269075.1 of Idaea aversata. NCBI lineage: Eukaryota > Metazoa > Arthropoda > Insecta > Lepidoptera > Geometridae > Idaea > Idaea aversata. The sequence goes on from OU026100.1 coordinate 1,883,642, forward strand.
AGACTCCTTATACGAGCAGTACTCGTAGACAGACGAATCACAAAGCGGGCATCCCGGGTGAGCTCCAGGCGGTCCAGGCGGGTAGTTCCCTGGATAATTGCTGGGGTAGTGGTTGCCTGGGTAGTTGCCGGGGTAGTTGCCAGGGTAGGACCCTGGGCCGTAACCTCCCTGCCCGTATCCTCCCTGCCCGTAGCCAGGGCCGTATTGCCCGTATCCGCCTAGTAAATAGTCGAGTACATCGCTTAGTCCAAAACCTGTAGGAACCGATGATGAATGAGGGTTAGACTGATGCGAGATGGGTTAGTTTACGTGAATAAGCGTGTTTCATCTCTTGGTTATTTATGATTATGATAAGTGAAATGGTATGGGTTATGTTAAGGCATATAATACATTTGCTCGATTGTTGACTGTCGTTATTATATTATGGATCGATTATGTTGTATTTTATAATACATCAGTTATTCACACATTGACGAATTTATGTTGTTTTAACGAATAGCTATTACCATTTATTTGAACGACTTATTTTTTACCTATTAATGAGTTTTGTTGTAAATCCATAGGTATAGGTATTATAAAGTTATAAAGTATATTATAAAGCTGAAGAGTTTGTTAGTTTGAACGCGCTATTCTCAGGAACTACCGGTTCGAATTGAAAAAATATTTTTGTGTTGAATAGTCAATTTTTCAAGGAAGGCTACTTTTTATCTCGATAATCCCACAGGATCGGGAGTAACGCGGGTGAAACCGCGGAGCGCTGCTTTTATTTATATAAAAAACAGACACCTTTTTTGTTTCTGATTTTATCATTTTTCGATTAGATGCCTTTCTTTCTACATAATAATTACCTACCTACTTACTTTTTCCATTGTTTGCTTCTACGTTTTATTTCCTAGAAAGATATGAGCTTAGAATAAGCTGGGGTAAGATCCTTACTTAAGCTGATCTATGAATGATAAAATTAGAACAAAGGCCTAATTAATTAGGTATCTTGATTGTGATTATGAATAAACCTACCATTTATTTAAACTCTTTGAAGCGTTATTAAAGTGAGAAACAGATCATAACCTCGATAGGTTTAAGATGAATGTAACCCGGATGTCCGCGGAATTTTATTTTTAACCGACTTAAAAAAAGAAGGAGGTTCTCTTCAGAGGTAACACCACACTGACTTGACTTGACGAACTATGACGACTTTGACTGTTCGACTGTTGACTTTGAATTTTTAGCAAAAAATAACTTGATACCAACATAAGCAGTACAAAGTGATAGGTATAATTAACAAAAAAGTTTCCATCCGAACATACATTACATTTTTATTTCCCGTCCCCAACGAATACCATGGCGACAAAGTACAGTATGGGTCATAAGTAAATGACCAGTTTGCTAAAATAATACTATCAACGAGTATTGGAGTTACGACCTACTTCTTATAAACGTTACGCACAAACCTAAATACTTGAATTAAAAGTACCTACTCAGTGTGATTATTATTTTCAACATGTTAGCTATGTCTTTAGTTGGCCGAGAGGTATAAGCCGTGGTATAACCTGTGTATCGACGTGGGTTCGATCACAGGTTACGTTGTTATAATGTTCTTGGATTGTAAACGTTACGGTGGGCAGGGACTTTTGACCGTGAATTGTACATTGCAAGTTAAATAAAAGCTTGTAAAAACGTGTTTTTTTTTGGGAATTAATAAATACATAGGTAAATAAATACCCATATTATGTTGTGGTAGGTAGTGTAATATTATAATTAGGCTGAAGGTTTGACAAAAAAAAATCAAAATTTGGCGCACCGGATATATGACATCACTATGTTTCTCTAATTAGGTACATTTTACTTTACGTATTTTGGTAATTAACAAATATGTACTTCAGTACCTAAAATTGAGATGTTTCTGTGTATTTTGGTGTGGCCTTGCGCGAGATGTTTCCTGCTACTGTTAATTAACAGTTTTTATGGATATATTTAATTATAACGCGGTTGAATTTCTTTTGCTTTAAGATTTTTGTTAATGTGTTTACGGACGACCGCGCGGGAGACGATTGTGTTATTTTTTGTTAAACCGTACCAGGGGCTCTATTTTTGAATCGCTCGTGTGACAAAGCTTCGTCGTATACGCCTACAAGTCACGCTCGACTTCCAAGTCGCATGACACAAATTTACTGTATTTTTGAATCGTTTGTCGTCGAAATTTAAAATGTCAATTTTTATTCGTTTTACGCAGTTATTTGAAAAGCGGTAATTACCAGCGGACATCCGAAATTATCCCAAAAGATATAAATATTTTTCAAAGACCGTTTCCGAATGTTTGACTATGATTGTTTGATGTTTATTCTACCACTCGCCTGTCGGCGACGACGAGTGGTGGAGACCACTCGTTACGATGGAGCGATTCAAAAATAGCGAATTTCCGATGTCGAACGAATATCAGTAGAAATCGAGCGCTCGACGCGGGGCGAACGATTCAAAAATAGGGCTCCAGTTTTATACCTAGTTTAAATTACTGGTGTTATTTATGACTATATCTACCTATCGTAACAAATAGGTACATAATATTTTTTTGCAAATGTTTTACTGCAGTGGGTTAAATAACTATTTCTTATTTTATTTTAATTTAAAAATTAAGTAGTTATTCTGCTTGGCTAGTGAACCATCGAGAATTCTACCCTGTTTAAACTCACACGATCTTTATTCAGTATTTTATTACAACGGGTCGCGATTGCGTTTTTCATAATTATTTTGAAAAACCTAGCGACGCGATAGAGTTACAACTGCCTGCCGTGGCAGACTGCTTTGCTGTCTATTCGAACTCTGCTGAAACTCCGAGGTAATTTTCAAAATACTTATACAAAATGCGATTATACGTACTTATGACCCGTTTTTGTTAAATTCAATGCACTGGCATAAGAATTTATTTGTAGGTAGTATGTATTACCTAGTGAACGCGGATTATTTAATTTTTTAGTTTATTTTGCAGTTTAAATCGAAATGAATGAATTGATGTTATAGGCAATGATCATGAATTCAATGAAAATCCCAATGAAATTCTTACCGAATGAGGGTGACATGATTGTAACAAAACCTAGGCAATGATTTAAATTAAAATGCTATGACGATTATGATAACTGTACATTTTAACAAATACGTAAATATAATTATGATTTTTTTACGGTTGATGTGGTTAATGGATACGATTCGATCTCCAATGAAGACTCACCATTTCCATTCAATTTATTTCTGCTCATCTCATAATTTGATACTTCAATACCTATAATATCAATTAAAAATTTATCTTAATCGCTTATTCTGTAATTCATAGAAACTTTGTTTCTGGTACATTTATAACTCACCATTTCCTATAATTTTTCTGCTTAACTCGTAATTTGATACTTCAATGCCTATAATAATTTAAATTTAATGTTTGATTTAGTTTCTGAGTTTAACTTATGTAGTTATATAAAACCAATACCTAATAAACTATGTTTTTTTTAACTTTAGACTTCAATATGGTGAAAAAACAGTAACTTAATTCCAATTGCAATGCAAAATTAGTCAACCACCCTTGGTCACGTCTGTTTAAGTTACAAAATGTAAATAGGTATAGGTTTTTACTAACTTAGTTTAGTTTTAAAAATCATTGTATTTCTCGCAATATATTTGACTAGGTAATATATTAAGTTTATGTTTATACTAGCGACCCGCCCCGGCTTCGCACGGCTATATTATGCATGTATAAACCTTCCTCTTGAATCACTCTATCTATTAAAAAAACCGCATCAAAATCTGTTGCGTAGTTTTAAAGATTTAAGCATACAAAGGGAAATAGGGACAGAAAAAGCGCCTTTGTATATACTATGTAGTGATAATGTTTAGGTATATTTTTTGTATTAATTTAATAAAAATGTGTTTGTTTTTATAAATATTATTCTAAATTCTATTTAAATAAATAAAAATAATAATTAAGTAGATTATAAAATAAACTTCATTATAAACTTACCATTTGAAATGGCAACACAACCGGCGAAAAACAATAGCAAAACAATTTTATTCATGTCTGTAGTTTTGCACCTATTTCGGTTTTAAATAGTAGCTACCAATGACCTGTGTTGCACTCCCAATGGTTACAAACTAAATGATACGATTATTAAAAACCAGCTTATGTCTTAGGAAGGTGGATTTACCGGTACAGTCGCGTGGATAAGTTTTAATTTATGTTATTTAAGTTAGCTTTACGAGGTAGGTACGTCTATATAGAGTTTCATCGGGCCCGCTAGCATCGAAGTCGGCGTTCAGTGGGGTCGATGAAACTCTTTTTCCCATCTGCTCCGTTGATGGGGCAGAGCTAGCGGGGCCGATGGGAGTAAGCCGTCTTTACCTACTTATTTAGGTTAGCGCTCGCTGGGGTAAATAATGATCGCAGGACAATATTTGAGCATATACACAAATAGAAAAGTTTTATAAAAAATTCCGTTTTGTAGAATACAATGAAATTGATAGTATTTCGTGAACTAGATGTGGAAAAAACATATAAGAAAAGTCGAGTGTTTTTCATTTCCTTCTTCAGCCTCTGACGCCGGCCGACAAACCCCCGAGCGGTTTTTCGCCAAAACGCTAAACTGGCTAAAACCGCTCGGGGGTTTCGTTCAATTACTAATATTTAAACTATGTCATCTAAATAGGAAACTGAATGCAGAAAGATATCAATGTTATGAATTAGTCAAACCAAAATTAATTTATATGCTTTTATATGGAATAAACGGGTCTGCCCCCTTCAGGGGGCCATTTTTTTTCGACTAAACCAGTCTAGCGCTACTAGGGGGCGGCACCTCTGCCAGCTGAAAGGAACTTCAAGAACCTAACCTCCTTGTAAACAAGTACTTTTCCTTTATTCTTTATTTTAATCCAAATGTTAGTAAATTAGATTTTTTGATAATAATTTTCTAGCGACCCGCCCCGGCAGCCCCGGCAGCCTTCGCACGGCTGTATTATGCATGTATTATATTTAAAAACCTTCCTCTTTAATCACTCTATCTATTAAAAAAACCCGCATCAAAATCCGTTGCGTAGTTTTAAAGATCTAAGCATACAAAGGGACATAGGGACGGCGAAAAGTGACTTTATTTTATACTATGTAGTGATAGTGATAAGCTTCGAAGTGACAAGGAATTTTCGTCTTTAAATTATACCAAAACTAGTTCAGGCCCGCGGTTTAACCCGCTTTAGTGTCTCTTTAAAACTGATATTACAAACATACGAACACAGAATACATAATAGTTACTATAAACTACATACTTTAATTAAAAACCCTGTACCCCTCTTTAGAAATACTTTCTTATTGCGCGCCTCTACGTCTTAAAAGGAACTCCTATACCTACAAAGTTTCACACCCGTGCGCGCGAACGCATAGAGCCGGAAATAATATAGTAGAGTTAAGAGAGCAGCATAAAATTGACTAATCATCGGGGGATTTAGGGCAATGCGTTCACTTATCCAAGAGTAACTTAAGTACTGTTTTTGAATACGCGCGTAAAACATGTAGCTCTAGTAGTGAATGAAATAAACTAAATATCAGGAACTAGCTGCGCCCGCGGTTTCATCCGCATAAGTCCCGATCCCGTAGGAATATCAAAATAAAAAGTAGCCTATCCAACACAAAAATAATTTTTCAATTCGAACCAGTAGTTCCTGAGATAAGCGCGTTCAAACAAACACACTCTTCAGCTTTATAATATCAGGAATATATTTTCAAACAAAACACTTTTCCCTTCGACTGTAATTCAAGTGCACTTATAGTTGAAGGGCTAGTGTAGCTGTCCTTAGCACTTTTATGTAATAGTTTATCCAGTGGTTAGTGCCTAGGCTGTTTTATAGTCTAGGTGACATTCTTATACCAGTCAGGACTTAGAGGTTGAATAAATACAACTAGCTGTTGCCAGCAACTTCGTTCACGTGGTAGTTTTGTTAACCCCCAACGCAAAAACAACAGGGTGTTTTTTTATATCCATCGGTGAGTGGTTAGTTTTTGAGTTTATCAGAGGACTTTGTTTTATAATCTTTAGTGATTTCTTTGGAAGAAGGTTTCCTAATAGGAAAGAAAAATCGTATTTCGTGATACTGTTTTTCTTATTTCTATTTTTTGTGATGTTCATTTTTGTCCTCCTATTTTTAAACTGTCGTGTGTTTGTCTAATTAATGTTTTTCTTTCTTTCTTTCTATTCTGGGCGAGGACTCCATCTAATATAAGTCCCAGGCACTAGCCTGGGACTTATATTAGATGGAGTAGGCTTGACCAGCACCTAAAGGTATGAGGCTGTACCAACAGAACGCAGGAACTGCTTTTGTTTCGTTTTTTATTTCATTCTTTCTCTTTATTTTATCTCTATGAGTCAGGGTCATACTTGAGCTTTAATTCATGGAACGGCAAATGGATAATTTGCATTGAGCTCTCGGTAATCCGACTACCTACTTGGTGTTTTTTCCGTAACTGCATGATAATAATTAGGTATCTAATAAATACCAAAAGATTATTTTTTATTATTTTAAGCCAATATTACGCAGTCTAGGCGTACAGTATGGGTCATAGGTAAATGATCAGTTTGCTACAATAAACTATCAACAAGTATTGGAGTTACGACCTTCTTCTAATAGACGTTACACACAAACTTAAATACTTGAATTAAAAGTACTCAGTGTGATTATTATTTTCAACATGTTAGCTATGTCTTTAGTTGTGTGAGTGGTATAAGCCGCCACCCGCTACACCAACCGACGTGGGTTCGATCCACAGGTTACGTTGTTATAATGTTCAAATAGCGCTGCACAGGATTGTAAACGTTACGGTGGGCAGAGACTGTTGACCGTGGATTGTACCTGCTCGGAAATATCTTCAGCCATCCTTTAGAAGTGTTCGTTGAAAGCGCCATTGAAGTCAGTTATCAATTTGTTTTTTTAATTTTACTTGTAGTTTATAATAAAGAAGATATTCATTTGCTTTAACCGTCGTTCCATACTACACTAAAAATATAACAACCGCAGACCAAAGACTTTAAAAATAAAATATATATGCAAAGAGGAGTTACCCAATTATTGCTGCACTAAAAGTAACTATGAACTGTTTTGACAAACGTTCCAAAAAAATTCTATTTTGCACTAGATAGTTAGTAGTACAAAACTGCTCAGTCTCTAGTGTGTCATTTATTTTCTGAAAAATCTTAATATATATAAATCTCGTGTCACAATGTTTGTCCTCAATGGACTCCTAAACCACTTAACAGATTATAATAAAATTCGCACACCATGTGCAGTTCGATCCAACTTGAGAGATAGGATAGCTTACATCCCGATATTCCCACGGGATCGGGAGTTACGCGGGTGAAACCGCGTAGGGCAGCTAGTAGTTAATTAAATTTTTAGTAATACATAGTTTTTAAATGAAAAATGTTTTAATTTTTTTTTTCTTTTACTTACATAAAATATGATAGCTCAGCGTTTGACCACTATCACACCTGCCTGATGGTAGGTGACGATGCGGCCTAAGATGTTGCACGCTTTCCTAGAAGATACCTATTCACTCCCGACTTGAAGACCCCCAAATCACGCAATGTATTGTAGATTGTAGAACATTTTACACAGCGCCATCTAGCCTCAAGCTAAGCAACTAGGCTTTTGTAATGGGTGCTAGATTACGGATAGAATATAAAAATACTAAGTATTTTTTTGTAAATATATACTTTTAAACTACAAACAGACACCCAGACCAGAAACAAATATCTAAAGCATAAATACTTGTTCGAGGCGGGAATCGAACCCGCAACCTTTTGCGTCGCAAGCGAGTGTTCGCCCGACGCAGCACAGAGGTCTACAAAATGTCATCTCTAATTGTAATTTTAATCTCTCTAACCCAGATTAGCATAATACTTAAGAGGAAAGGGTACCGGGGACTCTCTCCATACAAACTATTACACACGTAGTCGACTGTTTTCTCCCTGGATAATGACACTATATAGAGCAAATATTTTTGGTGCATAAAACTTATAACTGCCATGACCACCATGCCCCTATTTTTTATTTTTTTATCTCAATTTCTATGATAATTATTAGAAATCATGGCTGTTATAACTTTTATGCAACAAAAATATTTGCTCTAGTGTCATTATCCAGGGAGGAAACAGTCGACTACGTTTGTATGGAGAGAGTGCCCGGACCATTTCCTCTTAATGCAAGAGCACTTAAAATACATAAAAAACAATAACTAGGACAAATTAGACAGGCGATATTAATTACCTACATAATTTTTATTATAAGGTTCATGACCGAAAGTCATTGACCCTCTGTACCGTTTGCAAACCGGTCTGCGCCCGCGCAGATCACCCGTAAAAGGTATCTTTTTAAGCTGCTATACCTATGTAGGTCTGTTAGTTTGTTTGTTTTTGTTAACTAGGTAAGTTAATAAGTTTTTGATAAAGTAAAGTTTTGTTCCGCAAATAGGCGAGTTAGCAAGCTCATTTGGACTTTATATTCACACTAGCTTCTGCCCGCGTCTTAGCCCGCGTGGCCTGGAGGAAACAAATGCAACCCCCCCCCCCTATTAGAGGTAGAATTAAAAAAAAAACTTTTTCTTAGTAGGTACATTACCAATTAGCTGAACCCCACGTGACCTAGAGCTCACTCGCAAATCTGTAAGGTTGTAAAGTAATGTTACCTGATTCTGTTTTTTTTTAAACAATTTACTATGCAATACAATATCCAATATGAAAAACATAACAAAATAGGTAAATACTATACTTTTTATAGATATGCGAATGAGCTCTGGGTCACGTGGAGTTCACTAATTGGTTATGTGACTGTACTTACCTACTTCACAAAAAACACACGCTCCAAATATTTTGTTTCTAGAACCAGCCGGTGCAGCCGGGCGATTTGCTGTGCAATAGGACAGGCCATTTGTGAATCTGCCTATCTGTCTGTCTGCTATGTTTTTACGCCTTAACCTCTGATATGAACCAATTATGATGAAAAGAAATGGATGGGACTTTGGGCTTTTTATGCCGACCCGACCGCGAGGCGCAGCTAGTCTGTTGCATATATCTTTACCTTGTCATAAAAACTTATAAAACCGCTTCCTAATCGGTTTCTTACACAATTATTTTCCTATTTAGGTATTTTATTGCCTAAGTAGGTGGTTACCTACTTTTTCCTTACAAACGACAATACCTAATTAGGGTTAGGAATTTTGAAAGCTTTTCACAGTTTTTGACCTTTTCCATTTAGGTAAGTAGGTAAATTGGTAGGTAGAGGTATTTTAGGTAAGTATAAAACAAAGTCGCTTTCTCTGTCCCTATATCCCTATGTATGCTTAAATCTTTAAAACTACGCAACGGATTTTGATGCGGTTTTTTTCAATAGATAGAGTAATTCAAGAGGAAGGTTTATATGTATAATACATGCATAATATAGCCGTGCGAAGCCAGGACGGCATCAAAATCCGTTGCGGAGTTTTAAGGATCTAAGCATACAAAGGGACATAGGGACGGCGAAAAGTGACATTATTTTATACTATGTAGTGATAGTGATTATCATTTAGATTCAATAACTAGTAGGTACTACAAGGATTAGGTATTACAGACAAATATTCGAGTGCCTGGATACTTACAAGAGCTTTTGTCTAACTAAGGGCCTAATCTGTAAGGTACTTGAAATAAAAACAACAAAACATGTTTTCTTCTGATTCAGAATGATATTTATTAAACGGTGGTACAGTCAACAAAGGACTGAGGGTATCAGGTGCATATTTAAAAGTTTACATTTTTAAATAATGGTTCAGAAATTGTTAATTATTCTGCTTGATAACACTAAAGCTTTCGAAGTGTTAGTTATTTCACGCAGAATAACCAAAAATTATAAAACTAAAACAAAAAAAAAAAAAATGACATTAAAAAAATTTAAACTTTAAAATATAAACCTGTTACCCTCATACCTTTGCTGACTGTACATAGAAATCATTCAATCTTTCTGTCAATTCACAGATACTATTATCTACCTACTATCTATTAATAACGAAAGGCGATAATGACGAGGGATTGTATTAAAAAATTAATAAATTAATGATAAAACAATAATTTTATGAACACTTTGTTTTGGAAAAGCCAATTATGGGTTTTATCCTTTCGAATTCGTAAAGCTACGCATAGTTTTAACCGCGAAGCTTTTTAACAGCAACGTCTCTATTGTTAACTTGAAAATTAATTATAAAACAATCATAATTAAACTTTACTGCACTGTGCAGCCAGTTTACCTCATTTCACTTTATTTCCACAAGAATGAAAGTTAAATTCATGTTGAGATAGGCTAATTAATTTTTAATAAAACAACAGCTTTCTCTTGTAATTATATTTTTATTTCAAACTAAATTAAAACTACAATTAAATTGAACGTAGGTAAATAATAATAAAACCTTTAATAAATAACAGTTAAATAACAGCATATATTTTTTATACTAAAGTATCACTCATCTAATACTAGCATTTTAATCTACTTATACTAATCTTATTAATATTATATGTATAGAACAGGGGTGTCAAACTCGATTTTCCAAAGGGCCATTTCGAAAATTGTAGATGTGTTAGCGGGCCAAACATAAAATAATTATTTATTTGGCACTTTTTAAATAGGTAGGTAGGTAACACTTAAGTTTTTCTAACTGTAGGTAGGTAGGTACTGCAAAAATAACAAAAAAGGAGAAGTAAATGTATCTGTAGGACCCGGAAACTTGACTTCTTTTGTTTTTTTTTTCATAATATCATTGTTATCAGGTGTCATATTAGTGGTATTTATTTTGAAAATAGACTGAAGATGTTTATCACGTCGTCTTCGCCGATATTTGTTCTTATTCATTTTCATAACACAAAACATTTGTTCACATAAATACGAACTACGAAAAAGGATAGCTAGCTTTTGAATACTCAAAGTCAAGGGTGTCTTGCAGATTGGTCACTGCAAGTGCGAGAGAAACGAAAATTTAAAAATACGCAAAAAAAATTGTGATCTGAATTCCGACTGCGGGCCGCACCAATATAATTCGCGGGCCGTATGTTTGACATGACTGGTATAGAAGAAAGATTTGTTTGTTTGTTTGCATTGAATAGGCTAAAAAACACTACTGCATCGATATAGATGCTTATTATAGCTTAGCGCCGGGCCGCCCGCGTCGCCGGCCGCGCCTTGAGGGGAACTTATTTAAAAACCGGTCAAGTACGACTCGGACTTTAGCACGAAGGGTTCCGGACCATGCTGTATGGGAGCCCCAATTTTTTTTTTCTGGTTATAATATTTTTTGCTTTAACGGAAACAAAATTACATAATCTGTGAAAATTTCAACTCTCTAGCTTTCAAGGTTCATGAGATACAGCCTGGTGACATACAGACATAGGGGATCTTAGTAAAAGGGAAAAAAATTTACCGTTCGGGTACGGAAGTCCAAAAAATTAACCTTAATCTAACTTAATATAAGGTTCAAGCTTCATCGCCCTCATGATATCTCCAGTGACGGAACACCTGCCAGCCTGCATGATGGCTCTCGGATCCTCTCGACCCTGGACCAGCTGCTTGAAGTAGTGCTCGGTGAGGGTAAACGTCGTGTCTGGATCTTCTTCCGGCTCCCCTTCGTAGACTATGACTTGGTTTAGATCCATTGCTGTAAGAGATATAGTTAAATGATAATAGTACTAAAAAGCAGTTTTAGTTGTTTTTTTTGGGTTCAATACCCAATGGGTAAAAATGGAATCCTATTACTAAGACTTCACAGTCCGACGACGACGGTCTGTCCGTTTGTCTGTCACCAGGCTGTATCTCATGAACCGTGATAGCTATAGACAGTTAAGATGTTTAAAGCTTACGTATATCTGTTGCCGCTATAACAATAAATACTAAAAACGGAAAAATCATCTAACATGACCCTTAGTACGCGAGACCAACTTGCGCTTTTTTATACTTTTGGTTCCTGGATTTTAAAGATTTTTCTTTTTTGGAATAGAGCTTATTGACAACTTGTACATTATGTCTCGATAGATAGTAGTAGGTACTGTCGTAGCGGATAAAAATAACATAATAATGATATCTACGACCACTAAAAATCGAAGATTCTTTATGAGCTCAGCATGCACCTTTTGCCTTCCCTGACAGGGTACTCAGAATACATCGATATTTCACTATCACTATCATCACTATCACTACATAGTATAAAACAAAGTCGCTTTCTCTGTCCCTATATCCCTATGTATGCTTAAATCTTTAACGGATTTTGATGCGGTTTTTTTAATAGATAGATGGTTTATATGTATAATACAAGCATAATATAGCCGTGCGAAGCCGGAGCGGGTCGCTAGTATATTATAAAGCTAAATAATTTGTTTGTTTGAACGCGCTAATTTCAGGAACTACTAGTTCGAATTGAAATATTATTTTTATGTTGGATAGTCCATTTATTGAGAAAGGCTATAGGTTATTTTTTATATATAACAATATAACAGCTATAACAATAAATACTAAAAACGGAAAAATCATCTAACATGACCCTTAGTACGCGAGACCAACTTGCGCTTTTTTATACTTTTGGTTCCTGGATTTTAAAGATTTTTCTTTTTTGGAATAGAGCTTATTGACAACTTGTACATTATGTCTCGATAGATAGTAGTAGGTACTGTCGTAGCGGATAAAAATAACATAATAATGATATCTACGACCACTAAAAATCGAAGATTCTTTATGAGCTCAGCATGCACCTTTTGCCTTCCCTGACAGGGTACTCAGAATACATCGATATTTCACTATCACTATCATCACTATCACTACATAGTATAAAACAAAGTCGCTTTCTCTGTCCCTATATCCCTATGTATGCTTAAATCTTTAACGGATTTTGATGCGGTTTTTTTAATAGATAGATGGTTTATATGTATAATACAAGCATAATATAGCCGTGCGAAGCCGGAGCGGGTCGCTAGTATATTATAAAGCTAAATAATTTGTTTGTTTGAACGCGCTAATTTCAGGAACTACTAGTTCGAATTGAAATATTATTTTTATGTTGGATAGTCCATTTATTGAGAAAGGCTATAGGTTATTTTTTATCCCGATATTCAAACGGGATCGGGAGTTACGCGGGTAAAACCGCGGAGCGCTGCTAGTACATTATGTGCTACATACTCACTCCAAGAATAAACACTAGTTCCCTTAATGATATTGAACAAGAAGACCCCTCCAAGTGCCTTGGCCTTCTCAGGGTCTGCAGCGGCAACCCGCGCCTTAATCCTGCTCACTAGATCCGTTTTACTTGCGTTGTTAATGTGTTCACTTTGGTTTGCACCCTGGAAGTAATTTATTAACTTAATAATTAATCTAAAATTATATTCTATTCCACTAAGCATTCGTTTGACACTTTGACAGTTAGTTAATTAATTTTTGTTGAGCAAGTCTAACTAAGAGCGGCTTGCATGACATTAAGCCTAAACAAATTTAGCTAAATTCTATCTGAATGCATTTGATATTAAATTACATTTTATTTCAATAACCACAACATTGATATTATTAATAATAGCGACCCGCTCCGGCTTCGCACGGCTATATTATGCATGTATTATACATATAAACCTTCCTCTTGGATCACTCTATCTATTTAAAAAAACCGCATCAAAATCCGTTGCGTAGTTTTAAAGACCTAAGCGGTCAAAGGGAAATAGGGACAGAAAAAGCGACTTTGTTTTATATACTATGTAGTGAAGTGATTACCTAATCAGTTTGACACTTTGACAGTTAGTTAATCATGTCTTAATCGCTTTTATTTTTTGTTGTGTAAGTCAATCTAAGGGCGGCTTGCATGACATCGTGCTTACATTAATTTAGCTAAATTCTGTCAAAATGTATTTAACGAGGAATCTAAAATGAAATGCAATTTCAATAACCACATGATTGATATTAAATAATCAGTTTGACACTTTGACACTTTGACAGTAGAGTAATCGTGTATAAGGTCTTAAACGCTTTTAATTTTTGTTGCACAAGTCAACCAAAAAGATTATGGGCCGTTCGTCGATGTTAAAAAATAATATAATATCTATTATTAATGTAAATAATATAATAATGTAAATGTAACTTACCATGATGCCGTGTATCAGGGTCCGTTCGTCTCGTCACAGTGGTAGTACGCAGCATCTGGGTGTAGCACTTTCACTGCGGCGGCCTATTGCAAAACTTAAGCGTTTTGTTTATTGAACAGTGACCATGCGTTCTGAGTTGCGAGATGATAAGGGTTTTATGGTAACTTACTTCGTAGGAACACTTGCTTGCTTGTCTCGCCTCTATTTATCTAGACTTTCTGCCCACTTATGTATTCATTTTATTCCATGCAAATTGATATTGATACCACCATTGTAATGGATAAATTCCTCACAAGTCAAGCTAATCCTAGTGTGGTGGACTGTGTAAATAAATAAATAATTTTAATTACATTTATGGTCGAAATTAATAACTTATCTACTAGCTACAAACGGTTAAACTGGGTTAAACCACAGAATAGAACAGTTAAATTTACTTTTATCCAACTGAAATCTTTCCTATAGTAAAACTGTCAAAAAATGACGATTTAACCCTTGGTAGCTGTCGAAATAGCTCGAAGTTCCTTCAATAAGATGAAGCGTGTTCTCTGCAACCGTAGCCTCGGACTGTGTTTGCGCATTAGAATGCTTCGTTGTTACATCTGGCCCATTGTTCTATACGGATGTGAGACTTGGACAATCAAAGAAGATCTCAGAAAACGTGTAGAAGCGTTTGAAATGTGGGCATACAGGCGGATGCTTGCTATCAGCTGGACTCAAAAAGTAACCAATGTTGAGGTCCTCCGCCGCGTAAAGCAGAAACGCGAACTTTTGCAGACCGTCAAGCAAAGAAAAGTTGCCTACCTAGGACATGTATTGAGACATGATAGGTACGAGTTACTGCAACTAATTATGATGAGAAAAGTCGCGGGCAAAAGACGTGTCGGTCGGAGGAAAAAATCTTGGCTGCGTAACATCCGGGAGTGGACGGGGATAGCGAGTGCAGCCGAACTCTTTCGCCTCGCTAGAAATAGAGAAGAATATTCCAAATTGACTGCCAACCTTCGTTAGTCGGAGAGGCACCTTAAGAAGAAGAAGCTGTTAGATGATTTCGGCCCTCATTTCATACATTTTTGGCACAATGTTTCAAAGGCATCTTTTGTGTCGAAAATGTGGATGAGCTAGCTAATTCAAGATTAAATAAAATCGACATATTTAATTTGTACCAAATTAAATGAACCGCGGGCCAATGGCAAATACTCAATATTATTTTATCGGGTACGTAAATAATTGCCTCTGTAATCACGATCACTACATAGTATAAAACAAAGTCGCTTTCTCTGTCCCTATTTCCTATGTATGCTTAAATCTTTAAAACTACGCAATGGATTTTGATGCGTTTTTTTTAATAGATAGAGTGATTCAAGAGGAAGTTTTATATGTATAATACATGCATAATATAGCCGTGCGAAGCCGGGGCGGGTCGCTAGTTCTCAAATAAAAGAAAAAAACCTAAGAAGTAAGAAATCATGGTGTCTCTACATCTATACGTTATGTATGTATGGCTCTTATGACACTGCGCACTTCATGTTCCGTTTTTATTATAATTTCACTTTTTATTTTAATATTTATGTATTTATATTTACATTGCACTAAACGCACGCAACTCAACATTTGTGTTACTTTACTTTTAGCTATCTGTGTTTCTTACTTTAGTTTAATAACTAGCTGTTGCCCGCGACTTCGTACGCATGGTAGTTTTCTTTAATATAAAAAAAACCTTCATCTTAAATCATTCTATCTATTAAAAAAACCCGCATCGAAATCCGTTTAGTTTTAAAGATATAAGCATACATAGGGAAAGCCAGCGGAAAGCGACTTTATTTTATACTATGTTATGATTTTCCATTTGCAAGCGGAATTTTTAGGTTTGCTGCATTTTTATTTATCATATTACCTACTAGCGACCCGCCCCGGCTTCGCACGGCTGTATTATGCATGTATTATACATATAAACCTCCCTCTTGAATTACTCTATCTATTAAAAAAACCGCATCAAAATCCGTTGCGTAGTTTTAAAGATCTAAGTATTCAAAGGGATATAGGGAAATAGGGACATAGGGACGGGGAAAAGTGACTTTATTTTATACTATGTAGTGATAGTGGTAGTGATCTGTCGAAAGGCAAACTCATTTATGGCTATATAGCCACGTGAACGCAATTTGTATAAGCAAAGAGCATCGCGGGAGCGTTGTAATGTTCCAAATTCAAAAGACGCTCCTGCAATGGATTTGGTTTTCCTTGTCCGTAAATTCGATACTTCGCGTTCTTTTTTCGAAAATAATGACAATACCTATTTCCATGCATGTCTAAGAAAAGACAATTATTGTTGAAATCTTCGGACTCAACCTTTAAATCAACGCGGCATTATGCATAAGTCGCGCGAGGCCGTAATTTTTATAATGACAACTGTGTGTCAAATTGACAATTGGTGGCGGCGGTCTTCTTGCTCGCTTGCTCCGCGCCTTTTTGTTGTAATTTTTCATTTTGGAAAACAGTGAAAACCCAAAACTTTAAGCAGTGAGTTAATTAGACGATGAGTGAAACGTGTGCTCCGGCATTTTTAAGTGAAATCAAGTGACATACACCTGGATTTGCAGAGACCGGCGTCGGTCATTTTCCACACGGGAGCTTGGATCTCTTCAGGTAAGTCAGACCTCAGCTATCCGTGTGTATCCGGCTCTTTTGTAAATTTTATGCCATAAAACGTGTCCTTCTTGACTGTTTAGCAATTGCACTGATATTTTGAACCTATACACATTAATGATAACCCTGGTGATCACATATCGGTACCGGATCTGGTTATTCGTTCTGCATATCCTCAATGGCCCCGGGGAATCACTTAGAGGAAAATTTAAAGAGATTATTATTTATTTATTAACATTTAAAAAATACATAGTACCTAAGCTTGGAAAAACAATGCCACAAGAACTTGATCGAGTTTTACCGGGCATTATACTACTATGTCGACTTAACTACATACTAATTAATAAAAACATTATACCTACACCTCATGATATACCTAGTACATTGCGATACAAGTGCATACATGTGGAAAATTGATCTTTGCATAGAGGCGGTTTAACACGCGCGAGCGGTACGCGAGTGCGTTTACAAAGCCGAGATACAAAGATCAATTCCACACGCGTATCGTACGACGTTTTTTTATCACAGTTGCGAATAATAGAAAATACTTGAAAAGAAAATAATAAATAACACATATTTGTGATAAGTCTATGTCTACATATTTTTTTTGTTGCAATATTTTTTGTTAATTATACTCTTAAAAGGTCAGGCAAAAGACTTTTAACCTATATAGCCTAAATTTTTAGGGTCTTTCCATTTGTTTTTGCGTCGGGGGTTAAAACGGAATATAATGGTTTGGAAAAAAATATGACTTTAGACTTTAGATACTTTAAGACTTTAGATACAACTATTTTTATTCGGTTAAAAACTCTTTGTTGGTACCTTTTTTCTTTACATCGAAACAGTGTAACCCAGATAAATTAAGAATGTTTCATCTACCTAACATGTAATTAGCAGTAAGATACGTCGTGTACCTATTTAACTTATCGGGATAACAATAATTTTATTTTAGCACTAGTTGGATATTTTTATATCGCACGCGTGTATAATACGTTGCATTATGAGCCTAAAAGAGGTTTAATAAGATCCACTATATGAGCAACTGTGATAAAAAATATATTTACGCTCTATTCACAATATATTTCGAAAACTTGCTCTACGTTCACAAAAATCCTGATATATTTCGCAAAATAGTGATATTCATAATTTCAACAAACTTAAGAAATGAATAAAGATGAACTGACCGTAACATAGGAACATGAAACGTAGGCTATTTTTTTATTCTGATATTCCCATGGGATCGAGAGTTACGCGGGTAAAACCGCAAAGCGCTGCTAGTAATATTAAATAAAAAAAACTGGTTGCCTGTAAAGTCGGTATACGGGCGAAAGTTTTACGTGACAACAACTGTGCTCGAGTGGAAGGGACGCGTGCCTTTTACTTTTTATGTCTGTCTCTCTCGCTCTTAGGCGGGCTAACCATGCCCGAGTGGAAGGGACGCGTGCCTCTCACTCGCTCTCATTGTGAGCGCATAACGTCAGCGGAGCGTAACGCAGTTTCTTGAAGTGTCACCCGGCAAACCAATTTATAAAACGTTGTCACGTCAAAAATAAAATAAATATTTCAGGACATATTACACATCGCCATCCAGCCCCAAGCTAAGCAACTTAATGCTTGTGTTATGGGTGCCAGATAACGGATAAACTACTTATATACTTTAACTTTTTTTTTTTTTTTAATATTACAAAGAGGTAAGATTTGGTTGTTTATATGTTTGTTTGTATTGATGCTCCAAAGCTACTGGTCTGATTTTGATGAAACTTGGTATAACGATACATTGATTCATTAACATAAACATATGCTACTATTTATCTCGATGTTCCCACGGGATCGGGAGTTACGCGGCTGAAACCGCGTACCGCTGCAAGTCTACACTAATATTATAAAGAGGAAAGATTTTTAAGCTATTGCATAGCTTTTATCGCGGGCTTTGAGCGCGGCGACCGAATCAAGAAATTCCGTAACGAAAATAAAACCTAACACCCCCCCACTCCGCCTATAATGTAGCTGGGTTTTACCGCGGCAGTCCCTGAGTGCCACACGTATTATTTTTTTGTTTCTTTTTATGTTTTTAACGAATAGGCTCCGAAACTATGCTAGATAAAATCATCATAGTCTGTTATGTTATGAACAGCTAATAAACATTTGAACAATCTACTGCTATTTCACGACAGTAAATCTGTTAATTGGTCGTAAAATTTGGGCGAATCTGTCACAACTTTCCGATTAATTTTAACAGTTAAAGCTGCTATACGCTGAGAGATAGACAGATAGATTATAGGTTATACAGTGTGTAAAACAGACCCTCTTAGCTACTTGAAGGTGGGGCCCCCAGCTCCTTTTTTCACATTTTTTTCACAAAAAACAAGCAAAGAAAATAAATTGTTCAGTGCTTGGGGCTTTGTTTTAATGTGACAACACTTATACTTATTGAATTATGGTGTTGCCATATTATCTTAAAAATTTCTTAAATTTTCATGAAATTTAAGTAATAGTATACACGAACGAAAAAATTTAAATAACTGGTATTATTTATACCTATTCAGGCATTTTTTTTAAACATTACTATAGGATTTTTTTATTCGAGCTTTTAACCCTCTACAGTTTACAGACTTTAAAATAGGTCAATCATGATTACATAAATAAATAAATATCGCAGGACATTCCACACATCGCCATCTAGCCCCAAGCAAAGTAACTAGACTTGTGTTATGGGTGCTAGACAACGAATATACTACTTATACAGGGTTATTGGAAATTATACTAGCAAGCCGTTGAGGGCTACTTCTGTGCACCTAAACAAACAACTTTTGTTCTACGATTTTTGGAAATTCGAATCGATTAAAATTTTGAGGTTATGTAAATTCGAAAAACAGCAGATTTTTTAAAACAAAGGTCATTCAGACTAAGAACAGTAGATAAAACTTAAAAAATAAGTAAAATTTTAAGGCTCTCCGTGCAAGGATCAGCTGATTTTCAGGTAAACCTAACCTCAAAATTTTCAAAAAAATGTTCGAATTTCCAAAAGTCGTAGAAGAAAAGTTGTTTGTTAAGATGTACAGAAGTAACCCTCAACGGCTTGCTAGTATAATTTCCAATAACCCTGTATACTTTTTTTGTAAATATATACTTAAAATACATAGAAACAACCAGACTGTCTATGTAACAAATGTAAATGGTTAGTATGGCAACACTGATTTTTGATTTGTCTATTCGTACTTGGAACAATGGCGGGTTAGCGTTGTTCTGTGATTGAGTATTTTATTTAATAAAATTAAGTGGCTTTCTCAACGCGTCTTTCAATAAAACCCGATAATAGTAAACGGCAACACAGACCACAGATAAATATCTACGCATAAATACTTGTCTGAGGCGGGAATCGAACCCGAAACCCTGAGTTTAGCAGTCCGGCATGGTGACCATTGTGCCAACTGGATCGTTATGATACATAATATACTTTAAATTACATTTAAAAATTCACTCAAAGTAAATTTAAATCAATTTCTCATTCGGAAGCGTACCATAACCAAATACTTCCAGCTACATCGCAAACAGAAACTACTTTTTCTTATATTTTAATTCTATCACTGGAATGCTTTTACAAACTTAACTTTACGTCCACAAAGAACCAATTTAAGCTTTATTCTTCGACTGATAAGAACAATGTTCCAATATTAAAGTGTTGAGGCTAAAGTTGGCACATCGTATAAGTTTATTTGACCGTCCTAAACAAACCAACTGGCACTTGCGACGTATTTAACATGTAGCCAATAAAAAAGTTGTTTGGAAAACCGAAAACGAAAAGGGTTGTTTTGTTTTCGAGGTTAGTTCCCCTTTTAAGCGATTACGTGCTTCGTAGATGAAAGGCGGAGACGCGTTAACGCGTTCATTAGGTAAATAAATACCTACTTAATACCGCTTGTTAGTAGGTGTTGGGGCTGTTTGATATCGAAGGGCTGGAGAGTTTGACAATATGGATGATGACGTTTAAGATGGCGGCGCTATGCAACGGTCCGTTAATTGACGTTACTATAAAACGAGAAATGAATGTTGACGTCACTGTAAAATTTGGTATGTTAAACGGTACAAGTTGAAAACAATAGAAAATATAATAAAACAAAATGCAATCAAAGTGTGTACCTCGGAGACGTGGCCCTCGGAGATCGTGGCCCTCGGAGACTAACCCGTTGGCTTTGATTGGGAAGAAAGTAGATAATTGGAAACTATATCTTTGTAACTATTAAATGCTAGCTGCGCCCTGCAGCGGGTTTACATGCGTTCGTTAGTGTTTTTTTTAAATTGACATTTATTTCCTATAGATACAGAATATATAATCGTTATCTACCAACCATTTACCAGCTTTTTTTACACCTAAGTAATAACTTTACTTCTATATATATAAGTCGAATTTCCAAAAATACTTCATTAGTTTCTCTGTCGGTTGTTGTAAAAACAAACCTCCTTTTGTTTTTTAATGATGTTTCCTAAAAAGGACTAGTTCCAGATGCCTATAGATGGCAGCAAACCCCGTTTGCATGCCCCATTCCCAGTATGTTAAAAATATATTTTTGGTTAGCAAAAATCGATGAAGTGTGTTACGAGGTTGTATGGGCTCTTTGGGTTCCCTGAAAAGGAAAAAGAAGGATAAAAAAATGGTCCTTGGACCGCCTCTGGGGTATTAGTCTAAATGTCACAATGACCAAGGTGTCAAAATGTCCTAAATCTGAGCCTAAATGCTACAAAGATAACTAGTCAATAAGAACAAATGAGAACTCGTTGGTTTTAGGGTACCGTACCTCAAAAGGTTAAAGAGTAACCCTTATAAGATCTTCTTTCTTAACCGCCTGTCTGTCTGTCCGTGTGTCGCCCGCCACCGAACAGGTGGACATAGCAAGCTGAAATTTATACCAAATACTGAAATGTATAGTCCTTATTAGGTGTATGAAAATCCACGTCCTGAGTCAACACAATAAAAAGATATGGGCAAATTTAGATTAGAATTACCAAAATTTACCTTAATTTTCAACTTTAAGTGGTAGGAATTAAAAAAAAAGCGCTAAGTATTGTAAATCATGTGCTCAACTTTGTGTACTTACAGAGCATGTTAATTTTTCCAAAGACTACAATTCCAAACCCTCTGCATCTAAATGAGTTTGTTTACGCAATAATTAAATAATCATATCACATAGAATATTACGAAAATAAAACCATTTTCCAATATTCTGATTAGTACACACGAACGGAGCGTTGAATATTTGATGACATTTGTGCACACCGCCTTATGAATTTATGAATAACATGACACTGGATTCGTTTTGTATCGGTATTTCTCAAGGCTATTTTCCTGTACGGGAAAAGCTATTAATAACCCTCTAGACCGGTTTGCTATCTCTGGTAGCAGTCGTTAGGTTAAGTAGGGGTGAACGGTTGGCTACGGAATTGAAATCGACCGTAGTTTAGTTGAAACAGCTGAACTATTGTTGAGTGGTTGTTTTTTTTTGCATTCTTTTATAAAAAAACTATGTTAGTCCAATTAGGAACAACATAGTTAAGCTATTGCATAGCTTTTATCGCAGGCTTTGAGCGCGGCGACCGAATCAAGAAATTCCGTAACGAAAATAAAACCTAACTTTCGCTTAACGCGTATGTATATGGTACGACTGTACGAAGCTTGCACGGA
This sequence comes from Idaea aversata, assembly GCA_907269075.1. Classification (NCBI taxonomy): domain Eukaryota; kingdom Metazoa; phylum Arthropoda; class Insecta; order Lepidoptera; family Geometridae; genus Idaea; species Idaea aversata. The sequence continues at coordinate 1,906,127 of OU026100.1, forward strand.
TCGAGACTTTTTTATAATTATTTATAAAAAAAAATTATAATTGCATAACTTGATAAAAAAATGCTATGCAATAGCTTTATCGCGGCACTCCCCGAGTGCCACACGTTTTTTTTTTAATGAATGAAATTTGGTATGATGATACATTAATCATTTTATCAATGTATCCTTCACAAAGTTCATCAACATCGGTCCAGTAGTTTCGGAGGCTATTCGTTACAGACAAAAAAACAAAAACCTTTCCTTCTTATATGGTATAACTAGCGACCCGCCCCGGCTTCGCACGGCTATATTACGCATGTATTAGATATACATATAAACCTTCCTCTTGAATCACTCTATCTATTAAAATAACCGCATCAAAATCCGTTGCGTAGTTTTAAAGATTTATAGGGATATAGGGACATAGGGACAGAGAAAGCGACTTTGTTTTAGTAGTGATGTTGTAAGTACCGCAAATTATAAAGATTTTGCATGTAAAATGTATCTTTGGTTTGCTATTACTGAATACTGAAAAACTTGAGAAATTGTATAAGATCAATAAAAAAAGTGTTTCGACCTAAAATAGTTTCCAAAAAGTGCGCTTCGACCTAATGTATTTTCCGAAAAGTTGTTGAATCTAAAATTATTTTCTAAAATGTGCTTAAAATAAAAATAAATAAATATTTCAGGACATATTACACATCGCCATCCAGCCCCAAGCTAAGCAACTTAATGCTTGTGTTATGGGTGCCAGATAACGGATAAACTACTTATATACTTTTTTTTTTTGTAAATATATACATATAATACATACCTATAGGAAACACCCAGAACCAGAAACAAGAATTTATGGTCAGCATAAATACTTGTTCCCGGCGGGAATCGAACCCGCAACCTTCTGCGTCGCAGTCGGGTGTTCGCCCGACGCGCCACAGAGGTCGTCAAAAACGTGCTTGGACCTAAAATACTTAATTATTTCCATGTAGTTGTTCAACCTAAAATTTGTGAGTAGTTCTTATAAAGCGTTCAATCTAAAACAGTTCCCAAATTAAAAAAACTAAAACAACACGCTTTTATAAAAAAATCCAACTAAAAAAATTTATAATAAAATTGAATTTTGAATTGAGAATAGTGTCAATTAGAAATAAATGTATATTATTGTACTTTATCTAAATAGTTCCCAAAAAAAGTACTTTGATATAAAATACATAGTTCTCAAAAACGTGCTTCAATTTAAAATGGTCCAGTACCAACCAGTTGTTATTTAACGTCAATTTCCTTTTGCAAAAGATTTATAAAATGGGGTGGTGAGTTAGTAGGGCGCCGGTAATTGGGCACAAATCTGTTCAACGAGATTTGATTCATGTAACCGAACAACTTTACCCGCCAGAGGCCGAAAAATTAAAACTGTTAAGATTTCCCCCTTACAACTTTTGTTTGGAATAATGAAATTTTTCGGGTTGTTTTTTTTGTAGCCTCTGTTGGCTGTTGGCTTTCCTTTCTACGGTTTCCGAACGATTTAATTCGAAATCTTTTGGTTTTTATTATAAATGGTCTTTTTGAATTGATAATTTCTACGAAATAGGCTACGGATACATTAGAGTGCCTACAGTGGTTTATTTATTTATATTCTGGTTTTAGTTACGCTACGCTGAAATTCACAAGAGTTTTTGTTTGCACCTTTATTTTGTAGGTTTTAAATGTAAGTTTTTTAACCGACTTCAAAAGAAGGAGGAGGTGCTCAATTCGTCGGGATTTTTTTTAAATGTATGTTCCCCGCTTACTCGGAGACGCCCAGACCGATTTCGAAAATTCTTTTTTTTTTGTTGCGTATAATAATTTATACCTACTAATACAAAATTAATACCAATTTTTTTTATAAGTTCTTAGATATTATTTTTTTAATTTTCTATAGTGATGTAAGTATACCTACCTACTATATTTTATATTCAGTTTGTTTTTGTAAAAATATAAATCTAAGAAAAAATAAATGAATGAGGACATATACAGGTTGTGCAGCGAATGGTGAGCGCTGGCGGAAATTGGTGGGGATGGTTTGCGCATGTACAATCGCGCACAGAATTATTACAGCCAAATCGTCATACTTTGTTTACATACCGTATATGATTTTGCCCAACCAGAAAAACATTCATTTAAATACTATAACTATTATACAGTTTATTTATTCACTGTAATTTACACTATTAAACTATAGATAGACTACTAATATGGAACTCAAATTAAATAAACATATTTTTTGGTATCTTTTATTGTAATTACCTTTTATTGAAACAACTACCTATTGACTACTGATCTTCTATTGATCGATAATCTGTCACTGTCACTTTAAACTGTCAGATTGCTGTCAAATCTATATTTTCTATTGTTTTTGATGGTAAATTTTTATGTGCGCGACAGTACTTAGACGTGCGGGAGCGGGACAGAGCGCGGCTAAAGACGTGTGTGCGGAACAGAGAGCGATGATGTGAGCAACTGACCCTCCCTTCGCTCCTGTCCCCCCGCCCAAACAGACCTAAAAATTGACTTCTGCGCATACCCCTTCCACTTTCCGCCATCGCTCACCATTCGCTGCACAACCTGTACTTAGAAATAAAATATTGACAATTTTAACCAAAATAGATAAAAAATACAAAAAATCTATATAAAGTCCAAAAGTGAGTTCCGGGGTGTGTGTCCAAAAGGTCTAATACAAGCCACTACTAATAATTTTATTGTAGGTAGAATTTACCTGAAACTGATTGCTAATTGTTGTTATTTAGCCTAGAGTCTAATTGTCTAGACAAAATACTCTTTCGTTGTTTACAAAACTTGGATAATTAATGTCAGCGACTAAAGTTGTTCAGAACTATTAAATAAATAGACAATTAGTATAATATTAACGTTACAGATGCTTTCGTTGTTATTAGGTATATTTAATGTTATTTTCAAGTGATTTTACTTAAGACTGCGGGAATATTTAAGTACCTACCTAAATACGAGTTACGTATGACTTCAATTGAGGTTGTAGTGTTTACCAAAGGTTACCTGGAAGAAATTTTAGCGTTAAGGCTGTGCAACTTTCTAGCTATTACTTTACTTTGTATACAGGGTTATTGGTAATTATACTAGCAAGCCGTTGAGGGCTACTTTTGTGCACCTTAACAAACAACTTTTGTTCTACGACTTTTGGAAATTCGAACATTTTTTCGAAAATTTTGAGGTTAGGTTTACCTGAAAATCAGCTGTTCCTCACACGGAGAGGTCATTAACCTTAAAATTTTACTTATTTTTTAAGTTTTATCTACTGTTCTTAGTCTGAATGACCTTTGTTTTAAAAAATCTGCTGTTTTTCGAATTTACATAACCTCAAAATTTTCATTTTTTTTTCGAATTTCCAAAAGTCGTAAAACAAAAGTTGTTTGTTCCGGTGTACAGAGGTAGCCCTCAACGGCTTGCTAGTATAATTTCCAATAACCCTGTATATCGTGTTCTATCTTCCTTCCTGTGCTGTAAAAATAAAGTTACCTATCTATCTTTTTTTTCTGTGTTTTCACAAAGGTCAGAATTTATCTGCTGAATTGCAAATTCAATCAATCAACAAATACCACCGCAGACATAGTAACAAATAATTAAATGAAATACACCTATATTGCATTCCGAACGTATTCCACATTGGTTTGGTCAACGTTAGTCCATACGATATTAACAGTCAATCAACAACAATGCACTGTCGCATTACAACAATAATACATACATTGTTAAACAGTTATTATTCCCGGGGGGTCGTGGCTGTGTTTTGATGTCAATTTAGTGTGCCTATAAGTGTGCGGAATTGGATTAAAGTTAGGTCAATATTGTCCTTTACTTTATTGATAAAATAAATCTATACTAAGGAAGATTTTTTTGTTTTTATTTGTTTGTAATGAATAGGCTCCGAAACGACTGGAGACCTATTTTGATGAAACTTAGTTCATTGGGAGTAACATAAGCTTGTTAACCCAATATTCCCATGGAGCGCTGCTAGTAAATAAATATCACTATCACTATCACTACATAGTATAAAACAAAGTGGCTTTCTCTGCCCCTATTTCCCTATGTATGCTTAAATCTTTAAAACTACGCAACGGATTTTGATGGGGTTTTTTTTAATAGATAGAGTGATTCAAGAGGAAGGTTTATGTATAATACATGCATAATATAGCCGTGCGAAGCCGGGGCGGGTCGCTAGTTCCTGTGTAATTGATAAAATAAATCTATACTAAGAAAGTTTTTTTTTTGTTTGTAACGGAAGGCTCCGAAACTACTGGACCTATTTTGATGTAACTTTGGCACGATCACCTGCATAATTGCAGACCCACCGTAGAGCTCCAAAACGGCTGTTATAAGAATGTTTCCAACACAAGCAAGATTGTAGACACCTGTTTTAGTTGAAGTTTAAAGTCTTCTATCTTATCAATTTATCAAACTAAAATTATTCGAATGAAAACATTCCAATAATAGTAATTTTCGAACTCTACCGGGGGCTGCAATTATGCAGCCGACTGTACCTACATAAATACCTATCTATTTTGAGCTGGGAAATGAACCCGCAACATCTAGGTCGCAGGCTAGCCACTGACCTCGTCAAAAAATGAATATAGCTATGTTAAATTTACATGCGCCTGATTTTCATCTGTAGCAATATTCAATAAGGTATTTTTAGTCTACTAGATTTATTCCGCGTACGGAACATTACTATTCGCCAGACCCCGATGGTGTGACGATCTCGAAGGAATTGATGGAGACATGCTAAACCAACAGCTTGGAAAGATGCCTTTGCCCAGCAGTGTGTGAATATAGGCTAACAGAAAAATATATATTTTAACCTACCTATTGACTTTAGTTTGGAAGGAGCACTGTCACCTGAATTAGGTACAAGCCACGGCTTAGCTCAGGGATTGATGCACAGTAATGAACATACCTATTTATTAATTTTACCCATTTATTCGTGATGCAACCCGCGGATCATTTGTCTCCAGACCTATTGACGAATTGTTTCATCTGGACATGGTCGATTAAGCGCAGAGGGTAGTATAGGTTCTAGGCAAGCCCCATGTCCCAGGCACAACAGCGCCCTGAATAGAGTATGCTCTATTCAGGGCGCTGTTGTGCCTAACAAAAAATTAAAATTGCTAGCGCTGTAAAAATAATTTAGATTCGATGTAAAAGACCAATATATTCATAACTGTAAGTTAAAAGTTGCAGTGATTATACTGGGTGTCACCTAGAATTCATTAACAAAACCAAAATTCGTAATCGAAAATTTCAACCTCCAAAAACTGTCCCCAAAACGGTCCCACCTTTCAACTTCCGAGCCCCCGAAATACCTTTAACAATTAACAGAAAAAAATGTAAAAATTGTTAATAAACGGTCGGAGAATTGTCCGCCCGAAGTCCACCAGTTAATTCTTGGTCGAGTTACTCGAGTTAGCCTAAATCGTTAAGGTAATTTAAAGCCACAAATGGAACTTGCGACGAACGTAATTACTCGTAAATTAAAAAAAGGGATTCATAAAAAATCTTCCCTGTTATCTCGGATATTACCGAGGTTTTTAAGGTGGAAACTTCGGGATTGGTTGTCGGGTAATGTCTTAAATATTAAAATGTGGAAGATTTTTATTGATTTTGGTGTTAACAGGGATTTAAAGTTTTGAAGACAAAGATTAGGCTTTTTCCTTCGAGTTTTTCCACTTTTTTTTCGAATTGTCAAATCATTCAGCTACGTCTATGTCACATGAGTTATTCCTACTCATGTGTCTATGTGTCACATCTCACTGATGTTTCCTAGAATATTTTATGACGACATTGTGCATATTATCTACTTTTGACTAAAAAAACGCGGTTCAAATATAATGGGCTAAAATGTTGTTCTTGTTACTGTTTATTTCTTTAAATTACCCTTTGATGACCTATTAATTTTTTATTGACTTCTCAACACACTACCCATCTTTCAAAAAAAGCTTCATCACATCAGCCAAAGCACGTCCACTGCTGACCAAATGCCTCCCTCAAAGACTTCCAAAGCGATCGGTGACATGCTCTCCGCGTCGAACGACTTCCCGCAACCTTAAGCCGTCCCGCGCTACGCTTTCCGTCTCCGTGGTCTCCAGTTTTCGGCCCCAACAGCCATAAGTTCTACGAGCCACATGCTCAAGGCCACTTCAGCTTACTAATCCTTTGGGCTATGTCGGTAACTTTAGTTCGGCTACGAATCTTCTCATTTCTGATTCGATCTCGTTATGAAAAATCGAGCATAGCCCTCTTCATAGCAGCAAAATAGGCTTGCATGAGGTCAAATGCAAGCCTATTTTGCTTTGAAATCAAAACTAATCGATGATTTTCCGATACTTGACATTTACGTCAGGTTTTTAATGTGTGTGAAATGTTCCAAAGTGTTTTAATTTGTTTCTACGTGTTGTTACCACCAACATGGCAACACATTCAAATACGCGCTAAATACATAACCCAGTTCTTGCAGTCGGGTAAAAGAGTAGTAATTAAAAGTGATGACGTATTTGGCACGCACTTTACAATATAAAGTTATCTATTTATCTAACGAACTACTTGTATAATATAGCAGACTTTGTATTCCAATCGACATAAGGCAAACTTTTGGAAAACCGCCCAATTCCATAGCAAACTGAGCAAAACAATGTAAAGGCCAAGGAAATGCCGTCGCTCGTCGTTCCGGGCCGGTCTCTGTGTATCAGTAGTTTTCAATAAGGTACGTGGCGAAAAGACAGAAGATTTGTGTCACAACGGATTCCGAGGGAGACGCTGTAAATTCACATTTACCGTCGAATACTGTTTTATATACGACATGCACCCACATTATTATCATTGTACAAATGGCAAAGAATAATTATTGTATTGAGGTACAGATACGACAAACCAAAATCTTCAGATTTAAAAACAAAAGATTCTGCGTTTTGTGTTTCGTTTACCACCGCCAGATTACACCGCCAGACGACCCAGTTGGCACAATGGTCACCATGCCGGACTGCTAAACACAGGGTCGCGGGTTCGATTCCCGCCTCAGGCAAGTATTTATGCTTAGATATTTGTCTGTGGTCTGGTTGTTTCTATGTATTATAAGTATATATTTACAAAAGAAAAGTAATATAAGTAGTATATCCGTTGTCTAGCACCCATAACACAAGTCTAGTTACTTAACTTGGGGCTAGATGGCGATGTGTGAAGTGTCCTGCAATATTTATTATTATTATTTGTTGCAAATCTATTATTACATATTTTTCTAAATTTAAAATTTACTTGCAAGTGGCTCAAAATTTGTGCTCAGGAGTACCAAACTATATCTAGCTCCTACGTTATAGCTTGGCGCTCTTGATACTAGGAATCGTAACCGCGGATCTTCAATTTCTGGACTCTGCATCGAATGCATCCACAGACTGTAGTGCGAGTTTTTTCGTATGGTATACGATACGTTAACGCGAAAATTGTATGAAAAGTTGAAAGCGCCTACAGCGGTAGCTTTTATACGGAATCGTGATAGAAGGGTTTGCTATACGAAAAACTACGCGCACAGATTGTCGCGCTTTTGGTTTTTTGGGTCTACCTCGACAACTTACTTTACGCGCAGGCGCATGCACACTTGCACAGGTTAGCTTTATTTGTCTCCGATCGATCTATCTGTCTATTCTATGAAAAAAAGAATAGATCTATCTATTATTTTTGTCATTATGTGCGTTTATACCTACAAGTCATAACTATTTATTCTTTTTCTTACATTACATATAAACGCTGTCTTCTTAGCCTATTTCTATTTGTGATTGTCGGCAAATGGCTCTCTGCTTCTATTTTTTTCTAAAACCTTATCTGTAGATTTTCCAAGTAAAATAAAATAAATAAATTAAAAGAAAAATACTCGTTCCAAGAGTGTCTTATTTACAATACTTGCTCTATGCGACCAGTTATGAATTTTTCATGGTGCGGCTGAGGACCCATGTGCTCGGTGCGGTAATGCGCACGTTGTTTTTGGACATACATTGTATCTACTGTATCAGATGTATTCCCGTTAAATATATAGCATTCACTGCCTTTTTATTTTGTTTAAAAAATAATACTAAGAAAAAATGGTCTTTCCGTAGTCTTTTTATACGTAGGTCTATCTAATCGTCTTTTACTAAGTCCAAGTAAGAGATTCAAACTCTATTTCATGTTCAACTTTTAACCCGCAAAGATGTAGCACGCTTACCTCGAAGATACCTGTTCACAGACTCACGCAACCATTATCCCTGACTAAAATATGACTAAAATAAAATAGAAATATTTTGTTATTTATTGTTTGAAAAAAAAACCAGAACGAGGCTGGCAACATTCCGCCTTACAATAGCCTGACTGATTCCCTGAGTGAAAAAGCCAGCCAGTAGGTACTATAGCTACAAGAACCCTCATTTTTTTCAAATTCATAAAAAAAAGGTTTCTTGTAGCAAGAAAATAAATCTCTTCCTATAGGATAATTTTTTGTTATACGTAGAAGATAAATCTTAGATTAAATTTTTAAGATTTTAAGAAAAATGTTTTTAAATTAGGAATACCAATTTTATATAAAACCAAGAAATTAGTCTCTAGCGAATAGGGAGATTATTTCTTGCTTCAAGAAATCTTTTTTCTGTGTATAAAAGTATCAAATACATCGTCCTTGCCTGGAATACACCATCCCATGGGAAACACACATTTGGTGTATGAAGTTTTTAATTGCGTCATTAACGTTTTGACGAATCATTTCCAGCTCTTTTTCATCATGATATGAAATCGGCGACGGGTTTAATAACAAAACACAGACTGCAAAGTTAATATTTTTGGTGTCTACTGAATCGTATATTTTATTTACTACGAAATACGGACAACATGCGTTAGTTTTAGCCCATGCGAGTTCTGATTAAATTTGACCATAAAGGAGAATGGGACCTGTGGGCCTGATTGTAAGAAGTTGCGACATAGCTACAAAAAATGCTTATTTTTTTCTATATTAAAACGTAAAAAATCAATCTAATTCACAATCTAGAAACCTAAAAATAATAAAAAAATTGAACTTGAAAACCCTAACCCACCATAGCTTCCATAACGGACACCGATATTCTTGCCTTCAAGACTGAACTGGACCCCTCATTTTGGATAAATCGCTAGCCTAACGATTGGATATCGATCGAGGTCATGGATCGCTGTGTGAATTGTGGAATAGGCGGGTATAACTACCTACTTACCTACAGTGACAGGTTGGGTAGGTTAGGTACCTATAGGCAGGTATACCGAAAGGCGTAGGTAGCTCCATCTCAGTTAGGTTAATACGATAAAAAAAAGATGATATCAATGAAACTCAAAAAAAAATCTTAAAATAATAGGTAGCTTAGCTCTCCTTTCTGATTGCTAAATCCTGCGAAGTTTTCAGAGATATTTTGGTAATATTAGTCATTAATTGACACTAGTTTCACCCTTCTACATTCAGGCCCCAGATCCTAAGAAACGATCCCCGTCTCCTTTAAATTAATAGAATCGAGATTTAAAATTATTTTAAATTGTTTGAATAAGAATAATTGTTTAATTATTCTTAGAATTTTACACAAAATAGTTCCAAGTAAAGATAGAAAATATCATTGGTAGAAAATATCAATATCATTGGTCATTATAGCTTGTACTGTGGAAGAAGAAAAATAAATAAAAATGATTCTTTTCGTAGCCGACCACTCCAAATGTGTATTTTGCAAAAATTACAATAAGTTTAAGATTGATTTCTCAACTTTTTCTAATCGTGTTTTGGTTGCCAATAAAGAATAGAGTGTTTTGTAAACATTTACAACATATTTTTTTCTGATGAAGCGGTTTTAAAAGGGATTCCTACTAATATTCCTACTAGTGTTTCTTACTCCTTCACGCAAAAAACTACTAAATCGATTAGTATGTAAGAGATTGTAAGATAGACCTGCATTTAACATATAGGTTAGGTACTCCGTAAACCCGATATTCCCACGGGGTCGAGACTTACGCGGGTAAAATCGCGGGCTACAGCTAGTTTTCTAATAAAGCTGAATTCGAACCGTCTAAAATCGTTCGATTTGGAACTCTTTACCTTATGGTATCTTCCACATGACCTCTCCTTTTAATAACTCAGATACAGATCCTCAACATATATAAATCACTGAAAACACTACCCTTTATAATCTGAATTCAATTAAGGGTCGTATGTAAATTGGCTCTCACACGATACAGGGTGTATCTAAGAGACAATAGGCGTTATCTAGCCACAGGCGTGTTGGTAGGAACAATGGAGATCAGGCTGTAGGTATTAGTGACGTCATGATAGTGTTGCGATCGTTCTACCACTCTCAGCTCCATTGACCCTCAATGTTTAGATCAAAAGGGGCAATGGGGTGAGGTAAAGTATCTTTCTATTATATAAACACTTGCTATCCAATTTCAAGGGAAATCTCTGAATTTTCGAAGGAAATCTCTTTGGAGGAAAACCGAATGTCTGTCAAAGTTATGGGTCGTTCCTTTTCAGTTACCACTTATCGACACTTATAAAAAAAGCAAAAGACATTTGGGAACAAAAGACATTCGAATCGGACACAAAAGACTATTTCAAGCCGAAGTGGTAAGACCAGAAGCGCGATAGAGGTGTCTTAGAAACAGTTTTTGGGTCTCAACCACTTTTATCCATACAATGATATTCCTTCTGTCGTAAAGGTCAAGAAATGCTTTGTACTGTCATACACTTCGAAACACGATTAGAGTCCATAGAAAAAAATGGTGAAAATCCTAAAAAAATCGTCTTTTTTAAATTTTACGGCGATTGTAAAGAAAAAACATGTATAAAAGGAGAATGACAAAAAATGTATAGAGCTTGGGCCTGAAGGCCTCATGAAACGAGTCATATATCAAAAGAATAGTGGTTTCAAGAGGAACATTTTATTGTATGACCACTTTTTCAAATTAGCTGTGAGATCGGAGATATAGGTCATTAAAGGTAGGCGGTCGTTTCACTTGCGAGTTTTCTCCGTACACCGCTAGGGAATATTAACGCCTGAATAGAATCAGATGTGGCCATCGTATAGCAATGAATTATATATCAAATGATAGGTCGTTTCAAGGGGAATAATTCGATGTATGATGACTTTTAAGAATATTTTTATTTTTAGAGTTACAGGCTATTTATGTTAATTAGTAGATGTCGGTGACTAATGCCTTCCCTTGTGCAATGCAGATGCTTGGTTAGAAGTAGATGTTGCCCTCCTCATGAAACGAGTCATATATTATATGAAAGGTGGTTTTAAGAGAAACATTTTATTGTATGACCACTTTTTCAAAATAGTTGTGAATTCGGAGTTATAGGTCAATAATGGTAGGTGGTCGTTTATGCTGAGTAGTAGATGTTGGTGACTAATGTCTTCTCTTATGCAATGCAGATGCTTGGTTAGAAGCAGATGTTGCCCTCCTCATGAAACGAGTCGCATATTAAATGAAAGGAGGTTTTAAGAGAAACATTTTATTGTATGACCACTATTTCAAAATAGTTGTGAATTCGGAGTTATAGGTCAATAATGGTAGGTGGTCGTTTATGCTAAGTAGTAGATGTTGGTGACTAATGTCTTCTCTTGTGCAATGCAGATGCTTGGTTAGAAGCAGATGTTGCTCTCCTCATGAAATAGTCATATATTAAAAGAAATGTGGTTTGAGAGGAACATTTTATTGCATGACTACATTCAAATTCTATTTAAACTAGTAGTGGTTTCGGAGTTAAAGATCGTTAAATGTTCTTAAGTAAGCGTTAGGTTGTTTTAGAAATTGTTGACTATGTCTGTCGTGATTTAGTCATCACCATTTAACACTATTTAGTGACACAACAGGCTGATAGAAAGCATGAAGCTTATCGTAACCGACGTATAGGTTATGATACCTAGGTTAGATTATAAATAGGCTCAATGTGGTCTCCCGATACACAACCGACAAAGCATAACCGTCAATGTCCTGCAAACAAATAAAAAAAGAATGCTCACGTCTCGTGACGGGTCTTGTGCAATAGGTAATAATGCTACCACATGATCTACCTTCCTACGAGTACCTATCGTGCGTTTCTATTGTAACTGCAATAATATCTATTCCGATTATACTGTTTGGGAACTATCTATCTTTAAAAAAATATATACTTTTCATTACTGCCTGACGAGCGTGTTGAAAGTAAAACTTTCAACCCTAGGGAAAATCGCTTTCACTGACAGCTGTCATGTCAAATTATGGCTTCGCACGGCTTAGCCAGTATCAGTATCATTACACATTGGGAACTTCAAAAACCTAACCTCTTTGCTTTAGGTAACACCAAAAAACAGCCATTATGACTTCGCATGACTCATGCATAGGTACTGCCAGAGTTTATTACTTAGTAGGTTTTTTCTCAGTAATACAATTCAAGTAGATATATTTAGTTCAAGATATCTTGTTTAATAAAATAAATATTATAAAGACGATAATGGTCACAGCGACTTATGATCATGCTGCGACGCCTGCGCCCTGTTATGATGTTGCTGCTGCTGGCTTTTTGCGACCGTCCGGTTAGTGTCGTTCCTTGAGTAAAAAAAACTGGCAGGAAATGCTTGCATTTTTAACTATTTTAAACTTTTTAATTAGTATTAGTTTTCGTTATTTTATTATCTTTTTGTGTTAAGTTTAATGTGGTTTTTTAATTTATGATTGCGTATTTTGTGTAATAGTACATTGTTACCCTAGGTGTGAAAGTCACTGTCTGAGTCCCGAGACGGAGTTTCGCTAATTGTTCGAGGGACTAAATGAGTCTTTCACCCGAGGTAAACATTGTGCTTTTCATTACGAATAATACATAAAATTCTTCCTAACAACGAGAGTGAATTAGAGATTCCATACTACCTGATCCTCTTACAAGGTTGAAACAAAAGAGGTTATACATTAAGCAGTGTTTCTTTTAGGTTTTTGTTGTATTCAATACTCAAATACGACGTACCGAAGAGATTTTTATTAATGAGTTAATCCAACACTGGGAAATGACGCGAAGTCCGTAGATTTAAATTACAGTTTTGTAACACGGTTTGTCTAGAAAATGTTCTTTACACAAAATACACAATCATAAATGTAAAACCAGATTAAACTTAACACAAAAACATAATGAAATAACAACAGATAATACTAATTAAAACGTTTAAAATAGTTTGAAAATGCTAGCATATCCCGCTAGTTTTTTTTTTACTCAAGGAACGACACTGACTACACGGTCGCATAAAGCCACATCAACAACATCTCGACAGGGCGCGGACGGCGGCGCGGCATGGTCGCTTTGACCATTTTCGTCTACATTTATTTTATTAAATAAGATATTATTATCTTGAACAAAATATATGTACTTGAATTCGATTACTGAGAAAAAACCTACTAAGTACTAAACTCTGGCAGTATGCATAAGCCGTGCGAAGCCATAATTGTTGTTCTTTGGCCTACCTAAAGCAAGGAGGTTAGGTTTTTGAAGTTCCTAATGCGTAATGATACTAATACTGGCGACATGCACATTGCACAAGCCGTGTGAAGCCATAATTTGATATGACAGCTGTCAGTGAAAGCGATTTTCCCTAGGGCTGGAAGTTTTTTTTTCTACACGCTCTTCAGGTACATTTGGACCTACTTTCGGAGTATGAGTAATGAAAATTATATTTTCTCGACAAACCGTGTTACAAAAATTGTAATTTAAATCTACGGACTTCGCGTCATTTCCTAGTGTTGGATTAACGAATTAATAAAAATCTCTTCGGTAAGCACCGAGTTACCGACGTATTTGAGTATTGAAAATAAATAGCAAAAACCTAAAAAAACACTATAATGTAAAACCTCTTTGGTCCTAACCTTGAAAGAGGATCAGGTAGTATGGAATCTCTCATTCACTCTCGTTTTTAGGAAGAATTTGATATATTATTCGTAATGAAAAGCACAGTGTTTACCTCGGGTAAAATACTCATTTAGTCCCTTGAACTATTAGCCAAACTCCGTCTCGGGACTAAATGAGTCACTTTTACCCCTAGGGTAACAATGTAATATTTTAACTCGATATTCCCATGGATAGGTACTTACGTTGCTGCAACCATGAATTGTCGTTATCAATTTCATTGAGCGAAATAATTCTCAAGTGTTATTCCTTTCGACTCCCGCTTATGGGGACCGTAAGGAAAAATCTTTCAACCTCCACTCAATAATAAAGTACGGGGGGTTCAACTATTCAGTCCAACGGGACTCAGTCAGCACAGTCCCGTGGTCTAACTATTTAAAAACTTAAACCACGACCCATAGTTGGAAGCCCAAGTGTGCGGTAATTCAACGCGGAGCGTGGATACAGAATTAATGAAATAGAGGATTATTATATTCGACTCCCGCTTATTGGACCCCATGGTTGGACCACCACTCCGCCCCTTTATTATTGAATGAAGCGCCTTAAGCGCCCCCTTTAGCGGGAGTCGAAAGGAATAACCGTTGAGAATTGTTCCTCTCAATAAAATTGATAACGACGATTCATGGTTGCAACAGCGTAAGTCCCTATCCCGTGGGAATATTGAGTTAAAAAGTATATTTTGTGTTAATCTAGGTCTCCAGCAATTTCCATACCGAGTTTCATCGCAATCGATTTAGTCGATTAGGGCCCAAGCCTAGTCCCCGAACAGGAAATCGGAATAGATATTATTGCAGTAACAATAGAAACGCACGATAGGTACTCGTAGGAAGGTAGAGCGTGTGGTAGCATTATTACATATTGTACAAGACCCGTCACGAGACGTGAAGATTCTTTTTTTATTTGTTTGCAGTACATTGACGGTTATGCTTTGTCGGTTGTGTATCGGGAGACCACATTGAGCCTATTTATAATCTTACCTAGGTATCATAACCTATACGTCGGTTACGATAAGCTTCATGCTTTTAATCAGCCTGCTGTGTCACTAAATAGTGTTAATTGGTGATGACTAAATCACGACAGACATTGTCAACAATTTCTAAAACAACCGAACACTTACTTAAGAACATTTAACGATCTTTAACTCCGAAACCACTTCTTAAAACATCTTTCATTTAATATATGACGAGTCATATATAAACAAGTTCATGAGGGCAAAATCTGCTTCTAACCAAGCATCTGCATTGCACAAGAGAAGACATTAGTCACCAACATCTACTACTTAGCATAAACGACCACCTACCATTATTGACCTATAACTCCGAATTCACAACTATTTTGAAATAGTGGTCATACAATAAAATGTTTCTCTTAAAACCTCCTTTCATTTAATATGCGACTCGTTTCATGAGGAGGGCAACATCTGCTTCTAACCAAGCATCTGCATTGCACAAGAGAAGACATTAGTCACCAACATCTACTACTTAGCATAAACGACCACCTACCATTATTGACCTATAACTCCGAATTCACAACTATTTTGAAAAAGTGGTCATACAATAAAATGTTTCTCTTAAAACCACCTTTCATATAATATATGACTCGTTTCATGAGGAGGGCAACATCTGCTTCTAACCAAGCATCTGCATTGCACAAGGGAAGACATTAGTCACCGACATCTACTAATTAACATAAATGGCCTATAACTCTAAAAATAAAAATATTCTTAAAAGTCATCATACATCGAATTATTACTCTTGAAATAACTTATCATTTGATTTTTGACTCGTTGCTATACGA
This sequence comes from Idaea aversata, assembly GCA_907269075.1. Lineage (NCBI taxonomy): Eukaryota > Metazoa > Arthropoda > Insecta > Lepidoptera > Geometridae > Idaea > Idaea aversata. The sequence continues at coordinate 1,921,866 of OU026100.1, forward strand.
TGGGTACATCTGATTCTATTCACGCTTTAATACTCCCTAGCGGTGTACGGAAAAAACTCTCAAGTGAAACGACCACCTACCGTTAATGACCTATAACTCCGAACCCACAACTATTTTGAAAAAATGATCATACAATAAAATGTTTCTCTTGAAACCACCTTTCATTAGATATATGACTCGTTTCATGAGGAGAGCAACATCTGGTTCTAACCAAGCGTTTGCATTGCACAAGGAATAACCTTAGTAACCTATACCTACTACTTAGCATAAACGGCCTATAACTCTAAAAATTAAAATAATTTTTAAAAGTCATCATATACTGAATTATTCCTCTTGAAACGACCTATCATTTGATATATAATTCATTGCTATACGATGGCCACATCTGATTCTATTCAGGCGTTAATATTCCCTAGCGGTGTACGGAGAAAACTCGCAAGTGAAACGACCGCCTACCTTTAATGACCTATATCTCCGATCTCACAGCTAATTTGAAAAAGTGGTCATACAATAAAATGTTCCTCTTGAAACCACTATTCTTTTGATATATGACTCGTTTCATGAGGCCTTCAGGCCCAGAAAAAACATTCTCCTTTATTTTTTAATAAACTTTACATCAAATCCCATAAGGTAGTACAGATGGTTTTTCACTAAAATAGATGTCTTTTAAAACAGTTGAAACGGCCGTCTCACTGCGCGCGGGGGAAAGGGATAGAGTCATTTCGCGGCGCGCGCCTGGGAAAGGGATAGGAGTTTTCAGGTCCTACTTCACCATAATGAAAAAAATGATAATCAAAATTTCGTAATAAGTAGCTGATAGAGGTGCCTGTCTGGTAGTAAAAAAATGAGAACATATTTCCTAGCAGTGAAAGTCATGTTCGAGAAATCTATCCAAGATCGAATAGGTTAGGTACCTATCGAGCCCTTTCCCATTGACCTTGCCAATGAAATTTATGAGCCACAAACTTTTATGCAAAACGTCCCACCCAAGAAGAGATTTTAAATTAAACAAGAATAGAGAGAACATCTAAACAGTTTGAAACAGTTATTGAAAACATTATATTTAATTATCTGATTTATTTTCTTTATGAAACAGTTACTAACTATCCAAACAACACCAAAGACCTAGCCTGGCAAGCATATTGGAGTGGGCGGATCTGGCTTAAATTAATTTTTCCAATTTCGGACGGACGAGAAAATTGTTTTCTTTCTTACGTACTTAATTATATCGCTTTGAAATATTACTTCAAATGATACACTACTGAGACTGCAGTCATTAAACACGCTTTTCTTTCGTAATCGCTACAGCTGTCAACGATCAGAATTCGCCTGTTATGTGATACTTTTGTGATATGAACTTAGGCAAATACTTACCGTAGGTTAACAACTGAGCGAGACTCTCTAACTCCCTTAGAGCATTCATTTCATACTGGTTTTGTCAAATTTATCTAAAAACTAGTAGTACCTAAATATAATGGCTAAATAACGTACACATATAAATGTTGGATGAATTTATGTTATGCGTAATGTAATGTCAAAGTTTTGTTAATCGGAAGATGTTCTCTCTATTCAACTATAATTTATATATCTTTTGTTGCGATTAGTTCCGAGCCTTTGGTTTATTTTATGCATGTAACATAAACATTTTATATTCTCTTTGTTGTTGGTATTAAGTTTTAAGTCGAAACGCGTTGAGATGGATTTTTATCTCAAAGCCAGAACTAGGTGCTTAAGGCACAAGAGCTTAAGGTTCATATTTATAGGAAAGCTGGAAGGTATAGGAAAATGTGTTATATCGTTGCTGAGTTACGATATAAATGTTTGAAAGAAGTAAATCTTCAGAACTATTTTACCGTTTTTGATAATTATTTTACAGATAGAAAGCTACAATCGTATTCTCATTTAGCAGCACGTCTTAGCCCACTGCGGAGCATATATCCATTCCTTTCTTCCTGGACCACGCTGCCCCAGCATGAGCTTTTCTGTCGTCGGAGCATTTGACTGGTGGAAAGCTATATAATCAAGGCATATTATTGGCGACTTTGAATACGTTATTTCCACGGGATTGTAACGGAGATGGAACGGAGTGAAGCGGAATTAAAAGTAGCCTATATTGACTCCTAGAATTCAAAGCATTTTCATGTATTTTTAGTAAGTTTAAAGCGACTATCTGCCATAAACGTAAACATTTTAAAAGCCATTTTCATTTCTTTTCACACTGTTTTGTCACACACATTCGCTCACCTGTCATTTGTAAAAGTGCGAAAGTGACAAAACCATAGGTATAAATATTGCCAAATCTATAAAGAAAGCTATTTTGTACTAAAACTTACACCGAAAAATAAATAGTATTTATGCGGGAAAATGCTAGGTATTCTAAATAAAGCAAAACCACAACGCGAACGAAGTCGCGGGCAACAGTTAGTTATATCTAAAGGTATGCTAAAGGTAAAATAAATGTTTATGAATAAGGGTATAAAACTTTGGAGGTTAAGATTATAGACTTTCTACAAAAGATAATAAGTACTTATCTGAAAATGTAGAACAATGTGATCTGAATACCAAATCGATTGGTATTTTACGAGAAAATGTCTTTGTGTTGGTAATAATGGAAATATTGACATTAGAACTCACTCAGGAATCGCAAGCAGGGCGCTAGTAGGGTTACCAGGTGACCAATTCACGTAAATAAAATGGTTCAAATTATATTGCAATATCATTTCATTACTTCACTATCACTACATAGTATAAAACAAAGTCGCTTTCTCTGTCCCTATGTCCCTATATCCCTTTGTATGCTTAAATCTTTAAAACTACCCAACGGATTTTGATGCGGTTTTTTTTAATAGATAAAGTGTTTCAAGAGGAAGGTTTATATGTATAATACATGCATAATATAGTCGTGCGAAGCCGGGGCGGGTCGCTAGTATAGTATATACTAGCGACCCGCCCCGGCTTCGCAAGGTTTATATGTATAATACATGCATAATATAGTCGTGCGAAGCCGGGGCGGGTCGCTAGTATAGTATATACTAGCGACCCGCCCCGGCTTCGCAAGGTTTATATGTATAATACATGCATAATATAGTTCCTCTAATATACATAATATATAATACTTAATAATAATACATAATATACTTCCTCTTGAATCACTCTATCTATTAAAAGAACCGCATCAAAATCCGTTGCGTAGTTTTAAAGATTTAAGCGGTCAAAGGGAAATAGGGACAGAAAAAGCGACTTTGTTTTATACTATGTAGTGAAGTAGTATATCCGTTGTCTAGCACCCATAACACAAGTCTAGTTACTTAGCTTGGGGCTAGATGGTGATGTGTGGAATGTCCTACAATATTTATTTTATTGCATTTTGATTACAAAAAATACATTGAAAGTCTGCATTTTTTTTTAAACAATTTGAGCTACTTCGAGGGTATAGATAGATAGATCGAACGCTTTATTGCACACACAAGTTACAGAAAATGTAAATACAATTAATTTATAAATAATAAAAATAAAACAGTGGCACAATAGGCGGCCTTACCGCTGAAAGCGTTTTCCTCCAGGCAACCTTAGGATGGAGAGGATTTTACGTAAGCAATGTTTTTTACTAGAATATCTAATAATTGGCATTTAGACGATAAGAATTTCCAGGAAATCCAGGACATGTCAGGAAGAATTTGAAATAATATTTTTTTTAGTTCAATTACCTGTCCGGACTTGTACTACAACCTTGGAGTCTCCAAGTCTAGAGTGAATAGGTACCTTCTAGGCGAGCATGCTACATTTTAGACCTCATCTTCGCTTCCCATCAGGTGAGATGAGGTCAAATGCAAGCCTATTGTGTAAAAAAAAAAAACAGCGCACTCCGGGAGTGCAGGCAGAAGTGAAAACTGTATATCTGTGTAAAATCTCATCTGTCGCGAGAACGGCTGAAAATGCTCACTTGTGTATCAGTGATGGCGCTAGCGTGCGACGCGAACTGCGTACGGCAGCTCGCTGCGAACCTGCACCATCCACCGAGAGATGTCGCTGTTAACACTGTTGTACAGAAGTGAGTATCGTAGTTCGGCCGTTTGCACAGAGATGGCGCTGTTTTCAATATTGCATAGTAGTAGAAGCACAATAACTGTTAAAATCTCATCTGTCAAAATCTCATCTGTCGCGAGAACGGCTGAAAATGCTCACCCACAAAAGTGCCCAACGCGCCATAAGAAGTTTTCACTTCAAAAAACTTCTTATTCCTTTTCCAAGTGTTTTTTTGTGTTCCACACAATTTGTGTTCTTCAAACTGAACCAGTGGAGCCTCGACAAAAACTGTGAACAGTCCAATAAGGAAATTTATAGTAAGCATTTTCCCGGGTCGCGAAAATAATTAATAAGGATACAAATCCTGAGAGTTAAAAAAGTATGTCGAAAAATTTACTAAAAAGTGAGAGATTTTACTAGGAAAACTCATTTTTTCGACTTGGTAACCCTAGGCGCAGGGTAATGGATGCGAATGGACTCGCTTATTTCACACCTTGCTATTATTTTATATACCAACTTCAATTACAGAGGGTGCGGTTTTCCTTATAGCTATACTTCTTATAAGGACTGACTGTTTGAAAGGGGCTGATATTTAGTTAGCTACATGCAAATTCGCCTATTTACTTTTTGAATAATGCCTCTAGGGCAATCATCATTATCTATACTAATATTAAAAAGTAGAAATGTTTTTTTGTTTGTTCGAACGCGCTAATCTCAGGAACTACTGGTTCGAATTGAAAAATTATTTTTGTGTTGGATAATCCATTTATCGAGGAAGGTTATATGCTACTTTTTATTTTGATATTCCCACGGGATCGGGACTTACGACGGTGAAACCGCGGGGCGGGGATTTTTTATAACACCAAGGTTTACTATAATACACATGACTCTGTTATTAACCTTTTATAGGTTTTAACAATAAACATCTCTACATATAATAAATTCGAAGTTTTGGAAGTAAGCGTTCTACGTCCATAATGATCTTAGCACTATAGAATTCGCTAACCTTATATAGCTCCGGTAGAAAAAAATCTTGCATGCGCGATTCAGGTTTTCTTAAATTTAGAAAATCACAAATTAGTTGATTATTCTTTTTGTTCTGCTTAAAAATTTTGTACACTTATGTATTTTAAGAATACATAGCAATATACACATTTTTTAACTAGAAAATAAAGTAATTAATTTAATAAGATATTTTTTTTAATTTCAAGTAACTAGCGCCATCTCTTCGTTTTCGCGAAACTACCATTCATCTCAGAAAATGTTGATTTTATTTGTTTACCTTTGTTTGTGCAGTCTAATTTCGGGAACTAGGAAACAGATTTTAACATAATCTTCACGAATGTGTTCAGAAAATATCAGAAGAGGTTTAGGTATTTCAAGTAGATTTATGTTACTAATTAAAATTTGATATTTCTTGGCGTAAAAAATAAACCATAATAGTTTTGCATGAAAACGTACAGAACGTAGGGATGATGTCAAAATTGTCAGTTTGACATACGGAAAGAAGCATCTAGCGCCATCTCTTTTTTATTTATAATTTTACTATGGCTTCGCATTATTACTATCGTGCATATAGCCAGTGTCGCGGTCAAAGAAAATTAAATCCAATGCAGGAGCGTTTTTTGAATTTGGAACATTACAACGCTCCAGCAATTTTGTATGAACGTGTGTATGAAGCGGCGTGCTGGGGTTATTAAAAACTTAAATACTCTTTGATTGGATCTCTTTTATCAAGGTACTAGCGACCCGCCCCGGCTTTGCACGGCTATATTATGCATGCATCTTCTTATCTATATCTATACATATAAAATCCTTTGTCCTGACTGACTGACGGATCATCGCACTGCCTAAACCGCTGATCGTAGAGACTTGAAACTTGGAGGGTGTGTTCTTTCTATGACGTAGGCATCCGATAAGAAAGAATTTTCCGAAATTCTACCCCTAAAGGGGTGAAAAAGGGGGGCAAAGTTTGTATTGGACAACGTGATTCCTTAGTCCAATCTATTTCAAATTTTGCATAAACATTCTTTAACAGAATTAATGGAACACGTGTTTCGTATTTTATTGAAATTCATCCCCTAACGGGGTTAAAAAGGGGAAGAAAGTTATTTTGGGAGTGATTTGCTTCGAAGTTGATATCAATACTCTTTAGTGCTTTTGATTAGATTGGTAACATACTCATTAATCTATGATTGGTAAGACGTCACTTCAAGCTGACAGCGTTAACGTAAAACCTAAGAGGTTGAAAACTTCGAACATTGAACTGAAAAAAGGTGTCTTGCCATTTAGTACTGGGAACTTGACATAGTATTTTTTTTTTGCGCGATACGTTTGCTAATACCTGTCGATAGAGGACATTACGGCAAATGAATACGGTATTTGACCAAACGTTATGACTAAGATTTTATCAAAAGTGCGCTGTGCACAAATAATGCTTTCTAACCAAACTTCTAAACCATCTCGGAGACGGGATATTTGTTAAAACATAGAACTGTTATAGGATAGCCACTGCCTCCAAAATTACTCTCTGCGCAACTGTTCAGCCCTACCTAATAATAAAATTTTGAACAATTTGCCAAAAGTCACAGTTCCCAAAGTTAGTAGATACTAATTATTAAGTAATTTAAAAGAAATATCTTTTGTTATGAATACGAAAATACCTAAACAAATGAATAGGACTTTTACACCTTTTTCATTTTTAAAATGGACAGGAAAGTGATCTTATAAGGGTTCCTTTTTTACCTTTTAAGGTACGGAACCCTAAAAACACAAAAGATGACTATGATAGATAGGTAATTACTAATTAGCACGATATGATTAAAGATTTACTCATGTGGTAATCGTAGAGTTTTGTGCATTATTGGCTCTGTGTTAGAAAGACAGAAATAGAATAATTCATTTTTTTGGTTTAGAACTTTAGGTACTTAGACGTATAGCCCATTTTGGATCCCATCCCAAGAGAATTGGGTGCACCCGAGGTTTTCGTGTTCCAAGTTAAAATACATCTCATTCAAAATCTATCTTCTCTATACATATACCTAAAATTCTTTGTCCTGACTGACGTACGGATCAACGCACAGCCTAAATCGTAGAAACCTGAAAAATGTAGGGTGTGTTCTTCGTATGACGTAGGCATCCGATGAGAAAGGATTTTACGAAATTAATTACCTACCGGGTTTAAAAAAGAGTAGAAAGTTATTTTAGGCGATTTGCTTCGACTCGAACTCCTTAGTGCTTTTGATTAAATTAAGTAAGTACATTTTATTTTGACACACATGTTTCAAACTCAATCTAATTTGAAATCCACAAAAAATAATCCTATTTTAACTATTTTCGACTCCTGCGCGGACGAAGTCGCGGGCAAAAGCTAGTTGTAAATATTACTATAATATTACTATTTAAAATAACTTTAATAGTGAAAACACAAACCGCTTCCAAATAGCCGTGAAAATAGTTATCATTTCGTAAAGTGCAAAGTGCAACTAATTTATTAACAACGACAAACATTAAAGACCTGTAAGTAATGCTTGGTTTGAATAATCGCAAGTAAATACTTTATTTTGACGTTTAATAGTTGCAATACTTTATGCACGAGTTACGAGTGAACAGGGGCCTTATTCTGCTATTTAGCCAACCATTGTCATTATATCGAGACTCTATTGATATTATATCGAGACTGTGACTTTATTTGGTATTCTGCTAAAGTTTTAATAACATCGCAATATAATCACTATGGAGTCTCAATGGTATTTTAATATTTACCTTGCAGGTGTTGCCTAGCTACATGGTATATGTTGCTAAGCAATATACCGTTTGACAACTATCGAGATTCCATTAAGCCACGATTGTAGAGCAGAACACAAAAGTCAGTCAGTGGTGTTTCGATAGAATAGTCAACGTTAGGAGAATACGAATTTGACATCTAATGTCATATTTTTGACATTAAATTTCTATTACGATTATATCGACACACTATTGAAACACAATTGTGTTAGCAGACTTAGGCCCCAGGTAGGTATCTTCTAAGATGCGGGTGTTACATAGACAGCATCGTCTGTTACTTTCAGGGGAGATAATGGTCACTTATATGTTTTTGTAAAAAGTATGTAGGTACACTTACCTATGTTGTTTGTTTACATAAACGTTTAACTATCAAACTAACTAACGTTTAACTAAAAAAATCATTATTAAAAACCGGCCAAGTGCGAGTCGGCCTCGCGCAGGGTTCGTTACCATTGTATTCTCTTTTTAGTATTCGTTGTTATAGTGGCAGCATAAATACTAGAAACAACTGTCTATTAGCCATCACGGTTCATGAGATGCAGCCTTGTGACAGACAGACGGTGGAGTCTTAGCAAAGTAATAGGGTTCCGTTTTTCCTTTTAAGTACGGAACTCTAAAAACAAATGACGTTTCATATCTAAAAGTAATCACTAACAATCCTTCTCGTAACGTAATAACTTAAAACCCAACGAGCACCATTAATATTTTCTTCAAGAAAAATTCCATGAGAGTTTAAACTAGAGCTTTTTTCAAAGAAGATTAATGCGCACCAGAAGTAGAAGCAGGCAGGTGTCTGGAAAACGTTACTTGCCTTCTTAGCGATGGAAAAAAACACCTAACTTTATGAATATTTCATGAAACTAAACATTTTCCTAAAACTCTATGATATTTATCCTGTCCGTTTAGGGTTGGTATTGATGGATTTCGGTACCGTAAGTTAAAGTAAGATTTTGATAGTTTTTGTACCTTTTTCGCATATAGTTTTTGTGAAGTTGTATACAGATAAGCATTTCTCGATTTAGTTGATCTTATTTTGAGTGTGGGATAGTGCTTCAACTATTCTGTCTTACAGGATTCGAACCTACAACCTTCCAGGACGAAAGAGACAAAAATTCATTTATTATTTATTTATTTAAAATCATGTTTATTTTGAATAGTCTTAAAAACTAAGTTAGGCTGTGTGCCTTCGGAACGCGCCCACCAATGAGAAGAAGGCACTAGAAACTTAAGGGTTTTTTTTTGTGATCATGCTCACAAAGGTCAAGACTACAAATACTTTTGGACGGTATATTTGAAATGGAGCAACTAAAGTCACGTCAATGGGTTCTTATCATTAAGGTAAGTCGAAGTATCATAGTATACGCCTTACTGCACAATTTAAGCTTTTTAATTTTTTTGAACCTGCTGTATGTAACTAGGAATAGGCACTATCTATAGATATTATATAAAAAAGAGAAAAAGGCTCATCATGAAATTTCTGAATCTACACAAGCTACGTAGGCAAGTACTAAGAAAGGATTTTTGGGATCGACCTATTAATGTGGGTTCCTACGCTAAAGCTAAATCTTGCTACACAGGTTACTAAATAGTTACTATCGGCACCGGTCGCCATAGGGGAAATAAGGCTGATAAAGTATGTAATTAATAGTAACTATTATGTATTCTGTGTTTGTAGGAAATCAATATTATCTATACTAATATTCTAAAGAGGAAAGCTTTGATTGATTCAATGCAAACAAACAAATTGTTTCCATTGAATAGGCTACGAAATTACTGGACCGATTTTGATGAAACTTGGTGTGAGGATACATTGATTTATTAGGAGTTTCATTGGCTTTTTTTATCCCAATATTCTCACGCGATCGGGAGTTACAGCGAGGTGAAACAGCTAGGTGATGCTAGTAACTTTTAAAGAGACACGCAAATAAAACCGCTGAGCGCAGCTAGTTGTTGTGTATTGTTTGTATGTAGATATTGTTATATTGTTCGACGATAGTTTTATGATATAGTAAGGTTTGTGAATAGGTAGTTTAAATAGTTAGGGGAGTGGGAAACGGAAATGACAGGGGACTGCTGTGAAGTTGTTAGTTTTAATTGGTTGGTTAATTTTTATTGCTTGTTCGTGTTATCTTTGCTGAACAAACGCTTTAAAACTTTATGCTCCTAATATACTATAGCCAGTTGAATTGTATTATGTTGAATATAGTCGAAATAAAACTACTTGTACTTGTTTATTTTTGTTTTGTTTATGAAATAACAGACATTATTTTCCTGGCTTATAAAAGTAGGTTGTTTGTGTTCACACGTCTACACTTTCCCCTGTTCACATATCCCTACTGGTAGGGATACTTGGAGTTTCTTTTCCAATTATCGTTACCGGTGGTATTTCTGGAACGTTTTGCTCCATCTATCGCTACTGATCCGTACTTTAAAATCTAGTGATTAGATTTGATTTTAATCTTTTATGTAAGTACCTATTATAAAGAGAAAATATTTGTTTGTCTTTGTTTGTTTGTGACGAATAGGCTCTGATACTAATAATCACACCGAAATACCATCAATTTCCTATATCACAAGTAATCGGCGAACATACATAAAAAAAAAAAATATATACGCGACGAATTGAGAACCTCCTCCTTTTTTGAAGTCGGTTAAAAAGGAACGAACTTACAGCAGAATAACGATGCGTCAAATATAGAGGACCAGACTAATACCAGCTTTCTTTTATAGTCCTTACGTCTGCACTCGGATCCGATTTTTGAAGTTATATTGAAGTTATACTTCTTTAGGCGCGTTATGAAAAAATGATGAGAGTGAAATTTTACAAAAGCGTCACACAAAATTCTCACGTCACACAAAATTCTCACGTCGGACGAGTTTTGAAAAGGGAGAAGTTGTTTAAATCTAAATTGAACTTTATTGATTGTGTTGACAATCCTTTTCCAGTCCAGAGTTTTTTGTCGGACGAGTTTTTCGTCGGACGAGTTTTTTGTCGGACGAGTTTTTTGCCGGACGAGTTTTTTGTCGGACGAGTTTTTCGTCGGACGAGTTTTTTGTCGGACGAGTCTTTTGTCGGACGAGTTTTTTGTCGGACGAGTTTTTTGCCGGACGAGTTTTTTGTCGGACGAGTTTTTTGCCGGACGAGTTTTTTGTCGGACGAGTTTTTTTTTTTTTTTTTTTTTTTTTTTTTTTTTTTTTTTTTTTTTTTTTTTTTTTTTTTTTTTTTTTTAATAATGCCAAAGAAGTATAACTTCTCACGCGCGTACATAAGTACACGCACCCATTTTTTTTTTATATATTTTTAGCCTATTCCATCCCACAGCAGGGCAAATTACCTTTAAATTAAGTTTAATGCCAGCTGGGTCTAGTCCCTACGATGCGAGTTCAACTCTTCTCAACCATCTCCTTCTATAGGCCGCGGGGTCGCCTGCTGTTCCGGACCCAGTCAGTGGTGGTTGTGGCACGAAATTTGAAACCTCCGCTAATAATAGGTATACTTCACATGCCTTCACGAAATTGAAGCAAAAACAGCACAAGTTCCTACCCACTTATCCACAATTCCATGCACGAAATATAATAACGCAACGTAACCTCAGCCGTTCTCAAGGAAAACAATTCACATATGAAATTCCTGTTAAATTATTGCGTAAAGTGAATTTCTCCTTCATACGGTACTAGGTATACCTACCTACCTACATAGGTGGCCATATTGAAACGTTGTAAACCGTAAATCCACAAAGTAGAAAATTGTTGTAAGGTTAAACATGTCTAATTTGGTTCTTTGAATTAATTGGACGCGCTTTCCTTCAAGGAATGAAATATTTCACGCGATACCTACGCACTTGATACAAAGCGTTGGAAGTTTGTAAAGGTGAAAGCATTATATAGATTGTGTGTATTTATGTGTCTATCTAACTGGGTACTCCATCACTTCACTACATAGTATAAAACAAAGTCGCTTTCTCTGTCCCTATATCCCTATGTATGCTTAAATCTTTAAAACTACGCAACGGATTTCGATGCGGTTTTTTTTTAATAGATAGAGTGATTCAAGAGGAAGGTTTATATGTATAATACATGCATAATATAGCCGTGCGAAGCCGGGGCGGGTCGCTAGTTAATAATAAAATATGGATGAATCTTTATATATTTAAGGCGTGTAAAATACACAATTTATTTAGTACCTATCTGCTACAGGGTGAATTTTTTACATGGACCTTCAGGGTTATATCCTAAACTATAAGAGAAAGAGGAAAATGCTGAAAGTAAGGTATAAATATACTATTGGGTGAATGTTTTTTTTTTTTGCAAAATCAACAGGTTCGATTCCTGGCGAGGGTTATGACTTTTTCAAAAATCTAATGATACATTTTTTTAGTCTGACGTAAATAAGTGTTCTGTATGTATGGTCGGCAGCATAATTGCAGCCGTAGAGTTCTAAAATTACTATTAATGTTTTCATTTTAATAATTTTTTATTGATAAATTCATGAGTTAGAAAACTTTAAACTTCAACTAAAGCATGTGCCTAGAATCTTGCTTGTGTTGAAAACATTACTATAACAGCCGTTTTGGAGCTCTACGGTGGCTCTGCAATTATGCAGCCGACTGTACCTTTAGTAGTCTAAAGAAATGAGTCCAAATAAATGTACATTATGGTTTCATAATAATAATAGTCCAATAGTTCGATAGTGTCTCTGTAAAAGTGATAAAGATTTTCTACAAACACAGAATATATAATAGTTACTACGAACAACAAGCTTTAACAGCCAATTTTAGCCCTTTAAAAGTAAAATTTCTAAAACCTTGTTCTTAATGTGTGCCTACATCCTAAATAGAACCCCCATGCGAAGTTTGTCTCGTAGCGTAGTAGTTTTAGAGCTTTCTTGATGAGTTTTTTCTCTTTTATTAGGGTTCCGTATCCAAAGGGTAAAAACTGGACCCTGTTACTAAGACTTCACTTTCCGCCCGTCTGTCTGTCAGGCTGTATCTCATAACCGTGATAGCTAAACAGTTGATTTTCACAGATTATTTAAATACAGGTAATTTTATGGGCTGCTTATAGTCAGATAGCGGGTATAAGCCATTCGTATGATAACCTTTTATCGGATGAAAAATTTCATAATTCATTAAATCTTTGTACAAATCTCAGCTAATGAAATATCGATTTCCAGTAACTTGGTTATTTATACGATAAGTATCGATTCTACGAATACGTTGCGTGAGATCGCTCGCGTGGTACTAACTAACCTAATGAAATTTAAACTAGGTGCTCCTGATTCAAATTATTTTGCTTACCGCGTCCTACTTTGTTTTGTATTACTATTGAGAGCCAACACAGACCGTAGATTTGAAGTCTGTCGATAGTTTGTACTTGTAGTTGTAGACAGGCTGTTTTCCGCGATTAGACCCTTTTTAATTGGGTCCTTTTTGCGTGAAGATGGAGTAGGTTTGCCCAGCACCTACTACCCTCTCAGCTTAGTCGACCATGTCCAGAGGAGAGAACTTGTCAATACTTTTGGAGTCAACTAAGCCGCGGGTTTCATCACGATGTTTTCCTTCACCGTAAGAGCAATGTCAATTAGCACACATAAATTTTTCTTAAGAAAAATACATTGGTGCACGGCCGGCCTGGATTCGAACCCACGACCTTCAGATTGAAAGTCGAGGTATCTACCACTAAGCCAACACCGCTCTCTGTCGATAGTTTATTGTCATCGAGATTTGAGTACGTCCTAGTAGAGAGGAAAATGACGTTAATTTGTTTTGAGAAACGATTCCGTCAAATCAATGCAGCGATTGCTGTTCCAACAGTTGAAAAACTAGAGTTGGGAGGAGAAAATAATTATTATCAACTAGCTGCGCTCCGCGGTTTATTTCTTTAAACTTTCTTAGATCACAAAAAAAATGAATTATTCTATTTGGTGCAGATGTCAGAAGTTATGCGCGTACGTACATATATTTCGGCGATTAATTTTTATATGTTTTAGGCATAACTTGTTATGGGAATAAGACATTAAGCAGTTTAAATTTGTGTATTTACAGAATACAGAGCACATCGAAACATAAAGTAGTAGGTATGCACAGCATACATTGAGTTACTGGTTGCTTAAATAAAATAATTTAAAATACTTCATTTGATTATATAAGTGCAATATAGGAGCATCGGTTGAAAAGTTTCGGAATTTTATGGCCCGCATTACGCCTCTACGTTGGGTATGTACTCTTTGTTGACAAAATAAAACAAGTAAACCACTGTTGTCTGTGTTATCGCCAACGTTTAGTATGTAGTCCGTGTTCGTCCGAATAGATTTAGAATTACGTTTATATATCTCGCTTCAAATTGGTTGCGTGTAAAGTAGGATTAGGTTTCAGTAAGAATTTACCAGCACTTTAGGGTTTTTGTTGTGAATTACAATGTGATTCAATAATCAGATTGTAGAGCGGCCTTGTGAAGGAAAACTTTCTTTCAATAGATGTATTTATCAACGCTACAAAATGTTACCGGCGTATGTTCGATAATCGAAATAAAGCGTAGAAAAACTCCGAAAACGAAGAAAAATACGAAAAAGTTATTAATTTTCTTTATTTTTTTTAAATCAAACCAGAGATAAAGGCTAAGAATGATAGTCTATATTATTTGTTTGTATCCAATGTACTATTACTTATTCCATGACTCCAGCTATCTGCACACGTTTTTTATCGCTTTTACCTCAAAGCGTAAAAAAAGGAACCCATATAAGATCACTTGTCCGTCTGATCAAATGAAAAAATAAGAAATATTAATTAATTTGTGCAAATATTAGCTGCGCCCCGCGGTTTCCCCTCGTAAGTGCTGAACCCGTAAACTATGTAGACTTAAGTTAATCCTGGTCTCCAACTATCTACATACCCAGTATCTTCGCAATTGGTTCAGCAGTTTTTGCGTGAAGTAGGAGCAAACATACAAACAAACGTACATCCTAACACACAAACTGTCACATTTATAATATTAGTAGAATTTAGTAAAGGTCAGCACACCTTTGCACGTGCCGAAATGATAGCACTTTTTGGGCCTATTTCTCTTTGATGATATCTTTTGTCGCCTACTGAATGAACGCTTTTATACAAACAAAATAATTATTATGTACGATTTGTTCGTTCCTTTTAACAGCGCCGGCGTGGGCGGCAATCTCTGCCTTTTCAATTAGGTACTTAAATATTAAAATTTTCAACTTTCTCAGCATAGTTACGGAGAATTATGACCCGAGAGGACTTAGTGTCCTGTCTGGATACTCACGTAATTGACTTTTTAATTACGTAAACTAAAAACTTTGAAGATTACAGGACTTACTTCAGACATCAGGTGATTTAATTATTCTGTAATGGTTTTTGAAGAACATTCAAGTAACATTAACATTTTTTATTGTTGTTTTTAAGGTTTCTAGATTTTTAGATGACTTTAATAAAAACTGCTCAGTAAGTTTATCGTAATAGTTTAATCTCCAGCAAAAAATACAAAGACGCGAATATCTTTCTCAGTTTCGTTCTTTCCTCTGGACACGGTCGATTAAGCTGAAAGGGCGATTCACTCGTACTTAAGCAGTTGTGTTAAAAATAATTTTATTTTGAATCAGTAGGTAATCTTAAAAAAAAATAGGTCTTGACTGACCTGGCCAAAATTTGGGATAGGTACAGATAGCTATTATGACGTAGTAGGACGTAGGCATCCGCTAAGAAAGGATTTCGAAAAATTCAAACCCCTGCATTCAGTCGAAACCATGGGTAAAAGCTAGTCAATTCTAAATACTGCCTAAAATATTTATCGGGTTAAATCTGTATTAAAACGTGTTAGGTATATATTAATAAACTTTTACAGACCATATTTTAAACACTGTGTTTAATTCTGCTACATTATACTACCAACGTTATGAACATAAAATTTTGCCAGCATATTTATCATTGTAATTTGGAGCCACGTTTTTATAGTTGCCAAATATTTTCTCTCGCGAATTAGTAAAAGCTTTATTACAATGGTTGGACATAAAATTATCATTTTAGGGTTCCGTAGTCGTTAAGTCGTGCGGTTTACTACGGCGCGTATAAAGGACCATGTTGGTTTAGGTTACAGTTTCAAATTGTTTATATTATGACGAAATAAAACTGTCACTATTGTTTTTACATTCAGTTTTATGGTTCCCTTGTCTCTATGTTTATTGGTTTAGTGACAAAACTTGAGAGATTACAAGGCGATAACATTGAAATTTTCGAGAGGATTTTCATTTTTTTGTTGAATTCATTCAAAAATGTTTAATTATTTTAAGGTAACTTAATATATGATTTTAAAGTACCATTGTTATTTTCACTACTAAAGTTATTTGAACAGAGTAGTTTACAGTGTATGTTGTTTTTATTTTGTAGAGCTCCATATTTAGTTTCTGTTTTGATTTTTATCTCGTTAAAATGGTGCTTAAATACCTAAAATACGTTTTAATAAATAACTTTTTGAACTTGATTTAAAAGTCAGTCATTATTTGGTTTATTGAATAAATACTATTTATTTGATTTCGGCGGAGTATGTCTTCTTCTTCTTCTATTCACCCCTATTAGCCGTCATCTCATTGTTTACATATCTGTCATATCTTGTTCAGTTTATCCATATTTTCTTTTTCCTACGGAACCCAACCAGAAAAAAATATCACTTCAAAATATTTTGTAAAAGCAGCGATTTAAAAGCAACTGATTTACGTGTTGATTTATGTGGGTGTATTAAAGGACCACTTTTAATTTCGCTAAGGCGCGGGAAAGCAAGCGCTATTTGTTGCGAACGTTTATAAACCTGTCCTATGATATTTATTGTTTCGAACGTGACTATACGTAGGCCATCGAGTTCAAATCTAGTAGAGTTGTAATGTAGACTATAAAGTTTTGAAACTTATCAGTGGTTTTCAACTGATGTACTAGTGTTGTACTAATTCTTACAAGTGTCACAAGTGACAGATCATTTAGGTACCTATACGACTGTCATAAGAAACTGATCTTTTTGTATTGTGGATGAGTATTTTAGCGTAAGTTCGAACGGAGGTTTTCGAAAAAGGGTTTTTTTTTCCATAAACGTATAGAATGTTCCGAAAGTACACAATCTTGAGAAGTTTTTACATCATTTTATTTAAAGAACCAGTAAGTCAGCGTAAAAGTATATTTAACATAATGATTGTTTTCTTAAGAGATACATATTTTATTTTTAATTTTCCCGTATCTCCTTCCCGTAAATAATAGTTTTTAAATGATATAAGCACTAACTGAATATTTTATTAAAACAATTAGTCATGGCATCGAACAAATCGATAATAATTATTTGTTAGCCCACCCCTACCGTTATGTCGGCAATCGAAATCGGAATCGTTGGTCGAACAATCGGAACCCATTGATTACTGCAACCATTTGGCGGAATTTTATACTAAACAAAATAAACGACATTACCACTCTACTGGGTCTATACTCGATGATATAGGTACACAAACTTATTTACTCGCAGGTGGTTCTGATTGTACACTTTACTTATAACTTATGTACGAACTACTGAGAACTGACGACCTCTGCCTGTGGCGTGGTGGGCGAACACTCGCGGTGAAGGTCGTCGGTTCTATTCCCGTATTATTTGTATAAATAATAATATTGGCCTTATATTGCGCTAACAACTATGCCGGACTGCCAAACACAGGGTTGCGGGTTCGATTCCTCCTCAGACATGTATTTATGCTGAGATATTTGTCTGTGGTCTGGTTGTTTATATGTATTATAAGTATATATTTACAAAAGTATATAAGTAGTATATCCGTTGTCTAGCACCCATAACACAAGTGTAGTTACTTAGCTTGGGGCTAGATGGCGGTGGAATCTCCTGCAATATTTATAATGTAGTTATGCTATTTCGAAGCTGAAGTAGGTACCTGAGACAAGTATTATGTAAAAAAATCAATTTTTTTATTAAATAGAAGTCATGCAGTGTATTACATCACTTAGGTAAAAATGTAGGTAGATAGAAGGTAGATACATGTACCCTCTCAGCTTAGTCGACTATGTCCAGAAGAAACTGCTATACCTAAATACATACAAGGCACATATTTCTATTCGGAAAGATATTCTGATAAATGAATATAATTCTCTATTTGTGTTGGACTACTTGCCTATACTTTTGTCTAGATGTCTGGACTCAATACGTTTGGGTTAACGAAGTTGAACCGGATGTGCAGGAAGTAAATTTTCTAAACTACTAAACTACTGTTGAATTCAGAGGCCATGTTCTCCTTTTCTTTTTGAGTTTTTTTGAATAATGAAAATAAAACTATAAAATCAGATTTACGGTACAGCGCGTGGCGACGCAGTTTTCACGTTTCAATTTGAGACCACCCCTTTCTCCAGGTTGATTAACGTGAGTGGCTAAAACGTGTAACAGATGCATCATCACAAGATATTTCAAGTAACTGTGGTTTCGTTCCTAATACATCCGATTTCTTTATTCCACGTGCCTCTGGTATACCTACAATATACATCCCTCTAATGGAAACAATAAATTATCGTTATTCCGAAGAACGGTTTTATTTTACTAGTCGAACTACGAATATAAGATCACGATTAAATTCTATACTATACAGGGTTTAAAAAAACCCTGATATCTCTCACTAAAAGATACCTAACCTATACCATGACATCACTAAAAAATATAAAAATATATATAAAAATTAAAATAAAAGAATTATTTTTATCTAATCAAATAAATTAATAAAACATAACGTATTTTTAAATAATGAAAAATACATTAAAGAAAACTAAAACCCAATTCAGTCGAAATTCAAACGAATTATTTCAATTTAAATAGAACTAGCGACCCGCCCCGGCTTCGCACGGCTATATTATGCATGTATTATACATATAAACCTTTCTCTTGAATCACTTTATCTACTAAAAAAAACCGCATCAAAATCCGTTGCGTAGTTTTAAAGATGTAAGCATACATAGGGATATAGGGACAGAGAAAGCGACTTTGTTTTATACTATGTAGTGATTATTTTAATTTAAAGTTCAAGGAAACTACCCTGATTTACTGAAAATTTTAAGGAAGTTTTAAAACTTTGTAATACCATTATTGCTGTAAATAATGGTGTTGAAAATTTCCGTATAGAGAAAGATCATAGAAAAGTACAAAGAGCAGCCTTATCGCCTTTTCGCGATATTCAGTATTTCTATAATACTTTTTCATTAAACTTTTTAAACTCACACGATTTGTATTTATAGTAATCTCCTCGCGACCATGACTATTGTAACATAGTCGAAACGTCGAGGTAAGATAAGTAAAAATAAAAAATACGCGATTAAGACCCCGGAAAATAATAACTTTTTCATCACTATATAGTATCACTATTACAACATAGTATAAAACAAAGTCGCTTTCTCTGTCCCTATTATATATTTGTATGCTTAGATCTTTAAAACTACGCAACGGATTCTGATGCGGTTTTTTTAATAGATAGAGTAATTCAAGAGAAAGGTTTATATGTATAATACATGCATAATATAGCCGTGCGAAGCCGGAGCGGGTCGCTAGTTTCATAAATACATGGGAAAAATTGCCAAAATTTCCATATTACAGAGAAAGCTCATACAAAGGTACAAAAAGCAACCTTATTGCCTAGGGGCCTAGATGCCCTTTCAGTCATTCATCAATACTGTTTCATTTCATAAAAACACGAGTAAAAGCTCTTACTCACTTAAGATATAACTTTATTTTAACTTTGAAACAGTTCTAAACCTACATCCATACACCGACACCTGCCATCACTACATAATGCAGTTCGCACTGTGTCCCCAGTCAATTTACAATACGGCGAGCGAAGTCGAGTGCGGTCACGTAGTCTACGTGACCCTTCCACAGCTGTGCAAGTTACTAACTTAGTAGGTATGATTTGAGCACAGTTTTTACAATGAGTTTAAACTTTTATTCTTCTTAGCGAGTCGATTCCGAGTAATTTTTTAGGGTTCCGTAGCCAAATGGCAAAAAACGGAGCCCTTATAGATTCGTCATGTCTGTCTATCTGCCGTAGGTATGTCACAGCCACTTTTTTCGACGTGATAACGTCTAATAAATTGATGGAACACCTGCATTCACAAAAAAGTGTCACGGTAATATTGTGTGACGTCATGCGTCATGGTAACATGACCATGACGCGTCAAGGTGACTTAGGAAACCAGAGTATTTAATAATAATATCGCTTATCTGGGCTTGTGTTATGGTGACGAGTGACAAATAGAAGACTTATATAAATGAAAAAAATATATATACAGGGTTATTGGAAATTATACTAGCAAGCCGTTGAGGGCTACTTCTGTGCATCTAAACAAACTTTTGTTCTACGACTTTTGGAAATTCGAAAAAAAAATGAAAATTTTGAGGTTATGTAAATTCGAAAAACAGCAGATTTTTTAAAACAAAGGTCATTCAGACTAAGAACATAAATATAACATAAACTAAAATATAACAAAAAAAACTAAATTTTTCATCGCTTTCTTATGACGTTATCACGTAAAATTATCGTCCGTAAACCGACTTTACAGACAACCATTAGTTTTTTTTGTTTTTTTTTTGTTAGCCTTTATTGTGACAATGCTGGGCAAAAGCCTCACTAAAACATGAGATACACTGCAGATCTGCAACCACTGTTTGGGCAACCACTGTTTCCATTGCAGAACTACCAAAGTCACCTTGGTAGATTGTACATTTTACTCTGCAATGTGGTAACCGCTTAACATCTTTCTAAGCAGTTCGGTCCTGGGCTAGGTTTGGCCAGTCTTTGTCAAATGCCAGGCCATCGTTTCCGACGTCTGCTTCGATTCCGACAACTTTCTTCCGGCACACAAAGTTTGATGATCTTAGCGCATCAGTCGGGATGCATTCGACTCACGTGTTAACTTATACAACTCTAAAGATCTACTTGTTAACTAATGTTGAGGACGAAGCAAGTATAATTAATGATTAAACGAACTTACCTTAAGTGAAGTTCTATCGTAATTATACGAGGCTTCGTCTGAAACATTAGGGCCCACCCAAAAAACCCATAAAAATTGTTTAACCAAAAAAGGAATTATCGATTCTCTGAACTAAATGAAGATGTCAACGGCTGGGGTTGCCAGGCAGGATCAGCATGCACCCAGTCTCAAATTTGAAAAATATTATTTTTATTGTAGTATTTCTCTAAACGATAGTGTACATTTGGCTGGTGCCAACGTGCTGCTGACGACTCAATTTTATCAAAATCGGTATTGTAGTTTCAGAGCCTACTTACAACTAAATCAGTCTTTATAGTACCTTTTATTAATATCGATTTAATAGCACCTTTATATTCTTATTTGGATTTTTAATTTATGTATTCCTATTTTAAAAATTATGTAAAGTTTTTATGAATAAATCAAAAGTTATTACATTTTAATCACACAAAAACGTTAACGATGACGAGTTTCGTTAAATATTGTCGCTGATTTTACAAGATGAATCAGAGATTAAGGATGCAATAATTTAAACATCACTAAACTTGAGATTAGCTATTACAAATCGTTCGAAACCGAAATTCAAGAGAAAAAAGAATCATAAACCAAAAGACACAATACATTTGGGTTCCGTCATAAATCGACTCGGCAAGATATTAAATATTCGTTAAGACGTACCTACCGACTTCGAACCCATTTATAATAATATTGGGCATATTTCAGAGGTTGTTGAGATGCACACTTTACCTGGATTTTTACATTTACCAGCTATTTGGGGAGTCACACAGAAACGAACATAGCAACATTTTAATAAAATGATGTATCTTGTAAGCATAGAATTATTATTAAGTTATGCTTCACAAGGATACATGCTATTTATATGTTTTAGGGTTTGAAATTGCACACTACAAATTATCTCTCTCTTTTACTCCTGTGCAGTTATTAGCCTCATCTGATATAACTGGTCTTCTCCCTATCCACTTCGCTCTATCTGGGACCATCGGGATACTTTACTAGGTCTTTGTTGACCACATCCGTCCACTTCAGCTTCGGCCTACCCCTTCCTTGTGTCGTAGGTATATCACTATCATCACTACATAGTATAAAACAAAGTCGCTTTCCCTGTCCCTATATCCCTATGTATGCTTAAATCTTTAAAACTACGCAACGGATTTAGATTCGGTTTTTTTTAATAGATAGAGTGATTCAAGAGGAAGGTTTATACATGCATAATATAGCCGTGCAAAGCCGGGGCGGGTCGCTAGTTAATAATAAGAGAAATAAACAAAGTCATACCTTACTAAAAAAAAAGAAGAAAGAAAGACACGTCTATGACTTTAATTACTCCATTTCAAATATAATTACGCTAAAAATATTTGTAATCATGATCTTAATCATGACCACAGAAAAACCCATGAGTTTGTTATGCCTCCTCATTGGTGGGCACGTTTCGAAGGCACACATCCTAACTTAGTTTCTAAGACGTTTGAAAGTGATTGCGAATGCAAATGATTCCAAATGAATAAACAATTGTGTCGTTGGTTTTGTTAAGCAAGTATTTTTCACAAAATTCGTTGCGTTACGGTGTAAACGCTGCAAGGATATTAAGTGGCCATAAATTGCGTTGTCTCCGCGGATGATTCCAGCCGTTTCACTTACCTACCAACGTATTATTTTCAGTTTTCACCCGACGACAGATTTATTTATGAAATCGAGGTGTTTTATACGAACGACGAACGAGGCCTGTACGGAACGCGGGAAACATTGAACGCTTTGTGCTTTAATGAAAGAGGTTTAGATGAAGATTAAAGGAATTTCGTGAGGAATTGTTTGGGGAATGAAATATTTTGTTATCTATTATGATTTTGGAGCGGCGGCGCGGAGCAGAAAAATATACATGATATTATAACGAGGAAAGATTTTTTTGTTTGTAAAGTATAGGCACTGAAACTTCTGGACCGATTTGATAAAACTTGGAGTAATATAATAATAATAATAATAAATATTTCAGGACATATTACACATCGCCATCCAGCCCCAAGCTAAGCAACTTAATGCTTGTGTTATGGGTGCCAGATAACGGATAAACTACATATATACTTTTTTTTTTTTTGTAAATACATTGAACAATATATACATATTATACATATAGGAAACACCCAGAACCAGAAACAAGAATTTATGGTCAGCATAAATACTTGTTCCCGGCGGGAATCGAACCCGCAACCTTCTGCGTCGCAGTCGGGTGTTCGCCCGACGCGCCACAGAGGTCGTCAATATATAATAATATATAATACAATATATCAATATATAATATGGACTACTTTCTAATCTGTTATTCCCACGGGATCGGAACTTAATTCGAATCCAAAGTCTTCGGGATGAAAGTCGAGGTTTATTTCACTAGGAGAACACCGTTCTATATAAGTACTTAAGTACTTGTATACAGGCTGTTTTCCGCGATTAGACCCTTTTTAATTGGGTCCTTTTTGCGTGAAGATGGAGTAGGCTTGGCCAGCAACTACTACCCTCCCAGCTTAGTCGACCATATCCAGAGGAGAGAACTTGTCAATACTTCTGGAGCCAACTAAGCCGCGGGTTTCATCACGATGTTTTCCTTCACCGTAAGAACAATGTCAATTAACGCACATAAATTTTTCTTAAGAAAAATACATTGGTGCACGGCCGGCCTATATAATACCTACTTGTAAATTAATCTGTATTCTTTACACAAGCTATAATCGATGATAAGATACTTGTAGTAGGTAGGTACTAGTATAGGAGCTGTAGTTAGGTTTATTTTTGCGTGAGGATGGAGTTGGCTTGCTCAGCACCTATGAAGAAGTTCTTTTCCCTGGACACGATTGACTAAGCTGCTACCCTCTCAGCTTAGTCAACAGTCCGTCAGCTTAGTTATGTCCGGAGCCAACTAAGCCGCGGATTTTACGTGGGTTTCATCACGTTTTCCTTCACCGTAAGAGTAATGTCAATTAGCACAGGACATGAGGAGGTTCATAGCTACACGACGCTCGCTGATCGTTTACGATCGTGCGGGTTGAGCGACGCCTGGCGCGGTCATTACTTCGATGGGTGGCCAATTGGTAGTGTGGCAAAAATGTGTTTTCGTGAGCCCCTCCGTGCTTCGGAAGGCACGTTAAGCCGTTGGTCCCGGTTGCTACCTCTAGTAGCAGTCGTTAGGTCAAGTTAGAGGTCTTAGGGCGATCTGAAAACTCTAACAATAGGTGAGCCACACCACTATACGAGAAGAAGAATAAGAATTAGCACACATTTCCTTAAAAAAATACTTGGGGCACGGCCGGCCGGGATTTGAACCCACGACTACGTATGATTAGTACCTACCTACCTACCTATTTCGAGCGACAAACATTTTATATCGAAACAAGAGTTATTAATCTCAAACCGTTTGCAGGAGCCATAAAATAACGCTTTCAATTGAGTTTTTTTTATTAAAACGAAAAAGTTTTTATTGATGCTTTTGAATTTTTATGTCAGTTGTTGAATGAATCATTAGTTTTATGTTTTTACGTTCTTAGATTTAATAGCACCTTTATATTCCCATTTGGATTTTTAATTTATGTATTCCTATTTTAAAAATTATGTAAAGTTCTTATGAATAAATCAAAAGTTATTACAGCCAATAAACCTCAGGTTAAAGAATTGCTCATGATCCACCCTGGTGGACTAAAGAGGTGGACCAACACCATGGCCCATGGATAAACGATTAGAGTTTTAGGCGAGCGGTGTTGGCTTAGTGGTAGATACCTCGACTTTCATTCTGAAGGTCGTGGGTTCGAATCCAGGCCGGCCGTGCACCAATGTATTTTGGTGTGCACCAATGTATTTTTCTTAAGAGAAATGTATGTGCGCTAATTGACATTGCTCCTCGGTGAAGGAAAACATCGTTATGAAACCCGCGGCTTAGTTGGCTACAGAAGTATTGACAAGTTCTCTCCTCTGGACATGGTCGACTAAGCTGAGAAGGTAGTAGGTGCTGGGCAAGCCTACTCCATCTTCACGCAAAAAGGACCCAATTAAAAAGGGTCAAATCGCGGAAACAGCCCATATACAAGTCATTAGAAAAACAATTATTATTTTGATTATTAAAAGCTTTAAAAAGTACCCGAGTTACCTTCAGGTACCTAAGTACCTAGATATTTTGTGGAATTTAGTCATACTTTATCTTATTACAAAACCGGCCAAGTGAGAGTCCGTGTGTCCAAGTGTTCCGTACCTATAATGTTATATGGAAGCCAAACTTAAAAAATTTCATTTCTGTTTAAAAATGAAATTAAAAAATTTAAGTCGAAATTTTTACTGATTATGTATTCATCTGATTTTATATTAACAGAAATACATAATCAGTAAAAATTTCGACTGTCTAGTTTCACGGTCGAGATAGAGCCTGGTGACAGACAGATGGACGGTCCGTTCGTTCCATAGGGTCCCAGTTTTACTACGGGTACGGAACCCTAAAAACAATGTAACAAGGTTATCGTCTATTCAATAAGGCGAGATTTTACCGCCCTTATTGCGGTGTAAAGGTAAAACGTTGTTTTAATTCGTAACTGAAAGACACTCAACGATGGGATTAGGTACCTGTTTTTTCTGGTCATTTAGGTCCAAAATAAATTAAACATGCTTATTAATATTCAGTTCAATTCAAAATCAGTTTATTGCATAAAGTCACATTGTCATTAGCTTAAAATAAATTATAACTTCTTAAAAACTAAGTTAGGAGCTGTGTCTTCGGAACGTGCCTTCCAATCAAAAGAAGCGACAAGAAACTCGGCATTTTGTCAATTTCACAAAAGTCATCATATAAACGAAGATTTGTTCCTGATTTTTCCCACAAGATACGTCCACAGAAGCGGAGTGAGGTAGCAGAGAGGCGTTTCCACCAAAAACTCCGCGTGTGGAGTCTTTATGCAATTCTATTGGTGAAAACCGTTCCGCTCCTCTCAGCTCCACTCCACTCCGCTTCGCTCCTGTGGACAGTCAGTCTAAAGCGAGTAATACGGCGGAAAGCAGCTAGTTAAATCAATAAAATAATTTGCCTGTAACTATTCCCTGAACAGTCAACGAGCCATATTTAATAGGAAAATATCCGAACGCATTCGCAGTGAAACGAGTATTTTAATATATTTCCACGCGGCCGCGCTTTCAGCACTTTGTTACTTTACAAAGCTCCGAGAGCTTTTTCTACGCATTCGAGTATTTAAACTTTATAAAAGTAAATTGTTTTTAATAGAAATATAGAGATGTTTGAATTACCTCAGATTTTCTTCGTAATTTTCCTTTAAAATTTTATAAGGTCATTGTCATCTTTATGTTTTTTTCAATCTACTTTTTTTAATAGCGTCGTCTATCGAGGCTTACGTCTAAGTTTTAGGGTGATGGTAGGTAAAAATACATTTGCCCTCGACGTATTTCTTAGATAGAATACGGAAAAAAAAGCTATATATGATTTGTTAATGCTGTTGTAATGTAATTATGTAAAATTGGCTTTTCTTTTTCTTTTTTGACATTTGTGTCATTTCTTTTTCTTTTTTGACACTTTCAATCATAAAATCTTTATTTAATATTTTTATTTTTGTTATACGTGACATTTTTTTATTTATTTAATACTAGCGACCCGCTCCGGCTTCGCACGGCTATATTATGCATGTATTATACATACATATTAAACATTCCTCTTGAATCACTCTATATATTAAAAAAAACCGCATCAAAATCCGTTGCGTAGTTTTAAAGATTTAAGCATACAAAGGGAAATAGGGACAGAGAAAGCGACTTAATCTATCTAAATAAGCTGAAATGAATTGAATTGAAGTCACTCAAGAAAAGTCCACTTTTCAGAAATGGTCTGTAAAATATTCATTTGAACCAGTGTTATGTAAGAGTTTAGTATAAGAATCTCGAAGCTGAGATAAAAGTAGTTTGAATTCCAAACTAACATCCGTGCTAGAATAGAACTAGCTACAAACAACGTTTGCGTTATGATGGTACACGCAGACCACAGACAATTGCCAACAAATAGGTCCAAATATACCATAGATTATACACTTTATAGAAAAAAAAACAAATAGTCGTCCGACATTTGTCGTCCGTCAATAGTCGTCCGTTAAAAAATACCATATGTACGTCTTAATACACTCACAGCCAAATTAAATAAAAAACTGTATATCTGTGTAAAATCTCATCTGTCGCGAGAATCTGTCGCGAGAATGGCTGAAAATGCTCACCCACAAAAGTGCCCAACGCGCCATAAGAAGTTTTCACTTCAAAAACATATCTTTCTGGAGATTCTGGAGCCAACTAAGCTGCGGGTTTCTTCACGATGTTTTTCTCGCACCGTATAAGAGCAATGTTAATAGAGCAAATTTTACGTAAGAAAAATTTATTGGTCCGAGATTCGAACCCTCAACCCTTCCTCAACCGAACTAGAGCAACACCGCTCTTAATGAGAGTTAGTCATGAATAAGTCAAGTTTTCTTTTTATTTATGTTTTCGTTATATTTTGCTTTCGTCGTATTCTGATCGGCCAATTTTAAATTCGTATTCTGCGTCCTACGAACGTAAAAGTTTCAGTTAAAGTACGAGGTAGGCAGATCGGCTCATATTAAAGCAGGCACCCGTTTCAAAGGTAAACATAGTTTTTATTAAGAAAGTTCTAACGTTTGCCGATAGTTTAAATTGTCGATATGTTAAAGTTTTCAATCGTCCGTTTACAGTACGTACTTTAGTTGCTTCTTGTAGTGGGTTCAAGTTTTATTTTACAGCCACTGGTTTGTAAAAATATACAGTAAGTATAACAAAAAAAAACTGTAACCCCTCTTAGGTACTTATACCTACCAATTGAATTCGACGATTTACAAGATTCAGCCACTCTGGATATTGTCATCGATAGACGTTTGACATATAGACTTTCTTTAAACAATGACATTTTCCCTTTAAGACCTTCTGATTCGGATCCACCAAATCGTGTCATAAAAATATTGCATGTAAATATAGGAATCATTTTAATTAAAAGTTCAAGAAAATAATATTATTGTTGTGTAGACATTCATTTAGGGCATTTTGCTTCGTAGACGAATTGAAAGTTAGACACATTAATCATAGAGGTTTTATTCGCACACCTAGATCGAAACTGTTGTAACTCAAAAAACATGATTTTTGGGACATGGCAAAAAACTGATATTATGAAAACTATGCACGATAGCAACATTTTGTATAGAGATTTTGAGAAATGTATTAGAAAATAAACCATTATGCTATTAATCAGGTAATAAATTAAGCCTTAGATAATGAGAAAACGACTAATTTAAAAAATGCTCATTGAAACTGTAATAAAATGAAATAAAAATTCAAATCAGTTAAGCAATAAGTAAGAAAACTGACTTAACTCAAAATACATCACAAAACAAAGTGTATTAAAACCAACAAAACTGTATTGAGTCAAAATACTTTGTAAGATTTTCAATAGTTTACTCACCAAAGTTGTCGCAACTCAAAATACAACACCCTAATTGCACGAGTGGGTTTAGACAAAACTGATTCGTCTTGCCATCTCCTGGACACTAAAGTAAACTGAATTACTTCGGTTTTATTGCCGTGTAGGTAATCGTATCAGGAATCCGAATATGCTGTTAACTCAAAATGCGACATTTTTGAGTTACAACAGTTTTGATCTAGCTGTGCGATGATGGTTAGTATCAACTTATTATCCTTGTTTTACCCTATCCTATCACAATATAAGGACGGCAAGCGGCTCAAGCTCTCGACTATAATCCCGTTAAAGCTCGATCCCGCTACAAAAAGCTACACAACATTAACTTGACACTAATGAATCTATAGAATGAACGATGACAGTCATTATTATACTCATTTAATGCAGTGTGGGGGCCTCCATTAATTCTAATATCTTGGCGGGAACAGTATTAATACGACGTATCAGAATGTACGGTCGGATTCAGAATTGCAGACACACCATAGAGCTTCATAATGATAAGAATTATTTTAATCCCGACGCAAAAACGACGGGGTGTTATAAGTTTGACGTGTCTCTCTCTGTGCTCCCGAACGGATTAACCAATTTTGATTTGTTTCTTTTGTATGAAAGGTGATTAACTCAAGTACGATTCTAAGGTCTTGCTCGATATGTATTTTAAAGTCTTTCAACGAATTAAATAATTAGATAAATATTATAGGAATAAAAAAGTTCCAATACCTGATAGTAATTTTAGAACTGGGTGTTCAAGAAGACAAAAGACAAAGAAGATATGCGCGAACATCCATAAAAAACATACATACAACCGAATTGAGAACCTCCTCCTTTTTTTGAAGTCGGTTAAAAATAGCAAAAACACTATGAAAGGGTTATACGAAATTATACCACTCAGACTGTGAAATGGCGAGCGAAGCCACGGGCAGAAGTTAGTCGCATATAAATCAGGATCAAGATATAAAATAGTAGCGATAGAAAAAAAAGTAAAAAATAAAGAAAATAGCAAAAACACTATGAAAGGGAAATTATACCGCTAAGACTGTGAAATAGCGAGCGAAGCCACGGACAGAAGCTAGTCGCATATAAATCAGGATCAAGATATAAAATGGTAGCGAGAGAAAAAAAAGAAAATAGCAAAAACACTATGAAAGGGTTATAAGAAATTATACCGCTAAGACAGTGAAATAGCGAGCGAAGCCACGGGCAGAAGTTAGTCGCATATAAATCAGGATCAAAATCTAAAATAGTAGCGATAGAAAACAAAGTAAAAAAAAAGGTAATAGCAAAAACACTCGAAAGGGTTATACGAAATTATACCGCTCAGACTGTGAAATGGCGAGCGAAGCCACGGGCAGAAGTTAGTCGCATATAAATCAGGATCAAGATATAAAATAGTAGCGATAGAAAAAAAGAAAATAGCACAAAACATTTAACAAAATCCTTTCCTAGCAAATACCACATATCGGTCCCAATATTTGCGATGTAGTAATTGATCGATGTAGAGTGGTCATGTGACAAATTGCTGACTCTACCTTACCCATGTCACGGTGGATCGTGACTTGAATTATAAGAAGCTGGCTGCGTCCCGCGGTTTCGTCCCACGTCTTGATGAAAATATCGGGATGAAAAGCGCACAAACGTATAGAAAAAAAAGGTGTGTTGAAGCAAGAAATAATTCTTGAATTATTTCTTGTTTTTAGTAGGTACATGTATATAGAGGATTATTTTTTGGTTCAAGAAAAAAAAATTATGTACCTACATACGAGTCCAGAAAAAAAATGTATATAAAAGTGGTTAAAAATTTGCTTTTCATAATAGTTATAAGAACTTACGTTTGGCAACTCATTTTTCGAAATCGAAAGTTTATCGAAAAACTGAGTTTTCAAATAGGTCGGCTGCATAACTGCAGACCCATCGTAGAGTTCTAAAATTATTATTATTTGAATGTTTTCATAATATAATAATAATAATAGTTTAAACAAAAGTGTTACAAAAGTAGGAGCAATGACAACGGACCTCTAACTAGGAATTAATTAATTCTTATAATTTACTAGCGACCCGCCCCGGCTTCGCACGGCTATATTAACCATGTATTATACATATAAACCTTCCTCTTGAATCACTCTATCTATTAAAAAAACCGCATCAAAATCCGTTGCGATAAAAGCGTCAACGAAATCAATTCAGTAGTTTTTGAAAAAAAAAGTAACAAACATACACGCAGACATTTTCATGTATATTATTAGTCGGATATGTTGACGGTACACGGATCTTTAGATTTTTTGCATTAGTTTTTAGCATTGTCACCGTGCGGAAGAAGGTATGTCTGTCTGTCGTGAATAAGTGAACGGGTTTCTAAGTGAACACGGAAGTGGTTCGAATATGTTTCTATATTTTCACACACTTTTAAAACTATCAGGTGACCAAAGGGCCACTGCTACTTTGGCCAACGAGTTAGTAATGCAACTTTTTGGCACCCCACCTAACAGTAGTGAGGGGCCCATACAATCAAATTCCTGTCGGCTTACCGTTACGGATTCAAGCATAGGTACTTACCTTCATAGTTGGATTTTATCGGTTTACCTTCAAAGAGATTTTACTCCTCGCTACTGGTACTTAAAACTTACCGGTACCTGAAACTTATTTAGATTTTTGTTAATATTCTTTTGAACGTTAATTTCATACAAGTTTTCCTAACCAAAACAAGTATCTATTAGTACAAGTACCTACCTACTTACAAAAATGTAACGTAGTAGGTAATATTTTTCTAGTTATATTTTTTTTGTCTCTGAGCTAGAATAATATAAACATTGTATTTGATGTTTGTAATCAGGTCTCTTGTTATTTAATCTTGTGCGGGGACAAAATGTAAACATGGTAAATAAATATACAATTTATTTATTTGATTTTAAATTACCATGGTTATTTGTAACCGACAAAAAAAACGGAGGAGGTTCTCAAATCGATGCGTATTATTGTTTATGTATGATCATTCTTTTTACAGAGTTACTACTGATTTTGATTATTCTTTTTGACGTGACTACGTTTTATAATTTGGTTTGCCGGGTGACACTTCAAGAAACTGCGTTACGCTCCGCTGACGTTATGCGCTCACAATGAGAGCGAGTGAGAGGCACGCGGGCATGGTTAGCCCGCCTAAGAGCGAGAGAGACAGACATAAAAAGTGAAAGGCACGCGTCCCTTCCACTCGAGCACAGTTGTTGTCACGTAAAACTTTCGCCCGTATACCGACTTTACAGGCAACCAGTTTTTTTTATTTATTATCATTAAAGTTAAACTAAATAAAACAGTCTCAATTCAGTCATGTGAAAATAGTGCTTTAAAACAGTAACCCCCGAATACTGAAAGGCTACTTAATCTTAAGTGGCGCTTAAATAGAAATTTAAGTGTAGGCTTCAATAGAAAGCAAACACTTAACGTCAATTTAAACGCCACTTAAGATTAAGTAGCCTTTCAGTATTCGGGGGTAAGTATGGAAATATCGTGATTAAAAAAATATAAATGTTGAAAAATAACCATATTTAAATAACTTCAGTATTTATATTTACTTTCTATTTTTACTATACTTACCTATATTTCTAAAATTACTACGAAGACCCTGGGCTCGTGTGGATCAGAAGCCTTAGATTTTTTCCAAAAATATTTCAATAGTAGTAGTAGTATATCTGTTGTCTAGCACCCATAACACAAGTCTAGTTACTTAGCTTGGGGCTAGATGGCAATGTGTGGATTGTCCTGCAATATTTTTTTTATTTTTTTTTTATTTAATATTATTGGTATTAGCTTCAGGTAACCAAAGGGCTGGCTGCTCCTCCTCCTCCTCCTCTTAGTTTTTTTTTTTATTTAATTAAGTTACAACAACAAGTAACAAGAAGCTTCAATGTTGTGATTTATACAGCAAATAAATTAAAATTTTCAAAAAACGCGGAAGATATACTGTGGGCAAAGTTAGGGGCGTTCTTTACACGACACCTTCTCATGGTGGGTGTCAGGTGTCAGATTTTGGGGTGTCAGGTGTCAGCTGTCAAGTGTCGGTATAAAATATATAGGAATAAACGGCCCGGTAGAATTATCTTCATGTTTTTACTATACCTACTTATATATAAAAAACAACGAGAAAGTACTGTGGGAAATGTTAGGTTAGATTGGGCCGTGGGCGTTTCTTATACGACACCTACACCATGCCGCGTCAGATTTCGGCTATTGGCTATCGGGTGTCTGGTGTCTAGTGTCGTGAGTCGACTATCGAGTGTCGGGTGTCGGGCTAGTTTCGGTAAAGAATCGCCCACTGGATCTGGTACAGTGGCCGGCGAGCTTTAAGCGCCCGTTTAACAGTGACCGCCTTCTCCAGTTAATTTTCGTTTTATTGCAACTGGCAATCTTAATAGCCCATTCAAAACGGGAGCAAACTTTAAGCACTAACTCACCCAATTGCTTTCACTACAAAACGTCCACAAACAATATAGACAACTAATATTATGTTTCCTGAAGGGGCGGTACTTCATAAGGCGAAGTTGTTGGCAAATTATATGAAACTTGCTTCAAGATTTGAGACCTCGATAACTTGCAGATAGTAATACCTAGAAGTACAAGGGTGCTGTGATATAGTACCTACCTATAATATTAGCACTTACTTTAAACATTTGTTTTGTTTTAAACCAACTTAAAAAAAAATAGTAGTTACTCAATAGCCTCACTAAAAAGGACTAGGTATAGTTTCAATAGGCCTCGATAAATAGAGGCACCATTATAATATGGTCAGCTGCATAATTGCAGACCCACCGTAGAGCTCGAAAACTGCTGTAATAAGAATGTTTTCAACAAGAGCAAGATTCTAGGCACCTACTTTAGTTGAAGTTTAAATTTTTTTAACTCATGAATTATCAAATAAAAATTATTAGAATTATAACATTCCAATAATAGTATTTTTGGAACTCTGCGGTGGGTTTGTAATTATGCTGCCGACTACCCACTACTCTCATTAGCTAATAATAGAAAACTAAAAGACGTCAGTAAAAATGCATTCTATATCCATTATTATATCTCTGAATCAAATTTAAAAATCGCTTTAAACATGGTTACTTGATTATCTTAAAATTAGTACCTACCTAGGTATTATAATGAACGACGACTTTTAATTTCTAAATACCTACATAAATTTTACAAATGGTTTTCAATAAATCTATATATCATCGCAATCGGTTCTCTACTTTTTGCATTAAGTGGTAACAAACCAACACACAAACTTTCACATATATAATTTTCCTTTACGGACGCTAAGTTTACGTTTGTGTTTGAAATTAAACGTTTCAAACAAAGTCACACTCTATCCAGATGGAAAAAACCACTGAAAACTTGTTATTCCGAGGCGTTTGTATTCCAAACTTTCTCGAGCACAGAAAAAACCTATAGAGCAAACCGAGAAAAAACTGACAATACTTTGTAACACCCAGCATTCAATGACTGACACAATCGTTTGGGTCCTCCGTAATTTTCCTGCCATGTTTTATCTGCCCAGAGAACAATAGCAACTCATTTTGGGGGCACAATGAATTTCATTTCGGACGCAATCCGCCAAAATACGCCCTGCCATTAAAATCCTTTACTCAAACAGTCGAGCTTTGTTGCCAAAACTAGCTGATGTTATGGTCTAGGCATTGTTTATAAATACGTTAATTAGGACGAAATATTTACTATTAGGGTGGTTTGCTTGAGATTGTGCTTAAAACATAAGCTCGTTGGCTTAAACGT
Source organism: Idaea aversata (assembly GCA_907269075.1). NCBI lineage: Eukaryota > Metazoa > Arthropoda > Insecta > Lepidoptera > Geometridae > Idaea > Idaea aversata. The sequence continues at coordinate 1,955,997 of OU026100.1, forward strand.
ATTTAGCTCCTAAAACTCCCGAAGCGCCTTGATTGCAATTGTGCTAAAACATATTTTTGAAGTGAAAACTTCTTTAGCGGCGTTGAGCACTTTTTCTGTAATGGGTATAAAATCTTAAACTCGCGTCAGGACACGTGACCTGAAGGTCAATTCTCGTAATTATAGCAAAATGCAATCTTAAATTGATCGAAGTGAAATGATATTGAAATTTAACTGTCAATTGGTATTCTGCTAACCATAATCATAATAACATTTCAGTTACATTTCAATTACATTTCAATTGCATTTCACTAACATTGAGATATAAAATCATTCAGTCATTCATTCATTTTGCTTTGTTAGGTTGGCTATGTCACAAAATTTAAAAGAATTTCATTTGGCGCCTGTTTTATTTTGGAGTGTGTTTGAAGAAACTTTGTGATATGAAGGTCCATGAGATAAATCGCGCTAACGCTCTAGATAGCAATTATGAAAGCGATCGGTAGGAAGGAAGGAAGCGAGCAATTGGTGTCGATAGCAATCAATAGCAATAGCAATAGATAGCGATTTTTACAAATAAAGTAAATAATGTGGGCCATTTCACATAACGCCATCTAGCCCTAAGCTAAACAACTAGGCTTGTATACTTAAATACTTGTTTGGGGCGAGAATCGAACCTGTAACATTCTATATGGAAATACAAGTAAAGTAAACTCCAGTCGCGCTTCGGAGATGACACGCATTATTTTTTTTATTAGATTTACACACCAACCCAACTAAGTTAACCTTAAAAATTCACTAAATTCGTTGTTTCATGTCGATTACATTTCAATCAACTCTCGATCTCAAATTTGACGTTTCTTATGCGACGAGAATACGGTCTAGATAAGTTCTATTACATTTCGATATCATATGTATTTGGAGAATACCGTTTTACGTACATTTTAGTTTCGATTGCATTTCAATTAAATTAACATTTCATTTGGATATCATGTTGAAATCTTAGTTTATGAGAATACCAAAAGATGACGTTTAGTATATTTTTTGCAATCGAAATGCAATCGAAATGATATTGAGATGTAATTTTAACAATTTTATTTATGGGAATTGGCCTTCTGATCGAAAAAGTGTAAGACGGATGGAGAGTAGACAGCTATCCCCTCTCTACGGCGCGGCGAAAACGTATGCCTGGGCCTACTGTTTTTAATTTGGCTGTGAGTGTATTAAAACGTACATATGGTATTTTTCGGACGGACGGACGACAAATGTCGGACGACTATTGACGGACGACAAATGTCGGACGACTATTGACGGACGACAAATGTCGGACGACTATTTGTTGGACGACAAATGTCGGACGACTATTTGTTGGACGACAAATGTCGGACGACTATTTGTCGTCCGACTATTTTTTTTTCATTTCATCTAAAACTCTTTTTGCGTATGTTCTCGCGACATATGAGATTTTACACAGATATACAGTTTTCACTTCTGCCTGCACTCCCGGAGTGCGCTGTTTTTTTTTTTTTTGTTCTGCAAGTCCTGTTCTGTTAATTAATATTAAAATCCATTTTAAATAACCACAAGGTTGATTATTATTTAATTACAGGTGGTTGTGTTTGACACATCAACAGTTGTTTCATCATGTTATGAACGTTATCAGAATCAGAATTTGATAATTAAAGTTTAGCTATATTTAAAGCTATATTTTATAGTAAGAGAAGTTAAAACTAAAGGTCAATTCACCTACTTCGCTCGTGAATTAATACGCAGTTGGTCTAAATATCAATATGCCGATCTCTCGTTAGGTCTATAGTGAAATTAACCGACTGCGCTGGGTTGTGACCAAAACTACGATTCTACTGTATCTCTATGGCTATACGTAAATAGTATTTGGTACAAACTCTTTTGTAACAAAAGAGTGAAAAGTTTTCATTAAAAATACTAACGTCACACCGACGTCCATCACTCGTAAATATTTCAAAACCTAAAGACTACAAAAACTTCCAATTTCACATGAATTCACAAAACACCATGGCCATGTTTTCAAATCACAACATACTTTAAGTCAAACAACAACAATAATTACAATGATTAATATTCACAAAAATAACTGTAAAGTTATGAAATAAAGTGTTTACCACATGCATATGCAATGGTGGTATCTTGCCCCAGTTGTTTTAGCAGTGGTTCTGTTTCTACTGATGGGAACTATCTTCGAGAGAAGAATTGAAGCTGCTTGGGGAAGATTCCGTGAGTTTTACTTAAAAAAGAAAAGAATTAATATAACAGTTTGGCCAGCATCAATTTGCAACAACTTTACACCCTCTCTACGATGGAGGAACTCAAGGAAGAAAACCGTTTTTTACCGGAATACTTTTTTTTTACTTTTAGCTACTGAGACACATTTCACTACAACTTTTGATCGTCCAACTTAAATGCGCGTATTAGGTATATAATTATTAAAGAATTGGCTCCAGGATTTCTTTTATACCAGAAAGGTTTTGTCGATTTTCACTAGTTTTTGTGCCTACTATTAATTTCTTAGTGGTCCTACTTGTTCCCTTACAGGGAATCGGCCGCCAACACGTCCAGGAATCCGAGTAAATTAACCGTTATTTCAAATAATATAGGTAAATAAACATAAATAAATAAACAGGACAATCCACATAGCACCATCTAGCCCCGAGCTATGCAACTAGACTTGTTCTGTAGCTAGACAACGGATAGAATACTCAAATGAATATGCTGTAAAGTTCACAAAAAATTAAGCGTCTGTGAATTTTACAGCTGCAATTTCAAGGCCTGCCACGTTATTTGCAGCCCTTGCTTTTCACATCTTACAGTGGCACATCGGCAGACACTGCTGGCACAACTGGCTGAAGAGCCAGTAACACCTCTAAATGACCCAAGTCAGACAGCATCGGCTCCACCAGCTCAGCAGACCCCACCAGCTCAGCAAGCTCCACCTCCACCACCAAAGATCACACTATCACAGAGGCACGTACCTACTTGTAAATCTGCTGGACTCTTGAACAAAAGTAATATAGAAGTCAGAGCTAATTCCTAAAGCAGTACAGGATGCTAATTCAAGATTTCTTTAGAAAAATAGCTGATCACGACTGAAACAACCAGACGTTCGAATTTTCAGGATTCAGGTTTTTGATTCATTAAACTAATCTTTAAAATAATAGCGTTTCATTGACATAGTAGCTAAAAAAAAATAAGCCGTTTATTTACACAAAACTTAACCTAAAATTTATTACCTACATCACTTCGCAATTTATAATAAAAATTCAACATGGCGGCTTTATCTATCTTATTTTGAGAGTTGATGTAGTTATATCGCTTTATAAACTAATTTATGAAACCTAAATATCTTATAATATTTCTGTTTTACGACAATTTTCATTTGAGAGTTGTGGGTATATATTAAATAACATTATACATTAAGTAAATAGGTAGTATATACCTACCTTAATCAGATAAAATTATCGGAACAATTAGAACATGAGGAAGCGTATTTAATACTAGCAGGTGCTCAGAGAATCACATACCAATAACATTTTTTTAAAGGAGTTTTCGTACGCAACAAATTAAGAATGTCCTCCCTTTTTGCACTCGGTTAAAATACTTTTGAAGCAAAGATGAATCAGAAGAGAAAATATTATTATAGTTAACAGAAATTCAAGAATTTCTTAAATTCAAATATAAACTCTAACGACATTAAGTTAAACTTATGATTCGATAGCAAACAGTTAGCACAATGAATAATTTTAATGTTAAGATGATGTCAAGGTAAGAGCCCGCCAAATTTCATTTTGACGTGACAACGTCTTATAAATTGGTTTGCCGGGTGACACTTCAAGAAACTGCGTTACGCTCCGCTCACGTTATGCGCTCACAATGAGAGCGAGTGAGAGGCACGCGGGCATGGTTAGCCCGCCTAAGAGCGAGAGAGACAGACATAAAAAGTGAAAGGCACGCGTCCCTTCCACTCGAGCACAGTTGTTGTCACGTAAAACTTTCGCCCGTATACCGACTTTTTTTTATAAAAATGACCGAGTTATAAATCTAAATCTAACATTATTTTGTAAACCGCATCCGGATATACTCTTACTTTTTCTACGAAGTACTTACTAAATTCTTAGACTTTAAAACCATCCTAAGTTTAAATTAAATTCATGTACGACAATGAATAAATGGTCAATTATGTAATGTTAATTACACTGTTGTTTTATTTGTGACAAGCCTAATAAAGAATTTAGTATTTAATAAATTATGCTCCAAATACGAGGTTTAGGTACCTACATACAAAATAATTTTAAGACGATTGCATGGTGTCTATGAGTATGACATTTGGTTATTTGTTGCTAAAAAATGTATATTTTTTTAATTTAGCGTTCATCCGGTATTAAATACCTTTAAGTAAAATTAGTTCAATTGCTTAGAAAATAAAAGTAATTTTTTTTCTAGAGTTAAATTGAACATTATAACGCGATTTAATCTATCTAAACGAGATTGTTTTAAGTAGATATGCCAAAAATAGTGATTTTGCCGAATACCGAATGCCGAATTCGGCATTCGGTATTCGGCCGAATTCGGCTATGCCGAAGCGCCTGGATGTGACTTAAGTTGCTCCATTTCAAATAATACCTTCAAGTATTTGTAATATTGACTTTAATGTGCATGATCACAAAAAAAAACCTATGAGTTTCCTGTGCTTTCTTCTCATTGGTGGGCGCGTTCCCAAGGCACAAATCCTAACTTAATTATCAAGACGCTTCAAAGTGATGTAATACATTGCATAATTCCTATTGAATAAAAAAAATTGACTTTGACTTTGACAGTACACTCCACGGTTGACAGGTTCTGATCCTTACAAATGGGTGGGCAGTAAACGCACCAGTAAATCCAAGCCTAGCAGAATTTGCTAAGATATATTTATCATATCCAGCAGTAGCAGTAGCAGTGGGAGCAGCAGTAGCAGCCTGAGCCGTAGCAGTGTGCGGGATATTTTTGGAAACAGAAATATATTATGAGAAAAAGCCCAATCGTTTGCTATTAACAAATATTTATGCATCATAATTAACCTAACTTAAATAAGATGCCGATATTAAAATTAAATATGCTTTAGTATTTGAGTATTAAATATGCTAAACGATATGACTAATAATTGTTTAAGCTAAACGATTTGAGTAAAATTAAATACTTTTGTTAATTTATTATTAAAATAAGTTTGTGAGTAATACTTATTATGCGTTTATTTTATGATTTCGTCTGCGTGGCAGTTATGTTTTATACACTAAACCCTTCTTGAATCACTCTATTCTCTAAAAAACTGCACTAAAATCCGTTGCGTATTTTTAAAGATCTAAGCATACATAGGGACAAAAAGACAGTGGGAAGTAGGGCTTGAATATCGGTCCATTTTTCAATTCTGGAATTGAGTTTCAATATTGATCTATTCAACTTCCTTTAAACATAAGAGGTAAGTATACAAAACGCATTACATTTATTGAATAATTAATGTTTTCCAAATGAAGGGGTATTTTAGGTAGGAATAAATCCATTGAAATAGCTGTTCAGAACTGTAATTATAATAAAATTGTCGTCCGACATTTGTCGTCCGTCAATAGTCGTCCGACAAATAGTCGTCCGACATTTGTCGTCCGTCAATAGTCGTAAAAAATACCATATGTACGTCTTAATACACTCACAGCCAAATTAAAAACAGTAGGCCCAGGCATACATTTTCGCTGCGCCGTAGAGAGGGGATAGCTGTCTACTCTCCATCCGTCTTACGCTTTTTCGATCAGGTCACGTGTCCGGACGCGAGTTTAAGATTTTATACCCATTACAGAAAAAGTGCTCAACGCCGCTAAAGAAGTTTTCACTTCAAAAAATTAAGGAATCTATAACTTTTGTTGGATGTGAAATTTCAAAAAAGTTAGTGTGTTTAAGCTGTTGTCTGTTAAAGAACTTCTTACACGATTACAAATGTAAGAAACTGGTGAAAAGTCGCGTTCAGCCTCGACACTAGGTGGTATTGTTTTTAAATACTTCAATCATTGTCCTCTATCGCCGCCGTCTTCGAAAACTGCCTTTTCGACTCTTAACAAACGATATCGAAATTCCGGTTTTGCTCATACCAATTCCGATATTACAAACGATACTGAATTAATTCAAAAAAATAAATAAAAATAAATATTTCAGGACATATTACACATCGCCATCCAGCCCCAAGCTAAGCAACTTAATGCTTGTGTTATGGGTGCCAGATAACGGATGAACTACTTATATACTTTTTTTTTTGTAAATATATACATATATACATATACATATTATACATATAGGAAACACCCAGAACCAGAAACAAGAATTTATGGTCAGCATAAATACTTGTTCCCGGCGGGAATCGAACCCGCAACCTTCTGCGTCGCAGTCGGGTGTTCGCCCGACGCGCCACAGAGGTCGTCGAAATTGGGAATTCTGGAATTTTGTTAAAACCGGAATTCCGGAGATCAATCCCTAGTGGGAAGCAACTTTGTTTTATACTATGTAGTGATAGTGAAAAGAGAAGCCGAATAGTTACCGAGTATTCGTAGCATCTCTAGTTATAAGTGTTCAGGCTCAGTCTGACTGAACAAATGACATAGTGTGGGTCGTCTCACCTTCGTTCACCTTGTTTTTCAATAGGTAACACAGGGTTGGAGTCAGCTATTTGCGTTTCAGATTTATTGCAAGAATTTGGCAGTGGATTTATCCGATTGAGCTGAAGCCCGGAGAGAATAACTTTAAGTGATTACTTGTTGAATAAACTTTTTAAACTTACACGATTTGTATTTATAGTTATTATAATATATTATTTATTCACAGTTATTATATTCTCTCCTCGCGATTATGGCTATTGTAAAATAGAAATAAAAATAAATATTCGCGATTAGGACCCGGGAAAAGAATTACCTATTGAATAATTCGTATTTTGAACAATGATGAATGCTTTTTATTTGGAAGTGCTTAGCCTTTTGTTTTCTTGTATTTTCTGAATGGAGGTTACTTATTATACCTACTGATATCCCCACGGGAACCGCGGGCTGCAGCTAGTTAAATTATTGGAAAGGATTCATGCGTACATATTTGACGATGGAAAATTCTCTTTTTTTAACGATCTAATTCAGCCTCTGGAGTTTCCAGCGAATCAGTTGCTTAGATGACCATGTCACTACGAAATAATCCATTCAGATTACCAAGGCTCTGATTCGTTTATTTTCAGATTAGTAATTATTTTCCCGGGTCTCAATCGCGTATTTTTCGTTTTTTATTTCTCTTACCTCGACGTTTCGACTATGTTACAATAGTCATGGTCTCGAGGAGACTGGAGCAGCGGCGAGAGTTGTCCTCTCATGTTGATAGTTGAGGGTAGTAACCGAGGGTAGGTCGAGTACCGACACTTGATTTTATAAACAGTTTTGTCAACAGTCATAAGGGCCGCGGCACACCACACTCACTATATCCTAAGATATATCCGGAGATATCTCGCGACACTTGCACATTTTTATCACTTTATTCCACGTAGATGAGAGCTTGTATCTACTTTCCCGGTTGAAATTGACATGTTTCTTAATTTCAACCGCTTCACGTACAATAATTACTATGAATACAAATCGTGTGAGTATAAAAAGTTTATTTTCAGATTAACCAATTCGCAGTGCTCTGATTGGTTTATTTTTAGATTAACCAATTCGCTGTACTCTGAATGGTTTTTTTTTCAGATTAACCAATTCGCTGTACTCTGAATGGTTTATTTTCAGATTAACCAATTCGCTGTACTCTGAATGGTTTATTTTCAGATTAACCAATTCGCTGTACTCTGAATGGTTTATTTTCAGATCAACCGATTCGCTGTGCTGTGATTGGTTTATTTGAAAGTAAGTCAAAATTCTCTATTCATTTGTAATCATACAATTTGATCACTTTAAATCTTAAAAACTAAGTTAGGCTGTGTGCCTTTAGAACGCGCCCACCAATGAGAAGAAGGACCAACCCATAGGGGTTTTTGTGACCATGCTCACAAAGGTCAAGATTACAAATACTTTTGGATGGTTATATTTAAAATAGAGTTAAGTTAAAATGATCTAATAAAAAAAGTGTTTACTAGCAATGATTCACCTAGGCTGAAGCCAAAGTGCTCACATTTTTCCAGGCGATTTAAGTTGGGAGAAGTGTATGAGATATTGTTTTATTCAATTTGATGGTTTGTAATGTTATGGGTGAATGGTTTATATTTAATATCGTATCGGACGCCAGATATAACTTTTAAGTCTCTCAAAGAAGGCTGTTGTATCAAAATCGGTTCATCACTTTATAAGATATCATAGTAACAATGAACAGGGTTTAAACTGACATTGTTGTTTTTATTCACAATCGGATTGCTAAACACAGGGTTGCGGGTTCGAATCCCGCCTCAGACAAGTATTTATGCTTAGGTATTTGTCTGTGGTCTGGTTGTTTCTATGTATTATAAGTATATATTTACAAAAGAAAAGTATTTATGTAGTATATCCGTTGTCTAGCACCCATAACACAAGTCTAGTTACTTATCTTGGGGCTAGATGGCGATGTGTGGAATGTCCTGCAATATTTATATTTATTTATTATTTATTTATTTAAGGTGAAGTAGGACCTGAAAACCCTTATCCCTTTCCTACACGCGCGCTGCGTGATAATTCTATCCCTTTCCCCCGCGCGCCGCGAAATCGCCGTTTTATCTGTTTTATGTAATTAAAAGACTAACATCTATTTTAGTGAAAAACCATCTATACTACCATATGGGATTCGATGTAAAGTTTATGAAAATATAAATTTTGTACTTGTTTTTTTCTTTACAATCGCTGTAAAATTGAAAAAGCTCAAAAAATGATGATTTTTTAGGATTTTCACGATTTTTTTCTATCGAAGCAAATCACTCTGATCGTGTTTCGAAGTGTATGACAATAAAAAGCATTTCTTCACCTTTACGACAGTAGGAATATCATTCTATGGATTTTAGTGATTGATACCCAAAAATTGTTTATAAGACACCTCTATCGCGCTTCTGGTCATACCACTTCGGCTTAAAACGGAATATTTAACATGTTTTTATTTCGTGGAGCTCGACATTTCGCCGTTATAAGCATAGTTTTTACGAGACTCATGCTGTCATCATCACGAGATTAATCTCGTAAAAATGATGCTTATAACAATATCGAGATATCGAGTTACACAAAATGTATTAAAAAACTTTTGCACCAATTAGAAGTTTTCTACCTTTCTTTTGAACTGATTTCGTTTCGATTCGAACTGACTCTATTAAAATTAGTTTTTAGTTTAGTAAATAGGATTTCTTTTTGTTTGTTTGTTATGAATAGGCTTAGAAACTACTAAACCAATTTTAATGAAACTTGGTATAAATATACATTGATTCATTGTGATTACATATCACTACATAGTATAAAATAAAGTAACTTTTCGCCGTCCCTATGTTCCTATGTATGCTTAGATCTTTAAAACGGGAGCCAATAATACGTGTACATGATATTACGCTGCCATGGATTACGACGCCATGGATTACACGACCTGATATTACGTGTACAGGCTTCGTATTATAGGTTTGAACAAATAATGTACGACCACTTATTACGAGACCACGTATTACACCGCCACGTATTACGAAGACATTGCCATAGACCTATAAAACCACAGAGTGGTTCAAACGTCTCTATGAATTGTGCTGTCTATGTGAGTGTGTGAAAGTTCAAAAGTTATTCGGACTTTCTTTATTACATTTTTGGTGCGATATCGTCTAGTTAATTGATGAAACACCTGCATTCACACAAAAGTGTCATGTTCCGGTAACATGACGCGTCCCGTTCCTGAAGCGGGGCGCATGACGTCAGGTCGAAATAATACGTGGTCTTTAGGGCAGCATATAAAGACCCATCCAGAACACCCCCTACCCAGAACCGACATGGATAGGTTAGGTTTATGTTAGAACTGCGACCACAACGCACGAGCCGAACGAGCGAAGCGAGCGGTGCCGCGGCAGCGGCCGGCGAGTGCTAGAAACGAATTCTACCCATTTTACTTGGTTACGACGAACCACTCTGTGGTTTTATAGGTCTATGGCAATGTCTTTGTAATACGTGGCGGTGTAATACGTGGTCTCGTAATATATGGAACCGTAATACCACCGCGGACAAATATTACACGACCACGTATTACACGACCTGTATTACGCGACCAAATATTACACAGTCACGTATTACGAGTACATTTTGGCTTCGTAATATCGGGTCGTGTAATACGTGGTCTCGTAATATATGGACTCTTTAAAACTACGCAACGGATTTTGATGCGGTTTTTGAAAAAAATAGATAGAGTGGTTAAAGAGGAAGGTTTTTAGATATAATACATGCATAATACAGCCGTGCGAAGCCGGGGCGGGTCGCTAGTAGGCTACATTTTATGCCAATATTTGCACGGGATCTGAACTTACACGGGTGAAACCGTGAGGTACTCATAGTAATTTTTTTTTTAATTCTCCATTTATATTGATTGCAGCAACCATGTGGAAAACAGCTTATTTAGTTGTTGTTATTGAATTCATTCTTTTGATTGCGTTTTTCAATTTGTCTGCCGTATCAAAACTAATGCGATTTGACATTGCATTGTGGTTAGCTAATGGATATTTTTGCGGCGCGTAGCCTTTAGAAAATTATCTAATGATCTTACTTATTTAAGTTAAGCCATGTTAAGCTTGGTTAGGTTATACAGCGTATCACGGAAACCCTATTCGTAATCCCACACCTTATCCAAATAAAATAGAAACAAACTTAGAAAAATATTGTTTCGTTTTGGAATATTACCAATTATTATGCAGAATTTGTGTAGTTTTCAAAGTGGCTAAACCAATATTTACCAGCTACGGACTACGGACCCGCTGTCAATAAATAAAGTAACCTCTTGAAAGTCCTCAACTATCCAGTTACTAATTCGGATAATTTTTAAAAACTAATTAACGCCTCCTTCCGATACAATGTTTAATTGCAAATTTTCGCTAATGATGTTTTCAAGATCATCTACTCGCGAATCAATTTTATTCGCGGTTTCAGGTTACACTTTAAATTACCTACTTAATTCTTTTATATTCATGCAAAAGCTTACTAGCACCTAAGAGAGTATTACAGGGTTTTTGTTACATACTGTATATTTTACTGATTTCAGCCCTTCGAACTTTTCACCCGAGTCACTCCGACACAAGTACGCAAAAAATATTTCCATCTTAATGATATCAATGGGGTATTTTCCTAAAAAGTCAGAAGTCAAAGTTTAAGAGGCGCACTGTAGTTCGTCGTCTTAACTTTCGGGACGTTTTTTTCCATTTATAAAATACTAGCTGCGCCCCGCGGTTTCACCCGCGCAAGTCCGAGTCTTGTAGGAATATCGGAATAAGAAGTAGCTTATTTGTTAGGGTCTCTAGCTACCTGCTACCGACTTTCATCACAATTCGTATAGTAGTTTTTGTGTTTAGCAATGCCAGTATTAAGGGAAAGCGGTGTTATAGGAAAGCGAGACGTTAAGGGAAGGAACGTCACGTCAAGGTAACGTGAGGTCTCGTGGGAGAGCGAAGTCTTGGGAAAGCGAAGACGTGGAAAACGGTTATATTTTTAGGAGTCCAGACAGACCCAGAATGCTTTTCTGACACGGAACCGTCGCGGATGGAGTAGCAAACACGTGCGAGCGAAGCGAGCGGTTACATTTCTAGGAGTCCAGATAGGCCCGGAATGTTTTTTTGACAAATTACCGTCACGGGTGGAGAAGGTTAGGTTAGGGCCCCTCCCTCTTTCATACCCTTTCTCTTTCCTGTCCTCCCCTTTCCTCTCCTCCCCCTTTCCTCTTCTCCCCATTTCATTCCCTCCCTCTTTCATACCCTTTCTCTTTCCTGTCCTCCCCTTTCCTCTCCTCCCCATTTCGTCTCTTCCCTCTTACATCCCCTTCCTCTTTCCTATCCTCCCCTTTCCAGTCCTCCCCCTTTCCTGTGCTCCCCCTTTTTATTTTTCTTACCCTTCTCCCCTTCATCACTCTCTCCGCCTCCGCCCAAATACAACTTTTTAAAATATATTTTGAGTCCTGATCCCGTAAGTCCAGATCCCGTGGGAATATCGGGAAAAAAGTAGCCTTTGTGTTAATTCAGGTCTCCAGCTATCTACTTACTGATTTTCACCGCAATCTGTTCGGTAGTTTTTGCGTAAAGGAGTAATCCCGTAAGTCCCGATCCCGTAGGAATATCGGGATTAAAAGTAGCCTATGTGTTAATCCAGGTCTCTGGCTTACCGAGTTACCGAGATACCGAGTTTCAACGCAATCGGTCCAGAAGTTTTTTGTGTGAAGGAGTAATCCCGTAAGTCCCGATCCCGTGGGAATATCGGGATAAAACGTAGCCTATGTGTTAATCCAGGTACTCAGCTATCTAAATACCGAGTTTCAACGCAATCGGTCCAGTAGTTTTTGCGTGAAGGAGTAACAAACATATACACACACACACACACATACACACACACAAACTTTCACATTTATAATATTATAGTAGGATCTACGTATCTCTGGTCTACCTCGTTATCTTGAGGTGGAAAACCGGAAGAACACTGCCCGTGGAAAAGCTAGGTGAATTCTGTTGGTGGACCACGGGCAAGGCGATTTATAAAGGTCGCTCATTCAGGTCAGGCAAGGTTTTTTTTAGAAAATTAAACTCTTTATTTCACTTAAACTTAATCGCTTTACCGTGGTTCACCACCAGAGTTCATCTGGGTAAACCAGGGGGAGTTTTTTCTTCCTGTGATAGTATAAATCATAATGAATCTCTATAACCTCAGGAGGTACTAGCGTCTTCACTTGTTAATCAGCAAGCCAGGATTTTTTTATTTAAGGTTTATCGAAAACATCTAGTGAAGAAACCATTTCATTAAATGCGTTTTTTTTAAATAAAGGTTTCGTGTACATTAATCTAAAACATGCAATGCAACTTTTCGTTTTTTTTAACGATGTTGTCCTGGAGCGACGGAGGATATGCCTCTTGAAAGTCCATCACTACATAGTATAAAACAAAGTCGCTTTTTCTGTCCCTATTTCCCTTTGTATGCTTAGATCTTTAAAACTACGCAACGGATTTTGATGCGGTTTTTTTTAATAGATAGAGTGATTCAAGAGGAAGGTTTATATGTGTAATACATGCATAATATAGCTGTGCGAAGCCGGAGCAGGTCGCTAGTTGGTAATAAAGTCCTCACTAGTCAATAAATGATACAAGTTATTTTTCTAACGAACATTATCGAAAACATTTCGAAAAAAATAAAACCATTTCAAAAAATAGGTACTTACGTCTTTTTTTTAAATAAAAACAAAGGTTTCGTGTATTTATACAAAAATCTAAAACATGCAATGACCTTCAAAACTAAAAGGTCACATCACATTATTGATTGTAATTCATATAAACACAAAAAAGTAGTAGTAAACATAAAAAACCCGCAGTTTTTTTTACCGATACGTAAGCCAAATGTAAAAAAAATATTTAAGTAATTGTACCTATATGTAGTGTGTAACATATACGATGACGAATGTTTAAAATAAGAAAATTAATATTGTATTTTAAATAGGTCAACACGTAACGTGGAGACGACACATACCTAGTGACAAATGTTTATGTAAAAGGAAATTAATATTGTATTTACTACAAATCATAACAATAACAGACTACGTTTACCTAGATAAGATAATTAGTATATAAGCACGAGTTTTCCCCAATAAAGTACAGTTCAGAGTTGAGAACCAAACTAATATCGTGTTATTTACATCAATCCTTTACAATAAGAATAATAAGAAAATTCCCCATTAGGTTCTGATTTGGAAAAGCTTTGTGCAATTGCCTTTCTATAGATAGATAAACCTCGAATTACATTCGGTTTTGATTTAGTCCAATTTCATTAACGGAAAACTGTATTATTTCCTAAAACCGCTCCCGTGCGTTCACTGGCTAATAATCGTGTTATCTAATAAAATCCCTGAATTCACCCGGGGCATGAGTACGTAATGTAGGGGAAAGTGAGGCGAAAGGGGATAGTTTAAAAAAGTCGAGTATTCTAAATCACGGATGCAATGTAGCCCCGGAAAAAGCTTCAACGGAAGACCAGTGTCAGTCGAAAGGCTAGCATTATGCTGAGTTGAGGATCGCAAAAAAATTGTACAATTTTATATTATAGTTTTAATAGCATTTAGTTTCTTTGTGTTTTATAGTTTATCTAGTCCATAAGCTCACTGAAAGGTTTTTTAGTGCGAATAAATGGATTATATTCTACTAGCGACCCGCCCCGGCTTCGCACGGCTGTATTAAGCATGTATTATATCTAAAAACCTTCTTCTTTAATCACTCTATCTAGGGACAGAGAAAGCGACTTTGTATTATATTAAGTAGTGATAGTTATTCTAATCCCGGTGAGCTCGTGAAACGTTACATTTTTATGTCAAGGACAGTTTTTGACGTGATAACGTCTTAATAATTGGTGAGCATCTGCACTCTTAAAAAAGTGTGACGTCATGCGCTATTGACAAGTAACCATAGAAACGTTATTGACTAGTAACCATAGCAACGTTTTGAAGTATGAAATGGTCAACGATACAAATTAAAGCGTTCTTATGATCATGCACGTAAAACATTTCTAAGGTGGTATCATGTCGATAAATATCCCGTTTTAATATATTCTGTAGTGAAAATTAGGTATCTAAAATACTACATTTTGTTTTCGAGTTATGGTTTTTCCTATTTACCCCCACCTTCCCCAAAATAGTAGGTTAGATAGACGTATTTTACTAGCCCGGGGGAACTGGGCTCGACCTTTGGATATCACTAACATGCCTATTTGGGAATACTCCGCCTCTAATAATGTTTAATCTTTAAGCTTAATTATGTTTTTTTGTACGCTAAATATTTTGTAAATATTTAATTTACTCGGTTATGATAATTACAAAGGCAAATAAACTTTTTAAACTCACACGATTTTATTCATAGTCATTGTTTTAAGACGACCCAGTTGGCACAATGGTCACCATGCCGGACTGCCAAACACAGGGTTGCGGGTTCGATTCCCGCTTCAGACAAGTATTTATGCTTAGATATTTGTTTGTGGTCTGGTTGTTTCTATGTATTATAAGTATATATTTACAAAAGAAAAGTATGTAAGTAGTATATCCGACCCATAACACAAGTCTAGTTACTTAGCTTGGGGCTAGATGGCGATGTGTGAAATGTCCTGCAATAGTTATTTATTTTAGTTATAGTAGTAGTTATTTATTTATTTTATTTGTAAGGACAGTCTACAGCTTAATTCTCCCGGGTCTTTGCGTTTTTTCATTTCTCTTACCTCGATGTTTCGACTATGTAACAATAGTCATGGTCGCGAGGAGACTGCTGGAGCAGCGGCGAGCGCTGTCATGTCATGCTAATAGTTGAGGGTAGTAACCGAGGGTAGGTTGAGTACCGACACTCGATTTTATAAACTGCTCCAGTTTCTATTAGAATATTTAATTTAACATAACGTCGAGGTAAGAGAAAAAAATATGTGATGAAGACCCGGGAAATTAATTACCATACATTAGAAGGACTTTCACATTATGTCCTTATTTCTATCTAAATATGACTAGACAGGTAGATACATATACGTATTGTAGGATTTTTTATTGCCAAACAATGTTTCTTAACATGATATTTTTAGACTATAGTTTTCATAGGCGATTTCCGTTTCGAAGCGATAAAGATTTTCATCTCAAAATTTTACCAAAAGTAGCTTCGCGACTTCTTCCGCTTAGGTACTATGTAGAATTGATTACTTTTGCTTATTTAATTGTGAGACACGAGTGCATTGTTTGTTGATAATTAATTATTAGTCATTGCATACGATTTATCTGACTGTAAGCACCAAATAAACTCGAGCCTTTGACATGCATGCTTTTATTAAAATACAAGAACTAATACAATTTCTAAGACCTGCTGTATGTTATACCTACTGCCTACTGTATTTTGCAAATAAATCTGAATCCGCTTAGTAGTTGAATTTTCCAAAATTCTTCCCGAGCTATGTCTACGGCACAATAGCTATTTGTGTGACTATCTAAGTACTGATTCAAAGTTCTGATTGAATTTTAAATAAGTCCACGCCTGTACGGTGAACAAGTTCGCAAGATAAATTTTTGGGGACATCTGACCTATCATCTAAAATTCATATAATTTTTAAATTTGATAATTTATTTAGGTACAGATAGATCGCTAAATTATCGAGTCGTTATCAAGGCTATTACAATTTATTCCGAATTTCCCACGGTATCGGGAATTACGCGGGTAAAACCGGGGTCACTATTAGTTTCACGTCTCGTCACCTCAGACAAAGATGTTTAGGTGGTGGGTATATACATACCCTCGACCAAACCGGTGCCGGTTGCTACTGTCCCATACGAAGCCCGAACCCCTGGTAATTTCCCAAGCGACCGAAATCCTTTTGGTTTACCGTTTACATTGATTAAGAATCTTCGTAACTATGAGTTTAGTTGGATTTAGTCATGCCTTATTATACCCTCGCACTTCCTGGACCCTGCAAAAACCCTTTTTTTATCGATGGGAAAATGCATAATTGCTTCTCCCGCCACCCTGAGGGGGAGAGGGTGACGGGGGTATGTTGGGCCGCCTTCAGCCTGAGGATGGTAGGCGACCGGAGGCCTACCCACTAAAACCCATCGGTGTTTCGCCAATAGTCGACGTCCGACGGACTACAGCTTACTTGCGCAGGGCTTCTGTGACTCCATCGGCGACTTGTCCGTTGGGACCCAACTTTGAGTCGGTTGTTTCTTGCTCTTCCTACAGAAAAACCCGAAAAGCGGGAAAAATCCGTTCAGAGGCGACGCAGAACATACGCCGCCGCTATCGCTATCAACCCCAAGGACCCTGCAGAAACCCTGGTCATGATTTATTGTTTTATGGACTGAGGACCAAGGTTGATCGCTGCAAGGCAAATCTTGGAATATGGGGCATGATTGATCCATGGCAAAATCCAGTGTGACTGTGGCGCTCCCAAGCAAAATATACAGCACCTACTACGTTTGCAAGATTGTCAGTTGCGAGTTTTGTAATGAAAAGATGCCTAGTACCACCCTATAGCCAAAGGGTCGATTCTACTGCTTTAAAATTAAAAGTAAGCAATTTAGATAAGCATTTTGCATTTTGCGGCAAGTATTTTACTCATCGCTCCGAAGATCCTCAACAGATCTTCATTAAATTATAAGGCCAACTTAAAGTAACCTAAGTACTAGTAAAGTTTCAAATAAAAATAATAATCAAAATAGGATTTCATAGGGCTAAAAGGTATCCAGTAGGCGGGTTAAAAGACGACGGACTAAAACGACAAAAACGGACGATAAAAAATCTATAAGATCATAAACATATAATATTTTTTCTGGGTCAGATCCGTCAGATCAAATCAAATTAAAATTCTTTATTTGTTTGGAATCTTACAATATCCATGACATCACTGTGATGTGTCTTATAAATTAAGTTAGGATGAGTGCCTTCGGAACGCGCCCACCAATGAGAAGAAGGCACATGAAACTCATGGTTGTAATCTACGACCTATAGAGGAGTAGTAGCATACATACAAACATACTTACACATATAGTTACATACATTTATGGCACTTAATGACAGAGAAGAGAAAAAAATTACCAGACATAAAGCAGTGACGCGTTGCTCGTTTGATCAATTAATATGTGGGGAAAATTAGACTTTCTTCGTCAAGTTACATGGCGAGTTGACTTGATCAAGTAACTATCCCAATGTAAACGAACACCAAACGCATTCTATTTACCGACAATGGCCAGGTTTAATGCCAGATTTTATTATTTAGCCGAATCCGAGTCTCTCAAGTTTTTTATACACAAGTAGAAAAAGAAATTGAATGAAACGATGCCCTTTCACAAGTAGAGACGATTTCTTAGAACACAAATTACTAAAAAATAAGTCTGAGAGATAGAAAATAAATTATTTATTACCTACCAGTAAGTACCTAGTTACCTACCAATAAGCTAGTTCTAGTATAATCTCTTTTAAGTGGCTTTCTAAACGCTCATTAAAGTGAACTTAGATGTTTTCGGACCTAGTTCTGTATCCTTAACACGATTTGTTTACGCACTCGATTTAACGTTACTGAGTTAATGGTACTTCATATTGAGCATTTCTATCAAACAAGACTAGAATCAGCCAATACACGAGCCGAGGAATATATCTTAAACACACACATACATAAATAAATCACAAAATTAAAATAATATCTTTTAACATAATATAGAGTAGCACAATAGATCCGCTTTCAGCGGTAAAGCCGCCTGATTTTGCCGCTCTTCTCTTCTAGGCAACCTTAGAATGGTGAAGATTCTACGAAAAATTAAAGGTACCCTGAGTGTAGAAAATGAGAAAATATTATACAATAGATAAAACTCTTCATATCACTTACAAATTTTTAACGTTTATCGAACACTATCACAACTTGTTGTAAGGGTCCAATTGATACCTAGACCTCTCTTCACTACATAGTATAAAATAAAGTCACTTTTCGCCGTCCCTATATCCCTATGTCTCTTTGTATGCTTAGATCTTTAAAACTACGCAACGGATTTTGATGCGGTTTTTTTTAATAGATACAGTGATTCAGGAGGAAGGTTTATATGTATAATACATGCATAATATAGCCGTGCGAAGCCGGAGCGGGTCGCTATTCTTTTAAAAAGTTTTTAATGATCTGAGTTTTTCATTCTCTCCTTGCTCAATACCTACACGTAGCAAACCTACTAACTCTTCCGTAAACATGAGCCCGGCCAACCGCAAGGAACCTTTTGCGATATAAAATCTAAAATCCGTAGAAATCCCGCTATAATTAAAACCCTACCGCGTCCATTATTATACAAAGCAAATATTTAAATAACAAATTATATCGTGCATCTCGTATTGTGTCTGTATACAAATCCAGAGTGGTTGCTCCCACGGGTTTTGTTGTCTTATGATTATGAATTTTAGGATGCATCCGGTTGCTTTGTGATGGTCGCTTTGATACGGTGGGGTTAAACTTGCAGCGGGATGTTTGCATATCTTTATTAGGTATAACTAATAGCAGCCCTCCGCGGTATCATCCGCGTAACTTCCGTTCCCGTGAAAATATCCCAATCACTTCCAATGAATCAATGTATTCTCATACCACGACGCAGCGACGCAGAAGGTTGCGGGTTCGATTCCCGCCGGGAACAAGTATTTATGCTGACCATAAATTCTTGTTTCTGGTTCTGGGTGTTTCCTGTATGTATAATATGTATTTATTTACAAAAAAAAAAGTATATAAGTAGTTTATCCGTTATCTGGCACCCATAACACAAGCATTAAGTTGCTTAGCTTGGGGCTGGATGGCGATGTGTAATATGTCCTGAAATATTTATTTATTTATTTTTATTTATTTTATACCAAGTTTCATCGAAATCGATTCAGTAGGTTCGGAGCTTATTCAATGCAAACAAACAATCAAATATGTCCTCTTTATAATATACTAGCTGCACTCCGCAATTTCACCCTCGTAACTCCCGATTCCGTGGGAATATCGGGATAAATTAAGATGTAAGCTATCCTATCTTTCAAGTTGGATCAAACTGCACAAGGTGTGAAAATTTGATTTAAATCGGTTAAGTAGTTTAGGAGTCCATTGCGCACAAACAACGTGACACGTCATTTATATATATTAGAATAATTTATATAAGGGTGTCCCGTAATGAATGGACATGCGGGGGCACCTACGAATAGAGGACACTGTGCCGGTTCAGGAAAATGAAAGTTATGTTCTATGAAAGTCTTTTGGTTTCCGAGATATCCGCCATTTATAAATTTAAAAAATGGCAAATATCTCCTCTTAATAAATATACTATCTGCGTCACGTGGTTTCACCGGCGTAAGTCCCGATCCTGTTAAAAATACAAAATTGAAATCGGTTCACTAATTTTAGCTTCACAGCCTCACAAACTCACAAACTTTCCCTCTTTATAATATTAGTTTAGAAATATGTTTAGAAATATAGATATCTTAATATATATAAATCTCGTGTCACAATGTTTGTCCTCAATGGACTCCTAAACCACTTAACCGATTATAATAAAATTCGCACACCATGTGCAGTTCGATCCAACTTGAGAGATAGGATAGCTTATATCCCGATATTCCCACGGGATCGGGAGTTACGCGGGTGAAACCGCGTAGGGCAGCTAGTAAATATATAGAAGAGGTCTTACCATAAGATAATTACGTGCTCGATCAAAGGTTTCATAGTGAGTATTTACCAAATAACTTCAAGATTAAAATTGCAGTATATTTCACACAGCGGTTCTAGTCCCATGTTAAGCAACTAGGCTAGTGTTATGGTGGCCAGAAAACAGATAAAATAAACCTACTTGCACATCCGCATTTACCTACTTTTCTTGTGTAAATACTTTTAAACGGGTCATTTACCATGTTTTTGTTTTAATTTAGAAGTGGTTTTAAAAACCGTTTTCCACACCCTATGCCATTTTACACCATTTTCCATTTTACTTTTATCTGGATAAGTAATTATTTAGTGCTTCATAACGCGATCAGTGTGACCAAACCTCATCGTTAGCTGTAGCATAGCGAAGCTTTGTGATTAAATACATATATCTACTTGAATCACTAGAGTCATGGAAATATTCGGTTTCAAATTAATTTAAGTAATTATCTTTGACTAATTGCTTTATAATAAGAGTTCTTTTGTAATCAACTTCAAAAGGGGAGATTGTATAATGTGTAATTCAAGTTAAGCAATAGGTAGATCATCATCATCATCATCATATTGTCTTATCTTACATCTGGGGCTGACAAAGCCACCAACACTTCGACCCTGTGGAATCTTTTGTGTTTACCCCTTAATGTGTCTTACTCTTTGAAGAAGTGCTCGATTAACGCGGTGATCCCACTAAGAGGAAGAAACCTATATTCCTCCGGTTTGGGATACGCATTCCCAAGGAGGCTCATACGCTTCGCTGCTAAGACGTCGCATTCACACAGGATGTGCTCCATAGTCTCTCTGACATCACCGGATGCTCTACAGTCATCATCATATAAGCCACAACACGTCCACTGCTGAACATAGGCCTCCCCCAAAAACTTCCAGAGAGATCGGTTGCATGCCCTCTGCGTCCAACGACTTCCTGCGACCTTAAGGTGAAAGGGTACCGGCGCTCCCTCCATACAAACTTAGTCGACAGTTTTATGAAATAAAAATATTTGCTCTAGTGTCATTATCCAGGGAGAAAACAGTCGACTACGTTTGTATGGAGAGAACCCCCGGTACCCTTTCCTCTTAACTAGGTCGTCAATCCTATCTAGTCAGAGGCTTGCTTCCTAAGTAGATGAACCTCGTTCGTTCGTTCGAGCGTAGGTTCGTGTGAGTAAGAGCTCACACGAACCTACGCTCCAGAGCTGGCATTTCTGATGTTTCTCAGAAGCTGCTGACAATCAAGTATCGTCCTGATCAGTTGTAAAATACAACCTGTAGGGTACCAACAAACATACTGACAGAAGAAAACAAATTTTGCCAAACTTCAAGGAGAGACACATGACTAGCTTCTCTCGCTCGATCAATAAGGTCCGTCTGAAGAGTAGAGAGTCCCATGCAAAATTCAAATGTAACGGAGGTAGCGGGAATACGAAAACTGAATACGTCATAATGTGTAACGGAAGCCAGGAAAGAGAATGTAGATAATCTGACTTCTTTGATATAAAAGCTTCTCCTTATGCTGTTTGATGGAAATAGGTTTAGCCGTTTAAAGTTATACGGGGCTAAAATTCGGAATCATCCACTGATGGTTGATATGGGAGTACCATTGTCTTATTTGATCACTTGTAGTCAGTTAAGAAATTTGAGTGCCGACTGACCACAGGTGGTGTAATATGGTGGTCATGTGGTCAGATTTGGGGACTAAAGTTAAAGGGAAAATGACAAGAGACTTCCCTTTATCCCCCATTTACGGGAAAAAATCTAGATAGTAAAAATACTTCGGGAGAAAATGCAACTTTCACCACCCATTATCCCCCAAATTGCCCAGATTATGCCGAAAATTCCCATGTTTCTGGATTTGGGGGATAGTGGGAATACCCCTAAACAATCGAATATTTACTTATGTCAGCGGTTAGGTATTATCAGGTAATTTGTAACAACCCTGCTGCGATAACCCGCAGCGTCCAGGGTTGACACGCACCTTTTTACATTTTAATTTATTTATTTTGTTTAAAGATTAACTGGCTCGTAAAATCTTAATGTTAAAACAGTTGTAGCAGTTTAAATAATACAAAATGTATAGTCCTGACTGATTGATTAATCAACGCACAGCTCAAAAAAATAAACATATCGGGCTATTTGTCTTACAGCTGCTACGATGTATTTATGTAGGATTTTGGAAAATTTAATTCCCATATTGAAACGTCTTAAAAATTGAGTTAGGATGTGTGCATTGATAATTTACCATACAAAATTTTGAACGAACTGCTAACAAATCACTAATTGTACAAATTCAGAATTTGAAAGAATGGCGATGCTCCCTGCCTGTGGAATGCGCCCATTAATGAGAAAGAGGCACAAGAAACTCATGGGGTTTCTCTTTTTGTGATCATGCGCATAAAGGTCAAAATATAACAAATATTTTTGAAGGTATATTTGAAATGAAGCAATTGAAGAATATAATAATATAATCATCACTACATAGGTAGTAAGTAAAAATCAAAGTCGCTTCCCGCTGTATCACATGAGTAAATTCTTTATTCTTGGATGTCCATAAGCATGCTTAGATCTTTAAAACTACACAACGGAGTTTGATGCGATTTTTTTAATAGATAGAGCGATTCAAGAGGAAGGTTTTAGTACATAAAACAAAACTACCACGCGTACGAAGTCACGGGCATAATTAATACAATTCACCTGTGATAGAATGAAATCAAGTGTTTATTGGTTTCAAACACTTGATTTCATTCCCTCCCACTACAATCACAGTGAAATCACCCGAAAGTGTATAATGAATGATAATTAAACCATCGCCGCACGGAAGCCCACTTACCCGACGTAATACCAACATAAACAGCAACGTATAGCGCCATATACCATCATATCGCTGAATTGTTATTGCAACGTCATCTAAATCAGATTAGTGCGGCGTCAACGGTTCTTGTGTTATAATTAATAACAGAGTATCGGAAACTGCAGGTATTGTGGCGATAGTGGGGTGGGAGTAGTCATTACATAATGAGGAATTATCTATTATGCGATAAAATTATGTGCGCTAATAAACATTGCTCTTACGCAGAAGGAAAACATCGTGATGAAACCCGTGATTTAGTTAACTCCAGACGAGTTATTTCCTCTGACATGGTCTATTAACGCAGTGATCCCACTAAGAGGAAGAAACCTATATTCCTCCGATTTGGGATACGCATTTCCAAAGAGGCTAATACGCTTCTCGCAGTCACACAGTACGTGCTCCATAGTTTCCCTGACATCAACGCAGGCTCTGCAGTCATCGTCATATCAGCTGCAGGACGTCCACTGCTGAACATAGGCCTGCCCCAAAGACTTCCAGAGGGATCGAATATACTATCATGTAGGAAGCAAGCCTACTCCATCTAATACATGTCCGAGGCCCTACAGATTCCAGATTCTTCTATCTTCTCTAAATATGCTTTGTCTTGAATGATTGACTGACGGATCAACGCCAACGCACCGCTGATCGTAGAGACCTGAAACTTGGAGGGTGTGTTCTTTGTGACGACCCAATTGGCACAATGGTTATCATGCCGGACTGCCAAACATAAGGTTAAGAGTTCGATTCCCGCCTCAGACAAGTATTTAGATATAATGTCTGGGGTTTGGTTGTTTCTATGTATTATCACTACATAGTATAAAATAAAGTCACTTTTCGCAGTCCCTATGTCCCTTTGTATGCTTATATTTTTAAAACTACGCAAGGGATTTTGATGCGGTTTTTTTAATAGATAGAGTGATTCAAGAGGAAGGTTTATATGTATAATACATGCATAATATAGCCGTGCGAAGCCGGGGCGGGTCGCTAGTATTATTATAACGCGTAGTGAAGGAGAATCATGCGGGTGATGTCGGAGTTCAAAACTAGTAAACATACCTACATGGTCAACAAGGGAGGCCATAAATTTCTAGGAATCACCCTTTTTGTCAAGCGGACATGTTTAGACTTTCGTGATTTATAATTTCAACGGAGCGACCACCAATGCCGCACTCCGGTCTACTGGGAAAAAACATTCATCGGAACATTGTTTTAATATTGTTAGGGATTTTTCGTGATTAATTTGTAGCACCAGGTTACATTGGTAGAGTTATGTTTTAAAAAAGTAAAATTTTACACGTGTAAAATAGCAATCACTTGTGTACGGCTAAGTCAGAATTGCAAACCCACCGTAGAGTTCTAAAATGATTATTGGAGTATTTTTAATAATTTATGTAATAAATTCATGAGTTTAAAGACTTTAAACTTGAACTCGAGCATGACCTTAGAATCTTGCTTGAGTTAAAAGCATTCTAATAATAGCAGTTTTGGAGCTCTACGGTGGTTCTGCAATTATAACTCCGGCTGTACAATGTACAAAGGCGAGAATCCATTCATCAAAACTTTTGTACTTTTGTACATTGAAACTATTGTACCATCTTAAGAGGAAAGAGTACCGACGCTCTCTTCATACAAACGTAGTCGACTGTTTCCTCCCTGGATAATGACACTATAGCAAAGATTTTTGTTGCATAAAACTTATAACTGCCATGACCATGCCAAACACAGGGTTGCGGGTTCGATACCCGTCTCAGACATGTATTTATGCTTAGATATTTGTCTGTGGCTGTTTCTTTGTATTCTAAGTATATATTTATAAAAGTATATAAGTATAGTATATTCGTTGTCTAGCACCCATAACACAAATCTAGTTACTTAGCTTGGGGCTAGATAGCGATGTGTGAAATGGCCTGTTTTTTCCCGTTACTTTTTATCCCGATAATCTTACGGAATTGGGACTTCCGCGGGTGAAACGGCAGGGCGCAGCTAGTAGCCTATAAAATTAGATATATCGTCATAAAAATAGTAATAAATAATAAAACTTATAGACAAAAATGTACTGTACAGAGGACATTATTCAATTTCATTTTATTTCAATATTTACTTACTGCATACAAATGTTACATTACCCATACCTATAATATAGGAACTTACAAAATTGTTTGCTACAACTATTATAATAAACAAAACAGTCGATAAATATAAAAAGGGTGGGAATTTTAAGCATAGACTACGTACTTAAAATCGGCCATATTTTTATTTACCAGATTTTTTGACGTGATAATCACTACATAGTATAAAACAAAGTCGCTTTCTCTGTCCCTATGTCCCTGTATTCGCTATGTATGCGTAAATCTTTAAACGCAACGGATTTTGATGCGGTTTTTTTAATGGATAGAGTGATTCAAGAGGAAGGTTTATATGTATAATACATGCATAATATAGCCGTGCGAAGCCGGAGCGGGTCGCTAGTGTCTAATAAATTGATGAACACCTGCATTCACACAAAAGTGTCATATTCCGGTACCATGACGCTTCTTAGTAAACGTCACGGGTCTCGTGTTTATTTAATAATAATATCGCTCATCTGGGCTTGTGTTATGGTGACTAGTGACGAATAAAATACTTATTTGAAGAAAAAATAAAGGAAAAATAACAAAATTTGTTTTTCGTTTTTTGACGCTATCACTTAAATTTATCGTCTGTAAACCGACTTTACAGACAACCATTTTTTTACAAAAGATAGATCAGCGTTTGACCACTGTCTCACCTGCCTGATGGTAGGTGACGACACTGTCTATAAGACGCTTTTCTGGAAGATACCTGTTCACTGACGACTTGAAGACACCCAAATTCCCAGATGAATTTCCCAAAATCAGTTTTTAGCGAATGCCTTCGTCATAATGGCAAATAATAAATACTATTTTATAATTTTAGCCCGATCCGTACATAGATTGCATTGAGCTTTGTGTTGATCAATAAATCAGTCAATCAATACTAAATGCAGCTGTAAATATGAGAAGTGATTTTAATAATTTGTACTAAAAAAAAGCCTGTAAAGTGTCATAAAAAATTAACTAAGTATGACCACATGTATGACGTTCGGCGAAATGTCAGCCGACATTTTTATCTGCGGTCTGCTTTCGGAATAAAATGTACCTATGGAACGAGATTTATTGGCTTTTTTGGAAGCTTTTTATGTTACTTTTTGTGGGACATGAATCTTATAAATTTATAAAAATGAATGTTTTTTTGTTATCGTTTATGCGTTTTCAAACCGTTCATATGCTGATGAAACTTTAAATTTAGACGCAACGTTTCTCGCCCAATTTTAAAAGTAATATGAAAAAAGGTGAATAAAAATGTCCTTTAAATCTCTTAGCAAAAGTAGACTACTGGCTAGGTATTAATTATTTTTTAAATAGGTATATTTAATTACGGTCAAACTCATAACCAATTATACTAATTGATCAGTCAAGTACAATATCATGGCAATACAAAGGGGGATGATCGTAGGAGCTACCAATTATTACGCTGCACGTGTCTCCTATGTAGTGCAAAATGAGCTCATAATTTACCGATGGAACTATCATACAATAAAAAAAATGGTTGTGTGTAAAGTTGGTTTACGGACGATAATTTTACGTGATAACATCATAAGAAAACATTAATGGTGACCATAGCAACGATAATACTTGGCTATGGTTACTTTGTCAATAACGCTCACGTTCCCGTAACGTGAGCGGAACGTGAGCGTGACGTCACACTTTTTTGTGAGTACAATGCGCTGTTCAACGATGACGACGCTAGCACGTCAAAAAATGTCCATACCTACAATTTTTTTTTTCCGTTACTATAGATTTTTCGTCGATTGAAAACTGTAAATCCTGAAAATAAATGTTATCAATTCGATCATTTCATACATACGTCTCTCATAAAAGTCTCTGCCCACCGTAACGTTTACAATCCTGTGCAATACAATTTGAACATTATAACAACGTAACCTGTGGATCGAACCCACGTCGTCGGTTAGTGTAGCGGGTGGCGGCTTATACCTCTCGGCCAATTAAAGACATAGCTAACATGTTGAAAATAATAATCAAGTATTCAAGTAAGTATTTAGGTTTGTGTGTAACGTCTATTATGAGAAGGTCGTAACTCCAATACTTGTTGATAGTATTATTGTACATACTGTACATGTGCGTTGCTTTTGCATCAATTGAAAAGTGTGAATTTTACAATACAAAATAAAACACGATAACTTCGTACGAACGAAATTCGTATCCAAAGAGCGATCGCCTACACGCGGTACACAACTCATGGTAGAGGCAACATATACCTTCTCTATCCGAATTTAACCTATCTCATGTTACCTAAATGCCTAAAATATTTCAATGTTCTATTTGCGTACACAAAGCGTTTCGTATTATGAAGAAAGTTGAATGGACAACGGCACGTTGTCAACCACCTACAATCGATATTTGTGTTGAAGCCGGAAATTAAAAAAGTTCTACAGCTAAAGTTTGCTATTTCCGTGATTTATCTGTTCTCAGATTATTTTCTTTTAATTCTGTGTGTTTTAGTTTTTAGTAGTCTTCTTCCTGTTCTTATTCTAATTTTTTTAAATGAATGAATTGTTAAATGTTTTTTTTTTTTTTTTTTTTTAATTAATTGTTGTCATTTATTTGCTCAAAAAAATGGTACTTATAAAGATGTCACATAAAAATATAGTTCAACATATTTCAGCAGCACTTAGCTTAGCATGCAAATATTAAGTATTAAGAGCCATACTCTGTCCATACAAACGTAGTCGACTGTTTCCTCCCTGGATAATGACACTATAGCAAATATTTTTGTAGCATAAAACTTTTATCTGCCATGACCATGCCCCTAATAATTGTGCTCCAGAAAAGAACTATAATACGAGTATAATTATTATTTCAAAATATATAACAAACAATATCTGACGACCTTTGTGGCGTGGTAGGTGGTAGGTACGTTTGTCGCTCAAATAGCAATTCCTGATAAGGTGTACAGTGGTTTATGAACGGTGTCACTATAAATAATTATTGCATTTGCCTCATTGCATGCTTTATTAGTGGGCAGGAGGGCGGTGCACATTGCATCTTGTATTTTGGCACTAGGTTCGGAACTTAAAACTATATATTAATACTGCCATCACTATCATCACTACATAGTATAAAACAAAGTTGCTTTCTCAGTCCCTATATCCCTATGTATGCTTAAATCTTTAAAACTACGCAACGGATTTTGATGCGGTTTTTTTATAGAAAGAGTGATTCAAGAGGAGGGTTTATATGTATAATACAGCCGTGCGAAGCCGGGACGGGTCGCTAATAATTTATAAATATCCACTTGTGACATAGAAAGGTTTTAGGTTAGGTTAGTTTCATAGGTTTTTCTGTGGAGGCATGAGACCATATTTTTGGAGGCAAGAGATCAAGCCGTTCAATTCCCGTCGTGGAATAATTCATCTGTTGTCGTTGCGTTTCCGTCCATTTCCGTTTCCGTTTCGATCGGTTTGCTTCCGGGTTTGGGGTCAATTACGAAATAAATGTTCCTATCTGTCCTAAGGTAACAACTTGTTTTTACCCTTTGTGCCACTCTAGGATTACTCAAAGGTATAGGTACATAAAGGGTTTATCTAACTATCTATCCTGCAAGCCTCAAGCAGCCGACTGGTAGCAAGTGGCACAATAGGGTGCCACTTGCTACCAGTCGGCTGGTGGTGTCGGAGGCTAAGATCTATTTCGGGTCGCTGAGCCAGCATTTGAAGTATTTTTAGCAGGAATAAGGTAGTAATGTTTAATTCCTACCTGTCTCTAAAATTTAATAGACAAACAGGATTTTAAAGTTCTATTTCTCACCATTGTGGGACAGGATTTGGAGACAAATGGCAATGACCCATTATAAGACCCTGTAGCTCAGTTCGTAAAGAGAACCGCTTCAACAGCACCAGGTCGTAGGTTCAAATCCTATTGGGAATAAAGATTTTGACAATAAATTGTTAAATGTGTGGTTTCTTTCGCGTAACATCTAATTTCACCATCCCCATATGAAAATTTAACTATTCAACCAATTCTAATAAATATCCCTTATTAGCTCCCTTTGACCCTTTATAGATTTAAATCTTCTTATGTTCGTTAGTCTGGCTAAAACTCGAGAACGGCTGGACCGATTTGGCCAATTCTTTTTTTGTTGTGTTTGTCGTAGTCCAGGGAAGGTTTAAACGGTGAGTACTTACGCGGGTGAAACCGCGGGGCGCAGCTAGTCTATAATATAAAAATCAATTGCTGTTCGTTAGTCTGGCTAAAACTCGAGAACGGCTGGACCGATTTGGCCAATTCTTTTTTTGTTGTGTTTGTCGTAGTCCAGGGAAGGTTTAAACGGTGAGAAAGATCGGACTTACGCGGGTGAAACCGCGGGGCGCAGCTAGTCTATAATATAAAAATCAATTGCTGTTCGTTAGTCTGGCTAAAACTCGAGAACGGCTGGACCGATTTGGCCAATTCTTTTTTTGTTGTGTTTGTCGTAGTCCAGGGAAGGTTTAAACGGTGAGAATTTAAAGATCGGACTTACGCGGGTGAAACCGCGGGGCGCAGCTAGTAATAAATAAAACAAATACCAAACTAGTTAAATTAACTGAAAATCCAGGCCAAAAGCCTCTGCAGACTAAATATTTATTAACTGACAGTTCACGGTTGACGGGCTAATATAGGTATCGGTCGATTTATATAGTTGCCTAACTATCGATCGATGGTAAAAATAAAATCAAATAATCTCTATGAATCTCATCATCATGATATCAGACGCAGGACTAGGGTATAGAACCGGGAAATCCCGGTTCCAAAGGTTCTTTTGATTAGCAAAAGAACCGGGATTTTCGGAAACATAAAATACTAGTAGTTCGCCCCTAACTGAGACCTCACGAGTTTTTTTCAGCGTTTATTATATTTCAGCGTAAAGTACTAAAATGTATAATATAACGACGAAAGACTCCAAATACGACAGGTCTATCTTATTTGAATGATAGGTGACTAGTATCGCTATTATCTGACATTGGATGATTTAGAGAATCCAAACACGATAGGCATAACTTGTTGTTGTTGTTAAGTTCTAAAAGCATAGGCCAGCTCAATCATCACACCCTGGACATCCGTTGACTCTTTATTTTTACTCAAGACATTTTGAATGTGTCCAACATAATATCCAGAAGATAGTAATTCCTTTCCTTCCTTCCTTATGTATCTACTTATCATAATGTTACGTAAGAGGAAACGAGAAGACAAGGTCGAGAACGAGAATATATTAGAGAAGTTTGAGACCAATATGTCCTGTAATAAGTCCCTAAACTAAAATATAACAAGTCAATAAAAATTATAAAAAAATTAGTCACAAATTTTATAATTATCAGAGTCTCTAGATCGGCTAGAACCGAACATTCCTACTATTTAATACTATCCACCACTATTATTGTAAAACAGCCCATGATTATGAAATAAATAATTATAGGAAATGAAGCAAAGAGAGTTCGGACGATTTGGGGCAAAGTAATAAATTTCTATTAATTTTAAATTTAAATAAATTTGGATTAAGAATATTGTAAATAGTAAGCGTGTTACATTGTGAATTTGTGATGCTACACCTTCGTTATTTTTCTTTTGCAATCACAATGTAACACGCTTACTATTTAAGTACAATATTCTTAATCCAAATTTATTAGATTTTATTTTCTATTTTTTAGTTGGACTTTTTTATTAAAGCGTGTTTTTTTTAGTTTTTTATTTTATTAATTTATTTTATACTTTTTGGTCTTTGATAACTTAATATGTTAGATCGGACCCTGGTTACTATTGAAAGACAAACTACTCGTCAAGACGATTCTAACGAGCCTAAACTCGATGAGGTTGTGTCGTTTCATTGCGAAGTTCCTATGACCACCTTCCAGTTCCATCATCAGACCCTGGTTACCATTGAAAGACAAACTACCCGTCAAGGCGATTCTAACGAGCCCAAACTCGATGGGGTTGTGTCGTTTCATTGCGAAGTTCCTATGACCACCTTCCAGTTCCATCATCAGACCCTGGTCACCATTGAAAGACAAACTACTCGTCAAGACGATTCTAACGAGCCCAAACTCGATGGGGTTGTGTCGTTTCATTGCGAAGTTCCTATGACAACCTTCCAGTTCCATCATCAGACCCTAGTCACCATTGAAAGACAAACCACTCGTCAAGACGATTTTAACGAGCCCAAACTCGATGAGGTTGTGTCGTTTCATTGCGAAGTTTCTATGACCACCTTCCAGTTCCATCATCAGACCCTGGTTACCATTGAAAGACAAACTACCCGTCAAGGCGATTCTAACGAGCCCAAACTCGATGGGGTTCTGTCGTTTCATTGCGAAGTTCCTATGACCACCTTCCAGTTCCATCATCAGACCCTGGTCACCATTGAAAGACAAACTACTCGTCAAGACGATTCTAACGAGCCCAAACTAGATGGGGTTCTGTCGTTTCATTGCGAAGTTCCTATGACCACCTTCCAGTTCCATCATCAGACCCTGGTCACCATTGAAAGACAAACTACTCATCAAGACGATTCTAACGAGCCCAAACTCGATGAGGTTGTGTCGTTTCATTGCGAAGTTCCTATGACAACCTTCCAGTTCCATCATCAGACCCTGGTCACCATTGAAAGACAAACTTCTTGTCAAGACGATTCTAACGAGCCCAAACTCGATGGGGTTGTGTCGTTTCATTGCGAAGTTCCTATGACCACCTTCCAGTTCCATCATCAGACCCTGGTTACCATTGAAAGCCAAACTACTCGTCAAGGCGATTCTTGACGAGTAGTTTGAATGAATGAACTATGAAGTATGGATAATGAGATAATTCCTGCAGATTCCCTCCAGCTCTATCATCAGATCAGTTCCATGGTACCATATTATTGTCACCGAAGTTACGCCCTTTCATTTGATACCCCACTCGGGTATATTTGCAGTATAGATTGTGTGCCATATAGGTAGACTAGCTGCGCCCCGCGGTTTCACCCGCGCTAGTCCGAGTCTCGTAGGAATATCGGAATAAGAAGTACCTAGCTTATTTGTTAGGGTCTCTAGCTACCTGCTACCGACTTTCATCACAATTCGTATAGTAGTTTTTGTGTTTAGCAATGCCAGTATTAAGGGAAGCGGTGTTATAGGAAAGCAAGACGTGAAGGGAAGGAACGTCACGTCAAGGTAACGTGAGGTCTCGTGGGAGACCGAAGTCTTGGAAAAGCGATGTCGTAGGAAATTAAAGTCGTGGAAAGTGAAGTTTGGGAGAGCGGTTAGATTTTAAGAGTCCAGACAGACCCAGAATGCTTTTATGTCACGTCACCGTCGCGGATGGAGTAGGATAGGTTAGTTAATGTGACCAAATTTGTGCGAGCGAAGCGAGCGGTTAGATTTTAGGAGTCCAGACAGGCCCAGAATGCTTTTCTGACACGGAACCGTCGCGGATGGAGTAGCAAACACGTGCGAGCGAAGCGAGCGGTTAGATCTTTAGGAGTACAGACAGACCCAGAATGATTTTCTGACACGGAACCGTCGCGGATGGAGTAGCAAACACGTGCGAGCGGAGCGAGCGTTTAGATTTTTAGGAGTCCAGCCAGACCTAGAATGCTTTTCTGACACGGGACCGTCGCGGATGGAGTAGCAAACACGTGCGAGCGAAGCGAGCGCTTACATTTTTAGGAGTCCAGACAGACCCAGAATGCTTTTCTGACACGAAACAGTCGCAGATGGAGTAGGTTAGCTTAGTTATTGCGACTAAACATGTGCGAGCGAAGCGAGCGGTTAGATCTTTAGGAGTCTAGACAGACCCAGAATGCTTTTCTGACACGAAACCGTCACAGATGGAGTAGCAAACACTTGCGAGCGAAGCGAGCGGTTAGATTTTTAGGAGTCCAGACAGACCCAGAATGTTTTTCTGACACGGAACCGTCGCGGATGGAGTAGCAAACACGTGCGAACGAAGCAAGCGCTTTGATTTTTAGGAGTCCAGTCAGACCCAGAATGCTTTTCTCACACGGAACCGTTGCGGATGTAGTAGCAAACACGTGCGAGCAAAGCGAGCGCTTACATTTATAAGAGTCCAGACAGACCCAGAATGCTTTTCTAACACGGAACCGTCGCGGATGAAGTAGCAAACACTTGCGAGCGAAGCGAGCGCTTACGTTTATAGGAGTCCAGATAGGCCCGGAATGTTTTTTTGACATATTACTGTCATGGATGGAGAAGGTTAGGTTAGGTTAGGTCCTCCTTTCCTCCTCTCCCTCTTTCTCACCCTCTCATTTTCCTCTCCTTACCCTTATTCCCCTCCCTATTTCCTACCATCCCCTTTCCTCCTCTCCCACTTTCCACTCCTCCCCCTTTCCTCTTCTCCCCATTTCATCCCCTCCGTATTTCCTACCATCCCCTTTCCTCTCCTCCCCCTTTTCTCTCCTCCCCCTTTCCTCTTCTCCCCATTTCATCTCATCCCTCTTTCATCCTCTTCCTTTTTACTGTCCTCCTGCTTTCCTGTCCTCCCCCTTTCCTGTCGTCGCCCTTTCCTCTTCTCCCCATTTCATCCTCTCCCTCTTTCATCCCCTTCCTCTTTCCTGTCCTCCCCCTTTCCTGTCGTCTCCCTTTCCTCTTCTCCCCATTTCATCCTCTCCCTCTTTCATCCCCTTCCTCTTTCCTGTCCTCCCCCTTTCCTGTCATCCCCTTTCCTGTCCTCCCCCTTTCCTGTGCTCCCCATTTTCTATCCTACCCTTCTCCCCTTCATCACTCGCTCCGCCTCCGCCCAACTACAACCTTTTTAAATACATCTTGAGTCCTGATCCCGTAAGTCCAGATCCCGTGGGAATATCGGTATAAAAAGTACCCTATGTGTTAATTCAGGTCTCCAGCTATCTACTTACCGAGTTTCATCCCAATCTGTTCGGTAGTTTTTGCGTAAAAGAGTAATCCCGTAAGTCCCGATCCCGTAAGAATATCGGGATAAAAAGTAGCCTATGTGTTAATCCAGGTCTCCAGCTATCTACATACCGAGTTTCAACGCAATCGGTCCAGTAGTTTTTGCGTGAAGGAGTAACAAACATACACACACACACACACACACACATACACACACACAAACTTTCACATTTATAATATTAGTAGGATCCCCTTTTGGACCCCTATCTCCGTAACCCCCTGACCGATCCTGCTCATGTTCGAACTTAAAAATTCTATGGACCTCAACTACTTGTATACCAAAAATCATGAAGATCAGAGCAACGGTACTCAAGTTATCGTCGAACAAACATACAAACATACAAACATACGAGCGACCGACCCTTCTCAACACTAGACCTCTCTCGCTTCGCTCGTTCGGTCAATTATTTCGTGTGACACACAATTAAGAAAGCTAAAATAATAGAATTTTTACACTATATTCCTATTATCTAAATTGATTATTAATTGATCTTCATGATTTTTTATAGTGCATGCCCTGCGCTGGGCTATCTGAAAATATTTTTTAAGGAAAAATGCGTCTTTAGAAATTGCAACTGAGACAGTTGCCTGAGTCTATCTTTCGTGACATCTACAATTTGGGGTTCTTCAAGTCGCGAGTGAATAGGTATCTTCTAGATAAGCGTACTACATCTTAGACCGCATCGTTACCTACCATCAGGCAGGTGGTCAGACGCTAACCTATCATTTATGTAAAAAAAAAGTGTGGCACTCGGGGACTGCCGCGGTAAAGCTATTGCATCTTGCGAGCTTCGTTCAGTCGTACCATATACATACACACGTTAAGCGAACGCTCGGCCTAGCTACATGGCAGGCGGAGTGGGGGGGTGTTAGGTTCTATTTTCGTTACGGAATTTCTTTATTCGGTCGCCGCGCTCAAAGCCCGCGATAAAAGCTATGCAATAGCTTAAAAGCCATCCGTCATTAGTCGTCCGTCATCCGTCATTTGTCGTCCGTCATCCGTCATTTGTCGTCCGTCATCCGTCATTTGTCGTCCGTCATCCGTCATTTGTCGTCCGTCATTTGTCGTCCGTCATTTGTCATCCGTCATTTGTCGTCCGTCGTCACTGGACACTATATATAAATAGGCAAAGTGGGGGGTGTTAGGTTTTATTTTCGTTACGGAATTTCTTGATTCGGTCGCCGCGCTCGAAGCCCGCGATAAAAGCTATGCAATAGCTTAAAAGTGTTTATCGGCCGACAAAAAGTTGACTATAGTTTGTAATCTGACTTACATTGCGAGTCCTTCGACAATAAAACGATTTTTACGACCCCCCACAAAGGGCGCAACGGTTTTGAAAGGGAGATAAATTTTACTGCTGTCAATGGTTGTCAAAGGATATTGACGACTTTTCGGCAATGGACTGTTAGCTATATTGTTGTATATGTTTAGGAAAAAGTTTACTGCGTTTGTTTTATTATTCCCTTAAATTTCATATTTCAAAGGAAAACAGAGGGGAAAGTACACAGCACACCCAGGTTTTATAAAAAAGAAAACATTGATGAAAATACTTACCTACCATGTCAATAGACGTTATCACGTCAAAAAATGATTGCTCTAATAATTGCCACTTACTTTTTAGTTATGGACACCACTAGTTTTTTTTAGGTATTTAAAGTATACCAAAATTTAGGGAAAGTACTCATCTACAAACACAACAACATTTAAGGTGAAAGGGTACCTGCGCTCTCTCCATACAAACGTAGTCATATTTTATAAAAATTTAGTTAATTACTCAAAGGGGTAGCCTGGCTATCTAGAGAGGAAATGCCGTCAGCCTTTGGGGATGATGCTGCATGCTAGACGTTCTGCCCCCCGATCGCCGTAATTTATGACGCATTAGTCGAGTACACGTCCAGTTGACGTATACGTCACGTGCACGCAAATAATAATCGGTATTGCCGTAAAATGAAGCTACACGTAGCCGTTACTTTAACTGCATGTCTACTTCACCTACGCGCATCCAGCGCGTGAAACAAGCTGTTGCCGTACGAAATTTTTGACTAATCTTCCTAGGTGACAATTTGACATTTATGTCACGTTAAAATTTAGCGCGAAACGGCGAGCATGCGACATTTACGTTTACGTCACGTGTGCGTCTTAAGAAATTACGGCAATACGAAATCTATAGTTATGACGCAAACGCCGTCAAGACGCGCTGCATAAGAATAGGGCGATCGGCCCGCAAGACGGTGTGTTTCATTTTTAATTTCTATCTAGTTTGTTGTATTATCAACGGAAAAAACAGAACCCCTATAGAATCACTGTGTTGTTCGTCCGTCTGTCTGTCAAGACCCTATTTCTCAGGAACGCATGGAGGTATCAGGCTGGAATTAATTTATGTATAAAAATAGATTAGCTAACTATCTTTTTACCTACATACAAAATGTCAATAAAAAATCAGCAATTCTTTGAAAAAAATCCTGGATCATAGAATAACTAGATACAAAAGTGCAAAAAGTTCCATTGATGGCTTTTCACAGTTGAATTTAGTGGATATTATGGTTTATTCGAGCAACAAAAAGATACCCAACTTTCACATTCATAACAATTTCAATTTTAAGTTGGTGAGAGGCATTTTGCTTTTGGCTAACAAATGCGCCTCAAAATTAATTAAGTAAATATTATTTTATGATACCTGTGCAGAGTTATACACGATAATTAATCATTGTAACGCACAATTACATACGCAATTAACTCCCTTTATGTCATGTCTTTTCATATCGCGTCTCTTCAAGCCGCGTCTTTATCAAATTCATAATTAAAATTGTCCTATTTGTTATCTTTATGTAGGTCTATATTTAATTACTAGCTGTTCCTGCAAACGTTGTTTTGCGATTAAAAAACCGGGCTGATTTGTGAATCTAAGCCATCTAGGACGCCACCCAAACGCATACAAAAATTTCATTTTCATTTATTCACATATAGAGCATGGGATGTACAGTATGGGTAAGTAAATGATCAGTTTGCCACAATAATACTATCAACAAGTATTGGAGTTACGACCTTCTTCGAATAGACATTACACACAAACTTAAATATGTACTTGAATTAAAAGTACTCAGTGTGATTATTATTTTCAACATGTTAGCTATGTGTTTAGTTGTGTGAGTGGTATAAGCCGCCACCCGCTACACCAAGCGATGTGGGTTCGATCCACAGGTTACGTTGTTATAATATTCAAATAGTGCTGCATAGGATTGTAAACATTACGGTGGGCAGAGACTTTTGACCGTGGATTGTACAGATGTCATAAATATTGATTTAATTCTATGCTATTTAACCTACTTTAGGTATGTGAATTACAATCGAATGAATTTAATATGGTGAAGTCAAATTATGAAATTCAAAAATGTTAGTTGAAACAATGCAACAAAATAAAAATAAAAACATAAAAATATACATGTCGTAAATAATAAAATGTCAAAATGATTGCCGCTGATCGTAGAGGCCTGAAACTTGGAGGGTATGTTCTTTGTATGACGTAGGCATCCTTAAAGAAAGGATTTTCCGAAATTCTACTCCTCAAGGGGTGAAAAAGGGGAGCAAAGTTTGTAAGGGACAACGTGATTCGTTGGTCCATTTTCGACTTTTACGCAAACGAAGTCGCGGGCAAAAGCTAGTTATTTATATAAAGATAAGCATTTTTTAGTCTATTCCGTCCCAGTTCCCAATGCAGGGCAAAAGCCTATATCTATTATTTCTACTTTTTCCTGTCTAATGCCAGCTGGGTCCACTCTGTACGATGCGAGTCTAACTCGTCCCGCCATTTAATTTTTATTTTATTGTATTTATGGATTTTAATATTAAAAATACTAAATTGATTGAATTGATGGATTAATAATGATAATTAATAATGTACATTCAATTAAGTTTAGTGTCTATGAGACCAGCAGCACTCCGGATTTTCCCACGTAACTACCGATCCCGTAGGAATTTCGAGATAAAAATTAGCCTATCCTACTAATATTATAAATGTAAAAGTTTGTGTGTGTGAGTGTGTGTGTATGTATGTTTGTTACTTCTGTACGCAATAACTACTGAATCGATTGCGATGAAACTCGGTATGTAGATAGCTAGAGACCTGGATTAACACATAGGCTACTTTTTATCCCGATATTCCCACGGGATCGGGACTTACGCGGGTGAAACCGCGGGGCGCAGCTAGTGTTATTATAAATAAATGTAATCTCATACCTAGTTTCATCAAAATCCAGTAGTTCCGGAGTCTATTAGTTACAAAAAAAAAACCTCTATAAAATATTATTAAAGAAATATATTAAAACACATAATAATGATGACTGGTAGAGTCTTCACTACATCTTAATATATATAAATCTCGTGTCACAATGTTTGTCCTCAATGGACTCCTAAACCACTTAACCGATTATAATAAAATTCGCACGCCATGTGCAGTTCGATCCAACTTGAGAGATAGGATAGCTTACATCCCGATATTCCCACGGGATCGGGAGTTACGCGGGTGAAACCGCGTAGGGCAGCTAGTAGTATAAAATAAAGTCACTTTTCGCCGTCCCTATGTCCCTATGTATGCTTAGATCTTTAAAACTACGCAACGGATTGTGATGCGGTTTTTTAGAGTGATTAAAAAGGAAGGTTTTTAGATATAATATATGCATAATACAGCCGTGCGAAGACGGGGCGGGTCGCTAGTTAAGAATAAATAAAATAGTTATAGTACTATTTGCGCTTTAATACTGTTGTGTTCTTTGTTTATTATAACAAATATACACATAAAATAATAAAATAACTGAATATTATAATCTTATCTCTATAACATTATATTAGGGAACACACCAAGTGAAAGTGTAAGTGTACGTCTACACGGTGCGTTTCGTTCACGATCGTATTACGTCCGCACGATCACTCGTCTAACCTTTGAACTCTCTCCACAGCCTTCTTATTCAGGCTTCCACGGTTTCTGGAATATTCTACGACTAACTGCGAAATCGAAGTTCGTGTTATCTATCTATGTTGATAAAAATCAATTGCTGTTCGTTAGTCTCGCTAAAACTCGTGAAAGGCTGGACCGATTTAGATGATTACGGTTTGGAAATGTTTGTCGTAGTCTAGGGAAGGTTTAAGCGGTGAGAAAAATCGGACTTACGCAGGTGAAACCGCGGGGCGCAAGTAGTATATAAATATCGCAGGACATTCCACACATCGCCACCTAGCCCCAACCTAAGTAACTAGACTTGTGTTATGGGTGCTAGACAACGGATATACTACTTATATACTTTTCTTTTGTTAATTTATACTTATAAAACAAAGAAACAATCAGACCACAGACAAATATCTAAGCATAAATACATGTCTGAGGCAGGAATCGAGTTGGTTTTATGCGTCTAAAGGGCATATTTCACAATTAAAAAAACCTCGTTTTTTATCCTCCATAATTTTCAGAAGGCTAAGCTGATTTCGATCAAACATAGCTAAAAACACTCCCGACTAATTCACATTTCAAACAAAAAAAACTAAATCAAAATCCGTTCAGCCGTTCTGGAGCTGCGATGCCACAGACACACACATACACGGACTCGTCAAACTGATAACACCCTGTCGTTTTTGCGTCAGGGGTTAAAAATATTAGGCGATGTGTGGTTTGGTTATTACCATTCAAAATTTCGTTGTAATTGGTTTTGTAGTTTTTGGGTGATTGAGCAACAAATGTAATCTATACTTATACTAGCTGCCCTCCGCGGTTTCACCCGCGTAACTCCCGATCCCGTGGGAATATCGGGATGTAAGCTATCCTATCTCTCAAGTTGGATCGAACTGCACATGGTGTGTGAATTTTATTATAATCGGTTAAGTGGTTTAGGAGTCCATTGAGGACAAACATTGTGACACGAGATTTATATATATTAAGATATAAAGCTGAAGAGTTTGTTTGTTTGTTTGAACGCGTTAATCTCAGGAACTGCTGGTTCGAATTGAAAAATTATTTTTGTGTTGGATAGTCCATTTATCGAGGAAGGTTATAGGCTACTTTTAATCCCGATATTCCCACGGGATCGGGAGTTACGCGGGTGAAACCGCGGAGCGCAGCTAGTGTGTGCATATAGAACGATAGACACCTTTTTAACCCCCGACGCAAAAACGACGGGGTGTTATAAGTTTGACGTGTCTGTGTGTGTGTGTGTGTCTGTGTGTGTGTCTGTCTGTGGCATCGTAGCTCCCGAACGGATGAACCGATTTTGATTTAGTTTTTTTTTATTAGGATGAAACTCTATTGCAAATGCAATTGCTAAAGTGCTAAAATGCAATTTTATTGCAATTTGTAGTGTAATTTGGTAGAAAGTAATAGAGCTTTATGACTTATCTCTACTATAATTATATTAGGATATTATTATATATACATATTTAGCAATATGTTATCGATCATTAAAATATTTAGTCATAAATATAGTGAAAACAAAAAGCAAATAAGCACCTCTAAATTAGAAAACTTTCTACAGTTTTGAACCTATTTAGCTAGAAAAATTCAGACGCTACGTAAACCCGAAAACGAAAAAACCGACCAGCTTAAAAACGCCTCCAATAAACGCGACACACATAAAAAAATAACAACTGTAAGCGTCGAAAGATGGATGAAAGCGACAATATTATTTTCCAAATAATCGTTATCTCCGAAATCACACTCCTTTAATCCCGAATCCCTTTCAGTATTCATACAAAAGGGAAATAACAAACGCGTACCGTCAAAGCGTGGAGCTATAACGGGCGCTAGTCGACAAATCTTTTGTATTCATATTGAGATAATAGCGGGACGTGACAAACTACATGTTATTTTATTTATATTGTTCTGCCCCGCGACTCTGACCGGGTTTGAAATATCGGGTGAAGGGGGTGTTTTACTGGGCGAGAGCTTAGAGTACGGCAGGCGCCATAAACTATTACTCTCTAGACTCTTGTTTATGCATAAAGCGATGTAAGATTAAGGTATTTGTCGAAGTAGTTCTTATGCGAAATAAATAAATATTTCAGGACATTCCACACATCACCATCTAGCCCCAAGCTAAGTAACTAGACTTGTGTTATGGGTGCTAGATAACGGTTATGTTACTTAGATACTTTTGTTTTGTGAATACTTGTCTTATCGACGACCTCTGTGGCGCGTCAGGCGAACACCCGACTGCGACGCAGAAGGTTGCGGGTTCGATTCCCGCCGGGAACAAGTATTTATGCTGACCATAAATTCTTGTTTCTGGTTCTGGGTGTTTCCTATATGTATAATATGTATATATTTACAAAAAAAAAAGTATATAAGTAGTTTATCCGTTATCTGGCACCCATAACACAAGCATTAAGTTGCTTAGCTTGGGGCTGGATGGCGATGTGTAATATGTCCTGAAATATATATTTTTTTTTATCCTACTAAATGTACAAGTTTGTGTGTGTGGGGACAAATATCTGGTCATAAATACTTGTCTGAGGCGGGATTCGAACCCGCAACCCTATGTTTGGCAGTCCGGCATGGTGACCATTGTGCCAACTGGATCGTCAACTATGTACGATTAAGGTATTTGTCGAAGTTGTTCTTATGCGAAATAGACAAAGGGCGGTATAGGCAAACATACACTTAGGCTGAAAGCTAATTGTAAGTGACATTTAGACATAACGCGAAATAGTCACCTATTTCGCGTTTTAGAACTTTTTTATTTTTGGTTTACGACTAAAAGTTAATTCACAAAAGTTGTAGATAATCTTATTTGCAACAAAAAATGTTAAATGATATTTTTTGTGAGACCTATAGTTTGTCAGATAAACCATAAAAACCATTTAAATCCCTTTTTCCAAGATGGCGGCCGTGGGACAAGAGCTACAATCCCTCAAACCTGGATTTAAGCTTAGACTAACCCCCTCTTGATGATTAAAAAATAAAATTGCGTACTCTGACAAATGCAACCCCAAATGTAACTTTTCAATGGACTATACCGATCGTAAATGAAATTGACTACTAGAATACTAAGTTACTTTGGCATAATAAGTTTTGGTATAATTTCATTACGCATAGGTAATTCTTTTTGGCATAAATGATTTAACATAAAAACAATAAACGTAGTAAATAGTTCAATCAACTTTTAAACTATTTTAAAGACTGTGGTCGGTATTGGTCCCATTATTGTGTACTTCGGCTTCAGCCAGCATTTCAATCTAATTTCGCGAGCACCGTCAGTGGTACATTAATTGTACATTACAGTGAGAGCTACACGGTCGGCCACTTCTACTAAATCTAGGTATAACTACTAATATTGTCGGTAAAGTATGTATGTTTGTAATGTATAACAAAATAAAAACAAAACTCCAAACTTATAAAACGAATAGCTAGGTCGCCGTAGTCGTAATCGATGAGGAGGACTATATATAAATACACAAAATTTTACTGATAGATTCGAAAGAAATGGACCTGAAACTCTTGTATTTTAAACTTAAACCCTCTGAGCCCGTGGTTTAAGTTTAAAATCCAGTGAGGCCTCTCCATCCTTTAGCCGCTCACGTTTCTGTTGCCCCCTTGCTGTCTTCTCTCATCTAATTATGGTGACCAAGTCTGAGAGTTGGCGAGTCTCCACCTGCCATATTAATCATAGTTCCTTAGTATCCAGTCCCCTACCATCCCATCACAATAGTCCAAGTAGTTTTCTCCTGTAGTTTATCAATCGTTCTGTCCAAAGCATAGGTTGTTCTTGGCTGCATTTCTTTCCACGAGACCGAGATTAACGGGAGTCAAATCGTAAAGCAGCGGCTAATCCTAACTAATAACATAAATCTGAAAGTTTGTCTATTAATTTGTTTGTTGGTTTGTTCCGTCTACACGGTTAAAAGACTGGTCCAATTTGCAAAGCGGCAGTTTATAAATACCCGCAAGATCGCTAGTAGTTAAATCTATACTAATCTATATCTTTTATCTAATATTATACAGAGGACACATTTGATTGTTTGTTTGTCTGAATTGGATAGGTTTGGAATTGGTGGTATGAGGATACATTTATTCATTGGGAGTGTCATAGGCTACTTTTTATCCTGAAATACCCACGGGATCGTGAGTTACGCAGGTAGAACCGCGGAGCGCAGCTAGCAGTGAAATAAAATGAACTATGTGTAAAGGTACGCAACAAAGTAATTGACTTTCAGACGTTTTTCTCGCAAGTAATACCTATCAATAAGTCTCTCGAAATTATTTCACTTAGCGCTAAGTGGAAATTGTGGTATGAAATTACGAAAATAACATTTTACTCGTAGTGAATTCACTAGTTTTGAGACTGTTAATATAATATTGGTATATTTTTATTGGAGTTGCTTTAAGAGGAAAAGGGTACCTGCGCTCTCTCCATACAAACGTAGTCGACTGGTTCCTCCCTGGATAATGACACTAGAGCAAATATTTTTGTGACATAAATTTTTAACTACCATGACCGACCATGCCCTATTCTTATTTGTTACTCTTACTTTCTATGATAACATAGGGGCATAGTCATGGCAGTTATAGGTTTTATGCAACAAAAAACTTTAACATATGATTTTTTAATAAAAAAAAATAATAATAAAAAAATAATTAGTTTACGTTCAGCCAGGATTCGAAGCCCCAACCTTGAGAATGAAAATCGAGTTTAAATAATTATTGCATCGGTAATTTGCAATTTGAATAAGCAGTAATTAATCTATTAATTAATTGGCTTAATCGGTTTTAAAGCGAATTGATCAATTAAAACCTATAATTAACAAGCTTTTAATTTATGCTAAACCGGCAAATAATGATGACTGGTTGAATTTGAGAGTGAAATTGGCGATTGTGTTGAATAAGTAGGAAGGGAACAACCACTGAACAACTGACCTACTTACTTGGTCTGTCTTCCCATGAGATTATGACTCTTTACAGAAAATACAAGGTTTTTAATAATGCTTTATTATCTACTAGCATTACCTCTCGGTTTCACCCTCGTAAGTCTCTATCCCGTAGGAATATCGGAATATCGGCCGCCTATGTTACTTCCAATGAATCAATGTATCTTCATATCAAGTTTCATCTAAATCGGTTTTATTTATTTATTTATTTATTTATAATACAATTACTCATTGCACTTACAGTATACACCAAAACATGCAAAGAGTCATTATTTAGGTACATTATTGAATAGAACTTAAGTAACAAACAAACATATTAAGAAAACTATAGCAAATATTATAAAACTCATTAACATTATTATTAAAGATATCGGCATCAGGTTGTTGACTAATAAGCTCATTGAGAAGAATAAGAGCTTGCTTGGTAGGTGCATACCGCGCTGTAGTTTTGTAGTTTCGGAGCCTATTCAATGCAAACAAACAAATCTTTTCTCTTTAATATATTAGACTAGCTGAGCACCGATCCCGTCCCGATCCCGTGGGAATTCCGGGATAAAAAACTAGCTTAGGACACACAGCTACCCACTGTACCAGCTGTCATATAACCAACGATGTGATTATTATTTAACGTATAATTTATATATAACTAGCGACCCGTCCCGGCTTCGCACGGCTATATTATGCATGTATTATACATATAAATCTTCCTCTTAAATCACTCTATCTATTAAAAATAACCGCATCAAAATCCGTTGCGTAGTTTTAAAGATTTAAGCATACATAGGGATATAGGGACAGAGAAAGCGACTTTGTTTTAT
This sequence comes from Idaea aversata, assembly GCA_907269075.1. Taxonomy (NCBI): domain Eukaryota; kingdom Metazoa; phylum Arthropoda; class Insecta; order Lepidoptera; family Geometridae; genus Idaea; species Idaea aversata. The sequence goes on from OU026100.1 coordinate 2,000,977, forward strand.
GTAGTGATATAAAATAATGTACTTAGTGTGCTTAGAGAAAATTTGTTTACCTACGATATGAGTATTTCGTTCGTCGAAAAAACTCTCTAAAAATCACTAGAATTTCCAGAAAAAAATATATAATCATCATTAGAGCAAAAAGCCTGAACAAAATACCCGAAACACGGGATGGAAATTCAAAAAAATTCAAAGCAAAAATGCCTACTATTTTCGTTAAAGTGGTTGTTCCAGAAACTCCATATAAAAGCGGTTCCACACTAATTAGGTAAAAATAAAAACGTTGCTATTTTGACCCGGCTAATCAAGAGGTGCTGACTTAGCCCCGTTTGGCCTGTGATATGGGGGAGAGCGGGGATTACGTGGATTACCGATTGTTACCTTTTTTTTTACCAGCGGGTACCAGCGCTATCTTCATGAATACAGGGTTATTGGTAATTATACTAGTTAGCCGTTGAGAGCTACTTCTGTGCACCTAAACAAACTACTTTTGTTCCACGACTTTTGGAAATTCGAACATTTTTGAAATTTTTGAGGTTAGGTACATGAAATCAGCTGTTTCATACACGAAGATGTCATTAAACTTAAAATTTTACTTATTTTTTAAGTTTTATCTAGTGTTCTTAGTCTGAATGACCTTTGTTTTAATAAATCAACAGTTTTTCGAATTTACATAACCTCAATTTAAAAGTCATAGAACATAAGTTATTTGTTAAGGTGCACAGAAGTAGCCCTCAACGGCTTATGTTCCCCTTTTATCAATATTTAAATTTGACGACGATAATGATGAGTGATGAACAGTATTGCACCTTGAGAGTGCAACAAACTGCTGAGTTTAACATTTTTACAAGCAAAATAGGCCATTATTTTTTGGTATTTAGTCATAATTTCCTTTATTCATTAGCTGTTTCAGAAAAACTAAATTACATGTTTCTGTAAGCATTATTCAGGGAGAAATAGAGGAATGTATAGAGATACCGTCCTAAACCAAATAGGCAAAGAAAAAAATGGAAACGTTGGTATAATCAAGGTAGGTACATCGTTCTTAATTGATTGTTCCGTATTGTTATGTTAAATCGTTTGGGGTGCTGAAGTTTTTTCCATTGTTTGAGCTTATTAGGCGCCCAATTGTAGGTACGTTAATTAGGAGTTTGTTTTAAAAGTAAAAAAATAATTTATAAGACAGACAAATTAAAAAGACAGTGACTGACGAACTTCAGTGATTCATTTGTTTTTGTAGAATTTTTATTTTTCATGTTATGTACAGTGTCTAATTGAGAAAGTTTTGTGTAGAGACCTGTTTGTTACTTAATCATTTATACAAGGCTAGCAATTTTTAATCCATGCTAAATAAGGCGCTTCTTATTCTTCTTCTCGTAAGTGGTGTGGCTCATCTATTGTTAGATTTTTCAGATCGCCTTAAGGCCTCTAACTTATAGACCTAACGACTGCTACTAGAGGTAACAACGGGGACCAACGGCTTAACGTGCCTTCCGAAGCACGGAGGGGCTCACGAAAACACATTTTTGCCACACTACTAATTGGCCACCCATCGAAGTAATGACCGCGCCAGGCGTCGCTTGATCCGCACGACCGTAAACGATCAGCGAGCGTCACTAATAATATAATAAATCATATATTTCAGGCTACAAAGGCCTAATAGATACATACCTTATAGACTAACATACATATTTTATAACAATAATTGAATGTGTTAATAGATAGCTTAGAACTATGTTAGTAGCACTTCCATGACACTACACTTTTGTCCTAGTGTGTTCTTGTGGAATTTGTCCGCGGAAGCGACGGAACACCACGTCCTTCGGCCAGAAGCTTTCATCCATAACGCGAGGCAGATAGCAGTTCGGTACTCGCACCACAAACGCCTTGAAATTGACGTTTCGATGCGACTCCAGCTTATGTACCCTCAGCGCATAGCCCAGCTTCCGGCGTACGTACTCGACGATGTCCTTCTCCCCGACTGTGTAGTGCAGGCGGGAGATGTACACCGGAGTGTCCGGCATCGCAGCACGAACTCCCAGACTAGCATCAGTCGGGGCTGTACCGCAGCGATTCATGATAGGTCTTGGTTGCCGCTTCTTTTGCACCTTGACAAAACCTTCATCATCGTCGTCGTTGGGAACCTTTGGCTTCGAAACTCGCACTAAGCTGTGAGCCTCCTCATAGGACGCTGAGTGCTTGGGACATGTGTTGGATGCGGAGTAGGCTCATCTAGCACTTATACCAGCCTCTCAACTTAGTCGACCGTGTCCAGAAGAAAGAACTCATCAATAAGGCCAGAGTCAACGAGGTAGCCAGGTTTCATCATGATGTTTTCCTTTACTATATCAGCCATGTTAATTACCGCACAAAACTGTTTCGTAAGAAAATATTTTTATTTATACTCGTAGTTATACGAGTAGATAAACAATTTTTACAGATATAGGTAACACTCACTGTATAAAAGGTTTAAAAATAAATTCACCTTTGTTATTTCATAATATTTGTAGTTAAGTAAATCACAATGTTTTCCATTACGCGGCTTAGTTTGCTCCGTACGTATTGACCAGTTCTTTCTGGGCACGGCCGAATAAGCTGAGAAGGCTTGAAGCCCCATCTCATCTAAAACAGGTCCCAGGCACTAAAGCGCCCTGAAGAGCATGGGTTTAAGTCGCTGCTGCTGTAAAAATAATCTTAATTACAGTCATGTAAAGTCCAATATTATTAGTACTTAAATAAAACGCTGCCTACCAATCCTGTAAGATCTAAAATTCAATCAAGAATTAACAGTTCAAAGTTACCTTTAAATATTAATGAAACAAATTAAATTTTAAGGTGTGTATTACCTTTAGTTAAAGTTAACATCTTGCCTGAGAAGATCATAACTTGTGAATACTTTATAAGATATCTTAAGCGCCTCTGTATACATCATGAAACTGCGTAGGCTTTCGTAAATACCTAATATGTTAGCAATTTTAACCGAATTAAAAAAAGGAAGAGGTTCTTATTGAAGTTAAGGTTAGGTAGATAGATTCTTTATTGTAAACACCATTTTAAGCTATTGCATAGCTTTTATCGCGGTCTTTGAGCGCGGCGACCGAATCAAGAAATTCCGTAACGAAAATAAAACCTAACACCCCCCACTCCGCCTACCATGTAGCTCGGCCAAGCGTTCGTTTAACGATGTATATTGTACGAAGCTCGTTTTAAATTAAATCATTACATAGTGTAAAACAAAGTTGTATACCGCTGTCTGTATGTCCCTATGTATGCTTAGATCTTTAGAACTACTTCACCAATTTTCCTGCTGTTTTCATCAATGGACAGAGTGATTCTCGAGGAAGGTTTTAGTATATAAATCAAAACTACAACACGTACGAAATCGTAAGTAACAGCTAGTTAAATACAAAAAACAAAGCTTAAGTCTAAGTGTTACAAAGGGCGGCCTTATTGCCCAAAACGATCCCTTCCAGGCAACCAAGGTTAAAGTATTTTTCGATTTAGTTCCTTACTCGGTTAACATCATTACATTTCTTGTGGTTATTATCATCGGCGCGGCAAGACTAAATTGGCTTGGTTTCGTTGGCTTAGCCACATCGAGAATGGGAGAGGATGGAGCGGTCAAAAGGGCGTATCTCGGACGATCTTAAGGGAGACGGCCATTTAGAAGACCTGGTTATCGCTGGATTGACTATGTCCAACAAGACCTGCATCCTGCAAGCCCTTTAAGCAGCCGACTGGCAACAAGTGTCACAGAATAGAATGCAATGGCGTCTCTTAGTATCGGGGGTGTTCGTCGCGTATATTTTTTAATACCCTCAGTATCCATGTAACCCCGACCTCCCCTAGCTGATAAACATCTACGAATCAATGTTAAGGGTGTCTTGAAGTATTCTTGTATCCAAAAATAGCGACTATACGTATAATAGATAGGTAGATATTCCTTTGAAGTCGAAAGTTACTTTGCTTGTTAAAAGTTTTCGAAATTTCTGTTTCGGTGTTTGTGATTCTATGAAATGAAATGCTTTTATTTTCTTTAACAAATGCTTAAGTTACAATATTATGTATTTTACACTAATTTGAATATCGTTGTCTGATCATCTGATATTTTGTTTATCCTAGTTTGGGAAAGTCTTCTGCCATCGTTTCCAATCCTCAATTGTATAATGGGTTTGCCCAAGTTGAGAAAAGTGTTCTGTCATTGTCTTCTATTCTAGTTCTCAAATTGTATCATGTGTTTGCCCTAGTTTTGAAAAGTCTTCTGCCATCTACGCTACAATCCTCAATTGTATCATATGTGTGACCTAGTTTTGAAAAGGCTTCTGACATCATTGTCTTTCAAGCCTCAATTGTTTCATGGGTTTGCCCTAGTTTGAAAAGTCTTCTGCCGTCAGTTAGCAGCTACAGTTTTTTTTCAATTTCACGTAATTTATTGCGAATAATACACTCAATACTTCCAAGTCCTGAATGACTGATATTATAAATGCACAGGTTAAGCCAATGGATCGGCTTAAATTTGCCACACAGATAGCTATTATGAGATTTTTTTTGAAAATTCAATCCTTACGCGGTCTAAGTCGCCGCGTGCCGGTGAACAAAGCCTTTTTCGCAACTAAACCTCTTCAGGGTCCTTTTTGCGTGAGGATGGAGTACGGGGACTTGCCTCGCACCTTTTCTACCCTCTCAGATTAGTCAACCATGCTCAGAGAAAAGAACTCGCAAATACGTCTGGAGCCAAGCCGTGGGTTTCATCACGATGTTTTCCTTCATCGTAAGAGCAATTTACGATTGTTGCGCAGCCGGTCGGGATTTGAACCCACAAACTTCGGAATTAAAATCGAGGTAGCTACCACTAGGCCGCCACCGCTCTCAGGCTAGTAAGTTATATATACCTACACCTTGCTATTTCAGAAAGTGTGTTCTATACTATACAGTTCTTTCTGTATTTCTATTCGACAGATTTACGATTGCAAATCGAAGTTGAAATTGTTTTCTCATGTTACCTAATACCTCGCTACGTTTCCAATACTTTAGACTTTCAATTTTCAATGTAAGATTCGAGATGTCTTCTTAATAAACTTCGCAAACGGACAACTTAGAAAGACTGTTGTGATCTTATAAGTTAGTAAGTTAGTTTTTTTATCTAAACTTTGGTATCCCACTGCTGGGTAAAGGCCCCATGATAAAATCAAAATTATTTATTAACTAGCGACCCGCTCCGGCTTTGCACGCTATATTGTGCATGTCTTATACATATAAACCTTCCTCTTGAATCACTCTATCTATTAAAAAAAACCGCATCAAAATACGTTGCGTAGTTTTAAAGATTTAAGCGTACAAAGGGATATAGGGACAGAGAAAGCGACTTTGTTTTATACTATGTAGTGATTTGGTATCATTCGCATGAAATGACATTTAAACATATACCAATGAGAACAGTAGAATGCGAAAATACAAGAACTTTTAAGTATAATTTTTTGATCTGATAACGGATGGCTTTTTTAATAACATTTTTAATTTTTGGGCACACTACCTAAGAGAACTTATAAAGATTTCTTTAGGTAACTTATTTATTGATTAAAAACAATTAACACATAAACATAATACTGGCAATAACTAAGCTAAAACTTAAATAAGATTTTTAATATTTAATTTTTTTGCCTTTATTTAATTTCGATAAAAATATGTTTAATAATTCTTATAATAGATCTGCTGTATTTCGCAAATCGTCCGATATAAAGTTTTAAATTTGTAGTTACAGAAGCAAGACACAAAAGCTACATAAAATCAATTGAACAATATCAAGTGATTTGAAATAAATTGACTTGTAACGTTATGTTTGCTTTTCAATTTATTTGATTTATCGCTTAAAGTTTAAAAATTGCTACGTTTTTATTGTCACATCTTAAGATAAATCTCTTAGGTTAAAACCGAGTGAGGTGTTAAATGGATATATTTTTCTTTTTAATATCAGCTGAAATGGTGGTGACTCAGTGGGAAATATAATGACATTCAATTCGAAGGTGGTCGTGTAGCAATGGGTTTTTAGGTATGAAAAAATGCATGTGCATATTAAAAACCACCGCCTATAAAAGCGAGCGCTTTAGTTGTAAGCGCGTTCATTCTCTGCTTGGTCGTCAGTTGGTAAGGTGTTTAGGTTCGACGCTGCTCACAGTAAGACCATTCCACATTTTTATTGTTAAAGTGTAGTCATGTTAACTAATTGAAAGCTAACTATTGTTGCTCATATTTGAAACAGTTTTAGACTTAGTAATGGTAAAGGTGAAATGTGGTTCACTTCGCCATCCACGGCAGTGGTTTATGTTGGAACCGTTTTATAAGCTAAACCGTTATTTGTGTCTATTACCTTCATACTTAACTACCTATAGGTTTAGCTGCTATTTTTAATGATTATCGCTTCTGATTCCTATAATCAGCAGTGGCATAGGATCATTCTTCCCCTGATTTCTAACAATGTGATATTCAGGGCGCTGTAGTGCCTGGGACATATTGGGTAGAGTAGGCTAGCCCAGATATACCATCCTCTCAGTTTGGTCGGCCGTGTTCAGAGAAAAGAACTCACCAATACGTCTGGAGTCAAACCAGTGGGATTCACCACAATGTTTTCCATCACCGTAAAAGCCCTACCTCGTCAACATCGCCAGCTACGTCTCCAAACAATTTGTATCGAAGTGTCCGTCACCACATCTTTGCCAAGTAAATTATCTACCATACACTTTAAGACTGGATACGTAGCTGGCGACTGGCGATGTCACCATGGCGTCCCGGTGAGGTAGGGCCCATAGAGCACCATTTATAAGCGCATAAGCATCCAGAAAAATCCATTGGTACACGGCCGTCTAACTATAAAGCCGATCGTCCACCGCCAACTAAACTTAGGTTAGTTTAACTCGCATAGTTGAACCAGTTATTCATACATGTGCGTCTACCAGCTATAAGTTAAACTAACTCAGTTGATGGTGGACGATCGGCTTAAGCGTCCGTGAAACCGATAAGTAAATATTTATCGATGAAAATAGCTGTTTAGTTTAAAAACAAGCTATTATCGTTTCTACATGACGTCATCTAGTGGGTCTCAATACGGGCATCTTAGCTGTAACCTCGTTAAAGCACCCTTGAATCGACGATCAAAGTACCTCGCTATTCGCGATTTAAAATACGTATCAAGTTTGTTAGATACATTTTGTCAAGGAACGTGAAACCTTTCTAGAAGTTCCTTGGATTGTCTACACCTGTATGCTTTAATTTCACTTTACTGGCACATCTGCACATTTTCATTGAGCTTCTGTGTATTAAATGTCACCAATAATACTTAATTAAATTGGCTAAAGCGTAATTGGCCGTAAATTAAAACATAAAACAAGTCTGCTATTTGCGCCAAAACTCTTCAATATTTAATTTTATTATCAATTTAATCTTTTTTTATCAATTAAATTCAATTCAAAACAAAATCAATCAATAACAAAACAAATACAATTAAATTAAATTAAATTTAATCAATTTTATTTTTCCCAAAACTCTTTAATATTCTATAGCCGGGCAGCCTATAAAATTCAAACTTACTGACTGAAATACATATACCTACGCACAGCTTAAACCAAGGCTAAAATACTGCTACTAATATTATAAATGTGAAAGTTTGTTTGTGTATGTATGTTTGTTACTTCTTCACGTACTACGTACTACACGTCAAAACTACTGGACCGATTGCAATGAAACTCGGTATCTACATAGCTGGATACCTGGATTAGCACATAGGCTACTCTTTATCTCGATATTCCTATTAGATCGGGACTTACGCGGGTAAAACCGCGGGGCGCAGCTAGCTTAACATGAAGATTGCTATTATAATTTAGGTATCCACTAAGCAAAGATTTTGGAAAATCAACTTTTACGCGGACAAAGGCGAGGGTAAATCCATACAAATGTAATTTCTTTACAAATAGAGCGTATTACACTCGACCCTACCTTATAAAATTACTTCAGGTATCTCTACCAACTAACAATATAAATTAATTAAGGTCAAAACATCAAATAATTTTATTCTCCAAAAAAGATAATGTTATTAAAATCTCTTACAAATTGTCATTATCAATAAAATCTCTTACAATTTACATTTCTGATTTCTACAAAAGTTCGTAGAAAATCTCGTCAAAATACCTCTTATATTGACGGCAAATCTGTTTACACTATATTTATAAATACCTTAATCGTTGAGTTCTGGATAATTGCTAAATAGTATGAATTATACACCTAACCACATTTTATCTCCGTCGAACACTCTAAGCTTGTGATACACTCCGCAAACTGGGGACTTGCGATAATTTTCTGATCTTCTTCTTATTTATTTCTTTTTATACATACGTCTTTTTTATTTTTTATTTCTTTCCAGACTAGGATTTAGCCACATTTAAATGTCGAAAGTAGGGCACATTAGGAGTTCCTTTTCTGAATCTGTTTTTCGACTGGAGTGAAGTGAATTATACCACTGCCATAAATTTTTGTTAATAAATCAATTATTATAGGGGCTTTATTTATCAAAAAAATATATCTTAGTGAACAGTCAATTAGCAAATAAACTAAAAAAACTTAAATAAACAAAAAATAAATAAATAACCATTTACATTTATTTTTCTGGAAGTAGATCTTTGTAGAAGAAAATAACAACCATGCAATCATATTTAAAAAAAGAAGCAGCTATTAAAAAATCTATTTTGACCTACTCTCCCCTCTCAAAAAAGGAGTAAAACTTTGTGTAAGGTAAAATCAATTGATTAAAATTGTACGGTGAACGTACATTATACCTAATTTGTGGCCTTGCCCCTTCTCTGAGAGAGCAAGATGTACGGTGAACGTACATTATACCTAATCATTTTCGCTGACAAACTCGTTGTCAGCAATATACCTAATTGTATCATATTTTATCGTCAATAAATCAGTGTTCATTCATTTACGGCCGGTTTTATTAATTATCTTTTCCCAAATCTTATTCCAAATCTTTTCCCAAACAACAATCTGTGTGTGGGATTTACGACCCCTAACAAAAATCTTAAGTCAAAAGCTGAGTCCGCACATAGACAAGTTCATAGTTTACGTAGGTATTCTTTCACTGTTTTTCCATTACCCTGTCGGGCGAAGAATACTCTTTTTATTCGCTGAATAGTCAACACTGAGCTCTCATCCTAAGGCTTAGTTAAAGACTGATGTGCTCACTTTACAACAGCTTTACTACTTACAAAGAGTATTGTATAAGAAATTGAAAGAAAATATTGTCTAGTTTAACTCGTATTTTTTGCCTGTGTGTTTTTAACTCCCGATGCAAAAAGAGAGGTGTTATATGTTTGACGTGTCTGTCTGTGACGCGTCCGTGAATCGCGAACGTACTTAGGCGATAGTTTTCTTAGCTATGTTTGAACAAAATCGGGTGAGCCATTCAAAAGTTAAATAAATAAATAATAAATAAATAAATAATAAATATTGCAGGACACTCCACACATCGCCATCTAGCCCCAAGCTAAGTAACTAGACTTGTGTTATGGGTGCTAGACAACGGATATACTACTTAAATACGTTTCTTTTGTAAATATATACTTATATTACATAGAAACAACCAGACCACAGACAAATATCTAAGCATAAATACTTGTCTGAGGCATGAATCGAACCCGCAACCCTGTGTTTGGCAGTCTAGCATGGTGACCATTGTGCCAACTAGGCGATAGTTTTATTAGCTATGCTTGATCAAAATCGGGTCAGCCATTCAAAAGTTATATGGAATTTTCCTTTAACAGTCGGTCATTTTTAATTTGTTTTTACTTTAACTGGTTATTTCGATCTTTGATTACGATATTCATTTTCGTAGGTTTACAACCCAGGGTGGGTTTTGGCTTCTTCTACAATTTTGTCTCCAGTAGCCTTTATTTTGGGCAGTATGTATAATTATAGTTGATTTTCTTTCTGAATGTAGGCAGTTTTTCCTCAATAAAGTCCCCGATGGTAAGTCATGGTGCAGTCTAAGATATAGCAAGATTACATAGAAGATACTATACACTCGCAGCTTGAAGACTTTGGCTTCGAGTGACGTGAGTGAAAGTTGGGAGACGACAGTGCATGAGAAATGACACTAAAAAGTTTCAACAGTCCGGTAATCGAACTACTAAAACTAAGCCAAACTTATACACTCTCGGCGACGACCTCTGTGGCGCGTCGGGGGAACACCCGACTGCGACGCAGAAGGTTGCGGGTTCGATTCCCGCCGGGAACAAGTATTTATGCTGACCATAAATTCTTGTTTCTGGTTCTGGGTGTTTCCTATATGTATAATATGTATGTATATATTTACAAAAAAAAAAAAAAAGTATATAAGTAGTTTATCCTTTATCTGGCACCCATAACACAAGCATTAAGTTGCTTAGCTTGGGGCTGGATGGCGATGTGTAATATGTCCTGAAATATTTATTATTATTATTATACAATTCGTCATTATTTTGTGGCTACACTAGCCTACGGACCCGGACAAGACCTCTTAGCGCTTTTTGATGCAGATATTTTTTCGACAATTTCCATGAAGCAAGAAAAAATTTTCCGTGCTCAGATTTGTTTTTATTCCTCCATGACAATTTCCAATTCTCGAATTGACCTGCCAGATTACAAAACCATAGTATTAGAATTCCTTTACATCGCATTACACACGTCCATGTTGCTTTAAGATGACACCCTAACTTCCTAATCCTAACTAAAATATTATAAATCCAAAAACTAGTTTATTTATTTGTTTGTTTGTTTTTTCTTCACGGTCAAACGATAGATAGATAGATAAACTCTTTATTGTACCACATTAAACCTTAATTCTACTATAAACTTCTGCTAGAAAAACAATATGAAACCAAACAATATGGCACACTGGGCAGCCTAATTACTAAAAGCGATCTCTTCCAGGCAACCTTTGGATGGAATAGAGCATAAGATTCTTTTGATCCCGAAATTTTCACGGGATCGGGGTCAGCTAGAGCGCTTATAAATTCACCAATTTTGTACAATTTCAGTAAGAAAAACACATACAAAAAACAGAAACAGCCATTTTCCAAAGAGCTGAAATAGGGGACAATGCGTTATGGATCCTGATACCTTGTAAATGGTTATGTTGTGTGATTTGATAGGATTATTATGTGGGATATCGATAATACGTGTTGGAATCCAAAAGATTCACCATCTATTGGATTATGAGATTTTAACATATATTTTTATATTATATATTCGTGTTTAGTATTGAGTTGAGTTGAGTTGAATTTTTAGCCCATTTAAGATGGTGGCGTGAGGCTTTTAGGTTTAAAGCTAATTTTATCTAAAATATAATTTAGCAATATAAATCAAAATTATGAATAGGTGCAGTTGGCTACATCTTTTGAAAGAAAAAAATACCCAAGGAAGACCCTATAGGGGGGAATACGAAAGTGGGTTCTGGACGTGTGGACGAACAACTTCTGTTGAATTTTTTTATGGTTACGTTTATAGGAAAGTAGCTGTTGTTTGAAATAAGGACCAATTATATTTAAGAAATAGAAGTTTAAACTATATCATAATCTTCCTGATAAAGTCCTTATAAAATAAAGTGGACCTACATTTCACAAATAACACATTCTCTTTTATGACTTTAGGACCAGCGGCTTAAGCTGTGAGTTGATATTATAATCAGTCAGTCAGTAAATTGAATTTTATTTGTCATATCTGTAAACTTTTTACTCTAAACAAAATACAAGAATATTCTGACAGAATTAATTCTCACAAAGTCTGCTTTATTTCTAGTATTTTTGGCTTAAAATGTTCATTATAAGTAGGTGTTCCGCTGAGTCCGTCCGATCTTGGCGTTAAATTGTTACTGGTGTTATCCGCTGACACAGGATTTTCTACTTTATTTCGTCTCAGTTTTATCATTTTGAAGCCGGCGTCTTCACGGTTTGAGGGAAATATTTTGTTTATAATTTTATGTTTAATTCTCTTTATAGTCTATTCCAGAACTAGAGAGATGTTATAAAATGTATGCTACCTAGAAAATGTTTAAATTCTCTTACATTTTTATAAGTACAATACACACATCAATATCTCATAATCCGTTTACGGAATACCCTGTTCTTCTTTGTATCGTTAGCATAAATTAAAGGGGAAATCATCATGGCGTATGGCATTCATCCTGCGTGGATCAAACCTCTATATCCAAGTTTTTCAGCCAGCAGTGGCAGTTTAGGCAACGGCATATGCCAGCTAAACGTTCTTGACTAAAACTGACGCACCGAATTGTTCCTAGCGAATCTTCGGGTGCTTTCCCTGCGATACTATCATCATTAAAGGGGAAATGATTAGGTAGGGTTAGGTCCGTTCACTTCAGTGTGCTGTCAGGTCTTTGGCGTTGTTATTAGCTGACACCTAATAGCTGAACGCTAATGTTCGGTCAGCCAGCGTATACAGCTATTAGGGCTGTACGGAGAGGATAAGAGGTGCAGCATACTTAGCTCGGGAGCCCCGCAGTCGCATTGAATTTGACACGAAATACCCTGAACTGCAAACATTCTATTCTTTATGTGCCACATAAAACCTGTCGAATTAGGACCTCCTGCTTTTTCAAAGTCTGTAAAAAATCGAATTGTAGAGCAATCTTGTCTATACATAAAAAATGCTTTGTCCTGGCTGACTGACTGATGGATCAATGCACAGTCTAAACCGCTGATCGTAGAGACCTGAAACTTGAAGGGTGTGATCTTTGACGTAGGCATCCGATAAGAAAGAATTTTCCTTAATTCCCCTTAGGAGGTACAAAAGGGGGGCAAACTTTGTATGTGACAACGTGATTCCTTGGTCCAATCTACTTCAAATTTTGCCTAAACATTCTTTCGACTTCTACGCCGACGAAGTCGTGAGCAAAAGCTAGTTTTACACCAAAATTCTACGGAATCAAACCCCATACCCCGTTCCTACAAAACTCAGTCGTACAAATTTTCACAACGAACAAAGCAGTTTGTTAGCACCATACTTTTGAGTTACGCGACTCGAACCTCGCTTTTCATTTCCTCTCGCCAGAGAACGTTGTTTTTTAAACGTTTTTTATTTTATTTTTTATTTTCTAGAGCGTTTAGCGACGCTATGGTGTTAATTGTTTTTGGAACACCCTGTAATTTTAGCGTTTAAAGGTTTCTAATACCTACTTTCCGTGAAGGTTTGAAAAGCGTTTGTATAGTCTGATAATCTTATGTTTGTTTTTCTAGTTTTTACCTCTTTGACAGGTTTATTTGGTTTATAATAAGAAAGTGGCTTTAATTCACTACATAGTATAAAATAAAGTCACTTTTCGCCGTCCCTATTTCTCTTTGTATGCTTAGATCTTTAAAACTACACAACGGATTTTGATGCGTTTTTTTTTAATAGATAGAGTGATTCAAGAGGAAGGTTTATATCTATAATACATGCATAATATAGCAGTGCGAAGCCAGGGCGGGTCGCTAGTTAAAAATAACATCAGACACGACTTAACATAAAGTAAGCATTCCAGTTCTTTTTTCTTTCTTTCTCTAATTACCTACTCATTTTTAGGGTGCCGTAGCAAAAGGAGTAAAAAGTAAAAACGGAACTCTATTAATAAGACCGTCGGTCCGTCGATCTGTCACCAAGCTGTATCTCATGAACCATGACAGTTGAAATTTTCATAAATAGATATCTCTGTTGCCGCTATAACAACAAAATATTAAAATCAGAATATAATACTACGAAACCCTTCGTGCGTGAGTCCGATTCGCACTTGGCCTAATTTTTATTATAAAAAACGTGTGGCACTCTATTGCATGGCGAACGCTCGTCCGAGCTACATGGTAGGCGGAGTGGGGGGGTGTTAGGTTTTATTTTCGTTACGAAATTTCTTGATTCACTCGCCGCGCTCAAAGCCCGCGATAAAAGCTATGCAATAGCTTAAAACACATCAATTAAATAATAAAAGCTTAAATTAATTAAACAGCCTACCTAGGTACAAAAAAAACATTCTACCCACATTTAATAAAAACTAAAAGTCCAAATAGAAGGCAGTGTGCCTAAAAGGCTAACTGATTGACAGTGTTACTTTCCCATTTTTAATTTCAGTAGAAATTCGGATACTAGAGATTATAATTTGAACCTAATTTAATGTTGTTGTATAGGTTTCTATCTCAGTGATGATAAATCGATAAGTTACGTTATCGATATCGGTATCGATATTAATAGTGATGGGGTAACGTTTATCGATAGTTTACAGTTCAGTCTAGCGTTTATTTAGTAGAATGGATTGATTGCCTTGGTGAGAGCCTGTCGTAGGATCAATCAGTGTATTTATAGATAGATAGATAAATGACGCTTTATTGCACACACAATATATTAAGTAAAAAACATAATAATTTATTTTTTTCTTCTGTTTTTAGTATTTGTTGTTGCAAAAAAAATACCTACATAATCTGCGAAAAATTGAAAAATGCGAAAACTGTAGGTATCTATCACTGTTCATGAGTGTGTAGTGACAGACAGACGGACGGTCAGACGGACCATGAAGTGTTAGTAATAGGGTCCCGTTTTTACCCTTTTGGTACGGAACCCTAAAAATCAACCTTAAACTTAGAGTGGCACAATAGGCGGCCTTACCGCTAAAAGCGGTCTCTTTCAGGCAACCTTACGATGGAGAAGATTTTACGAAAGATTAAGGTTGAGCTAATAATGATGGGTCTATTTAGTTACTATGTTTTAGGAGCGGTATTTTGTATTTTCGGTATTTCGGTAAAATGTATTTTCGTGAGCTCCTCCGTGCTTCGGAAGGCACTTTAAGCCGTTGGTCCCGGTTGCTACCTCTAATAGCAGTCGTTAGGTCAAGTTAGAGGCCTTAGAGCGATCAGGGCCTAAATTCACTAAGGTTCAAGTCGTTGGGCGCGCGTGATTAGGGGCGGAGTGGGGGCAGTTTTTGTATGGAAATCTAGTCTTAATCACGCGCGCCCGAGACGACTTGAACCTTAGCGAATAAAGGCACTGAAAACTCTAACAATACACCTATTGTTAGAGTTTTCAGTGCCTTTATTCGCTCCGCCCACACCGCTTCGTCGGCGCTTCACACCGCTCCGTCTTCTCGTATAGTGGTGTGGCTCACCAGCCACACCACTATACGAGAAGACGGAGCGGTGTTGGCCTAGCAATAGTTACTTTGACTTTCGTTCTGAAGGTCGATCGATTTGGTGTAGCATATTAGTATGTAGATTTTGATATACCTACCTGCGTACAGTTACACATCTGTATGTTGATATTTCTCCAAATCTGCCTCACTCAGAACATAATATTGTGTTATGTGTTACAGTCAAAATTCTTAATCGGTGAAAGCCAATTTTGACTGAGAAGAGGTTGGTCAAAAGTAGTTTTACTGAAAATAATTATTCAATAAAAAAGTGGGTAGAATGTTTTTTATTTTTTTTTCTAGCACCTATTTGCGTAGCTTGGGGCTAGATGGCGCTGTGTAAAACGTTCTACAATATTTATTTAACTTTTTAATAGTGGTTTTGACCGGTTAAAAGTAGTTTTAAAACACCTTCTTTGTTAAAACTATTTTGACTACTACAACATCGATTAAAACATAATTGATATTTCATCGTTATCATTGGTACATCGGTATTTCTGATCAGTTTAAATATAAAATGGGAAATAATAAGTCAACGCACAGCTTTGACGGCCTAGTGTCCTAATACCTACCAGCGTTTTTGGTCATATAGAAACCAACTTAGAATGTTTTCTGTCACAGAATCAACACGGTTCTGCGAGCACAATCTAAATTCTACCCATTTGACTGGGTTAGGCATATCAAGCCGCACCCCGGATTTTTTTTTTGTACCATACACTGATATAAACACTAAACAGTCTGAACTACTTTCGACCAACCACTTCGGTTATAACTGTTTTTCTCAGTCAAAAGTAGTTTTGACGGATTTAAGAGTTCTAACAGCAACATATACCTACATGTAGACAAATGTATACATGTGGTCTTGTCTGTACCACACAGCCTCAGGCAACTTGTTGGGACAGTCTCAAATCACACACGACCTCTCATATCCATAAACCAATCTGTATGTCTGTTTGTCTATATTGATATGTGTACAGGCTGAGTGTTATTAATCTCAAAAGCATTCGAAGATGTTCTCAGGCGATCATACAATATTTGAATATGGACCAGTTGGCACAATGGTCACCATGCTGGACTGCCAAAAATGGGGCTGTGGGATAGATCCCCGCCTTAGACAAGTATTTATGCTTAGATATTTGTCTGGGGTCTGGTTGTTTTTATGTCCTAAAAGTATATATTTATTAAAGAAAAGTACTTATAAAAGTAGTATATCCGTTGTCTAGCACCCATAACACAAGTCTAGTTACATAGTTTGGGGCTAGATGACGATGTGTAGAATGTCCTGCAATATTTGTATTCGTATGGAATTTAAACTAACATGGTGGTTACGCCACATACCATCATAATTTCTTAATAGGAACTCTCATTTAAACTTCGCGGGACACAAGTTTACTCGTTGTTAATGTTGGTAGCATTGATAAGATCAAAAGACTAATCGTTGGCATATATTTTTTATTACCTACCCCCTACATATAATCCTACTTTGTTGCAGTTATCGCGAGAAACTAGCTGGCATCGCACGCCATCTTGGACATCAGCCCTTGAGATAGCAACTCGTGCGTCTCGTGGCTATAGTTTCCGTGTATCTCCATCGGTTCCGCGCCCTGGGTATTGCACCCCAGGTGCCCACGAGGGTTCCGATAGCCCTCGCTGGATTTGGGTCTCAAATAGACCAACTACCGCGCCGCGCCGTTACCGGTGTACGAAACAGACACGTGCTGACAGTGCGAATCCTGTTCTGGAGCCTACCATCTGAGTTAAGAGGAGAAGAGAATAGCAGAAGACAGGTTAGTGCGACATTCCTTTCAGTTTCCCTCCTCTCACGTCTCGTATGCCAACGGTTATATATTTTTTATTGGTTAAAATAAGTACCAGCCCTCAAATACAGTCTACTTAATATAAAATTCTTATATACTATGGTTTAAGTATTTTGTCACCACCGCTAACGGTTGAGCACATTTTCAACTTCTGGCCGTTACAATGGTTATTTTCACTTGTAAATCGAACTCTTTACAATAAAAACGAAAATATGTTAAATATTCTGTTTTAAATTTCTTTAGATCATGTAAGTTTTTTTGGATATTCAATTAAAACAAAGTGTCATATTATTAGTAATTTTTTTTTTGAAATTCCTTTTTTAATTCGGATAAGTAAGTATGCCAAAAAGATGTGTTAAAATATTTATAAAATTGAAACTCCTGACTGAGATTTTCAACGCTCAGTTCAAACCAATGCGAATACTGCAGCTGTAGGAATATAAGAAATGATTTTAGAAAAATACCAAACCGTCAAAAGACACAAAAGTCACGGGCAAAAGCTAGTGTATAAAACACTAGCTAGCGACCCGCCCCGGCTTCGCACGGCTTTATCGTGCATGTATTATACATATAAACCTTTCTCTTGAATCACTCTATCTAAAAACACGCCGAAAAGTAACGCCGGATTCAATCAACTATCACTCTATCTATTTAAAAAAACCGCATCAAAATCCGTTGCGTAGTTTTAAAGATTAAAGCATACATAGGGATATAGTTACATAGGGACACAGGGACAGAGAAAGCGACTTTGTTTTATACTATGTAGTGATAGTGAAGTGACGCGTCATACGTCTCCTTAACATTAAAAAAGTCAATACCTTGAGAATTACGAAAAAAACTTTTTATATCAATAGATAGAGAAAATAAAAACACTATTAGTATAACCTAAAAGCTCTTCAAATATCACGAAACAACACTTAAAGTATCAAGTGTAGATATCTTTAAACGGCCCAGACAGCTGACTCTAGGGATGTACAGGGACGTATCGATAATGTCGAAACCGAATTGTCATCGGAATTATATCGAGTTACTTACGTAATAAATGTCAGTAGGTACCACTTAGAAATTGTGGGCGAGTTTTATTTTTATCAATTCGGATTTTGTGGCCTACGTAATTCATTTTTGACGTGATAGTCTTATAAATTGATGAACACCTGCATTCACAAAAAAGTGTGACGTCATGTCACGTTACCGTTATTGGCAAGGTAACCATAGAAACGTATAAAGTATGCAAAATTGTAATGTCAACGAGACAAAAGAGTTCTTATGACGTTATCACGTAAAATTATTTTTTTAGTTTTTCGTAATAATGGTAGATGGACAAATATTGAGTAAGGGTCACTTCACACAACGTCATCTAACCCCAAGCTAAGCAACTAGGCTTGTGCTATCGTTGCCAGGTAAATATAAAATACTTATAGGTACCTATTCTTTTCTTTTGTAAATAAGTATATAGGCACTTAATATAATAGAAGCAGAATTCAAACTAAAAATAATTACACATAAAATACTAAAATAGGAAACTAATTAGACACAGCCTTATCGCCTAAGGGCGATCTCTTCCAGGCAACCATAGAAATCCATTAATGATCCAGGTAGAAATCGAAAACTAACATTATTTTGTAAAATACGATTTTAGAACATAATTTATCTAGCTATTGAAAACTTTATTTAGATTTGAAACTATTCTTACATGAAAGTACCATTGTTTGTATGAAATAATCGTCAATTATTATTATTTACATTAAATAAATAAATAAATATTACAGGACATTCCACACATCGCCATCTAGCCCCAAGCTAAGTAACTAGACTTGTGTTATGGGTGCTAGACAACGGATATACTACTTATATACTTTTCTTTTGTAAATATATACTTATAATACATAGAAACAACCAGACCACAGACAAATATCTAAGCATAAATACTTGTCTGAGGCGGGAATCGAACCCGCAACCCTGTGTTTGGCAGTCCGGCATGGTGACCATTGCGCCAACTGGGTCGTCAACATTGCTATGTTAATTTTAGATAAATTCAGTTGAAAAACATAGTTTAATTTTGAAAAAACGTGTAATGAAACTAGGCAATCTAACAGCGAGCCTTTTGACAAAGGTCCATTACTTTATCATCTAAAACTCCGCGCTGTTCCCTCGTCGTTTCGCTAACGAAGTAAGTTGTCAAAGCCTTCGATCTGGCTAATCGTGATGGATGTCCATCAACGGGACTGACCAATATCGTAGAGATAAAATATAAATAAATCAATAGAGAGCACATTAGAGCGTTTTTATTAGTATTTTCTCATAGACGCAGCCGATTTTAATCGTAGCTACTTTCTGTTTTACGAAGGTTTACGTTTTTAGTGAAGCAAATTTTTTAAAACAGTTACATTTGAGGTAACAACAAGACAAAGTTTAATTTATTGACAAATTACACGACAAAATGTAAATAATAATAACTCAATAGTTATTCTTTTTTCATTTCGCTCTGTCTCTGGGTAATTTTCTCAAAAATGTATTTAGTACATAATTAACAAAAGATAAAAAGAATACTTAGCATTAAATATTCCAACCTCAGGTGGAATGACTGATGTGCAATAGATCACGATTGAGTGCGGTATCTTAGTCGCCTCCGGAGTAGACTCTTCCGCAAGATCTATTCCAAGTTTCTTAACTGCCATTATAGCTATGTGGCTCACGTTTTTTATTTGAAGTACGCCGACAATCTTTATGTCATTTTTAAGGAGTTTCTGTTCTCGCAAACTGAGAGTTTGGGTTGTGCGTCTCCCATGGATTGCCAATGTCTGAGCGAAAACAGTCACTCCGCAAGAAGATTTTTATAGTGTTACCTGTATCAAGAGAGCGGTGTTGGCTTATTGGTAGATACCTCGACTTTCATTCTGAAGGTCGTAGGTTCAAATTACGGCAGGCCGTGTACCGATGACTTTTTCTTAAGAAAAATTGATGTGCGCTCATTGATATTGCTCTTACGGTGAAGGAAAACATCGTGATGAAACCCGCGGCTTAGTTGGCTCCAGAAGTATTGACAAGTTCTCTCCTCTGGACATTGTCGACTAAGCTGAGAGGGTAATAGGTGCTGGGCAAGGCTACTCCATCCTCACGCAAAAAGGACCCAATTAAAAAGGGTCTATTCGCGGAAAACAGCCCGTATGCAAGTACAACTACCTATATCAAAACTTTTTATTTATCTATTATAGTATATGTATTTTATCTCTATCGGTATCGATAGTAGGATCGCAACCGAACGGCCCGGAAGGCTGTCACTGCAAGCCCGAATAGAGTTACTCCAATCTCTAGTTTAGTTTATTAAGTTTATATTAAACTAGTTGTTTCAGGCCGTTTCAGTCGCGTTACTGCCGAACCCTTTGTATAGTCAGCGACAAAAGTTGCTGACCCGATTGTGGATAAACTTGTCAAACGATTTGTATTCATAGTACTTAGTTATTTTAAAAGTAAAGTAAGTGGATGGTAAAGTGGATGAGAAAAGGCCTCGCGGTCGCAGCCCCACACGTTGGTCTGACCAGATCCGCGCCGCTCTTGATTCTTCGGTTTACGACGCCCTACACACCGCCAGAGATAGAATCAGCTGGAGAAAGATCGTGCGAGAGAAGGTGTTTCAGAAGGGTGATCACGACCCTCAGCATTGAGGAATACGACGCAAGGAGGAGGAGGAGGAGTTATTTTACCGGGTGTTAATCGCGTATTTCGAGACCATGGATATTGCAACGTAGTTGAAACATGATAAGAGTAAAAAATACGCTTTTAAAATCTGGGATTTGACCCCAGTCCTAATAGCGTATTTCCTCGGGACTATGACTATTGCGACATAGTCGAAACGTTAAGTTAAGAGAAGAAAAATACACGAACATATTCAACCTGGGAAAATAACAACTGTTATACTTCGACTGACGATCTTAAAAAAAAGTTACAATTTAACCGACTTCAAAAAAAGGTGGTTCTTTAGTGACTAACTTATAGTTGAAAACGAACTATTCAATGACCAACGTATAAACTGTCATTTTTTGACAGTGTTGCTTTAAGAAAGATGTCAGAAACATGAAATTTTAACTCTTGCTCGGTAATTGATAGAATATTTAAAAAAAAATGTCGTTAAAATACAATAGAGAATACTGAGAAAATATATTTTGAGTTTTTGAAGTTATACTTCTTTAGGCGCGTTATGACAAAATGATGAGAGTGAAATTTTACAAAAGCGTCACACAAAATTCTCACGGGAGAAGTTGTCCGCAAACCGCAAGATGACAGCTGTCAAAAACCATGTTGAAGTTGTCCGCAAACCGAAACCAAATAGTTTAAGTAAGTACAAAGAGGTACTACTACTACATAATTATTTTAATGTAATTAATTATTTATATTTGTCGGACGAGTTTTTTGTCGGACGAGTTTTTCGTCGGACGAGTTTTTTGTCGGACGAGTTTTTTGCCGGACGAGTTTTTTGTCGGACGAGTTTTTTGTCGGACGAGTATTTTGTCGGACGAACTTTTCGTCGGACGAGTTTTTTGTCGGACGAGTTTTTTGCCGGACGAGTTTTTTTTTTTTTTTTTAATAATGCCAAAGAAGTATAACTTCTCACGCGCGTATTTTTAAATATAATTGTTTTTAATATTTATAAAATTGTAACCCAACTCATTTTACTGTAACAACAAAAAAAAAATACTTAAAAGAGTTATTATTTGAAATTTTAAATAGTGTCAGCTAGTTTTGCAGCTATTCGCTATAGGTAATTTATTTAATCTTCTGACTATAAAGCTTAGATTCGCAAAAAAATGTTTTTGGCGCTGTCAGTTGTAACGGTCAAGTGGATGGCGGGAACTTCAACAACGATTTCTTAATTTTTTGTCTATGTATCCGAATTTTTTAGTGTTGCAATGATTAGTGTAAACGCACCTGGTAACCGACACCTTACCCTACGCGAGGCGTGTACGCGGGCGTGCAGTCACCAGATACATTCACCGAGAGGGGAATAAACCTACCCCTAACACCTACCCCTACAATAACCTATCCCTAGTTTCCTAATCGTATGTATCTATATCTGGACCCCTTGTGCGTGTATCCTAGTTAGTGCATGTGTGTATGTGTGTGTACCTAGCTTTATGTGTACCTACTGGCCCTACCCTACCTGACGTGTCCCTACTGCCCTAGCCCTAACCATAGGGTTCGAACAATATATAAATATATAGATAAGTACGGGATTGTCTGTCACCAGGCGACCTGGGGTGACGGACGGACGGTGGGTAGGAAGGGTGGTGTGTGTACGTCGTGCAATGTACACGGGATGGATTTTCTCACTGCTGGTCAAGCGGACTCACAAGACCAATCGACTGACGGCTAAGGGTTTCCTGGCCGCAGTGAGAGGATGCTAAAGAGCATGGAGTAGCTGCAATAGCTCTTCTAGCGGTTGCTAGGGACTGCTCGTATCTTGCAGCTGCAATAGCTCTTCTAGCGGTTGCTAGGTACTGCTCGGTTCTTCCAGCTGCAATAGCTCTTCTAGCGGTTGCTAGGCACTGCTCGATCTTCTTGGGAGGAGGAGTGATGCTCGACTCAGTTCTTGATTCCAATTAATTTATTCACAAATTTCTTACATTATATACATTTTAGTTTTGATGACTTATCAATAATTATTATAATAGTGTGCTGTCGATGTGCAGCCGTGTGTTACCTACCTATTGCCAAAATAATATTAATCATCAAAAATTGTGTTTACTTTGTGACCTAGATTTAATTTAACACATACAGTTTGTCATGCGACTTGGCTTGTTTACATTTATTATTTTAATATAAGTATTTAGTTAAGAAATTATTATTTTTACATTTTACAAATTATTATTAATCTTTAAATTTATCCTAGTGTATATATTGTATAGTTTATATTAAAGTAAAATTATTGTTCAATGAGTTGAACATTCTGGCGTCTCTCCAGGGCAGGACTCCAGTTGGTACAGTTCTATTCCGTCAGTGTTCGAGGGATCTTGTTGTCTTCTGGCTGGTTTTCTGGGTGCTACCTGGCTGTAGACTGGGTCGTGATGTTGGCTGGCTGGCTCGTCAGCTGCAGGTCTGTTGTCGTGGTGCTGTAGCTGTACCAGTGACCTTATGCCCCTCGTGATCTGAGGAACACAAAATAATATTAATAAAATTATAGTAACTACTACTATACCTCCTACTGTAGTAGTTATGTAAGTGTGAGAAGTAACTTGGGTCCAGATTGTATTGTCTAGTTTAGTTTGTAAGTTATTTTCGGATTTGACTACATTGTCGAGAATATCTTGTGAACTCTCTATAACTTCGTCTTTGGTTACATTAAATATGGTGCCAGTGCTATTATAGGTGGATATAGAGAATTCGATTGGTTTTGAAAATGACGCTACGGTTTGAACTGAGATTGTTCTTTTTGCAGCTAATATGTTATTAGTTGTCTTTATAATACAGTTGTCGGCAATCCGTATTACTCCAACATCCCGCAGTTCAATTTCCTCTCTTTGTCCGTCACATATGATCGATGTCAAACTACGGTCTTTAGCTATGAATAACCATGTATTTTGCATATGCAGTTGTTTCCATAACAGTTTGTTAGTTATGTCGAACGTTTTTGATTGACACCTCGTTTGTGTTTGGTTTTTGAAGAGCTGGTTAACAATGCAATTATCATTTGATTGCATGTTCTTCACGGCACTAGGAAAGCAGACGTATGTACTCATACTTTGTAGGCAACTTGTAAATTCTTCATGATCTAAGTCAAAATACTGTTCGTTGTTATAGTCTACGCCAATGTATGATTTTTGTATTTCGACGGTTTGGAATAGCTGGTCCCGTGTTTTTTCAGGAACCGCTGTGACATAGATCATTGTGTATTTTGTTGTGTCCTGTATCGGAAAGTAGGCGTACACTTGGATGTGTGTTTCGTTTTCCGCCATTTTTGTTTCTAGCAGTTGTCGTTGTACTATCTTTAAGTTACTAGGAAGTTTGTTATTTGCCGTATAAATTAGGTTACTGACGTTCTTTGGAGTCAAAATGCTGTATACACTTGATTTCGATAGGTATACATCTAATAATCCAGCGTAATGTTCTGTTATTTCAGTTATGTAATCATTTGCTAACTGATACGTTTCTATTATATGTATATTTACACTGTTTCTGATGACTGCTTGGTACCAATAATCTGTTTCATGTATAAATTGTATGACCTGGTTTAGTTTTGTTTGAAATTTTTGTAGTTTTTTCGTGATTCTATTTTCTGTCTCATTAACTTGTGATACCGTTGATATCATAAACTTCGTTTGTTGATTTGCAGCTTCGATTAGTTGTTGTTGGTTTTTGTTCAGGCTATCTATGTCCCTGTAGACCTCGTCGTTTACGCCAAAAACTGATGTTAATATCTGTCCTAATATACCTCTCTTCTTTCTTTTGGTTTGGTTTGCTTCCATTAGGTATTCTTTTGTTCTTTCGTACTTTGACTCGGATTCTTTTAAGTAGTGGTGGAATTGTTCACAATGTGTCGCATTTTTGGTTGTATTTTTTGCTATTTCACAAAGGTCGTCGAACTGTGTCACTGCTTTCTTTATTTGTCTAAGGTTTTGTTCAATCTGTTCTTTTTCGAAGTTTGTCTCTATTCTAAAGACTCCTCTGTCAATGCATGCAGTCCCGATCTGTTCTACATAAAATCCTGGTTTTATTTTAATCATTGTATAGGTTGATGTTACGTTGGCAAATAGTTGTAGGCATATAATCAGGAACGTGAACCATTGCCATCCCTTTTTATATGTATGACTCCTGGTTTGTCGTTTATTCTGTTTTACGATAACATTTGATTGTACTGTTGTACTCGTATTACTTGGTTTAGTGCCGCTGTCGTTTTCATTGATTGGTAGAGGAACAAGTTTATGTATTGCACGTTTTTGAGTTGAACCAGAGGACTTCTGTAGGGTTACAACTCTTGTGAGGTCATCATTGCCCGGATGTATTTCTTTTACTTTTGCCAGTGGCCATTTGCTGGGACTTATGTTTTCATCTTTCACTAGTACTAATGTTCCGATCGTTAAGTTTTCGTTGTTTGTTTTCCACTTGTATCTCTGTTGTAATTGATGTAAATAATCGTGTGTCCAGCTTTTCCAAAAATCTCTCTTCATCTTTTGAATCTGTTTCCACCTGAGTAGTAGATCAGTGCTAATATTTGCCAGGGGATCTGGTATTCCTACTGCCTCTCGTCCTATTAGGAAATGACTTGGTGTGATCACTACGTTGTCATTTATATCTTCGCTTTGTGCGCATAACGGCCTCGAGTTAAGGCATGCTTCGATCTGGTACAGGAATGTTATCAATTCTTCGTAGGTTAATGTTTGTTCTCCTATCACTCTGCGTAAGTGGTGCTTCATGGATTTTACTCCCGCTTCCCAAATTCCGCCAAAGTGAGGAGACGAAGGTGGTATGAAATGCCATTGTGTTCCTATCGTAGTTATTGTCTGTTGGAATTCATTTGACTGAGTTATTTCCAGTATTTCTTTGTAAAGGTGGTTGGCAGCTCCCACAAAATTAGTTGCATTATCGCTGTACATGTGTGAAACTGGACCTCTTCTTGATGTGAACCTTTGCATTGCGGCTATGTAGGACTCGGTTGATAAATCACCTACTAGTTCCAAGTGTATTGCTTTCGTTGCTAGGCAAACAAATACTGCAATGTATCCTTTGTACGACTTGTGTCCTCTTCCTTTCATTGCTCTTACTTGTACAGGACCAGCAAAATCAACACCTGTGTGACTAAATGGGTATGATTCGGTTACTCTAGCTTTTGGTAATGTGCCCATTTTTTGATGTAGGGTTGTTGCTTTGTATCTTATGCATTTTACACATTTGGATATATAACTCTTTATTCTTTTCTTTCCTCCTAATATCCAATATCTTTGTCGTATGTAGGCTAAAGTTAACATGTTTCCTCCATGTAAGGTTTTCATGTGAGCATCGTGAATTATTATCCATGTGACGTGGTGATCGCTTGGTAGTAGTATAGGATGTTTTTGGTTATATGGAAGGTTTGAATTATGAAGTCTTCCTCCGACTCTCATTATCTTGTCTTCTTGATTTATAAATGGATCTAAGCTTGTTAGTCTATTATTTTTTTCTAGTGATATCCCTTTTGTTAATGTTTTGTACTCTTTTTGAAAAACTTGTTGTTGTACTAGTGCTATTATTTTGTTTGTTGTAATAGCTAATTCATCACAACGTAAGGGTTCTGTGCTTTTTTCCATATTCTTAAATCTGAAGCAGTATGACAGTATTCGTACCATTCTTTGGAAACTTGAAAATCTCTCCCATATTTCATTCTGTGGTTCGGTAGTTGTTGCTAAGTTAATGTGAACGGTTTTTTTTATCTCTTCACATATTTCAGGGATAGTTTTAGTTATTGGCAGATTTTTGGTTTTTAACCATGTTGGGCCATTCCACCATAGTGTAAAGTTGTGAAATTTATTTGGTTCTATTCCTCTCGAAATTACGTCCGCCGGGTTATTTGACGTTATGACGTGATTCCATTTTGCTTGTGGTAATAATTTTTGTATCTCAGCTACCCTGTTGGCTACAAACGTTTTCCATCTTGTAGCTTCACCTTTGACCCAGCCTAATGTAATCATTGAGTCCGTCCAACAATAAACTTCTGTGTTTGTAAATTTCATTGTTGTTATGACCTTCTCCATAAGTTGGGCGAGTAACAGTGCAGCACATAGTTCTAGTTTTGGTAGTGTTGTCTTTTGTTTCAGCGGTGCCACTTTTGATTTTGCTTGTAATAGTGTAACTTCGTACGAGTTTTCATTGATTTGCACTCGACAGTATACCACGGCCCCGTATGCTTTTTCCGATGCATCACAAAAGCCGTGTAACTCAACTTTAGTTTCATCTGTGGTATGACACCATCTTGGTATTGAAATTGCTTCTAACATTTTCATCTGGTCTTGTAATCCAATCCATCTGTCTTTGGTTACGTTATCTACAATCTGATCCCAGTCTAGGCCTTTAGTCCATAGTTCTTGCATTATCAGTTTCATGGTTATTATAACTGGTGCAAGCCAGCCCAGTGGATCAAAAAGCTTTGCGATTTCTGACAGGATGAATCTTTTTGTTGGATTCTCTTTTTTGTTTATCGTAATTTGGAATTGGAAACTGTCTTCTTTTGGTGACCATAGAACTCCTAACGACTTTCTTGTTTCGTCCAGTGGAATTTTTAACATCTTATCCTCTTGTTTTTCTTTTGGTATGTTATTTAATAATTCTTCACTGTTTGATGACCATTTCCTTAGGTTAAATCCACCTCTTCTTAACAACTGTATCAATTCGTTTTGTAACTTCTTTGTTGCTTCTACAGACCTGGCCCCCGAGAGAACATCGTCGACGTAGAAATCTTGTAACGTTATTTCGCTTGCATTAGGATACTTCTGTTGTTCATCTATAGCCAGTTGTTGCAAAGTTTTGACTGCTAAGTATGGTGCCGATGCAGTTCCGTATGTAACGGTGGTTAGTTCATATTCATCGATTTGATGTTTTGGAGACTCTCTCCATAGGATTCGTTGATATGGCAGGTCTTCTTCATTTACGTTTATAAAACGATACATTTTCTCAATGTCTGCCATAAAAACAATTTTATGTCTTCTCCATCGTAGTAGTATTGTAGTTAAGTCTGATTGTAGTCTTGGTCCTGTCAACATATTCTCATTTAAGCTAATATTTGTGCTTGATTTACTCGAAGCATCAAATACCACTCTTAGTTTTGTAGTTAATGACTCTTCTTTAATCACTGGTTGATGAGGAATGTAGTACTTTCCTTGGTAATAGTCTACTTTAGGTACTTTCCTCATGTGACCCATTTCTAAGTATTCGTTTAGAAACTCTTGGTATCTTTCTTGTAGTGTTTTGTCTTTGGCAAACCTTCTTTCTAATTGTAGTAATCTAGCCGCCGCTTTCTTTCGTGAGTCTCCATAATCTACGTCTGGATTTTTGAATGGAAGTCTCACAGTGTAGGACCCATCTATATTTCTGGTAGTTGTTGTCTTGTAAAAGTCTTCACATTGTCGGTCATCGCTAGATAGTTCGTAATTGGCTGGAATTTCTTCTAATTCCCAGAATTTGGTTAATTGTTCTATTTCGTTCGTTCTTGATGTCATAGTAGTAACTTTCATTCTATCTGTAGTGTGGCTACTGACGAACCCGGATAGAATCCATCCAAAATGTGTGTCTTGGGCTATTATGTCGTCATTAATCTTGTATAGCCCTTGTAGTAGTAGTTTGCTATAGTCTTGAGCTCCCAATATTACGTCGATTGGGCCTCTTTTATTGTAAGTTGGATCGGCTATCATTTTGTTTTCTAACTGCCTTTCCTCTAATTGTGGTATATTGGTACTCGGTATGGCACCAGTTAGTTTTGGAAGTATTATTAGTGTAGTTATTAGCTTGAATTCACTCGGAAATCTTGGTTGTAATTTCACTTCAATGGAGTAATTCGCTATTTTGGGTTTTTCGTCAGCTATCCCCGTTACTTCAACGTGTGTTCTGTTCCTCGGGTAAGCTAGTAGTTGAGCTACTGTTTCCGTGCAAAAAGACGCTTCTGAGCCTTGATCACACAGTACTCTTAGTAATTGTGTTGTACCATCGATTGACTTGACTTTTACTAGCGCTGTAGCTAGTAGCGTAGTTTTTGGTAGTGTCGTTGTCGTATTTGTATGCATATTGTTTGTCCTAGTTGTAGTTGTATTCTTAGATGTATTGGTTTTTTCGTTCTTCGTATATCTAGTTGGCTTATGGTTTTCTTGGTGTAGGTAGGAATGGTGTCCTAACCTTCCACAGTGTTGGCAAGTCTTTGTACTCATACATTCTTCTGATTGGCTGTGCGCCAAGCAATTCCTGCATATTCCTTTCTCTTTAACTGCCTTGTATCGTTCTTCTACTGATAGTTGTTTAAATTGTATGCATTGGTATATGGTATGGTATGGTTTTTTGTTACAATACCAACAATGATTGTTGTCTGACCTCTTGTATGGGCCTGGTGTGTCGTATCTTGTCTTGTAATTTGTTTTTGTTTGTTTGCTTATCGTAGTTGTTGTCTGTAAGCATTGGAATCGTTTCTCCAGGAATTCCATCATCTCATCAAACTTTTGTGGCTTGTTAGGTTCGGTTAATTGTTGTTCATACTTTTCGTTTGTTTCAGAGTCCCACACTCTACTGAGAATTCTCCCCAGGATGGGGTCCCATGTAGTTGTGTCTATGTTTTGACGTCGAAGTGCTTCTATGTTTTGGTTTATCGTATCATGTAGACTTTTTAAGTTGGCTGCAGTGGCGTGATTTATCTTTGCTATATTGAGAATGTTATCTACGTGCTTCGCTATTATAATTCTTTCATTTCTATATCTTCTGTTAAGTAGCGTCCAGGCTGCATCGTAGTTCGCCTCACAAACTGTCAAGTGCTTGATGAGCATTAAAGCCTCGCCTCGTACGTGTGTCTTAAGGTACTGCATTTTTTCTGTCGCTGATAATGACTTATCTTCATGTATGATTTTTAGAAACAAGTCGTAGAATGAATCCCATGACTCATAGTTGCCGTCGAAAACTGGAATAATTATTCTTGGCAGGTTACTTTTGTGCTCACTGTTCCCCACTCTTTTTGTGTTACTTGCTTTAGCCGTAATACGCTCAATGATTACATCGTAATCTGTTTGCGTTTTTTCAAACAAGTTATCTCGAAAGTAGCTGTGGTCTAAGGTGCTGTCTTCCATTAGAATGAGTAGGTGAGTTTCCTCTATGTCTTGCCATTGCTTCTCTATATTTTTCGCCAGTGATTCCCAGTACCATACGGGTTTATCTTCTGTTAACGCTTGTGTAGCTGTTTGTAGTTTCTTCTGCATTTGTGTGATACGATAGAGTTGAATGAAGATTTTAGGTGAGTTTGCATCTTGACATTCATTTTCTTCGATGTCTTGTGGTTCATATAGTTTGCCTAGCAACTGTAGTCGCTTCTCGCATTTTGCTAAGTACTCCATAGTTTGATTGACGAGTGACTTGATGGATTCGTAGTAACTTGTAGTAATGTACTTATGATCAACTAGTACTTGTTGATTTCTAAGTAACTCGTGATTGGTAGTAGTTCTGTTGAGTATTTCTGTGAGTCGAGCCCTCCGTTCGTTAATGTACTTGTCAGTTTTTCTTGTGTTTGGGTCTTTTTTAAGATTTGTAAGTATTCGTTTGATTTCGTTGTAGTCCGCCTCTTGGCTTCTGATAATACGATTGATTTCTTCAATGTCCATATTTTCCATAGTGTTTTGTTTCGTTGCTTCCTTTTGCTGTAGGTATATTCAATCTGTTGAACGTTCCGTAGCCGCTTGGTTGAGAAAATCGCAGCGCGGTAGTTGGTGGTAATACGTCTTTGTATGTCAGTCAACCTACGGGGACAAGAGGAGCGCGATTTTTACTGGTTCGATTTCCCAACGGGGCGCGATTGATGTCCCGTCGCGAAACCAAAAAAAAACTCGAAGGACCAAATGTAAACGCACCTGGTAACCGACACCTTACCCTACGCGAGGCGTGTACGCGGGCGTGCAGTCACCAGATACATTCACCGAGAGGGGAATAAACCTACCCCTAACACCTACCCCTACAATAACCTATCCCTAGTTTCCTAATCGTATGTATCTATATCTGGACCCCTTGTGCGTGTATCCTAGTTAGTGCATGTGTGTATGTGTGTGTACCTAGCTTTATGTGTACCTACTGGCCCTACCCTACCTGACGTGTCCCTACTGCCCTAGCCCTAACCATAGGGTTCGAACAATATATAAATATATAGATAAGTACGGGATTGTCTGTCACCAGGCGACCTGGGGTGACGGACGGACGGTGGGTAGGAAGGGTGGTGTGTGTACGTCGTGCAATGTACACGGGATGGATTTTCTCACTGCTGGTCAAGCGGACTCACAAGACCAATCGACTGACGGCTAAGGGTTTCCTGGCCGCAGTGAGAGGATGCTAAAGAGCATGGAGTAGCTGCAATAGCTCTTCTAGCGGTTGCTAGGGACTGCTCGTATCTTGCAGCTGCAATAGCTCTTCTAGCGGTTGCTAGGTACTGCTCGGTTCTTCCAGCTGCAATAGCTCTTCTAGCGGTTGCTAGGCACTGCTCGATCTTCTTGGGAGGAGGAGTGATGCTCGACTCAGTTCTTGATTCCAATTAATTTATTCACAAATTTCTTACATTATATACATTTTAGTTTTGATGACTTATCAATAATTATTATAATAGTGTGCTGTCGATGTGCAGCCGTGTGTTACCTACCTATTGCCAAAATAATATTAATCATCAAAAATTGTGTTTACTTTGTGACCTAGATTTAATTTAACACATACAGTTTGTCATGCGACTTGGCTTGTTTACATTTATTATTTTAATATAAGTATTTAGTTAAGAAATTATTATTTTTACATTTTACAAATTATTATTAATCTTTAAATTTATCCTAGTGTATATATTGTATAGTTTATATTAAAGTAAAATTATTGTTCAATGAGTTGAACAATTAGAAAAAATATTATACCAACGTTTAGACAGAAGTTGTTCAAACAAATGTAGACTCTAAAGTAATGAAAATAAGGTTTATAATAGTCCGCGCGCGCCGGCCCGCCGGCGGGCTCCTGATTTTGAGCGCAATTTCGGTTCTGCAAGTAGCGCGCCCGCCGGCGGGCTCCTGATTTTGGGAGGGTATACGTAATTTGTATGCCCTTAAATTTTTAAATTTTTTTTAAATCAAATAAATACGAAATAGGTAACTATCGATCAAATAATGCGTAAAGTTATCACTCCCTAGCGTGTAGTGTGTTTAAACTATCAAATTATCATCGAGGCGCATCTGTTTCTCAAATTGATCAATTACCTACAGTGGTACTTACAATGTAATGCTATAAGTGTCATTGTAATAGTATATACTTACAGGGTTGTTGGCAATTATATGGTTGAAGGCTATTTCTGTGCACCTTAAGAGGAATGGGTACCGACGCTCTCTCCATACAAACTAAGCAATTCAATCAATCAATCAATCAATATAAAATTTATTTGAAGTCAATTGAGATCTATTGATGTGTCATAAGACTCAAATTAAATATAGAACAAATTTCAACGCGTGTGAAGCGCGTGGTCAACGCGTGTGAAGCGCGTGGTGGGCGCGTGGTCAACGCGTGTCGTCTGAACGCGCCCTAAGGGTATTTTTTGTGATCAAAACGCAACCATGATATTAAAATCTAATATGAACAGTTTTACTTACGAAAAATACATACAACCGAATTGAGAACCTCCTCCTTTTTCTGAAGTCGGTTAAAAATTGGCCTTCTATTTATTTTCCGGAGCCATCTTCTTCTTTTCGAGTCAGTGACGTTCGACTAGTCAAATTTTTCCTGCCCAGTAGCTAGCCACTGCAACTGCAGCGGCGTTGGCCTCTACCAGGTCGTCCAATGTGCAGGTATTAGGGCACAATGGGCATTGGAGTAGGTGCACCATGGACTGCGATGGGGCTCCACAGTCGCATTGTTCCTCACTCGGTGCAATATATCCCCATAATAATAGAAACCATAATAATAATAATAGAGCCATAATAGAAACCTACTTCACATATTTAGCGGACAATAAATACAGCTTTTTCTTTCTAAACAATCACGGTCCCGAACATTTTGTTCGTCTAATTCTTATTTGCAACAGAGAAATCAGAACTCAAGGTTCCCTACTCATGTATTTGTATATCGAGCCTCTGTCGGCCACCCTTTGCATTTTTAACGAACACCCCTCGAGCCCAAATTGAAAAAGAAACTACTAGACATAAATTCTGACGAGATTTCGCCTCTTTGCGCGTAAAATCAACTATTTCGTTATTTTCCTTGATTGTTCGTACAAGTTGGTTGGTTTTATGCAAAATTGGGTTTTGAAAATTTATAACCGGTGAACTAGGAGCAACTTGCGGTTTCACCCGCGTAACTAGAACTTTGTAGTGTTCATTTAAAAAGTTTATTAGCTTATGTTAGTCCAAAGAATTAAATGTATCATTATACCTAGTTTTATCAAAATTGGTTAATTCTAAAAGGCACGTTACAAACAAACGTTACAAACAAAAACTTTCTTTTGTACCTAAAATTAAAAAAAAAATATTTTTGTTAAATAAGTACGACATTGCACACAACGCCATCTAGCAGCAAATTTAGCAAATTTAGGCTTGTTATATGGGTAACAAAAGGACGCGAACGCACAGAAACCGTAAATAAATAAGTAATTCACTCCTAATTATACAATTAATTATACACTAAGAAAAATGAATTACCAATAATTGCACCCGACGAGACCTGAACTCCTGACCTTTTGCTACCATCGTTTACGAATTTTTTTTTCAAAGCCGAAATGAAACCCGTTTTTTTCAGCGTCATAGGCGGGTGTTCAAACACCACGAGGAGACATAATATTTAAAATTGCCCGATAGTTTTAGATTCGTAAGAAGTCTGTATTTCTAAAACTGAAATAATCAACAACAACCAAGAAATTAAGCTCTTAATTTATTTAAAGCAAAGAAAAACATCAATTAAGAAGGGTCACATATTGTAGTAAACAATCAACTGTCTAATTCCAATCTTAAGGTACCCAGTACTAGGGCGTTACAATAGAGAATATTATTGGGTAGGTCAAGGGTCTATTATCTTCTATAGATAGATACCATAGAGTAAGCGAATAATGCAGAGGGGACGGGTTGGTGTCTTGGGTGAGACCATTGTATGCCCGGACCAGCAGTTTGTACAGGCGGGATACCAATTAGCTGAACCCTACGTGACCTAGAGCTCACTCGCACATCTGTAAAAAATAGTATTTAAAACTATTTTGTATTTTTTTTATATTCTTTTGTATTGTTTATTATAATTGTTAAAAACACATAATCAGGTAACATTACTTTACAACCTTACAGATGAGCAAGTGAGCTCTAGGTCACGTGGGGTTCAGCCAATTGGTATTCCGACTGTACATGGAATGCTAAGTGTACAGTTCATTTCAGTTCTAAAATGACAACTTGTGTAATTGTTAAAAATCACAGTAACGCAGTTAATTATCTTACAAATAATTTATTATATTAAATAAAATTTACGTTTATTAGGTTTCAGTTGTCTTTTTCTGTAAGTACTTCTTATTATGTAAATAGGTAGGTATTAGTTATTTTTCAATAAAATCTACATGCCAATAACAATGTCTGCCTGCGACCATGAGAACTGTAAAGCAATCGAAACGTCAGGTTTAAAAAGAAAGAATCGATTCATTAAAAATAATTGTTTATAATACAAAAAGTAGACACAATGGATATGGTTATGGTGTCATTTTTCGATTTAAGTTTGGATCAGCTTGAAAAAGGCAAGGAATTTTCATCTCTTAATTATACCTAAGTTTAGTAAAGACTTCAACTACAAACACAACAACAGTTAGCAACAATATTACACGCAATAATTAATAATTTCAAATTGACCCTTATATATAGGTATCTTACAGTTAAAGCTTGCGACACTCCGAATAAGTACAAACTAGGCAACTTGTCCATTTTCATCATATCTGTGGTAAAGTGTCTATTATCTCGGCATCCAAAGACATCAATATATAGAGTGCTGACGAAAATACTTTTCTCAGCCCCTTTACCAATTTATTTGGGAACAACTGACGAAGGGCGATCGATCTAGACACCTAGAAATTACTTGGTCTAGTTATATTTCTCTTTAGTATCGAAAAAAATGCTAAAATATTTCTGAGAGCAGAAAATAAGGAAAATTAACATACAATTTTGTTTTATTTTGTAAGCACCTACTTATAATAATTACTAGCAGCGCTCCGCGGTTTCACCTACGTAACTCCAGATCCTTGGGGTGAGCGCACACCTAGCCGCACCGCACGCGCCGCAGTCGCCGCAGCGAAGGAAATCCCCAAGGCCGATGCTGATGACGTCACCAGCCGGAGCCGCGCGCATACAAACGGAGACTGGGGCGCGTGCGGTGTGGATAGGTGTGCGCTCACCATTAGTCGACCGTATCCAGAGGCAATAACTTGTCAATACGTCTAGTCTTAAGCTAATAATTATCTTTAACACGACGACACTGACACTCGACACAAATATCGACACTAGTGTCGATAGCGTCCACACTGTAACAATTTTTGATGTCGCCGCGGTGGACACACGTAGACACTCGATGTCTAGTGTCAAGTGTCGTCGTGTATCCTTAGCTTTAAGTCAACTAAGCCGTGGGTTTTATCCCGATCTTCCTTCACCATAAAAGCAATGTCAAGGTGGTTTTATTATAGTTACATGTAGTCCCACTGTTGTGCAGTGGGTCTACGGTGGAAAAAACCAATCAAGTGCGAGTCATACTCGCGCGCCGAGGATTCCGTACATTAGTTTCAACTCTCTTTCTTTACCCTTGCACTAGCAGTGCATCGCGGTTTCACCCGCGTTACTCCGGATCCCGTGGGAATATCGGGATAAAAAGTAGCCTATAGCCTTCTTCGATAAATGGACTATCCAACACAAAAAGATTTTTTCAATTCGAACCAGTAGTTCCTGAGATTAGCGCGTTCAAACAAACAAACTCTTCAGCTTTATAATATTAAGTATAGATTGGTACGATTTGTACCAATTTAACTTGATCCATGTTTCGTTTTGAGCGCCCATACGATGTAAGGGTCAAGTTAAATTGGTTTATCTATGTATAATCACTACATAGTATAAAACAAAGTCGCTTTTTCTGTCCCTATTTCCCTTTGACTGTTTAAATCTTTAAAACTACGCAACGGATTTTGATGGGGTTAATAGATAGAGTGATTTAAGAGAAAGGTTTATATGTATAATACATGCACAATATAGCCGTGCGAAGCCGGGGCGGGTCGCTAGTATATAATAATAGAGACTATAGACCTCATTAAAACCTCATAATAGAGACTAGTATCTATTATGAGGTCCATGAATTTCAACTTGCTAGGTCAATCCGTTCCTGAAAAAACGGTCGTGACACACGGACAGACAGACAGACAAGAAAGTGATCTTATAAGGGTTTCTTTTTTTTACCTTTTGAGGTACGGAACCCTAAGAACTACCACAGTTAAGATAGTAATTAGGATGAGACTCGTAAAGTAAATGAATTTTTGTTGCGCAAGGCCCCATCTATAGTTTACCTTCTAACAAGGGCTTGTTATTGGAAAGTGAGCCCAAAGTTTTCGCGTAATTAAGTGTAGGAAAAAATAGGGATAACGCAAGTCAGTCGTTTTTGTATTGAAGTGCGCGTGCGTGAGGCTGAGGGGTGGTGCAAGGAGAGAGCGGTGAGCGGGGAGGGTAGCGGAGAGGGTAGCGAGTTAAAAACTATTGAATTTTTAAGCGATATACACGTTGTAACAAGGGTGCTGATTGTTTGGATTTAATTGCGAAGTTCAGACGGAAATCTGATTTTGACTAAAATTTCACTAAAGTCCAAATAACTATTGAACCACTAAATATTGCAGAACATACAGGGGGGTTAAATCGATAGGATCGATAGGTTCCGAAACCCCCAGCAACCGATGATCCTTCCCACTTGTTACACCGTGTATGTTACTAAATAAATAATTTATTTTTAAATAGATCGCTTCTCGCTTATATAACTAGTATATATAAAAATAAATCTTAAGCCGTACATGGTAGTACCATAGGCGGCCTTACTGTCAAAAGCGGTGGTTTTTGGTGTTGCGGTAGGGATTTTTTGAATGCTCTGTGAATTTATATCAGGGTACCATTCTGGGACCTCTGTGGCATGGTAGGCAAACACTCGCCTGCGATGCTGTGGCTTGTGGGATTGACATCCGCCACCGTCTTCGAACAAGTATTTTTGTTCAGATATTTCTGCTTTGGGTGTTTCTGTTGTATATTTTACAAAAAGTATAAAATTTAATTTTGTATTAAATTTATGGTCACCATAAAACAAGCCTAGTTGCATAACTTAGGGCTAGATGGCGCTCTGTACATTTTCCTTTAATATTATTTATAGATTTTTGAACTACCATGAATATTTAATTATCAAAGTTATTTAAAAGGGAATATTTTATATTATGGGGACAGGGGAATAATTACATAAAAAGCATGATAGCTTTTTGTAGTTATATTGTGGATCTTAGTTTCGTGACAATGGTGATTGTAACAGCATCGAAATAATGAGTTCCACGAGATAAAAACTGATGAATTTTTAGTTTAAAATCCTTTATTATTTATTTGTTTTCTTGATTACGGTAGATTGTAAATAAAATACTTTTTAATAACCGCTTTAAACTTATAACTCGGTCCAAACGTCGAGTGATTGGGTCGTTTAGCTACGCGCAAGAAAGAGACAAAAAATAGTTATTAAAACAACTCTCATAATATAATCATGGAACAAACGTAGCCATATTGAAATTACAAATATTTACGTAATTAACTTGAGTTTCGACGACATTATATTAATTTTCATGAATCATGTAATACAGTATATTTTATCTTCATTATTGAGATTTATTATATTTGTAATTTATGAATTGGGATGTGTTTGAAATCGATCTATAGAGTACGGGGCTACTTGCAAAAAGCAAATGTAATGTCACGATGTAACGGATGTAATAAAACGCGACGAATTGACAACTTCCTTCATTTTTCTAAGTTTCTTGTCTTTGGAATCGATCAGAAGAACTGAGGTCATTTGCAAAAATCAAACGTATCGGTTGTAACGCCACGTGTAACGGATATAAGAAACAAAAATAATATCACGATGTAACGGATGTAATAAAACGCGACGAATTGACAACTTCCTTCATTTTTCTAAGTTTCTTGTCTTTGGAATCGATCAGAAGAACTGAGGTCATTTGCAAAAATCAAACGTATCGGTTGTAACGCCACGTGTAACGGATATAAGAAACAAAAATAATATCACGATGTAACGGATGTAATAAAACGCGACGAATTGACAACTTCCTTTTTTTTTTGAAGTTTGTTGTCTTTGGAATCGATCAGAAGAACTGAGGTCATTTGCAAAAAACAAACGAATCGGTTGTAACGCCACGTGTAACGGATATAAGAAACAAAAATAATATCACGATGTAACGGATGTAATAAAACGCGACGAATTGACAACTTCCTTTTTTTTTTGAAGTTTGTTGTCTTTGGAATCGATCAGAAGAACTGAGGTCATTTGCAAAAATCAAACGAATCGGTTGTAACGCCACGTGTAACGGATATAAGAAACAAAAATAATATCACGATGTAACGGATGTAATAAAACGCGACGAATTGACAACTTCCTTTTTTTTTTGAAGTTTGTTGTCTTTGGAATCGATCAGAAGAACTGAGGTCATTTGCAAAAATCAAACGTATCGGTTGTAACGTCACGTGTAACGGATATGAGAAACAAAAATAATATACGCAATAATTTAGAATATTGAAGTCTGTTAAAAAGATGATGTTAAGAGGTTGGATTAGGTACTTCTGTTTATAATTGTGTTGACTTAACGTAAAATGATACGTTTTACCAACTCAACTGTGGCTGCGTTCATGATAAAGCCTCTTTTTTTTAATGAATAAAACGAAGTGAATGATACATAGTATGCTGAATTGAAATGCTGAATTATTGTTAAAAAATAATTTATGTGTCCAATATTAGGTCACTTTTTCATGATTTCATATAGTATGCAGTACTCGAACTAATATCAAATTAAAAAAAAATAGCCAAATAAGTAACATTCTGAATAGTTGCCGAATATTCTTGGCATCTCTACTCCATAGCCCTGAGATAAGCAAACTTAACAAACAACAGTAAAAAAAAACACGTTTATATACACTAAAAAAATGTTCATTAAACCTTTGATTTTTGTATATAAATAAAACAATATTTTTGTAAAATCTACCTTTAAAACGTAATCTAAATTAAACTTTACACAAAAAATATAATACATTTCTTTTTATTCTGACAGCTGTAAATTTTATTAAAAACATTTTTTACACGTGATATTTTATTAAAAATGAAATAAATAATACAAAACAAAGGAACGAAATACACTAATATGATAAAGGTGAAGAATTATTTTTTGTTTGAACGCTCTTAAACATACCAAAGGGAATAGAAAATTTATTTTTGAATTAAATAGTCCAATTTTTAAGTATTATAAATCTAAGCCTTTGGGCTATTTTTTTGATCCTAATCCCAGATTTACCCGGGTAAATCCTGTAGGCGCAGCTACTAACAAATATTCCCAGGCGTTTTCCTAGAGAGGTCGCGGGGCGGGGTGCTACGACAGTCGTAGCCCCGCCGTAGTCCGTAGCACACGCTACGCCGTAGCGCAGAGCGGCCATTAAAAAAAACCCTCCGAAATAGTGACAGATCGGTTTAGATCAACTAATCAGTGAGAAATAGTGTTAAATTAGTGATTTAGTGCAGTGCAGTGTAAGGATTGAAGTACAAAGGTAATTTACACTAATATAAGGTAACATACATAAAGTATTTTAATTAGGTAAGTTAATGAATCCGTTTTATTGGTTGAGATTTATTTTCTATGTAGAATTGGCTAACAGCCTAAATATACTTTACAGTTTGACTTATAATAAAAGCCAGATAAATTGCCTTTTTCAATGAAGAGTAAGCCAAGTCATGACTTTAAATCTAGCTTGAATATTAACTGAACATTGAAGTAGGTATTTAAGCTAGATTTACCTACATTTTAACTATATATACTAATAAAATTAAAACAATCTATCTATATCTAAATTCATATACTAATTTTATAAAGAGAATATTGTATTTTTTGTAATGTTTGTAACGAATCTGCTCCGAAACTACTGGAGCGATTTTGATGAAACTTGGTATGAAAATACATTGATTCATTGAGAGTAACACAGGCTATTTTTTATAGCAATATTCCTAGCGAATCGGGAGTTACGCGAAATAAACCGCCAGCGCTGCTATTCACTACATAGTATAAAACAAAGTCGCTTTTTCTGTCCCTATTTCCATTTGTATGCTTAGATCTTTAAAACTATGCAACGGATTTTGATGTGGTTTTTTTTAATAGATAGAGTGATTCAAGAGGAAGGTTTATAAATATAATACATGCATTATACAGCCGTGTGAAGCCGGGGCGGGTCGCTAGTTATATATATAAATTCGTTTGTTCCAATTAAGATCTAAGCTGTTTTTGTACAACACAAGAAGTAACATAAAACATAATATACACAAATTAAAGTAATAGGTAGAAAGTATAAATTTTACAAAAGGGGGGGCTTAATTGCTGAAAGCGATTTCTTTCGGGCAACCTTTGGACGGTTGACTTAGTTTATTTTACAACGTAGATAGATAGATAATTTTATTTGTACAACACAGAAAGAAACAGAATACGATAAACACAAAGTAAAGTAAAAGCTAGAAAGAACAAGTTGCACAAATGGGCGGCCTTATCGCTGAAAGCGATTTCTTCCAGGCAACCTTTGGATGGAAAAGAACTAATTTAGCTTTTATGGTAGGTTGTGAATAACTTAACTTATACTAGGTGATGATTAAAAATATTACGATATATAACGAATATTCGATATTTGATAACGTAGGTGTGTATTTGGAAAAGATTTTTGAAAATCAAAACTTTGAGGGGGATGGGGGGGAGGCTAAAAGTTTATACGGGTGTAGCGGTTGTTAAAGGTGTACTTTGATAATTGAAATGATATCTATTTTTCTAAATAAATTATGAAGTATTTCAGGGTTCTGAAGATTTATGAGCGGAATGTTTTTAGTTTTAGTTTGTCTATATAATTATTATTATTATGAGCCTGTAGTGTCCCACTGCAGGGCAAAGGCCTCTCTACTCCCCCTCCACTGATCGCGATCTTGTGCGACGGATTGCCAATCTGTCATAAACCTGTCGATATCGTCTCGCCACCTTCGACGGGGTCTGCCAGGTAGTCTTTTTCCGTTGGTGGGTGTCCAAAAAGTTGTTAATTTGGCCCAAAGTTCTTCCGGCATACGACAGATATGGCCGGCCCAATTCCACTTCAGTGTGGCAGCTTTTTGGGTGACATCGACTACTTGGGTTTTGGAACGTATTTCGGTGTTCCGAATTCGGTCAGTAAGTCTGACCCCGAGAATACTTCGTTCCATCGCCCTTTGGCATACCCCGAGTGCGGACCTCTGACGACCAGTCAAAGACCAAGTTTGAGCGCCGTACGTTAGGATGGGCAGAATGCATACGTCCATGAGCTTCCGTTTAAGGGATAGTGGTAATTTGCCCTTCATGAGTTAAACTTTCAGTCAGATAGTCAGTGAAGTCTTAGTAATAAGGACCCGTTTTTATCCTACCGAACCTAAAAAATGGTTTATTTACTGCATTTCTAACTGCGATTATACACACCCACAATCTACATCTGATCACGTATTTTTGACCTTTACATCTCATCTTAGTTGTCTATACAGTTCCAGCAATTTTTGTAACGTGTAACCACTAAAAGGTTGTTGACTGAATCCGGCGTTACTTTTAACTTACGTATTTACTATTATCTAACGTTTGTCGCCCAAATAGCGTAGTCGGAGTCCAATCCTGATGATGTTTTTAAGACGATTTCAAGTGATCAATGTATATATACATAAGCATCAAAAGGAATAAAGAACTTTGACTTTGATGTGTCGTGTAGACGCGAAACACGTGTCGTGTTTTATCAATGGTGTTACTAATATTAATGTTCGCTTGTCCTCATTGCATGCCTTTTCAAGTAGACGGGAGGGTGGTGCACATTGCATTCTGTGTTTTGGCACTAGACTCGGAACTAAAAACTAAATATGAATATTAAATGCTTCCATTTCACTAAAAGGTTTTTAAAAACCCTGATATTTGTGACAAAATAACAAGAAAATGAATAAATGAAATGTTTTTCAGATTGACAATAAAGCAAATATTTAATTAATAACCTGTTTCTATGTAGTTTTCCCTTTTTAAACGAAATGTTTATGTTGAGTTGCTATAACTTCCATAACTAAATCGATTCCAAGTAAGTAATAATGGATTGATCAAAATGCAATTGGAACGAAATCGATTCATAGTAAATACGAGTAGGACCTTAAACTAAAGTTAATGGAAGGTTCTGACACTCCAATATTCTGCTGTCATGATATCCTTGCTGTATTTAAATGATACCTCAAATGATTTCACGATACCACCCTACATGAGCATCTATAGCAATCAAACGCGCTATTAGACATCAGCGCGCAGAGAACCCCTACCTTCTGGTTCGCATGTTTGCCAACTGTGCGGACGTCGCTGTCTCTCTCGTATTGGTCTCTTGAGCCACGAGAACAAGCCGCCACTCATGACGCTGTTAAAATCATCTTTCGAAAATGGTAAAGGCCAATGATGATAATGATTTAAATATTTTTATTTACTATGTGTGTAATTACAAGTATTATTAACTATGACGGGGTCTGCCCCGTCTCGTCCGGGACGGGTTCCCCATAATCCAGTCCACTATCATCCCATCATTGTGATGGATAGTTCTCTTATGTAGTTTATCAATAGTTCTATCTAACCTGGAGGTTGTTCTTGGTTAGAATTTCATGTGATAGATAGATAGTTAAAGGTCCT
The DNA here is from genome assembly GCA_907269075.1 of Idaea aversata. Taxonomy (NCBI): domain Eukaryota; kingdom Metazoa; phylum Arthropoda; class Insecta; order Lepidoptera; family Geometridae; genus Idaea; species Idaea aversata. Next base: position 2,043,659 of record OU026100.1, read on the forward strand.
CTACGCTTTGGTTTCGGCTCTACGCATGCCTTCCAAAGATCTGGGGCTTCATAGCCACGTGATATAGGACATTTAAGTAATATGCTCTACGTTCACAAAAATCCTAATATTTTTCGCAAATATAGCGATATTCATAATTTCAACATAAGAAATAAGAATGAACTGACCGTGCTTGAAGATGTATATGACATGTCCATTAACAGGTTCAAAACTTTTATTAAGCATAAATTGTGCAGTAAGGCGTACTATGATACTTCGTCTTACCTTAATGATAAGAACCCAATGGACGTGACTTTAGTTGCTCCATTTCAAATATTTGTAATATTGACCTTTGTAAGCGTGGTCACATGAAAAAAAAACCCCTTGAGTTTCTTGTGCCTTCTTCTCATTGGTGGGCGCGTTCCGAAGGCACACATCCTAACTTAGTTTTTAAGACGTTTTTATGTGATCTTTGTACGAGTTTGAATAATATACGTTATCTGAATACAAACAACACACATAAAACCATCCTTCCTTATCAATCGTATCTCATCGTTTCAGTCCTTTAGGATATCGAAGTCCTGAAACTCGTACAAGTTTCCTTAAAAGTGATTCTTCAAAGTTTCCTCTCAGTTTGAGTGATAAAGTTTCAGGTTTTCATTTTGGGATAACGCTATAGAGGTAAAATACTTTTACTAAAATAGAGAATACATAGACCGTCATAGGGGGGTGTGGGTTCGATTCTTTTCGTGAAAGAATATTTGTAGAATCTACTGTTCGTGACGTTCCATTAAACAAACTTCACATAAAAAAACATAAAAGAATTGTCTATGGTATACTTGTTCATATAATATATTTACGTACATTTTGATATTAAACATTTAGCTAATTCAACATGCTAAGAATTCAACATTTGCAAATTCAACATGGTGGTCCTGAAGGGTTAATTCATCTCGAATCCACGACAACATCTTAGACGTTATAATCAACATTCACTAATACGAAATGTAAACTTAATAATTAAATCATATAAATAAATATTACAGGACATTCCACAACTCGCCATCTAGCCCGAAGCTAAGTAACTAGATTTGTGTTATGGGTGCTAGACAACGGATATACTACTTATATATTTTCTCTTTTGTAAACATACACTTATAATACATAGGAACAACCAGACCCCAGACAAATATCTAAGCATAAATACTTGTCTGAGGCGGGAATCGAACCCGCAACACTGTGTTAGGCAGTCGGGCATGGTGACCATTGTGCCAAGTGGGTCATCAAAAAGTTCCCAAAACCGTGTTTGTTGATTCTTCTAAACATCTACTAATATTTTTATTTATAAGTCTGGGTGTTGCTGTATGTATAATAAGTATTGTATTCAGAAAAGAAAAATACTTATAATTTACACTATTATTAAAAAAAGGAAAAGTACTATTTTTGTTTGTAACTTATAGACTCCAAAATTACAGGCCCGATTTTCATGAAATTGGGATAAAGATACATTGATTCATTGGGAGAAATATATGCTAAGGCATAGGTGATAAGGCCGCCCATATGTGCAACTTATTAATTTCTAACTAGTACTTTGCTTTGTGTAAATCGTGTTCTATGTTTCTTACTGTGTTATACAAATAAAGTTATCTATCTATCTACTTTGTATCTCACACGGGTGAAACCGCAGTCACTGCTAGTAAATATTATATTTACTTAGTTTGGGGATAGATGGCGCTGTGTGACGAGCACATGACCTTCTAATATGGTAATATGGGACCCTCTATATAGTGTAGGTATTTATATGTCTAGGGATAAAGGTCATTTTCCGGTTGGGTCTCTTGATGCGTTATATACTAGTTCACTTCCTCGGTTTCATGCGAGTAGAGTTACCGAACTTGTTTTGTACTTCTTCATAAAAACAGACAGACACAAGGACAAGAAAGTGATCTTATAAGGGTTCCTTTTTTACCTTTTAAGGTACGAAACCTAAAAAAGAGATACCAAATTGGGTCAAACGAAATGGATAAAATCATAATACTATCTAAGATACACGAATTATTTGCCTCATGTTAAGTAGCATTTCTTATGTAATTTTCGTTCCGGGGCTAACCCCTGTTTTCACCCCTTTAATTACAAATCTTAAACCATTGATGTCAATAACTTGAAAAGCTTGTATTTTAGGTATTTTAGGCTTGAATAGCTAGGCTTACATGCATTATTATTAAAAAAAAAAAAGTATAACTAACTTAAAATTTTAAGAAATACAAGTCCAGTTTATAATGAACTAGCTGCGCTTCGAGGTTTCACCCGCTCATGTATCAATCCCGCGGAGATTTCGGGGTCAAAAGTGATCTATGTCCTTCTCCATCTAAACTACCACGCCGATATTCATCCAAATCAATCAAGTCTTTTGACCGTGAAGAGGGAACAAACAAACAATTAAATAAATCAAACTTTCGGGTTCATAATAGGTATGAGTTGTTTTAGTAAAAAAATAACTATCACCAAGAACAAAGGGAGAAAAGTGATATTTTTTTTGTATCTATAAGTACTAAATATTGAACTACTAAATCAACATAACTAAACTAAAACATCGACGAGCAAGTAATAATAATAAAAAAACATTTTCTCCAAGCGGAAAAAGTGAAAGAAACTAAGAGAAATCGCGACAAACGGCGGGATTATTCAAAGGGAGGACCCATGAGACGTCTCGGAATTGTGAATCAAGGTATTAATCATTTATAATTCAGGATAGCTAAGTGCCCTACTTGGTACGCGTTCGACTTTAATTTTCTTTCTATTCTGAACTCTCGTAAACATTTACTGTGACCCTTGGGACTGGACTGGACTAGTAGGAATATTTATTCATGTAAATATTATAGCATAGTACCTCCATGCTCCATGCATGGGGTCCATACGCCAACGATCTTGCTACACAGGTTACTAAATAGTTACTACCGGCACCGGTCGCCTTTGATGGTTAAAATTGTTGATACGAATGTGTTTTGTTTTTCTCAAAAGTGCTGAGATGGAATTGTAGTTGAGATCTTTACCGATATTTTGGGGTAATTTGAGACGAAAATTCCTTGTAATTTCAAAGTTATACTAGTTTTGATTCTTAATTTTAGGATAGCCTTAAAACAATAGGGGATTTTTGGCTCAAAGTCACGCCAAAATTTCGGTAAAGATCTAACCTAAAATTCAATTTCAACACTTTTGAGAGAACAAAACACATTCGTAACAATCAACAATGTTCACCAACGAAGGCGACCGGTGCCAATAGTAACTATTTAGTAACCTGTGTAGCAAGGTCGTTGGGGTATGGTTAAAGTAGCCCATTTGCAACAGAGTGTCAAGTGGGGCAGTGCCACTTGACACTCTGTTGCAAATGGTCTCCGAAATTCCATTTTGGGGAGTTTGGAGGTGGTCTGTCCAATATTGAGGAACTTGAACTAACCCACATATAGAGGATTTTATGGTATCACTGCGCCCCGCGGTTTCACCCGCGTATTTCCCGACCCTGTGGAAATATCGGGATAAAATGTAGCCTATGTGTTAATCCAGCTATCTAGATACCATGTTTCATCGGATTCGGTCTAGTAGTTTTTGCGTGAAGGAGTAACAAACATACATACATTTACACACACACAAACTTTCACATCACTACATAGTATAAAAAAAAGTCACTTTCTTTGTCCCTATTTCCCTTTGTACGTTTAAATCTTTAAAACTACGCAACGGATTTTAATGCGTTTTTTTTTATAGATAGAGTGATTCAAGAGGAAGGTTTATATGTATTATACATGCATAATATGACCGTGCAAAGCCGGGGCGGGTCGCTAGTTTATAATATTAGTAGGATAGGATTTAGGTAAACATGTCACATAGACGGCATCTTCACTAATCACAAAGCGTTTATTCTGTGCTTTGCGATTGCCAAGTAATTATAAAGTATTGTAAGTAAGTAGCCAAATCAGCTATAGATAGTATTTAAGCAAAATATTAGTATTTTGCTTTTTGCTTTTTGCTATTTTTGCTATTTTTGCTTTTTGCTATTTTGCATTTTGATTTAGGTAAACATGTCACATAGACGGCATCTTCACTAATCACAAAGCGTTTATTCTGTGCTTTGCGATTGCCAAGTAATTATAAAGTATTGTAAGTAAGTAGCCAAATCAGCTATAGATAGTATTTAAGCAAAATATTAGTATTTTGCTTTAATACTATCTATAGCTGATTTGGCTTTATTTAAGATCTTACCAATTATTTACGGTAGAAGGATTGTGTTGAGAGATTTCACATTCATGTTCCTACATTTTATGTTTTTGATGGTATTAAAAATAATCTATTTACCTTTAATAAAGTGAACTAAACATTCAAAAGGTGCCAACTTGCAAAAAGGTTAGAGCAAGAAGCTACGTCAGAATTGTGAACTGAACTTTTTACGAACTCCTCGGCTGATGCGCCTTTATTAAAATTTCTTTTTTTGTCATCAAATTTGCGCCTTTTTTACACACTTTGTTGTTTTTATTCCCATACGGTGCATTTGTGGTAACTCCTTTAGGCGTAGCCATAATTAGTTAAACATAATAAATGAGGTTAACATTAATATTGGTTTCCAACGACGACCGCAGACTGCGAACTTTAAATCGGGCGATAGTTGGGAGCATGGCTCATTCAACAACTGATAACGAATAGACCACATGCATGGAGGCTGAATAGACGGCCGCCCACGTAATCCTGGACTGCGTAGTATTGGCGGAAGTTATACTTAGGACTATAGGTGATGACGTCAATAGCCTTTCACAAAATGGTAAAACTATAATAGCTGCGCTCTGTGGTTTTACCTGCGTTAATATCTCTTAAAAAGTAATGTTAATTTCCTACAAACACAAAATACATAGTTACTACGACCTACAAACTTGAACAGCTCTTTTATCCCTTTATAGATCGAATTCTCAAAAATCCTACGCCCTATAAGTAGCTCTTGAGTTACCAATATACTAGATGCCTTTACGCTCGTGAGTCTAACGAGGGCCTTAGAGGGGCGCTAGTGAAGGTTGGAAGACGGCAATGGAACATAACATTTCCGACCCGTACTCCTTTTGTGGCTGCACCGGCCTATGTATCGGAACACGGACAAGTCCGCGGAAAACAGCCCGTATACATAAACAAGTCCGTAAGAGTCGACCGAAACCTGCCTATAACTACACTTACAATGACACCGGTCAGCTCTACTGTGCGGCTTGTGACCGGGTGTTTAAGACAAAGTTCAGATTTGCCAGCCACATACGAGCACATGCCAGGAGATATTCCAGGGTCGCCATCGTCGCGACACGACGCGACACGACGCCGACGACATCATCAATATACAAGTACAAGTGATGGTCGGTAAGCTATCGGCCAACCGTTTAGTCAACAGTCTGCAACATTAACCCGCATAACAATTTATCTAACACCGAATTGAAACATGTTGAAATGACGTTTAATCAATTTTGAAAATTAATTAGAATCGTGACCAGCAATAGCTATTGAATGTGTCCAAAATCCATGCCCATTTCCAGGGTATTGTTCGTTTTCATGTCGAAATGTATGAAATGAATTAATAAACACCGAATTGTCGCTCAGGATATTCGCGATTCAATGGAAGCAAAGCAGAGAATTCAGCGTTTAAATGAAATACAACACTTATTATTATCTGATTGTATGCACAACATACCAGAGTAATCTACAATATTAATATTATAAAGAGGATTTTCTGTTTGTTTGTTTGTAACGAATAGGTTCCAAAACTACTGGACCGATTTTAATGATACAGGACACATTGATTCATTTATCCCGATGATCCCACGGAATCGGGAGTTACGTGGGTGAAACCGCGGAGCGCGGCTAGTGGCAAATAAAATTGATTATTTGACATTCAAATTTTAATTATCAGCCAGCACTTTGGTCACCTGAACGAATAATTTTGAAATAGTTTTATAAAAATTTAAATGTGAAAATATTCTAAAAATAGTTATATTAGAACTCTACAGTGAATCTGCAATTCTGTTGCTGAATGTACAAACCGGAAACAAGGCAAGCTTCGAAGAGACCCACCGGCTAACATGATGCATTTGCCAACTGATTCTGTTTCTTTGACCCTCATGTTTCTTTTGCTAACGCTACAGACTCTCCACCCATTCAAACACCTCTTAAAGCTATCTATTCAAAATAAAATTGCTAGTAATGGCGTCACTTATTGACTAGCATTCAGTTAAAAAGGCATTACGTTGCATTTCTTTTCTATGACTGCTTTTAGGGGGACTTTTTAACGAATTTAAGCTCTTCTTGAAAGGTTTCATTCATTCGTTGTTGAAATTAAGATTAGGGTTCTGCTACACAGTCAAGTCGCTCGATTCAAGCAAAGAAGATGTGACTTGCTCGAATCAGCAAAACTCTAGGCGTAATTTGGTCTATTTCAAAACTTAAGAGAAATTAAATCATCTAGTTAAGGTATTATTTTACACCGAATTGTCTAGTTGCTTATCTGTAGGTATCTCTAGCATAGCTGTACCCCTAACTCTACTAAATCTAGACTTTAAAATTATTTTATTTTATTATAAATTTTCCTGCATATGAACTCAGCCCTCTTAGACAAGATTGCTTTCCATTATATAGCGATATCGCCAATCGACAGATTTTTTAAATATTTTTTATTGTATGAAATTGGTCTTGTGTTAGAGAATGAAAAAATGGTAGATAAGTTTCGTTTTATGTCAATTTTTCACAAAAAATCTGTCGATTAGCATATCGCTAACAGCGCACTAGCAGCGCCCCGATTTTTCACCTGCGTAAATCCTGATCTGGTCAAATATCGGAATAAAAAGTACCCTATGTTACTGTCAATGAATCAATGTATCCTCATACCAAGTTTCATCTAAATCGGTCCAGTAGTTTCGGAGCCTATTTGTTCCAAACAAATTACAAAAAATTCTCTTTATTTATTTACTAGCTGCGCTCCGCGGTTTCACCCGCGTAACTCCCGATCCCGTGGGAATATCGGGATAAAAAGTAGCCTATAACCTTCCTCGATAAATGGACTATCCAACACAAAAATATTTTTTCAATTCGAACCAGCAGTTCCTAAGATTAGCGCCTTCAAACAAACAAACTCTTCAGCTTTATACTATTAGTATAGATTAGGTACACCAACAGTAATAAATACTAATACTAAAAAAGAGACGTTATACATTACTGGAAATTCCATTAAAGTGCGTTTATCAATAATAGGTATACACAACTTTGTCGTAACAGTTTCTACTAGGGTTCCAGTTTCTGGTTAAAATACAAACTTCATAAAGCTTAAACTTAGGGACTAAATTAGGTTGAAGACTAGGACTAACCAAATCTTTTCAGCACTTTGCTTTTGTAACCAGCCATTGAGTCAATGAAGATGTCAACGTCGGGATTCCTCGTTATATTTTACTCTTTATAATTATAAGATTATTTAAAATATAGATAGATAGATAAACGAGGAATAACACTGCAATACGACACGCAACTCACTGCCACTTGCACCACTAACACACCCAGGTAGCAAACTTACAAACTAACAGAACATTAACTTAACAAAACCAAGTGCAAACGTGCCCTAATTCCTACCTTACCGTGCTAAGATAAGACTTAAAATACTAATTAGTTAGCTTATCTAGGCACGGTATCTGTAGGAAATTGCTTAAAGTGAACAAGAGCGCACGTTTGCGTTATTTTCAAAGAGATTTAAGATTGCTTTGGAATAGATAAGACATTAAAACGTTTACAAACAGTCTTATCAATTTAAAATCACTATAGATACGTCATAAGTTATTTGCGGATAATAAGAGCCACTTAAAGGTTTTTTTTAATCTTGAAGATAAACTTTGGGGGATAATGTAACTTTAAATTCCCTTTATCCCCTAAATTGGCTAAATTATCAATTTGGGGGATAATGTTCCCACTATCTCCCATTTAGGGGATAGCACTTGGCTATACCCCAAGTGTTAAGTATTCCCAAGTGCGGGGAATACCCTAATATTAGTGACAAAAATGAATATTTTTTCAGATTGACAATACAAATAAAAAAAAAAATAAATAAATAAATATTTCAGGACATATTACACATCGCCATCCAGCCCCAAGCTAAGCAACTTAATGCTTGTGTTACAACAATGCAGCAATGGTTATGACCTGTTATTAAGTAGTTCTTCCTATTATTACGAAATATTTGGGTTTTAATTAAGCTGAGTTATTTAGTTATTTATTTTTTTATTCTTAATATATATAAATCTCGTGTCACAATGTTTGTCCTCAATGGACTCCTAAACCACTTAACCGATTATAATAAAATTCGCACACCATGTGCAGTTCGATCCAACTTGAGAGATAGGATAGCTTACATTCCGATATTCCCACGGGATCGGGAGTTACGCGGGTGAAACCGCGGAGGGCAGCTAGTTAATTATATATCATTTATGAGATATTTAATTTTGTCATATCTTCGGATATAGTGAGTGTGGTGTGCCGCGCCCTATAAGCCTGTTAATAAAACTGTTTATAAAAACGAGTGTCGGTACTCGACCTACCCTCGGTTACTACCCTCAACTACCAAATTCTCGTAACTATTTTTTTTCAAATTACATTGCAATATCATTCCGATTATCTTTCGATTGCATTTCGATTACAAAACATAAACATAAATTAAATTCTCGAGAATACCAAAAGCTGACTTTGAGCTACGTTGAGGGCATGTAATCGAAATGAAATCTGAATGATATAGCAATGTAACAATTGAACTATGTTATTTACGAGAATTGGCTATGAATAATATTACAACGATCGCCACTGCTCAAGCCTCCCGTGACCATGGCTATTGTAATATAGTCGAAACGTCAAGCTAAGAGAAATAAATATAAAAATAGGCGAAACCCTGGAAATTAATAACAATATCAGTTTAACTCTGATAGATCTCTATTCCGTTGCAATTTGATTCTCTTTGTTTATTTTGCTTACAATTTGTGGATTCTATTGCATTTGACGTCGGTATTTGTGGTTCGCTGCTTCGGGCGTCGGTGAAGGATTTGTGTGCGGTTTGTGGAATAACATTTTTGTTAGGTATTATAATAGGTTATAATAGACAAAAATATGGAATAGTATAGTTTATTTTAAACTAGCGACCCGCCCCGGCTTCGCACGGCTATATTATGCATGTATTATACATATAAACCTTCCTCTTGAAACACTCTATCTATTAAAAAATACCGCATCAAAATTCATTGCATAGTTTTAAAGATTTAAGCATACATAGGGATATAGGGACATAGAAAGCGACTTTGTTTTATACTATGTAGTGAAGTGATAGTGATGATGGAACACGATCGTCATATCGGCTTCTTTAGTTATTTATATCATGGCTTGTAGGTACGATAGTAAAGGTAAAAGTTCTTTCTTCATTTAGAGTCATAAAATTTGCATGAAATCACAGTCTTAAAAACTAAGTTTGGATGCATTTTTTGATCGTGCTCACAAAGATCAAGAATACAAATATTTGAAGGTATTATTTGAAATGGATGGCAATTAAAAGTCACGTAGTCACCGAATGTACTCCACGAGAATACGGTCGCACCGATTCATGTGAGCTGTCTCGGACTCTACGCACCAGGGATGAGCATTTCTTGCGAATTGTAGCATAAAAACAATCAGTGCGTGCTTTTGCAAACATCCCCAAGGCATTATTACATACTCTCTAGCACGCATACACAGCGAACGGCCGCGGTCCTAAAACACCTACCCGATTTTTAATAGGTAAAAGTTACAGATAAATCCCTATTATTTAATAGGTAAAAGTTAGAGATAAATCCCTATTATTTAATAGGTAAAAGTTAGAGATAAATCCCTATTATTTAATAGGTAAAAGTTAGAGATAAATCCCTATTATTTAATAGGTAAAAGTTAGAGATAAATCCCTATTATTTAATAGGTAAAAGTTAGAGATAAATCCCTATTATTTAATAGGTAAAAGTTAGAGATAAATCCCTATTATTTAATAGGTAAAAGTTAGAGATAAATCCCTATTATTTAATAGGTAAAAGTTAGAGATAAATCCCTATTATTTAATAGGTAAAAGTTAGAGATAAATCCCTATTATTTAATAGGTAAAAGTTAGAGATAAATCCCTATTATTTAATAGGTAAAAGTTAGAGATAAATCCCTATTATTTAATAGGTAAAAGTTAGAGATAAATCCCTATTATTTAATAGGTAAAAGTTAGAGATAAATCCCTATTATTTAATAGGTAAAAGTTAGAGATAAATCCCTATTATTTAATAGGTAAAAGTTAGAGATAAATCCCTATTATTTAATAGGTAAAAGTTAGAGATAAATCCCTATTATTTAATAGGTAAAAGTTAGAGATAAATCCCTATTATTTAATAGGTAAAAGTTAGAGATAAATCCCTATTATTTAATAGGTAAAAGTTAGAGATAAATCCCTATTATTTAATAGGTAAAAGTTAGAGATAAATCCCTATTATTTAATAGGTAAAAGTTAGAGATAAATCCCTATTATTTATCACCCATACCAAATTCAACGTCGAATTGGTATCACCAACTTTATATCCTATCTTTATTTTTAACGACTTACATCAAATAAAAGCTTTGAATAAGCTTTGAATGGTCACTTTTATACGTCGACGTATCTTCGAATTATCTTTGTAATAGGGTCAAGAGTTCTCTAGAGAATTGTTAGTTACCGCAGACGATAGATTTTCTTTATCTAGCTTTTAGTTGGTTTCTTAATTTGTATGAAGATAACGGAGGTAACCGCAGAGTGCCCGTCGTCTTTTGGGTTAAAAGTGCACCGAATTTTTTTGGAAAATTCATGGAAATGGGACATCGCGTTTTTTCAAACATCCTGGGCCTATATTCACTAAGGCTCAAGTCGTTGGGCGCGCGTGATTAGGGGCGGAGGGGGGGCGGTTTTTGTATGAAAATCTTGTCCTAATCACGCGCGCCCGACGACTTGAAGCTTAGTGAATAAAGGCACAGAATCCGTGATTCTTTAGAGGTTTGGTGTTAAGGTATTATATCTTCGTCGTAATGCCCTCCTCTATCGATAGGTATTTGTTGAAAAGTACACAAAATAACACTAAGCCAAGCTCTCATACTAAATGTCAAAGCCTATCGAAATTAATTTGAAATAAAAAAATCTAATATTTTTTTTGACTAAAATAATTTCATTTTAAAATCCCACTGAAATGTCGGTAAAGATCTTACCAACAAAGAATAAAAAAATGGCATATATATATCTGTCATAACGTACCTAAGCATCCGTTAACAAAGAATTTTTTAAAATTCAAACCCTATCCAGACGAAGTCATAGGCAAAAGCTAGTCTTTAAATATACTTATAAAAATCTATAATAAAGAGGAAAGATTTGTTTGTTTGTTTGCATTGAATAGGCTCCGAAACTACTGAAACGATTTTAATGAATTTTGGTATGAGGATACATAGTTAATAGTCAATTATAAAAATATTAATAGTCAATTATAAAAATATTAATAGTCAATTATAAAAATATTAATAGTCAATTATAAAAATATTAATAGTCAATTATAAAAATATTAATAGTCAATTATAAAAATATTAATAGTCAATTATAAAAATATTAATAGTCAATTATAAAAATCAATAGTCCTGACTGGTTGACTGACTGAGTGACTGATAAAACAAAGCACATTTCAAGCCACGAATCGGGCTAGTTATTATGACTAAGTAACTGCTAAGTAAGGATTTTGAAAAATTCAATCTCTATGTTAGTTAAACATCAGATGCTATTAACTTAAAAAACGATCGTTCGATAAACAGTAGTTAGTTTGCGATAGATGAAGACTATACATACCTACTTATTGTACATTGTACGTTAGGAACAAGTAATTGTTCACAGCTGAAGTACCCTTAACTTTGTTGCTAATTTCGTTCGTAACGACTGTAATGTAATATTGTACCTATAACTGTTGTGAGACTTTGTGCTTTCTAGAATTGTGGTCGCTATGTATTTATAATGGTCAATAGTATGCGATAATCCGTTTGTTTGTTTTTGGTTTTTGGGTGAATTTAATTTAAGAAAACTCTTAAAATTTCGTATTCAAAGTCAATGTTACTTGGACATATACAATGTGTTTCAGCGAAGAGGTTTTAATACGAAAGGGGTTTTTTCTAGACGTCTAGGCAAACAACTTTTGGAAATTCGAACATTTCGTTCGAAGTTTTTTATGAAACATTGATGATTTTTAAGCAAAAATTCCCTCAGAATTATCGAAAAAAAAAAGATCGAAAATCCAAAAGTCGTAGAACAAAAGTTGTTCGCCTAGACATCTAGAACAACCCCCTTTCGTATTAAAACCCCTTCGATGAAACAACTTCTATATTCTGTGTAAAATTTTAGATTAATTTACATGAGATCACATTGAAATGAAAACTTGACAGGCAGACGGACGGACAACAAAGTGATCCTATAAGGGTTCCGTTTTTTCCTTTCGAGGTACGGAACCCTAAAAAGGAGTTATAAACATTGTTTTATTTGAAAGAAATATCATAGAATTTGCACTCTGCGACTGCATGGCTATTTGCACAAATCATCCCTAGCCGTAATTAAAAAACAACATGGTGCTTTAAATATCGTGTTGGTACCATTTCTTTTTGTTAGCTAAATTGTCCCTTAGCTGGGCAAAGGCCTCCCTAACATCTTTCCCAGCATTTCCATCCTGGCCTGGTTTAGCCAGTCTGTAATAATAACTAGCTAATAAAATAGCTGCAATAATAATGATAAGATAACATTTATTTTTTATTTTTTATAATTAGGTTCTGAAACTCCAAAATTACGATTTACCTGAAACTGAAACTTATCTTTACTACATAGTATAAAATAAAGTCACTTTTCGCCATCCCCATGTCCCTTTGTATGCTTAGAGCGACCCGCTCCGGCTTCGCACGGCTATATTGTGCATGTATTATACATAATATAAACCTTCCTCTTGAATCACTCTATCTATTAAAAAAACCGCATCAAAATCCGTTCCGTAGTTTTTAAGATTTAAGCATACATAGGGATATAGGGACAGAGAAAGCGACTTTGTTTTATACTATGTAGTGATACATGCATAATATAGCCGTGCGAAGCTGGGACGGGTCGCTAGTTTATGATAAATTAAACTTTCAAAGTTTACGTAAACAATAGATCGCGTTATAATTCTAAGGAAAAATGCGCGATAAATATGATCATAAGCCTATTATGTAGGTAACAATCACCTACTCCGAAAACAATACCAAAATAATAACAAGCCAAGCATCCCTAGAGCAACCATACCGCATACGTATCCGAACAGTAATTAAATAAGCCCTTGAAACTTGAGTATATGTAAATATCAGTTACAAAGTCGCAACTTTCAGTATAATGTCCCAAATGAGTCGTTACGTCCGTCCTGAAGAATTAATTTATTAGTTGGACGATTAATTCTGGTGCTTTGCTTCGGAGGGTTCTCTGCTTGGTTAGTTTTAGTTAAAAGTTCAGATTGTGAACTTTGATTGGCTGATTGGCTGACTAGTCGTAGAAAAGAAGGTTCCAAATTAACCTCGTATTACTAAAAAGAGCTAAATGAAAATACTCCTAAAGAAGTATTTAATTAATTAAGTTTTGAATTAAACTATTTCAGTTTTGTTTTAATTTTAGTTTATTTTTGTGTTCCTTCTTAATGAATTTTTTGTTAAAGCCCTTTGTAACACTTAGGCTTAAGTTTTCACTACATAGTATATAGCAAAGTCGCTTTCTCTGTCCCTATATCCCTATGTATGCTTAAATCTTTAAAACTACGCAACGGATTTTGATGCGGTTTTTTTAATAGATAGAATGATTCAAGAGGAAGGTTTATATGTATAATAGATGCATAATATAGCCGTGCGAAGCCGGGGCGGGTTGCCAGTTTTTTTATAAATTTTAGAAAGGGTGTTTGCAATAAATGTACTAACCATCCACCCAGTGCAATAAATGAAATATGTATTTTTAACACGCGACGGAACGGAGGATGGTATATGCATTTAAGGTGAGAGGCTTCACTTAAATGTTCTCATTTATCTCGAAAATGGCTGGACCTATATATAGAAACGGTTTTCTCTAAAATATCTGTGATTCATTGACGATAGTTCGTAAATAGTTGTTAAGGTGATTACTCATCAGAGGGCGTCGCTATTTACATTTTATTGTAAAACCAATGTTACCATTTTAAAATAAATATTTTCAGTAAGTTTTTAAAACAAATAAAAACAAATTACTATACTAAGTTCATAACTTAAAAAGAGTCGAGTAAGTACTCAGCCTTTTTGTTAAACTTTTAAAACTTGATTGGTATAATGGCATGTTGTCACGTAAACTTACCCACAACAGATCTGTCACTGATTAGATTTGAATTTCGAACTCGGGTCACGCCATTTTTAATATTTAAACTTATCATTTCCTTTTGCGTTAAGTATGTGATTAAGCTGAGCATTAATCTTAGGGAATAAGGAAAAATAAATAACAATTTATTGTACTTGTACCTACTTGTAAAAAAACAGTCCGTATACAAGTACAAGTATAACAATACTTGTACTTGAAAACGGGCTGTTTTTTACTACAAACCTCTGGACCTCTTTAGTTGAATCCTTTTTGCATGAGGTTGGAGTAGGCTACCTTTAGATGTACTACCCTCTCAGCTTAATCTACCGTGTCTATAGAAAAGAACTCGTCAATATGTCTGGAGCCAACTAAGCTGCAGGTTTCATCAAGATTAAACTTCATCATAAGAGCAATGTCAATTAGCGCATATGAATTTATCGTAAAAACTTATAAAAGTAAGTGAATCTAATATTCCCGTATGATACGATGGCAATGGTTCTCTATTAAATAATTAGAATAGAACAGAATAGAAAATAATTGATTCGAACAAAGAAACAACAAAAATACACATGAAACTAAAGAGACCGCTTAATATTAATTACAAAAAAAAAAAAATACACAGAGAAAAATAATTGGTACCTATCTGAGAAGTCGTGTGTTGCCCGAATGGGTAAAACCTCAGCATCTTTTGCAGATACATAAATTGACTAAGACTAAAGCCTGTAGATTGATTAAGTCTGGTATTGCGTTTGCGCAGGCCTATTTAGTGATTTTTTTTTGCTGGCGATGTGTGGAATGTCCTGCAATATTAATTTATTTTATTATCATTGTAATCGTAATTAGCTTCTATATCTTATGACAGTACAGTACATAAAAGTTCCGAAAGTCTTAGTTCCCAGTATGGCGTCAGTGTGCTCAGCACTTAAGGTGAAGTAGGACCTGAAAACCCCAATCCCTTTCCCTCGCGCGCTGCAAATTTTTTTTTAACTGTTTTATGTACTTAATAAAAAGACTCACATCTATATGAGTGAAAAACCATCTGTATATTATGGGATTTCATGTAAAGTTTATGAAAATATGAATTTTGAACTTGTTTTTTTCTTTCCAATCGCCGTAAAATTGAAAAAGCTCAAAAATTGACGATTTTTTTTGGATTTTCACGATTTTTTTCTATCGAGGCAAATCACTCTAATCGTGTTTCGAAGTGTATAACAATACAAAGCATTTCTATACCTTTACGACAGTAGGAATATCATTCTATGGATTTTAGTGGTTGATACCCAAAAACTGTTTCCAAGACACCTCTATCGCGCTTCTTCGGCTTAACGCCACTCCACTATCTCGCTCCGTTTCTGTGGACAGGCAGCCATACGCAGGTGAAACCGCGGGGCAATGCATGCTGTTTGAAAACGCAACCCAATCGTTTTTATCATGTAAATGTATTTGTTTTAACTTTTTTATCGGACTGTGTTTAATTTGATTGATGTTAATATTTGTTTGCGGTTACTTTGTACTGATTTGATTGGAATTCAGAGAGTTTGTTTTTAAATTGAACGTGGGTTGAGTGAATGTGTGGGTTTTAGATACTGTCAGGCTGTAGGTGAACACTGAACACCTACGCGTATGGTATGTGTAGGCACATGTGTAGGTATTTTACTTTTGTTACCTTGACAACTATAGAAAGTTTTATGCTGTCAAGAAAATATTCTGTGTCGTTCTTTAACTGTTTGACTATAGTCTGTTGTAAAATGAATACCTAAATTTTGATTTTAATACCTATACCTATAGCTTTAATAAATAAATATTGTATAAACCTGGACGGTCTATATATTGCCAACATATTTTTGATAGATTTACAGCCAAAATTGATTTTTAATCATCTGATTATAAACAAGAAAGATTTTATGTAAGCAACGCCTGGGTTCTAAAATTATTGATCGATTTTGATGAAACTTGGTACGAGGATACATTTATTCATTATAGGTAATACTAGATAAAAAAAAACAATACTAACTTTACCTAGTAGTAAAATAGTAGATTATACAACAAGTGAAAAAAAAGGTAATTTAATTCGAGGGACTAAGTTGGATCCCGAGAGCAGCGAAGGATTCTATAGTTGAATCCCGAGCGTAGCGAGGGATTCTAGATTAGAATCCTGAGCGGAGCGAGGGATACAAGGACCGAGATAAATTATTTTTTTCACGAGTTGTGTACTCTACTTTTTACTATTGACTGCGAGAAAATAAATTTAGAAATGGTTCAAGAGATTGTGTCTCATTTTCGTCCCATTGTCAAATTATCTACTATAATTGCTGCTTTATTTCGAAATGATTCCGGAGTCAGTATCTCATTTTCGTCACTGGAACAACTCATTTTATTTTATTATTTATGTTATTCGATTTTTCAATGACATTAAACAACCACCTTATCAGATAGAAAAAAATCTAAATTGGCGGTATACTTTTTTTAAATTTAATATTCCATCCAGCCAGTACATTCTTTCAGCACTTTCAGTACGTTTTTTTTATAAGTCCATATTATTTCGTATATTCGAGCATGTTCCAAATTCAAAATGATTTTATTCACTCAGTGAGTAAAAGAGCGTTTTATTCACTGTTATCGATGAATAAAATACCCTTTTTCGAGTGGCAATGGTAAAAAATATATTATTAAATTTAGATTTAAATAAGAAATCCTGTTTTAAAAAATCTGATGTATAATTTTTACATCATAATTGTTAATTATTTAAAATAAATTTTCTGACTTTCTTCACTACATAGTTTAAACAAAGTCGGTTTCTCTGTCCCTATATCCCTGTCTATGCTTAAATCTTTAAAACTGCGCAACAAATTTTGATGCGGTTTTTTTTAATAGATAGAGTGATTTTAGAGGTAGGTTTATATGTATAATACATGCATAATATAGCCGTGCGAAGCCGGGGCGGGTCGATAGTATAAAATAAATTCACTTTTCGCCGTCCCTATGTCCCTTTGTATGCTTAGATCTTTAAAACTACGCAACGGATTTTGATGCGGTTTTTTTTATTAGATAGAGTGATTCAAGAGGTAGGTTTATATTATGTATAATACATGCATAATATAGCCGTGCGAAGCCGGAACGGGTCGCTAGTTTAAAATAAACTATTGTCTGTTGCGAACCGTCTAACGTTGTTTCAATAAATAGGAAAAATTTATGTAGAAAACCGATTAGGTGTTTTTAGAGTTGAGTTTTTATACTAAAAATATATCTACTATTTTTCTATCAATCATTCTGGATTTACCATGACAATGTGACATTTCACACGGACGCATCCATAACTCAGTTGTCAAAGTGTGTGGAATGATCCTCACGTATGCTATGATCAAGTTAGTTGAGGCGGACAATTTTCGGAGAGGATGTATTAGGTGTCAGTTGTGCCCTGCGGTTTCAGCCACGTATCAATCTGTGGTAATATTGGGATAAGAAGATGTCTATATGTAGTAAAATTCATTTTTTTTATTTCATGCAAAGTTAAAATTTTTGTCCCATTACTCATACCGTTTCGTGTACAAGATCACATTGAAACGCCTTAAAAACTAAGTTAGGATGTGTGCCTACGGTATGCGCCTACCAATGAGAAGAAGGCACAAGAAACTCATGGGGGGTTTTTGACGTAAAAACGTCTATTAAATTGATGGAGCACCTGCATTCACAAAAAAGTGTTTGATGAAATATCGTGTCACGTCATGCGTCCCGTTCCCGATGTGTGAACTCATGCGTCATGGTAACTTTAGAAAACAGAGTATTTAATAATAATATTGCTCATCTGGGCTTGTGTTATGGTGACGCGTGACAATTAGAAAACTTATATACAGGAAAAAAAAAATTAGATTTTATTTTCGTTACAGAATTACTTTATTCGGTCGCTGCGCTCAAAGCCCGCGATAAAAGCTATGCAATAGCTTAAAAAACTTCTAAGTAAAAGGATATTATAAAGGAATAACAAAAAAAATCTCAACTTTTCATCGTTTTTTCATTACGTTATCACGTCAAATTATAATCCGTAAATCGACTTTACAGGCAACCATTTGTTTTTTTGTTTGATTTTTTGTGAGCGATTAGTAAAGTTTTATTTCGCGCTCGACATAATCAAATAGTAATAGAGAATAGTATCTGAGTAGGGAGGGAACGCAGCACGTTGTCTTACATTAGAGTGGTTAATGAAATAAGGGTTGGTACACGCGGGCGACCGGAGCGTCACGATGTGGACGGTAACAAGTTGAGATCGTGACGGAAACTGTTTGTGACGTGATAATACGATGTGTGGTTTAAGGGGTTAGAGGTAGCGGTTTCAATCTTCTGCCAATCTGAAGTTGATGTGAAAGTGACGACCCAAAAATGTAAAATTTTTTGACGTGATAAAATCCTATAAATCGATGAACGCCCGCCGGCTGCACGCACGAAAAAGCATGACTCAATCTCACGTTCCGCCTGAGCCGAGCGTGCAAACGAGAGCTCGGAACTCCGCGCTCTCGTTTGCACGCGCCTTAACGATCTTTTTCCCTATTATTGTTTGTAAACCGACTTTCCAGACAACCATTTTCAGTTTATCGTAAATGACGAAGTTCAAAATCAAAACCGCGCCTTTAGAACATAATTGACGACCCAGTTGGCACAATGGGCACCATGCCGGACTGCCAAACATAAGGTTGCGGGTTCGATTCCCGCCTCAGACATGTATTTATGCTTAGATATTTGTCTGTGGTCTGGTTGTTTCTATGTATTATAAGTATATATTTACAAAAGAAAAGTATTACAGTAGTATATCCGTTGTCTAGCACCCATAACACAAATCTAGTTACTTAGCTTGAGGCTAGATGGCGATGTGTGGAACGTCCTGAAATATTTATTTATTATTTATAATTTTTAAATTACTAAAACTTGTGTGGCTTTGAAGTTATTCCAAAAGGTGATTCTAAATAAATCGTAAATTAATGATAGTTTTGCCAATAAATTTCCATTTCATGGTGACTTTCGAAGACCTGCTACTAGTAGCAGCTATATTGTTACCACCTACTGTTTAACTTGGAGACGCAATTTTTTCTCAAAATTATCATATAGGTACATTCAATATGTAGTCAAATTTCCCTCTCTCGCTGCTACCTTGTACCACAACAAAGACGTAACACCGGTAAGTTACACGATACTAACAAATAACTCTTAGAAACGTTATAGCACGATAAACACGCAGTTTCGACGCGGCACGTATGTCTTCCTTTAACAAATTAAACGTTGGAATTTCATTGTACGAGACAAAATACTTAATGTAGCCCCCGCCCGTGTTGTATGCAAAATTTATGTAACAAGTTAAATTTGAAACGACTATTGATCTTACGAGTTTTCTTAAGTGATTCGCTTTGTTGTTCCTTGATTTAGGTACTAACTTAACATGTATATTTTTTGTTTCAATTTATGTAGCTATATCTTTGTTTATTGGAACAAAGTTGCTTATCGCGAGTTGGTCAGGCAACCTAGCTAAGCAAAATGTTACGCGTTACGAAAACGTGAAACGAAAAACCGTAAGAAAAACTATGAAAAAAAATCTGATAAAATATAAAAAAGGGTTGTCTGTAAAATCGGTTTACGGACGATAATTTTACGTGACGTCACGTCATAAAAAACATTGATGGTAACCATAGCAACGATAATACGTGGCTTAGGTTACCTTCTTAATAACGCTTCCGTTCCCGTAACGTGACGTCGCACTTTTTTGTGATTGCAGAAAAACATTAAAAAAAAGGTAAAAGGACTTCGTCAAACGCGTATCTCGTGACACGGTCATTATACTTTTTAAGGTTATGTACGAACGTAATAATAAGACCTTATTTATGAATGAATCTTATTTTAAATGGTATCTTAAAAAAAAAAAAAAACGTGTGGCACTCGGGGACTGCCGTGCTAAAGCTATTGCATAGCATTTTTGAAACACGCTCGGCCGAGCTACATGGTAGGCGGAGTGGGGGGTGTTAGGTTAGGTTAGGTTATTTTCGTTACGGAATTTCTTGGTCGGTCGCCACGCTCAAAGCCCGCGAAAATCGTACAGAGATCCTTCACCAACGAAGTCGTCTTTTCCTTCTTTGATCTTAACCTATCTACTTTCTCCCTTTCTTCTTACACTTTCTACTATCTGGCTTCTCATTCACGCCTTGCTAATTCTCTTTCTCTTTCACTCATGCTGTCTTTATCCGCGTTGGGTTTGAATATTGAATATGGATGAATATGGGTGTAGTATAAATTATATCAAAATGTAGGAAAATAACTCTCGCACAACAACAACAATAAATATAATAATGTTCAAAAAACATATTTTC
This sequence comes from Idaea aversata, assembly GCA_907269075.1. NCBI lineage: Eukaryota > Metazoa > Arthropoda > Insecta > Lepidoptera > Geometridae > Idaea > Idaea aversata. Next base: position 2,064,437 of record OU026100.1, read on the forward strand.
ACAAATTTTTAACAAAGATATCATTTATAAATAATAAAAAACTTTAATAAGAAACAACAATTTACATTTTCCGTTTAGGTAAGATTAGGTATTAGCTAAATTACAAAAATGTTAATACAGATGGAAATAAAAAATATTCTTTCTCAAAATATTTTTAACAGAAATGTTACATAGTTAAGAGGTTCCTTTGTGAAATTAGGTTTTACAGTCGAATGAGAAATTTAATTAAAAATTCAATAATATTTTTACGTTGATTTCGCTGTAAAATTTCGGTTAAGTTCTAGTGCAGTTAAGTTGGTAATGGTGTGCTTAAGTTTTAGTGCTTTATTTGGGATGTAAAGTTAAAGTAGGTGAAGTTACTAAGCTTACGATCTTCTGTTTTATTGAACTAAGCTGGGGCCTTATTCTGCTATTTGGCCAACCATTGTCATTATATCGAGACTCTATTGATATTATATCGAGATTGTGACTTTATTTGGTATTCTGCTAAAGTTTTAATAACATCGCAATAGAATCACTATGGAGTCTCAATGGTATGGTAATATTTACCTTGCAGGTGTTGCCTAGCAACATGGTATATGTTGCTAAGCAATATACCGTTTTGACAACTATCGAGATTCCATTAAGCCACGATTGTAGAGCAGAACACAAAAGTGAGTCAGTGGTGTCTCAGTGGTGTTTCGATAGAATAGTCAACATTAGGAGAATACCAATTTGACATGTAATGTCATATTTTTGACATTAAATTTCTATTACGATTATATCGACACACTATTGAAATACAATTGTGTTAGCAGACTTAGGCCCCTGGTCTACAGTCTCCAGTTAAGATTTTTAGATAAATGATATAAATTTTATTGGTTTTAAAATTAAATTAACTATTCTATTAATATACGACAACAGTTTTTTTTAGAGGTTTAACTATGGCATTATAAGACAACGGTTGAGGGATCAGTACTTCTTTTATGGAAATTTTTAAGGTTATTTTAATTAAAAAATTAGCAGATTAGTTGATTCGAAAAGATATAATAATATAATAAGAATAATAGCAATTTCAGAACTCTGCGGTGGATTTGTAATTATGTTGCCGACTGTATATTATACTCGTATAATTTGTTTTCTTGAACGTAAAATAATCACAAGACATTGGATAGCTTTAACAACAATCACATCATATAAAGATTTTTATAATGCTAATCATTTTTAATCAACGTTCTCCGCATATTGGACGCATCAAATCATGTAAAATTTGTTATATCCGCTCCGCGGTTTCACCCGCGTAACTCCCGATCCCGTGGGAATATCGGGATAAATTAAGATGTAAGCTATCCTATCTTTCAAGTTGGATCAAACTGCACACGGTGTGCAAATTTGATTAAAATCGGTTAAGTAGTTTAGGAGTCCATCGCGCACACACAACGTGACACGTAATTTATATATATTAGAAAATATTATAAAGAGTAAAGATTTATTAGTTTTTTGTTTGTAATGAATAGCTTCCGAAACTACTAGACCGATTTACATGAAACTTGGTACGACGATACATTGATTCATTGGGAGTAACAGAGGCTACTTTTTATCCTGATATTCAGACGAAATCGGGAGTTACGCGGGTGAAACCGCAGGGCAATTACTAAGCCATATTTTCCCCCAGCTTATAAACTGTGGATTTATAAATACTTACATTTCTAATTCAAGCTTCTCTAGTAGTAGTTCTACTATGAGTTAAGTACAGTTTAACTAGGTTGTAACTAGAACCTGCATGCGCGATTTACTCACCAACTTTAGGCATACAAACTAAATTTGGTTTAGCTGTTGACTTACAATTGAAATTTAACACATTTGCCTTTGTTTATGTTGTATGGTGTGGTAATCTCACTTCAATTGGCTTCTTGATGGAATAACCAAATTGAAAAAGAAGGAGGTGGTTCTTAACCACCTTCTTTTTCCACCGTGACGAAGTAAGCTTCGTCACTGTTTTTTGACGCGATAACGTCTTATAAATTGATGAACACCGGCATTCACAAAAAAGTGTGACGTCATGCGTGACGTTATGTTATTGACAATATAACCATAGCAACGTATTGAAGTATGCCAAATGGTAAGTGTCAGGTTCTGTTGACTTGATAGGTAACCATACGTAACAGCAAATTCAAAACTTTTATAAAGCATAAATTGTACGGTAAGGCATACTATAATATCTCATCGTACCTTAATGATAAGATTCCATGGATGTGACTTTAATTGCTCCATTTCAAATAATACCTTCATATATTTGTAATATTGACCTTTGTGAGCGTGATCACATAAAAAATAACCCTATGAGTTTCTTGTGCCTTCTTCTCATTGGTGTGCGGTTCCTTTATGGCACACACCCTAACTTAGTTTTTAAGACGTTTCTAAGTGATCAATGTTTTTAGAGGTAGGTACTTAAGCATCTATATGAATAAAGAAATTTGACTTTGACTTTGACATAACAACGTATTGAAGTATGCAAAATTATTATGATATGGAATACAAAAGAGTTCTTATGACGTTATCACGTAAAATTATTATCGTTCGTAAACCGACTTTACAGACAATAATTTTTAGTAAGTATTTTAAAAGGCGTCAACGTTTATACTAATATCATAGAAATATAATCAAACTAGCTGCACCCCGCGGTTTCACCCGCGTAACTCTCGATCCCGTGGGAATATCGGGATAGAAAGTAGCCTATAGCCTTCCTCGATAAATGGACTATCCAACACAAAAAGAATTTCAATTCGAACCAGTAGTTCCTGAGATTAGCGCGTTCAAACAAACAAACAAACAAACTCTTCAGCTTTATAATATTAGTATAGATGAGATAGATATATATATTACTAGCGACCCGCCCCGGCTTCGCACGGCTATACTATGCATGTATTATACATATAAACCTTCCTCTTGAATCATTCCATCTATTAAAAGAAACCGCATCAAAATCCGTTGCGTAGTTTTAAGGATTTAAGCATACAAAGGCATATAGGGACAGAAAAACCGACTTTGTTTTATACTATGTAGTGATTATTCTTTATTGTAACCATTTTAAAATTACATTTAATTTAAGAACAGAGCTTAAGTCTAAGTGTTACAAAAGGAGGCCTTATAGCTCAATGCGATCTCTTCCAGGCAGCCTTTGAGCTATTTATTGTCTCGTGACAATGGACAAATTAATACTAATGAAAATTTTTAATGTCCTTCATTTATTTTTATATAATTATGGAGATAACTGTAAGTAATAATGCATGTGAATATAAATGTGCTGATTCATAGAAAAACTTCGTAGACGTTAGGTCGTTGGCACACTTTTTAACTTAGTTTTACAGACGCATTGTAAGTGGTAATTCGCTTCTAAGATCGTGTAATTTGATGCAAAAATAATCTTTAACTCTGAACTTTACCAATAAAAACCAGTCTGGTCTTCCAAAAACATTGAAAGAAAATCAAATTCCAGTGTTCAAACGTAAGGAATCTACCTCAAAAGATCGTTCTAAACTAACAAAGAGAATCCGATATTTGTTTTCTATATTTGTGTCCTTTACATTAATCCATAGACGAGAAACATTTCATCGGTCGATAGATTAATATCGGCCGATAGATTAATATCGACCGATATAAAACGGTTCTTAAACAAGTTATCTTTAAATATGATTCAAGATAATATTGAATGTTCACTGTATCTTGCTATTGACTTTCCGGCCACATTGGCAACTGAGATTCCCAACCAGTTTCTCTATCGTATACTAATACTAGCCCCCCGATCGCCGTAATTTATGACGCATTAGTCGAGTGCACGTCCAGTTGACGCATACGTCACGCGCACGCAAACAATAATCGGTATTGCCGTAAAATAAAGCTACGCGTAACAACGGTTACGCGGCGGCGGTAACGGTTTTACGGCGGCTTTTTTTTAAAGTAACGACTTTAACTGCACGTCTAGTTCACCTACGCGTGAAGCAAGCTGTGTTGCTGTACAACATTTTTGACTAATCTTCCTAGGTGACAATTAATTTAACATATATGTCACGTCAAAATTAAGAGCGATACGGCGAGCGCGCTACGTTTAGGTTTGCGTGACGTGGTGTCTTAAGAAGTAACAGCAATACGAAATATATAGTTTATTTATTTATTTATTGGGAGAACCAACAGCTTCAACACAAAGTAAACTTATATATAAAAAAAGGAGAGCCAATTATAGGTTCCCGCGTTTAGGAATCAGGATACAAAAAGTATCCTGATTGAAAATAGTTATGACTGCGTTTGCGTCTTGACTGCGATACGGCGATCGGCCCGCTGCTCAAACCAATTGACAATTCGTATTTCATTTCATTTCATCATTTCAAAACTATTTGACCTAAAGTCCGCAGTCTACAAGAACCTTCAATTTTGGTCTTTTCTACATAGTTTTATAGAAAATGGTGGGTCGTAACAATAATATTTTTTCTGTATTCGAATGGTATAATCAAAAGAAAATATCTAAGGAATATGGTTACAGTTTGCCCGAAGCTCGCCTTTTGATGGAGAATCGTTTTTGTTTTTAGATTCTTGGGGGACTGGATATTTGAACCGTCTTTGGTTACTTTGATAAGATTCTTGTGGACTTTTATTCGGTGACTAGCTGCGGGCCTCGGTTTTACCAGTGATATGTCAAGTAGACGTAGATACGTCTTTACGAAATAAATTTAACCAAGACCGTATAAACTTCAGTTGCTCTTGGATAAGTGAACGCACAGCGCTAAATGCGGCCCTCTGATCAATTTTGTGCTGCTCTTTTTACTTTTAAGCTATTGCATACCTTTTGTCGCGGGCTTCGAGCGCGGGGACTAAAACAAGAAATTCCGTAACGAAAATAAAACCTAACACCCCCCACTCCGCCTACCATTCTCTTCCGAGCGTTTTTGTATTATTTTCGGCTCTATGCGTTCGCGCGCACTATGCAATCTCATAGCGTTGATTGTGAATAAGGAACGGATATGCACAAAAACACGCACTCTAATTATTGATCTTTTATTTTTAGGTAGGTAGAATAAAAATGTATTAAAAACATTTTAATAAGTAACGTACCTACAGATAATAACAGCATCTTGCCACCCTAATTACAAACTAAACTACTTAAAAAAACAGGGTATTAGATAAATATATCCTTTACATCAATATGACAAACAATTTGTTTATTTTTTTGCTATTTTATAAAAAAACCTTTAAGCCGACCGTCTACCGTCAACTAAAATTAGCTTAGCTCGCAGTTTTCCAGTTTTACGTAGCTTAGCTGCCATAGTTTGTAGTGGACGCAAATGTATGAAAAATTGGTTCAACTATGCGACCTAAGCTAAACTAATTTGGTTTATTTGGCGGTGGAGAAAAGGCTTTACTTAGTGGGTACCTTACTTATTCTAATCTTGACTTGCCACTTATATAATACTAGCTGTTGCCCGCGACTTCGTACGCGTAATAGTTTTGTTTTATATAGTAAACCTTCCTCTTGAATTGCTCTATCTATAAAAAAAACAGCTTCAAAATCCGTTGCGTAGTTATAAAGATGACAGCGGGAAGCGACTTTGTTTTATACTATGTAGTGATAAAGATTAGTTCTAAGTTTGAAGCTAGATGGCGCTGTATTTAATGTCTTTGAATATTAGATAAGAAACCCGTTCACAAAGACGTATTTCCACTGACATACATCATTTTATCCTTCATCCAACTATCAAGGGAACGCCGACGCCATAAAAACTAAATAAAAGATTGTAATACTTATAACTCGTTAGATAACTCTTGAAGTTTACAAGGGTGCCTGCTGGAAGCTGTAAGAAAGGCGAGCTATTCACGCTCCGATTACTAGCGATAAGAAACAAAGTTGTTATGTTAATGCGACTTTTTTCGAGGGAAGCAGCGCCTCGCGGTTTTACTTGTAAGATCAGATTCCGTAGGAATTGGGACCGTAAGAAAAGAACCGGGATTAAACGTTACCAATATTCTCTTATGTGTCATCATCATCATCATCATATCAGCCACAAGAAGTCCACTGCTAATCGGTCAAATGCTCTCTGCGTCTTCCGGCTTCCGGTCGAAACCATCCCGCGCTGCGGTTTCCGGTGTGTCTTTTCGGCCTAACGGCTATCAGTTCTACGCACCACATGCCTCGTTCATTGCCACTTTAGTTTACTGATCCTTTGACCAGTTCGCCTACGACTCTCCTATTGTATTATTATAAAAAATTTAATCGAAATCGTTTAAGTAGTTGAATCGGAGAAAGGGGTGATGCCGTTCTGGTCAATACGATTAAAACCCATGCGTGTTTATTCTCCAAGTCCACCTGACTCCCACTCTCTGAGCTGTGTCCGTGCCGATAGCTGATCAACCGTGAATTACCTAATGTTGCCATTTCCATTCTTTCGCCATACAACTGTGTACAATGTGAAGGTCTTCAAGTCGAGAGGTATATAGAAAACGTGATACATCTAAGACGGCATCGTCATCGACAGGTGTGATACGTTTGTTCGCATGAATCCTACTTTCTCAGGATTCCAACTTTTAAAAGATCGATACAAGTCTTCGCATGAGTCCAACTTTCTAAACGGTCAAGTAAAAATTAGCATATCTTAACTCTCAAGTTTCTAGTTTAGTGGTCAAACGCTGGCCCTTTTTTTAGGTGGAGAAATACAGTCTCATCAAGAGTTAAATCCAATACGTCTTCACGGATTATGCTACGACGAACGGAATACGATGGACGAACTAAAATAGGATTATTAAGTCAAAACGAATTTTTTCGTATCCTATTTTTCACGCTGGACATCCATAATTGACACGGACAGTATGTGCCGTACACGTTGGGTATAACTGTATTGGTATTGTCATATAACTGTTCCAATGGTGAATGGATTACGATGGACGTACTGTACTATAGGATATTATTATAGTACTATAGGATATTATTATGCCAAGTCAATATGCATTTTCTAGTAAATCTACTGGTAACCCTCATCGTTTCAAATATATCATCCAAAAGTACACAGCCTAATCTAGTTTTTTAGACTGTTCAAAGTGAACACATGCAATTTTATGATTCCAAATGAAAAAAAAACTCCCGGTGTATTTCCTAAATCGATACGTACTTATTACTGCCAATGTGCGTATAGCAGTGAACGGAAAAGTACACGTTGAGTTTTTGTCATATAACTGTTCCAATTAACTTCCATCCAAACTTTCTTAATAAAATGTAGCCATTACCCTGTAAAAGCCTCATAAAAAAAGTCGCATACAATTAAGCAGAATTGCGTCAGAAATGACACGCATTAAAATCCGAAAAATTAAAACATTTTCCGTAACAAGGCCACAATTACGCACGCAAAGTTTTAATACGTTTATCCCGTTGTTTTCCGTCGACCCGTGAATGTTTATCTTTAGATGCCTACTGCCTACCCTTTGAGCACTTTTCTTATGTATGAAGTTATGTGTCTGTTTGTTTTCCCTTGAACACGGACTACAGATATTTCAACCGACAGCGATCGGCTCACATTAATTGTCAGCATTAACAACTTTTATTCTAATTAATCTCTAGCTAAAAATATAGGCTAAGTATTAGGGCATTTACTTTACAGTAACTACTTATGCACATCTCAAAATAAAAGCAATTATACAACGAAACTGCACTATACCTAATCTACACTTGTAATCTTAAACTTTGGAGACAACTAAAAGGTTCAAATACCTGAGGCCACTGTGAAGAAAACAACGTTCCGTCATTGTTTTATTCTACTTTATGAAATATCACAGTAAAACAAGATGGCGCTACAAGCGGCGGCGTCTACTTAGAATAACCACTGTATTCATGACTAGCTTTCGTAGTTTTGTTTTTCAATCGTAAAAACAAATTAAAGTTCTAAAAAAACAGTTTTAATTTGGATAAACAAATGTACTCGTAGAATGTAGATTTAAAAAAACATGAACGTTGGATAAACAAACGAACAGCTGTTTTCTTCAACGTGAACCGTTGCTGTGCCATAGTGGCTTATTTTACTAATTTCGATAATATTATCTATTTGTTTTCTAAAGTTTAACAAGTTTATCTGAATAGTAAATGAGTTGTAGAAATGTTATCATACTTACAACGTTTTTAATCGACCGACCGTTCAGCCTATCGTCTGTTCACTCTTTAAGCACTTTTCTTATGTATGAAATTATGTATGTTTGTTTTTGTATATTAGTTCGCTCTTCGTTCACTCCAACTCATTGTTCTCGGTCTTGCCATAATTTTGTTTGTTAGCAAAGATGGATTGGTATTTACATTTCGCTCGGATTGAGATGGAATTTCAATTTGCTTTTTTGGTTAAGTTGTTGCCGATGTTCGCTTCGTTTGAAGCATTTGAAGGCTTTGTTTGTTTCAGTAATTCAGTTTGTATCTCATGTTTAGTTTTCAGTGATTACAATTAAGGTTTATTGGTTTTCTGTCTGTCGTTGCATAGTTTTTTAATCTTCGACGATGATTAGACATCTCTAGAAGAAAAAAAAATTTCTCAAAAAAAATATTTTATTTAATTATCTTAGGATAGCCAACAGATAAGAATATTATGCTTTAATAATAATAAACGCTACACATAATTTAGGTACCTATAGGGTACATTCTTCATACACTTAATTGCCACACTCTTCGAACTACATTAACAAAATTCTCAAAAAAAAAAAACAGTAAAATACGAAATGTAACTTTACGGAATTCAACTTATGAAAACTAATATGAAATAAAAAATAATCTTTCGACCAATCACGGCTTCTTACCTTATCAAATTTCCGGACCAAGAAATATTTCAACCAATCCCGGCTTCTAAAACCTTATCAAATTTCCTGAACAAAAAACTAACACCATAAACCTTAATAAATAAAAAGATTTACCGTAATCCTAAGTTTTATTTATGCCGCCATTTTATCAACTTTTAAAGGGACGCCACGTTCAAAAACTTTGCGATTCCCGTAATATTTTCCAACCGAAAAATTACATTACGCTAATGAATTTAGCAATATAGGCGTTGGCCGGGTCGGCTCAGTGCGTTATCCGCAATTTTTTTCGTATAAAATTTTCGAACAGTTTAGGTTGAAATTTCGCGTTAACGAAATGATATTAAAATTCGATGGGTGACCCGTCACGAAGTCGATACGGTTGATGCAATTATGCACCGATATTGCTCGAGGTTCAAATCCATTAGGTGTAATTTTGCTCGAGTGGTAACGTCGGCAGAAACATCAGCTACATTATAGCTTTTATTGAAATTAGATTTTAGAATGGATAAAGGCTATTAATAACGTTCATAATATCGACATAATAATAAAGTAAACATTCTAAAATACAGTTTAACAATAATTATTTTTTACCATTGCCACTCGAAAAAGGGCATTTTATTCATCGATAATAGTGAATAAAACGCTCTTTTATTCACTGAGTGAATAAAATCATTTTGAATTTGGAACATGCACGAATATACGAAATAATATGAACTTAAAAAAAACGTACTGAAAGTGCTGAAAGAACGTACTGGCTGGATGAAATATTAAATTTAAAAAGAGTATGTATACCGCCAATTTAGATTTTTTTTCTATCTGATAAAGTGGTTGTCTAATGTCATTGAAAAATCGAATAACATAAATAATATAATAAAATGAGTTGTTCCAGTGACGAAAATGAGACACTGACTCCGGAATAATTTCGAAATAAAGCAGCAATTATAGTAGATAATTTGTTGCCGCCAAAATCTCGGGAGCATGACAATGGGAGTATGACATAGAATAAAATTCAATTAAATGGAATAAAACTTAAAAATATATACAATTATTTCTTTTCTTTTCTATCTGTTATCGTGGTTGTTTTAAGTTATTGAAACATCTAATAACATAAATTATATTAAAATGAGTTCTTCCAGTAACGAAAATGAGACACAATCTCTTGAACCATTTCTAAATATATTTTCTCGCAGTCAATGGTAAAAAGTAGAGTACACAAAAAAATAATTTATCGTGAAAAAAATAATTTATCTCGGTCCTTGTATCCCTCGCTCCGCTCAGGATTCTATATAGAATCCTTCGCTGCCGAGAGCAGCGAAGGATTCTATAGTTCCCGAGAGCAGCAAAGGAACTATAGAATCCTTCGCTGCTCTCGGGATCCAACTTAGTCCCTCGAATTAAATTACCTTTTTTTCACTTGTTGTATAATCTACTATTATTCTACTTGAGCTAGAAATTAGCGTAGGTTGAGTATGCAATTAATATCAGCACATATCATAATATTAACAATTACATAACGATAAGGATATTTTACCTGCACTACTCTACACTTCATATTTTAAACTAATAAAATTTATTAGTTTAAAATATAAAGTACAAACAATACAAATAATGCGGGACAACGCTAAACGGTTCAGGTCCAGGTAAGTATCTTGAAGCCACTGACGACAGAATGAACCACGTACCGTTGTTTTATTTTATCTAATAGACTCAATGAAATATTATACTAAACAAAATGGCGCCTCAAACAACGCTCTGGCGCATACATCGAATAATAACTAATATTGACTACCTTTCGTTGTTTTTCTTTTGTCGATGATATGCATGTATTGAATTTTTGCACGTACATAGATATTTTTAATTTGGATTTACATATTGAGGTGTTATATTGTCGTATTGCCTATTATTGCCATAAAAGTTCTAAATATTATAGTAAAAAATAATAAACTACTTACACAGTGTAAATGATAAAAAGAGTAGCGATGAAAAAATAAATAATTGTTGTAGAAAACTTAACATAGCGCCATCTAGCCCCAAACTAAGTGCTATGGTTACCAGTCAACGGACAATAATTATGTCGAATAAATAAATATATAGGTACAGTATAAAATATAATAAAAAGTAAAATTTAAAATAATATAATATCTGTTGCTACCAGTACAAATAGCTAGCATAAAATACAGTTCGCAGAAAAAATCGCAATTAGTCACATCTGTGAGGTTATTTGATTGGATCAAAACATCCGTCATTTTCAAATGCGGAATAGATTTTATTATTTTTTAATTCTGGAGGCTTTGCATAAAAATATCTATATAATCTTAATATCTAAAAACAGCAACTTACATTACATAAAAAAAGTCGAAATGGGAAAGAGTCCTAGGCAGTGTGTAAAAATAATTTAGGATTTTAAAGTAATATTTTTAAGTTATTTTTATTACTGAAGATATTTTTGCTGAATCATTGCTGAAACGGGATATAATACCATATTTTTCGTTTTTATAACAAGCATAATTTTCACAAGACTTCTTTTAGCCTGATGCTTGTTATAAAAACAAAAAATATAGTAGGTTTTAAATAAATAATTTTAGTATATTTTGATATTCAATGTTTCTGTACCATAATTAATACAAATAAATGATTATGATTTTAAAAACGAATTCTACGAAATCATAAAACAACGTACGATTATAATAATAGTATTTATCTTACAGAATGGCATTATAAATTAAATAGGTAGGCCATTCTCAGTCAGCCATTGCTAATTCATTGCTCCACGAAATCTTGATTAAGGCATAATTTATTAAAATTAGACGTATTTGTTAGAATAGAAACCCTTTAATGTTTGTTTTATCGGTATTTTAAAATGTAATTATAATTGGCGAGACAGCGGTGAGATTTTAGTTAAAGTTTGGCTTTTATTGAGACAAATTAATGTGCAATAAATAAATAAATATTAAATAAATAAATATTTCAGGACATATTACACATCGCCATCCAGCCCCCAAGCTAAGCAACTTACTGCTTGTGTTATGGGTGCCAGATAACGGATAAACTACTTATATACTTTTTTTTTTTGTAAATATATACATATTATACATATAGGAAACACCCAGAACCAGAAACAAGAATTTATGGTCAGCATAAATACTTGTTCCCGGCGGGAATCGAACCCGTAACCTTCTGCGTCGCAGTCGGGTGTTCGCCCGACGCGCCACAGAGGTCGTCGCAATATTGTTTTTGTTTCATCTAATCACAAATCTAAATAGAATTACTAAGTTTTTTTATTTATCTCGACTTTCATTACGAAGGTCGTGGGTTTGAATCGGACCTGACTTAGATGTTTTTAGGATTTTTTTTAAATTGTTCTTACGGTGAAGGAAAACATTGTGATGAAACTAGGGGCTTTTTTTTACATTTATGATAGGTCAGCGTTTGACTACTATTACACCTGGCTGATAGTAGGTGAATTTGCGGCCTAGAAGATAATATAATAGATAGATATATCACTACATAGTATAATATTAAGTCATTTTTCGCCGTCCCTATGTCCTAGTGTAGACTAGTTTGGATTATTTTGCAAACGGTACACTATCTATACCTAGTGAATAACTTCTACATAGGGTGTGAGTTATTAGCGGCAGTGTTATTGCATCTAATTGCAGTGGTTTTAGTGTTGCCAGCAATAAATAAATAAATAATAAATAAATATTGCAGGACATTCCACACATCGCGATCTAGCCCCAAGCTAAGTAACTAGACTTGTGTTATGGGTGCTAGACAACGGATATACTACTTATATACTTTTCTTTTGTAAATATATACTTATACTTATAATACATAGAAACAACCAGACCTCAGAAAAATATCTAAGCATAAATACTTGTCTGAGGCGGGAATCGAACCCGCAACCCTGTGTTGGCAGTCCGGCGTGGTGACCATTGTGCCAACTTGGTCGTCAATGTCGACTAATATTGGCAGGTTACGTTTCAATTTGAAATGTTGCTAGTTCACGTTCACATTGACACATTACATTGACTAAGGAAATCATCGTAGCACTTTGACTACGGAAATCATCGTAGCACATTGACTACGGAAATCATCGTAGCACTTTGACTACGGAAATCGTCGTAGCACATTGACTACGGAAATCATCGTAGCACACTGACTACGGAAATCATCGTAGCACATTGACTACGGAAATCATCGTAGCACATTGACTACGGAAATCACCGTAGCACATTGACTACGGGAATGGTCGTAGCACATTGACTACGGAAATCGTCGTAGCACTTGACTATGATAATCGTCGTAGCACATTGACTACGGAAATCATCGTAGCACATTGACTACAAAAATCGTCGTAGAACATTGACTACAGAAATCGCCGTAGCATATAAAACTACGAAATGCTGTAGCCAGTTTTCTTACAAATTATGCTAAGAATACGCGACCTGTCATACGTATATGTCGCCTTTTTAGGGTTCCGTACCTAAAGGATAAAAACGGGACCATATTACTTCACTGTCCTTCTTCCACTGTTCTGTTGGCGCTATATCAACAAATACTAAAAACAGAAAAAAAATTATTTGATTTTGGCTCCCATACAACATGGTACGAAACCCCTCGTGCGCGAGTCCGACTCTCACTTGGCCGGTTTTTTTTTACTCTTGTCTCATACAAAAACCATAATTAAATTATACACTTAAAACTTCCACATAAAAACTAAATGAAAATACGTTATTAAAGCTTAACCTTCAATACGCTAACTTCCACCCCTTGGAACGTTATCAGTTTAACCCCACAAACAATCAGGTAGAAAAATACACCCTTAAGTGTTCACGAACATACATAAAAGCCTTCTTTGTGTAACCATACATTACGTATAATAACATAATATATATTGTGAATAGAACTCACGGCGGGTCGTTTATTGGCCTGCACGCTTCGAGGGGTTACAATTAGCTTGATTATGTATATTATAGACTGGCTACGTCTCGCGGTTTCACCCGCGTAAGTCCCGATCCCGTGGAAATATCGAGATAAAAAAATGTTGTCTGTAAAGTCGCTTTACGGACGATAATTTAACGTGATAACGTCATAAGAAAACGATGAAAAATTGAGATTTTATTTTTTGCCTTTTTTTTCCAATTTTCGTTCCAATTTTTTACCTGTAAGTATATGACGGCGGCAGCACCAATATGAGGTTGCGATAGACAGTTACGACAGGCAACCAACAGATGGCGTTACTAGTATGTGTTCCAAGCGTTGCGAGTCTCCCCACTTCGGAATTGCTTTAAAACGGGCTGCAACGTTGGACCAGCACGCATTTCTCACGATTGCGTCCTGGCGAACGGACCTTTACGGATCGTTGCCCGTTGTGACTGACTGTCGCTACTCTCGTCACTTCCTTCATTCAAGTGTTATTCTGATTAATTATTAATTGATTTCTATATTATTTATTTGTTAATAATAAAAGGTGAAATGTGGTTCACTTCACCGTCCACGTCAGTGGTTCATGTTGGAACCTTTTTATCTTGTTACCCGTTATTTGTGCACCTTCATTTAGTAGGTTTAGCTTCTGATTATTAATGTCTTCTTCTGATGTCTGACTAAACTCCGACATATATATTTTTTTGTAAAATTTCATGTAAAATTATCGTCATTTGTATCGCAAAAAAACATTTCGCGCTAAATTTTGACGATAGATAAATGTCACAAATGAAACTACGAACGTCAAATTCTATGACGGCAACAGAACTTGTTTCACGCGTAGGTGAAGAAGACGTGCAGCATACGTGCAGTTAAAGTGACGGTTACGCGTAGTTTTACAGGAATACTGATTATTGTTTGCGTCAACTGGACTTGCACTTTACTAATGCGTCATAAGTTATGGCAATTGGGCGGCAGGCTGTATCTCATGAACCGTGATAGCTAGACAGTTGAACACAGATTATGTATTTCTGTTGCCGCTATAACAACAAAAAAACCTGTGGCACTCGGAGACTGGCGCGGTAAAGCGAAATGGAACTCGGTAAGTAGATAGTTAGAGACTTGGATTAACACATAGGTTTCTTTTAATCCCGATATTCCCACGGGATTGGGACTTACGCGAGTGAAACCGCGGGGCGCAGGTAGTTTTAAATATCTTTGAAAATAATGTATTCGTGTATAATGTTTGGTATTAGCATAACTTAATTGTATGGGTGTTGGTCAATTTGCATCGAGATTTTATTTAATGAAAGGGTATTTTTGTTTATGGCGGTTGTAGGTTTAGTTTATGGCTTTATTAAGGCTGGGTTTTCTGTGTCATTTTTAATGGTGAAGGGTCTATGACGCATTAAAAATGTTTAGTAAGGTGTTTGCTTAGTAATACAGCACTTTTGTAGAAGGCTTTGTTTTATAATTTGTAGTGATAAATACTTGTTTGAGGCGGAAATCGAATCTGTGTCGCAGGCGGGTGTTAAGAGAAAAGGGAAAAGAAAGGCTCTTTCCATACAAACTACTAAAAACGTAGTCGACTGTTTTCTCCCTGGATAATGACACTAGAGCAAATATTTTTGGTGCATAAAACTTATAACTGCCATGACCATACCCCAATTTTTTTTTTAATCTTAATTTCTATGATAATTAGAAAATGAAAAAAAAACAAAACATAGGGGCATAGGCAGTTATAGGTTTTATGGCACAAACATATTTTTGCTAGTGTCATTACCCAGGGAGGAAACAGTCGACTACGTTTGTTTGTATGGAGGTACCCTTTACCTTAACCGCCCACGCCACAGAAGTTCTATCAAAAAATAAAGCCTTCAAAACGAACAAAACATCATTCACTATGTTTCAATCAAACAGCGCTTTTGAATAACTAATCCAGATAGAGTGTTCGAACTACGGTACCTAGCCAACTTTGTCAGAACAACGAACAATTTTCAACTTTATGTTCAAACGTTACAGTGTTTACATTCCTATGCTAGGATTGTATTTTTTTTTTTTCAAAATATGTAACTGAATATTTGATGTCAGTCAATAAGTCTATTTTTTTAATTTGTAAAACGTGTATTGCAAAATAGAATTTTATATTAAAGCTTTTAAATTATTATGTGAATTATGGAATTTGCTTGTGTATTTTATTTTTGTGAATAAAGTATGAAGAGTCTAGGGCAAAACTTTAAATATCGATTGTTGTAATTGGTAATAAAATTACTGATGATTTAAGCATTTGTTGTCGTTTAAAGGGTTCTCATTGTGACTGTTCCACTTTTTATCATATCGGGTAGAGTTAGGATTTTTTGTTAAGTGATTTTAAATCAGGTAGAGATGAGATCGGGTAGAGTAGGGATGAAACCCTTCAAGACTCGGCCGAAAGTTTGACGACCGTCTGTTGAATTTTCCAAAATAATTTCTTAGAGGATGCTTACGTCATAAAAGCTATCTGTATCACAAATTTTAGTCGGATCCATCCATTGGTCGAGCTGTGCGTTGGTATGTTAGCCAGTGTGGACTTTAAAATTTTATATATCCTACTAATATTATAAACGTGAAAGTTTGTATGTATGGATGTCTGGATGTATGGATGTTTGTTACTCTTTAACGCAAAAATTACTGAATGGATTTTAATGAAACTTTACAATACGAGTAATATAGCTTAAACATCAGAATAGAACATAGGCTATAATTTATAAAGATTTTGTGTGAATTGTCGAAAATATAACGAAAAGTGTCGAAAAATTCACAGATGTCAAAGTGACAGATGTCAAAGTGACAGATGTTAGTTTGACATCTGCCAAGTGTCAATTTGACATCTGTGAAATTGCTCAGCGTTTTTCGTCATCTATTTTCACTGGATCGGGACTAACGCGGGTGAAACCGTGGGGCGCAGCTAGTATATATATAATATACTTAGGTAACAAAAGTGCAGATCCACCGTAGAGCTTTGAAATTGTTATTTTTTAAATGTTTTCAATTGCAGCAGGAATTTGAGGTCCTGATTGAGTGGATGTTCAAAGTACCTAAACTCATAAATTTATTATGCAAACATTTTAGTTGTAATTTTAGACTGTACATTTAGGCCAAACACATAACCTAACTTTTGGCTTCGCCGTAGTCGGATAAAAACTAGTTCACACTAAAAACTGCAATAAACGTTACTTATTATTATGCTTTTACACTAGACCATAAAGCTACAAGTCAAAAGTTAATTCCAGTTTCAACAAAGTGCATGAAAAATGTAAAATGTTTTATGGAAACGAAGGCAAGTTTAGAGCTTTATGATTCCTTTGGATTGTTTATGTTCTTAAGGTGAATATAGAGGCTAAACTCGGTCTCGGATAACTAAGAAATTCCACTGTGACGTATTCCTAAAGTTGACAATGATTGTATTGAAAATTACAATAGAAACCAGTCAAGTGCGTGTTGGGCCTGATGGAATAAACCAGAGTCGCAGTATTAATAATAAGTAATATATATATAAGTAATATTTTATTCAGATGGATGACAGTTTATTGTACATTGGTTTTACAATATTAGATAGGTAGCGTAGCAACCATCCAACAGGGCCACGTAGAACTTAGGGTTCGTCACAACAAACAACTCCATCTAACTAATTTTCAATGGAAAATATGTTCGAGATTTTGCTTTTCATTTCTCAAAGTACATAAGTAAGTCATCTATTACTTACGTTTTTACACTGGAGTTTTAGCGAGACTAACGGATATAATTTAAAATGTTTTAACCCCGGGCCCGTAACGAAATACATTATAAAATAATCAAAGAAGGTATTCGAAATAAAATACACAATGGTTGGGCATTAAAAACAAAATGACATACCTAATTTAAAAAGGCCCGAAGAGGCGAGTTCTGTATCAAAATAAATCGGAACCCTTCACAAAGGTACTGGTGGCAAAATAATGTGGAATAAAATATTTCAATTATAAATATGATAACTACAATTGAAATATTTGAAAATAAAATGAGTACAACATTTTATAATGGCAGATCTCGATCGCGTTATATACCTATAGCATAGCGATTGACTTAGCGAAAATGTAAGGGTTCCTTACATTTTCATTATGTCACCGTAGCCCTAGACTACGGAACCCTAAAAAACTAGTAAGAACTATAATAATTAAGGGCCCTCGCCCACGGCGACTTTTTGTAGCGATGCTGTCGCGCGTTCGCATCGATACAGTCGCGATGCGATCGCTAGCTGTGTGCCCTCGCCCACATAACCACGATTCAGTCGCGATACCAACGCGATACCGTCGCGCTTCTGTCGCGATGCAAACGCGATTCAGTAACGGCACAAACATGCCTGTGGTGATCGCTACAGTTGCAAGATGGACTCCGTTGTCTTTGGTGTTGCTTTGTAAGCAGCCGAAGCGTAGGCAACGAAAGCGGCGTCAATATTGGATGCACCCATTTAACAAAGAGAGATTACTTGGTGGACATTACGTAACAACGTTTAAAATACTAAAAAGCTATGAGCATAAATAACCGTTAATAATAACGTAACAAAATAAACGTAAAAAACCGTTCCCTCCCCGATGTCGTCCGACACGGTCGCGCGTTTGCGTCGATACAGTCGCGATGCTGTAGCGCGTTGGCATTGCGTATGTAGCGCGTTGCAAATGCGACTAACGCGCGTTAGTAGTGATGCAGTCGCGCGTTTATGAAACGCGCGACTGCATCGCTACAAAAAGTCGCCGTGGGCGAGGGCCCTAATAGTTAAAACGCGATCGCGACCCGTGTTTATACAACGAATATTTATTATCACGTTTTTAAGTTGTTTATGAAAGTATACTCGTAGTAATTTTATTTAAAAAGTTAAGTATTTTTTTTTATTGCCCGCGTTACTACTTCTAACTGCTTCTGTCGGCTTTTGCTTCTGTTTCGATCGTCTTTTGTTTATATTTCGATCGTCTTTTGTTTATGTTTCGATCGATATTTGTTTCCGTTTCGATAGACTTCTATTTCTGTGACATTAGCTTTATTTATTGGACTATTGGTCAGAAAAATAATTTTCTATTTTTTGCTGTCTGTACTTTTTCCTGAATGGAGAATTTAATTTAATTTTGGTCATGCGTTACGTCATTCAGTTCCCTCAATGCTTTGAAATAATACTTCCTCATTTAAAGCTGTTTTAATATTTCCAATTTCACCGAACAGCTGATTAAGTAGTTCTATTTTAAGGGTCACGATCGCGTGTTGGATAATTATATATTTTTTTAATAATTAGGTACTCAAAATGCGATCGGTACCCGTTTTATTAAAAATTATATCGAAATATAAATTTTTAATTTTAATTTATTTATTTTAAGTTATTAAACCTCCAATGAGAAGTTCCACAAATGAAAGGCCCCTAGTTCCCAGCGGCCCTACTAGTCCTGGTTACGACAGCGATCGGAGAAACGGTAGGGCAGGGGGTGCTAAGAATCACTGGGAGGGACTCGGCTGTCAAACAACACTGACCCTGGCGACATTGAACAATCGGACAATGAGGAAGCAAACGAAACTTGATGAAATACAGGAAGAGCTCAAGCATATCAAGTACGACATTGTCGGGCTGAGCGAAGTTAAGAGAAGAGGAGAGGGGACTCTAACACTTGGCTCTGGTGACCTGTTCTACTACATTGGCGAAGAAAATAGAACGTATGGAGGAGTAGGCTTCATAATAAAGAAGAACCTGAAAGGGCGTATTGCCGAACTCACCAGTATATCTACAAGAGTGGCCTACCTTGTCCTGCGTTTAAACAAAAGATATGCTATCAAAATCATCCAAGTCTACGCCCCTACCAGCGATCCTAAATATGATGAAGAGGTAGAACCTTTTTATGAGGATATCTCTAAAGCCATGGCCACTGGGGAAAAGACAAGGTTTGTCATAGTGATGGGTGATTTTAACGCCAGACTGGGCACCAGGAAACATCAGGAAAGCTATATAGGCCCCTTTGGACTGGGAGAGAGAAACGAACGAGGTCAAACTATGATCGACTATTTGGAAGCTAACCAGTTGTACGCCATGAACACTTTCTTCAAAAAGAAACTTAAAAGGAAATGGACTTGGGTAAACCCGGATGGTACTGGAAAGCACGAGATCGATTATATCGTTGCAAACCAAAAGCACATAGTGACAGATGTGTCCGTTCTCAACAAATTTCAGACCGGTAGCGACCATAGACTAGTGAGGGCTAGAGTCATATTAAACGCCCGTTTCGAGAGAAGAAAGCTTCTGAAACCTAAGCTCGGAAAACTGAACATTCCGAATGGGGTGAGCGAAGGTTTTGAGAAATCCTTGTCAGAAGGTTTAGAACGAAGCGCTTTAGAACACTTCGAGAATGATGTCCAGACGAAGTACACGAAGTTCGTAAACATCATAACGGAAACAGCTGCTAGAGGGTTCACAAGGAGTTCAAAACCAAAAGCAGATATACCAGACCATATTATAGCCCTCATGACCCAGCGTCGAGAGATTGGTGCCGACGAGTTTAATAGCTTGAAACATCGAGAACTCAACAAAAGGATCGGTAAGGAACTAAAACGAGAGCTGCGCCAAAGGAACGTTAAAGAAATCCAAAGTATTATTGAAAACAATAAGGGCTTTAAGGTTTTCCAAAGATCAAACGCGACCAACCTACCGAACAAGCTAAGACGTAACACTCAACACCTGGCTACCTCTAACATACGGGAGATGAGAGAGATTACGGAAGAATACTACGGTAACCTTTATCGATCCAAAATTCCAAAGCCTTTAATTCGGGATCCCACAGATAAACGTGCACCACTGCGTAAGCACTACACAGAGGATATACCCGAATTTAGCTCTTACGAGATACGTCAGGCTCTGAAAAGGCTCAAAAAGAATAAAGCTCCAGGAGAAGATGGTATATCTGTTGAGTTATTAAACGCCGGTGGCTCTGCGGTCATTAAAGAACTGAGGCTGCTGTTCAATGAGGTTCTTTTCACAGGAACAGTTCCCACGGAGTGGACATGAAGCTTAGTAGTGCTTTTTCACAAAAAAGGGGACAACACTCTGCTGAAAAACTATCGCCCTATATCACTGCTAAGTCAAGTGTACAAAGTTTTCTCTAGAGTCATTACCACCAGACTTAGTCAAAGGCTCGACGAGTATCAACCCAGAGAACAAGCCGGTTTCCGAAAGGGTTTTGGAACGACTGACCACATTTTTACGCTGAGGCAAGTCATACAAAAAGCCGAAGAGTACAATAGACCACTGTATATGGCGTTCGTGGACTACGAAAAAGCGTTCGACTCTGTGGAACACTGGGCAGTTACAGACTCTCTAAAAAGATGCCACATAGACGAGAGATACATCCAAATTCTTAGGAATTTGTACAGGTCCGCAACAATGACTATACAACTAAGCGAAAACACCAACCCAATCCCTATTCAGAAGGGTGTACGTCAGGGAGATGTTATTTCACCAAAACTGTTTAACAATGCGCTGGAGGACATCTTTAAGACACTTGACTGGAACGGGAAAGGAGTCAATGTGAACGGTGCGTTTCTGAACCATCTCCGATATGCAGACGATATAGTGATCGTATCTGAATCAGCGTCAGAACTTCAGACAATGATAACGCAACTATATCACGCGTCGCTCAAAATAGGCCTAAAAATGAATATGGACAAGACGAAGGTAATGGCAACTGCCGATTCAGCCCCTTTCCCCATTTCATTGGACGACCACGAACTTGAGAAGGTGAAGGAGTATATGTACCTGGGACAACGGATTACTCTTGATAGAAACTCTATGGAGGCAGAAATCAGTCGTCGGATACAGTTGGCATGGGCAGCTTTTGGAAAGTTAAATATGGTATTTAAATCCAAAAAACTACCACAGTCTTTGAAAACAAAAGTGTTCAACCAATGTGTCCTTCCGACAATGACGTACGCTTGCGAAACCTGGCCGCTGACCATAAAGCTGATCCGCAGACTAAAAGTGACACAGAGAGCAATGGAACGCATTATGCTCGGAATATCTCTACGAGACAAAGTGCGCAATACCATCATTCGACAACGCACCAAAGTAATAGACGTAGGGTACCACGTCGCTAAATTAAAATGGGCGTGGGCTGGACATGTGTGTCGAAGGGGAGACGGAAGGTGGAGCAAAGCTGTTCTCGAATGGAGACCAAGAATCGGGAAGAGAAGTGTGGGCAGACCACCAGCCAGATGGTCCGACGACATAAAAGCTCATGCTGGGGCAGCGTGGTCCAGAAGGACCGGTGATAGGACATTGTGGAGAGGCGTTGGAGAGGCATATGCCCTGCAGTGGGCTAATACATGCTGCTGAAGAAGAAGAGAGAAGTTATTTTAAATTAACCTAACGTACATGCTAACTGAACTTATTTGCTCCACCTCACCAGACTTTTTTTTCGTGATGATAACTGCTCCATCATTGTGACCACGGTTCCTGTACAAAAATTTATCAATATCCATCGTCGATACATATTACAAAACAAAGTTAAGATAAAACTTCTATAAATTGATATAATTATAATAATCTATACTAATATTATTAAGCTGAGGAGTTTGTTTGTTTGTTTGTTTGAACGCGATACTTCTCAGGAACTACTGGTTCGAATTGAAAAATTATTTTTGTGTTGGATGGAAGAAGGTTATAGGCTACTTTTTATTTTGATATTTTACACGGGATCGGGACTTACGCGGGTGAAACCACGGAGCGCAGCTAGTATAAAATATAGGCGTACATCCGCTAAAACACTGATTTTAGACCTAATTTTTTACTGGTCAATTCAGAGACCAAGTTATATTTGACAGTTGCTATGGTCTGACCAATAACTAAAGATTTAAAAAATAGGAAAGGTATATTCAAACCTACAAAAACATGTTTAGTTGTATAGTTGTCAGAAGAAGAATTAAAATAAAACTTTAAAATCAGATTTACAGCGCAGCGCGCGCCGACGCAGCAGTTTTAGGCCATCCCTTTCCAGGTCGTTCAACGTGAGTGGCTAAGCTCTGCTATACGAACAAATATAGTACATTGTTACCCTAGGTGTGAAAGTCGACTCGGGTCAAAGACTCATTTAGTCCCTCGAACTATTAGCGCCCTCGCTACGCTCGGGCTCCAAACTCCGTCTCGGGACTTAATGAGTCTTTGACCCGAGGTAAACACTGTGCTTTTCATTACGAATAATACATAAAATTCTTACCTAACCTAACCTAACAACGAGAGTGAATGAGAGACTCCATACTACCTGATCCTCTTACAAGGTTGGAACCAAATAGGTTAAATACATGTAGTGTTATTCTTTGGTGTTACTTAAAGCAAGGAGGTTGGGTTTTTGAAGTTCCTAATGCGTAATGATACTGATACTGGCTACATGCACATTGCACAAGCCGTGCGAAGCCATTATTTGACATGAAAGCTGTCAGTGAAAGCAATTATCCCTAGGGATGGAAGTTTTTCTTTCTACACGCTCTTCATGCACCTTTACACCTACTTTCGGAGTATGAGTAATGAAAAATTTATTGCACACGAAAAACCCTGTAAATAAACTATGATAGATATTATTGAGGTAGTGTACCTATCTCATACCTCGTTACCCTTGACCGTATACATCCCGGCACGTCAGATACCGACAGCAGATTAATACCAGCCAGGGGAATGATCGTAATTGATTTTACTGCTCAGTTCCGTGAGATCCCTTGTCAAAACATGGACGATCTTGTTGATATGGTTGCTCTTTTTTCATTTTTTGTAACAAATGGATAAAATTGTGTATTAAAGTTATATAAAACAGGTTATTTAACATTTTTATTATTTTTATTTTTTGGAGCGATTTTCAAATTCCCACTAAGCTCGGAATCAGCAAGTAATCGGGATAAGTGAAAAAAAAGTTCGAAAATCCCCATGGATGGGGATTTTCAATGGGGAAAAGTGAACTAACCCGATTTTTCGATGTAGTTACAATCATCATTTTTAACGAGACTGGTTACGGGTGGATTCTAACGAAAATAAAACTAAAAAAAGTACTTAAAGTTTTTTTTCCATCGAAATGCGATTTCAAAAAGCAAGCAAATTTTCAAATATTATCTTTATTATCCATAAAACATACCTATAACATTGTGTAAACATTTTTAATAAAAAAAACCAGGAAATATTTTAATAAACTAACATGAAATTTTGTATAAAAAAACTAACGAAACATAAGACCGGTAAACAAAAAGAGCGATCGGTAAAAACTTGATTTATAAACGGAAAATGTTGAAATTGTTAAAAATTTCAATTTTATCCTGTCTGAATAAATATTTGACCTTTTTTTTTCAATCTATTTTCTTTTTCATATAATAAATAAATAAATAAAAAAGCCTTTATTTCTCATACCCTTAAATAACATCTTTTAAATGTGGTTAAATATCATTGTTAGTAATTATGTAGTTAAGTATATATATTTTATATTTATTGTTTATTTGTTAGTTATATGTATTTTTTCTTTTTCTTATAATCTAGTTTAATATAACCTTGTTTAGGGTGTGAGCCCCTCCACGGGTGAAGGCCTCCTCCAGTTCCTTCCATTTGTCCCTGTCTTTTGCAATATTCTGCCAATCGTTTCCTTTCTTTTTCACATAACTCGACTAAATAAAATGAATACTAGATATTTGAAAATATGGCGAAGTACTGTGGCCCTGTTATTTCAGGCTAAACATGTACCCTTTACATTTTAAATCTATTTTAATGGATAAAATAACAGTATTAAATATCCAAATCAGTTTTCCTAGGTAGGGTGCCCAAAGGGCTGAATTCGTTGGATGGCGATAATTATCTGCTGTCCGAGCTAGCAGCCAGCCTTTTGGACAACCAAAGCTAAAACTAGTAATTTTGTAACATAGTATGTCGGAGTCAGAATTGTAGACCCACCGTAGAGCTCCAAAACTTATTAGAATGTTTTTAACTTAAGCAAGATACTAAGGTCTTGCTTGAGTTCAAGTTTAAACTTTTTCAACTCATAAATTTATTAGAAAAATATTAATAGAATAAAAACATTTCAATAATAGTAATTTCAGAACTCTACGGTGTGTCTGTAATTTTGAATTCGACCGTATCTATTAAATTAACTACATCTTAGCGACAAGTTTAATACTAATACAATAATACTAATAATCCACTTTATCCCATGAGCAGGTGTTACTTCCGCCTAATTAGAGTACAACAATTAATTATACATGTACCTACATACTTACATGGAAGGCTATACATCCTGACAAGAATCTTGCAGAAATGTGATGGCTTACGTTTGAAGGGAAAAAGTCTCGTGCCTTCATAGATACGAAGAAGATTAGAAAAGAAAGAATAAGAAAAAAGAGAGAATTTAAGAAGAATATAAGATTTTATTAATATTTATCTCTATCAAAAATGAGCGTAGCGTTAGGTATAATGGCACTTACTATCAGTACGTCTCAAAATAATAGCAATAATAGTTACACTTCATGATCTTAAATTATTATGCAAGCACAAATAATTCGGGACACCTCTAAACGGTTCAGATATAATTAAGCTACTGCGACAGAATGAACCACGAACTAAACAAAAACAAGATGTATCAACCGAATTGAGAACCTCCTCCTTTTTATAGGTCAGTTAAAATCCATACTAATAATTAAATTAAAGTTCAAGGTAATAATTAGTCTTGATATTGACACTGGCTGTATGCACAATTGATAGACTAGTGAGGCCCCCCCCCCCCCCGTTGATTAAGACCCTTGTCGGGCTAAACTTCTGGTTCAATGTTCAACGGAGTGCAATTTACAAGGGATGTAGGGCGCGCTTTAATTTAAGGGTTGGACTATGTTGAAGTGAGAATTTAGGAAATGATGTGTGGGTTGGGATGGTTAATGTAGGTAAGAAGTTGCCAGTAATTTAAAAGTAACACACAAAGGTTTTTAAGTAAGGAAAATATTTTCTAAAAACATTTCAAAATAAAACTAATTTTTATTGAATTAAGGCATTAGCGTACTGAAAACAGAGAAAAATCGATGGTGACACACGGACAAGAGAGTGATCTTATAAGGGTTCGTTTATTTACCTTTTGAAATACGGAACCCTAAAAAAACTTTTTCGTACAATGAGGAACGAAATGATAATTAGATACTGGGGACTCTTCACCTTCCTTTTTTTTTACATAATATGATAGGTCAGCGTTTGACCACTATCACACCTGCCTGATGGTAGGTGACGATGTGGCCTAAGATGTAACACGCCTTCCTAGAAGACCTCCTTCCTTAACTTATTGTCCATCCGAAGGGTGCCTGAAAAAGATCGCTTCGCGCGATAAGGTCGCCCTTTGTAACACTTACGACTAAAGCATTTTTAAAGATATTTAATGTAATAATTTAACAAGTGCGAGTCGGACTCCCGCACCAATTGTTTCGTATCATGGTGCATTTTTTCTGTTTTTATATTTGTTATTATAGCAGCAACAGAAATACATAATCTGTGAAATTTTCAATTTTCTAGCTATCACGGGTCATGAGATACAGCCTGGTGACGGACAGACAGTGGTGTCTTCCAACTGTATTCACAATCAACCTTATGAGATTGCATAGTGCGCGTGAACGCATAGAGCCACAAATAAGACGCTGATTCGCTAGAATGAAAAGACCAGCATAAAATTGACCAATCATAGGGCCGCATTTAGCGCAGTGCGTTTCTTATCTAAGAGCAATCTTGTTTTTCAAAAAAAAGACAGTTATGAATTTTGAAAAATCATCCCTAATAAGCAGATAATATTTAGAACCACCTAAAGAACTAATTACCGACATAGCCCAAAGAATTAGTAAGCTGAAGTGGCAATGGGCGGGGCATGTGGCTCGTAGAACTGATGGCCGTTGGGGCCAAAAAGTCTTAGATTGGAGACCACGTACCGGAAAGCGCAGCGCGGGACGGCCTCCGACTAGATGGACGGACGACTTAATTAAGGTCGCGGGAAGTCGTTGGATGCAGAGAGCATGCGACCGATCGCTCTGGAAGTCTTTGGGGGAGGCCTATGTTCAGCAGTGGACGTCATGTGGCTGATATGATGATGATGATGATGAAAGAACTAATAGACATAGGTCCACACAAACCCACATGTAATAATTGTCCAGGTTTTTAGACCTAGACTCGGACAACCTAAATGGTTGCCTAGCCATTTTCCCTTTCAGACAGTACTCACATGTTGTAATCATTTCAACTTAAGTACAGTTTCTGAATACGGACGTAAGTATGAGTCCCGTTTTGGGTATACGGTACCCTAAAAATGGTGTTTCCGATAAATAATGTATATATCTATCTATCTGGGGAACTTTTTACCTTAATTATTATCATATTTAACATAACATAGTGATTTGTGTTCACACGAGCGAGATCCAAACTTCTCTATTAGATGAGCTGTACAAATTGTGTTGACATACACACTTGGTTGAAACTTTGAACATGGATTCAGCTTGCTAGTAGATAGTAGGTGGAGTAAGGTGTTAGCATGTGTTAGTTAAACAATGTTTGTATTGTAACGTAACAAGTTGATTTTGGCTTGTAACATTGTGTAGAGTTAATTAAAGTATATATTTACAAAAGAAAGTATATAATTAGTATTTCCGTTGTCTAGCACCCGTAACACAAGTCTAGTTATTAGCTTGGGGCTAGATGGCAATGTGTGGAATGTCCTGCAAATATGTATTGAATATGTACCTACCTAATCGTTTATCAGTGGCTAGGAGTGATATTTCTTTAAAAGTAAGCCAGTACAACACCAAATCGAACCATGTTCTTCTATGTGTTGTAAAAATAAAGAGTTTTTGCGAGACAAAGTAATAAACATACTAACAAACAAACTCTCGCATTTATAATACCAACTAGCTTTTGCTGCGTCCGCGTAGAAGTCGAAAATGGTTCGGATAGGTTTTTTTGTTGACTTAAAATCGATAAGCATGTTTCAAAATTAAATGTAATAGTAATTAGAGAGTATTGATATCAACTTCAAAGCCAATCATCCCCAAAAACGTCATACAAAGAACACAGCCTCCAAATTTCAGGTCTCTACGATCAGCGGATTAGGCTGTGCGTTGATCCGTCATTCAGTCAGGACAAAGCATTTTATATGTATAACGCCCCGCTCCGGCTTCGCACGGCTATATTATGCATGTATTATACATATAAACCTTCCTCTTGAATCACTCTATCTATTAAAAAAACCGCATCAAAATCCGTTGCGTAGTTTTGAAGATCTAAGCATACATAAGGACATACAGCGGAAAGTGACTTTGTTTTATACTATGTAATGA
Organism: Idaea aversata; assembly: GCA_907269075.1. Classification (NCBI taxonomy): domain Eukaryota; kingdom Metazoa; phylum Arthropoda; class Insecta; order Lepidoptera; family Geometridae; genus Idaea; species Idaea aversata. The sequence goes on from OU026100.1 coordinate 2,092,532, forward strand.
AGATTATTTGGATATCTTAAACGCGGGCCAAGATGTGTGTAAAAACTAGTTATCCCATAAAATGGATAACAGCAATCTTAACTTAAATCTTGTACTCTATACGAATAAATCCAAACAAAGTTAACCCGTTACTTAACCAGGTGGTCTTACTTAGGCCGTTTCAGTAATTTACAGCCAAGTTATAGCCAAGTTACAGCCAAGTTCTGGGTGTGGAATGTTAGCACGAATTTTTAACTTTACTCACAAACTTTTATGGTTTAATTACACTTTGTTGGTTAATTTTGTGAAGCGTTGTTTTCGGAGATGAAACTTAATTTTACATTCTTTGTAAGTGCGGTTATTTGACGTTGGAGTTAATTTTGAGACATACCTACAAGGTTCTATCGCGCTGTACTCGGTTGATTTTTGGGATGCAAATTCGTTCGTGCGAATTGATCGTCTTTTGTTTTCTATTAATATGGATCAAAAGATACTGTCAGTAGTGTCGTTACAAAAGTGTCGTTACAACTTTTGGTCTTAACTTTTTCCGTCTAGCCCCCTTTCGTAACGCGCGATAAGGAACTATCGTTCCAAAAGGTGTAATACTGCTTGGATGAAATAAACTAAATGGATCAGTGTTTAGGTGAAATGTAGCATTTATTAAATAAACATAGGCATAACAAACATTGTATGAATTGAATGTTAGGTTTATTGAATAGTCGGTGAGTCGTCATAGTTAAAATGTAACAACTGGAAACGTGTTTTGGTCTAGCGTAGTGAACCCAGATACTATAGCTCATAGCACGTCTTGATTCGCATCATAGACAAAACATAGAGTATTAGACGAACGACATTCTTATAACATAGCGTAGTTTAGTAACGCTCTCTGTTATGAATCTAATGAAATCTACAAACTTTTGAAAATTCTTACTAATATCATACTAATTTGAAGCGATGTTTTCTCAGTTTAATATTTCATCTTTAATAATTTTATTAACAAGAGCTAAACATTATTTAATACAAATGAAATTCATTCTAAATTACGTAAAGTAATAATAAGGTTAAAACACGATAAAGATAGCGGTGGTGCCATCTAGAAATATAAGGTACGACGAATTTTTGTTTATATCATGTTTTGTCAATCGACAGTCTATATTCTGTAATTCTTCATCAAGTAAGCACTCTACCATAACCCCATGAGAAAAACCCATGAGTTTTTTGTGCCTTCTTCTCATTGGTGAGCGCGTTCCAAAGGCACATATTATCCTAACTTAATTTTTAAGACGCTTCAATGGGATTTCATGCACATTCTGTGATTGCAAATGAATAAAGTATTTTGAATTTGGATAGAACCAAGTAAGGTTTTTAATAAATAACTAGCGACCCGCTCCGGCTTCGCACGGCTATATTATGCATGTATTATACATATAAACCTTCCTCTTGAATCACTCTATCAATTAAAAAAAACCGCATCAAAATCCGTTGCGTATTTTTAAAGATCTAAGCATAATAGGGACATAGGGACGGCGAAAAGTGACTTTATTTTATACTATGTAGTGATTCACACAGCAGGTTACAATCACAATAAATGTAGGTTACTATACTAGAGCTAGAGTGTCCTCTAGACAATGCGAATATAAACTTCTTTTATGTTACAGTAATAATAATTACTTACCACCGATAACTATTATCTTACACAATAATAATAAGTAGTATACTAAGACATTATTTTATAAAATGACACAGACACCTTTTGAATCGGGCATAGTTGCCGTTGATTATTCGTGTTGGTTCGTAAGTAAAAACGCATTCAAAGAGCGACAGGATGTCTATGACGTCACAGTACACCGTATCACATACCTACTTAGCCAACGGTTGACATCCGTCAATAACGAATGATAGATCGGAGAAGGCATTCTGACGAGAGATGTCACTTATCCGCCTCTCTATACAAGCCGATCCATGAGTGATGAGGTTTTTACTGATACAAACTTTAGCGGTTCAGTTGGTCGTGGCGCTGGCGTCTATGCGTTGTTATAAATAGTCTACTAGTGACCCGCTCCGGCTTCGCACGGCTATATTATGCATATATTATACATAAAAACCTTCCTCTTGAATCACTCTATATATTAAAAAAACCGCATCAAAATCCGTTGCGTAGTTTTAAAGATTTAAGCATACATAGGGATATAGGGACAGAGAAAGCGACTTTGTTTTGTTTTGTTTTTGTGATGTAGTATTTTAGTTTTAGAAAAACTTGTGTGTAAGAACTTGGTTAATAATACTTACCTTATTACACTTAAAACTTTCTGCCTTAAGAGGGTTACAAATCGCATACTTATTAATATAAAAAGAAATAACTCAGATTTCCAGAAGTGCAAAGAGCTTGAGTCTCGCTAAACTCTCAACTAAAATTTGTTAAAATTGTTTATTTTTTGTTTCAGGTATGTTACGTGTCAATTGAAGTTTTGTTAGCCGATTGAATTAAGACGACGAGGTACGTAAGCGAGCAGTAAAGGATTTTTGGAAACTCCTAAAAATAGTAAAAGGCCTGATAGGAAATGAATATCATTTTTAAAGGTAAACCCATGGGGCGCAGCTAGTCTATTTAATAAAAACCGGTCAAGTGCGAGTCGGACTCGCGCACGAAGGGTTCCATTATCATCACATAATAAAAAAAATAGATAGCGCTAGTGGTAAAAATACATGAATGAAGGGTAAATGGCGGTTTACGGTTTATGACGTATTAAAAAAAACTACTAACCAAATCTCGTTCAAACCAATTTTAGGTGGAAGTTTGCATGGTAATGTATATCATATATATTTTTTAGTTTCATCATTCTCTTATTTTAGAAGTTACAGGGTGAGACACACTTTTTACCACTTTGGAAGTGTCTCTCGCGTAAACTATACAGTTTAGAAAAAAAAAATGATATTAGAAACCTCAATATCATTTTTGAAGACCTATCTATAGATACCCCACACGTATGTGTTTGATAAAAAAAATTTTTTTGAGTGTCGGTTCTAAGTATGGGGAACCCTAAAATTTATTGTTTTTTTTTCTATTTTTGTGTAAAAATCTTAATTAGGTTCACAGAATACATCTACTTACCAAGTTTCAACAGTATAGTTTTTATAGTTTCGGAAAAAAGTGGCAGTGACATACGGCAGATAGACAGACATGACGAATCTATAGAATTTAGAATTTATTTATTTTCGTGAATCACATTTTTCTTAGGTCTAGTTACAATTATAATGTCCATTGTGATCTGCATTGAATGCATACGAAATACATTAACTTAAAATAATCAATTATATTTTTAATTGTGAATTGACAAATTTACATTTTCTCTTAGGTCGTCCCATTACATTATTTAATTCACTTAGATAACACACAATTTTGCACTTTCGATTGTCAGTAATATTATAATAATGAATTAGAATGTCAGATTTTAATGTTCACTAGGTTTTTATTGTCAAAAAATTCGCTAATTGAATAATATGGTCTGATAACCAGGAAATTAAATAGTGACGTTTTAAATGTCATAATGTTAGTACATTTCCTAATGTCAATGGGTAGTTCATTATAGATTTTAGCTGACATTACCAAAATACTGTTACTGAAGTGTTTAGTTTTTACATTGGTTCTATGACTTTGTATGTAATAGGGGTTCCGTTTTTTGCCATTTGGCTACGGAACCCTAAACAAGAAAAAGAATCAACAAGACATCTTTGAAACTACAAGAGCTGACTCTTAAACTTCTATAGGGGTTCCTTTAAGAAGGCGAGCACTAAAAACGGATTTTATCATTTCTGTTGGTAAATAAACATTGGTATTATGTAGGTATATTTTTAGAATAACAAAAAAACACCATCGTAATAAGGACAACAGTAATTTCAACAATCCATTTAAGCTTAATCGCGCACTTAAAATATATTTCTTCACGAATAACGATCCCTAAACCATTTGATAGGATTCCTTATCGATTTATGCCCTAATAAATAACAACTTTGATCCCTTTCATAAATTGGGACGCTGTCAAAAGTCCTATAACGCGTTTTATCTATTATATTATTTTCTTTTTTTTTAACCGATTTAAAAGCGGAAGGTTGTTGGTGATTGGGCCGGTGGCTTTTTCGTTCAGGGGGTCAGGTTGGATCATACTGGGCCATAGTGGCCCATACCGGTGAGTGCCTCGTCTGGTCATCCAAGGGAAAATGTTGCCAGGCTTCTGGGAACGATGCCTTCCGGAGTAAAAAAAATAAAAAATAAAATAAATATTGCAGGACATTCCACACATCGCCATCTAGCCCCAAGCTAAGTAACTAGACTTGTGTTATGGGTGCTAGACAACGGATATACTACTTATATAATTTTCTTATGTAAATATATACTTATAATACATAGAAACGACCAGACCACAGACAAATATCTAAGCATAAATACTTGTCTGAGGCGGGAATCGAACCCGCAACCCTGTGTTTGGCAGTCCGGCATGGTGACCATTGTGCCAATTGGGTCGTCATTGTGCCAGTTGGGTTGGAGTCGCACTTAAGGGTGTTTTATTTGTGATTGCATAGTTAAAACCCTATTATCACTCCTTATAAAAACTCGCTTTTTCCCGCGACTTTATCAGAGAAGGGGTTTTCCAAAGTCCTTTCTTAGCCTATATTGTAATAGCTACTAGCCCGATCCTTTAATTTTTTCTTGCACTATGCTATCATGTATCACTCAGTCAGACTTTGCATTTTATACCTTAAAGCGAGGTTTTTTAAAAACCTTGATAGTGATAAAATAACAAAAAAATAAACAAATGAATTGCTTTTCAGATTGACGATAAAGCAAATATTTATCTAATAATACCTGTTTTTAAGTAGTTTTCCCAATTTTTTTTTTAATATTTAGTTTTTAATTAAAGTGGCAGGTGACTTTTATTACCAGCTGGTACCTTATTAAAAATAGTCTCTGACCTGTTGTCATTGACAATAAGTTAGTTTATTTACTTTAAAGTTACTATAAAGTTATTTATTTTCAAGTGTTCTTTGTATAACAGTGTACTTTATTCGTTAAACTTAATTACTGAAAGCTCTTTTAAGTTTGAAACTAGTTTAAAAGACAAATTTGGCAATTTTCAAAACTTAAGTGGAAAGAAATTGATAATTGTGTATAGAATTTTTTCAAGAACCTAAAATTATTATTGAGAACGACCTTTTTTGAAGTCAGTTAAAAAGTCACCTTCATCGTTCAATCTACTAAGAATTGTTTACAACACCAGACCTATTGAAAGGTTTGAACAAAATTGAAATGCATACGACGAAATCGCTTATAAATTCGAAAAATTCCCATTTCATCGCTTATCCCCTTACAGTAGAGTGCATAATACGCGTAAGTTATATTCAACTCTATTACCAAAGATATAAGATCCAATTTAATGTATTAAATGTAATGCATACTATTGAAAATTTCGTAGTTCGCAGTTGGTTGGTACGTCTAAAGACGTGATCGCCTTCAGCTTCAGGCTTCAGGATTTTCACGTAGAAACCTAAGCGTTATGACATTACGTGATGTGAAATTTGGTAGGCATTTGAAATTTAAGTTTACGGGTGTTGGCATGATAAGCAACTGCAACGTAATTTTGTGGTTTTAGATTGTGTGAAAATTGTACAAAAATGTTTATGAGGATAACAAACAAAATGACATTTATTGATAACTAGCGACCCGCCCCGGCTTCGCACGGCTATATTATGCATGCATTATACATATAAAACTTCGTCTTGAATGACTCTGTCTATTAAAAAAAACCGCATCAAAATCCGTTGCGTAGTTTTAAAGATTTAAGCATACAAAGGGATATAGGGACAGAGAAACCGACTTTGTTTTATACTATGTCGTGACTAGCAACCCGCCCCGGCTTCGCACGGCTGTATTATGCATGTATTACATCTAAAAACCTTCCTCTTTAATCACTCTATATATAAAAAAACCGCATCAAAATCCGTTGCGTAGTTTTAAAGATCTAAGCATACATAGGGACATAGGGACGGCGAAAAGTGACTTTATTTTATACTATGTAGTGATAGTGATAGTGATATTTTTGTTCCGTTGGGTCTGTCTGTACCTATGTATGCTTAGATCTTTAAAACTACGCGACGGATTTTGATGTGCTTTTTTAAAATAGATAGAGTGATTCAAGAGGAAGGTTTTCGTACATTTAACAAAACGACCACGCGTACGAAGTCGCAGACAACAGCTAGTATTTAGATAAATTATTTAGCAGCAGCAACTTTAATTCATGCTCTATTCAGGACACTGTGGTGGTATACCACTTACTCAACTGAGTCGACTGTATCCAAAAGAAAGAACTAGTAAAACGTCTGCAGCAACTAATTGCGGGTAATTTGAATCCATTGATCAACGGTCGTAACCACTAGGTCAACAGCCCTAGACAAAATAAAATCTATGAGGACATGAAGATGAAGATTCTGCAAAGTCATAATTTCTTTATTCATTTAGAATTCCCATGAAATCACATTAAAACTTCCTAAAAAGTAAGTTAGGAGGATGTGTGTGCCTTCGAAACACAACCACCAATGAGAAGAAGGCACAAGAAAGTCATGTGTTTTTGTTTTGGTTAAATAACAGATGCCTTAAATCCACAAATGCACACATAAATAATATTGATGCAGTCGGCATATCCTTTATACAAAAAGTTCAACTTAATTGGATTGCGGAGCGGGATTAAAATTTTCATTTCGTACCGTCAATCAACCAATCAACACATTGCAGTCAGTGCCTGGCTGACTGGACAAAGGCTTTCGCGTATTCCGGTTGGCGATTTTACGTATATAAATAGCCCAGTCAACTTATGCCGACGCCTTAGGGCCCGTTCTCGCCACGCGCCCGCCCCGCACACTGGTGGTGTTGCATAAATGCAATTTGAGATGTATTGATGTGTCATAAGACTCAAATTGTAAATACAACAAATTTCAAAGCGAGTCGTCTGAACAAGCCCTTACTACGGGTTGTTTAAATTAAATTAAAATTCATTTATTCAGATGTCAATAATAAATATTGCACGACAAATATTGCACGACATACCACACATCGCCATCTAGCCCCAAGCTAAGTAACTATAGACTTGTGTTATGGGTGCTAGACAACGGATATACTACCTACTAATATACCTTTCTTATGTAAATATATACTTATAATACATAGAGACAACCAGACCACCGACAAAATCTAAGCATAAATGTCTGAGACGGGAATCGAACCCGCAACCCTGTGTTTGGCAGTCCGGCATGGTGACCATTGTGCCAACTGGGTCGTCAATAATCCATGTTGTTAGTAACAATCTTCTTATGTTCTATGTTAGTAATTACATCACTTCACTATCACTACATAGTATAAAACAAAGTCGCTTTCTCTGTCCTTAAATCCCTTTGTATGCTTAAATCTTTAAAACTACGCAACGGATTTTGATGCGGTTTTTTGACGTGACAACGTTTTATAAATTGGTTTGCCGGGTGACACTTCAAGAAACTGCGTTACGCTCCGCTCACGTTATGCGCTCACAATGAGAGCGCGTGAGAGGCACGCGGGCATGGTTAGCCCGCCTAGGAGCGAGAGAGACAGACATAAAAAGTGAAAGGCACGCGTCCCTTCCACTCGAGCACAGTTGTTGTCACGTAAAACTTTCGCCCGTATACCGACTTTACAGGCAACCAGTTTTTTTTTAATATATAGAGTGATTCAAGAGGAAGGTTTATATGTATAATACATGCATAATATAGCCGTGCGAAGCCGGGGCGGGTCGCTAGTTAGGTATATTAAGTAAGTTTATTAAATGTCTATTAAATGTCATAAAGCTACCAGAGTTGCGGGGAGCCTCAACCTAGATAGCCAGAACCTAGTAATCTTCCCTGTACATTCATTTTAGCAACAACGGCCAGCAGGCTATTCGAGCTCCCCTGAACCCGAGCCAACAGGGATGCACTTCTTTTACGTAAAAATTCGTTTAAACAATCGATCTAAAGTAATGTATTGAGAACAACGCCCCGCGGTTTTACCCGTATTGGCTCCAATCCCATGGGCATATCGGGATATAAAGTAGCTTAGGTTACTTCCAGTGAATTGATGTACCAATCGTCATACCAAGTTTTATCGAAATCGGTTCTGTAGTTTTTGACGTGACAACGTTTTATAAATTGGTTTGCCGGGTGACACTTCAAGAAACTGCGTTACGCTCCGCTGACGTTATGCGCTCACAATGAGAGCGAGTGAGAGGCACGCGGGCATGGTTAGCCCGCCTAAGAGCGAGAGAGACAGACATAAAAAGTGAAAGGCACGCGTCCCTTCCACTCGAGCACAGTTGTTGTCACGTAAAACTTTCGCCCGTATACCGACTTTACAGGCAACCAGTTTTTTGTTTTTTTTTTAAATAAATATTGCAGGACATTCCACACATAGCCATCTAGCCCCAAGTCAAGTAACTAGACTTGCTAGACAACGGATATACTACTTATATACTTTTCTTTTGTAAACATATACTTAAAATATATAGAAACAACGAGACCACAGACAAATATCTAAGCATAAATACTTGTATGAGGTGGGAATTGAACCCACAACCCTGTGTTTGGCAGTCCGGCATGGTGACCATTGTGCCAACTGGGTTGTCCATTTCGTTTGTCCAGTTTCGGAGCCTATTCGTTACAAACAAAAACTTATTTTCTATTTTATTAAGTGTATCTTTACCGTAAAACTTAAGGACTAGAATCGGCCTTTATGCGGAGGTAATAATAATAATCATCATCATCCGAGCGATGTTCCCGGTTGCATACCTCTCGGGAGCCCGGGGTCCGCTTTCCTACTTTTATGCCTCCACTTCGCACGATGTTCGGCATCCTGGTTATGTCCTCAAGCACCGGCCACGCCTCACTACCATACAAAAAGACAGGTCTAATGATGGTTTTATAGACCTGTCCCTTTAGTTTAACCGGCATTTAGGGGTCGCAAATGACACCAGTCAAGGAGGTAATAATAAAGTATGGTCTTTAAATCTAATCTTGCTGATTTATTCAGCAGCGCCAGGTCAGCAACTTTAACCAATGCTATTCAAGGCGATGTAGTGCCTGGGACATAGATTGAAATAGATTGCTTAAAAATACAGTATCTTTGTCTTTGTCACGGATTATCAATTTTGTTAAGAAACTGCTCTCACCGGATCGAGCGGGGTAAGAGGTAGGTAGTACCTACTGAGCTTTAATATAGTGAAGTAAAAAACCGGCCAAGTGCAAGTTGGACTCGCACACGAAGAGTTCTGTACCATTATACTCTGATTTTCATATTTGTTGTCATGGCGGCCGGCAACAGAAATTCATCATCTGTAAAAATTTCAACTATCTAGCTTTTACGGTTCATGAGATACAGATAGATAGATAGATAAACACTTTATTTGTACAACACACAAAATGTTTAAAAAATCGAAGAGGACAAGAAAGCTTATTATAAATCGTACAAACAGGCGACGTTATCGCTTAAAGCGATTTCTTCCAGGCAACCTTAGGATGGAGACACAGCCTGGTGACAGACAGACAGACGAACAGTGGAGTATTAGTAAAAGGGTCCCGTTTTCACCCTTTGGGTACAGAACCCTAAAAAAAACAATTTAATACGTTCAGTTCATTATTTTTGTTTTACGAATCCCAATCATTATCGCGAACGGAGCCAATCAATATTGATGGCCTGAAAGCATTCATTTATAAGTTTTAATCGTTGAAACGTCATAAAATGGTGATTATGTACTGAATCGATGGTATATAATAACTGGTTGGCATCGTTTAATGACCACTTATGCAGTTTTGTTGAGGTTTTCGAATGATTTATTTGATGGGATTGGCCTATTACTCGATTGAAGTTGGAAAAAGTAATTGATCATATCCGGTGAAGCCCATAAAACAAGTACCTATCTTAATAGAACAAAACCGCATACAAAACAGTAGATGTGAAAAACTATCCTATACTAGATGTCGTACCTACAGTAGATGCGCGAAAAACGTTTTATTTTAATTAATTTAATCAAAACAGCACTAAAAATATACAAATTAGTGCTAAAATGCTAAGCAATTTATCGGCAGTAGTTCGCACTGTTCTTCTTAGCTATAAGGTTACATTCAATTATTTGTATACACATACACATGCTTGCTTTAGTTTCAAATAGTATTACACAGATCCGTATCTAATCGCAGCAAAATAAAGTGACGCAAAAATCGCAGGTTTGGTCCGTATGTCCATGTGCAACAAAATTATTATAGACTCTGTAGTCATTTCGCGAATCGGTCATTCCTAGACTAAACCATTTCAACACACCGAAATAACTGAAATGATAATTATTTGAATGTATTCAATCTAATAACTTATGTCTTATACCTAAATTAATCAAGAAGCTTGCCGGATTAAAAAAAAATCAATAATATTAGTTTTGTTGCCTATACATACAGTATGGGTCATAAGTAAATGATCAGTTTGCTACAATAATACTATCAACAAGTATTGGACTTACGACCTTCTTCTAATAGACGTTACACACAAACCTAAATACTTGAATTAAAAGTACTCAATGTGATTATTAGCTATGTGTTTAGTTGTGTGAGTGGTATAAGCCGCCACCCGCTACACCAACCGACGTGGTTTCGATTCACAGGTTACGTTGTTATAATGTTCAAATAGTGCTGCACAGGATTGTAAACGTTACGGTGGGCAGAGACTTTTGACCGTGGATTGTACCTAAGGGCGTCACAAGGTATTTGTTTCAAACTTACTACTAGCAGCGCTCTGCGGGTCTCACCCGCGTAACTCCCGATCCTGTAGGAATATCGGGATAAAAGTAGCTTCTATCACTCCCAATTCAATGTATCTTCATACTAACTTACAGTCGCTTCGAAGCCTATTTAATTCAAACAAAGAAACAAAACAAATAGTACATTTACATAGTTATTTTTACTTTCTTTCCATTACTTAGCAGTCAACACCTCAACATCCAAATATCGAAAGATAAATCCAACGGCAGCAGGTGAAATAGGTGAAACAATTCGAATATAATCATATTCCACGTGCAATAGCCGAATGTTATCGACGCTGCCTGAAGTTGCACACACTACTCGACACTCGGCGCTGGGCAACCCAATCAATTAACAACGGAAATCGTTCCAATGATATAAGCGTACGCCGCATCTATCAGCGCTGCTTCGAGCTTCATTTTGGTGAGAACAAAATATAAGCTATTTCCTGGAAAAAATATAGTATGGCAAATTAAAGGAAATATCTCATTTTTATAGTATGTATGTATGTTAAAATATGTATAAGGTATGCATATAAGGCACAAAAGTCAAATTTCTTTATTTCTTTCGATGCTTATGTATAGGTATACACATGATCACTTGGAATAGTCTTAAAAACTAAGTTAGGATGTGTGCCTTCGGAACGCGCCCACCAATGAGAAGAAGGCACAAGAAACTCATGTGGTTTTTTTTTATGTGATCACGCTCACAAAGGTCAATATTACAAATATTTGAAAGTATTATTTGAAATGGAGCAATTAAAGTCACATTCATGGATTCTTATCATTAAGGTACGAAGAGGTATCATAGTATGCCTTACCGCACAATTTGTGATTTATAAAAGCTTTGAATTTGTTAATGGACATGTCATATACATCTTTAGGTAATTTATTATAATAGAGCACACATGTACTATTAAACGACCTGCTTATTTTCCGGAGCCTACTACCGGGCAAGGTCAGCTCATCCTTATTTCTTAAGTTGAAATTATGAATATCGCCTTTAGGCCTAAGGGCCTTAAGGGCCTTTGTAGCCTGAAATAAATGATTTATTATTTTTTATTTGGGACATTAAGGCTCTCGATATCTCTCCAATGACAACCCAGGATCGAAGGACCTGGCGCAAACGTACAAGGAGGCCCGACCCCAACTAAATTGGGAAAGGGGCAGGACAAAGAAGATTATTATTATTTATTTGTTATACGTCCTGTATCACGGGGCTATGGAGCCCCGAACCTTTGGAAGGCGTGCGTGGAGCCGAAGCCAACACGTAGAGGCCCTTTACAATAACAAGTATAATAGCAAACAATGGGGTGGATTCTAAACCGGCGATTATCCCTGTCTACACCATAAAGTGCAAGCAAGGACAACCTCCGGTTTGGATAAATCTATTGATAATCTACAGGACAAAACTACTTGAGCTATTGTGATGGGATGGTAGTGAACTAGATACTGGGGAACTATGGATACTATGGCACCTGCCGTAACAATGTCCAATAAACACGTAAAAATGGCAGGGGGAGACTCACCAACTCCAACTTATTATTATAATTATACCTACACCTTTGTGGATCATCTTTGGGTGGTCTGGAAGGTGTTAGAACTATTGAAACTGTCTGGCTAGGTATTTAGCAAGATTATCGATATGCCTCAAAAATATAATAAAACTAACAGGTTCGATTTTTAGTATTGCTACCGGATAAAGGTCGCTGCATACGTGACGGGAGTTTTTCCATTCCGGACGGAACGTAATATTTTTATATGAAACGCTGTCAAGAAATTGTCACGTTCCGTCCGGCACGAGAAAGATCACGTTACGTGTGTTTAAAGTTCACGAACACTTTATGAACAACGCACGTCACTTCCCTGTCCCGTCCGAGGTTTTACCCCGTTACGTATGCAGCAACCTTAACTCTCCAAGCCACTATGTTCTGAACTTCATAATTGCATATCGTTCATAATAGTGTTGGAGGCATGCGCTGAGTAATTCTCAGCTTTTTTAAATCACGAAGATCTGGCTGCAGGCGAGATCTTACTGTTAAAAGAAATTGGTAAGGAAAGGGTGAGGGATCTCGGTCTATTTTATTTAGCACACACAAAAATATACCAAGAAAAATCATGTTTCTGACCACAACTCGATCTTGCCGAAGGAAATTGGATCTATGACAAAATGTCCTTGTATCTTGATATCTTATTGATGGTTATTCAAAAGAAGAAATAGACAAAACGCATATCTAACCATCCACGGGTCGCAAATCTGGTTGGACCCCAATAATTCTTAGCAATTTACCAAAAGTGATGTCGTCGATTTTGTCATATTCGGCAACCAATGGCACCATTTCTTCGGACGTTGATAAATAATTTCATTTCTTTTCCCAAAACGGTTTTAAGAGTTGCTGCAGATTGGAGACGTACCGTTGCTCGATTAGTTAATAGTCGTTCCTCTAAAGTTTTATTCTTCTTCGTACTGCTTGCACAAATTATTACCTCCTAATTAATGAGGTAGAGTCAGATCCGGTCACTCCAGTGTGCTGCCAGGTCTTTGGCGTTGTTATTAGCTGACATCAGGTCAACCAATGTACAGCTATTAGACCTGGAGGGGCAGGTCAAGAGGAGGTCAAGTTTTATTTTAGTACATTTATTATGTAGGTATACTTACTGCATGCCCGCAATAGGCAAATTGTCGTCACTTAGTTTTAATAAAAATGTGAATCGGAGGAAGGGTTCCGTATCATGTTGTATAGGAGCCCCATTTAATTATTTATTTGACTTTTTCTGTTTGTTGTTATAGCGGTAACAGCAATACATAATCTGTGAATTTTTTTACAAGTGATAGGTCACCGTACTTGGTGGTAGGTGACAATGCGGTACGCTTTACTAAAAGTTTTAAGAGACGCATACAAGTCAATAAGTGAACGATTACCTATGAATATGTAAATTATCGGCCAACTATCTATCTGCCGCAGACAAGTCCTTAGTCTGCCGTGGGTTCCAAGGCCGCACAATATCGGATTTCGTTCGATCGTTGAAGTCATTTTTTTCTCGATAAATAAGTTGAAGAACACTTTGTTTGAGAACAAGGAAAATGTTCTTAACTCAGGGTGTTTGGTAGGTAGGTACCTATTCTCTACTTCTGGAATCTTTATCAGATAGAATTGTGTTTGTGTTTTGTCGCTTTCGCATACCTGTCATTTTTGTAAAGGTGCGAATGTGGCAAAATACATTTTAACGATTATTTTTTTTAAATAATATTTAATAGTAAGTACAAAGCCTGCACTGGGGTATCTGAAAATATTTATAAAGAAAAATGCGTCTTCAAACATTGAACGGTATTTTTTAGATGTTTTTTTTCTTTATTTTTTTTTAACGATTTTAACTCACAATTAAATTTATAGAAGTTTTTTCATGAAATGTTTATATAATTTTGTTTCTTTTATATACTGTTGAGCGTTGTTTACAAAATATTGTATGGATTTTGGATAGATTTTACAAACACCGTGATGAAACCCGTGGCTTACTTTGTTCCAGACATAAATGTCACTTTCCTTTCCTCCACGATCGACTAAGCTAAAAGGGTAGGTGCTGGACCTACTCCATCCATGCAAAAAGGACCCCATTAAAAGATCCCTTGTTGCGGAAAAATAGCCCGTATACAAGTACAAGACATGGTCAACTTAGCTTCTTCTTCTTCTCGTATAGTGGTGTGGCTCACCTATTGTTAGAGTTTTCAGATTGCCTTAAGACCAGTGTGAGGCTGTAAATTTCCATACAAAAAGCAGTAACGTTTTCCCCCCCATAAACGAAGTCCGATTTTAATAATTTTTGCAAATGTTCTAGATCTAATGGAAAACTAGGTTTAACCGTTTTTATTTTAAAGAAATATTGCCTAAGATAAAAGTTATTAGTATCTGAATATCTATATTTTTGACTTAAAAACTTCATCGAGCGTTTCAATTGTTTTTAATAGACTAAACTGAATTACCAAAAAAGAAAAACGTATTAACCTAGAATAAGATGCAGTGAATTAAATGAGACCAAATTTATTTCATTTTGTGAAGAATAAAGGGGGTAAAAACGTTACGGCCTGCAACATTATTTGAAAGCAAAATGAAGGCAATTACGTCCGAACTTAAACTCTCTCTATCGCACGATAAGGGTTATTTTTGAAAATACCTACTCGCGCCGCGTACTGAAAACTCATGATTCTCTTAAGGCCTCTAACTTGACCTACCGACTGCTACTAGAGGTAGCAACCGGGACCAACGGCTTAACTTGCCTTCCGAAGCACGGAGGGGCTCACGAAAACACAATCATTTTTCAAGCCACACTACTAATTGGCCACCCATCGAAGAAATGACCGCGCCAGGCGTCGCTTAACCCGCACGAACGTAAACGAACAGCGAGCGAGATTTACACAAAGGTGTCATGTTCCGGTAGTATGACGTCGTGGTAACATGAGAGTATTTAAAAATAATATCGCTTATCTGGGCTTGTGTTATGGTGACGAGTGATGAATAGAAGACTTTTATAAAAGAAAAAAATATATAATGTACCTATTTAAAGTAATAACAAAAAAAAACACTATTTTTCATCGTTTTCATATGAAGTTATCACGTAAAATTATAGTCCGTAAATCGACTTTACAGACCTTTTTTACAAATTGTAGGCTAGGTAGATATAAAAGAAAATATACTTCTTATTTCTTTATATAGAATAAATTGGTAAATAGTTTTGTAAGCCAATAATAATATGAATAGAACACAATATTACATTTCTTCCGTATTTCGCTTTATGACTAGTATTACTTCGACATTTTTCCTTGAAAATTCAGTTAGTGTAACTTATTCGATTACTACAGAAATTACCCGAGCATTCGAGTTAGGGAGCTCCCCTTATTGAGTGACTGTGTCGGTACCGTTTGCTTGGTATGAAATATCATTGTGGTAGTGTCACAAGTCGCCTCTTTTGTGGAGATTATTGTGATCGAGTAGTCACGTCATGTTTTTCGAGGGTCACGGTTTCGAAGGAACTCGGGCAGTGGTTTTGTGACCCATACCTACTTGTTGTAGCTACAAAGGTTGCCTGAAAGAAATCGCTTTCAGCGATAAGGCCAACCATTTGTGCAACTTCTAGCTATTACCTACTTTGTTTTGTGTATATCATGTTCTATGTTCCTTACTGTGTTGTACAAATAGAGTTATCTATCTATCTACTTAGAGAATAGAAATACTCAGACCAGAAACGAATACTATATATAAATATTTGTTTAAGGAGATAATCGAATCAACAACCTTCAGCATAACAGGCAGGTGTTAGCTCGCTGCACCACAGAGATCGTCACATGAAAAAAAAAAAAAACTGGTTGCCTGTAAAGTCGGTATACGGGCGAAAGTTTTACGTGACAACAACTGTGCTCGAGTGGAAGGGACGCGTGCCTTTCACTTTTTATGTCTGTCTCTCTCGCTCTTAGGCGGGCTAACCATGCCCGCGTGCCTCTCACTCGCTCTCATTGTGAGCGCATAACGTCAGCGGAGCGTAACGCAGTTTCTTGAAGTGTCACCCGGCAAACCAATTTATAAAACGTTGTCACGTCAAAAATGAGGGATACATTACAGGTTAAGTACACCTTTTTTTTAATGCAATTTTTTTCCAACAAGAGGGTACCAACACAGTCACTTAAATTACATGATAAGCTCCTTAACTATTCGAGTAACAAGACAACGTCTGTATCTTGCGATCATAGAATATTCAATAGACAGATTAGTATCGATATTCGCAATTCGATATCGACAATCGATTCGGTTCATTCGATTGTTGTACACTTACCATCGTCCATTCGAATGACAATGTAATTGACATTACGAACTTACGCGACTTGGTGTCCGCTCGCCCAATTCAATTTCGACTTTAACTATCTAATAATAAGAGTTAATGTGGAGTGGTGGAGTTAACGTGATCTCTGATGTATGAGTGTTTGAAGTTGAAAACTGAATTGTGACCACAGTTTGTTACAGTTGTGAAATTTCCATCATATATTATTTATATGAAAAATGGCTCTTTTTCCTAAACTTGTTCTTATCATAATATTAGTAGGGTCAAGACAATGAATTTTTTAACACAGTCAGGGAAGGCAAAGATTTGAGGTATTCTATATTGCGCACCCATTTTGAAGCGCACCTAATCTTGCGCACCTAAGCTATTCCACATTGCGCACCTGTTTTATTGCGCTCACGATAGGTATTAAAAATATTAAAATAATATTCTACATTGCGCACCTATGTCAAACTTTTTATGTGGAATAGTTTAGGTACGCAAAATTAGGTGCGCTTCAAAATGGGTGAAAGATTGTACCTAAAATAGATTTGTGAGTGAACTCATGCATACTCATTTATAGACATAATTTAGTTTGTTAAATCTAATACGATGTTACTATCTATTGAGGCAAAATAGAGTTAGTCTTTTTTTGATTATTTTAAAATAAATATAGATAGATAGATAGGTAGATCAAAGTAGTTGCTAAAATTGTAATAGTTGATACAATATCGTATTTTCTTAAAAGTTACTGAAAAAATGTAAAAATTACCATTATTATTTTGACGACCCAGTTGGACAATGGGCACCATGCCGAACTGCCAAACACAGGGTTGCGGGTTCGATTCCCGCCACAGACAAGTATTTATGCTTAGATATTTGTCTGTGGTCTGGTTGTTTCTATGTAATAAATATTTACAAAAGAAAAGTACTTACCTATATAAGTAGTATATCCGTTGTTTAGCATCCATAATACAAGTCTAGTTACTTAGCTTTGGGTTAGATGGCGATGTGTGGAATGTCCTGCAACATTTATATTTATTTATTATTCATTTTAATACGCTTACGAAAATCATGTTTGCATGATAGTAAACATTTCAAGATTTTCGTAAAAAAATGTATATTTTAATGCAAATTCATTTATTCAAATTTTATACGAAACGAATTATAAATAGATTTAAACAGTTCGAAATTAGACTCAATCTAACTCTACGTTAGAGTCTCCACTGATAGTTCACTCTGTCTTTTAAATAGTGATAGGGCATTACTTACAGATGTTTAGAAGTCCGAAAGTTTATCTTGATTTGTATAATTTTAGGTACAATCAACGTTCAAAAGTACACTGGCACCGAAACGTATACAATCCTGTGCAGCACTATTTGAACATTATAACAACGTAACCTGTGGATCGAACCCACGTCGTCGGTTGGTGTTGCGGGTGGCGGCTTATACCACTCACACAACTAAAGACATACTCGTAGCTAACATGTTGATATAATAATCACACTGAATACTTTTAATTCAAGTATTAAAGAGGAAAGGGTACCGGGGGCTTTCTTTTTCTCCCTGGATAATGACACTAGAGCAAATATTTTTGTGCATAAAACTTAGAACCGCGATCGCTAGAGAGTTGTATTGAGAGAGCGCAGGTACCCTTTTACTTTAAGTTTGTGTGTAACGTCTATTAAAAGAAGGTCGTAAGTATAATACTTGTTGATAGGTATGGATTTGGATAGGAAGGATATGGTAGCAAACTGATAGTGGACTTATGACGCATACTATACTTATAGTTGGACCGAACCCGGAGTTATGATAACTGTTATAATATCTAGTGTTGTCTTCGAAATTATTTGGTAACCACAATTTGTAGATATTGGGAGCCCTTACTCGATTAAAACTTAGTTTATGATTATCGATAGAGATTCTAACAAACTTAATATCTAGTTTATCTATCTTCAAGAGTCACGTCTTTAAGTTAGTTTGATTTTTAGGGTTCCGTACTCAAAGTGTAAAAACGGGACCCTATTATTAAGACTTCACCACGCTGTGCACCACGCTAGAAAGTTGGAAATGTTTACTGATTATGTATGTATTTCTGTTGCCGTATTATATTTGTTGTATATGTATGTTAGTCTGTAAAGTATCTATTTCATATGGGTCTGTTCTTATCTATAAGGCTGTTACCTGAAATAAATGATTTATTTATTTATTTATAACAACGATTGTACCAGAGTTTTCCGACAGTCGTTTCGCCTTTGGACTTTGGATAGGACGGTTCATTTCTGAGAGATTCGCCGTCAGAACCATCAACAAATACTATAAACAGAAAATTAGTACGTAAGACAGATAGTACGGAACCCTTCAAGCTCGAGTGCGACTCGTACTTGGCCGGGTTTAAAAAAAAAATATAGTATTTATTAAGAGGGCCATATCCCGTGCTCCTTATGCCAAAATAATATTCATAATATTATTATTTTGCCAAACCAAAATAATTCGTTTTTTCTTTTCTTCTTATTGTCCGATTTTGGTAGATTTTTTTTTTGTTAGGTATTCTGTCAGTTAGATGTTGTAATAAATAAACGGTCAACAGACATAAAAATAAAAAAATAATTTATATTTCATATAGGTACGCAACGAATGGCAAACCTTCCTCCGTTTTTTGAAGTCAGTTAAAAATAAACCTAAAAACTGCAAGAACTGAAACTAAAACTTCGTATGTAAACTACCTAAAAGGAACCCCTCCTTTTAGGTAGTTTTTTAGGATATTCGACTTTTAAAGGGGTAGTAAATAAAGCAAATAAAAAAAATAAAGTAAAATCAATATCATTTTTTTATTGAAGAGACACTACTTGTACTTGTTGGTATATTGGCTGTTTTCCGCAATTAGACCCTTTTTGCTTGGGTCTTTTTTGCGTGAGGATGGAATAGGTTTGCCCAGCACCTACTACCCTCTTAGCTCAGTCGACTATATCCAGGGGGAAGAACTTGTCAATACTTGTGGAGCCAACTAAGCCGCGGGTTTCACCACGATGTTTTCTTTCACCGTAACAGCAATTAACGCACATCAATTTTTCTTAAGAAAAATTAAATAAATAAATAAATATTGCAGGACATTCCACACATCGCCATCTAGCCCCAAGCTAAGTAACTAGACTTGTGTTATGGGTGCTAGACAACGGATATACTACTTATATACTTTTCTTTTGTAAATATATACTTATAATACATAAAAACAACCAGACCACAGACAAATATCTAAGCATAAATACTTGTCTGTGGCGGGAATCGAAGCCGCAACCCGCAATTAGGTGCACGGCCGGCCGGGATTTGTATACCCACGACCTTTAGAATGAAAGTCGAGATTTCTACCACTAAGCCAACACCGCTTCTAACACGGGTAAAACCTAAGGGCACAGCGAGTTCATACAATCGAATTGAGTTTTTTTTTAAGACGGTTAAAAAGCAAATACTTAAACCAAGTTTTTATGCGCATAACAATAAAAGCTTTACCTCACACCCTCTAAGTATACCCACACTAGAAGTTTGCTCACGCATCGTGTTCTCGATGCAAACATCGAGTTGTCGATATCGATACCCGAGTTATCGATAATCGGAGTCGATTTTTCTAAGCACGTACAGCCAACAAATCGGATGACACCAGCGCGCAGCGCGAACGGCACATGGGATGTATGTATGCAAATATTTGAAAATAGCGTTGAATTAGATCGTATTAGATTTACTTTTACACTATTTGAGAGAAAAGTTTTGATATTACCACGTTTAGGTTCGACATATTTTCGTAATAATCTCCCTTAACGCCTGTCTATGTGTAGTTACTACAATATGAGAGAAATATCAAGTGATGAAATAATATTTTATAGTTATACGTTTTGCATTTGCAATTTCCTTGTGTTGGAGTCTGTTTTAGAACAATTGTTAGTATTATTTAGCGTAAACTTACATACTCCAAGGTACTTATTTATCTTTTTTTGTAATAAGTACTTATAATATGTATAATTTATTAATTTACTAGCAACCCGCTCCGGCTTCGCACGGCTATATTATGCATGTATTATACATACAAACCTTCCTCTTGAATCACTCTATCTATTAAAATAAACCGCATCAAAATCCGTTGCGTAGTTTTAAAGATCTAAGCATACAAAAGATATAGGGACAGAGAAAGCGACTTTGTTTTATACTATGTAGTGATTCTACCAAATAATATTAGTCTAAGATCCTTGAATAGAATAATCTTCCGAGCTGGTATATGGATGAAATGTATTTTATATCAAATAAAATTTGCTACTGGGTTGACAAAAAAATTTAAGTCAAGAATATGATTAATTTGAAATAAAAATAAAAAAAATCGATGAACACATGCGTTTCACAAAAAAGTGTGACGTCATCTCACGTTACCGTTATTGACAAGGTAACTTTAGCAACGTATTAAAGTATGCAAAATGGTATTGTCAACGATACAAAAGAGTTCTTATGACGTTATCACGTAAAATTATCGTCCGTAAACCGACTTTACAGACAACCATTTTTTCTCTAGGCATTTCACTGGTTTAGTTAATAGACAGATTCCATACCTATGGAAAGAATTAACACCCCTTTTTTCGCAGAGGTTAAAAATAGAAAAATTAGTAGAAAAATGAAATAAAAATGTAAATCCCAAGTCTACAACCAAGTTGAGATGTAGAGCTGTAATTACCATAATATTGAGGTCAAGGTGTAATTACCCCTAGAGTAGGTACTCCTAGAGCTGACTGCTGACCCAACAACTTGCAACAACTTCCTGATTTCCCACAGCGCAGTTCACGTTTAAACTTTGATTGAGAGATAATGGTTAACTCGGTTACTTACTTCTGTAAACTTGTTATTAAGGAGCAAATAGGAGGCAAAAGCATTAATACCTTTCTATTTGAAAATGAAATTATTGTGAAGTGTTGCTGTGTGTACTATTTATTTATTGGAACCAAATAGCAATGGCTTGTAGGAACATAATACATTATTATTCTCTTAAAGAAAAGAGTTATAGTCCGGAATCCATTTAAGGACGACCTTCGTCGAGCATGGAAGAAAAGTATTTAAAACAAATTATAAAGGTAAATCAATATATTGCAAATGGGTAAAATTACAATCCAGAATTAACAATTTTTTTTTGTTTTTAGACTTTTCGCTGGTTTGGTTAAGGCTGTTTATTATTTATTTATTATGCTTTATTATGCTTATATATTTATTTATGCTGCCAAACACAACGCGCCAGAAATATCCGTCGCCTACAACTAACATTGTTGATTGTAACGAATGTGTTTTGTTTTTCTCAAAAGTGCTGAGATGAAATTGTAGGTGAAATCTTTACCAATATTTTGGGGTAATTTGAGACGAAAATTCTTTGTCATTTCAAAGCTTTTTGTCATTTCTTAATTTTAGGATAGGTTGAAAATTATAGGGAATTTTCGGCTCAAAGTCACACCAAAAAGTTGGTAAATATCTCACCTACAATACCATCTCAGCACTTTTGAGAAAACAAAACACATTCGTACATCAACAATTTTCACCAACGAAGACGACCGGTGCCGGTAGTAACTATTTAGTAGGCTGTGTACTAAGGTCGTTGGCGTATGACCCCCCTTAACAGACAAATTCCATTACAATGAAATACACAATCTTTATTTTACCTTATTCATGTAACAGTTTTCATTATTAGAATTGAAACATTCATTATAAGCTTTATAAGGGTGAGTTCTTTTTATGCATTTTGGTATAGTTTAAAAAGGATTATTACTTAGCTTGGGGCTAGATGGCGTAGCGTAAAAAAAAGTCCTGCCATATTTATTTATTTTGCCTGAAGACTCAAAAAATTCAGCCATATCAGGAAAGGAATAAGAGATAATGGTTAACTGGATTACTAGCTTACCTATGCAGGTTTATTAGGAATCATATTAGCAAGTGGTTGAGAGCCATTTCTGTGCAACTAAACAAACAACTTTTGTTCTACGACTTTTGGAAATTCGAATATTTTTTTGAAAATGTTGAGGTTATGTTAACCTGAAAGTCAGCTGTTCCTTACATAAGTACTCAAATAACCTCAAAATTTACAAAAAATGTTCGAATTTCCAAAAGTCGTCTAACAACATAACAGTTGTTTGTTTAGGTGCATAAAAGTCAACCGCTTGCTAATTTGATAGCAAATAACCCTGTATAAACTTGTTATTAAGGCCGGTTTCTATGCGGTACTTAAGTCTATTTGAAATGACCTCTTCAGTAGTTTTTGGTTTGACATTTAAAACTAATAGGGTTGTTGGAAGTTAAGAGCGAGGTAAAGGTAATTTACGTAGAAATAAGCCTTAGATCCAAGCTTAAATTCTTGAGAACAGCAGACAGCAGCTCCTTTTCCAACGATTAATTGAGTATGACTGTGGTACATGATAGCAATCTCCTGAGCCTTAACTCTGTAAACCTATTTATCACATCTTACGTATAAATTAAAGTCACTTTTCGCCGTCCGTATGTCCCTTTGTATGCTTAGATCTTTAAAACTACGCAACGGATTTTGATGCGGTTTTTTTAATAGATAGAGTGATTCAAGAGGAAGATTTATATGTATAATACATACATAATATAGCCGTGCGAAGCCGGGGCTGGTCGCTAGTATTTTATAAGGCCTAAAATCCACTGTTTTCTCACATTCATCCCAAGGAATTTTAAGGAGAATATCGTATTGAAACCCGCGGCTTAGTTTGCTACAGAAGTATTGGCGTGTTCTTTCATCTAAACACGGTCAAAACTAAGCTAAGATGGTAGTACAGGTGCTGGGGAATTTTACTCCATTGTCACGCAAAAATGACCCTTAGTTGGCTCTAGAATTATTGACATGCGTTCTTTCCTTTAGACACGGTCAACTGAGCTTAGATGACTGAGGTGATGGGCAAGCCTACTCCATCCTCACACAAAAATAACTTAACTAAAGAGGCCTATGTCATCTTCGAAAGATGTTATTAACAGAGCGTCGTGAGTGGCGGCATCTGTTTTCATGGTTCAAGAGTGACGTTCACACAGTTGGCAAATATGTGAACCACTAGAAGGTGGGCTAGTGCACTAGTCTCTACCAACGTTTCCCCCCGGGTGGGTATAAATGGTTTTTTTCCACCTATCTCTACCGTCAAGCCGTGGTACAAAAGTTCCACTTTTACGAACCGATATGTTTATAATTTTTTAAAACTTTTTTGGATTCATAGTAATTATATTTCCTGTTTATAAAATCGAATGTCGGTACTCGACCTACCCTCGCCTACTACCCTTAACTATCAGCATGAGAGGACAACGCTCGCCGCTGCTCCAGTCTCCTCGCGACCATGACTATTGTAACATAGTCGAAACGTCAAGGTAAGAGAAATAAAAAGAAATACGCGATTAAGACTCGATTATGTTTATTTCAATTATAATGTATTATCAGTTACAAAAATGGTGGGGGGTTCTCTGCGTGCTAAAGTCTAATAGCGCGTTTCTGTGCAAGATACTCTTGTAAGGCGGAATCATGAGATATGAATAAGTCATTGCTCATGACACCGCAGCAACAAGCAACAAACCTTACGCCAATTGTCAATGTCCTCAACAAGGGCTAAAATACTTATACCTATAGCTACCTACTGCCCCATTCTCCCTTTTTTTCGAAGAATCTTTTTAATTTAATCAAATAAAGTTTTCAATGGATTAACAAATTGAAATCTGGATTCAATGAGAAAGAAAAATCTCAGTAGATTCACAATTTGAAATCAGAATCCGATGACAAAGAAATATTTCACAAGATCCATTCCGAACCTGGCCAATGGATCTTCTGAGAATTATCAAAAAAAAACCCCGTATTCAATTATTATTAAAAGTTTACAATATAAATTCTCAGATAGACATAATAACGGATTCGTTGTCGTGGAAGACCTGAAAGGCCCACAAAACTGCGTTCGCAGTGAGTCGAGAACAATCGATTTTGTTAAATGGACCGTGAAATACCTACTGACCACCGGACTTCCACTGTATTTAATACAAGACCACTTCGCTTCTATCGCTTTGTTTCCTTTCCAGATTGCTTCTTTTATCTTTCTCTTTTTGAGAATGGTATTGACAGGTTTTTTAAGATCTATAACGATGTGGGTTAACTGGCTGGCGCAGTCACAAAAACCGGCCAAGTGCGAGTCAGACTTGAAGGGTTCCGTGCTATTATATTCTGATAATTAAATTAATTAAAACAAAAAAAACTAATTCAAAATCGGTTCAGCCGTTCGGAAGCTACGATGCCACAGACACACACACACACACACACAGACACGTCAAACTTATAACACCCTGTCATTTTTGCGTCGGGGGCGTTAAAAACTAATATAATCGCGTTATTCCTTATGTAAATACCTACTACATTTTATTCTGTTTTTTATGTATTTGTTGTTAAAGCGGTAACATAAATACCTTTTTTTTTTTTTTTTTTTTTTTTTTTTTTTTTTTTTTTTTTTTTTTTAACGTCTGGAAATGTACCTTCCGCATGCCCGCCGACCCGGGGAGGTTGACGGGTTATGTCGGGCTCGCACCGACTAAAACCAGACGTGGTTCCTCCACTTGCCATATTGTCAGTGTGTGATACCTGCGTTAGCATTGAACCACACACCGACGGCCAGTCCTCTCGGACCGCTCTTCCAGAGGTCGCGACGCGACCTCATCCTCTTGAGCGACGCACGCAGGAACACCTGGTGCGTCCGCCGCTCGGGCTCTTATACTGGCGGCGAGCTAGCCCCGCGCTCACCGCCACGAGCCAGATCCGGTCGCAGAGGACAGGGAAAGCGGCAACGACACACCGACAGTCCTCTTCCTCTGCGACCCCACCGCGTCCGCCATCCAACGGTGGCGGCCCCGTCAGGGCCACGGAAGGTAGGGGAAACGGCTCACCGCAATACCGGCAACCCTCTCCCGCCGTGGCCCCTAGTCCTCAGTTGCGGTGCAGCCCATACTACACCGCAACCCGCCTCAGTCGCAGTACCGCCCATACAGCACTGCGACCTACCTCTTGTACCGCTCACACCAGACTTTGCGGGGAAGTCGGTGGAGTGGTCCCTCTCGGGTCAGCCAGCTCCTCCAGCCTGGCCCGGCCCTGGGTTCCTCTTGGCTTCACCGTGGTTGGCTAGGCCACGGTTACTAAGCCCCCCCGCCACGACAAGGCGGGAACCCACGGGGGGGGGTAACATAAATACCTACCTCAACCACACTAGACAGCTCAAAAATGTCAACTGTCTAGCGATTACTATTTATAAGATACAGCCTGCCTGCCTAGCATGAAGACCAAAACACGATACGATAAAGCGATATAACTACATCAACTCTCAAAATATGATAGACTAGCGACCCGCCCCGGCTTCGCACGGCTGTATTATAAATATAAATATTGCAGGACATTCTACACATCGCCATCTAGCCCCAAGCTAAGTAACTATACATGCATGCATTATATCTAAAAACCTTCTTCTTTAATCACTCTATCTATTAAAAAAATCCGCATCTAAATCCGTTGCGTCGTTTTAAAGGTCTAAGCATACATAGGGATATAGGGACGGCGAAAAGTGACTTTATTTTATACTATGTAGTGATAAAGCCACCATGTTGAATTTTAAATATAAATTGCGATAAAAATTATAATAAAAATTCAACATGGCGGCTTTATCTATCATATTTTGAGAGTTGATGTAGTTATATCGCTCTATCGTATCGTGTTTTGGTCTTCATGCTAGGCTACCTGGTGACAGGCAGGCAGACGGACATTGGAGTCTTGGTCAAAGGGTCCCGTTTTTACACGGAACCCTAAAAAGGAAGACGGTTCGAAAAAGTTATTGTTTCACTGCCGTCTTCCTACCTTCACTCGCGTCCTTCGTAGGCTCTTGTTTATTTGGGTATCTTTGAGTCACTAGCGTAAAGGTATCTTCTAGGAAAGCGTGCTACATCTTAGGCCCGTATTAATAAATCGCTCTCAATATCGATCTTGAGTGCGTATCAATCGAGTGAGTCTTGAGATGGGGTCACTATCTTAAGTTAGGCGTTAATTAATAGATAAAACTCAAGTTTTAACCAGGCTGATATCGCTCTTGAGATTTGAGACTGATCTTGAATGACAGTAACGCTTTGTTCTTGCCTTGAATGACATGTTCTTACCCTATGGTAGGTAGTGTCGTCATATTTTGCTGTCAACTTTTTTTAATGTGAAAACATTTAAAAAAATGTAGGATTTGTATGACCCGCAATCAGACTTGAGTTCACGAAACTACATCTTGAGACATATCTTGAGAGCTGAGTTTGATTTATTAATATGATATGACTCAAGTGATACGTCGCTCTTTAATCGCGTCTTAAGATAGGTTTATTAATCAGCGCAACAACTCAAGAGCAAACTCAAGATTGAAATTGATATTGAGTTCGGTTTATTAATACGGACCTTAGACCGCATCATCGCTTACCATTGTGTGAGATAGTGGTCAAACGCTGACTTAATTATTATTATATAAAAAAACAGTTTCGGTCACTGATATAAAGGTTTAATGGAATAGGATCTGTAATACTAACAAGCGAGCAAACGTATTAGACTTTTGTCTCTCAAAATGGCTGTTTTTGATAGCATTGCGCATGTGTTGCTCTAAACGCGGCTTGCGTGAGATTGTGATTTTATAATATACTAGCTGTTGCCCGCGACTTCGTTCGCGTTGTGTTTTTGCTTTATTTAGAATACCTAGCATTTTCCCGCATAAATAATATTTATTTTTCGGTGTAAGTTATAATAACAAAATAGCTACATTGTTTTTCAACCATATTTCTTTATTGATTTGGCAAATGTATTTAGGTGGGTGGGTATTTAAATATTTGTATTTATTGGCGAGATGGTCGGTCGGTTGTACCTATGTATCTATGTATGTTTGTTCGACGATAACTTGAGTACCGTTGCTCTGATCTTAATGATTTTTGGTATACGGAGTAGTTGAGGACGATAGAATTTTTAAGTTCGAACTTGAGAGGGATCGGTTAGGGGGATTCGATGATAGGGGGTGCAATAGGGGATCTACCTATATGACAGGCGAACTATAGGGCAAATATACCCGAGTGGGGTATCAAATGAAAGGGCGTAACTTCGGTGACAATAATATGGTACCATGGAAATGATCTGATGATGGAGGTCGAAGGAATCCGCAGGAATTTATCATCTCGGCGGTCATTTTTATATCAAACTCATTTGTATCAAAAAGGAAAAAAACACTTAGACCTTCATGATTCAAAAATGACACTGTCAAAAAGCAAAATGACATGTTTTCTTTCTGTCATTGTCGTAAAAAATATGATTTCCAGATAATTTCAAAACCATTACATATTAACTTAGCTTTGATATTATGATTAAAATTGATTGTACGTACCTATCTATATATTAATATATGGTCATCCTAAATAAAATTCAAATAATTCGTATAAGTTTAGAGTGCAAAGTCATGCACTCTTGTGTTCGTTCCCGATGGTCTTCGAAGGAGCTGCTTGAACCAGCTATTGATCAGCTAAACGGAAGCCGAAGCGAAAATTGGACCATCCTTCTATGGTTGATGTCGTCTGGGCCACTCAGGATGTACCTACTTACCTACCTTGGGTGAAGAATGTAGATTAAAAGCGTCTACTTATTCTACTTTCCCATAAATCGTCAGACCTCTCTTTGCTTCATATTCATAATTATTCATTTATTTCATAATCAAGGATTGGTTTGGTTAACAATTATGGTGGATAATATTAAATAGTATTGCTAGCTGATCTAGAGATTCTAATTAAAAAACTTGTGACTAATCTTTTTATTATTTTTATTTAATAATAGGTTAGGGACTTATTATTGGACATATAGGTCCACCAATAATATAGGTCTCAAACTTCTCTAATATGTTTGTATCGAGGGAGGAGCCTCTCTCCTCTTTACCTCTTTCGTTAGATTATGATGAGTACATACTCCATAGGTACCTACTAAAAATTTGAGTGTTAAGTCTGATGATAAAGACCCGATGAGAAAGGTGACAATAAGAACTTAACGATCTTGAGAACGAGATAGTCATATCATGTTTGCACTCGTTCAATGCACCTTGATAAGTAGGTATTCTATAGCTTCTGAAGAATCAGCTGATATCTGGGATCTGGTGATAGAGGTGGAAGAAGGCACTCAACTTCAAAGAAATATGACAAGATAAGTCTATCGTTAAAGTTTGTTAAAGTTGTCTTAATAAGTAGGCACTCTAGGTGTTAAACAGGCAACTGATATCTGGGGTTTGGTAATATAGCCGGAAGAAAGCTATATGAACTCATCTCTAGATAAGTTAGGTCCATCGAGGTCACTTAATGAGTAGGTACTCTAGGTACTGACGTTATGGTGATATAGAAGGAATAAGGAGGGAGGAGTTTTTTAGTCACACACGATTTACATTCACTGTAGGTACTTATTCTCCCGAGTATCAGTAAAACGCAAAATAAAAATAGACGTGATTGAGACCAAGAAAATTAGGCTATGGAACTCATTTTCTAGACAAGATACCTATGCCTAACGCGTTTAGATTCGTTAAAAGTAGTATAATAGAGTCAGCGATGTCCAGGGTCTGATGATAGTGATACGCACCTATCATTTAAACAAGATAGACCGAAGTATTTGAAGTATTTCGCCGTTATATCATACTTTACACTGAAAAGTAAAAATCGATAAAAAAATCTCGTGAGGTCTCAGTTCGGGGCCAACTACTAGTTTATTACCGACTTACACACCCTTATAAGCCAAAACTAACTCCAATTCCAATTTTCACAAAACTAACAACATGCTTTGTTTTTTATTTATTATTTGGGTTTTTTTAACTCGAAGTTAAACGAACATCCTTTGTCCCTCGATTTATATTTTTGTACCTAACCACAATAAAAGCAAATAATATATATATTTTTTTCAAATATTTCCTTTATTAAATATGAAAAGCATTCGGACAGAACCGATACTTTTACTTAAAATGACGGTAGAGGGCATACGATGACGTTAGAGGCCTTACCAATCGATAGAGGGCATACGATAAACAAAAAATGCCTACACACACACCAAACATCTAAAGCGTTTTGGAAACGGGATATTTGATGGAACATGAAATCCTATGATTTTACAAAAGTGCACGGTACTCTTTGAGACCCATACCTATCGAAAGAGGGCATCAAAAAGAGCAAATAATGCCTTCACCCAAAACCTCTAAAGCGTCTCGGAAACTGAATATTTGAAGGAATGTCATATACTATGATATTCGAAAGTGCACGGTGCAGTTTGAGACCCATCCCTATTTATAGAGGGCATCGAAAAGAACAAATAATGCCTTCAGACTAAACTTCCAAAGCGTCTCGGATACAGGATTTTTGATGGGACGTGATGACTTTCCAAAAGTACGCGGAGCACATTGATACTTATCTATCGATAAAGAGCAATACGACCAGCAAATAATTTTAATTTCATAAGGCATACATAACTAAATTAAACATAACTACATTTATTTGACATAATCTACTTCGGTACGGAATGGCATAAAATAAAAAAGCATAAACAAATAAAGCACAAACTTTTGACATTAAAACACAAATTAGAAATTCGATAAACGCTATTTTTAACAGTGTGAATAAAAATGCTCGCTTCGCTCGCGCGTGCTTTGCCACAATATCTGACCTCACCTTACCTAACATTCTGGCACCTAATTACTTTTTATAATAAAATATGCCAATTTTACATTAATTATGCTACTAAATACTTAAGAGCTCATTTAATCACTTTTTATAAGTCTGAACTTCAACGCTCGCTTACTTTGTTACAATATCTAACCATTTGTAAACAAATTATGCCAAAAAAACTATCTATTAGACAAAAAAATATATGGTAAAATATTATGCTAAAAGACTATTATGCCAAAATCGTTATGCTAAACTAAGTATAAGTATTAGGACATTTCAGTAAATGCCAAAAATGGGGTTCCCCACCCTTCAGCCTTTAAACGAACCTCCAATCTATAAAGCGTCTCGGAAATCGGATATTTAAAGAAACATGATGTCCGATTATTTTTCATAAGTGTGCGGTTTTAATTTGAGACCCATACCTATTGATAGAGGGCATCGAGAAGAACAAATAATGCTTTCACACAAAACCTATTAAGCGTAAGGGCATTATTTGTTCATAATCACTGTGAAAAATAAAACACTATGCCAAGCTCCCATACTAAATGTTCGAACCCCTTTACCTCAAAATTTAAAAACAAAATTAGAATTTCCAAAAGTCGTAGAACAAAAGTGGTTTGTTAAGGTGCACAGAAGTATACCCAGTTGGCACAACGGTCAACATGTTGGACTGCCAAACACAGGGTTGCGGGTTCGATTCCCGCCTCAGCCAAGTAGGTATTTATGCTTAAATATTTGTCAGTGGTCTGACACAAGTCTAGTTACTTTAATTAGCTTGGGGCTAGATGGCGATGTGTGGAATGCCTGCAATATTTATTATATTTATATTTCATAAATAAAATAACATATAGGTAGCGAATAATAATAATGTCAAAGATAATAATTAACAAAAAAAATAACATTGACAAACCCTCATTTTGTTGCGCGAAGTAAATTAGACGGCGGCACCAAGTTTCTCGACAAAAACCTTACAAATTGCAAACACACCGTCTCGTCCCGTCGTGTCGCCTTCCAAACACTTCAACCAATAAACAA
The DNA here is from genome assembly GCA_907269075.1 of Idaea aversata. NCBI lineage: Eukaryota > Metazoa > Arthropoda > Insecta > Lepidoptera > Geometridae > Idaea > Idaea aversata. Next base: position 2,123,947 of record OU026100.1, read on the forward strand.
ACTGCAAAGAAAACAAATCACAAGATTCACTAACCTTGTTTACAACCGAGCGAATTAATTAGACAACTTGCGCTACATAAATATATTTGGTCAATTTTCATTATTACATTTTAAGACCGCTCGTGGGTCGATGACAAAAGATAACAGACAATAACAACTATAGTAGGTAACGAGGGATAAAAGTTATTTGATGGTAAACCGATAAAATCCCGACACAAAAGAGATTTAGTTCCTTCTAGGTCTATGATAGTGAATATGCCTGAATCCGTAAAGGTAAACCGACAGGAATTAGGTTGTGTGGACCCCTCGCTACTGTTAGGCACATATATCATACAATACAATAGCGAAGAGACGAAAACCAATAACAGCGAGAGCAATAACAAAAAATTTAAAAACTTTACAAACTATACCTGCAATAAAAGTCACTAGACTCGACCCGATTCCAGCGATTAAAGCGTTTAATCGCTTTAAGCCGTTACTTTCCAGCGAGGTGTCTAGCTGATTCGCGCGACAAACACTTTGACAGCACCCCGGGCGCGGTCAAAGTGTTTTTAATTCAGACAAACAAAGAGTGAGCCAAAATAAACTGTAGTAAGAAATAGAAATGTCACATTTCAACCAAGATAATCTGTTCCACGGAATAATTTAGGAACTAGGTAATAATTTGGAACTAAAGTCGGGTTCGAAACATTTGCTAAGAAATAAAAACAGTGGCGCCACTAGCACGCTTCCCTAGAAGATACCTAGCTCGTGACTCATTTAAACTATCATCATCCTCCTAGTTGATCAGAAATTCCGTAACGAAAATAAAACCTAACATCCGCACTCCACCTACCTTGTAGCTCGGCCGAGCGTTCGCTTAACGTTGTATGTATATGGTACGACTGTACGAAGCTCGCACGATGCCAATAGCTTTACCATGGCAGTCCTCGAGTGCCACACGTTTTTTTTAATTTACTAATGAATACTAAATAATAATAACAATTTTATGTTAAGATTTGAATTATAATTATAAAGGTTGATTTATGATTGAGTGTTGGACTTGGTTGTCATCAAGTAGCATTAGTTCCCTTTTTATCCGCGAAGGTTCTCTTTCAGAACAGACTCTATCAGTTTTTTCATCGCCACGTCTATTACAACGTCCTCTTCTCAAAATATAACACGGTGGCAATAGTTTGTCCATTTTCGACACGTGCGCGCCCGTAACTGCTTTCCGATTGGATGGGAATCACCGACAAGAACGGGCTTAACGAGTGTGTGCCTAGATTTCATATATAGATGATTTAGTTCGATACCGTATTAACTTTGTTTTCGGTAGTTACTGTTGTGTCAAACTGTGGTATGGGTTGTTTGCTGAGTTTTTCGTGAGGTGTTTTTCGGTGATTGAGATATTTCTACGAATTTATTCTTTACTTGGATTTTTTTCTATTTCTTTGAAGCGTTTATTTTTGACGTCAGTCTTTTTGTACGTTAGATTATAACAAATTTTACCTGCGTGACTCGCGATACCGTGAAAATCTTGGGATAAAAGTGATCTATGATACTGCCAATGAATCAATGTCTCCTCATACAAAGTTTCATCAAAATCGGTTTAGTAGTTTTGGAGCCTATTCAATGCAAGCAAACAAAGAATCTTATAATGTTCGTTATTTTTAAGTTTTTTGTTCTAAGAAATAAATATAGGGTTTTCGATCAGACTAATAAATATTTATTTATTATTTATCTATAATTTTAAAAAGAGGAAATATATTTTGTTTGTAGCCTAACCTAACCTTCCTCAACTTCTTGACCATCCATAGGTTGCCTGGAAGAGATCGCTTTGAGCGATAAGGCCGCCCTTTGTAACATTTAGACTTTTGTTTTGTTTTTTACTTAAATTTTTATGTAATTTAAAAATGGTGTTTGCAGTAAAGAATTTATCTATCTACTAGCTGCGCCCCACGGTTTCACCCGCGTTATTCCCGATCCAGTGAAAATATATGACGAAAAATGCTGAGCAATTTCACAGATGTCAAATTGACACAGTTTGACATCTGTTAAATGTCATTTTGACATCTATCACTTTGACATCTGTCACTTTGACATCTATCACTTTGACATCTGTCACTTTGACATCTGTCACTTTGACATCTGTCACTTTGACATCTGTCACTTTGACATCTGTCACTTTGACATCTGTCACTTTGACATCTGTCACTTTGACATCTGTCACTTTGACATCTGTCACTTTGACATCTGTCACTTTGACATCTGTCACTTTGACATCTGTCACTTTGACATCTGTCACTTTGACATCTGTCACTTTGACATCTGTCACTTTGACATCTGTCACTTTGACATCTGGCACTTTGACATCTGTCACTTTGACATCTGTCAATTTGACATCTGTCACTTTGACATCTGTCACTGACATCTGTCATCCATACATCGACATCCAGACATCCATACATACAAACTTTCACGTTTATAATATTAGTAGGATCTAAAGGCTCCGAAACTACTGGACCGAATTTGATGAAACTTGGTATGAGGTTACATTGATTTATTGGTACACAGGCTTTATTTACCTACTTTTTATCTCGATATTCCTACGGCATCGGGAGTTACGCGAATGAAACCGCGGAGCGCTTGTTTTTTTATATGGACACCTAATTTTATCCCCAGCTTATCACATCACTAACAAACATAATCCTATAATCCAAACTGAATGCAAATAGCTCTCAAGTACTCTCAACAGACATTCTGTTGCGATAGGTATAAAAACATAGGTGACACAGGGATACCAAGTAGCCTGCATATGCTACAGACGTATACACAAAGCGACTAAATTGGAAACGTCGCGCGACACGCTGACGTGTTATTTGTTACCTAAGTCTGTGGGATATGGGAGAGGAAGAAGCGGTTTGAAATTAGACGGTATCACTGATAGGGTTTTTTGAGAAAAAATGTTAAAGTTACCAAAACACGAAACGAGAAACTGAGATCTCCAAACAAAATAACAACAATATAAAATAATATATAAAAAAATGTTTGTCTGTGAATTCGGTTTACAGACGATAATTTTACGTGATAACGTCATAAGAAACAGATGAAAAAAAATATTTTTTTCTTTTTTTTCTTATAAATTATATATTTTTCCTATATATAAAGCTAAGGATACACGACGACACTGACACTCGACACAAATGTCCTTAGTTTAAGTCTTCTATTCGTCATTCGTCACACCATAAAATAAGCCCAGATGAGCGATATCATATTATTATTATTGAATACTTTGTTTCCTAAGTTACCATGACGCGTCTGGTCATATTACCATGAACCATGACATCACACAATATTACCGTGACACTTTTTTGTGAATGCAGGTGTTCCATTAATTTACTAGACGTTATCACGTCAAAAAAAATTAAAGGGACGTCGTTCTAAACTCGTGTCCCGCAACATGTTCCTTTTTTTTTTAAACTTTAGCCACTTTTGATAACTTGCGCATGTGTAGCTACTTACAGAACAAAGACTTGTTTCCAAAATAATAATAAAAAAAAAACTGAATCATCATAATATCATCTTAACTTTACAAAATTAGGAGACCTTTGAATTAAAAAACCGGCCAAGTACGTGTCGGACTCGAACACGAAGGGTTCCGTACACTTTTTTTTCTATTTTTAGTATTTGTTGTTATACCGGTAACAGAAATACATAATCTGTGGAAATTTCAACTGTCTAGCTATCACGGATCACGAGATAAAGCCTGGTGACATACAGACAGACAAACAGTGAAATCTTAGTAATAGGGTCCCGTTTTTACCCTTTGGCTACGGAACCATTAAAGGAAAGAACTTTCTCTTTTCTTGTTTTGTGTATTTTTGTACATATACCTATATTTTTTATTCGGTATTTTTATTCGGTTATGATAATTAGCTTATTAATTTCTTCATATTACTGTCTTCATTAGTTTATCTTTATATTCTACAAGTAACAAAGAATATCTATCACCAGCTTACATTGTGCATAAATATGTTTATCTACAACAATATGAACTTGTGTTACTTCGCTCGTTGTTTCTACTTCGACCAAAGGCTGAGAAACATCGCCATGCTTTCAAACTAGAACTAGGAGTGAAAAATGTCCCTCCGTTGTTTCGACAGACAGTCGACAGAACGAAGTTTTCTAACAGTTTCTATTCTTTTTCTTTCAATTATGGCTTCGCACGGCTTGCGTATTTAACCAGTGTCAAGTATAGAATTAAATACGTGCTCGATTTGGGTGATAAATTGGCAAAAAATTTCGTCTATCCATAAGTAAAATCAAGTAGCTTTGTTCCACTCTAATTTAGTGATCAAATTCATTAAGGGATCTGTTTCTACTTTTTCTTCCACTGTGATCCATCGATGGATTTGTTTGGACTTTTTATTCCATTCTAATTCATCAATAGATTTTATTTTGTCATGTTTGGGTAGTGAGAGCCATGTGCGGGAGATATAAACCAAAACTTTTCCTAGGATGTTTTAGAAAATAGATTTTTTAACAGAAGTTTTAAATCAAATGTTTCTATCCCTATATATTTAAAATTCTCGTGTCGCGGTGTTAGTTGCCAAACTCCACCTAAAAGGCTAAACCGATTTATATTATTTTTTTGTGGATATTCGTTAGGTTTGAAAATCGAACACTATTCAACTTTTTTTCCTTTATTTTTTTTATATATGGCAAAGCAACGTTTGCTGGGACAGCTAGTATCTCTATAAATTTAGGTTAAATAGGTATAGGCTTATAATATTCTCACGGGATCGAGACTTATGCGGGTAAAACCAAGAGGCTCAGCTAGTTAACTATAAATATAAAATTTTAAGTCCTGACTGACTGATAAATCAACATTATCAACCTCAAACTAATATACAGATAGGGATGAAATTTGACATACAGCATAGCTGTTACAATAGGCATCTACTAAGAAAACATTTTCGAAAATTCAAACACCTACGCTTACGAAGTCACGTGTAAAAGGTAGTTACTTAATAAAATACGTAAAAATGTACTATTCTTCATCTCACACGACAATCGGATTAAAAATAATCAAAAACGGGGTTGACACGTCCGCTACGTGCGTTGCACGGGAAATTAGATTTTACGAGTTACTTCATTTTTCTTTAGAGGCGACGATGTCGAAAGTGTACTTAAGTTTTTTCTATTGAATTTAAGTGCTGTTGTGTTATACCGGAAATGAGAAAAGTATGTAGGTAGAAAAAGGACTAGGTAAACCTATTTTCGTTTTAGGGTTCCGTACCTCAAAAGGTAAAAAAAAACCCTTATAATATGATTATTCTCTTGTCCGTCTGTTTTATTATGGAAAATGATCATTAATCTGACCGACATCAAAATAAGGCGAAAGAGGTCTAACATGATAGCTTTTGACAAATCGTATCCGAACCATAATATCACAGGGTTGCGGGTTCGATTCCCGCCTCAGACAAGTATTTATGCTTAGATATTTGTCTGTGGTCTGGTTGTTTCTATGTCTTAAAAGTATATACCTATTTATAAAAGAAAAGTTTAAAAGTAGTATATCCGTTGTACCATAACACATAACACAAGTCTAGTTACTTAGCTTGGGGCTAGATGGCGATGTGTGGAATGTCCTGCAATATTTATTTTTATTAAAAATAAAGCTTTATTAATTCAAATAAACAAATCATAGTAATAAAATGACATAAAATAAAAATAAAACTAAAAATAAGAAAAATAATACAAAAAATAAAAAAATAAAAAAATAAATATTTTTATATAATATGAATTGGAATTTTGTCTATTTCTGCGTCACGGCAATCGCGAGATTGGGCCTAGATGGAGCTGATTAGTTCTACTATTAAATTACTATATGATTGTGGCTCTACACGAGTAAAGCCGCAGTTAAATTGATATGAACAAAGGAACATTCAAGGACTTTAATTATTAAATTTGATAAACCTAAAATATTAACAAACACAAGTTCGGTTCACATCAGTACCTCTACCAAGAGTTGTTTACTCGATCAAACGTAACATATTTACCATGAAACTTCTATACTAGGATCGGTCAATACGCGAGCCGCGAGATACTTAGTAACGCAGACTCAGCAGCGACCTGAAGTTGATATGGCTTTTCCGACACGAGGACAGGGTACCGGGGGCTCTATCCATATAAACTATTACAAACGTAGTCGACTGTTTTCTCCCTGGATAATGACACTAGAGCAAATATTTTTGGTGCATAAAACTTATAACTGCCATGACCATGCCCCTTTTTATTTTTTTAACCTTAATTTCTATGATAATTAGAAATTGAAAAAAAGTTATAGGTTTTGTGGCACAAAAATATTTGTGCTAGTGTCATTATTCAGGGAGGAAACAGTCGACTTCGTTTGTATGGAGAGAGAGTAGATACCTTTTTAACTTAAGGCTGCCTGTCTTCAGAATCGGAGCGGCGTTTCCACCAATAGCACTCCGCAATTCTAGTGGTTGAAACTGCACCGCTCCTCTCCGCTCCACTCCTGCGGACGTGCAGCCTACACACGCATTCACATGAGTAAATAATTCTCTACTTATGTGATTGCACCTTATATTCCGTGCCCTTGCTGCCAGAGAGAGATAGCTTAAACAGTATCTCTGTCTTGACCGTGGCGCGGCGTCCGTCTTCTTAAAGGACGCCTTCGTTATAATTATCTGTATGTCAAATATACTACCAATGCAAGTATGCCGAATAATAGCAAAACTTGGAACAAAAATGACCTTCTTTGCAAGGAAGTTATGTTCTTGAAGTGCCTAATGGCGTCAGATGATGATGAAGAAAATAAAAAAAAACCCGTCAATTCAAATGCTTATATCTTTTTTCCACATCTAGTAGGTACACGAAATACTATCTATTTCAAAATCGTAATCTAGAAAAACGGAAATTTGAATTTGATAGTATTTTCTAAGGTTTTCGCGACTTGACCTCATAATTATATTTATAGGCGTTTTTATTTTTGTTTTAAACCTGACGCTTCGGGAACTTTGCAGATCCCATGATCACAGGTAGACTGAGATGACATTCTTACAAAAAATAAAAACGCGAATATATCCGTTCAGATATAATTATGATTTGAATTTTATGTTTATCACGTGTACATGCTTAAGTATTGCCTTGCCATAATTCTTTAAGCCCGATCCCCGTGGTAAGGCCTCTAGTTATTTCGAAGGCTTATTTAATTAAATCGAACCAATAGCAGTGCCAGATGACCTGTTTTGTTCAATCCAAACAATTGTAGGTTAACCTCAAATCAAATAATACACAGAACATTCTGGAATCAATGGTGCACGAATATTGATTAGGTTACTTATTTATAACTCGCTCGTGGCGCAGTTAGTCTGTATATAAATTAGTACATATTAGATGGCTTGAACTAGTGTTGCTTCTGAAAAAGCCTATACTATCGATTGCCTATCGATAGTATAGACGACCCAGTTGGCACAATGGTCACCATGCCGGACTGCCACACACAGGGTTGCAGGTTTGATCCCCGCCTCAGGTAAGCATTTATGCTTAGATGTTTGTCTGTGGTCTGGTTGTTTCTATGTATTATATGTATATATTTACAAAAGGAAAGTATATAAGTAGTATATCCGTTGTCTAACACCCATAACACAAGTCTAGTTACTTAGCTTAGGGCTAGATGGCGATGTGTGGAATGTCCTGCAATATTAATTTATTTATTTATTATTTATCGATAACACAAAACGTGACAATACTATCGATAGTATTGTTGCTCGCGAAGAATAAACTATCGATAGTATTGTTTGCTCGAAAATAAAAAATACGATCGATAATATTGCCTCGTTTTGAGCTATCGATAGTCTATCGATACTATTGTTTTTTTAATAAACTATCGATAGACTATCGATTATTCAGCGATAGTCGACTATCGATTGGCAACACTAGCTTTAACCCATTGAACTTGCAAACTTTTGCGTCGCAGGCGACTATTCATCGTGCCACAGAGTTCCCGGGTCCCATCGGTCGACACCAAAGTCTGTGCTCAGTTTTGCCAATTGGAATAAATGGGCATGCGGTCAGAGAGACCGCGGTTTGGGTACATTAGGTATTATTACCTATTTTCATTCACGATAGGTACCTACGGATTTTAAGGGTTGATTTCGATCTCGATTAGGGATATCGGGTTTAGATTTGTATTAAAAACAGTAAGGTCTTCTTAAAATACCGAACCGAAACGAACAATATTAAATGTAAATTAAAGTCTTATTACATAAGTAAACTGTTAACGTAGACTAAATAATAACATTTTTTGACAAACCTCTTTGGTTTTTAATGTTATTTAAGTTAAAAAAAAATTGTGAACTTTTTATTGATAAGTACTAAATTTAAAAAAAATAACAAATAGATAGGTACGTTAAAAAAAATTGGTTGCCTGTAAAGTCGGTATACGGGCGAAAGTTTTACGTGACAACAACTGTGCTCGAGTGGAAGGGACGCGTGCCTTTCACTTTTTATGTCTGTCTCTCTCGCTCTTAGGCGGGCTAACCATGCCCGCGTGCCTCTCACTCGCTCTCATTGTGAGCGCATAACGTCAGCGGAGCGTAACGCAGTTTCTTGAAGTGTCACCCAGCAAACCAATTTATAAGACGTTGTCACGTCAAAATTAAATTCCATGATTTTCTTGTATCCTATTCTATCTATCTATCTATCCTATGTAAAGTTATTTCTGGTCTGTGTGTCTGTACATATTATGTATCTTAAAATACTTAATATAAATTTTAAAATTACTAAGATTTTATACCCACTATTATAAATTCAAAGTTTCCAGGTTCTAAGGTTATTTAATAATTATAACCCAAGATCCCTGTAAGGACGACCTTCATCGAGCTGTTTAATTAATAAAAATATTTTGTATCAAATTAATTAGGTCAATAAATATATTGTAAATCGGTTGTCCGAAAAATTTCAGTCCAGAATATGATTAATTCACATTTTTTTTGTTTTAAAACCTTTCACAGGTTTGTTTTTCAGAAAAATTCCATACCAATCGAAAGTATGAAGCCTATAGAATATGCAAACGTTAGGTTGCCTATTTTTTTCCGTCACAACTCTTCGGTAGGCAGTTAAATCGAATAGTTATTTAAACTGATCTGGTTAATGAATTAAAGTTAAGTTAAAATAAAGATTATGTATTGGTATGGAATTAGTCTATTAACCAAACCAGTGAAAAGTATAAATATAAAATATAAAAATAAATTAATCATTCTGGACTGATTTTTTTAGACACACCATTTGCAATATATTTATTGACCTACTAGCTGCGCCCCGCGGTTTCACCCGCGTAAGTACGATTTTTAAATTCTCACCGTTTAAACCTTCCCTGGACTACAACAAACATTTTAAAACCGAAATCATCTAAATCGGTTCAGCCGTTCTCGAGTTTTAGCGAGACTAAGGAACAGAAATTGATTTTTATATATTACTAGCTGAGCCCCGCGGTTTCACCCGCGTAATAATTTTCTACGAAATTTCCTTAATTTTTTCTTTCATAAGAACCTTCTCCTGACAATAACAAACACAACAAAAAAATAATTGGCCAAATTGGTCCAGGCGTTGTTGAGTTATCCGCTTACCAACACATTTTGCGATTCATTTTTATATATAAGAATAAGAACCTTCTCCTGACAATAACAAACACAACAAAAAAAGAATTGGCCAAATTGGTCCAGGCGTTGTTGAGTTATGCGCTTACCAACACATTTTGCGATTCATTTTTATATATAAGACTAGCTGCCCTACGCGGTTTTACCCGCGTAACTCCCGATCCCGTGGGAATATCGGGATAAATTAAGATGCAAGCTATCCTATCTTTCAAGTTGGATCGAACTGCACATGGTGTGCGAATTTTATTATAATCGGTTAAGTGGTTTAGGAGTCCATTGAGGACAAACATTGTGACACGAGATTTATATATATTAAGATATATAGATTTAATTTGATACTTTGCATCCATTGAACAGCTCGATGAAGGTCGTCCTTAAAGGGATCTCGTACTATTAGGTACTCTAACAACAGTTTCCTAAGCTCTCGAACCCGGAACACCTCCAAAACAATTCCCCTAAAATTGTCGAAAATACACGAATCATATTACGTACAGTTCACTACAGTAATGAATCTTCGTACCACAATCAACCAATATTCCTGACTAACGAACTGAGAACACAATTTCTACGTTTACGCCCTCGTCTCCTTACCCCCAGATGGTGAGGAATCTGACGATTTCTAGATCATTACACGCCAATTTCACCCTTATTGTATTGAGTAAGCATTAATTTTGGGAACAAAATTGAATGACGTTTTTCACGGAAGGGATCTAAGTAAATTATTTGTAAATCGAACGTAACAAATTATTTTTAGACAAATAATAAAAAATCTGGTTCACAATTATTATTAACTGTTACATCTCACTGTTCACAATGGAAAATGTTATTAAATGCTTTGATCGATTTTTATAAAATCAATAAATAAACATCACATGATTGAAGACAGCGCCATCTAGCCCTAAGCTAAGCAACTAGGCTTGTGTTATATTGGCCATGTATTGGCCAGACAGTAGCATACATAAACACTTTCTTCAGTATCTTCACTATCTGTTTCTGTTTTCCTTCAACCAAACTCTTTAGAGGCTGGGAGTTTGCGGGTTTTCAGACAGGTATTACTAAAAATATGTCTATGTTAAATGATAAGTACCTATCTACTGTTCATACATATAGTGTTTAGTTTTATAAGCGTATAGGTACTATTGTTTACCTAGCAAATGCGTTAGGACACTGATACCTCAAGTCACAGGTTTTTGTCTAGTTTGAGAGTAAGGGTTTCTATTATGTATGTTGTTAATGTTGTTTTTGTGTAATAAATTATTTATTTTTTATTTATTTATTTTATTTTACTATAGCACCCTGAATAGCATTAATTAAAGCTACTGGCGATGTTTAAACCAACTAGATAAAATGTAAAGACGTTTTATTAATTACTAGCTGCGCCCCGCAGTTTCACCCGCGTAAGTCACGATCCCGTGGGAATATCGAGATAAAAAGTAGCCTATGTGTTAATCCAGGTCTCCAGCTATCTACATACCGAGTTTCATCGCAATCGGTCCAGTAGTTTTTGCGTGAAGGAGTAACAAACTTACATATACACACACACACACTCACACACAAACTTTCACATTTATAATATGAGTAGGACTAGCTCTCCCGGCAAACGTTGTTTTGCCATATTATACAAAAAAGGTGTTGACCGACGAATATACACAAATATTTAAGACAAATCGCGGAGTAAGTTCCGATCCCGTAGGAATATCAGTGATCCAGTTATCTCATACCAAATTTTATCATAATCGGTTTAGCAGTGTCTGGGTGTTGCGTATAGAATCATACGAAGAGAAGCACTCCCGATGCTAAGTTTCGAAATCGATTATGTGAGCGTAGAACTTTACAACTGAAAACGTAATTAAACGTTCAATTTCACGTATTAAATCTATTAACTGAACACAAAACATATATTTGATTTGTTTAATTAATTATTATGTGTAATAATTAACGAAAACCATTCAGCGGTAGAGTTTCTATTTCAATTAATTTCCTTACAAAGATGTTTATTAGCAAAATAACATTGTTTTATTAACTAATTAGGTTTTAGGTAGGTACTAAATAAATGATTTATATATCTATCTATTTATTTATTTTAAGAAACCCAACGCTAATCACTACATAGTAAAAAACAAAGTCGCTTTTTCTGTCCCTATATCCCTTTGTATGCTTAAATCTTTATAACTAAGCAACGGATTTTGATGCGCTTTTTTTAATAGATAGAGTGATTGAAGAGGAAGGTTTATATTTATAATACATGCATAATATAGCCGTGCGAAGCCGGGGCGGGTCGCTAGTGGTATTTATAAAAATCAATTGCTGTTCTTTAGTTTCGCTAAAATGACGACCCAGTTGGCACAATGGTCACCATGCCAGACTGCCAAACACAGGGTTGCGGGTTCGATTCCCGCCTCAGACAAGTATTTATGGTTAGATATTTGTCTGGGGTCTGGTTGTTTCTATGTATTAAGTTTATGTATATATTTACAAAAATAAAGTATAAAAGTTGTATATGTTGTTTAGTACCCTTAACACAAATCTAGTTACGCTTGGGGATAGATGGCGAAGTGAACAAAAAATCGAGAAGGGCTTGACCGATTTGTCTTGAAATATTTTTGGGGGTCCAGGGAAAGTTTAAATGGTGATAAAATATCAAACAACTTAAAAAAATAAAGTTTATATTAGCAATTTGGAGCTGACCCAAAATTTTCTTTTATTTTTATTTAAAAGGTCATAATAAACAATGTCTTCTCAGAAACCAAATTAAAAAATAAGCCAATCGAATATCCCTAGAACTGAGAAAAAACTTTTTCTTATTTTTATTTAGTTTTGATGATCATTTTTTATTTGGAAAGGGAATACCTCAGGGGTGGTCCCATTTACTTAATATCAGTAAGGATCTGATGAGGATCTTCGGAGTGATGAACAGAAGTGCACCTCAAGTGAGCAACAAACTGCTCAGTTTCCAAGATCTCCAGTAGAATCGACCCTCAATTCAAAGTCGCGGTAAAATAAAACGAAAAGAAACGATCCCAACAGATGATCCTCAAATCCTCGGACAAACCGCTTCAACTCTCCTATAAAAATGACAGAACTACCAACAAAAAGGTCTAAGTTTTTCATGAAATGACCAACTTTTTTCCACAGAGCAATTAACCCAAAGCACCTATCGCCAACATTCCACATTGAGGTCTCTTGTCCACTCACATCTTTGCATGTTGGCTGAAGACGTAGCGACGTGAAAGAAATAAGTGAAGTGCTTTTAAGAGCGGTGTTGGCCTAGTGGTACCTCGACTTTCATTCCGAAAGTCGTGGATTCGAACCCAGGTCAGCCGTCCCAATGGATTTTTCCTACTAAAAAATTACGTGCGGTAATTACCATTCCTCTCGGCCAATATGATAATGCCTCTAGCTAGGGCGTTCATTACATTCCTCTATGATTAAATTTATTTTGAGACGTTTACGTCATCGTGTCTTCAGTAAACACAGTCATAATCATTTGCATGAAATGACATTGAAATGCCTATAAAAATTAAGTTAGTATATAAGCCTTCGAAACGTGGGGTTATAGGGGTGATTCGCACGTGGACCGCGGCTCAGTTTACACCGTCTCAAATGAGTGGTGGTGAATTGAGTGGTATTGAGTAGAGCGTAGAGTTTTTATTCTTAACTATAAATGACTGAACTGTACTTGTCTACAAAAATCACTTGGTAGGGATAAGCGGAAGTCAATTTCCCTTCCCCAGTAAAAATAGGTGGGAAAAAAATCCATTCTTCCCCACCAGGACGGAAACGCTGGTAGCGGTAATGGTAAATTAATAAATAAATATAAAAATAAATATTGCAGGATATTCCACACATCGCCATTTAGCTCCAAGCCAAGTACCTAACTAGACTTGTGTTATGGGTGCTAGACAACGGATATACTACTTCTGTACTTTTCTATTGTAAATATATACTAACTAGCGACCCGCTCCGGCTTCGCACGGCTATATTATGCATGTATTATACATATAAACCCTTCTCTTGAATCACTCTATCTATTAAAAAAAACCGCATCAAAATCCGTTGCGTAGTTTTAAAGATCTAAGCATACAAAGGGACATAGGGACGGCGAAAAGTGACGTTATTTTATACTATGTAGTGATAATACATAGAAGCAACCAGACCACAGACAAATATCTAAGCACAAATACATGTCTGAGGCGGGAATCGAACCCGCAACCCTGTGTTTGGCAGTCCGGCATGGTGACCATTTGATTGTGCCAACTGGGTCGTTTTATTCTAAACTATTTATGAACTGAACTGTACTTGTCTACAAAAACTACTTGGAGCGATAAGCGGAAGTTAATTTCCCTTTCATTCTTATTATCACTACATAGTATAAAACAAAGTCGCTTTCGCTGTCCCTATGTCTCTATATCCCTATGTATGTTTAAATGTTTAAAACTACGCAACGGATTTTGATGCGGCTGTTTTTTAATAGATAGAGTGATTCAAGAGGAAGGTTTATATGTATAATACATGCATAATATAGCAGTGCGAAGCCGGGGCGGGTCGCTAGTTCTTTTTAATTTTTTTCACTACCAGGGTTTCCCCCTGGTGGGGGAATAGTACACTGGCCCAAATCATCGGGCCAGTCTCCATTGCCAAAACACCCATGGAGAACATGTAAAGACGTGAGTGGATATAAGACCCAATGTTTTAACAGGGCCATAATTCAGTGGGCCATAACGACCGACCTTAGTGATTCATTAACACAGCTAGTAGTTATGACACGCCATTAGCTCTTTACGGCCGTAAAGAATGTTAAATAAATAGTTCTTGTGTATGTCTGCGTGTGTGTGGTTTGGGCTTAGTGTAGGAAAAATTAGTGACACTAGTTAACTTAATGACGTAGTCACTTACACTTTGTTAGTTTGATTTGGATTAATCTGTTTGTGAAAGCTTTTTGTGTAGTTTGATATGATTATTTGAACTGGGTAAAGGGTAATTGAGCTTTTCTATGTTGTTGTTAAAAAAGTTTATTTTTTGACGTGATAACGTTTTATAACGTATTATTAAGGTTTAATGTGGTACAATAAAGAGTTTATCTATCTATCTATCGAATGCACTCACAAAAAAGTGTGACGTCATGCGTCATGTTATTGACAAGTAACCATAGCAACGTTATTGACAAGGTAACTATAGCAACGTATTATCGTTGCTATGGAGAATATTGAAAAAACATATTATATTGTGTATAAAATAACACACACTATTGTGTCTAATAATACACAATAGCTCATTTTAAAACGATATTCGGAAATTCCTAATCTTGAATATTGAAACAAACAAGTATACCGAATACCGAGTATTCAATTACGAAGCGATGTTGCGCGTCCTTTCATAATAGAATTTCGTATTTAGCTGACACCGCGGACAAGAGAGCTATTGAGTTTAGCTCTGGACTCGTTAACGTATACATTTTGCATTCGGACTGGCAATTTAATGGCGTTTGTCCGATTATTGGATTCATTGGTACATTATTAAAACTATGTCGTCGTATGTGTTGCCCGACTAATTTATATTATTATCAGCTGACTAGCAGCGCTCCACGGTTTCACCCGCGGAAGTCCCGATCCCGTGGGAATATCAAAATAAAAAGTAGCCTATTGCTTTCCGCGAATAAATGGACTATCCAAGACAAAAATATATTAAAAAAAAACAAAAATAGACATTTGACAAATTCTGATGTCAAAGTGACAGATGTCAAAGTGACAAGATGTCAAAGTGACAGATGTCAAAGTGACAGATGTCAAAGTGACAGATGTCAAAGTGACAGATGTCAAAGTGACAGATGTCAAAGTGACAGATGTCAAAGTGACAGATGTCAAAGTGACAGATGTCAAAGTGACAGATGTCAAAGTGACAGCTGTCAAAGTGACAGATGTCAAAGTGACAGATGTTGTGTAAATTTTTCGACACTTTTCGTTATATTTTGAACAATTCACACAATATCTTTATAAATTATATCCTAAGTTCTATTCTGATGTATAAGCTATATTATTGTAAAGTTTCATTAAAATCCATTCAGTAGTTTTTGCGTTAAAGAGTAACAAACATCCATACATCCAGACATACATACAAACTATAGTATAGATAGCTCGCAAATATACAGGGTTATTGGTAATTATATAAGATAGGTTGAGGGCTAATTCTGTACACTTTAACAATCAAACTTTTGTTCTATGACTTTTGAAAATTGGAACATTTTAACAAAAAGTTTGAGTGACTGGACTGATTAAGTTTAAAATCTGCATAGTGGTAGTTTAAAGGATGGAATAGGACATATAATACTTTTGATCCCGAAATTCCCGCAGGATCGGGACTTACGCGGGTATTCTCATCGAGGCCCAGAAATCACTATCACTTCACTATCACTTCACTACATAGTATAAAATATTATACTATGATAGTATGTATTAAATGTATAATACTATTGTGTTTAATTTTCTCAGTTTTTTTGTAGTTGTAGGTACTATTTATATTATCTCTTTTTCTTAATGCACTTTACCCTTAATCTTACGTCAAATCCTCTCCATCCTAAGGTTGCCTGGAAGAGACCGCTTCCAGCGGTAAGGCCGCCTATTGTGCCACTGTTTTTATTTTTATAATTTAAATTAATTGTCTTGTTTTTAATTTTCTGTAACTTGTGTGTGCAATAAAGCGTTCTATCTATCTATCTATCTAAAACAAAGTCGCTTTCTCTGTCCCTATATCCCTTTGTATGCTTAAATATTTAAAACTACGCAACGGATTTTGATGCGGTTTTTTTTAATAGATAGAGTGATTCAAGAGGAAGGTTCATATGTATAATACGTGCATAATATAGCCGTGCGAAGCCGGGGCGGGTCGCTAGTAATTCAATAAATTACAGAAAATAATGTACAAAATAATATTTTATTTAATGGACATTTGTCAAAGAATAATTAATACTATCAACTGCAATAACTGTATCAATTTTTTAATAAACACCACCTGCGAGTATCTGATATTACAACATTATAATATTTACCGACAACATTCATCTTTTTACGTAAGTAATGAAAATATAATTAATTTGTGCATCGAGTAGTAATCGAAGAGATCAACATCTATAGAGTAGTAGAGTCTTTATATCAATTTTCATGAGATATTCCCGTTACCACAAACGAAATGCCCTAAATGGGGAAATATGGGAATTTTGTGTGGTGTTTAATAGATTTGTATACCTACTGGATCAGAGTGGAAAAGAACGGCATCTATATGTATCTATCCGTTATCTAGCACCCATAACACAAGCCTAGTTGCTTAGCTTGGGGCTAGATGACGCTGTGTAAAATGTTCTGAAAAAATATTTAAGTATTTATTTTAGGTTCCCCCATTCATACCCAAATAAAAATTTGGAGAATTTGGAAACTTTTTTCTAGTTATTTTTACTGCATTGAGGTGTTAGAAAACGTCACACTAGACAGAGCGATTTACTCTATTTGTTATAGGGCCTAAGTAAAAACTAAGGTAGGCTGTGCTATGGAGATAGCCGTAGTTCGTGTCATCTTATGCCAAGTCGACACAATTGGGATG
Source organism: Idaea aversata (assembly GCA_907269075.1). Classification (NCBI taxonomy): domain Eukaryota; kingdom Metazoa; phylum Arthropoda; class Insecta; order Lepidoptera; family Geometridae; genus Idaea; species Idaea aversata. The sequence goes on from OU026100.1 coordinate 2,141,208, forward strand.
TAGCTAATCCAATCCCTTTATTAAAAGTAAAGGCTTCGCTATTTTTCGCTCGTATTTAAAAAAATTAAAGAGAAACCCCAGTAGTTTATTGTGGCTTCTTCTCATTGGAGGGCACTTTGCAAATATGCACATCCTAACTAAGTTTAAAAATGTTTGCAAATGGTCAAATGCAAACGCAAAAGTTAATGTCAATGTGACTAATGTGTTAATGAAATTTATTTTGAATTTTGTTTTCAGAAAATATTTGTTATCTTGACCTTTGTGACCATGATCACAAAAAAGAAAGGACCTTTGAAACGTATGCGTGGAGCCGAATTCAACACGTTAAGGCCCTTTACGTTAATATCAAAGTATGATGTGGACACCAAAACTGTGATTATTCCTAACTGCACCATAAAATGCAGCCAAGGACAACCTCCAAAAAACTTTGTTATTATTGTCCAGTCTACTTCTGATGATTGAAAGTCTTTGTTTGTAAGTAATAATAACATTCAATAATTTCTTTTGTTTCAGATGAAATGCCAATCGAAACGTAGATAAATGAAACTCGAAAATTCGAAATTTAAATTAAGTGTTATGATTCGTTGGTGTTTTTTTCTTTTGAAGTGATGGGTTTTTTCGCATAGATGGTGCGTGGTGGTGTAAATAGTGCGTGGTATAGATAGATAGTGATGTGATGTGTGAGTGATGGTAGACAAGATGCTGCCGGCGTTTTGTCGGCTGCTCGCCACTGCTGCGTTCCTTAGCGGTACGCTGATGACGAAGGCGGCTAAAAATGGTAAGTTTAGACATTAGTTTTCAAATTAGGGAATTAAGCTGCAAATTTAAAGAAAAAAGGCATGTCCAAAGCGAACTTTAATTCGTAATTTAACAGGTAAAATGCATATCATAGTTACTTAGTCGGCAATTCGAATCTTGCCGCGGTGCTTATTTTTGGAGAACCCGCGAAAGATTCTAGAAATGGCTAGTGGTGGCTAACCTACTACTAATACCTAAATAATAAATTTATCTCCAAAGCGGTTCGTAGGGCTAACATTGTTATGGTACTTGTATTGGTAAAATATTTTTTTTATTTGATAGATATTATTTAATCAGTTCGACACTTAGACAATTAAGTAGTTAATCATATTTGTGCAAGCCAACCAGTGATTGATACTAGGCTACTAGGTAGACCCGTGTCACTACTGGACCGGGTTGGTAGTGAGTGACATGGAAACCTTATTGGGCTGGTAGTGACACGGGAAAGTAAACGAAATCTTCATTCAATTTGCTGACGAATTTTTAATATAAGAGGTATTTTTCGGTTCTTTTACAACTAAGTCCTCCCTTTTGTTTTCGCTTCGTTTCAAGCAGAAATACTGAAGAATTTTATAGTATAAAAATACAACGGTGCTACCAACTATATTTTTTATCTATGTCGAGGATTCGAACGACATTTTCATCGTGTGCTAAAGTTATCGAAAAACTATAAAACAAACATTGCTTTGAAAGTTTTGCAAAAAGTATTTTTACGTAAAATGTATTAAGTAATGTTTTTAACGCAAATATTATATTTTACAATTTTGACTATCATTAATGAGCTGTTATTTTTTTGATAATTACCAAGTACCTCTATTTTATGATATTTGATGGAAATAGGTGTCCTGTTATAACTTTAATAGTGAAATTCAAAACCATGGTAGTTTAAAATCAATACATAGTAGGTATAAAACAAAGTCACTTTCCGCTGTCTGTCCCTATGTATGCTTAAATCTTTTAAACTACGCAACGGATTTAGATGCGGTTTTGTTATATAGATAGAGTGTTTCAAGAGGAAGGTTTATATGTTTAATACATGCATTATAGCCGTGCGAAGCCGGGGCGGGTTGCTACTCCTATATAATGAGAACCTCCTCCTTTTTTGAAATAAACTGAACACTGTCTTTAATAGGTATTTATAATCACGGTGGAAAAATAGTTTAAAATGTTCATTATTTACGTCTTTATCATAATTTGACCTGTAAAGGTCTAATCTAGAAGATTTTTACAGCGCCAGCAAATTTTAATTCGCTTGCTATTCAGGGCGTTGTAGTACCGGGGGCATGTATTCGATGGAGTAGGCTTGCCCAGAGAATATACCTCCCTCTTAGCTTAGTCGACCATCTCCAGAGGAAAGAGCTCGTAAATACGTCTGGACCAACTAAGCCGCGGGCTTCATCATGATGAGAGCCTGACGATGACCCAGTTGGCACAATAGTCACCATGCCGGACTGCCAAACACAGGGTTGCGGGTTCAATTCCCACCTCAGTATTTATACTTAGATATTTGTCGGGTGATCTGGTTGTTTCCATGTATTTTAGGTATATATTTACAAAAGAAAGTATATAAGTAGATATCCGTTGTCTAGGCACCCATAACACAAGTCTAGTTACTTAGCTTGGGGCTAGAGGGCGATGTGTGAAATGTCCTGCGATATTTATTATTATTATTTACTAGCGACCCGTCCCGCCTTCGCACGGCTATATTATGCATGTATTATACATATAAACCTTTCTCTTGAATCACTCTATCTATTAAAAAAACCGCATCAAAATCCGTTCCGTGGTTTTAAAGATTTAAGCATACAAAAGGACATAGGGACAGAGAAAGCGACTTTAATTTATACTATGTAGTGATTTAAGTGCAATGTTATTTAGCGCACATACCTTTTTCGTAAGAAAAGCATTGTTGTACAACCGGCCGGGATTTAAACCCCCGACATTACGAATGAAAGTCGAAGTATCAACCACTAGGCCAACAATTCCATGTTATATCTATCTAATACAGAATCAAAGTTTTGTAATATATAACAAGGAAGCTCGTGGAGCAATCGCACTCACGCTCCATCGAATTCATTCTATATTGGTTGGAAACTTTGCGAGAACGTCTTGAGCTTTCCCGATGAACCGATGACGTTCTGTTTTAGATGAAACTTGAGCTTCTCTGATATTAGTGTTTGTTGTTGGTACCTGATATTTGTTATTAGTTATTATCTTATCTTATCTTGTAAATCGAGGGCTGACAAATAGCCAGCAACACTTCGACCATTGGGATCTTTTGTGTTTACCCCTACCTTAATGTTTTTTACTCTTTGAAGAAGTGGTCGATTAACGCGGCGATCCTACTAAGAGGATGAAACCTATATTCCTCCGGTTTGGGATACGCATGCCCAAGGAGGCTCAAGCGCTTCGCTGCTAAGACGTCGCATTCACACAGTATGTGCTCCATAGTTTCCCTGATATCACCGCAGGCTCTGCAGTCATTATTTGAAGTTACCATTTTTAAAAGCTATTTACATTTCATCAATAACAATAGAGGATGATCTATACCTACATATAAAATGCTTTGTCCTGAATGACTGACGGATCAACGCACAGCCTAAACCGACCTGAAACTTGGAGGGTGTGCTCATTGTATGACGTAAGCATCCGATAAGAAAGGATTTTCCGAATTCTCTCCCTTAGGGGGTGAAAAAAGGGGGGCAAATTTTGTATGAGACAATATGATTCCTTGACTATTAGAAACATTTTCGACTTCTACGTGGACGAAATCGCGGGCCAAAGGGAATATGATAGACATCAGTATCTGGTATACATAAATTTCAACTTGCTATATAGGTCCACCCATTCTTGAGAAAATCGGTTTTGACACACGGACAGATGGAAAAGAGTAATCTTAAAACGGTTCTATTTTTACTTTTTGAGGTAGCTACGGAACCCTAAAAACGATGATGATTTTGACTATTAAAATCTTTTGGAGTTTTTTCTGGTAAGTAATATAAAAACGTAATATATTAAAAATTTAAATAAAAAAACAATAAAATTGTTATTTATCATAGAATATTTCTTGAAACGATCTGCTACTGCCATCTATTAGCACTCACTTAAACAAATATAGTTTATTTTTTATTTTTTTTTATACAGGGTGTCCAAGAAAATGCAACTGCTGCGCATGGAGGTGGTAGACCTTGGTACCCCTCAGCTATAAAAAAAGTTTCAATTGAAAAAAGGGTTCCGTTTACGAGATATGTAAGTTCAAAGTTTTCATTTTTTCGTCATACTTTTTGAATAAATCTGGTTGAAACATATCATGCAAACGGAACTTAATTCAAAACATTTTTTTATTTTTCAAAATTCCCATTAGATTTTGAAAAAAACACAAATTTACGCCGCAAAAGCAAGGTGCGTATCGCCTTAACAACATCGATCAGCTGATTAGGCCTTCCGAGCATTGCACTATTCATGTAAAGAATACCGACAAAAGGGGATGTATTAAGGTAGGAAAAATGTTGCTGTTAGTTTTAAAATTAGATACATTTCGATTCAGCTCTGTTTGTTTTAATTGTCATTTTGGTACCGATTAGGTTCATTACCATGGGCCATATGCCACAACTAAAAACACCGGATTAACCTTTGAGGAATTAACATAAGTACCTATGAAAATAAGAATCTCATTTAAAAAAATACGGAATTTCTTGATTCAGTCGCCGCGCCCAAAGCCCGCGGTAAAAGCTATGCAATAGCTTAAAAGTTAAGACACTTGACACTCTTTTGTTAATGATAGATCATAATCTCCATCGGAGAAGAAAAACTTCCGGTTAAAGTCCTTTACTAAGACTGGTCAAAGTTTTCCCCTGGTCTGTTGCCTTTGATCAGGAACAACAATAAGATTGGAGCGCCATCTATTAAAACCATGGTTTTCTTTTAGACGAAAAAAAATGTAAGTAGGTAATTTTAATCGCAATCAAAATTCGGCCCTGTGTTTTATTTGGCGGGCGCGGGCGCGCGGCTTCCTTTGAGCGAAAGGCGACGGACGGCGGACGGTTTCGTTTTGAAATAGTGTTTCCGAACTATCGACAGTTTGATTATCGATATTTTTTATTCAAAAACACTGATAGTATCCGATAGCACCAAAGTATCGATACTTTCGATAGCTTAGAGTGAAGCAATATTATTGATTGAGAACAATACTATCGATGGTATCGATAGTATTGTTACTATCGATAGTATTGTTGCTCACGAAGAATAAACTATCGATAGTATAGCCTCATTCTGAACTATCGATATTATCGATAAGCCTATCGATATTACTGCTGTTGATGACTATCGATAAACTATTGAAAAACTATCGATACTATCGAACTTTCTATTGATCGACAACACTATTTTGAACACGCAACGACCGCGCCGCCCGCGCCGCGCGGCTCAACCGTTTTTGTTTTTATGTCAGTGTATTCCGGGATATTGGAGTGACAAGTGCGAATTATTATTAAGTACCTACCGTATTTAGACTTCTACCGCGTGTGGTGACAGTTACCCAGTTAGTTTACGTGGTGCTTTCCATAATACCTTTTTTTAGGTTTACCAACGTCCAAAACACGGACATAGTGTTAGCCTACCTACGGCATGGCTTGTGGTAACCGTCTGTACTTACTTCGATTACTTTGGACTTCGAAGTGATACTCACGTGCCATCAGATGACAGAGTACTAAGAGAATACTAAGAGTGGTTCAAAGGTTGCGAGATTTTGGAAGTTTTACTTCCTGCGCAAGTGATTCCGGTGGGGTACAGAATCCACTTATTCAAACTCACAATAGCCTTCGACAAATTACTTACGAAGTGAGACTATGCAAATTTTGCCTCGCGTGCACCGCACGAAGAGCTCGTGCATGCATTGCTGTGCTGCTAGGACAAAACTTTGAACATTTACCGAGAAATTAATAAACAGCAGTAAGTAATAGTGGGTGAAAAAAAAATTCAGTGTTCCTAATTTGTGGTGTTATTAAAAATAACACAAGTGAAATCTTAAGAGTACCTACCTAATTTGTGGTGTAATCAATGTAACACAAGTGAAATCTTAAGGGAGTGGCCAATACCTACTGCTATGGAAAATCTACTACGGCAATGTTTATCAAAAGGTCAGTGGATTCACTTTCATTATTGCAAACACAAACTACTCGTCGAAGTCGGGTAACAACCTCACAAAAATGTGCTTCTTATTTTAGACAAGGACAAACGATTAAAAAACTGATATACCTACACACACAGTGCGCTCGCGCTACAAAGTAAATACCTACCTACCTATTCGCGATGCGCTCAGCTGTTTAATACCTACATGATACCTGTTAAGGCAAAGCGCGTTTGACACGTATAGTTTAAACTAACACATCTCGTAAACGGAACCCTTTTTCCAATTGAAACTTTTTTTAATAGCTGAGGGGTACCAAGGTCTACCACCTCCATGCGCAGCAGTTGCATTTTCTTGGACACCCTGTAGATGGCAGTAAAAAATTTAAATCAGCGCCATCTACATTCGAATAGCGGTCTTTCTAGAAACTAAGTTTCTCAATTTGTGTAATAGATGGCAGTATAAGTTAAACAAAAAGACTAACACAAATAAAATCTCATCTGTCGCGTCAAATCTCATCTGTCGCGTCAAAATCTGTCGCGAGAACGGCTGAAAATGCTCACCCACAAAAGTGCCCAACGCGCCATAAGAAGTTTTCACTTCAAAAATAAAAACCCAAAAGGCTTCCTGAAAACTTTGGCATTGCATATTGCAAAAAACAGAAAATATTGATATCCTATTATGGGGGTTGGTATTTTCAGTTTTTTTGCAATAGGTATGTATGAAATCTTTTGTCAAGAAAAGTTTGCATTTTCCACCAATTTAATAAAATTGATTCCATTCTTCGTTCTTAAAAAAAGGAATTTAAAAATACGACGTAAAAAATTGTTGATCCCACGGGTGTCGTGTCACCAATGAGCGCTTGAATCGCTGCTTTGCATTCAACTATTACCGCTGATTTCGACGTCCACCCGCGGGATTTTCCTCCCCTGTTTTTATCAAGCGATGGAAGCGCTATAGTTACATTTGCATTCTAAAATTTGTACCGGGACTGTTTGCTAACACTGCCATTATGAAGAGAAAGTGCTAGTTTACGTGCTTAAATAAAATCTGAAAGATTTTTAGATTGGTTAGTTTAGAGACTTGTTTTATACAATAACTAGCCGGCGACTTCGTCTGCGTAGAAGTCGAAAAAATGTTGATGCAAAATTTTAAGTAAAGTTTGCCCCTATTTTTTCACTCCCTAAGTCGTAGAATTTCGGAAAATCCTTTCTTATCGGATGCCTACGTCATACAAAGAACACGCCCTCCAAGTTTCAGGTCTCTACGATCAGCGGTTTAGGCTGTGCGTTGATCCGTCAGTCAGTCAGGACAAAGAATAGATTTAGTTTTAAAGGTGAACAAGCTTCTACCTGCAACTTTGTCCGCGTAGTTTTTATTTATTTTATGGAAGTAGAGCTTGTGAGTTCCTTGTCTGTTGCATAAAAATAAAATAATTTAACTGTAACAAAGGTAGGTTAAAGAGCTTAAAATATGAAGTGACATGAAAACAACATAAAATATTGTTGAAACTATATTCGCCGCACTGCGACGTTATAAGCTGTTAATAAGTTGACTTTACACTTATAGTGCAAAAATAAGCTACCTTGCATTTTTTTTGCACCGGCAGGAGGGCATTTTTGTTTGACTCGTACTTTTTATAGACTAATTTTATTCAAGGAAAAGTGATGTTGGATTCGTTGTCGGGGTTCTTTTCTTCTAAGACGAGACTCGAACTCGCATCCCTTGAATACCGTTCAAATGCGTTGCCACTTACGCCACTTAGTCAAGTACCGTCATAGTCGAATTTAATCTACGTCTAATCTCATATGTAGGGAATAGCCCAATTTAAGGAAGCAAATTCCATGTAAGTATAATCGCGGACGATCGGTATATTTTACTCAAAAATCAGCTGATTTTCGGAGTTAGAGGTTCTTAGAGTCTAAGCCGTAGCCGCCGACGAAGTCTGGGCGTAACTAGCTTATGTTAATTTAAGCTATCTATACAACATAGTGTTAATAAAATATTATGCGTCTGGTAGAGGTACTACTTTAAACATTAAAGGTCATTATTTCCAAAAACAGCAGGCTTTACTGTAAAAAAAACTCTAAATTAACAAAAACTTTTGAACTTCAAAAGCCATAGAACAAAAGTCATTAGCCAAGACATCTAGAACACACCCCTTTCGTCTTAAAATACCCTCGTCGAAACACACTGTATAGTCACAAAGTAATTAGAACTATTGTACCAAATTCATTAATCATAATGTTTATACATATTTTAGTTTTATTAACACGAAATGTTATTTCAATACTAATAACATTTCAAAGCGGTTTGTTTTAATTTCATTGTTCTCATAAATAATAATAGAAATAACACGCAAACTGAATGGCAAAACAAATCTATATTCATTTTACTTAGTTTATGTTTATTGTACACAAGTGCTGCCCTGTGGTTTCACCCGCGTAAGGGCGTGTTCAGATGACACGCGTAGACACGCGCTCGCCACGCGCATCACACGTGTTGACCACGCTTGGAATTTGTTCTATATATAATTTGAGTCTTATGACACATCAATAGATCTCAAATTGCATTTATGCAAGTCTACCCGCTCACGCTCAGGGTCAAACAATTGGACAAATCGGTCCAATTGTTTGACCCTGAAGAGGGAACAAAAACACAAATAAATAAACGAACTTTCTGATTTATAAATATTCTGGTCAAATTAGTTTGTCCAAAGGGAATAAATCCTCGTAGTCAAACTACTCAACTAAGTGCTTAACAAAAGGCGATCGAAACGGAAAAAATGACGGTCGAAATGGAAACAAAAAGCGATGAAAACGGTCGAAAAATAAATAAAAGACGATCGAAAAAAAAAAACAAAAAACATGACAAAAGAAAGGCTGGGGACATTATCGGACGCGACTTACGGACGCATTCAACAGCCGCGACTGATAAGTGTCGTTTGGCATCCAGCGGCCCAGATCGCTCTAGGACGTCCGCGGACGTCCGAACACTCAAGGGCGGCCCAAGGTTACGTCCGATAGTGTGCACAGTTACATACATTTACATTAAACGGTTTGTTCCCATTTCTACAAATTTCATTAACAGATTCCCAATTCTACAGATTTCCAATTCTACAGACCTCAAATTCTACAGATTCCCAACCCAACACATTACCAACCCTACAGATTCATAATTCTACAGATTCTCAACTTTACAGACTCTTAATTCACCGGATTTTCATCTCCACAGAATCCCAATTCTACAGATTCCCAACTCAACTCAACAGATTTTGTTATAAGTGATAACATTTTTTAAGCTACTGATTTACAAAACAACGATTTTATTTTAAAAGCTTTTATTTAACTTGCAATGTATGTTTGCTCAACAGATGCCTTTAAGTCAATGCAATGCAATGTATCCCCAGCTTTAGAGTCGATCACTAAATCCGTTTAATAACCATAGATCGCATTATTGTAGCACCGACCTAATAATATTCCATATTTATTATAGCGTAGAAATGAGTTTAAGAAGTTTAAAACTCATTTTGTTAACTCAAAATTGTACCTACAATAGAATTTCCAAAAAGCATCTACCTACTCGTACAAGTCAATCAAGCCGATTTCCTAAAACAAAACTATTATTTGAAGCTTATCTCAGCATAATTGTAGTCAACAAACAACTAAATACGTACATACAAACTAAACAAACTAAACGCGAGGAGAAAATGGAAATTCCGAAACTATAACAAAGCAACTCTTAGAACACATTAGCACAACAACTGTAGTTGCACTGTATTTATATTTCCTGAATTTTCTGTACATCTAGCACGAGTTGTTTACGCACTAGATCAAACATAGCGTTTTTTATTAATAAAACTTAAATACCTACTATGTAATATTCGTATTATGACAACCTTAGATCTTTTTTATTTTCTGTAACTAATACATTAAAAATGTATACATAATGATATATATACTCACTCATTCACCATACATACAAGAGTACGAAAAGCCTTTTTCACGTCTGCAGCACTTTGGTCATTAAAGGCCTATTAACCTCAACATAAAGCAAGACTTTATTCCCAAGGGAGATAATGTTGTATGAAACTTCCAAGGGAATAAAGTGATTTGAATTTGGAACTTTGAAATTCGTTTTATTTATAATAAGTAATTTGATTGGTCTACAAAAATCTAGCAGGCCACGATTTATGTTTTTTATTTTGATTGTTACGTTAGGTCTAAGCAAATAGGTTTTGGCTTTAATACCTACCAAATATTTACCATCATGCTACCATCTCATTGCAATTGGCCCATTTTTATTAAAGTGGATTTTTTTTCAAATAGGGAACTGGCCACCACAAGAATTAAAAAAAAAAATGGACTGACGGTATGAAAAGTAGAGTATGCACCTCAGGATAAAGCATGTCTTCGTTTTGGGCGGCTTGAACCCCTCGCTTCACTCAGGACTCTACCTTACTCCCTCGCTTCGCTCAGGAGTAAACTTTAAACTGCCTCGCTCCGCTCGGGAGTTTACCCGAGAGTCCGTGTCCCAGTAATAATACCAAGAAACTTTCAGATAATTCGTCAATACGCGAATCGCGGGATAGATAAATTATAACAGTATCTACTCAATCGTGCCGTCTATTTCAACCTAATTAGTGACCCTGTTTTCAGCTATCTGTCTCTGCTCGCGTATTGACCGATTCTACATTTAAAGTTTCGTGAGAAATACTCAATACGGTAAGTTTAATGAGTGCGAAAACAACTAGTAGTAGGGGTACAGGTCCTCGCTGAAATACAAGTTGTCTACTGGCACGGTTTGAAGAAAGTTTGACCACTCAGAGCAAAGTGTTGACTTGTTAACACGTTTTTAATGTTAAAATTTAATAAAATGTTATTTCTGGTATAAAAAGTTGAGCTTTCAAGTAAGCGACCAGTGTTTTACTCTAGTTAAAATATTAAGAGATTTAGTACAGTTTTTTCTATATAAATATATGCCATTGTTTTTTTCCTGACTACTCTACTCTAGAGTAGTTCATTTTTTAAATAAATTATGTTTATTATGTTTGCCGATTAATTTGTGACTTGCGTAAATGATAAATATAATGGAGTTAAAGGACAAATAAAAAAAAAATTTAAAGCGGCAACATAATCTCTGAAAATTTCAACTCTCTAGCTATGACAGTTCATGAGATAGGTACAGCCTGGTGACAGACAAACGGACGGACGAACATTAAAGTCTTAGTAATAAGGTCCCGTTTTTACCCTTTGGGTACGGAACCCTAAAAAATAGGGAAAGATTGAAAAGAATTGCACACAGCGCCATCTAACCTCTAGCTAAGCAACTAGACTTGTGTTGTAGTTAAATAATACTTCCATGATTTTATAAATATATGCTTAATATCACTTCACTACATAGTATAAAACAAAGTCGCTTTTTCTGTCCCTATTTCCCTTTGACTGCTTAAATCTTTAAAACTACGCAACGGATTTTTATGGGGTTTTTTTTAATAGATAGAGTGATTCAAGAGGAATGTTTATATGTATAACACATGCATAATATAGCCGTGCGAAGCCGGGGCGGGTCGCTAGTACATAATAATATGAAAACGCTGAAATCACCTTAATTATATGTAGAAATATCCGAACATCATTATTCGTTCATTCTAATGAATTTTGTAAAAGTATCCGAATAAGTTGAACGAGTAAGTTCAACCAATAGGAGAGTAGAGAGTAGGGATGACAGGTGTTGAGGAACGATAGAATTAATTAGAGATTACAAAGAAAATGGCGAACGATGTACCAGTTTAGTTTTTGTAAAATAAAATTATGAAGTGTTTACAATAAACTTAAGGTGAAAGGGTACCTGCGCGCTCTCCATACAAACGTAGTCGACTGTTTCCTCCCTCGATAATGACACTAGCACACTAGCACTTTTGTGCCATAAAACCTATAACTGCCATGACTATGCCCCTATGTTTTGGATTTTTTCATTTTCTAATTATCATAGAAATAATTATTAAAGAAAAAAAAAAAAAAAAAAAAAAACAAAGGGGGATGGTCATGGCAGTTATAAGTTTTATGCACCAAAAATATTTGCTCTAGTGTCATTATCCAGGGAGAAAACAGTCGACTACGTTTGTAATAGTTTGTATGGAGAAAGCCCCCGGTAGGTACCCTTTCCTCTTAAATGAATATAATCCGTGTTTTTACTGGTTCCCCTACATATATGTCTAAAGAAACAAATATCTGTAGAAAAATACCAACCGGCAATCGAGCCGGTTGTTCACTACGCAACAAATAAAATCAAATCAAATTTTTTTATTTCTTTGGATGTATAATACCTTAAAAGTATAATAGACCACTTGAAAACGTCTTAAAAACTAAGTTAGGATGTGTGCCTTCGGAACGCGCCCACCAATGAGAAGAAGGCACAAGAAACTCATGGGGTTTTTTTTTTTTTTTTCATGTGATCACGCTCACAATGGTCAATATTACCACAGAAGTCATTTAGTTATACTGAGAGAAAATATCTACGAAACCCAAGCACGTTTTAACCGTATAGAAAAGTCTAAAAATAGGTACCTAAGTACCTATTTACTTCACACATTATTATTTCACCTAACAATACACTAAAATACCATTACAATAAACATGCCCGAAAAGAAAGAACAAACCATATTTGTATTCACAACAATAACAATAGTAAAACGAAGGGCATAAAAACGTATAAAAACCTTTGAAATTATATTAAAAGTAACATAATAGGAAAGAGGTCAGGTAGAGGCGTAAAGTTACACTTTAAGTGCACGAATCTTATTGGCAAGACCTATTTATTTTTATATAGGGTAACTGTTGATCAAATCTATAAAATTTAAGAGAAAAAAATAAAGCTATTGCATAGCATTTTTTATGGTAGGCGGAGTGGGGGGTGTTAGGTTTTATTTTTGTTACGGAATTTCTTGATTCGGTCGCCGCGCTCAAAGTCCGCGATAGAAGCTATGCAATCGCTGAAAAAAAAAGTCGATTTACGGACGATAAAATTCTATGTGATAACGTCATAAGAAAACGATGAAAAATTGAGTTTTTTTTTGTTTTTCTTTATACATATATTTTTTACTTTATATAGGTCTTCTATTCGTCACTCATCACCATAACACAAGCCCAGATAAACGATATTACTATTCAATACTTTGTTTCCTAACGGGAACGGATGCGTCATTGTCATACGTTACCATGACGCATGACTTCACACAACGGGAACGAGACAGATGACGTCATACTATATTACTGTGATACTTTTTTGTGAATGCAGGTGTCCAATCAATTTATTAGACGTTATCACGTCAAAAGTCTTATCAAGAAAGCTCTGAAACTACAAGAGCTAGTCTGAAACTTCATATTGGGGTTCTTTAGAAGACGTAGGCGAGTACTAAAACAAGATTTTTGGAAATTACCCCTCTAAAGTACTATTAAAGTTTGTAATTCGCAGTAACTGTTATGTATTTCGTGTTTGTAGGAAATCCATGTCACTTTTAAAGAGACACTAACGCGAGTGGAACCGCGGGGTGCGGCTAGTAACACTTAAGTTTAATAGTAGATAGAGTAGGAACAAGCTTTAAGTTTTAACTTTTTAGTAAGATTTTACTGAAATTGGCATGACGAGCAACAAAAGACGATGGAAACGGCAACAAAAGATGATCGAAAAAAAAATCGAATGTCATATTATTATACCACTAGGTAAATACTTCGTCTTTCATTCTTAAGGTCGTGGGTTCGAATCCCAGCCAGCCGTGCACGAATGGATGTGCTAGTAACTTAACATTGTGCTAACGGTGAAGGAAAACATCGTGATGAAACCTGCGACTTAGTTGACTCCGAATGTACCTACTGACGAGTCCTTTCCTAAGGAGATGGTCGACTAACCTGACAGACTGGTGTACTGGGGAAACCTTACTCTATCTAAGCGTGCGCAACCGGTTGGTAGTGCGCGGCCGACCGTAAAATATCACTATTAACTTTGTTCCCGCTGCTTGTTGTGAATCACCGTTTCTGCTTGAACAGTAGTCGTTCTTTTAACTAACTACCGCCTTTTATGATAATTAATATTCCCTTTCCTATAGTCAGTTTAAAAATTGTATGCTAATACTAAAGCTACAATACGTAAAACATAATGTAGTGGTTCCAAAAGGATTATACCTAGAAAGTATTCAATTATGTTCACTTAACTTAGATTCTACCTTCCAGTTACAAGTTTTTCTTAAAATGCTAATGAGCTTCAAAACGTCTCCAATACCATTATGTTGAATTAATAATAGGATTAACTTACACTATTATTTCAAATGTTTCTTAAGTTTTTATGTTAATAAAGATATTTATAAAACAAAATAAACACTCTATCTAAACATGTTCTACGAACTGAATAGCATGAAATAAATTTACTGGTGCTGTATATGAATCATAAAAATTAGATGTAAATACCAATGTTACATGTAGTCACATTATAGTAAGTAAGCACTAGAATTTCCTTTGAATTTTATAGGAAGGCGTTTAGGAACTTCAAAGCTTTCCCTTGGTGTTTGACAAAAAGAGCTGAGCTTAAAGTAAAAGGGTATGCTTTTCATATTATTTTGAGAGAGATTTATTATAAAGTAAGCGACAGGTTGGTAGGTAGGCACATCAAAATGTTTATTATAATTTTTCCCTAATTTAATTTCAATCTCATTTTTTTTTTCATTTCTCTTCGCAACAATAATACGCAAATACCTACTAAAAAATACCTAACATAAAAAAAAATCTGTTTTTATTTTTAGGGATTCGTATGCAAATAGTAAAACAGGACCCTATTACTAAGACATCTATCATCAGTCTGTCACCAGGCTGTACCTATCTCATGAACCGTGATAGCTAGACAGGTGAAATTTTCATAGATGATGTATTTCTGTTGCCGCTTTATCAACTACTACTAAACCCTTCGTGTGTGAGTCCGAATCGCACTTGGCCGGTTTTTATTCCTATTCTAATATAGTGGTTTAGTTCTCTTCTCTGGTGACAGACAGACAGACGAACAGACAGCGAAGTTTTAGTAGTAGGATCCCGTTTTATACCCTGTAGGTACGGAACCCTAAAAAATTTAAATAAATTCTTGTTAATAAAAGTAGCCTATATTCATAGGCTACTTTTATCAAATCAAATAAACTAGACTGTTCAATTTTCCACTTCAGTCATTTCTGACAAACTGAACGAAAATAGTCAAAAAACACTTACTGACGAAAGCGCAGTCTGACGGATGCGTCCTAAATAAAATAAAATGGGTGCGTGTACTTATGTACGCGCGTGAGAAGTTATACTTCTTTGGCATTATTAAAAAAAAAAAAAAAAAAAAAAAAACTCGTCTGGCAAAAAACTCGTCCGACAAAAAACTCGTCCGACGAAAAGTTCGTCCGACAAAATACTCGTCCGACAAAAAACTCGTCCGACAAAAAACTCGTCCGACAAAATACTCGTCCGACAAAAAACTCGTCCGGCAAAAAACTCGTCCGACAAAAAACTCGTCCGACAAAAAACTCGTCCGACAAAAGACTCGTCCGACAAAAAACTCGTCCGACAAAAAACTCGTCCGACAAAAAACTCGTCCGGCAAAAAACTCGTCCGACAAAAAACTCGTCCGACAAAAAACTCGTCCGACAAAAACTCGTCCGACAAAAAACTCGTCCGGCAAAAACTCGTCCGACGAAAAACTCGTCCGACAAAAAACTCGTCCGACAAAATACTCGTCCGACAAAAAACTCGTCCGACAAAAAACTCTGGACTGGAAAAGGATTGTCAACACAATCAATAAAGTTCAATTTAGATTTAAACAACTTCTCCCGTGAGAATTTTGTGTGACGTGAGAATTTTGTGTGACGTGAGAATTTTGTGTGACGCTTTTGTAAAATTTCACTCTCATCATTTTTTCATAACGCGCCTAAAGAAGTATAACTTCAAAACTTCAAAAATCATCACTACATGGTATAAAATAAAGTCACTTTTCGTAGTCCCTATGTCCCTTTGTATGCTTAGATCTTTAAAACTACGCAACGGATTTTGATGCGGTTTTTTATAGATGGAGTGATTCAAGAGGAAGGTTTTTATGTATAATACATACATAATATAGCCGAGCGAAGCCGGAGCGGGTCGCTAGTATTAAATAAAATTAGAAAATATTTAACAACAAAAATCACAATTTATGCGTCCTCGTGAACATAATAATTACAATAGAGTCAAAACGTTGTGCAAAACAAAAAAATACGCGATTTAGACCCGGGAAAATTATTACTATGAATATTGTACCTACCTACTACTAAAACTTTTTTCCTTCACAATACTGACAAATCGACTTTGATACCTACTTCTTCGCAGACAGACTAAAAAGAATATTCTGTGATTGGATTCTAATAACAATTGATAGAAAAAAACCTTTCGAATCAATGGACAGGACAATCTGAAAATTTAAGTCTCTTTCTAAAACAAACTTAATTCTATAACCGCTTGGCCACGATTGTATGGGCGAGCGGCGCGTATTTCAAAAACATTTTTTTAATATTATTCCAAAACGAAGGACCACTTTGTTACAAACAAATAGGCCTCCAAAGAGTGGTGGAGCGAGGAGAAACGAGGACGGCGGCGCTCGCTTCTACGAACGTAGGACAACTAACTGACAACTCGCGCCGCCGCCCCGTGTCACCCGCTCCCGTTTATTTTTAAAAATCCAAAAGGTTATATATACATATAAAACAAGGTTGTAAAAGATTACAAAGCGTCGCCTACACAGCCCATAAAAAATGAGTGCCTGCCCTTATCCCACTTAATTTAGTGTCGGCGCAGTATGTCTTCTTTTACCTCTCTCTTAGCTTGTCTCATGCAGTTCATCCATCTTTTATTAGGTCGTCCTCTGCCCCGTCATCCCACTACAATCATACTCATCACTCTTCTAGTCACATGGGTCTCCTCTCTCCTCATCGCATCTCCATATCAACTCAAACGGTGCCACTTTCAGGCTTCCTCTTCTCAATCTTCTCTCATCCTTCTTCTTCGTGTCCAGCATACAAAATTAGTCTGAAAAGTACATACAATTTGATGCCGTCAATTATTTCGTTAGCAAACGAACACTTGCCTGCGACGCATAATGTTATGAGTTTGATTTCCAAGTATTTTTATAATTTTATTATAAGTTAGGTATACTTATATATACCAAAAATAATAGTTATCTGGCCACCATAACACAAGCCTAGTTGCTTTGTTTCGGATTAAAAAACGTTATGTGCAGTGTCATATGATATTAATTTCATTGCCCGCCCCGCTCGTGGCCCGACCGTAACAAAATCCAATATCCAATCTTGCAAGACTTCCCAATCACCATTCCGTTCAAAAATTGATTCGAACATTTGAGTTAATTCTTAAAGAAGATCCCTATAGCCCGACAGCTTTCGGAGGCTTCGTCCGAAAACCACTTAAAGCTATTATCAGAGTGGCTGACCTTTTCGGTAATTAGCCGGTAAATGTGCTCAGATACCGGTATATCCCAACATTGGTTACCCATAAAAGGCTTCTCCATTAGTGCGGATACGTATCGAATTGAAAACTGTTGATGGATTAATCTCTCTAATACACAAGATCTCGCTAGATAAGTCTAACGTTGAAATGGGAACGACTCGTTTATCTATTCTTTCTTATAAAGAAGACTCGTCAAGAAAACTCTGAAGTTACAAGCGCTACGAATCTGAAACTTCACATGGAGGTTCTTTTTAAGATGTAGGCGAGTATTTGAATGTTAATTGTTAATGGATTAATCTCTATAATATAAGTACAAGAGCTCGGTAGATAAGTCTGACGTTGAAATGGGAACTAATCATTTATCTATTCTTTCTTATAAACAAGACTCATGAAGATAGCTCTGAAATTACATACATAACTAGCAGCGCTCCGTGGTTTCATCCGCGTAACTCCCGAACCCGTGGGAATCTCGGGATAAAATTAGCCTAAAAATCTTCCTCAATAAATGAACTATCCAACACAAAAAAAAAAATTTTATTCGAACCTGTGGATCCTGAGATTAGCGCGTTCAAACAAACAAACTCTTCAGCTTTATAATAGTACTAGCTATAGCGGCAAACGTTGTTTTGCAATATAGATAAATAACCTAGATCGGTATTTAGGCCCGGAAGATGGCGCTACACTTTCACTTTTTTCTGAACTAGAATTTTGGAAAATTCCACCTTTAAAGGGGAAAAAGGGGCAGTTTTAAAGTTTGTTGTTCGTAGTAACTATTTATGTATTCTGTGTTTGTTGGATCATAGAAACTCCATAACTACATAAGTCATTATAGCCTATAACTCAACTCCACCATAAACCGTACCCTTATAAACCATAGTGCAGCATAAAAGCCTTTGAAATGATGTCCTTTAATGTAACCTCCATCTAAAAGCCAAGCCACATCCTAAGAACTTTAATTACATACGTAATTTGGCTTAATGCGCTTAAAGATGCTTTTTCACTAGAGGCTGCTGAGCGGTGAGTTAAAAATCCACCAATAGTATCACTCTATTTAAGATAGATAGATAAATTATTCATTGCATTACACAAGTAAAAGAAATCTCTTTTTAACACTTTTTTGGGGGAAAAAAGGAATTTATAAATCCCTCTCCAACCATAAATCCCTAACGACATTTTTTTCATATCACAACAACAAGTTTGTCCATATCGTTAAAAAAATAATCAACAAAATGAGCAGCCAAAAAAAAATTAAAATCTAACCGTATTGCCTCCTCTTTTTTTTGAAGTCGGTTAGTAAAATATGACCTCCTAGCAGCGCTCTACGGTTTCACCCACGCAACTTTTGATCCCGTGGGAATATCGGGATAAAAAGTTTGTTAGTTTAGCCTATGTTATGTTATTCCCAACGAATCAATGTATCCCCATACCAAATTTTATCAAAATTAGTCATAGTTTCGGAGCCTATTTGTTACAAACATGAAAAAAAAACAAAAAAAAAACAAAAAATATTTTCTCTTTATAATGTTTTAGTGTAGACTAGCGACCCGCCCCGGCTTCGCACGGCTATATTATGCATGTATTATACATATAAACCTTCCTCTTGAATCACTCTATCCAAAAAAAACCGCATCAAAATCCGTTGCGTAGTTTTAAAGATTTAAGCATACAAAGGTATATAGGGACAGAGAAAGCGAGTTTGTTTTATACTATGTAGTGATAGTGATAGAGGAATACCAACAAACATACTGAGAAACAAACATACCAAAGGTTCAATATCTTGTTAGAACCGTAACAACTAGTTCTGCAGAAAGTTACATTTTCTAAAGTACAAAGTTACCCCATTCATGTCCCCTAGTTTTGTAATTAAAAGCTTTTACTTGTGTAAGATTCTAGATAAAATAAATTAAATTGTTTTATCTGTTCTTACTTGGCTTTGAAATCAGAAATAAAACATGGTTTGCGAAGTGGAAGTGCTTTTGGAGAATTTTCAAAAATAACCTTGCTAATGTTAAAGTTTTTATTTTATTCAGTTAGAATGAGATCACATTGAATCGTCTTAAAAACTGTGTCTTCAAGGAAAATTAGTTACTTTTAGTTAGTGACGATTTTTTTTTGTAGATAATACGTCTGTCGGTTTAACGTGGGCAATTGAATATTTGGCATTTTACATCGCAAGCGGTTGTTCGCCCGCTGCGCCACAAAAGTCTTCTTTGAGCTCATAATGTTTACTTATTCTTTCAAATTATTAATTTCAAGATAAATTATTTCCCTTTAAATTACTCTAAGAAAATACATTCAATCAAAAACTTTCATCAAAAGGACAATGAACACTTCCATAGAAGACGTGGCTTCTGTCTTGATTGCATCAAACATTTTTTAGTGATGTAAATATCATTTAAATTAAGTAACTAGTACATCAAAGATCATAAAAGCCAAATATTGGAGTGCTAGAATACTTCCATGAACTTTGGTTTAAGGTTTCACTCGGTAAAGATTAATAATTAAACTTTAAAATAAAAACAACATTATATTATTTCGATTCGTAATGATCATAGCATTGAGGAATATCAGCGTTCATATTTAGTTTTTCTGTCAATCCAAATTCAAAGAATAGCAATTAGCTATTCACTAAACATTATTAATTTCCGAAAACATAACGACGAGGGGTGGTATTAGTAAAATAAACTTAATCTATACTTATAATATTATAAAGCCGAAGAGTTTGTTTGTTTGTTTGAACGCGCTAATCTCAGGAACTACTGGTTCGAATTGAAAAAATATTTTTATGTTGGATAGTCAAACTTTCAAGAAAGGCTATAGGCTACTTTTGACGTGAAAACGTTTTATAAATTGAACACCTGCAATCTCAAAAAAGTGTGACGTCACGCGTCACGGTAACTATAGCAACGTTTTATCGTTGCCATGGTTACCATCAATGTTTTCTTATGACATTATCACGTAAAATTATCGTCCGGAAACAAACTTTACAGACAACCATTTTTTTATTTTGATATTTCTACGTGATCGAGACGTAAGCGGGTGAAACCGCTGGGCGCAGCTAGTCTATGATAAAATAATAAGAACACTTTTTATTGGAACAGCCAATTACGGGTTTTGTCCTTTACTTCAAAAATAAAATATTCCGTACTCACAAAAACTAGAATAACTTACTTATTACTTCGTAGAATGTAACTCAGAAGTAGCTAAGACAAACATGTACTTACAAGTCAAACGTCAAGAATTTTATCAACGTGCCCACAAAATGAATGCCTTTCTAGATATGAAAAATCGTTGAGTACCTAGTCTATATTGGGGAAGTAACCACAAGAAACTTATCTGACATCAAGTCCACCCAGTTTTGATGGAAGTAGCTAATCCAACCTCTTTCTTATTATAACCATTTAACAAAGAGGTTTGAATATCGACATTTGTAATTTTAAATGTTTTTCTAAATGAGTACTGTAATAGTATATATTATAGTAATATCTTATTTTAATACAATAAACTTAATAACCTAAAGTGGTTGGATTAGCGACATCCGTTATAAATTGTAACGTCATAAACGTTACATTTGTTTTTTTGCAAGAAACCTTTCTTTTACATCAAAGTCTTAACTTTTTTTACCGTTTTTAAACACGTCAAAATATTAGTGCAGTTACTTCTCTAGACTATAATGGTCATAGATAGTGGTTCTTAACCTTTTCAAACTTGTCATCTATTATCTGCCCATTTACTTTAAAGCCCTGCTTGATAAATCATTTTCAATCAATTATTATCAGATTTAATAACAATTTTTACTCCCGCGGGGGTAATTACCCCCAGGTTAAGAACTGTGGTCATAGAACTTCGATTTTGGCTGTGTTTGCTTCCCCTCTCCGCACTTCATCGTACCTACAGTGTTTACAGAGTGGTATAGCTTATTTGGTAGGCGTTATGCCAAGGAGACTCATTTCAAATTCACAATTCTCAGAGGGAAAACTTCGTCAGTTTATGATCTGTTTGTTTAAGGAAAAAAGTTAAGGTTATACGCAATTAGTCAATTTTGTTGTCGAATTCGAACGGGGCCAAGGGGCTCACTTCTCCTGTGTTGAGAAACAGGGATAAATTGGGTCAAATGTGCAGTAGCAATCTCACAAAGCACTAATTTTGCTGTTACGGTGAAGGGAAACATCGTGACGCACAGTTGTCAAAATAATGATGGCTTGGCAATATTTGAGCATATAACACAAATTTAAAAAAGATGATAAAATTGTCCGTTTTTCTAGTTTACAATGAAAAAATAGTGTTTCATGAACTAGATGTGGAAAAAATATATTTAAGTCATTTAGTCAAAAAGGAATAAGGGATTAAGTCACGTGTTTTTTTAGTTTCTTCGGCAGTATCTAACACCATTACACACATAGGAATTTCAAGAACCGAACCTCTTAGCAAATAAGTAATTTTTGTTCGAATTTTTGCCATTATTTTATCATTTTAATACTAAAATGCTACATCCAGAAAATAAAAACGAAGACGCCATCTATCGTTATTTTAAAAAGCCGGATGAAAAACGTTACGGATAAGTTTTTACGTCTATCCCCAAGTTATAAGGGAGGCAGTCAATCTTGAGTGTTCGAGCGGTTAGGAAGAAAAATGTGATCGGACTACAAGTGTTATCAGTTGGGACTCTTACTTCAAACTGTGCTCATCTATTATATGGTAGGTATACTTGGAGCTGAAGATGGAATTCGAATGAGCTGGTTTCAATCGGTAGCTTTAAAAGGTGCAAAGTCATTTTTTGTGCGTGTAAAAAGATTAATTTGTTACTTTTGATGCTTTAGCCCTAGGTGTTTTGAAGTTTTTAAATCAAATTTTATCTAGGACCCCTTCGGACTAAAATACAGAAGAATGAAAATGACGTGGCTGTATGGGGTAAAGATCTTTTGCCTGTCCCCTTTCGATTAGGCTAAAAAAAATGACGGGCGACAAACCATTTAGATACAGTCGGTAAAATAAAAGTGGAGGTTCTCCGTAGATATCAAAAATTGCTATTATCAGAATGTTTTCAATTCAAGGGTTTTAAAGTTCGGTTTGAGTCGAAGGACTTTTTTAATTTAGAACTCTACGGTGAGCCTCCACTTTTGTTGCCAAATAGTACTTAAAATACATGGGATTGAAAATAATATTCAAAGTCTTCGGAAGAATTATTATTTATAGCTGCGCCCCGCGGTTTTACCTGCGTTAGTGTCTCATTAAAAGTGATATTAATTTGCTACAAATACAGAATTCATGATAGTTACTACGAACTACAAATTTTATCAGCCCTTTAAAAAAAGCCCTTTAATAAAATTAAAGGCCTTTGCCTTTTTATAAAGTTTTTTTTTGCTTTATTTTTTCTTCTTTAGGGTTCTTATTTCGAAAAATCCTTTCTTAGTTTTAGACTCGTAGCTCTTGTCATTTCAGCTCTTGTCATAACGACAAGAAAAACCAGAAAAAAACCTTTAATCGAACGTCTATAATCGTAGAAATAATGAACCAGATAGTTACCTATTTCAAAGGATATCCTAAGCACCTACCTACTTATCTATTACAAAAACCAATAGTTTCCGAAGAGGTTTTCTCAATTAGACCAACTTAAGTGTGTTTCGTTCCGGATGCTCGCCAAATTGACGACGCACAAGGTTGCGGGTTCGATTCTGGCCTCAAGCAAATATTTATATACAGGTATTTGTTTCTGATCTAGGTGTTAATTTATCCGTTGTCTGGCTACCAATACAAGAATATAGTTGCTTTAGCTTGGGGCTAGATAGCGCTGTGTCCTGCAATAACTATCCTAAAAACTACGGAAAAAAAATTGGGAGAATAATCGAGGTATCAAAAAAATTAAATATTATAATTGTAAAATAAAATAAAAAGTTGGACTAATTTCAAAGCCTAATATTTGAAGAAAAATAACCCACGACCTTCGGAATGAAAGTCGATTTATCTATCACTAGCGACCCACCCCGGCTTTGCACGGCTATATTATGCATGTATAAACCTTCCTCTTGAATCACTCTATCTATTAAAAAAAACCGCATCAAAATCCGTTGCGTAGTTTTAAAGATTTAAGCATACAAAGGGATATAGGGACAGAGAAAGCGACTTTGTTTTATACTATGTAGTGATGTAGTGACTAGGTCAAAACCGACTTCACGGCTTAGTTGGCTCAAGACGTATTGACAAGTTCTTTCTGCTGGACACGGTCGATTAAGTTGAGAAGGTAGTATAGGCCCTTGTTCAATCATGTGGGCTAGGCAAGCCTACTCCAACCTCAAAAAGGACCCAACTAAAGAGATCCAAAAAAAAATAAAAAATAAAAACGAAAAAATCGAGTGTCGGTACTCGACCTACCCTCGGTTACTACCCTCAACTATCAACATGAGAGGCTCAACGCTCGCCGCTGCTCCAGTCTCCTCGCGACTATGACTATTGTAACATAGTCGAAACGTCGAGGTAAGAGAAATAAAAAACAAAAAATACGCGTTAAGACCCGGGAAAATACTTACTATGAATACAAATCGTGTGAGTTTTAAAAAGTTTAAAGAGATCCAATTGCCGAAAACAGCCCGTATACAAGTAGCCCCCAACAACCTTAGTAGGTTGGAATTCTGTCATTTCTACGAAAAAAAAAAACCTGAAAATAAATAGAATTTGGCGGGCCTTCACTCCAACATCACCTTAATTTATCCCATCTCGGTGAGTGTGTAGGTACACTAACACTTGGTAATCCTACACCCCTTCGTCCGTTCACCCCTCAGATAAATAGTCGACTATTTCGCCCACACTATTCGATATCGATAAGGGATCGAGATAATCGCCAATTCGATTCGAGTTACGATTGCGTAAATCGATTTTTCTGACGAACTGAGCTATCGAGTTTAGTGTTTTTACGTTGTTTCAGGTTTATTTAGGTTGGGTGGGTACAATCGAGTAAGAAAAGTGGGTTGTCACAGTAGAGGTTTTAATTTGGTATTATTTTAGTGTCCCTTAACATGAGGCTATCGAGCCTTGGACATTTGAAAGACTTGCGTAGAGTCGAAGCCAACTCGTAGACGTCCTTTACAATAACAAGTTTAATGGAAAAGTATTGATATTAATATTTTTTAGTTTTTATTAATTAATTAGTTCGTCTTTAGTTATTCCAAAACGAGGTTTAAGGATAGTCCGAGATGTGAATTTAAACCTTAGATTTCGACACAGATTTACTCGTGAACTATAGTCTAAACACTATCCCTATATAATCTATAGGGATATTGTTTAGATTATAGTTCCCTATATAATCTATAGGGATAGTGTTTAGACTATAGTTCACGAGTAAATCAGTGTCGAAATCTAAGGTTTAAATCTACATCTCGGACTATCCTTAAATCTTGTTTAGGAATAAGGGGGTATAAGTCTAGTATAATAAGTCTATACGTTTACAAGTGTGAAAATGGATCCTAAAGTCTTAGGCCCGTATTAATAAATCGCTCTCAATATCGATCTTGAGTGCGTATCAATCGAGTAAGTCTTGAGATGTGGTCACTATCTTAAGTTAGGCGTTAATTAATAGATAAAACTCAAGTTTTAACCACGCTCTTGAGATTTGAGACTGATCTTGAATGACAGTAACGCTTTGTTCTTACCTAAAATGATATGTTCTTACCCTATGGTAGGTAGTGTCGTCATATTTTGCTGTCAACTTGTTTTTAATGTGAAAAAATTTAAAAAAATGTAAGATTTGTATGACCCGCAATCAGACTTGAGTTCACGAAACTACATCTTGAGACATATTTTGAGAGCTGAGTTTGATTTATTAATACGGTATGACTCAAGTGATACGTCGCTCTTTAATCACGTCTTAAGATAGGTTTATTAATCAGCGCAACAACTCAAGAGCAAACTCAAGATTGAAATCGATATTGAGTTCGGTTTATTAATACGGACCCTAGTACTATGTTATATTGCTACTTTTAAAGTCCTAGTACTATGTTATATTGCTACTTTTAAAGAACCTCTATTACCTGTAACAAACAATAAATAAATTGAAACTAGAATACAGGCCTTGGCTAAGTTTAGGATCTAGTTCTCGCCCAAATAAGCTAAACTTTAAATAAATAACTTACTTTGTATTACAATAAATAATCGATGTGTGTTTGTTGTGGAAAAGATTTTTTTATTTTTATTATAGTCAGGTATAATAAGTTTATTTTAATTAATTTAGGTATAATTTCAATAATTATTAGTTATAAACTCGATGAGTACTTTGTCTCAGTGCAAACAGTTTTCCTACCCCCTTTTGTTAACAAGCGTAGTTTATTTACAAAAAATCTCGCATTCTTATTTTATTCAATGTATCATACTAAAATTTAAATTCATGTTGTTATGAGTTGTAATAATTGTTATACTTAGGTATTTTAAGCTTTTATAGGCGCCTCTAGCCTGACAAAGCAAATTAATATTACGACATATCAATACTTTCTTATTGTATTGTTTTTGTTTAATATTAATATTTATGATAATAAAGAACTTTTGAAATGAATGAAATGAGTTATAAACTAATCTAAACACATAACAAAATGTGAAAATCTTTGTAAATTCATAATGCAAATAACCTCGCACTGCATGAGTTATAGAACATTCAAATATTATTAGTTTTACAACTCTACCGTGGATTCGTTTGTGAATTGGAATAATTTGTATATTTTATCTGGATTTTAGAGTATTGGAACAGTTAACTGCAGGCACAGCTATCAAAATTGATGGAGGTTATAAAATAAGACGTGAATAAGGTTTACTAAAAAATATTTCCAATTTTCCATTATGCCTCTATAGGTCGTGGGCAGACTCAGTATGCCAGCTTAAAAGAACTGAAAGATGTCAAAAATTACATGTTTTCAAGGAGGTTAGGTTTTTGAAGTTCCTATATGTGTAATAGCGTCAGATGCTGATAAAAAAACAGGCAGAAGTGAAAACTGTATTTCTGTGTAAAATCTCATCTGTCGCGCTGTATATCTGTGTAAAATCTCATCTGTCAAATCTCATCTGTCGCGAGAACGGGTGAAAATGCTCACCCACAAAAGTGCCCAACGCGCCATAAGAAGTTTTCACTTCAAAAAGGATAACATGCGACTTTAAATGCTTTTATCTATTTCCCACATCTAGAAAGTTCACGAAAAACTATAAATTTTATCATAATCTAGAAAAACGGAGAATTTTATTATACACTAGCGACCCGCCCCGGCTTCGCACGGCTATATTATGCATGTAATTCTGAGTAGCGACAAATAAATTATACATATAAACCTTCCTCTTGAATCACTTTATCTATTAAAAAAACCGCATCAAAATCCATTGCGTAAGTTTAAAGATTTAAGCATACAAAGGAAACACATACAAAGGGAAAGGGACAGAGAAAGCGACTTTGTTTTCCTACTAATATTATAAATGTTAAAGTTTGTGTGTGCGTGTGTGTGTGTGTATGTATATTTGTTACTCCTTCACGCAACAACTACCTGACCGATTGCAATGAAACTCGGTATCTAGATAGCTGTAGACCTGGATTAACACTAGGCTACTTTTTATCATACGACATACGCGGGTGATACCGCGGGGCGCAGCTAGTTATACTATGTAGTGATGATAGTGATGTTTTCTATTCACCATCATTGTTTTATACCATTATGGTCGAAGTTTTAATACACCTCCACCTCATACAAAGACTTCATGACTCTACGAGTGACGTCATCAAACATCACTTTCAGAAAGTGACACTACATAACACCAAGAAGAAAGTTATTGTTTATATCATATGGAGTAGGATAATTTTATAAGGGTTCCGTATGATTTTAAAACTCAACTTCTGGCTGTAATTGTTAATCAAAGGGACCTAACCAATATTTATTTGTCAAAACCCAATCAACTATTGTTAATTAGGGCGTAGGACTTTCCAGGAGTGTAAACATTCAAATATATAATTACTAGCTAGTCTCAATCCCGTGGTATTTTTGGGATAAAATGTAGCCTATGTGTTAATCCAGGTCTCTAGTCATCTAGTTTCATTGCAAATTGCAACATACTAACACACAAACGTTCCCATTTATAATATTAGCGGTTAATTTAGAACACGGTTGATAAATAAACTTTTTAACCTTATGAATTCATATTATCGTATTCATAGTGATTATGAGATGACAAAGCTAACCACTGCTCCAGTCTTCTCGCGACCATGACTTCTTCAACTTAGTCGAAACGTCGAGTGAAATAATTGTAACAAATACGCGGTTAAGATTCGGGAAAATAATTACGGTTGATAAATGACGGACATATGAGGAACATTATAAAACAACCGAAATTAGAACGTTCTTTTTTTGGAGTCGGTTACAATATTCGTCACTGAACATATTACGATCGTGCAATGTTGCAGTTACCTTTTAACCAAATTTTTTGATGTGTTATAGGTGGAACACCTGCATTCACACAAAAGTGTCATGGTAACATCGTGTGACGTCATGTGACATAGTAACATTAGGAAACCAGAGTATTTAATGATAATATCGCTCATCTGGGCTGGTGTTATGGTGAGGAGTGACGAATAGAAGACTTATATAACAAAGAAAATCATTATATTTTATCTTTTTCTTATGACGTTATCGTGTAAAATAATCGTCCGTAAACCAACTTTACAGAAACCATTTGGTTTTTTTTTAATTTTAAAAGCACACCATTGTCAGATCTTTTATCGCGTAATGTCGCAGCGTTACTTTCTAACCTATTTTTTTTGCACATGCTCCAAATCATAGTCTAACTAACTCATTGTCCACTCGCCAGCTCCTCAGCATCGGTTTCAACAACGAGCTCGCTGAACCCTATAACTTGTACGAACGAAACTTGTCTGATCTATTTTGTTCAGTAGCCCGGGCTCCCTTGACAGATAGTGAGACCAAGTTGGCTCGTAAATTGAACAAGACTCCAAAACTGTCACATAGTTTGTTTGGAAAAGAATTTCGTAAGGTTTATTCGTTTTTGAGTCATATTTACTGTTCGTTTTGGCTTCGATTTGATATGTAGGTATTAAAACTCAAAACTCTTACCCATTTGGAATTATAAAAAGGTCCGGACATTTTATAAAAAGGTCCGGAGCTTGGCATAGTGGTTTTTGCGCTATGCATTTGCATAGCGGAAAAAAAACCACTCCCTCTATCGGCCCTCTATCGATTGGCATGGGTATTGAAATCGATACCCATGCCAATCGATAGAGGGCATTACAGTGAACAAATAATGCCTTCACGTGTTGTACTGTGTAAAAATGCGCGGTGCATTTCGAAACCCATACGTATCCATAGATGGCATTACGGTGAACAAATAATGCCTTCTCACCGAACCTCTAATATGTCTCCGAAACGGGATATAGGTACCTACGAAGAAACGTGATTTGTTCAACAACATGATTCAACAAATATCCCGTTCCCGAGACGCTTTAGGGTTCGGTGTGAAGGCATTATTTGTCCACTGTAACGCCCTCTATTGATTGGCATTGGTCTCGAAATGCACTGCGGCATTTTAAGTTACTATGCCAAAAATGTCCAAAGGCTTTTGCATGAAATCACTTATACGTCTTTAAAAAATAGGTACCGGGTGACCGGGTGAATTTTTGGTCGTCTTTAATTTTTTTAATGGTTACTTACTTAGTCCGCTGGCTCAGCGACCCAAAGTGGATCTTGGCTTCCGAAACGAGAGTCTTCCGTCGCTTCCTGTCCTGCGCTATTTCTTGCCAAATGTTGACTTGAAGTGCTTGCAGGTCAGCTTCCACTGTGTCCTTCCAGCGATACCCGGGTCCCACGGCCTTCAACTGGTTGGGCGATACATGTCCTTTTTTATTTATTTATCGCAAATACAAATAAAATAATAAATAAAGCTTTTTACAAATTGTTAGGTAAGTTTTCGTTTAAACGTCCCAAAATATTTTCCTCAATTTTTACCTACATTTTTCATTCGCTGAGCTTCGTGTAAATATCTATACCTATACCTACCTATACAATTTTTAAGCTAACAAACCCGGTTTGTGTAAATGTGTAGCGGACGCGTCTGATACTGCAGCACGTACGCCTAAAACATAGAAATAAAACACCTAGACTGGATACTACAATATAGGCGAAATACAGGTTGTTACTCTATTATAATAAGTTACAGATGTATAATGACATGTCCATTAACAGGTTCAAAAATTTGCTTAGGCAAAAAATTGTGCGGTAAGGTGTATTATGATACTTCTTCCTACCTTAATGTTATGAACCAATGGACATGACTAAAATTGCTCCATTTCAAATAATATGCTCAAAAACATTTGTAATCTTATCCTTTGTGAGCATGATTACAAAAAAATACCATGAGAATTTTGTGTCTTCTTCTCATTGGTGCGTTCCGAAAGCACATATCTTAACTTAGTTTTTAAGACATTTCAATGTAATTTCATGTAGTCCAAATGAATAAATAATTTTAGCTTTGACTTTATACCTACCAGCTCTCAACTTTGACTCCCATATAGATAGATAGATAGATAAACACTTTATTTGTGCAACACACAAAACATTGAAAAAAAAATCAAAGAGGACAAGAAAGCTAAAGCCTTAAAAATATTTTTATTAAGAACAGTGGTACAATTTCAATGTGCATTTGTTCATAAAATAAAGACGATTCTAGTTTTGTTTACCAACGAATTGCGGTCCAAAATCTCGCGAATTTTATCCCCAAAACAGTGACGAATCTGAATTGGTTTTACTGAATTGAAATGTACAACAAGCCGAGCTATCTAGCTTTGATTGGATAGATTTTGAATGGGAATCGGATGACAAAAGATACTGGAATTTTGATAAAAATGATTCTATGAATGTAAACTAAAAAAAAACTTGATCTAGGTACTAAAATTTCAGACTTATAGTTAGGTACTTGTAGATAGATAGATAGATTAATAAATTCTTAGTCAAAAAATTCCCAGGTCTCATATTTTTTTGTGTGTTGCGTTGTTTTAATAATTACTAGTTTAAAAAGATAAATTCTTTATTGTAAACACCATTTTTTAATTGCATAAAATATAAAAAACAAAGCTTAGGTCGAAGTGTTGCAAAGGAAGGCCTTATCGCTTAAAGCGATCTCTTCCAAGCAGCCTTGGAATAGACAAGAAGTTGAGGAAGATAAAGGGTAGGTGTGTCCAATACCTAAGGTAATGCCGGTTATAAGGGTCAATTAATAGGTTTTTAAAATACCTTGATATCACTATCACTACATAGTATAAAACAAAGTCGCTTTTTCTGTCCCTATTTCCCTTTGACCGCTTAGATCTTTAAAACTACGCAACGGATTTTGATGCGGTTTTTTTAATAGATAGAGTGATTCAAGAGGAAGGTTTATATGCATAATACATGCATAATATAGCTGTGCGAAGCCGGGGCGGGTCGCTAGTTAGTGATAAAATAATGAAAAAAATAAACAAATAAATTATTTTTCAGATTTATAGTAAAGCAAATATTTATCTAAGTAGTTTACCCTATTTTTAAGAAATATTTAGTATATTTATTAAGGTGGTAGGTACCTTACTCTATTATACCTTGTGGTCAAAGTAAGAAAGCTGGGAAGGTTATAAGGTTCCACATCAAAAATCATTATTTCTCTTCCTTGTTCTTTTTCTCGTAACTGATAAGTTCAGTCTTCAGATGATTTTATTTCTATTGAATTTTATCTTTACTTCTGGAAGAAAAAACGCTCATTAAATTTCCATCTACTTCCGATAATCCTTGAACGAACGTAAGCTCAAAATATTTTTCTATAAAATTTATCTTTAAGGGCGAACATGGACTGCATACTTTTTGATCGGCCGACCTCTTGACGCAGGTAGGTTCAAATCAACTGCGTTTTGTAGGAGGTGGCAAGATGACATAGACAAGTTTGAGACGGATTGACAATCGGACGGATTGACAAAATATCATGTAGGTACTCTGGATGGGGAGAAGAGAGAGAGAGCCTTTGCCCCTTTTTTACGGAGAGAAAATCCTCACTGATACCAACCATCCCAGAAGTGACGATGGGTTCCGACGAAGTCAAATCGACTAAAAACTCTCCAATCTTAATATTAAATTTTATATTATAATGGTGTATCAGCCAATCAAAAAGCATATTGTTTGCGCCCGCCCTAAACGCAAAGCTTAAAAACGTTAGAATAAGCATTATTAAAACAGAGTTTTCGTAAAACATTTTTCAAATACACGGAAAGTCTTAAATTTTAAGCCTCTTACAAAAGAATAACGTAGTAAATACCTACAGTACTATCAAAGGATTCTTTTGCTTTTAGAAAACGTCGATTCGCAGTACCAAAAACGTTGGTACTCTGCCAAGACATGCAGACGAGAGCTACAAAGCCTGTTTCGCAAAAAGTTTTAAACATAAATTAAAAATTCTTTTGCTTTTCTACTTACTCCAAACATGTGAGTACCTACTGTTCAAGCAATTTGCAGAAATAGATAAAATTAAAAGTCAAGTGAACTCAAAAATTTTAAGTTAATGGGCCACATTACTTTGAGATTTAAATAACCGAATTAGAATTCTGTTGAACGAATGAATTATTTTGTACTTCATTTTGTTGTTGTTATTTTTATGTGTACAGTCGCATTACCAATTAGCTGAATCCCACGTGACGTAGAGCACACTTGCAGATCTGTAAGGGTGTAAAGTAATATTACCTGATTCTGTTTTTTTAACAATATACATTGTCTGTACCATATAATACAATGTACAATATAAAAAATAACACAAAATAGGTAAATACTATATTTTTTACAGATATGCGAATGAGCTCTGGGTCGTGGGGTTCAGCTAATTGGTAATGTGACTGTACCTGAAATACATTAGCAATCAGGCCTCATATACCATATAAAGAGTTAATACGATTCGATAATTATACTATTTTGTATTGAATTTCTACATTTCGACCACTTGACCTGAGTGTCTTCATCTTTTAATTCATCTACGAATCAAAATGCCTGAAATCAATTTCCTCATAGCAAATTACTTAAGTTGTCTGTGTAGCTAAGAGATCAAAATGCCTTAAATGTAATATTTTTTAAGTAGTAAATCGCCTAGAGGTCAAAATGAGCCGATTTTAACAAAGATCAGTGGTTTCTCCATACAAATTTATTTCCCTACTAGCAGCGGTCCGCGGTTTTACCCGCGTAACTCCCGATCCCGTGGGAATATCGGGATAAAAAATAGCCAATAATCTTCCTCGAGAAATGGACTATCCAAAACAAAAATAAATTTTCAATTCGAACCAGTAGTTCCTGAGATTAGCGCGCTCAAACAAACAAACTCTTCATCTTTAAAATATTCCTAAATAATGTCTATAGAGCAATATTTTTTTTACAAAACCAAGGTTTTCTATTGGCTTTCTATTTACTTTTAATTTGCTTAAGCTATAAGAGGAGATTTCCTTTAGTAATTCGTTTTTTAAAATAGAAAAACAAATATGGGCATGTGTAAAGTAGTTATCCTAAGTTATAAAAATAAAAGGAAACATTTTTGTATGGAAAAAGAAATTCCCAAGTACCACCCTCTTATAGTTTTTATTAATATTTCATATTAAAATGTTCGCAAACATAACGCGTGCAACACTAAAACTTTTTAACAAAACTAACTTATACAAACTACAAGCCGCTTATAAAATTTAAAAGCTCTCACACTTTTATTTTATAGGAGGCTTACTTGAACTGAAGGCTCAGTTTTTACAAGCGTTAAATTGCATTTGAAACGGGAAAATATTATAACGTTTAAAGTGTGGTAGTATATCTGGTAGGGATTGGCTGACTAGTTGGGAAAGATGACTATTCGGCATCTTTCTAATCAGCTTCTAATCTTTAAAATATAACCAACATTTATAAAGGAACTTATTTTATATAAATAAAATTAAAAGTTTCAAATTTTTTTTTAATTTTTTTTCTAAATCAAACTTGTTTCAAAATTTTAAGCATTCAGTTTTCTAATTATAATTATTAAATATACAATAATTTGATAATTAAAAACCTTATTTAAATAGATTAGCCTAATGAAAAAAATAAGGAAAGTTGTCGTTCAGTATTTTTGTCATACCGTTTATAGGTTCTTTCTTTGACGTCTGTCATTTTGACAGTTACTTGCCATTTGTCGCCGTCATCCAAATTCATTTGTTATTTAATCTTCATTTGTTTATTTTTTCGATCGTCGTTTGTTTCCGTTACGACCGTCTTTTGTTTATTATTTTCGATCGTCTTTTGTTTTCCTTGGAAATTCTATTCTAGTTTACTAAATAATGAAAAGTGGTTGAAAATAATTATCCTGGTCCTACTCTTCCAGTAGAACTATTACCAATACAAGTTGATATTGTTTAAAGTTTAAAGGATAGTCCGATTGATAGAACCACTGCCAATAGAATTTAATATTATTAAAACGATGGTTCGCTTGATAGAACTACGGACAGTTTTATTTGCCCGTGGTTCGATTGATAGAACTCCGGCAGTCGGACCACGACCAATAAACGTTCTTTTCTTACATTTTAGTAAAAATTAAAAAAAAAAACCCTTGTCGTTTTAAATAAATGAAAAACTGCTACTGAGTTTCTTACTCTAGGTACGGAAATGCGATTTGCTGCTATTTCATTATTTATTACCTAACACGATTGAATCCGCTTACCGCAGCTAGTTTTCTAAAATGATAGGTAGGTATAGTAGGCAGGCGTACAATAATAACCTTATAGAAGCTGAGAAATATAACTTTCGCTTGATGTATTTTTAATCAAAACCTAAGTTATTGTTTCACGCCAAACAGTAAAGTAGAAAGAGGGTATCAAAAATTCATTTCACTTGTGAAGTGGGGAGTAAAATCACAATTTCAAACCCGTTAGAAGTATATTGCATTTTGTATTTTACTACTGATATTTTAAAGTTCTATTTTGTTTGGACATTTTTGGTTGTATCTAGTATTAAAATCGGGCACGAGGCGAAGTTTGACCTTTAATTTTTGATCAGGCATTGTTGATTGGGAATACTTTCATAATTATATTAAAGTGATTCTGTTGTTATTTAATATTGATGAGGTTAATTAATTTGGAGTCAGAGGTTGTTAATGGTTCTTGTTTACCTAATTTCATTATAATGTTGGCCGTTTTATCTAATGTGGATGATTAAATATAGCGCCAGCAACTTTATTCAATGTTATTCCAGGCGCTCTGTAATAGTGCAAAAAACATGGCCTCTCTACATGATGTGCTGGGCCATCATGTAGAGAGGTCACGTTTTTTGCACACTGGACCAGCAAGAAAATAATAACTTGTGTTATGGGTGCTAGACAACGGATATACTACTTATATACTTTTCTTTTGTAAATATATACTTATAATACATAGAAACAACCAGACCACAGACAAATATCTAAGCATAAATACTTGTAAGCTTAAGCTTAAGTATAAGCTTTCTCGTCATATTTGTTATTTTTAATGTTTTGTGTGTTGTACAAATAAAGTGTTTATCTATCTATCTATCTATCTTGTCTGAGGCGGGAATCGAACCCGCGACCCTGTGTTTGGCAGTCCGGCATGGTGACCATTGTGCCAACTGGGTCGTCAAAGATGGGCATGTGATGGTTGTAACAGAACTACACGATGACCACGTTCAGCCATCGTTGCCTACTTCCTTTGATGTGCGACCAAAAAACTGACATCGTGGCCATCCAGTCGCCAACCCACGAACCATAAGCCATTAGACACCACTACGCCCTCTAGATGTTGGTCCATATTTGTGGGCCAGCATGGTGGCCTATCATGTAGAGGGGCTATAGTCGACCATATCCAGAGGAAAAACCTCGTCAGTACGTCTACAGTCAACGAAGCCTCGGGTTTCAAGAAAACGCTATGTTTTTCTTCAATAGGCACACTTAATTTTTCAATTGATGTACGATCGATGTTCAATTGATGTACCACATTTTGAATGAAATTCGATAATTTTTACTTCGCCGACACCATTCTTTAATTTTAATTAAATAATAATTATTTTCATTAAAGATTTTTTTGCATATACTTATGCTAAAAATGCTAAAAAAACACATTGCATGCACATTGCAAACAATCTTTATTGAAATTATTATTTAATTAAAATTAAAGAATGGCTTTGGCGAAGTAGAGAAAGTAGAAAAAATATGATTTTTTTAGCCAAAATATGTGCAATTGTAGTTTTTTGACGAAAACTCAAATAAAAGAAGGAACAAATCGAAAATTACGCTTGTGATTTCAAAATCTGGCAGCGGCCAGTGGGGGCGTTGCGGTGTGATGTTTTATTAATCTTGTAACATGTCTGCAATAAATTCTAGGAATCTAGAGGTTTTCTGGTCGAATTCGACATATAATATTTCTTTGGTTCTGAAAACAAATTTCCCCTTATACCCATCTATTTATTAGTATTTATATATCTAGGTAGGTATACTAGCTGTCCCGACAAACGTTGTTTTGCAATATACAAAAAAAGTAAAAAAAAATAGATGTTGTTCGATTCTCAGCCCTAACACGAATATACACAAAAAAATTCATACAAATCGGTTCAGCCGTTTAGGTGGACATAGGTAACTAACACCGCAACATGAGACTTTTATGAATATAGGGATACTTTATTAATTTCGTTCAATTTGAAGTTTGCTTTATTTTTACCGATCACTTACCTTACAATTTTTGGAATTCTAAAACATCTGTTTATTTTGATAAGGGAAGATGGTTAAGACCACCGCCAGGTTGTGAGCCTGGACCTGACCTGAAAGGTTTGGAGACTGGCCTAATTGAATGGTTCAAAATTTTAGATTTCTGAAAAAGGAAAAATACGAATTTTTTAACAATTCAAACAGGGTTTTGAACTATAACTATAAATTCAAGCATATTATTAAATAAAGTAAATGAATATAAATGAAAAGAATAATACAAAGAATATAGATGTTCATAAAACACACTTTATTATTTTGTTGGAATTATTCCTGAAATTTTAAAACCCGTAAAATTTACAACCAAAAATTACCTTAAAACACTAAAATTAATTCCAAGTCGTAAATTTAAGAATACCCCACTATTTATGCTTCAACATAAATTCGAAAAATTCGCAATCCACTTAAGTTGGTACAGTTTAAGGCCGATATCTAGTTTGACCGGGCAACTCACTTTGCCCGGTATATGTGAGTTATGGTGCAATTTTAGTAGCTGCGAGCGAAGTCAGGGCTATTACTATGACTTACAGCGTTTGAGTTGGCGGTATTGACCAGTCAATTGGATTTATTTGTTGGATTATGCTTTTGTTGTAACGTATGGGTGTTAGTGGAAATATATTGACTTGTAGGAGGTAAAGGTACTTGTTTCTAATGGTGAGGAATAATTTATGGGATACTTGTATACTCCCCTGACTATGAGACCCAAAGTGGAGCTTGGCCTCCAAAACGAGAATCTTTCTTCCTTCCTTCCAATGATTTTTTTAAGTGCATGGCCTGCACTGAGCTATCTGGAAATATATTTTCGTTAACTAGATGGTTAACATTCGAGTTATATGTAATGAAAATTCATACTAACAGATGTCGCTAACGTAACTTAATTCGAAAAGAGGTTAATGCGATTCTTAAATTCAACTATGACGGTACTTGACTGAGTGGCGTAGTTGATAAGCGGACTTGAACGGTATTCAAAGGATGCGAGTTCGAGTCTCGACTCGAACTCGCATCCTTTGTTGATCCTGTCCTAGATCTCTATATTTGGGTCCATTTTGCGTGAGGATGAAGTAGGCTTGCCTAGCACATAATAATATTATACTACCTTCATAACTTAGTAGACCGTATCCTGAGAACTTGTCAATACGTTTGGATTCAACTAAACTACGCGTTTAATCACTATATTTTGTTTCACCGTAAGATCAATGTCAATTAGCGCTCATAAATAAATAAGTTTATGGGATATTTTATGGACATAGACAGACACACCTAAGTAAAGTCATATAGGTACCTATAGAGTAGCTTAACTTAGGCATAGTAAAATAACCTCTGCCCATGGCTTTCCTTTACAAAAAAACAAATGCAACCCTATTTCACCCTCATCATCATCATCATCATCATCATCAGCCGGTGTCAGTCCACTGCTGGACGTAGGCCTCTCCCAAGATACGCCACTGAGCCCGATCTTCGGCTCTTCTTCTCCATTCACTGCCCACCGCTTTGCGTATGTCGTCGCTCCACCTGGTCACAGGGCGTCCTACACTACGTTTGCCAATTCGCGGTCTCCACTCCAAGACAAGTTTACCCCAACGATTATCAGTCCTGCGGCAGATATGACCAGCCCACTGCCACTTCAGTTTGCTAATCCGTTGAGCTATGTCGATCACTTTAGTTCTCTGGCGAATTACTTCGTTCCGGATTCGATCCCGCAGAGAAACACCGAGCATAGCTCTCTCCATAGCTCGCTGAGCGACTTTAAATTTGTGGACTAGTCTAGCTGTGAGTGTCCACGTCTCGGCTCCGTAAGTCATCACAGGTAGGATGCACTGATTAAAGACTTTTGTCTTTAAGCACTGCGGTATAGGCGACGAGAAGACTCGACGGAGTTTCCCGAATGCTGCCCAGCCCAACTGAATTCTTCTCTGGGTTTCCTTCTCAAAGTTGTGTCTGCCTAGTTGGAGCGTCTGCCCTAGGTAAACATACTTCGCAACAACTTCGAGTAGGATTCCATCTACAGCAATCGGTTCCGGGACAACATGCTCGTTGTACATGATTTTTGTTTTATCCAAATTCATCCGGAGACCGATGCGACGAGAAGAATCAGCTAGGCCATTCAACATTATCTGTAAGTCCGGCAGCGTTTCTGCCATAATGACGATGTCATCTGCAAATCGTAGGTGAGAGATGTACTTACCGTTAATATTGATGCCGCGATCTTTCCAGTCCAGCGTCTTAAACATATCTTCCAAGGCATTAGTGAACAGTTTCGGGGATATGACATCCCCCTGTCTCACTCCTCGGCGCAAATGGATATGTTTAGTTTTCTGGTTCTGTACTTGTACAGTCATCGTTGCGGCATTATACAGACATCTCATCACTTCGATATATCGCCAGTCCACTTGGCAACGCTGCAAGGACTCCAGAACGGACCAGGTCTCGATTGAGTCAAAGGCCTTCTCATAGTCCACAAATGCTAAGCACAATGGTCGATTGTACTCTTCGGTCTTCTGTATAATCTGCCGCATTGTGTGGATGTGGTCTATGGTGCCGTAACCGCTTCGAAACCCGGCCTGCTCCGGAGGTTGGAACTCATCGAGTCTTCGCGTAAGACGGTTCGTGATGACCCTTGAAAACAGCTTGTAGACATGGTTCAGTAGCGAAATCGGGCGGTAGTTTTTCAATAGGGTTTGGTCTCCTTTTTTGAAAAACAAAATCACCATGCTACTGTTCCACGCCTGTGGAGTTCTCCCAGTGAAAAGAACGGAATTGAAAAGCTGTTGAAGCTGAGGGAGTACTGGAGCTCCTCCGGCTTTTAAAAGTTCTGTTGTGATTCCGTCTTCTCCCGGGGCTTTTCCATTTTTGAGCTGTTTAAGGGCCCTCACGATCTCGTCTCGGCTGATTTCGGGCAGATCTTCTGTGAAGTGGCGGGTTAAGGTTATTTAGGGTTATTTCACCCTCATAGGGATGGAATTTCGAAAAACCCATTCTTAGTGAGAACAGAGAACCTCCAAATTTCATGTCTCTAAACCAGCAGTTATGTTTTTCATATCAGTCGGTCAAGACTTTGAATTTATATTTATAGAATACTAGCGACCCGCCCCGGCATGTATTATACATACAAACCTTCCTCTTGAATCACTCTATCTATTAAAAAAAAACCCATCAAAATCCGTTGCGTAGTTTTAAAGATTTAAGCAGTCAAAGGGAAATAGGGACGGAAAAAGCGACTTTGTTTTATACTATGTAGTGAAGTGATAGTGATACTGAAG
This sequence comes from Idaea aversata, assembly GCA_907269075.1. Taxonomy (NCBI): domain Eukaryota; kingdom Metazoa; phylum Arthropoda; class Insecta; order Lepidoptera; family Geometridae; genus Idaea; species Idaea aversata. The sequence goes on from OU026100.1 coordinate 2,180,678, forward strand.
CTGAAATCAATAACTCATTTTTCAGCTATCAGAGTTAAAATTATCATATTTCCTAAAGAAAAATTGTCAGAAAAAATGACAGATTAACTTTTAAAAGCAGATAAATAAGTTATAAATTTCGGTTGTAAAGTTAACTGCAATTATTTATTACAAAAGTTTTATCTCGATTATTTGTATAATCGATTCGGAACCGAGTTTGTCTCGTTTATAAATATTGAATCGAGTAACTCGCGTCCGGACCCCGAGGCAGTGGACTCTCGGATTATTATCAGAACGTTTTCAAATTTCAAACCGAATAAATAGGAGTATGATGGGGGTATGTCATTCGTAAATTTTAATTCCGTACAAAGTTTTTGATTTGATTACTTGTTGAATGTTGTTTAATTAGAGTTAAGATGTTTTAACGAATCGTCGACGAGTTTTCGGAGTATTTTAAGTCACGTTCGATTTAAATTTCTAATTTTATTAGTATTAAATAATAATAGTTATTAGAAAATAATACCAAAAAAAATTTTGTGTGTGTGTAACCTTTACGCGCTATTGAATTAAAACTTCTTTTCCAAGCGTAATTTTGAAGGAAACAGAATAAATAATAGATTTTTACAAAAATATCTAGTATTTTCAAAGGTTTCCGCTACTCTAACGTATAATCAAACTATCTAATTAGAGATAGAAGAATAACATCGCGGACAGTCACTAACTTCCTAATACTAATGAAGGTCTTCGGTAAAGGTGTAGTACCTCTATGCACCAACCTCTTTTATTAATTTCACAAAGTAGATAATATAGGTATGCAACCTATTAAGTCCAGTTTTGGCGGGAACGAGCCAACAACATGTCGTGCTGCAGTTTTATTTACACGAAACTTAGTTGTAAACCGAGTTAAATTGTATAATTCCGGTGGAAAGTTATCTAATTTAGTTCTGTGAAAGTGCACAAGTGTAGTGAAAGTAAAAATCAGTGTCAAACATGGACTTTTCTCGTTGCCTCCAAAATCTCCTACAAGGTTATAGTAAAGTAGCCACCGCTTTACTATGACCCCTGACTTGACAAACTGTGACTTGACGACTTGACCATCTTGAAACACTTTGAGCCCGATTTCTGTAAATCGGGCCATAACTTGATGCAAAATATTACTTGATACTGGCTATATGCACAAACCGTGCGAAGCCATAACTGAAGAAAAAAAAAACCTGCTGAAAATGAAGAACAAGATGAAAATGGCATAAGTTCCTGGGGCCAAACAAGAGAGAAAAAAAAAACCTATTAAGTCAGCTGTCATTTTGAGGTTAGATCTGAACATAGACTAACAAAAATGGATCTGAGTTACTACTGTGGTTTTACTTTAAAAAATTGATGAAATTCTTCGTTTTTAACTTCGTTAGATAACAATTCCATTGATAATTGATTGACAAACAATCATTGTCTTTCGTGAAATAGATGTGGAAAAAAGATAAATAAGCATTTAAGTGTTTTAAATTTTCTTCATCAGCATCTGACGCTAGTACAGTCACATTACCAATTAGCTGAACCCGACGTGACCCAGAGCTTATTTGCATATCTGTAAATAATATAGTATTTACCAATTTGTTATTTTTTTATATTGTTTATTGTCTTGTATAGTATATTGTTTAAAAAAAAAACAGAATCAGGTAACATACTTTACAACCCTACAGATTTGCGAGCGAGCCCTAGGTCAGGTGGGGACTGTACACATAATATTACAGGAACTTCAAGTACCTAACCTTCTTGCAAACAAGTAATTATTTTTCGAAGTTTTGACATTATTCTTTACAAACACATCTCAAGTAATATGCGATGATGTTTAGATCCGGATGTTTTGCTACTAGTTCATTCAATGCTCAGTGCTCAACGCCCATGTTGATATTGTATTTTAAATGTTACGAATTTAAACCAAATAATATTATTAAGAATTTATTTATTCACATTAAAACAATCACAAAATAGGTAAGTAGGTACGGTCGGCTGCATAATTGCAAACCCACCGTAGAGCTCCAAAACGGCTGTTATAAGAATGTTTTCAACACGAGCAAGATTCTAGACACCTGCTTTAGTTGAAGTTTAAAGTCTTCTAACTCATCAATTAATCAAACAAAAATTATTAGAATGTAAACATTCCAAAAATAGTAATTTTCAAACTCTACATATAATATCTACTTAAAACAATAACAAAATAAATTTAAAAAAATTAAAACTAAACCTAATCATTAAGAATAAGATTCATAAGATAATATTTTTATTATGTTTTATTAACTTTTTGTGTGGTGCTGAGGCACAGCGCAACCATGAACAGCGATTGTTACTTTGGTTTTTGACTATAATATAAAGCTTTGATTTCGCAGCGGGTACTTTCATAGAATCGTATAAAAACAAAAAATTGCATACTTCAGATCAAACACTCTTTTGACCGTAGCCTGCGCTCTAATTAATCAATCAAACAGCAATAATGTAGATATTATTTTTTATTTCAGTACAGTACAAATCAATGAAATATCAACTTAAACTGAACTGAAAATCAATGTACAAAATTGAAGTATTTAGAAATTGTTTACCAAAACTTTGAATTTTAACTTTCGTAGAAACAACTTCACTAAAAATTAAAACAATTTGATTGATAACAACAAAAAAGATTAAACAACAGCGATTTGATTTAATTAATAAAGTCCATTTATTCAGTTAGAAACATTCGCGTAGGATCTTTGACGGCTTTATCCCAGTAGTTTGGTCGGCCAAACAATTGCTATTTTTCAGTGTTCACAATATTAAAGTCTATTTACAGTCTTTGGTACCACATGTACCGGTAAACAAGGCAGGGTATCACATGTGGACCCCACATCTAACTCATTTTGTTGGAAAAAACTATGTATTACACCGGAACAAAAACATTGAGCCTCCAAGGAACAAACCTTTCAAACAAGCCTTTCCAGGTAGACCCGAGGCTTTATTAGAAGATCTCTAATATTTCACATCTGCTCCACAAGCAGTGTAAATCAACTGTGTAAGATCTTTAGAGCAAGCTATACAGAAACTTGTCCAATACAAAGGATGTCTATTGCTTAAAAAAATATTACGGAACAGCAGAACTTGAATCGGCAAAAAAATATTAGCTCTCAATTTTTTGATTAATTATAAGATTAACAAAACTTTATAAAGTTAATTTCGAAATCTAGACAATCGGACCGTGATAATCTTTGAAAACTTTTCAGTCTGAAATCTGAATGAACCGAATTCAGAACGGACAAGTTGATCTTAACTTGATGTACGGAGCTTGAACTGACAGTAAGAGAAAGATTTTTAGAGCATACGATATGATTTAAAACAAAAAAGTCATATAAATTAATGGTCATACATTTGACACTATTTTCCATACAAATTTTTCAAGATGGTGAACAATCGCGATTTTTATGACCATACAGATCGCAATAGTCATAAAAATCGTGATAGTTGCGACACGATGCCATATAAATATAAAATCACATACAAATTAGGTAAAATCCAACCTGTACGGATTTTACCTATTTTGTATGTACACAAAAAACATACGAAATATATAAAATAGGTATATAAGTCTATAAGATATATATATATGGGCCTTTGTAGTCTACTTTCATCGAAAGAAGTCAAGAAATCTCTCTGGTTTTAAAACAGACCATCACTACATAGTATAAAACAAAGTCGCTTTTTCTGTTCCTATTTTCCTATGTATGCTTAAATCTTTAAAACTACGCAACGGATTTCGATGCGGTTTTTTTAAATAGATAGAGTGATTCAAGAGGAAGGTTTATATGTATAATACATGCATAATAATATAGCCGTGCGAAGCCGGGACGGGTCGCTAGTACAAAATAAAATACAAGATTTCAATCCGTTAACTTGATTACCAAACCTAACCAGAACGCGTAAAATTTCGACGTAGCCATGTAAATTAGCATGAGTGTTAGATTGTTAGTACTACCATAGTCGTGTTCTAATTAGTATCCGGTAATTACAGTTTGTCTACATGTTACCTTCGTTACTGTGAGGTAGCGTGTCTGCCTTGTCTTGGATACTCCGCAATATGAAAAGGCCAATTAAAGCTTTGAAAATCTTTCAGTAACTAGGTGTTAAAGTTATGAATAGATAAGACTATCATTTATTATGTTATCTGTGTACATAAATATCTTATCTATACTTAATATTATAAAGCTGAAGAGTTTGTTTGTTTGTTTGTTTGTTTGTTTGAACGCGCTAATCTCTGGAACTACTGGTCCGATTTGAATGAATCTTTCAGTGTTGGGTAGTCCATTTATCGAGGAAGGCTATAGGCTATGTTTTTTTTTTTTAAATTAGGGATCCGTAATAAAATTGCTATTTTGTAACACAAGGTTTAAAATCGAAAACCTATTTTTTGCGTGCGCTGCAAAAACTATTGACAATAGAACAAAATGATGTACTACGGGTTTGTAGATCCCATTAAGACCTACAAAAAAGTCCGCGAGAACATATATCTAGCTATCATGGTTTAATCACAATAACCGATTTTGTGTTCAAAATAATTATCAAATCGTCTGAAGAAAAAAAACTACGTTAAATATGTATCGTAATATTATTCTTTATCGAAATTAAGCATTATGTTATGAAGAGTATTTATGTAGAAGTAAAGTACTTTTTGTTTCATCTCAATCGGATATTTCGTTTAAAAGTTATCACGTGTGTAAGATGAAGTTGGTACCCATAGTTGGTACCTATTAATGAGTTATGGGCCATAGAGTTTTTTATCAACATAAAATCCTGTAATAATCTTTTTCGAAATATATTTGTTGATGATTGTAAGTATAAGATCTTTGAAGAGTAGGTATCTATACTAATATTATGAAACTGAAGAGTTTGTTTGTTTGTTTGAACGCGCTTATCTCAGGAACTGCTGGTTCGAATTGAAAAAATCTTTTTATTTATTTATTTATTTACAACTTACAACTTATAACTATCATTACAGGTAATACCCAATGCGATAGTGAAGCACAAAAATTACAACAATAACTTACAAATATTCAATTACAATATACCTTAGCCATAACTTAATTATTCCTAACCTAGTTGTTTCTAATTAACTACTTTTCTAACTAACTAACTTGTTCATAACTAACAATGAACAGGGCAATCTTTGTGAATTCACTCAGAGAACATACAAACAAATCTAAATCTCTCGCTATGAGGTTGAGAGTGCGAAGTGCCCGGGTCAGCGGAGCCTCCTTTAGCAGTTTAGTGCGAGCATGCGGTATGGACAACAGGTCTGGCAATATGCGTCTCCACGTTTTGTGTTGGATAGTCCATTTATCGAGGAAGGTTATAGGCTATTTTTTATCCCGATATTCCCACGGGATCGGGAGTTACGCGGGTGAAACCGCGGAGCGCAGCTAGTAAATAATATGGTTCCAACAGATTATTAATTTCGATCATACAATATTTAAAACATAGGTGCTCAAAACGTATACACTTAATTATTAGGTCCATACTAATAGGTTATCTGTTATTTTTCGTCATTTAAAAAAATCCGAAATGTTATACTTAAAAAACTTTAGATAGATTTTAGAATTTTATGGAAAATGACACCATTGACTTCTTTCGATGTAAAATCTTGGCTCAATATTTTTGTTGCTCTTTATCTTATTTTTAAGCAACGGTTTTGTTAAGGGTTTGGTTAATTTTAATAATTCAATGGTAAAGAAAATTAACAGATAACGTTATTTAGATTTTGTCAGACTCGCATTGTTTCCTAGTAAAGCCATGGCGAAGAAATGCCTTGTCGGAGTTTAGTAATAGCGGAGTTAAATTACTTCATAAAGTTGACTAGTCGCAACCTATTTGTCTCGAGCAAAATGATGCAAAATGAAAACGAAATGATTTATAAATGGTATTTCAAGCTTCAAAAAGCAAGAATTGCTTCACAAAAGAAGCTGGTGAAAAAAGTCAATTTATAAAAAAAATATCGTGTCCAAATCGTATCGGACATCATAAAACGACTTAAAACTTCCACCAGCTATTCGTTGAAGCAAGTTTGAATTACTTTTCATGAAAGACGTTTAATGAATCAGCTCCGCGGATACTCCGAAGACATTTTCTATCGGAAAGCAAAAGCTTGCATCATTCTGTTGAAACGTTCAAAACTGTTTATTGTTTTTCATTCAATTAAGTGCAGCTGCATACTACTGACTATTCTATCGGCCGATTTAACTCGGAGATTGTATTTTTAGGCAGTTAGAAAAAAATCTGTCTTTCCTGACGTGTTTTGTTTGATTTGAGGGTCTTCAAGTTGCGAGAGTATGTATCTTCTTGAAAAGCATGCCACATTATAGACCGCAACGTCACCTCTTTTATCAGGCGGGCGCGTGATAGTGTTCAAAACCTGTAAAAAGAAAACTATAAGAGGGAAGGGTACCGGGCGCTCTCTTAACACAATATTAAAAAAAAAAACAAAATAGGTAAATACTTTATTTTTACAGATAGGCGAATGAGCTCTGGGTCAACTAATTGGTTATGTGACTGTACTCATGATTTCCGAACTTTGATCGTTAGCACAGCACTCTTCTTCCAATTCGAACCTCAGAATAATTATAGGCATAAAAATGACAGAAAAAATATCTTTAACCAAAATGGCAGCAAGTTCATCGTATCGGAGTTAGCTACTGATTTAAAAGATAAACTTATTATTAAGGTGAAAGAGTACTGGTGCTCTCTCCATACAAACGCATTATCCAGGGAGAAAACAGTCGACTACGTTTGTAATAGTTTGTATGGAAAGAGCCTCCGGTACCCTTTCCTCTTAATGAGAACTTTAATAATCCCCTTGTGGATTTGGCTAAGGAAAACTTATATTTCAAATTCGACGATCTGTATTTTCGATTTGTATTTTTCACCCACCTCTAAAAAAGAGGAGGTTCTGAATTATTCGTCTTTTGTTTTTTTTAATGTTGCTTTCGTATATGACTACAATCTATCAGCCGAAATAGTCTATGATCTGCGAAACCCCTGAATGCAGTATTGTTTTTGTACGAACCACTGAATCTCTGAGTACCTACAATAATTATTTTGTAGTGTTTTGTTTTAAGTTGGCTATTGTCTGGAATTACGTTTTGTTTTTGTTCAAGCTTAAGTTTAAATCCACTTAGAACTGAAATTGCAGGTAATTGAAATAATAACTTGGTCTAATTTAACTCTAATCTGCACCGATTTTAGAACCGCTAAGGTGGAATGGCGGGACTTACTCTTGGAAAGGTTTTGTGAAATTCAGTTGTAGGATTCTTTGTATTCAGTAGGTATGGGTATTAATTGCTAGAATAAAGGTAGATTATACATATGTGCGGCTTTTCTACATATTATACAATCACATTACCAATTAGCTGAACCCCACATGACTTAGAGCTCACTCGCAAATCTGTAAGGTTGTAAAGTAACGTCTGATTCTGATTTTTTTAAACAATACACAATACATTACAATATACAATATAAAAAAATAACAAAATAGGTAAATACTTACTATATTTTTTACAGATATGCGAATGAGCTCTGGGTCACGCGGGGTTCAGCTAATTGGTAATGTCAATCGCCATTCCGTGTCTCAAGATTCGATATTGGCTTCTCCGAATGTGATTAATTATTTAAAGTTTGTTTGGGTGGATTTTTCCTTAAAAACTATTCAACGCATTTTTACAATTATTAGGTACTTATATAATAATTTCTTTATAGAATTATTTTTAAAAATTATTAACTATTTACATTTACTAATTCAAATATTAAAAGGCTTTTGTTGTATTCGATCAGAGAGCTAAAATTCCGAACTTATCTGGAAAATTCCTGTCATCTGGTAACCCTATCTATAGGTACATTATTTACAACTTTTATTACTATTTTTTATATTAAAGGATTCCTTTAACCTCCAATCTTGTCCGTTGCTCCTTATTTTGTGTCACGTCGCTCTGACGTCATCGGACCACTGTTCCTTAGCGTAGTGTCCTATTAAACTAAACCACCCTGTGTACAAACCAACCTAGCAACATAATGTCAACAAAATAGACCACAAACTAATGTAACAGGATCTAATCATGTTACCTGCCGGCTCCAGATGTTGCCACAATGGTAACTATGTTATCCTGGGACTGGTTGTTGTAAAGATGTTACTTGGTCCAGTAACATCTTTACATAATAGTTATGTCTATCTTCTTTAATATATATAAATCTCGTGTCACAATGTTTGTCCTCAATGGACTCCTAAACCACTTAACCGATTATAATAAAATTCGCACACCATGTGCAGTTCGATCCAACTTGAGAGATCGAGGGTAGACGGCAGCCATTCCGTTTGCAACGTTCGAAAATTTCTCCTTTGTTTAAAAATAGTTTAAATGGTGTTTACAAGGTGCTAATCCCACAAAACTGTTGTGCCGGACCCAATAGCCGGGCACGGTTCGGAGTGTTTTATGCGGTATCCGTTGGAGGTGGCGCTGGCGCATCGGCGAGACTGCGGGTGGCACGGGCACGACCTAGGCGGGGTGCAAGTTCGCCGCTGCTGGCCCCGGTGTCGAGTGCGCTCCGCCGGTGCGGTTTGGTCGCCTCGAACATGACCGAGGCAAGAGGGAATTTGGCAGCGACCTGTTAGGAGTGCGGGGCATTCGTCGGGCTGAAGTTTTGTCATAGCGAGCTGTGTCTACAGCGTTTTGAACGTGGAAAAGGAAGGGCTCATCTCGAACAACGACTTCCCGCTGTTTGCTGTGGTCAGGTCACTTGGGTATCCTGGCGGGTGCTGGTCTAGAAGGTTGTACGCTTTTCGAAGATTGGCTAGATGTCTTCACGATTTTTAACCGGTATTTTTGTGTTTTTCAAAAAGTTATCTGGATGTAAACATACAACCACCCTCCACCACATCGGAACACAAACGTTTGACAGTGACACTGACAGTTTGATGAACCATAGACAATAAAGTTTTTTTTTTTTTTTTTTTTTTCTCTTTTTACGGCATCGAACAGACTGATGTTAAAATGATTGTTATTGGTTTTATTTTATTGTTTGTTAATTTTAGTAAGTGATTATTAAAGGATTGTTATTAATTTTCATAATCGTAATATAATTTTCAAAACAAATGCGTGTGAGATTAATGTATGATAATTGTGGTTTATTTTTTATTTTCTTTTGACATGGAATATTTAATTTTATATAATTTTTAAATTAATTAATATATAAGGAACTTATTGTTATTGTTCTGTTCGTCTACGGGAGATAGGTGCACATTATGCGCTTACCATTATCAGGTTTTGCCTTTTCGTCCCGAGGTTTACGTATGTGCTTAGGTGCGCTCACCTGTGGAAGTTCCCTGGGTTGTTGGCGGAGGTTGACGAGTGCCTCAGGGACATTTTATCTACAGTCCTGAATTTGCCATTGAGGGACAAAGCGTGGGCTCAAGCCTCCCTTCCGGTACGTTTGGGTGGCATAGGTGTGCGTAGGGTGTCTTCTGTGGCTTTGCCGGCTTTCTTGGCTTCTGCGTACGGGTGCCTCGAACTCTTTAAACAAATTGTGGGTCCTTCATTGGGTTTGGTGGAGGTTGCCCGTCTTTTGGAGGCACGGAGTGAGTGGGATGTGTTGTGCTGCACATCTCCCACCTGTCTGTCTTCTCAGAGGTCTTGGGATGAATTGTTGTGTGAACGGTTGCAGCGGGAGCTTGTTGAGTCATGTGTGAACCCGTCGGAGCGGGCTCGGTTGCTTGCGGTGTCCCAGCGGGAGTCTGGTCTATGGCTTAACGCGGTGCCTTCACCTCATACTGGGACGTTTCTAGACGACATTACTCTGTCGTTAGCTATTGGTTTACGTGTGGGGGTTAGGACGGTGCAGCCCCATCAGTGTCAGTGTGGGCGGCTGGTGGACGAGTTGGGGCATCACGGTCTCTCGTGTCAGCGGAGTGCGGGTCGCATCCCTCGCCATGCCGCTTTGAACGACGTAATCCGTCGGGCACTTGCCTCGGCGAACATTCCGGCAATATTAGAGCCAAACGGAATTGTTCGATCGGATGGCAAGAGGCCCGACGGATTATCGCTCATTCCCTGGAGGCAGGGCTTGTCTTTGGTGTGGGATGCGACCTGTGTGGATACGTTGGCACCTTCACACGTGCCATCCACGTCCGGACAGGCTGGGGCAGCGGCCGCGCAGGCGGAGTGCCTTAAGTCCCGCAAATATGTGGACCTGGAGGGCAGTTACATGTTCGTTCCCGTGGGGGTAGAAACTCTGGGAGCTTGGGGCCCCAGTGCCCATTTATTCTTTAGGGACCTGGCGGGGCGTCTTAATGTGGCATCAGGTGACCGGAGGGCTGGCGGCTTCTTCGCTCAAAGGGTGAGCCTGGCTATCCAGAGAGGGAATGCCGCCAGTCTCTTGGGGACGATGCCGCGTGGAGACGCTCTGGACGGGGTTTTTTATTTGTAATTATTTGTAATGTGTGCCTTTCTGTGTTTTTGTTTTTAATTTTTATTTGTGTAATTTAATTACTTGAGAGATAGGATAGCTTACATCCCGATATTCCCACGGGATCGGGAGTTACGCGGGTGAAACCGCGTAGGGCAGCTATATCTATCTATACTTATATTATAAAGAGGAAAGATTTTTGAAGTTACACTACTTTAGGCGCGTTATGAAATAGGTAATGATTATAGTGAAATTTTAAGATGCGCGCGCGCATCACTGTAACACAAAAATAAAATATAAATATTGCAAGATATTCCTCACATCGCCATCTGAGGCTTCCGGCGACTGGGACCGCAACCCACTGGAACCGCGGTCCCGGTTGCCGGATTAATATTTTTAAATATTTTTCTTCCGTCGACTGATACCACTCTTAAAAAAACATAAAAAAACTGTTGTTCAAGTCAAAAACAGTACAGTCAAACGAAAAAACGTTTAAAGTAATCATTAAAGAAAAAACTCTTTGATTAAATAATATCATTTATTTATATAACTAGCGACCCGCTCCGGCTTCGCACGGCTATATTATGCATGTATTATACATATAAACTTCCTCTTGAATCACTCTATCTATTAAAAAAACCGCATCAAGATCCGTTGCGTAGTTTTAAAGATCTAAGCATACAAAGGGAAAAAGGGACAGAAAAAGCGACTTTGTTTTATACTATGTAGTGATATAAAAAAACACTCTTCGATTATCGTTCTTGTTACTTATTTAAAATTTACGCAATCAAAACATACACCTAAAATATGCTAAAAATAATCAACAATTTACAAACAATTAATGGGTGGGTTGGAACAACTATTGAAATAAACATAACTATGTAAGTACCTACATAAATCAGCCACGAATCTAACATCACTTTTGCTGTAGAAAATGGTCACTAGTTTGTCAAAAGTACTAGGCAATCAGAAGTCAGTAGAAGGTATAAATCACACTTATTAAATTATCTCTATCTCTTTCATTTTTTTCCTGTATGTGTATGTGATGGCGTTAAAGGTATTGAAGAAGCTGAAAAAAGAATTCAAATATATCGAGCATGATTTTATATATTAACCTTCTACTAAGTTCTGATAGCCTAGTAGGTACATACAAACCAATTACCATCATACAATTCACACTGTAGGTAACAGAAAGTGGTGGTGGTGTGTAAGGGCTTGCTCTCATACGAATCAGTATACCTCCTACATTGTTCTTACACCCTGGTACAAACCTCCTATTATTATGCATAATAATATGTTGATAATAGTCAGCCTTAGACGTTAAAATAAAATAAAAATATACACATAAATACGTATTATACAATAATCACAGTCAACAATCACTACTAATTAAAACGAACACAAATTCTATGGGTGTCATTTTGAAAAAGGAATTTGAACATTTGAAAATAAAGGTAATTAATTAAGTACCAACGTCTTTTTTTTTTTAATTAAAAATAATCAAAGGTTTCGAGTATATTTTCAATGATATTTTTGAATCAAAGAGTTTTTTTCTTAAATTATTACTTCAAACATTTTTTCGTTTGACTGTACTATTTTTCTTGAACAATTGATTTCTTTGTTTATTTGCGAGCGGTCCCACTCAACGGAAGAAAAATAATAAAATAAATGAATCCGGCAACCGGGACCGCGGTTCCAGTGGGTTGCGGTCCCAGTCGCCGGAAGCCTCGCCATCTAGCCCCAAGCTAAGTAACTAGACTTGTGTTAAGGGTGCTGGACAACGGATATACTACTTAGATATTTCTTTTGTAAATATATACATATAATACATAGAAACAACCAGACCACAGACAAATATCTAAGCATAAATACTTGTCTGAGGCGAAAATCGAACCCGCAACCCTGTGTTTGGCAGGCCGGCATGGTGACCATTGTGCCAACTGGATCGTCATAAGTAGCGGGTTGAAGCTGTCCGGTAAACCGCTTATTTAATTTGACAAAAAAATGAACTTTATTGACTGTGTTGACTATCCTTTTCCAGTGCTTTTATTGTTTTATTGTAATTAATTATTTGCATGCAAATAAATTCATTTTTTTTAATATTGCCAAAGAAGTAAAACTTCTCACGCGCGTACCCGCACCCATTTTTTGTTCGTTTTTATGTTTTTGCTCCGAAACTACTGGACCGATTTTGATTAAACTTGGTATGACGATAGAAACATTTATTAATTGGGAGTAACATAGGCTACTTTTTATCCCGATTTTCCCACGGCATCGGGAGTGGGAGCGGGGAGGCACGACGCGGGTGAAACTGCGGAGCCTATCCAGGTCTCCAGCTTTCTAAATACTGAGTTTCATTGCAATAGGGTCCAGTAGTTTTTGCGTGAAGAGGTAACAAACATACACACATAAATCACATAAAATATGGGTGGACTATATACCTACCTAATTAATTGCGTGATTTTAATACAAACTTCGCTTATTTCATGACGAACTTTTGCGCAGGGTCACACCACAGCCAGTTTTGCTTATGGCATACAAGGCATTTTCATTTAGTTTCATATCCGTTAAAATTAAACTGCAACCCGTTCACCCAAAATCCAATTGAATATCCAAAGAAGCCTTTCAAAATACAATATCCGAAAATAAACATTTTCCTCTCTCTCCAAATATAATTTAATCAGACGTATCAATTCCCCAAACATCCTGCTTACAATTTTCCATTTTATACTACGACCACATTTTCTTGTCTTTTAAACTACAAAGATGCTCTCCAATGCAGACCTATGAAAATCTGTAATTCAGCGTTTGACCGCTTAATCTTATGTGACAAAGGCAAATCAACTTGCATCCTCTCAGATGACTGCAGATTCTCAAAAAGACTTAAAAAAAAGCTTCACAAGACGTATTGTCATGAAATATGAAATACTAGCGCAGCCACTCGGTTTTACACGCATAAGTCCCAATACTACCCTCTCAGCTTAGTCGATCGTGTCCAGAGGAAGGAACTCGTGATATGTCTTTCGTCACTATGTTTGTAAAAGCAATGTAAATAAGCGCACATTTTTTCTTATGAAAAAAATTGCACACCTAGCCGGGATTTGAACCCACAATCTTAGGAATGAAATTCGAGGTATCTACAACTGGACCAACACCACTCTAACTTCTGTAATTTTTATAGTTTTCATGGCGCTGTACTTTTTTTTCTTGTTTTTTTGTTTGTTATTTTTATGTGTCCAGAATTGTTTTTCTCTCTGTATGTGTATTGAGCAACCATGAGAGACAATGACGTGGATGTCCTATACCTACCCCATTTCAGACCCGGTCCAAGTAACCTAATTCAATGATACCCCAACTTTTGGTAATAATGAAACAAACCCACTGGTAGGGGGATCCTTACCTACGGATTTAACAATACCACCTTTACCACAGTCTTATCGATTTACAGTAGGTTATATACCAACGTGATTCCGCTAAGGGTTTCAATACTTCTACGACTTTTATTTTTTTTTTACTTATTTTTCCATAATTCTAACGGGACCAGTTTTTTTAGTTTTAGTAACTGGATATTTTGACCGACTTGACTTGCTTGACTTTGTTTTTTATTTGGAATTTTGCCATTTTATTTTTTAACTATTTTTTTTTTTAAATTATTGTAATTATTGGTTTTTTTCTATAAATACATTTGTAAAAAGGTTTACTAGAAATGTTTTATTCATCTATCGGCCTACGGTCTCCACGAGACATCGCCCCCAGAAGCTGGCAACATTCTCTCTTTGAATGGCCAAACTGACCCTCTGAGCGACGTATTTGAAGTACAGTCACATTACGAATTAACTGAACCCCACGTGACCCAGAGCTCATTCGCATAAAATATCTGTAAAAAATATAATATTTACCAATTTTGTTAATTATTTTATATTGTATACTAGCGACCCCTCCCGGCTTCGCACGGTTATATTATGCATGTATTATACATATTAACTATCCTCTTGAATCACTATAACTATTAAAAAAAAAAAATCCAAAATCCGTTGCGTATATAGTTTTAAAGATGTAAGCATACAAAGGGATATAGGGACATAAGGACATAGGGACAGAGATAGCGACTTTGTTTTTTACTAAGTAGTGTTGATTGTATTGTATAGTTTATTGTTTAAAAAATACTGAATCAGTTAACATTACTTTACAACCTTACAGATATGCGGGTGAGCTCTAGGTCACGTGGGGTTCAGCTAATTGGTAATCCGACTGTACAGGGTTCTAAACAATTTATTTTAAACACAATATTAAGGAACTTTACAAGTTCAACATAGTTTACTTGTAAAATTCAGTTAGCTTCGTTAGTTGTTTCACTGCTCCCATTTATCTATGTGAAATATACTGATAGGGCTTACCGACTGTTAACCGATAATCCGTGAAACCTCGACAGCTTACAGCAAACTTGGTACAAATTCTAAGAAGATTTCCTGTTATGGATCCGACACGATTCCAATACGATTATAAGCCGCCAGGCCCGGATCTAGGGGGGGGGGCTGACCGGGGCCCACGCCCCGGGCGGCACGACAAGGGGCGGCCAAATTCACACTTATTAGACGAATAAATTATAGTAAACTAGCGACCCACCCCGGCTTCGCACGGCTATATTATGCATGTATTATACATATAAACCTTCCTCTTGAATCACTCTATCTATTATAAAAAACCGCATCAAAATCCGTTGCGTAGTTTAAAAGATTTAAGCATACATAGGGAAATAGGGACATGGGGACAGAAAAAGCGATTTTGGTTTATACTATGTAGTGAGTAGTGATATTTATTATGTAGTGATAGTGAAGTACAGAACACTTTGGTTTTATTTTTATATCAACTCGACCCAGGGGTACAAATAATAAATAAACATACAAACAAACAAACAAGAAAGAAATAGGCTTAACACAAAAAGAACAGTGATGGATCCATTATTTCCGAAAGTCAATCAATTAGTGGACATCCATCTGTTAACTGAAATTATAAAGATAATAAAAGTAAAAATTAAAAAAAATTGGCGGGGGCGGCATTTTTCAGTTTTTGCCCCGCGTAAAAAAAATTGTAGATCCGGAGCTGTAAGCCACTAGCTTTCACTTGCGACTTCGTCCGCGAAGGGGCTGAATTTTACAAAATGCTTTCTTAGCGGATACCTACGTAGTGAGAACGTAATACTCCAGCTATATTATCTGAATATATGGTTGATATTTGACGTCCAGTCATTCATTGTCTTGTGTGTTAATATATTAGTCATTCAGTCAGGCAGGACTTTATTTATTAGTTTGAAAAAAATCTGTTTTCCACAATAGCCTAGAGGGTTAAAAGTTATAGAGAAAGAGACAGGCATAAGGACTTCCATCAGAAGTGAAAACTTATAACAATAAAATAACAGTCATCATACTCATAGCTACTGATATACTATTGTATTAGCATGTCGGCGAACCCATAAGATTCCTCCAACCAAACTTCGCTCAACCCACTTGAAGAAGCTTTTACTTCAAAAATCTAAAATTTACTCAAAATTTTTGCCATGACAGGCCAAAAATGTATAAGGATGTCCCCTATCTTTGATCATCTTTGGCAACAGAAAAACTCGTGGTTAAACTAAATTGTTGATTTTTACTGTTAAAATACATTTCATAGGTACTTACTAAACGCACATGAAAAGTTCTGATGTAAATTACCGCGCCATAAAACAAACTCACCATACACTCTCATCCAGCGACGTGTCTCTGTATAATTCACAATTTTCACTTCAAAATACGCGTATTTCGGCATTTTCGGCACTACGTCGTAAAACCTAACCTTGTTGGTCATTCATTTTTATGTGTTTCGTGTGTTTTTCCCGTAGCGTTGGCCCGGATAGACTGAATTTTTGACTACACCACGTTCCGTGGGGTACGGGAAATTTTTCAACGAAATATTGCCTTGGATTCACCGGATGGTATTTTAATCGAGTTCTGGCTTTATCATGTTTTTTTGGAGTTTTGAAGCAAAGAGATACTTGAAACGTGCCTTATTTTAGTTTTAGTAGTTCGGGCTTAGCGAAGAATGCGTTATTAATTTTATTTGTGATTTTTAGGGTTCCGGACCTCAAAAGGTAAAAAAGAAACCCATTTAAGATCACTTTCTTCTTTTTTATTCTAGAGTATATTAAAAAATGACCATGGCCAATTTAAAATAATTTTAAGATCGGTTAATGACAAATGCAATTCTCATCCAAATGAAGGAATATTTAAAATTTGTTTCTTTAAATGTAGGAGAAAAACTATAAAAAAATCAAAAAAAGCAAAATGATATTGTACAGAAGGTCTCGTAAATAAAATTGTTCAAATTACATTGCTATATCATTCTGCGTTTAAACGTCTGCCGATTCCTTCGTCGCCGATAGACTACTTTTATTCCCGAATATCGGAATTAAAAGTTGTCAATGTTATTCCCAATGAACCAATGTATCCTCATACCAAGTTTTATCAAAATTGTTGCAGCTGTTTCGAAGCCTATTCGTTACAAACATATAAAAACATCTTTTCTCTTTAAAATATTAGTGTAAACGTAGATTGAGAACCACCTCCTTTTTTAAAGTCGGTTAAAAATGTTGACTACCGTCCCAATTCACAAAGAATCGTTCCTGAACGCGACCGTAACATACAACATATCTTTTACTACCGTGTTCCGGTACGAAAGGGTCATGAGACATTCTATTTTCAGTCAAGTGACGAACGCAACGCGATGTGACCCAAGACATTGTTATGGACACCGCTTAACATCAGGTGGATGGACCATTCCCTCGGTTCCGTCACTTTTGCACGTAAAAAAAGAGTAAAATGAACTGGCAATCTTTATCCCTATCTACACGAAGCTGAGTCTTCGGAGACTAAAAATTTTCTATTGGCTGATGGGTTTGTATCAGTATCAACTGATTGACAAAGTGCTCTGTTCCCCTCTAATACAGTGAACAAATTCATTAATGGTTGAAACCAATTTTTTGACAGGTTTGCTAAAGGAAAGATGTCTGTAAAATGTTATTTCGTCACCTACCATCAAGCAGGTGTGAATAGCGGACAAACGCTGACCTATAAAAAACTATTTGTTTCGACGTTCAATTTGATCCATCGATAGAATTATTTCTTCTTAAAAGAGAATAATTTCCAAAATGTACCTATTAACCGGCGGCTCCTAACACCCCCTGGACAAAGTCAAGGTGCCAAGTATCTCGTCGCGTTCCATCATGTGGTCCAGGCATGCCATTCTCTTTCTAGGCGAGCATGCTATATCCTCGATCTCATCGTCGCGCCACCATCAGGTGAAATGATGAGGTCAAATGCAAAACTATTTGGTATAAAAAAAGTACGCGATGAGAAATTCGGAACCTCCTCCTTTTTAAAGTCGGTTAAAAAGTTTTAAAAACAGTCAGGTACAATCATCCAATCGGGCGACCGAAAACCTGTAGTTTAAGCACCCTCTTAAACCTTGAGTTTAAAGAAAACCGCGTTAAAAGAATAGGCATCGATAATCATTAGGGATTTTAGCATAATGATTATAACCCTTCGTTAACTTGTTACCCTAAAATTTAAGAAGCTGTTACCTTATCAGCTATATCAGTAAAGCAGCCCATTTCCGGAATCATCCCACGTTTTTGTTACAAAGGCGTCGAATTTAGCCGCTTTTAGATTGGACTTTATCGACTTTGGTATAATGCGATACCATCTATATATAGGTATATATACCTAATTATATATATATACTAGCTGTCCCGGCAAACGTTGTTTTGCCATTTACAAAAAAAAAACTAAAGGAAACAAAATAAAAAATAGATGTTGGCCGATTCTCAGTTCAACTTCGAACCCCGTGACACGAGAATTTTATATATATAGAGAGAAGATATATATATTTAAACAAGCAGGGTTCATGGTAATCATATTAGCAGGCTATTAAGGGGCTGAGGGCTACTTCTGTGCACCTAAACAAACAAATTTTGTTCAACGACTTTTGGAAATTCGAATTTTTTTTAGAAAATTTTGAGGTTAGGTATATAAATTCGGAAACAGCTGTTTAAAAAAAATTTATATTTATTTAAATATAAACGTCGAGAAACGCTGGACCGATTTTAGATACCTGAAAACCTGGATATATGTTTAATTTTGTTCAGATATTCCCACGGTATCGGCAAACAAAGTCGTATTAGCTACACCATTCATTACTCGTAACTCGAGAATGGCTAGACCTTATATTAGTCCGATGGGTACAGTCACATTACCAATTAGCTGAACTCCACGTGACCCAGAGCTTATTCGCATATCTGTAAAAGATATAGTATTTACCTATTTTGTTATTTTTATTATATTGTGTATTGTATTGTATAGTATATTGTTTAAAAAAAAACAGAATCAGTTAACATTACTTTACAACCTTACTGAGGTCTAGGTCACGTGGGGTTCAGCTCATTGGTAATGTGACTGTACATTGGTTTAAGCTGTACATTGATATTCAGTCAGTCAATCAGTCAGAACTTTGAATTTTATATTTAATATAGATTAAGACGGACGTGAAATGAATTTATTTGCCAATTGCATTGTCTTTGACCCTAATTTTATTAGGTGTAAAAGCCAGGCTTTTGTATTGAATTAGTGTTGTCGTTAAAGTCCAATGTACAAGCACGCTACCGAACAAAAAATAAGACTAGAATTTTCTGTTTTTAGAGCACGTTCGACTACGTTTTATACATTCTTTTTTCCAGTGTATTTTTTTTACTGTTGAATCGTTTTTGGTACGTTCAGAACTGCAGACAATGTTAGTCTTTAGCGGTTCTTAGTAAACGTGATGTATTTGTAAGTACTATCTGCTTAGTAGTAAGTAGTACTACTACTTAGAAGTACATGTAAAGATTGTGCTCTCATCAACAATTTCACAGCGTAGGTCAAAAATATTATTTTTGCTATCTTGGGTTACATTATTATTATTTTGCTTTATCCTAACTTTTTGACAATGAATTGCAAATTTCTGATAATAAAATCATTCATAAACAAAAACTACATAATCATAAATTAGCAATTTAAAATAAAAAAGTTAGGAATCTTAAAGCAAAACAAAAAAATGTAACCCAAGATTGAAAATAGAATATTTTTTGACCTACGCTGCGAAATTGTTGACTAGAGCAGAATAATGTAGATTTTGTTTATGAATGATTTTTATATAATTT
The DNA here is from genome assembly GCA_907269075.1 of Idaea aversata. Taxonomy (NCBI): domain Eukaryota; kingdom Metazoa; phylum Arthropoda; class Insecta; order Lepidoptera; family Geometridae; genus Idaea; species Idaea aversata. The sequence continues at coordinate 2,200,353 of OU026100.1, forward strand.
AGAATCAAAGGCAAAAGAAAATACTCTGCTACTCTTTATTTCAGTACAAATATTTAATTTCCATGGTTCAAAACCTTGAAACTTCTCCAAAGCCCACCTTCGAAATGAATTACCAAGTCCTTACAATCCAAATAATTCATTACAAACAAATTCACGACATACTTAATCTCAACTCGGACCCGACGACAAAGTTAACTAAAGAAAACTGCTCATGTGAACTGGCAACTTTGCGTTGCTGAATCGGGCATATCTCGAACTTGCGATCTCTGGTGATTTTCAATAGACGAAGTAATTCAAACTTTACCTGCTATCCGTGAATTTATTACTCACATGTACCAGTTCGTACCTATTTTGTTTAGGACAAATATATTGACAAATCTTTTGCTTTTACCCCCGCATCAGTCCTAGATTTTCGATAACAACCATAGATATGACTTCAATCGCTCCATTTCGAAGATACCTTCAAAAGTATTTGTAATCACTACATAGTATAAAACAAAGTCGCTTTCTCTGTCCCTATGTCCCTATGTCCCTATGTCCCTATGTCCCTATATCCCTATGTATGCTTAAATCTTTAAAACTACGCAACGGATTTTGACGCGGTTTTAAATAGATAGAGTGTTTCAAGAGGAAGATTTTTATGTATAATACATGCATAATATACCCGTGCGAAGCCGGGGCGGGTCGCTAGTCTTATATAATAAGCATACCAAAAAGAAAACTGTAAGTTATGGTTAAATACAAGCCTATTTTGAGTAAAAAAAAAGTTTTTTTTAAAGTTGGGTGTACGATTTTGTTAGTGTTGTTAGTTTTGCTGTCCATGAATCGAACGTTGCAAGTTGGACGATGCTACCGTAGCTGTTGGTCTAATATTTAAAGGCGGTAACCCTGACACGAAAGAGCGCTTTGTTAGTCAAATTTAAGTCGGTATGCTCGAGAAATCGACTCGTCAAGAAATATTATGTGAAACTACAAAAGTTACAAGTCTAAGGTTTCGCGTGGTTACGCTTCGCATGGAAGTTCCAGTTAAGTTTCACTCTTATAATATTGTTAAAATTTGTAGTGCGTGGTATTTATTATAATATATTCTGTGTTTGTAGAAAATCAATATCACTTTTAGAGACACTAACGCAGGTAAAACCACAGGGCGTATCATATTAAAGAAATTCCGTTAACAAACCATTGAAATCAAATAATTTCGTTGGCGTTCTCTCCATTTTACCCCATTTCATACGTCGATTAACTAATTTTAATTAAGTTAAGTTCATAAAGTATTTTATACGATGTCTCTAAAATTTTATAACCTAAACAGCAGCGGTTTAATATTCTGGTGGCCACGTAGTTTTGGAGTGTTGCCAACTACCAAAAGGTGTACTTAGTAGACATTGTACATCATAAATGTCATTAAATCGACAAATTTTTGATGAATTATTATGAATTACCCTTGCATTTTCACACATTATGTCAATTTAGTTCAGATGGATTTTCTTAAGAAATCCCCGTGCACAATTTAGAGACGTGTAAGCTTATGTTGTCAGTTCATTAGAAGATATTTGATTGAGGTGACGAAGGGAGCGAACCGTCTTTGCTTCAAGTCTGGCTAAATTTGCTTCCGTTTGTATGTATGTTGGTGTCTCTATTGGACGTATGTAACAATTGATCTGGGCAAAACTTGGTACCTATACAGTTTTAAAGTTTTTATAGATTTTTTTAATAAAATAAATAAAATAAAATAAATAAATATTTCAGGACATATTACACATCGCCATCCAGCCCCAAGCTAAGCAACTTAATGCTTGTATTATGGGTGCCAGATAACGGATAAACTACTTATATACTTTTTTTTTTTTTTTGTAAATATATACATATTATACATATAGGAAACACCCAGAACCAGAAACAAGAATTTATGGTCAGCATAAATACTTGTTCCCGGCGGGAATCGAACCCGCAACCTTCTGCGTCGCAGTCGGGTGTTCGCCCGACGCGCCACAGAGGTCGTTAGGGATTTCCGATTGTCCTCGAAGGTTAGGTATTCAAAATTCAGTAGATAGGTATATTCATTGTTGCAAAAATGTGTAAAACAAGCTTTATTATAAGACTCTTCCTTTATTATAAGTATAGATTATTGTGACTCTTTCCGGCAAAACGACTTAACGGATTCCAATAAAACTTGGTTAAGCTAATATCTCTACTTACTTATATTATAAAGAGGAGGGCTATTTTTGTTATTTTTTTTGACGACCTCTGTGGCGCGTCGGGCGAACACCCGACTGCGACGCAGAAGGTTGCGGGTTCGATTCCCGCCGGGAACAAGTATTTATGCTGACCATAAATTCTTGTTTCTGGTTCTGGGTGTTTCTTATATGTATAATATGTATATATTTACAAAAAAAAAAGTATATAAGTAGTTTATCCGTTATCTGGCACCCATAACACAAGCATTAAGTTGCTTAGCTTGGGGCTGGATGGCGATGTGTAATATGTCCTGAAATATATATATATATATTTTTTTGTTTGTAACGAATAGGGTCCGAAACCACTAAACCGATTCATTGGAAATAACAAAGGCTACTTTTTATCCCGATATTCCCACGGGATCGGGAGTTAGGGCTGCTATTCTAAATAAAATTTATAAGTCAAACAATATAAAATGCAAACCGTGTAAAATTCCTGCAACAAAATTATGTAGTTAATAGGAGCACAGCTCGTTACGAACAAAATAGCGTAACGACTTGTTAACGACGTTCTAGCTGTAATATAACTAGTAACGGTAGGCTGTAGCGTTGAAGCTGAGCGCTGTAAACAGTGATCAACGTAAGCCTAGTTCGAGTGCGCATCAGATCTCTGCAGAACTAAACTAAAAGGCAGCTCGGTTGAACTCGAAATAGGCATAAGTTAAAAGAATTTGCGGGTTTTAGGATTTTTGGAACGAAGTTTCTTATCACGGGTTGGCGAGGGGACCTAGCCCAGAAAAAATGTAACGAAAAAATTGTGAAACTAAAAACTGTAAGGGTTTGTACTATTTAAACTAAGAACTGGATATTCGAAAAGCTCTTATATTTCAAAAATCTATGTTTAACCTTTTATTAATCTAATAAAAACACAATCTATGCGCGATTTAATTTTACCTGTGTCGCCATCTATGGTAATTGCAAATGACTTGAACAGAAACAAATCTAATACATATTTATTTATATATCTCTCAATTATAAATAAATAAATAAAAAGTAAGTAAAGGGACTTCGTTCCAAACGCGTGTCCCGCGAAACGTTCAATTTTTTTAACGTGAATTTGTTACAAAAAATCATAGTCTGCTTCTGTGATATAAAAATGGTTGCTCTTTCTTTTAAGGGTATGATAGCACAACTGAAACCGCACTGTCTCGGTGAAATTCATTACTCATATCAGATTGATGACTGACGAGCAAAGCGATTGTGAAGCCACATCGCAAGCCATGATGCTCATGCTCCAATGCCCATTGTGCTCTATTACCTGCACATTAGATGACCTAATGACGGTTAACGCTACTACAGTTGCTGTAGCCAATTATTACATGAGATATTAGCTTTATGTCAAACATTATATTAATAGAAAGAAAGAAGAAAAAGCAATACATAGAAAAATAGAACGAAAGAAAACATTAATTTGGACAACCACACGATACAAGACAATCAGACTTAAAAACACAAAAATAAAAACGAAAAAAATATGAAATAAACATAATAATAGTAAGAGTAAAAACAATAAGCGAAATTACAAAAGAAATAAAAATAAGATAGGTAATCATAATAAATGTCATTCATAAACGCATGAATTGAAATCTTCAAACAGCTGTAAATGTTAGCCAACGATTGGGTTCAACCGAGCATTGAACATAAATCATCAAGCTGCTTTAGGATGTTTATAGTTCATAAAGGCTAACGGATGAAAATCCTAAAGTTGTACACAGACGAAATTGCAGGCAGCAACTAATGTACCACATAAACTCACTTTTTACGCAATAGTAAGATCCATTCTATAAACACGCGTTATAACTATTAGTAATTTTAATATTTACCCAACATAGCCATCGACTGCCAAAAATACCAGTAAATAAAATCTTTGGTAACTGAATAAAGTAATAAGAAAGATCTTATTTTAATAAAAGCACAAACAGTGCTACAAACAAAATAACTTCAATTCAAATACCATGTTGAAACTTTCAAATTTCTTTGACTAATGGGAGTGAAATTTTAGAAAGAACTTTTGGTTTGGTTCAATAAGCTTTCGAGTGCATAAGGAATGTTTGAGTAAAAGGAAATTCTTGCAAGCATACGTGCAATGGTCCGAGACGAATTTAGAAGACGATATAACTGGTTTTATATATAAGATAGAAGGTATTCAGCAGGTATTCGGTAGGTAGCTTTCTTGTACTCTTTAATTTTTTCAACGTTTTGTGTGTTGTACAAATAAAGTGTTTATCTATCTATCTATTTGGTTAATAAATAGAAAGTTAGGATTTTAAAGCTAAGATTTTCTCCAAAAGGAAAATCAAATAGAATCGAATTCAAACAAGTTTCTTTCCTATTTCAACCCATCGGAAAGGTGAATAGAGAAATTTCTGAGGCTAGATTAGGTAGCCAGTTAAACCTACGTGTCTTTTCTGAAGTGAACAATAATAATTTAGGAATCCTCAAGTCGGTAGTAAATAGGTCCTTCTAAGATGTAGTACTACGTGGTACTACATCTTAAGCAGCATCGTAACCAGGCAGATGTGATAGCGAAATTGTCATCTTCAGCACACAAACTTACACATTTTCATGTTTTTTTTTTTTTTTTTTTGAGGACCTAGTAGGCCTACCGTCTACCCGCGGTGGGGTAGCCCGCGACTTGCTACGTCCTAGCCTTAGACCTCTGACGTTGGTCAGAGCCATTGTTTATCATACTTTCATACTTCTTTCTGACATGCTTCATACGGGGTCTTTCTGTCGTTCACCATTCATAATTTATAGCTACGGGAGGGAGTTTTTTATTTATTTAATGATTTTAACAATAAGTTTCTTAGGTTTATACATACTTTACAGTTTTACATTGTTAGATACAAGGCGCACATATTTTCTTAGGAATACTATCTTATTTCTACATCTCTGTTTGTTACATAATAATTGTTTCTTCTTATATATAATAATAAATCTTATGGCTATTGGGGATTTTTGGAGGGGTGGGTTACACTTATTTCTATACGTATTTACAATATTTTATTTGCAACCATTATCATCAACTTACATGTTAACAGTTATTGTATGTTTATTTTCCTAGTAAATTATAATAATAAAATTATTTATATTATCTTATATGACTATCGTTTAACATTTAATGATGAGATCTTCACGATGTCATCATGACTTAATCGTGACTTAGGCTTTCACCAACCGATCACGTTTATGTTTGCTAAACGCATATATAATCACTATATATTGTTAGCACAACTGCTTATCTATCTACGTTTTATTCCTAGCAATGACTTGCTTTGCGACATCAAGACAGAAGTTTACGAATAAGTCTCTGTTGATTTGTTTCTCTAAGATTTTTGGGATATTTGCTACACTGAGGCGTAAGTCCAATTGCTGCTGAAGATCGTATCGTTCTTTGCCATGCACAGGGCACTCGAAGATGATGTGCACGACGTCCTCCACCTCGACTGGACATTTTCATGTTTGTGATTTACACGATGGGTATTTATTAAAGCTTATGTAAACATTTTGAAGTCACCCAAAACAGCGTTAAAAAAACTCTAGGGTTAGCGGTTTAGGCTTTGCTGTCTCTCAATTAGTACTAAGAATTGTTTTGAGTTCTAGCCCGCGACTTCGAGCGCGTAGAGTTTGAAGTCGAACAACAATATTTAAAAAAAAACTAATGTTTTTATATATTGGAATAAATTAACTTTATAATTTCAAATGTAAAGTTTATATGAGCAGAAATGTTTAAGATCTAATGACTTGTACCAATCGTCACCAGCATGTAGGTCACAGTGCACCGTGTTCTAAATGAACGCCTGTCTAATGAACGCGAATCTTGAGTGGTACAACCTTTCGGAATACGTTCATGTTCTTAATTTGATTGTCTGTATTGTATGTTGTATCTAATTGTTATCTTCCTTCTACATCCATCGTTCCCTCAATGCTGAGGATCGTGACTCGTGGTGTAGTCGACCTATTGTCTTCCTCCAATGGATTATGTCTCATGCCTGATGAAGACCCATGCTCAGAGGCGATATCCAGCTGGAGATATCCAGCTGTTCGTATAGGTGGTCGATATAGTTTGTATTATTTTATTAATATCTATTTTTTAGGATATACAACAACTAACTGCTCCTTGCTGTTTTATCTGCGTACCTTTCGTGCCTTGTTATTATTAAAAGCGTACATTATCCCACTGCAGGAAAAAGGCCTCTCTACCTTTCTTCCATTGACCGCGATCTGGAGATATTGCACACCAGTCATTCCTGTAGTCAAAATCATTCTACTATCTCCATCTTATCAAATGGAAAAAAGATCTTTAGCTATAGCCTACTCCATCCTCACGCAAAAAGGACCCAAGTAAAGAGATCTAGTTACGGTCCGTATACAAGTAAGTGTCCATGAATTTTTGAATTTTGTTTTTGTCTTTTATTCTGTGACTTTTTCATTAAGTAAACCATGTTTTCACATTCGCTGAGCAGGTGCTAGAAGGGTAAAATGACCGTATGTTCTTATTCAAAGTGCAAATATTAATAAAACAACAATGGCTTCATTCTCACGACATATAACGCAGCAGCATTTAATGTTAACGCCAGACCTGACCCAATTTTCTTTAAAAAATAAAAGAGCAAAAAATGCTTTCATGTTGAACATTTAAAAAATAAAAATATCTGAACAAAACTCTTATAAAAGAATTAAGCTGTCTGTGCAAAAGGCGTAATTTTGATCTCGAGATGAGTACAATTGAGATGGACAGTTATATCATTAAGGTGAATGTTACCTGGATGCGCGCGGAATTTCTGTTCAAATGACCCAGATGGAAATGTAAAATTTTGTATTCATGACCCTAGAATATAAATATCCAAATTAAAAAAAAATAATAGTAGGCTTTTTGATTGTTGATAGCTGAGCCCCACCCAGTCTTTAAGGTTGAATAACCACATAATTTTTTCTCTGAATCTTTCCTCCCAGCATCATTCTAGATAACTCATACTCGCGCCTCTTTGTAGGTAGCTGAAGAAAGTAATTTTACGCATTATATCCAATTGACCCGACCTTCTTTATAAGACGGTAGCAGATGATGATTGCTTGAAAATCCTAATTTCAAATAAGAGTGCCATTATCTATAGTTGACGGTTTATCATCATCATCATCATCATGTCAGCCCATACACGTCCACTGCTGGACATAGGCCTCCCCCATACGACGCCACAAACAGCGGTCCTGAGCCGCCTCCATCCACCGTCTACCCGCGACCGCCACAATGTCGTCGGTCCACCGGGCAGCTGGTCTCCCAACACTCCGTTTCGCGTTGCATCGTGGCCGCCACTCGAGAACCTTTACTCCCCAGCGGTTGTCAGTTCTGCCAGCTATATGACCTGCCCATTGCAACTTTAGCTTACCAATCCTGAGAGCTATGTCGGTGACTTTGGTTCTTCTACGGATTTCCATATTTCGAATTCTATCACGTAGAGAAACTCCGAGCATAGCTCTCTCCATAGCCCGCTGAGCGACTCTGAGCTTATGAACGAGGCCTATAGTCAGCGACCACGTCTCGGATCCGTATGTCATCACTGGTAACACACATTGGTTGAAAACTTTCGTCTTGAGGCTCTGTGGTATTTGTGACGAGAAGATATTGCGAAGCTTCCCGAACGCTGCCCAACCGAGTTGGATTCGTCGGCTGACCTCTTTATCGAAGTTGGATTTACCTAGTTGGACCATTTGGCCTAGGTAGACATAGTGATCAACAACTTCGATAACATCCTCTCCAATGTGAACAGGTATGGGTACTACGTGGGCGTTCGACATGATCTTTGTCTTACCCATGTTCATTTTAAGACCCACCTGTCCGGAGACGGTGTTGAGGTCTCTCAGCATCCTGCTGAGGTCCTCCAGCGAGTTGACGGGTAATTATATATAATTATACATAAACGTTATTCATATTTTTTGGGATTTTAGGATTTCAAAGCATAATAAGGTTTTATCAGTTAGAAAATTTTATTGCACAGTTGTGGATTACAAAATGACTCTCCATACCCATACCTAACTCGGCCATTTTTACAAAAAACTATGAATTTTACGCGCCTTATTCGACATCACCATAAGTATCATCTTCAGTAGTAAGTAGGTAGGTTCTTCAAACAATTCAGCTATTTCAGGAGAGCTCAAAGTTGGTATGTTTCAAAACATTCTTGTCTCGACTCAAGTGAAGTGGGCGTGTTATACTTGCACGAGCGTCGAAGTTAGGTAGTTAGTAAGTACCCACTCTGAATTAAGATGTTGAACATGATTGATACGTAACTACTTTAGAAAAGTCAATATTGAATAATGTACATTATTTTTATTAAATACTAGCTGCGCTCCGCGGTTTCACCCGCGTAACTCCCGATCCCGTGGGAATATCGGGATAAAAAGTAGCCTATAACCTTCCTCGATAAATGGACTATCCAACACAAAAAGAATTTTTCAATTCGAACCAGCAGTTCCTGAGATTAGCGCGTTCAAACAAACAAACAAACAAACTCTTCAGCTTTATAATATTAGTATAGAAAAGAACTAGTAGGTACCTACCAGGCGTACCCATATACACAATCAACTCTATGAGATTGCATAGTGTACGCGAATGCATAGAGCCGGAAAAAAGACGCTGATTCGCTAGAGTGAAGAGAGCAGCACCAAATTGACCAATCATAGGGCCACATTTATCGCAGTGCGTTCACTTACCCAAGAGCAACTTAAGTAATGTTTGTGAATACGGGCGTGAGCGATTCTGAGAAAAAAAAAAAGATTTGATCCTGAAATTCTTTTCAAGGTCAAATAAACTTTTTTTCTTCATTACTTGGTTTCCAGGGAAGGCAAAGTGAACCCTGGAATTTCGTTCCAGGGATAAACAAACAATGGTTCTCTCCGAATCTAAATCAGAGCGCCGCCGCCGTAGATCGATCAATATTATCTAGAGGTTGTATGAAAAAATAAATAAATTAAGTATTTCTAATTATTTTGAAATTACCTGGAAGTTTCTTCGACGAGCATCGTTCAGTGATATTTATCATGTGAGTTTAAATTATGTAGAATCTTGTATCTCAAATACTCGGAAATACTCAAAGAAATACCTAAGTGACTTCTGAGTGACTTATACAACTCTGTAATTGGCTGGCTATATTTGTTGTTGTTTTAATATTATAATTATGTATTAGCTATTGAGTTTCTTATTAAATAAATAAAGTAGAAATTACAGATTTTTTTACTTTTGCAACAATAAGTTTTTGGGACATTTTTAGGGTCAAAATTTTTCGCCTTTTTGTACTTATATTCTAATAAACAAACAAAATACATAGGCAAATTACATGTCTGACATAATATTTCTGTGTATGTTAATATTGTATCACGCTTGATCCCAAGCGATCTAATGTCATCTCGATTCATCACAAATGCCTAATCCAGATTTGCAAATATCTTTGAATTATAACGCGTTTGGGAGTAAGATTATGAGTTTATCTTATTGAAAAGCGTGTGAGTAAATTTCACATAATCGGGTTGTTACAATTAAGCTTAAAAAGATTTTTAAAAGTTGCTAATGTTTGTTGGTTTATTCCACTTTTATCACCTGGGTGATATCACCTGGGTGACCAAATTCTACATTTTTGTGGACTCAAATCACCCGCTGGCAAATCACCTGGGTGATCAAATACCACGACATTTTAATTAAACAAATTTGTATCCTCAAATCACCCACTAGCAAATCACCTGGGTCATTAAATTCCACAACATTTTAATATATTTACGTTATCTTTTTATAAAGTGTTGATTAATTGAAAACAACAAATTTTCTTTATCAATTTAAATTCTCGCACGAAAACAGTGTGTGACGTAATATGTCAAGCTTTGCCAGCTCCTTTAAGTTTTTGTATTTTTTCCAGTAAAATGAACAGACAAACTTAAATAATATAATCTTAAAATATAACAAGAACTAAAATATTTACTTTTAATAAACTATGTAGTTTATAAATAAATAAAAACTACTTATTAGCTACCATTTAAAATATTTACTTTTAATAAACTATGTAGTTTATAAATAAATAAAAACTACTTATTAGCTACCATTTAAAATATTTACTTTTAATAAACTATGTAGTTTATAAATAAATAAAAACTACTTATTAGCTACCATTTAAAATATTTACTTTTGATAAACTATGTAGTTTATAAATAAATAAAAACTACTTATTAGCTACCATTTAAAATATTTACTTTTAATAAACTATGTAGTTTATAAATAAATAAAAACTACTTATTAGCTACCATTTAAAATAATTACTTTTAATAAACTATGTAGTTTATAAATAAATAAAAACTACTTATTAGCTACCATTTAAAATATTTACTTTTAATAAACTATGTAGTTTATAAATAAATAAAAACTACTTATTAGCTACCATTTAAAATATTTACTTTTAATAAACTATGTAGTTTATAAATAAATAAAAACTACTTATTAGCTACCATTTAAAATATATAATTATTCATATTTTATCATTACAACTGGAAACTACTGCATTGTCCTATTTAAAGGGTTCCATACTATCAAGAGAAAAAAAACGGGACCTTAATAGGATCACTCGATTGTCCGTCCGTCTGTTTTACTCTACGTAGAATCAAATTACTACAAGGTGGGATCAATGCAAGGACCATCAAAGCCTTATGAAACTAAAATAGTCCACAACACTCGTAAACTTGACGTTGTAACCACACATGTGTACCAACAAAATGTCATCCAAATAATGGCACTTCGAAGTTAAGCTTCAACTTTTCACTTACGACGGTGTCTCTGTTTAGTTTCTTGGTTTATTTTGACGTGACTCGCTGTTGTGGTCTACCTACTCTTGTTTTATTGATGTTTGTGAACCAACTTGTTCATGTTCGAATTGTGGATTCGAATTTTCTAACTTATTTTGTAGTTGTTTATAATATATCGAGCAAATGTCGAGCACACTTACTACAGCAGGGCACGCATGGGCCGAAGATAAAAATTATTTCCACCCGTTATGTCCTCTGTCAAGGGAGAAAATTATTTTATCCACCTGCCAAAGCACGGCAAAGGAAAAAAGTACATCCCCATTTGACATTACACGTGAACATTTATTCCCCGCCTATAGTATATCCACCATTGCGCCCATGGGAGGTGGACAAAACTGACAGAGGGAAAGACTATTTTGTCCTTTCCCTGTGGATAAAATATCTCCGGCCATGCTAGCCCTGCTGACTTCGTTACAGCTGCCCTGAGCTTTGATATAAAATAAATAAATAAATAAATATTGCAGGACATTCCACACATCGCCGTCTAGCCCCAAGCTAAGTAACTAGACTTGTGTTATGGGTGCTAGACAACGGATATACTACTTATATACTTTTCTTTTGTAAATATATACTTATAATACATAGAAACAACCAGACCACAGACAAATTTCTAAGCATAAATACTTGCCTGAGGCGGGAATCGAACCCGCGACCCTGTGTTTGGCAGTCCGGCATTGTGCCAACTGGGTCGTCATTTGGAGTGATTGCTCTCACCAAATCTCAAAGAGTATCGATATCGCCTGCTACTGGCTCGCAAGCGAACTGCATCATCAACGTGCTGGTCTGCTCTCTACCATTTCCAAAACATTTTTCTTGAAACAAATGCGATCGGTGTTGTCGCTATACTTCGAAATCTGACGCTGCTTAAACATCTTAAAGATAAAAGAGGCCAATATTCCTGATAATTTGCCTATCAGATATCTCTTTAAATATCTGATTAAGCACATTATTTAATATCTCTGACATTAATGTCGTTAAAGCTTTTATAACCATTCTTAAATCTGAATTAGTCAAAAAAGCAACTGTTCCAGTCATTTACTTTTACAGTGTCGAAAATTACAGTCCGCTACACTTTCCGAGCGTGTCCTACGTTTTCCCATGTAATAAAACATTGTCCATTAAATTCGGGTTAGTATCCTTGGGTGCTTGTGTAGTGACAACTGCTTGTTGTAATACTAAGTCTGTACACCACTGAAGTAGCAGCTGTGACAGCTCAGCACAAAACAGAACCATTCCTAAAACTATGCAACTGTAAAGTTTCTCACAGACGCTGGTAGTTTCGTGATTAGTGCAGACTATTAACTGGGTCATGGATCTGGGCTTGTTAGGATATTCTAAACTTTCTAGATTTCAACTCATAATTCCTCAATCAAAAGCTACAGAACTCATTTGACAGCTAACCTTTTCGGCGAAAATTACAATTTTTTTTATTAATTTTGTTCATACATTTGTATTTTGGCGTGCAAATTATTTGCTGTCATATCCTGGAGATGTAGTATTGGTAATCCCATGTGGTAAACGAATGCCCACTTAGCTGTTTTCCGGAGGAATGTCGGAAGCCCACAAATTCACCCCTGCCGCCGCAAACTTGCTAAAAAATATAGGAGGTTTTTATGCATTATTCCTCCTATATTTGCATTTGACCTCATCTCACCTGATTGGAATTGACGATGAGGTCAAGGATGTAGCAAGTTCGCCTAAAAGGAGAACGACCAGGACAATATTTATGGGACGCGAGAAGTCAATTTTCACCATGACTTTGTCTAGGGGGTTGGTGTTAGAAGCTGCTGGCCAAGGCCTACCACTACTTTATTGTCTGCTCCTTTTGTGTCACCCAGGAGTCACGTGTCACCCAGGAGTCACGTGTAAACCAGGGACATCGAAGGCCAAAATCTCTGGACGCGAGCTAATCTAAACCCCTAAAAAGATTCAATCCACGCAGTGTGAACGCCGTATGCAATGATGATTAGTACTGATAATAATTTCCCTCTATCCAAGTGCTCATTGGCGAGCCGCGCCGTGACGAACCGACATCAAAATTATAATGCTGCAAGAAATTTCACTCGTAAAACTCGTCACGTTTTATTTGTAAGCACTGGGAAATTCTTACCGAACAAAAATTTGTTATGAATATTTCCATCTTCCACTTCGGAGTGAGGATTAATGAAGAGACCGGTATTTATGCCGTTGGTTTTTTTGGTAAACATTTCCTTATTTGCAGTATTTTTGCATAAGTAACTGCTTTTTTTCTGTACCTAATGATCAAAGTTAGTTGAATTGCACTTCTGTCAGTTTTCAACCCGAAAATCTTGAAATAAAGATACAGAGGACAATACAAAAGAAGGAAGATAAACTTAAAATCGTAGCAGAAAATATACATGGTCTAGAGAGATAGTGAATAGGATAAATAGGAAGAAAAATCTTTGATGAAGAGGTACAATCAGCTTAGTTGCTAATATTAGATTTTAATAGATAGGTATTTAAACTTCTGTATCTAATACCAAACTATCTGTCGATAGAGTGTTTCTATTCTGCGGAGGTACTAAAAACATTAACGCAGTCAGTTCTGGCGTTTCTGTCCTAAATAGGTTTGCCCTAAAACCTATTTTATTGGTCTGCCTGTCAAAAACATGTTGTGAATCATGAACCGTTAAAAAGATGAAAGGTTAGAACAGACTAGGTATTTACCTAGCAAAATTCAATAAATCTAGAATATTTATGTTAAAAAATAGGTAGGTGAAATATTTATTTAGAAAAAAACGACTGGAAAATAGTAGCTACGCCATGCGGTCTTACCCACGAAAGTCAGTGGAATTCTGCATAAAAAGTAACCTATACACTTTTTGTTCTTCATCTGCCTGCCCGTATTCCAATTTATTTTGGGGTTGACGCAGTGTGTCTTCTTCCATTTTCTTCTATTAGCCGTCATTTAATCGTTTCATCTCTCTGAAATCGCGTCTCACAGAGACAGTCCATCCGTCCTTTTTAGGTCGTCCTCTTCCTCTCCATCCCTCTACATCATACTTATCACTCTTCTAGTCACATGCGTCTCCTCTGTCCTCATTATGTATCGATACCAACTTAAACGGTTCCCTTTTACTATTTCAGTAATTTGCTCATTATTCCAATATAAAACGCAAAACGGTTTCCTCTCTAACTTTCGTATTAATATGGGATGTCAATAGTATCGTGAACTCGTGAACCTATTTCATAAGTATAAGGTTATTGATAGAAATATCATGCTTACAAAGGATCCTTCAAATCCACCTCATTACATCAATTTACCTCTGATAACGATATCACCTCCCAAACATATCACAAAACTCAATAATCATCAATAATAACACGTGAACCTTGAACTAAATCACTTAAACCTATAAACATTTGATTTCAATTTCAACCTTATCACAACTCGTTAGAGGTTATTAATTTCATCGTGCCTGCCTTGATGGAAATTAGACTCTATTCGTTTGTATTAAAGGTTTTGAGGTTGTTAGTTAACGTATTCAAGTCACGTTGAAATCGGGGCTGTCGTGTAATGAGTCGCTTCACGCTACGCCCGCGGGGTGGCTATGGATAATAGAGGTTTGATTGCCGCTGATTCACTTCCAAATGTTCTGGTAACGTTTTAGGAAGCTTTTGTTGTGATTGTTAGATTTCGTTAGTTAGATCATTTCGTGCTAATTTCAATTTTCTAAATGTGATAAGTATAATAATGCGGGGTTCACTGGCAAGTATTGTTCCGGTATTTTTTGCTTGGATAATTGTGGCTATGGAGATTTCCTGGAATGAACGCTTAAATTTCTGCGGAATGTTGGAAATTAATGCGGGCCGCTGTAGGTTAAATTTAATTTTAGTCATAGATAATTTGATGTGATAGGTCGAATGCTAAAAATAATAAAAGTAAACCAAAAATCTTTGACTATCTAGGAAACTAAAATCAAAGCAGATATTATCAAAATTAGACCAGATAACAATAATACATTCTTGTAGTAAAATTTTGTACTTATTAGTACAAAATCGCTCGTTTCGACAAAGTTTTTGACCGACTTCAAAAAAGAAAGTTCTGAATTCGTCGCGAATATTTAGATATATTTTTGATGTAGGTATGTTATCGTATGAAAATTGTTATAATGTCATCATCTATTAAACGTTGGTAACTGCTAAGGATTTCGGAAAATTCAAAGTCCTATCCTAAGTGGACGAACTCGCGGGTTAAAATCCATATCTCATAAAATGTAACCTCTCTGACCAGAATTTAAGAATCGAATCACAAATCGCAAACCATTCAACACCCCTTTTCAGTTCGAACATTTTACAGTCATCATGATTCTCACTGAAACACTTTGAACCTTTTTTTCAACATATGGCGTTATATATTTCCATAATAAGCCATCATGTGCCGTCTGCTTCCAACGTTCCTTCGACCTTCGGAAGCTGTTGGAGGCCGTTTCTTTAGTGGAACCGCCTTAAATTGTGCTTTCTAATACGTGGCCCATATTCGAAGAGGCTTGAGTGGAATAAAATCACTTGGTTATGTGAATTCGGGTATTTAGGGTAACACGTATAGTAGGTGAAGTCAGGAGCTAAAGGTGTATTAGGTACATATGTCTATTGGTAACTGAGAGTAGTGGTTGGCCTAGTAGTAAGAAAGAAAGAAATAACTTTATTATGTTATTACACTACACGTACAAAAGTCACTAAGGTAACAGAAAACTAAATCCAAACAATTAAACAAACTTCTTAACCTGTAGTGCAACTAAAAAAGAATTATACATAGCATGGTAGAAACCTCGACTTTGATTTCGAAGGATAAGTTATAATATCCCGGCCTTGATTTTTTTACGAATTTATGTGCAAAAAATTAACATTGCTCTAACGGTTAAGGAAAATATCGTGATGAAACCCGCGGCTGAGTTGTCTTCAGACGTATTGATGCTTACTTTTCTCTGGACACGGTCGATTAAGTTAAGAAAGTACCTATACTTTCGTTTTGTGGTTAGCAAGCCTACTCTATCTTATACATGTCTTACGCACTACAGCGCCCTAAACACCTAGCATGGATAAAAGTTTCTGGTGTTGTATTAATAACCGGGATCGGGATAAAAAGAAGCCTATATTTTTCAATTCGATCTAGCAGTTCCTGAGATCAGCGCGTTTAAACAAAAAACGGACTCAAAGATGAAGAATTTTCCCCGTTTTTTTTCACATTTCGAACTGATTCTTTGCTCCTATTGGTCGCAGCGTGATGTTATATAGCCAAATGCCTTCCCCAATGAATGGACTATCCAACACAAAAATAAATTTTCAATTCGAATCAGTAGTTCCTGAGATTAGCGCGTTCAAACAAACAAACTCTTCAGCTTTCTATTATTAGTATAGATCTAGTTTAGATCTAAAATGCCAATATTATTATATAGGTAAGCTACCTCTTATCGCGGTGCGAAGCGTCATCCGCAATGGGTCCTGCCGGAACTCCAGCGGCTGTAGCAACTTAATGTTTTACAGCTATTTTTTGCTGAAGCAGAGCCTTTTTGGAGGCACACGGTTCCTTGGATCTTTTTTTTTAATTTCTTCTACTATATTTTCTGCGTTTCTATTTTATTTATCTGTATTATTATCTTAAACTTTTGTTTTTATGCTTTGTACATGTCAGTGTCCTTATGTTTGTATGTCAAAATCTCTCATCTGTTCTAAATATTACTTGCATTTTTTTTTGGTTTGTCGTGTGCTTCTCTATATAAATGTTTTTCTATTCTATTCTGCCTATTTTTTTTTACAAATCATAGGTCAGCGTTTGACCACTATCACACCTGTCTGATGGTAGGTGACGATGCGGCCTAAGATGTAGCACGCCTTCCTAGAAGATACCTATTCACTTTATTTAAAGAAATAAACTAGAAAATAGAAAATATGCTTTCTATATAAATAAATAAATAAATAAATATTTCAGGACATATTACACATCGCCATCCAGCCCCAAGCTAAGCAACTTAATGCTTGTGTTATGGGTGCCAGATAACGGATAAACTACTTATATACCTTTTTTTTTTGTAAATATATACATATTATACATATAGGAAACACCCAGAACCAGAAACAAGAATTTATGGTCAGCATAAATACTTGTTCCCGGCGGGAATCGAACCCGCAACCTTCTGCGTCGCAGTCGGGTGTTCGCCCGACGCGCCACAGAGGTCGTCGATATGAATGAGATTTACCGTAAAGTATCTTCGTTAGTCCTCAAACTATCGAATTAGTTCTATAATAGTAACTATTTCAAAGATATCAGTACTAAAAACTTATTCTCCAGAACATTACAGCCAACATTTGACACCCCTTGCTAGCACTATATAAGACCACCAAGCCCTTTAATCTTCGATAGCTGTTATTGGACCGCGCCGCGCCGTCTGCAACAAGATTTTCATTTCATATTATTTTTCCATTCCCAGACACTGGAAACTTAATAAAATACCTACTTTAAATGCCTTATAGTCTGTAAATGATAGTTGTTTTGTACCTTCATCTAAGTACGTATTAAGTAAAAATAAAACAAAATTTACCCGAAACGAAAGAAACATTATTTTATTTTATTCATTGATTACGAAGTAAGGGCCCACTAAATCGCACTGTAAATTCTATTTTGTTTTAGTGATTGGTAAAAATGACCCAGTTATAATTCGCATTGCATTTCAATATCATATTTTGTCATTTTTTTTTTCGAATTTTGGCTGGCATCTAATACTAAAGTATGATATACTTATGATACCTAGAGAAACACGCAGAACGAGAAATATAAATATCTGTATGTACAGTCGGAATACCAATTAGCTGAACCCCACGTGACTCAACGCTCACTCGCACATGTAGTATTTACACCTATTTTGTAGAAAGTAGGTATATACATATATTAAATTGTTTAAAATAAAAACATTACTTTACAACCTTACAGATGTGCGAGTGAGCTCTGGGTCACGTGGGGTTCAGCTAATTGGTATTCCGACTGTACGTCAGACATATATTTTTTCCAAGAAGGGAATCGTATCCGAACCGCGATTTTTTGTCCACCACGCCACAGAGGTCGTCAAATAAACACATTTTACACATTCGATCGGTACTCAGATATCCTAAGCTTTATAATTCTGATAGTTTTACTCGTAATTCACGACGCCGTAAAATCTTTCGTCGCTTATCGCATCATCGTAAAGACGGAAACCTTTAGGGTTATACCCTTAGTAATTTCGGAAAGGGTTGTTTAAGGCTTATTGAGTTGGGTCTACGTCATGGGAAATAATTGTACACCCCTTTTCATAGCGGTGTTAAGTTGGTTAATTGACAATTTTGGAGAAGCTTGTGTTTTTATTGTAGATACCAGTGCTCCGCGGTTTCACCCACGTAACTCCTGATTCCGTGGAAATATCGGGATAAAAAGTAACCTATAGCCTTCCTCGATAAATGGACAATCTAACACAAAAATATTTTTCTATTTTTTTTGTGGAAATATCTGGATAAAAGTACCCTATGTTATTACCAATGAATCAATGTATCCTCATACCAAGTTTCATCAAAATTGGTCCAGTAGTTTTAGAGTCTTTTTGTTACAACAAAAAAATCTTTCTTCTTTAATATATTAGTGTAGATGTAGAAAAGTAGAGCTCTAGGATGTTGCATGTTTGTGCTACATTTTAGCACTCTATGTAGTAGTTCTTTGAAAGCGTTCTTGGCCAGTATATACCTCGACTATCATTCCCATTCGGATCCTACCCAGCCATACCGATAATTTTTCTTAGGCAAAATGTGCGCTAATTGACATTGCTCTTACGGTGAAGGAAAACATCGTGATGAAACCTACGGCTTAGTTGGCTCTAGACGACGAGTTTTATTTTCTAGTCACGGTCAACTGAGCTCAAGGACAGTGCTGGGCTCCATCCTCATTTAAAAAGGACAAAACTCAAAATTTCAGCTCAATTGGTAATTGGGAAGTGGATCAAAATTAAGTTGCAAGATTCCACCGGAACAAACATACATAGCAAGTTAAATAATATAAAAGCTTTTAAAAAGGTTTAGTTGCGGGAAAACAGCCGGTGCCTATACAAATGTAAGCAGTTCTTTGTATTCGAACACACTGCATTTTAAAATAGCAGTTATAGTTTAATAAAATGTATTAAATATCCAAAAAAATACCAGAGTCGAACCTGTCTAATCTTTATTAAGCCACACCAAACCATCCCTTTATTACCTTCCATATATGTTTATGTACAAAATATAAATTTTACACTTATATATTATGTATAGTAGGTACGAAGGGTCACCAGTTTTGCATAAAGTAATGTTTTACCTCAACTTTTATGTGTTTCTCGTCGTAAAATATTGAACAATAATACCTTTAAGTATTTGTTATACATACACTTTAAAACGGGTCAAGTGGGAGTCGGAGTCGCGCACGAAGGGTTCCGTACAATTATATTTTGTTTTTAGTATCTGTTGTTATAGCGGCAACATAAATACATCATCTGTGAACACTTCAACTGTCTAGATTTTCCACTTCAGTCATTCCTGTCGAAACTGAACGAAAATAGTCAAAAAAACACTTACTGACGAAAGCGGAGTCTGACAGATGCGTCCTAAATCCTAGCTTTCACGGTTCATAAGATACAGCCTGGTGACAGACAGACAGACAGTGGAGTCGAAACAAGAGAGGAGAGTCCCGACTTTCTCACTTTGCTGACTTTTGCAAAATTCACAATTCACAAAAAACAGATAATAGCGCAGTGCCGGTTTTGGGTACTTTAGATAGATAGATAGATAGATAAATTCTTTATTGCAAACACCATTTGTAAATTACAATAAATAAAAAAACAAAGCTTAAGTCTAAGTGTTACAAAGGGCGGCCTTATCGCTCAAAGCGACTACTTCTACTTTCTATGTTATTAATCGTTTATGGACTGTCGCGTACTGCCGACATTTTTTTAACATTTAGCAATCATTAACGTATGTGTCCCGTTTTTACCCCTTGTGTACGGAACCCTAAAAAGTAAAATGGAGTCGGGAAAATAATTACCCGAGTAAGGATTTTACAAAGGTGTGAAATTTTCGCAAGCCGTATTTCACTCGTAACTCGAAGACCCCAAAATTGTTAACGTCAGGAAATACAGAACCGGGTGATGCTATTGCTTTGCAGTACGAATAAGGAATGACTGAGCTACCTGCTTAATGAAATCCGTGGTTTTCTACGGGTTGAGTGGATTGGATACTTAAACTTCAGTTTATAATAAGACTAGCGACCCGCTCAGGCTTCGCACGGCTATATTATGCATATATTATGCATATAAACCTTCATCTTGAATCACTCAATCTATTAAAAAAAACCGCATCAAAATCCGTTGCGTAGTTTTAAAGATTTAAGCATACATAGGGATATAGAGACAGAAAAAGCGACTTTGTTTTATACTATGTAGTGATGTAGTGATGATAAAATCTTACTGATATTATGAAAAAAATTGGTGAAGTTTTTAATTGCACGAAATTTAAAGCTTTTGGATTCCAAGTAGGTATATGGTTGAATGAGACTTTATTTTTATTTAGTCTGCGAGTTCTGGCCGTGTACTCGCACGACTTTGGCAAATTATTTTTTGCATCAAAATTTTGTCCCGATTTTTTGAAATCGAGCGTCGCATACTCTATCATTTTCTCGTTTTATCAGATTAGCACTTTTTCAGATTCGCTCATTATCATTTTCTCATTTCATCATCTTTTTGTTCAAATAAATCGGATTGGCTACGATTGAAAGAATAAAAAATCAAGTTATAATAAAAATCAAAATGGCCGCCACTCGAGCTGGTTACAGCCATGCTACACTACAGCTTTATTTTGTGCATTGTGAGGCAATTTTTTTTAACAGACTTCAAAAAAATATTAATTCAATTTGTAGTTATTTGGTATAAGTATATTTTTTAATTTCCTATTTATATTTAAATGTTAAAAAATCTATTACAAGGTAAATTATAGAATGGATATTAAGATCCTCTCCATTCTAAGGTTGCCCGGAAGAAACCGCTTTTAGCGGTAAGGCCGCTTATTGTATCATGATATTTTTACGGTCACTTTTCTATGTTTAGGTTTTTGTTTGTGATCGTGGACAATGAAGCGTTCTATCTTTCTTTGCCTAGTTTGATAAACTACAGTATAAAGAACCTACATCACTTTAAGCTATGGTAAAACCTATTCTTTCTCGAACCAATCCCTTATCGTTGAAACCCCACCAATTTAGAACGAATAGTAATAAAATAAAACTCAATTTTATTGGAGCACTAGTAGATTTGCGTAGATATCAGCCGAGAGACAAAGGGAAGTAGATATCGTTCGATTCCCAAAGGTACGGGAAAAAGACAAAACTTTCAGTATTCCCCATCTATCAAAATAGATTTCGTCTCTTTTTTGTGAAACAACGCTCTCGGTAGGATGTTTCTTTATGTTTGGTAAGTGCTTTTAAATCAAGTTTTCTTTTCTTTTTGAATTGTAAAACTTTTGGGCCACTAAAAGGTTTTTTAAAAACCTTGATATAATAACAAGAAAATAAACAAATTAATTGTTTTTCAGATTGACAATACATCAAATATTTATATAATGTTTTAATGAGTTTTTTCTATTTTTACTAAATAAGTATTAAGTTTTTAATTCATGTGGCAGGCGTCCCTTATTACCTGCAGGTATCTCACTCATACAAATTCAGTACTTACTTGTCGGATATTAATTCATAATTATTAATTTTCCTCGTGTGAATTTTCCAAATTATATTCGGGACGAATATTATTCTTCATAAAAAGTCTTAATTTTATTAATTCTTAATTTTCCGAATGCCTAATTTTCTAAGTTATACAGTGCTTATTAAAATTTTTGGATTTTTTTCCGTCACTTATTGAAGAAAACAGATACCTAACCAAATATGAATTAGCATGAATGACGATAAAATATGATGGTAATAGTAACTAATAAGTAGTGTAATAATTATAATGAAACAATATTTTTTGCATGAAAATATTTTGCAAATATTTTAATAAACAAAATAAAACAATTATTTGTCTGTTGATTATACAAGACACAAAACGCGATGGAAAATCATACCTTGGAATAAGCCTTCAAAGTCAGAGTTCAAACTAATAAGTTTATTTTACATTAACATAAAAACACTAGGTTTTTTCTGAGGCTTCGTCCGCGATTTAAATTTTTTTAAATCCTTTCTCATCGGATGTTTAGGCCTACGAAGAACACACCCTTCAAGTTTAGCCTGTGCGTTGATTCGTCAGTCAGTCATTCAGGACATAGCATTTTATATGTAGGTATTGAGAAGATTAGTAACCTTTATATCAGCTAGGAATGGATAAACTGACATTTTTGACAGTTCTTATAAAGAAAAATAACCGTCAGTTTAACCTTTGGTAGCTGATTATATCGGTAATTGATTTCTATCATTAATTGACCAATGAACGTAACTCAACGTAAGCAATACGTTTCTGGTTATATCCATTGACTTAAAATTAATTTATCAATATTAATAACCATCAACGCTTGGTCGTCGGTCGTCGATCTTTCTATATAAACACAAATACGATTTGAAAAATGGGAATCTGATAATTTGACTATTAACTTGACTAATGATTCCAGTTCAGTCCACCGCGATAGGTAATGTCTTGATTCTTAATAATTACTTACTAAATTAAGATAAATACGTTTCTTAGTGTATATTTCTTAGTGAGTTTTATTAAGGGATTTAAGAGAATTGTGATCTCTCGATACGAGACTTTTACAAAAATGACCCGTATTATGCGACAGAGAGAGTTTAAATCCGGACGTAATTGCCTACATTTTGCTTTTCAAATAATGTTGCGGGCCGTAACGTTTTTACCCCCTTTATCCTTCACAAAATGAAATAAATTTGATCTCATTTAATTCACTGCATGTTATTCTAGGTTTATACGTTTTCTTTTTTTGTAATTCAGTTTTGTCTATTAAAAAACAATTGAAACACTCTCTGAAGTTTTTAAGTTAAAAATATAGATATTCAGATACTAATAACTTTTATCTTGGGCAATATTATTAGACATTAGGGTTCTAGGGGCCTCTAGAGAAAAAACGGGATCTCACTAGGTTGTCTGTCTAGCTGTTTGTTAAGACTTTTTCTGTTCAGGAAAAGGTCGAAAAAATTGAATTTTATATTGTATACCTACTAAAGTCTTTGCTATCAGGTGTCAAAAAACAAGTGTCTTACTTAGTCAACGCCTTCGGTCAACGCAATCAAAATATAAGGCTAAAGTTAGATTTCCAGGAAATTATTTATTACGGTATTTTACTTGGACTGTAAGGTCTAGTTTTCGTTAGGAGTGTTGTATTATAGAAAGTGCTTCATTTGATTAGAGTTTGAAGATCAAATTTAACCTATCCACTGCTTCCAGATACAGTAAAGAGGCCATCATACCCAAGAAAAAAAATGTGACAAATTTATACTTTTTTCCGTCATAGTCCTTTTTACATAGGTTATACAAGAATTATCACCAACCAATATTAATAAAACACACTTCAATGCGGTAAAAAAACACGCAATATATCATAATAATCATAAAAAAACACCACAAAACTCACTTTTTATGAGAAGAAAGCAATAAAACTCGATACATAGGAAACCTCGTTACTGATTGATCTCGAGTTTTACCTTAATAATGTTACCTGTCGCTCAAAAAGAAAAAAACAACGTTTTCAATCGTCTCGTTGGGAAGAGAGTAGGTTTTTTTGTCGCTAATCAAAGATGGCGGAAGTGCTTGTCTTTTCTTAACATTTTTGTTTATGACGGGTTTGGTAGTTAAATTGGATTATTTTTAACCGACTTCAAAAAAAAAGGAGGAGGTTCTCAATTCGGTTGTATGTATGTTTTTTTATGTCTCATTGATCTCATTGATCGAGTGGGAGAAGCGTCCCTGCTCTAATTTGTTTTTCTCAGTATTTTTGTCAGAATTTGTACTTAATTTTGTAGGCATTCCTCTACCGATCTGGTGTTACAGTTTTATAGGGGGGGGGGGGGTACGATTCTTTATAAGAACTGTTAGTGCCCTATCCATCTAACCCATTAATGAGTCAGGCACTACACAGTGATCAATTTGAAATTTAGTTAAGTTTGGCCCTTCGGAACAATAATAAGAAAAAGCCAAAATTACAATTATTTTAAAAAGGTATTACCTATTTTAAATGGAACAATTAAAGAGCATGCAGCATGTGTCCTCTACTTCAAGTACAGATATTTCACCTCTTTGTCTCTCCGTGATTTATATCCTGGAATTGATGGAAAACCTCAAACCGCTAGAGCGAATCAAGTATTCGTCGACGACTCGAATGTACAACCGCGTACAAATGTACGTATATATTGATCGAATTTGGATGCCACTTGAAAATTTTCCGTTTCTCCGATATTAGATATTTTTAGGATGCCAATGGTGTGCTGTCTGGGAATAATACTTACCTGCTAGGTAAGTCAGTTATTTGAATATACCTACGTAGACTATTGATTTTTTTTGATTACGTGCGCAGTGATGATATACTACCGCTCATTAAAATAAACGAAACGTACCTTAATTTTTTTAAATTCCTATAGGTAAGTGGTAAGCTCGAGACGAAGACTATAGTTTTTTTTGTTTTTGAACGCAGTCACTTAATTATAAGATGCCACCGCTCACTAAAATGAACGAAAAATACATATTTTTTTATTTTTAATAAGTGATAAGCAGGAACATACGTAGACAATTGATTTTATTAAATTATGAACGCAGTGTGCCAATTATTAGATGTACTATATACAGAAAAATACTTTCAAAATTTCTATAAAGCAAGCTCAAAAAGACGCACATTGTCACGGGCGATTATGGCAGTCCACTGTGACGGACTACCATAAATATTTATTAAGAAGTCCAGAGAGTATCGCTTGACTTAATCAATTAGGTAAAATGGAGATGAATAAAAAATCTTCGATCAATTATAAAGCTTTCCAGTCGTAGGTGAACCAGTGGAGCATAGCTAGTTTATTCATAGTTTTAATAAAGCTTATATAGTAAGAAAACGGACGAACTGCCTCATCTCATCATATAAAGCTGTAACGGAGATATTAACCACCTATATCACGGTAACTTCACTGTGCCACAGTTGATTTTATTTACAGATAAACAAATCGTATTTTAACCTTCAAATATTTATAATATGAAGTCTTTTGGTGGAAGTCCCGGATACCCGCACTAAGCGTTTTGCTTCGTCTTTCCTTATTACAGCAAGGGAATGGAATCAGTTGCCTACGTCTGTCTGTCCTATCGTGTGTAACTTAGGGTCTCAAAGTCGCGGGCGAACAGGTATCTTCTAGAAAAGTGTGCTATATCTTAGGCCGCATTGTCACCTCTACCATCAGGCGGGTGTGATAGTTGTCATTTGTAAAAAATTGGTAGTCGTCAGATTTAGGTCTATATATACTAGATTTCGTCAGAATGATTTCAAAATTATAAATTTATTTTTGTCTACACTATCAGGATTACAGTTGGATTAGGTAACATTAATTTTGCTACTGAAAGTGTTTTTTATTTTGAAGTTATGGCTTTACACGACCTGACACTATCAAGTAAAAATATTAACATCAAGTTAGCAAGTCTCCACGCACTCACACCACAAAACGACAACGAAATTATAGGCTTTTAATTCGTAACATTTCAACTTGTGAAGCTGGAGTAAAAAAACTGGTTGCCTGTAAAGTCGGTATACGGGCGAAAGTTTTACGTGACAACAACTGTGCTCGAGTGGAAGGGACGCGTGCCTTTCACTTTTTATGTCTGTCTCTCTCGCTCTTAGGCGGGCTAACCATGCCCGCGTGCCTCTCACTCGCTCTCATTGTGAGCGCATAACGTCAGCGGAGCGTAACGCAGTTTCTTGAAGTGTCACCCGGCAAACCAATTTATAAAACGTTGTCACGTCAAAAACAAAATATATTCTTGGAACTGAAATTCTTGAAAATTGTTACCGTTATCTTTCTTAACAGGATTAAACTGTGACAAAACACACTGCACGGAGTAAAAGCAATAAACCTCTCAGTTAGTTCATTTCATTTCGTCGTGAGCTCACGTTTTCTTTTTCATATCGTGAGGGTTGGACCGACTGTCTGATTCAATTTACAGCTTCAAGGATGACGTTAAAATAAGCACTAAGCAGTACTAATTCGATGGATAGATGACTTAATTAAAGTTGTGGGAAGCCGTTAGACGCAGAGAGCATGTACAGATCTGTTCACTCACGAAGGCGCGCCCCTCCAGGGTAAATTTTCTCGGTGTGCATTAATATGAGTGTCGCACGTGCTAACAAGATGTCTTAATGTGTGTGTGAAGACTATCAGTAGAGACAGCATACAACCGAGATAGAATTATATACAGATTATGTTTACAACAACATTCATAAGGTGTGGAAGGGCGCGCCTTCGTGAGTGAACAGATCTGTAACTGATCGCTTTGGAAGTCTTTGGGGGAGGCCTATGTTCAGCAGTAGACGTCCTGCAGCTGATATGATGATAATGACAATTAATTCTCAATACAGTATTCTGAATTTTGTAATATGATAGATAGATAACTTTATTTGTACAACCCAGAAAGAAACAAAACATGACATACACAAAGTAAAGCTAGAAAGTATAAGTTGCACATGGATTGACGTACAGCCTAAACCGCTGATCGTGGAGACCTAAAACTTGGCGGGTGTGTTCTGAAAACAAAAGGATTTTGAAAAATGTAATCACTACGCGGACGAAGCTGTGGGTGAAAGCTATATAGTTTTTTATTTTCGGTCAGGATTTTCCTAGTTTAAGAAAATCTATTAAAATTTATTGTTTTATAATGTGATTTAGCTCTATTTAGTATATTATTTTTTATCAGGAGGATTTTCCGAAATTCTACTCCTTAGGGGGTGAAAAGTGGGGCAAAGTTTGTATGGGACAAAGTGATTCCTTGGTCCATTCGACTTTTACGCGGACAAAGTCGCGAGCAAAAGATAGTTTGTCTATAAAAGAACACAAGTAAATTTCGTAGTTAATCTGAATACCCCGAGATACACAGTCAGTGGTTGCCAAAGGACCGAAAGGTCTCGATTGGAACGGTATTGTTGTGAACCCATACCGGATGTCCTTGGTGAACGGAACCCTATTTCTTTACCATTTATATTGCAGGTACGTAATAGGTAGATAGCTATTTGGATGGCAAAAGGGGTTGTTTTGTTATGACTTCGATATTGTTATGACATTTTATGCCTTTATAGTTTTTTTTCTAATAAGTAGGTCAGCGTTTGACCACTATCTATAAATGATAAAATAATGAATATTGCAGGACATTCCAAACATCGCCATCTAGCTTCAAGCTAAGTAACTAAACTTGTGTTATGGGTGCTAGAAAACGGATATACTACATATAATTACAAATATAGGAAATTTCATAGGGAATTCAGAATAACATATGCTAGAATTAAGATATGCAATAAAAGAGACTTAAGTCAGCCATTTTTTGTTGTACTTATTCTTAATAGTAGGTATAGGGGGCGGGTAAGTCCCTCCGGCTGAAAGAATATTGACCGAAACAAAAATATATTTATAAACTCGGGAATCGAACCCGCCAACGCGAAAGCTCGAAGAGAGTACATCCTGCGATGTTTCAGCAGGCGGATATACTGTCCACCCACTTACTGAGGACCTTGTAAAAACGGCCCTATCTATTATTAACTTATCCATATATGTATTACTTTCAAACCAATGATCAAAGGAAAAATATTAATAAAGGATCTTTATTATAAGGAAAATTGATACTTTTACATTATTGCTAATTAATGAAGAGCGGAAAAAGTAGGACGTTTTCGTCGAACTGCCAATTATGTAAGAAGAATCGTTCTCATTAATAATTGTAATTAGATATTTAACGGAATTCTAATTAGATACCCATGTACATAATGTACAAGGTAGGTAGGTAATCTAAAACAAGGTAGGTAATCTTACTAGCAAGCGGTTGAGGTAGTTTCGCCGAACTATCGATAGTTTTCATCTGAAATAGCCTATACTATCGGTTTGGCTATCGATAGTATCGATATAATGATACTGTCAATAGTTTTTTTTTATTTACGAGCAATAATAATATCGATAGTATTGTCTCGTTTTGAGCTGTCGATACTATCGGTTTTTAATGAAATATCGATAGACTATCGATTATTCAGCAATAGTAGACTATCGATCGGCAACACTACACTTCTGTGCCTGCACGAACAATTTTTGAAATTTTATCAAAATAAAAATAAAATAAAAAAATAATTTGAGGTCAGACGGCGCTGTGTAAAAATGTCCAAAAATATTTATTTATTACTAGCTGCGCTCCGCGGTTTCACCCGCGAAACTCCCGATGCCGTGGGAATATCGGGATACATTAAGATACATGTAAGCTATCCTATCTTTCAAGTTGGATCAAATTGCACACGGTGTGCAAATTTGATTAAAATCAGTTAAGTAGTTTAGAAGTCCATCGCGCACAAACAACGTGACACGTCATTTATATATATTAGAATTATGAAAGAAAAAGACACGGCAGAAATTAATATTAATAGCTTTAAATCAAAATGTCACGAGATCAGCGCAGAAACAATTTGAAATTCAAACAACGTATGTTCAAAAACATAATATTACTTCCGAAGTGACCAACGAAAAATGACTGTCAATAAAGAATACAAGTTCATATCTAGAAAGCGTAGGCACCAGCAAAATGGAACAAGTGCAATCCGTTCACAGTTGGTACAATAAATTGTGAACCCCTAGTGCTCCCAACAGGACGGGTATTTCTTTATAGTTATTCAGTTTTAACAGATATATGGCCGATGGAAACGACTTTTGTTTATCGAGAGTTTTGGCTCTGAGTTTTAGTTGGAACTTTAAAGTTCTGGATATTTAAGCAATCTTAGCGACATGCGCCATCCTCTAGTAGCAGCCGTTAGGTCAAGTTAGAGGGCATAAGGCGATCTGAAAACTCTAACACCAGGTGAGCCACGCCACTATACGATAAGAAGAAGAAGCGACTATACGATAAGACGATACAAAGTCTTGACTGTATAGCAACGCACAGCTCAAACTAATCGACGAATCGGACTAAAATTTGGCAAACACAATAAAACATATACTTACCTATTTGTTATTTATTATGTAGGCATCCAATAAGAATGGCTTTTGAAAAATTCAAACTCTACGCGGACCAAACCGTTGGCAAAAGCTAGTACTTATTGTATAAAGACATATTCGGTTGGGTCCTTTTTGCTTGAGGATGGAGTAGTCTTGCCCAGTTTCTATCCTCCCTTTTTAGCTTAGGCGACCGTACCCAGAGAAAATAACTCGTTAATTTCGTCTAGAGCCAACCAAGCCGTGGGTTTCATCACGATGTTTTCGTGACGAAACGATGGAGCAGTGTGAATTAGCGCACATAAAAAATAATGGCAAAATTTCGAACAAAAATTACTTGTTTTCAAGGGGGTTAGGTTTTTTAAGTTCATAAATGTGTAATGACGTAAAATGCTGATAAAGATAATAAAAAACACGTTTTCCACATCTAGTACACGAAATACCATCAATTTACTTGTAATCCAGAAAAAACGGTGAATTCTATCATATGTTTTCTATTTGTGTACTTATATACCCAAGTACTGCCATGCCGTCTTTCTTTTGTTAATTGACACTGATTCTTACTGAAGATTATTTTCTCGAAGCTCTAAATTTTCACGGTATTTACATTTATACAGTTTTGAAACTCCATCCAGTGACTAAACATTTAGACATCTGTGTAAATATGTGACTCAGTGAAGTCAGTACAGTACACACGGTTCTAAGCCACATTGACAGCCTGATGTATGGCTCCGTTCTTAGTGTAAGTACTCTAATGTTTATTGTTGAAATGTGTTGAACATGTGTAATTACAAAGTGTTTTAGGCTGTTGTTCTACTGATTTTGTTGTTGTTTAATTTGTGAGTTTCAAACAATTGATTTATGAATAAAAGTTTGGGTTAAAATTGCTCGCGTCCTTAATGTTCGGTACGTGACTCCTGGATGATGCTAAAGAAGCTATCTTGGCAATAGTCTTCGGAAGCAGCTTCTACCACCTAAATCGTATCGCCAAGTGGGTTAGTCCGTGTTGTGATAGGCTGATAGGTATAGGCCGGTACAGCCACAAAAGGAGCACCGATCAAAAAGATCAAGATCAGTTCTTATTTCACTTCCGTCTTCCTAGCTTTACTCATGCCCCTCGAAGGCCCCCGGTTATTTAGGAGTCTCCAAGTCACAAGTATAGGTATAATATTTTCGAGGTAAGAACGAATCGGGTTTGGACGGAAGATCAGCGCTGCAGTCATTGACTTTGGCATGAGCCAATACTGTCCTAAATGGTTTGACCTCAGCTATGAAGCTGAAGTCAAACCGTTTAGGAAAGAATATGGTTTTCCTTTCTTTACCTATTTTAATATTTTCCTTTTTTGTTCTTGTCAATTTTTGTGTATTTTTCTTCCGTGTGTTTCGTCCCAAATAAACTACTCTATTCTATTAACATTAAAAGTCGATGTATCTCACGCTTACCCAACACTACATTTTTAGTTTATGGATATTCGCGTGAATATAATTTCGCATCTCAACTGGCCAGCCCTAAATCACTATATGCTTCCAACAATCTATTCCACAAAATCTTTCTCAATATATGCAAATATTTCAAAATCCAATCATCAACAAATTCCGCCTGAACTTCTTACGAATTCCTTAAAACCAATCATCAACTCATACAACGTTCACACGCAGTAATTTAAAACCTTCTCTTATCCCATCTATTTCGCCCGTTCGCTCTGTTTGCTCGGCACTTCATCAGTACGTTTATTCAGGTCAAGGGTGTTGCTTTGTTAAAGTAAATCAATTCTGTAAATAAAGGCTGTATTGTAAGATCAACGGACATCCGCCGAAAGATTGAGTGTTTGAATAAAAGGGGGATTGATTTAATTGTTAGTTTCGTGTTGTTAGGTTATTATTTACTAGCGACCCGCTCCGGCTTCGCACGGCTATATTATGCATGTATTATAATACATAATTCCTCTTGAATAAATAAATAAATAAATAAATATTTCAGGACATATTACACATCGCCATCCAGCCCCAAGCTAAGCAACTTAATGCTTGTGTTATGGGTGCCAGATAACGGATAAACTACTTATATACTTTTTTTTATTTTAAATATATACATATTATACATATAGGAAACACCCAGAACCAGAAACAAGAATATATGGTCAGCATAAATACTTGTTCCCGGCGGGAATCGAACCCGCAACCTTCTATCACTCTATCTATTAAAAAAACCGCATCAAAATCCGTTACGTAGTTTTAAAGATCTAAGCATACAAAGGGACATAGGGACAGAGAAAGCGACTTTGTTTTATACTATGTAGTGACTATCGCGGTATAAGAACCAAATGAACGTAAATACATTTTTTAAATTTTACAGGAGAGTTAAAAAACATTGATTTTTACGTCATACTGAACTTTGAAGTACAGAATAACAATTGTTTTATTCTTCACTAAAAAAAACAACTATAGAGAAATATTTATATGCTATTGGAGAATAAAAAGAACAAAAAATAAATTGATAATAGATATTAATATAGATAATATAAATATTTTTTTAAAATTTGTTTGACATACGTTCTCCTGGCTCTTACTTTTTCGAACTATTTATACAAATATTGCTTAGAACCAAAGTGAAGTAAAAGCTAATACGTTGTAATGGCTCATTTAAAAATGCAAAAAAACCCGTTGGTTTAGGATTTAAATGAAGCATTTTTGTCAATACGTTGTTTTGGAAGGACCTGAAATAGAATCTATTAGAAACCATTTTAATGGTACTCAAGTTAGGTTGTTTTGGCTATACATTATATTTTATTTAAATCGTTACGTTATTATCGAACTAGTTAAATATTGATTTTATGGTTACGTTCTTTTGCCAAAACGTGTAGGACCACGGGTAGAACTCATTTCTGAAAAAAAACGATTTTCGATAATTTTATAGATACGTTCATCTGGTTCTTAACCCGCGCTATGTAGTTATGATATGACTAAAATGAACGAATATGACTAACTAAAATGAAACTAAAATAAAACGAATATGACTACAAAATGGTCCGATTCACGTAAGTCCATAAAAAAATAGCCTACGTTACTCTGAAGCATTTAATGTACATACCAAGTTTAATAAAAATCAGTCTGGTAGTTATGGAGCCTATTTTTAAAAACACAAATTAAAATTCGGTATGTTACATAATAAACGATGAAATTTTATACAGCACTATAATTCACGAGCTGTAGTATATGTATTAGATGGAGAAGGTTTGCCCAGAACCTACACTCCCTCAGCTTAATCGACCCTCTCCAGAGGAACGAACTCGTCGACACGACAACTAAGCCGCCATATGAGCGAACATAATTTTTTTCGTAAGAAAAATCAATTGATGCAAAGCCGGGATTGAAACCCACGACCTTCAGAATGAAAGTCAAGGTATATACCACTAGGCCAACACCACTGTTACATATGGTACAGTCAGATTACCAATTAGCTGAACCCCACGTGACCTAGAGAGCTCACCTGCACATCTGTAAGGTTGTAAAGTAATGTTACCTGATTTTGTTTTTTTAAACAATATACTAAACAATACAATATTCAATATAAAAAAATATGAATGACCTCTGGGTCACGTGGGGTTCATATTATTGGTAATGTGACTGTACATACGTTATTGTGAATTTAATGAGTTAAATAAAAATCTACATTTATTATTTAAAAACATTAAACAATTTCAATATAAAAGCAAATAGTACTCGATATACAAACTCTAGTTAAATATTTAACGACTTTAAAGTTATTTTGACGATAAATTTTAATAGTTTACCGATACGGGTTATTGGGAATTCCAACTTTTGTATTAAACGTATAAATTATTTTGTATCTACCTAAGTATACCTATGTTACCACTTCACTATCACTATCACTACATAATATAAAACAAAGTCGCTTTCTCTGTCCCTATAATCTTTAAAACTACGCAATGGATTTTGATGCGGGTTTTTTTAATAGATTTAGCAATTCAAGAGGAAGGTTTATATTATGTATAATACATGCATAATATAGCCGCGCGAAGCCGGGACGGGTCGCTAGTTTTATATAAAGTATTGATCTGGTTAAAAGCTATAGGTTTTTTAACACATTTAGCGTTTGGCCGTTAGCACACCTGCCTGATGACGATGAGGCCTAAGATGTAGCACGCTTTCATAAAAGATACCTATTCACTCGCGACTGTAAGACCCCCAAATTGTACACGCCAGGAAAAAAAAGCAGGCAACTGATTCTATTGCGGTACGAATAAAGAATTACGAAGCAAAGCTCTTAGTGCGCACGTCTGGTATTTCCACCATGAATCGGTGCCCCACATTAGTTTACCTGGTTGTATGACGAAAGAATGGAGATGGAAAAATTAGGTATTCAAAACAATAAATCTGGTATAGGTTCTATAATGTCTACTCCATCTTATATAATGTCCTAGGCACTACAGAGCTCTGAATACCATGAAAAAAAAACCACTAAAATTAATCTATTATTATTATTGTCTGTTATATGTCCCATATCAAGAGGCTATGGAGTCCCGGACCTTTGGAAGGCGTGCGTGGAACCGAAGCCAATTACACGTAGAGGTCCTTTTCAATAACAAGTTTAATAATACTTATTATGATTATTTCGAGCCTGTCCCATTGCCAGACCAAGGCCTCTCTAAACTCCCCTTTCATTGATCGCGATCTTGTGCGACGGATTGCCAATCTACCAGAAATTTGTCTAAGTCATCTCGCCACCTTCGACGTGGTCTGCAGTCGTCTTCCGTTGGGGTTGAAAAGGTTGTTGTTTTCAAAATCATTTATCACTACATAGTATAAAACAAAGTCGCTTTCTCTGTCCCTATATCCCTATTCCCTATGTATGCTTAAATCTTTAGAACTACGCAACGGATTTTGATGCGGTTTTTTTAATAGATAGAGTGATTCAAGAGGAAGGTTTATATGTATAATACATGCATAATACAGCCGTGCGAAGCCGGGGCGGGTCGCTAGTATCTAATAATATGTAGCGCGACACAATTGAGCATATATATAATAGAAAGTCCTGTAAGTTACACCATTTATAACTCGAGAACGGCTAAACTGAGTTGGCTGAACATTGATGGGGTGGTACTTAGAACCAGGAGAACCACATTGGATACTTTTTTTTCGATATTCCCACGGGATCGAGACTTACGCGGGTGAAACCGCGGGGTACAGCTAGTTAAATATAAAGGTCAGTATTATTATATGAACCTTACCTAAATACGAAATATCTTGGGTACGTTTTCATCTCATTTTCCTCACAACCTACCAACAGGTTACGTTCGTTAGATGAATCGAGGTTTGTCGTTTTTATACCAAACGTGCTCGCTTCTCCTCGGAGAATACGCAGCGTTCCTTAATTAATTACGTTTCTTTGCTTTTTTTCCATGTTAGGGAAAATCGTTAGTGATTACTAAATAAAGATTTGTTTTTGGTTGCGATAATTAATTATTGCGATTTATGTGTGGAGAAAAAAGTTAGAGGAAATTGACACAGAATTTCTGCTAGGACGTTGGTGTTCTGATATCACGTCATACAGAGTGCAATTTTTTTTTACCTACTATTTTATGAGTGACTTGTTAGAGAACTATCACTCCTAACTAGTGGGGCACAGAGAGATGACAAGAGGGGGATACGTATGCGCTTTCAAAAGTAAAATTACCTATTAATAAATATTTATTTTATTTTTATGTACTTATTATCAAATGTTAAAATAACGTACAAATAAATAATAAATATTGCAGGACATTCCACACCTCGCCATCTAGCCCTAAGCTAAGTAACTAGACTTGTGTTATAGGTGCTAGACAACGGATATACTACTTATACTTTCTTTTGTAAATATATACTTATAATACATAGAAACAACCAGATCACAGACAAATATCTAAGCATAAATACAAGTCTGAGGCGGGAATCGAACCCGCAACCCTGTGTTTGGCAGTCCGGCAAGGTGACCATTGTGCCAACTGGGTCATCCAGGTAAAGGTGTGACACACAAAAGGTTGGAAAACCTGGTTTAAATACACAACTAGCTGTGCCCCTCGACAGTCTCAATTCCGCAGGAATTTTGGGATCAAATATATCCTTTTCCATCCCCTTAACTACCGCCATGCCGATTTTCATTAAAATCTTTGCAGTCGTTTGATCGTAAAAAGGGAATAAACAAAAAAAACCAAACAAATTTTCAAATTGACACAGTTATAGGTCCCTACTCCTAGCACACAAGAGTAATTTGACAAAGGGAGAAGCGCCAGCTTCATTGTTGTGCATATCATCTCCATACCCAATTAGGTCATAGATCGATAACAGCCAATGAATAACGCTGTCACACTCCCAACAATAGCAATACACACTCCATCCGCGTAACATAAAAAGCCAGGATATCCGACACAAAGATTACCCGCACATCATCTACATAACAAAACAGCACTCCGTGTTCGTATCTACCGTCACTGGAGCACGTTCCAATTCATCACAGGAATAGACAGGCCATAACTCAGTTGGAACCGACGAAGAATCTGTGACCCTGATGTTTAGATCTTTTAGCAATTTTCGAGCCTTCCAGGATGAAAAAGTTGTGTTCCATTTAGCCATAAGCCCGAAAATAGCACTTTAAGGAGTTTGTGTGGAGAGATGCTGACTTGTAGATTAGAGAATAACCCCTCCCCTCTCCCTTCCGTCGTTACAAAATACACTCTACCCTCATAAAATAAGGTCCAATTTAAACCTTGTAAAACAGTCAGCGGATGGTACGCATATTCTTTCATGTCTTGAGCTATTTCGCACGCATCTTGCAAGCTTGCTAATCATATTAGACCCTAATACGTTAAGTTTAAAGCGCATTATTGCGTTTAAGAGATTTCTCTTCGGAAGTTATGGTTCGCAAATAAATTTGGGCTCCGTAATGGAAGGCTTTCGTTTTAAATGAGAGTTGAAAATGCTTTGAAGAAACTTTCTGTTCAAAAAGTGTGAATAGTTTAAGTGAACAAGTTGGTTTATGTCCTCGACCTCATTATACAGAGTGGTTGGTAAGCTTTTGAAACAATTACTTGAATCCGGGAGGCTATAACTTAAATTGAAAACTTAGCCGATTGGCTTTTTATTCCGACTAAATAGTTTCAAAGTGCAGCAAAAGAACTTATCCAAGCCATATATATCCCAAAACTGCCACAAATTACACTTACCTAGAACCCCTAAAAGCGTGGACTTTTGGATATCTAACAACGGAAAAGAAATGCAAATCTGAAGGCTATTGAAATTGGCTTAGTTTAGGCTCCAGTTTTCCTATGTAATTTTTAGTAGGTACTTAGTTTGTGTCATAATACGTAAATGATGTATATGTAAGTGATTGAAGTAATGATTGATGATGTGGAGGAAAAAAAATAAGTATTATTGAAAAGTGGAAATCAAGTAATTACAATAATGATATCCAGTAGTTTATACTGGATTTTTACACTTACTCAGCCAACGCATTTAAAAGGAGGCAATCCGATACGGCTGCCTCTATCTGTTAAGATCCACTTGCAAACTCCAGTTTCGTTGAAAATGATGTTTGTAACCACATCGAAATATTGAGCTCCATAAAAAACAATACACATGGTAAAATACAGTTTTAAATTTAACAAAATCAGTTTTTTGTGTCTCAAACTATGTCATTTAGGTATAGTTTGGATATATTTCACTAGTAAGTCATTTACTATGGTAAAATGAATCTAATTTTATCCACACCATACCTTCTAAGTGCATCTATTACGGCTCACATCCCACTCATAAAACTACTCCAGAAATCAAATGGATTCATCGTGAATGCTATCTGGAGTACCTAACTCTTTTATAGAAGCCATATTCTTTTACAATGTGCACTGTAAAATGAATTACATATCTTTTATAATAAGGATCCTTTTTTAATGTGGCAATAAAGTCAAAGGAACTAATGTGCTTAAATTGTCGCATTAAAATGAAAAAAGAAATATTGTAGGACAGTATGATTAACTATGAGAAACTTATTTGATTTTAAGAAAATTACATAATAATATTTATAACTGAATGATAATTTGACTTATGCAAAATTGTTAACAATATTGAAACAATGCCTGAAAATGTGCCACAATTTATACATATTGAACTCCGAAAAGGCTAAATATAGCTGTTAAATAAATAAAGAGCTCTATTATTTATTTTAGATCAATGTTAAATACTTATATCACTATCACTACATAGTATAAAACAAAGTCGCTTTCTCTGTCCCTATGTCCCTATATCCCTATATCCCTTTTTATGCTTAAATCTTTAAAACTACGCAATGGATTTTGATGCGGTTTTTTTTTAATAGATAGAGTGATTCAAGAGGAAGGTTAATATGTATAATACATGCATAATATAGCCGTGCGAAGCCGGGACGGGTCGCTAGTTCTTAAAATGAATAAATAATTTATGTTATCTGCAGAATTTAAAAATAACAAAAGCCATCCAGCTCGTTCAACTATGACCTGAACATCCTTCATCACTTCATTCATTACCTTAGCTTAGTCAATAGTCACGCCTCCAACATCAAAGATGCTTCCCAGTCACTTAATAGCTCACTCAATGTCACCAATATAACATAAAACCTAACCAACGAAAGGTGTAACTCAGAAAGTCGTATATCATAAAGTAAAACCTGGAAAGTTTTTTGATGTGCTCTCAAGGTTTTTATTAGTGTCGTGTTTATTGCACCTTTTTTATGGTAGAACCGAATTACTTTCGTAGATACATGAGGGTGTAGAACTGATAACAACGGATGTATTGATAATAATGGTCAAATAACACTTTATCTGACGTACAATTTTATGAAACAGTTAAACTAACGGATGAAAAAGGGAGATAAGTTTAACCCTCGCATAGGTGTCCATACAATGAAAGGCTGAAATTCTTTAAAATGATAAGTCTCAGAAATCGTCGATCCCTGCTGGACTTACTCTTCCTGTATAAAATTCTTCGGGGTAAAATAAAATGTTCACACCTGTTAGGTAAAATTCGCATAGCTGTTCCTACCAAGATCCCCCGTTACCCAATAACAAGCACTTTTTCCCTGCCTCGGTCCAGAACCAACATTGGGCGTCATCATTTTGTCACAAGGGCTTGCTCAAAATACAACGAGATAGCTAGAAATTCCGACATTGACATCTTCAATGACTCAATGGCTGGTTACAGAAGCAAAGTACTGAAAAGCTTTGGTTACTCCTAGTCTTCTACTTACTTTAATTTAATTTAATTTTTGTCCCTAGGGTATGTAAGCCTTAAAAATTTGTTATCATAACCAGAAACTAGAATCTGTTAAGGCAAAGTTGTGTATACCTATTATTGGTAAACACACTTTATTTTTATTTCGGTAATGTTTTTCTTTATTCTTAGTATTAGTGTGTTTTACTGTTGGTGTACCAAATAAATAAATAAATAAACCCTTATTTACGGTACCAGTAGTTTCGAAGATTAATGGCTTCAAACATGCAAACATCCAAGCTTTGCCTCTTTATAATATTTATATCTAGAGATAGGGATTAGTCATTATATAAGAAAGCGGTTAAGGGGTATTTCTGTGCATTTTATTTTTCGATTTTGGAGTTTATTTGAATTCGAAATCACCTGACTCAAAATAAAGGTCATTCAGATTTTGTTGTTGAAGAGTTGATAAAACATAAAAAAAACTGTAACTTCTTAAGGTTAATGACCTCTCCGAGTAATTAACAGCTGGTATTACCAGAAGTAGACCGGACAACGACGGTTATCAATGCTTACTAGTACAAAATCGCTCAATCTAGTGTGGCATTTGTGTACTGCGCAGAAATAAAAGAAAAAAACTAAACTTTTGTATCAAAAATTATGTCCTAATATTAATTATAGTCTCTATAAGAAACTTGAATATCTCTGATTTTGAGAGATAGATATTTTAATTATTAGAGAAAAACAAACTGAATTTTGTAAGTGTAAAGAATTCTGCGAACAGATCGTGAATGCAATTACCCGATTTACGAGAAAAAAGAATAAAAACTCGATTTCCGTATTATTAAAAATGCTCAATTTGGCATTTTCCCAGCTAGTCCTTGCTAAGTTGAAATCATTTGTTCAATTTATTTTTACGGTGTAAACTTCTTAAAGGGCAATTATTTGCAACCCACTGCAGGGAAGGCCTCCCTTCGACTGATCCCTGTGTAGTGCCAGCTGAGGCCAGTCCCTACGATGCGAGTCCAACTTGTCTATCCTACTCCTACTGGGTCAGTCGCGAGGTCGTCTGCTGTTCGGGACCCAGTCCGTGGTGGTTTTTGCCCACATCTGATCGGACATGAGGCAGATATTGCCTGCCAGTTTCAATAAATTTCGGCAACTGCAGTGTGGCTACGTCCTTAATTTAATTTGGGGGTGCAGTTCCGTGTTTCTGATCTTGTCAGTAAGTTTGAAACCAAGTATATTGCACTCCACGGCACGTTGGCAGATTCCGAAAAAAAAATGTATGTATGTACTAAAGTTATTTCAAATTAAGTATCTACCATGTTTTTTTTTGTAGAGGTCGTTATTTCTAACGAGATCAGTGACGAAAGTAAAAGTGAGTTTAATGTCGAAATATCAAGCTCACATAATAAAAACAAATAGCGTTTAGTAAAAAAGGCCATGTACTTACCTATCTCTACATATAATAAATTAGAAGTTTTGGAAGTAAGCGTTCTACGTCCATAATGATCTTAGCACTATAGAATTCGCTAACCTTATATAGCTCCGGTAGAAAAAAATCTTGCATGCGCGATTCAGGTTTTCTTAAATTTAGAAAATCACAAATTAGTTGATTATTCTTTTTGTTCTGCTTAAAATTTTGTACACTTATGTATTTTAAGAATACATAGCAATATACACATTTTTTAACTAGAAAATAAAGTAATTAATTTAATAAGATATTTTTTTTAATTTCAAGTAACTAGCGCCATCTCTTCGTTTTCGCGAAACTACCATTCATCTCAGAAAATGTTGATTTTATTTGTTTACCTTTGTTTGTGCAGTCTAATTTCGGGAACTAGGAAACAGATTTTAACATAATCTTCACGAATGTGTTCAGAAAATATCAGAAGAGGTTTAGGTATTTCAAGTAGATTTATGTTACTAATTAAAATTTGATATTTCTTGGCGTAAAAAATAAACCATAATATTTTTGCATGAAAACGTACAGAACGTAGGGATGATGTCAAAATTGTCAGTTTGACATACGGAAAGAAGCATCTAGCGCCATCTCTTTTTATTTATAATTTTATTATGGCTTCGCATTATTACTATCGTGCATAAAGCCAGTGTCGCGGTAAAAGAAAATTAAATCCAATGCAGGAGCGTTTTTTGAATTTGGAACATTACAACGCTCCAGCAATTTTGTATGAACATGACTGTGTATGAAGCGGCGTGCTGGGGTTGTTAAAAATTTAAATACTCTTTGATTGGATCTCTTTTATCAAAGTACTAGCGACCCGCCCCGGCTTTGCACGGCTATATTATGCATGTATTATCTATTATCTATATCTTCTTCTATACATATAAAATCCTTTGTCCTGACTGACTGACGGATCATCGCACAGCCTAAACCGCTGATCGTAGAGACTTGAAACTTGGAGGGTGTGTTCTTTGTATGACGTAGGCATCCGATAAGAAAGAATTTTCCGAAATTCTACCCCTAAAGGGGTGAAAAAGGGGGGCAAAGTTTGTATTGGACAACGTGATTCCTTAGTCCAATCTATTTCAAATTTTGCATAAACATTCTTTAACAGAATTAATGGAACACGTATTTCGTATTTTATTGAAATTCATCCCCTAACGGGGTTAAAAAGGGGAAGAAAGTTATTTTGGGAGTGATTTGCTTCGAAGTTGATATCAATACTCTTTAGTGCTTTTGATTAGATTGGTAACATACTCATTAATCTATGATTGGTAAGACGTCACTTCAAGCTGACAGCGTTAACGTAAAACCTAAGAGGTTGAAAACTTCGAACATTGAACTGAAAAAAGGTGTCTTGCCATTTAGTACTGGGAACTTGACATAGTATTTTTTTTTTGCGCGATACGTTTGCTAATACCTGTCGATAGAGGACATTACGGCAAATGAAATATGCCTTTACACCAAATCTCATAGGCATCTCGAAAATGGGGTATTTGACCAAACGTTATGACTAAGATTTTATCAAAAGTGCGCTGTGCACAAATAATGCTTTCTAACCAAACTTCTAAACCATCTCGGAGACGGGATATTTGTTAAAACATAGAACTGTTATAGGATAGCCACTGAATCACTTAAAACTCTATATTTTTATTAGGATACGCCAAAATTACTCTCTGCGCAACTGTTCAGCCCTACCTAATAATAAAATTTTGAACAATTTGCCAAAAGTCACAGTTCCCAAAGTTAGTAGATACTAATTATTAAGTAATTTAAAAGAAATATCTTTTGTTATGAATACGAAAATACCTAAACAAATGAATAGGACTTTTACACCTTTTTCATTTTTAAAATGGACAGGAAAGTGATCTTATAAGGGTTCCTTTTTTACCTTTTAAGGTACGGAACCCTAAAAACACAAAAGATGACTATGATAGATAGGTAATTACTAATTAGCACGATATGATTAAAGATTTACTCATGTGGTAATCGTAGAGTTTTGTGCATTATTGGCTCTGTGTTAGAAAGGCAGAAATAGAAGAATTCATTTTTTTGGTTTAGAACTTTAGGTACTTAGACGTATACCCATTTTGGATCCCATCCCAAGAGAATTGGGTGCACCCGAGGTTTTCGTGTTCCAAGTTAAAATACATCTCATTCAAAATCTATCTTCTCTATACATATAAAATTCTTTGTCCTGACTGACTGACGGATCAACGCACAGCCTAAATCGTAGAAACCTGAAACTTGTAGGGTGTGTTCTTCGTATGACGTAGGCATCCGATAAGAAAGGATTTTACGAAATTAATTACCTACCGGGTTTAAAAAAGAGTAGAAAGTTATTTTAGGCGATTTACTTCGACTCGAACTCCTTAGTGCTTTTGATTAAATTAAGTAAGTACATTTTATTTTGACACACATGTTTCAAACTCAATCTAATTTGAAATCAACAAAAAATAATCCTATTTTAACTATTTTCGACTCCTGCGCGGACGAAGTCGCGGGCAAAAGCTAGTCTATAATAAATGTAGTAGTGACAATAACAATTAGGTAATGTCATTTCGTAGCGTAACGATTTCTACCAATTGCTAACGATCGTTACGTCTAACGTATCGATTTTTCTAACTTCATGTCCCTAAATTGTGTTTCTAACTCAAAGTGGAAACAAAATACGGTCGAAGTAAACATATCTAGTTAGAAACGGTTCCGTGTTCATCCCTGGTTTATATCCCGCTGGAGTGCTATAAATTCCACTTTTACTAATCCCAAATTTAGTACAGGTGGCATATTATTATATGGGAGAAACGTGTTCACTATCTGCTTGAATCTGTAATTAGAGAATTGCAGGGAATTGCAGAACTTACTCTATTAAATTGTTTTGGTATGATTTGCTGGTTTGGATTGCATTTGTGTTTGTGACGTAATATAATTCAGGTGAGTAAACTCGTTCTGTTGGTAAAATGAATATACTAATTTCGCTTTTGAAGTTACTTATTCGTTTAGAGTAGGGGTTATCGTACTTGCAGTTGCAGGTTGAAGTCTCGCCAATGTCCAATTTTTGGGGTTAGAATACCCTTATTGCAAAATGCCATGGTTACTAAATAGACATGAACACTAAATGCCCTTATGAGCATAACTGATCCTAAATGTCGTCATTCCAAAATACCTGAGTAGTAAAACTTCTAGATTTTAAAATAGCCTTTTTTTAGATGATTTTGTCCTTAAAAGTTTGCATGTCAGTGACATGGCTCTTGGTTTTATGATTTAGATAAATTCGAGTCTTTAAAAGCCTTTGAAAGCGGTAAAACAAAATACCTTTATTCTTTATTACAAACAAAATCGATATTAACTATTATTATAAACCTTGAACTTAGAAAATTACTATGAAATTAACTGTAAAAGCAAACTGCAGACTTGTAATCGGCCGATAGATGGTCTTAATGAACAACTAATGTGTCTGCACATATTATTTACAAATGATAGGTTAACTTTTAACCACTATCACACCTGCCTGACGGTAGGTGACGATGCGATCTGAAATACTCCTGTATTTCAGATCGCATCGTCACCTTTCGTAGCTACGCTTTCGTAGTAGATTCCTGCTTACACAGACATAGGCAACGGATTATATTCCCTTGTTGACGAATAAGGAATGACATGTCCGAACAGAAAAAAAAGGCATTGCTTCAAAAAGCAAGAAATTGTTTCACTCCATTAAGACGCTAGAAAATTATTTCTTGGTTTTAGTAAAAAATGTTAATATTTTAAATTAATTAAGAAAATTAAGAAAAAATAGCGAGAAGATTTACTAAAAACAAGAAATTAGTTAGGTCTGCTTATTTACCTATTTTCAATAAGATTTACTAATAACAAGAAATTATTATTCTCTAGCTTAAGGTGATGATTATTTCTTGCTTCAAAGAAACCTTGTATTTGGGTCTGCGTATTTACCTATTTTCAATAAGATTTGCTAAACACAAGAAATTATTCTCTAGCATCTATAGGGTGATGATTATTTCTTGCTTCAAAGAAACCTTGTATTTGGGTCTGCTTATTTATCTATTGTCAATAAGATTTGCTAAAAACAAGAAATTATTCTCTAGAGTCTAAAGGGTGATGCTTACTTATTGCTTCAAAGAAATCTTGTATTTTGTTCTGCTTATTTACCTATTGTCAATAATATTTGCTAAAAACAAGAAATTATTCTCTAGCGTCTATAAGCTGATGATAATTTCTTGCTTCCAAGAAATCTTGTATTTTGTTCTGCTTATTTACCTATTGTCAATAAGATTTGCTAAATACAAGAAATTATTTTCTGTGATGATTATTTCTTGTTTCAAACAAACCTTTATTTTTTTGG
This sequence comes from Idaea aversata, assembly GCA_907269075.1. Taxonomy (NCBI): domain Eukaryota; kingdom Metazoa; phylum Arthropoda; class Insecta; order Lepidoptera; family Geometridae; genus Idaea; species Idaea aversata. Next base: position 2,244,716 of record OU026100.1, read on the forward strand.
AGTTTTTTGCCGTCAATAGTCTGCAGTAACCCCTAAAGGCAGACAAATTACTAGTTTGAAATACTAAACGTGAATTAGGCGTCCTTGGTTGAATCGGAGAATAATTAATTCATATAGGAAACCGATATGAATACGTAGGTAAACAATAATTATACTAATATTTATATAGTAACTGACAATAGTAATTGTATGGTATGAACGAACATTAATGAACAATAAGGAAACTCTACAAATATTTTTTTTTTCAAGTTTTCTTTTGGCTCCGAATAGTTGGGTATAAAGCCAGTGTCAAGTACCTAGTAATGTTTTTTTGGTAACAGCTGTCAATTTTGATTGGTAAACCGACCAAGGATTGGAAGTCACGTAAGTTAAGTAGGTATTTACTTTTATTATAATTGGCATAAAAAAATTAACGCCCCCTGTGACGACCTCTGTGGAGCGTCGGGCGAACACCCGACTGCGACGCAGAAGGTTGCGGGTTCGATTCCCGCCGGGAACAAGTATTTATGCTGACCATAAATTCTTGTTTCTGGTTCTGGGTGTTTCCTATATGTATATATTTACAAAAAAAAAAAGTATATAAGTAGTTTATCCGTTATCTGGCACCCATAACACAAGCATTAAGTTGCTTAGCTTGGGGCTGGATGGCGATGTGTAATGTGTAATATGTCCTGAAATATTTATTTATTTATTTATTTATTTTTAACGCTTTTTCGGATATTCATTTGTTTTTATTTATTGACATTAATAATTATGTGTCTTTATATCCGAAGACAGACAATTTTCCATTAAACATAGCCTGTAAATTTTCAAATAAAAAGTTCACATTTCTAAAAGTTTTAAAACAAAAGTTTTTCACCTCGACATCTAAAACAATGCCCATTTATATTACAATACCCCCCTTGAATTGTATACATAGAAACATTGCACGTTAAATAAAAACGTAAATAAAACTTTAAAAACGCTACTCTAAAATTCTCAATTCAAAAATTTCCTATCTTCTTTCTCAGACAGTAAATTTTAAATCCGGAACCAAGATCTATATACCAATAAGCTGTTACCGGTGAGTGACGCATGTCCGTTCGGGTGTTTCCGACCGACGCCGACGTCCGCCGTGTTCGAATTTCAAACGTTTGGAATACTAACGGATTTCTGAGGATGGATTGTAAAAAAGATAAAGTTTAAAAAAAAAACTAGAATTTATTTAGTGTGGCAATTTTTATACGAACGAAAAAATATCACATTATTTTTTGTGAATTTGTGTTCGCTTTTTCAAAATAAGACTACCTAAAATATCATCAAAACTATCAAACTAACCAATAATTATATTACAAAAATTAAGGTGTACCGTATAGGTACTTATACCTTAATCGGGGTTTTTCGAGTAAGTGATAAACACAAAATATCTGTCGCCTCATACAGTAAGAATTCAAGTATTTCGTTCAAAACTTAAATTTAAAGTTAGAGATGTCAAATATTGCCTCTATACAATTTTCGTCTTTCCGTCTCTGGCAAAAAATAGCGTTTGTAAAGTAATATTTTTCTAACTTTTTAAAAAATGCTGCAAATTCTATACATCACTTAAACATTATAAAAAACAGTTTACGTTTTTTGTGCAGCACAGTTTGTTACGTCAGCAGCCATTCCTCCTCACTACAGAGACAGTTCTTCTTTCAGTTCAGTTCTTTCTTCAGGGACAGTAGTATGAAAATTACAGAAAACTACAAAAATTAGCTATTTTTTTTGATTTGCCATAGGTACTATGTTTGTTTCCAAGAATTAATCTCTATCAGCTATCAGCAAGACTATCTAAGACATTGGTATAAAAATATAGGATGATTATTTACTTATTTGCAAACAAGTTTATTATGCAAATAAATAAATAAATATTTTTTTGCATTATCAATAGGTTCGATTCCTGGCTAGGGTAAGGACTTTTTCAAAAACCTAATATTGCAGTTTTAGTTTTTACAAAATCTACTGAAGGCGCACGTAAAAAAACATCATGTATATTAGGAACCTATATATTTACTACTAGCGACCCGTCCCGGCTTCGCACGGCTATATTATGCATGTATTATACATATAAAAATTCATCTTGAATCACTGTATCTATTAAAAAAAAACTGCATCAAAATCCGTTGCGTAGTTTTAAAGATACATAGGGATATAGAGACAGAGAGAGCGACTTTGTTATAAACTATGTATAGATAAAAAGAATTTATGTATTCTATCCGTTATCTAGCACCCATAACACAAGCCTAGTGACTTAGCTATATTGTGAAGGGTCTCACAATATTTATTCATTTATCCCTCTAAAACGCCTCTAAACCGGACGTTTATAGTTGAAACCTAATCCTATTCCAGAGCAGCTAGACAGACTAGGTTATCTGGTTCATTTATCGTGATACTAATACGTGTCGATCTTGCTAATCCGGTCCGGTGGCCAGCTCGGTAAGCCTGTCTCAAATTGATATAGCTTTGCTTTGCACTAAATAGTTGACTGCCTATGTGTCTATGTTTTGTGCAAAATAGCAGGACATTCCACACATCGCCATCTAGCCCCAAGCTAAGTAACTAGACTTGTGTTATGGGTGATAGACAACGGATATACTACTTATATACATTTCTTTTAAATATAAACTTATAATGCATAGAAACAACCAGACCACAGATAATTATTTAAGCATAAATACATGAACCCGCAACCATGTGTTTGGCAGTTCGGCATGGTGACCATTGTGCCAACTGGGTCGTCATGAGATTGACATAAGGCAGGACACAGCGCTACCTAGCGAAAAGCTAAGCAGATACGCTTGTGTTATAATGACCAGACCAGGATATAGTACTTATTAATTTACTTTTATTAATCTACTAGGGACCCGCCCCGGCTTCGCACGGCTATATTATGCATATGCATGTATTCTTATATATAAAAATGAATCGCAAAATGTGTTGGTAAGCGCATAACTCAACAACGCCTGGACCAATTTGGCCAATTCTTTTTTTAGAATATTCCATATGGTACGAGGATGGTTCTTACGGAGAGAAAAATTTAAAAAATTGCCTGAAAATGTCTAAAAACAACACTTTTCTATACTCCATACCATACAAACGATTCGTAATAATACAAGTCAATAAGAACTTTAATACCATAACATAAAGTTCAAGTTTTAATGGAGAGGTGCCGGGAAGGCAAAACAATTGAGTGACGTATAAATATTGATGTCAATCGTGCCGCGGTGTTAGTTGCCAAACTACACCTAAACGGCTGAACCGATTTGTATGATTTTTAACCCCCGACGCAAAAACGACGGGGTGTTATAAGTTTAACGTGTCTGTGTGTGTGTGTCTGTCTGTGGCATCGTAGCTCCCGAACGGCTGAACCGATTTTGATTTAGTTTTTTTTATATGGCAAAACAACGTTTGCCGGGACAGCTAGTATTTTAAAAAAATGAATCGCTGAATGTGTTGCTAAGCGCAAATTTCGAGAACAGCTGAACCGATTTCGCTTATCCTTATTGTGTTGTGTTTTTAATGTCAGGATAAGGTTTTTATGAAACAAAAAATAAGAAAATTGCGTAGTAGGTATATTACTACGCGGGTGAAACCGCGGGGTGCAGCTAGTTATACATATAAACCTCTTGAATCACTCTATCTATTAAAAAAACCGCATCAAAATCCGTTGCGTAGTTTTAAAGATTTAAGCATACAAAGGGATATAGGGACATAGGGACAGAGAAAGCGACTTCGTTTTATACTATGTAGTGATAGTATCTTTCCTGCTTGAGTAAATTCACAAATTCACAACCTACCATTAATTCAAAATCAGCTCTTTCCTATCAAAAGGTCGCCTGAAAGAAATCGCTTTAAGGCCGCCCATCTGTGCATTTTATACTTTCTAGCTTTTACTTTGTGTATATCGTGTTCTATATTTCTTATTGTGTTGTACAAATAAAGTTACCTATCCTACTAATATTATAAATGTGAAAGTTTGTGTGTGTGTGTGTATGTATGTTTGTTACTCCTTCACGCAAAAAACTACTGGACCGATTGCGATGAAACTCGGTATCTAGATAGCTGGAGACCTGGATTAACACATAGGCTACTTTTTATCCCGATATTCCCACGGGATCGGGACTAACGCGGGTGAAACCGCGGGGCGCAGCTAGTATATCTATATAGATGAAATATAAAAAGACTGAAAAACGTTGAAACTACAAGAGCTACGACTTTGGAAACTTCATATGGGGGTTTGTTTTAGGACGTAAACGAGCTCTAAGAAAAAAAATTGGTAGTTCGACCTCTGAAAGGGGAAAAGGATGTAAAAGTTTGTGGTTCGTTTTAATTATTACTAGCGACCCGCTCCTGCTTCGCACGGCTATATTATGCATATATTATACATAAAAACCTTCCTCTTGAATCACTCTATCTATTAAAAAAAACCGCATTAATATCCGTTGCGTAGTTTAAAAGATTTAAGCATACATAGGGATATAGGGACAGAGAAAGCGACTTTGTTTTATAATATGTAGTGATTAATAGAATAATTTAATGAATAAAAACTTTTACAAAATGTTATGCTATAGACCTAAATCACATTTTAAAACGATAAATAATACATTTGCCTAAACTAGGAAATCCTGTGTTTCAAGCGAAATGGGACTTAAATATTATTTATTCTGTATTTGTAGTAAATCAAAAACACTAACAGACTTTTTTATACCGACATTCGCACAGGATAGGAATTTACGTGAGGAAAACCGCTGGGCGCAGTTAGTGAAATTCATAAATCAAAACATTATCGTAATATAGTTAAAACCTCAATTAATTAACCTACTTACTTATCTTTAAACTCTCATCGGACCAATAAAAAAAGAACAAGAGAATATTAACAGCCCCTCAGTAAACTACTCACCGCTCTGCTTACAAACTGTGGCCATCTATCTCTCTCTAACAGGTAAGAAATGAAAGAGACGAAGGTAGAGGTAAGCTACGAGCTTTTCACCACAAAGAGCAGATATTTCCAACATAGATCGTTACAAGAAACGTTGGGAGTATAATATTGTACTCAGTGTTTGGCTGTGAGAATAGCGATTTAAGATTTTTGACGTGAATTAGATGAACATCTTCCACGTTGTATCAGAGATCATTCCAGAAAAAAGTATTACAACGAAATCATTAGAAAAACATTACATTTTTATTCACTAGTTTATTTATCTATCATAAAGTATTTACTTTGCTTATTTTTAGGACTGCCAAAAATCCACATAGGTTTGTCATGACACTTTCATTTGTAACACAAATAGGTACTCGATAACTATTTCTTCTCACTTGTATTGCGCCTTCTCGTATCAAGGGTTGCTCAAAAAGATCATATTATAAAAGGCTTGATCCAATTTGCGACTGATCATATGGACTATCAAACAATGAAAATTTCCCTTATAGTCCTTCTGAACCGCAGCCATTCGTTTTCCGGAGCGAATTGTTTACGTCTCTTTCGCTTAAGACAATAAATCATCGTGAAAATGCCAAGCAGCCAATGCCATCCAAATAGAAAAAAAACATTCCAATCCAAATTCAAAAATTCGTAATTAATTTTCAAACGAGTAAGAAATTTCAATTTCGAAAGAGCTCTCTTCGCAAATCATCGAATTAACAAAAATAACCATACAGATTTTTTTAGATTCCTTTTAAATAAAATGCCTTGGCATCCGCTCCTCGCTGATACTATAGCCCTTGTCAAAGGCAAGCACGCCGGCCGGAGGCATTTGTTTTCCATCACCCTGTATTTTCCTCTTCCATTAAGCTATATTAAAGGACACGTCGTATATACCGGCAGGTTTTTCATTAAGCTCCCTGTACTTTCACACCCTGTATCACGGTAACACGGAGTGAATGCAGACCATAGACAAAATCGGTCGATATTCCACTCCTTCTCCACATTTCAGTGCTTCTCCACCATGTCATACTGCTCCTCCACCATATCACACTTCTTCTCCACCATGTCACACTGCTCCTCATGTTGTACTGCTTCTCTTCTACGTCACACTGCTTCTCCAGCAAGTCACACTGCTTCTCCAGCATATCACACTGCGTCTCCACCATGTCATGCTGCTCCTCTACTGTGTCACACTGCTTCTCCACCATGCCACATTGCTCCTCCCTCATGTCGTACTGCTTCTCTTCCACGTCACACTGCTTTTTAACCATGTCACACTGTTTTTCCACCATATCATACTGCTTTTCTCAGATAACCGATTAGTTTTCCCGACGCATGTTCAAGTTTATGGATTATCAACTTATTGTTTGCAAATCTGCAAAACGGAAATTTAGCGAACATTGTGTGGAATTGATATCGTGTTATCAAGATATTGTGCGATTGGGATTTTCTGTGTATGGGACATTGTACCTACAAATAAAACATTTGACAAATGAGTCAATATTCTTAACATTGACCTAACAGCATTTTTGCGAAAAAAGAAATTATTCGTTTAGGACTAAATGTGAAACAGTGACCACTTGCGAATATCACCGACTACGACTCTCATATTTAAAGATAAACTAATAAATAGGTGGGCAATTTTTAATTGTTTCATACGAACAATTTACTATCGGCCGATTTCAAGTCTGAAGTCTATATTAGCCCTAAGTAGGTACCTAGGTGTTGGTACAAAGAAGTGATTTTGTGAAAATTTCGCCTCGCCAATTTTTGACAATGAGATTGAACGATACGGTACTCGTAAATGAGATGGGTATTGATTTGCCGTATTTCGTTCTTTGATAACCATATAGGTTCTTAGAATTCTTGTCGTAATCCAATCTTATTGAAATTCAAATTTTATTTTGTTTTTATTTTAGTATTTCAAAATGTCTAAAGGACTCCTTACTTCTATAAACTAATAGTGCAATAGAAAGCTGAAAACATCAATGTCTTAGTGATTTTTTCGTAGTGATTCGTAGCGTCTGGCGTCGTAGCGTCATGCGTCGTAGTGTGTAGTAAAGTCACGCGTCGTAGCGTCATTATTCGTAGCGTCTGGCATGGTAGTGCTATACGTCGTCGTAAAGTCACGCGTCGTAGCATTGTGATTAGTAGCGATTCGTAGCGTCAGGCGTCGTAGCGTCATTATTCGTAGCGTCAGGCATAGCGTTATCGTAAAGTCACGCGTCACAGCTTTATAATTAGTAGCGATTCGTAGCGTCAGGCGTCGTAGCATCGAGCGCCATAGCGATATGAGTCTTAACTCCTCATACTAGCATTATACCACTATGTTTGCCTGTTAATAAAAATAGCTTATAATATTAAACAGTTACTAAATAATAAAAAGTACGTATAGTTCATTTCAAAAACTCTAATAAATTATATTATGGTCTTATAGTATTATGTTATTTTGATCAAATGTACAATACATATTGTGATCACACAATATGTATTATAATGTAACAATAAAATGATAGGCATCGTTCTCTGTATATTTAATTTATTATTTACTTTGTCGTTTTCTATGCGTCGAAGTTTCGTGGTAGATACAACTTTGACAGTTATGAAATGGTAAGTATAATATGATTTTTTTATTATGATAAATTTAATATGAGCTTTTTATTTATTTACAGGTAAGTTCGAGGAAAACGCAATAATATGGAGCATTTTAGTGAGTTATAAAATAATATTATGTTCTTTTAATACATTTACGTACAAGTATTTTGATATTATTCTTTAAGTAAAGATATTGACGTACTTATTTTTAGAATATCATATCAAAACACTTTGTGATATCAATTTATATTATAAACATTTATTTATCTGTTATTTATTAGTGATGTCAAAGCAACGGACCTCCTTTTTAGTTGATGTTTTCTTAAAAATGATCAAGAATCTCTGAAAAAGGCAGAGTCAAGAATCGAAATTGATTTTTCAACCAAACCCAAAATCTTAATTACACTTTGCAATGATAGTTGATAATTGCAAATAATTTCCAGTTTTAAGGTCTAGAGAGTAAAACTCGATATTATTATATCCATGAATTTTTTTTACAAAAAGTTTATTTTATAAACTAAGAACAATGAGCGATGGAATCTAGAAAAAAAGAAAAAGTAAGAGTTTAAGACTAGATTTTTTTATGGGAGCATATTTTCATGAAAAATATTTTACAAAATGTCTATTTTCTATCAGAAATATCTATCGAAATTCTATTTATAACTAGAAGATTTTCGCGCGCCATTAAAAATGGTTTCGCTTCTATTAGATAAGGCAATAAAGGTTATATTGCTCTATTTTTATGGCGATAACGTTTTCGGTTTTCAGACTCGATAAAAGGCAACAATGTGTTTTATGCCATTATTATGTAACGATAAAATTGAATCGGCAGCGTTTTGTTCGATGTTTTATATAGATTTGTATCTGTACCGATATTAATTTTTAGAGTTCCGTACCTTAAGAAGTTATATGGGACCAGTACATAGGTATCCATTTACATAGATGAATTATTCCTCTGATCGCCTATTTATCCAGAGTGACTCGAATTTCCACCACCACTCTATTGCCACAAGATTTTAAAAATATGAGTTCAGTAATCTGAAAGCGAGAGTGGTCATTATAGTGTGAGCTCACTCTTTAATCCTGATCTGCCATGATCCTTTGGTTCGGTTACTCGGGACGTAGTGGATTGGCTGCCAGCCATTAAAAGATGTATTATCAGGAGCCCTTTGAGGCGTAACACATCGGGTGTGTAATATATGGCATAATAAAGGATAGTATAATATTACCTGATATAACGTTTCACCGTGCTGCAGCGCCTTAGGAACTGAGCACATTTGCTAATCGATGGTAGTTGCCAAGCTGAAGCAAACTTCATATTATATATTCCCACCTTCATTAGGCTTAGACACCTTGGAACACCCTGGAGTGTCGAAATCAGTAACCTGATGACGGTTTCCAAGTATTAAACTGACATTTTTTTAACATAATGCAAAACTGTCAAAAAATCAGTTTAACCCTTGGTCGTAGAAATGCTATCAACGTTAGATCCCGACTATTACTGTTGCTTGGTTTGGTCAGGTCAATAGAGTTTAGAACGACTTGGAAACATAGAACTTTGAATAAACCGATAAGACAATCTTTGCCAATATTCCACTGACGTGATACTCTAAAATCTTCAACTTACAGAAGTACCTATTAAGGTAAAAAAAGGAACCATAAGATCACTTTCTTGTTCGTCTTCAGGGCTTTATCTAAACTATACGAAATAGCCACAAATGCTAAAAGCTATTTTCTTGATCTCTATATTTTGTAAAATGAACTGGTTTGATTTCTGGCAAGCCTTTTTCAAAAATCTAATGAAGCAGTTTTAATTTTTGTCAATGCAATTCCTTTGAATATTTTTCGATATATCTATCTAGGATACGGCGCTGAAGACCCATTTAAAAAAAATCATCCTGCCTGCCTAGCATGAAGACCAAAACACGATACGATAAAGCGATATAACTACATCAATTCTCAAAATATGATAGATAAAGCCACCATGTTAAATTTTTATTATAAATCGCGATAAAAATTCAACATGGCGGCTTTATCTATCATATTTTGAGAGTCGATGTAGTTATAACGCTTTATCGTATCGTGATTTGGTCTTCATGCTAGGGATACTGTATGAAATGAAATAGTATTACAGGTGGATTATGAATTATTCATAAGCTTCAACACCTACTTATGTATTAAGTATATTATTTACTAACGTCGACGGCATTTTGCGACGTCAAAATTGAATTATATCCAACACCTTATTATGACAGTAGTGTTATTTATATAGCTGTTTATCACTTTTTTTAGGTTCCTGTCTGACTAGAGTAGTATCACTAGACTTTTTAATGGAGTCGCCTTTGAGCACCTGGGTGCTTATATTCTCAGGTGCTTAAAAGAGACTAAAGTGTCATCTGTAGGCATCTTGGTGTTATCACCCTGGCACAAAGTGGAATAAATCTTTTTGACGACCTGTGCTGCGTCAGGCGAAGTCCTTAAAAGTGGAAGATTGCGGATTTGATTTCGTTCATATTTTGATTTGAAAACCAAACTATTAAACCGATTTCTAAAAGAATTTTGAAGGTATACGAGTATCCATTCAAATAAAATAGGATTTTGCAATTCGGTTGATATACAAAGGAATTCAAAGAGAGAATCACTTCCTTTTTTGAAGTTAGAAAAAATATACCAACGTAAAAATGCTAACAAAAACTCATAACACAAAATCATGATTACTACCCTAAACTAAAATACTTTCTTGGAATACGGAACAAGCACGTGTTGAGTCGAAGCCAAATAACCTATTTCAATACCCATAAGGAAATATGTTAGAACTAAAATAAGAAATATATCTGTATATAAAATAGAATAAGGAAATCATCAAATCTTTGAAACTACAAGAGCTGCGAGACTGAAACTTTGCATAGGGACGTATGCGTACGTATGGGACGTATGCGTACGTCTCTCTCTGTAGTTAACCCCTCATGACTGAGGATCGTGATCATCATTGGGTAGTCTGGATTTGGATCCGATGATCTGTCTCCAACAGCTTCTATTCATCGCATCTCTTACAATGTTATGAAACTTGACGGCTGATGAATCCTTATTCTGAACCGTTTATCTGGTTGGGGATCGGCCTCGAGAGCGTTTTCCATCTGTGTTTCCAACCACGATTAGTTTCTCCAGGTTCTCTCAAGCTTACGCTAAGAGGAGGATTTTTGGAAATCCTCTAAAGGGATACAAAGAACTAAATAAAACTTAATCATCAGTTGCTTGTGTCTGTCTTTCTCGTCCAATTTGGGGCTCTTCAAGTTGCGAGTGAGGTATCTTCTAGAAAACCGTGCTACATTTTAGACCGCATTGTCACCTACCATCAGGTGGGATGATAGTGGTCAAACGCTGACCTATCATTGTAAAAAAAATATCACCATCATCTGGTGTTATCTTCTTAATAAGGTCGGCAGTCAATTGGTGAAAGTATTTGCTGACTTCAGCCGCAATTTGGAGTTACTGGTAGCCTTCTGTCTTTGAGGTCGTCTAACCACGTCCGCCTCTGGTTGCTATTAGCCCTCCTCTGTCTCCTATCTGTTCTTCTAGTGTTATTCTGGAGAACTCATACTGCACGCTGCTTTGTAAGCGAGACTGTTGATAAAGTTTGCAGGACGAGAATGCGCCCTGCGGATTGACTTTATTTTTGTTATTTTTAATTCGAATTGTTTGGTATTGACCTCGCTTATTTGATATCGATTTTTATTCTATTTCATTCTTCTCTCTGTTTGTCTAAACTACGGCTACCATTAATGTAATCTAATGCGAGTAAACCCACGGGGCGCAGTGCTATGTTATATTCTACGTTTTCTATCATAGAATTATTACGAAACAAACTCGGAAATCTACCCATAATTCACGAAAGTACGTAAATTACGTACGAAATTTTTCCGTACACCTTTTCCTTGATTCTTTGCATATTGGTACGTGTTGTCTCGAGCCTTCTTGTGAGGGGGTAGGTGTATATTGGGTCACGTGACTTCATTTACATTGGAAGATATGAGATTGCTACTGAATTTATATTTTAATACGATAGAAATAAGGGTAGAGTCTTGGTGGAAATCAATCGTGCTTAAATAATTACGGTAGTGCAATTTATTTAAAAAAAAAACAACAGTTTTACAGAAATAACTAGCTGCACTTTGCAGTTTCACCCGCGTAAGTGCGCGTTCAGATGACACGCGTTGACCACGCGCATCACACGCGTTGACCACGCGTTGAACACGCGTTGAAATTTGCTCTATATGTAATTTGAGTCTTATGACACATCAATAGATCTCAAATTGCATTTATCAAGTCCACCCGCTCACGCTACGCGCCCACCCTGCGCCCGCCACGCGCACGCTCCGCGCCCTCCCCGCGCACGCCCCGCGCCTGCTTGCAGAAATGCAATTTGAGATCTATTGATGTGTCATAGACTCAAATTATGTATAGAACAAATTTCAACGCGTGTTCAACGCGTGGTCACAGCATGTGATGCGCGTGGTGGGCGCGTGGTCAACGCGTGTCATCTGAACGCACCCTTAGTCCCGATACCGTGGGAATATAAAAATAAAAAGTAGCCTTCCTCAATAAATGGACTATCCAACGCAAAAATAATTTTTCAATTCCAACCAACGCTAAGATCAGCGCGTTCAAATAAAAAAACAAGTATAGTATATTAGTATAAATTAGAAACAAAACAAGAAACAGAGAGTCAATTATAGATTTTCAAGAGTATAAAATAGAATATACCTAGATACAAACCAAGCAAGCAAAACACAAATCATAATACAACAAAAAAAATAGGTACTACATACAATATAAAGCTAGATATAATATTTTAATTGATAAACAAATACCTACTTAAATAATATAAATAACAAAAATAAAATAAAATTAGAAGCCTCGAAAGAAGATAAGACTGAGCTACGTTCTCACAGAGCTAACGCTAGTGAAGAAAGTAATAATATTTGGTTTTGAGTTCCGATGCTAGTGCCAAAACACAAGATGCAATCTGCCTTCCCGTCCACTCATGAGACATGCAGGCAATGCAATGATGTGTTAGGGATACCATTCATTAACTACATTCACTTATTACAATTCTCATTAGTGTGCGGGAGGGTGGTGCATATTGCTTCTTGTGTTTTATTGGCATTGCGTTTGGAACTTCCTCGAAGGCCCCCGTTTATTTGGAGGTGTTAGAATCAAGGGCGTATAGATATCTACTAGGAAAGCGTGTTTCACCATAGACCGCATCATCACTTACCGACGAGCGAGATAGTGGTCAAAAATGCCACCGTTACAGCGCTCTTCTGAAGTGAAACCCACCGGCTTATATTTTGTCTGTAGCGGCCTATTTGGGTCCGGAATCGATTGAGAATAGTTGGACCACTAGGCCGCACTTAGTTTAAAGTCTTAAAAATAGTTTTAAATAAATTAAATTAATATTAAAAAAAACATAAACTAACCTATACAAAGTCTAAGGCGCCGACCTAATTTATTTATTTTTTAGGTACACCAACAGTAATAAGAATAGAGACTAATACTTAGAATAGAGACAAAGTACATTACTGAAATTATTTTCAAGTGTGTTTACCATTAAAGGCATACACAACTTTGGCTTAACAATTTCAACTAGGTTTAGGGTTCCAGTTTCTGGTTAAAATACAAGCTTCTTAAAGCCTAAACTTAGGAACTAAATAAAGTTGAAGACATTGCGCAACATCGCGCGACCGATGCGTCCAAGGCGATGCGATTTTATAACAATTTGGTCACAACGCATGATTGTGCGACCGTCAATTATGACATTGAATACATACAGTGATTTAGGCGAGAGATGTCAGAAACGAAGAAAGTTAATTTAGATTTTAGGTCAAAATCTAAAGAAGTGTGTTTCTTGTGTTATATCGCATAATCGTACCACCATTTTCATCGCATCAAAAACATCGGTCGCGCGAGAGAAAAAAGCTATTAGTTACTTATACTTACGGACCTACTTATAATCGTAGGTATGTATTCAACGTTTTGAACAATATGTACAATTTACTTGGTAATTGTTTACAAAGAGCACCTACTCAAAGCAAACGCGGGTCCCCCATTCCATTTTAATAAAAGTATGTTTTAATATAAAAACGTAGATTGAATACGATAACAAAAGGGGGAAGAAAAAATAATTCCAAATGAAATTCCCAAGGGCACTCGTACTCTTCGAAAACATTTTGTCCTTGAAAGAAGTAAACGACATGAATATTGGCAGGTATAAGTTTCTTAGATTTGTATATCAAATATTATTCGCGGGGGAAATGCCTTTTAAGATATCGAAATACTTTTTGAGATCTGTTCAAAGTGGTATTATTAATCGCGTAACAGCACTTTAGCTGCGTATATAAACACTGTTTTATTTAATTAAGGTTTTAATTTTTTTTTTATATTTGGTGTCTATTTCAAAGTGATATTGATTTCCTTCAGAACACTAGTTACTAACGCCCTTTATCAGCCCTTTCTACGCCTATATAGGGCGAATTTCAAAAACATCATGTTAGTGTTTAAAATTTCAGACTGGTATCCGTTGTAGTTTTAGAGATTTTGTGATGAGTCTTTTTCAGTTTTAGATATTAAATATTTTTTGCGGTGAAAATGCCTTTTAATAGATACTTCGAACAAGTTTTTGAGTCCTGTTTGCTTCGCAAATCATTATTTTTTTTTATAAATTAGGGATTTCAAAAATTAGTTTGTCAAAGCCCCATTGAACATAGTTACAGTAACCAGAACCAACCCATATCAAACAAACTTCCGTGACGTTTAACTTTATAGTGAAAACTAACGCGAAAGCAACCAGGATGTACTATCAAGGGACAAAATTAACCTAACCATGGTCACTACGTAAAAATTTGTATAATTAATCTGTAAAGAGATGTCAAACTCCAGAACTGCTTTAATGTATAGTAACAACTAACAACACTGTAGTACACTGACAAAAAGTCAGACTTATTAGCCTATTTCTACAGATAAATTATACACAATTTGTCATAGCGACGACTTAGGTGGTTGTACAATTTTATACCCTGATAGTACACAGGTTAATTATGTTGCGTCGTTTGAGTCTTACGACTAGTCTTGCCAGATTATTTAGAGTTCTCTTCTATTTACATAATATCAATACTTATGCCTCTCTTGCTCCTCACCATTAAGAATCATTCGTATGCAAAGAACCTACCAAATTACGCGCTATAGAAAGCGGAAATTCTAAGCAAGATGAGCGACTTGAACAACCAATCACAACGTTCCATCAACTCAAACAAACTTCACTTCAATAGCTATAAAAGGCCATCCGAGTCAGCTAAAGTTAGAGTGATGGTACCACAATGAAAATTGTGCAAGAAAAATGACGTAGACTCATATTCTTATGCTAATACATACTCCTGCCGGGTAAGCTGCGAGCGCTTTGAGAACACCACATTTTCCGCTGAATTTTTGATAAATTGTATTTTCACTGGCTGTTTGGATAAGTCAGTTTGAAATGAGCTTAACTGCTTTTAGCTTGGTGTTAACTTTGAGTTGATTTAGTCGGCGATTAAAAATAAATAATAATTATAAATGTGAATGTTTGTGTGTCAGTACATTCGTTACCTCCTCCTTCAAGCTAAAACTACTGTACCGATTGCGATGAAACGCGGTATATCGATAGCTAGAGATCAGTATTAACTAATATGCTATATGGGACTTATGCGAGTAAAACCACTACGCGCAGCTATAAAAACATAAAAATGAAACATTAAAATTGCATAAACTTTTTCCATTTCTCTCTGATCGAATAACGCAATTACAGAATGAAAGCCTTTATTAAGAGCCTCTGTAATTACATGGACTAATGATTCGAAAAGGTTAATTGGTCGAAAACAATGCTTTACAAATTATTTCCGAGTGCTATATTTCGAAGGGCGCTCGCTACGATTTGATAGTAATTTTTCCTTTTTGTTCTGATTCATCGGAAAATAAACGTACAACTCAATGAATATGACTACGAAAAGGAAACAATTTGGTTTCGAAGAAAAAAGAAAACAGATTTTACATTTTTAATGCAAAGATTGAGGAGATCTCTTTGCATTAAAAGTGTACAATTTAGAAAAAATATAAATAGTTTATAAACATAGAATTGCCATTTTTTAAATATTATGATAAAATAACGTGCCAGCTTCATGTCGCATTTAGTAAGTTTAAAATTGGTCGAAGTGGCAATTTATTTCGCGTCAAAACAGTAAAAAATTTAGTAGTAGAAATTTAATTTAACAATTTTAAAATTATGTTATAATAAAAATTATTACTTATAGTTTAAATAATTATCAATCCTCTTTGAAATACTGTAATTTTGTAATTTTATAGTGTTTGTGATAAAATAAGAATGATACGAAATTGACTTTTTTGAAGTGAAAACTTCTTTAGCGGCGTTGAGCACTTTTTCTGTAATGGGTATAAAATCTTAAACTCGCGTCAGGACACGTGACCTGATCGAAAAAGCGTAAGACGGATGGAGAGTAGACAGCTCCGCTCAGCTCAGACAATCCCCTCTCTACGGCGCGGCGAAAATGTATGCCTGGGCCTACTGTTTTTATTTTTCATCTAAAACTCTTTTTGCGTATGTTCTCGCGACAGATGAGATTTTACACAGATATACAGTTTTCACTTCTGCCTGCACTCCCGGAGTGCGCTGTTTTTTTTTTGTATAGTTATTTATTTGTACAAAAACAAGACGAAAAATAACAAACATTAGACAACTATTTAGTAATCGTGTCCGAGAAGGTTCAAAACAACTTGGATTGTTAGAATAGTAAGAATGTTGGTTTCCTTCTATTAATTATTATCTTTTTAGCAACTCCTTATCAAAGTTTGGAAACATTCCAAGATTAAACCCTATTTGGATAACTGTCCTAGTTAGTTTAGTTGGTGAATATTGTTGACAATATTGTGAAATGGTTAGAAATATGATAAAATTTATCGCGGGAATTTGTTGGGCTTAGAGGGCATGCCACCGATCATTGGAAGTTCCGTGGCTGATTATGATGATGATGACAAAATTATGGACACCAAAAAATACCTACTTATATATCTATTTACACTAATATATTAATAAGAAAAGTTTGTATTGCATAGCTTTTATCGCGGGCTTTGAGCGCGGCGAATCAAGAAATTCCGTAACGAAAATAAAACCTAACACCCCCCACTCCGCGTACCATGTAGCTCGGCCGAATGTTCGCTTAACGTGTATGTATATGGTACGACTGTACGAAGCTCGCATGATGCAATAGCTTTACCGCGGCAGTCCCCGAGTGCCACACGTTTTTTGTTGTTTTATTTATAACGAATAGGCTCTGAAACTACTGGACCGATTTTGATGAAACTTGGTATGAGGATACATTGATTCATAGAAATTTTTTTGATATTCTTACGGGATCGAGAGTAACGCGGCTGAAATATTTAATACCTAAGAAGGGTGCCTAAAAGACAGTCTGCGTTGCCTCGTAGGATGGCGATGCTACTTTTATATGTCCCGAAGTCGAATTCGAAAGTCATTGGCCCTACTAAAACTAAAGTTACCAAAACTAAAAAGATAAAAAGAACTAAACTTCAATATAAACGTACAAGCGTAGTTCAGCGTACACTTCGGAGTTCCAATAGCGTAAGTTTTATACCATCTGACAGGTTTCGACGCACTTACCCTACTCGGGCAAGATTAATGATGTATGCTGGTTTCCATTAGTATTGGACGAAGCTCTTTAAACTAATATTAGGTTTCCGCTGACAATATGAGGTCTAGCGCGGTGTACTTGCGAAGTTTTGAACTGAAGATTGGGTTCTTGGTTATGGAGAGCAGTGTCTGGGAGACTCTAGAGTGAGAAAGGGAGACTCTAGAGTGAGAAAGGGAGACTTGCTTCTTTCATCACATCAATCAATAATACAATAGACAAAAGATACATATATTAAGATGAACACCGTACAGTCACATTACCAATTAGCTGAACCCTAGAGTTCACTCGTAAATCTGTAAGGTTGTGAAGTATCGGCTGCATAATTGCAGCCCCCGGTAGAGTTCTAAAATGACTATTATTGGAATGTTTTCATTCTAATAATTTTTGTTTGTTAAATTGATGAGTTAGAAGACTTTAAACTTCAACTAAAGCAGGTGCCTAGAATCTTGCTTGTGTTGAAAACATTCTTTTAACAGCCGTTTTGGAGCTCGTTTTGGACCGTACAGTATACGTCATAAGGCCACTATCAGTTTGCTACAATAATACTTTAAACAAGAATTGGACGACCCAGTTGACACAATGGTCACCATGCCGGACTCCCAAACACAGGGTTGCGGGTTCGATTCCCGCTTCGGCCAAGTATTTACGCTTAGATATTTGGCTGTGGTCTGGTTGTTTCTATGTATTATAAGTATACATTTACAAAAAAAAAAGTATATAAGTAGTATATCCGTTGTCTAGCACCCATAACACAAGTTTAGTTACTTAGCTTGGGGCTAGATGGCGATGTGTGGTATGTCCTGCAATATTAATGTATTTACTAACGTACTTCCTCTAATAGACGTTACACACAAACTTAGATACTTGAATTAAAAGTACTCAGTGTGATTATTATTTTTAACATGTTAACTAAGTCTTTAGTTGGCCGAGTGGCATTCATTTAATCAACTATTAAAAATGAGACATACAAATGGCGTTGTTATCAACAAGAAGCATTTTTTAAATTTATAGTTATTATTTCAACTTTCATATTTAATTAAACATGAGCTGAGCATTATTTTTGCTAAAGTAAAGGAATAGCGGTGGCGCCATCAAAAGATTTCAAGAGCTATTTTTTGTGTGATGCATATTTATCTATCACTGGTATCTGTCGTTTTTAACCGACTTCAAAAAAAGGAGGAGGTTCTCAATTCGGTTGTATGTATGTTTTATTTTTATGGATGTTCCCGCATATCTTCTTTGTTTATCAACCGATTTTGATGAATCTTTTTTTGTTGGAAGGAGTCTACCTCAAGGGTGGTCCCATATAAATTTGGTGAAGATCTGACAAGAATCTTTGGAGTGATTAACAGAATTGCACCTCAAAAGCGTTTTAATTTGTATCTGCCGAAACATCTTTTAGACGCGTTCCAAAAAATTTTGCACTAAAAGGCTAAAACATGATGACGATCTTCGAAAACATGAAGAGATCGTTCCACATAATCATAATACGGTAGATTGTTCAGTTTTTAACCGACTTCAAAAAAGAAGGAGGTTCTCAATTCGTCTGTATGTTGTTTTTAAAAATGACTAGCTGTGCCCCGCGGTTTCACCCGCATAAGTCCCGATCCCGGGGGAATATTAAAATAGAAAGTAGCCTATAGCCTTCCTCGATAAATCGACTATCCAAAACAAAAATATTTTTTCAATTCAAACCAGTAGTTCTTGAGATTAGTGCGTTCAAACAAACAAACAAACTTTGCAGGTTTATAATATTAGTATAGATTATTGTTATTATGAAAGAAGAAAAAAAATACATACAACCGAATTGAGAACCTCCACCTTTTTTTGAAGTCAGTTAAAAATCAGTATGAAAGAACGTCATTGTGATAGAAGAAATCTAAATACTTAAAAAGTAAAAACTAGTTACGCTATTTCTAAGTAGATACAAAATAAGTAGACAAAAAATCGTCAATCATAGAAAATCTGATAATCACCCATGTTAGGTATTTTGTAAAAAAAACAGTGAAATCGAGCACAAGGTCTACCTTTTTATTAATCAAATTTGTAAACCCCTTTTGCAATACTCAAACGTTATTTGACCATCTCGTTCTCTCAGCGTTGCATATTAACGATCACAAATGCAAGACAAAGCGTTCCAAATTTCATAGTTACTTTTTACTTCTATTTTCAGTTTCTAGGACAGACTACACTAGCAGAATATCAAAGTAATAATGGGAATAAAAACTGTTTTAGAAAATCAAAGGTTTTTTTTTGTTTTTAATTAAAACAGTCGGTTTTAATCAATTTTATCATGCGTTCACATCCCGCCCATGGATGTTTCTATTTAAAAAAAATACACGCTGCCAAACAAACGTAGCACGTAAATTATTTTGCGCGTGAATTTTGCAGGTGAACTAAAAAACATGGTATTGACGAGTTCTTTGCTCTGGATATAGTCGACTAAGGTGAGAGGAGATAGGTGTCTGGAAAACTTCATCTCATACGTGTACAGTCACATTACCAATTAGCTGAACCCCACGTGACTCATAGCTCATTTGCATATCTGTAAAAAATATAGTATTTACCTATTTTGTTATTTTTTTATATTGTAAATTCTATTGTATAGTATACTAGCGACCCGCCCCGTCTTCGCACGACTGTATTATGCATGTATTATATCTAAAAACGTTCCTCTTTAAACACTCTATCTATTAAAAAAAAACCGCATCAAAATCCGTTGCGTATAGTTTTAAAGATCTAAGAATACAAAGGGACATAGGGACATAGGGACGGCGAAAAGTGACTTTATTTTATAATATGTAGTGATAGTGATTGTTAAAAAAAAGCAAAATCAGGTAACATTACTTTACAACCTTACAGATTTGCGAGTGAGCTCTAGGTCACGTGGGTTCAGCTAATTGGTAATGTGACTGTACCAGGCACTACAGCGCCCTCTATAGTATAGACTAAAGTCCCTGGCATATAAATCATCTAGATTATATGTAAAGGACATATATATACTGTTTATATACCTATTTATAGTGGAACAACAAATTGACCGAGAGAGGCTGCGTTGCGCTGATACTGAGCGCAGCTGTTTGTGGTACAAGTTATAAAATGTTTGCGACTTAAATTTACAAAGTTTAAGTTTAGTTTAGTTTAGTTTTTAAGTTTAGCATTAATTTTTAGCATATTCCGTCCCGTCGCAGGGACATCTCTTGTTTCCACTGTTCCCTGTCTTGTGCCAGCCGGGTCCAGTCCCTACGATGCGAGTCCAACTCGTTCCGCTTACTCTTTCTGGGCCTGCTGCGGGCCGCTGTTTTTTTTCTGCAACCTTCTATAAAGAATCTATTGTCATGAAATCAACAGCGCTTAAACTAGTTAAGGGTATGTCATTTATTATAAAAAAATCATTACCTAATTACAATACATTAAAAATAATTAAAACACATAAAATAAAATGTTAAGGAGTTAATTCTGACAGACTGTCTGACAAAATAACAGATTCCTAATTTCTATACATTAAATTAGGTCAAGTAGTAAAATGATTGTATATTTAAAGAAGAAAAAAGTGTTAAAAATAACAAAATAGTGTTTATTTAATCTTGCAATGTTTGAATGATTTAGGCTTAAGGACTAAGGGTTTACTCTGTCACCCCAGGATCATATCCCTGGGTACGGGAAAGTATCTATGCTCATTTGTCTAGTCTAGTCTAGACTAGTGTAGTCGTCATTTCAATTTAGAAAGTATGAACCTCAGGGACGGGTCTCTCAGAGATCGGGTCGCTCCGCCACTAACCCGATTAGGGCGCGTTCAGATGACACGCGTTGACCGCGCGCCCACCACACGCCCACCACGCGCATCACACGCGTTGAACACGCGTTGAAATTTGTTCTATATGTAATTTGAGTCTTATGACACATCAATAGATCTCAAATTGCATTTATCAAGTCCACCCGCTCACGCCACGCGCCCACCCCGCGCCCGCCACGCGCACGCCCCGCGCACGCCCCGCGTCTGCTTGCAGAAATGCAATTTGAGATCTATTGATGTATCATAAGACTCAAATTATGTATAGAACAAATTTCAACGCGTGTCATCTGAACGCGCCCTTAATGTAGATAAAACGCAAACTCTTGTAACTTATGTGATATTTTCTCGATAGAGCTGGATGCGAGTCGAGAGATATACGTAGACAAGTACTACAGAAATTGTACCAGGTTTCTGACGTTTATATGTCACCCAATGTTAGAGTATGTCGATATCTAGTAATACCTAGATATCATAGTGAGTAATAACCGACTGAATCTTAGTGAGCAGGTTCAGTTCAACGAGACGACCAAGTTTGTCCTCTGAAAATGTCAATAACGGTAGCTAATGTAGTGCGCAGGTATAAAACATGTCGATTTCGTGGGGTGTCGAACTTATCTGAATAACAGTAAGTTTCTTATTTGAATATCGATGTAATTGGATAATTCGGAAAAACAATTGTTCTACAAAATGTATGGTTTGCCTGGAGCCAACTGCGAATGTGTCATCAAAATTATAAACAACTAGCTGCGCCCCGCGGTTTCACCCGCGTAATAATTTTCTACGCAATTTTCGTAATATTTTCTTTCATAAGAACCTTCTCCTGACAATAACAAACACAACAAAAAAAGAATTGGCCAAATTGGTCCAGGCGTTGTTGAGTTATGCGCTTACCAACACATTTTGCGATTCATTTTTATATATAAGAAGACAAGCTGAACCATCGAAGTTTATTACCTAGAAGAAACCTTCAAAATGTACATAATTAAATTTGTCGTTTATTGCAAGTTAGTTTATCAAAATATCTTTAAAAACTCGCTAGATACCTAATTCCAAAAGCTCTCTCTTGCAGGTTCTAAATAATCTCTCTTATCTCCACATCGTCCGAACGGTGAATTTTCGCCGAAAATGCATCTACATTTCGAAGTCCGGTTAAGGCTAGAACACATCATCGCATATTCATTAGCACGTTGTTTTGATCGACAGTATAGTGTGTCTAGGACATAAATACACCTGTCTATAGAAATTTAGGTGCATTAATTAACATTGCTCTTACGAAGGAAACCATCGTGATGAAACCCGAAGCTTAGTTGGCTCCAAACGTATTGACAAGAGTTATTTCTTCTGACACGGTTTACTAAGTGGAAACGGTAGTACCTATTGGTGCTGGATGAGCCAACTACATCCTCACGCAAAACGGACTATCTTTAGTTGCGTCTTTCGAGGCAATCTTTTTTAATTATAAGATGACACCAAAATCAGATATCCAAAAGAATATTGCTGAAAGAACGTTGTGTTTTTGTTTTATTTGACTTTGAGTACCAGAAAAATTTCAACATGGCATAACTTCGAAGCCAAGAGTCAGATCCCAACCAAACAAAGACCACCAGGTAGGAAGAAAACTCTCACACTTGTCAAATTTGCCAACCATCTACCAAACACCCTGTGTATTTTATTGATACTCCTGTTTTATTTTAGAGACAGAGTATAACAGCTAAAAATATTCAACGAAACCGCGTTTATTAGCTTTACGAAAACATAATATTTTGGTAGAGAAAACGTTCACATCGAAATTTATTTTAAGGTTTTGCAATGCAGTGACGATAGCTAAGCGATAGATGACTATAACTTTTCGTAGATGTATTATACTAAATAATTGTAATCCAATTCCATTAATTATTCTGTTTCGAAACATAGAGTTAAAAGAATTTTTTTTAAATATGATATGGGTAAAGTAAGATGTTCTTCTAATAGACGTTACACACAAACATAAATAATTAAATTCAAAGAACTCAAGAGTGATTATTATTTTTAACATGTTACTATGTAAATACATAGCTTATACGCCGCCACCCGCTACACCAACCGACGTGGATTCGATCCACAGGTTACGTTGTTATAATGTTCAAATAGTGCTGCACAGGATTGTAAACGTTACGGTGGGCAGAGACTTTTGAACGTTGATTGTACCTATTAAGTTGAGAAACAAGAAAGCTTTTTAATTACTAACATATGAACATAAATCTTTAATATTAAGTTACAGCTTTTAAAATTCGGTAAACGGACATTTCACTCATGAAAGTGTAATGAGCGGATTCCAAATGTTCTAGGTTTTGAATTGATGCCTAAAGTTTCGCCTTTGTTTAGAATTTAAAGTAGATTCTATTTAATTTGATTTCAGCTTTGATGGGCTGACTAACAATTGCCGAATTAGGTTGGGTTTAGAGGCAGGTAAAGTAAATAAACTTGTCAGTTTATATTGTAAAGGTATTGTTTATAAAATAAACATAATTGTTATGCAGCATCGATTGTGGGATTTGAAGAATTTGAGCTAATCATCACGTATTGGGTATTTCGCATGGTGGCAAAGAAAGTATTATCATGGAAGGTTGATTTAATGCCTTCTCTAAAAAAGTTACGAATTTGAGGGAACAAAAAATAATAATTTTTCAATTCTTTTTCCCCTTTTTTTGTATCAAGGATATCGGGATTTTAAATATGGAATTAATTTTGAAATTAAAAATATAATCGCCAAATTATTTCGCAAAATAAAGGAGACAAAATATATTTACGTGACGCATTGCAAACCTTCAACTTTTTTGAAGTTGGTTAAAAAAGTACTACGCCAACCTAAAATCAATTGTTATAAGCCAGAAGTAGTCCTCATCTGCTTTCTTATATAATTAGCAAAGATCCTGTTTCATAGAAAAACCACGACTAGTTACCATAGTTCATATTTTAATACCTTAAGAGGAAAGGGTACCGGCCCTCTATCCATACAAACTTGAACATGATCTCGTTTTGGCACTAGACACTTTAAATGCAGAGCAATACCGTGATGAGGTTGTGTACTCTATGGTGATACCCCACCAATAGCAGCTCGACTAAGATTTCATGTTTATGCAAAATAATGGACGTATTCACACCGTAAGTCTGGTTGTTTAACGAGTTCAGCGAAATTAGTTTTCATACTAAATTTTCATTTTTTTCTATGGCAACCCTTTAATTAAATCACAGCATTAGAAAGAGTATAAAATTGCGCTTCTATCGACATGCGACACTTAAACGAAAAACCGAAAAAAAACACAATTTTTCCACAAAAAACTCTATTTTACCCGTGTTCCCTTAGACTTTGTTGATGTGTGTAAATATAAATAATAAGACATAGGTCATGGCAGTTATATGTTTTATACAACATTTTTTTCCTCTAGTATCATTATCCAGGGAAGAAACAGTCGACTACGTTGGTATGGAGAGAGGATCGGTACCCTTTTCTCTTAAGGAGCAATGGTATTCACGCAAAGCACACAAACGGCTTTGCAAAATTCCCTAAATAAAATAAATATTTAATTAAGGCTGCTTATGCTGCCAAACGCAACGCGCCAGAAAAACCCGTCGCTTACAACTAGTATTGTTGATTGTAGGGAATGTGTTTTGTTTTTCTCAAAAGTGCTGAGATGGAATTGTAGATGAAATTTTTACCGATATTTTGGGGTAATTTTGAGGCGAAAATTCTTTGTCGTTTCAAGGCTAGACTAGTTTTAATTCTTAATTTTAGGATAGCTTCAAAACTATAGGAAATGTTTGGCTCAAAATCACACCAAAATGTCGTTAAATATCTCACCTACAATTCCATCTCAGCTCTTTTGAGAAAAAGAAAACACATTCATAACAATCAACAATTTTCACCAACGAAGGCGATCGGTGCCAATAGTAACTATTTAGTAGGCTGTGTACCAAGGCCGTTGGCGTATGGAACCCCCTTATGCATATATTTAAAATCTTTAATAACAAAAAATGTCCTAAAGTTATATTTTACGAGCAGAAAATGTCACGGAAAGCAAGTTTCGGGACACAAATTACATTTGCATGGTATTGTTAATATAATTAAGAACTTGTCCGTAGGAAATATACGATATAAATTAAACAAAAATGTGCTTTGTTCCTTTAATAATAAAGTCCCTTATATTAAAATGAGGATTTAGAAATTTTGACAACAAAGGACTGCTTAGAAGGACCTAATTTAACGGTTTGGTGAATTTCGGTTCGTCGCGAGATGGTGGTGACAAGGATTCTATTTAGGAAAAAAAGGTAAATAAAAATAATAATTAGAGATTCTACTAATTAACAGTTCCTTATTTGTACTGTGAATGAAATCAGGTGTCTGCGTCTGTCTTTCCTGACGTGTTACAAGTCGCGAGTGAACAGGCGTCTTCTAGGTAGTCTGGCTAAATCTTAGACCGCATCGTCACTAACCATGGGGCGAATAGTGGTATATGTAATACCCCGCGGTTTCACTCGCATACTTTAATTCGAATCTTTCATAGGAACATTGGAAAAGTTGCCTATAACATCTAGGTTTCCAGTGATCTACAAACCTAGTTTCAACGCATTCAGTAGTTTTTGCTTGAAGGAGTAACAAGCAATCTCAAACTTTTTCACATCTTTGCAAGATATAAATTGCCTTTCATATTTTCACACAGTAAGTATCACAGACAATAATTATTAAGCCCGTAAGTTTACGTTAATGTATAGGGTGGCTTAACCACATAACAATATTATCCTACAAGGGACAAACACACAACCTCTGACTTTACCCTGTTTATAATATATGTACGTGTTATGGTTAAAGCCCGAAGTACGATCTAACGACTTGTATTCGAAGCAGCCGTTTTTGCACAATATCTAACCTAACGTACTTTTTTAAAGTGTAAAATAGGTGTCTTTTAACAATATCTAACTAACCTAACCTACTTTCTTAGTGAAAAGTAGGCGTCCTTGAACAATACTTATGTAACCTAACCTACTTTTCTTAGTTTATAAATGGCTGTCTTTGCACATTATCAAACCGAAAGTAACCTACTTTCTTAGTGTAAAGTAGGCGTCTTTGAATAATATCTAACCTAACCTACTTTCTTAGTGAAAAGTAGGCGTCCTTGAACAATACTTATGTAACCTAACCTACTTTTCTTAGTTTATAAATGGCTGTCTTTGCACATTATCAAACCGAAAGTAACCTACTTTCTTAGTGTAAAGTAGGCGTCTTTGAATAATATCTAACCTAACCTACTTTTCTTACTTGTAGTTTATAAATAAATGTCTTTGCACATTATCAAACCGAAACTAACCTACTTTCTTAGTGTAAAGTAGGCGTCTTTGAACAATATCTAACCAAACCTACTTTTCTTAGTTATAAATAGCTGTCTTTACCCATTATCTAACCGAACCTAACCTACTTTCTTAGTGAAAAGTAGGCGTCTTTGAACAATATTTAACCTATTCTAACCTACTTTCTTAGTGAAAATTAGGCGTTCTTGAACAATATCTAACCTAACCTACTTTTCTTACTTGTAGTTTATAAATAAATGTCTTTGCACATTATCAAACCGAAACTAACCTACTTTCTTAGTGTAAAGTAGGCGTCTTTGAACAATATCTAACCAAACCTACTTTTCTTAGTTATAAATAGCTGTCTTTACCCATTATCTAACCGAACCTAACCTACTTTCTTAGTGAAAAGTAGGCGTCTTTGAACAATATTTAACCTATTCTAACCTACTTTCTTAGTGAAAATGGCGTTCTTGAACAATATCTAACCTAACCTACTTTTCTTACTTGTAGTTTATAAATAAATGTCTTTGCACATTATCAAACCGAAACTAACCTACTTTCTTAGTGTAAAGTAGGCGTCATTGAATAATATCTAACCTAACCTACTTTTCTTAGTTTATAAATAAATGTCTTTGCACATTATCAAACCGAAACTAACCTACTTTCTTAGTGTAAAGTAGGCGTCTTTGAACAATATCTAACCAAACCTACTTTTCTTAGTCATAAATAGCTGTCTTTACCCATTATCTAACCGAACCTAACCTACTTTCTTAGTGAAAAGTAGGCGTCTTTGAACAATATTTAACCTATTCTAACCTACTTTCTTAGTGAAAATTAGGCGTTCTTGAACAATATCTAACCTAACCTACTTTTCTTACTTGTAGTTTATAAATAAATGTCTTTGCACATTATCAAACCGAAACTAACCTACTTTCTTAGTGTAAAGTAGGCGTCTTTGAACAATATCTAACCAAACCTACTTTTCTTAGTTATAAATAGCTGTCTTTACCCATTATCTAACCGAACCTAACCTACTTTCTTAGTGAAAAGTAGGCGTCTTTGAACAATATTTAACCTATTCTAACCTACTTTCTTAGTGAAAATTAGGCGTTCTTGAACAATATCTAACCTAACCTACTTTTCTTAGTTTATAAATAGCTGTCTTTGCACATTATCAAACCGAAACTAACCTACTTTCTTAGTGTAAAGTAGGCGTCTTTGAACAATATCTAACCTAACCTACTTTTCTTAGTTATAAATAGCTGTCTTTACACATTATCTAACCGAACCTAACCTACTTTCTTAGTGAAAAGTAGGCGTTCATGAACAATATCTAACTTAACCTTGAACAAAATCTAACCTATTCGAACCCACTTTTCTTAGTTCTTAGTAGCCGTCTTTGCCCAATATCAACCTAACCTACTTTTATCAAATCAAATTCATTTGTTCCCAGAATGTAGTAGAATATAATAATAATTATGATGTTTTTTTTACAACAAAAATCATATCTTTTTTCCTTTGACATTTAATCGAGTCGAGTTCATATTTATTATTTAACTAGCGACCCGCCCCGGCTTTGCTCGGCTATATTATGCATGTATTATAAACCTTCCTCTTGAGTCACTGTATCTATTTCAAAAAACCGGATCAAAATCCGTTGCGTAGTTTTAAAGATTTAAGCATACAAAGGGATATAGGGACAGAAAAAGCGACTTTGTTTTATACTATGTAGTGATTTAAATTTCCCAAGAACAAAACAATTATTTTCTTAGTATTATATAAGAAAATAATTGTTTGGCCATAAAAATATCTTCGGGCTTTAACTGTGACATATAGCAAGCAGGCTGTTTAATATTAATATAGCCTTTTGGCTTATATAAATCTTTCTGTTAGGTAACTCGAACTGGTAAGGGAATTACAAAGTATCTTCTGGCATTTTTGTTAAAACATTGTTATGATAAAAATTTGACCTTTCAAAAGATACGAAAAAATACTTTTCATTTTCCGCTTTACAAAATCTTTTATTGAATTTTGTGTAAGGCTTTGGCTAAAGCTACGTAGAGTATGTCCCAGTTATCATCGCTGGCGACGTTCCCAGTGGTGACATATAAACCTTCCTCTTGAATCACTCTATCTATTAAAAAAACCGCATCATAATCCGTTGTGTAGTTTTAAAGATTTAAGCATACATAGGGATATAGGGACAGAAAAAGCGACTTTGTTTTATACTATGTAGTGATAAAATCCCAGTTGTCCCCACTAGTAACATTTTTAAGAGACAATTGGGACATACATATGCCCGGTAAAACTCGATCGAGTTTTTGTGGCATTGTTTTTATTGTAATGTCACTACATAGTATAAAATAAAGTCACTTTTCGCCGTCCCTATTTCCCTTTGTACGCTTAGATCTTTAAAACTAAGCAACTGATTTTGATGCGGTTTTTTTTAATAGATAGAGTGATTCAAGAGGAAGGTTTATATGGTATAATACATGCATAATATAGCCGTGCGAAGCCGGGGCGGGTCGCTAGTAAATAATAAATAAATAACCCTATAACCCTTTTCCTTAGAGGGCTAAAAATCAAGAACATAACACAAGTTATATTTATCTAAAATAGGTAAAGGGTGCTGAATAATGTAACACATCTGGTGCTAATGACTCCACAAGGGTCCTGTTTGAATATGTAACAGTAATATTTCATTGCAGGACCGCTTTCTGAAGAATCTGGATCTTGGAGAAGATTTTTGCCTTTCGAACCTAAATCTTAAGAAGCAACATAGTGCCTGTTGAACTCTATTTGAATGTCGTTTTTCCAAATAACTAAAAGTTATAACTATTCTTACAGATTTTTGACTGACTTTCTTACTGATGTTTGAATTAACTTAACCTCAAGAATTTCCAAAATATGTTCGTATTTCCAAAAGTCGTATGTAGAACAAAAGTTGGTTTTTAATGTGCGCAGAAATATCCCTCAACCGATTTCTTTCTAGATTAAGCATATGATTTAAATGTTAAGAGCAACTATATGT
Organism: Idaea aversata; assembly: GCA_907269075.1. Taxonomy (NCBI): domain Eukaryota; kingdom Metazoa; phylum Arthropoda; class Insecta; order Lepidoptera; family Geometridae; genus Idaea; species Idaea aversata. Next base: position 2,274,166 of record OU026100.1, read on the forward strand.
ATGAGCATGTTAAAGTAAGAAATAGATTAGAACCTGTATTATTTGCAAATTACCACTGTCATTAAATAAATTAAAAAAAAAAAAACTAGATTTTAAGAAAAATATGTAATAGAAAATAAATAAAGTAGACCATAAGCCAATTGTAATAGATTAAGGAAACTGTAACACCCTCAGCAAATTTGTAAAAATTATTAAATAAATAAAACCCCATCCCCGTAGATAAAACCTGAAAGATGATTGCATAAAAGAAAGAACGTCAAAAACATTTGTCTGTAAAGTTGGTTTACGGACGACAATTTTACGTGAAAATGTCATAAGAACACATTGATGAAAATACGTTGCTATGGTTACCTACCATGTCAACAGAACGTGACACTTTTTTGTGAGTGTTCATCAATTTATAAGACGTTATCACGTCTAAATTAAGATAATTTATAATATCTACCTATGTTAAACATTGAAATTGATTGTCTTTACTAAAACCAAACGTATAAAAAAGGCTAAGTTACCACAAGAAAAGGCAATGTTAAATAATAAATTCAAATGAACACAAAGTTTTCCCAGTGAATTCAGTTTGAAGGTAAAAACTACTAGGTATCCAGTATATCGCTAAACTTTTTCTATTGATATAAGATTTATTGGTTTTTCGCGTACCGTTTTTCTTTCACAATCAAATATATTAAGAGACAATTTTTTCTGGCTAAACTCCCGTTTATAGAAAAACTTTTAGGGTTTTTCGGAGCCAAGTTCGTCTTTTGTGTCACCTAGATAATAATGTGTGGTAAAATATTTATTTTTGTTATTTCAAGGAACAGTTTGAAGGTCCCAATTTCTGGAACTGATTCAAAAGGATTATTTAAATGAAACTCTTTTTAACCGGTTCCTTTTATCGCACAACAAAATTTCTAAATTACAAACCTTGTTCGTACATGATAATACAATATCAAAATTTGAATATTATTTTAATGTTTTGTCAACGGTCAAAAGTCTCTGCCCACCGTAACGTTTACAACCCTGAGCAGCACTATTTGAACATTATAACAATGTAACCTGTGAATCGAACCCACGTTCGGTTGGTGTAGCGGGTGGCGGCTTATACCACTCGGCCAACTAAACATAGCTAACATGTTAAAAATAATAATTAAACTGAGTAGGTACTTTTAATTCAAGTATTTATGTTTGTGTGAAACGTCTATTAGAAGAAGGTCGTAACTCCAATATTTGTTGATAGTATTATTGTAGCAAACTGATCATTTACCTATGACCCATACTATACATACCTTACGTACTTTAACTTACCTACCTCTAGGGCAGCCGTGTTACTGAAATGGAATTCAATTGGTTATCTAATTAATCATGGGCAGCGATGGGAATAAAAACAGGGCAACGCAGGATTAACCCACAATACTTTGCCATTCTTCAAAGATAATCAATATTTCGACGTTGTTACAAACATCATGTTCACAAGACAGTTTGTAACGAGACCGACCGGATGACGCAAAATGGCGTTAAAACGGTTACCCCCACCTCGGCCCATGGGTGTCGTAGAAAAACATGGCGAAAACCCCGTTTTATCGGAGTTTAAATTTCTATAATTAGTCTCGACCATTTGCCAAGATTTTTGCGGTCGAGCTGACCATTCGACGCCTATTATTTTAAAAAGGGGCTGCTGGACCATTGGTCAAGATTCTTGTGGCCGAGCAACCACCTAAGTCTTTTAGGGTTCCGTACCCAAATGGTAAAAACGGAACCCTATTACTAAGGCATCGCTGACAGTCCGGTCGTTTGTCTGTCTGTCAACAGGCTGTATCTCATGAACCGTGATAGCTAGACAGTTGCAATTGTCACAGATTATGTATTTCTGTTGCCGCTATAACAACAAATAAATACTAAAAACATAAAAAAAAAATATTTAAGTGGAGCTCTCATACAACATGGTATAGAACCCTACGTGGACGAGTCGCACTTGGCCGGTTTTTTTAATTCTGTGTGGGCGCTAAGCTTACAACATTTATTTTCGCATCCCTAAAAAACAAATTACAAACCGTACTACAAACAAAAAGAGTAGATAATTCAAAACACCAATAAACCTGCCGTAAAAATAATCTTGTTTAACAATAAGCCTTTCGTTTGTGGAACCATAGAGCGTTTTTACATTTGACGGTAACGGCATAGACACAGATTTAATATTGCCGGATAGAGCATTAAGTTTATTTTTAATTTTAAAACTTATTCTTTTCTATTAATTTTATTTTTCGAACTTATTTTTTACGCGATAAAGCTAAGGCATTTTGCGTTTTAAACGTCGCGTTCATGAGGGAAATATTCATTATATTTTATACGGCTTGCGATCGCCAGTCAAAACATCAGGCTATTTATTTTGTTACGATGCCATTGCGGAATCGCAATCTCTAAACACGAATGTGTTTAGAGAATTAATATTATTAATTTTATTCTATCTATCCTCCGCGGGTTTGCCAAGTATATTTTCAACTTAAAACGACATGGTTTTTCTTTAGAAAAGCATTTTTACTTATTATCCTTACCAAAAAAAAATAATTTTTAGAAATTGAAAAGAAAAAGGTGTAGTCGGTGACCTTACTGCTCAAAACGACTTCCTTCAATATCCTTGATGCTATGGTGCCGATGTCGTCACGTCACGTCCTATTAGAAAGCGTTTTACGCCTTCCGTATTAGAAATCCTTATTATATTCCTTATTAGAAATCATTCACTGGAAGGCGTAAGCCCAGCGGCTATTATTGTGTTTTTATCGCAAGAACTCAGTTTTACTTAATAATCGTTAAGAAAAAAAAGCCACTCAAAGTACAAATAGGAAACTTTACTGCTCAAAGCGACTTCTTCCGTTCAATATCCTAACAAAATGCAGGCGTGCCGGTGTCGTTTGTGTCTTATTAGAAATCATTTACTGGAAGGCGTAAGCCCAGCGGCTATTATTGTGTTTTTATCGCAAGAACTCAGTTTTACTTAATAATCGTTATGAAAAAAAAAAGCCACTCAAAGTACAAATAGGAAACTTTACTGCTTAAAGCGACTTCTTCCGTTCAGTATCCTAACAAAATGCCGTCGTGCCGGTATCGTTTGTGTCTTATTAGAAAGCATTCACTGGAAGGCGTAAACCCAGCGGCTATTATGGTTTTTATCGCAAGAACTCAGTTTTACTTAATAATCATTATGAAAAAGTTAAGTTAATAATTTCACTTTGAATCTGATTGCGGACACGCGATGTTTTTAAAATGAGAATTGGGTTAACTTGCGAAGTATTTAAAAATACAAGAAGGTATTATTTTAATACCTATTTTACTGCTGCGGAGTAGATTAGAAAAATACTTTAGCGGGTAATGTAGAGCTATCGCAATAAAAGAAATATATGAGAATGAAAACAGCAAAAATAAAAATTAAATTAATGGACGTACCTACCTATGACATAGATACATAAACATGAGAATATGTAGACAAGGGAATCTGTAATAATGGAAATCTGTAGAATTAGGAATCTGTAGACGTGGGGAAAAAGCTTTTCACAAGGGTGACAAATCAACATCGAGCTATGCTGCGCTGTACTGCGCTGTGCTGTGCTGTGTTTCTTAAGCTACGTTTTTTTAACAATCAACATCAAGCTGTGCTGAGCTTTGCTTTGCTCAGTATAAAAGTAATCAGCAGCTCGTGTAGTCGTTTATCTCGTCAAAAATGACTTTATTTTCAAAAAAAACGTAAACCGTTGAATCCGATGAAGATGAAAGTGAAGAAGAAGCATGGCGCAGCATGGCAGAGCTCCATTAAAAACATAGCACAGTTCGGCACAGCGCGGCTCTGCACGGCGGGTAGCGCGCCTCGCTCGAGACTGCTGCGTTTTTAAACAGAGCGTAGCCTCACACAGCGCAGCACAGCATGGTTTGTTTGTATCTTCATTAAAATATTAGACGAGCGAGTTGACCAAACATAGCACAGCGCAGTACAGCGCAGCATAGCTCGATGTTGATTTGTCACCCAACACCTCTTTAGTTGATTCCTTTTGCGTGGGGATGGAGTAGCCTTGCCCAGCACCTATACTGGGTAGTATAGTAAAAGAGCTCAGCTTAGTCGACCGTGTTCAGAGGAAAGAACTTGTCAATATGTCTGGATCCGAGTGGAGACAACTCATCCGAGGGTTTCATGACGATGTTTTCCTTCACAGTAAGAGCAATGGTAATAAGTGTATTTAAATTTTTCGTTATTAAAACCCTTTGGTGCACGACCGGCTAATGGGATTAGAACCCACTACCATCGGAATGAAAGTCGAGGTATATACCACTAGGCCAATACCGCTCTATGGAATGCAATTGTATGGAGAATGTATCAATACTCAAGCCTTAATCCGAAGTGGTATGACCAGAAGCGCGATAGAGGTGTCATAGAAACAGTTTTTGGGTATCAACCACTAAAATCCATAGAATGATATTCCTAGTGTCGTAAAGGTGAAGAAATGTTTTGTTTTTTCATACACTTCGAAACACGATTAAAGTAATTTGCTTCGATAGAAAAAAAAACGTGAAAATCTTAAAAAAAATCCTCATTTTTCTGAGCTTTTTCAATTTTACGGCGATTATAAAGAAAAATCAAGTACAAAATTTATTTTTTCATAAACTTTACATCAAATCCCATAAGGTAGTACAGATGGTTTTTCACTAAAATAGATGTGAGTCTTATAACTACATAAAACAGTTAAAACGACCATTTCGCGGGGCGCGGGGGAAAGAGATAGAATCATCGCGCGGCGCGCGCCTGGGATTGGGATAAGGGTTTTCAGGGCCTACTTCACCTTAACATAGCTAATAGTAAACGATAATGTAAGATATCGATAGTCGATAACTATTGCTATTTGAATATATCGATGTCGATAACATTAGCATTTGCTACCTAGTGAAGTGGGCAATATACATATTACATACATAATTATACATATATACACGACTGCAGTGTGTGTTTGGCCTAAGGGTAAAACACGCCCTTGTATTCCAATACGTAGGCCAGTACAGCCACAAAAGGAGGATGGGTCGGGAAAAGTTTTTGTTCCACTGATGTCTTTCTACATTGCCCTCCAAGGTTCCCCTTTTATTTCGGAGTCTTTGAGTCACGAGCGTTTGCATATCTTTTAGGTATACGTGCTACATCTTAGACCGCATCGTCACTTACCAACGTGTAAATTCAAAATTCATATTGAACAACAGTAGAAGCAAAGCACGAGCTGTGGTTGGTGCCTTGACAGGACATTACGGAACCAATGACATGCTTTTTAAAATGAAGTTGACTTCAAATAATGACTGCAGAGCCTGCGGTGATGTCAGGGAAACTATGGAGCACATACTGTGTGAATGCGACGTCTTAGCAGCGAAGCGTATGAGCCTCCTTGGAAATGCCTATCCCAAACCGGAGGAATATAGGTTTCTTCCTCTCAGTGGGATCACCGCGTTAATCGACCACTTCTTCAAAGAGTAAGAAACATTAAGGTAGGGGTAAATACAAAAGATCCCATTGGGTCGAAGTGTTGCTGGCAATCAGTCAGCCCCCAATATATAAGATAAGATACCAACGTGTAAGATGTTGGTTAAACGCTGACCTATTTATTTAAAAAAAAGCTTTTGTATCGTGCGAGCTTCGTACAGTCGTACCATATACATACACGGTAGGCGGAGTGGGGGGATTAGGTTTTATTTTCGTTACGGAATTTCTTGATTCGGTCGCCGCGCTCAAAGCCCACGATAAAAGCTCTGTAATAGCTTAAAACTCAAACAATCTTCTGCTGGGCTGAAAATAAAAATACCTACTTTACAATTAATTTAAATTTCAACTACCTCCGCATTTATTTTACTCCTTCAATAAATCACTTAGAAAATACAGCTTCCTCTCCATTTGATAAAATGTACGAAACTCGGGAAAAGCCACGTGATGTAATGTCTCATTATAAATCAAAAGGCCCATTTCAACGTTCGGGCTAACCGCAAGAGAGAAAAAAAATACATATATTTTTTTATTCAATTTCATGCAAATTCAAAGTACTAAACTTTCAAGACACGTTCAAACAGAGAATCAAGCTTAAACCGTAAGAAATTTGCCTGTTTTTATACCTTTATTTTGGCTTGTCTCAAACAAGTATGAGATAGATATTTTGACTTGTTTGAGACAAGTCAAAATATAACGTTTATTTGTTCGCCAAAATACACATATTACTTGGCAAAAAAAGGTCTTAATCTAATAATTATTACAACATTTTCACTCCAACTAAAGTAAACAACATGTGTGTGTTGCAGCAGGACAAAAGGGCCGTAGTTTCACTAATAGCGAGTATAAAAGTCCACCATAATAGGTATCGTATAAACTTTTTTCCGCGACTTCGTCCGCGTAAGATTTGAATTATTATACAAAACTAGCTGCGCCCCGCGGTTTCACTCGCGTAAGTCCGATCTTTCTCACCGTTTAAACCTTCCCTGGACTACGACAAACATTTCAAAACCGAAATCATCTAAATCGGTTCGTGCGTTCTGGAGTTATAGCGTCAGGAAGGAAAACCCGACTTATTTTTATATATTAGACTAGCTGCGCCCCGCGGTTTCACCCGCGTAAGTCCGATCTTTCTTACCGTTTAAACCTTCCCTGGACTACGACGAACATTTCAAAACCGAAATCATCTAAATCGGTTTAGCCATTCTCGAGTTTTAGCGAGACTAACGAACAGCAATTGATTTTTATTTATATAGATAGATAGATTGATGCCTTACGTTACCTAGCTTTGTATGCTAAATTTTAGCTTTATCCGTCCCTTTGTTTGACCCGCTCTTTCAAATATCAGTCATTCGAGCCTTTGAATCATCAGATCATCAGTGATAAGCCTTGTTAATAGCAATCTTTATGTGCTAGTCGCAAGTCGCATTTTTTAATTATAAGGGAGAAAAAAAGGAAATTGTGTAAAAATAATGATTACTCGGTATCCAGAAGTGATTTTTGATGGTAAAAACTGGACAATATGTGCCTTGAGATTCTCTATCAGACTATATTTACGTAAAATCAATAAATTGAACGGTTAACATTATATAACTTATTTAATAGCTTCTCTTGGTCGAATTCACGTTGAGTTTTTATTTTTTATAAAAAAATAATTTGAAAATAAAATAAATAAACCTGGGTGTTCTACTCTTTCATTTAAAATGCATTATTTTTAATAAGTACCAAAAAAAAAGCTGGAATTGTTTGAGCCCCATCAAACACTGTGCTCTATCCGCTGATATAAATTTATTTATTTAAAGAGGAACCCTATTAACAATATTTTACGCCTGCTTGATGCTAGAAACTTGAGATTATTTCAACTGTGTGCGTCGTTTATTATTCTCTGTGGAAAAAAGATTCGTTTTAAAGTATAATTTAACAGAAATTATGAACGCGTTTTCATAATTCATGAAGGAATGTTTCCGTGAACACACGCCCAATATGTAGATTAAAGGAGAGCTCGAAACACAGCCTCAAGGTATATTCTTCATATTAATAATTTCAAAGATTTTTTTGCTTAAATAATACACATAATTTTCTAAAGCGAAATAAGACCATGAGTAAAGATTTAAAAGATAACACAACACACAACACAACACAAGTCTAGTTACTTAACTTGGGGCTAGATGGCGACGTGTGGAGTGTCCTGCCATATTTATTTATTTATTTGTTTTCGCCCATTATACCGTACCATGGTAGAAGGAACATTACATTTTCTTTTTACAAAATTCAAAACAAACCTGATTTTTTCATTACTATAGTACCTACCTTTGGTCTTATAAAGTCCACTTTATCACAATGTTCCTGTATCAAAGTGTTCACTTTATCAAAAAGTTCACAGTATCAAAAGGTCTATCGTATCATTATGTCCATAAATGTGCTTTATTGTCATTACTAGCTACGCCCCGCGGTTTCACCCGCGTGAGTCCCGATCCCGTGGGAATAGCGGGATAAAAAGTAGCCTATGTGTTAATCCGGGTCTTCAGCTATCTACATACCGAGTTTCATCGCAATCGGTCCAGTAGTTTTTGTGTGAAGGAGTACCAAACATACATACATACACACACACACACACACACACAAACTTTCACATTTATAATATTAGTAGGATAGGATAGTAGGATGTCCATTCTTCTTAAAGTCCATTTTATTAAAATGTCCTCAGTATCATTATCTTTAGGCCGATTTACACTTAGTAAAATTAAAAAGTCAGTTACAAAATTTGACAGCTGCTCAGTCATCGCAAATCGGTTACCTATCTAAGAAGCCGTACTACCGCAATGGCCGTTGTATTTAAATTAAAAAAAAAAACTAAGGAAGGAAGAATAATATTATTACGTAGAATCACAGAATAAGTACACCCGTATTCATCAAGAGTTAATGGGCTTGGAACCAAAGGAACCATCAAAAAGTTTCTAACAACGAAAATTACTTTTAAAGCTGCTTTTTTTAGAGATTAAAGGACGTAGGTACGTAATTTACTGTTGTTGAGGACAAATATTACGGCACGTGTAATTGAAAAAAAAACGAAAGTTTTGTTTGAATATGCCCTCTTAATAGTCAACTAAGCAATGCGTCTCTTCTTCAAGCCTAGTAAAATGTTTTCCTTTGACAGTATGTTTGTTGGTTGTTGGTACTTCTCTTCAGGTCGTACCTACCAATTTTACAACCGATCTGAACAAAACTTGGTATTGTAAGTTTCACATTCTTATACACACAAATGTCATTGATTGGAAAAATACTTCCACAAAAAAGAAAAAAGTGGCCACTGGATATATCCACCTTATGAAATCAATAAAAAATATGACAAATTGTCTCATTAAAAAATTCTGAAGTTCTAATGAGGATCATCGATTTGCAGTGATGAGCAGTACCACGTCAAAATTGCAAAAATGTTTGTGCTCTGAAAGTCTACAGTTTTTTAAATTACTAGTGATAGATAGATAAATTCTTTATTGCAAACACCATTTTCCATTTCATTTCCATTTTGTGTTAGAGTCTTCACGTCGTCGCCCTGCAGGCTCTGCCATGTCCTAATGACTGCTAGTGGCAACCGGGACCAGGCTTATCATGGCTTTCAAAACACGATGGAGCTCGTTAATAGTTTTTGCCATACGCTTAGAAAAAAGAGGATGGCTCGGAATAGTTTTTATTCTACTTCCCTCCTTCCGTCACTAGCGTCCCTTGAAGGCCCTGTTTATTTGTGGGTCTTTGAATCATGAGCGTATTGTGAGCGTATTGGTATCTTCTAGGAAAGCATGTTACAACGTAGACAGTATCGTCACTTACCATCGTGTGAGATAGTGGTCAAACGCTATCTCACACGATGGTAAGGGTTAGGGTAGGTACTCCCCACGGAAAAACTGATCTACGGGCCAAACGTCCTCTTTTTGAAATGTGTACTGCTTATCGAAGTAATGACCGCACCAAGCGTTACAATACTCGTTGATCACAGCTGGACTATAAGCTCTTCGAACAAGTCTAGTGGTTTTTATATCTCACGAGAATATTCGAAGTGCTCAACGACTTTGCTTTGTTCTAAAAACAGAACATATTAAACACCTGATTTGAAATGCAAAAATGCTTGGTTATTGCCCTCAAAAGTTTAATGGATGCCGTCATGAATTTATTCCTTCTGGGTTTAGGGGTAAGATTAAAAATACTTGAGATTTGGTTTGTTATTATTGGCTTAGCTTGGAGTGTAAATACTTTGAAAACAACTTCGCTTTGAACTCTAACTTTTGTCTTGTTAGAATATGAATTTCTAGATTGTTTTAAACAAATTATAAATGTCTGGTTTAATTATAATTTCTAACTGTAGGTACTGAGAAAACCCCGATTCAGAATAGGCGAGATTACAAAAATACCCAGATCTAAAACGAGGAGCTTGAGATCATAACATTTATCCTGCGACGGGATTCAAACCACCTACAAAAGATTGATTTTAGCGATAAGGCCGCCAATTGTGCCATATTGTTTGGTTTACATTGATTTTTAGCAAGAATTTATGTTAGAATGAAGGTTTAATATGGTACAATAAAGTGTTTATCTCTCTACCTATCTTTCTTTTCCATCATCTATTGTGCCACAAAGATCTTTAAAGCTAGACACAATCTAGTTTCAAAATAGTATAAACTTGCTTATAACTTTGAAGCTACATCTGAGAACAAGAAAACATATCGCGTCGATTCAAAATCCAATACCAGCAGTAGAACAAGAGTAAGTTTCAAGGAATCATGCACTTACTTTAGAAGTTGGTACGGAGTCGGCGGTTGAAATTGTAATATGATAGCTGCATTCGTGATTTCACTCGATCAGATTCTAATCTTATGGAAATATCAGATATTAAATGTACTTTATATGATGCAAACTGTTAGTACAGGATTACCTAGTTCAGGCATATGTGTTATTTTGGTTCTCTTTAATATTTAGTGCTAAGTTTATTATGTAAAATAAGTTTTATTAAATAAATTTGTATTTTTTTTTGTTAGTACTATCAATTACTAGTCACTGAACAACATCGTGGAGGGAAATGTCGTTATTCTTGTTAAGCAGAATGCTGATAAAATAATTTGGTGATCGCTTTGTCCCTATTGATCGACCAATGGTTCCTATTTCACAAAGGTATTTCTTAAAAAAGGGCGTTCATAAAATTCACTTTTACCAAAATTATACACTCCCAAAATGTTTGCCCATTTAGAGCACTTAAGTGCATATTCATAAAAAGTACACTTCTCCAAAACGCACACATTCCCATAATATAATACTAGTTTCAGATGCCTCATTACAAGCGTCGCAACGTGGCTATACGGGCGCACTCAGTGGTCAGCAGGCCTTGACCGGTTAAATTAAAAATAAATATTACCTTGACAGAGGCTATAAAGCAATAAAACCCGCCATCTGTCGAGCGATCAGAAAAAACTTAAAAATTTGCCAATTAAAGGAAAAACTTAAACGTACTCAAGAAACTTGCAAAGTAACGCGCATTTACCATCTCATCCCCTGACCTCGTAAATCACATGGCACTGTTTTCTTCATATTACCGTAGTATTTGATTTTCATTTGTCCTCACCAGTTCTGGATGTAAGCGATGTCCTGGGCCCATGTTTCGTCGCCGAGCCTCGATAACGTCACGCCCTTTCTGTGTCCATGGTGTTACCACGATTGAGAAATTACTGTGCGTTTACACGATATTATTTTACTTGCTTAGTCTGGATAAAGCATTAGAGTAAATGTTGGTTTAGCCGTGTTTGTTGGTGGTGAATTTGAAATTGGAGTGATTTCGTTACGGATTTGAATAAGGAGATTCTGCTTCTGTCTTGCCTTATAAAGTGTCGCATTCAGCCGTTATTTGTTGAGCTTTTTACCCTACTGCAAGGAAAGAGTTATGTTTTTCGCGCCTGTCTTTGTTATATTCTTTACTAGCGACCCGTCCCGGCTTCGCACGGCTATATTATGCATGTATTATACATAATATAAACCTTTCTCTTGAATCACTCTATCAATTAAAAAAAACCGCATCAAAATCCGTTGCGTAGTTTTAAAGATTTAAGCATACAAAGGGATATAGGGACAGAGAAAGCGACTTTGTTTTATACTATGTAGTGATTCTTTCATAGCTTCCAAAACACTGGATGGATTTATTAATTAAGGTATCGTTAGATTCTCGTCATTAAACCAAGTGTTTACTAAAGTCGACTCTATGGTAATTTAATACAAAATTACGTTTTCTGTCTGCTAGTAGATGTGAAAAAATAATTTTATGATCTCTCCCCATTCCTCTCTCATCGAAAATTATCCTAATTTGTGGAATTTAAAAATATACAAAACTTCATTTACGTATTAAAAGCTTCTAATAATGGTATTGTCACATCTTAAAATTCGTTGGTGACGCAGATATTACATAGTTTTTATAAAAAAATACAGTATAGAAGACATAAAAGAAGAAAGTAATGATTTTTAATTAACAATCTCAATCTCACCAAGAATGTAGAGAAGAATGGGCGTATTTCTTTATTTGTTGTTTTTAATTAAAATGAATATAAGATTCCTTTCGTCGCCTTCCAACGCAAGATAAATGAATAAAAGGTTAATAATAAAAATATCTTTGTTATTCCTTACGAAGCAAAGATGAAGGTCAAAAGCTAAGAAAAATGTCCTCCACACTTTGATTTATGGTGGCACTCGACACACAAGATATTAAGCTAAGTATGCCTATAGAGATACCGTGTAAGCTGTGCCTCTCTTTGCTACGAGAGCTTTTTGCCCGGCCCGGAAGCGTATATAGAAATGCTCATTCAATTCGTGCTTGCGTTATAGGCTGACATTTGGTTGATGGCGAAACAAAAGGCAAGACGGGGCGAGTCGATTCGTTTGATCAGTGTGCTATGAACCTTAGTATTTCCAGACAGTAAACACGCGTAAATAACCATCCATGGTTCTTCAAACTACTTCTCAAATGGTGACGAACTGGAATAAGATTGCCAAGTCAAATAAGATTGGGGTTTTTAATAAATATTTATGTGCTCAAAGACCGAAAACGCTCATTGGGCAAAGAAATAACTAGCAATGCGTTGAGGTCATATTGTTATAAAGTCACGAGACGAAATTAGTACTGAGGCTCTAATGAAAATGTCCATGACGGGTGATAACAAAGACAGAAAGACCACAAATCGAAATTTGTATCGTGGCTATTATGATATTCGACCACAACACGTTGTGGTAATGAAGAATAGCCACGATGCGTTCTGACCCTAAGATATACGTGATAATTAATTTGGCAATCCAACACTCGATGTGATTTTTATAGTGTTACACCCACACTTAGGAAACTTAAGAAATTGGAAACACTTTATTTGATTAAAACCTGGTGAATTGTGGCACCGCTACGCTTAGAGCCTGCCGTCTGCTATACGGGAGGCGGTGTAAATACTGCCGGTGGCTTATAATTTTTTAGAAACTGTTTTTAATTTCTTTGCAAATCCTATCCCTGCTCGTCGTAGCTTGTGGGACGAATGAAGTAAGAATTTCCATTTACGCGACCCGAAACGATCAATGTTAAAACATTTCAATTACGACATTTTTCATCGACTTCCCAAAAAAGAAGATGTTCTCAATTCGCTCTTTTATTATCGCCTACATTCTATTATTTCCACGCTCAAAAAAATATTTTCCCTTAGAAAATGTACATTGACCTCACCCTCAGTTTTCTTATACTTATCGGAAAATAATACGTTCCGATTGTCGCCCGTGAAGTAAACAATATAATTTGTCGGGAAAGTTCCTATCACGTCTTGTCCAGCTTATGAGATGTCCGTCTTTTTTGTCACCAAGTTGTTTGTTACTCGGTATAACATTGAACTATTTGTGACCCAAAGAAGTTGCTAAGTAAGATGTCAGAATAAAACGATAGAGGCGCTGCTATTAAGTGCAAAGATAACTTGGTTGAAGTGTGCCGTATTGGGATAAAATTAAGTGTTTATTGTCTAGTTTTTTTTTTGTAGAAATTGAGTGGTAAATTCTGTTTGTGCTTCTTCGTTACAATGTTATTGTTTATTTATACACCCGACGCAAAAACGATGGGGTGTTATAAGTTTGATGTGTCTGTCTGTCTGTGGCATCGGAGCTCCCGAACGGATGAACCGATTTTGATTTGGTTTTTGTGTTATGTTCTTTACGACTTTTTTGTTAAACATGGATGTGTGGTAACGAAATAAATTATTCGTTTCCACGCCCGAAAAATAATTCGCTAAATGTAGTCTGATCCCGATATCCGTTTCGCCGATTTTTTAATGTAAAACTAGAATCAATACGCAGCAAACTCAACTGAGCGGTCGCGTTAGTTAGGTTTGCTATGTTTTACATACTAAAAATGTGCAATGAAATAGTATTGAATCACACATCATTTTTTACCAACTTCAAAAAAAGGAGGAGGTATTGCTTATCTTTAACTATAAAAAATTAAATCTAAAAATATTAAACTCACACAAATTATTTTCATAGTACTTACCCGATTTAGTTGCTTTCCCGAGTGTTAAAATCGCAATTTTCTAGTTTTATTTATTTCACCTATATTGCATTTCAATAGCCGTGGTCACGGACATTGTCGTCAAATAAAAAATAAATAAATACAAAAACAGAAATACATGAAAAATACCCGGAAAAAATACTATAGTTAAATACAGAAAAGCTCAATAAAAGCACTCTATTATGAAATAAATGAATAACCGTTCTATAAAACCCATTTTTTCAGCCATTGTGCCCTGGATGGCTGAGATAAGGAACAAAGCTGGGGTACACAATGCTTTCAATAGCTCTACTGGCTCTGGTTATTTCACTTTTGCCTCCTTATGTCTGACACCTGTTTAATATAAGTACTTTATATAGGAAATATACGGACTGTTTTATTTACCTACATAATATTAGATAGATTAAAGTATTCTATATACAGGGTTATTGGTAATTATACTAGCAAACCGTTGAGGGCTACTTCTTTGCACCTTAACAATTAAAGGTTCTACGACTTTTGGAAATTCGAAAAAAAAAATTGAGGTTATCTAAATTCGAAGAACAGCTGATTTTTTAAAACAAAGGTCATTTAGACTAAGAACAGTAGATAAAACTTAATAAATAAGTAAAGTTTTAAGGTTAATGACCTCTCCGTGTAAGGATCAGCTGATTTCTTGGAAGGTTTGTTCTTTGTAGGTAGGAATTCAATCAGAAATAATTATTTTTTTTCCATTTTTTTCCTTTACATTTTTTTTCCAATAAATAAGTCTTCTATTCGTCACTCGTCACCATAACACAAGCCCAGATGAGGTATCAAACAATATAAAACAAACACGAGACGCGTGACGTCTACCATGAAGGCGTCGTGGTACCGGAACATGACGGTGTCTGTTACCCGGAACAGATACTTTTTTGTGAATGCAGATGTTCCATCAATTTATTAGACGTTATCACGTCAAAAAAACTGGTTGCCTGTAAAGTCGGTATACGGGCGAAAGTTTTACGTGACAACAACTGTGCTCGAGTGGAAGGGACGCGTGCCTTTCACTTTTTATGTCTGTCTCTCTCGCTCTTAGGCGGGCTAACCATGCCCGCGTGCCTCTCACTCGCTCTCATTGTGAGCGCATAACGTCAGCGGAGCGTAACGCAGTTTCTTGAAGTGTCACCCGGCAAACCAATTTATAAAACGTTGTCACGTCAAAACATTTCAATCATAGTAGTTTTAAAACTCTTAGGTGGGCCTGCAATTTTGTCACCGACTGTATATTAACTCTTCGGTACTATATCATTATGATATACTATCATCTTGATGATATAGTACGTCTATCAATCTATTCCGAGGTAATGATAGAAGGAAGTGCAAACGATTAAGTATGTCGTTAGTAAATAAAGGCGACGGACTATAACTCTTATTGGGTGACGTAATATTGACTGTATTTTCGTATATTCTCTTTCTTTTTTTTACGATTTGGGTGACAAGCTGTAGGTAAGTCAAAAAAATTTAGTAGATATCCGGTTTGTTCCGCTATGCTCCGGTTTCTAATACCTAACTTGGTTTTTAAGACGTTTCAATGTGATTTCATGGAAATTTTATGAATTAAGAATTTAAACTTTGAATATGAAAGGGTGTTGTTCTAGATGACTAAGTGAACAAAGTTTGTTCTACAACTTTTGTAAATGAGAACTTTTTTTTTTAATGACAATTCTGAGATTTTTACATTGAGAATTCTGTTGTTTTCGGCAAGAAAGACCATTCATGTTTACAAAAACCATTCGAAATTCAATAAACAAATAAAACCCAAAAGTCAATGACTTCTAACTTTAAGAAACAGCAGCAGCTGATTGTTGAGTAAACATAACCTCAAAAATTTCGAAAAAAAAAATAGAATTTTCAAAAGTCATAGAACAAAAGTTGATCACCTGGACTTCTAGAACAATTTCCTAACCTTTTACCCAACACACACTGTATAATAAATACCTACTTCAAAATACCGCCATAAATAACTCCAGCAATAAGTCACAGCGACGTAAAAACTAATCAGTTATACAATTTGTAGTATAAGAATAAATAAAAGTTATTTACTCATGAATTGATATCACCCTCGTCGAATCAAACCACATAGACATAAAATACAAAAGTACTATAATAGAGAGTCTACTAAGAACTGAAATTTCTGATGTTTTGTTCAAACCAAATGTGATAAACAGTATTTTAAAAATTGAACCGCGTTACTAGTTAAAAATATTGACTCCTTAAAAACACGTTAAAAAATTAACCGTTTGGACTTTGGCGTTAGTTGGACACGTAGCGTAGTAGTTATAATTATTATTTATTTCTTTAAAACAGTTACTCTCAGGCTTACAGCCCACGCCAAAACGCCTGAGAAGCCAAACAAGTACAAATTACTCTAATTTAAATTAATCTAAGTTAAATAATATTATTGCTGTAGCTCAGCCAATTATCATCATCATCATCATCATCATCATCATCATCATCATCAGCCGGTGTCAGTCCACTGCTGGACGTAGGCCTCTCCCAACATACGCCACTGAGCCCGATCTTCGGCTCTTCTTCTCCATTCACTGCCCACCGCTTTGCGTATGTCGTCGCTCCACCTATAGGAAATGTTTACAAATTACCACTGATTTGTGTAAAAAACGTCGTAGTTACGACGACGACGTAGTTATCGAACCTGCTGGTTAAGTGGGAGGTCGCGAGTTCAAACCTCGCCGTAGTACTAAAATTTAGAGATGGATTTTTCCTGAACTGAATTGAACTTCCGGAAACAAACATTAGTTTTTTGAAAGAAAAAGGTCTGGTATATTCTCTAATTATTATTGTAATAGACAAGTATTTTATCTCTAAAGGCCTTAATAAGGAAAACACGAAAGAATTTTCCGCGTGACCCGTCTACGGCATGCCTTCCCCTTAGAAATTGTAGTCGGACTCCGTTTAATAGGTCAACATTGATTTAATTACGCTTTGTTTATGGAGTTATTAAGGCTCGCTACAAATCGATACCCTTTAGTAGCTGGGCACCTAAATCGCAGCTTGCCAATTTTGGGTTTTGCCAAAATTTCATTTAAAATAAGCGTTTGGACTAAGTGCGTTTTTGTCTATGTCGCAACAGATGCAGTCATCGTATTGCCCATTTATCGATACGACTATGTCCCAGTAAACCTATTTCTCATTGGGCATTTAGCGATATGACTATATCGTAATAGGTCTACCATTTGGCGATACGACTAAGTGACTAGTCGCAAGACGCTATTTAACAAATGATAGGTCAGCGTTTGACCGCTATCACACCTACCTAATTATTAAGGGCGTGTTCAGATGACACGCGTCAACCACGCGCCCGCCACGTGCTTCACACGCTTTGAAATTTGTTCTATATATAATTTGAGTCTTATGACACATCAATAGATCTCAAATTGCATTTATGCAAGTCCACCCGCTCACGCCAAGCGCACGCCACGCGCACGCCCCGCGCCCGGCGCCCGCTTGCAGAAATGCAATTTGAGATCTATTGATGTGTCATAAGACTCAAATTATATTATAGAACAATAATATAGAACTAAAGATAACTGTTCATTCGTGACTTTAAGACCACCAAATTGTACACGTCAAGAAAAACATAAAAACTAGGACCTATGTTTGCTTCACACATCCCCAGTTCTCCTTTTTTCTAACAAGTAATACCGAAGACAATGTGACTCTATAAATACCTAAAAAAAGCAAATCACAGTACCATACCCATTGTATGCAGTAAACCTTAGTTTTATTAAAAAACTAGCGACCCGCCCCGGCTTCGCACGGCTATATTATGCATGTGTTATACATATAAACCTTCCTCTTGAATCACTCTATCTATTAAAAAAATCGCATCAAATCCGTTGCGTAGTTTTGAAGATTTAAGCATACATAGGGATATAGATAGATAGATAGATAAACACTTTATTTGTACAACACACAAAACATTAAAAAAATCAAAAAGTACAAGAAAGCTTATTAAATAGGGATAGCTTATTATTATATAGGGACATATGGACGGTGAAAAGTGACTTTATTTTATACTATGTAGTGAAGAGTGATTGCTCTAGCTGGAGGCATTATTCTGGAAGTAAATTGACAAATTTATTTGTATGAAATAAGCTAGAACACCGTCTTAACTTATTAATAAATAGGTATTTGTTCCTAAAGTGTTTACTACATTTTCACAGCTAGGTGTCAACTATGAACTACTTCGACTTACGTCTGTAACTGCAACTATAAACGACCAAACATAATCAGAATAAGCCTTTACATCTAAACAAGAAAATTTATATACAGCCCCAGCAACTTTAATCGAGTTTATGTTATGCAATCATGTTTTAACCCGAATAACATTTATTTTAAGAATTTTAATACAACATATTTTTGTCTCAAAAAATACTTAATTTGTAGGTACTTGGGTTTAGTGGCAACTTTAAAGTTAGTCTGTCAAATTAGAAGTGATTTAATTTAATAGAGTTTATCAGTTTTCGCATTCTCAAATTTTGAATTTTTGTAGCTTTAAACATAGCTTTCCATGTAATTCATAGCGCTGCAGTTCCTGAGATATGTATTAGATGAAGTAGGCTTGCCCAGAACCAATCCTATTCACTGATCTTAGTGGACCATATTATGCATAGGAAAGAGCTAGTCAATACGCCTGGGGCCTGATTCTGCTATTTCGCCAACCATTGTCATTATATCGAGACTCTATTGATATTATAATAATATCGAGATTGTGACTTTATTTGGTATTCTGCTAAAGTTTTAATAACATCGCAATATAATCACTATGGAGTCTCAATGGTATGGTAATATTTACGTTGCAGGTGTTGCCTAGCAACATGGTACATGTTGCTAAGGAATATACCGTTTTGACAACTATCGAGATTCCATTAAGCCACGATTGTAGAGCAGAATACAAAAGTGAGTCAGTGGTGTGTCAGTGGTGTTTCGATAGAATAGTCAACGTTAGGAGAATACCAATTTGACATGTAATGTCATATTTTTGACATTAAATTTCTATTACGATTATATCGACACACTATTGAAACACAATTGTGTTAGCAGACTTAGGCCCCTGGAGTCAACTAAGTCGCGATTAGTAAGCACCAAACGAACAGTACCCTTCGCTTCTAAAAACCCGTAAAGCTTGTATAGGATCCAATCTACACACGAGCCGATCACTATCACGCTAATAACAGAACAATGGTACAGTCAGTCTGTTTGTAAGCCCTCTGGCTACAAAAGAGTCGCATTGAATAAACACCAGCCATTCCCAGCCTTTGTGAGATCGTTCATTAAACGTTTTCGACCGTCGAGTCGTCGTGAGCCTGTTATTTTATCTTTTAATTGTTTTATTGCTGAAAAAAGATTTTTTAGGTTCTCTACTTTATGAAGAAGATGTTTTGATAAGTTTGAAATATTCATTGGATACACAGATAATAAGTATATTATAAGCTTGTTATATTCGTTTATGATTGAATATTTATCACTTATCAGTGACAGATAGTCAACAGTAAGGGTTCTTGTTTGACTATCAGTCAATGTTAACTCAGCATAAAGGTTGATTAAAAATAATATTGGCCATTTAATTTTAATCTTTAATCCATGCTATTCAGGATGCTGTAGTGCCTAGGACATATAAGATAGAGTAGGCTTGCCCTATACCACTCTCTCAGCCTAAAGGTCATAGCACACATATCAACTCATAAACGGAACGTAAACGTATCAACTCGAGCAGTTCAGTATTCTTTGTATAAAACTCCCTACTGCAACGCACACTAGTAATCGGAATCGTAACGTTATCGCCTCGCCTCGGGACAAGCTCACGAACCGCGGTACGTTGCGTGGTCGACTTGCAGTAGCCGCGCTTACGTCTCACCGTAAGCTATCTTACGACTCTCCGTACCCTAGCTTGCGTTTCTTCGTCTACACTTACCGTTCGGATAGTGACTAACCGCGCGGCGGCACCCCGTCTAGCCGTAGCCTAGCCACATGAGGCCTAGCTGTAGCCGAGTTGATTCGGAGCTGCCAATTGGTTGGAAACGCGCTTACGTTAGGTTGACGGCGAGGCGATACGGTGACGATCCGTTTCCGAGTTGATATATGTGCTACGACCTTAATTCACTGTGTCCACCGTTTGTAGAGAACGAAGTCGTAGAGTTCATCACTATGTTATTCTTCATCGTAAGAGCAATGGTAAAAACTTTTACGTAACATACAACCATTAGTCTACGATCGGTCAGGATTCAAAGCCACGACCTTCATTGACAAAACATTTACAGAAGTTAGATATAATATAAAAATCTTATGAGTTTCTAGTGTCTTCTTCTCATCGTTCCGAAGCCACACATTCTAACTTATTTTTAAAAAGTTTGAAAGTGGTCTATAGTTTTAAAGATAAAATTGAGTTTAATCAACCTGCCACCACCACCTTACTCTCATAAAAAACTGAAAAAATTAATTGTCTTCCTAAAGGTTATGCTATTAGGACTCGGTCCAAACTGTTCGTATAATGTTATTACAATATTATGCAGCAACCTCCAAGGTAGGTCTATAACAAGACCACTCTGAGTGCCTTACCTTTATTGGTATTGAGATGAGCTTGAGCCGTTGAGCTGCCTTATTTATGTTACTCATTTCACGATAGAGCGCGATTGTTGTTTTAAATGTTTATGTAGAGGCGACATTACATTTCATTTTATCGTCCGGTATCAGGATCCGGTTGCCGGATGAAGTAGAAATTATGAATTTGGAATCAATAATCAATGACGCGATTATGAAGTCCCTTTTAGCTTCTCGTGATATTTTTTTAAGATTTAAGAACAAATCGGGGCTCTTACCAAATTGTCTAGGGCAGCCAACTTAATAATAAGCAATCGACTGTCACGACAGCAAACATTATTTGAGGTAGATGCTAAATCGGTGGAGTAACAATCTGGATAAATTAAATATCGTGGCTTGTAACCACCTTTCGGCCTAACTTGTAGCACCAAGCGGACTAGTCCATAATCCGATCATAAAGATCAGTGCATACTTATCAGGAGTCTACCTTCACTCACGTCCCTCGAAGGCTTATTTAGAGATCTTCAAGTCACGAGTGGACGGGTATCTTCTGGATAAGCGTGCTACATCTTAGACCGCATCATCACTGTCCATCAGTGGAGATAGTGGTCAAAGGCTGACTTATTTCTTAAGGTGAAAGGGTACCGATGCTCTCTCCATACAAACGTAGTCGACTGTTTCGTCCCTGGACAATGACACTAGCACAAATATTTTTGTGCCATAAAACCTATAATAATAATAATAATAATAAATAATAAATATCGGGCTCTTACAGATCCCGATGTAGACTTCCTCGCTTCGGTAAACTGGCTACGTTTTGGTGACCTCTTTGGGGAAACCGAAGGTTTTGTTTGTGCAATTGCCGACGAGGTAATGATGACGAACAACTATCGAAAATATATCCTGAAAGACGGTACGGTCGATATTTGTCGGGCATGCCACCGTCCCGGGGAGTCACTCAGGCATATTATTTCCGGTTGTTCTCATCTTGCCAATGGTGAGTATTTGCACAGACATAACCTAGTAGCTAGGATTATCCACCAGCAACTTGCTCTTAAATATGGACTCGTGGACCAAGAGGTGCCATACTATCAATATGCACCCGCGCCAGTTCTAGAAAACGGCCGTGCCATGCTCTACTGGGACCGGTCTATCATCACGGACAGGACTATTGTCGCCAATAAGCCTGATATCGTGATAGTAGACCGGTCGGAGCGACGGGCAATACTCGTCGACATAACCGTTCCACATGACGTTAATCTCGTAAAGGCCGAAAAGGACAAAGAAACTAAGTACTTGGACTTGGCCCACGAGATTACCGCCATGTGGGACGTTGATTCGACGAGTGTTGTTCCGATAGTTGTATCAGCAAATGGACTAATAGCGAAGAGCCTTGATCAACACCTCAAGAGGCTCTCGCTGGATGGTTGGGTCAAGGGTCAGATCCAGAAGGCAGTCATCTTGGATACGGCACGTATTGTTAGAAGATTCCTCTCTCTGCGGCTCTAACCATCGGTAGCCTGGGCCCTGCCTCGCTGCCGACGGTCTTCTAGGTTTAGGTTTTTATAATGATTTACTGTTTTATATGCAAAATTTATACATTATTTTTAAGACTTTTAAATTAAATTTTATTTATGTTAGGTTTTCAAGCTTAGATAGAATTATTTTATAAGTTTTATAGTGATGTATATATTTTGTAATCAGTTTGTTTTTATAAAAATTTAAATTTAAGAAAAATAAATGAATTGGAGATAATAATAATAAATAAATTTAATCAAAAAATATTTTACATAGTAAACTAAGGACTAAACATACAAGAAAACAATAAAAACACATATGCCTGAACTAGGAGATTCCTGTATCTCAGGCGAATAAGGACTTACTTTAATTTATAAAATTAATTAAATTACTAATTACTAGCAAAAATATTTGTATTTCCTTACAATAGTTAGAAACAAAAACCATGTGCTTAAAATGTGTTTAAAGGCAAAATCTAATATTTACTTAATCGAATTTCTTAAATTAGCTTGCGGAATTTTTGTTTATTAAATGCGACATGCAAGTTTCCGCGCCGTCACACAGTTTTTTCCTTTTATTCTGAATAAAAGGAAAAAACTGTGTCAATTAATTATTGTATAAATCGTCGAAATTTGTTTACATATAATAAAAGTATGCGTGCGAGATCTACTTGGTAATTTACTAATTAAGGTTAGTAGGACAATTATTATTCTTAAAAATACTATTTATGTTTAGAGTTAATAAAAGGTGTTCTAGGAGCCTACATAATCTATAGAGTTAATGTGCCGATTTTCTGCAAGTATTTTAGCTGGGCAGGTAGGATCGCCAGTTTTATGGTTACACGGCTTCTTGAATCGTAGGCAGGTGGCACATCTTGGCGTCTCAGCTGTCTTCCTACAGTCCTTTATCCCGTGACCTACTTCGCCACAATGTCCACAGGTGTTGACCTCCTCCCGGCATCTTTTAGCTGCGTGTCCATACTGCTGACATCTAAAGCACCTTGTGACGAGTGTAAAGTCTCTCACAGGGCACGAGGACCAATTTACGAAGACTCGGTCGTTGGTTATTAGGGTCTTGCGAATTTGTGCCGGGACTTCCAGCACGTAATTACAGGTCTCAGCGTCTCTCTTTCCAGATTTGTGACTGAGTTTAATCAAGGACAAAAAATTCTCAAGAGTTGTACCGTGAAGTTTATCAGCCAAGTTTTGTTGATAAATGCAAGTAAAGACGTCCGATTCCTGCATGGACGCGGGAACCCCGATCACAACAATTCTAGGTCTCCGTTTATGTGGCTCGTCCACGGTAAGGCCAGAAGTAGTCAGTTGCGGCGACTGCTTTAATTTTTCAATATCGTCCTTTGTGTCAGTGCTGATGATGATGCCGCCGTTTTTTGTCTTACGCAAACCCCTAACGTGTAATTTCATTTGTCCTGGCTTGATAATATTTTGGACCAAAGATTTTGTCTCTTCGCTAGATTTCATTTTGTCTGTGGGATAAATTGCGACAGAGCTTATGTTTTTGGGCTGAACAAAATTATTGGTACCTTTTTTTATCATGTCGGCGAAGGAAACTTTGGCGGATACTGTCTTAGAGGACTCTTCAAGTGCTTGTTGGAGGTCGTAAAGTCGTTGCGAAAGGTCCTGCTTTTCTTTATGGGCTTGTAGGGAAGCATGAGTAGTAATGGCCTTTGTCTTCAGCGATTGATATTGGACGGCCAGCTGAGATGTCCCGTGACCCACTTTGCGGCATAAATTGTTGATCCTTAGTTTTTGGTCCGAGTTCAACTTTCCTTCGGATGCCACAGCGCACACTTCATTTAGGCATGACTCGATAGAGGTCATCCAGCTTTGGATCTCAGAGGTACTCACTAATCCTAGAGAGTCCTCTTCCTGTGGTCTGGGCGCAGGCGCACGTGAAGGCGTGGGCGGCGGGGTACGACGCGTTAACGCGCTACGTTCCTTAAAGGGACTATCCATTATTATATTAATGGAACACACCACACATAATTATTGTTAAAACTTATATCCGAGTGACCTAGATAGATTCCGTTTGAAAGTCTAGGTCACAATTTATGCAAGTAATTAATTTTTTTAATACATTAATTAAATAAACAACACGTCCGATCGTGTCGAAGTCCAATTTACTCACCTAAGACTGCCATGATTATGCCCCTATGTTTAGTTTTTTTTTTCATTTTCTAATTATCATAGAAATTAAGATTTAAAAAACAATTAAAATAATAAAAACAAAACATAGGGGCATGGTCATAGCAGTTACAAGTTTTATGCAATAAAAATATTTGCTTTAGTGTCATTATCCAGGGAGAAAACAGTCGACTACGTTTGTATGGAGAAAGCCCCCGGTACCCTTTCCTCTTAAAAGAGTGGCCAGAAATTGCTGGAGATCAGAACATATTTTATACAGTTAATAAACTTTTTATAGTACACACACACACACACTACACACTCACTCTTTATACAGTTTAATAGAGAACGCCTTTGTCCAACAGTGGGATATGAAAAAAAAACAGCCAGCACCATCTGCCCAAATAGAACTTTTGTAAAAATAAATTTAATCACTCGGGTATTGGTCATAATGATAGTTTTAATAAAACGTTTTGCAAAGAGCGATCGAGTGCATAATATCCGGCTACCGGACACAATAACCAAGTATACATTCCCACTAAGAGTAAATTGGTTTTATCATAAGCCAGATGGCGAGATGTAAACAGCGGTTATGAAAATTTAATACGCGTGTGTATTAATCAAGAGAACGGTGTAAAATTAAATGGTTTGCTTTTATTAAACATAATGACATATTGGCGTATTTTGAAAGATATTTTGTATAAAGTAACTGCTTTTTGTTGCAAATTAATGTTGGTTATCTACGAAATTCAATGTAACGATAGGAGAGGTACTTAGCAGTTTTACGGTCTTGATAATAAAATTAATGAGGATTAAAATCATAATATTTAATAATTCGATTCAAATGTGTTTTTAGGGTTCCGTACCTCAAAAGGTAACAAAGGAACCCTTAAAAGATCACTTTCTTGTACGTCTGTTTATCAACTTTTTACTTTCATTTCTTCTTTTGGAGGCGAAAGTGCCTACTGAAATTGAATAAATGATTATGATTTACTGTATCTATGCAACTAAAATTTGGGAAGTATAATTATACCTACCTACTTACTCCTTTTGGTATTAATTTCATACGACAGTTTTTATCTCCATATTCCTACGGGAACAGGACTAACGTGGGTGAAACCGTGGCGGGCTGCTAGTATTTCATAAACGCTTATAATGTTTGAATTGCGTGACCATTCCGGATTCGATCATCGAGTGATATCGGTGTAGATTAACGATAAGGGCTAAGGCAGACTTTAGATTTAAAATTGGCTGAGTACGGAACAGCTTAAAACAATTAAAATCTTCTTTGTGTCGACAGCTCCATTCAAATTAGATTGGTTTGACCCTAAGAAGGACCTAGTGCGATGTTGTGCGGTCTTGGTCAAATGGTCACCGTAATCCAATATCTTCTTCTTGTATATCTTCTCAATAACTTCTTTGAGAAGATCTTGGAATGAAGTGTCCAGGGTGTGCTGGACGTTACTAAAAATGTCGTAATCATGCTCGTCACTCGGGGAGGCACCTTCCGTGCAACCCCACTAAAATTGATTAGGCATATGCTAAGGCAACCCAACAACAATTTAATAGGCATAGTATTCTAAATAAGTCAATAGGTAGTCTTGCTTAACACTTACGTCTTGAGCACACTAAGGTGGTAACAAAAGAGTTCAGGGCCATTATTCACTAAGCTTCAAGTCGTTGGGCGCGCGTGATTAGGGCGAGATTGCCATACAAAAACCTCTCTCCGCCCCTAATCACGCGCGCCCAACGACTTGAACCTTAGTCAATAATGGTACAGGTGTAGGTATTTTTGTAATGTTCAAGATCCTATTCACCACGCCACACAGAGACCAGTCCGGTGTCTTTGTAGCTTCGTCCACCTCAGCTCGCTTAATGGAGTGTTAGAAATTGAAGTTCTTTATAAATTCTCCCCTGTGGAACTGGAATCTACGACCACCGCTTCACCTGTAGTCATGCATGTATGAAATATTTTGAGAGGACTAAAAAATATATCAACTTCGATTTATTGCTATCGGCCAACTGTTTATTACTGAAGTCTGTATTGACCCTTGCGGATACATTAGTGTTTTTATATCCCTTTATACCTGCCTATGGGATACTTACTATGAGCAATGTAGTTTTTATTTAGTTACAGGAAATTGTAACGAATAAGTATTTCCTTTGTGTATGAGTTATCTTTCTATTTTTATGAGTTTGTTACCTTATCAAATAAGTGTCTATTTGAGTCCAATTGCTAATTATTGCCTAATATTCGTGCCCTTCAATTTCACTCGGGTAAGTCTTGATCTCGTGGGAATATTGGAATTTATATTAGACTATGTAATTAACAATTAATCAATACACTATGGAGCTAAATCGAAAATAAACAAACAAAAAAATCTTCCCTTTTACATTTGTGTAGAAAATGAAGATCATATAATAAATTCACAGAATACTAGCTGCAAAATGAATGAAGCGTTGTTTACCTAAAACAACTAGTAAAAAAAACCTATCGATTTTTACATATTCCTTGAACTCCTCATACACAATACGCTCTCTAGATAATTGGGAACATACAGCGAAATTTTTACTATCAACATCGTATCAGTCAGCGAAACAAATAAGAAAGAAATGCAATAAAACCGTACCCTCTGAACTCTGAGCAAGGGTTTGTTTTAGCATAACATAGCAATAAAATTATGCCTCGCTATTTTTCTTCGTTTTACCGCAATTCGACGTTAAATTAAATTGTTCAGATGTTCCGGACTGTTTTCGTGGTTATATTGGAAAGATGTTAATGGAGGTAATATTTACTTTAACATCGACAATCCGTGAGAATAGTTTGCCAAAAACCAAATTAAAATCTATACAAATTTTTAACCCCCGACGCAAAAACGATGGGGTGTTATAAGCTTGTCATGTCTGTGTGTATGTGAGTGTGAGTCTGTGGCATTGTAGCTCCCGAACGACTGAACCGATTTTGATTTTGTTTGATAAAAAGAAAAAAAATTTGATTGTTGTTTGTTTGAATAGGCTCCCAAACGAATTCACCGATTTTAATGAAACTTAGTATGAGGATACATTGATTCATTGGGAGTTTTATAGGGTTCTTTTTATCCCGATATTCCCAAAGAATCGGAATTTACACAGATGATACCACGGGGCGCTGCTAGTATGGATAAGCATAAAGTTTTTCACGTCACCCTGCACCACCTAAGGTTCTAACTATAAAAACAATTTATTGTTATTTTAAACAATTCCACTCAAACTACATACAGAAAACAAATAACAATTTTAAGAGCAGGCTGTAAAGCTTCATTGCTTGAAACTGTAAACCGTCAAACCGTCACGTGAACCGCACTACACACTCTTTAAAGGGCTTCTGTGAACGACAGACATTCTGTCCTTCTCATGGGCTCCTGTCCGCCGATGATTTGGCTCTAAGCCAAATCATCGGCGGACAGGAGCCCATTCTAAATGAGAAACCACTCTACAATTCTACATTTTCCGTTTCGATAATGATCTACTAAATACTACTAAATAATATTTTTTAAGGGATTATTGATACCAATCATGGCCTAGTAATAAAACAAAAGACGATTGAACCGGAAACAAAAGAGGCTAGAAACAGAAACAAAAGACGATCGGAACAGAAACAAAAGACGATCGGAACAGAAACAAATAACGATCTAACTAGGAACAAAAGACGATTGCAACACAAGCAAAATACAATCAAATTAAAAACGAAAGACTATCGAACTAGGAACAAAAGACTATCGGAACAAACAAATAACGATCAAACTAGGAACAAAAGACGCTTGTAACACAATCAAATTAAAAACAAAAGACTATCAAACTAGGAACAAAAAACGATTGCAACAGAAATAAAACACGATCGAACCATAATCAAAGGACGATCGGAATAAAAACAAAAAAGAATCGAAACTGAAACAAAAAAACAATCTGAATAGAAACAAAAGACGATTGCTGTCATTATGAAGCGGTCGAAAAAAAAATTGAACGATCTTTTAGTCCTAAAATGTGAACCAATGGCAGAACTAAGTAGGTAGGCAGTCTGCGGTACCTCTGAAAGGTACCACCAATTTCAACTTAATAGTGCAACGATAAATAAAGCTGGGGACCTAGACTGCAATAAATAACCTGATAACCTTAGGTTATTGCATGAGCTGTATCTTGGAAACTCAGATTTACGTTTGGTTTATGGAGTGCACTTCATTACAGACTGGTGACTTGGAGTAGATTTTGTATAAAATCGAGCTGACATTTTCTACAGTGTAATACAAAAAGCTACAGTTTATGAATGACTTTTCAAAAGTCATACGCTTAGAGTTTCAGTAGAATCTCGAACTTTCTTACAAAAGTGTCCTTTGTACAATCCACGATCAAAAATAATTTACTTATGACCCATACTATACTTAGAATTTGGTGACTTTCTGATCCTTAGAGTTGACACTTTTGTAAAAGCAATGACCTATTTGCTGTGTATACCTATTCGAAGTTTGAGGGATTCCTTATTGCGCACTCATTTGCGCACCTGTTTTGTTGCGCTCACGATAGGCATACTAAACTTTTGAATAGAGATGGGAAACTGACTGAAACTATCGATAACTAGTTATCTAGATATACACTATACACTAGATATACACTTTATATATACACTAGATATACACTTTATTTTTTTTGCAAAAACTTAGGTATAGAGTTTAAATTGATTTTGAAAAAAAATAAGGTCATCCTGGTGAAGTACAGTCATCAGAATGAACATAATGTTTTCAGTCGTTCCCACCTAGGTACGTTCCCAGGTGGAAACGAATGAAAATTGGGAAAAAAAATGGCACTAAACATTTTTAATAGTTGGCTATTCCCAGTCATTACTAACTTCTAACAACACTTCTACTTCATTAAAATATTTATTATTATGAAGCTAATGTACCAGGCCTCCATAGGTTATAAGGTGCTATCATTATCTAGTATTTGAAAGATTTTTTTGCAAAAACAGCAGAATTAAGGACCAGGCGTTCATAAGTTACTGGCGGTGTTTTTTCCTAATCATCCTCAGTTTGTGCCTCAGTCAACTAAAATCCTATTTGTACGTTGTACAGAACGAAAAGTACCAGGCGCTTATACTTAGCAGGAGGTTTTAACTTATTGGGCTCCTTGTGTTTTCCCCCACACTTCTTAATAAGCAAGACATTGGCGTGGAATAAATTAGTGTGAAAGTGTAAAGTGAAAAATAATCCATTTTGGGTCACTAAGACAGCAGATAACTTAAACATAAAGTACTTACTTGGAAGTCGGACTGGGTGACACCATGATGTCTTTACACCTCTCAACATTCAATACAACCCAGTCCGACTTCCAAGTAAGTACTTTATGTTTAAGTTATCTGCTGTCTTAGTGATAGTTTTGTTTGTGTTTTCAGGTTTTTTTGAAGTCGGTTTTTAAAATTTTAATTTATTTTTTGATTTAACTATTTTTAGTGCCGCTGCCACTGAAAATTCCATTATCCCCTTTCAAATAATTTTTTTTTCCAGTGTAGGCGTCTCCGAGTTATCGGGGAACATACATAAAAAAAATATCCCGACGAATTGAGAACCTCCTCCTTTTTTGAAGTCGGTTACAAATAGCCAGACAGACAGACGTCGTAACATGACGACTTATAGTAATCCAAAAATGAGTGATTAAGCGATTATAGATTGGCGATTAATATTTAGATAAAAAAGTAATTAATAACTAAATATTAATTTTACAAAACATCACTTAGTATAATATGTACAGGGTGTCCCGTAATGAATAGATAAGCGGGCACCCACGGAAAGAGGACACTGTGCCGATTCAGAAAAATGAACTACCTACTCATAAAATTATACTCAATCATAAATTCTCTTAAACCATTCTGACACTAAATAGTAATTATTACAAATCAAGTATAGTTTATTTTTTGTTACAATTGATTTTGTTTAATTATTGTATTGTTTAATAATAATTACTATTGTTTCTATAGTAACAGTCTGATTTAATAAAAAAAATTCCACGCCAATTTCTTGCTTATTAAGAAGTGTGGGGGAAAACACAAGGAGCCCAATAAGTTAAAACCTCCTGCTAAGTATAAGCGCCTGGTACTTTTCGTTCTGTACAACGTACAAATAGGATTTTAGTTGACTGAGGCACAGACCTGAGGATGATTAGGAAAAAACACCGCCAGTAACTTATGAACGCCTGGTCCTTAATTCTGCTGTTTTTGCAAAAAAAATCTTTCAAATACACTAGATAATGATAGCACCTTATAATCTATGAAGGCCTGGTACATTAGCTTCATAATAATAAATCTTTTAATGAAGTAGAAGCGTTGTTAGTAGTTAGTAATGACTGGGAATAGCCAACTATTAAAAATGTTTAGTGCCATTTTTTTTTCCAATTTTCATTCGTTTCCACCTAGGAACGTACCTAGGTGGGAACGACTGAAAACATTATGTTCATTCTGATGACTGTACTTCACCAGGATGACCTTATTTTTTTTTCAAAATCAATTTAAACTCTATACCTAAGTTTTTGCAAAAAAAATAAAGTGTATAACTAGTTATCGATAGTTTCAGTCAGTTTTCCATCTCTATTCAAAAGTTTAGTATGCCTATCGTGAGCGCAACAAAACAGGTGCGCAAATGTGGAATAGTTTGGGTGCGCAGTTTTGGGTGCGCATTAAAATGGTTGCGCAATAAGGAATCCCTCCGAAGTTTTTGTAATATTAAAAACCTATAATCTCGCACAGTTAGGTAGGTGTGATATTTCGAAACAGCTCCTATTCCATTAATACCACACTCAGCCTTGCAAATAACTCATTCCATTCAAGCATTAAAAATAATACGGACTGTCAATACTGAAATACGATTACCTGCCTACCAAGTCAATATGCTTTTAAATCTTCGGCGCTATTCGTCACACTCAACGAATTAAAAGTAAATAAAATGAAGCATTTATTCACTTAGGTACCTTAATATAGTTTTAACTTAAGAAATATGGTGCTTATATTTTTCAATATCCTTAGGTTTTTATCGTAAAGGTACGACGCAGTATCATAGTAGGTACGCCTACACAATTTATGCTTTATAAAAATGTTAAAATCCGTTAATGGACATTGTCTTAGACATCTTTGTGTAACTTATTATAGGTAACTAGCGACCCATCCCGGCTACGCACGGCTATTTTATGCATTATACATATAAAACTTCCTCTTGAATCACTCTATCTACTAAAAAA
The DNA here is from genome assembly GCA_907269075.1 of Idaea aversata. Taxonomy (NCBI): domain Eukaryota; kingdom Metazoa; phylum Arthropoda; class Insecta; order Lepidoptera; family Geometridae; genus Idaea; species Idaea aversata. Next base: position 2,305,739 of record OU026100.1, read on the forward strand.
ACCGCATCAAAATCCGTTGCGTAGTTTTAAAGATTTAAGCATACATAGGGACATAGGGACAGAGAAAGCGACTTTGTTTTATACTATGTAGTGATAGCACACACTCGCACACATAACATGCTATTAACCTACTACCGATCACTGTCAGATCATCCTTATTTCTTAATTTAAAAGGATGGATTAATATCCATCCTTTTAAATTAAGAAATAAGGATACTCGTTGTCATGATGTTAGCTTACTGACTTACAACGAGTTACTTAGTGACAAACTCGATTAGGATTTCTGCTTCTCTATATACGCCGCCGCCTCGCAATAGTGCTAGCTAATGTCCTTTACAGAGTAATCGAAACATATTGTTGCTTCTAAGCATTTTAATCGACAAATTCTCGTTAAATGCTCGCGTAAAAAACGTGTTTTCGTCAATACCTATTCTTAAACATTGTAGGGCACGATCTCGAAATCCTTTTAAGTCGGCAACAAAGGTACCAGTTTTAAGGGCTCTTAAACTAAAAGGGAGTCCGTTCCCACGTATAATGGGGGAAAGTGTGAAATTCGTTTCTTTAGGAGAATGGGTTCGGATATTTTGATGGTATTAACAGATTAATGATATAATAGGTGTTTTATTGTAAGGTTTGACCTTTGTTTGTTGACTTACGAAATAATAATAAAAGTAAGAGGAACCGATGAAATAAATGACTAACTATACTGTAGCGCTTAAGCCAAAAATTATAATTCTAATTATTATGTAAAATTTCAAATCGTAGGTACAGAATTTAAATAATATCAGATAGGCTATTAAGGTGAAAGGGTACCTGAGCTCTCTCCGTACAAACGTAGTCGACTGTTTTCTCTATGGACACTAGCACAAATATTTTTGTGCCATAGAACCTATAAATGCCATGACTATGATACTAGAGCAAATATTTTTGTTACATCAAACTTATAACTGCCATGACCATGCCCCTATGTTTTGAGATTTTTTATTTTTTTTTATTATCATTGAAATTAAGATTTAAAAAACAAAAAACAAAAAAAAAAGCCCGCGATAAAAGCTATGCAATAGCTTAAAAACATAGGCGCATGGTCATGGCATGGCAGTTATAAGTTTTATGTAACAAAAATATTTGCTCTAGTGTCATTATCCAGGGAGAAAACAGTCGACTACGTTTGTATGGAGAAAGCCCTCAGTACCCTTTCCTCTTAAGGAGCCACAGTAAATTCGTAAAACGTTTTTTCTTACGTGAAATCGATAAATTTCTGACAGATGTAGCTACACCAAACTACTTGTTAGAAAGCGATTTAACCTCAGAGATTAGCCACATGCTCATAAGTGTTACAAATTATGTTACGTACATTTAGTTTTTCCACACACCCTACTTTTCGGATAGAAGCTTTAAAAAAGCCCAAATCAGAATCCCTCAATCTGTTAGAAAAGTACCCGACTAGGGTCGAAATTCGTTAGAATTTTGAACATAAAACTATAAGGCTGAAAGCTCAGCAACATCAAAGAAACCTCGATAAGATTACAAGTATCTTACTTCAGAAATGTTCTTGTCACGTTGTCCCTGGGGTGTTGTGTTATTCCTATTATGGACGACCCTTTATGCCCATGGGCAGATCAACAATGATAAGGGTTACTTCATGGATAGACTATGTTTGTGCCTACCATTGTGTGGGCGGTGTTTTTGATAAAGATGACTTGATTAGGTATAACACAAGACTTAGGCCTGTCGCTCTTTAGAGAGCTTTGGATACGAATTTGAACGGAATATTTGATCGTCTTTTGTTTTGTATTGAAATCAGTACGCGCACTCCAATATAAATAAACTAGCTGCACCCCGCGGTTTTTTAAATAATTCCAATGCGACGTACAGTCGGAATACCAATTAGCTGGACTCCACGTGACCTAGAACTCATTCGCGCATCTGTAAAAGTTTTAGTACGTACGTTTACATATTCTATTTTAGGTAGGTTGGTTGAGGGCTCTAATTTCCCGCACGGGGCAAACGCCCATTGTTCATGATTGGTCACCTCTACTCCAGTCAACCCAGTTCCGATCAGAAGTGCAGAATCTTCCCGGGGTCCTCGCATGCTTCTCGACTGGTTGTCAAGTATGTCGGCCCAGAGGCTGGCTGGGTGCCAGCCTCTCCCACTCCAGGATTACGAGACGGGTGGTCTCTTGATTAAACAAACACTCTCTGTCTGTTCTTCTGTTCTACTCTAAATTAATCTCAAAATTATTCGGCAATATTTTATAGTCAGGTGCCTGACATTAATACTTTTTGGAAATGTTGTTGCGAATGGTTACCCGTCATCACACGGGTTATTCAAGGTAGGTTTCTAAGTCTTAGTCTTAAAAGGCTTAGGACTTAGAAATCTTGTGGATGATATGGTAGATGTGTATCAACGATAGAAGTTGGGTTTGCCCTATTCTATTTCAGTAGCAACACGGCTTAGGCTAGAGACTACACAACTTTATTTCTATCACATTCCACTATTACTTAAAGAGCTCTAAGTTACCCGTGGGTTTCAAAACCAAAAGCGTACCAACATTCGAACAAAATGACGGTGCCATTCCTCAACTCCAGTCAACAGGCCGCCTTACTCGGCCTTACTTATGACGTCATACCCCGGGGCGTATCCCAAGAACATCAAACCTTCAAATCTTATTTTGACGTAATGTTAAACTGCGTCCCTTTGTTTCAAATTCCCTTTAGTGAGAATGCGGACAACCAGACTTAGGATCGTCCGATAGTTCATAAAACGACTTTAGTTTTTTTGCTCGGATACTAAAATGACAAAATGCAAGTTATCGGGGAATAGTAAAATCTTCAGTCTGTTTTCATCTTAGCACAAATATTACGAGCAAAAGAAATATCTCAGAGAATTTTTATGTACCTACATTAATTTTCAGAGAAAAATTATGGAAACAAAAGATGCTGGTTTCGACGAATTTTGCCCGGAGGTTTGTAATTTCAACATTTTTAACATACCTACCTACATAGAAAATGTATCAACAGATAGATATTCAGACAGAATAATAAAACCTATTTACAGAGAGTCCTGCATTTCAGGCCAGAGGTCGTGGATGCGAATTAGGATGCTGGCGGCGCACCAAGAACACCTATTTTTATCCGTCCATTGATAGCCAACTTTAGACTCATTAACTAATAGTAATACAACCTGTAAGCCGTGTTTGCGTAGGGGTAGATACCTCAACTTTAATATGGAAGGTCGTGGGTTCGTAATCAACATTGCTCTTACGGTGAAGAAACACATCGTTATGAAAGCCGTGGCTTAGTTGGCTTTAGTCGTATTGACGAGTTATTTCCTCTGGACACGGTCGATATATTAAGTAGTTTATTAGTTTAATTTTAAAATCCGTCCTTATTGAGCCTCCTCTTTTTTGCGTCGATTCCCCAATGCTGGGGGTCGTGACCCATCAGGGAATTAACTTCTCTCTTACAATGTTGCGCCATCTTTTCCGGCTTTCGGCGACATGAACCGCTTCGGCAATATTCATGTTAAGAGTGGTGCGGATCTGGTCAGTCCAGCGCATTGGACTCCTCCCTCTCGATCTCTTACCGTCCATTTTTCCGGTAACTATTAGTTTTTGGAGGTTATCACCGGGTTTACGGGCGATATGGCCAAAGAACTCAAAAATCCTCCTCAGGCATATGTTGTAGAGCCTAGGCTTTTTATCTATTTTGAGTTCTACGCGGATCGAGTGATTGGTCCTAAACGCAGTCCAAGGGATACGAAGCATTTTCCTCCAGCACCACATCTCAAAGGCGTCGATGCGCTGGCGGTCTCCAGCTTTCAATGTCCATGTCTCCGCACCATACAGGAAAATGGAGAAGACTAGAGTGTTGACGAGGGTCATTTTTGTCTTATTGGTGATGTTACGATCCTTCCATATCCTGTCGAGCTGAGACATACCTTATTGAGCATCTATGCCTTAAAAGGAACCTGGCATGGTTCCTTTTAATTTAAGACTTTAAGACCTGTAGCCCGCGACTTCGTCCGCGTAGAAGTCGAAAATGGACCAAGGAATCGCGTTGTCCCATACAAACTTTGCCCCCCTTTTTCACCCCCTTGGGTACCCCCAAGGGGGGTAATTTCGGGAAATCCTTTCTTATTGGATGCCTACGTCATACAAAGAACACACCCTCCAAGTTTCAGGTCTCTAAGATCAGCGGTTTAGGCTGTGCGTTGATCCGTCAGTCAGTCATTCAGGACAAAGCATTTTATATGTATACATAATATCTACATAATGTAGTACAAAGTTGTTCAAAATACGTCAAGTTACATGTATAACTATTACATTTGTATACTTAGATATATTATATTCATAACACCACCTGGACCCACACACGTGACGCACACACCTAATTACCGACGTGTTTATTCCACCTCGTTTGTCATTCTAATCCAACGCTACGAACACCTGCGCTCTACTCAAAGTACTCTGGATTTCGACGTAGATTTTGACGAGTTTTATAGCTGTCAAAACTGACTTTATAGCTGTCGAACTGTCAGAATATTGTCAACGTTTTAAAAGGAGTTTTCGAAATTCGATTTCAGAATGAAAAATAAAAAAGGAGTTTTGTGGTTTGACCAGGAACGAGCAAATAACATGTGCTGTAGTTTTATTGACATGAAATTTAGTTGTAAACCGATTTGAGTTGTATAATTCTGGTGGTATATCAGTAAATTCTGTGAAAGTGCGTAAATAAAAATTACTGTCAAACATGGACTTTTGTAGTTGCCTCCAAAATCTTTAACGAGGTTTTAGTAATGTAGCCACTGCTTAACTATATCCCCTGACTTGATGAACTATGTTGTATAACGATTCCCGAAAAAATTAGACCATAATATAATACAAAATATAATCTGGCTATATGCATAAACCATGCGAAGCTTTAATAAATAAAAATAAAAATGGAGTTTTGGCGGGAATAAACCTTTTGCGTTTTGTGGTTTTGCACACAGATAACTATTTTTTCGTAGGCATCCAACAACAAATCGCGAGTAAAAGCTATTAGTCGATAAAATTCTAAATAATTTCGTCAAACGCGCTCTTAACAGGTTGTTTGGAAATTAGCGAGATGCGGGAAAGACATGTTGACATTACGTCAGAAGCGTAAAACTTTACGTCACACGTCAATCCGTTCCTACCCCACCAAAAAACCTACTTAATTATGCCTAAACAAACCAACTCAGGTAAGCTCAAGTACGTAATTACTCCTACTAATCAAATGCCCATTCATGATTTTAAACGTAAAATTAAATTCCGTGAGACCTTCAGTCGAAATGAGATCGACCTATCAACTTAATTTATGAGTAAAGTTTGAATTTTGCGACCCCTTTCGAGTTAGTGATGTCAGGTGTGGAACAAAAAGTATGGGATTACGTACCCACTCTGGGATTATGGTGGCTCGGAATTATGGTACGTACGACAAAAAATGTAACGCTAAGGGTGAACGGCAGATCTAACACGCATTCTCTCGCTATACAACCTTAACTGAAATGCGACACCGATTCATGTTGGAAATCATAGACACCAGCACTAAGCGTTTTGCTTTTCTCTTATTTCTTATGGTTGGCTTTTATGAAGTTCGACTGTCATCTGATTCAACTCCGAGGCTCATACGTAATGCTGATTTGCCTCTCCCACATCCCACCCTCACCCAAAGAAGGAAGGGTGGGTGATGTTTTTCACATCACCGCAGGAACTGCCAATTATTTTCCGCCGCGTGTCCCCGCTAAACGAACAACAACCTTTGACTGCTCTACTGTCTTATTATATGACCTCACAGCCTCTAGTTGATTAACCTACTCCAAGCAATTGAACATGGAAATATAGAGGTAATTTTGATCGACATACTGCCAAACGATTAAAAATAACCTAAGGAACCTTAATTCGTAAAAAGCAATATCCTGATTTGGACCATGGCGTTAGTCGGCCGCGTAGCGTAGTGGTTATTGCATCCACACAGTAAGCAGGCAGTGGCAAGGACTAATCTGGCTGCGGTGCAAAATTTTGAAGATGCATACCACTCCCGAAAACCTATAAGACGATACCCCACTCCAAAGTGACATTTAACAGACGTCAATTTTCGATATACTTTTTTTCGATCGTCTTCTGTTTTTGTTCCAATCCCGGACCATTAACACTGAAAAATGGCAGTAGTTCGACCAACCGAACTACTGGGACGAAGCTCATATTGATATGGAGAGTCTGTTGTATTCCATTGTCTATATCTTATACTAGCTGCGCTCCGCGGTTTCACCCGCGTAACTCCCGATCCCGTGGGAATATCGGGATAAAAAGTAGCCTATAACCTTCCTCGATAAATGGACTATCCAACACAAAAATATTTTTTCAATTCGAACCAGCAGTTCCTGAGATTAGCGCGTTCAAACAAACAAACAAACAAACTCTTCAGCTTTATAATATTAGTATAGATAGACAATGGAATACAACAGACTCTCCATATCGGAATTATGTAATAGACATTCTGTCCAGTTGCGAATCTGTCCATTTACCACTGAACCCATAATTTCCTTGAAAAAACCTACTTTGTTACGCCACAAAATATATAGTAGTCGATTACGTCCACCGATTACGCCCTTCCCATAAACCTGTAGGCGGACTTAAAGGCTAAATTTTTATCTGGGTTTTTTCTGAGAGATCATGATAAGAAGAATAATGGTAATAGTTCCACTTTTATTATATGTTTTGTTACAACAAATCACTTTAAGCGGCTCGGTCTAAGTGGGCGCTTGTCTTCGATGTTTATTAAAGATTATGTTAGGTTATTATACAGAGGGATTGCTCAGATATTTTGGGATTGCGTGTGTCTATTTATTTAAGGACATAATATTTCGTGAGCATCAGTAAATAAATAAATAAATATTGCAGGACAATCCACACATCGCCATCTAGCCCCAAGCTAAGTAACTAGACTTGTGTTATGGGTACTAGACAACGGATATACTACATAAATACTTTTCTTTTGTAAATATATAATTATAATACATAGAAACAACCAGACCACAGACAAATATCTAAGCATAAATACATGTCTGAGGCGGGAGTCCGGCATGGTGACCATTGTGCCAACTGGATCGTCGGTGTGGATGTTGTATTTTCAGACCTTGTTATTTTTGAAATTCTGTTTGGTTAAAAGTATTATTCAGTACCCATATTTTTTTTGTACGTTATTTATCTAAGAACACTTCGACTAATGAGACGAATTAAGAGATATGAGGAAATAAAGAACATTACAAACAAACATATAAAAATGGGTGAGAAAAACGTATATAACCCTTTAATTTCAGTCAGGTAAAAAGTCGTACTAATCTGGCAAAACTTTAATGTACTTAACGAAAAGTTATAAAAATATCCAGTAGGGTAAAAATATAATTCAAAAAAAAACAATTCAAAAATTCAAAATTATTTATTCATAACAAACATTGACAAAAACACAAGGTGTGGGAGCTTCTCTGTTAAGTTCATAGAACTTGTGTTAGAGGAGTCCCCTCTTTGCTGTGGTCCGTAATATGCACAACAATGCACTTAAATTAGCTAACAGATTAATATACTTACTTACTTACTAACATACTTTACAATTATAAGTAAAATGAAATCAACTTTTCTTCAAATAATCTTCAAATCAAAATAATAAAGAATAAATGAACGAATTAAACAATCAAAAGTAAGTAGGTACAATTTGAATTTAGTTTAAACATTTTTTTTTTAAATAAGGTAGGTAGTTTAAAAAAAAAATATCATTGATTTTAATAACTAATCTTGTACATATTGGTAATTAGACATAAGTAATAGGTTAACTATGCTGGGCAAATATAAAGGAAATTGTATGTTTTACTATGTGGGAAGAATTAAAATCTCATAAAAGTTTAGCAAGTAACAAGTACGCGTCATCGTCAGAGGGCCGTATCTATAGACCGAGTTCAGATTATGGTAGTACGGTGGATGAATTTAGAATTTTTAGTATGTAGAGGATGTTTTAGTTGATTGTGGGTGTGTTAGGTTAGTATTTGGGTGTAAGTAGGTACTTTTGTGTAATATAGGTTTATATATTTTTTTTTGACGTGACAACGTTTTATAAATTGGTTTGCCGGGTGACACTTCAAGAAACTGCGTTACGCTCCGCTGACGTTATGCGCTCACAATGAGAGCGAGTGAGAGGCACGCGGGCATGGTTAGCCCGCCTAAGAGCGAGAGAGACAGACATAAAAAGTGAAAGGCACGCGTCCCTTCCACTCGAGCACAGTTGTTGTCACGTAAAACTTTCGCCCGTATACCGACTTTACAGGCAACCTTTTTTTTTATTTTTATTTTAAGCTATTGCATAGATTTTATCGCGGGCCTTGGGGGGAGAATCAAGAAATTCCGTAACGAAAACACCTAAGACCCCCGACAAATGACGGACGACTATTGACGGACGACAAAAGTCGGACGACTATTTTTTTTTTTTTTTTTATAAGAACATTTACTAAGACAAGAAATTATTCTCGATATAGCAATAGCTTTACCGCGGCAGCCCCGAGTGCCACACGTTTTTTTTTTATTATTGTTATTTTATTAACTCTTCGGTCTGTTCATACGTTAGTGATTTTAACCAGTCTGTTAGTTTATTTTTACATTGGTGGTAAGTCAGAGTGTTCAACTTCATTTTATTGTTAATTGTATTATACAATTTTATTGATTTGTTTTCAAATTGGTTAGAGGCAAATACGGTTTTGATAAAAGGTCTAGGTACAATGGAAGGTCTTTGGTTCCGCTTATTAGTTGTTTTAGACTCTATCGTAGTGGTTTTATGAATTCTAAGAATGCATTTGAGAATATACAATTGCCTAACAGTTAAGACATTTGCTTCTGTATATAACTTATTGGTGCTAAATATTTTACGCTTACGCAACATTACCTTTAATATATGTCTTTGTGCACGTTCAAGGCTTAAGAATTTGGTTTTAAGAGCCCCACCCCAGATCGGCAAGCAGTACAGAAGTATTGATTGTATTAGGGTAATGTATATGTAGGTTAATAGTTGTATGTCAGCTATCTTCCGTAGGTATTTAAAGACCCATATCAGTCGCCTGGCTCTATTCGACACCAATTCTAGCTGTGGGTACCAAGAAAGGTTCTGGTCGACCATGACTCCTAGGTACTTTGTGGTAGTCACTCTCTCGAGGTTCTTACATTCACATTTATTTGAATTGCTTTCGTTACAAAAATGAGCAGTTAATGTTAATTTAGGGTCAGGTTGTTGAGCGTTTCTTATTGAAAATGTGATATAATTGGTTTTTTCAGTGTTTAAGGAAAGGAGATTTTCATTTAACCAAGAAATGACTTTACGAAGTTCCTTTTCAGCAGTATTATGTACTTCTTCCCAAGTCCTACCATGAAATAAGATGGCTGTGTCGTCTGCATAACATATCACTTTTCCGTTTGTGAGTTTTATGTTCGTTAAGTCATTTATATAGGCTAGAAAGAGGGTAGGACCGAGAACACTACCTTGAGGTACTCCAAAATTAGAGGTCGATACATCGGTACTAACAACATCCCTGTCAAGTTTAGCCCTCTGCGTACGTTCACGTAGGTAGTCAGAGATCAGCATATGAAAGGTTCCTCTGACACCTAGTTTTTCAAGTTTTATTAGAAGGTTGGGAACTGATACGGTGTCAAAGGCTTTTCTTAGGTCGAGAAAGATGCATAATGTTTTCTTTTTATCGTCCAATAGCTTAGTTATATTGCTCGTCAGGTCTAATATTGCATCCTCAGTACTGATCCCCACACGAAACCCATACTGTGCACTGGATAGAGTGTCATATTTCTTAAAAAAATTAATTAATCGAACATTAATAATCTTTTCTACAATCTTAGATAGAACGGTGAGAACGGATATAGGTCTGTAATTATTAACGTCCCCTCTACTTCCATTCTTGAAAATGGGATGTATGATCGAGCGTTTTAGTTCTAGAGGAAAGATCCCTTGTTGCAAGCATAACTTGCTCAGGTAGGTTATAATGGGAACTAAGGTAGATTTTGCCATTTTGATGAATTTAGTGGGAACGTTATCCCAGCCGGCCGCAGAGTGAGCCTTCAAATTACTAATGATCGAATCAATTTCATAGGGGATTGGTTCAACTATACCTATCGAATTAACCTGTCTTGGCAATGAAGCAAAGTATGAGGCACTCAAAGTGTCATTACTGGTGATTTTTTCGGCCAAAGTTTTTCCTATATTATTAAAGTGTTTATTTATATGTATTGCCGATTCGTTAGGATTTGATTTAAGGTTTAGAAGTTCTGTATTGCTGTTGTCTTTTTTATTTGTATGGGTTAACGTTTTTATGCATTTCCATAAGGTTTTATTGTCAGACTTAGAATTATTTAATAGATCTCTTTTATATTGTATTTTTAATTTTTTAATAAGGTTTGTGCAATAATTTCGGTATCTTCGATATGTGATTTGAAAAATCTCATTAGTTGGATCATTACGAAGTTGTTTTTGAAGTTTGTTTCTATTTTTAATACACTTAATAACACCAGGCGTTATCCACGGTCTAATGATTCTTTTACTACATGGAACGGCAATAGTAACGGTGTGGTTTTGTATGCTATCAGAGATAATAGTAATAAGCTTTTGACATAATAAATTAGGGTCATTTATTTCAAACAGTTCGGAAATATTAGAATTATTGAGAGTTGTTAGTGCTTTATTAAAGTCTGTAGAAGTTGTGATTGGTCTTACTGTAGTGGAGTTTGAATTACTATAAAAATTAATAAGTCCCATTTTGTGATCAGTAATCGTAGTGTCTAGAATTGCAACTAAGGCTGTGAATTTAGAGTAGTCAATATTGGTTAAAATATGATCCAAACAGCTGTCTGTTCTGGTATCGAAACGATGTCCCGGAAACAGACTGTGCGAAGCTAGCATGTCCAAGTATGTGTCAGAGTGTTTAGCATTGGGAGCGTTGGACCCCTGTAAGATGTTAATGTTGATATCTCCCATGAGCGCAGTATTTGTTTTTAAATGTGGTGATTTTAGATAAGTGTCTAAAGAGTCAATAAACTTCGTCGGGTCTCTTTCAGCTTGTGGCCGATAGACGCAGATAAGTGTACTGACTGGAGTTTTTATTTCTAGACATGAAGCTCGAAAAAGTGTGATTTCCTTAACAGAGTGTTTGACTGAGTTTTTTATAAAGACTACTACACCATCGTTCTGGTTGACTTTTTTAGTCGAGCTGTAGGTAGTATAACCTGGTTTTTGAGGTAGGATTTTTTTTGGATCAATTCTACTCTCCGTTAGGACAATAACATCAATTTGATTTTCTAGCATACTAGCATTAATTTCCAAATCATCCATGTTTGTACGTTTATGCACACTTCTTATATTTTGTACTATCACTGACAATTTCGGAACATCTAATGGAAGGTGATTTGAATGGAAGGCACAGATTTGACACTATCAATGTTATCTAATTCTTGTAAAACTGAAATCTGACTATCAATTTTGAAGTATGTAAAAAGACAGTGTGTAATTCATGACAGTTGTGTTGTATTTGTAAAAAGTATTTTGTATATTTGTAGATTTTTTGTGACTGGTTGAACCTGATTTGCCTTCCCCATCATTCGAATTAAACTGTAAATAATATGTGATATGTTTGTACAATATATAATGTAAATCGCTTAGACCTGTATATGAATTAGTAAGGTTGCCCTTAATATAGTTTACAAAAAAATAGGGTAAATGAAGTAAATATCTCGTTAAGGAATTAAATAAACTATTAAGTTGATTCCTATCCACATTATTACTCACATTTGTCTTATAACAGTAACTGTTGCTCTCAAATAAACATAGTCACTTTTTCATTAATTGTTGGAATTGGGCTTCATTTGAGATGGTTATAATCGGTGTATTATCATCCTGGCGTACATATACTTTGCCATAGCTGGTCCAGCAATATTTGTATTTGTTGGTAACTCGGAATTCTCTTGCTAAGAAGAACAGCCGGGATGCCGTGGAATGTCCTTTATTATTTATTTTAAAGTTTTGTGTGTTGTGCAAATGAAGCGTTTATTTATCTACTAGCGACCCGCTCCGGCTTCGCACGGCTATATTATGCATGTATTATACATATAAACCTTTCTCTTGAATCACTCTATCTATTAAAAAAAACCGCATCAAAATCCGTTGCGTAGTTTTAAAGATCTAAGCATACAAAGGGAAATAGGGACATAGGTACGGCGAGAAGTGACTTTATTTTATACTATGTACTTAGTGAGTAGTGATGACGATGATTACGAGGTATTAACGCTTTGCCCCTGGTGGGTCCACAATTTTACAGTCTTTTTGGAGTCGTCTCTTCACCTTAAACTCGCGAATACACGGACATTGAGACTGCTCGTCTAGTCTATTTCAGCTACTTCGACAGTGTCATGTCGTATGGCATCCTGCTGTGGGGGTGTGCTGCAGATATTGATGCTATTTTTATATTACAAAAAAGAGCTGTCCGAGCTATCTATAAAATGGGCCCCAGGGAATCACTTAGAGAAAAATTTAAAGAGATAAATATATTAAGGCTCTATTCACAATATATTTACGAAAACTTGCTCTACGTTCACAAAAATCCTGATATTTTTCGCAAAAATAGCGATATTCATAATTTCAACTTAAGAAACAGGGATGAGCTGAGCTTGCCCGGTAGTAGGCTCCGGAAAATAAGCAGGTCGTTTAATAGTACATGTGTGCTCTATTATAATAAATGACCTAAAGATGTATATGACATGTCCATTAACAAATTCTAAACTTTTATTATTATAAATTGTGCGGTAAGGCATATTATGATACCTCTTCGTACCTTAATGATAAGAATCCATGGATGTGACTTTAATTGCTCCATTTCAAATAATACCTTCAAATATTTGTAATATTGACCATTGTGAGCGTGATCACATAAAAAAAATCCCCATGAGTTTCTTGTGCCTTCTTCTCATTGGTGGGCGAGTTCCGAAGGCACACATCCTAACTTAGTTTTTAAGACGATTCCAAGTGATCATGTATATGCAGCATCGAAAGGAATAAAGAAATTTGACTTTGACTTTGACCTCTCTAGCGAAATGTGAATACTAATTAAACTCACAAATATTCTAGTATTTATTAAATCCGAACAGATCTTAATTTAACTTTTAGTTAAACAACAGTTTCAAACACAAAAGGAAACTACGGATTAATTTTCAAAGGAACGTCATCGTTTCCGGGAAAATTTTGCGGAATTGATTACGCGCCTAGCCGGTTGCCATGGCGACGCCTCGCGGGAGCCGCGAGTTTTACGCCGATTGGATTGTTCGAAATACGAAACGGAAAGGTTTTTCCCGAGTATTTTTTTTCAGCGTTAAAGTATCACGTATCGAACAGTTTCGGAGAGTTTTCGACGGTTTGAAACTGCAATGTTTGGTTTGTTCTTTAGCTTTGAGCGTTTTAAATTATGGATGTTTGTTAGTACCGCCTCCAGACCTCTTTTTGTCGCCAAACATTAGTAAAAATAAAAAGTATTTAAAGTCTTCTTTTAAACTTAATTAAACTGTGTTAGATCAGTAGCTTACACCTTTGTGTGAGGCATCCACACCTGAGGAATAGGCAAGGCACATTCCACATTCTATCTTCTCAAATATCATCAGCTAGTTCCATCAGAATAAGTACCCCGAAACCTTCATTTTAACTGATGGATGGAGTCTAGTTCTCCACCTTTAAAATATTACAGATTAACTAAGAACATGTCAAAGAGATGTAATATAGCAGTAGGATAAAGAGAACATCTGAAACTTTGCAAACAGTTTCGTCAATGTACAATCAAATAAAGGAAGAAACGTCAAAATAGATCATCCTCATATCAGTCACAGCACAAACTGCAGAATAAAGGCCTCCCCTAAAGACTATCCCATGCCCTCTTCTAACGGCTTCCCACGAATTATAAAAAAGTCGTCCACCTAGTCAGAGACCGTCCAACGCTGCGTTTGACAGTAGTTTTCTTTCTCAATATTGACCTTTCCAACCCCAACAGCCATCGGTTTGACGCGCCCCAGAATAGATAATAAAACTGAAACTCGAATCAGAATCTAAGTTTTGCCCAGTCAGATTTCTAAGAAGAATGCATCACTATCATCATCACTACATAGTATATAATAAAGTCACTTTTCGCCCACCCTATGTCCCTTTGAATGCTTAGATCTTTAAAACTACGCAACGGATTTTGATGCGGTTTTTTTAATAGATAGAGTGATTCAAGAGGAAGGTTTATATGTATAATACATGCATAATATAGCCGTGCAAAGCCGGAGCAGGTCGCTAGTTTTTAATAATGCATGTTATCGAAACTATCGATGGTATTGCATTATTCTATAGGTTATTTTAAGTAGGTCATCGTTTGACTACTAGCTCACACGATAGTAAGTAAAGATGTGGTTTAAGATTTAAGAACATTATTTTTTCCAATTCGTCCTCCTTTGTGGCTCACATGTGAGCCACAAAAGGAGGACGAATTGATCGAAAATCGATGGCATCAAAAGGAGAAGCTAATTTGTAAAGTAAAACCTCTGGACATGGTTTAAGCCAAAAATAGCCCTAATGATAGCCAACCTCCGGTAGAAGATGGCACCTCAAGAAGAAGAAGAATTCGTAATTCCCCTCCGGCCACATTGGCAACAGAGATTCACAAATTCGGCAACGTTAGTAATCTCTATTGTATTTTTTAAATATCTTTGGAACATAAACAAACAGCTATGAACAACTCCGCACAAACTTTATGAAGATTTCATGATTTATACAACGAAACTTGAATAATAAATTGGCGGTAAATTGTGGCCAATATTAATCTTCGCCTTAGTTCTGGCTGTAATAAAGAAAGTCCTCATATCCTTGATGCTTAGGGTGAGCGCTTCGAGTTTTTTAAAATAAATATTCTCATTATTCTTGGGGATAAAAATGTGGTGAATTTTAAAGTCTAAATTGGATAGCATTAGTCATGTGCAACCGTTGTGGTGCGGTGAGGGAATATAACACTCGCCTGGGATGTATAAGGTTCGATTTCTGCCGTTTAATAAATATTGATATAGCTACTGATTTTTTTAAGTGGACCTTCAGGACAATTTTCGTCACTAATTGAATAAGAAATAGCGAAAAATGCTCGAATTTGACAAAAATACTCCTGCATTATAAGATTTATATATCACTAGCTGTTGCAAACGTTGTTTTCGTATAGAAAAAAAAATTGATTTTGTCCGATTCTCAGACCTAACGAAAAAAAAATATTTTTATTTCAACACCCTGAAAAATAGGTCTGTATATAAATATTTGTTTCAAAGGTGGGCATTAAGCCCACAACCTTTTGCGTCGCAGGTAGCAGAAGGAACTGGCATTCCATAGTCATCTTCAATAAGTATTTATTTATCTATTATACAATGTGTTTCAGCGAAGGGGTATTAATACGAAAAGGGGTTGTTCTAGGCGTCTAGACGAACAACTTTTGTTCTACGACTTTTGGAAATTCGAACTTTTTTTTTGATAATTCTGAGGGAATTTTTACTTGAAAATCAGCTGTTTCATACAAAAACTTCGAACGAAATGTTCGAATTTCCAAAAGTCGTAGAACAAAAGTTGTTAGCCTAGACGTCTAAAATAACCCCCTTTCGTAATAATACCCCTTCGCTGAAACACATTGTATAAAAATAAGTCGGGTTTTCCTTCCTGACGCTATAACTCCAGAACGCACGAACCGATTTAGATGATTTCGGTTTTGAAATGTTTGTCGTAGTCCAGGGAAGGTTTACACGGTGAGAAAGATCGGACTTACGCGAGTGAAACCGCGGGGCGCAGCTAGTTAGGTTTAATAATTACTTAAACATACCTATTAAGCCAAGGGAAATAGGAGCTCTTTTACATCTATCACGCTAAAACAAGCCAAGGCATTGGGTTCTACTTCTAAAATAATTTCCCAAAATTAATTGTCTTAATACTAATATTTAATGTTGTTTCTCAGAAGAGCTCTGTAAGTAAGCAACCCAATATTGTGTTAGAATTTAATTTAATTTTCGAATACATCTTTAGACAGACAGAGCGCCCACTTTCACTATGCCTTTGTTAAATTGACAGATGTTTAAAATTTCAAACTTCAAAGAACAGAATTCTAGCTATTTTAATTTCGAAATTCAAAAACTCGAAGATAATTTTGTGCTCAAATGAATAAAGAAGAAATTCGAACAAGGAATCGGGAGCTTCATTCAAAAAGTGATCGATTCTGAATAAGGTGCTGCCGCTTGATATCGTTCTTATAAATTATTTTGTCGAATATTTCGATTTGAAGGAAGGATTTTAATCAAAGCTTCTACGATTGGTTATTAACGTTGAAACTTTCTTTAGATCTTCATAAAATTGGAGATAGTATGACCTATTTATTTTTTCGAAGGAGATTTTTTTAATAAAGCTATTTTTTGTGAAACTTTGAAATGTCAGTCAGTTCTACCTACATACCTATATAAATAGAGTTTAATTAAATGGCAGTCAATAAAATCATACATTAAAAATATGTATGTTTTATGATGGTATTTAGTAACTACACACATCAACAAAGTCTAGGGAACACAGGTAAAATAGTGTTTTTTTGGGGGAAAATTGTTTTTGAAGTGAAAACTTCTTATGGCGCGTTGGGCACTTTTGTGGGTGAGCATTTTCAGCCGTTCTCGCGACAGACGACAGATTTTCTCGCGACAGATGAGATTTTACACAGATATACAGTTTTTTAATTTGGCTGTGAGTGTATTAGGACGTACATATGGTATTTTTTAACGGACGACTATTGACGGACGACAAATGTCGGACGACTATTTGTCGGACGACTATTGACGGACGACAAATGTCGGATGACTATTTGTCGGACGACTATTGACGGACGACATTTGTCGTCCAACAAATAGTCGTCCGACATTTGTCGTCCGACTATTTTTTTTTTTCATCTAAAACTCTTTTTGCGTATGTTCTCGCGACAGATGAGATTTTACACAGATATACAGTTTTCACTTCTGCCTGCACTCCCGAAGTGCGCTGTATTTTTTTTTTAAATTTTTGTGTTGAGTGTCGTATATCAATAGAAGCGGAATTTTATATTCTATTTAATGCTGAATGAAAAAACTAAAATTTAGTTTAAAAACTAAAATAGTGCCGAAACTAAGAAACAAAACAAGTTTATTTTAATGAAAAATCTATAGACATGTTATTATTTAATAAAAAATACACGGTAGGCGGAGTGGGGGGGTGTTAGGTTTTATTTTCGTTACGGAATTTCTTGATTCGGTCGCAGCGCTCAAAGCCCGCGATAAAAGCTATGCAATGCTAAATTTCAATTTTTTTGTATGGCAACCCTAAAATCACAGCATTAAAAAGAGTAAGTAAGTAAGAAAAGAGTAAGATGATGTGTTGTTGTTCCATCATTTCTTCTAATGTTTGGTTTTTTATTTATGTTTACTACGTTAATTTAATTGTTTGTGCACTGTTATATGCATATGTGTGAAGTGTACCTATCTACTTAATAATCCAAATTGATAATTTTATTGCTGATTTATGTAAGTATACTAATAGTTATGTTTCTCTAATAAATGAATTGTATTCTTGAGAGAAATAAAGATTCTTAAACCGTAGTAAGTATAAAAATCCGCTTCTATTGACAACACTCAGAACAAAAACCTATAAAAAAATTTCCACAAAAAACACTATTTCACCCGTGTTCCCTAGACTTTGTTGATGTGTGTATATTTGATTCAGGTTTAGGTGTATGCACTAGCGCCGCTCTGCGATTTCACCTGCGTAAGTCGTGTTCCCATGTACCTAAATTTCGAAAAAAAAAATGGTTGTCTGTAAAGTCGGTTTACGGACGATAATTTTACGTGATAACGTCATAAAAAAACATTGATGGTAACCATGGCAACGATAAAACGTTGCTATAGTTACCTTGTCAATAACATGAGGCGTTCCAGTAACGACGCGTGACGTCACACTTTTTTGAGATTGCAGGTGTTTACCAATTTATAAAACGTTATCACGTAAAAAACTTATGTTCCTCCTCATACCAAGCTTTATCGAAATCGGTCCAGTGGTTACGGACCCTATATTCATTACAAACAAACAATACAAAAGAAAAGTAATTAAGTATTTTATCCGTTACTAGCGACCCGCCCCGGCTTCGCACGGCTGTATTATGCATGTATTATATCTAAAAACCTTCCTCCTTAATCACTCTATCTATTTAAAAAAAACCGCATCAAAATCCGTTGCGTAGTTTTAAAGATCTAAGCATACAAAGGGAAATAGGGACATAGGGCAAAAGGGACGGCGAAAAGTGACTATATTTTATACTATGTAGTGATCTAGCATCACATAAGTATAGTTGCTTATTTTGGGGTCAGATGGCGCTGTGCCCATTGTCCCGCTTTAAATAATATTCCAACATCATAATCTGTTTTTAACCAACGCAGAATAAGCCATAGAAACTATTTAACATTCTCGCTGACTTAACCTCTTCATAATAAATATTCTAACTAACGCAGTGTGGTGAAGTTGGCTCGCTACGAACAATTTGACAAAGGAAATATTTTACTTAGAATATGTTTGGGATAAGAATGTAAGGTGGAAGATATAGAGTGGGCATAAGTAAGCTAAAAAAATAATAATTTAAAATTAAAATAAGTAAACAGCATCTAGTCCGAAAGAGGCACTCTTCAGAACGAATAGACCAATTTTGAAAAATATTTTAGGTACGGGTAGGAAGCTCGAGATGTGATAGGTTCCACCAAATTACAATTATTATTGACGTGACAACGTTTTATAAATTGGTTTGCCGGGTGACACTTCAAGAAACTGCGTTACGCTCCGCTGACGTTATGCGCTCACAATGAGAGCGAGTGAGAGGTACGCGGGCATGGTTAGCCCGCCTAAGAGCGAGAGAGACAGACATAAAAAGTGAAAGGCACGCGTCCCTTCCACTCGAGCACAGTTGTTGTCACGTAAAACTTTCGCCCGTATACCGACTTTACAGGCAACCAGTTTTTTTTATTTTGTTTTTATGAGTAATTTTATGTAAATTTTACTTGCGGTTGTCAGTTGTGGACCATCATTCGTCCGTGAAGTCACACACTATGGGTATAGCTGAAAATCAGTGCCTTGCTTCTTTTAGCAAACCCAACACTGAGCTACTGCCCATTTGCATCACTGCGGCACACTGCTCATCACGTTTTCAATTTATATTACACTTTTTCTTATATTATCATTTTATTTTTGAAGTGAAAACTTCTTATGGCGCGTTGGGCACTTTTGTGGGTGATCATTTTTAGCCGTTCTCGCGACAGATGAGATTTTTTTTCATTTATTAGTTGTTTTTTTTATTAAATTTTAATAAGTATTAGCGATAGTGATACATTATGCATGTATGTGCCTTTGTGTGATCCAATAAATGATTTATCTATCTATCTAGGTACAGAATCGGTAGAATAGGAATATCACTATCACGCTATCACTATCACTTCATTATCTTCTTATATATAAAAATGAATCGCAAAATGTGTTGGTAAGCGCATAACTCAACAACGCCTGGACCAATTTGGCCAATTCTTTTTTTGTTGTGATTGTTATTGTCAGGAGAAGGTTCTTATGAAAGAAAAAATTAAAGAAATTTCGTAGAAAATTATTACGCGGGTGAAACCGCGGGGCTCAGCTAGTATAGTATAAAAGTACTTTTCGCCGTCCCTATGTCCCTTTGTATGCTTAGATCTTTAACACTACGCAACGGATTTTGATGCAGTTTTTTTAATAGATAGAGTGATCCAAGAGAAAGGTTTATATGTATAATACATGCATAATATAGCCGTGCGAAGCAGGGGCGGGTCGCTAGTTTACCTAATAATTTTACGAAATTGTGACTCAAGAGGGTGAAACCAAGTGAAACTACGGGTTGATCAAAATTAAATTGCTAAACAAAATCATGTTTCAAAAAGTCCCAGACATTCTACATCTAGGTACTAAAGTTACCATTACATAAATTTAATTTAAAAAAGTAAATCAAAAGAAATCTACGTTTCTAGAAACGCTTTCACTCACGAAAGTAAGTATAAATGTTTTAGTTTCAGTTTGAATAATTTGAGAAACTGTTAGAAAAATCTACTCTGACTAAACAGGGTAAAGTTCCATCTTTATTTTTTGTTAAGTTTAGAGGAAGAAGTTTGAATGGCTACAGACCGGAACAAGTTTTGTTATCTTCATTTTTTTGTCATCAACCAAGCATAAATATACTAACCAATTCATGGTGGAAATACCAGACGTCCGCACTAAGCGTTTTAGATTGTCATTCCTTATTCGTACTGCAAGGGAATCAGTTGCCTGCGTCTGTCTTTCCTGACGTGTACAATTTGGGGGTCTTCAAGTCGCGAGTGAATAGGTATCTTCTAGGAAGGCGTGCTACATCTTAGGCCGCATCGTCACCTACCATCAGGCAGGTGTAGTCAAACGCTGATCTATCCTACATCTACAGTAATAATAAAATAAAGGTGAAAGATTTTTTGTTTTTTTTTTGTTTTTAATGAATACGCCCTGAAACTACTGGACCGATTTTGATAAAACTTGGTCTGATGATACTTTGATTAATTAGGAGTAACATAGGCTACTTTTTATCCCGATATTCCCCGGATTTAAAGTTACGTAGGTGTCACTGCAGAGCGCTCCTAGTAATATTTATAAGAAAACAAGTGGTGACTGGGTGAAGAAGAATGACGGACTCTGTAAATCAGTTAACAAAATCAAAATCAGTGTAAATAGCCTTCAGAAGGCATTCAACCAATTACACCCTTCACATACACCCTAAATCGATCACTCAACAACATCTCTTTATAAATATTTATACTTACTAGAGGTATTTCTCTCACATAAATATGTATAGAACCGTTAAACGCAGACCTCGTATTATACAGAGTGTTCCATGCAAATTAATACAGGGTGCTACGAATGTTTAATACAGGGTGACTCTGATGGTTCGTCGTAACGCTAAACGACATGACAGAGAGGCGAAATTAAAAACGAAATGTTATTCATAGCTTGATAACAAAATTTGCGTATTTTTTTTTCAGGAGCTCCCCTTGTGTGATCTGTGTTTGTTGAGTTTTGAATGTTTAGGGTGGAGAAAAAATATGGTTTGATATGAAACATCCTGTAAGTTCAAATCGAATTAAGGACATTTGGTGTTTCATTAAATTGCTAATTTCAATACATTTTTTATAATTAAATATTTAGAACATAACCTGTGAAGATACATAATATAACGACTATTAAATTGGTGGAACACCTGCATTCACACAAAAGTGTCATGGTAATATTGTGTGACGTCACGCGTCATGTTCCCGAAACATGATGCGTCCGTTACCGTTAGGAAACAAGAGTATTTAATAATGATATCGCTCATCTGGGCTTGTGTTATGGTGACGAGTGACGAATAGAAGACTTATATAAAGGAAAAAAAAATTATATTAGTTATCACGTAAAATTATCGTCCGCAAACCGACTTTACAGACAACCATTTTTTGTACTTAAGTATATAGGTTTAAGATAAATAGATCAGGTATTTGACCACTATCTCACACGATGTAAAGTGACTATGCGGTCTTAGATGTAGCACGCGCCCCTAAAAGATAGGCTTGTGACTCAAAGACCCTCAATTAAAAGGAAGCCTTCAAGAGGCACAAGTGAAGGTAGGAAGACAGCAGTAAAACAAGACTTTTCTGACCTGTCCTCATTTTGTGGCTGCATCGGCCAATTCGGCCATATTGAGATTATGGGTTAGCAGATTAAATTAAAGGCAGTGGTTGAGAAGAAAACGTTTTTATATTTTACTAGCGACCCGCCCCGGCTTCGCACGGCTATATTATGCATGTATTATACATATAAAAAATCCTCTTGAATCACTCTATCTATTGAAAAAACCGCATCTAAATCCGTTGCGCAGTTTTAAAGATTTAAGCATACAAAGGATATAGGGACAGAGAAAGCGACTTTGTTTTATACTATGTAGTGATTATTAAACTGTTACAACGAGGTTACAACACATCACACTAGCACGCGCTTTCAATCAGAGACAAAGAGTAGAGGGGGCGACATAGACATTCCATTCTACTAGGGATGGGGTACACATAGTAGTGATGGGTTTAGATTAGCCACCTCAACAGACCATCGTATCGGTACACAGACAAGCTTGGCGATACGACTTAGCTGAAGCATCCCACCTTCATCTACGGTTAAATCCTTTGGACGCAGGCAATACGAAACCCCAAATATTGTTCCTAAGAAAAATTCATTGGCCGAACTCACGACCTTGAAATGAAAGTCGAGGTTTCTTCCAGTCATAGCTTCCAGTAGCCAACAACGCTCTGACAGGAAGATAGTATTGATTTTTGCAAGGTTATCTGTCACTGTCAAGTCGTAATGACAATTATTGTTTGTTTACAAAATAATTTTACAATAACATGTTAGAGAATAATTAATAGAATTTAAGTTGAAAATGAAGTTAAATAGTTAAAATATTAAAGTTAATTGGTAGTTAAGTAAGTCGAGAAAAGCAATTGTGACAATCTAAGCAAGTATAAAACTTTTTTTTCTACAAAATAAAAATCCAGTACTTTCGTCACCCTATACATTTAAATAACCCAGACCTTTTCTCCGCCTTAAAACAAAAAACACCTATAACTTGTAGGCGGTAAACAAACGAAAATATCAGATAAAATGGATAAACAATCCCTAACCGACACAAGGTTGTCTGGCTGACATAAAGTTGCGTACAAACTATCAAACCCTTTCGCACATCATGCTCCATTAGAGATGCGACGAATATTCGGCAACTTTTCGGTATTGGGCCGAATAGTACGCAATATTCGGCCCAATAATGCATAGTGAAAAAAGTAGTCGAAAAAAATAAAAAAGTAAAAATAGCTAGGCCAATCTACACAGCGCCATCTATATAGCCCCAAACTAAGCAACTAAGACTATGTTTAAAGAAGCTAGACAACGAATAGAATACTTAAATACTCAAAAAAATTAACAATAAATCATTTTTGTATTTAACTAGCGACCCGCCCCGGCTTTGCACGGCTTTATTATGCATGTATTATACATATAAACCTTCCTCTTGAATCACTCTATCTATTAAAAACCGCATCAAAATCCGTTGTGTAGTTTTAAAGATTTAAGCGTACAAAGGGATATAGGAACAGAGAAAGCGACTTTGTTTTATACTATGTAGTGATATTGATACCTAAGAGACGACCTAAGAAAAAATGGATGGACTACGACAACAACAATAGATAGGAGAGAAATGGATATGAACGATGAGATGAACGACTAACGGAATTGAATGGGAGAAGAAGACATACCTACTACGCCGACTCCGAATAAATTAAGATAAAGACAAGAATAAGAGGAAATATTTAATACTTAAAATCTATCAGTGGTAAGTTATGATGAATGAAAACAAGTTTTATTGCATCTGCTTAAAGCAAACGATTAAACTTTCACCCATTTATTATTCCTACTTCCAAAAACGAACACTAATATACACTGCAAGAGAGATGACAAATAAATCTTAGCACACTTTGCAAGGCTTGGATACTGCTTTGCGTTTGCTGACCACCACTTGTAAGGATCGCTAGCCGAATATTGGTACTAAGTGTCACCGAACATTCGGTTTTCCGCAAAATCACTATTTCGTGGCATCTCTACTTCATACCCTTTGAAGGACGGTCTGAGCGGTCAGAGCAAATGAAAAATATCCGTAGGCATAGAACCTAGCTCGGGCAACGTGATACTCCCGATTTATTACAGTGCGCCAAATGTCGATTTATACGTACAAGTTTGGCTTTGACGCAGTTTCAAGTGAGCGACTATTGAAATGTTCGGTTTTAACGTAAATTGAAGTTAATTTAAAGTAAAAAAACTGGTTGCCTGTAAAGTCGGTATACGGGCGAAAGTTTTACGTGACAACAACTGTGCTCGAGTGGAAGGGACGCGTGCCTTTCACTTTTTATGTCTGTCTCTCTCGCTCTTAGGCGGGCTAACCATGCCCGCGTGCCTCTCACTCGCTCTCATTGTGAGCGCATAACGTCAGCGGAGCGTAACGCAGTTTCTTGAAGTGTCACCCGGCAAACCAATTTATAAAACGTTGTCACGTCAAAACTAGTAACGGAATGAGGTATTTAATAATTTTCTGATTCTAAGGGTGGCTTGCATGATACTGTGCATAAACTTTAGCTAAATTTCAGGTAAATGCATTTAACGGGTAATAGCAAAAAACAATATTACTACATAGTATAAAACAAAGTCGCTTTCTCTGTAGAAAGCAACTTTGTTTTATACTATGTATTGTAGTGTAGGGACAGCCCTCTGTCCCTATATCCCTTTGTATGCTTAAATCTTTAAAACTACGCAACGGATTTTGATGCGGTTTTTTAATAGATAAAGTGATACAAGAGGAAGGTATGTATAATACATGCATAATATAGCCGTGCGAAGCCGGGGCGGGTCGCTAGTTTAAAAATAAAGTTTAAATTTAATTTCTGGGTGGGGGTATTTCTTCCGTGTATTTGTGTAGTGTGTTATTTAATTTTATACCTTGTATTTGATATCGAATAAATGAATTTATATATCTAGGTAATATAAAAAAATATCAAAATTTAAAATTGAACTGAGCAATAAAATGATTGATTATCGCCGCAACACTACCACAAAACAAATCCAGATTACTATTAGTGTTTTTTTATTAAGATATTAAAATTAATTAGTAATTATCGTCCAATTACCTATGTTGTAAGAAGAATATACATAAAACATTATTATAAGTAATACAATGTGATACAGAAAATACAAGAATCTATCTAACTGAACGCTAAATATTCAAATTCTCAATCTCTAGTTGATTCCTAGTCCGGCTGCATCGCCACAACGTTCGTCTAACTACTGATTTACGAGCCGTTTGTCACTGTACATCAACGTCAGTCAACTCTAAATTGACGGTGGACGGATCGTGTGGACGCCGCTTTATACCAATCCCATAGCGGTCACGCTGATAGATGACATTTATGTAAAAATTTTTGTTCGATGCGGCCCTGTGTGGATAGAATCAGTTTCAGGGAAAAATGTAGTTATGCCAATTTAATCTCGAACCCATTCACATGTGGATTTAATTAGGCCATACCATGCCATGGGTATTTAAATTACGCTTTTAAGAAGAGAGGGTACCGGCTCTCTCTCCATACAAACGTAGTCGACTGTTTCCTCCCTGGATAATGACACTAGAGCAAATATTTTTGTTGCATAAAACCTATAAATAACTGCAATGACTATGCATCTATGTTTTGGTTTTTTTCATATTCTAATTATCATAGAAAGTAAGTTAAAATACAAAAAAAACATAGGGGCAGTTATAAGTCATGGCAGTTATAAGTTTTGTGCTAAAACAGTGTCTTTATTCAGGGAGGAAACAGTCGACTACGTTTGTATGGAGAGAGTGCCGGTACCCTTTCCTCTTAAAATTTTGGGGGGCCTATGCCTGATAATTTTAAATATGAGAAGCCATATTAACAATACCTAGAATTTTTATTAAAATTATTTAAGTAACTTTATAATATTCTAAAAACGACTTACCTAATTTAAAATCCTTAATTAAAACTTTTTAAACATAGTTCACAGCTTGTAAATTATGGGTTAAGTTTTAAAGGGGTCAGTTATATTTAAACGTCTAACGATCGTTGAGTATTTCGGATCAAGGAGGCGGTAAAAACTGTTTTACAATTACAGCAAGAGTACCTGCAGATGGCAGACATTCTGTCAGCAACAGAAATGCATCAACGATTCATACATCAATTTCAACTGTCTTGCTATCACGGATCATGAGATACAGCCTGGTGACAGACAGACAGACAGTCAGTGGAAGTGTCGTGTAGACAGGTAAAGGCAAACCGAGCTACTGGCGTACGAGTAGACAAGCCGAGTAGCTGTCTACTGTCTGGTCAGCAGCTCGCAGCGTCTAAACTAGGCTTAAGAGGGTTCCGTTTTTATTCTTTTGGTACGAAATCCTAAAACATAACAGATATTAGATACTTGTACAACTAATACTTGTAAAGCAGTGTTGGCTTAGTGATAGATACCTTGAATTTTATTTTGAAGGTCGTGCGTTCGAATAGCGACTGTTTGTGTTTTTTTCTTACGAAAAATGTATGTGCGCTATTAACATTACTAAGGAAAGCATCGTGATGAAACCCGCAGCCTAGTTGGCTTCAGACGTATTAACGAGTTATTGCCTAAGCTGTGAGGGTTGGTATTTAGATGGCAGTAGGTGCTTCGGCAACTGCAGTAGCTAACCACTGAGATAGAAAACATCAATATAAGAATAATGCATATAACTTATGCAGGCAGATTACTTGTTTGACATTCGTTTACGGCATTTTGCTACAAAGGCAAAAAGCGTTTTAGATGACCCGCTCATAGCCGCAAAAAATAGAACAGAATAAAATATAATTTATTCAGACAAACACACGACATAACAAACACAAAAATAAGAAAAGTGAAACAAATGAGAAACAGTACTTAAGAGATAGTTACAGAGAAAAATAAATAACAAAAAAACACAATAAATACGCAGAGAATAGGTAAAAAATAAGTATCTGAGAAGTCGTGTGTTACCCGAATGGGTAAAGCCTCAGCATGTGTGCAAATAGTGGAACTTTGACTCGAAAAGAAGTAAATCGGCATATAAATAAGTCTTTACAAGTCAGCCAACTATCCGCCGATACAAAGTCTCTAATCTACAGCTCCGCATTCGTGTGCTCAACAGCAAAATGTTTACGATGCATGCCTAATAAATGTCCAAGCTGAATTAAACTCTGTTTTTAATTGAATAGTTAATGTTTTTCTTTGTTTATTTGTTTAATTGCGGGCTGTGGTCACTGAATAAAATGATTTAAGGGCTTCCAGACATTGCTTTTACAGACACACAATCTATAACTATTATAGGTATATCCCTTTGAAAATGAAACAGCTGAAGTGTGTAATAGCTGTTTTATACGCTGTGAATTACTCTTAAATCTACGTGCGCATAATGAATAAATAGAGTTAATAAATGGACAAGAATGTTTAATGAGGTAAAAGAAGAATAGAATAGACAAACGTTAAATGTTGTTCAAATAAATTTTATTTGGACAAGCTAACGACACAAGACATATAAGAAAATTAGAGAGACAAACAAACATTAATATTTAGAACACTGACATGTACAGTAGTGGACAAAATTGCTTGACAACCGTCACTAAGTGTTTATAATTTCTGTTGAGGTCAAAAATCCAGAACTACTTCAATGTATAGTAAAAACACTAATTTATTCATAGTCGTTAACTTATGATATCTTTGTTTAAAGTAAGTTTTCACACTTTAATTTATTGACGATGGTCAAGCACTTTTGTCCCCTGACCGTACAGGAAAAAAGTACCTATAAAATAAAAACATAAAAATTAAAGATGGCTTGACCTCAAGCCTCCAAAAATATGGTCTCATGCCTGTACAGAAAAATAATATTATTTATTTAATAATAAATGTTGTTGCCTCCAAAAGACAAAATAAAAGAACCATAGCAAAATACAATAGAAATATGAAAATAAGATCTAAGGTTCCAAAAATGCTCTGCCCCAATATCAAAATGTTCTTATCATAAAATGTCTTAATCCAAAATACTCTAGTACAAAATCGTTTAGTTGTTTTTCATGTGTTAAACTGAACATCTGCCGATAACTTTTTTGGCATATTTTTCTATTTAAAAATCATAATACCTTCCCAAAAGTCATTGAGGCATGTCACCCTCACCTCCAACTCCGGTTGGATGGTCGCCCATGCCGCTCCATAGATTTTGACGAGCACACCGTTTGCCAACTACAAGTATATGTTGCAACTATAAACTTAATGGTGGATAAAGCAATTCGTTTTCTATTTTGTCCGTGCCGCCAATATATGGGAGTCAGGTTAGGGTATTTTCAGACTGTACGACATGGAGTTACGACTGACACGTTTCACGCATAGTTTGCTTACAATATGTTGGGAAAATGGTATAAACAAAATACGGTTCATTTTGTAACCGCGATGAGAAATAGGGGTGCTGATATAATATTGAAGCCCGGAAGCCAATCGATCTTCAAGTTTTTTTGCCCTCAAGTGTTGGCCTAGTGGTAAATACCTCGACTTTAAATCCTGGCCAGCCGCATACCAATAGATTTTTGTTCAGAAAAAAATATGTACCCTAATTAACATTGCTCTTACGGTGAAGGAAAACATCGTGATGAAATCTGCGGCATAATTGACACAAGATGTACTGGATGAGTTATATCATCTGGATGTCGACTAAGCTGAGAGGAGTATAGATACTGGGTAAGCCTACTCCATCGCCCTGAATAGCATAAAATCATCTAAATTAAAAGGCAAAATCATCATCACTACATAGTATAAATCAAAGTCGCTTTCTCTGTCCTTATGTCCCTATATCCCTTTGTATGCTTAAATCTTTAAAACTACGCAACGGATTTTGATGCGGATTTTTGACTAGATAGAGGAAAGTCTATATGTATTACATGCATAATATAGCCGTGCGAAGCCGGGGTGGGTTACTAGTATAGATTAAATGTAAAAGCCAATATTTTTTTTCATCCTCAACCTGATTTTTTCATCTTGATCATAGCTATGATTTATGAAGATTGGTTGATCCGTTTGATAATTGTGAGCTTATTTTCGACATCCCAATAATGTTTTCTTGATTGATTTTTTGTCTTGTCTACTTGATCTCTCCGCAACTTCTTTCATCGCCTTTATTTTGTTTTATACAGTTCTTAACTGTTACTGAGATTGGGTTTTATTTGTCGTTAACGAGCTTCTGTTTACCGCCAAGACAATAAAATGTTGATGCGTCTCGTGCTTGGGAATTTGTTCCACTGTTCTGATTTAGAAGAATAAATTCACAATTTTTGTGCGAAAATGGAGAAACGTAATTTTTTGTGAACAGATTTTAGAAAGTGCCTTTTTAGACGTGTACATTTTGAGAGTCTTCAAGTCGCGAATGAATAGGTATCTTTTAGAAAAACATCCTACATCTTAGACAGCATCGTCATCTACCTTCAGACAGGTGTTATAGGGGTCAAACGCTCAAATAATATTGTATTAAAAAAGTACTTGCACAATGTAAAAAATAAATTCCCCTTCACACTTAATTCTTACGAATATTATGCCTTGACTTAGTTTTATAATACATACTAGCGACCCGCTCCGGCTTCGCACGGCTATATTATGCATAAATTATACATATGAACCTTCCTCTTGAATCACTCTATCTATTAAAAAACCGCATCAAAATCCGTTGCGTAGTTTTAAAGATCTAAGCATACAAAGGGACATAGGGACATAGAGATATAGGGACGGCAAAAAGTGACTTTATTTTATACTATGTAGTGATGAAGTGATATTCGTAGATAAAAAAGAACAAACAAAGTTATCTACAAACAAATTGACAAATACAAAGTTATATCTATCTATCTATTCGACATTAATATAATAAGATAACTTTTCGAAAGTATCTACTCGTGACTTTTAGCGCTCATCTATCTGACAACCTCAACGTTCAACTCTTCAATCCATAAATAACAATTTCACAGATAATTTGCGGCTTCCACTAACTATCGTATTTCCCCGAAGACACAAGACACCTACCTACAACTCGAATGACGTCATCACGGACCAAACAGTCCCTTTAATTAGATCATACATATACATCAGTGGCCACAGAGATTAAGTAATGGACTGCGTTGAATCGCCAAACCACATGATTAATACTGGCACACCGATAATGAATAGCCCACTTAATAGGCAAGGTAAGGTCAAATTACTGTAATATTGTTGATTTATTGAGAAGATTGGTAGGTTTGGAAGAATTATAGGAAAGGCAGAGCCACGCACTGTTAAAAAAGTAACTGGTTTTACGTTTTATACTTATAAAAAGGCCAGAAATGGATGTAACAAAATAAACTTACTGATCAAATTACAAACGGACACCAATTCATGGTAAAATTCCCAGACACCCGCACTAAACATGTTGCTTTGTCATTCCTTATTCGTACAGCAATGACATATTCTTCTCGGCAAATTTCTGGCTAATCGGAATTGTATACCGACACTATAGGTATGCATGACCGAAGTTAGAAAACCCAAAAATCTAAGTTATTATTATAATATATCAAATTTAATGTTATTCCAGCTTGTTTCTGGGGATTCCTTACGCCTATTGGGAGCTCCTTTACTTGACAGTGGTATCCCGGGTTTCATACAGGAGCAATCATCAAGGTTTGATGAAGCATTAGAGCGTCTTTTAAAGATCAGTCCTCATGTGGCGTTGACGATAATTAAATATTGTCTTTTCGTGCCCCAGTTTATGTATGCCCTTAGGTGCGCTATTTTCTGGAAGTTTGAGGACCTCCTTCTGGGGGTGGATGAGAGAAATTCAAGACTTCTGGGTAGGGTTTTGAATTGCCAAGGTCCGGCTTGGGGGCCTTGGCATCAGGGGGGTCTCGTCTGTTGCACTGCCTGCTTTTTTGGCTTCTGCTCACGGCTGCCAGGGTCTCTTTGACGGCATTTTGGGTGCCTCGTTGGCTCGTTCGGGGGTGGTCCACCTCTCTGGGGCTGTAGACCAGTGGAGGTCTCTTACTAGTTGTGACGTCCCCGCTGTTTTGCATTCCCAGAGGCAGTGGGATGAGCCTTTGTGTAGATTGGTGCAGCAGAATTTGCTGGCAGAGTGTTCGGGCGACGTACATCGGGCTCGGCTCCTCGCTTCCTTTGAGAGGGAGTCCGGCGTATGGCTTAATGCCATTCCATCGGCAAACGTAGGCACTCTGTTAGATAGGAATACCCTTTCTTTGGCGATTGGCCTGCGGCTGGGCTTGCGGGTTGTGCAGCCGCACCAGTGTGTTTGTGGGGCGGAGGTGACCGGTTTGGGTCACCATGGCCTGTCTTGCCAAAGAAGTCTTGGCCGTATCCCGCGCCATTCCGCTCTGAATGGCGTCATTCGTCGGGCTCTTGCTTCAGCGAACATACCGGCAATGTTGGAACCTAACGGCATCGTTCGTTCTGATGGCAAGAGACCCGACGGCGTGACGCTCATTCCTTGGGAGCATGGGCGATGTTTGGTGTGGGATGCCACTTGTGTGGACACATTGGCTCCTTCCCATCTGCTCGCTACTCGTGTGCAAGCAGGTGCTGCAGCTACTGGGGCGGAGGCTGCGAAAGTCCGTAAATATGAGGATATGCCCGGTTGTTACATGTTTACACCACTGGGTTTTGAGACCGTTGGCTGTTGGGGGAGCTGTCGGCGCGCCTTGTCGAGGCTACTGGCGATCCTAGAGCTGGCGGCTTCTTGTCCCAGCGACTCAGTCTTGCTATTCAGCGAGGGAATGCTGCCAGCATTTTGGGGACAATGCCTCGGGAGGGTGGTAGCCGAGGGCTTCCTCTTGTTTTAATTAACATTAATTATATGGGTTGATAGGCATAGGTTGATTTTTAATCTTTTACTTATTTTATTATTTTTGTGTTGTTTGATTTTACATTGAATTTTTGGGTGGTGGATTTTTTTTTATTTTGTATTATTTTTCTTACTTTTTTTTTATTTTATGTCATTTTAAAAATGTGATTAAGTGAATAAATGTCCAGTTATGTTATTCTGTATGTTTACCTGAAATACATGATAATTATTAGTCACTAGCAGTGCTCCGCGGTTTACGCCTCCGTAACTCCCGATCTCGTAAGAATATCAGGATAAAAAGTAACCAATGTTGTTCCCAATGAATCAATGTATCTACATACCAAGTTTCTTTAAAATCGATCCTGTAGTTTCGGAACCTATTCAATTTAAATAAACAATCAAATCTTTCCTTTTGTAATAATTATACCTAGTATAATATATTTGGCCCTGTTAAGCAATTATTTATTTATTCTTTTATTTTATTTATTCCAATATAAAAAACTTAATCTAGTACAAAATTAAGGTGCAACAAAAACTCTTTCGAGTTTGTCCGTGCACCAGTGAGTCGTTGGTAAACAAAGAAGTTAAAAAATTAATACACTACAAAAATAAAAAAGAACAATAACATAACAGATTCAATAAATTCATAAATCTAAGGTATATCAAAAAGACCCCCCGTCCCTATCTATCTCCGCAACGAACTTATCTTGCATCTCAGTCGCAATAAAAACATTCCACGGCTACCTCTGCCCGTCGCGTCGACGATCACCTAGAAATTACCCACACCTACAACAATAATTGTACCTATAGATAAACCAAAGCCTGAGCTGTTTCTGACTAAGATAAGCAAGAGACGTAGGTACCTATACTTAGCTACATAAAGACATTTTGTCTTTCTTTGAAAGATTATCAATATACCCAATCGAAGAATTTCTATACAAATGCAAAAGAAAAGATTTTCTACCCTTAGCAAAAACAACCCTTATTGACCTTTATCAAACGAAAGTATTAAATAAAATTCTCCCTTAAATTCTGTAGATTTTAAGCAAATTAGAACTGTCGAGAGAAGCAAACATTCGAGTAATTATCAATGATTAAACCCGACGTCCAAACGCTGGACATTGGATAGCGCTGAGTAATTGAAAAGGGTTCACAGATTATACAACGTGTAAAGAAAACATTGCAATCCCTCTTAAGGTGAAAGGGTACTTAACGTTTGTATGGAGAGAGCGCAGGTACGCTCTCTCCATACAAACGTAGTCGACTGTTTCCTCTCTGGATAATGACACTAACACAAATATTTT
Source organism: Idaea aversata (assembly GCA_907269075.1). Classification (NCBI taxonomy): domain Eukaryota; kingdom Metazoa; phylum Arthropoda; class Insecta; order Lepidoptera; family Geometridae; genus Idaea; species Idaea aversata. The sequence goes on from OU026100.1 coordinate 2,338,700, forward strand.
TGTGCCATAAAACCTATAACTGCCATGAATATGAACCTATTTTTTTTTTAAATTTTAAATGATTATAAACTAGCGACCCGCCCCGGCTTCGCAAGGCTATATTATGCATGTATTATACATATAAACCTTCCTCTTGAATCACTCTATCCACTAAAAAAACCGCATCAAAATTCGTTGCGTAGTTTTAAAGATTTAAGCATACAAAGGGATATTAGGGACAGAGAAAGCGACTTTGTTTTTACTATGTAGTGATAGTGATGATTAGTGAAAGAAATAGGGCTATAGTCATGGCAGTTATAAGTTTTATGCACCAAAAATTTTTGTTCTAGTGTCATTATCTAGGGAGAAAACAGTCGACTACGTCTACCGGGGGCTCTTTCCATACAAACTATAACAATATAGTTTGTATGGAAAGAGCCCCCGGTACCCTTTCCCTTTAAGTATATGTAGGTGCCTTCGGTTCCATCTTATGAAGAAACCAAAATATTGTAAAACGAAGAAAGTTTTGGAAAATTACCCTAACTTAACGAGAGTTTAGGGAATTTCTAAAGTGGCACAACACCATTAAATACCTAAGAACCCGCCACCAATGGTGTTGCAATATTTTGATTCTCAGGAAATTAGGGTATCTTTTAAGGTGATTTCGCAACAAAAGTAACCAAAGTTTTTGGATATTTCATACTATTGACTAAATTCAATTGATTACTTGTTAAATGCATTTAATTAAAAATTAGCTAAATTTTAATTAAATGCAAATTTATTGCTTCTTGACATTTAAAAAAGTTTAAATGTCATGCAAGCAGACGTAAAGAAAACTTTGAACAAAAATTACTTATTAGCAAAATGGTTTGGTTCTTAAAGTTCCCATGTGTAATGGCGTCAGATGCTGATGAAGTAAATGAAAAACACATGACCTTTAATGCTCATACTTACCTCTTTTTAATGGCCGCCCATTGTGCCATATTTTTTGCTTTGATTTTTAGTTTTTTTATAACTAGCGACCCGCCCCGGCTTCGCACGGCTATATTATGCATGTATTATACATATTAACCTTTCTCTTGAATCACTCTATCTATTAAAAAAAACCGCATCAAAATCCGTTGCGTAGTTTTAAAGATTTAAGCATACATAGGGATAGAGGGACAGAAAAAGCGACTTTGTTTTATACTATGCAGTGATTTTCTATTTTTTATATTACTTAATTTTTTTTAAATAATCTGTAAGCACTTTGTTAGAATTATTTTTGTGTTTTGTTTTATGGTGCAATAAAGTGTTTATCTATCTATCTATCTATATTTTATCTAGAAAAACGGATAATTTAATCATATTTTTACTATTTGTGTATATGCTAAAGTATCTTGCCTTGCCATCATTATTTACGTTGAGTCATACAACTAATCATAACGGTTCATGCAAACCATAAAGAGACAAAGATTAATATCACAGAACAGACCCTAAGCTCTAAGCTCTGCCTACAGTCCTTCAAACCAAACCCAAAGACAAAGCATCTCTTAAAATTAATACGGAACCTACGCAAATAGTACAATCCGTACAAATAATAGCCATCAGCACGATACATGTCTTATTTACCTACGAATTGTTAGTCGCATCTGTATAACCCGTCCCTTTCCTCAACAAATAAATAAATACTTTTGTATATTTATCTTGTTGTATATGTTGAGTATCTGATGATACACGGTAATGGAGCGACTTAACAAACGACAAAAATTTTGTGACATAAAAGATGGCGTGATGATCTGGATGCATTCGATGAGGACTGGCTTAATATAGCCCAGGACCGACAGACTTGGAAACGGATGAGGGAGACCTTTGCCCTGCAGTGGGACAACATAGGGACAAAAAAAAAACATTAGTTGAAATGTTTCCACTGTTTTAGACTTTTAATGGCCTACTTTGCTCTAAAGGGGACAAATGTGTTTTAAAAATATGTAAATTAATGTACGAAATTACCATATTATTATGTATCTACATTAAAATATTGACCCTGTGCATCTAATAAAATTTGAATTGGTGTCGCCATATAGCATTATTTTGTTTATATTTTTTGATAGTGCATTATTCCCATTTCCCGTTCCTTTTTACCCAAAAAGCAGTACTGGTTGTAATTAATGGCAACCTACCGCCACCTGCGCTAGCGCCGCCAAGCGGATGGCGCGGGAACTATCTTCATATGTGTTCGAGAAAAAACATGTCGGAATGAACATTGCGCTCCTCCGCTTTATATTAAAAACCTTGTGTTATTGGTGAATAAACTGCTGTTTACCGGTACATAGTGAATTATTTGTGGTGTGATATATGGATTTCGTGTTATATGTAAGGGATAAAGCGCCGGCGTTAATATAACGCTGACCAGAACCAGCGTGTTGGACGTGGCCACGGACTTCGGTAAGTACTGCTTCCATCTCGTCCTGATTTCCTTTACATTTAAACGTGCACCATCGCCAATTCCAAATACAGTCCATTAAAAATCAATTTCGAGTCTTATGTGCTCGCTTTAACCCCCGGCCACACCATGAATTATCCACGAAATATGACAAACTACTGGCACTAAACATTTTCAACAATTCGGTAAACGAACTACTGACACTAAAAAGTTTCAACAAATTGGTAACTGAACTAGCAAACAAACTACTGACACTAAAAAGTTTCAATAGTTCCGTTCGGTACCCAAATTACTGGCACTAAAAAGTTTTACCAATTTGGTAACTGAACAAGCAACCAAACTACTGAAACTAAGCCAAAACTTTAAAACAGTCTAAATACCTAAATAGGCTTTTACAATAAATATAAAATATTTATACAGAATTAATGGAAATAAAAAAATATTTATTTCCCTACAACGCATTTTTAAATACTTTTTTTAAGTATGCACGATTCCTGTGCATAAAGTCTTTGATCGTTCGTTGTGTGTGTCGCTATAACCATTGTGTATTGTCTTCAACTCGTATACATATACAAACATATACATATTTATCTTGCTGTAAACATTGTCTGTAATTCCGTTATGGATGGACCTCACATGCCTTTTATATTATTCAATGTCTTAAACATTTTTTTCACAAGAAACATGTTGTTTTCTTCCTGCGTCTGTGTTATTCGAGAATTGTTTTCTAGATGCCAACATTTTATTAAAAGTTCGCTTTGGTTGTTGCTTACAAGTATTTTATCAAAAGGGAAGTCGGAGATGAATTGGATTTCTTGGTTTATGGTTACTTTCTGTGGTATTAGGGTAGTCTTTTTTTAATTTAGAAAAGACTGTTTTAGGGAGGGGTGCGAATGCGTAAACATATTAAGCCAAATACATTCCATACAGCTAAATGCATACGGGTAATCTCAAATTAAGTGCGGTTTGAAAACCATTGTGCTTAAATATATTTAGCTAAGAGTTAAATACATTTAACGGGTAACGAAAAAATAAGTTTTATTTCAATAATCACAAGATTTTTTGTTTTTTTGTTGTGCAAGTTAACCTTAATAAACTATTTCCTGAGGCTCTACACGTATTATGGCTCTTTCCTCTCTCTAGCAAAACTGTCGTAATAATTGGTATTCGATTCTCTAGTATTTGAAAATTAAAATTACGTAATATCTTTGTGAATTTTGGTATGTCATTCGATAATGGTTATAATAAAATTAATTCATAATGCGTATAATAAATTGGTAAATCAGTGGATTAGTTGCATTTAATTGGAAACGTTTCAAGAATAAAACATTGCTAAATTGATGTATAAACTAGCGACCCGCTCCGGCTTCGCACGGCTATATTATGCATGTATTATACATATAAACCTTTCTCTTGAATAACTCTATCTATCTATAAAAACCGCATTAAAATCCGTTGCGTAGTTTTCAAGATCTAAGCATACAAAGGGACATAGGGACGGCGAAAAGTGACTTTATTTATACTATGTAGTGATGTAATTTGTCCGTGAATGCTACACTATATTTTTCTGGTCTGGGTGTTTCCACATATTGTATGCCTGATATTGGCCGATTCCAGTATAACCTTTAAGTTTCATGATGAAATACTCAAAACCACATCTCAAAACATTTGATCGAGTACGTAAACAGCCCTTGGTAAGGCCTCTGTACAGCCGCCGCGTCACCCTGATTGATAGATAGCCCCAAAATTGGACAGTCAAATAATTTTCACCAACCACTTTATGTGGGTTTCTAAAGATTTATGTTCAAGTATATTGTTATCTATACCACTTGAATAATAGATTTCATCTACTTCGGGCTCTAATCTAACAGACTATGGACTTTTTGTCGGCTGATAGTTAGGACAGTTCATTTCTTTCGATTATCAATCAAAGAGCCGAAATAGTTTCCAGAAGCTTTAATAGATCTTATGTCAGCTAATAACAACGCCAAAGACCTGACACTGGAGTGGAGGATCTGACTCTACCTAATCAAGTTCCCTTTAATTTATGGTATCAATACAAAAAAGAAGAAGATTTCTTTCGATAAGTCGAGACACTGAATCCGAGCATAGCGGCACTTTTTGTTGTGTATTTTATAATCTGTGCATAGCGTGAATCGAACGTAGCAAAATTAGCCGACATTTGAAGGCAATCATTGAATCAAAATATAAGTTTTTAGTAAGTTTGTTAGCTATTTGATTACTGGAAATATTTACAGGGAAAATGTGTTGTACAAAATTGAACAGCGAGGAGATTTAAACTCGCAAATTGCAATATCAGATAGCGCCACACGATCAACTACGTCATAGGTGAAATTTAAAGAACACATTGCGATATATATATTTTTTATATCGCTTGAAATTAGATGAACAACTATTACAGTGCGATCTATGCCGGGTGTCTTCGGGGCCATCAGTGCTACTTCGGGGCCCCCGAGAAAAGTATGCTAACCCTCTTGGCCTGCCCCTCCAGGTCTAATAGCTGTACATTGGCTGACTTGATGTCAGGTAATAACAACGTCAAAGACCTGGCAGCATACTGGAGTGCGCGGATCTGACCCTCATCATCAATTCCCCCTTTAATTTATGCTATCGATACGAAGAAGAAGAAGACAGTGCTAACGATAAATCTCCCAGTCGGTGGGTATATATAGAATAGTTTCTCGACCGCTTCCTCGTACTAGAATTATAGACCAACAGAAAATTTCTGGTTTGTAGGAACTCGTCCAATTTGAAGTTACTCCAATTTAGGTAGGTATCTACTGAAAAATTCAATTGATTTGTGAAGGTCAGACATTTGGAGTATATTTTTAGTGGAATCAATAAAACAAATTGTAGGGTAGTTGTTGTTTTATGAAAAAGAATGAACTCTACAAAAATAAGGTATTTGGGTGGTACCTATAACAGTATGGAGAAGAAAGTTAATAACTTTCATATCCTCAGTGACAGTATTTCGAATAACTGATACCTGAAAACGGGATCAAAATGGGTTGTAAGATTCTTACACAGTAAAACGTACAGCCATTTTTTTTAAGTCGGTATTATTTGACTCGTTAAAAGACTTTTTCATTTCTCATACTCGGAAAGTAGTGTTTGTTTGATCTGAGTAGCGGATCGAAGATGCTGCTTTCCACCCTTGGTCAGGAAAGACTCATAGTAATTGCTTCTCTACCTAGGGCGGGAATGAATTTTTGAAATTTGGTTTATACTTATTTACACATTATGTATCACTTCTACCCATGTATAAGTCTACTATTTTGAAGTTGCTGGGGTTGTATTAATAATCTAGGCGGATGAGATATAAAAGACAATATTATTATTTCTCGGTTGGCTTCTTAATAGTTGGCACAATGGTTACCATGCCGAACTGCCAAACACAGGGTGGTTTCTATGTATTTACAAAAGAAAAGTATATAAGTAGTATATCCGTTGCACCCATAAAACAAGTCTAGTTACTTAGCTTGGGGCTAGATGGCGATGTGTGGAATGTCCTGCAATATTTATTTATCTATTACGACCCGCCCGGCTTCGCACGGCTATATTATGCGTGTATTATACATATAAACCTTCCTCTTGAATCACTCTCTATCTATTAAAAAAACCGTAGCGTAGTTTTAAAGATTTAAGCATACATAGGGATATAGGGACAGTGAAAGCGACTTTGTTCTATACTATGTAGTGATTATGTAACCCTCCAGATTTTAACCTATTTATCAGCTGTCAGTATTTGAGTATGTAATTAACAAACCAACATGTCATTTCTGTGTGACCTTGTGGTCTCCCGTGGGAAATCACGTCGGCGAATTACTTAGTACCAGAGTACCAGCCAACAAAGGTATCTTAGTATGTCACCGACTTACGCGAAAAGATTTGTCATACGGGCCGGTTGTGAAAAAAATATTTAAGCGAAATGTCCGACTTTTGTTTGATTCGATTAATTATTGCAATAAGAATTTAAAAAAAAAAACGGGCAATTTATCTTATAAGGGTTCTTTTTTTATCATTTGAGGTGCGGAACCCTAATTTTTTTTATTAAAATAACCAAAGAACTGCTACTTCCCCTTCTTCTTGCCCTTCGGACATCGTACCTAGTAAATTTTTTTTTTTTATTTGTTACCTAAATAAATGTATGTAAATAGTATTTTTTATTTATTTTTTTGTATGTAAATGTAATTTTATACAAATTTAAATTATTATATTTCAGAAAAAGTTCATACCTACTTATACAAATAATTGTTATTAAAAATATAAGAAAACTTAAATACAAAAAATCCCCTTATCGCTGACTGTCGATAACGTACAGTCTAAACCTCTTTCTCTTTGCACATCAAGGGTTCCTTAGTAATTTTTGAAAATTCTCATGGTTCGGGGTTAGCCCGCCGAGCACGGCTAGTTATGATATAAACGCGAAGCTTCAAGTCTGAGTTCTGAAAGGTTGAGTGTGGGAACAAAAAACTGAATCGACTACGACGAAACAATTTTTTGGACATAAGTATAAATTTTTTTTTCTTAAAAGTAAGAAATTGAACGAACAGTGGGTGAATGGGTAAGTAGCAATCTTTTATATAGTCCGATAGTCGACACGTATTGCAAACATTGTACACAAACAAAACTGTTTGAACTAGCTAGCGCTATTTAAACATTGTCGGTGAGACACGAAGGTATTTTATTGGCTATTCCAAAACCAGAGAGAAATTAGGTCATTTATCTGAGTACATTGAATAAATATTGTTCTCCATACTTATCGCCATCTTGTCTGTAACGTCGTTTTGCCTTGCCTTATGCTATTTGTTAAATTAGGTTAGTAATAAATAAATACGTGTAATGCAGGACGTTAGGCAATCAGATAAAATACTAGTACCTAAATACTAGTACCTAAATACTAGTACCTAAATAAATAAATAAATATTGCAGCTAAGCATCTAGCCCCAAGCTAAGTAAATAGGCTTGTGTTATGGGTGCCAGACAACGGATATACTACTTATATACTCATCTTTTGTAAATATATACTTATAATACATAGAAATAACCAGATCACAGACAAATATCTAAGCATAAATATTTGTCTGAAGCGGGAATCGAACTTGCAACCCTGTGTTTGTCAGTCCGGCATGATGACCACTGTGCCAACTAGGTCTTCGAAATAGATAAATAACTATATTTGTACTACAAAGGAAGGAACATAGAACACAATATTCACAAAGTGAAGTAATAGCAACAAAGTAGAAGTTGCACAAATTGGCGGCCTTATCGCTGAAAGCATTTTTTCCAGGCAACCTTTTGTTTTCTTAGTTTTTAAAATTACTAGCGCCCCGGCTTCGCACGGCTGTATTATGCATGTATTATATCTAAAAACCTTCCTCTTTAATCACTCTATCTATTTAAAAAACCGCATCAATATCCGTTGCGTAGTTTTATAGATCTAAGCATACATAGGGACATAGGGACGGCGAAAAGTGACTTTATTTTATACTATGTAGTGATAGTGATAAGAAGACTAGCTATTGACCGCTACTTCGCTCGCGTATAGTTTAAATATTTTTACGCAAAAATTACTAAACAGATTGCGACAAAGCTTCGCTCTTAATACTACCCCACCCTAACAACCAGTGGCAGAGTCTCAGAGCAAATCAGTTATTTTTAATTAAATTTTTGCAACCAATCCGTAACCCTCTGTTATTACATTTCAAATCGCTCATTGTTTTGTGAAGTAATTAATAACTCGAAATGTTTAAGTGAAATAATTAATTATAGTAGAACAATTGGTATAATTAGGTACTTTATACTTTATACTACTACTCACTAGAAAACTCCGGACTTAGGGTTAGCAGGACAAAAACAGAACATCTCGTGTGTCGTTTTAGTGGTAGTGACCAGACTGGACAGAGTTCGCAATGAATATGTTCGGGGTTCCTTCAAAGTCGCGCCAATACACAATAAACTGACTGAAAGCAGACTGAGGTGGTACGGACACGTGATGAGAAGACCGGAGGACCATGTTGTAAAAACAGCATCAGTCCGGATCGATCGTTCATAGAGAACGCTCGCTTGTTTGTCTCGAGCCATTTTTCCAGTGTTGCTCAAACTTTTTGCAAGATGATCGAATGTAGTAGCTGTGGATCGAAGAGCGCCGATGCCTTGGAGTGTAGCATTTGCAAGCTACACTTTGACTTCCAGTGTGCTGGGATATCGGAAACCAGTTACCGAAGGCTGCGTGCGGAGAAAAGGCAGAATTGGCGTTGCCCCAAGTGCAAATCAAGCCAATCACCGTCCCCAGCTGCAACTTCGCCGGCATTGCTACCAGGCCAACTTGACACGATGCAAGAGCAGCTCAAAAAAATCATGTATCAGTTGACGCCGTTAGCATCTCTTGTAGAGGATGTCAAGTCCATCAAGGCTGAGATTTCTAACATAACGGAGTCACTCGATATGGCACATGATCTCATCAAAAAGTTTTCTGTTACCGTCAAGACCTTGGAGACACGAGTCGTCAAGGTCGAGAAGGCTGCCGCAGACGTAGTCGTCCTACAGGAACAAGTTACCAAGCTTACCCTCGACTTGGAGGACAGAGAACAGTGGGCCAGAATGAACAACGTTGAAATTAAAGGTGTTCCGCAGAAGAAAAATGAAAACCTATTTGAAATAGCTGCCAACATCGGTAAACTGTGTGACTACCCGGTCAGCAAGGAGCAAATGAACTACATTACAAGAGTACCGACACGCATACCCAACGCAGAAAAATCTATAATTATAGCGTTCAACAATAGATACGTTAAAGAAGAATTCGTAGCCAATGCGCGTAAATCCAAGCACTTGAATATTACAAATATCGGATTTTCTTCGCCGGGAAATTTCTATGTTAACGACCACTTAACGCAAAAAAATAAAATGATACTCACGAAGGTTAAATCCTTGGCTAAAGAAAATAATTTTCGTTATGTGTGGGTAAAACATTCCAAAATAATGGTCAGAAAATCCGATACGTCACCAATAATCGTCATAAAATCTCTAAACGATCTCCCAAAAATTATCTATATTAATATTGAATAACTTTTTAAATTATTTAGATATTAGCTTTACCGGTTAGTAATGATGACCTGTAATATAAAGATATATTACCAAAATGCTCGTGGACTACGCACAAAAACACATAATTTTAAAAGAAATGTGCTACTTGGTTCATATGATATTATTTCAATAACAGAAACATTTCTACTGAGTGGTATCTATGACCGAGAGGTATTTGACGAGAGATATGTGGTTTGGCGGCGGGACAGGGACTATGCTGCTACCCAGGAATTATACGGTGGCGGTACCTTGTTGGCCGTACGTCGTGACCTGCCCTCCGTTGAACGGCCCGAGTGGTTCTCCTCAGCGGAGGACATTTGGGTAACTGTCACTCTAAATACGAAAAATCGGTCGTCAAATAAATTACATATATGTACATTGTATCTGTGTGATCAAAAATTAGGTAATTCATTTAATACTCAATTAAGAAACTTTAGTGACAAACTTGCAGAGATTGTGAACTCGTGTCCTGATGACAGGTTTCTTATCATGGGTGACTTCAATTTTCCCCATGTAAACTGGCATTTGGAGAACAATATCTTGCAGCCGTCGGGGATCACGGGTGAGGAACAAACGCATTTCTTTGATATAATAGTTGAGTGTGGTTTAACACAATATAACTCACAGCGAAACATTTCAAAAAATAGAATTTTAGACCTAGTTTTCAACAGTGTTTAATGTCCAGGTCATTATTGACCTGGACATTAAACACTGTTCTGAACCCCTTGTCCCTGAAGATGATCACTATAAGTCCTTGCATATTCAGCTTATCGACAACTACGAAATTATTAAGGCTAAACCCAGGCTAAAATATTATTATAATTCTGGCGACTACGTCAATTTCAATCTAGCTTTAAATGATATTGATTGGGATTGCTGTCTTACTAAGGATATTTCTTTAGACGACGCATTGCAACTGTTTTATAAACACCTATATGAACTTCGCGATAAGTACATTAAACATAAGCTGGTGACGTCATCTGAGTTTCCGCCATGGTACAATTCTGCTCTAAAAATAGTACTAAAAGAAAAATATAAGTTCTTCCAAAAATATCACACCTATGGTAACACCGCAGACTTTAATGCCTATAGTCTTCTCAGGAGGAGAGCTAAATTACTAGAAGTAGATTGTTATAAAGCCTATATAAGAGACATGGAAACTAATATAATAAAGAATCCTAAATTGTTCTGGACATACGTTAAGTCAAACAAAAAAGATTCTAATTCTATCCCCTCAACTTTGCTATATGAAAACCAGAAAGCGGAATCAGGTGACTCTATTTGTAATCTCTTTGCCTCTTATTTCCAGACCACATTTTTAACGTCTTCCTCTTTTAACTCAGCTAGTTCAGTTAGTTCATTTCCTGGGATTGATTCTTCGTTCTGTGGTCAACCTAGTTTGTTAAACGATATTGAGGTTGACGAGGAGACAGTCTTTCGATTGCTTAAATCATTAGACCTCAATAAGGGCCCGGGACCGGATGACATAGCACCTCTGCTCATTGTACAATGTGCGAGGGCTGTGTCAAAACCACTAACGATCCTATTTAAAAGATCACTGGCTGAGGGTATTGTGCCTCAAATGTGGAAATCAGCTTTCATCACACCCATTCACAAAGCGGGTAACAAAAACGATGCCACAAACTACAGACCCATATCGAAGTTATGCATTTTCGCTAAAGTATTTGAGCGTATTATTTATACACAAGTTTATAGCGCATTATCTGCCACCTTTATTCCAGAACAGCATGGTTTCCTAAAAAAACGCTCAACTACCACGAATTTAATTTCTTTTGGAGAGTATTTGACGTCACACATGGATTCTGGAGGGCAGGTCGATGCTATATACACCGATTACAGTAAAGCATTCGACCGCATCGATCATTCCATATTGTTGCAAAAGCTATATAATGCTGGAATTCATGGAAATCTTTTAAGATGGTTTTCATCCTACATCTCAAATAGGTCTCAGGCTGTGGTTGTGAGTGGTTATCGATCTTCATGGTGTTACGTTCCATCAGGTGTGCCCCAAGGATCCCTTTTAGGACCTTTATTGTTTAACATATTCCTAAATGACATTAGCTCTTGTTTTCTTTATTCTATGTTCTTACTTTATGCCGACGAAATGAAAATTTTCAAAAATATTCGTGATATTAATGATTGTCACTTATTACAGGATGATCTTGAGAGATTTGAATACTATTGTTACAAAAATAAATTAGACTTAAATGTATCAAAATGCCACTCCATAACATTCACTCGTAAAACTAATATAGTTCATGAAAACTACTTTATAAAAAATCAAATACTTAAAAAATTAAACGAAATTCGAGACCTTGGGGTGACACAGGATGCCAAATTAACGTATGAGAACCATATCGATACTATTGTCAAAAGAGCTCGAAAAGCCTTAGGCTTTGTCATCAGGACCAGTTCACAATTCTCAAGCATCAAAGTTATCAAAATTTTATACTGTTGTTTCGTGCGTAGCATTCTTGAGTATTGTTCGCAAGTATGGAGTCCTGGGTATGATATTTATATTAATAGAATTGAGGCGATTCAGAAGAAATTCCTCAAATTTCTTCAATACAAATGTAGGTGTTACGATGTCGACTATGAGGCGAGGTGCAGAAGGCAACACGTGCTTCCATTGGCTGAAAGACGCAAACTAGCTGACATTATACTATTTATTAACATCGCACAAAACCAAATTGATTCTCCCTATTTGAAAATAGGGAGAATCAATTTACGTCTACGTGTACCATCTAAAAAATCTCTAAGACATACGCCTTACCTAGGTGTACCTAAAGGTAACACAAATTATAGACGAAACTCATTTGTCATTAGAGCGGCGAGAGAAGTTAACGACCTCGAATATCGCGACTTCGACTTATTTAACACAGCACCACATAAAATTAAAATACAATTTAACTCAAGCTGGTTGGTTCCCGATCTGTCGGGAAAGTAAAATACTCTTGAGCTATCAGTTGTAACTCTTTTTCCTTCTTTTTTTCTACATCTCTAGCAAACAAGCGTATTTATCTATATGTGAAAACATTTAAATGGTGTATTTGTAACCACTGAAATATTTAAGTTGATAATTTTACTGTTTGTTTTCCATTGAGAATAAAATAAAATAAAAAATAAAATAAATTAAGCCTACCAGAGAACAAGAGAGGCAGAGGGCGTTCTCCTTCGACATGGTGGACCAGTATGACAAGACAGTTTTTTTTTTCAAAATATAATGTTTACATTATCTATTTATGGTTCTAAAATAAAATATTTCACACATTATTTTTTTCTGCAACCTATTTTAAAAACATAAAGAATAAACCCTGAAAGTTTCATTCGGCTAGAGCTAGGGCACATGTACAAAAATGTAATTTATCGTTCAAAAAGTAAAAAAAAGTTGACTAAAATTTCACTAAAGTCCAAATAACTTTTGAACCACTAATTATTGCAGAACTCACAGGGGGGTAATTGATAGGTACTGATTTACCCCACCTCCCAGCAACCGATGATCAACCCCCTTGTTACACAGTGTATATAATTATTTGACGGGCCTACATATCACTATAGTCTTCTATAGAAACTTCGCAATAGTTTCATTCAACAAACAACGCCCACAGGATTTTGATCCTATTGCACTGTTTTCAAGTAATTTAACGTGGTAAACGTACCATTTATAGACTGATCCTGCAAATTGTCTGCAGTTACAGACTGAATTGTTGCTTGCATAAACGAAATATCGCTCTTAATTACCGTCTCTGTTATTTTGTTTGTTGTTTTTGCACAAGAAGAAAATTAAGTGGGTGTTCTCTGCTTCGGGTTGGCTTCGTCCGCACTCTACCTGATCCTGTTTCTACCTGATTTACCTAACAAGAGTCCTAACTCTACCCAATGATAAAAAGTACAGTCAGAATAAAAACATTTAAACGATATAAAAACGCTTTAATCATCAGAGTTTGCTCAATTGGCACAATGGTCACCATGCCAGACTGCCAAACACAGGGTTGCGGGTTTGATTCTCACCTCAGACGAGTACTTTTTCTTAGATATTTGTCTGTGGTCTGGTTGTTTCTATGTATTATAAATATATATTTACAAAATAAAAGTATATAAGTAGTATATTCGTTGTATAGCACCCATAACACAAGTCAAGTTACTTAGATTGGGGCTAGATGGCGATGTGTGGAATGTCCTTGCAATATTTATTTATTCATCATCATTATCATCATATCAGCCCCACTGCGATACGTGTCCAGCAGTGGACACATATCACGTCCACTGCTGGACACAGGCCTTCCCCATACGACGCCACAAACAGCGGTCCTGAGCCGCCTCCATCCACCGACTACCCGCGACCGCCACAATGTCGTCGGTCCACCGGGCAGCTGGTCTCCCAACACTACGTTTATTTATTACTAGCGACCCGCCCCGGCTTCGCACGGCTATATTATCCATGTATTATACATATAAACCTTTCTCTTGAATCACTTTATCTATTAAGAAAAAATAATGTGTTGCACTCGGGGACTGCCGCGGTAAAGCTATTGCATCGTGCGAGCTTCATACAGTCGTACCATATACATACACGTTAAGCGAACGCTCGGCCGAGCTACATGGTAGGCGGAGTGGGGGGTGTTAGGTTTTATTTTCGTTACGGAATTTCTTGATTCGGACGCCGCGCTCAAAGCCCGTGATAAAAGCTATGCAATAGCTTAAAACCGCATCAAAATCCGTTGGCTAGTTTTAAAGATTTAAGCATACAAAGGGATATAGGGACACAGGGACATAGGGACAGAGAAAGCGACTTTGTTTTATACTATGTAGTGATTATTTATATTCGAACCTACGACCATCGGAATAAAAGTCGACTTAGCCAACACCGCTCTCTTCCAACATCTATAAAAGCTTTCATCATAAAAAAGCCCTATAAATCATGAAACCACAGCAAAAAACCTGACACTAATTAAGACAAAGAGAACTGAGGTACAGATAATCCCTTCAGTGCAGTTGGTGAGGTACCTAGTTTTAATAACGTTCCCGTATTTTATTTTAATTAAAAATTCTTCCGTCCGTACCTCGGTGTTTATGATCGGAGGTAGAAATGATTTTGCCCTACTAGTCTAAGATCCCTATAGGACGACCTTCACCCAGCTAGATATTGAATGAAAAGTATTTTATGTCAAATTAAATAAATCAATAAATATTTTGCTAATGGACTGACTAAAAAATTTCAATCCAGAATATGATTAATTATTACCAATTTATTTTTTAAACCTTACACTGGTCTCGTTAATAGACAAATTCTATACCAATCGAAAATATGTAGCTTATAGATTACTAGCGACCCGCTCCGGCTTCGCACGGCTATATTATACATGTATTATACATATAAACCTTCCTCTTGAATCACTCTATCTAAAAAAAAAATAGCATCGAAATCCGTTGCGTAGTTTTAAAGACTTACGCATACATAGGGATAAGGGGACAGAGAAAACGACTTTGTTTTATACTATGTATAGTGATGTAATCGTTGGTTGAATATTGTTTTCCCGTCCCAACTCTTGAGAAAGCAGGTATAAACAGATAAATCGATCTAGTAATTTGGTCTGGTCTGGTTAATGATTTAAAGTTAAGTTAAAATAAAGATAACGTATTTCATTGGTATGGAATTTGTCTATTAAACAAATCAGAGCAATGTCTAAATTTATTTTTTAATTTAATTAATCATTCTGGGTGAACATTTTTAGTCAACCCATTTGCAATATATTTATTGACCTATTTAATTTTATATAATATACTTTTCATCCCTTAACCAGCTCAATGAAGGTCATTCTTAAATGGATCCCATACTATTCCTATTTAGATATATTTGAAATCCAGTTGGGTAAAGTTTTGACTATGCTTTTTTGTCACTAAAATAACTTGATTCATGCATATTATGACGTCAAATGACTGGACCAATTTGTAGGGGATGGAGAAGGACACAGGAAACTTTGATCCCGAAACTCCTTTGGGATTTATGTGGGATTATGTGGGAAACCACAGGGCGTTAGTTTGTTTTTTTTTTTATAAATATGGAGTCACATTTGTTAATTAACTATTTAATTAAGTTTCGTTTGAGTTTACGATGTCACTGTCATACCTCAGTTCCCTTATTGCACTACGGATTATGTGCATTTCTTACCGTAGAATATGAGATGGTTGGTAGTATGGCTGTAGTGAAAGTTAACTGGTCTTTTCATTTCTAGGGTTCCGTACCCAAAGTGTAACCTTAAAAAACCTTCGGAACTAAGTCGATGTATCTATCCAAAGTCAAAGTCAAATTCAAAATTCTTTATTCAAAAGGAAGCATGCAATGCTTACATTATATCACTTTGAAACGTCTTAAAAATTAAGTTAGGATGTGTGCTTACGGAACGCGCCCACCAATGAGAAGAAGGCACAAGAAACTCTTGGAAGTTTCTTTCTTTTTTGTGATCACGCTCTCAAAGGTCAAGATAACAAATATTTTTGAAAATATTTTTGAAATGGTGCAATTAAAGTTATGACCACGGGTCCTTATCATTAAGGTACGACGAAGTATTATAATACCTACACAATTTCTGCTTCATAAAAATTTTAAACCTGTTAATGTTAATGTTTGACGACCCAGTTGGCACAATGGTCACCATGCCGGACTGCCAAACATAGGGTTGCGGGTTCGATTCCCGCCACAGACAAGTATTTATGCTTAGATATTTGTCTGTGGTCTGGGTGTCTGTATGTATATTAAGTATATATTTACAAAAAAAAAGTATATAAGTAGTATATCTGTTGTCTATAGCACCCATAACACAAGTCTAGTTACGTAGCTTGGGGCTAGATGGCGATGTGTGGAATGTCCTGCAATATTTATTTATTTATTTATTTATAATGGACATGTCATATACAGCCTTAGGTAACTTATTATAATAGAGCACACATGTGCTATTAAATTTCTCCCAATTCTATCCAGTAACAACCAAGTAATTTACGTTAAACAATACCATACTATTTTTACTTTACTCTACCAACCTTAGGAAAATACTCCAGATTCCCCCGAACATTTTATAAACTGTACTCAATGGCTCAGGTGTTAAGGTTTCAATTCGTTTGTACCAATACACAGTGGTATGTTTCATTAAGCTTCCAGGGGCAAAGTAAGGGCTTTTAAGGGTCAGGTTATAGATACCGAAACAGTTTTAAACGGGAAAAGAGTTTTACAAACTACTTTTACTAAAGGATATTTGTTGGTACATTTTGGAATATGATATTTACTGAAAATATTTTTAAGGAAAAATGCATCTTCAAAAATTGCGACTAAGACGAGACTCGAACTCGCATCCTTTGAATACCGTTCAAATGCGTTACCAATTCCAAAATTTCGAAAAGAGGTTAATGCGATTCTTAAATTCGACTATGACGGTACTTGACTAAGTGGCGGAATTGGTAACGCATTTGAACGGTATTCAAAGGATGCGAGTATTAGTCTCGTCTTAGTCGCAATTTTTGAAGATGCATTTTTCCTTAAAAATATTTTCAGATAGCCCAGTGAAGGCTTAGCACTTTAAAAATAAAAAATCAATGATATTTACTGTTTTTAGGGTTCTGTAAAAGGTAAAACGGAACCCTATTACTAAGACTTAACTCTCTATCTGTCACCAGACTCATGAACCGTAATATCTAGAGAGTCTATTTTTTTTTATCGCAGATTATGTATTTCTGTTGCCGCTCTTTAACAACAAATACTAAAAGCATAAAATAAAATTAAGTGTGGCTCCGATGCAACATTGTAACCCTTAAGAGGAAAGAGTACCTGGGGTTCTTTCCATACAAACTATTACAAACGTAGTCGACTGTTTTCTCCCTGGATAATGACACTAGAATAAATATTTTTGGTGCATAAAACTTATAACTGCCCCTATTTTTTGATTTTTTTGATTTGTTTATTTTTTTAATCTTAATTTCTATGATAATTAGAAAATGAAAAAAAACCAAAACATAGGGGCATAGTCATGGCAGTTATAGGTTGTATGGCACAAAAATATTTACTCTAGTGTCATTATCCACGGAGGAAACAGTCGACTACGTTTGTATGGAGAATACAAACGTAGTCGCAGGTACCATTTCACCTTAAGAGTAGGAATTTATAATCATCATCAGCCGGTGTCAGTTCACTGCACGTTCTAAAAGGAACCTCAACCTAAGTTTAAGACCCGTAGTTTCAAAAAATTCTAGATGACAATTTTTCTTTTTTTAAATTATACAGGGTTATTGGAAATTAATTGACACGGCGTTAAGGGCTTCTTCTGTGCACCTTAACGATCAACTTTAGTTCTACGACTTTTGGGAATTCATTATAAAAATATTCCATACAAAAATAAAAAATTAAATCCAACAGTTCAAATAATACTCAACTCTACGTCTACGTCACAGAAACAATCATAGTAGGTATGGTCGCACGCAGTGCGCCCCGTGCCGATCGCGCGCGCGCACTTGCCGCATAGACATAGAAAATTACCAGACAGTACGAGAAACACTTAATTTTTTTTTTGGATATGTATTAAAATAAATAAAATAAAAATAAAATAAAATGCGTTTATTTCAGATAACACAGATCCATAATGTGAATTAAAATTAAAATATAATAAATTAAAATAAAATAAAATAAGGGCAATAAAAATCATTAGGGACGGGCTCACAAACGACAAAAATCAAGTTTCGAAAAAGAAGTTATTAAGTTTCGACAAAAGTCGTAGAACAAAAGTTGTTTGTTAAGGTGCACAGAAGAAGCCCTTAACGCCGTGTCAATTAATTTCCAATAACCCTGTATAAATTTACATATTAGAATAATCTTCTCACTGTGTTTTTAATGTTTTTAGTTTTCAAATGGTAAAAATGGGACCCTATTACTAAGACTTCACTGTCCGTCCGTCTGTCTGTCACCAGACTGTCATGAACCACGATAGCTAGAGAGTTAATTTTCACAGACTATGTATTTCTGTTGCTGCTATTCGTAGTACAACAAGTACCTACTTAAAACAGAAATAAAAGAGAAAATAGAAAAGTCCCATACATCATGGTACGGAACCCTTCGTGCTCAAGTCCGACTCTCACTTGGCCAGTTTTTTGAAAGCTTTGTTTATAAGAAAAAGTATCTCATTTTAGCTTACAAACACACCCTTATGTAAACCTTGTGTTATACAAACAGAAAATATTGCAAAGGCTTTGTCATCCGATAACACTAAAATATGGCACCAAAGAGACCATGTGACGCTATATTCATATTATATGAGAAGCAATGAGGATAAACATCTACCAAAAATTCATCTCAGTTCCTTTAAATTGGTATAATATGTCTTGTCGGGTGCTACGTATATTATGTGGGAACTCAGAGAACTACAAAGTTGAGGTTTTGTAGTGATGGGGGTGTTTGGTTTCGAGGGTTTAGTCTTGGTTTGATTTTCAAGACAGAGATTGGTTTGTTTGACTGCCTTGTAGTAGCGAGGGGTTGATACAACCAGTCAGCTTACCTATAGCTACCTTCCAGGACCTATCTAGAACATGGCCAGGTGGGGTTTCTCCGGATCAGACACTTTGTGTGTGTGTGGGAGGGCCGCCCAAACGATGGCGCACTTGACGGCTTGCTCTCTCCTGTTAGCTGCTCTGCAGACGACCTCAACAGGGCAACAGATAATGCGATTGCCGTAGCAAAGTTTTGCTTTGATCAAGGTGCATTGCATTGGCCGCCGTTGACACGAAGAAGAAGAAGGACCTATCTATTCTAACACAAGTCAACAAATAAAATAATATCAAATATATACCTTTATAAAATTAAAATAGCAGGCATTTTTACTAAATTCTAACTAATAGGAGATGTTATAGTACATACTTAATGTAGATTTAAAGCAATGATTATTATTTTTATTGATAATTTTATCGGTATTTTTTTTCCGAACCGATCTTTTCGAAATCAAAAAGAGGTGGTCAAGTAATTACCTTAGCTAGTAAATCAAATTTATATCAATTTTATAGCTATAGGTGTTTGGAGGTACGAGGTGGTATATACCTCTTTAGGGTAAGATCTTCCACTGGACAGATGGGCAGGATATCTTAATATACCCGGTTAATCGGTTACCTAGAAATGTCACCCTTGGTATTATTCGAGAGATGGAATTGGATGGTTGCTTGGATGGATTGGAATAAAGTGAATAAAATGATTGTAGGGTGCTTTATAGTGTAACCAAGGGGGGGGGGGGCAGATGCCTATGAGGGGTATTACAATCCAAAAGTCAGAATGTCCAAATGCAAAAAAGACAACTTATCAATAAGTTCAAATGACAATCAAAGACAAAGTTATAACTCTTGACGTGCCTTGACTTCGTTCACTCAGGTGTTGATTTAGCTTAGTGTAACGAGTAATTTAAAATTAAATTCTCTTCACAAGGTTAATTTGTTTGACACTTTGACAGTTGGTTAATCATGTTTAACGTAATCAATTTATACTTTGCAAGTCAACTTTAGTCTTATACTCAAATGAGGCTTATGTAATGTCCCTTCCCTACAAGCCACACTCCAAACCCACATTTAGTATTCCACGCTGAAATTGCACTATTCAAACGCTAGTTTTAAACGAAAATTCGACAATATTATTCAAAGCGAGACTCGTGATGAACACTCAAATATTTCATTCTAATTAAACACCATTTATATTCTCCGATGTGGCTTTTGAGTAGAGGAAACCTGAGCATTAGCATAAGTTTCTGAGTCGCTGCTCAGTTCTGATAAGATTTAAGGGGATAACATACCTACGATGGCATTTTTAATGGAATGTTCGTTACCTTTTTTCATCCCTGTAACCCTGTAATTGTAAAAGTCTTACCGATAGGTATGCTAATAGTTTGTAATATATTATTACATGTTTTATTATTTATAATAACTTAGTAGTTTTTGAAGTGAAAACTTCTTATGGCGCGTTGGGCACTTTTGTGGGTGAGCATTTTCAGCCGTTCTCGACACAGATTTTGACGCGACAGATTTTGACGCGACAGATGAGATTTTATTTGTGTTAATCTTTTTGTTTAACTTATACTGCCATCTATTACACAAATTGAGAAACTTAGTTTCTAGAAAGACCGCTATTCGAATGTAGATGGCGCTGATTTAAATTTTTTACTGCCATCTAGCGAATAAAAAATAAACTATATTTGTTTAAGTGAGTGCTAATAGATGGCAGTAGCAGATCGTTTCAAGAAATATTCTATAAGAAATAACAAGTTTATTGTTTTCACTTCTGCCTGCACTCCCGGAGTGCGCTGTTTTTTTTTGTTAGCCTATACCTGATGTCCCAATGTTTTGCAAAGGCCTGTTCAAAGTGATTAATACAGTTCGCGATATGAATAATTACCATTCAATTAAAAACATTAAAATCGGAAAATGTAAATGGGAGAAACGAGCTATTTTAGTCAAGTTTATGTGGCGTTAAGGTCTAAATATGCGAAACCGTGTAAATGGCGTTTTGCTTTAGCTTTTTTTATTTTTAGTTGTATATCACTGTATGTTTTCCTATGAAAATAAAATAAATAAATAAATTTATTTTTGTATGTATTCGTGGTGTGTAACCCTCTTAAGGCTTTGCCCCACTGCTGCACTGCTGCGATCATGTGCACATGCGCAGTGATGTGCATTTTCTATGATATTGTCACAGTTGAGGGGATGGTTTTACTCAAACCCGAAATCGCCAGTACCCTACCATAAGTTCTTCTTCTTTTTGAGTCAATGACGTTCGACCTGTGAAGTTTTTCCTGCCCAATAGTTAGCCACTGCAACTACAGCATCGTTGGCCTCCATCAGGTCCTCCAATTTGCAGGTTTTAGGGCACAATGAGCATTGGAGCAGGTGCCTCATGAGTTGTTCCTCTTCGTATCGATAGCACAAATTAAAGGTGAACCCTGATAGGGTTACAATGTTTTTTTTCTTTTCAAGTCAGTGACGGTCGACCTGTCAGTTTTTTCCTACCCAATAGTTAGCCACTGCAACTGCAGCATCGTTGGCCTCCATCAGGTCCTCCAATTTGCAGGTTTTAGGTCACAATGAGCATGAGCATTGCATTGGTGCCCTATGAGTTGTTCGTCTCCTTCGTATCGATAGAACAAATTAAAGGCGAAATAATGAGGTAAGATCCGGTCTGCCCACTCGAGTTCTTTGGCGCTGTTTAAGGGCATTGGTTATTTCTGATTTTGATATTCCTAAAAAAATACTAAGACAAAAACGATCAGTTAACCTTTACTTAAAATACTGAGATGTGATAAATTTTTTGTTCAACAAAAAAATTGGCAATGATTTGGATAAAAAGTTTTTGAAAAGTTTAACTATACGTCTAAAAATTCAAAAAGATATGCCTGAACTTAATTCTAGTCTAGACTTAATTTTTCATTTTTTATTTAACTTTCATCTCGGTTAAATTTTACACTCGAATAAATATGTTTTTACTTCAACCTGTAATCAACTTTAATTTTCTTGCTCTCATGACAATTATACACCCACAGGCTGGTTTTACAAGTTCAATTAAGTTTATACCTAGCTAACTTTTTGTTCATATTTTTCTAGAAAATTAAAGTTAAAATAGACGAGAAATTGTCTGAAACAGAATTAAAAGCAACGTTATTGTGTCTCCGCTGACATTATCGTTCTGTAGGTACTCCAATCAGGATTTTTTGACCACATCTCATCTGAAGGGGCAACATTTACCCCCTCTTCAACATGATGATCACGACCGCTCTGTCAAGAGTGTAACGAAAAAGAAGAATAAAAATTAAAAGTCCAAGTGGGGGTCTTATCTTAGAGTCTTCTAGTCTGGAGTAATTAGTTGCTTCTAGATAACCATGCTACATCTTCGACCTCATCATCGCTTACCATCAGACGAGATGCGGTCAAAAAATCCTGATTGGAGTACAGAACAATCATGTCAATTTCGTCTATTTTAACTTTATTTTCTAGAAAAATATGAACAAAAAGGTTGCTATAAACTAAACTCCATCTCTCCCTGCTGGAGGTTATCCTGCTACATTCGTTTAAAGAACCTCCCACTGCAGCTGTGACTTGGTCAGTCCATTGCGTGGGTGATCTCCCGCGCTAATTTTTGTTAGGTAAACGTAAGTAGGTAGTTTTTATATTTTTTTATATTATTTAATTGTTATATTTTATTAACAAGAACACAAATAAAACATTACTTAATATTTTGGTGTAACGATGACAAATATGACATGAAAAAAAGTTGGTGAACTGTATTCGATAAACTTAACATAAAACAGGATTAACATATCCGTTAAAATAGTGTCATTATGAACCATTATTTGGATTTATATCATATTGGAATAATATCAAGTCAAAAACTGTTTAAATAATATACCAAATAGCGAAAAACCTTAGTTGAATATACATTACAATGGATGCAGAACTTTATTACCTGCACCTTCAATCTATTGTCCTTTATCCTCTTGACATTAGAACATGAATAAATCGGGAGACCGAAAATTTAAATACAAAAGACAAAAGTTCAAAGCTTCGATTTTACATTACCGTCACGTTGGGATTTCAAAAAATAATTATGTCCCCCGGGAAAGTTTTTTAATCATACGAAATGAGAGTGTCCCATAAAGTCAGAACCTTCGGAACAGTTTCGTTTGCAAACTTCATACTCGTGTTTTAATTAAAAATTCTAAGCTTAGATAATTAAAATATTCGGTGTTAATACCTTTTGCTCGATGTTTGGTGATTAAAGTTGATGTGGTCGGCCGAAATGGCGGCTTTTCAATTTTATTATTGGTCTTCGTAATTAACTTTGGTGTGCGAAAATGTTGAAATAATCAAAAGTGACGTTTTATGACACTGGGTATCATCGTCAGCTAAAACACTCGAAACCTTCATCTCAACAAAATAAGTCAATCTAGTATCCTTTAAAATATATTTCCAAATGTTAAAAGTGAGTTTTTTATGACAGTGAACATTTTCACACTGAACGCTCACAACCCTTAAAAAAATAAGCCAATCTAGTATCTCTTAAAACAACATTTTCAAACGTCAAAAGTGACATTTTATGACACTGGGCATTATCACCCCGAACGCTTATAGCCTTCAACTCACTGTACATCTCCCCGTAAAAATTAAGCCAGTCTAGTATCCCTTAGAACATTTTCAAATATCAAAAGTGACATTTTATGGCACGGCATCGTCACCCTGAAAACTCGCAACCTTCAGCTCACCATACAACTCCCTGTAAAAATATAAGCCAATCTAATATCCCTTTATACATTTTCAAACGTCATTGACATTTTTTTATGACACTGGGCATCGTCACCCTGAAAGCTTGCAACCTTCTGCATCCAAGCACCTCATCGTAAAAAAGCCAATTTAGGACCTCTCATTGACAGTGCCCCAATGAGGAATACTAGGATGGCTTATTTTTATTTAAGCTAGTTCTAAATTGCTTGATAGATGGAAGCTACCGTAGTCTCTGGTCAAGATACACATTGATCACCTCATTTCTTATACATATATTTTTTATTTTTGCCCGCTCCGGAAAGGCAAAAGGCTGCTCAATACTGCTCATTGAACCCGTACAGCCTCGTATTTACAATTTTCGTAGATTTTTTTTAGTTATACACATCTTTCCGTTTTTTTACCTATCAAGACTTGTCCTTTTTTAGATTTTAATTTAGTTCATTTATTTGCGTAAAAGTTGGTACATTAATAAGAACTTATAAAATATATAGATTCTCAACTTTAGTCAAATGTATTGACATGCAAATACAAAGTATGACCATTATTGACCATGAAGCATTTTGGAGACACATTTTACCTTGTATAACAGAAATTAAAAGCCTGCTTACTGGTAAGCCTACTGATCACCTATATTACAAATCTGTATGAAGATTTCATACATAACTTTTTGCACCCACGTGTGTCCGGTTCTCTCTATATTTTTATTTACAAACAACTAATACATAGGTTTATAAATAGGTTACAATACAATACAAGTACATAGTTACAATCCCTTGCCGTATTAATAGAAAATGTTAGCAATAAATATGTCGATATCCGCTCCAAAAACGATACGATTCAAGCTTTGTTGTCGACTGAGATTAGATTTACAAAGAAATTACCTATATTTTCCCTTTCGATTAATAAATAACATATATAAATTTGTTACGACCTACATGGTTGTTGGTAGATAATACGTTAATATTGCTAATTAAGATACGTACAATGTACAGCATGCGTCATAAGTCCACTATCAGTTGTCAATAAAAATATACTATAAAACAAGTAGTACTAATAGACGTTACACACAAACTTAAATACTTGAATATATTTGAAAGGATATATTCCCGTTTTTATTTTTGTTTTAAACCTGACGTTTGGGGAACTTTGCGTCAGGTTTAAATCAAAAATAAAAACGCGAATATATCCGTTCAAATATAACTAGGAGTTCAAGTCGCGAAAACCTTAGAAAATACTTAAATACTTGAATTGAAAGTACGCAGTGTGATTATTATTTTCAACATGTTAGCTACGTCTTTAGTTGTGTGAGTGGTATAAGCCGCCACCCGCTACACCAACCAACGTGGGTTCCATCCACAGGTTACGTTGTTATAATGTTCAAATAGTGTTGCACAGGATTGAAAACGTTAAGGTGGCGGTGCATTTTTGAGCGTCGATTTTACGTTATCACAATTGTACATTTTGACACTGAGACTATTTTACCCATTGACATCTTGACACATTTAGAATCTGGTCTAATATGGATTACTTTTTAATTCGACTAGCCTGTTACCCACGACAACGTCCGCGTATGAGTTGTATTACCAAAATACTTTCTTAGCTGATACCTACGTTTTAATAGTTAGGTATCTGTATGCAAAATTCCAATTTGTCCATTGCATTGGTTCTAACTTTGAATTGATATACCAGTCAGTGAGGGAGGACATAGAACATTAAATTTTTAAATGATAAAAAAAAATCAAAAGCTGCTAATTAAAAATGAAATTGACAAAGAAAATCACCATCAAAAAATTTCAACGAAATTTTGCCAATTGCTTTTAAAAACTCTTCAATTTTCCAACAAAATTGTTCAACGTTGCAACAGACAAGGGCTCTTCAAATTTGGCTGCAAAATCGGGCAGAATTGCAACTCAAACCGAGCCCTGAATAAATAGATAAAGCCTCTTTTTAATTATTCAAATGATGTCCCACCAGCGTTAGTGGACTGAACTCGAAATTCCGCTCCAATACGAAACGAGTTTCAACTTTAACGCTCCAGAAATTGTGTCCAATTTGATTTGGCACGTTCCTCGGATGCGAGCGTAACCATTTCCTTTTGCTATATTGGTACTTTATTAAGCTTTTTGCCAGTTTAGAGCTTGCAGTTTGGGAGCAATAACGTTTTTGAGCAATTCCGCTGGAGGACAAAAATATTCGATGATAGCCTGATTACCATAGCCATCGGCGCGTTAAGGCGTTGTCATTTTGATCATGAGCCAATTAAGCTTCGCTTTGTTACGTAAATAATAGCAAGTTGATCCTTTGAGAGCAATATTTTTACATTTTCTACTGAATAATAACGTTGAACAACCGGTTTTCTTCAGATAAATGAGAGAACATCGCTTTATAAATATGAAAATGGTTTTAATACCTAGGTACCTACTTATCTGAAAACTACCGTGGCAGGAAATTCCGACCAACTAACTCTATAATAACAATATAATAAAAAATATTCAGTACTATTACATACAGCGCCATCAAGGTCCAACATGAGCTGCTTGGCTAGGTCATTATGGCCAGATGAAGAATGGAATATTTGAATTTTTTTTTTTTTGAACAAATTTAGAAACAGCAAGACCAAAGTCAAAGTCAAAATATAATTATTTTTGGAATCATTCGCATGAATTCACTTGAAGCGCCTTAAAAACAGACGGACAAGCGAGTGATCTTACAGGGTTCCTTTTTTACCTTGTGAGGTAGGTACCTACCCAAGGTTTGAACCCTAAAATACAAAAAACTAAGTTAGGATGTATGCCTTCCAGAAACAAAATTAAATATCTGTAGATAGGTAATACAAATGTTATTACCACAGCGGGAATCGAACATAGAACCTGCGTAATGGAAAGAAGTCATCCCGAAGAAATATCATGTCAACAGAACCTGATACATTACCATTTTGCATACTTCAACGCGTTGCTATGGTTACTTGGCAATAACGTAACGTAACGCATGACGTCATACATTCTCGTAAATGACGGTGTTCATCGATCTAAAAGATGTTATCACGTCAAAAATCAACACGACAAATACGATGCAAAATAACATTCAATGAGCAGCCCTATTCGTATCTACATTTAAACAACCAAACACAATCTAAAACTCCTCACACAACAGAAGCAACACATTTGACCAAATATAAAACAGAAATCAGCTTCACGGAACTGTACAGGTAACTTGTCTAAACAAAATTGTAGAATGCACGCAAAGTTTTCCACACTGCGAACTAATTCGAAATAACATCAGCGTGGACCCGTTTACATCAAAGTGGAATTTATGGGATAACTCGATTTGGCGTTTTGGTGAGTTTGGATAGATAGGGTAGATAGTTATATTTTTGTTTCGTGTGTGTATTGCCAAAAGACCGGGTCGGGAAATGATCACTCAATACGTCCCCACTGGTTGGACCGAGCTGAATTAATGTTCCCAAACATTAAACACGCATAAGTTAAATCACTACATAGTATAAATTAAAGTCACTTTTCGCCGTCCCTATGTCCATTCGTATGCTTAGATCTTTAAAGCTACGAAACGGATTTTGATGCGGTTTTTTTAATAGATAGAGTGATTCAAAAGGAAGGTTTATATGTATAATATATGCATAATATAGCCATGCGAAGCCGGAGCGGGTCGCTAGTAAATAAAAAAAAAAATATTGCCGGACATTCCACACATCGCCGTCTAGCCCCAAGTAATTAGACTTGTGTTATGGGTTCTAGACAACGGATATACTGCTTATATACTTTTCTTTTGTAAATATATACTTATAATACATAGAAACAACTAGACCATAGACAAATATCTAAGCATAAATACTTGTCTGAGGCGGGAACCGAACTCGCGGTCCTGTGTTCGGCAGTCCGGCATGGTGACCATTGTGCCAACTGGATCGTCAAACCCAGTTTCCGACAATGCTGCTTAAATACGTAGAAGGTGACGAGTTGGAGTAGAATTGACACGTCAATATGCTTTTCTTTTAAAGCGTTTCAATGTGATCTTATGTAAATAAATGTATAAAGAAATACTTTGACTTTCTACTAGTAATACATTAATTCGACTTTTACTACTTCACTCGTCGAGCGTGACGAATAGAATGAGAGTTATCAGTAGAGTTAAATGCATTCGACTTTGCAATATTCATTTCATTCCAGAACATCGTATTCTGTTCTTGATAACATAAGGGTACGTATTGTACCATCATTTCTATTTGCGCAACCTACTGCACCAGGGAAAAACACTAATGTCGTAGCTATGGTCATTAAATCAAGTCCTTTCAGTTTAATATTCTTCTCATTAGATTTAAATCTCTTCAAGTCCAAATTATACCGAAGAACAGTGCTCCACGGTTTCACCCGCGTAACTCCCGATCCCGCAGAAATATCGGTATAAAAAGCATAACTTATAACAATCCCAATGAGTCAATGTGTCATCATAATTATCAAATTTCGTCGAAATCGGTCCAGTAGTTTCGGAGCCTATTCTTTACAAACATAACAAATCAGTCTTTCCTCTTTATAATATTAAATAAATATTTTATTATATATAAATATAAATATTTTATAGGTAGATTAAATTATCATACAAGATCGAATTTCATTCTCACAACATTTTGGTCTCAAAAGAAAAGTAAAAGTCAATTCACTCTACCTCGAAAGATACCTAGTCCGAAATAAGATTTACTAAAACTCAGTTCGCCGAATAATTCTAAACAAGGTTTAGTGGATTCCATACAGTGGTGTATCAAAGACTCTAAGCCTTACTATCTAGGAAAGATTATTTTGGGTTAGATAATAAATAGTACTATCTAGCCTAACGTTATTTGCCGCACTATGTATTGTCATTCCGTGGACGTTATCTTAGGAAAAAATGCGCTTAGTTTGAGATGGGTCTTTTTTTAAAAGATACCTTTTCATGGATGTTTTAAAAGAGTGTGCAACGCAGCCACATAAATGTAAAGTTTTAAAAACTAATGGATGGAGTTCCATAAAACAAATATCATAAAAAATTAGATATAAGAAAAATGTGTCTATTTTTTGAATAAAATGGTGGAATATGATTCACTTTGCTGCAGCTGCTACGTGATTATTAGAACTTTTATGATCAAGTTACCTAACAAAAGCGGGATGCCAATGAAGGCATTATGCCTAAATGAAAGGTTTGCCTAGAAAGCTTTTCGCCCTAAGCGAGAGATGCAAAATGCCTGAAATGTGAAAGTGACTAACAAGCAGTTTGCTGAAAGTGGATGCTTTTTAGCAAGATATTAAAATTTATCCCTCGACCTTGCTCCGTCCCTGCATATAGGAAATAAATATTATTATTATCGTGTATAAAAAGGCTTTTACCAAAAATACCGTCAGGGTTTGAGATCTCTGTGATTTTGGTGTATATTCTGTTAGGTCAGCGTTTTGTTGGTATGAATATACCTGTCAGTTATACGGTTGCGTACGTTTTTTAAGGTTCCTTACCCAAAGGATAAAAACGGGACCCTATTGCTAAGATTTCGCTGTCCGTCCATCTGTTCAGACCAGACTGTATCTCATCAATCGTGATAGCTAGAAAATTGAAACTTTCACAGATGATGTATTTCTTTTGCCGCTATAACAACGAATACTAAAAACAGAAAAAAGTAAATATTTTTTGAGTAAGTATGTTTTTAAGGCTTTAAATGATTTTCATGTTTCCAATTTTAAAGGCAATTTTTTTTTGTTAATTATCCTCCCAAGGGGGCAGGCAAAAGAATTTTAGTGTATACAGACAGACTCGTCAAAAATTTTTTTTTATTAGGTGAATAAAGTTTATTTAAGATTTTAAATAATGTCTTTTGTTTTATGAAAAGCGGTACAGGTGTTTAAAAACTAAAATGGTATTTAATGCACCTAGGTGAAATTAGCTCAGGCGAATTAAGTTTACGACTTCTCATAATAGTGTGACATATTATTATATTAAAATATTTATTTCATTGGTTTACCACGAGCTGTTTCCGCACTCAATAAAACGTACCAAAATAATTTCCCATAAAACTTTAAAACTAGAATAAGCCAATACGTGAGATTGCTTAAAACAGGGTGAACAAACTAATATAATTTTGTGTAGATACATAACTGATAGAGACAGAGATACCATTTTAAGCTATCTATCTCGGGACTCGTGAATTAGCCGATTTTAGTCTTCAAGTTTTATAGGAAACTAACGACCCGCCTCGGCTTCGCACGGCTAATATTATGCATATATTATACATATAAACATTTCTCTTGAATCACTCTATCTATTTAAAAAAACCGCATCAAAATCCGTTGCGTAGTTTTAAAGATCTAAGCATACAAAGGGAAATAGGGACATAGGGACAGAGAAAGCGACTTTGTTTTATACTATGTAGTGATAATAATATTACGACCTAATAAGTTGAGATATTGATTCCCGTCTTAAAAATGTTTTTTGTACTGTTTTGGGTGTTTCTGTGTGTATTAGGAAAAGTATATTAGTAATTTATCTGTTGTCTGGTCACCATAACACAAGCCTAGTTGCTTAACTTAAAATGTCCAACAATATTTATTGCATGCATGCTACAAACTCGACCTCATCGTCTTATCGTTGTTTCCTATCGGGTGGTCAAATGCAAGCCTATTTAGGAACTTAATTATTTAATACTTATCATCGAAAATTGGTATCAGTTCTACAGTTCATATACAGTAGGTACACCAACCTATTGTTTGTGTTTCAATTGAATCGCAACCAAACGTTGCTGTAGTACTACTAAAGTACTGAATTTACTAGAAATCTTGCAGTGTACATAATTATAAATATAATCGTTTCGGCTCTACAGCTAACGCCATCAAGGCCCAAAACTAAGCCATTTACGGCTTATCAAAGTCAAAATAATTTATTAACTTGGAAT
The DNA here is from genome assembly GCA_907269075.1 of Idaea aversata. Lineage (NCBI taxonomy): Eukaryota > Metazoa > Arthropoda > Insecta > Lepidoptera > Geometridae > Idaea > Idaea aversata. The sequence goes on from OU026100.1 coordinate 2,369,452, forward strand.
CATGCAATTTGTATGAAATCATAATATTGAAAATTCTTAAATGCATGCCTTTGGAACGTGTCCACGAATGAGAAGAAGGCACAAGAAACTCATGGGGCTTTTTGTGATCATGCTCACAAAGGTCAATATTACAACGTAATTATAAAATAATACATGTAAGTATGGGTGACAGACATCGAATAGAATACTAATATACTATTGTTAGATTGTAGGTCCCTACGTACGTACAGAAACACTGAAACCAGAAAAAAATATCTGTAATATTTTTTCAACGGGCGTTCACTCACCTGACGAGGTCATCGATTTATCTCCCTGTTATGTTTCAATATTTATTTATTTATTTTTTATTGTTTGTTGAGCGCAAGGTTTCTATATAATTTCTACACGATGTACCTGCCTCGGCTCAGAGCACACTCAGAGATCACTGGACGCGTTCGTAGAAACGACATTCGGAAATTAAACCGACGAGCTTTCGAGAGTCTAGCTACCGGTCAGCGACAATGCACGGAGTGGTATTCAATATTGATGGTTTAGAATTTACAATAGCACTGTAACAGGAAGTTAGACAGTTTCATCGCAATCGGTCCAGTAGTTTTTGCGTGAAGGATTAACAAACATACATACACACGCACACACACAAACTTTCACATTTATAATATTAGTAGGATAGGATACTAAAACCTTTATCTTGAATCACTCTATTAAAAAAACTACATCTAAATCCGTTGCTAACTTTTAAAGATCTAAGCATACATAGGGACAGACAGACAGCGGAAAGCGACTTTGTTTGATACTATGTAGTGACTTATGGTGAAAGGTGAAATTTGGTTGTTAAAATCACTACATAGTATAAAACAAAGTCGCTTTCTCTGTCCCTATGTCCCTTTATCCCTATGAATGTTTAAATCTTTAAAACGGATTTTGATGCGGTTTTTTTAATAGATAGAGTGATTCAAGAGGAAGGTTTATATGTATAATACATGCATAATATAACAATGCGAAGCCGGGGAAAAAAAACTTTAGACTTTGGTTAGGTACCTATATAAAATGTTGTCTTTTCAAAAAATTACTTTTCTAATCTCAAACGCTACTTTAAAACATCGTGGATAGTCGATAAATTGCAAGCTAACAACAAATTCGATGCACTTTTCCCGCCATATCTTCCGAGTTCCGGAAAAGACCGGAAGTCCGGCGGACGTCACTTCCGGAACCGGTCCCTGGTTATTTATACGGATCTTTAGTTTAAAGCTTGTTTTTTGTCCTTTTGCGAAAGTAAACTATTTGTCCCTTGTTTTGTCGGGGCGAATTGTTTGTTATGTAAGAAATATTTTCTTTGGTAGAGCAAAATGTGACATTTTGCGAATGTGGTATTTTGAGAAAGTACATTATTAGGATAGATGATTTTGTCAAGTTTGAAAATATGACGTTTTTCTAATATCTAATAAGTAGTACTGTCATAAGCCGGAATTTCAACGGTTAACACGACTACGTAGTATCCAACAAAATATTTAAAATAAATGTCCAAAAATAAAAATGTCCAACTAAAAACCTGTGCCTTGCTATTTATCCAAAAACCTATCTCAGCTACTTCCTCTTTAAAAAATATTTATAATCCTCCTATCAAAATTATTGACAAAAACATGGGGGTAGAAAATTCTTCATTTTGTCAACGAGTATATTTGAGAACCTTTCTTCAAAAAATAACACCTTTCCCGCCTAAAAATACAGCGGCATATTCGAGAGCGTTCAGTACAGTCATGGATAAAAATGCATTTATTCATGACTAAGGCACGCCAGGTGGTTTTTAATATTTCTTCCGAAAATTCTAGGTACGATCGTGAACTTAATCGATTATAATATACAACTGAAAATAGCAACACTATTTGTCTTAAAATTTGAATTAAACTTGATAGTTGTAACGATGAAATATGTAATATATTGGAAATGGTAGTTACCAGATTAAAAAATGACTATACCTATAATATTTTTTGCATTGAAATAATATGTTCAAATATTGTATTTTTACAATATATACGATAATTTGTCTGTTGCCACAAAGTACATGTTTGCATTACATTTTACCGGAAAAAATAAAAAATCTCCAGGGAGTGAGTCTACAAATATGGCCTGTTACGTTATCGTCTGTTATGGGTGAAGGTAATACGAAACTATAATGTTGTTTTGTTATGTATAAACATCTGGGACTTTTTTTTTCATCATAAGTCAGCGTTTGGCCACTATCTCATACGATGGTAAGTGACGATGCGGTGTAAGATGTAGCACGTTTAATACTCACTGAAAAACTCTCGAGCATAGAACTGTTTCTGTTCCAAAACCAAACAAATCAATTCTAACATTCCAAATTAAAGCAAGACCCGCCAAAACCACAACAATTCAAACTAAATTGAACCCAACGTCTCGGGAAATAGAGGCTATAACTTACGGCTAAAACAAACGCGTTTGCAAGACATTGTCGCCGAGATTTCTTGGTATGTCAACCGTCTGTCATCTGTCAAGAAAATTGGCTAAACGTGTAACACGGTTCGCGAACATATAAATCAATTTAACTGAACAAACAGTCTTGTTTTCAGAATTCCAATTCGGATATTGCCTTTACAGACTAAAGTATTACTGTCGGACGATTATTCGACGATAGGTTAATATTAATAAATACTTACAACGAGAGAAAAAAATCGCGACCGTGAGATATAACCCTCAATGTCCCATTCGTTAATTCACCATGACGTTCACATTGGTCTGCCAAACACAGGGTTGCGGGTTCGATTTCCGCCTCAGACAAGTATTTATGCTTAGATATTTGTGTGGTCTGGTTGTTTCTATGTATTAAAAGTATATATTTACAAAAGAAAAAGTATATAAGTAGTATATCCGTTGTCTAGCACTCTTAACACAAGTCTAGTTACTTGACTTGGGGACCGGTGTGAAGTTGGCAGCCAAAGTTAGCAGCCTATAACCCGACTAAATTGAGATGTAATTTTTATAAAGTAAGTGATATCGAGCTTAATAAGCTTAAAAACTTATTAAAAGCATCAAATATAGTAACAACAATAAAAAACCATGCCCCTCAAACAAAAAACGAATAATATCCAAACGCCAATTGACAAACCTATAGGAAATGATTATGAAAATCCGCTATGTCTATGGCTGTTGGTGAATTGCGACCAGTCACACCGGGAAAATAGCATCAAAAACAGCTCAGCCATTTAGAACACAGTCCAAACTATCTATCCTATGCCAAAAGAAAGCGGCTAAAATGGTCCTTGACCCTTCTCTGACGTCTTGAAAAAGTTGAATGAATTTCTTCTAAAAAATCGCTAAGTCTATAGCTGCTGGTGAATTGCGACCAGTCAGACCGGGAAAATGGCATCAAAAACAGCTCAGCCATTTAGAACACAGTCCAAACTATCTATCCTATGCCAAAAGAAAGCGGCTAAAATGTTCCTTGACCCTTCTCTGACGTCTTGAAAAAGTCGAATTAATTTCTTCTAAAAATCCGCTATGTCTATAGCTGCTGGTGAATTGCGACCAGTCAGACCGGGAAAATGGCATCAAAAACAGCTCAGTCATTTAAAACACAGTCCAAATTATCTATCCTATGCCAAAAGAAAGTGGCTAAAATGGTCCATGACCCTTCACTGACATCCTGAAAAAGTCTAAACAATTTCTTTAAAAAATCCGCTATGTCTATAGCTGCTGGTGAATTGCGACCAGTCAGACCGGGAAAATGGCATCAAAAACAGCTCAGTCATTTAGAACACAGTCCAAGCTATCTATCCTATGCCTAAAGAAAGCGGCTAAAATGTTCCTTGACCCTTCTCTGACGTCTTGAAAAAGTCGAATGAATTTCATCTAAAAATCCGCTATGTCTATAGCTGCTGGTGAATTGCGACCAGTCAGACCGGGAAAATGGCATCAAAAACAGCTCAGCTATTTAGAACACAATCCAAACTATCTATCCTATGCCAAAAGAAAGTGGCTAAAATGGTCCTTGACCCTTCACTGACATCCTGAAAAAGTCTAAACAATTCCTTTAAAAAATCCGCTATGTCTATAGCTGCTGGTGAATTGCGACCAGTCAGACCGGGAAAATGGCATCAAAAACAGCTCAGCTATTTAGAACACAATCCAAACTATCTATCCTATGCCAAAAGAAAGTGGCTAAAATGGTCCTTGACCCTTCACTGACATCCTGAAAAAGTCTAAACAATTCCTTTAAAAAATCCGCTATGTCTATAGCTGCTGGTGAATTGCGACCAGTCAGACCGGGAAAATGGCATCAAAAACAGCTCAGCCATTTAGAAAACAGTCTAAACTATGTCTCCTAGGCCAAAAGAAAGCGGCTGAAATGGTCCTTGACCCTTCGCTGACATCCTAAAAAAGTCTAAACAATTTCTTTAAAAAATCCGCTATGTCTATAGCTGCTGGTGAATTGCGACCAGTCAGACCGGGAAAATCGAATCAAAAACAGCTCAGCTATTTAGAACACAGTCCAACTATCTATCCTATGCCAAAAGAAAGCGGCTAAAATGGTCCTTGACCCTTCTCTGACATCTTGAATAAGTCGAATGAATTTCTTTTAAAAATCCGCTATGTCTATGGCCGCTGGTGAATTGCGACCAGTCAGACCGGGAAAATGGCATCAAAAACAGCTCAGCCATTTAGAACACAGTCCATACTATCTATTCTATGCCAAATCAAAGCGGCTAAAATGGTCCTTGACCCTTCACTGACATCCTGAAAAAGTCCAATGAATTTCTTCAAGAAATCCGCTATGTCTATGGCTGCTGGTGAATTGCGACCAGTGAGACCGGGAAAATGGCATCAAAAACAGCTCGGCCATTTAGAACACAGTCCAAACTATCTATCCTATGCCAAAAGAAAGCGGCTAAAATGATCCTTGACCCTTCACTGACATCCTGAAAAGTCTAAAAAATTCCTTTAAAAAATCCGCTATGTCTATAGCTGCTGGTGAATTGCGACCAGTCAGACCGGGAAAATCGCATTAAAAACAGCTCAGCCATTTAGACCACAGTCCAAACTATCTATCCTATGCCAAAAGAAAGCGGCTAAAATGGTCCTTGACCCTTCTCTAACTTCTTGAAAAAGTCGAATGAATTTCTTTTAAAAATCCGCTATGTCTATGGCTGCTGGTGAATTGCGACCAGTCAGACCGGGAAAATGGCATCAAAAACAGCTCAGCCATTTAGAACACAGTCTAAACTATCTATCCTATGCCAAAAGAAAGCGGCTAAAATGGTCCTTGACCCTTCTCTGACGTCTTGAAAAAGTCGAATGAATTTCTTCTAAAAATTCGCTAAGTCTATAGCTGCTGGTGAATTGCGACCAGTCAGACCGGGAAAATGGCATCAAAAACAGCTCAGCCATTTAGAACACAGTCCAAACTATCTATCCTATGCCAAAAGAAAGCGGCTAAAATGGTCCTTGACCCTTCTCTGACGTCTTGAAAAAGTCGAATGAATTTCTACTAAAAATCCGCTATGTCTATGGCTGCTGGTGAATTGCGACCAGTCAGACCGGGAAAATCGCATTAAAAACAGTTTAGCCATTTAGAACACAGTCCAAACTATCTATCCTATGCCAAAAGAAAGCGGCTAAAATGGTCCTTGACCCTTCACTGACATCCTGAAAAAGTATAATGAATTTCTTTTATAAATCCGCTATGTCTATGGCTGCTGGTGAATTGCGACCAGTCAGACCGGGAAAATGGCATCAAAAACAGCTCAGCCATTTACAACAAAGTCCAAACTATCTATCCTATGCCAAAAGAAAGCGGCTAAAATGGTCCTTGACCCTTCACTGACATCCTAAAAAAGTCTAAAAAATTCCTTTAAAAAATCCTCTATGTCTATAGCTGCTGGTGAATTGCGACCAGTCAGACCGGGAAAATCGCATTAAAAACAGCTCAGCCATTTAGACCTCAGTCCAAATTATCTATCCTATGCCAAAAGAAAGCGGCTAAAATGGTCCTTGACCCTTCTCTAACATCTTGAAAAAGTCAAATGAATTTCTTTTAAAAATCCGCTATGTCTATGGCTGCTGGTGAATTGCGACCAGTCAGACCGGGAAAATGGCATCAAAAACAGCTCAGCCATTTAGAACACAGTCCAAACTATCTATCCCATGCCAAAAGAAAGCGGCTAAAATGGTCCTTGACACTTCGCTGACATCCTGAAAAAGTCTTAACATTTTTTGAAGTGAAAACTTCTTTAGCGGCGTTGAGCACTTTTTCTGTAATGGGTATAAAATCTTAAACTCGCGTCAGGACACGTGACCTGATCGAAAAAGCGTAAGACGGATGGAGAGTAGACAGCTATCCCCTCTCTACGGCGCGGCGAAAATGTATGCCTGGGCCTACTGTTTTTAATTTGGCTGTGAGTGTATTAAGACGTAAATATGGTATTTTTTAACGGACGACTATAGACGGACGACAAATGTCGGACGACTATTTGTCGCACGACTATTGACGGACGACAAATTTCGGACGACAAATGTCGGACGACTATTTGTTGGACGACAATTTTTTTTTTATCTAAAACTCTTTTTGCGTATGTTCTCGCGACATATGAGATTTTACACAGATATACAGTTTTCACTTCTGCCTGCACTCCCGGAGTGCGCTGTTTTTTTTTTAAATCCGCTATGTCTATAGCTGCTGGTGAATTGCGACCAGTCAGACCGGGAAAATCGCATCAAAAACTGCTCAGCCATTTAGAACACAGTCCAAACTATCTATCCTATGCCAAAAGAAAGCGGCTAAAATGGTCCTTGACCCTTCACTGACATCTTGAAAAAGTCGAATGATTTTTCTCAAAAAAATTCGCTATGTTTATGGCTGCTGGTGAATTGCGACCAGTCAGACCCGGAAAATGGCATCAAAAACAGCTCAGCCATTTAGAACACAGTCCAAACTATCTATCCTATGCCAAAAGAAAGCGGCTAAGATGGTCCTTGACCCTTTACTAACATCATGAAAAAGTAAAATACATTTCTTTAAAAAATCCGCAATGTCTATGGCTGCTGGTGAATTGCGACCAGTCAGACCGGGAAAATCGCATTAAAAACAGCTCAGCCATTTAGAACACAGTCCAAACTGTCTATCCTATGCCAAAAGAAAGCGGCTAAAATGGTCCTTGACCCTTCTCTGACATCTTGAAAAAGTCGAATGAATTTATTTTAAAAATCCGCTATGTCTATGGCTGCTGGTGAATTGCGACAAGTCAGACCGGGAAAATGGCATCAAAAACAGCTCAGCTATTTAGAACACAGTCCAAACTATCTATCCTATGCCAAAAGAAAGCGGCTAAAATGGTCCTTGACCCTTCACTGACATCCTGAAAAAGTCTAAACAATTTCTTTAAAAAATCCGCTATGTCTATAGCTGCTGGCGAATTGCGACCAGTCAGACCGGTAAAATCGCATTAAAAACAGCTCAGCCATTTAGAACACAGTCCAAACTATCTATCCTATGCCAAAAGAAAGCGGCTAATATGGTCCTTGACCCTTCTCTGACATCTTGAAAAAGTCGAATAAATTTCTTTTAAAAATCCGCTATGTCTATGGCTGCTGGTGAATTGCGACCAGTCAGACCGGGAAAATGGCATCAAAAACAGCTCAGCCATTTAAAACACAGTCCAAACTATCTATCCTATGCCAAAAGGAAGCGGTTAAAGTGGTCCTTGACCCTTCACTGACATCCTGAAAAAGTCTAAACAATTTCTTTAAGAAATCCGCTTTGTCTATAGCTGCTGGTGAATTGCGACCAGTCAGACCGGGAAAATGGCATCAAAAACAGCTCAGCTATTTAGAACACAGTCCAAACTATCTATCCTATGCCAAAAGAAAGCGGCTAAAATGGTCCTTGACCCTTCACTGACATTCTGAAAAAGTCTAAACAATTTCTTTAAAAAATCCGCTATGTCTATAGCTGCTGGTGAATTGCGACCAGTAAGACCGGGAAAATGGCATCAAAAACAGCTCAGCCATTTAGAACACAGTCCAAACTATCTATCCTATGCCAAATGAAAGCGGCTAAAATGGTCCTTGACCCTTCACTGACATCATGAAAAAGTATAATGAATTTCTTCTAAAAATCCGCTATGTCTATAGCTGCTGGTGAATTGCGACCAGTCAGACAGGGAAAATGGCATCAAAAACAGCTCAGCTATTTAGACCACAGTCCAAACTATCTATCCTATGCCAAAAGAAAGCGGCTAAAATGGTCCTTGACCCTTCGCTGACATCCTGAAAAAGTCTAAACAATTTCTTTAAAAAATCCGCTATGTCTATAGCTGCTGGTGAATTGCGACCAGTCAGACCGGGAAAATGGCATCAAAAACAGCTCAGCCATTTAGAACACAGTCCAAGCTATCTATCCTATGCCTAAAGAAAGCGGCTAAAATGTTCCTTGACCCTTCTCTGACGTCTTGAAAAAGTCGAATGAATTTCATCTAAAAATCTGCTATGTCTATGGCTGCTGGTGAATTGCGACCAGTTAAACCGGGAAAATGGCATCAAAAACAGCTCAGCCATTTAGACCACAGTCCAAACTATCTATCCTATGCAAAAAGAAAGCGGCTAAAATGGTCCTTGACCCTTCACTGACATCTTGAAAAAGTCGAATGATTTTTCTCAAAAAAATCCGCTATGTTTATGGCTGCTGGTGAATTGCGACCAGTCAGACCCGGAAAATGGCATCAAAAACAGCTCAGCCATTTAGAACACAGTCCAAAATATCTATCCTATGCCAAAAGAAAGTGGCTAAAATGGTCCTTGACCATTCGCTGACGCCCTGAAAAAGTCTAAACTATTTCTTTAAAAAATCCGCTATGTCTATAGCTGCTGGTGAATTGCGACCAGTCAGACCGGGAAAATGGCATCAAAATCAGCTCAGCCATTTAGATCACAGTCCAAACTATCTATCCAATGCCAAAAGGAAGCGGCTAAAGTGGTCCTTGACCCTTCACTGACATCCTGAAAAAGTCTAAACAATTCCTTAAAAAAATCCGCTATTTCTATAGCTGCTGGTGAATTGCGACCAGTCAGACCGGGAAAATGGCATCAAAAACAGCTCAGCCATTTAGAACACAGGCCAAACTATCTATCCTATGCCAAAAAAAAGCGGCTAAAATGGTCCTTGACCCATTGCTGACATCCTGAAAAAGTCTAAACAATTTCTTTAAAAAATCCGCTATGTCTATGGCTGCTGGTGAATTGCGACCAGTCAGACCGGGAAAATCGCATCAAAAACTGCTCAGCCATTTAGAACACAGTCCATACTATCTAATCTATGCCAAATCAAAGCGGCTAAAATGGTCCTTGACCCTTCTCTGACATCCTGAAAAAGTCCAATGAATTTCTTCAAGAAATCCGCTATGTCTATGGCTGCTGGTGAATTGCGACCAGTCAGACCGGGAAAATCGCATCAAAAACTGCTCAGCCATTTAGAACACAGTCCAAACTATCTATCCTATGCCAAAAGAAAGCGGCTAAAATGGTCCTTGACCCTTCACTGACATCTTGAAAAAGTCGAATGATTTTTCTCAAAAAAATCCGCTATGTTTATGGCTGCTGGTGAATTGCGACCAGTCAGACCCGGAAAATGGCATCAAAAACAGCTCAGCCATTTAGAACACAGTCCAAACTATCTATCCTATGCCAAAAGAAAGCGGCTAAAATGGTCCTTGACCCTTCTCTGACATCTTAAAAAGTCGAATGAATTTCTTCTAAAAATCCGCTATGTCTATGGCTGCTGGTGAATTGCGACCAGTCAGACCGGGAAAATCGAATCAAAAACAGCTCATCCACTTAGAACACAGTACAAGCTATCTATTGTATGCCAAAAGAAAGCGGCTAAAATGGTCCTTGACCCTTCACTGACATCCTGAAAAAGTCTAAACAATTTCTTTAAAAAATCCGCTATGTCTATAGCTGCTGGTGAATTGCGACCAGTCAGACCGGGAAAATGGCATTAAAAACAGCTCGGCCATTTAGAACACAGTCTAAACTATCTATCCTATGCCAAAGACATAGACATAGCGGATTTTTAGAAGAAATTCATTATACTTTTTCATGATGTCAGTGAAGGGTCAAGGACCATTTTGGCCGCTTTCATTTGGCATAGGATAGATAGTTTGGACTGTGTTCTAAATGACTGAGCTGTTTTTAATGCCATTTTCCCGGTCTGACTGGTCGCAATTCACCAGCAGCCATAGACATAGCGGATTTTTTAAAGAAATGTATTATACTTTTTCATGATGTTAGTAAAGGGTCAAGGACCATCTTAGCCGCTTTCTTTTGGCATAGGATAGATAGTTTAGACTGTGTTCTAAATGGCTGAGCTGTTTTTAATGCCATTTTCCCGGTCTGACTGGTCGCAATTCACCAGCAGCTATAGACATAGCGGATTTTTTAAAGAAATTGTTTAGACTTTTTCAGGATGTCAGTGAAGGGTCAAGGACCATTTTAGCCGCTTTCTTTTGGCATAGGATAGATATTTTGGACTGTGGTCTAAAAGGCTGAGCTGTTTTTGATTTGATTTTCTCGGTCTGACTGGTCGCAATTCACCAGCAGCTATAGACATAGCGGATTTTTTGAAGAAATTCATTGGACTTTGTCAGGATGTCAGTGAAGGGTCAAGGACCATTTTAGCCGCTTTCATTTGGCATTGGATAGATAGTTTGGACTGTGTTCTAAATGGCTTAGCTGTTTTTGATGCCATTTTCCCGGTCTGACTGGTCGCAATTCACCAGCAGCTATAGACATAGCGGATTTTTAAAAGAAATTGTTTAGACTTTTTCAGGATGTCAGCGAAGGGTCAAGGACCATTTTAGCCGCTTTCTTTTGGCCTAGGAGAGATAGTTTAGACTGTTTTCTAAATGGCTGAGCTGTTTTTGATGCCATTTTCCCGGTCTGACTGGTCGCAATTCACCAGCAGCCATAGACATAGCGGATTTTTAGAAGAAATTGATTATACTTTTTCAGGATGTCAAAGAAGGGTCAAGGACCATTTTAGCCGCTTTCTTTTGGCATAGTAAAGATAGATTGGACTGTGTTCTAAATGGCTGAGCTGTTTTTGATGCCATTTTCTTGGGCAGACTGGTCGCAATTCACCAGCAGCCATAGACATAGCGGATTTTTTAAAGAAATTGTTTAGACTTTTTCAGGATGTCAGCGAAGGGTCAAGGACCATTTTAGCCGCTTTCTTTTGGCATAGGATAGATAGTTTGGACTTTGGTCTAAATGGCTGAGCTGTTTTTGATGCCATTTTCCCGGTCTGACTGGTCGCAATTCACCAGCAGCCATAGACATAGCGGATTTTTAGAACTAATTTATTATACTTTTTCATGATGTCAGTGAAGGGTCAAGGACCATTTTAGCCGCTTTCATTTGGCATAGGATAGATAGTTTGGACTGTGTTCTAAATGGCTGAGCTGTTTTTGATGCCATTTTCTCGGTCAGACTGGTCGCAATTCACCAGCAGCTATAGACATAGCGGATTTTTTAAAGAAATTGTTTAGACTTTTTCAGGATGTCAGCGAAGGGTCAAGGACCATTTTAGCCGCTTTCTTTTGGCATAGGATAGATAGTTTGGACTTTGGTCTAAATGGCTGAGCTGTTTTTGATGCCATTTTCCCGGTCTGACTGGTCGCAATTCACCAGCAGCCATAGACATAGCGGATTTTTAAAGATATAGTTTAGACTTTTTCAGGGTGTCAGCGAAGGGTCAAGGACCATTTTAGCAGCTTTCTTTTGGCATAGGATAGATATTTTGGACTGTGTTCTAAATGGCTAAGCTGTTTTTGATTCCATTTTCCCGGTCTGACTGGTCGCAATTCACCAGCAGCCATAGACAGCGGATTTTTTAAAGAAATTGTTAAAACTTTTTCAGGATGTCAGTGAAGGGTCAAGGACCATTTTAGCCGCTTTCTTTTTGCATAGAATAGATAGTTTGGACTGTGGTCTAAATGGCTGAGCTGTTTTTGATGCCATTTTCCCAGTCTGACTGGTCGCAATTCACCAGCAGCCATAGACATAGCGGATTTTTAGAAGAAATTGATTATACTTTTTCAGGATGTCAAAGAAGGGTCAAGGACTATTTTAGCCGCTTTCTTTTGGCATAGTAAAGATAGATTGGACTGTGTTCTAAATGGCTGAGCTGTTTTTGATGCCATTTTCTTGGTCAGACTGGTCGCAATTCACCAGCAGCTATAGACATAGCGGATTTTTTAAAGAAATTGTTTAGACTTTTTCAGGATGTCAGCGAAGTGTCAAGGACCATTTTAGCCGCTTTCTTTTGGCATAGGATAGATAGTTTGGACTTTGGTCTAAATGGCTGAGCTGTTTTTGATGCCATTTTCCCGGTCTGACTGGTCGCAATTCACCAGCAGCCATAGACATAGCGGATTTTTAGAAGAAATTCATTATAATTTTTCATGATGTCAGTGAAGGGTCAAGGACCATTTTAGCCGCTTTCATTTGGCATAGGATAGATAGTTTGGACTGTGTTCTAAATGGCTGAGCTGTTTTTGATGCCATTTTCCCGGTCAGACTGGTCGCAATTCACCAGCAGCTATAGACATAGCGGATTTTTTAAAGAAATTGTTTAGACTTTTTCAGGATGTCAGCGAAGGGTCAAGGACCATTTTAGCCGCTTTCTTTTGGCATAGGATAGATAGTTTAGACTATGTTCTAAATGGCTGAGCTGTTTTTGATGCCATTTTCCCGGTCTGACTGGTCGCAATTCACCAGCAGCTATAGACATAGCGGATTTTTTAAAGGAATTGTTTAGACTTTTTCAGGATGTCAGTGAAGGGTCAAGGACCGTTTTAGCCACTTTCTTTTGGCATATGATAGATAGTTTGGATTGTGTTCTAAATAGCTGAGCTGTTTTTGATGCCATTTTCCCAGTCTGACTGGTCGCAATTCACCAGCAGCTATAGACATAGAGGATTTTTAGATGAAATTCATTCGACTTTTTCAAGACGTCAGAGAAGGGTCAAGGAACATTTTAGCCGCTTTCTTTAGGCATAGGATAGATAGCTTGGACTGTGTTCTAAATGACTGAGCTGTTTTTGATGCCATTTTCCCGGTCTGACTGGTCGCAATTCACCAGCAGCTATAGACATAGCGGATTTTTAGAAGAAATTGATTATACTTTTTCAGGATGTCAGTGAAGGGTCAAGGACCATTTTAGCCGCTTTCATTTGGCATAGGATAGATAGTTTGGACTGTGTTCTAAATGGCTGAGCTGTTTTTGATGCCATTTTCCCGGTCTGACTGGTCGCAATTCACCAGCAGCTATAGACATAGCGGATTTTTTAAAGAAATTGTTTAGACTTTTTCAGGATGTCAGTGAAGGGTCAAGGACCATTTTAGCCGCTTTCTTTTGGCATAGGATAGATAGTTTGGACTGTGGTCTAAAAGGCTGAGCTGTTTTTGATTCGATTTTCTCGGTCTGACTGGTCGCAATTCACCAGCAGCTATAGACATAGCGGATTTCTTGAAGAAATTCATTGGACTTTGTCAGGATGTCAGTGAAGGGTCAAGGACCATTTTAGCCGCTTTCATTTGGCATTGGATAGATAGATTGGACTGTGTTCTAAATGGCTGAGCTGTATTTGATGCCATTTTCCCGGTCTGACTGGTCGCAATTCACCAGCAGCTATAGACATAGCGGATTTTTTAAAGAAATTGTTTAGACTTTTTTAGGATGTCAGCGAAGGGTCAAGGACCATTTCAGCCGCTTTCTTTTGGCCTAGGAGACATAGTTTAGACTGTTTTCTAAATGGCTGAGCTGTTTTTGATGCCATTTTCCCGGTCTGACTGGTCGCAATTCACCAGCAGCTATAGACATAGCGGATTTTTTAAAGGAATTGTTTAGACTTTTTCAGGATGTCAGTGAAGGGTCAAGGACCATTTTAGCCACTTTCTTTTGGCATAGGATAGATAGTTTGGATTGTGTTCTAAATAGCTGAGCTGTTTTTGATGCCATTTTCCCGGTCTGACTGGTCGCAATTCACCAGCAGCTATAGACATAGCGGATTTTTAGATGAAATTCATTCGACTTTTTCAAGACGTCAGAGAAGGGTCAAGGAACATTTTAGCCGCTTTCTTTAGGCATAGGATAGATAGTTTGGACTGTGTTCTAAATGACTGAGCTGTTTTTGATGCCATTTTCCCGGTCTGACTGGTCGCAATTCACCAGCAGCTATAGACATAGCGGATTTTTTTAAGAAATTGTTTAGACTTTTTCAGAATGTCAGCGAAGGGTCAAGGACCATTTTAGCCGCTTTCTTTTGGCATAGGATAGATAGTTTGGACTGTGTTCTAAATGGCTGATCTGTTTTTGATGCGATTTTCTCGGTCTGACTGGTCGCAATTCACCAGCAGCCATAGACATAGCGGATTTTTTAAAGAAATTGTTTAGACTTTTTCAGGATGTCAGTGAAGGGTCATGGACCATTTTAGCCACTTTCTTTTGGCATAGGATAGATAGTTTGGACTGTGTTCTAAATGACTTAGATGTTTTTAATGCCATTTTCCCGGTCTGACTGGTCGCAATTCACCAGCAGCTATAGACATAGCGGATTTTTTTAAGAAATTGTTTAGACTTTTTCAGAATGTCAGCGAAGGGTCAAGGACCATTTTAGCCGCTTTCTTTTGGCATAGGATAGATAGTTTGGACTGTGTTCTAAATGGCTGATCTGTTTTTGATGCGATTTTCTCGGTCTGACTGGTCGCAATTCACCAGCAGCCATAGACATAGCGGATTTTTTAAAGAAATTGTTTAGACTTTTTCAGGATGTCAGTGAAGGGTCATGGACCATTTTAGCCACTTTCTTTTGGCATAGGATAGATAGTTTGGACTGTGTTCTAAATGGCTGAGCTATTTTTGATGTCATTTTCCCGGTCTGACTGGTCGCAATTCACCAGCAGCCATAGACATAGCGGATTTTCATAATTATTTCCTATAGGTTTGTCAATTGGCGTTTGGATATTATTCGTTTTTTGTTTGAGGGGCATGGTTTTTTATTGTTGTTACTATATTTGATGCTTTTATTAAGTTTTTAAGCTTATTAAGCTCAATATCACTTACTTTATAAAAATTACATCTCAATTTAGTCGGGTTATAGGCTGCTAACTTTGGCTGCCAACTTCACACCGGTGACTTGGGGCTAGATGGCGATGTGCGGAATTTTCTGCAATATTTATTTATTTTTATATAAATTCGTGATTCCTGGCTGGAGGAACAGGAGCTTACCTGGCAAGAGTTTTTGGCCGCAGTTTGCTACCACCCACCTTTAGGTCTAAATCGTATCGCTAAGCCAACTTGTCCGTGTTCCGATGCGTTAGCCAGCCACAAAAGGACGATGGGTTGGAAGTTCTCATTCCACTGCCATCTAACTGCCTTCACTTGCGTCCCTCAAGGTTCCCGCTTATTTTAGGGTCTTCCAGTCACGAATGTGTAGGAATTGTCTACGTAAGCATGCTGCTTAGACCGCATCGTTACTTACCATCGCGATCGGGTGACACAAACTTGCGTGCAACCGCAGGGCGTTGCAAGGTAAGTAAAGCTTTCTTTTACGAAAGGTTACTGAAAAGTTGATCAGAAGGCCAATTCTCGTAAATAATATTGTTTAAATTACATTTCAATATCATCCCGATTGCATTTCGATTGCAAAAAATACCTTCAAAGTCAGTTTTTTTTTTACAAAAAGCTAACTTTAAGGGTATTTTTAGCTACTTTGAGGGTGTTATTTGTGATCGAAATGCAATCGAAATGATATTAATAATTTGTAATTTGAACAATGTTATTTACGAGAATTGGCCTTCAGATCTAGGTTTTTATATCAAGTATAGAAAGGAAATCAAAACATCAAATCATCGTTTTTTATATGCCCTTCACCCAGATTCCTAACCAGCTAAGTAAAAAGATTCTTTGTTAACTTCAGCCGTTTCATATATTCATACAAAATGTCTGGAGTCTGCAAGGGTTCCGTAGAATGCCCTCGGTGTCTGTCTGTCACGTGCATTTTTCTCTTAAAGAAATTGATGGAATGTATCGAGGGTTCCAGAAATAGGGGTAAGAGCAAGGTAAAAGGAGCGTAAATAATTTATTTGTTGTTTTATTTTTCTCACATATTTTAGTACTTTTTCTTCCTTAAAGTGTCTCAACTTAGTTGTATTGAACCCACAAAACAAAAAGAGGAGTATAATACCTACCCATTTGTTAAAACATGAAAGGTTCCCTGGAAGAGATCGCTTTTAGCGATGAGGCTGTCCATGGTGCCTATTGTTTAGTTTATACTTATTTAAAAAAATGGTTGTCTGTAAAGTCGGTTTATTTACCGACGATAATTTTACGTTATAACGTCATAATTTGAACGTAACGTTGCTATGGATCGGTCCTTGTCAATAACATGACGTTGCTATGGTTTGCGATGACGTCACACTTTTTTGTGAGTGCTGCCCGTGTGCAATTTAGTAGACGTTATCACGCCAAAACAATTATACATATTTATGTCAGATTTAAGGTTATAATATGGTCGTTCAAGAATTTATTTATCAATCTATGAAATCTGAAAATTTCGTGAGTAGCTAGCGATGGAGCTGAAAGGTGATCATAATAATATCACTGTAAATAGTTCACTTTATTTACAGTGATATCTATCATGGGTTTCTTGAAAGAACCGTAATCGGTTCTTTTTATTAATTATGCCTTTGCACGGGTTATGCATATAGCCAGTGTCGAGTTACATTTTGCATCAAATTAAAAAAAAATCAGAAATGTGTTTCAGAAAGGAAAAGCGTTACAAAACAAAACCTTGCAGGAGATTTAAGAGGCAATGAGAAAAGTCTGTGTTCGTTACTGATTTTCACTACACTAATGCACTCACTAGGAACTAAATTGAATAATATTTCTACTGAATTATACAATTTAACTCCGTTTACAACTAAGTTTAATGTAAGTAAAAGTGCAGCACGATATGTCGGGTCTTTCCCGCCAAAAACCCCTAGTCGGTTTCTTTTTTTTTTATATATATGATAGGTCAGCGTTTGACCACTATCACACCTGCCTGATGGTAGGTGACGATGCGGCCTAAGATGTAATACGCCTTCCTAAAAGATACCTATTCACTCGCGACTTGAAGACCCCCAAATTGTACACGTCAGAAAAGACAGACGCAGGCAACCGATTCCATTCCCTTGCAGTACGAATAAGGAATGACGAAGCAAAGCGCTTAGTTAGCACAGGATGTGATAGGGCGTGTAGACGTCACTCAAATAGGCGGGAAACTTCATTTAGACGTCAGTCGGACATCACTTGTCACATCGCACCCCGTAATTACCGTAGCAACTTACTTAGTTCAGTTCCTTTGTTACTTTACCACTTTTCACCCCGACAGTACTTTACGATTATAGTAGAGTACTTTGGAAGTTGAATATCGGTACTATCACACGATAAACGCCTTTCAAAACGCCGGAGGGTTGATAATTCGGACTGAAAGATCGCGGAAACTCTTAGATAACGTTAAACTTTCCCAACTGACTTTTCACTTTTATTTTTGGCCTATTTCGGAGGGAACGATTTAAAGAATTCTCAACTTCTTCTTCTAAGCGTTTTATGTAAATGAATTTTTGGGTAGCATTTCCTTTGTGAACAGCATTTTGTGGATCATTGATTCATGAAAATATTTTCATGAATTAAAAATTTGGGCCTACTTTAACGCACTATTGTTTCCGGCTTGGCATTTCGTCGATCGATAACTTTTTTTAACTGATTTTGTAATGTTTTCATACAAACTACAGTACAATTATTGTTTAGAATAGAGTGTTACAGTCCGTTCACATTTATTTACCTGTGATAGGTAGTAAATATGGCTTATTCCGAAAAAGACTAAAATAACTACAAATCTAGTGTTCCCTAAACCTTTGGCGTTTATACAGGTACCTATGTCTAATATTGTCTAGCGACGGAAATATGCTTCTATCGGTGATGGATACATATTTCTGCCGTTTGCAACGGAGACACTTGGTCCTTGGGGTCCAGACGACTTAATTGTTTTTATAGAAGTTTCAAAATTACTAGTTTTAGCTTCGGGTGACCAAAGGGCTGGCTCGTACCTCGGACAACGGATAAGCATCGCCATCCAACGTGGTAACGCTGCCAGCCTTTTGGGCACACTTCCTAGGGACCCCCATTTGGACTTTTAATTTAGTGTAAGTAAAGTAGGTAGTTTATTTAATTAATTTAAGTTTTCGTTATTTAATTCTTATTTAGTATAGTTTAGTTACTTGTTCCTTTTCATATTGAATATTTAGATATAAATAAGTACTTACGAAGGTTAGATTTTTATATTGTCTAACCCGGCCCTGGAAATATTTTATTTAAAAAATACATTTTACAATTTATTCAGTGTGGAAACAAATCATATAATTTGTTGACATATACCCTTGGCTAGAGCGGTGTTGGCCTAGTGGTAGATACCTCGACTTTCATTCTGAAGGTCGTGGGTTCGAATCCAGGCCGGCCGTGCACCAATGTATTTTTCTTAAGAAAAATGTATGTGCGCTAATTGACATTGCTCTTACGGTGAAGGAAAACATCGTGATGAAACCCGCGGCTTAGTTAGCTCCAGAGGTATTGACAAGTTCTCTCCTCTGGACATGGTCGACTGAGCTGAGAGGGTAGTAGGTGCTGGGTAAGCCTACTCCATCTTCACGCAAAAGGGACCCAATTAAAAAGGGTCTAATCGCGGAAAACAGCCCGTATACAAGTACAAGTACAAGTACCCTTGGCTAATTTGAACTCTATGTTGCTCAAAGCCAGAGAAATAGTACGTATAACTTCCTTGATCAGAGGTAAAATAACTCGGAGCGATAGTGTATTTGGCAAATGACAGTCACTTGGGACCGTCAAAAATACCTTACCCTTCCCACAAATGTACCAAAACGTTTGATTTCGCTATTCCCAGATAGCCCTAATAGATATTGAGCAAACGAACCACATTTCTGCATTTGTACAAAACCACTTTCGCTCCGGAATCGTCGGCAATAAATCGTGATGACAGCTCACTGATCGTAAAATACAACCGAAACTCGATGGGTTCGAGTTCGGTACAAGTTCAGAATGGATTCGGAATGTAGTTCGGCAAAGCGGTTATTAGAAGACAATAAATATCTGTATTCGTTCATATTTTGAGAACTTTAGAAGTTTTGAGTTCCAAAATTCAATAAGCTAAGGAGATTAAATGCTAAAAACTTTCTGAATATTGGAAGCTTTAAAATCGTAAACGCTGTCATTATTGGCGGTATGTTCTCACTAGTTCCATTGGAAATGGCACAGACAAGAGATGAGAAAAGTTTTTCACTTGTTCCATGGAGTTCTAGAGACAATCACGTGGTTACCACGAAATGCGCCAATGGCACTGATTGGTTGAGTTATCGTGATTCCTGACTATTCGTGTTAAATTCATGCTCAAACAATGCTGCCTAAATGAATGTACACATTCATAACAACAACAAATGTGAAGAAAAACAATCAAATTGGTACACCTGCGTCATTATTTCTATACGTTTTTGTTTCCGTTTCGATCAACTCTTGTTTTTAGTATTCCGTATCTTAAAAGTTAAAAATGAATCCTATAAGATCACTTTATTGTGCGTCTGTCCGTGTCTCACCACCGATTTTCTTAGGAACGGGTGGACCTAGCAAGTTTTTATGACCTTCTTCTATTTTTTGACCCAACCGGATCATTAACACTGACCAAATTACAGTAGTTCGGGCAACGGAACTACTATGCAAAGGCTTTGAAATCCTTACAGCAGCAATTTCCTAATTTTTATTTCTCTTTGTTGCAGTGCCGATGACGCAGGTGGTAGCAGTAGCAGGCGAGCCGGTCTACCTTCCCTGTGACATCGACACCTCAGGGGAAGACGACGCTGTGCTGCTTGTTTTGTGGTACAAGGAAGACCTTGGGACGCCTATTTACAGGTAAGGATACAAGAAGCCTGCACTGCTCGTGAAGGCGATCGAAGTAACCCGAATTCGATAGTGTGGAGAGGCACTTCGGGTACTTCGGGCAACATTGCTTCGCCTCGGTTGACTTCTGCCCATTTCTCGCGAAGTTGCAGGAGTGTGTAGGCAGGCACCTACTTCGGACCTCGGTCACCCTCGTCGTACACTTCGTCCAGTAATTTCACGAGTAGAGTGGCGGAGGCTTTACAGGTCGTATCAGTGTAATGCCTTTCAGAGACTTTTCATGAAAATGTACTGCAATATTATGTAGGTAACAACTTCTATTCTACTTCGGCTTTCTACAACTTTAAAAAAAATCGATAATTTTGAAGGTTATGTTTATTAGAAAACCCAGCAGATTTTTGATTAAATAAAGTCCTCTCCGTGTAAGTAAAAGCTGATATTTAGGTGAAAATAGCCTTAAAACTTACAAAAGTCATAAAATAAAAGTCTGTTAAGATATTCAGACTCAGCCCTCAACTGGTTGCCGGCCAGTTATCAATAACTTCGTATTTTTGACATAAAATTCTCAACATAATCCATCCACAGCTCTACTACTCTTACAAAACCATTTCCATCTGATTTCATGTCAAAGTTATACCAGTACTATGCTTTTACGACCAACTTGGTCTCGTATGTCAAAGGTATACCTAGATCTTTTTATACCAATAGTGCACTCAAAACTTTACAGTATGCACGTCTCAGCTCAAGGACCGAGTTCAAAGAACATATTCTACTCTCAGAGACTTGAGACAATTTGATTTTACTGTTTTAGAGCTAGGGTTCTGTTACGGTATATAAATAAATAGTAGCTTTTGCCCGCAACTTGGCTGCGTAGGGTTTGGATTTTCTAAAATCCTTTTTTTTAGCGGATGTCTGCTTTATAACAACCAAGTTTTGGCCATCAAAGGTCATTGGTCTATAATTCTATGCTAGTAAATCGGTATCATGTATTACTGTTCATTATCATGTAGCCAAAGAGATTTTGGGAGAGAATGCTACATCCTCGACCACATCTCAATGGTAAGCAGAAAGACCATGATAAGATGAAAAATTTGTTGAAATTATTTTTACTCCCCAGCGTCGACGCAAGAGAACGAGACTTTGGCGTCGCAGAACGCTGGTCCGACGAGAGCGTGTTTGCGTCTCGTGCCTACTTCCTTCCTGAAAGGAAACCAGCTGAGCTGGGAGTGGATCGGGTGAAGGCATCAGATCAGGGCGTATACCGGTGCAGAGTGGACTTCAAGCAGGCTCAGACTAGAAACTCAAGAGTCAATTTAACTGTTATTGGTAAGTTTTCTTCTAAGTTAAATGACTTATTTCCCCCTTCAGAGGAAACCAGCGGAACTCAAATTGGATTGAATCAAGGCAGCTGATGAGGGTGGTCTCACGTTTTCCATACAAATGAATTATTATATTAATAAAATAACTACTCACACTGAAAGACCTGGAAAATGGCGTTGCTAAAAAGTGACTAGTAAAAACTGCGTCGCCGCGCACTGTTCTATAAATCTGTTTTTACAGTTTTATTTTATTCTTCAGATAGACATAATTACATGTAGGTTTTAAAAGTACCTTTCCAAACATCGTTTTTTTTTTTCTTCAAATAATTGCATTTTTTTTTTTCAAATTATTGGATGTAATTTAAATATAATATTATTTTAGTAGATTGTAAATTAAACATCATACGTAAATTAATATCTGCCGAGAAAAACAATTTAAAATTAATCAGAAATGGAAAAGACTCGGAAGATGCCAGCAGATTCAGGTCTAAAATAAGTCAACTCCAAAGCCGCCATTTCAAATCAAGTGAATTATATCTTTTCACGCAGGTCCTAGTTGAAAAATAGCCTTATAACATTTCAAACTCTTAAGTTTTGTCTACCACTAATACCATACAATACTCGGAATTAATAAGGATTACTTGTCAAAGTCTTGTGGGGAGCACTTAGAACTTAAGTTAAAGTTTTAAGTTACTCGAGGTGTGTGCAGTGTCAAGTTAAGCAACATGCACGCTAAGTTAGTAAACTCTGCGTGCTTATTTGAAGACCACTAAACGTTCTTGTGTTTCGAATTTTGAATTACTAACTGTAAGGTTAAATATTGGTGAGAACTTTTAACATATAACTCATTTTGTATCATTTTATTATCGTAAGCAATTAAGCATAGTTTCTTGGGTAATTATTGTTGTTGTTGCGATGTTACAATACAAGAAAATGCTGTACTTAAGATAGATAGATAAACACTTTATTGTACCATAAAAACAAAACACAAAATTAATTCTAACAAAGTACTTACATGATATTATAATAAAAAAAAAAAAAATTTAGTAACCCATTCCATTCCACCCATTTAGTAACTTAACCCATTCTTACTCCGAACCAAGCCCAAAATTTTTTTTGAAAATAATAAAAAACATTAATTATTTCGAAAATAACTCTAACATACCAAGATTTCGACAAAATGTGGAAACACCATTATTTATCTAAGTGACAATAATGTCAGAATTATTATTGCCACATCTTGAAATTTATTTTATGTTCATGCCATTTTTTTGGTATATAAAGTATTAAATTGACATGGTTATAATCACTGATTAATTTATAAATATATTAGACTGGATCACGCTTCACAAAATTAATATAAATAAGGGAAAGTGGTTCTAATTAATTTTACAAGATTTGACCTAAACATACATTACATACGTTGCAAATTGAAGAAAAGCTTTAAGAAATACCTTATATATCCCGTATAAATAACTTTACCCATAACAAGTTAAACCACAAGTACCTATTAAAATACAAATCTAACCATTTTCACCGACAGCTTTTGCAGTAAAAACAATGAGGAAATTGTCAATAAATACAATTTATTTACCGTCAAACGTCAACAAATATCTCCATTTTACACTAAACTACCACTCCGTATTAATCCGATTCGATTTTTATAAATGGCTGACAAAGTCACTAAAATATGACTCTTAACTCAAAGGATTAGAGGTAAATATTGAACGACAAATACTCTCTAATAAACTGTTCCGCTTAACTTTGTGAAACACAAAAATAAATTAACAACCCAGGAAAACCTATTGGAAATCGGCTTCCGATACAGTTTGCTCTATTAATTTTAAAACGGACATTGCAGATCGAAAATAATGCGCGAAACAAATATTAATTGACGCTATGAGGGTACGCTATGGACTCGCATCGTAGGGACTGGACCCAGCTGGCACTATATAGTCAGGGAACAGTGGAAGAAGGGGAGGGAGGACTTTGCCCTGCAGTGGGACGGAATAGGCTAAAAATAAATAAAATGAGGATAAGCGAAATATTTTCAGTAGTGATTTTGAAACCGACAAGGTAGGGATAGAGAGGAAGAGAACGACATAAGAAAAGATGGATGAACTGCGTGAGATAAGTTATCAGAGAGATGGATGTAAACAATGAAATAACCACAAGAAGTGAATGGAAGAATAAGACATACCGACTTAAAAAAATGGGGTAAGAGGCAGAAGAAGATGGTAGTTTTAAGTGCAATTAGTTGCCTCACTGTCAAGATACTTTCAGGACTTTGTTAACATATTCTAGGATATCTATACTATAGGCGTTTCATCATTCATTCTTTCAGAAGGGTAATACCTACTAGACTGATCGCTGGGCTTTTCAGTGGTCTTGATTCTACCAATTCATCAGTATTTTTTACAATTCATCAGTATTTTTGAACTATTAGCCGAAGAAAAAAGTATTATCGATAAAAAATCACTGAGAATAAAATGACACAAATATTAAAGGACAGCTATTTTAATCAAATCTAAGCATAGTTTACGTAAATCTAAAGGCACTTATCATCAGAACATATTTTAATCATATAAATTACACACCCATCAGCGTTATTTTACTAATTAACTTAAATAAATTGTGCGACCATGAAAAAGTTCAGCCATCATGAAGCTACTGCGACAGAATAAACCACGTTCCGTTATTTTATTCCTATATATAGACACACACAAACACAAACAAACAGTAAACAAGATGGCGGCGCCACAATCAGCGCTGTATTGTTGACTTTCTTCAGTCATTTTCGTTTTGTCACTGACAATATAACTAAAGTTTATTTAAATTTATTCAGTAAATATTCCGTGTATAAATAAAATTATAAACTAAAAATTTATTCAGTAAAAGTAGAAGTGCTTCTACACCACAAATCTGTACCATCTCCAGTCCTCATTGCTCGTGCTCTCACCATCTCCTCACTCACACTCTTTCTATCATAAGCCAAGCCTAACCAGGCACAGAAATCTATAAACCAAGTCACGAAGTTCATCCTATTATTACCAAGCTCGCCAGTTCTGTAATCTTGTGGAAACGTATGGTGGTAGTTATGGAATCCTTCACCTAACGTAAGAGATGTAACTAGTGAACTCTGACAAGCCAAGATGTTCTTGTCATATGGTCTAGTTCCCCATTTGTGGGCAACACTGTTGACCGTAAAGGTACAATTGAGGAGGATGATGTAGCGAAGCATGTTGACGTGGTACGCGATGATGTAGGTTTCATTCCAGAGTCTTGGAATTATTGATGGGACTAGATAGGTTAAAGACACGATGAGCCAAATGGCATTCCTGTAAAATGATTAAGCGTTTGTAGTTCTTTTTTATTTTGTATAAAATACACCCCGGACATGATCATATCTAGTTGATTGCTTATGTACTTATGCGTGCGGCAGCTATCGTAGCCCAAAAACATGAAACTATGCATTTGTAAAGAGCTATATTAATGCAATCAAAAAATAAACATAAAAATCGCAAAAGCAATTTTCGTATCAGCCTCAATCAATCATCTTGTTAACAAATAGTGTGCCTGGACTGCCTGGTTTAACTAGATTCAAGATTTATGATTGAGGCATAAGATGATGTTTGACCTGTGTCGATAGCCTATTTAAAATATCATTTCTGGATAATCATATTAATTACCGTCTCTGGAACGTCAATACAGGATTACTGAGTAGGTCATCTACATCGATCATTTCCCCCGCTTTTTTGACATCCTCACTCTTCTTCACTAATAACCAACCAACATGAGAGTAGAACAGTCCTCTAGAAGCGTTATGAGGATCGCTGTCAGTGTCACTGAACTTATGGTGTATTCTATGGTCCCTGGCCCAGTGGATCACGGTGTGTTGATTGGCCATCGATTGACAGATCATAAGGAATATCTCCAGGGGTAGCTTTGCTTTGTAAGTCTTATGGGCCCAAAGCCGATGTGTTCCTGCCGTCACTCCAAATGATGATAGCAAGTATATGATTATTGCTGGAATGAGGCAGATGATTTTAGGAAGGCCTGTGCCCTGATGTGGGACAATTACATAAATAAATATTGCAGGACAAGGACATTCCATACATCACCATCTAGCCCCAAGCTTAGTAACTAGACTTGTGTTATGGATGCTATACAACGGATAAACTACTTATATACTTTTCTTTTGTAAATATATACAAATATATAGAAACAACCAGACCACAGACAACTATCTAAGCATAAATACTTGTCTAAAGTGGGAAGCGAACCCGCAACCCTGTGTTTGGCAGTCCAGCATGGTGACAATTGTGGCAACTGGGTTGTCCAAACGAAAATTATCCATAAGGAAAAATTTATAGTGGCGTGAGTGGAAAAACAAATAGGAGTTGGACAATTGAATAACTATACTTACTGAATATTAAAGTGTTCAATTTCGCATAGAACAAACAATATATTCCATAACATCCTGCTACATGATAGTATATAAACGCAATTACAAAATGCCATTTTATTCTGTACTCCCATGGCCATGGCTTTGTTTCCGTTCTTCGGTATTCTGAACTCTTTTCCACATTGAACATGTTGCACAAAAAAATAACTATAACAACCTATACGGCTATTGAAAAAAGTATTTTTGGCGTATATAAAAGTACTATTTCTCCAACATAGCTAGGTAAGTGCTTAACGGACGCACTACGTACTTACTACGTTTTGAACATAAGCATTATAAACCAATATAAATTGTGTAAATTTAAAACAGCGATCAAACATCGTATATATTTTTACAATACAGCATTGTTTTTTTATTATGTTTTTTATTTCTTTACAATTTGATTTAATATAATGTGAATAAAAACCACTAACAACATTTTTGCGAAACCGATAGTTTAAAAAACTGTATGAAATTGAAATTGCATAAATAGTAATAGTGGACTTTGTTGAGACCAAAAGTAATAAATCGAAATAAATTAAGTTATTATTATATTCAAATTTATTATTTTATGCAAAAAGAATGATTAACATTCCTAAAAGTTTTTCCATTTATCATAAATTTGCAGATGAGTTTTTGTCAAAGCAGAGGATATAAAAATTACTAGAAAAATAAAACGACGTACAGATAAATAAAAATAATAATTTATTCAATAGTTATTCCGTGTTGTCAAGGCGTAAATAAAATTACTAGTAAAATTAAAACCTAAAAATTCATTTAGCAATAATCGTAGAAGTTTTTCTACACCACAAATCTGTACCATCTCCAGTCCTCAGTGCACGTGCTCTCACCATCTCCTCACTCACGCTCTTCCTATCATAAGCCAAGCCCAACCAGGCACAGAAATCTATAAACCTCGTTACCAAATTCATCTGATTATTACCAAGCTCAGCCGATCTATAATCTTGAGGAAATGTGTGGTGATAATTATGAAATCCTTCACCTAACGTTAGAGAACTAACTGGTATACTTTGACAAGGCACAATGTTGATGTCATATGGTTTGTTGCCCCATTTGTGGGCAACACTGTTGACCATGAAGGTGAAATTGAGAACTACGATGTAGCGAAGCATGTTGACGTGGTACGCGATCATGTAGGATTCATTCCAGAGTCTTGGAATTATTGTCGGGATCACGAAGGCTAAGGTTATGATAAACCAGTTGGCGTGTCTGCAAAAAAGAATTTTTAAATTTAGGACTAATTGACTGATCATAACATTATAGCGTTTTTAAGGATTAAGATATGCCGCACTTCTTTTGGTACAAATATTTAGCCCGCTTTGAACTACAGCAGTAGATTTAATATTAATGTTTGAAGCTGAGCATGACTACGAATATGGCAGATTCTATCCTACTAATATTATAAATATGAAAGTTTTTGTGTTACTATATCTGTGTGTATAAATATTTGTTACTCCTTCACGAAAAAACTACTAGACCGATTGCGATAAAATTCGGTATGTAGATAGCTGGAGACCTGGATTAACATATAGGCTACTTTTTATTCCGATATTCTCACGGGATCGAGACTTACGGGGGTAAAACACGGGCGCAGTTAGTGACTTTAAAACTATACGCTAATAAGTACCGTCTCTGAAACGCTAATACAGGATTCCCAAACAGATCATCCAAATTGATCATTTTTCCCGCTTTTTTGACCTCCTCACTTTTCCTCACCAATAACCAACCAACATGAGAGTAGAACAGTCCTCTAGAAGCGTTATGAGGATCGCTGTCAGTGTCACTGAACTTATGGTGTATTCTATGGTCCCTGGCCCAGTGGATCACTGAGTGCTGATTGGCTATCGATTGACAGATCATAAGGAATATCTGCAGGGGTAGCTTTGCTTTATAAGTCTTGTGAGCCCAAAGCCGATGAGCTCCAGCCCCTATTCCCATTGCTGATAATAAGTACGTGGTGAGTGCTGGAATGAAATTGATGATGAGTTACAAAAATATCAGCTAATTCAATTGAGATCCTAATAGTCTTATAGTTCGCTCCGGACGAACTGCATCTGCTCGTACACATCAAAGATAGTTTTGGTTTAGTCGTTATTGAAGTGACTACTTCCAAATAATAATTATGGTGACTACAATTAAAAAAAAACATCGAAAATGTTGCTTTTTTTCATGCAATAATTAACTATTTGTGTATATCGTATTCTATATTTAATTTGTACTGCATTGTACAATTAAAGTTATCTGTTTTACGTTTGGTGGTTGGTTCGCCTTAAATACAAGTAGGTACTTACCGAAAATTATAGTGTTCCATTTAGCAAAAAACAAACAATAAAGTCCAAGAAACCCTGCTAAATGATAGTAAATGAACACAATCACATTGAGCCATACTATTTTATATTTCCGTGGTTTTACTTCTGTGTGATTTTCTGATATATTTTGATTCATCTTGCTGGAATAAAAAAATACTTAAAATGTTTGAGATCAACACGATTATTTGTGAAGATATAATTTTGCTAACTGAACTCTTTAAAACTCTTAAACTATTATTATATGAGGAAAATGATTTACGAAGATATTGTACTGTCTAAATTTAAATACAACTTTAATGGTTAGGTTTATAGAAACTCACACGTAATAATAAAAAAATACACTAAAGATTACCGCACATAGTACGCTTGTTATTATATTAAAGGAAGCCTGAAAGCAACATAAATTACTGAAAGCCTGAAAGGAACCGTTTGAGGTAAACATGTGATGGGGAGAGCGGCGATGAATGTGACCAGAAAAGTATGAATGTATTCATAGTTTCAAAATATTTTAAAGGAAAAAATGCGTCTTTAAAAATTGCAACTGAGGCGGTCGAACTCGCACCTGAACGGTATTCAGGGGGTAATAATTTCAGATAGCCCAGTGCAGGCCACACACTATAAAAAATAATTTAAAAAAATGTGTATTTGTCTGTCTTTCTGTAACATTTATCATCACTATATTAAGCCACAGGACTTCCTATCGATCACACGCCCTCTGCGTCCCATCACTTCCGGCGACCTTAAATAAGCCATCTAGTCTATTACGCAATGTGAAAAAAAAATTGTGTGTATCTGGTTTTATCTGGTAAGAACACGTAAATAGCTTTATTTTCTGGAAAGATCGTGGTAGGTAAACTTTAAATCAAAATCAAACAAAAACTGACTAATTATCGAAACAATGATGCCGCGTTTTTACCTTTATTTTTCTTTTTAATAATAAATAATAAAAGAAACACTCACGATATTTTTTCACGAGCCTGATGATTACTTTGAAACGTGCAATCGATAAGACAGGTAAATCAAAATAAACTTGTCAAAAATTGTCTTTAAAACAAACCAAGTAATTAAATATTAATATTATTATGTATGTAGGTTATTATTAGTGTGACACGACATTTTATTTGCATAAACCTTATTTTGACATAAATATGTAAAATTACAATGACATGAATCAATAAATTATTATCGTAGGTATTTGTTTTTTTAAGGCCACGAAATATATCACACGAATATAAACACGTATTATATACCTATTTTGGCAATCCGAATCAACATAATATGAAATTTTTTTGCTGGAATTTTCATTCTGGTACATACCCATTGGTGGTAAAATTTGGTGATCAGAGTTGGTCCAAAGCGAAAAATATTTCGGGGATTAAATTTCGAGGGAATATACCACGACATTTTCTACTACTATCCTCCATTTGGGGGAATGGATTCTAGTTAAGATATACTTTGGGGGATAATGCAACTTTCAGTTCCCATTATCCCTCAAATTGTCTAGATTATCAATTTGGGGGATAATGCCACGAAGATTCCCACTACCCATTTGGGGGATAGTGGGAATACCCCGTTTTTATTCCTGAAATTGCAACAATTTTTTATGTTATTGATGTCAATTTAATTGCAAAAGTTGAAATCAAAACGAAATGTTATATTTTGTTTTATGGATTTGTTATTTGTATTAATGTCCTAGGGTAATGTCCTAAGACCATAGGTCCAAAATGTATCCGCGCAAAAAAAATGTTTAAATACTACTCTATGCCAGTTTCCATACTTATATTATTACTACTCCTTTACGTAAACAAGTTGTCTTTTTACACATACATGCTAACATAGATCTTTTAATCTATACTATAAAAACAAAGTCGCTTTTTCTGTCCCTATTTCCCTTTGAACGCTTAAATCTTTAAAACTACGCAACGGATTTTGATGCGGTTTTTTTAATAGATAGAGTGATTCAAGAGGAAGGTTTATATCTATAATACATGCATAATATAGCCGTGCGAAGCCGGAGCGGGCCGCTAGTCTTATACTATAATATTAAAAAGTTGAAGAGTTTGTTTGTTTGAACGCGCTAATCTCAGGAACTACTGGTTCGAATTGAAAAAATATTTTTGTGTTGGATAGTCCATTTATCGAGGAAGCTAATTTTTGTTTTGATATTCCCACGGGATCGAACTTACGCGGGTGAAACCGCGGGGCATGTACACGTATTTGAATACGTATTTATAATATTACTAGCTGCCCTCCGCGGTTTCACCCGCGTAACTCCCGATTCCGTGGGAATATCGGGATGTAAGCTATCCTATCTCTCAAGTTGGATCGAACTGCACATGGTGTGCGAATTTTATTATAATCGGTTAAGTGGTTTAGGAGTCCATTGAGGACAAACATTGTGACACGAGATTTATATATATTAAGATATTTATAATATTATTATAGATACGTATTAAGTATATAATAGGTAGATAAATATGTACTCGGTATACCTACATTTCTTAGATAAGACTAAAAACTAAAAATCCAAAAATAAAATAAATTATTTGTTATTTTACGTAAATAGAATGTTTTCCAACGCGTGAGAATTTCTCACAAAGGGATAGTAACATTTAACTATGGAGCAGGCTCAAAAAAACTACTACAACGCGAACTATTCCAGGGAATAGTTCGCCTCAAACTTGCGCGGCCACCTTGTTAACCTATGTGAATTGATAGCAGCTGTTAATTTAAACAGCAAATGTTAACTAACAAAATCTCATAAATTGGCAAATTTGTTAGTTATTTAATGTTGAAAAATAACTTAAACTACTTTCAATCCTAAATTAGTGCAAGGGGTAATGAATATATGACTAGATAGATGTGACGAAAGTATTTCTTTTTATATGCCACATAACAGGAAACCTTACATTGTATACAATTTTATTAGGTAGGTAGGTACAGTATGCGTCATAAAGTCCACTATCACTTTGCTACAATAATACTAAACAAGTATTGGACTTACGACCTTCTTCTAATAGACGCTACATACGAACATAAATACTTGAATTAAAAGTACTCAGTGTGATTATTATTTTCAACACGCTAGCTATGTCTTTAGTTGGCCGAGTGGTTTAAGCTGCCACCCGCTACACCAACCGACGTGGGTTCGATCCACAGGTTACGTTCAAATATTGCTGCACAAGATTGTAAACGTTACGGTGGCGGGAGACTTTTGACCGTTGATTGTACATGACATTTGTATAAAATATCCTCTACTATGGCAATTTGTAAATAGCCATAGGTTTCAAAGGTGGACTATAAGTGACTGATGTTTACCTACTGTGCCAGAATGTTACTACCCTTTTCTATCAAAATTCTCGTAAAATTAATTAGGTATTATACATTTTTTCTATTATGACGAATGCCTTCTTGGAGTGCATATAGGGGTCAAATGCGAAATATCTGTCGCCGATTACTTTGTGTTTCTGCAACTATTTTAACCAAGTAAAGGACGTTATAAATCTTACAATTATGATTGTTTTGGATGTAATCGCGTTTATTTTGTTCTTGAAACTGTTTTAACAAACAACAAAATAACCGCAATTATGACTGTCGAAATTGTATCATTAGAAATGAAGAAAGGAATAATTTTATTTTGTAGGACTGTACCCAGAATGTAAAAAAATACAGAAATGCTTTTTGCTGAAAGCCATTTATAAATTAACTAGCTGTTGCCCGCGACTTTGTACGCGTGGTAGTTTTGTTTTATGTAGATACTAAAACCTTCCACTTGAATCAAAATCCGCTGCGTAGTTTTTGAGATCTAAGCGGGAAACGACTTTGTTTTATACTATGTAGTGATTCGTAAAAAAAACAAACAACATTTCAGACTAAGACAGGTCATCGTAGACTTTAATCTAATTCCTACCCAATTTTATTAAGTGCCCAGATATACAAATCAGACCAATCCATGCAAATTGATACCAACAGATCTCAAAGAGCAATCTGTCTGTATGTTCTTGTGTTTCCTTTGTGCAGTATCGTATTTTAATGTTATTGGAGCTGAGTGCTCTGTGCAAAGGTAGTAGGTACACAGGTATACATACGCAAACAACTTGGTTTATGCTTAAGACCAGTGTGAGGCTGTAAATTTCCATACAAAAAGCGGTAACGTTTTCTCCCCCATAAACGAAGTCCGATTTTGATAATTTTTGAAAATGTTTTAGATCTAATGGAAAACTAGGTTTAACCGTTTTTATTTTAAAGAAATATTGCCTAAGATAAAAGTTATTAGTATCCTGATTATCTAAATTTTTGACTTAAAAACTGTATCGAGCGCTTCAATTGTTTTTTAATAGACTAAACTGAATTACCAAAAAAGCAATTTAACTTATAAGCGATAAGCCCAAGTATTATATAAATCTTACCTACAAATTGTATATAGAATAAAAATTTGAATATTTATGCAACAATTTAATTCGTTGACAGATTAGTTCTAAGTTTTATGAACCAAAAATATTAACTCTAGTGTAATTATCCAGGGAGAAAACAGTCGACTACGTTTGTATGGAGAGAGCCCCCGGTACCCTTTCCTTTTAATAATAAAAAACAAAGCTTAAGTCTAAGTGTTCTTATCTTATCTTATATATTGAGGGCTGACTGATTGCCAGCAACACTTCGACCCAATGGGATATTTTGTGTTTACCCCTACCTTAATGTTTCTTACTCTTTGAAGAAGTGGTCGATTAACGCGGTGATCCCACTGAGAGGAAGAAACCTATATTCCTCCGGTTTGGGATAGGCATTCCCAAGAAGGCTCATACGCTTCGCTGCTAAGTCTAAGTGTTACAAAGAGCGGCTTATCGGTCAAAGCGATCTCTTCAAGGCAACCTTTAGATGGACAAGAAGTTGAGAAAGGTGAATGGTAGGGTGTTCAAACTTAGGAAAGAAGAAAAAAGAAGAAAATTAGTTTAAATATGAAAACTTTCAAGTTCTAGAGTCAGCTAGTTAATTCTAAAATTCAATGAAATAATTTGTCGGATACCGCAGTCAACGGCCCACGACCCATGGACTACTATAATGTTTTATCTCGTTGTATCATTTGACAAGTATTGTTGGAATATTGGCCACGATCTTGATTAATGTTTAACAAGGTATCGCCGCAATTTGGTAGCAAATTATAATGTGGTTTTACTATTATAGGAAAACAAGATTTAGAGGACGTATCTGTATTTCGTTATGGGTCTTGTTATAAAGCGATAACGTGCTATTCAGCTTGTACAGATCTGCGTGTTTCGAATATATTTTCATCTAAGAGTATATGGGTGCTAACAATACACTACTTTTCTATTTATAATCATATTAGGCCAATAGGAATTATACAAATTAAAATTATTACATAATTTTGATGAAATGAAATTATGCCAAAAGTTTTTATGCAAAATGAAATCATGCCAAAAGTTATTATGCCAAAGTAGTCAAATGTTAGTTATACTAAATGAAATAAAATTTCTAAAAAAAAATATTTATTCATAAAATGTTAATACAGTAAATACAAAGTTATAAAAATAATAATATAAAATCACAATTTAAAATATAAATTAATCGTCATTCAAATAAACCGCCCCTGACCGCACCCGGTGCAAAGGAGCCGAGAATACTGTGGCCGCGTTATCTATCTAATGAAATTAGATAGATAGATATATCTTTATTTGGCCAACAACAAAACTAAAACTAAGACACAACTTATTTTTGATATTACTAAAAATAACGGACTCACTTAAATACTTATTCTAAGCTATGTTAATTATAACACAGTCACAATGTCGCCGCCAAATAGGTTCCTGCTCAGCTATGTGTTGCATAAATGCAACGCTGATTTTCAGCAGGGACCCTGTGACCCATTAGTGGTAAATCAATATGTCAAAAGATTTTATGACAAAAAGAATTATGCGTAATGAATTAAATAAAACGCTATGCCTTGCAAGTTAAAGTTTATGCGAAAATTTGTGCTCCCTGGCTAACTCTCTATAAAGCTTATTTTTTGAATATTAAATGACACGAAAAACTGTAACACATTAATTTCCTTAAAGTTTCTCATAGTATGGGATGAGTTAGTGCTTGTTATGGCAAATGCAATCTTCAGCAACGTCCTGTCATCATATCATATCATTTATTCATAAACAATTTTTACATTGTTTTTGAATGTGCTTAATATTAAAATATAAGATAAATAGTATTGTCAAAAAATAAATTGGTCATTGAATTTAGGATTAAAATAAATAAATAGGATAAAAACAACAAAATCAATTAAAATAAAAGTCAAAACAACCCGTTAGCAGTAAAATGATAAAACAAAATAAACTTGCACAAAACAAATTACTTAGACCTATTTATGAACTCATCCACCGAGTAAAAGCATCCCTGCATCAAAAATCTCTTGAGGTTTCTTTTAAAAATATTGGGATCTGTGATGGACTTTAATTCGTCTGGAAGGGTATTGAAAAGAGTAACAGCCTGAAACCTGCATGAGTGTTTGACAATCTTAAGTCTGGGAATATAAGGGTAAGTTAGGTCTTTTCTTCTTGACTCGAGTCTCCTTACATCTTGTTCCTCAGATACATATATTTGCCTATTTTTAGCCACATCCGTAAGAACCAAGAGTATGTATAGACAAGGAAGTGGAAGAATATCTAGTTCTTTAAAAAGGTCCCTACACGACTCCCAAGGTGGCTTTCGGAAAATCGTCCGAACAGCTCTCTTTTGTAACCTAAAACCTTTGTCCATATTATAGGCATAGCTGTTACCCCAAAATCTTACACTATACCTAAATTTGGATTCTACCAGCGCAAAATATACCGTTCTTAGTTGTTTAATGTCTACTTCATCACGCAAGCTTCTGAGAGCATAGCAAGCTGAGTTTAGGGATTTTTTTTTTCATCCGCCGGATGTGTAGGGCTACCCTGATCTAATAATGTTGTAGGTTAACCATGCTGTTCAGCGCGCTGTGCCTGGGTGTAGGTATTAGGTGGAATTGCCTGACAATTTTAACGTGTTTATTTTTGTCCACAGTACCACCAAGTCAGATGGTTATAACTGACGATAAGGGAGACGTGAAGCAAGCCATAGTAGGCCCTTATATTGAAGGTGACACGTTTTCATTGAAGTGCGAGGTTTTAGGAGGTAAGAACTAACCGTTGATTTACGTTTTAGGGTTCCGTACCCAAATTGTTAAAACGGGACCATATTATACGACCAAGTTGGCACAACATGCCGGACTGCCAAACACAGGGTTACGGGTTCGATTCCCGCCTCAGACAAGTATTTATGCTTAGATATTTGTCTGTGGTCTGGTTGTTTCTATGTATTATAAGTATATATTTACAAAAGAAAAGTATTTAAGTAGTATATCTGTTGTCTAGCACCCATAACACAAGTCTTGTTACTTAGTTTGGGGCTAGATGGTGATGTGTGGAATGTCCTGCAATATTATTAGGACTTCACTGTCCGTCCATCCGTCTGTCTGTCTGTCTGCCACCAAATGTAAGTATCTCATGATAGCTAGGGAGTTGAACATTTAACAGATTATGTATTTCTGTTGCCGCTATAACAACAAATTTAAAATAAAAACAGAAAAAAAAATTAAGTGTCCTTGGCCGATTTTTTTTTCAATATATCTAGGTATAGGTAACAACAACAATACAATGACAACAATGCATGTTACATACAAACAAACAAACAATACATGTTATACAATGTGTTTTGACGAGGGAATTCCCTCGTCAAAACACATTGTATAAGGCCTATCCACAGGAGCGGAGCGGAGGGGACCGGAGTGGTTTCCACCAATAGAATTGCATAAAAACTCCAGACGCTGAGTTTTTGTGAAGCGCTATTGGTGAAAACGTCGCTCCGCTACCTAGCCCCGTTCTTTGGCAGCCTAATTAGGTACCTACTATTTATTGTTAGAATTCCCAATTATTTTTATACATGGCAATGTAAAAAAGATCGTTATTTTTCTGAAATAAACGAAATGATACCAGTATATAAAACATAAAGCCACCAGAAGTATCTTATCTTCATTACCTTTATTACTTACTTCGTCGTATAAAAGTCACAATAACTCACGGAAATCTTAAAAAAGGGTATCTAGATGTAATAAATTTATAATTATGACCTCTAAATTATTAAGGGCATGCCTTTTTTAATTTTCTTCAAAAATAATGTTGTTTTCTCTTGATAATTTACTAGCAGCGCTCCGCTGTTTCACCCGCTTAACTCCCGACAATTTTGAGCTTAGGGTAACCTGAAATCTGGTGCGTTGAGCGAAGAAAGCGGACCTGGAATTGGCTGCGATGTGTGGCCCCGCGCCACCCTTATTGAAAACGGGAGGAATTGTTATCACGGGATGAAAGCGGTGCATGGAGGCTCCGGAGCCTTCGAATGAGACCCCGGGCTTCTAAGCTGCACCGAGGACGGTCACCGGAGAGTTTTTAGTCGGTTTGACTCCGACGTGAGGATATATCACCGAAAAAAAAAAAGATTAACCTGTAAATCAGCTGTTCCATACACGGATAGGCCATACCTTAAAATTTTACTTATTTTTTAACCTTGACCTTTGTTTTAAAAAAATCAACTGTTTTTCAAATTTACATAACCTCAAAATTTTCATATTTTTTTTTAAATTTCCAAAAGTGGTAGACCAAAAGTTGTTTGTTCAGGTGCACAGAAGTAGCCCTCAACGGCTTGTTAGTATAATTACCAATAACCCTGTATAAGTACTTCACTTTCAAG
The DNA here is from genome assembly GCA_907269075.1 of Idaea aversata. Lineage (NCBI taxonomy): Eukaryota > Metazoa > Arthropoda > Insecta > Lepidoptera > Geometridae > Idaea > Idaea aversata. The sequence continues at coordinate 2,406,343 of OU026100.1, forward strand.
AGACAATATTATACTTAGTCAAGTCAAGTGACTTTCCAGAAGTTTCTACTTAGTTCTAGATAGGTATATTAAGAAACTCTTATCAAGTTAGTGTAAAGCTATCACGCACAGATTCCTTGAAACTGCAATAAGTTATCTGGTGTTAATGGGTTTTCGAAATTACGAAACAATTTTCAATTACTATGTTGAGTCGCTTTAGGGAGTATAGGGAGTACGCAAACGTTAGATTGGCCGAAAATCTGGCCAAGTGCGAATCGGACTCACGCACGAAGGGTTCCGTACCATGCAGGTCGTTTAATAGTACATGTGTGCTCTATTATAATAAATTACCTAAAGATGTATATGACTTGTCCATTAAAAAATTCAAAACTTTTATAAAGCATAAATTGTGCAGTAAGGCATGCTATGATACCTCTTCGTACCTTAATGATAAGAATCCATGGATGTGACTTTAATTGCTCCATTTCAAATAATACCTTCAAAAATTTGTAATATTGACCTTTGTGAGCGTGATCACATAAAAAAACCCCATGAGTTTCTTGTGCCTTCTTCTCATTGGTGGGCGCGTTCCGAAGGCACACATCCTAACTTAGTTTTTAAGACTATTCCAAGCGATCATGTGTTTAAACATAAAAAATTTGAAATTTGACTTTGACTTTGATGTTGTAGGTATGGGAGGCCTAGTTTATTTTGTTTTCAGTATTTATTGTAACGGCAACAAAAATACATCATCTCTGAAAATTTTAACTATCTAGCTATCACCGTTCCAGATCTACCTAGCCTGGTGACGGACAGACAGACAGACAGTAAAGTCTTAGTTATAAAGGTTCCGTTTTACCTGTTGCTTCGGAACAGTAAAAAGGTCTAGAATAGGTATATCGTAACAAAAAAATGCTCATCAAGAAAGCTTTGAAACTACAAACGCTACGAATCGATACGTATACGTAGGCACGTTCTTTGTAAAGATTTTTAAAAATAATGTGTTTGAAAATCAACATAACTTTTAACCGACTCAAGTTAAAAGTAACATGCATAACAACATCTAAAGTCGTCGGGGGTAGCTAGTGGATTATATTAAACTAGCGACCCGCTCCGGCTTCGCACGGCTATATTATGCATGTATTATACATATAAACCTTCGTCTTGAATCACTCTATCCATTAAAAAAACCGAATCAAAATCCGTTGCGTAGTTTTAAAGATCTAAGCATACAAAGGGAAATAGGGACAGAGAAAGCGACTTTATTTTATACTAGCGACCCGCCCCGGTTTCGCACGGCTATATTATGCATGTATTATACATGTAAACCTTCCTCTTGAATCACTCTATCCATTAAAAAAACCGCATTAAAATCCGTAGCGTAGTTTTAAAGATCTAAGCATACATAGGGAAATAGGGACCGCGGAAAGTGACTTTATTTTTAACTGACTTCATATACTATGTAGTGAAGACAATTAACAAAGTCTAGACTCAAGACACTCAGAATCAAAACAAGCGTTATGTTTTGGAATCGTGACAGATTTTCGTTATTTCCCAATTATATGGCGGTTTATGTATTTGAAACTCGAGGGAATTCAAGCTTAAAGTCAATTCAATAAATGTGACTTAAATCTAAATATCTTTATTAAAACTTTCTTAACGACTTAGAACTTTTTAGTATGATCCTTTACTTTCTTTAACTTTAGAATCGTTCATTGTTCTGAATAAAATAAGAGTTTTTCTGTATTATTTTGCTGCGGTCTTGGTTTTTTAATTGCTTTCTTTAATATTGTTATTTATTTTGAGCCTACATTTTCCCACAGCAGGGCAATAGGCTTCTCCAGTTTTCTTCCATTGATCGCGATCTGTAGCTATTGCACACCTGTCATTCCTATAGGAGTAAACAGACGGAAAAGAGTGTGATCTTATAAGACTTATTTTCTACTTTTTGAGAAACAGATCCCTAAAAAAATACATACAACCGAATTGAGAAACCCCCCTTTTTTTGAAGTCGGTTAAAAATCATCCCGCCATCGTCGCCTTGGTCTTCAGTTGTTACTTTGGCACATCGTTTATCTGACATGCGGCAGATGTAAAAAATATTATTGTAAAAACTAAATTATCTTTCTATTCTCCAGGCCGTCCAAGACCCTGGGTAAAATGGTTTAGAGACGAAGTGGAACAAGATACGCCTGCTACCCCCCTGTCCAGTGACGGCGTCAAGGGCGTCATAAGGGTGGGCCCCCTGACGAGAGCAGACGTTAGAGCGACGCTAACGTGTCGAGCGTCTAACCATGCGAGGGCACATCCTATTGAGACTACTCTCACTTTGGATATGAATTGTAAGTATTTTTAGTAAGAAAAAACCTGCCTCACCTACTTTAATGAGGGAATGTTTATTTATTTTTAATCAAGGATGTCATCTAGGTGGGCTACCCTAACAGACGTCTTAGTGATACGAGCATTTTTATTGTTTGTTATATGTCCCATATCATGGGGATATGGAACCCCGGACCCTTTGGAAAGCGTACGTGGGGCCGAAGCCAACACGTAGAAGCGCTTTACAATAACAAGTTTAATGGCAAAGTAGGATGTGGATTATTATTTTAGTAGTGTCCCACTGCAGATTAAAGGCCTCTCTATTATTTGTCAATATTCGTATTTATGAGCTTGAGCAATATTCTTTGTCAAAATTCTTAACGTATCGTAAATAACTCTTTGTCCTCAGTTCCACCGCTAACAGTCCACATCCTGGGCTCCAACCAGCCTCTCTCAGCTTCCAGGAGGTATGACCTTCTGTGCCAAAGTTCAGGGTCACGGCCACCCGCTTCCATCACATGGTGGAAGAATGGACATAGAATAAACAATGCTAAGGAGACGGTAAGTGGAATTTTTTTATCATAATAAAGTATTCGACATGTTATAAAATAAAAGCAAATTTTTCATGCAAAATAGAAAGAGCTCGATTTACTCGATTTTTTTTCGCTTCTCGCTATCGAAAGTAATTTACCCAAACTCACTATCAATTTTTTATCTCGAATCTTCGCAAGAAACGTTGTTATCCTTGAAATTTCTAGACTAAAGAAAAATAATCGAAAGATTCGTCAACAGACTGCGATAAGTAGCGCGTCACACGCCATCAATTTGTGAAACTGTTAAAGAAGCTAATTCTGCATCGGATTTTATCGTTTCCATCTTTATTTTATAAGAACAACACCAAAGTTATAATGGGGACACTTTGGTGGACGGATTCAGGAGTACGCTTTTGGGGGCAATTTTAAACAGCAGTACAAAATGTTAGTTGAGTAATATAAAGTAATTTTAAGTTTTCGAGGTTTTGAATTGCATATTTTAAAACTTTGTTTCGTTTTTGTAAAGTTTCATGTGGTCTGTAATTATATCTACTTACATGAACTGAACCACAAATTAATGAGTTAATAAAACCGGTATACCAGAGTTAAATTACTCGAATAATTTGAATATAATTAACATATTAATAACGATTAATCGGTATTGTATACTTTCTACGGGCTCCCAATTTTTAAAGTTTATAAATTATTTAGCATGAAATTTGCTCGGGCCAGATCATATCATTAAAACTTTAATCTACAGATCATTTAAAATAATATTTTAACCTGACTTCATATAATACTATATTAAAAAGAGGATTTTATTAAAGTTTTTGAATATCAAATGTCAAGTACAGACGGCACTAACCTGTGTCACATGAGTAACTAATACAACGTTACTCATGTGCCTGTGTAGCTCTAGAATATGTTGTATTTCCACTCAGGTGACTATCATCAGTCAAATGCTGCCATTTGATTTTCGTCATTTTGGCGCCAAGAGAGGGTGGTGAAGGTAGAACTAATACTTATCATGCGCAATAATTCATTTTTTAAATAGTTTTGCAGTACCTTCAATGAGGGTGCTTTGATTAGGTACAAAAAATAACTGAAATTTTGTATAGAATACTAAATCTAGCGTACTTGTATAATAGGATATCAATAATCGTCCTAAATAGGGTTATTGGAAATTAATTGACACGGCGTTAAGGGCTTCTTCTGTGCACCTTAACAAACAACTTTTGTTCTACGACTTTTGTCGAAACTTAATACATATCCCAAAAAAAATATTTAACTGTTTCTCGTACTGTCTGGTAATTTTCTATGTCTATGCGGCAAGTGCGCGCGCGCGATCGGCACCGGATCGGGTTGTACCATACCTACTATGATTGATTCTGTGACGTAGACGTAGAGTTGAGTATTATTTGAACTATTGGATTTAATTTTTTATTTTTGTATGGAATATTTTTATAATGAATTTCCAAAAGTCGTAGAACAAAAGTTGATCGTTAAGGTGCACAGAAGAAGCCCTTAACGCCGTGTCAATTAATTTCCAATAACCCTGTATAATCTACCGATTGGTATTTTGTACGTTATCGGTACAATTTTGTAATCTCGCCCATCTATACGTCCTAAGTACGTCCACAGGCACGTACAAGTAGAACAAAAGTTGATCGTTAAGGTGCACAGAAGAAGCCCTTAACGCCGTGTCAATTAATTTCCAATAACCCTGTATAATCTACCGATTGGTATTTTGTACGTTATCGGTACAATTTTGTAATCTCGCCCATCTATACGTCCTAAGTACGTCCACAGGCACGTACAAGTAATAAATGTAGATTGAATGGGACAAGAAGAGCTTGGAGCGTACTCAAATCGCTCGTAAGGGCCAACTGAACTTTTCCGCTTGACGCAAGTGAAAAGAGACGTATTTATTTAATTAGCTGTTGCCTTCGACGTTTCTCGTAACATCCCTAGAGTTCGCGAAACTTCTATGTTACTTCGAAGTTGGGAAATTGTCTGTCAAAGATTTTGGTACTGCAGTTTAGTCTTAGATGTGTAATTGTAGACGAAAGACAGATACGAGTTGGATGGAACTTTTACATTCTCATTTGAACTATGATTACAATATTGTAAAACATGTAGGTCTCCTGCGTTATGCTTAGTGCAGGGGCCGCTGTCACACTTGTACAATTGTTATTTTTAAAATTCCTTTGTTATTTACCTAGATAATTTTACGTATGTATAAGTTGCGGTGAATCCTTAATTAAAAAAAAAAAAAAGCTTAGCAACTAGGCTTGTGTTATGGGTACTAGATAACGGATAGAATAATTTATACTTTTTTTATTTTTGAACAATTTTGATTTACTTTATATTTCGCGGTTTTATCCGCGTTAGTGGCTATTTAAAATAGTGATTTTCTACAAAAACAGAATAAAAAGGTTACTACGAATTCAAAAAATCTTTTTGTCTCTTTAGAGAACGAATTTCCAAAAATCCTTCCTTAATGTGCTTTTAGGCTGCTACTTCTAAACCATAGGGTTTAGATAGACGGATCTTGATATTATTTTAAACTAGCGACCCGTCCCGGCTTCGCACGGCTATATTATGCATGTATTATACATATAAACCTTCCTCTTGAATCACTCTATCTATTAAAAAAACCGCATCAAAATCCGTTGCGTAGTTTTAAAGGTTTAAGCATACATAGGGATACAGGGACAGAGAAAGCGACTTTGTTTTATACTATGTAGTGATCAATGGTTGGTATTTACATACCAATAGGGTAAACAGTAAAATTCTAATCGAACTTAAGAAATTTGGGAATTCGAACTAATATTAGGAAAAAAAATTGGTATTGACATACAGACAGACAAAATAATGATATTATAAGGTTTTATTTTTTACCTTGTGACTTACGGAACCCAGTAACACACACAACAGTCGCAATAATAATGTTGGGACCAATAATTGTGAAATCCGAAGATTTAGTATGGGAGCTTGGCATAGTGTTTTTTTGCGCGGTGCATTTCGAGACCCTCGCCGATCGATAGAAGGCATTACAGTGAACAAATTATGTATTCAAGCCGAACCTCTAAAAAGCGTCTTTGAAACGAGATATTTAACAAAACGTGTTGTACTGTGATTTTTCAAAAATGCGCGGAGCATTTCGATACCCATACGTATCCATAGAGAGCATTACGGCGAACAAATAATGCCTTAGCACCGAACCTCTAAAGCGTCTCGTAAAAGGGATATTAAAGAAACGTAATTCGTTCAACAACATGATTCGACAAATATCCCGTCACTTTGGAGGCTCGGTGTAAGGGCATTATTTGTTCGCCGTAATACCCACTATCGATTGGCATGGGTTTCGGCATTTTAAGTTAGTATGCCAAAATGTGCAAAGGCTTTTAACACATTTAAATCTGACCTACAAATATTGATCACCAAACACATGATCATTAATATCACTAATCCTATATTATCGAGTTTAATTAAAACCAATTGATTCTAATGCGCATTGTCATATAAATTTACATAATCCTCTATTCTGTTGTATGTGATAATGACGCCAGTACGCTGATCACGTTAAATGGCTGATTATTTTGTTAATAGACCTCTTTTCAAGTAATTAAAATTAAGTGCGGTTAGAAAGTATTATTAAAAATTAATAAAAAGATAAACATAATAAAATATGATATTCTTAATTCTTTTTTAATTTGATCGACTCAAACAAAAAATTTTTTTTAGAAGGGATTTATATTTTTTTTTTATTTGATTTATTCAACTTTGTTTGAATAAATCAAACGATTTATATTTTTTTTTTATTTGATTTATTCAAACAAAGAGTCATTAATCCAAAAAACAAGAATTATAGTTATTAACTATAATTCTTGTTTTTTGGATTAATGACTATGAAATATGATATTCTTAATTCTTTTTTAATTTGATCGACTCAAACAAAAAATTTTTTTTAGAAGGGATTTATATTTTTTTTTTAATTGATTTATTCAACTTTGTTTGAATAAATCAAACGATTTATATTTTTTTTTTATTTGATTTATTCAAACAAAGAGTCATTAATCCAAAAAACAAGAATTATAGTTAATAATACACAAAATAATGAAATAATAAATTTAGTCTTGGCAGTAATAGGTTTTATGTAACAGAAATATTTGCTCTAGGGTCATTATCCAGGGAGGAAACAGTCAACTACGTTTGTATGGAGAGAGCGCCCGGTACCCCTTTCCTCTTAAAGAGATAGGCACTTGAAATGGTCCTAATTATCAAGAAAAAGGCATTAAAAACTGAAAGTGAGGGCATTGAAAGTGGGACAGTAACAAAACCCTAAAATGCTGATTCTTTTTAAATCTTTTTTGGCGGTTGTACGTGTTTGTATGGATCTTTCCATACAAATGTAGCGCCGGTACCCTTTCACCTTAAGTAATTCAATTACTCAAAATTGAAGACAAAATACACAGGAACAAACTAAACTCGGTCTACCTAAACTTCATGTGGTTATCTATTTCGATCGTGCATCGTTCTCTCGAATTGATTTTAATTAAGCCTTGTTAATATTAATATCCGGATCGTTTGTTGTTCCAGATTTAATTAAATTGTGTAACTTCATACGAAGTTAGTGTTGTATGTGAGATGCTTTGTGATATGAAGGCTATATTTGACGACGAAACAGAAGTTTTTGGGTTCGATTCTCGACTTTAACAAGTATTTGTGTAGATATTTGTTTCTGGTCTGTTTGTTGCTGAATGTATAATAATGAATGTATTAAAATTTATAAAAGAAAATTAATTGTGTATTCTATTCGTTATTTATTTATTTTTTATTTATTATAAAGGATATTATATGCAATTTCTTACAATTAATTAGTTAAACAATGCTAGGAAACTTATCTGGGTTTGTCTTGGCATCTAAGGTACAGTCGGCTGCATAATTGCAGCCCCCGGTAGAGTTCGAAAATGAGTATTATTGGAATGTTTTCATTCTAATAATTTTTGCTTGATAAATTGATGAGTTAGAAGACTTTAAACGTCAACTAAAGCAGGTGTCTAGCTAGAATCTTGCTTGTGTTGAAACATTCTTATAACAGCCGTTTTGGAGCTCTACGGTGGGTCTGCAATTATGCAGCCGACCGTACATACAATCGACGCTACACGCTCAAAATAACTTTCAATTTAATACAATATGTATACCCACCCATTAAATAAACAAATCAATAATATTATCATAATTTAATATCATATAGCCAGCTAGGTCGCTCGCTTTAAACGATAGGGCGCGTTCAGACGACACGCGTTGACCACGCGCCCACCACGCGCATCACACGCGTTGACCACGCGTTGAACACGCGTTGAAATTAGTTCTATACATAATTTGAGTCTTATGACGCATCAATAGATCTGAAATTGCATTTATCAAGTCCACCCGCTCACACTACGCGCCCGCCCCGCGCCCGTCACGCGCACGCTCCGCGCCCGCCCCGCGCACGCCTCGCGCACGTCCCGCTCCTGCTTGCAGAAATGCAATTTGAGATCTATTGATGTGTCATAAGACTCAAATTATGTATAGAACAAATTTCAGAGCGTGTTCAACGCGTGGTCAACGCGTGTGATGAGCGTGGCGGGCGCGTGGTCAACGCGTGTCATCTGAACACGCCCTAAGGCCACCCATTTGTGCAACATAGACTTTCTAGCTTTGACTTTACTTTGTGTAAATTCTGTTTCTTCCTGTGTTGTACAAATCAAGTTATTAATCTATCTGTTACTATTTTGATTTTTATATACAGGAAAAGTATTTTTGTAGTGCTCATTTTTTTTCTGCTGAATATATGGAGTACATTTACGCAAAAAAATAAATTAAAAAAAAACCAAAACTTAATGTGAAAAACTTCCTGCAATTTCTAAATTATTGGGTATCTCAGTATTGATACACACAGTGACACGTAGGTACCTACCTTCGTTTAGAGCGCGCTATTAAACTCGCTGGCGCTAGTATTGTGTCCATGGACTTCGTCGTTTTGTTAGAAACACTTAAATGGTTATAGCTCTGAGATTTTTTGAGTTAGCTCCAAAATAAAAAAAACAGTATTTTTCATTTTAATGTGCTTAAAACATACCGAAATTTGTGCACTACAAAAATACTTTTCGTGTATATACAAATAAAATTCTCATAACAATTGGCTTTTTCTCACCTACTAATTATGTTTCTATTGTATTTTAAAGTTGGTTTCCCAAAATAATTTAAATAAAATAAATAGGTACTTGCTACTTCTTACTAACTAAAAATAATTCTTTCATAAACCTAACAACACAATATTTTTGTATTCTATGCTCCACAAAAAATATAATGCTCTATTCATTAAGTTAATTAGTTTTCTTTTTACATTTTACTTTAGTGTTTTTATTATTTTTAATTTTAAAGATTAAAAAAAAATATATATATAACTAGCTGTCCCGGCAAACGTTGTTTTGCTATTTAAAAAAAAATGGCCGATTCTCAGACCTACTGAATATGCTCACAAAATTTCATGAGAATCGGTCGAGCCGTTTCGGAGGAGTTCAACCCCGTGACACGAGAATTTTATATATTAGTAGATAGATGTTGTTTAAATATACTTAAAATAAATAATTGAATTGCATTGAAATATTTCCTTTTGACGTGACAACGTTTTATAAATTGGTTTGCCGGGTGACACTTCAAGAAACTGCGTTACGCTCCGCTGACGTTATGCGCTCACAATGAGAGCGAGTGAGAGGCACGCGGGCATGGTTAGCCCGCCTAAGAGCGAGAGAGACAGACATAAAAAGTGAAAGGCACGCGTCCCTTCCACTCGAGCACAGTTGTTGTCACGTAAAACTTTCGCCCGTATACCGACTTTACAGGCAACCAGTATTTTTTTGGTACTACTAAATACCATAAGACAGTAATTATGAAATGCGTGTATAACAAATAATTATTGTTTTAATTTAGTGTATCATTTTGCCGTTATTATATTGACTAAGAACAAAGGCAGAAGAACATACCCAAAAACCGACGTAGGCAAAGCCGCAAAATAGGTTAACTTAAATACTTACTTAAATTTTAGGTAGTTATAAAGCATATTTGGGCTTTCAAAAGATGTAAATTATGATTCTTGTCAATGGTCCGTACCTAATTTAAAATACATGGTAGGCGGAGTGGGGGGTGTTAGGTTTTATTTTCGTTACGGAATTTTTTGATTAGGTCGCCGCGCTCAAAGCTCTCGATAAAAGCTACGCAATAGCTTAATAATATATCTATGTATTTCATTTCCCAATGGAATTTTTGAAGAATTTTGCTTCTTGTATATTATTTTTCATTCCTACCCATTTCCCATCCATAATGCCCTGCGTCCGTCATTGTTTCTAATTTAATTTAAAAGTAAAGAACATAATTTTAAAGCATCCAATATCGCCTCTATGTAAGACAAAATCTGAAATCAGAATTTGAGAATATTTGATTGACACAACATATTGTGCCGTAATAAAGCAACATTAGTTCGACATTGGTTGTTTTGATACGACGGGTTTTAAAGCCTTTATATGATTAATAATATTAGTAATATATTACTTTGAGTTTACACGATAAAATTTGAGTATAAGTACTTCGAAGTTATGAAGTGTTTGCATTGTATTATCCGTTGCAAATGGCCAGATTTGTGAGTGGACTTTTTACAATTCATAGATTTTATACTTAGGCGCCTCATTAATCGCATTAATTATTGATCAGTTAAAACCTGACGTTTTGGGAACTTTGCAGATCCCATGGTCACAGGCAGACTGAGATGAAAAATTCGTCTTACAAAATAGAATGTGGAATGCTGTCAAACTATCACCAAAAATAATCAAAAAGTTTCTCATCTAACACTTCTTCTTGCAGATTGAGGTCTTGCAGCTGTTGTTTGCTGGGCTAAAGCGCCTCCTAACACGCTCGTCTAACCTTAATGATAAGACCTATGGACATTACTTAATTGCTCCATATCAAATATACCTTCATTAATATTTGTAATTTGACCTTTGTGAGCATGATCACAAAAACATTAGTGTCTTGTGCCTTCTTCTTATTGATGGGCGTTCTTTTCCTACCTTCATTCGCGTCTCTTGAAAGCCCCTGTTTATTTGGAGGTCTTCGAGTCACGAGCGTAAAATGTATTCTAAGAAAGCGTGCTACATCTTAGACCCCATATAGTCACTTACCGTCGCGTGAGATATTGGTTAATCGCTAACATATTATCATCACTACATAGTATAAAACAAAGTCGCTTTCTCTGTCTTTATGTCCCTATATCCCTATGTATGCTTAAATCTTTAATAAAACTACGCAACGAGGAAAGAGGAAGGTTTATATGTATAATACATGCATAATATAGCCGTGCGAAGCCGGGGCGGGTCGCTAGTTCATTATAAAAAGAAAAGTTTCGGTATTATAATTTTGGAGCGGATTCATTACAAACAAAAAACCTTTACATTCAATATTTCACGATATTTTTTTCGTAATTTAATTCACCGTGTTTAATTCACAATTTCTTAGTACTTTTGGAACACAGTAATATTTATCTTTATTCTTTGCCTACAGTTATCAGTAGACGGCAATACAACAACTTCAACAGTCTCCCTGCAGCTGACGAAGGCTGATGCTGGAGCGAAGTTGGCCTGCAGAGCCTCTAACCCTCAGATGCCGTCGGTACCAGCGTTGGACGACGACTGGACTTTAGATATACAATGTAAGTATTGAACAGTTATACCTACTTAATATACTATTTGAGTAGTTTGATTACGAGGACATTTATTTCTTTTGGACATACTCGTTAGACTAGAAAGTTTCATCAGCAGGAAGGTGCTTTATTTAGCTGGTCACGAATGAACCTAAGGGAAGAAAAGACGATCGAAAAATCAAAACGAAATACGATTGAACGGAAACGAAAGACGATCGATGTTGCTTATTCGATAGTATTATTTTCCGTTTCAATTGTCTTTTTTTTTCTTTATAAATTGTTTCTGTTTATTTTTTCGATCATCTCTTACAGGTTAGTTATTATTCGATCTTCTCTTCTTTCCGTTCGCTTGTCTTTTATTCCTTTTTCCAATCGTCGATCATCTCTTACAAGTTAGTCATAATAAGGTATGTTTTTCCACATTTTATTTATCAAATTTATTAAGTCAATTGAGTCAGGTCCATTAACACGATTTTAAAAACCAATTACAGCAATTATTGACTCGATAGACACGACGTTTTCCTTTACTGTGAGGTTTAAGGATAGTCCGAGATGTGCATTTAAACCTTAGATTTAGATACAGATTTACTCGTGAACTATAGTCTAAACACTATCCTTATATAATCTCAAAGGAAAGTGTTTAGACTATAGTTCCCTATATAATCTATAGGGATCGTTTTTAGACTATAGTTCACGAGTAAATCTGTGGCTAAATCTAAGGTTTAAATCTACATCTCGGACTATCCTTAAACCTCGTTTTGGAATAAGGGGTAAAAGTTTAAATATTATGTAGGTAGAAAAATCATAAGAATTGTCTCTCCCAAGTCTGCCTATACCATGCAGTGAATTGCATATGCCTCTAACAAAACTGTACAAAAACAAACTAAATAATAAATCATCAAAGACAGTAATAAATAATCCTTATTGAACAACACCTTTTTCCAACAGACGTGCCAGAGACAACGGTTCGATTAGGAACCAATTTGGACCCAAAGAACATTCGAGAAGGTTCCGATGTGTACTTCGACTGCATTATTAATGCTCACCCTTACGTTTACAAAGTGGAATGGAGACACAATGTAAGTAAAATATTCCTTATAACAATACTCTGTCATCCGACTTTAAAGGGAAAAATAACCCCACCCAATTGTCTTCCCAATCGGCTTAGCCATCTTCGAGTAATTGACGAATTGAAACCTTTTTTTGGAGTCGGTTAAAAAATAGAAGTAAGTATAGAAGTAAAAGTCAATTTATTTTATTCATTTGAATGCCTAATACATTTTGTACAAAGATCACATAGAAACGTCTTAAAAACTAAGTTAGGATGTGTGCCTTCGAAACGCGCCCACCAATGAGAAGAATGCACAAGAAACTCATGGGGTTTTTTTCATGTGATAGACTAAGGCTTTCTCCCCGTCGTACTATCAACTCATGCCACCAGTGGCACGAGCTGGGATTATTCCTCCTCGTGCCATTGACTAAAAATTATACTGGTACACTTACAAAAAATGTTTTTTTTTTACATTTGACGACCCAGTTGGCACAATGGTCACCATGCCGGACTGCCAAGCACAGGGTTGCGGGTTCGATTCCCGCCTCAGACATGTATTTATGCTTAGATATTTGTCTGTGGTCTGGTTGTTTCTATGTATTATAAGTATATATTTACAAAAGAAAAGTATATAAGTAGTATATCCGTTGTCAAGCACCCATAACACAAGTGTAGTTACTTAGCTTCGGGCTAGATGACGATGTATGAAATGTCCTGCAATATTTATTTATTTATTTATTATTTATTTATTTGATAGGTCAGCGTTTGACCACTGTCACACCTGCCTGATTTCTGGATTGTAATACACATAAAAGTAAAAAAGATATAAACCAATAAAGATAAAAATGTAGTATATGCTAAAGCTAAAGCAAGAAGCTTAGCGCTGATTTTCTGTGCAAATCTTACTGAGAGCACGACACAATATGAGAATGACCAGTTTCTTGCTCACTCGAGGTGAATTTCTGTTCATCAATCCGAAAATCCTCATCAGATCTAACTCAGTTTTTATGGGACCACCCCTGAGGTATCCCTTTTCTGACACAAAAATAATCATCTCAATCGGTTGAGTCTTTTTCGAGTAATCGGTGATCATACAAAAAAAACAGTCAGACAGACGAACAAGAAAGTGATCTTATAAGGGTTTCTTTTTTTAACATTTGAGGTAAGGAACCATAAAAATACGCGTCTAAGAACCTCCTCCGTTTTTTTTTCGTCTAATTGTTCTAGACGTTCAAGAGAACCATCCTTATCCTATGACTTTAGAAAATTTAGGATAATATTAGAAGACTTTGGGATATTTTTTCCTCAGTCCTTTATCAAAAACTGTAAATGTGTATTTTTCAAAATAAACTTCTGTGTATTTTTTGTATTAGTTTACTCAAACATCACCTGTTACTTACACAGAGAAGTCCTTGAATGACCTTTAAATTTTACTTAGTCAATTGAATTTAAAAAAGAAGTGTACATTTTGATTGGATGTTTGAAAAGGACAATCTCCTTAAGAGGAAAGGGTACCGGAGGCTCTTTCCATAAAAACTATTACAAACGTAGTCGACTGTTTTCTCACTGGATAACACACACACAAATATTTTTGGTGCATAAGACTTATAACTGCCATGACCATGCCCCTATTTTTAGTTTTTTTTTATATATTTTTTTTAAATCTTAATTAAAAAATGAAAAAAACCAAAACATAGGGGCATAGTCATGCCAGTTATAGGTTTTATGGCACAAAAATATTTGTGCTAGTGTCATTAACCAGGGAGGAAACAGTCGACTACGTTTGTATGGAGAGCGCGCAGGTACCCTTTCACCTTAACAACTAAAGTTTATTTGCAGAAACTTTCGAGAAAACACAGTATGTTTAAAAAAACTATTTAAAAAAATAGAACTGTTTAGTTTTATGAATCATTCACGACAACGACATCATAAAATTATACGATTGATTTTCACTTAAAACAGAACTGAACCGCTTTGAAAATACGCTTAAAATTTCAATTTTTGCATCTCTACGTAGTTCTACGTTTACGACCACATAAACTGACAAACTACATTTTTAAAATGCTAATTCTTTTTAACACTTTGAAACTAGGTAGCTGCAAAAAAATTGAAGTACCTACCTAAGTAGTTAAAATAAAATTTGAAAAAGAGTTTGAAAATGATGTCTAAAATGCTAAAAGGCCATCTTTTTTGAATGAATAAATAGCATTTATGAATGACCTATATTGGTTTTTGACGTGTAATTGTTTTAAAATACGTTATGAGAGTACGGTGTCACTTGTAAAAACTAGTTTACTATAATGTGACGTCATAACTTGTAACGTAAGTAGCCAATCCAACCTCCTTGGGTTATTAAATTTATTAAAAAAATAGATGTTTCATTTGACTCTTAATGCAGCCTATCTAATTTTTTTCTTCAAAATCATGTTTAGTACTTACCTACTATTTTTAAACAAATCGTTGCATGAATATAGTGTACATTTTAATCATTATAATGGTATAGTATAATCCATTGAATACAATCCAATTTCGAATAAAAAAAGGATTAAATAATTAGCCTTATTCCCTTAATAGCAACATAATATAAAAAAATTATAATAAAGGTCGTTAATTTCGAAATTTTACGAAGTAAATAGCGTATAAATTAAAGAATTAAACTTGTTTTGACTTTAATCTGAAGACAAATTACGCCCCGTGGTTCACCCATCTCGATCCCGTTTCTGTAGATTTGACAACTTGTAAACTTTCTGAAGAATTGGGCTATTTAATACAAAAATAATTTTTCAAATCAGATTGGTAGTTTTAGAGTTTACTGCCTTCAAAGAAACTGAAAAGCTTCTTATTTTATAAGCATGGATTAAAAATATTTTCCAAAATTAAGCGGTAAATAAGCCAGATAGAAAGTACCTACTTTCATTAACAACAGCAGTTTATAAGCAATCATATTTATTTTGCATTGTGGCCAATCTGAGACTTAAATTAAGCCTTAAGAGGACAACTGCTTAACAAAGCACAGAACTTAGTAATAAAGCACCTAACAAAACACTTATGCAGAAACAAGAGAACAAATATTCGTATTAATTTTGGACCATTTTCTTCCATAGGGCAAGACTTTACTACACAACGTGGGTCAAGGAGTTATCATCAGCAACCAGTCTCTAGTACTCCAGGGCGTTGGCAGACGAACTGCTGGAAACTACACCTGTGTGGGATTCAATGCAGAGGGAGATGGGGAGAGCAAGCCATTCACGTTAGATGTATTGTGTAAGTCACAGTCAACAAGAGAAGACAAACACTTCTTAAAGTTTAGAGATATCCGCAGGCTCATTCACAAACCGTTGGAAAACAACCGAAATGATAAAAAAAATACTGCTCTTTCACTCTCGCAACTTTTGACGTGTTGCCATACTTGTCTTTTTAGTTATATTCGTTTCGGTAGTCTTCAGATGCTTTGTGAATCACCTCACCGATGAAATATAATTTTAATAAGGAACTTTTGTTTTCCAAAACCTTTTGTATAGATTCTGGGTAGGAGGTAACTTGACGAAGTTCAATTCACGTGAATTATCAAGTCATGAGGTTTGCAGGAAATTGTCTGCAGCTAAAATGCCATGCCCTGAAGCTTGTAATGGTTTGAAGGCATGGGATTTTCATCAACCTGGAGCGTCTTTTTCAGAAGTCTACCTCGAAGAAGAGTTGAACCACTAAAACCTGCTAACCACCCTACAAGATTAGTGACAATGTTATAGCACTGTAGTCTCTAAAAATGCTTAATCCACTTCATTTCCCTTATCAAGTTAAAAAATACGAGTTCCCTTTGTGTTACCCAGGTGTTTACATTATAGTGCCAAGAATAATACAGTGACACGCTCTTAAAATTTACTTGTTTTTGCATAATTAAGTAACACAAAGTTATATTAGACTCACAAAGTAGTTTTATTACTTTTGTGGCAAAGTAACCATGAGTATTAGATTATCCAGGCCCCAGGCGTTGTTTTAAATGTATGTTGAATTGAATCTTAAGTGGAACCTGAACGACGGAAAGAATAACAGTTTTTAAAGTACTGCTTCGTCTTCCGGCGCAGTAACAGTAAGTCCTTAATATTCGAGCTGATTCGGCAGGTGACCAAAACAAATTCCCTGACATCAACCGTTCTTGAAAGTGCTGAATTCTATCCAATAAAAATATTAAATGATGAAGCCTCTTCCTCAGCGCGCGTCTTGTCGAGGTGTCTGGTGATCGGAGGGCTGGTGGCTTTTTCGTTCATAGGGTCAGTCTGGCCATTCAAAAGGGGAAATGTTGCCAGCCTTCTCGGAACGATGCCTCGGAGAGACACGCTTGAGGATGTTTTTTTATTTGCAATTTCATTTTATTTTATTATTTTTTCTTCGTACGTTTTAATTTTAATAGTAGGTATTGTGATTGTGTTTTTTTATGTGACCCGATAAATTTTAATGATTAAAGGTTTACTATAACTGCAGATGTAATCGGTAAATTACAGTAATCATAACGTCTTACTGACCATCAAAATGTAATGGAAGAATAATCCTGGTTTTCTACAGCATAGGTCTTAATTCACAGATGCACCGACTTGCAGAAGTTCACAGCAGAGAGTGCACGGTGTAGCCAAGCAGGAGCGTGCTCATATCACATGCCACGTTGATGCAAACCCACCCGAAGTTACTGTGAGTAGATGAAGACTGTCACATGTTTTGAGTTCGATTCCCGCCTCACACAAGTATTTGCTTAGATATTTGTCTGTAGTCTGGTTGTTTCTATGTATTATCAAAACAAAGTCGTTTTCTCTGTCCCTATGTCCCTATATCTCTTTGTATGCTTAAATCTTTAAAACGACGCAACGGATTTTGATGCGGTTTTTTTTAATGGATAGAGTGATTAAAGAGGAAGTTTTATATGTATAATACATGCATAATATAACCGTGCGAAGCCGGAGCGGGTCGCTAGTAAGTATATATTTACAAAAAAAGTATATAATTGGTACATCCGTTGTCTAGTCATAACACTAAGTCTGGTTACTTAGCTTGGGGTTAGATGGCGACTGTGGAATGTCCTGCAGTATTTATATTTATTTATTATTTTGTGATAACTGCTCTTCATTAATCTGAAAGGATGTGCAAAAGTTCAGTTGATGTTAAGTGGTATACCCGAATCTACTGCCCGAACTAATAGTTTTGTAACCCGGGTTACACATTGCAATATCTTTGCTCTGGGACTTGAAGTTGGAGTGTCTCAAAGGTCTGTAATTTTAGCGGTAAGTACCTTTTTAGGGTTCTATACCTTAAGAGGAATAAATGGGACCCATATAGGATCATTCAGTTGTCCGTATGTCTGTCAAGACCCTTTTTGTCAGGAACGGGTAACGAAAGCAAGTTGAAATTTATATCGAATACAAAATGGTGTTTATTAGTTGGAAAAACAAATGTACAAGTTAACGTGAGACTACTATTGCACCTAATAAGATGTAGCGATGCGGTCTAAGATATAGCACGCTTATCTGGAAGATACCTATTCTCTTGTGACCTAGAGACCCCGACGTAATAATAAATAAATATTTATTATTACGCCCACCCCCCCTTGCTGTAATTTACTCGGCTAATTAGGGTAATTAGTTGGCGAGTCTCCGCCTGCCATTTTTACGTGTTTGTTGGACATTGTTACGGCAGGTGCCATAGTATCCATAGTTCCCCAATACCTAGTCCACTACCATCCCATCACAATAGCTCAAGTAGTTTTGTCCTGTAGATTATCAATAGTTTTATCCAAACCGGAGGTTGTCCTTGGTTGCACTTTATAGTGTAGACAGGGATAATCGCCGGTTTAGAATCCACCCCATTGTTTGCTATTATACTTGTTATTGTAAAGGGCCTCTACGTGTTGGCTTCGGCTCCACGCACGCCTTCCAAAGGTCCGGGGCTCCACAGCCCCGTGATACAGGACGAATAAATATTGCAGGACATTCCACACATCGCCATCTAGCCCCAAACTAAGGAACTAGGCTTGAGTTATGTGTGCTAGACAACGGATATACTACTTAAATTATATACTTTTCTTTTGTAAATATATACTTATAATACACTAGCTGCCCTACGCGGTTTCACCCGCGTAACTCCCGATCCCGTGGGAATATCGGGATGTAAGCTATCCTATCTCTCAAGTTGGATCGAACTGCACATGGTGTGCGAATTTTATTATAATCGGTTAAGTGGTTTAGGAGTCCATTGAGGACAAACATTGTGACACGAGATTTATATATATTAAGATAGAAACAATCAGACCACAGACAATTTTTAAAGCATAAATACTTGTCTGAGACGGAAACCCTGTGTTTGGCAGTCCGGCATGGTGACCATTGTGCCAATTGGATTGTCATAATATGGTCATAATACGGTTTTCGTAAAAATGACAGAGTATTTGAGTAGGTACCAAAACTAACATTTGTTTTTATTTTATCTTGTTGTACAATCCACGAACAAAAGTCTCTGCCCACCGTAACGTTTACAATCCTGTGCAGCACTATTTGAACATTATAACAACGTAACCTGTGGATCGAACCCACGTCGGTTGGTGTAGCGGGTGGCGGCTTATACCACTCACACAACTAATGACATAGCTGACATGTTGAAAATAATAATCACACTGAGTACTTTTAATTCAAGTATTTTTGTGTTGAACGTCTATTGGAAGAAGGTCGTAACTCCAATACTTGTTGATAGTATTGTGTTTCACGACGTTCATTCAACGCGGTCTAACATATTGCATTAGTGTTTGCACTATGCGGCCTTCACAGACTTTTAAAGCTTCGCGGGCTTTTTTTTTTTTTTTTTTGTGTTTGGTATCCCTGTACCTACGGTTGGTACGCTTGATACCTTCACTAGCGCCACCTACCGATATCGACGTTATCGGATGGATGCGAGCTTCTTCATTCTGTGTTTGTCTGCCGGTCTTCACACAAGTCACCTCAAGTTTGAAGCAGTACCTATTGGTCTCTGAAGATGGAAGGAATCAAAAGGAAGCAAGAAGAGGAGAAAATAAAGAAAAGGATCGCCGAGTTACAACAAGAATTCAAGACTAATCATCGTCGCATCCGCGTCATCGATTCCTCATTAGAGAGTGAATCCGAATGTAAGTTTCATAAATACCCTCCATTTTATGAATATGTTCTCAGATGCGCATCATGTCCAAGAACTGAAGTCCTTCTACCTGCGGTGTGCCTGCGGTTTTTTGTGTCGAAATATGACGTGTTACTGCCTATACTGGCAAAAAGTACCGTCATTTTGTGTTTTACACGCAATGTCGACAAAACGACACCATCTTGACCAAAATCTGACGAGTTTCTGCCCCTGCGCAGATAGATACCGTCACAATAAAAATTGTGTTCTAACACAATTATTTGGTCCCACAGCACTGGTGGACATGGACAGCGAGGCTTCTGCGTCCCGACCGACGGACCGTCGCGTCGTCGCATCGCGTCACCACACAGCCGACCCACGGCCCACGCCCACGCAATGACCCACGCCTTGACCCACGGCCCACGGCCCACGGCCACGCTATGGCCCACGCCCACGCAATGTCCTACGGCGTGGCCCACGCCGGTCGTGGTCGTCGAACCACGAGGCCGACGACCGGAAGCTGCCACCGCGACCGCCGCCATTACTTCGATCGACGACGACGCTACCAGCCCAACTGCTGACGTCACAACGACGCCAGGCTATGATCTCGACGTTGAATCCGAGATGGAAGTTGGATGTGAAATCCTCGAGTTACTAGGTGACGCAACGACACCAGAAACTATCTTAGGACTGTCTATCCACAAAGATGTTGCCATCTGCTGGCAAAATATTCTTGCCAAGGGCCTCCAAATAGTAGCCAAAGAATAACTACTACGAGGAGTACCTACTTCACACCCACAAATTGTGAGTTTATCCTTGCACCAGAACTCAATCCATTGGAGTAGCCTTGTCAGGCTTAGCAGTGACAATGGACAAGCTGCTACTATTAAGCAGTAAGGAGCAAGAAATTTTGAAGCCGCTTAGCGTCGCCTGCCGAATTTTGTGCGACGCTCACTTCTGTGAGACAAAAACTAGTAGAAAACTAGTTCTTGCAACCGTGAATTCGAATGATAGAGGAAAATTCCTTTTCGGTGACAATGTCACTTAAAAATTGAAATCAGCAAAATCGATTCAAAAATCGGGAGAAGATTTTAAAAATTGGTCATTTAATCGAGCTGTGTCGGAAGCCGACATCCAGGGGCAGAGCGCGCGGAGGGACGGCGCCCACGACCAGGAACAGCAGCACGCGCGGGCCGCGGGCCGAGCACGGCCTCCGCGAGCATCACCACCACTTCGGCGCGCTCCCTTACCGCTCACCGGGCAAGCAGCGACGCGGAGATCTATAAGGTACCATACGCTGGTCGACTCAAATATTTTATTTATAAATGGTCTCAAATCACTGATGATTTACTGTACTTCAATGGATAAAGGGTTATAAAATCCCTTTTAGTCTAGTACTGACCAGTACCTTATCAAAATTTTGAATCTAATATAACACCCCTTCGTTTTTGCGTCGGGGGTTAATAATTTCAAAATTAGTTGAAGTAAATGTAGAATTTGCAAAAGCTCTAAAAATAAAATAGCGCGATATTTATGCCATATTAACCTTTATATCAATTTTTGTCTGGCATCTTTCTTCTGCCTAAGCCAAATGGCGACAAACGATTTATTTTAATAAGTTTATTGATATAGCTCATTTTGAAATGGAGTACGATAGTATTGCATCAAAAGTTGTAACTTATTATTATCAATGGCCTCTTTAGATATTAAAGACGCATATTTTTTCATACTTAAACATGAATCAAATAAAAAGTACCTACGTCTGATGTAAATATAACAATATTCTGTACGAATTTAATATTTGACCGTTTGGCTTGTGCAGTGTGCACTGCACCCTATGTTTTCACCAAGTTGATGAAACCGGTTATGGAATACCTACGATCAAGTTATTTTATTTCCGTAATATTTTTGGACGATAGTTATTTAGAACCTATTCGCAGTGTCAACGTAACGTAAACAAAACAGTTATGTTAATCGAAAGCCTCGGTTTTAAATTAAACTGCGAAAAATGTGCTTTGGTTCCAGCCACTGTGTGGAAGTTTTATAGAATTTGATTCCAAAAACATGATTTTAACATTCAAAACCAGAATTAAAAAACAAATCTTAAAATTTTTGAACTTATAAATCGTTAATCTTGATTGTATACAAAAGAATTCGAGCACCTTATGTACAAGTGTTTATTAAAAGATCCTAGTTACGAACAAATTATTAAAATACCCACTAGTTTAAAAACTGATATGTGCTGGTAGTTTTCTAATCTAATTTTACAATGAACATACTTTTACTTCTCTAAATTCAAACAATTTTAAATCGTTTTTGTTTCGGATACGTCCCTCAGTAGATAATAAAAATAGTTGTGGCTATTGAAAAGAAAACGTACTTAATTTACACATAAATGAACTGGAACTAAAAGCATATTTTCTAGCGTAAAAATGTTTTGCTTAAAATGAAAATAAATCGGAAATATTGTTGCGTTTAGATAATACTACGGCTATTTCTTGCATAGGCATTAAATACTACCCATCCTAGCTACATCTTAATAAAATAGCTCAAGATCTGTGCATGTGGCGTGAAAGGCGTAAAATCTGGGTTTTTTGCGTCGCAAATAAAATATATTAAAGACAATCACGAGACTGATTTTTAGCTCGTAATTTTTTTTAATATAACGATTGAGAATTAGCATATTATGCATTTTAATTACATACAGTTTAGCTCAGCCAAATGTCGGTTTGTTCGCTAGCAGATGAAATGCAAAATGCCCTATCTATGTAACATGGAATAATGATCCCGACTCATGGGAAAATCTATTACTTTAGCCTTTCCGCCTTTCTCACTAAATGTAAAATTATTACATAAAATTATAAATGACGAAGCAGAAGGTATCGTAGTTGTTCCATACTGGCCAATCCAGCCTTGGTTCCCCGTTTTAAGCAATAATTGTTTCAAGTTTGATAATCTACGATCCTGATGTTCACCTAACAGATCGTCACACAAACTGTACTGAACTCTAACGCTAGTTGCCGCGAAATTATCCGGCAGACCTTACTAGTTATAAAGTTATCACCTGCATTTTTAGAAATAATTTTGCATTCGCTATCAGATAAGACCTGTATTCAATACAATAATTGTATAAACAACATGTGACATTTGTGTTACAGATGCGCGCGCATTAAAATTTCACTCATCATTTTTTTATAACGCGCATAAAGAAATATAACTTCAAAAATTTGATTGCATATTGTGTAGAACATCAATATGATTATAATAACGCATCTGTTTCAAATGTTATCGATTTTTTAACTTATATTCAATAGTGATGTTAGATATGTGTTCTATATTATGTAATGCACCATAAATTCTTATAAATCTGTTTTGTCTCTTATTACACAAAATCTGTCAGAACATGATGATATATAACGTTTTATGTGAGGGGTGTTTAGAATAAGACCTCCGGCACCTAGGTATGAAATAATCTGGGATCCCGGTATAGTACTCAATTATTAGGTGCAAAAATGCCCAAATAATAGTCTTAATCTAGAAACCCTATCGAAGAAGACACTGACTTTATTGGCTCTAGTGACTGCACATAGGGTATAGACCTTTTCATTTATTAGATGAAGTAATATTCAAATTAGTACATAGTTCCCGTGACTGTACATATATTTAATAAAATACCAAATATCAATAAAACTACTAAGACCGAATTGTCCACAACCGATATTAAAACTACCGTATTTTGAACAAAGACCTGAAATTTGCCCAGCTACATTATTCATTACGTTCAAATACAAACGAATTATTGTTTATAAGTTTTAGGCTTCTTTATTCTAAGTTAACATCTCAGAGATTAAAGTCACTGGATTAAAGATATACACTTGAAACCAGTGGAATTGATACTAAGGTGTTTGGTGGTCATAGTACTCGACATGCAGCCACATCTGCAGCCAATAGAGCCGGTGTTAACATCGAAATTTTAAGGAAAACCGCTGGTTGGAGTGAAACATCAGTTGTATTTCTAAAATTTTATAATAGAAATGTTGCTAATAATAGTGTACAATTTGGATAAACGATTTTATCCAGTAACAATTAGGTTCCTATTTATATAATTCATTAATTATTTCAGTGATTTAAGTATAGCTTAAGTTGCTTTCAGTACCTAAGTGTAATTCGTTACGAAAAATAAATATGTTTATTTTTGTTACATAATCCTATTTTATTTACTTACCTAGTTCTCTGAACATCATGCAATATGTTAGACCGCGTTGAATGAACGTCGTGAAACACAATTATTGATCAAACGAACTTACCAAGTGAAGTTCGATCACAATTGTGTGAACGACTTCATTCAACGCGGTCTATACTACAAACCCTCCCAAATACCTACTTACTTAGCAGTAAATAGGTTCATACAAAAATAACCCTAATCCCTAAAATAAAATGAGGAAATGTAGGTATGTAGTTACATATAGGTAGGTATAGCTCTGAACCAATGAAGAAGCTCGCATCCATCCGATAACGTCGATATCGGTAGGTGGCGCTAGTGAAGGTATCAAGCGTACCAACCGTAGGTACAGGGATACCAAACACAAAAAAAAAAAAAAAAAAAAAATAAGCCCGCGAAGCTTTAAAAGTCTGTGAAGGCCGCATAGTGCAAACACTAATGCAATATGTTAGACCGCGTTGAATGAAGTCGTTCACACAATTGTGATCGAACTTCACTTGGTAAGTTCGTTTGATCAATAATTATTGTAGCAAACTGATCATTTTCTTATGACCCATACAGTTCCGCTGGACGTTTAACAATACAGCGAATAGTAACGAAGTAAGCGACAACTACGTATCTCGTTCCGGCACCAGCTCGACTGTGACGTACACTCCTCATACGGAGATGGATTATGGGACGCTGTTGTGCTGGGCCCATAACCGCATCGGGAAACAGAGGGTACCGTGCGTCTATCATATCATTGCTGCAGGTATGTTTATCAAGCTCCCATAATGCGTTATTTTTTAGATTCCTTTTTGTTCTTTTTTGGGGGAAGTACCCCTCCAATCAAAAATCTTTGATGACAAAAATTATACATCGATTAAGTTGTAAAACTTGTATACCAAGTTTCGTCCACAAGACCAATTCTCCTAAATAACATTGTTCAAAATTACATTGCAAAATTATGATTGCATTTCGATTAAAAAAACACACAGCTTTTTTTTCTTTCGAAAAGCTAACTTTGAGGGTATTTTCAACAATTCTTTATACAGGTTGTGCAGCGAATGGTGAGCGCTGGCGGAAAGTGGAAGGGGTATGCGCAGAAGTCAATTTTTAGGTCTGTTTGGGCGGGGGGACAGGAGCGAAGGGAGGGTCAGTTGCTCACATCATCGCTCTCTGTTTAGCACACACGTCTTTAGCCGCGCTCTGTCCCGCTCCCGCACGTCTAAGTACTGTCGCGCACATAAATATTTACCATCACTCGGTTAACATTGCAGCCGCGTAGCTAACTTTACCCAGATCGAAAATTCAACTTTATACAGAAAAACTGGTAATCATTGGTGCAGGCATAGAAATCCATGTTCGTACCTTTGTTCAGTAAATGTACAGGACAGTATTAGTTCCGTGGTTTGAAGTTCGCGCCAAAAACAATAGAAAATATAGATTTGACAGCAATCTGACAGTTTAATTAAAGTGACAGTGACAGATTATCGATCAATAGAAGATCAGTAGTCAATAGGTAGTTGTTTCAATAAAAGGAAATATGTTTATTTAATTTGAGTTCCATATTAGTAGTCTATCTATAGTTTAATAGTGTAAATTACAGTGAATAAATATACTATATAATAGTAATAGTATTTAAATGAATGTTTTTCTGGTTGGGCAAAATCATATACGGTATGTAAACAAAGTATGACGGTTTGGCTGTAATAATTCTGTGCGCGATTGTACATGCGCAAACCATCCCCACCAATTTCCGCCAGCGCTCACCATTCGCTGCACAACCTGTACCTCATGTTTCTCTGCAGGCCGTCCAGACCAAGTCCATAACTGCACATTGGTGAATGCATCACTAACCTCGTTTGGGGTTCGATGCTCGGAAGGGTTTAACGGTGGCATGCCTCAGTCATTCCTTCTAGAAGTGCGGGACATTGTAAGTCAGGTAAGTTCATGTTTAAAAACTTAAATTTATTTTATTTTTAAAAAGGGAAAGGTATATTACCTTTCTCGTTACAATAGCGATAGTGACTCGGCGCTACGGAACTCGGACGTCCAGAAAACTAATTAAAAACCGTAAGTCTTAAAAGCGTAACCTAATAATAAAATTTACGCAAAGAACACAAGAAAATTATAATTTAATCACATTTTCGTTGAAGTTTCAACGGATCCATCCAATCGAAATAATTGCTTTTATGTTTTTGTAAGTAATTCAAAGTAAACGGATATAGCAAACTTTGGTCAAAGAAGTCGGCACTCAGAAATTAGACGCTGGTTATAATTCGTCTACATTATTAAGATGCCTGCAACTGACAGCTTCTCTGTGAAACTTCAAAGTGGTTTTCTCTCAAAAATTCTTGGTATTTGAATTATGATTTAGTGTTTTAGGTTTAGATATATGCCAGAATTCAAGTATAAATTACGTTCCTATAATAATTGTAATGTTGAAAATGTGAAGTCAAAATATATAGGTATTCAAAAGACCTTAATATTATTTAAGGAAGATTCTTAGCTTTGTATAATCATTAGTTTTGAAAGTTTAGCAAAACGTTTTCTAACTTTTCTCACTTTTGAAAATGTTAACTTTTTGTAACTCACAAAATCAAAAGTTTAAAGTAAAATAGGCTTGCACAAGACCTCACCTGATGGAAAGTGACGATAAGGTCGAGGCTGAAGCATGCTTGTCTAGAAGAAAAACGGCATGCCTGGACAATATGTAATGCGACGAGTCAATAAGCACCATCACTTTGTATTGTTTTTTTACAAATTATAGATCAGCGTTTGACCATTATAGATCAGCGGCCTAAGATGTAGCCACGCTTTCCTAGAAGATACCTATTCACTCGCGACTTGCAGACCTCCAAATTATACACCCCAGGAAAGACAGACGCAGGCAACCGATTCCATCCCTTGCAGTACAAATAAGGAATGACGAACTTTGTCAACTTTAATCACTGTCATTATTTAAAAAAAGCATTTCTTTAACAGGAGATAGTGGCGAACGTATCAAGTGCTGTGCCACGGTTCACTGCCGTGGGCTTAGTACCGGGACGTACTTATGCTGCTGCTGTACTAGCCTATAACGCCAAGGGACGAGGCGACCCATTTCCTTTGAGAGCAAGCACGCTGAGGCCACCGGAGAAGCACCACGTCCATGATAAGAGTTTAGGTGAGACTTTAATACAAACATATTCTGGTTATAACTACATCATTGTTCAAATTACGTCATCTCCTAGAAATATCTCAATTATGTCATTTTGCGTATCAAGCTGTTGGATTAACCTTAGAATGCTATTAATGTTTGAAGTTTGATGTTGAGGCGTTGTTCAAAGTTTTAAGAGTAGTAATAACTTTCTAATTGTTATCAGATCTACCCCGAACTGCCTTTCAAATGTCAGGCGCCATGTCGGCAGCTGTCGGTGGCGGCGGGGTTCTCATGGTAGTGCTCATACTCTTCATGATTGCTGTAAGGCAACGTTGCGCTAAGCGGAAACCTAGGTAAGCATACTTAGTTATCTTTGTTGGTTATAAATGAACCAGGTACCCATTCAAAATAAATGTAGCTGCAAATTATGCTGCTTCATGAAAATTTTGGATTTAAGACCCACCTTCTGCCTCCTGATTCACAAACCATCGGAAGGCTATCGAAACGAATAAATTTGAAAAGACAAGGATGGCAACATCAAAAGTCGCGGGAGTGAAAGTGCAATTTATATTTTTTACGTTTCGGTTGCTTCCAAGAGGTTGTGAATCTGGAGGGGGGGGGGCGTCAAATTGTCCACGGTTCCAGTCGAATGTGTGAAGAAAACTAGGAAACAACATTTTGGTTACTCTGTTAAAAAGCTCTTACATCCTAAATATTGAAGAAACCCCGAAGAATTCTTAAGAATATTCAAATATCAGAATTCAAATAAGGACCATACCATACCCACAAAAGCTTATAAATTCTTGTTTTGGAACAAGTCAAATTTATACCATACACCAACGAGGTACAATGCCAATGTGAAAAAATAATTATCTTATTTGAAGTTGTTAAAAAAATATTCCTACTTGTATCACTAGGTCCGCTCCGCCACCATCATCGCAACCAGCATCACCAGATAAACTAAGAGAGAAGGATGACAGCGAGAGTGATGATAGAAACCCTGACATCATACCGTCGGATACAGATCAAATGCAGGTCAGTTTGTAGTGTAGTATCATCTTACACATTCCTCAGTATTGTAACTAAAAGAGACATTAAACAGACATCGAACCGAACACACGTCGTAACCTTTCATTTATTACATCTACGATATTACATGGCGACCCTGCCAGTGCTGTCCAGCAGCATGCTGGGTGGTGCTGGCTGCACCGAACAAATATGTAAGAAGGAAAAATAAAGACGAAGATTTTAGAAGATAGTAAACATAGAAGATTTAAACTAATTTTAAGAAGATTTGGCACACATTAAAATTAAGAACGAAAAATGGCAAGTCTATGGTAACGTTCTAGGTGAAAACGAAATCGAATTTAGAAACGATGACGAAATTTGCAAAAAAAGGTCCAGATACCTATTAAATGGTCTCTTCTGCCCACAACAAGGCTTTTAAATTAAATTCCCCCATCACTCTAGATTCTCTCCGTTTTTCGTTTTTCTAGATCACAATTTAATTGATGGTATCTCGTGAAATAGTTGCGGAAAAAATATTAGTATTCAAAGTCACGTGTTTTTCGTTTTATTCATCAGCATCTGACACCATTACACATATAGGAACTTCAAGAACCAAAATATGTCCTTGCAAATAAATAATTTTTGTTCGAAGTTTTACCATTATTATTTAAATAGTAAACATCACCTCATCATGGTCACCATGCCGGACTGCCAAACACAGGGTTGCGGGTTCGATTCCCGCCTCTGACATGTATTTATGCTAAGATATTTGTCTGTGGTCTGGTTGTTTCTATGTATTATAAGTATATATTTACAAAAGAAAGGTATATATAAGTAGTATATCCGTTGTCTATCACCCATAACACAAGTCTAGTTACTTAGCTTGGGGCTAGATGGCGATGTGTGAATTGTTCTGCAATATTTATTTATTTATTTTTATTTATTTTATGTTCTGTAATTTTATCCGGCTTTCAATCCAAGTTGCTGTTTAGGCGACTAAAAAGATTATAGTTTTCATTGGCGGCAGTACGAGGGATCGTGGCATTAGTATTCGCGGTTTGTACCAAGCCTTAGGCTCTTGTAGAATCCATATTCTGTTTCACCATTCGCTAAGAGAAATTGTTAAAAGCCATCTCCATTAACTTATGCAAAGTAATTCCAGAATTTGGCAGGCGGCCAAAAACTGTTCACAGACTTCAAGAACTTTTGCTAAAATAACTATTCGTGGAGTTTTTGAGTGAGACAATAGATTACTGTTGGAACTTTCTAGGAGTTAGACCTTGAATTGAATATTTAACTTCTTCGAATGTAATTGTAGAGGATTCCAGTATTTTAGATAAGTTAGGCTTGACGAAGTGGCTGAATTAATTTTGAGGTTGTTTAAACTTTTCAAACCTAAAGCCAACATTATGAACCTTAAACACATTACAATACAAAGGTTGAAATCCAATTTGCCAATCCGTAACAGCATCTTAATTTTTAAATTCTTGCTCTAAGAACAGTCTTTGCATTACATATTAACTATAGTTCTTAATTAAACCACAGATCCTTATTTTATTTTTTCACGATTTTTATAGTTTGACTTAACACTCCTTTGGCTAAACGTGTAGTAGTGTAAATACACTCAATAACAGAACAAGGATTTGACGAAACGTATATTTTGACGAAATACTCCTATTGAAATTGCCTATCCTGCTCTATTTCTTACCAGTTGGTACCTAAGTCAACACACCTAAACACCTCAAAATAAACCTAAAAACGCAGCGATTAAGAAACAAAAATAAACTTGTAGTAAGACCACATCTACATATTTGAAGAGAACTATAGTATCTGAAGGAGTGACGCTATACAACGATCTGCCTAATGTTATTAAAGAATCCGATCTTGTATACATTTTTTAAAATTGCATATTGTCAACCTATAATACCTACTTGTTAATCAATTAACCTCTTCTTAGATCTACCTAACTGTTAACACGTCAGAGGTGAATACTTAACTACCTACTGTTATGTCCTTATCTTATTTTAAATGAAAATTATATCTTATGAGACATGTCTTTAAACCTTCCTATGGTGATCTAAGTTTTCTTACTTCTGCAGATGGATTACTACCGGCATCAGCAGGTGTCGACGATCTCTCCGCCATTAGGGGTGCGCGGTGCGGGCGTGCGCGGGAGTGTGGCCGGCGTACGCGGCGGCCTACCCGCATACTGTCCGCTTAGAACAGCACCGCCTATGCATGATGCTCCTGTAAGTTGTAGTGTGAGAGAAGAAAAAAAACCCGACTTTTATCCCCCATTACTTTCAGATGGCTGAACTGATTTCGATCAAACATAGTTTAGAACTTTCCCAACTAATTCAGCTTTCAAACAAAATAAACGAAATCGAAATCGGTTCAGCAGTTCGGGAGCTACGATGTCACAGATAGGCATACACACATACAGGCACGTCAAACTTTTAACACCCCGTAGTTTTTGCATCGGGGGTTAAAAATAGAGTTTTGGCAGGAACTAGATGATGAGGATGCATTAAATCCTTGGGCTACTTTCTATTTTAAAGGATCCTGACTTACCTACCGAGCTCTGCTCTCCAATAAAAATAGAATAACGTAATTCATTGAGGAGTTTAGTGATAAGAAGGTGATTCCTGATGCTCCATCAATCTTTACCTATTGGTTTAACCCTTAAACTATTGGATTCTATTGGAAATCTTTAAAATTGAGCAATTTGATGGACGCTCGAGGTGTATTTCTGTTCATCACTCCGAAGATCTCATTAGTTCCTTACCAAATTTTTATGGGACCACCCCTGAGGGGTTCCCTTTCGATTTATCTCAATCGATTTATAATTGATAGAATGACCGCGTTACATACTTACAAAAAAAACATGCAGCCGAATTGAGAACCTCCTCATTATTCGGAGTCGGATCAAAAAAACTCATTCTTGCTCTGCTCATTGCGGTTTTACAAACAAACCATTTCGATATAATAGTCGAACATTCTATTTTTTGCCTTAGTTTCTATTTACCAAGTTATCATTACGCGAAAAACAGAAGCACTATTTCATTTAATGAGCACCTAGAGGAAAATGGTTCCGTTAATTTTCATTGTACGATGTTATTAGTTTTTTCTCTAGCAAAGTAGACTCTGTTCCTTTGTAATAAGAATTGGTATTTAGGTCGTTTCTAGCCAGTATTGTAAGTCATTGTTTTGTTATTCTAGATATATTAACGCTATTACATTTGGGTTTTAGCAAGTCAATGGTTGACCTACAATTTGATAGGTTGGTTATTATTTATGTGGCTAAGTGCCTATTTTATTTGTCTACATAACTAAGTAAAGTCTGTTTGTTTATTTACTTTTACGATCAAAGGGTTTGACCGTTTAAAGACCTTTGGACAAAATAGATTAAAATGACAGAGGGCATTATGACAAATATATAATGTCTTCACATCAAACCGCTATTTAAAGCGTGTCAGAAACGAGATTTTTGAAGAAACGTGATGTCCTATGATTATGCAAAAGGTGTGATGCACTTTGAGACCGATACCTATCGATAGGTAGGATGGGTCTTCCAGGCTTCCATAACGGATCCCATTCTCAGTGAAAGCCAATAAATAGGACCTGGTATTTTGTATCTCAGAATCAAGTGCAATGTTCAGACTTTTAAAGAAGGGAAAAGGAGAAAGGTAGAAGGAAATAGTTTTACCTGATCTTCAAGTAAAATCTAGTTTTCACTTTTCATACGTATCATGTTATTTCTCCAACGTTCCTTCATTCATAAGCACGTCAAGATATCGTGTAAAATCCCTCGATTAAAATAAAAGACTACAAATTTTTAATCAGGAAATTGCCTCATTGCTAAACAAAATCTTTCTAGGAAGGGTAAGGAGGAAAATCATTGTCTATTCAAGGTTTAACCGTCCGTGAAGTGAATACTGAAAGAGTTAATAATTGAGGAGTCAAAATCGTTTTGTTTCTTAATGTTGTTGTTATTTCAGCAAATAATAATGATAATACAAAAGTGCTCACTACACTGCCATAAAAATTTATAATCATTTGGCAATTTCTTTAAAGGAATTGGATTCCTTTGCATTTTCTTTCGAGTTCAATTTGTTATTTTAAGGTCCAAGAATTAGTTGGGAATCCTTTTTGTGATTTTTAACTTACGGTAATTGTGGCTCTGTTGAGATAATACCTCCAAACCGGAGTCAACCAAAGTCAACTTTGACATCATCATCAGGGCCATAACACTCACTCTCATAAAAATGGAAAATATAAAAACTCGATAATAGGCCTTCTTTATAACTAGCAGAAGGCCCTCTAGTAATATGTGGTAGGTATGAGTTTCTTATGCCTTCTTCTCATTAGTAGGCGCGTTCCGAAGGCACACATCCTAACTTAGTTTTTAAGATGTTTCAATGTGATCTTTATACAAATGTGTTAAGCATCCAAAAGATTTTTTTTTTACTTTGTCTTTTGTTTTTTTTTATTTTTTTTTATTGATGAACTTATGAAATGAAACGAAAAACTATTCAACTAATCTTACTGCCAATTACAGATTCGTACTATGTACTTTGTACTTTATTACTTTGGTATTTTTTGAAGTTTTTTGTTCCCCATTGACAGTCTCCCCCCAGTCCAAGGAGACCGTTTACCGTAAGGGACCGTTAATCGTGAACTCTATCGCTAATATCTTTAACAGAATGCATCAACCGGTATCCCGCCTCCCGCACGCTTCGCCAGCGGGTCGTGCACGCTCCCGCGCGGCACGACAGCGCTCGGCGACGCGCGCTGCGGCATCCCGCTCCAACATCTCCGCACACTGCCCCGGCCCGGAGCTGCGCCCGCGCCGACACCAGCGCCCGCGCCGGCACCCCGGGTCCCACCGCGCGACACCCCGCTCTGACAGACTACACAGTTGTAGGACATGTAAATATTGACTGCTCAAGTTTAGTTGGACGTAGGGCCGGTTTTGAGTGCTTTCTTTTTACATTTCAGTTTCAGGTTATTCATACGTGATAGAGAGCGTATCTAGTGTGTGTTTACTTTACAGACTTTTCAGACAGATTCATATAATGCTAACGAATGTTTGTCATACATCAGTGTGTGGGTACTGAATTAAATTACGTTAACAATCCATTTTTACCAACTATTAGGTATCCCATACATTAAACTGTTACGTTAAAATATGCGTATATGCAAGGTTAAAGCTATTATGCAGGTAATACCTTCAATCTGGCAAAAACATTGGAGGCCCAGTATAGAGTATTAATATTGGTACTTACCTATTCATTTTAAGTTTTTTCTAGTAAGTATTTTTAAGTTTGAAGTCCTTCATCTTAAGCGCCAAGCGGTACTTCAAAGTTCTACTTGACATGAAAACATTATATATAATAATAGCAGTTTCAGAACTCTACGGTGGGTCTTCACTTGTATTGCCGACTGTACATCATTTATGTGATTTTAAGGGCCTCTTGCAGCAAAATTGCAAAACCTTGATTCTATTTCCATACATATTTGACAGAGGCTAAAATCAAGTTTCAAGTTGTGTAAAAAATGAATACTTCTCGATAATCACATGTTAAAAATTAATATTTCTAGACAACAACCTGTCAAAAATGAATACTTCT
Source organism: Idaea aversata (assembly GCA_907269075.1). Classification (NCBI taxonomy): domain Eukaryota; kingdom Metazoa; phylum Arthropoda; class Insecta; order Lepidoptera; family Geometridae; genus Idaea; species Idaea aversata. The sequence goes on from OU026100.1 coordinate 2,440,086, forward strand.
AGAAAGAAACCTATTGAAAAATGAAAACTTTTAGACAAAACTTGTCAAAAATGAAAACTTCTAGACAACGACCTGTCAAAAATGAATACTTCTAGTCAAAACCTGTTAAATTTCATACTTCTACACAATAACCTGTTAAAAAGTGAATACTTCTAGACAAAAACCTGTAAAAAATGAATACTTCTAGAAAGAAACCTGTTGAAAAATGAATACTTTTAGACAAAACTTGTCAAAAATGAATACTTTGATACAAAAATCTGTTAAAAATTCATTTTCTACACAATAACTTGTCAAAAATGAATACTTTTAGACAACAACCTGTCAAAAATAATTATTTCTAGACAACAATTAAACAAAAAACAACAAGAGAAGTTGTGCAATTTTGTAGCAAGTGGTCCAATTTTGTAGCAAGATTTAGTGAACAAGGTACTTAAAATCGGCGCCAATAGTTGAATTTCGTTAAAGTAGTTAGGGATAAAATGAATTCTGTTAAGTTTAAATTGTAAAGTTTGTAAATAGATAATCCTACGTAATATATTAATAGGTAAAGTTCGATATTCATCAAAATATCTTATTGTATTGTTAAATAATATCTATTCATATTCACTTTTAATTATTTTATACTCTTTCTACACTACTAGCGAAGTTCTTTGCCAACTTCGGAGGGGACCCGAAGTGGCTGTTTGCTTCGCTCGCCTTCTGAAGCATTGAAGTTAACTCAACATAATAAATAAATAAATAATATGACGAGACTAATGCGTACTTTGTATCAAATGTTTAAAAGTGTTCGTTTGTGGCTGATTGCTTCGAGTGCCTTCAGAAGCATTAAGTTACTATGGTCCAAATGTCAAATCCTGGATTCGGGCTATTTTATCGAATGTTGTTGGTTGATCCTCTTGTCAACTCCAGTTACACATAGTGACTCATAGTTATTTACTTGTGAACAATTTGGTAAATATTCTGTTTCAAAAAACTTTAGTTCTAACAAAGTTCTTCGCCAACTTCGGTAGGGACCCGAAGTGGCTGATTGCTTCGGGCGCCTTCTGAAGCCTTTGGCCATTCGAAGTAATTTCATGCGACAGTCGACACCAACCGTTACTTTATACCATCCGAAGCGATTTCTTTCAACTTCGCACTTCGCTAGTAGTGCAGTAGAGCTTTAGTATTTCTGTTATGAATGGTTGTGAGAATAAATACAGTTTGTAAAAAAATATAACACGTGCGATTTATAACAATTATTCGAAGTTTTTAAAAATATTTGTATTTATGGGACACCCTATCTTTGGGTTTGTTTAGGGATTTTTGGTCGGACAACGAAAAAAAAATATTTAAACCTATTCCTAGCAATGAAACTTACCTATATTGATGTTTTGCCTTCATAATATAAAAACAGCGGTAACAGACGGAAATCAACTTTTTTTTTTTCGTAATTTGAATTGTAATTAATATCACCTATCGGACGACATGTCCGATGACAGGGTTGTCCGATTAAAAAATCACTCCTACATAACCTAAACATTACTGTAATATAACCTGAAAATAAATAAAAAGATTGTTAACATAATCACAAAATGTGATAATAATTATAACATAAAAAAGTCGTGTTAATGGTTGCATAACTCTCTTTACCTTTTTTTTTTTTTACAAAAAAAAAATACAGTTGTATTAATTCACCATTAAAAATGCTCCTACGTTACTTCTAAACGGATGAACCATTTTCATTAAAAAAATACATAAAATATGAATAAGTCCTCACGTAATATTCATTTTTTTTTTTTTATTAATTTAAGAGGCGAGTCCCTAAAAACGTCATTTACTATTTTAAAAATATTGAAGAACTCCCTGCATTGTAAGACACTAAAAAGAATTCTCGATAGCTTATTAGATGAGTCTACAGTTTCACTGTCAGATATTTTGAAAATAATCCATAGTTTTTGAAAAAACAATTATTAACTTTGATGAAAAACATCGAAATCGACCTTTTCTATTTTAAGTATCTGTGCTACTTCGTTGTTATATTTGAAAATATTTTTGGTTAAATTGTGAGACAAAAGTATAGAGAATGCATTCATCATTGCAGTTTTTTACTTATTGAAACCAAATAATAATAATCAATGCCGAAACATAGATATTTTTTTTGGTTAAAATCATTCCTCGCTGCCCATACATTTTAGTATGAAGCCGTAGCTCGTGACATTTCGCTTTATATTAGATGTCGCGGCGCGCAAAAGTGACAGTGTCATCTCAGTATTCAAGGTGAGAGCACGTCCATTTGTTTCCCGACATTTATTGTTTGACCTGGCATAAGGGTGGGGTGCGAGTGTTGCACACGACAACTAATTTGTAATTGTACCTATTCTTCGAGCAAGGAGTCGAAACTAGGTATAATCCGCGCACAATGAGAATAGGATGGAACCTTGTCAAAGTAAATCGAAAATGACAGTTTATAAATACATATATAAATAAATATTGCAGGACATTCCACACATCGCCATCTAGCCCCAAGCTAAGTAACTAGACTTGTGTTATGCGTGCTAGCCAACGGATATACTACATATACTGGGTTATTGGAAATTATACTAGCAAGCCGTTGAGGGCTACTTCTGTGCACCCAAACCAACAACTTTTGTTCTACGACTTTTAGAAATTCGAACTTTTTTTCGAAAATTTTGAAAATCAGCTGTTCCTTACACGGAGAGGTCAGTAACCTTAAAATTTGACTTATTTTTTAAGTTTCATGTACTGTTTTTGGTCTGAATGACCTTTGTTTTATAAAATCAGCAAATACCTACCTACTTATAAAAATTTGTAAATATATACTTATAATACATAGAAATAACCAGACCACAGACAAATATTTAAGCATAAATACTTGTCTGAGGCGGGAATCGTACCTGTGTGGCAGTCCGGCATGGTGACCATTGTGCCAACTGGGTCGTCTTCAAGTAGCGTTAGCATAAAAGTTCTGAATAATGGGTAATTCGTTTTGTTGTAATTAGTTATTTTTTATTTATTCATATTTAGTGTAGCTACATATATAGTATTAGGCATTTCTACTGTATGTGAAGACTTCACGGACAAACATACATACTGACACATATACGGGTCAAACTGAGAACCGCCTTTTTTTGAAGTCTGTTAAAAATACACAAAAATGTTTCATGGTTGTAATCCTTTCAATAATAATGTTTAGGAATATTTTTTTTAGTTATTCCAATTATTATTCCCCAATGCCACTCATATGTGCTTCATGGGAATCATCATCAGAGCTTTGACTTTCTTCAGAAGTATCGCTTTCTGAAAAAAATGAAGTTGATGCAGCCAAAGTTCCCTCACCTCGGATGCGTGACACCGTGTTTTAGATATGCTTGTTGATGCTTGTTGCACTTTTGTGGGTGAGCATTTTCAGCCGTTCTCGCGACAGATGAGATTTTGACAGATGAGATTTTAACAGTTATTGTGCTTCTACTACTATGCAATATTGAAAACAGCGCCATCTCTGTGCAAACGGCCGAACTACGATACTCACTTCTGTACAACAGTGTTAACAGCGACATCTCTCGGTGGATGGTGCAGGTTCGCAGCGAGCTGCCGTACGCAGTTCGCGTCGCACGCTACCGCCATCACTGATACACGAGTGAGCATTTTCAGCCGTTCTCGCGACAGATGAGATTTCGACAGATGAGATTTTACACAGATATACAGTTTTCACTTCTGCCTGCACTCCCGGAGTGCGCTGTTTTTTTTTTGTATTTTTGAACAAACCCATAGGTTCGTCAAAAAGATCTCTTGACAATGTAATTCCCGAATTACTAGATTCGTGATCCACAGCCAACTATGTCATCATTTTCAATGCGTTAGAAAAACCGACTTCGTTCCTGATCGAAATATCTATCGACTGCCAGAACTATTTGAGGTGGTTGACTATTCAAAGTTTTACCCCATTTTCCACTCATTATCACTAAATCACTAAAATAATCACACAATAATTAATTACATAAATCTAGCATTTATAATAAAACAAACCACAATTTATAACAACACAAACCACGGTCGGAATTTATTATTTGTTTATTTAATCACTTTAATAAGCACAGTCCTTATGTGCTCGTTTTATTTATAATTTTGGAGAAAACATTTTTTTAAATGAAATCGCCATTGCTCCATAGACAATCTACCACAGACAATAATAATTTTTCTTTAAATCAATGGGTCTGTTTCAAATCCGCGACACTATGACCGTGCAAATAACTAATTTATACCTAATTATTATTCAGAACTTTTTTTCTAACGCTACTTTTCTGTCATTTTCGATTTACTTTGACAAGGTTCCATCCCATTCTCATTGCGCGCGGGTTATAATGTGATATTGATTATTTATTTTAACCTAAGAAATAACTGTTTCTATATTTCATTTTAATTTTTGACATAATTATGACAGGCAAACATAGACAAAAAAATAAATACTTCATGGACTGTGGTTTTTTACCTTTCGATATAGGGCATTACAACAAACAAATAATGCCTTCACACCAAACCTCTAAAGCGTCTCGGAAATGGGATATTTGAAGAAACGTTTATCCTACGATTTTATAAAAGTTCGCGGTGCACTTTGAGACCCATACCCTTCGATAGAGGGCATTACAGCGAAAAAATTATGCCTACACAACAAACCTCAAAAGTGTCACGGAAAAGGACGCGGTGATACGTCTTGTAGAAATACTTGGTTACAATGCTTTTATTTGAATATCCCGTTTCTGAGCTGTTTTAGAGCTTTGGTGTAAAGACATTATTTTTTTATTGTAATGCCTTTTATCAATAGGTATGGGTATCAAACTGCACAGCGGCATTTTAAATTACTATGCCGGTTGTGTCCAAAGATCTTTACATTTCGATCTCTAATTGGATATGTTTTACAAACAATTTGCGGGAAAGAAAAACTCAACTAGTATTTGACGTTCCTGCCTTTTGCAGGACTTTTTTTTTTTTTTTTGTTTTCTCTAAAGAAATTAAAATAGGAATTTATTGAGCTGTCAAAAATTAAATAAAAATATGGAAAAGGTATGATTTAGGTAGGTAGGATGTATTAAAATTGTAGCTTATTTTTATATTTTAATCCTATATATCGTAACTTATTTTTATTCAAGGTTAATAATAATGGGAAAAGTAAAAGGAAATTACTATAAATCCCAAAAAAATAAAGGAAGATTTAAGACAACTATACTACAACTATTTAACTATAATGTACTCATCTTTTTACCCAACTATATCGAATATTATAAAGATTGGTAGGTGTTTTGCCTGAATATTTATATAATAATACCAGCTGCCCTCCGCGGTTTCACCCGCGTAACTCCCGATCCCGTGGGAATATCGGGATGTAAGCTATCCTATCTCTCAAGTTGGATCGAACTGCACATGGTGTGCGAATTTTATTATAATCGGTTAAGTGGTTTAGGAGTCCATTGAGGACAAACATTGTGACACGAGATTTATATATATTAAGATATGATGCCGATACCGACACGTTTTAACCTGTTTCTTAGTAGGGCACATAGGTACATACGAACGTTTATGTGTGAATTTTCAATATATAGAGACGGATGTAATAATTATTTCGCATAATTATTATTATAAAAATATATAAATATAAAAATTATTATAGTACAGAACATTTACTTATTGACAATTTCGTTATCAAACAAAATACCCAAAAAACGTACACTCTGACCCCACCCTTTCCCGCCAGCTACTTACTACCGGACTGCAGTTTTGCGATGTGACAAGTTAAATACTACATACATTGCGTGTTTTCTATGATATTCATAAACATCCTACAAAGACGAACGCTTGATGAATATGTAACTTGTACAAAATGTACGATGCATCGAAAGTAGATTTATTTGTTTCCAGGGTGCGTAATTTTAATACTGCGTTGCACCTGTGTGGCTAGAAAATATCAATGTGTGTGTTCTATCAGAAGTTCCCACGGTCAAGGATTACAGGCTTAATTTATAATTTAAAAAACCCCGACTTTTATCCCCTATAACTTTCAGATGGCTAAATTGATTTCGATCAAACATAGCTAAGAACATTCCCGATTAATTCACCTTTTAAACAAAAAAAAATCAAAATCGGTTCATTTGGGAGCTACGATGCCACAGACAGACAGACACACACACACACACATACACATCAAATATTATCGTTTTTGCATCGGGGGTTAAAAATCAAATTGGTTCATTCGTTTCGTAGCTACAATATCAGACAATTATTTCGTTTGTCATTTGGGAGTCCAAAATAGACATTTTTGAATGAGAGTTAATGCACCAAAAATATGTCCACTTACGAAAATTTTCTTTTGTGAATACATACATAAGTATACAGTTTGATTGTAAATAAATGTTTGTAAAATACTATTCGTGTCTTAAGAGGTCCTTTGATAACCAAACGAGCGAACCAAAGGACGAGCGCAGATTATAGACTTAAAGTCGAACGATTGTTGTGTTGATAATAAGAAAAAGTTACACGATTATTTCAAGTCTTGTTAGTCTTGGCACAGTATAGAGATATAACCGTATTACCTAATCTAGATGCCTAGAACCTATACCACCTTCTCAGATTAATCGACGATGTCCATCAAAACATCTGGAACCAACTAAGCCGCGGGTTTCATTACGGTGTTTTCCTTTACCGTAAGAGCGATTAAAATAGCGAAGCTTTTAGCAACATCGGAAAACTTTTGGTTGTAGCAATATATCACTATCACTACATAGTATAAAACAAAGTCGCTTTCTCTGTCCCTATGTCCCTATATCCCTATGTATGCTTAAATCTTTAAAACTACGCAACGGATTTTGGTGCGGTTTTTTTAATAGATAAAATGATTCGAGAGGAAGGTTTATATGTATAATACATGCATAATATAGCCGTGCGAAGCCGGGGTGGATCGCTAGTTTTATAATAATTATGACAACAATATATATCTAAAATTGTATTGTTGAATACGTCTAATGTAAATAAGTTTTTTAAGCAGCGGCAGTTATAGGTATGTTATTCAAGGACGCCGCATAGTTAAATACGGTTATATTGTTATACTGTGATTTTAGTGACGGTTCGGCGAGATATCAGGCGACTTTTTAGTTTGTAGTCTGCCTTGGCCCTGAGGGCCACCTTAAAATGTAAAGTGATAAATGGTTACTGTGACTTTGCGACACGAGATATTAATTTCAATGGTTATCATTTGTCAAATATTGTTTGTGTGAGACAGATGATTCATTGAAATGTCTTAGTTGATGATTTGTTTGTGACAATGCCTTGTAATTATTTTAAATATTGAAATTGTATGGTTAACCGTTCGAAGAGAAGTGGGCTTCTTAGAAGCCACTGATTTTAGACCTAATTTTTTACTGGCCACTACAGACTTAAAGAGGCCAGATTAAAGGTTTGACTGTTGCAATGGTCTGACCAATGACTGTAGATTGAAAAAAAGATATTTGGAAAGGTGCGTTCAAAACCTACAAATGCATGTACTTTAAAATCAGATTTACGGTGCAGCGCGCGGCGACGCAGTTTTCGCGGTCCAATTTAAGGCCACCCCTTTCTCCAGGTCGTTCGATGTGAGTTGCTAAATCAATGCGTTTTCGGCTGCGGATATGATGGCGATCACTAGACGCCTTTTTTGTCGTAGGAATTATTAGAACAAATTTTATTCTTAATTATTTTTATTCATTGCCATCATGTACGCAACTGCAGCTATAAGCTGAACCCATTGGTTTCCTTGAAAACCTGATTTTATACAAAAACACAGACATTTTTTAATACTCAGATATTCGTGCGTATAACCCTATAGGTGGTTACCATAACTAAATAAAATGACTTATAAATAAAAAAGATTCACTTAAATTATGGCCCAATAATATCACTTTATAACCAATTGTTTCGTAGCAATTTAAAAACTCTACATTGTGCCTCCACTTTTGTTAATTAATTTTACCTACGGAACCCTAAAAAGTTAATATAATATTTGATGTCGCAAATCACAAAAAGGCACATTAACTACGTATTTACTGAAACCATCGAATAAACTCTATTTGTACGTAAACAATTAAATTATTCATATTATATAGACTATTAAAGATTATTTTTAAATAATATTTCTTTTTTTTATTGGGTATTAAATACCTACATTGTTTTGCTAGTGAAATTACATTAAGTTTTAAAATATAATGTTTTCGTTTGTTATTAAAAACTACTTTACATTGGTCGAAATTTTTGAGCACTAGAAAGATAATAAAGACTGAAATATTAGGACATTCTGATATTAATATCATAAAAAAATTGTATTTTCCTTTTTTCTTCTTTCTTCCTGGTCATTCGGTCTTCTTCGCCTCTATACTAAAAAATGCTACTAGCCTGACACTTCAAAGTCAGGCTGGTAGCTTATTGAGAAAATGTTATGATTACTAACTCTAAAAGTGAAAATAACCATTTAGTCCAAAATCTTTCTTCTATATAATTATTATGTAATTCTAATGTACGTGTGTATGTCACTGAACTCCTTCTAAACGGCTGGACCGATTCGATGGAAATTTTTTGTATGCGTTTGAGTGGCACCCTGGATCGTTTTGATTCACAAATCAGCCCAATTTTTTTTTTAATGGCAAAACAACTTTTGCCGGAATAGCTAGTATTATTATAAAAACTTGTCTTGTTTAAAGGCTAGAACATAAATTATTTAATTTATGTCTTCACACAACATAAATAAACCCAGGATATAAGTGCACTGAATTTCGACCAATGTAAAGCAATTTTGAACGTTAATTGTTGTAAATAGTTTATTGGGATATCTTTTTTGTCGAAATGTTTTCAATAAAATATTGGGATATGAAAATAAATGGAAATTTTGCGAACGATTATACAGGTTGTTTTATTTAGCAGGTTTTTGAAATGATTGATTAACTATAACTATACTTAGCTATAATCCAGCATAATACACTTTTTTCACAAAATTCTTCCTTATCTATAAATTACTAAGTGTAAATAACTTTTTACCCTTTTTTATTGATTTTTTCACCTTTCACTTATAGATTTTTCTTTTCACACTTTCTGTAGATTTTACCACTCACCCTGTATGATTTTCTAATTACCCTGTAGATTTTTATCCTGTTAGTTTTTCTCTACTTAGCAGAAACATAATGTCAATGATACAACTATTCTTAATATTCCACCGCGAGAATCAAACTCGCAACCGTATGTGTCTCAGGTTGTCATCCAATTTCACTTTCACTGTAATTCTTTCGGCGGTTTTACCCATGGGTATCTCAATATAGTTCCCAATAACTGAATTTCTATTAGTTCTTCGTTTGGAAACCCCAAATTATACCCATCGGGAACAATTTGGGGATCTTTAGGGAATATTTGAGGGACAAATATTATACGAGTATAATATAGACTGAGATAGGTAGTATGTGTGAGATTGTAAAGGTCTAAGTCGATATTACGAAAAATCCTACGTAAATATACTGGGGTTTATCAAATTAGTATTTTTTTAAATATACTAATGAATACAACAACAGTAAATAATTGTTCAAGCAACAACTGTTCTGGGATAAAAGCGTAAATGTAAGACAAATAAAAATTCAAAGTCGGTTGCCTGTCGTAGCAAGCTAGGGATGTGCTACAGACAGTGTTCGTGCTACAGCTACGATGTAGCAACTTAGCTTAGAAATAATTAATTAATGAATTAGTAGCCCGTTGCATAAGAATATAGCAAGCTACGGGTGTATTACAGTATTTGTGCTACGGCTACGAAGTAGCAGCTTAGCTTAGAATAAGATAATTTTATTAATCTAAAAATATAGCCAGCTACGAATGTGCTACGGACCGTGCTTATAAATAAATAAAATAAATAAATAAATATTGCAGGACATTCCACACATCGCCATCTAGCCTCAAGCTAAGTAACTAGACTTGTGTTATGGGTGCTAGACAACGGATATACTACTTATATACTTTTCTTTTGTAAATATATACTTATAATACATATAAACAACCAGACCACAGACAAATATCTAAGCATAAATACTTGTCAGAGGCGGGAATCGAACCCGCAACCCTTTGTTTGCCAGTCCGGCATGGTGACTATTGTGCCAACTGGGTCGTCTTATGCTACGACTGCAACGTAGCAGCTTAGGTTAGAATACCAATCTTAAAGATTTCTATAAATGGAAATCTATTATTAAAGTAGGTTTGTAAAACAATAAGTATTTTTATTTGGCATTACTTTTGACCAAAGAATAATCAAAGAAGTTTGAGTCCTATGTATTTGTGTTTCACTAAAGAAAAATACAAATTGAATAATTATATTTAGCACAGCTTTTTTTCCAAAAAAATTAGTTTGAAGTAAGTCCGTTTAAAAGTTTTTAGACATTTTAACAATAAATCGATTTTTCATTAATTTATTTGGGTAAAGTTGTTTATATTAAGTTTAAAAAATAACTTCTCTTCACACACAAGAAATATTATTCGAGTAAAATGCAAAACTATGCAAACTGTGCAAAGGAACTTTACGCTTCATTTTCCATAATATTTTGAATTTCTCTCAGTTTTGAGTTTTTTGTACTCGTTAAGCGATGTATTTCCAAAGTAAACTTTATATATCTTATACTGAACTAGCGACCCGCCTCATCACTCTATCTTATAAAAAAACCGCATCAAAATCCGTAGTTTTAAAGATCTAAGCATACAAAGGGACATAGGGACGGCGAAAAGTGACTTTATTTTATACTAGCGACCCGCTCCGGCTTCGCACGGCTATATTATGCATGTATTATACATATAAACCTTCCTCTTGAATCACTCTATCTATTAAAAGAAACTGCATCAAAATCCATAGGGACGGCGAAAAGTGACTTTATTTTATACTATGTAGTGATTAATAGTATATTTTTTGTGATGAACAAGCTTTTATACGCAACTTCGTCTGCGTAGGGCTGCTAGCAATTTTGTCAATTTTATAAAAAGCTAGCAAATTTGTTAGTAACATATAGGTTCTAAAATTATTGCACCGATTTTGATGAAAATTAAAAATATATACAACTCGATTTTACTACTCATAAAATTTTCATTAAGGGGCTTTCGATTCTTAAGGCGCAACCTCCAAAATAGTATAGTTTATAAAGCTAACGTCAAACGAGCGGTGTTAGCTTAGTGATAGATACCTCGACTTTCATTCCAAAGGTCGTGGGTTCGAATCCTGGCTGTGCACCAATTAATTATCTTTGTGCTAATTGACATTGCTCTTACGATGAAGGAAAACATCATGATAACACCCGATGGCTCGTATTGACAAGTTTTTTCCTCTGGTTCACGATCGACTAAATTGAGAGGGAAGTATAGGTGTTAGGCAAGCCCACTCCATCCTTACGCATTAAAGACCCAAATAAATAGCATTTACGTTCGGTATACCCTCTTCTTCTTCTTCGTGTCAACGGCGGCCAATGCAATGCACCTCGATCAGAAGGGCAATTCTTGTAAATAATATTGTTTAAATTACATTTCAATATCATCCCGATTGCATTTCGATTGCAAAAGATACCTTCAAAGTCAGTTTTTTTATACAAAAAGCTAACTTTGAGGGTATTATTTGTGATCGAAATGCAATCGAAATGATATTGAAATGTAATTTGAACAATGTTATTTACGAGAATTGGCCTTCCTGCCCAAAACTTAGCCACGGCAATCGCATTATCAATCGCCCTGTTGAAGTCGTCTGCAGAGCAGCTAACAGGGCAGAGAGCAAGCCGTCAAGTGCGCCATCGTTTGGGCGGTCCTCCCACACTCACACAAAGTGTCCGATTCGGAGAAACCCCACCTAGCCAGCGGCCAACCAGGGTCCACAGCCGACCATAATATGCAGATCACCTACTTCGCGTTCTGTCTAGTTAATATGAAAACTAGGCATAAAGAAAGCTAGATTTAAGTCTAGTTGTGGAAAATTCAATATACAAATACACTAGCGTCAAACGAGCGCCCCTTAAGGTGAAAGGGCTCCATACAAACGTAGTCGACTGTTTCCTCCCTGGATAATGACACTAGAGCAAATATTTTTGTTGCATAAAACCTATAACTGTCATGACTATGCCCCTATGTCTTAGTTTTTTTTTCATTTACTAATTATTATAGAAATTAATATTTAAAAAACTAAAATAAACATAGAGGCATGGTCATTGGTCATGGCAGTTATTTTTATGCAGCAAAAATATTTGCTCTAGTGTCATTATCCAGGGAGGAAACAGTCGACTACGTTTGTATTGAGAGAGAGCGCTCGGTACCGTTTCCTCTTAACGCGAACACCCAACTGCCCCCACAGTCCGAGAGAAGGTGTCAGCGTTTACAAGGGGCTCCGAAGAGAGTGCTTTTACCAATTTGCATTTATTTGCCTTCCTAGGTAAGTGAGGCGTAAATGTACAAGTATGGTAGGTACATAATACCTACTACAAGAGCTGCAACTACTAAAAAAATATAAGATAAACTTATTTTGAAGAGAACTTTTTTCTGTAAAGTAGAAAGTTACAAAAACCAAATTAAACGTGAATATAAAGAACTAGCAGCGCTCCGCGGTGTCACCCGCGTAACACCCGATTCCGTGGGAATATCGGGATTCCTCGATAAAAAATTATTATTTCAATTCGAACTACTAGTTACGAACTAATTATTATTTCAAACAAACAAACAAACAAACTTTTCAGCTTTATAATATTAATATAGATTACTTCAGAAAAATAAAATACAATTTTATTTCTTTCCGTCTTTCTTCTTCACAGGACGTTCACATACCTAACTGTGGCTACGTTCCTAACCGTTTTTTTTAAGTAATGGCTTCACACGACTTAGGCATATAGCTAACGATGTTTTTCCAAAACGAACCAACTGGTGGGTCCGATAATCCTGAACCATTCAACAAGTTTTGCAAAATGGAACTCGATGAAAAGATTTTTTCCAATCTAACTGGTGGACCAGATAAAAACGAAAGACGATCAAAACGAAAAACATACATTTGCTTCTCCTTTATTTTTAGTGAGCCATCATCATCACTGCATACCTAGTATATAAAACATAGTCACTTTTTCTGTCCCTATTTCCCTTTGACTGCTTAAATCTTTTAAACTACGCAACGGATTTTGATGGGGTTTTTTTTAATAGATAGAGTGATTCAAGAGGAAGGTTTATATGTATAATACATGCATAATATAGCCGTGCGAAGCCGGGGCGGGTCGCTAGTTAGTGTATAATCGATCTGTACATAATACATCCTTTGACAAAGGTAACTTTGTTCTTCGTTACGTAAATAGAAAGTATGTAAAAACAAAAGGCTTTAAAAGGTTATTTTTGCGTAGTCAGCATTGTATCTTATTACTGTGAAAGCAGACTGAAGACTTTTATCTTTTTGGTTCACTGTCGTCTGACTTTAAATTCGAATACTTTTTCTTGTGTCAGACGTTCAGTTATACTATCACTACATAGTATAAAACAAAGTCGCTTTTTCTGTCACTATTTCCCTTTGTACGCTTAGATCTTTAAAACTACGCAACGGATTTTGATGCGGTTTTTTTTAATAGATAGAGTTATTCAAGAGGAAAGTTTATATGTATAATACATGCATAATATAGCCGTGCGAAGCCGGGGCGGGTCGCTAGTAATATTATAAAGCTGTCGAGTTTATTTATTTGAACGCGTTAGTCTCAAGAACTACTGGCTCGAATTGAAAAAGTATTTTTGTGTTGGAATGTCCATTTATCGAGGAAAGCTATAGGCCATTTTATGTTTCGACATTCCCACGGGATCGGGAGTTATGCGGGTGCTAGTTACCAGACATAGACAAACATCACCCACCGCCAATAAGTATGTTTATAAACAGTAAAAATCGACAAAGTTTGTAAAGACAATAGGCTGTATGGCTCATTTGCCTTCCCTGACCGGGTAAATTTAAAAAAAAAATATGTCATTGTCTTGACCAGAGACAACGGTGTCTATCAACAGAGTGTAAAAGAACTAGCTTTCCAAAAAAAAATTCAGCATTGAAATACAATTTCCAAAGAGAAAAAATAGGGCTAAAGAAGCAGGCTCTGGTTGGTCTTCAGCTTGCGCATTTCTCTTCGTTTAAAATAAGCCCATTGAGATCTAATTCTTTATTAAGATATCATTTTCTTTCTGGCGAATAGAAACTAGTTTAGAAAAAAAAACTAATTTCAATACATTTTCTAATTTTCTTACCGATGGTTGTGGACAGTTTCTATCGGCCAACCTTTTAGTCCATAGTCTGTTATTACCCTTATTACGAATCGTAAATTTTATTTTGTTTTATCTTTTTTTGGAAACGCGATAAGTCTGAAAGGCTATAGAATGTTTTCGTTTCTTTGAAAATGTTTTGAGTGGCGTCTGGATAAAATCAGTTGGTAGGTATTTTATCTTAGTATGTATGTGAGTAGTTTTGGTACATAAGAGAAATAGTAACACGGTTCACATACCTATTGTTAGTTATTCGCTATTAGAGATAGCAATCACAAAACAGATTTCGAGAAAGACCATTGCCATGGCTAAATATTGATATTAAATCTTTGTTCGAACCTTTTAAACTTTTTCTGACGTGATAACAGCTACATTCACAAAAAAGTGTGACGTCATGCGTCATGTTCCGGGAACGTAACGCCGTCGTGTACCAGAAACGTGACGCGGCACGCGTCTCGTATTTGTTTTATGTTATTTAATAATATCGCTCATCTGGGCTTGTGTTATGGTGACGAATAGAAGACTTATTAAGAAGAAATAAATATAAGTTTAAAGGAAAAAAATATATAAAAGAAAAAAAATGTATAAAGGAAAATAAAAATATGGAGGAAAAAAAATAAAGGAAAAACCAAAATTAAATTTTTCATCGTTTTCTTATGACGGTATCGCGTAAAATTATCGTTCGTAAACCGCCTTTACAGAACACCATTTTTTTTAAATTGAGGGTAGAAATACAACTCTTTGTCAATTACTTAGTATTGGTCGAGCAGTCGCGTCATCGACGTCAGATGAGACATACGCTTACGTGTCTTGTCGCCGGGAGTCTCACCGGGATATTCATGGATATTATCACGATATACGTCGGAGAAACCGTGTATGTGAGTGAGAAGTTGTGTTAATTGTTAACTTTGGAGGTCGGCGCGGGCGCATCGTATGTGCTGTACTTCCATCGGACTGCTTACCCAGAAGCGTGTGACGTATTAGTGCTTATAGTGTGCATATAGCTAGTGACAATTATTATCACCGTTTATCTTAAACTAGCGACCCGCCCGCCCGGCTTCGCACGGCTATATACTGCATGTATTATACATATAAACCTTCCTCTTGAATCACTCTGTCTATTTAAAAAACCGCATCAAAATCCGTTGCGGAGTTTTAAAGATTTAAGCATACATAGGGATATAGGGACATAAGGACAGAGAAAGCGACTTAGTTTTATACTATATGTAGTGATAGTGATATTATACGTGTAGAGGATCCTGAAACTACCATCCATTGGAAAGGCGGTGCCGATTGAACAAGGTAAGTGGCCATAGTTTTGTTTCTCCCTCATAAATGTGTAAAGGTGTGAAAATTACGGAAAACAACTAAAATAAGCGACTTCCTTTGATTTGCCATACTATGTTTGTTTTCAGGAATTGATCTCTATTAGCAACACTATCGATTAGTATAAAATATAGGGTGTTTTTTTTTTATTTTAACAGGCACGATTCCTGGCTAGGGTCATGACTTTTTAAAAATCGAATGATGCCGTTTTAGTTTTTGTCAAAATTGGGCACGCAACTCCTTTCAACATATTTCGCTATCTCATATAGTTTAGAATCTATTCATTTTTTAAAGTCGGTTAAAAATAAGTACAATGAAACGTAATAAAGTCTAAACACAAAGCTATTAGTCCAGATTTAGATAATGTTGGTACGTGCGATCATGGCCTCCAACAAGGATTGCTTGTTGCTAATACATTAGTCCCTATCATGCGCTTGTATTTGCCACGTTTTAATCATAGACAATAAATGATTCCGGGTAAGGAAATTGCATTATACGCTTCGATAAATTTGTTGTTTCGAAATGCAACGTTTTGGAGATGACAACATTTTAAGTAAACACCCTTGATAATGTTTATTCCGGTTATAATACGTACGGAAGTATGAGCAAAATTTTACGAAAATGTCACAAAATCAAAGACGATAATCATCACAATTATTACGTCACAATTAAAAATATATTTAAAAAAAATTGCGATGTTGATGAAATTGAAACTTTTTCATTTTTTAAATTCGACAATCTCTATGGTGTGGTGAGTGAACTTCCATCCATTCCAAGATAATTGCAGGATCGATTCCCGCCTCAAACAAAATATTTATGTACCGTGGTACCTACTAATATTTGTTCTTGTCTGGGAGTTCCTGATAATTATGTACGTATGTTAAGTATGTATTTACAAAATAAAATTATAAAGGTATTAAGTAGATATATCCATTATCTGGTCACCCTAACACAAGCCTAGTAGACTAGATAGCGCTGTATAAAATATCCTGCTATATTTATTTAAATATTTTGTTCATTTATTCCTCGAAAAAATCTCGAAATACATTGTATTTTTTCACAATTTTCAATTACTATTATTTGTGTTCAATTCACTAACTGTAACGTAAGTTCTAATTGACAATTTCAAATCACCTAAATAACACAATGGACATTAACGCCAGAGAACGTGTTACGAGCGGAATATATTATTAGTACGTAGGTACATTGAATATTTTGTACGGAACAACCAAACATTAATAATATCATACACTGCTACCTATGAACAAAGACAAAATGCCTTGGAAAAAGGTCAGAATGTCCAAGTTTTTAAAATTTTCAGATGCTACAAAGACTTACTTACTACTCAATAAGTAGGTAGGTAGGTAGGTACAAATGCTAAAATGTTCAAATTCCTCTAAGGCGCTAACGCTAGAATTTATACGGCTAAATCAATTTTTAAGATTTTTAGAAGATAGTAGAAGAAGATAGAAGAAGCTTAGTCTTGAATTATAGTGTTCTTTATAAAAGCAATGGAAAATTTCATAACGAAGAGCTAGGTATAACAATTATTATTATATAAACTTTATGTAAAACGGAGACTAAAATAGGAGTTTTCGATGGTCTGTTGACTGAGGGTACTGTTCCCTTCTTTTTCTAAGAAACCCCATTGCTAAAAGAATTAAAAACTTTTAAATATTTACCAATTTGCAAGAAAAGAATGATTTTGAAGCAATATTATCCTCTATTGTTTCCAATTTAAGGTAATTTAATAACATGGTCGTTCACAAATTGACGAATCTAAATACGCGGCGATACGCCAAAAATATATGTATGGATAGCCTTTTGCGTATTTGGCACTATGCGTCGATTGGCTCCAATTTCGCGCCCAATATGCACCAATTTGCAATAAGTCTTACCATAAAGAACAACACAATAGACCGAACAAAGAGACTTAAAAAACTGTGCGAATAAATTTTCCGAAAGGTTTCGTTCGACGCTCCCGTTGCAAAAGGGCGTATCTAACTGTTTTACCTTACGAATGGAATGCTTCAACCAATTTACATTCATTACACATACGTGCTTTTGTCTGCGAGCCGTGAGGCCGGTTCTATTTAGGAAAATCGATGTCGTTGTCGTATTCTGGAGATACTAGATAGATATAGAGAGATACTCAGTTTGTATCACTGGTGATAACAAGTCGAAGTAACATTTTGCTGACTAAAACTTATTTTTTATTAAATACTGGCAGCGGTTTCACCCGCGTAACTCCCGATCCAGTGGGAATATTGTGATAAAAAGTAGACTTTGTTACTTCCAAAGAATCAATGAATCCTCGTACCAAGTTTCATCAAAATTGGTCCAGTTGTTTCGAATCCTATTAATAAACAAACAAATATTATATCTTTATTAAGCGTTGGCAAGACGACCTCAACCACCTCAAGCCAGCTTGGCCGGAGGTGACCCAGGACCGCGACCGATGGAAGGAGATGGGGCCATTGGGCGAGACCTTTGCCCAGCAGTGGGGTACTAGGGGGTTTTGATTAATGGCAAATGCCGTGAGCTTCTAACAACATCAATTTTTCCTAAGAATTTTCTATTGGTGCCCGGCCCGGATTCAAACCCATAGCCTTCGGAATAAAAGTATATCTGGCTACAGACGTATTGACGATTTCTTTTCTGGACACTGGGCAAGTCTACTTCACCTAAAACATGTTCCAGGCACTACAGAGATTTCAACTGTCTAGCTATCACGGTTCATGAGATACAGCCTGGTGACAAGACAAACACACAGAGAGTGGAATCTTAGTAAAAGGGTACCGATAATTTCTAATAAGTCATCGCGTTTTGTGTTGCAATAGAGCTGTGGGTCACTGCAATCGAAGCAGTAAGTAATTTTCATAAATTATTTCTCGATTTTTTCTGGCAGACCGATCTAGACATTCGTTGTGGGCACTTGGCTAACTTTTGTAATTTCATATTAAAACTTAATTCGACGTTTTATTTCAAATATCTATTACTCATCCTTCAAATCATCGAGTTAGTTTAAGAACCACAAACACGCTCCTTAACAGTACGGGACCTTAAAAACAAAATATTGGTTAAAATCATAGAAATACCAGTATTCCTTTTTCTGAGGTTAAAATAGTTTCATTGTGTACCCAGTCTGAAAACTCCAGAATAAGTACAGCACAATGTATTTTCTTTGTGACAAGGTTCAAAATTGGAAATCTGTCAAGGCACAAACTTACAACGAAATTGCATCGAGTTGCAACTAGAAATGAAATGATTAATTCTCTTTTTAAAATTAGTTTTTAGAAAAGTCAATTACATTGAACGGGAAAAACAACTCTATTTTAGAAGGGTTTGTAACAGTGCGCATCTAAATTCGAGGTTTCACGAGTTCGGATAGCTTGTTATACGCTCTTCGGATGACGTGATTCCATCAGAGATTGACTCTCGGATGTCTATGAATTTAGGAATATAAAATGTGACTCTCGGATGTCCATGTATTTGGAAACACAAAATGCCGACTACGAAAAAATCAAATCAAACTGTGATGCGTTATTTGTTATTTTGTATGGTGTAACTTAAAATCAGAAGTGACGAATCGCCTTAAAGGGGTATTAAAGTTCTTAGGTAATTAAGGACACTAAAGTGTCGCTCGTAGGGATCTGGGGGATATCACCAAGGTCTTCAAAGTGGAAAACATCGTATAAGAGCTATGTCAGATTGAATTCATGTAAAGTAATTTGTAAAGTGAAAATCTGACTTTAGAATACAGGCGCGGAGTGAAGAGTAAACGAAATCCACTTTCACACCTGCCTGATAGTAGCAGTTTTCTACAAAATACCTGTATTTGAAGACCCCTAAATTATACACTTTAGAAAAAAAGACTCAGGCAACTGATTCCATTTCCTTGCTGTACGAATAAGGAATGAGGAAGGAAAATGCTTAGTGCGGGTGTCTGTGATTTCCACAAACTGGGTCACTTGATCCTTAGGAACTTTTAAGTAAAGTAAAGATATTTTTATCAGCTCTCCAAAAACGCATATTTTTCATCTCCATTTCTTTTAATTCATTTTATTTTAATAGATATCACTACATAGTATAAAACAAAGTCGCTTTCTCTGTTCCTATTTCCCTTTGTACGCTTAGATCTTTAAAACTACGCAACGGATTTTGATGCGATTTTTTTTAATAGATAGAGTGATTCAACAGGAAGGTTTATATGTATAATACATGCATAATATAGCCGTGCGAAGCCGGGGCGGGTCGCTAGTAGTAACTAAATTTGGTTTCAAAGTATACCTTTTTCTATTCAAGAATTTCTAGTTTTCCACAAAACTATTAAAACCAGCTAGCTCGTTTTGAAATATTTTATTCGGAGCGCAGTTTACAAATGGCGGGTTACAAAGGGCCGGACGAACGGACGACATTTCTCAACGTTGCTTTTATTAAATGTCTTATGTAGTTTGTCACTAGCACAATAAAGGTACGCGATTCAGGTAGATGTTGCTGTGAGGTAGGCTGCCGGAATGTTTTTTTTATTTTTATTATTGCTTGTTATTTCCTGATAATGTAGTACCTAATGTTCGTTTGTTAGTAAAAATAGACTCCGAAACTACTGGGCCGATTAAAAAAAATATTTCACCCTTATTATTGGTGAAATATTACTGTATGACTGATTTAACAACTGACCAATTCTGGCCATTCTGATGATATGGTCCATATGTGGAGGAAATGGAGTGGGTCAAAATAAGCTAATTAATAATAATAATTTACCCTCTGAAGATTGACTGAGAGTCCTGTGGTATCCAACTTGTTATCAGTGAAAGTCCTGGACAACTCAGGACTCTCACTGGACGTTGAGATCGGCCGCTAAAATCCCTGGCAAGATGAACTCGACTGTTTTAACTGACAAAGTTCATTCAATGTGCATGTGTTTAAAGCTCATTGGACATGGGATTGGGATCTTGACGGTACTGGTCTATACCAGCATGTTTGCAGCATATTTGTACGCTTTGTTTCCACACGAAAGTGTATAGATTATAGCGAGCATGGGTACTAATGGGCAGGTCACTTGGGGAAAATGGATGACAGTAAAGACCATCTCCAATTGAATACCCCTACAAAAGTCTCCAAGGAAGAGCTGGAGGGACTGTGTAGAGGAAGACCTGCAGCAAATAGGGAAGCTCACATCCTCGAATATCAAACGATCAAACGTAATAGAGGAAGATTATGGTGGTGGCCAATACTCACAAAGGGTTCATAATGAAACTAATTTTGACGTGACAACGTTTTATAAATTGGTTTGCCGGGTGACACTTCAAGAAACTGCGTTACGCTCCGCTGACGTTATGCGCTCACAATGAGAGCGAGTGAGAGGCACGCGGGCATGGTTAGCCCGCCTAAGAGCGAGAGAGACAGACATAAAAAGTGAAAGGCACGCGTCCCTTCCACTCGAGCACAGTTGTTGTCACGTAAAACTTTCGCCCGTATACCGACTTTTTATGAATATAATCGCGTTTATTTTGGTTATTTGTTAAAACCTGACGTTTCGAGACCTTTGCAGATCCCATAGTCACAGGCAGATTGAGGTGGCAATTAGTCTTACAAGAATATGAAATTTTGATAAACTACCGTCTACTTATAATTCTTCAAAACATTCCCTAACTTAACTAATTGGACATTATTACGGCTGGGGCTATACTGCCCATAGTTACCCAGCAACCAGTCCAATACCATTTCAACACAATAGCCCAAGCAGTTTTCTCTTGTCTCCGGAGGTTGTCCTTGGCCGCATTTTATAGTATTCTTACTATATTTAGGTATAGTGGGCGCGTTCAGATGACACGCGTTGACCACGCGCCCACCACGCGCATCACACGCGTTGACCACGCGTTGACCACGCGTTGAACACGCGTTGAACACGCGTTGAACACGCGTTGAACACGCGTTGAACACGCGTTGAATCAAATCAAATCAAATCAAAAATTTTTATTTCTTTGGATGTATAATACCTTAAAAGTATAATAGACCACTTGAAAACGTCTTAAAAAAAACTAAGTTAGGATGTGTGCCTTCGGAACGCGCCCACCAATGAGAAGAAGGCACAAGAAACTCATGGGGTTTTTTTTTTTTTCATGTGATCACGCTCACAATGGTCAATATTACAAATATTTGAAAGTATTATTTGAAATGGAGCAACTAAAGTCACGTCCATGGGTTCTTATCATTAAGGTAAGACGAAGTATCATAGTACGCCTTACTGCACAATCTATGCTTTATAAAAGTTTTGAACCTGTTAATGGACATGTCATATACCTCTTTAGGTAATTTATTATAATAGAGCACACATGTACTATTAAACGACCTGTTTATTTTCCGGAGCCTACTACCGGGCACGGTCAGTTCATCCTTATTTCTTAAGTGGAAATTATGAATATCGCTGTTTTTACGGAAAATATCAGGATTTTTGTGAACGTAGAGCAAGTTTTCGTAGATATATTGGGAATAGAGCGTTAATATGTTTAACTCTTTAAATTTTTCTCTAAGTGATTCCCTGGGGCCCATTTTGTAGATAGCTCGAACAGCTCTCTTTTGCAATATGAAAATAGCATCAATATCTGCAGCACACCCCCACAGTAGGATGCCGTACGACATGACACTGTGGAAGTAGCCGAAATAGACTAGGCGAGCAGTCTCAATGTCCGTGTATTCGCGAATTTTCTTAACGGCGTAAGCGGCAGAACTAAGTCTATTGGACAATGCTTCCACATGCGGGCCCCACTGAAGCTTAGGATCTAAAGTTATACCTAGAAAGACAGCCTTACTGACTAATTCAACTTCCTCATCATTAATCTTTACAACAGTTTTTACTTGTTTTACATTTGGAAGTGTAAACCGAATTAATTTAGTTTTGGATCCATTCAGTAATAAATTATTGGAATTGAACCAATCAACTATTCTAGAGAGAGCATTGTTCACATCGTCAACGTTGGACTGACGCCTTTTAACCTTGAACACCAAGGAGGTGTCATCTGCGAACAACACTATCCCATGGTTGTCCCTTACAAGGTAAGGTAAGTCATTTATATAAACTAAAAACAGGAAAGGTCCTAATATGGATCCTTGAGGAACCCCCATTGCTATCGCAGATCCGGGGGATCGTTTCCCGTTAACATCAACACTCTGGACCCTACCGCTCAAATAAGAAGAGATAAGATCCAGGGCGCCGTCCCTAATACCGTAGTGGTGTAGTTTCATGATCAATGTATTATGTTGAACGCAATCAAATGCCTTGGATAAGTCACAGAATATGCCATACGCATCATGTGACTCCTCCCAAGCATCAAATATGTTTTTAATTAACGCTATACCCGCATCAGTAGTCGAGCGCCCCTTACTAAAACCGAACTGTTTATTATGTAAGATATTATTATCATGGAAATGTTTCAGTAGTTGCTTTAAAATAAGTTTTTCAAAAATTTTACTTAACGTGGGTAGTACTGATATTGGTCTAAAATTGGAGGGGTCTGAGGTACTACCAGATTTAAACAGTGGAACTACTTTACTCAATTTCATTAAATCAGGAAACACACCACAATCTATACATCGATTAAATATAATGACTAGTTCTGGTATAATCAGTTCAATAATTGATTTAACAATCGGGACAGACATCCCCCATAGATCTTTAGTTTTCTTGAGATTTATTTGCTTAAGCACTACAATAATGTCATGAGTTTAAACATATTGGAATTTAAATGTTTTATTACAATTTGGTACATTCGTTTTTAGCAATGCTTCTGCAATGGGGGTAGAAGAATTTAAAGCCTTCGTCAAAGTAATAGCTGAAAAAAATCTCAAATTCGTTTGCGATATCTTGATCATTATTAGTTATATTTCCATTAATACTTAATTTAAACTCGGTGTTTTTGGCTGCGACTCTCCCTGTTTCAGCGTTAATTACTTTCCATGTAGCTTTTATTTTATTATCACTAGATTTAATCACAGATTTAATGAAGAGAGATTTTGCCAAAATACATACTCTTTTAAATATCCTTGAATAGTTTTTAACGTAGGCTCCAAACTCCCCTGATGTATTACTCTGTCTTTCCGCGTATAACTCATATAGTTTATGTCTACTGCGGTGAATACCGACCGTTGCCCAGTCACTAAACTCGCGTTTGTCGGAGACTACCATAGATCTGGACGTAAATATAGACTGAAATTGGTTATTTAGAACCGAAAAAAAGTTATTGTATAATACATTTGGATCCGTATCACAAGGTAGAAACGGTAAAACGTTAGCTAAATTCAATCTAAGTTCCTCCAGACGAGCAGCAGTCACCGGTAAGTTCCTCCAGACGAGCAGCAGTCACCGGTAATGAAAATCACCGGTAGTGAAATTTGTTCTATATGTAATTTGAGTCTTATGACACATCAATAGATCTCAAATTGTATTTATCAAGTCCACCCGCTTACGCCACGCGCACGCCCCGCGCCCGCCCCGCGCACGCCCCGCGCACGCCCCGCGCCTGCTTGCAGAAATGCAATTTGAGATCTATTAATGTGTCATAAGACTCAAATTATGTATAGAACAAATTTCAACGCGTGGTCAACGCGTGTGTTGCGCGTGGTGGGCGCGTGGTCAACGCGTGTCATCTGAACGCGCCCTAAGAAGTTCCTACACAAAAACCCGCGACGCTTTTATGTCTATTATGTAATGATAGCGGCTTACCACACAGCGTATAAGTTAAGAAAAGATAAAACGTTTTTCAGCTTCGCATCTAGAGTTAGTCTTAGAAGATATTATTGTTTATCTTTATATTAAAAGCGTCGGGTCATGTTTAACCATTTTCTTTGTAAAACCTTTTGTAAAGCTATCTTAGCTTCTGTTGTCATTCTGAGATTTTCTCAGTCTTTGACCGAGTTTGGGTAGAACTGGTTATGTGTTTGCAATTCATTTGACTTTTTTGCACAGATGCCTATAGTCCTGATTAGGGTCAGTTGATTTCTGGAACCTAGGGAGTGTTGGTTTCTTTACAATGTTTTCATTTAGGGTTTGATTTTTTTCAAAATAAGTTCTTAGTAGATGCCTTCGTTGTAACTGCTATCTGTATGCCAAATTTCAGCTCGATTCGTCCATTGTTTTGAGTTGTGCGTTGATTTATCAGTCAGTCAGTCAGGGCTTAGATTTTAATATCCTAACTAATGTTCTAAATCCAGCAGTTTGTTTATTTGTTTGTTTGATGTCTCTTCACTTTCAAACTTCACTTTCAAACGACAAAATTGATTTGGATGAAAACCGTCAAAGTGGTAGTCTTAAGGATGGAGAGGTACGATATCTTTGATATCATAATTCTCACACGTTCACGTTATGAACAACGCACCCATCTTCTTTAATTTTTGTTAATCCAAAGGTTGCCTGGAAGAGATCGCTTTTAGCGATAAGGCCGCCCATTGTGCCACATCGTTTGGTTAAAATTATTTTTATCAGCTATTTATTTTGTGTTGTTTACTTAGGATTCGTTTTTATTTTAGAATTAAGATTTAAGACGAAAGGGTACCGGCTCTCTCTCCATACAAACGTAGTCGACTGTTTCCTCCCTGGATACTGACACTAGAGCAAATATTTTTTTATTGCATAAAACTTATAACTGCCATGATCATGCCCGTATGTTGTTTTTTTTTTGTTTTTTAAATCGTAATTTCTATGATAATTAGAAAATGATAAAACCAAGACATAGGGGCATACTCATGGCAGTTTTAGGTTTTACGCAACGAAACTAAAGAAATAAATTTATTCAAAAAAAACATTTTACAAATGTAAACTATGAACTAAAAATACAAAAACACAATAAAACACATTTGCCTGAACTAGGATGTTCCTGTGTTTCAGGCGAATAAGGACTTTAGAGTTATTAGCATAAACAATAAAATAAATTACTTATTTAACAAATATTAAATATATTTGAATATTAATGATTGATTGATTGATTATCCATCGAGGAAACAGTCGACTACGTTTGTATGGAGAGAGCGCCGGTACCCTTTCACCTTAATGTGGTACAATAAAGAGTTTATCTATCTATCTGTTTATAGATAAAGTAAGTGCCTATTATAATACTACCTAACAAATTGCATCTAATGCGCCTGATTACTTATCTCATACTAAGAAACTCAGCTCAAAGCATTAAGTAATTATTTTCTAAACGTTAATAAGAAACGCAATTTTAATTAAGTCCTACAAGAGAAACCGGCTCATAATAAGTCGGCCATATTTGATGCTTGCTTGTACACTCGAATTATACTTCTACACTGGAGGACAAGACAATTAGAACACACGTCTGTAACAAAACCTTAAAATGCTTATAAAAATTCATTATTTATATTAAAATATCAGCTCTCCCGGCAAACGTAGTAATGCACGAGACAAAAAATAAAGGGAAAACAAAATAAAATAGTGTTCGATTCTCAGACCTAACGAATATGCACAAAAAATTTCATACAAATCGGTTCAGCCGTTAATGTGGAGTTTGGCAACAACACGAGATTTTTATCTAAAAAGGGATTTATTTGACGGTTGTGCTGTCTGTCTTCTTCTAGAGAACGAGTTGTAAAGATTGAGGAAGGTTTGTGAATTGATTATTTTGTGTATAATTATCGAGTAATTAATGTTTTTGCAAAAAACAACTGTATGTAATATTATACTAGTTTAATTTAATCAATTCTGTGACGTTCCTTTTTATTTAATTTGAAATACGAAAAGGTTGGATGATTTTTTTTTACCTAGGTGTAAATCTTCGCAACTAGTAATCCGATTTAGATTCAAAAAGTTCAAACTCTTGTATCTCAACCATTTCATTAGTCATAAATAATGCGCACACCCATGTCTTGTGACATTTCTAAAATTAAGACTTATATTTTCAAATACTTCTAAAAAATTCCCTACTTCTTTTAAAATAGTCTTCGCCCATTACTCCAGCGAAGATCTTAATAAAACCAACCCAAATATTGTAGCACTGCATTGTACACTTAAGTGCAGCGCAGTAAGGATAGTGTAAACATAGCAGAAATGGGATATTGCTGTAACAACTTGAGAGCGCAGTGCACTGCAGTGTATAAATACATATTACAATATTACTCACGGGAAATATCAACTATTTCCTACTTTAATTATTGTCGGGGGAATTACAGCATAGTAGTAGGTAAGTATATGTATTTTCATCATCGGTTGTTTTCTACCTACATTATCTGTACGGGTAGAATAAAGGTACTTTTCACTCGATGAAAGAGTCACTTGATCGGTCGGGAATAATCTAGTTTTTGGGGGCTCGCATTACACTTATATTATTATATTATTAAATCTAGCTAGGGCAACAGTTTGAACCACTTTTATACTACAAATGAGCGTAACGCAATTTTATTTAATGTTCTGATAATTACTATTGTACCTTACCTAAGCATAAGTTGTTTTTGGGCATGAATAAATGTATCTTTAGCTTTATATAAGCAATATTTTAACCTAAGTCGTATCGCCAAGCGGACTTGTCCATTTTCCGATACAAAAGGCCGGTACAACCACAAAAGGAAGAGTCTGAAAGTGTTTGTTTCACTGCCATCTTCCTAGCTTCACTCGCGTCCCTTATTTATAGGCCTATTTTTTTAGGTCACGAGTGAACAGATATCTTCTAGAAAAGCATGCTGTATCTATGACCGCATCGTCACTTACTAACTTACCAGGCTGGTGTGGTAGTGTTTAAACGCTGACTGATCTATACCTATTTAATAAAATCACTACATAGTCACTATTACTACATAGTATAAAATAAAGTCACTTTTCGCCGTCCCTATGTCCCTTTGTATGCTTAGATCTTTAAAACTACGCAACGGATTTTGATGCGGTTTTTTAAATATATAGAGTGATTCAAGAGGAAGGTTTTTAGATGTAATACATGCATAATACCGCCGTGTGAAGCCGGGGCGGGTCGCTAGTAAATAATAAAAGAGATAATTAATGACTGACTCACAAACAATGAAATCTAGGGAAACTATTAATACAAGAGCTAGAAATCTCAAATTTTGCACATGGGTTACTTTTAGTACGGAGTAAAGCACTGAGATAGAATTTCTGTAAATGCAACCTATATAAAGGGCCGATTTAATATAAAGAAATGGCTGATAAAAGGAGACTAAAATGTGTTCGATAAGTTTATTTTTTTATATCTTTAATAAGGTATGCATATTTTACGTCTGCTAACTTCATAATTATTTGTAAAAGAAAATGACTTAAGCCCTAGATGATATTAGCATGTTTTCCTAGATTGTGTGCCATTAAAATCTCATTTTGCATACAAAGTTTATACTGCGTTCGCCGGTAGGCTAATGTGGTACAAATTGCCTACCTTACCTGGATTACTCGTGCTGTTTTGTTCAGGCACTTAATAAGTTATAGTTTAGAAACTGTTGCTTGTTATTTTAATGGATTTTTACTATTATTGTACCACATTTTCACACCTTTGTGCCATAGTGGTGCTTTTACAACCCCGTTAGAGCTTTTCGTTTCGCGGCTCACAATGTCTCTGGACAGCAACCCTGCAGAGGCTAAAAAGCTCATGTGGGCTGCCAAATTCCCCCCTCTACCAGACTGCATCGTAATCACGGAACAGGGGAGATACGCTGGTGGGGTTTAAGACACTAGGCCATCCCTGCCTGCTGGCGGCAATCTGCAGTGGCCAACCTAAAAGTCCCTTAAAAGCCTGCAGACCCATGTTGGCCGCTGCAAAGAGACCATGGCTAGGTGGGTTTTCTCCGGACCGGACACTTTGAGTGAATATGGGAGGCACCCCAAACGATGACGCACCTGATGACCTGCTCTCTCTGCCCTGTTATAGCTGCTCTGTAGACGACACCAACAGGGCAACAGATGATGCGGTTACCGTGGCTAAGTTTTGTGACCAAAATATATTGAAGTCCTTTACACGAAGAAGAAGAAGAAGACAATTATTTTTGTCTGTAATAATATGGGCTCCAGAGACTTTTGGAAGGCATGCGTAGAGCCAAAGTCAACACGTAGAGGCCCTTTACGATAGCAAAAACTATGATATAGACACCAAAACAGCAAAAATACCTAGCCTGTACGATAAAATGCAGCCAAGGACAACCTCCGGGAGACAAGAAAACTACTTGGGCTATTGTGACGGGATGGTAGTGGAGTGGATGCTGGGTGACTATGGCATGATGGCACTAGCCGTAACAATGTCCAACAAATACGTAAAGTTAAGGTAGTCCTTATCATGGGGTTACACAGCCCTGGAACTTTGGGAGGTATGTAGGGCCAAAGCAAACACTTAGAGGACCTTTTTGATAAAATAATTGTAGAATGTTGACTTCTCGTGTACTGAACTAACTCCATAGTTTCCGATTTTCTGCTATGGATTACCACCAACTCAAACTTACCTAGATCGGTTTTAATATATAAAAAAGAATCTAAAAATCTTTTTTAATACATTCAATTTATATCTCGAATACATACTGAATGTAGACATGCATTCACTAAGTTATCGCTTGCTTTCTAGGAAAACCGCTGAAAGGTCTGGCTTAAAGCTCTGAGACCGATTTCAAAGAAACAGGAAGAGTTTTGAATTTTCCGTAATTTAAGTCAGGTATACTTAGTACCTACCTATTTATAAATAAGGAAAATGATAGATAGGCATATAAATAAGTACTATCAATTACTACAAAATTAATTGCAGAAACACCGTCACTAAGCTGTGTAAAAAATGTATTTGTTAAATGAGATCATAAGTTCTATTATAATTTATAATACATGTAGTAGTTTCTAGTGATCTCTTGACTTTGTAACTTTGATAGTTAATATTGTGAACACACTTAATATTATGTCATTTCTCCCAGATCAATGGTGGACCATAGTGAACTTCAGTGAGTTATTAAATTCACTGTGGTGGATCGAGATAGTAAATCTTAATAGAACACAAGGCCACAACACACAACACAGAACACAGACAGAAGGCCTTAAAAATAACCTCCGAGGTCGAATTAATTGACCACATTTGAGATATCTAATTGGAAAGGTTCCAAAAAAAAAAGTCACAGGAAAGCAAAGAACTGCGTAATACTTGAATGCATTTCTTTTCAGTTATTTTAATTTGAAAACCATCTGAACTGGCATTGAATCAGTTTTGATGGATAATTTAACAGTGGATCCTTTGAAATAAGTGTTGTTCAATGAACGATTGAGTTCATAAGTAACTAAAACATAAAATACAACTGCATTTAGAGCATGTCTGTATGATGTTTGTCTATTTGTAGATATTATTTATGGTACCTAAAGGTTTCGTACCTTTAAAGGTAAAAAAGGAACCCTTATAAGATCACTCTCTGTCTCTGTCCGTCTGTCTGTCCATGTGTTTTCTTTCATGGCTTTGCAACAATTTCGCAAATTCAGTATCATAATGACATAGTTATTTCTAAAAAATATTCAGTTGAATTTCTTTTTAAAACATTCAACAACTTCACTTGAAAATAATAAACATAACCCTTTAAAAACAGGAGAGAAACATGACAGAAACACAGAATACAACAACAGTCAGTCGTACCTCTGAAATAATTTCCTCTCTGGATTTTCCATTTTCCCAGTACGTAGGTACAGTGCCAGTGAAATCTTATACCGAACAAACATAAATTCAACTTCCGAGTCGCAGTGGACAGGCCAATTCCGTACCACTATTGAAATCTTTGTCTCGATTCAAATTTGAATGTCTAACGAACAATTATTTGGTGTGTAAACATGATTAATGGTTTCAAATCTATTATTGCGGTGAGGTATCGTAATTTCTTTGAATAGGTAGCTATTTAATTGTCTCATTTCAGTTTAGTTTTGATAGAGAATAGGCTCCACAGGTAATTTTGGGATGTTCAGGTTTGCTCGCGTCCGTAGATTTTACCCCTTAATAATTTTGACATCTTATTACTCTACGTATTATAATGTTTAATCTACGTTTCTATGTATTATAAATATATATTTTTTATTTTATTTTATACTAGCGACCCGCCCCGGCTTCGCACGGCTATATTATGCATGTATCATACATATAAACCCTCCTCTTGAATCACTCTATCTATTAAAAAAACCGTATCAAAATCCGTTGCGTAGTTCTAAAGATTTAAGCATACATAGGGATATAGGGACAGAGAAAGCGACTTTGTTTTATACTATGTAGTGATAGTGAAGTATACATTATATTAGTGTATGTAGGTTTTTATTAAATTACTTGTTTTTATTTTATTTTACTTTGTATTTATGATGTATTTAATTGTAATTTAATTTAGGTATTAATTGTAATTTGTAATCGGATTAATGTGTGTATGAATAAATAGTCCTAGTATATATCTACAAAAGAAAAGTATTTAAGTAAGTAACAAGTCTATTTACTTACCTTGGGGCTAGATGGCGATGTGTGGAGTGTCCTGCAATATTATCGTTTGACAACTATTGCACCTGCCTGATGGTAGGTGACGATGCGGCCTTAGATGTAGCATGCTTTCCTAGAAGCAACCTATTCACTCGCGACTTGAGGACCCTGAAAATCACCCATTAAATGCATTTAGCAAATTTTTAGCGCCCCTAATGTATGACGTAATTTCGACGAGTAAGTATCTAATAATTTATTCTCTCCAATCTCCATACTATTCCAAAAAAAAACAAATAAAGTAAAACGGCTAACGAAAATTAAACGAAACAAATAAAATACTTTGTTATACTTTCACTTTCAGTACGGAGTTCTAACCGAACTGTGACCTTTAACATTTCTCTCTTTATACATCTTATAGATTGAAGATTTTTTGTCTGCCGATCGATGGTTTAGTCGATTTAATCTAAGTGAAAACAATTGAAATCATTTGCATGTTTTTGACGTGATAACCTCTTATAAATCGACTAGCGACCCGCCCTGGCTTCGCACGGCTATATTATGCATGTATAAACCTTCCTCTTGAATCACTCTATCTATTAAAAAAAACCGCATCCGCAGCAACCAATCCGTTGCGTAGTTTTAAAGATTTAAGCATACAAAGGGATATAGGGACATAGGGACAGAGAAACCGACTTTGTTTTATATTATGTAGTGATGTACACCTTTCATAAAAAAATTGCGACGTCATGTCACGTTACCGTAATTGACAAGGTAACCATAGCAACGTATTAAAGTATGTAAAATAGTAATGTCCACGATACAATTTTTTTTTTTTATATTTTTATATTAAACTGAAAGCACTCCGTGGTTTCACTCACGTAATTTCGGGATCAAAAATCCTATGTCCTTTTCCACTAAACTTCCATCCAAATTGGTCCAGTCATTTAACGGTAAAGATTATACAAACAAATAAGCTAACAAATATTTGGATTTATTATTGAAGGCATTTTTCAAATCAAATCAAATCAAATATCTTTATTTCTTTGGATACTTAATACTTAAAAGTATACAGGATCACATAAAAACGTCTTAAAAACTAAGTTAGGATGTGTGCCTTCGGAACGCGCCCACCAATGAGAAGAAGGCACAAGAAACTCATGGGGTTTTTTTTTTTTTCATGTGATCACGCTCACAAAGGTCAATATTACAGTATTTGAAAGTATTATTTGAAATGGAGCAACTAAAGTCATGTCCATGGGTTCTTATCATTAAGATAAGACGAAGTATCATAGTATGCCTTACTGCACAATCTATGCTTTATAAAAGTTTTGAACCTGTTAATGGACATGTCATATACATCTTTAGGTAATTTATTATAATAGAGCACACATGTACTATTAAACGACCTGTTTATTTTCCGGAGCCTGCTACCGGGCACGGTAAGTTCACCCTTATTTCTTAAATTGAAATTATGAATATCGCTGTTTTTACGGAAAATATCAGGATTTTTGTGAACGTAGAGCAAGTTTTCGTAGATATATTGTGAATAGAGCGTTAATATATATTTAAAATGAAGTCATTATAGTCATGTCCATGGGTTCTTATCATTAAGGTAAGACGAGCGACGTATGGTGGAAACGTTGTTATCTTTTTGGTAAATATTTGTAATTTATTTATTTATCTTACCGTTATTTATTAATCGGTCAACAAAAAGTCAGCGGTCTGCGGGAAGTTTTAACATTTCGCTCTTAATCTCAATTTATTTACTTTAATTGGTTCCTTGTTTTGTAATTTAGGAAAAACCCGTTCGTGGATTAATAAAGTTTCTTTTTAAAGTCGTCGGTGACGCCAATGGCCTTGAACCCTTTGCTTATAGGTACCTAACTAAAGTCGTCGGTGACGCCAATGGCCTTGAACCCTTTGCTTATAGGTACCTAACTAAAGTCGTCGGTGACGCCAATGGCCTTGAACCCTTTGCTTATAGGTACCTAACTAAAGTCGTCGGTGACGCCAATGGCCTTGAACCCTTTGCTTATAGGTACCTAACTAAAATTGTTAAAATACTTTTTGCACATTTTTTATGCAATATACTTACTGACTTTCTGGTATAATAATTTTAAGCCGAAAATTCCGTTTCGTTTCGAAGTTGCTTAAAGAAATTTAATCTAATTTTTTTATATAGGTACCTACAATTTGTAAATGGCATTTTTACCGACATTTTGTATAATCTATAAAAGCTAAAACTCCATGTCGTTTTGAATACTGTAGAAATTTTAATCATTTTTTTTAATTTTCACTTTTTTTAATTTTTAGCCCCTTTAGTTTTTAATGTATTTCAAACTTGAAATACATTGTGTATCACTGTGGTCGAACTCGACCACAGTGATAAAATATAGTTTTTGTATCTGAATTTTTTCTTAAGCCCCTTTGTTAGCTTGGTTGTGATCGATACGGGTGTAAAGAAAATTCATTTACTTTGTTTGAACTATTAAACGTATGTTTTATTTTGATAGGTCAGCATTTGACCACTATCACGTCTGCCTGATGGTAGGTGACGATGCGGTCTACGATCACTAATTCACACCTGTTCACTAGTTACTTGAAGGCCCCAAGATTGTAAACGTCAAGAAAGACAGACGCAAGCATTGAAATAATGTTAATAAAATAATAATAAAAGCCTGACTTTTCCGGCTAATCGCACGAAATTGTTACAAATCTTCACAAATTGCGTAGACCTTTTAAAATTCAATCAAATGGAACGGCAATATCGAAAAGTAATTCTAAGCCTGAAAACCAAAGTAAACTCAACAAATCCACTAACATTAAACCTTCTGCCAGTTCGTCATTGTTTCTTCAACTTTAACTGTGACGTAGTTGAGAGACTTTTTGTCTGCTGATATTTTAGCTGTGTCTTACTTTGACGAGATCATTATAAGTAAACAGCTTTTACCCTCGACATAAAGGTTGAATCTCCTACAATTTTATCTTAAGCCGAAGTGGTATGACCAGAAGCGCGATAGAGGTGTCTTAGAAACAGTTTTTGGGTATCAACCACTAAAATCCATAGAATGATATTTCTACTGTCGTAAAGGGGAAGAAATGCTTTGTATTGTCATACACTTCGAAACACGATTAGAGTGACAAAATTTTACATCAATTACCATAAGGTAGTACAGATGGTTTTTCACTAAAATAGATGTGAGTCTTTTAATTACATAAAACAGTTAAAACGGCCATTTCGCGGCGCGCGGGGGAAAGGGATAGAAACATGGCGCGGCACGCGCGTGTGAAAGTAGCGTATTCAGGTCCTACTTCACCTTAACGACTTCCTTAGCATAATAGCAATCAATATTCCAAGTTTTAGCCCGATCCGTCCATTGGTTTGAGCTTTACATTAATATTTGTCAGTCTGTCAGTCAAGACTTTGAATTTTATAGTTATAGATATAAATGTTTAAGGAAGGCAGAACGGAAACGAACCGTTTTAGTTGTTATGGACATGTCATGAGAAGAGAGGAGACGCATGTGACTAGAAGAGTAATGGGTATAAATGGACAGGAATGGAAAGGAAGGGGACGATCTAAGAACAGATGGTTGGACTGTGTAAGACAAGATATGAAAGGAATAGATGGCTAATAGAGACGAATGGAAGAAGAATCTTACTGCGCCGACCTCAAATGAGTTGGGGACAAGGGCAGGCAGAAGATGAAAACTATCGTTCGATCAAAATATGTCTCCCGTCTGCACCAATATCAAAGGAAATAGTCAATATGCAAATGAAGCCTTAATTAACCATCTGAAAGTTTTCAGAAGGGTTCACCAATTAAGAATACCTAGTTCATTTCACTTTCAAATTTCGTTCACCGATTTATTTCAGTCTTCTGTGACGCGAATTTCTTGAGGCGTTTTCCTAATAAGCTGTCTTGTCGTTTTATTTTTTCAAATGTAAAATGTATTTCATGAAATTGTTATTCCGTCTGTGGAAAATTTTCAGGTGGGTATTTTTCCCTGTACAAATTGTGAAGACAATGATTACGAATTTTAAATTTTTGTTTTACATTATTTGTGATGACTTGGAGGGACATGTACTTATGTAAACTCAATTATTATTTATCATTCTTATATCTGTCTGTGTGTCCTTTATCACGGGACCCCGGACCTTTGGAAAGCGTGCGTGAAGCCGAAGCCAACTCGTAGAGGCCCTTGACAATAACAAGTTTAATGGCAAAGTATGATGTGGACACCAAACCGGCGATTACCGGCGGCCTGCACTATAAAATGCACCCAAGGATTTGGGTGATAAATTTTGGTTGAACTGCTAACAAATCAATAATTGTACAAATTCAGAATTTGAACGGATGGCGATGCTCCCACAAAATGAAATAAATTTGGTCTCATTTAATTCAATGCATATTATTCTAGGTTTATACGTTTTTCTTTTTTGGTAATTCAGTTTAGTCTATTAAAAAACAATTGGTACACTCGATGAAGTTTTTAAGTCAAAATTATAGATATTCAGATACTAATAACTTTTAACTTAGGCAATATTTCATTAAAATAAAAACGGTTAAACCTAGTTTTCCATTAGATCTAGAATATCACTACATAGTATAAAATAAAGTCACTTTTCGCCGTCCCTATTTCCCTTTGTATGCTTAGATCTTTAAAACTACGCAACGGATTTTGAAGCGGTTTTTTTAGTGGATATAGTGATTCAAGAGGAAGGTTTATATGTATAATACATACATAATATAGCCGTGCGAAGCCGGAGCGGGTCGCTAGTTTATAATAATTATCATAATTGGACTTCGTTTACGGGGGGAAAAACGTTACCGCTTTTTGTATGGAAATTGCCAACCTCACACTGGCCTTAAAAAATAATATTGGAGAATTCAAACGAAGACGAAGTCGCGACTAATAGGTAATAACATCAAACGTATAGTCATAAAAAGGCTCTTCTCTCGCATAAAAATCGTAATCAATCGAGTTGCGAGTTGCTATAACGTTTAGAACTATGCCCACATTTGGAACGTAAATCTTTCGGGCAAATGAACACGTCCGAGTATCGATCGGATGCGATACATCTCCGATCGGACGATTCGGACATAAATCGGCTCGCGGACACGGTTAACGGGCCGATACCGATTTATTGCCTTAAGTCCGCTTAGAACATGGACGGTTTGTTTTATTTTTTCATAATATTTTTGAGGGTCCGTGTGTGGTGGGAGGTTCTTTGACATTCATCTTTGACATTCATTTTACTAGTATCTCATCGAGTCACTCGGCTGTTACTGTTTGGGATTTGTTTCACTAAATCTGACTCTAGATCAAGATACTGTATATTTCGTACTTGGGCAGAAGAAGAAGAAGCGCCTTTTGTAGGATAGAAGAAGAAGAAGAAAACATTTATTTGGACAAGCACACGACATAGAGCATTTTATAAAAGTAGAGAGACAAACAAACATAAGAACACTGGCATACAGTATGCGTCATAGTCCACTATCAGTTTGCTACAATAATACTATCAACAATTGTACTTACAACCTTCTTCTTATAGACTTTACACACAAACATAAATACTTAAATTAAAAGTTCTTAGGCCCGTATTCTAGGTCCTGACTCAGTCAGTAATCTCTGACTAAGACTAGATTTAAACCTAAATGACGTCATTTGAGAAACGTCACATAAATCTTAACTTACGTAGGTAATTTTGTATTCTAGAACGTAACTTGGTTATCAATCTACGCTCAAGTAGAGATCTTGACTTGTCATTACCTGACATAAGTCATAATTCATTGTGTTTATTTTCTTATTGCATTTTATAACTATTTTAATTTAATTAAGTCGATTTATTCAATTTTTGTCGGAAAAGCTTTTAGCAAAAGTACACAGGCTTCAACAAAAAGTCCAGTGGAGGCGAGAAAAATAAGGAGGAAACATAAATGAAATATCCTAACATTAAGTATATTTATTTTTATTATAAAACATATCTTTAGGTACCAAGCTCCAAACAAATTAAAAACACAACACAACAAAATTATAAGCACATAGCTAACAACAACTAGAACCTACAACAGACGGCTGGAAAAACATCGCAGACAGATCTTCTGGTAGAGATATCCTGGAGATACCTTCCAGCTCTCTGTAAGCCAACTGGGTCTTGAATTCTCAGCTTGTGTTATACCAGATTTCTATTTGTAATGTGGCTTCGCTCTACACTGTACACTGGTGCTTATTGAAGGCTTACAGACATTTTTGAACCTAAATAGGATTTCTTTCTTGATCAATTTGTTGAAAATTACACATTAAATATGATAATATCCGTAAATGGTTTTTAATCCGTATATTTTTCTCCGTTGATAGTCCGTTCTTAGCTCTTTATACAATTCATGTTTTTTTCCGCGAGATGGCGGAAAGCATGAAACTTGGCATAGTTGTAGCTTTTACACAGATAATAATAAGATAAACAAGTCGTTTGGCGATTGTTTCCCCCCTTTTGTGTGCCGAGATTTTTAGCATTTTTTTATCAAAATGGTTAAAGCTATAACCAAACTGTCAATGAGGAATATGATCTTCATCAAATTCGTTACAATAATTGTCTAAGGAGTGTGTTGATGAGTTATCAGTTTTTAAATATGCTTACCTTTCTTCCAATTAGGCCAGTGAAAATTGATACAAAAAACATCGTTAAAGTGCATGTAATATTTTTTTATATGTTATTAGCAAACTGAGGTATAAACTACTCTTGGAGGGTAGTTTATACCTGAGTTTGCTTCTTTGCAAACCTCGGCTACTCCCATGGTGCTACCAAATTCTGACACGTGATTTAGTTTCTTGGGAAAAACTATACACCTTGGAAGCGTTTTTCAGAAATCTTTGTTTTGTATGTTTGTATATTGCTAGTCAAATTATACTCTAGCACGTTTTTTTTAAAGAAATAGAAATTATTATTATTCAGAACAATGTTTTAATCATTTACCAAAATTCAATTTTAAATAGTGGTAAACTATTTCTTTGTTTCTGAAAAAACTGTCAATCCTAGCAGCACCTCTTTGGAATCAAATTAAAGGTAATTTTATTATCCACAAATATATTTTCCATGACTTTTCCTTTAGGACCATTACTTCTGCCGGTACATGCCTTGGAAAATGATCCCACCAATAATTTCGTAGCACCGCTAGAGTAGCCCAGGGTTTTCAAGGATACAAACTCAGGTATAAACTACTGTCGGAGGGTCTAATAACATAATATTAAAAAAAATAAAAAAACGCTTGTTCAATTTTCACATACGATTTGTTTCTACTTCGACATCTTATTATCTTATGTAAAAGCTACCTGCATGCCAAGTTTCAAGCTTTCCGCCAGATGGAACCAAAATCGTCGACTTGGCGAGCTTACGCCCCGTACTATAGCTGGTTTGATTGACTGATAGAATGACATGACATAAAATGACATTGATGCCAAACATTTCGTTCCAATTTACGAAATAAGGTTTATAATAACAATCGGAAATAGTAATCAAATGCAATATTAATTATTTTTTAAAGCTTACAACAAAATTATGTCTAATTAAAAATAATTAATGCATTTCTATTTAAATTCATCATTTTTTTTAATTTTTCTGATTTGTTTTGTGTCTAATACATATTTATATATTTTTTGATTTTCTACGTAAAATGGAATAGTTTTATCAAACACAATAAAACCTTTAAATTAAATAGACTTGAACCATAGACGTACTTAAGACACGTCTAGGATGAATTCGACCATAGTTCGACTCAAG
The DNA here is from genome assembly GCA_907269075.1 of Idaea aversata. Taxonomy (NCBI): domain Eukaryota; kingdom Metazoa; phylum Arthropoda; class Insecta; order Lepidoptera; family Geometridae; genus Idaea; species Idaea aversata. The sequence continues at coordinate 2,478,908 of OU026100.1, forward strand.
ACGCGTTTTGGAATAAGACGACGACTTAGTTCACAATCTGAACTTAAAACTAGATTTACGTAAATCTAGTTTTAAGTTATGTTCTAGAATACGGGCCTTAGTGCTGCACAGGATTGTAAACGTTACGGTGCCGGTGAATTTTTGAACGTTGATTGTACCTACAGGAACAAAAATATAAAATAAAAACAAAATAATAATAATTAGAGAATAAAAATGAAATTTAAAAACAGTGTGCTCAATCTAAAGATATTATGGAAATGAATGTCAATCTCTCATAGACCAACTTTTATTTTTCCCTTTTATTTTTTAGTAAAAACCTTGTTTGGTATATACCTACGTAAATTGCTTTAAAGCGTGCCAAATGGCATTGCGGTCGGGTGAGTTGATGGCATGTCGGGTGTAAAAACTGTTTGCGGGAAAGTTCTTAAAAGTAATAGGCGAAGGGCTTTTTTGATATGTTCAATACGATGAGGTTTTTGGCAACGATGTCGGTGCTTAACTTACGCAAATTGCTGTTTAAGGTTCCGAGTGGACCTAAACGCGAGTACTATGCAATAAGAGTACTACTAGGTTTTTTTTTTACATATGATAGTTCAGCGTTTGACCACTATCATACCCGCCGGATGGCAGGTGAAGATGCGGCCTATGTGTAGCTCGCTTTCCTAAAAGATACCTAGAGGTACTACAAAAGTAGGACGGGTTGAAAGGGTTTTTTCCACTGCCGTCTTCCTTTACTCGCGTTACTAGAAACTAGTGCGGAGGGTGGTTATTATTAAACTAGTGCGGAGGGTGGTTATTATTAAACTAGTGCGGAGGGTGGTTATTATTAAACTAGTGCGGAGGGTGGTTATTATTAAACTAGTGCGGAGGGTAGTTATCACTTTTTCGCTGTTAATTTAAAGAATTTAGATTTTTTTTCCAAAACACTTGTAACAAACCTGAGCTATAATGAGTAACAGCTGCTAAAAATGTAATTTCTGGACAAATAAAGATTTATTTTTTATATTTTTTTATTTTTTAAACTTCTCTTTTATTTGGTGATCTTTGAGTCATGAGCGTATAGGTATCTTCTAGGAAAGCGTGCTACATCTTAGACCGTATTGTCACTTACCATCGTGTAAGATATTGGTCAAACGCTAACTCATCATCATCTTCCTGCTCTTATCTCAATTTACTTGGGGTCGGCGCAGTATGTCTTCTTCTTCCATTCACTCCTATCGTCATCTCATCGTTCACATTCATCTCTCTCATGTCTTGTCTCACGCATCCATCTTTTCTTCGGTCAAACGCTGTCCTACTAATATTATAAACTAGCGACCCGCTCCGGCTTCGCACGGCTATATTATGCATGTATTTTACATATAAACCTTCCTCTTGAATCACTCTATCTATAAAAAAAAACCGCATCAAAATCCGTTGCGTAGTTTTAAAGATTTAAGCATACAAAGGGAAATAGGGACAGAAAAAGCGACTTTGTTTTATACTATGTAGTGATGTGATAGTTTGCGTGCTAGTATATGTATTTGTGTATGTTTGTTCGTTCACGCAAAAACTTCTAAACCGTTTGAGATGGAACTTTTTATGAGACCTAGATTAACATTTAAGCTACTTTTTAAAGGCTAATTATTTTTGTATATTTGTTCGGGTGGAATCTTGTAACTTAATTTTGATCCACTTCCCATTTATTATTCCGTAAGTCCAACGGGATGAGGTGATACGCGGGTGAAACCGCGGAGCGTTGCTAGTTAATTATGTAAAAAAACTTAAGATTTACTTAAGTTATAATAATATATTATTCTTTACTATATATACTACCGAAATACTGTGGTCCTAACATAATACGAGTTGGTAAACTGTTATTTTACTTCGACAGAAAAAAATAACGAAAACCTGTGAAAAAATCTAATGACCACTCATTTTGAAATTTTGAGTAGCGTCAGCTACTTTTCCTGCTGAGTATTCAAAAGCCGAACGCCAATAATTAAGTCCAAAGTTAACCAAAGGGGTTGTATCATTCTAGCAAATTTAATAGTCAACCATTTTTTTATTATTTAGTTGCTCAGAAACTTTCATTTTTCATTCATTCTTCCAGGCCGATTGAGCCGCGGCGGCCTTTTTTTATTATGTAGCCAAGACAGCCAAGATGCGTGGCTTGATGGCTGATATATCCTATTTTATGTGTGAACGTACGCCCACAGTGGGCGCATGTTAGGGAAGTTAGAAACGTACCTTTTGCAATTTATAAATGATTTTACAAACAAAAAATACCATGTTATAAAATCTCGTTCAGAGTCAATTTTTCTTTTTGTGTGGCACAAAAGTTAGATGGAATAGTCGGACCACAACCCGCACTGAAAACAAAAAAGTTTATATATTTTTTTAAAATCAAATAACAGGCAAATCCGGTTTACAAAAAAGAGTAATTTGTTTTTTTTTTGCGCGACTACTTTAGCAATGTTTTTTTTGTTTTATTTTTTATAGTGCATGGCCTGCACTGGGTTATATCTGAAAAAGAGGTTAATGTGATTCTTAAATTCTACTTGTACTTGACTGAGTGGCGTAATTAGTAAAGCGCACCTGGACAGTATTCAGGGGGTGCGAGTTCGAGTCTCATCTCAGTTACAATTTTTGAAGACGCATTTTTCCTTAAAAAATATTTCTATAGCAATATATTGTCAGTCTCCATACCTATATATTGCTACCCCTTAAGAGCACCCTCATCCCAGAGTAATTTACCTGAACACCAATAATGGTCAACATACTCTGTAATGTGACAACACCCATCTTATTTGCCATTAATGACTCGCCCGTGCCAAAGGGTGGACTGTTAAAAAATCATTAGAGAACACAAAGGCGTGTTCAGGCGAGCTTTCGCGTTTCAAAAGAGTCGTTTAGACGCAGTTTTAGAGTTTGCGGCACGATTTTTTACGTTCGGATTTTTAGGAAATTAACAATTTGTACGGCTGAGGCGCGTCGAACTCCCGCTTGCGACACAAAAGGTTGCGGGTTCGATTCCCGCCTCAAACAAGTATTTATGCTACTAGCTGTGCCCCGCGGTTTCACCCGAGTTAATCCTGATCCAGTAGGAATATCGGTATAAAAAGTAGCATTTATGTTAATCCAGGTCTCCAGCTATCTACATACCGAATTTCAATGCAATCGGTTTAGTAGTTTTAGCGTGAAGGAGTAACAAACATACATACACACACACACACAAACTTTCACATTAATAATATTAGTAGGATAGGATTAGGAAGTAGGATAATAGGTAATAATATTTTGTTTCTATTCTGGATGTATTCCCTATTAAAAATGTATAACTTATATACTTAATGTATTGTATCCGTTTCTAGCACCCATAACACAAGCCTTGTTGTTTAGCATGGGGCTAGATAGCGCTGTGTAAAATGTTCTACTCCTATTATTTTTACTTTTGTAGTTACTTGTTCTTGTATTTTCTTCTGTACTGGGAATCACAGTGTCATACGCTGCCATCAAGCTTACCCCAATTTATTTGGGGTCGGTTTAGTATATATTCTTCTTCCATTTACTCCCATTAGTCGTCATCTCCTCGTTCGCATTCATCTCTCGTCTTATCTCACGCAGTCCATCCATCTTTTATTAGATCGTCCTCTTCCTCTCCATCCTTCCAACATACGCCGCCATCAGGTCCATAAAACTGCAATAGTTTCCAGGTGTTTCTGATAGCCTGTTTCTATGCAAGTGTTAAGGGCTAGTAACTGTTCGATGCAGTTTCTACCCCGTCGAAAGCTCGCCTGCTCAACAGGATAGCAGATTCTACAAATAATTCTATTCGTGTTGGAAGTACCCTTTCGAGCAGTTTGAAAGTGCAACTCAGATGCGCTATGGGCCGGTAACTTTCAAAATTTACCCGGTTTAAAGATAGCTATAACTTTCGCTACTTACCGTACCCTCATACTACCAGCTATACCCAACTCCGCCCCAGGTATTTCTAGGAATCAAATGCCGAGTGCAGAACGCACTTAAAACAAAAGGTTCATAACATACCTTTTCATAAACTGTAACAAAATAATCTTTCAGAAAAAATAATATATTCATTCATCTCAAATAATAAGTCACTGAGTCGACATTTTATGAATCATTGATTACCTCTGGAACCGTTTCGAATAGAATTGGTAACCTTTGCCGTAAGGGTGAACGCAGACCTTAGATTTTGATCAGTCGATTTATTGCGGACTTGTCTAGAAAAGTTTTTGTTGCACTGCCGTCTTCATCTTAGAGGTTGTTTCATCTTAGACCGCATCTTCACTTACCACCGTCTGAGATAGTGGTTAAACGTTGACCTATTTATTATTTAAAAAATAGCACATACCTAGTATCAATTCATTCCTTTGGACATGGTTGACAAAGCTGGGATGGTAGTATATGTGGTGTATAGATGGCGAGCTTATCGGCATTTTACCGGATACATTTCGGGGAGTGTGCAACAGAACTCCACGTCCTAATCTTGTCATCTCCATTCTTTCGTCATACAACCAGGCAGACTGGTGTGCGTCTCCGATTCATGGTGGACATACCAGACGTTCGCACTAAGCGCTTTGCTTCGTCATTCCTTATTCGTACTGCAAGGGAATGGAATTGGTTGCCTGCGTCTGTCTCTCCTGACGTGTACAATTTGGGGGTTTTCAAGTCGCGAGTGAACAAGTATCTTCTAGAAAAGCGTGCTACATCTTAGGCCGCATCGTCACCTACCATCAGGTAGGTGTGATAGTGGTCAAACGCTGACGTATCATATTATGATAAAAAAAAATGTGCTAGGCAAGCCTTTACTTCATCAAATACGTCATGACTTTTGTCGTTGTAGTACCAGTAGTTCCTGAGATTAGCGCGTTCAAACAAACAAACCAACTCTTTAGAATTATAACATTTCATATAGTTGATTTAATCTGGCGTTACTTTTCGGAACTCCATAATATCTGTAATGGAAGTATTAATATTTAGTTTTTAGTTCCGCCTGCCTCTTCAAGTGGGCGGGAGGGCTTGCATTTTGTGTTTTGGCACTAGGCTCGGAACTAAAAACTAAATATTAATACTTCCATTACAGTTAACATTTCATATAGATTGGTTTGCCGATTAAAAAGTATTTAATCCATGTTTTCCCTTAGTCGTTACAAAATTAATGGTCAGATAAATCAAAGCCGGGCTAAAGCTAAGGTTGTTTGCAAACATAAACGGTTTATTATTCTAAGTTATGTGGCTGTGTATATTGGGATATTAGAGACAAATTAGAATATATCTTCTATATCTATGTAATTTCACTGAATAGTAAAACAAAGTCGCTTCCCGCAGTATGTCACTAGGTATGTATGTATCTTATAAACTACGCAACTGATTTTTATGTGGTTTTTTTATAGATTAATTAGATTTATCTCTCTCTCTCTCTCTCTCTCTCTGTGAGTGCGGCGAAGAGGTCGAGACTATGGATCACATTATAGGTCGCTGTCCGATCCATTCATATCCTGGCCCCCCAGAGGACATTTTCGGGCTTACCCAGGAGTTCATTGGCTGGCTGGAGGGCCTGGACTTGGTCTTGTAATTCTGTGCTGTTTCAATTATGTTTTTATGTTTATGTTTTTTAGGTTAATATTAATATAATGCCTGTGTAGAAATGTCATACGATTAAATAAATAAATAGATTTATTCAAGAGGAATGTTTATAATAATATGTATAAAATAGAAAAAGACTCATTACAAAATTTATGAACTAACAAAAGAAAATTTATGAATAACAAGGGGTTTTGAAACTACGCATATAGGTTTTTTTTAGGACGGGATTTATTTTAGGAGATTGAACTTTTGTATCAAAATCAAATTTAAAAAAAAAAACAGCGCACTCCGGGAGTGCAGGCAGAAGTGAAAACTGTATATCTGTGTAAAATCTCATATGTCGCGAGAACATACGCAAAAAGAGTTTTAGATGAAAAAAAAAAATAGTCGGACGACAAATAGTCGTCCGACATTTGTCGTCCAACAAATAGTCGTCCGACATTTGTCCAACAATTTGTCCAACAAATTGTCGTCCGACATTTGTCGTCCGTCAATAGTCGTCCGTTAAAAAATACCATATGTACGTCTTAATACACTCACAGCCAAATTAAAAACAGTAGGCCCAGGCATACATTTTCGCCGCGCCGTAGAGAGGGGATAGCTGTCTACTCTCCATCCGTCTTACGCTTTTTCGATCAGGTCACGTGCCCTGACGCGAGTTTAAGATTTTATACCCATTACAGAAAAAGTGCTCAACGCCGCTAAAGAAGTTTTCACCTCAAAAATTTTGGAATCATTTCATACAATTTGCATGACATCACATTGAAACTTCTTAAAAATGTAGTAAGGATATGTGCCTTCGGAACGCGCCACCACAATGAGAAGAAGGCACAAGAAACTCATAACAGTAAAATAGAAATAAAAATATAAAAAATACGCGATTAAGACCCGGGAAAGTAATAACTAAAAGATAAATTAAAAATCACAAAGAAGGTGCTTATCTCAAATCTCCCAAGTGTAATATAGACTATTTCTGTCCACTTTTATCAAAGTTGTCGTGACATAGACCAGTTTGCAGTTGAGTTATAGAGGATTCTAGTAGAGAAGACGTTGCACAGCTGTACGGACGTGTCTCATAAATTATTTACATTGCAAGACTATTTCATTATGAAATATACTTGTTTTGTTTGCCTTTTGAATTTAACGTTCTTTATAAAATTGTAGGTGGATCGAATATGGCGACTTTCGACGAATCGTAGGTGTCCGAATCGTAATACTAAAATATTTTGTGTGTGATTTTGTATAAAAACCGAATAGCGTCGTCGTGACCGTGTCATTTTTAGGACATTACAATTCGCCACGACCATCGCGATTTGTATGCTGATTGGCTGATACAAATCGAGATGGTCATGACCGGTCGCCATCTTGAGAAGACCCTATGGATCGACGCTAATCCAAATAGAGAGTTCAATACTGCCATTTGACACCAGAAATCGCGTTGCAACCATTGCGTTTATGAGTAAAAACATATACCTAGTTAAAAATAAAAACATATACTCTACGAATTCAGAACCTCCTCCTAATTTGAAGTACCGGACTTCAAATTAGGAGGAGGTTCTGAATTCGTTTTTATCACACTTAAATAATATAAAAATCCAATTCGTATTACTTTTTGGCGACGATTCGTCTTCGAAACTAACTAATAATTAAGACATGGTAGAGTTCCCGTAGATAAGTCTCGATGCAATGACGTTTCATTCATTTTCGTTTTTTTTGGTATTCTTAACTACCAGTTTTTAACCGACTTCAAAAAAAGGAGGAGGTTCTCAATTCGGTTGTGTGTATTTTTTTAGGGTTCTGTACCTCAAAAGGTAAAAAAGGAACCCTTAGGCGCAGGACAAACAGAAGAGGTGAGGTTCGGATGCGGCGTAGGCTCGTACAGACGATTAAAAACCGTAAGTTCATTGCGATAGAGTCAATATTTGTATACGCCACATTTTGTATGAAGCGGCGCGGGCGAGGCGCGGGTACCGCTTGCGCAGTATACAAATATAGACTCTATCACAATAAACTTACGGTTTTTAATCGTCTGTACGAGCCCGCGCCGCACCCGCACCTCGCCTCTTCTGTGTGTCTTGCGCCTAAGGCGCAACCACTCTGTTGTCCATCTGCCTGTCTGTATGCAAAAACTACTAATCGATTGCGATGAAACTCGGCGTGTAATATAGCTGATAACTCAATCAACTCAACAAATAGGTTTTTTTCCCGTTTTCACCTACGAGATCGGAACTTACGTAAGAGAAACCGTGAGTCTTCACTACATAGTATAAAACAAAGTCGCTTTCTCTGTCCCTATACCCCTGTGTATGCTTTAGTCTTTAAAACTACGCAACGGATTTTGATGCGGTTTTTTTCAATAAATAGAGTGATTCAAGAAGAAGGTTTATATGTATAATACATGCATAATATCGCCGTGCGAAGCCGGGACGGGTCGCTAGTAGCTAATAAAAAAAACAAACCTATAAATCCCCAAATAAAGACAGTAACAATGCATTTCTAATCTATTTATAAAAGCTAAGGCAGGAAAAGTTAAAAGGTTCGGAATCGGTCGCGTGTGAAGGAAACATTTTTCTTGTCGCAGGTGCACTGGATTAGTTCGATACCAGATACCAGAGGTTCCCAATATTTTCATAATGGTTCATTAATACGCTACAAACAGCGCAATTTTACAAATATACTAAACTAGCGATTCGCTCCGGCTTGGCACGGCTATAATATGTATGTATTATACATATAAACCTTCACCTTGAATCACTATATCTATTTTAAATAACCGCATTAAAATCCGTTGCGTAGTTTGAAAGATCTAAGCATACAAAGGGAAATAGGGACGGCGAAAAGTGACTTTATTTTATACTAAGTAGTGATTTTACAACTTAACCTATGCAACAAGAGGTTATGCCCAGTACGCGTCATTTTATCTTGAAAGCATTTTTATGTAACACATTAGAATAAAATTTGTTAATTATCCCATGAAAAATTGTTGATTTTATCCAAAAAACAAATGTTTCATAGCCTCCTTAAGTATTTGAAGTGATGTGGAGTACCTCATTTGGAAGATCTTAATGAGTAGTTTATTTTATACAAACGACCCGCCCCGGCTTCGCACGGCTATATTATGCATGTATTATACATAATAATATAAACCATCCTCTTGAATTACTTTATCTATTAAAAAAATCGCATCAAAATCCGTTGCGTAGTTTTAAAGATTTAAGCATACAAAGAGATATAGGGACAGAGAAACCGACTTTGTTTTATACTATGTAGTGATTATCAAATAATACTTAAAAAGTAATGGAACGCACATAGTTATAACTACTTCCAGTAAGTAAAATAATAATATTATTAGTATTTACATCTAACCTATATGATTTATATAAAGCCAGCTACTTTAATTTAATCCATTCTATTCAGGGTACAGTAGTGTTTAATATATAGCTTTTAGGATAGAGTAAGCATACCCAGTACGTCCAGAGGAAAGAACTTCTAGAGCTAACTAAGCTGCTGGTTTCCTCACGATGTTTTCCCTTCACCAATTTATTTATCACTAGAGAAACACTCCTCCAAAAGCGGGGTGTTTTTTATTTAGGGGTACCTTTTATGATAAAGTTTGAGAGCCTCTGTTTTAGTGACTATTAATCCTCTATCGGCATGGACAGTCGTCGGTGGATTGAATGTTACAGTACGGTCGTTGCTTTCTACTAAAATGGAGGAATTTATAAGAATATAGTATGAAACAGCTAATAGATTTTTCACTTGATTTTTCTGACAATATACTCTGTTATTGTGATACACCCTTAGAGAAAAGATATTTTTTTATTTAGAGAGATGGAGTATGAACGTTTGTATTAGTACAAAATCTATGACGTTTATGCTTCGTTCCTTGGAAATTGTTACACTTGTTGACAGACTTTATAAATACAAAATACTACAGATAAAAGCTTTTTTTGCCTTGTTTGTTCCACTGCTGGACAAAGACTCCCCCCCCCCCTTGTCGTACCTCCCATTTTTTGCAATAATGGTGAAATATATACAACTTTAACATGCCAATACAATTTTGCGAAGCATGATATGCATTTTAATACTTTTATCTTACGCATTTGTAATTGAGATTTGTGTAATAAAAATAATATAGGAGATCGAGAAATATTTATTATGTCCTCGTGCCAGTAGGAAAGTTTAAGTAAGAGCTAGAAAGAATGGCTATTTAACAGTACCATCGGTAGGTAAGCGTTATTCCTAAGAAAAACTATTCTTAAAAACTTCCAACGATCAGCGAACGGTCGACGAATGACATGAGTTCTCTATAAATACCTAATAGGAATTCATACTCTAAGGATAATAAGAAACGCCATTATATTTTTATTCTAATTTAAATACATTGTGTACAAAAAGCTTTTAAAACTTGTTATTAAAAAAATGCATATAAAGTTCAACTGTAGAGTAGCTTCAACAATATCCCGTGAGCCATTATCCAACATAAAATCTAGACCTTTAACTTTTAAAACTAAGGTTCCCTTAAACTGGAGACTTTTAGTCGGGCGATTAATGTACTTGCTCATTAAATAACTAACACATGAAACTTATTTTATTTTCAAGTTTTAGTGAGACAGGGTGCAATTAGTATTTTGGTATAGCGTCAAAAAAATCTAAAAGATATTCATGAAAAAAATAAATCTAAGAGATCTTTGACCTTCCAATTTCTAGGCAAATCTTATGTAAAACCTAGATGAAATACGATGACATGTCACGAGCGGAGGGGGGGTACCTATATAAAATCTAGCTAGATGGGTCTGGCCGGAAGACCAGCGCTGCAGCTAAGCATGCTTGACTGCATCTTTTGGCTGAGGTCAACCCATTTGAGTCAGCACACCACTCCTCATTTATGTTGTTTTTTCTTTGTCACTTTTTTGTTTTTAATGTAAATTATTTTCATTGTCATGTAATTTTTTTCCTTCCTGTGTTTGTTCTCAATAAATGCTTTCTTTCTTTAAATACGAAAATTTGCCAATTACATCCTATTTACTACGGACACTAGCTGAGCCCAGCGGTTTTACACGCGTGCAACGCGGAATACATGATATTTACTACGGACCCACAAACTTTAACAACCTTTTTATCCCTTTAAAGGTCGTATTTCCAAAAATGCTTTCATAGTGCTCCCCCTATGTCCTAAAAGCCATGCGAAGTTACAGACTTGTAGGTTTTGTAGTTTCAGAGCTTTCTGGAAGAGTATTTTTATCCTTTATTTATATAGGTCTGAACTATAATCGGCCGACTAAAAGTCTCTAGCCTAAACTAAGCTTAAACTTTGTAATAAAACTTCACCTAATTAAGCTACTATTCTTTTATAACCAAGTTTAATACCTCCTGAAGTGCATGGAACTTAACCATGCTTTCGCATAAATAATCCTAGGTAGTGCTTTTAGTGCACTTCTTAGTTTCAAATTGAGGATGTGCGAAATACTTTTGTTGTATTCGTTTGGATATGGTAAGTAGGAAAGGGTGTGACGGGGAAGGTTAAGAGAAAAAAATGTACATAATATATACTCGACGAATTGAGAACCTCCTCCTTTTTTGAAGTCGGTTAAAAAGACCTTAAAGGCCAAGGCCCAAACGATGACCAGCCAGGTATTCGAACAGCTGAATATTCCTCTTAGCACGGCTCTACGTCAGGTATCGGACAGGGTCCTTTGGAGGAAAACAAAATTCGTTTGAAGGAGAGAAACGATCTTTTGAAATTTTCAAGGCTAATTTTCCTTGAAAAATAACAATGCAATGCAAAATGTAATGAATAGGTTCCAAACTACTGTACCGATTTCATTTGTTATGAACATATTCATTTACTAGCTGCGCTTCGCGGTTTCACCTGTGTAAGTCTCGATCCCGTGGGAAAATCAAAATGAAAAGTAGCCTATAGCCTTCATCGATAAATGGACTACTTATCCAACACAAAAAGAATTTTTCAATTCCAACCAGTAGTTCCTGAGATTACCGCGTTCAAACAAACAAACTCTTCAGCTTTATAATAGAAGTATAGATTAGGAGTAAGATAATAGGTAAATTATTTTTTACAGGGTTTTGATTTGTCCTCAAATACTGCACTAATTTTGATAAAACTCGGTACGAAGAAACATTGAATCCACAGTAGAAACATAGGCTAATTTGTATCCTGATATTCCTACGGGATAGCGATTATACAGGTTCAACAGTGGCGCGCTGCGTGTCATTATAATTATGTAGTTAAGATTACTAACTTCATCAAACTAAAGTTAGGAAGTGTAAAATTAATCATGGAATATCCATACGAACGTAAGCTGAGAAGTCATGTCCTAACTTACGTCCCAAGTGGAGTTTTGAAGTGTTACTAAATTAATGACCTGTGAACATTAGCTTAATTTGAATTGGGACTGATTTTTAGTTATTTATTGACTAAAGGCGGCTTAAATGACATTGTGTTTAAACAATTTTAGCTAAATGCATTTAACGGGTAATTTACATTTATAAAACAATTTTTATGGAACGTTTTATTGCGCATAATATCAAAAATTAAACTTAAGTAATAAAAAAGTGCTCAGGCCTGGTCTTTGACTGAAAATCAAAAGTCCAGACTCAAGGTCTACCAGAGAGCCATGGAGCGTAGCATCCTTGGTGTAAAACGGATAGATCGCGTACGTAACACCACTCTCCGCTCTCAAACAGGTGTTGTTGGTACCAAGACAACTAATTTAAAATGGTACTGGGCGGGGCACGTGATCCGAATGCATTCTGATCGATGGGCCAAGATTATCACGCAATGGGTGCCGACAGACGGCAAACGTAGCCGTGGCAGATGACGTGATGATCTGGATGCATTCGATGAGGACTGGTCCAATATAGCCGAGGACCGACAGGCTTGGAAACGGATGAGGGAGACCTTTGCCCTGCAATGGGACAATGTAGGTTAATTTAAAAAATAAACAGTGGTATAATAGGCCGTCTAATGTAGGTACCCAACTTACCCGAAAATTGAAAAAAATCACTAATTCACCATAAGTTTTGGGGGTGTTATAAAATGTGACCAGACCAATATTTACCGAAGGACCCGCTGCCGATGATGGTAATGTAATTAAATTTTCAGTAAACTAGGGTGTTCCCTAACTCAGAATTAAAATAGTTTTTTATTTCCATGCAAAATAAATTCTAAAATAATCGTTTTGAAATTGAACAAAATTGAATTCCCGTAATTGTAGGTTATTGAGTGAAAGTTCAGATTAAAAGCTTGCATTTAAACTCTGATATGTGATTCTTTCACTATTAGCAGCTGTTACTTATTTAAGGGGAGGATGGTATTAGAATACTGAAATAAAAAGTTTTGGATACAAGGTTTTCTAATAATTACTAGCAGCGCTCCGCGGTTTCACCCGCGTAAGTCCCGTTCCTATGGGAATATCGCAATAAAAAGTAACTTATAGCCTTCCTCGATAAATTGACTACCTATCCAATAAAAAAATAATTTTTCAATTTGAACCAGTAGTTCCTGAGATTAGCGCGTTCAAGCAAACAAACTCTTCAGCTTTTTATATTAGGATATGATTATTACTAGGTACTAGATAGTAAATATTATCTCAAATGTTTAGAAGTCCCCTTAATATGTAAGACGCTCCTATCCTATTGAAATGTGACACATAAATGTCAATTAATTCGCCACTTAAGATAAGTAGCATCTCAGTATTCGGGTTTTAGTCGCGTATATTTTTATTTTTCTTACCTCGACGTTTTGACTATATACAATAGTATGGTCGCGAAAAGACAAAAAAAACGCGCAAAAAAGAATAGAGTTATTGACCTTTAGGGTTTGTTTGTTTATTGAGTTTCGACTATTATTTTAAACATTAATGGTCTTTTTTTTTTCAAAAGCATTTCATACAATAACTCAAAATTTTCCAAAAAAATTTTCTTTGATTTTTTTTTTCGAATATGAATTTCAGTTAGTCGTAGATCAAAAAATATTTAGTAAAAGAAAGCCTTCGAAGATTTTTTTTTTCACTTTACACAGCGCCATCTAGCCCTATCTAGCTAGACAATTGATAGTATAATACATACAGAAACACCGACCAGATTTTTTTAACATAAATATCGTTTGAGGCAGGAATCGAACCTTTTCTTTCGCAAGCGGGTGGTCGCGCACTGCGCCACAACGGTCGTGGTTAATGGCTATAAATAAATGGTTAAAATACAACTTCCCCTTAACCCACATAGGTATTAATAATGAAAAGCTCGGCTTTTACAATATTCTCCGTGATTCATTACCATATATTGAAAATTTTAATTGAAATCAGAAAATTGCTTTCGTACAATGGAGTGAACGAAGTCGCACATAAATATTAAATCCAATCTTTTACGGAACCTATAGGATGTTCCGATAATGAGGGGTTATTTCATTTTGGTCATAGAATATTTTCGTACGCAGTACCTACCTGCGTAGGTGGTATCATTGAGAAAGAAAACCATTAATTTGGACAAGCTTACGATACAAGACATTTTAGAAAAGTAGAAAGACAAACAAACATTAAAAACACTGACATGTCAGTCAGCAAAGGACTGAGGGTATCAGGGGCATATATTTTGTGTATAGTGCATAAGAACAAATGGGTTGGTGGCGATGGCGGAGCAACCCGATCTTCGAGCGACCAGCTTCGTCCCTACTCTACCCGATTTTCAAAATTATTTAAAATTAAAATTAGCTAACAAAATCCCAACTCTACCCGATTTCATTCTTAATTTTTTTACTCTTATAAAAAAGTGTAAAAAAATTAAGTACACAATCGTAGTATATTGTAGTGAATTTAAGTTCTTAATTCGTCGACAACCATCTAAAAATGTATAATTAAAAAAAAAAAAAACGAAAAGTTTACGGATTTTTATCTACCCAACTTTTTCTAATCGTTTTTCGGTTTGCATAAAAGAAAAGAGGAGGTGCATTTTTAACAAAAACTTGTATTTTTAACTAAAATTGTATTTTTAACAAAAATTTGTATTTTTAACTAAAAATTGTATTTTTAACAAAAATTTGTATTTTTAACAAATATTTGTATTTTTAACAAAAATAATTACGGAAAGTTTACGATTTATTTCTATCGAGACAACTTTTTCTAATCGTTTTTCGGTTTCCATAAAAGAAAATAGTAGGTTTTCCCACTATCCTCAAAATGGGGAATAATGGGAATTTGGCGTGACATTAACCCCCAAAGTGTTTTGTAAACATTTACTGTAGTTTTATTTTTCTAATCAATTTGAGCTAAATTTTTCTAAATCTAAATTTTTGACGTGATTACGTCTAATAAATTAATGGAACATTTGCATTCACAAAAAAGATGACGACGCGTCCCGTTCCGGGAACGAACGCGGACGTGACGAGGCACGCGTCTCGTGTTTGTTTTTTATCGTTTTATAATAATATCGCTCATCTGGGCTTATATTATGGTGACGAGTGGCGAATAGAAGACTTACAATAAGGAAAAAAATATAAAGGAAAAAAAGATATATAAGTAAAGGAAAAACAAAAATCTCAATTTTTCATCGTTTTTTTATGACTCAAGTAAAAGTCCATAAACCGACTTTATAGACAACCATTTTTTTTAATAAGTTAGAGGTTAAATTGTCCAAAATTATAAGATTTCAAATTCACTCCTGTTTAATTGTAATGAAAACAGTAATTACAATTGGACGTAGTTTAGCTGAAACGGCTCAATCCACAAAAAGTCACTTTTGACTTATTGAGGTTTGAAGTTCAGATGATAATTCTGTAATGAAGTTACATTCGGAATATTTTGAAATTTATGTCACAAAAAGTAGGCATATATACCAATACTTTTGGGTCAATTTGTGTTACTAAGACTGACGTATTTTCTAGTTATTTGGTAAAATGTAGGTTTGAGTCGTTTTTGCTAAATTGGTTTTAACATTACGGAGTGTTTCTTTAAATTTCTCAAAAAGGACTTAATCAACAAAAAAATTTGAAAAAACTGATATTTAAATAAAAATTATGTATTATTTTGCAAAAAAAAGTGTTTAATTAGAAAGTACAATATTTTAGTCAACTTCTTGTTCATCGTAATCAATGTCCAGCTCCTGTTCGACCTCAAAAGTCACTCCATAGTACCAGCTCTTCAACGTTTGGGTCGATATTATTTTTTGTGTATCGTGCCGGGCGCGATCCGACCTCTTGTGCTCCTCGACCGGCTTCACCCTCCAACCATGTTAGTGTTGCAGTGGAAGGTGTCATTGGAGCCGGCATGTGTGCCGTCATTGTGTGGCCGTGGTTGGCGTTTGTGGAAAGCAGTATTAGTGGAGATGCGCGGCCGTTTTGGCTCGTGATAGGTCGTCGTTCGTCTGTTGTCGTTGATTTTGTGCTCGTTTTAGGTGCTCTTCCTTTTCTTTCTCCATTTTCAGCTTTTCATCAGCCGATGCGTAGTTTTTTGTATTTTGGGTGAGAGTGTTACATTTGTTGCGGGTGTCTTTTTTTTAAGTCTTGCAGCACGGGTTAACGTTTTTATAGAGTTTTCTTTTTGGGGTTACGGGCGAGGCCGGCTTCTTGGATTCGCCGTGTACAGTTTTGGTTTCTTCTAGATGGGTTTCGTAGGTTTTTTGTACAGTCATTCCCACTTTTGGATGCTGACGGTCACTATTGTTCCCTCTCCTGTGATGGGATTCGTATTTTGGGTAGAGAGTTTGTTGCTTTTTTGATGGACTCCATATCTTCTGGTGTTTTATTCCGGCCACCCTGTTGTATACCTCTTTGGTCTTTGGAACTCTTATTGGATCGCTTTTTTTGCAAACTCACGTCAACTTTTTTTGATGATATTTGAACATTATGTTGGAGCATATCGTTGCAAACTTTTACACCGCTTATAAAGTGTTTTCTTCTGTAGGTTCTAGGTTTCTTTTTTCCTGTTTTGTTGTTAGTGGCTGTGTGTGATCTTGCTTTTGGTTCTTCTTTCACATTGTTTGTAATGGATGGCAACTGCGATTCATGTGACCCCAATTCTATGTATTTTTCGAGCTCATTTCTTCTTTGTTCTTGTGGAGCCTTGACTTGATTGTTTGGTACGACTACAAGCGTGGTTTTGAGGTGCTTTCGATTCAACTTGTTTGGTTTTTGTGTTGTTTGGTAAATTTTATATTATCGTTGTTTTTTCTAGGCCAGGGTATGATTAGGATATTTTCTTTTACGACCGCTTTTCGCATTTCCCTTTTGACTGTTGTTTGCTGTTTCTAAGTCCTGCCTAACTGAATCTTGATCCTGAACTGGATTGGAGATATCGTCAACATTTTCTTCATGAAATGAAGAAACTGTTGACGATATCTCTAATTTAGTTCAGGATCAAGATACAACACAAAAACCAAACAAGTTGAGTCGAAAGTGTTTCAAGATTGTGCTTGTGCTAAGCAATGTTTTGTCAAGGTTCCGCAGGAGCAGCGAGGAGGTGAGTTCGGGGAATGCATGGAGTTGGGGTCATATGAATCGCAGTTGTTGTTTGTTGTAAACGGTGTGAGGGAGGAACCAAAGGCAAGATCGTGCACAGTTGCAAACAGTAAAACGGGAGGAAAGAAACCTGGAACCTACTATTTTGTGGGCGGTGTAGAGGTTTGTAGGGATATGTTTTTGCATGGTTTTCGTTTGCATCTAATAGGGTTGACGTGGGTTTGCAAGAGAGGCGATCTAATCGGAGTTTTAGAGACCGAGGAAGTGTACAGCAGTGTGGCTGGAATGAGCAACCGAAAGGGAATGTGGAGTTTATTGAGAAAGTAGTGGACTCTCTGCCTAAATGCGAGTCCCATTGCGGGAGAGAGAGCAATGGTGATTGTCAGTGTCTAGAGGTGGGAGTGATTGTGCAAAAGATTTGCGAAGTTTGTCTGGAGGAAGCCAGGATTGTGTGCGGCGAGTCCGGGAGGCCGGTTTTGGCCGGGACCTTGAGGGAAGTGTTCTGTTAAAATTTTGACTTGCGCTGCAAAGGTTTGGGAAGGGACACCCGGGATGTAGGGGCCTGCGCATCGGCTGGTGAAGGGTTGGGATTGGAGACAGAAGGGGAGGAGCGTTTAAAGCGAGCATGGGATCGACGACAGCAGATGAGTGACGATCTGTCGCGAGCCAGGGCGGATGAAACCTTTGAATTGCCGCGCATCCCTGCTAGTGTTGTTTCTGCAAACGCCAACTATGGCTGTGTAATGGTGGCATGCATGCTGGCTCTGATGACGCCGGCCACTGTGGCGTGTGGTTGGAAGGTGAAGTTGGTCGGGGAGCGCAGGGGGTCGGATCGTGCCTGGTGCGATGCATGGAAAGTAGTATCGACCCAAACGTTGAAGAGCTGGTCATTTCAGCTGAATGCAAAATAACTTTGTTTCTTTGTAAATCAATTTTATCAGAAATAACTCAAGCAGTTTGAGTAGATTTAATTAAATATAAAATCGCTTTGTTTCTTTGTAAATCTATTTATCAAAAATGACTCAAGCAGTTTGAGTTGTTTTAGTTGAATAAAAAATCGGCTTGTTTCTTTGTAAATCGATTTATCAGAAATGACTTACACAGTTTGAGTCGTTTTAGTTGAATATAAAAATAAACTTGTTTCTATGAAGAGAATTTAACAGAAAGGATTCAAGTGGTTTAGGACAATTCTGTTTATTAAATATGAAATATTTATCTTTCAAATTGAATTTATCAAAAACGATCCAAGCGGTCTGTGTTATTACAGTGGTTTGTATAAAATTACCCGTCATTGTGTGGTTTGGTTCTCATTATTCAAAAACCATCCTTATCTATATAGTACCAAAGATATTTTTTGCTGAGTGAAAGAACCAACCGTTAGGACCTCTTTGGCATATATAAGTCATTTTGGACCACAATGTGGTTTGAGTCGTTTCAGCTAAACTACGTCCAATTATCGAACCAATAATGTACTTTCCCAATTGCAATCTTTAGATTGATCGACGCGACGTTTATTTTACCCTCAGCTCGGATGCAATTCGAGTAATTGATTCGATGTGATTTCATTTCGAAAGGAGTAGTAACTTAATAGTACGAAGACTGATATAGTAGACTATTTTTCCAGTCGTTTTTTGGCAGTCTATTTTTATTAGTTAGTTTATTTGTATGGTTTCGTTTCAATCTTATAACTTACTAGCGAACGGCTATATTATGCATGTATTATACTTATAAATCTTCCTCTTGAATCACCCTATCTATTAAAAAAAACCGCATCAAAATCCGTTGCGTAGTTTTAAAGATTTAAGCATACAAAGGGATATAGGGACATAGGGACAGAGAAAGCGACTATGTAGTGATAATACAAACAACGAACGCCGTGTTATATTATGATGTAAAAAAATATATATTTAAGAAGATTTTTTTTTATCACCAGGAAAACCTGACACTTAGCGATATTTTGTTATTTTTGTTGTTGTATATTTTTTGTATTAATGACATATATTTACATTCCCATAAATTTTAAAGATAACTAACTAAGAAAAAGACAGAACATAGTAAACGACTATGCCAAAATGTTACAACCCCTTTCTCTTCAACCATAATAAAAGTTTTATAATAAAAAAATTAGCTCGTGTCTTGAACTTAATTTAAGTTTTTGAAATTGCTTAGCACATCAGAGGAATAAAGGTTTTTTTGCAAAGAAAAAATAGTCGAAAATTGAAAAGTTAATTTTATGGGCGCCCCTTTGGTTCTTTAATCTAGGTAATAAAAAAAACTTAATGATTTTTATAACATATTTTACAGTTTTTTTATAGTTATAAAAGTCAATAGGTAGGCATAGGACAATATTTATTACCCATACATAACTTAACTTAGTTTTTAAGACGATTCGATGTGATAGGTATCATGCAAAAACTTCCAACAGAATAGATGCATTTTTACTTAGACTTTATACTCCGCTAACAAATCTGTAGGCTGCATCAGGGCCGAAGGCGCAGTGGAGTTCGTGAAACGTAATTCTCACAGATGCAGCTAAACCAACCTCTTTATTAGAAAATTAAAAACCGTTAATAAACTAAATGTACACTAAGCTCAGCTTTTACCTACCTTTTATCTAAAAGGTAAGATTAACTACATCCTTTTTCCTACATCCGTTACACGTTTAGATGCATTTATGACGTTTTTATTAATTTTTGGTTTCTACAAGTGACCTCTATCCTGACTAATTTTAAAGACTATTTACACCATAGACAGAACTAATGAGTAAATATTATAACTATGGTTTATGTACACGTTAAAAGAAAAATAAAATTATCTTTTCAAAAATTGCGTTCTCACTCAATATAACGGTTCAAACACTCCGATTGGCTAATATTCGAAATTCGAACTGACATCGCCACGATGAATTTGGACAAATAACAGATATCGTAAACATTTGCTGACGTTTAGTTTGTTTAGGGTGATTACAGACCAGACACTAACGGTCGGCCGATAGCATCTACCTCCATCGGACTATAGGAAACTCTCAGTATTTCAACTAGAGTACTCGGTAAACCAAGTACGGGAACGACCAAATAACTCGGTAACGCAAGAAACCAATTGAACCAGTACCCGTGGTTTACCTCAAAATTACTGTTTTGTTTTTGGGATTTACATGTGGTATTCGGGACTGTCAAAGTGTTAAAGTGAGTGGGGTAGATGAGCTCTTGTCCGTCTGTCTGTCTGTCTTGTTAAAACCTGACGTTTCGAGACCCTTTCAGATGCCATTGTCACAGACAGTCAAAAAAGACACGAATATATTCGTTATATTAGTTTCATTACCACAAAAGGGTTTAAAAATTAGCCATTTCTTAAGGTGACCTGAAAACCTCTAATCCTTTCCCCCGCGCGCCGCGATGACTCTATCCCTTTCCCCCGCGCGACGCGATGACTCTATCCCTTTCCCCCGCGCACCGCGAAATGGCCGTTTTAACTATGTTTTATGTAATTAAAAGACTCACATCTACTTTAGTGAAAAACCATCTGTACTGCCTTATGGGATTTGATGTAAGGTTTATGAAAATTTAAATATTGTACTTGTTTTTTCTTTACAATCGCCGTTAAATTGAAAATTTATTACGATTTTTCGTTTTTTTTTTCTATCAAGGCTTTTCACTCTAACCTTTATGACAGTAGGAATATCATTCTATAGATTTTAGCGGTTGATAAATAAATAAATAAATAAATATTGCAGGACAATCAACAAATCGCCATCTAGCCCCAAGCTAAGTAACTAGACTTGTGTTATGGGTGCTAGACAACGAATATACTACTTATATACTTTTCTATATACTTATAATACATAGAAACAACCAGACAACAGACAAATATCTAAGCATAAATATATGTCTGAGGCGGGAATCGAACCCGCGACTCGGTGTTTGGCAGTCCGGCATGGTGACCATTATGCCAACTGGGTCGTCAAATACCCAAAAACTGTTTCTAAGACACCTCTGTTGCGCTTTTGGTCTTACCACTTCGTCTTAAGTTTTTAAATAAGTATGTATTAGCACATTAAAATCTCCAGTCTGCGGTGTCCTTCGCGTTAATATTGTATGAAACGATGTATTTACTCAAATTGCTGGGTACGGTAAAATATTTAGGCTCTTGATATAGATGTGTTTATTTTACGTAATTGAAGACTTAGGTGGAATAGTCGTCGCGTATTATACTTCTAATCAGTTCGCTATGAGGGTAGCGGGTTTGATTCCCAATCCTCACAATATCTGAAGATACGGTCTATGGAAGATAACATTGACGTTTACAATGTGTTTCGACAAGGGTATTGTAATACGAAAGGGGGTTGTTCTAGACGTTGAAGTAAATAACTTTTTCACACCTGCAGCACTTTAATCACGGATTAAAGCCCTATTAACCTCAACTTAAAGCAAGACATTATTCCCAAGGGAGATAATGTTGAATGAAACTCCCAAGGGAATAAAGTGATTTGAATTTGGAACGTAGAAATTCGTGTGAAAACTCTTGGTTTTAATTTTGAAGGTCTCAGCAAATAGGTTTTATTTTAAATAAGTCATTTGATTGGTCTACAAAAATCTAGCAGGCCACGATTTATGTTTTTTTTATATTGATTGTTACGTTAGGTCTAAGAAAATAGGTTTTGCCTATAATACCTACCAAATATTTTCCATCATGCTACCATCTCATTGCAATGTCCCCATTTTTTTAAGTAGATTTTTTTCAAATAGGGTACTGGCCACCACAAGAATTAAAAAAAATTTGTACTGACGGTATGAAAAGTAGAGTATGCACCTCGGGATAAAGCATGTCTTCGTCTTGGGCGGCTTGAACCCCTCGCTTCAATCAGGACTTTACTTAACTCCCTCGCCTCGCTCAGGAGTTAACCCGAGAGTCCCTCGTGACACTCGGGGTTCAATATGTCACCCACAACATTGCTTTATGCCCTTGATGCATAATCTACTATTGTTTTAGGACTTTTGGGAATACGACTTTTTAGTATAATTTTAGTTTAGGTAAGTAAGTACTAAAAAATCAACTGTTTTTTAAAGTATAGACCATTAATGTTCTAAATAGTATACCGAACCTTAATTTACAAAATAAAACCCCAACCAAGGCCAATAATATCTAATTCCAAGAAACAGCTGATTTTCGAAACATAACCTCAAGATTGACAAAAAGATCGAATTCTCAAAAGTCGTAGAACTAAAGATATTCGCCTACACGTCTAGAACAACCCCTTTTTACATTACTACAGCCATGTCAAAACAGCCTGTATACAAGTAGGTTAGAAAATAAAAGCATCCAACCTATAATAACCTCAAAATTTAATTTTTATCTTAAATAAACATATAATATTATTTTTTTATTACTAAAGTTGTTCGCCTAGACGTCTAGAACAACCCTTTTTTATGAAAAGGGGTTGTTCTTATTTATTATTATGGGTCTGATGCTTTTATTTTCTAACTTGCTTCTATACAGTGTGTTTTGACATGACTGTTACTATCATGTAACATCATAATAACCTAAAATATTTCTAAAAAAAAAAAGTTGTGGAACTAAAGATGTTCGCCTAGACATCTAGAACAACCTTCTTTTATATTACAACCGCCATGTCCAAACACACTGTACACAAGTAGGTTAGAAAATAAAACACAACCAATAAATAACTACCTCAAATTTTTCTAAAACAAAAAAAAAGTTGTGGAACTAAAGATGTTCGCCTAGAACTCTAGAACAACCCCCCTTCATATTACAACCGCCATGATAAAACACACTGTAGGTACAGTCAGCTGCATAATTGCGTACCCACCGCGACCGTAGAGCTCCAAAACGGCTGTTCTAAGAATGTTTTCAACACAAGCTAGATTCTAGACATCTGCTTTAGGTGAAGTTTTTAAAGTCTTCTCACTCATCAATTAATCAAACAATTTATGACGTGATAACGTTTTATAAATTGGTGTGACGTCACGCGTCGTTACTGGAACGCCTCATGTTATTGACAAGGTAACTATAGCAACGTTTTATCGTTGCCATGGTTACCATCAATGTTTTCTTATGACGTTATCACGTAAAATTATCGTCCGGAAACAGACTTTACAGACAACCATTTTTTTTAGAATGCAAATATTCCATAGTATTTTTCGAACTCTACCGAGCGTTGCAATTATGCAGCCGACTGTACACAAGCAGGTTAGAAAATAAAAGCATCCAACCTATAAACCTAACCTAACCCCTCGGTGGGAGCGATACCGGTATTTTAAAAAAGAATAATAATCCAGTTCCGGGTATTGTTTACATCCGTGCATCCGCATTACCCGGTTTACAAAGCCGGTACCTCACACCCGGTCACAGTGTTAACTTATACATTTTTTAAGGTAATTAAGTTTGTTGTACGGTTTGATGAATTTTAACGGTGCTGCTGAATTAAATGGTCTGATCAACGAAAGGTAAAATTGTTGCCTGCATCTGCAGATAAACTGAATCATTTCACCTCGGTGCGCGGTGGAGAATTTCGATTTTTATAGAATAGAACTAACTAGTAGTTCGCCCCGAACTGAGACCTCACGAGATTTTTTTATCGATTTTTACTTTTCAGCGTAAAGTATGATGTAACGGCGAAATACTTTAAATACTTCGGTCTATCTTGTTTAAATGATAGGTGCGTATCACTATCATCAGACCCTGGACATCGCTGACTCTATTATACTTTTAACGAATCCAAACGCGTTAGGCATAGGTATCTTGTCTAGAAAATAAGTTCCATAGCCTAATTTTCTTGGTCTCAATCACGTATATTTTTATTTCGCGTTTTATTGATACTCGGGAGAATAAGTACCTACAATTAATGTAAATCGTGTGTGATTAAAAAACTCCTCCCTCCTTATTCATTCTATATCACCATATCGTCAGTACCTAGAGTACCTACTCATTAAGTGACCTCGATGGACCTAACTTATCTAGAGATCATAATATAGTTCATATAGCTTTCTTCCGGCTATATTACCAAACCCCAGATATCAGTTGCTTGTTTAACACCTAGAGTGCCTACTTATTAAGACAACTTTAACGAACTTTAATGATAGACTTATCTTGTCATATTTCTTTGAAGTTGAGTGCCTTCTTCCACCTCTATCACCAGATCCCAGATATCAGCTGATTCTTCAGAAGCTATAGCATACCTACTTATCATGGTGGTTTGAACGAGTACAAACATGATAATTATGACTATATCTCGTTCTCAAGATCGTTAAGTTCTTATTGTCACCTTTCTCACCGGGTCTTTATCATCAGACTTAACACTTAAATTTTTAGTACCTATGTAGTATGTACTCATCATAATCTAACGAAAGAGGTAAAGAGGAGAGAGGCTCCTCCCTCGATACAAATACATTAGAGAAGTTTGAGACCTATATTCTCGGTGGACCTATACTTATGTCCAATAATAAGTCCCTAACCTATTATTAAATGAAAATAATAAAAAGATTAGTCACAAGTTTTTTAATTAGAATCTCTAGATCAGCTAGCAATACTATTTAATATTATCCACCATAATTGTTAACCAAACCAACCCTTGATTATGAAATAAATGAATAATTATGAATATGAAGCAAAGAGAGGTCTGACGATTTATGGGAAAGTAGAATAAGTAGACGCTTTTAATCTACAGTCTTCACCCAAGGTAGGTAAGTAGGTACATCCTGAGTGGCCCAGACGACGTCAACCATAGAAGGATTGTCCAATTTTCGCTTCGGCTTCCGTTTAGCTGATCAATAGCTGGTTCAAGCAGCTCCTTCGAAGACCATCGGGAATGAACACAAGAGTGCATGACTTAGCAGTCTAAACTTATACGAATTATTTGAATTTTATTTAGGATGACCATATTATTATATAGATAGGTACCTATAATCAATTTTAATCATAATATCAAAGCTAAGTTATTACGTAATGGTTTTGAAATTAACTGGAAATCATATTTTTTACGACAATGACAGAAAGAAAACATGTCATTTTGATTTTCGACAGTGTCATTTTTGAATCATGAAGGTCTAAGCGTTTTTTTCCTTTTTGATACAAATAAGTTTGATATAAAAATGACCGCTGAGAAGATAAATTCCTGTGGATTCCTTCCAGCTCCATCATCAGATCATTTCCATGGTACCATATTATTGTCACCGAAGTTACGCCCTTTCATTTGATACCCCACTCGGGTATATTTGCCCTATAGTTCGCCTGTCATATAAGTAGATCCCCTATTGCACCCCCTATCATCGAAGCCCCCAAACCGATCCCTTTCATGTTCGAACTTAAAAATTCTATGGTCCTCAACTACTCGTATACCAAAAATCATTAAGATCAGAGCAACGGTACTCAAGTTATCGTCGAACAAACATACATAGATACATAGATACATAGGTACAACCGACCGACCATCTCGCCACTAGACCTCTCTCGCTTCGCTCGTTCGGTCAATTAAGTACTTAAATCTAAACATACAATTAGATTACACACAAAAATAAGAAAAAAACTAACCCTTACCCTTCAACTTTCATATTTTTTTCTTTTATAAGAACCTTCTCTTGTTAATAAAATACACAAAATAAAAAAGAGTTTGTGAAATTGGTCCAGTCTTTCATGCGTGATGCCGTGACAAAGGGAAAAACGGATAAAGTTTAGCTATTTTGTCTCAATGCTCCTTCAAATTCATCCAAGTATTTTGGTCCAGAGCTAAACTTGGCCACTTTATATCGAAGGCATCCCGACCGTCCCGCCATCTTTTCCGGGGTCTACTTCGATTTTTGGTTATCAATTATGTGACAATCTTAGTCACTTTAAGTTACACGTTTTCTGTCCAACATCGGCTATAATTTATCAATACTCTATAACATTATCAAAGTTAAGAGTTTTTTTTTGTTTGGTTAGAGTTGAACGCTCTAATCTTAGAAACAAATTGTTCAAATTAAAAAAATATTTTTGTGTTATAGTCCATTCATCGAAAACGGAAAATTACGCAAAAATCATATGACAAATTGTAACCCTTTAAAAGTAATCCAATTTGTTTTTAAATAATGCATTATTTGCAAAGGTGTTTTTACCATGGGGTAGGTATATTTTAGTAGGTTTTTTTATCAAATTGCACAGGGCACAGTTAGTAAACAATAAATATAATAACTCGTAAAAGAAAGTTAGTTAACTGTATAATATTCCACTGTGTAGCGTACACCCGGTCACAAAGTATAACAGATTCACCGTTCCGTGAACCGTGGAAGAAACTGCATAGCCGGCTGATGATTTGAATTATTGCAGCGACTATACAATAGGGGGTTAACTCGCACAAAATGTGCACTGGAAATGTTACTGGGTTAAAAGGACGCGGGGTTTTTTTTTTCATATCTACGGGGTGTTTTTTTAGAAGAGTTATAAAAATAAATTAATATAAATATTGTAGCACATACCACAGCCTCAAACTAAGCAACTAGGCTTGTGTTATGGTTGCCAAACCACAGATAAAATACTTATGTTTTTCTTTTCTAATAATAATTAAATGCCTACTTAATATACATATTACAATACAGACACCCAGCCCAGAAACAAATATCTGAACAAATAAATAATACTTGTTTGAGGCGGGAATCGAACTCGGAACCTTTGTGTGTTGGTAGAATTATTTTTAATTGTATGATATTTCTATCCGTAAATTTTAAATTCGTTTTACATCACCAAAGGGAAACTTGCAGGGTAGTGGCTGGTTACTACTGCAGACGTGAGCTGTGATCTTCCCTCGGAAAAGTGATGAGTATGAACGTAGAGGGATGGAGAGGAAAAGGACGACCTAAGAAAAGATAGATGCGGATAGATAGATAGATAGATAGATAAACACTTTATTGTACCATAAAAACAAAACACAAAATTAATTCTAACAAAGTACTTACATGATATTAAAACAAAAATAAATTTAGTTAAATAAAAATTAGAAAATTATAAGACACAAAAAAACTAAAAACTAAAAATGAAAAAATATGGCACAATGGGCGGCCTTATCGCTAAAAGCGATCTCTTCCAGGCAACCTTCCGGACTGTGTGAGGTAAAGATATGAGAGAGATGAATGTGAACGATGAGATGACGACTATTATAGGTTAATTAGCTGTGCCCTTTCAAGCAACCTTTGGATGGACAAAACCTGCCTTAGGCAGAAGAAAGTATGAATAATATGCTTTTCGTCCCCACTTTTTTCAGAGTTGATTTGTTAAAGACTTTCTAGCACTGGCACATTCTAACAACGTGGTAGAGACGGAAGCCGCAGCGCGCGTTTCAATTTCCGGGACTTAGATTTAAAGAGGGCGCGTTTGTGTTATTGGTATTTCAGATTATACAACATCATTAATATTTCAAAAAAATTGAAATAAAAATGTTCTCTTTGACATATTTTTAACATCTCCTGCGATTAATCCATAAAATTAGTTGGTTATTTTTACATTTTAAAATGTCCTTATTATTCCAGATTTAGAAATTATCTATTACGGATACCAAACTACCTCTAAAATGTTTCAGGGCAAAAAAAGAGGTTTTAGCTACATCCTCAAGTCTTTGATTACAACCGTTACGCCGTTTGTCCACCGCCGCCGTCACCGGACCGTCAACGAGAACGAGATTATTTCAGGCCGAGTTTAAGATGACGTGACGGCGATCGTTTGTCCACCGCGCCGATATATCGGTGGCTCAGTCCTATATACAACTTTGTCGTGGGTGGTAGTCGGCAGTGTTGCCACCTTGCCCAAAGAGTAAGTTGCTAAACATACCGTAAAAAGTTGCTACTTCCGAAAATAAATACTCTGGTAAAAGTTGCCAAAAGTCGCTAAACATAAAAAGGCAACATGTAACAACAATTTAAATAATAAACGTCGATTTCGAAGACATTTTAGAATAAATAATTTAATTATTTGGATTCCCAGGCGAAAATGAAATCATAAGTATCGAACAAGACTAGGCAGCCTAGGTAGTCTTGTTCGATACTTTTGAATTTTGTGAATTTATTAAGTATATTGTAAATTTATTACTTGTTTGTAAACGCAGTATAGACTAGGCTGCGTTCACAAACAAATAATAAATTCAAGTGACAAGACTCTGTCTCTTTTACACTTTGAAGATTCTCTAACGGGAGTGGTTTGGAACGCAACCTTAGTACATACATAGACATATTTGGGGTTACCACTTCATAACTCAAAATCTTACCAGAACATTAGTTGCATTCTGAATGCATATAATCATGTATTCTTCTTCCTTTAATAACACAAATTGAAATTGATTGAGACCACGCCGCCGATCTACTCGAAACTCGGCGGCCGGGATGACGGTTCTCGGGTGACGGACTTGCGGTGGACACGTGGCTATAGTAGTCTATGTATCAGTACTTCGGCGCCGTCATCTAGTTCTCGTTGACGGTTCGGTGACGGCGGCGGTGGACAAACGGCCTTACACGTTTTGACCGATTTTAATGCCATTTAACGTTTGTATCTTTAAAATAAATTCCACTGTACTACTGATAAATTATTGATTTCTGACACATTTGCAAGGAGTTTTAATTAGTTAAGTTAACAAATGTATCAGTTGTAATACCAGTTAAACCTACTATCAATGAACAAACCCGAAGGAAATTGGTTGTGTTTTTAGTAGTACTAGAGAAACAATAAAGTATCATTTGCACTACCAGTTGAACTATTCAGTAGTAGGTACTACTGATCCGGTGAAATAAATTCAAGTCCTGTACTCCCAACTGACTGACTAACAAGACAGATCGGCTTAAATTTAGCAAACAGAAACCTGAGCTATAGCGTAAGCATAGGCGCTAAAATACCATCTTCAATATTGTACCTTTTTTTAAGCTTGCATTGCATAGATTTTATCGCGGGCCTTGGGGGGCGAATCAAGAAATTCCGTAACGAAAAAACCTAACACCCCCGACAAATGACGGACGATTATTAACGGACGACTATTGACGGACGACAAATGGCGGACGACAAATGTCGGTTTTTTATTTTTTTTTATTATTTTATAAGAACATTTACTAAGACAAGAAATTATTCTCGAGCGTTTAAAGGAACTATAGGAAGAGGGATTACTTCTTGCTCCAAGAAACCTTTTTATGCAATAGCTTTACCGCGGCAGTCCTCGAGTGCCACACGTTTTTTTTTTTTTTTCCTCACGGATACCCGCCATCCCGGGGGTGACGACGGGCTATGTCGGAGTCAAACCGACTAAAAACCCTCCGGTGACCCTCCTCGGTGCAGCTTGGAGGCCCGGGGTCTCATTCGAACTCTCTGGAGCCTCCATGCACCGCGTTCATCCAGTGAAAACAATTCCCCCCGTTTACAATAAAGGTGGCGCGGGGTCACACTGCAGCCAATCCCAGGTCCGCTTCTTCGAACGATCAGAGCCCCCGCTCTGATCGCTCAACGGACCAGATCCCCTTTTGGTCAATATTGTACCTACATATAAAAATCACGTATAAAAGTCACCAAAATATCTAAACAACACAAACCTTTCCACGTCATATTTTACAAAACTTCGAGAAGCAATGTTGTCCCCATAAACCCATGGGTCTATTCCCCATATACCTTTATCTCTTGTTCCTTAGAAAGGTCCAGAAACAATCTCCATTGAACAAAGGACCTCAATACAGTTTGTGTGGGTACAGTCAATAAATAAATTAGGCACAGACCCGGGGGACGGCGTGCCACCATAAATATGGACCCTTTCCGAAGCGAATGGATGAAAAATCGAATTTTATTTATGACTGCCTGTTTTTGACTTAAATAAAGTAAGGTATGTTGATTTTAGGATTCCGTACGCAAAGGGTAAAAACGACACCCTTTTACTAAGACTACACTATCCGTCTGTCTGTCTGTTACCAGGCTGTCCCCCGAATACTGAAAGGCTACTTAATCTTAAGTGGCCTTTAAATTGACATGTGTATGTTTTCTATTGAAGCCTACACTTAAATTTCAATTTAAGCGCCACTTAAGATTAAGTAACATTTCAGTATTCGGGGGTGTATCTCATAAACCATGATAGCTAGACAGTTAAAAATTTCAATGATCACTTAATTCTGTAGCCACTTTTAATAAAAAATACTAAAAACAGAATATACAGGGTTATTGGAAATTATTCGAGCAAGCCGTTGAGGGCTACTTCTGTGCACCTAAACAAACAACTTTTGTTCTATGACTTTTGGAAATTCGAACATTTTTTCGAAAATTTTGAGGTTAGATTGACCTGAAAACCAGCTGTTCCTCACACGGAGAGGTCAGTAACCTTAAAATTTTACTTCTTTTTGAAGTTTCATCTACTGTTCTTGGTCTGAATGACCTTTGTTTTAAAAAATCTGCTGTTTTTCGAAAAGTCTGTGAACAAAAGTTGTTTGTTTAGGTGCACAGAAGTAGCCCTCAACGGCTTGCTAGTATAATTTCCAAAAACCCTGTATTGTACGGATTACGATAGTCATGGTCACGAAGTGATACGCGATTAAGACCCGAAGAAATAATAACTATGAACACAAAGACGCGACGATTCGAGGAGATCTTTCCTCTGGACATGGTCGACTAAGAGGTGCTGGAGAAGTCTACTCCATCAAATACATGTTTCAGGTACAAAAGTGCCCTTGAATATCATGGATTAAAGTTGCTATCGCTGTATACATTTTCTACACTACATCATCATTATCACTTCACTAAATAGTATAAAATAAAGTCACTTTTCGCCGTCCCTATGTCCCTATATCCCTTTGTATGCTTAGATCTTTAAAACTACGCAACGGATTTCGATTCGGTTTTTTAATGGATAGAGTGATTCAAGACGAAGGTTGATATAATGCATAATACATGCGTAATATAGACGTGCGAAGCCGGAGCGGGTCGCTAGTCACTACATAGTATAAAATAAAGTCGCTTTATCTGTCCCTATTTCCCTTTGTATGCTTAAATTTTTAAAACTACGCAACGGATTTTGATACGGTTTTTTTAATAGATTGAGTGATTCAAGAGGAAGGTTTATATGTATAATACATGCATAATATAGCCGTGCGAAGCCGGAGCGGGTCGCTAGTATAGTATAAAATAAAGTCCCTATGTATGCTTAGATCTTTAAAACTACGCAACGAATTTTAATGCGGTTTTTATAATAGATAGAGTGATTAAAGAGAAAATTAGCTAGGTACATCTTCAAGTCTTGGGTAACAAATTCAAATTTTTTTTTTTCAAATTTCTTTATTTCTTTCAATGCTTATGTATTTACATACACATGATCACTTGAAATAGTCTTAAAAACTAAGTTAGGATGTGTGCCTTCGGAACGCGCCCACCAATGAGAAGAAGACACAAGAAACTCATGGGGTTTTAACACGTATAACACGTTTTGACCGATTATAATTTCATTTAAAGTTTATATAATCTTGAAAAATAATTTGCATTTTAGTCAGACAGTCAGGACTTGAATTTATTTTTCATAGTATAAAACAAAGTCGCTTTCTCTGTCCCTATATCCCTTTGTATGCTAAGATCTTTAAAACTACGCAACGGATTTTGATGCGGTTTTTTTCATAGGAGTGATTAAAGAGAAAGGTTTTTAGATATACTACATGCATAATACAGCCGTGCGAAGCCGGGGCGGGTCGCTAGTTAAATTATAAAATGGAAAGATTTTTTTGAAGTGAAAACTTCTTATGGCGCGTTGGGCACTTTTGTGGGTGAGCATTTTCAGCCGTTCTCGCGACAGATTTTGACGCGACAGATGAGATTTTATTTGTGTTAGTCTTTTTGTTTAACTTATACTGCCATCTATTACACAAATTGAGAAACTTAGTTTCTAGAAAGACCGCTATTCGAATGTAGATGGCGCTGATTTAAATTTTTTACTGCCATCTAGCGAATAAAAAATAAACTATATTTGTTTAAGTGAGTGCTAATAGATGGCAGTAGCAGATCGTTTCAAGAAATATTCTATGAGAAATAACAAGTTTATTGTTTTCACTTCTGCCTGCACTCCCGGAGTGCGCTGTTTTTTTTTTGTTGTTTTTATGTTTGTAACGAATGGGCTTCGAAACTACTCGACCGATTTTAATGAAACTTATGTACTTTACGTATGAGGATGCATTGATTCATTGGGAATAACATAAACTACTTTTATCCCGATATTCTTACGGGATCGGGAGTTACGCGGGTGAAACCGCGGAGCGCTGGGCAATAATTTAAAAGTTAAAGGATTTGGAAAATAATAAACACAATAACTAAGACCTAACGGTTGTTTGTACCACATCGGTGTTAGAGCAATAAAGTGAAGATACGAGCAAATATTATTGAACGAAGCGGTATTTGTCAGAGGGAACGAGCGAGCAATATCCGATACTGGAATTAAGATGGTCTAGCTTACAGTTTCACAAATATAATTTGGTAGTTTCTTGTGGTAAATATGAAGTATGTTGAAAATAAATAAATATTGCGAGATATTGCGCCATCTTGCTCCAAGCTAAGCATTTGGGCTTGTGTTATGGTGGCCAGATAACCGATAAAATACTTACCTACTTAAATATTTTCGTTAAAAAAAAAAACGCATACAACCGAATTGAGAACCTCCTCCTTTTTTTGAAGTCGGTTAAAAATTTTGCTAATATAGGTCTGTAATTGTTCACTGTCTGCTTTCCGATAAATAAAAAAATAAATACTTTTTTTTTCATAAAAGTAAGTAAGTTAGTAACCCGTTTTCCTTATTTTTTTTTTATTGTATTGGTAATAGAGTCGCGGATTACAAAATATTGTAACATCTAGATTTCTGTAGTTAGAAATCTAGATTTCCAACTGCGGATTACAAAATATTGTAAATATTTTGTAATCCGCAGTTGGAAAACTGTATTTTTTTTTCAAATGATCATATTTAAAATAATACCGGCCAAGTGCGAGTCGGACTCGGGCACGGAGGGTTCCTATTATTTTTTGTTGTTATCGCAGCAACAGAAATACGTCACCTGTGAAAATTTCACTGATTTCAACAGCTATCACGGTTCATAGGATACAGCCTGGTGACAGACAGACAGTGAAGTCTTAGTAATAAATAGGGTCCCATTTTAACTCTTTGACAGAATTACATATCAGTCATCCTAGAATGTTTTAATGCTAAGTCAGCGTTTGACCACTATCACACTTGCCTGATGGTAGGTGACGATGCGGCCTAAGATGTAACACACCTTCCTAGAAGATACCTATTATTCACCCCCAAATTATACACGCCAGGAAAGACAGACGCAGGTGATAGGTTGGGCAGGTGTTTGTTTAATAAACAATGTCTGTCCATTATTAATAAACAAATATTAATAATAAACAAACACCTGCCCAACCTATCACAGGCAACCGATTCTTGCAGTACGAAAAAGTAATGACGATGCAAAACGCTTAGTGCGGGATGTGGTGCGGGTGCGGGTGTCTAAATATGCCAAAAAAAGCTAATTTTTAAATAACTTTAGAATAATATAATGTATCTTTTAAGAGGATAAAATATCTCTAAATATCCGTATTTATTGAAAAATTAAGCAGAATTTAACCCTCTTTTCCTTTTTCCCTATCAATTAACAATTTTAATTTCTTTCCTTTTGGACTCGTTGTTTGTTTATTTTAAGTGCTTCCGATTCCATAAATTTTCCTTCCTTGATTTAATTATTCAATACATTTTGTCAAAAGAAAGTATTCGAGTCATTTATAAAGGAAAATACCTTGAAAAATGGGATATAGACGATTCGTTCACTTTTTGTTTGTTTATTACTGCTAACCAATTCGTACATCCATAATTCTTTAGTACTGTAGAGGAAATAAGCTAAATACCGAGATTAAATAAAATTATAAAAAAAATCGACCATCACACAGAGAAAAATATTGTTAGACGTACGAGAAATCTCGTAAGTGCAACCAGAACTTCTGTTTGGATCCGTGACAGCAGTACCCACTAGTTGTCTTTACCAAATATTTTTTATTGAGGATCAACTAGAAATTATTGTACACACTACTAGTCTACTAGTATACACGGATAAACAATCTAGTTACGTTTACTAGGTTATTGTAAATGTAACTAGATATTTTTGTAGTGTATAAAATATTCTAGTTCCGATAATTGCGTTTGGTATATAAATCAATAATAGTACCTAATCCTACACAGCAAAAAGGAATATTAAAGTTAGACTACATTGTATCGTAGACTACGCGTCGGCACGCTCTACGAGAAATGCAGCACTTATGGCTATAGTGCCACATATTGCTTTAAGTGCGGAGTCCGTAATCCGAACGCATCCGCGATAATTAACAAATTTTTCGTCTCGACCAAGGTAATTTGGTAAAACACAACGATAGCGCGATCTAAAATTACTACAGGTGCCATCTAGTTTTGACTCATGAAACTAAATAAATAAATAGCTACACATAAATAGAATTATTTAACTAGAATATTCTTGCATTCACAAAAATGTAGTCTTGTCGTTTTAACAATAATTTTGTTGTATATATAAAAGAACACAGTGTTAAATTAACATGATATTCATCTATGACAACTTAATTATTTTGTTATTATAACAATTTTTTTTAGTTATTTTCAGAAACAAACAGATAGTAAGGATAATTATACATTCTTGTAGTAATTAAAATAATGTTGTTGTGGTTACAGGCAACTTCGTGGTGCATTACCAACATGACGATCCTTAATCAGAACACTTAACTTCGTTAACTGTAGATTTTATTCTAGTAAACAATACAAATCATTTTGTTTATGAAGCAAGAATTATTGTTTTAAATACAAAATTATTGTAGCTTTGATTTAAAATATTTTTCTAGTGCACCTTATTAAACATTAAGTGAGGTTTAAAATAAAATCGTAGAGATTACAAGAAAACAGTATTTCAGACTAAAATTGTCGTAAAATAATGTAACTATACAGTTTTGTACTTCTGGTTGACTCCTATTTCTCTGCGTGGCAAGTGTGCGTCTAACTCGCGCACGAAGGGTTCTGTACCATGTTCTATCGGAGCCCCACCCCATTATTTTATGTTTTTAGTGTTTTATCGGCAACAGAAATACATAATCTGTAAAAATATCAGATATATGAGATACAGACTGGTGACAGACAAATAAAATACAAATAAATATATTTTTATCACAGTTGCTCATAAAGTGGATCTTATTAAACCGCTTTTAGGCTCATAATGCAACGTAATACACGCGTGCGATAAAAAAAAAATCCAACTAGTGTTGGAAAATAATACGTCATCCCGATATGTCAAATACGTATCTTACTGCTAATGACATATAGTATAGTAGATGAAACATTCTTAAGGACATCGTTCAAATCGTACCCAAAAATTAACGTGCCGGCAACAACAAAAAAATTTTCTATCTTGTAGAGAATAACATTTTAAATAATGTTTAATAAGGCAACAAAGAGCTACGATGAACCATCGTTGAGTTATTTTACATTGAAAACCCAAAAAAATGCATTTTGTAGAGATCCATTTGACCACTTCTAAGATATTACTACAGAAAAAATATAAAAATAAGTAGTAAATGGATAAGTTTTGTCTGTTTTTATTATATTTATATACATAGGTATATCCAATAACCCTTTCAGAAGTTATAGTGGGATCTTAAAAGTGGTCAAACGGATCCCTATAAAATGCATTTTTTGGGTTTTCAATGTAAAATAACTCAACGATTTTTGATCGTAGCTCTTTGTTGCCTTAGTAAACATTGTTTAAAATGTTATTCTCTACAAGATACAAATAATTTTTATTACTGGCCGGCATTTTTTTTTGTGGGTATTTTTTGTTAGAAACATGAATGATCTCCTTTATCTGGGTTATACTGTTTTGATGTATAGAAAAAGGTACCATCCAAAGAGTTTCTAAGCCGTGCTGGCTTAAAACTCTTTGTTGGTACCTTTTTTCTTCTTTTCAAAAGGTTGTCTCTAAAGTCTGCGAACGATAATATTACGTGATGACGTCTTTGAAAATAATTAAAAATTGAGTTTTGTTTTTATTTTGTTTTTTCTTTAGGTACATAAATATTTTTTTTTTATATATTCTGTTTTTAACGAAACCCGGAACTAATATATTCTGTTTTTAACCGCCGACGCAAAAACAAATGAAAAAAACCCTAAAAAAATATTGTATGTCAGACGCTGTATAGGTTAAAAGTCTTTTGCCTAGCCTTTCGGGAGTGTAATTAACAAAAAATAGTAAACATAACCTAAAATTCTTAAAAACTTTTTATTATTAAAATTTTAACAAGTCTTTTTTTTTATTCGCAACTGTGATAAAAAACGTCGTACGATACACGTGTGAATTGATCATTCCATCTCGGCTTTTGCCACGCTCGCGTTCCGCTCGCGCGTCATAAACCGCCTCTATGGAATGATCAACTTTCCACACTTGTATCGCAATGTACTATTATTAATTAAGCTATACGCAGCGCATTGTTAATACTCTGAGAGTCCAGTATAATAATGCCTTCAGGTTGCTGATGGGCCTGCCCCGATATTGTAGTGCCTCATTGATGTTTGCCGAAGCCGATACTGATGTGTTTCCAGCGATATTAAGGAAGAGGACAGCATCAATGATGACCAGGGTAAGGGGTAGTACCAATAGCTACCCGAAGGCAATCGCCCAGCGACTGGACAGTCCGATCTGGATTAAATGGGTCAGGACTCACGCTTTAATATAAACAACCTATTTTACTAACAGTAGTTTATAAGATCCATTTCATTTCATTTCATTTATTTGCTTTTATATTGTATAATAGATCTTACAGAGGCATAATAGTCCACATATGAGCACTGCCGGGCATTGCAATTGTGTGGCGACAGACCGAGGTTTTTCTTACTATAGGTACTCGATAAACAAGAAACTCGTCTAGTTAATACATTGTTATTTTCATGTTCAATAATGAGGTAAGTTGGTATTTGAATAGTTGTGTTAGTTTGTTTGGTAGTATCCGTGTTTTGTTTACTAACATTATGGCCTTGTTGCTGCAATAAATGATTTGAATTTGAATTAAAATTCATTTTACATAATAAAGTAAGCACCCACTAAATATGAAAGAGAACAAAAATAACACATATGCTTGAACTAGGTACTCCTATATCTCAGGCAGACAGACAGTGAAGTCTTAGTAATATGGTCCCATTTTTAACCCTTTGGGTACGGAACCCTACGCTACGCTAGCGTGTGATTTTGACTATTTGTGGCTAAAGCTATTTCCTTAAGAGGAAAGGGTACCGGGGGCTTTCTCCATACAAACTAATACAAACGTAGTCGACTGTTTTCCCCCTGGATAATGACACTAGAGCAAATATTTTTGGTGCATAAAACTTATAACTGATATGACCATATTTTTTGTTATTTTAAATTTATTAAATTTTAATTTCTATGATTATTAGAAAATGAAAAAAATCAAAACATAGGAGCATAGTCATGGCAGTTATAGGTTTTATGGCACAAAAATATTTGTGCTAGTGTCATTATCCAGGGAGGAAACAGTCGACTACGTTTGTATGGAGAGCACGCAGGTACCCTTTCACCTTAAGTACCTACCTATTTTGTAATTGTTTTAATGTGTATAAATAAAAATGAATTTCCGAAATGTACGTAAGTAGGTACTTACGCGTAAACTTCCGATCGACTGCACCAAATTGGATAATCCTTTTTTTGTGTTCGTTATTGTAAGGAAAAGGTTTACTTAAAAAAAATCTAAATAACGAACGCGTGGGCGCAGCTAGTGAGAAATTTAGTGCTATTTTTTTTGTTTTAATCAATTTTAAACACAAAACCTCACTTAAAACAGTTAAACCGTAGAACAGTAGGTAACCCAAAACGTAGCTACGACATCCGAATTCCCCATTAATGGGTTGAGAGATTAAACATGACTAATTAACACTGCCCACAATAGGTACATTTTGGATTTAGGTCTGATTCCAATTTATGGTATTCCTAAACTTGAATGTGGCTGACCTTATTTTATATATACTAGGGTACTATGTTATATAGGACGTCGGATTATTGGCCCGATCTCTATGGATAACAGTAACACAAAACGATCACAATATGGTCGCCTCAAATTGGGATTCTCCGGAGCTGTTTTTGTGGATATTGACGAAAATCTTTTTGAGTTGTAAAAGAAAAGGTTCTTTATTTGGCATACCTACTTGACTAAAATAAGATATGCTATTTAGAATAAAAGACCCTCTAGTGGAATAATTTTAATAAGCAAAATAACAAGAAAATAAACTAATGGTTTTTCAGGTTGACAATACAGCAAATTTTTGTTTAGACAAAAATTTGCTGTATTGTCAACCTGAACCCTGCTACCCTGTTTAGTTTTCCCTATTTTTACGAAATATTCGTGTTTAATTTTTATTTTTAATTTTTTTTAATTTATCAATAAAAAGTTACAATTTTTTCTTATCTTAAATAACATTAAAAACCAAAGAGGTTTGTCAAGAAATGTTATTATTTAGTCTACGAAGTTAACAGTTTACATTTTTAATATTGTTCGGTTTGACATCACTACATAGTAAAACAAAGTCGCTTTTTCTGTCCCTATTTCCCTTTGTATGCTTAGATCTTTAAAACTACGCAACGGATTTTGATGCGGTTTTTTTAATAGATAGAGTGATTCAAGAGGAAGGTTTATATGTATAATACATGCATAATATAGCCGTGCGAAGCCGGGGCGGGTCGCTAGTTATCAATATAACGCAAATCCGGCGGTAGTTCATTTATAAGTCGAGGAACCAGGTAAGCAGTCGTTCGCTTGCCGTAGGTATTAATTAAGGTGGCCCTCATTACAATTTAAAAGTATTCAAGTCACAGGTGAATAGGTACCTATTAGATATAATAATATCTTCTAGACGCGTGTGTCTTACATTGCATCGTCACTTACCATTGCATCGATAAGATGGTCGTCTAATGCCCACATAAAATATATGCTTGTTGTGCTTGTGTTATGGTACCCAAACAGTAGTTATCATAACACAAACCTATGAATTACTTAGATTAGGACTAGATGACGCTATGTAAAATGTACTACAATATTTATTTATTTTTATAACTATCTTAAAACAAACTGGAACAAAAGGGAACCGTTGGAGTTGGTATGTATGTGGTGAGGAGAGAGGAGACGCATGTGACTAGAAGAGTGATGAGTATGGATGTAGAGGGATACAGAGGAAGAGGACGACCTAAGAAAATATGGATGGACTGCGTAAGACAAGACATGAGAAATATGAATGTGAACGAGAAGATGATGACTAATAGGAGTAAAGTAAATAAATAAATAAATAAATATTGCAGGACATTCTACACATCGCCATCTAGCCCCAAGCTAAGTAACTAGACTTGTGTTATGGGTGCTAGACAACGGATATACTACTTATATACTTTTCTTTTGTAAATATATACTTATAATACAAAGAAACAACCAGACCACAGACAAATATCTTAGCATAAATACTTGCCTGGGGCGGGAATCGAACCCGCGACCCTGTGTTTGGCAGTCTGGCATGGTGACCATTGTGCCAACTGGGTCGTCAAATGAAAGAAGAAGAAGAAGAAGACATACTGCGCCGACCACAAATAAATTAGGATAGGGGTATGAAGATGATGATGATTAAAGCAAGCTTCATCAGCCCTTTTTACTACTTATCCTTTTTAGTACCCGCCTACGTCCTAAAAAGATTATATAAATACTAGCTGCCCTCCGCGGTTTCACCCGCGTAACTCCCGATCCCGTGGGAATATCGGGATGTAAGCTATCCTATCTCTCAAGTTGGATCGAACTGCACATGGTGTGCGAATTTTATTATAATCGGTTAAGTGGTTTAGGAGTCCATTGAGGACAAACATTGTGACACGAGATTTATATATATTAAGATTGTAGTTTCAGAGATTTCGTGATGACTCTTTCTAAAATAAATATTATAAGACTTTACAAGCTACGCAACTACCTAAGTAATTAGACTAGAATACAGATAAAAATATAAACATAGATTTAAGAACGAACCAAAGCATTAAAGCCAGTCACAAAAACCACTTGTTTACAAGCAAAACCTACCCCCATATCCGCGAAAGTTGAAAGTTGCCTCGTAAAAAAGGTTCCATTCAACCCCGGACAATGGGTGAAAAGTAATTTTTCACGCAAGCTCGATGTTGCCGGCCTCTATTATCTAATGGTAGAGAGTAATCATGTTCTATTGTATAGTCAAATTGATTTTTATGGTGTGACTGGTATTTTTAGTTCATGAAAGGGTTATTTTCTGGCTATTGTATGGATTCACATTAGTTTTGTGTGTGGGGTGACTTGGTTTTACTGAGATATAACGGTTTAACAGCCAAAGTACTAAGACGGTTTCTAAAAGCCTTGATATTGGGGACAAAATAACAAAAAAAAAAACAGCGCACTCCGGGAGTGCAGGCAGAAGTGAAAACTGTATATCTGTGTAAAATCTCATATGTCGCGAGAACATACGCAAAAAGAGTTTTAGATGAAAAAAAAAAAATAGTCGTCCGACATTTATCGTCCAACAAATAGTCGCCCGACATTTGTCGTCCAACAAATTGTCGTCCGACATTTGTCGTCCGACATTTGTCGTCCGTCAATAGTCGTCCGACAAATAGTCGTCCGACATTTGTCGTCCGTCAATAGTCGTCCGACATTTGTCGTCCGTCAATAGTCGTCCGACATTTGTCGTCCGACATTTGTCGTCCGTCAATAGTCGTCCGTCAATAGTCGTCCGTTAAAAAATACCATAATTATGTACGTCTTAAATAGCTGTCTACTCTCCATCCGTCTTACGCTTTTTCGATGTCACGTGTCCTGACGCGAGTTTAAGATTTTATACCCATTACAGAAAAAGTGCTCAACGCCGCTAAAGAAGTTTCACTTCAAAAATAAACAAATTAAAATTGTTTTTATATTGACAATAGAGCAAATCTAATATAATAAATTAATTCTCGTGTCACAATGTTAGTTACCATAATCCTCCGAAAAGGCTTGACCTATTTTTATGATTTTATATATTACTAGCGACCCGCCCCGGCTTCTCACGGCTATATTATGCATGTATTATACATAATTATAAACCTACCTCTTGAATCACTCTATCTATTAAAAAAACCGCATCAAAATCCGTTGCGAAGTTTTAAAGATTTAAGCATACAAAGGGAATAGGGACAGAGAAAGCGACTTTGTTTTATACTATGTAGTGATAGTGATGTTCAGTAGGTCTGAGAATCGGTTACCATCTATTATTTATTTTGTTTCCTTTAGTTTTTTTTGTACTTAAATGGCAAAACAACGTTTGCCGGGACAGGTAGTATTTATATAGTTACCTGTTTTTAAGTAGTGTTACCTATTTTTACGAAATATTTAGTTTTCAATTAAGTTGGCAGGTGGCCCTGGCCGTTAATTTTTGTCTGACAGTTTAAAAATTGCTTCGAATCAAATCAAACCAAAATCATTTGTCAAATTACGATAATATATGTATTTAGAAGTTAGCCGGTAACAGATAAGAGATATAGATAACTTTATTTGTACAACACAATAAGGAACATAAAACACAATCTATACTAATATTACAAAGCTGAAGAGTTTATTTGTTTGTTTGTTTGTTTGTTTGAACGTGCTAATCCCAGGAACTATTGGTTCAAATTGAAAAAATATTTTTGTGTTGGATAGTCCATTTATCGAGGATCGCTATGGGCTACTTATTGTTTTGATATTCCCACGGGATCGAGACTTACGCGGGTGAAACCGCGGGGTGCAGCTAGTACCTATACCTATACAAAGCAAAGTATTTTAGCTAGATAGATTAAGTCACAGGCAATCTTCATCTTGTACATACATATTACATAAAGGTATACGAGCCATAAACAAAACCATCCCTTTTGGCTTCACCGTAATCGGATATTAAAAAATACAATTTCTCGTCCTGTTTTAAATAACTTTTTCTACTAGAACAGTACAAGTGTTCATCACCACTTGGTAACTACAATAATTTATGATAAAACGAACTTACCCTACGTGAAGTTCTATCATAATTATGCGAGCTGCTCAATTCGAAGTGATTAATATATACTTGTAGTACTGTTTCGTATTTCTCGGCCATTATCACAGATATTTTAAAGCAAATCTATGTAAATCTGAAATAAAA
The DNA here is from genome assembly GCA_907269075.1 of Idaea aversata. Classification (NCBI taxonomy): domain Eukaryota; kingdom Metazoa; phylum Arthropoda; class Insecta; order Lepidoptera; family Geometridae; genus Idaea; species Idaea aversata. Next base: position 2,521,213 of record OU026100.1, read on the forward strand.
AAGTTGTTAATTGACCCCCTACTCCACCCTATTCCGGGCCTGCGCCTGCGCGCCATATTGCCTTCATTAAGTTTAAAGCAAATGTTAAAGTATACCTGGGTAAAAATTGACAACATATGCAAAACAGATTTTTCTTGATCTCGGGGGGGCTCAAGGGAAGGGTTATTAATATTAATCACTTCGAATTGAGCAGCTCGCATAATTATGATAGAACTTCACGTAGGGTAAGTTCGTTTTATCATAAATTATGCTTACGCTGCTCAATTCTCGTGATTAATATATACTTGTGGATGTTTAAAGCCTACAAAATCTGAATTTGCATATGGTGCCATTGAAATAACACTGATTTTAAGAGTCTTGTTGAATAAAGCAGAAACTCTCTTAATCAACATAATATAGTATATTTTGAGAATATATTTAAGTAAATACATAGCAAATACAACTTTATAAATTGGACAAAAGTAAAGACTTATTATTAAGGTATACTATCCTGTGATTGTAAGACCGAACGAGCAAAACAATCATTTTGGTGAGTTACAATATCTCGGTTGTAAAACCTCGCAAATACGGATGAAGCCGTGCTCCACCCCGCGGTTTTTCTTATCATGTCTACGTTTACGCCAACAATTTTTGCTTTCGATGTTGAAGCATGACGTGTGCTATGAGAACCGTAAACGTTTGTATCGATACCGCTCTTGTGGAGCACGTCTTTTATCCAATGACTTAGAGTTTGGCTTGTAACTTTTGCATGAGGTTTTCTATAGCTAAGAAACAGATTAGTTTCGTTCAATCTTAACGAATCAGTCTTATTAATGTAACATAATAAAGTCCGTGCTGGACATACATCAGGCTTTTCGTTATAATAAGGCAGTTTCAACAAAGGATGATGAGAATTTGGCCTCGATGTTTTTATCATATCTGAAATCTTGATTGATATACAATTAGGATCAATAATTATATTTTTAAGCTCAATTTTTGAAAGGGTTTGAACCCTGTGCGCCGTGACAATAGCCAATAATGTGATTAATTTTTTAGATAACAATTCTAAATTTAATTCTTCATTAGGAAACATTTTTGATAAATGGTTTAAAACTATATCTCCCAAGTGAACTCGTACTTAGGCTGTGGTGGACGGGTTCTAAACACACCCTTCATGAATCTACTAATCCTATCATCATTGATAATATTATGACCTAAAATACATGATAAAGCGGACTTACAACTATTTAGATTCCCATATTTGTAACCAGAATTATAAAGTTTTGTAAAAAAGTAAAGAATATTTGGGACTGATGCCGCTAGATAGTCGAGATTATGGTTATTACAAAAATTAAACCATTGTTTAAAATAACAGTCATATTGTTTTTGTGTGTTAGGGGCTAATGAATTTAACATGATATTTATAGCCGAAGGTGGCACACATCTTTTTAGTAGTGCTGCCCTGATAATATTGCCGCAGCCAGGGTAAGGTTTTTGTGAAGACTGTGTTGCAACCTGGAATCACCGCAAAACAACAAATCACTATGAGGCCCGAAATATATTATATTAGATACAGCCAACTTTTTGTAAAGGGGGTACCATGGTTGTGTGGGCCAATTTGGTACAACAACTATTCCTACAGCTTTGTCCGAAATTATTTTATTTAAAGCTTTTAATATAATTGCGAAGGGAGGAAAAGCGTAGAAAAAATAATTACTCCAATTAATCGTAAAAGCATCAATACAAAATGCGTATGGGTCAGCTTTCCAAGAGATGTATTTTTCACATTTCGTGTTGGATCTACTGGCAAACAAATCTATTTCCGGATCGCCAAAATTTGAGGTAATTTCTAAAAACGCAAAATTGGCTAGTTCCCATTCAGTTTCAATCTGAATTTTTCTAGATTCAAAATCTGCTATACTATTGTCTGATGATTTAATGTATGAAGCATAGACAAACAAATTTCTTTGTTCACAAAATTCCCAAATATCACGAGCTATTTTATTTAAATGAGGAAACTGAATACTGCCCATACGATTGATGCACGATATTGCAGTTGTATTGTCTACTCGAAGTAAAATTTGTTTATTGCAAATGTCGTTGGCAAAAATCTTTAAAACAAAAAATACAGCTAACATTTCTAATAAATTTATGTGGTACGTCTTTTCTAAATCTGTCCAAAAACCATTGACTCTTTTGTTTTCACAAAAACCACCCCAACCTGTTAATGAAGAATCTGAATAGATTTCAAGGTCGTAATGTGGGGAGCGGATGTGACATGAAGAATTGCTTATGTTACTATACCACCAATTCAAATCATCATTTAGTATTTGATGATTCAGTTTTATGACTTTATCATAATTCGAACTGTAATTGGCTAGACTTAAGAATTTCTGTCTCTCAAGTATCTTAGTATGTACCCAACCATATTCAATGCCTGGACAAATAGATATCAATAAGCCTATAAATTTTGCTAAATCCCTAATTTTACACATTTCGATTGTTTTAAATTTTTCTATCTCTCTTTTAACTCGATCTCGTTTTTCTTCAGGAGGTTTAACACAAAATTTTTCCATATCTAAAATGAATCCTAAAAATTTACAATTTCTTTTTGGCGTAACGGAACTTTTGTCAAAATTAATTAAAAAACCTAAATTTTTTAAAAGACGTATAGTAGTATTAACATTCTTTAAGCATTTATTGTAAGAATTTTTGAGTAATAAAATGTCATCTAAATATATTGCAGAAAGCCAGCCGTGTAAACGTAGGTGTTCTATGACTGGTTTCATGATTTTTGTAAAAACTAAAGGGCAGGCATTCAAACCAAACGGTAAGCAATTAAATTCAAAATATTTTTGCTGAAATTCGAATCGTAGATATCTACGATGATCTGTATGTATGGGTAACAAGAAATAAGCATCTTTTAAATCGACAGTAGCTAAATAGCAATTAGGGGTCACCAACTTTGTGGCGGTTCTTAGATCCTCCATTTTAAAATGTGGAGGAGTAATAAACTTGTTTAATTTTTACAAATTTAAAATAAACCTTTTTTCGCCATTTGGTTTATCTACAAGAAAAATATTGGATAAAAAATCTCCATCTACCCTATCGCAGGGCGAAATAGCTCCTTTAAGTAATAATTTATCGATCTCTGTCTGAAATATTAATAACTCATCATAGTTATTAATTTTGTTTTTAGGATAATCTTTCTGTATGGGTAATGAAGTAAAAGGTATTTTGTAGCCCTGTATCCACGAAAGTATCTGTGGATCAGAAGTAAGTTTTTTCCAAACGTGTAAGTAATGTTTTAGTCTGCCTGCTGGCTTATTTACCTGAGCGTCTAGTATCTCTTCTGGTTCTTGTATTGGGCATGAGGACGAGTGGCACGCGATACTGTCGGTTTGCGCGTCGTCTCGTTCCGATGTGCAGTCGACGATGACCCCGCAGTCCGATGCACCGTCGACAATGGTTTCCGATTCGAGTTCTGATAGTTCGGCTGCGGGTTCTTCCAGTTTAAATGGTTCGTAGCATTTGTAGGTCTATTAATGGCGCTGGGTTTTTGTTTGATGCTATTAGGTTTTAAATACTGGCTTGATTGTGATATAGCTTTGTTGGCTTTTAAATTTTCAGACAGTGATTCGCCGAACAAATGTTTATCACGTTTGGATTCCTTTAAGGTATCCTTGAGTTTATTGTTCAATGTTGAAACTAGAAAATTTCGTCTAAGTTTTGTATCTATGTAGTGTGAGTCACACAACAACCGGCAAGCATTGCTCACATGTTTTAACAAAATCTGATTGTTGTCAGATTTCTCGGTAACCAGGATATTCATTGCATTAGCGAGAGCTGATAAGGCTACACCGACTTGACCTTGCCTTGCTGCCAGAGAAGAATCTTTCTTTTGAAGAAGATCAGATACTGCGGCCTTAACTTCAGCGTTTAAAATAGGCGCTTTAAACAGTTGACAGTTACCTGGAATCGGGTACTCGTCCACAATTTTACTTTTATGCTCCTTTTTCAAACCATTCTGAAGAATATCCTGTAATCTTGATGCTATGTCTGCATGAACATCTTTGCCTACTGAAGTTGTATCCTTTGGGGCGTCCCCAAGGAGCGTAAGTATTTCTTCATCCAAGGGTTCCACGTCCATTTGCACTTGATCGCCTTTGTCACTATTTTGGGCAGCCGCAATAGATGTTGACGGTTGCGGAGTTGACTCAATGATTGTCTCTTCTGGTGCAGGTGGCGGAGACGTTTCATATTGGACTTGAGGTGATTCGGATTCGATTTCCGCATCCTGTTCTATTTCTACGTTTTCGTAATAAGGAGTGAATTCATCAACTTCCGAGCCTGAAAGAGGCCGTACAAAATAATGTCAAAACAATGAAGGAAATGATCCCAAAAACCATTCGCATCATTATATAAATGACATAGAAAAAACGACCATTGTGATTGATATTATATTGGGTAGGTAACTGTGTCAAACATTGCACACTACCTATAAGTAGTCTGTAGGTATCTATATGTGAAGGTAACAATCCCAGAACGTATTGTTCGCATCACTAGCTGAGTAGGTATCTATCTACTCTAAGGATATATTATTATTTAATTAGATATGTATACGTAGTTAATACAATAGTCACATAGTGTCGAAAATTGTACACTACCTAGGACATTGTTAAAAAAGTGAAGGTAACAGTCCCGATAGTACTGTTCGCATCACATATTTTCAAATAAACATAATATTTCGTTCTCGTTTCAACCAGCAAAATATAAAAGTAGTTTCCATTATGTAGGTAAGTTTCTATAGTTCACGTCGTTTCTTGTACCTACACCTAATTAAATACACGCGTCTACGTTTGGATAATAAGTAGGCAATTTACCAGAAAAAATGAGGGTAGGTATAAACTTAATCTTTGATAGATAAAATGTCGTAATTAAGGTAAACACCTGATCCCGTTTATTTAACGAGTAGATAAAATATTAAAATAACTAGGTATATTATGCTATTATAATAACACTCACCATATTTTGAACTCGTAGAACTAGAAGAATACTATCTGCGCCGTCGTTTACCTAGTTCACGGGTTAATTTCTTTAACAGACGTTCACTATTATCCCTTTCCTTGTGCCTACGCTTCCTTCCCATCTTGAAAGACACTTTTAGAACACTGAAAGCCTAAAAAACCCTATTTTTCGATGAAAACAACAAAAAACTTATATCGTGTAACAGCCGGTACCGCACAGAAACAGATAATGAAGGCAATATGGCGCGCAGGCGCAGGCCCGGAATAGGGTGGAGTAGGGGGTCAATTAACAACTTTTTTATTTCAGATTTACATAGATTTGCTTTAAAATATCTGTGATAATGGCCGAGAAATACGAAACAGTACTACAAGTATATATTAATCACGAGAATTGAGCAGCGTAAGCATAATTACAACGATATACGTACGACAACTCCCGAGGTATCCCATACTTCCGGTAACAAGATGGCTGAACGGATATCCGGTCTTCTAACGCTTCTCGTAAACTCGCTCTAATCTAGAATGTTCTAGCGTTTTCTCTCACTATTTTGAATGATTTGTTTTATGCGTGGGTTTTGATATTACAAAGTAGGTACGCGTCGAAGTGAGAATTACAGACCCACTATAGAGTTCTAAAATTACTATTATTGGAATAGTTTTTAATTCTAACAATATTTATCTAATAAGTTTATTAGCTAATAAGTTAATAAGTTTTAGAGCTGCGCTCCGCGGTTTCACCCGCGTAACTCCCGATCCCGTGGGAATATCGGGATAAAAAGTAGCCTATAACCTTCCTCGATAAATGGACTATCCAACACAAAAATAATTTTTCAATTCGAACCAGCAGTTCCTGAGATTAGCGCGTTCAAACAAACAAACAAACTCTTCAGCCTTATAATATTAGTATAGATTCACGAGACTTTAAACTTAAACTCGAGCAAAACCTTAGTATCTTGCTTGTGTTGAAATCATTATAATAATAGAAGTTTTGGATCTCTTCGGTGGGTCTGCAATTTTGCCTCCGATCGTATATTGAATAGACTATCAGTGTCCTGCGGTTACTCCTGTTCGGGTATTGAATGGTTTTACATCTATTCTAGGTGATTTAAGCCTTAAATTTTATTTAATCCATGTTATTCAAAGCGGTCGCGAATGTCGCCTACGCTGGTACGGTCACGTCCTGCGAAAACCGGCTAGTTACGTGGGGAACAAATGTCTTGCCATGGCGCCTCCGCCGCCGGGTCGTGGCAGACTGGGTAGACCCAAGAAGTACTGGCTTGACGTCGTAAAGGGTGATATGCGTGCAAATGGCCTTACTAACCAGGATGCCGAAGATCGTGCGAAGTGGAGGCGTAAAAGTAGGAAAGTGGACCCCGGGCTCCTGAGAGGGATGCAATCGGGAACATCGCTCGGATGATGATGATTCAAAGCGGTCGCGCTATAGTGCCTTGGACCATAGAGATCTAATAATATTTATTTACTAATAACGTTCATGTATTATCTATACTAATCTATAAGTACTATATTACAAAAGAGGAAGTATTTTTTAGTTTTTTTGTTTGCAACGATTTTGATTAAACTGGTTGGAATACATTGATTCATTGGGAGTACCATAGGTTACTTTATCTGATATTCCTACGGGTTCGGGAGTTACGTGGGTAAACCGCCACCAGTCTCATATAATTTAAAAAATTTGAATAATGCTCTTTTGCATAATAGATTATTCATAGACAAGTACTAATTTCACTGATTCCATTTGATTTATAGTCAACTAGCGACCCGCCCCGGCTTCGCACGGCAATATTATGCATGTATTATAAATATAAACCTTCCTCTTGAATCACTCTATCTATTAAAAAAAACCGCATCAAAATCCGTTGTGTAGTTTTAAAGATTTAAGCGGTCAAAGGGAAATAGGGACAGAGAAAGCGACTTTGTTTTATACTATGTAGTGATAAGCTGTTGCCCGCGACTTCCTACGCGTAGTAGTTTTGTTTTATATACTAAAACCTTCCTCTGGAATCACAGATCGCAGTTTTAAAGATTAAAGCATACAGACAGACAGCGGGAAGCGACTACATTGCGTAAAAACCATGCTGCCCTAACCAAGTAAAAATAGGCGGTTCTAAATATTTTCGATAAAAACAAAACAAATTCACATTGCTTGCCAAACCGATTTCACACAAAATATACAGATTGATGCTGATCCGTTCACGAAGCATCCCAAAATTTGCATGTGACTAGATACGCTCAGCCGCATAAGGATTTTCAATCACTAACAGCCTGAATATGTATTTGGGTAAAACCCGACTGCTAGCGGCATTTCTAAGGTTAAGATAGGTTGGAGTATTATACATACATAATTATTCACTAAGAATGCATTAACGAAAACGGACTGGGTGTTAATGTTCCGATGTCAATGGTCTCAGTCGAAATGTACAAAAGTCTTGATGTTACCTATATTAAAGATGTAGGGTTATTATTTTTTATTTTATTTTATTTTTTTAAAGGAAAGTCTACAGCTAAGTTTAACATAATAAAACAGAAGAAATAGAAACAGAAGGCCAATTACAGACAATCACAAATAGTGATTGTCTGTAATTATAGTAGAAATCTACGTAATATTAGTACGTAGAGTTCTACAATTACTTATATTGGAATGATTTATTTCTAATAATATTTATCTAAAATGCACTGGCTATTAAAATTTCGATTGAAATGGTATTAGTGTCGAAATGTACTAAAGTCTTGATGTTATATTAAAGAGCTAGGGTTAATATTAGTGCGTAGAGTTGTAATAGTACATTGTTATCCTAGGGGTGAAAGTCACTCATTACAAGTCCCGAGACGGAGTTTGGCGCCCGAGCGTAGCGAGGGCGCTAATAGTTCGAGGGACTTAATGAGTCTTTCACCCGAGGTAAACACTGTGCTTTTCATTACGAATAATCCATAAAATTCTTCCTAACAACGAGATTGGATGAGAGACTCCATACTACCTGATCCTCTTACAAGGTTGGGACCAAAGAAGTTATATACATGTAGTGTTATTCTTTGGTGCTACCTAAAGCAAGGAGGTTAGGTTTTGAAGTTCCTAATGTATAATGATACTGATACTGGCTATATGCACATTGCACAAGTCGTGCGAAGCCATAATTTGACATGACAGCTGTCAGTGAAAGCGAAAAGCCCTAGGGCTGGAAGTTTTATTTTCTACACGCTCTTCAGGCATATTTAAACCTACTTTCGGAGTATGAGTAATGAAAAATCACTTTTATTGGAATATTTCTATATTTATCTAATAAACTCATGAGTTGAAAGACTTTAAACTTGAACTCGAAAAAGACCTTAGAATCTTGCTTGAGTTGAAAACATTCTTACAATAGGAATTTTGGAGCTCTACGGTGGGTCTGCAATTCTGACTCCAACCGTACAAAATATATAACATAGACTTACCCAAATTTCTTGATGAATGTATGTTTGAGTAACAAACGCAAAAACTACTCAACTGATTTCTATGAAACTCGGTATGTAGATAGCTATAGATCTCGAACAACAAATAGGCTTATTTTTATCTCTATATTCTAACGGAATCTGGACATACATGACTGGAACCATAATATAAGTAAATCTGGCTTGCAAAGTATGTACTGAGCTTAAACGAAAAAAGTACCTAATTATTTTTTCATCTTTTTAAGTAGCCAAAATTGTCATAAAAAAGACAATTTTTCAAAAAGGACAATGGACAAAAATCCCAGCTTCGATTAAAAAAACAGATATATACCTACTGGTTGATAGCCCTTGAATACCATGTAAATATGAAATCAATTTCAAGAATTTTTAATATTGTAACCACAAATGTCTGCATAATAATATGTCTAAGTTAACATGAGACTTCACTTGAAAGAATAAGTAGGTGGTCAGGTCTCAACTTAAGTTAGGTATGTATAAAATAAAAATAAATAGATAATATAAAAAATTAAATTTTACTGAAAAATAAATATTATACCCAAAAATTAAATATTTTTTATTTCAAATTGTAAGGAGTCTTGCGATATGATAACCCCAAAAACATAAATTCGATACACTTTTTTATACGGCTGTATCCACCACAGAGTATCAAAGGAACCAGTAGGTAACCAAGTTGTTGTTTGCTTGGTACATTCAGTTTACAAACCTCTTCAGAGCCTGTACCACAAATGTACCGCAATAGTGGTGTTCCACTTGTGAAGACTACTAACGTTCGAATTGTAGGCTCTCTTATCTCCACAACTCAACTGCGGACTGTTTAATCCTTCAAAAAACCTCCGACTTTTATCCGCATATCTTTCAGACGACTGACCCGATTTCAATTACATATAACTAAGAACACTCTCGACTAATTCACCTTTCAAACAAAACAAACAAAATCGGTTCATCCGTTCGGGAGCTACGATGTCACAGACAGACAGACACACACGGACACGTCAAACTTGTAATAACGCCACGTCGGTTTTGCGTCGGGGGTTAAAAATAGTACATTGTTATCCTAGGTGTGAAAGTCACTCATTACAAGTCCCGAGACGGAGTTTGGCGCCCGAGCGTAGCGAGGGCGCTAATAGTTCGAGGGACTTAATGAGTCTTTCACCCGAGGTAAACACTGTGCTTTTCATTACGAATAATACATAAAATTCTTCCTAACAACGAGAGTGAATGAGAGACTCCATACTACCTGATCCTCTTACAAGGTTGGGACCAAAGAGGTTATATACATGTAGTGTTATTCTTTGGTGTTACTTAAAGCAAGGAGGTTAGGTTTTTAAAGTTCCTTATGCGTAATGTTACTGATACTGGCTACATGCACATTGCACAAGTCGTGCGAAGCCATAATTTGACATGACAGCTGTCAGTGAAAGAGAAAAGCCCTAGGGCTGGAAATTTTATTTTCTACACGCTCTTCATGCATCTTTAGACCTACTTTCGGAGTATGAGTAATGAAAAAGTTATTTTAATACCAAAAAAAAGCAACATCTTTTACAAATACGTACTTTCTACGGAACCCTCGGTGGACGAACCCGACTCTCACTTGACCAGTTATTTTTAATTCCATAATGAAATGTGAAAGTTCTTTTCACTTCACATTGATAAAAAAATTGTACGGGATAGTCTAAAATCTAAATTATGAAGGATTTATTCCGAAATTACACGGATAAAGTCACGGTGTGCAGCTAGTTATATTTATTAATATCAACAGTAACTATCGACGCCGCTTTAAAATCTTTAAAATAAGAGCAAATAAAATTCCTTTTCCATCAGAGTAAGTAGGTACTTTTAAATAATTAAAATGGCTATCTGAGTGACAAAGGCGTTTTTTAACTGAAATATAACTGAAAACACGTTCATAGTCAATTTTATAGACACAATATCACAAATAAATAAAATAAATATTGCAGAACAATCCACACATCGCCATCTAGCCCCAAGCTAAGTAACTAGACTTGTGTTATGGGTGCTAGACAACGGATATACTACTTATATACTTTTCTTTTGTAAATATATACTTATAATACATAGAAACAACCAGACCACAGACAAATATCTAAGCATAAATACATGTCTGTGACGGGAATCGAACCCGCGACCCGGTGTTTGGCAGTCCGGCATGGTGACCATTGTGCCAACTGGGTCGTCAATATCAATGACTAGCTGCGCTCCGCGGTTTCACCCGCGTAACTCCCGATCCCGTGGGAATATCGGGATAAAAAGTAGCCTATAACCTTCCTCGATAAATGGACTATCCAACACAAAAACAATTTTTCAATTCGAACCAGTAGTTCCTGAGATTAGCGCGTTCAAACAAACAAACTCTTCAGCTTTAGTATAGATATTTTTTACCTACCTACTTTACTTTCCACTTGTAGTTATACAGGGTTATTGATAATTATATAAGCAAGCCGTTGAGGGCTACTTCTGTGCACCTTAACAAACAACTTTTGTTCTACGACTTTTGAAAATTAGAACAATTTTTTAAAAATTTTGAGGTTAGGTTTACCTGAAAATCAGCTGTTCCATACACGGAGAGGTCATTAACTTTACTAAAATTTTACTTATTTTTTAAGTTTTATCTACTGTTCTTATTCTAAATTACTTGTTTTAAAAAATCTGCTGTTTTTCAAATTTACAAAAGTTGTTTGGAAAGGTGCACAGAAGTAGCCCTCAACGGCTTGCTAGTATAATTACCAATAACCCGTTTTGCACAACTAGACCTCTTTAATTCGGTCCTTTTACCTTTACCCTTTACGACCCTCTCAGCTTAGTTGGCCGTGTCCAGAGAAAAGTACTTGTCGACACCAACTAGGATGTCAATTTCATTACCATGTTTTAAACAATTAGCGCACTTAACTTTTTTGTAAGGAAAATACATTGATGCACAGACAATACGGCCAGCCGGGATTCGAACCGACGACGTCCCTGGAATAAAAGTAGCCTTATTTCGATATTTCTCTGAGATCGGGACTTCCGCCAGGGTGCAGTTATCACTACATACCTAGTATAAAATAAAGTCGGTATCTCTGTCCCTATTTCCCTTCGAACGCTTAAATCTTTAAAACTACGCAACGGATTTTGATGCTGTTTTTTTTAATAGATAGAGTGATTCAAGAGGAAGGTTTATATGTATAATATATGCACAATATAGACGTGCGAAGCCGGGGCGGGTCGCTAGTTGCTTATGAAACCTAATTCCGTTTTGTTATTACAAAGTCGCGGCACCACTCCATCTTTGACGCATGGGAATAAAATTATCCATTGCATAAATTTGCTTGAACTCCTCCGTTTCAACCATAAGGCGTCCAACAAATTTAACAACCCATTATAGTTGGCCCACAGTCACACCGTTGTGTAACTTCGTTTTAGTTTGCTGAAGGCCAATTCTCGTAACAGACGTCTAAAAAATCACTACATAGTATAAAACAAAGTCGCTTTCTCTGTCCCTATTTCCCTATGTATGCTTAAATCTTCAAAACTACGCAAGGGATTTTGATGCGGTTTTTTTTAAATAGATAGAGTGATTCAAGAGGATGGTTTATATGTATAATACATGCATAATATCGCCGTGCGAAGCGAAGAAAATGATTTATTTTAAAAAATAAAATAAAACCATTTATTTCAGGCTACAAAAGGCCCATAGATATATACCTTATAGACTAACATACATATTTTAATCAAATCTTTTATTTTAGTCTAAGTAAATAAATAATAACTTTGTTCTACGACTTTTGGATGTTTCAAGGTCATCAGCTGATTTGAGATTAATGCTCAAATCAGCTGATTTTTAGGGCTCTAAAAAGGTAAAAAAAGAAACCCTTATATTTTGGGCATACCTAATGGCTAGTCGGAAGGAGCTGTCAAATAAAAGAATTAAGGACATTCAGACGTGGATCAGTTAATAAAACTTGAAACTTAAAAATTCAAATGACAGAAAACACTTGATTTTCCAAAAGTCTTAGAACAAAAGTTAATTGATAAATAAGTTGCACATAAGTAACTCCCAACCCGTATCTTATAAATAACCAATAACCCTGTATATTACCTTTGGAAAGTTGTGAACTCAATGACTAGCTACAGACTAGTCCACAATGTTACAATCAACGGTCAAAAGTATCTGCTTACCGTAACGTTTACAATCCTGTGCAGCACTATTTGAACATTATAACAACGTAACCTGTGGATCGAACCCACGTCCGTCGGTTGGTGTAGCGGCTGGCGGCTTATACCACTCACACAACTAAAGACATAGCTAACAAGTTGAAAATAACAATCACATTGAGTACTTTTAATTCAAGTATTTATGTTTATGTGTAACGTCTATTAGAAGATGGTCGTAAGTCCAAAACTTGTTGATAGTATTAATGTAGCAAACTGATCATTTACTCATGACCCATAATGTATGGTTTGAGTCAGAATTGCAGACACACCGTAGTGCTCAAAAATTGCTATTATTAGAATGTTTTCAACTCAAGCAAGATTCTAAGTCTTTCTCGAGTTCAAGCTTAAAGTCTTTTGAAATCATGAATTTATTAGGTACTTCACTATCACTACATAGTATAAAATAAAGTCACTTTTCGCCGTCCCTATGTCCCTATGTCCCTTTGTATGCTTAGATCTTATAAGCTACGCAACGGATTTTAATGCGATTTTTTTAATAGATAGAGTGATTCAAGAGGGAGGTTTATATGTATAATACATGCATAATATAGCCGTGCGAAGCCGGAGCGGGTCGCTAGTAGATAAATAAATTAAGAATATAAACATTCCAATAATAGTAATTTTAATAAGTCTGCAATTCTAACTCCGACCCCCTTATTCCAAAACGAGGTTTAAGGATAGTCCGAGATGTGGATTTAAACCTTAGATTTAGACACAGATTTACTCGTGAACTATAGTCTAAACACTATCTTTAAATAATCTTTAGGGATAGTGTTTAGGCTATAGTTCCCTATATAATCCATAGGGATATTGTTTAGACTATAGTTCACGAGTAAATCTGTGTCTAAATCTAAGGTTTAAATCTGCATCTCGGACTATCCTTAAACCTCGTTTTGGAATAAGGGGGCGAAAGTTCAAAAGCTCTAACTTAAATTCAAAACAGTGTAAATTCAATCTCAATAAGCTCCTTCAACTTAGTTTCCGCAAGATTAACCAATGAATTCTTGTTCTTAATTCGTTGAAGTTAAGGGTCAAAGTTGATTGTCCATTTGAGTGTTGCGGTTTAAGTTGTCATTTGGTTAAAGCTCTGAATACGAAGATTCATGGAACAATAATGAAAGTAGATATTGATTATGACTAGTTAGATAATAGTTGGGTTAATAATTAATCGATGAACTCTCGCAGATTAAGAACTTATTGTCGATCGATAGCTTTTTGAAGTTATACTTCTTTAGCCGCGTTATGAAAAAATGATGAGAGTGATTTTTTATGATGCGCGCGCACCGTGACGCGGAAAATTCAGATGTTGAAGTTGTCCGCAAACCGCAAGATGACATTTTTTTTTTTTTTTTTTTTTTTTTCTTCAGTTATGGCTTCGCACGGTTTGTGCATATAGCCAGTATCAAGTAATATTTTGCATCAAGTTATGGCCCGATTTACAGAAATCGGGCTCAAAGTGTTTCAAGATGGTCAAGTCGTCAAGTCACAGTTTGTCAAGTCAGGGGTCATAAAGCGGTGGCTACTTTACTATAACCTTGTAGGAGATTTTGGATGCAACGAGAAAAGTCCATGCCCGACACCGATTTCCACTTTCACTACACTTGTGCACTTTCACAGAACTAAATTAGACAACCCTCCACCGGAATTATACAATTTAACTCGGTTTACAACTAAGTTTCGTGTAAATAAAACTGCAGCACGACATGTTGTTGGCTCGTTCCCGCCAAAAAAAAAACCCGCAAGATGACAGCTGTCATAAAACCATGTTGAAGTTGTCCGCAAACCGCAAGATGACAGCTGTCATAAAACCAATGAAACTGAAAAGAGGTACTACTACATAATTATTTTAATGTAATTATTTATTTAAATATTATGTGAGATGCCAAAGAAGTTTAACTTCTTCTCACGCGCGTACATAAGTACACGCACCCAATTTTTTTCATTTTTTATCACAAACTTGAGAGAGATCATAAACCTCAATATGATATACTTATTTTTATTGATTCATTTTCGAAATAACATAACCTAATTATATAAATATACGAATTTCTAAAAATCGTAGAACTAAAGTTCATTATTGTTAGGGTGCACAGAAATAGCGCTTAACCGTTTTCCTATATATTTAACAATAACCCTGTTTTTATATTTGAGTAAGTACCAAAATTTAGTATAAGTACCTATCATAATTTGAATAATCGTTCATTTCGTTTACAAAGAAAATAAATGGAAACGACAGTATCAACCTTTTAACAGTGTCTCGAATAAATAACACAATTACCTATCCTGGAGTAAGTAGGTAAGTACGTATAAATATTCAATTTATAAAGTTAACTATAGCAATTTCAAAAATCGATTAATATCTTTACATTAATCTCTCTCGTAGAATAAAATAGAAGTTATACGTCCGTCTGTCTGTCTGTCTATCCGTCCGTCCGTCCGTCTTATATTTATTTTGCAGCTTCAACCTGTGACTTTTGTGTAACAGTGATGCACGTGAATCTTAAAATTTTACTGTTATCATTTTGCATAACCCGCATGAAGAAGTATAAATTCACAAAATAACGTTTCGTAGGACACGCGTTTGGAACAAATACTCTTTACCTTTTTTTTCATCGCGGTAAAAAGCTAGTTCTATCTTCTTCTTTTTCTTCCTGCCCTTATTTATAAGTGAGGTCGGCGCAGTATATCTTCTCCCATTCACTCCTATTAGTCGTCATCTCGTCGTTCACATCCATCTCTCGCAAGTCTCGTTTCACGTAGTGCATTCATATTGTCTTAGGTCGTACTCTCTCTCTTTCCATCCCTCTACATTCATACTTATCACTCATCTAGTTACATGTATCTCCTCTCTTCTCTTCACATGTCCATACCAACTCAAACGGTTCCCTTTTACCTTTATCAGTAACTGGTGCTACTTTCAGGCTTACTCTATACTCCTTCTTCTTCACGGCCTAGCATTTCACACATTATGACGACAGGTCTTATCACAATTAGCTAAAAGCTAGTTTTTTTTGCCTACTAGCGACCCGCCCCGGCTTCGCACGGCTTTAATATGCATATATTATACATATACCTTCCTCTTGAATCACTCTATCTATTAAAAAATCCGTATCAAAATCCAGGGACAGACAACGGAAAGTGACTTTGTCTTATACTTTGTACTATGTACTATTTTATTTCCAACTAGCTGCGCCCCGCGGTTTCACCCGCGTAAGTCCGATCTTTAAATTCTCACCGTTTAAACCTTCCCTGGACTACGACAAACACAACAAAAAAAGAATTGGCCAAATCGGTCCAGCCATTCTCGAGTTTTAGCCAGACTAACGAACAGCAATTGATTTTTATATTATAGACTAGCTGCGCCCCGCGGTTTCACCCGCGTAAGTCCGATCTTTAAATTCTCACCGTTTAAACCTTCCCTGGACTACGACAAACACAACAAAAAAAGAATTGGCCAAATCGGTCCAGCCGTTCTCGAGTTTTAGCCAGACTAACGAACAGCAATTGATTTTTATATTATAGACTAGCTGCGCCCCGCGGTTTCACCCGCGTAAGTACTCACCGTTTAAACCTTCCCTGGACTACAACAAACACAACAAAAAAAGAATTGGCCAAATCGGTCCAGCCGTTCTCGAGTTTTAGCCAGACTAACGAACAGCAATTGATTTTTATATTATAGATAGCTGCGCCCCGCGGTTTCACCCGCGTAAGTACTCACCGTTTAAACCTTCCCTGGACTACAACAAACACAACAAAAAAAGAATTGGCCAAATCGGTCCAGCCGTTCTCGAGTTTTAGCCAGACTAACGAACAGCAATTGATTTTTATATTATAGATTTAATCAATGTATCCTCATACTAAGTTTTATCAAAATCGATAAAGTAATTTCGGAGCCTATTCATTACAAACAAAAAATCTCTAAAAAATTAGTACATACCTATAGAATTATGGATAAAAGTAACAAAGTATAGAACATAATACGTCGTCACATCACGTATTTAAATTGATAGGTAAATCCATGGTCCTAAGTTATCTTTGTTAACTATACCTACCTAAGTACATTGGTGATGCACAAATATGGTATCAACGGATCTGTGACGTATATATAGACGTAGGAGGTCACTAATAGGAATTAGGTGGGCAAGTCCGTCGTCGGTTCTAATTGAACCGCAACACCTAGGCTGTGTGTCGAATGCACGCGTCAGCGTAGCACCGTACACACTGGTTGGCAGGAACACATACATAAAAAATGTGGGCTTCACTGGACGCCTGGCAAATGTGAAACATATAATTTTTTTTGTCTAAGTTATATGCATAAAAAACGACAACGAAGGTTCTGTTCGGTTCGGTTCCGTTCCGTTTCATTCCATTCCAGACTTCGATTTCTAAAAAAACATTGAAAGTGTTTGTGTGTTTGTAAATCTCAATCTGAACCAACAAAAATTGTATTCTTTATTTTATAATACTTATTTATACAATAAAAAGTCAAAAGTAAATGACTTGCCACCCTGTAGTTACGCCACTGCCTGTATTTGTGCTGTAAAAACAACTTATTCGCCAACTTAAACGACTGTGAGTAACAAACTACATAGAGATATGCATTACCCATACCACACCCATACATGTGCCCATACCTCGTCTAATGCAGCCTATTTGGAATCCGAACACCCCTTCAATTATTACTGGGAACATTTCCTGTCAAACAAATTGTAATACATTCACTGGTTGCCTGGAAGAGATCGCTTTTAGCGATCTGGTCGTCCTTTGTAACACTTAGACTTAAGTTTTGTTTTTATATTTAACAAGGTATTGCCCGCGACTTCATACGCGTGGTAATTTTGTTAAAAAAAATCCTTTTATATCACTCTATTTATTACAAAAACCCGCATCAAAATCCGTTGCGTTATTTTAAAGATCTAAGCATACATAGGGACAGAGAGACAACGAGAAGCGATTTTGTTTTATACTTTATCATCATTGTAATGAAGTATAGATATAAACATTGGGTTATTAGCCAATTGTTACACCTTTTGTTTTTTTTTATTCGTACGTAAATAAAATCGCGGGTAAAAAGCTGGTTCAATACCTATACCTAATTAAAACAAAAAAAGAAAACAAATCGTTTCTCTTTATAACATTAGTATGGAGTTATAGATAATTGAACCCACAGAACAAAACAAATTAAATCCACCAAAAATATGAGTACAATTTCCGTTTAAGAGGACCACATATTATACCAATTACATTTTTGTAGAAATGTTTGTTTCCATTAAATTGCAACAAAATTCTATGTCATTGTTGTCAATCATTTTAATAGTTTGTATTCGACGCTTACATGTTTCATCACTATCACTACATAGTATAAAATAAAGTCACTTTTCGCCGTCCCTATGTCCCTATGTTTGGTTAGATCTTTAAAACTACGCAACGGATTTTGATGCGGTTATTTTTAATAGATAGAGTGATTAAAGAGGAAGGTTTTAGGATGTAATACATGCATAATACAGCCGTGCGAAGCCGGGGCGGGCGGGTCGCTAGTTATTTATAAAAAAAGTTAACTTTAAATTATAACTCTTATGTGATTGAATTGTAAACATACAAGTCTATTTTAAAATGAATCAATAACACATACAAAGCAACAGCATAATCGGAAAATAATAAAGAAAGATTTTTTAAACCGACTTCAAAACAACATAAAAATAATCGCACAAAACCGGGCTATTCTACTTTCCATTTTGTAGTTTGGCTGTCTGACTTCAAGTGATGTTTTGTGCTTTTTTTTCCTTTCTTACTAAAGAGTTATTACTTTTTGTATGGACAATTACGAGGTGTTTATGTAACCAAAGTCAAAGTCAAAATGTTTTATTTATTTGGATGGATTTTGTATTTTGTTCAAAGATCGTCTTAAAAACTAAGTTAGGATGGACCAATGAGAAGAAAGCACAAGAAACTCATGGGATTTTTGATTTTATGTGATCACGCTCACAAAGGTCAATATTACAAATATTTGAAGGTAACCTTAACCCTCTTAACTTTTCCCATATTGAAAAAAAACCGATTCAATGATTATAATTTTCCATTGGGCATCCGATAAGATAAATACCAGTCATATTCAGGCCTTTGTGATATTAAAATTGAAATTAATTTGTATTGTCGTTGCCATATTGTCATTTAATTTGTCGTATGTTTTTTTCCGTAAAAGAACAAATAAAACGAAAAAAACGTGCCTTTGTTTGTAATCTACGCTTTATAATATATTCCGTTTGTAAGTAAGTAAGTACTTCTTTTTAGGGTTGCGTATCTCAAAAGGTAAAAAGGAACCCTTATAAGATTACTTTCTTGTCCGTCTGTCTGTCTGTCATTACCGATTTTCACAGGAACGGGTGGACCTAACTAGTTGAAATTCATATCATATACTGAGATCTATAGTCCCTATTTTCTTATTAGAATCGCGTTAAAATTGCTCTAAATGCTTCTCAGCAAAGGATGTCACACATTTGCTTGTTGTATAAATCTGAGGTTATTCTTGTTTTTCACTCTATAGACCCTCGATTTTGCTCGACTGCAATATAATATAATCTTTACCTAATTATAATAAAGGAAAATGGAATAAAATTCGTAATTCTCTAAAATTCAAATGTCTCTTTTCTCTATGTCACTTAAGTAATTAAAAACTAAAGAACCTTTTGAAAAATCTGGTTACTATTGGGTAGCTTTATATTCTGGGAAGACCGTGGTATATTCTAAACTTGCTGCGCCCCGCGGCGGTGTTTAATTCCGTTTAATATGTATAGCATATACACTATCTATTTCCGATATACGGAAATCCGTAGAAGAACCAAAGTCACCGACATAGCTCTCAGGATTGGTAAGCTGAAGTGGCAATGGGCAGGTCATATAGCTCGCAGAACTGACAACCGCTGGGGAGTAAAGGTTCTCGAGTGGCAGCCGCGATGCAATGCGAAACGGAGTGGTGGGAGACTAGCTGCCCGGTGGACCGACGACATTGTGGGTGTCGCGGGTAGTCGGTGGATGGACGTGGCTCAGGACCGCTGTTTGTGGTGTCGTATGGGGAAGGTCTATATGGACGTGTATGGGCTGACATGATAATGGTACACTATCTCAGTGATCCAGCTTTCTCATAGGAAATTTCATCATAATCGGGTTCAGCAGTGTCTGGGTGTTGCGAAAAATTATAAACAAAGACAGACAATCCTTGTTCGTCTGAATGGAGTAAAAAATAATGGCCCGGTTTACAGTTCCGATTATTCGGATACGTTTTTATTCAGTGCTGGCGTATGTTACACACTTAAGGATGCATTTACATTATGAGTGTCAAAATGTTAGCAAAGTAATCCGTCAAAGTATTACATATTTTAAAGATACCAATTGAATCAGACAACACTCATCTGTAGATGATATAAAAATAATTTTAAATAATCTACGTTTAATACAAAAAATAATAGTTTTTCGTAGCCTCTTCCCGCAAAAACTATGAAAATAAACCGACTTTCGGTACAAAGATCTCAATAACTAGAACATTTCAAATAATAAAAAATGCAATAAGATAAAATTAAAATATAAACATTGATTCTTATAGAAAAGATGCGACAAAAATATTCACAATTACATTGACCACAAAAATCAATCAATCAATCTTCCACCGTGTTTGCTAATTCATGTAAAGTTTTATTTTTCATAGAAATAAAGTTGATTTTATTTGTCTTTGTCTCAGTTCGAAGTATTAAGTATCGTCCAATTTGAAGGAAAAGTCAGTCTAGATATTTCAGGCACACAGGCGCGTCAAAACGTATATGCGTCCTGAACACGAATAAAGGTAAGAAGACTGCAGTGAAACAAATACTTTTTCGACCCACCCTTATTTCGCTCCTGTATGCAAATGAGCTCTAACACGAGTAAAATCAGTTAGTTACTCCAATATAGGTACTCAAAGCCATCCAAAGCAGGTAAAACAGGTTGAAATTCCAAGCATTTTTACGTCAACACCTTAACTTTTAGGGTGATAAACCTTTTTTATTTGGACTTCTTTTAATTAAATAATGCTGTAAAAGGGTTCATTTCATTTTGTCACGAGGTCTAAATGCCCTGTGTTTTAACAACGACAATACCGCACCGTTTTAGCATGTGCAAGGAAAGTTTGAAGGATTTTTTTTATTTTTACCACCAATTAAGTGTAATTAAAAAATATACCATCTTATAAATATAGATAGATAGAATATTTTTTTATTTCATATTGCGGTAATGTATTTTCTTTTATATTTTTTTCAACGTGATTTTTTGCGGGAATGTCATGGCTTTCATGAAATTTTTATCGTTTTTTCCTCTCTATCTTTCTTCCATTGATTACGATCTGTAGCTATTGCACACCATTCATTCCTATAGGAGTCAAAATCATCTCGCCATCGTCGCCTTGGTCTGCCGCGTGGTCGTATCCCTATGGTTGTTATTCTGTTGTTATTTTAACCAATCGTTCATCTGACATGCGGCAGTCATTTTTCCAGTCGTATTTTAGCTTTTTAGCTTTCATGAAAGGACTTTATTATTTACTACCATTTACCCACGACTTCATCCACATCCTCGTAGGTAAAATTAGTAACCAATATCCGCCCCGTATTTACCGCTTCTTTTCTAATCTCACAAAACAAACATCGTAAGTCCTTGTAAAAACACAGTTTCTATACAAACAAACAGTCTGGAATCCTTTAATTATTCAGTATGTAGTAAAGTGGTGCACTGGCAACAGCTTACGGTGCAAGCAAAGCAAACCTTGTCCTGTATGCGACCGAATTCAATAGGCCAAATTGCGGGGCGGACACGACAGCAAATGGCTAAGTCGGGAGGTGGTACAAGTTTCTAGCTTTCAGCGATATCTTCTGAAAGCGTGTGTTTCTAGACGAGCATGCTACATCCTCAAACTCACTGTCGCTTCCTATCAGGAGAGATGAGGTCAAATGCAAACCTTTTTTATGTAAAAGGTATTAGTATTAAAAAATTATGTCATAGAGTCGCGAATATCACTACGCGCGACTTCGCGCACTATACGCGCGTCGCGAGTCGCGACTATATAACTAGATTGCGTTTCTAAGTGGGTCTTAACGGATTATGGATTTTTTGCACTTTTAATTATAGCGTCGCTAATTATGAAAATACTTAATTCAATTCTATTTTTAAGTTATTTCCCAAAAATAATTGAATTGAGGAATGTTATTAAAAGAAAGAAAGAATGCATTTATTGAGTACAAACACAGGAATGAAGAAATGAACATGACAATGATAATAAATTACAATACAAAAAAGTGGAAAGAGGAAAGGGTACCGGGCCGGGTAAAGGGTCTCTCCATACAAACTATTACAAACGTAGTCGATTGTTTCTCCCTGGATAATGACACTAAAGCAAATATTTTCGGTGTATAAAACTTATAACTGCTATGACCATGCCCCTATTTTTTTGTATTTTTTTTTATTTTTTTAATCTTAATTTCTATGATTATTATGAAATGAAAAAAAAAACAAAAAATAGTCATGGCAGTTATAGGTTTTATGACACAAAAATATTTGCTCTAGTGACATTATCCAGGGAGGAAACAGTCGACTACGTTTGTATGAAGAGAGCCCAGGTACCCTACCACCTTAATGTATGGTATAACAACCGGGACTTTGAATTCTCATTAGTTCAATTAGTAGGTATTCCAAAATTTACAAATAGTAGCTGATCAGATGGTAAAATACATACATACAAGTCAAAAACATACCCCTCTCTTTTGGCGTCGTCATAATCGTGTAATGACCCTACGATGATGACCGAAAAAAAATGTTTTTTTCAATAACCGCTAAATTCTTATAGTTTAGATCACCCCACTTGCACTCAGGAAGACCTTAGGGTTGAGACAGGAAATTATCCGGGTCGAGGGGAGAGGGGGGCAGAGGGGGGGGGGGGACAAATCAACGTAACGCAGTGTTTATTGACTTGTAACTTGGGGACACTTTGCAAAAAATATGGCCGTGACTTTTTCTAAAACGGGTCGAATTGAAATGCTTTTTACTTACTAGCTGCGCTTTTCACCCGCGTAAGTCCCGATCCCGTGGGAATATCGTGATAAAGGTTGCCTTTAAGTTAATCCAGGCTATCAGCTGTCTACATACCGAGTTTTAAATAAATCAGTTCAGTAATTTTTGCGTGAAGCAGTAACAAACATATTATAATAACCAATTGACGTCATCACAATTTGTAACGAATGTTGCTAACCCAACCTCTTTGGATTAAAGTTTATTGAATGGGAAGCAAGATAAACAAACGTTTTCACGTCTCTACTGCAGCTGCGTCCCTGATTTTTTTCTGATAAAGACTACGCGTGAGAACTATTTGGTTTAAGTCGGATAAACATATTTACGTCTCTGCTGTAGCCGGGTTCCCCGTTTTTTTTTTCTGATAAAGAATTTTTTGAAGTTATACTTCTTTAAGCGCGTTATGAAAATATGATTAGAGAGAAATTTTTAGATGCGCGCGTATCTGTAACTCGAAAGTCACATGTTGCAGCTGCCTAACCCAAAAGTAAAACAGCGCGCTTCACTGTAACACTAAAGAGAAAACTGAAGCTGCCCCCAAATTAAATTTTAAACGGACGGACGGACAGACATACTTCTAGTAGTATAACTTCTCAACACGCACCCATTTTAATAAAGTTTTTTACGTGTAAAAAAAATATGTTAATAATGCCTATAATTAATAAGAGAAACTTTCAAAAACAATATTCACGAAGAAAACCCATTGTCTCCTTAGATTACTTTCACAGTTATTTCCAACTTGTAAAGAAAATTAATTTTTAGTTCACGGTTTGCTCTTTCTACTTGGAAGTTAGTAAGTTGCTCTCCGTTCGGCTATTAGGTGTTTAGTGTCTACCCCCAAAGTAGATTGAATAAACTATGGAGTTACTTTAGTAGTCTTTAAACTTTAATAGCTTTTTACTGGTGTGATTTTTTTGAGACTTTTTTTGTCTAATAAATTGGTGGATCAAATAAATTGGTAGCCACGGTAATATTGTGTGACGTCATGCGTCATGGCAACATGACCAGACGCGTCATGGTAACTTAGGAAACAGAGTATTTAATAATAATATCGCTCATATATTCTTGTGTTATGGTGTGACAAGTGACAAATAGAAGACTTATGTAAATGAACGTCCCTTTTGATCACTAACTGGCTCAAAAAGAAAATTGATATTACAAGTCTAGTATCGAGCTAGGGTTGCTGAATTAAAATCCTTTTGGTGGTTTATTCATATATTTTAGAGATGTGCTACTATTTTACAATTATGTGCGCTGTAAAGGATGGAGTAAATAACACTATGGTAGTTAGTTCTCAACTCTGTTTTACAACTGATCTTTATTGGGGAAACTCTTGTGCTTATATACTAATGAAAATGTACAATTTATTTAATTATCTTATCTAGGTAAACGTAGCTTGTTATTGTTATGATTTGTAGAGAATACAATATTAATTTTGTTTTACCTAAACATTTGTTACTGTGTGTCGTCACCACGTTACGTGTGGTCAACACGTAACGTGGTGACGACACACAAATTAATATTGTATTTAAAATACAATATTAATTTTCTTATTGTAAACATTCGTCATCGTATACATTTCACACTACAGCGCTGGCGCTGGAGGATATCTTCTCAACGGTTTGTGGCAAGAAGTCAACGTTACATCCACGTTTTGACAGCTGACATATTTGAATTTGACAATGACTATATTCAACATACTATTTTGATAATATTTTGCTTCGCATAAAACACATTTTACTTAGCCGTTAACGCAATTTAATACAGTTCAGAAAGTTTTCTGTAAACTTTGCAATTTCGGACACGTAGTAACATTTCGTTGTCGACAAAAGTCCGTAAATTCACGGATTTGTTTGTTAATTTTAACATAGAACCGATTCGGAGTACAACCGTTTGCACAAGCTTATTTTAATCGCTGTGACTTTGTGAGCTTTCAAAAGATTGACAATCTGTGATAGGGATTCTTAAACATTGTTTAATGGGCTGTTTTAAGTGGCATTTTTACTGATTAATCACTACATAGTATAAAACAAAGTCGCTTTCTCTGTCCCTATATCCCTTTGTATGCTTAAATCTTTAAAACTACGCAACGGATTTTGAAGCGTTTTTTTTAATATATAGAGTGATTCAAGAGGAAGGTTTATATGTATAATACATGCATAATATAGCCGTGCGAAGCCGGAGCGGGTCGCTCGGTCTGCCGTCATTATTGCAAGCTATCTGGCAACTAAACCGCTGACAAGGTAAGAAGAAGATAGATAAATAAATTATTTATTGTAAACACCAATTTAAAATAACATTAATAATAAAAAACAAAGCTTAAGTCTAAATGTTACAAAGGGCGGCCTTATCGCTCCAAGCGATCTCTTTCAGGCAACCTTTGGATGGACAAGAAGTTGAGGAAGGTGAAGGGTAGAGTGTTCAAACTTAGGAAATAAAAACCAAATAAAAAATAAGAAGTAAAGTTATTCGAGGGCAGTTCAGACTTCAGTTTCATACTGATGGCTGAACTATCTGTCAAGCCCAAAAAATGTAAAAGCATAATCACACTTATATCTCCACCATTATCTTTATTTACAAAAAGCCTGCACTTGACTTCAGCATCATCTAACAGCCAATGATACCATAATAAAAAATAAAGACAAAACTTGGCGGAACTTTGCGACATCTTGGCAACACTGTTGAGTGATTAAAATCTTTGTAGCGTATACACTAGATAATCTGGCATCAAACCAAATGTTGCATTATGGTTTGTGCACATGAATGAGGTAAGATAAATACAGTAACCTTTACATCTTCATAACCAATATAGGATTTTAAACAAACTGTTTTTTTACGAGTGGAGTGATGGTCCAACTTGGCCCGTAATCCGAGCATAGCGGGAAGCGAGCATAGTTCAGCATAGCGAAACCACTCGAAACTAACCTTACGATCTCTATTTGGAGGCCCAAGTGTAGTGTGGTGGTCCAAAATTTTTCGAAACAGAAACGGGACAGATCGGAATAATTCGAAACAAAACACTATCAAAAGGGAAACAAAAGAAGATAGAAAAAGAAACAAAAGACGATAGAAAAATAAACAACAGACGATCGAAACGGAAACAAAAGACGATAGAAAAATAAACAGAAGACGACCAATATACAAAAACAAAACACGATCGATCATTTCTTGCAGTCTGGTAAAAAACATAATATTTCACAAAAAAAAACCACGCAGAATCGACACGTGAAGAAGTATTTTGCATTGCTCAGTCACTAAACGTCTGCAACTCTCAAACGTCTCTTTCTCAAAAACATTGCGCATAAAACTTAAGCTGAATATTTTTTATGTATGTTACAACGAAAACACGGAAGTAACAAAATACACAAACTCAAATATTTCAAAACTCGTGTAGAAGTGAACTTAGAAACAGTTTGTAACGCTGAATTGGTAAATAAGAAAAATCAAACATTCCTGCTGTCGTTGTTTTCGGAAATAAATGTCGAACGAAACAGAATGCCGTCTAAATTATGTTCATTGAGATTTTATATTTTAAATTCGCTGAGATGCGATGCTTATTTTTGTTCTAATGGGAATAATGGTGGAGTTTGTTATGTACTAACTATTACAACTGGTGTTTATAGTAAATTCTAGCTGCGTGGTTTAACCCGCGTAAGTCCCGATCCCGCGGGAATTTCGGGATCAAAAGTATCCAACATTCTTATCCGTTCCTTAAACTACCACTATAATGATTTTTATTCAAATTGGTCTAGTCTTTTGACCGTGAAGAGGGAACAATCAATCAAATAAAATTAATTAACAAACTTTTGGATTTATTATATTACTAGTGCCGCCCCACGGTTTCATCTGCGTGAGTCCCGATCGAATATCGGGATAAAAATAGTGTTAATCCAGGTGCTATCTAGATACCGAGGTTAATCGTAATCGGTGTAGTAGTTTCTGTGTGACGGAGTAACAAACATACATACACACACACACAAACTTTCACATTTATAATATTACGACCCGTCCCGGCTTCGCACGGCTATATTATGCATGTATTATACATATAAACCTTCCTCTTGAATCACTCTATCTATTAAAAAAACCGCATCAAAATCCGTTGCGTAGTTTTAAAAATCTAAGCATATAAAGGGACATAGGGACGGCGAAAAGTGACTTTATTTTATACTATGTAGTGATGATAGTAGATAGTAGATTTGGCTTGTATTCAATGTGTAATCGAAATATTCTGTAGTTAAGAAATTAGGATAAAGATAATTATCCAAGTACCTAACTGGGATAATAATTGTATTCTTTTCAACGTTCTTGGATAAAAGTCTCTTCCAATTCGCTCACGTGCTTAGTACAACCACAGTTGCATCAATATTATTATATAATTTAAAAAACGCGGCAGTATATATGCGTCTAAGCTTTTAAATTGGCGCATTTTATCATCACAAATAATAAGCGCAAGAAATCAGAAAAAACATAGAAGTGTTTCAATTTTGCAATAGGCTTTTCTGAGAGATGGGTTTAAAAATAATTAGCAAAAATTTTACTCCTACGCACACGGCACTGGCAAAAAACTGGTTGCCTGTAAAGTCGGTATACGGGCGAAAGTTTTACGTGACAACA
Source organism: Idaea aversata (assembly GCA_907269075.1). Taxonomy (NCBI): domain Eukaryota; kingdom Metazoa; phylum Arthropoda; class Insecta; order Lepidoptera; family Geometridae; genus Idaea; species Idaea aversata. The sequence continues at coordinate 2,548,605 of OU026100.1, forward strand.
ACTGTGCTCGAGTGGAAGGGACGCGTGCCTTTCACTTTTTATGTCTGTCTCTCTCGCTCTTAGGCGGGCTAACCATGCCCGCGTGCCTCTCACTCGCTCTCATTGTGAGCGCATAACGTGAGCGGAGCGTAACGCAGTTTCTTGAAGTGTCACCCGGCAAACCAATTTATAAGACGTTGTCACGTCAAAACTTGTAATGTTGGTCGGATTTATGGTATGATTTAAACAAAAATAACTTGAAACATAATTATTTTAATTAAACTCTGTTCTTCAGAAACAGTTCCAACAAACAGTACCTAAGTAATAACAAGAGACAAAAGTTCATAAAGTTCGTCCCCATCTCGTAGCGGAGTTGAGATTAATTCTTTTGTAAGTTAATGCGATGAAAAAGCAATGCAACTTGCAGTCGACAACTGTTCATCTTTAACTTTATCTCTTGGTTTGTTACATATTATTAAAAGGTACCTTTTAAGAAAATTGCTTAATGTCAAAGTCACTTATATAGTTAAGGGCTCAGTAGCAACTTGACAGATTAGCAACTGGACATATTCACAACTGGACAGCCGGAAACCCAAATAATACCTACCTACAGTGGAAATAATTTCCTATATTTTATACTAGCTGCGCCCCGCGGATTCACCCGCGTAAGTCCGAATTTTGGCATCAAAAGTATTTTGTCTATTTTCATTCCTTAAACTAGGTACACTGCGCCGATTTTCAATCGGTCCAGGAAGAGGGAACAAACAAAGTTTTTAAGCTTTTGCATAGCTTTTATCGCGGGCTTTGAGCGCGGCAACCAAATCAAGAAATTCCGTAACGAAAATAAAACCTAACACCCCCCACTCCGCCTGCCATGTAGCTAGGCCGAGCGTTCGCTTATCGTGTATGTATGTGGTACGACTGTACAAAGCTCGCACGATGTTTTTTTTATTTAAAGACAAACGTCTCATAAATTTTTAGGGACTTATTAAAGACTAGTGCTGACGTGCTGAAGACGAATCTTTTTTCCAGGCGCTTCACTGTACTACTTTTCTTGATTTTTTGTTTATGTAATATTTTTACGTGTATGTACCATCAGCCAGAGCTGCGCGGTCCCACCTTAAGGTTGATTATCCTGTGCAGGGCCCTATTGCTTCTCCAGCCTCTTAATTTTTGTTGACCAATATGGGATAGGCGCATTGTTTTTTTTTACAAACGTCAAACATTCCTTAAAGCGTTTTTGTATGCTTTTTATGCCAAATGTGTTGTTTGTTGTTGAAACGAAATGTTTCAAAACAATAGACTTTGACAATAAAAAAGGGTACTGGACCCTAATTGGCAAACAAAAAAAGGGCGGGATTTTGTAGATTGCACTACTCCCGAAGGAAAGTGTTCATGGATTGGGACCGCACAGCCCTGGCCGATACAGTATAGTCTAGAAAATATAATTTTATTTATTGCTTTGTTTAGCTAAGACATCTCAGTACTCTTAATAGTTAAGGGCTCTGTAGCAACAGGACAGATTTGCAACTGGACAGGCTTAAGCCCAAAGAATATATTGGATAAAATTCCCTGTATTTTGTATTCCATAAGAAAACTCCAAAGACTTGTCAGCATTCATAAGACTGTCGTTAATTGAGTAGGTATCAAGGTAGGTATGAATTTCGCAAGTGACATGTGACACTAATGACTAGGCTAAAGGATACGCTGACAGGTAATACGGAGGAAATTAACAACCGACACATTTTGAATTTTTTATTTGAGTGAAAATGGAGCGGTATTTGCCTAGTAGTAAATTAGGAAGCACCACTTTTCGCAAAAACCTAATGTCATAACTTGACATTTAATATTACTTGATGAAATGAATTTTATTTTAATTTTAATAACGGTTTTAGCATAATTGCATTATGCCTTTTGCATTATGCCTTGTAAGTTTAGAATATTAGAGTTTTGCGAATTGTAGTAGATTACGTTAGAATTAAGAGGAAAGCGTACCTACCAGCGCTCTCTCCATACAAACATAGTCGACTGTTTTCTCCCTGGTTAATGACACTAGCACAAATAGTTTTTTTATTTTGTAATTATCATAGAAATTAAGATTGAAACAAAAAAAAACATAGGGGCATGGTCATGGCAGTTATAAGTCTTATGTAACAAAAATATTTGCTATAGTGTCATTATCCAGGGAGGAAACAGTCGATTACGTTGTATGGAGAGAGCGTCGGTACCCTTTCCTCTTAAGTTCGAGTTCTAAGACCTAGTGCCAAAATACAAGATGCAATGTGCACACAATTGCAATGTGATTTTATGCAAAATGAGAATTCATTTTTAAAAATTGAAATAAATCATTTTGACTCTGTTACAAATCTAGTTTATCTTTATGTTTTTAAATCTACTTTGACAATTTTAATGATGTTAGGTACTAGCTTTTACTAGTACTAGCGTAGAAGTCGAAAATGGTCATAATAGTTTTCTTTGTTGACATATAAAATCGGATGCCTACGTCATACAAAGAACACACCCTCCAAGTTTCAGGTCTCTACGGTCAGCTGTTTAGGCTGTGCGTTGATCCGTCTGTCAGTCATTCAGGACAAAGCATTTTTACCTATGTGTGTATAAGTATATTTGTTAGGTCTGAGAATCTAACATCATTTTTTTTCCTTTTTTTTGTAAATGGCAAAACAACATTTGCCAGCTAGTATATTTACATTTGTTTTTCATCGCGAACCAGCTACTGGCCTTAAAGTGCCCCCGAGACGATCAATCGCGATTGTCAATTCTACGTGATTGATACAGCTGATTGAGCGTCTTCCAGTGTGATTGAAGCGATTGTCAATCGGTACTACGTGATTGAAGTCGATTGAAAGAAAATTTAATTGAAGCTCCGATTGATGCAATCGATTGATCGTCTTCCTGTGTGATTGACAATCGTTCGGACATTCGTGCTTCGAACGCTGAATAGGTAACATGTCCGATCTAGCCGAAATAATTGAAGAACTGATTGAAGCTCAAACAATCAGACTTCAATCGCGATTGTCAATAACGTAACGCGATTGACAATCGTGATTGATCGTCTCGGGAGGCCTTAAATGGCTAAAACCAAGAGGCACAACGAGTGATAAATAAAATGAATTAAATTACAAAACAATTCAAATCTTAAAAGCAATACTACTTGAAAACAAAATCGGATTGGTTTCGTCAGAAATCGAAGAAGTTTCGCTCCCAATGGAACGCCATAAAGATTTATCTAAAACTTTCTTGAAAACGTTCCGTTTTTCGAATACTTTAATGATTTATGTAAATAGAGCAGAATATGAAATGGAACGTGGTCTGGTGCAGTTATTATGGTAATGATGACTGGTTGAGAGTTTAAAGCATTTGGGACCTTGTGGCGTAGGAGATGAATACCCGACGCAGAAGGTTGTAGGTTCAATTCTCACCTCAAACAAATATTTATACTAGCAAGCCGTTGAGGGCTACTTCTGTGCACAAACAACTTTCTACGACTTTTGGAAATTTGAACATTTTTTTGAAAATTATGAAGTCGGGTTTACTTGAAAATCAGCCTTACACGGAGAGATCATTAACCTTAAAATTTTACATATTTTTAAAGTTTAATCTACTGTCCTTAGTCTTAATGACCTTTGTTTTAAAAAATCTGCTGTTTTTCGAATTTACATTACCTACCTAAGACTACCAGCCTCAAAATTTTCATATTTTATTTTTAATTTCTAAAAGTCGTAGAGCAAAAGTTGTTTGTTTAGATGCACAGAAGTAGCCCTCAACGGCTTGCTAGAATAATTACCAATAACCCTGTAGATATTTGGGTGTCTGTATGTAGGTATATATTATGCTTACTAATATTTTTAAATTCGTAAATTTGTTTTCAAATTTGTTTGTTTATTCCCTCTTCACGGTCAAACAAAAGGCTCGACCAATTTGGATGAAAATCTGGCGCATAACTTCCGAACGATTGCACCAAATTGGATAATTCTTTTTTTGTGTTCGTTATTGTCAGAACAAGGTTTGTACAATCAACGGTCGAAAGTTTTTGCCCACAGTAACGTTTACAATCCTGTGCAGCACTATTTGAACATTATAACAACGTAACCTGTGGATAGAACCCACGTCAGTTGGTGTAGCGACCCAAGTAACACATTTGGTAACAAATAGCTTGCATATAGTATTTTTTTGGAACCTTTAGTAATAAAATCCACCTTGATTAAGTTCTATATAGGTGGTTAGAACTTATATGCAACCTATATATTACTAAAGGGAGAAAAATTGCAACTCATTTATAGTTGCAGAAGCGTTGCATAAGAGTTCGAATTGTTACCCTGAGTGGCACTTGGAACTAACGGTGCGAATTGCGCGCTGTGAATGAATGATTGAACGATAAAGCGATACCGTTCATTCGTTGAGTGACAATTTGTCATAACTAGTCTTATTTTCGGCGGAGACAAACGAAAAACGGTGTGCTTTGTTCTATTGTGTTAATTGTGACAGCCATATTGCATCTATTTGGCGAGTATTAAAAATGTACGTGTAAACCGCAGTATAATATCACGGAGCCCTTGCAAATGGTTTTTTATCGTGAAACCATGGTATATTTACTTAGTAAATTTTGATGCGCCTTCAATTTAATCAAAAGTATTAACAAATATGTGCTGATCAAATAAATAAGATAATACTTTGCAACAATTTGGTTATTAAAAACCTAACATTATAGTTTCACAAAAAGTATACTGTCAACAATAGTTATCAAAACTTATTTTGTTTTATGTTATTGTAATAAAATATCATTAAACAAATAATGCTTTTCAAGGTTATTATTTTTAAACATGGCGATTTAAATTAGACCTTGTAGTTCTTATTTTCACTTATTTGTTACCTTATTGGAACTCTTACGCCCAAAAATCACTCATTAGTACCTAGTAGTGATATTTTTCACTTCACAGGTCTTGCTGTCTCTACTTTGAATTGGGGATCCTCAAGACGGGTAAAAAACCCATTGTGAAGGATAATAAAGTAAAAAAAGTAAAATTTACTTAACTTGTAAAGTCGAGGACTGTCTGTACAACTGTCTGTGCAATTGTCTGTACAACTGTCTGTCACTGACTGGTACTGTCTGAAACTGTCTGGTACTGTCTGGTACCGTCTGGTACCGTCTGGTACCGTCTGGTACAGTCTGGTACAGTCTGGTACAGTCTGGTACAGTCTGGTACAGTCTGATACAGTCTGATACAGTCTGGTACAGTCTGATACAGTCTGGTACAGTCTGATACAGTCTGGTACAGTTTGGTACAGTCTGGTGCCGTCTGGCACCGTCTGGCACCGTCTGGCACTGTCTGGCACTGTCTGGCACTGTTTGGAACTGTCTGACACTGTCTGTAACTGTCTGGAATGAAACTAATGTACGGAACCCTCAGCGCGTGAGTACGACTCGCACTCGACCCGTTATTATTTTAATTAGATCTTGTGGTTCTAAATGAGATAAAAATGGAACCGATCTACGCTTTAAAGTGGCATATAAGAGTATTTTCGACCTTACAAAGGCAATTACACTAAGGTTCCAAATGAGCTGCAATAATAACTCTTGAGCCACTACAAGTGATAAATAACTCATATATACTACTTATTTAGTACTAAAGGTGCCAAATGAGGGAAAAATACCACCTATTAGGGCACAGTTCTTTAGGGGGGATTTTAAGATGTCATATGCCTCTTTGAGTTCTATAAGAGAGAAAATTAAAACCTTTATGCGCCTATGAGTAATAGATTCGGCTTAATGCTACCATAGGTAATAAAGCAGAAACAAAAATCACTCAAAAGCAACCGTTAGTGATAAGAGTTACTCATTTGCAAATTCGAGTGCTGTTTGCATCTTTAAGTAATACCATACACTCTTGCATCACCTATATGCTACCTACAGTTGCAAAATAAGTTCCAAAATTCACTAACGTGCTACTTGGGGACTTATACCACTCAGCGACATAATATACCACTTGGCCAACTAAAGACATAGCTAACATGTTGAAAATAATAATCACACTGAGTAGGTTCCTACTTTTATTTAAAGTATTTATGTTTGTGTGTACCGTCTATTAGAAGAAGGTCATAACTTCAATACTTGTTGATAGTATTATTGTAGCAAACTGATCATTTACTTACGACCCATACTGTACCTATAGGTAAAAAAAAACTAATTCGGGTAAAAACGCTAGGTGCAGCTAAGTCTTCGTCCCCACTCTACCCGATTAAAAATACCTAACTAAAAGTCCCAAATGTACCCAATATGATAAAAAATACTAAATATTAGAATTATTGACATTTAATTACCTTCAAAAATTGGACCCACCCATAGAGACATGAATAAAGTCTTCCGGAAAAAGATATAACAAAACATTTTTATGTGCAAATAAGAAAAATAACAGAATAATTCAGCAAGCCTCCGATAGGGGCACAATCAAAGACATTAAACCTGATAGAGTGGACATCATTAGGCAGCCTTTGTTTTTGTTTTTGACGTGATAACAAAAAAATATATAAAAAAAAACAAAATTAAAAAAACAAACAATAAATTGATGGAACACCTGCATTCACATAAAAGTGTCATGTTCCCGGAACATAAAATTAAAAAAAAAAAAAAAAAAAAAAAAAAAAAAAAAAAAAAAAAAAAAAAAAAAAAAAACACGTTTTCTTATGACGTTATCACGTAAATAAAGATAAATAAAGATATTTTTGTCTTCCGTAAACCAACTTTACAAACAACCATTTGTATTTTTTTTTCTATTTTTGTACTTACAGTGTTTTTTGCTACCCAAAAAAAATAGTTATAAAAATAATGTTGTGATTGATATTAAAGAATTAAATAGTAGGTACATAAACAATAACAGTACATTGCGATACAAGTGTGGAAAATTGATCTTTGTATAGAGGTGGTTTAACACGCGCGAGCGGTACGCGAGTGCGTTTACAAAGCAGAGATACAAAGATCAATTCCACACGCGTGTTGTACGACGTTGTTTATCACAGTTGCGAATAAAAGAAAATACTTGAAAAGAAAAGAAACTCTTTGTTGGTACCTTTTTTCTTTACATCAAAACAGTATAACCCAGAAAAATTAAGAATGTTTCATCTACCTAACATGTAATTAGCAGTAAGATACGTATTTACCTTATCGGGATAACATTTATTTTAGCACTAGTTGGATATTTTTATATCGCACGCGTGTATAATACGTTGCATTATGAGCCTAAAAGCGGTTTAATAAGATTCACTTAATGAGCAACTGTGATAAAAACGTTTTTCTATTATTCTATTCTACTTCTATAACATTTAGAGTCTTTGATCACAATAAATGCGCGTAGCCATCGCATAGCTAGCAACTGGGTGGCCAGAGTAATAAATTAATGCGATAACCACAACCATCGGGGTTGCCTACTATCAGATAATTGTTTCCTGAATCGACCGACCTCCTTACCTTATTAGAATTTTATTTTTATTGTCTTTAGCGTTGGCAACACGAGTGCTCTAGAGTTTTGCATGGCTTTCTTTATTAGGATTTACTCATTACATACGCGTGTTTTATCACAATATCTAACCTAACCTTACCTACCTATCTGGCACCCAATTTCATTTTTTACCATTTCATATTTGGTGCGTTTATTTGAGTGGGAATGGGAAAAATAGTGTACCCGTTCTCCACACAGCGCTCATTTTTTAAAGTTTTTATATTTAGTTTTGTCTTTTAAGCGAAAACAGACGAACTCGGTTGGCCAGAGCTTCTATAAAATGAAGAATTTTTGTGTTATTTGTGTCATTATTCATAATGCCCGGGCTATCATGACCACTTTTTCACTTGGTCCATAACATATTATATACAGGGTGTCCCGTAATGAATGGCCAAGCGGGCACCTACGGATAGAGGATACAGTGCCGGATCAGAAAAACGAAAGTTATGTTCTATGAAAGTCTCTCGGTTTCCGAGATATCCGCCATTTTAAAAAAATTAAAAATTTCACTCCGTTCTCTATGTTTTGTGATGCCAAAACTGTAAATGAAGGAATTATCCCAATCTTTTTTTGAATAGTATTATAGGATAAATGTGCTATCGAATGCAAACAATATTTTTTATGACACATTGAAAGTTTTTTTTAAACTAAGATTTAACTCAAACTTCATGGTTTTTTAATTTTTTAACCTGAACTTTAATCTTTCCCGGTGTAAAAAAATGTATGGTCACCCTAGTGCCAAATAAAAAAAACTTGCCTATTTCACTGAGATTTTGAAATGGTAGGTATAATAAATTGATAGCTTACATCTTAATTTATCCCGATATTCCCGCGAGATCGGGAGTTACGCGGGTGATACCGCGTAGCGCAGCTAGTCCTACTAATATTATAAATGTAAAAGTTTGTGTGTGTGTGTATGTGTGTGTGTGTATGTTTGTTACTCCTTCACGCAAAAACTACTGGACCGATTGCGTTAAGTCTCGGTATTGAGATAGCTGAGTACCTGGATTAACACATAGGCTACTTTTTATCCCGATATTCCCACGGGATCGGGACTTACGGGATTACTCCTTCACACAAAAAACTTCTGGACCGATTGCGTTGAAACTCGGTATGTAGATAGCCAGAGACCTATCGCTTCGCTCGCACTTGTTTGCTACTAATTCCGCGACGGTTCTGTGTCAGAAAAGCATTCTGGGTGTGACTGGACTCCTTAAAATATAACCGCTCGCTTCGCTCGCACGTGTTTGCTACTCCATCTGCGACGGTTCCATGTCAGAAAAGCTTTCTGGGTCTGTCTGGACTCCTAAAAATATAACCGTTTTCCACATCTTCGCTTTCCCAAGACTTCGCTCTCCCACGAGACCTCACGTTACCTTGACGTGACGTTCCTTCCCTTAACGTCTCGCTTTCCTATAACACCGCTTACCCTTAATACTGGCATTGCTAAACACAAAAAGTACTATACGAATTGTGATGAAAGTCGGTAGCAGGTGGTAGCTAGAGACCCTAACAAATAAGCTTCTTCTTATTCCGATATTCCTACGAGATTCGGACTTGCGCGGGTGAAACCGCGGGGCGCAGCTAGTATATTTTATACTTAGACTATTTGGGTACAAAACAAATAGTCCAAGTACAAGCTACATAGAGGGGTTATTATCTGAATATTTTGAAGGGACAGCGCGTACGCAGTCCCCACTATCAAAAATTACGCGTCCGAGTTATCCACATTAGGGATAATCGCAGAGGTCAACCCAATCGCAGTGCAATGAGAGGGCCTCGCTCTGGGGGAACCGCCTTTGTGATCACGGTAGCCCCTACGCCAGGTAAGTATGATTGTACCAACTACGGTTGGGGTAGTCAATCGGCGGCGCGCGACAACGATAGCGCGATTCAGAAAAATTGAGCAGTAATGGTGGTGCCATCTAGCGGTGTTAGTAAGAATTCATCCTCATAAAATTCCTTGTGAAAACTTTTTGTTTTCAATGGTTTTGATAGATAGATAAATTATTTATTGCAATCACCATTTATTAATTACATAAAATATAAAAAAACATAACGAGTGTTACAAAGGGCGGCCTTATCGCTCAAAGCGATCTCTCCCAAGCAACCTTTGGATAGACAAGAAGTTGAGGAAGGTGAAGGGTAGGGTGTTCAATTTTAGGAAATTAAATAAGATGCAAATAACAACAAAACATAATAATAAATAGGGAGTTTTTTAAAATAGTATCTAAGGTCAGTAATCTATTTTCTCAGTGTTTTACAAATAAAAAGTGGCTGTGACATACGGCAGACAGACAGACATGACGAATCTATAAGGGTTCCGTTTTTTGCCATTTGGCTACGGAACCCTAAAAAGTTACTCTTTAAACTAATTTAAGGAACGTTTTTACACCAAGTCCCGTTACTTATCCAGATAATCCAAGGAGCTTTAAAGCACACGGCTTAAACGTTCCGAAGCACAAGAAAATATATAGGTACTCTATGTAGATCAATCTTGATTTACTTGTTACCTTTTGTTAAATTAATTACCTAAATGTACCTTAAGTTTAACGCCCATAGTTGTATCAAACAAATATTTACAAATATATTTATTTTTATTACAGTTGCTCCTAAAGTGGATCTTATTAAACCGCTTTTAGGCTCATAATCCAACGTTTTATGCACGCGTGCGTTTTACATTACCGTATGCACTAGTGCTGTAATAAGTTAGCCTAATATGTTGAATTCGTATCTTACTACTAATTACATGTTATGTAGATGAAACTTTCTTAATTTAACTGGCTTATACTGTTTTGATGTACAAAACAAAAGGTAGTTACCAACAAAGAGTTCTTCTTTCAGCAAAAATGGTTGTCTTTAAAGTCGCTTTACAAACGACAATTTTACGTAGTTAAAGTCTTAGAAAACGATTAAAAATTGAGTTTTGTTTCGTTTTTTCTTTACATAAATATTTTTTTTTCCGTACCAATATATTCTGTTTATAACCCTCGACGTATGTATGTATGTCAGACGAAGCTGTATAAAAGTATTTTGCCTAGCCTTTCGGGAGTATAGTTAACAAAAAAATGTTGCCTAAAAAAATAGTAAACTTATACTTAGCACAAATATTTTGTTAATTATTATTTTCGTTTCTTTTCAAGTCTTTTATTTTATTCACAACTGTGATAAAAAACGTTGTACGATACAGGTGTGGATATTGATCATTGCATCTCGGCCGCCTCTATGTAATGATCAATTTACCACACTTATATCGTAATGTACTATTCTAGTTCGGGTGTCTGAGGTGTATGTAAGTACATTAAGTACTATCAATGTATCCTCATATAATTATCAAGTTTCATCAAAATCGGTCCAGTAGTTTCGGAGCCTATTCCTTACAAACATAAAAACAAACAAAATATCGTTCCTCTTTATAATATTACCAGTTAAAGATAAGATAATTGCATATAAGTTAAATAAGATAATGCTTTAATCTATGTCCACCTGTGCCTGAACATGTGCTGATAATTCAAATTAAAACTAAAACAAAAAATGACCACTGATTATTAGACACGAAAATTAAATGTATGAAAATGCATGTATTATTTATAAAATATTATAGGTAAGTGTAGATGTATATATATGAAAAGCCAGGATAGCCTTTCATCATTATTAATCTTGTACCAATTTAGGAAGTGGACAAAGTAAGGGTTAAGAACAATGTCATCCAATGACAGCCAGTATTATTTATACACTACAAGCACAAAGTAACTAGATTCACGTAGTTTTCAATGAAACACTTAGTTAACATCACAATAACTCAAATTAATCATAAAATAGTATGATAGTACAATTCAGAGCGATTCGTGAATGAGCACGGTTCGCGGACGCCCGTCCTGTTCGCCAAGCGTTCTCAAGGTGCGTACGGATAGCGCGTACACTGGTACGCGTAGTCAGTTTACGCGTATCCGGATCGTCATATCCATACCTGCAGCTACGCGTACACTCTTGGGGAACGCGTACCGCGCGAGCTAGTCGCAACGCGAGCCGCCGTCAGTCGGTTTTTGGTCGCGCGTCAAAGAGGACACACACGACCGGGTACGCTATATTTGGACGGCAAAATGGATAGACACGCGTGTTCTTGGAGTTTCAATAATGAAAATTGGGCTCGCGGAGCGCTCTGGATCGATTGACCTCGCGTACAGGTTCGCGGCGCGGCGGTCCGTACAGGAGCTGTACGCGTATCCAATGTACGCGTGGACAGTGTTTCCCAGCTACGCGTAACACAGGAACGCGCTATCCGTACTCACCTTAAGATCACAATCCGCGATCGATTGACATATCACGCTTCGCTAGATTGACTGATTACCATAATGTAGTCAATCTGACGTGTAACGGGTAAGTACGCCGTAGTATTTAGTTGTTTATCTATGGATACTCCGTCATATATATTGGATTTTCTTCGAAAAATAAGACAGTTCTTTATTTAAAGACAAACCCCCTTATTCTAAAACGAGGTCCGAGATGTGGATTTAAACCTTAGAATTAGATACTTACAGATTTACTCGTGAACTATAGTCTAAACACTATCCCTACAGATTATATAGGGAACTTAGTCTAAACACTATCCCTATAGATTATAAAGGGATAGTGTTTGGTCTATAGTTCACGAGTAAATCTGTGTCTAATTCTAAGGTTTAAATCCACATCTCGGACCTCGTTTTGGAATAAGGGGGAAAAGGTTTATGTAAAAAAGCCGTGTTAAAGACTTGGCGACATAAAAAAGTGTTTCAAAAGAAATCTAAAAGGAATATGGAAGACGTTTGCCAAACACATTATATTATATCAGACAAACAATTCGGAAACAAGGCAATGTTTATTGTAAGAAACATCTTTCCTAAGAAGATTATATTCACGATTTGGCATCGGGAAATTTCGGGCCAAATGGTTAGGTGGCCCACATTGTTTTTCAAATAATTATTATATTTATGGATTTTAATATTTTCCTATGCTTGGTGTTTCTTTCCTATCCATGTTTATTGGTAAAATCGCGGAATGTTAAAAAACGCTAAACTAAAAAACGTGTGGCACTCGGGGACTGCCGCGGTAAAGCTATTGCATCGTGCGACCTTCGTACAGTCGTACCATATACATACACGTTAAGCGAACGCTCGGCCGAGCTACATGGTAGGCAGAGTGGGGGTTGTTAGGTTTTATTTTCGTTACGGAATTTCTTGATTCGGTCGCCGCGCTCAAAGCCCGCGATAAAAGCTATGCAATAGCTTAAAAGACAGAAGCGCAGAATGCCAGTTACGCTTAAAGTGAGAAACGCAGAATGCCAGTTACACAAAATCTTGTAGGTACCAGACCATTAAAAAAATTTAAAAGCTATAAATTCGTTCTCTTCTGGATTTCTAAGAGCCTTGCACTGGATTTCATCCAATAAAGAATAAAGAACACCTCCAAGTTTCAGGTCTCTACGATCAGCGGTTAAGGCTGTGCGTTTATCCGTCAGTGAGTTAGTCATTCACGACAAAGCATTTTATATGTACAGATGAGGAAAAAAATCTGTCACTTTTTTATCCCGATATTCCCACAGGATCGGGACTAACGTGTCTGAGACCGCGGGGCGCAGCTAGTAGGTACTCCAAAAAACATCACCTAAACTAAACAAATACTTAGATACAATTTGGAGAAATGTTAAACTAAAATGCATTTGCCTCTCTGGCCGAGCTCCAAATTGCATTTGATTCGGTCAAATTCGTTACAAAATAAATTATGGTGTTGTTGGAAATGATGTGGATTTATATTGTGTATACTAGCAACGCCCCGTGGTTTCACTCACGGAATATACTGGGTTATTGGTAATTATACTAGCAAGCCGTTGAGGGCTACTTCTGTGCACCTTAACAAACAAATTTTGTTCTACGACTTTTAGAAATTCAAACATTTTTTTTAAATTTTGAGGTAAGGTTAACCTGAAAATCAGCTGTTCCATACACGGAGAGGTCATCAACCTTCAAAATTATTTATTTATATATAACCTTATTTTTTAAGTTTTATCTACGATTCGTAGTCTGAATGACCTTTTTTAAAAAAATCAACTGTTTTTCGAATTTATAATACTTACCTACCTACCTACCTCAAAATTTTCATATTTGTTTTTCGAATTTCCAAAAGTCGTAGAACATAAGGTGCACAGAAGTTGCCCAATAGGCACCAATAGGCCAAACCGTTCTTGAGTAAAGAGTAGATAAAAAAATGATCTTATAAAAATTCCTTTTTTCCTTTTGAGGTACGGAACCCTAAAAAGGACCCTGATACGATACTGAATACGATAGTACGAGCGTAGACCTTAATTTCTACCAACAATTCCCAAAAAAGAAAGAAGAAAAAACAATATCAAAACAAATTACAAGCTAGCTAACCCAATCCGTACACAGAACATATCTACGAAAAATTCGCGAAACTCAGTAAACTAGTAGGACAAGTTCGCAAGGGTCGCAGTCTAACATCGTACGAATTCAATTTGCCAGCAGAAATTAGCCGGTGGAAGTTTCTATGTAATCTCAGACTACGGATTAAGGATTTTTGATTTAGTTTCTAACGATTTTTTTTCGAACTTTCGACGACAGTTTTGTAGTTTTTGTTGGTAGTTCGGTTAGTTTGGGAAGTTTGATGATGGAATGGATTGCGTAAGTACGTGGGGTCCTAACGAGCCGTGGCCTTTTTGAATGACCTTAATTTTGTTTATTTGTTTTAACTGATTTCGATGATTCTTCCAAAGATGGATAGGCATCTAATTGAGAAGTTCTCTATGCTACATTATTTTTCATTTTATCATTTTTGTGACTTTATAAAGAATCTTCTTTAAACTAATTTTGATTTTCATTAAGAGTATTCCGATTTACTTACTTACGTAAAAAAATGTTTTTGTAAAAATTGCCATTACAAATTCTACATTAATTATGTTTACCTGTCGGAGTACACCCTCCAAATTATTATTTTTTTCATATTACCGTAAAAATTACCCTATTATAAATCGAAAGCCAACATAATCTTGTGAAACGCGCTTTGAGAACATAATTTTCCAACTACTAGTTGGGCTTTAAAAAAATCCATAATTTATATGAATGTTTAATAACAAATTTGGAATAGTTGTAAAGCTTACTAAATGCGCCTAAAGGTTTTATTCGTCTATATTCGTCGGAATCTTAAAACAACACAAACAACAACCTACCAGAAAATAATGTTAGATTTCGATATCTAACTGGATGACTGAAAAAAAAACTGGAAAAAAAATTGAATTTGGCAGGCTACATCGGCAATTTAACTTTACGTAGCTTTAAGAGTCAATGAAGCTACAGATTTTTTTTTGTACAGTCACGTAACAAACTAGAAAACTTCATTCATTTATAAATTCTCTCCTCTAATAAACTTCAAACAAATTCAAAATAATAGAAATGTAATTAAAATTGTATGCAATTTCCATTGTTTTGAACAAAAGCTCTTAGATAAATTTTCAACGCTATTTCGATAAATTATCTAAGAGTATGGTTTAAGTCATAAGCTCTATTATGGTTTTAGACAATTGTCCGACATTTTAGCTGGTTAGTGGCTATAGTGTTTTATCCCTATATAAGTCCTCTCATAAATATTAAAAATAATGCCTTCTTTATTTACAATGGTAATTGATCACTTTTGCACTTCGACTGATGACAGGTGTGCAAAATTGATAGAAAACATTTTAAACAAAGAAGTCATAGTAAATCTTTATGAATAAGGGGATTAGTGTTCATTCGAAAAGGCCCGTGGTCAAACTGTTTAAAAACTTGGACTACGACCCCTAGTAATACTATCTGTAATAAGTGTCTTCTTCTTATTAAATAAACTAGCGACCCGCTCCGGCTTCGCACGGCTATATTATGCATGTATTATACATATAAAACTTCCTCTTAAATCACTATATCTATTTAAAAAAACCGCATCAAAACCGTTGCGTAGTTTTAAAGATTTAAGCATACAAAGGGAAATAGGGACAGAAAAAGCGACTTTATTTTATACTATGTAGTGATAGTGATATCACTATCACTACACAGTATAAAATAAAGTCAGTATGGGTGGATTTAGAAAAATATAATAAATTAATTTTAACCATCATACGTTTGGGCTGGTTAAAGAACACTTTTATGGGGTTAATCTCTGCCCACCTCACAGAGTTCTTAATTAATATTGTTGGAATGTTTTCATTAATGGTTTTGCCTGAAATACAGGATTACCCAGTTCAGGCATATGTGTAATTTTTGTTCTGTTTAATATTTAATGCTTAGTTTATTATGAAAAATGAGTTTCAATAAATTTATGTATACTAGCGACCCGCCCCGGCTTCGCACGGCTATATTATGCATGTATTATACATATAAAACTTCCTCTTAAATCACTATATCTATTTAAAAAAACCGCATCAAAATCCGTTGCGTAGTTTTAAAGATTTAAGCATACATAGGGATATAGGGACAGAGAAAGCGACTTTGTTTTATACTATGTAGTGATATGAATTCATGATAAAAAACGAGCAGCAAAAGATGAGTCGAGAATCTTACTTGAGTTGAAAACATTCTTATAATAGCAGTTTTGAAGCTCTGCAGTGGGTCTGCAGTTTTGTTGCCTGATTGTACCAGCCCGCCGATCGCCGTAACTTACTAACGGAATTTTAACTAATCTTCCTAGGTGATAATTTGAAATTTATGTCACGTCAAAATTTAGCGCGATACGGCGAGCGCGCGACGTTTAGTTTTGCGTGACGTGTGCGTATTAAGAAATTAGGGCAATACACGCTGCATAAGAATATGGCAGTCGGTCCGCTGTACGGGTTAAATCCTATAACCTACATTTCTCGCCATCTCTTATGACTTATTCTACATAGAATAGTTGCCACACAGTTACAAAATGAGCCACTCTGTATGCGAAACTTTGAAATCTTATATTGAACTATAATAATAATATATAACAAAGACAAACGGTGTTTCTGTGTGTTGCCTAAACATGTGATATATAAATTTTAAAGATGGCAACATGGGGCAATAGAACAAGCAATGTTTATATTAGAAAAATATAAGGAAACAAACGCCCGCGACTTTGTCTGGGTGGGTAATGAAAATTCCGGCCGTTCCTAGTGGTTTTACCAGTTGAACTACTAAGAGTTTCCATTCCCAATAGACTTACTATTACTTAACGGATGCCTACGGTATAACAGCTATATGTATGGCACTTTAATTCAACATTCTTTAAATCACCATTTAATTTATTGACAACATTTCATCATTTTATTTATGAAATTAATTTTATTTAGGTGAGCACTTTACGAATAAAAAAAATCGAAAAAAAAATCATTTTTCTAAAAGTCTTAACAAGAACAAAATTTGTTCGTATATCAAATCAAATCAAATCGAAAATTTTTATTTCTTTGGATGTATAATACCTTAAAAGTATAATAGACCACTTGAAAACGTCTTAAAAACTAAGTTAGGATGTGTGCCTTCGGAACGCGCCCACCAATGAGAAGAAGGCACAAGAAACTCATGGGGTTTTTTTTTTTTCATGTGATCACGCTCACAATGGTCAATATTACAAATATTTGAAAGTATTATTTGAAATGGAGCAACTAAAGTCACGTCCATGGGTTCTTATCATTAAGGTAAGACGAAGTATCATAGTACGCCTTACTGCACAATCTATGCTTTATAAAAGTTTTGAACATGTTAATGGACATGTCATATACCTCTTTAGGTAATTTATTATAATAGAGCACACATGTACTATTAAACGACCTGTTTATTTTCCGGAGCCTACTACCGGGCACGGTCAGTTCATCATATATAGAATGAAATATCGTAAAACCAAAATCATGGCAAATATCCCCTTAAAATAATAAATTACTTGATAATGTACTTACCTTACACTCGCCAAAACACTATTGTACCAACGAGTAGGTACATCTAAAAACTCAAACAGTAAATGAATTAAAAAACTCAAAAGTGCCATTCCACAGAGGCGTTGTTTCGTTAACAAAAAATTGTTCTCTTGAAAAAGTTTTAATTTTCCGTCTGACTCTAATTAAAATTGTGGTTAACGAAAATAAATTTCGCAATTTCGAGCTAGAAAGTAGAATTTCAGGGGAATACAACCTGATGCGCGGGAAATTCACGTATGTTTTTGAAATTCGTGCGTCGAAAAAAAAATCAAAGCGTTACGTTATTCTGTTATCTGCAACTCTAGAACATCATAATTCAACTTTATTAGACGTACTAAAGTTATTTAAAATAAAATATTTACCATTCAACGAGATTTAGTAGTGAAAACATCCATGGTAGTTTAAAATCCTTATTTAAAATCATATTTATCTAAGGCTAAGGTATTTGTTTAATATTTGTCTAAGGTAAGTGTAATTGTCAGTGTCTTGTAAATTCATTTTTACCAAAAAAGTACATGGAACCTTGGCAAACGTAGAAATGACATGTCATAATTAAAAGTATCATTTAAAACAAGCATCCTTATTTTAATATAGGATAATTTTAATTAAGCTTCACAGTAGTTGGATAATTAAGTGTGTTCTTGAGTCGGAACTGACGTAGTAAAATTACATTTCAGTTTCAATAAAATATTTTCCAAAAAAAACGAAGACAAATTGAATATCACGGGCATCTGGTATCCAATCCTCTTAATCAAGAAGTATGAGATAATGAAAAACAAGTTTATAATTAATACAAAAGCATCAAATTTCACTAGTTTTTTAAAGAATCAAAAAAAGAGGTTTTACTACTAAAGTGACTAAGAGTTTTATCTAGAAGTCTGTCTGTGTATGTCTGACACAGAATCAACAACAATTAAGTTTTATCCAAGAAGCAAGCTTGCATTGGAGTCCTAGATGTTCCATGTATCTGCAGTCTGCACCTTATCATAAATAATTTATTACTGGCGGCGCACCAGGTTCGTTTTTTTATTCAGACCTTGTTAGGACAAGGTACGGTGGTAAGGTGCTTTTTTTCTGTTTTAGGAAACAGAAAAAAAGAATTATCCAATTTGGTGCAGTCGTTCGGAAGTTATGCGCGTACATACATTTCAGAACATTTCATTTATTTTTATTTATTTCACCCGCGTAACTCCCGTGGGAATTTCGGGACAAAAAGTAGCCTATGTTGTTCCCAATTAATCAAAATATACCCATAATCTGCAGTCTGCACCTTATCATAAATAATTTATTACTGGCGGTGCACCAGGTTCGTTTTTTTATTCAGACCTTGTTAGGACAAGGTACGGTGGTAAGGTGCTTTTTTTCTGTTTTAGGAAACAGAAAAAAAGAATTATCCAATTTGGTGCAGTCGTTCGGAAGTTATGCGCGTACATACATTTCAGAACATTTCATTTATTTTTATTTATTTCACCCACGTAACTCCCGTGGTAATTTCGGGATAAAAAGTAGCCTATGTTGTTCCCAATTAATCAATATATACCCATACTAAGTTTCACCAAAATCTGTCCAGTAGTTTTAGAGTATAATCATACTAAACAAACTTACAAAAAAGCTGTGGTCCATGCGGTGGAAAAAAAACTAATAAATTTTTAGTGTAGAAGAATACAGATAGAAGATCTATATCTATTTATGTTTTTGTCTCTTTTCACCATAGAAAATCCATTGCATAAGCCAGTAAGGTACAGAAATTAAAAAGGAGTCCTTACAACTGCCGCAATTTTACTTCTTTCATGTCGCAACGTTTTCAGGCAAAATGAGCTTGCTGAAAAAGCCACCGAACTCTTTTGAGTATGTTCTATAAAGAACTTAGGGTTTACTGTGAAGAGATTAAACATACCCGTAGAGTGGAGAGCATTATTTTTATACGTTTTTGTGACGTGATAACGATATAAAATTAATGAACACCGGCAGCAATCACAAAAAAGTGTGACGTCATCACGTTCCATAGCAACATCATGTTATTAACAAGTAACCATAGCAACGCATTGAAGTATGCTAAATGGTCAACGATACAAAAAAAATCTTATGACGTTATCACATAAAATTATCGTCCATAAATAAACCGACTTTACAGACAACCATTTTTTAATTATAAAAACATATAGTATGTTAATTTCTAACAAATATATTGGATTAGCTACATCTGTTAAAATGGCGTCTACCTACTAGACATAAGATAAACTATTTCTATTCTATATATATTTAAGTAAAAAAAATAGAACAGATGATAATATTTTTACTCTTGTTTTTTTTTAAGTATGAAAACTAACAAATATCTAACAAAATGTAAATAGCTGGAGACCTAGATTAATACATATTAGGTGGGATCACGACCTTAGCGGGTGAAACCGCGGAGCGCAACTAGCATTAAATAAGCACATGACATTTCTAACAAAGATGTTGGATTAGCTAGATCTCGTAAAATTGCGTCGACTAGATAATCTATGATAAACCATTTATAATCTTATTAATTTTAACTAAAAAAAATAAATAGAAAAGAGACAAAATCTTTGCCCTTGTTTTTAAAGTGTGAATGTAGTTTAAAAATTGCTAGCAAAGATGTTGGATTAGCTACATCTCTTAAAATTGCGTTGGCAGTACAGGGTGATTTTTTTAAGTGAGCCTTCAGGGCTATATTCTAAACTATAAGAGATATCATAATTTTTTGCAAAATCAACAGGTCCGATTATTGGCTAGGGTAATTACTTTTTCAAAAACCTAATGATGCAGTTTTTATTAAAATCGGGCAACTCCTTTCAGCATTTTTTCACCCTTTATATTTTTCACCATGTATATCCGACATCTTTGTTAGTAGGACATCTAGCTGCACCTCGCGGTTTCATTCGCGTAAGTCTTGATCCTGTGAAAATATCGGGATAAAAGTAGCCAAAGTGTTAATTCAGGTCTCCAGCTATTTAAATGCCAAGTTTCATCGCAATCGGTCCAGTAGTTTTTGCGTGAAGAAGTAACAAGCACACACTAACACAAAAACTTTCGCATCTATAATCACTACATAGTATAAAACAAAGTCGCTTTCTCTGTCCCTATATCCCTATGTATGCTTAAATCTTTAAAACTACGCAACGGATTTTGATGCGGTTTTTTTTAAAAGATAGTGATTCAAGAGGAAGGTTTATATGTATAATACATGCATAATATAGCCGTGCGAAGCCGGGGCGGGTCGCTAGTAATATTATAAAGCTGAAGAGTTTGTTTGTTTGAATGCGCTAATCTCAGGAACTACTGGTTCGAATTGAAATAATATTTTTGTGTTGGATAATCCATTTTTCGAGAAAGGTCATAGGCTCTTATTTATTTTGATATTCTTACGGGATCGGGACTTACGCGGGGGAAACTGCGGAGCGCAGCTAGTTTATAATATACTACCGACCCGCCCCGGCTTCGCACGGCTATATTATGCATGTATTATACATAATATAAACCTTCCTCTTGAATAACTCTATCTATTAAAAAAAACCGCATCAAAATCCGTTGCGTAGTTTTAAAGATTTAAGCAGTCAAAGGGAAATAGGGACAGAAAAAGACTTTGTTTTATACTATGTAGTGAAGAGGGATCCGTTATACTATTTTACGATGTTGACTCGCATGCTAATCTAGCGCACATTCTAATAACTAAATCTGACACGGCAATTTCGTCAATCATTAAACAAGGAAATAATGTTATTAAATGATCCGTTACATTAGCAATTTATTGTACACACGCGGCCGCGAACATATAAACAACCAATACAAATATCGTGTGATTTGTATTTAAGGTGAAAGGGTACCTGCGCGCTCTCCATACAAACGTAGTCGACTGTTTCCTCCCTGGATAATGACACTAGCACAAATATTTTTGTGCCATAAAACCTATAACTGCCATGACTATGCCCCTATGTTTTGGTTTTTTTCATTTTCTAATTATCATAGAAATTAAAATTAAAAAAAAATCAAAATTAAAAAAAAGAAAAAATAGGGGCATGGTCATAGCAGTTATAAGTTTTATGGACCAAAAATATTTGCTCTAGTGTCATTATCCAGGGAGTAAACAGTCGACTACGTTTGTAATAGTTTGTATGGAGAAAGCCCCCGGTACCCTTTCCTCTTAATATAATTATTTAGGCAATAATGCTTCAACAATATATCAACTGTAAGCGATAAATATTGATAACTAGCTACGCCCAGCGATTAGGGGTTTGTCCTTTCTTATATTTCTCTAGATTTCTACTGAATTTGGAGAAAAGTTAAAATGTTGAAATCTTCAAAACATAGGAACAGTTGGCTGCATAGTTGCAGTCCCCGGTAGAGTTTGAAAATTACTATTATTGGAATGTTTTCATTCTAATAATTTTTGTTTGATAAATTGATAAGTTAGAAGACTTTAAACTTCAACTAAAGCAGGTGTCTAGCTAGAATCTTGCTTGTGTTGAAAACATTCTTATAACAGCCGTTTTCGAGCTCTACGGTGGGTCTATCTAAGTAAATCACACAAAACATCTACCTATTTCCTTCCCCAACAACATATAAGTTACCAATAAGTGCCTATTTGTCCCATTATTTATCAGAACGTTTGTTTACACAAATAGGTAGGTCAATAATGTTAATTACATCGTTCTACTTCCTAAGCAAATATCTTACAATCTCAATATTAAACGTATACGATATACGATGCGTGAAATGGAACGTTATGAAGCAAGCTGCTACTATTTGTTTCGAATTCGATTTTGTTTGAGGTGAAGTAGGACTTGAAAACCCTTATCCCTTACTCACGTGCGCGCCTCGCGAATACTCTATCCCTTTCCCACGCGCGCGCCGCGAAATGGCCGTTTTAACTGTTTTATGTAATTAAAAAACTCACATCTATTTTAGTGAAAAACCATCTGTACTATCTTATGGGATTTGATGTAAAGTTTAAGAAAATATAAATGTTGTACTTATTTTTTCTTTAAAATCGCCGTAAAATTGAAAAAGCTCAAAAAGTTGTCGATTTTTTAGGATTTACACGTTTTTTTTTTCTATAGATTTTTCTATCACTCTATCGTGTTTCGAAGTGTATGAAATACAAAGCAATTGTTCACTGTTTTGACAGTATTAATATCATTCTATGGATTTTAGTGGTTGATACCCAAAAACTATTTCTAAGACACCTCTCTCGCGCTTCTGGTCATCTTAAGCTTTTAAAGATGAGGTGAATTCTTAACAAATGGTTGAACCTAACTAAGTTATTTGAAAAGCCTTCTTTGGATAATTTCAGTGTAGATTAAAATTCAAAATTATTTTAAACTTCTTAAAAAAACAAGTTTTATATTCATATTCTTAAGAGGGTAACATACCGCGTACTTCATCATAGTATAAAATAAAGTCACTTTTCGCCGTCCCTATGTCCCTTTGTATGCTTAGATCTTTAAAACTACGCAACGGATTTTGATGCGGTTTTTTTTAATAGATAGAGTGATTAACGAGGAATGTTTTTAGATATAATACATGTATAATACAGCCGTGCGAAGCCGGGGCGGGTCGCTAGTATCCATACAAAAGCTAAGAACACTCCCGACTTATTCACCTTTCAAACAAAAGAAACGAAATCAAAATCGTTTCAGACATTCGGGAGCTACGGTGCCACAGACAGACAAACAGAGACACGTTAAGCTTATAACACTACCACAACACTACGTCGTTTTTCCGGTAACTTCCTGCTGATCAAACTTTCTGGTCAAACTAGTTTTTGCGTCGGGGGTTGAAAATAAAATCTTTAATATTTTCCGATTTCACAGAAAGAATCCGTCAAACAATAAACGAAATGGTTATTTGGTACCTACCTTTAGAATGCACATAAATGAAAGAAATACATACAGACGAGTCAAAATAAACATAACCCTCTCTTTTAACTTCGCCGTAGTCGGATAATGAAATGGTCAATTGTCAAACCAAATAATGAAAAGATCTACTCGCGATTTGTGACAAGATAGTGTTTCCAATCTTAGTGCAAAGACCTGCAGGTCAAAAAGGTCACAAGTTCGAATCTTCTCACGTGTTGTTTTAATATGAAAACTTTAATCGAGTTTTTCACTAAAACAAACTAAAGAGCAGTTCAAGAGTAATATTTATGTAGGAGAGTATTTATCTATATCTATACTTTATATGAATGATTTTTTTTGTATTTTTTTGTATGTATAACTGAATCAAAACCATCCACCAAAGGATGGTTTTGATTCAGTTCAGTTCATTTATTCACAGGTGGCATCCATTTTGAACCCCTATTTTCAACCCGCAAATATTTTTTTCCATGTTCTACCTAAAATGTGTTCCATTTTTAACCCAAATGATTATAATACATAATTTGATGTTTTTTTGTACAGACAGAAAAATAATTTGATATTTTAAAGTCGTATTTTAACTACTATTATAATTAACACTTTTACCGAAACTATGAATCTATTTTTTCTATTGATGTTACTTGAGTAAAAATTAAGTAGGTAGTTAGGTACCCACTGCGTATTTGGGTAGAAAATGGACTATTGATTTGCAGGGGGTTGAATATGGAGGTATTTTAATTATAATTATGCCGTGGGTTAAAATTGGGGGTTGAAAATGGATGCCACCGATTCACAAATAAGCCCTTTTTTTTAATGGCATACGAATTCAACGTTTGGTGGGATACCGAGTAATATTATAGTATGGGATCCCTTTATGGACGACCTTCATGGATCTGGTTAATGGATAAAAAGTATTTTATATCAAACTAGCTGCGCTCCGCGGTTTCACTCGCGTAACTCCCGAATATCGGGATATAAATTAAGATGTAAGCTATCCTATCTTTCAAGTTGGATCAAACTGCACACGGTGTGCTTTGATTAAAATCGATTAAGTAGTTTAGGAGTCCATCGCGCACAAACAACGTGACACGTAATTTATATAAGTATATTTAAAAATATAAAGGGCTGTTTTCATCAGGTATGCCCGGAACGAAAAGTTTATCAAAAATTGTCATTTGTATGTGATCATCTTAAGTAAAAAAAGTGAAATGCTGCCCATTCGGTCATTTATTAGTTTTCTATTTTCCCGCACTTTACGCCGGTTTCCGTAACAATAAACAATCCTAAAACAGCCGAAGAATGCTAACAATCCAGGGCGGTCATTATTAAATGCTTCTGTATCCAATTAGAGAATTCTGCGGAGCGATACAGGGTGCACCGAAAGTACAGCGTCCACGCAAAAAGGTGAAACATTCGTGAGATATGCATTGTATGCGGGGCCATGGAGTGTGGGACGCGGCTCTCTAAGTTATGTTGATTATAAGAAACTAGATGTGAAAGTTTAAAACACCGAAACAAACGACAATAGCGACTTTTTGTAGCGATGCAGTCGCGCCTTGGCATCGATACAGTCGCAATGCTGTCGCTAGCTGTTTGACCTCGCCCACACGAGCGCGATGCAAACGCGATACTGTCGCGCTTCTGTTGCGGTGCAAACGCGCGATTGAGTAACGGCACAGGGCAGGGGCTCGTTCAGACGACACGCGCCCGCCAAGCGCACAACACGCGTTCAACTCGCTTTGAAATTTATTCTATAAATAATTTGAGTTTTATGACACATCAATAGATCTCAAATTGCATTTATTCAAGTCCACCCGCTCACGCCACGCGCCCGCCCCGCATACACTCTGCGCCCGCCCTGCATACGCGCATGGTTGATCTTGCATAAATGCAATTTCAGGTCTATTGATGTGTCATATGACTCAAATTACAAATACAACAAATTTCAAAGCGAGTGGTACGCGTGTGGTGCGCGTAGCGGGCGCACGTCGTCTGAACGAACCCTTATTAGAAGCGCGTAAGTAGCGCGTTAGTAGCGCGTAAGTAGCGCGTTAGTAGCGCGTAAATTATCGTCCGTAAACCGACTTTACAGACAACCATTAAGATTTTTTTTGTTTGGTTTTTTATTTGTAACGAATTGACCCCGAAACTACTGAATCGATTTGATAAAAAAAGATGATAAAACTTGGTATGAGGGTATATTGATTCATTGAGAGTGTTTTTCTTCGTATCACGATATTCCTACGGTATCGGGAGTTACGCGGGTGAAACCTTAAGGTGATGCTTGTACACAAGTATAGTTGCTTAGCTTGGGGCTAGATGGCGATGTGTGGAATGTCCTGCAATAAAGTCTCGTCCACAAAAAAATACTAATATAATCTAATACGCTTTCACTTTTGCGGCTTCACTGGAATGGTGAGACTTGATGAAAAATGGAAATTTTCCTAGTAGAATTAAAAAGTTTTCTAGAAAAAACTCCTTGACGCTTGAATTTAATTGAGTTAGGTCTACGAATCAGAAATGATGAGGTATAAAATCGATTGTAAGTAAAATATAAGACTGATTTATGAATAAATTTTTCCTTGTTGATTCTATAGTTATAGAAAATAAGTAGCTATGCCTCTTCCAAATGGCCAACATCGTTGTAGACAAAAACTGGCCCACTGCCAACGGCTTAAAGCCCTGTATCTCACGTGACCCATTCGTTCCGCGACAACATAGGCACAAATTACCAAAATTACTGGAAACTACTGTTCTGTTACCCATTGTTATGTTGTCTGACTTCTGAGCTTGATATGGGGTACCTGACGGTACCCAAAATGTTTGGAATTTTAGAAAAAATCCGGACAAGTGCGACTCAGAATCGAACTTAGAGGGTTCCGTACCAAGTTTTATGGGAGCCTCGCTTTTTTTTCCTGTTGTTATAACGTTAACAGAAATACATAATCTGTGAACATTTCTCCTGTCTAGCTATCACGGTTAATGAGATACAACCTGGTGACAGGCAGACGGACGGACAGTAAAGTCTTCGTCTCAACCAGACTGTAGCGATAAGTATTCGCTTCAGGTGATCAAAGGGCTGCTACTTTGGCCAACGGATCGGCATTGCCATCCAAAGCGAGTTTTTTAGGCACACTACCTAGGAAAACTATTTAGATTATTTATTATTTATCACAGTTGCTTATAAAGTGGATCTTATTAAACCGCTTTTAGGCTCATAATGCAACGTATTATACACGCGTGCGATAAAAAAATATTCAACTAGTGCTAAAATAATATTATGTTATCCCGATAAGTTAAATACGTATCTTACTGCTAATTACATGTTAGGTAGATAAAACATTCTTAATTTAACTGGGTTATACTGTTTTGATGTATAGAAAAAAGGTACCAACAAAGAGTTTTTAGGCCAGCAAGGCTTAAAAACTTTTTATTATTTTAACAGACTTAGTCCCATCGGCCCCGCTGGCTCTGCCCCGCCAGCGGGGCAGATGGGAAAAAGTGTTGCATCGGCCCCGCTGAACGCAGACGCGGACGCTAGCGGGGCCGATGAAACAAATTAAGTTTCATTTGCCCCGCTATAGGACTGACTTCCGTCGGGCCCGCTAGCAGATGGGAAAAAGAGATTGATTCATCGGCCCCGCTAGCGTCGGCGTCGGCGTTTTGCGGGGACGATGGGTAGGTACAGATCAAGTTACAAATAGAGGCAATCAATACTTAGGTTGCCGAAAAAGGAATGTCTGTAATTAAAATGGTTTGTATGTTAATCAGTTTTTATTGAGGGCTCAAAATACATAATATTTTAATAATAAAAAATACACACAACAAGAACATCACATAAACATTTTTTAATTTTCATAATCATAGATGATAGTCACACAAATTACATTAATCAGTCTTCATTAATGAACATTAATGCCTAAACTGCTGACAGTTTTGTAAGATGAATATAATATTTTAGGTAAACAACATAACATAAAAAATACAGTATTTGACAAAAATGGTCCATTTACAAATTTCAAGATCAAGTTATACTATTTAAATAATCAACAAAACAAAAATAACACAAAACAAGGACATTACTTAATAACTAGTTTCTTAATTTTTAATAGAGCCAGCCGGGCCGATGGGAGTAAGTCTAAGAAAGTACCAAAAAGTTAAATGCAAACTCAATATTTTCTTTAATATTCTTATAGAAAGTCATACACTGCTTAATGTGACACATCACTCTTGATACATTTGCACACTCAAACTTCTAACTTTTAATAGTTTTTTCATAAATGGTCTAACTTTTACAAGAATTAGAGCAGGAATATAAACAATAATTCAGTGCTTTTATTTATGTAATTGTTATCTTGAACAAAATATGTTTATATTACGTAAAAAACAAAAGTCAATTTATGGGACACATCAAAATCAGAATTCAGTTTTTTTTGAGAATTGCACAATATGTAACAGCTAAAGAGTGCGTCTACGGAAAATTCGTCAAAAACAATTCGTCTAAAACAATTCGACTAAAACAATTCGTCTAAAAAACAATTCGACTAATAACAATTCGACTAATAACAATTCGTCTAAAACAATTCGTCTAAAACAATTCATCTAAAACAATTCGACTAATAACAATTCGTCTAAAACAATTCGTCTAAAACAATTCGACTAATAACAATTCGTCTAAAAACATTACCATTCCTGATTACACTTGTGTTTCAAAAATGGAGGTATACTGAGTCGCGGGTCTGGTACACTGCCGCGGTGGAGTTAACATTCGATGATGGAGGTAAAATAAAACGTGGGTATGTAGGACGCAGCTGCAGTGGAGTTAAGAGAGAGATATAAAGACCCATCTGGGATAACCCCTACCCAGAACCGACATGGATAGGTTAGGTTTATGTTAGAACTGCGACCATAACGCACGAGCCGAGCGAGCGAAGCGAGCGGTGCCGCGGCAGCGGCCGGCGAGTGCTAGAAACGAATTCTACCCATTTTACTTGAATATTAACTCCACTGCAGCTGCGTCGTACATACCCACGTTTTATTTTGCCTCCATCATCGAATCTTAACTCCATTGCAGCTGCGTCCTACATATACGCTACTCAGCATAACTCCATTACCGAATCTTAACTCACTTCGAACTAATGTTTTAGACGAATTGTTATTAGTCGAATTGTTTTAGACGAATTGTTATTAGTCGAATTGTTTTAGACGAATTGTTATTAGTCGAATTGTTTTAGACGAATTGTGTTAGACGAATTGTTATTAGTCGAATTGTTTTTAGACGAATTGTTTTAGACGAATTGTTTTAGACGAATTGTTATTAGTCGAATTGTTTTAGACGAATTGTTATTAGTCGAATTGTTTTAGACGAATTGTGTTAGACGAATTGTTATTAGACGAATTGTTTTAGACGAATTTTCCGCAAATCAAAGAGTGACTATCTCCGAACTTCGCTTTACTTTACTGCGACACAATAATTAGTAATTTCACGTTTACACGGTTGTCATGGATTTGACTTCGCGCTGTCTATAGACGCGTTTTGACTTGAGTTGAGTTGAGGTTTGGCGTTGGAACAAAAAGTTTTTTAAGTTTCTTAAGATGGACCCATGGAAAGTGACAGATGTCAAAGTGACAAATGTCAAAGTGACAGATGTCAAAGTGACATCTGTCACTATGTCAAATTAATTAGCCAAACCGAACCGAACAAACACCTTTTTCTCTCACCAAAAAAAAAAGGGTCCATCTTAAGAAACTTAAAAAACTTTTTGGTCCAACGCCAAACCTCAACTCAACTCAAGTCAAAACGCGTCTATAGACAGCGCGAAGTCAAATCCATGACAACCGTGTAAACGTGAAATTACTAATTATTTTGTCGCAGTAAAGTAAAGCGAAGTTCGGAGATAGTCACTCTTTAGCTGTTACATATTGTGCAATTCTCAAAAAAAAAACTGAATTCTGATTTTGATGTGTCCCATAAATTGACTTTTGTTTTTTACGTAATATAAACATATTTTGTTCAAGATAACAATTACATAAATAAAAGCACTGAATTATTGTTTATATTCCTGCTCTAATTCTTGTGAAAGTTAGACCATTTATGAAAAAACTATTAAAAGTTAGAAGTTTGAGTGTGCAAATGTATCAAGAGTGATGTGTCCCATTAAGCAGTGTATGACTTTCTATAAGAATATTAAAGAAAATATTGAGTTTGCATTTAACTTTTTGGTACTTTCTTAGACTTACTCCCATCGGCCCGGCTGGCTCTATTAAAAATTAAGAAACTAGTTATTAAGTAATGTCCTTGTTTTGTGTTATTTTTGTTTTGTTGATTATTTAAATAGTATAACTTGATCTTGAAATTTGTAAATGGACCATTTTTGTCAAATACTGTATTTTTTATGTTATGTTGTTTACCTAAAATATTATATTCATCTTACAAAACTGTCAGCAGTTTAGGCATTAATGTTCATTAATGAAGACTGATTAATGTAATTTGTGTGACTATCATCTATGATTATGAAAATTAAAAAATGTTTATGTGATGTTCTTGTTGTGTGTATTTTTTATTATTAAAATATTATGTATTTTGAGCCCTCAATAAAAACTGATTAACATACAAACCATTTTAATTACAGACATTCCTTTTTCGGCAACCTAAGTATTGATTGCCTCTATTTGTAACTTGATCTGTACCTACCCATCGTCCCCGCAAAACGCCGACGCCGACGCTAGCGGGGCCGATGAATCAATCTCTTTTTCCCATCTGCTAGCGGGCCCGACGGAAGTCAGTCCTATAGCGGGGCAAATGAAACTTAATTTGTTTCATCGGCCCCGCTAGCGTCCGCGTCTGCGTTCAGCGGGGCCGATGCAACACTTTTTCCCATCTGCCCCGCTGGCGGGGCAGAGCCAGCGGGTCCGATGGGACTAAGTCTTTTAACAAGTCTTTTTTTTATTCGCAACTGTGATAAAAAAACGTCGTACGATACACGTGTGGATTGATCTTTGTATCTCGGCTTTTTTAAACGCCCTCGCGTACCGCTCGCGCGTGTTAAACCGCCTCTATGCAAAAATCAATTTTCCACACTTGCATCGCAATGTACTATTGTTTTATTTTTAGGGTTCTGTATCTCAAAAGGTAAAAAAGAAGCCTATAAAAGATCACTTTTACGGTTTCAACTTTCTAGTCCGTCTTTCTGTCCGTGTGTCACTGCCGATTTTCTCAAGAACGGGTGGACCTAGCAAGTTGAAATTCATACTAGGTACTGAGGTCTAATAGTCCCTATTAGGTGTATAAAAATCAAGGTACTAAGTCAATACGATAAAAAGATATGGGCAAATTAACATTTTCACAAAGACTTGGAAGTAACTACACAAATTTTCAACTTATTTTTATATTTTCCTTTACTTTTTTCTAATTTAATTATTTAATTTGTAACTAACAAGAAGCTTCAATGTTGTTATAAGAAGGTAGCCATTACAAACAAGGATTACAATCCCAAGATCCAGCGAAGTGAACAGCAACGTAATCAGAATCGTCTTAATAATTCATAGCCGGTGAATAATACTCTGTTCAGAGTTAATTGGCTGTTTGTGTATCCGATATTCTTGGTTTAATTTGAGATTTTAGATTCGGGACAATCGTCTTATTTTACCACTAGTAAAACCTTGGGACAAAGGCATGGGCGGATAATGAATTTGTGGGGGCTCTGGGCTAATACTATTTTACTCCGCTGACTCAGCGACCCTAAGTGGATGTTGGCCTCCGAAACAAAAGTCTTCTATCGCTCCCTGTCCTGCGTTATTTCTTGCCAATTATTGACTTGAAGTTCGCGCAGGTAGCTTTCATCTAATTACGCAACCAATCTGATGACTGCATGAAGACTTCACATCTAGGTAAATTAAATAAATAATAAAAATATGTATATGCATGAATTTCTTTCACAACCCTTAATAAAGTGACAAAAAACTACCAATTAGTTTGGTTGTAGGAGATCTGAAGCCTATACTAAGCCAAAGGATTATTTTGCCTTCACAAATACTCGTAAATCACACTGATTGTGATTGTCTCCTGGTCACAATCGGTACAATCTATTAGAAAAAGATCTACCCATAGCCTAATCCAGGGTTTCTCAAACTTATTTTGACTGTGACGCCCTTGGGAAGGTGCCATATTTTTGCGACGCCCTGGATTTCTTCCCACTCAGTACTTGTATTTCTAGCCTAATAACAATTTGTCAAAAAAACTCCAAATAGCATCTAATTAAAATGTTATTAGAAAAAAAAATCACATGAAAAGAGATGAAAACGATGTGCTTGCTTTTTTTGCAAGCACACCTTTTTTACCCGACTGCAAGGAGAGGGTTACGTTTTTCGCGCCCATCATGTATGTTTGTATGTTTTTATCTCTTTTCGCTTGCTTTTTAATGAGCATCGATACAGACAGTCAATCTATATAGATCGTCTTATGACACCCTTAGGATAATACTGTAAATACTGTCTAGTCAGTAATACTGTCTAAACTGTGCGTCGCGGCGCGGCGTGGGCGCCCCAGTGCGTCGCGACGCACAGTTTGGGAAACCCTGGCTCAATCCCAATGGATTAGGCCAGAGCTAACACTATGCCTACATTTTTTATCAGGCTTTATTGAATATTTCAGAATACACGTTAAAATTTACCATTTGTAAAAAGAGCCTGTTCTAGAAGCTTTTATCAACTACAACTACATCTCGGCATTTTGAACACGCTCGCGTTCCGCTCGCACGTCATAAACCGCCTCTATGCAATGATCAATTTACCACGCTAATATCGTAATGTACTATTAACTGGTACATTCTATCTATCTTTATTATCTAGCAACCTTTTGTATCGCAGGCGGGTGTTCACCCACTATGCCACAGAAGTTATTGAAACCTTAAATAAATAAATAAAAATAAATAAAATAAATATTTCAGGACATATTACACATCGCCATCCAGCCCCAAGCTAAGCAACTTAATGCTTGTGTTATGGGTGCCAGATAACGGATAAACTACTTATATACTTTTTTTTTTTTTTGTAAATATATACATATTATACATATAGGAAACACCCAGAACCAGAAACAAGAATTTATGGTCAGCATAAATACTTGTTCCCGGCGGGAATCGAACCCGCAACCTTCTGCGTCGCAGTCGGGTGTTCGCCCGACGCGCCACAGAGGTCGTCACCTTAAAACTGCTATTAGAAACAACCAAGTACGTCGGCAGTAAAATCAATTAACATCAAATCAGGTTCAATTTTAGCATAATTCTATTTTAATTAAGCAAAACATTTGCTCGCTTTCTTTTTTAAACTTAATTAGATATTCAACTTAAAAGAAGTCACTATTTTGCTTACATCAAATTAATTAGACTACATTATACAGTAAGTGACCGAAAATACTCATTTTATTGTCCGTGTACTGCCGATAACAAATTACCAAAATTAAAAATCTAGATAAATGGTAATAGGTATTTGACTTTGAGTCAACGCGATCTAAAGAACTTGTTTTTTTTTTCAAGACTATCTACCAGACCTCAGTATTTGTTAACCTACTTCAAAAAAGGAGGAGGTTCTCAATTCGGCACGTATAGGTATTTTTTTATGTAAACTCCACCGATTACTCAAAGACGGCTTAACCAATTGAGATGATTATTTCTGTATTAAATAAATAAATAAATATTGCAGGACATTTCACACATCGCCATCTAGCCCCAAGCTAAGTAACTAGACTTGTGTTATGGGTGCTAGACCACAGACAAATATCTAAGCATAAATACTGGTCTGTGGCGGGAATCGAACCCGCAACCCGCAACCCGCAATAGATTAATTGATTTATATTAGAATAATTTATACTTGTATGGCTCCTCAGGCGTTTTGGCGTAGGCTGTAAGCCTGAGAGCAACTGTTTTAAATAAATAAATAAATAAACCCTGTGTTTGGCAGTCCGGCATATTAACCATTGTGCTAACTGGGTCGTCAGAAGTCGTCGTATTAGAAAGGAAATACCTCGGGTACTCCCATAAAAATTTGGTGAGGATCTAATGAATGAAAGAATTGCATCACGAGCTTCTTAACTTTAAATAATTGCCTTAGTTGCAACTATTTAAGGACATCTCTACCTATTCTTGAAAAAAGGATCTTGACAGACAGATAGAACTTAAAGAGATACCCGTTTTTTTTACTTACGTAACTTCAAAGACATGATGGAAAAATCATAGCCGCACCCTGCCTTTTCCCAAGATAAAAATCTTCTTTTTTCATGGCGTCTTAAAACTCGTCCAAACTGTAATCAAAAATCTCTAAAAAATAAACAATTGAACAACATTTTTTCCCCCGTATAAAAAATACCTATCTACCTATTTGTTTCTATAACAATAAAAACATGACAACGACTCTCTGTACCTAACACAATAAAAAATATACCGACAACGCTATATCAAAGAGATTCATAACAATAGGAGTAGAAAGCACATTTTATTAATGTGTTATTACTTATATGAATTCTTTATTGGAAACACCATTTCAAAAATACATACCTATATACATTATGTATACCTATTGTTATACCTACAATAAATTGAAAATTTTATAATTATTAGTCTTAGCTTCAGGTGACCAAAGGGCTGAGGCATGAGCCCTTCGGTCAACGAATCCGTCGGGCAGTCTTTGGGCACCCTACTTAGTAAAAAAAAAAAATATATATATACGCGACGAATTGAGAACCTCCTCCTTTTTTGAAGTCGGTTAAAAACTTGTTTAAATTACTAAAATTATTATTTTTTCCATTAAATTAGTGATTATTGATGAGCGAGGACGAAAGGAAAACCTCTTTTTTAAAGTAGGTTAAAATATCATGAAAAAAAAAACTTACTGAACTGAAATTCATTCAAACATGGAATTTTCGGAAAACATGGAACAAGGAAAAATGCATCTTGAATTTTTTATCGCTGCCAGATTTGTACTCGTGATCACCCGCGTCCCCACAATGTTACCGTTTTTTTGATGTTGTGTCATATCAGTATGACCACGAAGACATGTTTATCCTCGTGGTCATACTCTGATTTCTGCAGAAATATATTGGTGTTCTCTCTATCCAACATTAATTTAAATATCTTTCCGCAATACATATTTTTATTTCCGACACACAAATAACATTGACACGTTATGTATGGAGTAAAAAATTCATCGTAACATTCATTAACCTATAAAAACAAAAATGTCAGCTTTTTTATTGAAAAATACAAGGTATTCCATGTGGGTTCACCTGTAACAATTTAAAATAAGGGTTTCATTTTAACCTTTTGAGGTATGGAACCCTAAAAACCAGCTTAGGTCCAATCTTCCAGGTTCGTATTTTGGTTTGCCACTTCGCGCTTCTCGTCGTCTAAATTTATATTTTCTTACAAACTACTTATACCTAGGAAATGTTTTTGAGAACGGTTTTGGCCTAGTGATAGATACCTCCACTTTCATACCATAGGTCGTGGGTTCGAATCCCAGCCGGCCGTGTTTTCTTACGAAAAACTGTATGTGTGCTAACATTGCTTTTACGGTGAGGGAAATTAGCATCTTGAAACCGTGGCTTAGTTGAAACGTACTGATGAGTTCTCTCCTCTGGATACGGTCGACTAAACTGAGAGGGTGGTAGGTATATAGGTGTGCTAGGCAAGCCTACTACAAGTACTACTACTACTACTACTTGAACGTGATCCCCGGAACTCACTTTGAGCATCTCAAACTTTTACAAGGGGAAAAACATCGGAAAATATTTCATTTTCTTAAAAAAACTAATTGTTGTCTGTAAAGTCGGTTTACGGACGATAAATTTACGTGATAACGTCATGAGAAAACGATGAAAAATTGAGTTTTTTTTTGTTATTCCATTATAAATATAAATTATATAAATAAATAAATATTGCAGGACATTCCACACATCGAAATCTAGCCCCAAGCTAAGTAACTAAACTTACCAAACTTACTTTACTTACTTTTATATTTATTTTACCTTTTTTTTTTCATTTGATTTTTTCTTTCCTTTTTTCTTTCTTTACCCTCATATTTTTTTCTCCTTTAAATAAGTCTTCTAAACCATAACACAAGCCCAGATAAGCGATACTATTATTAAATACTCTCATGTTACCATGACGCATGACGTCACACATCGGGAACGGGACTCGTCATGTAACCGGAACATGACACTTTTGAGTGATTGCAGGTGTTCCATCAATTTATTAATAAATAAAATAAATAAAAATAGCCTTTATTCACTGACCTAGTTTGTAAATACAATTTTTACCTTAGAATTATGGTGTTAGTAATTTTTTAAATCTAATATTAGTAGGTTTCTTCAGCAACCAGTTTTTTGGTCAGGTTGTCCTTGGACATAGGCCTCCCCCAGTATTTTCCACTACTCTCTGTCTCGAGCTAACCTTCTCCATCCTTTTGGCAATTCATCCTCCCATCTTTTGGTTTGACGTCCTGTTTGTCTTTTCCCACTTCTAGGATACCACTCTATTATATCTTTTGTCCATTTTTCTCTACTTGTTCTCATGATGTGCCCAATCCAATTCCATTTAAGTTTCCTTATTTTTTGTACAACATCACTTACTTTTGTCCTTTTCCTTATTTTCGAAATTGTCCACCTGTCTCGTAGCCTAATGTTGAGCATGCTTCGTTCCATGTTACGTTGGCAAACCATAAGTTTTTGGTTATTTTTGCTCGTCGCAGGCCAAGTTTGACATCCATATGTAAGGCATGGGAGAATGCATGTGTTATATATTTTACTTTTTACTGACATTGGTATTGTTTCATTCTTAACTATTTCTTTTAGTGACCAGTAACGTTTCCAAGTGTTGCTTATTCTTCTATCAATTTCTTTTGAGTATTGGTCTTTTATTGATATTATCTGACCCAAATATATATATTCATCAACATACTCCATGACTTTTTGTCCTATTTCTATGTTTTCTCTATGTGTATTCGTCATTATTTTCGTCTTCGTTGGATTCATTGACAAACCTGCTTTTCTGCTTTCATAATCTAATTGCTGTAACATAGTTTGAAGCATGTCTGGTCTTTCTGCAAATATCACTATGTCGTCGGCGAATCTTAGGTGATTTAGATTTATTCCGTTGACATTTATTCCGAGATCTTCCCAGTCTACATTTCTAAATATATTTTCTAGCACGGCCGTGAAGAGTTTTGGGGACAGTGGGTCTCCTTGTCTGACGCCCCTCTGAATGCTGAACTCTTCACCTTGTTGTTCGAGTTGGACCGTTGCCGTTATATTTTTGTAGATTTCTTTTATGATTTTTATGTATTTGCTTTCGACACCCTGGTTTTCTAGCGTTATCCATATATATTTATGATTCAAAGAATCGAAGGCTTTATTGTAATCAACGAATGCCATATAATAGTGTTGCCCATATTCGTTAAGTTTTTCAATTATCTGTTTCACCACAAGAATATGATCAATAGTAGAATAATCGGCGCGGAATCCCGCTTGTTCTCTCGGCTGGTTTTCTTCTAGGTGTTTCGTTACACGGCCAAGTATTATTTTTGAAAACACTTTGTACAAATTGGACATTAGGCAGATAGGTCTGTAATTATTTATTTCATTTTTATCTCCTTTTTTATGTAGCAGGATTATGGCCATCAATTTATTAGATCACGTCAAAAAGTACCTAATGTTAATTTTAAAATACTATCAGGTAAGTTTTGTAACGAAGTAAAAAACTACTAGGAAACTTACAACTAACCACAAAGAACAGTTGAATTCTTTACAAGCAAAAATGGGCGAACGGTTCATGAATTCATGATTGTAGCTACAAAGATGACAGGAAAAGGTCGGAAGCCAATTTTCTCAGTGTCTTATCGCATTAGATATTTCAGGAAACCAAGCTAACCTACCTAATCCGTTTCTAATATACGATTTTTATTGTTTGTGTGTGGATATATGAAGTTTTGTGTTTAGTCTTTGCAATCCTACTAATATTATAAATGTGAAAGTTTGTGTGTGTGTATGTGTGTGTGTGTGTGTGTGTGTGTGTGTATGTTTGTTACTCCTTCACGCAAAAACTACTGGACCGATTGCGTTGAAACTCGGTATGTAGATAGCTGGAGACCTGGATTAACACATAGGCTACTTTTTATCCCGATATTCTTATGGGATCGGGACTTACGGGATTACTCTTTTACGCAAAAACTACCGAACAGATTGGGATGAAACTCGGTAAGTAGATAGCTGGGGACCTGAATAAACACAAAGGGTACTTTTTATACCGATATTCCCACGGGATCTGGACTTACGGGATCAGGACTCAAGATGTATTTAAAAAGGTTGTAGTTGGGCGGAGGCGGAGCGAGTGATGAAGGGGAGAAGGGTAGGACAGAAAATGGGGAGCACAGGAAAGGGGGAGGACAGGAAAGGGGATGACCGGAAAGGGGGAGGACAGGAAAGGGGATGACCGGAAAGGGGAGGACAGGAAAGAGGAAGGGGATGAAATGGGGAGAAGAGAAAAGGGGGACGCCAGGAAAGGGGGAGGACAGGAAAGAGGAAGGGGATGAAAGAGGGAGAGGATGAAATGGGGAGAAGAGGAAAGGGGGACGACAGGAAAGGGGGAGGACAGGAAAGTAGGAGGACAGTAAAAAGGAAGAGGATGAAAGAGGGATGGGATGAAATGGGTAGAAGAGGAAAGGGGGAGGAGAGAAAAGGGGGAGGAGAGAAAAGGGGGAGGAGAGAAAAGGGGGAGGAGAGGAAAGGGGATGGTAGGAAATACGGAGGGGATGAAATGGGGAGAAGAGGAAAGGGGAAGGAGTGGAAAGTGGGAGAGGAGGAAAGGGGATGGTAGGAAATAGGGAGGGGAATAAGGGTAAGGAGAGGAAAATGAGAGGGTGGGAAAGAGGGAGAGGAGGAAAGGAGGACCTAACCTAACCTAACCTTCTCCATCCATGACAGTAATGTGTCAAAAAAACATTCCGGGCCTATCTGGACTCCTATAAACGTAAGCGCTCGCTTCGCTCGCAAGTGTTTGCTACTTCATCCGCGACGGTTCCGTGTTAGAAAAGCATTCTGGGTCTGTCTGGACTCTTATAAATGTAAGCGCTCGCTTTGCTCGCACGTGTTTGCTACTACATCCGCAACGGTTCCGTGTCAGAAAAGCATTCTGGGTCTGACTGGACTACTAAAAATCAAAGCGCTTGCTTCGTTCGCACGTGTTTGCTACTCCATCCGCGACGGTTCCGTGTCAGAAAAACATTCTGGGTCTGTCTGGACTCCTAAAAATCTAACCGCTCGCTTCGCTCGCAAGTGTTTGCTACTCCATCTGTGACGGTTTCGTGTCAGAAAAGCATTCTGGGTCTGTCTAGACTCCTAAAGATCTAACCGCTCGCTTCGCTCGAACATGTTTAGTCGCAATAACTAAGCTAACCTACTCCATCCGCGACTGTTTCGTGTCAGAAAAGCATCCTGGGTCTGTCTGGACTCCTAAAAATGTAAGCGCTCGCTTCGCTCGCACGTGTTTGCTACTCCATCCGCGACGGTCCCGTGTCAGAAAAGCATTCTAGGTCTGTCTGGACTCCTAAAAATCTAAACGCTCGCTCCGCTCGCACGTGTTTGCTACTCCATCCGCGACGGTTCCGTGTCAGAAAATCATTCTGGGTCTGTCTGGACTCCTAAAGATGTAACCGCTCGCTTCGCTCGCACGTGTTTGCTACTCCATCCGCGACGGTTCCGTGTCAGAAAAGCATTCTGGGCCTGTCTGGACTCCTAAAATCTAACCGCTCGCTTCGCTCGCACGAATTTGGTCACATTAACTAACCTATCCTACTCCATCCGCGACGGTGACGTGACATAAAATCATTCTGGGTCTGTCTGGACTCTTAAAATCTAACCGCTCTCCCAAACTTCACTTTCCACGACTTTAATTTCCTACGACATCGCTTTTCCAAGACACCGTTCTCCCAAGACACAGTTTTTCCACAATGTTTCTTTTTGCTTTTTCATAACGTCGGTTTTCCACGTCTTCGCTTTCCCAAGACTTCGGTCTCCCACGAGACCTCACGTTACCTTGACGTGACGTTCCTTCCCTTCACGTCTTGCTTTCCTATAACACCGCTTCCCTTAATACTGGCATTGCTAAACACAAAAACTACTATACGAATTGTGATGAAAGTCGGTAGCAGGTAGCTAGAGACCCTAACAAATAAGCTAGGTACTTCTTATTCCGATATTCCTACGAGACTCGGAGACTAGCGCGGGTGAAACCGCGGGGCGCAGCTAGTAAGATTATAAATATAGATTCTTACGCGTGCTTTTACCCGCCTAGTCTCTATGTAAAAATCGGAAAAGAAAACGGAGGGTTACCTCCATTTTGGCTTCGCCGTAGTCGGGTAATAAATAAGGTACAGGTAATTAGGGCCACTAAAAGGTTTTTTAAAAATTTTATTATTAGTGACAAAATAACAAGAAAATAAACAAATGAATTGTTTTTAGATTGACAAGAAAATATTTATTTAATTTTATGTCTTTATGTAATTTTCTCTATTTTTACGAAATATTTTGTTTTTGATTAATAAGGTGTAAGGTTGTCCTTATTTCCCGTAGGTAGGTTAGTAGCTGCAGAGCGCATTTTCAAAAGGCTGCTGCAGTTTTTCGTAGAAAATTGGCAAACCGATATAGTAGTTATAGACATTTAGAAAAGAGTTTGAAAATTCGCGGATGAAAGTTACTTCCGATTAAAAGCTACTTCTGTGCACTTTTGTTCTTTTGGAAATTCGGAATTCTTTTGAAATTTTTCGCACGGCTATAGGTATTATGCATGTATTATACATATTATAAACCTTCCTCTTGAATCACTCTATCTATTAAATAAAACCGCATCAAAATCCGTTGCGTAGCTTTAAAGATCTAAGCGTACAAAGGGAAATAGGGACAGAGAAAGCGACTTTGTTTTATACTATGTAGTGAAGATACCGTGCTTTTATCCGCCTTAGTCTATGTAAAAATAGCCTGTGTAAAAATCTGTAAATAAAATGGAGGGTTACCTACCTTTTAGCTTTGCCGTAGTCGGGTAATAACTAGTACATATAGCCGGAGAGCGCATTTTTGAAAGGCGGCCGCATTTTTTCGTTGATAATTGGCATACTGTTATAATGTACCTAGGCATCCGCTTAGTCGTCCGACATTTGTCGTCCGACATTTGTCGTCCGTCAATAGTCGTCCGACAAATAGTCGTCCGACATTTGTCGTCCGTCAATAGTCGTCCGACATTTGTCGTCCGTCAATAGTCGTCCGTTAAAAAATACCATATGTACGTCTTAATACACTCACAGCCAAATTAAAAACGGTAGGCCCAGGCATACATTTTCGCCGCGCCGTAGAGAGGGGATAGCTGTCTACTCTCCATCCGTCTTACGCTTTTTCGATCAGGTCACGTGTCCTGACGCGAGTTTAAGATTTTATACCCATTACAGAAAAAGTGCTCAACGCCGCTAAAGAAGTTTTCACTTCAAAAATCTGTCCATTAGTTTCGAAGCCTATTCGTTACAAACATAAAAAAACATCAAAAATAAATTACATGAAACCCTTACATGGTATCATCCATACCTTAGCAATACATACAACCGAATTGAGAAACTCCTCCTTTTTTTGAAGTCGGTTAAAAAAACAAAGTGATTCTATAAGGGTTCCGTTTTTTCCTTTTGAGGTACGGAACCCTAAAAACCAAATCAGGAAAGATTTTGTTTTAGGGCTTTTAAATATTGAGTAAATAAAAATAAAAAAATAAATAAATATTGCAGGACAATCCACACACCGCCATCTAGCCCCAAGCTTAGTAACTAGACTTGTGTTATGGGTGCTAGACAACGTATATACTTACTACTTATATACTTTTCTTTTGTAAATATATACTTAAAATACATAGAAACAACCAGACCACACACAAATATCTAAGCATAAATAGATGTGTGTGGTGTGTGTAGTAGTTAGTATAGTTTACAAATAACCATGTATGTATGGTATCTAAATAACATTTTAACACGTATAACTCGTATTCAGTAATAAAGAGCGATATTATGTTAAATGAAGGCAATGTGAATCAATATACCATCCCAATGGGGTCGTTGGTATCGGTTAATTCCCATACCATCCCTGTAGACGGGGTTGAACATTGGTAATCTGTACCAAGCCAGGTGTATGAACCAAGATTTCCTTATTTAATTTGATTTGGGAATTGATAATATTTTCTTTACTGTTTTCACTTTTGAAGAAGAGTTAGAGGAAAACTAGCTGTGCTGTGCTGTGTATGTGTGTGTAGCTGTGTAGCTGTGTAGCTGTGTGTGTGTAATAAGTGTAGATGTTGTTCAATTATCACCTACGGAATACACACGCAAAATTTCATACCAATCGGTTCAGCTATTTAGGTAGAGTTTGGTAACTAACACCGCGACACGAGAAGTTAGGGATACAAAATGTATATAAGTTTTTTTCAGGTTATTTTTTATATTGTACTATACCTGTTTATAGTTTTAATAACTTAATTTTTAAAAATACACACCATTTATAATATATAGTATGACATAACTACACAATAAAAATTGAGAAGCACTCAATTCAGTTGTTACAAATGAACTAAAATGACATCAATTATTGTATCTTTTATATAAAACTAGCAACGCTCCGCGGTTTCACCTGCGTAATTCCCAATCAATTCAAACAAACAAAAAATCAAATCTTTCCTCTTTATAATATTCATAATAGACATATACTTACAATAATTTAAATTTCATTTTGGACCATCTGTATTATAGTGAACCTGTTTTGAGTTTTCTTCGTTTGTATTTAGATTTCGGCATAAATTATTAACATAGTAACAGTTGCTGGCGTTATAAAATCATCTAGGCGTTAAACGTAATATTAACTCATTTACGATAAAACATTAAATCAAAACTCTTGCAAAAACCGTTCAACGGTCAACAATTTGTTTATCGGAAATTTCAAAATAAGCAGTATTTATACCGGTAATTGTATTGGCTCATATTATTTCAGAGATAATAAGCTTTAACGTAAACGCTGGATAATTAGG
This sequence comes from Idaea aversata, assembly GCA_907269075.1. Classification (NCBI taxonomy): domain Eukaryota; kingdom Metazoa; phylum Arthropoda; class Insecta; order Lepidoptera; family Geometridae; genus Idaea; species Idaea aversata. Next base: position 2,591,032 of record OU026100.1, read on the forward strand.
GATGTGCTTTGGAAAAGCCTAGCCAAATTTTGTCGGTCATTTCGGTATATGCTTCACTAATATACTCTCAGATTTTGTTTGTTAGTTTGTAACAAATAGGCTCCGAAACTACTGGAGCGATTTTAATAAAATTTGGTATGAGGATACATTGATTCATTAAGAATAGCATAGGCTACTTTTATCCCGATATTCCCACGGGATCGGGAGTTACGCTTGTGAAACTAGCGCTGCTAGTGATAAATAAATAGAAATTAATCTCAATGATTTCTTATTTTTTATAGTGCGTTGCCTGCACTGGGCTATCTATTCAGGGGTTCGAGTTCGAGTCTCGTCTTAGTTGCAATTTTTTAAGACAATTTTTTCCTTTAAAAATATTTTAGTAAGTAATCGTTAAACATAAAAACAGCCAATCCAGTGTCGGACCAGACCATGGCCGTAAATCTCCTTGGGAAAAATTTCAACCGTATAGTCTATGGCTCACTTATAGATTTTGACATTTATCGGACCACGTGACTCGTCTATAATCTCTATGGCATATCTCTATTTTCTTGCCGCCATATTTATTTGCCTTATTGTTCTCAATTCAAAGTTGTTTATATAAGTTTTGCTTTGATTTATTTCCGTAAATTATCCTCTCAATTAATAAGATTGCAATATCGTTTTGCTCTTTGCAAAATGTTTAATTCGTGCTGTGTGAGTAGGCGAAAGGACGTCAGTATGTTCGTGTTCTCAAAAACTGAGATAGGACTCCTTTATTGGCTTGTAATAAGCTGTGATAATCTTCGAAGCTTGAGTTATCAAGAACTTCGAAAGCGCTTTGTGTGTAGGAAGGATTTTGAAAATAGATTTCTCTGTATGAATCGGCAAAGAATGCGTCTGCGGCAAGGAGCATAACCAACATTGTTCACGGAGAACAAGATGAGTCGAGATGATGACTGTAGTTCCTGAATGTCCTATTAGTTTTACTGACACAGGTATGTACCTACTATACTTGCTAGAATAGCTAGGTACCCCTCAGTGTTCTGTTCACCAATGTACAAAACCAATCAACCCAAGAAACTTTTATGTACCTACACAGTAAGTACCTACCTACATCAAAAGTCTTTAGTGATAGGTACCTAAACAAAAAAAATACAGCAAAAGGCCTAAAGGAAAGTGTATCCAATATAATTCATCGATGAACACCAAGTTAAATATTTGAAGTTTTAATCTAGTAATCGATCAATTATTGATTACCTAATGAAATTTAAAAAAAATCATGCACTGAGATGAATATGAATAGTCATGGCATAGGATGGTATTATTCTGTTCTACAAAATCAGGAGTTATTTTATGTTTTATTCAACCGTTGTATGATAAGATTAATTTAAGATTAATAATTAGACCTAGCTAATATTGAATGTTTTTCAGCCACTGAATATGATGACCACGATTACTGCTTAAAGAGAAAGCATGTGGATAATTTATACTGCAAACCAGCTATTGTGGAAAAACGTATGAAAATTGATAAGGATAGTAGAGGATAGCAATGCTGGCACTTCTGAGGATAAACAAGGTCGAGATGCAGTGGAATCTGGTTAGTATAGTCAGATTTACCTACCTAATTGATTTATTATTATTGATTATTTTATTGATTGTTATTATTATGTTTTTTGCAGAAATAGCTGGTAGCACACCTATTTCGCTGAAGCTAAACGCTGGCACTTCTGGGCAAAAAACGAGGTCGGGATGCAGTGGAATCTGGTAAATAATCTATTTTTTTCCTTTAATTTAACTTACTTTTTCTTTTAATTAATATTTTTGTAAATGGCCAAACAACGTTTGCCGGGACAGCTAGTAGTAATATATAAACAAGCATTAGGCGTTTAGTTTACATTAAGTTTTTTTTATTACAGCTCGCTATGCTGATGGAAGGGAAGTCAGTTCAACATTAAAAAACACCGGCGAAGTGGTATCATTCTTCGACGATCTATTTGATTCGGTCAACGGAGTGGGTTACAGTAAAAAATCCAAAGGGAAACCGTTACGACACGCCGTAACCGAGACTTCGTCGCATCATGAGTTTTGGAAGGAAGCAGTTATAAAATTAGCAAATATAAAATATGTGGACATGAAGACCAGCAAAGAAACGTCTGTGCCTTCGTTAAAAAAAATTGTGACGACTATAAAAAGTATAGAGAGGATTTGGAAATGTTTAATGGCAAAAGGTATAAAAGTGCTGCGACCATGTTACCTAAACTCTGACCTTATAGAAAATTTCTTTGGTCAGATGAGGGCTTATAATTTTCGAAATACTAATTCTGATTGCCATACTTTTAAAGGTACCCTTAAATCATTATTAATCACAAGACTAATTAATTCCACTCCGATAGTTACAATTGTGAAGAAGACTCAGGGAAACAACTTTTGATTTCCACCACAAATTGCAGATTGTCCACCTGAGTCTTCTATTCTTAATGAAAGCACATCAAGCACAGCTAAAGAAGGACTAAGAATAGGTACATTCGTGGGCATACACAGCTGGTTGGTTAGTTAGAAAAAATATCAATCAAATTAAATGTATAAACTAAAATAAAATGTATACAATTGAGTTCTTTGTAAGAATTTGATTCATATTTATTTATAAATAAACTTGTTTTGAGTAAGACATTGTTTTCATTTATTTTAAATTAAAAAAATAAAACCATTTTTGCAAAGAAAGCGTAGTATAAAATGGCTGTATGTATCAACCGACCTAAGCCACAACAAATTCCCAAATAAAAAAAATATATCTGTCACTTTCTATAAGTGAGGGTGTTTTTTTTAATTTGTGCGGTTCATTTTCGTAGTAGGAGAGTGATACGTCTGATGCGTTAGCATCTATAGTAGTCTGTGGACCAGACAGACGCAGGCAACTGATTATGTTGACTCCGTTATATTCCAATCCCTATATGTATAAAATTCTCGTGTGTTAGTTACCAATCTCCACTTAAATGGATGAACCGATATGTATAATTTTTTTGTGTATATTCGTTAGGTCTGAGAATCGACTAACATCTATTTTTATTTATTCTTTCATTTTTTTTGTATATTTTTATTGTTTTTGTATTTATATTTTGACTGCTTGTTTTCAATATAAACTCGATACTGTATCTAATGCCAGAAATAAACTCCTAGGATATGCAAAATGTAAAAATTTACATACAAATGAAACAGCGTTGTAATTAGCTTCGTCTAGAAGAAAAAATAATACTTCAAACGCAAGGAATTGTATTAAAAGGCAAGATCGCTATACCTATACCAGGATCCTTACGTCGTTAAAAACCCGCGATAAGGAAATGCGTTCCAATAAATATTTATTTGCTTAGAATCTTAACAATAAAGCCCTAAACATTATAATTTTTATCTCCTCAAAGCAAGTCATTCTCCGACAACCGCTTACCAAAAGTCTGACGGTTGTCTGTCAAGGGAAAGTGACATACAATATTAAGGAAAACGGAATATTGGAAAGGCTCTCTTGAATCTTAACGTGTATCTTAAGAATTTACAGGATATGAAGTGATATTTTTGTTTGTTTTAATTTTCAGGTAAGTAAATAAAGAAAAATACTCAATCTCTGAAACCACAAGAGCTACGGGACTGAAACCTCGCATGGGGTTTCCTTTCAGGACGCAGGTGAGAAGGTATATGTTGTGTGTTGTACAAATAAAGTGTTTATCTATCTATCTATGTTTAGAAATTCCACCTTTAAATATTGCAGGACATTTTTGAAGTGAAAACTTCTTTAGCGGCGTTGAGCACTTTTTCTGTAATGGGTATAAAATCTTAAACTCGCGTCAGGACACGTGACCTGATCGAAAAAGCGTAAGACGGATGGAGAGTAGACAGCTATCCCCTCTCTACGGCGCGGCGAAAATATATGCCTGGGCCTACTGTTTTTAATTTGGCTGTGAGTGTATTAAGACGTACATATGGTATTTTTTAACGGACGACTATTGACGGACGACAAATGTCGGACGACAAATGTCGGACGACTATTTGTCGGACAACTATTGACGGACGACAAATGTCGGACGACTATTGACGGACGACAAATGTCGGACGACAAATGTCGGACGACAAATGTTGGACGACAATTTGTTGGACGACAAATGTCGGACGACTATTTGTTGGACGACAAATGTCGGGCGACTATTTGTCGTCCGACTATTTTTTTTTTTTCATCTAAAACTCTTTTTGCGTATGTTCTCGCGACATATGAGATTTTATTTTTTATATTGCAGGACTTTCCACACATCGCCCCCAAGCTAAGTAACTGGACTCGTCCTATGGGTGCTAGACAACGGATATACTACTTATATAGGTACTTTTCTTTTGTAAATATATACCTATTTATAATACATAGAAACAACCAGACCACAGATAAATATCTAACCATAAATTGCCTGAGGTGGGAATCGAACCCGCAACCCTGTGGGCGATTGACATGACTTTTTGCTTTAACAAATTGAGCCAAATTCTAGTTAAATGCATTTAACGGGTAATATTTTATTTTTGTATAGTTTGTATATGAATATGTGTGTTTTGGAGAACAAATAAACGTTATATCTATCTTTATAACATTAGCGAGGGGTCAATTTTTACTTAGGGTATTTTACTTTTGTAGGAAGATATATTGATTACTAGCAGCGCTCTGCGATTTCGCCCGCGTAACTTCCTGGACAAATGGACTATCCCACACATAAATAATTTTTCATATCGAACCAGTAGTTCCTGAGATTATCGTGTTCAAACAAACAAACTCTTCAGTTTTATAATATTAGTATAGATTTGGCATTCGTGTTAAAATAGATAAGTCTAGGAAAGTACAGGAATCGGGTTGTGTGAACCCCTCGCTACTGCTATCTAATTTCTTTGAAAAACATTCAGTTTTAACAGCTACATAGATTTCAAACTTTTAACACTACATTTAAAGGCCAAGGGTAAAGTATCTGAAAGCAAATCTCTTGATGTTTTCACTGAAATCAGAATACTACTTAGTGGCAGTATTTACGACGGTTTTTTCAGTAACGACTGAGAAATGAGCTTTCTCGTTGACAATGATTAATGAAGGAATTCGAAATTTTTTAGGGTTACGACTTTAAGATATTTTTAATTTAAATCTATGAATAAAACATTCTGACTGACTGACTGAAAGGCTGACTAATATTTATCAACACACAGCTTAAGCCAATTGACGGATTTTGGTAAATTTAAATCTTCCGTGGCTGAAGTTGCTACCTACATATTTTGACTAAGTTCTATGTTTGCGAAGAGCTTGTAGAGTTGAAGGGCTTGTAGAGTAGGACGTGTAGAGTTAGAAGCTTGGTAATTGCGAGCCATATGCTCTCATATGGTCATTTAACATGAAAAGGTTTCTGGTGGGGAAAAATCTTTCACAAAAAGAAAGCTTTACTATTCCGCGATTTTACCCGCATAGCTCCAGATTCTGTGAGAATATCAGGATATTAAGTAGTAAGTAAAGTATTAAATATTCCCAATGAGTCAATGTATCCTCGTACTAAGTTTCATCAAAATCGGTCCAGTAGTTTCGAAGCCTATTCGTTATTACAAACATAAAAACAAACAAAAAATATTTCCTCTTTATAATATCAGTAGCGACCCGCCCCGGCTTCGCACGGTTATATTATGCATGTATTATACATATAAACCTTCCTCTTGAATCACTCTATCTATTAAAAAAAACCGCATCAAAATCCATTGCGTAGTTTTAAAGATCTAAGCATACAAAGGGAAATAGGGACATAGGGACGGCGAAAAGTCACTTTATTTTATACTATGTAGTGATAAGATTAGTTTAAATAGATTACCTACCTCTGCGTTAATTACCTACATTGATAATATTGGTTTTAAACAACTATTAAAGAAAAAAAAACAATAGAAAGAAAGTTCTACAATCCAACATAGAAAATAGTCGTTCGAAATAGGTAAATAGTAGAAAACAGTACTTGCTTTCAGCCCCACAATCGTTTCAACAAGATAGAAGAAGCTAAGCAAACAACTCAAGTCAGGGAAGTCAATAAATTACACTCTTCCACTATTGAACGTAAACAAGAATATAGGAACCAACTGGTTTCGGTGAGAATAATTGCAAGTCGACACTTGGTAAACTGTTCACTACCCAAACAGAAAACAGAGTAGGTATCCACTTGCATTTTTTTACTGAACACGATTTAAAACACGTTGCTCGACATATTATTATTTTAATGCGGATTAGTCTATGGATACGAATTTGGTGGTACTAATCACTGGCATAGAAATTGCGGTAAACGCAACGCCTTTTTCCCTAAGGAAATTTCTGCTTTTTAACCGACTTTAAAAAAAAAGGAAGAGGTTCTCAATTCGGTTGTATGTATGTTTTTTTTAATGGATGTTCCCGCATATCTTCTTTGTTTATCAACCGATTTTGATGAATCTTTTTCCTCTTTGGGTAGGTATCAGAAAAGCATGCAAACGTTACAAAATGGTGTTTTTTAAAAAGACGGTTATTAATAGTGTTACGCATGCTATGCTCCTGTTTATTGTGGAAATCCCAGATACTTGCACTACAGAACATTAATTAATAGTAATGGAATGGAATCTGTTGCCTGCGGCTGTCTTCCTGACGGGTACAATTTGAGAGTCTTCAAGTTGCGAGTAATGTATGAGTAGTGTATGTTTTAGGAAAGCGTTCTACATTTGATATTGAAGCGTACTCCAAGCAGGTGTGACAGTGGTCAAACGCTGGCCTATCATAATATGTATCCAGACTAAACCGCATTATCTTAAATAAATAAAAAATAAAAACCGCATTAAGTTAGCGCGCTAACTTGATCGGAAGGTCGAGATTGTCTTGAGTTTTCGTAAGTAAGAAAATACATCCAAAGAGCGACCGTCTTAAGGTGAAAGGGTACCTGCGCGCTCTCCATACAAACGTAGTCGACTATTTCCTCCCTGGATAATGACACTAGCACAAATATTTTTGTGCCATAAAACCTATACTTAACTGCCATGACTATGCCCCTATGTTTTGGTTTTTTTCATTTTCTAATTATCATAGAAATTAAAATTAAAAAAATTACAAAGTTACAAAAAACAAAAAATAGGGGCATGGTCATGGCAGTTATAAGTTTTATGCACCAAAAATATTTTGTCTATTGTCATTATCCAGGGAGAAAACAGTCGACTACGTTTGTAATAGTTTGTATGGAGAAAGCCCCCGGTACCCTTTCCTCTTAAGTCCTGGTGACTTGCATATAAAGCTATCACTCCCATAAATCAAAACCAAAACATAAAACACATCCACCAATTCCGCAATTCTCGGCAAAACTCTCAAAAATCTCTACTATCGGGCGTCGATCAATCCCAATAACTCTGAAAACTAATTTCTAACATTCGAACTCGATTCGGTTCCATTAGCAATTGAACTCTGAGGTAACACGACTAAATGCAAACTGCAACTTAAATGTTCGAATTTGTATGTTTAAGATATGAAAATAATAGACTGGTCTTTTACTTAACAGAAAAAGGCACATATTATTTACCTACTTCTTCTTCTTTGGACCCGGTTGCTATCCATGGTAGCAGTCGTTAGGTCAAGTTAGAGGCCTTAGGGCGATCTGAAAACTCTAACAATAGGTGAGCCACACCACTATACGAGAAGAAGTATTTACCCACTGCATTCATTACGTAGATCAGTAGGTAGTATGAATTATAAATAAACTAGCTATGCCCCGCGTACGTCTGAATCAGTACCGGGATCCCACGGAAATTCGGAATCAAAAGTATCCTATATCCTTCTCCATCTATTAAACTACCCCTATGCCAATTTTTATCTTAATCGGTCCAGTAATTTGACCGTTTTGAACAAACAAACATATTTAGGTACAAACAAATAAACATACTACTGAACGGGTTTTCTTCTGCTATATCTATACTTATGAGAAGCCGGGGCGGGTCACTGAAGTGTCAGTATATTGCTAACCCTACACCTAAAAACATTACAAAATGAATAAACATGAATTAAAGGTTATTATGATTTAGTATCAACTAGCGACCCGCCCCGGCTTCGCACGGCTATATTATACATGTATTTACTTAAAAACCTTCCTCTTGAATCACTCTATCTATTAAAAAAAATCGCATCAATATCCGTTGCGTAGTTTTAAAGATCTAAGCATACAAAAGGACATAGGGACATAGGGATATAGGGACGGCGAAAAGTGACTTTATTTTATACTATGTAGTGATAGTGATAGTGAAAATGTAGTTAAAAACGATTTCATTAAGGAGATTCTCAATGAGATCGTTTTTTTCCTTGAGGTCAGCGTTCGACACTGATTCAACCACTATCTCACACGATGGTTAAGAGAATTGTGAGTTTTCGATACGCGGCGCGAGTAGGTATTTTCAAAAATGACCCGTATCGTGCGATAAAGAGAGTTTAAGTTCGGACGTAATTGCCTACATTTTGCTTACAAATAATGTTGCGGGCCGTAACGTTTTTACCCCCTTTATCCTTCACAATATAAAATAAATTTAGTCTCATTTTATTCACTGCATCTTATTCTAGGTTTATACGTTTTTCTTTTTTGATAATTCTGTTTAGTCTATTAAAAAACAATTGAAACGCTCGATGAAGTTTTTAAGTAAAAATAAAGATATTCAGATACTAATAACTTTTATATTAGGCAATATTTCTTTAAAATAAAAACGGTTAAACCTAGTTTTCCATTAGATCTAGAGCATTTTCAAAAATTATTAAAATCCGACTTCGTTTATGGGGGGAAAACGTTACCGCTTTTTGTATGTAAATTTACAGCCTCACACTGGTCTTAAGTGACGATGTGGTCTAAGATGCAGCACGCTTACCTAGTTGATACCTATACGCTTGTGACTTAAAGACCCATACTTAAACGGGGACGTTCGAGTGAAGGAAACTAGAAACTTTCATCAAAATATTATACCTATTTCCACAGGTAACGCCGTCTTATGCAATTTGAATTTAGACGACTTGCAATCGCAAGCAAATTAGGCTAGCTCAGGTTGGCAAATGGTTTATTCAATGGTAAATTATTGAGTTAGCTATGAAGTGAAGAGTTTACTTTGATTCGTTTCGTATTAAATTGTGGTTCTGAGTTAAAAATATTGGTATTTTCAGCAACTTTACCATACTCTATTCAGGGCGCTTGTAGTGCCTTGGACATATTAGATGGAGTAGGCCTGCCCAATACCTACCAGCCTCTCAGCTTAGTCGACCGCCTTTAGAGGAAAGAAAATTATCTGTCTTTAATGTTGCCGATCGATAGTCGACTATCGCTGAATATAGTCTATCAATAGTTCATTAAAACCGTTGGTATCCATAGCCTATCGATAGCTCAAAACGAGGCAATAAGTACTATCGATAATATCGATAGTAATAAAAAACTATCGATACTAACAGTATCGTATCGATAGTTTATTCTTTGCGTTCAACAAAAATGTCGATACAATCGATAGTATTGCCACGTTTTGAGCTATCGATAGACCAATCGATAGTTTGCAGGCTTTTTCAGATGAAAACTATCTATAGTAAAACTATCGATAGTTCGGCAACACTAGTTGTCTTTAACATTTTTTTATTACAGATCTTTAAGTTTATAGTGCTAAAACTATAACTATAAACTTAAACGTTCATGCCTAAATTTAATTTAATTTACATAGTTTGCTACCCGTAATTGGCTTTCTGTTGTTACACTCTGATATTTTACAAGTATAAAATAGCTGTTAGATATCCTAATTAATAAGTAAATAAATAAATAAAAATACCTAACTAAAATCAGATGGTATTACAAGGTTATTATCTTACCCATTAAACCTTAAACACATCAAAGAAATTACGCCAAAGACGTCCACTTTGGTTCTTTTATATCTGAAGTTACTTGCCCTTGGATCCGGTACTTTACCCAACTTTACTAGAAGATAAATAAATCTTTACATATAATAAACTAGCGACCCGCTCCGGCTTCGCACGGCTATATTATGCATGTATTATACATATAAACATTCCTCTTGAATCACTCTATCTATTAAAAAAACCGCATCAAAATCCGTTGCGTAGTTTTAAAGATTTAAGCATACAAAGGGATATAGGGACAGAGAAACCGACTTTGTTTTATACTATGTAGTGATAGTGAAGAAGAAAGGATAATATCTCTAAATGGGAAGCAAAGATTAGTATAGAGGTCTTTGAAAAAGCAGTTGTCTATGCAAAGTAACTATTATGATAAATAGATAAACAGTTTATTGGTTGTTTAAATATAGTGAAAGATCCTAGATTGGGTTTGAATCCCGGCCAACGGTGCACCAATGGATTTTTTTTAACGAAAAATATATGTACGCTAATTGACCTAATTCTTACGGTGAAAGAAAACATCGTGATGAAACCCGCGGCTCAGTTGACTCCAGGAGTATTAACAAGTTCTTTTCTCTGGGCAAGCCTACTCTATCCTCACGCAAAAAGGTTCCAACCAAAGGGCTACACTTGCAGAAAACTGGTCATATACAAGTAGAAGATCCTAAAGTGGTACAAAGGGCGGCCTTAGTAGTATTATTATTAGTTTATTAGGCGTGTAGATTTCTTCTAGACATGCAGGATAGACAAGACTTTAGGAAAGAGTGGGTGAGATAAGACTGGATTTTTTCAACATTATTTTTGACTATCGATGCTAATATTATAAAGAGGAAAGATTTGTTTGTTTATTTGCATTGAATAGGCTCCGAAACTACTGGACTAATTTTGATGGAACTAAGTATGAGAATACATTGATTCATAGAGAGTGTTATAGGCTACTTTTTATCCCGATATTCCTACGGGATCGGGAGTTACGTGGGAAAAACCGCGAGGTGATGTTAGTAGTTCCTAAAACCGAAATGTCGGAAATTTTACATACATTTATGTAACTCGACAAGTTGTAAGTTTCGATAACAAAGAATATAAGTACTTACTAGTACATCATTAGACACTTGTGGGAGATCAAAGAAGAAGTTTTGAGACTCAAGATTAGATTTCGACGTAGAATTAAATAAATTTTTGCACTGGAATAGACATATTATACCTTATTTGTTTAACTATTGTAAAAAGTTCGAGTCGGGCTCACGCACTAATGGTTCCGTACATGATATTCTGTTTTTAGGTATTTGTTGTTATAGCGGCAACAGAAACATAAAATTTGTAAAAAGGACATCATTCAAATCGTACCCAGAAATTAAGGTGCCGGCCAGCAAAAAAAATGTTTCTATCTTGTAGAGAATAATATTTTTAACAATGTTTACTAAGGCAACAAAGAGCTACGATCAACCATCGTTGAGTTATTTTACATTGAAAACCCAAAAAAATGCATTTTATAGAGATCCGTTTGACCACTTTTAAGATATTACTACAGAAAAAATATAAAAATAAGTAGTAAATGGATAAGCTTTGTTTTTATTATATTTATATACATAAATTACGTTAGCGGCAGTCGGAGGATAGAAAGGAAACCGAGAAATGATTCATAACTCATTAATTGAGTTAAAACTTAAAATATCTTACATTATTACTTAGAAATATTTAACCTAAGGTGAGACCTATCCGATGTTAGGTATAGGAATGCTTGAAATATGACGGCACGCGGCTACTGCAATCGAGGTCATAGCAATTCAGCACTTTTGGCCGGTCTTCATTGCAACATGGAATGTGCCTACAGCGGCGTGACTTAACACATAGGTATACATTGTAAACTGTAAACATTGTTTAAAATGTTATTCTCTACAAGATAGAAACATTTTTTATTACTGGCCGGCATTTTTTTTGTGGGCATTTTTTGTTAGAAACATGAATGATCTCCTTTCAACAGGCTAGCTATCACGGTTCTTAAGATACAGCCCGGTGACAGACAGACGGACAGTGGAATATTGGTAATAGGGTCCCGTTTTTAACCTTAAGTACGGAACTCTAATGATCGCTCTAGAGGCAGGCTCTATGACGACCCAGTTGGCAACAATGATCACCATACCGGACTTCCAAACACAGGGTTGAGAGTTCGATTCCCGCCTCACACATGTATTAATGCTTAGATATTTGTCTGGGGGTCTGGTTGTTTCTATGTATTATAAGTATATATTTACAAAAAAAAGGTATATAAGTAGTATATCCGTTGTCGTTGTCTACCACCCATAACACATGTCTAGTTACTTAGCTTGGGGCTAGATGGCGATGTGTGGAATTTCCTGCAATATTTATTTATTATCCAGAACAAAAATAGTGGAACACATATAAAAGATTCTAGTATATTTATATCAATGTACCAGTGATACAGTTCGATAAAATATTCTGTCTGTAAGCCGTTTTAGAAATACTTGCTTGACTTCTAGGTAAAGTCTTTGAGAACGTTCCTGTAATTGGTCACTGGATACTTTCTACTGAACTAAACTACAGTTCTTTATAGATGTTCTTACAAGCTGTTCGAATCTTCTATTTATATAAAGCTGAAGAGTTTGTTTGTTTGAACGCGCTAATCTCTGGAACTACTGGTTCGAATTGAAAAACTATTTTTGTGTTGGATAGTCCATTTGTCGAGGACGGCTATATGCTATTTTAACCGACTTCAAAAAAGGAGGAGGTTCTCAATTTTATTTTATTTTTTATATTTTGATGTTCCCACGGGATCGGGAGTTACGGGGGTGAAACCGCGGAGCGCTGCTAGTAGGTACATAATAAAATGCTTTGTCTTGACTGACTCACAGATAAATGCACAGCCCAGATGGTAGAGACCTGAATCTTGGATGGTGTGTTCTTTGTATGACGTAGGCATCGGATAAGAAAGGATTTTCCGAAATTCCACCCCTTAAGGAGCGAAAAATGGGGGCAAAGTTTTGTATGGGACAACGTTATTCCTTTGTCCAATCCAATTAGAACAATTTTCGACTTAGTTATGGTTGCTAGACAACATATATACTACTTATATACTTTTCTTTGGTAAATATATACTTATAATACATAGAGACCACCAGACCACAGACAAATATCTAAGCATAAATACTTGTCTAAGGAGGTAATCGAACCCGCAACCCTGCGTTTGACAGTCCGGCATGGTGACCATTGCGTCAACTGAGTCATCATAATTTATTATATGTTATATAAATAAATCGTTTCCCGACCGACTTAGCTCTCAGGATTGGTAAGCTGAAGTGGCAATGGGCAGGTCATATAGCTCGCAGAACTGACAACCGCTGGGGAGTAAAAAATCTCGAGTGGCTGCTGCGATGCAACGCTAAACGGAGTATTGGTAGACCAGCTTCCCGGTGGACCGACGACATTGTAGCGGTCGCGGGTAGTCGATGGATGGAGGCGGCCTCAGGACCGCTGTTTGTGGCGTCGTATGGGGGAGGCCTATGTCCAGCAGTGGACGTGTATGGGCTGACATGATGATGATGATGATAAATCGTTTACAAAATATGTTTTTAAAATCATCTAGATTCGATGTAAAGGCATTGTAAAGGCTACCATTATTAGTGACCAACTTCAATACAATGAATAATGTGTTAGAGTTTTCAGGACATATCGTCGGGTGTAATTGAATTAGTATTTAATGACAAAGTTGGCAAGGGCCAGCGGCTATTCGGCCCTCTCACGCTTGGCCGGTTTCTGGCTTCGTTTTAGGTACGATGTTGTAATATCACTAATTCAGATGTTTTGCTAAATTACTGGGATATATAGTAATTACCCGACGACCCAGTTGGCACAATGGTCACCATGCCGGACTGCCAAACACAGGGTTGCGGGTTCGATTCCCGCCTCAGGCATGTATTTATGCTTAGATATGTGTCTGTGGTCTGGTTGTTTCTATGTATAATAAGTATATATTTACAAAAGAAAATTATATAAGTAGTATATCCGTTGTCTAACATCCATAACACAAGTCTAGTTACTCAGCTTGGGGCTAGATGGCGAAACGTTGTATTGCCATTTAAAAAAAACTAAAGGAAACAAAATAAAAATAGACAGCAGTAGCTGATTGTCAGACCTACTGAATATGCATGCACATATTTATATTTAATAAAAATCGGTCAAGCCGTTTCGGAGGAGTATTGTAACTAACATTGTGACACGAGAATTTTATATATTAGATTTTTCCGCGTCTTCATTGCGTATTTTTTTGGGTTTGGGGCGGTTAGTCAAGGTTGTGTTTGGCACGTTTGGCCAGAGATGTTTTGTCAAAATAAACGTTTCGTCGAAACCTCGTACTGTTATGGGTGTAATTTAGTCAAACTACACGTTTAGCCAAAGGAGTGTTTCGTCAAACTAAAAATCGAAAAATGAGTTAAAAGTACCCACTCGGTAAATTGACTTAAATAAAAGCACACATTTTAATCAGCACCGCAGTCAAGTATGCTTGACTGGGGTTCATAGCTGAGGTCGATCCATGGCTTCTCTTTCTTTTCTTATTCTTAAACTCCGTATGCGGAGTTTTATGTGAGCGCAACCTAGCCGCACCGCACGCGCCGCAGTCTCCGTTTGTATGCGCGCAGCGCCGGCGCCGCCGGGTTGGTGACGCATCAGCATTGGCCTTGGGGATTTCCTTCGCTGTGGCGGCGGCTGCGGCGCGTGCGGTGCGGCTAGGTGTGCGCTCACCTTATGCGATTTTATTGGTGGAAACGCCTCTCCGCTACCTCGCTCCGCTTCTGTGCAGCCTTAATATTGTTTTGTTTAAGTCCTTGTCAATTTTTTGTGTCTTTATCTTCTGTAATTATGTTTATAATGTGTTTCGTTTTAAACAAAACATATCAAAAAACTTTTTTTTTGTTCATATTAACCGTAACATTAAACTTAATTCAAAAGGTCTCTACAGAGTTGACCAAACAGGACCGCTAAGATATCCGATAGGGTTACCATATTCGATAGGGTTTTCTGAGATAAAACAACTAATTAATATTTTACCATCGATAAATACTTTTCGGGTATTGCCTCTATCCCCCAAATGGGGGATAGTGGGAATTTGGACGCCAAATTCCAATTATCAATTTGGGGCATAATAAAGGAAATTGAAAGTTGCATTACCCACCAAAGTATATCTTCACTAGAATGCATTCCCTTTTTTCTTTGTAAAAATTACCATCTTATTAATATTATCATCTTACAGAACACAACCAAGTAATATTCCTATTCGATTTCCTCTAGACTGAAAGTGTAGTAAATGTGCTGAGCAATCTTATTCCATAACTAGCGACCCGCCCCGGCTTCGCACGGCTATATTATGCATATTTTATACATATAAACCTTCCTATAGAATCACTCTATCTATTTAAAACCGCATCAAAATTCGTTGCGTAGTTTTAAAGATCTAAGCATACATAGGGACAGATAGCGGGAAGCGACTTTGTATTATACTATGTAGTGATATACGTGTCCTAAGTACTACATATAGCGCCCTGAATAACTTAGATTAAAGTTACTGGTGGTGTAAAAAATAAAAAAGGTATTTTAAAGACTGGGAGTTTGGCTGACCGAACTATTACAACTTTTTTGCGCCAATAGTTCGGTTAGTCGAACTAATGCAATTTTTCAGTGTTAGGCCAATATTATTAATTAAACACATTCCAAAAATGTAACACATGGTCATACTATTCTCAGTTTCAAGGTGGCTAAACACACGTAAGAGCTAGGGTGACCATGTATAATTAATCACCAGCCCCAACTATTGACAGAGGATCGGTTATGGGAACACTTGAATGAACATAGCCTGGCTTAGGTTAGTACGTGACTTGAGTTAGGTACTAAGTCACTATTAGAAGGGCATATATTGGGTTAACTGAATTAAATTTATTATACTTACACTGTTATTGGTAACTAGCTTTTGCCCGCGACACCCTACCCACGCGTGGTAATTTTGTTTTCACTACATAGTATAAAACAAAGTCGGTTTCTCTGTGCCTATATCCCTATATCCCTTTGTATGCTTAAAACTCTAAAACTACGCAACGGATTTTGATGCGGTTTTTTTAAATAGATAGAGTGATTCAAGTGGAAGGTTTATACATGCATAATATAGCCGTGCGTAGCCGGGGCGGGTCGCTAGTATATACTAAAACCTTCCTCTCGAATCACTCTATCTATTTAAAAAAATCTCATCAAAATCCGTTGCGTAGTTTTAAAGATTTTAGCATTATTACATTACATACCTTGGGCATAACGTTTGATAATAATTTTTTCTATACAAATTAAAATGAATATGCCCCAAATGTTCTCGTAAACATCGTATTAACTCCATCTAATACAAATGTTCTAGTTGTCATGTAGGAGTCATTTATATGAAATGTTAAAAGAGTATTTTTGAAAATTGATATTGATTTGAAAAGATATGAAAAGACATTTAAATAAAAAGTTATATTGGAAATTTAAAAATAATGAATGAGGAGCGACTCAAAATGCCTATCGCCTTAGACTAAAACTGTAAATCATTGCATGGAATTTTTTTATAATGTTGAGAAATATTTTCCTACAATCACTACATAGTATAAAACAAAGTCGCTTTCTCTGTCCCTATATCCCTATGTATGCTTAAATCTTTAAAACTACGCAACGGATTTTGATGCGGTTTTTTTTTTAATAGATAGAGTGATTAATGCGGAAGGTTTATATGTATAATACATGCATAATATAGCCGTGCGAAGCCGGAGCGGGTCGCTAGTTTATTATAATTTTCAATATGAAAATTATCGTTTTTGTTTTGTTTTTTAAGTTTAATCCGGACAAAAATATTTTTTTTGTCTTTTTGGATACGCTTAGTAACAAAAGCTTTTAGTATCTGACCTAAAAGCTTTCGTTACGTAAGCGCCCTTCAACATAAAGCATTTGAAATCTAAACTGTCATTATACAAGCACCATAAAGGGTCGGCCGACCCTACATTAATCAAAAATCGTTCATTAATGTACCTAGCGGAACCGACAGCGCACAATAAGATCTGCGACAGACAACATGCGACAAAATAAGGAACGAGGAGTTTTTAAGAAAACGACGTCTGTGCGTTTGTGTTTATAAAGTTAAACTGTATAATTTGATTAATTTGTTTGAAATAATTTATCGATGACATGTCATTATTAGTAATATGATTTAAGAAATGTGTACAAAAAAAATGTGTGTGATAAATGTGTGTGTGTACGTGATACACAAGACAAATAAAATAAAAACTTAATCTAAAAAATATTTGTTTCTATTTTTTTTATATTCGTATTTTTGTAAATGATTACTAGCTTAATTGGATCTATTAAAATCCTAGCCTGACCCATCCATTGGTTTGTGCTGTGCATTAATATATAAGTCAGTTAGTTTGGAGTTTGAATTTTTATCTTTATACTTGAGTATGTAGCGGAAAGACCTATTACAAAAGAACAGGTGTTCCTGCTAAGTAGAGTCACACTAGGTACTACGATAAATAAATAATTAAGCATTTATTATTTATTTTCGACTACATCTGTGTGTCTCTGTGTTTTAAAGTCGCTCAGCGAGCTATGGAGAGAGCTATGCTCGGTGTTTCTCTGCGGGATCGAATCCGGAACGAAGTAATTCGCCAGAGAACTAAAGTGATCGACATAGCTCAACGGATTAGCAAACTGAAGTGGCAGTGGGCTGGTCATATCTGCCGCAGGACTGATAATCGTTGGGGTAAACTTGTCTTGGAGTGGAGACCGCGAATTGGCAAACGTAGTGTAGGACGCCCTGTGACCAGGTGGAGCGACGACATACGCAAAGCGGTGGGCAGTGAATGGAAAAGAAGAGCCGAAGATCGGGCTCAGTGGCGTATCTTGGGAGAGGCCTACGTCCAGCAGTGGACTGACACCGGCTGATGATGATGATGATGATGACATCTGTGTGATTGATCTTCTGATCTTTTATTACTGGAACTTGGTATGAGGATGCACTGAACCATTAAGAGTAGCATAGCTACTTTTTATTTCAAAATTCCCACGGGATCTGGGATTACGCGGGTGAAACTGAGGCAATAAAAAAAAAGTATTCCAGTTTGTATTGTTACATGTTCTTAGGAAGATTTTGGTCACTTGTCGTATGTCGCAAGTCCACTGTAAACTGTTTATACACTCGCTCTGCTACACGAGTGCACGTTACGGGGTAAAGTATCCAAAAAACGACCATTTATTTCTTCCCAAGGAAACAATCGTGGTAAGTTATCTGTAGGGAATGCGTATTTCATTTCAGTCCATTGTTGGCCGTGATAAAGGAGATCGACCCTTAAGCCCTGCCCTGTAATGCGAAGCTTACCTGTATAGAGTAAGAGGTAGAAGGTATACTCCGGGCTAAGTAAAATGTCTAATATATTGCCTATTATATTCAGTGAAAAATTGGTGTTCTAAAAAAATAGGGTTCGTTGTATTATTTTACATTTGTAACAGACTGGTACCTAACAAATAAATCATAGTAAAGATAACTGTTTCCATGCGGGCCTTAAAGTCTACTTCAAATTCATAATTAAAACTAGCTTTTGCCCGCGACTTCGTCCGCGTAGAAGCCGAAAATGGACCAAGGAATCACCTTATCCTATACAAACTTTGCCCCCCTTTTTCACCCCCTAAAGGGTAGATTTTCAGAAAATCCTTTCTTATCGGATGCCTACGTCATACAAAGATTACACCCTCCAAGTTTCAGGTCTCTACGATCAGCGGTTTAGATTCTGCGATGATCCGTCAGTCAGTCAGTCAGGACAAAGGATTTTATATGTATAGATAAAGGAGGCTTTGCGGGCCGCGGGCCCGGCCCCCAAAGCCTACCAACCCGATATAAGTGGCCCTTTTTACTTAAAAAAAAACCGGCCAAGTGCGAGTTGGACTTGCGCACGAATGGTTCCGTACCATTATGAGGTACCTGCGGATAATAAGGGTAACTAAACATTTTTTCAAAAACCTTGATATTATGACAAGATAAAAAGAAAATAAAGAAATCAATTGTTTTTTTTTTTTCAAGTAACATTATAAGTTTATTATAAATGAACAAGTAACTATACTATACTAAATAACAATTAAATAACGAATAACAAATGAATTGTTTTTCAGATTGACTATAAAGCGAATATATATCTAATTACCTGTTTTTAAGTAGTTTTCCCTATTTTTATAATATGTATAATATGTATCATATGTATATATTAAAAAAAAAGTATATAAGTAGTTTATCCGTTATCTGGCACCCATAACACAAGCATTAAGTTGCTTAGCTTGGGGCTGGATGGCGATGTGTAATATGTCCTGAAATATTTATTTTATTTATTTTTATTTATTTTTACGAAATATTTACTTTTTATTAAAGGTACTATTTCTGTTTTTAGTATTTGTTGTTATAGCGGCCACAGCTAAATGCATCATCTGTGAAAATTTCAACTGTCTAGCTATCACGGTTCATGAGATTCAGCCTGGTGACAGACCGACAGACAGACAGCGAAGTCTTAGTAAAGGGTCCCGTTTTTTGTACCTTTGGGTACGAAGCCCAAAGGTACAAAAAACGCTTTGGGACTGTAATAATTTAAAAGAATATTTAGTATTTTTTTAAAGCGATATTTTTAAACAAATCTGTTATTAGCAATATAAAGTTCGAACTAAATTATCTATCATCATATAAATTTAATAATCTATGACATAATCTTTGAAAATAATGTGTTTTCAGAGAGATAATACTCTCTGGATGAAACAAAATTAAAATTCATAAATCTCTTGACTCAGACGTTCAGATTTAATGGAGAGACAGACGTTTTAAACGGAGAAAATGTGAATGATATAGCTTTTATGGTTTAACTAGCTGATTGCTACAGGTTGTTTCTGCGTAGTTTTTAATTGAGGACCTCCTGTGGCGCGGTGGGCTAACACCCTGCGACATAAAAGGTAGCGGGTTCAGTTCCTGAGTTAAACAAATATTTATGAAAGTACAGATATTTGTTTCTGGTCTATATTTCTGTATCTATAATAAGTATTTACAAAAGAAAAGTATAAAAGTATTCTATCTGTTATCTAACTACCATAACACAAGTCTAGTTACTTAGCTTGACGACCTCTGTGGCGCGTCGGGCGAACACCCGACTGCGACGCAGAAGGTTGCGGGTTCGATTCCCGCCGGGAACAAGTATTTATGCTGACCATAAATTCCTGTTTCTGGTTCTGGGTGTTTCCTATATGTATAATATGTATATATTTACAACAAAAAAAAAAGTATATAAGTAGTTTATCCGTTATCTGGCACCCATAACAAAAGCATTAAGTTGCTTAGCTTGGAGCTGGATGGCGATGTGTAATATGTCCTGAAATATTTATTTATTTTATTTCATTTAGCTTGGGTCTAGATGACGTAGTATACAGTTTCCTACCATTTTTATCACTACTTATTATAAAACAAAGTCGCTTTCTCTTTCCCTATTTCCCTTTGTATGCTTAAATCTTTAAAACTACGCAAGATAGAGACTATTCAAGAGGAAGGTTTATATAAAAAAATAAAAAATAAATATTGCAGGACACTCCACACATCGCCATCTAGCCCCAAGTTAAGTAACTAGACTTGTTTTATGGGTGCTAGACAACGGATATACTACTAATATTACTTTTCTTTTGTAAATATATACTTATAATACATAGAAACAACCAGACCACAGACAAATATCTAAGCATAAATACTTGCCTGAGGCGGGAATCGAACCCGCGACCCTGTGTTTAGCAGTCCGGCATGGTGACCATTGTGCCAACTGGGTATGTATAATACATGCACATTATAGCCGTGCGAAGCCGGGGCGGGTCGCTAGTTATTATTCGCAGTTTCACCAGCTCGTTAGGCCTGATCTTAATTTTTTCATTTTATCTCACCGTTTAAACTTTTTCTACCACAAACCAAATCGGTTCAGCCGTTCTCAAGGGATCACTACATTGTATAAAACAAAGTCGCTTTATCTGTCCTTATGTCCCTATGTATGCTTAAATCTTTAAAACCACACAACGGATTTTGATATACGGTTTTTTAATAGATAGAGTGATTCAAGAGGAAGGTTTATATTTATAATACATGCACAATATAGCCGTGCGAAGCCGGGGCGGGTCGCTAGTATATTATAAAAAAGTCGCTTTATCTGTCCCTATGTATGCTTAAATCTTTAAAACTACGCAACGGATTTTGATATACGGTTTTTTAATAGATAGAGTGATTCAAGAGGAAGGTTTATATTTATAATACATGCACAATATAGCCGTGCGAAGCCGGGGCGGGTCGCTAGTATACTATAAAAAAGTCGCTTTCTCTGTCCCTATATCCCTATATATGCTTAAATCTTTAAAACTACGCAACGGATTTTGATGCGGTTTTTTTATAGACAGAGTGATTCGAGAGGAAGGTTTATAATGTATAATACATGCATAATATAGCCGTGTAAAGCCGGGGTGGGTCGCTAGTTAAATAATAAGTCACTGTAAAATGATATTAATTAAACTTTAGTACAAGTTTAAACCCACGCTGAAACCCAAAAATGAATACAACCCGCAATTTCCACATTCGAAATAACAGATAGAAACGTTTATAATATCAAATACGTGACAACAAAGACTCTTCTTGCATCGCCAACTTTCAAGCTGACACATCGCCCGGAGGCGTTTCTCTACTGCCATGGATAAACTTGAGTACTGTGACAACGGTTTCGGCTTAATGAGGACATGTGACAGGACTCTGTGAATCCTGAAATGACTATTTTTTGAATTTCGAATCGAGAAATGTTGAGGTTTAATTTTGGTCGTTGGAAAGCGAACTGGGTTTTGGAATGTTTTTCTGCTTAATTAGGGTAGGTGTTGTATTTTGCAGGGAATTATTGCTGTAGTAGTTTAACTTAATAGGTTCCATAAGAATATTGGCCTTTACATCTAATTTAAATTATTTATACAGTGCCGGCAACTTTAATCCTACTATAGAGGGCGCTGTCGTCTTACCTTTACTTGCGTCTCTCGAAGCCCCCGTCTTTGAGTCACAAGCGTGTAGGTAGGTATCTTCTAGAAAACCGTGCTACATCTTAGACCGCATCGTCACTTACCATCATGTGAGATGGTGATCAAGTGCAGACCTATCTACACTAATATTATAAAGAGGAAAGATTTTTTTGTTTGTAATAGGCTCCGAAACTACTGGACCGATGTTAAGGAACCTTAGTATGAGTTTTCATAGATTCATAGATAGATAGATAAATTCTTTATTGTAAACACCATTTTCAAATAACATTAAATAAAAACAAAGCTTAAGTCTAAGTGCTACAAAGGGCGGCCTTATCGCTCAAAGCTATCTCTTCCAGGTAACCTTTAGCAATCTCTTCCAGGCTACCTTTTGCAAACTCTTCCAGGAACCTTTTCATTGGAAATAACATACGCTACTTTTTATTCCGATATTCCCATATTCCCGCGTAACTCCCGAAGTTACGCGGGTGAAACCGCGAAGTGCTGTTCATTATTTAAAAAAATCCGATAAAAATATCTACAATAACATAAAATGAGAGATACCGGAGCGGTTAGTGCATAAGAAGTAAGTAGCAGCATTGAGGCCTTTGCATATCAATGTGCAAGTTTCGACAGGCCAACGGATAAACATGCTTTTGTTCAGGATGAAGTTTCCAACCACCATTCAAGAAGACAGGCTTATAGAGTAAGGAGATGGTGGAAGTGGCAGAAATTGACAAATATTTGAAACTAGCTGATCCGTGCCCACTTCGTTGGGCATAATGTTAATAAATTAAATTATCTATAGGTACTAATATTTAAAAAAATACTTTTTGTAACTTAAATATCAAAGTTAGACATATACTGTCGTAGACTTTTTTGTAGGCATTTTCAAGCTCCACATCTTTTCTCTAGAACTCAAAAATATATCTTTCATAGTTAAGGCAGCAGCGTTCGTAAGAAACGCTTTCATTCGACCGTTTTTTCTCCGATTCACTTTGCAAAACGGACTACCACGCAAAAGCCTTTTTTTTTTTTTTATATAACCTATGACACTCAGCAATAATGTGGCTTTCTATTGGTAAAAGAATTTTTAAAATCGGTTCAGTAGATCCCGAGATTACCCCTTACAATTTAACAAACACACAAACTTTACTTCTTTATAATATTAGTATAGAATATTATTATAGATAACAGCGGTACTTAGGCTGAATGGCCGAAATTAAATTTGACGTTAGGCCTTTTGACCGTAAACAAAAATTGACTACATTCCATGTTAAGTACAGTCAGATTAAAAAATTATAAAATAACGGAAGAAGGCAGAGTATCTATTTACAATTATTGAACTCTCCAGTAAAAATATCTAAGGAAAAAACACTGGAAGGACTGTATGGAGAAATCTGTATAAGCATGAATGAAGATGAAGAAAAATTGTGGGAGAAACGAAGATTGATTTTCAATGAACTATCGATAGGAACTGAACACTCGATAGTAAGAACCTATCGATTGTTATCATGCAATTCTATCGATACTATCGAAAGTATTATTACGCATCACGCTATCCAAACTATCGATACTTTTGATTTTCAATGAACTATCGATAGACTTTCGATCAGCAACACTAGCACCGTATATCTGTCCAACATTGGTTTTTATATTGTTTGGCGTTATTTATTCAAGACTTAAGAAATGATGGTTTGGCGTTTAGGTATAGTGTTTAGAAAGAGATGCTACAATGATCTTGTTAGATAAATGTCACTTAACTTAAGTATATATTAACAAAAAAAATATATAACATGTATTCTATCCGTTATTTAGCGCCCCTAACACAAGCCTAGTTGCTTAGCTTGGGGCTAGATGGCGCTGTGTGAAATATTCTACAATATTTATTTATTACCTACTAGCGACCCGCCCCAGCTTCGCACGGCTGTATTATGCATGTATTATATCTAAAAACCTTCCTCTTTAATCACTGTATCTATTAAAAAACCGCATCAAAATCCATTGCGTAGTTTTAAAGATCTAAGCATACATAGGGACATAGGGACGGCGAAAAGTGACTTTATTTTGTACTATGTAGTGATAGTGATTTAGCACTGTTTTATTTCAAAAGTAGGTAAGTAATTAACATACAGACTGACGGACAACCGAGTGATTATGGGTCCCATTTTTTCCTATTCAGGCACAGAACCCTTAAAATGAAATAAATATCTCAGTAATTTGCACGGTTTTGTTAATGATTTTTTCACCAACTTTTTTTTTAAACCTTTAACTTAAAATAGGTCAGCAGTTTTTGTTCTAGTAAATATTAGTGCCAAATATTGCGTAAATTTTGATACTAAATACATTAATTTCACAAAAGAGCACGTCCGTAAATTCGGTAAAAGCTTTTTGCCTAAAATTATCCAACAAATTCAAGATACATTACGAATAGAAATCCAGCGCAACAAAATCGCTGAATTAGTTCGCTGACATGTCAGCGCAGCGCTACACAAATTGGACCGCACTCGAGGCACCAATTTGATGTTCAGCGTTTTAGCGCTCTTCAGGTAACGAGGCCATGTGTTGGTCCAACTAGGCCGCTTCGAGCGCTTCAAGCGTTTCACCGGTCAATACATCCTATCTCATGTTTACAAGCCGACTAACGAATAGGAAACCTTGATATTTAAACTTTAAAAAGAACACCATTTTTTGTTGGATTTTATTCGTTTGTTTTTCAAATTTAACTCAGCTGAGCATTTTAATAGTACATTGTTATCCTAGGTGTGAAAGTCACTCATTACAAGTCCCGAGACGGAGTTTGGCGCCCGAGCGTAGCGAGGGCGCTAATAGTTCGAGGGACTTAATGAGTCTTTCACCCGAGGTAAACACTGTGCTTTTCATTACGAATAATACATAAAATTCTTCCTAACAACAAGAGTGAATGAGAGACTTCATACTACCTGATCCTCTTACAAGGTTGGGATCAAAGAGGTTGTATTACATGTAGTGTTATTCTTTGGTGTTACTTAAAGCAAGGAGGTTAGGTTATGAAGTTCATAATGTATAATGATACTGATACTGGCTATATGCACATTGCACGAGTCGTGCGAAGCCATAATTTGACATGACAGCTGTCAGTGAAAGCGATTTTCCCTAGGGCTGGAAATTTTATTTTCTACACGCTCTTCACGCATCTTAAGACCTACTTTCGGAGTATGAGTAATAAAAAGGTATTTTGTGGTGCCTTTTTACATCATTGCGCCTTTTAATAAATTGGGTTTGGTTGCGCTCTGTACTTATACAAACTTAGTTGTTATAGGTATTATTCGCGATTACGATTATTATGGTTCATATACTATATGTATAATATGTATATATTTACAAAAAAAAAAAAAAAAGTATATAAGTAGTTTATCCGTTATCTGGCACCCATAACACAAGCATTAAGTTGCTTAGCTTGGGGCTGGATGGCGATGTGTAATATGTCCTGAAATATTTATTTATATACACAAAAAAAAGGCTCGCCCTATAGACGCTAGGGACCAATTCTTAGTTTTCCTAATAAACTTTAAATGATAAACAGTATTCTTAATTTAAAAGCAATTAAGAATACTGCTTACTATTTAAAAAATGAATTATTCTCTAGCTTCTCTATGGAAAGGATCATTACTTGATTCAAGAAAACTTTCTATCGGTTTAGCTAACCTTTTTTCCTTATGATGTTTAAAACCCCAATAGTCTTTAGTCATGGCATCTAAAAGCCCAGTAAAAATAGCCAATTTTTAGAGGTAAGGTTACTTTAATTCGCAGATCGCTGAATATTTGTACGGATGTTAGGAAATATTTATATTTATTTATTTATTTAAATATTTCCCAACATTATATTTATTTATTTATTTAAATATTTCCCAACATTCGTACAAATATTCAGCGATCTGCGAATTAAAGTAACCTTACCCCTAAAATTTGGCTATTTTTACTGGGACTTTTTATTTTTACTTTTATAGATAATTACATGATAATATATAATCGTGTCTAACATATTTTTATGATAGAACTTACTGTTTGGCTGGCAAACGCAAAAAACCCATATTTTCGACCTTTGGGGACTTTTGGAAAATTCGTTTAAAATGGTGTTCCGAACATTCGTGTGTTCGTTTCAGTGACCTGCGAATTATTGTAAGCTTGAATGCTATTTTGACTGGGGTGTAAGGCACATGTTTTAGAAAAGAAGCGGTAGTATCCCCAGCATTGATTATCCCAAATATCTTCACCATTTACAAACCAATGTTCCCAAATATTCGCCACCACAAATCAGCACCACGAAAACCCTCGCTTGAATTATAACAAAAACTGCAAATTACAGTGGTTGAACATTGCAAACATTAGTTTAATTTCTAACGGTCGGCAAGAGGAATTAATACCCTTAATTTCTGCGGAATGTCGTGGTCAACGGCAGACATATTATATGCCTGCGTTTTGTGGTGGAAATCCAGAGGGGCATTACTTTAAAACTCGGTAGACGAGAGGCTATATCTAGCTCAGATTATTTTGTAGCGAACTAGATTAATCTGTACGCTTTTTACTTATTTGGGGATAAAAACTACTAAAATAAAAAGCTCTTTTCACTCCTTATATATTGTCTGATTTCAGTATATAACTTTTGAGGGCAAGAGATACAATCTCTACATAGTATAAAACAAAGTCGCTTCCCGCAGTCTGTCCCTATGTATGCCTAGATCTTTAAAACTACGCAACGGATTATGATGCGGTTTTTTTAAATAGATAGAGTGATTCAAGAGAAAAGTTTTGATGTATAATACATGCATAATATATCCGTGCGAAGCTGGGACGGGTCGCTAGTGTATGATAAAAATATGATCAAATTTGAAGGCATTAGATCAACCCTTTCTTTATTAGGTTTACCCCATTGCAAGAAAAGGGTTTTTTGTGTAAATAATTAATTAGAAACTAGTCTTGTATATCTTATTTTTTTGTAACACATGATAGGTCAGCGTCTGACCACTATCACCTACCTGATGGTAGGTGACGATGCGGCCTAAGATGTAACACGCCTTCCTAGAAGATCCCTATTCACTCGCGACTTGAAGACCCCCAAATTGTACAAGGAAAAAAAAACTTAATTTTTAATCGTTTTCTTATGACGTTACACGTAAAATTATCGTCCGTCAGACAACCATTCCAACGATTGACATCACTACATAGTATAAAACAAAGTCGCTTTCTCTGTCCCTATATCCCTTTGTACGCTTAAATCTTTAAAACTACGCAACGGATTTTGATGCGGTTTTTTTTAATAGATAAATTGATTCAAGAGGAATGTTTATATGTAAACATGCATAATATAGCCGTGCGAAGCCGGGGCGGGTCGCTAGTGTTTAATATTAGTTAGAATTAATACGCTGGGCCGGTGCAGAAATGATCCCCTAAGTACCATTAATTTGTTTGAAATTACGTTTCCAACGTTAGTACGATTTGACTTTGACCGAACCACTAGAAATTCTCGTATAATGCAGGATTCCAACGTATAAAGTGTTGCATTGTTACCTTTACTTTGGAAAATGCAATATTCCTTTGGGAAAACCACTAGTTCATATAAAGGACATGTCCATCCTTTGTGTTTAATATTGCTAAGCCGTTTTAACGAAACTGACATTCTTGGAAAGTACCTGCTTAAGTAGATAAAAACGTGTAACCTTTATTAAATAGTAGACCTTAACGAGATAACTTAAGGTATTTTTTGCATCAAGTATATTTTATCATTTTGTCAAATATTTCACTGAAAATTTTGAACTTTATTTGTACTCACAACCAGATTGTTATAGGGGTTAAAAAATACCGCGACCTGATTCTGGTTTTTTTTTTATAATTTAATTCAATTCATTTATTTCAGACTTTTACATCCATAGTGTTGTTAGTATGACTTATAAACTAGAAGTTAGTAAAAAACATAGACATATAAGATATTTAATTAATTGGGCCGATATTTATGATTCAATAGGGCCTAGTGCCATAGTGTTAATAAACCTCACATTCCCTTCCTTAAGTCTTGTTATATGGTTTCCTGGAAGAGATCGCCCTTTAGAAGGCCACGCTTTTTGCCACTTTAAGATTTTTCTCATATTTAAGTTTTCGGTTTACAGTTTGTATTTTATGTGAAAACGGAGGTTTTCAAGTCGACGCTTTTATACTTTTTTTGATGTATGACCTTTTTATTGAATGAATGAAATGAATGACTTTATTGAATTTTTTTTTAAGACTATTTATTAAGATATTATATAAGATATTCCAAGTGATCATGTGTATACCTATACATAAGTATCGAGAGAAATAAAGAAATTTGACTTTGAATGAACTTTTAACTGTAAATATAATAATAGGTAATCAGATTTTTATAATATTTTTTTCTTTCTAAGATACAATAAACTGTATTTATTTAGTGTCCACAAAAACAAAAAAGATAGTCAAATCTATCTTTTTCGGCCCGTCGTTAAAATCGTGTCTCATGAAAATGATGCTTGCAACAGCATCGAAATATCCAGCTCCAATAAAAAAAAACGAATATTTGGTAAATATCCCGTTTCAAATAATTTTAAACATGGTGAACTAATCATTTTAAATACTGTACCACATATTTCACAGTTGAAATACTAACACAATGTTAAATCGTTGAACCAGATAACCGCCCCAGTCCAAAACTATTTCTCATCTGATGGTGTCACAAAATATTCTGTGTATTCGTTGAAAGAGACGTGGTATAGAACCTACGCGAACATATTACTATATGGAACTGAGTTCTAATGGAAGTGACTAGATTTCTATCTTGAATTTTATTTAATACTAGCGACCCGCCCCGGCTTCGCACGGCTATATTATGCATGTATTATACATATAAACTTTCCTGTTGAATCACTCTATCTATTAAAAAAAACCGCATCGAAATCCGTTGCGTAGTTTTAAAGATTTAAGCATACATAGGTATATAGGGACAGAGAAAGCGACTTTGTTTTATACTATGTAGTGACACTAGTGACTAGCTTTTGCCCGCGACTTCGTCCGCGTAGGATTCGAAAACTTGCAGTAGATTAGACCAAGGAATTACGTTGTTCCATACAAACTTTGCCCCCTTTTTTCACCCCCTAAGAAGTAGAAATTTGGAAAATTCTTTCTTATCGGATGCCTACGTCATACAAAGAATACACCCTCCAAGTTTCAGGTCTCTACGATCAGCGGCTTAGGCTGTGCGTTGATCCGTCAGTCAGTCAGTCGTTCAGGACAAAGCATTTTATATGTATAGACTACGCGGTTTCACCCGCGTAACTCCCGATCCCATGGGAATATTGGGATAAAAAGTAGCTTATAACACTAATGAATCAATGTATCCTTATACCAAGTTTCATTAAAATCTGTCCAGTAGTTTCGAAGCCTATTCAATTCAAACAATAAAATCTTTCCTCATGATACTAATGTTTAGTATAGGTAGAAAAAAAACATTGATGGTTACCTTGTCAATAACGCTTACGTTCCCGTAACGTGAGCGTGACGTCACACTTTTTTGTGAATGCCGGTGTTCACCGATTTATAAGGCGTTACCACGTCGAAAACTTCCCACTTTATAAATCAAATATATATAAATTACGTGTCACGTTGTTTGTGCGCGATGGATTCCTAAACTACTAAACCGATTTTAATCAAATTTGCACACCGTGTGCAGTTTGATCCAACTTGAAAGATAGGATAGCTTACATCTTAATTTATCCCGATATTCCCACGGGATCGGGAGTTACGCGGTTGAAACCGCGGAGCGCAACTAGTTTAATATTAAGTTAATGTAGATTATAGCAAAGATAAATTTTTATTAGGACGAAGCATCGAATATAAAACAAAATACGCTTTTTACCTTTGACTAACTTTTATAGCAGATATATCCAAGGGCCATTTCCATTAAAAAAATATACGTTGACAACATTAAACGAGCTCGGCAAGTAGTTTTTGGACGAACATAGCTCGAAATTAGTTTCCCGACTCAATTTGCGTGTCATGCACAAATCTTGTTGTAGAAATGAATGTGAAGCGACTGCATTGTGTTGCAAGTTGGTGATAATTTCATTGCAGCTAGCGTAGGTTTGTCGAGGGCATAATTAATTACACAGGGTTATTGGTAATTATATTAGCAAGCCGTTGAGAGCTACTTCTGTACACCTTAACAAACAACTTTTGTTCTACGACTTTTGGAAATTCGAAAAAAAAAAAAAAAAAATTTGAGATTATGTAAATTCGAAAAACAGCTGGTTTTTTAAAACAAAGGCCATCCAGACTAAGAACAGTAGATAAAACTTAAAAAATAAGTAAAAATTAAAGGTAAATGACCTCTCCGTGTAAGTAACAGCTGATTTTCAAATAAACCTAACCTCAAAAATTTCCAAAAAATTTTCGAATTTTCAGAAGTCGTAGAACAAAAGTTGTTTGTTTAGGTGCACAGAAGTAGCCCTCAACGGCTTGCTAGTATAATTACCAATAACCCTGTATATACCGTGTAATTATCCATACAAAATGAGATTATTTTCTCCCCTAACCATTGTTCAATTTTGATGTTTTCTTTTTTTGTGTAATTAATCATTACTACATAGTATAAAATAAAGTCACTTTTCGCCGTCCCTATGTCCCTTTGTATGCTTAGATCTTTAAAACTACGCAACGGATTTTGAAGCGGTTTTTTTTAATAGATAGAGTGATTCAAGAGGAAGGATTATAATATGTATAATATATGCATAATATTGCCGTGCGAAGCCGGAGCGGGTCGCTAGTTCATTAGAAACAAGCATTGTCTTTCTTTTTACCCGACTGCGCAACGCAAAGGAGTGGTAATGTGTTCATTATTTTATTTTTTTATCACTTAGAAGTTGAAATAATAAAACTCCCGCTACGCTTTCATTTTTTTACACCGATTACTCGAAAACGGCTTAACCGATTGAGATTTTATGACGTGATAATCTCCATATATATAAAATTCTCATGAAATTTTGTGAGCATATTCAGTAGGTCTGAAAATCGGCCAACATCTATTTTTTTTTGTTTTTTTTTTTTGTAAATAGCAAAACAACGTTTGCCGGGACAGCTAGTATCTAATAAATTGATGGGATACCTGCATTCAAAAAAAGGGTCACGGTAATATTGTGTGACGTCATGCGTCATGGTAACATGAACATGTCGCGTCCGTTCCCGTTAGGAGAAAGAGTATTTAATAATAATATTCATCTGAGCTGGTGCTATGGTGACGAGTGACGAATATCTCTATATATATAAAATTCTCGTGTCACGGGGTTCGAACTTGAACTCCTCCGAAACGGCTCGGCTGCTCACAAAATTTCATGAGAATCGGCTCATGAAATTTTGTGAGCATATTCAGTAGGTCTGAGAATCGGCCAACATCTATTTTTTTTTTGTATAGCAAAACAACGTTTGCCGGGACAGCTAGTACATATATAAAAGTATTAAAAAAAGGAATAAACAAAAAAAAACAAATGTTTTCATCTTTTTCCTATAACGTTTTCACGTAAAATTATTGTCCGTAAACCGACTTTACAGACAACCATTTTTTTTTTTCTTAACGGGATACTTCAGGGATAATCCCATAAAAATTTTATGAGGCTCTTTGAAATGATGAACAAAATTGCATCGCGAGCGTGCAGCAAATGCTCAGTTTTTGGTGACAAAGTTCAAACCTGTTTTACACAGAATTACATCTTTCCTATAATTCGGTTAACAAAATAACAACTCCTGTAATAAATTCTACAGAACTATAAGTTACCTAGAACGTCTTAGAGTCTCCTTGGAACTAACGGTAAACAAACTTGAGTAGGTACTAGAGATTTGATTAGAGTTGCCAGGTGAAATTTATTTACATAATTTTCGGGTGTCTTGTTTTTAAAACTTGGTTAAATGATTGGTAAAACAACACAGCTCCTTTTTTAATGTATACTCTAATAGCTGTGCCTGCGGTTTCACCCACGTCTGATTTCTTTAATATACAAACCTTGACTTGACGGATGCCCCTTAAACTGAAGTAAAATCTATAAAACCGTGATAAGAATTGTCATCATGTATGGATCGGAGTGCTGGGCCATGAAGAAGAAGGATGAGAGAAGATTGCATGCAGCGGAGATGAAAATATTGAGATGGAGTAACGAGGATAGATAAAATTAGTAATGAGTACATTACAGGAAGCCTGAAAATAGCACCGGTTACTGAAAAATTAAAGGGAACCGTTTGGGTTGGTATGGAAATGTGATGAAAATAAAGGAGATGCATGTGACTAGAAGAGTGATGAGTATGAATGTAGAGGAATGGAGAGGAAGAGGACGACCTAAGGAAAAGATGGATGATAAGACATGAGAGAGATGAATGTGAACGATGAGATGACGACTAATAGGAGTGAATGGAAGAAGAAGACATACTGCGCCGACCACAAATAAATTGGGATAAGGGCAGGAAGATGATGACAAACCTTGACTTGATAATAATGAACATAATAATATAATTATCCAATTTGGTGAATTCGTTCGGAAATTATGCGCGTACATACATACATTTCGGAGATTATTTTTTTATATTTTTAGATTTAAAGAAGGCGCCATGGTGAATTAATTCTGACCTGACCTGTTTATAACTTAGTAAAATATCCCAGTAATGTACTGAACATCTGCAACTTTAAATATATCAAAATCTCGGGAGAATATTCCGCTCACACTGGCAACACTTTTGGACTGTGGTTAATATTCTCAAAACTTTCTCTGGCATTCCGTCCACTTAACTCTGCCTGACCACTTTAAGACTATTTTTCTCGATTTCCTTACCAAATCGAGTAAATTTTTTTACAATATCTTGGTGGTAAAGTTTTAATTATTAATAGTTTACAGCTCGTTATGCTGGCAACTTTGTAGACTTTTTAAAGGAGTATATTTTATAGGTTTAAAGGTTGACGCTGATATGAACTTATAAAATAAGTGAACAGACCAAACCTGCAACAAAATCCGTAAAATTTTAATAATAAATTACCTAGACCTAAGACGATAAAATTTTTTATGTAAAACTTTAGAGAATAAAACCTAAAATCGACAAAGCACGTAACAAATTACCGAACCGCTTATTAGTAACAACACAATATACTGGATCGGTTATGATACAACGTGAAATACTAGACCAGTTATGGTAACATTTATGTGGGCTAACCAAAAATCAACAAAGCACGTAACAAATTACCGAACCACTTATTATTAACAATACAATATACTGGATCGGTTATGATACAACGTGATATACTAGATCGGTTAAAGTAACATTTATGTGCGCTAATTAACATTGTTCCCATGGTAAAGGTATAAATCATCGTGTTGCCACCCGTGGCTTAATTTGTTCCAGACGGTTTGACGAGTTCTGGTACTAGGCAAGCCTACTTCATCTTTTACATAACCCACAGTATTCTGCGTAAATCGCATGGATTACAGTTGCTGGCACTGGATATCTCTCTCTCTGTAGTCGGCCCCTCATGACTTAGGATCGTGGTCATCAGTGGGTCTGCATCTGCAACGGATGACCCGTCTCCAGCGACTTCTATTCATTGCCTCCATAACGATTTTGTGGAACTTGTCGGTTGAATTGGGTTTGATTTGGTCCGTCCATCGGGTTTGGGATCGACCACGCGATAACTGCACTGGATAAATAATCTTAATTAGTTCTAAAGTAGTATTTGCGCGAAAAAGATATAGTGTACCGTGAAATACTGGACTAGTTATGGTACAGTAGGTTTGCACAAAATTAAATTGAAGAAAAATGAAAGTAAAAAATAGCAATTTTAAAACTTTATGGAGAGTCCTCAGTTTTGCTGTATAACGTGAAATACTGAAACCGTTACGGTATGACACGAAATACCGGATCGGTTATGGTACAATGCAAAATTGTACCATAGTGATAGTGATAGAGTGCCGAGTGCTATACTTATAAATGTTATATGTATGTATTTATCCTTTTTTTGCTTTGAATAAGCGTGTATGTATAAGTTTGATCACTAGTTAGATCCCGGTAAGCGGGGTCTCTTGTGTTTGTTTAAAAAAAAACTGGTTGCCTGTAAAGTCGGTATACGGGCGAAAGTTTTACGTGACAACAACTGTGCACGAGTGGAAGGGACGCGTGCCTTTCACTTTTTATGTCTGTCTCTCTCGCTCTTAGGCGGGCTAACCATGCCCGCGTGCCTCTCACTCGCTCTCATTGTGAGCGCATAACGTCAGCGGAGCGTAACGCAGTTTCTTGAAGTGTCACCCGGCAAACCAATTTATAAGACGTTGTCACGTCAAAATAGTTTGATATTTGTTTTTCCTTATGGGTTAAGGTATCGTCACGATTGACGGGTTTATTCATAGCGCAAATTTTATATTATAAGTCATAGTAGTGGAAACATTTAATTTGCTTTTTGTTATTATTGTAATTTCTTACTATTTTTTAAGAGCAGTTTGTTTTCCTAAGAAATAAATAAATAAATAAAAATACCGGACGCCATAGTGGACGTGAAGCCATATATTTGAAGCGAACTTCTCCATTTCATATTCCTTACAAAATACACTAAATATAACATATTTAGAACTCTCTACTATAAAGGATTTAAGGGGTCACGTACATAAAGATCAATTTCAAAGGGAGGTCAAATAACATCCTTAAAATCAATTTGCCTTTTTCTCATCGGCCACGGTAAATTCAACCTTATGTCTAAATAAATACAAGCTAGTAAAATGAACAATATGGCTTGGGTAAAGGGGTTTGATTGTGACCTTTCGAAGTTTTTCGCATGAATACCTTTTTTGACCCGTTTTTAGTGAAAAGACTATTCATTCAGTAATAAGTTACCTGATTTAATTTGGTGACGGTCAGATAATAACGTTTTGTAAAGGTTAAACATTGATAATTTTACTATTTAAACGGTGTATGATTTTTAATGTTTAATCCCACGGAATCCCTGCTGCTGCTTGTTCGCGACGACCTACAGTGGCCAATCTGAAGTCATGGGGACCCTTGGCCTTTGGTTACTATGGCTAAGTGGGTTTCCTCAGGACTCCTTGTGCGATTGTGGGGGATCCATCCAACCGATGGCGCACCTGATTACCTGCTGTCTATGCGCTGTGATATGATAGGGATAAATAGGCATTATTTTATAAAAAGACTAGCGACCCGCTCCGGCTTCGCACGGCTATATTATGCATGTATTATACATATAAACCTTCCTCTTGAATCACTCTATCTATTAAAAAAACCGCATCAAAATCCGTTGCGTAGTTTTGAAGATTTAAGCGTACATAGGGATATAGGGACAGAGAAAGCGACTAGGTGCAAGGTACCTCTATTGTAATAAAATTTTAAAAATAGAGAAATAACAAACACTATAATTTAAGTATAAGATGTTATTCTTCTGAAATTTTATTTTAGTACTTTTAATAAGTACTTATTGCATGCCCGCAATGGGTAAATTGTTGTTACTTAATTTTAAAACTACCTACCATCCATTGTACACAATTTATACAATAAAAAATCTTATTCTTATTCTGCAAACGATCTCAATATAGGGCCACGGATGATGGGGTTGCCGTGGTCCTAACTTTTTGGTTAACTGTTACTTTATTGACGGTGTTTGCACGAAGAAGAAGTGTGTAAATTTAGATACCTTCAAATCAAGTCAAAGTTAAGATTCTTTTTTTATTTGGAAGCATACTTTAAGTGATTAAAAAAAATACACACCAAATGCAGATTTACATCAATCAAATGCAGATTACACCAAATAGAAACCAAATAGACGACCTCTGTGGCGCGTCGGGCGAACACCCGACTGCGACGCAGAAGGTTGCGGGTTCGATTCCCGCCGGGAACAAGTATTTATGCTGACCATAAATTCTTGTTTCTGGTTCTGGGTGTTTCCTATATGTATAATATGTATATATAAGTAGTTTATCCGTTATCTGGCACCCATAACACAAGCATTAAGTTGCTTAGCTTGGGGCTGGATGGCGATGTGTAATATGTCCTGAAATATTTATTTAGAAACACTGAAATCAGACAATAAGGGAGTAAAAATCTGGTTTTTTTTTTGTATGAGAATTATCTAGAGTAATCTAGACCATAACTTATTATACACAGAATAACTAAAAAATAACATTAACACAATCACTATCACTACATAGTATAAAACAAAGTCGCTTTCTCTGTCCCTATATCCCTATGTATGCTTAAATCTTTAAAACTACGCAACGGATTTTGATGCGGTTTTAAATAGATAGAGTGATTCAAGAGGAAGGTTTATATGTATAATACATGCATAATATAGCCGTGCGAAGCCGGGGCGGGTCGCTAGTAACTTATACAAAATAAGTATTTTTACAATAATATTTGCAAAATGGCGACTTTTATTTCGCATGTCTGTACGCGCCCATGGGAAATCTCATATATAAATTATTCGAATCTCGCGACGCCCGACACAAACGTCAGAAAGAATAACTTACAGGCATAGAGAGAAGGTGATAACAGTGGATAAGCAGGTCTAATATCGCTACTTTCAACTAATCGTATCCGAATATAAATTGAATTTTATCTATTTTGTATAGGATTTTATATGATTGAATCATTTAATCACATTAAGTAAGTTATCTGTGTCATCATAGAACATACTTACTAATGCTTCTTTTTCCGATTACAAAAAAATACCATCAAAGTAGCTCAAAATACCCCTAAATTCAACTTTTTGAAAAAATGGTTGTCTGTAAAGTCGGTTTACGGACGATAATTTTACGTGATAACGTCACGTCATAAGAAACCGATGAAATATTGTTTTAATTTTTACTTATACAATGTGTTTCAGCGAAGGGGTATTAATACGAAAGGGGGTTGTTCTAGGCGTCTAGGCTAACAACTTTTGTTCTACGACTTTTGAAAATTCGATGTTTTTTTTTCGAAAATTCTGAGGAAATTTTTACTTGAAAATCAGCTGTGTCATACAAAAACTTCAAACGAAATGTTCGAATTTCCAAAAGTCGTAGAACAAAAATTGTTCGCCTAGACGTCTAGAACAACCCCTTTCGTATTAATACCCCTTCGCTAAAACACATTGTATTCTTTTCTTAGGTAAATATCCTACTAATATTATAAATGTGAAAGTTTGTGTGTGTGTATGTGTGTGTGTGTGTGTGTATGTTTGTTACTCCTTCACGCAAAAACTACTGGACCGATTGCGTTGAAACTCAGTATGTAGATAGCTGGAGACCTGGATTAACACATAGGTTACTTTTTATCCCGATATTCCTACGGGATCGGGACTTACGGGATTACTCTTTTACGCAAAAACTACCGAACAGATTGGGATGAAACTCGGTAAGTAGATAGCTGGAGACCTGAATTAACACAAAGGGTACTTTTTATACCGATATTCCCACGGGATCTGGACTTACGGGATCAGAACTCAAGATGTATTTAAAAAGGTTGTTTAAAAAGGCGGAGGCGGAGAGAGTGATGAAGGGGAGAAGGGTAGAACAGAAAATGGGGAGCACAGGAAAGGGGGAGGACAGGAAAGGGGGAAGTCAGGAAAGGGGGAGGACAGGAAAGAGGAAGGGGATGAAAGAGGGAGAGGATGAAATGGGGAGAAGAGGAAAGGGGGACGACAGGAAAGGGGGAGGACAGGAAAGCAGGAGGACAGTAAAAAGGAAGAGGATGAAATGGGGAGAAGAGGAAAGGGGGAGGAGAGAAATGGGGGAGGGGAGGAGAGAAATGGGGGAGGGGAGGAAAGGGGATGGTAGGAAATACGGAGGGGATGAAATGGGGAGTCGAGGAAAGGGGGAGGAGAGGAAAGTGGGAGGGGAGGAAAGGGGATGGTAGGAAATAGGGAGGGGAATAAGGGTAAGGAGAGGAAAATGAGAGGGTGGAAAAGAGGGAGAGGAGGAAAGGGGGACCTAACCTTACCTAACCTTCTCCATCCGTGACAGTAATGTGTCAAAAAAACATTCCGGGCCTATCTGGACTCCTATAAACGTAAGCGCTCGCTTCGCTCGCACGTGTTTGCTACTTCATCCGCGACGTTTCCGAGTCAGAAAAGCATTCTGGGTCTGTCTGGACTCCTAAAAATGTAAGCGCTCGCTTCGTTCGCACGTGTTTGCTACTCCATCCGCGACGGTTCCGTGTCAGAAAAACATTCTGGATCTGTCTGGACTCCTAAAAATCTAACCGCTCGCTTCGCTCGCAAGTGTTTGCTACTCCATCTGTGACGGTTTTGTATCAGAAAAGCATTCTGGGTCTGTCTGGACTCCTAAAGATCTAACCGCTCGCTTCGCTCGCACATGTTCAGTCGCAATAACTAAGCTAACCTACTCCATCCGCGACTGTTTCGTGTCAGAAAAGCATTCTGGGTCTGTCTGGACTCCTAAAAATGTAAGCGCTCGCTTCGCTCGCACGTGTTTGCTACTCCATCCGCGACGGTCCCGTGTCCGAAAAGCATTCTAGGTCTGTCTGGACTCCTAAAAATCTAAACGCTCGCTCCGCTCGCACGTGTTTGCTACTCCATCCGCGACGGTTCCGTGTCAGAAAAGCATTCTGGGCCTGTCTGGACTCCTAAAATCTAACCGCTCGCTTCGTTCGCACGAATTTGGTCACAATAACTAACCTATCCTACTCCATCCGCGACGGTGACGTGACATAAAAGCATTCTGGGTCTGTCTGAACTCTTAAAATCTAACCGCTCTCCCAAACTTCACTTTCCACGACTTTAATTTCCTACGACATCGCTTTTCCAAGACACCGTTCTCCCAAGACACAGTTTTTCCACAATGTTTCTTTTTGCTTTTTCATAACGTCGATTTTCCACGTCTTCGCTTTCCCAAGACTTCGGTCTCCCACGAGACCTCACGTTACCTTGACGTGACGTTCCTTCCCTTCACGTCTTGCTTTCCTATAACACCGCTTTCCCTTAATACTGGCATTGCTAAACACAAAAACTACTATACGAATTGTGATGAAAGTCGGTAGCAGGTAGCTAGAGACCCTAACAAATAAGCTACTTCTTATTCCGATATTCCTACGAGACTCGGACTAGCGCGGGTGAAACCGCGGGGCGCAGCTAGTATACTTATAATACATAGAAACAACCAGACCTCAGACAAATATCTATACATAAATACTTGTCTGAGGCGGGAATCGAACCCGCAACCCTGTGTTTGGCAGTCCGGCATGGTGACCATTGTGCCAACTGGGTCGTTAATGGCGAATCAGTATGGCGCATTAGTGAGGCAACTCTTTTTCTTAATACATTAGTAGAATTAAAGAAAACAATACTAGAATATTTTGACCTTCACACAGAAGCACGACGTAAAAGCTTTCTCTAACCAAATAAACACATACATTACCACCCATTCCCACCTACATAAAATCAAAAATCTAATCTACCCTTAGTAAATACGTATAATATAATTTTACTACATTACGATACACTGTTTTCCACTTCGATTGGCATTGGGGACAGAAACAATTCTCTATTTATACTATAAGTGAAGGTACTAAAACGAACTGACCCTTAAGCCATGGTCACACTCGTAATATTTTTAAGCTATGGCATAGCTTTTATCGCGGGCTTTGAACGCGGCAACCGAATCAAGAAATTCCGTAACGAAAATAAAACCTAACACCCCCCACTCCGCCTACCATAGCCTCTGCCCGCGACTTCGTCCGCGTATAACACGAAAATGGTTTTAATAATAGGACTTAGACCCCCTTATTCCAAAACGAGGTTTAAGGATAGTCCGAGATGTGGATTTAAACCTTAGATTTAGACACAGATTTACTCGTGAACTATAGTCTAAACACTATCCCTATATAATCTCTAAGGATAGTGTTTAGACTATAGTTCCCTATATAATCTATAGGGATAGTGTTTAGAATATAGTTCACGAGTAAATCTGTGTCTAAATCTATGGTTTAAATCCACATCTCGGACTATCCTTAAACCTCGTTTTGGAATAAGGGGGAGAGTGTCTTAGAGCGACTCATGGCCTAAAGCCTACGGATAGTTGTAGACCATTGTTCCAACAGTTGAAGATTTTAACATTACCATGCTTGTTTATTTTCGAGACTTTAATATTTACTAAAAGCAACCTTCACTTATTCACGGGAATGAATAGTGCTCGTCTTAGACATAAACTTTTTGTACCTAAATACAATACAGCTTTTTTTGGGAAAAGCTTTATGGCACTGGCTCCTATGATGTACAGTGAGTTGCCAGATCGTATAGCTCAAATTGAAGACTTCTCTATGTTTAAGAGAGAATTACATAATTTTTTGACGGAAAAGTCCTTTTATAGCCTTAAAGAATATTTACCAATGTATAGAATGAGTTAATGACATATAATTGACTTGATTTGACTTGACTTGATGACTTGATTTTAATGTAATAACTTTTAATTTTATTATTTGACATTTCACTATTAATTTAGAAGTTTTCAAAAATGTGGCAAAATAAAACCCTTAAAAAAACTTTCTACCCCCTTTTTAACTCCATAAACAGGGTTATTGGAAATTATACTAGCAAGCCGTTGAGGGCTACTTCTGTGCACCTAAACAAACAACTTTTGTTCTACGACTTTTGGAAATTCGATCATTTTTCGAAAATTTTGAGGTTAGGTTTACCTGAAAATCAGCTGCTCCTTACACGGAAAGATCATTAACCTTAAAATTTTACTTATTTTTTAAGTTTTATCTACTGTTCTTAGTCTGAATGACCTTTGTTTTAAAAAATCTGCTGTTTTTCGAATTTACATAGCCTCAAAATTTTCATATTTTTTTTCGAATTTCCAAAAGTCGTAGAACAAAAGTTGTTTGTTTAGGTGCACAGAAGTAGCCTTTAATGGCTTGCTAGTATAATTTCCAATAAAACTGTATATTATTTTAATAAAATACGAAACACGTCTTCCATCAATTCTGTTAAAGAATGTTTATGCAGAAGTCGATTGGACCAAAGGACCAAGGAATCAGGTTGTCCCATACAAACTTTGTCCCCCTTTTTCACCCCCTTAGGGGTAGAATTTCGGAAAATCCCTTTGTATATCCGATACACGTCACACAAAGAACACATCCTCCAAGTTTCAGGTCTCTATGATCAGCGGTTTAGGCTGTGCGTTGATCCGTCAGTCAGTCAGTCATTCAGGACAAAGGATTTTATATGTATAGAAGACTAGCGACCCGCTCCGGCTTTGCACGGCTATATTATGCATGTATTATACATATAAACTTTCCGCTTGACTCACTCTATCTATTAAAAAAACCGCTTCAAAATCCGTTGCGTAGTTTTAAAGATCTAAGCATACAAAGGGACATAGGGACATAGTAACATAGGGACATAGGGACGGCGAAAAGTGACTTTATTTTATACTATGTAGTGATAAGATATAAATCAATTGTAGATAGATATAGATTAAAATAGCTACTAATACTTACGTCAAATAATATTGCCCTACAAATTATAAATAGCATAAAATGGTTTATACAATCGCCTCCATCATAATCATATAACGAAAATACCTCAATAAAGCTGAATAAAATGAAAACACACCATTAAGCCTTCGCCCCTGAAAGTCAGTGCTAATTGCTAATGTCAGATGCCAACAGGCATTGTTGTACGTACAAAAGGGGTGTGAAAGGGTGCCCTACCTTAATGCCCTTTGTCGAACTTGGTGCCATTGATTGGGCGGACTTTTGGTGCTGGATGTTGTAGAAATGTACAGTGTGGGTCACGTGTATACTGAAATCGTTTGCGATAAAAGTTATAATAAAACGCTTTAAAAAATTAACGAAGTCCAATTTTTTTAATTTTAAATACCTTTTTTTTCGTAAAGTGGGAGATTAGTTATCGGTTTCCTTCATTTTCTCTTTCTGTTACGGTTTTTCGTGACACGTTTTTGTAACGTTGCCTTTTTCTCGGCTAGGTCGCCAACCCGCGTTTAGGAATTTCGTTCCAAATATTAGTAAAATACCAAATATACTCGTACCACTTCCATTTTTTTTGCCTAGTTTGCTGACCCTTTAGGTCTATGCTTTAGGTAGACATGACCAAAGACTTGAAAAGCTTAATCTTATTGAAGATATTACTGTAATCGTTTGCGATAAAAGCTATAATAAAACGCTTTAAAAATTACCTAAACATTTTCGAAAAACTTCTAAAAAAATACCACTACAATTGTTTATGTCTCAAGGTTGCTGACGCTGTT
Organism: Idaea aversata; assembly: GCA_907269075.1. Lineage (NCBI taxonomy): Eukaryota > Metazoa > Arthropoda > Insecta > Lepidoptera > Geometridae > Idaea > Idaea aversata. Next base: position 2,633,317 of record OU026100.1, read on the forward strand.
GGGAGGCGCTTTCAAAGACTTAAAAACCTTAATCTTATTTTAGATCAATAAATATTTATTTAAGTTTAATATTATGTACTAATCATATTGGCAATTATGTTGCTCTTAATACAAGTTTTTTCATAACCTAAATACGCACAGCTGCCGCCCAATTGCCGTAACTTACGCACACACGACGACGCATTAGTTAAGCGCACGTCCAGTTGACGCATACGTTACGTTGACGCAAACAATAATTGGTATGCCTGTAAAATAAAACTACGCGTAATCGTCACTTTAACTGCACGTATGCTGCCGCCCAATTGCCGTATTCTTATGCAGCGCGTCTTGACTGCGTTTGCGTCATAACCATAGATTTCGTATTGCTAAGACGCACTCGTCACGCACACGTTACGCACTCGTCACGCACTCGTCACGCACTCGTCACGCACACGTAACGCAAACCTAAACGTCGTAACGTGTGCGTGACGAGTGCGTCTTAGCAATACGAAATCTATGGTTATGACGCAAACGCAGTCAAGACGCGCTGCATAAGAATACGGCAATTGGGCAGCTGCACGTCTACTTCACCTACGCATGAAACAAGTTGTGTTGCCGTCTGTTGCCGTCATATTTGACGTTCTTAGTTTCATTTGTGACATTTATCTGTCGTCAAAATTTAGCGCGAAATGTTTTTGTGCGATACTCAAAGATTTTATACTACTTACTAGTATAAAATCTTTGGCGATACTAGGGCAATACGGCGAGCGCGCGATGTTTGGGTTTGCGTAACGTGTGCGTGAGACGTGTGCGTCTTAAGAAATTAGGGCAATACGAAGTCTATAGTTATGACGCAAACGCAGTTAAGACGCGCTGCATAAGAATACGGCTGGCTTTGTACCTATGACTTTCTCGATTTCGTCAGCGTAAGAGGAAAATTTTCCAAAAATTCTTTCTTAGCGGATGCCTACGTCATAATAGCTGTATGCCAAGTTTTAGACCGATCTGTCTATTTTGTTGAGCTGTTCGTTGATATAATATCAGTCAGTCAGTCACTTAGAATTTTATATGTTTGAATTCTTATACCTTTCTGTGTATAAGTCACAAATAAAGAATAAAGATTGAGTACGCAATTAAACTTAAATTAATAAAGTCAATTCTTTATCATTTATGTTTTTAAAGAAACTTCTTTTATTAAGGTAAGTACTTTCTTTCTTTCTGGCCAGCAATAAAATTTTTAGCCATTAATTTGCTGAAAAGTTTTATTACTGCTCTATAAGTCAATAGATTTTGAAATGTTCCAACTTCTGAACAAAGACTATGCATAGTATTGCACAGTTCTTCATGAAAATTATCCGAACAGTGTCGCTTACTCAGAAACTGCAGTTCAAACCACGTTTAAACTGAAAATCCAGCGCACGAAACTTCTAGCAAAATCAAACTAAAAAAGTGTTAGGTACTCGAAACTACATTTTAACTGAACCCCGAGTTTATTTAACTTCAACGACCACTGTAAAGACAATTTTAAAACCTTCCCTCGTCGTTTGGTGACATCGAGTGTTAACTGTGAAATAGTAAAAAAAAATGAACGTGACACGGGCCACGCGTTTGGTACGAAGTCCCTTTACCTTTCTTTTTTTTTAAATTTTTATATCATATTTGTGTGTGGGAGATATTTAACAGGGTGTCCCGTAATGAATGGATAAGCGGGCACCTACGGATAGAGGACACCATGCCAGTTTATACAAAATAAAAGTTATGCTCTATGAAAGTGTCTCGGTTACCGATATAACCAACATTTTAAATTTTTTAAAAATTTCGCTCCCTTCTTCATGTTTTTTTAATGCCAAAACTGCAAATGAAGGAAATATTCCAATCTGTTTTTTGGATAGTATTCCAGGATAAATGTGCTATCGAATGCAAATAATTATTTTTATGACACATCGAAACTTTATTTATAAACCAAGGTTTAACGCAAACTTTAAGATTTTTTAATTTTTTAACCTGAACTTTAACCGTTCCCGGTGCAACTGCAAATTCTAAAACTATATCCCTATTCACCTGCCAACAGTTAACAAGTGCAATTAAGTCTTGGCAGTTCTATTTGACTTCAACGTCGGCATTAATTAAGGTGAGAAACTGCATTTATCTAAAAGCTCTCTTACTGCAAACTCAGATATCGTAGGAACAATAATTTAAGTCGGTATGAAATCACTGCGAGACTTGGTCGCTCGGACCAATTGAAAAGGTGGCGGTCGACGGTCTGCCTAATTATATTGGGAGTTGCAGTGACGGTTCTGTTAGGGTACCGCAGGTCTTACAACCAATACTGTCCATTTATGGCATTTTGGAACGAAATTTCTTAACGCGGGTTAGGGAAGAGACCTAGCCGAGAAAAAATGATACGCGTTATGAAACCGTGAAACGAAAAACTGTTAGAGAAACTAGGCTTCCACATTATATGAAAAAAATGGTGAAGGGACTTTGTTCCAAACGCGACACGTTTAAAAATATAAAAATAAAATAGAAAAGAATAGTAGAATAGTTGTAGAAAATTAATAAAATATTTTATTATTATTATTATTTATTACTTGTAAATAAATAACAAAATTTCCATTAAGTACTGAACCCTATGTTAAAACAAAGTTGTTCTCTTACGGAACTCCCCTAGTACCCAGAGGTATACGATCGCGGAATACTGAACAGTTTTTACAGTTTTCAAGTCCACTGTTTTATTCCGTACTTTTTGCTTTTCAATAACTCTTCGTGTTTTATGTCCAGTTACAAAGTTTGAGCTCAAATGATTTGTATTTCTTGGAAAAACTTTGTACGTTGTGTGAATAGTATAGTTAATTTTTGAATCTTTGTACCTATTTAAGGGAGGATTTTGAAATTACTAATACGAATAATAATCAATAGAGGTGCCAAATTCTCACATTTCTGAAAATCTGCCACTTTATTGAAACAATTTTTGAAAAAAGCCATTTTCACTCACACTCATTTTCATTTTTGCTCACGTATGCTCAAACTTTGACTTGTGTGCCTAGGTATAAGTTTTAGGTTTAGTGATTTTAGTTAATTTATTCAATTCTGCATCTCTTGACATTTTATTGTGATTTATTGAGTGTATAATGTATTTCATTTGGACATTTCTTTTTAATTTTATTATTATTATGTATTTGTTATCTGGTACTTTTTTTTTTTAAATGAAATTATGACATCTGTATAAACTGTAATCTTGTGAATTTGTATAATAATATGGGTTTTGCCTGAAATAAAAATCAATTATTATTATTATTTTGGAAGCTCAAAATTTCTGTAATTATTTTCTGCCCATCAAACATCTGTTTAACCACAAGTTCAATCACAAGTTTCAAAAAACCTAAATGTCAACCAAGCAACCTTAAAATCTTCTTGTGTTTTCATTTTGACGTGACAACGTCTTATAAATTGGTTTGCCGGGTGACACTTCAAGAAACTGCGTTACGCTCCGCTCACGTTATGCACTCACAATGAGAGCGAGTGAGAGGCACGCGGGCATGGTTAGCCCGCCTAAGAGCGAGAGAGACAGACATAAAAAGTGAAAGGCACGCGTCCCTTCCACTCGAGCACAGTTGTTGTCACGTAAAACTTTCGCCCGTATACCGACTTTACAGGCAACCACTTTTTTTTTTTCTTAGTACCTATGTACTATGTATGTAGGTATGTTTACATCATGTTTTATTTTTATGGTGCAATTAAATGTTTATCAATATATTATCTTAAAGTTCCACATGAAAATCATTAACTAATTAAATAAACAATTAAAATTCTAGTTGTAGTTAATGACAGATAGAGGTTTTATGCAACAAAAATATTTGCTCTAGTTTCATCATCCAGGGAGAACACAGTCGACTACGTTTGTATGGAGAGAGCGCCGGTAAACGAGATATTACACAATGCTTATGGTATTTAAGGTTCCCTACCTCAAAAGGTAAAAAAGGAACCCTATTAAGATCACTCTCTTGTCCGTGTGTTGATGTCAATGTTCCGCATTTAAAAAAACATTGAAGGTAACCATAGCATCGTATTATCGTTGCTATAATTACCTTGTCAATAACTCACGTCCCGGAACGTGAGTGGCGTTGCTATGGTTACCTTGTCAATAACGGAACGTGAGCGATGACGTCACACTTTTCTGTGAGTGCTGCCGGTGTTAATCGATTTATAAAAGGTTATCATATCAAAAACTTTAATAGTAACAATAACCGTGGTAGTTTAAAATTATAAATCAAATAAATACACTTTAAACATCTTTCTCGAATAGGTATAAAATAAATTATTTTTCTTCAGCAACCAGCACGGACGATTAAACCCAACAAATGGGCTAAAGTTCCCAGTGTCGGTCAGCTGGTCACTTGCTCACACTATGTAGGTACTACCATAGTCAGTGATAAACACGACCAGAGCGTTTCATACTATATACAGACAATGATGTTTAAAATGAACTGGAATAGAAACAGCATCGGAAATATTCAGAAATTTTTATTAAAAAAAAAATGGTTGTCTGTAAAGTCGGTTTACGGACGATAAATTTAACGTGATAACGTCTTATAAAAACAAAAAATAAATTCCTTTTTTGTCCTTTATATTTTTTTTTTATTTATATTTTTTCCTTTATATAAGTCAGTATTCGTCCCTCGTCACCATAACACAAGCCCAGATGAGCAATATTATTATCGTTGTTATGATTACCTTGTCAATAGCATGACGCGTTCCGGGAACGGGACACTTTTTTGTTAATGCAGGTGTTCCATCAATTTATTAGACTTTATCACGTCATAAAATGAGTACGTATAGGCTTAAGACGATTTTATGTGGTCTTTATACGAATTTTAATGTATTAAGCCTCCAAAGAAATAAAAAAACATTGACTTTGACTTTGAATGTAATTTTTAAATGGTGTTTGCAATAAAGAATGTATATATCTTGCTATTTTTGCCTACGGAATAAACTAAGGAACCGCCGGATGCAACTAGTATTTAATAATATATAATGAGAAAAATTAATCTATAGACATTGGAGTATGATCGAAACGAATCAAACTTTACTTTTGTAAATACAAACATAGAAAACCTCTTTTATTTATTTATTTTTTTTAGCCTATTCCGTCCCACTGCAGGGCAAAGGCCTCCCTCCCCTCCTTCCACTGTTCCCTGTCTAGTGCCAGCTGAGTCCAGTCCCTACGATGCGAGTGCAACTCGTCCCGCCATCTCCTTCTGGGCCTGCCGCGGGGGCGCCTGCTGTTCGGGAACCAGTCCGTGGTGAGTTTTGCCCACATGTGATCGGACATGCGGCAGATATGTCCAGTCCAGTTCCATTTAAGTTCGGCAGCAGTGTGGCCAACGTCCTTAATTTAGAAAACACCTAGACCATAAAATTTGTGGGTAGCGGTGGGAATCGAACACGCAACCTTCTGTGTAATAGAGTGTTCTCTAATTTAGTACAGATAAATAATATCTTTGAATAAAGCACATTTTGTACAGCTGAAAGGAGGTTTTGCTCGGTCCGTTTATAGGGTCGTTTACTGTACAACGTACGCTGAACAAAATTGAGTTTTCTAAAACTTTTAAATTGCTACATTCCCTGTTTCAGTGGTGGAGTAATCTGCACTTTACATACGCTTGTCTTGTACAGCGACGAAATGGGTCCAGTTATCCGGAATATGTTTTTGTAACTGAATTATTTCTTTTATAACAACATATTTCCCAATTCTATGAAATTATTGTTAACATTCTTTCTAAGTAAAATTAAAGTTTCATAAATCCACAGTAATCTTATAAGAATCACTACATAGTCATCACTACATAGTATAAAACCAAGTCGCTTTTTCTGTCCCTATTTCCCTTTGTATGCTTAAATCTATAAAACTACGCAACGGCTTTTGATGCGGTTTTTTTAATAGATAGAGTGATTCAAGAGGAAGGTTTATAGGTATAATACTTGCATAATATAGCCGTGCGAAGCCGGAGCGGGTCGCTAGTATAAAACAAAGTCGCTTTCTCTGTCCCTATATCCCTATGTATGCTTAAATCTTTAAAACTACGCAACGAATATTGATGGGGTTTTTTAGATAGAGTGATTCGAGAGGAAGGTTTATATGTATAATACATGCATTAATATAGCCGTGCGAAGCCGGAGCGGGTCGCTAGTATAAAACAAAGTCGCTTTCTCTGTCCCTATATTCCTATGTATGCTTAAATCTTTAAAACTACGCAACGAATATTGATGCGGTTTTTTTTAATAGATAGAGTGATTCAAGAGGAAGGTTTATAATACATGCATGATATAGCCGTGCGAAGCCGGGACGGGTCGCTAGTATCGTAATAAAAACCTCATGTTACGTAGCAAGTTTTAGCAAAATCGGTGCAGTAGTGTTACCCTAAATATTTTTTTGTAACTGAAATATTTCTTTTATGACAACATATTTCCCAATCCTATAAAAATAATTAATATTCCTTCTAAGTAAAATTAAAGTTTCATAAATCCATAGTAATCTTATAAGAATATCGTAATAAAGCTCATGTTACGTAGCAAGTTTTAGCACAATCGGTTCAGTAGTGTTACCCTACAATAATTATTGCTAATATTCTTTCTAAGTTAAATTAAAGTTTCATAAATCCACAGTAATCTTATAAGAATATCGTAATAAAGCTCATGTTACGTAGCAAGTTTTAGCACAATCGGTTCAGTAGTGTTAACCTACAATAATTATTGCTAATATTCTTTCTAAGTAAAATTAAAGTTTCATAAATCCACAGTAATCTTATAAGAATATCGTAATAAAGCTCATGTTACGTAGCAAGTTTTAGCACAATCGGTTCAGTAGTGTTAACCTACAATAATTATTGCTAATATTCTTTCTAAGTAAAATTAAAGTTTCATAAATCCACAGTAATCTTATAAGAATATCGTAATAAAGCTCATGTTACGTAGCAAGTTTTAGCACAATCGGTTCAGTAGTGTTAACCTACAATAATTATTGCTAATATTCTTTCTAAGTTAAATTAAAGTTTCATAAATCCACAGTAATCTTATAAGAATATCGTAATAAAGCTCATGTTACGTAGCAAGTTTTAGCACAATCGGTTCAGTAGTGTTAACCTACAATAATTATTGCTAATATTCTTTCTAAGTAAAATTAAAGTTTCATAAATCCACAGTAATCTTATAAGAATATCGTAATAAAGCTCATGTTACGTAGCAAGTTTTAGCACAATCGGTTCAGTAGTGTTAACCTACAATAATTATTGCTAATATTCTTTCTAAGTTAAATTAAAGTTTCATAAATCCACAGTAATCTTATAAGAATATCGTAATAAAGCTCATGTTACGTAGCAAGTTTTAGCACAATCGGTTCAGTAGTGTTACCCTACAATACAAGTCTGTCTGAATTTTATGAAGAAACGAAGGTATATTTTTAAATTACCTACCTACGTTTAATATTATAAAATTATTCATTTAGTATATAAGTTTAATATATTGCATGCCTGTAATGGGTAAGTTATTGTTACTTAATTTAAGCCTATTTTAAGATCCTTGTGTACATAACTTTGCAATAAATGTCTTGATTTCTTGAAAAAAAAAAAAAAATAATTATTGCTAATATTCTTTCTAAGTTAAATTAGAGTTTCATAAATCCATAGTAATCTTATAAGAATATCGTAATAAAGCTCATGTTACGTAGCAAGTTTTAACAAAATCGATTCAGTAGTGTTGCAGTATCCTGAACAGTTTATTGTTACTGAAATATCTATAAAATATCTACGTAACACCATGGAAGGGCATCGAAACTGTAATAAACTTAATACGAGTAAATGACGACGAAGACGATGTAAGGACACTACTACAGCCTACAGTTTTTATCCGACCGTAGTACTTGATGGCTCCAATTGAATCAGGATCTTTATTTGCTAAAAAACACAGGTATAAATATTAAATGGTACTTACCAAGCATAATTCAACTTATGATTCGAAGTCCTGACTGATTAGCTGATTAAAATAAATCGGGCTATTTAATAAACAAAATGCTATGATGAGGTAGGCATGATGTAAGTAATGACTTTGGAAAATTAAACTCATAGAGCTAATTATTACTACGATGTCTCGGGGAGACGCGCTTGTGGATGTTTTTTATTTGTAATTTATTTTAGTTTTCCTTCTTAAGTTTTAATTTATTATTATTACTACAAGTAACACTGGCAACGTTCTGCGATTTTACCTGTGTTAGTCCTGATCTCCTGGGAATATCAGGATAAAAAATATTCTATGTTACTCCCCAGGTTTAAATCCTCATACTTTTCTATCCGAGCCTCAGCTAGTCTAGAATATTGTCAAACTTGGCCGTGAACTGTGAAACATTTTATTTGACATACTTAAAGTGAGTCACAAGAATCCTAGAGTACCCTGTAGTACTCTCACGCGGCAAACTTCTGTGTAATTCAAACAATTTGTACACAACTGTGTCTCTTTACTAGTTATGGCAGTGAATTTGGTTTAAGTTATATGGTTTTTGGAGGCCACTAGTACTAAATACCTAGATTTCTAAGTATCTAGGGTTATAGAGTCGAGTTAATTGCGGATGATTCCATACAAAAAATACATAAAATCTTTTTTTTTTAAATAAATCTTTTTTTTATTACATCTTTTTTTTTAATAAATAGATCAGCGTTTGACCACTACCTCACACGACGATGCGGTCTAAGATGTAGCCCACTTACCTGGACTGGAAGATACCTATACGCTCCTTACTCATAGACCCCCAAATACGGGGGCCGTCGAGGGCTTTAGGGCGGTGGCTGGTAGCAATGTGGAAGGTTTCTGTTCCTTACACGGTATGACGTATTTATATCGTTACATCCGTTATATATGGTTTTCGTATGTAGCCCCCTAGTCATTTTACCGATTTAAAAAACGTTGAAAATATAATAAGCTAGCTGTTACCCGCGACTTAAAATAAACCGTATCCAAATCCGTTGCGTAGATTCAAAGATCTAAGCATACATAGGGACAGACAGCGACCAAGCGGCATTGTTTTATACGATACTAGGGTTACATATCATAATAACTAAGTTCAATATAACTATGTTCGAAATAACTACGGTCATAATACCTACTGTTTAAAATACCTAATGGTTGTTTCACATATTTTTGTAATAACTAATGAACGAAATACCTAATGTACGAAACAACTACGGTTAATATAACTATGTTCATTATAACTATGTTCGAAATAACTACAGTCATAATACCTACTGTTTAAAATACCTAATGGACGAAAAACCAACGGTTTTAATTTTTTTTTATATAATTTTAATTCAACTACAATCAATTCACCTACCAATTAAACTACAATTAATTAATCTATGGTTTTTCACTTAAGGTCTAAAAAAAATATATTATATGTTGCTCCGATTTTTACTTATTTGACTTGGTTAGGGCAGCATATAAAGACCCACCCGGAAAACTTCCTACCCAGAACCGACATGGATAGGTTAGGTTTATGTTAGAACTGCGACCACAACGCACGAGCCGAGCGAGCGAAGCGAGCGCGGCCGCGGCAGCGGCCGGCGAGTGCTAGAAACGAATTCGACCCATTTTACTTAGTTAGGGAGGGTGTATTTTATAAAATTGGATTTGTTTTTAACCGTAGGTGTTTCGTACATTAGATCAATCGTTCGTTAGCTCAATCAATTTTAGTTGAATCAAGCTTAGGTATATTAAACAGTAGTTGAATCGAACGTTAGGTATTATGAACATATGTGAATTGACCGTAGTTATTTCGACAATAGTTATATTGAACTTAGTTATTATAATGTGTAGCCGATACTAGCGATCCGCCCCGGCTTCGCACGGCTATATTATGAATGTATTATACATATAAACTTTCCTGTTGAATCACTCTACCTATTATTAAAATAAACCGCATCAAAATCCGTTGCGTAGTTTTAAAGATCTAAGCATACATAAGGACAGACAGCGGGAAATGACTTTGTTTTATACTATGTAGTGATGTATTTAGGAACCTACATTACCTATAATGCAGAATGTCACTGCAACGAATTGCACCAAAGTTCCATAGTTGAATGAAACGAATGAATGAAATATATTTTAATTCATAGTTTGTATGAATACGACACAGAATCGACGACAAAAGACGAAGCTACCGCGTCCGTTGCGGACCTTCGCATTTATCATTTTTATGTCTTTGCTGTGAGTTAAAGAAATTTCCTTTTTCATACATTTCAGTCTCAACCAACTGGATTCCTTCAACGTTTATTATTTTAGAAGGAAAATTTTCCGGTTTGCAAATTCATAACCTACGCACGAATAAGATATTGTGATGGAATTGAGAAGAAGGTAATAACAATGTTGATTAATAAATTCGAGAGTTATTTTCAAAGAAGAAAAAAAAGTGCAAAAGTATCCGAAAATGTTTCTAAAACACAATTTCCAAATGCCGGCTAAAGCACTTAAAAAAAAAGTTTCAATACATTAGTAAGTAATATACTATTAAAGTTATATAAAAACTACTTAGTTTTAAGGGGTGTTTACGTCATTAGATAAATACTTGTTTTAATATCAATCTAAAAAACAAATTTGTTTATTGAAGTGAAAACTTCTTTAGCGGCGTTGAGCACTTTTTCTGTAATGGGTATAAAATCTTAAACTCGCGTCAGGACACGTGACCTGATCGAAAAAGCGTAAGACGGATGGAGAGTAGACAGCTATCCCCTCTCTACGGCGCGGCGAAAATGTATGCCTGGGCCTACTGTTTTTAATTTGGCTGTGAGTGTATTAAGACGTACATATGGTATTTTTTAACGGACGACTATTGACGGACGACAAATGTCGGACGACTATTTGTCGGACGACTATTGACGGACGACAAATGTCGGACGACTATTGACGGACGACAAATGTCGGACGACTATTTGTCGGACGACTATTGACGGACGACAAATGTCGGACGACAATTTGTTGGACGACAAATGTCGGACGACTATTTGTTGGACGACAAATGTCGGACGACTATTTGTCGTCCGGAGTGCTCTGTTTTTTTTTTTTTTGTCACTATTATAATAATAGAATTTGAATATTTTTATTCATGCCAAAAAAACACACACACAGAAAATACTTAAACTAAACCTGCAACAAACATAACAACGTAATGTGATAATAAAATAAAGGTTTTTAAAAACCTTTTAATAGCCCATAAGGTAACTTAGTTTAAATCACTATCACTACATATAGTATGAAACAAAGTCGCTTTGTCTGTCCCCATGTCCCTATGTCCCTATATCCCTATGTCTGCTTAAATCTTTAAAACTACGCAACGGATTTTGATGTGGTTTTTTTTTAAATAGAGTGATTCAAGAGGAATGTTTATATGTATAACACATGCATAATATAGCCATGAGAAGCCGGGGCGGGTCGCTAGTCTTAAATATAATTTACTTTACGTTAACTTTAATAATTGAACAACGCACGAAAGATACTACAAAAAATAAACACAAACAATCTGAATCTGAAACATTTCATTTAAAACAACATAACGTATTACGTGCAACATAAGGTCGGTACATATATATTGTTCCTTAGAATTTATTCATAAGTACGGCAATGTGAATGTTCCCTACCTTTCCATGATAACTCATGAAAATAAGATGGATGTACTGAGTAGGTCTCTTATACGGATTATAGAGGTATAAGCGCAGCCAAGATATTTATATAACAGTGGATTAGAGAGATCATCAACCTTTTTTTTACTTTTGTAGAGACTACTTTTGTTCTCTTCTCTAAAATCGGTTTAATTTAAATATCAACCTTTACATCGAATGCAGATAATTTATACAGCGCCTGCCACTTTTAAAACATGCTATTTAAGATGCCTTGGGCAGTATTAGATGCAGTAGGCTTGCCTTGGTACCTTTACCACACTATACTACCCTCTCAGCTTAGTCGACAGAGTCCAGAGGAAAGAACTTGCCAATATGTCTGTATAGCCAACTGGGCCGCGGGTTTTATTATAGTGTTTTCCTTGACCATAATAGCAATGTCATAAGAATATCCATTAGTGCACGGTCAGTCCGGATTCGAACCCACGACTTTCGTAATGAAAGTATTTACCACTAGACCAATACCGCTCTCAACGGTTTCATTTAAAGTGCACATAAATTATCTAATATTGTTTATTATCACTACATAGTATTAAACAAAGTCGCTTTCTCTGTCCCTATATCCCTATGTATGCTTAAATCTTTAAAACTACGCAACGGATTTTGATGCGGTTTTTTTTAATAGATAGAGTAATTCAAGAGGAAGGTTTATATGTATAATACATGCATAATATAGCCGTGCGAAGCCTGGGCGGGTCGCTAGTATCATAATATAATAGTTTAAAAGTTCTGGTAAAACCTTTTCCTAGATTTTGGTTAGTCATTTCTAAACTTAGTATTTTGTCTCTTGAAAGAACCCTTTAGCTTCACATCGAGGACAGTATACTAAATCAAATTTAAATAAAATATAGTTCAAACTCAAAACGTCCCCATATGAGTCTTTTTGTAAAACTTTAAGAAAGATTCCTGTGCCTTTTTATTTTATTTGTGTCAGTAACGGCTTTGATGAAGCTGCTGACTAATTATTTCTTTTAGCGAAACTAGGTCAGCCAATCGAAACTTAGCGTAGAGCGTACTGCGATTGGTTGACCGAGTCCGAGAAGAAATAATAAGCCAGCTGCATAGGCTGATGTTTTCTCTATTGCATTGCAATGTTAAATCTCTTGAGATTTGAGTGATATGAGGCACTTGTGTTGCCTTACCATTGTGACAGACCGGGCGAAGTTGAAGCTGCTTGAGATTTTGGGTACTTAGTGGCTTTTAAACCAAATGAGGTCCTGATTTAGGGCATACGCATATTGTTCGCGCAGGACTTTGTCTACATCTTTTTAACCGACTAAGGCGTAGCCAAAAGGGGGGGTAACGTCGATTCTGTGACGTTTTTAAAATAAACTATGCATTTGCAGGATTTTTCTTAACTTAGTGAGTTCTTCTACTGCCGTCAATAGCAAAACAAAATGTTATCAAATTGACAATAATATTGACGAAGAAAAAAATGTAGGTATATTGTTTGATATCAAATTTAAATCACGAATGTGTGTAATTACATACTTTATTATGAAACAACTTAACCCACCCACGTCTTCCTTCAAGTACCTAGGAGTAAGATTTTCTAAAACCTTGTTTTTTCTGACGCCTACTACAACAGCTATCTGTATGAAAAACTTCAACACTATCCATTTATTACTTTAAGCTGTGCGATTTCAAATTTTCTATTTAAGTCGGAGTCGCGCACAAAAAGGATTTGGTACCCGTGTATGGGAGCCCCTCCTAATTTTTTTAGACCAGTTATTCAAAAACTGCATAGCCCGCCATCTATCGGATCATGCTTAAAATAAAACGAATACATAATACAACATCCCTCATTGCGATAAATATTTTGCGTGATATTTTTTTCACAGTGCGGTCTTAGCCTTACTTAAGCTACATAACAAATACCAATGTCCAGATTTCCATCAAAAGTAATGTTCCCGAAAGGTAAACTTATTCTGCGAACCCCTGGAATGGAACCTTCGAGAATGTACAAGGGTCACTAAACAGATTGACTGGATTTATTTAATCTGGACAAAGTTGTCTGCGTTGCTCACTCCGAGTCTAGACTTTACAATTTTTAATACGTGTAGGTATTTGTTGAAGAGAAAAATTAAGTATTTTCTAAAGTTTTTGCGACTTGTACTAATGAAAACTAATTTAATGGTTTTTTTTTTAAACTGACGTTTCGAGACATTTATAGATCCCATGGTCACAGGCAGGCTGAGGTGACAATTATAGTCTTCCAAAATCGCTTCGCCGCTTCAAAATGGCTTCGCCGTAGTCGGGTAAAAAGTAACTTTATTTTTACCCGACTACGGCGAAGCCAAAAGGGAGGGTTATGTGTTTGACCTGTATGTATGTATGTTCTTCTGTTCCCACGTAACTTCAAAACTACTTACTGAATTCAACAATCGTTAGAATCGTGTCAATGATCCGCTGGTTATAGGCTATGTGACGTCACAATAAACCAAATGTGGCGCCCTATAGAGGACATAGAGTCATGAAATCGCACTCTATAAAGTATGAAACAAGAAAAACCTTGCCCTATAAGAATCCCTGAGTACTGTTGCATTGCAAGGTGGCATCCGACGACGGCTATCCACTGAACGACACGTGACACGACAGACTTTGAGATTGCCTACAGAATTAGCTCTCTGTATTTTTCTTGTTTTCGCCGTCCCTATATCCCTATGTCCCTTTGTATGCTTAGATCTTTAAACTAGGCAACGAATTTTGATGCGGTTTTTTTTAATAGATAGAGTGATTCAAGAGGAAGGTTTATAATGTATAATACATGCATAATATAGCCGTGCGAAGCCGGAGCGGGTCGCTAGTATTTTATGTAAAATACTCGTGTCGCGGTGTTAGTTGCAAAACTCCATCTAAGCGGCTGAACCGATTTCTATGAATTTTGTTGTGTATATTCGTTAGGTCTGAGAATCGAACACTATTCTATTTTCTTTTGTTTTTTTCTAAATGGCAAAATAACGTTTCTGGGACATCTAGATTCGACTATAATTTCCCATTGTTTCAAGCGTACGTTTTGAAAATTCGATCCACAACAGATCAATTAACGTGAAATTTGACTAACCGATTCGAATAATTTAATTAAACTCGATAATTTAAATGATGGAAATTGACAACAACAAAGGGATCTTTAATTAAAGGTCAATAAGTGGAATTACAGTGTGATATTTAGTTAATTCTCTATTTACTTCAGGAGTTTTGTAGGCAACGAGGTGAACACATAACATAACATTTTGTTGCAAATAAACAATGGAAAAATAAAAAAATAAGTAATTAGAAAACAACAAAAAACCTGACTGCGTAAAAAATAACTAAATAAAAAAAATTCAATACCAAAACAATAATCACTACATAGTATAAAAAAGTCACTTTTCGCCGTCCCTATATCTCTATGTATGCTTAGATCTTTAAAACTACGCAACGGATTTTGATGCGGTTGTTTTATAGATATAGTGATTAAAGAGGAAGGTTTTTAGATATAATACATGCATAATACAGCCGTGCGAAGCCGGGTCAATAATAAATGAAAGTAATAAAATAAAATTCTTAAAAAAACACTGTAAATAAAAAAAACTAAAAACTGAAAAAAAACAATTAAAACAAAGAATAAATTCTAATGCGGAACGTAACGACTATAACTGCAGTCGAGACCCATTATAGGGGAGAATTTGAGCTGAATCGTTTTTTTTTATTTTTTTTTTTTATATTGCAGGACATTCCACACATCGCCATCTAGCCCCAAGCTAAGTAACTTGACTTGTGTTATGGGTGCTAGATAACGGATATACTACTTATATACTTTTCTTTTGTAAATATTCATAATTCATAATTCATAATTCATTTATTCATTCATAAACATGGGTACAATGATGTTAGATGGTAATATATAAGTTCGGCCATGTTTCACCCTATTGGCACATGAATACAAAATATAGTCTTTTTTTAAAATAACATTGATAATAATTATAATACTAATCATTCACATCAAAGAGAATTTAAATTAAAAACCCTACCCACACTATGACCAACATTACACATACAAATGTTCAATGTCAAACTACAATCAAAATAGAATG
Source organism: Idaea aversata (assembly GCA_907269075.1). Classification (NCBI taxonomy): domain Eukaryota; kingdom Metazoa; phylum Arthropoda; class Insecta; order Lepidoptera; family Geometridae; genus Idaea; species Idaea aversata. The sequence goes on from OU026100.1 coordinate 2,649,089, forward strand.
TCAAAAGATAATAATAAAAAATAAAAGTTAAAATACAATGTCAGAATTAAATTTTATCATTTAAAAAGTCGTCCACCGAATAATATACCTTATTAATTAAAAAATCGTTTAAAACATGCAAAAATTCCATAATTTTTTGATCTCTTATAGATGACGGTAGTTTATTATAAATAGTAGGTGACATACAGAGAACACTAGTGCCGAGATGACGTGTACGCGACATTGTATCGGAGCGTATTAAACCCTGTCTCCGATGCCCTTTCGGATATACATAAAATAAGTGAATATTTTCTTTCACAAATTTAGCTACTTCATATATATATAAGGCTGGAAAAGTTAAAATTCTTAAATTTTTAAAATGAGGTCTACAGGATTCAATTTGTTTTATTCGACACATTGCTCTTATACACTTTTTTTGGGCTATTAGAACATCGTGTTTTCTAGTTGAATAGCCCCAGAAAATAACACCATATCTAAGGATCGATGATACTTGTCCATGATATGCCATCAATAATGTCGAAAGGTCAGCTATATTACTTAATTTAGATAATGCATAAGAAAAACTATTTAACTTTTGAATAATAATGTCCGTGTGTGAATTCCATGTCAAATTTTTGTCAATTGTTAAACCTAAAAAACGCGTAGAGTCAACTTCCTTAATACTATGTCCTAAATAATTAATATCCATGTCATACCGTACAACAGTTTGCCTATGTCTAAAATGCATTAATAAGGTTTTATCAAGGTTAATTTTTAAATTATTATTTAGAAGCCATTGAATAAGGTCGATAAGAGTGGAGTTGACCTCTCCTTCGATTTCATGAAGTTGATTACCTATATACAGTATTGTGCTATCATCAGCAAATAACGTCATATGTTGCGAAATTGAATTTGGAAAGTCATTTATATATAAAATAAAAAGTAAAGGCCCTAATACACTTCCTTGTGGTACACCATTTGATACTATTTTCGAGTTAGAGGTGTGAGTTTGCTCAGTACATGACGGCATACATATTCTGTTTATGTGTGTGGTTTGCATTCTATTGCTAAGGTAAGATTTTAAAAGGTCATGTGCCTTGCCCCTAATGCCATACTTATGTAATTTCCTAAGAAGATTATCATGGTTCACACAGTCGAAAGCTTTCGACATATCCATGTACAGTGCTACCACTTTCTTCTTGTTGTCCATACTAGGGTATACTTGTTTTAAAAAATTGTATAAAGCCTTGTTTATAGACCTATTCCTTCTAAATCCAAATTGATTTTCCACAAAAACTTCATTAGCCTCACAAAACTTGTAGAGTTTATCATAGATTATTTTTTCGAAAATCTTTGCAAATATCGATAACAGCGCAACTGGTCTATAGTTGTTAAGATCCTCTTTATTCCCTTTCTTGAATAAAGGTAACACAACTGCTTTCTTTAGTATTACCGGAAAAATGGACAAGAAGGTAAAGGTAAAGGTAGGTAAGGTAGGTCTTGTATGCAACTGTTGATTATTTCAGTTAAAATGGGCGCAATAACATCTGCAACGTCTTTTATTATCACAGTTGAGATATCATCCCAGCCAACACTATTACTGTTTTTTAACGATTTGATTGTATTTATAATGTCTTGCGGTATGCATGGTGTCATATAAATAGTATTTGGTACGTCATTAATAAGATTATAATTCGGTACAGATTTACTACTATCATTTTTTGCTACGTCAATAAAAAAATCATTAAATAAATTTGCCAAGTCTTGAGGATTATTAATTATATTGCCATTATGTCTAATTATATTTACACTTTGTCGAGGTAAATTAGTTTTCTGTTTATTTATTATTTTCCATGCTGCTTTAGATTTATTTTTAGCATTACGTATTTGATAACTATTTTGGGATTTTTGTGTCAGTTTAATTATCCTTTTGTATTTTGCTGAATATTTTTTAAAATTATTTCTATTTATCTTGTTTGGCTTACATCGAAAATATATACTTATAATACATAGAAACAACCAGACCACAGACAAATATCTAAGCATAAATACTTGTCTGAGGCGGGAATCGAACCCGCAACCCTGTGTTTGGCAGTCCGGCATGGTGACCATTGGGCCAACTGGGTCGTCAAATTAACGTAAGAATTAACGTAAGAATCTTCAAAATCGGCCCACGCGTCTGGGCTCTAGAGAGCCACATAGGTTCAAACTTACATACATACAACACACATACATAGACTGATGAACACATTACCACTCCTTTGCGTTGCGCAGTCGGGTAAAAACGGGTATGCCCCATAACGAAAGTTCCATCAACAAATGTTATTGGTATGTGGAGACTACTGGACCGATTGCGATGAAATTCGGTGTGTAGATAGCTGGAGATCTGGATTAACATATCTCTATCACGATATTCCATGGTTTTGGGATATTTGCAGGTGAAACCGCGGGGCGCAGCTACTAGGTGAAAGGGTACCGGCGCGGCGCTCTCTCCATACAAACGTAGTCGACTGTTTCCTCCCTGGATAATGAAACTAGCACAAATATTTTTGTGCCATAAAACCTATAACTGCCATGACTATGCCCTTATGTCTTGGTTTTTTTCATTTTCTAATTATCATAGAAATTAAGATTTAAAAAATATAAAAGAAAAATAACATAGGGGTATGGTCATGGCAGTTATAAGTTTTATGCAACAAAAAATTTGCTCTAGTGTCATTATCCAGGGAGCAAACAGGCGACTACGTTTGTATGGAGAGAGCGCCCGTTACCCTTTCCTCTTCATTTATTTATTTGATTGTTTGTTTCCTTTTCACGGCCAAACATCTCGACCGATTCGGATAAAATCCGGCATAGTGGTAGTTTAAGGGACAAGAAAGACAAGAATACTTTTAACGTGGGTGAAACCGCGAAGCGCAGCTACTTATACGATAATTGAGAGAGTTTGTTTTATAAACATCCTGCCCTAGGCTTTGAAACGAGTTATATTTGACTTCAACAACTTTTTAACAGAAATTTCAACTACAACTCAAAACCAATACAGAGCGTGTTCATTTAAATTTTAAACTATTTTAACCGTACCAATCAACTGCGTAGCTAATTTAAATTCCATCGCTGGTTTAATTCGGGACCAACTAATCTAAATTCATTAGCGGCCAGCGGTGTTGTCTAAATATTTGAATAATTTGATTTCACTCTGCAGGATAACTGTGAATTACAGGCTGAGAGAAAGACCATGATTAGAGAGGACAGAAGGGACAAGGGACAGTACATAGAGCTGGGAAAATATATAGATATGGTATTATTTTAAGGCAAGGGATGGTTGCCTGCGTCTTTCTTTACTGACGTGTCTTCGAATTGCGAGTGAGGTCGAAAAATCTTCTAGGAAAGCGTCTTACATCTTAGACCGTATCGTCACCTAACATCAGGCAGGTGTCAAACGCTGACCTAATAATTTGTAAAAATAACGTTTTCTTAAGCTGTATTATTAACGGAGCGCAGTTGCAATAGAGTTGTTAAAACCACATGAGTAAGAATGTTAAAACATCTCATCTTACGCCAAGGGATATAGCTAATCTAATCTCTGTGTCCTTTTATGAACCGACTTCATAACAGGAGGAGGTTCTCAATACGTCGCGTATATATTTTTTTTAACTTTTAAAATGAGATTAGTAACATACTCTTTTTTTACAAACCGTTACACTACTTTCGTTACATTTAGTTTTTGCAATTTAACTCTTACTCATCTGACCGATTGTCACGCAAGTCGCTCTAGTATTTATTTTTAGATTCAACATTTTAGGAATTAAACATTGTAGATTTAGGTAATTCAACTTTTTACGAATTCAAAGTTTTGAGATTCAACATTTTAAACAGATCTGACGTAAGTTACGTAAATCTAAAGGCACTTACTACTACTAATTAAAGGTATTAAACGAATTAATACAAATAAATTGTGCGACCATGAAAAGGTTCAGACATCATGAAGCTACTGCGACAGAATGAACCACGTTCCGTCATTTTATTAATATTTATAGACACAAAACAGTAGTCAAGATGGCGGCGTCCTGGCGTATATCATCAAATGAAGCACTGTACTATTGACCTCCTTCAGTCGTTTTCGTTTTGTCACTGACACATGATAGGAATTCAACATTTTGCAAATACAACTTAGTAACTTGACTTAATTTCCTATGTCCCCCACGTGGGGCAGAGGGCGTCCACAGTGCTCCGCCATCGCGTTCGGTTTTGAGCTACGCGCTTTATTTCGCTCCATGTTTTACCGATGCTTTTCGCTTCCGCTATCACCGTTCGTCGCCAGGTTTGTTTGGGTCGTCCACGCTTCCGTTTGCCTTAACAACTTAGTAAAGGTTATTTTAATCTTTCACGGCTTCGTAGATCGATGTCTCCAATCAACTGATTAGTTAAATACCCAAAACTATTTGTATTCTATGAACTGACACATTTTCAATATAGAAACCGTCTACCTGTCCATAATATCTCTTGCTATAAATAAATACACTTTCATCCTAACCAAATTCACTTATTAATCAATTGAAACAAAATTAAACTTTATCCCTTAAATTTTAAGGTTTAAAGTAATGTAAAGAAGTTGGAAAAGGAAAATGAATTGTTCCGTATATATTTAAATTAGGGTTTCCTCAATTTAAATTTCAAACTAAATAATAATGGGACAGTAACCAAAGGTTTATTTATTAGTCGTCTTTTGTGTTTTTATTTACAGGATAAATAAACTTTTATAAATACTGAAATAATATTTACAAAGGTCTAAAACGATAAAATTTGAATAAAGTACGCCCAATTTACAAATATACTAAGAATAAGTGTTGCCAACAAATTTTAGAAAATCATCATTGAAAGTATCCACCAGAATCTCACAGACCCATCTCGAGGGGATTCTGGTGAACTCATCAGCTCATCATACCCTTAGAGTAAAAATGCTTGCCTTAAGAGGAAAGGGTACCGGGGGTTCTTTCCATACAAACTATTACAAACGTGGTCGACTGTTTTCTCCCTGGATAATGACACTAGAGCAAATATTTTTGGTGCATAAAACTTATAACTGCCATGACCATGACCCTATTTTTTGTTTTTTTTTAATTTTTAAATCTTAATTTATATGATAATTAGAAAATGAAAAAAACCAAGACATAGGGGCATAGTCATGGCAGTTATAGGTTTTATGCAACAAAAATATTTGCTCTAGTGTCATTATCCAGGGAGGAAACAGTCGACTAAGTTTGTATGGAGAGAGCGCAGGTACCTACCCTTTTCTCTTAATAACTGCCGATAAGAGGATGAAAGAAAACACACAACTGTGAGCTGTATAAAAAATCTGTATCATTACGTTCACAGATAACTTGTCCAGATAAGAGTAAACCATTAAATATTTTAAGCATAAACACACTCGTACAAATACTCCTTTATACGGGCAACAGTCTCATCGGTCTGCTTCCTCGCCTTAATGCAACATGAAGTGAGTCGTTCGCAAGACTGTTCATTATGGCGACGAGCATTGGTCAGACTGAGGTCTAGTTCGTAGCCTAGGACTACAGCTGCTCTGGAGAGTTCCTTTATTACTGATGCGACGTCATTCCTGGAGGTAAAATAAGAGGCATTAGAACGAACGATTAGAAGGAGAATTCTACCAAATAACATTGTTCAAACTACATCACTATCACTACATAGTATATAAGACAAAGTCGCTTTCTCTGTCCCTATATCCCTTTGTATGCTTAAATCTTTAAAACTGCGCAACGGATTTTGATGCGGTTTTTTTAATAGATAGAGTGATTCAAGAGGAAGGTTTATATGTATAATTCATGCATAATATAGCCGTGCGAAGCCGGGGCGGGTCGCTAATTGCAATATAATTTCGATTGCATTTTGATTACAAAAAATACCCTCAAAGGCGGTTTTTTGTCAAAAAGTGGAGTTTGAGGGTATTTTGAGCTATTTAGGGGGTATTTTTTGCAATCGAAATTCAATCGTAATAATAGTACAACGTAATTTGAACAATGCTTGGTTATTTACGAGAATTAAGCCTTCAGAAGAAATAAAAATCAGAATTCCAAACGAGAAATGAGATTTTAAGGAACTAGAGACCGGATCAAGCATGCAACTGAGAGTCTTTAGGGCAAATTTTTACCAAAGTCTAAATAGCTATTCAAGAAATGAATATCACAGAACAATCAAGGGGATTAAATCGATAGGTACTAAGTTCCCATACCCATGCAACCGATGATCTGCCTCTCTTTCCGTATATATACACTTACTCAGCCATTACCCTCTGACTCCTGCCAATGCCAAAAGATCTAGCAGCATCCTCCAATGTCACATGCATATGGTTCCTCGTGATACCGATCATTTCTTCAGCATACTTGCCCATCCTGGCAATAGAGGCACGAGCCTCCTCGGTGCAGCGGTATATTTGAGCTACATGCCTACTGGCGATGGTGCGGGACATGCGCCGTTCCTCGTCACATATTTCTGGCAAAGGAAGATTAATAAAATATTTATAGATTTGTTTCTGGTCTGGGTGTTTATATTTGTATAACAACTAGTATCTATAAAATAACTAACGACCCGCTCCGGCTTCGCACGGCTATATTATGCATGTATTATACATATAAACCTTCCTCTTGAATCACTCTATCTATTAAAAAAACCGCATCAAAATCCGTTGCGTATTTTTAAAGATTTAAGCATACATAGGGATATAGGGACAGAGAAAGCGACTTTGTTTTATACTATGTAGTGAAGTATATGAGTTATCCTGTCACCATAATACAGACCCAGCTGCTTAACTCGGGACTGGATAATGCTGTGTAAAATGTCCATTTATTTATTTAATTTCAACAAAAGACTTACTTCTTATGATCTACACAATCTTGGCTTACTTCCGGTAAACCACCAAGTGCACCATACTGGTAAAATCATAGGCACATAAGATTTTTTTATATTGCTAATGTTTTGGGCAGAAGACACCGATTACCATCAAGTAACTATACTTTTGCATCTTTGTTTTCCGTTACTTTATAGTTCCTATACCTACCTGGTACCTTAAGTTGATCAGCCAGCTTAGACAGTTCATCATAAATGCGTTGTTTCTCGTGAACAGCAGCCGTGATCTCGTCTTTGATTCTCCTTAGTATCTTGCCTGTTAACTGTTGGTACGAATTCTGGATGTTTCTGTGGTAGGTGTCCAAGAATGGACCTAGCACCGTTTCGAGGTAGCGAGATATTTCACTGTAAAGAAACGTACATAAATAAGTATAAAACAAACTTCTGGTAACCAGTTTTAAGTAAAACACGTGGATTTCGTAGCAATCACGTAAATGGTTGCTTACTGTTTTCAAACCAGTGCTTGCTGCTAAAGCTGGAGAAGTGCTGAAGCTATCGCACTTCTTAAAGCTGAAAAAGACCCAAAACATCTAAGCACAGTACTTTGAACAGCTGCTCTTGAACCGACATAGTAAACCCACAAGAGATCCAGAACTGATTCCAGTAGAGGAAGGGTCCAATTTGGTAGTCTTTGAATCCCCTGCGGATCTAGGTTGACCGATGAAGGGAGACAGTGGCTCGGACACATCGTGGGACTGTGGCACAGTAGTACAGAAGTACACAGAAGTTCAGAACTCCAGAAGTACACACAGAAGTACAGGAGTAGGTTTGGCCATTAAACTATCCCACAGCTTGGTAAAGTTTGGGGGATAAGGTTTGCTCGCGTCTGTAGTATTTAGCACTTGATTTAGCACTTGAATCAAGCGGTGGTAGGCCTTGGGCATTGGCTTCTAACACGTCACGTTCCATTATCTTGTCCGGGAATGCCGTTCTATTTCTAAACGCGCATGCTACATCCTTGACCTCATCATCGCTTCCCATCAGGTGAAATAAAGTCAAATGCAAGCCTATAAGTCAACAATAATTATGGTCTACACAATAATTTGCCTTACTTGTTGGCCAAAGATAAAGTCGAGGAGCTTCTGAGCTGTCGCCGCGAAGTTGAGTTAGCCCATTGATCTTTTAGCTTCATGACGTGGTGGTCCAATATGACGGGTCGATGCTGCCAGGGTGGGATCTCGAAACAGAGACCGCCATCTTGACGGAGCTGGTTACTTCGGTACTGATAAAATGTTAAAAATACTAAAAAATGTATCAACATTTTCTTAAGCATTGGATGATCCCTAAACACCTCAGCTAATTTTAGCCTGTAGGTTTACCTACGTTAAAAATTTTACTGTGTTTGAAACCAAACATTTGATAGGAGTTAGTCTCTATACGTAGGTAATATCGATTGGCATTTGGTCTGTATAGATTTTTTAATTAAAATAATTGCATATCAGAAAATAGCAAAGATTGAGCGAGCAAGTCTGTTTTTGATGCGTTTCTGTGTAAGTATATTATGGGCGGCGATCATTCCCCAAGTACTAGGACTTGAGGCATGAACTCACCCGACAATTAATAGTAGGTTCTATGGCTTTTATTCTCAAAAAACAAAACACAAAAATGAAAACAAACACATTAATTGCCATTTTACGTGCAAAAAGAGACCGAAAGTTTAATAAAATCATAAATATAAAGTTTATAAAATAGTTTATCTTTGTTATGTATGTTGGGTTACACAATTTAATTTGGAAACGAAATAATGTACGAACATTCAATGAATCGACTCAATTGCAATTTTTCCGATAAAATTGCAATACAAATTAAAAATGAAATTATTTATGCTGATTGCTTGTTTACAATATAAGAGTTATTGTTGAGATTGTGAATGCAAAACAAAACCGCAATTTATTTTATTTCATGTTTTGGTTGACACTAATTTATAATGCAAAATGTTTGGTAAACCATGTGCGTGTGGCTTTAAATAGTTTTATATATAGTGCATTTCTGTAATTGTTTGATAATACGTTTTAAATGCAATTGCTCGGGTTTCAGTAGTTCTGGAGCTTGTTCGACTACTGAAACTTTTTAATGTCAAAAAGTTCTTTATTTTTTTTAATAATTTGTTTTTAGTTTGTTTGCCTCTGACATAGTCGAAGTCGTCAAAATATCCAGATACTAGAAAGACAAATGCTGAAATTGGAACTGAATTGTTGATACTATTTAGTAGTCATGAAGCAAGAAAAAAAATTCCGCAGGGCGGGATTTTTTTTACTCCTCCATGGTTTTTGGTTTTAGTAGTACAGTTGTTAGACTGGCTATTGAACTACTACAATTTTCAACCGAATTAAAAAAAAGAGGTTCACAATTCAATTGTTTTTTATGGGTCCGGGCATAACTTCGTTGTTTTAACACGATATTTTTAACAACTACTTACGTACAATCCGCTGGACAACGGGTGACATGAGTTCTCTATACCTATCTAATAGAAATCTTTACCTACTCTGAGAATTCTTCATAAATATTTTTTTCAACCACAAAAATTCAATTGAACCTCGTTGCAAACGCAATGGCCACCTAAAAATACATTTTAAAAATAAAACGATTCGAATTTCAAAACCGGAACAAACTGTAAATTGAATATCGAATACCTACATACGACCAATCGGGGTTGTCCCTAATAATAAATAACAAACCAAACTATAATAGGTAGGAAACTCTTGACAACACAACAATTGGGTTCGATTGAAGACATAAAACATACATAACTAGTAATAGACAAGACAATAGTCACACAATAACAAGGGCCTAATTCTGCTATTATGCATTAATGGATTTATCGAGACTGATGGAGATATCGAGATTTATTTAGTTTTCTACTAAAGTTTTAATAACATCTTTATAATCAATATGGATTATCAATGGAATGGTAATAGATACGTTGCTGGTGTTGCCTAGCAATATGTTGTTAAGCATATCAAGCCAAGATTCCATTGAGCAACGATTCTGGAGCAGAATACCAAAGTCAGTCAGTGGTGTGTCTGTCGTGTTTCGATAGAATAGTTAACATAATGAGAATACTATACTATATTAGACAATATATTTTTGACACTCAATGTCTTTTATTTATTACTAGCGACCCGTCCCGGCTTCGCACGGCTATATTATGCATGTTATGCATTAATAAACCTTCCTCTTGAATCACTCTATCCATTAAAAAAACCGCATCAAAATCCGTTGCGTAGTTTTAAAGATTTAAGCATACGTAGGGATATAGGGACAGAGAAAGCGACTTTGTTTTTAAAATAAAATTTGTAAAACCAGTTCATATTTTTAGTGCAGCAGTTTGTTACGTCATTGGCTATACCTCCTCACTGCATTTTTTTTCAGGGATGGTTGAATGAAAATTACAGAAGATAACTAAATGAGCTATTTCCTTTAATTTGCCAAAATATGTTTGTTTACAGGAATTGATCTCTATTAGCAACGCTATCGATTGGTCCAAAATATGTAACAAAAATATAATATAATGATTATTATTTTGGAAAATGAACAGTTTCGATTCCCGGATAGGATAATGACTTTTTCAAAAATCTAATGATGCAGTTTTAGTTTTTGTCAAAATCGGGCTCCTTTCTGTATTTTTCGCTATCTCTCATAGTTATAGCCCTGAAGGCCCACATAGAAATTCACCCTGTATAAGTAGTAAGTATATTCGTTGTCTAGCATCCATAACACAAGTCTAGTTACTTAACTTGTGGCTAGATGGCAATGTGTGGAATGTCCTGCAATATAGTTTTTTATTTATTTATTCTATATCGAATTACTAAATCTAGAATGTTTATTTGTCAAGTTGTTTTTGCACGGATTTTATAGATGTTAACACGTCAAAAATAAAATAGTTTTACTATGAAAATAAAACAACTTTATAAGCATGAAACCTATGAAGCATCTTGGACTAAACTTAAAACGTCAATATCTCAAAACTAGGTCTGTGTGGGTTGGATCCTTCTTATGGAACTAGGGCCATTGTCCTAATGTCCACTCTATGAATACCTAAGGATGTTTCATCTCTTTGGGTCTGACCCTATAGTTGCAAATACATTTGAATCTGATACACAAACCTGAGCTAACTTTTAGTTCGTTAGCTTTATTTATTTTACTTCGTTATAGAAAGTTTGAGGCTCGCGGGGTACTTCGGTTTCATTCGCGTAAGTCACAATCCCGTGGGAATTGGACTGATTTTGATGGCATACAAAAAAAATAAGTAGGTAAATAATCGTTTATTTTCTATTTTATAATACATACTACCATTAGTTGGAAAGTTAACTATATAAATAAATAAATATTGCAGGACATTAAACACATCGCCATCTAACCCCAAGCTAAGTAACTAGACTTGTGTTATGGTTGCTAGACAACGGAAATGCTACTTACATACTTTTCTTTTGTAAATATATACATACTTATCATACATAGAAACAACCACAGACAAATATCTAAGCATAAATACTTGTCTAAGGCGGGAATCGAACCCGCAAAACTATTAGCGTTAAAATGGCGGGACCACTCTCTAAATTTAATTTAATAAATGAATATTGTTAGTCATACTACTGAATCACTACTATTTGATACCTTAAGGTAAAAATTTGCTACCTCTTTCGTTCTTAATATATAAAAATGAAACTTTGGTCCAAAGTATGCAAAACTGTATTTAGCAGTCAGGCATGGTGACCATTGTGCCAACTGGGTCATCATTCAAATAATTTTGAATGACTGTGTTCGTACAGTCTGCTTGACATGGGATTTGTTGGTATTGTTATAGTTTTCGGATTGCAAAAAAAAGTTTAAGTCAAAAGTTAAAAATCTTGACTTGCCTTGATATCACTGTAGTACGAAATCACTCTAGTGCGACAAACTGAAGTGCGACATCACTCAGCTCCTATCAACATGACCGGTTTTATTTATTTATTAATAATTTATTACAAGCTTTTATTTAGTTTCACCTGTCCCGATGTTTGTCATCAAACCTTGCAAATTAAAAATCCACTTCCTATTATCCTAAGAGTAGATTTTTTGCATGTTCGTTCAGTTCCGATGACAATCCATTTTAAAGTATGTTTTTGTCTACAATTGACAGAAGCCATAAAATCTAAAATAGTTTCTTAAGGCTCGTTTACGCCGAGCGACAGTGTCACATGCTACACATTGTTGCAGCAGAATATGGCTGATCAAGTAACTTTAGCAGCAGCTTATTTAGTACTACTAAGCCATGCAGCTAAACAACGGAAGAAGAAACATTGGTGGAAAAGAAGATTACTTCAGAATGGCCTACGGACTAGTTTTCTAACAAAAATTAAGGCAGATGATGGTGCCTTATTTAAAAAACTCCATGACCGATAATTCTTACTTTCCAAAACAAATACAAACAAAAATATAACCTTAAAACTGTTGTGACGCACGAAAAATGTCGCATGGAATCCATTGTGCCCGGATACAAGTTGCGACAGTCTGCCACGTGACGCAAGGTAGGTGTTGCCATGCCGCACGGTTCTTGCCACAATGTGCGACATTTTTGACTTTGTAGCATGCGGCCTTGTGGCATGCCGCAATGCCGCACAGTGTTGCCCCGGTGTAATATAGCCATTATATAAGGGTACATAAGGGTGTAGGCAGGGAAAAATTGATATTTTTTTGTTATTCCTTTATTTATTTTTTTCCTTTTTTTTCTTCGTTTTTTTTTTCTTTTTATTACCTTTATATTATAAGTCTTCTATTCACTCATCACACCATAACACAAGCCCATTTGAGCGATATTATTATTAAATACTCCGTTTCCTAATTAACCATGACGCGTCTGGTCATTTACCATGACGCATGACGTCACACAATATTACCGTAACACTTCTATGTGAATGCAGGTGTTCCACCAATTTATTAGAAAAAACAACTACAGGGTGGGTACCTACTGAAACATATTATGAACAGTCTCATGTAAAATATTTGCAATTTAACACCTCGAAAGTAACCTACATTTTAGCGTTCATACGTCATAAGTTATTCACTAAACTTGGTTTTATTTAAACCTTTGAGTGTGAAATGCTAGTTTATGAATACATTTCGTAGGAAACTCTCACGTCTTCTTCAGAGATTTGACTGAATGAAACTGGTTTGAAAATACAGATTCGTGTTTGTTGATAAAGTGCTTTGACTTGCTTTGAATTTAATATTTTGAGTTTTACCTCTGTAAACTGTTAAGTGTAATATGATAGCTAAATAACTAGTATTTATAAACAAAAAAAAAAGGTTGTCTGTAAATTCGGTTTACGAAAGATAATTTTACGTGATAACGTCGTAAGAAAAAGATGAAAAATTAAAAAAAAATTGGTATTCATATATACAGGGTTATTGGAAATTAATTGACACGGCGTTAAGGGCTTCTTCTGTGCACCTTAACAAACAACTTTTGTTCTACGACTTTTGTCGAAACTTAATACATATCCCAAAAAAAATATTTAAGTGTTTCTCGTACTGTCTGGTAATTTTCTATGTCTATGCGGCATGTGCGCGCGCGCGATCGGCCCGGGGCGCACTGCGTGCGACCCGATCGGGTTGTACCATACCTACTATGATTGATTCTGTGACGTAGACGTAGAGTTGAGTATTATTTGAACTGTTGGATTTCATTTTTTATTTTTGTATGGAATATTTTTATAATGAATTTCCAAAAGTCGTAGAACAAAAGTTGATCGTTAAGGTGCACAGAAGAAGCCCTTAACGCCGTGTCAATTAATTTCCAATAACCCTGTATATTTTCTTTTTCCTTTTTTTTCTTTTGTTTTTCCCTTTATATAAGTCTTCTATTCGTCACTCGTCATCATAACACAAGCCCATATGAGCGATATTATTATTAAATACTCTGTTTCATGACGGGAACGGACGCGTCATGGTCATGTTACCATGACGCATGAAGTCACACAATATTTCGTCAGACACTTTTTTGTGAATGCAGGTGTTCCACCAATTTATTTGACGTTATCATGTCAAAAGCTTCAAATAACAGAAAATTAATTAAAAGCTTTTAAAAAATGGTTGTCTGTAAAGTCGGTTTACGGACGATAATTTTACGTGAAAACGTCATAAGAACTCTTTTGTATCGTTGATATTACATATGCATACATTACATACATTTGCATACTTTAATACGTTGTTATTGTTACCTTGTCAAAATCGGTAACGTGACATGACGTCACACTTTTTTGTGAGTGAAGGTGTTCATCGATTTATAATATTTTTTTTTTTTTTTTAAGACTATTTCAAGTGATCATGTGTATGTAAATACATAAGCATTGAAAGAAATAAAGAAATTTGAAATTTGAATTTGAAATTTGAATACGTTTTCACGTCAAAATTAGGCATCTCCTATTCTTACTTCCCCTATTCAATTCAAACCAGCATCCTTCAAAGTCCGGACCACGGAACGTAACTAGATATTACATAACTGGGATATTATCTAAATCCAAACATACAGTCATACACCTACGTTCCGTTCACATACTGACATACATTCAGACCAGGTAAGTAGTTTACATCATAACATCACAGCTAGAGATACAATAGTTTATTTAGTTTAGAGAGTACATCAAAGCATTTTCCTTAAGGCTATTTATGCTGACAAACGCAACGCGCCAGATATACCCGTCACTTACAACTAACATTGTTGATTGTAACGAATGTGTTTTGTTTTTCTCAAAAGTACTAAGATAAAATTGTAGGTGAAATTTTTACCGATATTTTGGGGTAATTTCGAGGCGAAAATTCGTTGTTATTTCAAAGCTAGACTAGTTTTAATTCTTAATTTTAGGATATCTTCACAACTATAGTAATTTTTGGCACAAAATCACACCAACATGTCGGTAAAAATCCTACCTACAATTCCATCTCAGCACTTTTGAGAAAAACAAAACACATACGTAACAATCAACAATTTTCACCAACGGAGGCGACCGGTGCCGGTGGTAACTATTTAGTAGGCTGTGTACCAAGGTCGTTGGCGTAGGGAGCCCCCTTAAGGCAAGTATATGGACTAGAGCATTTTAATGTTATGTAACGTTCTTACAAATGGTACAATACAGGCAAACGCAAATGCAAATGTTCGAAGTGTAGTTCAAGTACATTTAAAAACAGCGAAGGCTCTGTTTCGAGTGAATTCTCTAGTATATGCATACCTTTAAGGTGAGTTATAGACTAGACCATTTTCTCGAGCATTTCAATGTAATGTAACGTTCTTACAAATGGAATAATACAAACAAATGATGCTGAATATTTGTTTGACATGTTTTAAACGGTTTTATAAATAATGGTTGTAGTAAAACATCGAGCAACACAGCAAAACATTAAATGCTCTGGTCTCTCCTCATCTTTAGCCTTTTTTAAATGAAAATATTGTGAATCATCTAACTAAGGCATGGCTGCCGCTTTTCGTGTCCTGGGGCCTAAGTCTGCTAACACAATTGTATTTCAATAGTGTGTCGATATAATCGTAATAGAAATTTAATGTCAAAAATATGACATTACATGTCAAATTCGTATTCTCCTAACGTTGACTATTCTATCGAGACACTACTGACACACCACTGACTCACTTTTGTGTTCTGCTCTACAATCGTGGCTTAATGGAATCTCGATAGTTGTCAAAACGGTATATTGCTTAGCAACATATACCATGTTGCTAGGCAACACCTGTAATGTAAATATTACCATACCATTGAGACTCCATAGTGATTATATTGCGATGTTATTAAAACTTTAGCAGAATACCAAATAAAGTCACAATCTCGATATAATATCAATAGAGTCTCGATATAATGACAATGGTTGGTCAAATAGCAGAATAAGGCCCCTGTAATCAAACACAAACAATCGTAATAATGCAAAAATAACATATTTTTTTTATGCCAATAACAATTTAACTGCTTACAATCGGCCTAATGAATGACGAGCTCTCTATCGGTACCCTGAGCTTAGATTACTCTATCAATGAAAACAGTTCTGGTATGCTCTCTATTTTAATTAAATTTTTGGTTATGGCATCTGTTATAGCTTATGTCAAACAATTCTGCCAATGTCACGTGAGGTTCAATCAATAACAAAAAGTGTTCGGTTAATTAAAAAAAAAAAAAAATTTAAACAGTGATCGCGACTCTCTATTTTAGTATAAGTAATTAATCTCTATTTCATGTGACGTGTGACGTATCTGTATGTATGACACGGCGCAGTTTGCACCGACGCACGTCACCGACGACGCTAATTAAACTAGGATCATTTTGAGCCTATATTTTGATGAAATGTTACAGAGTTATTGCGTGTAGGTGGATTTAGGTCTGTTTTGTTTGATAATTTAGAAACAAAGAGATCAGAATCAGAATTATTTATTTGCATTAAATATGGTACATAGTGGTGTTACATAATAGGATAATGTTTCTTCATATTTAGCCATACAATGGCGTACAAATAGTAGGTAAAATAATAATAAATCAATGCATAGTCAACATCCGAAATATTAAATAAAAAAGTTAGTAAAAAATTATAGCATGTCAATAAAATAAAATTAATGTATCATGCCAATAAAATAAAATAATGTCAAAATTAAATAAAAATAAAATTATGTCAAAATCAAATTAAAAAAAAAACAGCGCACTCCGGGAGTGCAGGCAGAAGTGAAAACAATAAACTTGTTATTTCTCATAGAATATTTCTTGAAACGATCTGCTACTGCCATCTATTAGCACTCACTTAAACAAATATAGTTTATTTTTTATTCGCTAGATGGCAGTAAAAATTTAAATCAGCGCCATCTACATTCGAATAGCGGTCTTTCTAGAAACTAAGTTTCTCAATTTGTGTAATAGATGGCAGTATAGGTTAAACAAAAAGACTAACACAAATAAAATCTCATCTGTCGCGTCAAAATCTGTCGCGAGATCGGTTGAAAATGCTCACCCACAAAAGTGCCCAACGCGCCATAAGAAGTTTTCACTTCAATAAAGATAAAGGTTAGCTTCCACCTAATTTTGCCATCTCCATTCTTTCATACAACCAGGCAGACTGCTGTGTGGTACCGATTCATGGTGGACATACCAGACGTTCCCACTAAGCGCTTTGCTTCGTCATTCCTTATTCGTACTGCAAGGGAATGGAATCGGTTGCCTGCGTCAGTCTTTCCTGACGTGTACAATTTGGGGGTCTTCAAGTCACGAGTGAATAAGTATCTTCTAGGAAAGCGTGCTACATCTTAAGCCGCATCGTCACTTACCATAAGGTAGGTGTGATAGTGGTCAAACGTTAACTTATCATTTGTAAAAAAAAAACAGCGCACTCCGGGAGTGCAGGCAGAAGTGAAAACTGTATATCTGTGTAAAATCTCATATGTCGCGAGAACATACGCAAAAAGAGTTTTAGATGAAAAAAAAAAAATAGTCGGACGACAAATAGTCGTCCGACATTTGTCGTCCAACAAATAGTCGTCCGACATTTGTCGTCCGTCAATAGTCGTCCGTTAAAAAATACCATATGTACGTCTTAATACACTCACAGCCAAATTAAAAACAGTAGGCCCAGGCATACATTTTCGCCGCGCCGTAGAGAGGGGATAGCTGTCTACTCTCCATCCGTCTTACGCTTTTTCGATCAGGTCACGTGTCCTGACGCGAGTTTAAGATTTTATACCCATTACAGAAAAAGTGCTCAACGCCGCTAAAGAAGTTTTCACTTCAAAAAATGATTTTTGCTTAACTTTCTTTAAATGATTAAACAATTGTCAAAGTGTTAAACACCTGTAATTAAATAATATCAAACTTGTAATAATTATTGAGATATTAATTAATTTTAGATTACTGAAATCCTGTAAAATCTCATGAGCTAGACGGTTGAAATTTTCACAGATTTTGTATTTCTGTTGCCGCTATAACAACAAATACCAAAAAAAAAGAAATTGAGTGGGATGAACAACCCTTTGTGCGCGTGTCCAACTCGCACTTGACCGGTTTTTTGTTACTTTCAATTTTCGATATAAAATACAAACAGAAATTCGAAACTCGATCGACAACGTAAAATCTTTTGTTCCGGATTAAATCTGAATTGAGTTGAACATTTTATTTCACCATATTGTTACATACCTATTCGTTGTTCAGTTTCAGATGATTTTCAGGCGGTTGTTTATTTCATTGTCTTTTTTTTAATGTAGACATGTAATATATTTTTAATCAACTTCAAAAAATGAGATTTTCAATTCGTGGCTTATACAGTTTGTTACAAAACCCCTGCCCCCTTTTAGGTACTTAAGGTACCCATCAAATAAAACATATTTACATTAAAAATATTTTAAGGAAAAATGCGTCTTCAAAAATTGCGACTAAGACGAGACTCGAACTCGCATCCCTTGAATACCGTTCAAATGCGTTGCCAATTACGCCACTTAGTCAAGTACCGTCATAGTCGAATTTAAGAATCGCATTAACCTCTTTTCGAATTAAGTTTCGTTTCGTTTCCTTAGTCGCAATTTTTGAAGACGCATTTTTCCTTAAAAATATTTTCAGATAGCCCAGTGCAGGCTTAGCACTTTAAAAAATTAAAAAATCATTGATATTTACATTAAATTAAAATATCTGCAGTTCGTACCTACTTAGTAATTACTTATTATATACCTACTTATTATGTATCCAGTGTTTGTAGGATATCAATGAATTAAATACATTTATGTTTTTAGATACAAATTTTAGCAGATGGTTTTGCTTATATTATTTCTTTTTTTTAAGGATGTTACCATGAATAAATAAATAATATCCGACTAAAATTTCGACTAAACCGCTCCGACTATTTCGATTCTTTCCCAATATAACCCAGGACAAGGAGAGTTTTGGCGGGAACGAGCCAACAACATGTCGTGCTGCAGTTTTATTTACACGAAACTTAGTTGTAAACCGAGTTAAATTGTATAATTCCGGTGGAAAGTTATCTAATTTAGTTCTGTGAAAGTGCACAAGTGTAGTGAAAGTAAAAATCAGTGTCAAACATGGACTTTTCTCGTTGCCTCCAAAATCTCCTACAAGGTTATAGTAAAGTAGCCACCGCATTACTATGACCCCTGACTTGACAAACTGTGACTTGACGACTTGACCATCTTGAAACACTTTGAGCCCGATTTCTGTAAATCGGGCCATAACTTGATGCAAAATATTACTTGATACTGGCTATATGCACAAACCGTGCGAAGCTATAACTGAAGAAAGAAAAAAAAAAAAAAAAAAAAAAAAAAAAAAAAAAAACCCAGGACAAGCTTGGAAACAGATGACGGAGACCTTTGCCCTGCAGTGGGACAATGTAGGGTTATTAAAAAAAATTACTAATGCAAAAATTATAAACTTCAAAATGTAATAAGTATCACTTTTATACAGGGTTATTTCAAATTATACTAGCAAGCCGTTGAGGGCTACTTCTGTGCACCTAAACAAACAACTTTTGTTCTACGACTTTTGGAAATCCGAACATTTCTTCGAAAATTTTGAGGCTAGGTTTACCTGAAAATCGGCTGCTCCTTACATGCAGAGGTCATTAACCTTAAAATTTTACTTATTTTTTAAGTTTTATCTACTGTTCTTAGTCTGAATGACCTTTGTTTTAAAAAATCTGCTGTTTTTTGAATTTACATAACCTCAAAATTTTCAATTTTTTTTTCGAATTTGCAAAAGTCGTAGAACAAAAGTTGTTTGTTTAGGTGCACAGAAGTAGCCCTCAACGGCTTGCTAGTATAATTACCAATAACCCTGTATAGTGACCCAAAAACGATTAATACCGTAAGTTCTAGTTCTTAATAAATAATTTGTAGTAGTTCAAACAACTTTCTTTTCTTGAAAAAAAAAACTGTAAAAAACTAATTAGCTTAAAAATACCAAAGAAACGGTTACTTTAAACACGTACAGACACCGTCGCCTCTACAAAAAATAACATTAATTAAGTACCTAGGTAATTAATTCTAGAAACGTCTCCGGTTCAGATAGCTAGAGTGTTTGGAGCCGTTTAATATATTAAAACTAAATTATTTGTAGGTAACTATATAGAAGTTTAGAATGAGATTTTTACCTATTGGTAGGTATACTTACGTCTTTTTGATCCTGTAGCTAAAAACTATCTACGAGTATCAACAATTTTTAACCCCATGCAAATTAGTCATGCGATAATTATCATGATTTTTTTTTTCGATGTGTGAATATTGCAGACAAAAATAACATCGCGAAACACCGTTGTTTATCAGTAAAAAAATACAGACAGACAGACGGACAGTAGTGTAAAAGGGTCCGGATTTTATCCTTTTACTAGCTGCGCTCCGCGGTCTCACCCGCGTAACTCCCGATCCCGTGGGAATATCGGGATAAAAAGTAGCCTATAACCTTCCTCGATAAATGGACTATCCAACACAAAAAGAATTTTTCAATTCTAACCAGCAGTTCCTGAGATTAGCGCGTTCAAACAAACAAACAAACAAACAAACTCTTCAGCTTTATAATATTGGTATAGATTTGGGTACGGAACCCTACTACCGGTACTAACTATTGCGAAAACAGTTGACAAGCGTGAAAAAACATCCTAAAAATAGTCAAACATTGATTTTTAAAACAATGAGCATTTGTGGAAAACAAATAAACTTTAACAAAAACTAAAAAAAAATAAAAAAAAATCGTGTTCAGACTATAGTTCACGAGTAAATCTGTATCTAAATCTAAGGTTTAAATCCACATCTCGGACTATCCTTAAACCTCTTTTTGGAATAAGGGGGTTATAGTTCCTTTTTTGGCCACACAATATAGTCAAATCTTCTCCCAAAAGTGCGCGCTAACTAAACACAATTATAATAATATGGATTGACAATAAAGCAAATATGATAAAGCTTTTTTTACGAAATATTTCGTTTTTTAATTAACAAGTCTGGTGGCTCTTATTGCTCGCAGGTTAGTTAATATATACCTACTACGAATCTTTTCAATTTCAAGGAATCTAAAACTATTTTCACGAAATTGTGAAAGTCTCTGAGCTTTATGAGCTCACTCTGTTCTTAACTACAGTGACACGAGACAATGTTGGGTTACTTACTATTTTATCTTTAAGGTCGCAAGCAGACAATTGACTTTCGATCGGCCGACTCTCCTATCGTTAGTCTATCCTTTTTAGGGTTCCGTACCTCAAAAGGTAAAAGGAACCCTTATAAGATCGCTTTCTTGTCCGTCTGTCCGTGTGTCACCAGTGATTTTCTCGGGAATGGGTGGACCTAGCAAGTTGAAATTCATACCAGATACTGAGGTCTATAGTCCCTATTAGATGCATAAAAATCAAGGTCCTCAGTCAAACGATAAAAAGATATGGGCAAATTAACATTTTCGCGAAAGTTGTAAGTAGGTACCAAAATTTATCTTAATTTTAACTATTTTTATATTTCGAAATTTTCTCTTAAATTGTGCTGTAAAACCTTGCTTATACCCAAAATTGACAATTCCAGTTCAACCGGAAGCACCCTAACCAGTTTAAGACTGAGTTGAAGAGTTGAAACCAATGTACGGAACCCTCGGCGCGTGAGTATAACTTGCACTTGACCGGTTTTTTAACACAGCATCAATTAAAAGTATAAATAAAAATTAATAAATTATTAGGTAGTATAGCAGCACCTCGCGGTTTCACCCGATCCTGTGCAAATATCGGGATAAAAAGTAGCTTATGTTATTCCCAATGAATCAATGTATCCTCGTACCAAGTTTTATCAAAATCGGACCAGCAGTTTTGGAGCCTATTTGGTACAAACAAGAGAACAAATTTTTTTTCCTCTTAATTATAATAAGTGTAGAATTATTTCTATTTACAATGTTTTAGGTATTGTAAAAATCAAAGTCAGAATTTCTAAAAGGGTTAAAGTCGAAATGTCCCTAGTCAGATTTAACACAAAAAAACTGTTTTAGAATTTAAAAGTATTTTGTCTGCGTTAGCCTTAAATCGAACATTGTTGCTTTATAAGTTGTCTTGAAAAAAGTATTATCACTTGTGCTCTTTATGGTTAAACGTATTTACCCGCCATACCGTATTATACTAGGACAAGCTCATCAATTCGTATGGAAAAAAATTAGACCCAACCAAGTATTAAAGGGACAAAAACTTAGGGTGGAAAAATCTGAAAGTTGACGAGTCTCCGCCTGCAATTTTACGTGTTTTTGCAATTGTTTCTATAGTTTCCCAGTCTAAGGCCCGTATTAATAAATCGCTCTCAATATCGATCTTGAGTGCGTATCAATTGAGTGAGTCTTGAGATGCGGTCACTATCTTAAGTTAAGCGTTAATTAATAGATAAAACTCAAGTTCTAACCAGGCTGATATCGCTCTTGAGATTTGAAACTGATCTTGAGAGCGACATTGAATGACAGTAACGCTTTGTTCTTACCTTGAATGGTATGTTTTTACCCTATGGTAGGTAGTGTCGTCATATTTTGCTGTCAACTTGTTTTTAATGTGAATTTTTTTACAAAATGTAAGGTTTTACTACTAAATAATTATTTAAATGCGAATGATTTGTTCAAAAAGTCATTAGCATAAAATATCATCATAATAATTGATTTCTGACAAAATTTGTTCTAGCTCCATGTTCCTGAACTACAAAACTAACGAAACAGCTAACTTATGTCATGTATGACCCGCAATCAGACTTGAGTTCACGAAACTACATCTTGAGACATATCTTGAGAGCTGAGTTTGATTTATTAATACGGTATTACTCAAGTGATACGTCGCTCTTTAATCGCGTCTTAAGATAGGTTTATTAATCAGCGCAACAACTCAAGAGCAAACTCAAGATTGAAATCGATATTGAGTTCGGTTTATTAATACGGACCTGAGTCGACATTATTTATTGATTTGGAATCATATTAGCATATGAAGGCACCAGAAACTCATGGGGGGGTGGGGTTGTGATCATCCTCACAAATTTCGTGACTACAAATATATAAATGTATATTTGAAATGGAGCAATTAAAATCACATCAATGGGTTCTTATCATTAAGATATGACGAAGTATCATAGTAAGCTTTACCGCATAATTTAGGCTTTCTATTTTGTTAATGAACATGTCATCAACATACATTCATACATTTACAAAAAAAAAAAAAAGTATATAAGTAGTTTATCCGTTATCTGGCACCCATAACACAAGCATTAAGTTGCTTAGCTTGGGGCTGGATGGCGATGTGTAATATGTCCTGAAATATTTATTTATTTATTTATTTACATATTTAGGTATCTTATTATAATAGAGCTTACATGTTCTTTTAAAGTATTTATGATAGGTCTCACATTAGGATAATTATTTATATTTGACTAGCTGTTGCCCGCGACTCCGTACCCGCACGAAACCGCATAAAAATGGGTGCAGTCGTTTTTGAATTTATAGCGAACAGACAGACAGAGGCGGCTGAAGACTTTATTTTATAATATGTAGTGATAGTGATAACGTAAGATATTTTTAGTTTTTGTAATTAACATGTTATTCGTAAATATCAGTTTTAGTTCCGTCAAATAACTTGATGCAAAATAAAGGAGGGAACGCAATGGCAGTATTTCTCTCTGTTAAATTCACCACACATTGGATATTTCTGTTTGTATCGGAAATTGAATCTTATGTTTATGACTATAAAGAATGTTATGCTTTACGTAAAATACAACATTGTGACATGGAGTTACGAAACTAGAAGCGAGGAAGATAAAATCAGTTGAAAATTATTTTCTTGTTCGATTAAAAGTCATAATTAAATCTCTTCTAATGTAAAGATTTTACAAATTATAAACTCTTTCTTTTAAATAAATTTTTTAAATTAATATTTTATTTCTAAGTAAAAAAAACTGACAGAACTATATTCTTTTTAAAATTTAAAAAAATAAACATGTGAATACACATCTAAATCATAACATTATTTTTTTACTTGGATAAAAGGGCTTAGATAAAAGGGACTTGGATAAAAGGGCTTAGATAAAAGGGACTTGGATAAAAGGGCTTAGATAAAAGGGACTTGGATAAAAGGGCTTAGATAAAAGGGACTTGGATAAAAGGGCTTAGATAAAAGGGACTTGGATAAAAGGGCTTAGATAAAAGGGACTAGGATAAAAGGGACTTGGATAAAAGGGC
The DNA here is from genome assembly GCA_907269075.1 of Idaea aversata. Lineage (NCBI taxonomy): Eukaryota > Metazoa > Arthropoda > Insecta > Lepidoptera > Geometridae > Idaea > Idaea aversata. Next base: position 2,673,190 of record OU026100.1, read on the forward strand.
TTAGATAAAAGGGACTTGGATAAAAGGGCTTGGATAAAAGGGACTTGGATAAAACAATCATAATAATATGAATCTAATATTGTTTTTGGTCTGGTATTTTTTTTTACTTTTAGTTCTCGCAGAAGGACGAGCCTGAGTATTATATAGTTGTAAGAGCAATGTAAATTTTCGTAAGAAACATCAACTCGAGGTATCATCATCATGGCGTATGGCATTCATCCTGCGTGGATCAAACCTCTATATCCAAGTTTTTCAGCCAGCTTGCGGCGGCAGTTGTAAGTTTGTGAACTTCCGACATTCCACCGGGAAAACGGCGAAGTGGGCATTCGTTTACCACATGAGAAAGGGTTTGGTCAGGTGCTCCGCAATCGCACTGTGGTGACTCCCTTAGTTCCCATTTATGGAGGTGGTGGTTAGTTTTCCCGTGGTTGGAACAAAATCGGTTCAATCGAGTCCACGATTTACGGTTAGAGTCGAAACCGGGCAACTTCTTCGTGGGGTCCGATATGAGATTCGAATTAACGTGTTCAAAAAGGCCCCACTCCGAACGCCACGCCTCATTTAGGTCAAACTGGTTTTTAATACGCTCGTCTGTCCAGATTGGGAACCTTGAAGTCAGACGGGAATATGGATGGTCGTCCAGAGTCTCTTTGATGGGCATGGGTTTGGAGCAGTTTGGCTGGGAACATTTCTCCCATTCGTTGGCAGCTGCTCTCCATCTATACGAAGTTCAGGCGGTGGAATGTACGTTAGTACGGGAAGCCATGGAAGTTGGGTTGATTTTATTACTCCCGATATTAGGCGCATGCCTTCGTTCAGCTGGGTGACCTTATTTCTGTGGGTACTGCAATACCATACAGGCGCACAGTACTCAGCGGTCGAGTATACGAGCGCTAGAGCGGATGTATGAAGAACACCTGCGGAAGCTCCCCAGCTTATGCCTGCCAGCCTACGGATGATGTTGATTCTCGTTTTTAGCTTTTGCTTGACGTTTTCGAGATGAGGCTTGAAAGTCAGGTATCAAGAACTGGGTAATTTTAGAATTTCAAGTAAAAATCACTCCTCCATTAATTTCGCACATCACAAGCAAATGTTTTGAAAACATCGACAGAATGATGCGAAATGATGCAAGCGACAGCGCTTCGAGAAATGAACCGACGAACGCACCTGTGTACCCGACCGACTAGCGACTGTACGTACCTACAGTTCCATCAAAGATATTTAATATCAAATAGAGAAATCATCAGAAAATACTAAGGCGCTGCCCTAATAGGCCATCGCAGGACGGCACCGCGCGACCAATGCGGCCTAAATGCTATGAAACTGCTGTCAAAATGGTCGCATGACCCAGTCACAATGGTAGCACGATCGCGATTTTTATAGCCTTTAGTCACTGTTCTACGACCGATGCGATGAAAATGGCCACTCGTACGATTGTGCGATCGAACACATTGGTATCCATTGAATGTCCTAATTGACGTATAGAATTGTTTTATAGAAATGTCATCGCATCGGACGCATCGGTCGCGCGACGGGCTACAGCACCTGACTATTTTTAAAGACTTGTCAAGTGTAAGTGTAAAGTGATCTCATGCGTAATCTCAATGAATGTGACGAACGACATAAGGATAATATGTAGTAGCCCCCGGGGACTACACGTTTGTAATTACGAAGGGGGTAAAATTGCTTTTCTGCGGGAGTAATAAGCTGATATATAAGATTTCAAGATTTAGTGCGGTTGCAGCGCGGGAAAAGTTGAAGTTAAAGGTTATTTTAAATTAGAAGTTCAGGAAAAAGACCCCAAATTAATGAAAAATTGAACTCCGTTATTGGCAGCTAACCTTTGGATTAATATTGGTCTTATCACTTTTTGAAAATGCCCCAAACTCTGAGTAACTTAGGGAAATTTTTCCGAATTAAAAAAAAATATTTTTTGACTAAGGTAAAGGGGAGGGTAAAACAGTTAAAGTCATAGGGGTGACCAGTTTGAAAAAGTTAGAAACCACTACTATAGTATATTGTATTTTAATTGTCTTTGTATTCCACACATTCCACTTTTATAACATTTTCTTTCACATCTTTCGATATAAGATATAAGCAGAAATACTATATCGCAGTCGTAATGCCTATTTGCACGGTATAACCATATTTGATGCACGTATTTCTCTGAAATACTTTTTTTTTGTGGTGCTACTCAGGAGTTGGAATGAAAAAATAAACAAAGTCAAAGTAAATTTTTTTTATTTCTTTGGATGCTTAATACATTCAAATTTATATAAAGACCACATAAAATCGTCTTAAAAATTAAGTTAGGATGTGTGCCTTCAGAACGCGCCCACCAATGAGAAGAAGGCACAAGAAACTCATGGGGTTTTAAGGGGTTGGAATCAGTTGCCTGCGTCTGTCTTTCCTGACGTGTATGACTTGGGGGTTTTCAAGTCGCGAGTGAATAGGTATCTTCTAGAAAAGCGTGCTATATCTTAGACCGCATCGTCACTACCCATCAGCCAGGTGCGATACTGCTCTATCATTTGTAAAATACAACTTGGTAGGTCCACCCGTTCCTGAGAATATCGGTGGTAACACAAAGACAGACAGACGGACAAGAAAGTGATCTTTTATGGGTTTATTTTTTACCTTTTGAGGTACGAAACCCTAAAAAAGATTCAGAGATTGTCTTCCTTTGTTTCCTTTGTAACTTATTTTTGTTTTACATTATCATCATCATCTTCTTGTCCTTATACCAATTTCATCTCTCTCATGTCTTGTCTCACGCAGTCCATCCGTCTTTTCTTAGGTCGTCCTCTTCCTCTCCATCCCCCTACATTCATACTCATCACTCTTCTAGTCACATGCGTCTCTTCTCTTCTCATCACATGTCTATACCAAGTCAAACGGTTCCCTTTTACTTTTTAACCGACTTCAAAAAAGGAGGAGGTTCTCAATTCGTCTGTATGTTGTTGTTGTTTTTGTTGTGTGTATGTTACGCGATCATTCGAAGACGGCTCAACCGATTGAGATGATTCTTTTTGTGTTCGAAAGGTGATACCTCAGGGGTGGTCCCATAAAAATTTGGTGAGGATCTGATAAGAATCTTCGGAGTGATGAACAGAATTGCACCCGAGAGTGCAGCAAATTGCTCAGTTTTCGATTTCCACCAGTACAATTGGCCCCTAAACGAATAGTTACCGATAAATGGAATATCTGAAACCACCTTCTCATCAGAAAACTCTTCAATTAGTTACGATTACAGGTTACAATTTGAAGAATTTAGTCGAATTTAGTCACCGGACTGGGTTTGAATGAATGTTGATAGAGAACCCTATCTTAAATGAAGTTCTGATGAGGATCTTCGAAGTGATGAACAGAATTGCACCTCGAGAGTGCAGCAAATTGTTAATTTTTCGATTTCCACCAGGAGAATTGGCCCATAAACTAATATTTACCGATAAATGGAATATCTGAAACCACCTTCTCATCAGAAAACTCTTCAATCGGATACGATTACAGGTTACAATTTGAAGAATTTAGTCACCGGACTGGGTTTGAATGAATGTTGATAGAGAACCCTAGCTTAAATGAAGTTCTGATGAGGATCTTCGAAGTGATGAACAGAATTGCACCTCGAGAGTGCAGCAAATTGCTCATTTTTCGATTTCCACCAGTAGAATTGGCCCATAAACTAATATTTACCGATAAATGAAATATCTGAAACCACCTTCTCATCAGAAAACTCTTCAATCGGTTACGATTACAGGTTACAATTTGAATAAAATATTCGCTTTTGCCTCGCCGGACTGGGTTTGAATAAATTTTGATAGAGAACCCTATCCTAAATGAAGATCTGATGAGGACTTCGGAGCGATGAACAGGTTTGCACAGCGAGATTCAACAAATTGCTCAGTTTTCCATTTCCACTAATAGAAGTGGCATACACAAATAGGTACCGATGAATGGAGCATCTGAAAACACCTTCTTATCAAAAAACTCTTCAATGGGTTACGATGTCTCTGTAGCAGAAGGACAGATACGCAAAATCCCGGAATAGCAAAATCCCAGATGAAACTCCCGAAAAAAGTTGATCAAATTACAACAAGAAATTGCTTCTTGGTCATTCTATTTTTCTAAAACAAAACATTGAACCGAAAATTTCAATCCACAAACAAAGGTATTAACGGACAATACCCTATATTCCTATATCAATTTAACACAGCAGTTATCCCGTAACACAATAAACCATTCCAGTTCCCAATAACCAATCCGCGGCTTCTATAAAAGAAAACCCATCACGTACCGTCGAACAGAAAAAAGCACAAAACGCGTTCGAAACGCTAGTACAGTCTTGGTAAAAAGTCGACGACAAGCCGCGCTGTTCTGCCTATATTTCATTCGCAGTACAATCGCGGCCGCAAACCCGATAAATCCAGGGAGAACCAGAGATTTCTATTACAGATAGCGTTCCTGATTCTTTCCGGATATTTAATTTTATGTACGTACGGAATGCGACTCGATAGACTTATTTTAAACGTTTTACAGTTTGAAATTTCTCAGATTGTTATTATTGGATGACTGTGACTATGTTTAGGGGCGGAGTGAGAGCGATAATTACAACTTAAACTCTCAACGAACCAAAAACTAAGTGAAACTCTTATTAATTTTAAGCTTAGACTAGAAATATTCCAAGATGAAATCTATTTCTGGTGAAATTTTTGGCTTTGGATTTTTTCTTAGGCAAAAGCCAAAATAAAAGAAAAATACGCAATTTCTACAAAATTTCGAGGAAAAGCATTGAGGTGAATGTACTAGGAAAAGTTAATTTTTTAGGGTTTTTTGTTTCTTTCTTCTTCACATTCAGTTGACTTGACCGATTCAAATTAAAACGCTTTACAAGGAATAGTCAAAAGCGTGAGACAACCATCCTCCTCCATCGTTCCCAATGCTGAGGATCGTGACTCTCCTGCTTCAGTCGATCCACTTTATCCTATTGACTCTGTCTAATACCAGGGGCCTAAGTCTGCTAACACAATTGTGTTTCAATAGTGTGTCGATATAATCGTAATAGAAATTTAATGTCAAAAATATGACATTACATGTCAAATTGGTATTCTCCTAACGTTGACTATTCTATCGAGACACCACTGACACACCACTGACTCACTTTTGTATTCTGCTCTACAATCGTGGCATAATGGAATCTCGATAGTTGTCAAAACGGTATATTGCTTAGCAACATGTACCATGTTGCTAGGCAACACCTGCAAGATAAATATTACCATACCATTGAGACTCCATAGTGATTATATTGCGATGTAATTAAAACTTTAGCAGAATACCAAATAAAGTCACAATCTCGATATAATATCAATAGAGTCTCGATATAATGACAATGGTTGGCCAAATAGCAGAATAAGGCCCCTGATGTAGAACCTTGGTCAGAGAAATATCCAGCAATTCGTATACCAGATTAGTTCATCGTTTAGGGCATCGCCCTCGTGGCCTTGTAACGCTTGTAACACTGTAAGGCGCTCAAAATTTTCAGGGCTTCTAACATAAACCAGCCAAGTGGGAGTTGGACTCGCTCACAAAGGGTTAAAATTCCATACCATTATATTCTGTTTTTAGTATTAAATAAATAAATAAATAAATATTTCAGGACATATTACACATCGCCATCCAGCCCCAAGCTAAGCAACTTAATGCTTGTGTTATGGGTGCCAGATAACGGATAAACTACTTATATACTTTTTTTTTTTGTAAATATATACATATTATACATATAGGAAACACCCAGAACCAGAAACAAGAATTTATGGTCAGCATAAATACTTGTTCCCGGCGGGAATCGAACCCGCAACCTTCTGCGTCGCAGTCGGGTGTTCGCCCGACGCGCCACAGAGGTCGACGCGCCACAGAGGATTTGCTGTTATAGCGGTAACAGAAACCCATCATCCGTGATCATCTCAAAATTTCAACTGTCCAGCTTTCACGGTTTATGAGATACAGCCTGGTGACAGATAGTGGAGTCTTAGTAATAGGGTGCCGTTTTTACCTTTTTGTTACGGAATACTAAGGGCGTGTCCAGATGACACGCGTCGACCACGCTCCCGCCACGCGCATCACACGCGTTGACCACGCGTTGAACACGCTTTGAAATTTTTTTTTTAAATAATTTGAGTCTTATGACACATCAATAGATCTCAAATTGCATTTCTGCAAGCGGGCGCGGGGCGTGTGCGAGGTGTGCGCGTGGCGTGTGCGGAACGTGTGCGGGGCGGGAGCGTGGCGTGAGCGGGTGGACTTGGATAAATGCAATTTGAGATCTATTGATATGTCATAAGACTCAAATTATATATAGAACAAATTTCAACGCGTGTTCAACGCGTGTGATGAGCGTGGCGGGCGCGTGGTCGACGTGTGTCATCTGAACACGCCCTAAATGTTTATTCTCTTCTACCAGCTAAGCAGACAGTAATAGAAATAACAGTAGCACCAAACCCTCACCTGAAAACGCAGTACAACAAATTCAACAACGTTTTATTTATGTATCATAAACTGTGTACATACAGATAGTGTCTGCTACTGCTAGTTTATTATTGTACATTCCGTTCTTTTATTACATTTTGATATTTTAACGAAATAACTACAAATGTAGGTGTTTTAAGTTAAAACGGAAAGAGTTGCGTTGAAGTTAAGTGCATATTAAGTTATAAACTAGTTTCCTTCGATTGCGTTTAGGGTTCCGTAGTCAAAATTAAATCCTTTTCGCCATGGCATAACAAAACTAGGTGTTTTCCGCGACTTCGTACGCGTGAAAGTTGTTCTACTAAAATCTTCCTCTTGAATAACTCTATCTATATATATATATATATGTCTATATATCTATATATATGTATTATATTGATTGATATATATTTAAATATTTATTATATTTATATATATATATTTTAATAGGTATTTATTATTATCCCTATCACGTTATAAACAACCCACCCATCCCCTTCTTCAATTCTTGTCCATCCAGGTTGCCTGGAAGAGATCGCTTTTAGCGATAAGGCCGCCCATTGTGCCATATTTTTTTCATCTTTAGTTTTTAGTTTTTTAGTGTCTTATAATTTTCTAATTTTTATTTAACTACATTTTTTATTTTTATTTTAATATCATGTAAGTACTTTGTTAGAATTAATTTTGGGTTTTGTTTTTATGGTACAATAAAGTGTTTATCTATCTATCTATCTATTAAAAAAAACCGCATCAAAATCCGTTGCGTAGTTTTAAAGATTTAAGCATACTTAAAGGGCCAGACAAACAGTGGGAAGCGACTTTGTTATAAACTATGTAGTGATTAAAAGTAGAACTGTCAGAGCTATTTTTGGTTTTACAAGTTAACGAGTAATAATAGATCAACTTGTAAAATGTAGGTTCTAAATTACCTACCATCCTTTTTTGGGTCCGGTTTTGAACCCTGGACCCAAAGATTTTGACGTGACTACGTTTTATAAATTGGTTTGCCGGGTGACACTTCAAGAAACTGCGTTACGCTCCGCTGACGTTATGCGCACACAATGAGAGCGAGTGAGAGGCACGCGGGCATGGTTAGCCCGCCTAAGAGCGAGAGAGACAGACATAAAAAGTGAAAGGCACGCGTCCCTTCCACTCGAGCACAGTTGTTGTCACGTAAAACTTTCGCCCGTATACCGACTTTACAGGCAACCAGTTTTTTTTGTAACAAATAGACTCTGACAATACTGAACAGATTATGATGAAACTTTTTTTAAAATAATAAATAAATAAATATAGCAGGATATTCCACACATCGCCATCTAGCCCCAAGCTAAGTTACTAGACAACGCATATACTACATATATACTTTTCTTTTGTAAATATATACTTATAATACATAGAAACAACCAGACCACAGACCAATATCTAAGCATAAATACATGTCTGAGGCGGGAATCGAACCCGCAACCCTGTGTTTAGCAGACCGGCATGGTGACCATTGTGCCAACTGGGTCGTCAAATACTCTTTTAAACAAAATTAAAAGGAAAACTACCAGAGATATCGAGTGTAACAATTAATCAACTTATAAAATGTGGGTTCTTCATAAGTGAATCCAGTTTTTAACCCTAAACTCTAACCCCCTTATAAAATGTGGGTTCTTCATAAGTGAATCCAGTTTTTAACCCTAAACTCTAACCCCCTTATAAAATGTGGGTTCTTCATAAGTGAATCCAGTTTTTAACCCTAAACTCTAACCCCCTTATAAAATGTGGGTTCTTCATAAGTGAATCCAGTTTTTAACCCTAAACTCTAACCCCCTTATAAAATGTGGGTTCTTCACAAGTGAATCCAGTTTTTAACCCTAAACTCTAACCCCCTTATAAAATGTGGGTTCTTCATAAGTGAATCCAGTTTTTAACCCTAAACTCTAACCCCCTTATAAAATGTGGGTTCTTCATAAGTGAATCCAGTTTTTAACCCTAAACTCTAACCCCCTTATAAAATGTGGGTTCTTCATAAGTGAATCCAGTTTTTAACCCTAAACTCTAACCCCCTTATAAAATGTGGGTTCTTCATAAGTGAATCCAGTTTTTAACCCTAAACTCTAACCCCCTTATAAAATGTGGGTTCTTCATAAGTGAATCCAGTTTTTAACCCTAAACTCTAACCCCCTTATAAAATGTGGGTTCTTCACAAGTGAATCCAGTTTTTAACCCTAAACTCTAACCCCCTTATAAAATGTGGGTTCTTCATAAGTGAATCCAGTTTTTAACCCTAAACTCTAACCCCCTTATAAAATGTGGGTTCTTCATAAGTGAATCCAGTTTTTAACCCTAAACTCTAACCCCCTTATAAAATGTGGGTTCTTCATAAGTGAATCCAGTTTTTAACCCTAAACTCTAACCCCCTTATAAAATGTGGGTTCTTCATAAGTGAATCCAGTTTTTAACCCTAAACTCTAACCCCCTTATAAAATGTGGGTTCTTCATAAGTGAATCCAGTTTTTAACCCTAAACTCTAACCCCCTTATTCCAAAACGAGGTTTAAGGATAGTCCGAGATGCAGATTTAAACCTTAGATTTAGCCACAGATTTACTCGTGAACTATAGTCTAAACAATATCCCTATGGATTATATAGGGAACTATAGTCTAAACACTATCCCTAAAGATTATTTAAAGATAGTGTTTAGACTATAGTTCACGAGTAAATATGTATTTAAATCTAAGGTTTAAATCCACATCTCGGACTATCCTTAAACCTCGTTTTGTAATAAGGGGGCATAGGTTTTTTTAAATGTCGGTCCTTATGTGTGTGAAATCGCGAGGCGCTGCTAAGTCTACATATTGTGACGAATAACTACGGAACCCTTCATGTGGTCTGACACCCCCTTGATCGGTTTTAATAAATAGACCAGCGTTCCATCGAACTCTATTACAACTGCTAAATAATTTTCAATTACCATTTTAAAACTCAACAAAGCAGATATTTACACTAGCATAATTCAACATTTTGTTTCCATTTTCTAAAATAGTTATGAAAACCACATAAGACAGAACCACTCACTATAAAATAATATTCAAAATACCGAAATTACGCAAATAGGTATAAAGTTTAACTCCAAAATACCGGCTGAGAAATTGAATTTCTGCAGCAGTTCCAAAAACCTAAATATACATTGTAAGTCACGGGTGGGTGTTTGAATGCAGGGGTTCTCAAGTGAGTTCACCCATTTGGCTACATTAGCGGTGGATCGTGCTACCGAATGTTTACCACCCCTGCACTGACAGCCACTCGGATTGGTATATCTCTGCTGGATAAGTTTTGTGCGAAAAGTTCAAATTTTATTTTACTTTAATGACATAGGTAGACTGTAGAAGAGCGGTGTTGGCTTAGTGGTAGATACCTCGACTTCCATTCTGAAGGGTTCGAATTCCGGCCGGCCGCGCACCAATTGATGTTTCTTAAGAAAAATTAATGTGCGCTAATTGACATTACTCTTACGGTGAAGAAACCCCGCGGCTTCAGAAGTATTGACACGTTCTCTCCTCTGGACATGGTCGACTAAGCTGAGAGGGTAGTAGGTGCTGGGCAAGCCTCCTCCATCCTCACGTAAAAAGGACCCAATTAAAAAGAGTCTAATTGCGGAAAACAGCCCGTATAAAAGTACAAACAGGTAGATTTTTATTTTTAACGAAAAAAAACGACGCGTGTTATAAGTTTGACGTGTCTGTGTATGTCTGTCTGTGGCATCGTAGCTCCTGAACGGCTGAACCGATTTTGATTTAGTTTCTTTTGTTTGACCTCATAAATAGGACGTTTTGCTACTAGTCCATTTTGATTTTGTATCGTTTTAATATGTAGGATATTGATTTATAGCCTTTTGAAATGTAAGAAAAAACAATTGCGAAAAAATATCGCAGGTTTGTGAGACTGTAAACAACAGAAATGCACACGATTTATTTTGCGCAGTGCGCGGATTGTAATCTTTTTCTATATTTTGTGCACAGACTTGCGATATTTTTTGCAACGTGTTTTTATCATAGTGCGCGCATAGCCTTGAGCTGCTGCTGAATCAAATATCAACATCATAGAGCGACTCCAAGCTAAGATATTAAGAATCATCATCATCATATCAGCCCATACCCGTCCACTGCTGGACATAGGCCTCCTTCATACGACGCCACAAACAACGGTCCTGAGCCGCCTCCATCCACCGACTACCCGCGACGGCCACAATGTCGTCGGTCCACCGGGCAGCTGGTCTCTTAACACTCCGTTTCGCGTTGCATCGCGGCCGCCACTCGAGAACCTTTACTCCCCAGCGGATGTTAAGAATGATATTCAAAATACCATGGTATGTTATCTTATCAGCAACAGGACCTCAAACAGCCCACCGCACCTTAAGAAACGAAATCAAAGCTACCTGAATAAGAACATTTACCGATTGACTAATCGTGCACGCAATGAGTTATAACCTCACAGCTGTAGACGACATCCATTTGCTAGATTAAAGACGCATTGTGTGTGACTAGCCTTCGACTCAAATTCACCTTAAACAAGGGCTGAGGATTGGGGTTAATTGACCTCTCTAAAGATTAGCAAATGACAACTGTGTTGCTCATTGCGGACCACCAAGCGGTGTATAGCCAACCTAAAGATGACCTACTTATTTGTTTAATCGTATGATATTTCAATCGGTAAATTTTGAGTTCGTTTAGCACACGCCGGTAACTCTTCCATACACGATCTTCCCCCAAGCTGGGGTAAAATGACTAACTGCCCAAAAAATATAAAAAAACGGGTCAAGTGCCTTTGACTTTGGCAAATTCAGGGCTCAAGGGCTCGCGTATTGTACTGTACTCCGTAGTTGACAAATAAATGCTCCGTACACACATTTATTTGTCAACTAGCTGCGCCCCGCAGTTTCTCCCATGTAATATTTTTCTGAGCAACTTTCCAATTTTTTTTCCTTCTCCTGACAATTATAAACACAACAAAAAAAGAATTAGCGAAATCGGTTAAGCTCTACTCGAGATTTGTGCTTAGCAACGCATTCAGCGATTCATTTTTATATTACAGAAGATAATGCACTGCAAAATAAGGTAACATATTATGTTACCTCATTTTGCAGTGGTATCACATGAGTAGAGAAGGACGTGGTATTAGTTGATGCTAATAATACTTGTGGCCAAGAGTCGTTTTCGATCCCGTTTTGATTTCCATTTGAACTTTTTTATGCAAAAATTGTATTATTTCTTTAAGGAACGTATTCAAATCCAGGCCAGTAACGATCTACGTTGAACGTGCTAGAGTTTACAGCATTGCTTCGTTCACAATTCTTTCCTTGCCTATTTAGTGCTTCCTAAGAATGCTAGGTCGACACCACTTCTATGCATTGCCTAGATTTTATTTATAAACACAGTACGAAATCTTTTTAGAGTTTTAAACTGAAAATGTTGCAATCCTTTAGTTCTTTTAGTCTGAGGTTGCAATGTGTATTCTTTGAATGTGAATTTAGGAATTTTGAAGTGGAAAATGTAAAGAAATTTAGAATATAGTGTACTTTCTATATTTATATCATTACTAGCTGCGCTCCGCGGTTTCACCCGCGTAAGTCCCGATCCCGTGGGAATATCAAAATAAAAAGAAGCCTATATAGTCTGCCTCGATAAATGGACTATCCAACACTAACAGATTTTTCAATTCGAACCAATTGTTCCTGAGATAAGCGCGTTCAAACAAACAAACAAACTCTTCAGCTTTATTATATTAGTATAGATTTTATTTTATTAGGCATGTTGGGAATGGAGCAAAAACTTTGTCACAAAAACAAAAACTATTAAGTAGACCGGATAAAAGCAACAAACTTTTGTAAAAAAAATGCAATTACTAGTAAAAAATCGTTAAGTCTTGCGTGACAATTTGTGAAAAAAAAAAAACAAAGTTATAAAATCGTTCAGTCTAGTTGTGGTGTTAGTGTTCTGCGCAGGGCCAAAAAACAAAAACAAAGTTTAAAATTTCAAATTGTTATAATGCCTCTATGAATAGTTTAAATCTCTTTGCACAAACGTAGTAAAACGTGGTAAAACTACGTCCTGGACAGGATCCAAACTTTCCCATCAACTATTTGCAAAAAAGATGCTTTGAAATTAATTGGGAAATGAATGACTTTTTACTTTAACAAGAGTGGACCTTTGAAATAATTAATTTCAGTAACAAACACAACAACTAGCACGCTATTTCGGACCGTATCACAGATAAAATAGAGACTATTTTCAAATATGTAGTGTTGCTTAGAGTTTTCGAAGAAGCTACGAGATCTGATTTTTTGTAGCCCGTTGAATTTATATTAAAGTTAAAATAGTTAATTTTTTCGCATAAAATCAGGGTACAGACTTCAATATTTTGAAGTACAATGGCTTGAGTTGCATTTAGTCTAAGATCCCTGTATAGAACGACCTAAACCAAGCTGGTTAATGGTTAATAAAAGAATAGTATTTTATATTTAATGAAATAGATTAATAAATAGGTACCTATATATTGCAAAAGGGTTAACTAAAAAAAATTGTCCAGAATATGATTAATTGACAATGTTTTATTGACCTATTTAATTCGATATAATAGTACATTACGATATACATGTGGTAAATTGATCATTACATAGAGGCGTCTACGCCGAGATACTCATTATACTTGATTGAGATACTTATATACCGAAATACTTGAAAAGAAAAGAAAATAATAATTTACAAAATATTTGTGATAAGTCTACGTTTACTATTTTTTAGGCAAATCAATATTTTTTTGTTAAATTATACGCCCGAAAGGCCAGGCAAAAGACTTTTAACCTATACAGCCTCGTCTGACATACAATATTTTTTGAGGATTTTTCCATCATTTTTTCTAATAAGATGTTCTTCGAGAATAGCCACGTTTTCTCTTAGCTATAACAGTTCTAGGACATGCCCTTACTGCCATTCAAATTAACCACCCTTGACAGTTAAATAAATAAATATTGCAGGACATTCCACACATCGCCATCTATACCCGGGCTAAGTAACTAGACTTATGGGCTAGACAACGGATATACTACTTATATACTTTTCTTTTGTAAATATATACTTATAATACATAGAAACAACCAAAGACAAATATTTAAGCATAAATACTTGTCTGAGGCGGGAATCCAACCCACAAGCCTGTGTTTGGCAGTCCGACATGGTGACTGGAACAAAAGACAGCCAGTTGACAGTTGGATTTAAAATATTCTCCTCCTTTTTTCGAAGTTGGTTAGATATAAAATGTTAAGGAAAGGGTACCGGGGACTCTCTCCATACAAACTATTACAAACGTAGTCGACTGTTTTCTCCCTGGATAATGACACTAGAGCAAACATTTTTGGTAATCTTAATTTCTATGATAATTAGAAAATGAAAAAAAAAAACAAACTAGGGGCATAGTCATGGCAGTTAGGTATAGGTTTTATGGCACAAAAATATTTGTGCTAATGTCATTATCCAGGGAGGAAACAGTTGACTACGTTTGTATGGAGAGAGCGCCCAGTATCTTTTCCTCTTAATAATGTTAGCTGAAAATCCTACATCTTAACCTCAATGTTTAAAACCTTTCAAACGAAACATCCGCTGTAACAGCCTAGTAGGTAAATAATTAGAATAACATCGTAAGCTGAAAACCATCTTAAGCTAACGAGCTGCCAATTGGTCCAATAACAGTTTAGGCACGGAACCAAATGTAATCATATTCATGTACGTTTTCTCTTCAAAGCGAATGGGGAATGAGGGTTTTTGGTTTGTAATTTGTTATCCGACGGAAAAAGAGGGTAGTTATGTAATTCTACGAGACTTTATTGTATTTATTTTGACTATTTACAGTAAAATTTACAAAATCTGGTTTATAATAAATCTATACTATACTATGTGTAACATAAAACTAAGTCTTAGAAAAAAAATTTAGATTACTTGTTCTTCTTCTCATTAAGTGGTGTGGCTCACCTATTGTTAGAGTTTTCAGATCGCCCTAAGGCCTCTAACTTGACCTAACGACTGCTACTAGAGGTAGCAATCGGGACCAACGGCTTAACGTGCCTTCCGAAGCACGGAGGTGCTCACGAAAACAAATTTTTGCCACACTACTAATTGGCCACCCATCGAAGTAATGACATAAAACACGATCTACACAAAGTAAAGTATAATAGCTACAAGTATAAGATTTTAAAACAAAACGAAAGAAAGAACTCTCCACTAGTTAATTAGTAAGTAATTATTGCAGCACAAAGGCTCCCGTAAACATGCATTTCACTAATTCATTTATGTTTAAAGTGCTAGAACGGACTAGTGGTACTTAAACAGTAAATCTCTCATCTACTAAGGCCGAGCACACACTAGGCAACTAAAAATAAACCTAAAAAAATTTAAAAAAATTCTTGGAAATTAAAAAAAATGGTGATTCATTCTAGGCCTAACATAAGATATGAAACGTAACTTTATAGGTGTTTGTCCGTTTTTGTCAAAATCTGATATTATTTTTGTAATCATAATTCTATTAGGCTATGAAACTTGTGTTTTCTAGTTCCTGTCTGGGAAAATTAAGAAAAAGAAAAAAATGGTTGTTTAAAAAGTTTGTTAAGAAAACGATGAAAAATTAAGATTTTATTTTTGTTATTCCTTATCGATTTCCTGTTTTTTTTTTTCTTTTTGTTCTCTCTTTTTTTCTTTTATATATTTTTTTACACAATAACACAAGCCCAGATGAGCGATATTATTTTTCAATACTCTGTTTCCTTCTTCTTCTTCTTCTCGTATAGTGGTGTGGCTCACCTATTGTTAGAGTTTTCAGATCTGTTTCCTAACGGGAACGGACGCGTCACGGTCATGTTACCATGACGCATGACGTCACACAATATAACATGATTCTTTTTTGTGAATGCCGGTGTTCCACCAATTTATTAGACGTTGTCACGTCTAAAAGAAGACTGATAATTTTGAAATAGTTCCAAAGCCAAAAAAATTTTTAATAGAAAATCATTTTCTAAAAATAGTAATTTTTACGAAAAAAAAACTGGTTGCCTGTAAAGTCGGTATACGGGCGAAAGTTTTACGTGACAACAACTGTGCTGTGCAGTGGAAGGGACGCGTGCCTTTCACTTTTTATGTCTGTCTCTCTCGCTCTTAGGCGGGCTAACCATGCCCGAGTGGAAGGGACGCGTGCCTCTCACTCGCTCTCATTGTGAGCGCATAACGTCAGCGGAGCGTAACGCAGTTTCTTGAAGTGTCACCCGGCAAACCAATTTATAAAACGTTGTCACGTCAAAACTGCATATCTTCGAATTGGATGACCACCGAGAATTGCACTGAAATTGCTCGGTGTTTCAGTAAGAAATTCGCCCATCTACTAATTAAGATCCGTTCAAACAGTTAAAAGTAACCGTATTTTGTTTGAAAGTAGGTATTTAAGTGGAACGATGCACTTTTAAGGTTAGGTACCATATAAATAGAGGTGGGGGTGGTTCGTGCTACGCTTTATTTATGATAGCGTTTATAGCTTAGCCATTTATTTTCAGTAACAACGTTGGGAAATTAATTTGAAAGAAACGAAGGTAGAGATTTTTCACTGTTATAAAAAATTCGTGACGTAATTAGTAAGAAGTTTCCTTTTTTGAAAATGAAATCCACTTAATATCTGTAACCTGCGGATCACCTGCATGTTGTACTTGTACTTTTATACAGGCTGTTTTCCGCGATTAGACCCTTTTTAATTGGGTCCTTTTTGCGTGAAGATGGAGTAGGCTTGCCCAGCACCTACTACCCTCTCAGCTTAGTCGACCATGTCCAGATTAGAGAACTTGTCAATACTTCTGGAGCCAACTAAGCCGCGGGTTTCATCACGATGTTTTCCTTCACCGTAAGAGCAATGTCAATTAGCGCACATAAAATTTTTCTTAAGAAAAATACATTGGTGCACGGCCGGCCTAGATTCGAACCCACGACCTTCAGAATGAAAGTCGAGGTTTCTACCACTGAGCCAACACCGCTCTTCACCTGCATGTTTTCCAGGTCTGATCGACGGGTACACCATGTCATCTCCGTAATTTCGACAAAAAGTAAAGTCAAGGCTTTTGACTTCATATGGTTTGGGTCTACGCCTGGCCTCGCTAGTCAATCGGTTAACTAAATACTTATCAGTTTAAAAAACAATGCCCGGCATTTTATTTACAACCAACCAACAATTAAATTCACTAAAATTCAGTTGAATCGGGCAAGAAAGACTGTTTCTGTTCGAATTGTCTTTTGTTTTATTTAGGCCGTCTTTTGTTTTTGTCTAGTTAGATGGTCTTTTGTTTTTATTTAGATAGTCTTTTGTTTCTATTTCGATGGTCCTTTAGCTCTATATTTTATTAATTATTTTTTTATTACATTTTAAAATAAATTCAAATCGTTTATGCAGGTTGGTTTGTACTTTGTACCCAACGAATAAAACTGAAAAGACAAGGATGGCAACACGACAAAAGTTTTTTTTTTCATTTCGACGGTTTGTGAATTAGCTTTCTGATCTATCGGCCGACCATAAGTCTATAATCCACGAGGGCTCGAACCTGCGGCCAATATCAGACATATAGCCAATCAACCAATCTACGTGACACAATGACGTACACGTGTAACGTGACGCATGACGTCACGCTCGGCGCTCACGGCATGCGGGTATCACTCTCAAGCTACTCTGGACTCGCATACCCGCCAGCTATGCCATGTCTAGGCTAGGTGATGTATAGGTATTCTGGGCCATGTTGATTATTAGCTCTCTATGAGTACCTACTTACCCTACGTGAGTTATAGTTTCGAATTTTAAATCTTGAGAGGAACCCTTTCCTCTAAGATTTAAAATTCGAAACTTTAAACCGGGGCTCTTTTCATACAAACTATTACAAACGTAGTCGACTGTTTTCTCCCTGGATAATGACACTAGAGCAGCATAGATTTTAAGTGTAGAAAACTTACAACTGCCATGACCATGCCCCTATTTTTTGTTTTTTTTTATTTTTTTTTACTTAATTTCTATGATAATTTAGAAAATGAAAAAAAAACATAACATAGGCGCATAGTCATGGCAGTTTTATGGCACAAAAATATTTGTGCTAGTGTCATTATCCAGGGAGGAAACAGTCGACTACGTTTGTATGGAGAGAGCGCAGGTACCCTTTCACCTGTTAAGGTGATATATAGGATATAGCTCATTTTAATAGTAAGGGTTACCTTACTATTAAAATGAGCTATATCCTTTCATTTGACTTACTATTAAGTTTCCAGGAATTAATCGCTATTAGAAACATTATCGATTGGTATAAAAATATAGGCGATATCTTTTTTTTTGCAAAATTCACAAGTTCGATTCCTGACTTTGCTAACTGATAACTCTCCAAGCCACTATGGTCTGAACTTTATTGCACGTCGTTCATATCAGTGTTGGGGACATAGTCGGGTAAAAAATGCCCCACTCCTCCGAAAGTCATGAGTTCAAATCCGGACGTGCACCAATGAATTTATCTTGCGAAAAATGTATGTGCGCTAATTGTCATTGCTTAGTTGGCATTAACTAGTTATTTCCTTTGAATACGGTCGCCTAAGCTAAGAGTTCTGGGCAAGCCTACTCCGTTCGCAGAAAGGTCCCAACTTATTGACAAGTTCATTCCTTTGAACACGGAAGACTAAGCCAAAAGTAGGCGCTGGGCAAGCCTACTCCTTACACAAAAAGGTCCCAACTAAAGAGGTGTATATACAAGTACAAGTAAAACGCCCTACTTTCCCTATTTGACGATTCAATTGCTAATACAGTACCACAACTCGAGATACAAAGATTCTACGGTATACAAAGGGATTTTAATTAAAATGGAGTCTGTCTGGGCCAAGCTAAGTCTGTACATTTAAATTTGCCGGAGCGAAACGGGATTGTAAAGAAACGTTTCTTTGATTGTCTTTTAGTTAATTGAAATATGTGTTCTGTGTAGAGAAAAAACAACGAAAGAACAATAGAGAGAACATCACAACAAACTATAATATAGTAATTTAAATAAATAAAATAAATAAATAAATATTTCAGGACATATTACACATCGCCATCCAGCCCCAAGCTAAGCAACTTAATGCTTGTGTTATGGGTGCCAGATAACGGATAAACTACTTATATACTTTTTTTTTTGTAAATATATACATATTATACATATAGGAAACACCCAGAACCAGAAACAAGAATTTATGGTCAGCATAAATACTTGTTCCCGGCGGGAATCGAACCCGCAACCTTCTGCGTCGCAGTCGGGTGTTCGCCCGACGCGCCACAGAATTTAAACTAAGATAGTTATTTGCATTATCAATGGTTTATTGAACGTAATATTCTCCTATGTTTTTGATAGAGCTCAATATTTCGTTATAAAAAAAAAAAACATGTTATGTATCCCGTTTAAAATAACTATTATACTATCATACAAAGTGAATTATTTTTTAAAGACCTGAACATTTTTTTTTAATTTGAGTGTTGACGCTCTTGGCCGCATGGAACTTTGACTAGCTCATAAATTCGGACACAGTTTAGAAAAGCTGTTTTTAACAATCCATAATTTGGTGTGTAGTTACTAAAAACCAGTATTTCTAGTAACTACACATGGAATCGGGGCCAACATCGATTTAGCCACAAAAGGAGGACGAGTCGGAAAAGTTCTCGTCCCATTGCCGTCTTTCTACCTTTACTCGTGTCCCTTCGAAGGCCCCGTTATTTGTAGGTCTGCAAGTCACGAGTGTATAAATATCTACTATTAAGTGTGCTTAATCTGAGACCGCATCGTCGCGTACCATTGGGTGAGATAGTGGTCTAATGCTGACATCATCATCATCATATCAGCCCATACACGTCCACTGCTGGACATAGGCCTCCCCATACGACGGCACAAACAGCGGTCCTGAGCCGCCTCCATCCACCGACTACCCGCGACCGCCACAATGTCGTCGGTCCATCGGGCAGCTGGTATCCCAACACTCCGTTTTGCGTTGCATCGCGGCCGCCACTCGAGAACCTTTACACCCCCAGCGGTTGTCAGTTCTTACCAATCCTGAGAGCTATGTCGTGACTTTGGTTCTTCTACGGATTTCCATATTTCGGATTCTATCACGTAGAGACGTATCACACTCTCTTTATAGCCCGCTGAGCGACTCTGAGCTTATGAACAAGGCATATAGTCAGCGACTACGTCTCGGTCTGTATGTCATCACTGACAATGCTGACATTTATATTTACAAAAAATTGCTAATGCATTATGTCCGGTCTATTGTTTGTAGTGCGAGTTATTTATCTGTAAGGTGTGCAGAGGGTCAAGTGGCACTAGATGTGGCTGTATTATTTTAGACAATGTTCTAAAGAGCGATGTTGGCCTAGTGGTAGATACCTCGATTTCCATTTTTTTTCCATTCTTTTTCTTTTTTCTCATATTTCCTTTATTTTTCTTTTTTTTCCTTTACATATAAGTCTTCTATTCGTCACTCGTCATCATAACACAAACCCAGATGAGCGATATATTCACAAATCGGGAACGGGACACTTTTGTGTGGATGCAGGTGTTTCATCAATTTATTAGACGTTATCACGTCAAAAAACATTGATGTCTGGGAATTAAGATAGGCTCCTTTTGTCCCAGTACAAAACATTCACAGACAATAAATCCTTTTAGTCTATTGACTCTAAAATAACCTACGTAGGAACTTAATTTGATTTGCCCCTAAAATAACTTCAACAACAGCGTGATTGTAAGGTAAGAGAATAATGAGAACGCGAACAAACAGTAATTTAATGTAGGTACACAATATTTAGGGTAAATACAGACTCAAGACACTTATTAAGTGTTTGAATTTGAACACTTAATATCTGCCTGATGTTCTGTCATACAGGAGCTCTCCTAGTATGGCTATCAGTCTCTCACAAAGGTTTTTTGATTGAATGTGTATTAAGCGTACTAGTAATTACTATGTTAATTTACTCCATTGTGAGTAGAAAATAAATGTTTTTTTTTATTTATAATATCAGGAAATAGTTTTAAAGTCAATAATGACTATCATTGGTACAAGGTCAAAGTGAATAAATTGCTGTTGTTAAAATGTGCATAATATGTCCAAATGTTGCCATAATAGAATATGTTAAAGATGAATTAAAGGATGATGCCAATAAATGTATGAACTCTGGTACCCGCTCCAATAAGATTAAATGATATGTCATTAGAAAGGTAATATAATGAAGGTTAATATTTGACTATTGACTTTTCTTGATTTTTAGTCCGATCGAAATATTATAACTGCCAAGTTTCAAAAATCAATAGTAAATCATCAACATACATCTCGTGCGTTCATGTTTGACTATTTATCGATTTTTGTCAAAGTAGACGACTATTTTATAAAAAATTAAATAAAACTTAATGACGTCATAAAATCATAAAAAAAATCATTTTTTAAAAGAACTTAGTGGCTATGAATACCACATCCCGCCCTCAAAAGATAGACATCAATCTCAAGTTACACTAACCAGGCCAATAAATGCATTGTTTGATGGGTGAAATCGATTTTTAATGGTCTTTCCCCACCCCGCTTGTCCCCGATTTGATTTAAGATTTCTAGAAACAAAAGGCGATCGAAATAAAAATAAACGATGATCAAAGCACGAAACAAAAAACGATCGAAACAGAAACAAAAGACGATCGAATTGAAATCGAAATTGAATCAAAAGACAATCGAAATAAAATCAAAAGACGATCACAACGCAAAGGAAGGATGATCGAAAATCAAAAAGGAAAACAAAAAGCGACCGAAACAGAAACAAAAGACGATCGACATGAAATCGAAAGACAATCACAACGGAAAGGAAGGATGATCGAAATAAAATCGAAAGACGATCGAAATGAAATCAAAAGACGATCGAAATGAAATCGAAACACGATCACAACGAAAAGGAAGAATGATCGAAAAAAAACGATCTAAATGAAAACAGAAGACGATCGAAATCGAAACAAATGGCAATCGGAAAAAAACTAAAAGAAGATCGAAACGGAAAGAAAAGAAGATCGAAATAAAATCAAAAGACGATCGAAATTAAATCAAAGAGACGATCACAACTAAAAGGAAGGGTGATCGAATTGAAAACAAAAGACGATCGAAATGAAAATAAAAGACGATCGAAATCGAAACAAATGGCAATCGAAAAACAACTAAAAGAAGATCGAAACGGAAAGAAAATAAGATCGAAATAAAATCAAAAGACGATCGAAACAATATAAAAAGACGATCGAAATGAAAATAAAAGACGATCGAAATGAAAATAAAAGAGACGATCGAAACAATATCAAAAGACGATCGAAATGAAAATAAAAGACGAACGAAATGAAATCAATGAGACGATCACAACTAAAAGGAAGGGTGATCGAATTGAAAACAAAAGACGATCGAAATGAAAATAAAAGACGATCGAAATCGAAACAAATGGCAATCGAAAAAAAACTAAAAGAAGATCGAAACGGAAAGAAAAGAAGATCGAAATAAAATCAAAAGACGATCGAAACAATATAAAAAGAAGATCGAAATGGAAAGAAAAGACGATCGAAATGGAAACAAAAGACGAACGAAATAAAATCAAAAGACGATCTAAATGTAATCAAAGAGACGATCACAACGGAAGGGTGATCGAATTGAAAATAAAAGACGATCGAAATGAAAATAAAAGAGACGATCGAAACAATATCAAAAGACGATCGAAATGAAAATAAAAGAGACGATCGAAACAATATCAAAAGACGATCGAAATGAAAATAAAAGAGACGATCGAAAAAATATCAAAAGACGAAAAATCAAAATGGCGGCCTTGTACCAATGGACTTTTCTTAAAAAAAATTATATGCATTAATTAACATTGTTACAGTGAAAGAAAACATCGTGATAAACCCCGTGGCTTAGTTGGCTCAAGATGTATTGACGTTCCTAATCCATCCTCACTCAAAAAGGACCCACCTAAAGATGCGGAAAACAGCCCGTAAGTACCCGAATAATATCGACCGACTATTTATAATATGGTCTGAGTTCGCCCTTAGAATTTTTCCTTAGAGTTACGATACGAAACTTTGTCCAAATAGGGAAAGTTTTAGATTAATGACTTGTAAATAAACCTTCAACGCAGTTTTAGGTTTTTATATTTGTTTTTTTTTTAATAAGTATTACGTTAATTAGGAGTCAACGGAGGTTTTTTTCTTACAGCTATATTGAAGGCGGTTGAGGGCTACTTCAGGTTTTTTATAAAATAAATAAATAAATATTTCAGGACACTCCACACATCGCCATCTAGCCCCAAGCTAAGTAACTAGACTTGTGTTATGGGTGCTAGACAACGGATATACTACATACATACTTTTTTTTTGTAAATATATACTTATAATACAGATAAACAACCAGACCACAGACAAATATCTTAGCATAAATACTTGTCTGAGGCGGGAATCGAACCCGCAACCCTGTGTTTGGCAGTCCGGCATGGTGACCATTGTGCCAACTGGGTCGTCACATATACTGGGTCGTATATAATTATTACATAATTACCCTGTATATTTTTGTTTTTAGTATTTGTTTATTTTTTTTATTTTTTTTCTTCCATACCCATGAAATACATAATCTTTATTTTAAATTCCAAAAAAATCCTAATAACTAAAACTAAACATTAAAAACATAAAAGAACACAAAATAAAAAGAATACATGGCCCTGTATATTTTATTTTTCTCTTTTTTAGTTTTGTGGGTGACGATTATGCTTTGACTACTAAACCAATTTTGAAAAACTTTTTATTAGGAGGCATTAAATCCTTACCTCATAAAGTGCAATGAAACATTTAAAAGTTTACATCAAAATCTAAAATTTTAATAAAATTAAGTCACTCCATGCATTCCATGTCACGCTCTTCACAGTCTATCAATTTTGAACTCTATTTTCTAAACAATAAGTTATAAATTACAGTTGAAAATTAGTTGGTTGTTAGGCGAGACGGGTCATTGGATGCGCGCAGTTCACGGGTCAAATTAACCAATATTGACGACGCAGACTGTGCTGGAAACTCGACGTGCCACCCGATACAAGTTGGATGTAGGATAAATTGGAGTAGGTAAAGAACAAAAGAAAAAGTCCTAAATTGGAGAACAATAGATAGATAGATAAACTCTTTATTGTACCACTGTGATGTAGGGAGATTGGAGACTTATTAACACAATGAAAGTATACTGTTCACTGAATAATTATTGAGTAAAACCGGGGGTTTTTATACTAATTAATCTAGGTACCTACTATGTCACATGACCTTCTAGTACAATATTGATTCCTGTATAACCTTGCCCTTGACACATCTTCTTATCGGTGCAGGTGCGATGCAATATCACATTACTATGTTTACATTATACTTTTGTCTATAACTTTTACTACTGGTTTCGCTTGCCTGTGTTCTTACACTACACCACATTAAACCTTAATTCTAATATAAACTACTGCTACAAAAAGACAAAATAAACAAACAATATGGCACAATCGGCGGCCTTATCGCTAAAAGCGATCTCTTCCAGGCAACCTTTGGATGGACAAGAATTAAAGAAGGGTGTGGGTGGGTTGACTAGATGGACGGACGACTTAATTAAGGTAGCACGAAGTTATTGGACGCGAAGAGCATGCCACCGATCGCTCTGGAACTCTTTGGGGCAGGCCTATGTTTAGGACTGGACGTGTTGTGACTGATATGATGATGAAAGAACAAAGGATAAATTATGGGACCACCCTTGAGATATACTCTTCATTACATAAAATAATCATCTGAATTGGTTAAGCCATCTTCGGATTATCGCGAAAAATAAACTAGCGACCCGCCACGGCTTCCCACGGCTATATTACGACCCAGTTGGCACAATGGCACCCGCAAACACATGGTTGCGGGTTCGATTTCCGCCTCAGACATGTATTTATGCTTAGATATTTGTCTGTGGTCTGGTTGTCTCAATATATTACAAAAGAAAAGTATAAAAGTAGTATATCCGTTGTCTAGTACCCATAACACAAGTCTAGTAACTTAGCTTGGGGCTAGATAGCGATGTGTGGAATGTCTTGCAATATTAATATTTATTTATTGGCAATCTGAAAAACAATTAATTTGTTTATTTGTCACTAATTTAAAGGTTTTTTAAAAAACCTGTTAGAGGAGGCTCACAGCTAAGCGACGCTCGCTGATCGTTTACGGTCGTGCGGGTGAAGCGACGCACACTGGTCCGGATTCCGAAAATCAGGGACTTAGGAGTTGAAGCCAGAATTAGGGTCCCATTTCAAGGTCTTTAGATGATTCTAAACCACTTTTATAGAATAGCTTTTTCTTATAGCGGGGCCCGTTTCCAAGAAAAATAATGTTGTTAACTTTTTTGTATGGAAAAATTTAGTTTTTAGTACTTATTTTGTAAGCGGGCGGAGATGTTAAAACCAAACTTATTAGGGATTATAGAGGGTATATTACTGCACATTATTTTCTAAGACACTTGCTTCATATCTTTGCCCGTTCAAAAACGGCAAACGATCGAAACAATTTTTTTTATTTCGCGATTTATAGGGTACCTTATGCCTTTTTTGACAATACAATTATAATATTTAAATGGAATTACCTAATTCTATTTAAAAACATGGAAAAAAGTCGCACATCAGGTGTCATACTACCTAAGTACCTGATGCATACATATTGATTATTTTACCTTATACCTGCTATTGTTCTTAGACAATGGCACTCATTACATACCTTGGCGGGTAGTAAGCGTTTGACACTTGTTTTTAACTTTTATCTGTAATATCCCTTCCTTCCATACCAATATACCAAGTCACTGTTTAAGCATCATTCGTTAAAATCATCATTCGATTGTTACGTTTTGTGCTTTCAATACGTCTTATCTTAATTCATTACAAAGGATACTTATATCGGGGTCCGTTTCCAAGAAAACAATGTTATTAAATTTTTTTGTATGGAAAAATTTAGTTTTTCCTAATTATTTTGTAAGCGGGCAGAGATGTTAAAACCAAACTTACTAGGGATTACAGAGGGTATATTACTGCACATTATTGTCTAAAACACTTGCTTCATATCTCTGCCCGTTCAAAAACGGCAGGCGTTCTAAACTCATTTTTTTATTTCGCTATTTATAAGGTACATTTAAATGGAATTAAAGCGTATTTTTCCATTTTTTTTATACAATTAGGTAATTTCATTTAAATATTATAATTGCAGGGTCAAAAATTACATTAGGTACCTTATAAATCGTGAAATAAAAATATGAGTTTCGAACGCCTGCCGTTTTTGAACGGGCAGAGATATGAAGCAAGTGTCTTAGACAATAATGTGCAGTAATATATCCTCTATGATCCCTAGTAAGTTTGGTTTTAACATCTCCACCCGCTTACAAAATAAGTACTTACTAAAAACAAAATTTTTCCATACAAAAATTTTAACAACATTATTTTTCTTGGAAACGGGCCCCGATATAAGAAAAAGCTATTCTATAAAAGTGGTTTAGAATCATCTAAAGACCTTGATTTTAAAATTTGAGACCCTAATTCGGACTTCGACCCCTAAGTCCCTGATTTTCGGAATCCGGACACTTCGATGGGTGGCCAATTAGTTGTGTGGCAAAAATGTGTTTTCGTGAACCCCTCCGTGCTTCGGAAGGCACGTTAAGCCGTTGGTCCCGGTTGCTACCTCTAGTAGCAGTCTATAGGTCAAGTTAGATGCCTTAAGGCGAAGAAGAAGAAGAAGTGTCCCTTACCTTAGTTATTGTATGACCTTATCCAAATCTTCCAGCATCACAGTGATTGCCAAACTGTTCGAGCGGCGAGACGTTCCCGAACTTTACTGCTGCATCGCTACCAACTTGATGCTATAACTCTTCATTAAACCGACACGTCTAAATATCAAACTTATTTGAAAACATATTTGTGGGTGTTAAGTAAAGACAGTTCTGAAAGTTAAGCTGTTTATTTGTTTGTATGTTTAACGATTTACTGGAAATTAAAATTTAGTTTAATACTTATTAAATAACAGGAAATACCTATACTTTTTGTTAACAACTTGGTCAAATAAGCTGCTAGAAGCATTGCCCCGCTGAATGGCGATGGCTAACCTCTTAACCATTTAATTCACTCACTTATTAAATTGATTCAAAGACAAACACCCTGGGCAATGTCGTCGCCAAATCAGATGGTGGATGCTGGATGAAACCAAATCCCAGAAGCTTGTCTCGGCTATCGGTGACAAGTGCGCTGGTGCCGAAGACAAACCAGTCCAGGACCACTGGGATAAGATTCAGGCATCTATCACTGGTGCGGCGAAGGCAGTGCTGGGCATGTCTAAAGGTGGACGCAAATGTGACAGGGAGACTTGGTGGTGGGACGACACAGTCCAGAGGGAGACTAAGGCGAAGAAAGCCCTCTTTAAAAAGTGGCAAGCGTCCAGCTCTCCTGAAGATCGCGACTCGTATAAAGCCGCCAAACGTGCCACAAAAAGAGCAGTAGCCAGAGCCAGACAGAACCACTTACAGTCACTGTACGATAAGTTGGAAACGTCTGAGGGGCAGAAGCTTATTTACAAGTTGGCACGTTCGAGGGTAAAAGCGGCGCAGGATATATCCAAGTGCCGCTGTGTAAAAGACCCCGATGGCAACCTGCTTTGCGAGGACCTCGCGGTGAAGGAGAGATGGCGCTCTTATTTCCACGAGCTGCTGAATAAGCAGTACAAAGAGGTGCAGCCGCCGGAACTCCCTCCGAATCAAGGACTTGTGCCACCGATTACGCCTGACGAAGTCCGCAAGGCTCTTCGCCGCATGAAGAATCGGAAAGCTGTCGGAGCCGATGGAGTCCCTATCGAAGTGTGGAAGGCGATGGGGCCTCGTGGTGTGGGCATCTTGACCAACCTCTTTAACCGCATACTCGAGACCGGCGAGATCCCTGCCCAATGGAGATTGAGTGTTATTACCCCAGTTTTCAAGGGCAAGGGATCGGTGCAGGAGTGTGGCAGTTATCGAGGTATAAAGGTCATGTCCCACACCATGAAGCTCTACGAGCGGATAGTCGACTCTCGGATCCGACAGGAGTGCACTGTCTCTGGGTGTCAATATGGTTTCCGCCCCGGGCATGGCACCATGGACCCTGTTTTCGCCCTAAGGATCGTTATGGAGAAATACAGGACGAAGAATACGCCTCTGCATTTTCTATTCCTAGAATTGCAGAAGGCCTTCGACTGTGTTCCTCGCATGATGATCTGGTGGGCGCTGCGGTCCAAAGGGGTTCCGGAAGCTTATGTTGAAATCATCAGAGACATGTACCGAAATTCTGATTCTGTGGTGCGAACTGCTGTTGGCGACACTAAGCCCTTCCCTGTTACCGTTGGAGTTCACCAGGGTTCCGTCCTAAGCCCGTTCCTGTTCAGCGTAATATTGGATGCACTGTCCGTTGCCATCAGGGATGCACACGAGCAGCCTCCATGGCTGCTCATGTACGCTGATGATATTGCGCTGGCGGATTCGGATAAGGGGCGGCTGGTCCAACGTGTACACACGTGGAAGGAGTCGCTTGAGAACGGCGGTTTGCAACTGAATGTGGCGAAGACAGAGTACTTGGCTTGCAATACCACAGATCCCACACCTGTCTGCGTAGACGGTCATATGGTCGAGCGGACAGACCAGTTTAAGTACTTGGGGTCTGTGCTTCGCGCGTCCGGCGACATCGATTACGACGTCAAGTCACGCATTTCAGCGGCTTGGGCCAAGTGGCGTGAGGTGACTGGTGTCATTTGCGACCCCAAAATGCCGATTAAACTAAAGGGACAGGTCTATAAAACCATCATTAGACCTGTCCTTTTGTATGGTAGTGAGGCGTGGCCGGTGCTTGAGCGACATAAGCAGGAGCTGCGTGTCACGGAGATGAAGATGTTGCGCTGGATGTGTGGAGTGACGCGAAAGGATCGCGTCAGGAACTCCCGCATCCGGGGCAGCCTTCATGTCCGAGACATTGCAGATAAATTGCAAGAGTGTCGCTTACGCTGGTACGGCCACGTCTTGCGAAAACCGGCTAGTTACGTGGGGAACAAATGTCTTGCCATGGCGCCTCCGCCGGGTCGTGGCAGACTGGGTAGACCCAAGAAGTGCTGGCTTGACGTCGTAAAGGGTGATATGCGTGCAAATGGCCTTACAACCCAGGATGCCGAAGATCGTGCGAAGTGGAGGCGTAAAAGTAGGAAAGCGGACCCTGGGCTCCCGAGAGGGATGCAACCGGGAACATCGCTCGGATGATGATGATGATGATGATTAAATTGATTCCCTTGACACATTTATTACCTGCCGAACTGTCAAAACTAATGGCCTAAAGCTAATGCTTATTGGTTTAAAGTTTTTATCTTCACTAGCGTATCTTCTAGGCAAATATAATAACTACATCTTAGACCGCCCCGTTATTACCATCGTGTGAAATAGTGATCAAAAGTGTCAAAGTTTCTTTAATAAGTTGGAATCATTCGCATGAGATAACATTAAATCTTATTAAAAACTACGTTAGGATGTGTGTTTGTAATGGAAGAGATTGTTAGGTCTCTATTGCGGCTGCGTCAGCTAATTAGATTTTTTAGTTTTATTTTTCCGATATTTCATTATTTTTCTAAGGCCTTCTCTTCTTTCCCTCATAGCTTTACTTAACTGCCGGCTCTACTTAATCAGTTCACTTAACTTCCTTAATAATCTTTCGTTACGCACACAAACTTTGCGTTGTAAGTTAAAGTTCATTTAATACGTACGTAAACGCTTGAGAAATACGTTCTACTATAGGCAGGGGTACCTCTTGCAGGTTCATTGTGGAACTTTGTGGTTGGAACCACCGCCCGCTAAATAATTTGACTATGTATCTAATTTTTCCCCAAGATTTTCCCGCGTAATTCTCGTATTCCAATACGTAGGCCGATGCAGCCGCAAAAAGGAGGACGAGTCAGAAAAGGTTTTGTCCCACTGACGTCTTTCTATCTTCACTCGCATCCCTCGAAGGCCCCCATTTATTTCGCGGTCGTTGAGTCACGACCACGAGCATTAAAGGTCTCTTCCTGGAAAGCGTGCTACATCATAAGGTGAAGTAGGACCTGAAAACCCCTATCCCTTTACCAAGCGCGCGCCGTGCGAGGACTCTATTCCTTTCCCCCGCGAAATGGTCGTTTTACTGTTTTATGTAATTAAAAGACTCACATCTGTTTTAGAGAAAAACCATCTGTACCACCTTATGGGATTTAATGTAAAGTTTATGAAAATATAAATTTTGTACCTACTTGTTTTTTCTTTAATCGCCGTAAAATTGAAAAAATGAGATTTTTTTAGGATTTTCACGATATTTTTCTATCGAGGCAAATCACTCTAATCGTGATTCGAAGTGTATGACAATACAAAACATTTCTTCACCTTTACGACAGTAGAAATATCATTCTATGGATTTTAATGGTTGATAAACAAAAACTGTTTTTAAGACACCTACACGCTTCTGGACTTACCACTTCGGCTTAACCGCATCGTCACTTGCCAGCGTGTGAGATAGTGGTCAAACGCTGACCTATTTGTTAAATAAATGACTCCGTGCACCCAGATAAGAGTCTCCAATGTAGTTTTCTCTAAAGAACAATGTTAATCAAAATGTCATAGAAATGTTTTTACTTCCATCTAACACGAGGTACTATATGGGCCAGACGTCCAACTTCTGAAGAGACTGCCTCCTAGAGGTTGACGTTCAAGGCGCTTGCAAATTAGTTCCACTTCTGTTCGAAACTGCAAGACATACGTTCATAACTTTGATATTAGTATAATGGAGGTGTTTCACTGGATATTCTACAATGTAGAACTGCTATATGATGATTTTAAAGATAATTAATTTTATATTAATTTGATTTTAGAATAAATGTAGAACTACTATAAGATGATTTGAGAGACAAAAGGTATGAGATGGTATACCTATATCCAAAGGGTATTCTACCGGGCAGGTGGAAGATTGTCCCTTCCCAACCGGTTGACTCTTAACGGCTTCCCTAACGGACCTACCGTTGGGAGCTTTTCACTGTCATCGGCACCTCTGGACTAGGGGGGGGGGGTCGGTTAGAGCTCATTTAAAAGCAAGCGGGTCTCGCGGATCCCATATGCTAAGGGGAGCCGAATAACTGTTTAGATTTGTTTAATCTCATTGGATCCCCTAGTAGAACAATAAAAACAAAAGACGAAACCAGGTACGCGGCCCAATGATGTGTTGTTGGAACTTGTAAGGTTCAAGATGAAGAGCTCATGTTTATCCTCAGAAAAACTTCGTTTGCGCGATCTACGTCGGCTTAGTGCCATCTGTTGGCAATATCAAAATATCGAGCTGCACAAAAAAAAAAAAAACAAAAAAAAACATAGTAAAAGTCCATCTATTTATAAAACCTGGGGAGTAGATTTTTTATTCCAAAATTCTCACGGGATCGGAAGTTAGGTAGGTAAAACTGCGGAATGCTGCTACTGCTAATAATAAAAAAAATATTTAAATTATGTACATTGCGTAATTTATTTGAAAACACGACAGAAGCAACGGACTGACTGTCCATCAACGAAATCCCTCCGGACCTCAATCATTCCAAAAGTAGGTTACATTCATATTATTTGAGTTTTCTGACCTGTTTCATTGAAATTGGATAAAGTTACTGGACCAGTTTCATAATTGATTTTAAGAAGGTTATTTTTAGGGTTCCGTTCCTCAAAAGGCAAAAAAAGAACCCTTATAAGGTCACTGTCTTGTCCGCCTGTCTGTCTGTTTTTTAACGAAGTTCTTTATCGCGAGTTGGCGAGGGGACCTATATAGGCCAGAAAAAATATTACGCGTTACAAAAATGTGAAATGAAAAACAGTAAGGTATCGTTGGATAGGTCTTTTAAAAATATTATGGGTATGGAAAAACATTTTTGGATCCTAGGATCTGTTTTTAGGATATTAAGCTTTAAAGTGATTTTTGAAGTGAAAAGTTATTTTAGCGCGATACACATATTTTTAGATGAGATAAAATCTCTGACACCGTTACGAGACGCAGCTACAGTGTGTGCATATATGCATGTACATATATTTTGTAGTTGTTTAGTAAATACGTTTTTTTTAAGTTTAAAGTTTTGTTTTGTTAGAAGTTTTCACTTCTGTCGAGGTCGGCACCGTTTTTTTTGTTAGAGTCATGTCCCTACCAGTTAGATGGTTGCCCTACCAGTCCAAAATATTAAAATTTAAATTGTTTTTTTTTTGTAAAAGTCAAGTGTCAGCTAGATGTTTCCTATCTGCTGAATGGTTGTTTTTGGATGTAGTATAGAAAACTATCATAGCTAAACGTATGTCATAAAACTATATGAAATAAACTTGACCACTTGCTAAACGTATGTCAACCAGAGGTAGATACGTCTACACTACGAAGTATAAAACAAAGTCGCTTTCTCTGTCCCTATGTCCCTATTTCCCTTTGTATGCTTAAATCTTTAAAACTACGCAACGGATTTTGATGCGGTTTTTTTTTATAGATAGAGTGATTCAAGAGGAAGGTTTATACATGCATAATATAGCCGTGCGAAGCCGGGGCGGGTCGCTAGTTGCGAAATAAAACTTGCCCACTTGCCCACATGAAAGTAAAGCCGTTGCAATTGATTGATTTTCGCATATTGCATGAAAACACGTCAAATTATTGTGTCTCATTATAGGAATGCGAACATCGGACATAACTACTCCATAACTGTTTTAATCAATAGGTTTAATAGTTAGTGAGATGCGCAATTTTTTTTAAAAACTGTTTACACTATCAGCCCGTTCTACCTCCACCCAATCTACTGACATTCGAGTAAGAAACGGAGCATGAAGTAATGTACTTTAATACCCGGAAACTTTTGACTCATTACTGTGAGACAAAGAGCTATGCCAGTTGGTAAAGCGAGAAACTTTTAGTACCGCACGCCGTTATAAACAGACCCTACATAAGCGCCTTGAAATAGTGATTTTAACCGACTTGAAAAAAAAGAGGAACTTCTCAATTTGATTTTATGGCTGTTCGGGCATAACCTCGTTATTTATGAACCGATTTAGTTAATTCTTTTTTTAGGGTTCCAAACGGGCCCACCTGGAAAACGGTGCTAAGACTTCGCTGTATGTCTGTCTGTCCTGTCACCAGGCTGTATCTTATGAACCGTGATATCTAGAAAGTTGAAATTATCAGAGATGATGTATTTTTCTGTTGCCGCTATAACAACAAATACTAAAAACTGCAGATATGATAGCATCACCTTATTCAACAATTAACATTCGTAAATGAATTTCGGTCGAAAAAAACCACGAAAAATAAATCGAAAATGGAAAAAACTCGAAAGTCACCAGAAGATTTTCAGGTCTAAATTGGCCAAAGCCACCATTTTAATTAAAGTGGTTAACGGTTAAACCTAACTAACATGAAATGCAATGTCAGGTGTTACATGTGCAAAATTACTTACCAAACTAATTAAACATTCACGCCCAAAGGCGACTTGCATCATATTCCTACATTTTACATAAGCTAACTTCCACCAATTCCGCTAAAGACCTTGCTACTCTCACTAGGAACGTGTGGGGCACGCAAATGCATCGCAATCAAGGTAATGTTGCCAGGTGCGTCCCGTACCGCGGCCGGGGAATTTATAACGCGGGCAACACTGACAAACTGATTTATTCGAAAAGCGTAGTTGTTTGGGAGCTGGCTATATGATTTGAGAGACGGTGTTGGTACCGTCTACTTACTATGGAATGTCATTGTTGGTAGTGCCATTCCGTGGTAATTAGATTTATTTTACTTTAATTATAACGTTTCACAAAAACATTTACAATAATTAAAGAACTAATGAAAGGGACACTCAGTCACACAGATCTCTCACAGAATCTTAAACACACTGACAATATATCATTCCATTCATCCACAAACAGATCACATTCACGATCCTAATGACCCAAGTCGCCTGGTTATGATCGATTTTTGAAGTGCAAACTTCTTATGGCGCGTTGGGCACTTTTGTGGGTGAGCATTTTCAGCCGTTCTCGCAACAGATGAGATTTTACACAGATATACAGTTTTCACTTCTGCCTGCACTCCCGGAGTGCGCTGTTTTTTATTTTTTTAGATCAAAGTCCAGGAGGCCTTTAAAAACAGACCGGAAACCGTCTGTCGCTTTAATTTTATTTCATTTATAAATCAAATAGGATTTCCAATCCGTGCAACGAAACCAACCACCGAGTTGTGCGTAATATAACAAATGAATAAACTATTTTTTGAAACGGAATAACTGGTTGAACAAATAAAAAAGAAAGACAATCGAAAACAATCCAATGATAAATAAGTTAGTTATTATAAAATAATGTCCGAAAGACCAAATAAAAGGTCTTGCAAAGTTTGACACACACTAAAATCTAGAGAAATGTCCAAAAAAATTGAAGTGTACAATAAATAATCGTTTATTGCCATGAAATTACAATTTTTATACAGTAAATAAACTAATAAATATGGCAAAAGAGCAGGCTCAGCATATGTTGTGAGACGCAGCTGCACATGCACAACGCTGGTTTTCGGCCTGACCCTTTCTCTCTATTCTTGAATCTTGACTTATTGGTTTGTTTAAACTTTGCTCGAGGCAAGTCCAGGATCATATCTACTAATATACTAAAACCGCAGAATGCTCCGGATTTCAGTTACCGTTTTTAAACGAACTTTGACCTGAAGTTTGAAACTGACTTGGGGCACAACCAACAATAATATTTCTCTTGACTCTCAAAGGATCCCCTGTGTGTTGTCTCAGTTTTTTGTAGTTGTACTATTTATATTATCTCTTTTACTTGATACACCTTAACCCTTACGTCAAATTCTCTCCATCCTAAGGTTGCCTGGAAGAGACCGCTTTCAGCGGTAAGGCCGCCTATTGTGCCACTGTTTTATTTTTATAATTTATATTAATTGTCTTATTGTTGTCTTTTTATGTAACTTGTGTGTGCAATAAAGCTAGCTAGTTCTAGCTATCTATCCCCTAGGATCTAGGGAATCTATTAAGAATTTCACTGTTATTGAATCCCCTAATTCATGAGGAGCGATAAGAATCATGCCAAGCAGACGGTACCATATAAACATGGCAACAACATAGTATGGGCAGCTCCCTAACTATGGGTACCGAGCCTACGTTCCCCGATTGTGAGTTATTCCACAACACGCGTGGTAATGCTAGCGGGCCAATACTTTCACGTTTTATTGGCTGTCTGTGAAATATTTTATGCCGTTTGTTTCACTTTTTTTATCGCTTCAGGGCCTAGGATTCCGTATTTTTGGTTTTTTTTTACGTAGCCTGTTGTGTCCCACCGCTGGGCAAAGTTGTTCCCCATTTGGCCCGTTCTCCAGCTGTTTTTGGTGACTCTGCGTCGAATGCATTATGATCGTCGCGCCATCGTTTTTTGGGTCTACCTCGAAGACACCTGAAATCTTTGAAAGACAGTACTATTTTTAATAATATTACTTAATAGAATAGAATAACATTTATGAGACATGTACATTATTGTACATGACATAGAAGAGGAAAAACAATTAAAACGGAAAAAAAAGTTAAAAAAAAAACAATAACATAAAATTCTAAGTAGCCGTGTGCCAGGATCCGCCTTTGCAACTTCAATAGAGAATTTTTGTCCTCTCTACTTTTGTAAGTACCTACCTATAAAAAAAATATGAATGGAAACAAAAGTGCATTTGTACTAATATAAGTTCAGTAAATCTTCTATTATACTTACCGGTAATCTATCTATATTAGATGATTTTGGTTTTGAAATGTTTGTTTTAGTCCAGGGAAGGTTTAAACGGTGAGAATTTAAAGATCGGACTTACGCGGGTGAAACCGCGGGGCGCAGCTAGTTGTACATAAATATGAAAACGTGTGGCACTCGGGGACTTCACGGTAAAGCTTTTGCAAAGCATTTTTTATCAACTTACGTACAGTCGTACCGTACACGCTAAACGCGCTCGGCCGAGGTACATGGTAGGCGGAGTGGGGGTGTTAGGTTTTATTTTCGTTACGGAATTTCTTGATTAGGTCGCCGCGCTCAAAACCCGCCCTTTTATTGCGGGCTTATATTCCCACGGGATCGGGACTTATGCGGGTGAATGCCAGCCAATTTAATAATAGAAGTCAACTAAAATAATTATATAAATGACAAAACCGACATTGTATAAGTCATTCAACTAATTTTACAACTAAGATTATCAATTTAAATACGGACAAAGGGTTTAAATTATATTCGAAGTTTTCTCCCTCCGCAAATCATTGTTTGAAACTCCACAGCATCTCTACAGTCGTCAATCATAATATTATTCTCCTTTGGTCCTTTGTCACAGATGTACAAGTACATTGATTCACTAACTTATAAACTATCACGGACTTACCACAGAAAGTTTCGACACAGTTTTAACAAATGTAGAAGGTGCCATAACCCCCGAAACAAAAATATGGGCGTTCATAGTTCATTCATTTCATTTTTCCGGGTCTTAATCGCGTATTATTTATTATTAGCGACCCGCCCCGGCTTCGCACGGCTATATTATGCATGTATTATACATATATATTGTTGTAAAATTGTAGTATACCTACTTGTTCTACTTTTACAATTAAGACTTCTTTGTGCAGTAAAGAAATAGAAGTAATTTTATATTATTTTGTATTTTGTTTTAACTGTCACTCTAAAATAAACTAGTAACAAAGCAACATCTTTAATTTATTTATAATTAGCTCAAATAGTATTTTACAACATATATAAAAATCAATTGCTGTTCCTTAGTCTCGCTAAAACTCGAGAACGGCTGAACCGATTTAGATGATTTCGGTTTTAAAATGTTTGTTGTAGTCCAGGGAAGGTTTAAACGGTGAGAATTTAAAGATCGGACTTACGTGGGTGAAACCGCGGGGCGCAGCTAGTTATACATATAAACCTTCCTCTTGAATCACTCGTATCTATTAAAAAACCGCATTAAAATCCGTTGCGTAGTTTTAAAGATCTAAGCATACAAAGGGACATAGGGACATAGGGACGGCGAATAGTGACTTTATTTTATACTATGTAGTCATAGTGATAGTGATTATTTCTCTTATCACGACGTTTCGACTATGTAACTATAGTCATGGTCGCGAGGAGACTTTTAAAAAGTTTATGGGTGTGTTCCGTAGAGGAATATAGTATATTCGTTCGATTATTTTTGACATGATAACGTCTAATAAATTGATGGAACACCCGCATTCACAAAAAAGTTGACGTCATTGTCACGTTCCCATTGTGTGATTTCATTTTCACGTTCCCATTATGTGACGTCATTGTCACGTTCCGGTGACATCACACAGCACGAAGCAATTATATAATAAAAATAGTATGAACGTAAAAAGCCTAAAACAAGCAAAAAAAATCTATAAAAAGCCACAAAAAGAACAAAAAAGGTATAAACGTGAAACCCTACAAAAAGAAAAAAATAACCTCGAAATTATGATTCTACTACGTAAGTACATGTGAATTTTTTTGATTAAATATTGTCGCGTCGGGGGACCGCTCTTTTTCGAGTCAATTTAATATAATGTTAACATTTTTATTTTAGCATTTTATCACTAGTAATTCTTAATACTTTAACATTTTCG
Source organism: Idaea aversata (assembly GCA_907269075.1). Lineage (NCBI taxonomy): Eukaryota > Metazoa > Arthropoda > Insecta > Lepidoptera > Geometridae > Idaea > Idaea aversata. The sequence continues at coordinate 2,710,495 of OU026100.1, forward strand.
TTGAAATTTTAATATCATTTTACTTAGGAAGGTGTTTCTATAGGTAAAAAGCGGTCCCCCGACGCGACAATATTTAATCAAAAAAATTCACATGTACTTACGTAGTAGAATCATAATTTCGAGGTTATTTTTTTCTTTTTGTAGGGTTTCACGTTTATACCTTTTTTGTTCTTTTTGTGGCTTTTTATAGATTTTTTTTGCTTGTTTTAGGCTTTTTACGTTCATACTATTTTTATTATTTTGTGTCGGGGGTTTTTTAAATTTTAAATTTAATTTTTTATTTTATCCTTTTTGTAGGGAGGTACTTTTTAATTTTTTTTATTTTATTTCTTTATTTTCGTGTAAACAATAACTATTATTAATTTATAGTTAACTAGCGACCCGCTCCGGCTTCGCACGGCTATATTATGCATGTATTATACATATAAACCTTCCTCTTGAATCACTCTATCTATTTAAAAAAACCGCACCAAAATCCGTTGCGTAGTTTTAAAGATTAAAGCATACAAATGGATATAGGGACAGAGAAAGCGACTTTGTTTTATATACTATGTAGTGAAGATTATTTTGAACCCTAAACAGTTTTTTTATTAAAGGTATTCTTTTTCAATTTTTTCCTTTAGATATTCAACTTTTACAACTACAAGTAGGTATTTCATAGCTATTAAATATTAGAACTACCTAAGTATACATAGAAGAAGACGTCTAGATCTAGGTTATCTATACATCTTCTCTAATATATATAAATTACGTGTCACGTTGTTTGTGGCGTGTTTATTTAAATTACGTGACTCCTAAACTAGGTACTTAACCGATTTTAATCAAATTTGCACACCGTGTGCAGTTTGATCTAACTTGAAAGATAGGATAGCTTACATCTTAATTTATTCCGATATTCCAACGGGATCGGGAGTTATGCGGGTGAAACCGCGGAGCACAGCTAGTAATATAATAAAAAAATGAAAAGAAAAGTAAAAAAGATCCAAACGAAGCCAAAAAACTCAAATTAACTTGATACTCGGGCATATCTACTAACATTCGGTTGTTAATCCTGAGTATTATCCCCCATAACTTTTAGACGGCTGGACCGATTTTGATCAAACATAGATATTTGTAATGTACGAGTCATGCCCTTTCATTTGATACCCCACTCGAGTATATCTACTTGCATTCGGTTTTTGATCCTGACTTTTATCCCCCATAACTTTAAGACGGCTGAACCGATTTTGATCAAACATAGCTAAGAACACTCCCGACTAACTTATCTTTCAAACAAAAAAACTAAATCAAAATCGGTTCATCCGTTTGGGAGCTACGATGCCACAGACAGACACACACACACACACACACACACATACACACACACACACACACACACACACACACAGACACGTCAAACTTATAACACCCCGTCGTTTTTGCGTCGGGGGTTAAAAACAAACACGGCACGCGTCTCGTGTTTGTTTTATGTTGTTTAATAATAATATCGCTCATTTGGGCTTGTGGTATGGTGACGAGTGACGAATAGAAGACTTATATAAAGGAAAAAATATATAAAGGAAAAAAAAACAATTAATTTATTTTTTAAATCTTTCTTATGACGTTATCACGTAAAATTATCGTCCATAAACCGACTTCACAGACAACCATTTTTATCTATGATTGACGTTAGGTCTTTAAAAGAAAACACAACTTGTGGGTAGATTTCAAACATTTATCAAGTTTGAATTACGAACGTACCACAAGGGACAGTCTTCGTCTCGCTACCTTCGAGCGAGCACATCCATCGAGCTCCGTTGTAGTACCGGTCCGCGCCGCGCATCACTTGTGGACCTTTGTCTTGATTCTTCGTAATATTGACCTGCGTATCAAGTTCGATATATTCCTGTGGACATTTTGTGCGGATCCGGATCCGAAGCTACCTTCGACACATCGTCTGAGGTGGAAATTGAATACCACCGCCCTATGGATTTGATGAACAAGGATCGTTAACGGACACATCTCCGTCGACCAGAACCCTCGGAATACCTTCGAGAGCCAAGGTCAGTGGTACAAATCCCTTACAGTTGTTAAGAGTTTGCTAAACGCGGTGAAAACTTCTTTTTAGCGCGGTACGCATATTTTTGGATGAGATAAAATCTCTGAACTCGCGACACCGTTACGAGACGCAGCTACAGTGTGTGCATATATGCATGTACATACATTTTGTAGTTGTATAAAAATTTTAAGTTTTTTTTAGTTTTTACTTCTGTCGGCACTCCCGGAGTGCAACTGTTTTTTTCTGTTGTTTTTTTTCGTTTTTTTTTCTTTTATATTTGTGTTATAGCGGCAACTGAAATTAATCATCCGTGAAAATTTTAACTGTCTAGCTATCACGGTTCATGAGATACAGCCTGGTGACAGACAGACAGTGGAATCTTAGTAATAGGGTCTCGTTTTTCCCCTTTGGGTACGAAATATTAAAAACAAAGAAAAACCACGTATATAAACTAAGCCCATTCTTAAAACAAAACAATTTAACAAGAAACGAATATTAAAAATATACAAAATTGCGGGATTAAAATAACAATCTTTAAACCCTCAAAACGTAGCGTAATCAAAAAAGCGCCACGATCGCACTTTGCCGTCGACAATTTGCTTCTGATGCAACCATTAATTTCGAGGTATTATCATAAAAATAGTCGTAAAAGAATATCGTGTGGCAGCCACAACAAAATATACTTAATTCTGTTTGAAAATCCGTGATTTGATTTCACACAAAAACCATGGAATCGCAATCAAAGTAGGTACAACCTAATGTGCCTAAACTATGACTTACAGTCGAAATCTATAACATTACCTACTTGCTTGCTCCAGTCGGTCGCGGATATCTTTTTTGATATTTTTTAACTATATACTAACTGATATTTATTGAGGGCTGTGGTCCGAATGACAGTGCTAATGATCTAATCTTACGCTCACGGTCCAAAGTTGTAGCACATACTCATGTGGTCGTAGTACCTACTACCACATGAGTAATAAAGAAGATACTACTCATGTACTCAATTTTTTTTAGAAACATTGACAGAATCGATCGTCTATATTTCTAATTAGCCAATTTGTAAAAATACTGATTTGCTTATTTTAAATTGTATTAAACCAGCCCATGGTATAAAATATGCTGTAAAACTTACGTTAGGTAGGTACGATATAAAGATGATGTGAAATTACAATAGAGAATACGGTCCCCGTATTTTTATAAATATGTAGAACCTTATAGGTTACCACCTACGTATAACAGATGTTTTGGCGGCAATTAACGATGGCTGACTCGTTTCTTTTTCATCTAGTAGTGTACCTACTTAATTAACCTATGTTTAGGTATCTATAGGTATTCTATATCCCTATTTCCCTTGATTACGATATTACTCAGGTAAGTAAAGTTTTTATTAAATAAATAAAAAAATCCGCAGAAAGTTTTACGCGGGCGAAACTGCGGAGCACAACTAGTTACTATTTATTAGCCCGTTTTGTCCCGTGTGTTTGGCCTAATGTTGAGATAAATAATATTATTTGTAAATATTTTATACATTGTATTTAAATTGTATAGGTAAATGAAGTTATGATAAAATCCAGGTAATTATTATAGTAGATATCTGACATTTTGAGGTGTCTCAAAATCTTCATTCTGAGATTTTCAAGGATTCGTTAAATATTGGGCTTACAGAATCAAAAAGTCAGAACACAAAAAAGAAGAAGAAATAATAATAAGGCTTACGGAGCTGTATGGGCTAAAGCCCTTTTTCATCCCCATTTGGGAGGTTTGGGGTATAAACAAAAACTCATTTGGAGTATAAACCGGCCAAGTGTGAGTTGGACTCGCGCGGAAAGGGTTCCGTGCGTACGATGTTTTACGGGAGCCTCACTTAAATATTTTTCTTTTCTATTTTTAGTATTTGTTGTTATAGCGGCAACAGAAATACCTACATACATAATCAGTGAAAATTTAAAGACAGACAGCCGGACGGACAGACAGTGTAGTCTTAGTAATAGGGTCCCGTTTTTCCTCTTTGGGTACGGAACCTTTAAAAACCACCTACTATTGACGTAGGAAAATATTCGATGCCTACTCGTATGCAAAGACCTGGCAAAAGCCTCTCGTATGCGAATGAAACGATGAAAAACGTATAAAGCCACTCGTGAAAATTGGTTCGTTACTGTAATGAGACGAAAGGGGTAAAATATGTGGAATTTATTGTTAATCTTGTTTGTTACTTTATATTATTGCTTGTAAGCGAATAATAAGTAATCATTCCCATACGAATGTAAGGTAATTTATCGCAATGGACTAATGAAGTACTAGTTTACTTACCATTTAGGTTTCGTATCTCAAAAATCCAATAAAAACATAAAATAAAATAAAAAATATTGATCCATAGATAATGAAGTTATCCCCGAACAGCCGTAAAAAAACAATCGTTTTGCTAACCTCCTCTTGTTTTTGAATTCGGTTAAAAATATTCATTTAAAATATTATAAATTTCGACTAATTAGGTACCAAACAAATGGCGTCGTCAAAAACACGAAATTCCACTGTGGCCCTGGTGAAGCTTTCTAATTCAAATGTTCTTTCCAGTGGGCGGAAAAGTCACTTTTCGTGATGATAACGACCCAGTTGGCACAATGGTCACCAAACACAGGGTTGCGGGTTCGATTCCCGCCTCAGACAAGTAATTATGCTTAGATATTTGTCTGGGGTCTGGTTGTTTGCATGTATAATAAGTATATGTTTACAAAAGAAATAGTATATAAGTAGTATACCTATCCGTTGTCTAGCACCCATAACACAAGTCTATTTACTTATCTTGGGGCTAGATGGCGAGGTGTGGAATGTCCTGTAATATTTATTTATTTATTATAACGCGGGTAACCAATCGTTCCGCACCAGAATGAATAAAAACAATTTTCATTACTTATACTCCGAAAGTAGGTCTAAAGATGCCTGAAGAGCGTGTAGAAAATAAAACTTTCAGCCCTAGGGAAAATCGCTTTCACTGACAGCTGTCATGTTAAATTATGGCTTCGCACGGCTTGTGCAATGTGCATGTAGCCAGTATCCGTATCATTACGCATTATGAACTTCAAAAACCTAACCTCCTTGCTTTAAGTAACACCAAAGAAGAACACTACATGTATATAACCTCTTTGGTCCCAACCTTGTAAGAGGATCAGGTAGTATGGAGTCTCTCATTCACTCTCGCTGTTAGGAAGAATTTTATGTATTATTCGTAATGAAAAGCACAGTGTTTACCTCGCGTGAAAGACTCATTAAGTCCATCGAACTATTAGCGCCCTCGCTACGCTCGGGCACCAAACTCCGTCTCGGGACTTTTAACGAGTGACTTTCACACCTAGTGTAACAATGTACTATTACATCGAATCAAAGTTATGCAACATGGATGCAACTGAAAGTTTTGTTTACCAGTATGTTTCCTAGCTTAATGTTGCGGAAGATTGCGCGCCCGCGCCGAGCTTCAGTTCGAAAACTTTCTAGTGTGCACTCAACTTTATTTGTTGATTTTGTTTTTGCATACTTATTGGAAAATATTACAAATTATCTCACAATATATAGGCATGTCGCTCTCCGCACGAGTATACAATTTTTATATTTTTGAATATATTTATTTGTAAAAAGTAAAACTTACCTCGCTGGATCGTGGATAAGTAAGTAGCCTATGTTACTCTTATTAATACATGTATCCTTATACCAAATTTCATCTAAATCGGTCCAGTAGTTTTGGAGTTTATTCACTGCAAACAAACAAAGAAACAATGATTCCTCTTCTTAATATAATTGTATAGATAATGTAGGCCGAAAAATGCAATATCTGAAAAAAAAAAACTGTTTTTGTCAGGCTTGCTTTAGTCAATTGCTTGTCGTAATTTCATACAAAGCCACAGATCAACGAGATAAAAATTACGGTTGAAAAAAAAATCATTGGGCTTTTTAATTAATGAAGTAACATTATGAACTGACTGTAAACTTACCTTAAAACAAATAGCGACAAGCTCACACCTAAATTAAACTAAATAGCCTCGACTAATTGAAAATTCCGTGAAAACCTTAAGCCGCATTCATGTAGACAGCAGGTAACCAGCGCCGACATACCGGCGCAGTACAAACCACTTAGATAATAAAATAAAATAAATAAAATCTTTATTGTAACACAAAAATATCGATATTTTTAGTTTTAGCCCTACCAGATGGTTTAGCGTAAGCTTTTTTTACAGCCGGCAGTTTTTTCCATTATACAATTTTTTTTAGGTAACTAATTAAAGAATTGTACAAAAGAGAGTTTCTTACTTACTAGATACTTCCAATACTTAAGATTAATCAAGTAATTATGTCGATTAGAATTAAAATATTATTTATTTGCAACAAAAATAGATTAAAGTTATTGAAGCTAAATAAAACTAATAAAATTTTGCAAAACGGACCGCAACTAGACAAGAATGCTAGTTTTTCGACTAGCGCTATATTCTGTGATTGTTGAGGCCGATTACTGGCGACAACCAACTGCTGTTAGTTATTACATAGCGAAAACTGTGAGCTCGGATAGATGGGTACACTTTGGACGTTAAAAGACAAATTTATTGCATGTGAGCGCGCTCAATCAGGTCGCGATAAATAAAGACAGTAAGAAAAACATTAATTTGGAACAGGCACACGACAACTTTTAAATTAACACACATTAAGAAATAGGTAACTTATACAACGAAGAAATAAGGAAAATACATTAAACTTAAGAATATTTAAGAAGCCATGTGCTGCCCAAATGGTTCGACCTCAGCTGTAAGCCACAGTTAAGCGTAACTTGGCTGCAGCGCTGGTCTTCCGGCCACTAGTAGTACTATTATATATTTTTTATCCCAGTTGCTTATAAAGTGGATCTTATCAAACCGCTTTTAGGCTCTTAATGCAACGTATTATGCACTAGTGCTATAATGTTATCCCGATAAGTTAAATACTTATCTTATAATTATATGTTAGGTAGCTTATATGTTAGGTAGATGAAAAATTCTTAATTTATCTGGGTTACACTGTTTTTATGTTTAAATAAAAAACCAACAAAAAGTTTATTAACCTAGCAGAAATAGTTGTCTTTAATGTCGCTTTATTCAATTCAATTCAATTCAAAGATAATAAAATCCATACGTTACAATAAAATAAAATAAAAATAAATAATCAAAAAATACTAAAAATAAACAAATTCCAACAATAAAACAAAAAATAAAAAAATCCATATAAATAAAAAAATCAAATTCAAATTTCAAAATGTCAAAAGAAAAATGTAAATATTAATGTCAAAAAATAATAAAAATAGAAGAAATATTTACTTAATAAAAATACGAAAATTTTACGCGATAACGTCAGAAAACAATTTAAATTTGTTTTTGAGTTTCATTTTGTTTTTTCTTTACATAAATATAATTTTTCCTTACCATTATATTCTGTTTTACCCCCGACGCAAAAACAAACGGAAAAACCCTAAATAATATTGTATGTCAGACGAGGCTGTATAGGTGAAAAGTCTTTTGCCTGGCCTTTCGAGAGTATAAATAACAAAAAAATATTGCCTAAAAAAATTGTAAACATAGACTTATCAAAAATATTTTGTTATTTATTAGGTATTTTCTTTTCTTTTCAAGTATTTTCTTTTATTCGCAACTGTGATAAAAAACGTCACGATAAAATAAAAAACGAACGATACGCGTGTGGAATTGATCTTTGCATCTCGGCTTTAAACCGCTTCTATGCATAGATCATTTTCCACACTTAGATCGTAATGTAGGTACCTGTGGTCGTATGTTCAAATCAATACAAAAAAAACTATATATCGGGATTCGTACGGATCTATGGTACCTACACGATAGATCCGTATGAATGAATCCTCATCCAAAGAGCGACCACCCTTCCCCAGCGTCGCCAGTAGACGCCGACTCGCTTTCTACATGAACGCGACCTTATTTTCTAAAAAGAAAGAAGAGCAAAAAAAGTGATGTTGTCGTAAAAACCGCGGTTCTTTTCTGTTTTAATTAAAGACGACGTCATTAATCCACTGTTTCCCGCAAACATTAAAGGGGTCTCGATGTAGACTGAGATTGGAATAGACATGTCCATTTAATTTGGAGATGAGTAGCTTATTTTTGGTCGCTAAAGCTATATAAACATTGCAAATAATGAAAAAACTAGGTAACAAACTTATAATATTTGTTTTGTATAATACATAGGTCAAAGTCAAAGTCAAATATCTTTATTCCTTTCGATGCTTATGTTTAAACACATGATCACTTGGAATAGTCTTAAAAACTAAGTTAGGATGTGTGCCTATCTACATTTATCTGTCAGGCATATCTACATTTATCTGTCAGGCTATCGATCCTGTCAAAGTTAAGGTACTAAATTGTGATTTAAACTACCTGAACTGTTTATTAGGACTTTAGAGAATCACTTAAAACCATGCTGACATTTTTCTCCCAACACTTTTTAATAAAAAAAACTAGTGGTTATCTGTAAAGTCGGTTTACGAACGATAATTTTACGTGACAAAATCGTAAGAAAACATTGATGCTAACCATCGCAACGATAATACATTGCTATGGTTACCTTGTCAATAACGGAACGTGAGCGAAGACGTCACACTTTTTGTGAATGCCGGAATGCCGAAAATTAAATGACTGACAGTGACTTTTACTGGATTAAATCATGGACGTAATATTATTATCTATTACGTCCATAGATTAAATAGACAATTAAACTCCACTTACATTAATTAAAGCGAAAACAAAACACAACACTCCATTTTTTTATTTACGACTAGCTCCGCCCCGCGGTTTCACCTGCGTAAGTCCGATCTTTCTCACCGTTTAAACTTTCCCTGGACTACGACAAACATTTCATCTAAATAAGACCAGCCGTTCTCGAATTTTAACGAGACAAAAAAACAGCAATTGATTTTTATATACATATATTTATATAGATTTTGAAAGACTCTGAAACCTTCTTAACTCTATAGCAGCAATGACAAAAGTACAAATTAATAAGAATCACCTAAAAACACCATTTCATTTGTTAAAAGAAAACGTTTAGCCATTTTCATTTTAATAATTTTACTAGCTGCGCCCCATGGTTTCACCTTCGTAAATCCCGATCTCGCGGGAACTTCGGGATCAAAAGTATCTTATGTTTCCATCCTCTAAACTACCCGTGCCGTCTTTCATCCAAATCTGTCTAGTTGTTTGGCCGTGAAGATGGAACAAACAAACGAAACTTTCTGATTTATAATTTATTAATTAGTAATAAAATCAACTTTAATTTTAACCTAATACTCAAAATTGTGCTCAAAATAGAAAATAAATAAATAACTAAATATATAGCAAACTAAATATTTTTTTTATTAAAAACTAAAAAGAAACCTTAAAGACAATATAAAAATATTTATTTAAAAATGAATCAAATATCACTATCTGATCCAGCCGAAGCCAGTCAAAAGCATTTTATAAAAAAAATTGAATCGTAAAAAATATCAAATTATTTTTTAGATGAGCAATTTTCAAAAGCCGTTGGTCAGTTGACTCGAGCAATCTTTCCACTAGGCTAGTCGTAGACTGCTTAGTGAACTTGGAGAGGTCACCAAGAACTGTTTTAAGGTTCAGTCTAAGGTTCATATAGGAGCCAAAAGCAAAATTCCTGTCGCTGGTAGCTGAAACTGTTGCATGGAATTGGAATTAGAATTGCATGTTGTTAAATGTTGATATGCGTATTCTGCGTATGTAATCTATGTAGTGTTTTTTGAACATTTTGGTATAATTTAGAAAGTTTACTTGTCGTTCCTATTACCTATCCAAAATCCAGATACCTAATACCAGAAAACGTCAAGCTTTGAATGTTGATTATAAATAACAGCCAGACATCAGAGTGATCCCGTAAGTGTTTCATTTTTACCTCTTGAGGTACGGACTCTTAAAATACCATTCCTAATAAAAACTTGCCGTGTCAAAACTTACTTCACTCATAAAATATTCAGCAACAGAAACCCAACGGCTTCTAACCAAGTGTCACAGACTACCACAACCAACCATAAATAAAAGTTTAAAAAGAGTGTGAAACATAAATTTTAAATTACCGCCACGTACCATATTCCCCCTTTATTTTTGAGGCAGTAAGTCTGCGCTCCGCAATTAGACTCGACTCGTTAAACACGAGATCAAGACCTAATGAGCCACGTATATGGTTTAGTACACTCCCAGGATCAAAAATTATAATCCTCATACACCAGTGTAAGTTGAAACACAACGCCAAACACTCTAACGATGGAAGTGGTTTAAGTTACGCTGGATACTGCTCGCGATGACAGTCAGTTGACAGTTGACGGGCCGTCAATGACGCTATTAACTGAATGATAAGGTAACACAAACCAATATGAAATTTATTTTCAACGGTATAACGTAGAAAATGGATTGTTTGAAAAATCGAATAAGCTTTTTAAAGTAATTCGAATGCAAATGGCGGCATTCATTCGAGTTTTGACGTAGTTGCATATTTAAAAACCGACGCAAAGCCCGAAATAATTGCCCGATAAGAATTAAACAATCGCAATGTTTGTATTAATATCTTCCTACTTATTTTAATAATTGTAATTTTAATGAATATTTTAAATCGGAAAACGATAACGTTTATCGCAAGCACCCGTATGGAAGTGAACGTCAAAAACATTCTACATTTAAAATTAAAGTAGGTTCCATGCATTCCAAATTAAATAAACACTTTTTTCAGACGCCATATTTTTTATTTTATGCCAGCTATATTAAATTCGTAGATTACAAAGAATAAAAAGGAAATAAACGTCAAGTGCGAGCGTTTAAAAGTGCGCGCGGCGCGAAATGGGATGTTCATGGTTTAGCGTGGTTCTAGTTGGAGCGATTAAATAAGAGTTAGGTAGAGTTAGCAATAAGAGTTAGGTTATGTTAAACTATTTACTGCGCCCCGCGGTTTTACCCGTGTAAGTCCCGATCCCGTGGGAATATTGGGAAAAAAGTGTTAATACTTATATGCCCAAAGAGCCACAAAAAACATACCTATACATAGTTATTAGAGGGAAAGCGGTACTTCTGCGATTTTGAAAACTTTTGGAAGTTTTCAAAATTATTAATTAGTTGATTCGGAAATTTGGCAGAATAAAATAAATGTCAATGAGACCAAGTCAGTAATTAAAATTTAAAAAATAAGCATAAATTAAGGCCAATGACCCCTTCGTGTAAGGAACAGTTGATTATCAGGTAAACATAACGTACCTCATTTTGATAAATAAAAGAAAGGTTTGAACTTCATAGACTCGTTTAACAAAAGTAATTATTATTCGGAAGTAGCCCTAAACCGCTTTCTTATATTATGATTACCAATATCCCAGTCTACAGGCGAATTCAAAACCTCCTCTTAAATTCAACTATAACGGTACTTGACTGAGTGGCGTAGTTGGTAAGCGCACTTGAACGGTATTCAAGGGATGAGAGTTCAAGTCTCGTCACAGTTGCAATTTTTGAAGACGTGTAGTGTATGACTGCAGGCAAGCGAAACCAGTTGTAAAAGTTATAGACAAAACTATAATGTAAACATAGTAATTTGATATTGCATCGCACCTGCACCGATAAGAAGATGTGCCAAGGCCAAGGTTATACAGGAATCAATATTGTATTAGAAGGTCATGTGACGTGATATGTCTCTTTCCTTAAAAAATACCCTCGTCTTTTTTGAAGTCGGTTAAAAAAGAATCCGCCCCAAATCCGCCCCCAAAGCAAACGGAGATATATTCTATGTAATGAGTTTTGTACCACTCGTCCTGAGGTATAATTGAGTCGATCCTATTCACTCTGTTGCGAGGATTCCTTTTTTTATTATAAGCACGAGTATAGGACCATTCACGCTTTATGGGCTCGGTTATTATTAGCTTTTATGGGTTTGATGTGTGTGAAATATCAATCAATATTTGCTATCGTAGTAAGAAAAGTACTGTAGAATCGAGGTTTACGAAAATATTGTTAACATTTAATCTAGATGATTTTATTATAATGAAACTGTTGTAACGGATATTTGTGTTTAGTTTCTTTAGACACCGTTAACCAATTCTGTGTATACAGGAAAAGTATTTTTGTAGTGCACAAATTTCGGTATGTTTTAAGCACATTAAAATAAAAAATACTGTTTTTTTTATTTTGGAGCTAACCCAAAAACTCTCAGAGCTTTATCCATTTAAGTGTTTCTAACGAAACGACGAAGTCCATGGACACAATATTAGCGCCAGCGAGTTTAATTACGCGCTCTGGTAGGTACCTACGTGTCACTGTGTGTATCAATACTGAGATACCCAATAATTTAGAAATTGCAGGAAGTTTTTCACATTAAGTTTTGGTTTTTTGAAGTGAAAACTTCTTATGGCGCGTTGGGCACTTTTGTGGGTGAGCATTTTCAGCCGTTCTCGCGACAGATGAGATTTGACAGATGAGATTTTACACAGATATACAGCGCGACAGATGAGATTTTACACAGATATACTGTTTTCACTTCTGCCTGCACTCCCGGAGTGCGCTGTTTTTTTTTATTTATTTTTTGCGTAAATGTACTCCACTGCTGACATATATTCAGCAGAAAAAAAATGTGCACTACAAAAATACTTTTCCTGTATAGGGAACTTTTTGATTAATATTTAATTGGCCATTCATTTAATAAGTCTGCATGTTACTATGGAAGCTGTAAACGTCAGATTTTAACAAAAATAAAAGTAAGATCTTACCTAACGTCAGACCTTCGTGATTAAATAAAAGCTGAGAATTACACAGCGCATGCCTCCAACTTAGTTATGAACGATGTGCAATTATAAAGTTCAGACCATAGTGGCTTGGAGAGTTATCAGATAGCAAAGCCAAAAATCGAAACTGTTAATTTTGCATAAAAAATCGCCTATATTTTGAAGCAAAACTTCTTTAGGCGCGACTAGGGAGTAACTCAGTTTTTTTTTCTGACGGAAGTACCTAACGCTTACGTAGTTTCCGGTTATATATACATGTGCTGATCTAACCTCAAAATAACAGCTGACTTAATAGGTTGCTTATATTATCTACTTTGTGAAATTAAAAAAGAGGTTGGTGCATAGAGTTACTACACCTTTACCGAAGACCTTCATTAGTATTAGGAAGTTAGTGACTGTCCGCGATGTTATTCTTCTATCTCTAATTAGATAGTTTGATTATAAGTTAGAGTAGCGGAAACCTTTAAAAATACTAGATATTTTTGCAAAATACTATTATTTATTTTGTTTCCTTCAAAATTACGCTTTGAAAAGAAGTTTTACTTCAATCTCGCGTAAAGGTTACACGCACACACTTTTTTTGTACCAATTGTTAATGAGTTGCTCTTATGAGTAAATACAATTTTTAAGTATTCGCTGTTTGTACTCCTTCGAAAACAATTTGAACAAAAGTATTAAAGTAGCCCCTAAGTTTAAGTTGTGGGAAGTTTGTGTTTAATCCAGTTTGGAATCTAAAACCTAGTTAGTATACCTAATTGTTAACACGAACTTCTGTGTACCAATCTATTATTGGTAAACGCTTGAACTTAATTTCAAGAAACGTTTTTGAAGTTATACTTCTTTAGGCGCGTTATGAAAAAATGATGAGAGTGAAATTTTACAAAAGCGTCACACAAAATTCTCACGTCACACAAAATTCTCACGTCACACAAAATTCTCACGTCACACAAAATTCTCACGTCGGACGAGTTTTTTGTCGGACGAGTATTTTGTCGGACGAGTTTTTTGCCGGACGAGTTTTTTGTCGGACGAGTTTTTTGTCGGACGAGTTTTTTGTCGGACGAGTATTTTGTCGGACGAGTTTTTTTTTTTTTTATTTTTTTTATTTTTTTTATTAAAATAATGCCAAAGAAGTATAACTTCTCACGCGCGTACATAAGTACACGCACCCATTTTTTTTTAATGTATAATACTGTTGGTTTACCAAATAAATAAATAATAAGGTTTCAGGTTCGATTCCCGCCTTTGAAACATAATATGTGTACAGATATTTATTTCTATAAACAATAATATTTGGTCTGGGTGATCCTGAATGTATATTATATAGGTACCTACCTACTATAAATCAGTATAAACACTTTTTAAAAATACTCTAAGTACTGCTAACCTAAATAAAGTAAAAACTTACCTACTAGTCTTAAAAATAATGATTTTTTCTTTGCAAAAACCAATAAGTAAGTATTATTATAAAAAGTGATTATGAAAACAAACAAAAAGCTTGTAAAATTGATGATAAACAGCTTAATAGTATAAAGGAATTTATAATCCAAAAGCAATCTGCCCGCGCGCGAGAGTTGAATTGCAAATTTGGTGTCGATTCAACGATGCCAATTCGAAAGACCTCCTATAGAGAAACGATACGATTTCTATCCGATTTTGATACGATTTCGAGCTAAATCCGATCCGAAAAATACCGTACTTATAAAAAGTACGATTAGGTTAGTGATGTGTGTATATCTAGACCAATTAGATCTTCACTACATAGTATAAAATAAAGTCACTTTTCGCCGTCCCTATGTCCCTTTGTATGCTTAGATCTTTAAAACTACGCAACAGATTTTGATGCGTTATTTTTATAGATAGAGTGATTCAAGAGGAAGGTTTATATGTATAATACATGTATACATGTATAATATAGCCGTGCAAAGCCGGAGCGGGTCGCTATTAAGATATATATTCGATGATTTCATCATTATTATCATATAAAAAAACTAGCGACCAGTCCCGGCTTCGCACGGCTATATAATGCATGTATTATACATATAAAACTTCCTTTTGAATCACTGTATCTATTTAAAAAAACCGCATCAAAATTCGTTGTGAAGTTTTAAAGATTTAAGCATACATAGGATATAGGGACAGAGAAAGCGACTTTGTTTTATACTATGTAGTGATATTGCAGGACATACCACACATCGATCGCCATCTAGCCCCATGCTAAATAACCAGACTTGGGTTATAGTTGCTAGATAACGGATATACTACTTATATACTTTTCTTTTTTAAATATATGCTATACAATACATAGAAACAACCAGACCACAGACAAATATCTAAGCATAAATACTTGACTGAGGCGGAAATCCAACCCGCAACCCTGTGTTTGGCAGTCCGGCATGGTGACCATTGTGCCAACTGGGTCGTCATATCAGCTACAGGACATCCACTGCTGAACATAGGCCTCCCCTAAAGACTTCCAGAGATATCGGTCGCATGCTTTCTGCGTCCAATGACTCCTGCGACCTTAATTAAGTCGTCGGTCCATCTAGTCAGAAGCCGTTTTGTGCTGCGTTTTCCGATACGTTGGTTTCAATCTAGACCTTTTCAGCCCCAACGGCCATCAGTTCTGTGAACCATATGCCCCGCCCTTAGCCACTTCAGCTTACTAATCCATTGGGCTATCGCTCCGATGATTTGATGAAAGTTAAATTCCTATGGAATCGTACTTTCATTTCGTTCTGTGAATTGACTTCCCCGATTTGTATTCACAGTAATATATTTAATCGGGTATTTTCGTGCATCAGTGTTTCTTCAACTATGTTGCAATATTATAGCCGTGGTCACGCAAATACTATAAGCAGCGAAGAAACAATACTAATTAGTATCGGGATAAAAAGTAGCCTTAGGCCTTAGGCTACTGTTTATCCCCAATGAATCAGTGTATCCTTATACCAAGTTTCTTCAAAATCAGTCGAGTAATTTCGGAATTTCCTATTCAATTCAAACAAACAAATAATCAAATGTTTTCTCTTTATAATATTAGTATAGACATATATCTATTCTAAGGATATACTTTGCCCAAGCCTAGATTAGGCTTATTCGAGTTATTCGTAACAATCTGGCGGAGTGCCAAATACGTAACATTAATTCTCTGAGTTAGCTCATTAATCATTTACTTGGAAAAGAAAACATGAACAAATTGCTATGATTTCTGGAAATTCATTTTAGACCTTGTCATGACATATTTAGGCCAAGTTGAGATGGTTTTGAATAATTTTCTTTTGAATATTGTCAATTTAACCTTTTTGTTAGATAGATAGATAAAATCTTTATGCAAACACCATTTTAACACGCTTTTATTAGTTTCACCTGTATGTTTGCTTGCTTGTTTGTATTTATGTAACCGACTCCTTTGGGCACGATTTTGCCCTACTTAGAATGATCAGATTTAATTCAAACTTTGCACACTTGTCAAAGATCGATGACAATGCAATATTATGACAACATGGTGCTGATTTGATGATGGAGCTGGAAGGTGGTCATAGGAACTCTGTTATAAAACGACGAAACCCTATCGAGTTTGGGCTCGTTAGAATCGTCTTGACGAGTAGTTTGGCTTTAAATGGTGACCAGGGTCTGATGATGGAACTGGAAGGTGTTCATAGGAACTTCGCAATGAAACGACACAACCCATCGAGTTTGGGCTCGTTAGAATCGTCTTGACGAGTAGTTTGGCTTTCAATGGTGACCAGGGTCTGATGATGGAACTGGAAGGTGGTCATAGGAACTTCGCAATGAAACGACACAACCCCATCGAGTTTGGGCTCGTTAGAATCGTCTTGACGAGTAGTTTGGCTTTCAATGGTGACCAGGGTCTGATGATAGAGCTGGAAGGTGGTCATAGGAACTTCGCAATGAAACGACACAACCCCATCGAGTTTGGGCTCGTTAGAATCGTCTTGACGAGTAGTTTGTCTTTCAATGGTAACCAGGGTCTGATGATGGAACTGGAAGGTGGTCATAGGAACTTGGCAACGAAACGACACAACCCCATCGAGTTTGGGCTCGTTAGAATCGTCTTGACGAGTAGTTTGTCTTTCAATGGTAACCAGGGTCTGATGATGGAACTGGAAGGTGGTCATAGGAACTTCGCAACGAAACGACACAACCCTATCGAGTTTGGGCTCGTTAGAATCGTCTTGACTAGTAGTTTGTCTTTCAATGGTAACCAGGGTCTGATGGTGGAACTGGAAGGTGGTCATAGGAACTTTGCAATGAAACGACACAACCCCGTCGAGTTTGGGCTCGTTAGAATCGTCTTGACGAGTAGTTTGTCTTTCAATGGTAACCAGGGTCTGATCTAACATATTTCGGTAATAAAGACCAAAAAGTATAAAATAAATTAATAGTTTAAAAAAACTAAAAAAACACGCTTTAAAAAAAATCCAACTAAAAAATTGAAAATAAAATTTAATCAATTTGGATTAAGAATGTTGTAAATAGTAAGCGTGTTACATTGTGATGCTACACCTTCATTATTTTTCTTTTGCAATCACAATGTAACACGCTTACTATTTACAACATTCTTAATCCAAATTGATTAAATTTTATTTTCAATTTTTTTAGTTGGATTTTTTTTAAAGCGTGTTTTTTAGTTTTTTTATTTAAAGTAAATACAATATAATCACTACATAGTACAAAATAAAGTCACTTTTCGCCGTCCCTATATCCCTATGTCACTTTGTATGCTTATGGATCTTTAAAACTACGTAACGTATTTTGATGCGGTTTTTTTAATAGATAGAGTGATTCAAGAGGATATGTATAACTAGCTGTGCCCCGCGGTTTCACCTGCGTAGTAATTTTCTACGCAACTTTCTTAATTTTTTCTTCCATAAGAACCTTCTCCATACAATAACAAACCCAACAAAAAAAACAGCGCACTCCGGGAGTGCAGGCAGAAGTGAAAACTGTATATCTGTGTAAAATCTCATATGTCGCGAGAACATACGCAAAAAGAGTTTTAGATGAAAAAAAAAAAATAGTCGGACGACAAATAGTCGTCCGACATTTATCGTCCAACAAATAGTCGTCCGACATTTGTCGTCCAACAAATTGTCGTCCGACATTTGTCGTCCGTCAATAGTCGTCCGACAAATAGTCGTCCGACATTTGTCGTCCGTCAATAGTCGTCCGACAAATAGTTGTCCGACATTTGTCGTCCGACATTTGTCGTCTGACATTTGTCGTCCGTCAATAGTCGTCCGTTAAAAAATACCATATGTACGTCTTAATACACTCACAGCCAAATACTTTAAGTTATTTATTCATACTATTGAAGGCATAATGTTTAAAGCAGTTCCTAGAGCTAGAAATATTAGGAAGAAAATATTTTTACTAGGAGATTTTAATACGAATTTACTGAATGATAATAAGAGAAAAGAAACTCTTCTCAATACTGTCAAGACATTCAATATGCAACCTAGTACTTTGAAACCTACTCGAACAACTAAAAAAACTAGTACTTGTATCGATAATATTTTTACCAATGATAAAAAGCTAGTATCTGATGTAATAGATGTAGGACTTTCAGATCATTCAGCTCAATTGTTGAAAGTTCCTACTAATTATAGTTTTAATGAAAAATACTGGTATGTAGAAAGAAGAAATATTGATAAACATTTAGAAATTTTTCTTCACTACTTAAGTCAGATAAATTTTGCTCACATTTACAATTATAATGATCCAAACATTGCTTTTATGGAATTTATAGAACTTTTCACATTATTATTTAACTTATGCATTCCTACTGAAAGAGTTAGGATTACATATCGTAGAAAGCAAAACTGGAAAACCAAAGGTATTATCATAGCCAGTAAAAATAAAAGAAAATTGCACATAAAACACAAGTTCAACAGTGATAATTTAGAAACGTATAAGAGATATTGTAAAGTCATGAAAAAAGTAATCCGATGTTCCAAAAAACTCTCAAATATTAAATACATAAATAAAAATTCAAACAAAAGTAAAGCAACTTGGACTGTTATAAAACAAAACACTTCACCAGCTAACTACATTCAATCAACGTTAGATACGCTACTTATAGACAATAAAAAAATAACTGACCCTTCCATCTTAACAGAAAAAATAAATAATCATTTCATTAACTTAAACAATAGTAACTCTCATAAAAATACTACATATAAACCAATTACTGAACCATACCACAAAAGTATTTTTTTAACACCTGTTAGCACTAATGAAGTAATAAATATTATTCATAGTCTAAAAAACAAAAAAAGCACAGGTTTTGATTATATTCCTATCCCATTGATTAAAGCAAGTTTAAATTCAATTATTGGTCCACTAGTTCACATAATAAATTTAAGTTTAGAATCCGGTATATTTCCAGACTACCTTAAAAAATCATTGCTTAAACCATTATTCAAAAAAGGACATAAAAATGACATCAACAACTATAGGCCCATAGCGTTACTTCCTTGTTTTTCTAAGATATTTGAACGAGTTATATACAATAGATTAATTTCCTTTTTTGATTTCAATAAAATAATAAGCAACAACCAATATGGTATCCAAAAACAAAAAAATACCACTTTAGCTGTATTTAAAATGCTCAAAGAGTCATATGAAGCAATTAATAATAAGAACACAGGTGTTGCCATATTATTAGATCTTAGTAAAGCTTTTGATTGTGTATTACATCATATTCTGCTACAAAAACTTGAACATGTAGGCATAAGAGGCTTAGCGCTCAAATTAATTCAATCTTATTTAGAAAATCGATACCAAGAAACCGTACTCGATGTCTACAATAAGTGTACCAAAACTATTGATAAAATACATTCCAGGCCTGAAAAGACAATCCTAGGAGTACCACAAGGGAGCATCCTGGGCCCCCTCTTATTCTTAATATATGTTAATGAATTTCCTAAAACCATAGAACATTTAACAGTCATGTTTGCGGATGATGCCACTATATTCATTCCTACTACAAATCTAACATCCTCAGAATTTGAAAAAACGATTAATTCTACTATAGATAAAGTAACAAGAAGCAGTCCAAGGTCGTTGAATTTGCTCGTGCCTTCATACAGCTGTGCTGACCGAGAGTATTCTAAATTTCATCGAACAATCTCATCGCCACATTCAAATCTGAGAATAGATATCCTCGTGAGTCATGATAATGTAAAGATATTTAGAAAAGACGTCTGTTACTCATCTACGAATATTGCTGAGTATTTTCCACACGACTAGGTTTTATAAAAAATAAAAATATGCACCAAGGACAGCTTGGATAATAAGGATGAACTCGAGACCATGAAAAACATGCGTCATCAGTTCGAATAAAGCATACCCACTTAAATACGAATTCTATAATATCTAAACGCTAACGGTATTTATTTCAGAGCAAGTCATCTACACCTAGGTATCATATTACCACAGAAGAACCCCTTATGGTTTAAACCTACAGAAACTAAAAAGACTCTAAAAGTCACTGTTACTTGCAGAAAATTTGAAACCAGCACACATTCAATGTACTTTTTAGAAGGCAACGTTCACTAATTTCAAATTGAATTACAGAAACCTCAAAATTGCATAATATCAGGAATAAGCCGAGCGAATGCGCAGACTGAAAAACTTCATCCATCTCACTGTATCAGCCTTTCCTTGTTTAATCTGGGACGTAGGTCTCCATCATCTTTTTCCACTACCAACCGTCTTGAACCATTGACGTTCAATCATAGCCTGCAGTCTTTTAGTATCTTCTTTTTATCTAGAAGAAAAAAAAAAAAAAAAAAAAAAAAAAAAAAAGGCATCGCCAAAATTTATGACCGCGGCGAGATTTGAACTCATTACCTCCTGCTTGCAGTGTGGGTGTAATAACCACTACGCTACGCGGCCAAGTAACGCTACTGACCGAAATTCAGGATATCCAATTATCTTGCTTGTTATACAAATCAAGGTTTGTTAGAGTCTTTTAAAGTCATTGGTGGTCTATCCCAATAATGTGCTCGTGGAGCTACTTAAGCAGTCTTAGCGTCCACCTTTCGTAGCTCATTGTGCAATATCTACTTACGCTTAACAATCACGTTAACTATGTCCCTAACTGTGATCTTTGATCTGAAGTATTCTTCTTACTTGAAAATCTCGAGCATAGCTTTTTTCATACGAAATCAAGATGTGGCATATCACACTTGATGTAATGAACTACAACTTGCAATACGTATAGTTGCAAAGTTCATCCAATCACTGGCAGTTTCACGACTACTAACTTCGTTTTGCGTTTCGTTTTACTTTATAATGATTAAGAACTATCCGAAATCAAGCTGTGGCATAACACACTTGATGTAATGAACTACAACTTGCAATACTTATAGTTGCACAGTTCATCGAATCACTGGCATTTTTCCGACCACTAACATTGTTTTGCTCCACAATTTGGTAATTAGGAAACCGTATCGGCAGATGTTAGACAAACTCGACAACTCCAAGAATCTACGAGAAACTACTTAAATTTTTCAGACTCTTCAAGCATCTGCGACAACCCAATAGAACTGTTCAGACTCAGTGAGTATGAACAACAACTTTTCAAACTCAGTACTAAAACTTTAGACTCGCCGAGAACCTGCATAAATCTTCGAGAACCTGCATAAATCTTCGGGAACCTGCATAAATCTTCGAGAACCTAAAAAAAAATCTTCGAGAACCTACAAAAATCTTCGAGAATCTAATAAACATTTCTTTCAGAACCTATGAAACCCTTCGAAGACCCAATAACAATTTTTGCTAAAATAATCTTCGGAAACAACAACTTTTCTTACCAGGCTGGTGCAGAGCGCGCACCGCCTGTCAGAATGGCCGTATCGGCGCAATTATGATTATTGACCTAAACTTTGATTGGTAAAACTAACTTTCATCTAGAATTCATGAAATTATTGATTATTCAAAACAATATTGTTGTTTTGCAACAACATGTTTTCATTTCGTTGTAATAATTCTTGAAACTAACGGTTAATTTAAACTACAATAATAAACAGTTAAGAATTTAATTGATAGATCGATTTACATTGAATTTAACTATTAAAAACAAGATTCTAGTGTTTGAAAACCATTCAATTGACTTAAACACAAAATCACTATAAATACAGCCGCAAAACAGTAGGAAAGCCATTCCAGCGCCAGACTTCAGACCGAGCGGACCTCCCTACAACCTGCGGTTTCTACTCAGCACCATCGAAGCTACTATTTGAAGATGAAGCTCCTAATCGAAGATTGGTCTACCTGATGACGTCGGCTTCACTGACGTCATTAATATTTCTAACCAAAAATCACTTACAAAAACTACTAACCGAAGAGTCGTCAAGTGGACGATGAGATTGGTGACGTCAGCTTTGCTGATGTCACCGATATTCTTTAAGTCCATGGAACACCTCCTCCTTTGTATTTGTATTTGTATTTGTATTTGTATTTGTATTTGTATTTGTATTTGTATTTGTATTTGTATTTGTATTTGTATTTGTATTTGTATTTGTATTTGTATTTGTATTTGTATTTGTATTTGTATTTGTATTTGTATTTGTATTTGTATTTGTATTTGTATTTGTATTTGTATTTGTATTTGTATTTGTATTTGTATTTGTATTTGTATTTGTATTTGTATTTGTATTTGTATTTGTATTTGTATTTGTATTTGTATTTGTATTTGTATTTGTATTTGTATTTGTATTTGTATTTGTATTTGTATTTGTATTTGTATTTGTATTTGTATTTGTATTTGTATTTGTATTTGTATTTGTATTTGTATTTGTATTTGTATTTGTATTTGTATTTGTATTTGTATTTGTATTTGTATTTGTATTTGTATTTGTATTTGTATTTGTATAAAAACAGTAGGCCCAGGCATACATTTTCGCCGCGCCGTAGAGAGGGGATAGCTGTCTACTCTCCATCCGTCTTACGCTTTTTCGATCAGGTCACGTGTCCTGACGCGAGTTTAAGATTTTATACCCATTACAGAAAAAGTGCTCAACGCCGCTAAAGAAGTTTTCACTTCAAAAAGAATTAGCGAAATTGGTCCAGGCATTGTTGAGTTATGCGCTTACCGACACATTTTGCGATTCATTTTTATATTATAGATTGATTTTTATTTATATAGATACATGCATAATATAGCCGTGCGAAGCCGGAGCGGGTCGCTAGTACAATATATAAATAAAATCCCGTGGGACTATCGGGTTAAAAAGTAGCTTACAACACTCCTAATGAATCAATGTATTCTCATACCAAGTTTAATAGAAATCGGTCCAGTAGTTTCGGAGCCTATTCAATGCAAACAAACAAACAATCAAATATTCCCTCTTTATAATATTAATATAGATAGCTTAAGTCTGAGTTTTACAATGCACGATCTTTTCGTTTAAATGGATCTCTTCCAGGCAACCTTTGGATGAACAAGAAGTTCATTTAAGATCCATCCTGACTAATATTATGAAAGCGTACATTTTACCGGGAAAAAATACAAAACCTTCATGCTAGTTGTAATAATATGAACTATGACGTGATCAATTGTTTTCGGGTGACACTTAGGTTTAGGTTAAAAGAATCTTTATTTCTCAAAAGAACTTACAAAACAGTTCGCTTATATGAGAAAATTATAATGGTTACTTAATTAACTTAAATTCTATGTCTCAAACTGGTGGAAAAGCATGCAGTGAACTTATTATTTTGTTAATTTACACATTTCTTATTTAGGTAGTTTATAACTTAGAAGAATAAATGAAGAAAAATGTAGTAATTTTTTTAATTAATCAATGAAATGCAATTGCTAATTTCAAGTCAATTCATTATTCTTTAATACTCGTCAAATGTCTCAATATTCTATACTTCTAAAAATCTTTTGTTTTTGAAGTCGTTTAAAAAGTATGCCCGAACTAAAATAAAAAAAATATTATACAGTCAAATTCGTTAAAAAAGTATTGATTAAGTATTCGCTAATTGGCTAATTGTTGGAAGTTTGCGAACTAAGAACAGTCTTTCACAGAACAGACGCTCGCCTCTTCGAATATAAACATCCAATGCCGCACTTTACCCAGATTTACCCTGTTATTGATTTAGATGTGTCAAAAGTTTAAAATCCACTTTAAAATCGTGTCAGCTTATGTAACAAGTATCCGATCATTCGCTAATTGGCTAATTGCAGTGCGAGCGTGATTGAAGTTTCTGAACTAAGAACGGAGTTTGCGAACTAAGAAAAGGGTTTCGCAGACGCTCGCCAATTCGAATATTAACATCCAATACCACACTTAATCTAAGATTTACCCGGTTTCTGAGTCAAATGTGTTGATAATTATGAAGGACGACTTTAAAATCGTGACAAAAATCGTGTCTGGTTATGTAAAAAGCATCCGATCATTCGCCAATTGGCTAATTGCCGTGCGAGCGTGACGCTTGCTCCATTGAAGTTTCTGAACTAAGAACAGAGTTTGTGAACTAAGAAAAGGATTTCTCTTCGAATATTAACATCCAATACCGCACTTTAGCCAAGATTTACTCGGTTATTGAGTCAAATGTGTCGATAATATTAAAGGATGATTTAAAAATCGTAATAATAATCGTGTCTACTTGTGTAAAAACTATCCGATCATTCGCCAATTGACTAATTGCCGTGCGAGCGTGACGCTTGCTCCGTTGAAGTATGTGAACTAAAAACGGAGTTTGTGAACTATGAACGGAGTTTGCGAACTAAGAAAAGGGTTTCGCAGACGCTCGCCACTTGAAATACATCCAATACCGCACTTTAGCCAAGAATTACCCGGTTTTTAAATCAAATAGTTTATAGTTATGAAGGAACACTTTTAAATCGTAACAAAAATCGTGTCTGCTTATGTAAAAAGCATCCGATCATTCGCCAATTGGCTAATTGCCGTGCGAGCGTGACGCTTGCTCCGTTGAAGTTTGTGAACTAAGAACAGAGTTTCGCAGACGCTCGCCCGCTTCGAATATTAAGATTCGATTGAACTTTACTTAAGATTTACTCGGTTATTGTATTGAGTTAATATTGTTTAACAAGCTTAGTTGGAGTGGTACTAGGAATTTTATTTTTGGATTGATTATTTTAGGCGGCTATTTATAACGGATTCCCAAAATCATAATTTTATTGGAGCCGCCTTAAAATTGAATGATGAAAATTGATCTTGAAGTCCCTCAAGATAAATTTTCATAAATAACATTGTTCAAATTACATTGACATATCATTTCAATTGCATTACGATTACAAATAAAATTCGTCTATCAGCTGAGTTGTTTCACATTGAAGACCCGAACCCGGAACAAGGGAAGTCCCGATCCCTTGGGAATATCGGGATAAAACCTAGTCTATGTACGAATCTAGGTTCTCAGCTATTGACTTACCGAGTTTTATTGTTATCCGGTAAGTAGTTCTTGCATGAAGAAGTAAAAAACAATCGAGTGTTACGAAACACCATTATCGAGTGAATGCAAGCAAATCGGTGAGCAACAGCTAGTACAATATATATATTTTTAAAATGTGTTAATTAAGCCCTTTCATTTGATACACCACACGGTACATTTTACTTTATTTTATTTTTTAACTCATGACTCTATGTCCTCTAGAGGGCGCCATATTTAATTTATTGTGACCATAGCCTATAACCAGCAGACTATTGAGACGCTTCTAACGATACCTCATTTGTTAAATTATAGTAAGTAGTTTTGAAGTTAGAACAGATGAACATACATCACTATCACTACATAGTATAAACAAAGTCGCTTCCTCTGTCCCTATATCCCTTTGTATGCTTGAATCTTTAAAACTACGCAACGGATTTTGATGCGGTTTTTTGAAGTGAAAACTTCTTTAGCGGCGTTGAGCACTTTTTCTGTAATGGGTATAAAATCTTAAACTCGCGTCAGGACACGTGACCTGATCGAAAAAGCGTAAGACGGATGGAGAGTAGACAGCTATCCCCTCTCTACGGCGCGGTGAAAATGTATGCCTGGGCCTACTGTTTTTAATTTGGCTGTGAGTGTATTAAGACGTACATATGGTATTTTTTAACGGACGACTATTGACGGACGACAAATGTCGGACGACTATTTGTCGGACGACTATTGACGGACGACAAATGTCGGACGACTATTGACGGACGACTATTTGTCGGACGACAATTTGTTGGACGACAAATGTCGGACGACTATTTTTTTTTTTTTCATCTAAAACTCTTTTTGCGTATGTTTTTTAATAGATAGAGTGATTCAAGAGGAAGGTTTATATGTATAATTTATGCATAACTAGCGACCCGCCCCGGCTTCGCACGGCTATATTATGCATGTATTATACATATATCTATCTATTAAAAAAACCTCATCAAAATCCGTTGCGTAGTTTTAAAGATCTAAGCATACAAAGGGAAATAGGGACAGAGAAAGCGACTTTGTTTTATACTATGTAGTGATATAATAGCCATGCGAAGCCGGGGCGAGTCGCTATACATACTTACGGGTCAAAACATAACCCTCTCTTTTGGCTTCGCCGTAGTCGGTAAAATGCCCTTAAAGTAGCTTATTGGTTTAAATGGTTTAAAATACACTTAAGCTTTTGGCATCCTCAAGAATATTTTTTGGAAAAAAAAAATTATAAGATACTAGCTGACCCGTGCCCACTTCGTTGGGCATTTATTTTATTAATATTAAAAATTAAATTATCTATACTAATATTCAAAAAAAATACTTTTTGTAATTTAAATATAAAAGTTAGACATATGCTGTCGTTTACTTTTTTGTAGGCATTTTCAAGCTCCACATCTTTTCTATAGAACTCAAAAATATATCTTTCATAGTTAAGGCGTTCGTAAGAAACGCTTTCATTCGACCGTTTTTTCTCCGATTCACTTTGCAAAACGGACTACCACGTAAAAGCCTTTTTATTTTTCGGTTTTTTATATAACCTATGACACTCAACAATAATGTGGCTTACTATTGGTGAAAGAATTTTTTAAATCGGTTCAGTAGATCCCGAGATTACCCCTTACAATTTAACAAACACACAGACTTTGCTTCTTTATAATATTACTAGCTGCGCCCCGCGGTTTCACCCGCGTAATAATTTTCTACGCAAATTATTTAATATTTTCTTTCTTAAGAACCTTCTCCTGACAATAACAAACACAACAAAAAAAGAATTGGCCAAATTGGTCCAGGCGTTGTTGAGTTATGCGCTTACCAACACATTTTGCGATTCATTTTTATATTATAGAGAAGAAATAGTATAGAAGTATAGATTGCCCTCTGGGTGCTTATTTTCTCAAGTGCTCAATGGACAAAGTGTGTCCTGTTAGCATCTGGGTGATATCAGATGCTTAAAGTGGAATAGACATCTTTATCGATCTTTGTGGCGTGATGAACAAACACCTGAAGGTTGCGGGTTCGGTTCCCGCCACCGCGAATAGGTATAGATATTTGTGGAGAAGCTTTTGGTGACATGGAATATGGGAGAAAGGGAGGAGGGGCTCCCAACAGTAAAGTAGGATGTAGTTTTTTTTAACCCGGAAGTGACGTATACAACAGGTTATTTATTTCGATCATAAAAGGTTTTGTGGTTTTGCTTAGCAACTTCAGTCATACACAGTTCTAGCTTTAATTTTGTTACAAAATTATTACGAAATTCTAAATTCAAATATTCAAATTCGCTGTAGCCTGTAGCTAATTGGATGGCCGTAGCATTTCGTAGCACACGATCGTAGCTCGTAGCAGCCGTAGCAGTATCGTAGCTCGTTACAATTTCATGCCTTACAAAATGCTTAAAAACTTAACTTTAGAGATTTTTTAAGAAATCTTAATTTTTAAGGAAAATCTAGAATTATTTTTATTATAATTTTAAGCAAAGAGGTTAGCTTATAATGAGATTGTAAGATATAAAAGTTTGTATATCCATCTAGCCCTAAGCTATAAGCCTAGTTGCTTACATTGTCCTGAAATATTTATTCACTACGCCCTGTAGTTTCACCCGTGTAAGTCCCGATCCCGTGGGAATATCGTGATAAAAAGTAGCCAATATATTATGTTAATCCAGGTTATTGGCTATCTACTGAGTTACGCAATCGGTTCAGTAGTTTTTGCGTGAAGGAGTAACAAACATACAAACACACACACACGTCCTTTATAATATTACTAGCGACCCGCCCCGGCTTCGCACGGCTATATTGTGCATGTATTATACTTATAAACCTTCCTCTTGAATCACTCTATCTATTTAAGAAAAACCCCATCAAAATCCGTTGCGTAGTTTTAAAGATTTAAGCAGTCAAAGGGAAATAGGGACAGAAAAAGCGACTTTGTTTTATACTATGTAGTGTTTAGCTTCGCCCCGCGATAACTCCCGCGTAAGTCCCGATCTTAATTTTTAGGGTACAGTCGGCTGCATAATTTCAGACCCACCGTAGAGCTCCAAAACGGGTGTTATAAGAATATTTTCAACACAAGCAAGATTCTACACACCTGCTTTATCTAAAGTTTCAAGTCTTCTAACTCATCAATAATCAAACAAAAATTATTAGAATGCAAACATTCCAATTATAGTAATTTTCGAACACTACTAAAGGCTGCAATTATGCAACCGACTGTACCTCAGATAAAAAAAAGAACCCTTATAATAATAATCCTATCCTACTAATATTATAAATGTGAAAGTTTGTGTGTGTGTGTGTGTGTATGTATGTTTGTTTGTTACTCCTTCACGCAAAAACTACTGGACCGATTGCTATGAAACTCGGTACCTAGATAGCTGGAGACCTGGATTAACACATAGGCTACTTTTTATCCCGATATTCCCACGGGATCGAGACTGACGCGGGTGAAACCGCGGGGCGCAGCTAGTAAGTTATAAGATGACTTTCTTGTTTCTTTGATAAGAAACCTTCTCCTGACAATAACAAACACAAAAAAATGGTTGTCTATAAATACGGTTTACGGACGATAATTTTACGTGATAACGTCTTGAGAAAACGATGAAAAATAGTTTTATTTTTTATTTTTGTTTTCATTTCAGTTCTATTCTCCTATATTTTCTTTTTCCTTTATATAAGTCTTCTATTCGTCACTAGTCACCATAACACAAGCCCAGATGAGCGATAATATTATTAAACAATATAAAAAAAAACATTTTGCTGTGTGCTGTGTGACGTCATTGTTGACATGACGTCACCAGATCGTGACAATGACGTCACACAATATTAACATGACACTTTTGTGTGAATGAAGGTGTTCCATTAATTTACTAGACCGACTAGACGATATCACGTCAAAAAGTATGTTATTTCATTATTAATACTTTTACCTGTAAATATCACTTTACACAAAGAACAAACACAACTCGCACAGAAAGAAAGAAAGAAAGAAAGAAAGCATTTATTGAGTACAAACACACGACAAACACAAGAATGAAGAAATGAACATGACAATGAAAATTAATTACAAAACAAAAAAAAGTGGTAAAGAAAAAAAAAACAAAATAAGTATATGAGGAGTCGTGTGCTGACCCAAATGGGTCGACCTCAGCTAAAAACTGCTGCAGCCAAGCATGCTTAGCTGCAGCGCTGGTCTTCCGGTCAAACCCATCCAGCTAGAGCTAGCCATCTAGCTAGCCAGTTAGATTAAAATAGCGCCCCCTCCGCTCTTGACACGGAAAGCTCTGTGAAAACCTCAAAAACAAACAAAATGGATATAAAACCACGGAACACGATAATTCGTAGTGACGGTACATCGCGTCCTATATCTACTCGTACGTCATCGTTGAAATGCCTGATAACATCGCACATTGGGGTGCTTTCATAGAGAAACGTTTATAGATAGAAAAAAATGTGAGCCGTCACGGGACGCCTGGCAGATGTGAAACATCGACATTATTTTGTAAAAGTAATATGCAGAAAAGAACAGATTGTGATAGAATCGCACAGTCGATTACACACCGTACACACTACTGCATATAGACTGTATATATATACCATCATATAGCGGCATGCGTCGCCACGCCAGAAATCGGTTTTACGTGCGGCTATAGATGTTTCACATCAAAAAATTAAGCAGGGCAGGGCCGTCTTTAACCTATTGGAGGCCCTGAGCATATTGGTGTAAAGTGGCCCCATGACTTTGAGAAAACAAAAGTTACTCTTTTAGCATTGACAGGTACGGTCGACTGCATAAATGCAGCCCCCGGTTGAGTAAAAAAATTACTATTATTGGCATGGTTTCATTATTGTTTAATAAATTCATGAGTTAGAAGACTTTAAACTTCAACTAAAGCATGTGCCTAGAATCTTGCTTGTGTTAAAAACATTCTTTTAACAGCCGTTTTGGAGCTTTATGGTGGGTCTGCAATTATGTAGCCGTACCTAAGAACAATCTATGTTGATTGAAGAGGAAGCTTTCTAGATTTAAGATGGGTTATATTTAAAATCGATGGTTCGATAAAAAGAAATAAAGAGAAATAAACTTATGCACAACATTTGCATGCCTTAAGTCACCTCATCTCTACTATAAATAAAATCACACTATAAATAAATAAATAAATAAATATAAATAATTATTGCAGGACATTCCACACATCGCCATCTCGCCCCAAGCTAAGTAACTAGACTTGTGTTATGGGTGCTAGACGACGGATATATTACTTATAAACTTTTCTTTTCCACAGACCACAGACAAATATCTAAGCATAAATGTATGTCTGAAGCGGGAATCGAACCCGCAACCCTGTATTTGGCAGTCCGGCATGGTGACCATTGAGCCAACTGGGTCATCGTCGATACTATGTATCATAGATATTATATTACCGCAAGGTGTACAATGCTCTTCTAACTGACTAGTTTTACAAAATATTAATTTCATTTAAACCTTTGGAGCCGTTTCTGAGATCCTGATACACAAAATAATACAAGAATTGCTCGTTTAAAAAAAAATGGGTGCGTGTACTTATGTACGCGCGTGAGAAGTTATACTTCTTTGGCATTATTAAAAAAAAAAAAAAAAAAAACTCGTCCGGCAAAAAACTCGTCCGACAAAAAACTCGTCCAACAAAATACTCGTCCGACAAAAAACTCGTCCGACAAAATACTCGTCCGACAAAAAACTCGTCCGGCAAAAAACTCGTCCGACAAAAAACTCGTCCGACAAAAGACTCGTCCGACAAAAAACTCGTCCGACAAAAAACTCGTCCGACAAAAAACTCGTCCGGCAAAAAACTCGTCCGACAAAAAACTCGTCCGACAAAAAACTCGTCCGACAAAAAACTCGTCCGACAAAAAACTCGTCCGGCAAAAAACTCGTCCGACAAAAAACTCGTCCGACGAAAAACTCGTCCGACAAAAAACTCGTCCGACAAAAAACTCGTCCGACAAAAAACTCTGGACTGGAAAAGGATTGTCAACACAATCAATAAAGTTCAATTTAGATTTAAACAACTTCTCCCGTGAGAATTTTGTGTGACGTGAGAATTTTGTGTGACGCTTTTGTAAAATTTCACTCTCATCATTTTTTCATAACGCGCCTAAAGAAGTATAACTTCAATAAATTATAGATGAAAAAACACTGACAGACAGACGGACAAGGTCACTTATCTTATAAGTGTTTCTTTTTATGCCTTTTGAGGTACGGAACCCTAAAAAGACATGAAATTCTTACAACCATCTTTAAAACAGTTCTCTATGCAATCGCTCATATCTGAAAAATGTTCAGTAACGTATTGTGGTATGGAAAAAATCGAATATTACCTCTGTACGGGGAATGGTTCGTGTTTCGGATTATTTTATTGGATATTCGTTTTATTGTTCCGTCCTTTTCAGATTTACTGTAGATGTACAGAGTTATTGGTAACTATACAGGGTTATTGGTAATTATACAGGGTTATTGGTAATTATACTAGCAAGCCGTTGAGGGCTACTTCTGTGCACCTAAACAAACAACTTTTGTTCTACGATTTTTGGATATTCAAATATTTTTTTGATAACTTTGAGGTTAGGTTTACCTGAAAATCAGCTGTTCCTTAGACGCAGAGGTTATTAAACTTAAAATTTTACTATTTTTTTAAGTTTTATCTACTGTCTGAATGACCTTTGTTTTAAAAAATCAGCTATTTTTCGAATTTACAAAACCTCAAAATTTTCATATTTTTTACGTCATAGAGCAAAAATTGTTTGTTAAGGTGCACAGAAGTAGCCTCAACGGCTTGCTAGTATAATTACCAATAACCCTGTATTAGCAAGCGGTTGATTGTTTAGGGCCACTTCTGTGTACCTAAACAAACTTCAATGAAATGAAAAAAGGTGTAATACTGCTTGGATGAAATACACTTAGTGGATCAGTGTTTAGGTGAAATGTAGCACTGAGTAAATAAACATAGGCATAACAAACATTGTATGAATTGAATGTTAGGTTTATTGAATAGTCGGTGAGTCGTCATAGTTCAAATGTAACAAGTGGAAACGTGTTTCGATCTAACGTAGTGAACCCGAACAAACAACGTTTGTTCTACGACCAGGCCCCTCTTTCCCACTGGGCACGCTGGGCACATGCCCAGGGACCCATGATCGACAGACCCCCTTAGTTCCTGGCAGGTCACTTTTTTGAAGGAGTTTTTAATGATCTTGCCCTCCTCAAATGTAGAAAGGTTACTTTTTCGAAATATCGATTTTGAAGTAGTTATTAATGATCTTGCCCATCTCAAATAGAAATGAAAATAATGAATAGAAAGGTTCATCTTTAATCAACAAATATAGATTGTTCTTATGTACCTGTGAATGAGTAAAAGAGTAACCTTTGTTCTCTTAGGTCCGTATTAATAAACCGAACTCAATATCGATTTCAATCTTGAGCTTGTTCTTGAGTTGTTGCGCTGATTAATAAACCTATCTTAAGACGCGATTAAAGAGCGACGTATCACTTGAGTCATAACGTATTAATAAATCAAACTCAGCTCTCAAGATATGTCTCAAGTTGTAGTTTCGTGAACTCAAGTCTGATTGCGGGCCATACAAATCTTACAATTTTTTTAAATATTTTCACATTAAAAACAAGTTGACAGCAAAATATGACGACACTACCTACCATAGGGTAAGAACATATCATTCAAGGTAAGAACAAAGGGTTATATTCAAAGTCGCTCTCAAGATCAGTCTCAAATCTCAAGAGCGATATCAGGCTGGGTCAAACTTGAGTTTTATCTATTAATTAACGCCTAACTTAAGATAGTGACCAAATCTCAAGACTCACTCGATTGATACGCACTCAAGATCGATATTGAGAGCGATTTATTAATACGGGCTTTAAAGTCTTAGGGACATATTGGGATAATGGGGCCCATGAATGGGGATTCATGGGCCCCATTATCCCAATATACCCAGGCCCTCCAATAGGTTAAAGACGGCTCTGTCTACGACTTTTAGAAACAATTGAAAATTAAGAGGTTATGTCTACCTGAAAATCAGCTGTTCCTTACACGGAGAGGTCATTCACCTTAAGATTATACTTATTTTTTTAGTCTTATCTAATGTTCTAAGTCTGAATGACTTTGATTCAAAAAATCGGTTAATTTTCGAATTTACATTAACCTCAAAATTTTCAAAAAAGGTTTGCCGCTTGTTAATATAGTTACCAATAACCCTGTATTGCTGTAACTTCCTAATGTGTGAAGATAGATATCTTTAGCTAAATGAAATATTTATACAGGGTGATTTTTTTATGTGGGCCTTCAGGGCTATATCCTAAACTAACGACCCAGATGGCACAATGGTCACCATGCCGGACTGCCAAACACAGGGTTGTGGGTTCGATTCCCGCCTCAGACAAAGTATTTATGCTTAGATATTTATCTGTGGTCTGGTTGTTTCTATGTATTATAAGTATATATTTACAAAAGAAAAAGTATATATGTAGTATATCCATTGTATAGCACCCATAACACAAGTCTAGTTACTTAGCTTGGGGCTAGATTGCGATGTGTGGAATGTCCTATAATATTAATTTATTTTAAAGGAGATAGCGAAATACGCTGAAAGGAGTAGCGTGTCCGATTTCGACAAAAACTAAAAATGCATCATTAGATTTTTGAAAAACTCATTACCCTAGCCAGTTGTTCAGTGTTCGTCTAAATACTGTATCTTTTGTCCATGGTAACACTAAATTCTCAGCCACTAAAGCAAG
This sequence comes from Idaea aversata, assembly GCA_907269075.1. Classification (NCBI taxonomy): domain Eukaryota; kingdom Metazoa; phylum Arthropoda; class Insecta; order Lepidoptera; family Geometridae; genus Idaea; species Idaea aversata. The sequence continues at coordinate 2,744,574 of OU026100.1, forward strand.
TAAACCGACGATTTGTACACAAAGCGAACTTTCACTATCGCTCCGTGTCCAGAACTCGTCCGTTTCACGCGTGACATGAATATCATTGGACAGACACAATTATACGAGGTGAAAATTATATGTACAATCCACGGTCAAAAGTCTCTGCCCACCGTAACGTTTACAATCCTGTGCAGCACTATTTGAACATTATAACAACGTAACCTGTGGATCGAACTCACGTCGGTTGGTGTAGCGGGTGGCGGCTTATACCACTCGGCCAACTAAAGACATAGCTAACAAGTTGAAAATAATAATCACACTGAGTACTTTTAATTCAAGTATCTAATTCACCTATCTAAGTTTGTATGTAACGTCTATTAGAAGAAGGTCGTAACTCCAATACTTGTTGATAGTATTATTGTAGCAAACTGATCATTTACTTATGACCCGTACTGTACAGTATGGGCAGCAGTACGTAGTTGGTAGGGTAGACAAATAGTTGTTTGTTACTTTATAAAATAGACTAGCTGTGCCTCGTGGTTTCACTCGCTTAAGGACCGATATCATGGGAATATCGGTATAAAAACAGTGTTGCCAGATAATGGCCAGATGCAAGATTTTTTTCTCGTATCAGTGTTTCAAAAATCTCGTTCTTTCAGTAAAAAAATTCTTAAACAATTCATAAATCACACAATTTACGTCACGTTATTAGGGTTCTGGACCTCAAAATTTAAAAGGAACACTTATAGATCACTTTCTTGTCCGTCTGTCTATCTATCCGTGTTTAATCAAATGAACTGAACTGACTTTCGGTTCCTATAACTTTAAAATTGACCATTATTCCAACCAGATAAAGGAAAAAGATTGTGTTCTAAAACTAGAAACCTAGCTTCTGCCTGCGTCTTCGCCCGTCATTACACCCTTATATGGGTGATATTTTGAAAAACCCTTTTATTAGTCGATACCTACGAGTCCATATATTACGAGACCACGTATTACACGACCCGATATTACGAAGCCAAAATGTACTCGTAATACGTGACTGTGTAATATTTGGTCGCGTAATACAGGTCGTGTAATACGTGGTCGTGTAATATTTGTCCGCGGTGATATTACGAGTCCATATATTACGAGACCCAGTATTACACGGCCACGTATTACAAAGACATTGCCATAGACCTATAAAACCACAGAGTGGTTCGTCGTAACCAAGTAAAATGGGTAGAATTCGTTTCTAGCACTCGCCGGCCGCTACCGCGGCACCGCTCGCTTCGCTCGCTCGGCTCGTGCGTTGTGGTCGCAGTTCTAACATAAACCTAACCTATCCATGTCGGTTCTGGGTAGGGGGTGTTCTGGATGGGTCTTTATATGCTGCCCTAAAGACTACGTATTATTATGACCTGACGTCATGCGCCCCGCTTCAGGAACGGGACGCGTCATGTTACCGGAACATGACACTTTTGTGTGAATGCAGGTGTTTCATCAATTAACTAGACGCTATCGCACCAAAAATGTAATAAAGAAAGTCCGAATAACTTTTGAACTTTCACACACTCACATAGACAGCACAATTCATAGAGACGTTTGAACCACTCTGTGGTTTTATAGGTCTATGGCAATGTCTTCGTAATACGTGGCAGTGTAATACGTGGTCTCGTAATAAGTGGTCGTACATTATTTGTTCAAACCTATAATACGAAGCCTGTACACGTAATATCAGGTCGTAATCCATGGCAGCGTAATCCATGGCGTCGTAATCCATGGCAGCGTAATATCATGTACACGTATTATTGGCTCCCATACCTACCTACACAAGAACACACTCTCCAAACATGACTCTAACCAGCATTAGCCGCTGTACTTAGCTGTGCATTGATCCTTCAGTCAGTTAGTCATTCAGGACAATAAACCAATCTTTAAAAAAACGTAAAAAAAAATAGAAGATTTGAATTTAAAAATAAAACAAATTTGATGCAACAAATATCAATGTTTATTACAAACGCCGCGCCCAACGCAAAACTTCATTGATCTCTAAAATAAGACTCTCGACAGAAAATATCCAACTAATTTATACTATAGTTAACTATCAATTTGCACTATTGAAGTGAGAGTTAAGAGTTTTCTAAGGAGAGTTAACTTTTGTAATCACTCGAGTGTGCTCTATCGGTCGTAAGCTGTTAACTACTCTATGGTATTGTATATCTAGAGGTACTCTATATCACTTCACTACATAGTATAAAACAAAGTCGCTTTCTCTGTCCCTATATCCCTTTGTATGCTTAAATCTTTAAAACTACGCAACGGATTTTGATGCAATTTTTTTTTAGATAGAGTGATACATAAAAACCTTCCTCTTGAATCATCAAGAGGAAGGTTTTTATGTATAATACATGCATAATATAGCCGTGCGAAGCCGGGGCGGGTCGCTAGTATTTATATAAAAATCAATGCCACTTTTCGTTGTAATTTTATAACTCAAGAACGGGCTCACCTATCCAAACCAAATGTTTAAGCTTTGTTCGGACTATTTAGTAGATGGTTTATGTGAAGTTTGCACAAAATCGGTCGAGCGTTTGTTCTTTTTTTTTTAATGGCAAAACAACGTTGTACTTCACTACATAGTATAAAACCAAGTCGCTTTCTCTGTCCCCATATCCCTATGTATGCTTAAATCTTTTAAACTACGCAACAGATTTTGATGCAGTTTTTTTTAATAGATAGAGTGATTCAAGGGGAAGGTTTATACATGCATAATATAGCCGTGCAAAGCCGGGGCGGGTCGCTAGTACCTAATATTATAAAGAGGAAGGATTATTTTATTTTTTATTTGTTTTTATGTTTGTATAGACCGATTTTATGAAACTTGCTATGAGGATGCATTGATTCAATGGGAATAACTTAGGCTAGATAGACATTGCGATATTCCAACGTTATTGGGAGTTACGCGGGTGAACCTGCATAGCGCTGCTAGTTATATAAAGTTAATTGTACTTTTATTGCAGGCTGTTTTTGCAAGTAGACCTCTTTGGTTCCTTTTTACGTGAGAATTAAGTAGACTTTCCCATCACTTATACTACCCTCTCAACTAAGTCGACGGTGTCCAGAGGACAGAATTTGTCAATACGTCCGGAGCCTACTAAGCCGCTGGGTTTCATCGCGATGTTTTCTTTCACCGTAAGACGTAAAAATCTTTTGGTGCCTGGTCGGGATTCGAACTCGCGACTGTGGAATGAAAATCGAGGTATCTAACCGCTCTTATACAGGGTGATTTTATTATGTTGGCCTTCAGAGCTATATCCTAAACTAAAGTAGACTACAAAAATAAGATATTTCCTTTGATTTGCCCATCTATGTTTGTTTCCAAGAATTGATGTCTATCAGACTATCCATAGGTATAAAAATATAGGATTATTATTTTTTTGCAAAATCAACAGGTTCGATACCTATCTAGGGTAATGACTTTTTCAAAAATCTAATGATGCAGTTTTAGTTTTTGTCAAAATCGGGCACGCAAATTTCTTTCAGCATTTTTAACTATCTCTTACTTATAAAAAATAACGAAAAATGCTGAAAGGAGTTGCGTCCTAAAGTACTTAGTTTAGGATATAGCCCTTAAGGCCCACATAAAAAAATCATCCTGTATATACCTATGAAGTTTTACGTAGTCAATTTTACCTTTATATTATTTACTTTTAAAATTACCTGAGAGTTCTCTGAACTTTTATCCAAACAAATTGCGTTACACCTTGCCAAGACTTTGTTACAAGACATGTACGAAAATCTATTTAGGCATGCCATTCATGGTGCAACATGTTGGGTTGATAAATGTTGCCTTGTGAGTTACAGGTGTAAATTCCTTGTGAAATGTTTTAAGGAAAAAAAGGAGATTTTCTGTTATACATTGTTTTTGAAGTTATACTTCTTTAGGCGCGTTATGAAAAAATGATGAGAGTGAAATTTTACAAAAGCGTCACACAAAATTCTCACGTCGGACGAGTTTTTTGTCGGACGAGTTTTTTGTCGGACGAGTTTTTTGTCGGACGAGTTTTTTGCCGGACGAGTTTTTTGTCGGACGAGTTTTTTGTCGGACGAGTTTTTTGTCGGACGAGTATTTTGTCGGACGAACTTTTCGTCGGACGAGTTTTTTGTCGGACGAGTTTTTTGCCGGACGGGTTTTTTTTTTTTTTTTTTTTAATAATGCCAAAGAAGTATAACTTCTCACGCGCGTATTTAACAGATAATAAAGAGTTGAGTGATTCATTGGTTTTGTCCCAAATACCTACGGCCAAAATATTAATTTGACTTTTTTATGTAGGTAATTTTAGGGTTCCCCAAACTTAGAACTGAAACTCAAAAAAAAACAAATCTGCAAACCCATACGTGTGGGATATCTATATGGATAGGTCTTCAAAAATGATATTGAGGTTACGTTTACGCGAGAGACACTTCCAAAGTGGTAAAATGTGTGTGTCCCCCTGTGTGTGTAGTTTTTTTTTAATACGTCATAAACCGTAAACCGCCATTTACCCTTCATTTATGTATTTTTACCACTAGCGCCATCTATTTTTTATGACTCCTATTTAACAGACGTGATTTTATGTGATGATAATGGTACGGAACCCTTCGTGCGCGAGTCCGACTCGCACTTGACCGGTTTTTTTGTCTTTGTCTAAGAACCTATTTAGGCGAATTATTTTTTGTTATGAATAGGTAGGTAATTTTAAGTGCCTTAAGGGGGTGATCTCATTATAAACCGACAAAAAAAATGGTTGTCTGTAAAGTCGGTTTACGGACGATAATTTTACGTGAAAACGTCATAAGAAAACTATAAAAAATTTAATTATTTTTTTTTCTTAAATTTTTTTTTATCGGTATAAGTCTTCTATTCGTCCCTCGTCACCATTACACAAGCCCAGATGCGCGATATTATTTTTAAACAATATAAAACAAACACGAGACGAGTGACGTTTACCATGACGCCGTCATGGTACCGGAACAAGACGCATGACGTCCTCTTTTTTGTGAATGCAGGTGTTCCTTCAATTTATTAGATGTTATTACGTCAAAAGTGGCCTACTATAAACCATGGTTTACTTCAATTTACCATGAAATTCTGTTAAGATCCACCAACAAGCTCGTCCATGAATATCCGGCTTTAACCTAAATCCTATTCACACAAGAACAAGTCCGACGTATAATCTAAAATCGATATCGAGTCGATACTAACGAGATAGCTGATCGTGTCGAGACGTTTATATCGACGTGACTCTATTCACATAATACGATGTCAACATCACTACGAAAACAGCTTCAGTACGTCTAACTCTTTCAGTCTCTTACATTTTTATGAACGCCTGGTACTTTTGATTCTGAAACATCATACTTTTGTTGACTGTGTTTCCGTGGTGTTTCCGGAAATAATCGTTTATTTCTTTCCACATAAGTTTGAGTCTCTTATATTTTTATGTACGCCTGGTACTTTTGATTCTGAAACTCCATACTCTGTGTATGTACAATTCGTTTATTTCTTTAAACATAAGTTTGAGTCTCTTACATTTTTATGAACGCCTAGTACTTTTGGTTCCAAGAACCTATACCAATATCTTTCACTGCCTGTTCGATCTTTAAATAATAATCTAATATTTATTCCCACAAAAGTTTGAATCTCTTACATTTTTATAAGCGCCTGGTACTTTTGATTCTGAATCAGTAACGGTACTAGTTTTCCATGTGCCACCTGTATGTTTATTCCGGTCTTTGTATCTCTTACATTTCTATGAACACCTGGTACTTTTAATTTTGACCACACCATACCCATGGACCTATAATGACCATACCAAACTAAATTATATTTCAAATCTATTTGGACTGAAAATGTGTGTGAACTAGATCTAAATCCTGCCCATACAATGTCTATTATCTTAATCCTGCCAAAAGTCCAGCTGATTCTACTTTTATTAGGCCAGTATGTGAGCAACTATCGGCCAACCAAACTGTGATTTGTGGTCGCCCTAAGGAATGATGAAGCCAAAACACTACGCACGTAATGGGGTATTCAATGACTTCAGATGCAAAATAGTACCACAAACGTGCCAAAATGAAACACCGATAAATAAATGACGATATCGTATATTCATAACACGGAATAAAAAAGCTTACGCCAACAAAATATCAGTTAACTCTTAATTTTCGTGTTTACGCATAATTGGTCGAAGTAATTCAGTGTAAAAGCCTCGTAAATCTGTCTGATTTGTTATTTATTCGCTATTAACAAAGAACTCTAACATAACATTGGAATAGAGTGAACATAGTCTCAAATCTGTTTTGCTTCAAAACTGCAAAGAAAAGAAGGAAATTCTGTCTGGACATGTTTATTTTTCCCTCTTCACGGTAAAACAACTGAACCGATTTCGATGAAAATCGGCATAGTAGTAGTTTAGGCGATGGAAAAGAACATAGAATACTTTTGATCCAAAAATTCCCGTGGGATCGAGACTTACGCGAGTAAAACCGCGAGGCGCAGTTAGTAACACTATAAGAAAAAGTAATACAGCGCTCAAAAAAAAATTTCGTCTTCTTCAGGAAGCCCAAGCGCTGATTTTCAGTACAAACCTCAAATAACGCACGGGCTTAAATAATATTCTAATCAAGTTTGTTAATAGAATTGTGATAGATATTAGGTGATAGCATTTAGGAACAAAAGGGATATTCCCCATACGACTTAGGGGATATTAACACATAGCGTATCGTCTCCCCTAGTCCAGAGCGTCCGACGGGCTTGAAAAAGTTCACAAAACTTCGAGATTCGTTAAGGGAGCCGACGACGGGCGTGAACCAAAAAATATTCAGATGTTTTGTCTATCTCTTCGGCTCTTACCTATAAGCTTACAATGAAGTAAAATATACCTATATATGCCTTTGTGATTACATAAAAGTAGGTAGCGATAATATCTAGCCGTTGACCGCAATTATTTGGCAGTAATTAAATTATTTTATTATAGTTTTTACTAGCAGCGTCACATTGGTTCACCCGCTTCAGGTAAAAGGGTACCTGCGCTCTCTCCATACAAACGTAGTCGACTGTTTCCTCTCTGGATAATGACACTAGCACAAATATATTGTGCCATAAAATCTATAACTGCCATGACTATGCCCCTATGTTTTGGTTTTTTTAATTCATAGAAAAAAAAATAGGGGCATGGTCATGGCAGTTATAAGTTTTATGCACCAAAAATATTTGCTCTAGTGTCATTATCCAGGGAGAAAACAGTCGACCACGTTTGTAATAGTTTGTATTGAGAAAGCCCCCGGTACCCTTTCCTCTTAAGTCAAAACGACAGGAATATCAGAAATAAATAAAAAAACCGACTTTTATTCCCGATAACTTTCAGATAGTTGAATCGATTTCGATCAAACATAGCCCAAGAACGCTCCCCACTAAGTCACCTTTCAAACAAAAGAAACGAAATCAAAATTAGATGATTTAGGGAGCTACGCAGTGAACGGAAATAAAACATCCGTTCACTGGAGCTACGATTAAAAGCACAAATTCAAGCTTGATAAAAGTCAATTTTATTGTTAGACAAATCTGTTCAAAAAATCTTTGTCAGACTGGACTGGAAAGATTTATTGCTTAAGATTGTCTATGGCTAAATTACTTTTGTCTATCCCAGACAGACGTTTTATACCATAGTGCGCCCCGCGGTTTCACCTGCGTAGGTTCCGATTCCGTAAAAATCTATACTTAATATTATAACGCTGAAGAGTTTGTTTGTTTGAACGCGCTAATCTCAGGAACTACTGGTTCGAATTGAAAAATTATTTTAGTGTTGGATAGATAGATAGATAGATAACTTTATTTATACAACACAGAAAGAAACAGAACACGATAAACACAAATAAAAGTAAAAGCTAGAAAGAACAAGTTGCACAAATGGGCGGCCTTTGTCCGTGGATAGTCCATTTGTCGAGAAAGGCTATGTTATATTTCGATATTCCCACGGGATCGGGAGTTACGCGGGTGAAACCGCGCAGCGCTGCTAGTATCAAGATATAAATAAGCATGCATGCTGTTCTATGACTCCAGCTATCAACATATCAAGTTTCAACGCAATCGGTTCAGCAATTTTTGAGTGAAGAGATGACAAACAAATGAACTTACACACAGGCTTTTGCATTTGTAATGAAAAGGGTTTAGATCTTTTGTTGATTACTTTACTTGTCGTTTTTAACTTAATAAACAAAAAAGTATTTCATGTCAATGGCTTGAGTTAAATTTTTGACTGGAGATAAATTTAAATTCAAGTTAATTTTTTATGGACCAGTAACTAGCCACGTTTACAGCGACGGACGTCTGTAGCCCCCATTAGGTATTTTCTTGTGATTTGTTTGATAAAAATGCATTATTCAGTTGCAGCTAATTTTAGAATGGCATGGTTCCTATAATTTATTATTAGACTAGCTTTTGCCCGCGTTTTCGTCCGCGTAAAAGTCGAAAATGGACCAAGGAATCACGTTGTCCCATACAAACGTCCCATACCCCATTTCACCCCCTAAGGGGTAGAGTTTCAGAAAATTCTTATTTAGCGGATGCCTACGTCATACAAAGAACACAGTCTCCAAGTTTCAGGTCTCTACGATCAGTGGTTTAGGCTATGCGTTGATCCAGTCAGTCAGGTCAAATATTTTTTTATGTATAGATGAATTTCGAAACCTCCTTTTTTAATTGCAGTAAATATTAGAGTAGCTTTTTTAGTGAAAGCATCAAAGCACCACAGTAGCACTCAAGGCACATGAGTATCAAGGCTCACAGAGTAAGTACATGATTCAAGCTTTTTAAGCCTTGACAAGAAAGAAGACAAATTAGGCAATGAAAAATCAATCTTCAATATTGTATATTGCTCCCTGAAGCAGACATGCGCCTGTAATTTGTTACTCTGTTTAGTGATGATTATTCACGTATGCATAAGTAAGACGCACATACAAAGTTAACAATGTGCTTACGTACACAGTGGAAGATTAAGTTCAGAGGGTTAACTAAGTATACTCTGAAAAAATAACTTATCTACACTTCATTATATAGCATAAAACAAAGTCGCTTTTTCTGTCCCTATATATGCTTAGATCTTTAAAACTACGCAACGGATTTAGATGCGGTTTTTTTTAAATAGATAGAGTGATTCAAGAGGAAGGTTTATATGTATAAAACATGCATAATATTGCCGTGCGAAGCTGGAGCGTGTCGCTAGTAATATTATAGTCATATTATAGATTTTTTTGTTTGTTTGTTTGTAACGAATAGGCTCCGAAACTACTGGACCGATTTAGATGAAACTCGGTATGTAGATAGCAGGAGACCTGGATTAACACATAAGCTTCTTTATATCCCGATATTACAATGGGATCGGGAGTTACGCGGGTTAATATAAGGAAATATTTTCTAAGAAATATGCTTCAAAGTGCGAGTTGGACTACCGCACGAAGGGTTTCTAAATATTTATATGGCCACCTATTTTTTTTCTGTTTTTGGTTTATTGCTTTAGTGGCAACAGAGATACATAATCTGTGAAAATTTTAACTGTCTAGCTATCACGGTTTATGAGATACAGCCTGGTGACAGACAGACGGACACAAAACGCACGGACAGACATACAAAAGAGTCCTGTCCTGGTTTTACCCTTTGGCTATGGAACCCTAAATAGATCTTCTGTGTTAGTACGTATTCTTGTTTGTATACCAACCCTCGAAGGGGTACGGCAAAGGATTTTTATTCCATACAGTCTCGTCTTATTTCATTTTATTTTTGGCTTTCAACGTGTTTCCAACCAATTTCCATACATAAATAAGTACTTGCTTTTAAATGTATTTTTTTATTTTAATGCCTATCTGGTTACTTGTAGACTACAACGGTTGTAACAATGCACTAGACACGGTTCAAAAAAAAAACAAAAAAAAAAAAAGGTAAAGACTAAAATGCAAAATTAACAGCAAAACAATAAAAAATGGTAAGCTCGCAGCTCCCGCGTCTCGCGTACGGATCTTCAAGTACTTGAAGTGCTTGGCGCTACCGATTGCGCCGCGGACTGGTTTAAGGACCTAAACACGAGCGCGTTAAAATATGATTTTAATTTAGTGAAATAAACAAAAAACACAAAACAATAGAACTAGTTAATTTAGATACAAAAATTTGACAAAAATACCTCTGAGCAAGTATTTTTTGCAAAAAAAAATTCGATGTTAATAAAATACATGCAAGTATTCCTGATTTATTTTCTCAATTCTTTTAACAAACAATATTCTACCGAAATAATATTGTACTATAATTATATAATACTAGCGATCCGCCCCGGCTTCGCACGGCTATATTATGCATGTATTATACATATTATAAACCTTCCTCTTGAATCACTCTAGCTATTTAAAAAACCGCATCAAAATCCGTTGCGTAGTTTTAAAGATTTAAGCATACATAGGGATATAGGGACAGAGAAAGCGACTTTGTTTTATATTATGTAATGATAGTGATAGTGAAGAAGCCAGATAAAAGCTCTCACGTCTCTCGTACGATAGCGTGAAACCATCGTAGTAGATACAGTCGGCTGCATAATTGCAGCCATCAGTAGAGTTCGTAAATTACTATTATTGCAATGTTTGCATTCTAATAATTGTTGTTGATGAGTTAGAAGACTTTAAACTTTAGCTAAAGCAGGTGCCTAGAATCATGCTCGTGTTGAAATAGTACATTGCGATACAAGTGTGGAAAGTTGATCATTCCATAGAGGCGGTTTATGACGCGCGAGCGTTGCAAAAGCCGAGATGGAATGATCAATCCACACCTGTATCGTACGACGTTTTTTATCACAGTTGCGAATAAAAAAGACTTGTTAAAATAATAAAAAGTTTTTAAGAATTTTAGGTTATGTTTACTATTTTTTGTTAATTACACTCCCGAAAGGCTAGGCAAAAGACTTTTAACCTATACAGCCTCGTCTGACATACAATATTTTTTGGGGTTTTTTTCATTTGTTTTTGCGTTAAAAACAATATAATGGTAAGGAAAAAATATATTTATGTACCTAAAGAAAAGACAAAATAAAAATAAAACTCAATTTTTAATTGTTTTCAAAGACGTTATCACGTAAAACTATCGTTCGATATCAGACCTTAGAGACAACCTTTTGAAAAGAAGAAAAAAGGTACCAACAAAGAGTTTTAAGCCAGCAAGGCTTAAAAACTCTTTGATGGTACCTTTTTTCTATACATTAAAACAGTATAACCTAAGATAAATTAAGAATGTTTCATCTACCTAATATGTAATTAGCAGTAAGATACGTATTTGACTTATCGGGATAGCGTATTATTTTAGCACTAGTTGGATTTTTTTTATCGCACGCGTGTATAATACGTTGCATTATGAGCCTAAAAGCGGTTTAATAAGGTCCACTTTATGAGCAACGGTGATAAAAACATTCTTATGACACCCGTTTTGGAGCTCTACCGTGGGTCTGCAATTATGCAGCCGACCGTACATGAAGGTTGCGACTGTGCCGGGGCCCGAGTGAAAGGCATTACCCACTTAACCCACTTGTTTCCTTGCACTGCGCCCAGGGTAATTGCTCGAAGGAGCTGTGGAAGACAGGCCCCCCGGTTATTAATGACGGCCGCCTTCCCCTTATTTACAAGTCATTAACTGAACCCTACAGAATCCACGCTTGTAATCAAATATTGCCGGGAACTATGAATTTACAATGTTTTTAAGGTCGTGAGAAAGTTTCGGCAAGTTTCAATTACGATGTTAATGCATGGACAGATTTTATGGGTTCAAAGGGATCGGGTGAAAGAGATGCTAATTTTAACTGTAAATGAATTTTGGGGGAATACAACTATTAGCAACTTTGAACGGAGTGTCTTTCGAACGAAAACGGTACCCGGCCTGCAGGGTGCTTACAGTTATTCCGTCAATATCTATACATATAAAATGCTTTGTCCTGACTGACTGACTGACGGATCAACGCACAGCCTAAACCGCTGATCGTATAGACCTGGAACTTGGAGGGTGTGTTCTTTGTATGACGTAGGCATCCGTTACGTAAGATCCGCATTACGTAGGATCTTAGAATTTTGCGAGTGAACAGCAGGCTGCAACTAGTCTATTATACAGGGTTATTGGAAATTAATTGACACGGCGTTAAGGGCTTCTTCTGTGCACCTTAACAAACAACTTTTGTTCTACGACTTTTGTCGAAACTTAATACATATCCCAAAAAAAATATTTAAGTGTTTCTCGTACTGTCTGGTAATTTTCTATGTCTATGCGGCAAGTGCGCGCGCGCGATCGGCACGGGGCGCACTGCGATCGGGTTGTACCATACCTACTATGATTGATTCTGTGACGTAGACGTAGAGTTGAGTATTATTTGAACTGTTGGATTTAATTTTTTATTTTTGTATGGAATATTTTTATAATGAATTTCCAAAAGTCGTAGAACAAAAGTTGATCGTTAAGGTGCACAGAAGAAGCCCTTAACGCCGTGTCAATTAATTTCCAATAACCCTGTATATAGTATAAAAAATTGATGTGAGCCTAACAGAACCAACAGCGCTATATAAATATCTACTATATAAAAATAAGTCGGGTTTTCCTTCCTGACGCTATAACTCCAGAACGCACGAACCGATTTAGATGATTTCGGTTTTGAAATGTTTGTCGTAGTCCAGGGAAGGTTTAAAGATCGGACTTACGCGAGTGAAACCGCGGGGCGCAGCTAGTGTCTTATACAAATATTATAAAAAATAATTAGCATAAGATAGATAATAAAGAAGAATAGGTAGGTACCAAACAAAAGAAAATAAAAACAGCGCACTCCGGGAGTGCAGGCAGAAGTGAAAACTGTATATCTGTGTAAAATCTCATATGTCGCGAGAACATACGCAAAAAGAGTTTTAGATGAAAAAAAAAAAGACATTTGTCGTCCAACAAATAGTCGTCCGACATTTGTCGTCCAACAAATTGTCGTCCGACATTTGTCGTCCGACATTTGTCGTCCGACATTTGTCGTCCGACATTTGTCGTCCGACATTTGTCGTCCGTCAATAGTCGTCCGACAAATAGTCGTCCGACATTTGTCGTCCGTCAATAGTCGTCCGACAAATAGTCGTCCGACATTTGTCGTCCGACATTTGTCGTCCGTCAATAGTCGTCCGTTAAAAAATACCATATGTACGTCTTAATACACTCACAGCCAAATTAAAAACAGTAGGCCCAGGCATACATTTTCGCCGCGCCGCGCCGTAGAGAGGGGATAGCTGTCTACTCTCCATCCGTCTTACGCTTTTTCGATCAGGTCACGTGTCCTGACGCGAGTTTATGATTTTATACCTATTACAGAAAAAGTGCTCAACGCCGCTAAAGAAGTTTTCACTTCAAAAAAAAAAGATGCGCCGATAACAAAGAAATTATACAAAACATATTATAAAGAGGAAACCTTTTATTGTGTTTTTTGTTTGTGTATCGAATAGGCTCAGAAACAACAGGACCGATTTTGCTTCAACTTGGTATGAGGATTCACTGGGAATAACATAGACAATTTTTTATCCCGATATTTCCACGGGATCGGGAGTTACGCGGGCGAAACAGTAGGCCGCAGCTAATCATAAAATAATACAATCATCGCAGTTGCAAATCAAAACGATATTTACCTTTGAAACAACTCTTGTAAGTAGAATTCTGCAGTATCTTTGTGACGCAATAGCATTGTGCGAACAGTACCTACACTAAGCAAGCAGTAGGCATCTCTTGTTATCGTTAGTAGAGATAATAAATCGGCCAAGTGTGAGTCGGACTTCTACACTATTCCGTACCTACCATGTTTTATGGGAGCTCCACTTAAATCATTTAACTAAAAAAAGTCTGTAGTCCATGTCTGTCTGTAAGGGCTTTTTAGGGTTCCGTAAAAAACCAAATAGAAAAATATAAAAAAAAAACAAAAAAAAAACGGAATCGACACGAAAAGAAGAAGAGGATTCCGTACCCAAAGGGTAAAAACGGGACCTTATTACTAAGACTTTCAATGTCTGTCCGTCCGTCCGTCTCTCTGTCTATCACCAGGCTGTATCTCAAGAACCGTGATAGCTACAGACTAAAACCAGGAATAACAAGAATAAGGTATCGGCGCGTGCCCTTCGTGCGCGAGTCAGACTCGCACTTGACCGGTTTTAATTTCTTTCTTCGGTCGCAGAATCTTACGATAGGTACGGTCGACAACATAAATGCAGACCCACCGTAGAGTTCTAAACTTATTATTATTGGCTTGTTTTCATTTTGAAAATTGTTGTTTGATAAATTCATGAGTTAGAAGACTCATGAATTTATCAAAAGAAAAGAATTCATGAAGAATTTCAACTAAAGCAGGTGCCTAAAATCTTCGCTTGTGTTGAAAACATTCTTTTAACAACCGTTTTATAGCTCTACGGTGAGTCTGCAATTATGCAGCCGACCGTATATTATATTACGTCCATGTTCTTACGTTATAAAAGTTAGTACCTAGTCAGTGCCACACTGACGTAGGTAAAATGTTATTGGTCACCATTATGCCAAAACTAATGGGTAGATCACACGTACTGAGTAGAGTGTCGACATAGTGACTTGGCCGGTTGGTGTGAACGAGTGACGAGTGGTCGACCGAGTAGGTACTTGGCCAAGCAAGATGGCAAAACAGTCACTCAGACCTCAGTTTGTTTACTCGGTCGAGTAGCCCACCCTCGCGCTCTTTCATAATACCTGGCACTGTCTTGCCAGAGCCACCCACTTGGCAGGTATGAACCCATACACGGGGGAATCACACCACATTCCCGCAGCCCCCCGACATCATGGCGAGAGAGGAACCGGTGGAGTTTTAGTGGGTAAACCTCTGGCCTCCCAACACCTTCCGGCCAGTAAGGAGCCCTACATACCCTCGCTGCTGCCCCCAGGGAGTGGCGGAATGATGCATAAGGCGCATTTCTCCACCGAGCGCCACTCGCTAAAAGCTCTCGCCGGGGTTTCCGCGTCGCGTTGCGCAATTTCGTCGAAGATTTTTATGGTATTTGAACTGTGCTTTTTATTTTCTTAAATTAAAAATGTTTGTTATTTATTCATCAAACACGGTCTACTGACTCGCCCACTCTACTCTCTAGGCCAAGTACTAGTTTGCTGTCTCGCCACTATACTCGGACGTGTGATCAAGGCATAAAACATAGTATTATTTATCATAGAAGTAGAAACCATGAAGTATACATGTGTTTTCTATGGTGATTAATTTATTCTCTTTGACCCAAACTAAAAATGTCAATAAAGTACTATTATTATCTTTGGTCAATAACACAAAGGCATAGAATTCAGACGTAGTATTAAAATTCTCTTTGGAATTCAGTGAGTGCCTCGTAAAGGCGAATTGTTTGCTATGTGAAAAAAATGAGTTTTGAATCGTTTGTAAGTCTTTAATAAAACCCTAAAAATTGTTTATAGTGATCACATTTGTCGTTCTTCTTAATCCGACTTCAAAAAAAGGGAAAAATAACCCCACCAACATAATTTGAAGTCGGGCAGCTAAACTACAAAATGGAACGTAAAGCTGCCAGACTTCAGTGCTTTGCTTCAGTAAGGTCTGTGCCTCGATTTGCTAAGGTTTAGAGCCGTTCAGGGCGCGATTAGCTTACCAAAACTGGAGCTATGCGTTCGCGCGCGCTATGCAAACGCATAGGGTTGATAGTGAATATCGAGGCACAGATTATATAGGTGGGGTTATCCCCTTCTCTATTTAAAATAAATTGTTTTGTCGCGGTGTTAGTTACCAAACTCCACCTAAACTGCTAAACCGATTTGTATGAAATTTTTTGTGTATATTCGTTAGGTCTGAGAATCGAACAACATCTCATCATCATCATATCAGCCCATTCACGTCCACTGCTGGACACAGGCCTCCCCAATACGACGCCACAAACAGCGGTCCTGAGCCGCCTCCATCCACCGACTACCCGCGAACGCCACAATGTCGTCGGTCCACTGGGCAGCTGGTCTCCCAACACTACGTTTCAACAACAACATCTATTTTTAATTTATTTTTGTCCCCCTTTTTTTTGTAAATGGCGAAACAACGTTTACCGGGACAACTAGTATACTAATATTATAAAGAAGTAAAGTTTGTGTGTTTGTATATTTGTTAAATTGTAAGGGGTAATCTCGGGATCTACTGAACCGATTTTAAAAATTCTTTCACCATTAGAGGCATTAGGAAGCCACATTATTGCTGAGTGTCATAGGTTATATAAAAAACCGAAAAATAAAAAGGCTTTTACGTGGTAGTCCGTTTTGCAAAGTGAATCGGAGAAAAAACGGTCGGATGTTTCTTACGAACGCTGCCTTAACTATGAAAGATATATTTTTGAGTTCTATAGAAAAGATGTGGAGCTTGAAAATGCCTACAAAAAAGTCAACGACAGCATATGTCTAACTTTTATATTTAAGTTACAAAAAGTATTTTTTTAAATATTAGTATAGATAATTTAATTTTTAATATTAATAAAATAAATGCCCAACGAAGTGGGCACGGGTCAGCTAGTTTTTTATAAGTCGGTTTTGTTTTGTCGAATAAGTTCCCCTTGTACAGACCTATCATATTTCCAGGTTCAAGGAACAGACTGGTGGTTATACGTAGTTATCGTTTGTATAGTATTTTTCATTATACTGGCATTGCACTACATGGTGAAGAAGTTGAACGGTTAGTTTTCCATTGTATTTTTAATAAACTACGAACTTTAGAAGAATACTGCGCCTAACGCGCACTATAGGCCTAAAGGGCCTGATAAAATCAACGGTCAAAAGTTTCTGCCCACCGTAACGTTTACAATCCTGTGCAGCACTATTTGAACATTATAACAACGTAACCTGTAAATTGATCTCACATCGTCGGTTGGTGTAGTGGGTGGCGGCTTATACCACTCGGGTAACTTAATACATAGCTAACGTGTTGAAAATAATAAACACACTGAGTACTTTTAATACAAGTATTTAAGTTTGCAACGTCTATTAGAAGAAGGTCGTAAGTCCAATACTTGTTTATAGTTTTACTGTAGCAAACTGATAGGTAGTGGACTTATGACGCATATTGTACCTATATTTTAGGAAAGATTTGGTTTGGGAAAAATTAAAAATTTTCATTATTAAATCTATACTAATATCTATACTAATATCTATACTAATCTATACTAATATTATAAAGAAGTAAAGTTTGTGTGTTTGTATATTTGTTAAATTGTAAGGGGTAATCTCGGGATCTACTGAACCGATTTTAAAAAATCTTTCACCAATAGAAAGCCACATTATTGCTGAGTGTCATAGGTTATATAAAAAACCGAAAAATAAAAAGGCTTTTACGTGGTAGTCCGTTTTGTGCCCAACGAAGTGGGCACGGGTCAGCTAGTATATTATAAATGGAATTGAATAAAATATTGTTAATCCTGTTGAAATACTACTAACATTAGAAGAAAACTGCACAACAATAAGCGTATAAGGTAATGTACCTACTAGTACATATCACCTCACTGCCTATAACGCGCACTATTAGGCCACTATACGAACTGTTTATCCTACTAATATTGTAAATGTGATAGTTTGTGTGTATGTTTGTTACTCCTTCACGCAAAAACTACTAAACCGATTGTAATGAAACTCTGTATGTAGATAGCTGGATTAACATATACTTCCTATCCCGATATTGCCACGGCGTCGGAACTTACGCGAATCAACGAATCTCCGAAACTACAAAAGCTACAAGTCTGAAACGTAGTATATGATATTGATATACGTCCTGTATCACGGGGCTATGGAGCCCCGGACCTTTGAAAGGCGTGCGTGGAGCCGAAGCCAACACGTAGAGGCCTTTTACAATAACAAGTATATTAGCAAACAATTGGGTGGATTCTAAACAAGCAAATATCCTTGTCTACACTATAAAGTGCAAATCAAATCAAATCAAATCAAATATCTTTATTTTCTTTGGATACTTAATACTTAAAAGTATACAGGACCACATAAAAACGTCTTAAAAACTAAGTTAGGATGTGTGCCTTCGGAACGCGCCCACCAATGAGAAGAAGGCACAAGAAACTCATGGGGTTTTTTTTTTCATGTGGTCACGCTCACAATGGTCAATATTACAGTATTTGAAAGTATTATTTGAAATGGAGCAACTAAAGTCATGTCCATGGGTTCTTATCATTAAGATAAGACGAAGTATCATAGTATGCCTTACTGCACAATCTATGCTTTATAAAAGTTTTGAACCTGTTAATGGACATGTCATATACATCTTTAGGTAATTTATTATAATAGAGCACACATGTACTATTAAACGACCTGTTTATTTTCCGGAGCCTGCTACCGGGCACGGTAAGTTCACCCTTATTTCTTAAATTGAAATTATGAATATCGCTGTTTTTACGGAAAATATCAGGATTTTTGTGAACGTAGAGCAAGTTTTCGTAGATATATTGTGAATAGAGCGTTAATATATTTATCTCTTTAAATTTTTCTCTAAGTGATTCCCTGGGGCCCATTTTGTAGATAGCTCGGACAGCTCTCTTTTGCAATATGAAAATAGCATCAATATCTGCAGCACACCCCCACAGTAGGATGCCGTACGACATGACACTGTGGAAGTAGCCGAAATAGACTAGGCGAGCAGTCTCAATGTCCGTGTATTCGCGAATTTTCTTAACGGCGTAAGCGGCAGAACTAAGTCTATTGGACAATGCTTCCACATGTGGGCCCCACTGAAGCTTAGGATCTAAAGTTATACCTAGAAAGACAGCCTTACTGACTAATTCGACTTCCTCATCATTAATTTTTACAACAGTTTTTACTTGTTTTACATTTGGAAGTGTGAACCGAATTAATTTAGTTTTGGATCCATTCAGTAATAAATTATTGGAATTGAACCAATCAACTATTCTAGAGAGAGCATTGTTCACATCGTCAACGTTGGACTGACGCCTTTTAACCTTGAACACCAAGGAGGTGTCATCTGCGAACAACACTATCCCATGGTTGTCCCTTACAAGGTAAGGTAAGTCATTTATATAAACTAAAAACAGGAAAGGTCCTAATATGGATCCTTGAGGAACCCCCATTGCTATCGCAGATCCGGGGGATCGTTTCCCGTTAACATCAACACTCTGGATCCTACCGCTCAAATAAGAAGAGATAAGATCCAGGGCGCCGTCCCTAATACCGTAGTGGTGTAGTTTCATGATCAATGTATTATGTTGAACGCAATCAAATGCCTTGGATAAGTCACAGAATATGCCATACGCATCATGTGACTCCTCCCAAGCATCAAATATGTTTTTAATTAACGCTATACCCGCATCAGTAGTCGAGCGCCCCTTACTAAACCCGAACTGTTTATTATGTAAGATATTATTATCATGGAAATGTTTCAGTAGTTGCTTTAAAATAAGTTTTTCAAAAATTTTACTTAACGTGGGTAGTACTGATATTGGTCTAAAATTGGAGGGGTCTGAGGTACTACCAGATTTAAACAGTGGAACTACTTTACTCAATTTCATTAAATCAGGAAACACACCACAATCTATACATCGATTAAATATAATGACTAGTTCTGGTATAATCAGTTCAATAATTGATTTAACAATCGGGACAGACATCCCCCATAGATCTTTAGTTTTCTTGAGATTTATTTGCTTAAGCACTACAATAATGTCATGATTTTTAACATATTGGAATTTAAATGTTTTATTACAATTTGGTACATTCGTTTTTAGCAAAGCTTCTGCAATGGGGGTAGAAGAATTTAAAGCCTTCGTCAAAGTAATAGCTACATTACCGAAAAAAATCTCAAATTCGTTTGCGATATCTTGATCATTATTAGTTATATTTCCATTAATACTCAATTTAAACTCGGTGTTTTTGGCTGCGACTCTCCCTGTTTCAGCGTTAATTACTTTCCATGTAGCTTTTATTTTATCATCACTAGTTTTAATCACAGATTTAATGAAGAGAGATTTTGCCAAAATACACACTCTTTTAAATATCCTTGAATAGTTTCTAACGTAGGCTCCAAACTCCTCTGATGTATTACTCTGTCTTTCCGCGTATAACTCATATAGTTTATATCTACTGCGGTGAATACCAACCGTTGCCCAGTCACTAAACTCGCGTTTGTCGGAGACTACCATAAATCTGGATGTAAAGATAGACTGAAATTGGTTATTAAGAACCGAAAAAAAGTTATTATATAATACATTTGGATCCGTATCACAAGGCAGAAACGGTAAAACGTTAGCTAAATTCAATCTAAGTTCCTCCAGACGAGCAGCAGTCACCGGTACGTACTTTATTTTCCTTTTTGGTATCGATTTTATGACAATAGCAAATTTGACAAACTGACCACTATGGTCTGATTCTAATTTATTAATGATAGATTTGCTAATCGTGGATATATTATCGGTAATATAAATATTATCAATACATGTCGCAGTAGTGTCAGTGGTTCTAGTAGGCTCCAGAAACACGTTAGATAAATTGTGTGATTTATACAAATTCAGAAGTTTCGTGGAAAAGGTGCTTATTTTCAGTAAATCTACGTTAAAATCCCCACATACAAGTAATTGTTTTTTTGATTTAGATAATTTTGTTAGCATTTCATCCAATATCTCAATAAATTCTTTAAAATTTTCAAAAACAGGTCGTCTATATACACATACTACTATTAATTGCTCCAGTTCTACACAAGATATTTCCGTTACACATTCCACAGACATAGACACGACATCTTTTCTTTCTTTATATTTTAATTTATTGTTCAGTATTATAAGAGACCCCCCCTTTGCCGTGTTTACCCTGCAGAATGCGCTGCCAACCCGGTGGTTGCTGAAATTGAACATGAGCTGGTGAGCCCGGAGATGATGTTCGGTTATGCATACAATGTCAATATCCTCAGCGTTCATGTACAATTCCAGTGTTAGTATTTTGCCCTCTGTCATCCCTCTGATATTTTGATGCACCAGGGTAATATTTTTTTCATAATTTTTATTTACTTTATTTATTTTAGGGCATTTATTCCAGCAATCATTATTATTTGACTCGTTAGATAATGAAATCAATAATTGGCTTATATTGTTATCTGAACAATTTTTTTTATTATTATTACTTGGTAATGTGCTAGAGGATATCTCCATTGTCTTAAAACTACTGCAAGAGCGTACCTCTTTTGTCTGATTATTTAATTTAAATTAATCGGATAAAGACAACTATCCGCAGTCTGAATAATATTTATGTCATTTAACTGCGCAAAAGGCGCAGTATATGTAGCCAAATTCTTGGCTGTAAAATTAAAAAAATAACATAGCGAAGTTGCTATCTGTCTTTTGATTGAATCCGGAAGCTTGTGCTTTCCCTTCGTCAAATAATAAGTATTACTAACAATAGGGTTAGTGTCAATAACATTGAACTTTTTACTATAACATGATATAGTGTTCAATGCTAAATTTAAATTATGTCTAAGTGTATTTTCCGCAGCTGGCAAGTTTTTACAGTAGGGGAGTGTAAACATTACAATATTGTCTATGTTCAAGGAGCACAAAGTATCACAATATTTCAACATTTCCTGTTTGTTGACACTTCCCCTATTTCCAATAAAAATAATTAAATTATCATTTTTTTCAAATTTATAGCTACTTATTCTTTTCATAATTTGGTGATAGGATGCAGAAGGCATACAGTAATTTATAAAAGACTGTCCCTTTGAATAAAAGTTTAATTTTGAGCCCATATCCATTCCAATTTCATCGCTAAACATGATTGTTTGATTTTTATTATTAATTATTTGAGAACTTAAATTAGAAGATTTACATAATAGCTGTGCACGGTTACACAGCTGCTCACTCGATAAGGAAGGTGTATTCAAAGGCTCGGGCTGGCTGCAGCGGTCACAGCCATAACTTGTTTTGTCTGCCAAAGAGTCAAAACGGTCCACATAGTCAGATGTTGAATTAATAAGTTTACCCATTGCCATTGAATATTCCCTGATAATTTGCTTTGATTTATCATACATGATAGTCACTGATTCGAGTGAGTCTTGCAAGTGTCTAAGCTTAATTTGAAATTTATTCGTATCGGCTGCATGTTGCCTTTGATAATTTTCTAATTCTAACGTGCATAAACTCAATTTATCTAATAGTTCCAATCTATTTTTACAATTTTTAACGTTTTTAGATAGTTTTTTATGATTTTTGATTAAATTTTTATTTTTTCTAATAAATTTATTAATTTTTACAAATTTTTTAAGTTTTTTGCTGCTGCAAAAGTCCAAATGCACCTTGGCTGACACTGAACGGCGTAGGGGAGTGTCGTTAGTGAGATCAATAATGTCTGTGTGCATAGGCCTTGGAGCAGCAACCAACTGCGGGGACCTCCCTACGAGCTCGTCAAATAATGATTGATTTTGTTGTGTGGTAATTTCCTGGGTGGCTGCTTCAAGGTGTGAGATATGTCGGTGGGCCTCACAGAGCTCCTGTTCCAGGTCAGATATGCGTCGTAAAGCCTGCTCGTACTCTGCACTACAACTATCAAACCTATCTAACAATAGTTGGAGGTTATCCCGCTCTGTAGTCACATCTTCCAACTTAACATTAATTTGTGACAATTGGTTTTTTAATTTCCCGTTTTGTTCTATTGTACTAATAAGTTCTCTTTCGTTATCGTCCCGTTCGCTGTTTAATTGAACAACCTGCTCATTTGCGGTCTTTAATTGTTGCAAAGTCATTTGCAGTTTCGTCGCTTCCTGACGAGAAGCGACAGCGAAACCCTTCCTAGTCTGCATTTTGAAGAAATAACAGGTAAAATACGTCTGGAAAAACGAGCAGGAAGTTCCCCAAGCAAGTGGGTAGATAGGTTACCGGTATGTCAAACTATTGTACTTACATGGAATTTGTATTAATTACCTGGCTGTTATCAGCGTAGGATATACTATAACATATATCCAGGAGAACAAACGGTAAACAAATCCACCAACCACTAAATCACTTTGAATATCTCCACAAAATATTCAAAAGAACACAAGTAAACAATGTTGACAATCCGATAACTGATCGACATAAGTTTCACGTATTAATTACGTATTTTCACACTATTTAACAATTCGATATTGATTTAACTATAATTATAGTTGCGATGAAATTGTAATTGGGCTTTAAATACACAAAATAACCAATAAAATAATAAAATATTTTGGGACAAATTCAATTCAGCTGTTCGCTCTAAGGACAACCTCCGGTTTGATATTGATTATCATTAGGCGGGTAAAAGCTTGGGGCGTAGCTAGTTACCATGCATTGCAAAACACAAATCGGTTTTTATAAGACGATTCTAAGTGATCAATGTAAATACACAGAAGCATCGAAATGAATAAAGAAATTTGACTTTGACTTTGGTAAATATCTTGGAACTTCAGTGGGACGCGCCAATCTGCCTACAAAATGGTCCCACTTGAGAGGACAAAGTTTCCCCCAAAAAAATGTGTTTGATGAACTCTAGGACCCATAAAAGTTTCGTCACGATAAATTTCATCACCTTTACTTCAATTTCCTAACTTATTTTTAACAATTGAAGGTTCGAGCCTCATGCCTTCTTTGCCACCCAACACGATGACAGTGCTCCAAGCTCTACATGTAGTTACCTATAATCTAAGTAATATAAAATGCTTTGTCCTGACTGACTGCCTAAACAGAACGCACAGCCTAAACCGCTGATCGAAGAACTGAAACTTGGAAGGTGTGTTGTTTGTATGACACAGGCATCCGATAAGAAAGAATTTACCGAAACTTTACCCCTAAAGGGGTGAAAAAGGGGGGGCAAAGTTTGTATGGGATGACGTGATTTCTTGGTCCATATTCGACTTGTACTTAAAAATTAAAATATATAATTCCTCTGGTTTATTCTTCACAGAAAAACGTTTGGGACAAACAATCCAGAAAGCTCAAAGCAAATCTGCACATCTATCAGTTCAATTCCAAGATAGAAGGGAGTTAAGACCTTCTATTAGAGGACCACCAGATAATCCAGAAAATTTAGAAAGAAATATGTCTCTAGTTATCGATAAAAAAGTGAGAATGAGTGTAGCTGCCATTGATAGAAGGGAATCTGCTAATGAGAAAAAGGAATCTACTTTTGAGAAAAGGGAACCTGTTATTGAGAAAAAGGAAGCTGCTATTGAGAAAAGGGAACCTGATTTTGAGAAAAAGGAACCTGCTATTGATAAAAGAGAACCTTTTATTGAGAAAAAGGAAGCTGCTATTGAGAAAAGGGAACCTGCTTTTGAGATAAAGGAACCTGCTATTGATAAAAGGGAACCTGCTATTGAGAAAAATGAAGCTGCTATTGGGAAAAGGGAACCTGCTATTGGGAAAAAGGAACCTGCTGTTGAGAAAAAGGAAGCTGCTTTTGAGAAAAGGAAATCTGCTTTAGAGAAAAGGAAACCTGCTTTTGAGAAAAAGGAAGCTACTTTTGAGAAAAGGAAACCTGCTATTGAGAAAAGGGAACCTGCTATTGAGAAAAGGGAACCTGCTATTGGGACAAGTAAAAGAATTCCGACAGAATATCAGTATTCTGCACCCGTAAGCAATTTAAGTTCACAACCATCAAAAGACACCGAAGAACCAAACCCGGCGCGTATAGGTGAAATATATCGAGATTCACGTGTTGAAAGTGATACTGATAAGCTCAAATCGAGAAAAACATCTGAAATAATAGATCCAACTCCAATGAAAACAGCTAACATTCAGGATAATTGTTGTGATGCAGCAGTTAAACAAATTGAAAGAAGTATACAGGAACAAAATAAAGACATTAATGATAAAACAAAAATTTGTAAATCCTGCAATGATACTAATATCAGTTCAAAAAAGGAACAAAACAAACCTCTAATTGACAAAGTAGAACAAAATAAAGACAGTAGTGACATCACAAACATTTGTAAAACCTGCGGTGGTAAAGAAGACTTAACAAAAATCTGTAAACACTGCAGTAATAATGACAACCCCCCAAAAGTGGAACAAAATATACCTAAAATTGACAAAGTCGAACAAAATAAACCTAAAATTGACAAAGTGGAACAAAATAAACCTAAAATTGACAAAGTGGAACAAATTAAACCTTATATTGACAAAGTGGAACAAAATAAACCTAATATTGACAAAGTGGAACAAAATAAACCTATTATTGACAAAGTGGAACAAATTAAACCTTATATTGACAAAGTGGAACAAAATAGCGACAAAGCGGAACAAAATAACGACAAAGTAGAACAAAGTAACGACAAAGTGGAACAAAATAACGACAACGTGGAACGTAATAACGTTAAATTTGGTGACGTGGAAGAAGATAAAGACAAAGTGGAAAGTAGTGAAGTGAAATTTGACGACGCAGCACAAAATGAAAATGACAAAATAGAAATTATAAGTGACAAAGATTCGGATAGTGATGACACCGATTCTAGAAATCCGCCAATTTAACACAAACATCTTATAAATGTAACACAATAATCTGTTTAGACAGTGTATGTTGACGTAGGTATTTTATATTATTTGAAAAATAGGGTAGGTACTGTTATTATAAAACGAGTGAGTAATTAAAAAGTTTTTTTTTTTGAGTAAAATATTTTAATTTCTATTAGCTTAGACTCACAACGAATTTTTTTGCGAAGTGACACCGAACTATTTTAAATATAAATACTATATCTGGGTATAAAAGTTAACAGTGTAAATATGAAACAATTACAACTATTTTATACAATTTTAGTCACAATAAGTAAGTTCTCTGTATCATCATAGGACAAAAATACTAGTGCATCTTGTTCATTATACATATAGGTGCAATAGCTACATATCGTGATCAATTTATTTTGACACATTTTTGAAAACTCAATCTAATTTAAGATCAAAAAAAGTCCTATTATTAATACCATTTTTGACTTATACGTGGACGAAGTCACCGGCAGAAGCTAGTCTTCTAAACATACAAAATGCTTTGTACTGAGTCCTGACTGACTGACGGATCAACCCGCAGCCTAAACCGCTGATCTTAGAAAACTGAAACTTGGAGGATGTGTTATTTGTATGACACAGGCATCCGATAAGAAAGAATTTTCCGAAATTTTACTCCTAAAGGGGTGAAAAAGAGGGGCAAAATTTGTATGGGATGACGTGATTTCTTGGTGCATTTTCGACTTGTACGCGGACGTAGTCGCGGGCAAAAGCTAGTTTAAAAATAAAAAATATAATTCCTCTGGTTTATTCTTCACAGAAAAACGTTTGGGACAAACAATCCAGAGAACTCAAAGCAAATCTGCACATCTATCAGTTCCATTCCAAGCTAGAAGGGAGTTAAGACCTTCTATTAGAGTACCACCAGATAATCCAGAAAATTTAGTAAGAAATATATCCCTAGTTATCGATAAAAAAGTGAGAATGAGTGTAGCTGCCATTGATAGAAGGGAATCTGCTAATGACAAAAAGGAAACTACTTTTGAGAAAAGGGAACCTGTTATTGAGAAAAGGGAACCTGTTATTGAGAAAAAGGAAGCTGCTATTGAGAACAGGGAACCTGTTATTGAGAAAAAGGAAGCTGCTATTGAGAACAGGGAATCTGTTATTGAGAAAAAGGAACCTGCCATTGAGAAAAGGGCACCCGCTATTGAGAAAAAGGAAGCTACTATTGAGAAAAGGGAACCTGCTATTGAGAAAAGGGAACCTGCTATTGAGAAAAAGGAAGCTGATAATGAGAGAAGAGATAAACCAAAATAACAACAAAGTGGTCCCCATAGGGATACGACTACGCGGAGGACCAAGGCGACTATGCGATAGAATAATTTAATGAATAAATATTTTTACAAAATATTATAACTAAGTACTAGATAAATCACATTTTAAATAAATAAATAAAATGCATTTATTTCAGATAACTATGATCCATATTTTGAAATTAGAACTTAAAATTTAAAATAAATTTGATAAAATCGAAAACCTATACATAAAATCAAAATATAAAGTAAAATAAAATTAGGGCGGTAAAAATTAAGTATAAGACATTAGGGACGGGATTACAAATGACGTATGGCGCAAAAGTCATTAGAGCAATGGTCAATTTATAGGAAACGTTCTCTGATTGACCACCACTCCCCTGAAATGCACCATAAATGGGGAGTTGACCCTCTCCGCAACCGTCTTCAGGATACTGCTGTGACAATGAAATGAAAATCGTTTTTTACGCATGATGGCATGGAAGCCATCAGTATGTGTCCGCGCAAACATTTCAGAGGCGCTACAGAAGCGGAGAAGACCCAATAGCCTCCCAAAGACATTATTGTAGAGGACGCGCAAGACATCCAGCGATCTCTTGGTGTGCTTGACCCATAGACTGCTCGTGTAGAAGACCTGGCAATACGCCTTGAATAATGTAATTTTGACTTCATTACTACAACGAGCAAATCTACGAATCAGTATGTTACCATTACCACGGACCGCCAACGCCCTGCAGGGAGCGCAGGGCGTTGGCTCAATATCTACATTGTCCTTAAGGTCCTCGGTAATAGTGTCCGAGGTATTTTAAGGCTGACACTCTTTTTATACTTTGCCCATAAAGGCAAATAGTCTGCTCGACAGGACACTTACCGGCGACCTTAAAGACCATGTACTCGCTTTTCTTTACATTATAAATAAGGCCATGGATGGGTGGCAGCGTACATCTCACATACTATAAGCATCTCCCTGATAGATCCCACAGTCGGCCCGAGCAGCACCATGTCGTCTGCGTAGCTAATATTATTTATTGATCCGAATTTCGTCAACGCTACAACCTACATGCATGCTGCTCAGCTCGCATGTAGGCATTTTAAAACGATAACGTCGTTGATAGTCCAAAACCGCGTATCTAGCATTGGTAAATAGCGCGTATGTACAGTTTGGCTAATTTTACAGGAGGGCGAACAAAACTAATTTTTGTAAAAACTAATAAGCCAATTATTGAATGAACTGGAATTTAGACTCATTTTGTTCTTTTTAGCTTACAGACTTATTTTAAAGTCAATAACTCCAGTAGTTTTGTGACAAAATCACTTACGCTGTATTGATTCACTTGGATGTAGATTTTATTTAGTACTTACGCGAAATCGCACCATCCCACTGATGTTATAAACTTGTATTGTTACTCCTTAACGCAAAAACTACTGAACCAACTGCAATAAAACTTGGTACGTAGGTAGCTTATGACATGGATTAACACTTATGCTAATTTTTATCCTGATATCACCATGGGTTCAGGACTTATGAGGGTAAAACCACGGAGCAAAGCTAGGTATAATATAAAAACAATACAGTTTCCATTATAATCAATTATTTATTAAGTATCGAAACAATTTTTAAATTGTTTTGATACTTAATATATAATTGATTTAATTTAAAAATTAAATTCGTATAAAAGTAGATTATCATAAAATGCGTGGCAATCGCTAGGGATGACAGATTTCAGTTGCTGTAAGTGGTCATACTTAGTTTCTTGTATCGGTAACCTGGACAGATACACAGGAGGAACGCTAGACAGCGTTGTTATTCTAAGTCTTCGAGGTAAGGGGCTAAAATCGGTTTGAAAATAATTTTTATACTCTATTGTTCCGTTAACATTATATTTTAGGACACAAAGATCAACAACACATCCGTCATCGACCCCCACGTCCAGGTCTTATGGAATCGTAAACTTGAAACCTTCTGGCACTGTAATCTTTGAAGAAAGTGTGGTCTGGTTGTATAACTGTGTATGGAAAAGGTCTTCTTCTGGCTTCTTTTGTTATGGATGCGTATTGAGATGGCAAAAATATCTCGACATTTTTCAACGGAGTCCCCCTCCATTTGGGTGTGGCCTTTTTCAAGATACTTTCGAGTGATCGTTATATTTTTCTCCGTCAGAACACTATTTCTATTTTGCGCTGTGCATCCATCGCTCCAAGTGATAACATCTTTTGGATCTCTCTAACAACTTCGTTAGTTAATCAACCAAAAACGAGGCATAGGTTGTCGCTTTTAGATCACACGCAGTTTCTTCAAACCAATAACAAATAACTTCATTTGTCCTTAGATTCATCATCCCAATTTATTTGGGGTCGGCGCAGTATGTCTTCCTCTACCATTCACTCCTATTAGTCGTCATCTCATAGTTGACATTCATCTCTCTCATGTCTTGTCTCACGCAGTCCATCCATCTTTTCTTAGGTCGTCCTCTTCCTCTCCATCGCTCTACATTCATACTCATCACTCTTCTAGTCACATGCGTCTCTTCTCTTCTCATCACATGTCCATACCAACTCAAACGGTTCCCTTTTACTCATTCAGTAACCGGTGCTACTTTCAGGCTTCCTCTAATATACTCATTCCTTATTTTATCCATCATCGTTACTCCATACATCCATCTCAACATTTTCATCTCCGCTGCATGCAATCTTCTCTCATCCTTCTTCTTTACGGCCCAGCATTCCGATCCATACATGTCTTATCACGGTTTTTAGATTTTACCCTTCAGTTTAAGGGGCATTCGTGGCATTTGCCCCTAGATTGTAGATAGTAAAATTATGTACAGCTAGTTTAGTTTTGAAGTATAAGTATAGCGCACTAGCATTTAAGCAAGGGCACAACTTGACGGCTTGCAGGTCAACAGTAACAACGTGAACTGATTTTTTATACGGAGCGTCACACAAATTCTGCCATCCAGTTAGCAATTCACGTAGTTACGCGGAATTCATGTTGTAACTTGTTCAACGACAGATCCGCGGTATTGTTATTCATCAATTATTCCGTCGTCTATTGGTCAATTTAAAAAGTGTCTTTATAATGCGGCGCCAATCACCGACAGGGCGCGAAATCTCATTTTTGATTTTTTGGTAGATACGCGGTATTATACAATGCTAGATCCGCGGTTATGGACTATCAACGACGATAAATAAAACATTTGCCTAAATTAGGAAATCCTGTGTTTCAGCGAAATAATTAAGTACCTACTTAAGTATAAATTTTATACATTTTTTTAACGACTTACTTGCAAAACAATATACTCACCTTTTACAAAAATATAATATCTAGGTATAAAAGTTATCAGTGTAAAGAAACTACAATCATTTAGTCACAATAAGTAAGTTCTCTGTTTCAGGAGTTTCGATATATTATAACAAAAGTGATAAATGCCTAATTTGGCGGTCACTATAATTATATTTATGTGCACTATCTACATATTAGACCAGTGTCGATAACTTTTGAAACAAAAAAAAATCACAGTAGGATGAAACCCATTAGAAAAGGAGGGGAATATGATAAAAATGAAAGGAAAAATAAATTACGGTCGATCCGAGTTCGGGAAGTGGGAGGGGGGGGGTTTTTAAGGGTAAAAAATGGTTTAGCTTGATTTCCGGCAAAACTACAAGTCTTATGGAAAAAAGTTGAATGGCAAAGTTGTAGGTAATAAAAAGATCTACAACTTTTGTTTTACAATTTTTTCACATAACCTCAAAATTTAGGTGAAAAATTCAAATAACCCAGTTTTTGGTTTTTTATTTCTTATTTCTTATTTTATATCTTTTTCAAAAATGTTTTTTTTTCTACGAAATTTGGTGAAAACTTACCTTATTATGTCCCAAATACACTGTAATTTATTTGATGTAAAATATTTATTTTTTCGCCTTATTTTAACTTAATATCAAAAAAACACCCTAATTTTCAATCGAAAATTCTCACGTCAAAATATCAGCTTTTTTTAAAAAGTTAGTATGCTTTCTGTTCGTTAAAATCTCTACTTTCCGATGGTGGAAAAAAAATATATGTTACTCTAGTAAATCTTCTCAGAAAATGCAAAAAACCGATCGAGAAAATCGATTTTTTTTGTACGATGTTGTATTGTATACTGTAGGTACTGTGTACGTTATTATAGTATTATATTTTGATTTTCAATTTTTTTATCAATGTTACATGTAATTTTACGTTTTTCGAGTAATTAAAGTGTAAATTTTAATAATAGCTTAAAATTGTATATAATAATTTAAAAAAATATAGATATTCTCGATCGGTTTTTTGCATTTTCTGAGAACATTTACTATGGCAATGTATATATTTTTTTACACCATCAGAAAGTAGAGATTTCAACGAACAGAAAGCATACCAACTTTTTGAAAAAAGCTGATATTTTGACGTGAGAATTTTCGATTGAAATTTAGGGTGCTTTTTTGATATTAAGTTAAAATAAGGCGAAAAAATAAATATTTTACATCAAATAAATTACAGTGTATTTGGGACATAATAAGGTAAGTTTTCACCAAATTTCGTAGAAAAAAAAAACATTTTTGAAAAAGATATAAATAAAAAACCAAAAACTGGGTTATTTGAATTTTTCACCTAAATTTTGAGGTTATGTGAAAAAATTGTAAAACAAAAGTTGTAAATATTTTTATTACCTACAACTTTGCCATTCAACTTTTTTCCATAGGACTTGTAGTTTTGCCGGAAATCAAGATAAACCATTTTTCACCCTTAAAAACCCACTTCCCGAACTCGGATCGACCGTAATTTATTTTTCCTTTCATTTTTATCATATTCCCCTCCTTTTCTAATGGGTTTCATCCTACTGTGATTTTTTTTCATTTTTTATCATTTTTGAAGGCTTCGGCCCTGGTCTATATCGTGATCAATGGAAGAAAGGTAGAGAGGCCTTTGCCCTGCAGTGGGACAGCGTAGGGGAAAGTGGTCACCATTGGTACGCGGGGCACATTCGTACATTTAGTTTATCAGAAAAACTAAAATGCACACAAACACGCGTTTGCTTGTGTACATAGACATACCGGCCACCAAGAAGGTAAGTTCATCTTCTGCTCCAAAGAAAATCTAAACAGCTTATCAACTTTCTTTGCGCCTTTGGCCCCCATTTGCACCTTGTTCGCGCCAAAAAAAGAGCCCTAACCCAAAACAAAAAGTGACATTGACAACGAGTCTACACCTTAACATTGGCAATTAAAAGATGTCAAGTGTCAAGTCAAGAAGTCAGTCAACGTCACTTCACTCTTTCTTTTGTTGTCAGTTCTTACGTAGTATTTAAATTCTCTTTGTTGTCAGTCAGCGGTTTTTCTTGTGTTCTGTGTTTTCTTTCATCAAACAATATTTAAATAATCCAAAGTTGCAAACGAGAAATTGTTTATATTTCTGACAAAGTGTTATTATTATGCTTTTAGTGTAATCTTGCAAATATATTCGAAAAATCTAGCTTTAATTACCGGTAAAAATCTGCATTTTTTACAATGACGTCGATCATCAAGTTGCACTGCCTTTCTGGGGCTGGAGACGAGTCTCCACCATGCTACGTGCTTCAAGTAGACGAATTCAAGTTCTTGCTGGACTGTGGATGGGATGAGCGATTCGATATGGAGTTTATTAAAGAACTTAAGAGGTGAGATTTAAGGTTATGTTTAGTGCTTTTAACTTTTATTTTATCAAATGTCAGCAATCAGCCATACAAAAAAGTTGAAGTTGAAGTTTATTTTATCAAAAATAACTATGTTTGCATGATTTATACTTAGTCTTATTTGTAAACTAGATGGTACTTATGTGATACTTGCACATGAGGCATTAATTTCTACTTAAACTAAAGTTCTAAGCATAATTTCTTACCCTTCAGTTGCTGAGTATCTAAAACGCAGTCTGCTTATTTCGCGTTTTGCCTAGAACTAACGAGAGATCGGCATATTGATATTTAGATCCATTGCGCATTAGTTCATGAGAGAAGTAGTCGAATAGAGATTTAGTTTAAGCCATATAGTGCATCCATATCGGTATTCCTTTTTGTTGAGCAATATTATGCAACACTAATACAAAAAAGCTAGAGATAAAGAGGGTCAGTTTGGCCATCCAAATATTGCCAGCCTTCTGCTCATGATGCCTCAGAGAGACATGGTTATTGTATTATATTATTGTTGGCTCCATAATTGCAGACCTCCAAAACGGCTGTTATAGGAATGTTTGCTTTGGTTGAAGTTTAAAGTCTTCTAACTCATCAATTTATCAAACAAAAATTATTAGATTTAAAACATTCCAATAATAGTCATTTTAGAACTCTACCGGGGGCTGCAATTATGCAGCCGACTGTTCTTATTTACAAAAAAGGTATACATTTTCAATACATTGTGACATCACAAGTCTACTTGCTTAGCATGGGGTTAGATAGCATTGTGTGAAATGTCCTGTAATCTCATATATATAAAAAAACACTTTGACGTGATAAAACTCTTTCGAAAGACTTGATCAATTCATATAAATTTTTTAGTGTAAATCCTGTAGGTCTGAACAAAACTACCACATATACGAAGTTGCGGGCAACTGCTAGTATTTATATACATTCTTCTACTTGCAACTTTGGTCCCCTTTTGTCTGAGATACCACTTGTCAGAGATAGAAGCAGCCCAGCTATTATATTCTTCTAATCTACTAGCTGTGCTCCGTGGTTTCACCCGCATAACTCCTGATCCCGTGGGAATATTGGGATAAATTAAGATGTAAGCTATCCTATCTTTCAAGTTGGATCAAACTGCACACGGTGTGCAAATTTGATCGGTTAACTAGTTTAGGAGTCCATCGCG
The DNA here is from genome assembly GCA_907269075.1 of Idaea aversata. Taxonomy (NCBI): domain Eukaryota; kingdom Metazoa; phylum Arthropoda; class Insecta; order Lepidoptera; family Geometridae; genus Idaea; species Idaea aversata. The sequence goes on from OU026100.1 coordinate 2,778,272, forward strand.
CACAAACAATGTGACACATAATCTATATCAGGGTTTAAAAATATCCGATATTTATAATAAATACCAAACTATCGGATTTTTTAAATATATATCCGATATATACCCAAAATGTGATATTTACATGATATTTATCCATTTTGTATGACAGCCATATTGTTATTTTATTGTATTATCTATGTATACTGTTTACATAGCTATATTATAAAAATATAATAAATTATTTAAAAAAAATAACATATAAAAGAAAAATCAACTCAAAAATATAAAATATTTAATTAAAATCATAAACAACATCAGGTAAAATCAACTCAAAAAGGTAAAATATAAATTCCAATCATTCAATGGCTTCATTCATTTTCTGAATACCTACCCTAATACTTAAAATACCTAAACTTTAAACGTTAATACCTAAACTTACTATTAGGGAGTATGTTTTAACTTTACTCCAACGCCATCTATATTTAGGATGGAAAACTACAGTAGAAAACTGCAAAACATGACTTATTTTCATCAAATTTTAAACAATTTTTGTATTGATAAATATCACAAAAAACACTTTGATATATATCGGATATATATCATGATATATATCCATTGATATATATCCTCTTACCCTGATTTATATGTATGAGATTGTTAAACCTTTTACATTATAATTTTATCTGTTTATCAACAGGCACATAAACTCAATCGATGCAGTGCTCCTGTCTCATTCAGACCCACTCCACCTCGGAGCCCTGCCGTATGCGGTCGGAAAGCTCGGCCTAACCTGCCCTATATACGCCACGTTACCCGTCTACAAAATGGGACAAATGTTCATGTATGATCTCTATCAATCACATAAGAATGTCGAGGACTTTGATCTGTTCACGTTGGATGATGTCGACATGGCGTTCGATAGGATGATTCAGTTGAAGTATAATCAGAGTATTGATATGAAAGGTGAGTGTTTTTTTAATGTTCCGTATAAGAATAGTGGTAAAAGTTTGAACCAAAATTAGTTGTTTGCAAGGTTAGGTTCTTGAAGTTCCTATAATGTGTAATGGCGTCAGATGTTGATGAAGAAAATAAATACATACTCGTTAAGCGAACGCTCGGCCGAGCTACATGGTAGGCGGAGTGGGGGTGTTAGGTTTAATTTTCGTTACGGAATTTCTTGATTCGGTCGCCGCGCTCAAAGCTCGCGATAAAAGCTATGCAATAGCTTAAAAACATGTGACATTAAATGCTTATATCTTTTTTCCTCACCTTGTTCATGAAATACTATATATTTAGTGTAATATTTCTAGATTTAAAAAAATATGGTCAAATTTTCAATTTTTCTAAATTAAAAATTATTCATTTTTTTTCTATTTGTGTATATTATGCTCAAGTAATGCCTTGGAATAAAACAAAATAACACAAAAAAATATTTTATCAAATCAAATTTAATAAAAGTTACGAAATAAAAGCTTCACATATAACACAGGTATGGAGAAAGCATGTAACTAATCTAACCTTTTAACAATAATTGGATTAGCTACAAACAAATTGTGTGGTAACAGGTATGTTCTTTGATCTAGCCGGTCTAGCCAAAGCACTAGTCACCTTTTAAGTTCGTATTGAATTAAGACCTTTCCCAATATGTTTCCAAGATTTTGAAGCCTAATTTTGTAGTGTTTGTGATATCTATTGACTTCCTCTTTGACAACCTCTATGACGCGACGGGCGAGCGAGCACCCACCTGTGAAGCATGAAGCGCAGTTTGCGGGTTCGATTACCATACCCGCCATAGACAAAAATTTATGTATGGATATTTATTTCTTGTCTGGGTACTTCTGTATGTACTTATCTACAAAAAAAAAAGTATTCTATCCGTTATCTAACCGCCATACATAACACAAGCCTAGTTGCTGAGTATAGGGTACTGTGTACATTGTCCAGAATTATTTTTTATTAGGGTTCCGTATCAAAAGGGTAAAAACTTGACTCTTTTACTATTTTTTTTATTTATTCTTAAATCCTAACTTTCTTTTCAGGCAAAGGCCTAGGCCTCCGCATAACACCTCTCCCAGCAGGCCACTCCCTCGGCGGCACAGTCTGGCGCATAGCCGCCCCCGGAGAAGAAGACATAGTGTACGCCCCGGACTTCAATCATAAAAAGGAACGTCACCTGAACGGGTGTGAAATAGAGAAGCTTATGAGACCGTCGTTGATGTTGCTCGGCGCTATGAATACGGATTATGTACAGCCGAGGCGAAGGTTGAGAGATGAGAAGCTGATGAGTAAGTTTAAATCTTTTTTAATCTACTTCAAAGAAAGTTTCTTAATTGGCTCCTTGATAGTTTTGCAGTCAGAATTTCAAAAGTCGCAAATGTTACAGTTTATTAAAAAAAAAAAACGTGTGGCACTCGGGGACTGCCGCGGTAAAGCTATTGCTATATCGAGAATAATTTCTTGTCTTAGTAAATGTTCTTATAAAATAATAATAAAAAAAATAGTCGTCCGACATTTGTCGTCCGTCAATACTCGTCTGTTAATAATCGGACAACTTAGGTTTGTTTTTTTCGTTACGGAATTTCTTGATTCTCCCCCCAAGGCCCGCGATAAAATCTATGCAATAGCTTAAAAAATTTTGTGTGTGTTTATGTATGTTTGTTACTCCTTCAAGCAAAAACTACTGGACCGATTGCGATGAAACTCGGTATCTAGATAGCTGGAGACCTGGATTAACACATAGGCTACTTTTTATTTCGATATTCCCACGGGATTGGGACTTACGCTGGTGAAACCGCGGGGCGCAGCTAGTACTAAAATAATTGATTCCGGCGTTACTTTTTGGAACTCCATATCTGGAATGGAAGTATTCCAAATATTAAGAGGAAAGGGTACCGGGGGCTCTTTCTAACAATCTATTACAAACGTAGTCGACTGTTTTTCTGGATAATGACTCTAGAGCAATTTTTGGTGCATAAAACTTAAAACTGCCATGCCCCTATTTTTTGTTCTTTTTTTATTTTAATTTCTATGATAATTAGAAAATGAAAAATCCAAGACATAGGGGCATAGTCATAGCAGTTATAGGTTTTATGGCACAAAAATATTTCTGCTAGTGTCATTATCCAGGGAGAAAACAGTTGACTACGTTTGTATGGAGATAGCCCCCGGTACCCTTTCACCTTAAAATCTTTAATTCCAATATTCCAGCGACAATTCTAACGACTCTCCGAGGCGGTGGGTGCGTGCTAGTCTGCACTGACACAGCAGGTCGGGTCCTGGAACTGGCGCACATGTTAGACCAACTGTGGAGGAACAAGGACTCGGGGTTGGTCGCGTACTCTCTGCTACTACTGTCCAACGTTAGCTACAATGTTGTCGAGTTCGCCAAGTCTCAGGTGAGTGTAGAGTTACCAGATGAATTTTAGCTCTATTTTAGGGACATAGGGAAAATAATGCAAGGCAATACAAGAAATTCACAAATCAAAAAATAGTTTTTAATTACATGCAAATAATTAATTATAATAAAAGGACTGGAATAGTACATTACGATATATGTGTGGAAAATTGATCTTTGCATCGAGACGGTTTAAACGCGCGAGCGGTACGCGAGCGTGTTAGAAGCCGAGATGGAAAGATCAATTCCACACGCGTATAGTACGACGCTTTTTATCACAGTTGCGAATAAAAGAAAATACTTGAAAAGAAAAGAAAATAATAAATAACAAAATATTTGTGATAAGTCCTATGTTAACAAATTTTAGGCAATATTTTTAATTTTTAAATCTTCAACCTGTTACTTTTATGTTACAATGATGTTCTAAATAGAATAGTTAGGAAAAAAAGACATAAGCGTTTAAAGTGACGTGTTTTTTTAGGGTTCCGTAGTTTAGATAGATAGATAGATAGATAAACACTTTATTTGTACAACACACAAAACGTTGAAAAAATCAAAGAGGACAAGAAAGCTTATTAAATTGTACAAACAGGCGACCTTATCGCTTAAAGCGATTTCTTCCAGGCAACCTTAGGATGGAGAAGGTCTGTTTAGCTTAACTGATAGGTCGTTGTGGTCGTGGTAGTTTACCCTCAATGTAGCTCAAAATACCCTCAAAGTCAGCTTCTTGTAAAAAAAAAACTGACTTTGTTGAGGGTACTTTTGTTATCGGACTAATATTGCAATGAAATTTGAACTAATTTATTCACGAGATTTGGCCTTCAGGTAATATCAGAGCCTTTTGTTTCAAACTAAAAACATTTCTTCAACAGATAGAATGGATGAGCGACAAACTGACTCGTGCCTTCGAAGGCGCCCGCAGCAACCCCTTCGCACTCCGCCACCTGCAGCTGTGTCACTCAGTCGCCGAGGTGACCAGGACTCCAGGTCCCAAGGTCGTGTTGGCGTCCTTCCCAGACTTAGAGGCTGGGTATGCGAGGGATCTGTTCCTGCAGTGGGCACCTCATCCGCAAAATTCTATTGTTTTAACTGCAAGGTATTTATCACTATCACTTCACTTCATCACTACATAGTATAAAACAAAGTCGCTTTCTCTGTCCCTATATGTATGCTTAAATCTTTAAAACTACGCAACGGATTTTGATGCGGTTTTTAATAGATAGAGTGATTAAAGAGGAAGGTTTTTAGATATAATACATGCATAATACAGCCGTGCGAAGCCGGGGCGGATCGCTAGTTATAAATAAATCAATATTGCAGGACATTCCACACATCGCCATCCAGCCCTATGCTAAGTAACTACACTTGTGTTATGGGTGCTAGACAACGGATATACTACTTATATACTTTTCTTTTGTAAATATATACTTATAATACATAGAAACAACCAGACCACAGACAAATATCTAAGCATAAATACTTGCCTGAGGCGGGAATCGAACCCGCAAACCTGTGTTTGGCAGTCCGGCATGGTGACCATTGTGCCAACTGGATCGTCAAACTAACTAGCTGCGCCCCGCGTAATAATTTTCTGCGCGACTTTCTTAATTTTTGCTTTCATAAGAACCTTCTCCAGGCAATAACAAACACAACAAAAAAGAATTAGCGAAATCGATTCAACTGTTCCCGAAATTTGTGCTTAGTAACACATTCAGCGATTCATTTTTACATTTTTATAACACGATTGACATCAATATTTATACGATAACGTCACTCAATTATTTTGCCTTCCCGGAACCTCTCCATTAAAACTTGAACTTTATGGTATGGTATTAAAGTTCAAATTAACTTTTAAGGTTTATTACGAATCGTTTGTGTGGGAATTGAGAGTAAAGTGTTGTTTTCAGACTTATTTATTATATATTTCTCTCCGTAAGAACCATCCTCGTACCTTATGGAATATAAAAAAAAAGAATTAGCGAAATCGATTCAGCTGTTCTCGAGATTTGAGCTTAGCAACACATTCAGCGATTCATTTTTAGAGTTCCGTAGCCAAATGGCAAAAAACGGAACCCTTATAGATTCGTCATGTCTGTCTGTCTGCCGTATGTCACAGCCACTTTTTTCATATTATAGATTAAGAGGGTATGCAGATATTGAATTGATTTTTTATAGAAAAAATTTATGTTCGCTAATTGACATTGCTCTTACGGTAAAGGAATTGTATATTAGACTAGCTGCGCCCCGCGGTTTCACCCGCGTAAATCCGATGTTTCTTACCGTTTAAACCTTCCCTGGACTACGACAAACATTTCAAAACCGAAATCATCTAAATCGGTTCAGCCATTCTCGAGTTTTAGCGAGACTAACGAACAGCAATTGATTTTTATTTATATAAGATGTACCTATGTATGAGAACTCCTTTAATTTTCATTTGTATATTTGTATTTCGAAGTTTCTTTTTACTTGTTCTGTAAGATCTTGTTAAGACCTCAAAAGGTGAAATGATTTAATAACAAACATTGGGACAGGTGAAGCTTAATAAAAGCTTGTAAAAAGGAACGCTTATAAGATCACTTTCTTGTCTTTCTGTCTGTCTATTTCTTGGTAATAGAAAGTAAATTATTAACCCAAAGCTAAATAACTTCCGGTTAACCTAGATATAGTCCCAGTTTTACAGTATATTTATATATCCAGGACATCCCCGGGTACCCTAGCCCGCGATCTGATGGAGAAAGGTGGGAACCGCACTTTAGAGCTGACGGTAAAGAAACGCGTCAGGCTGGAGGGCGCTGAACTGGAACAGATGATGCATCAACAGATGATGTACACTAATAACCAACCCAAGTTAGTATTATACATTATCATGTAGCCTAGTGGCTTACTTGAAACCTAATGAGGTAGGCGTGGCTTCTACTGCGCTGTAAATATAAATATATATTTCAAGACATTCCACACATCGCCATCTAGCCCCAAGCTAAGTAACTAAACTTGTGTTATGGGTGCTAGACAACGGATATACTACTTATATACTTTACTTATAATAAATAGAAACAACCAGACCACAGACAAATATCTCAGCATAAATACTTGTCTTTAATTTGCCCTACTATGTTTGTTGCCAAGAATTCATCTCTATCAGCAACACTATCTATTGGTATAAATATATAGGATGATTATTTTTTTGCATTTTTAAAAAATCTAATGATGCAGTTTTAGTTTTTGTCAAAATCGGGCACGCAACTCCTTTCAGTATTTTTCGCTATCTCTCATAGTTGAGGATATAGCCCTGAAGGTCCACATAAAAAATTCATCCTGTATACTTTCCTTTTGTAAGTCTAAACATAAAATAAATAGAAACAACCAGACCACAGACAAATATATAAGCAAAAATACTTTCTGTGTTTTCTGTTAACCTTCTTTCACGTTTCTTATAGAGAAGAAGTAGGCGGTATATCATCAGACTCTGACTCGGAAGGCGAGCTCGAGATGTGGGTGGTGACAGGCCGGCACGACATCCCCGTGCGGCACGAGACACGTGGCACGGGCGGTATTACAGGCGGCTGCTTCAAGTCTAACAAGCGGCATCATGCTATGTATCCTTGCACTGAGGAACGGACCAGGTCTGATGACTATGGCGAGATTATTAAGGTAACATACCATAGAATCAATTTGCAATAAGTGTCGGGGAGTGTCCAACAGAACTGCACAAGCTGATCTCCTTTCTACTGTAGGACAACTTGACAAACTGCTCTAACACCGTGTTTTTTTTAAGTGAAAACTTCTTTTTAGCACGGTACGCATATTTTTAGATGAGATAAAATCTCTGTACTTGCGACACCGTTACGAGACGCAGGTACAGTGTGTGCATATATGCATGTACATATATTTGTAGTTGTTTAGTGTTCTTATTTAAGTTTAAAGTATTTTTTTAGATAGCAATCGGTTTTTTTTTTAAATAATTTTGTACCATAACATATAACACCGCCTAAGATCTGTATTTAGCCACTATCACATCTGATGTTTAGGCCAGCTCTTCCATGTGCCACCAGATGAAGTTTCATAAAAAGGGGAAGGGGATGTCACCAATATGATACGCTGACCAAATAACATATTTTCAGCCTGAAGACTACAGGCTGGCGGAAATAGTAGACGCTGAGGGTGAAATAAAGGACATCCCTCCCGCTCCGCTGCAGAAACCAGAACCTGATGGTAAGTATTATTAAATGTAGTAGCATATGTGACTGACTTCCCAAGTCTCAATATATCCTCATACCAAGTTTCATAAAAATCGGTCCAGTAGTTTCAGAACCAATTCATAACTAACAAAAAACAATATCTTCAAATTTAGACAAAAGACACTACACACAGCGCCATCTAGTCCTAACTAACTGGGCTTGTGTTATAGTGAACTAGCGACCCGCCCCGGCTTCGCACGGTTATATTATGCATGTATTATACCTTCCTCTTGAATCACTCTATCTATTTAAAAAAACCGCATCAAAATCCGTTGCGTAGTTTTAAAGATTTAAGCATACATAGGGATATAGGGACAGAGAAAGCGACTTTGTTTTATACTATGTAGTGATTTAACTGGCATATACCTAAATACTTTTCTTTTGTAAATACATACTTATCAACACCCAGGACAGAACAAATATACAGAGTGAATTTTTTACATGCGCCTGCATGGCTATATCTTAAACTATACCTAAGAAAAAGCGAAATTAGCCTGTGATTTGACATACTATGTTTGTTTCCAAGAATTGATCTCTATTAGCAACACTATCCATTGGTATAAAAATATAGGCTGATTTTTTTTTGCAAAATCAAAAGGTTTCAAAAATCCTGAAATGCAGTTTTAGTTTTTGTCAAAATCGGGCACGCAACTCCTTTCAGCATTTTTCGCTATCTCTTATACTTTGGGATATAGCCCTGAAGGCCCATTGGTGTAAAAAATGTACCCTAACGTTTGTCAACGTCGGGAATTGAAACCGCATGCGCCTGCAATTTATTTAATTATTTATTTTAATTTGACAGTGGAAATGACAGAAATACCAACGAAATGCATAACATCGGTCCGTCAAGTGGCTATAAAGGCCAACATCCAATACATCGAGCTGGAAGGTCGTTGTGACGGTGAATCTTTATTGAGGGTAGTGGCGCAGTCCAAGCCGCGGGCCATAGTTGGGCTCAGGGCTAGTAATTCCGCTCTACAGACGCTCAAGTAAGTTAATACCTACAAGTGTCATATTAATGTTAATTAAAAAACCATTCTAACTCATATTTCGTGCAAATAAATAAATGAAATGAAACTAATTTACTAGACCTCGCGAGCAGAAGCTTTTGAAGAGTTTTATGATAGGGAAGGTGGTTCCTGATGCTCTTTCAATCCTTACCTAGTAATTGAGGGACCAATTACACTTGTAAAAAGAATGATGGCATGGCAATACTACTTGAGCATGTACACAAATCAGGGTTCGAAAATATCCGATATTTATAATAAATATCAAAATATCGGATTTTTTTGATATATATCCGATATATATCAAAAATGTGATATTTACATGATATTTATCCATTTTGTATGACAGCCATATTGTTATTTTATTGTATTATTTATGTATACTGTTTGCATACCTATGTTTTATAAATATAATAAAATATTTAAAAAAAAAACAACATATAAAAGAAAAATCAACTCAAAAACATAAAATCTTCTTATAAATCAGAAAAATCAATTAAAATCATAAACAACATCAGGTAAAATCAACTAAAAAAAGATAAAATCTTATAAATTCCAATCATTCAATGGCTTCATTAATTTTCTGAATACCTACACTAATACTTAACATACCTAAACTTTAAACGTTAATACCTAAACTTACTATTAAGGAGTATGTTTTAACTTTACTCCAACGCCATCTATATTTAGGATGGAGAACTACAGTAGAAAACTGCAAAACATGACTTATTTTCATCAAATTTTTAAACAATTTTTGTATTGATATATATCACAAAAAACCCTTTGATATATATCGGATATATATCATGATATATATCCATTGATATATATCCTCGAACCCTGACACAAATAGAAAAAAAAACATGATAATATTCTCCGTTTTTCTAGATTACAATGCAATGATAGTATTTCGTTAACTAGATGTGGGAAAAAAGAACAAGTATTTAAAGACACATGTATTTTCTTCATCAACATCTGACTTCTATAGGAAATCAGAAATCATTTATTGATTGACTGTGTTCTTATGATGTTAGGTTTACAGATGTTATGTAATATAGGAAAAAATAGGTATGAACCGACATGTCTGCACCAGACGTTCAATAATTAATAGTTATTTTAACATATTTAAAATTAACTTAGTCTCTTAAGGTTCCGCTGGTCGATCGTGTTTCCATTCAAATGAATTTAGAGTGTTATCCATTTATTCTTTATGGAATTTGAAAAAACAAAAGTTAAATCTACATAACAAGTCTATATCTAGCCCATGTAGGCGACGAAATAGACAAATTATATTTATTTATATTAAATTAATTTAATATAAATAAGCAACGGGTTTCATTTTTTTTCCTTCATCGTAAGAGCAATGTCAATTAGCGCACATACATTTTTCTATAGGGAAATTCATCGGTGCACGGCCGGCCGGGATTTGAACCCACCACCTTCAGAATGAAAGTCTATCACTAGGCCAACATTGCTCCTTACTTACACGAATTTTTTTTTTTTTTTTTTTGAAATTAAAAGCATCGGGATGTTTGGGTGAAGTCGCAAGAGTCGATTAGTCGATTAGCGACCCGCCCCGGCTTCGCACGGCTATATTATGCATGTATTATACATATAAACCTTCCTCTTGAATCACTCTATCTATTAAAAAAACCGCATCAAAATCTGTTGCGTAGTTTTAAAGATCTAAGCATACATAGGGACAGACAGCGGAAAGTGACTTTGTTTTATACTATGTAATTATATGTATTTACAGGAAACATTGTGAAGCGGAAGGTATTGAGAATATTTTCATACCGGGAAAGGGTGAAGTTATTGATGCCACTACAGAATCACATATTTACCAAGTAAGTAATAATAAATAAATTACAGGACATTCCACACCTCGTCATCTAGCCCCAAGCTTACTAAGCTAAGTAGCTAAGTAACGGCTATACTACTTATGTACTTTTTCTTCTGTAAATATAAAATAAAATAAATAAATAAATATTTCAGGACATATTACACATCGCCATCTAGCCCCAAGCTAAGCAACTTAATGCTTGTGTTATGGGTGCCAGATAACGGATAAACTACTTATATACTTTTTTTTTTTTTGTTTTTTGTAAATATATACATATAGGAAACACCCAGAAACAAGAATTTATGGTCAGCATAAATACTTGTTCCCGGCGGGAATCGAACCCGCAACCTTCTGCGTCGCAGTCGGGTGTTCGCCCGACGCGCCACAGAGGTCGTCAAAAAAAAAAAAACAAGAAAAATATACTTCGGTCGGAAATATATACTTATAATACATAGAAACAACCATACTACAGACAAATATCTAAGCATAAATACTTGTCTGAGGCGGGAATTGAACCTGCAACCCTGTGTTTGGCAGTCTGGCGTGGTGACCATTGTCCCAATTGGCTAGTCCCGATCCCGTGGAAATATCGGGATAAAAAGTTCCCGATATTCCCGTGAAAGCACTTGGTTTTTTTTTAACAAAATAGTCTTGCATTTTACTTTATCTCACCTGATGGGAAACGAAGATGAGGTCGAAGATGTAGCATGCTCGCCTAGAAGGTTGAAGACTTCACTCTAGACTTGAAGACTCCATTTACATTTTAGCAAATACATCGCTGAGCCGCATCGCATCTGTGCTGTTATTCTGCTCTTTTGACAATTCGCTATTCATTTGTCTCTTCAGTCTTTTGACCAGCTCCGAACCGTCCCATCTGCACCAATTTAGCACACAACTAATCTCACAATTTATGATATCTGTTTGTAATCTTAATCACTACATAGTATAAAAATAAAGTCACTTTTCGCCGTCCTTATGTCTCTATTTCTCTATGTCCCTATGTATGCTTAGATCTTTAAAGCTACGCAACGGATTTTGATGCGGTTTTTTTAATAGATAGAGTGATTAAAGAGGAAGGTTTTTAGATATAATACATGCATAATACAGCCTTGCGAAGCCGGGGCGGGTCGCTAGTTTAAGATTAAAAGTAAACATTAATTTGGTCAAGCACACGACACAAGACATTTAGAAAAGAAAAGAGTCATTAGAATTATCATTGGCATTTAGAATTTCTTGTAAGATTCTTGTATTGCTATAAACTATATTTATGACTTTATTTATTTGCATGTTACTTAATTTTCCTAAGTTCGAACACCCTACACTACAACTTCCTCAACTTCTTGTCCTTCCAAAGGTTGCCTGGAAGAGATCGCTTTAAGCGATAAGGCCGCCCTTTGTAACACTTAGACTTATACTTTATTAAATTATTAATGTTATTTGAAATTGGTGTTTACAATAAAGAATTTATCTATCTATCTAAACGAATCTATCAATTTTAAAGATGTTTCACGTTAAGATTGTTTTAAACCATTATATTATATATTAAAAGGTGAAACTAACGGACGGTTTAATGTCTGGACTGGTGTGGCGATCAGCGGGCGCTGCGGAGCTCGCCTGGCTGTCTGCCATCGTCGCGCATAGGCATCATAGGCACATGGACACTGATAACGGTATGTCATACTATACTTATACTTTAGAAATAGGATAATTATCTATATATGCAGCGGTTAATCGGAATAATCAGCACAAAGTACTCAAAACTTTTAGGCGCTGTTCTAATAGCGCGACTGATGCTGCCTAAATGCTACTAAACTGTGTTCAAAATGGTTGCACTATGCTGTCAAAATGGTGGTACGATCTCGATTTTCATAGCGCGGTGCTGTCGCCCTATTGGCTATTATTAGGACAACGCCAGACAGACAGATAAAGTCTGAAATGGACATATAGCGCTAATTAGCTGTAAACAATGTTCATCCAATTTGAACGGTTCAAGTTTCTAGACCCAGCGGTTTAGATTGTGCATTATCATCAATTAGTCTGTAATATGTGCGTTTTATTAATATGTCAAACTTTATAAGCCCTTTTTATAGGGGTCAAATTTCCAAAAATCGTTTCTTAACAGGCACTTTACGTCTTAAAATGAACCCCAATGCAAGTTTCAGACTCGCAGCTCTTGTATTTTCGAATATTTCGTAATGAATATTTTTCTCTTTTATATTTTCCAGACTCTGAACCGGAACCGGATGACGTGATGATGTCACTGGAGCCGTCCGGGGGCGCTGGCGGCGCGCATACCGCCTCCTTCGTGAACTCTGTCCGGCTGTCGGAGCTGAGGGCGGCGCTCGCGAAGCTCGGCCTACACGCCGAGGTGACTGGAGGCGCGCTCGAGTGTTGTAACGGCACGCTCGCCATACGACGGGTTAGTATATACGATGTGTTTCAATCAGGGATGTTATGGAGCTCCGTAACCGTAACCGAAACTATCGGATATCTATACATATAAAATCCTTTGTCCTGACTGACTGACGGATCAACGCACAGCCTAAACTGCTGATCGTAGAGACCTGAAAGTTGAAGGATGTGTTATTTTTATGACGTAGACATCCGATAAGAAAGAATTTTCCGAAAAAAAAAACTTCTAGGGGGTGAAAAAGAGGGGCAAAGTTTTTATGGGACAACGTGATTCCTTGGTTCATTTTCGACTTTTACGCTATCGAAGTCGCTGGCAAAAGCTAAATATAAATCCGAAATAAAAATATATCCGTAACCGTATCCATTTCACAAGTTTCGGTTAAGGGCGGAGTCTTAATAGGTTTTTGTTTCACCGCTCGCACCTCACGTAAATGTTGTTGTTTGTTTGTTATTCCGAAACTAACGGATAATCCGAAATAATTACATATCCGAATCTGATATAATTTTATTCCTATATCCTTATCCGTATTCCGATCCGTAATATCATATCCATAAAATATATAGTTTCAATGAAGGGTTTCTGATACGGGTTGTTCTAGACGAAGATGAATTTTGAAAATACGAACTATTTTGAGAAAATTGAGGAGACTCAAAGACTTTTTTTTCGGGTTAAACGTAATTACCCGAAAAAAAAAGTCTTGGAGTCTTGTTTACCATTGAGTTAAGACTACCTACTATTTCAACCATTATTATGTATTTATTGTCCTTTTTCGGTGGACGGAGGCGGTTCAGGATCGCTGTTTGTGGCGTCGTATGGGGGAGGCCTATGTCCAGCAGTGGACGTGTATGGGCTGATATGATGATGATGAATGTCTTTTTTACAATGCTATAGGTTTTAAATGGCCGCGCAAGTATAAAAGTAGTTGACAATTTACTACACCAAAATCTCTTAGTTATATTGATTTTTAGTTAATATTAATAATGTTTTTTTTATTTACAGTTGGAGAATGGTCGGGTGGCTTTAGAAGGTGTACTTTCAGAAGAGTATTACAAAGTTAGAGAATTGTTGTACGATCAGTTTGCTATTGTTTAAGTATTTAACATATGGTGCATGTAGGGGTCAAACGCAAAATGCCTGTCGTTGGTAACTATCGTACCTGTAATAAGGGCCACCAAAAGGTTATATAGAACCTTGATATTCGTGACAATATAACAGGAAAATAAATGAATTGTTTTTCAGATTGACAATAAGGTTAATATTTATCTAGTGACCTGTTTTAAGTAGTTTTTCCTATTTTAACGAAATATTTAGTTTTTAATTAAGGTGACAGGTGGCCTTTATTTACCAGGTACCTTAATTATTGCTTGGAAAATTGTTAATTTAAGTGTTGTTGTGTACCGTTTGTAGTAGAGTTCTTTACCCACATTTTGCTATAATTTCATGATAAAACATCTGGACGGAAACGACAGCGTCAAGCGCGAGTGCTTCTCGGATCTGACGTCACAAAAGCTTCTAGATCAAACAATTGCTATCAAGTAACGATAAAGGAATTAATTTATCTAAAAAGATATTTCCAAAAAAAATTGTAAAAATGAAAATAACCTAAAATTCTTAAAAACATACTCAAAAAATATTTACTTTTTTCTGTTTTTAGTAATTGTTGTTATAGTAGCAACAGAAATAATAATAATAATAATTCAATTCATTTATTAGACAACAAAGGTCGACTTGTTAGTAGTACAGAAAATAAAAATGGGTTAGTAAATAGAAAAACAACTTATTAACTATACATATAAAAACTAAAATTTACCTTCTATGCAGGTCTTTAGCAACCAATACGGACACAAAGTGTTTAAGCATTGGTGCATCAAACTTATCTGTTAACGTGCTCAGGATTCTGTTGGTACTGGATCTTATTCTATTTAGTAGTGAGCTTGTCTTTTTGCGAATGATCGCGAAAAAGTCGTCGGTCCTCGCCTGCGCAAACATTGCCGACGCACTGCTGCACACTGGCCACCGAGGTAGTCCCAACAGAACCCTGAACCCGTTATTATATTGAACGCGCAGAGCTTTCCAGGCCTTCTGCGTATAGTTGCGTAGAAATACATCACCTGTAAAAATTTCAACTATCTAGCTATCATGGTTCATGAGATACAGCCTGGTGACAGACAGACAGGCGGACGGACAGCGAAGTCTTAGTAATGGGGTCCCGTTTTTACCCTTTGGCCACGGAACCCTAAAAACGAGACAAGTAACGCCATCTCTCGCGAGACGGTGGCACTTCTACAGATAAATTGATACGCGACTAGCGCCAGATAACGTAGGTGGGTTTTTCGAAGAACTAAAAGTTGATTACTAGCATCAACAGAGTCGTTAAGTGCATTTTAGAGATACGTAATGCATTTTGCTTTTGGTTCCTATTTGCACAATAAATTAAAATTGTGAATTTAAAAGTAAAAAATAAGTGCTAATGTGACTTTGTTTTCAATAAAAATAAAGGAAAACTGAAATAAAAGTGAAATTATTTAATTTGGCGATGTTGACTCATTGCTGGTACTGATTAATGTAAATAAATATGGTTAAGTAGTAAATAAGGCATGGAATAAATGATTTCTGATAGATTTTTTTTGTTTCATTTAAATATTTAAAAATCCTAATACTTTGCGATAAGGGTTATAATGATAGACAAATATAAAGATTATTTTGTGAGCTAGTTCGGAATCGCTCGATAAATAGCGGGGCTTATAGCCACTATTGTCTCTGGGCAAGATATTTTGGATATTAACGTCTTATAAATAAATAAAATTTTATGGAATGTAGGTAATAAAATGGAATGGAATTAAATAAAAAGGAATGTTTTACATAATTTTACGCAATACGCTTTTAAAATGGGTAATAGAATGCACGCGCGCGCTTACCTCTTTCCGGAGACACGATTGAATACAATTTGCATAAATAAACAATAAATGTGCCATAGTCATTGATATTTAAGGAAATTAAATATGGCCGGTGGCATGGAAAGTACCAGGCTGTAAGAACTTTCTAGGAGGTATATTGATTCTGAGGGTAGGTCTTTACAACGACCATACCACTTTCCTTTAACGTGTAAATTGTTTGATTTTGGTCTGTAAGTACTAGGCTATCAGAACTCAGTAGGAGGTATCCGACAAAAAACTATCTCTTTAAAAGTGCCATTGTTATTGATATTTAAAGTTCTTAAATATGGCCTGTAATATGGAAATTTGTACCAGGCTGTAAGAACTTCTAGGAGGTATATTTATTCTGAGGGTAGGTCCTTACGACCACACCACTTTCCGGTGCAGTGTAAATTGTTTGATATTGGTCTGTAAGTACTAGGCTATAAGAACTCAGTAGAAAGTATCCCATAAAAAAGTATCCGCCCCCTTATTCATAAGCCGTCGTAAGGCAAGCGAAACGAAGAAAAATGTTGCTGCTCTTTCACTCCTGCGGCTTTTGACGTGTTGCCATCCTTGTCTTTTCAGTTCTATTTGGTTGTGAATCAGTCTGCAGATATCTATCGATATGATATTATACCTTCTACTGACTTCTGAATCCCTAGTACTTTTTATCAGTTTAGGGACGACAACTGATGTGATGCAGCCATGTCGTTACAATATTCAATGCATGTAACACGGCATCGATTTGCGGTGTATTTTCAAAATGAGGCTCGTATGCCTATCACTACAACCCTGATGCTCCGATGATAAATTTCATGGTCGAAATTAATTTCTCTTTTTCCCGTAAGAAGTGCCAGGGTTACCAACAAATAAAACAACAAAAATAAATGTCACCATTTTTTTTAAATATTTTATTCACATTACTTCCGGGGCCGGTTCACATCAATAACATTATATAAAGAAAAAAAAATAAGGTACAATTCATTAAATACAAAAGTAAGACACGGGTCCTAATTTTATTTATAAAAATTTGATCTGAGATTACGCTAAGTTCCACTTTCGAGTTTCATCATATTTCACATCAATATTTTATCTTAATTCTTAATTTTTGAAGACGTATGTTAGGGGCTCGATTCTTCCACAGTAGATATAGAGCATGATATAATATCTATCCGCTTTTAGATATCTCTCTTACTTATCTTTTAAGAAAATAACATGGATTATTTTCTTTTCTTTCTAAACTAGTTTCTGATCGTTTCTTTTTGAGTTTTCATTTGGCCTAGACATATGATAATTATCTATTATTGACAATATATCTACCGCGTCAAAATCTGCCCCCAATAAATGGAATTTACAATGAGATCAGTTTCTCAGAATCGCCATGTTAGTTTAGTCACTACTTATGTTTATAATATTTACATGACATATTGCTTTAGCAACTAAAATGTTCAATAATTGAGCTACCATTTTCCCTTTAGACAAATTGAGGATTCCTGTGTAGAGAAAATTCCACTATAGATGCAATCCCCATCATAGGGAAAATTTCCTTGTGCAAAGACAAAATCCCTGCGTAGAGAAAATTTCCCTGTGTGGAAAAAATTTCACAATGTAGAGAATTCACTCTGTGGAGAGTTCTACTCTAGGTATAAAGAAAATCTCAAAATTCCGATATTCCACCACAAAAATTTCAATTCTACGTGAAATCTTAGAATTGTTTTATACTTCGTCATATGTACAGTTCTTCTACTCCAAAGATCATTTTGTAGCATGTACATCCAATAACACCCTAAATATGCTTATAACCTCTTAGCAATGCCTAACAAAGTACAAAAATTTACTACAAGTATTATTTCTATAAAACGAGCTCAATTATGAATTCTTTAGTCATCCATCCAAAGTCAATGAAATTGGCACATAATTTCATTTATTTTCGGTTATTTTTTGTGCCTATTTATTTCCAATCTCACATACAAATGTAATCGCAGATCAATAACATTTTTCAATAGAAATTAACTTAACAGCTACATTTTCTGGCACATCATTCGTTCATACACCCTGCTACCACCGCACTTTTATACTTAAATTTTAATGTATTAAATAAAGTATATAAAGGTAATATTCTTAACATAAGAATAACTACAATTTAACGGGTCGTTTTCAGTGAGCATATCAGTGGGAATAATTCAAAATTATTCTTTAAATTAAATTAGAAAATTTATTAATTTTATAGTGCGTTAGCCTGCACTGGGCATTTCTAAAAACATTTTCAACGAAAATGCATTCGCATTTAAAATTTCGTCGTGAGTTCAAATATACTAACAATCTTATTAATCATAATAATTTCTGTGGTTTTTTATCCTAGTCAAACTGGAATTTTCTCATCCCACTGATAGGATCTACTGCCCAAATAACGCGTCAGCTCATTTGAAATTAGGTACTTTTAGTATCCGTCGCGCGCGTTTTCTTTTGCCTTTTCAAGATATGATTTTTAAGGTCCTCTCACACTGCTGCTATCTATTGCACACTGATACGCGTTTCGCAGCTGATTTAACTGCTTCAAAGTTTTAACTAGCAGTTTTAACATATTATACATATTTTAATTTGTAAAAGGACAGGAGCCCTATTTTTGAATCGTTCGCCCAGCGCGAGCGTCGAGCGCTCGATTTCTACTGATATTCGTTCGACATCGGAAATTCGCTATTTTTGAATCGCTCCATCGTAACGAGTGGTCTCCACCACTCGTCGCCGACAGGCGAGTGGTAGAATAAACATCAAACAATCATAGTCAAACATTCGGAAACGGTCTTTGAAAAATATTTATATCTTTTAGGATAATTTCGGATGTCCGCTGGTAATTACCGCTTTTCAAATAACTGCGTAAAACGAATAAAATTTGACATTTTAAATTTCGACGACGAACGATTCAAAAATACAGTAAATTTGTGTCATGCGACTTGGAAGTCGAGCGTGACTTGTAGGCGTATACGACGAAGCTTTGTCACACGAGCGATTCAAAAATAGAGCCCCTGGGCTATTCGATTAAATAAAATATATGAGAGTTGTTTAATTCTTTATAACAACGCCATCTGTAGGTTTCTGCTACTAGTTGTATACGGACTGTTTTCCGCAACTTGATCTCATGGGTTCATTAAGGATGGAGTTGGCTTGCTCAGCACCTATACTAAGCTCTCAGTTTAGTCGACCATGTCCAGATAAAAAAAAACACCATGATGAAACCCGTGGCTTAGTTGACTCCAGATGTGTGGGTTTAATTAGATTAGTAAGAGATGGCGTTACTGAAATGCACCTAAATATAAAGATATTTATTTGCATAAAGCTACGCTACGCTCGTAGCTAACCTAAGCTATCTTGTACGAGCAATAACTGCATATACAGCTATAGATAACAGCAGTGTGTGATAGCCTTTAATAAAAACTGAGTCCAAATTCGCAGTCGACATAACACGATAGATAAATTTATCTTGATCGTATCTTACTCGTGACATTTCTAACGTCTCAAAATCGAGCACCAAATTAAAAATAGCTTTTCTTTAAGTAAAAATATTTGTATACAAAATATTAAAAGTAACGTCAAAAGCATTAAACTTAAATAATAAACCACTTAATGTTCATATATACAACCATTTGTTCTTAAAGAAATATGATTTTATCCCGATTTACTAAGAACTAGGCAAAATAAATTTATTCAACTATACAAAAAAAATAACTGACCAAACTGCTAAGCAGTTTGAATTTGAGTAACTGTTTATATTGTAAGTGTTTTTTGTGTAATTTTTTTATACAGGAAAAGTTATTGTGGAGCGCTGAAATTACGATGTTATGTTTTTCGTATATAAAAAATTACTGTTTTAAGCAAACAAAACAAAAATCTGTTTTAAAAAATTACTGTATTGATGTTTCTATTTGTGTTACTGTTTGAGCTACATATTTTTTTTATTACTGTTTTACAAAAACAAATAAAAATCTGTATTAAATAATTACTATTTTGTTGTTTCTGTTTGTGTTACTGTTTGAGCAACATATTTTTTAAAGCTCAGGAACTCTCAGAGTTAATTGTTTCTTATAAACAATGCGTTACGACTATTATTAAATGTGACTCGTGGTCGATTCGCTGTCACTGTCGCCGCGGATTCGTTAACCTACGTAGTGTAAATATACGCGTCGCGACACCAGAGAATAATAGAGGTACTGCCATGTGAATTAATATTGGTATTTGAATGATTATTGAATGTCATTTATTTGCTCGACTTGCTTTGACAAATTTTTAAAGGGGTAATTTTCATGCAAATAATATAGTTTTTGAGAAAATGTACTCCACTGCCAAAATGAATTATGTTCGGCAGAAAAAAAAATGCAATTAAGGTTATTTAAAACAAGATATTTATCATGTTTAGATGCTATTTCAAGCACCATTGTCACGACACAAAAACCAACAACAAATATCCCGTTTTAAATAACTTTAGTAAGTAGTGGAAATAACCAAGTCAGTTTAAAACATTTTAAATTCAGTCTAAAAATTACTTTTCCTGTATTCTACTGAAATTTAATTGAGACTAAATTCAATTTAGCTAAATTCATTAAGGTGAAAGGGTACCTGCGCTCTCTCCATACAAACGTAGTCGACTGTTTCCTCCCTCGATAATGACACTAGCACAAATATTTTTGTGCCATAAAACCTATAACTGCCATGACTTAACTCCAATGTTTTGGTTTTTTTCATTTTCTAATTATCATAGAAACAAACATAAAAATAGGGGGCATGGTCGGTCATGGCAGTTATAAGTTTTATGCACCAAAATATTTGCTCTAGTGTCATTATCCAGGGAGAAAACAGTCGACTACGTTTGTAATAGTATGTATGGAAAGAGCCCCCGGTACCCTTTCCTCTTAAAAACCGGGGTTTCAATGTGAAATCTCGACTATTTTCATACAAAATACTATTTTTCATGTGAAATTGCAGTAAATTGGTAACCAACTGAGGTATTCGAAACAACTACGTACATCTTTATATACAATAGCTTATTATACAATGTGTTTCGAAAATCTTCTAAAGTGCATTGTATTCACAAGACATAATCAAAAAAATTGTTTGAAAAAATTGTACTCATTTTTAAGTTTGATGGAGATAAATTCTTAAAAAAAAGAAGAGTAAGTGGTAAAGTAGAGTTGTGAGTAGTAAAAAGAAGTAAAATAAATTAGGAAAATTTGCTTAAAATTAAGAATTTTTTAACATGGTGGCAGCACCATTATTTACAACGATCCGTAAACAAATAAATAATTTCTCAAAAAATTAAGAAACTAATTATTTTTTTTTAAGGTCCGAAAAGCCCTACATGTTCAGTCAGCAACATGATTGATAATTGCAGATTTGTTGTCTGATTGTACCTTAAGGGATTAGAAGGTTTTCAAAACACACTGTATAAACGTGAATACAGATCACAGACATTATAATCGGCCGATAGCTCGCCGATTGTTTCTAGAAAATCTGCGGTCTGTATCCACTATAAAGGTTTAAAGGGACACATATTTATGATAACCATTCAAATGGCAGGATTCTACTTCACGGTAAGAGTCGACGCCCACATCACCGTTCCAACGAAGGACTAAAACTGCACTAGAACTTACAAATAAATAAAGATAAAATAATAAAAAATAAGATAATATTATATGATAATGAAGTTTGTAAATATTTTAAAGGAAAAATACCGTAAAATGATAAGACTAAACAGACTGAACGTTATGAGGCCAAACAATATTTGACTTAGATTAAAGCGTAATCTATTAAAACTTGGAAGAAATAAAAGATATTGACAAAAGTTTTTTTTTTTCAGTAAGTTGTCAGAACATTAAGGGGCATGGGGGCTTTGCCTAACAATAGTGCTACAGGACCAAATTTCAGACTGAACGTTATGAGGCCAAATAATATTTGACTTAGAGAGTCAACTATTAAAACTTGGAAGAAATAAAAGATATTGAAAAAAGTTTTTATTTTTTTTCAGTATGTTGTCAGAAAATTAAGGGGAATGGGGGAGGGCTTTGCCCAACAATAGTGGGACATAACAGGCTAGGTAAAAAAAAAACTACTTGGAACAAAATTTCCCATTAGTATAATAGGAACGTCCAGAAGTGTCACAAATTTGTTACCAAAATGTTATATTTTTAAATCTGGATACGGTAAAATGGGCGGCCACCTTAAAAAGTACACGTAACAGCGAAGCTTGTACTTGATTCTCTAGAATCACCACTACACATCTATGTATAAAATATATATAATACATGGTTAAACAATGTGATTCGACGAGAATGATGTTAAAAGAAAGAGGGTTGTCTTAGACGTATAGGTGAACTTTTGTTCTATGACTTTTGGTAAAATAAAAAAATAAATATAAATATTGCAAGACATTCCACACATCGAGCCCCAAGCTAAGTAACTAGACTTGTGTTATGGGTGCTAGACAACGGATATGCCACTGAAATGATCAAAAGTTGAAATAAAAATCTCAAAAATTTCAAAATTTACTGAAAAGTTAGCTGTTTCTTGGAGTTACAGGTCATTGACCTTGCTGTTTTAATTGTGTATTGAAATGAGACTACTATTTTAATAATTAAAAGTCGATTTATCCAATATAAGTCCCTATCCCGTGGTAATATCAAAATAAAAAGTAGCCTGTCCTTCCTCAATAAATGGACTATCCAATACAAAATTCGAACAGGTAGTTCCTGAGATTAGCGCGTTCAAACAAATAAACTCTTCAGCTTTATAATATGAGTGTAGATTTTTTCAATTATAACCACAATATTATCAAAAAAAAAGTTGTAATATCCAAAAGTCTAAAACAAAATTGTACAATCCCCTTTCATATTACATTACCCTCGCTGAAACATACTGTATTCAACGCGATTAAAATGATAACAGGACACAGCCGCCGCCATCTTGTGGCAGCGCAACAATAAAACTAACTTCACCCCGGTTCAATTTCATACAATTTAACCAAACTGAAGTTATACGTGAGCGAAGTTTGCGCAGATCCAATCCCAATAGCAATTTAACTGCATTTTCATATTTGAAGGACTTTGTCGCGATTTTTTTAAAACCTATTTACACTTTTTTAAACTTAGTAAAAGTTTTGTACTATTTCGAAACAACTCTAGATATAAAGGTCAAGTAACTCAAGTTTTTTTGTAGAAAATATTGCTTAAATATTAAATTACGTAACATTAAAATAAATTCTAATGCATTCAATCGTTACTATTTTAATAAATGTACAAAATAGTATAGAAAGGGCATCGATGTGTTTACCTTAAACATGGTAATGACATCGATGCGTTCACCATAAGTCTGGCAATGGCATCGATGCCTTCACCGTATGTCTGGCAATGACATCGATGCGTTCACCATAAGTCTGGCAATGGCATCGATGCCTTCACCGTATGTCTGGCAATGACATCGATGCGTTCACCATAAGTCTGGCAATGGCATCGATGCCTTCACCGTATGTCTGGCAATGACATCGATGCGTTCACCATAAGTCTGGCAATGGCATCGATGCCTTCACCGTATGTCTGGCAATGACATCGATGCGTTCACCATAAGTCTGGCAATGGCACTAATGCGTTCACCATAAATCAGGCAATGGCATCGATGAGTTCACCATAAGTCTGGCAATAGCATCGATGCGTTAGCATTAAGCCTGGCAATGGCACTGATGCCTTGTGATGTTTATGTGATGTAAGGTTATAGGTGCCGTAACAAATTAATTAATAAAATAACACGTAAGGGGTTTCTTACACGAGCAAATAAATTGCGTTATTTTTGCTGTCAAATGACATAACTAAGAGGAATATTCGAATCAATATTTAGTAGAATTAAAACTCGAAAAAATATGAAATTTTAATTCTACCTAGATTTAAATATTTCTGCTTTCCGCCCTTTGGCTCTTAACAAACCGGCACGACTAGTGCGATCTGTATAAATCGATATTTCATTAGAGCTTTTATAATACGCTTTTCTAGTATTTTATCAAATATAAAGCTAGGTGTGTGTAAAAAATCGCTCATATCACGTCGTTCGTCCGACTAGTTGTGCCTATCTGTCTAGAGTTTATTTATGCGTAATTTAATCGCTCGTGTAAGAAACCATTGTTAGACAAATGCGCCGAATACGGCTTGTTGTGAACGTCGTTTTACCGCGGCGGGGTCAACACTATTGTAGTGTCACCGAGCACTGCCGCCTTCAACGTTCCGAGTCGGTGACGTCATACGTCACTCGGCTCTACCGTATGCGGGATGAAGGCATCGTAACACACTGGAGCGACTTATCCCGCGATAACAACACTACCTTTTCGACCCGCAAAAGCGGATCTTTGCTTGATTCCATGAGACTAAAGGTCGTAGCACGCATATCAACTCGGAAAAGGATCATTACCGTATCGCCTCGCCGTCAACATAACGTAAGCGCGATACCAAGCGATCAGCAGCTCCGAATCAACTCGGCTACGGCTAGGCGGGGTGCCGCCGTTCGGTTAGTCAGTATCGGAACGTGAAGTGTAGACGAAGAAACGCAAGAGTACGGAGAGTCGTAAGATAGCGCTTACGTCTCACCGTAGTGAGACGTAAGCGCGGGAACGGCAAGTCGACCACGCACCGTACCGCGGTTCGTGAGCTTGTCCCGAGGCGAGGCGATTACGTTATGATTCCGATTAGTGTGCGGTGCAGTAGGGAGTTTCATACAAAGAATACTGAACTGCTCGAGTTGATACGTCTACGTTCCGTTTATGAGTTGATATGTGTGCTACGACCTTAACTCAAAATTTGTGTTTGTATTAGAAGGAATAATACGAATTAGTGTCGCGCATGCGGCGATTTATCGCGCGATATCGCTACAGTGTGGACGAGCCTTAAAAACTATAATATATTCAATTATTCATCATTAATATACAAAAATAGTAACAAGTTTTGTACTAGTGTCCGTCCGTGTTTGTACATTATAGGCGCGGGGGCGCGGGGGGCACGGGGCCCGGGGGGGCACGGGGCCAAGGGGGGGCTCACAGCCGAGGTTCTACTCTACACACCGACTATTTACAGGTTAAATGCGACGACTACGGCTAGAACTTGATTAAATCCACGTGGGTTCCGCATACCAGGAGCTGTTCCAGATCCACAGAAATAATCTTCCATCAAGCTAGTGTTGTCGGTACTTGAAAAAAGCGCCATCTACCGGCGACACGTGGATCACAGTTCTAACACAAGAGCTACACACTTGACGGTAGATCCACGAAGCTCAATACATCCTGGCTGACGTGGATCCATAGCTCTAGACACCGTACTGAGAGACGTCCGCCTACCGTAGACAGGCCTCCAGCATCTCGACGAAGAGTTTGTTCATGGGAGCGCGCCGGTCGCGGTGCACGCCCGACCAGAACCTGCGCACGGACATGTCCGCGTGACGCAGCGCCGGCAGCACGAGCAGTAACTGCTGTAACACATATACTACAGTTACAGTAAACTTGGCACAGTGCCACTATAGTAAGCAGGGCATCCTCATTGAAGGGTGCCTACTCCGGATTAATAAAGTCCGTAAATTAACAGTCGCAAGGCGAGTAGCTCACAATGCTATCCTTCATCGAAAGAGTAGAATGGAAACGGGTATTAAATGTATTGAAGTCAAAATGTACAAAAGATTTTATGTATGGTCGGAATCAAAATTGCAGACCCATCGTAAAGCTCCAAAACAGCTGTTATAAGAATGTTTTTTTAAGTCTTTTAACTCATGAATATACCAATCAAAAATGATTAGAATGCAAACATTCCAATAATAGTAATTTTCGAACTCTACCGAGGGATATAATTATGCTGCCGACTGTAAAATTATGAAAAAATGGGAAAATTGTGATAGTATGGCTCTTTCCGGGCCTAGAAATGACTGGTAGCAAGAAGTGAAGTAAGGTCCCTCAGAGGTTTATCCATCAGTATTTTCACAAGAAATATTTGTTTCTTGGTTCTGGTATTTATGTGTATAATAGGTTAGTATTAATTTACAAAATATAGTTTGTTAAATATAGAAGTACACACCTGTAGAACTGCATTAGAATTATAAGGCCTTAAAGCAGCGACCGCATCGTTCAAGGCAGCTAGAATGGCATCTCTAAACCGCCTCAATGCAGCGTGCTCGTCGATCCGAGCCTCTGAATTGGCTAGAGCAAGAGCTTTCAGTAAATAACACTCTTCTTTTATAGCTGCTGCTCGTTCGAGTCTTCGGACCACGCCACCAACTGCCGCGAATAAGTCTGCAATTAGAAATTTACAAAATTATTATCCCATCACAATAGCCCAAGTAGTTTTCTCCTGTAGTTTATCAATAGTTCTATCGGAGGTTATTTTTAGCTGCATTTCATAGTGCAGACAGGGATAACCGCCGGTTTGGTGTTCATATCATACTTTGCTATTAAAATCATTAAAAGCAAAAGGCCTTTACATGTTGGCTACAGGTCTATGCACGCATTCCAAAGGCACCAAAGCCCCGTGATATATGACATATAAAAAAGAATATTATACTTTGTTATTTATTGGCTCTAATTGGTCTTTACAACTAATCTTGAAGAGCTGACCCCACCTAAAGTGCGAAAAGGAAAGGAGAAAGAAGAAGGTTCCTAATGTTACAGAGCAACTAAAACAGCAGGTCTGTGCTAGTCATCAAGGTATAGTTACCTGCAGCGCCGAGTTCCCTCGCTTGTGCCTCATCTAACACTAGATCCGTAGCAAACCTCAACCGCAGCGTGGTCGAGCTCGTGCCATTCGTCGACATCGATCTGTAAGCCAGCATCAGGCTCAACATCTCCGCCCATGTGCTTTGGAGGAGACGCATCTGGGAAACGAACACGTAATTTTAAACCAGGCTAACAATTAAGCGGTAGGTCGTTGGACGCAGAGAGCATGCGACCGATCGCTCTGAAAGTCTTTGGGGGAAGCCTGATGTTCAGCAGTGGACGTGTGGCTGATGATGATGATGTATTAAGAGCCCATAGTGATGAATTTTTAAAATCCTTTCTTGGGGAATGTCTAAGTTATAACACCTATTTGTATGCTAAATTTTAGCCTGATCCGTCCATTTGAGCTGTGCGTTGTCAGCTTATATAACAGTTAGCCAGGTCTTTGAATTTCATATTAATAATAGCTGCAGCCCCCAGTTTCACTCACGTAAGTCCCGAACCCGAGCGAATTCCGGGATAAAAATAGCCTATGACACTCAGTTACCCCCAAACTTCACAACATCCAATTTAAGTTCGTACTGAAAATCAGCGCTGGGGCTTCTTACTCTAGCATCTTGCTACGCAGAAGCGCGACGCAGAAGGTTGCGGGTTCGATTCCCGCCGGGAACAAGTATTTATGCTGACCATAAATTCTTGTTTCTGGTTCTGGGTGTTTCCTATATGTATATATTTACAAAAAAAAAAAAAAGTATATAAGTAGTTTATCCGTTATCTGGCACCCATAACACAAGCATTAAGTTGCTTAGCTTGGGGCTGGATGGCGATGTGTAATATGTCCTGAAATATTTATTTTTTTATTTATTTTATTATCTTGCTGAGGACCAACCTTTTTTCAAATTGGTCCACTGGTTTCACAGATCCTCACAAACTCACAAACTTTACCTATTTACAATATCAGTATAGATATAATCTAACCTGATCATTTAACTGTAAATCAGTAAATCCAGGTATCTGTTTAGCCCATCCGATGACACCGACCAATTCCTTGTCGTACAAGTCAGCTAACATCGCGAGCGTCTTGGAAGCCGCGTCTTGGCCGCCTGCGGGGGTGACACCGCATGTCAGCATTTCTGGCTCGTATGATGATAGGGCTTCAAGGACCTGGAGAAGGGGACAATAATGTTAAGTTAAGGCATTTATATGTCCCACCAATCGGGCAACAAGACCCCTTAGTGCCAGTCAGTAGCGTAGCGAGGGGGGGCGGATCATTAGGAGGGCGGCAAAATTGGGGAAAAAATACTACAAAAATTTTTCAAGGAGATAGTTCGAAATAAATATTTTTCGCTCAATTCTTTTATATCGTTACGTTTTTTCTCACCAACACCAACATTATTATTTTATGATTTCAAAAGGGCGGCAAAGTATGACTCCGCCCCTGGTGACAGAGACCCACGCTACGCCCCTGGTGCCAGTGGGACACTTAGAATCTAATTATTGATAAGTTTGCGTATTATTTTCGCGATGCTGTTGTGATTTGTGTTCTGTTGTTGTGCCCTATAAAAAATTAAATAAATAAATAAACGGTGGGACGGGAGTTAAATAGCAGCTAGACTAAATAATACCGACTTTTTAACGCGCAATAGAAATTCGCGCATTTTTATCCCGCAGTGCGAGCTAGGCTGTGAGTACATCGGACTCTTAAGAGACCGATTCCAATTTGAGATAAATACCAAAACTAAAATGATTTTGTAAGAGTTTATTTAGTACTAGCTGTTGCCCGCGACTTCGTTCGCGATGTGGTTTTGGTTTATATAGAATGCCTAGCATTTTCCCGCATAGATACTAATTAACGTTCGGTGTAAGTTATAATAACAAAATAGATACATTGTTTTTAAGCTATATTTTTTGATTGATTTGGCAAAGGCACTTATGTAGGTAAGTAATATTTATATTTATTTATTTCACTCAAAAAGAACATAATACACAACAATATAATAAGCTAAAATTAAGTCCAATTCATATTCGCACAAAACTTTCAACATCTTAGTCTTCCTCATCATCTCATCTTTGGTTTTTTGTAAATTAAAGTAAAAAAGAATTATTAACTACCGTTGTCCCTCTATCCATATTTTTGTATTCATAATATAAGGGGTTATAGTATTTATAAACACCAACATCATGCAAATAATAATCTATTTTGGTGCAAATAAAATTTTGTTTTTTATTTTCAAATATTATTAATGATTAAATATGAAAGGCCATTGGACAGAACAGATACTTATACATAAAATAACGTCCTTACCTATTGATAGCGGGCATTACGTTGAACAAAAAATGCTTTCACACCAAACATCTAAAACGTCTCGGAAACGGGGTATTTGAAGGAACGTGATGTCCTATGATTTTACAAAAGTGCACGATGCCCTTAGAGACCTATACCTATGGATAGAAGACATCGAAGAAAACAAATAATGCCTTCACACCAAACTTCTAAAGCGTATTGGATACAGGGTTTTTGAAGAAACGTGATGTTCCATGATTTTCCAAAAGTGCGCGGTGACTTTATGCCAATAATAATTGTGTAAAATTACGGTATGCCTAGGGTTATTTTATTATGCTAGAACGTTTATGCCAAACTACAAAAAGACATTTTGTTTATGCCAAAAGTGTGGCCATCTAAAACCTCTAAGCCAACCTCCAACTACTAAAGCGTCTGGGAAATTGAATATTTAAAGAAAAATGATGTCCTATGATTTTTCAAAAGTGTGCGGTTCACTTTGAGACCCATACCCACCTAAATGCACAAAAAATGCCCTCATACAATACCTATAAAGCGTAAGGGCATTATTTATCCATCGGGTCTAAAATCACAGCGCAAAAAACATAACACTGCCACGCTCCCATACTGAATGTCCGGACCCTTTTTGCAATTTTCTGAATTCTAGACCAAATTGCCCAGATTTTCTTTATTAGGTAGCTAGGGCTAAGTAATTTTGGGGAAAACAAAATAAAAAAGTAGCTGTGACATACGACAGACAGACAGACATGACGAATCTATAAGGGTTCCGTTTTTTGCCATTTGGCTACGGAACCCTAAAATAGATTTTTACAAACATACCTTATCTATTATTCACTTCAAAAACTTCAAAAAAGGAGGAGGTTCTCAATTATTATTCGTCGCGTATATTTTTTTATGTATTTTCGCCGATTACTTAATCGAAAACGCTTGAACCGATTTGGAAAATTCTTTTTAGGGTTTCGTACCTCAAAAGGTAACAAAGGAACCCTTATAATATCACTTTCTTGTCTGTCTGTCTGTCCGTGTGTCACCACCGATTATCTCAGGAACGGTTGGACTTAGCAAGTTGAATTGAAATTACTGAAGTCTATGGTCCCTATTAGGTGTATAAAAATCAAGGTGTATATAAACTAATGTACGGAACCCTCGGCGCGCGAGTACGACTCTCACTTGGCCGGTTTTTTTTATTTTGTTTTTATTTTCTAAGGTGTCCGCGACTTGAACTCATAATTAGTTGAGCGCGATATAAGTGCAACATCGAGAAGGAGATCCGTAATTTTATGTAGTAGTACCTCTTTGTACTAACCTCATTTTTAGTTTCACGTAGGTAGTAGATATATGCAAACTATTTGGTTTTATGACAACTGTCATCTTGAGCGGAGGCATGTACCTGTACGCCTAGTATGACTTGTTGAAGCACTCGAAAATAAGGAACCCTTATAAGGTCACTCTCTTGTCCGTCTGTCTGTCGGTGTGTCACTACCGATATTCTCAGAGACGGATGGATCTAGTAAGTTGATTTTTAGGAAGTTTCATAGTTAATACGCAATATAGTATGTTTGATCGAATACGTTAAAAAGTAGTGCTAAGCGTACTGTTCCTTTTTGACGTTTGATTACGTTTTACAAGGAAAAATATTTCGATTTCACATTTTTTAAATGTTTTTTTATCAAATATCAAAATTATTGTATTAAAGTTAAATTGAAAAATACCCTAAATGTTAATCTGGTATTTTCTGAACATATTGGTGTGGACCTCGTTGAAATCTGTTCTCTAGTTTATGAGATTACCTGGTTCAAACAAACAGACAAACAGACAAACAGACAAACAAAAATTCTAAAAACT
Source organism: Idaea aversata (assembly GCA_907269075.1). NCBI lineage: Eukaryota > Metazoa > Arthropoda > Insecta > Lepidoptera > Geometridae > Idaea > Idaea aversata. The sequence continues at coordinate 2,808,937 of OU026100.1, forward strand.
ACCCTATCGTGTTCAGCTAACGATTCTAAGACGACCTGTGTATTTTTTTTCAGGATATTTTACAATTACAGATTTTTTTATGTCTACAGATTTATTATATGTATAGATGTTTTTACACTATTACCTACCAACTTTTTAACGCGCAATAGAAATTCGCGCATTTTTATCCCGCAGTGCGAGCTAGGCTGTGAGTACATCGGACTCTTAAGAGACTGATTCCAATTTGAGATAAATACCAAAACTAAAATGATTTTGTAAGAGTTTATTTAGTATGTTTTTACACTATTACCTACCGACTTTTTAACGCGCAATAGAAATTCGCGCATTTTTATCCCGCAGTGCGAGCTAGGCTGTGAGTACATCGGACTCTTAAGAGACTGATTCCAATTTGAGATAAATACCAAAACTAAAATGATTTTGTAAGAGTTTATTTAGTATGTTTTTACATTATTACCTACCGACTTTTTAACGCGCAATAGAAATTCGCGCATTTTTATCCCGCAGTGCGAGCTAGGCTGTGAGTACATCAAACTCTTAAGAGACTGATTCCAATTTGAGATAAATACCAAAACTAAAATTATTTTGTAAGAGTTTATTTAGTATGTTTTTACATTATTACAATACTTTCTTGACATATCGGGCTCTTAAGAGTCTAGCTTTGAATCATCCGAGTATGGGTGGCGGGCTATGCTAACAGAAGATCGGTTAAGAGCTACTTAACGTTAGTCTCTTAGGAGTCTCACCTTAATATCATCCAAGTGTGGTCTGGACTGCAACGTGGCGGGCAATCTCCTAGCAGTTTAGAGCTACTTAACAATAGTCTCTTAAGAGCCTCACCTTAATATCATCCAAGTGTGGTCTGGGTTGCATCGCGGCTGCCTGCTCCGGCGCACGCCTGTACTTCTGCCTCCCTCCCCTGACTCGATCTAGCCTGACTCCCTCGCGCAACATGCCCGTGCGCAGGCACTTGCGGAAGCGGCACGCTTGGCACGCCTTGCGACGCCTCTTGTTTATTTCACACTCGTTCGCGGCGGGGCATGTGTATTCTATGTTGCCCTGGTGGAGTGAATTGAGACTTTAGGAAATTTATCTTTTAAAAAATAAAAATAAATAAATAAGGCGTTTATTTACACTAAACTTAACCCAAACATTATTACCTACCTATCTTAAACTAATTTATGAAACTTATTATACTTATAATATTTCTGTTATAAGATGGTTAAAAGACAATTTTAATTTGAGAGTTGTAAGTAATATTAAATAACATTATTTAGTAATATCGCTTTCAAATTGTTTTTCAAAACAAGTTTTAATTTTGAAATAATGAAGGCAAGGCAATACAAACACAAATAGAAAAAGCTACGTGTACGTACGCGCATGAGAAGTTATACGTCCGTCCGTCCGTCTGATATTTATTTTGCGGGCAGCTTCAACCTGTTACTTTTGTTACGCAGCTTCAACCTGTTACTTTTATGTTACGCAGCTTCAACCTGAGTCTTTTGTGGTACAGTGACGCATGCGCATGTTAAAATTTCACTGTCATCTTTTTTTCATAACGCGCAGAAGTAACTTCAAAAATATGATAAAATTCGCTCTATTTCCAGATTACTATGAAATTGATTGTATTTTGCGAACTAGCCTGCCTAGCATGAAGACCAAAACACGATACGATAAAGCGATATAACTACATCAACTCTCAAAATATGATAGATAAAGCCGCCATTTTGAATTTTTATCATTAATTTTATCGCAATTTTCGATAAAAATTCAACATGGCGGCTTTATTGATCATATTTTGAGAGTTGATGTAGTTATATCGGTTTATCGTATCGTGTTTTGGTCTTCATGCTAGGCAGGCTGATGTGGGAAATGGTATACTTAGCACTTAAATTCACGAGTTTTTAATTTTCTTCATCAACATCTGACGCCATTACACATATAGGAACCTCAAGAACCTACCCTCATTGCAAATCGGTAATTCTTATTTTAAATATTGGCATATTTTTGTGACATGTTTTTAAAAAACAATATTTTTTATTACAGAGAGAAATAAATATTTTACAAATATAGTTGAAGTGAATATAAATCGTTCGCCTACGCTCAGTCAACATTTAATGCCATGATATTCTGTTTGAAAATAACCTTGACCGATGGCTTTTTAGCTGTAATTTGTCTTTTTTTAGATAAATATTGTAGGACATTTTAGACAGCGCCATCTAGCCCCGAAACTAGCCTTTTGTTATGGTGGCCAGACAACGGATATACTTTTCTTTTGTAAATTTATTTATATTTAACGAGCAGCACCCTGCGGTTTCACGGGACCCTATTACTAAAGGCCTATCCGTACAGCTCAGTGACGACGTTAGTGCCGACACAGTGCCGTACCGTGAATTTCCATCAGTGTCAGTGAAAAATGATATTGTTTCATACTTTTTGTACTAGACTATCCATACTGGTCAGTGACAGTGATGTTCAGTGCTGTCAGTGCTGCTCCGACGTTGCTCCGACGCTCGCTGTGATCCGGCGTGAATTTGTAGCGGACAATATTTTGCCTGACACTGACACGGTCGCAGTGTTTCAAGATGGCCGACGAAAATTTAATTGAATTGGTCCGTGTGTTGCCCGTATTTATCACGTTTTTTTGACGATCGACCCCTAGGTACATTCATTTTCCTTATAACCGCAGTCAAAATATCTTTATCTTTGCTCGCTCTCGTTTTATTACGTAATATAATAAAAAAACCCGCCAAGTGCGAGGTCGACTCGCGCATGAAACTTATGGTAACCCTTGCGATAGAGTTAAAAATCACTGTGGCGTTACTGTGTCGTCACTGAGCTGTGCGGATAGACCTTCACGGCACGGTACGGTACGGAACTGTCGTCACTGTGTCGCCACTGAGCTGTGCGGATAGGCCTTTAGACTTCGCTGTCCGTCCGCAGATCGTAGCTTCCGAACGGATGAACCGATTTTGTTTCTTTTGTTTCAAAGGTGATTTATAAATTGATTTATTTTATTAGCCAATCAAGAAAAGATTAGTCCGGATCTTATGGTTTTTCCTTGATATCCAATTTGTTGGTAGTTTGCGGTAAGAATCTATGTCCGTGAATGTCAGAGGTGCATTGCCCATAAAGTATTTTTTTGTTTATTTTTGTTGCTAATAAGGTAATTATTTTCTACCAACTTAAAAAAAGAGGAGTTCTTAATTCGTCGTAAGTATTTTTTAAAAAACGTCTTCATTATGCCCTTGCCGCGATTTTAACCCACGTCTTTCGCTTAACCATTTTGATGTTTTAAACCACTGAGCTACGAGGGCCTAAGTGTGGGTTTAACACTCAAATACCATCAGGTGTTTCTTTTTGCTTTGAATTTTGATGAAACTTGGTATGAGGATTCATGTAAGTAAAACTGGTTACTTTTTATCCCGATATTCTCAAGGGATAGGTGAAACTGCGGGGCGCAGCTAGCTGATAAATAAATGCATATTTTTTAGCTTATTTATTTTTTTTCTCTTTATTTTTAAGGAACTTTTATTTTTATTTATTTTTGTAACTTAAGACAATTTCATAAATATAAATTACTAGCACCCTGCGGCCCCGCGTAAGTCCCGATCCCGTGGGAATATCAGAATAAAGCAGCCTATGTATTAATCCAGGTCTCCAGCTATCTTTATTTAGCTTATGTAAAGCATATTTGTGTCATGAGATTTTAACATTTTTTTTATTTTATTTACACTAGGTTTTACCCGCGACATCGTCCGCGTAAAAGTCGTTGATTTTTTCAAAATTCTTTCTTATCGGATGCCTACGTCATACAAAGAACACTACCTCCAAGTTACAGGTCTCTACGTTCAGCTGTTTAGGCTGTGCGTTTATCCGTCAGTCAGGACAAAGCATTTTATATGTATAACATAGATTAATTCGAATTCTATATTTTATATTACCAGACTAACCTGTATGGTCCTCTTAAAGAAGGCCTTGCACGCCTCACAGCTAGCGACACCATAGTGGAAGCCCGAGGCGACATCTCCACAGACGAGGCACAGCCTCCGTGGTGCGTCATCATCTCTAGCTCCAGTGGCCGCTGCGGCGGTTGTTGACGAACAGTGTTGCTGTTCCGGGCTCGTGTTGCCGAGGATGCTGCCGTCCGTCGGGGATACGCAGAATTTTACTTCTTCTTTTGTTTCCAAGTCCAACTGAAAATGATAAAATTTTGGGTAAATATTGTGTGAAACAATGTGCACCTAATTTTCTTCTGGAAATATTTGCAAGAAAATATGCACCTACAAAACATTGAACCGCGGCGAGATTCGAACTCATGACCTCCTGCTTACAGTGCGGACATCTAACCTTGACGTGGGTGAAACCACGGCGATCAGCTGAATTACCAAGAAAGGGGATCGGCTGGGATTTAAAAAAAATGCAGGACATTCCACACATCGCCATCTAGCCCCAAGCTAAGTAACTACACTTGTGTTATGGGTGCTAGACAACGGATATACTACATATATAATTTTCTTTTGTAAATATATACTTATAATACATAGAAACAACCAGACCACAGACTAATATCTAAGCATAAATACTTGCCTGAGACGGGAATCGAACCCGCAACCCTGTGTTTGGCAGTCCGGAATGGTGACCATTGTGCCAATTGGGTAGTCAAAACACACATTAAACAAACACACATTTTAACAAACACACATTAAACATTTTATAAAAACGGGTCATGATCTCGTTAAAACTAGAGATATTTTATTATATTTTCTCGACGTTTCGATCGGGTTGTACCGACCATGGTAACAGGGAAGACTGAAGAACTGGTAGACTGGAGTAGATCAGCTAGATTTTTTTTCCGCGTTTGACCACTATCACACCTGCCTGATGGTAGGTGACGATGCGGCCTAAGATGTAACACGATTTCCTAGATAGCAAAGAACAAATGCAATGTTTACCAGTTTTACCTCTGGCTGCATCATCTGCATGGGCCTCGGGACAAGCGGCTGAGGATGTGGTGGCTGAGGTTCTGGCGGCGAGTACTGCGGGGGAGCTTCGTTCTCCTGTTTCACACGACGGAGCATCGGCTCGCCGCTTACTGCGGACATCATCTGCACCTGGGTCAAACGGAGGCGAGAGTTATCAAGGTGGGTCCATACCATACACCAAAAAGCTTGCAACACAGGATACTAAATAGTTACTACCGGCTCCGGTCGCCTTCGTTGGTGAAAATTGTTGATTGTTACGTATGTGTTTGACGACCTCTGTGGCGCGTCGGGCGAACACCCGACTGCGACGCAGAAGGTTGCGGGTTCGATTCCCGCCGGGAACAAGTATTTATGCTGACCATAAATTCTTGTTTCTGGTTCTGGGTGTTTCCTACATGTATATATTTACAAAAAAAAAAAGTATATAAGTAGTTTATCCGTTATCTGGCACCCATAACACAAGCATTAAGTTGCTTAGCTTGGGGCTGGATGGCGATGTGTAATATGTCCTGAAATATTTATTTATTTATTTATGTGTTTTATTTTTCTTAATAGTGCTGAGATGGAATTGTAGGTGAGATTTTTTACCGACATTTTGAAACATCTATCTTCTTTAAACATAAAACTTAGGGCCAGTGTGAGGCTGTCAATTTCCATACAAAAAGCGATAACATTTTCCCCCCCATAAACGAAGTCCGATTTTGATAATTTTTGAAAATGTTCTACATCTAATGGAAAACTAGGTTTAACCGTTTTTATTTTAAAGATAATATATTGCCTAAGATAAAAGTTATTAGTAAGTATCTGAATATCAATAATTTTGACTTAAAAACTTCATCGAGTGTTTCAATTGTTTTTTAATAGACTAAACTGAATTACCAAAAAAGAAAAACGTATAAACCTAGAATAAGATGCATTGAATTAAATGAGACCAAATTTATTTCATTTTGTGAAAGATAAAGGGGGTAAAATCGTTACGGCCCGCAACATTATTTGAAAGCAAACTGAAGGCAATTACGCTCGAACTTAAACTCTCTCTATCGCACGATACAGGTCATTTTTGAAAATACCTACTCGCGCCGCGTATCGAAAACTCATGATCCTCTTAAAGTCCTGTTTGATTGACTGATACATCAACGCACTGCTCAAACCAATGCCAATGGACGGACGAATTTGATATTAGCATACAGATAGCTGTTATAACGCGGGCATCCGCTAAATAATGATTTTGGAAAATTGCAGACGAAGTCGCAAGCAAAACCTGGTAAAATTATAAGTAAACTAGCGACGCACTCCGACTTTACAAAGTTAGTAGAGGGAAATCCGTTCATTAGGTTGTTTAAACAGACATACCTACAATTGTTTTATAATATGTATAGTTTTATGTGGATAAATATTTAAGATATAAAAACAGCGCCATCTTGCGCCAAACTATGCCAGGCTCCTCAATAAAACTTCCGAAGTTAGTTACTAAAGGTGGTCGCAGATTGACCAGAGCCGAAAGAATCGAATTTTTGCCGTCCACGGGAAAAGGTACCTTGTAGTGATAGAGATAAGGTACCTACATTTGTATTTCCGATGACGTCATTAGAGTCGACCGCATCGTCAGAGGCGGCCGACTCTGAAATATAAATGTACGGTCGGCTGCATAATTGCTGACCCACCGTAGAGCTCCAAAACGGCAGTTATAAGAATGTTTTAACACAAGCAAGATTCTAGGCACCTGCTTTAGTTGAAGTCTTCTAATTCATCAATTTATTCACCAAAAATATTAGAATGAAAACATTCCAATAAAAGTAAGTTTAGAACTCTACCGGGGACTGCAATTATGCAGCCTACTGTACTTTATCTCTATTACTATAAGGTACCTTTTCCCATGGACGGCAAAAATTCGATTCGTTCGGCTCTGATCAATCTGCGACCACCTTAAATAACCAACCATTAAATATTCGTTATCCATAAAAAATTACGTAGCTAGTAGTTAGTAAAATGACTGTACCATTCTGTATCTAGACTAGATTAATCATAAAAATTAGACAACAAAGAATATAGTATGGATAGGTCAGGTTTTAGGCATTATAAAGAGTGAGTAGGCAATTTGTGGAGGCGCGAGTAATAACAATTAATCTAATACCACAAATACGGTGATGTTTATAAGCCTCTATGATAAATTGTTAGTTTAATCTATATATACTAGTATCACTTCGCAGTTTCACCCGTGTAAGTCCCGACCCCGTGGGAATATCGGGATAATAAGTTACTTAATGTAATGTTACTCCCAATGAATCAATGTATCCTCATAGCAAGTTTCATTAAAATCGGCCCAGTAGTTTTGGAGCATATTCAAATTTTTTTTTTCAAACAAAATAGGCTTGCATTTGACCTCATGATGGGAAGCGAAGATGAGGTCGAAGATGTAGCATGCTCGCCTAGAAGGTACCTATTCACTCTAGACTTGAAGACTCCAAGGTTGTAGTTTTGTGGGAACAGCGACGCGGGTAGATAGTTCCATTTTTTAGCAGTGCGTACGAGAAAGGTGGATGCATGACGCTTTGTGCGCGAAATTGGAACTATGTATTACCATGTGCGAATGGCGAGCCTTCGTATTCAGCGAGCATTCAATGCAAAAAACCAATTTCCTCTTCATAATATTAGTATCTATACTAACATTTGTTTGTTTGTTTAAACACGCTAATCTCAGGAACTACAGGTTTGAATTAAAAAAATATTTTTGTGTTGGATAGTCCATTTATCGAGGAAGGCTATAGGCTACTTTTCATTTTGATATTCCCACGGGATCGGGACTTACGCTGGTGAAACCGCGAAGCGCAGCTAGTAAAGAATATTACAAACAAACATACAAAGATAGGGGCGAAAAACATAACTCTTTCCTTGCAGTCGAGTACAAAAAATAATAATTTTATACCAAGTTTTTTCTCTTCTTCGGACCACGGATTCATCTAACAACGTACCTACGCGTACGTCACAAAGATGCAATGTTTAGGCAAAACATACGAGAATACTTCAATACCGCAGTTCTGACTCAGCTACCACGAATAAAACGCAAACACGAAAATTATAGAAGACGGATTTAGCCCAACAGGTACGTAGAACGAGTTATAAGTAGCTTTCAATTATGATTCAATTATAATAATTAACACAAAGTAGAAAATAACAAACAAATTAAAAAACCCCTGTCTGATTTGCAAAATTGCATGTTACTTTTGAACGGCTAATCCGATTTTGATCAAACATAGCTAAGAACACTACCGAATAATTCACCCAAAAAACAAAATCAAAATCGGTTCATCCGTTAGGGAACACATACACAGACACGTCAAACTTATTACAACCCTCTTTTTGCGTCGGGGGTTATTAAATTACCACACAAAATCTATATCTTATATTATAAGCTTAGAGCTGAAGAGTTTGTTTGTTTGTTTGTTTGAACGCGCTAATCTCAGGAACTACTGGTTCAAATTGAAAAAATATTTTTTTGAGTTGGATAGTCCATTTATCGAGGAAGGCTATAGGCTACTTTCCATTTTGATATATCCACGGGATTAGGATTTACGCAGGTGAAACCGCGGAGCGCTAATAAAAAAATTAAAAACATCCTAAAGCGCGTCTCCACGAAGCATCATCGTTCCAAGAAGGCTGGCAACATTCCTCCTCTGGAAAGTAGTGTGAGTAGTATTTATATTTACCTATGTCTAGGTCAATTTACAATCACCTATAGTCCTAAACCTAGTACTATATACGCAAGTCTGACATGGTAGGGCCTGTAACATTCTGGCATATTAAACGTTCTGCCATTTTTTAATTCTACAAAAAAAAAACAATTTATTATGTAGCTTATATTTAATGAATCCAGTTATTTTATAAAAATGAATAAAAAATAAATGTAGATCTCATTAACTTTGCTCAGCCTTTAGATTGATATAATACCTAATGGCTGAGACACGTTGTAATCCATTGTAATCAATCAAGATCTAACAACGGTAAACCTACATATACACTCAGAGGTGCAGCTTGGGTGGAGAGGTGTTAAGCAATTCCTCCCCTCACCCCAAAAATAACAAACTCCATAATAATAATATCACCGCCAAAATTTTACGATAAGTAATTAAATTTCTAAATTAGAAAATAACAAATTTTAGCAGTTCTCGAACTCGTTGAGAAAAACCGGGACGTAGGCTACGAATTCTCGACGCCAATTTTTTTTTCAGGACCGGTCTTCCCCGGGACTTTTCCTTACATAATATTATAATTTTACATAAAACCGCATCAATATAAATAAAACAATACAGGTCACAGATTAACTCAACCAATGCGTTATCTTTTTACATTACGTCAATATAAAACGTGTTCTTTTTTCTAGGTAAATACTAAATTTCTTTTCTTTGCCAACTTTTACACTGTACCGCAGTTTCAACACATTTATCATTGTAGTAGGTAAGTTACACCTTAGAAACAAGCTCCAATCTATAAATATAACTAGTTGCGCACGCGCGTTAAGTCCTAATCCCGTGGGAATATTGTGATCAAAGTGTTCTAAGTCCTTTTTCATCCCATAAACTACCACTAAGCTGATTATTATCCAAATCGATCTAGTAATTTGACAGCGAAGAGGGAATCAATCAGATTTATAATATTAACAAACTTTCTGATTTATAGTATTAATTAGGATTAGGATATTATAATGTCCTGAATGGTTGATACATCACGTACACTTGTATATCTCAAAACAAACCAATGGACAAACTTCATATTATGCCGGAATACGGCGCGGCGTAAATATTGCTAAAACATATTCGTCGAATTGAGAATCTCTATTTTTTGAAGAGGGTTAATGAAATCTGTTTTGTCGAATCTCTCACCAGGTCTACATAAAAATCATTACATATAAAACAAAGTCGCTTTAGCTGTCAGTCCCTGTGTATTCTTAAATCTTCAAAACTACGCAACGGATTTTGATGCGGTATTTTTAATAGATTTAGTTATTCAAGAGGAATGTGTATATGTATAATACATGCATAATATGGCCGTGTGAAGCCAGAGCGGGTCGCTAGTACACAATAAAGTACAAATTAAATTAGAATAAAAATATTCTGTAAGTATACTAACTTCTATACAACAATGTTGACTTGATGTAATTTCTCAAAAAAACATCAGAAAACTGTGCCAACACAAAAACGTGACCATCATTAAATCCACGCGCAATCAAAAACATTGTACGATTATTTATACATAGGTACTGAAAGTATTGCAAAAACACATTTATCTATCAAAAGATAAGTTTAAAAAAGTGTTCAAGGATATATTACACGAGTTCAATGCACTTATGACATTGTCGGGCCGGTGTTATGATAATGTTCGTGATGCAAACGGAGACGCGAGTACACAACCGCGAATGTCTTGTTCTAGGTACCGGGCTTTATGCATGCATTACTAATCAATCACAAGTAAGTCGTCTGTTCTAAAACGTGCCAACGCGAACGTAATGGCGGTGGGGTTGGAGACGCAAATTGCTAAACGCCCTTCGCCTATCACTACATAGTATAAAACAAAGTCGCTTTTTCTGTCCCTATTTCCCTTTGACTGCTTAAATCTTTAAAACTACGCAACGGATTTTGATGGGGTTTTTTTTTAATAGATAGAGTGATTCAAGAGGAAGGTTTATATGTATAATACATGCATAATATAGCTGTGCGAAGCCGGGCGGGTCGCTAGTAATTAATATTGAAAAGTTCGAAATTAATGGCCTATTTGCCTAATGTATTTTACTTCTTAAATGTAGGTACCTACAGTTAAGAAGTAAAATATGTACATTGTATACATGTACATCCTATTTTTTTTATCATTTGTTAGTTGCTTTTTTATATAATTATAATTAGTAGGTACCTATTAGCGATAGTGATACATAATAATATATTTATGTATGTGCCTTTGTGTGCTGCAATTAATAATTTATCTATCACTAGCGACCCGCCCCGGCTTCGCACGGCTGTATTATGCAAATTTATTATATCTAAAAACTTTCCTCTTTAATCACTTTATCTATTTAAAAAAAACGCATCAAAATCCGTTTCGTAGTTTTAAAGATTTAAAAGCATACATAGAGATATAGGGACAGAGAAAGCGACTTTGTTTTATACTATGTAGTGATTTTGTAGATGAGTTCCGATATGTTAGCATTTAGCATCATTTAAGACGAGTATTGGTAATTTTAGCTAATAAGACTATTTTTCAATTTTATCTATAAATAAATAAATAAATATTGCAGGACATTCCACACATCGCCTTTTAGCCCCAAGCTAAGTAACTAGACTTGTGTTATGGGTGCTAGACAACGGATATACTACTTATATACTTTTCTTTTGTAAATATATACTTATAATACATAGAAACAACCAGACCACAGACAAATATCTAAGCATAAATACTTGTCTGAGGCGGGAATCGAACCCGCAACCCTGTGTTTGGCAGTCCGGCATGGTGACCATTGTGCCAACTGGGTCGTCAAACGCATAGTACGCACTGGTATACTACAAAATATTATGTACCTGTCTGTTTGTGGCTCAATTACGAAAAAAACTACTGAATCCATTTCGATATTTATGGAAATAAATAAATAAATATTTCAGGACATATTACACATCGCCATCCAGCCCCAAGCTAAGCAACTTAATGCTTGTGTTATGGGTGCCAGATAACGGATAAACTACTTATATACTTTTTTTTTTTTTTGTAAATATATACATATTATACATATAGGAAACACCCAGAACCAGAAACAAGAATTTATGGTCAGCATAAATACTTGTTCCCGGCGGGAATCGAACCCGCAACCTTCTGCGTCGCAGTCGGGTGTTCGCCCGACGCGCCACAGAGGTCGTCAGAAAGAATAGTAAGAACAACACATAATTCATATTCCTACGGGATCAGATATTACGCGGCTGGTCCTAGGACAATTCCAATGTTATATCTTAGTTTTAAATTCACTTGCTGACTAATATTTTGATAAATTCAATAGGTATCATTAGAGAAATAGTCAGTACCTACCTATAATACCAGTCGAACAATTTTAGTTCAATTACATAAACCTAATAGCTTAGACTGAAAGCCCTCCTCCGTACTAAACATGTTTTCCAGACTCAGTAATTTACAAAATTGTATACAAAATAAATTGAATCAGAGATCATAACAGGGCTCGTTAAAGTAATCAATTTACAATATTATAAGGTCGTCTGCTGTTTTGTCAAAAGAGAATATCATCCAGATAAACAAGTCTAGTCTATTTCTAAAAATACTTTCTCATCGGTGATTCGATGTCTTATGCAAAAAGAAATATACCTACATTATGAAATCCCAGGAGATTATAAAATATGTCTAGAGTTTCAAAAACAAAATATTTCTCTATTGGCGACCCGCCCGAATTCGCACGGCTATATTATGCATGTATTATACATATAAACCTTACAGGGACAGAGAAAGCGACTTTGTTTTACACTATGTAGTGATTGCCAAAATCTATAGAAACCTTCAGATTATTTTCAGAAATTAATTGAAAATAGCTGCGCCCCGCAGTTTTACTACCCGCGTCAGTCCCGATTCCGTGTTTAATATCAAAATAAAAAAGTAGCCTATAGCCTTCCTCGATAAATGGACTATCCAACACAAAAATATTTTTTTAATTCAAACCAGTAGCTCCTGAGATTAGCACGTTCAAACAAACAAACTCTTCATAATATCACTAGTATAGCTTTATAATATTACTAGTATAGATTACTTTATTTCCATACGATATTTTGTTAGACAAAAAGTCTAGGTGCTACCTAAAATTGAAATAAAGTTAGTTCTGCTTCTCATATCCTGTTATTTGTTTTACAAAGAAGGAGTTTTTATTCTAATTTACATATTTACTGAAATAGGCGATTGTTTACCCTATAGCTATTCTTATCGTGTGGAATTCGAATATTCCTGTTCCATGAAAGTGAAACAATTTTTTTAAGTTTTTTTTTATAATCTTTTTCAGATTATAAAAAAAACTTAAAAAATTGTTTTTACTGAAGAAAGCTAAAGGTTATACCTATATTAGTAAATCAATTAAATAAATAAACGTAGGTATATAAAATCCATTAGGTACAATGAATTGGAAACAGAACAAAAAGTGCCGTGGGTAGACGCCGCAGCCGCTATACCTACCACAAGTGGATAAGTATAGATTGTTAAACTAAAACCCATTATTAATGTATTTCTAATCAATAATAAAATTGGGAAACAATAATTAAACACAAAAATTTACTTGTACCTAAGTGTCATTTTGACTTGGCTAAACGTCACAATAATTGCTTTGTTAGACTAGGTCGTACGGTATACGTTTAAATATTAATTAGTAAGTAGGTATTATAATATTTTAGTAAAAGAAGTAAGTAAGTAACTACTTTTTAATACCTATGTAAAAAGTTGTTAAACATTAAACAATCCATAAAAGAAAGTATTTATCATTTGATATATGTATGTATATCCCGTCATAAACCGGCCATACATCTATATCCTAGTGTCCACGTGACCCAAAATCCGATGATTTAGAATTTATAACAATCCCCAATCTTAAACCAATCTTGAATTCGTCACGTGGGGAATAAATAAGTACAAAACAGCAATTTAAATAAAAAAGAGAAAGAAAATCGAACATTCAGTAGGTAGGTAAATAGAATGATTCCTTAGTGCGCCGCGACACTATTGATGTGTTGGTGCGAAATAGGTATGTGTTCATAACACGCGGTCGAGTTCAGTGAACGTTCGTCCGTGGTCTCACCTTCGTAGATAAAACGTCATTTGGACTAGTGCGGGCCGCAGCCGATCGCGACCGCCAAAACTGAGGTATAATGTGGTATAACTACGCCGGTCTTGAGGCAGGCTCGACACGTCTATTTCAAATCATTACTGACTAATCCGTCAACTTCTTAGTAACACTACTCATTTTAAGTGTCCTTCATTTTATAAAGAGCTCGTTAGATGATTTTTGACCGATTCTTTAAATAAATAATAATAATAATTTTTGTTAATAGCTCATTAATGCGACGCACTTGGCTTCGGCCCGTGTTTCTTTTACCCCCCCATGAGGGGAGAAAAACAAAATGTTGAAGAAAAATAATAATAATAAGTTAAAACGATTAAAATACATATTTTTCAGCTAACACGTGTGGTGAACACTTTTAATAATGTAGAAAGTTGGAGCGAGAAAATAACAACATAGTTAAAGATAATAATGTAAACATACTATGTATCTAATCTGTCGGTTTAGTGACGCAATAGCATGAATTTTCCAATAGACGACGATACAAATAGCGAAAAACGTTAGCGTTTCCCAGACCTACCTCAACATGTTATTAGTTACATTTTGTCACCCAGTATTTTTCCGCGCGTTATCTTATCTAAATACTTTTAAAATGATAATACAAAACTCGGTTACATATTGAATAAATATACAAAATCATTTATATGAACGTATCCATAAGCGAAACAATAAAAATTATTCCAGTTTGCACAGATGTATTGGCATTTGACTCATAGATGCTCCGAACTCAAAACGAGGACTTTAGGAGTATATGCACTGTACATTTTATTACTTATTATAATTCTTTACATAATGCTGTAAAGCTATAAAAAGACAGTAAGTATTGATTTAAAGGATGCCTTAGACTCCCTCCCGACCTATAGAAGGGGAGTGGGCGTTTTTGTTGTCTTCCCACACGTTTCACGTCGCGAGTTCACAGCGGGTTCAAATGTAAGTCATTGGGTCAGTGCTGTCGCCTGAAACGTTAAGGGTACTTGTCTAGGCACGCGTACATAAAATATTCTACAAACAACTACCTACCAGCACTCATATTCGTCTAGAAAAAAGAGAACTTATTCTTTCATTATGCAAGACTTTGGCTAGGTAGCCAACACTTTTATGATACGGTTACGTAATCAACAACAATAAAAACGAGTGTTACATATTGTTGAATAAAGCTATTATGCATGATATACAGACAGCAATATCATATTTTTTTTGGAAAAAGATCCACTAAACAGAATTGCTTTACATTAACATCACGATAACAAATCATCCAAATAATTACCAGAAACAAGATTTTACAATTAGATTTTTATCCAATTTAGTAAATAATTATTACTTGTAATGAATTTAAATCCAAAATACGGATGAAAATACGTCAAGATTATAAAAAAAGAGGTACTAATGAGCAGCTAACAATTTAAAATTAGTATTTGTTTACAAATTTGAATATGCTAATACGCATTTTCCATGTTCAACTTGGTACGATTTGAAATGTGCATAATTATTACTTGTCTGACTGCATGTAACAAATTGTACCTAATAAATAAAGTATGTGGTTTTATAAAAACAATATTGTGTCTCGTGTAAGACCTTGTGTCGGTTTAGATGGATTATGTTTCCATATTGGGCTAGGTCAAGATGTTTTGTTTAGCGATACCGGGTACAGGGAGCTGGCTGAGCCCAGGCAATTCGGAGGCGACACGAAGGTGGAGGTTGAGGTAGCTGCGTGGTGGGCGCGGGGTTGTGAAGGCTGTGACGAGGTAAACGGTGGCGCGAGTGGGGGGGTGGGAAGGGAGCGGAGGGGAGGGGGTGCGTCTAGACATCGGCCTTGACCGTCAACACGGTTTCCGCGCAACCGAGGTTGCCGCGACCCACACCCCACAGACCGACTGAGAATAACCGTAATAAGTACCTATCTAAATAACTTATTTATATGATGCTATAATTACAGTGATTTTTTTTTTAAGTTTTTTAAAATTAAAAGTTAAAAAATTAGCAAAAAATTGGATTTGTTCTCTAGTTTGCCATTCTATCGTAAAAATGTAATTCAAAAGTAAGTTAGGATTAAGAATTTTATTGTACTTATTATTTGTCAAATGAATGTTGTGCATAACTTTTATCGGAGCATGAATTTAATTATTGATATGTATGATATTTGTGTATCTGTGTTTTGATTTGTGTTCTGTTGTTGTGCCTTATCACTACATAGTATAAAACAAAGTCGCTTTTTCTGTCCCTATTTCCCTTTGACTGCTTAAATCTTTAAAACTACGCAACGGATTTTGATGCGGTTTTTTTTAATAGATAGAGTGATTCAAAAGGAAGGTTTATATGTATAATACATGCATAATATAGCCGTGCGAAGCCGGGTCGCTAGTAATAAATAAATAAATATATATTATTTTCAAATCCAAAAATGAGAATATAACAAAAATAAGTTAAAAATAAAAACATACATACATCCGAATTGAGAACCTCCTCCTTTTTTTGAAGTCGGTTAAAAAAACTTGAGAGGTGTCAAGGGACACCCGGATAGAACGAAGTTCTTTTCGATTAATTAGTGAAGGAATTGTAATATTTTTACTCTTTTTTTTTTTTTTTAATAATCGTCGCAACACTACACTGTTCAATGCGAAATAGAAAGACGAAACGAAAATAACTGGCTTGCTTTCTATGTAAAAAGTGTCGTTACAACTTTTGGTCTTATCATTTTTTCCGTCTAGCCCCCTTTCGCAACGCGCGATAAGGAACTTCGTTCCAAAAATTAAAGTCTAAAATTAGAAAATGTATTGTTATTAATTAATTTAGGGCCATTGCCACTAGTCATGAGGAACTCATGTTGGTATGTTTGAAATATTGTGAGATAGATGAATAAATTATGTCAATTTAGAAATAATTGTAATAATATTAATGTTTTTTCTTATTCTTTTTGTTATGTACTTATCTTTAAATAATTAATTAGAGTAATTGGTTACGACCGTTCTAATTAAATAAATAAATAAATAAATAAATGATTGTGATCGTCATTAAAACAACAATCACATTTTTTTGTGTCAATTTCAAGACACATATTATGATACTTAGCTTTTTTTAATTTACACAAAAAAATCAATGGTAAATTCAGGTAGATTGTAACACTTTATCGTATAATACTAAATGTACGTAGGTACCTACTTTTGAAAACTACAAAGTTACTGGTACTGTCGGTAGGTTTACTCAGCTAAATAAATAAGTATAGGTAAACGTCTAAAAATTCGGTCGAATAACACGGTTGAGCGAGGAACGCAGCGTCTCACCGCTAGGTCTGTGAACTCGCAGTATTCGACATTGCGCCGACATTGAGTCGGGCTAAATAACGCAGATAGCGTGGGGTCGACGACCGACTTCGCCCAATATCAAGCGGACGATCGCAGGATTCGCAACCACCTGCCTACGTCGCGTCGTCTCTTATATAACCAACAACGACGTGCTGTGCGATGTCGAGTGCCGTTGTCACGACCTACACCAACACCACAATACTTGGACAGGCAACAGACTCTTCGAAATCATTTCACATGTCCCGTTATCTTTACCCACCCAAATTTATACGAAATTTATACTTATCAATTGTACACGGAGTTTCAACGGACTTGAAAAAGATTGTGAATATCTATATTCGATTAATTCTTGGCTAAAATTAATCTAATATTACAGACAGCCAAAAACGCAATAAAGAAGCAGTTAGAATCAAAGATGCCGCTTAATAGCTATTCGGAAATGATGAGGCGGTTGCTTGTGGAGGGCCTTGGAGGGTAGCCGAGGCTAGAGAGGAGGGGAGGCCGAATATCTCCACTCGGGGTGACATTGCGCGGACGTCGACACGATGCCCGACCTACGCCACGGCAGCGGCGCGCAGCCCGCACCTCCTCGCTCGCACCCGACACCGCGGCCCGTGGAAAACGCGCCGCTTCATCCGCTATCATGTTTTAGATCAACATTTAAACCTGATACACGCTAACACGTAGGTAGGTTAATATGTCGTATTACAAGAGCTTTCATGAACGTATCAAACAACAGCATGACAACGATTAATCTTCGTTTAAATCTGACATTAATGCAAAGCTCGTCGCAGTGTTACGTAAATGATGCAATATTTTGAACTTCTTAAAACTTTGTTTTGCCAAATTGGGTAATAACGGTAATTCTTACCGTTTTAGATGTTCTGATAAGAATTTAGGTTACAGAATGCGCTTTAAGAAGGACAAATGCGTTATTTTTGGTACCTTATTTATACAGACACGTGCTTTAAAATGTATAGTGATATTTAGATATGCATTGAAACATAGCAGGATGGTAGTAAGGAAACAAGATAATACCTATTTCGGTTCAAAAACAAATATGATTTTACTATAAGTAGGTTCAATTTTCATGATAATTGAACATATTTAATGGGTACTCAATGGAAAACGTCAAATTTGTTTAAATTTGATAAAATTGTAGGCAATAATTTCTTATCGTTCTTTCTTTAAAAATATAAACGGGTCAGAAGCGGGTTATTATAATACGCATAAGTAAGATTTTAGGTAATTTCACTGACACAACAGATTACAACATATTGAAGAAGAAGTAGGTAACAGGAAAAGATAGCGTAGTTTAATTTGATTAGGTAGAGCTAGAAAGATAGAGAAATAGTATTTTACGCCTGAACTTAAAGGCTCTATTTCTTAGAGAACGCTTGATATCCTAACAAAAGTGGTAAGTTTGAATCTTCTAAGACGATTTTTGAAATTGACTCGTCGACAAAGGGAGTGCAAAGGTACCTAACAGCCCAATAGGGCGGAAAATTGGAAGAGAAAATGTTTTGGCGCGACAAACATATGCAGACTTTAAACTCACATTTTTAGAACTTCTAATGAATATAACAAGTAATAACAATACAACTATTGCCATAAATATAAATATTATGGACTACGGATGTCAAATATGTTTCATAACGACTTTTCATTCCGATGATAATAATCAAAATAACCAATAACAAAAAAAGGCGGCGAAAATAATACTGCAGATGCTAAACACAGATCATTGGCACCTGACATTGAAAAGTCCGATGAAAAAATATAAGCACCTACATACATAATAGAATTTACTTGCTTATTATCTACCTACATTCGACTTTGTTTAAAGAAACTCGAGAGTTTGACTAATTACCATGTAAGTAGGTTAGGTTGCTATCGCATCAGGATTACCAACATTATTCTTAAGCTCAGATGGACGGCTAGACGTAATTATGCGAGCCATTAGTTCGTCTATAGATGCTATAGTCGTATTTATACCTAACTAGCAGCGCTCCGTTTTCACCCGCGTAACTCCCAAACCCGTGAGAATATCGGGATAAAAAGTACCCTATGTTATTCCCAATGAATCAATGTACCTATCCTCGTATTAAGTTTCACTAAAATCAATCCAGTAGTTTTGGAGCCTATTCAATGCAAACAATCCAATATTTCCTCTTTATAATATTAGTAAGATAGATAAGCATCGACTGATGGACCAATCACTTTAGTGTTTATGAATTCTGATGCGACGACATATCGTAGTTTGGCACTGAAAATACCTTAGCCTTAAAATCCTAGTGTCGTCTTCCTCGCACATCTGACAAATTTATCGCACTATCTTACAAACGATAAAAAGAAACAAGAGTAAAATTCGATACTCGACTGTTAAAGAAACAGTTGATTTGAGGACCTCCTTTTTTTTAGAAGGCGGATTAAAATAATAATTGTGTTTCTATTAAATAATTCCATTTGGTATCTAAGAAAAAAGAAAAAGGTGAAATTAAATATAAAAATGTATAAAAGAGCAAAACATATCTACTCTAAGCGGACGAAATCAGTAGAGGTATAAGATCAATTTTCAAATGGTATAACTTATTTTCTTTACTTGCAGAAAATAATAATAGATAACAGTAGGCTAATAATAATAGTAGAAATTCCATGTTGTCTAAACTAAAGAAGCTACGCTGTCTAGAAATCAATAGATAACTTTATTTGTACAACACAGTAAGAAACATAAAACGCGATATACACAAAGTAATAGCTAGAAATTATAAGTTGCACAAATGGTTGTTCTTATCTCTGATAGCAATTTCTTTCAGGCAATCTTTGGATGGAGAAGAATTGATTTAGCATATTATTATAAGGTAGGTTGTGAATTTGTTGAAGCAGAATATTGTAGTAAATAAAAATAAATAATAGGTGAAAATAAGGTTGCATTGCCATTTACAAAAAAAAATAAAGAAAAAAAATAAAAAATAGAGGTTGTTCGATTCTCAGACCTAACGACAAAAAGTTCATACAAATCGGTTCAGCAGTTTAGGTAGAGATTGGTAACTAAAATTTTATAGATATTATATAGGGATTGTTTACATTATTAACTATTAACTATATTACTTAATAGACCAAATATATGTATATTTTAAATAAAATAAATAAATATTGCAGGACATTCCACACATCGCCATCTAGCCCCAAGCTAAGTAACTGCACTTGTGTTATGGGTGCTAGACAACGGATATACTACTAATACTTTTAAACTAATATAGGTAGTTATTTTTAACCGACTTCAAAAAAAGGAGGAGGTTCTCAATTCGGTTGTATGTATGTTTTTACGATAAAGGTTAGGTACCATGTATAATCAAGAGTCTACGGATATTTGATTTATATATTTAGTTATCTTCACTGTATTGACTTGTGTAAGTATTATATTCTCTTGTACTCATACGCTTCCCAAATGACGCTAATGACTGATGGATGATTAATGCTCATCATGATATCATGATGAGCATTAATCATTGAGAAAAACATATTATAATGAAATCGAATGCTGGCAACTCTAATACTAGCAAAAGGTTTTAATAATCACTAAATAGTATAAAAAAGTCACTTTTCGCCGTCCCTATATCCCTATGTCCCTTTGTATGCTTAGATCTTTAAAACTACGCAACGGATTTTGATGCGGTTTTTTTAGTAGATAGAGTGATTCAAGAGGAAGGTTTACTATATGTATAATACATGCATAATATAGCCGTGCGAAGCCGGAGTGGGTCGCTAGTTTTAATACAAAATGGAAACATTTGTTTAGATGTCAGGGTTGAATTTACTAATTATTATGATACCAAATTTTTTGCGATAACCCAGAAACACATCACGTGCTGAATTTGATGATTGGAGTGACAATTAGAACTCGTGTATTGGTTATTTGCGTGTTTTTGTGACAATTTATTCATTTGACTTAACTCAGTATTTTTATGGAGCTTAAAATAAGTGAGAAAACTTGTAAATACTAGGTTCATACGCATTAATAACTTTAGTAGTGGAAAAACATTCATTTATAATCTATTTAATTTTTTTTGGTTTCGCTTTTAGCGATAAGGCCATCCATTGTGCCATATTGTTTGGTTTTTTTTTAAACATACCTATTATGTTAGAATTAATGTTTATTATAGAGTCTATCTTTTTTTTCTATCTAGAGTCTAAATCGACCTAAACTGAAACATAAGATTTTCCACGCTTTTTAGTGAGTTTGAGACGCATTTCTGTCTGGTGATGCGTAGAAAGTGTTTTTTGCTTTATACTTCTTCATAATCAGTTCTCTTTTTAGTTGCATCTTAAGTAGTAGTTGTATCGCTAAGCCTAACTGCTGAGCCATCTCCCTTATATCCAGATTCTGTCTATTATGCGTTGAATGCATTCAAATCACCGCTTCATCGTTTTTTTTTGGGTTTACCTCAATGACATTATTTAAAGTACTTATAATGTCTGACTGACGGATCTGATCTGACCTCTGATCGTAGAGACCTGAAATTTGTAGGGTGTGTTTTTTGTATGACGTAGGCATCCGATAAGAAAGGATTTTCCGAAATTCTAAACCTTGGGG
Source organism: Idaea aversata (assembly GCA_907269075.1). Lineage (NCBI taxonomy): Eukaryota > Metazoa > Arthropoda > Insecta > Lepidoptera > Geometridae > Idaea > Idaea aversata. The sequence goes on from OU026100.1 coordinate 2,830,684, forward strand.
GGTGAAAAAGAGGGACAAAGTTCGTATGGGTTAACGTGATTCCTTGGTCCATCTACTCCAATTTTAAGGGTTCCGTAGCCAAATGGCAAAAAACGGAACCCTTATAGATTCGTCATGTTTGTCTGCCTGCCGTATGTCACAGCCACTTTTTTCCGAAACGAACTATACTGTTGAAACTTGGTAAGTAGATGTATTCCGTGAACCGCATTAAGATTTTTATTGACTTCTACGCGGATGAAGTCGCGGGCAAAAGCTAGTCATATTACATTATAACAGGCAGGCCTTGAGTAAATAGTTAGATACGATGATACGCCTATCTAATTATACATTTAGACACGTTAGATTTACAACTTTGTTGTTAACTTTAGACGTTTAGGATATTGTAAACAATCTAGGGTTATCACAAACAGTGTTATCTACATGTGCCAACGTAGCTAACTTAGATTGCTTTTGTAGGAAGCATTTAAACTGGATAGAATCTTGAATATGTATACATGAAAATCTGTTAATACGGGAATCTGTAGTACCTATTGGAAATCTGAAAAATTGGGTATCTGTAGACATGGAAACAAAGCTATGAAACTACCATGGTTACCCAAGGAGAGGGTAGAAAAAAGTTCGCCAATTGATACGGTGAGGTTCTCCTGTCGAATACAAAACTGTGTTACGAGTGAGAATAGCTTTTGCATCACAGGACACTGGAGATTTAAAGAAAAGAAAAGTAAAACAGGTAGATCAAATTATATACATACATACAATGAAAATCAAATGGTAGATAGGCGTTACTAGGTTTTTAAACTAACATGGTTATTTTCACTACCAAAGTTATTGCCAAAGCTATATTTTTATTTTGTGGAGCTCGATATTTCGATGCTAATTCAAGCTCCATTTGCACGAGACGAACCTAAAACGACACATCTAAATACCTATCGAGAAATAAGAATATGTGAATGTCCTGTTCTAAATAACTTTAGTAAGGTGTTAACAGCCCACATATTTTTTTTATGTCACCTATAAGAACATTTGGACTAATGAGATGAATTTAACGATATCCTAATTAAAGAAATCCATCGAGTGGTTTGGAAGATATAAGGGAATCACTATTACTATCATCACTACATAGTATAAAATAAAGTCGCTTTCTCTGTCCCTATGTCCCTTTGTATGCTTAAATCTTTAAAACTACGCAACGGATTTTGAGGCGGTTATTTTTAATAGATAGAGTGCTTCAAGAGGAAGGTTTATATGTATAATACATGCATAATATTGCCGTGCGAAGCCGGGGCGGGTCGTAAAGAATATTAGAAACAAACATAAAAAAATAGGCGCGAAAAAATAAACTTTTCCTTGCAGTCGGATAAAAACATGTTTTATGAGTTCGTCTACCCAAAAGTCGTAACCTATTAAATTGGAGCTGTAATAGAAAGTATCATAGTTTCGACAAAATAAGTACTTACATTATAAGTCGATGATTCTATATTATCCAAAGTACTAGCAAAATTCGAAAACAACCACGCGTCCTCGACTGCACACATCGCGTAAAAAAAAAACAAATCACTGCACAAACACAGTTCTAAGGTCGTTGCACTGTTCTTTTTAATTCAGTTAAGACAGCATGCTGTTTGAGTGTCTCGCACGCACTGTGAGTCTGAGTACGCAATGCGTGCACGCAGGCCACGCCTCGTCCCCTCCAACAAGCACGGTAAATTCACGCGCCGCCCAACGACCGACCACGAGCCCATCGCCTTTCAGATTGGTCCCTTTATATATTACTCGACGAATAAAGGCAAAACATTAAATTTTCCTGAAGCGTTGCCAAGTGCAGCGGCCGCTATTGGTTCGGACTGACGAATCCTCAAAGTGTCGTACGAGAATTACTTTATGTATGTTAATGAAGGTTAATAAATAAGATAACAATAACATTTGTTATGTTAAAGAAAATACAATAGGTTATTAACTTGTTACAAATAAAAACATTAAAAAAATATTTATCATTTCACACGTAAGTTTGTTTCAAGCAAACACAATCACTGATATTATTAGGTACGCCCTTAATTTTAGGTACGATCGGCTGCATAATTGCAGACCCACCGTAGAGCTCCAAAATTGCTGTTATAAAAATGTTTTCAACACAAGCAAGATTCCAGATACCTACTTTGGTTGAAGTTTAAAGTCTTCTAACTCATGAATTTATCAAACAAAAATTATTAGATTGAAAACATTCCAATAATAGTAATTTTATAACTCTACCGGAGGCTGCAATTATGCAGCCGACTGTACCTATATATGTATACAATGTGTTCCGACAAGGGTAATGTAATTCAAATGGGGGTTGTTCTGGGCGTCTGAGCCAAGAACTTTATGTTCTAGTTGTTTGCTCTACAATCAGCTGCTATTAACCTAAGGGTTTACTTTTTTATTGAATTTAAACTATACCTACTATTTTAAACACTAATAGACGTTTTTTTTTTCAGGACATTCCACACATCGCCATCTAGCCCCAAGCTAAGTAACTAGACTTGTGTTATGGGTGCTAGACAACGGCTATACCTACTACTTGTATACTTTTTTTTTGTAAATATAATATACTTATATGTAATACAGATAAACAACCAGACCGCAGACAAATATCTAAGCATAAATACTTGTCTGTGGCAGGAATCAAACCCGCAACCCTGTGTTTGGCAGTCCGGCATGGTGACCATTGTGCCAAGTGGGTCGTCAAAAATACAGCAGGTTTAAATTAATTAATAATTTTGAAGAAAATCAGTTAATTTTCAAAGTAGAAATTTAAATAGCTTCGGATTATGTTCTTCCTAATCTTTGTCTTCTTGAAGCCAAAAACTCGCAATTTAGCCAATCACAGGAGTGGTCACAGTCAGTATCACAGATTTATGTAACTCAGTTTTTTTACATATGATAGGTCAGCGTTTAACCACTATCATACCTGCCTGATTGGTAGGTGACGATGCGGCCTAAGATATAACACGCCTTCCTAGAAGATACCTATTCACTCGCGACTTGAAGACCCCCAAATTGTACACGTCAGGAAAGACAGATGCAGACAAACTAAATGGACAGGTCTATAAAACCATCATTTCATCAACCAACCTTTTGTATGGTAGTGAGGCGTGGCCGGTGCTTGAGCGACATAAGCAGGAGCTGCGTGTCACGGAGATGAAGATGTTGCGCTGGATGTGTGGAGTGACGCGAAAGGATAGCGTCAAGAACTCTCGCATCCGGGGCAGCCTTCATGTCCGAGACATTGCAGATAAATTGCAAGAATGTCGCCTACGCTGGTACGGTCACGTCTTGCCAAAACCGGCTAGTTACGTGGGGAACACATGTCTTGCCATGGCACCTCCGCCGGGCCGTGGCAGACTGGGTAGACCCAAGAAGTGCTGGCTTGACGTCGTGAAGGGTGATATGCGTGCAAATGGCCTTACTAACCAGGATGCCGAAGATCGTGCGAAGTGGAGGTGTAAAAGTAGGAAAGCGGACCTCGGGCTCCCGAGAGGGATGCAACCGGGAACATCGCTCGGATGATGATGAGGAAAGACAGATGCAGGCAACCTATTCCATTCCCTTGCTTTACGAATAAGGAATGACGAAGCAAAGCGCTTAGTGCGAACGTCTGGTATGTCCACCATGAACCGGTTAAAATAAACTATTTTTTTAACATTGGAGAGTGTTTTGTATTTGACAAAAATGACATCTTTTTGTATCAAAAAACTAGTCAGCCCTTACTCAGCAACAATTTCACGTTAAAATAACGGCATCTGTCGAGCAGTTTGAAACTAATTTAGGGAAAAAGCCCTAGCTAACGTGCTTAGAGGTAGGGGCCAATGCAAAATGCCTGTCGACTATATTAACTCAAACTGTACTTATCCGAATCAAAGTAAGTCAAGCCTTTATAGGGTTCCGTGCCTCTAATTTCATTTTTCATCGAATTTTCATCTTTAAATTAAATCTACCAAAATATAGGAAAACAACACACCAAAAAACGTAACATACAACAACAATAATTATTTTCCATGCCTACATGAAATTGATAACTTTTTTATGGTATCTTGTTTTTTTGGCGCCTAAATACGCCTTATGGAACAAAAGACGATTATGTATGTAGATATTAGGTATGTAACTAACGTTACAAAAATTTAAAACCACACAAAATAGATAACCTTCGAGTCCCGTAACATCTAAGTACCTACCTAATTTTATTAAAAACCACATGTAGTTTTAAGGGTTCCGTACCCAAAGGTAAAAACGGGACCCTATTACTAAAACTTCACTGTCTGTCTATCATCAAGTTGTATCTCATGAACCGTGATAGCTAGAAATAGAAAAAGTTCACAAATTATGTATGTATGTTGCCGATATAACAACAAATAGGTACTTAAAACAGAAGAAAAATAATATTTCAGTGGCTACCATTGGTACGGAACCTTTCGTTCACGAGTCCGACTCGCACTTGGCCTGTTTTTAAATACATTACAAACTTTGTTCAAAAATGGATGACAAATATTGAGATACAAAGATTTTATTAAAATGTATTCAGTTCAAAACTTCAAGATATTCTTCTTCACTGAGTCACAAAAGTAGGTTCAAATAACTTAGGTATATCTTTAAATTATGTTTTTACTGCAGACTCTACTTTAAAACAAGGAAATGGTTAAAATGTATCGTCTACATGCTTATTTTTTTTTACTTCTAAATTAATTAACTCTAACAACATTATTCTGACTAAAAATACTGTATTAAATCATGGCTGGGAATTTCAAATGTAGTAAAATATTGCCAACAAACATATTCAAGATTTTTTTCCAAGCAATCTAACAACAATAATTAGGTACCTAATTTTATTATTAAAACATTAAAATATTCTTCTTTCGATGTTGAATCTAAATTAAATCTAAGAGTTTCAGTCTAATTGTTATGCTTTTACAGTAAATGATTGACGAATCTGGTAAAAATCACATAAATTCACACTTATACGTACAAAACTGATTTATCTAAGCCCATCGATTTAAGACGTGCGTTACTTGTAATGAGGATTTTAATTAGTTTAAAAACCCATATTTACATATTAAACACCAAAAACTGTTACTTAACTATGTACTTATATTATGTGTTTTTAATTAATTCATTAAATTGTGCAGAATTTGGAAAAAAACTGTTTAAATGTACGAGATGATTCATTGGATAGAAGTTAATATATCGTTAGGTATCCCTTTCTCCAGACTGAATCACGGCATCATTTGAATTGGATAACTATCCAATAAGTTATTGATGAGTTAAATAAGAATCACTGAGCTTATAAGACAGAGAATCCAATAGAAAAAACAAGGCCCTCAAACAATGCTCTAACAAAGGGAGCAAGGCAGAATAGCGCAGCGTGATGATGTCATGGGTAGACTACAAAGGCAGACAGACAAAAACTAACTACACCTAATTCCTTAATCTGAATCCTATAATAGAATACCTATTTAGTTAACTACACCTGTTAGGTATATCAGACAAAGGCCTTGAACAACTCCTAGGAGGGAAAAATTTTAAGTAGCTATGACGAAATATAATAAAATTGCATACGTCTTATCTACCTACTGCAATCAATTAGCACTAGCCTCAAGGTCACTGTAACTACCTGGTAGATGAAACGATTTAGTTCCAGTTGCTACCTAAAGTTTCAAGAAAACCATACATAATATACTCTAAATATGTTCGCAATATATCATACATTGAGTAGGTAAGTAAGCAGTAAATGAGATTCATTATCCAACATCAAACAATCCGCACAAAAAGAAGTCTGTATACGCGTAGGTATATTTAAGAACGACTTCGGCCAGACTTGGTGCTCGTTAAGCCCGTCTTTTCGGCTATAATATCGATAAACATCCCGTCAAGCCCTAGGCTGTCTATGTGTAGGTTGTCTTAGGGCAGGCACGCGGCGTCGGCGCGCCACACCGCCAGGCCTAAACTTAGCATTTTGACTATAGGGCTGTCTATAACAATGTTACTAAAGTTAACATTGATACAGATTTTAATAAACTTTAGAGAATAATGTAACTAAATCCCAAATACAATGGAGCTGAAGGAATTATTAATATTGAAGTTAGTATTCAGGCTGTTGAAAACTGTTTACTTAATAATATAGTTTAGGAAACAAGATAGTTTTTTATGGACTAGTTTTATGAATATGACATAGAATATAATTGACGTGTTTTGGGGACTAGATATTTATCAGCTAAACAAGACAACCCTAAATCGAATGTTGTGGGAGGGAGAGGAGGCAATTCGTGGAATAGGTTTTGATAATGTGAGCGTGCGTATCAAACACAAATAAAAACGTATTAGTGTGCGCGCCGCCGGTTCATTGTCAAGGCCAGCAGCCAAATCTCCCGCCTGAGCCCCCCTCACTCCCAACCTCACTCTACCTATAGTCAATTATTCTTATTCGCCCAATACTTCGTATAGCTCAGCATATAATGCGCGAACAGAGAACTTCTCATTTTTACCCCGTCTAAGTCGAGCCGCAATAGTTAGTTCACATGCCGAATTATTTGTGATTTAAGCCTCGATTTCATTGCTTAGCGGTTTGTGATACTGGTATGCGGTTTCTGTCGACGTGATAATCGAATATTTTTAACATTGCATATCGCATTCCGGCTTTTTATTATCTGTGCTGTGCTTGTGTGAATTTAGATGGTATAAAAACAAAAACACTGACATGCACTCGTCGGTCTAGGCTAGACAACACGCTAATATATAGGTTCGAGACACGAATTATCAAGGTCTAGCTAAAGCATAATCACGATCTATTGGATCAGAAGTCGCGACTTTATGCAAATTGTATTACTCATCAGAAAAATTCACTATGTATTCAGAAATTATGTTAGGTACCTAAGTAGGTACTTCGTTTTTAGGATTCCGTAGCTACCCAAAGGGTAAAAACGGGAAACTTTTACCAAGACTCAACTGTCAGTCTGTCTGTCTCTGTCTCTCACCAGGCTGTACCTATCTCATGAACCGTGAGATAGCTAGAGAGTTGAAATTTTCTCATATTATGTATTTCTGTTATTCTAACAAATACTAAAAACAGAAAAATATATTTAGAAGTGGGGTTACAACATGGTACGGAACCCTTCGTAAGCAAGTCCGACTCGCACTTGGCTGGTTTTATAATTTTGTTAGTACAATGTCGGGATTCCAGATTCTCATCCATCTAAGACAAAGTATTATCATTTATTGAGAGTATTATGAAGGGCAACACGGAAGTATTAGCTGTATTATAGGTACGGTTATCTTTGGATTAATATGTCCATGACCATGTCGCAACCTAAGGTCAAGAGTTATCGACCAGCATCATCGCATTGCTTACGATACGGACATATCATATCATATTGCGCTAATTAAAATACTAACGCCTGTCATATTTCATAACTATACCAACCTATATTAGCTGTATATAGCCTTATAATTTCACCTTCTTATGTTTCAATCACATAATTTTAATAAATCTCTTCTCTTCTATGCTAATCTTTTTCAAACTTCACGTTTTCGGTCTTAGCAATTTAAGCATCAGTAACTAAAACATCGGTGAGATTTTTTTTATTAAATTGCTTATTAAAATTAACTTTTTTTTAGTTTTAAAATTAACTCATTTAAGTAAGTAAAAAAAAGTGAAAAAACTCTACTTAATTTATTCTCTGTTTTTAGTTTTTTTGTTGTTATAACGGCAACAGAAATACATAATCTGTGAAAATTTCAACCGTCAAGCTATCACGGTTCGTGAGATAGGTACAGCCTGGTGACAGACAGACAGACAGTAAAGTCTTAGTAATAGGGTCCAGTTTTTATTCGTTGGGTATGGAACCCTAACAATCTGTAAACAGTACACCAAATAATTAATAAAATGGAGCACCACGATAAATTGCGTGACACACATTTTAATATGTAGATTTTATCAAGTGTTATCGTTTCTTTTTTAAATTACATTGTTTGCATGATCAGTTATATAATCTTTGATAGTTTTGTTTTTCCACAAACTTGGTCTTACTTTTTTTTTTACTTTTTATTTCCAAGTCTTATTCTTTAATCTGTTTTATTTTAGAGTGTAAGTAAAGAAGTACATAAAGTATTGATTGAAATATAATGTTTCTAAAATCTTAAATACTGGTTCAATAATATTGTTAATTAGTTAGTCCCATTTTTTTTTCTCTTGAAGCACGGAACCTTATTACATTGAATGACTGAACATATTAAATACCAAAACCATTGAACTTGTTTGCGAAGTCTGAAGTAATATTTCTTAATAAGTTAAATATATTGTCACCATGCTAAAAACTAATTTAGACAGAGAAAAGATATGGCCTGCAGTCAAGGCCGCCTTTTATCATATTTTATGCAACCTTCTGCAAGCAAGATTAGATAGAAAGGCCCAATGTTCGCTTTCTTTGTGATAAATTTCTTTTTTTATTTATGTACTTACTCAAGCACTAAGGTGAGTGTTTACTTCGAATATCAACGGGTATTGTTTGGAAATTTAATCTGGTATATTTGTCTATGTTGATGACGTAGCACTTTGTTTATTTTCACCGGTTGGTTGGCCAGTTTGAAAGATCAAATTGAAACAAAACGCAACTATAAAAAAGATGGTTAATTGTTTTTTTACTATCAATAAAAGCCAAACAAGGAAGGCAGCGGCCTTGGTTTTAGAATAAGACATAATGGACTAATAAATAAATTTAATATCAATAAAATAACAAGAACATCATTAATTATAATAATACTTCTTACATTAATTATTTAAATTGATACAGTGGGGTCCATCCAGAAAATTGAATTAAATATGTATTGAAACAAGTAGTCATCAAATTGACAAATAAGTCTATTGTTATAAAAATAAACTAAGTACTTATAGATAGGTAGATCAGCAGACAACAAAAAAAGCGATAATAAAATTTAAATATTGGTACGAAGACAAAGTAAACAAAGACAAAAAATCCACTTAGGTAGGTGAAAATTCAGTTATCAACACATCAGATTAACATAAAGCTTATCCCCTCCCTATAAGCCCGGACGCATGTTTTTTTTAAGGTACGGCGAGATTCTAAAAATATATTGAGTAAAAAGTTAACGGTATTGCTAAAGTTTTAAGTAAACAACGATGAAAAATCTAGTTACGGAAGAAGTAAATTAAAAATTTAATTAAAACAAAACGGTAAACACTGTCGTAACAGTTTTTAATATTTAAAAAACACGGTGAATATAGGTACATACTACCAGAAAATTCCAAGTTAAAATAAGCATTAAAGATTCAGATTTGTGTAAATCTATGAAAATGTTAAAAAAATGAGCGGAAATAAATTTTAATAAAACATTATGAAAAACTTGGATAGGCACGAAAAACATACTCAGATGAAAGGTCGGTTTACTCAGCAGATTACCCAATATTCAAGTAAAAAGATATATTTAATTTAGGTATAAATAGATACAAAAAGTGAAAATAAATATGGCTAGGTTAAAAGTAAAAGTAACTTCAAGATTATGATTTGTGGGCATATAGATGAGAAATCTACTCATAGGTAAGAGGTCAGATCTATCAGATTACCCAATATTAAAAGTGAAAAATACGTCTAAAACCTAAGAAAATGCACGTCAATAATAAAACTGATCGTCACGACTAAAGATTCTGATTTCTGTAGGCATGGTACCAAAAAAACATACTCAGGTGAGTGGTTAGGTCTATCAGATTACCCAATATTAAAAGTGAAAAATACGTCTAAATCCTTAGAAAATGCAAAGTAAATAAAAATGAACGTTAAGACTAAAGATTCAGATTTCTGTAGACATGTTACCAAAAACATACTCAGATGAGAGGTCAGGTCTATCAGATTAACAAATATTAAAAGTGAAAAATACGTCTAAATCCTTAGAAAATGCAAAGTAAATAAAAATGAACGTTAAGACTAAAGATTCAGATTTCTGTAGACATGTTACCAAAAACATACTCAGATGAGAGGTCAGGTCTATCAGATTAACAAATATTAAAAGTGAAAAATACGTCTAAATCCTTAGAAAATGCAAAGTAAATAAAAATGAACGTTAAGACTAAAGATTCAGATTTCTGTAGACATGTTACCAAAAACATACTCAGATGAGAGGTCAGGTCTATCAGATTAACAAATATTAAAAGTGAAAAATACGTCTAAATCCTTAGAAAATGCATAGTAAATAAAAATTAACGTTAAGACTAGATTCAGATTTCTGTGGGAATGTTACCAAAAAAACATACTCAGGTGAGAGGTCAGGTCTATTAGATTACCCAATATTAAAAGTGAAAAATACGTCTAAATCCTTAGAAAATGCAAAGCAAAAAAAAAATGAACGTTAAGACTAAAGATTCAGATTTCTGTGGGAATGTTACCAAAAAAACATACTCAGGTGAAAGGTCAGGTCTATCAGATTACCCAATATTAAAAGTGAAAAATACATCTAAATCCTTAGAAAATGGAAAGTAATCAAAATTAACATTAACACTAAAGATTCAGATTTCTGTGGGAATGTTACCAAAAAAACATACTCAGGTGAGAGGTCAGGTCTATTAGATTACCCAATATTAAAAGTGAAAAATACGTCTAAAACCTAAGAAAATGCAAGTTAAATAAAAATGAACGTCAAGACGAAAGATTCAGATTTCTGTGGGAATGTTACCAAAAAATCATGCTCAGGTGAAAGGTCAGGTCTATTAGATTACCCAATATTAAAAGTGAAAAATACGTCTAAATCCTTAGAAAATGCAAAGTAAATAAAAATGAACGTTAAGACTAAAGATTCAGATTTCTGTGGGAATGTTACAAAAAAAACATACTCATGTGAGAGTGTGAGAGGTCAGGTCTATTAGATTACACAATATTAAAAGTGAAAAATACGTCTAAAACCTAAGAAAATGCAAAGTAAAAAAGTACGTCAAGTCTAAAGATTCCGTTTTCTGTATGCATATAGCGGAAATAATCTTTGGACGAGTGTCAAAACATGAAAAGATTGCGTGAAAAATAGAAGCTCCGTTAGAATCCGAGGCCGCCTATCACCCAGGCGGTATCGATCACGGCGTTGGGGTAGGTCGGGCACGCACACCGTTCCATGCGTCGTTGTTCGCTGTTTGGTAACACGTTCACTTTTAGTCTAGGCTAGATATATCTGAATATCCTAGGTCTATGTACAGGACTTTACAGGAGTTTGGGATATAATTGTCAAATTAACCACAAATATACATAGGATGGTTACGCTAAAGAGACTGTGTATTTTAATATTTTTCAAAACTGTGAAAATAGCACAATTTCCTGAAAGTGTCTGTGACTGTTTAAACCAGATTATGGAAAAAAATAATTTATACAGATATGTTTATTAATTAAAATAATTTGCGGCACAAATTTTAATAATCACCACCTTGTATTAACATAATAATGGTTCTTTGTAAGAGGAAATATCGCTAATACGATAAATTCGGCAGTGATGTTGATAAAATGTTAGGATAGGTCAAGGCAAAACTTATTCCGCTAAAAATAATATCACTATGGGAAGCCGGCGGACGTCGAATTTTATTAAAAAAAATATGTAAATGTACGCACCACATCCTCCATCTCCATCCCCATCCAGTCCATGTTGGCCGGCTAATTGAATGTCTAGGTTAGGTTGATTTTAGTCTAGTGCTGCGCGAAAGTAGTGCGCGTCGCGACGTTCGGTACACGAGTGCAGCGTGTCGTATATGTTGCACCGAAATTTTGTTCCCGCCACCGGAGGACCCGCGCCCCGCGCCGCACCCCCGAGCTCGCAAAATTTCAAACTTCGACGTGCGCCGATCGCCCCTAGATGGCGTTATCAAACCCCCCCTCCCTTCCCCTTCCTACCATACCGAACGTGGCCTTGAACTTGACTAGTCGTCGCCGCGAGCGACCCACATTTGCGGCCGTCCCCGCCCCCCGCCCAGTCGCGCGCACTGTCACGGCCACCTGAATGGATCTCTACAGCATAAGGTTGAAATTCGCGCACTCGCTCTGAACTCTCGTTTTCATTCCATTACGTCACACCGTATATTGCAACGGTGCCGGTGGATTATCGGCACATACGAGCTAATGCCGATATCTACTAGTTAGAAACCACTTCCTATTTTTACGACTTTAACATTACCGTTTATATTACTCACGTCCATTTTTTGTTGAATAAAACGTTTTTTTAGGTTAGGTATTTTTTTTTGGATGGGCAATTTTTTTTATGTCACACAGGGACCCACTGTGTGACTTAATAAAAAATGCCCAACGGCAAGCGTCATCGAGGTAGACCCAAAAAACGAAGGCACGACGCCGACGACCTGGATGCATTCGACGCAGAGTGACAAAACTATCTGGAGATCGGGACATATGGAAGGAAACAGGGCAGTCAGGGGGAGGCCTTTGCCCAGCAGTGGAACACAACAGGCTATTTAAAAGAAAAATATAACATTTTTTTATTTATATTTATAAACAAAATAACGGTCCAAAATGTAATAAAACCGGACCGTTTTGCATAAAACGTGTTGTTATCTGTTCGTGACAATTTAACGAGTAGGTAGGTGAAGGTAGACTACAATACCGAAGTCGTAGGACGGACCGCAGACTGCAACGCATTGAGTCATGTAATGTACACACATGTAGGTATCGACCACCGGTTCATATTAAATAATGCATTCATAACAACTGCAGTTATGTTATTCTATACGTCATTTGTGAATAATTATGAATTTATTAAAATTTTCAGGGACATTTTAAATCAGAGTTTAGCTCGGAACTTATTGACTGACTGATATTATTGTATTTACGCGCAGCCCAAATTGATGGCTGAATCGGGCCAAAATTTGGCATACATAGATATTATGACGTAGGCATCTGCTAAGAATTTTGGAAAATTCGAAATTTGTGAGTAAAAGCTTTTTTTTATAGGTATAGGTAAAGAGTGCAGAATCAAAAAAACTTTAAATGGTACATTTTTCGATAAAAAAACTGATAAAATAGGTACGTACTTAACTGTAATTTTTTTGGAAACTTAGGTTAAGAATCTGAGCTTAAAGAATGATAAAATAAGACTTAAATTCTTTATAGAAAATATTTAAAACTATAGCTATAGTTTGAAATATTTATATTCTAGTTATACATATTTTCTTAACATTTTATTATAATAAATTACTAACAAAATAAAAATAAAAATGTATGTAGGTATTCAGGGCTAAGATTACCTTGACCCATATAAAAAAAACAATGTTGTATGCAAGAAACCATCTTAAAAATAATAAAATATAAAAACTTACTAAAAAAAAGCATTTAAACAAAAAAACGTTTATTATTGAAATAATTTCCACAAAACTTTTGGCTACCTACACCATACACCTACTAGCGCCATCTAGTTCGTTTCAGGTGAGACGTTTAATTATATTTCACTCTTTACTTCATTGTCTCATTACTTAGCTCTTTGCTATCATTACTAGCTCTCATAACTAGCTTTATTAAATTAAAAAAAAAAAGTTATTTTTAATAGACTCAAGAGGAAGGTTTATAGGTAAAAATACATGCATAATATAGCCGTGCGAAGCCGGGCGGGTCGCTAGTCTATACTAAATTATAAAGCTGAAGAGTTTGTTTGTTTCTCTGAACGCGCTAATTTCAGGAACTATTGGTTCGAATAGAAAATTATTTTTGTGTTGGATTGGATAGCTCATTTATCGAGGAAGGCTATAGGCTACTTTTTATTTTGATATTCCCACAGGATCGGAACTTACGCTGGTGAAACCGCGGGGCGCAGCTGGTACTGTATATATTTTTTAATGTAGATCTATTAACTTACAAATAAAATTAAATAGGTTTTAAACAAAGGCCAAAACAGATAATAATATGTATTTTATCTAGTTACTTAAAATGCACTTTTGAGTTCTATACCCATCGATAGAGAGCAATACGACAAACAAATAATGTATTCACACCAAACCTATATACCTACAGTGAATTTCAGAGAATTTGTGGTTTATTTACAGGGTTTTCGTGTTTTCTTGTGAGTTTTACATACTTACAATTTTCGCCAAATCGACGTTACAGTCGTTCTGCCGTGACCATAAAAAAACCGCAAAAAAGGCAGGTATAGAGGTAGTTGTAAATAAGAATTTTAATTCATTTCTTTGTTGAAAATCAACCACAAAACAAGCAGTTACAGGGACAGTTAACTTAAAAAAACTTAAAACTAACGTTTGATCAGCAGGAACGTACCGAGTAACAGCCATCAGTCTCATCATTTAACGACCCAGTGGGTACAATGGTCACCATGCCGGACTGCCAAACACAGGGTTGCGGGTTCGATTCCCGCCTCAAACAAGTATTTATGTAAAGTATTTGTTTGTGGTCTGGGTATTTCTAATGTATCACTATCACTACATAGTATAAAATAAAGTCACTTTTCGCCGTCCCTATGTCCCTTTGTATGCTTAGGTCTTTAAAACTACGCAACTGATTTTGATGCGGTTTTTTTTAATAGATAGAGTGATTCAAGAGGAAGGTTTATATGTATAATACATGCATAATATAGCCGTGCGAAGCCGGAGCGGGTCGCTAGTATATTTACAAAAGAAAAGTAATAAGTAATAACAATTTACTTTACTTATTACTTTTTAATTTATTGATTTGTTTATTTAACGGGTGGGTATATATTCTACTGATATTCGTATGCACTGTTCTTCTCTAAATATTATATTGTATTAAAATGAAAGTTATTTTGAGCGTTTATGAATACTCTGAAGATTTTTTTTATATAAAATAGTGTAGCGTCGATTGTACGTAGATGCCAAGACAAACCCAGTTAGGTTTCCTGGCATTGTTTAACTAATTCATTGTAAGAAATTGTATATGTCCTTTTTAAATAATAAATAAATAAATAATAATAATTCATAGGATGGGCAAAATCTAATGATTAATATAACTCCTTCAAAAAAGTGATCAAGAAGCCAAGAACTAGGGGGGCCTTATTCTTCACAGGGCCCTCGGCATGTGCCTATCGAGCCCAATGGAAAAGAGGGGCCTGTATGATTTTAATAAAACATGCTGGACTCACCTCAACTGTTAGAAATCAGTGTCTGGTTGCCGGTCGCATATTTCCTCAGAATTGTTGCCATGGTTACGGTCATGCCAGGACATTGCTGTAATGTGAAATTATAATTTAGTATTGATGGGGATTAATAAAGGCTATTTTATTTTATTTATTTATTTTATAATGGGGATCCTTAAAAAAGATGGCTTGTTGTGGGATTTGTCTTAGCTGTAATTAGTGTTAATTTAAATAAATTAGATTAATGTTCTTATGTATAGAGAAGATAAAATTCAATTCAAGTGCAATACCAGAAGACAGTCAGAAATACAGACACACAGAAAATTACAAAACTGGTTTTGTGTATAACTATACTAATATTATAAAGCTGAAGAGTTTGTATAAAAAAATATAAAACAAAAACTCAAATAGATATAGGAAGAGATACATAATAACAATCGAGCAATAAATTATGTTAACAATAAAATGTTATATACTTGCATTGTTCGTAAATAGGTATAAATGTGAGAATAATAAGAAACTTTATTAAACTAACTGAAGTATAAAATATACTCAAATAGACCTTTTTATTTGGGTCCTTTTTGCGTGAGTGGAGTAGGCATCTATACTACCCGCTCAGCTTAGTCGACCATGTTTAGAGGAAAGCACTTTAGACTAACATATTGTTTGGTGAAACCAATGTAGTCGTCCATGGTTTTATTCGTTTTAGAGCTAGGTTAAGTTGGAACATATTGTTTAGAAATTCAAATGTATTTAATTTTACAAAAGTGAAAGTATTTACATTTTGTTTTTAAAAGGAAAGGGTACCGGGGGCTCTCGCCCTAGATAATGACAATAGAGCAAATTTTTTTTTTTGCATAAAACTTATACCTAACTGCCATGACCATGCCCCTATGTTTTGTTTTGTTTTTTTTTTTTTTTTTTAAATCTAAATATATTTGCTATAGTGTCATTATCCAGGGAGGAAACAGTCGACTATGTTTGTATGGAGGGAGCGCAGGTACCCTTTCACCTTAATTTAAATGGTGAAAGATCAAACGGAGAAGATTATTCGCATGCTGTTAAGTATTCTCTGAGCGAAAGCAATAAGATTTAATTGGGGTCACTCCGAGACTTCAAAGATAGAATGTCCTAAGTGCCTGTAACAACATTGGTGTCCTTTTTCTAAGTTTGAAACTCTATTCTTACATAAAACTAGCCTCATTTAGATAAGCTCATAGATAAATTTATAATACCACAACCAGATAACTCCAGTATTATGTAAACACTAATAAAAAGTAGGTAGCTCTTAAAAATTGCAACTAAAACATACCTACAATATAACAGAGGCTTGCATCAATTCCACTTAAGTTTTTTAGTGCATTCCAGATTAGTTTCCATTCACTTTATCCAGAGTAAGTAGTTTTTTGAACATATATTACGAAGACCTGTCACTGGCCAAGGCTGTTGCATCGATGATTTCACAAGTGTTGACACGAAAACAACGCTGTTTCTTCCACTGCACAGACTTTATAGTTTATATAATTTATATAACAAGAGAGGCACTAATATTATTCAGCGTATTTAGTTAATTTTAACATCAAAATGGGGTTAGAAAGTCTCATTCGCAAGATCAATCGAGTTTTTTTTTTTCGTGGAAATTGGAATGCACTTGAAAGTTGGTGGAAAAATATTATGATGCATTGTAAACTGTCAATTTATATTGCTGTCTTTGTTTTGCAAGAGTATTTTATATATATTTTGACTGCTTCAACACTATTACCAAATGCTAACATTCTACTGAGCTTCAAATAAATTATGGAACATTTTCAAACTTTGAACACGAAACATTTTCGAATATAAGACTCCCTTTGACATTGACACTGACAACATTTATGTAAAAATACGGTCTCATGTGGGTAAGTGCTTCAAAGTTTATCACGACTATTCCCGAATGACATAAAAAGCATTCGGTTCCACGCACGTGTAAAACCCGTTAATCCCGTAATGTATTTTATTAAATTAACGTTAAAACCCTATGAAACAGCATTTTTAAAATTAATTCATTTTATTTTGTAATTAAGCAGTTTGGCACAACATTTATTGTTTTTCAAGAATAAAAATTAAATTAAATTTTATAAAATTACGGTCCAATCCACACAGCATTTGAAAATCGGTATTTTGAAAAGCCGACTGCGACGACGACGTTTCGGGCCAACTCATCGGTATTTTTGACGTTCATTTTATTTATTTGCGGCGCTAAATGTTATGATTTCTGCACTAAATATCGTGAGATAGTCAATAAAATCAAGTGCGATCATGGAGGTGTATTATCTCGTGTTCCTATTGAGTGTTTTCTGGCATGGAACTGAGGGTATCATGTGGAGCTTGGCTCCGAACACACAGAAATGTTTGAAGGAGGAACTGCATGCCAACGTGTTGGTTGCCGGAGAATATGAGGTTACAGAAGTCCCCGGGCAGAGAATAGACTATACTGTAAGTTGTTTTTATTGATAATTGCTACATTATCTTACCTAGTATAATTCACTGGAACTACAATCTTTGACAGGTTTTGATGTATCACCGTGTCTATAGATTGGCTGTTGAGAGATTTTAGTTTAGTGGTGCGACGTACCTAGTTTTAGACTTATTAGCTGTTTCTACAGGCCACAAATTTGATCTTATCACTGCTACCAAGAACAGCAGCCTCGGCCAGCAGCTGATCATACCACCATTCACCATATATAATGTAACTTTCAGATTAAAGATTCAAAAGGACACATACTATCACAGAGGGATTCAATATCAAAGGGAAAATTCACATTTGTAACTGAGACTTACGATGTCTTTGAAGTGTGCTTCATATCTAAAGTTCCTCCAGGTATAGTTATATTTACACTACCCTGCATGTGTCTTCTAAACCAGCTCGACAAAAAATAGCCTACGAAATATCATAAGGTTAGCAGCGCTCCGCGATTTCACCCACGTAACTCCCAATCCCATGGGAATGCCGGGATAAAAAGTAGCATATGTCACTCCCAATTAATCAATGTATCCCCATACCAAGTTTCATCAAAATCAGTTCAGTAATTTCGGAGCCAATGCAAACAAACAAACAAATCTTTCCTCTTTATAGTATTAGTATATAGATAAATATAGATAGTATATAGATAGTATATAGCTAGTATATAGATAGTATATAGATAATACATACTAATTGTGCAGCAGTTTCATCCACATAAGTTCCACGTAAACTATAATGGACAGTTTTCATGTGACAATTAATAAAGAAAAATGTATTTTTTCCAATAAGTCAATGCTTTTTCGCCTAAAAAGATACTTTGACATAAACATTTGCACCTTCATACACTCTCAAAAAGTCGGCAACAAGCCAAATAGGTTAAAAATAGCCAGCAAGTATTCATATTTTATTTTCATTTGAAAATGTCAGATTTATGATCATCTATGTGATGTTTTCCTCTACTGCATGAGTAATAGATTATTAAAATAAAAAAAATACATTTTTGGGTACAGAACCCTAAAAACCTTCATGATGCAACTTATGACCTTATCAAGTATTCGGTTCTGTACAAAAATTTCAACTACAAACCTGGTTCAAATTTAAAAAAAAGCTATTTGACTCACAATAATCTATCAAACAAAAGACAATCAAAACAAAAACTGATCTCATCCAAAAAAAATCAAAAGACTCTACTGTGAACTAATATTATTAAAATATTTTCCAGAACACAGATCAGTTAGCCAAGATGTAACCCTGGATATTAAAATCGGAATTGAAGCAAAGAACTATGAAGGCGTAAGTATATTCCTACTGTATCTTTGTCATCAAACACACAGTAACTATTTAATAGATTCTTCAGAGTGAAGAATTCACACATTTCCTAAGGCACTGAGTTATGTTCCAATGAAGATGATAAGGCGAAGAAAAATTCAATGAACCGGCAGCTTGGGTTGCATACACATAGTATTATTTATTGTTCGTCTTTATGTTAGAGGATCGCTATAACACTACTTTCTCTGGGTGTAGTGGTGAATCACTACTCAATGCCCTAAGGCGAATGGAGTATATTCTCCGTCATTTCCACCCACAACCAATCGGCTTATAATCAGAAGATTTATCACAGATAAAAGCAGAAAATAAGTTGCATTTTAAGCCAACAGCAGCACCAGCAGAGATCAGCATTTAAAACCAACATAAATTAATGTGTCTAATGAAAATAAGATACTGCCATGTGACATCCCATAGCATCGGAGGGGATGTTTTGATACTCAGTAAATCTATCTTTTTTTTAACTACGAAGCAAAATGTTTAGTGCCCGTGCTTATCTTGTCACTGTGTTAGATTTACGTATAAATTTTGACTGGCAAATTACTAATATTATGTGCTGGCCCTAAGTGGTCACCCAGAGGGATTGTGTCAGATATTGCTTAACATTTCTCACTTCATAATTTTTCGTATTATATATAAGCTTATAGTAAACTACATGTTTGATATTCACTTTTCTATGTGGGTAAACGTGGAACTTCTCAACTTCTTCGTAGAATTCTTGGGTAGGTGGTGTGACTGTGTGAACCTTTACTTAACTTACTTTGAAAATCATTTTCCCTAACTCTTCTCTCATGTTCTCATAAAGTGATTTGACTAACATTTTTTCAGGTTGTTTAATGCCTTTCAATTGATCTAGATATAATACAAATACATTTATTGCATAAATAACTGGTAAAATGCCTACCTACCTATAATAACCTGTATTGCAAAATGTGTACATAGGTGTTCCTAAAAATAAATAGCATCAACACGTTGCCCATTGCGAACATGCAATGTTATAGAATTAAATAAACTGGGACGAACAGACTTAACTTGCCTTGCACGGTGTCTCTATGATATAATGTTTCTTGCAGTTTGCATTATTTTAGTTTGTGAGTTTTTTTCTTTCACTAACATAACAATGTGCATTGTGCACTGCATATTACCTAACTCTCGCTGTTTCCTTAAGCCAGAAATAACTTAAAAACATGAATTATTGATTGGCATGGTAAAATTAAATAAATTCATTTTTTTTTTTGTTTACTTTACTTGACTTATCCATTTGAACTGAAAGAACATGGGCAGTTTTCCATACATGGTTTTCTTTTATATAAAACTTTGGCGTCTTGATGTAAAAAAAATACTAAAACAATCTACACAAGTCCTAGAATACATATAACAACCAAAATTCTCCATAGGAACCGCCGTTATAAAGATAATAAATTTATTTATTTATTTATTTATTTATTAACAAAGATTCTACAGTCATTATTATACCTTATATTCTAACCTATTGTACACAGAACTTAGACCAAATTGAATCTACATTTTGTATGCTGTTTCTTATAAATTACCTCATAAAAGCCAGAATTGATTAGATAGGTGAATGGTTGTGAATAGAAATTACAAGTAGGTAGGACCTACTTATCATAAAAATAAAAAGAAGAAAATTCATTATAAGTTCAGATTGATAAAACATTTCGAAAAGTTTAAAGACCGTTAAAAACACTACTATTTCTCGAAAAATAAACAAACCTTGACTGCCTAAACATCGCATAAATGAATGTTTGTTTGTGTGTTAGTGTCTTATCGCGTGAATGTGAGTGCGTGTGTGTGAAATGTGAATGACGTTTTGGAGCTAAGGAATTTCCACATCACCGCAGGATCTTGAGATCCTGGGTACGCGGATCCATTCCCGCCTCAAAAAAAAAAAAAAAATGCTTATGTGTAAATGATTGTGTGTTTGTGTCTTTATGGAAGTGAGAAGATAATAACTGTTCAGAATTAAATGATTTGAATGTACCTAAACAAAGGAGTTAGCGCGTCAGATCGGTAGGTAAATGTTCCTTGCCGTGATAATAAGTAAAAACTAGTTTTAGCAAGATCGGTTTACATGACGGTCGCCGGTCGGTCGACAACCTGATCATTTCTGATCAGAGTGGGACATTGACAGGGTGTTATAAATTTGTTTTCTAAAAGAAAATTTTGATAAATGGAAAATATCGACATCTCCAAATAAATTATTATATCCCCTGGGGAGCCTACTGGTAATACTATTAGCTGAGTACTTTGTACGATGTATGGGTACACACAGTAATGTTGTGTTTCTTGTGCGCGTCAAAGGGGTTCTGAATCTCAGAAGTCTGCTGTTAAAAGGTATGCAATCAAGTTTACCAGAACAAATGTCATGCAACAGTGACATATCTATAAAGATCCGCCTATCACGCAAAGATAACATGAGATGTCTTCGACAGGAGGAAGTGTAGTCGTTGTTTCTTATTTTACTGCGGTAGTTAAGATGCTTAACAAACTTACTTTGAATCCTCTCAATAGACTGTTCATGTATAACGTAATGTGGATTCCAAATCGAGCAACAATATTCAAGTACGCTACGCACATACGCATAATATAGGAGCTTAAGACAGGTTGGATCCGAAAACGGTTTAGTGACACGTAGTATAAATCCTAAATTTTTGTATGCTTTATCTACGGTCCGCTCTATATGTGTAATAAAGTCTAATTTGGTGTCTAGATGAACTCCCAAATCACGAACTTCACTTGACGTACTGATCGGGAGGTCATTCAAAGTATAAGTGAACTTAATTGGTTTCCTGCGACGAGTAAAGGTAACATGCATACACTTTGATGTGTTGACTCCTATCCGATTGATGTTATAGTAATAAGACAGTCTATTCAGATCTTCTTGTAGGAGTATACAGTCTTCAACTGTCTGAATCCTACAGTAAACCTTTTTATCGTCAGCGAACAGCAGAAATTTAGAATTTTCAAAACAAGTTCCTATGTCATAAAGATAGGCCAGATAAAAAAGGGGTCCTAGTAAGGATCCTTGGGGAACTCCAGACGGGATAGAAATGAAATTAGCTCGGGCTCCACCAATAACCACTGCTTGTCTTCTGTTATTGATATATGACTCTATCCAACGCAATAGATCGCCTTGTATACCTAACTCACTTAGCTTGCGTAACAATATGACATGGTCGACACGATCGAAGGCCTTTTCGAAGTCTGTATAAATCACATCAGCCTGCGCGCCAGATTCCATATCATTTAATATGTCACTCGTGAACACTGCTAAATTCGTTGTTGTGGAGCGACCTTTGACAAAGCCGTGCTGCTGTTCCGGTATACCATGACGTATAACAGGGTAAATGCTTTCATAAATAAGCTTTTCAAAACACTTACTTAGGACATTCAAGATTGAAATGGGTCTGTAATTTTCGATCATAGATTTGGACCCTTTTTTATGGAGCGGTACGATATGCGCCTCCTTCCAGATTGCCGGAAATGTGGCTTCTTTAAGCGATCGATTGAAAATAGTTGTGATAGGTTTAAATAACGAAGAAGCACATTTAACAAGAAAGAACGGAGGTATCCTATCGCTTCCAGCTCCTTTATTACAATCTAGACCTAATAACAATTTTAGAACACGTTCCGCAGAAATAGTCAAAATACTAATTGTGTCTATGCATTGCATTGTCATTCCTGAATTAGGAGTCTGTAGATACTCAGTGGCTGGTTGCATGAACATGCATTGAAAAAATGAATTAAATGAACTCGCAATGTCAGTATTGGTCGATACGGTTTGATTTTTATAGGTCATAGAACTGGGGTAGCTCGTATTATTTTTACGATTGGCCTTTACGTAGCTCCATATTAACTTAGGATTAGACTTAATTGTCTCTTGCATTTTAGATATATAGCTATTATAGCATTGCGTCTCGATAGTTTTGAAGCGAGCTCTTAAGATAGAAAATTCGTCGTAGTCACGGGGGTTCTTATATAATTTCCAACGTTTGTGTACCTTGTTTTTCTCTTTATTTATATTTATCAATGCTTTAGTGTACCACACGGGATAGTTCATAGACCCATCTACCCTAACTTCTGGGACAAATTTTTTAATAGTGTTATGTAAAATTTGATAAAAAATTGAGACTGCTTCTTCCACTGATCCCTCACACAATACGTTCCAATCTGTATTATTAAATTCGTTATTAATATCGAGGTAATTAGCTTTCCTAAAAAGATATTTGATGTATGAAACCTTCGGTAAGGGCTTAACGGTAATATCGGTGGCATTCACGCTCAATGTAACGTGGTAAACATCTTCTTTCACCAGTGGAGAAACGATCTCGGTTATTTCAACATGAAAATTCGAAAAAACTAGGTCAAGAGTGTTGCCTGATACATTAGTGAAATGGTTATATTGAGTTAAACCCAGAACATTTGCAGTGTGTATTAAATCTATTCCCGCTTCCTGAAGTTCGACGGCACCTTTCTTCAGGTATGTCGGTTCACACTCATTCCATCTCACGAAAAACAAATTAAAGTCACCGGCCACCAAGACATAATCATTATGAACCATAGAGACAACGTCGCTGATCCATTCCATAGCAGTACGAAGCCTTTGTGAATGCATTGGATCGGGCGGTATGTAAACCAGCCCGATGTGCAAGTCTTTAACTGAGTTAAAAGCACGAGCTTCGATCGTGATCCACATGCATTCAACATCAAGATGCGGCCGATGCCAGTCACAGCGTACGCGAGCATTTAATCTATCGGAACATAGAATCATGACCCCGCCGCCGCCGGACCGGGAACCGCGATCGTGTCTGAAAACTTGATACCTACACCCGTTGTTTACCAATTCTGCGTCTAAAACATCATCTTTTAACCATGATTCGGTAATTAAAATAACATCGTAGTTCATAGACAGCATATTGCGACTAAAAATATTCGTTTTAGAATTCAGACCGCGAACGTTCTGATAGAAAAAGCTTAACTTATTGTGAGTCATTGTGAGAAAAATAAAGTGCTAACTTAATCTTATAGGTTATCATTGTATTTGTTATTAAAAGACAAGCTATAATATAATTTCGACGCGCTAACGGTAATTTTATTAGAAACTGAACTAGATTGTGGTTTTCTGAATAGTATATAATAATAAATGTTAGATTTCGTTGGTATGTGTATGTGTAGGTGAGTATTAATTGTTTGTGTGGTCTGCGATATTGAGGCAATGCGAAAGCAAACATAGCGAAACATTGACTTAAAGTAACAAAATAAAAGTATGAAGGGTACGTACAAATAATAATTAAGATTGAAGGTTTTTGAGGTCTTTTTCTGTAGATATCAGTATATACGGCGAGGTGTCGTTTTTTCTTAGGTATATACGACAGTTTTTTGTCCAAACATATTGATAATTTAGTTCTTTAGCTGTGCTTTTGCACTTACTTAGCAGTTGTTTATTCTTAATAGTTAAATGCTCATTTACATACATTTTAGTGTCACCGTCCATACTGATATCTTTAGAAATTAAATTGCGCCTTCTTTTGATAGCGGAGAAAAAGGTATCTTTAATCATGCGTTCCCGGAAACGAACAATAATAGGGCGAGGTTTTCCTTGAACAGGACGCTTAGCACGAACCCGATGGACGAATTCCAGATCAGCAGGCTGCAGGTTTACAGAAGCATAGTTGGCTAGCTTGTGTATTATGTCAGTTAAGGACTCGTCACTCGTTTCGGGGACGCCTACTATCTCGAGATTTTGTAGTTTCGACCACTGTTCCTGCTTCGCAGCCAGTTCCTCCGCGGTACTCAGTCTGGTTTCCATGTCTTTTATGCATTGTTTCAGATTTTTATTCTCTGTTTGTAACTTGTTGACGGTACTAGTTTGATCTCCTAGCGACTTGAGAATTTTATCATACTGATCACTAACCATGTTCACGGAGTCTTCCATAGATTGCAATTTATTGGCGAGAATTTCGAGTTTTCTATCGATGATGCCACTTATGATTTTAGGAAGTTGCTCCGTTACCGCTGACAGTATTTCATCGCGTAGACTCGACAGAATTTCATCACTGGGAGCATTCGTTTCCGATGCTACTGGTCTCGGGGAACGTGCAGTCGCGTCACTGACCTCGGAGGTGACATCTGAGACACTGTTGGTGGTACTTTTCTTGAGTATAGGTGTTTTCAACTTGCACTGGTCACGGTCACAGGTCCAGGACGGACTTGCTGCTTTGACGCTTGGGAGTCCAACACATTGATAGTGGTATGGTCGAAGACACGCAGCGTTCGAACATTTAACTTTGTCTTTAGCGCGTAACGGTTCCGGGCAGGCATAACACCTCGACATGTTTGTTGATGTTTTTAAACTGTTATACACTGGATTATACTTGTAATTGATAATATAATTGGTTTTGCAACGAATTCACTTGTTTTTTCCCGCAAAAATAGCTTTAAAACATTTAAAATCGAATTATATTACGGAGCTCGATGTTACTCGTGACTACCCTCAAGGCTTTTTTTAGACTTAGAAATAAAATATTAATTTAAAAAATTTATTTAAAAGAAAGAGTTTATAATTTGTAAAATCTTTACATTAGAAGAGATTTAATTATGACTTTTAATCGAACAAGAAAATAATTTTCAACTGCTTTTATCTTCTTCGCTTCTAGTTTCGTAACTCCATGTCACAATGTTGTATTTTACGTAAAGCATAACATTCTTTATAGTCATAAACATAAGATTCAATTTCCGATACAAACAGAAATATCCAATGTGTGGTGAATTTAACAGAGAGAAATACTGCCATTGCGTTCCTTCCTTTATTTTGCATCAAGTTATTTGACGGAACTAAAACTGATATTTACGAATAACATGTTAATTACAAAAACTAAAAATATCTTACGTTATCACTATCACTACATATTATAAAATAAAGTCTTCAGCCGCCTCTGTCTGTCTGTTCGCTATAAATTCAAAAACGACTGCACCCATTTTTATGCGGTTTCGTGCGGGTACGGAGTCGCGGGCAACAGCTAGTCAAATATAAATAATTATCCTAATGTGAGACCTATCATAAATACTTTAAAAGAACATGTAAGCTCTATTATAATAAGATACCTAAATATGTAAATAAATAAATAAATAAATATTTCAGGACATATTACACATCGCCATCCAGCCCCAAGCTAAGCAACTTAATGCTTGTGTTATGGGTGCCAGATAACGGATAAACTACTTATATACTTTTTTTTTTTTTTTTGTAAATGTATGAATGTATGTTGATGACATGTTCATTAACAAAATAGAAAGCCTAAATTATGCGGTAAAGCTTACTATGATACTTCGTCATATCTTAATGATAAGAACCCATTGATGTGATTTTAATTGCTCCATTTCAAATATACATTTATATATTTGTAGTCACGAAATTTGTGAGGATGATCACAACCCCACCCCCCCATGAGTTTCTGGTGCCTTCATATGCTAATATGATTCCAAATCAATAAATAATGTCGACTCAGGTCCGTATTAATAAACCGAACTCAATATCGATTTCAATCTTGAGTTTGCTCTTGAGTTGTTGCGCTTATTAATAAACCTATCTTAAGACGCGATTAAAGGGCGACGTATCACTTGAGTAATACCGTATTAATAAATCAAACTCAGCTCTCAAGATATGTCTCAAGATGTAGTTTCGTGAACTCAAGTCTGATTGCGGGTCATACATGACATAAGTTAGCTGTTTCGTTAGTTTTGTAGTTCAGGAACATGGAGCTAGAACAAATTTTGTCAGAAATCAATTATTATGATGATATTTTATGCTAATGACTTTTTGAACAAATCATTCGCATTTAAATAATTATTTAGTAGTAAAATCTTACATTTTGTAAAAAAATTCACATTAAAAACAAGTTGACAGCAAAATATGACGACACTACCTACCATAGGGTAAAAACATACCATTCAAGGTAAGAACAAAGCGTTACTGTCATTCAATGTCGCTCTCAAGATCAGTTTCAAATCTCAAGAGCGATATCAGCCTGGTTAGAACTTGAGTTTTATCTATTAATTAACGCCTAACTTAAGATAGTGACCGCATCTCAAGACTCACTCAATTGATACTCAAGATCGATATTGAGAGCGATTTATTAATACGGGCCTTAGACTGGGAAACTATAGAAACAATTGCAAAAACACGTAAAATTGCAGGCGGAGACTCGTCAACTTTCAGATTTTTCCACCCTAAGTTTTTGTCCCTTTAATACTTGGTTGGGTCTAATTTTTTTCCATACGAATTGATGAGCTTGTCCTAGTATAATACGGTATGGCGGGTAAATACGTTTAAGCATAAAAGCACAAGTGATAATACTTTTTTCAAGACAACTCATAAAGCAACAATGTTCGATTCAAGGCTAACGCAAACAAAATACTTTTAAATTCTAAAATAGTTTTTTTGCGTTTAAATCTGACCTGGGACATTTCGACTCAAACCGTTTTAGAAATTCTGACTTTGATTTTTACAATACCTAAAACATTGTGAATAGAAATAATTCTACACTTATTATAATTAAGAGGAAAAAAAATTTGTTCTCTTGTTTGTACCAAATAGGCTCCAAAACTGCTGGTCCGACTTTGATAAAACTTGGTACGAGGATACATTGATTCATTGGGAATAACATAAGCTACTTTTTATCCCGATATTTGCACAGGATCGGGAGTTACGCGGGTGAAACCGCGAGGTGCTGCTATACTACCTAATTACGCGGGTGAAACCGCGAGGCGCTGCTATACTACTTAATAATTTATTAATTTTTATTTATACTTTTAATTGATGCTGTGTTAAAAAACCGGTCAAGTGCAAGTCATACTCACGCGCCGAGGGTTCCGTACATTGGTTTCAACTCTTCAACTCAATCTCAAACTGGTTAGGGTACTTCCGGTTGAACTGGAATTGTCAATTTTGGGTATAAGCAAGGTTTTACAGCACAATTTAAGAGAAAATTTCGAAATATAAAACAAGGTAAAAACTAAGTTAATTTTGGTACCTACTTACAACTTTCGCGAAAATGTTAATTTGCCCATATCTTTTTATCGTTTGACTGAGGACCTTGATTTTTATGCATCTAATAGGGACTATAGACCTCAGTATCTGGTATGAATTTCAACTTGCTAGGTCCACCCATTCCCGAGAAAATCACTGGTGACACACGGACAGACGGACAAGAAAGCGATCTTATAAGGGTTCCTTTTACCTTTTGAGGTACGGAACCCTAAAAAGGATAGACTAACGATAGGAGAGTCGGCCGATCGAAAGTCAATTGTCTGCTTGCGACCTTAAAGATAAAATAGTAAGTAACCCAACATTGTCTCGTGTCACTGTAGTTAAGAACAGAGTGAGCTCATAAAGCTCAGAGACTTTCACAATTTCGTGAAAATAGTTTTAGATTCCTTGAAATTGAAAAGATTCGTAGTAGGTATATATTAACTAACCTGCGAGCAATAAGAGCCACCAGACTTGTTAATTAAAAAACGAAATATTTCGTAAAAAAAGCTTTATCATATTTGCTTTATTGTCAATCCATATTATTATAATTGTGTTTAGTTAGCGCGCACTTTTGGGAGAAGATTTGATTAGATTGTGTGGCCAAAAAAGGAACTATAACCCCCTTATTCCAAAAAGAGGTTTAAGGATAGTCCGAGATGTGGATTTAAACCTTAGATTTTGATACAGATTTACTCGTGAACTATAGTCTGAACACGATTTTTTTTTATTTTTTTTTAGTTTTTGTTAAAGTTTATTTGTTTTCCACAAATGCTCATTGTTTTAAAAATCAATGTTTGACTATTTTTAGGATGTTTTTTCACGCTTGTCAACTGTTTTCGCAATAGTTAGTACCGGTAGTAGGGTTCCGTACCCAAATCTATACCAATATTATAAAGCTGAAGAGTTTGTTTGTTTGTTTGTTTGAACGCGCTAATCTCAGGAACTGCTGGTTAGAATTGAAAAAATCTTTTTGTGTTGGATAGTCCATTTATCGAGGAAGGTTATAGGCTACTTTTTATCCCGATATTCCCACGGGATCGGGAGCTACGCGGGTGAGACCGCGGAGCGCAGCTAGTAAAAGGATAAAATCCGGACCCTTTTACACTACTGTCCGTCTGTCTGTCTGTATTTTTTTACTGATAAACAACGGTGTTTCGCGATGTTATTTTTGTCTGCAATATTCACACATCGAAAAAAAAAATCATGATAATTATCGCATGACTAATTTGCATGGGGTTAAAAATTGTTGATACTCGTAGATAGTTTTTAGCTACAGGATCAAAAAGACGTAAGTATACCTACCAATAGGTAAAAATCTCATTCTAAACTTCCATATAGTTTTCTACAAATAATTTAGTTTTAATATATTAAACGGCTCCAAACACTCTAGCTATCTGAACCGGAGACGTTTCTAGAATTAATTACCTAGGTACTTAATTAATGTTATTTTTTTGTAGAGGCGACGGTGTCTGTACGTGTTTAAAGTAACCGTTTCTTTGGCATTTTTAAGCTTATTAGTTTTTTTAGTTTTTTTTTTTTCAAGAAAAGAAAGTTGTTTGAACTACTACAAATTATTTATTAAGAACTAGATGCACCTTACGGTATTAATCGTTTTTGGGTCACTATACAGGGTTATTGGTAATTATACTAGCAAGCCGTTGAGGGCTACTTCTGTGCACCTAAACAAACAACTTTTGTTCTACGACTTTTGCAAATTTTGAGGTTATGTAAATTAAAAAAACAGCAGTTTTTTTTAAAACACAGGTCATTCAGACTAAGAACAGTAGATAAAACTTAAAAAATAAGTAAAATTTTAAGGTTAATGATCTCTTCGTGTAAGGAGCAGCTGATTTTCAGGTAAACCTAGCCTCAAAATTTTCGAAAAAATGTTCGGATTTCCAAAAGTCATAGAACAAAAGTTGTTTGTTTAGGTGCACAGAAGTAGCCCTCAACGGCTTGCTAGTATAATTTGAAATAACCCTGTATAAAAGTGATACTTATTACATTTTGAAGTTTATAATTTTTGCATTAGTCATTTTTTTTAATAACCCTACATTGTCCCACTGCAGGGCAAAGGTCTCCGTCATCTGTTTCCAAGCTTGTCCTGGGTTATATTGGGAAAGAATCGGAATAGTCGGAGCGGTTAAGTCGGAATTTTAGTCGGATATTATTTATTTATGGTAACATCCTTAAAAAAAAAGAAATAATATAAGCAAAACCATCTGCTAAAAGAACATGGGCAGTTTTCCATACATGATTTTCTTTTATATAAAACTTTGGCGTCTTGATGTAAAAAAAATACTAAAACAATCTACACAAGTCCTAGAATACATATAACAACCAAAATTCTCCATAGGAACCGCCGTTAAAAAGATAATAAAAAAACAAAATCGCAATGAAACACAAACAACCTCAGCAAACAACACGCTCGGCGGCGCGGCGCCGGAGTCGCATGTCATTCGTCCGTCACTTGAGTTTAGTGTTGCCATAATTTCAATTTATTTTCTACTGCTAAAATATCTTAGGTCATTATTTTGTTGTTTATTTTGTATGTTCATTATCTTTGATTCATTATAATTAGTTATTATAAGTACCTACATAATGCACAATAATTAAAAATATAAATACATATCCATAGAGAAAAAAATGTGTCATTTATAACTTCTAAAATAGAAGTAATGCTCTAGTACTGGTATTACCGAAATGCAAATTGAGTGGAACGGAAGTACCAAGTAATCGTGTTTATACTAATCAAAATGATTTTATAAACGGTGGTTATATAGAATAAATAATTAGCGCCAAAAAACATTACATAATTAATTAAACACCATGGTTGTACTCAAATTTTAAGACGCCAAAACTTTCTAGACAATAATTCGCCCTTGTTCTTTGTTTACAAATGAATAATAAAAAAAAAATTAAAACTTTGGAAAAATGAATTTAATAATTCTGAAGCTGAACAGCTTCATGATGATAATTTAATAAGTATTCAGATGAATGAAGAATAACCGAAGTATGTTAAAATATAAAATTACTACACACAAAAACTATTCGATTCGTTGAGATTTCACCATTTTACAATATCTGTGTAATACCGAACCAAAATTGTATTTACGAGAATTGAAGAAAATTAATTTATTATAAAGAAATAAATCTTTAATAATACTTCAATATAAAACAAATAAAATTAAAAGAGTATGTGTAATTAAAATGACTAAACAAAATCAATATTAATAACACAGATTGGTGAAGCAGCAAAACTGAAACCAATGGAGTTAGAACTGAAAAGATTGGAAGATTTATCAGAGGCTATCGTACAAGACTTCACACTGATGAGGAAAAGGGAAGAAGAGATGAGGGATACAAATGGTACGTATGCACTTGGAGGGCTTACTAGAAACTGAGGGGTCAAATAGGGGATGAGAAACGTGTTTTAAAGATTTCTTTTGTATGCTTTATTCTGATAGGAGCGTCTTAAATATTTAGAGCACCTCTAAATATTTGAGAGTCGTTTGAGTTTTGGGCATTAGCGTCGTAAGATATTGGTAATACCCCTCACAAAGGGGTTATTAGGGGGGAGAGTATAGGGGTTATTGGAAATGCCCCTCTTGTGAGCGTTATTAGGGGCGGAAGTAAGTATAAGGGTTAAGAATGTTATTGAATACTTTTTGAAGAAGTTATTAGGGGGAGGGAGTAAAAGGGTTATTAGGGGGAAAGTATAAGGTTACCCCCTGAATTGTAAGAGGGTCAATAAAATTAAGATCCAGTTTTATTGGTACCATTCAAAATTAGATATTTTTTTTACTAATTAAATGTGTAATTCATCTTCACTGTCTGTCTGTCCGTCCATCCGTCCGTCTGTCACTAGGCTGTATCTCATGAACCATGTTTTTATATTCCTATCTCTAACCACAGCTACTAAAGATGTATTTTCCCGCACTTTATTCCAGAGTCAACAAACAATAGAGTGTTGTTCTTCAGCATCTTCTCAATGGTGTGCCTTCTAGGGCTTGCGACATGGCAAGTCTTATACCTCCGTAGATACTTCAAAGCCAAGAAACTTATTGAATAGTCAACAAATTCAGATGCGACATGAGACTTAATGAACGTGACTACAATACAAATTAATTTTAAATAGGAATTTTCAGGGCTTTCTTTTTTTTAAAACTAGTTTCGACTTGATCAATAGATGGCGTTAGTTGTTTAAATGTGTTGTCGATTGTTAAGAGATGGCCTTTTCTGGAATGTCTTGGCTAGACTCATGGGCTGGACTTCCCCCTTCTTCTTAAAATCAGGGGATTTCTCTTAAAAGCAAGGGGTTTTCCCTTAAAAGCAGGGGGGATTTCCCTTAAAATGAGGGGCGGTTTTCTTAAAGTCAGGGACGGATAGTGAATTTATGGCGTCCTGCCTAATTACTTAACTTGTTACCATTTTGTAAAATAAAATTATCCTTTTTATTATGATCATCTATTAGTTCTTTGTCACTATTCTATGAAGCTCCATCTATCGAGAAGTATGTAACTAGTTTCTTTTTCAGAAAACCTTATTGGATGAGATTGTGGGTTTAGTTAGAACGCCAGCGTTCTCACGTTCATTAGGTTTCTACAGTATGATTCTCAATTTGTCGGAAGCTATCCTTTAGATAAGGACAAGAACATGGCGAAAATTGCGAGAGTGAAAGAGATAACAACAAGGTTGTTCGTTTCGCCGTTTGAGAATCAATCTGAAAGTCGCAGTGTACACCGTGGATAAAGTCGCCGGCCGGATTTGCATCACAAATCCTTTTTGCTTTTAAATTTTTAGTCTATGCGTGTGTGTTTTATTACTAGCCTGCTGTTGACACTGGCTGTGGGCAAGCCATTTGAAAAAAAAATGCGAGTTTTTTTTCAGAATGGGGAGTCTTCCAATTTTTTTTTGTCTTAATTTTTGATAGATGGCGCTCTAATCAAAATTATGGTCAAGTGTCATGTGTCAAAACTATCTGACCTTTGACCATAGACAATTTTTGACTAGTTCTTTAACAAAAGATAACTGCCCCGTGTCCTCAGTCATCATTTTCCGAAAAAAATGGTTGTCTGTAAAGTCTGTTTCCGGACGATAATTTTACGTGATAACGTCATAAGAAAACATTGATGGTAACCATGGCAACGATAAAACGTTGCTATAGTTACCTTGTCAAGTATCAAAGTATCGTTGGCTCAGAGACAGAATACATGGGCCGGTGGGAAAGGAGGTGCGGGCGGCGGGGGTCGATGAGGCGTTCCAGTAACGACGTGTGACGTCACACTTTTTGAACTTGCAGGTGTTCACCAATTTATAAAACGTTATCACGTCAAAAATCTCCATCGTTTTACTGTTCAACCGAGCATAAGACCAATATTACGAGTGGAACCTCTATTCTTACACCGCACACCACGATAAACACCGTAGAAACGCTACAGAAACCGGGTCTAATTTAAGTCTAAATTGCGGGTTTTTGGCGTGCAGAAGCCATTAATTAAAAAAAAAGAAGACCATTGACAATGTTTTACTTAGATTAGAGCGACATTTATTACCCGTATTTTAGAACAAAAGGGGTTGGAAAACTCATTATTTTTCGCTTTTTTCTGGTCAGCTTGGGCAGTCATTTATTATCATGATCAAATATTATTCCTATACTGTTTGTATGTACCTACACGATATTGATTGTGTTAATATCTAAAAATCGCATTACAATGATGTCGGTAACTTTATCCACGCCAAAAGATCTTTAACTATAAGATTTTAAATTACTTATGTAACAAACTTATTTAATGTGTTGTTTATGATTGAGTTTGTCTGTTTATGGATGATGTGAAATAAAAAATATTTGTAAAACTTATAAAAATGGCCTTTTTTAGTATCCTGCTTATTAAAAAAGGGGAAGACCTAATGTGAGATGGGAGGATGAGCTGGTACTCACAGCAGGTCCATTATGGAGGAGAGTAGCCTGGGACAGGCAGCAATGGAGGGAGCTGGAGGAGGCCTTTGCCAATAGGCACAGTGAACTTAGAGACATTATTTAAACTTATACCTACTAAAAGAAACTACCTATGTATTTATTTAGTTCAGTAATAAAGGCTTTATTATTATTATTATTAAAAAAGGGACTAGTTTAATAGAAACAGATGGTAGCAGCATCTTTAGCCCGAGAAATGCTAAAAAAGAAATTGGAAAATATTATGTCCAGTAAAATCGCTAAAGTTTGATAAGATGAAGCTGTATGGGCTTACTTAGCAGTCTTTGTTAAAGCAAACCGGGTGAAAATAAAAATATTACTTTGACCATTTTCGATACTATGTGATCTTACAAATGTATTAAGCAACCAAATGAATGAATATGACCCTGAGATATGACCAAATATGGTGGCTAAAAAGCCCGCCATCTGTATTACGATTCAGAACTACCTCAGAAAAATAAGCCAATCTACTTAGTATCCCTTAAGCCTAGTTCGCATTAGGCTAGTATTTTAGTCGAGTAGCGAGTAATTTAGTAGCTTAACGTGTCTGGACACCAACCATTTAGTCGAGTAGGTTAGTAAGTAATTGAGTCGAGTCGATTCATTTTATTCTATTTTTAAGCTATTGCATAGATTTTATCGCGGGCCTTGGGGGGCGAATCAAGAAATTCCGTAAAACCTAACACCCCCGACAAATGATGGACGATTATTTATGGAGGACTATTGACGGACGACAAATGTCGGACGACTATTTTTTTTTTTACGACAAATGTCGGACTATTTTTTTTATTTTTTTATTATTTTATAAGAACATTTACTAAGACAAGAAATTATTCTCGAGTGTTTAAAGGAACTATAGGAAGAGGGCTTACTTCTTGCTTCAAGAAACCTTTTTATGCAATAGCTTTACCGCGGCAGTCCTCGAGTGCCACACTTATTTTTTACCCGGCGAGTGGCGAGTAGCACCCCTCCCCCCACGCCTCCCTTGCTCACTGGCTCACCAGCTTAACAAGTCCGAACCTCTCGAATTAGTCGAGTTGATTAGTTGC
The DNA here is from genome assembly GCA_907269075.1 of Idaea aversata. NCBI lineage: Eukaryota > Metazoa > Arthropoda > Insecta > Lepidoptera > Geometridae > Idaea > Idaea aversata. The sequence continues at coordinate 2,865,714 of OU026100.1, forward strand.
CGCCTCATCGTTGCATTGTTTTGTAGGATGTTTATCTTGCAATACACCACCACTCACTTGTAAACTGTACTCGAGCAAAGTGCGAACGGTATTTAGGCAGTTGCGAGTATTTTAGCTACTAAATTACTCGACTAAAATACTAGCTTAATGCGAACTAGGCTTTATTCACCAATTAGTGTCAAGGTGCTGTACGCTGATTGGTTAACTTTACCAACCAATCAGCAGTCAGGGAATAAAACTAGAAGGAATGGATTGAAAATAAAACGAATAACATTATCGGTAACTTACATTTTAATCTCGTAAAATTTTTATGGTCAATTTGATTCTGACTCAATTTTACAATACTTTTTTAAATATTGTATCGGCTAAAAATAAGACATAGAAAAAGGAATGTCGAAGAAAATGACTGTGTAATACTTGGTGCGGCTAAACTATCAGCATTTTAAGGTGAAAGGGTACCGGCGCTCTCTCCATACAAACGTAGTCTACTGTTTCCTGACACTAGCACAAATATTTTTGTTGCATAAAACCTATAACTCATGACCATGCCCCTATGTCTTGGTTTTTTTCATTTTCTAATTATCATAGAAAATAAGATTAAAAAGAAAAAAAAACATATTGGCTTGGTCATAAGTTAGTTATAAGTTTAATGCAGCAAAAATATTTGTGCTAGTGTTATTATCCAGGGAGAAAACAGCCGAATACATTTGTATGGAGAGAGCGCCCGGTACCCTTTTCTCTTAAATTAATGATCAAATTCGTGTTTTTCAAATCATAAGTGAGCTTAACCAATCAGCGCTATGATTGCTTCATTTCGTGGATAGGAAATCACGTGGCTTCGAAATTAACTCAACGCACCATTATTGGCAATGATTAGTTCATTTTGAAGCCACGTGATCATTCGCGCGACTGATTCGCTATAAATTTGGCTCTAAGAGGCCGATTCTAACCCTTTTAAACTAAATTCTTCTTTCTCTCGATTATTTAATTCTATTAATTTAAAGGGTTTTGAATCGGCCCCTAATCAGAATAAAAAAATGTACAAAATGACAAAATAATAATTTACTTATCTTAAATTAGGTACACCCAATAAATATTTTATATAGTTCATTCAATTTGCTTATTATTAAAAAGATTAAAACAAAGCAAATTTTTACACATTGAATTATGCAATAATCAACATTTTGTGAATTAATTAAAAAATTACTAGAATATTATACAGACTGACTGACCAGTAAAATAGAAACAAACATAACTAAGTACTTATACATACATACATAATAAACGATTCAATTTTAATAAAAGCTTTTAAAATAGATGGCTTTTAGAGGATATTAAATACCAGATGCGCGCAAAATTATCTTTGTTAGATTTTCATAAAATAGGTACCCCTACCCCGTTAGAAATAATAAAAACACTTTACATTTCTATTTTTAACAAGGTCATTTAAATATTTTTATGGAGTTAATATACATGTTCCTACTCCTAATAAATTGATTCCATGAATATTTGATGGGTAGTAAAATCGGCGTTATGATTTTATAATATTCGTGTCTGACAATAAGTATAATATTATGTATCTATTATTGTATAAAGTTGAATTATTTATTTTCTGGATAAACCTTATTTAACTTATCATGTAAAGAGTAAATTCAAGAAGAATTGGAGTAATGACAATTGTCCCCATAGCAATGTCACCATAAGGGGCAACTGGGTTTTTTTTTAATTAAAAATGTCAGTTGTAACAGAACGGCGACAAATGGGCATGACCCAATAATTGCAGACACGCACATTTTTGAAGTGAAAACTTCTTATGGCGCGTTGGGCACTTTTGTGGGTGAGCATTTTCAGCCGTTCTCGCGACAGACGACAGATTTTCTCGCGACAGATGAGATTTTACACAGATATACAGTTTTTTAATTTGGCTGTGAGTGTATTAAGACGTACATATGGTATTTTTTAACGGACGACTATTGACGGACGACAAATGTCGGACGACTATTTGTCGGACGACTATTGACGGACGACAAATGTCGGACGACAAATAGTCGTCCGACTATTTTTTTTTCATTTCATCTAAAACTCTTTTTGCGTATGTTCTCGCGACAGATGAGATTTTACACAGATATACAGTTTCCACTTCTGCCTGCACTCCCGGAGTGCGCTGTTTTTTTTTTATATTGCAGGCATATATACCTAAAATCAAAAGCTATAGTAAATCTATGATTTCAGGTATTCTATCCTCTTAAAAGACATCTATTTCATATAAAGGAATAGTAATTCATAAGTGGTAGAGGCCCAGAATTATTTTCTGGTCAGCTTATATAATTCTTTTCATACTTGTCATATAATATTGGTAATTAAAAATCATTTTATTTTACACATTTATACATAAACAGATAATAGATAAATGCTAAGTTTTTCAATCTCTTTTTTGTCGGACTGTTAACAAAATGCATTTCTTTGGGCATGGACCCCATGCCCAAAGGGTTAAAACAAAATTATGGGACCTTTTACTGAGAGTACACTACTATCCGTCTGTCTGTTACCAGGCTGAATGTCATGAACCGTGATAGCTAGATGATGATGATGTATTTCTGTTGCCGCTATAACAACAAATATACAGGTTGAAAAACTCGCCATTCTGGAATGTAATAAATACCTACATATTATTTTGCAAACATTTATTTTCTGATTTAAACAAAGAAGAAACTAAAGTCAGTAACTATTAATTTAACTTCGGGAACAGTGAAAGTTCAATTAAAATCGATTCAGTAGTTTATTAAAAAAGTGTACATTTATGGTGCCGAACTTAACTTGAGACTTCGCTCGTATCATGTTAGTTTGCACTAAGTTCTCAAGTTAACTTCTGTGAGTCATCATAAACCGAATTTGATGTTTCATTATTTAAACTATACACTATAAATTATACAATTTTTTTGAGCCAATTTTAAGGACACTTCTAAACATGTTTGCTAACATAATAAAAAAATAAAAAAAACCTTTCTATACATACAAAATTGTGTTACAACCATGTTACAACACTTAACATTACATTAAAAGTCAAAATTGATAACCAATCTTACTTGCTCGAATCAGTCACGGATATCATTTCCGTCATTTAGGCACCGGTCCTCTATTAGCGATATCGCCAATCGACACATTTTTTGTACGAAATTGACAAATCATTTTATAAAATTGGGATAAGATGAAACTTGTCTACTATTTTTTTTTTCTTGACCACGTGAACTTTCGTTGGCTATTCATCAATTTCATAAAAAAAAACCAAAAGTCTATCGATAATGGAAAGCAATCTTGTATAAGGGGGCAGGACACATAGCGCACGCCATGCGCCGTAAGCTTTCTAAGTACGTTAACGCTAGTTAGGCACTATAAAAGCTTTTCGGACCAATTCGGACCACAGCCTTCATATTGTCGTGAAAATGACAGAAAAGATATCCGCGACCAACTGAAGCAAGTAAGATAGGATTGTTAATTTCGACGGTAAGACGACATGAAGTTATGTAGAATACAAACATGAACTAATGATTGCACGATAAGGCTTACTAGAAAACTGGTTCCATTATGCTTTGATAGGTGGCAGCACTGTCTAGGTACCAGATGAAAAAAAACTGAAGTTTACAAGTCTATTGACCAAATACTTAAATGACTCTCAAATATTTAGGGGTCTCCTAAATATAGAAGACGCTTCTAAATATTGAACACGCTCCGAAATATTGAAGACGCTCCTATTTGGCGCTATTGAGATTGACTAAAATATAATTTACTAGCGACCCTAGTAAATGATATTTTAGTCAATCTATATTGATATGTAAGGCTATATATTATGCATGTATTATACATAAAAACCTTCCTCTTGAATCACTATCTATTTAAAAAAACCGCATTAAAATCCGTTGCGTATTTTTAAAGATCTAAGCATATACAAAGGGACATAGGGACGGCGAAAAGTGACTTTATTTTATACTATGTAGTGATGAAGCGCCACTTAAGATAAGTACTCTTTCAGTATTCGAGCGTAAGACTAATAAAAATCCATTTTAATATTTTGACAATGTGAAAAACAAGTTTATTGTAGGACATTTTAGACAGCGCCATCTAGCCCCAAGCTAAGCAACTAGGCTTGTGCTATGGTGGCCAGATAACGGATAGCATACTTTTCGTTTGTATTGTTTTAGTTTTAAGATCTCTTAGCCCGCTTATTAAATATCATTACCCGGGACTTAGATACCAACGCAATACATAGAGTGATTTGGAACCAGTATACTCGTAGTATAAAAATGTTCTCTAGAGAAGCTTGCTAAAGTAAAATTGATTTTATTAAATTGTATTTACAAATATTTGTAATAAGAGTGTTGCCCTGACAGTGTATTATACAGTAGTTGCGCCCCGCGGTTTACCCGTGTAAGTCCCGATCCCGTGGGATTATCGGGATAAAAAGTAGCCTATCTCTATATACCGAATTACATCGAAATCGGTGCAGTGATTTTTGTATGAAAGAGTATTAAACATACATTAGTACAGTCACATTACCAATTAGCTGAACCCTACGTGACCTCATTCGCATCTGTAAAAAAATATAGTATTTACCTATTTTGTTATTTAATTTATATTGTTTAAAAAACAGAATCAGGTAACATTACTTTACAACTTTACAGATTTCCGATTTATTTATTTATTTATTTAATTGGTAATGTGACTGTACATAGAAGGATTTTTAATTTTACGACTTCCCAGACCAACTGAAAGAGAACTATTTTTCTTTCCCAATGACACAACTTATTTTTGGTGCAATAGGAATATTTTATTAAATTCTGTTGTTCCATTCCAATATGAAACGGATCAATTTCTTTTTCTTTTTAGGGTTCTGTTCCCATATTGTAAAAACGGGACTCTCTCATGAGCCGTGATATTTAGTTGTACAGTTGGCAATCCAGTTATGTGGAATTAAATAGTTATATAGTACCTAAGTTCATAGTTTTCACTAGGGCCATAAAGGTGATTGATTTCTATCTAGTCTTTTAATTATAGACATTATTCTAAATTATTACGAACCAATTTCACCAGCTGTTATTAAAAAGAATACCAACAAATATTGTAAACGCAAAGTTTGTGTTTTCGTTCCGTCTTTACGGTCAAATGGATGGAGTTTTGGTGAAAGTTAGTACAGGGATAGTTAATAAAATGAAGAGAGACATGGGATAGTTTTTACGCGGGTGTTTGTGAATTTTACATACATAAGTAAACAGGGTCAAATTACCGAGAAAAGACGCGTTTTTCGAGAAAGTTTTCTTGTAGCTGTTGCGGTTGTAGGACATGCCTACTGACACACTCAAATTAACCAAACTGTGCATATTTAATAGAGAATCTTATGAAATTGGCTGTATTTAATTGCACCGCACTCGTCAGGGTCGACTAAGTTGCATCGTTACAGCCCTCGTGTTCACTCGCGCCGGCGCTCGCCGCGGATCAAAGCGGCGAATAATCCAACTGAACCGTCAAATGCTTCACTCCAGCCTCCCTGAAGATCCTCGCTGCTTGATCCGTCACGTACCTCGGATCCACTTCCCTAGCCACCTCTATCTTTATAGCTCCCACGTGTACATCGCTACAAAGTGTCCAGAAGTGCGGTTCTTGGACCGCGTGCACGCCAGCCAGACCTACCACGCGCGTGAATAGGTTAGGCAACGCTCTTTCTAATGACGTAGGAGTCCTTTGCATTAAAACACCAGCCGAATCACGCACTAAAGGTATTACACTGGCAGCTATAAGCAACGCGATTGCCATAGAACAGATAGGATCAGCACGCATCCATCCGAACATCCTCATTAATATAGCTGATATTATAACACCAACGGAGCCGAGGGTGTCAGCTAGGACATGGAGGAACACGCCCCGCATTATAGCCGACCCGGCGCCAGTGTTCGCTTCGTCATCGTCGTGCGAGTGACCATGATGGTTGTGCGAGTGGCCGTGCCCGCCGCCGCCGTGCGAGTGACCGTGAGCGTGGCCGTGGTGGAAAGCATATATGCCTACTAAATTCACTAGCAGACCCATCACTGACACTAGTAGAAGCCGTTCGTGTTTAACCTGGAAAAGAGAACAATTACATTGATAAATGGGAAAAGATTTATAACAAACTTCTTCAAGACGATCACCGAATTTGTTCAGGACCTGAGTCCATTTCACACAGGTCCTAAAAGGACTAGAGTATCGCCTGTGAGAACCTAGGTAATATGACCCAGGTCATAAAGTGACAAGGCCCTGTGGGTAGTTGTTTTATCGCAGCTGCCATCGCACGGGGAACACCAAGTTTTTATTTAGTTTAATTTGCAAGATTTGATGACAAACATCGGGACAGGTGAAACAAAATAAAAGCTTGTAAAAAGGACTAGCTAGGTATAAAAGAGGTGGGTATTAGAGGTATTAACAGCACGCGTATTGTCGCGTATCATTCGCGTATCGATACAAAATAAAACGTGCCTATGACCTACTTTAGAAATCTTTTGTGATTTTATTATAACTTTACTTCGTCAGTAAATTAAAAACACTTTAAAACTCTGTGAACATAGATAATTTTCACACAAACACATTCTTTTTTATGTATTTCTTTTTAGACTGCAAAAGAATTGAATGTTTAAGTTAAAAAAACAACGATCAAGAGAAAATCGACTGTAACTCGACCAAGCGTGAAATAAGATATGAATTAATTACGTAACGTTTGCCTGGCCATGGTGAACTCAAAATAAGTTTATTCCTCTTTAATTAAACGGTTGGGAAAGGTTTATAAAAACTGAATAACAAACTACAGATAAATATTTTTCCACAGCAGCGGGCGGAAATCAAACCCGAAATAGACCACGACGATGTGGTCTAGGTTGTACGCTTAAGATAGGAAGACGGCAGTAGAACTAGAACATTTCCAACCCGTCCTTATTTGTGGCTATACTCGCACTGGCTTTTTTTTTCGGAACACGGACAAGTCCGCTTGGCGATACGTCTTAGGCCGGTGGGTGGTAACCCACCGGCCGGTCGCAGGAAGTCGTTAGACGCAGAGAGCATGCGACCGATCGCTATGGAAGTCTTTGGGGGAGGCCTATGTTCAGCAGTGGACGTGGTGCAGCTGATGAAGGGTGAGGAAGGGCCTCTAGGGTAAAAATCCTGCGCAAGACACGACGAAGGTCGATTAGATTTCACCAGATCAAGATTACATTTTCTCATGTATATAACACGTGCATATCACAATAACCACGAATAACTTATTAAAGCACACGTGACGGCCGCTATGCCGTAATTACGCGCGTTTTCTTACGAAGCCGCCAGGAACGTGCTCGAGTTGAAGATATTGTCGTGAAATGTTGCAAGCAAACGTCAGCAATACGATGAAAGGACAATGGGATTGTGACGAAAGTTGTTTGCTCATAGTTCCAAGGTGTTTTATACAAGTACTAGCGACCCGCCCTGGCTTTGCACGGGTGGTTACACCAACATTTTTTCTGTCATAATATTTCAGCCAATCTATACAAAACCTTATGAAAGGGTACCGCGCTCCCTTCTTACAAACGTAGTCGACTGTTTCCTCCCTGGATAATGACACTAGCACAAATATTTTTGTGCCATAAAACTTATAACTGCCATGACTATGCCTTTGGTTTTTTTCATTTTCTAATTATCATAGAAATTAAGATTAAAATTTAAAAATAAAAAAAAAAACAAAAATTAGGTCTGGTCATAGCAGTTATAAGTTTTATGCACCAAAATATTTGGTCTAGTGTCATTATCCAGGGAGAAAACAGTCAACTAAGTTTGTAATAGTTTGTATGGAAAGAGCCCCCAGTACCCTTTCCTCTTAACGAATTCTTCTATTCATCTAAACCTTCCCCGTGAGTCCGTCACTGCGAAAATTCGTTCAGTAGCTTTAAGTTTATCCAGTGAAGTGCTAATGATATTTTGTTTTAGCTAAAAGATGAATACTTATTTGTTTCGAGTAATAAAGGGTTCTGCTGAACTTATCAGGTAGGGTTCTAACTAAAAAACTTATCCAGTAAAGGAAGAGAAGGCAAAAAGTCTGTACCTACTTGTAAGCATATTAAAAAATAAGTAAAATTCTGTCTGTCTGTTTGTTTGTTTCTCTGTTAACATATTATCATAAAACAAATGGTGCTTCTCAGAGGGTGGACAGAAATCTCTGCATGTTTTAGAAAATCCTTCAGGATGCCAACACCTTTTCTTAAATAAAAAAAAATAAGAAGTAAAGAGATTTTTTTAGACTGACTTATGTTGCTTTGCAATATAAGTATTGTATAAATCATATACGTTTGTTTATGCAATAAGCCAATTCAACCAATTCTTTGCTATGCTGCCTATGATATGGTCATTAAAATGATAAAATCATTGTTATTATAATCATTCAAAGTAGAAATACAGCAAGAAAATTATGAATTTATTTAAACTCTCATTAATAAAATCAATGAATTTTTAAATATATCACGATTTTATCAAGAGCTCAGATAGAATAGGTATTTTTATTAAGTTACAAAATCTTTATAAAGTGATTGATAAAAATATGTATTTCACCAATATAACTTAATCTACAATTTAATCAAATACTTTGTGATAATTTAGCTGTACTTAGAAAAAAGCCACTAAAGATACTGACTAAGTTCTAGTGACGTTTTATCTCGTAATTTTATGTAACTCGGACAATTTCTTTATAATCTTTAGCAGCTCATATCTTTGAAATGTGACATTTTAGAATATCACATTTCAAGTATTAGACCGAAATTTATGGGTTCTAAGATGTTAAAAAAATCAAAATGAATCAAAAGGATTATGCAAATGGCCATCCAATTGTGTTATATTTCCTTTAATGATTTTTTTAAACAAGTGTTTTAATTACAAAATTATTATATAACTTTAAAAGAAAATTAGCTCTTATTGGCTCTGTAGGACTAGGGGATCTGATAAGAGTGGCAAAGCTCTTATCAACCAAGAATAAATATGTTCCACTACAGGGCAATAGCTTTCTCTCAGAGGGGTAAGGCAGTAAGCCTCCACGGATGCCTACTACCAATAAAATGTATTTTCAATAAATTATTATTTATAATTAACCCCTTCGCAACTTATATTACGTATCTACCTATGTCAATTAAGTTGTGTTATTTACTTGTTGAAGTCAGCATTGTTTTCACAAGTGTGTTTAAAAGAATAACAATACTGTGTAATGAAATATCAATTAACAGAAAATAATTATTTATATGTTGATACCAACTTGTTTTGAAATAATTTGTTAGTAAAAATATTAGAGGTGCAAATACTACTTTAATACTTTATAGCAAAATTACTTAGTGCAATACGAATTGAGTCAAAGGTCACAAGTTCGAAACCCTGTCGATTAAATTAGGAAAACCATAATGAAATTCTCACCTCTGGAGGTTCAATAGCTCTTTCGACAGCTTCACTCATAATGAAGAATGCAATAAATAACAGGAACAACCCGTTCACAAACCCGGCCAGAACTTCAGCTCGGGCATAGCCATACGAGTATCGTTCGTTAGCTCGCCATTTCGATATGACTGATGCAGCCAGACCTGCCACCAGGCCCGTGCAGTCGAAAAACATGTGGAATGCATCCGAGATCAGACCTGAAAGTATTTTTTATAAAAATATGCTTAAAAACTAAGGAAATTTATGAATTGTAAGACATAAGTTGCCGGTTTTAGGTAAGTACAAGAAATTTTGCTCAGGAATTTGAAAGAGATTTTTTTACAAACAGCTGGTTAGAGAAAAAAATGTGACTTACCTAAACTGTTTGTCCATACTCCGTAAAACAGTTCAACAAATGCAAAAGACAAGTTCAGTATCAAAAAGAGGAATAAATTCCTCGAATTCTTATCAGAATATATGAGTCTCAACCAATTTTGAAACCTGTCTGTGGCACCGCCGAGAGCACCGCGCGGTTGCCGGGTATCCTTCTGGCTTATAGGTAACATATCTATAGAAGTGTACATTGTAAGAATTCACCTCATTTCACACAAACTCACACAGAAAATCACGAAAACTTAACGAGATACATTGCATACGTGTACTGAAAGTCGGTACTGTAATAACCTACGAGATAAGGTTTATACGTAAGTATCCAAAGTTATTTCCAACAAGGTAAAAGGAGCTATTGACTAGTTGACTAGGACAGCAGTTTAATTGGAATGTACATTATTTTTAAATGGTTTTATTTAATTTTTTATTCAACATTCCGCGATAGCCCCTACTTGTAACAAAATAAACGTCAATTAAATGTTGCCATATATAAAAATGCGTTTGACAAATTGACGTCATTTCACATTGACATCATCATGAAACATTGTTACCATATAAAAAAAAATATGCCCTTAAATCATGAAAATTAATAACGTCGAGTTTTATAAGTGTCAAAATTTTAATAAATTACCTACATTAAAGGCTGTACTTTTTCTAAATAGAAAAATCAAGAACATTTAATAAAATGCAAATTAAAAATGGCTGATGAAAACTATTGTAAATGGATTTCATTGGTCCACTAATTGTAACAGCTTTACAACTATTGGTTAAACAATCACGTGGTATTTTTTTGACCAACGAGAGACTGAGCAACGAAACAAACATTTCGCTCGACTGGCAAGGGAGATAGAACTTTGGTGAGTCAGTCACTCAAAATTGACACTCGTTTCCGGTAAACATTCGACTCTATGCACTCTTCACTGAATTTGTTTATGGTTTTCAGATTTTTTTTTGCTAAAGTTTTGATTTTCACAGTGTTTTGACTATCTAAATCAAAATATTAATTCATTATTTTCATTTTCAGTTACTAAACTTTATTTTCAGCCCGTATTCCTCGGCATGAGACCACTTTGAACTTCTTCCCGCCATGATTTTGAATTTGGCTCACCGGAAATTTGTCTATAGATGCGTTTGTTTCCGAAAAGTGAACGTTTCACGAGTCAACAGCAACGTCTTTCGAGAAGTGTTTGCGACATTTTTCCTACATTTATCCGTCATCCAATGTTTAATGTAATGAAATAACACGTCGTGTAACGATTATTTCGATATTAGTGTTCATAGTCTTAATTAAGTAATCGCTAGATTACGATATAAGCTAATAATGGGCGACGAAAGCCACCCGAAAACTCTCTACGTCGGTAATTTGGACGCGAGTGTTACAGAAGTTTTCATATGCACGTTGTTCGGGCAAATAGGTGAAGTAAAAGGTTGTAAGATTATACGGGAACCAGGAAACGATCCATATGCGTTCCTCGAATTCACGACTCATACGGCAGCGGCTACGGCCCTGGCCGCCATGAACAAGCGAGTGGTTCTAGACAAGGAAATGAAGGTTAACTGGGCTACGAGCCCCGGCAACCAGCCGAAGACGGACACCAGTAACCACCATCACATATTCGTAGGTGACCTCTCCCCCGAGATCGAGACTCACATATTACGGGATGCTTTCGCTCCCTTCGGTGAGATCTCCAACTGTCGGATAGTCCGCGACCCCCAGACGCTCAAATCTAAAGGATATGCATTCGTATCATTTGTAAAGAAGGCTGACGCCGAGGCGGCTATACAGGCTATGAACGGTCAGTGGTTGGGATCACGCTCGATCCGCACAAATTGGTCGACGCGCAAACCTCCAACGAGCAGACCGAGCGAGGGTGCGCCGAGTAGCAAGCGAGCGAAGCAGCCCACCTTCGACGAGGTCTACAACCAGAGCTCACCAACTAACACGACAGTCTACTGCGGAGGATTCACTAGCAACGTTATCACCGAGGAACTCATGCAAAACACATTCTCACAATTTGGTCAAATACAAGACGTTAGAGTGTTCAGGGATAAAGGATACGCATTCATTAGGTTTACAACTAAGGAAGCTGCGGCACATGCCATTGAAGCTACACATAATACTGAAATTAGTGGACACACAGTCAAATGTTTCTGGGGTAAAGAGAATGGAGGCTCTGAAAATCAGGTTTGTATATACCATAGAGATAAAATATTTAATATATGACAATAAAGAGTACATAAGAGCATTTCTTTACACAAATTATCCTGATTCAGTTGTCAGTTACTAGAAATACTGTCACATTTAGCATTGCCTGAAGCCATTTAGGGATCATTCAACAGACTCTAATGTTCTCTTTTTTAATATGAGTATTTTATCTCTTTTATAATCATGTTTTCTTTCAGCTTCGCTTCATAAAATAAAACAGAGTTTCCCTATCACATCTGTCTGTCTAAAGGGGATAAACTAATCTACTGATTCTATTCTTAAATGGTTTTCACCACAATGGTCGGAGTGATTCATGAGGAAGATTTTAATGTATAATTAATTGAGGTTTTGTTTAAATTTGCTGAAATATGGAAAAATGTAGGCGTACATGCTCAGTAACATGTGCGAAGGCAGGGCAGGATGATAGTCTCAATACTAACTAATATTATAAATCCGAAAGTTTCTTGTATATGTGTGGTTGTTCCCTCTTCGCTGTCAAATCTCTGGACTGATTTGGATAAAAATCTGCATAGTGATAGCTTAGGGGATGAAGAAGGACATAAGATAGTTTTCATCCTGAAATTCTTCTGTTATCGGGACAGACACGGGTGTAACCGTGAGGCACAGCTAGTATGTTATAAAATATTAGTGAAAGTTTGAACCTATGAACGGTATGGTTATGTAAGCGATATCCCAATATGAATTGCTATTTCCTACTGATAGAAACTTTACTGTATAACCACAGACATACCATGTAATTACTAGATGAACTATCCACTTTAGCTAGCAAAAGACAGCCTTGTTCATAATCTAAATTCATTAAAAACACAAGTCTATGTCAAGTTTCAAGGATTTATTTAGATAAAAATATCATGACTATTAAATAGGAATTTAGTAAGAATAAATATTGCAAGACTTCACATCGCCATCTAGCCCCAAGCTAAGTAAGTAGACTTGTGTAATGGGTGCTAGACAACGGATATACTACTAATATACTTAAAATGCATAGAAACAACCATATTACTTATTTCAAACGCGTGAGTCCCGATCCCGTGGGAGTATCGGGATAAAAAGTAGTATATGTTACTACCACTGAAAAAATGTATCCTCAAACCAAGTTTCATCTAAATCGGTCCAGCAGTTTTGGAGCCTATTCAATGCAAACCAACAAACAAATCTATCCAATACTCTCTATAATATTAGTATAAATTGCGCCTTGCGGTTTTACTTGTGTAAATCCAGGATAAGGCTAAAAAATAGCCAAATATGTCCTTCAACGTCCCACCTATTTATACTAAAACCCATCAAAATTTGTTCATCAGTTTAGGCGTCAAAACGTAGCAGGTAGACCATTACTTTCGCATCTTAACATATTGATGTAACAAAGCAATGAATGATTCATACAAATGCATAACAAAGGGAAATAGGTATAGATAAGCCAACATATAGAAATAATTACTGCAAGACTATTGGTCTGTAATTAAGGCGATATCTAATTAAGCTAATAACAGTTGACAAATTAAATCATAATGAGAAATTTTATCATTTTTTTTTAAAGTAATCCTAAATTTAATTGTTTCGGGCAAGTTAACACCACAGATATAGATATGTTAACACTTTCTTAGCTACAGTAGATTTTTGCTTTATGTTTGGGCTAGTTTCGTATATAAAAATGAATAGGCGCTGAAACTATGGAACCAATTTTAACGAAACTTAGTATGAGGATACATTGAATTCCTGTGAGATTTTGAGGGATATTCCTATGGGATCGGAACTTATGAAAGTGATATCACGGCGCACTGCTGGTTTAGCCATATCTATTCTAACACTTAGTTTACCTACTTTGTTACTGCGCTACTACAGTCGGTCTTATGCTTGGCGAATCTATTGGTTTCCGGCTGCTGATAAGATGTCATCTGTGACGCGTCTCAGAAGTAGAAGGTTGCGGGTTCGATTCCCGCCTCAAACAAATACAAAAGAAAAGTAAATAGGTATTCTTTCTGTTGTCTGGCCACCATAACACAAGTCTAATTTGCTTGGTTTTGGGCTAGACGGCGCTGTGTTAAGGGTGCTACAATATTTACTAGCTCTTAACCGCGGCTTCATCTGCGTAGGATTTGTATTTTCTTATTCAAAATCCTTTTTCGGGTTGCCTACGTCATACAAAGAACACAGCCTCCAAGTTTCAGATCTCTATGATCAGCAGTTTAGGCTGTCAGTCATTCAGGACAAAGCATTTTATATGTATAGAAGATTGATCTGACTTGATGACCCAGTTGGCACAATGGTCACCATGCCGGACTGCCAAACACAGGGTTGCGGTTTCGATTCCCGCCTCAGACATGTATTTATGCTTAGATATTTGTCTGTGGTCTGGTTGTTTCTATGTATTATATGCATATATTTACAATAAAAGTATATAAGTAGTATATCCATTGTCTAGCACATATAACACAAGTCTAGTTACTTAGCTTGGGGCTAGATGGTGATGTGTGGAATGTCCTGCAATATTTATTTATTATCTGGCAGGTGTTCTACCTACAGAATTGTGTCTGTTTAGACATAAAAGACACACTTTCACATTTGCAGTAGGAATAGGATAAAAATGACGTAAACTTCATCAATAAGACGGCCATGAGAAATGTAAACACTTGCCCATTCTGGTATTGTTTGTAAATATTAACTTTACAAAATTAAGGTTTTGTTTGAAATTATTTTACTGAATTGTAGGTAAAGGTCTGTTGGAGTCAGAATTGCAGACCCACCATAGAGCTCCAAAATTAGCAAAATTCTAAGCTCTTACTCGAGTTTAAGTTTAAAGTCTTGCAACTCATTAATTTATTAGATAACTAGCGACCCGCCCCGGTTTCGTACGGCTATATTATGCATGTATTATACATATAAACCTTCCTCTTGAATCACTCTATTAATTAAAAAAAACCACATCAAAATCCGTTGCGTAGTTTTAAGATTTAAGCATAGGAACCAAAGAGTTCAGAGCGATCTGTTGCATGCACCCTGCATCTCACATACTTTAGCGTACTAACTAACCATACATTTTGCAATAAGGCATACCAACTATGATACGTCTTCATGCCTTAATTATAAGAACCCATGAACTTCAAATGCTCAAAAAAACCACATAAGTTTCTTGTGTCTGGCCGGAAAATAAAGCCGGAAATCAAACTTGTCGATTTTCCAAATAATAAAAATAACGTGATTTTTTATTGTATCAAATAGTATCAATCAATTATAATTAACATTGGCAAAATTTTTATCTTGCTATGCCCACGGGATCGGGACTTACGCAGGTGAAACGGTATAAAAAAGGCGATATTTGAACAAAGTAATACATCATACTAAACTAAACCTAAATGAAAACATAACATAGCTACATAAACAAAAAGTATAAAAATAAACCTATCTAACAAACATACAAATTACAATAGCTAAATTAATACTTAAATAAAGAGATAAGGGACAACTTTCTAGTCATCATATCATGAATCAATGCAGTTTGTTCACAAGGCTTAGACCTATTGTCTATGGATTGCTATTTAATCGTTATCTAAGTTAGTTTAGGTTTATTTATGGACACTTAGGGCAAATTTAGATTCCGTGATTGTTTGCCGCTCCTTCCCTGAACAGATTGGAAATAGACATGTTTTCTGCCTAGTAAATAATTCAATACTAACTTAAAATAGTACTAAATAAAACTTTGGGACCAATTTTGATATAATTTGGTTTGAAGATACATTAGATTTTTTTAATGAGTCCCTTTAATTGAGTCCTTTTTGGGTGAGGGTGTAGTAGACTTGCGCAGGACCTATACTGCCCTCTCAGCTTATTCGACCATGTCCAGAGAAATTAACTCGTTAATATATCTGGAGTCAACTAAGCTGCAGGTCTTATCACGATGTTTTCGTTTGTCGATAGAAATGTCAATTAGCGCACATACATTTTTCCGAAGAGAAATTCCATAGGCTTATTTTATGTCGGTAAACCCACTGGATAACCGAAATATAAAAGAACTAGCTTTTGCCCGCGACTTCGTCCGCGTAAAAGTCGAAAATTGATCAAGGAATCACGTTGTCCCATACAAACTTTGCCCCCCTAAGGAGTAGAATTTCGGAAAATCCTACGCTTTAATTTATATGACGTAGGCTATAATTATTATAATATAGCCTACGTCATATAAAGAACACACCCTCCAAGTTTCAAGTCTCTACGATCTGCGGTTTAGACTGTGCGTTGATCCGTCAGTCAGTCAGGACAAAGCATTTTATATCACTACATAGTCTAAAACAAAGTCGCTTTCTCTGTCCCTATGTCCCTTTAGCCCTATGTATGCTTAAATCTTTAAAACTACGCAACGGATTTTGATGGGGGATTTTTTATAGATAGAGTGATTCAAGAAGAAGGTTTATATGTATAATAAATGCATAATATAGCCGTGCGAAGCCGGGGCGGGCCGCCAGTGTATAGATAAGATGTAACCACATTTGTTCCACCTCACTACTGGGCAATGATCTCCCAAATGTTTGGAAGAGGGGGGGAGACCTTTGCCCAACTGTGGGTTGAAATAATTTTAATGTTTTAATATTATTAGCTACCATTTCTCAATATATTTCATAATTTATCATAAAAACTGGAAACTACTGAATTGCAAAAGTAGAAAAACAAATAGGTACTTACACTAATTAATGCATTTCAGTGCATTACAGTCAATTAAGATCAGTCTCCAAATGCCGTGTACGACTAATTAATCTCCACTTTTAATTTTTCATCCTCAAACATAATTAAGAGTATCACTGATGACATTGTTTGATGGAATTTTAGTTCTGGGGCATAGATAGATAACTTTATTTGTACAACACAGTAAGAAACATAGAACACAATATACCTATACAAAGCAAAGTAATAGCTAGAAAGATAAGCACAAATGGGCGGCCTTATCGCCGAAAGCGATTTCTTCCAGGCAACTTTTGGATGGAAAAGTACTGACTCACTGAACTGGCATACTTGGTTTGATCCCATAAATTGTAACAAAATATTTGTCGCTTTTTAAGGTGAAAGGGTACCTGCGACTCTCCATACAAACGTAGTCGACTGTTTCCTCCCTGGATAATGACACTAGCACAAATATTTTTGTGCCATAAAACCTATAACTGCCATGACTCTATGCCCCTACTTTTTGTTTATTTTTCATTTTCTAATTATCATAGAAATTAAGATAAAAAAAAAAAAAAAATATGGTGCATGGCATGCAGGGCATGGTCATGGCAGTTATAAGTTTAATGCACCAAAAATATTTACTCTAGTGTCATTATCCAGGGAGAAAACAGTCAACTACGTTTGTATTAGTTTGTATGGACAGAACCCCCTGGTTCCCTTTCCTCTTAATACTCGTAGTTGTATTCTAGGATATCTAGGCTAACATGTTTTATTATTGAACAAATAATTACCATAAATAAAATGTTAAAATAATGTGTTTCAGACGCCAAGCAACCCCACAGCGCCGCCTCCGAACATGGGTGCGCAAACGCAGTACCCTTATCCATACCAACAAGGGATGGGATATTGGTATGCTCAGGTAAATATCACTTTTATTTATCAACTACCTGCGCTCCGCGGATTCACCCGCGTAAGTCCCGATCCCTTGAAAATATCAAAATAAAAAGTAGCCTTCCTCGATAAATGTTGGATGCAACACAAAAATATTGTTTCAATTTGAACCAGTAGTTCCTGAGATTAGCGCGTTGAAACAAACAAACAAACTCTTCAGCTTTATAATATTAATATAGATCAGCCCGATCTTGTAAGAATATTGGTATAAAAATGACCCTATGTGTTAATTCTAGTTTCCAGCTATACATTATACTAACACAATCTTTCAAACTTAAAATTCTAACTAAGCGTAACTCCTCATACCGTGGTAATATCAGGATAAAAAATAGTTTATGTGTTAATTCAGGTCTCTAGCTATCTACCTACCGAGTTTCAACGCAATCGGTTCGGTAGTTTTTGCGCAAAGGAGTAACAAACATACACACAAACTTTCACATTTATAATATTGGTAGGCTTAGTACCATAGGATTAGAATTTTCAGTCACCTTTCTGTCACCTCGAAATTATACAAACTTTGCTTTAATAATTTAATTCGTTTATTCATAGAAAAGAAAAATTTGTTAGTACATTCAAAGAAAAGAAACAACTTATTAACTAAAAAAAATATATATAGTTGCGCGACGAAATGTGAACCTCCTCCTTTTTTGTTTGAAGTCGGTTAAAAACGAAATCTACCTACAATGCAGGTCTTTATGGACACAAAGTGCAAATTGGTGCATCAAACTTGGCTAAAATCCTCAAGATCCTGTGGGTCTGAATCTTATTCTATCCAGCACTGGGCTCGTATTTATTGCGAATAATCGCGAAAAAAAAGTCTCGGCTGCGGAAACAACAATTTGTTTGTGGCCAGATGGCGCTGCGGTAAATGACTGTAATTATCCTATACCTCACTCGCTCGCTTGAGTGAAACTACACACTGAGTCACGGGCCTTTTGTCCTGCTGCAACAAACACATGGTGCTTAATACTTCGGTTGGAGTTAAAATCTATACGCGCTAATCTCAGGAACTACTGGTTTCAATTTTTTTTTTTTGTGTTGTATGACCATTTATCGAAGAAGGCTTTAGGCTACTTTTCATTTTGATATTCCCGCGGGATCGGGAGTTACGCGGGTGAAACCGCGGAGCGCTGTTAGTGTTGTAATAATTAGAGTCCGTTTATGTGCGTTTTGGAGAACAAATGAAGCCCCAAGCTAAGCAACTAGGCTTGCGTTATGGTGGCCAGACAACGGATGGAATACTTAAATACATTTTTTTTGTAAATATTAATATGTTGTATACCTACCTCTTACCTACTAATATTTTTTCTTTGTAACGAATAGGCTCCGAAACTACTGGATCGATTTTGATGAAACTTGGTATGAGGATTTGATTCAGGAGGCATTGATTCATTGGGAGTAACATAGGCTTTTTATCCTGATACTCCCGCGGGATCGGAAGTTACGCGGGAGAAACCGTGGAGCGAAGTAGTAACTTAATATACATAAAATACAGAAACACCCAGACCAGACTCAATCTGTATTTAAATATTTGTTTGAGGCGGGAATCGAACCCGTAACCTTCGCAGGCGGGTGTTCGCCAGCCGCGCCACAGAGGTGGTAAAAACATGTCAAAGTCAAAATATTCATTTAGAATCGAATTTTGTATGAAATCACATTAAAACATAATTATTAATATGATATGAGCCGCCTCCGACGACATTGTGGCGGTCGCGGGTAGTCGGTGGATGGAGGCGGCTCAGTCCCCTAATTCACAAACCGTCGGAAGGCAACCGAAACGAAAAAAAATTTTGCTGCTCTTTCACCTCCGAGACTTTTGTCGTGCTGCCATCCTTGTTTTTTCAGTTTTATTCGTTTCGGTAGCCTTCCGATGGTTTGTGAATAAGCCTGCAGGACCGCTGTTTGTGGCGTCGTATGGGGGAGGCCTATGTCCAACAGTGGACGTGTATAGGCTGATATGATAATGATGAATATGATAACAATACAGGGTTATTGGTAATTATACTAGCAAGCCGTTGAGAGCTACTTCTGTGCACCGTAACAAACAACTTTTGTTCTACGACTTTAGGAAATTCGAAAAAAAAAAAGAAAATTTTGAGATTATGTAAATTCGAAAAACAGCTACACAACACACTAAAAACAGTAGATAAAACTTAAAAAAATAATTATAATTTAAGGTTAATGACATCTCCGTGTAAGGAACAGCTGATTTTCAGGTAAAGCTAGCCTCAAAATTTTCAAAAAAATGTTCTAATGTCCAAAAGTCGTAGAACAAAAGTTGTTTGTTTAGGTGCACAGAAGTAGGCCTTAACGGCTTGCCAGTTAAATTACCAATAACCCTGTATAACCTATGTTAAAATATCTGTCTATACCTTCTTGTTGTTTATTACAATTCTTAATGTTTCCAGGGTTATCCAGCGATACAAGGTGCCTACATGGCTCCAGGATATTATCAACAATACACTGCCGCCTATAGCAACCCTCAAGCTGCTGCTGCAGGTAAATAATACATGATAGATGATTACCTTTGTCTTGTCACTGTCGCTACGGATCAACGCACAGCCCAAACCGCTGATCGTAGACACCTGAAACTTGGGAGGGTGTGTTCTTTGTATGACGTAGGCAACCGATAAGAAACGATTTTCCGAAATTCTACTCTTTAGGGGGTGAAAAAGAGGGGCAAAGTTTGTATGGGACAACGTGATTCCTTGATCCAATTAACTAATTCTACGCGAACGAAGTCGCGGGCAAATGCTAGTCTATACATATAAAATCCTTTGTCCTGACTGACTGACGGATTAACGCTCAGCCCAAACCGCTAATCCTAGAAACCTGAAACTTGGAGGGTGTGTTCTTTGTATGACGTAGGCATTCGATAAGAAAGGATTTTCCGAAATTCTACTCCGGGGTGAAAAAGGGGGGCAAAGTTTGTATGGGACAATGTGGATACATATTCCGGGCCCTATCTACCTCACTAGGACGCGACGTTTTCGGCTACGAATCCAACGAATTCGTATTGAAATGCTAGGAACATAACTTACCTGGCAAAATTGAGGGTATCTTTTGCAATCAAAATGCAATCTGAATGATATTGCAATGTAATTTAAACAATGCTAACTAGACTTGTTTTATGGGTGCTTGACAACGAATATACTACTTAAGTATATACTTTTTTTTTTGTAAATATATACTTACAATACATAGAAACAACCAAACCACAGACAAATATCAAAGCATAATACTTGTCTGAGGCGGGAATCGAAACCGCAACCCTGTGTTTGGCAGTCCGGCATGGTGACCAGTGTGCCAAGTGGGTCGTTATTAGTTAGACCTCCCAATGCATCGTTCCAACTAAAATCTTGGTTCAGCTACTGCCTGGTTTATTTTGTACTAGCGACCCGCCCCGGCTTCGCACGGCTATATTATACATATAAACCTTCCTCTTGAATCATCTGTTAAAAAAACATCGTCTATCTGTTAAAAAAAACCGCATCAAAATCCGTTGCGTAGTTTTAAAGATTTAAGCATACAAAGGGATATAGGGACAGAGAAAGCGACTTAGTTTTATATGTACTATGTAGTGATAGTGATGAAGCATTTTCTTGAAGGATCTTGTAATGTTTCAGCCGGTTACCGCATGGGAGTGCCCGGCGGTGTGGGAGGCGCAGGCGGCGCGGGCTGGAGCGGCGCGCCCCAACCGGCCGTCATGTACGCCTCCGCCATGCCCTCAGCGCAGTACCCCTCGCAGTAACACGACGCAATCATCACACGCATGAGTTGATACCCACACACACACACACAAACAACGAGTTATGTCCCCCTTCCACGTACAAAGGCTACCATATAGACTGATATACATTAAACTATCGTTTTAGTTCACCTATAGAAACGTTCAAATCAGCTGTTTGCCTTAGTGTTGTCAGCGCGAAGAAAAAAACAGTGCTTTAATTCCCTATTATGCAAAAGCGTGCACAATAAAAAGACAGTAAAAAACTAATGTCTTGGACAATAATTTTATAAATATCAAGTTTATAAATATTTACGTATCTCCCAAACTGTTTGATCAATTATTACTTGGTGGGTCTTACCCACTACCCTCAAGTGCCTGCACGATTCTCCTCTAAATACTGGACGGCCTGTATATAGCGTCATCTTTAAATACGTTAAGATAAAGTTCATGGTTAACTTAGTAACAACTCTGAAGTTAGCTGCGACCTAAATATTTAGGTACCTACCTACCTCATTAACTATTTATTCCGCGAATTGAAGTTAGTTCTAGAAACCTCTATGTCTCTATTAGTACATGTTTATTTAAAACCCAGAGCAACAAGACTAATCTGATTTTATTGCTGTACTTTTTGTGATAACTCATACAAAAGTACTAATTTCTCTTTTATGTTTGTATAGTTATTCAGGTCGTATATGGTAGCCTAAACGCACACATCTGTATGATATATTATTGTAGTCATAAACGACACTAGATAATGAAATCTCTATGGCTTTCTATGTGTGGATAGAGAAGCACCGCATCGGGGTCACGATTCTTATAGTGTTGATTATGGAACTATGATTGTGTGCGCTGTGTGGAAGTCTGAAAGAATGAGCACTCGGAAGTTCTTTAGTGTCTTGTCGCAGGCTAAATGAATTGTGAAATTTTTTTTAAAGTATCTTTTGTATGATATATAATTCTGAATTGTGTCTTGCTTTGTATACATTTAAATATTTAATTTACTGGTGGAAACCACTTCGAAATCAGTTTAGTAAACCTATTTTTTCAAGTCACCGCTGTGAATTCAAACGGTGTAAGTGAAAATATGGTATATTTTGTACATCTAGAATGGTAGACTGCAACTTGTTAGACAAGGCTTGTTGTCGAATGTCACTTGTCCTCAATTTTCTTGCGCAAAAGGTACATTTATTTGTCTTGTCATAGAAGTTGTGGCCTATTGTCTCAATAGTAACACAGTTGACTATTTGCTAGGTTAATTTTATATCACACCGTTCAAAGTATGCCAGGTTACGAGTGATGAGTGAGCAAAGGCAGTTTGATGTAGATTAATAATGGTGCAGAATGTTATAAATCCATTGTTGCGTTCAGTTAATTCAGTTTGTAATGTGCCTGAGTGGATGAGGGATCTTATTGACGATATTATAGATGATATCTATCGCAATCGGACTGATGATCGATCGTAGAACCCCGAGAGAGCTAACGCCAAACGTTACTTTGTTAGAGTCTTATTATTAATTAAGCATAGTCGGTAAACTAGACTTTGTAATACGCGTTTTATACAACGATATCATGTAGTCCCTATTCATCTAAAATGTCGTATTGATCGCGCTCGGCGCTCGGCGCGGGCGCTCCGATGCCGGCCATCCGGCTATTCACAAATTGTAAAGTATTGTAAGGGAATCAACTCATGCACGATCCCGAGCGACTCGTCGCCCGTCCCGTTATATCCCGCGGGATCCGACGCGGGGCGAAGCCCGAAGGTGGCGGAGTGAGGCCACCCTCTTGTTAGTCGACCCTACATAGATAGGTGATAACGAAATAAATTATAAATTTTTAAAAAAAGTTATATAGTCGCGTCGGTGTCGGTATCGCGAGTAGGCTCGTGTACATACGTTGATATTTATTGGCGCCGTGCGCGCGTCGTGCGCGTGCGCCGCACGTGCGTCCCACGTGTGTCACACGCGTGCGCGGGCGCCGGCGTGCGCCGACTGAGCTATGTTCCAAGGCTCCTCCCGACCGAGACGATACGACGCGCCAGACCGTTTTGACGTATATTTATATTAAGTTCGACACATATTGTTTTGTTTGACTTGAATTGTTATGATTTATTGTATGGAAACACTGGTAAGTCAATAAAGCAGTGGGTCTGGGAGAACGGATGTTTGATTTACAATTATAACACAACAACGTTTAGATTATAATTATTCAATATATAAATCTCTGTATTATGTTTATTTCTGGGTCCAAAATTTATATTTGTGCCGACCGGTCGGCCCACTTCTGTGATTTGATTATAACTCCGCGCACATTCGAATGACGAAAATATTATATTGTAAATTCTAATTAACGTCATTTTGTAAGAGAAAAATAAATAGTTTAAGTTAATTATATTTTTGATTATTGTTGTATTATTACAATACAATATCTAAATTCCATAACCCCCTCTACTTTACTAATCACAGGATAGCGCCTATTTAATATAAAAAGTGATCAATCACACACATAGGTAAGTATAAATAGGTTAATACAAATATCGCCCACTGCACTATGCTACTGAACAGAGATTTACATATCTGCCACAATGTGAAAGTGACAAAGAACATGTTCTCTGCAGCAGAGCTACCTTAGAAAATACCTATAAATTATATCTTAAAATGATGTACCCTACTTGGAACGTACGTGATGTAGTCAGCTGCATAATTGCAGCCCTCGTAAGAGTTCGAAAATTATTATTATTGGAATGTTTGCATTCTAATAATTTTTGTTTGATGAATTAAAGAGTTAGCAGACCTAAAGCAGGTCTCTAGAATATTGCTCCGTGTTGAAAACATTCTTATAACAGCCGTTTGAAGCTCTACGGTGGGTCTGCAATTATGCAGCCGACCGTCGTATGCCCGTTACACGTATACTAGAAAACTAGATAATGGGAATTGTTTGTGGCCCTGCTGCGGAGTGTTCTCTCTAGAGAACGGCTGAAGCCAGGAGTCCACCTTGAAAAGGGTGGGGGTGGTACTATTTATTGTCTCTGTGCTAGACTAACTGTCATTGCAATTCCAAGATGTTGGGAAGACTAGTCAAGTCAAGGGGTTGCCACTCTATTCAAAATTTAAAAACAAAATTGTTTCCTGACACCAGTAATTTCGGCTTTAACTCCTAAGCCCCTCTGCCTACAGCCTAGTGTTTCTACACTAGGCTCTAGGCAGAGGGGCTTAGGTTCCTTAGCTTTGAAAAATTGCAGCTTAGCAAAATTGGTACCTCAGCTTCTGCTGAGGTAGGTACCAATTTTGTATACAGGTAGGTACCTAGCCAATAGTAATAATTAGGTAGGTAGTTACTATTGGGTATAGTTTTTGTGTACGGGTTAGTATAAATTCAGTCATTTGATCCATCAAGTGTTATTCTAGACAATAATTTATAATAATACTACATACTTATCATTTCAGGCTCTCAGTTCAGGGGCTTGATTCACTAAGGTTCAAGTCGTCGGGCGCGCGTGATTAGGGTAAGATTTCCATACAAAAACCGCTCCCCCTCCGCCCCTAATCACGCGCGCCCAACGACTTGAACCTTAGTGAATAAAGGCACAGGCTAGGTGAACTGAGAGTCTGAAATGATTAGGTAAAGGTAGTATTAGTAGATAGGTATCTCTACACTTTAAAAATTATGACAAATAGATAAGTAGGTATAGAAAAGTGACTGCCACAATAAACAAGCACCTAAACATGTTTTAGTACTTAGATAGTATTTTGTTTTTTAATGGCAGGAGCTTTGACATTAATCATGTTTAACCTTCCTTCGCACGAGGAGAAAACCAAAACGAGAATGTTCAAGATCAACTCGTACAAGATTTCTGAAGATAGACGTCGCGCGTCGTCCTACCCACCGCGTCTTGGTCGACGGTTGAGGACGTCTATTTTACAACATGATTCAGAACATATTTTACAGTGTTTTTCGCTGCATAAGGCTACCTTAACCCACTTGTCCTGACATCATAACTGGAATTTTCGGAGTTTGTGTTTATATCCAAGAAAACGCGGGCGGGAATGACGTGAAAATTGCAATGACAGTGATCTAAAAATAATGGCGTCGGCGTCGCGGCAGCTTCGGTCCGAGCTCTCCTCAGTCGAGCACAGACCGCCGCGAGATTCAGTCGAACGATCAAATAATCAGCAGCCATGGTATACGAAAGTGACTTCTACACGACCCGCAGGCCGTACCGGCCTTCCAGCTACAGCAGCATTACGGTGAGTACCCGCTAACTGAGCGTGCCACGCACCTCGCCCCACTACCCCGGGAGCCGGACGACCCTCGCACCGACTACATTCAGCGGCTTCCGGAATATAACTCCTATCTACCTCCATAGCAAGCATAGTGTATTGATACCCATGACTTCGATAAACGTACCTACCTACTCCATTCTGGACTAGCGGAGATAGCGACTATTAATTGTTTACCCTTTTTGGAATATTCGCAAATTCATTTATTTAAATTATCAATGATGGCCGTCTTCTCAAGTGATTCTTGTTTTCATACCTATCGTTATAGCTTAGACCTTAACATGATTGCTATCATAAGTCCCAACAAGTTGTTCTCGGTATATAATATACCTACCACTTCGAAGTTAGGGTTCGGTAGGGCGGACGACTTTCGGTAGCGCTCCGCAAGTGGGTCATTTCGCGTCGTAGAAACTGAGTCGGAAAACGGAGCTACCGGGCGCGCCAAATATAGCCGCGACTGGAGTGGCGGCCGTCCGACTAACGGCGAGTTCTCCGCTTGCAGCGGCCGACAGTCGGCGACTGGGAGAAGGTGCCGTTCGTGCCCCGGCCGAGCCTCGTGCCGGACCCGGTCACAGCGTTCGGGCGTCGAGCGCGGCCCGGAATCCGTGGCTCCGTGCTGGAGCCAGTCACCAAGCAGAACATCGCGCCGATGCCGGAATCTAAGCTGGCGCCGCTCGCGCCCTATGTGTCGCCGCGCGACCAGACGCGCGCTCGCGTCCTCAACGCGGTGGGCTTCCGCGAGCGCGCGTTCGAGGCGGACCCGCTGGGCACGCCGCGCGACCACATGGACGTGATGCTGGCGCAGGCGCACGGACGGCCGGACCATGGCAGCCGCCGGCACGTCTACTACAGCAACTACGCCTCGTACTAGGGTCGCAGTAGCAGTCGCGGTTCTCGTGTTTTGACTCTTGTAGTGTGTCGCTTTCGCTAGTCGGCTAGGGGGTGCAGCAGGGTGTGGGGGTGCGAGGGGTGGCGCTGGCGTGTCGTGTCGTAGCTAAGGAAGGTGGGCGGTTGTTGCAGACGCCGCGGCACTACGTGGTTGTGGACCGCGACCCGGTGACGCCGCGCCGCGCCGAGGAGCAGTACTCGTACTCTTACAAGTCGACGACGGAGCGGTCGGGCGCTGACGGCGGCGGCTACGGTGGCGTGCCGCAACGCTCCACCTACTCGAACACGGTCGAGCGTCGCACGGGCAGCGGCCCCGGTGGCTACTCGTACTCCAGCGAGCGCTCCTCCAACCTGGGCGGGCCCTCTGGCTACTCGTACTCGTCAACATCGAGCGGCCGCCTGCCCTACGGCACCACCTACCGCCACTACTCGTACCGCGTCTAGGACCGGCTCCCGCGCCCTCCGCTCCCCTTTCCATCGCTCCCTAACACCCCGCTTCCCCCCTACCTAATCAGTATTCGCTATCGCTAAGATCACTCCACTTTAATGTTGTATAAGTGGTAGATGATCATAACTTTTATATCTTATTTTAGGTTTAAATTATTATTATTTATTAAATGTGATTTAGACTGAATTTTTTAATAAAGCTTGCGTTTTCTAATAACGTTTTCTTTGTTGTATTTACACAAATCCTAATGAGATCGATGATGAGCTCGATCTTGTAACTAACTCTCTCTCTTAGAGTCTAGTGGTGGACCTATCTTAAAAATATGATATTATCTTTTATTATCCTGTGTGTTATTGTACCAATGTAACTCACACTATACCTACTTCCACTAAAGTAAAAATTAGGAAATAGAAAAGAGGAAAAAGAAATATATCAAAAGTATGAGGCTAGGATAAAGTCTAACTAGATATTTCTTGGGTGTCGCAGCCGCTGACGTCCACCTACTATCTATCTTCATTACTACCCGCATATCACATACCGTTCGTCACCTATATACCGACACTATCCCAGGTGAGTTATACAAACAATGTTCTATCAGATCATTGTAAATAGCAAAGCCTGCTGGTACCACACAATGGCTGTTCAGACGCACGCACTGCAATATTATGAATGAATTCACGTCAGTCGTTATCGCCACACACAAAGCTGCACAATTCATTTTAAATATTTCATTGGTTACATCTATGTAGATATGGATAGTCATTATTGTAGTAATAAGTCCATTTATCTCACTTTTTTCAAGTTTTTGTATATTTTGCCAACCATAAAAAATAATGAACATTGCATTTTTTTAGAGTTAATATGACCTACCTAATCAAAATTAAAAACAATTACCTATACAAATATCAACTGTAGTTTTAGTTAGAGATTGATTGATCATAATTGCACGTGGGTAGTTTTAAAAAAGACATCGAACAAACGAATTTACAACGTGTCAATCTCATCCTGATCTCATCTCAGTAGTTATGAAAATTATCTAATTGATTCGTTAAACCTAGCGCCAATGTTTATAAACAAAACAAATTCAAGATGGCGGCGTATTACGTCATACCACAACTTAGTGATCTACCCTCTCGAAATTGGAATGAATGAATTGTAAATAAATACAGAACAGAACAGGAAGTGGACTTTTTTAATTTACGTGCAGGCTTAAATACATTGCCTAACAAATATTCAAAACTTGACAATCACAATGATTTTTTATTTTATAAAGTGGTAAGCCTGCACTGGGCTATCTGAAAATATTTTTAAGGAAAAATGCATCTTCAAAAATAAATAAAAAAGCGCCATCTCTTGTCGAATACGTTAACTAGATGGTTAACTTTCGAGTTATATGTAATGTAAATTCATACTAACAGATGTCGCTAACGAAACTTAATTCGAAAAGAGGTTAATGCGATTCTTAAATTCGACTATGACGGTACTTGACTAAGTGGCGGAATTGGTAACGCATTTGAACGGTATTCAAAGGATGCGAGTTCGAGTCTCGTCTTAGTCGCAATTTTTGAAAATGCATTTTTCCTTAAAAATATTTTGACAATCACAGTAAGTTTTTTACAAATCAAAATACTTAGTTTCAAATCAAATCTGTGATTCTTCAGCTTACAACACGTTGTCTCGGCATTGCTGTAGGTATTTTAAAATAAAATGCCAATCCGATGATACGACATTCCACACGTTTATATTAATTTTATCTTGACCTCGTTATTATGCCAGAATTCAACCTGGATTAGTAATCATACCTATCTTAAGAATTTAATGTTAGTTACTAAAGTTATTTAAAAAGGGATATTTGCTATGTTTTTTGTTTTTGTTTTGTAGAGCTCGATAACCACGAAAATTACCATGGTGGGTTAAAAAGTCTATGTTAATTCGTTGTACAAGTTCAAACTTAACTGAATGACTTTTTTAAACAATTGATTGAATTCTAAATATGTAGCTATGAGAGATTGATATACGGCTTCGAGACAGTTTTGACCGAAAAATCATAGGAAATAATGGACAGAACTTGATAAAAATGTTTAACGATCAACACGAGGCGAGGCAACAAGTAAATAAAGCTAGCGACTAAGAAAATAAATGCTGGCCAATTGCCAATCTCAATAATACACAATGACTAATTTATAAAACTATAATATTTAATTAAGTTTTTTTACCACGAAAATACTGAAAATGCTGGGAAGGATCAGTCAATGCGATAGGTATTTGTCTTGGCAGAATATTACAATTAGTACTAGATCTAGTTGTCAAATGATTAGAATGAATCCCTGCAATGTGGCCTCTAGCTTCTAGTAGACGATGAAATAATAAACGTGCCAGATATTTGTAGTGTTTAATAGCGACAGTTTAATACTGAAATAAATTTATGATACTAACTTGAAGGTTTTAAAACTGCTTTGAATATAATTTGTTTGACAGAGAATTAAATTTGTGATTGCGATAATCAGCCATGACGATTTGACTATCTAAGATTGCATACCTACTGATTCCAAACGTGATAGATAAATCAAGAGAGAAAGTACCTACCTGCTACCTGAGCAAACACGACTGAGTCAGATATCATTTACGTATTATATTATTATATAATAGATACAAATAGTAGATAGGTATATAGATTTAAATGCTTAAAGATAGATAGTTATAGCTTTTTTGTGGATCTACTTAGATCTAAAATTAAACTCAAGGTAGGATAACATGAGATTGATACAACGGCAACAAAAGTGAAGACTGAAGACCCATCCAATAGATCTGAATTCGCTTTCAATAGAATGTTTTCAACTCAGGCAGGGCTGTATACGTATAGTGTTGCTTGACTTGAAGGACTAACTTAGATGTAGAGAGATGGAGAGGAAGAAAACGACAAACGAAGAGATGGATGGATTGTGTGAGATAAGATATGAGAAAGATGGATGTGAACGATTAGATGACGGCTTATAGAGAAAAAGGAAGAAAACGTATTGCGCCAACCTCAAATAAATTGTGACAAAGGCAGGCAGAAGAAGAAACTTAAATGTTTTTAGAACTCTACGGTGAGCTTTCACTTTTGTTGTTTGGAACAAGGAACAATGGAGAAGTACCTACATAAGAAACTAAAACTGTTACAAAATTGCTAATTACGCCATTTTTCTTAAACCATTTGCATCATATTACTAAACACTGGACAAAAATAATTTCAAAACGCAAATACAACTGACGTAGGTAGTTACTCCTACCGGATACTCACGCGTATGTGGAAACTATACCAAGGGAAACAAAGCCGGCTGTCGGTTCAAGGAGAAATATAAGATTTGGCACCGATACAAAAAGTCTCTGTAAATATTTACTCGATTCATGGTTTAGACACCAATATGAAGAATTCAAAGTCTTAAAGTGACTTAATTATTATGTGTCTGGCCTCAAAGGGGGGTGCAACTAAACTAAACGCCTTTAGAAATGCAGTTCTTTACTTAGTTTGTGGCCAATTTGGTCATATTTTATTTACCTTTCAATAAAACGACTTTTAGTTAAGGCAGAACCCTGATAACTGTTACCATCTCTATATTACTATTTTTGTTAAATCTCTACTTTTAAAACTCAAATGATACTCTATAATTTAATAATTTATTTTGTGTTATTTTTTTATGTTATCATTTTTCGTTTTTGTTTTTATGGTGCAATAAAGTATTTATCTATCTATAATATTTTTCGAAAAACACTTCAACCAAATTAAAACTCAAATCTGGTACGAAGGACCGTCATTTAGACCGAAGAAAATAATTTATTCATATTACTATGATTAGTTGATTACCTATAATTATTTATTACATTTAACTTATACGCATTATAACATTTTGTTATAAGTTTCTGTCTATACGAAGGAGTAATAAAAATAAAATAAAAATCGAATCATGATTCGATACGACGTCTAAAATATCAATTTCATAAGATCAGTTTTATATCAAACCTCCAGGCGGCGCGGAGCCGCGTGCGCAGTGAAACAATCTAATTTTAAACCATGGACGGCTAACGTAGATGATTCATTCCGCCATTGAGACGTAGAAAGGTCCCGACTAAAATAGAAACAGATTTAGCAAATCTAAACGTTGCTAATTATGGAGCAAAAACGAAACGGTCATCGAAGGGCATAGTCAGAGATTATGTTGAAATTAATTCCAAAATCCAGTTTTGTTCCACCAGGGGATTAAGTAGCAGATAGAGTTTACTGTGAGAACTTTACTTTGTCACTCTTTCCTACTGATTAACCTAATCTAACTAAAAACATACTTAGATATTAAAAGTCGTCAAAATCTACAGCTTGTTTACAACCACAACGGGACTAATAGGTCAAATGCCTATTCAAATTCTTATTCCACATAAAAAGTCAGTAACTAAACAGTTAAAAAAAAAATCAGTAACTAAACAGTTATACATCGAATTTCTGTCTTACTCCTAATATTTTAAATATCTAAGCCTGACTGTTAATAATATCTTGATAAGTCAATCATTAACGATTTAAATAAGAGTTTAATAAAATTAAAATAATGTTACTCTGTCCTAAATCCAGACATCTACAGCTACAAGATAAATCAAAATGTCGGTAATTATTTTCAGATTTAACCATAACATCTAATTGTAAACAAGTTTGTTTTTCATCTTAAAATACCTATCTACTAACCGCTTCCGAATTATAATCATACTAACGTAAACAGGATTTTTCCACTAGCTTTATTGCTGTAGCGGAGCAAAACATAAGCTTAAGAATAATTTAGGTTCAATCGATAAATCATGATATTTACGAGATTATGTGTTCATCTTGAATTAGGTATACCTACTCGAAATAGTTTGTGCAAAGAGTTTAAAACATCTTGCCTCTTTGCTTCTATTGTCTCTATCACAAAGTATTTTCTAAAACATAAGTCAAAACCTGCCATAAGACAAAACCAATGTTATGAAACCCCAACATTTTAACCAACATAACAATGTTATCTAAATATAC
The DNA here is from genome assembly GCA_907269075.1 of Idaea aversata. NCBI lineage: Eukaryota > Metazoa > Arthropoda > Insecta > Lepidoptera > Geometridae > Idaea > Idaea aversata. The sequence goes on from OU026100.1 coordinate 2,897,760, forward strand.
GAGTAAAAACTCTATGTAGTTAGATCCTCTAGCACAAGTGATTTGACGAAAAGCAAAATGAGAACAAACTTGCCCGATATTTTATGCGATTCTCGTGTATTTCAGTTCTTTAAGAACTTGACGAAAACTAAAAATCAACACCTTCAAGACTGCCAGATCAGTTAAAAGAATTTGTAAATAAGCTTCACGCTTTTCCAGCCTTCGACGCAGTTAATCATTCAAAATTGTAAATACACTAAACACTGCTTTAATAGTTAAGCTTTTATAGACAGTGAGTTATCGTAAAAATAACTGTAGGTTACTAAATAAGGTGTCGTATTACAGACTGAACTGATATACCGTCCGACGGCAAGGTCCGTGACTCGGCTCGTGACGTACCCCGAAGCACCTCATCACATCGTGAGAGTGCGGGTACGTCCGTCGGTCGTGCTGCGGGAGTTGGACCGCATCGCGTACAGGCGTAGACCACAATATGCCATCTCAGCTCTTGATGACTTCTACAGAGCTGAGACTACTAAGGTTTGTTATTACTGTTTATCAGTCAAGAACTATGTTTTAATATAATTAGCGGTTTTTATGAACCCATCTTGCACCCTAGAACCATACAATTATTTATTATCTAGATCCCACTTCTGATGACTAAGGAATAGTTAAACCCCCTTATTCCAAAACGAGTTTTAAGGATAGTCCGAGATGTGGATTTAAACCTTAGATTTCGACACAGATTTACTCGTGAACTATAGTCTAAACACTATCCCTAAATAATTGATAGGGATAGTGTTTAGACTATAGTTCCCTATATAATCTATAGGGATAGTGTTTAGACTATAGTTCACGAGTAAATCAGTGTCGAAATCTAAGGTTTAAATCTACATCTCGGACTATCCTTAAACCTCGTTTTGGAATAAGGGGGTATGGGTTTGGGGTATAAAACATAGTCAATCAAGGGCTAAGTTGAAAATGTATCGCTCGTCTACTATGATGTTCGGTGAGCTTCATTGGGTTAAGATTAAGATTATGACTAAGGTTTTTCTCGTAACACCTTTCAGCAATTCGAAGATGAAAGCCGTCGCATCCGCGCGGACACTGCTTCTTTGCTGCAACGGGCACGCTCTGTAGTCCCTAGGGCTAAAACTGTAGCCCCTCTTGACACAATTTACTCGTAAGTATTGTGCTATATCTAACGAAATTTTGTTTCCATGTGATTTGAAACTCCAACTTCTAGTTAGGATATTAGATTAATGAGTGTCACCAGTTTTAAGTGCAGAAAGTAATGTCAGAGTCTCGGAGTGTAACATTTGAAAGAATGTTAAAATACTTGCTTGTAACTAAAATCGTTGGCAACAAGAATGAAAATTCACGTAACCTTGGCTAGTACGCCATCTAAAACATATGTTGTTTCCATTTCGATGCGCAAAGAGTATAAAAAGGAATTTGTGACAGTGTAAAAATAACGGGAACCCTTGAATGGTCATTCTCATGGTCCGAAGTGAACCTTGCGAAGCCACCTACCAAAGTCACCGGCCACCTACACAAATGATAGGTCAAGTTTTTCTTGGCCGGATGTTAGAATGTAAAAATAACTCATCCATTGATGTGTCTATCAAACGACCGCCCTGGCACTGACATTGAAGAAGCTCCCTGCCATTTGGCAATGCAGTACATTGTACTTACGCGCCATTAAAAAAATGCCCACTCCTAAATGACACGAAGTTAGGCATTTCAACTAATCTTTGAGGCGGCGATGGTGGGTGTATTATTTCACAGCCAAATCTTGTTGCGCGTTTTGCGTGTGACGTATAGCACAACCCGCACGGATCATACTTTAATTATAGATTGGTTAAATGCCAGCCACTATTTGATGTCTTTCATACCAATAAAATGCTTTATTGCTAATTTTCTCGGCTACTTTAATTTATAATTAAGATTTTGTATGTGTTCGAAAACAAGATGTAGGTATATGACTAGTGTTTAATGTCGACAGATATTCGTACGGTGAACCGATTCCGTACCGTTTCACCAATGACGCCTACATCGCCAAGCTTCTGGTGCCCCTGCATAGCGTTGCCAACTCGATCCGTAGTATGGCCTTCTACACCGAGCCCAGGAGGTTCACGGGTATGTATGCCAACGCCAGGCTCCACACAAAACTGAACACCAAACGAACAGATTCCTTAACACTGTGTCTAGGAACCCCGTGTGGTATTTTCCTAGTCTCGTTCCGTTTGACCACCAACTAACAGTTAAATTCCAGTGTGGCCCCCGTGGTAACAGTGAGGTGTTCTCGCCAGGGCGCGGAAACCTCGCGTGCGTCCACTACTCCGGTAACAAGGCCTTCTCGAACCGTAGGCCCCTATACAAGGAGCTCAGCATCAGGGACGACGTGAACCTTCTATCTTTCTATGCCAAGAACAGGCTCGCGGCGGCCGGCCTGGCCGTCGATAACGTCACAGGTACCGCATCAAAATCGCAGCGCTAGCTCTCGCTTACTGTCCTTCGCTTGATTTTAAAACAGATGTGAGTAAAAATGATATTAAATTTGCAGTCTCTGTCGGCATCAGAGCTCTAAAATGGTATTAAACAGGAGATTTAAAGTCCGTGTCTAACCCTGTGTGTGGTGTCTCTTGCAGCGAGCGGCGCGCCGGAACAGCCGACGGCGGCGCAGTGCGCGTAGTTCCCCGCACCCCCTCACACCTCACCTTTGAGCGGCGCGGTGCGACGCGCGGCTCCTGCGCATTGCACTGTCCGGCCCCGCCCCGCGCCGCTCCTAACCTCTATGATCTCGGTATAACGAGCTAGGCTAGCCAAACTCCCGTCGAACGACTAACCAAGATCATATATTTTTTGAAGCATATTATTCAGATTTATAATTTATTTTTCTAATTAATTTTACGAGTTGCAACGAACGAATTAATTTATAATTTTTCTAGTCATCTTTGTGATAGGTTTATTCACTGGATGTAAACAGTGACCGAGACGTCTCGTTTTCACTTAACTCGACTGATTTTACTTAACAATAAAGTATTTTTTACAGAATATTTGTTTTAATAGTTGCATGCTACTAGATCCCCCATCATGCTTCTAATTTCTGAGCTTAGTAATGCTTCGCTTCGACTAACACAAACAGTCTTTAACACATATCGACATAAATTAATTACAAATAAAATATAAGAATAAATCAAAACTATGTCCGTAGTTTATAAAATGGTTAGGTACACAATTTACCACGAGATATAGCGCATATCACTCACAAGTAGAGGCATCACGTCACAATAATATCGCTAGAATCAAAGGATTAAGTGCATCACTCGTGTGAAAAAGGTGAAAACCATATCTATATTATGCCATGAGCATCACACAGCATGAAGTAATAAGCACTGATTTCGACAAGATATATAGCGAACACCCATAAACCTCAGGCTTTGCGATCGAGCTTGACGCGGGCTCTAACCGCTTGGTGACGATACGAGTCATCACCCGCGCCAGCAGCGCAGCGCCATGCTGGCTCGCTTGCCGATCCACACTCCTGCGCAGTGACCATTGACACAGATCATGCATTGTGAAATGTCTAGCTACATCATTTCACCAATGGTCATTGTATTGCGGACGCACATAACCTTTGCCTCGGTGCAGTTAAACTGCTGCCGTGGAGGCCTAGCCGCAAGTTCCAGTCGCCACAAACAATGGAAGATCCTGCATTGGAGTTGAAAGCTGCAAAGGCGGAACGTGCGGCCAGATTCCGTGCTTCTACCGCGGAACCGGTGCTGGCACCATCAGTCGACTTAGCCGAAATCAAGAAGAAGAAGCAAGAGGAAGCTCGTGCAGCTGAAGAAAAGTAAGTTTCGATGCTTAATTGTGTGTTCTGCACATATCTATCTACCGAGAAATAAATCTTAACAATTCTTATATTGTTTCAGAGCTTTGAAAGAAGAAGCGAAACGCGAAGCTGAACGCAAAGCTCAGGTAAGTGTTACATAAAATACTAACTACATAAATGACTACTGTAATCTATCAGATACTAAACAGAATCTGTAAATTTCAGGCTGACCGTGAAGCTGCTGAGAAGAGGAAGGCTGAAGAGGAAGCCCGGAAGGCCGATGAAGCCAAACGTAGGGCCGAGGAAGAAGCCAGACGAGCTGAAGAAGAGGCACGAAGAGCCGAGGAAGAACTTCTCGCTGAAGAGGCTCGTCTAGCCGAGGAGGAAGCCAGACTAGCAGAGGAGGCCCGCTTAGCAGAAAAGTCCAGAAAGGCCGAAGAAGCCAGATTAGCAGAAGAAGCGCGCTTGGCCGAAGAAGCTAGATTAGCGGAGGCTAAATTGGCAGAGGAAGCGAAACTAGCGGAAGAAGAGAGGCAAGCCGAACAGAGGAGACAAGAGGAGCTCGCCAAACTTGAGGAATTAGAGAGACAAGCTCAGGAGGAGCGTGAAGCTGAACTTGCAAGACAGGTAACAAAAACATGGTCTTTAACAAAATAGTGTTTAACATCTAATCGCAAACAATCGAATACACCGAATGTCTGTTTATAGGCTGCGGAATTGGCCGAGATCGCAAGACAAGAATCAGAGCTTGCTGCTGCTCGTCTTGAAGAGTTATCGCACAGTGGTTCCGCTGCTGAAGTCACTGATCCTGAAGCCAGGTACCTACTACTTTAGCCAGTATATTAGGGGAGGCACCAATCTAGAAGTTTCTTGAGCAAATTAATAACTAGTTTATTCATTAATTACAGCGAAACGCCAGAGGAAGAACAGCCTATTGTAGAAGAGCCAGAAACACCTGAGGCTGCGCCTGAAGAGCCCGAGACCGCAGCGGAGCCCGAGGACGCAGATGTCAGCGAAGACGAAAAAGCGGAACCGGACCTAACCGATGAAGAATAACTTACTAATTATAATTTAAGAAACGATCATATTTTTCTATAGTTTATTTATGCATTTTCATTTTGCTAGACACTATTCATGCGCATTTCAAAGATAGACATGAATGGAGCGCTAGCAATTTAGGTGGTATCTTCCTACTTTCATAAACGTAATAAAGTTACGTGGCACGAAAGAAATACTTTTTTTAATATACTACCAGTCAGTCGTCTTTACGTTTTAGTTTAAGCGTTTGATGTTATATTTTGTTGTTAATTTTAACATTAAAAGACAGGTTAATGTTTCCGTTAATTTGCTGTTTTATTATTACACTTTTTTTATCTACCCACCTAGCTAGCCATAAAATTTAATTGCCAAATCACTTTGAAATAAAGATCACTTACTGCGACAGTAGCTAAAAAATTGGGATGAAGGCAACAACAAGAACATTTGTACCTATGATAATGCACATGAAATGCATTTTTATGGATTATATTATTTATCCTATTATAAACTTTGTAATTTGAATCTCCGTACTAATCTAATACAATATTGTTCTTCATTTTACTGTAATGGTTCCTAACTTGCTGCCTGGATCCGTTGATGGAGGCCTGGAGACTTGTAAAACGGGTTACCCAAACCTTAGTGCGGGCTCCAGTCTCCACAATAATTATTATATGTGCACCATACTATTATAGTGAAATAGCTTAATTAAGTTACGTATTGTGGAGAAGTTAATAAACAAATTATTATTATTATTATCCTAAATAACATTCTATAGACTTACCATAAAATGGAGTCCATGAGTAGGTGGGGCTTCTCCGGATCGGAGACTGTGTAGGTCGCCTAAACGATGGCGCATCTGACGCTCTCTATGCTCTGCTAGCTGCCTGGCAGACAATTTCAGCAGGGCAACAGATGATGTTGTAGCCATAGTAAAGGCGAGGGTATTATAACTAAACTATCTTGACGCCCGCCATTGACACAAAGAAGACGGATGTCTACTGATTTCAATACAATGCCACACCTCATGTGTGCATACTGTGCATACTCCAATACGACTAAATGTATGGCTCTTGAACCGTTCATCATGATGGTACAACAATGTTAAGCTTCATTGTGAATTCATGCAAATGGAATGATTCCAAATGAATAAAGAATTTTGACTTTCACTTTGCTTCAATATTTTATTAACAAATCTTAATACTATTTAACAAGAACTATAAATAAAGTTTTAAAGCTTACTATAAGTCCATCTGAACAATCTGTTCCGCAGCCTTTGCTACTTCTTCCGTCGACACTGGCTGTGGTTTCTTCGGGACTGGTTTAGGTGCTGATGGCTTATCTTTACTTTTTTTAGGGTTCTTGGATATTTCAACAAATTGTTTATCTATGTCTGATACTTTCTGTTTGATCTGAAACAAAAATGTAGTGATAAGTAAGTTAAGCCCTGAAGCTAAGCAGACTTGTGTTATGGTGGTCAGATATTGAATATAATATACTTTTCATAGGTAAATAGAAATGCATCTCTATTAATATTATAAGGAGAAAATATTTGATTGTTAGCATGAATTGAATAGGCTTTGAAATGACAGGACCGATTTTGATGACACTTGATATGAGGATACATTGATTCATTAGGAGTAACATAGGCTACCTTTATCCCGATATTGCCACAGGATCGGGAGTTACGGGAGATCGGGATATACACACAGAAACACTTATACCAGACACAAATATTTTGAGACGACCTCTGTGGCGCGTCGGGCGAACACCCGACTGCGACGCAGAAGGTTGCGGGTTCGATTCCCGCCGGGAACAAATATTTATGCTGACCATAAATTCTTGTTTCTGGTTCTGGGTGTTTCCTATATGTATAATATGTATATATTTACAAAAAAAAAAGTATATAAGTAGTTTATCCGTTATCTAGCACCCATAACACAAGCATTAAGTTGCTTAGCTTGGGGCTGGATGGCGATGTGTAATATGTCCTGAAATATTTATTTATTTATTATAACATTTAATGTAACTTTGGATTATTATAATATCAAAAGGAAGACTGGGGAGGGTTTTTTATCCCGATATTGTACCGGGATCAGAAATTAAAGAGATGAAAACAAAGAAACAAGGTTATTGCACTTACATTTTTAAGTCCTAAGTTTACAGCTTTTGCTTTAGCTTTCTTTAAACTCTTCGCTCCTGCTACCTTGAAGACGTTAGCCTTGGGTCCTTTCTTGTTCTTGCCCATTATTTATTGCAAGTATCTTTGGTATGCGCGAGTAATAGGTACGTGATTTCGTACAGTAAGAGAAGCGTATGATAAAACGATTGAAAACACCGGTTCCTCGTACCATACAGCTGTCTTGTGACTTTCTGCTGAAGAATTTATAGGTAACTTACGGTGTTCAGTGAATTTATCCGCAGAAATTATTAAAATTTTACTAAAATCGTAAAAACTACGAATTTTATGTACCTACCGCATGTGCGTCAATGTGCGTTTGACATTGACAGACGCAGACGTCAGACAGAGACATTGACAGCTTTTGGGTTTGGCAAATTGCTAGAGAAGAACGCATTCATTGATAGGTTTACCGGTTTTTGGATCGATCGAAAAATAGGCAAACCTTCCCCTTTTATAGATTGAACTTTTCTATACGTTTGTCCAAAAAATTCTATCTGTGGTCATAAAGCCTTCGAAATGAAATTTAAATATAAAAAAGGGAGTTTTGGCGGGAACGAGCCAACTACATGTCGTGCTGCAGTTTTATTTACACGAAACTTAGTTGTAAACCGAGTTAAATTGTATGATTCCGGTGGAAAGTTATCTAATTTAGTTCTGTGAAAGTGCACAAGTGTAGTGAAAGTAAAAATCAGTGTCAAACATGGACTTTTCTCGTTGCCTCCAAAATCTCCTACAAGGTTATAGTAAAGTAGCCACCGCTTTACTATGACCCCTGACTTGACAAACTGTGACTTGATGACTTGACCATCTTGAAACACTTTGAGCCCGATTTCTGTAAATCGGGCCATAACTTGATGCAAAATATTACTTGATACTGGCTAAATGCACAAACCGTGCGAAGCCATAACTGAAGAAAAAAAAAACCTGCTGAAAATGAAGAACAAAATGAAAATGGCATAAGTTCCTAGGGCCAAACAAGAGAGAAAAAAAAATATAAAAAAGAAGACGAAGCGACGGAAATATGCTTCTATCGGTGATGGATACATTTCTGCCGTTTGCAACGGAGTCACTTGGGGTCCAGACGCCTTAATTAAAAGTTTATAAAGAAGTTTCAAAATTACTAGTTTTAGCTTCGGGTGACCAAAAGGCTGGCTCGTACCTCGGACAACGGATAAGCATCGCCATCCAACGTGGTAACGCTGCCAGCCTTTTGGGCACACTTCCTAGGGACCTTCCATTTGGACTTTTAATTTATTATAAGTAAAATAGGTATGTAGTTTATTTAATTAATTTAAGTTTTCGTCATTTAATTGTTATTTAGTATAGTATAGTTATGTATAAAAATAAAATACTAAATAAAAAAAGCAGTACGCACTATTGATATTCATGGAAATCGGAAATCGGTAAACCTAGAACTCACTTACTGCAGCACTGTTCACTAGTTTTCCGAAGAAAAAATTGCTCTTGTTATTTTTCAGGCGCCCGAAAAGATTATTGGAAAATTAAATTTATTGGTGTAGGAAATTCGAGAATTTTTTAATTAATAGCAAAGAAAATCGTCAAAATTGCTTCCTACTTCAAATACAACGGAACTCTTATCTGCAACATGGCTAAGGTAATGTTCTTTTGGTAGCCTGTTTATCATTGATTTTTTATCTAAGTTTATATAACACAAGTTATTTGCATAGACACCGGTTATTTAAATCATCTAACAAACAGGATTTCAACCAGTCTCAAGTAGTTACTTTTATGCGCACGATATTTAATCTACGTAGGTACTTAAATACCGACGTGTTTAGAATCTGGAAAACTTGAAAAATGGGAGAAAATTCGGAATCTAAGGTGAATTATTAAATATACAAACCATTTTTAGTACTTACCTATTTCAGGCGTTTTATAAACCTCCTTGTTAAAAATTTACCTTTTTGTATTATCTGCAAAGTTTTGACCAATATCAGCCAGAATCAACCTATTCTTGCCAGTTTTATTAATTACCCGCCTAAACTAGTTACAAAACCCTCCTTATTAAAAATTCATCCTCTTTTAATACCTGTAAAGTTTTGACTGACTTCAGCCAGTACCTTACCACCTAATCTTAGTTTCCAGCCAGGTTTAAAAGTAAGGTTTTAATACAATTTTGTTCAATTCTAGCTAGTAGGTATACAAACTTACCTAAATTGTGTTTTATTTATTTTTTCTATATCCAGCCAGTACTATACTCATACTGGCGAAGCTCATGTTCATGGCGCGTCAGAATAGCTCTCAATCTAAAGGAGATTCCTTACGACATCAAAGCTGTTAGCCTCATCAAAGGCGGAGGTGAACAACATTGTAATGAATACAGGGAAGTCAATCCCATGGAGCAAGTCCCTTCGCTTTGTATCGGTAATATTTACTTTTTATTATTTAATTTTATCCACTTACCTAATTTTGTGTCAGTATTAGAATATCCATAATGCAAAATGACAATGACATCCTAACTATTTTAGGGTTCTGTACCCATATGGTAAAAACGGGATCTACCGTATAACAGGTTGGATTCCTGCCTGCCTAGCATGAAGACCAAAACACGATACGATAAAGCTATATCACGCGATATAACTACATCAACTCTCAAAATATGATAGATAAAGCCGCCATGTTGAATTTTTATTATAAATTGCGATAAAAATTATGATAAAAATTCAACATGGCGGCTTTATCTATCATATTTTGAGAGTTGATGTAGTTATATCGCTTTATCGTATCGTGTTTTGGCCTTCATGCTAGGCTAGCTGGCTAGGGTAATGACTTTTTAAAAAATCACTTTGTAGCACTTTTAGTTTTTGTCACTCTTGTAGTTTAGAATATAGCCCTGAAGGCCCATGTCAAAAAAATTACCTTGTTTATATAAGATCTTACAGAAGACCATAGACTACTTTTTATCCCCATCCTAGGCTTACATGGGTGAAACCAGAACTGGACTGAACTGGAATTATCTAACATGTTACAGATAAATCTATACTAATATTATAAAGCTGAAGAGTTTGCTTGTTTGAACGCGCTTATCTCAGGAACTACTGGTTCGAATTGAAAAAATCTTTTTATGTTGGACTAGCGAGCCGTCCCAGCTTCGCACGGCTATATTATGCATGTATCACTATCACTACATAATATAAAACAAAGTCGCTTTTTCTGTTCCTATATCCCTATGTATGCTTAAATCTTTAAAACTACGTAACGGATTTTGATGCGGTTTTTTTAAATAGATAGAGTGATTCAAGAGGAAGGTTTATATGTATAATACATGCATAATATAGCCGTGCGAAGCCGGAGCGGGTCGCTAGTTATACATATAAACCTTCCTCTTGAATCACTCTATTTATTAAAAAAAATCGCATCAAAGTCCGTTGCGTAATTTTAAAGATTTAAGCGTACATAGGGACAGAGAAAGCGACTTTGTTTTATACTATGTAGTGATAGTGATATGTAGTGAAAGTCCATTTATCGAAGAAGGCTCTAGGCTACTTTTGATATTACCATGGGATCGGGACTTACGCGAGTGAAACCGCGGAGCGCTGCTAGTAAATAAATACTGCAAGGATAATCCACACATCCCCCAGCTTAGCAACTAGGCTTGTGTTATGGTAGACAACAAATAGATTATACTTAAATACCTACTTATACTTAAATTTCAGATGGCCACACCCTCGTGGAATCACTGAATATACTGCATTATTTAGAGGAGACGAGACCACAGAGGCCACTCATGCCTCAAGACTGCTATAAAAGGGCTAAAGTCAGGGAGATTTGTGAGGTAAATAATATAAATAAAACTTAGCAATTTGTACAATTATGTCCAAAAGGAAAGCTTATAAAACGAGAGCTGCATAAGTCGGCTTTAATGGTAGGAAAAACTTCTACCTGGCAATATTTATTTGTTTTAACACATGGTCTACAATTTGTACATGTCCAAAAAGAAAGCTTATAAAATGAGAGCTGCAGAAGTCTGCTTTATTGCTAAAAAAAATTTCTACTTGGCAACATTTATTTGTTTTCACACATGGTCAACTCCCTTTGCAAAAGATAAATTTCGAACAGAAAGCCTTTGTAAAACTTGACTTTGTTGTTGACACAAAACCCAATACTGCAAGAAGGTGCAAAAAAGTGCAAGACTTTAAAGTCTATAATAATTTCAATTTGATTTGATCCAAATTCCATGTGTGAAATCACCACACTTGGTGTCTCCTATTTCAAATTACCCTTATAAGGACCTATAAACCAGAGGTTCAAATAAAACTAAATTGTATCACATTTCCAGGTTATAGCATCAGGGATCCAGCCTCTGCAAAACCTTATAGTCCTGATCTACGTAGGCGAAGAAAAGAAAAAGGAATGGGCCCAGCATTGGATCACACGCGGGTTCAGAGCAGTAGAGAAACTGCTGTCAGCGTGCGCTGGGAAGTACTGCGTCGGTGATGAGATCACGTTGGCTGACTGCTGTCTTGTGCCGCAGGTGTTCAATGCAAGGAGGTAAGGATATAACTATGTTAGATAAAATCCTGGTAAGTACTGCGTCAGTCAATCACTTTACTTGATCAATGTACTACAATTTTTTTCCAGATTCCACGTGGACCTCCGTCCGTTCCCGATAATCCTGCGCATCGACCGCGAGCTCGAGAACCACCCTGCGTTCCGCGCCGCTCATCCCTCTAGCCAACCAGACTGCCCGCCAGAAATTACCAAATAGACTTGGTATCTATACTTCCTTAAGAGGAAAGGGTACCGGGGGCTTTCTCCATACAAACTATTACAAACGTAGTCGACTGTTTTCTCCCTGGATCATGAATTCATGACACTAGAGCAAATTTTTGGTGTATAAAACTTATACCAAAACATAGGGGCATAAAATAAAAAGAAAACATAGGGGCATGGTCATGGCAGTTATAGGATTTATGGCACAAAAATATTTGTGCTAGTGTCATTATCCAGGGAGAAAACCGTCGACTACGTTTGTATGGAGAGAGCGCAGGTACCCTTTCACCTTAAGCCTAACTACACAACTTGTGAAGTTACTTCGACCGAGGTCCGAAATACGTGTCTACACACTTGAGAAACGTTCGTATTCGAACTTTGCGCACCTCGCGCCTTTTGACTCGTGTACAAATACCGGCCACGAGCGGAAGTCAACCGAGGCGAAGCGATGTTGCTCGAAGTACCCCGAAGTGCTTCTCTACACTATCGAATTCAGGTTCCTTCGATCAACTTCACGAGTAGTGTAGTGCTGGCTTTACTATATACCTACCAGTCCTAATTTTACACCTAGGTTTTGTAAAAAAGTGTGTGCCAGATATAAGTCTACACGGTGACGCTTTCGTCGCTCGCAAAAATCAAGTGTAACAAATGTGTCGTCATAACGTGTAACAGATGCCAGAAAAGAGAATGTAGCAAAGCTTACCTAACCTAAGTAAGACAAGGAGCGAACCATAATAGTCTTAACCTTCCAACAAAGAGGTTCAATTAGCTACATCCAAAAATGCCTCTCATATAGCCTACCGGATTTTATTTCTCTTGGCATGAAAATGGCAAATATTAACACTGTAAACGAATGGCAACACCTTGGAACAACTGACACGCTAGTATGGTTCAGACCCATCTTACCACCAGGGGTATGGCCAGTGGTATGGTAGGTCCGTCAAGACAAATCCAACACTTGCAACTATTGGAATATCACTGATTACTGCCAATTTCTGACTAGACTTATCTGGTGAGCACACAACTTATTTAATTTATCTGTGCAATTAAGTCAATGTCCTCTTATCCTACAATTTGCATGAAATCTCATTAAAACGTCTTAAAAATTAAGTTAGGATGTGTACCTTCGGAACTCGCCCACCAATGAGAAGAAGGATACTGAAAGTTCTGGGTTTTTTTATTATACCTAAGATGATACATGCCTAAGATGATACATATATTAACCAGCTAGCCTAGCATGACGACCAAAACACGATACGATAAAGCTATATCACGCGATATAACTACATCAACTCTCAAAATATGATAGATAAAGCCGCCATGTTGAATTTTTATCATAATTTTTGTCGCAATTTATAATAAAAATTTAACATGGCGGCTTTATGTATCATATTTTGAGAGTTGATGTAGTTATATCGCGTGATATAGCTTTATCGTATCGTGTTTTGGTCGTCATGCTAGGCAGGCTTAACCTATACCAACCTCTCAGCTTAGTCAACATGTCCAGGAAAAAACTCTCTATTTATAACTAATCAGGTTTAATTACGATGTGTTCACTGAAGGTTTACTGTAATAGCAATTTTAATAGCGCACGCTTTGCATTTTTAATATTAGTAGGATTCTTAATAACCTTTGGCATGCGTGTTTGTAATAAGCATACCACACTTGGTAATAATACTTCTAAATTCCTAAGGCCCGGTTTAAATAGTTAACTCTCTTTCTTCGTTACCTCAATGGTGAAGATCAATCGTGACTCTGATGCGTCTTCCTGTAATGAACTCGGTCTGACGCCTGATGTAGAACCTTGCTAAGGTATATCCAGCTGTTCAGATACCGGGTCAGTCCATTGTTTGGGGCTTCCTCCTTATGGTCATTTACTCTCAATCCTTGTCATAAAATCCAAAAATGTCATGTTTAATATTCATATTTATTTATAATAACAAAAAAAATGAACATAAAATATAAATCTACCAAAAGCAAATTTAATATATGTATACAAAATTGGCAACACTGCTGAAATTAGTAATAATTAAATTTACTAAACTGGCAACACTACTCATCAACTCTCATGTAAACTTTGATTGCACCGTTAAATTGATTAAGTTCCGTATAAATATATCCAACTCTAAAACATTTTCTCAGTAGATTTTCCTCTTCCAAACTTGTGTAACCCTTTTATGACTGTTAGGCCCCGCGCAGACGTCGGACAGGACAATGGCAGCCGCCGTCCGGTCCTGTCCGATGACTGAACTGGGCTTTAGATGTAAGCGTAACTTTTTAAAACAATGTATGTTATTGATTTATGCATATAATACTTATGCTACTTGAAAACTAAGCTAAATAATCAAATACCTAATTAATATCTTCCTTTTATTCTCCATATCTTCCATTATAAATAGTTTGTGTATGTTCTATACATTAGAGCACTCCATGTACAAATGTATCAGAATAATGCCTGCTACAGATGACAAACTTTTTACCCGCTCTTATCCAAAATTTGTATTTATTAATTACTATCTTTTGCCCGCAACTTAGTCCGCGTAGAAGTCGAAAATGAACCTAGGAATCACGTTTTCCCATACAAACTTTGCGCCCCTTTTCCTTTCCTTTCTTATCGGATGCCTACGTCATACAAAGAACACAGGGTGTGTTTTTTTCCAAGTTCCAGGTCTCTACGATCAGCGGTTTAGGCTGTGCGTTGATCCGTCAGTCAGTCATTCAGGACAAAGCATTTTATATGTATTTATATGTTGTAGGATGTTTTATTTTATATGTTTTTATTTTATGTATATGTATGTATTTTATATGTATTATTGCAGTGCCAGCTGAAAATTGGTATAAATAATAGCCGCACAACACATTCTCGTAAGGCGACCGTAGTGTTTCATTTTCATAATTCAATTTTCAATTGATTTTGATGTAAAGTACCTATGCCACGAATTTCACAGAAAGTGGAACTATTAGAGAAAGCTATCCAAGTCAGTAGTTTTTAATTTCAAAGGTAACAGACTGTCAGACATGAATAATAATTGCGTCTAAGTAAGCGTATTTTTCATATTTATTTGTTAGTACTTACAGACTTTTAGGCCTTATTTCCTTTATTAGTATTGAGTTAATTTCGTTAGGAGGAAGAAATCGGACAAAAAGTCCGTCATCTGTGGTAGTTCCTAAAGCTCAAAACTTAGCAACAAGATAAGACTTTTAAGATTTTTTTGTATGTATTTAAATTCAGCAGAGACTGTTCACTTGATAATATACACTGGTGTTTTTTAAACTTTGTATTTTTATACAACTGCTAACTAATATGGTTAATTTGATACAGTATAAATAAATTGAGATTATATTTTTTTTGCTAGAAAACAAGCGCCTAAGGCCCTTTGCAGGACAGGACTCGACAATATCGATTTTGTCACCGCCACCGCTAGCGGGTTTGATTCTTGCTGTTGAACAAACGAACAAATATTAATGCATAGATATTTGTTTCGCCGCCATTGTCCATTCCTGTCCTGTCCTCGTCTATGCCATGCCTAAATATTAGTTTTTTTTAATTAATCTAGTCTAGAATTTTACATGGTATAATGGGTAGTTTTAAGCTATAATAATGTGCCATTCCAATTGATATTGTTTAGTTTTGTAAGTTTATTATTATTATGTTGTTATCAATTTATGATTTTTGATTTATTTTTATTGCATTATAAAATATATGACTTAAAAATTCTCTTTTGTTTTATGCAGTAACTACAAATTAGGTATATACCTACCAACCAACAAACGCCCATGGACGTATAATTATAATGGAATGCGCTTATTGTTAATTAAAATGTATCTTTAAAAAAGCGCCATTATTTTTAACGTAATGGCTTCCCACGAATTGTGCATATACTTATTTTATTTATTTTCATCCTATTCCGTCCCACTGCTAGGCAAAGGCATCCCTCCCCTCTTTCCGCTGTTCCCCGTCTATTGCCAGCTAGGTCCAGTCCCTACGATGCGAGTCCAACTACTATAGGCATTGAGATAGATATTACTATAGATCGATGGGTATACCTATGTCTTTGGGGCATCAAGGAAAACCATGGCCTATCTAAACTATATCCTACGCTCTTGAATTGATTATACTACAGTTTGATTACATTGTAGAAAAAATGAAATTCAAGTGGACACATTCAATGAAACAAATTTAAAAAATCCACCTAAACAATAATTAGCACGTTAATTATATCAAAGACAAAACAAAACACGCCATGTTTTTGACGATCCCGCCATAACGTCAAAGTAAAAAAAAAGTGAACATGACAGGCAATTTTTGGTGTTGCCTGCGAATGAATTTTCCCGTTTTCAAGCTAAAACTAAAAAAGAAGATTATTTTTGGCCGACTTATAAAAAAGAGGTTATGATTTAAATCTTTATGGTAACTGCGATACAGATCCATTATTATTACAAGGATCTCGTAATATTCACAGTATTTGTATCTAGTCTGGGTGTACCTGCAACATAGTAAGTATTTTAGTTTAATAAATAGGTGTAGGTACATAAGCATTTAAAAAAGAAAGTAGGTATGTGAGTATTCCAATTATCCGTTGTCTAGCATGATTGTTCATCGTTTCTTTGTCTGTGTGTGTGTGTGTGTGTGTGTGTGTGTATAACTTTAACTCATTAGGCGGAACGTAAGCAGTCAGTTGTTACAAATCGTATTTGGTTATAAATAGCACTTATGTACACGATATTATGTTTAAAATATATCACTGGTACTTTAATGTTTGCTATTAATCCGGAACTTTTTCCCATTTTCGCAATAACACAAAAAATTTTTATTTTCAAATATATCAATGTGTCTGACTCTTGATAACACGGACACAGGTATATATCAAATTATGAACAACTGCAAAACGTTCATGATTTTTACACTAAGACTTTATGTTACTTACACAATTACTTGACACAAACTCGGTGGGAAATAATTAGTAGGTACTTATTCCAAGGAAAAAACATAATGTTGATGGCAACACTGACTCAGTGTGCAGCTGTCAAACTTATCGAACGCCCACGGTCGGTTTTGTTTGGCGATTCCAGTCAGTCAACCGTGTTATGAAAATCACAGTTTATTGTGTTGTTATTCGTATCGGTCCCGTGTACTTTACTAAATATGATATCGGTGCAGTGTCCAGTGGTAAATCAACAATGCCTTTAGTGGCAAACATTTGTGGTGTGCTGTGAAAACTGTGCTTTTAAAGATGACAGAGAAAAATAAATCTGAAAAGATGACTAATACATCGAAACCTGTTCCTATGAAGCTGTTTGCAGCATGGGAAGTGGACAGGACGCCTTCTAATTGCATTCCCAGGTGAGATAATGTAGAAAAACTAGATATTTATATATGTTTCAGTTAAGATTTGTTGAATAAGATTGTTCGCGCGATCTGAGTTGAAACCTCATAATTTAGCATCTATTATATTCCCTCTATCATTATTGTGTCGTTGTTACCGGCTTATCAGGACGGCGTGTTGTGTTAACAGTTGTTGACTACTGTATTATATTTCTCTGGCAATTTACATTTCTTTAATCAACAGCTAACAATGGCATACGATTATGTTTTGTACTACATGAACATTATTGCAATAGTTGTTGACAGTCAGTAGGTATCTACTTAGACACATAAAAAACTTCTAATAAGAATCAAACACATTGAAATACTAATTAGGATAACACCTTAAAGTGGGCTACTTCTTTAGCTAAACTTTGTTATAGTTAAATAAAATGAATAAATAATAAATATTGTAGGACATTTCACATAGCGGCATGTAGCCTCAGGCTAGGCAATTAAGCTTGTCTTCAAGTCGCGAGTGAATAGGTATCTTCTAGGAAGGCGTGTTACATCTTAGGCCGCGTCACTTACCATCAGGCAGGTGTGATAGTGGTCAAACGCTGACCTATCATTTGTAAAAAAAAATGGGGTAAATAAATACTTAATTTAGGTAAGTACACAATTATCCAGACCTGAAATAAATACCTGTACATAGTTGTTTGAGCCGGGAATCGAACCCACAACCTTCTGCATTACAGGCAGGTATCTGTTTACTGCACCATAGAGGTTATCAATCATTAGGCATTTAATTCTTAGTACATCAGCATCGGCAATGTTTTAACATACATAACTCTATTAGAATTTACTGCAAAGATAATTTGAGTAAACAATAATTATTATTATCAGTAAATGTACTTAGTTGTTAATTATTTACACTGTGATATATAAATTAATGATCTTATTGCTAAATGTATATAGGATCTCTATGGTTGTTAGAGAGAATTATATTTATACTAATGGACAGAGGCTGCAGCGACCGGATATAGAGATGCATCTTAATACCTACTTCAAAATTGTTTCTCGATACAACTAGCCTTACATATCAGAAGGATCTAAGAGCAAAATGAACCAAAAAAACATCCTATTAGCGGAATTACAAGATCAAAATGACCTAGTAGAAAAATGTCCAATTATTGAAATGCGCGTTTGAGCATAACTTCTTGTTTGTGGATCAATTTAAACGATGCTTTTTTTGTTAAAACAGATCTTAAGGGTGGTTCAATTTTAATATTTTGATAAAAAAGTAGCCTATGTTACTCTCAATAAAACAATGTATCCTCATCCCAAGTCTTATCAAAATTAGGCCAGTAGTTTAGTCTATTTGTTACAAATAAAATAAATACATATTTCTCTTTTTATAGCATTAATGTAGACAACAGATAAAAATGTTTATTAAAGTTAACATATTACTTAATAGTCATCAACCGTTAATTACATGTTCTTATTTAAGCTGGAATTGTGCGATAAATACCTACACTAAGTAAATAAGTAGGTAATTATACTTAGTCATAAATAACAGCGCTCAGCCATGTCACGTAGGTACGTTTTATATACTATCCCAGTTTTTACCTATTTCTGTTAATAGAGTAAGGTCCCGCCCCCATGGGAATATCGAAATATAAAATAGCCTATAGCCTTTCTCGACAAATGGACTATCCAACACTAAAAGAATTTTCAATTCGAACCAGTAGTTCCTGAGATTAGAACGATCAAACAAACTCTTCAGCTTCATAATATTAGTATAGATGTGCAATTATGATGTTCAGACCATAGTAGCTTGGAAAGTTATCACATAGCAGAGCCAAGAATCTTATAATATCAAAAGTTAATTTTGCAGGTTCGATGCGGTAGGCTGGATCTTGATGTATAAGGTATTTGTCTGTGAAGAGGGAAACAAATACATTTCAAACAGTCTTCTTCGCATTGCTAGCCGAAATTAAAGAAGAGTTGATTACGTAGGGTCAGATCCGCGCGCTCCAGTGTGCTGCCAGATCTTAAAAAATAATAAATAAATATTGCAGGACATTCCACACATCGCTGTCTAGCCCCAAGCTAAGTAACTAGACTTGTGTTATCGGTGCTAGACAACAGATATATACTACTTAAATACTTTTCTTTTGTAAATATTATAATATACTTATAATACATAGAAACAACCAGACCACAGACAAATATCTAAGCATTAATACTTACTTGTCTTGAGGTGGGAATCGAACCTGCAACCCTGTGTTTGAGAGTCCGGCATGGTGACCATTGTTGGTCCTTGGCGTTGTTATTAGCTGATATCAGGTCAGCCAATGTTCAGCTATTAGGGCTGGAGAGACAGGTCAAGAGTTGCAGCACAATGTGCTCAGGAGCCCTGCAGTTGCACTGAATTTTAAACAGTAATAAAATTATTATGAATAGGTACATATCATATTTTATTGTTATTTTAATCACTACCTAAATTACCTACTCTGTGGCGCGGTGGTCGAAGAATCTCCTGTGATTCAGAAGGTTGTGGTTTCGAACCCCGCCGTCGAACAAGTAGTAGGTATATACTAAAATGTCATGAGTAAAGGTTGCATTGCATTTACTAGGTATACAGAATGTTCATGAAAATGGGACAACTGCTAAAAGAGGTGTTAGATCACTCTACTCTGTCTATGAGTAAGTTACAACTATGTGTTACAATGTTGGTTTTAGAACAGCAGTGAATAAATTCAATTGAATAATTCCTCGAATGGCCTTGTATTAAGAATGCTATCAAACAGTGACAATTTATAGCGAATCACTAACATCCTGACTGAGCGACAAACAATTCATTCAGTTGTACTTGTAGGTATATGGGCTGTTTTCCGCAAATTTTCCGACCTCTTTGTACTTGTATACGGGCTGTTTTCCGCGATTAGACCTTTTTAATTGGGTCCTTTTTGTGTGAAGATGGAGTAGGCTTGCCCAGCACCTACTACCCTCTCAGCTTAATCAATCGTGTCCAGAAAGAACTTGTCAATACGTCTGGAGTTAACTAAGCCGTGGGTTTTGTCACGATGTTTTCCTTCACCGTAAGAGCAATGTCGATTAGCGCACATTTAGAAAAAAATCCATTAGTGCCGGCCAGGATTCGAAGCCCTTCGGACTGAGAGTCGAAGTATCTATCACTGAACCAACACCGCTCTTTTCACTTATTCATTCAGTTACAGTCTGTAAAACTTACAATTTAAAAGGGATAGGTTTTTTTTTTCAGAGAGAACGAAAGGGGTAGTGACATACTTAAAATGATTTTGGAGACTGACAGTAGTTGCCTCGATCTTTGTTTTTTATATTTTTGCGCGGCCACCATTGAACCCATGGCAATCTACTTATACTAATATTATAAAGCTAAAGAGTTTGTTTGAACGCGCTAATCTCAGGAACTTGAAATTCGAATTGAAAAAAATATTTTTGTGTTGGATAGTCCATTTGTCGAGGAAGGCTATTATAGGCTATTTTATATTTTGATATTCCCACGGAATCGGGAGTTACGCGGGTGAAACCGCGGAGCGCTGCTAGTGTAGGTATAAAGAACAATACATAATACAAACAACAAATGCCACATAGTCTCGTAAAGAGTCAGGTTTGCCTATTATTTGATTTAAAAGAAAATATGTATCTAATTATGATTTTTTTTTGCACACACGCATTAAACTTAAAACTAAGCTAAACATAATAACTTAAACATAATTAACTTCATTTAGGTAAGTACCTACCTAAAATTTTCATTTTACGAATGAAAAATTCTCTACCTTTACCAATTTTACCTTCAGCAATTTTCACTGAATAAAAAACAAAATACACAAAAAATAAAACGTAATATTGCTCATTCGCTATTTTTTTGTCACAAAAGATATGTAAATTGGTTTTTGCGCGGCAAAGAGGCGGCTGGTACGTTGCGGTGGTTCACTTTTTTTTCTCTTATTGTTTTCCGTTTGGAGTTTTCAATAGGGGACCGTGAGTCATGTTGACATCGGTTTTTCAAATGTAAAAATAACGGCTACGTCCCCACTCTACCCGATCCCATCTCTACCCGGTTTCAAAATACCTAACAAAAACTCCCAACTCTACCCGATATGATAAAAGTACAGTCGGAATGAAAAACATATATAAACGATATTTAAATAATGCCTTAATCATCAGCATTTTTATCACCAATTACAACAATCGACATTAACGAAAATAACTAGCGACCCGCCCCGGCTTCGCACGGCTGTATTATGCATGTATTATCTTATCTAAAATCCTTCCTCTTTAATCACTTTATCTATTAAAAAAAACCGCATCAAAATCCGTTGCGTAGTTTTAAAGATCTAAGCATACATAGGGACATATGGACAGCGAAAAGTGACTTTATTTTATACTATGTAGTGATATAAACGACTAACTACGCCCCGTGGTTTCTCTTGTAAGTATTATTTCGTGGAAATATCGGGTTAAATGTCCATGTGTGTGTTATCTCAAACATCCATCCATATCCAAGTAGGTATTCATTACAATTATTATAAAATATCAATGGAATTCATTCCATAAATAAATATTAAACGCTTTCCTTAATGACTATTAGGTACTATATGTACTTGTCGTTTAAACTTCATACAAAAAAACATTAAATAAATAAATATTGCAGGACATTCCACACATCGCCATCTAGCCCCAAGCTAACTAACTAGACTTGTGTTATGGGTGCTAGACAACGGATAGGTATACTACTTATATACTTTTCTTTTGTAAATATATACTTATAATACATAGAAACAACCAGACCACAGACAAATATCTAAGCATAAATACTTGTCTGAGGCGGGAATCGAACCCGCGACCCTGTGTTTGGCAGTCCGGCATGGTGACCATTGTGCCACCTGGGTCGTCCCTTGGGATCAGATTCAAGTTTTTGATACCCCAACTCGTCCCAATGTTGGTATGTAGGACGAGTACAAATTTTTGTGTGCTTGTGCTGACAAACTTTCCCATGTAGGTACCTAATACTTATTACTATGACTAGCAGCGCTCCGCGGTTTCACCCGCGTAACTCTCAATCCCGTGGGAATATCGAAATATAAGTAAATAGCATATAGCCTTCCTCGGGACTATCCAACACAAAAATAATTTTTCAATTCGAACCAATAGTTCCTGAGATTAGCGCTTTCAAACAAACAAACAAACTCTTCAGATTTATAATATTAGTGTAGATGTGTCTTCGATGCGTACTAATTTCGCGGACTACGCAGTATCTTTAGTTAGTTGTAGTAGGCAGGCAGGGGGCTTATCCCAATAAGGAAGTAATACGCAGTTTAGTAACGAGGACATTCAAGGTCTAATCAGCTGGTAGTACCTACATAAAACGACGAATTATACACCAAAATATAACTTTCATAGAGATACTGAAACCTCTCTTTAGGGTTCCGTACCTAAAGGGTAAAACGGGACCCTATTACTAAGGCTTCTCTCTGTCTTTATGTCTTTCGCCAGGCTGTAATCTGTGATAGCTAGATATTTGTTTACTCAGATTATGTATTTCTATTGCCGCTATAACAACAAATACTAAAAACAGTTTATAACTTTACTAGCGACCCGCTCCGGCTTCGCACGGCTATATTATGCATGTATTATACATATAAACCTTCCCCTTGAATCATTCTATCTATTAAAAAAAACCGCATCAAAATCCGTTGCGTAGTTTTAAAGATCTAAGCATACAAAGGGAAATAGGAACGGCGAAAAGTGACTTTATTTTATACTAGCGACCCGCCCCGGCTTCGCACGGCTATATTATGCATGTATTATACATATAAACCTTCCTCTTGAATCACTCTATCTATTAAAAAAAACAACATCAAAATCCGTTGCGTAGTTTTAAAGATTTAAGCGTACAAAGGGAAATAGGGACAGAGAAAGCGACTTTGTTTTATACTATATAGTGACTATGTAGTGATAGTGATAAAAATATTTAAGTGGGCCTCCCATCCCATATAAAATAACGTACGGAACCCTTCGTCCTGGAGTCTGACTCGCACTTGGCTGGTTTTTTTTAACAAAAATATAGCTTCCAAAGAAATACTGCAACCTCTTTTTAATCGACTAGCGACTTCATATCATTACGTCATCAAAGTAGATACAAAGTTTCGTTAGATTTCCGGGATTAAGTCTTGTAACTTTTGCTAATCATTTCCTAAACTGGATTAGTTATTAATGAGCTATATTTCCTGATGTTACGAGTTTCGGACTCTGTTTTTATCTATCTATACATATAAAATTCTTTGTCCTGACTGACGGATCAACGCACAGCCTAAACCGCTATTCGTAGAGAACTGAAACTTGGAGGGTGTATTCTTTGTATGACGTAAGCATCCGATAAGAAAGGATTTTCCGAAATTCTACTCCTAAGGGGGTGAAAAAGGGGGACAAAGTTTGTATGGGACAACGTGATTCCTTCAACTTCTACGCGGACGAAGTCGCGGGCAAAAGATAGTTGTTAGATATATATAATCGTCAACTTGTTACGTAAAATATTTACGCGCCGAAGATAATTTTAGGGTCATAGAAATAGATAACAGCGTAAACTCATATAAGTAATTGAAGGAAGAATGAGAACTAAAATTTTTTGGTATACGACAAGTACCTTTACTTATAGAAAGGTACCAAATGGGACGAACAATAATATTTATTTTCTTGAACTCGTCCTGCAATAAGAACCGAAAATAGAAAATTGATAATAAAAAAACACAGACTGGCAATATCATCACTACGAGAGACCTATAAATTATTTAACAAGTTTAACCGTTTAAACGTTTCAGGTTTAC
Organism: Idaea aversata; assembly: GCA_907269075.1. NCBI lineage: Eukaryota > Metazoa > Arthropoda > Insecta > Lepidoptera > Geometridae > Idaea > Idaea aversata. The sequence goes on from OU026100.1 coordinate 2,921,708, forward strand.
GAGTCTTCGTCACTTTGAAATATATTATTACTACAAAACAAATTAGAAAAACAAACAGTTTGTCATCAAATGATTCAGATCAGCCCACTATAAGAATCCAAGGTTCAAGGATTCTAAATCAAAATACAAATAACTCGCTAAGTATCACGGTGTTCAGTAATGTTACCCTTGGATTATGATGTCGAAATAATATCAGTACTACCTATGTCATAAAATAATTCAGATCAACCCACTATAAGAATCCAAGGTTCAAGGTTCCTAAATCAAAATACATATATATCTCTAAGTACCCATGTCCAGTCATGTTTTCCTGGTATGTGGCAATACCCGCGTCGTAGATCACAAGGTCTGCTGGACACACGTGTGGGTGCAGTTGAGTCACGACGACCGCAGGAGTCATCTTACGGTCGTAATTTGAGACCACATGTAGTTTTGTTGTGACTGGAGACTTCTTATATTATTAGTATTGTTTTAAACGGTTAATTGCATCCGCCTTTAGTAATAAAAATGATGGAAGTAACAGATTCAAAGTCCTGACTGACTGCACAACATACAGCTAATGGACGGAAAGGTTTGAAATTTGGCACATCGATATCTATTTTAGCGTAGGCATCCGCTTAGAAAGCATTTTGGAAAATTCAAACCGTACGCGGACGAAGATACAGAAAAGGAATGTCTGGATGATATGCTTTTTGAATGACAACGTGTAGATACGCAAGGAATTCAAATTCATTAAACTGGGGAACAAACAAAACAGTCCTTGTTGACAATGACCAACAACTGTTTATTTAAAACAAAAGCTATTTGTCAGTTTCTCCTAAATAAATATAACTAACATATCCTACAAAATTAGCCTCATTTTTTCTTTTGTTGCATTTAATGAAGACTTCACCTAATGATTCTTCAACGTTTTTCGTTTCAGTTAACATAACTAATTTACAAATTAACAATAAATACATCGAGGTCAGGGTTTCGTTGGTGTTTAATCCACTTACGAGCTAATTTATTGCTGAAAGACAAGGTCAGAATTTATAATATGAATGCATTTATATTAAACAACAAACACATTTGATGTTGCTGTAGTTTTATTTTTTATAAGGAAAATTGAATGCTTTGTGTAATCTAATTATGGAATAATTCTGTATACTTTCGGCGTTTGTTTACGTTAAATAAGAAACTTAATGGTTTATGTGGTGATGCTAATCAATTAGAATTGACTGTAACGTCTTTATCAATTAGAACTAACTATGTAGAGTTATCTGTTTTTAAGTCTAATTGACATAGCTACCTTCCTCGAAGATATCTTTATTTAAAAAATTCACGTCTAGATTTTGCTCTCAATCCACTGGAATCCACCAGAGTGCTATACAACCCCCTGGTGGATGACAAAGGATGGATGAGCACTCTGGACTCTTGAGTACCGAGAGTGCTATACAAATCCCTGGTGGATGACAGAAGATGGATTAGCACTATGGACTCTAGAGTACGCTATCCATCATTCATTGGATCCATCATTGGTCTGGGTGGATCCTGTAATACTACTAGGTTAGGATCCTCCTGGTTCCACTGTTTCATACGACTTAGCAAAAACATAATTTGTAAAAGAAAACAAAACAAATGCTTATGGTTTTAGATTTAGAGCTTTAAGTGATTATTGGTCAGTTGTTCAGCTTCCATGTTCTTATATGGTTTGAGTTTCAAAAACGCATAGTTTGAAAATAAACTATTTATCAGTTCAGTGCTCTGTTCCAAATACCAACACCGGTTAGTCATCACTCCGTCAACCGTGAAGGCTTGTGGTTATCGGATCATAGTAAAGTACATCTGTGTATTTAGATTTATTCTAAACATCCATGCAAATTACACGAAGTACTTAATTATTATTTAAAATATTAAAGAATTTTTTTTGAAAAAGTCTATATTGTAAAGAGGAAAGATTTTCTTTTTTTTTTGTTTGTAACGAATAGGGTCCGATTTTGATGAAACTTGGTATGAGGATACATTGATTAATTGGGACTAACATAGGCTACTTTTTATCCCGATATTCCCAAGGTATCGGTAGTTATAGTTACGCTGGTGAAACCGCGGAGCGCTGCTAGTAACGATCCAGTTGGCACAATGGTCACCATGCCGGACTGCCAAACACAGGGTTGCGGGTTCGATTCCCGCCTCAGACATGTATTTATGCTTAGATATTTGTCTGTGGTCTGGTTGTTTCTATGTATTATAAGTATATATTTACAAAAGAAAAGTATATAAGTAGTATATCCGTTGTCTAGCACCCATAACACAAGTCTAGTTACTTAGCTTGGGGCTAGATGGCGATGTGTGGAATGTCTTGCAATATTTATTTATTTATTATTATTATTATTAAAAAGTTAATTTTTATGATGACGTTTAGAATCAGTAGCTTTTAATCCGTGTTATAGGGGACGCTGTAGTGCCTGGCACATTGAGATGGAATGTGAACCTCAACTGGATCAGTTAGATCACCTTATACAGAATAAAAAACATATTTATATGCGTAATGATAAGACAATAGGATCGATGTCAAGGTAATGGCTATTCCGGGAGCCTGGCCTTGGATCTCTCGATAATACATTGAAAAAACAAACGATTACCAATAATTACCATAACAAATGTAAACAGATGTAGGCCAGATGGCTTATTGCTATGTTACGTACGGTTTATTGAAAGAACCATTGTTCTGATTTGTCTCAAGCGTTCGAAATTGTTCACAACCACTTTTTGGTTTGGTTTAATTTGGTTCTAGGGCTATTTGATATTCAGACATTTACTTAAATAAGTCAATTTTACTTAATTTGCTAAATTTACGTAAGCATGGGCGTGTTTCTAATCCAACTATCCCTTACTTAATCAAGTTCGTCAAAGTGATGCCTCAGGCTGCCCCAGGGAGGTTCTTCGTTCGCAAATCAAATTTATTTAGCCCATAATTAAGTTTTGTATCTTATTTTATATTGACAAATTGAGCCAATAGTTTCATCTGGTTTTTTGCTTTGCTATTCCTTATCGGGGGAATACAATCAGTTGTCTGAATCTTATCTTTTCAGACGTCTATAATTTGGTGGTGTTTAAGAGTCACGAGTTAACAGGTGTTCCTGTTAACTCGTGACTCTTAAAGACCACCAAAGCATAGCTTACATAGAAGATACCTATAATTAAGATAGACCGCATCATCGTTAAAAGTCGCCTTATTATACTTTTAACCTCTAGTTTTATTCACGTCCTCTGGCAAACCGGCCGGGGCGGCGTGACATGTCAAATCAATGAACATCCTCGTGTTTTAGGGATTATTTTTTATTGGCACATTTCAACTTTCGCAGAAAAATCTTCAGTACTTTTGAAAAATCCAGTACCTCAATCACATTTGCTCATGACGCTTGAGATAATTAATTAGAAAAAAACATTACCGAAAAATACGAGCATAGAGAATTATATTTTTCATTTACTTAAAACCATGGAATAACTGACAGTACAGCAGGTAACTGTTCAATTATTCAAAATGTTTACGATAGAGATGATTCACAAGGCTAACTACTGTTAGATCATTAAACTTAACAATAAGGAACAGTTTTATTAAGCCTATGGCTGAAATAACTACAATGATTATTTATTAGTAGTTCGATAAATCTAAACAGTAATTTCGCGTCGGCTTCATATCATGTACCGTTAGTTGCAATAAGAGAACTCAGCGAACCACTTTTTGTTGGTTGGTCGATGACCCTTCTCTCATTGAATTGACGATATTTACTCGAACCTGAAATATTTAGATCTTTGACACTGACTGAATTTAAACGGGTACCGGGCGGCGGGCGCTCTCTCCATACAAACGTAGTCGACTGTTTCCTCCCTGGATAATGACACTAGCAGCACAAATATTTTTGTTTCATAAAACCTGTAACTGCCATGACTAAGCCCCTATAAAATGGTTTTTTTTTTTTCATTTTCTGAATATTATAGAAATTAAGTTTTAAAAAACAAAAAATAAAATAAAAAGAAAACATAGGGGCATGGTCATGGCAGTTACAAGTTTTATGTAACAAAAATATTTGCTCTAGTGTCATTATCCATAGAGGAAACAGTCGACTACGTTTGTATGGAGAGAACCCGGTACCCTTTCCTCTTAGCACTGACTGAACTTAAGCCATTATTGCTAATCTAGTAGCATTATTTTCTTTTTATACAATATTTAGAACGTCTACTTATCAATATGAAATGTATTTTGAGATTGTGATAGCACAGTGGCTTGTTTATGTATTCGGTATAAATCTTTTGATTTCTCCTAGAATTTCATAATAATTTAATGTATAAATAAATATAACAGGACATTTCACACATCGCTATCTAGCCCAAAGCTAAGTAACTAGACTTGTATAGTACTTATATACTCTTCTTTTGTAAACACTTATAATACATAGAAACAACCACATCACAGACTAATATCGAAGCATAAATACATGTCTGAGGCGGGAATCGAACCCGCAACCCTGTGTTTGGAAGTCCGGGCATGGAGACCATTGTACCAACTGGGTCGTCTTTATCGTCGGTAGTCGTAAATTCTTTGATAGTCGATGAATCATATGTGATTCATTCAATCATTGATCGCGATACTACTACGAAACTGGTCCAATAAGACACACCTCTTCTATTTCTAACTTACGCATCTCATTAATTATTCCACTCATACCTCATTCAATATTTCAATCAATTTTCCGCGTATTCACAGCGTTCCGGTATGACGTATGAGACGTATCTCGTGAATTCTCGTGGTATCTTCTCAGTGTTCGCGTTCATTAACTCACTCTAATTTGTTCAACGTTCGTTCACATTATCGTAACTCTATGAACCGTTTCGGTTGATTTGTTAGCTTCTGATAAAGTAGATTCCATTGTTTAATCATACAGTTTACTCGGATTTTGTATTGTTTCGGTCTGTTTAACATTTATGTCGTTAAATATCACTCCATATGGAGATAATAATGTGGCTTAAATTGCTTGTGTGTTCCAATTTCTCTGTCTCTCCTACATGTTTGTCTTATTTCTGGAACATATGTGCGATTATATTATCTGCTATCATCTGTTAGGTCATTGCACTTACGATTCAGACAACAATATTAACAATACTTACAACTGAAATTTGTTTTGTCTCCATGGAGCCAGTGGAAAATAATGTTTTTGGCATCAGGTTTAAAATCGTTTAGATAGGTAGAGGACAATAGATTGTGTCTAGTCTAGCTCCCATGGTTTACAACACATTTCCTTTTATTTTCGAAACCCTTTAATTCTTGCTCGTCCACCGTATCGGCTCTGGGTACCATTTATTTACCACAGGTTGCGAGTTAAACGCAATTTGTCGGTGTCACAACGATCCGTATACAATACTTAACAAAGCAATCTGGACGTGACACATCCGAAAATTTGGCGAAACAATGTTTATTATGAATCGTACCTGGCTGGTAATTCCCTATGGCCACTTAGCATGTCTTACGTGTGACACGGTAAATAAAAATTGCCAGAAAATGTAGAGAAACCTTTGTTTAATGTAGAACTCAAAGACTACCAGTCTTATGCGGAATCTATTATTATTTTGTTATATATGTACCATTACACGGGGCTATGAAGTCCCGGACCTTTGGAAGGCATGCGTGGACCCAAAGAAGTCAACACGTAGATGCCCTTTACAATAACAAGTCTGACATCAAAGCATGACGCGAACCAACACCGGCGATTATTTCTGTCTACACCATAAAAAGCAAACAAGGACAATCAACGGTTTGAATAGAACTATTGATAAACTACAGGAGAAAACTATACTTCAACTACCTATTGTGATGGTGATGGGTAGTAAACTGGAAACTAGGAACCTATTAGAACTATGGCGCTGCATAAAAGCCTGTAGTGTACCATTGCAGGGCAAAGGTTTCTCGACTCCCCTTGCATAGTTGACGGTCTCCTACGACGGATTGCCAATCTGTATTTTTGTCTATATCGGCTCGCCACCTTCGAGTGGTTTCATTGTGCAAAATCTAAGAGTCGTTGATTTGGCTCGAAGTTTTTCCGGCTTACGGCAGACAAGATCAGCCCAACCAATTCCACTTCAGTGTGACAACTTTTTGGGTTTTAGAACAATCATCAAATAGTATACAGAATTCACTGCCTGTATTTCGAAGGTATGGTTTAACTTGTTATGTAAACTTATTGAAATACATATTGAATTGTTTACAGAAACATACGTTAATACAGTTTACATATTAAATGAGTCATATGTCAATGTTTTTGTTACTCAATAAGTTAAGTACCTACATACTTATAACTTTTTGCAAATACATTAAAAACTCTAATGTTTAACGTAAAAATATGAAATATGTTGGTAGCTAAAACATTTAAAAAGTACAAATGTTTATTTTTTCTAAATTCACGGGCAGCACCTGCACACAGAACATTTTACCGAAAAAAATAAAAAACCATACTTAATATTATAGTGAGCCTTCAAAAGCCGACGTAATCAACGGTTTTTGCGCTTTAATTAAAATTAACGAAGACAATGTATTTTCATTTTCAACTAATTAATGACTTTTGGAAAAAAAATAATAAGAGTTTTATGATAAACTTTTGTGACTTATAAAATAGGTATTTACAGGAAAACTGTAAACAAGATAATTAACCGTATAATAACTGGTGTAAGTACTAACGTTTTATTAACTACGACTTTCTAGTTACAAACATTGTATGTCTAATAATGTCTATATTTATAAATGAATATGAACTCATTAAGCACATTCAATGTGGGTTAGTTCATACAGTGTTCATTCATTAATCATGAATAACATTGGACATTGTAATGACCGCTGGAAATGTCTCATTTAATTTCACTGACAGACACATCCTTTACAACTTAACAAAGCGGTACTAATCTGTGGGATAATGGGATAAAAATGTAGTTTAAACTATTAGTCTTCAAAATCTTCTTCTTCTTCCTTTCCTTTCCAACTATGTGGGGTCGGCACAACGTGTCATCCTTCTCCTCTCCATTCCACACCATTCATAAGTATTTGTAATGTTGACCTTTGTGAGCATGATCACATAAAAACCTCATAAGTTTCTTGTGCTTTCTCATGGGTGGGCGCGTTCCGAAGGCACACAGCCTAACCTAGTTTTGAAGACGACTCCAAGTGAACCCATGCAATTGTATGATTCAAAATGAAAAAACAAATTTTGACTTTTGACACTCTACTCCACTCTTCTCCCCGTCAAGTTCACGTTGACTCCTCTTTCCCCCATATCCTGCCTAACGCAATCCCCCCACCTCTTTGGTCATCCTCTCGCTCTACGACCATTTACTTCAAAGTCCTCCACTCTTCTGGTGATACGCGTATCTCATCACCACATGATGTGACCTAATCACGCCAGTCTACAACTTTTCAATTTTTCAGTAATGGTCGCTATTTCCATACTTCCTCATGACTTCCTCTTACATAATCCTTCTGTGGTTTAACACCACAGAACGATAAGGTACATGGAGTACCTATTCAAAATATATGCTCAAAAATATCCGACCGAAATATCCGATAAAACGTCACCCATACACGATGCATGCTTACATGCCATACTTGATACTTTTTGAATAAAAGATCAGGCGAATATTCGTGAGATATTTCTAAGATGCATCTCGGGATGGATGTCACGTAAACAAGCAGAGAGAAGTGAAAATTAAATCGAAAATCGATGTCTCAAGTTGCTCGCGCGAAATTGTTTGACGTAGCGTATACTGAATACTGAGTTTATGATAAAGGAGTTGTGAAATTATATAAATGCCGTATAACAAAATCTCATAAAATGACAGGTATTTCTATTTTCCAGATTTGTTTTGTTTGCCACATAACAGTCTAATCTGAAACTCTACGAGATTTTGCTACTATTGTTTGTTGTCCTCTATTCATTGCCATGGGCTTGAAAGGTGATCGCGCAAAAATATAAAAACAAAAGATTGAACTACTATGCCTATCTTCATACATAAATGTTACTACCCCTCTGCAGATTTGTAGAGTTGCCAGCAGCAAAATCATTTGGTATTCTACGGACTCTCGCTTACGGAGCTCGAAGACTAGTTACTGAAGGAATTCCAAGTGCAAATCTAGTTTCAAAACTCGATTTCATTTGAGCCATCGGACTATAAGTTACAAAATTAAAATGGCCTAAGTGACATTTATTTACGCAAAGGATATTAGCTTTTATAAGGAAATCTTCATAGAAATTCGTGATAAGTTTTCTTTCAACGAAACTTGTTACGAACGTGATAATTTAATTTACGTGTTTAAAAATGTGATATGTTGAGAATTTAAACACCTATAATCTAATTGTTTGGTGTCACGTCATTATTGCAGTGATTTTAAAAGAAACATCTTAATTCATTTCTTCTTCTTTTCATCCGACTGCAAGGAAAGGGTTATGTTTTTCACGTCTATCTTTGTAAGTTTCTTTGTGATATTCTTAATTCCCTCTTATCTTCCAAACCATTCGATTTCTTTTATGAAGGTATCTTTTGATTCGTCTCATTAGTCCAAGTTTCTTATTTAATCCTCTTAGTATTTAGTAATTGAAGTGTAGGTAATTATGGGTGAATCTTAAAATAAACAATATTTATTTATTATTTATTTTAAGATTCCCAGACTAGAAACATATATCTGAGAATGGAATATCTGTTACACTCTCTCTTTTTTAGGGTTCCATAACGGTCCGACTCGAACTTGGCCAGCTCTTTACTTAAATCGAGCTAAGAAAGATCTAAGCTTAAGACGGAAGAGTTTGTTCGTTTGTTCAAGTAAAATTGATTAGGTCTTGTTAGAAAGTTAATAAGTAGTTAGACTTTAAGTGCTGAACAAACAAAAACTTGAGTTTCGCTCAATTTGATAAAAGCAAATACGAATAACGTGAAGAGAAAGTATTTGGTAACTGGTAAGAGTTGTTTCATGATAAAATATACTTAAATTGGCATATTATGATGTAATACCTACCATACACTTGCAAATAAAAGTTACTTGTCATTGGATTAAGAGTACAAAACCTACGCGAGTATCGCTTAAAAGTGTTTTATTCAGTAAACCATTTGGTTTTTATTTAAAAACACATATTATTATTAATTTTTTACCTTCTAAATTATTATTATTTATTTATTTATAAACAAAAATAAACTAAAAAAAAACAATGCAGGCCAAAAATCGCAGTGATTTGTCTGGCGTGCTGATATAGGTATGTAGTTAGATTTGTTGACTGCATTCTTAATTAAAAAATGGAAGAAGAAAAAAATTATACTCACTAAAAATACTATACTAAATGAGCTAATCACGCACTGTCTCGGATCTCGCTTATTTAATGCACTCCGACTAGTTCTGTGACTCCAACAGTGACCGACCATTAGCTCCTGTAATCCCCTTAATGCAGAATACGTTCACCGGCTTAATATAACACTACTTTGATTTTCGTAATTTTGATTTGACTACATATTTCCACATTATTGAAATATGAAAACAATAACACTATCATAATCATAAACCACTAGCTCACACTATCTCTTTTATGACTTGGCCTATCTGAACTTTATCTTTACAAAAAAAATATTAATATAATAACATAGTAACAATGAAACATCCTTTGATTTCCATTACTATAGGCTGCACGTTAAATTAGTATAATTATCACATAGGTATTCTTCCAAGCGTCTATCAAGCTATCGAAGAATGAGTAAGTTTATGGTGCCTAAACCAAGTCTCGACAGATAAAATCTCTGAATTTTCGAAGAAGATCCTGAAAAAATTGAAATTATTTATTTCAGACATACCTACGTCCATGTGTTAGAAGCAATATAACTTATGACCTAATGTTAGTATGAAATTAAACATAAAATAAAATTTAAATTAAAAAATCTGTCACCTGTTTGGAGTCTCACTCAATGTCGTAGCAGGGGAGAGTCCCACCGGTCCTTGAAAACATTCAGGAGACTGTTGGTAGTGGAATGGAGCCGAGCGGAGCGAGCGAAATGCGAACTACCAAAATTATCTCTCATGTTTTACGTAAGCAAAAAAATTAGTGGAACTTTGGCCTGGCAGGCCAGGAACAATTCTTTTTTAGATCCCCATCTATAGAGCGATTCGTTATTATAGTTTAGGAATATAACATCGATATCAGAAAAGGCATATTATACGATTCACAGACCTCAGGGTAAGCACTGAGCGAGCATGCATTGACGCATAATTTGCTTTCTATCGTATAACTGAGTCAAGCTAGGAACTTAAAATTTCGCATTGGGATTCGCCTAAGAAGGAAAATTTTAAATTACCATGAGCAAGAGTTATGTGAAGACGCGAAGCATAGCTAGTTACTGGTACTTTTAATACATAACTATCATCGTGTTTGTGGGGTAAAATAACTCCATAATCCTGTATTTTACGCGACGTGATCCTAATAATATCGATCGGAACGGACCCTGGAGCTACAAATCGTATTATTAGAGTCGAGTTGCGAGAATTGAATAATAAGAAATTGGATGAGCTGACCGTACTGAGTACTCTAGGGTGACTATTCAACTGTGATTTGTCGGATTAAAATGACAATATTCGTAATCAGCATCTTGGAATATTTTAGAATCACCTTTTGGCATACTAGGTATGACTCTGGGGCTTAATTTCGGGGATTTATCTCACGTAAATCTTGATCTTGGAACGATTTCAAAAAATCTCTTTGATACATACATGGATTGCTTTATTGTATCTATCGAAATAGAATGCATTTTAACATAAATAGGTACCTACTTAGAAAGAAAGAATAAAATTACAGTATGGCATAATATAGGCGGCCTTATCGGTTCTCGTGCTCATTGGTAAGATGAATCCCACTTCAATATATAATTTTTCTTCGTCAAGCAGTTTCAGTTGATGACCGTTGTTCTAAGATTTTTATTCGATTGTTTTCATTAATTACCGAGACGACTTTTATGATCACACGCCATAACTTTTCTATTAGTTTTATAAAGAAAGTTGTGATTGTTTTTCAAACTGAGAGTTATTAGTTATTTACGATCATAGGTGGAAAGTTAAGGTACCTTGGGGACTTTCCAAAACTATATTAATTTACTAAAAGAGAAATATTAACTTTTCTGGTTAACGATTTGTAAGAAAGAACATTATATTTAGAAAGTTAGATTACAATTACAGAGGTTAATTAATTATTATTAGAGTGTACAATTTGGGGGTCTTCAAGTCGCGAGTGAATAGGTATCTTCTAGAAAAGCGTGCTACTTCGCCGCATCGTCACCTACCATCAGGCAGATGTTATAGTGACTTGGCGAAATGCTGACCTATCATTATGTAAAAAAACTTTTAACAATATTTCATACGATTTTTTGATCCCCATGTGTGATTAATTTTCGTAAAATCCTTTTCCAGAATCAGTCCTTTAAATCGATTCGAGTTGTGAGAATTGATTACTTACTAAGAAATTGGTTTTACTGATCGTTAATAGCTAGGTAACTTCATAATAGAAAAATATACAACGCCATATATTTTTCTACCGATATATTAATATTATGCCCTGAAATGTAGATATGTCACCACGAGAACACTGTAAATACAATTTCAAAGCATATTACGATGAACCGGCTGTACATAGGTACATTGTATTATTGTTGTAAACGTAGAATTATTGCACCGGAAAGCAGCTTTCCTATGTTTTATCCGTTAAATAAACAATATGGTGTCGCTACAGGATTATTTCTGTTAAATCGCTTGTAGAGTAAAATTACGACTCTCTGCGCTGTAAAGTTTCATTTTATTTTTAACTTTATATGTTTTACTTAAAAAATAGTTTTACTAACATGCTCTTATTAGTTTCACCTGTATGTTTGCTTGTATGTAACCGACTCTTTTAGGTTCGATTTTTTTTAATTTTATTTGTAACGAACTGATTTTGATGTGGGAGTTTACCATAGGCTACTTTTTATCCCGATATTCCCATGGGATCGGAAGTTACGCGGGTGAAACCGCAGAGTGCTGCTAGTTTGTTATACATCTTTTTACGTAGCTAATACCAGCGAATATTCATTTCGAGATTACCTTAACATTTTCGTAATAAATTCTCGAACGCAGGTGTGTGAGGCTCGGGTATTAATCGAAAATTTTCACGGAAACGTGGTAAAATTTATGGTCGTGGAACTTTAGCTGCTTGATTTGGGAGGGGATGTAAAGCTTTAAGCTATGCTAGTTCCTATAGGAACTGCTTCTTCTGCGAGAGGGGGGTTGAGTCAGCTAAAAGTGACTATAGACTAGAGCTTTTCCTCAAACATTTCAATGCAATGTAACGTTCTAACGAATGGCTTAATACAGGCAGATGCAAGGCAAATGTTCGAAGTGTGGTTCGAGTTATAAACAGCGGATACTCGATGTTCTGTTACTAGTAAATGCTATACTTTGTACTCACCTTTAATGTGAGTAGATTAGTGTATTTCCTCGAGCATTTCAATGTAATGTTACTTTCTAACTAATGGTATAATACAGGCAAATGCAAGGCAAATGTTCAAAGTGTGGGTCGAGTAAAACCAGCGAATGCTTGATGGTCTGTAACTAGTGACTCTACTCAAATTAAAGGTAAGTATAAATTAAAGTAAGTTTATACTTACCTTTAATTTGAGTAGACTAGTGCATTTCCTCAAGCATTTCAATGTAATGTAAAGTTCTAACGAATGGTACAATACAGGCAGACGTTCGAAGTGTGGTTCGAGTTTTAAAAACCAGCGAATGCTCGATGTTCTGTAACTAGTAAATGCTGGTCTATACTTTAAGTTCGCTTCTGTCGATCTTAGCCTTCCCCCTTCACCTCATCTGTTAGAAGGGGTATTACCTTTATGGTACCACTGCCACTGCAGTGTTTTTATGACAGTATTAAAGCGCACATAATTTTACGAGCCATTGTGGTTGGAAACTGTACTTAATAGTGATGTTCTCGTAACTTATATATATGGATTGGTATTTCAGTTTCACGTACTTTTCAAAGTACCTCGTATTTATCCTTTCGGCGCGTTTGGCCCAATTCTCGTTTTGTCAAATCTTCATAGTTCGCGGTTAGTCCAATTCGCTGTTCGTCAAATTTTATCAAGTACAGGACAGTATCTTTAAGATTTTGACGCATTTCCTGTCGTGAAGCGTCTTGAATCAAAAAATTCTTAAGAAGATATCAAATTGTTATTTTATTACTTATCATTTTTAAAGATGTAAGATTCCGGGAAAAAGAAATATCATTAGATTAAAAGTATGAATCAACAAATCTGAAATTGAAATTTGTTTCCTTCCACTATATTATTTCCTTTCCCTAGAGGTATGACGGCAGTAAACTCTTAAAAGGTTTAGACTTACATTAGTATATAACTTTATAATTTGTGTCTGTTTTATGTTTATTTCTTTTGTACTAAATGTCCTACTAATCATAATTGTGAAATGTCGTGTGTTAGTATGTTTGTTACTCCTTCACGCAAAAAGTACCGAGCTGTTTGCTTTGAAACTCAGTAGAGAGCTGGAGATCTGGATTAACATAAAAGTTACTTTTTATCCCGATATTCCCACGGTATTATTAAATAAATAAAACTCAGTGGATTTGTTGCAGAATATCCTAGTAGCAGATGGTCTTATTTCCAAGTGGAAACGCTTTTACAATTGGTACCTTTTGCAAATAGTCTTCCTGGAGTGTGGAAATAGTGAAATAGAGTGGAAATAGTTACGATTTCTGAGTCGTCAATACAAGTCAAATCTTTAAGTTGAAGTAGAATTTAAGCATCGTCCGACTTAAAATATCAATTTGTCAACCGTATCGACTCCTTTCACCCAAGCTTTCATCCGCCTCAATAACAACAGACGAAATCAACTGCGATCTAGTTGACGATTTCCTAATAAGTTACGGTTTACACCGTGACAGCCTGAGTTTCTAATTAACTAGAATAGACTGGTGCTGCATGAATTGATTGTCATAGATCATTCTTGTGGTATTGCTAACTTTCGTCTAGCTAGTGGAAGGTATCACGACTTCCAATATGAATGGCATCGGTTCGAACTCTTATGAGAGCGACGGACGTCTAAAACGTAACATGCTTAAGTAGCATTTTGCTTAAAATCAATCTCTAAAGAGCAATTTGCCTTAATAGCTAAATGCAAATTGTAACTCCTTGATCACTTGGTGCATATCTTACAGCGAATCTAGCAGTAACTAAGTCTATGACGAGGATACGGATGACGGGCTACGAGCAGACGGAAAAAAAAACACTTTCTCCTTTACGCTTCATTGACCAGGTTGTCACGATAGATTAGTGGCCACTGGCCAGGCCATGTCCTATGCTTTAGATTAACTTGTTTTGTGCGATACTAAAACAAAAAAAAGGTTTCATTTTTACATATAAATGACTAGCTATCATTCGCGACTTCGTCCGCGTATATAGGGGTTGAATTTTACAAAATCCTTTACTTGCGTCATAATAGCTATGTGTGTGCCAAATTTTAGACTTATCCGTTGGCTTGACCTGTGTGTTGACATCAGTAAGGAGTTTGAATTTTATATTTATAGATTTCAGAAGGCAGGCAGAAAGGTAGACTCCCGTAAAGCATCCAGCTTGATATCATATAACACCAGAAAAAGTGCAAAAAAAAAAATTTAATACTCTTTCGTTTTTAATCTAAAGAAATTATTTTGAGTTTACTTTTCTTAATACTAATATTATAAAGAGGAAAGCTTTGATTGTTTGTTTGCATTAAATAGGCTCTGAAACAACTGGATCAATTTTGGTGAAACTTGGTATGATACATTGATTCATTGGGAGCGTTATAGGCTACTTTTTATTCCGATATTCCCACGGGATCGGGAGTTACGCGGGTGAAACCGCGGAGCGCTGCTTGTATCTTAATAAAGTCCAATGCCCAAGGACAACTTGATGCAGGAAAATTTACATTTTTAACGGTCGGTTTAGTCTTTATGTTTATAAAGTTCAAACCGGATTGAGGACACCCATTCCAGTTTAAATTTCTAAAATATGATATCACTGTTGTTATTATTATCATTCCAATGTCTTTAAAATTAAGAATTTATTGCAACACCTGTTTAACAAACTTAACGATATGTGTTTTTGAAAACAATATTCTTTTTTACCGATTTATCAGATAAAGAAAATGAGTTTATTATAAACAGTTCTATCTGTACCAAGAATACTTTGGATAACTGTTTTGCAAGCGTCTAAAATAGAAGTATAAAGGTACGGTGGTTGATATTCGTGTTTATTCCTTGCTTAGGTAGGCATGTTCAGATACTCTCTCTCTCTCTCTGAGGTCTCTGTACGATTTGAAGACCATTCAATGTAATCTCACTTGTTGAGTAGAAAAGTTACCGTTCTTACGCTTACGAGTTCTTTTCCGTAATTCTTCACATAGCAATAAAACTTCGGGACGTTGAAACTTAGTATATCGGGTAATAAGACATTGTTTATATCAAAACTCTAATTTTCTTCTTAGAATACGAAAGCGTTAGATTTGTTAACTCTCTAGAACAACTTTAGATTAAAATGGTTTATTTTTAAATCAGATTCATGTATTTGCAATTTTGCATATCTTAAGCTAGGTACAAAAGTCAGCGCTATCTTTATAATATTATCACTTTCTCTAGGAGCTGTCTAACGACTAGCTATCGACTAGACATTTTATTGCACCAGTTTCAGACAGACTGTCAACTCTACCCACTTTCACCATTGTAAATCTGTCACTGTTCATTACGCTGTCATTTCAAACTGTCCGGTACGTCCGACCCCTTTCTGGTGCTATTGTTCCGAAAATTTCACTAACAATATTATTACTTCTTTTCAGAGTTTGATAATGTTTTTTCAGTTCTATTGTTAGCGTTGAGAAGTTCATTGCTTTCTATTTCAATATCAGATTCCGAACAAACCGTATTTATTTTGAGATTTTAGTTATTCTTTCTTGTAAAGATAGCCAGAGAACTTTAATCTGTATAAAATATGGACTTGGTTATGACTCTTGCTATTGTCTTGAAATTATTCATAAGAGTTTAATTCTCATTTTTATGTTTAGTAATAATTGTAGAAGTATTTTTAGTGATTCGTGTTGGAAACAATGAATTACTAGGTACCTACTGAAATCTATGACGTGAATATTTTGTAAGTGCAGTATATGGTGGGTAGTCTTGACGTTTATCTCCGTCTGTTTCATATCAATCATCTTGCATTATTGTGTTATGTAATACTGTTTCTAGGTATTTGTTTATGTTCTTGGAATCTTCTAAATAGTTCGATTGAAGTTCTCTAAGAGATTACACATTGTAAACATAAGGTAAAGCTTTGAAATTCTGAACACTCAATGTACTCCCCAAACCACTCTGGTAACACGAAATTTCTTGTAGGGGTTTGTCGTAAATGACACAAGGATTTTCCGGAATTCCCGTAGGAGCGGAATCTAGGTGATTGAACCCGAGGGCATAATCTACGTAGCTAGTTATTTATAACATTTATAGGAGTATGAACGCCCTGCGTTCCCACACAATACAATTCAATAGTTCACACAAAAACGCTCAAATTTGCAATCTTGCGTCTAATATACAATAACATAATCATCGAGGTAAAGCGTTATTCGAAGACCGATGATACATATCAATTATCGTTGTTTATATTTCCTGTAATATTAATGGATTACGATGAATAAGTTATTGCAGCGGCAAACGGTCTTCTTTCAAGTCATTTTTTTTTCTTTTAGCGTTTGACCACATCGCCTGATGGTAGGTGACGTAGTTCCCTTTCCCTGAAGCTACCTGCCCCCTTAAACAAGATTACTTTCCATTATCGATATCGCTAATCGACAGCTTTTTTTTTGGTATGGAATTGACATAGGCCAACGTAAATCTTGCGTTACAGAAAAAAATTGATACCTATACACAAGTTTCATCTTAGTCACGTCAATGTCATATAATGTTTATGCCAATTTCATACAAAAAATCATTACTTCGATGGGTTATGATTTTTTAGTAGCGTAGTGTGGCCCCTCCGTGCTTCGGAAGGCACGTTAAGCCGTTGGTCCCGGTTGCTACCTCTAGTAGCAGTCGTTAGGTCAAGTTAGAGGCCTTAAGGTGATCTGAAAACTCTAACAATAGGTGAGCCACACCACTATACGAGAAGAAGAAGAAGAATACAAAAAATCTGTCGATTGGCGATATCGCTAATAAAAAGTAATCTTGTCTAAAGGGGCTGTCCATTCGCGACTTGAAGACCCCTAACCCAAGTTATACAAGGTTCAGTACAGTTTCTTGCGGATATTTACTTACGTTTTCTGTCAATAATCTATCTTCTATTCCTTATAACCTATCTCTACACTTGCATTCTATCTAATCAACTGTAGTGGTCTAAGTGACGCACGCGCTACCTACATGGATTAGTTGTATTGTAGGTATTCAATTAGCTATTCTACCGGCACGTGATCGCTTAGCCGGCTGCCACATTTATTGTTTACCTAAGTTACTTTGATTCAAACCACGCACCATATAGAAATTCAACTTTTGTTCAGGAAGGAATCATTATTCAGCAATTGGACACAATAGCTTATACAGGGTTATTGGTAATTATACTAGCAAGCCGTTGACGGCTACTTCTGTGCACCTTAACAAACAACTTTTGTTTTACGACTTTTGGAAATTCGAAAAATAATATGATCATTTTGAGGTTATGTAAATTCTAACAACAGCTGATTTTTTTAAACAAAAGTCATTCAGACTAAGAACAGTAGATACAACTTAAGAACAAAGTAAAATTTTAAGGTTAATGACCTCTCCGTGTATGGAACAGCTGATTTGCAGGTAAACCTAACCTCAAAATTTTCAAAAAAAATATTAAATTTCCAATAGTCGTAGAACAAAAGTTGTTTGTTTAGGTGCACAGAAGTAGCCCTCAACGGCTTGCTAGTATAATTACCAATAACCCTGTATACAGGTCATGTAAAAAACATACATACAACCGAATTGAGAACCTCCTCCTTTTTTTTGAAGTCGGTTAAAAAGAACGCCGGCGGTCAACCTGCGCATTAGGCGAAATGGCTCCAAATTAAATACCTACTACATGTGACAGCATGATGGGTTTACAATTATGTTGAGTAGAAAATACTTTGTGAGGGAAAATAAAACAATCGATTTAGTACTTTAAACACACCACCCCCTCCACTTTCTTCCAGCGTTCTTTTTACATGACGCCTACTGTACGAAAATCATTTAACTTTTTAATTTAGGAGCTCAACGACCCAACATTTATTGCTATTCGTTTACGATAGGTTTAAGCAACGTTACCATTATCCGTAGCAAATTTCATTACTCTATAGTTCCCATTGTAGTGTTTGGGGCATTGGGGTCCTATAGGTCCAGAATATAATTTCATACAATTTACTTCCTGTAGAAACTTGATTGGTAAACAATAGCTACAGATCGTGATCAATGGAAGAAAGGCCTTTGCCCTGCAGTGGGAAAGTGATTTTAATCTCTTAATAAATTTATATGTAGGTACTTCTATACCAATATTATGAAAAGGATTTTTTTAAGTTTTTTGCTTGCAACTTATATAAGTAGGCTTCGAAATACTGGACTGATTTAGATGATATTTGGTATGAGGATACATTGATTCATTGGGAGTAACATACTTATCCCGATATTGCCACGGGATCGGGAGTTAAGTACAGTCGGCTGTATAATTGCAGCCCTCGGTAGAGTTCGAAAATTACTATTATTGGAATGTTTGCATTCTAATAATTTTTGTTTGATTAATTGATGAATTAAAAGACTTTAAACTTCACCTAAAGCAGGTGTCTAGAATCTTGCTCGTATTGAAAACATTCTTATTACAGCCGTTTTGGAGCTCTACGGTGGGTCTGCAATTATGCAGCCGACCGTACATCATAAATAAAATATTTACTTACTTCCTGGGACGTCTGAGTCCTAACACACTATGTTATAATTAAAATAGTCGTCAGTCGTAAGTATGTCCTTCAATTCATTAAGAAAATTAAATGTAAAAAATATATGAGAATCGACCATATTCGCTCATTTTTGATTAATTGATTATTATTCCAATTAAATGAATTCTCATGCTATATTGAAGATGCATGCCGTTAATTACAATTTAAATCAATTTGTGCAGTGTACTGACCTTAATCTGGTACCGGTAATTATAATTAATCTTTCTTTGACAGAATAACGTGATAGTTGTTTGTAGTGTTTTATTTGATTACTGAACAATTAGTTGTTAAATTTAGGTTGGAGACACGAGGACTGATTTGGTTTGTATCGATTTGTTTCTATTCTAACAAAACACCTGTACGTGTGGGCAGTAAAATTGTAAAAAAAGCACGATCGTAAGGGTGCGTTTCCACTGACGCCGAGTTTCTCCCCCTTAGACAAGGTTACTTTCTATTAGCGATATCGCCAATCGACAGAATTTGACATGAGCATTGTACAAAATTGACGTAAGATTCAGCTTGTATAACATTATTATTTTTGTAACGCAAGATCACGTGACTTTTCGTTGGCCTATGAAAAATTCTTCAAAAAAATCTATCGATTGGCGATATCGCTAATAGAAAGAAATCGTGTCTAAGGGGGTTGGGCGGATTGGAGAAGAGCGGACCATTGGCCAATCACAGTGCTCCAATCGCAGCCACTCCGCATCAGTAAGCACCATTGATTGGCTTATTCATGGTCTGTTCTTTTCCACTTCGCCCAGCTCCGCGTCAGTAGAAACGCACCTTTAGTTCAAGTTGGAGTCCTAAGGGCGGGCGGGACGCCCTGAAAACTTCAACATCAGTCAAAGCCCCACGCCATACGAAAAATGAATATTTATAAAAAGCAAAGTTGAATAAACTTACTATGTCATCGATTTTCTTTCAAATGCAGCGGTTTAAATTTCTGTTCCTATAAATAATTAGAGCTATCAGTCAACGACCCCGTGACCTTTTGCTATTCAGGTCATATGATAAGTTGTTATGTTAATATGTTGGTCATTTGATTATTTTAGCATTTTGCATTTGTGAGGTTTAGTTCTAAATCTGGAACGAGTGATAACGTCAAGTTTGGATTAATTGCCCGCGTCGCTGTTCCCCCAGAACTAAAACCTTGGAGTCTTCAAGTCTAGAGTGAATAGGTAGCTTCTAGGCGAGCATGCTACATCTTCGACCTCATCTTCACTTCCCATCAGGTGAGGTGAAGTCAAATGCAAGCCTATTTGGTGTAAAAATAATTGCTAATGTTGAATATGTGGGGTCCTTACAATCCAATTCCTAACAATTTACGGATTCAGGTGGGTTCTTCACACGTACTTAACATTATTCGGGACTATCGGTCAATTATTGGCTTACCTTTAAAGATATTTCACTCCTCGCCACTGATAGGTAGGTATATTTTATGAACCTTGCTGCTTCGATAATTATGTGTCTACTTTGCCTGCACTGTTCTGCAATGCTTCTCAAATTCACCCGTGAAAAATTAGGTATTAGTGTTTTCTCATCCACATAATTCAAGTTACCATAAAGAATCTTTATAAATCGTTTTGTGGTCATACTTAAAACAGCATTTTGCCAAAATTGAGCTCAACTTTTTTGTGGTAAAGTTGTAAATGTACGAAACAAAGCAAATCGATTTATTGTTTAAATGGTTTACGTTAAATTTTATTGGTATCACGAAGTGTTGTACATCAGAATTCAAATGGTCATTAATTTTGATACCGCCATACGGAGTTATATGATTGGTATAGTTAAACCAATTATATTTTCAAGTTTTATGTGTGAAAAAAGACTGATTTAAGAACAAACTTTCTGAATTTTCTGGAATAGAAGTAAAGTCACTTTGGATCAAGTTAGGACAGTGCTCATAAAAATTAAAGAGGCTATAGATATTTTTTGACATATTTTGGAGACTAACACCCGTATTCAAAAACAGTACTTAAGTTGGTCTTGGAAATAAATACAGCCCTATGATTGGTTTTTTTTTTGTTTCTCTTTCACAATTTTGTGCTCTCTTCACTCTAACTAACGGATCAGCGTCTTATTTGCGGGTCTATGCGTTTGCGCGCGCTATACAATCTAACAGGGTTGATTGTAAATACGGGTGTCCAACTTACCACAATATTACAATATTACCATGACATCACTATCACTACATAGTATCAAATAAAGTCACTTTTCGCCGTCCCTTTTCCCTTTGTATGCTTAGATCTTTAAAACTACGCAACGGATTTTGATGCGGTTTTTTTCTAATAGATAGAGTGATTCAAGAGGAAGGTTTGTATGTATAATACATGCATAATATAGCCGTGCGAAGCCGGAGCGAGTCGCTAGTATAATTATAAGAAGCGGTTATTGCAACTTCTTTTCCCGCTTCATCAGATTTTACTCCTAAAACAGTATTCCGTAATTTGCCATCATTTATTTTATAAACGGTCATTACTCCATGGTGGGTGGTCCTTCTGTAAATCACTTCGTTATCTAACGTATGGCAATCCACCCACAGTGACTGGTCCGCTTTCAGTTGGAAAATTGACTCTTCGAACAGACAATCCATCACAAAGAGACGCTGAATGCTATCAGAGGTTTTCCACGCCATTAAACGGTGTTTGGTCGAGTAAATTAATGTTGATGTTGATTAGATTTCAGTGTTTTTTAGAGTTCCGTAGCCAAATGGCAAAAACGGAATCCTTATAGATTCGTCATGTCTGTCTTTCTGCCGTATGTCACAACCACTTTTTTCCGAAACTATAAGAACTATACCGTTGAAACTTGGTAAGTAGATGTATTCTGTGAACCGCATTAAGAATTTTACACAAAAATAGAAGAAAAAAAAAAACAATAAATTTTAGGGTTCCCCATATAGGTACTTAGAACTGAAACTAAAAAAAAAATTATTCATGTAACCCTTACGTGTGGGGTATCTATAGATAGGTCTTCAAAAATGATATTGAGGTTTCTAATATCATTTTTTTCTAAACTGAATAGTTTACGCGAGAGACACTTCCAAAGTGGTAAAAAGTGTCCCACTCCCTGTATCTTCTAAAATAAGAGAATGATGAAAATAAAAAAAAATATATGGTATACATTACCATGCAAACTTCCACCCAAAATTGGTTTGAACGAGATCTGGTAAGTAGTTTTCTTTAATACGTCATAAACCGTAAACCGCCTTTACCCTTCATTCATGTATTTTTACCACTAGCGCCATCAATTTTTTTGCATTTGTTTTTGCGTCGGGGTTAAAAACAGAATACAGTGTTACGGAACCCTTCGTGCGCGATTCCGACTCGCACTTGGTGGGTTTTTAAGTAAAATATAGGTATGATAGTAAGTTACTCAGTCGTACTGTGCCCAACCTAAATAAATTGTAACAAGGGCAGGCAGAAGAGAGTATGATAGTGAGTTACGATGTGGTCTAGGATATTGTGACATGCTACTACCATGACTATGCCCCTATGTCTTGGTTTTTTTAAATTTCCAATTATCATAGAAATTAAGATTTAAAAAGAAAAAAAACTGGTTGCCTGTAAAGTCGGTATACGGGCGAAAGTTTTACGTGACAACAACTGTGCTCGAGTGGAAGGGACGCGTGCCTTTCACTTTTTATGTCTGTCTCTCTCGCTCTTAGGCGGGCTAACCATGCCCGCGTGCCTCTCACTCGCTCTCATTGTGAGCGCATAACGTGAGCGGAGCGTAACGCAGTTTCTTGAAGTGTCACCCGGCAAACCAATTTATAAAACGTTGTCACGTCAAAATATTTGCTCTAGTATCATTATCCAGGGAGGAAACAGTCGACTACGCTCTACTCTTAAGTGCTTGTAATTTCACTGCCTCCCTTTCAACCAGTTTACAAATAATACAAGTTCACAATTTCCAGCGACAGTACTTGCACAGTTAGTTCTATTTCTGCTATAGTGATAATTTCGCCTATACCCACTCTGTTATCTAACACAATTCATTCACAACGCTGTCGTTTGTTGATATCATTGTTTACATTAAACAAATCAGCGTATTCTTATCATTTAACTGCAGAAGGTTCTCCAATATTTATTTGATTTTGCTTTGTTTCAGGTAATAATGCGGATTTTACGTACAATGTAAATAGAAGAATGGTAGGTGATTTTTATACAGATTTTTTAATGTAAACGGCATTATAATACAGATTATTTAGTTTGGTAAGGCAAGAGTTTTCTATGACCTTTTGCCTAATTGTTTTTTTAAGTTATGCCTAAATACAGCGTTTTACAACTATGCGACCTGATGGTAAGTAATGATGCAGTCTAAAATGTACGCTTCAGATATGTGTTTACTAATGAAGTTGTGACATGAAGGACCTTAAAATTGAGCACGTCAGCAAAGAAAGACTCAATTCCCCTGCATTGAGTTTTAGGAATTTCCACCAACAATTAGGTGATATTTGCTTGCCCATAACACAATTGTGCTCGTACATTGTGACAGTTTGGTTAATCTGTTTGGAATCTCGCATTAGCATAACTAATGAAATTCCACGTCCTTCGATCCTCGTCGTATAAGAATTTCTACCGTCTAATTCTTATTAAAATCACGTTTCCGTTCATTGGCGTCGTGGCAACAAGTGACGGATTTCACTTTCGCGTTTACCGGGGTTGTTGACCGGTTTGCCCTATCGAGGAAACTGTCCGATAGAACTGCAAGAAGAAAAATGAATTGTAAGACGCGGAGGTAAGGTGCATTGTGGGTTGACTGTCGGCTGCAGGTCAGGGGTGCGGTGTTACCGTCCAGCGATTTGCCTAATCTAGAAAGCGAACTGATAATGATAATGGATAGTTGACGAGGAATGATACTGCTATTAGGGCTGTCCTTTGATAAAAAGTCACTTTTAATTCCATTAGTGAAAAGGAAATTACGGGTGCGTATGGGGCCCGCTAAGATCTTTGGGCCCAAGTCAACCTCACCTGCAAGCTGGTGCACCTGCTGAGAGACGGACGAGGCTCTGGCGCTGACTTTTCCTCTCTGGGGTTGGGGGGTCAGACGGCAGTCGCTCCCGTAAAAGTCAAAAGTAAGCCGCATCATATGGAAAGTATAGAAAGTAGTTGTCCCACAGATAGGGCGCCGCCGCATAACGGCGCGCAGGAGCCTCGCCTGACTCCTGTGGGAAGTGGACGAGGGCTACCGTGCCATGGGCGGGCACGGCCAAAGACGCGAGCCCCAACTCACAAAAAGAAACTCCGCTTCGCAACGTGGAACATTGGCACGCTAACCGGACGCGCGAGGGAGCTAGCCGACGTACTTTCCAGGCGAAAAGTGGCCGTGGCGTTCCTGCAGGAGACTCGATGGAAAGGCAGCAGATCCCGGCACATTGGGAACGGCTACAAGCTGATCTACACGGGTGCACCTGGTGGAGGGAACGGGGTGGCTGTGGTACTCGCTGAGGGGTTTCATGATTGTATCTTGGAGGTAAAACGCTTTAGCGACCGACTTATGGCCGTGAAGGTGCTTATTGAGGGGGTTGTAACCCACTTAATAAGTGCCTATGCGCCGCAGGTCGGTTGTAGCGACGCTGATAAGATAATGTTTTGGAACAAACTCGGTGCGGTCCTCGGAGCCATCCCGTTGTCACAGGGGATCGTTTTGGGTGGTGATCTTAACGGTCATGTTGGCGAGATGGGGGTGGAATTTGAGCGTGTTCACGGAGGCTACGGGTACGGCGGTCGGAATGCGGAAGGGGAAGAAATCCTACGTACGTGTGCCACTGCCGACCTGGCCCTCGTGAACACTTACTTCAAAAAGAAACCCGACCACTTGATCACCTACAAGAGTGGAAGGCACGCTACCCAAATCGATTTTCTAATCACCAGGAGACATCATATCGGCAACATAGCTAACTGCAAAGTCATACCCGGTGAGAGTCTTACTGATCAACACCGTCTTCTTGTCATGGATCTCTGTGTGAAACCCAAAGACAAACACCCTGAGCAATGTCGTCGCCAAATCAGATGGTGGATGCTGGATGAAACCAGATCCCAGAAGCTTGTCTCGGCTATCGGTGACAAGTGCGCTGGTGCCGAAAACGAACTAGTCCAGGACCACTGGGATAGGATTCAGGCATCGATCACTGGTGCGGCGAAGGCAGTGCTTGGCATGTCTAAAGGTGGACGCAAATGTGACAGGGAGACTTGGTGGTGGGACGACACAGTCCAGAGGGAGACTAAGGCGAAGAAAGCCCTCTTTAAAAAGTGGCAAGCGTCCAGCTCTCCTGAAGATCGCGACTCGTATAAAGCCGCCAAACGTGCCACAAAAAGAGCAGTAGCCAGAGCCAGACAGAACCACTTACAGTCACTGTACGATAAGTTGGAAACGTCTGAGGGGCAGAAGCTTATTTATAAGTTGGCACGTTCGAGGGTAAAAGCGGCGCAGGATATATCCAAGTGCCGCTGTGTAAAAGACCCCGATGGTAACCTGCTTTGCGAGGATCTCGCGGTGAAGGAGAGATGGCGCTCTTATTTCCACGACCTGCTGAATAAGCAGTACAAAGAGGTGCAGCCGCCGGAACTCCCTCCGAATCAAGGACTTGTGCCACCGATTACGCCTGACGAAGTCCTCAAGGCTCTTCGCCGCATGAAGAATCGGAAAGCTGTCGGAGCCGATGGAGTCCCTATCGAAGTGTGGAAGGCGATGGGTCCTCGTGGTGTGGGCATCTTGACCAACCTCTTTAACCGCATACTCGAGACCGGCGAGATCCCTGCCCAATGGAGATTGAGTGTTATTACCCCAGTTTTCAAGGGCAAGGGATCGGTGCAGGAGTGTGGCAGTTATCGAGGTATAAAGGTCATGTCCCACACCATGAAGCTCTACGAGCGGATAGTGGACTCTCGGATCCGACAGGAGTGCACTGTCTCTGGGTGTCAATATGGTTTCCGCCCCGGGCATGGCACCATGGACCCTGTTTTCGCCCTCAGGATCGTTATGGAGAAATACAGGACGAAGAATACGCCTCTGCATTTTCTATTCCTAGATTTGCAGAAGGCCTTCGACTGTGTTCCTCGCATGATGATCTGGTGGGCGCTGCGGTCCAAAGGGGTTCCGGAAGCTTATGTTGAAATCATCAGAGACATGTACCGAAATTCTGATTCTGTGGTGCGAACTGCTGTTGGCGACACTAAGCCCTTCCCTGTTACCGTTGGAGTTCACCAGGGTTCCGTCCTAAGCCCGTTGCTGTTCAGCGTAATATTGGATGCACTGTCCGTTGCCATCAGGGATGCACACGAGCAGCCTCCATGGCTGCTCTGTACGCTGACGATATTGCGCTGGCGGATTCGGATAAGGGGCGGCTGGTCCAACGTGTACACACGTGGAAGGAGTCGCTTGAGAACGGCGGTTTGCAACTGAATGTGGCGAAGACAGAGTACTTGGCTTGCAATACCACAGATCCCACACCTGTCTGCGTAGACGGTCATATGGTCGAGCGGACAGACCAGTTTAAGTACTTGGGATCTGTGCTTCACGCGTCCGGCGACATCGATTGCGACGTCAAGTCACGCATTTCAGCGGCTTGGGCCAAGTGGCGTGAGGTGACTGGTGTCATTTGCGACCCCAAAATGCCGGTTAAACTAAAGGGACAGGTCTATAAAACCATCATTAGACCTGTCCTTTTGTATGGTAGTGAGGCGTGGCCGGTACTTGAGCGACATAAGCAGGAACTGCGTGTCACGGAGATGAAGATGTTGCGCTGGATGTGTGGAGTGACGCGAAAGGATCGCGTCAGGAACTCCCGCATCCGGGGCAGCCTTCATGTCCGAGACATTGCAGATAAATTGCAAGAATGTCGCCTACGCTGGTACGGTCACGTCTTGCGAAAACCGGCTAGTTACGTGGGGAACAAATGTCTTGCCATGGCGCCTCCGCCGGGCCGTGGCAGACTGGGTAGACCCAAGAAGTGCTGGCTTGACGTCGTAAAGGGTGATATGCGTGCAAATGGCCTTACTAACCAGGATGCCGAAGATCGTGCGAAGTGGAGGCGTAAAAGTAGGAAAGCGGACCCCGGGCTCCTGAGAGGGATGCAACCGGGAACATCGCTCGGATGATGATGAGTGAAAAGGAAATTACGGTGCGAAAAGGATTTTTATGCACATGGCCAAAAGAAACTGTGGTGTCATTTTAAGTTTTTGGATAAGCTTTAAAGGTGAAATTATGGGATTAGGATGCCAGTGCCTTTAACCACCATTATTAAAAGACCCCACACGTTAAATTAGATTTAAAGCTTCATATGATTTAAGAGTGTGGCTCATCTATCGTTGAAGTTTTCAGGCCGCCATAAGGCCTGTAACTTTGAAAACAACCGGGAACAACGGCTTGACATGTCTTCCGAAGCACGACATCTCTAGAAGACATTTTTGCCGTACAGTTAATCCTATATCGAACAGATTTGACGATCATAATGATCATGCTCACTCATGCAGGTGTATTTAATGAGCTGTAACAGATACTTGTACTTTCGTTACGTTACGCATTTTGAACTCCTAAGTCATTTCATAAGTGGTTTGTTTATCCTTAGCTGAGTGGTCTTTGAACTTCGAATGTTAGAAGTTTGACCTTCCAAACTTGAAAATTATCAAAAGATAATATATACGTAGGTAAAATGCAGGCAAAAATCGACTAAGCTCTATCAGGAACGCAGTCGCAGCGGAGACGCCAAAACGTTTTGTTTTTAAACCAAAGAGTTCTCATTTTTTTTAATGCAATAAACCCAAAGAGGTTGAATTAGCAACCACTACAAATTATGATGTGCACATCTCGTCTCATTACCATCATCGCCTTTTTACAACTTACTCTTATTCTTTCTCACTTTATTTCTCTCATTAGTTTATCTTAAAGTACTATTAAGACCGACAAAGGTTTTACACGTCAATATTCCCTTTCTATCACCCATGGTACTATCTACAAACAAAATAATTGTGACGCACCAGTTAAATTATGTACCTGTAAAAAGGATGTGTTTAAATCAAGCCCTCGTCGACATGGCTCCCCCATTTCCCGCGTGGTACCACGTGGAAATCAATAATGCTTTTAGCGTTAATGGTCGGACAAGACCGGACCGTTTCTAAACAGACTATAGACTTTTCTATCTGCAGATAGCTGCTCGCTTGGCTCCGCACTGCTTGTGCATATAGCCAGTGTCAAATAATAATACTTTCATCGAGTTTAGCCCAAATGGGCTGAAAACTGTGTAAAGTTTATTGTTCATCCGCCAGACCTGTCCAGGGTTTCATGAATGTGATGAAATTGGCTGCATCGAGGAGTTTTGGGGCAAGAAAAAAAACCTAATGGGCAAGTTTACTGATCTAAATAATTTGGATAAAAACACAAGAGCACATTGTAGGTATAGTATTCTAATTCTTGGCAAAAAACTCCAGTTCACATTTCAAAGCAAAACATAAAACCAGGTGAATTAAAATTGCCGCATGCCGACATTGCCGACCACCTTATTAGCTAACCGAAAGTTTGCGGTCTGTTTTCACTAGGCATGGATTCACCTGAAATGGAAATGTCGCTAATTGTTTGCGAGATTAGATTTTTCCGAAATGGTTTTTGTTGTTTGGGTTTGTAATTATTTTTGGAAAAGGTAATATAAAACTTTGACCTAATTCTGTCATAAAATAAAATTATTTCGGAGTCAACTTACAAATAAGCTGATTATATGTACAGATATTTTAGTATTATTTTAATAACATTTACCAAACTTAGTAACATTATTGGAAACCAATAGAATATTCGTTTGGTTTCGTAATATTGTTCTTGGAATACAAACAACATATTCTGTAAGTGAAGTGAAATAGTAAGTTTTATCCTTTGTCACTTACACTTCGAAGTTTGTGAGTGAAGTTGGCTTTATTTAGTGAATGTTGAAGCTCCCTTTGGTATAAATAGATTTAAGTGATTTTAGTTGTTGTTTGAGTTTAGTTTTCTGTAAGAAATTGAAAAAGTTTGTATAAAATACTTTGAACCCGCGACCTTCGCTTTACCACTAACCTACCATTATGCAAGAGGAATCAGGATCACACCCTGGACTTTTTATTTTTCGTTTACTGTATTTCAGTGTATCTGAAATTGTTGTTCTGACGTGTAAGTAAACTTCTTTAAAAAACGGTCAAAAAAGTGACAGTTATGACGTCATAATTTGTAACGGAAGTTGCTAATCCAACATCTTTGGATTATTTGCATTAATAAATTACATTCTTTGGTTCAAACAATACGTCTTAACGTATCTACTGCGATTGCGTCTTTAATACAGCCTATCCGATTCTTTTTTATACTTAGTGACTTAGATTAGGAAAGTTGTCTAAAGATAAATTGATTACATAAATAAAGTTTTTCAAATTATCCCATTTTTCTCAAAGAATCGCTTACGCGCGCGGTTGAACACAAGATATGATAACTCTTTTTAAATTATAGGAAAAATATTAATTTTATTTGAAAAAAATAGTATGCTCAAATGAAAAGACCATTTTCCCACGACAACAAAACAGTTTTAGACTTAAAAGGCTAATTATAAGAATCTGTTACATTAACTGTAAACTGCTAAATGTAGTTAAAAGTTAGGTATTTAAGTAGCCAGGCAAGTCTAGAACAAAGCAACTTCCAAGGTGATTAGCAGTGGACCAGGTTACTTGGTCATGTCCTGTATTATACATAATATGGCTTTGCACTAATAGTGTTCTTAAAAAATAATAGCGAAACTTCAAACAAAAATTAATTGTTTACAAGGTTAGGTTCTTGAAGTTCCTATATGTGTAATGGCGTCAGATACTGGTGAAAAAAATGAAAAACATGTGACTTTAAATGCTTATATCTTTTTTCCACATCTAGTTCACGAAGTATTATCAATTTTATTGTAATCTAGAAAAACGGAGAATTTTCTCATATTTGCCACCATTCTTTAAATGGTTAAAAATAAAAATGACAGAACTTAGCGGTCCAACGGAAAAATCTAATATTTTATGAGTCCACCACTTGCGGCCATCCGGACATAAAGCAAAAATACGTAAAAATGGGGAACATCGGGAACAATCCAAAAATTTCATCTTGTATTGTGGGTACGGGATGAAATATTTTGTTCACCCATTTTTTTAGAAGTGGTGCGGCACGCCTTAAGAACTCTAAAGCCATCGATAATGGTGTCCTTAGTCAGTTCAAACAGAATTACCCACGATATAAAAATGCTTCTCCATTTCAGATTGTAAATCGTATTAAGAGGAAAGGGTACCGGGGGCTTTCTCCATACAAACTATTACAAACGTAGTCGACTGTTTTCTCCCTGGATAATGACACTAGAGCAAATATTTTTGTTGCATAAAACTTATAACTGCCATGACTATGCCCCTATTTTTTGTTTATTCTTATTTTTTAATTTTTTTAATTTTAATTTCTATGATAATTAGAAAATGAAAAAAACCAAAACATAGGGGCATAGTCATGGCAGTTATAGGTTTTATGACACAAAAATATTTGTGCCAGTGTCATTATCCAGGGAGGAAACAGTCGACTACGTTTGTATGGAGAACGCGCAGGTACCCTTTCACCTTAAGAGCTCTGAATAAAGGACAAATAAAGTTTCGAATGATTTAATAATCGTTTACTTCCTATCAATTTTTATATTATTATTTTTACCAATAAATGCCGAAAACGGAAGAATTCAGATCGGATTAAATCCGTTTGTATGGTAATTTTATGTTAATAAATATTTTATTATTCAGATTCTTGTTAATCTTGTTTACCTCTTTATCTAGTTGTTATTAAGAGGATCACATACGAATGGATTTTTATTCCTGCCGGGGCATACCTGTTTTCATCCCTTATATTCAACAAAATGTTATGCTATCTATTTATCTGTTTCAAAAAAGGATATCTTTAACAACTACTTTTATGTGGTTTTTTTTTAAATTATCTATAATAATTATTATGTGTTATGATTTTCAGGAATACGACTGAAAATCAGCGCACTACACGCTTGTTGTGGTGTGTAACGCTATAGGCTGCGTCCTATTCCTTTTTGTAACTACACCACACATATTTTATTTCTTTTATTTTCTTATGTTAAAGTAGTTCCCTTTGGTTACAAATAAACTTATTTCTTTCTTTCTAAAGGAAGAAATACATGCTTTAGTTAATAATGAATTAATAACACAAAAAAGAGCTCTGACAATATTAGGAGAGAAAAGTGGTATTTCTTTTTGTATAAAAAAGTACGCGGTATGTAACCTTCTTAAAGATTTTATTATTCAAATTCTTTATCTTGGTAATCTTGTTTATATTGATATTAAAGAGATAATTTGATATGCGAAAGTGAATACGTTTATCTGATCCCAATTTCTATAGAATTAGATATTTGAGCATTATTAGCCATACCAATTTTATGAATTACAAACTTTATAGGCCTTTTTTCGATCCCCAGGGGGTTGAATTTCGCAAAATCTTGTTTTAGTGTGCACTTGCGTTATAAAAGGAACCCCTATTGAGACTCCTAGCCCTTGTAGTTTCTGAGATTGCGGGATCACAAGTGAGGGATCAGTGA
This sequence comes from Idaea aversata, assembly GCA_907269075.1. Taxonomy (NCBI): domain Eukaryota; kingdom Metazoa; phylum Arthropoda; class Insecta; order Lepidoptera; family Geometridae; genus Idaea; species Idaea aversata. The sequence continues at coordinate 2,953,348 of OU026100.1, forward strand.
TTTTCTCTTCACTACATAGTATAAAACAAAGTCGCTTTCCGCTGTCTGTCCCTATGTATGATTGGATCTTTAAAACTACGCAACGGATTTTGATGCGGTTTTTTTAAATAGATAAAGTGATTCAAGAGGAAGTTTTATATGTATAAAACATGCATAATATAGCCGTGCGAAGCCGGGGCGGGTCGCTAGTTTATTAATACACGTAGATTCAAAGTCCTATAAACACACCTCAGGCACGATATTCGTCGGATCCGAACTAACTAAACTTTGACCTGGCGCGTTGGGCAAACACCCGCCTGCGACGCATAAGGTTGCGGGTTCGATTCCCGCCTCAAACAAGTATTTATGTAAAGTATTTGTTTCTGATCTGAAGGCCAATTCTCGTAAATAATATTAAATTGTTTAAATTACATTTCAATATAATCCCGATTGCATTTCGATTGCAAAAGATACCTTCAAAGTCAGTTTTTTTTTTACAAAAAGCTAACTATAAGGGTATTTTGAACTATTTTGAGGGTGTTATTTGTAATCGAAATGCAATCGAAATGATATTGAAATGTAATTTGAACAATATGTTATTTACGAGAATTGGCCTTCTGGGTGTTTCTGTAATAAGTATGTATTTACAAAAAAGTATTTAAGTATTCTATCCGTGTCGTTTAGCTACTATAGCAGCGCTCTTCGGTTTCACCCGCGTAACTCCCGATACCGTTGGAATATCAGGATAAAAAGCCTATGTTATTCCCAACGAATCAATGTATCCTCATACCAAGTTTCATCAAAATCGGTACAGTAGTTTCAAGGACGGTCAAACAAAAACATAAAAATATTTGCTCTTTATAATATTTGAAAAGATAACACAAGTCAAGTTGCTTAGCTTGGGGGATAGATGGCGCTATGTGGATTATTTAAATCGCTTACCGTTACGGTCGTGTCGTCACCTCGCTCGTCTGTTCGTCTGACTCAGGAAGTATTCGTCACACACGCTGTCTTGATCCTTGAACTTGTGACACACTTTGAGGTTATATTTACGAGGTCACTTTATACCGCTACTCGAATTTTTGTATGTGATAATTATATTTTGATGTTCTAGTAGCTCTATCTCTGTCTTTATTGAGGTGGGGAGTGTATGTTTTGTTTGGTTTCACTTTAATAATGATTAATTTATTTTTGGATCTCATGTAATCATTTATTTTATGGTTACCAATTTTTTGTGAGTGTTGATGATAAATGTATCAATTATACGGCGGAGCCGATTTTTATAAAAGCTAGGTACACTCTCAATTAAGTCACCTTTAAAATTAAATTAAATTGAATCCATATCTGTCCATCTGTTCGGGAATGGAATCGGAACACTTCAAAGTTATAAAAAATGCCTCTTTTTGCGACAGTGGTTAAAAGTGATACACACCGACTTTGCAAAAAAAGGTAATACTGAATTAAGGCACTATCTTCTTTTGGCAAATTGTAAACGTTGATATGGGTCAGCTTGTCTGAAACACTTTCACGAATCACTGAATTTCATGAAATTATATGAATTCCATCGAGTAAATTTCTTATTTGAACCGCCAAGACACCGCCATTTGCGAGATTGGTAAACCGAACCGCTCTATTTTTATTGGAATTTATTTCAACCTTACCTTTAAATAATAAAAACACTACGGGTGCCAACTTCGGGCTGGCGAATGTCTCATGCCTTCAACGATGACGAGTTCTAAGCGTTTTTTTTTTTTTATAATAATGTTTCCTAAAACATTTATCAAACACATTTTTCGAGAAGATTTATTAACAAACTTTAACCTGTGATTTATGAACAGGAATACAGCTTTGGTAGTTCATAAAACGAGATTAGAACATAGTAATAAAATATGTCAACGTGAGACATTAGACAAATAAACCGAGATAAAAAGAGAAAGCTGAGCCTTGACCTTTGAGGCATTTCGAACTGATAATAATGATGAGTGCATTTACATAAGGCGTTCGGATTAAAAAGTATTAATAACTTTTAGTTCAATTACGTACCTACGGGAAACTGTATTTTGATTATAAACAAAAGTTGCGTCAAATCATGAGAGGGAGTTTACCTTAGATTACTTTATACCTGTAATTGTACCTAATATATAAAAATATTTAAAAAAAAAGGTTGTCTGTAATAAGGTCAAAAATAAACGATATAAAATTCATATATTTTTTTTCCTTTTTGTCCTTTATGGAAGTCTTCTATTCGTCTCGTCACCATATCACAAGCCCAGATGAGCGATATTAACTAATAAATCAATGTATCCTCATACCAAGTTTCATCATAATCGGTCTAGTAGTTTCTGAGCCTATTCGTTACAAACTAAAAACCTTTCCTCTTCATAATATTAGTATAGCTATAGATAAAGTATAAAACCTTTACCTTTTTAAGTTACGATCAGAAACTCTTCTATTATTAACAGCAAATCATGAAAAAGTATGAAATAAAGCAATTGGAACATAGAATTATTGATCGGCTGTACTTTAATAGCCATACACACCTGTCTGCGTAGACGCTCATATAGTCGAGCGGACAGATCAGTTTAAGTACTTGGGATCTGTGCTTCACGCGTCCGGCGACATCGATTGCGTCGTCAAGTCACGCATTTCAGCGGCTTGGGCCAAGTGGCGTAAGGTGACTGGTGTCATTTGCGACCCCAAAATGCCGGTTAAACTAAAGGGACAGGTCTATAAAACCATCATTAGACCTGTCCTTTTGTATGGTAGTGAGGCGTGGCCGGTGCTTGAGCGACATAAGCAGGAGCTGCGTGTCACGGAGATGAAGATGTTGCGCTGGATGTGTGGAGTGACGCGAAAGGATCGCGTCAGGAACTCCCGCATCCGGGGCAGCCTTCATGTCCGAGACATTGCAGATAAATTGCAAGAATGTCGCCTACGCTGGTACGGTCACGTCTTGCGAAAACCGGCTAGTTACGTGGGGAACAAATGTCTTGCCATGGCGCCTCCGCCGGGTCGTGGCAAACTGGGTAGACCCAAGAAGTGCTGGCTTGACGTCGTAAAGCAGGGGTGTCAAACTCGATTTTACATCGGGCCATTTCGAAAATTGCAGATGTGTCGGCGGGCCAGACATGAAATATTTAAAAAGTACTTTTTTAGGGTTATATACCTCAAAAGGTAAAAAAAGGATCATTTTCTTGTCCGTCTGTCTGTCTGTCCGTGTGTTACCACCGATTTTCTCAGGAACGGGTGGACCTAGCAAGTTGAAATTCATACCAGATACTAAGGTCTATAGTCCCTATGAGGCGTATAAAAATCAAGATCCTGAGTCAAGACAATAAAAAAATATGGGCAAATTACATGTTCACGAGAACTTGTAAGTACCAAAATGTACAGTAATTTTCAACTTTTTTTACATTTCTGAATTTTCCCTTTATTATTAAGTTTATTGGTGAGGCGGGTACATTTATTTGGTACTTTTTCAATAGGTAAGTACACAAACAATAATTAGTTTTAAAAAGGGGAAGTAAATTTATCTGTAGGATCCGGAAACTTGACTTCTTTTGTTTTTCATAATATATGTCGGGTGTCATATTCGTGGTAATTATTTCAAGAATAGACTGGATGTTTATCACTAGGATTGAGCGATATTTGTTCTTATTCATTTTATAATAGAAAACTTTTGTCCACAAAATATCAACTACGAAAAAGGATAGCTTTCGAGTACCTACTCAAAGTCCCCGGGCTCCGGGCTCCCGAGAGCGATGCAACCGGGAACATCGCTCAGATGATGATGACCTTAATAGCCATACGATTCAATAAATAAGTTTTTTTTATCCCTTTTAAGTGATTCAAAACAAAATTTGACTTAAAAATACTGTAAAAAAACACGACACCTTGAATCGATGTTACATTTGACCGAATAACGTTGTCAAGCAAAATAAACCCTTGGCTCCATGTAGCTCCGTAATTTGTAAAGAGTAGCGATCTCTAGTCTTGTGAGTGACCGACTAAAAAGTGCAAAAAAAAAGATCTGGGAAAATTCAAACCCTACGAACCTACCCTATGAAGTCGCGATCGAAACCCATCGCAAAATAAAAATCGTTCCCACAAACCATTTAAAAGACACGACTTAGATTATAGGGCACGTGCATAATAACTAATAGGTAACATACAAATAAGTACAACGTTTTGCTCTGTTAAGTATTGTAATAGCCACGATCTGTGTACCAAGGGCGCGTAAACACAAAGGAATCGTGTCTGCTCTGCATATCAATCATCTTGGTTATAATCTACTATGCCCGCTGGTTTATAATTAGGAATTGACAGGGTTTCGTCATCATACAAATATTTCGTAAAGTCTTCTTCTTCCTTCCCACTATGTGGGGTACTATGTGTCACAATATGTCATCACGTTTATCCCCCATTGGTGCACTGCCGGAAAGGATTCAAACCGTTAAAAAAGAAGAGCATTGTTGGCCTAGCACTTAAAAGCTGCCTTATTTCATTTACATTACGTATGCGGTTTGATTCCAACCCAAGCTTCGCGAGGCAATACCTAAAACAAACAAAAGCATAAATTAATCTTACATAATTTAAATACTCGTCGTTAAATTTAAAAGTTACTTTCACACGGCGCCTTGTTGGCGCCAACAAACATATGCCGGTAATCACAAAGCTCCTCAAAAGTAAACATGACATAATAATACTTACCTAATGTGTTAATCCGTTAATTACTTCATTAAACTGGTACAAATTTGGGTTGAATGGTCAATTTTGGAAACCATTTCACTCGGTACTTTAAAAATATTTGTGTTTATGTCTGAATTTATGCAAACATTTTTAAAAACATGAAAGAAACTTACGACAGCCTCTGTGGCGCGACGGGCGAACACTTGTGTATTTCTACCCATGTGGTTTCGGTTCCCATTCCTGTCTCAAACTAAGGGCCAAGGGGTATTCCCTCCCCCCCCATCCCCCAAATGGGGGAGCCTATTCATCACAAACTTTAAAAAAAAACCTCTTTAAAACAGTAATGTAGATTCTTACCGCTGTCTGACTACCACGTTTGCATATATTTGTTGAAATCGAACCCACAACCTTTTGCGTCACAGGCGAATGTTAAGACTATTTTATTTTATTAATTGCAGACTATTTAAAGGTTTAAAAACGATGCTGTAATCCTGCTAAACAAGCAATAAACATCGTAATACAATGTTCTTATAGCACAAGTTATGTCTACAAAACGAGCAAAAACGATTACCTCGGTTCGCTGCCAACAATAATATTTACATGTGGCGGGCGCGTCTCGAGTGTGATAGATAGAGCTCGTTACCATTACCATCCAGTCTTTCAAGTGTGTTCACATTGTTTATACTGAGAACGATAATTATTTACAGCAGATCGTTCTGGGGCCTGCGGTTTGGGAGACTGTAGGGCTGGAAATGGAAATAAACAAGATAGGAGGATGGAATAATAATATTGGTCTTTACATCAAGTTTAATTTCTGCTAGAGCAATGTAAAACCTGAAACATGTATTAGATGGAGTAGGCTTTTCCAGCACCCTCTCATCTTAGTCAACCGTGTGCAGAGGAAAGAATTTAAGAACTCATAAGACTTATTAATAAGTTCTTTCTTATTGAAGTTTTCCTTCACCGTAAGAGCAAATGCTCATCATATCAGCCACAGGACGCGAACTGCAGAACATAAGCCTCCCCCCAAACACTTCCAGATCGATCGGTCGCATGCTCTCTGCATCTAACGACTGCCCGCAACCTGAATTCAGTCGTCTGTCACTGTAACGCACATACATTTTTCGTAAGGAGGATGAGCTAACCCCAACCCTTCAAATTTGGAATCCAGTAGGAATGCCTTGAAGTCCAAATATTCCTAGGATCAGGGTCAACAAGGTTTAAACCTCGTGATTTAATTAGTATCTTATTGCGACGCAGATAATACCTTCTAGGACCTAACATAATGTTCTGAGATTTACTCAGAATATTGTGTTAGGTGCTCCTAATCAAACACAATATCCAATAACACAGTTCGCAAAGTTTACAATCTCTACAGCAAACACTAGGATCGGTTCTCCGTTTTAATTAAGACAGCCAGCCAACCAATTTCATTTCGCCATTTTGCGCCATTCCCTGATATCTAAAAATAAATGATCGATACAGCAAAATGACGGCAAACAAGCAAAATGTTCTCATTACAAAAAGTGCCTTGAACATTGCCCCACCATAAAAACGAATCACATTCTTGAACTTGGCAGAAGGACGCACCATTGAACCGGCAATGGTAACGCTAACGTAACATGAAACATCCCACGATCACGCTATGCAGGAATAAACACTGCAAAACATTCTTTAGAAACTAGACTGTACTTCGTCGTAATAAGGTTTAAACGGTTGGAGAAGTCAGATGACATTTTCTTTCAGAAGTGGAATGTTAGAGTTGGTATTGGTCTCTTGACCGAGCTCTTGGCCTAGATGAGGTCGTCGTTGAAGTGATGAAGGCTTATTTTATTGTTATGCTTAAGATCTGGTTTAAAGCTTCTATCTTCTTTCTTCTAATATATAAAATTCTCGTGTCACAATGTTAGTTACCATACTACTCCGAAAAGGCTTGACCGACTTTTATGAAATTGTATATGCATTTTCAGTAGGTCTGAGAATCGGCTACTATCTATTTTTTAACACGCTTTTATTAGTTTCACCTGTATGTTTGCTTGCTTGCTTGTTTGTTTGTATGTATGTAACCGACTCTTTTGGGCTCGATTTTGCCCTACTTAGAACGATCAGATTTAATTCAAACTTTGCACACTTGTCAAAGACCGATGACAATGCAATATTATGATAACATGGTGCTGATCTGATGATGGAGCTGGAAGGTGGTCATAGGAACTCTGTAATGAAACGACGAAACCCTATCGAGTTTCGGCTCGTTAGAATCGTCTTGACGAGTAGTTTGGCTTTCAATGGTGACCAGGGTCTGATGATGAAACTGGAAGGTGGTCATAGGAACTTCGCAATGAAACGACACAACCCCATCGAGTTTGGGCTCGTTAGAATCGTCTTGACGAGTAGTTTGGCTTTCAATGGTGACCAGGGTCTGATGATAGAACTGGAAGGTGGTCATAAGAACTTCGCAATGAAACGACACAACCCCATCGAGTTTGGGCTCGTTAGAATCGTCTTGACGAGTAGTTTGGCTTTCAATGGTGACCAGGGTTTGATGATGGAACTGGTAGGTGGTTATAGGAACTTCACAATGAAACGACACAACCCCATCGAGTTTGGGCTCGTTAGAATCGTCTTGACGAGTAGTTTGGCCTTCAATGGTGACCAGGGTCTGATGATGGAACTGGAAGGTGGTCATAGGAACTTCGCAATGAAACGACACAACCCCATCGAGTTTGGGCTCGTTAGAATCGTCTTGACGAGTAGTTTGGCCTTCAATGGTGACCAGGGTCTGATGATGGAACTGGAAGGTGGTCATAGGAACTTCGCAATGAAACGACACAACCCCGTCGAGTTTGGGCTCGTTAGAATCGTCTTGACGAGTAGTTTGTCTTTCAATGGTAACCAGGGTCTGATCTTACATATTTCGGTAATAAAGACCAAAAAGTATAAAATAAATTAATAGTTTATAAAAACTAAAAAAACACGCTTTAATAAAAAATACAACTAAAAAAATAGAAAATAAAATTTAATAAATTTGGATTAATAATATTGTAAATAGTAAGCGTGTTACATTGTGATTGCAAAAGAAAAATAATGAAGGTGTAGCAATGTAACACGCTTACTATTTACAATATTATTAATCCAAATTTATTAAATTTTATTTTCTATTTTTTTAGTTGTATTTTTTATTAAAGCGTGTTTTTTTAGTTTTTATAATTTATTTTGTTTCCTTTAGTTTTTTTTTGTAAATGGCCGGGACAGCTAGTCTTAAATATATAATTCTACTCTATGCTAGGCTGATAAAATCAACGCCCTGCTTCCGTTGTCTAGCATCCGTAACACAAGTCTAGTTACTTAGCTTGGGACTAGATGGCGAGGTGTGTAATGTCCTGTAATATTTATTTATTTATTTACTGCTGAAACTAATGAATGGATCGGGCTTTAGCATGCAGATAGCGGTTGTACCGTGGAATCTGCTAAAAGAAGAATTTGGAAAATTTAACTCCTACGTGGACGAAAACTCGGATGCAAGTAGTTATTGTTTTAACTACTTTTAGTCAATCGTAAACAACCGCTGAAATTGTGTTAAAATCTCTTAATTCGAATTGGCAATTAACGTACCCAATTATTTTACTTCGCAGTATAAAAGAGATTTAAATTCAGCCTTTGAATCTGAATCAGTTTCCAATTATGGTTTTATTCAAGTATTTTTCGTAAGTAATGAATCGTTTGAGTTGGCACAGTGGTCACCATGCCTAACTGCCAAACTCAGGGTTGCGGGTTCGATTCCCGCCTCAGACAAGTATTTATGCTTAGATATTTGTCTGTGGTCTCGTTGTTTCTATGTATTATAAGTATATATTTACAAAAGAAAGTATAAAAGTAGTATATCCGTTGTCTAGCACCCATAACACAAGTCTGGTTACTTAGCTTGGGGCTAGATGGCGATGTGTGGAATGTCCTGCAAATTTATTTAATAATTATGTACTAATCCATTAATTCCTTCCGTCGGTTTTTTTTTGTCAATGACAGTCGCCAAAATGCAATGTCAATGATATAAATATGATCGAAAATTTACACGAAACCTTGTATTCGTTCCTGCAGACTGCAAAACAAGGTCCATGGCAATAAAACAAAGGGATCGTTTGACAAATTCACGGTCAGTATAAACATGATGTGATAGAATGCGACCTCCATGCATGCACGACCTTACTCTATTACAGTCAATAAACACTGCACTTTCTATATCAAGAGTACCAACTTTTCATTATAAATCTTATTCAATGCCACGCTGTGGTTTTATTGCAGCTTATAAGCCTTTGTGGAGCCATTGTGAGTCACGCTTTTTTAACAACGTTTTGTGTTGTGATATTTTCTTCTTACGAGTAATTCATAACCATTGGGTAAAGTTTATTGAAATCTACTACTAAAATGAAAAATGGTAGGTATATTTGAAACAGACCAAGACGAAAATAATTATTTTTCTGCAAATTAACAAAATAATAGGTATTATGATGCTCAAAATATAACAGTCATAAAAATATATAATAAAAGAACTTCCCTTTTTTTTTAAATTCAGTTAAAAAGAAAGAAGTTTTTTTGGTATAGGTTTATAAATTCTTGAGGCAAAGGAAAAAAGCATTTTCGGTCTTCGTATAAAAAAATCCTTTAAGTACATAAAGCTTACAATTTTCAACATTTCCCAATGGAAATGAGATTTCCACGAATATTCCTGTTTTTGCCTGAAGGCTTCGCTTTGAGGTTAATTTATATGGTATCAATAAGTCAATGGTTAAAAGGCATTCTCTCAATACAATGGAAGGTTTTTAATAAATGTTAAATAACTAAGGTTTTCTAGCGAAAACTAGGCAAATAAGAAACCCAGGAACATTATCAAAAAAATATTTTTGAATAAAAGAATTATTGACTGACGATGCCGATTAAACGCACACGCGAAAACTAAAAAGCTCGTCTAGAAATATTAAATTTTGCACATATGACTTAACAATACGAAAGGGTTTTGGAAACCAAATAAGATTGCTACAATGAATCATCTAATTATCATACTCCCATACAAAAATAGTAGAAGAGGTCTTAATTTTCGATGCCGTGTTACAAAATTCTCAGCGACACCTTAATTCACAGAGCAAATACAACCTTTGCTTATTGCAGTATCCTTGACGTGGGACCGACTTAAATGCAGGTTGTATATCAAGCTGAAAATGACCTTATTTAGCAGCACTTAGCTTTAATTTCCTTTGTACCTTTGTAAGTGGCGTTTCCACCATCATTACATGTTATCCACCGCCGCGTTTGTTTGTCTGTTCGCTACAAACTTAAAAGATTTTGCTCTTTCATGCTGTTTTCACTAATGGATATAGTGGTTCTCTATAAAGGTTTTAGTATAAGTATAAATTAAAACTACAACAGCTAGTTATTTATAAGAGTTAAGATTAAAATTACTTATTTTAAGACAAGTCTTAGTATTATCTTAGACGAATGGTGTATAGGAGACAGACTCTTACTCATGAACTAAAAAATGTCTAAAAAATTTATGATTAAACCCTTATTTCTATATGGCGCATGGCGCTTCTGCTACTTATACAGTTTGTACCCCTTATAAAATCTAAATAGCGCTACCCCTAATATTTTTTAACCTAAAATTTTCATTTTATTTTAAAAGCACAATGATTAGTTGTTATTAAAAAAAATTTGAAGTTAAAATAATATTTTTAAACTCAGAAAACTGCTTTTAATAATTAAAAACTATATTTTACATTCTTCATTGCAACACCATCTGTTACTCTCATTTTCAAAAGTTTGTAGGTTTCAGGTAATAATGCACGTACGCTATTTTGAATGGGTCGTGTTCGTCTATGGAATTATTTGTTATTTAGGTACACCTACATGATTTAAAGATGGCTTTATATATGTGGCAGTACTTCGCTACGCTAGTAATTCTACGGCTAAATTCTGAAACCGCAAAATGAACACGTAACTGCTCTTACTTTCAGAACAAAGAGTACAATGAAGTGGTCAAGTGTATACTTCAATAAATGAACGTGAGAAGAATTTTAATGAGTTTGAAAACTGTGGAATTGGGTCGCACTCGCACCCTTACATTTTCTCTAATCTAATGAATACACAGCGTGAATATTGTAGCGGGCGAACGTTTTGTACACCTCTGTACTCTGGAAAATATGTGGGGGTTTTGGAAAATATTTTAGTTTCGTAGCTTTGGGAATTGTAACTAAATTGTTGTAGTTTTATGATAATGAAGAGCAACATGTAGGTTAACGTTTTGTTAGTTTTTGGTTAACCTTTTACAGTTTTGTTTTTATTAGGTTAGTTAGACGATACTGCCACAAATATTAAGTTACTTTATAACATAAACTAGCAGCACTCAGAGTAACTCCCGCCGATCCCGTGGGAATATCAGGATAAAAAGTAGCCTTTATGTTACTCCCAATGAATTATTGCATCTTCATACCAAGTTTCATCAAAATCGGTCCAGTAGTTTCGGAGCATATTCAATTCAAACAAACAATGAAATCTTCCCTATTTATAATTGTAATTTTAGTAGGTATAGATTACCAGATTGGTCGCTGCAAGGTAAATCAGGGAAGGTGGAATATTATTGATCCTTGCAAGTCCAGTGCGACTGCGGGGCTTCCAAGCCAACCACGCAGGACCTACTGCCCCTCCAGCCTTTGTAGTTATACGCCAATAACAATGTCAAAGTCCTGGCAGCATACTGGAGTGGACGGATCTGACCTTATTTAAATTTAAGTTAAATTGTGCAATAAACACTACGAAGAACAAGAATTAGATCATTACTCCTGTAACGAATAATAAAAATCTTAACGTAGAGTTTGTAGACCACATAAGTATAGTGGTCTACAAAGTCAACGTATACAAAGTCTATGTTTTAAGGTAACTTTTTAAGGTATTTTAGTAAGTATTCCTAAATACCTTAAAAAGGTTGGCCACTCCTGATCATCACTACATAGTATAAAACAAAGTCGCTTTCTCTGTCCCTATATCCCTTTGTATCTTCTTTGTATGCTTAAATCTTTAAAACTACGCAACGGATTTTGATGCGGTTTTTTTAAATAGATAGAGTGATTCAAGAGGAAGGTTTATATGTATAATACATGCAAAATATAGCCGTGCGAAACCGGGGCGGGTCGCTAGTAACTTATAAAAGTGAGTTAAAAGTAAATTTTCCAACCATTTTTTTCATGCAATGCCAAAAAGAGGATTAGGTTATACTCAATTTGATCAGACAGTAGGTGTCTTAGTCATGTCTATTTTAAAGACTACTAGCTACCACAAGTGACACACAAAGAGGTGTTAGAACTGTCCCTTTTGTAAGTACATCTACAAAAGACGCGCGGTATTATAAAGGACAATGTATCATTTGATCAATAACATAATCTATTGACATCAATTGCCCGTGCCCTCGAGTTCATTGTACTATTGTGAATCAAAGAATAATGACAAAACTTCAAACAAAAATTACTTGTTTGCAAAAAGGTTAGGGTCTTGAAGTTACTAAATTTTAGGTTCTGATAAAGAAAACGAAAAACACGTAACTTTAAATGCATATATCTTTTTTCCACATCTAGTTAACGAAATACTATCAATTTTTATTGTAATCTAGTAAAACTGAGAATTATCTCATATTTTTTCTATTTGTGTATATATGCTCAAGATAGATAGATAGATAAACACTTTATTGCACCATAAAACAAAACGCAAAATAATTACATACTAGCTGCGCCCCGCGGTTTCACCCGCGTAAGTCCGATCTTTAAATTCTCACCGTTTAAACCTTCCCTGGACTACAACAAACACAACAAAAAAAGAAATGGCCAAATCGGTCCAGCCGTTCTCGAGTTTTAGCCAGACTAACGAACAGCAATTGATTTTTATATTATAGATTACTTAAAACAAAAGCAAAATAAATTCTAACTTAAGTAACTACCTATATGCTAAAAGAAAATTAAGTCAAGTATTGCCAATATTGCCATGCTATCTTCAGAAACAATATTATCTATATAAATGCAGTTTATTAAACTGAATAAATCGGGTGTGCTTTAGAAAATCACAAAAATAAATTCAGTCCTTACAATATTTAATTGTCATTCTGGGGATTTAAAGAAAAATGCAACAAGTGAATCATTTATTTTTCTTATCAAAGAAAACATCGATAACAAATCATTTTTATCATCCACGCACGGATATATCTTTTTAATCCGATTATTATTATTGTTAAAGCAGTTTATTGTTCTTCCAAAGTAAATACCTTCAATTAATATAAATAAAAATTGAACAATCTATACTAATATTATAAAGATGAAGAGTTTGTTTGTTTGAACGCGCTAATCTCAGGAACTGCTGGTTCGAATTGAAAAATTCTTTTTGTGTTGGATAGTCCATTTATCAAGGAAGGTTATAGGCTACTTTTTATCCCGATATTCCCACGGGATCGGGAGTTACGCGGGTGAAACCGCGAAGCGCAGCTAGTCAACGATAAAATACAACATTAAGCAGGTGGATGTTTTGTTCACCTTGAGTAATTGTTTAGTTTAAAGCCATTATTTGAAGGCATTATTGTATTTATTTACTAAGGCACATACCATCGATGTAGGACATGTCAATGGCGGATACCATAAATATTAGTAAAGTAAATGACAGGCGGAAATTTTTAGGGTTCTATCCATATCTCAAGAGGAAGCAACGGAACCCTTATAATCGTTTATATAATAATAATTAGCCATATTGGTCCCACTGCTGAGCAAAGGCTTTCGTCTTTCTACACACCCAGGTCAATAGCGATGTCTGGCCAGTCTTTTAAATTTCATTTTTCATCTTCGTCCGGGTCTTTAACGTTTTGTGGAATGTGATTTTAGCCCATATTTCGTCGCTCATGCAGCAGATATGACCCACCCAATTCCATTTGAGCTTTGCAGGTATTCTAAAACGTTAATGATCTAATTTTATGAGCGCAGCACCAAGATCCTTATATATCAGAGAGTATACTATTTTTAAATATCAGCATCATCAAAAAGCATTATTTTACATGGATTGACTAGCTTAGTAAACTGTTATTCATATCTCTCTCACATGTCAGTAATCAGCACTGTTTCCCACGGTAGAGCGCACAGACAAATTGCACTATCTAGGCCATCGAGACACTCGCGATGTGGTTGCACACGACACCCGAGTTGATCCATGCGCTGATAGATCCATCGTATTGAATGAACACTGTTCAATTTACTGGAAAAACGAAATGGGCAGATGAACCGACGACTAAATTGAGCCCGATGTTGCAAATTCTTTCAGTTTCAACGTAAAAAGTCTTTATTTTATCTCTGCTCATAAAACACTGCGCGGACGAAATTGCGAGCGGAAGTAACTTAATATAAATGTCGCATCATATGTTTACAAATTCCTGAACTTCTAAATTTTCATGCAAATGATAATGACATGACTAAGTAGCAAGAATAGTGATTATGGAAGAGAATTAAGTCTGTTATTCAAATAAGGAAATTGAAAATGGCATACGCATTAGAATATTCAAATGTTGGTACCTAATAATAGCGCATACGTTTGACTTTACAACGACTTATGTCTAAGTGAAGTGTGTCATCGCTGCTTTTAACATACCTAAGTCACTAAACACTATTAATACAAATAGATAGAGATAAATACAAAACCGAGAAGACGATCACTTCAATACCACAGTAATTTAAGACAGAGGGCCTACCTTACTGTAACGTTTGTGGTAGGGTATTTAAATTTGGTCTGGCCAGTCACATCAGGGCCCACTTGAGAAAGCAGGATTCATAATTATGGATTAGTCAGGGTCGCCGTTATCTAAATCGATAAAGAGGACTATAAGAAGTTTTTTCGAATGACACAAGGCGTACGTAACTGAATGCCAAGAACATAGATAAGAAAGAATGTAAATTACACTGTTCTATTGCATTGCAACAAGAATAAAGCTACAAATTACTGAAGGAGTTAGTCACTGTTCCAGAATTAAGTACAATTGCTATTTTAGGATTAGCAGATGAATTGACTCATTCGCCGCCGCCGTAATTCCGTTGTTATGCTTATGCAAGCTCTTTTGAAACTTGGCCGTTTTGGATATCTGAAAAATCTATCTATATATATATGACGACCCAGTTGACACAATGTTTACTATGCCGGACTGCCAAATACAGGGTTGCGGTATTTGGCCCTCAGACAAGTATATATGCTTAGATATTTGTCTGTTGTGGTCTGTTTGTTTTTATGTCGCCGTGTGGATACTTTATTTTTCCTCTTCGGTCCTCCGATAAGATTACCTACTAAATATCAGTAGCTTTGAATTTTTTTCAGTGATCGAATAAATTACTTTGCTCTGAATTTCATTTCCGAAAAGACATGGATGAGATTCATATGGCTTTATGATGATTTAAGAGGAGATAATGTCCAAAAGATATGTAGTAACTCGTGTTCCGTAAAATGATTCAGCCAATTCATTTTTCATGATATTTTAATATTTATTTATTTATCAAGTACACAGCATCTTAAATACTATAGTTACAAATAGTATCATATCTACAGCCTATTACCGTCTGACGTTTTTTATCTTATTTTATTTAAAATATAAATAATATAAATAGTAATTAAAAACAAAAAGGAAAAAGAATATGCTTAAATCAACTTCGAAGGCAAAATAACTTTTTACCCTTTTTTAACCCTGTTAGGGGATGAATTTCAATAAAATACGAAGCACGTCGTCCATTAATTCTGTTAAGGAATGTTTATGCAAAATTTGAAGTAGATTGGACCGAGGAATCACGTTGTCTCATACAAACTTTCCCCCCTTATTGATTTCCTAAGGGGTAGAATTTCGGAAAATACTTTATATCGGATGTTTACGTCATACTAAGAACACAAGTTTAAGTTTCAGTTCTCTACGATCCGAGCTGTTTAGGCTGTGCGTTGATCCGTCTCAGACAGTAATTCAGGACAAAGCATTTTATATGTATATATAAGTATATAAGACAAAGGTGTTGGCAGCGCTCATTAATAAATGTACAGTAGTGAGTAAGAAATTAATCATCATCATCCGAGCGATGTTCCCGGTTGCATCCCTCTCGGGAGCCCGGGGTCCGCTTTCCTACTTTTACGCCTCCACTTCGCACGATCTTCGGCATCCTGGTTAGTAAGGCCATTTTTATCACAGTTGCTCATAAAGTGGATCTTATTAAACCGCTTTTAGGCTCATAATGCAACGTATTATACACGCGTGCGATAAAAAAAAATCCAACTAGTGCTAAAATAATACGTCATCCAAATACGTATCTTACTGCTAATGACATATAGTAGATGAAACATTCTTAAGGACATCGTTCAAATCGTACCCAAAAATTAATGTGCCGGCCAGAAAAATAAATGTTTCTATCTTGTAGAGAATAACATTTTAAATAATGTTTACTAAGGCAACAAAGAGCTACGATCAAAAATCGTTGAGTTATTTTACGAGTACATTGAAAACCCAAAAAATGCATGTGGGTATTTTTTGTTAGAAACATGTATGATCTCCTTTATCTGGGTTATACTGTTTTGATGTATAGAAAAAGGTACCATCCAAAGAGTTTTTAAGCCTTGCTGGCTTAAACTCTTTGTTGGTACCTTTTTTCTTCTTTTCAAAAGGTTGTCTCTAAAGTCTGATAACGAACGATAATATTACGTGATGACGTCTTTGAAAATAATTAAAAATTGAGTTTTGTTTTTATTTTGTTTTTTCTTTAAGTACATAAATATATTTTTTCTATATATTCTGTTTTTAATGAAACCCGGAACTAATAATGCTTACCATTTTAAAGAATATAATGGTAAGCATTATATTCTGTTTTTAACCGCCGACGCAAAAACAAATGAAAAAAACCCTAAAAAAATATTGTATGTCAGACGCTGTATAGGTTAAAAAGTCTTTTGCCTAGCCTTTCGGGAGTGTAATTAACAAAAAATAGTAAACATGACCTAAAATTCTTAAAAACTTTTTATTATTAAAATTTTAACAAGTCTTTATTTTATTCGCAACTGTGATAAAAAACGTCGTACGATACACGTGTGAATTGATCATTCCATCTCGGCTTTTGCCACGCTCGCGTTCCGCTCGCGCGTCATAAACCGCCTCTATGGAATGATCAACTTTCCACACTTGTATCGCAATGTACTATTGCACGCATATCACCCTTTACGACGTCAAGCCAGCACTTCTTGGGTCTACCCAGTCTGCCACGGCCCGGCGGAGGCGCCATGGCAAGACATTTGTTCCCCACGTAACTAGCCGGTTTTCGCAAGACGTGACCGTACCAGTGTAGGCGACATTCTTGCAATTTATCTGCAATGTCTCGGACATGAAGGATGCCCCGGATGCGGGAGTTCCTGACGCGATCCGAGTAAGAAATTAATGTATGTGTGTTTATGAGTGTACATTTTTTAAGCATACACATAATAAACCTCCAGTCCGGTTAACCAGAACGCAATAAACCAAAAGCAATCACGGTTATCAATCATACGTGAGATTGGCAGGGCAACGTCGTCGGTAGCAAGTGACGTGGAGCCGCTACCCGGCAGCGACAAAACAAACGATCGGCCTTGTTTATCTCCGGATATTAAACGGTTCCGCTCGGGAATTTGTTTGGGAAAGCGATTTTACGAAGATTTACAAACAATTTACTCTATAGTGAGATTACCTTCTAAACAATCAATTTTATGAGAAATCCGTTCCGTAGTTTTAAAGATTTAAGCATACATAGGGATATAGGGACAGAGAAAGCGACTTTATTTTATACTATGTAGTGAAGTATAGATTAATTAAAGAATTTAGAAAAGACCATTGTTTTAAAAATACAACTTCCTAAATAACACGCAAATATCTATGTAATTGAGTTTAACTTGTTTTCTAGTTTCACTAATTGATATAATGTGCTCAAAACGATATCTAGCGAGTAATTATTATGAAATTACTAATTAGCGTAATTAGAAGCTCGTTGCTCGCTTCAGAGCTTCGGTAACATGAAATTTAATAAAATGTTTCCTTCCAAGCTTTTCATACGAAATAAAACTTGGTCGGTTTCAGACTTTTCCAGATTATATTTCTTTGCAGTTTAAATTGTGCTCTCGAGTGAACTTCACAGTTTATTTCATTCTCTAGGTATGGGAGCTTCGGAAAATCTAGAAATCTGCGCAGTAAATGTTTGAAGTTTATTTTTATCAAAGACTAGCTGTGCCCCGCGGTTTCACCCGCGTAAGTCCGATCTTTTTAAACCTTCCCTGGACTTCCACAATTAATTCAAGACCAAAATTAGCCAAATCGGTTCAGCCGTTCTCGAGTTTTAGCGAGACTAACGAACAGCAATTGATTTTTATATATATAGATTTGTTGAGAAAGGTTTACATTAGTTATTGACGTAGTCGGATTGAATACATTTTTAATTATTTTTCGATGGAGTGAGAAGGGTCTACAGCCCTGTCTATCTAAAAAAAGTTAGGCAAGCATAACCCTCATCAGTATTCATTTGAAACTTTCCTTGGAAAATTGATCGACCAAATAGGTTTTAGTTCACAGCAGAGTATGCCTACAAAGACTGCAGCTTATCCACTGAGTAAATCTACTGGTTACATTGTCTGACGGTCCTGTTGATCCGCGACGTCATTTATCATTGTCATTTTCAGTAAAAAATATCTGCAATGTAACGATGTCATTTGTCAAAAGCAATGTTGCGCTGATAATGGTGAGATGGTATCTCACCATTATCAGGCTTCATAATTTGAGAAGCTTAAAGTAGAACATAAATCGAAGTGATTTCTAGTTAAGTATTACTAAAGTTATTATCAACGTGAAATCAACTTTCTTTTGTGCACTGTAACCACTACAGTAAACAATATTTTCGTTAATTTTGACAACCAACTACAAAAATCCGGCCAAGTGCGAGTCGGACTCGCGCACGAAGGGTTTCGTACCATGTTGTACGAGAGCCCCGCCCCGCTTATTAATTCATGCATAAATATAGCCGTGCGAAGCCGGAGCGGGTGGCTAGTAAATACATAATCTGTGAAAATTTCAACTCTCTAGCTATCACGGTTCGGTAAGAGACACGGCCTGGTGACAGACAGACAGACGGACGGACAGTAAAGTCTTAATAATAGAGTCCCGTTTTTACCCTTTGGGTACGGAACCCCTCAAAAAATCTGTGGTAATTCAGGAAATTAAATACTGCCAGTAGTCCTATTTCTACTGGCATGTTTGAAGTAAACATAAAGAATGGCGTGTTCTTCAAAACAATGCTCCTGTGATTTATTCCTTACAAATCCTGTTCTTTGTGTCGCGTGATACATAACCACTTGGTAGGGTAATAAATTTGAACTAAATTACGTTCAACCCCGGGTTGTCTACGGCCTAATTCGAGGGATTTTATGTACATAATTAACAAAAAAAAAACCCTAATTAAACCTTGAAAATTTCATCTTGAAGTAACGAGGTTTGGGTAGAAATTGTTAACTTGCGAATTGCCAGTTTTATGAGGATCCCTTGTTTTATTTAAGTGTTCAGAATATTAAATTTGTATAATTGGTAAGAAATTATACTTTCTTGACCATTTAATATAAAAAAGATTAAATTCGGTAAATTCTCAAACTTTCTTCTCTTTGAGAATGCTGTTGTTTTCTTATCACCACGTGATAAATCCAAGGATACAGCGAGTGCCCAAATCTTTCAGTCGCCTTCTACGAAGATGAGGTAGTTCTATTCTATGCCGGGAACAACACTGCTACAGGAGAATTTAAATCTATTTAAAAAAAAACAATAGGAGTTATGCAGTGCCTGACATAACTTTGAAGCGTCTTAAAAAATAAGTTAGGGTGTGTGCCTTCGAAACGCGCCCACCAATGAGAAAAAGGCACAAGAAACTCATAGGGGACACGGCTAATAAAGCTATACAGGTATATCCCTATTTATTGTTAACTAGATGCGCCCCGCGGTTTCACCCTTGTAAGTCCTAATCCCGTGGGAATATCGAGATAAAAAGCCTAAGTATATTTAAATCCAGGTTATCAGCTGTCTACATACCGAGTTTCAACGCAATCGGTTCAGTAGTTTTTGCGTAAAGGAGTAACAAACATACACACAAACTAGGATAGGATTAGTAGGATATTTGGATTCTTACCTCTTAAGTTTGTATCTAAGATTATCAATAAATGATAATGTTCAATGAATTGTGCATTTCCTACCTTGCTACCTATTCGTTGCATTCAAATCTTCGAATTAAGGGGGGTCCATACGCCAACGACCTTGGTACACAGCCTACTAAATAGTTATTACCGGCACCGGTCGCCTTCGTTGGTGAAAATTGTTGATTGTTACGAATGTGTTTTGTTTTTCTCAAAAGTGTCGAGATGGAATTGTAGGTGAGATTTTTACTGACATTTTGGTGTGATTTTGAGCAAAACATTTCCTATAGTTTTGAAGTTATCCTTAAATTAAGAATTAAAACTAGTCTAGATTTGAAACTGTAAAGACGAGCAATCAAACACCTTGATGAGCAACAATACAAATATTATTAGGTATCTAGCCATTAATGGGCTCGTAGGTATACTTATAGGTAATACATGCAGGCAGGCGGTGGAGAGTTGACTTCATCTATCACGGGTACATCCCGGACCGGTATCTATTCGTTGGTATCACCGTCCTGCCATAACGAGTAATATATAAATTAGATGGTAATGTAGTACTAGAAGGTAATGTAGTACCCTGGTCATTATTTACATTAGGTTCGATATGGTCTAGATCAAAGCTGTAGTCTTCTGGAGAGGTATATGTCTGTGAAAGGTCCACTATAAGATATTTTCTGTTTCTCACCGTTAGTTTTCCATTATACAATTTAATTCTGTACGATCTATTTCCTAAACAGTCTACAATAACACCTGGTATCCAACGTTTTTTTATAAAATCATAAGCTCTGATTTTTTGTTTAATTTGTAATGGTTTTAAATTTTTATAGTTCTTATTATAATACTCTTTTTGCTTATTTTGTCTTAGTACTAAGTTATTTCTAATATTCTCGTGAACTTTAGGTTTTAATAAGTTCAAGGGAGTTGGTAGTGCACTTCTCATTTTCCTACTCTGAAGTAATTCCGCTGGAGACGGTATATCCGCAGATAATGGAGTGTTTAGGCATTCTAATAGCGCAAGTCGATAATCAGAGTTGTCTTCAATTGATTTTTTAAGAATATTTTTAACGGTTTGTACTGTGCGTTCTATTTGTCCGTTCGACTGTGCATTGTATGGTGATGACGTCACATGAGTAAAATTCCAATCTGTTGCAAATTGTCTAAATTCGTAAGATGAAAATTGAGGGCCACAATCAGACATAACTATATTAGGTATTCCTTGATGGCAAAAAATATCTTTTAGGCAATTAATTATAGTGTTAGAAGTTGTACAATGTAATTTTGTTAATTCAAAAAATTTGCTAAAATAATCTATTGTTAATAAATAATTTATTCCTTTTAATTGAAACAAATCTACTCCTATTTTTGTCCATGGCCTTTCTGGAATTTCGTGACATTGTAGTTCTTCTTTTTGAATGCATTTTCTATACGTTAAGCAAATACTACAACTTTTAATCATATTTTCTATATCATTATTAATACCTGGCCAAAATATTAATTCTCTAGCTCTTAATTTACATTTTTCAATACCCATGTGCCCTAAATGAACCTTTTTTAACATGTCTTTTCTCATTAATCGAGGTATAACTATTTTATCTGACTTCCAGATTAATCCATTGGAATAAGATAATTCATCCCTATAGTTCCAAAATGGCTTTATTACATCTAAAACCTCATTTTTATTATTAGGCCAACCTTTTAAAATACATTTTTTTAATTCTATCATCTCTTGATCACTCTCTATACTTTTTTGTATGTTTATAAACTGAGAATCTGTAAAATATTCGCATTTATTCTGTATATCATCGGTTAACATGCACACAACATCCATACTGCTATCTATACCGTTATGTTGCACCGAGACCGACTCATAGGCTCGTGACAATGTGTCTGCTATATATAACTGCGTACCTGGTTTATATATTAACTGAAATGTGTAACGCTGTAATCTCATTAACATTCTTTGTAGACGAGAAGGTGCATCGACAATTGGTTTTTTGATGATGCTAATTAATGGTTTATGATCAGTTTCTATAATTATATCAGACCTTCCGTAAATATATGCGTAAAAACGCTCACAAGCAAACACACATGCATACAACTCCTTCTCTATTTGTGCGTACCGCTGTTCTGTTTTTGTTAGTGCCTTCGAAGCGTAACACACTGGAAGGCCCTTTTGTAATAAACATGCTCCCAACCCAGTACTACTGGCATCTACCGATATAGTAATAGGCTCGTTCATACTATAATATTGGAGTACTGGACGTTGCGTTAAATATGACCTTAAATTATTAAAACATTCAGTGTGCCTCTCATTCCAGTGCCATTCTACTTCTTTCTTAAGTAATTCTCTTAGAGGTAAAGTTTTATCTGACAAATTAGGTATAAACGAACCTACATATGTAATCAACCCTAAGAAACGCTCGACAGCTTTTTTATCTGTCGGCAAAGGCATGTTTGTTATCGCGGACAAGTGTGAATCATCAGGGCTTATACCATCTTTTGTGATACGATGACCTAAATATTTTATTTCCTGCAATCCAAATTTACATTTACTTTTATTAAGTTTTAAATTTATTTTTCTACATCTTTCTAAAACTTTTCTTAAAATTTCATCATGTTTTTGCCTATTTGACGCATATATCAAAATATCATCTATATACATACATACCCCTTCTATATCATCAAAAAATTCATACATTTTCCTGTGAAAAACTTCTGAAGCCGAACAAATACCATACGGCATTCTCAAAAACTTATATCTACCGAATGGTGTATTAAATGTGCAATACTTACTGCTGTCTCCTAGCTTCACGTTCCAGAATCCTGAAGAAGCGTCCAAAGTGCTGAAATACTTGGCCCCTGATAACTTAGATACTATCTCATCGATCGTTGGTAGCTTAAAATACTCTCTCTTAATTGCCAGATTCAACTCTTTTGGATCTAAGCAAATACGTAAATCACCGTTAGGTTTCTTTACTACGGTGATACTACTCACCCAGTCGGACGGACCTTCGACTTTCGCTATTATACCTTGCGACTCCATTTCTAATATTTTTTTCCTAACATCATCCTTAATAGCGAAGGGTAACTTCCTGGGTGCATGTACCACAGGAAGAGCATCATCATTTAATTGTATATTGTACTCACCCGGTAAACAACCAATTCCCTGAAATACGTCATTAAATTCATCTATAAACTTTGGCACATCATTAATAGATCCTTGCACAGACATAACCCTATTAATTAAATTCATTTCGACACAAGAATATCGACCTAATATTGGTGTACTTTTGACATCTGCTATTTTAAATTCTAACAAAAATAGTTTATTTTTATGATATACTTTTAGATTTATTTTACCTATAACTTTTATTTTATCGCCGGAGTAACCACTCAATTTAGTACTAGTTTGTAATAAGCTTTGCTCTGTTATACCTAAACCATGCAAATAACGCAATGGTAATACGTTTACATCCGCACCTGTGTCTAATTTAAATGTTATTATGCACTCATTTATTTTTAAATTTACTGTCCATTCGTTCAAATCCTTAGTTAATGAATAAATTACCTCTTGCTGTTCCTCAGCTTCTATTAAATAAACACCACATACTTTTGCAAAATGGTTCATTTTTGAGCATCGTAAACATGTTTTCCCGTAAGCTGGACATGCACCATACGCATGATAAGCGGCACACCTGCCGCACGCCGGAGCCGCGCGCGGTATGGACGAGCTCGACGCCCGCGCTGCATGCATCCCTCGCGTGAACGTGATGCCATCCCGTCGCACTGCACCTCCCCGCTCGCGCTGCATCATCGCACCGGTAGCGCCACCGCGCCCGCCGCCACCGGCCGCGCCGCGGCCTCGTACTATGCTCGTCGCTCCATAATAACTACCTCCACGTCTTGTGTTTAATGTTGATGTTTGACCCCTTCTTGTGTAGTTGTTATTATATTTTTTTATCATCCATATCTCATCTTGTTCTTGACTTGTCTGCTGTTGATTCACCTCATGAATTACTCCTGTTTCTCGATTGATTTTCTCAGAATACATTCGTGATACAATTGCTGTCCGACATATATTTAGCGCTTTATCCAACGTCAAGTCGTCTTCTCTCAGTAAACGCTCTCGTATCGCAGCACTGATAACACCGCACACCAACTTATCTTTTATTAAATCGTCATTCAAACTGCCAAATTCGCACGGCTGAGCCAGTTTCTTTAATTCGAATACATATTGATCTATAGACTCGTTTTGCTGTTGGTTTCTTGTAAAAAATTTATGACGCTCCACTGTTAGATTTTTCTTCGTTTTAAAATGTTCATCTAATTTTTTGTAAACACCCTCTAATGTTGTCTCTTTGTATTGTTCAAGTATTTCACGACACTGTTCACCTACTACGTGTAAAAATATGTTTAATTGTATTGTAGCTGCCTTTTGATTTAGTTCACACGCACTGTAATATATTTGAAAGCCTTTTTTCCATTTTAGCCAACTATCACTTAGCTTGCCGGTCACTACGTCATCAGAGTTTTCATCGAACTTAAACGGTTCTGGAGGCGACAACAACGATTCCATGTTTGTTTTCTATTAGCACTATGTTTTAATTGTCTTTTTAATAATGAACTCACGTTAATAACTGTATATTTTTAAATAATTCGGCTGCGCCATGTAAAGACGAGCAATCAAACACCAGATAGTTTTAACACTGATTTATTTTTCATCTACCTCCATTAGAAAATCATATCATGACAAACAATTTTCACCTCAAAATTACCTCTAAATATCGGTAAAAATTTCACCTACAATTCCATCTCAGCACTTTTGAAAAAAACAAAACACATTCCTTACAATCAACAATACTAGTTGTAAGCGACGGGTATTTTTGGCGAGTTGCGTTTGTCAGCATAAGCAGCCTTAAGGAAACAGTCGATATGTTATAACGGTGTAGCACGCACGATCAGTCGACGAGTTCCTAGGAAGTAACCTGGCTAAGACATTTAACACTACTTGGAATAGAGAGAATACCTGATCATTTGCAAACAGTTTCATCTGTTAACATGACTGATACCAAACATTTTAAAGGGCCGAGCTTTAGAGGACTCCAAATATCGTCGCAAAAAGAATATGATTTGTCTAATTGTTTTGCTAAACTTTACTTTTGTGTTTTACATCTATTGCGATTTTTACACGCATTAGTGTCTTTTTAAAGGTGAAATCGATGTCCTACAAACATGGAATACATACTAGTTACTACGAACTACTAACATACCTTTTTGGCCTCATAGAGGCCGAAATTCCAAAAAACCTTTCTCAGTGCTCGCTTGAGTCATAAAAGGAACCTCCATGCGTAGTTTCAGACTCCTAGCTTTTGTAGTTTCCGAGATTCAGGAAAGTTTTTCTCTTTTATAAATATTATCACAAAAAAACTCATGAGTTTCATATCCCTTCTCATTGGTGGCCCGGTTGCGTTTCAAAGGCACACATTTTAACTTAGTTTAAAAAAAAAGCTATTGCAACGTGCGAGCTTCGTACAGTCGTACCATATACATACACGTTAAGCGAACGCTCGGCCGAGCTACATGGTAGGCGGAGTGGGGGGTGTTAGGTTTTATTTTCGTTACGGAATTTCTTGATTCGGTCGCCGCGCTCAAAGTCCGCGATAAAAGCTATGCAATACCTTAAAAACCATTTGATTTCATGCAAATTGTATGATTCGAAATGACTTTGATTTTGTTAAATACGTAAAATTGTGACAAAGTCAGAACGTTCTGACTGTCCTTGGAGAGCATCTCTCTAGTCCAATGTTATTTGAATCTCTTTGTAGACCGTTGATTTGTATGACGACCATTAATTGTTTATTTACGATGCAGCGGACGAAGCGATGGGATAGAATTAGAAACCAATTAATAAATTAACAATGTTGTTAGCGCTACAAATAGCGATTTGTACGTGTTTTATTATCTCTTGGAGCTTTTGGATTGTTTTATAGGATTTTAATGGGGCTATCGCAGTAGTGCCGTGGTTGGATAGGTGATTTCCAAATAGTGCATCATTGGAGTGACAAACTTTTGGATTTATTAGGTATATTAGTAAGGAACTAAGGATTAGGATTAGGATGTTTTAAAACCTTTGCGAAGCAATAAATAGAATAAAACCAATTATTCGCCAACAAAAACTTACAGTGAATTTATTGACTAGATAAACTATAAAACACAAACAAACATCGGTTACGTACTATATTAATTTTGTGGCGAAATGGTCCTCAACTCAGCATTATGAGGATACCTTTGGTTTACTAACGCTGGTCTTCCGTTGAAGCCTTTAAATTACTATAATACTTCGCAATCTCTACCAGTAGAACCCCACCTTTTCAAACAAAAACCATGCTCGTCGATGTTGTCTGTCCATTAAAACCTCATCGTGGTATTATTGATGGACTCGCTGTCATTACATCTTTTACAGCTTTTGTTTTGTTCTACTGACCGCTTTAGATGTGGTGTTTAGATTGGAGAAACTGAGTTAATTTGGAATGGCAATTATTATCTTTTGGTGTTACATCATTAAGGCAATTATGTTTACGAGTGTGTATGGAGTAATTAAGATAATAATATATTATGGTGACATATAGTACATGTGAAGTTTCTAAGCAATTTTCGTCACTCTGAATGTCAATGGTATCTTTCTGAACACAGTAGTTCACAAAAAAAAGTTGTGGAGAAGGAATCTCTCTTCCCAAACGAATTGTACTTGCCAACAAAAACCACTTGGTAGGGATAAGTAGAAGTCAATTTCCACCTATCCCTACCAGTAGGGATAGGTTGAAAAAAAATCCACTTATCCCTACCAGGGGGATATTATACGCTGGTAGGGATTAGGACACTAGGCCGCTATTTTAAACCTACTTAAAAGAAAGCGATTGAGCGAACGAAATTTACGAAAAATTCATAAAACTGCATTTATATGCAATAATGCAGCATAGTGCCATATTGTAGATTCACAATCTCTGGAGGTTGGTATGAAAGCGGTACATTGAGCGTCCCGATTAAGGTGTAAATCGGAAAATCGGGACCAGCGTAAATCGTTAAAATATTTTATAGGATAATCGTAAATCTTCGAATTCCTTCATTCAACTAACTCCTGCTCTAACAAAAAGAACTATAAAATAACTTATCAGAGAATTCCTTTTCAGGCGTGTTATTAAAAGGCACGTGCCTTCACAATGTATGAAATATAATGTGGAAGTTGATAAAGTATCTGACATTTATCATGAGAAATGGGCAGGTGAAGTCCTGAATGTATGGAGTTATACAATACGTGAGAGAATTGTTTATGGGGTATCGAGAGCTTATGGTGTTTACAAGCTTTTATGGTAATGTTATAGTGGACTGTGCGAACTATAAAATATATTGTTTTAAAAAAAGTAAGGTATATTTTATTCTAAACTACCATTGCATTCGAAAAATCAATGCCATTGTGTCGTCCCGTCCAATCTATAACCATTGTCAGCTACACTTTAGAGGACCCAAGGGAGGAACGTTGCAAAAGTTATGACAGGAAGAATTTCCGACATAGTCGCTTATGCAATTCGCAAAATAATGTAAGGTCCAAAACATGAACTCCTCTCCTACATCTAACTTATGTTCAAGAATCGGTAATAATAAGATCAGGAGGTCCCTTGCATAAACCTTATGTCCATCATCTTAGACTGCATCGTCACTATTTGTCACCTACCATCAGGCAGGTGTGATAGTGGTCTGACCCATCTTTTGTAAAAATAAAAAAAATTCAATTGTCATTTTTTCACGGTTTTCTTTTCACTTATAATTTGGTGATGAACCTCTTTTGCTCTACGTATCTTGTCAAAGTAAAAAAACTACATGTGAAAATGAAAACACATTCCAAAACACAATGCCTCTGGCGGAATTTGCTTGTTTTTTTTTTGGAAAGTTATTTGATTTTGTAATTTCCCTAAATGTGAGACAGAACTATGTTGTATACTTAGATATTCAATACAATGGAATTTTAAGTTTTAAAATTTAATTCTAACATTTACAAATGTTACGGCAGTTTTGAAGCCATTGAATTGTTACACGACATGATATGACTATGACATCTCTTAATTGATAGTTATCCCATATATTTTCATTCAGTATCATATTCCAATACTACCAGCCACCATGGTAATGTAACCATGAACTTTCAATGTTTATGCGATGTTTCGCCTTCACATTCTGCGGCATTAGGCGACTGGTAACTGCTCGTCTTTATATAAATTGCCCATAAACAAGCTTGTTTTACATCGACTCTACGGCTACGGTAAATATATTACTTTGGCACAAATGCATTATCTTATGTGTACATGTCCTTGCAATAAAATTATAATTAGACTAGCTTTTGCCCGCGATATCGTCCGCGTAGAAGTCGAAAATGGACCAAGGCTTTGGCAAAACAAACTTTGCCCCCTTTTTTACCCCCTTAGGCGTAGAATTTCGGAAAATCCTTTCTTATCAGATACCTACGTCATACAAAGAACACATCCTCCAAGTTTCAGGTCACTATGATCAGCGGTTTAGGCTGTGCGTTCATCCGTCAGTCAGTCAGGACAAAGCATTTTATATGTATACTAGCGACCCGCTCCGGCTTCGCACGGCTATATTATGCATGTATTATACATATAAACCTTCCTCTTGAATCACTCTATCTACTAAAATAAACCGCATCAAAATCCGTTGCGTAGTTTTAAAGATTTAGGCAGTCAAAGGGAAATAGGGACAGAGAAAGCGACTTTATTCTATACTATGTAGTGATAGTGATGATATAAAGATCATGCTATGTAAAAAAAAAATAGGTCTCTGTCATCGAACGCGTTGAGGACCACTTTTTCCACTTTCATTCTTTTGATTTAATTTTTTACGCCTGAGGCTCTATTAGGATTATTGAAATAGAATTAATTGGGAAACCAATTGCCACAATAAGTTCGGGCTGAATTGGTAATTAAAACTAAATCCAACATACATGTTTCTAATTAATAGATGGTAATGTCTTTTGGTTTCTTAGTAGTCAAAAAGCTTGATCGAATCTCGATCGATTTGAATGAAATTATGCATAGTGATAGCGTTTAGTGCAGAATATAATTGGGCATAAAGCACTTTTCACCTACATCTTAAGGTTAAAGGTAAAAAGGTTTCAAACTTACCTTCGAAGTTATTACTTATCAAGATTTACTCAAAATAATACCGGCTTAGCTTTTACGAAGTTTCAACCACAAACTTGTAGGTACCTCACTGAAACTGGAACGACTTAAGGTAAACAATTTTCTTTGTGAAAGGAAATACTGAACTGGATAAATAATGCTTATACTTTTTCTTGATTAAGGGTAAGTAATGTTACCGGGAAATTGGGTTGCCTAAACTTAATTTGTCTGAAGATGTTTAAAGTATTTCAGTAAGTTACTGTTCATCAGGTGAGAAAGTGGTTCAACGTTGACTTATCTTTTTACAAAATACCGGCCAAGTGCGAGTCGGGCACGCGCACGAAGGATTCCGTACCATGTTGTATGGGACCTCTTATTTGTTTTTAGTATTTGTTGATGGCGGCAACAGAAATACATAATCTGTGAAACTTTCAACTGTTTAGCTATCACGGTTCTTGAGATACACCCTGGTGACAGACAGACGGACGGACAGTGAATCTTAGTAATAGCGTCCCGTTTTTACCATTAGGTTACGGGAGGCTAAAATAATAGGGGTTAACTTAGATCTAAGGAATCCAAATACACACAATAATTTAGTTTACTTAATCGCAACTTAAACCAGTAAATCTCGTCTTATCGAACTTGTTTAACAACATCGTGTTTTAGACTACGATCACGCATAAAGACAAAGGAAATCATTGAAGGGCAGTTTTGGTAGTTATAGTATGCGTCATAAGTCCACTATCAGGTTGCTACAATAATACTATCAACAAGTATTGGACTAACGACCTTCTTCTAATAGACGTTACACACAAACATAAATATTTGAATTAAAAGGCTGAGTACTTTTAATCCAAATATTTATGTTTGTGTGTAACGTCTATTAGAAGAATTGTGATCATTATTTTCAACATGTTAGCTATGTCTTTAGTTGGCCGAGTGGTATAAGCCGCCACCCGCTAGACGTGGGTGCAATCCACAGGTTACGTTGTTATAATGTTCAGATAGTGCTTTGAGGATTGTAAACGTTACGGTCGCGGTGGCGGTGTACTTTTGAGCGTCGATTGTACATACTGCCTTATGATCAGGTACCCTTCCGAAGGTCGCATGCCTGGACGTGATTCGAATACATGCTCAATAATGCTCATGTTTATTCATACTCGATCAAATATTGGCAGGAGAGCCCTTTATGGACACTTAAGCCTCTAAAATTATGTCGGCTGTATAATTTTCTGCGCAAATAGAAGATGGCTGATGCGGTTGCTGGCATGAATCTTGAATGAATTTAGCGATCAAAGTTCTTGTCGATGAGTTGTTGACGTGGTCCCGAATCAACAGCGCTGGATACCTAGAGTACCCACCTACTATGGGTTTAGAAACTCGCTGCTCCGAGATTTATACCGGCATTACAATGTCAAAGGATTCACTTGGAATGCCTTTGACGAATCCCAACCTCTGCTTATCTTGTCAAAGTAAAAAACCTACATGTGAAAATGAAAACACATTCCAAAACACAATGCCTCTGGCAGAATTTGCTTGTTTTTTTTTTGGAAAGTTATTTGATTTTGTAATTTCCCTAAATTTGAGACAGAACTATGTTGTATACTTAGATATTCAATACAATGGAATTTTAAGTTTTAAAATTTAATTGTAACATTTACAAATGTTACGGCAGTTTTGAAGCCATTGAGTTGTTACACGACTAGAATTTAGAAGGACAATACCGAATGCACGCAATATAACTTTAGTTATTCGTCTTTGCTTTTTCCCACTTCAGATGGGGTCGGATCTCCTACTTCGTCAGCTCCAAGACATCCTATACTGGCTTGTCGGGTCTGATAAACCTTCCTTCTTCAATAGACCGGTCATGCTGGTGCACGCAAAATAACTAAAATTGATAAATTTCTCGTAAAAATGACCCTGATAGAAATCGAAATCAAGCATTATATTTGAAATTGCTTGGAATTTTTACCAAAATCTAATTAGATTTGACTTCCCTCGCACCCAGTTCGGATTCCTTTTAAAAGGTGTTTATCATCATAGTCCTCAGCCAAATTAACTTAGGAAGTTTAATTTACTTTGCTGAAAATAAATAATAGGATTTTACAAAATATTTTCAAGATCCAGATAAGTTTAGCTGAGAGGAGTGAAATATAATTTCCCCTGCTTCGCACAAGTAGCAGGGCAAAACACCTACTTTTTCCAAAAAATATATTCAAAAATATACTTATATATTTTTCTGATTTTAATATTTTTCCCTTGAATTTTAGAATCCATACTTAATATAGACCCCCCTGGAGGGGAGAGAAATAAAATATTCACCAAACCTTATAATAATAATAAATACTCACTTACTTACCACTTATTGTGAGACCACAGAATGCATTGGATCGAAACCTGAGCTTATTAGTTACCCTGAGGGTATAGCAGCTGAAATTCAGTGATTAGTCCTTGACCAATATAAGCACTGAACTGTGGCCTATCTGCTCAGCACATGCTAATTTCTAACCGACTTCAAAACAAGAGGAGGTTCTCAATTCGCGGATCTGTATACATTTTTACCTGAATTTACTTCATATTATTTTCTCTTTCCTTTAAAATGTATGTTGTTTTTTGGTTTGAATAAACTTTTTATCTACCTATCTATCCACCTCTAAACGTTCATATGAAACTATTTGGTAGTACCTAAATGATGCGTGAAAGCTCGTTGAGCAGCACTCTAATTTATATATGGGTTCGTTAAAACCAAACCTTGAGATGTCATATTTGTTAAAGTACAACTCTAATTTATAATGTCTCAGTTATCAAAATGTATTCTAAGTTTTGAAGAACATTTGCATTAAGGAAGCATTAAAATGATGTCGAACTTCCGGCCCGCCAAATTCGAAGAAAACAAAAGCTTTACATAAAAATGACTGATTTGTAACCTGCAAATCTAGAACATAATTAACCAGCTATTACAACTACTAACCACCATTGTTTATTTTAGCTTTTATTATTAGACTTTGAAACTCGCGTGTCGCCGCTATTCCCCCAAAACTACAACCTTAGAGTATTCAAGCTTAGAGTGAATAAGTACCTCATTTTCGCTTCCGATCAGGTGAGATGAGTCTTATTGCAAGCCTTATTTATGGAAACAAAAGTACGATATTCTCTAAACATTCCAAGTATAGACTTCCAACGGAAAAAATATAGTACTTTCCGTTCGGAATTTTGCCCGACGACGAACAAAAATGTACGTAATCAATTTACTTAAAGTCGCGCATTCCGTGCCTTGGTACGGCGACATTTTGAATTTATGTTGCGGCAATTTAATACTAGTTTTAGGTGATGTCGAATAACGACGACGCGCCAAATTCAGTTTCTACGTGTACACGTTTTTAAAATAAATCAGAAGAAGAGTAGAGGTTCATTTCCATAAGCCAAATGACGTCATAAATGTGTAATAATCTGTAACGTACAACCTCTTTGGGTTATTTATTTCATTGCATTAAAATGAGAACTCTACTGCGGCTGCGTTTCTGATAAAAAACATTCCTTAGTTTTTCGTAAAAACGGCCAAATTAGAATCGGAATCTAACATTATTTTGTAAATCGCGCTTTTAGAACATAACTTTCAAACTACAACAATCCTATACATATAAATGAGCAATTCTTGTATATATATATATATATATATATATATATATAATCAGGATCTCGGAAACGGCTCCAACGATTTTTATGAAATTAATGGTATGCGGGAGGTTTAGAGCGCGAGGTAGAAAAAACGTAAAATAACCAAGCAAAGCTCGGTCACCCAGGTACTCTATATAACATAGCGAATAGTGAACGCATTAATAGCACTGTTTTTTAATGTCTTAGGATAGTTCTAAAGTCTAAAGGTTAGGAAATTATGTAGTCAATGTGTGATTTACAAAATAATATTTCATTTTTAAGAAAAGCTATGGTGAATTATTACCAATTGCATTAAAATTTCTAATTTGGTGGTCTTCCGGTACGAAATACCTTTAATTCTATTAATAGAATTAGTATTGCAGTAAAAAGATCTAAAACTATTTTTTTTACGATGTGGTCTAAGTTGTAGCACGCTTTCCTAGAAGATACCTGTTCACTTGCTACTAGTTCTACACGTCAGGAAAGATGGACGCAGGCAACCGATTCCACTCCATTGCTACCTATACGAAAAAAATATTGCAACTTAAACATGAACTGATATTTGATATTTCCATTGTTTTAACCGATCGCGACGTGTCGAACCAGTGTTTGTTGTCAACATGCCGGAAATAAGTGCCTATTCTTTGTCTTGTGAACAATTGTAGCGCGTGACAATCTAACTACGTACAAATGTATGTATGTACAGTACTTACATTGTTCGGTATTAAAAATAAATAATAAATAAATATTTCAGGACATATTACACATCGCCATCCAGCCCCAAGCTAAGCAACTTAATGCTTGTGTTATTGGTGCCAGATAACGGATAAACTACTTATATACTTTTTTTTTTGTAAATATATATACATATTATACATATAGGAAACACCCAGAACCAGAAACAAGAATTTATGGTCAGCATAAACACTTGTTCCCGGCGGGAATCGAACCAGCAACCTTCTGCGTCGCAGTCGGGTGTTCGCCCGACGCGCCACAGAGGTCGTCATATTGTTTTACAAGTTAAGATTATTTTAACGATAAAAGGGATGGCAGCGTGGTATAGGTCTGTGGGCAACAATGATTGGCAGCGGGGTATTCTATATTTCAAAACTATTACTTTACTAATATTATAAAGAGGAAATATTTGTTTGTTTGTTTGCATTGAATAGGGTCCGAAACTACTGAACCGATTTTGATGAAACTTAGTATAAGAGTACATTGATTTCCCGATATTCCCACAAGGTCGGAAGTTACGCGGGTGACTCCGCGTTTTCAATGTTCCTAATACTCTAGGTTTTAGGTAAGCTGAATTAAACTTTGCTTTGCTACTTGCTCATTCTGCTTTATTGTCCAACTGAAACGGTCTTTCAGGGAAAATGTCATTACGATACTGACCCGAATTTTAGGGCTGAATTGGGACTAAATCGAACTTAAAGTGAATTTAATTGTTTCTAGTTTCAATCGCACAATTTCTCTTGTAATTAAAAAAGCGAATCTCATAATATTAGAATTATGTACAGTCGCGTGCAGAATGTGATCTAATTTGCAAATTGCGTTTACATTTTGTAATCCTATATGGACATAGAGAGAGACATTTCAAGTTTACTAAGTGATATCAAGTTAACCAAGTTAATATGGTAAAGTTGGTTGTGTTTGCGTTTCACCTGTATCTAAGGGCTATGCCGAAGATGCATTGCACATCGACATCGCACAAGTAGATAAGGATCAGTCCGGGCGCGAGCGAGACAGGGCAGTAAGCGATTTGACCAATCACGAGCCAGAGCACGTCAATGAATTTCATCGATGTATCGCAGTGATGCATTTTTTGACAGATGCGCCTCTATTCCCAAACTTTAATCGTATGGAATTTAATGCCTTTTAAACTTCGAAGCTCGTTTAGCACCATCCAATGGACACGTGCGGGGTTATGGTTAGGTAACTCCTGCGGACGCGACCTTTAGATCGCCCCCCTCGTTTATATGGAGGTGACATCGATATGTGACGTGCTATGTGCGACGTATCTTCGCTGTACGCAAAGAGAAAGAGACATCTCCAAGTTTCTACTAAGTGATATCAAGTTGTACCAAGTTAAGTTAGAGTTGTTTGTGTTGGTGTTGCACCAGTAGACCCGCCCCGGTTTCGCACGGATAGTAGAGCAAATGCTCCTACACTTTTTTTCTGTCATATTTAAGCTAATTTATATAGGTATCTATCTAATGTGATTGTAATTCCTTCCTAATTTTTTTTTGGCACAATAAAGGAGTTCTACGATTTTTAAGATTGCTATAATTGTTTTCAACTCAAGCAGTGCTTAAAAGCAAAGGGGGGGGGGGGTGTAAATCAGTTTCCTTAGCTAAGTCATTGGAATAAACATAAACAATTGACGAATTCGGATCAGGTAGTGTTAGAGTAAAACGTAGATTTCAAATCATAATGTCCGTTGAACTAAAACGACCACATTGTATAAAGGCCAAGATGCAAATCGTCACTTGGGTCGTAAAATCCTTTCCGCCCGCGTGGCTGCAATGTATACCTGAAATCCTCTAGGTTATCGAACTCATAATCTAAAGTTTATTTATTTTTGTTACAGGTATGTTGTTGATCAGTCGAGATTACGTTTGGTATGCTGTTTCCACTAAGATTACCGAAACTTAAGATAAATAATCCGTTTTATATTGTTCCATGGAACTGGTAAGTGTTTTTAACGGTTTGAATTTAGAATGGTTCTATTTTTACTAACTAGAAACTTTTTATTGGTAAACTATGAGTTTTGTTCGTGATTGTACTTAAGGTATTTTGACATTTTTGACCTAATTTCCCGCCAAATTTGGAGAAAATGTATTTTTTTCTTCTGTAAAAATAGCCCTGTTAGAAATTACAATCTAAATTTATTTTGTGTGCTTCAACGAACGTAGTTTTCTACCACTAAAACCTTTATTAGTCTTTAAAACATTCTAAAAATAAAAGTGAATCTACATAAATCTATACTAGTAGTATTATAAAGAGGAAAGATTTGTTTGTTTGCATTGAACAGGCTCCGAAACTATTTGACCAATGACAAATAATTAAGAAACAATTAATTAATTAATTAATACGCTTCTTATCCCGACATTCCCACGGGATTAGAGGCTTCAAAGGTCGTCGAGAGCACAGAATATATAATAGTACAAGTATCGAGAGATCATTTCAATAAAAACCTTTCGAGAAAACATGCGGCTCACATACGGTGATCAAAGCTTAGGTTGATTTGCGTGATCAGAGTTCGCACGTGCGTGACTTTCCGAGGAAAAAGTTCCGATATTTACCGAATCGTTTTGATATTAGATCGGTACGTTGCGGTGTATCGGTAGAGTTGGCGACATATCGGTATTGGGGTTATCGGTTAATGGGAAAATTCCTCTTCATCAATTCAGGACTCATCTATTGATCTCTAGGTAGAACTTATAACAAAAACATTTTGTGACTCCCTTCCTAATATTATTATAAACTGGCTGCGCCCCGCGGTTCACCCGCGTAAGATCCGATCTTTCTCACAGTTTAAACCTTCCCTGGACGGTTCAGCCATTGTCGAGTTTTAGCGAGACTAACGAACAGCAATTGATTTTTATTTATTTAGATGTTAAAGTTTGTTTTTCCCGCTTCACAGTCAAATGGCTCGACAGATTCCAGGTTGAATTATTCCATTGCGGGGCATAAGCCTGAGCTAAATTGGCTCATCAGATATTAAAAAAAAATGCCTGCATCTGAAGTAAAATATATGTTTTGAAAACAAAGTGTATTTGCATGCACCTGAACTTAGCTTGGCACCTTGCCTGAAGTTACGAAACATTATTTGTTGTTCAGCATTAGATCGTAAAAACTGGCCAAGTGCGAGTCGGACTCACGCACGAAGGGTTCCGTACTATGTATGGGAGCTCTACTTAAACTTTTCATTTTTTGTTTTTAATATTTGTTGTTATAGCTGCAACAGAAATACATAATCTGCGAAAATTTCAACTGTCTAGCTATCACGGTCCATGAGATACAGCTTAGTGACAGACAGAGGTACGGACAAACAGACATAAAGACAGCCAGACAGACATTGAAGTCTTAGTAAAATGGTCTCGTTTTTACCCTTTGGGTACGGAACTCTAAAAACACTTGTTACTTGTGTATATTTTACCAAACTCGTACCAGGTCTTTACAAAAATGATGCACTTTCGCATAATACATTACGTGATAAATTATGCATGTATAATTTTATGTAAATGTTACCAAACAATTTGCATACTTTGACGTGTTTATGATTTAAATGCATGCGTTTGGATGTTTTTTGTAAATTATGAATAGTTGTGATAAAACTAAGGCAATTGTATCGATTAATAAGTTAATAAAACAGAAAAACACTCGTATCCTACTAATATTATAAATGTGAAAGTTTGTGTGTGTGTGTATGTATGTTTGTTACTCCTTCACGCAAAAATTACTGGACCGATTGCGATGAAACTGGGTATGTAGCTAGCTGAAGACTTGGATTAACACAGGCTACTTTTTATCCCGATATGCTACTTTTTATCCCGATATTCCCACGGGATCCAGATTAACGCGGGTGAAACCGCGGGGCGCAGCTAGTATACTAATATAATAGAGAGAAAGGAAACTAATATAAAAAAGGAAATTTGACCTCAAGGAGGAATAAGACGGCTGAACCGATTTTGATCAAACATAGCTAAGAACACTCCCGACTAACTTATCTTTCAAACAAAAAAAACTAAATCAAAATCGGTTCATCCGTTTGGGAGCTACGATGCCACAGACAGACACACACACATACACACACACACACACACACACAGACACGTCAAACTTATAACACCCCGTTTTTGCGTCGGGGGTTAAAAAGGGCTGATGAAGTTTGTAGAATATAGTAACTATTATGTATTCTGTATTTGTTTTTGCGAGTCCTTGCTAGGAGAATGCGCTCTGTTGTTACTATTTATCCTGATTTTTCTACGGAATTGATACTAACGCGGATAAGACCGCGGACCGCAGCTAGTAAAATAAGTATATATTTTTAGGGTTCCATACCCAACGGGTAAAACGGGACCCTATTACTAAGACTTCAGTAAGCTGTCTGTCTGTCTGCCACGAGGCTGTATCCATGAACCGTGATAGCTAAACATTTGTTTTCACAGATTATGTATTTTTATTGCCGCTACTATAACTACAAATACTAAAAACAGGAAAAAATTAAGGGGGGTCCATACGCCAACGACCTTGGTACACAGCCTACTAAATAGTTACTACTGGCACCGGTCGCCTTCGTTGGTGAACATTGTTGGTTGTTACGAATATGTTTTGTCTTTCTTAAAAGTGCTTTTTACCGAAATTTTGGTGTGATTTTGAGCAAAAAATTTCCTATAGTTTTGAAGCTATCCTAAAATTAAGAATTAAAACTAGTCTAGCTTTGAAATGACAAGGAATTTTCGCCTCAAAATTACCCCAAAATATCGGTAAAAATTTCACCTACAACTCCATCTCAGCATTTTTCAGAAAAACAAAACACATTCGTTACAATCAACAATGTTAGTTGTAAGCGACGGGTATTTCTGGCGCGTTGCGTTTGGCAGCATTAGTGTGGCATTAGCAGCCTTAAGTGGGACTTCCATACAACATGGTACGGAACCCGTCGTGCGCGAATCCGACTCGCACTTAGCCGGCTTTATTTATACCGAGAGCTGGCTTACGCACTTTAAATATCTGTTCTTATTAACAATCTCTTACATCTTACCGCTTTACGATATAATTTACGAAGATTCGTGTAATATTTGAGCAATTTGTTGTGATGCACCAGTTGATACCCAAACTAGACAGCTGCCATCGGCTTTTATACGTTGAACTTGGCACTGGTCTTCGGTAACCAATATCTTTGAATTTTAAACCTTAAAGCGTTGAGATAAGAGCTTTAATATTTAGTGACTGGACCATTGTTTTAACGCGTGCCAAAATACTACGAGTATCTATCCGTGCTTAGCAATAATATCTGGATGTGGTCCAAGACGTGGTCCAAATCATTCCAGTGAAGGTCTCGGCTTGTCAACATTAAAAGAGATTTAAAAGTTACAGAGGAATAAAGAGAACTGTTTGCTTCGTTTGTAAGGGTTGGCTTTTCCTATTAGTCTTACCAGTTACTATAGGGAGTTTCCTTCCCAATAGACCTATTGATAGTAAAACTTCGCTGGTTTTGTATTTTTCCAATTCACTTGCAGTCAAATTAGAAAATCTGAATTTTTATTTACCTAGATTTAAGTGCGAAACAATTGTGTAAAAACTATATTGCTTATGGCTTAGTTTAATAAATCCAAGCCATAAGTCTAAATTCCAAAGTCCACATATCTAAATTTACTGAAAGTGACCCTTCCCTAGTCTCTGCGAAAATAATTATTTAAAAAAAAAGATTTACTTAAGTAAATAAGTATACCTACTTAGTTTTTATTTTTTATGGTTTTCTAATTCAACTTCTTAATTTTATTAATGGGCTCGACTGCTATGGTAAGAATAAGCCTTTGCCACGTGATCTGTTTCGGAAGAAACCTGTTTTTTTTAGGGTTCCGTATCTCAAAAATTACTAGTAGGTACTTAATTTGTGTCATAATAAGTAATTGATGTTTGTTTGTGGAGGAAAATAAAGAAATCTTAATATTATTATAAAAGGTAAAAAAGGAACCCTTATAAGATCACTTTCTTGTCCGTCTGTCTGTCTGTCTGTTTAGCAAATCTTTGATGCCGAGAGTAACGCCTCAATAGGTTAATTTGGAAAAGATTGAGATGTTTTCTCTTTTCGCTATTAAATCTCTTAGATCAACACCATATGATCACATATTTCAATGATATTGTAAACACGGTATGTCCGGTTGTCAGTTATATAACTACCCACAAAACATGACTTCCGACTGTGTCCAGAATAAAATGACATAAAAAATTTACGAGCATTTTTTATGAGTTGTCCATGAATGAGTAGTATTGAAGTAAATTATTAATTTCATTAATAAAATAAAACGTGTAAGGAATATTGCATTATATTTGGTTTGAGAGCATGCCAAATAGCTATCTTAAAAAATGTAAATAGTCATTGTTTGTTATTTCTTTATGCTGGGATAGGAAAGCAGATAACTGAAGCCCAGGAAATATACATTGGCTATTTTATATCAAAACTTCCATAGTTCGGGACTTACGCAGATTAAACTGCAGGGCATAGTCGTAAGTCCAAATACTCTGAAAGCTTGTTAGTTGTTTCACATCAAATTCGCTTGTTAACTTTTATTGATCTTACAAATTACTCACAGCATGATACCTCGGGACCCCCAGCAAGCTTGTCATCGATTAGTGGGTATTCAAGTCGCGAGTGAATGGGTATCTTCTAGGAAGGCGTCCTACATCTTAGGTCGCAATGTCACCTACCATCAGGCAGGGATCAAACGCTGACCTATCATAATGAAAAAAAAATTGGTGATGTGGATGCCGATGTCAAGGACATGAGACATTTTAACCTTCAAGTCTCATAGTGAGGAGTGCAATGCCATGTGACTCAACTTGGCCTAAATTATAGACACTGATCAGATGGATCTACAGATTACATTACATTTCCCAGGAAATTTCGTTTTGCACCGTTGTTCGTCCCACAAGAAGTATACTTACTTCCTGCTGCACAAAACCCTGTGTGGGTTTAACCCTCCCCCGCAGTCTTCATCCATTGCGTTCGATTTCTCGCTATCTGCAAGATGTAATTTCTCTATTAGCCACAAGTACTTCCTCCACACCGTACTGAGTTACAGAGTTTCTTTAGTCGTTTTTGTTGGGGAGTCCAATTGGAAATGATCTTCATCTCCAGGTGCCCACGCATATCAACTGCTGTGACTGACAATATCTAACGATATTCTCGGCGCTGCTGAGGCCATCCAGTTTTTTATTATTTATAGTCGACAGAAACCATCGATCTAT
The DNA here is from genome assembly GCA_907269075.1 of Idaea aversata. Lineage (NCBI taxonomy): Eukaryota > Metazoa > Arthropoda > Insecta > Lepidoptera > Geometridae > Idaea > Idaea aversata. Next base: position 2,994,078 of record OU026100.1, read on the forward strand.
CGTCTCGTATCTTACGCAGTATGGTCCGTTGAAAGACAACCAATTTCTGCCCGTCCCATCCCATAAAAACAAAACCGAGTCTGTTCTTCATAATGCGCCTATTGTTACAGGTACTCTGTGATTGATTGTAATGGATAGAGCTTTCTGTTTTTGGTTCGATTAATTCTCGTATTTTTTTTTCTTGTCAGTTACAATAATGGATCGAGGGTTTTATTATTAGAAATGTTTTCTTTTGTAGAAAAGAATATTGGTAGGTCGACGTTTTCTTTTTTACGAGCGTACTCTAAACACGGTAAGGTATATATTACTTGAGCACTGTTTTTCTCAATTTCGGGAGCAATCAAGCTTGTCGATTTTTTTACTACCATCTCAAAAGCTGTCAACGATAAAAAAAGGTAGGCAAAAACAATAAGTTTTTATGATTCCAGGCGCCTAATCACCGATTTCCAATATTTTTGTTTTAAAATTGGCAAAGTTTTATCCTTACCTACTTTCGTAGCCCATTTTACGTAGCTCTACGTGGATGATTGTTCAAAAATTCCGTCTTAGTACTTACTCACGATAAATTAGGGTACCCTGCGAAAACTACTAGATCCACATTTCTAGAAGACAGGTTTGACTGACCTTATGTCCACCTGATTTGTTAGAGTTAGTTCCAGAGTTAGATCTCTTAAAACGTTTTCCTATCGTAAAAGCTCGTGAATCACAAACTAGTGACCTATTAGCTGAACCCCTCGCGGTCATCGTCCAGAATTATCACCTATCCACAAAATTTGGGTCAAGTTCGTCGACCTCGGAACGTGTGGTGAATCGACGACTCGTGAACAAATCATCACGCGATCTCTGCACGAGATTCAGAAGTGTTAATTTGATGCATCGGTTTTCATTTGTGAAAGTAAATGTTACACGAGTCCTTTTCTCATAATTTTAGCCAGGGACCGAAAAACCGATATTTTAGGATACTTGAAATTCAGATACCCTTATGCAAAGATATCTTAATTTAAAATAGAATTACGGTACCCAAAAATAATGATATCGCAAAATTTTGGTATCTAAAAATAAATGGTTTATGAACAGTTCATGAACAGTATTTTTGAGATGTTTGTAAAAATGGCAACGTCGCTTTTTCGTTCGACTGAATCTAGCAATTTACATCTAGTGCAGCTCCCAGTCCTAACAAAAATCAGTTTTATGGTCCCATCGTAAAGAAAGCATGAAACTTGGCATGAACGTAGCTGTCATATATTTCTTCTTCGGCTTCAATTTCGATATGGAAGCACGTCGAGAAATTATTGTTTCCCCCCTTTTCCCCCCCTTTTTGTGCCAAATTAGAGTTTTTTGCATTTTGTATGAAAACGGTTAAAACTACAACCAAACTGTCAATGAGCAATATGATCCTCATTAAACTCACTACAACAATCTCCTTGGAAGTATGTAGATCGGACTTATAGTTTAGAAGCTGTAAGTGATTTTAACGCCCCCTCGACCCTGTTTTGTATCAACCCTAATGAGTTTTTTTATTTTATTATAAAAACGATTAAAGCCACATCAAAACTGTCAATGACCAATTTCTTCTTCATTAAATTCTCTATAATAATTGTCTTGGAAGTATGTTGATAGGACTTATAATTTTCGAAATATGCTTACTTTTCTTTCAATTCGGTCAGTAAAAATGGACACAAAAACGCTATACATCGAAAAAAAATTATATATTTTTAATATGTTATTAGACCCTCCGAGAGTAGTCTATTCCTGAGTTGTCATCCTTGAAAACCCTGGGCTTCTCCTATGGTGCTACGTTATTCTGGCACGTGTTTTAGTTTTTTAGGAAAAACTACCCCTTGAAAGCGTTTTCCAGGTATGTTTGTTTATTAACTTCTCAACTGGCCTACAAACCCCCGAGCGGTTTTTCGGCCGAAACGCTACACTGGCCAAAACCGCTCGGGGGTTTCGGGCGTATTTTGATGTTTACGTCTAATGAATGAATGTATGTCAAGGTCAAGTATAGCCAACCTATTCTGGGATGTACATGAGTTGCATATAAAACCATACTACTTAATTTGGTAAGGTTATAATCGTTCAATGTCAATGTCACTTCGATCAATGGGCTCTGACGGCCATGTTTGTTTGTTTTTGTTTTGGACAGTGCGCGTTTCGACTTAATTAATATTGTTTTCATTTGTTTTATGTGTTGTGTTTTGTGATAAAACAACGCCTGGGTAACTAGATCACCTCACTTTGTATTATTAACTCATAAATTTCGCAGGAGATATTAGTTTCTTTAGGATTTTTTTTTGCAATTTTTTTGCAAGTGCATTTTGCAAATTTGCACTTCACTCTGCAATTACTCACATTATTTGTTCAAGTACTAATATTTAAACTATGTCATCTAAATAGGAAATTTCATTCTGAATGCAGAAAGGTATCAATGTTATGAATTAGTCAAACCAAAATTAATTTATATGCATAAACGGGTCTGCCCCCTTCAAGCGGCCATTTTTTTTCGACTTGGCCAGTCAACGGCTACTTTCTGCTCCGAAAAGAAAATCGCTCGGGGGTTTGTAGGCCAGTTGAGAAGTTAATTGTCAATTTCATAGTCTAGGTCGTTTTTAATACAGAAATTTTAAAAATAACTATTCAGAATAATGTTTTCATCATTAAACAAAATTCAACTTTAAGAAACCGTAAACTATTTCTTTGTTTCTGAGAAAACTAGTCCTATAGGAGAAGTAATAGTCCTATAGGAAAAACTATTAGAAATACATTTGTAGATACTAAAATCACCTTCAATTTGATTCCAAAGTGGTGCTGCTAGGATTGACAGTTTTCTCAGAAACAAAGAAATAGTTTACCGTTTCTTAAAGTTGAATTTTTAATGATGAAAACATTATTCTTTTTAAAATTTCTGTATTAAAAACGACCTAGACTATGAAATTGACAATTAATAAACAAACATACACGTGCACGGCAGAGATTACGTTTAACCCTTTCTAATGACATATGTAAAAGAGAGAAAGGATTTTCGCGTAGAATTGGCAACGCGCAAGAAGACACTTTTAGGGTTTAATATTCGGGTATCCGCTTACGATTTTGGGTACCCTAAACTAGTGGTACCGCAATTTATAGATATCATTATTTGTGGTACTTAAATGCAAAGTAAGCGTTCGAGTATCACTTAAAAATACCGATCAAAACCGCTTATTGAGATACCATTTCGGTCCCTGATTTTAGCATAAAGATTCAGGTATTGAGCACGATAATGGAGTTACCCTTGGATGGAATGTCTCATGAATTTTGCCTTTACCCAAAACCTTCAATGAAACTGGAATCTACAACTTACACGTGTAGATGGAAGCAGATGGAATGAACAGCATTAGGCAGCACATAGACAGCAGAAATAGTTTTAGTGGCAGTACTACTCGTGCACCTTCATAGTACTTTCTATGGTTGTGGGAGTTGTTCTAGACGCCTGGACGAGCTTTTGTTAGACACCTTTTTTTGAAGTGAAAACTTCTTTAAGCGCGTTACGCATATTTTTAAATGAGATAAAATCTCTGAACTCGCGACACCGTTACGAGACGCAGCTACAGTGTGTGCATATATGCATGTACGTACATATATTTTGTAGTTGTTTAGTAAATCAGTTACATTTTTTTTAAGTTTTATGTTTAAATTATTTTTTATTAGTTTTCACTTCTGTCGGCACTTCAGGAGTGAAACCGTTTTTTTTAACTTTTAGACGTCTAGAAAAACTCCCTTTCGTGTTAGCAACCCTTCGTGGAAACACGTTGTATATAGAAGATAATTATTATGCGATGAAATCACTCCATGATTTCATCCGCTAGGAAATCATAAATGAATTGACTCAACGTACCATCAATAAGATGTTCGGATCGTTTATCTCAATATATTGGTACAAATGAAATAGTCGACCTCGGTAATGAGTTAACCCGACCTAGACCGTGTCCCATTACGATGTGCTATAAATATACTACTGTCTCAACGGGGCGTTGTCCAGACCAGCCTTCGGGTTATGGAGCAATTCGTTAAGCAAATACCATACCCGACGAATGTAGACTGCGTTTGCTTCTGACTATGTAGATAGGTATGTGGGTGGAGGTCTTTTGATCTACTGACCATACAGTAAAATAATAATGGCAAAAATTTTAACAAACATTACTTGTTTGCAAGAAGGTTAGGTTCTTGAAGTTCTTATAATGTAATGGCGTTGATGATGAACGGAAAATTTTATCATATTTTTTTCTCTTTGTGTAAACGATAGATCTCTGGCTCGTCTTTTTGGCTAGACATGGGAGAGATAAGCAAGAATACGTGTCACGGAGATGAAGATGTTGTACTGGATGTGTGGAGTGACGCGAAAGGATCGCGTCCCGAACTCTCGCATCCGGGGCAGCCTTTATGTCCGAGACATTGCAGATAAATTGCAAGAATGTCGCTTACGTTGGTACGGTCACCTCTTGCGAAAACCGGCTAGTTACGGGAACAAATGTCTTGCATTGGCACCTCCGCCGGGTCGTGGCAGACTGGGTAGACCCAAGAAGTGCTGGCTTGACGTCGTAAAAGGTGATATGCGTCCAATGGCCTTACAAACCAGGATGCCGAAGGTCGTGCGCAGTGGAATCGTAAAAGTAGGAAAGCGGACCCCGGGCTCCCGAGAGGGATGCAACCGGAAACATCGCTCGGATGATGATGATTATGATGATGCGAGAGATAAGCAAGATATCCAGGTAGTATCTATCAAAGCAAGTCTTGAGTCGTATCACATACTCGTCCGTAACTCTAAATAAAGATGGATCATTGTCTATTAATTGCTTTTAGACAATCCAGAAATCATTATGTAAGCCGTTGCCGGCTCTGAGAAAGAATAGTGCTGTAGTATGTTTTGAAGCTATTTCTCAGGAACCATTTAGTAAATTTTCTATGTATTTTGCGAAATTGCACATCATCATCTAGCCCCAAATTAGGACTATTATCTATTCTGTGTCCAAATTAACCTTAAGCCAAAAAGTCAAAAATGTGTCATGTAGTTTACGGAAGGATATAACCATATCCAACTTCTTCGTTTCCCGTTTCGATCGTCTTTAAACTCCCTTACAAATTATGATTGTTTTCAGTTAATGTAAATAGTATTGCAAAACGAACATTAGTCATTCACACGAGTTATTAAAACAAATTCATGTATGCATACCGTTTTTGTAATAGCTTATTAAGTTGGAATTTAAACAGCGTCATAAACATCTCTTTAATTCATTGAATGAAATAATTAACGTTTCGTAATGATTTTATGAATTATAATGTACTAGCGACTCGCCCCGGCTTCGTCCCGGCTTCGTACGGCTATATTATGCATGTATTATACATATAAACCTTCCTCTTGAATCACTCTATCTATCAAAAAAAACCGCATCAGAATCCGTTGCGTAGTTTTAAAGATCTAAGCATACACAGGGACAGACAGCGGGAAGTGACTTTGTTTTATACTATGTAATGATAATGAAGTGATGTAGGTACTTACCTATTATAAACAGGGGCGGCTTAGTTGGCTCCAGACGTATTGACGAGTTCCTTTCCTTTGGACACGGTCGATTAAGCTGAGAGGGCTTATTACTCAATCCTAAACATGTCCTAGGCACTACAGTGTCGATTAAAAGTTTCTGAACGCTCTGTATAAATAATCTGGATTATATGTAAAATGCTAATATTTTAAACTGGCCATGGCCAAGACTTCAACTGCGCATTAAGGAATACTAAGCCTCGATACTTTCGTGTAACTTTTCTATGTTTTCACTCTTCATTTACCTAGTATTTCTCCGAAAGAAGCCGAATTTTTTACACCGACCTTCTTTTACACGTCCTTTGCTTCGTCTGTTTCAATATTTCTTATTAATATCTTTTTCCACTGGCAGCTGCCGACATTAAGAAGGTTAAATCCTAACACCAATATTTTTGCGATGAGACGTCCAAATATGAAAAAAGAGAAGTGTTATAAGTTTAGCCCTTCCTATATCAGTTTGTCTGTGTCCCATCGAAGCTCTGGTGTTTTATCGAAATAAAAATAAATTATTAAGCAGTTTGGCCTGTTTTTTTTAAATTTTATTGGACATTCCACACATCGCCATCCAGCCCCAAGCTAAGTAACTAGAACGGATATACACTTATACACTTTTTTTTTGTAAAGATAGATAGATAGATAGATAGAACGCTTTATTGCACACACAAGTTACAGAAAATTAAAAACAAGACAATTAATTTAAATTATAAAAATAAAAACAGTGGCACAATAGGCGGCCTTACCGCTGAAAGCGGTCTCTTCCAGGCAACCTTAGGATGGAGAGGATGTAAATATATACTTATAATACTAACATAGAAACAACCAGACCACAAACAAATATCTAAGCATTAATACTTGTCTGAGGTGGGAATCGGACCCACAACCCTGTGTTTGGCAGTCCGGCATGGTGACCATTGTGCCAACTGGGTCGTCTCTAAGCATAAATAAGGCTGGCTATAAGTATTTTTCATTGTCGTATGTAAACCTTAGACGTCAAAAGTTTTGCTACCACTCTGTTCTATGACGGTTAAAACGTAAAGGCGAAGGTCATGCAATTAACAAAGTTAGTCGGTTAATTAATGTGGAACGTACTCCGGGGTACTTGTATGTAGCCAACTGCTCGCGAAGCCTTTGAGCACTTTACACTCCAGTTTTTGGCGTAAATTATTCGATTTTCGAATTTTAATTAAAAAAGTTTTGCAGATTGGAAATTTTGCAATTGTTGAGGAAGTAATTGTGAAATTGTTGGAACTTCCCTTCCTTTTTCGGTGAATAGGTACTGCCTTGTTTTATACATGGGTTTTGATGATTATCTTTCAGACGTCAATGTCAGGTGTTCAACCAATTTTATTTTCTCTGATCAACAGCTTGTAGAGTGCGTTTCATCAAAAAGTTCCTATGCCGTTATGTTGGCAGCAATGCAAATGAATATTGCCATAATACATTGAATGTGTTACCTGTAATTCAGGGAGATAGGGGAGCCAACATGACGGCATAGTAACCACGGCAGCATCATTATTCTCGTAAGGGTCGTTCAATGTTCCAACAAAAACGCTAGGCCGAGCTACATGGTAGGCGGAGTGGGGGGTGTTAGGTTTTATTTTCGTTACAGAATTTCTTGATACGGTCGCCGCGCTAAAAGCCCGCGATAAAAGCTATGCAATAGCTTAAAATACATCATCTGTGGAAATTTCTACTGTCTAGTTTCACGGTTTATAAGATACAGCCGGGTGACAGACAGACAGACGGACGAACGGACAGTGAAGTCTTTGTTAGGGCTCCATACCCTTTGGGTATGGAGCCCTAACAAAGCTACGATCACTCCATCTATAATTATCCTTGAAGGAACTCCCTCATTGAAATTACATATTTAAATCGTCTTTAACAAAATATTTGTCACTTACATATTAAGTTTTTTTCACGCGAAAATATATATTCTGGGGCGTGTGAAATATTTTCAATGATAATGATAACATTGTTATACGTAAATAAAAATAAAACGTTCAATTTGGAACTTTGCCCGGTATTTGATAGAATATCGCTGAAAATATAGCAGGTAAGTACCTACTTACATCATTTAATGATTCTTATTTGTTGAATACCGGTTTTATCTACATCTACAATTATCTATATTATCTATCTATAATATTTATATATTTGACCACCTAGTTGGCACAATGGTCACCGTGCCGGACTGCCAAACACAGGGTTGTGGGTTCGATTCCCGCCTCAGACATGTATTTATGCTTAGATATTTGTCTGTGGTCTGGTTGTTTCTATGTAATGTAAGTATATTATTTACAAAAGAAAAGTATATAAGTAGCATATCATATCCGTTGTCTAGCACCCATAACACAAGTCTAGTTACTTACCTTGGGGCTAGATGGCGATGTGTGGAATGTCTTGCAATATTTATTTATTTATTTATTTATCTACCGCTTTAATTAGTATTACGTATAAAGAGGGAACTGTTTCTTAAAAGTTAGAGAATCGCAATTCGATTATATTTTTTTTGATGTGTGTTCGGGCATAACTTCGTTGTTTATTAACCGATTTTTATTATTTTTGTTGTGTTTGTTACTAGAATCTGTCCTTAACCGAACGATTAAACTGATTAATATACAAACCATTTTATTTACAGACATTCCTTCTTCGGTAAACTAAGTAGATATTGCCTTTAATTGTAACTTATATTAAAAAAAATACCGTGTAAGATTTTTACTCACGACCTACATGTTAAACAGCTTATCAACAAATACTACTGGTTTTATTCATCGGAAGCTAACAGTTCTGGTTTATATTATCCCAGTTATTTAATCTCAATATTTAACGACAATCGTATTTAAAATAACCCAAAATAGTCGTAAATATTCACGCGTAATACCTATTCAATTTACATAAAGTTATTTAAAAATACATGTTATCTTGCGGCCCTTTACCTACTGTCATTTACATACATAAAATATTATTCATATTTGAACGGAGACTTCTCGTTAGTCTACCTGATTAGTTCACCTAGGTGGACTAACACGACAAAAAACGTAGAGTCCACTAATAAAATGATTAATACACGGACGGGACACGTACTTTTTGCTCAAGGGCTTTAAAGACCTAATCATCATCATCTTTTTAGTTTATTTTCTTAAAATTTTGACGACCTCTGTGGCGCGACGAGCGAACGCGCACTTGCGACGCAAAAGTTTGTGGGTTGAATTCTCGCCTCAAACAAATATTTCTTTCTGGTCTGAGTGTTTCAGTATGTATATTAGCGGTCCAAAAAACATTCAAAGTAGGCATTACACGAACCCAAAACAATTTTTAAAATTAAGGAAGATCTCAGTTCTGGAATTCGAATATTAAAGCAGACGTTTTGAGAACGATTGCACATCACAATATCTAAAAAATATGTTGATAAACAAAGAAGATATGCGCGAACATCCATAAAAAAATACATACAACCGAATCGAGAACCTCCTCCTTTTTTTTGAAGTCGGTTAAAAATAAATGAATGTCCAAAGATAATTAAAATTCAACTGTTTCTGTTTTTCCAATGCATTAAATATTTTTGTCGCTTTAATCTACACAGGTGGACTAGCCAGGTGGACAAACGCGACAACTCCATTTGAACGAATATTAGTGACGATACACGAGCGTAAAGTGTTATTATACGAATTTATGAATTCCATCGGCATAACTTCGCTCCGTGCGATGCGTGTGCGTGACTCTATAACAAAGTTAGAAGAATTTCATTGTAATTTGTTATTTTTAGAAGGCGCAAGACGCCCCTATAAATTAAGTTCATGTTATATTAATTTGGCATTTAACTATTTAGGTTAGGTATTTTTAATTATAGGGTGTTATAGGAGAGTTATAGTATATTAAGAGCGGTGTTGACCTAGTGTAAGTAGGTAATTCTGAAGGTAGTGGGGATAAATCCAGCGTAGTAATGGAATTTTCTTAAGAAAAAATTATGTGGGCTACGTTACTCCTAAACCCAATGAATCAATGTATCTTCATACAAAGCTTTATCAAAACCTGTCCAGTAGTTTAACAAAAAAACACAAAAAAATACATAGTATAAAATAAAGTCACTTTTCGCCGTCCCTATTTCCCTTTGTATGCTTAGATCTTTAAAACTACGCAACGGATTTTGATGCGGTTTTTTTTAAAGATAGAGTGATTCAAGAGGAAGGTTTATATGTATAATACATGCATAATACAGCCGTGCGAAGCCGAAGCGGGTCGCTAGTTTATGCCAATTTTTGTACTAAAAGGACATTGGTATACGTAGCGCAGCGAATGTTGGCCTCTGATGGAAAGTAGAAGGGGTATGCGCAGAACTCAATTTTCATGTATAAATATAATTTGTAATTTCATACCACACGTTAGAAGCCGCGGGGTACCAGTTAATAAGACAAGTAATGAGTGAATATTTATGCAGTTTTCATAGTCTAAATTATACGTAGAGGTTAGATATACATGTACCTACTACCTACATCTATCTTTATCACTATCACTACAATATAGTATAAAAACAAAGTCGCTTTCTCTGTCCCTATATCCCTATGTATGCTTAAATCTTTAAAACTACGCAACGGATTTTGATGCGGTTTTTTTAATAGATAGAGTGATTCAAGAGGAAGGTTTATATGTATAATACATGCATAATATAGCCGTGCGAAGCCGGGGAGGGTCGCTAGTAATATTATTAAGAAGGAATTTTTTTTTGTCGGTTATTTGTTTGAAACGAATAGGCTCGCAAAAACTTGTAAGTACCAAAATTTACCTTAATTTTCAACTATATTTATATTTTAGACTTTTCCCTTGTGGTGTAAGACCTAACTTTTAACCAAAATTGACTATTCCAGGTCAACCGGAAGTACCCTATAGGTTTTGGGTCGAAAACCTATATGGTAGTTCCCGTTGACCTATCACGAAACTTGGCTAAAAGCAACAAAAATAATAAAAAATAAAAAAGTTGTAAACGGTTTTTTTGTAACGAATACGTTTAAAAACAACATTGATTAATTATGGGCTACGTTTTATCCCGATATTCCCACTGGATCGGGAGTAACGCGGGTGAAACTGTCTAATATTTCATTTGAAAATCGATGACACAATTTCACCGGTCATAGCACCTAATACTATTATTTTGTTTTATCATACATACCCTGTTATTCAAATGAAGCCGTTCCACTTAATAACCACTCTTTGTTTTATAATTAAGGTGGCCCTTCACAAATACCTATCTATAAATATAAAATTCAAAATGATAGACTGAAAAATCAATGCACCGCTCGCAATGGATGAATCGGGTTTAAATTTGGCACACAAATAACTGTTAAATAGGCATTCGCTAGGAAAATGTTTTGTTTAATTTAAGCCCTACGCACACGAAGAGATAACATAAAATTTAATCAAAATTTTAGTCTTCTTTCCCTTATTTCAATTTATTTAGTGTCGGCGCAATACGTCTTAAATGTAGACAGGTATACCGAATGTAATTTGGAAATATTTTCCGGGCGGCTACCTGCCTGATAACCAAACCTATTTGAGAGATTGCGGTTGTAGCGTATGGTTTACCGTAGCCACCGTGCGAGGGACCGAAGGTGTGACCGTCAGCACCATGGTCTCCGAATCTCCAAAACGGCGAATCTACGTCGCTTTCTACGACACAAACGGGAGGATATGAGTATATATTTTTGGGTCTTCAAGTCGCGAGTGAATAGGTATCTTCTAGGCGTGTTAGGTACATCTTATACCGCATCGTCACCTACCATCAGGCAGGTGTGATAGTGGTCAAACGCTGACCTATCATATTATGTAAAATAAAAAAATATATATAAAATACTCGTGTCGAGGTGTTAGTTACCAAAATTTTCCGAAACGGCTGCACCGATTTGAATGAATTTTTGTGTAAATTCGTTAGGTCTGAGAATCGGCCTAACATCTATTTTTTATTGTAAATGGCACTACAACGTTTGTCGGGACAGCTAGTCTATAAATATAAAATTCAAAGTTCTGCCTGACTGACATAAACGTATGGGGTAAAGTTTTGCAAAGAATTTTGAAGAATTGAACGCGGTCGAAGTCCCGTGTAAAAGCTATAACTACTAGTTAGGTATATTATTACTTATACTATCCATTCCATGCTGGCTGATGATGGCTTTTGATGATGGCACACATCCTAACTTAGGTTTTAAGACGATTTAATGTGGTCTTTATACAAATTTTAATGTATTAAGCATCCAAAGAAAAAAACTTTGACTTTGACTTTTCAAAACTTCTAAAGAAAATAAAACATGCAAGGTTATGTGTAAATGTTTTTACGTAAGCTTAAATTCTATCTGTTGTTTTTGTTACAAATAAGTTAGCTTTACTTATAAAGTTTTTTTTAACCTGACGAAAGTCATGAAGGGAGTCCTTAACCGTTGAGTAGTTTAAAATATTAATAGATTTTCGTTTCGTATCAATAAATCACTAGGAAACCGTCCTACTGAAGTTAACAAATGGATAGTTTTCACTGTGGAATTTTCCTAATGTATTATTTGGACCGTATGATAAACAAATAACTACCATTTTAACTCAAAATACGGTAGCCGCCGCTATGTTAGTAATGCATCTCGGCAACGAATGCTATACGTTTTAACATCGTTCATTGACATGAACGCTACGATAAAAGATCTTTAGATAGAGTTTTTTCAAGATTAGAACTTGTTTTTGGACCAATTTGTTTACGGAAAATTATTTGAGATTATGAACGTAATCGGACATTGCTTTCTCCAAACAAATGTATTTCCCTGTCTATTTCCTTCCTGAATTTTTTGTCAGCCTATATTGTCTCACTGCTGGGCAAAGGCCTACTTAAGCAGTGCGGTTCTGGGCAGTGCGTGTAGGAAACTGGCCTAAGCTCAAGATCTTCACGCAATCATTTTCGGGATCTGACGCCCGTCTTCCGGCACCCAATGCGTGATAACCTCTAACTAAATCAATCATTATTTACTTTTCCATAAAAAAAATACCGTACACATGCCACTGTCATTTCCTTTTTTCAAACATCTTATTATTAAAGAAAAGATAAATGTGTCTATGCAAACCTTGGTTTTATGAAGTAAAATAAATGATTACTCAGAAGGTATTATTCAGGATGGAAATTGGGAAATATATTTTGTAAGGAAAAAAAAACAATCTACGCTTTTACCATCTGAATAGCTTTTCTACCTTTGACATTTCTCGAAATGCTTTATCAACATCGGGTTACTATACCCTAAATAGCTATTTTTCTGCTTATACTTTCCCCTATGGAGTTTTATTGTCGAGTTCTTTTTCCATTGGATAGATATCATATATCAAACGGAATTGAATTACATTTCACGGAACAAAGCATTCGTCAATGTTAGTATAATGTAAGAATAGACAGGTTGAGGTATATTTTTGTCTTGTCATTGCTGAAATAGGAATGTAATTGTGTTTGGAGAGTTATTCTAGATCGTATATGTACCTAAATACCAAAGTTTGTTTATTTTTTTATTGACGGACTGATTTGACTGAACATAGTGGTAGTTTAGAGGATAAAGAAGGTTATAGCTTACGCGGGCAAAACCGCGGGGCGCTGCTATTAATATTTTAAATTCGAAAGTTGTTATATTTCTTCCCCTTTTATGGTCAAACAGCTTAATTGATGTGGACGAAATTAAAAAAAAAAAAAAGTTGCTGAAAAGCTGTTGAAAAGTATGTCATATAAGAATAGGACATATTTTTCATTAACAGCTTGGATGGATAAGATCCATACGGAGAATAGTAATGATTCGTCCCGACTATTTCCAAGGTAGGTATCGAGAAATACGGAGGTGAAATCGTAGGCCACAACTAGAAAATACATTCTGGCTAGATTCATTCTTCATGGTCTAGGAAAGCTTCATCTCGCCACATGTAAAAAAGTTGAAACATAATGGAAGGTTTTTCAATTTCTATAAAATTGGATTCTAGCTCATTTTCGTCCACTAACGCTTTTATAATGTCTTTATCAGTAAATACCTTCTTTATTTACCAAAAATTCTTCAGCATTTCAGTAAACATTAAAACCGCAATGTTTAGAAAACTAATCAAACTGTACACAGTTAACAACAGTAGACAAACGTTAATTATCAGTCTGTTTCCACAAAGGCAACAAAAACCCGTCTGGAGATGAGTCAGACGTCTGTGGAGTCTCCGGTAGCACGCACTCGATAATTGTTTCCGTACCGGTCTTTGCCGCAATGACAATTACCAGTACTTAGTACGGGTTTTAATGAAGGGTTTTACTTGGATAGAGGGGGGCTCTTTCCATACAAACTATTACAAACGTAGTCGACTGTTTTCTCCCTGGATAATGACACTAGAGCATATAATATTTTTGGTGCATAAAACTTATAACTGTCATGACCATGCCCCTATTTTTTTTAAATCTTAATTTCTATGATAATTAGAAAATTAAAAAAACTTATATATAAAAAGAGAAGAAAGGGGGAAAAAAGGAAAAAAATCACATTTTTTAACCGACTTCAAAAAAAGGAGGAGGTTCTCGATTCGGATGTACTTACTTATGTATGTTTTTTTTATTATTATTTTTTTTTATTACTTATCGTTTTCTTATGACGTTATCACTTAAAATGATCGTCCATAAACCGACTTTACAGACAACCATTTTTTTATTATACTCTGACCTTAAAAACTTGATTGAAGATGTATTTCCAAGACATTAACCTCATATATTACGCAACAGTTTCTATCAGTATCGATATTACTATAATGATGTGTGGTCCCATTCGTATAAGTGCCTCGATTTCTCAGCTCGATTGTAATGGAATTGAAGCCATTAGGATCCCGAACCGGCCTGCCACTGTCGTAATTCAATACGATTACACTCCAGAGAGCATTTCCCTGAAAAGTACTGCGGACTTTTTTAAATGCTTATGCCTGGGATATCAAATGCACGCCTCGTAAAATTCGAACGAACTTTGGAAACTGAATTTCGATTCGCAGTAAATTTTGTGCTTTGATACCGGAAACGTGCCTGGCGGCTGTTATGCGAAATATGCTTGAATATAGTCCTATTAGGTTTGATTTTAGATTGGCAACTTATTTTGATTGATTCTGTTAAATCTTCGATATAGATATATCTATGGATCTCTGATGCTAAATTCCTCGGCCTTTCTAGCGTTGTGCAGGTTTAAGTATACTTCGACCTACTCCTTCGTAGTTGTTTTCAATTCGATATCTTAAGAGGAAAGGGTACCGGGGGATCTTTCCATACAAACTATTAAAAAACGTAGTCGACTGTTTTTTCCCTGGATGGATAATGACACTAGAGCAAATATTTTTGGTGCATATAACTTCCCAAGTAACACATTTGGTAACAAATAGCTTGCATATAGTATTTTTTTGGAACCTTTAGTAATAAAATCCACCTTGATTAAGTTCTATATAGGTGGTTAGAACCTATATGCAACCTATATATTACTAAAGGGAGAAAAATTGCAACTCATTTATAGTTGCAGAAGCGTTGCATAAGAGTTGGAATTGTTACCCTGAGTGGCACTTGGAACTAAAGGTGCAAATTGCGCGCTGTGAATGAATGATTGAACGATAAAGCGATACATTCATTCGTTGAGTGATTAATTTGTCATAACTAGTCTTATTTTCGGCGGAGATAAACGAAAAACGGTGTGCTTTGTTCTATTGTGTTAATTGTGACAGCCATATTGCATCTATTTGGTGAGTATTAAAAATGTACGTGTAAACCGCAGCATAATATCATGGAGCCCTTGCAAATGGTTTTTTTATCGTGAAACCATGGTATATTTACTTAGTAAATTTTGATGCGCCTACAATTTAATCAAAAAATATCAAAAAATATGTGCTGATCAAATAAATAAGATAATACTTTACAACAATTTGGTTGTTAAAAACCTAACATTATAGTTTCACAAAAAGTATAATGTCAACAACAGTTATTAAAACTTATTTTGTTATATGTAATTGTAATAAAATACCATTAAACAAAATGCTTTTCAAGGTCATTATTTTTAAACATGGCGATTTAAAGTAGACCTATTAGTTCTTATTTTCACTCATTTGTTACCTTATTGGAACTCTTAAGCCCAAAAATCACTCATTAGTACCTAGTAGTGATATTTTTCACTTCACAGGTCTTGCTGTCTCTACTTTGAATTGGGGATCCTCAAGACACCCGTCTTGAGGATCCCCAATTCAAAGTAGAGACCAAACCCCAGAGACAAAACCCATTGTGAAGGTTAATAAAGTAAAAAAAGTATTTACTTAACTTGTAAAGTCGAGGACTGTCTGTACAACTGTCTGTGCAACTGTCTGTCAACTGTTTGTGCAACTGTCTGTACAACTGTCTGTCACTGTCTGGAACTGTCTGGTACTGTCTGGTACTGTCTGGTACTGTCTGGTACTGTCTGGTACTGTCTGGTACTGTCTGGTACTGTCTGGTACTGTCTGGTACTGTCTGGTACTGTCTGGTACTGTCTGGTACTGTCTGGCACTGTCTGGCACTGTCTGGCACTGTCTGGCACTGTCTGGCACTGTCTGGCACTGTCTGGCACTGTCTGGCACTGTCTGGCACTGTCTGGCACTGTCTGGCACTGTCTGGCACTGTCTGGCACTGTCTGGCACTGTCTGGCACTGTCTGGCACTGTCTGGCACTGTCTGGCACTGTCTGGCACTGTCTGGCACTGTCTGGCACTGTCTGGCACTGTCTGGCACTGTCTGGCACTGTCTGGCACTGTCTGGCACTGTCTGGCACTGTCTGGCACTGTCTGGCACTGTCTGGCACTGTCTGTAACTGTCTAGAATGAAACTAATGTATGGAACCCTCAGCGCGTGAGTACGACTCGCACTCGATCGGTTATTATTTTTAATTAGATCTTGTGGTTCTAAATGAGAAAAAAATGAAACCGATCTACGCTTTACAGTGGCATATAAGAGTATATTAGACCTTACAAAGGCAATTACACTAAGGTTCCAAATGAGCTGCAATAATAACTCTTGAGCCACTACAAGTGATAAATAACTCATATATACTACTTATTTAGTACTAGAGGTGCCAAATGAGGGAAAAATACCACCTATTAGGGCACAGTTCTTTAGGGGGATTTTAAGATGTCATATGCCTCTTTGAGTTCTAAAAGAGAGAAAATTAAAACCTTTATGCGCCTATGAGTAATAGATTCGGCTTAATGCTACCATAGGTAATAAAGCAGAAACAAAAATCACTCAAAAGCAACCGTTAGTGATAAGAGTTACTCATTTGCAAATACGAGTGCTGTTTGCATCTTTAAGTAATACCATACACTCTTGCATCACTTATATGCTACCTACAGTTGCAAAATAAGTTCCAAAATTCACTAACGTGCTACTTGGGTTATAACTGCCATGACCATGCCCCTATTTTTCGTTTGTTTTAATTTTTTTATTTTTAATTTTATGATAATTAGAATATGAAAAAAACCAAAACATAGGGGCATAGTTGTCGTGTGCCTGTACCAAATAAATGTTTTTCTTTCTTTCTTTCTTTCATTTAGCAGTAGGTTTTATGGCACAAAAATATTTGTGCTAGTGTCCAGGGAGGAAACAATAGACTACGTTTATATTTAGAGAGCGCAGGTAGCCTTTCACCTTAATATTATTTGTTTTACTATACCTTTTTCTAGATCGGTGTTGACCTAGAAATACCGCGATTTTCAATCCCAAGGTCGTGGGTTCTAAGTCACTTACGAAATATTTATGTACGCTAATTGACATTGCTCTTACGGTGAAGAAAACATCGTGATGTAACCCGCGGGTTAGTTGACTTCTGATTAATAGACAAGTTATTTCTTCTGAACACGGTCGACTGAGCTGAGAGGTTGGTATAGGTTACTCCTTCTAATATGTCCCAGGCGCTACAAGCAGCGCAATGAATAGCTTAGATTAAACAACGTGGTAGAATCGTTGATTGGTTTGTGGCAGTATCGTGTCTCTTTGGTTGTTTCTCGGCCAGGAAGGCAACTCAGACCAGGGGCATAATTCTGCTATTTTGCATTAATAGATCTATCATTGTCATTATATCGAGACTCTATTGATATTATATCGAGATTGTGATTTTATTTGGTATTCTGCTAAAGTTTATTTACCATCGCAATATAATCGCTATGGAGTCTCAATGGAATGGTAATAGATATATAATAGATGGTCGCTAGTGTTGCCTAGTAACACGATATTATAATACGTTGCTAAGCAATAGGTATACCATTTTGACACTATCGAGATTCCATTGACTAGGCCCCTGGACGTGGTGCTCCCTACCCGCCCACATACTTCCTCCACTTAGGCCTTCACAAGACAAATAATAAAGGACACGCAATCATTTTGAACGGAAATTAAACGACAAATCAATCTGTCAAACCCGTTAATTAACCTTTCCAAAATTTCATTAATCTCATCGAGTTGTAGAACCGAAGGAATTCTCGTTTCCGTGATTAACTAGACAGACAGGGAAAATATCTTACATAACGGAATCGATTAAAAAGACAATGGCATCGTGCGAATTGACAACAATCGAATGACGCGTCTCGTCTGTCTGTCGTTATCGAGTTATCGATATTGAATCGAATTGTGCAATGAATATGGAATTGATAGTTATGTGATAGTACTCTTTATTAGATTGTACCTATAATTTGTGTCTGTTATAAAGTTTTTTGTACTTACTCAATAAATAAATCAATGTATATACCTATCTATTCTTAGTATTACTGTGTATTACTGTTGGTGTACCTAATAAATAAGTATATTAAACAAATAAATAAATTAAATAACTAAATAAAAACATAAATTAACACTAGATGTTTCTGCAAACGTTGTTTTGCCAAATAAAAATATTATAAAGGAAAAAAAAAGGGAAAATTTTAAAAAATTATGTTGTTCGATTCTCAGACCTAACAAAATATCACGCAAATCGGTTCAGCCGTTTAGGTGGAGTTTGGTAACTAATACCGCGACACGAGAACATTGCAGGACATTGCCCACTAAGCAAATAGGCTTGTGTTACGGTTACCATAGCTTGAGTGGGGCTAGATGGCGCTGTGTGCATTGTCTTACAAGTAAATTTAAAAAATCTGAAAAAATATTTTCGGACAATATAAGGCGAGAAAAGACCTATTTTGTATTGAAAAATACGCGGTATGTAATGTATAGCCCTCTTATATTCTATTAATCGTTTTTTTTGGCCCGCGCCCCATATGGTTGACATTTTTCAAATATATTTTACAGCCATCAAAATCATCTAGAATTAGTTAAAAGGAGAGTTTTCTAGTTTGCTACTCAAAAATTGTATTATTATCATAATATTCAGCAATATAATCAGATAAACGTCGCCAACAAAACAGTCATTTTAAACAAAGTCTAAAATTACAATAATGATGCACTAAAATTCTCTTATCTACTCTGTTTAGTAGTCAAAAGTAGACAACATTCATTCTTTGAATACAATATTTACATATTTCTGGGATTATGAACATTTAAAACTAGCTGCACCCCGCGGTTTTATCCGCGTTAGTGTCTCTTTAAAAGTTATATTGATTTCCTACAAATATAAAATACATAATCCTACTAATATTATAAATGTGAAAGTTTGTGTGTGTGCGCGTTATCAGCCATTTCTTGAGGTCGTATCACTTCACTATCACTACATAGTATAAAACAAAGTCGCTTTCTCTGTCCCTATATCCCTATGTATGCTTAAATCTTTAAAACTACGCAACGGATTTTGATGCGGTTTTTTTTAATAATAGAGTGATTCAAGGGGAAGGTTTTTATGTATAATACATGCATAATATAGCCGTGCGAAGCCGGAGCGGGTCGCTAGTTTCTAATAAATCATTTCTCAGTGCTCGTCTATGTTCTAAAAGAAACCCCCATGCGAAGCTTCAGACTCGTTGCTCCTGTGGTTTTAGAGATTTCTTAATAAGTATTTTGCTCTTTTATATGTATTTATATTTTAACTTATCAAGTTCATGGTCTCCCCCTATTCAATAATGGATGATGATATTTTTAAACGAAACGCAAGGCCAAAGTTTCTCGAATTCATTTTGTTTATTTAATAAAAAATGAACCTTGAATAATTTCTGTTAAAAGGGTTACATACCGCGTACTTTTCTATACAAAAATAAGTAGAGCTCTTTTCTCACCTTATTATTGTACGATTTCGGTTTTCACAAAAAATATAGACAAAAAAAGGAATTTTGTTGCAATTTAAGGATAGAAAACAGTTATAACCCGAAATTAAAATTCTACCAAAAATGTAATTGGTATGTGATCCTCTTAAAGGGTCAAGTCTTTCGCTTTTGAACACTGTTTCATTTCCAAGGGAAACTGAATGTCTTCGTAAAATTCAACAGTTTTCAGGTCTAAAATGGTTTCATTAAAACCAACAGTTTAAAAATGTAAATTACATTCTTTACGTAATTGAACACGTCGGTGAAGATTCTTTGTTTATTTTCATACATGAAAAATTTATATTTGGTTGTTTGTTGTAATAATAAAGTTATGTTATTTAAATTGTTTATCTATACAGAACGAGTCAACATTCCACCGCAAAATCTGTAAAGTGGAGTATTTTTAATGCGTTCACTACCCCTGTAGCTAGGTAGGTATAGTACATTTATAGCTTCTTTTTTTTTCACTTTCTGCTCTCATCTTAATCTATCTACATATCTATCTGTTTTATATAAAAGATTCATAACAAAATATCTGAAACTACAAGAGCTGAAACTTCGCAAAGTGGTTCTTTTTAGGACGTAGGGGCCAATAAGAAAGGATTTTTGGTTAAAAAGGTCAGATAAAGTTTGGAGTAATTATTAAGTATGCTTTGTTTGAAGGAATTTATCCCTCACAAACCGGTATCGGTTTTTTTTAATTTAAAAAGTAGACGTGTTTCATTGTTTTTGTATCATCATCACTATCACTATCACTACATAGTATAAAATAAAGTCACTTTTCGCCGTCCCTATGTCCCTATTTCCCTTTGTATGCTTAGATCTTTAAAACTACGCAACAGATTTTGATGCGGTTTTTTTAATAGATAGAGTGATTCAAGAGGAAGGTTTATATGTATAATACATGCATAATATAGCCGTGCGAAGCCGGGGCGGGTCGCTAGTATAAAATAAAGTCACTTTTCGCCGTCCCTATGTCCCTATGTTTTCCCTTGGTTTGTATGCTTAGATATTTAAAACTATATACGCAATGGATTTTGATGCGGTTTTTTTAATAGATAGAGGAAGGTTCAAGAGGAAGGTTAATATGTATAATACATGAATAATATAGCCGTGCGAAGCCGGAGCGGGTCGCTAGTTTTATATATTTCGTACATACAATGAGCCGATGTCCTGTTGGCGTATTTTCATTCTGTCTAATTCCTTTTAAGACTTAATTTTAATATTCTGTCACGTCAAAGCCTGCGCACCTAATTATAAATTGTAATTAGCTTTGTTCACTTGTTTACAAGTCTGTAAATTTTAAAATTTTCCTAGAATTTCGACTTTTACCTACCTATCAACTAAAATATCTAATAAATATTCAAGTTGGTATTAACTGGGATAGTCAAATGTAGCCATTTTCAAAGTTAAAAAATAATTTTATTTTGAAATAGCAAGAGAATAAAAAGAGAAAATAAATAAATTTTAATGGGTATTTTTTAAACTTGGTTCCGAAAGCGACTTTCACACAGTAGAAGGAGACTGGACTGCCGTCTAGTTCTGAGAACCATTGATGACGTCATTAATGTCGGTACCACGTCTGTATGGACCTCATGCGCTTGACTTTCTTCTGAAGCAGCAGCATGCCATAGAGGAGAGCTTCCGCAGTCGGTGGGCAACCAGGGACGTAGATATCCACCTGGTAACAAAAACATATTCTTTATGAACCAGGCCTGGTACACTGCTGGCTTTGGGCAGAAGCTACGATCAGATCAGCGATTTGCTGCTGGTTTCATACCTCCAGGAAAAGCTGTGAGTCTGACGTATCTCACATGTAACACGGTCAAATATAATCGTCAATATTGCTTAAATTATTACTAAAAAAATTACACAAATTATCGACAAACTTAGTCCGTTAGTGGCTTTTATATCCTTACTAGCTGTTGCCCGCGCTTCGTACGCGTGGTAGTTATAATACTTAAACCTTCCTCGAGAACCCACTATCCATTGATGAAAACAGCATGAAAATCGGCGCAGTAGTTTTTGAGTTTATATCGAACAGACAGACAGACAAACGCGGCGGAGGACTGGTTTCCATTAATATTTGCATAAATAAACGCTAATTCTGAAGTCGTATTTCGCGATCGACATCATCAAAGTCTTACGAAATCGGGGACCTAAAGAGCCTCTTAGTTTCCTCATATATCATTAGTAGTTTATTATCTTACTAATTTACAAAAACCTCTTCTCTCTCAGTACGCTTACACCTTAATATAGTGGACTTTTGTAGAAATGGAAACAAAGCCTTTATGAGCCTAAAGGTTAAGGCTGCCTGCCTATCCACAGAAGAGGAGCAGAGAGGAGCGCAGCGGCGTTTCCGCCAATAGCACACCGCAAAAACTCCGCGTACGAAGTTTTTATGCAATTATATTGGTGGAAATCGCTCCGCCCCTGTGGATAGGCAACTTTAGGAATTTCTCAAACTTTTACTATGCTAATGGAAATCCTTACCGGTATAATGCGATCACAGCCTCTCACAGTCGAATACGTGTAATGGTAATAGCCCCCGCCATTAGCGCAGCTGCCCATTGAGACCACCCACTTGGGATCCGGCATCATGTCGTAGGTCTTTCTCAAGATGGGCGCCATCTTGTTGGTGACAGTTCCGGCGACGATGATCACGTCGGTCTGACGTGGAGTCCCTCTGAAGACCATGCCGTAGCGATCCATGTCATATCTGTAAAAAAACACAGGTTTTAGTGTTCCGTACCTCAAAAGGTAAAAAAAGGAACCCTTATAAGATCACTGTATTGTCTGTCTGTTTTTGTCAGGCATTTCATATTAGCTGCTTGCGGACTTTACCTTTGTTGAACTATAAAGGTATACCTCTATGGTAGAAGCATTCAGCAGTTGATATACAAGCGTTTTGCTCGTATCAATGTGCTAATAGCACCAGTGGATTTCAGCCTTTACGTTTCAAATTATACTTGGTAAAAAAGATTATTTAAATACAGAAAATATTTTAGATTTTTGAATTCTTCCATTCTCTTGGAAGTGAATAATGGTACAAATATGTATTATAAAATTTATTTTGCGCACAAAAAAACCGCCATTCATCGGTAATGTGAATGACATGTCTAAAACGACCTTTGCTTATCCGAAAATGCCAAAATTCAACCTTTGCCCTGATCGTGAAGGCGTGATAATCTTTGCTACATTGGCTTTACAACAAAGCCTTTGTTGAAAACTGAAAGGTTTCCATTAATTGACGAAGCGAAAAAAAAACAGAATATTTTGCGACGAAAAAATGAAAAGAGAAATGTTTATTTCATTGTTTGTTTCGTTAATTCCGCGGTTCCTGTTTGGCTTATCTTTTCAGCGGAATCACACTTAATGAAAGTATTCTCCCTGAAAATAAGAATTAACTAATGGAAAGCTGAACCCGCGTGGGCGAGCGGAAATTTCCACACCGCATTTCACAAAGGAAAGAGGAAGTTTATTTGTTTTTGGTAGACTTAGGAGAAAAAAAACATAAATGACTGACATGACGATGTTTAGCTGTATAATCAACGGTCAAAAGTCTCCGCCACCGTAACGTTTACAATCCTGGGGCCCTACCGCGGTAAGTGCGTCGGCTTCAAGCCAACGCGTCGCCTTGCGCCGACCCGCGTTCCACACTGGGCGAAATTTTAAACCTGCCTTTCATAGGAGTTTTGAAAAATTAAGTGGTTTATTTCGTGTGTTTTAAGTATGCAGGATTGTTGGGGACATCAAAACATTTAAAAATAAGTGATTCTGGTTATGTTATTTTTAAATAACACTACAAAATATGACTTTGTTTTTTTTTTAAATAATATAACCATAATCACTTATTTTTGAATGTTTTGATGTCCCCGACAATCCTGCATACTTAAAACACACGAAAACACTACTTAATTTTTCAAAATTTCTATGAAAGCCAAGCTCAATTTTCCGCCTATTGTGAGACGCGGTTTGGGATATCGACGTTGGCTTGAAGCCTACGCACTTACCGCGGTAGGGCCCCTGTGCAGCACTATTTAAACATTATTACAACGTAAGTTGTGGATCGAACCCACGTCGGTTAGTGTAGCGGGTGGCGGCTTAAGCCACTCTGCCAACTAAAGATGTTAAAAATAATAATCGCACTGAGTACTATTAATTCAAGTATTTATGTTTGCGTGTAACGTCTATCACAAGAAGGTCGTAAGTCCAATACCTGTCTATAGTATTATTGTAGCAAACTGATAGTGGACTTATGACGCATACTGTACATATTTGCACAAACCCCACTCAACGTACGCGTATAACCAATCTTACGTATTACGCCAATTACGCAAGCTTAAGCCGATGAGGCACGACGGCCTACAGCGTAACTAGATACATGGTGTCAATAACGCGTTCACTTCAACTGACGGTTTCATTAGAACACTCTGTATTATTATTTACTCTCTAGTTCGTGACTTCGTGGCTTTGGATGCTGTCACGATTTTTTTTCCATAATAATTTTGTTTAAACCATTCTAAGCACGAAGTCAACGTCGAATCTTATGATCACTTTCAATACGTTTTGGATGTGAGTTTCGGATCGCGTCTTTCAATAAGAATTATTTATATTAAATTATGAATTGAACATATACGGGATGATTTTTTTTATGTGGGCCCAGAACACACGGTGAAACGAAACTGCAACGAAACCCTTTTTAAAATTATTGATTTGAAACCAGTTTCAACCATTTTCCACACACGCTGCAACCACAATCATTTCGGTTTCTTTGAGAACAGACGTCTGCAAAATGAGTTCTTCGAATTCTTCGATTTTGTACAAAAGAAGCCAAACTCGATGAATGAAACGCAACGCGAGTTTCCTGCACGACGGTTTCAATGCGACTGATTTGCAACGCGTTTCAAACCGGTTTCAGACTGGTCGCGTCATGTGTGGTCTCTCTACGGAATCTATGGCAGAAACTTAGATGCAACTCAAAAGTAACTAGAAGTTGCAGTTTCGTTGCAGTTGCGTTTCACCGTGTGATCTGGGCCTAAGAGATAGTGTTGCACTATCGATTGGTATAAAAATATAAGATGATTATTTTTTTGCAAAATCAACAGGTTCAATTCCTGGCTAGGGTAATGACTTAAAAAAAAATCTAATAATGCAGTTTTAGTTTTTGTCAAAATCGGGCACGCAACTCCTTTCAGCACTTTTCGCTATCTCTTATAGTTTAGGATATAGCCCTGAAGGCTCTCATACAAAAATTCAATAAATAATTTATCTATAATTATATAAATACGACGAGAAGTACGACGATATAATACGAGTAGTAATAATACGAATAGTATGACGAGTGAGTTTTCAGGTGGCTAAAACCTCAAGATCTTAAGATTGTTATCAGCTGGGACCATGACTGCCCGTTGCTTTCCGAAAGGAATTTTTGTATTCGGTTTACTATTTTATTAATCTCACTTACAAACCCCACGCAACATAACTATAACAACTAAAAAATTCAAAGGTAATCTATCCAAAGGTTAGTAATCAATAAAATATGAAATTGAGTACCTGGGAGCAGCATAATGCATCATTTCTAGGGCACAACACGCAAGCCCAAATGTCAGGGGCCATATCGAGTTCTTTCTGCCCCAGTTCAGGATGTCATCTAATCGGGCTGCCACCCATTCCCCTCTAGACTGAAAGCAAAATATTAAGAAGGTATAATAAAAGTCAATAAATATTGCAGGACATTCCACACAACGCCATCTAGCCCCAAGCTAAGTAGCTAGACTCGTGTTATGGGTGCTAGACAACTGATATACTACTTATATACTTTTCTTCTTATAATACATAGATATAACCAGACCACAGACAAATATGCCTGCAATCCTGTGTTTGGCAGTCCGGCATGGTGACCATTGTGTCAACTGGGTCTTCAAAGTAATCCCTAGATGTGCGCTAATTAATATTGCTCTTATGGTGAAGGTTAAACATCGTGATGAAACCCTCGGCTTAGTTGGCTCCAGATGTATTGACGAGGTCTTCACTCTGGACACAGTCCTAGTAGACTATGTCCAGAGGAAAGAGAGAGTGGTATAGGTTCTAGGCAAGCCTCCTCTATCGAATACATGTCCTAGGCACTACAATATCGAATACATGTCCTAGGCGCCCTGAATAGCGAGGATTAAAGTTGCTGGCGTTAAAAATCCTTCCTCATTGTAAACGGCTCGACCGATTAGAATGAAACTCTGAATGAATGAAAATCCGTTTTACTTTTCATCAGGGTCGTCAGAATAAGCAAAAATCCGATAGTCACACAGGCACAGGCGATGCCGTGGTTAAAAGCTAGCATTGTAGAATCATCAGTCATCATCAGCAAAACTGAATTCAGTAGAATTACCATAAGTACTTCAAAAACATATTACGTCCACCGAAATTGAACTGGAATCCATCCAAGTATTGAAATGCGTAATTGCAAACATCCACTCGAATTACCTTCGTACCTGGATATCCACCTAATCGTTGAATTTGAGAGGGTACCCAATGATGTGAACTGAATGGAGGGCTTCCATTGTGATTTGTAGACGTCCTTAGAGACTTAGTGGAATTCCACATTGTTACGTTTTATTATTGAACGTGGTGTTACTGAGTAACACATGTTCTTGTTTGTTTTCACCATTTTTCTTAGTAACATTTGTTTGTTTGTTTTGTCAGCCGATGTTATTAGTATTGAAGTGTAAAAATCTTAGTGTTGATTGTCTGACTGACAAGGCACAGCGGCACTATTTTTTTTTAAATTCGCACGTGATATGCGAGAGAAGCTGCAGAAAATCTAATGATTTCCGTATAGGTTAAAAATGGCCAAATCACAAATGTCCAGAGGGTGCTAAATATCAATATCCCAGAATGTCCATATCCCAAAATGTCCAAATCCCTGAATGTCCACATCCCAAAATGTCCATATCCCAGAAAGTCCAAATACCAGAATGTCCATGTCCCAGATTGTCCATATTCATACCAGAGTTTCTATTTTACTTTATTGAAACAAAATTATATGGTAGATTAAAAAAAATACTGTTTTGGGATAATGACATTCTGGGATATGGACAATTTGCACCCTCTGGACGTTTTGGGATTTAGACATTTTGAACATAAAAGATGATTTCTAAAATGTTAGCGATTGGAGAATCTAATCACGTGTTAATTAATCTCACGACTAAAAACTTTAGCAATTGCTTAGTCTTATCTAGTTCCAAATCTGGAGCCGCACAAAATCTCGTGTCTGAAAACCTTGAAGCTAGTGCTGAAGATAAGACCAGCCCGGATCTCTGAACAAGATACCACGATAACACCTCGCAAATAGACTCAAAATAATTGGATTGGAATTCCGAATTCAGGGTTGGTTCTAGGAATATTTCGGTTTACTTTAGTATCGTGTAAATCCACTTTACCTTAATACTTTTGGCACGTTTTCTTTTCCGGTTTTCCTTTTGACTAAGTTTATGGTACTTATCTTTTTCAAAGATCCTACAGTAAGAACTGCGACTTGAATTCTTAATGAAGTATAAACTCAAACGTTTGATAAAACTGTTTCCTTTAAATTATATTCATAGGTTCTGAAACCATAGAACCGATTTTGATAAAACTTGGAGCATTGATACCTTGGGAGTAAAATAGATTACTTTTTATATCGATATTCCCAAGGGATCGAAACCGAGGAGGATATCATACCACTGAATTTTTATAAGGATTTATCGTTACGGAGCATAACTGTTTTCATCCCTTAAATTGCAACAAAATGTTATGTTATTGATGTCAAACTCTTGAATATTTCCATTTTAGGCTTTTAAGTGAAACCGCGGAGCGCTGCTAGATTATTATACACAGTTATTGGTAATTATAAAATAATTTAGGGGTTATTTCTGTGCACTTAAACAACTTTTGTTCTATGACTTTTGGGAATCCCAACAATTTTCGAAAATTTTCAGGTTACCAATAAACCTGTAGATACAGAAACACCAAGACCAAGTATAGCAGTATAGTCTGATCCAACTTAATATCACGCTATGGTCGGATGATCCCTACTCGGAAGGTATTACCGTACCCCACTCTGTCTGTCACGATTTGTTTACCCCATCGTTCATCATCCGGCTTCTTCGGCTTTTGATGTTACCACGGTATCTTTAATCGGAACACTTTAACGTTTAAGGATTTTTTCCGGCAACATCTGTTTATGAAAAGGATATTCGGCGCCATTGTAAAATGCACTAATAATTCTGAGAACAGCACAAATTACTGCATTTTCATGAAGCTATTCTGCTCACACACCAATTTCATAAAACCAACTCGAATTAACCTTTCAAATAAAAAAATCGAATTCGGACGTCATAATTTAGTAGCCCTTATTTTTGATTATTATTCCAATCAAAAATAATCGACAACAAAAATCCTACTAATATTAAAAATGTGTGGGTTTGTGTTTGTTTGTTACTCCATCATGCTAAAACTTACTGAACCGATTGCGTTGAAACTCGGTATGTAGATAGCTGGAGACCTGGATTAACACATAGGCTACTTTTTATCCAGACTTTCCCGTGGTATCGGAACTTACGCTGCTAGTAAAACTGTAGACCAACCTAACCAAACCAAGTTTCGTCTAGATCGGTTTTAAAATACGAACTGTAGAGAAAAGGAAAGCAAAGGAAATTTAAGTAAGGAAAGCAAATGCCAAACTAGGTCAATTATACATGGAGAAACACTACCAGAAACAAATATCTGCAAAACAGTAGAGATACCGAATACCCATTTGCCTTTACTGAGCAACAAACGTGTAACCGTACGCATATTATTATAGGGTAATAAGTACGATTGCGTACGTGGTTCATACCTTTTGAATAGCTAACAAAATTTTATACATTTCATAAAATTCAGCTACATCTTTATTCCTGCTTATAATGAACGCGATTGTACCATAATTTGATTGTAACATAATATGACTAGCTTTTGCCCGCGACTTCGTCAGCGTAACAGTCGAAAATGGTTCTAATAGGATTGGACCAAGGAATCCTGTTGTTCCATACAAACTTTGCCCCCCTTTTTCACCCCCTTAGGAGTAGAATTTCGGAAAATCCGTTCTTATCCGATGCTTACTACATACAAAGAACACACCCTCCAAATTTTAAGTCTCTACGATCAGCGGTTTAGGCTCTGCGTTGATCCGTCAGTCAGTGAGTCATTCAGGACAAAGCATTTTATATGTATAGATTGTATCATTGACGACCCAGTTGGCACAATGGTCACCATGCCGGACTGCCAAACACAGGGTTGCGGGTTCGATTCCCGCCTAAGACATGTATTTATGCTTTGTTTTATTTATGCTTGTCTGTGGTATGGTTGTTTCTATGTATTATAAGTATATATTACAAAATAAAAGTAAATACTTAAGTAGTATATCCGTTGTCTAGCACCCATAACACAAGTCTAGGTACTTAGCTTGGGGCTAGATGGCGATGTGTGGAATGTCCTGCAATATTAATATTTATTTATTTATTTGAAATACCGAAACGCGAAATTAAAATACAGTTTTTGAAAGCGAGAGAATTTTTTGTGCAATTCCGGCTTGGTGCTACTGAGAGTGGTCTAGGCTGACCTAGTTTCAGTTTCAGGTTGCAGCATTTTAATTTCCTGTGAACACTGAATGTTAGGAGTCAAACGCATAATACCTGTCGCCGATAGCTAAAATTATTATAAGTTTAGATTTTTTTGTAGGTCCTTCATTTTGGTGTAATTTAAAGATCTATCTGTTTCTGGTCATGGTGTTTCTTTATGTATTTACTAAAAAAAACTAAATGAGTATTCCAAATGTTGTCTGTTAACCATATTATAAGCCTATTTGTTGCTAACTAACTCTGAGTACAATATCTATATAAGTTGTTTGTTATTTTAAATCGAACTCAATATTAATAAAACATAAATTTCACTGACACAAAAAACCCCATAAAGAATCCCTTTTTATAATAAATCAGCGACCCGCCCCAGCTTTGCACGGGAAACAGAGCATATACGCCTAAACTTAATTATTCCCTCTGTCCATTGGTGAAAGCCATATGAAAATCCGTTTAATAGTTTATAAGTAGATCGCGTTCAGACAGACAGACGCGGCGATGGTAAGTGTCGAAGCGGTCTAAGATGTAACACGCTTACATAGAAGGATATCTTCTATTAATTTAGTATTTATTATAAAAAAACCATTAATTACAATAAATTAAAAATAAATAAAACAAATAAATTATAGTGTCAAAATACAAAACAAAAAAAATGTCAAGTAAGTCAAGTCGGTCAAAATATCAGTAATATAAATAAATAAATATTACAGGACATTCCACACATCGTAATCTAGCCCCAAGCTAAGTAACTAGACTTGTGTTATGGGTGCTAGACAACGGATAATATACTACTTATAAACTTTTTCGTTTGTAAATATATACTTATTATACATAGAAACAACCAGACCACAGACAAATATCTAAGCATAAATACTTGTCTAAGGCGGGAATCGAACCCGCAACCCTGTGTTTGGCAGTCCGGCATGGTGACCATTTTGCCAACTGGGTCGTCAATATAATACATAAGTATCTTCTTGAAGACCTCCAAATAAGCGACTTTCAAAGGATTGAAAGTACCTTGCAATCTTTACCTGCCCCGGAAAATGAAACGGTGAATACTTCCTCAATTCCCCTTCCCTTGGTGCCTTAGTACCGTGCAAAGGTACATATCGAATTTTCCTGGGCTCGCAGCTGCTTGCATATCTCTTAACATCACCGGCTTCGACAGATTTAGTACTTGGTACCAGGGCTCGGTCGACATCGTTTATTGGTACAAGGTTCTTGTATAATCGGTGATTGC
Organism: Idaea aversata; assembly: GCA_907269075.1. NCBI lineage: Eukaryota > Metazoa > Arthropoda > Insecta > Lepidoptera > Geometridae > Idaea > Idaea aversata. The sequence continues at coordinate 3,024,801 of OU026100.1, forward strand.
CTGTAACTCTTCAAAAGTGGAATAAAGTATTAAAAGTCTACTATTATTATTATTTATAACGAGTCTACACTGTTCCACGTTGCAGGGACACCAGTAATTCCTATAGGAGTCAAGATCATCCCGCCATCGTCGCATAAAATTAAAAAAAAAATGGTTGTCTGTGAGGTTGGTTTACGGACGATAATTTTACGTGATAACGTCTTAAGAAACAGATTTTTTTTTTCATTTTTTCCTTTATACTAAGACGTCTATTCGTCACTTGTCACCATAACACAAGCCCAGATGAGCGATATTATTATTACTGCGTGCTGTGTGACGTCATTGTTGACATGACGTCACCGGAACGTGACAATGTCGACACACATCGGGAACGTGACAATGACGTCACACAATGGTAACGTGACAATGAAGTCAAAAAAACAGTAAAAGTCGACCTCTCTGCCAAAAGAATGCATGCTCTTGTTTTTCTTAAATTCATTGTTTTGATAGTGTAAAATCTCTCAAAAGCCAGAGCTATGCCACTTTCTGAACCGTTACCCACCTAGCCTTAGTGAACTTCCTTCCTCTAAAATTCAGTAGGCGTGTTTCATTTTCATGATTAACTGTTTTCAGTTGACAATAGAAGCTATTGTGTTATGAAAACGTGGCACAAACATTTTAACTAAGATTTATGGACACTAGTTCTAAACAGAACATTTCAAATAGACTGCTCTTAATTTAAGCCCTTTTATTTGGCCGTTTTTAGTAGTCTTACCAGTAAAATTACTGTGTTTCTTTCCCAATAGACCCACTTTAAGACCTCGCTGGTGATAACACCACCCGGTAGGTATAAACCTATCATATGTGGCGAGTACCTACTTGATAAATTGATAGCAAACTGCGTGGAGAAGAAGTTTGAAACACATGTTTCGTGAACAGAACTACTGGGAATTCAATTCCCATTTGTTCTGTGAACAGAACTAATGGAAAGATAATTCCCTGTAGTTCTGCTGACAGAACTACTCAACAGAACGTGGGAATAGAAGTATTTTTTTAGCTTTAGTTGTACGTAGTTTTTATTTTAAATTGTAATTACTTTCGATCGAAGCAAATGATTGTACTCGTAGCTTCGAATAGATTCCAATCTTAACTTAAATTGCAAGGTATAGATTAAATATGTCATCCAGGGCAAGAGCTTTGTTCCAACCGCTACTTTTATTCTACTCTGGCTTGGCAAATGTCTATGTACCTTCAACCCTGCCTATTATAAATGTTTTCACACCTTCAGCTCTAGAATCTCGGGTTACAGACCTTCGTAATCTCAACGTAAAACAAGTCATTGAATCCCAAGGGAAATATATTATATCCATTTTGTTCAACGAATTAAACAATTCTACTCATCAAGTGTATTTTGTTCAAAATAAGTTGGATGAAATTCCCAAGGGATTAAAGTGTTTTGAGTTTGGAACGTTGAAATTTAATGTAAAAGTTTAGTAGACGGTGTGAAAAGTAGAGTATGCATCTCGGGATAAACCATGTATTTGCCTTAGGCGGCTTGAACCCCTCGCTTTGTTTAGAACTCTACATAACTCCCTCATTACGCTCGGGGTCCAATATGCCCGTGCCGTAAGACGTTACTTTACTCTCTTGTTGCATAATCTACTATTAAGTCCTTAAGAGAAAAGGTACCCGGCTCTCTCTCCATACAAACGTAGTCGACTGTTTCCTTCCTGGATAATGATTAATGACACTAGCACAGTAGCACTAATATTTTTTTTGTATAAAACCTATAACTGCCATTACTATGCCCCTATGTCTTGGTTTTTAGTACCGAAAGTAAGAGTTAAAAACAACAAAATAGTATATATAAAAAATAAGACATAGGGGCATGGTCATGGCAGTTATAAGTTTTATGCTACATGCTTTATGCTAATATTTGTGCTAGTGTCATTTTACAAGAAGGAAACAGTCGACTACGTTTGTATGGAGAGAGAGCCGGTACGCTTTCCTCTTAATATCTCAAACCACTGTACAAAACTTTCATTAGCTTTGTAACTTATTTCGTAATTAAACTATTACATTCTCACATCTTTGTACATGAATTCCATACGATACTCACTTTAATTTATACGGAAACGAACAAAGCGATGCTCGGTGCATTATTATTTAGGTAAGTATTTCAGTAGGATTCTAGTTTGTTTTGTTGTAAAAACACGGGTTTATTTCACAGATTACTAAGTAGATCTTACGATGTTTGTTTATTCACAGTTTGACAATACTGTGATGTTTTTATGACAACTGATTTTCATTGACGTTTTTTATCGAATTTTCGAAAAGGATTTTTTAAGTTGTATTTGGAACTATTTATACGATTTACTAGCGAAATACCGATAGAGCTTAATTACTACATAGTATAAAACAAAGTCGCTTTCTCTGTCCCTATTTTTCTTGAACGCTTAAGCCTGTAATCCTTGACCGTGGGAACTTCTGATAGAACACACACATTGATATTTTCTAGCCACACAGGTGCAACGCAGTATTAAAATTACGCACCCTGGAAACAAATAAATCTACTTTCGATGCATCGTACATTTTGTACAAGTTACATATTCATCAAGCGTTCGTCTTTGTAGGATGTTTATGAATATCATAGAAAACACGCAATGTATGTAGTATTTAACTTGTCACATCGCAAAACTGCAGTCCGGTAGTAAGTAGCTGGCGGGAAAGGGTGGGGTCAGAGTGTACGTTTTTTGGGTATTTTGTTTGATAACGAAATTGTCAATAAGTAAATGTTCTGTACTATAATAATTTTTATATTTATATATTTTTATAATAATAATTATGCGAAATAATTATTACATCCGTCTCTATATATTGAAAATTCACACATAAACGTTCGTATGTACCTATGTGCCCTACTAAGAAACAGGTTAAAACGTGTCGGTATCGGCATCATATATTATAATATAAATATTCAGGCAAAACACCTACCAATCTTTATAATATTCGATATAGTTGGGTAAAAAGATGAGTACATTATAGTAACTGGTTTGTCTTAAATCTTCCTTTATTTTTTTGGGATTTATAGTAATTTCCTTTTACTTTTCCCATTATTATTAACCTTGAATAAAAATAAGTTACGATATATAGGATTAAAATATAAAAATAAGCTACAATTTTAATACATCCTACCTACCTAAATCATACCTTTTCCATATTTTTATTTAATTTTTGACAGCTCAATAAATTCCTATTTTAATTTCTTTAGAGAAAACAAAAAAAAAAAAGTCCTGCAAAAGGCAGGAACGTCAAATACTAGTTGAGTTTTTCTTTCCCGCAAATTGTTTGTAAAACATATCCAATTAGAGATCGAAATGTAAAGATCTTTGGACACAACCGGCATAGTAATTTAAAATGCCGCTGTGCAGTTTGATACCCATACCTATTGATAAAAGGCATTACAATAAAAAAATAATGTCTTTACACCAAAGCTCTGAAACAGCTCAGAAACGGGATATTCAAATAAAAGCATTGTAACCAAGTATTTCTACAAGACGTATCACCGCGTCCTTTTCCGTGACACTTTTGAGGTTTGTTGTGTAGGCATAATTTTTTCGCTGTAATGCCCTCTATCGAAGGGTATGGGTCTCAAAGTGCACCGCGAACTTTTATAAAATCGTAGGATAAACGTTTCTTCAAATATCCCATTTCCGAGACGCTTTAGAGGTTTGGTGTGAAGGCATTATTTGTTTGTTGTAATGCCCTATATCGAAAGGTAAAAAACCACAGTCCATGAAGTATTTATTTTTTTGTCTATGTTTGCCTGTCATAATTATGTCAAAAATTAAAATGAAATATAGAAACAGTTATTTCTTAGGTTAAAATAAATAATCAATATCACATTATAACCCGCGCGCAATGAGAATGGGATGGAACCTTGTCAAAGTAAATCGAAAATGACAGAAAAGTAGCGTTAGAAAAAAAGTCCTGAATAATAATTAGGTATAAATTAGTTATTTGCACGGTCATAGTGTCGCGGATTTGAAACAGACCCATTGATTTAAAGAAAAATTATTATTGTCTGTGGTAGATTGTCTATGGAGCAATGGCGATTTCGTTTAAAAAAATGTTTTCTCCAAAATTATAAATAAAACGAGCACATAAGGACTGTGCTTATTAAAGTGATTAAATAAACAAATAATAAATTCCGACCGTGGTTTGTGTTGTTATAAATTGTGGTTTGTTTTATTATAAATGCTAGATTTATGTAATTAATTATTGTGTGATTATTTTAGTGATTTAGTGATAATGAGTGGAAAATGGGGTAAAACTTTGAATAGTCAACCACCTCAAATAGTTCTGGCAGTCGATAGATATTTCGATCAGGAACGAAGTCGGTTTTTCTAACGCATTGAAAATGATGACATAGTTGGCTGTGGATCACGAATCTAGTAATTCGGGAATTACATTGTCAAGAAATCTTTTTGACGAACCTATGGGTTTGTTCAAAAATACAAAAAAAAAAACAGCGCACTCCGGGAGTGCAGGCAGAAGTGAAAACTGTATATCTGTGTAAAATCTCATCTGTCGAAATCTCATCTGTCGCGAGAACGGCTGAAAATGCTCACTCGTGTATCAGTGATGGCGGTAGCGTGCGACGCGAACTGCGTACGGCAGCTCGCTGCGAACCTGCACCATCCATGGAGAGATGTCGCTGTTAACACTGTTGTACAGAAGTGAGTATCGTAGTTTGGCCGTTTGCACAGAGATGGCGCTGTTTTCAATATTGCATAGTAGTAGAAGCACAATAACTGTTAAAATCTCATCTGTCGCGAGAACGGCTGAAAATGCTCACCCACAAAAGTGCCCAACGCGCCATAAGAAGTTTTCACTTCAATAACCGAACGAGCAACAAGCATATCTAAAACACGGTGTCACGCATCCGAGGTGAGGGAACTTTGGCTGCATCAACTTCATTTTTTTCAGAAAGCGATACTTCTGAAGAAAGTCAAAGCTCTGATGATGATTCCCATGAAGCACATATGAGTGGCATTGGGGAATAATAATTGGAATAACTAAAAAAAATATTCCTAAACATTATTATTGAAAGGATTACAACCATGAAACATTTTTGTGTATTTTTAACAGACTTCAAAAAAAGGCGGTTCTCAGTTTGACCCGTATATGTGTCAGTATGTATGTTTGTCCGTGAAGTCTTCACATACAGTAGAAATGCCTAATACTATATATGTAGCTACACTAAATATGAATAAATAAAAAATAACTAATTACAACAAAACGAATTACCCATTATTCAGAACTTTTATGCTAACGCTACTTGAAGACGACCCAGTTGGCACAATGGTCACCATGCCGGACTGCCACACAGGTACGATTCCCGCCTCAGACAAGTATTTATGCTTAAATATTTGTCTGTGGTCTGGTTATTTCTATGTATTATAAGTATATATTTACAAATTTTTATAAGTAGGTAGGTATTTGCTGATTTTTTAAAACAAAGGTCATTCAGACCAAAAACAGTACATGAAACTTAAAAAATAAGTCAAATTTTAAGGTTACTGACCTCTCCGTGTAAGGAACAGCTGATTTTCAGGTAAACCTAACCTCAAAATTTTCGAAAAAAAGTTCGAATTTCTAAAAGTCGTAGAACAAAAGTTGTTGGTTTGGGTGCACAGAAGTAGCCCTCAACGGCTTGCTAGTATAATTTCCAATAACCTAGTATATGTAGTATATCCGTTGGCTAGCACGCATAACACAAGTCTAGTTACTTAGCTTGGGGCTAGATGGCGATGTGTGGAATGTCCTGCAATATTTATTTATATATGTATTTATAAACTGTCATTTTCGATTTACTTTGACAAGGTTCCATCCTATTCTCATTGTGCGCGGATTATACCTAGTTTCGACTCCTTGCTCGAAGAATAGGTACAATTACAAATTAGTTGTCGTGTGCAACACTCGCACCCCACCCTTATGCCAGGTCAAACAATAAATGTCGGGAAACAAATGGACGTGCTCTCACCTTGAATACTGAGATGACACTGTCAATTTTGCGCGCTGCGACATCTAATATAAAGCGAAATGTCACGAGCTACGGCTTCATACTAAAATGTATGGGCAGCGAGGAATGATTTTAACCAAAAAAATATCTATGTTTCGGCATTGATTATTATTATTTGGTTTCAATAAGTAAAAAACTGCAATGATGAATGCATTCTCTATACTTTTGTCTCACAATTTAACCAAAAATATTTTCAAATATAACAACGAAGTAGCACAGATACTTAAAATAGAAAAGGTCGATTTCGATGTTTTTCATCAAAGTTAATAATTGTTTTTTCAAAAACTATGGATTATTTTCAAAATATCTGACAGTGAAACTGTAGACTCATCTAATAAGCTATCGAGAATTATTTTTAGTGTCTTACAATGCAGGGAGTTCTTCAATATTTTTAAAATAGTAAATGACGTTTTTAGGGACTCGCCTCTTAAATCTTTAAAACTACGCAACGGATTTTGATGCGGTTTTTTTTAATAGATAGTGATTCAGTGATTCAAGAGGAAGGTTTATATGTATAATACATGCATAATATAGCCGTGCGAAGCCGGAGCGGGTCGCTAGTTATATAAATAAATGATATTATTTAATCAAAGAGTTTTTTCTTTAATGATTACTTTAAACGTTTTTTCGTTTGACTGTACTGTTTTTGACTTGAACAACAGTTTTTTTATGTTTTTTTAAGAGTGGTATCAGTCGACGGAAGAAAAATATTTGAAAATATTAATCCGGCAACCGGGACCGCGGTTCCAGTGGGTTGGTTGGTAGCCGTGCGAAGCCGGGGCGGGTCGCTAGTTACCAATATGGTCGAAGTTTCCACCCTAATTTCTTTGCCACACTCATGGGAAAAACCGTTCGTATCGCAACCCCACATCACGGTAAAACCTTTCGTGTTTTCAGACGTTTCTGTTTAAACAATGTTTATTATTTATTTATTCAAATCTATATTATACTAGCTGCGCCCCGCGGTTTCACCCGCGTAATGATTTTCTACACAATTGTCCTAATTTTTTTCTTTCGTAAGAACCTTCTCCTGACAATAACAAACACAACAAAAAATCGAAATAGAACGAAATCGGTTCAGCTGTTCTCGCGATTTCCGCTTACAATTCAGTGATTCATCACTACATAGTATAAAATAAAGTCACTTTTCGCCGTCCCTATGTCCCTTTGTATGCTTAGATCTTTAAAACTACGCAACGGATTTTGATGCGGTTTTTTTAAATAGATAGAGTGATTTAAGAGGAAGGTTTATATGTATAATACATGCATAATATAGCCGTGCGAAGCCGGAGCGGGTCGCTAGTTTACCATAATCGTTCTTCTTATCAAGATCGATTCTGCTGTTGCACCACGAACACCAAAGACGGAATTTCCCTTCAACAAGAAGATCGATCATTTAATAACTTTACTAAAGACGGTTTAATGCTAGATTAAACCCTACGTCATAATCCGCCCTCTGAACTGACCCCAATATCTCAGAGGGGTAAGACCCTTGCGCCCTAGTTATACCCATAAGGATCGTTATTACTTATATCGCGGACGCTTAGGTCCTAAGATCCCGTTTAATTAATAGGGGACAATTTAATACAGATGATATTACAATTTGTAGAATCTATGATTATCATTTTTAACCCACGATGCAAAAAGAGGGGTGTTATAAGTTTGACTTGTCATTGTCTGTGGCATCGTAGCTCCCGAACAGATTTATAAACCGATTTACATGTCGTTTTTTTGTTTGAAAGGGGAATTAGTCGGGAGTGTTCTTAGCTTATGATTGATTGGTTTAGCTGTTCAATGTATGCAATTTTCCTAATCAGTTGGGGTTTTTTAATTTGACAAATAATTATTTTTGTTAGCACAGCGTTCCACAGTTTCACATGCCTGTTAATCCTATGGATTCAATTTTAATCAACTTCAGTCCAGTTTACTTGTTAAACTTATTTTTAACGCGATAATAATTACAAATACGCGCACTCAGAAGGGCAATTCTCGTAAATAACATTGTTTAAATTACATTTCAATATCATTCCGATTGCAAAAGATACCCTTAAAGTCAGTTTTTTTTTTACAAAAAGCTAACTTTTAGGGTATTTTGAGCTACTTTGAGGGTATTATTTGCAATCGAAATGCAATCGGAATGATATTGAAATGTAATTTGAACAATGTTATTTACGAGAATTGGCCTTCTGTTCTCCAGTCTTCCCGCGAGCATGGTCGGTGCAACCCAATCGAAACGTCAGGTAAATATAATAACATAACTAGTAGTTTTAACGCGATCACATCACGTTTTTATAAAATCATTCCTGTAGTTCAAAAGCCTATTCATTACAAACAAAAACTCTTTTTAATGAAGCATAGATTTCTCATTTTGGCTCCTTAAAATGAAATATATTGAAAATCACTTTTCAGTCGCGCAAAAAGCTTTCATGAATAAATAGCCTCCATTCGTTTTTCAAACTTCTTAGTCATTAATCTTAGAAACTCATTTCGTTTGCTACTTAGCTTAGGTACAGTTGGAATACCAATTAGCTGAACCCTACGTGACCCAGAGCTCACTCGCAAATCTGTAAAAATGTTAGTATTTACCTATTTTGTTATTTTTATAGTATACTAGCTGTCCCGGCAAACGTTGTTTTGCTATTTCCAAAAAAAAAAAAGAAAAAAAAAAAAAGGATGTTGGCCGATTCTCAGACCTACTGAATATGCTCACAAAATTTCATGAGAATCGGTCGAGCCGTTTCGGAGGAGTTCAAGTTCGAACCCCGTGACACGAGAATTTTATATATATAGAGAAGGTTGTTTAAAACTAAAAAAAAACAGAATCGAGTAACATTACTTTACAACTTTACAGATTTTCGCGTGAGCTCTGGGTCACGTGGTGTTCAGCTTATTGGTATTCCGACTGTACCTACCTACTTTGTGTTTAACGCCTTCAATTTTTTAGCAGTAAAATGTATTTTCTAGTTTTCTAAAATGTGTTTTTTGATTTATTACTAGTTACGATAAAAGCTTTGCAATAAAGAAATCGTTTAACTTTTAAATAAAGTTTCATACTAATATTAATGCAAAAGTTTGTGAGTATGTGTGTTTAGAACTTTTATGAGTGATGGGGAAGAAACTGGGTATGGTAAGCTAAGGATACACGACGACACTTGACACTAGACACTTGATGTATACATCGAGTGTCTACGTGTGTCCACCGCCGCGACATCAAAAATTGCTACAGTGTGGACGTTATCGACACTAGTGTCGACATTTGTGTCGAGTGTCAGTGTCGTCGTGTATCCTTAGCTTTAGATAGTTGGTTAAAAGAGGAAACGCTTAGATGTGTTTTTTCCTATTTCCTTCCGGAGAAATGCTTTTAGAGCAATCTGGAGTACCTTGGTCTTTCAGTGACGAGCGTATAAATCTCTCTACATCTTAGACAGCATCGTCACTTACCATCGTGTAAGATAGAGGAAAACTTAGGTTCATAAGGAAGAAAAGTTTGCTCTAGCTAGAGGCATTATTCAGAATGAAAATAAGGCAAATATTAGCTACTTTTTACCCCGTTATTCTATCAGCTACTGTTGATACCTACCTACTATAATTTGACATCTTATGTACACAGTTTTTCAATAAATATTCTTGATTCTTGATTCAATATCTGTACGTAGGTAAATAAAACCATGGTGTGCAGCTAGTTTTATAATAAATCTAAAATTTATGAAAAGTTTTTACACTGAGTTATGTGCTTAAGAGAATCATGAGTTTTCGATACGCGGCGCGAGTAGGTTTTTTCAAAAATGACCCGTATCGTGCGATAGAGAGAGTTTAAGTTCGGACGTAATTGCCTTCATTTTGCTTTCAAATAATGTTGCGGGCCGTAACGTTTTTACCCCCTTTATCCTTCACAAAATGAAATAAATTTGGTCTCATTTAATTCACTGCATCTTATTCTAGGTTTTTCTTTTTTGGTAATTCAGTTTAGTCTATTAAAAAACAATTGAAACGCTCGATGAAGTTTTTAAGTCAAAAATTTCTTAAAATAAAAAACGGTTAAACCTAGTTTTCCATTATATCTAGAACATTGTCAAAAATTATCAAAATCGGACTTCGTTTATGGGGGGGAAAACGTTACCGCTTTTTGTATGGAAATTTACAGCCTCACACTGGTCTTAAATTATTGAATTCACGGTTATTCTTCTCTTCAAACCAAAAAAGTGGATTCAGAATTCCAAATTGAAATTCAAGAGACACAGCCGCGGCAGACCGTTGATAAAAAGCTTTGTAAAACTTCTTTTATTAAAAAGTTCCTTATATTCCACGAACACTGCCCCGGCTCCATTTTGAGGTTTTATTCTTTTTGGTAATGGAGAAAAACGACATTCGACGATACGGTGCCGATTTTAGCCGAAATATTGCAACCCGCGTAATATCCCGCGATCTAGAGGGAATATCGGAATAAAAAATGGCCTATGTTATTTCAAATGAATCAAGGTATCCTCTTACCAAGTTTCAATAAAATCTGTCCCCAGTAATTTCGGAGCCCATTCGTTACAAACAACATGGTAGGCAGAGTGGGGGGTGTTGGGTTTAATTTTCGTTACGGAATTTCTTGATTCGGTCGCCGCGCTCAAAGCCCCCGATAAAAGCTATGCAATAGCTTAAAAAAAACTTTCCTCTTTATTAATTTAGTGTACAATAGCGAACCACCCCGGCTTCGCACGGCTTATGCATGTATTATACATATGAACCTTCCTCTTGAATCACTATCTATTAAAAAACCGCATCAAAATCCGTTGTGTAGTTTTAAAGATCTAAGCATACATAGGGTCAGACAGCGGGAAGCGACTTTGTTTTATTCTATGTATAGTGAAGCCATTCCGTGAACAGGTCCTTTTTTCGCCATAAGCCTTTTTAGGAATAGGTCCTTTATCTAGAAAACCAAATGAATGCTGTTGTAATATTAGTTCATATTGCTATAACGAAGCAGTTCATTACCCGCACAAACTAAAGAAATTAAAATAAAATAAAAACTCAATTCATCACGTAGGTACTTTAATGTGTGTTTCATAAAAGTAAACTTTGATTCTTTTAAAAAAAATCACTTTGTAGATAAAGTTAAATATTTGCACAGTTTTGAACAAACTTGCAGCTTTTAAATCTTCGTTTTTTTATTAAGTAAAGTCATGTTAAGTTCATTCAAAGGAGTGTCGAATGAAATTTTTAGAGGTGAGAAATACCTGTCTATAACATTTTGAGAAATGTACATTTCTGCTACCTTCATAGTCAGCTTTTTGAAAAAAAAAGCTGACTATGAAGGTTTTTGTAATCGAAATGATATTGCAATGTAATTTAAACAATGTTATTTACGAGAACTGGCCTTATGAGCTCATCGAATTTACTCCTATAAAATACAATTCATCCTTAATTTTCCATTAACAAGAGATGTAGAGAGCAAATCGAATCATCTCATCGAGAGAGGCAATCTCGCAGAAGTAATCCGATTAGTGTACGACTAATACCAGGCCTTTGTTTGCGAACACTTTCCAACTTGTCCTAGCTAATTGAAAAGCTGGGTAATACCTGCCAGGTAACCTGTATTAGTTGGAAAATTTTGTCTACGTAATAGAATAGCAGTATTTTTTAAATAAAGTTACGTATGACGACAAAAAAGAGAAAAAATAAAGTGATTCAGGGTATGATCTTACTTCGAGTATTATGCTTTATAACATTGGTGAGCTGTTGAAAAAGTTAATTTTCTCGCGATATTTTTCTTTACCATTATGCGGTCATTTGTTTTCGTGCAGCAACAATCAATAAGTGCAATCGAAGTAATAAGAAATGCACCAAGAATGTTTATTCAAAGTCAATTTAAAGTTATAATTCTTTATTCATTTGAAATCATGCAATTTGCATGAAATCACATTGAAAAGCCTTAAAAACTAAGTTAGTATGTGTGCCTTTGGAACGCGCCCACCAATGAGAAGAAGGCACCATTTAACCATTACAGGCATACAAAATTTACATCATTATTTTATTAATAACGCCAGTTCTAATCTAAGTCTCGGGAAAGTAGAAATCTGCAATGCAATGTAGTTGTATGTCATGTCCATAAGGTGGCCACTGGTCGGCATGTGTCCGGTTTTCTATCCCCCCGGCTCTCCCGGCCTATCGTATGGAAATTACTGGCCGATGTCACCGGAAATGGGCGAGATTTGCAGCTGCCGTTTGTGTTCGTTTGAATTACGAATATATTCCGTTTGGAATTTGTTGGGTTAAATTGATGTAAAGACTTGATTGCGATATATTGTATCCTTAGTTTGCTCAAGAAGTATTGACTAGTTTTTTTCCTCTGGGCACGGCCGACTAAGTACGCTAAGTACACCTTACGCCTTGAATAGCGTGAATTAGAGTAAGCAAAAATCATAATAGATTAAATGTGAGAGTTGCAAAAATCATAATACAAAAAAAATACAAAATAAATATATTTATTTAAACTCATTTTACATAATAAATTAAGCACTAAACATAACACATATAACAACATAACAAAAATAACACATATGCCTGAACTAGGTAATCCTGTATCTCAGGCGAAAAAGGACTTATATCATCACTTCACTATTACTATCACTACATACCTAGTATAAAACAAAGTCGCTTTCTCTGTCCCTATATCCCTATGTATGCTTAAATCTTTAAAACTACGCAACGGATTTTGATGCGGTTTTTTTAAATATATAGAGTGATTCAATAGAATATAGGTTTATATGTTTAATACATGCATAATATAGCCGTGCGAAGCCGGAGCGGGTCGCTAGTAATCTTATAAAATAAAAAATAAGAGAAAGATAATAATATATAAGATGTGAAAGTTGCAAAAATCATAATAGATTAGATGTGAAAGCCAATATTTTTATTGAATCCTGGTATCGAAAGGTTTTGGAAAAGGATGTCAAAAAGTCCCTGTAATGTTAAGATCATGTCGCCTAGTTTTCTAAATCTGTCCTTATCCCAAATACTAAAGTACTCATACCTCAATTTACGGCGCAAATAAAACGATGTATAGCAGAAGTCGTCCTTATTTGACCGTTTATACATTATTGCACAAGCATCAAATTGCAACCTTTATTCGAATGAACCAATCTCCTTTTACTCGATCAAATTATGAATACTCATGTAGCCCATTCAATGGTTCTCGATTTATGAAGGCTATGCAATGTTTAGACGAGAAATGTGAGTAGTCACGATCCGACGTTGTAATACAGCCTGCCTAGCATGAAGACCAAAACACGATACGATAAAGCGATATAACTACATCAACTCTCAAAATATGATCGATAAAGCTGCCATGTTGAATTTTTATCGAAAATTGCGATAAAATGTATGATAAAAATTCAACATGGCGGCTGTATCTATCATATTTTGAGAGTTGATGTAGTTATATCGCTTTATCGTATCGTGTTTTGATCTTCATGCTAGGCAGGCTGGATGTGGGCCACGCTTTAATAAACTAGTGCTTAGCGCTACCACGTATAATTTCTAGTTACTTGTACAATCAACGGTCAAAAGTATATGCCTACCGTAACGTTTACAATCCTGTGCAGCACTATTTGAACATTATAACAACGTAACCTGTGGATCGAACCCACGTCGGTTGATGTAGCGGGTGGCGGCTTATACCACTCGGCCAACTAAAGACATAGCTAACATGTTGTAAATAATAATCACGCTGAGTACTTTTAATTCAAGTATTTATGTTTGTGTGTAACGTCTATTAGAAGAAGGTCGTAAATACAATACTTGTTGATAATATTATTGTAGCAAACTGATCATTTACTTATGATACTGTACTGCGGGCTGTTTTCCGCAATTAGACCTTTTAGTTGGGTGCATTTTGCGTGAGTTTCATTTCTAGATATTTTCTTAGAATATCTAACTAAGTATAGGTAATTATGTGTGAAAGTTTGTGTATGTGTAGAGATTATTTCTTTTGATATTATAAAGAGGAAAGATTTTTTTTTGTTCGTTTTTATGTTTGTTACGAATAGGCTCCGAAACTACTGGACCGATTTTGATTAAACTTGGTATGAGGATACATTGTTTCATTGGGCATAACATAGGCTACATTTTATCCCGATTTTCCCACGGGATCGGGAGTTACGGCAGTGAAACCGCAGAGCACTGCTAGTCTTTGGCATAAATATTTAGTATTGGTGTTTATTTACCCAGTAGTTAAAAAGATACCATGAATGTTTTATGGAGAGAAAATAAGTAGTTTTCTCTTAAAGCTAAAGTTAATATTGTTAAACCTTTCCTTTGAAGAACAACAAAACAACAACTTAATAAGTTGTATGTCGTGAAAACCTGCACGAAACTAGACGAGCGGAAATCCGGTGAACATAACTTCAATGCTTACAAGTTGTATGTTTCGGAAGTTTGATAACTGGGTCGGGTTCGCTACAGTCTACAGAATTTGTACTTGTTAACATGTTCTTTTGTGGTACGTGTTCAAAACGTCTGAAGGCCAATTCTCGTAAATAACATTGTTCAAATTACATTTCAATATCATTTCGATTGCATTTCGATCACAAATAATACCCTCAAAGTAGCTCAAAACACCCTCAAAGTTAGCTTTTTGTAAAAAAAAACTGACTTTGAAGGTATCTTTTGCAATCGAAATGCAATCGGTATGATATTGAAATGTAATTTAAACAATATGGTTTACGAGAATTGGCCTTCTGGAAGCTTCGTGAACATGTTAAATCTTCTCCTTCTTCGTCGTATCGATGCTGCAAAACTTCGAACAAAAATTACTTGTTGGCAAGAAGGTGAGGTTCTTGAAGTTCCTATATGTGTAATGGCGTCAGATGCTGATGAAGAAAATGAAAAACACGTGACTTCAAATGCTTATATCGTTTTTGCACAACTTGTTTACGAAATACCATAATAATTTAATTGTAATCTAGATAATCGGAGAATTTTATCATACTTTTTCTATTTGTATCGTTGCTCTAGTCCGTTCACTTCAGTATATTGACAGATCTTTAGCATGTGAAATATTTAGTAATTATTTAATTGGGGTCGGGTCGTAATAGCGTATATTTGGTACGTTCCTGCTGATTAAACTTTCTGGTCAAACTAGTTTGTCCAAAAGGAAAAAAAAACGTATATTTTAGGTATTTTTTTTCGCGTTTATTTACACCTCGGAAAATAATGACTATTGTCCAAAAGGAAAAAAAATCGTATATTTTAGGTTTTTTTTTCGCGTTTATTTACACCTCGGAAAATGATTACTATGAATACAAATCTTGTGAGTTTATGTGAAATAATTGTACTTTGTGTCACTATGAGCCAATAATATGTAATATGGTAAATTCATCTATAATATTTTCAGTCGAATCTCTACCCTTTTATAATGGACATTTCTAATACCTATCTGAAACGCCTACAAATACGGAGCTTCTGACCTTAGCTTTCTTGAAAGATATGACCGACCGACGCCAAATATTGATTTATACTAACTAAAGTCAGCATAAAATGAACATAAATTTCTATAACTCGATCCAAAGATAAAATATTCCTGGCTGAATTCATAACATCAACGGAGGTATTAAAAAATACAGAAGCTTTCGCTGTGATTCTTTTTGCAAATAAAGTGTACGAAGCGCTCGTACCCATCTGAATTGGTTGGCAGTTGGCACATGAACGAATGAAATGAAATAGGCATGTAATTTTCTAGTGAAGCGAACCGTGGAACTCGTTGGGCGATATTAACACATTTTATACTAAATCGCCACATATTTATTTCTTACATTTCTATAGATTGAGAGGAAAGGGTACCGGAGGCTCTTACCATACAAACTATTACAAACGAAGTCGACTGTTTCCTCCCTGGATAATGACACTAGGTAGAGTAAATATTTTTATTGCATAAAACTTATAACCGCCTTGACCGACCATGCCCCTATTTTTTTTTTTTTTTTTTTTTTTTTTTTTTTTTTTTAAATTTTTTAAATCTTAATTTTTATGATAATTAGAAAATGAAAAAAACCAAAACATAGGTCATGGCAGTTATAGGTTTTATAGCACAACAATATTTGCTCTAGTGTCATTATCCAGGGAAGAAACAGTCGACACGTTTGTATGGAGAGCGCGCAGGTACCCTTTCACCTTAACACTACTGTGTACTGTGTCTTCCCTTTTTGTAAAGACTATAATGAAATATGTTTGTTTTTAGGGTTCCGTATCCAACGGGTAAAAACGGAACCTAAGACTTCACTGTCCGTCCGTTTGTCTGTTTGCTGTTGTCTGCTGTTTTTCATGAACCGTAATAGCTAGGCAGTTGAAAATTTCATAGATGATGTATTTCTGTTGCCGCTATAACAACAAATACTAAAACCTGAATATAATAGTACGGAACCCTTCGTGTGCGAGTCCGACTTGCACTTTGCCAGTTTTAGCTTTGTTTTAGGTACAGACATATAGACAATAGTCTTATCTTCCAATGATGTTTTCTTCGAATAAATGTATGAAGGAAAACATCGTGAAAAAAAAACATACATACCGAATTGAGAACCTTCTCCTTTTTTTGAAGTCGGTTAATAAAAGCGTGGCTTATTTGACTTCAGACGTTTTTTAAATTCCCCCTATCCCCCAAATTGGGTAAATTATCAATTTGGGGAATAATGCCACGAAAATCCGTCTATCCCCCATTTGGGTATACCCTGTTCTTTCCTTTGGACAAGATCGACCTGAGAGGTTAGTAGGTGCTGGGCAAGCCTACTCCATCCTCACGCAAAAAGTCTAGTTGCAAAAAGCCCGTATACAAGTACATACAAGTAGTTTAGTCTCAAAGTCTTAATATGCTGCGTCTGTAGTTCTCAAGCCGTTAACAGTTTTATAGGTCTTGGCGACTACCAACTCTTGATTCTAGCTTTATTAAGAAGTTTTAAGACCGCGTGCAATGTTCTTTGGATAATATACTTTTATTGTTTTGTCTGTTCTTTTAGTAAGGAAATATAAAGTGAAACAAGGATACCATAAAAGGATATAAGCGAAGGGAACTAACTGATCTCTAACTCGTTGTTTATTGAATACTTTGGGCTTTTATTAGCTTAGCTGATTAAAAACTGAGCCAAATCTGCTAGACGCACTTTAACGGAGTAAATTATATGCTTTTCTAGGCGCTGCAATGAAATGCCACGAGATAGGCCTAAAAGACGATGGCAGGATGAGTTATGGTGACACCTAGCCGTACCGCACGCGCCGCAGTCACCGTTTGTATGCGCGCGGCTCCGGCTGGTGACGTCATCAGCATTGGCCTTGGGGATTTCCTTCGCTGCGGCGCGTGCGGTGCGGCTAGGTGTGCGCTCACCCTTAGACTCCTCAATCAAAGAGTGGTCGTCCATAGCACAAGACCGAGATGGGTGGAAAGAGGTTGCGGAGACCTTTGCCCAGGAGAAGGACATCAAAGGCTAATAAGATATCTCTTAATTAATGCAACTTCATCTCTTCCAGGTTGTGCACACTTCGAGTAGCCCGTCTTCGAGTATGCGGCGCTTTAGCGGAGACGGGTGGCGGCGCTGCCGGCGGCGCCGGTTCCGGAGCAGTCATCCTTGCAGCTCGGATGCACAGCAGCAAACGTACCTTGAGGTCGAACGACATTGCCGTTCCTCCGCTGGATGTCGAACTGGACCTGTGTTTCTCGCTCCAGTACCCGCATTTCGTCAAACGAGATGGGAACAGGTAAATGACCAAGGCTTTTATGTAGAAAATCGTCCAGCCAGCATTCGAACCTGCTGCATCCCACGTATAGGCTATACATTGACATTAACCTTTTGAGGAAGGAAACCCTCACCACGCCAAGCCAAATTTTTGGAATCTATTTTCTCTGCTTTTTAACAATTTTAGCTAATTTTAAGCTGTTTTGCTACAACTAAACAGTTTCTGCTATCTGTTGATCGCCTTTTGTTTTATGATCTTTAAATTGATTTTGGCAAGTTGCTTTCAAACTAACAGCCTTCTAAAAACCAAAAACATTTGTATTTTTAGTCGATCATTTATTACATGCTCTTACATTTTCGTGAGTAATGTATTCACGCATTTTGTGGTCGAAAAAACATCGTAAAAATTGATACTAAAACATGAATCGCTCTCAAATCATCGAACAATAATCGTAAAGACTGTACGAAGATACTTTTTCCTTGAAGTAATTGTATTTATAAGTCTATTTTAAAAGCGTGAGATGCTTACAAATAAAGTTCTAAATATTTCTTACGATTAAATTTCAATATATCGTCGCCTCAAGGGTAAAATTGAATAACGCCTTTTGTCATTTTGAGTAAATTTTATTTGAAAGTTTGAAAGTATTGAAAATTCTTCAATTAAAACCTTTATTTGATTTTAACTCCAAGGCGACTCCAACGATCATTATATGGATTGTTGTTTTTTATTTTCGTATTTGACGACCCAGTTGGCACAATGGTCACCAAGCCGGACTGCCAAACACAGGTTTGCGGGTTCGATTCCCGCCTCAGACACTTGTCTGAGTATAGATACTTATTTAGGTATGCTTAGGTATTTGTCTGTGGTCTGGTTGTTTCTAATGTATTATAAGTATACATTTACAAAAAAATATGTATATACGTAGTATATCCGTTGTCTAGCACCCTTATCGCAATTCTAGTTACTTAGCTTGGGGCTAGATGGTGATGTGTGGAATGTCCTTCAATATTTTTTTATTATTTATTTCCAGGTTACAGATAATGCTACAAAGGCGGAAGAAATATAAGAATCGCACAATACTCGGTTACAAAACCCTGGCCGAGGGTGTCATTCGCATGGATCAGGTAAAATACCCACGATTTTATTCCGTGAATACCTTAAATAAGTACCTATTCGAATACCTTTTGTTTGAACTTAACACGCGAAATGGGAAAAAGATTTTTCCGGATTACTGAATCCCCTTTCTTTGTTGATAATTCCCTTTGTAAAAAGAACGTGTGTAAAAGGCGTTTGTTTGCTGGAATCCATTGTAAAGGGAATAAATAATGCTTTATTTGAAACGTGTTGGATTAAATATTTGTTTTGTGTGCCCAAAATGCTACTAATATTATAAATGTGAAAGTTTGTGTGAATGTATGTTTGTTACTCCTTCACGCAAAAACTACTGAACCAATTGCGATGAAACTCGGTATCTAGACAGCTGGAAACCTGGATTAACACAGGCTACTTTTTATCCCGATATTCCCACGGGATCGGGACTTACGCGGGTGAAACCACGGGGCGCAGCTAGTCTTTATATATAAATGAGAAAAATACTCATCAAAAAATTTCTGTAATTAAAAGAGCTTCGAGTCTGAAACTTTGCATAGGAGTTCCCTTTAAAAAACCTACACGGGCAGCTAGTAATTTATATTCAACACTTAATTAACAATTTGCTGCACTCTCGAGGTGCAATTCTGTACATCACTCCGAAGATCCTTATCATATCTTCATCCAATTTTTATAAGACCACCTGTGGAGTTTCAAACAAAAAAAGAATTTTCCAAATCGGTCCAGGCGTTTTCGAGTAATCGGCGCAAATACACAAAAAAATATATACGCGACGAATTGAGAACCTTCTCCTTTTTTGAAGTCGGTTAGAAATATTCGCCGACACACTCACAAGGTGACAATGACCATTAAACCGCATTTAGCTTATTACGAGTATCTCTTTTGTACGGACGTTTCGTATAAACGTTAATTACTCGTCCAATTACTGTGACGTTATCGGATTAATTTATAATTTCCGCCATTTTCGCCATTTCGCCATTACGATGGGGATGGGTCCGACGGATGCTGCGGCCGGCTGCGGTTTATTGACCCAATGTTATATACATTGTTATACATGTTTTACATAGTAATGTGTAATTGATTCGGACGTGGCTTGTTACCTCGGATAATCTAAATACGATATTCACTAAAGATGTTCGATGTTGGTTTAATTAATATATTGGCCATATATCTAATGTATTACTTAATGAAAAGCTCCTAAATCCTGTCTATAATATTATTGTAAATTCTTAAAATACCTACCAATTCAACAAAGTCAAGGGAACAAGGGTATTTTTTTTTTTTGGGAAAATATTTTTTTTTAGGGGTTTTGTCATAAGTGTCAAATGGCAATAAAAGCGGAATTTTATACTCTTAAATAATTAAAGGGTAATAAAAAAATAAAAATTATGAAAACTTAAAGTGCCGAAACTGACAAACAAAACAAGTTTATTTAAATAAAAATCTGTTGACAAGTTAAAATTTAATTAAAAATAATAATTCTTAGTAACTTTCCATTTGTTGGTCAAGTGTTATCTTATGACAAAAACCCAGAAGAAGATTATTTTTCCCCAAAAAACTAAAATTTTACCCATGTTCCCTAGACTTTTTTGATGTGTGTAGTTTAATTTCTCTTCGTCCTATAAATGGCTCATTTTAATTTGGATATAAAATTCACGTAGGCTTGTAGTATGGAATTTATCTTAGGATACGTCTTCCTGAGTGAAGTAATGGGTAAAAGCTAGTTAATCATGTAAATGACCCTACATAATGTTACTATCCCCCAGTTACTCCATAAAAGACTTTAAACATCCAATTTTCTACCATCAGGTTCTGCAAAGGTCGATGGATATGGAACTGGAGCTGACCGGTGTCGGGGGCAAGGTAGGCGCTGCTGCAGGCCAGCCAGTCGCCAAGCTCTCCATCACGGGCCTGGCTTCCACTCCTGTTGACCATGACACTAAGAACAATAACACCTTGCTTATTACTGGTATGGATGAGCTTCTTTTATCTAAGTGTAATGAATTTTAACCCGATTAGGACTGAACTTGTTATGACCGCATTAATTGACCATTGCTGGATATGTGCCCAAGTCGCGGAATGCATCTGGAAGCAATTGCCTAAATAACTTCGAATCCCAACACGTCGGAGACACTTGAATTCCAGATCTTCAAAAGACTACAATCAACGTTTGCCGCTCAAATTTATTATGACCTGCTGGGTCAAGATCTCCTTTAAAACCTTCCAAGCATTTCGGTCTTGTCAGGCAGTCTCTGCTAAAGGCATATGTCACTCCATCTTCTCCGGGATCTGCCTTGATTTCGACATCCGTCTTCCAAAACCCTTTGTCAGAAGATCTTAGCATTTATTGATCAGGATGCATTTGGATCACGTAGTGGAACAATGGTTATGTACTTAACCTCGGATAAATCCTATCCGATGGTATAATATCGTCACGCAATGCCATTGGGTGCAGATAAACGGAAGTCAAAATCTTGGCAGACCCGAAAACATTGGCAAGACGATGGCAAACTAGCCCAGAAACGGACTGCTCGGAAAGATGGCCTTTACTCAGCAGTGGAATAATGTAAAGAACTAGAGCTCACTTAAAATAAAAATTCTTCCAGAGCGAGGATATTCGGATGAGGAAGAAGAAGGGGAGTTCAGCTCGGTGGAGGAAGCTGATGATATGACGTATGGTGCGCCTGCAAGACGGAGGGCGAGAGAGATAGCCTTCAATAAGACTAACCTCTCTTATACCAAGGTAAGGAATCCTTTAGTTTTATAATTATAGGAAGTCATGGCCGGCTACAATATATACTTTAAATACCTTAAAAAACAACTTTTGTAACATACAATTTCGGCACTTTAGACCAGGGTTAAATAAAGAATTTATTTGGCTCTCGATTTTTTTTGTAGTTTTCAATTATGCTCTGAGCAGACATATTATTATGCGATTTTAATTAAAAAGTGAAAATATATTCAGATAAATAATTCTTTAACATCATACACAATATGGGCTTGTAATATAACTTTTATAACTGAAATCTGATCGTAATTTCCGTTTGCCTCAAGGTTTATTGCATCCGGTCAATTGACGATCTGTATTCTTTTATATTTATTATATGCCTAATGTATATATGACTTACGGCTTACTTAAGGTTACAGATGTGAAATTAATCATTACTAAGTTGTTTTATCATCTTTATTTATTATTAAAAACTATACATTTTTGTTCTACTACTTTTTCTAAGTCTCTAGACTATTTTTTTTTATATTGCTTCCAAGTACAGACTTGTTCTCTCTTCCTTCATTATAAATATAGATTCAAGTTTTATTTTTAAGACCAACTTTGTTTTTTTTAAAGTGGTGAACTATTTTCCATACATTTTATGTGTCGCTTTTGTTTGCGCGTCGAACTTTTTCGCAGTAGAACGCCTATCTGTCAACTGTATATTATGACGACGACGCGACGTTAAGCGAGAGGAAAGCGATAATAAAATGTAAAGAGAGCTATACTTGTCGTTATCCAAAAAATTATGCATGTAAAATCTCTTTGTGCAAAATATGGTGACCGACTTAAATCTTGAGCGCTCAGTAGGAGTCAGTTCTACGTTATTAGCGTTCGACATTCCTTGCGATAATTATCTTTATGTAAGGCTTTAAGCTTACGCTTATAAATTTTAACCCACTATCGAAGTGGTATTATTTAAACTACCATCTCGGGGATATTTTCCACATGTGTAATGACAAAAATATCCCTGGAAAGTGG
The DNA here is from genome assembly GCA_907269075.1 of Idaea aversata. Taxonomy (NCBI): domain Eukaryota; kingdom Metazoa; phylum Arthropoda; class Insecta; order Lepidoptera; family Geometridae; genus Idaea; species Idaea aversata. Next base: position 3,047,438 of record OU026100.1, read on the forward strand.
TGATATGTGTTTACTTTATCTTTATAGAGTGCGCGTCAGAAAAATCTGCGAGTTTCATGTTAATATGTATTCTAGCTTAAGCTATACAACTTTTTTCTTGTAGCAAAAAAATTTAAAGCGCCACTTTTCGCGCGCAGACTTATCTCGCGCGCACTCTACTGTAAATAAATATTTTGAAAAATATATTAAGCTTTAACGCGTAACTTAAATAACAACCCCCATTTGATACAAGGGTATAACCTAGCTGTAACTTAGGCGTAACGTTGCACGCAGTTGTCGCGCGTTCGCGACTTGAACTTCATGGAACGTGAGCGAGAGAGACAGAACTATATGCACTCGAAGGCGAACGACAGGGACAGCGACAGCGAGCTAGAAAACCAGGCCGCTAAACGCAAGGGCAGCCGCGGAAAGCTCGCGGTGAGCTGCACGCGCATTATGTAGCTTGCTTCTATGAGAATAGAGACTGTTTTCCGATAGAACGAACCGTGTGAGAACTGTAAATTCGTCGATAGATGGCTTACAAATAAAAAGAAAACTTCCTGTAATTTTTATGAAGATCGAAATTTTCTTTTAAATAATTATTTTCTCTGTGTTATTTTTTATTATTTGCAGACATAAAACTAAAAATCAGCGAGCTACATATTTGTAGTAAGATTATTTTTTCTGCGCAGACTCTTTAAAGACAGACACTACCGTGTCTACAGTAGACAATTAAATTATGATATTTAGCTAAAATAGTCTCTATTCTCAATAATTGTTTTCTTTGATGCTCAGTATTCGTAGTTAGTAGACAAAAACTTAGCCTCGTGCACTGAGTTAGTATGTTTCATTGGAGATGACAAGATACAGGCGCAGAATTGGGTGTTGTTAAAATTTTTATGTAAACATTTGACAGTTAAAATTACTACATGTAAAGGATGTAACGTTATTATTTGTAAGGAAAGATAATGTTACTTATCTAACCTACTTGGTTAAGGATAAGGAGCGTTTAACAAAGCTGTTGGTTTAGCTACATCCTTCATACATACTTTTTTTACCAATCTTATTATAATTTACTTTACCCCCTTATCTATAATATAAAAATCAATTGCTGTTCGTTAGTCTGGCTAAAACTCGAGAACGGCTGGACCGATTTGGCCAATTCTTTTTTTGTTGTGTTTGTTGTAGTCCAGGGAAGGTTTAAACGGTGAGTACTTACGCGGGTGAAACCGCGGGGCGCAACTAGTCTATAATATAAAAATCAATTGCTGTTCGTTAGTCTGGCTAAAACTCGAGAACGGCTGGACCGATTTGGCCAATTCTTTTTTTGTTGTGTTTGTCGTAGTCCAGGGAAGGTTTAAACGGTGAGAATTTAAAGATCAGACTTACGCGGGTGAAACCGCGGGGCGCAGCTAGTCTATAATATAAAAATCAATTGCTGTTCGTTAGTCTGGCTAAAACTCGAGAACGGCTGGACCGATTTGGCCAATTCTTTTTTTGTTGTGTTTGTCGTAGTCCAGGGAAGGTTTAAACGGTGAGAATTTAAAGATCGGACTTACGCGGGTGAAACCGCGGGGCGCAGCTAGTCTATAATATAAAAATCAATTGCTGTTCGTTAGTCTGGCTAAAACTCGAGAACGGCTGGACCGATTTGGCCAATTCTTTTTTTGTTGTGTTTGTTGTAGTCCAGGGAAGGTTTAAACGTCGGACTTACGCGGGTGAAACCGCGGGGCGCAGCTAGTTAACAAATAATAATAAGCCTTTGTTAATAAAAAAGCATCTCACTCTTACAAATGACAGATGTGCGGAAATGACAAAACATTATTTAACTAACGCGGGCTTGTTAAAAGTTTATGAATAAGGGGATGCAGTTAGTAAGGTACATATTAAAACTCAATTTGATAACGCGGCTACATCTCGGATGCAGCAGATTTTTTCTAAACCTTGTCATCTCCAGTGAAACATAGTTGCTTAGTGTCTTGGTGATAATTTTTGTATTGTTTTGCTTGTTAAGTTTGTCACCGTAGATTCGAGGCCAAACGTGCAACCTCTATTTTGAGACTAATCTGTCTTGCGATTAGATTGTCAATGTAAACATGATGACGTGATAAAGTTAGTCATTCATTAGTTAGTAGTTAGTAGTAGTTAGACTTTGCTGGATGGAGGTAATTGTTTTAGTTTTGTAGTTGTTGGTTTTTGAATAAAAGTTTTGTGACTGCGTGAAAATAATGGTGCGCGTTAAGGTCAGGGCACACTGGCCGCGGAGGGAAGGGCATTTTTGACGTGATAACGTTTTATAAATTGGTGAACACCTGCAATCTCAAAAAAGTGTGACGTCACGCGCCTCATGTTATTGACAAGGTAACTATAGCAACGTTTTATCGTTGCCATGGTTACCATCAATGTTTTCTTATGACGTTATCACGTAAAATTATCGTCCGTAAACCGACTTTACAGACAACCATTTTTTTATTCTTAATTTCTTACCCTGCTGGTATTTAATGCCAGAAGCACTATACATTTCTAAATTAACTTAATTTGACAAAACTTTTATTCTGTGTCATTTTTATTATGTAGTTATTTGTGTTGGCTTTTGTATGTCAATTTTTGCTTGCGTTTTGCAATGTTTTTACAATTAAGTTTGGTTACAATTTAGGGATTAGTATGCAAAAAAAAAAAGCAAATTAACCACAAGTAAATAAACCTCAGTATAGATTGAATCCATGTTATTATCTGATTTAAGTTTTAATTTAATTTTTTTATCTTTCATTTACTTATTTAATCACATCACTCATAAAATACAATCTGCTGTTAATTACACTTTAAGAATGAAACTTGAGAGCACCTAACTTAGCTCAAACCAAGCACAAGCAAACTAGGCTTTGTCATTTACTATTCGTACATGGCATTAATCAGTTGCCTGCGTCTGTCTTTCCTGACCGTATACAATTTGGGATCTTCAGGTCACGAGTGAACAGGTATATTATAAGAAAGTGTGCTACATCTTAGTCCCCATCGTCACCTACCCATCAGGCAGGTGTGATAGAAGTCAAACGCTGACCAATAATCTGTAAAAAAAATCGTTTTTGATCCAAAAAAGCTTCTTTGCTCGAAAGAAAACTCTAAAATCTGTAGCTGCGCGCATAGACAAAAAGCTAAAGAGAATTACATCATAAACTTTTCGATAATCTTTAAAAATATGCAACGCAAAGTCATGTTTTTTTTTTACATATATAGGTTTATTTTTACGCTGACCTATCTATATATATATATAGATAGGTCAGCGTTCGACCACTATCACACCTGCCTGATGGTAGGTGACGATGCGGCCTAAGATGTAACACACCTTCCTAGAAGATACCTATTCACTCGCGACTTGAAGACCCCCAAATTGTACACGTCAGGAAAGACAGACGCAGGCAACCGATTCCATTCCTTTTCAGTACGAATAAGGAATGATGAAGCAAAGCGCTTAGTGCGAACGTCTGGTATGTCCACCATGAATCGGTGCCGCACACCACCACTAGGTGCGCTATTTGATGAATCCGAATTGACATTGGCATTTAAAATGCCGTGCCGTTCCGCCTGCTCGCGCCGGTGTATACTTGCCTTATACTGCAGACGAGTGTTACTGCAAGATATTGAACGTGTAATTGTGTTGCAGCAACGCAACTTGAAGCAGAAGTTCGCTGCGTTGTTGCGACGGTTCCGTCCCGAGGAGATGTCGGAGCGCGGTGTTACGAGGGACACGCATCACGCGCAACGTGACATCGACGAACTATTCCAGGTAACATACGTAGATAGATAGAATATTCATAATGTGTGATGAATATTAAAGTTTAAATGATAATTAATCACTTTGCTTAAAGTAGCTTGTCACTATTCATAATGCCCAGTTCATAACAGATACATTCTTTATTGCAAACACCATTTTTAAAATAACAATAAATATAAATAAAAACCAAAACTTTAAGTCTAACCCCCTTATTCCAAAACGAGGTTTATGAATATTTCGAGATGTGAGTTTAAACCTTAGATTTAGACACAGATTTACTCGTGAACTATAGCGATAGTGCTTAGACTATATAGTTCCCTATAACCTAATATACACGATGTAACAAGGGGTGTGCATCATCGGTTGCTGGGGGGTGGGGGACCTCAGTACCTATCGATTTAACCCCCCTGTATGTTCTGCAATAATTAGTGGTTCAAAAGTTTTTTTGGGTTTTAGTGAAATTTTAGTCAAAATCAGATTTCACCCTGAACTTCGCAATAACAGCTAAACTATCAGGTCTACGATTCTGCCTTTTTTTGTGGAACAAGTTCAATAGTCGACCTTTTGTACCCCTACACCAATCAGAGTCTTAGATTTATAAAACTCAAAATACCTAAAACCATTAAATTAATATTTTTTTGTCAAAAGCTAATGTTTACATTTTCTTTGTATGGTTCTAAAAAAATTTTTCGCAGATTATTTTTTTCTGCAACCTATCTTAAAAACTACTGGCTTTTATATGGAAAAAACCCTAAAAGTTTCATTCGGCTAGAGCTAGGGCATCATGTTGAAAAATGTAATTGATAGTCCAAAAAGTGAAAATAATCGATATTATTTTCATACGGGGATATTTTTAAACCTCGTTTTGGAATACGGGGGTAAGTGTTACAAAGGGCGGCCTTATCGCTCAAAGCGATTTCCTCCGGGCAACTTTTGGATGGACAAGAAGTTAAAGAAGGTAAAGTCTAGCTAGGGTGTTCAAACTTAGAAAATTTAATAAATAGCATAACCACATGAACATGATAATAAAGACATAGAGTACACCTCAATTCTGACACTTCCATTCATCATTTACTTCAATCCCAGGCCGATCCTGCTAACATTTAGTCTACTCGCGACGGCCGAAACGTCAGGATAATTTTCAAAATGTTTTCCAAAAAAAGAACTTCGAACTTCAACTGTTGTTTCCAATAACAGAATTGACTGTAATAACAGTGCAGGGCAAAGGCCTCCCTCCTCTCTTTCCACTATTCCCTGTCTAGTGCCAGCTGGGTCCAGCCTCTACGATGCGAGTCCAACTCGTCCCGTCTCCTTCTGGGCCTGCCGCGGGGTCGCCCTGCTGTTCGGGACCCAGTCCGTGGTGGTTTTAGCCCACATATGGTCGGACATGCGACAGATATGACCAGCCCAGTTCCATTCGTTTTTCCTTTTCATTTATATAATAACTAGCGACCCGCTCCGGCTTCGCACGGCTATATTATGCATGTATTATACATATAAACCTTCCTCTTGAATCACTCTATCTATTTAAAAAAACCGCATCAAAATCCGTTGCGTAGTTTTAAAGATTTAAGCATACATAGGGATATAGGGACAGAGAAAGCGACTTTGTTTTATACTATGTAGTGATAGTGAAGTGATGGTTTCTAAAAAAAATATTTTTGTTTTCTAACATTTTGAACTTCATATTCCAGGAGTTAGAATCTCTATCATGCGGTGAAGGAGAAGACTCCGGCCCCGATCAAATGGACACGATCAGCATCGGTTCCACACCCAAACCTTCTCTCAGGCCATTCTTCAGCAGCTCGAGGAGTCTGGCTAACCAGGAGCATCATAGACATTCCAATGGTAACACTATATATAATTTACATGTTAAAGATAAGTTTGTATGTGTAGATTAAGAGGAAAGGGTACCGGGGGCTCTCTCCATACAAACGTAGTCGACTGTTTCCTCCCTGGATAATGACACTAGAGAAAATATTTTTATTGCATAAAACCTATAACTGCCATGACTATGCCCCTATGTCTTGGTAATTATCATAGAAATTAAGATTAAAAAACAAAAAATTAAAAATAAAACAAAACATAGGGGCATAGGTCATGGCAGTTATAAGTTTTATGCAACAAAAATATTTGCTCTAGTGTCATTATCCAGGGAGGAAACAGTGGACTACGTTCACTTTCCTCTTAATGGTCCCTTTCCTCTTAATGGTATCTCGAAAGTTAGACGATTCCAAAATATGAGAATGGGAACTTCAGGCCGGTTGTGAAGTTAGCTACGAGCGTAAATGTTTAGGTACGGTGACGTATGTCGCTCGTAGCTAACTTCAGAGCTGACCTTAAGTTTGATTTTATGTATGAAAAGCAACTTCTTAGCAAGGGTTTTGTCTCGTTCATTAATTACATTCACAACTCATTAATGTCTTGATTGATATAAGTTTCATTGTGACTAATTATCACAAGAGAGACAGAATTTTACTTTTTATTTCACTTTAAATTCATATATAAACGTCCAAAAGTATATAGGATAAAAAAATCGATAGGGAGCTCCCCATATTTATGATTCAAATGACTAAGTCGGTACCGTCGGCTTGGTATGAAATATCTTTGTTCGTAGTGCATTAAGTCGCCTGGTTATGGTTTTCGAATTTGTTTGATTTCGTAAATTTAATTCACCTGAACTAATTCACCTTTCAGGTCAAAGTTCAGGAATTTAGAAACAGTCATTTTTAACTGGCCCGGAAATTGTCTGTCTGTTAATAAATCGGTTGATGTGCCTCTGGACATACCCCATACAAAGTTTGAACCATGCAAGTCGTCAAGATCTAGAGATATGCCCAAAAAACTAATTTAATGTTTATAATTTTATATAATTTTCCTTCCTGTGTTGTACAAATAAAGTTTTCTATGTATCTATTTTGTTAATTATTGTTATTTATTTTTATGTAATATGAAGTTATATAATTTAAAAACAAACAGATACAGCTAAATTAAATATATATAAATTATAAATAAAATACTCCGTCCAGAGCGTTTTCACGCGGCAAAAATCCTCAAAAGGCTGGCGGCGAAATTAAAAGTCTATTTTTTTTTATTAATTTGAATGCCTAATACATTTTGAACAAAGATCATATAGAAACATCTTAAAAAATTTAAGCTTTCCCTCTCTGGATAGTCAGCCTCACCCTTTGATTGAAGAAGCCGCCATTGATTCTATGTTATCTGGTTTTTACTGGTTTTGACCTAAAAAAAATAATAACCATATATGGCTATGGCCAGGCTATATACTACAAACAATCTTTGTTCAATTTCATGCCAAGCAAACGGTACCATCACAGTCACTTAAATCAAAAGCTCCCTAACTATAAGTTATAGGTACCAACGCTTAATTCAGTAGGTACTACGTTGCATAAGGTACGTCGGCTGCATAATTGCAGCCCTCGGTAGAGTTCAAAAATTACTATTATTGAAATGTTTGCAGTCTAATAATTTTTGTTTGATAAATTGATGACAAGATTTTAAACTTCACCTAAAGCAGGTATCTAGAATCTTGCTTGTGTTGAAAACATTCTTATAACAGCCGTTTTGGGGCTGCAATTATGCAGCCGACCGTACTTGCGGGTAATAAAGGCTACCTGCCACCTTAATTAAAATCGAAATATTTCGTAAATATAGTGATAACTACTTAAGAGGAAAGGGTACCGACGCGACGTTCTCTCCATATAAATGTAGTCGACTGTTTTCTCCCTGGATAATAACACTTGAGCAAATATTTTTGTTGCATAAAACTTATAACTGCCATGACCATTGACAATAACTCTGATTTTATCTTAATTTCTATGATAATTAAAAAAAGGAAAAAAAAACCAAGACATAGGGGCATAGTCAATTAGTCATGGCAGTTATACGTTTTATGCAACAAAAATATTTGCTCTAGTGTCATTATCCAGGGAGGAAACAGTCGACTACGTTTGTATGGAGAGAACGTCGGTACCCTATCCTCTTAAAAAGAGGTCATTATATACATAATTGTCAATCTCAAAAACAATTTATTTGTTTATTTTCTTGTTATTTTGTCACTGATATCAAAGTTATTAAAAACCTTTTAGTGGCCCTTATTATAGCCCTTAGTACAGTCACATTACCAATTAGCTGAACCCCACTTCACCTAGAGCTCACTCGCAAATCTTTAAGGTTGTAAAATTATGTTACTTGATTCTGTTTTTTTAAACAATATACTATACAGTACAAAACACAATAAATAACAAAATATATATAAAATATAAATACTATATTTTTTACAGATATGCTACATATATTTACATGATAGATATTTTTTACTAAATTTTTGAGCTCTGGATCACGCGGGGGTTCAGCTAATTAATAATGTGACTGTACGTTACATACCATCTTGGTGACGTGATTGCTTTACGATTATTTTGCATTATGTGTATTATGTGACGAACATACAATACGATGTACTTTTGTGTTTCTTTTATTATTTGTTTACGCAGTGTGCATAGTTTTTTGTGTATGTTTATACGGTGGATAGTTTTAGCCTGAATACGTTCAAAAATAAAATAAAGAAAGAAATTTATTTGTAGCCAAAGATAACTACTTTAACATAAAAAAATGGGTGCGTGTACTTATGTACGCGCGTGAGAAGTTATACTTCTTTGGCATTATTAAAAAAAAAAAAAAAAAAAAAAAAAAAAACTCGTCCGACAAAAAACTCGTCCGGCAAAAAACTCGTCCGACGAAAAGTTCGTCCGACAAAATACTCGTCCGACAAAAAACTCGTCCGACAAAAAACTCGTCCGACAAAAAACTCGTCCGACAAAAAACTCGTCCGACAAAAAACTCGTCCGACAAAAAACTCGTCCGACAAAAAACTCGTCCGGCAAAAAACTCGTCCGACGTGAGAATTTTTTTTAAAATTTCGCTTTACGCTTTTGTAAAATTTCACTCTCATCATTTTTTCATAACGCGCCTAAAGAAGTATAACTTCAAAAATAGACATACTTTTGATTCCGAAATTTTGACTGACAGACGCAGATGAAACCGCGCGGCACAGTTACTGTGCCTCGCGGTATTTTGTTATATTATTTTTGGTACCTAGTGAAAAGAGATAAGTAAGTCGTTTATAACAAATACTAGCTGCGCCCCGCGTTTTCACTCGCGTAAGTCCGATCTTTCTCACCGTTTAAACCTTCCCTGGACTACGACAAACATTTCAAAACCGAAATCATCTAAATAGGTTCGTGCGTTCTGGAGTTATAGCGTCAGGAAGGAAAACCCGACTTATTTTTATATAGTAGAAGATAAAATTGGAATATCTCATAATATACCTTTCAACAAGAGGTGACTTATTAGTATACGTAACGTTTTTCCATTATACCTTTGTTAACATGGGCACAACTCGAGAAAATCTAAAAATATATATAGTTAGGGTGAACCTACAGTAAAGTGATTCCCAATAGATTAAAGGACAATTTTTTTATCTACAATTACGAATTATTAAAAGTTCTGATTTTGATTGCGAAATACTATAAATCAATACAAATGTGGTTTTTTGCCTCTCCTGTAAAGTGTGAAGTTTTGAATTGTACCCTTTTTAACTGGAGGCACTTCGTTGTTAGTCTATAATAATCAGAGCTTTCGAAAAAGTCTCACGACATTATGTCGCAGAAGATTACGTTTTCGTTAAAAAACGCTTCACTGCGTATAACCAACTATCCACCGTAAAAACATAGCGTTTATACCTTGCGGTGCGCATGCGCAGTGTGTCGTCACGGCAGCCGCGGTTCTGCGGACGTCATCGCTATCCAGGAGAAGCCCTCACTCCAACCAGGTAACACTGAGAATGTGCTCGACACGAACTGGGATACTATAGCATCATCATATCAGCCACAGGATGTCTACTGCTGAACATTCCCCCCAAGAGACTTGCAGAGCGATCGGTTGCATGCTCTCTGCGTCCAATGGTTTCCCGCAACTTCACTATAGCATAACCAAGTGTAAAGTATTTTGTAATCCGTGGCTCTAGGTAGAATACAGGGTTATTGGTAATTATACTAGCAAGCCGTTGAAGACTACTTTTGTGCACCTAAACAAACAACTTTTGTTCTACGACTTTTGGAAATTCGAAAAAATATGAAAATTTTAAAGTTATATCAATTCGAAAAACAGCTGTTTTTTTAAAACAAAGGTCATTCGGACTAAGAACAGTAAATACAAACTTAAAAATTAAGTAAAATTTTAAGGGTATTGACCTTTCCGTATAAGGAACAACTTATTTTCAGGTAAACCTTACCTCAAAATTTTCAAAAAAATCTTCGTATTTCCAAAAGTCGTAGAACAAAAGTTGTTTGTTTAGGTGCACAAAAGTAGTCTTCAACGGCTTGCTAGTATAATTACCAATAACCCTGTATATTTTAAAGTTTATTAAAGTTGCTGGCGCTCGCGCTGTGTCTCGATTAGATGCTAAAGGCAAAACCAAGGCTTTGCAAAATTATACGAGAATATCTTCTAACCGTCTTATAAAATAAATAAATAACCTTTTGTAACCGTGGTACACCCAGTAGTACCACTAGTGGTACTACGGTTACTTTTTCATTACCGTGGTACCCCTAAATATTGCAAGCCATTTCACACATCGCCATCTAGCCCCAAGCTAAGTAACTAGACTTGTGTTATTAGACAACGGATATACTACTTAAATACTTTTCTTTTGTAAATATATACTTATAATACATAGAAACAACCAGACCACAGACAAATATCTAAGCATAAATTCTTGCCTGAGGCGGGAATCGAACCCGCGACCCTGTGTTTGGCAGTCCAGCATGGTGATCATTGTGCCAACTGGGTCGTCAAAATAAATAAAATAAAAGTATTTATTTGAATTATCGTGGTCTTACAGTGATAAATACTTCAGTATATTGTTTTACAATAAGTTTGGTCCTTCGAGCCGGATCTCAACAAAATCTGAAACTATAGTATCCCAATAAAATCCAAAGTATCGCTTTTAAACAGTCGTAGTGTGCTTCTGTCTGTCTTGTACTGTTACTTATTTCATCTAATTGTTGCATGATATCTGTACTTTCATAACTATTTCTATGCTTAGATTAATAACACTTATTTTATAATCTTTGAGGAAGAATATTTCAAATTAACAAGTAAAAAATAATCATATTGACGTTTCAAGCCATGGCGGCTCGCATGTCTATGCGTGGTTAAGTTTATGGACATATGGCTTTGACAAAGCTATTTGTTGAATGTTTATTATCTCATTTACACATAGAACTGCTAGTCAACATTAATAATTGAAATATCTGTAGTTGAGTTCATATTGGGTTACTGGCAAATTATAGGCAAATATTGCCAACCTCGTGGTTGGAGTTTCTGCTTATGACGTTTGCGTTTCAAACCAATATGAGCCAATACCTTAACTACTTTAAGTGCCAATTGTAGCAAAATTTCGATTTAATGAAATCCTGACTTTGTCCATACATTTTGGACACAATCTAGATTCAATAAAATCGATATTTTGCCATAGTGTCTTTATTTGCCTAAAAAGTTTGTCAACTAAATGTATTCACTCAAAGATCATAAAAGAGATTCTTCTAACTTCTAAGAAGCGTAACATTAAACAACTTCTATAAACGATACAGAGTCAGAAGTGGTGAGAAGTTCCGTTGGCGAGGAGCGAGGCAGTGATGGCAATAGTGACGCGGATATGTGCGCGGACGCAGTCGTCTCCGGGGCTTCGGTGTCCAGTTCACCTCCTAATGAATATAAGGTTAGTCGAAACGGGCCTATGACGGGAATGAATTTAAATCACGAAGACCATTTTACGTAAAAACTAAGGCCAATTCTCGTAAATAACGTTGTTCAAATTACATTTCAATTGCATTTCAATTACAAAATATCCCTCAAAGCCAGTTTTTTTGTTAAAAAGCGGAGTTTGAGGGTATTTTGAGCTACTTATTTTTGTAATCGAAATGCAATCTGATTGTAATTTGAACACTGTTATGTGGCTGAAACCTGGAATAATGCGTAGGCGCAACATTTCATTCCGTTCTTCACACGGAATCACGGGAAAAACTGTGGGATGAAGCTAGTCGTCAGTAAGACAGCTAAAATGAAAAAACGTAACATTTTAGTTATTGGTTGCACTCGGTCGAGAGGGTTGGGGTGAATTGCGAGTTTCCCGGCGTGTAGGAGTAGCGTTTAATCTCATCCTTGAATGTAGATAGGTCCAAGATACTCGTTCATCTTGTTGATTCGAATTTTTCTATTTCCTAAATCTGCATTAAATTAAAATATTCAAACATTTGTATTTTCCACGTTAGGAAGACAAAAGGTCCCGTTTATTCCGGAGTGCGACCAGCGGTAGCAACTTGACACCAGCGGGTGGCGCGGCTCGCAAGAAGAACTCCATTGTGAGCTGCGACCGGCCGTTGTCTGCGCACGAGTTGCCTGTACAGAGTCCTACTACAGTCGATGTAAGTTACAAACCTTAACTAGTGGAGTCTTAAGAACTTTTAGCTTACAAAATAATTACCTAGAATAAGCTGCATTGAATGGAATGAGAGGCTGATATCGACCCAGTTGGCACAATGGTCACCATGCCGGACTGCCAAACACAGGGTTGCAGGTTCGATTCTCGTCTCCGACAAGTATTTATGCTCAGATATTTGTCTGTGGTCTGGTTGTTTCTATGTATTATAAGTATATATTTACAAAAAAAGTATATAAGTAGTATATCCGTTGTCTAGTACTAATAACACAAGTCTAGTTACTCGTTACTTAGCTTGGGGCTAGATGGCGATGTGTGGAATGTCCTGCAATATTTATTTATTTATTATATACACTGGCATATTTATAGCTTCGTATGATGGATTAAGATCTTACCCTAGACGGTCAGGCCTTAATCATAGAAGCCCTGCGTTAGTATACTTGTACACCGTCAGAGCTCAGATGTTTACGGAACACCTATGGGTTGTTAGTGGGTAAACCTCCTGCCAACCCAAGTCCGGAGTAAGCCCCAACATACTCAAAGAGGGCGAGATGATGCAGCATTCCCCACCGTTAAGAAGGATCAGAAGACTTAGACGAAAATACGACTCTTTATTTTTTGGATGGTGTGCTGATCAATACTCCGATGTGATCTGTCATTAGCTTAGGCAAAAAATCCAAGCTGGTTGTATTTTTTGATTAAAATTCTGTGTTTTATTTCCAGCCTCGTCGCACGCTAATGGAGCAGATATCACGTGTGATCAGCGAAGAGGGCGAGGTCCCCGAGACGGTGGGCGTGGCGGCGCCGGGACCGCTGGGGGCAGCACTCGCCGCGCTAGGTGTCCCCGCGCTGCATAACGCGAGCGACGCACGACCGTTGCTACATGCACTCTTGAATAGGACTGCTAAACAGTTAGTATTACATATTTAACCCCTACTTGGAGGTGTTCCAATTTGGGTTTCTGGAACGACATGGATCTTCAATCCTCCCAAAAAACTAAATGAAAGATGCTCATTGAAAGGCAACGTCCTTTGGCCTTTAGAAAGTCGATTATAACACGCGATTTCCATAAGAAGACTTACAAAAACGAAGAGGTTTGTAGTTAAAGCGTTATCACAGGTGTTTTCTATTATATTCTATATTAATATTATAAAGATTTTATGTTTGTAATGAATAGGCTCCGAAACTACTAGACCGATTTTGATGAAACTTGATATGAGGATTGGGTAGAAGAAATCGCTTTCAGAGATAAGGCCGCCCATTTGTGCAACTTGTACTTTCTAACTATTACTTTACTTTGTGTATATTGTGTTCTATGTTCCTTTGTGGACAAATAAAGTTATCTCTATAATTTGATATTATGTTGTACACAGACCGGGTCGTCGTATGATTCGTGTGGTTATTTGCGGCGGCGACGCGGCAGTATCAGCGGCGTTGCGTGCACACGCCGAGCTTGCAGCGCGACGCGTTCACGATCAGCAGCAGATGCGCTTCTATATTATACCGCAAGGTAAACTATTGTATACAGCTAGGTTAATGGATACTAGTGCGGATATCATTCATGGTAGACATTCCTGAGACCCGTACTAAGTGGATCAAACTGAGTAGGAATGGAATCAGTTGCCTGTCTTTCCTGACGTACCGCTATTTAGGTATTTTCTATATAAGCGTACTACACCTTACACCGCATTGTCACTTACCATCTGGTGTGATAGCGGTCAAACGCTGGCTTGACCTAAATGCGCCATAGTGTTTCGAACTGAACTTTAAATCCGAACCTTTGATCCGAGGAGGTGCACAGCTGGTTACCAGCTGTGCACTCATCATGCTGGCATCGATGTTGCAAGATATTGGTCAGACAAATTTTTATCAATTGAATTTTGAACACGATAACAATCTCTAGCAGTCCCTTGAAGCTAGGAGTCTTTAGATTGGTTTGAATTGAACACCAATGCAGATAAAATCCATCATGTGCCTTTAATTTCGCCAGGTTCGTGCGTAGTAGCTCGCCAGTTGTGTACAAGCGACGCGGCATACGGCGCGCTGTTCGGCGAGCAATGGACCTCGCTGTTGGAACGAGGGGACTTAGACCTGGCCGATCTCACCGCTAGGATCGCTAGGTAACACATCACTACATAGTATAAAACAAAGTCGCTTCCCACTGTCTGTCTGTCTGTCCCTATGTACGCTTAGAATCTTTAAAACTACGCGATGGATTTTGATGCGTTTGTTTAATAGATAGAGTGATTCAAGAGGAAGGTTTTGGTACATAAAACAAAACCACTACGCGTACGAAGTCGCGGGCAACAACTAGTTTATCTATAAAAATAGCTAAGTTATTAATCATTTCATGGTTATTATCCGGCTCGAAGGACCACTGTCTTGGATGTGACTTAAAAAAAAGGTAGTTTTTGTTCTTACATTCTAGTTAAACAGTCGAACTGATTTCAATGAAGAATTGTACAGGAGTAAGTCGATATTAAAGAGAAAGACTTAGGATACTTTTCATCCCGATATTCTAAAAGGAAACCCCAGATATTTAACCTCTACATTTGCAAGCGGATGCGGGCGTCCGGGCTAATTCAGAACAATAGCCGCGCTGAGATGCACGGCTATTGTTCTGAATTAGTTGATTGTTAATTGAATTCAACACTAAAAAGTTCCAACGTTCAAACAAAAAAAAAGAAATCGTCGATTTTAGTCTGTGTAAACTTCGCGCGTGACAATGTCATTTTATGAGTGAAAATTTATTGTATTTACATGTAAATACATTGTTTTATGCCCTAATTGTGATAAATTATATTGTTTT
This sequence comes from Idaea aversata, assembly GCA_907269075.1. NCBI lineage: Eukaryota > Metazoa > Arthropoda > Insecta > Lepidoptera > Geometridae > Idaea > Idaea aversata. The sequence continues at coordinate 3,062,522 of OU026100.1, forward strand.
AGATATGCTAAAGCTATTTACATAATAGGTTTTGTGAATTTCGTTGTGTTTTTATAGCATTCAAGTTTAAAAATGAGTGACGCAATTTTGACCGTTTTCGGAATATTTTCGTGTGGTTTCCGTACTAATTTAGCTAAAATATAATTGAAAAGGCTATTTATACGTATTACAATAAATATTTACCCAAGTAATTGTATATTTTATGAATAAAACAGAGTAATTCATCAAGAACATGTTGATAAAAACAATCTCTCAGTATATAAACATCAGTTATGAAAAAAATATTCAAATTTCTATAACCGAATCTGAGCTTTATTGGTAGGCTAATAGGGCTCACTATAGTATAACAATTTGTGTCAAGTGGTGTTTTTGTTTACGTAAGTGTTATCGGTTATCAGATATCAAATAACAAAATATTATTACATCAGCTTCGAGGTAAATCATTAGGTAAGTCATTGCCGTTTATAATATGCCGATAGGTGTTCTAGATATTTTTTATGGGTATTTGCCTATCGAAGCACGGAACAAACAAAACTTTTGTATGGAATTGACATGGCAATTAATGGCGGATACTGCTATCACCCTCCCACAGTACAGTTTCTCTTTCATTTCTTAATCCACAGAGTATACCACTTAATGTTATATTACTGTCAGTGCTATGATTACTGTTTGTTTATTTTGTGGTTAGCTCATTTGTAAAAAATATTTTAGCTTGATTTCTTTTAAAATATGTAGAAATTATAAATGAAAAGTGTTTTATTTTTGTTGGCACGTGTTGGTAAATACGTTTTAGTGACATGCCACCAAAAAAACGTATGTGAAATTGTGGGAATCCAATCGAACAAATTACGAAAGCAGGATGTTTATGGCGAAATTTCCTTTAGATGAGGCCCGGTAAGCATTGAATTAAATGTATTTAGCTATCATGTAAATATAGGAGCTTCGGAATAATCATTATTCACATTTTCTTAACCTTTAATTTGTTACTAGTGATGTGTCTTAATAACTATCGATAACTGCTTATATTTATTGATGTACTAGCTGCGCCCCGTGGTTTCACTAGCGTAATTAAGATAAAAGTAGCATATGTGTTAATTCAGTCCTATTATTTACATTTGTAACGGACTTCAAAAAATCATTTTTTTTATGTTTGTTAGGTAGGTACTTTAGAACACTGTCATTTATCAACCGATTTCGAAAATTGTTTTTTTTAATTGATATGATTTACTTACCTACTTTTAGATCGGTCCAACATAAATTTTATAAAATTCGGTTCAATTCAAAAACCGAACCCAACCTGAAAACGAGGCACGTAAACCAGCTAGACTTCAGATTATGTAGGTTATTTTTACTTTTTATATAATTATCGATCGGGTTTTTTAATAAAAAAAATTATAAAATATTTTCAGATGCAGGAAGTGGGTTCAGGTTGAGGGCAAAGAAGATTTAATATGTGTTTCCATAGAAAAGCTGCATAGTATAAAATATGTGTGTGGCTTTCACGTCGACGACAGAGCTTTTAATAAGAAAAAAAAATGCCTAAGAAAGTCAGCCATACCATCAAAAAATTTAAAAGCTGTTCCACTTCCAGATGAAGCGTTGCTTGAATTTCCGTGGCATGTTGCTTCAAACACCGACTTCATCAATCTTAGTATTTCTCAAGGAATATGCGATATGGAAGTTTCACTACCCCATGTTGAATGTAATTCAGGTATGATTTACTTATTCATTCAATATTAAATTGGTACCCACCATACTACTACAAAATGTAATGCTATTAGAAATACATGTGTAAAGGAACTCTCGGTACGCTAGTCCTACTCGTACTTTTTTCCATCAAACTATTTTTGTAATTTTATGTGTATTTTTAGAGCCGTAATTTTTAATTCCAGGTGTTTCCAGATGAAAATTAAATGTTGCTTGTTTTCCCATGTCGTGTTGCTTCAAACACCGACTTCACCAATCTTAGTATCTCTCAAGGAATGTGCGATATGGAAGTTTTTCTTTTTCCTTTTCCTTTATAGATTTTTTCCTTTATTTTCTTAATATAGTATCTTCTATTCGTCACCATAACACAAGCCTAGTCACACACACGCGCGCGTCAAGCTTGTAGTAGTGTACTTATCACAGAGCGTTGTATGAAACCTTACAATCTGGTCCTTGTTTAATCATGTGTCAACGTTGCTGTGGTTACCTTGTCAATAATACGGCGCGTTCCCGGAACATGACGCATAATATCATATTTTTTGTGAATGCAGCTGTTCATCAATTTATTATACGTTATCATGTTATTACTGTGGTCACCACAGTATGTGATCAAGAACCCACAAACATTGGCAGTTTAAATTTACTTAGAGAATGGTGTGGCATCCCAACTACATCTATAATTATTTTCTTTTAGAAGATATAAAATTTTTAATAATGTTCGATATTCCTCGTCTATTTAAATCTGCCAAAAATAATTCTCATAGTGGTGGGAAATCTTAATATATATAAATCTCGTGTCACAATGTTTGTCCTCAATGGACTCCTAAACCACTTAACCGATTATAATAAAATTCGCACACCATGTGCAGTTCGATCCAACTTGAGAGATAGGATAGCTTACATCCCGATATTCCGACGGGATCGGGAGTTACGCGGGTGAAACCGCGTAGGGCAGCTAGTTATAATATATGGGAAAAAGGACAGTAGTCTTACTTGGTAGATGCGGCGGAAAAAAATAAAAGTATCTTACACTTTAGAAAATTAACAGCCCTTCAAGTAAACCCTACATTCAGATCTAAAATGAAAGTTAAATAGGCTGCGCAAGTGCTGAGTAATGTCGCTGCTATTTTGAAACTTATGGCTGAGAACTCGTTGTCATCGTTAGAAGATATTACATATTACAAAATATTAGATATTACATCTAACATATCCCACAATTAATCTATGCAAGTTAGTAGACAACTGCACTCTCAAAAAAGTGTGTCGTCATGCGTTATTGACAAGTAACCATAGACACGTTATTGACAATTGACCATAGCAACGTTGCCGGGACAGCTAGTTAAATATATATCTACCCTGTGGAACACTTCACACAGCGTCATCTAGCCCCAAGCTAAGCAACTGGGCTTGTGTTATGATGGCCAGTTATATACTAATTGTCTTTTGTAAATTTTTACAAATATTTATGTACAAATATCTGTACGTATAATTTATGTACAAATATCTGTACGTATAATTTATGTACAAATATCTGTACGTATAATTTATGTACAAATATCTGTACGTATAATTTATGTACAAATATCTGTACGTATATGTATAAATATTTGTTTAAGGCAGACCTTCTCATTATTAATAAAATTACTATTCAAGTATATAAGAAAGTCTTTAATTTTATTTCGAGTCCCCATTTAAGTCCAAGCTTGTAATTAAAGTGTTCAAATTTTAATAAACAAGGTTGGATTCATAATGTGGACTCGAAAGTACCTACCTAATGTGTATTATAAAAAAGTAGCATTGGAGGGGCTAGCGATTCTCGTCCTGTTTTTATCGATATCGATATCGATAAAATCGCGGGCGGCACTGATTTGATAGTTTGTTAGGTTGGTAGTATTGTTATATGACGTCATATATTTCTGTTATGTTGGTATTGCATTGCCATGTAAATCGATCCCATTGCAATCTATGGTTGTCCCGTCTCTTCTTACGTAGTATTTAAATTCTCTTTGGGTATTTTTTTGAAGTGTAACCTGACACCGCGAATTATATAAATTCGCGAATTGATGACGTTGACATTAGGTATATAAAAAATTGACAGTTGACTTTTGGGCAAGAAGAAGGGTTATAGTCGTGTTGACGCGTGGTTTGCGTTCTTTGGACGATAGCTGCCGCGTCATTGACACACAAATCAAAGCTGCATGTTTACAAGTTCACTTACATATAGAACTAGGTTCCGCCATAACTTGAAATATCGGTAGAATAAAATATAATAGAATTTACTAGCTGTTGCCCGCGACATCGTACGCGTCTTAGTTTTGTTTTATATACTTAAACCTTCCTCTCGAACCACTCTACCTAAAAAAAAAACTGCATCAAAATCCGTTGCGTAGTTTTAAAGATATATGCATACATAGGGACAGACAGACAGCGGGAAGCGACTTTATTTTATGCTATCACTAGATACTCACTAAACTTGCTTACCACTATTTACAGCAAAAAGAGTCTATGCATAAACTAAACTATACTAATATATAATAGTAGGTCCTTCACGCTAAATGTTCTCTCTTATAGGTATTTGAACAGCAACGGTCCTGTGAACAACGTGCCCATCGGTGAGGCGATGATCGCATACAGAGAGAAGTCTGGAGACGAAGATGCTAGTCAAACATTTGTACCATTTATTGCGGTAAGTTAATGATACTGATCAATATATTACCACAATTTTATTTAACTCACGCTGAACGACTTGGAGAAAGGCGTGGTTTAAAAGTAAATCGCGCTTGGCGCGAAAACTGCGTCGTCGAGCGCTGCGCCGTATATCTGATTTTACAGTTTTATCTCATTCTCTAATAAACAAGTATACATGTACTTATAGGGTTTAAATGCACCTCTCCAAACATCTATGTTTTATCTATAGCCATTAGTCAGGCCATTGAAACTGACCAGTTACTTGACATCCACATCTAGTTCACTAAATACTATCAATTTCATTGTAATCTAAGAAAATACAATATACAAAACAAATAAAATACAAAAATACAATACAAAGAAAAATACAATTTAGCGGCAATTTTTAAGTGTAATTTAAATTATTGGGTGTAATTTAAAATTTTAACACAACATATGCAATTGTTTTACGCTAAAACTTAGTTTTTAATATATTACTTGAGATTTTATTAAAATACAACCGGGATTTCATTTGAAATTATGGTAAGAATTTCACATTTCATATGTACCATTTTTCCCCAAGCCTTCAGACTTCAACGTCTTTCAATAATTATTACATTTTCTTTATTTTGTCGTGTGCTTGTCCAAAAATTTGTTTTTCTATTCTAATGATTCGTTGTGACGGTAACCAGGAGGTCCGCGTGGGATGCAGTGAGGCAGGAGTGTCCTCTCTAGAGACGGAGGAGGGAGGCTCCCCCCCCGCGCGGGCGTCTCCCCCCGCCACCCCCGCGCCGGCGTCTGCGGCCGCGCATCTACATCACCACGCTGACCTCGCACCGAGGAATGAACCGCTTGAGCTACAGCTTGATTACTGGCCGGTAGGTTACAACTAATGCTAAACAAGCATGTTTCATTGCCAAGTTCCCAAGTTGGTCCCATTTGGGTCAACACACGATATGTTTCTTTTTCTTTTATTATGTCACTCTTTCTGTTTTTATGTAGGAGTTTTTTCTTTGTCATGTTCATTTCTTCCTTACTGGTTTGTCGTGTGTTTGTACTCAAAAAATACTTTTCCTTAAAATTTGATTTTGAAAACTTAAAATTTGGCGCACAGAAGGCCAATTCGCGTAAATATAATTGTTCAAATTACATTGCAATATCATTCCGATTGCATTTCGATTAGAAAAATTACACCCAAAGTCAGCTTTTGGTAATCTCGAGAATATTTTATGTAATCGGAATTATATTGCAATGTAATTTGGACAGTTTTATTTACGAGAATTGGACTTCAGATAGCTAATAAAGGGTTTTGAATAATTCAACCCTTATATGGACGAAGTCGCGGGCGAAACCTAGTTTATTATATTTTCATTTTATTAATCAATGTAGGTGCCGGGTCGTCAAGCCGAGGGTGCGGACAGCAAGGTGACAGTGAAGGCATCGTTCCGTGCTCTCTACGTCACTAGGCAGAACGCACATCTATCTATCACGTATCTCACTAAGGAGAAGAAACAGAAAAGTAAGCATACACTATAGATAACCTTTATTTTGATAGTAATCCCCTATTATTATTATTTTTACCTTTTAAATTAAAAACTGAGAAAGTTCTAAATTCAACTGTATAATATTATGTTTTTTATTTTGGCTTTTCGGGCGTAATTTTTTGTGTATGAACCGATTTTGGTGATTCTTTTTTTGTGTGTCCGTGTTTTAATTTTCAAGTTAAGTCTAGTCGTCTCGGAATCAAAACTAATCGATGATCTATAAATATAAAATTTAAAGTCTGATTGAGTGACTGATATATCAACGCACAGCTCAAACCAATGACCGGATCAATCAGCTATTATGACGTAAGCATCCGCTAAAAAGGATTTTGGAAAACACTAAGCGGATGAAGTGGGGGTGTCTCGGGGTGACTGAAATGGTTTGAGGTGTTTCAATTATATTTCCTTATCTTGGTACAATGGCAATTTTGACGACCCAGTTGGCACAATGGTCACCATGCCGGACTGCCAAACACAGGGTTGCGGGTTCGATTCCCGCCACAGACAAGTATTTATGCTTAGATATATTTCTGTGGTCTGGTTGTTTCTATGTATTATAAGTATATATTTACAAAAGAAAAGTATATAAGTAGTATATCCGTTGTGTAGCACCCATAACACAAGTCTAGTTACTTAGCTTGGGGCTAGATGGCGATGTGTGGAATGTCCTACAATATTTATTTATTTAATTCGTTTGCCATTGTACCAAGAGTAGTTTAAAAGTAATTAAAACTTGAATTTGAAACCTTTACCGTGGCTGTATTCTTTACCATCTAAGCTATTGGGACCACTTGTTATATAATATATTGATTGAACTTTTATCCTACAGTAATGCGACTAGGCAAGAAGAAAGAGAAGCCAGGTGAACAAGAAGTAGGTCGCGCGCAGACAGTCGACGGAGTCGCCAGGCTCATCTGTTCTGCTAAGGGATCGCACAACGCGCCGCTTAAAGGTATACCTTGTTACATTTATAATACGGTTCACTTTACCTTGAAAAAGTTGATGGAGTTACCAGGCTCATCTCTAAGTTCCAACTAACTGCGTCTTGCGGTTATATCCCGTGAGAATAAATAAATAAATATTGCAGGACATTCCACACATCGCCAACTAGCCCCAAGCTAAGTAACTGAAGTTATGGGTGCTAGACAACGGATTTTAATATTATTACTGATAAAACGACTCATTAAATACCATTTTTAATTGATAAAGAACTACCTAGAATTTATTGTTAGATCTTAGATACAATAATTAAATTAAAACTTTCCCATTTTAAATCTTTCGCAGTACAGCAGTTTCGCTATACTTGTATAATGGGCTTTTATCTGCAACTTTCCCCTCTTACCTTCCGCAGTATTCATCGACGGCACAGAATGGACCGGCGTGAAGTTCTTCCAACTATCAACCCAATGGCAGACACCCGTCAAGACATTCCCGGTTGCAATGTGCGGGGCTCCCCTCGCGCCGCCGGAAACCTAAACATTTATAATCTACCCACTTCCGGTAACGATATAGCTTCGGCTTTTATGAGGCTTTAATTATTGACTGCTTTATGTCCCTTTGCCAAAATTTGACGACATATAGAATTCTCGATGTTGTCAAGCCGCGTTCGGTACTTTAGGAAAGTATTCAACGATGTTAGTGTCCCGAACGCACCCCATTTATAGATATTACAACGGAAGTATGTAACTATGCAATTTTATGTTGTTACGGAGAAAGCATATTTACAGACAATACTTCTTAAAACATCTTCATCCAATTTCATCTCGATAGGGTGTCGTTTCCATGGTTTTCTACAATTTTACTTGCTAAATGAGAAAAAAAACACATCAATTCGTTCACTTGAGTATCAATAGGTCGTATTATTTAGTGAAATAAGGACTATAATCGCAAAGCCATCATACATTGATACCTTGAAAGAACTGATACAAAATAAAAGTTTAATGTTTTGTAATAAAGTCGATTTTCATTTGCTCGCTGCCATTACGGAGCTCGCGTCTTATGTATGTAGCGCAACGCATGCGGCGCCGCGCGAGTTCACTAGTTAACTTACTATATTGTAGCCATTCATATAGTTTCTAACTCATACTATTTGGATTCATAGTTATTATTTTCCCAGGTCTTAAATCACACATTTTTATATTTAAAAAAATGATTGCCTGTAAAGTCGGTCGATGAATTTTACGTGATATCGTCATAAGAACTCTTTTGTATCTTTGTCATTACCATTTTGCATACTTTAATACGTTGCTATGGTTACCTTGTTAATAACGGTAACGTGACATGACGTCACACTTTTTTGTGAGTGCAAGGTGTTCATCGATTCAAAAGACGTAATCACGTTAAAAACATAAGCAAGGAACTACTGATAGAAGTGGAAACTTTAAAGCATGATATATAGCCATTATAGTCATGATAGAATTCTGGGCTACAGATATTTTGTCAAATGATAACATCGTGATAAAACTCAAGGCGTACCAACGAGTTCTCTCCTCTAGACATGGTCGACTAAGATGAGAGGATGGCATAAGCACTAGATTAGAAATAAAAGGCCAATTATTTTACAGATATACTTACCTACTATTAACTATCAGATTTTCTCATACCATAAAAAATCGTTCAACGCGGCAAGAAGTTTTAATTTTTTTAATTTAAAAATGGCGAAAAATAGACCCGAGAAAGTAATAACTATTCATATATTTGTAGTTATGTACTATGTAGTGTCCAGGATGATTTTTATGAGTGTATATATTTTGAAATGTGGGAGCTATAAAAAAATATAGGCCCGGTTATAGTAAAGGCTAAATTTGCATATTTATTTTGATCAAATCAAATACTTATGAAAAAAAAAGCAACAAAATCAAAGATGTTATGCCTGAACAGTCATAAACAGACAGACAAACGGACAAGAAAGTGATCTTATAAGGGTTCCTTTTTTTTCCTTTTGAGGTACATACGGAACCCTAAAAAATCACCTCCTTTTGACGACTCGGTTGAAAATGGTACAGAAATAAGCAGTTTCCAAAATTTGTTTACATTTTTATGGAACGGATGGTTTTTTATATCGAAATTTAAGGTCTAGCATGGAGATGCCTTTATTATAGGGCATCAGAAGGTCATTGTTTGTAAAAAGTCTACCCGTTAAAATGTCAGGTGACAATGTTCAAAGTGGCAAAATGACTAAAGATCGTAGCACACATATCAACTCGGAAAAGGATCGTCACCGTATCGCCTCGCCGTCAACCTAACGTAGGCGCGATACCAAGCGATCAGCAGCTCCGAATCAAGTCAACCACGCACCGTACCGCGGTTCGTGAGCTTGTTCCGAAGCGAAGCAATTACGTTACGATTCCGATTACTGCATTGCAGTAGGGAGTTTTATACAAAGAATAATGAACTGCTCGAATCGATACGTTTACGAGTTGATATGTGTGCTACGACCTTTAATCGCCATAACTAACCATAGTTTTCTATATCTCCCACATTACCTCTTGAAAAATCAACCTGTTGTTTATAACTCAGTGTATCAATGAGTAAACGGTTCGTGACAATTCCATTTAAAGTTTAAAGTATAGTGTTCTAGCTATGCCCTGCGGTTTCACCTGCGTAAGTCCCGATCCCGCGGGAAATTCGGGATCAAAAGTAGATCCTATGTCTTGTCCATCCCTAAAACTACAACTTTACAAATCTTCAAGTCTATAGTGAATAGGTACATTCTTCCTTCATTCTCTCTTTCTCTTACGGTTTTCGTCTCACGTTTTCGTAACGCGTTAAAAATGTAACGCGTTATGAAAACGTGACAAGACCCCTCGCCAATCCGCGATAAGGAACTTCGTTCTAAAAGAACTACCACTAAAAAAAGTCAAGTTAAAAGCGATAACGCTATAAAGTTATCTATCTATCTATCTACCACTATGTCACAATTTTCATCGACATCGGTCCAGTCCAGACCGCGAAGAACGAATAAACTTTCGGATTTATAATATTAGGATATTAGGGTTATTGTGTTGTAATTGAAGGCACATATCATTGTGGTGTGTGTGTTGTGTACTATGTATGTGTTATGTTAATATCTGTGATTCAGTTGTAAGTGTGTGTGTGACGAGTAGTCATTTATCATTTTATATATACGAGTATAATTTTATGCAGCTGTGACGGTCTGTAGGTTTACTACGAATTGCTTACGTTAACTCGAATGATGACCTCTGGGGTAAGTGGAAGGAATATGCGCAGAAATCGATATATTTTATATGAAAATTGAGTTTTGGCGCATTCCTTCCACTTTTTATCAGAGGTTATCGTTCGCTGCGCGGACTGTACTCGATCAAACGTATTTTATAATTTATGAGCCAGTACTAGGCATTGCTGGAAATATTTTTAAGGAATGCATCTGTGAAATTTTGCATCGTGGCGATATAACGTACTCTACGTGGCCAAGTAACATCGTAATTTACTTGATTAAAATGTATTTTTCCTTTAAAATATTTCCAAACGTACCGTATTTAGTATTTCCTAAGAAATTCAGAGATAAGGCTAGAATGTAAGCGACGAATACGCGATCCAAGACAGATAGCTTAAACCTGTCTCTGTCCGTGATCTACTTAAATAGTTCACTTGGGTGTACTAAGTGAGGTTTCCTCCCCACAGTCCACCTCAAGATGATTAGGTGTACCAGGAGTTTTTTTTCTTTTCGTGGTTCGTTTTGTACTACCAAGTACATTTTTTCGGCTTAGTTTCAGTGGTCGGTAGCCTGCCTAGTTAGCGAACTACTGCAATTTTTCAGCGTCAATGGTCCGGTTGGAACACAAAACGCAAGACTATCGAAAAAAACCGAATGACGATCGAAACAAAAGACGATGTTTTAAGCTATTTGTTTCAGTTTGCGTATTGCATGTGAACAATTCAGTTACCTATATCCTATATCTCTTTTCGTGGTAAATACTGCATATACTTATTACGTTTGATCGAAAGTTAACGAATCATGGTGAGGCCTGTGTGACTATATGTTATGTACATTTTGTAGGTACTACGATATCTTCCTTAAAATTTTCCAAAACTTTTACACGTCTAAGTAGTCATATGAATTTAAAATATAATCCAGATTAGGCGATTCCATGCCAGTTTCCGTGGATTTAATTCTTCTGATTTTACAAAGTTCGAGTGATTTTTTTCTTAGAAATGAGACGCCATTTTGTTTTAGAATTTTATTCTTGGATCTAAACCGGAATTACATTTGAAATCTGTACATAGATTGAATGTAATTCTAGCATCGACAAACTCTTAAGAGCCGAAATCGATAATCCATCATACTTGCTTTAGTTAAGTCTCGGATATATTTTCTAATATTTTCACGTCAATTTGAAGCTGCGGTTTAAAGTATGACTAGCGCTTACAGTGCTAGCTTAAGTGTATGCCCAATTCGGACCTTATCTGCGATTGACTAAAGCAAGCAAGATAGGGTTATTAATTGTGGCCTAGCTAATATAGTGCGTTTCATCAAACAGTTCCTATGCCGTTATGTTGGCAAGCAATGCAAATAAGTATTGCCATAATACCTTGAATTTAAAGAGACAGGGGAGCAAACTTGACGGCAAAGTAACTATTTAATGAAACGCACTTTACCTACTGGCGCTATGGTAGCTCTAATTTTTTCCAAGTCTTGGCATAGGACGATTCTCGCTTATAGCCAATGTCAATATTTCCTTCTGATGTTGTTATTTCTGGATAAGATTTGAGCGTAGTTTTCAAGGCGTCAAGTAAACGACTGTATATTATATCATAGAATTAAATACTATTATTCTCAATTTTTACATGTTATTATGTAATTAGATGTATAGTTGTAATATCCGTATAGTCGTATAATATTCGTGCAATTTAATTAGGATTTTGATTTCTTTGCGTACGTTAAATGTATGGAGAAATCATGCGCAAAGCTAATTGAATTGTAATTAAAGGCTTCCACGATACTATAGTGTTTTAACGTTGTAAAACTGATTGTTCGGTGCGCATGCGACGATTTATCGGAAAAAAAAGCTTTCTTGAAGCTAGAAATAGTTCTCTCCCTAACGCTTGAGAACAAAATCTTGGTTTTAATAAAAACGCTCCTCTGTGTTAGGCAAGGGCGGATCCAGGGGGGGGGGTCATGGGGGTCATGACCCCCCCCTGAGCTGGTTCCAGGACTTAGGTGGACCACAAATTGACCATAACGATTTTATATATTTTATATTTTGTCACCATACATACAGATTTTATGTAACTACATACCTTTAATATTTAATTAATTTATGTATAATGGCAAACGTTCGGGAACGAACGCATCGAAAATTTTAATTTTACCGCGCCATTTAACGTCTAGCTAGACCTAACCTCAATCGGAATCGGACGAGATGAGATGGCAATATACAGAATGTCCGGTAATTAATGGATAAGCGGGCACTTACGGATAGAGGACACTGTGCCGGTTCAGAAAAATGAAAGTTATGTTCCATGAAAATCTTCCGGTTTACGGGATATCCGCCATTTAAAAAAAATCACTTTTATTTCTATGTTTTTTGATGCCAAAGCTGCAAATGAAGGAATTATTCAAATCTCTTTTTGGATAATATTCCAGGATAAATGTGCTATCGAATGCAAACAATATTTTTTATGACACATTTTTATACTTAGGTACTAAGATTGAACTCTAACTACATGAATTTTTTAACCTGAATTTTAACTTTTCCTGGTGTAAAAAAATGTACAGTCACCCTGGTTCCTAATTAAAAAATATTTTTAATTTGGAACCATTAGGTATTAAATGCTGGCAATACCACATATTATACCATTTTAGAATCTCAATGAAATAGGCAACTTTTTTTTAATTTGGCACCAGGGTGACCATACATTTTTTTTACACCGGGAAAGTTTAAAGTTCAGGTTACAAAAAATAAAACATCATGAAGTTTTAGTTCAACTTAGTTTGGAAAAAACTTTCAATGTGTCATAAAAAATATTGTTTGCATTTGATAGCACATTTATCCTGAAATACTATCCAAAAAACAGATTGGGATAATTCCTTCATTTGCAGTTTTGGCATCACAAAACATAGAGAACGGAGTAAAATTTTTAATTTTTTTAAAATGGCGGATATTTCGGAAACCGAGATACTTTCATAGAACATAACTTTCGTTTTCTGATCCGGCACAGTGTCCTCTATCCGTAGGTGCCCGCTTGGCCATTCATTCCCGGACACCCTGTATGTACAAGTTATTATAATGTGTTAAGTTTTTCAAATGTACAATAATGAATAAATATTTTTAGGTACAGTACGTTAATAAAATACCTACTTTATCTATTGCTATCAAAATTAAATTATAAGTGCTTGACTTGACCACGACTATGTGACCCCCTCCTGGCGCCAAAGCTGGATCCGCCCTTGGTGTTAGGTTTTATTTTCGTTACGGAATTTCTTGATTCGGTCGGCGCGCTCAATGCCCGCGATAAAAGCTATGCAATAGCTTAAAAAAATGTATTCTTAATATAAAATCAATATAAATTACACTAATTTAGCTTAATTTAAATTAGGAATACTGCTTATTTTTAAGAACATTTAGTTAAACCAAGATATTGTTCTCTAGTGTCTTTAAGGAGATGATTATGTCCTGCTTCAAGAAATCTTTTTTTCTGTATGAAGGAGTCTTTTTTTGCGCGAAATATAGAGGTACTTTTAGGAATCGACGGTAATATTTATAAAATACTACTCTTGAATGAAAATGTAATTTTTATATAATCTCTAGTCCAAACATTATCTTTATAATTCAGTTATTTACAAATTTACATAACAGCTTGAAGATAGATGTTCAAATACGATTTTGATGTCCCTCAAAATCAGTCGGCCACCATACATTTTTAATCTGTGACGTCATGAGTCATGCCTCTGGGCATAAAATTAACTGCACCCCGCGATTTAACATTCAGTAGATTGATTTCCTACAGACACAGATTATATAACAGTTATTAGAAACAACAAACTTTAATAACCATTTTCTCTCCTTGAGAAGTCTAATTTTCAACCCTTTCTTACTGCTCGCCTAAGTTCTAAAAAGAACCCCATGCGAAGTTTCATACTTGTAGCCCTTGTAGTTTCAAAGATTTCTCTTTTAAATATACAGGGTTATTGGTAATTATACTAGCAAGCCGTTGAGAGCTACATCTGTGCACATAAACAAACAACTTTTGTTCTACGACTGTTGGAAATACAAACATTTTGTTTTTAATTTTGAATTTATGTTTACCTGAAAATCAGCTGTTCCATAGGAGAGGTCACTAACCTTAAAATTTTACTTATTTTTTAAGTATTATCTACATTTCTTAGTCTTTATTTTAAAATATCATCTGTTTTTCGAATTTAGATAATCACAAAATTTTCATATTTTTTTTCGAATTTCCAAAAGTCGTAGAACAAAAGTTGTTTGTTAAGGTGCACAGAAGTAGTCATCAACGGCTTGCAAGTATAATTGTCAATAACCCTGTATATATATAAGAAAATATTTGGAAGACTACCGAACAATAATAAGTACTATTTTATACCCATAATTCAATATTCAATGGATTTCCTATTACGCTCTTAGATTAGGAAATGATTATCCGGTTGAATATAGCTTTTGTTAAGCAAAAGTAGAATTTATGATTATTTTAAAAGAATTTAGATAGAATTTACATTTGTGCGCAAAAGCTGTCACTGACTCTAAATTCTTACACAATTCGCTTTCCTAAGTCTGAGATGTCATAAAGACTAATTTTGCTTAACAAGCTATATTAAGCCAAAATATCCGCTGATGTTTACAATTTTTTAATGTTTACTGAGTTTTTTTTGGAAAATATTCGACATAAACTGCAAAAGACATAATAAAATTATGTGATAAAGTAAAATTCTAGTTTGAGCTGACTTGCACAATAAATGAAATTGCTATATCCGGTTAGATAGTTGAATATTTTACTAAAGACACTCAAAAATGGTATTAAATATTTACGCATAGCAACACAGATCCATATACAATGTTGCCATGTTTTCAATAATTTAACTAATAAGTAGTAGAATAATGTATTTATCCAGTTACATTTACCGTGCTAATAATCAATATAATCTTTTTATTTGATTTAATGAATTGTATTATGCGAAGGTAGACCCTATCTGAAAAATATTCAGTGTACACAGCATAACATCTGTGTTTGCGTACATTGCGCATTGTGTACGTACATTAACACCTTGTGTGTGTACACTCTGCATTGTGTGTTCACACGTTGTAACTGTACATTGCGCATTATGCGCGTACATTGCGCATTATGAACATTAATTCCTCATATTGAGCTATCATTGCGCATTGCATGCGAAACTTTACACGTTGTTTGCTTAAATTGCGCGTACTGTGCGTACAGACACACGTTGTGTGCGTACAAGTGAGTGTACATTGAGCATTGTGAGCGAACATTTACAAGTTGTGTGCATACATTGCGCATTGTGTGCGCACATTTACACGTTGTGTGCGAACATGGCGTGCTGTGTATTTAGATTGCTTACATTGTCTTCTTGGAATTGTGATCTTGTTACATAAAAAAATGTTTAAACTACGCGACACAGTAATCAAAATTCTGCATGTTATTATAGAGGCTCTTTAGAAATAACTCCATAAAACTTTTCAAACATTCTAAATGTCTATAAAACAAATAATCCAAACAAATTTCAATCGTACACTTAGTACCAACTCGTACATTAATTAGTGCTCCGTTATATGGACAATTCAAATGAAAGTTTCAGGTAATTGCTCGTATAAGAGTATGTTAGCCGTATGTATCGACTTAGACATCATAAGATTGAGTATTATAGTACGGGATCCCTTTTAGGACGACCTTCATCGATCTGTTTAATGAATGAAAAGTATTTTATATCAAATTAAATAGGCCAATCAATATATTGCAAATGGGCTGCCTCAAAAAATTCAGTCCAGAACAATTATTGTATTTTCACTGGTTTGGTCAAAAGATAAATTCCGTACCAATGAAATACATAATCTTTATTTTAACTTGATTTAATTAACCAGACCAGTGAAAATGACTAGTATCGATTTACCTGCCTACCCACGACTTGTGACGGGAAAAAATAGGCAACCTAACGTTTGCATATTCTATAGGCTTCATGCTTTCTATTGGTATGGAATTTGTCTCTTAAACATGCCAGTAAAGGGGTTAAAAATCAAATCAAAAAATTAAATTGTTAATGAATCATACTATGGACTGAAATTTTTTAAGCAAACCATTTGCAATATATTTATTGACCTACTAGCTGCGCCCCGCGGTTTCACCCGCGTAAGTCCGATCTTTAAATTCTCACCTTTTAAACCTTCCCTAGACCTCCACGAATAATTCAAGACCAAGATAAGATAAATCCGTTCAGCCGTTCTCGAGTTTTAGCGAGACTAACGAACAGCAATTGATTTTTATATATATAGATTAATTTAATATAAAATACTTACTTTTAATCCATTAAACAGCTCTATGAAGGTCGTCCTTAAAGGGATCTCCGACTATTAGAATATGTTTATTTACTAATATTGGATCGTTTTATTCTAACAATTGACTTGTTTGGACTTTTTTTGTAATTGCAAAAAGCCAATGAATTTTATATTGATCTCATTGCCGCTGACTGAGTCAAGCTAAGTTATTCGTTAATTCATCACAAATTGTGTATTCATTGCAAATAATATTGTTTCATTCAACATAAAGGAATGTATATTTAAGTTGATTTAGTACAAAATGTTTTATTTAATATTTAAAAACTTGTGCAAAAAAACGTAGAGGTTTTATGTTCTAATGGAGATGATAAGATAGAAAAAATTTGGACCGAACTATGTGCATGTAAATTGAGCCTAAATCGTGCTTATATTTATTAAGAAGGTAGTTACTTGGCTTTAATGTTATGGACCGCAAAAGTAGCTGCAAACTTTTTCTTCGTCCTGTCATCTCTAGTAGAGCATATTAAATAAATGTGCAAAAATGATGGGATGTGCAAATTGTGCAATAACGCCGCATATGGCACATTGTTTCGATTCAATCGCCAGATTTCATTGCTGTATTATTAAGTAATGTAATGAGATTCGATTAAACATAATTTGCGAGTATGATTTTTTGTATTTATTGTACAAATAAAATTTTGCATTAAATTTTTTTCGGTTTTTTATTTCTCTCACTTTAAAAAAGTTCTAGGTAAACTCGTTCACATGGGTATTAGAGAATTGTTCCTACAAGTATTTAAATTTAAGCGAGCATGATAGACTGAAAGCTCTGAAATAATAAAATAAATATATAAAAAATAAAAACAAAGTTCTTATAAATAAAATTTAATAATGAAAGAATACTTAAATAGTACTTACTTATTTTTTTCTTTCATGGTTACTTTAACTTAAAAGTAAACATTAAATAAAAACGAACTTATACGAATTAAATAAAAACTGAAAAAAAAAAACAGCGCACTCCGGGAGTGCAGGCAGAAGTGAAAACTGTATATCTGTGTAAAATCTCATCTGTCGCGAGAACATACGCAAAAAGAGTTTTAGATGAAAAAAAAAAAATAGTTATAAGTACTACTACTACCGACTATTTGACATTTGTCGTCCGTCAATAGTCGTCCGTTAAAAAATACCATATGTACGTCTTAATACACTCACAGCCAAATTAAAAAACTGTATATCTGTGTAAAATCTCATCTGTCGCGAGAAAATCTGTCGTATGCTCACCCACAAAAGTGCCCAACGCGCCATAAGAAGTTTTCACTTCAAATAAAAACGGTTCGAGTTGAGAACTTTCGTTTTTTCGTCTGTCAAAAACAAGTGCAGTTGTTTATAATGTTATGTTATGTACCCACTTTTGAATAACTATGGAATTAAGGGGGTTTAGGATGGATGCTTTAGAATTTATTATTCAGTTTATTTGTGTATCGATCACGAAATATTGCGATGGTCAAGTTATTCAATAGTAGGTAGGTACCTACTATTTAGGATAGCGCTAAGCCAGTCCAATTGTTATTTTAACTCATTTTCATATTATTTGCTTTAATACAATTTTATTTACGAGGTTTTTCAAAGATTTCATAAAAAGGGTGGTGTCTAGGGTTTGGAAATTCCCCACAATTTTAAAGTCCCGGGACACGAGACAGCCTGTAAGAAATTTCGAGACTTAAAGGTTTTTTTTTTAGAATTTTAATTAAGTGAAAATCAGCATTTAACGGAAAATTAAATCTTTTTAAGTAACTTTCATGTTAATTTCAGTGTAATTGCTTTATTTATTTATTTTAATTACACACAGATTCCCGGGTCGAAAAGTCCCGGGACTTTGAGACACTAGACCTCCCGGGACCCAAACCCTAGTGGTGTTCCGCAGGTGACCCACGATGGTGTTATTATAGGAGTAATCTCTTAAGGCCTAATTCTGCTATCTACCATTGTCATTATATCGAGACTCTTGATATTATATCGAGATTGTGACTTTATTTGGTATTCTGCTAAAGTTTTAATAACATCGCAATAGAATCACTATGGAGTCTCTCTCAATGGAATGCTAATAGATACGTCGCTGTGTTGCCTAACAACATGGTAGATGCTGCGGTTTCGATAGAATAGTTAAGAGGAAAGGGTACCGGGGGCTTTCTCCATACAAACTATTACAAACGTAGTCGACTGTTTTCTCCCTGGATAATGGCACTAGAGCAAATATTTATGGTGCATAAAACTTATAACTGCCATGACCAATGACCATATGACCCTATTTTTTGTTATTTTTAATTTTTTTATTTAAATTTCTATGATAATTAGAAAATTAAAATAACCAAAACATAGTCATGGCAGTTATAGGTTTTATGGCACAAAAATATTTGTGCTAGTGTCATTATCCAGGGAGGAAACAGTCGACTACGTTTGTATGGAGAGAGCGCAGGTACCCTTGCACCTTAACATTACCAGTACACACATTTTTGACATTTAATGTCATATTTTTGACATTAAATGTTACGATTCTGTCCAGACAGACAGACGGACGACGAACAGTGAAGTCTTAGCAATAGGGTACCGTTTTACTCTTTGGGAACGGATCCCTAAATATACACCTCACGGCACAAAGAGGTTACAAAAAACCTGTTTGCAAAAAACATTATGCGGGGTAAAAATACGCGATTATACTAACACACAGACTTAGCAGGATAATTGGTAAATAAGTTTTATTCATTCTGCTAGAACAGCGCTTTTTTCTTGGTAATTTTGGTTTTATTCGTCTGCGACCGCGAGCTTTTTTTATGGGTTGTGCCCTTTTTAACCACAAGAGTCCTGAAAGAAATTAGTTTTGCTGCCTTTAATATGCCAACTAGATTTTAGGTTTTTTTATTAAGGTATAGGTGATCCAATACGATCTCCGTATTTTGGTAACACTGTTTATAAACGAAGGCGAATGTTTCTTTTTAACATCGATCCAATATTGATTGACGATAATTTGTAGAATCGCTACCGCCTATAAACAGCCGGATTCAATCAAATGTAAGAATTGCGTTATTTTGGTATTATAAAGTGCTTTTAATGAGATC
This sequence comes from Idaea aversata, assembly GCA_907269075.1. NCBI lineage: Eukaryota > Metazoa > Arthropoda > Insecta > Lepidoptera > Geometridae > Idaea > Idaea aversata. The sequence continues at coordinate 3,082,043 of OU026100.1, forward strand.
TTGCTAAAACGTAATCAAATGCAAAAAAAATTAATTGTCATGCAATATGCGGTATAATTTTGCATACACCTAGGTATACCTATGCAAAATTTAAGCTGAATCGGTAACCGGTAAGTGGATCAAATTTAATTGCTTACTTAAATTTAATTTGCAAGATTTGATGACGACATCGGGACTGAAGCTAAATAAAAGCTTGTAGACAAAAATAAAAGATCTTTTTTGGGACAAGAAAATGGCGAGATCCCGGGATTGTAATAACTAGTCATAATCTACCTTCGGTATCGTTCCAATTGTCAGGGTGTTGTGTGAAAGTAACATCCTTATAGTTGCCGTATTCATCACATTCTATCTCGGATTCGGTCCGGTATTTCTCACGGGCACAATCTGATGGTACAAACAAAAATACTTAATGATATCCTGCAGCTCATAGGTTTCATTAGTCTAGTGTTCTTAAATAAGTCAAAATATATATACAGGGTTATTGGAAATTATACTAGCAAGCCGTTAAGGGCTACTTCTGTGCACCTAAACAAACAACTTTTGTTCTATAACTTTTGGAAATTCGAAAAAAAAAATGAAAATTTTGAGGTTATGTAAATTCGAAAAACAGCTGATTTTTCAAAACCAAGGTCATTCAGACCAAGAACAGTAGATGCAACTTAAAAAATAAGTAAAATTTTAAGGTTACTGACTTCTCCGTGTAAGGAACAGCTGATTTTCAAGTAAACCTAACCTCAAAATTTTCGAAAAACTGTTCGAATTTCCAAAAGTCGTAGAACAAAAGTTGTTTGTTTAGGTGCACAGAAGTAGCCCTTAACGGCTTGCTAGTATAATTTCCAATAATCCTGTAAGTAATATATATATTTTGACTTATTTAAGAACACTAGGACTAATGAGACGAATCTATGCGCGAAAAACATGGAAAATGAGTGTAGGTATCGATGACAAAATTAAATAAATGTCGGAAAAACAACATTACATTGGAAAAAACTCATATCTGGGAACAAGTTCCACGTTTTTTACTAGCTTCGCCCCACAGGTTTACCCGCGTTCTATTTGAAATGAAAATTACAAACCAATGGCCAACACAAAAAAAAAGAAAAAGAAAAAAATGCTTACCACAGTTCATATTAGAAACATTGGCACGAGGTACTTTATATCCCTTCAAGAAGGTACCATCTTCTAAAGAGCAGTAGCAGAAAAACTTACGGCACTAAGGAAAGAAACACAAAATATTGTAGTAGCAGCGCTCCACGGTTTCACCCGCGTAACTCCCGATCCCGTGGGAATATCGGGATAAAAAGTAGCCTATGTTATTCCCAATGAATCAATGTATCCTCATAAAAAGTTTCATCAAATTCGGTTCATTCGTTCCGGAACCTATTTGTTACAAACATAAAAACTTCGCACATCAAAATCATAGTTATAAAGATCTAAGCATACATAGGGACAGACAGCGAGCGGGAAGCGACTTTGTTAAACTAAATCCCCCTTATTCCAAAACGAGGTTTAAGGATAGTCCGAGATGTGGATTTAAACCTTAGATTTAGATACAGATTTACTCGTGAACTGTAGTCTAAACACTATCCCTATATATTCTATGGGGATAGTGTTTAGACTATGGTTCCTTATGTAATCAATAGAAATAGTGTTTAAGCTATCATCATTGGCCTTTATCATCTTCGAAAGATGTTTTTAACAGCGTCGTGTGTGGCGGCATTTGTTCTCATGGCTCAAGAGACCTATACGAGAGAGACAGCGACGTCCGCACAGTTGGCAAATATACGAACCACGAGAAGGCGAAAGGGAAGACGTTTAAGCTATAGTTCACGAGTAAATCTATGTCTAAATCTAAGGTTTAAATCCACATCTCGGACTATCCTTAAACCTCGTTTTGGAATAAGGGGGTAAGAGTTTTAAGGTTGGAATTATAATTATAATGAAAGTTCAGAATGACGACGTCTGTTCGACGACCTCTGTGGCGCGTCGGGCGAACACCCGACTGCGACGCAGAAGGTTGCGGGTTCGATTCCCGCCGGGAACAAGTATTTATGCTGACCATAAATTCTTGTTTCTGGTTCTGGGTGTTTCCTATATGTATAATATGTATATATTTACAAAAAAAAAAAAAAAGTATGTAAGTAGTTTATCCGTTATCTGGCACCCATAACACAAGCATTAAGTTGCTTAGCTTGGGGCTGGATGGCGATGTGTAATATGTCCTGAAATATTTATTTATTTTATTTATTTATTTATTTAGAATACCTGGATAGGAGCGTAGAGCCATAACGGAGTGCACTGTGGAGCTTCGTTGTGAAGAATGCCATCTTTACCATACTTCTTCATGAAGTATTTCATCACCAGTTTGCATGGTTCTACAGAAAAAATATGTTTCTTGAAGCAAGAAATAATCATCTCCCTAACTAAAGCAATATATTGTATTATTTCCAATAAGTTTTAATAAGAACAAGTTTTTTTTAGCGTCTATAGGATTTATCAGTTCACTGGTTCCGGAGATTAAACCCTACAACCTCACAAACTACCTCTTGATATTAGTATACCTAGATTGCCTGTACCTACCTTTAGGCAACTCGTCGTCTCTGTTCCTACGCCTCGCAATGTGTAAGTCATGACAACTGCGCTGGGAGCACACCGGTCCATCAACGCAGCCTGGCTCCTGGACATCTTCCTCAGCCTTTGAAATAACAGGCATTTGAAGCTTCCAAGCTTGACATTCCAATTTTTTTTGCATATTTGGTAAAATAAATGAATTTTGAAATACTTAATGCTTTAATGCGTCCGTTCTCATGTTTTACAGCGGACTTCTCAAGCAAATCTATCAATTTTTTTTTCATAAAAAGTTACCTTTAAAGTTTCACTCAAAGCCCCCTATAAATGAAACAGATATTTTAATATATTTTTTTATATATGATAGGTCAGCGTTTGACCACTATCACACCTGCCTGATAGTAGGTGACACGTTTCCAGGGGTGAAAAATACAGGCTTAATCCCTACTTCAGACACCTTTGAAATTGTACTTACGACTAATTCTTCAGTACCATCTACCACGTCGACATCGACTGTCCTATAAGCTGTACAGTTATGATCCAATTCTGCAATTAAAGGCACTTTCATCTATATCTATCTATACCATATAAATATACTATATTCTTATACTTACTTACATTTATTTATGTACATCATCACTACATAGTATAAAACAAAGTCGCTTTCTCTGTCCCTATATCCCTATGTATGCTTAAATCTTTAAAACTATGCAACGGATTTTGATGCGGTTTTTTTAATAGATAGAGTGATTCAAGAGGAAGGTTTAAATGTATAATACATGCATAATATAGCCGTGCGAAGCCGGAGCGGGCCGCTAGTATTATTATAAAGAAGAAAGAATTCTTAAGTTTCTTGTTTGTAACAAATAGGCTCCGTAACTATTGGACCGATTTTGATGAAAGGTATGAGGTTACATTGATTCATTGGGATAGGTTACTTTTTTTTGCTGGTGAGTAAACTAACGTTGATATATCCTACATATTCCGCAACAGTTGCACATCGTCTTGTCCGGTACGAACGCCCCCGGAGGACATTCGTTCTCCTTCACCATTCCATCTACGCAGTCGTACTCTTCACACGACGTGAGACATTGGGACCCGTCGATTGGGGGCTCGTAACTGCGGCGGCTAAGTTAGATCAAAAATATTCTGTGACTAGCTTGCAAAAATTACTGAACAATTTTTTTTTTAACTCTAAATATAAGTTTTAGCTCTAAATTCTAGTTACTCCTTACGCGAAGCCAAATGGAGCTCCTTGACTACCTTCCAAACAAATATGTCCCTACTAATTACTTATGAAATTTTGCTATGACTTTGTTTTGTTTACATGAAAATGACCTCTTTACTTTATTAACACTCAGTTGCACCAAAGTCCATTAATTAATAATGACAGCATTAAAATTTTAATGACACATTACACATAGATTTAATGTGTCATTAAACTTTTAATGCCGTCATTATAATTAATGGACTTTCGTGCCACTGAGTGTTAGAATTTTAAAATTGTTATATAAATAATCTCCATGACAAAAGGCAGTCATTCGCATCGCGGCCGGCGGGCGGGGCGATGAAATTGATACATTTCCGTCACTTTACCACTTCTGCTGCCCGCCGTTTAAAGCACCCGTAGCATTTTATTCTGATTAAGTATGTTTTAATCATAATTAAAGACGTATGAAAGTATAGTTGATTAGTTATTATGTCTTAGAAGTGTGAGAAGGATGGAGAACCATAAACTTAGATAGAAAAGGAAGCTCAAGCAAGAAGTTATATACATACTCACAGATATAGTGTATCGTTTGTTAGTGAAGCAGTTACGGGAACACCTGTTTAAATGACAGTAAATTAACGGTCAGATAATAAATAAAAATTCTAATATTACCTACGTTTATATGACTCAGGACTGCCACCACATAACGAAATTGGTAGAGTTCAAAAGGAGTCTTCGGCACACTTATGGCAGTGACGAACTCTAGTAATTTGATCAGTTACTGGGATAGATCGAATCGTAAATATTGTTACCATCAATGACCAATCAACCAAGATTAGATATTATCAAGTAATGAATAGTTTTACTTAGGCGTACTGTCCAAGGACGCTTAGCTTCATAGACGCGTATTCGTCATTATACGCTTACGCTTCTGTCGTCGTACGCATTAGGTAATACGCCTCGCGGATAAAGTTCAGTAAGCTGGGTTGCTCAAGTTGTTTAGCGTATTTTGAAGCATCTAATGAAGCTACGCGTCTGTGGACAGTAACCCTTAGAAAATTTATCAAAATCTTGCCAAAACTAACATTTCCGTAGATTAATTTCGCACTTCAAAGCCTTCTTCTGTTGCTCTGGATGCCCCTCATACGGATTGCAACCCGCCCTGAAATCTAATGCCAACGGCAACGTTGAGAACTACCGCAGATTACTGACTCTAACACCGTTAGTTACTAGCTGCACCCCGCGGTTTCACCCACGTAAGTCCCGATCCCGACAGTAGCCCTAATCCCAATTTATTTGGGGTCGGCGCAGTATGTCTTCTTCTTCCATTCAATCATATTAGTCGTCATCTCATCGTTCACATTCATCTCTCTCATGTCTTGTCTCACGCAGTCCATCCATCTTTTCTTCGGTCGTCCTCTTTATCTCCATCCCTCTACATTCATACTCATCACTCTTCTAGTCACATGCGTCTCCTCTCTTCTCATCACATGTCAATACCAACTTAAACGGTTCCCTTTTACTTTTTCAGTAATCGGTGCTACTTTCGGGCTTCCTCTAATATACTCATTCCTTATTTTATCCATCCTCGTTACTCCACACAACCATCTCAACATTCTCATTTCCGCTGCATGCAATCTTCTCTCATCCTTCTTCATCACGGCCCAGCATTCCGATCCATGCATGACGACAGGTCTTATCAAGGTTTTATAGATTTTACCCTTCAGTTTAAGGGGCATCCGTAGTAGTAAAAGTAGCCTATGGGTACGGTAACCTAAAAATAATAAACCAAGTCTCAATTATCCATTCCCGTTAAATAAGGTAAAAAATTTACCTATAGTGGTAACAGGCAGAAACTCTTCTATTTCGAAAGCATATTCATCTTGAACACAAGACTGATGTAATTCTGCAACATTAGAAGTACCTACCTATGATAAAGATGCCTGAAAACAATTATCAAGGCGATATCTGTCTAAAATGCCTTTTATTTATTAACTAGCGACCCGCCCCGGCTTCGCACGGCTATATTATGCATGTATTATACATATAAACCTTCCTCTTAAATCACTATCTATTAAAAACACCGCATCAAAATTCGTTGCGTAGTTTTAAAGATCTAAGCATACAAAGGACATAGGGATATAGGGACGGCGAAAAGTGACTTTATTTTATACTATGTATGTACTAATGATGTAACTATTTTAACGGATATAATCGCATTTATTTAGTTTTTTGTTTAATTAAATACTTAGACCATGGAACCTGCAAAGTTCTCGAAAAGTCAGATCTTAACAAAAAAATAACAAAATAAATGTGGATAAAATAGTTTCATTATACACTATGTAATAAGGGGGTGGATCATCGGTTGCTGGGGGTGGTTAGGGGGGTAAATGTACTTAATTGTCCAAAAGGCCAGTGAGGGTGCTTCGGTTTGTCTATTGTTTTGCATTTGTGTGTTGACATAATATTATAAATTGGTTCTATTGCAAATCACTATTATTTAAAGGAGTTCATAAAATGTTGGGCACCTATGATCTTAGACCATTTATATGATCTAAGTAATTTAAGACTAACCTCTGTAAAATACGCATTCGTCACAGCATCTACACTGAGAGTAATCAGCCGCTATAAACATAGCGCGCCATTTGCTGTATTTATCGTCGCAGTAGGTTTGATACTCGGAAGGGGTAACTCTTCTCTCACTGACAATGATTTCATAAAACAGTTTTAATAATCAACTCTTAAAAAAAATCATTTTTTTTCTGTCCGCTGCCATTAGAGACAAAATGGACACAACGCATGGCGTTTCCAAAAAGTAATTGGCAAGTAGGTACGTGTTATCGTACTTGCCAATTACTTTTCCGTTTAATCGCAATAGTTCAGTTGACCAGTTGAATAGTTCAGTCAACTGAACAAACGAGAAAAGAAAATTCACTAGTAAAATCTTACTTGTTCAGTTGACTGAACTAGCGAGATGATTTTTTGCGTGAATATTGGGCTAGGTTTGGCCAGTCTGTTCAAAATGAATCGAAATCGTCACGCGTTTCGTTTTAGTTTAGGTGGTAGGCCTTGGCCGGTGCACTACTCCTTAGACAAAGTCATGGTGCCAAGTGACTCGTCGCGTTCCATCATGTTGTCCCGGCATGCCGCCGTTCTCTTTCTAAGCGAGTATGCGAGTTGTTCTCAGTATTATGGTACATCCTCGACCTAATCGACGCTTCCTATCAGGTCAGATGCTCGATTGGAATTTGGTAAGTAGGTATAGGTACCTACCTAATATTAAAAAATATAGATAAGTATAGACTTACCTGCAAGAATCTCTAAACAGCTCGCATTCGGTGAGGTTACTGAAGCTAGGACAAAGCGGGCACGACTGTTGATCTATAATAAAATCAGTGAATATCCTACTAATATTATATTATGTATGAAAGTTTGTGTGCAAGTATGTGTGTGTGTTTGTTACTCCTTTACCCAAAAACTGCTGATTGCGTTGAAACTCGGTATGTAGATAGCTGAAGACCTGGATTAACACATTTGCTACTTCTTATATTCCGATATTCCCACGGGATCGGGAGTTACACGGGTGAAACTTTGTAAAGCAATTGTATATTTACCAATATTATTTCTACAAATAGGTCTGATTGTTCTTATAGGAGGAAAGTGTAGAGCGGGCACTTCATCTTTATTCTGTTCACACTTTTCATAGTCAATCTTGTTTTGTATATCCCGAACAATTGCAAGTATTTCCGTCTCCTGCCAAAACTCGCTCGTATCGTTCTCCTCGTCTATCAGCGTTGTAAAGGTAATGAACTGATGAAGAAAGGAATCATGTCATTTTGAGTGAGTTGAAATTTGGGATGCAACATCGTTCAAAACACTATAAAACCAATAAACCAACTTGTATCTTACTTGTAATTGTATACAGGCTGTTTTCAGCGATTAGACCCTTTTTTTTATTGGGTCCTTTTTGCGTGAAGATGGAGTAGGCTTGCCCAGCACCTACTACCCTCTCAGCTTAGTCGACCATGTCCAGAGGAGAGAACTTGTCAATACTTCTGGAGCCAACTAAGCTGCGGGTTTCATCACGATGTTTTCCTTCACCGTAAGAGCAATGTCAATTAGCGCACATAAATTTTTCTTAAGAAAAATACATTGGTGCACGGCCGGCCTGGATTCGAACCCACGACCTTCGAGGTATCTACAACTAAGCCAACACCGCTCCCAATAAACCAATTTGGGGGGTTCAAGTCGCGAGTGAATAGGTATCTTCTAGGAAGGCGTGTTACATCTAAAGCTTGGTTCCCACGGTGCGTGATTCTGCGGATCATCACGCACAGGCGACGACCGCACGGACGGCAACGCACACAGACAGGGCTCTTCCAACGGTGCGTTGGAAGACGCACGAAAGAGCCCTGTCTGTGTAAAGATTCATAAATTCAAAAATAAGTTCGTTTGTCCACTCCATTTCTCCGCAAGTTCCGCAACCAGCTACACACAACACCACTACTCGTGTTCAAACATGTTCTGCCTTGTTTACGTACAAACAAGTTCTGACCTGTCGTCTGTGCTACGACACGCACCTTTGAAGTTACCGCCTCGCGACGGATACCGGCGCACCGCCACAGACGTCCTGTGCTACCACGGACGAGACCCTTCCCACGGTGTGTCGTGCGAGCTTGTCCGTGGTCCGTCCGCGATATCACGGACCGTGGGAAGCTAGCTTTAGGCCGCATCATCACCTACCATCAGGCTGGTGTGATTGGTCAAACGCTGACCTATCATAAGTACAAAAAACCGATCAAGTGCGAGTCAGACTCGCGCACGAAGGGTTCCGTACCATTAAATTCTGTTTTTAGTATTTGTTATAGCGTCAACAGAAATGCATCATCTGTGAAAATGAAAAAAGTGAAAAATAATATTGTGCAAGAACTTACGTAATTTGGTTGGACATCGGGTTTAATATCTCCGACACGTCTTCTGGGAGCCTAAAATGTAGAAGAATAAAGTAAAATATATGATAGGTACCTACGTAAATAAGTTTAGTATTAGTATAGACATGGTATAGACCTAACCTAGATCCTAGAGCCTACAGAACATGGGTACTTACCTATAAAAATACAATGGCCGTCGAATCGACCCACCTACAGTTTTGGTGAAAAGGAGCTTAATTCCGAAAGTAATCTTCTGAAGATTCAGATCTCTAACGATACTCTCCCTTTCGTTCCCAAGACAAGATACCACAGAGACTAAATCTAGAGTTAAATCTACACAACATTTTTGAAAAGGTTTGGATGGATTATGGCAATAAGGTAGAATATTTTTTGTTGGGGGACAACGGGGCTAGCATAAAGGTGGGGAGCGTAAGGGGGGACCGGGGGGAGTCAACGGGGGTAGTAAGGGGGCCGTGGCGTCTAGGCGAATAACTAGGTAACTACCTAAAGTACTGGAAAAGCAGCTGTTTACGGCAATAAAATCCGTTGTTTAAAATATAAGTCTAAACTCAATAAACAAATAAAACACTCAAAGGCCAATGACCTCTTACTCTAAGAAACAGCTGATTTTCGATTAAACCTAACCTCAAATTGAAAAAAGTTCGAATTTTGAAAAGTTGTGGTACAAAAGATGTTTGCCGAGACGTCTAGAACAACAGAATAACCCAATTTCGTATTAGAAACCCAAAGTTAATTATTATTAATTAAGAGTCTGTCCCACAGCTGGGCTAAACCGGCCGATTTCCTTCGTTAATTTCTTTATTCACTGGACACTAGCGGAATGCAACGCAATGTGGGCAGAATCGCCATTAATCAAGAATTGAATTGGCCTCTCTACCTTTCTTCATTGATCACGATCTATCGCTATTGCACACCAATCATTCCTATTGAAGTCTTCGTCATCGTTAAACTGTGGTTAAAACACTCGTACAGGTAGTATACGGGCTGTTTTCCGCAATTAGACCCTTTGTAATTGGGTCCATTTTGCGTGAGGATGGAGTAGGCGGCTTGCCCAGCACCTACTACCCTCTCAGCTTAGTCGACTATGTCTAGAGGAAATAACTTGTCAAAACTCCGGGAGCCAAATAAGCCGCAGGTTTCATCACGATGTTTTCCTTCACCGAGAGCAATGTCAATTAGTCCACATATTAAACCGGGATTTTAACCCACCTTCGTATGAATGAAAGTCGAGGTATTTACTATTTAGCCAATACAGCTCCGTGGTGGTATAATATGTCTATTTGCTTACCACAGCTCTAACAGTAGAATCTACGATAAAATAAGGAATTTCTGGATAACCCGTCGCAGTAGTAACACAGCAATTACTTAACAGATAGAGCTTAAACAATATTGTCATGAAACTCATTGTTATTCTCAAAGATAATTAATCACTTAGTAAGGTACCTAAGTAAGTTTTATTCTTTGCTTTAGTTTCAAGAAAAATTGTGAAGGTCTACGATCATGCTACGAAAAATTGACGTATTTTTTTTTTTTTTAAGTTTTTATGATGAAACCTCATTGCTTCGAAATCTATACTAGTACTAGCTTTTGCCCGCGACTTCGTCCGCGTAAAAGTCGGAAATGGACCAAGGTATCGCGTTATCCCATACAAACTTTGCCCCCTTTTTTCATGCCCTTAGGGATATAATTTTGGAAAATTCTTTCTTAACGGATGCCTACGTCAAACAAAGAACACACCTTCAAAGTTTCAGGTCTCTACGATCAGCGGTTTAGGCTGGGCGTTGATCCGTCAGTCAGTCAGGATGAAGAATTTCATATGTATAAAGATATAGATTAGGTATAACAATACCCGTTAACGAGAAAGTAAAGATGGTGCTAACTATAGAAAGCTACTTTAAATACAATAATCTTATAACACATCCAATTACGACTCGTCAAATGGTAAACAAAAAGTTGAATATTAAAACCGCCAACAACTACTACGGCAAGCGAACTACCGAGTATCTCCTACCTAGACTAATAAATGAGCTTCCATTAGAAACAAAAAATAAAATAAACACATTTAATTTAAAACGATTATTAAAAAACATATATCTACACTAATGAATAATTTACTACCACTAAATATCAAAAATACTAAAAAAAAATAAAAAAATAGGTAGATGTAGGTAGCACTAGTTGCCAATGGCCCTGTACAAACTGCACAAGTAGGCGTGCATCGACTGCATTGAATGCGAGTGCGACGACGACGTAAACAACAAATAGACTATAAGTACACCTACCTACCCTGCACCTGAGTGAGTAAATGAGGAATGTACACCTAAGATAAACCTCGTGTGGTTTAATGGGTGTTTATATTTTGTATATATGTTTATTCTTATTTAATTAAATAAAAAATATATATATAAGGCTGAAGAGTGTTTGTTTGAACGCGCTAATCTCAGGGACTACTGGCTATGTGCTACTGGTTCAAATTGATAAATTATTTTTGTGTTGGTTAGTCCATTTATCGAGGAAGGCTATAGGCTACTTTTCAGCGTAAAAGCTAGTTGTTGAAAAAAATTGCATTCAAATTTTCAGTTTTTTATTTCTCTCAATTTTATAAAAATATATTGACTACTTATCTATAACGTTTGACATACCTTGTAAATACAGTGAAACTTGGTTAAGTGGGACCTGGATAAGTGAGAAACCTCCATAACTGGAACTCATGCTGAGGTCCCAACACGTTGGCACTGAATTACCCCTGTTAGTGGGACGAAGCAAACCTCCATATCTGGGATTTGTTCTTTCGATTGGATCATCATAGTTACCTATATAACTGAGACAGCGAGTGAATTTTATATGCATTAACCTCTGTAACTGAGATAACATCGTTTTGTTTTTGTTTGGAAAATGAAGAAGATGACGACGAAATGGGCGCGGAAGAAAATTTAGTAAAAATTGCAAAACGCGAAGCAGTAAAAGCACTAGAAACTTTGCACAGTTATTTTGAAATGACATCAATTGGTGACCGAAGCATATTTGATAAAATTTATAACATAGAAAAACATCTGATGGTTGATACTTCCAAAAGACAAACTTAAATGACAGATTTTTGTAATTGATACATTCTGTTTCCATATTTGTAATACGTGTAAATAAACGTGCTTGAATATTTTTGTTAATTAAATTTGTATGATCACCTTTTTTTTTATTAACTCATTAACTTAACACCATATTATTTTATTTTATGATCGCACCTCTCTAGCTGAAATAATTTGTATTCTGACCTCTATTAATGGAACCCTCTATAAATGAGACAGATATTTATTTATACCTGGATATCTGAGACACTGGGTAAGTGGAATACCTCTATAAGTGAAACAACATTGCAGGTCCCTTGATGTCTCACTTAACCAGGTTTCACTGTAAATATGTTATCAATATTTTAAAAACTGATAAATAATAACACTTATTTTCTACATTAGTCTACAATAAACATTTATGTTTCGTGTGTAAAAACAGTCAATTTTTAACAATCCCAAAAAATAAAAACATTTTCTTACTTAACACCTTATAATTACATAAAAAAATCCTACAGTTGATCTTCTATCTATCTTCTAAAAAACAAATATTTTTTTGTATGAAGAATATTTCTTAATAGATTTTTCAGTTTCGTAAAAGACATTTCGCTATTAAAATAAATAAATAAAATAAAATTTCAATGATTAAATTAACTGATAAATCACCCTTCTTAAAAGCAAATGTTATCGAATACTTAAGAGGATCACATATCTACGACATTATTGATGGAATTTTTGTGTTAAATTGCAACATGTTGTATTCTGGGTTTACTTACATACATGATTAACTTGATCTTTCAAGTGATTTAAAAAAATTAAATAAGTGCGAGCCAGACTCTCGAAGGGTTCCGTTATTCCGTACTTACTATTCCGTTTTTAGTATTTCAGTACGTGGCATGTTACCTCTCAATTATGAAGGAGTGGGTCTATTGTCTTGGCGGTAATGACACGGGCCAATAAAAAAAATTTGGCCCAATATTCCCAAGAGACAGGTGAAACCGCGTGGCGCAGCTACTTCCACATAAAAGTCAAATATTGTCCCCTCAGTCCATTTTCTCCCCCCATACCTCCTTCAGGCATTATATAAACGAGGCCATCGTCCTGTTTCTTTGGAGAAAACTCCCATAGATTATTATTACTAGCTGCTAACTTTGCTAAGTCCCATGCTGTGATGTACTTTGACTTGCCGTGCCTGCAAAATAAAGGTACCCCATTAGTATAGTGGATTGGTGCCTTGAAAGGACATTACGGAACCAATGACATGCTTTTAAAAATAATGACTTCAAATAATGACTGCAGAGCCTGCGGTGATGTCAGGGAAAGTATGGAGCACATACTGTGTGAATGCGACGTCTTAGCAGCGAAGCGTATGAGCCTCCTTGGTAATGCGTATCCCAAACCGGAGGAATATAGGTTTCTTCCTTTCAGTGGGATCACCGCGTTAATCGACTACTTCTTCAAAGAGTAAGAAACATTAAGGTAGGGGTAAACACAAAAGATCCCATTGGGTCGAAGTGTTGTTGGCTATTTGTCAGCCCCCAATATATAAGATAAGATAAGATAGTATAGTGGTATCGGCAGTAAGGACTCATTCACACATCAGTACTTTTGCTATACGAAAAAACTCTCATTACGGGAATGAGAGTTTTGTCGTTTAACAAACGTTACTATTACGACGTTAGCGTAAACGAAAATAAAAAATATTGAAAAAAAAAAATTGAAAAGTGCCCCTATATAGAAAACATAATACGAAGCTTGAGCGTCTTCACTCACACACGCGACAGTATTCTGGATCCGGTAAAAAATACCCGATTTACAGGTTCATTTTATCGTACCTATTACGATTTTTTTTCAGTGATAGCGTATGTAGGAGTATTAACGCGTTACACGCAACAGTATTTTGGATTGCATAAAATCATAAACGAAGAATTCGTTGTAAACGGTCCTGAAAATATGATGTTAAACATTATCTCTCAGTAAACCAAAATCCCTAGAAAAAAACCAATACTACCCATGGGCCGCGCCTAGTAAAAACGGATCTGTTAAAACCGCTCGCTAATGTAAATATGGGTCCTGTGTGTTAATGAGCCCCTAACCCATTTGAATCCCGGCCGTGCACCAATGGACTTTTCCTAAGAAAAATTTAAGTGTGCTAATTAACATTGCTCTTACGGTAAAGGAAAACATCGTGATGAAGCCCACGGCTTAGTTGGCTCCAGGAGGGTAGTGTAGCTGGGCGAGCCCACTCCATCGTCACGCAAAAAGGACTCAACTAAACCTCTTTAGGTTTAGTTGCGGAAAAACAGCCCGTATATTGGGTTTGGTACAAGAAGTCCCAAACCCAACATGGCCAATATTTACCTGCAAAGTACGTATATGTTATCATCCTCTATTATAGTGGGTTCTGACGGCTTATTGACTATTATTACACCACAGATTAGAGCCCAGTGTGCTGTGTGTCCTTTGCGGAGGGTTGGCATGTGGTTCACGTCTGGATCATAACTGTGGTTATGGTTAAGGATTCGTTTTTATTTTTAAGTGTGTACACAAATCCTTTCCTTTCGTAAAATAAACTAGCTATCACGGTTCATGGTATACAGCCTGGTGGACAGACAGACAGATGGACAGACAGTCGAGTCGTAGTAATAGGGTTCCGTTTTTACAAAAAATTCTAATTCATTTAATTTTACCTGTGGCATAGCTGGTAGGTAATATTTATTTATTTTTAATTTTTAATTGTAAATTATTATAATTTTATTGGAGTCACTAAAGAGTCGCCTGTCAGGAAGCAAGTGGAATGACTAATTATTGGGCTTAAGTGGATCAATGACATTCTTTGTTGACACAAAATTATATGTCATTTATGTCAATGTCTTGAATAGTTTTTAATAATATGTATTATTAGGGAGAGATACAAGATATTTCTTTTTGTACAAATAAGTACACGGTATGTAACACTCTTAACTACATTTTTTTAAAGGATACGGCACCATAATCATAGCTCCATTCAGAAGATTCTCAACCGTCTCAACACTATAAAGATATCCATTTTTAACTTCATAATTAATATTATCAATGTCAGCCAAACTTAACACCTTCTCTGCTAGGTTCTTCATATTTTTCACACTGAACATTTCCCCATTATTTGTATATCCTTCTAATTTAGCTATGTTTAGTATTTCTTCGGGGGTAACTTCACCATTTATTAACATAGAGAGCGCTACGATGCCACAAGTTGGTCCTAGAAATTAAAAAGAGAGAAAGAGAGTGGAGAGGCAGACTAACCTGCCTGCAATGCAGAAGGTTACAGGTTCGATCCCTGCATCTAACAAATATTTATCTATAAGTATTTACAAAAGAAAAATATATACTCCGTGGTTTCACACAGGTAGCTCTTGATCCCGTGGGAATATCGAAATAGAAAATAGCCTATAGCCTTCCTCGACAAATGGACTATCCAACTCAAAAAGAATTTTTCAATTCGAACCAGTAGTTCCCGAGATTAATGCGTTCAAACAAACAAACAAACTCTTCAGCTTTATAATATTAGTATAGATGTACCTATATTCTATCTACTGTCTGGTCACCATAACACAAGCGTAGTTGGTTAGCTTAGAGCTAGATGGCACTGTGTGCAATGTCCTAAAATAAAATGTCAATTTTTCATGCCTGTTCGGAATATATCTACTTGTTGAAAAAATTAAGTATTTTACCTATTTGTATTAAAGACTGGACGTTTCTATACTTGTATTTGTAAGGAGGTTTGTCTGTGCATATACGGTTCAGGATACAAGCTCGTCTGAGTTCTACGTCTGATGCAGCCCAGCCGCAAATGTATGGATCGTCTAGCAATAGCTGGTGACATGCATTGTATGATGTTTCTGTACTTTGGGGTGCTTTTTCTTGTACTGCAACTGCTGGAGGCGGGGGAGGAGGCGCTGGAGGCGGTATCGTACACATTTTCACTAAATAAATGACTAGATATTGAACTTTATTGTGTAACACTAAAAGTTTTGTTATGGAATATTAGACATTTTACGAGGGTTATGTTTGTAATTTCTGGCTAGGAGATTATTATCTCACTGTTTTGGCTTAAAATTATTGATTATATCGATAATAAAACAAAAAATTAAATAAAAACAAAAAATCTACTAGCTCAGCTGATGAAATGCTGACATTCACTTGACTTGACATTGACAAAGACTCAATACGTAATTATTGTCATTGTTCATTCCATTGTGTTGCTATATACACTCTTTTAAAAATATTTATTAACAAATGCAATAATTCATTCGGGCTTATGATGTGATCATATTGTGTGAGTTTAAGCTTTTTACAGCCTAGTTGTATTTAAGTTAATTTTGAATAAACATATTTTTGCACATTATTTAATGTTTTCACGTCATATGCTTGTAGTTTTTACCAAAATATCAGAAACTGTTTTATAACTAGCAGCATTATTTCATTCCCTATTTTATTGTTCATTCATTCAGAAAATCATTCATTCATCAGAGTACGTCGCGTCGTCTTGCGCTCGTGGGATCGATGCACTTTGGAGATAATTGAACCAAATTGGAAGAAATTGCACTAAAGGGAAAGGGGACGCTTTCTCGAGCTTGCGAAACCGGTTGTGCAAGTCCCTAATTCATCATGTCGGAAACACGGGGCCAGCCAGATGGGCTGGCGAACGAAGATGAGGAAGTCGCCTTGAATTCAGAGCCAGGTTAGCATTTCATCATTTTACTTTAAGTATATCTTACATGTAGTTTTTTGACCTCATTACTTGTAGCTATTGTAAAATATGCTTATCTATCGATTTTTGATATACTACAAATCATCACATTTTAAACGCCCTTTGTTCTTCGTCACGAGATGATCGACTTTAAAGTCATAGTTTTTAGGTCTACTTTCCTTTGTGTCATTGTTATCATAATGTGACATGACCTTAACAGAAAAAGTAAGGCAGAGTATGTCAAACAGCAGGACGCAATGCTACCAAATTAAAATGGTCGCTTGATTATTAACTTTTAATTAATTTTTTGCTATGATAATGTTCGATTTTGGCGATTTCGTGATGATTTCAGTTAAAATAACAAATAATTTCTATGTTTTGGCGTAAATTAGGATTACGTTATAGCTGAAACGAGGTCATAATCGATGATTTTATGGAGGGTAAAATTTGAAAGTGTCTGTTTTCAAATCGGTCGGGTTATAAAGCGCTTTTTCTGCGTTCACTTGGCTGCGCCATTTTGTTCATGTTTCGCTGAGGCGCTGAATGATGCAAGACATTGGATTGTTTTCATGAAGTTTGCAAATACCCAGGATTTCAAAAGGAAAAACCTTTGAAGAAAACCGACTAAATACCTAAGTTTTGACAGGAATATTGGAAGAATTGACCACAAATGGCTGGTATGTATTGATTCATCAAAGCTCTATATAAATTAAAAAACCACAATTCTATTGATAAAATAGAAAAGGTACACAGAATTACTAATTTGCGTTTGGTAGGTACCTACTTACTACCTATTGAAAAAATCCTTGGTTGTTTTTAGCCAATGCTGAATATTTGGAGACAGAAGAAGTCTACATGCCACTAAATAACCCTGAAGTCCCCGAGACAGAAGACAATGATGACCACTGGGAAGCCCCAAGCATCAAATTAATGCTCGACCTCTACTTACAAAACATTGAACGCTTTCGAACACCAAAAATAAAAAAGAAATCTGTTTGGATCGACATAGCAACAGCAATAGGCAAAAGTCCTGATAGCTGCGATAAAAAATTCCGTAATTTGAAACAGACATACATGCGTCTACTAAAAAAACGTAACCGAAATGAAATTACAATCGTTAAATGGCCATATTTCGATACTTTCGAACAAATATACAACATTAACGGAGAATATCAGCCGGAAATCACACAAAAAGTTCAAGAAGCAACAACAGATGTAGCTAAAGCATTACTATCTATGGCTGAACCAGTAACTTACGAATCAAAATTTGAAAATGGAGAAATGTCAACGAACCATGCTGAAACTAGAAAAAGGATAACGAAAAGAAGGTTCACAGACTTTAGAAAAGTGACGACTGAAATGAGAAATAGACAAAGAGTCATTGAAGAGAAGTTAGATAGATTAATTAATGTAGTCGAAGAATCAAATAAAATACAGAGAGAACGAAATAGATTGTTTCAACAGTTTTTAGAGAATTTTCATCATAACACCTAAGACACTGTGGTTTGCATTTGGCAACATAATTGCAGACCCATCATAGAGTTCTTCAAATTGTTTGACTGTTTTTGAATTTGCCTAAAAAGTGTATATTATTGACCGTTAAGTACTTATTGATCGGCTACTATTTTAATAAGCACTAGACATAAATAAATGTAAAATGAAAAATGTGAATAATTATGTAAATGTATTTTTTTTAATTATAAGGATTAAATTTATTACTTTTAACTAATTATTTTTTTCATTAGGTACCCCAGAATATTATTAATTGATTCTTTTTATCTAGCTTTAAGTTAAGAAAAAACCGGTCAAGTGTGAGTTGGACGAAGGGTACCGTAATCATTTTATTCTGTTTTTAGTATTTGTTGTTATAGCAGCAACAGAAATACATCTGTGAAAATTTTAATTGTCTAGCTATCACGGGTCATGAGATACAGCCTGGTGACAGACAGATAGACGGACAGTGTGGAGTCATAGTAAAAGGTTTTTACCCTTTGGGTATGGAACCCTAAAAAATTAGGTAACCTTTAAGCTAGCATGATACAATAGGGGTCCTTACCGCTGAAAGCGGTCTCTTCCAGGCCACCTAAACATGATATTACTGGTAAATCAATATCTTCTATCTATACATATAAAATCCTTTGTCCTGACTGACTGACTGACGGATCAACGCACAGCCTAAACCGCTGATCGTAGAGACCTGAGACAAGGATGGTGTGTTCTTCGTATTACGTAAGCGTCCGATAAGAAAGGATTTTCCGAAATTCTACCCCTTGGCGGGGTGAAAAGGGGGGGGCAAAGTTTGTATGGGACAACGTGATTACTTGGTCTATTTTCGACTTCTATGCGGACGAAGTCGCTGGCAAAAACTAGTATTTATATAAAAGAAGTCGAGAAATCTCTGAAACTATTAGAGCTACTGGTCTGAAACTTCGCAAAACAATAACTATTATGTATTCTGTGTTTGTAGGAAATCAATGTCTCAAATAATCATTTGAGATTCGTTTAAAAGTGATATTGACCCCTAATTAGGGGTCCCTAAACATTTAAGACCCTCCTATCCTATTGAAGCCTTACATGTCAATTTAATCGCCACTTACGCTATGTAATCTTTTCGTTTTCGGGCATCAGGTGGGTAAAGCCGTGGGGCGCAGCTAGTAAAAAAGTGCATTAACAGCGTGCATATAAGGGTGATTTTGCAATGTTAAATTGACACTTCGAATCAGCGCTAGTATGAATTGACCCTTAGAGTTGTTTTTGAGGGACAGTCGTACACGATAATTATTGGAGTGCCTACTGCTAAATAATATGTCCTGACTTATTATTTATCAATGTTTACACGTCTCTGACTGTCAAATTATCAAGGCTCTAAAACAGAACAGTTGTTTTAAGCTTATTATTTTGTTTATCGAGAACTAGTTGCGACCCGCGGGAATTATTTATTATTATTTTTATCGCGTGATGATCTGGATGCATTCGATGAGGACTGGCCCAATATAGCCCAGGACCAACAGACTTGGAAACGGATGAGGGAGACCTTTGCCCTGCAGTGGGACAACATAGGTTAATAAAAAAAAAAAAAATTTTTTATCGAACCAGTAATTCCTGAGATTAGCGCGTTCAAACAAACAAACTCTTCAGCTTTATAGAATGGAATGAAAAATATTGAAAATTTACGTACGTACCGAAAAACGCAGCACGGGACGCCCTTTGACTAGATGGACAGACGACTTAATTAAGGTCACGAGAAACCGTCGTCGTCGGACGCAGAGGGCATGCGACCGATCGCTCTTGAAGTCTTTGGGGGAGGCCTAGGCCAGTGGACGTCCTGTGACTGATATGATGATGATGATGATGATGATAAAGTTAGACTTTGAAAAAGGAAATATAATCCTTTTTACCCTGATTTGCAAGTGAAATTAGAGGGGACGAACCCTCTCACGTTTACTCTGAGTTGCATAATTTGCGTAATTTGTAGTTTTCAATTTACTATTATCGAAGACTCTTTAGTGTTTGAAAATTGAATTTCTTCACTGCGTACTTTGAACAATACTTCATTACTCCAGAGGAAATCGAATTATTGATGTTTACCAGATTTTAATTAGGTATTAATTGATTTAAAAAAAAAAAAGTTACCTATTACTTAATACCGGTGAAAAAATTGTGGTCCCATCTGATGGAAAGTATAAAACTTGGCACGCAAAATTAGAAAGTTTGTGTGTATGTTTGTTACCTCTTCACGTAAAAACAACTGCACCTAAAACGATGTAACTTGGTATGTAGATTGTTGGATTCCTCGTTTAACAGGTAGGCTACATGTAGCTTCGCCCCTCGGTTTTGCCTGTGTTAGTGTCCATTCTGTAAAAACATCGGGATAAATAGCCACACAGCGCCGTTTTTCATTGATAATTCAGTTTCCACTTGGTGGATTTTGATGTAAAGTATACCACGAACGTCCCAAAACCCTCCCATACCACTTGATTACAAAAAAATATGAATGATTTAACCTCTTTAAAATAAAATTGATTTCCTATAGACACGTTTTATAAAAAGTTTATCAAGTTTTATATTATACTAGCGACCCGCCCCGGCTTCGTACGGCTGTATTATGCATGTATTATATCTAAAAACCTTTCTCTTTAATCACTCTATCTATTTAAAAAAGACCGCATCAAAATCCGTTGCGTAGTTTTAAAGATCTAAGCATACAAAGGGAAATAGGGACGGCGAAAAGTAACTTTATTTTATACTATGTATTGATCAATTTTGTACAATGCTGTTATGTCAATTTAATGCTAAAATTCTGTCGATTGGTGATATCGCTAATAGAAAGTATAATAAGGGGGAGACTTTAATTAATAGCAGTCCGCACTAACGCAACGCGCCACGATTACCTGACCAAGATCGAGGGGGCTTATTAAATTCTCTCGCTTTAAAATAATAAACCCCCTATCAGAAAAGCAAATTACACGGATTACTTTCCAACCAAACAAAAACAAATAAGTAATTAAATGGACCTACAACCCATTTTTAAATTGGTAGGTACTTAAGTTCAATTAGCAAATAACCCATTAGCAGATGTTAACCCATCGCTATTGAAGTAATTAGCTCAATATATCGAACGACCCACAGAGAGGACGTAATTTATCTATTACAACTAGAATAGGGGCACATACGTTTTTAGTTGGCAGTTACGTTTGAGACGTTTAGCCAGTAACATCTCGGGTGAGGCACGATTTATTCATCTGGTAATTAATTTACGGTTCTTTAAAGTCTTCTACTGCTTTGTGGATTTACTTTGGTATGTATTTTTTGACCTTTTTTCTCCCTTAATCTATACATCTGAGGAATGAAAGATTTTTTTCCGTGCTTCAAGAACCCAACAGAGTAAATATTTTTTGTTTGAAATTGACTCTTTTACTACTGGACCAATTGGTCACTTGGTCTGAAGATACATTGAATTCTTAAGAGTAATATTGACTACTTTTTTATCCCCATATTTTCACGAGAATCAAAGGCTTACGCGGGTGAAACCGCGGTCCTATATTTATATCTTATAATTTAATAAAGACCGGTTAAAGTTAGTTTCAATTTATCTTTAGGAATAATTTGACACAAATATTTGTGTGCTTATCTAATTTTTATTAATTCCTTTTAGAAATATTTAAGTAAAAATAACTAGTGTAAAGAAGAAAATAGTAGCGTAATTAGTATTTTAGACACGCATTTTTTTTTCCAAATTATTTGTATAAGTACTTAAGTACATACTACTGTAGCTACAATATAAATACTCATATTAGAAAATAATCATAATATGCCTCTAATAAAAATTTCAAGTCCTGACTAACTGGCTCAACTATCAGGCTAAAATTCGGCATCCGCTAAGAAAAAATTTTGCTAAATTCCATTCCACCGTGGACAAAGTTGATAGCAAAAATAAGTATAATATCAAAAAGGCAGATTCAAGTGGCTCCAAATAGCGACGATCTCTTCGCGAGCTTTTGAAATGCAGTTTATTTTTAGGTTTCTCTGAATCAACGCATATGTTTTGCTGAACAAAAGTAAGTGCGGTCGTCTGCATAGCTGCAGACCCATCGTAGAACTCTAAAACGGCTGTTATAAGAATGTTTTCAACAGAAGCAAGATTCTACACGCCTGCTTTAGTTGAAGTTTAAAAGTCTTCTAAATCATCAATTTATCAAACAAACATTATTAGATTGAAACCATTCCAATAATAGTAATTTTCGACCTCTACCGGGGGCTGCAATTATGCAGCCGACTGTACCTACGTACAATCGACGCTCAAAAGTCCACTAGTAGTGTGCAGCACTATTTTAAACACATACAAACGCATTCCATACAGTGCATTCATTATTGTATTGACCGCCACCCGCTACACCAACCAACGTGCCCACGTTGGTTGCCCGTTGGGGCACGTTGGTCGATGTAGAGCGGGCCTAGACCACTCGGCCAACTAAAGACAGCTAACAGGATGAAAATAATAATGACACTGAGTACTTATAATTCAAGTATTTATGTTTGTGTGTAACGTTTATTAGAAAAAAGTTGTAACAATACTTGTTTGTAGTATTATTGTAGCACACTGATAGTGCACTTATGAAGCACTAGCGACCCGCCCCGGCTTCGCACGGCTATATTATGCATGTATTATACATATAAACCTTCCTCTTGAATCACTCTATCTATTAAAAAAAACCGCATCAAAATCCGTTGCGTAGTTTTAAAGATTTATGCATAGGTACATAGGGATATAGGGACAAAAAGCGACTTTGTTTTATACTATTTAGTGATAGTGATACTGTATAAGAATTGTAATGGTATGGTACTCCCGCCGAGTTACCAGAATACAAATGGACAATTCGGAGATCGTATACTTTTTTGATTTCGAGTTTGATTTAGGGCTGGCGAAGTTTAAAACCGGTCTTTAAATTCATAAAAGCATTTAACTCTTTTTGTAATTGAATAGTTCTTAGTAGGGCTCCAGGTGGGCTCCAGTCCAGTTTAATTCTTCATTTCAGTATTTCTTTGAATTTCGCTTGCAACAGATGTTGAACATTGAAATGAGTCTTTATTTTAACTTGAAATACAATATTTTAAAGGCAATCTAGTCAACTTGTTGCTTAGCGAGTTGGAAATGTTATTATATTATTTTAATATAGGTAGTGGATATAAGTAAGCAGTTAAGGTGAAAGGGTACCTGCGAGCTCTCCATACAAACGTAGTCGACTGTTTCCTCCCTGGATAATGACACTAGCACAAATATTTTTGTGCCTTAGGACCTATAACTGCCATGACTATGCCCCTATGTTTTAGTTTTTTTAATTTTTTAATTATCATAGAAAAAACGACATGTGAATTTCGTTTTCATATCTGGTTATCAAACAAGAAAAAAATCCGTGTTCGTAACTGGTTATCTAATTTCAGTTACAAACGTGGAGTAAAGGGAAATTAAAATTGAAAAAATTTAAATATTAAAAAAAAACAAAAAATAGGGGCATTGTCACGGCAGTTATAAGTTTTATGCACCAAAAATATTTGCTCTAGTGTCATTATCCAGGGAGAAAACAGTCGACTATTACGTTTGTAATAGTTTGTATGGAGAAAGCCCCCGGTACCCTTTCCTCTTAACTAGTGGTAGTAGTTAGTTAGTGGTTTAACTTTGGCTAAGCAGCATTTATAGGTAAATTATATTTACTAAGTTTGAGTGCTTGTACATTTGTTCCTCCAAAAAATACTGAAGAAATTGCGTTGAAACTTGGTATGTAGATAACTCGAAACCTGGATTAACATGCTACTTTTTATTCCGTTTGTAAAAAAAAGTGGCTATTTAAACCATTTATTTTCCATTACACAACACATACATAAATAAATTAAAATACATAAGTCATTAAATATTAAACAACAAGATATGTGTGTGCAATGGAGGGTGCAGTCTCAGCAATATGCTGTGAGATGTGTGACCATCTTACCGCTACTGATTTTCAGCCTGCCCCTCACAAGAGCTCTACATAGCGTGTAGCCGGCATAAACTTAGTAAGTAAGTATGTATTTAGTTATCAATGTCTATTTGATCTTGTACATGCAACATTACGTATAAATAAATGTAATAGAAGATAATCACGTAGAGAGATTTCTCCAAATCACGTATAAAAAGTAAAAATTGGCTTTTTACATCTTATCTAGGTCAAAATCGGTCTTTGATCACGATTCACTATCATTATCACTTCACTATCGCTATCACTACATTGTATAAAACAAAGTCGCTTTCTCTGTCCCTATATCCCTCTGTATGCTTAAATCTTTAAAACTACGCAACGGATTTTGATGCGGTTTTTTTTTATTTATTTATTTATTTGGAAATCCAACAGCTATTATAAGAATTATAGATAGAGTGATTCAAGAGGAAGGTTTTTAGATATAATACATGCATAATACAGCCGTGCGAAGCCGGGGCGGGTCGCTAGTATCTATATAATACTAAAATTATGTTACACCATTCATACAAGGAGTTGTGTTTGAATTTTCCAAAATCTTGCCTGAGTCTACGTTAAGTATGGCGAAACTTTAGCCAAATCCGTCCGTTGATTTCAGCTGTGCTTTGATATATCAAGTCAGTTTGAATCTATAATACTATAACATTATAAAAGAGAAACGATTCGATTGTTTGTTTGCATTGAATAGGCTACGAAACTTTGGGATCGATTTTGATGAAACTTGGTATGAGGATACACTGATTAATTGGAAGTGTCATAGGCTGTTTGTTTGTTTGAACGCGCTAATCTCAGGAACTACAGGTTCGAATTGAAAAAATCTTTTTGTGTTGTATAGTCCATTTATCGGGGAAGGCTATAGGCTACTTTTTATCCCGATATTCCCACGGAATCGGGAGTTAGGGATCGGAACGCAGTTAGTATTATAAAAGTGAGACGATTCGATTGGATTATTTGTTGCATTGAATAGGCTTGGAAACTTCTTCTTTGGGAGTGTCATAGGCTTTCATCCCGATATTCCCACGGGATCGGGAGCCACCCGGGTGAAACCGCGGAGCGCTGCTAGTATACCATATTTATGACCTTGATGATTTGTGCTATTTATCTCATTCAATTTGTCATTCTATTACTTCAAAATTATACCTATAGAATTAACGGACATGTTTTTAATCCACAGAATTCCGTTCATCAAAACCCAACCTCTCGAAGTCTAAAGAGAAGGTGTCAGCTGATGGTGCCGAAGAGAAGCTGTTGACGAAGGAAGACGAGGCAAAGATCGTGACCAGAGTCGACATGGCAGACGCCAAGTACACACATAGCAACGGTGATACGAAGATCGAGCTGGATGCCAATAAGAAAGTTAGTATTCATCCTTCACTATCACTACATAGTATAAAATTAAGTCACTTCGCCGTACCTATGTCCCTATGTATGCTTAGATCTTTAAAACTACGCAACGGATTTTGATGCGGTTTTTTTTAATAGATAGAGTGATTCAAGAGGAAGGTTTATATGTATAATACATGCATAATATAGCCGTGCGAAGCCGGAGCGGGTCGCTAGTTATATACAAAATACATAATTTTTCTAATATCAATCCTTGTTGTTATAGCAATTCTCCGGTCTAACAAAGGAGGAACTACTGAAGTATGCAGACGATCCGTTCTGGGTGAACCTGAGGTGGTTCATGTTCGTGCTATTCTGGGCAATGTGGGTGTGTATGCTGGCCGGGGCTATTGCGATCATTGTTCGCGCGCCAAAGTGCGCCGCTCCCACACCCAAGACTTGGTAAGGGATAACTTACGATTTTTTTAAGCTATATGAACAATTTTTTATAGCTTTTATCGCGGGCTTTGAGCGCGGCGACCGAATCAAGAAATTCCGTAACGAAAATAAAACCTAACACCCCCACTCCGCTTACCATGTAGCTCGGCCGAGCGTTCGCTAACGTGTATGTATATGGTACGACTGTACGAAGCTCGCACGATGCTATAGCTTTACTACGGCAGTCCCCGAGTGCCACACATTTTTTTTTCTTTCTTATTTTTTAAGTTGTATGTCCCAATCTTAATGTAAAAAAAAATGGTTGGCTGTAAGTCGATTTACTGACAATCATAACGTGATAATGTCGTAAGAAAATATTGATGGTAACGATAATACGTTGCTATGGTTACCTTGTCAATAACTACGGTGGGTCAGCAATTATGCAGGCGACCGTACCCTTATTGCTTGCAGTGTGTTAGTAATTATTAGTATTAGTAACAAAATAACAAGAAAATAAACAAATGCATTGTTTTTTCAGATTGACAATAATCTATTCTAATAATGTTTTTAAGTAATAAATATAAAATAAAAAAATATTGCAGGACATTTCACACATCTAGCCCCAAGCTAAGTAACTAGACTTGTGTGTTATGAGTGCTAGCTAGACAACGGATATACTACTTATATAATTTTCTTTTGTAAATTAATACTTATAATACATAGAAACAACCAGACCACAGAATAATATCTAATTTTAAATACTTGTCTGTG
Source organism: Idaea aversata (assembly GCA_907269075.1). Lineage (NCBI taxonomy): Eukaryota > Metazoa > Arthropoda > Insecta > Lepidoptera > Geometridae > Idaea > Idaea aversata. The sequence goes on from OU026100.1 coordinate 3,108,613, forward strand.
GCGGGAATCGACCCCCAACCCTGTGTTTGGCAATTTCCGTATTGTTACGACATATTTAGTTTTTAATTAAGGTTTCCAGGTGGCCCTTATTTTTTAATTAAGGTTTCCAGGTGGCCCTTATTTAACTTGTCCATCTGTCCAGGTATGAAAAGGGCCCGCTAGTTGAATTCAACAAGAGCTACACAGAAATCACCCCGGAAGAGCTCTCTTTACTCCAAACATCGAAGGTCGAAGGCATATTCGTCCAGGTGCCTGATACCTACGATGTATTGGACGACACTGATGCTGTACAGAACTTCAAGAGTTTCGTTGGTAACGCCACGACGTACGGTGTCAAGTAAGTTTGAAAGAATATCATACTAATATCTATCTTTTTTCCTAATATATATAAACTAGCTGCCCTACGCGGTTTCACCCGCGTAACTCCCGATCCCGTGGGAATATCGGGATGTAAGCTATCCTATCTCTCAAGTTGGATCGAACTGCACATGGTGTGCGAATTTTATTATAATCGGTTAAGTGGTTTAGGAGTCCATTGAGGACAAACATTGTGACACGAGATTTATATATATTAAGAAGATTACGTGTCACGTTGTTTGTGCGCGAAGGACTCCTAAACTACTTAACCGATTTTAATCATATTTGCACACCGTGTGCAGTTTAATCCAACTTGAAAGATAGGATAGCTTACATCTTAATTTATCCCGATATTCCCACGGGATCGGGATGACGCGGGTGAAACCGGGGAGTGCAGCTAGTATTATATGAATTTAGATTTTGTTATGGAAATAGATGGAACCTTGGAGAATAAATAAATAATAAATATTGCAGGACATTCCACACATCGCCATCTAGCCCCAAGCTAAGTAACTAAACTTGTGTTATGGGTGCTACACAACGGATATACTACTTATATACTTTTATTTTGTAAATATTATCAGACAATTATCTAAGCCGGCATGGAGACCATTGTGCCAACTGGGTCGTCAAATAATTCCAGACAATGCACAGCGCCATCTAACCTCAAGCTAAGCAACTAGGCTTGTGTTAATTATAACCATACTTACATAATATTTAAAAAACCGGCCAAGTGTGAGTTGGACTCGCGCACGAAGTGTTCCGTACCATTTGTATGGAACCCTAACTTAATATTGTTTCTGCTAATATTTGATATTATAGCGGCAATAGAAATATATAATCTGTGAAATTTTCAACTGTCTAGCTATCACGGTTCATGAGATACAGACCGGTGACAAACAGACGGCCGGACGGACAGTAAAGTCTTACTAATAAGGTCCCTAAAAAACAAAGCTTAAGTCTCATGCCCGAATACTCAAACGTTAAAACCCCTCATTATTCTAAGATATCTTGTACAAACATGACATTTAAATGTCAAATTAGTCTCCACTTAAGGGGGGTCCATACGCCAACGACCTTGGTACACAGCCTACTAAATAGTTACTACCGGCACCGGTCACCTTCGTTGGTGAACACTGTAGATTGTTACCGAGTGTGTTTTGTTTTTCTAAAATGTGCTGAGATGGAATTGTAGGTGTGAGATTTTTCCCGACATCTTGGTGTAATTTTGACCCAAACATTTCTCATAGTTTTGAAGCTATCCTAAAATTAAGAATTAAAACTAGTCTAGCTTTGAAGTGACAAAGAATTTTCGCCTCAAACTTACCCCAAAATATCGGTAAAAATTTCACCTACTATTCCATCTCAGCACTTTTGAGAAAAACAAAACACATTCGTTACAATCAACAATATTAGTTGTAAGCGACGGGTATTTCTGGTGCGTTGCGTTTGGCAGCATAAGCAGCCTTAAGATGAGTAGCCTTTGAGTATTCGGGCGTTAGTGTTATAATGGGCGGCGTTATCGATCAAACCGATCTCTTCCAGGCAACCTAACACCTATGTATTTGTTTCAGAGTGATAGTAGACCTAATACCAAACTTCGTGTCAGCATCTCACCGCTGGTTCGCTCTAAGCGTGAACCGAACTGCGCCATACGATGACTACTTCGTTTGGACCAACGCTAATACCTTTGATGACAAGAATCAACCTGAGCCGCCTAATAATTGGGTACGTTTTGTTTACACTAAGTATGAACGTATGTTTACTATTTCCACTTTGAATGGATAACATTTTTCGTTTAGGTTCATAATGTCCAAATCCCAAAATGTCCAGACTAAATGACGAATTGTTCATATCCCAGAATGTTCATATCCCAAAATGTCGATATCCCAGAATGTCCATATCCCAAATTGTCCATATCCCAGAATGTTCATTTCCCAAAATGTCGATATCTATGGACGATATATATGGACAATCTGGGACATGGACATTCTGGGATTTGGACTTTTTGGGATATGGACATTCTGGAATTTGGACATTTTGCGATATGGATAATTCGCACCATCTGGACATTTTGGGATTTGGACATTTTGAACCTAAACGACATTTTTGTCTTGTTCTCTAGGCATTAGATTTGTCCCAACTTTAATTCTAAGCCCTTTTCGCCTGAAACTCAAGAACATCCCGTTCAGGCAACAGCGTTTTATTGTGTTTTTGTATTTTTAGGTTAAAAGTTTACATTGTAAAATGGTTTTGAATGAATTTAATTTATTAAGCTATTGCATAGCTTTTATCGCGGGCTTTGAGCGCGGCCACCGAATCAAGAAGTTCCGTAACGAAAATAAAACCTAACACCCACCACTCCGCCTACCATGTAGCTCGGCCGAGCGTTCGTTTAAAGTTTATGTATATGGTACGACTGTACGAAGCTCGCACTATACACTTTACCGTGGCGGTCCCCGAGTGCCACACGTTTTAGCTCCCCCTATATCACGTGTATTTTTAGTACCTACAAAGAATCTTTTTTTTTATATTTAAATAATAACGGTATAAGAAGTATATTTATTATAGAAAAGTTTTCGCCGTTTTTCGATTGAGTATCGCGCGTTTGCAGAAAAAAATAAATACACGTGATATATTACTACACCCCCTTGACATGGGCGTGCCCAGAGTTTTGTAAAGAGTGGGGCGGATGCGAATAAAAGTAAAAAAACTCGATAAGTACTAGAAAATTATAAATGTTTTTATTTACTGTATTTATTTTAATAATATCGTGGGGGTTTTGGCTAGTTAATCTCTACATGATGGCCCAACACTAAACCAGCGTGGAAGCAGCCGTTGCCGCAATATAATATCTGAGGAATGGGCCACGTGCAGATGCATACCGCTATCGCTGGCCCACTTCTTTTGATGTGTGACCGAAAAATTGACACTGTGGCCCAGCCAGCATGATGGCCCATCATAAAGAGGGGCCATTAAAATTGTCGCGAGCGTGCATGTGGTGGGAGAGGGTAGGGAACGCGGGCGGATAAACTTCGGTATTCGTTCAAAAATCACTCGACTTTTTAAAGTAACATATTGAATATTTATATTTGTTACTTACATAAAAACCATTTTTTTTATTATAAGCTCCGAGTCAGGGTGGGGCAAATGCCCCACCTTGCCCCACTGTGGGTACGCCCATGCCCCCTTGTGATATTTCGTGATTGTTTTATAACCCCCCTCCCCCCCTTTCCCTAAGCCCCTAAGGCATAGAATTATCTAGTAGTCTAATATATTAAAATGAAATGCAGGTATCAACTCTGAACATATCAGCGTGGAGCTACAACGAGCAAAGGAAACAGATGTACCTGCATCAGTTCGATGTCGACCAGCCAGATCTGAACTTTAACAATGAGAAGGTGGTCCAGGAGTTCCTTAACGTGCTGGATAAGTGGATCGGTGCCGGGGCTGGAGGTATCAGGTACGTTTATACAAGAAGGCTACTTTACGCATACTTTTCCATACAAATATAAAAATAATAGTGGTCGGAGTGAACACTGACGAGGAAGCGGTCCCCCGCCTCTGGCTTAAAAATAAATAAATAAATATTGCAGGACCTTCCACGCATCGCCATCTAGCCCCAAGCTAAGTAACTACACTTGTGTTATGGGTGCTAGACAACGGATATACTACTTATATACTTTTCTTTTGTAAATACATACTTATAATACACAGAAACAACCAGACCACAGACAAATATCTAAGCATAAATACTTGTCTGTGGCGGGAATCGAACCCGCAACCCTGTGTTTGGCAGACCGGCATGGTGACCATTGTGCCAACTGGGTCGTCAATAATAACTCTGTTTTACCAGGTTGATCCACGGTCGGATGTTGCTGGTAAACACGAGCCTAGGTAACGAGATGCAGGCTACAGGGCAGGGCGCGACGCCCGGGGCCGGACACGCAGACTACGCGTACTACAAGCACTCGCACACCTTCGATCTGCCTGCACTAGACGATTTGCTGGCCAAGTTCGCACAGAGGATACCATGTAAGTAGACCCACGTAAAAATAATATGTAGCGACGCTTCACATCGCCACCAACAGATTGTGCCACTAAGCCGATCGTAGATCCTAGATCGCGCAAGCGAAGTTTTTCTGAAGATAAGCTCATGTACAAGTTCCAACGAAACATCATTGGGCCGCGGCCTACCGGGTATAACACCTGCCAGGTGGAAGATCTTCCCTTTAGAGATACATACCACCTCGTACCTCCAAAAATACATAAAAAAATTACAAGCACGACAAATTTAAAAATATTATCTTTATTGTTAAACTTTCAGTCTCAGTAGATCTATATACTACGATAACTTATGTTTTAAAAGCCAGCGCCTTTCCATCATATTATAAATAAATATTACAAGACATTACACACATCGCCATCTAGCCCCAAGGTAAGTAACTAGGCTTGTGTCATGGGTGCTAGACAACGGATATACTACTTATATTAATATTATTTATTTATTCCAATATAAAAAACTTAATCTAGTACAAAATTAAGGTGCAACAAAAACTCTTTCGAGTTTGTCCGTGCACCAGTGAGTCGTTGGTAAACAAAGAAGTATACTTTTCTTTTGTAAATATATACATTTAATAATACATAGAAACAACCAGACCACAGACAAATATCTAAGCATAAATACTTGTCGGAAGCGGGTATCGCACCAGCAACCCTGGTGTTTAGCAGTCCGGCACATGCTACATCTTCGACCTCATCGTCGCTTTCCATCAGGTGAAATAATAATAAATGCAAGCTTATTTTGTTTAAAAACAAACATCCATCTCAGCATTCGTTTCGGAAAAAAGTGACTGACATACGGCAGACAGACAATCATGACGAATCTATAAGGGTTCCGTTTTTTGCCATTTGGCTACGGAACCCTAAAAACTGCCTCTAACGAATAAACTCCAATATTCCAGCGGAAGCAGTACTAACACTAAAGGAAGACATCACAGAGCTGCACCTCCTGCATACCAACGTGACGTCACGCATCACCGTCTCCGCTATGCCGTTTACGTTGAATGACGCCACAGTTGTCGATAAACTGAACGTCAGGTTCCTGACACATTGGCCCATTATGCAGGTAAATAAATCATTATTGTAAGACACTTTCTGCGTCCTAGGCTAGGTATGGTATTTTTAGGGGTCCGTACCCAAATTGTAAAAACGCGACCCTATTACTAAAGCCTAGTTCGCATTAAGCTAGTATTTTAGTCGAGTAGCGAGTAATTTAGTAGCTAAAATACTCGCTACTGCCCAAATACCGTTCGCACTTTGCTCGAGCACATGAGTAACTAAGACCAGAGAGTAAGGTGTCATACAAGGCTCTTTGATAAGTACACTACTACAAGCTTAACGCGCGTGTGTGCCTGAGCACTGGCGGCCCGTGACGTACGGAGGGAAACCGGTATAAACTGGCTCGGATAGTGCCCAAACACTGCCCGACTATAGGGCTGTGACACACGCATGCATGTGGTAAACTTCAAGCGTCGCGTGTTTTATAGCATTATCTTATAATTATTGTAAAGGTTTTAAAAATTGTAAATATGGTGTACCTACTGCACTGTGTGTATGAATAATAATAGAAGACATAAAAACATATCGTTTTTTAACTATCCTATGAACTCCACTAGGTAGGTAGTAACATTTATTTTTACGCGTTGCGAAAGAGGGCTAGACTGAAAAAATTAAGACCAAAAGTTGTAACGACACTTTTGTAACGACACCACTGACAGCTGCCAAACTTAAAACAGCTATATCTGTGCAGCTGTTGGTCCTGGGCTGGTGGTTCTATAGGGAAGTGATAGGTCTCGTCGAGGACTTCATTCCAACTGACAGCTGTCAAACTTGAAACAGCTATATCTCTGCAGCTAACCCTTAAAAACATTTTTTTTAATTTTTCTCACGTCGTGCGTTCGCACAAATGTAACCTTCATTTTTAGCTTCAGTGTCACTTCACCATCTATTATTTTCATGCAATAATATGCTTAATAATCTTTAGATGGCGTTTATATTAAAAATCCTATAGTAACTGAGATATTTAATTATTCAGGTCACCTTAATTTCTGATTGTCTAAAATTAAATTTTCGAAAAAAAAATCTGTTTTTCATTGTCTTATCTTTTCGCTTGTAGGTGAGTAAAAAATCAATAAATTCAGTAACCAGAATGATAAATTAATAGCAATTTAAGTTAAAAATGATTTAACTGAATTATTAAGCCACTACTTTCAACTTAATTTGATGCTCCTCATTACCTGCTAATTTATTATGTTTCGTACCCACTTTCATTTTTTTTTATCAAAATTCAGATTACCTACACTGTCAAAGCGCCAAAATAAACGCCCATAATAAAAGACACTGATACACATTTTTTTTTATTTAATATAATCCACCTGTGCCAACCCTACATGATTACGTCACAATTACGTATTCACTTTGACAGCCCAGAACAAGGTTAGCCTCTGGTCTTCTCTACTCATGTGGCTCGAGTACAGTTTACAAGTGAGTGGTGTATTGCAAGATAAACATCCTACAAATCAATGCAACGATGAGGCGGCAACTAATCAACTTGACTAATTCGAGAGGTTCGAACTTGCTTAGCCGCTGAGCCAGTGAGCAAGGGAGGCGTGGGGGGAGGGGTGCTACTCGCCACTCGCCTGGTAAAAATAGAATAAAATGGATCGACTCGACTAGATTACTTACTAACCTACTCCACTAATTTTTTGGTGTTCGGACACGTTTAGCTACTAAATAACTCGCTACTCGACTAAAATACTATATAATGCGAACTAGGCTTAAGACTTAGCTGTCCGTCTGTCTGCCATCAGGCTGTATCTCATGAACCGTGGTAGCTAAAGAGTTGAAATTTTCACAGCTGATGTATTTTTGTTGCCGCAACAAATACTAAAAACGGAAAAAGTAAATGTTTTTGAGTTTGTTATTTTCATGTTTACAATTTTTATTGGCAACTAGCTGACCCGTGCCCACTTCGTTGGACATTTATTTTATTAATATTAAAAATTAAATTATCTATACTAATATTTAAAAAAATACTTTTTGTAACTTAAATATAAAAGTTAGACATATGCTGTCGTTGACTTTTTTGAAGGCATTTTCAAGCTCCACATCTTTTCTATAGAACTTAAAAATATATCTTTCATAGTTAAGGCAGCGTTCGTAAGAAACGCTTTCATTCGACCGTTTTTTCTCCGATTCACTTTGCAAAACGGACTACCACGTAAAAGCCTTTTTATTTTTCGGTTTTTTATATAACCTATGACACTCAGCAATAATGTGGCTTTCTATTGGTGAAAGAATTTTTAAAATCGGTTCAGTAGATCCCGAGATTACCCCTTACAATTTAACAAACTTTACTTCTTTATAATATTAGTATAGATATCTTTTTTGTTAATTACTCCCAAGGGCAGGTAAAAGACTTTAAACCTATACAGCCTTGTCTGACATTTAATATTTTTTAGGGTATTTTGCTCGATATTGATACTTAGTCCGACTAGCACTTGGCCGGGGTTTTACTTTCAACTTTGGCTCCGCGCGACTTGTGCATAATAGCCTGAATCTGAATGCTTTTTGTAACGCCATCTGTTATAAATCTTATGAAACCTACAAACAAACAACACCACACAAACTCCGCGTCCCGCGTCTTACAGAAATAGAAAATGAGTCGAAAGTGAGAAAATTATTCGTGAGGGAAATGTAATAAAGAAGATTTTTAAGAATTTCACACTAATTATAAGAAATTTTCTCAATCATCACTACATAGTATAAAATAAAGTCACTTTTCGCCGTCCCTATGTCCCTATGTATGCTTAGATCTTTAAAACTACGCAACGGATTTTGATTCACGAGGAAGGTTTTTAGATATAATACATGCATGATACAGCCGTGCGAAGCCGGGGCGGGTCGCTAGTTACATATAAAACAAAGTCACTTTCCAAAAAGGATTTTGATGCGGTTTTTTATAATAGATAGTGATTCAAGGGGAAGGTTTATATGTATAATACATGCATAATATAGCCGTGCGACGACGGGGCGGGTCGCTAGTTACATATAAAACAAAGTCACTTTCCAAAAAGGATTTTGATGCGGTTTTTTATAATAGATAGTGATTCAAGGGGAAGGTTTATATGTATAATACATGCATAATATAGCCGTGCGACGACGGGGCGGGTCGCTAGTTACATATAAAACAAAGTCACTTTCCAAAAAGGATTTTGATGCGGTTTTTTATAATAGATAGTGATTCAAGGGGAAGGTTTATATGTATAATACATGCATAATATAGCCCTGCGAAGCCGGGGCGGGTCGCTAGTTACATATAAAACAAAGTCACTTTCCAAAAAGGATTTTGATGCGGTTTTTTATAATAGATAGTGATTCAAGGGGAAGGTTTATATGTATAATACATGCATAATATAGCCGTGCGAAGCCGGGGCGGGTCGCTAGTTACATATAAAACAAAGTCACTATCCAAAAAGGATTTTGATGCGGTTTTTTATAATAGATAGTGATTCAAGGGGAAGGTTTATATGTATAATACATGCATAATATAGCCGTGCGACGACGGGGCGGGTCGCTAGTTACATATAAAACAAAGTCACTTTCCAAAAAGGATTTTGATGCGGTTTTTTATAATAGATAGTGATTCAAGGGGAAGGTTTATATGTATAATACATGCATAATATAGCCCTGCGAAGCCGGGGCGGGTCGCTAGTTACATATAAAACAAAGTCACTTTCCAAAAAGGATTTTGATGCGGTTTTTTATAATAGATAGTGATTCAAGGGGAAGGTTTATATGTATAATACATGCATAATATAGCCGTGCGAAGCCGGGGCGGGTCGCTAGTTACATATAAAACAAAGTCACTATCCAAAAAGGATTTTGATGCGGTTTTTTATAATAGATAGTGATTCAAGGGGAAGGTTTATATGTATAATACATGCATAATATAGCCGTGCGACGACGGGGCGGGTCGCTAGTTTTAAATAAACATATCTAATCTTTATTAGAACTATTTCCTCTTTATCTTACAGAGTTTAATTTTGGTTTAGTTCCTATGTTAATGCATCGTTTATTGTTTGATATCAGTTATCAAGCGGCGCGGGAGTGGAAGCGGACCGTGAGGTAGCCGTCTTCGCGATGCTACTACCAGCTGTTCCTCTCTTCACACCAGACCAGCTTGAAGAACATAATAATCAAACGCTTATGGTAAGTAACACTACCTATCACTACACTACATAGTATAAAACAAAGTCGCTTTCTCTGTCCTATATCCCTATGTATGCTTAAATCTTTAAAACTACGCAAAGGATTTTGATGCGGTTTTTTTTTAATAGATAGAGTGATTCAAGAGGAAGGGGTATATGTATAATACATGCATAATATAGCCGTGCGAAACCGGGGCGGGTCGCTAGTTATTTATATTCCATGGAAATAAAAAATGGAAAAAGTGGAACAAGCGTTTTTTTCCAAATAATATCCCATTATTTCCATTACGGCAAAACAAACGCAGTTGTGTTATTTGAAAATCTGTTTCCACTTTAACATTTATGACGGCATGATAAATAAAATTGTAAAGAGATATTGAGACAACAGCCACGGGAACATAGAAAAACTAGCGGTTTTTTGTCGCCACCGCCAGCAATGGAAATAGTTAGAGAACCTGTCCTAGTATTTCCATCAATGGAAATTTATAATGTAAATACACCCCTAATTTTGTATATTCCGATTTTATATTTTTTAAAGATATAGAACGCGAGTAAAACTGCGGAGCGCAGCTAGTTAGTAATATGGGCCTTGACATCTCATTTGATCTATAACAGCGCTTTAATCCCGGCTATTTAGGGCGCTATAGTGCCGGGACATTATAAGCAGTACATTTACTATATTAGCTCGATATTTCGATGCTGTTACAAGCACCATTTTCACGATGCTGATGTTTTCTAAATTAACTTATGTAAACAGAGCGAGAACCTGTCCCACGTGGTGGAGTTGCGTCACGACGCGAGCATCGAACACGGCTTGCTGGTTCTGAGTGCCGTCCCTGTGGCAGGGAACTCAAGGAACGACACCCTCATTGCTTGTGCCAGGTATGTAGTATCTACTATCTATAGGGTGAGTTTATTAAATGGGTCTTTATGGCCATTCTTATAAGAGATAGCTAAAGATGCGGAGTTGCGTTTTGATAAAAACTAAAACTGCATCATCAGTTTTTTCAAAAAGTCATTACCCTAGCCAGAAATCGAACTTGTTGATTTAGTAAATAATTAATCATCCTATATTTTTACACCAATAGATAGTCTTGCTGATAGAGATCAATTCTTGGAAACAAACATAGTATGGCAAATCAAAGGAAAGAGCTAACTTTTGTAGTCTTCTGTAATTTTCGTACTACTGTCCCTGAAAAAATGTAGTACGGAGGTATGGCTGATGACGTAACAAACGTCTGCACAAAAAACATAAACTGTATTTTTTTTCAATATTTATTTATTTTATTTTTTTAATACTTTTTTTATTTTTTGTGATGTAGAAAATTCGGAACATATTTAAAAATTTAGTAAAATATTTACTTCTCTATGCTTCATACACTATTATTTTCCAGAGACGGAAAGATGAAAATGAGTGAAAACTACAAAAAAGAGCTATTTTCTTTGATTTGCCATACTATGTTTGTTTCCAGGAATTAATCTCTATCAGCAACACTATCGGTTGGTATATATAAATATAGGATGATATTTTTTTTGCAAAATCAACAGGTTCGATTCCTGGCTAGGGTATGACATTCGTTTTTATTTAAAAAACTTTATGTACGCAAGTTCTATTTATTTATTTTAAAAAAAAAAGTTGTCGCTCTTTAAAAACTTTTAAATTTTGTAAATTGTAACTTTTGACTTTTCCGACTCAAAAGGTTGCCAACCAATGAAAGGATAATATTTAACTACAATATTTGACATTCCAGATGGAAGCCCGGCCACACTGGCTACGTGGCGATATACAACCTGGGTGACGAGGAGCAGCGTGCCAACCTGACGGGCGTCACCAGCGTCCCGGACACGCTGACCGTCTATCACGTCTCACATAAAGTCAGCATTTATACCAAGTAAGTACACGTCTTATAGATAAAGACGTCCCTTTATATACAGGGTTATTGGAAATTATACTAGCAAGCCGTTGAGGGGTACTTCTGTGCACCTAAACTAACAACTTTTGTTTTACGACTTTTGGAAATTCGAAAAAAAAAATGAAAATTTTGAGGTTATGTTAATTCGAAAAACAGCAGATTTTTGAAAACAAAGGTCATTCAGACTAAGAACAGTAGATAAAACTAAAAAAATAGGTAAGTAAAATTTTAAGGTTAATGACCTCTCCGTGTAAGGAACAGCTGATTTTCAGGTAAAACTAACCTCAAAATTTTCGAAAAAATGTTCGTTTTTCCAAAAGTCGTAGAACAAAAGTTGTTTGTTAAGGTGCACAGAAGTAGCCCTCAACGACTCGCTAGTATAATGACCAATAACCCTGTATAAAATTCTCGCGTCGCGGTGTTAGTTACCAATCTCCACCTAAACCGCTGAACCGATTTGTATGAACTTTTTTGTGTATATTCGTTAGGTCTGAGATTCGAACATCAATTTTATTTTTTTAAATGACAAAACAAAACAGCGTTTGCCGTGACCGCTAGTAAAATATAAAAAAACACTCATAAGTCTAAGTTCAAGTCTTATTCGCTCAGTTTACGTAATAATTTTACATAGGGTGATTTAACTGAAAAAAAAAAAAAAAAAAAAAAAAAAGACTCCACTGTCTTTATTACCCTTTGGGTAAGGAATCCTAAAAATAACTTTCTCACCGCTATTAAATATTTACTGACGACCCAGTTGGCACAATGGTCACCATGCCGGACTGCCAAACACAGGGTTGCGGGTTCGATTCCCGCCTCAGATAAGTATTTATGCTTAGATATTCAGTGGTCTGGTTGTTTCTATGTATTATAAGTACAAAAGAAAAGTATATAAGTAGTATATCCGTTGTCTAGCACTCATAACACAAGTGTAGTTACTTAGCTTGGGGCTAGGTGGCGATGTGTGGAATGTCTTGCAATATTTAGTTACCATGCCGGACTGCCAAACACAGGGTTGCTGGTTCGATTCCCGCCTCAAACAAGCATTTATACTTAGATATTTGTCTGTGGTCTGGTTTTTTCTATGTATTATAAGTACAAAAGAAAAGTATATAAGTATTATATCCGTTGTCTAGCACCCATAACGCAAGTTTAGTTACTTAGCTTGGGGCTAGATGGCGATGTGTGGAATGTCCTGCAATATTTAATTATTTATTTTCCTTTCCAGTTACACGGTACTTCATAAAGTAGACGCAGACGACGCGTTGGTCCCACCACGCTCCACTGTGGTACTCTCATACGTACCCAAAACTACTGCTGATAATTAACACAACCAAAGGATTAGTTAATATTTAGCTTTAACCACGTTTGTATGGAGTGGTTACCCTTTTTTATTTGCATTTGTATTCAAGTGAACAGTAATGAAATATAAGTTTTGAAGCATTTATAAATTTTGTTCTTTTATAGCTGCGCTCCGCGGTTTCATCAAAAAGTAGCCATAGCCTTCCTCGATAAATGGACTATCCAACACAAAAAAACATGTGGCACTCGGGGACTGCCGCGGTAAAGCTATTGCATCGTGCGAGCTTATTACAGTCGTACCATATACCTACATACACGTTAACCGAACGCTCGGCCGAGCTACATGGTAGGCGGAGTGGGGGGTGTTAGGTTTTATTTTCGTTACGGAATTTCTTGATTTGGTCGCCGCGCTCAAAGCCCGCGATAAAAGCTATGCAATAGCTTAAAAAATTCAATTCGAACCAGTACCGTAGTTCCTGAGATTAGTGCGTTCAAACAAAAAAAAAAACAGCGCACTCCGGGAGTGCAGGCAGAAGTGAAAACGCTGCGAACCTGCACCATCCACCGAGAGATGTCGCTGTTAACACTGTTGTACAGAAGTGAGTATCGTAGTTCGGCCGTTTGCACAGAGATGGCGCTGTTTTCAATATTGCATAGTAGTAGAAGCACAATAACTGTTAAAATCTCATCTGTCAAAATCTCATCTGTCGCGAGAACGGCTGAAAATGCTCACCCACAAAAGTGCCCAACGCGCCATAAGAAGTTTTCACTTCAAAAAAAACTTTTCAGCTTATAAAATTAGTATAGATTAGCCTCCAAACTACGTCTGTACATCATCAAAATTGGTGGAGTCACCCATCGAATACCCGACCGCGTCAGGCGTAGCTTAACCAGTACGATCATTTAAGGTTGCCTATGTCACTTCAACCTCTAAACTACACTTTCAAAGTAAACATCATTATTAACGTCGTTTAAAATCGGCAGTTCCACATATCCCTACTGATCTATCCCTACTGGTAGGGAAGGATGGATTTTTTTCCACCTATTACCACTAGGGGGATACTTTTCCACTTATATCCACCGTTATAATCAATCTAGAAATAAATATAATCAAGAAAATTAAGAGTCTGCTATTCATAGCCCTAGTTAGGCGGATAGGAACTTGACAGATATTACCCGAAGAAATATTCATACATTGCAAGTTAAATAAAAGCTTTTAAGGTGAAAGGGTACCAGCGCTCTCTCCATACAAACGTAGTCGACTGTTTCCTCTCTGGCTAATGACACTAGCACAAATATTTTTGTGCCATAAAACCTATAACTGCCATGACTATGCCCCTATGTTTTGTTTTTTTTCATTTTCTAATTATAATAGATAAAAAAATTGTGGCATTGTCATGGCAGTTCTAAGTTTTATGCACCAAAAATATTTGCTCTAGTGTCATTATCCAGGAAGAAAACAGTCGACTACGTTTGTAATAGTTTGTATGGAAAAAGCCCCGGGGGCTTTTTCCATACAAACTATTACAAACGCCTTTCCTCAAATCAAATCAAATCCCCTTTCCTCTTAAAAGAGAGAAAGGGCATCGAAATAAATAAAAATCAAAATAAAATACATGATACATTTAATCTCCAAATAACATTGTCATCAGTTAATAACTTTAATTAAAAAGCTCGTCATTTTTGTACAATAAATTCACTTATAATATGCTTCATAGTAACATTTCGAAAAAATCTTTAGGTTGAGTATACACTAGCGCATTTAACTCTTGTTACAGAACATTTCAACCGGTCTAATCATGATACATTTTTAAAAACGAGTACAGTCATATAAATTCTTGAGAAAATACTCTTAGTGTATGCTCAGCTTTAATATATTGATTAGTAAAACAAGCAATTATTGAGCTAGTTTTTATCAGTAAGGCAGCTAAAATAATTAAGAACACGTTCGTCAATTATGATTTACATTTCTTTTAACCGTTCGTGATCGCATTTCGAAAAATAATTTAAAAACCTCGACGTTTCGGCTGAGTTACATCTGCCGTGATCGACTAGACTTAAGCATTATAAAAAACACGATCGCGTCCCCTTTTAGAGAATTCCGAATAAAATAATAAATCGTGTGAGTTTAAGGGTGTATCGGTTAAATTAATACAAAGATGTTGTCTTTCATATAGTTTTTATAAAAGTAAGGTCCCAGCGAAATTCTTGTGGTACCCCCTCGGTGCACTCCCATACTCCTGAGACGCCTTTCTTCGCCTACTTCGACTTCTAAGCCGCCTATTGATTTTATTACCGCTGCAAACCTTTTTAACACATGATTGACCGTGAAACAAATTAACAGACCAAGCTATTAAATAATAGAAAAAAGCTCCGAATACTGTGCGTAATAGGAAATCTCTAAAACCGCAAACGCCTCTGACTTTGCGTCTTGCGCTGTCTGCTACTAACATGATTCGCATCTCATTTTCAAAATCCATAAAGAAACCGCTTTAAGATCGTTTTTGGTCGTTAAAAAAAGGTAAAATTATGCCTAAAAGGAGGCTAATTGAACGGGACCTTACTTATCGTGTATTTCTACACAATTATGTCAGTAAATAAAAAAATCGGCGTTTGAAAATTAACTTTATTAAGCTTCTTTTGAGAGTGATTATTTTGTACCTAAATTATTAATTGTTCTGAGGTTATGTAGGCCGATTAGGACTTATTATATCATAAAATAATTTGACCAAATAGAAAAGGGTGTAAGTAAAAACGATCTGAATAAAAGTATCGAAAACCCAATTCTGAGTCGTATAATTTTTGTCACCTATTAGATCGTGATTCATAGTTCACAATAAGCACAAGCCTTTATGTTAAGTAAGTAAATTGGAATGATTTGAAATTGTACATTCAGTTTTAGAAATTTGAGCCAAAATAAAATGTTTAAATAGTAAAAAATATTACTTTTTTTTTACAGAATATAATTGAAGAGCTTTTTTTAAGCTTCTTAAATCGGTATTTTGGAACTATAAAAAAAGATCACTTATTGCCAAATTAAAAAAAAATGTTGAGTTCTACAAAATGTCAAGACTGAGTTAATTTGAACCTTTAGGATTTTATTAGTAAAAATGTACCGCGATTATTTCGTAATAACCAGTAAAGAAAATATGGAATTGTGTAAAAAATATATGTTACGTGGTATTTAAACTTCACAGCTCGAAATTTGCGCGTAAATTGTTCAGCTCCAATTTCGCGCAATTATCGTCGTTTGCCACCTGGTTTCGGCTTATTGAACTGGTAGTCTTTGCACTTAGGGATGTGCCTTTCCGCGGCTCCCTGGTTGAAGCGACGACCGCAATGGGGGCACGCCACGTAGTCCGGGTTCTCGGAAGGCGGGGGCGGGGGCAGATCACTCAATTTACCTATGAAAAAAAGAAAAAGTGATATATAACTTACACTATAGTCTTTAAATCAGACAATTCACGGCCTGTGCGGTGATGAAAGAATCGCGGAAAACTATGTTCTCACTTCGTCTTTTCCTCCCTCGATTGGGTAAGGTCGCAAAACGTGGAAAAGTCTAAACGTTGACTGACATGAGTGGAAATATTTCTTCGCAGAACATAAGGGACCACACTGCTGTGCAGGACTCAATATTTTATCATCATAATATGAGTATCTTGTGGCTTTTTATTGGAAGGCACGTTCCGAAGCCATACATCCTAACTTAGTTTTTAAGACTTTGCAAGTGGCTAATAACAATGGGACATGACTTTATGCAATGGTTACATATCAAAATAACTAAGTTCAATATAACTATGTTCGAAATAACTACGGTCATAATGCCTACTGTTCAAAATACCTAATGGTTGTTTCACATATTTTTGAAATAACTAATGAACGAAATACCTAATGGACGAAATACCTACGGTTAATTTACCTACGTTCATTATAACTATGTTCGAAATAACTACGGTCATAATACCTACTGTTTAAAATACCTAATGGTTGTTTGGCATATTTTCGAAATACCTAATGGACGAAACACCTACGGTTAATTTAACCACAATTAATTCAACTACGGGTTTTCACCTGCGGTTAAAAAAAATCAATTTTATAAAATACACCTACGGTTAATTTAACTACAATTAATTCAACTACGGTTTTTCACCTGCGGTTTAAAAAAATCAATTTTATAAAATCCCTAACCAAGTAAAATGGGTAGAATTCGCTTCTAGCACTCGCCGGCCGCTGCCGCGGCACCGCTCGCTTCGCTCGCTCGGCTCGTGCGTTGTGGTCGCAGTTCTAACATAAACCTAACCTATCCATGTCGGTTCTGGGTAGGGAGTTTTCCGGGTGGGTCTTTATATGCTGTCTTTATAACGCAACTAGAGACGAATTTTACCTATTTGACTTGATTAGGGAAGCATATAAAGACCCACCCGGAAAACTCCCTACCCAGAACCGACATGGATAGGTTAGGTTTATGTTAGAACTGCGACCACAACGCACGAGCCGAGCGAGCGAAGCGAGCGGTGCCGCGGTAGCGGCCGGCGAGTGCTAGAAGCGAATTCTACCCATTTTACTTGGTTAGGGATTTTATAAAATTGATTTTTTTAAACCGCAGGTGAAAAACCGTAGTTGAAATAATTGTAGTTAAATTAACCGTAGGTGTTTCGTCCATTAGGTATTTCGACCATTAGGTATTTTAAACTGTAGGTATTATGACCGTTAGTTATTTCGAACATAGTTATATTGAACTTAGTTATTATAATGTGTAGCCCAATCGACCGTTAGGTATTATGAACTTATGTGAATCGACCGTAGTTATTTCGAACATAGTTATATTGAACTTAGTTATTATGATACGTAACCTATGCAATAGGTACATTTTGAATTTCGAAATTTGATCCTAGACGCAAATGATCTATCGCTCAAACCTGGCCTTGATAGCAAATGATCCAAAGCTCAAAGACTTTGGAAACTTGTTCTAATACCGATTTTCAATTCAATGCAGTGGGTCTATGTTCTTTAGCCTTCGTAGAGTAGCGAGAATTGATCATCTTCAAGATGTACTAACCTCCAGCAGCAATATGCGCTTGGACCTGTTTAGCAGCCCTAATGGCTTGTATGAACTCCTCGTGCTTCTGTCTCCAGGTGTTGTTGAGTGGTTTGTTTGCTTTAGTGGTTGAAGGAGTTGTCTTCCGGAGCTTGTTGATGAACGGTTCGGCTTCAGTGCCCTGGGGATTACGAGTTTATTTGTTTAAAATTGAGTTTTAGCCTTCTTCTATCGCCCAGTCAAATTAGCATTCAAGGTTAACCTTACCCCTAAAATTTCGCTATTTTGACTGGGCTGGGAATTATATTAGGTTTTTGATTAGAGTGTTGAGCTAAAAGTTACATTTTTGTGGACCAGTAACACGCCACGTTTACGGCGACGAACTACTGAATATTAGTAAGGTGTTAGTACCTACAGTTATTTCAACTCATGTTGGCGCGCTGAGTGTTTACTTCGAGTTGCATAAGAACACGATTAAATTATATGGAATAGATATTTTCTGAAAAACTTTAAAACTGAATTCGGTCAATACGCGAACCGAGATAGATAGGTTATACAGTATCTCAGTATAGGGTGACCAAATATTATTTTGTATACAAAGCTGAAATAGGCGGCATGATCGGGACAGAGACTATTTCTCTCGCAGCCTGCATATTGGCTGATTCTAGTGTTGAAGATTTGTGGTACAAACTCAATATTTGGTGGTACCTACTGTTCTGACTGTAAACATGCAACTTTGGTTTGTGTGGCTGGGACACGGTAGACGTCATTTAAGCTATAGATACCAAAGCTGTATTTACTTACTTATAAACAAACGCACACATAGAAGCGCGCGGCAACATGAGTTGAAATATCTACATACTGAGTGACACGAAAGATTAGCACAGACTTGTGATGGGTCAAATACGTGGACATCTTTCTTATTATGATTTTATTATGGTGGGTCAGCCACCAAAACGGAAAATTTTCCAGGTAAAATGCATATTATCCTGATTTAAGCCGAGGCGTTTATTAGTCGCGTCGTGGTTATAGCACGGTAAGCATAAGATCGTGAGTTATGCATTTTTCCTTGGAAAAAATTCCATCTTTTACATTGTTTACTAAATACACATTGAAATGATTATTTTCTTTGAATGATATAGTTTGCTGTGTTACGAATGTTGTTAGAGTGTTAGCATGTTGTGTTTTAGAAGTAAATTAATGAAATAGGCATGTATGTTAACAACAACAATTTGAAGGACGTAACCAAACAATTTATTTGTTTTTGAGATCAATAAAATATACACAAAAATAAGTAATTCATTTGACAATCTTGCCTTAAAACCTTCCACATCAGTGCCCTAACATCGGCAGCATAAAATTAACACATATTTAAAAACAGAAACTTAATGAAAATCAATATTTTTCCTAATTTAGATAGATATCTAAAAGTTAACAGAAAGATAAACATCCTTGTGTTTGTTCGCATCAAGTTTTTTAATTCGATAAAATTCAGCCCCACTGAGTTAAAATACTTATTATGGCATCATCTAACAATTTTTATTTGTCATAGTATCCTGCAATAAAATTTATTAAGACGTGTTTTGATGGTCGCCCAAAAACAAAAAGACAGTTACTCCCTCTATAGACCAGGGCCGAAGCCTTCAAAAATGATAAAAAATGAAAAAAAATCACAGTAGGATGAAACCCATTAGAAAGGAGGGGAATATGATAAAAATGAAAGGAAAAATAAATTACGGTCGATCCGAGTTCGGGAAGTGGGAGGGGGGGGTTTTAAGGGTAAAAAATGGTTTATCTTGATTTCCGGCAAACCTAGAAGTCCTATGGAAAAAAGTTGAATGGCAAAGTTGTAGGTAATAGAAAGATCTACAACTTTTTTATATACAATTTTTTCACATAACCTCAAAATTTAGGTGAAAAATTAAAATAACCCAGTTTTTGTTTTTTTATATTTATCTTTTTCAAAAATGTTTTTTTTTCTACGAAATTGGGTGAAAACTTATCTTATTATGTCCCAAATACACTGTAATTTATTTGATTTAAAATATTTATTTTTTCGCCTTATTTTAACTTAATATAAAAAAAACACCCTAATTTTCAATCGAAAATACTCACGTCAAAATATCAGCTTTTTTCAAAAAGTTGGTATGCTTTCTGTTCGTTGAAATCCCTACTTTCCGATGGTCCGGTGGTGGAAAATATATATGTTACTGTAGTAAATCTTCTCAGAAAATGCAAAAAACCGATCGAGAAAATCGAATTTTTTTGTACGATGTTGTATTGTATACTGTACTGTGTACGTTATTATAGTATTATATTTTGATTTGCAATTTTTTTATCAATGTTACATGTAATCTTACGTTTTTCGAGTAATTAAAGTGTAAATTTTAATAATAGCTCAAAATCTTAATATATATAAATCTCGTCTGTTATCATCTGTTACTAATCATCTAACTGTTATGTTTGCAGACGATGCAACTGTGTTCATTTCCAAAAATAATATGACCCACACAGAATTTGAAAAAGAAGTTAATAAAACTTTAAATTTGTTAATAAATTGGTTAAACAATCTAAATTTAAAAGTAAATATAGATAAAACTATGTTCATGCAATTCAAAAGTTACAGAGCAAAACCTCAGAAAATTAATGTTCAGCATAATAACACAAATGTTGTCGAAGTTGCCGAAACCAAATTCCTTGGAGTTATTATTGACTGTCATTTAAATTGGAAATCACAAATTAAAAAAGTAAATAACATTTTGTTTAAATATTGTTACAGTTTATCAGTTATAATTAATATTTCTTCCAGGAACATAGCAAAAACTGCGTACTATGGTTATGTTTATCCTCATTTAAGCTACGGTATTATCTTTTGGGGCAATTCTACCGAAGTGCAGTCAACATTTAGGTTACAAAAAAGATGTCTTCGAACTATGTACAATTTACAAGAAACAGATACTTTACGTCATATTTTTAAAACCGAAAATTTCCTTACTTTAACTTGTATTTATATTTTAGAAATATGTCTGTTCGTGAAAAACAACAAAGAATATTTCTTTAGCATAATTTCATCCAGGTCTCAAAGTCAACGCAATAAACACAAATATAATATATTTATACCCCAAGTCAATAACAGTTTATTTTATAAGAGTTCATACTATACATACAGCTATTAAAATTTACAATCATCTACCGTTGCACTTGAAAGAACTCAATGGTGTCATTTTCCATAAAAAACTAAAATCCTGGTTAATATCTAAGGTTTTTTATAGCATATCGGAATTTTTCGATAATGACGAAAAATAATAGATTAACTATTAGTATTATGTACCTGTACCAATTTAGTATAATTTGTGATTTAAGTTTTAAGCATCTATGTTTTTAATATTGTATGCTCGAAATGAGTAATCTGTTGGAACCATATTATTTGTAAGATCTTTATGTACACAGATAGAACATTCTATTCTATTCGTGTCACAATGTTTGTCCTCAATGGACTCCTAAACCACTTAACCGATTATAATAAAATTCGCACACCATGTGCAGTTGAGAGATACCACCAACTTGAGAGATAGGATAGCTTACATCTTTATTTATCCCGATATTCCCACGGGATTGGAAGTTACGCGGGTGAAACCGCGGAGCGCAGCTAGTTGTATATAATAATTTAAAAAAATATCGATTTTCTCGATCGGTTTTTTGCTATTTCTGAGAACATTTACTATGGTAATGTATATTTTTTTACACCATCAGAAAGTAGAGATTTCAACGAATAAAAAGCCTCCAGACTTTTTGAAAAAAGCTGATATTTTGACGTGAGAATTTTTGATTGAAAATTAGGGTGTTTTTTTGATATTAAGTTAAAATAAGGCGAAAAAAAAAATATTTTAAATCAAATAAATTACAGTGTATTTGGGACATAATAAGATAAGTTTTCACCAAATTTCGTAGAAAAAAAAAAAACATTTTTGAAAAAGATAAATATAAAAAACCAAAAACTGGGTTATTTGAATTTTTCACCTAAATTTTGAGGTTATGTGAAAAAATTGTATATAAAAAAGTTGTAGATCTTTTTATTACCTACACTTTGCCATTCAACTTTTTTCCATAGGACTTGTAGTTTTGCCGGAAATCAAGATAAACCATTTTTTACCCTTAAAAACACCCCCCCTCCCACTTCCCGAACTCGGATCGACCGTAATTTATTTTTCCTTTCATTTTTATCATATTCCCCTCCTTTTCTAATGGGTTTTATCCTACTGTGATTTTTTTTGGTTTCAAAAATTATCGACCCTGGTCTACTAGTAAAAGTCCCAGTGGCTTTTGCTATTTTTCCCCTAGTTCTATTTTCCTTTTGAACTCACCGCAAGACGATGCTTCAAAGCGTCGAACGGCTTCCGTTTCTTAGCGTGCGCCTTCTTGCAAATATCCTCGTGTTTGGCGAGACGGTCGGTCGCGAAGTGTCGCCCGCACACGGTGCACGCGCGCGTATCGGCGGAGCCCGAGGCGGGACCCGCGTGTGAGCCCGGACCGGCGCTGGCGCCCGAAGGCGACCCGCGCGCTTTGCGCGGGCTCGAACTTACTGGCCCTGACTGAAATATACGTTGTTAAATCTTTCTGTTTGATTTGTTTTATTCTGTAATGGAATTTGGGATCCGGCTCGAAGAACCACAAATAACTTGAGTCCGTATATAAAATATAGAAAAACAGTTTCAAATAAGGAATTAGGTCTGAGTAAGGTTCGTCCTGAAAATCAGCGCTGGGGCTTCTAGCTCTAGCAACGTACTGAGGACAAACCTTTTTTCTGGACGCTGTAGGTACTACTTTTTTTTATTGTGTCTCTTTTTTTATGTGTTCAGAAAATAAAAAAAACATTTTTTTATTTTTAAAATATCTTTAGAAGATATTTAGTACTTAGATATTATTTTTAAAAACCAAATTTTAAAGATTGTAAAACAACATACCACAGCTGGCTGCTTCCTTGCTACTGTAGGTACCTGCATAAAAAATGTGCTCGATAAAAATTTTTCTTACTCTAAGTAGACCTAAGAAACGATAGCTCTACTATCTTCGAAATCTTTGAGAGAGGCCAGAAATAGTTTAAGAACGGGTCACATAGAAAGAAAGGGTCAGGCTTTTGCCCAGCAATAGGATACCTACAGAAGACTAGTAAAACAAAAATGGAAAACGCTAAGCTTGCACTAGGTTTAGCATCAGAACTCACCGAGTTAGCTTGCTTTTGCATCGTCCCCCTGGACTTACTGACATCTGAAACCTAAACACATCACTTTATTCACAAAAACATAATTTGAAATCACTAAACTTTAAAATCACGGAAAATTTCAACAATTTTAATAAATAGTAGGTAATTAAATAAAAGGAAATAAACTGCAAATTTCACATTATTGACAAAATGACAATGTCAGAATGACATGAGAATTCAGGTTTCATTAGCATTACCAATGAGGTTGCTTTTAAGCTACTGACCTACATAGCTGTATTATTGGACTAGCTGCGCCCCGCGGTTTCACCCGCGTAAATCCCGATCCCGTGGTGCCCGTGGGAATATCAAAATAAGAAGTTTCGTTCCTCGATAAATGGACTATTCAACACAAAAAGAATTTTTCAATTCGAACCAGTAGTTTCTGAGATAAGTGCGTTCAAACAAACAACGGAAGCCGTCAAAGATGAATAATAATCCCCGTTTTTTCCACATTCTATTGGTCGCAGCGTGATGTTATATAGCCTAAAGTCTTCCTCGATAAATGGACTATCCAACACAAAAATATTTTTTCAATTCGAACCAGTAGTTCCTGAGATTAGCTCGTTCAAATAAACAATCTCTTCAGCTTTATAATATTAAGTTTTAAATATTAAAGATCTATAGAAATAGGATTATCACGGCCAGGCAACGAACCCAAAGAACCCAAAGCTCATTGGTAAACTTCAAAGTGCCCAAAGTTTGTTCAAAATATCCTTTTTCCAAATATCCCTCGTAGATAGGAAGTTTCAAAACATCCCTTTCCGATAATGTCCTTCTCCCAGAATATCAAACTAACAAACCCCAGAAACTTATACCTACCTTTTTTTTATTTGAGGGTAGAAATACTACGCTTGGTCAGTTACTTAGAATTGGTGAGCAGTCGCTATAAGGACGTCAGATGAGACATACGCTTACGTGTCTTGACGCCGGGAGTCTCGCCGGGATATTCGTGGACCTTCGCGATATAGGTACGTCGGAGAAACCGTGTCATTACAAGTTGTGTTAATTGTTAACTTTGGAGGGCGGCGCCGGCGCATCGTATGTGCTGTACTCCCACCGGACTGCTTACCCGGAAGCGTGTGACGCATTAGTTCTTATAGTGTTCATACAACTAGTGACAGTTATTATCACCGTTTATCATACTATACGTGCAGAGGATCCTGAAACTACTATCCAGAGGAAAGGCGGTGCCGATTGAACAAGGTAAGTGGCTATAGTTATTGTTTCTCCCTCATAAGTGTATTATAGTTAGGTTCTTTCAGTGCGTAACAGTTACTGATTTATTTATTTGGAAATCCAACAGAAAGCCAATTACAGGATTTACTATAATATATATTATTCTGGCAGAAGCCAGTGGTTTTTATTATCTTGAAATTCCACCGACCTATCGATCTACAAAAAACGCCACTCTGCGGACACAGAAGACTTTACTCATAGGCCTACGATAGTCAATACACTTGATTTTAGTGTATTTTCTCAACACAAGGCATAAATAAATAAATATGTATAAAAAATCTTCACATAGTATAAAATAAAGTCACTTTTCGCCGTCCTTATGTCCCTATATCCCTATGTCCCTATGTATGCTTAGATCTTTAAAACTACGCAACGGATTTTGATTCGGTTTTTTTTAATAAATAGAGTGATTAAAGAGGAAGGTTTTTAGATATTATACATGGATAATACAGCCGTGCGAAGCCGGGCGGGTCGCTAGTTTAACAATAATTTGTGAGAGACTTGTCTAGACTAGGATCATTTCCTGTTAAGACAGGGAAGCCTCTTAAGACTTTGTGCGAGTTTGTGCAGGGGGTGACCTCCTTATTGAGTGGTATGTAAGAGAGGGTTGGGTGTGAGTGCGTAAATATGAGAGTGTAGAGTGATTGGGTAGTGTGAATGAGGATGTACTATTTTTATGTTAACAGGTATAAAACAATACAATGTACTGTTATAGTATTTTATAACCATTCAAACATTTCGGTAATATCCTATTGCAGCAACGATCAATCGCTAGTCATTTTCTTCCATTTTACTTGGTAGGTAGCAATGTTAAAAACTTACAGAATTTTCACTGATGACTCGCTTGGGCGGTGTCGTGGTGATTGGTTTCGTTTTTGGTGGACTATTTCTTGTTGCTGGACTCCTGGAAATATTTAAAAGTTTGTAAAGAAGCATTTATGACTATTTCTCGATTTTAATTAGGACGTCTCTATCTAATCTACTTAATTTGACGAACTTTCTTCTCCTTCTTATTGGTAAAATTGTAAATAAAAATTTACAGCAGCTTTTGTGATTAAGAGGCGAGTCCCTAAAAACGTCATTTACTATTTTAAAAATATTGAAGAACTCCCTGCATTGTAAGACACTAAAAAGAATTCTCGATAGCTTATTAGATGAGTCTACAGTTTCACTGTCAGATATTTTGAAAATAATCCATAGTTTTTGAAAAAACAATTATTAACTTTGATGAAAAACATCGAAATCGACCTTTTCTATTTTAAGTATCTGTGCTACTTCGTTGTTATATTTGAAAATATTTTTGGTTAAATTGTGAGACAAAAGTATAGAGAATGCATTCATCATTGCAGTTTTTTACTTATTGAAACCAAATAATAATAATCAATGCCGAAACATAGATATTTTTTTTGGTTAAAATCATTCCTCGCTGCCCATACATTTTAGTATGAAGCCGTAGCTCGTGACATTTCGCTTTATATTAGATGTCGCGGCGCGCAAAATTGACAGTGTCATCTCAGTATTCAAGGTGAGAGCACGTCCATTTGTTTCCCGACATTTATTGTTTGACCTGGCATAAGGGTGGGGTGCGAGTGTTGCACACGACAACTAATTTGTAATTGTACCTATTCTTCGAGCAAGGAGTCGAAACTAGGTATAATCCGCGCACAATGAGAATAGGATGGAACCTTGTCAAAGTAAATCGAAAATGACAGTTTATAAATACATATATAAATAAATATTGCAGGACATTCCACACATCGCCATCTAGCCCCAAGCTAAGTAACTAGACTTGTGTTATGCGTGCTAGCCAACGGATATACTACATATACTGGGTTATTGGAAATTATACTAGCAAGCCGTTGAGGGCTACTTCTGTGCACCCAAACCAACAACTTTTGTTCTACGACTTTTAGAAATTCGAACTTTTTTTCGAAAATTTTGAGGTTAGGTTTACCTGAAAATCAGCTGTTCCTTACACGGAGAGGTCAGTAACCTTAAAATTTGACTTATTTTTTAAGTTTCATGTACTGTTTTTGGTCTGAATGACCTTTGTTTTATAAAATCAGTAAATACCTACCTACTTATAAAAATTTGTAAATATATACTTATAATACATAGAAATAACCAGACCACAGACAAATATTTAAGCATAAATACTTGTCTGAGGCGGGAATCGTACCTGTGTGGCAGTCCGGCATGGTGACCATTGTGCCAACTGGGTCGTCTTCAAGTAGCGTTAGCATAAAAGTTCTGAATAATGGGTAATTCGTTTTGTTGTAATTAGTTATTTTTTATTTATTCATATTCAGTGTAGCTACATATATAGTATTAGGCATTTCTACTGTATGTGAAGACTTCACGGACAAACATACATACTGACACATATACGGGTCAAACTGAGAACCGCCTTTTTTTGAAGTCTGTTAAAAATACACAAAAATGTTTCATGGTTGTAATCCTTTCAATAATAATGTTTAGGAATATTTTGTTTAGTTATTCGAATTGTTATTCCCCAATGCCACTCATATGTGCTTCATGGGAATCATCATCAGAGCTTTGACTTTCTTCAGAAGTATCGCTTTCTGAAAAAAATGAAGTTGATGCAGCCAAAGTTCCCTCACCTCGGATGCGTGACACCGTGTTTTAGATATGCTTGTTGCTCGTTCGGTTATTGAAGTGAAAACTTCTTATGGCGCGTTGGGCACTTTTGTGGGTGAGCATTTTCAGCCGTTCTCGCGACAGATGAGATTTTGACAGATGAGATTTTAACAGTTATTGTGCTTCTACTACTATGCAATATTGAAAACAGCGCCATCTCTGTGCAAACGGCCGAACTACGATACTCACTTCTGTAAAACAGTGTTAACAGCGACATCTCTCGGTGGATGGTGCAGGTTCGCAGCGAGCTGCCGTACGCAGTTCGCGTCGCACGCTACCGCCATCACTGATACACGAGTGAGCATTTTCAGCCGTTCTCGCGACAGATGAGATTTCGACAGATGAGATTTTACACAGATATACAGTTTTCACTTCTGCCTGCACTCCCGGAGTGCGCTGTTTTTTTTTTGTATTTTTGAACAAACCCATAGGTTCGTCAAAAAGATCTCTTGACAATGTAATTCCCGAATTACTAGATTCGTGATCCACAGCCAACTATGACATCATTTTCAATGCGTTAGAAAAACCGACTTCGTTCCTGATCGAAATATCTATCGACTGCCAGAACTATTTGAGGTGGTTGACTATTCAAAGTTTTACCCCATTTTCCACTCATTATCACTAAATCACTAAAATAATCACACAATAATTAATTACATAAATCTAGCATTTATAATAAAACAAACCACAATTTATAACAACACAAACCACGGTCGGAATTTATTATTTGTTTATTTAATCACTTTAATAAGCACAGTCCTTATGTGCTCGTTTTATTTATAATTTTGGAGAAAACATTTTTTTAAATGAAATCGCCATTGCTCCATAGACAATCTACCACAGACAATAATAATTTTTCTTTAAATCAATGGGTCTGTTTCAAATCCGCGACACTATGACCGTGCAAATAACTAATTTATACCTAATTATTATTCAGAACTTTTTTTCTAACGCTACTTTTCTGTCATTTTCGATTTACTTTGACAAGGTTCCATCCCATTCTCATTGCGCGCGGGTTATAATGTGATATTGATTATTTATTTTAACCTAAGAAATAACTGTTTCTATATTTCATTTTAATTTTTGACATAATTATGACAGGCAAACATAGACAAAAAATTAAATACTTCATGGACTGTGGTTTTTTACCTTTCGATATAGGGCATTACAACAAACAAATAATGCTTTCACACCAAACCTCTAAAGCGTCTCGGAAATGGGATATTTGAAGAAACGTTTATCCTACGATTTTATAAAAGTTCGCGGTGCACTTTGAGACCCATACCCTTCGATAGAGGGCATTACAGCGAAAAAATTATGCCTACACAACAAACCTCAAAAGTGTCACGGAAAAGGACGCGGTGTAGAAATACTTGGTCACAATGCTTTTATTTGAATATCCCGTTTCTGAGCTGTTTTAGAGGTTTGGTGTAAAGACATTATTTTTTTATTGTAATGCCTTTTATCAATAGGTATGGGTGTCAAACTGCACAGCGGCATTTTAAATTACTATGCCGGTTGTGTCCAAAGATCTTTACATTTCGATCTCTAATTGGATATGTTTTACAAACAATTTGCGGGAAAGAAAAACTCAACTAGTATTTGACGTTCCTGCCTTTTGCAGGACTTTTTTTTTTTGTTTTCTCTAAAAAAAATTAAAATAGGAATTTATTGAGCTGTCAAAAATTAAATAAAAATATGGAAAAGGTATGATTTAGTAATAATTTAATAAAGCCATTAATAATAATGGGAAAAGTAAAAGGAAATTACTATAAATCCCAAAAAAATAAAGGAAGATTTAAGACAAACCAGTAACTATAATGTACTCATCTTTTTACCCAACTATATCGAATATTATAAAGATTGGTAGGTGTTTTGCCTGAATATTTATATAATAATATATGATGCCGATACCGACACGTTTTAACCTGTTTCTTAGTAGGGCACATAGGTACATACGAACGTTTATGTGTGAATTTTCAATATATAGAGACGGATGTAATAATTATTTCGCATAATTATTATTATAAAAATATATAAATATAAAAATTATTATAGTACAGAACATTTACTTATTGACAATTTCGTTATCAAACAAAATACCCAAAAAACGTACACTCTGACCCCACCCTTTCCCGCCAGCTACTTACTACCGGACTGCAGTTTTGCGATGTGACAAGTTAAATACTACATACATTGCGTGTTTTCTATGATATTCATAAACATCCTACAAAGACGAACGCTTGATGAATATGTAACTTGTACAAAATGTACGATGCATCGAAAGTAGATTTATTTGTTTCCAGGGTGCGTAATTTTAATACTGCGTTGCACCTGTGTGGCTAGAAAATATCAATGTGTGTGTTCTATCAGAAGTTCCCACGGTCAAGGATTACAGGCTTAACCTCCCAATTTGGGATGTTTAGTTAAAAAGATATCCTTACCTCCTAGGAGGTGCTTTAGGTTCAGGTGACCTTGGCGTAGGAATCGGGGCGAGAGCTTCAGGAAACGTTTCGTTTTCCAGAAGATAGTTGTTATCAGCTTTATCCACTTCATCAATAGGTTCTCCTTTATTTTGGGGCAGCTGAAATAATACCACTATTATAAGCCTTCTTCTCTTGTAGTCGGTCTATTCAGGGAACAGCCTTAAATCGCAATTGAAAGGCCGTTGATTTGGCTCTAGAAGAGCCATTTGTGGGGACTGGATTTGTGACCCAACCAATACTTTGACTTCTTGGAGTGAAGTATCCTGAATGCGCTGAATGATCATGTGGCAATACTTATCGCTAGGAGAAGCACCTATCATATGCACCTTAACGATTGTTCAAGTGCAATGCAATATCATGATTTTTAGCTACCCCAAAGCTTTTCAGACAAGTTCTGACGATGTATGAGTATTTCAAACTCTTGAAACTGCAGGTCTGTTCTTTAGTTTTAACTAAGGAATATTATGGGCACGTTTTGGGCTAAACTATTGATGCCTGAGGTTCTGGATAATTTGAACTTACAGCATTTTTCAGGGAGTTGAGATCAGGCTCGTGATTGTGGTTGAGATCTCCAGAGCCGTTAACAATATTATCTGTTTTCTGAAACAAGATGAACATAAGTATTAGTTCCGTCTAGCTTAAAGGAAGCAAATTAAAAAGATTGAGTCAAGTTATGGTTGATTGGCTAGGGATTTAAGAAAAACAACCAGTAAAAATGAATTTTATAGTTTTTGAAATGTCTGTTTGCTGGTTTTCCTGTCTTACTGTTAGGTAACCAGTATGTAAAAAAACTACTGGACCTATTTGTTTTCACTATGTGAAACCAGTAGAACATGAATTTTTATAGTTTTGAAATGACTGTTGGTTTTCCTGTGTTTTTGTTAGGTATATATACCTATCCCTGTTTTATATATACCTAGTATATATAAAACTATATATAATTATATATACCTATTATATATAAAACTATATATAATTATATATACCTATTATATATAAAACTACTGAACTTATATGTTTTCACTATGTGATAGAAATTTTTTATGGGATAGCCATATGTGTTGCCAAAATGGTTGTACCTTTTAAGCCTCCGAAGTTACCTACTAGGGACTCTCAACATTATTACCTGTTGAACTTTCCTAATCGTCTGGCTAGTAGTATGCATCTTAGTTGTCCTCTTCTGTTCCACCCTGGCGTTGGTCACAGAACTGGCTGTCACCTTAGTGTACCCGTTAGGTAGGGCTTTACGCGTTCGTTCCGTGTTGTGTATGGGTTGGAGAGGGTAGCTCTTGTCGATGCCTGCCTTCGTTCGACGCTCTTCAAACATTTGACGTACCTGGATGAAAGAGCAGTAGAATTCATTGTAAATCGATAACGAGAAGAAGTTTGGGGAAATATTGTTGCAGACTTATAATCCGCCTTCCATTCCAACACATCAAACCACCCAAGAGACCCGCCCTAAGCGTTTTGCGCCGTCATTCCTTATTCGTACCCCAAGGGAATGGAATCAGTTGCCTGTGTCTGTCTTCCTGACGAGTAAAATTTGTCGCTAGTAAATAGGTTTTTTTTCTAGGAAAGTGTGCTACATATTAAACCGCATCGTCACCTACCATCAGGCAGGTGTGATAGTGGCCAAACGCTGGCATATCATATGTAAAAAAAAGACCACCACTAACTCAATAGATTTAGTAACGTAAGAAAACATCTTACAATTAATTGGCTTGGTTTTCAATAAGAAATGTTATCTTCAACAATTTCGAGCTCAGCTCATATCTTGGAGATCCCTTGCAATCCCGTAGACGAGTTTAACCTAAACTCTTTGACGCTCCAAGTCTACACTAATATTATAATAAAGAGAAAACATTTTTCTTGTTTGTAATGAATTGTTCCGAATTTACTAAACCGATTTTGATGAAACTTGGTATGAGGATACTTTGATTAATTGGGAGTAACATAGACTACTTTTCATCCCGATATTCTCACTGGATCGGGATTTACACTGCGGGTCAAACTGCGGGGCACTGCTAGTCTATCCACACTAATACTAGATTTATTAGTTTTTTTGTAACGAATAGGCTCCGAAACTAATGGACCGATTTTGATAAAACTTGGTATGAGGATACATTAATTCATTGGAAGTATTTCACAGAAAGACCTTTACGAAAGAACATGTGTTCCCGTTAAGTAGAGTCAGACGTAACAAAGGCTACTTTTTATCCCGATATTTCCACGAGGTCGTGATTTACACGAATCAAACCGTGATGCACTGCTAGTTATAAGATCAACTATTGTATAGATTGAAGATTTAGCCTTACTTTCCCGGGCTGATGTGCCACAGTCTGCGGTGGCGAGCTGATGGAACTCCCGTTGCTATGTCCGTTGCTAGGCGAATGCCTCACTCGGTCCAAAGCCCGAGCTTGCTGAGCCTCGTAAAGTGATGCTATTTTCATCTCGCGTTCCTGCATTTGCTTCTGTTGGAACCTCGCCTGGAAGGATATAAAATAAATAAATATTATAGCCATCTAGCCGCAAGCTAAGCAACGTGGCTTATGTTATTGTAACCAGACAGGAGAATAGTTTATATAGAATAGTTTCTTTTGTAAATATATTATTTCGTTCGTAGTGTCACATCATTTTAGAGTTACATCCCCAAGGGAAGAAAACGGGGCCCTATTACTAAGACACCGTCTACGTCTGTCTGTCTGTTACCAGGCTGTATCTCATGAACCGTGATAGTTAGAGAGTTGAAATTTTCACTGATGATGTGTTTCTGTTGCCGCTATAACAACAAATACTAAAAACAGAAAAAAATGTGGGGCTCCCACGGAACCCTGCGTGTGCGAGTCCGACTCGCACTTGGCCGGTTTTTTTTTTAGTTTAGGTACTGTAAATTACTGATATTATTATAAAAAAAGTTCTATTGAAACTGAACTTTAAATTAAATTTTGTCTGCATTCTTTGAGGGACTCATTTAGATAGATTCTAAGATATTTTATACTGTTTCAGGGTTTAATTTTAAGGTTAGCTGATCCAAAGTTGAGGTAGAGGTAGATGTAAGTCAATGAGAACGGTTTTCTTCCTCACAGTTGCTACGATTTCAGTCTTCAGTCTTTCAGTCAGATTTCTAGGTAATTTGGTATGTAAATAAAATAACAACAAGCGACTTTTGATTGAAGGCAAGGTCAAAATAATAAAAACTTCCTTATACTTATTATCATTTTGCAGACAATGCATACATAAAAACATTCTAAATCCAATGTGTGGGAATGTTTAAGTTTAGTGCTACAATGCAAAGTATCTACGTACAACAGTTTAAAACAAATAAGTTTATTTAACACCAGCAGTATCCTGCGGTTTAGCCTACAACTTTATCCCTATAAAAAGCTCATATTATTTCCAATCTTTCACGATTTTTGCGTTAAGAAACACACTCACAAATTTTTTTTGGGTTCCTTAGTCTTAACTAGGAACACTTACCCGCTTATTCCAAAACGAGGTTTAAGGATAGTCCGAGATGTGGATTTAAACCTCTAGTTTCGCCATGTCCTTCTATCCGTGCTTCCGCGACTTAGCTTACTTACCCGATTTTTATGAAACTTGGTAGGTATGAGGATAGGTACATTGATTCATTAAAATATAAAAAAAAATATTTTTTAGGTACCTAATTATTTTTAATTATCAAAATTTCAAATTAATTAATTTATAATTAACTAGCGATCCGCTCCGGCTAGGCACGGCTATATTATGCATGTATTATACATATAAACCTTTCTCTTGAATCACTCTATCTATTTAAACCGCATCAAAATCCGTTGCGTAGTTTTAAAGATCTAAGCGTACAAAGGGAAATAGAGACGGCGAAAAGTGACTTTATTTTATACTATGTAGTGATAGGTATATTTTCAATGTAAATGAAAAACTAACTAGGCTACTTTTTATCCCAATATTCCCACGGGATCGGGTGGGACTGTAAGTCTTTTATTTATAACTAGCGATCCGCCGCGGCTTCGCACGGCTATATTATGCTTGTATTATACATATAAACCTTCCTCTTGAATTACTCTAACTCCGTTACGTAGTTTTAAAGATCTAAGCAAACATAGGGACAGACAGCGGGAAGCGACTTTGTTTTATACTATGTTATGATATTAGTTGAATCTGTATAATTATGTACTTTACATGTGGTAACACCTAATTATTAGATTAAAGTCACATAATCTAGGCCATGTAAATCAATTTCGTAACGCTTGCAACGTTTATCTGATAACCGGTATGCTGTTGCTCTTAATAATACCTAATCTGCCCTTATGTAGGTAAACCCATAGGTAAACAGAATCTCATTATGGCTGTCACAGTTCAAACACGATTTAAGAGCTAAGTAAGGCTTTATTAAATTTTATAGTATACCTACTAGCAGCGCTTCGCGATTGCACCCGCTTCCTCCGGATCCCGTGTTAAAATCGGATAAAAAGTAACCTATGTTACTGTCAATGGATCAATGTATCCTCATTCCAAGTTTCATGTAAATCGGTTCAGTAGTTTCTGAGCCTATTCAATGCAAACAAACAAATAATCAAAATCTTACCTCTTTATAATATTTTAGAGTATAGACTAGCTTTTGCCTGCGAGTTTGTCTGCGTAAGGTTAAGGAATTTTCAAAATCAGTCCAATAGTTCCGAAGATAACCTCCATCCAAAAATCTATCCATAAATTCCTTTGCAAAATAAAGCCTGCACACAGAACCTAACCTAATCTAAAATATCTCTGAAACGAGATATTTTATAAAACATGGAACACATTACGTTTATTTTGAATATACCGTTTTCGAGACGCTTTAGAGGTTTGGTGTGAAGCCATTATTTGTTCGTCGTAACATCCTATAACGATATCTTAAAGTGCATTAAAAAAACACTGGCCAATCTTCCATACTAAATGTGCAGACCCGTATAAGTATCCCTTTAATAATTTAGCAGACAAGTATAAAAGTATTAAGTAATATATTAGTATTATGTATTGTGTTATTCAATAATTATCTATACATATCACTATCACTACATAGTATAAAACAAAGTCGCTTTCTCTGTCCCTATGTCCCTATATCCCTTTGTATGCTTAAATCTTTAAAACTACGCAACGTATTTTGATGCGGTTTTTTTAATAGATAGAGTGATTCAAGAGGAAGATTTATATGTATAATACATGCATAATATAGCCGTGCGAAGCCGGGGCGGGTCGCTAGTATTAGATAAAACATTTAATACATTACGTTTCTTTGAATATCCCGTTTTCGAGACGCTTCAGAGGTGGTGTGAAGCCATTATAAGTTCGTCGTAATGTCCTTTATGGATATCTTAAAGTGCATTTAAAAAAACACTAGCCAATCTTCCATACGAAATGTCCAGACCCGTATAGGTACCTCTTTAATTAATAATTTAGCAAACAAGTATTAAAGTATTAAGTAATATATATTATGTATTGTGTTATTCAATAATTATCTATACTAATATTATAAAGCCAAAGAGTTTGTTTGTTTGTTTGAACGCTCTAATGTCAGAAACTACTGGTTCGAATTGAAAAATTATTTTTGTATTGGATAGTTTATTTATCGAGGAAGGCTATATAGGCTAGTTTTCATTTTGATATTCCCACGGGATCGGGACTTATGCGGGTGAAACCGCGGGACGCAGCTAGTAGAGGTATAAAGCCACATACCACGTCAGACTTCAAGCAGTTACTTAGCAACAGAACAGTCTTCAAAAAACCACAATTATTCAATTACCTAAATGGATCCTAGGAACAGCCTTGACAAAAGTTCTAGATATTGAATTATGTACTTAGACCTAATTCAAAACACCATTTTCTTTCTGTTATAAAAACTTCTACGAATGAAACACGGCGTTTTGTCTGTCAATTTATTGATCCAATTTAAATACGATACAAAAGAATTTCCGTCGCTTGTTCTTTTGTAGTCTTTAGGAAAAGATTTCAAAGCATTTACCTACTTTATGCAGTCTGAGTTATATTTTTGTAGTTTATATTAATTTTAGTTCTTGGTTGTTTAACCAGGTTGTCGTATCCACCTATTTTTTACCTAACTATTCCGAAGCCAAAAGAGAGCTTTTATTTCATTTACTTATTTTTTGACGACCTCTGTGGCGCGTCGGGCGAACACCCGACTGCGACGCAGAAGGTTGCGGGTTCGATTCCCGCCGGGAACAAGTACTTATGCTGACCATAAATTCTTGTTTCTGGTTCTGGGTGTTTCGTATATGTATAATATGTAAATAATTACAAAAAAAAAAAAAAGTTTATAAGTAGTTTATCCGTTATCTGGCACCCATAACACAAGCATTAAGTTGCTTAGCTTGGGGCTGGATGGCGATGTGTAATATGTCCTGAAATATTTATTTATTTTCATTCTTAGGGAAGGTAAGGGAAGGAATAGATATACAAGTTCACATTTTGTGAGCCATGCCGGGTATTGTAATTGCGTGACAAGACTGAGGCTTTTCTTATTATGGGTAAGTCACTATCACTACATAGTATAAAACAAAGTCGCTTTTTCTGTCCCCATTTCCCTTTGTATGCTTCAATCTTTAAAACTACGCAACGGATTTTGATGCGGTTTTTTTAATAGATAGAGTGATTCAAGGGGAAGGTTTATATGTATAATACATGCATAATATAGCCGTGCGAAGCCGGGGCGGGTCGCTAGTAATAGATAAAAAAAACCTGCCTGATTAGTTAGGTATATATTATGCTCAATTAGGTAACCTTTCTTATAACACACATTTGTATGGTTTAGCAGACACTCGTCAAATCTGTAATTAGTAAGTCAAAAGTTTAATTTGTCAATATCGTAATACGTCAGAACTCTTATTCGTCAACTACGTGATTTATCTAGGCGTTGTACGATTGTTATAAAATATTACACATTGCGCAAATAACTGAAAAAGGTTTTTTAGGACTGCACTTTTTTTTTCCTAAACGTAACATATTTTTATTCAATTTCTATTTTTAACATCAATTTTTATTTTTATAAAAATAAAACATATTTAATTATTGCAATTTGTGCGCTCTAAAAAATCTTTTCAAATACCTACTTATAAAAGAAGGTTTTAACAAATCCAGTTTTTGCGTCAAACTTATAAGACATCTAGGTCATCCACAATTACTACTTACACAAATCAATTAGCAAGTTACATAAACAAGTACGAGTTTAATAAACGTAGACTTAGATAGGCATATACCTAAACTTAGCACGTCACAAATAGGTTTTCAATTAGTATGCAATGAATGGTTACATTAACAGTCAGCGGTATGAACATGATTTTGTAATAAATTCGATTCGATGATTTTAGGTCATTGCAGCTTGGAAATCAAAGGCAATGAGACTAATGATTGTTTTTCAAGTGTTTTAAAACTGATTCCAAGATTCGAATGAGTTTTCAAATTCCAAGAATAATTGCTAAATAGATAATTGCTAAAATATTTATTCAGGAAAAACGGCACACGACAAACACAAGGTAGAAAGAACAGTTAGTAAAAGTTATATAATAATACTAGTTAATCCAAATAAAGATATGAGAAACTTGTTTTTGGCACGTACAAGGGTTCTATTTGGGGTCACAACAATTTATGTCTTAGTGCCACGAAGGTTCTGTCGTGAGGTGTGCCACAATTTGGCACAATGCCTGTTTTCTTGAACATCTATCTCTATATCCTTAACCATTTACTACCACACCACATCGTAGCGACAAAAGGTTGTAAAGCCAGTGAGCCGTACGGTTGACTGCATAATTGTAGACCCACCGTAGAGCTCTAAAACGACTGTCATAAGAATATTTTCAACACAAGCAAGATTCTATGCACCTGCTTTAGGTCTTATAACTCATGAATTTATCAAACAAAAATTTTCAGATTGAAAACATTCCAATAATAGTAATTTTAGAACTCTATGTACCGGGGCGGGGGCTGCAATTATGCAGCCGACCGTACGTAACAGTAACAGAGTGTTTATCTTCGAACTTCGCATTCCTTTATTGTGACATAATAATTTGACGTGTCTTCATGCAATATGAGAAAACACCAGAGGGTTTATGAGTCGATTACCTTACTTTCGTGTGATCAAGTTTATTTCACAAAGACGTACCTACCTCTGGGTTGACATATTACTGGGTCAAGCAGAGGTTACGTCAATAGAGTCGCTGCAGCAAAATATCCTGGAAATCGCGGAACGGAACTTACTCGGCTTTAAGAGAATCATGAGTTTTAGATACTCGGCGCGAGTAGGTATTTTCAAAAATTACCCGTATTGTGCGATAGAGAGAGTTTAAGTTCGGACGTAATTGCCTTCATTTTGCTTTCAAATAATGTTGCGGGCCGTAACGTTTTTACCCCCTTTACCCTTCACAAAATGAAATAAATTTGGTCTCATTTAATTCACTGCATTTTATTCTAGGTTTATACGTTTTTCTTTTTTGGTAATTCAGTTTAGTCTATTAAAAAACAATTGAAACGCTCGATGAAGTTTTTAAGTCAAAAATATAGATATTCAGACACTAATAACTTTTATCTTTAGGCAATATTTCTTTAAAATAAAAACGGTTAAACCTAGTTTTACATTAGATCTAGAACATTTTCAAAAAATATCAAAATCGGACTTCGTTTATGGGGGAACGTTACCGTTTTTTGTATGGAAATTTACAGCCTCACACTGGTCTTAAGTAAAACATAAATCAGTGAAAGGAACAAATAAGTTTTATGTAAATAAAGCGTAGGTGTTACCGATAAAACATACGAATATGCAAACGCAAGGTTATCGAGAAGCAATGGGACAGATCGCCATTTATAGAGACAATCGATTGATAGATACACTACGCGGAAGATTGAGTTTCTAAGGTTGAATTTACTGCATACAATTACATAATATAGGTATAGTTAGGTAGAGTTCATGTAAGTGACAAATACGGGAAAAACTGGTTGACGACTCCGATTGTTAGAGTTCTAATAAATTAATTTCGAAGATTTATATATCTATTTGTTTGTTCCCTCTTCACGATGAAACTACTAGACCGATTTCGATGAAAATCGGCATAAGTAATGATAGTTAAGAAGATGGAGAAGAACTTTTTACTTTTGATCTCGAAATTTTCGCAGGATTGGGACTAACGCGGGTGAAATCTATATAAATAAAAATTGCTTGCTTGCTAAATTTGCTAAATTGCTGTTCTCCAGAAAACTCGAGAATGGTGAGAAACATCGGTCTTACGCGGGTGAAACCGCGGGGCGCAGCTATTCTTCCATATTTTTTAAAGTCTGAATGATGAGCAGAATAGCTTTGCTTTTGCAAAGTTATTCTGCTATTCTGCTCTGCTGTGTTACATAGGTATTGACACTGTGGCATAGGTATTGATTGTTCCAAAAAACTTTGTACTCGTGAGGTACCTAGACTGTTCGCAGAATTACAAGTTATTCATTATTTATTTAATGTATATTTGTATCAAAATAACAAAGCCTGTAATCCAACCCTGGCCAAGCTAAAGGCAACAACCTGCCGGGCCCAAGGAATCCTTGCAATGCGGTCGTGGCTCCGGCTTGTATTATCTAATCACCATCGAGTTGTGAGACAAACTTATTGTTGCAGTTGGGAGTGGCGCTAACTACAATATTATAAAAAAGATTTAAGACTAAGAATAAGAATTATTAATTGCATAAATTGTGTACAATGGATGGTAGGTAGTTTTAATTTACCCATTTCCGGCATGCAATACTTATTAAAAGTACTAAAATAACATTTCAGAAGAATAACATCATATACCTAATATAAAATTATCTATTAAATTATAGTGTTTGTTATTATTCTATTTTTTTAAGCTATTGCATAGCTTTTATCACGGGGTTTGAGCGCGGCGACCAAATCAAGTTTTTTTTTTTAAATTTTATTACAATAGAGCTACAATGTACCTAGTTCAAGATAAATAATATAAAAAATAATGCCTATTTACCTATTTATCCCTATAACTATCGATTTTATTTTGTAACGAATTAGCTCCAAAACTAATATTTAGATTTTGATGATACTTGGTATGAGGATACATTGATTCATTGGGAATAACTTAAAGACTATATAATACGTATGTATGGTCTTTAAGTTATGCCCAATGAATGAAAAAATGTGTATTATTAATGTATTAACAGATATTTTTTTAATTTTAGTCGGATTAGGATGGAACTTTTATATAAGGCCTGGTTGGCCAATGAATTGAACAAATGTTAAGAAATCAAATCACTGGATCGATTTAAGGCTGCTTATGCTGCTAAACGCAACGCGCCAGAAAAACCCGTCGTTTACAACTAGTATTGTTGATTGTAACGAATGTGTTTTGTTTTTCTCAAAAGTGCTGAGATAGGATTGTAGATAAAAATTTTACCGATATTTTGGGGTAATTTTGAGGCGAAAATTCTTTGTCGTTTCAAAGCTAGACTAGTTTTAATTCTTAATTTTAGGATAGCTTCAAAACTATAGGAAATGTTTGGCTCAAAATCACACTAAAATATCAGCAAAAATCTCACCTACAATTCCATCTCAGCACTTCTGAGAAAAACAAAACACATTCGTAACAATCAACAATTTTCACCAATGATGGCGACCGGTGCCTATAGTAACTATTTAGTAGGCTGTGTACCAAGGTCGTTGGCGTATGGACCGTAAGTAAACACTTTATCAATTATGTGACTTTCAGGGGCAAATGAGATTTAAAAAACACGTGTTTTGCATCAATTATTTAAAACTCATAGTACTAGCTGACCCGCCAAACATTGTTTTGCCATTTACAAAAAAAAATTAAAGGAAACAAAATACAAAATAGATAGTAGCGGATTCTCAGACCTACTGAATATGCAAATAAAATTTCATAAAAATCGGTCAAGCCGTTTCGGAGGAGTATGGTAACTAACATTGTGACACGAGAATTTTTAACTATTAGTTTTTACCATAACGAGGACACAAGCTTGTCGATAATTATTGGTTTGGTGCTTAAGGTGAAAGGGTACCTGCGCGCTCTCCATACAAACGTAGTCGACTGTTTCCTCCCTGGATAATGACACTAGCACAAATATTTTTGTGCTGCAAAACCTATAACTTCCATGACTATGCCCCTATGTTTTGGTTTTTTTCATTTTCTAATTATCATAGATTTTAAAATTAAAAAAATTAAAAAATCAAAAAAATCAAAAAATAGGGGCATGGTCATGGCAGTTATAAGTTTTATGCACCAAAAATATTTGCTCTAGTGTCATTACCCAGGGAGAAAACAGTCGACTACGTTTGTAATAGTTTGTATGGAAAAAGCCCCCGGTACCCTTTCCTCTTAAATAAGTATAATAAAGTTTTAATAGAGATCAGATTTTTTTTTTTTTTTTATACGTAGTGTGATTTACTTAGATTTAAAAGACTGACAATAAGAGACGTAGGTAGATAAGTACCTATTTTTTAAGTTCAAGAACTTGCAATATTTTGTTATTTATTAATTATTTTATTTTTAGCCTATTCCATCCCACTTCAGAGCAAAGGCCTCCCTCCCCTCCTACCACAAAATTTTGTTAGTTGTTTAAAATTCTGTCTGCAAAACTAAGTTTGTCGTATCATACACTGGTTAATGTGTTTTAATACCCTCCCGTCACGATTCCGAGACCCTGGCTTTAGATATTCTAAGTCAGTTGCCAAGTGGAACTGTATAATTGTTAGGATTCAACAATGTTACGGTAAATTGACCCCGGATCTAATTTAATGATAGCTTCAATCTGTAAATTGTAGAACCATTGAGATTTTTTTTTAAACTTCGTATACTTACTTACAACTTTGTGGATAGAGCCTTCTAAAAATTATCGAATTTGAATCTCATCTCATTTTGACAACCCAGTTGGCACAATGGTCACCACACCTGACTGTCAAACACAGGGTTGCGATTCGATTCCCGCCTCAGACAAGTATTTATGCTTAGATATTTGTCTGTGGTCTGGTTGTTTCTATGTATTTTAAGTATATAATTACAAAAGAAAAGTATATAAGTTGTAGGTAGGTAGGTTCTTATATCCGTTGTCTAGCACCCATAACAAAAGTCTAGTTACTTAGCTTGGGGCTAGATAGCGATGTGTGGAATGCTCTGCAATATTTATTATTTATTTATTTAACGTTGTGTATAGCCAGTGTCAAAATTTTTAACGTTTTTTTTAAGAATGATCAAAATTGGATCTCGTAGGATGGAGATATCCAGAAGCCGCCTTTTCGCCTAATCAAAAATCATCGACGACTAAAAATTATATAAAATCGTAAGCTTTTTGTACCAAGTTAAGTCCAGGATCGGTTTTAAAATACGACTTTAGAGAAGCACCTACCAATAAACATACATAGCTACATAGGTACTTGGAGGAAAGCAAACTTTGCTAAACTTGCAGCAGAGAGGCAAAAACTAGTATTCAAGTAACAATAAATCACTACATAGTATAAAACAAAGTCGCTTTCTCTGTCCCTATTTCCCTTTGTACGCTTAAATCTTTAAAACTACGCAACGGATTTTGATGCGGTTTTTTTTAATAGATAGAGTGATTCAAGAGGAAGGTTTATATGTATAATACATGCATAATATAGCCGTGCGAAGCCGGGGCGGGTCGTAGTGTATAATGAGTAGGTAGGTATTGGTAGAGTCTAATGCCCATACACGTCTCACGTCTCACGGCTGACGACTTGCATGGCTAACATCTTGTGAGTCATACAGTCATCGACCTTAGAGTCGAGATAAGGTGATTTCTTGATATAATAACTAGCTGCACCACGCAGTTTCACCCGCATAAGGCCCGATCCCGTGGGAATATCGGGATAAATATCATCATACCAAGTTTATATTATACTAGCGACCCGCCCCGGCTTCACACGGCTATATTATGCATGTATTATATCTAAAAACCTTCCTCTTGAATCACTCTATCTATTAAAAAAACCGCATCAAAATCCGTTCCGTAGTTTTAAAGATCTAAGCATACAAAGGGACATAGGGACATAGGGACGGCGAAAAGTGACTATATTTTATACTATGTAGTGAAGTGTGAAAGTTAAGCCCGTTTTCACAGTATTTAAGTTACTCTTGGATAAGGGAACGCACTGCGTCAAATTCGCCTATGATTGGTAAATTTTGTGCTGCTCTCTTTACTCTAGCAAATCAGCGACTTTTGTGGCTCTTTGCGTTCGCGCGCCTATGCAATCTCATAGAGTTGATTGTGTATACGAGTACTTTTAAAGGTAATA
This sequence comes from Idaea aversata, assembly GCA_907269075.1. Taxonomy (NCBI): domain Eukaryota; kingdom Metazoa; phylum Arthropoda; class Insecta; order Lepidoptera; family Geometridae; genus Idaea; species Idaea aversata. The sequence continues at coordinate 3,151,441 of OU026100.1, forward strand.
GGTATAAGTCTATTGTTACATTTGGGGTTGCTTTTGTCAGACGACGCAATTTTATTTTTTAAATATCAAAATTTTATTTTTTAGGTTTAACCTTAAACTGACCCCCCCTTGATATCTAAAAAATAAAATTGCGTCCTCTGACAAATGCACGCTAAGCCCAAAAAATGTTTGTTACATTTTTTTGGGCTTAGCGCTCAATGGACTAGTGACTAGTACCTATAGTCCATTGAAAAGTTACATTTGGGGTTGCATTTGTCAGAGGACTTGCTCGCTTATAACTTTTTGTCTTTTGTTCTACGACTAAAAGTTAATTGACAAAAGTTTTAGATAATCATATTTGCAACAAAAAATGTTAAATAATATTTTTTGTGAGACCTATAGCTTGTCACAAAATAAATAATACAAAAAGTTAGAGTATTTCATTCCGCTACAGAAAGAAGTCTACTGGGCTTAAAGTTAAGCGATCGAAAAAGAAACACTGACATACGAGAAATAACTAAAGTCATAGATGCAGCTGAGTTATTATGTAGATTGAAATGGAGATGGGCCGGACACGTAGCGAGGACAACCGATGGAAGGTGGAGTGAGAGAGTCCTACACTGGTACCCACGAGATACAGTTAGACCAAGAGGCAGGCCAAAGCGGCGCTGGCGCGACGATATCGTGGCCCTTGCTGGGCCAAACTGGACGGGACTGGCTCAAGACAGAATTAAATGGTCAAGGATGGAGGAGGCCTTCGCCCAGAAGTGGGTCCCCTGTACTGAATATTGTAAAAAAAAATAAAAAAAATTAAAGGCATAAATAAAATAAAAATAAAAAGGCTATTATAACTTGGATTTAAGCTTAGACTAACCCCCTCTTGATATCTAAAAAATAAAATTGCGTTCTCTGACAAATGCACGCTAAGCCCAAAAAAATATAACAATTCAATGGACTACTACATAAATGTACGTTATAGTTTCTGACAGTAAAACTTGACATTCTTTATCTATATTAAGGCAAGTAGATACATAAACGAATCAATGCAATGTGTTAACCATTGTTACAGTCCGATCGACAATGTTTCGCATACAAATGAACAACACCCACTAAATACAAGGAAACGGTGTTGTTTAATACGTTTTGCGTTAGTATGATGTCATGGATTATGTTGATGACACACGGAATAAAGGTACTTAGACAGCACGAAAACGTGAAACAAAACTGTATACGAAGTTTAATTCCCCTGTTCTATATAACCCTACTGACATATCTCCACTGGTATAGGCATACTTGGGAAAAAATTCAATTATAGCTACCTGTATATATGAAAAGAATTCTGCTCCATAATATCCCTACTGATCCGCACTGGTAGGGATACTTGCTTTTTGTTTTTCAAATAATATGACTACCCGTTGGGATATAGCCTTGAAGGCTTTGATATACAAAATTTTCATATTTTTTTTCGATATTCCAAAAGTCGTAGAACAAAAGTTGTTTGTTAAGGAGCACAGAAGTAGCCGGCACCGGCTCGCTAGTATAATTACCAAGGACCACAGGGTCTCCATTCGTCGCGTATATGTATTGTTGAGTAGTTAAGAATAGCTATATCTATATTTACAATTTAAAGTCAATGTCAGAAAGCCAAAATTTTCCTACAAGTGGTGAGTTCCCATGATTATAAATTCTTGAAGGTTATTATAATTTGTTGGGACACAATTTTATGAAAAACACAACAATTAAATTAAATTAAAGATCCTAGCTTAAAATACCTACCTAATTAAAATTTGTATTTTTTTTTGTAATAGACTTTAAGTCTATTACAAAGTTAGAAGTTAGAAGTTTATTATAACAAAACTTAAAAATTATACATTTTTTTCAGTCTTTTCCAAATATTTTTGTTAGCCGTGTGATTTTATTTATGGAACGAACTCCGAAAAACGTTTTGGGTGTAAATCAAATAAGCCACGTTTATGTAGGATTTTATTAAATTACGGTAAAATTTTGACCTTGTTATATAAAACTCTGAACATAATACCTATAATTTAATGTTTCGAGTAAGTAGTTGTAATTTACTGGTAATTTCACATAATTTTATTGTTAACACGCCGTTGAAATGAAAATCTATTCATTTAATCTTAATTGAAATTGAAATTACCTTTTTTATGTATTATACGGTAGGTATGTATATCACTACATAGTATAAAACAAAGTCGCTTTCTCTGTCCCTATGTCCCTAAATCCCTTTGTATGCTTAAATCTTTAAAACTACGCAACGGATTTTGATGCGGCTTTTTTTTAAAAGATAGAGTGATTCAAGAGGAAGGTTTATACATGCATAATATAGCCGTGCGAAGCCGGGGTATTATACTTTATAATTATTTTTTAATAAATATTATCTCTCTGTTCAGTGACTAAGTTAATGCACAACCTAAACCGCTATGCTGTGCATGTCAGGACTAATCGTGTAGGTTTTTGTGGTACACTTAACAATTTTTCCCTAACCCATCTTTTAATAAAACAAGTAATAAAATTAATTTGAAAGGTATATACATAATCGCAACGATTATTTCCGTTAAATTAATTTCATTATGAGTTTAAGTCGCGAAAACCTTGGAAAATACTACAAGCTGTGTGTAAGAAATAAAAATATAAAAGAAAATGTTGTTCAGGAGATTTTTAAACACTTCCCTCTTAAAAATGCCCACGGGGTTGACATTACCCGGGTAAATCAATATATTGGGTAAATAATAGTTTTCTTTCGTTTATTTCTATCCTTAATTATTAGGTAGGTTGTAGAAAAGATAGCCCATGAGAAGGTCAACACATGTTTTACCTAATCTTTTTGGCCTTCTAATTAATTCATAAGAATTTAAAGTTGAAGGTTAACTAATAAGCAGGTATTTCTTTATCTCAAGGACACACAGTGGTAGTAAAATACGAAGAAAAGTATAATCTGATGATTATGTAAAAGGGGAAACATAGATTTAACCGGTTAGATCTATTAGTGCCGACAAGTTGCGCTCGCGCTTTAAAAAAGTAGTGATATTATAATTTACTATAATATTTATTTATCTTTTTACTTGGAAACCAAGCCGTTTTTTGCGAGCAGAAAAGTCACACACAGGGTGCAGCCGAAAGACGCGCTGCAGATGTACGTGCGTATCTGCAGCATGGCACATGCTGAGGCTTTACCTATTCGGGCAGCACACTACTTCTCAGATACTTATTATTTATTCTCTGTGTATTTTATTTTCTTTGTATTTATTATTTAGCTCTTATTGTTTCATGTGTATTTATGTCGTTGGGTTTGGTTGGAAGTCGAACGCATTGAGCGCCAATATCAACCGTACAAAGATGGCTAAATTTATAGGTTTTACCGAATGCAAGGGTTTCCGTTTGACCGGTTTATGTGATTGAAAAGGTAACGCCCCAGTTTTTAGTAATAATGTATATCGAAACCCAACATTATTTTATTAAATAAAGGATTAAGTAGTTGGAAAGTTACGTTCTATAAGCGCGTTTAGCAAACTATTGTAACATTTTGTGATTTCTAACTCATTTTTTATTTATTTTAACTTCTTTTTTTCCCTAATTTATCGCAATACCTTTTGAAGTACAGCGATATCACATCGTAGGCATTGTTTCATTATTTTAAGATTTGACAAATAAATCTGTACCTTGTCGTTTGTCAGGGTAAGCCATCCATTTCTGATTTCATCGGGGTCTGCGGCTTCAAGCGAGATTGACGAGATACTTCGAGGTCCTTTGGTTTTCCAATGGTTAGGCTCCCACCAGTTCACATGGTCCAACGACCGATATATATTACGAGTTGCCATATTAAAACAGTTTTAAGTAAAATTTGTTTTATAGAACTTTCTTTCAGACAAGTTAATATTTTTGTATAAAGACGCGTCTACCACAATTCCCGGCCGAGGTTTGAATGAAATAAGGGTTGCCACAAGTGTTTGGCTCCTGTTGCTTAGCAACCGGCACGTGGAAGTCAATGTCACGGCTTATGAATAATTCAAGACCAAGGTTTGACCCCGTGATATGAAGACACAGTTCCGTATGGCCTTGGCATAGAGTTCGGAATAGCATAGCAATCTTACTTAGTAGTTATGAAATAAGTTCAGTTCACACAGTTCAAGGTGTCATGGTTTGGCGATTATAGAAATAAAATACTTGTTATAGTACAAAAGATGGTAGGCAGTAGATGCTCTAGGTAACTACAAAACCTACATTTATCTGAGCATTATCCTTAGGGAAATAATTTACAAAAATACAATACCTACATTATAAAATAAAGCAACAAATATAATGAAAACTAATTACTAATATGTATTTAGTTACTAATATACAAAATAAAAAACAAAATACTTGCAATTTTTCCTTGAAAACTGTAATCCCGATTCAAGTCTTAATTGGGTGAAAAAATAAATATTGCAGGACACTAAAAATACAATGACATAATTTATCGTAAAATAACGTGGCAAATAAGGGAGCATCCGTTCACATTCAGAATTTGTACATTTAGTGATTTGTTAGCAGTTTGTTCAAAATTTTGTATACATACCTACTATATTATCAATTTGTAACAAATGTGAGGTAAGATGCTTCGCTTAAAATAAATAAATAAATTTTATTTGCCATAACGGTAATACAGTAACGAAACTTATACTTACTAAGGATACACATACAATGATTTAGTTACAGATGGTAATATTGTTATAAGAAAAAAGAAAATAATAATAAAGATTTTTAAAATATAAGTTACAGCGGCTCCTGCACTAAGCAAGCTTGTCTCGCAGAAGCCTAACAAAAAATTAACAAGTAGTTATAAAATAATACATTCTCGGGAAACCATTCGCCCGGTAAGGGGAAGCATTTATTCATTCACCGTGTTATGTGAATCGGTACGGGGAGCTTCATCTAATATATTGGTGTAAAATTTATAAATTGGTACAAAATTAGCAATTTGTACAACTTATCTGATATATTTATTTATAATCCCTTCATTGATGCTAAATCATCATCCTGGAATAATTTCTCCCAGAGGATAATTTATTGTTTTTTTTTGTTCTTGAAAATAATAAGCAATATTCTTAATTTAAGAATATTCTTATTGTAAGAATACTGCTTATCATTTTAGGATGTTTTACTAAAACCAAAAAATTAGAAAGAAAGAAAGAAAAATAATTTACGAGTACAAACACAGGAATGAAGAAATGAACATGACAATGAAAATTAATTAAATAAAAAACAAAAAAATTACAAAGAAAAAACGACATAAATGAGGAGTCGTGTGCTGACCCAAATGGGTTGACCTCAGCTAAAAACTGCAGCCAAGCATGCTTAGCTGCAGCGCTGGTCTTCCGGCCAGACCCATCTAGATAGAAAGCTAGATTTAAAATAGCAATTAAAATTTAAAATTATTTCCTAGTCTCTAGGGGAGGATTATTTTTTGCTCAAGAAACCTTTTTTCAAGTCTATGATTGAAGATATGGATTGAGTCTAGATAGTTGGCGGATGACCTCTGCCTTTCTTGCTCTCATCTATAGCTATCACTCGTCTTGTCATATCACTTTAAAAGTAATATAATCATTTTATCTCTATCTTAGCGAACGCTTCGTGTTGACAAACAACGATGAGGTAGTTCTATCAAGTTTCTTGCGGTCGTTGCGGTGTTCCTTGACAGCTCAGCTACGCTTGATTGTGTATCGAGGATTAAAATAGCATTGTAATTTGATCTTTGTCGGTTTCAATTCAATTGAAAAAACTTTTAGCTGTACTGACCAAGGAATCTTTAACGTACATTTACTTAGTACAATCAATTAACACCTCGCTCGGATATCGTTTCTGTCAATATATGTGAAGCTTAAGTAAAATTATAGAAATAACACCAGGTTGAAGTGGTAGCGAGTCATCTTTAAAGGAAATACGTCCAGAACTAGCAGTTAACTTATACCTAGCTCTCTAAAGTTCATGAAGTTAGGTCCCTATTTTTATTTGAAAATACACTGAGTTCTCGCAAGAAATTTTTAAAGTTCACTGTTAGCTTAAACTCTTCCATCAATTGTCACTTTCTAACTTTCATGTACATTGTCCCAATACACTCCTTAAATAATTCTTGTCATTGCGATATTGTGCTTTATTGTCAAGGATCTATGGATGATTATTGTCCGCCCACGCGAGCGCACAGCCTGACCATAAAAAGCTCTCGTGAGACTGACTTGATGAATCATTGTTTGTATCCTTCTAAGGTGGTAGTAACTAGATGAAATCTGACGTCATCACTTTCGCTGATGTTTTGAACTTTTCGTGAGCTTTAAGTTTAAGGGCCAAGCTCAGCGTTCCCAAGGGAAACTTAAATTGAGGAATGCTTTGCACATTTTCGATGCCGTTAGTTTTCTCTTACGAAAGCAAAATAAAGCATTCCTTAACCAAAGTTTCTCATAAAACGGTTTCTGAACAGAGATAATACAAACTTTTAGATTCATTTGAAGAAATCAGTAGCATGCACAGAAAATTAGAGAATAATTTCTTGTTTTTAGTAAATGTTCTTTAAAATAATATGCAGTAATCTTAAATTAAGAATATATCTTTTAGATTGAGAATACTGCTAAATATTTCAGATTTTTAATAAGAAATTATTGTCTATTGACTCTAGTGTCTAAAAAAACTTTTTTTTCTGTGTGTTATCTAGGTGAGACAAGTGCGCCTAAATAACTGCTGCGCCAAGTGCCTTATTCAGTGAATTTGTGGGACAGATTTCTATTAGTTTTTACGACTTTTTTATGCGTTTCTCACCGTATATCTAAACTTACGCAGTTATTTACCTAGAATTTTGTTAAAAAACTAAATTCCCCCCTCCTCCCATCAAAAATTCAGGTGGCTTCACTTCGGAAATCCATCTTAAGAACACAAAGAACAATCCTGCCAAAGGAAATCTTTGGTTCAGCAATAGCCGTATTCGTAATTTTTTTGTCGTGTAGAACGCAACTAAAAAGTGCTGTCAAGTCTAATGTTTTCGAATAGGTACGTAAATGTCTTAGACACTACAGCGTGTCCTGAATAGCATAAACTAATAATTTGCTGTACTAAATACAACTATGGTAACTATTGACTATGAATTTATCTATGCGTTGCTACCGTGTCTTTGATTTTTTAAATTACTAACTTCTCTGACGAATTTCTTGTTTTTGAGGTCAACCTGTTCCAGGGGTGGTATTGGACGTGGTTGCCTTGAAGTTTGACGGGTCCTCTGTGAAAAAAGTAAATAGCCAGTCTATCAAAGGTAAGGAAAAATCGCGTCGCGGAATGTTTTGGAGGGGTCTGCTTTGTTTCGATTTTAGCCCGTCCAAGATGTTTGGAATAATATAGGTAAAGCAATGGTAAAGCATAATGCTCTCTTTTGGCGTCGCGGTAATCGGGTAAAAGACACTTTTGCCCAGTTATGTGTCAGTTTAGATTAACAATAATGTTTGTGGGTATATGTATGTAATTTATGTGCTCTATTACATGACGAATCTCCATCATTTAGTATATTATGCATTTTCCCACTGCACATGGCTTGTCTCATTCAAGGTTGTGCTTAAAACATTTTTTTTTGCAATGGTTAAAATAGTGTTATTAAGGACGCATTTACGTTTTGACGCACCTGAAGTATCTAGACTGACTTTGATTCAAAATGGTCGAACTGAGACAAAGACAAATAAAGTCAACCTTATTTCTATGACAATAAGCTTTACATGAATTAGCAAAACATGGTGGAAGATTGATGATCTATTTTTATCTTTTTACCAAAAGTCGGACTATTTTCATAGCTTTTTCGGGAAGAGGCTACGAAAAACTATTATTTTTTGTATTAAGCCCGAGTGCCACACTTTTTTTTTAGTATATTCCTGGTAAATGCAACCTCTTAGGTGTATTCTAAATTACCTATCTATACATAACTCTAATACTTTACAATTAAGTTAATACAATCTAGAAGGAACACAATGAACTTGCCCGCCTTTACTTGACGCCTACAGAGCGTCTGTATTTGGCGTTTACAACATTAACCAGAACCACATCGGAACTTGTCTTGTCATAATAGCTAGTTTAATTGGAGGTTTTTGCAAATTTGATAGTTTAAGGACACACTAGAATCTTAAAAAATGACCTAGGATTAATTTTGGCAAGGAAGTAGGGAAGGTTTCTATCGGGTTGAATAATTTTTCTACACTAATATTATATTGAGGACTTTTTTTTGTTTTTATGTTTGTAACGAATAGGCTCCGAAACTACTGGACCGATTTTGATGAAATACATTGATTCATTGGGAATAACATCAGCTACTTTTTATCCCGATATTCCCACGGGATCGGGAGTTACGCGGGTAAAATCGCGGAGCGCTGCTAGTATTAAAATAAATGTTATACAAGAACTTACTAAATTAAATTTTAAAATGAGTTATTCCGTCGAAAAGATTCGAGTGATTCTACAACTAATTTAGAAAAAGGATATTAGGATATGAGGTCGCTGTACAATTCTTGGAGATGCATTTTCTCTAAAAAAAGATTAAAAAAAACTGGAAACCGTGCTTTACAAAAATACTAGCAGAACGTCCCTAAGTTTTACCCGCCTATAGGCGGGTAAAACTTAGGGACGTTCGTCGTAAGTCCCGATCCTGTAGTTGTTAGGTACCTATCCCTATACCAAATATCAAAATAGGTCCAGTAGTTCCGAAGAATATCTGATCTAAAATATCTAACCGATATAAAAAACTCATGCAGCGTTGTTTAGGTAGACCGGTGATAGGAAGGTGTGGAGAAGCAATTGTTTGCTGAGGCAGAGCCTTTTTGAAAGCACACCTTGTTGGAAGTGCTCCTTAGATTTTATTTTAGTATATATTTTTCTTATGGTTTTTTTCTTAATTGGCTGTTTTATTTTATACTTTTTGTTCTTATGGTCTGTACATCGTGTACTGTCAGTGTTCTTATGTATGTTTATCTCTCTACTTCTCTAAAATGTCTTATGTCGTGTGCTTTTTCGTGTCCGTCAGCCGGGCAAAAAAAGTGCTTCTAGAGCGAATTGGTTCGGTGAATAATTAGTGCTCAGTCTGCTGTAAATGTGCGCGAAATAAAAAATTAGTGCATGTAGGCATTGAGGAAAAAAATGGGAAAAACAAATTCTGCTGGAATGACGGTGCTCCAGCAGGAAGATTTTTAAACGAATGACCGGAGAGGTATATAATGTATATCGGCGGATAGCTTATATTTGTGCATAATTGTGCGCGAATAATTAAATTTGTGCGTCTTAGGGTTTTCGAGATATTTCATTTCCTGCTGGGCTGACGTTTTGCAAAAACTTGTATCTCCGAAACCATTGAATGTGCGACCTTGGATTAAACATATATAAGTAGCTCTTAATTTGTGCGTATTTGTGTGCTAATTTGTTTTTCATAAATATCTACTGTTTAAGAGAAATCATGCAACCCTGAAAATTCGAAAGAAACTCCTTGCGCTTAAATGAGAACACGCAGAGGTTCACTGAAAGCGGTATTTGGCTCGTTTTGTTATTCTTTACATGTATAATAAGTTTCAAGACAGTACATACACGCATTTTTCAATAATAACACTTCAAGTCAAATCTGAAAATGTCATAGCTTTGCAAGAAACCTATTCAACTAAAGATATGTGCGTATATACCAAAAATTAGAGTGCCTTTTGAAATACATATCCTGAAAATTTCAGCTTCAAATGTCGCGTATTTAAGTAGATATAAACGAAAAACAAATCATAACTTCAGTTCTTGGCTAACCGACCAAATTCGAATGGTCACGAAAAAGCGACGGTTTCATACATTTTGATGACTTCTTAAATGGACTGTATTATACTGAAGCAGTTAATTGGGTTTAGGTACTTTGAATTGGAAAAGTGTTATGGGAAGTTGCAAAAGTTTTATTTTGAGATTAAGATAGTAGAAACTAGTAAGTACGCTTTTATCTTCCTTACCTATTATAGATTATTGATAGCTCAGGTAGGTAAGTATCTACTTCATTTTACTAAGTTCGCAATACGAAGTTAAACAAAAATGTCGGTTTTGTGCTTAATAAATAATATAATAAGTAATAAAATTATAATAATATTACTTTAAAGGTGGACGCAGATTGATACGCGCCGAGCGCGCCGAATTTTTGCCGTCCACGGAAAAAGGTACCTTATAATAATAGAGATAAGGTATCTACATTTATATTTCCGATGACGTCATCAGAGTCATCCGCATCGTCAGAGGCGGCCGACACTGAAATAAATAAATGAATAAATGTAGATATGTACCTTATCTCTATTATTATAAGGTGGACGGCAAACAATTCGGCGCGTATCAATGTGCGGGCACCATTGCATTGATTTTAAAATTGTATAAAAAGACGATTGTGTAGGTTCAAATCTCCGGCCGCCGCGCGCCGGGTGGTTGTAACTCGCTCTGTGTGAAACAGTTACACAGAATGCGGCATTAGTGGGAAAGAGTCAGACGCTAGTTAAGACGTATTTCGCTCCTTGCCTCCCGCACCGCTCTCCGCTCTCGGTTCACTCACCCCGCTCCAATAGTGTCCGGGGTATATCTAGTGTTGCCAATTTAGCATAATCTTATGCTCGATTTGGCATTTTAAGTTTCAATTCCACGTAGTAATAAGTTTGTCATTAATATTTTTTGTTATTAATAATGTCATTAATATTTTTTGTCATTAATAATGTCATTAATAATTTTTGCGTGAAGGAGTAACAAACATACATATACACACACACACACACACACACACACACACACACACACACACACACACACACAAACGTTCACATTTATAATATTAGTAGGATAGGATATACATATATAGTAGGATGAAAGCCATTATGTTATAAAACCCTATTTAAAACAGTCTCGAGATACTTACGTGTAAAAAGAGGTATTTATGAGACTATTAAAGTTTTGAGAAGTATTGTATTGATCAAAACTATATAGAAATACATATATTATATTTAAAAAAAATGTGTTTTTTTTTGTATTTCCTTAATATTTTATTTTAAGTTCAAACATAATAGTATAATAATTTAGGTATAAGCATAAATACCTTCTTATGTGTTCTAATTACAATCAATTACCTGTCTTAAACTATTTGATTTGTAATTTAATGTGATCCTAGCACTACCCACAAGGTCCTACTGTGATCTTAACTATACCTCAGTATTAAAAAAAAATCAAAATCAGGTCACTCGTTTTGGGAGATAAACGCGCTACAATTGATTTATATTACCTATTCCGTGGCACTGCCGGAATAAAAAATAGCCAATAACACTCAGTTATCTTCAATCTATCTCTGTGCAAAATTTCATCCAAATTAGTCCAGTGGTTCTGGAATCTGGAGATACCAACATACACATATACAAACATGTTACCAACGTTACCTCTTTATAATATTATAGAGTAGGTATAGAAGGTTAGTATAGAAGTACCTAGAGATAAACGTGTCATTTTAGAAATACATGCATTAATATTTCTCTAATGTACCTACTACCTAAAATACCTAAAATGATAATGCACTAAAACCTCTATAAACGTTCTAAGCGCGACTGTACGGACAACAGCTTCAGTATAATACAGTCCATTTAAGAAGTCATCAAAATGTATGAAACCGTCGCTTTTTCGTGACCATTCGATTTGGTCGGTTAGCCAAGAACTGAAGTTATGATTTGTTTTTCGTTTATATCTACTTAAATACGCGACATTTGAAGCTGAAATTTTCAGGATATGTATTTCAAAAGGCACTCTAATTTTTGGTATATACGCACATATCTTTAGTTGAATAGGTTTCTTGCAAAGCTATGACATTTTCAGATTTGACTTGAAGTGTTATTATTGAAAAATGCGCTGCACTGTCTTGAAACTTATTATACATGTAAAGAATAACAAAACGAGCCAAATACCGCTTTCAGTGAACCTCTGCGTGTTCTCATTTAAGCGCAAGGAGTTTCTTTCGAATTTTCAGGGTTGCATGATTTCTCTTAAACAGTAGATATTTATGAAAAACAAATTAGCGCACAAATACGCACAAATTAAGAGCTACTTATATATGTTTAATCCAAGGTCGCACATTCAATGGTTTCGGAGATACAAGTTTTTGCAAAACGTCAGCCCAGCAGGAAATGAAATATCTCGAAAACCCTAAGACGCACAAATTTAATTATTCGCGCACAATTATGCACAAATATAAGCTATCCGCCGATATACATTATATACCTCTCCGGTCATTCGTTTAAAAATCTTCCTGCTGGAGCACCGTCATTCCAGCAGAATTTGTTTTTCCCGTTTTTTTCCTCAATGCCTTCATGCACTAATTTTTTATTTCGCGCACATTTACAGCAGACTGAGCACTAATTATTCACGGAACCAATTCGCTCTAGAAGCACTTTTTTTGCCCGGCTGACGGACACTGCTTTTTCTATTTCTTAGCTTATATAATTATGTTCTGCTCTGCAGTGGGCGAACAGATTTTGCAGAAGATGGAGGTATACTTAGGTACGTTGGAAGGATAAAGTAGGACTCTGATACCCAAACAGGTAGTTGGATATCGTAATCGAATATAAACAAAGGACTCTGCGAAAGTGCTCGGCCGTATTTATAGCAAGCACAATAATGGAGTGGTAACACTGGTAACCTCTTGGTAACTCTCAATTGGTGCGCGTGCTCGAGAGCAATGTACTTCGTTCAGAACAGTGAAATACAGGGAGAAACTTTAGGCAATGAGAAAAAGAACAGTAATCTATATTATACCAGCTTTTTTTACAGTTCGCCAGTATGCCCATGTAAATGTGGAAAATAGCGTAGTTTCATCACGATTTATATTTTTATTAAATTAGACTCTTTGACCGTGATGGAACAAAAAACCGACTTTCGTTCTTATAATATTGGTGGATAGGATAGATCAGTGTTTTATCATACTTCACACTGAGATAGTGTCCTGCTTGTTAAAGTCTCTTTAGCAACCAAACTCCTATCTAACTCGGTACGCAGCAAAGTGTCCCTTAACGTTCAGGGTCTTAGCGGATAATTCGAAAAATAATCTATAGTTATATCTAACAAGCAGCGTTCCGCGATTTAACCCGCGTAACTCCCGATCCCGTGGGAATATCGGGATAAAAAGTAGCCTATGTTATTTCAAATGAATCAATGTATCCTCATATCAAGTTTCATCGAAATCGATTTAGTAGTTTCGGAGTCTATTCAATTCAAACAAACAATTAAATCTTTCCTCTTTATTCACTTAACATGCTCAAAACTCCTGCGCATGCGTTTATTTACGACATCACTCATTAGAAACCTCTAAAATTATCAGTGTTTCTCTACTATAATTATGCATGTATTCTGTTGAATCACTCTAGCTATTAAAAAAAACCGCATCAAAATCTTTTCCTTAGTTTTAAAGATTTAAGAATACATAGGGACAGACAGACAGCGGAAGCGACTTTGTTTTATACTATGTTGTGAAGTATATAAACAAAAGGGTTTTTCTTCTTCATTCTTTTTCAATTGTAATGGTTTAAAACTAGTTGATACTTACCTACTTATACTAGTAAGACTAAATCAATTTTTTTACTATTTTAGTTGCCTCCATGTAAATCTCTGTGCTATTGAGTCAAGCATCCATTACGTAGCATTCCTCAATTAGTCACAAACGCGCTGCCACTGTTTGCCATCACTTCCATACATCAATGGTTAGGTAGTATTTTATTCATTATTTATTAGGATTTTATATTTATGACGATCGACGAAGGTTAAATTTGCTGAAGCAATTTAAATTGATTTAACAATATAGCTACGATTATTTACGATTTGATTTGATTACTAAATGAAAATACTATGGTAGGTAATAAACTTTTTACAGCAAAACAACAAAATACTATAATTAATTAAAAAGGAAATGAGGTTAGCAGATTCGGTTTTAGCTAAGGAACCAATAGAAAGCTACAGAGAAAAAGTCTTCATTATTTTGTGTCTAAGAGCTTTTTTAAGCAATATGTTGAGTGGCAGACCGTTTCGCAACGAAATATAGGTATAGGTATCATCGTTTTTAACTGACTTCTAAAAAGAAGGAGGTCCTCAATTCGTCGCATATTTATATATTTTTCGCCGATTATTTAGTTTAGTAAGTCAACATGATTTTTTTGTGTGCGATTAAATTATATTTAACTAGCGACCCGCCCCGGCTTCGCACGGCTATATTATGCATGTATTATACATATAAACCTTCCTCTTGAATCACTCTATCTATTAAAAAAAACCGCATCAAAATCCGTTGCGTAGTTTTAAAGATTTAAGCATACATAGGGATATAGGGACAGAGAAAGCGACTTTGTTTTATACTATGTAGTGATTATACCAATGATATTAATTATATCATATATAGTCTTTGGGATCATAGTTCTATGAGTCTTTCCTCCTTGTTTCTGGGGCTCTGAAGCATACATCATTGTGGATCAAAATTAAAATGCTGGAGATTTAAAATGTGAAGTAAATTCTGTCATCACGTCATTTGATTCGCAGAAATTAATTTTTAATCTTGTCTAAAGTATTCAGGTTTTACAAAGGCATTTTACTTTACGACGGCTACTAGATATTCAATATAAGTTTTCTAGTATTTATATCGGAATTAATGCAGTTTTTTTCATTTCAAAATACAATAACAATTAAGTCACCAATTTCTCATACCAAGTGGGTGTATCACAACAATCTTGGAAGCACCAAAACAATGTTTTCAAGGATATAGTGCGTGGGTTCAACCTTTGCAGATTTGCAGGCTCTTAAAGCCGTTCTTGGCAATAAGTAGGTAAGCTACATATAGGTTCATACTTATTATTTTTATATAGGTATATCAGTTTCATGTTCGCCTTCTTATACAATGGAAGGACCATTACCAAATATGTTTCACTCGTAAATTTTAGAACAATGATTGATGTCTACGTGATCTAAATTTGTCATTTGGTGTGATATATGATTTTAAGCTCTACCTATACATATTATAAAATTGTTATGGTAAGACGTACCTACTTAATGTCACGATATTCCCACGGGGTCGGGAGTTACGGGGGTAAAACCACGGAGCGCTGAGTCGCATTATAAAACTATTTAACAACATTCAACCGTGTCTAGGTACCAAGTACCAACAAACTGTCTATTTGTATCGATCGGCTAGGGCGCCACCGCGAGCGCCCACATATGGGACAATAGCTATTAAGTAATTAGGTCGACGCTTTTCAATTCAACTGATAGAAAAAGAATGAATACCGCATTCTGCTTATTTCACAAATTGATGTAAAATGGATTAACAGCTTGTACTATATGCTCTAACAAACTTTAAAAAAATTCAAGAATCTCTTCTTATTGCTCCCCTAAAGTACGATTCCCATACGAAGTTTGAGACTCGTGAATCTAGTTTCGTTTAGAGATTTATTTTTATCTTTTACTACCTGTTGCCCGCGACTTCGTACGCGTTGTAGATTAGTTTTATATACTTAAACCTTCCTCTTAAATCACTCTACCTATTCAAAAAAACCGCATCAAAATCCATTGCGTAGTTTTAAAGATCTAAGCATACATATAACGACAAACAGACAGCGCAGCGACTCTGTTTTATACTATGTAGTGATAGTGATATCTACATACCCATAAATAAGTACATATAAATAGATCGTTGTAGTATAAAAACTTAGGTACTTACTTATCAGTGCTTACACAGTAAATATTCCTAACACTTGACTGCAAAAATGATACGAATTGTGCATTTATCTATTGCTTATCTGCAATTTGTTGTTCTAGATAACAATTTTTCGAAACGTTAAAAAATTGAACTCTATTAAATATACCCATAATAATATCTAAGTAAGTAAAAGTAGAGGACCCGATAAATGAGCACAAAATCACTGTTTCATACCCAAAGGAAAAAGAATGAAAGAAGCAGACAATTTAAAAGAGGAGAAGATATCAGACAGGACAAAGTGGAAAATATTGCGAGAGGCCTTGTTAAAATGCCGGTTTCGTATGCGGCCGAAGGGAAATGCCTTGATATGCCTAAGATAGACGAGTTTTAAAATATTTTATAGATACCAAACAAAACTTTAACACCAAACATCCCACAGGGCCAGTAACACTTTGAGTGTTGCTGGCTCTGTCAGCCCCCGATGTAAGAAATACAACTGTAAAAATGGTCTGTCTTTCTACAAAGCTAGAATGACAGCCAGCCTTTTTATCTGGATATTCTAAGGAAGTTGGGTTTTCGCGGGTTAAACCACAGGGCGCAGTGTATTATCACTACATAGTCACTACATAGTATAAAATAAAGTCACTTTTCGCCGTCCCTATGTCCCTTTGTATGCTTAGATCTTTAAAACTACGCAACGGATTTTGATGCGGTTTTTTAATAGATAGATAGAGTGATTCAAGAGGAAGGTTTATATGTATATTACATGCATAATATAGCCGTGCGAAGCCAGAGCGGGTCGCTAGTATTAAATAAAGTCACTTTTCTCCGTCCCTATGTCCCTATGTATGCTTAGATATTTAAAACTATGCAACGGATTTTGATGCGCTTTTTTTAATAGATAGAGTGATTAAAGAGGAAGGTTTATATGTATAATACATGCATAATATAGCCGTGCGAAGCCGGAGCGGGTCGCTAGTATAAAATAAAGTCACTTTTCTCCGTCCCTATGTCCCTACTCCCTATGTATGCTTAGATATTTAAAACTATGCAACGGATTTTGATGCGGGTTTTTTTAGTAGATAGAGTGATTCAAGAGGAAGGTTCATATAATACATGCATAATATAGCCGTGCGAAGCCGGGCGGGTCGCTAGTAAAAAATAAAGTCGAAAGTTGAATGAAATCAGGCTAAAAGACGAGTACAAAGAATGATAGTAAAGTAGGGCAAATTGCGTGTTTCACTTCGACGAAATTTCTGATAACAAGAGGTACATACAGACCTACCAGGTCGTTTTCCTGTTCCATGAACATTGGTGGTACCAACATCAAACGCTATTTTATGTTTTAAGTAGATTGATTAAGTCTATGCCGTTTTTATCATCTCCAGTTTATATAGGCTTAAAAGTGGCAAGGAATTTTGTCTTTAATTAAAGTAATACATAGGAAAAGTAATCGCCTACAAATAACCCTTATAGACAAGAAGTTTAATAATTTTAAACAAG
This sequence comes from Idaea aversata, assembly GCA_907269075.1. Classification (NCBI taxonomy): domain Eukaryota; kingdom Metazoa; phylum Arthropoda; class Insecta; order Lepidoptera; family Geometridae; genus Idaea; species Idaea aversata. The sequence goes on from OU026100.1 coordinate 3,168,662, forward strand.
CAAAAGGCATTTTGCCTTTGACTCATATTTGCGCCTTAAACTCTTTTTGTTTCAAAGTTAAGAGTATTTTTATAGGTAGGTACACTAGGTGTACCGGCAAACGAGCAAAAAGAAAAAACTAACAGAAACAAAATAAAAAAAAATAGACAGTAGCCGATTCTCAGACCTACTGAATATGAATATAAAATTTCATAAAAATCGGTCAAGCCGTTTCGGAGGAGTATGGTAACTAACATTGTGACACGAGAATGTTTATTTATTAGATGTTATTTTAGGGCGGCTATCATGACACTGCGGTTAAACAAATTTAGGTATAATTTTAAATACATTTAACGGATAATCTAAAAATAAATTATATTTCAAAAAACATAAGGTTATTTAATATTGACACTTTGATTTGATAAACGCTTTTAACTTCTGTTAAGCAAGTCAAGCCAACAGTAATAACTTTGTCTATATACTTCTATAGCAGACAATGTAGGTATTCAACTATCGACATAATAATAACTATCTGGAATGTACAGGTGCACCGGTAGAAAAACAACATTTTCTACCTATACGTAACTACTTTAGCGTTCAATCGATAGAGTTATTGCTAGAAGTATTTTCATCAAGAGGTTGATTATTTTATAAACAAGGTTTTTTTTTAGATCTTTTCAACCGCCATTGATTCTACCTATTGGAATTTTAGCATTTCCACATGATACAAGAACACTAGCTACGCCTTGCTGTCCCACTTGTTAAAACGCGTTATTTACTTTTACATAAATTGTTTCATCGCAATCGGTTTAGTAGTTTTACGTGAAAGAATAACAAATACTCACTCACTTTTTAGCATATTTGTAGGAATGTTTGACTCTAGGGACTCTTGTAGTATAATTTTAAAACCTCGATTTTTACTAAAACCTAGATTTCGTCCATAAATTTTTGGTGGAAGCTAAAATCGAGTTTCAAATTTGGTCAAACATGTAGACGATTCTACATTTAGTAAAAATTGAGATTTAGCTATTTCACTGCAAGTGTAGAAAATCACGAGTTTATTTTAATTTTTATCAGATTTAAGCAAATAATCCGCCTCAAGTCAGTAAAAAACGAATCCGTTTCGCCTGACCGCTCTGTCAAGTAATCAATATTCAATACATTTATCAATATTATGTACAACAACTAGGGCATTAGGGCGTTCTGTTTGTTTTACGACCTCATTGTCACAACATTTGAGGGTGAGACCATCGGTTTATTCGTGTTACAGAGTCTTTAGGCATAGACATGACAAAACACTTCGGTAGTGTTTATTATATATGGCCTATGTCCAGCAGTGGACGTGTATGGGCTGACATGATGATGATGATGAGTGTTTATTATGATGATGTAAGACTTGTGGTTAGCAGGATTAATTGTATTATTATTGGTTAATGTTTTGTTGGAATATTTACAGTTATTTGCCTGTTTCGATTAACTTATAATAATAATCAATTCTAAGTTATTCTTATTTGGTTTAGTGCTCGTTAGCCTTACCTAGGTACTTAGTCTTTTTTATTTCTACATTGTCTATTAGGTAGGTACGTATGTACGAGTAAATAAACTATGTTTTATGTTTAGTTTTAATTTAAGTTTAAGTTTTCTTTGGTGTACTTTTTATAAACTCTTGTTCATAATAGGTTGTGCCTTATAACTTATGTGGTTCTCTGTAATTAATATATACATTTTTATTCTACTTTTGATATCGTCAAGAGTTGCTTGTTGTGGATACTTGTTAATGGCCATCTGATTTATATAGGTATTTGTTTCTTGTTTGTTGTATTAAATAGCTGTGGATATTCTTAAAATAATATAGTGGATATTCTGAAAATAACTAGAAAATAAGTATGGAGTCTATCATAGTATAAAGTATGTTGAAGGACATAGTATGCTTTTTCGATATTCTAACGGGATAGAGACTATACTTACAAGCTAGAAGTTCTTTTTAAATTTGATTCCGTGGTATTATTGGAATAACAAGTGCTGTAAGTTCTTTTTCAAGGTATTTTCATATTAAACTATCAAAATGCGTTTAACCTTTTGACCAATGAAGCAAATTAAAATATATCTAAATGAAAACGAAACAGGGCCACTTTTATATTTATAGTTTTAGAACTAATCAAATACGTAGACTAAACACAGATGACTCGGAAATTATTTTAAGAAAAAAATCACAACATAATGAATCATCAAATTGTTTTTTTTTTACACAAACGGAAGTGCAAACAGTGTCTGTTATTTGGCAAACAGACGTTCTTTGGCTTAGCATACAGATGTTCCATTCGCTGAGTGTAATAATAATCGCTATTCAACTCCGAGGGGTCAAGGTTCGACTCCCGCCGGTTACGATTTAAAAATGCCGTTGATGAATCATTGGTTAAGTTTAACAGACTTATTTAACCAATTAGTTTTAAATTATTGAGAATTTTATTGTTTTTTTTTTTAATTTTAAAATTGTGTTTTTGGGATATCAATACAATTTAAAAGTTGTTGTTTATTGATATAAACATCAACTTAAATAATCCGAAGTAGGAACCTATAATTACATATTACTTGAACTTAAACAATAAATGAAAAATAATTTTGGAGATCTTAGTTGGAGGCATACAATAACAATAAAAAATAGGTACTAAAGACTTAAAGTTGAAGAAGTAAGTATAAGTTACTTTATACTTAGCTAGAGTTATCAATAGAGCTACTTAGAAGTTACCTAATGTTTGTAAACTTATTACCTATTTCGAGTTAAAAATATTTGCAGCTTACCTGCATCTGCATCAATCTAGATCCACCGCCTTTTTCCATCTTCAACAAACACAATTAACAACTAATGGAAGACAAATATAACCAAATATTGTACAGTCTCACGATAATATTTAATTTGAGGAAAAAAATCCAAAATATCACAATCGAAACAATCCGAAAAAAAATTGATGTGATTTATTTCAAAACACCATTACCTATCCACAAAATTTGACACAATAGACACCCTAAAGTCAAAGACACCGGTGTTTCCCGCGATTGGCAAATTTAAATTTAGTACGCGCGTTCAGAAATCACTTTTTATTTAGTTTTCTAATCCGAATAATGGTTAAGTTATAAAACCTTATTTTGCAACCTTATTTTTATTTAATCACTAAAAATCCGCTACCGATCAAACGTTTGTGCGGTCGCCAAGCGACTCAGCTGTTGTCTGAAGGCACAGTGACGAGAGGCGGCAGGGGAGGCCGATGGCAGCCTGCATGACTACTAGCTGAGTAATCAACTGCACCTACACTGCCTGTAAACTCTGACCGACCTCTATCACGACTGAATAGAGTTCAATTTTTCATAACTTTCAAACATAAATAACTCTGAATAAAGTTTAAATTATAAATATTGACAAATGTGGCCATACAAGCCTTTTAGCTTTCAAATTAAATATTGTAGAGTCAATTCAACAGTTTTTTCGCGAGAAATATATTTTTGCGAATAAGTAAAAATAAGTGAAAGCGTATCATAAGATAATTTACCTACTGACGTCATACTTGCACCGTTAACTTTGTTTCAAGATGTTGCAAGAAAGTGGCACAAAATTAAATGTCAGCTGACTGCAACAAAATAATTTTAAAAAGTCTGTGTAGCTGTGGGTACTTATTTACATTTTCATTTATATGTGTAAAATATATCCTCCTGTGTTTTCCTCCATTGGTAACGTATTTTGTTGATTCGTGTACCTACCTACTTATTTCTTTGTTTTATAGCCATTTATTTGTTGTGGTTTGAGTCCTTCTGTTTACATAATATAGTATAGTACTTACTAATAAAAATATAGCTTTGTTTCCATTTCTACAGATTTCCAACTCTACAGACTTAACTTGAATACACACGACGAATTGAGAACCTCCTCTTTTTATTGAAGTCGATTAGTAAAAATATATTAAAAAGAAAGTAGGTATTTACAGAGGTATTCTATCCGTTGCCGTTGTCTTGGTCACCATAAAACAAGTTTAGTTACTTAGTTCAGGGCTAACTAGAGCTGGGTCCAATGTCCTGTAATATTTATTTACTAGCGACCCGCCCCGGCTTCGCACGGCTATATTATGCATGTATTATACACATATAAACCTTCCCCTTGAATCACTCTATCGATTTAAAAAACCGCATCAAAATCCGTTGCGTAGTTTTAAAGATTTAAGCATACATAGGGATATAGGGACAGAAAAAGCGACTTTGTTTTATACTATGTAGTGATTAAGGAAATATTTCGGACAAAGGCAAATAATTTTTCCGTAGGTATAGAGTAGAATAACGCCGACCTAAATTAAATTGTATAAGTAAAACGAAAGTTTTGATGTTTATTTCACTGAATACTAGCTGCAGTTTCACCCGCGTAAGTCCCGATGCCGCGAGAAAATCGGGATAAAAAATAGCCTATGTGTTAGTCTTCAGCTATTTACATACCGAGTTTCATTGCAATCGTTTCAGTAGTTTTGCGTGATGGAGTAAAACATACACACAAACTTTCACATTTATAATATTAGTAGGATTGGAAACTAAATAAAGGAGGGTCTTTTCATATGAATTTTCGTGTGTCAACTCATTAAATTTGGAAGAATTGAGTTTTAGTTTAAATCAAAGTCAAATTCAACTAAATCCAAAGTGAAATATTCTTGCATGTCACCCTTAGGTCGTACTTATGGGATTACCCTTTGCTTGTCCCCGTAGGATTATCTGGCCATTCAGTTGACCCTTTGCATTAATGTGTTAAATTCAAGATAGGAAAGGTACTATGTAAATAAGACTCAAAATCTCACCACCAAGGTGTTTAATTTAAAAAAATTACATATAAACATTCATAATTTTTGTTATTTGAACTATTCTCGCACACAAAACACATCGGACTATATAGCTACGCACTTCTACTCTTTTTAATTGCCCGACTAAATGTTTTTAACAAATAAAATTATAATTTCATCGTTTTTCATAATCACTGGTGTTCATTATTATGTATTAATTATATATCGTTTCTGTTTAACACGTACGATACCCATAGTTTTCATTACATAGAACCACAGAAAGATTTTTTTAAATAAAATATCTTACGAAATGCTGTGGGATATAAAATCCATTCAGGCTATATTCACTGTCCTAGGACATACTCTTACTATAGGTATTTATAGTGTGATCTTAAGTGAGAAACAGACGGGCAGACATTCGGAACTAAATTATCATCGCCGGAAGCATTAAAAATGGGTGCCAGTGGATTATGAAAATGTCTACGCAGAAGTAGTTATAGTAACTTTATATGTTATTACACTAGCTGCGTAAACAAACGTTGAAAAATATTGTTCAAAATAAATGTTCAAACACAACAGATTTCGCTTAAAAAACTAAATTAAAACTTATAATTTACTTAACACAAAACGCAATACAAAAATACAATATATCTCCATTTTTTTACTTGACGATACCAGCGTCTTCTTTATTGCTGACCGTAATCCAACGATCTTATGATAAACACACTTATATAGAATGCTTTATTTCAAAAAGAACACCGAAGAATTTTAAATTTGGCTTATTTTACGAATTTATTCTAATCTGAAGTTAGATTACACTTGAAATGTCTAGTTTGGCTATTCATTTCGTTAAGATGATTTTAGTATAAATTTGGTCCAAGGATAGAGCCCTGAGGTAGCCCAAATATTATATTGTTGTTGCTATATTAGTTTTTAAGGCATAAGGTAACTTGTTATTAAAAATTTCGATTACCTTAGTAAATTTTTCAAGGTCTTTTTGAGATAAAATTCATTATTATCCAGTAGTTTCATTCAATTTAATTCCATAAACACCGAGGTTACACTGTCCAAAGCCAAAACTAAACAAGTCAAGTGCATGAGAAAAGTTCTCGTTACCTACTTCGAAACACCAAACTATAAATTGATCGCGTCACAAGATACAGGGTCCTAATTACAATAATTTATCCTTAATTATCTATATCATATTCGTATATAACACAATTTGCTACAACACCTATAGCCACATTACAAGATTTTGTATATAAAAGTAATTGAAATAAAATAAGTTTCATTTTACTCCCTTGATTTCTGCAAGGGGATGCGATTTCTCTCTCTCAAAGGCAAAAGGTACTTAATTAAATAACTCAATGGCCAATAGTGGACAATAAGTAGGTATATTATTTTCAACGATTATAAAATAATAAATTGTTGCTTTTCCTCATTCCATTTCACCGATTTTTGGCTCATAATGATTATCATCTTCCTACGATTCCTTCTTTGTGACTTTCCTCTAGTGTTCCTAGAGTTAATTAAAATTTGGACCTCTCTACTAAAATCTTGCAATGTAGCATTTCGCGGGGCCAGGGACAATAATACGCGATTACCTTGCCTAGGTTACGCACAACAATATACGTTAGGCAGTCTTTGGGTAGGTCGGAAGATTCAATAGCGACTAGGTATCCAATAATAATTGTACTAATTTTAATAATATCACACCTAACTACACCACGACACTATGCCAAACAAAACGTTTTAGGGATCGTTTTAATACTTTGCTGAAGTTTCTTCTTTTACTTTAATTTCATCTTTTTATATCATTTTTCCCAGCAAAAGATTGACTTTAAAACGATCTCTCTCTTCTTGGTGCCTTATCATTAAGTACACTGTTTCTACCGACCACATAAACTACATACTAACATCGACTTATCCACTACCACGAACGGGTTAAGTAATCATCAATATTTGGTGTCATAATTTAGTCAAGTATTGTTTCCCTTGACGATATACAAAAAAAACCTTTTGTATTTGTGCGATTGAATGTGAAAAGTTAATGAAACAGCAGTTTACCCTGATCATATACAAGTAAACGAGTCTAAAATATTGTTTGTTTGTAAAAAAGTGCGCGAAGATAACACAGTGATTTTCAAACGCTTTTATAAATACAATCGATAATTATAAAGATGGTTTATCAAAGTTAGTTTATAAAAAAATAAATATCGCTCGGAGTAACGGGTGGGTTAGTTTAGAATAACATAGACAGATGTCAAAGGATTTTTCCTACAACAATTCTACTGTAGCCTGGATGAAGTTAGGCCGTAGTATTTGAGAATCTAAATCGTCTACTCACATCTTGCTATGACGAATATACATACACAACTATATTGCATGCAACTATTGAAAATAGATTTTATTTTTTATTGATTATGTCGGTTAATCTTTATTTTGGCACAACTTGAAGTTTCTTTTCTTTCTCTAGAATTTTGGTGAGTTCGGTAGTGAGAAATGTTTCACAAAACTGAATATAAAAGTCATAAGACAATATTGTTAATACATTGGCACGTTACATAATATTTAGTGACCAGCACGTTTTTTAATCAAAAATATCGTCATCTTTAAAATGACTATTTCAAAAAAGGGAATCAATGTTTCATTGGAAATTAAACCTTACTTATAAGAAAGTATAATTGTCCCCTTTAAAATTACTGTTTCAAAAGGGAATCAATGTTTAATTGGAAATAAAACCAACAAAACATAATTGTATGAAAAACAGTCATTACTATATCCAAATCAATGTCAATATTTTATCTTCCGTGAACACAAATAATCTTGATAACGAAGAGCATCTCAAAAGAGTACTCTACTTCAAAATCAGAATAAAGCGTCAATAAGACACTTCTCTCCCTCCCATTTTGTAGAAACGTCAATGATGTGATTTCCGTTTTAATTTTACTTGGTTTCAAAATTCGTGGCACACCACCTCAAAATAAGACTGTACGAGTCAAATTATTTCAATTCCACCATTCATAGTTATTGCTCTGCCAAGATCTTTATTGACCAAATGTGATCTTTAAAATCAATATTTGCAATATTTGTCTTCCATATTGTTTTGTGTCGCATGCCACGAAAATTGGAATGAACTGTAAGTTGGTTGATATATGTGACGTCACGTTACATCATGAAATCTCCGCAGTCGAGGCCAAAATCCCAATCGTCAGATGTTCCTGCAGAATCGTCGTACTCGTCGAGAGCTTGTTCGTATGCTGAGGCCTCGTAAGCAGTGACTCCGTCGAGCATGGAACAGGCTTGGGAGACGTTGGAGTGGTGCATGACTGGCATCGCATGGAGAGCAAAGTCGTCGCCATCTTGCGACCAGGTTAAGCCTGAAATGGAGAAAATATTGAGATGAATGAAGACTGAACCAATGTGGAATTCGTAGATTCAGGAGTAAAAGATTTTGTATTTTTTCCAAATTGCCTCTTATGGTCTTTTTAATAAAAACCAAGGTACTTTGACTATCTTCATCTTGGATAACAGCTACTGGACTACCGTGATATTATTGTACTATTCTTAGAGTGACCACGAGCCCTCGCAGTGTAGAAAGATGAATATTATAAGATTTTGAACCAACAAAGCATCGTACGTGACAAGGGAAGCGACACTCCATTCTCCTGAACAGTGAGCTTACAAAAGTGCTAAAATATCGAGATCCACAAAAACAAACATATAGTTAATAGCCCGTTTCAATTAATTAGCATGTACAATCAGGCAACAAAATTGCAGACCCGCCATAGAGCTTCAAAACTGCTATTATGAAAATGCTTTCTGGAGTTAAGTTTGAAGTCTTTCAGCTTATGAATTTATTAGACAAACTATATTAGAATGAAAACATTCCAATTATAGTAATTTTAGAACTGTACAGTGTATCTGCAATTCTGTTGCCGACTGTACTTATTATGTGAAACTTACGTCCACTCCAAACACCGTTAGGCAAGGTGACCCACCCCCATCCCTGGCCCCAGGAGAGCTCATGATCCAGTTGACCTGCCAGCGGTACCTGCCGCTTGATGACGGCCACCAGTCCGCGCCCGTCCAAAGCTCCAGTGGCATTCCGACCGTTCCGGGAGTACACTTCTGTGGACGTCGCTGCTGGAACCAAGTGTATTGGTTACAAACAGAAATATAATAAAAATTTCGAATTACGCTGGCTCAGCGACCCAAAGTGAATCTTGGCCTCTGACACCAAAAGACGCCATTGCACCCTATTTTGTGCCACTTGCTGCTAATCGGCTGCGTGAAGGGCTAGCAGGTCTTGTTGGATTTGGTCAATCCAGCGATACCTAGGTCTACCAACAGGCCGTCTCCCCTGAGGCCGTCCTAGGTAATGCTTTTTTAACCGCTTGATCCTCCTGGCTTGGCCAAATGGAGAGAATAATAAAAATAGTTTACGAAAAATATATGGGACAAGCAGGTCTAGTTAATCTCAAGCGGTTCCCACAAAGAGATTACACATCATAGATATTCAACATGAATCTATAAATAAAAATTTTTAAGTTTCTGACTGACTGACATATATATATAAGCACAGCTAAAACCAAATCGCGTTAAAAGGCTATTATGATGGAGGCATTCGGTAAGAAGGGTTTTTGGGAAATACAAATGGATCATTCATAGAGTGGGATTTATGGCAATTTTCATAATAAAACCACATTTAGAACATTGTTTTTTTTCTGCAGAGGTGTCAAATAGAACATAACCTATCATGAAACAAATATAAACGTCACCCTTATTGAGATGTAGCAACAAAGCATTTTTAACCTAGATAGTTACAACTAGGAAGTAAAAAAAATTGTACTAAAGTTTGTTATTATTGTCCTGTCTACATCTGGTAATAACATTGAAAGTCTTTAGGTTCTAATCACATCATATTACACCTAAAATTCCGTACTTTTATCGGCACCCCACAGTGTCTTCCTGTTTGAATCGTGTGGCGCCTGCTGGTATCCAATAGCAAAAACAACAAAAAAGGTAAATCCACCTTGTAATTCCGTGCCAACTCTAACACGATATCGAGAAATTAATTAATACTCGAACCAACTTAATTAATAAAGTGGTATGTCTACAGTAGGTTTAGCTGAACTGTGACAGCTCATGTGGCGGCCATGATGGATCGTTGGTAAGAAAGTTGTAACCCTCTAGAGGTCGTGTTTACGAAACCAGTTTACTACAGCAAAAACCGAAGACAAAAACACTGTTTCGTTTCTTCAAATTAAGTTTGAGGTCGAATCGATCACCTGATCACAGTGCAAGAAATTTATAGATGTTCGTGATTTTATAAAAGCCCAGAATTACTCAGCGCATAGAGCGGTGTTGGCTTAGTGGTACCTCGACTTTCATTCTGAAGGTCGTGGGTTCGAATCCAGGCCGGCCGTGCACCAATGTATTTTTCTGAAGAAAAATTAATGTGCGCTAATTGACATTGCTCTTACGGTGAAGGAAAACATCGTGATGAAACCCGCGGCTTAGTTGGCTCCGGAAGTATTGACAAGTTCTCTCCTCTGGACATGGTCGACTAAGCTGATAGGGTAGTAGGTGCTGGGCAAGCCTACTCCATCTTCACGCAAAAAGGACCCAATTAAAAAGGGTCTAATCGCGGAAAACAGCCTGTATACAAGTACAAGACAAGTACAAGTACTCAGCGCATGCGTCCAACACAGTTATTAAGGATGAGCTATTATGAAGTGCAGGCCATAGTGGCTGGGAGAGTTATCAGGTAGGGAAGCCAAGAATCGATCATGTTAATTTTGCAAAAAAAAGATCGTCTATATTTTTGTACCAATCGATAATGTTGAGTATGGGAGCATGGCATAGTTTTTTGTGGTGCGATGCACTCTAAAACCTATCGATAGTGGGCATCGAGATAAACAAAATAATTTGATGGTTTACCACAAAATAGTCCAGTACTTGCGTTTCGGAAAAGGGCAGTTTGAAAAACGTAAAATATCAAGTTTATTTGAATATACCGTTTCTAAGATGCTCTAGGGAATTAGTTTGAAGGCATCATTTGTTCGTCTCAATGCCCTCTATATAATAAGTAATAAGTATGAGTTTCAAGCTGCACCATGCACTTTTAGAATGACATGGACTTCACGTGTTAGTTGAGCAATATATTCGTTGAGCTATGGGGCATAAATTGTTTAGTAAAACTAAGTATGTCCTACTGCTCAACTAGTTGAGCAATTTGGTTGAGGAGTAGTTTGTTGTGGTTTTTCGAATATCCGGTTTCTGAGACGCTTTAGAGGTTTGGTATGAAGGCATTATTTGTTCATTGTAATGCCAACTATCAATAGGTATGAGTCTTAAAATGCACCGGAGTATTTTAAGTTACTATTTGTTTTGTCCAAAGGCTTTTGAAGATTCGTAAAATGAAGAAAATTGTGTCATAATGTTTAGAAATCTAGTGTTTCAATTCAAGATTCTGAAATCAATTGGGATCCCAAAAAATCACACAACATTGCTACGAGTATTATTGTTTTAAATATTAATTGTACCCTCTTACAACCCAAACAATATACAAAACGTATCCATCCTTTATTATTTAGCCTAATGTTTAAAGTGAAACAGAAAAGGTTGGGACAAAAAGGTCGAGAGATTTTTACTGACAGGGATTGTGCATTACAACTTGTGAAATAGCTCACACAACAACTGCTGAACTTTACATTTTGGTTATACTTACACTTTTCTCTGGTCCCTTTTGTTACACTTACACTTTATCTGTCTCTTTAATGGATTTAACCCTGTAGATTCATATATTCAGAGCGGTGTTCTCTCTCTATAGCCTCAATTCGTTGCGAATTTCATTTGTACCGGTTTGACCTATTGTGATGTTTTTTTTTATTGGAAAGGTGGTGGTGAAATAACATAAAATCAAAATCAATTTTTTTACTCGGGTTCGTGGGGTCACTTTGAATAGTCTTAAAAAATGATTTTGTTTCCTTTTTAACCTAATTTAATTTAATCTATTCTAAAGATGTCAAGTTTGGATGTTTGAAAAAGGTAATCTTCGATTTTAATAATCTTTTTACAGATAGATACATTATTTTAAGTGCGTTTAAGTTTTAAGTGCTCAACTAAGCACAGAGGGTATGGGTAGGGTGATACATGTCCCAGATAATATTTATTAAGTGACTAGTTTTTGCTGGCGACTGCGTCCGCGTAGAAGTCAAAAGTGATTCTAATAGGATAAAATGTTTTTTTACGAACCATACAAACTTTACCACCCTTTTTCACCCTAAGCCTTAGAGGGGTAGTACCTAAGGGGTAGAATTTCGGAAAATCCGTTCTTATCGAATGCCTACGTCATACAAAGAACACACTGTCCAAGTTTCAGGTCTCCACAATCAGCGGTTTGGGCTGTGCGTTGATCTGTCAGTCAGTCAGTCGTTCAGGACAAAGCATTTTATATGTATACATACAAGAAGATTAATTGATGATGATTATGATAATGATGACTTATCTCACCTTCCTACTAAATAGAGGATCTCGAGGACTCTTCCAATAACCCTATAAAATGAACATTCAATACCAAAATGTAATAAGTACAACAACGTTTGCTAACAGTTAGATTAGCATATCTAATAACCTGAATATTTATTAATCCTTACAATGAATATGGATTGGAGAAAGCCGAGCTCAGAGCTGGGCGTCAATAACAAATTTATGCAAAAGTAAGTACCTAAAGGCAAAGATGTTCAAAATTACAGTGGTCAAGAACATGGAAAGGAATATTTCCATATTTTTGTAAGACTAATTGTCACCTCAGACTGCCTGTGATCTTGGGATCGGAAAACGTTAGGTTTTAAGAGGAAAGGGTACCGGGCGCTCTCTCCATACAAACGTAGTCGACTGTTTTCTCCCTGGATAATGACAGTAGAGCAAATATTTTTGTTGCATAAAACTTAACGTTTTGTTTTTTAAATCTTAATTTCTATGATGATTAGAAAATGAAAAAACCAAGACATAGGGGCATAGTCATGGCAGTTATAGGTTTTATGCAAATAAAATATTTGCATTAGTAATGACACTAATGCAAACTTAGTCGACTGTTTCCTCCCTTGATAATGTCATTCAGGGAGGAAACAGTCGCTTTCTCTGTCCATATAGGGACATAGGGACAGAGAAAGCGACTTTGTTTTATACTATGTAGTGAAGAGGAAAGATTTTTTATTTTTTTGTTTGTAACAAATAGGCTCCGAAACGACTGAACCGATTTTCATGAAACTTGGCATGAGGATACATTGATTCATTGGAAATACCATAGGCACCCTGCCACATTGATTAAACAGTTTCTCTCTCTTCTCTACTATGATTTTAACCTCTTTGCCAACAGCCTGCGTCAACTCGGTTAGGTATATTATCTATTAACCATGGATTTGCATATTTCATAATATAAACGAGAATTAAATTGTCATCTTAAATACGAGTGTTTTTGCGTTCATACGAATACTAGCGGCGACCCTTGATTTTACTCATATAAACACAGAATACATAATAGTTAAGTACTAGCGACCCGCCCCGGCTTCGCACAGCTATATTATGCATGTATTATACATATAAACCTTTCTCTTGAATCACTCTATCTATTAAAAAAACCGCATCAAAATCCGTTGCGTAGTTTTAAAGATTTAAGCATACAAAGGGAAATAGGGACAGAAAAAGTGACTGTGTTTTATACTATGTAGTGAATATGAACTATTAACTTAATCAGCACTTTTAACCTCTTTAGATGTTGAATTTCCAAAACACCGTTATCAGAGCTCCCTATACGTCCTAAAAGATTTCATGGTGAAAGTTACAATTTCGCGCATAAAGCGTCATGCATCCACCTTTCTCTGGATGGAACTCTATACCAGCGTCGCTGTTCCCACAAAACTACAACCTTGCAGTCTTCAAGTCTAGAGTGAATAGGTACCTTCTAGGCAAGTATGCTACATCTTTGACCTCATCTTCGCTTCCCATCAGGTGAGATGAGGTTAAATGCAAGCTTATTTTCTACCCTCGCCATTGGTTCGGTTGAGACGTGTATCTCTGCGCTTAAGTTTAAATAATTAATTATCTCGAAAAAATGTCGCTACATCGCACTCCACCAAGTTCTATGTCAAAAGTGATGGTTTCGGAAATGATGGTGGCTGTGGATTCGGATGATTTCTCTGAGACTGACTCGCAAAACACGGCAGCACCTTCGTCGTCGAACAACCGTAAACGAAAATTCTCTGAGGTAACAAATTCTGAGCTAAAAGACCTAATAAATAAATTAACAAAACAACAATCTTTGAACTTCACTAAGCTGGAGAATGAAATGTGTACAATTAGAAGTCAAAATGCAGATACTCAAAAATCATTAGAATTTCTCTCGAACAAGTACGACGAATTACTGCTTAATTTTGAGAAAATCAAACAAGAAAATAGTACATACAAATCCCTCGTCTGCTCTTTAGAAAATAAAGTAGAGTTACTTGAAAGAAAGGCAAAATCTTCTACGATAGAACTACGTAACATTCCGTCCGTACAACGAGAAAACAAAAAATCTCTCTCCTCTTTGATTGAAAACCTGGCTGTTGTCCTAAACTGCACAGTAAACACTAATGAGATAAGAGATGTTTATCGAATTAAAACAAATGTAGAAAAATCAGGACCTGTCATAGTGGAATTTACTACTATCACTGCCAAAGAAAACATTCTTAGAGCGGTTTCACAGTTCAACAAGGAAAACAAGGGACAAAAGTTGAATACTAGCCACTTAAAGTTGGAAGGAGGTTCCAGGCCGGTCTACGTCTGTGAAAGTCTAACTGCAGCGGCTCGTCGTCTATTTTATTTGGCTAGAGAATTTACTAAAAAGCACAATCTTCACTCTTGTTGGTCGGCCTACGGTAAAATCTACATTAGAATAAAAGAAGGTACTTCGGCGAAGCGAATCGAACGCGAAGAGGATTTATTCAAAATATCCCCAACAATTTGACTATTACCCTTTAAAATCTTATCTAAAAACACATATTTTTTCAAGTATTTTTGTTTTTTATGTATAAGACTAAAACTACCTTACCTTAAAGAAAAAAATCCAAAAAGAATCTGTAATGTTATGGTCACTTTTGTACACATATTCAACTTAATTTCAGAACAATCACACATCACAACACACAATATACTCTATACAAGCTATATGTCACTAATTTACGCAATAAAATCATTCAAAATAACCACTGTAAATTGTACTATCATGTTGATGATATTATTATGCTATTATTACTTGGTGTCGCGAGCGATCGATCGGTACCTGTGCATTATCCTAACTGAGTGTAAACAAACATGCAAGCTCCACTATGAACCTATCTGTTTATCGCTTTCGATCCAGTTAGTGAATTATTGAATAACATTGACGATTATAATATTGCAATACCTATTTCGTGTGGCCCGGAATATTGTAAAAAACACTTACAGAAACCATCATCCTACTTAAAAATACTTCAACAAAATGTTCGTAGCATCAATTGTAATTTTAATGAAATCGTTGTATTATTGTCCCAATTGAAGTTCGATTGTGACGTGATTGTTTTGTCGGAATGTTGGCTTTCCTGTGTAAATAACTTACCGCACCTAAACGGTTATACAGCATTTAAAACTTTGAAAATTTATAACCAAAATGATGGTTTAGTGGTATACATAAAAAATAATAGATTTAATTACAAAGTAGAAGAGGCATGCATTATAATGGAAGCCAACTGTTTATTGATTAGGTTAGATTGTGAGACGATTGTTATTGCTATTTACAGGCCTCCGGCTTTTAAAATCTTTGATATTTTTCTTCAATCGCTCTCTAAATTACTTGATAGCTTAAAAAATTATAAAAACATAATTATTGTAGGAGACATAAACATAAACATAATAGATTCGATAAGAAAACATAGAAAAGATAAGGATGCCACAAATACCTACTTAGACATAATTGCATACCATGGCTTAGCACCTGCTAGCTACACTTCCACAAGAGGGTATAGCTGTTTAGATCATGTTATTATTAAGACCAAACTTGACGCATACAATTTTAACTTAGAAACTTCAGTCACAGATCACGAAGCTGTCCTTTTATGCTTAAAATATATAATGCCCAGTTCTAACCAAACATCCAAACGTACAAAACAAATTACCAAATTAGATTGGAATGGGATTTTGTTGGACAGTAATAAGATAGATTTTGATGATATATATAAAATCAGTGATGTCAATGAATCTATGGACACTTTAATAAAAATTATTTCCAATTTGGCTTTAAAAAACTCATCTTATTTTAAATGTCCACGACAAAAGTACATAATAAAACCATGGATCACTCCTGGGCTACTGCGTTGCATAAAAAATAGAGATATGATGCATAAAAAGGTAAAAAAAGAACCTGATAATGAAATTTTAACTAAAACTTATAAAAGATACAGAAATTTTTGCAACAAGACTTTAAAAAATCTAAAAAGGCAATATGAACGGGATCAGCTTAACCTAGCAAAAAATAATACAAAAAAAATGTGGCATTCCATTAAGAACATTACTAACAATAACAATAGAAAAACGAACAGCCAGCTGGGTCTACTTTATACGCATGGTACTCCTGAAACCTCAGTCAACAGCGTCAATACCTTCTTTTCTCAAATAGGTAAACAACTAGCTGAGAAAATACCTCCTAATGTACCGAAGTTTAAATATGAGAGTTGCACTAATGACCTCGTTCCATGCAGCTCGTTTGTGGTTCTCCCAGTAGATTGTGATGAAATGAAGAGGATCATAATGAATCTCAAGAACGACTGTTCTTCAGGATGGGACGGCTTATCATCCAAATTGTTAAAACATCTAGTGGATATAATTTGTCCTATCCTTACTCATCTTATAAATAGATGCATTGAGGCCGGTAAATTTCCCAATTCGCTCAAAAAATCAATCATATGCCCTATTCATAAGTCTGGGGACACAGAATGTGTTAACAATTTCCGACCTATATCGATTTTGACTACCATATCCAAGGTTTTCGAGCGTGTAATTAATAAGAGACTGGTAAATTATCTAGAGACGCAAAGTTTACTTTCTGAGACACAGTATGGTTTTAGGACAGGTAAGTCAACGGATGAGGCTGTTCATACTTTTACGGAACATTTAGTTAGAAATATGGACCAAAATAAAAAATGCATCACTATTTTCCTTGACTTGGCCAAGGCGTTCGATACTGTCTGTATTCCCATCCTCATTCACAAACTTGAAGACTTTGGTATAAGAGGAAAGCAACTTGAACTGTTTGCTGATTACTTGACCAATCGCAGACAATGTGTCAAGATTGGAGAATATGTGAGTGGTGAGGTTCTTACTACTCATGGCGTGCCGCAGGGAAGTATAATTGGTCCTACTCTTTTTCTTTGTTACATTAACGAGCTCTGCCAGCTTGATATAGACGGATGTAAAATTATCTCATATGCCGATGACACGGCACTCACCTTTGTAGCAGATACTTGGGAAAAAGTCTTTACTCTTGCGCAAAATGGTTTCAATAAGGTGTGTCACTGGTTGGCAGCACATTCGTTAACTTTAAATGCATCCAAGACCAAGTACATATTGTTTTCAATTCGTTCATCTATTTCCTTGGCACATTTGGGTATTCAGGCTCATCATTGCTCCTTTCCTCCAGACTCTTTCTGCGATTGTCCACGTCTTCAGCAAACACAGAGTATTAAATACTTAGGGGTCACGATTGACAATAACCTATCGTTTTATGAACACATTACAAATCTTTGTCTTAGAGTACGTAAATTGACATACATTTTTAAGGAGCTAAGACATGTGGCAGATGTCAAAACTATCAAAGTAGTATATTTCGCACTTATACAATCTATCTTGTCCTATTGTATATCAACATGGGGAGGTGCGGACAAAACTAAAATGTTAGAATTGGAAAGAGCCCAAAGACTCATACTTAAAATTTCACTTTTTAAACCAAGGCTGTATTCTACCACCGAACTCTATAAAGAGGCTCAGGTTCTTACAGTGAGGCAAATATACGTGCTGTCTACCATACTCAGACAACATTCACAAAAATCCTCCTTTAGACATCAAAATAGTCGTACGAGACACTCCCGAGATGTTTGTCGTATTAATGCTGGCTCTGGGACAAAATTCGCGCGAAGGTTCCATTATTTCATGGGTGCTAGACTGTATAATAGAATCAACAACGAAGTTAGTATTTACGAAAGCAATAAAATTGAATTAAAATATCAAGTTACTAAGTGGTTACTGAACTTGAATTACAACGATACTGAATCATTATTTGAAATACTAGAGTGAGTTGTAGCTATGATAAAAATATCCACCCTTGCGTAATTTATAGTGTTATAGTTAACACATTACAAAACATACAAGCACACCAATATACTTAAACATTCATAGAGGTACATATACATAGATATTCATACATATATTTATATGATTTTTTTTTTTTTTCATTATATTTTGTTAGCGACTTTTGTGTCATATTTTGTTATTTATATTACAAGTTGAAGCAACTGCGCCAAGTGTGAGTGTGGGTCCTGGAGTCCTAAAATACAGGCCTCGGCTTAGTTTAGGCTCCAGTTCTCCCACAAATAGACTAACAATTATATGTAATAATTATAGTACTTAATTTTGTCCTAATAAGAAATTGATGTTTGTTTGTGGAGGAAAATAAAAGAATTATTATGAATTATTATTTATTTTGCTTAAAAAAAGACTCTTGTTTTTTCAGGGATTTTGTGATGAGTATTTATCTCTTTTATACGGGGTTATTAGTATTTTACTTTTTATAATTATAAGTACTTATAATTAGAGAAGTAATTCTGTGCACCTCAACAATCAACTTAACTTTTTTCAACAAAAAAGTCTGGAGGCTTTTTATTCGTTGAAATCTCTTATTTCTGATGGTGTAAAAAAAATATACATTGCCATAGTAAATGTTCTCAGAAATAGCAAAAAACCGATCGAGAAAATCGATATTTTTTTAAATTATTATATACTATTTTGAGCTATTATTAAAATTTACACTTTAATTACTCGAAAAACGTAAGATTACATGTAACATTGATAAAAAAAATTGCAAATCAAAATATAATACTATAATAACGTACACAGTACAGTATACAATACAGCATCGTACAAAAAAATTCGATTTTCTCGATCGGTTTTTTGCATTTTCTGAGAAGATTTACTACATAACATATATATTTTTTTTCACCATCGGAAAGTAGAGATTTCAACGAACAGAAAGCATACCAACTTTTTGAAAAAAGGTGATTTTTTGACGTGAGAATTTTCGATTGAAAATTAGGGTATTTTTTTGATATTAAGTTAAAATAAGGCGAAAAAATAAATATTTTAAACCAAATAAATTACAGTGTATTTGGGACATAATAAGGTAAGTTTTCACCAAATTTCGTAGAAAAAAAAACATTTTTAAAAAAGATAAAAATAAAAAACCAAAAACTGGGTTATTTGAATTTTTCACCTAAATTTTGAGGTTATGTGAAAAAATTGTTAAAACAAAAGTTCTAGATCTTTTTATTACCTACAACTTTACCATTCAATTTTTCCATAGGACTTGTAGTTTTGCCGGAAATCAAGATAAACCATTTTTTACCCTTAAAACCCCCCCCCTCCCACTTCCCGAACTCGGATCGACCGTAATTTATTTTTCCTTTCATTTTTATCATATTCCCCTCCTTTTCTAATGGGTTTCATCCTACTGTGATTTTATTTGGTTTCAAAAATTATCGACACTGGTCTAATAAGCTTCCTTTTATCCCGGACTTTTTCGGGTAAAGCCGCACGGTGTAGTTAGTTATCAATAAATTGTAAAACAGGTGACATTATTAATCTGCCGGCTGATCAGTCAGGCGGATGGAAGATAGAATCTCGCTTCAAATATTATTTACGCTTTTGGACATGTTTTGGACTTGAAAAAATATCGGCGACCAAAGAGGTTTATTTATAACAATAGAAAATATAGAACATCTAAAACTTTTCATCAATATAACAACTTGCTTCCATTAAATCGATCCATTGAACACTCCTGTGGCTAATATGATAATGATGATGAAATTGCGTTGAATCGGTGTCAAACATGGACATTTCTCTCTTTTTTTTATTATTGTTAGATGAAGACAACATCTATGATCAGATATTCAAAGGAATATTGCTAAAGAAACGATGCGTTTTTGTTTTATTCGACTTTGAGTACCAGATTCTGGAAACATTGAAAATTTCAACATGGCATAAATCTGCAACAAGGAGTCGGATTCTAACCAAACAAAGATAGACAGATAGGAGAAAGACTATCACACATGCTAAATTGGTCTCCGATCACACAATAATGTGTTAAATTGGCCCCCTATCAGACATGTCAAATTGGCCCCCTATCATAAATGTCAAATTGGCCCCCTATCATACATGTCAAATTGGCCCCCTATCACACATGTTAAATTGGTCCACCGTCTACCAAACACCCTGTTATACCTGTTTTTAGTAGCGCCAGCAACTTTTATCCGAACTATTCAGTGTTCTGTTGTTGGGACATGACGTATTAGATGAAGTAGTACTAACGGAGATTAGACTCAGGAGTTTAGGTGACATTAAAAGCCTTCCAAAGATTTTTGAGAAACCACATCTTGTGGCAAAATTTATGGAAGAGCTGGGGTGGTTCTCCCCCTGACAAGTAGAACCTCACGCAAAGAGGACCCAACTCAAGAGGTCTGATTGCGGAAAACAGCCCGTATACAAGTACATACAAGTACATGTCTTAAGCTAACTAAACCGCATATTTCATTTGTAAGTCTTTGCATGGTTTCATCACGATGTTATTCTTCATAGAAGAGCAAAGTTAGTCGTTACTGATACGAATCGAGCTTAAAGTTTTGTTCTCTCTTTCCCCCATAATTTAATAATCTTTGCCGGCGATCGAAAGACCGTCTTCAGTCTGATTGACATATTTATTGGAACCCCAATAACTTTGATTTCATTTTGATCAAACGAATTCTGAATTGTGTTTTAATATCTGAAATGTTCGTGATAAATTAATATCTTCGAGGCATTTTTGCATCATAAATTGATGAAGGTAGAAAGGAAGTAGGTGGTGTTTCCAGGCGTTGACATTTACGCGGGAAGTTGCGATTTTCAGGGGTCTAGTGACGCGTCCCGATTAACTTAATAGGGTCGCCAAATGCCCCGGCTTTTCACGAACCTTAATAGTTTTTACATGTTAATCATTAAGTTGGGAAACTAGTATCAGAATCTATACATATAAAATGCTTTGTCCTGACTGACTGACAGATCAATGCACAGCCTAAACCACTGATCGTAGAGACTTGAAACTTAGAGGATGCGTTCTTTGTATGACGAAGGCATACGATAAGAATGGATTTTTCCAAAATACTCCCACCCCCTCAGGGAGTGAAAGTGAAAAAGGGGGCAAAGTTTGTATGGGACAACGTGAATCTTTGGTCAAATCTACTAATTTTACGAAGACGAAGTCGCGGGCAAAAGTTAGTCTTTAATATTGCACTTAGCTGCAATACTGCATATAGCCAAAACATTGTGAAGATACTTTTGAATACTTATGGAAAAGAAACTCTTAACGGCAAATAACTGTCGCTGACAGATAATTTTGATAGAGATATAATTTGGATAAGTTTTATACAAAATTTGGAACTAATGACTAAATATTAATGCCTCTATTACAAAAAATGTTGTAATATTTAATTTTCTGCGCTTTGTGACACTTCTGCGTCAGTGTACTAAGAGTGCTAGAAGTACAAAATTTTGCAACAACAATTTATTACTGGTTGGGTCTACTTCTGGACTTCTGGTATGGGTATAATGAAAGTCTTTGGTCACTGACTGCAAATTGGAAGGTAAAATGTAGATGTTTACGAAGAAAGTAGGTAGTCTGCATTAGCCCTTAAGGTACTATGTAAGTACTCGTAGTTATATTATACCTCCCTCACTTCAAATTAAAATTACCAACACACGCACGCCCCGTCCAAAAGCTAACTTTGTTATTTCGTCACGTAGTTATATAATTTATTCTAACTCATGTAGGATTGCGTACTTACCTTTAAATCTTGCAATAGGTTGCCAGAGTCACTGGCTTGTTTTATTTACTGAGGCCTATTGAGTATTTTCCATGAAACTTAGACAACATGCGTCTGTCTTTCCTGACCTGTACAATATGGGGGTCTTCAGGTCGCGAGTGAATCTTCGATCTTCTAGGAAAGCGTGCTACATCTTAGACCGCATCGTCACCTACCATCAGGCAGGTGTGATACTGATAAACTTTTTAAACTCACACGATTTGTATTAATAGAATTATTTTCCCGCTTTTTAATCGCGTATTCCGTGCGTCAGTGTCTCCTTGAGACCATGACTATTGTAACATAGTAGAAACGTCGAGGTAAGAGAAATAAAAATAAGCGATTAAAACCCTGGAAAATAATTATTACGGTGTGATACTGGTCAAAGATTGACCTTATCATATGTCAAAAAAACTAGAATGTGCATAATGCACATACGAACCGAGATAGAACGCAACAGACAGGGTACCAAGCTACCAAGCGTGCATGGAGTACTGTCCTTACCTCTGGGACGGTTCGACGAAATACCAGCTGGAGGCATTGGAGTCCATTAAGAGGAGGGCCAGGAGGCTCATCGATGATGAGCTTCCAGCAAAAGGCTTCAGAGCCTTGAACATTGTCGCAAGGTGGCGAGCTTGACAGTCACATTTCAGGAGTTACACGACCTAATTTTGTCATCTTCATTCTTTCGTCATACAAACAGGCAACCTGATATGCGACACCGATTCATGGTGGAAATCCCAGACATCGGCCCAAAGCGTTTTGCTTTGTCATTCCATAATGACTTGAAAAACTGGTTTCCTTAAAGATTGCTATTGGCTTTAGCGAACTAAGATGGAAGAAAAAAGATGAATTATACAAAGAAAAAAAATAACTTTGCAACGATTTACTGGCTATTTGCACTAATCGTACAAAGCCAAAACTTTAAGAAAACAAGACTTGGTTCTATGTGCTGCGCCACTTAAGTTTAAGTCTTCGGGCGCGCGTGATTAGGGCGAGATTGCCATACAAAAACCACTGCTCCTCATCACGCACGCCCAACGACTCGAACCTTAGTAAATCTAGGGCCTGTGTTCCTTTGCATATTCCTTCAGAAGTATACAAGAATAGTACATTGCGATACAAGTGTGGAAAGTTGATCACTCCATAGAGGCGGTTTATGCCGCGCGAGCGGAACGCGAGCGTGGCAAAAGCCGAGATGGATGATCAATCCACACCTGTATCGTACGACGTTTTTTATCACAGCTGTAAATAAAAAAAATACTTGTTAAAATAATAAAAAAGTTTTTAAAAATTTTAGGTTATGTTTACTATTTTTGATAATTAACCTCCCGAAAGGCTAGGCAAAAGACTTTTAACCTATACAGCCTCGTCTGACATACAATTTTTTTTTTGGGTTTTTTCATTTGTTTTTGCTTCGGCGGTTAAAAACAATATAATGGTAAGGAAAAAATATATTTATGTACCTAAAGAAAAAACAAAACTCAATTTTTAATTGTCTTCAAAGACGTTATCACGTAAAATTATCGTTCGTCAGACTTTAGAGCAGGGATCCCCAAACTATTTTGGACAAGGGGTCACTTGTTACCTCAGACCCCCATGGCCAAATTACCTACTTTTACGATCAACCCCCTTTTTTATAATGGTCCGCTAATTTAAAACAGCTGCTACAGAGTGTTATTTTTCATTCTGACTTAGGTCAATAGAAGAAGACAGAGTGAGAATTAGCAATGCTTTAAGTTAGCAGACTATTATGAATGAGGGGGCCTATCTTTAGTGTTTTCCTATTGATACAAAATACCTAGGTACTAAGGTACCAATTGGAAAACTTTGCCCTTGGTTAAGTGAGTAAAGTTGACTTCATTTTCTCATCAAAAAATTACAAAATAAAAAGACATACAATTCAGTTAATATCAAGTTTAGTTAATATAAGTACAAATTAAGTACTTAAAGAATCTTAAGTAGGTAGGAAATTATATTTAAAAAAGTATTAATTCCCAAAGAGAAAATAAAACATTTAGTGTGATGGATGAACTTGGTGACTATCTACCAATCTAGCTACATCCGGTTCAATATTGGTGAGTTGCAGCCTTAAATCTCCACGTTCGTTGATTTTCAAACGATTTCTTTGTTTCGTCAAAATGTTTGTTACCACACTGAAGATTTTTTCAACTAGGTATGGTGATGGAAAAGCGATAAGATATTTTTCTGCAAACTGTTGTAAACAATCTACAGATAGCTCAACTGATCACTATCACACAGTGGGGCAATGCAGACAACAAACGTCCCCTGACGCTGCGCTGGCTGCATTGCCCCACTGTATGGCAATGCTGATGCGCTGTGCTAGATAAAAACTGTTTGGTACTTACCCAGTTATTTTTTTATAAACGGCAGATATTGTATGGTTACGCTATTAACTCGCGTAGGGAGCTCAGCATTTTGTAAATCCTTTTTCAGTCACTTTACTTCACTTAATTTAGCTATGTAATATATGAGTTATTATCGTTCAAGCTCCAACGAATTTCAAATGGCAAATGAACTTTCAACGTAGGTGCAAGCTAGATAAATAGTAAAATATCAGGAACATGTTTGGACTTTAACTTGATCATGAATTCGTTCGTGTTAAATTGTTAAATACAGAGCAAGTCAAAACGCGCCTGAAAGACGTGCGCTCGAACTCATTATCTTGCACAAACTTGTCCACACTGACTTGGCGAGTTTTTCATATTGTACGACATTATGAGACTTTACATTACTACAACAATGCTATTTCCAATAAAAATATTAATTATTCTTAGTATACGTAACACAACATAAACAATACAGTACCTACCTACCTATCTTGAAAGTTTTAAATAAGAACTTGTGTTAATTTAATAGGGGTCGATTTTTAGACCTCGTCGACCCCCAAAATCAGTTTTCGTTTATGTCGACCCCTAGGAAACCGATATCGACCCCAAGGGGTCGATATCGACCACTTTGGGAATCCCTGCTTTAGAGCATGGACTTAATATTATTTAATACTATTTAGAGACAACCTTTTGAAAAGAAGAAAAAAGGTACCAACAAAGAGTTTTAAGCCAGCAAGGCTTAAAAACTCGATCTTTGACGGTACCTTTTTCTATACATCAAAACGAGGGATTCCTTATTGCGCACTCATTTTAATGCGCACCCAAAACTGCGCACCCAAACTATTCCACATTTGCGCACCTGTTTTGTTGCGCTCACGATAGGCATACTAAACTTTTGAATAGAGATGGGAAACTGACTGAAACTATCGATAACTAGTTATCTAGATATACACTAGATATACACTTTATATATACACTAGATATACACTTTATTTTTTTTGCAAAAACTTAGGTATAGAGTTTAAATTGATTTTGAAAAAAAATAAGGTCATCCTGGTGAAGTACAGTCATCAGAATGAACATAATGTTTTCAGTCGTTCCCACCTAGGTACGTTCCTAGGTGGAAACGAATGAAAATTGGGAAAAAAAATGGCACTAAACATTTTTAATAGTTGGCTATTCCCAGTCATTACTAACTTCTAACAACGCTTCTACTTCATTAAAATATTTATTATTATGAAGCTAATGTACCAGGCCTCCATAGGTTATAAGGTGCTATCATTATCTAGTATTTGAAAGATTTTTTTGCAAAAACAGCAGAATTAAGGACCAGGCGTTCATAAGTTACTGGCGGTGTTTTTTCCTAATCATCCTCAGTCTGTGCCTCAGTCAACTAAAATCCTATTTGTACGTTGTACAGAACGAAAAGTACCAGGCGCTTATACTTAGCAGGAGGTTTTAACTTATTGGGCTCCTTGTGTTTTCCCCCACACTTCTTAATAAGCAAGACATTGGCGTGGAATAAATTAGTGTGAAAGTGTAAAGTGAAAAATAATCCATTTTGGGTCACTAAGACAGCAGATAACTTAAACATAAAGTACTTACTTGGAAGTCGGACTGGGTGACACCATGATGTCTTTATACCTCTCAACATTCAATACAACCCAGTCCGACTTCCAAGTAAGTACTTTATGTTTAAGTTATCTGCTGTCTTAGTGATAGTTTTGTTTGTGTTTTCAGGTTTTTTTGAAGTCGGTTTTTAAAATTTTAATTTATTTTTTGATTTAACTATTTTTAGTGCCGCTGTCACTGAAAATTCCATTATCCCCTTTCAAATAATTTTTTTTTCCAGTGTAGGCGTCTCCGAGTTATCGGGGAACATACATAAAAAAATATCCCGACGAATTGAGAACCTCCTCCTTTTTTTGAAGTCGGTTACAAATAGCCAGACAGACAGACGTCGTAACATGACGACTTATAGTAATCCAAAAATGAGTGATTAAGCGATTATAGATTGGCGATTAATATTTAGATAAAAAAGTAATTAATAACTAAATATTAATTTTACAAAAAATCACTTAGTATAATATGTACAGGATGTCCCGTAACGAATAGATAAGCGGGCACCCACGGAAAGAGGACACTGTGCCGATTCAGAAAAATGAACTACCTACTCATAAAATTATACTCAATCATAAATTCTCTTAAACCATTCTGACACTAAATAGTAATTATTACAAATCAAGTATAGTTTATTTTTTGTTACAATTGATTTTGTTTAATTATTGTATTGTTTAATAATAATTACTATTGTTTCTATAGTAACAGTCTGATTTAATAAAAAAAATTCCACGCCAATTTCTTGCTTATTAAGAAGTGTGGGGGAAAACACAAGGAGCCCAATAAGTTAAAACCTCCTGCTAAGTATAAGCGCCTGGTACTTTTCGTTCTGTACAACGTACAAATAGGATTTTAGTTGACTGAGACACAGACCTGAGGATGATTAGGAAAAAACACCGCCAGTAACTTATGAACGCCTGGTCCTTAATTCTGCTGTTTTTGCAAAAAAAATCTTTCAAATACTAGATAATGATAGCACCTTATAATCTATGAAGGCCTGGTACATTAGCTTCATAATAATAAATCTTTTAATGAAGTAGAAG
The DNA here is from genome assembly GCA_907269075.1 of Idaea aversata. Lineage (NCBI taxonomy): Eukaryota > Metazoa > Arthropoda > Insecta > Lepidoptera > Geometridae > Idaea > Idaea aversata. Next base: position 3,195,655 of record OU026100.1, read on the forward strand.
CGTTGTTAGTAGTTAGTAATGACTGGGAATAGCCAACTATTAAAAATGTTTAGTGCCATTTTTTTTTCCAATTTTCATTCGTTTCCACCTAGGAACGTACCTAGGTGGGAACGACTGAAAACATTATGTTCATTCTGATGACTGTACTTCACCAGGATGACCTTATTTTTTTTCAAAATCAATTTAAACTCTATACCTAAGTTTTTGCAAAAAAAAAATAAAGTGTATAACTAGTTATCGATAGTTTCAGTCAGTTTTCCATCTCTATTCAAAAGTTTAGTATGCCTATCGTGAGCGCAACAAAACAGGTGCGCAAATGTGGAATAGTTTGGGTGCGCAGTTTTGGGTGCGCATTAAAATGGTTGCGCAATAAGGAATCCCTCATCAAAACAGTATAACCCAGATAAATTAAGAATGTTTCATCTACCTAATATGTAATTAGCAGTAAGATACGTATTTAACTTATCGGGATAACGTATTATTTTACCACTAGTTGGATTTTTTTATCGCACGCGTGTATAATACGTTGCATTATGAGCCTAAAAGCGGTTTAATAAGATCCACTTTATGAGCAACTGTGATAAAAAGTAAATATTGATGTTACTCACGTCGTACTCTGACCGTGGGCCTCTTGAATGCTGTCCGAAGGTACGGCATCGACATCACCAACTCGATGTGCGGCGGTGGAGGTAACTGAAATATACCAGGAGTATTGATTAATAACACGGTGCGGCCGGAAGACCAGCGCTGCAGATGTGAGTGCGTATCTGCAGCACATGCTGAGGCTTTACCCATTTCGGGCAACACAACGACTTCTCAGATATTTATATCTCTGTAACTATCTCTTATTGTTTCTTATTTATGTGTTTGTTCGAATAGGTAAATTATATTCTATTCTATTTTCACTGCTTAAGCTTAGAAATTCGTAGGTTTGGGTATGCAAAAGCCTTAACACGCAACATGGAATCAGGCAATATGCAAGCCGACACAGATAGCGTATAAAACAGTTTGTACTGTTTTGATGGCTTGCGTATTGGCCGATTCTAGTATTGAAGTTACATAGTAAATACTTAATACGGCGCTTTCGATGGTACAGGATAAATTTTAATTCAAGGTAGCATGGCACAAATCTTCTATGTCGTCGCTATGGGCTTTCCTCCAAAAAAAAAACATAAATAATTGATACCATTCTTAATATATATAAATCTCGTGTCACAATGTTTGTCCTCAATGGACTCCTAAACCACTTAACCGATTATAATAAAATTCGCACACCATGTGCAGTTCGATCCAACTTGAAAGATAGGATAGCTTACATCCCGATATTCCCACGGGATCGGGAGTTACGCGGGTGAAACCGCGGAGGGCAGCTAGTTTAATATAAAATACAATTTACAAAAATAATGCTTACCGTTTTTGATATTGCGGCCATCCAATCCCTTGTTGGCAAGAACAAAGTAAAATACAAGATTAAACAGTTACTTTCTAGGTTGTTAACATAATTAAAAAAAAACCCCAAAAGCCTAAAGAAACGAATTCCTAGAAGCAAGAGAAATGTTTACAGTTAAAATTCTCATGACCTTAACAACTCGTATACCGTGAGATGATCAGACCAGCTGAAACAGAACAGCTCGTCCAGGTTTGAGGAAGTGGTTTGAATGGCGACATATCGGAACAAGTAGACACAACGCAACATTTATAAACCGCTGGGTGAAGAAGAAAGGAACCCTCTTTTTAATCGACTTCAAAAATAAGAAGATTCTCAATTCGTCGCGTAAATTTTTTTATGTCATGTATGTTCGCATGTTACTTGAAAACCCCTAGACCGATTTGATAAATTCTTTTTTGTTTGAAAAGGGATATTTTCAGACAAAAAGAGTAAAAAAAACGGATTAGTAGCAACTCGTCATAAACGCAAACTCGTCACTCATGCGCAACTCGTCATTTTCGCGACTCGTCATTTTCACAACTCGTCATTTTCGCAACTCGTCATTTTCGCAACTCGTCATTTTCGCAACTCGTCATTTTCGCAACTCGTCATTTTCGCAACTCGTCACACGAACCTCATGATGTTCTTATAGATCAGCAATAGTCAGCATATCATGTCCACGATATTTTCTACCAATCTTTGTTATTATTGCTTCAAATATTGTTTGAATTAAACGAAAATACAGGGTTGAATTGTGAATTAGCCTTCTGATGCGTTCGCGAGTACGCATGCTTGTGCGTTTGTGAGAGAAGAAAACTAATATGAGAGAAGAAAACTTTAAAGATCGCATAATAATAATAATGCGATCTTGAAAGTTTTCTTTTCTCTTTTAAGAGGTAAATTTAACACGGGCTAAAGGCAAGTTCGTATTATTATTATAATGTGCATTATTATTTGGGTTACATTTAGAGGACCTTGTTTCGTTATGTAGGTAGGCAGATACCCAAAAACTAATGTAATACTGGAAAGGATGGAAAAACAGCTAGTAAACGCTTTTACTTATTCTTCCACTCCATGGGGGTTGATAGTGTCCAAATAAAAATAAATGAAAACTTCTTTTTTGACGAGAAAGTCATAATAATCTGTGAGAAATGTAGGGGTCACTTGCAAAAACATGTAATAAAATGTTACGTCATAAATGTGGCATAATGTGTAACGGCAAATTCATTTATTTCAGATAAACTATTTGATCCATATAAATAACATTGTGTTACATAAATAAGCACATTAAATTAAACAAAATATAAATGTCAAAAAATTATAAAAACAAAAATGTGTTGTCCTAAATGATCGCTATATCATAGGCATCCGATCAACTTCCGAGTATGTTTAAGTTATCTGCTATCTTAGTGACCCAAAATGGATTATTTTTCACTTTTTAGTTTTTGTTTAAGGACATGACAATGTAGGAGCATTAAGAACGGATTTTTGGAACTTCAAAATAAAAAAAGCTGAAATATGTATCTAATATACATACGTAACCGTATGTTTCTTAAATAAAATAAAATATTTACACTTAGCCCCTCGTTTCGCGGTCATTTAATGAATTCATGGTACAATTAATTACCGAGTAATTACGATACTTAATTACGTAAAGATTCGTGTAATTAAACGTTAAGGGGTGAGAAATGGTCGGGTAAATGGTTGACGATGGGTCAGTGTGTCACGTGGTTAACGCCCTATCCGACACCACCCTTAAATCTGACTTTGGGGGTTGCGATTATAATTCGCTAAGCATAGACCTTGTGAGGTACGAACGTCAAATTCTATGGCATAGACATTATCAAGCTGACTTATAAGTCAAAGTAATCTTGGTGAAAAGTTTCAAATTGCAGAATTCAAAGAAGCTTTTTTGGATTAGTGCCGCCACCACCACCATTGATTATCCTTGCAAACAAACCCGAATCGCGTCGCAACTATCGCGTTTTGTATGACCATTTATATAGTGTTTTATCAAGTACAAAAATATTTGTGTATCTACGTAACGAATGGAGCACATCCTGTGTGCATGCGACGTCTTAGCAGCGAAACGTCTTAGCAGCGAATCGTTAGGAATGCGTATCCCAAACCGGAGGAATATAGGTTTCTTTCTCTTAGTGGGATCACCTCGTTAATCGAACACTTCAACATTAAGAACATTAAGGTAGGGGTCAACATAAAAAATCCCACCGGGTCGAAGTGTTACTGGCTTTGTCAGCCCCCGATGTAAATAAATAAAATAAATAAATATTGCAGGACATTCCACACATCGCTATCTAGCCCCAAACTAAGTAAGTAACTAGACTTGTGTTATGGGTGCTAGACAACGGATTATATACTTTTCTTTTGTAAATATATACTTATTATATATAGAAACAATTAGACCATACACAAATATCTAAGCACAAATACTTGCCTGAGGCGGGAATCGAACCCGCAACCCTGTGTTTGGCAGTCCGGCATGGTGACCATTGTGCCAACTGGGTCGTAAGATAAGATTTTACGTAACATATTAAGAACATCCTTTTTTGAAAATACACAAAATAAAATCCAAATCTCGAAAGTAGCCTTTGAAAGTAGCCATTTTAGACCCCCTAGACTGGTTATATCTCTTGCCTGAGGTCGCAACGTTCACAGGCCGCCTTTATTAGGATTATACCCCCGCCTTACCGAAGCCCACCCTCGCTGACACAGCCGAAAGAAAAAGGATTTAGCGGATCGCTATAAAATGGAGGTGATTCATATGTTGCTTAATGCTTTGTTGAATTAAATAGATACGCGAGTGTTTTATGTTGACAGCAATTTATGGACTTAAACATCGGTACCTACAGCACATTATTTTTTCACGCAAGATGGATACTAGGGGTGGAAATGGTATTCCTCTGTATTTTTTTTGTTTATTTTACTTATTGTGAAACTACGACTGTATGCTATAATATGGACCTATCTAAAGTTTATACATCTATACCTATTCTTTGTACAATCAACGTTCAAAAGTCCACCGGCACCGTAACGTTTACAATCCTGTGCAACACTATTTGTCTAACAACGTAACCTGTAAATCGAACCCAAGTCGTCGCGCGTCGGTTGGTGTAGCGGATGACGGCTTATACCACTCTGTCAACTAAATACATAGTTAACCTGTTGAAAATAATAATCACACTGAGTACTTTTAATTCAAGTATTTATGTTTGTGTGTAACGTTTATTAGAAGAAGGTCGTAAGTACAATACTTGTTGATAGTACTATAGTAGCAAACTGATAGTGGGTTATGACGCATACTGTAGCAAAGTAGCAATGACCATGAGCGTGTTGCCTACCTAAAATTTTGTAAAATTGCATGATTTTCAAATTAAATTTGAAAATACAATTTATAGGTGAGATTTTTATCGACATTTTAGTAAAATATTAAGGTACTGTCGGAGTCAAAATTGCAAACCCACCGTATTAGTCCATTGAAAAGTTACATTTGGGGTTGCATTTGTCTGAGGACGCAATTTTATTATTTTTTGTGAGACCTATAGTTTGTCAGATAAACCATAAAAACCGTTTAAATCCCTTTTTCCAAGATGGCGGCCGTGGGACAAGAGCTACAATCCCTCAAACTTGGATTTAAGCTTAGACTAACTCACTCTTGATATCTAAAAAATAAAATTGCGTCCTCTGACAAATGCACGCTAAGCCCAAAAAAATGTAACATTTCAATGGACTATATGGTTCTAAAATTATACTATTGTTGGAGTTTTTTTATTCTAATAATTTTTGTTTGATAAATAAGACTTTAAACTTCAACTAAAGTAGGTGCCTAGAATCTTGCTTGTGTTGAAAACATTCTTAATAATAATAAATAAATAATAAATATGGCAGGATACTCCACACATCGCCATCTAGCCCCAAGCTAAGTAACTAGACTTGTGTTATGAGTGCTAGACAACGGATATACTACTTATATAATTTTGTTTTGTAAATATATACTTATAATACATAGAAACAACCAGACCACAGAAAAATATCTAAGCATAAATACTTGTCTGTGGCGGGAATCGAACTCGCAACCCTGTGTTTGGCAGTCCGGCATGGTGACCATTGTATAACAATAATATTTCCTTTATGCAAAACACCAACCCACTGTACCTACTTGTATTTTTATTGTGGAGAAACAAATAAAGATAATTTATTATTATTATTATTGTGCCAACTGGGTCGTCAAATTTCTCAAAAGAACTGCAAAACAGTTCGCTTATGTGAGAAAATTATAATGGTTATTAATTAACTAAAATTCTAGGTCTCAAACCAGTGGAAATGCATGCAGTGAACTTAATATTTCGTTAATTTACACATTTCTTAATTAGGTAGTTTATAACTTAAAAGAATAATACTAGAGATTATGTTAAATCTATTATATAAAAATAAGTCGGGTTTTCCTTCCTGACGCTATAACTCCAGAACGCACGAACCGATTTAGACGATTTCGGTTTTGAAATGTTTGTTGTAGTCCAGGGAAGGTTTAAACGGTGAGAATTTAAAGATCGGACTTACGCGAATGAAACCGCGGTGCGCAGCAGGTACTTATTAAATATTGATTTGGGGTTAGAAATCATTCGATGTGCCGCACTCGAGAGTGAAGTAAGTCTTACCAATTTAAACTTAGTGAGAAGGTATACAAATAAAAAGACATCACCTTTTACACATTTTCCGGTAAATTACATTACCTACAAATCAATTTATTGCGATTCAATTTACTCTAGAGTGAGAGGTAGAGTAGGTACTTAATAGGCACCCATAGAAAAGTCATTAAAACTCAGCCGGGGTTCAATTTACTTTTCATTACAAACGAATAAAATGTCGTATATGGTTCTATACTCGAGCAAATGCCAGTTGCAAAAGTTTCAGTGAGTTGACGGTGAAGAATTACGAGAAAAATATATATCTTCTTATATATAAAAATGAATCGCAAAATGTGTTGGTAAGCGCATAACTCAACAACGCCTGGACCAATTTGGCCAATTCTTTTTTTGTTTTGTTTGTTATTGTCAGGAGAAGGTTCTTATGAAAGAAAATATTAAGAAAATTGCGTAGAAAATTATTACGCGGGTGAAACCGCGGGGCGCAGCTAGTTTCTTATACAATTGACGACCCAGTTGGTACAATGGTCACCATGCCGGACTGCCAAACAAAGGGTTGCGGGTTCGATACCCGCCTCAGACAAGTACTTATGCTTAGATATTTGAGTACTTATACAGGGTGTCCCGTAATGAATGGCCAAGCGGGCACCTATGGATAGAAGATACTGTGTCGGATCAGAAAAACAAAAGTTATGTGCTATGAAAGTCTCTCGGTTTCCGAGATATCCGCCATTTTAAAAAATTTAAAAATTTCACTCCTTTCTCTATGTTTTGTGATGCCAAAACTGCAAATAAAGGAATTATCCCAATCTTTTTTTGGATAGTATTCCAGGATAAATGTGCTATCGAATGCAAACAATATTTTTATGACACATTGAAAGTTTTTTTTTAAGCTAAGGTTTAACTCAAACTTCATGGTTTTTTAATTTTTAACCTGAAATTTAATCTTTCCCGGTGTAAAAAAAAATATGGTTACCCTAATGCCAAATGAAAAAAAACTTTTCCTATTTCACTGAGATTCTGAAATTATGAACTTCTGTGCACCTAAACAAACAACTTTTGTTCTACGACTTTTAGAACTTCGAACATTTTTTGAACATTTTGAGGTTAGGTTTTCTGAAAATCAGCTGTTCCATACACGGAGAGGTCATAAACCTAAAAATTTTACTTATTTATTAAGTTTTATCTAGTGTTCTTAGTCTGAATGACCTTTGCTTTAAAAAATTTGCTGTTTTTTTCGAATTAACCTAACCTCAAAACTTTCATATTTTTTCGAAGAAGTCGTAGAACAAAAGTTGTTTGTTAAGGTGCACAGAAGTAGCCCTTAACGGGTTGCTAGTATAATTACCAATAACTCTGTATATGAAAACAAATCGTGCGAGTTGAAAACGTTTTGGTACGTAGCTAAATCAACCACGCGTCAAGTCGACATTGATTTAATAATCCAATTCCTCATTATTAACACACGTGTCAAACTGAATTACAGTACATTTATCAAGTCACCAAATCTCAATAACACAATTTAAGGGTTAGTAAGTAAATATCTGATTTATAAACGAGATTGTTATCCGAGAGAGTCGAGACTCAGTAGGTAATCGAGTTACGAGCGAACCCGACAATCTATTACATCTAACAGCGAAAATTGGCAATATTAGTCACTGTTATCGTTCTTCTTGACGTCGAAACTTGATCTACTTAAATTATTTATTACTAGCTTTGCGTTGCGGTTTTACATGGACCTCCAAAAATATAGTTACCTAACGAAACTTACATGTTGTTTTTCCACACTAACATTAGTTCTTTAATGGTGATGTCTCCTTGACGGATTTGGGCCACAGTGACTATTTCTGGCTATTTTTATATGATTTTCCAAATCGGTCCAGGCGTTTTCGAGTAATCGGGGAACAAAGGTACATACAATAAATATAAAAAAAGATCCAGACGAATTGAGCACTTTCTGTCCTGTTAGGTACTTGCTGCTTTTGACTACCCACAGCCATCTATATATACCTTTATTATTTCAATGAAAATAACATAAAAAGCTATCCGTATCGCATTTTCCATTCATTCGTCGTACTTTACAGTCGTTTGCTAGTGACATACACGGACCATTGTACACAATCTATGGGTATTGCTTTGTTTAGTGGGCGTAGTAGGCGTCTACCCGAACTAAATAAGGGCTCACACAAAAGGTCCCCAGAATCTAACTAATAATAATAATAAAATTATATCGGCTAATTAGGGTGGCTCAGTCTGAGAGTTGGTGAGCCTCCGCCTGCCATTTTTACGTATTGGACATTGTTACGGCAGGTGCCATAGTATCCATAGTTAGCCAGCCCAAGTAATTTTCAAAGCAATGTTAATATGTCTGGATCCTACTACGCCGCGGGTTTCATCACGATGTTTTCATGACCGTAGGAGCTTAATAATTGGTATTAATAAGATCACGATTTGAAAAATGCTTTTGTTAGTTTTTGTTCAATGTCACTTTGAGAAACTGTAATGGCACTAAAAAGTAAGTACCTACAGAATGTACAGATTAAAAATAAAAGCAACTTCAAGGAATTCTCGGACGATTTTTTTCTATTGTGAATATTAACGTAGGTACCTCCACACAAATGACCCCAAGAACATAGTGCGAATTGCTCCACACTTAATTAAGCTCACAGCAATTGAAGTTGCCATTCCAATAAAGTTTATTGGTGTGGTGTTGCCAGGGCATATAATACTGAATGCGGTAGTTTGAGGATAATTGTTAACGGGTCAAGATACTGCTAACTGGACTTGAATAATGTAACCTAAATACGATGATAGCGGCGGAACGTGGAGTGAATATTGGATGCTCTTAAATTCACCATGATTAGGGAAATAGTACCTGTTCTTAATTTATTTACTGACGTATGATAAGGTCTTTTAAATAGGAATGCACTCACAAAAAAGTGTGACGTCATCGCTCACGATCCGTTATTAACAAGGTAACCATAGTAACGTCTTGAAGTATGCAAAATGGTAATGTGTCAGGTTCTGTTGACATGATAGGTAACCTTAGCAACGTATTATTTCATCAATGTTTTCTTATGACTTTATTACGTAAAATTATCGTCCTTAAACCAATTTTACAGACAACCTTTTTTTATTTAATATAGCATCACTTTGCGGTCTAACCCGCGTAATTCCCAATCCCGTGGGAATGTCGGGATAAATAGGAGCCTATGTGACTCCTAATGAATCAATGTATCCTCATACCAAGTTTTATCCAAATCGGTCGAGTAGTTACGGAGACTATGTGGTATGAAGATTCATACATTGATATGGGGAGTAACATAGGCTACTTTTTATCCCGATATTCCTACGTAGACGAGACCTACGCGAATGAAACCGCGAGACTCTTACTTCATCTCAGTGTCACTCTTCGCCAGCATCCAGACGACGCTTCCAGGGTCCCTCCTGGAGCCCAAGGCCATGAGCTGGCTGAGCTTAGCGCCTGGCGGCAGCGCCGGCCTCCGGGGGACCTGACCCGTCCATGTTGCTATCGCCAGCATCTCAGGGCTTTCTTTCACGAGGTGTTTCTGTGTTGCTATGCATTTGCCTGATGCATCCTGTTGAAAAAAGTAAATAACTTTAACGCAGCCAGCCTTTTGGACACACTTCCTATAGGGACCTTTTAATTTTTACTAAATTTAATTAGGTAGTTTATTTAATTAAACCCAAGTACCCAGGTAGCCGACGTCACCGAAAAAGTAGCCACATTAAAGTGGAACTGAGCCGGCCATGTCAGTCGCATGCCGGATGAACTTTGGGCTAAAATAACAACCCTTTGGACCCCAACTAACGGAAAACGACAACCCGGCAGACCACGCCGAAGGTGGCGCGACGACTTGGACAAATTTCTGGCAGATTGGCAATCCGTCGCACAAGATCGCGATCAGTGGAAGGGCAGTAGAGAGGCCTTTGCCCTACAGTGGGACACTACAGGATTATAATAATAATAATATAATTTTTAATTAAATTTCTTTAACTGTTTCTTTAATTGTTATAAAGAATATTTTATTCCTAAGTTAATTTTCGAAATAGCTTACGACACTCATTCAAAGTCAAAGTAAAAAAAAAATATCATTTGGAATTATTCGGATTGAAACGTCTTAAAAAGTTAGGATGTGTGCTTTCCGAATGCGCCCACCAATGAGAAGGCTCAAGATACTCGTGGTTTTTTTTGTGATAATGCTTACAAAGATTACACTATATTTTTTAAGGTACCTACGGTCGGAGCCAGAATTGCAGACCCAACGTAGAGTTCTAAAATTACTATTATTTAAATGTTTTTGTTCTATTATATTTATCTAATAAATTCATGAGTTGAAAGACTTTACATGAACTCGAGCAAGACCTTAGAATACTGCTTGAGTTATGAGCTCTACGATGGATCTGCAATTCTGACTCCGAGCGTACAATTAAAATGAAGCAATTAAAGTCATGTCCACGGGTTTTTATCATTTAAGGTACGACGAAGTATTCTAATACTTACGCCATATTTTTCCAAGGTACGTTTTTCTAAAATTTCATGTTTTAGGTACTGAGTGTTATCTGCCAGTCTCCCGAGTTCAAATGGTTTAATTAAGCTAAAGCCTCACTTATTTTAGCGTATCCTACTGAAATATGTATGAAAATAACAGCAAAAACCACGGTACAAGACCCAAAATTGCTAATAAGGATTATTTTCGCAGATAAAGGTCTTTTTTCCGCTTTATCCATCATTGGATGAACTGTCCTCACAACAGAATTCACAATGTAAGTGCGTTGGTAGTAGTACGGGATCCTTATAAAAACGACCTTCATCGAGCTGATTAATGGTTGAATTTTTTTTATTATTTTATATCAAATTAAATAGGTCAATAAATGTACTTATTGCAAATGGGTTGCCTAAAAATTTCAGTCCAGAATGATTGATTTTCTTTTAAAGACTTTTTCTGGTTTGATTAGTAGACAAATTCCAATCCAATGAAATACAAAATCTTTATTTTAACTTAACTTTAATTCATTAGCCAATACCAGTGCAAATTACTAGTATCGATTTACCTGCCTACCCAAGAGTTGTGACGGGCAAAAATAGTGAATCAAACGTTTGCTTAATCTGCTACATGCTTTCGATTGGTATGGAATTTGCCTATTAAGAGAAAAGGGTACCGGGCGCTCTCTCCATACAAACTTAGTCGACTGTTTCCTCCCTGGATAATGACACTAGAGCAAATATTTTTGTTGCATAAAACTTATAACTGCCATGACCGACCATGTCCCTATGTTTTGACTTTTATTTTTATTTTTTTTCACCTTTCACCTTAAAAAATCATATTCTCGACTGAATTTTTTTAGACAACCCATTTTCAATATTATTATTGGCCTATTTAATTTGATATAAAATACTTTTTATCCATTAAACACCTCGATGAAGGTCGTCTTTAAAGGGATCCCGTACTATATTCAGTAAAGTCCCATAATCCGTTTTTCGCGTTGGGGCCAGACTGTTCGGTATACGAATATAAGGTCGAAACAGACTACTCTACTTTATCGGCAGATAAGTAACCGACTGTTCACATTTGCTGTTGGAGTTTTAGCTATCAAGTGAAATAATAGGTACTAGCGACCCGCGCCGGCTTTTCACGGCTATATTATGTATGTATTATACATATAAACTTTCCTCTTGAATCACTATCTATTTAAAAAAACCCGCATCAAAATCCGTTGCGTAGTGTTAAAGATCTAAGCATACATAGGGATATAGGACAGAGAAAGCGACTTTATTTTATACTATGTAGTGATAAAACAAAGTCGGTTCCCTAAGTTATAGTGATGGAGAGACCTGGATTAACATCCTTTTTTTCCTTTTTTCCATCCTTTGCTTCCTTTTTTCCCGACATTCCCTCGGGATCGGGGCTTACGCGGGTGAAACCGCGAGGCGTAGCTAGTTATCCAAACTCCAAAGAACAAAGATGATACTATTTTACTTGCCGGCTAACTTCGACTGAACACACTTAAAAACCAACATTTCACCTTCGAATCTGGCTAAGTCGCGCCGGACGCGTGAGACAGCCTAAATCGAAAAATGTGTACGATCAGCGAAGAACATCGATCGGCCGATAGAAAGTATGATTACTGTTTCCACCCTAAATGGATAACATTTTTGTCTCGTCCTCTAGGCATTAGATTTGTCCCAACTGTCGCTGTTTTTGAATGGGGTGACGGGTTATTTATGAATTTTTCCCTTTGTTTTACTTGAAACGTATGTTTTTGTATCATTTCTTGTTACTTATCGAGGGTTTAGAATTGGAGGAAATTCTTTTATCCTGTAAAAAGACATTTTATAGGGTTACTCGCTGCGCCCCGCAGTTTCACTCGCGTAAGTCCCGATCTCGTGGGGATATCGGGATAAAGTGAAGCCTATGCGTTAGTCCCCAGCTATATATACAGCTATAAATAATTGTGACTTTTTATTTTATTTTTGGATTTAAATTGCATATTTATATGAATGAATACATACTTACATCTTTTTCTATTTAATTTAATTTAATGAATTTTTAATATTGACGTTGTTAATTTTGATTTGAATTGTTAATTTTTATTACTACATTTATTAATTTTTATATGTTTTAAAGTTTTTGACTGTGACTGTAAGAAGATATTTATTTTTAAACATTTAATCTTTATTATTTTCATTATTTTTTATTTGATTGTTATTATGGATTTTTTATCTGAAAAATAAATGAATAAATAAATAAATATACATCCCAGTTTCAACGCAATTGTTCCGTAGTTTTTTGCGTAAAAGGGTAAAAAACATACTAACAAACTTTCACATTTAAAATATTAGTAGGATTAGTAAGAAGCATAGGTACTAGGATTTCTAATTTATTAGTATTCGCTTCAGGGTGACCAAAGGGCTGGCTGCTACTTTAGCCAACAAATCGGCATTGCCATCCAAAGAGGCAATGCAGCGAGCCTTTTGGGCACCTACCTAAGGAAACTTATGTAGATTAATAATAATACTATGTTTTGTCCGTGACTTCGTCCGCATAGAAGTCGAAAATGGTTTTTTTCTTTTCACCCCCTAAAGGGTAGAATTTCGGAAAATCCTTTCTTATCGGATGCCTACGTCATATAAAGAACACACCTTCCAAGTTTCAGGTCTCTACGATTAGCGGTAGGCTGTGCGTTGCAGTCAGTCAGTCATTCATGACAAAGCATTTTATATGTATATATAGAAGAAGATTAATTGATGATGATTATGATAATGATGTAGGTATAGAAGATTATTTTTGAAGTTATACCTACTTACATCTTTATGCGCGTTATGAAAAAATGATGAGAGTGGAATTTGCAAGATACACGCGCATCTGTAACACTAAAGTCACATAATGTGACTTTGTTGCAACTTCCTAACCCAAAAAAAACAGATCGAAGCTTCGAGAGTGAAATTTTATTTTGCGCGTGCATTGTAACACTGTAACACAAATAACAGGTTGAAGCTGCCCGCAAAATAAATATCAGACGGACAGACAGACGCATGTATAACTTCTCACGAGCGTACATAATTTCTATGTGTAATAATTACTAATTAACTAAATAAAAGTAAGGTACTGTATATAATGAATAAACAACGAAGTAGGTACGAACAATCCCCCTAGCTCTGCTAAAGTAACGTGAACTCAACAAAACATACAAAACATGTTACCATGAACAAGCGCTGTTATTTAAGCGATTGTCAGACCCAGTCCATCGAACTTTACACGTGCGGGAAAACACAGGGTGTTTTTTTATAAGCCTTTAATTTCAAAGCTATCCTATCCTACTAACATCTATACATATAAAATGCTTTGTCCTGAATGACTGACTGGCGGATCAACGCACAGCCTAAACCACTGATCTTAGAGACCTGAAACTTGGGGTGTATTCTTTTTATGACGTAGGCATCCGATAAGAAAGGATTTTCCGAAATTCTACCCTTTAGGGGGTGATAAAGGGGACCAAGTTTGTATGGGACTACGTGATTTCTTGGTCCATATTCGACTTGTACGCGGACGAAGTCGCGGGCAAAAACTAATCATAAATATATAATTCTTAATAATTCTCTATATCTTAATTCTTAATTCTCTACGTGATAGAATCCGAAATACGGAAATCCGTAGAAGAACCAAATTTACCGACATAGCTCTCAGGATTGGTAAGCTGAAGTGGCAATGGGCAGGTCATATAGCTCGCAGAACTGACAACCGCTGGGGAGTAAAGGTTCTTGAGTGGCGGCCACGATGCAACGCGAAACGGAGTGTTGGGAGACCAGCTGCCCGGTGGACCGACGACATTGTGGCGGTCGCGGGTAGTCGGTGGATGGAGGCGGCTCAAGACCGCTGTTTGTGTCGTATGGGGGAGGCCTATGTCCAGCAGTGGACGTGTATGGGCTGACATGATGATGATGATGAATTCTTAATAAAAAAAAGTATTTTGATTTTTGTCTGGCCAATTCAGAGGCCAAGTTGTATTTTTCCATTTCAAATTGATTTTTTGTTGTTTTCGACCAATATTGATTTTACGAATGATTGTTTCATTTATAATCGACTAAGATACTGTTTAATTACTACATTAACACCTCACTAAATTACAAACCGTTTTACCGAAAACCGGTATTTTTATTTAAAAAACCGAAAAAAAACCGGGTTTGAATTTCGACCGGTTTTGCATCTACACTGCATGCAAATGAATAAAAAAATTAACATTGGTTTTGTGTTTTAGTGTGTTTGTTACTCCTTCACGCAAAAACTAACCGGCCGATTGCGATGACTCGGTAAATATAGAAAGCTAGGGAACTGGATTAACACATAAGCTACTTTTATCCCGATTTGCTCTCGGTATCAGAACTGACGCGGGTAAAACCGAAGGCACAGCTAGTAAAATATAGCGAAAAATACTGAAAGAAGTTATTATCATTGGTCGATAAAGGATTAAGAAGATTTATAGTTACCGTTCCGGATCCGAGCCTGAATTCAAAACTTCACTAACAATTTTGAAGGTATACTTCTTTAGGCAGATTAAGAAAAAAAATATGAGCGTGAAATTTTAAGATGCGCGCGCATCACTGTAACACTAAAGTAACAAGTTGAAGCTGCAAAATAATTTTCATTACTCATACTCCGAAAGTAGGTCTAAAGATGCCTGAAGATCGTGTAGAAAATAAAACTTTTAGCCCTAGGGAAAATCGCTTTCACTGACAGCTGTCATGTCAAATTATGGCTTCGCACGGCTTGTGCAATGTGCATGTAGCCAGTATCAGTATCATTACGCTCATATGCTTTAAGTAACACCAAAGAATAACACTACATGTATATAACCTCTTTGGTCCCAACCTTGGAAGAGGATCAGGTAGTATGGAATCTTTCATTCACTCTCATTGTTAGGAAGAATTTTATGTATTATTCGTAATGAAAAGCACAGTGTTTACCTCGGGTGAAAGACTCATTAAGTCCCTCGAACTATTAGCGCCCGAGCGTACTCGGGACTTGTAATGAGTGACTTTCACACCTAGGATAACAATGTACTATTAATTATTGAACTACCCTCTCAGCTCGCACCATATGAACTTAATTCTAACATAACTGATTTACTAAATAAAAATGTATCGCTAAAAGTTATCCCTTCCAGGCAACCTTGGGATGGATGAGATCCGAAAGGCTTTGGGTTTATGGAAATATATTGCGCCTCAATTAAAATTCTCATTAACTCTAAAAGCTCTGGCGGCCGGTGCTGCTCTGTGTTATGTAAACTAAAGAATAGCTTCATATGACACACTAGCTTTTGCCCACAATTTCGTCCGCGTAAAAGTCGAAAATGGAGCAAGGCATCACGTTCTCCCATACAAACTTTGCCCTCCCATTTCACCCCCTAAGGGGTAGAATTTCGGAAAATCCTTTCTTATCGGATGCCTACGTCATACAAAGAATACACCCTCCAAGTTTCAGGTATCTACGATCAGCGGTTTAGGCTGTGCGTTGATCCGTCAGTCAGTCAGTCGTTCAGGACAAAGTATTTGATATGTATAGAAGATAGACGACCCAGTTGGCACAATGGTGACCATGCCGGACTGCCAAACACAGGGTTGCGAGTTCGATTCCCGTCTCAGACAAGTATTTATGCATAGATATTTGTCTGTGGTCTGGTTGTTTCTATGTATAACAAGTATATATTTACAACGGAAAAGTATATAAGTAGTATATCCGTTGCCTAGCACCCATAGTACAAGTGTTGTTACTAAGATTGGGACTAGATGGAGATGTATGGAATGTCCTGCATTATTAATTATAATATTAGTAAGATTAATAAGCCTGATATCGTGATAATAGACCGGCCTCGCTGCCGACGGTCTTCTAGGTTTAGGTTTTTATAATGATTTACTGTTTTATAAGCAAAATGTACACATTACTAGCTACGCCCCGCGGTTTCACTCGCGTAATTCCGATCTTTCTCACCGTTTAAACCTTCCCTGGAATACAACAAACATTTCAAAACCGAAATCATCTAAATCGGTTCGTGCGTTCTGGAGTTATAGCGTCAGGAAGGAAAACCCGACTTATTTTTATATAGTAGATTTTTAAAACTTGAAATTTTTTGAAGTGAAAACTTCTTTAGCGGCGTTGAGCACTTTTTCTGTAATGGGTATAAAATCTTAAACTCGCGTCAGGACACGTGACCTGATCGAAAAAGCGTAAGACGGATGGAGAGTAGACAGCTATCCCCTCTCTACGGCGCGGCGAAAATGTATGCCTGGGCCTACTGTTTTTAATTTGGCTGTGAGTGTATTAAGACGTACATATGGTATTTTTTAACGGACGACTATTGACGGACGACAAATGTCGGACGACTATTGACGGACGACAAATGTCGGACGACTATTTGTCTGACGACTATTGACGGACGACAAATGTCGGACGACAATTTGTTGGACGACAAATGTCGGACGACTATTTGTTGGACGACAAATGTCGGACGACTATTTGTTGGACGACAAATGTCGGACGACTATTTTTTTTTTTTAGGGCTCTTTAAGCCAAGAGCGTATAGATAGATAGATAGATAGATAACTTTATTTGTACAACACAGAAAGGAACAGAACACGATAAACACAAAGTAAAGTAAAAGCTAGAAAGAAAAAGTTGCACAAATGGGCGGCCTTATCGCTGAAAGCGATTTCTTCCAGGCAACCTTAAATATATTATGTATCTTCTAGGAAATATTACTACATTTTAGACCGCATCGCATCATTACCATCGTGTGAGATAGTGCATGGTCAAACTCTGACCTATATTCATTTCTCAGAATAGAGAAAAAGACAGGCCGGCTAATTACGTGGGGAACAAATATCTTGCCATGGCGCCTCCGCCAGGCCGTGGCAGACTGGGTAGACCCAAGAAGTGCTGGCTTGACGTCGTAAAGGGTGATATGCGTGCAAATGGCCTTACTAACCAGGATGCCGAAGATCGTGCGAAGTGGAGGCGTAAAAGTAGGAAAGCGGACCCCGGGCTCCCGAGAGGGATGCAACTGGGAACATCGCTCGGATGATGATGATGATGAGAATAGAAAAAAGGACAGAAACCGCGCACGCTTTAGAAACTGAAGCAACATTATCTACTCCAAATTGGTGTAGTAGTTGTCAATACTCTATGAGTCGCAGTTGTACGAAAATGTATGCCTGGGCCTACTGTTTTTAATTTGGCTGTGAGTGTATTAAGACGTACATATGGTATTTTTTAACGGACGACTATTGACGGACGACAAATGTCGGACGACTATTGACGGACGACAAATGTTGGACGACTATTGACGGACGACAAATGTCGGACGACAAATGTCGGACGACAATTTGTTGGACGACAAATGTCGGACGACTATTTGTTGGACGACAATTTGTCGTCCGACTATTTTTTTTTTCATCTAAAACTCTTTTTGCGTATGTTCTCGCGACATATGAGATTTTACACAGATATACAGTTTTCACTTCTGCCTGCACTCCCGGAGTGCGCTGTTTTTTTTATTTAGGTTAGGTTTTACAGCTTGGATATAATTATTTTATAAGTTTTATAGTGATGTATATATTTTGTAATCAGTTTGTTTTTATAACATTCTATATTTAAGAAAAATAAATGAAAGAGATTAGTAGGATTATATAAAAAGTTATAAAAAGTTTTGAATCCGTGTCTCAATCGGACATGGCACGTTTGTTTTCATCAGTTTGTTTTTATAACATTCTATATTTAAGAAAAATAAATGAAAGAGATTAGTAGGATTATATAAAAAGTTATAAAAAGTTTTGAATCCGTGTCTCAATCGGACATGGCACGCCACGGTATAAAATTAAACATCCTGTATTTGGAGAGGGATTATCGGCTTAACTTGGACAACTTAAAAAGACCTAAGTATCGATCTTTTTAGGTCAACCTTGATCAATATTTTGTAAGCTGTTATGTGTGTTTTATCCGACTACGGCAAAGCTAAAAGGAAGGGTTGTGATTTTACCCGTATGTACGATCGGTTGCATAATTGGAGAGCCACCGTAGAGGTCCAAAACGGCTGTTATAAGAATGTTTTCAACACGAGCAAGATTCTAGGCACCTGCTTTAGTTGAAGTTCTAACTCATCAATTTATAAAACAAAATTTTTTTTGAATGAAAACATTCCAATAATAGTAATTTTCGCACTCTACCGAGGGCTGCAATTATGCAGCCAACTGTACATAAAATAAATAAAAATATTGCAAGACATTCCACACATCGCCATGGGCGTACCCACAGTGGGGCAAGGTGGGGCATTTGCCCCACCCTGACTCGGAGCTTATAATATAAAAAATGGTTTTTAATATAAGTAACAAATATAAATATTCATTATGTTACTTTCAAAAGTCGAGTGATTTTTGAACGAATACCGAAGTTTATACGCCCGCGTTCCCCCTACCCTCTTCCACCACTTGCACGCTCGCGACAAATTCAATTGCCCCTCTTCATGATGGCCATCATGCTGGGCCACGCCCACGGTGTCAGTTTTTCGGTCACACTTCAAAAGAAGTGGGCCAGTGATGCGATGGCGGTATGCATCTGCACGTGGCCCATTCCCTCAGTGAGTCCTCGAAAATTGGTACGTGGTGCATAGATATTATATTGCGGCAACGGCTGCTTCCACGTCCTTCTCCAATTTACAACTGAACGTTGCCATCGTGTAGTTGCGTTTTAACCATCGCATTGCCATCACGCTGGTTTAGTGCTGGGCCATCATGTAGAGATTAATTAGCCAAAAACCCCCACGATATTATTAAAATAAATACAGTAAGTAAATAAAAACATTTATAATTTTCTACGAGTTTTTTACTTTTATTTGCTTCCGCCCCACCCTTTACAAAACTCTGGGCACGCCCATGCACATCGCCATCTAGCCCCAAGCTAAGTAACTAGACTTGTGTTATGGGTGCTAGACAACGGATATACTACTTATATACTTTTGTTTTGTGATACTTATAATACATAGAAACAACCAGACCATAGACAAATATCTAAGCATAAATACTTGCCTGAGGCGGGAATCGAACCCGCAACCCTGTGTTTGGCAGCCCGGCATGTTGACCATTGTGCTAACTGGGTCGTATAGTGTCATATGAACCTATTCTTTAGTTTACACTAGCGACTAGCCCCGGCTTCGCACGGAGATATTAGACATGTATTATACATATAAACCTTACTTTTGAATCACTCTATCTATTAAGAAAAACCGCATCGAAATTCGTTGCGTAGTTTTAAAGATTTAAGCATACACAGGGAAATAGGGACAGAGAAAGCGACTTTGTTTTATACTATGTAGTGATAGTGAAGTGATAACACAGCACCTGGCAGTAGCGGGCGGTCGAGCTTTTAGAGCTAATGAGAATTTTAATTGAGCCGCAATATATTTCCATTTAATCGATTAATCAATAGATTTAATTTAAAAAGGGGATTTTTGCCGCCAAATGTAGGGATGACGTCGACTATGTGGGTTTTTTAGATAAAATTTTACGTCGATGACATTTTATATACTTACGACCCGCCCCGGCTTCGCACGGCTATATTATGCATGTATTATACATATAAACCTTCCTCTTGAATCACTCTATCTAATAAAAAAAACCGCATCAAAATCCGTTGCGTAGTTTTAAAGATTTAAGCATACATAGGGATATAGGGACAGAGAAAGCGACTTTGTTTTATACTATGTAGTGATAAATAAAAAAATAAAATAAAGAAATGAAGTGTAACCTACAAGTGACACTTTCTCAATGGCACAAAAAACTCTACAACGAGGTTTCGCTAAAGATTGGCATTAGCGAAACAAGAAAATGAACTAAAGATGCAATGATAAGCTATGCACCAATTGTCTAAAATTGAAAAATAAAAACAAATGGTTGTCTGTTAAGTCGGTTTACGGACGGACAAATTACATGATAACGTCTTTTTTTTTTCATTTTATAATTTTTTTTTGTTTTTCCTTAATTATTATTTTTCCTTAAGTATTCTATTCGGTACTCGTCACACCATAACTAAAGCCCAGATGAGCGATATTATTATTAAATACCCTGTTTCCTAAGTTACCATGACGCGTCTGGTCATATTACCATGACGCATGACGTCACACAACCGTGACACATTTGTGTGAATGCAGGCGTTTCACCAATTTACTAGACGTTTTCACGTCAATATAAGTATAAAACGAGGAAACGTTTCCTATTTAATTTTGAACCCCACAATTGGAATCCCCGTCAGTCGAAGCTGCTTTATCTGATTTATCAATTGTGAACAGTCGATCATTTTAATTAAATTGAATGAACCTAGAATTTTCCTGAGAGAATGGTCCTAAAGTATTATTCGTCAGTGATTTATTGGTAAACGATCGGACTGTGTTTTTAGGGTTCCGTACCTCAAAAGGAAAATAAAAGAAACCCTTATTACTATTATTGTGCTATTAATATGTTTATTTTATTTTAAACTAGCGACCCGCCCCGGCTTCGCACGGCTATATTATGCATGTATTATACATATAAACCTTCCTCTTGAATCACTCTATCTATTTAAAAAAACCGCATCAAAATCCGTTGCGTAGTTTTTAAGATTTAAGCGGTCAAAGGGAAATCGGGAGAGAAAGCGACTTTGTTTTATACTATGTAGTGATAGTGATCGTGATTTATGTGTCTTTTAAGTCAGTGCTTTAAGTTTTTTATTATTCTGATTGTCTTGTGTCGTGTGCTTGTCTAAATAAATGTTTTCTTTCTTTCTTTCTTTCTTTCTTATATGATCACTTTCTTGTCCGTTGTCTGTCTGTGTGTCTGTGTGTGTGTGTGTCACCACCGATTTTCTCTGGGACGGGTAAACCTAGTAAGTTTAAATTATTCATACCAGATACTGAAGTCTATGGTCCCTCTTAGGTGGTATAAAAATTAAGGTCCTGAGTCAACACGATAAAAAGATATGGGAAAATTTACATTTTCGCGAAAATTGTAAGTACCAAAATTTACCTTAATTTTCAACGCTTTTTATATTTCGGAATTTTCCCCTTTATTTTTTTATAATTTGTCTTTCTGGGGCGGTATTCATTTATTGGCCGTGGTCTGATGGCGGAGTTCTATCAATTGAACCACGAGCATATCAAACTATCCGCAGTTCTATCAATCGAACCACGAGCATATAAAACTATCCGCAGTTCAATCAATCGAACCACGAGTATATCAAACTATCCGCAGTTCTATCAATCGATCCACGAGCATATCAAACTATCCGCAGTTCTATCAATCGAACCACGAGCATATCAAATCAAATCAAATCAAATCAAATCATTTATTGTTTAATCAAACTATCCGCAGTTCAATCAATCGAACCACGAGCATATCAAACTATCCGCAGTTCAATCAATCGAACCACGAGCATATCAAACTATCCGCAGTTCTATCAATCGATCCACGAGCATATCAAACTATCCGCAGTTCTATCAATCGAACCACGAGCATATCAAACTATATCCGCATTTCTATAAATCGAACCACGAGCATATCAAACTATGCGAAGTTCTATCAATCAAACCACGAGCATATCAAACTATCCGCAGTTCTATCGATCGAACCATGAGCGTAGCAAACTATCCGTAGTTCTATCAATCTAACAATCGTTCTAATAACACCAAATTGTATTGCCTGTCTTCTATCAATTGTACCATCGTTATAATAATATCAAATTGTATTAATTGGCCTTTTCAAACAACATTGTTACACTATACACACTACACTATACACAGAAAAAAACATTTATGAGTTGTATAGTCCATTTATTGAGGAATGCTATAGGCTACCTTTTATTTTGATATTCCCACGGGATCGGGATTTACGCGGGTGAAACCGCAGAGCTTTGCTAGTGATTTATACAGAGCCAACAACCATTTAATCCGTGCTATTCAGAGTGCTCGACGCTCTGTAGTGCCATCAATGGACTTTCACAATGGATTTTAGTGGAGACGATGGAAAGCTCGACAATGGACGTGCGCTTATGTTTTTTAATTTAATTTTCAGTTTTGTTTACAATCAGATGAGCCAGTGAAGTGTAGGTACGTGAAATTCAAGTTAATAATCTGAAGTTGTCTCGTTTTTTAAATATAAATAAATAAATAAATATTTCAGGACATATTACACATCGCCATCCAGCCCCAAGCTAAGCAACTTAATGCTTGTGTTATGGGTGCCAGATAACGGATAAACTACTTATATACTTTTTTTTTTGTAAATATATACATATTATACATATAGTAGGAAACACCCAGAACCAGAAACAAGAATTTATGGTCAGCATAAATACTTGTTCCCGGCGGGTATCGAACCCGCAACCTTCTGCGTCGCTTTGTTTTTGGACACACTGCAGTGCATGAAAAAAAAGCGTAACGCGGCTTCTGGTTTTGTTTTGTATTCTGAGATTCATTTTAAAAAAACGGTCTAGAGCCTTTGACATTTGTGTTTTGACGTTGTCTTGTCCTTGTACTTGTATACGGACTGTTTTTCGCAATTAGACCCTTTTTAATTGGGTCCTTTTTGCGTGAGGATGGAGTAGGCTTGCCCAGCACCTACTACCCTCTCAGTTTAGTCGGCCATATCCAGAGGAGAGAACTTGTCAATACTTCTGGAGCCAACTAAGCCGCGGGTTTCAGCACAATTTTTTCCTTCACCGTAAGAGCAATGTGAATTAGCGCACATCATTTTTTCTAATAAGAAAAATCTATTGGTGCACGGCCGGTTGGGATTCGAACCCACGACCTTCAGAATGAAAGTCGAGGTATCTACCACTAAGCCAATACCACTTTATTGACGTCGTTTTTCCATCTCATTGGTCGTCTACCCCGAGACTAAGCAGGTAAGTGCTCGCGGGAGCCACTCTAGCAGCCTTCGAGTCCACCTTTCGTTCCTCATTCATGTCCCACTCATCTCCACATACGCTCAGCAATTAGCTTTAAAATATCAATGTTAATATTTAACAGTTTCTAAAGGTTCCAGTTTTCTCTCTAAACCACTGTAATGTTAAATATCTCTGTTACCTTTAGAAACGAGACATGATTCAAGGAAAAGCACGTGAATTCATTCCTTTACAATTTCACACAACGTGAGTTTCAGCGACTCGTTGTTGGGGACATAGGGACTAAACGACAACTTTAGATAAACTTGTAGATCTATACAAATATTTTACCTATAGAGGATTTTTTTTTTGTTTTTTGTTTGTAACTAATAGGCTTTGAAACTACAGGACCGATTTTGATGAAACTTGGTATGATGATACATTGATTCATTGACAGTAACATAGGCTATTTTTATCCTGATATTCCCGCGGGATCGGGAGTTACGCGGGTGGAGCCGCGGAGCGCTGTTAGATTTAATACCAATATCTGTTATTTATCTATCTATCTAATATTGATTATAGTTAGGAATAAATAGTAGATTATGCATCAAGGGCATAAAGCAATGTCTTATGTTGTGGGTGGCATATTGAACCCCGAGTGTAACGAGGGACTCTCGGGTTAGCTCCCGAGCGCAACGAGGGAGTTTAAAGTTAACTCCTGAGCGAAGGGAGGGAGTTTAGTAGAGTCCTGAGTGAAGCGCCCAAGACGAAGACATGCTTTATCCCGAGGTGCATACTCCACTTTTTATACTGTCTGTTCAATTTTTTTTTAATTCTAAAAAAACCTCTTTAAAAAAAATGGCGCAATTGCAATGATATGGTAGCATGATGGTAAATATTTGGTAGGTATTATAGGCAAAACCTATTTGCGTGATAAAATTAAATATATTAAAATAAAACTGATCCCCCAGGTAATCCGACCGGAATAAATCATTTGCGTAGACCTAACGTAACAATCAAAATAAAAAACATAAATCGTGGCCTGCTAGATTTTTGTAGACCAATCAAATTAAGTACTTATTATAAATAAAACCTATTTGCTGAGACCTTCAAAATTAAAACCAAGAGTTTTCACACGAATTTCAAAGTTCCAAATTCAAATCACTTTATTGACCCTTGGGAGTTTCATACAACATTATCTCCCTTGGGAATAAAGTCTTACTTTAAGTTGAGGTTAATAGGGCTTTAATCCGTGATTAAGGTGCTGCAGGTGTGAAAAAGTAAATATTTATATTTATAAAACCAAAGAGAAATTCACTTCAAAAAAAATTCTACGTTTCTTCAGAAATGTTTAAAACAAAGTTAAAAGAAAAAGTTTAAATTCTCGTAAATGAAAAAAAAAACCAGTCTAAAGTAAATCTAAATACCTAACTCGGATACTTTCACGAAATGTAACTTTAATTATTTAGTAACAAAAACTTGTCACTTAGGAACCACTCGAGTAAAGGGCAAACGTTGACTGAAAACTTTTTAATCCTTCTGACTGAGCGAGCGTCCTCGCGAGGCAGCCGCGTGAGGCAAATCCTCGGTCGCCCACGGCATACTTTACGACCGAAGCTGCAAACGACCTGAGGCAAACGTCTGAGGCTGCCGCGCGAGGATACTCGCTCAGTGAGGACCCGGCCAATACCAAGGTTGGAAAACTCAGCCCCCCTTATTCCAAAACGAGGTTTAAGGATTGTCCGAGATGTGAACTAAAACCTTAGATTTAGACACAGATTTACTCGTAAACTATATAGTCTAAAAACACTATCCCTATAGACAACACTATCCCTATAGACTATAGTTCACGAGTAAATCTGTATCTAAATCTAAGGTTTAAATCTACATCTCGGACTATCCTTAAACCTCGTTTTGGAATAAGGGGGATACGGTCTAACTCGCTTTAAAACTCAATCAACCTAAATCACAATGCGCCTACCTCTCATTGGGTCTAGGCATAAAGTGATTTAGGCAAACTGCATTTTAGGTATTCAGAGAATAACCGTTAGGGGACTATCTGCCGATTGCATAGTCTCCAGTTTGCATCAGCCCTTAGCAACCACTCAAGCAAGTTTCAGCAAAAACGTGAGCGGCCCGGGACCCTTCAAGTGCCTAGAAACAGTAATTTGAAAACTTTAGACATTTTTAAGCTTTCGGCTAATAAATGCGACTAATCGTGAGACACAAGGACCTTAACGTGATCTTTTGTTTTTTTTCGATCCTGTCTTGTTTTTTCCAACCGGATCATTAACATAAAATTGTATTAAGGCTAACCAAACCTCATGTGACCAAACTACGAGGACAAATAAGTCGCAACAGTTCTGTTGTCTCGTCTAACCAAACTGCTTGGAAAAAAAGTTGCAACTGATGTATTCATATCTAAATTTAAGTCTTAAACCTATATCATGGCTTAATTTGGGGCTAGATAATATGTTTTTTTAGCGGGATGCCTACTATCGCACTTAGTCGAGTTTTTTTAACTTTCATAAAATCTTTAGCACAAAGACAATATTACTAAAATCGCATACTTTAGATCGCACCATGCCGACTTTCATCGATAGACAATATGTCGCTGTTTGTATTTATTTTTATTTACTATTTAAGGTCATGGAATCGCTAGACTAATCAACCCGGTTTGTCTCAGGTTTAATTTGTAAAGTTCAGGTATTTTACAAGGGATTGCCACGGCCGATAGTCTCCGAGTGGATGTAACTTTGAAGCTTCACTTTAAAACAGGGGCCTTACCAAGAGTTGCTTACCCACGATTAAATCCTATTGAACATTTCCCATGAAACTTTAAAACTGGAATCGGCTAATACGCGAGATAGGAGGTTTAAAACAGTATTCTGTTTTGGGTGATAAAATATCATTTTGTGTAGATAGCTGAAATAGATGACCTGATAATGATCTGTTTTAACCATTTGAACCCTAGTAACACCTTTAGGCGTCATTCAGTCAGCATGGCTGAGATACCATTGACTACTTAAGTACTGACTGGGAATATATTATCGGAGGCGGCTGCGACTGATATATTGTGTGCACGGTCGTTTGGCATCCAGCAGCCCAGATCGCTCTAGGACGTCCGCGGACGTCCAAACGCTCAAGGGCGGCCCAAGGTTACGTCCGCGATTTACGTCCAATTGTGTGCATATTTACATACAATATTTACATTACACAGATGCTTAGAAGTAAGCAATATGATAAGTAAGCAGTATGATCCAGACTCAAACCCCGAACCTACATTACACAAACATAGATGGCACTGGCTGTGGTGTCTCTGATCAAGTTAGAAGAAATATTTTTATTCTAGGGGACCAACAGCTTAGTGGCCTAGCTGTTAAATTAATGCAATCAAGAAGTGGAAAATGGAATGATATATACAGACCAATGGGATTTATAAAGCCATATGCATGCAGCAAAGATATTCTTAAGCAAAGCGACTACATCGAAACCATTGCAACAAAAGATGACTTTGTAATTATATGTATAGGAGGACATGATGTAAATCCCCATTATGTGGAATATGAATTAAGGTCTGTTTTATATAAATTAAATACCCCAAAAGTTTATGTGATAGCCGTTAATCAGAGTACTCATCTAAGTGAAAAAAAACTCAATAATTGCTTAAAGTTAATTACAAATGATTTTGATAACTGTACTTTTTTAGACATTGACAAGACATATTACACAAATAAATATATGTACAGACGGGTACTATGTGATTTCCTTAATAGGGAAATTGATTTTTTGAATTATAAGTCACAATACCTAACGTTTGGCCCCAATAGCATTCTTAAAAAACAATTATCTTTAAAAACAAAAACTGTAAACAAAAAGAACAATATTGATGAAATTTCCGCTTCGTCCCTTAAACCAAATAGAGGCATTATTACTTTTTACTTCAAAAAGATAGATAGAAAATCCAATAATGTATTTACGACAAAATTAAATAATAGCACTGAAATAGAAAACAAATGTATCGTTGACGAATCTACTGTATGCTCGCCTAAAATTGCTACTGTTGCGAACTCGAGTGATCTTGGCAATAAGTTTTTTCGTTTATAATCATATATATGTGATTCATCAAAATATCGATGGTCTCTTTACTAAATCCGATTTATTAGCAGTTAATATTGAAAATCTAAAAGACCTTAAGAAAAAACTCGACGTAATATGCCTTACAGAGCACAATATGGTTCAGCAGGATGTCAGTTATCTCTCGATAGACGGTTATAGGCTGGCGTCGTATTGTTGTAGGAAAGTACGAAGAGGCGGCTCATGCATCTTAGTTCACAATGACCATGAATATGAGAGTCTAAAGGAAATTGAAACCATGTCTATTCTAGATATTATCGAGTGCTCGGCCATTAGACTTATGGAACATAAAATCAACATATTGTGTATCTATAGACCCCCGAGAACATTAAAACATGAATATGAACAATTCTTTAAGCGACTAAATGATATTCTAACTATCATTGCGTATAAAACAAGTTGGAAACTGATTGTTTGTGGCGACCTGAACATAAATATTCTCGAGACCACTAAGCAATCGGATCAACTTAAGAGCATATTAGGACATTACAATTTAAAACTAGAATTTAATGAAATGACAAGGCCGAAAAGTGGTAAAGGGCTTGACAATGTAGCTCACAATATCAGAGGCAGTAAAGGTGAAATGGTGGAACTTGCATTGTCTGACCATTTGGCTAACCTAGTCAAAATACCTGTCAAAATGACTTGTAAAATTAAGAACTGGTATAAAATCAGACAAGACTTATGTCAGGAAAATCGCTCAAAATTTATATACTGCATGAATAAACTTTCTTTCTGTGAATCATTTGATGCAGGTAATGTTAATGATGCCTTCAACATTTTTCACGAGTCATTTAAATTGTTCTATGAACTATGCTTTCCTTTGAAGAGAGTTAGAATCCTCACTCACAAGAAACCGAAGTGGATTTCCAAAGGGATCAAGCTGTGCTCTAAGAAAAACCGGAAGTTGTTATGGAAGTATAGAACGTGCCCAAACATAAAAAACAAAAGAAATTTCAAATTATATAATAGACGTTACAAAAACATAATTAAATTAACACAGAAGGCACAAAATGAATATTATATCAAGCAATCAGTCTCAAAATCGAAAGCTACTTGGAATATTATCAACAAATGCAATGGTAACCAACCTCGAGACGAAATTAATGGAATTT
Source organism: Idaea aversata (assembly GCA_907269075.1). Classification (NCBI taxonomy): domain Eukaryota; kingdom Metazoa; phylum Arthropoda; class Insecta; order Lepidoptera; family Geometridae; genus Idaea; species Idaea aversata. The sequence continues at coordinate 3,224,426 of OU026100.1, forward strand.
GTGTAGATGGACACCGTATTGACGACCCAAGGGAAATAGTAAATGCATTTAATGATTATTTTATTGACAATATACAATTAAATTCACAATCTGACAATTTACCTAGATATAAGCATGACATTGGAAATTACAATCAGAATTCATTGTTTTTGACTCCAGTGACACCACAAGATATTTTAAAAATTATTATTTCCCTAATGAATACAAATAGTGTTGGCTATGATGGAATTTCAACAAAAATAATTAAAGATGTGGCATTATTAATAGCACCGGTCATTGCTCATATTAGTAACATGATGCTAGAACAGGGTAATTTTCCCGATATACTGAAGAAAACCATAATAAAACCGCTACACAAAAAAGGTGACAAAGATAGTATGACCAATTACAGACCTGTAGCTCTAATACCAGTGTTTTCAAAAATATTCGAGAAAGTAATATATATTAAACTAAATAGTTATATGGAAACACAGAATTTGATAGTAAAAGAACAGTATGGATTTAGAAAATCGAAAAGTATAGATTTGGCAATTTTTAACTTTCTTCACAAAATTATGACTGGTAGAGACAAGGGAAAGGTCGCCATAGCTTTATACATGGATCTATCCAAGGCATTTGATCATGTTGCTCATACAATTTTACTAAATAAACTTATGGCATATGGAGTTAGGGGTATACCGCATGACCTTATCAAATCATACCTAAGTCGCAGAACTCAAGTAACGCAGATTCATAGAATTTGTCCTAAAACTCATAATGAAATAATATATGAATCAAAAACTAGAGATGTTTGCTACGGTGTGCCACAAGGCAGTGTGTTAGGTCCGTTATTGTTCATAATTTATATTAACGACCTGCCGAATGTTACTCAACATGATATGACGCTGTTTGCAGACGACAGTACTGCTTTATTTATAGATAAGAGAGGACATAATTTTAAAGCTGACATCGAAAAAACACTGACATCTATAATTACATGGCTAAAAGACAACAATTTAAAAATTAATCTTACCAAAACTTGCTATATGAATTTCAGACAAACAAGTACAAAAGAATTTGACATATCAGTTAATAATATGGATATTGCAATAAATGAAGTTAGTGATACAAAGTTTCTTGGTTTAGAAATAGACAGTAAATTAGATTGGAAAAATCATATTGAAAAAGTATGTAAGCGACTGAGTCAACTCTCGCTTGCTCTCTTCAGGCTAAGAAAAGTAACCGGAATTGATGCTTTACTAATTGCATATCATGGATGTGTATCATCTATTCTAAGGTATGGTGTTATATTTTGGGGTAACTCCACCGATAAAAATAAAGTTTTAATAGCACAAAAGCGCTGCATCCGTGCTATATGTGGACTGCGGAGAAGGCAAACTTGTAAACCTCATTTTAGGGAACTTAACATCCTCACTTTTCCCTCATTGTATATCAGTGAGATAGTTATTTTTGTAAAAATGAATTCGCAATTATTTAAATATTATGCCCCAGGGAGTCGACGGGAAGCTGATCTGAAGGCTCACTCGAGTAGTTCGCGGCTAATGCAGAATAGTGTGTTCTGTATGGCACCCAAAATTTATAATAAAGTACCCTTATCAATTAGAGCTATCGATAATTTTGATGAATTTAAAAATGCAGTGAGAAAACTATTAGGCGAAAAGACTTATTATAGCATTGATGAATTTTTAAATGATAAAAATTTATAGCTTAACTTAAATTTTATATATCAAAAGAAATATGTATTCTGTGGTATTGATTATTGACACATTATTATTGTTAAAATGTATATTATTTGATTTGACTTAATACTGTTACTTATTTACTTTATATTCAAGTTGACATCTACAGACAAAGATTTTTTTTTAATGTAGGTACCTATAAGATTTTTTATTTATTTTTGACTATTCGTAATTTACACTATATTATATGGAAATGTTTGTGTGCTTATTAAGGCGAGGTCTAGCGCTCCAACAACTATAAGAACTATGTTATTAAATTATCCTAGACTTATAAACAATAAATGATTTGATTTGAAAATTTGAAGTCGCGGCTGTCTGGTGCCGAGCAATGTGTCCCCAGCTTTGAGGCGACAATTTTTTTCTGGTTTTACACTACCTATGTTTTTTGAAGTGAAAACTTCTTATGGCGCGTTGGGCACTTTTGTGGGTGAGCATTTTCAGCCGTTCTCGCGACAGACGACAGATTTTCTCGCGACAGATGAGATTTTACACAGATATACAGTTTTTTAATTTGGCTGTGAGTGTATTAAGACGTACATATGGTATTTTTTAACGGACGACTATTGACGGACGACAAATGTCGGACGACTATTGACGGACGACAAATGTCGGACGACTATTTGTTGGACGACCGACATTTGTCGCGACTCGGCTGTCTGGTGCCGAGCAATGTGTCCCCAGCTTTGAGGCGACAATTTTTTTCTGGTTTTACACTACCTATGTTTTTTTTATTTAAACTACTAATTTAATTAAACTAACAATATCAAATTTTACTTGGGTTGGCGTCTGTAGTAGTTTCATTAAATACTAGCTTTAAAAAGATTAAGCTATGTATCTGGCGGCTCGCGTTTTGGCCGATTCTAGTCTTGGAGTTTCTCATTAGAATTGTTAAACTCAATACGGTCTTCTTTTTCTTCTTCGTGTCGATGGTAAAGACTAATTTAATAAAGATCAAATCCGTCCACTCCAGCATGCTGCTTGATCTTTGGCATTATAATTGGCTTACATTGGGTCAGTCAGCGTACAGCTACTAGGTCTGCAGGGGCAGAGTAGTAGATGCTGCATGTTTTCCTCGGGAGCCCCGCAGTCGTCCTGGATTTGGCATGGATCAATACGGTACTTTTGAAGTGCTTGAACAATTCGTGGTAAGGTCTCGGAAAATTCTATAGAAATTTTGAAAGGCGATAGTGGAGTGAGGGGAAAATCATTAGCTTTCGTGCTTATTGTGTTTCCTTCGCTTATTATTCCTCTTCTATAGGTATTTGGTGAACAAACCAATCTTGTCCAGAAGTGTTATCTAAGATCTTTATGGAGAATATAACGTTCTCTTTAGATATTTTCTAGATTTTCAGACACTGGTGTGTGACATTCTGAACACCTAATGGACGTTACAATAGTACCTATATTTATTAATACTCTTTCTTACTATGAAGTTTTTACGATGTGTGTCTTTGGAATGCACCCTCCAATGAGAAGTCGACACAAGACACTCATGGGGTTATATTTTTATGATCATGCTCATAAAGGTAACCAGGTGACAACCTCGAGTGCCTAATAGTGACGAGGAAGGTTGAGGGTGTAAGACCACGAGAACGAAGCCCCAAATGGACCAACCAGGTATCCGAAGAACTGGTACGGCTCTACATCAGGCATTGGAGGATAGAGTCTATTGGCGAAAGTTGATCGACTGCACCAGGAGAGTCACGTTTAGTTTTATTTCATTACTTAATTATGTACTAGTCACAATTAAGTTTTAGTGCATATCGTGGGGGTAGTTAAAAAATATGTCATCCGCCATTTTGTAGCGGCAGCCATCTTGAATTCACAATGAAACTGAATATATTAAATTGTATATTGTCATCACAACTAAACTAAAAAAGTTCCGTAACAAAAAAAGGGAACGTTAATACATAGGTATACTTGTATGGTACTAAATACTATCGCAGTCTTGGCAGATAATATATAAGGAGGCGCGCTTATTTGAAGTGAAGCGAGAGACAAAATGAAATGTCACACGCATCGCTGAAGAAAATAAATCGTCTAACAGTAGCTTTAGAAGTTGTGTCGGGGAAAGTATAAGAAGATTTCTTTTCGTTATATTATTGTTGTGTCTCGCTTGTTTGAGTTAGAAGTGTGACAGGTCGAGGTAGAGGGGCTTTTGTTATTCGACTATACAGGGTTATTGGAAATTATACCAGCAAGCCGTTGAGGGCTACTTCTGTGCACCTTAACAAACAACTTTTGTTCTACGACTTTTGGAAATTCGAATAAATTTTCGAAAATTTTGAGTTTAGGTATACCTGAAAATCAGCTGTTCCTTACACGGAGAGGTCATAAACCTTAAAATTTTACTTATTTTTTAAGTTTTATCTACTGTTCTTAGTCTGAATGACTAAGAACAGTAGATAACTGAATGATTTTTCGAATTTACATAACCTCAAAATTTTCAATTTTTTTTTCGAATTTCCAAAAGTCGTAGAACAAAAGTTGTTTGTTAAGGTGCACAGAAGTAGCCCTCAACGGCTTGCTCGTATAATTTCCAATAACCCTGTATAGGTGCTCGAATAATAATAGCAACGAAGTTACGCGTTGATGCATACAATTAGAAGCGTTAAAAATCCGCATCAAAATTCATTGCGTAGTTTTAACGATCTAAGCTTACATAAGGACAGACAGATAGGGAAGTGACTTTGTTTTATACTGTGTAGTGAAGGGTCATTTGCCGCAAATTCACGAACGTATCTTCTAGGTATACCTACCTATAATAGTGTTACATTTTAGACCGTATCGTCACTTACTATCTGGTGAGATAGTGATCAAACGCTGACCTATACTATAAACAAGCAGACAAATATTAAAAGAAAACTATTTTATGACGACCTCTGTGGCGCGTCGGGCGAACACCCGACTGCGACGCAGAAGGTTGCGGGTTCGATTCCCGCCGGGAACAAGTATTTATGCTGACCATAAATTCTTGTTTCTGGTTCTGGGTGTTTCCTATATGTATAATATGTATATATTTACAAAAAAAAAAGTATATAAGTAGTTTATCCGTTATCTGGCACCCATAACACAAGCATTAAGTTGCTTAGCTTGGGGCTGGATGGCGATGTGTAATATGTCCTTAAATATTTATTTATTTATTTAATTAACAATTTTACAATTGTGTAAATTGAAAACTCCAAAAATGTATGGATTTCAGGAAGGAATATTTTTATGGAAAAAACATCTGTGTTCGATCGCATTGGTTTTTATTCAGTCGTGTTTTGTTGCTGTTTCGTTCGTCTTTTGTTTCTGATTTGTGTTGAATCTGGTCAAAACGAATGGGAGGAATGAAATTTTGTTCTTTTCCTAATCTGAGAACAATCATAACGAAGTCTAAAATCTTTATTCATTTAGAATCATTAGCTTGAAATCATATTTTTATATGTTAAAAACTAAGTTGGGATGTATGGTCGAAGACCACATTTTATCATAGTAAAATCGAAAACAAACAAATAAAGTAATTAATAAATATTGCAGGACATTCCACACATCGTCATCTAGCCCCAAACTAAAACTAGACTTGTGTTATGGGTGCTAGACAACGGATATACTACTTATATACTTTTGTTTTGTACATCTTACAATACTTACATAGAAACAAGCAGACCACAGACAATTAACTAAGTATAAATACTTGTCTGAAGCGGGAATCGAACCCGCAACCCTGTTTTTAGCAGTCCGGCGTGACCATTGTGCCAACTGGGCCCACACAACACCAGAGATAGGAGGCCTATAGGTATCACAAACATACCTAGTCACAAACAATTGATTTTATGATACATAAAGCGATACTCGGCTTGGCCATTAGTGAAATTGCTACGTGTATTGTAGGCTGAGCTGTTCAGATGAAAGAGGAAAGAGGTAACACGATGTAGGTATGTGTTAGGTATCTACGTAACCTTGCTCTACTTGGATTTAGGGATGGAACAGGTTCAAAAAGGAATTTGTCGGATATTGTTTATTTTTAACCTACTTAAAAAAATGGGTGTCTGTAAAGTCGGTTTACGGACCGACTTCCGATTCTACGTGATAAAGTCATAAGAAAACATTGATGTTAACCATAGCAATGGGGTTAGGTTTGCTAAACTCCACTTAAACGGCTTCACCGATTCGTATGAATTTTTTTTTATACATATTCGTTAGGTCTGAGAGTCGAACAACATTTTGTTTTTTTTTCCGTTTTTTTTTGCCTGTATATTTTTATCCTTTATTTATTTTTTGACGTCATAAGAAAAAAATGATAGTTACAATACGTTGCTATGGTTACCTTGTTCCCGTAACCGTGATGTCACACTTTTTTGTGAATGCCGGTGTATAATTCGATATTCTTCTTCTTCTTATTTTCGTATCAGTGACGTTCGACCAGTCAAATTTTTCCCGCCCAGTAGCTAGGCACTGCAACTGCAGCGGCGTTGGCCTCTACCAGGTCCTCCAATGTGCAGGTATTAGGGCACAATGGGCATTGGAGTAGGTGCACCATGGACTGCGACTGGGCTCCATACTCGCATTGCTCCTCAGTCGGTGCAATATATCCCCATTTACTCAAATTTTGTCTGCAACGGCCTACTTGGGAACGTTGAAACCTCGAAGACGTTATCATCAAGTCAAATGGAGGAAGTTCTCAATTCGTCATCACTCCGTCAATTATGAATAGTTTAAGATGATAGTGTTAGAAAGTGGATGCTTCAGGTCTGGTCCCAATTTGGTGGGAAATCTGATGAGGATCTTCGGAGTGATGAACAAAAATGCACCTTCAGTGAGCAGCAAATTGCTCAGTTTTCCATTAATTAAGACCATTAATTTGTTATAAATTTTGTTAACACAATGATACAGCACTGTCTATTGCGTGTTGTCGAAAATGGTCAAACTCGCAGTGACTAAAAGCATCAAGATCGTAAACCATCAAAATAGCGATTGGGATATCGCGAATGGTCATAATCATAATTATTTTATTTATCAATTAAGTTTAACTCAAACAGAACTTAAAAACCCTGTTTGAGTGAGAGAACTCTACTCTCTTAATTTTAGATCTCTACTCTTACCTCTTTCCTTTTCTCTCTCTGTCTCTTTTCCTATCAATTTAGTTGAGTTACCGATTGTCCAATGAACATTGGACAAGATTTAACGGACAAGGGTATAACGTGACATTCATGTCAAAGTGCTCTCACGTTTCCTTCGATATCTATTCTTTCCACCAAAACTTAGAACTTTTTTAAGCAAAAAAATAACAGTCGTTTCTCGTCAGTAAACGGGTTATAACCTCCGCTAGATTATAGCTAAGAAGTTATAATAACTTCCATAGAATCCAGGGTCCGACCGAGTTGGGAACAAGTAAACACTTTTACAACTTTGTTGACAGCAGTTAGAGATATATATCCACAGATCTAGAATCACATAAATCACTATTGACTTGCTTCGGATAAAGGTATTCCGACAAAATATATCCGTATCCGTACCGGTAGATATATTAAGATCTTCCCTTAGAGTCATTTTGATCGGTTTTTTTTTTTCGTTTTGATCTTCTTTTGCTTCCCTGTTGACCATCTTTTGTTTCTTTTTTCAATCGTACTTTTTTTTCTTTTTTCAATCGTCTTTTGTTTCTTTATTCGATCGATGGAAACAAAAGATTGTTTCCATTTTGATCGTCTTTTTTTCTTTTTTCGATCGTATCTTTTTTCTTTTTTCAATCATCTTTTGTTTCTTTATTCGATCATCTTTTGTTTTCGTTTCGATCGTCTTTTGTTTCTATTATCAATCGTCTTTTGTTTCTTTTTTTGCGATCGTCTTTTGTTCATTTTTTACCCGGCTATCTTTCGATGTTTGTAATATTCTTTATACATATCTTCCAAAACACTCGATGGATTTCCTTATTTAATTAAAGGTATCGATAGATTCGTCTTATTAGTCCAATTAGTGTTCTTAGTTAGCTGACATAAAAAAATAAACGGGTTGCTAGATATAATTGTTTAAGGCGTTTTTTTTCTTAATTTTCTTTTTCTTCGATCGTCTTTTGTTTTTTGTTTTTCTAGGACAAGGGGATCTGATGAGATTTGAACGAATCATTAACAGCTCGGCTCCCCTGGTAAAGCGTAGGGGATCCGCGGGACTCTCTGATATCATCATCATCTTCCTGCCCTTATTCCAATTTATTTAGCAGTATGTCTTTTTCTTCCATTCACTCCTATTAGTCGTCATCTCATCGTTCCCATTCATCTCTCTCATGTCTTGTCTCACGCAGTCCATCCATCTTTTCTTCGGTCGTCCTCTTTATCTCCATCCCTCTACATTCATACTCATCACTCTTCTAGTCACATGCATCTCCTCTCTTCTCATCACATGTCCATACCAACTTAAACGGTTCCCTTTTACTTTTTCAGTACCTTTTTCAGACCCTCTGATATATCTACACTAATATTATAAAGATGAAAGATTTTTTGTTCGTAACGAATAGGCTCCGTAACTACTGGACCGATTTTGATGAAACTTGTTATGAGGATACATTGATTCATTGGAATTAACATAGGCTACTTTTTATCCCGATATTCTTACGGGATCGGGAGTTACGCGGGTGAAACCATGGAGCGCTGCTAGTTTTAAATAAGATAGAGTGAAAAGGAGTGAAAAACGGATCCCCTAGGAGATTCGTCAGGGGATCCGTTGATAGTCAACCACTACCTTGCCTTCAAAGATGTGTTCACTGGATTAAAGAAGAACAGAAAAAACGTGTGGCACTCAGGGACTGCCGCGGTAAAGCTATTGCATCGTGCGAGTTTCGTACAGTCGTACCATATACACACACGTTAAGCGAACGCTCGGCCGAGCTACATGGTAAGCGGAGTGGGGGATGTTAGGTTTTATTTTCGTTACGGAATTTCTTGATTCGGTGGCCGCGCTCAAAGCCCGCGATAAAAGCTATGCAATAGCTTAAAAAAATCCGACCTCGCTAGAACCTCCTAGAAAGTTAGGTCGTTATTCCAGCTCCACACTCATAACCTCTCAAGTTACAACGCTTCTCCAATGCAATTTACTTCTTTCGCAACAATAGTTACATAGCGGTGCAACGAACCGAAAATATTAAATATGAAAGCAAACGAAGTTCGTACTGACGACGAGGAAAATAACATGTTAGAGTCAGTCTTTACTAAAAATACTCGCTTACATTTTTTACCTATTTTACATATATACAGGGTTATTGGAAATTATACTAGCAAGCCGTTGCGGGCTACTTCTGTGCACCTAAACAAACAACTTTTGTTCTACGACTTTTGGAAATTCGAACATTTTTTCGAAAATTTTGAGGTTAGGTTTACCGGAAAATCAGCTGTTCCTTACACGGAGAGGTCAGTAACCTTAAAATTTTACTTATTTTTTAAGTTTCATATACTGTTCTTGGTCAGAATGACCTTTGTTTTGAAAAATCAGCTGTTTTTTCGAATTTACATAACTTCAAAATTTTCATTTTTTTTTTCGAATTTCCAAAAGTCGTAGAACAAAAGGTGTTTGTTTAGGTGCACAGAAGTAGCTCTTAACGGCTTGCTAGTATAATTTCCAATAACCCTGTATATACATACCTATATTTTACATTTACCTACTAACATCGAAGATTTTCGGAGTATAATTTTGATGAAGAATCATAAAATTCTATAAACACGGGTTCGAGTTATAATCTCACGTTTTCAAATGACCACGGTCAGTGCAACTCGATCGAAACATCAAATAAAATTAAAATAAGTACCTAAGTTATTTTAATACTAGCTGCGCCCCGCGGTTTCACCCGCGTAACTCCCGATCCCGTGTGAATATCGGGATAAAAAGCCTATGTGTTAGTCCAGGTCTCCATGATAGTGATTTAATAAAATAAATAAATAAATATTGTAGACAATTTTACACAGCGCCATTTTAAGTCTAGCCCCAAGCTAAGCTAGGCTTGTGTTATGGTTGCTAGATAACGCATAGAATACATAATATTTCTTTTTTTTAATTAAGATTTAATATACTTATAGATCAGAAACAAAATTAAATATTCATAGCATAAATATTTGTTTGAGCCGGGAATCGAACCCGCCAACCTTTTGCGTCGCAAGCGGGTGTTCGCCCGATGCGCCACAGAGGTCGTCAAATAGCAAAGTCTGTACTTGTACGTGGGGTTCAGCTAATTGGTAATGTGACTGTTCACATTACCAAATAGCTGAACCCCACGTGACCCAGAGCCCATTCGCATATCTGTAAAAAATATAGATTTACCTATTTTGTTATTTTTTTAATAGAATAGTATATTGTTTAAAAACAAAAAAACAGAATCAGGTAACATTACTTTACAACCATACAGATTTGCGAGTGAGCTCTAGGTCACGTGGGGTTCAGCTAATTGGTAATGTGACTGAACCATCATACTTAGTTTCATTAAAATCGGTTGAGTGGTTTCAGAGAAACAAGTAACTAAAAACGACATTGTTACAGACTCTTGTAGAAAAAAGTTTGAGTATACCCGCCTAACGAACCTCTCAATTTCGAACCGAGATATCGTAAAAAATAGAATGACACGCAAACCCGACCCTTTACAAAAAGAATATGTCAAATAAAATGAAGATCCGTTCAGCGTGAAATAAATCTAACCAAGTAGCTACGGAACTCTGAAACGAATTTATTCACGCCCGTAGCGCCCTCTGTAGTTCTATCGACATAGTCGTCACAAATTAAGAGGATTGTGACATTTTTTGATTGAATTTTCGTTTAGGGGCTGTTTTCATTCCTTAAATTGCAACAAAATGTTACGTTATTGATGTCGATCGCTTTAATAGTTTGTATTTTATGGTTAAGGGGAAAGGGTAATGGCGCTCTCTCCATACAAACGTAGTCAACTGTTTCCTTCCAGGATAATAATACTAGCACAAATATTTTTGTGCCATAAAACCTATAACTGCCATGACTATGAAATTAAGATTAAACTAAGTAGGGCAAAATCGTGCCCAAAGGAGTCGGTTACATACAAACAAGCAAACATACAGGTGAAACTAATAAAAGCGTGTTAAAAACGAAGCGCCCGGTTGAGCTACATGGTAGGCGGAGTGGGGGGTATTAGGTTTTATTTTCGTTACGGAATTTCTTGATTCGGTCGCCGCGCTCAAAGCCCGCGATTAAAGCTACGCAATAGCTTAAAAAAATAAAAACAGAGGCAGTTATAAGTTTTATTCTTATAACAAAAATATTTGGTCTAGTGTCATTATCCTGGGCTGAAACAGTCGACTACGTTTATATGGAGTGAGTGATGTCGGTACCCTTTCCTCTTAAGTACATGTTTTATTATTTCAAAAAGTAAAACTTTCTTTGGTATAATTTTTAAGTGTTTTTAGGGTTCCGTACCGCAAAAGGTAAAAAGGGAACCCTTATTAGATCACTTTCTTGTCCGTCTGTCTGTCTGTCTGTCAGGACAAATACTACAGATCAATATAAGTCTAGTTTATAATGAACTAGCTGCGATTTTACCAGGTGTCTCTTTCAAAGTAATATTGATTTCCTATAGATACAGAATACTAATAGTTACTATTAAACTATCCATAAACATCGTTTTGGAATAAGGGGGTTAGAGTTTTCATTTACAAAAATCCGTTCTTCGTACTCTCTGAACCCCCATGCGAAGTTTCAGATTTGTTACTCTTAAAGATAATTTCACAAAAAAGATTTGTACAATTATAGAGCTATCCCCCTCTTAAGAACGTCGCAACGAGCACCAATAATCTTGGATTTTGATACTTAGATAATAACATTTAAACGGCATCAAAAACTTCTATCGCAGACTTCTTATCTGTTTTGGATTCAGTTCATAAATTTGAAGTTGAATGAACTTGCCAGCTGAACGGAATTATGAATGAAACTTTTTCTTGGTATTGAAGGTACTTACAGTTGAATCAATATCAGCTGCTATCTAATTCCTTGAAACTCATAGACTTGGGACAAAGTTGAAAATTGTAAATTGACATGCTCGATGTTTCACTACGAGATCGAATGCGAGATGAGGAGATTCGTAGGCGAATTAAAGGTTTATTCCACTATGATCACCTGGGTAACAAAATTCTACATTTTTGTGTCCTAAAATCACCCGGTGGCAAATCACCTGGGTCAGCAAATTCCACAAGAAAAATTTAGTAGCACCTAGTAGCTCAAAGGATAACTATGCTGAAGTGGCAATGGGCATGTGGCTCGTAGAACTGATGGCCGTTGGGGCAGAAAAATCTTAGATTGGAGACCACGTAGCGGAAAGCGCAGCGCGGGATGGGCTCCGACTAGATGGACGGACGACTTAACTAAGGTCGCGAAAAGTCGTTGGTCGCAGAGAGCATGCGACCGATCGCTCTAGAAGTCTTTGGGGGAGACCAATGTTCAGCAGTGGCCATCCTGTGACTGATAATAATGATGATGAAATTGATATGAGACATTCCATATTCAAATTACAGTGGTAGTCGTACCATGTTTTCATTGTAAGAAATGTGGCAAGCATGGACTAAAGGTGAATATAGACTAGAGTATTTCCTCGATTTCAATGTAATATTCTTAGGAATGGTACTATACAAGCAAATGTAAGGCAACTAAATTCTTTAGTCTATACCCTCTTTATGGGTACAGCTCGTACGATTCGCGTGTGGATTATTGATCATTGCATCTCGGCGTTAGATGGTCTAAGCTAAGGGTACGGCTATAGTGTTTACAACAAAAACAAGACAATATCTGACAAGCGCGTAGGTACTCCTTTATTTCCATACATTAAAATTTGTTTTACACGGTGCCTATCGATTTGTGACACTGGCGTACTATGTGTGATAAATGATGTATCTTTTTGGCATAGCCGTACACTAAGAATCAACAAGCTCTATGATCTTTCAGCCATGGGATAAAAAAACATTTACATGCTCTCTTTATAGCAGTTTTGAATCAAAAGATGTAAAAAGATTCTGTCTTTGTAGTTCTAAAATAATCGAGTCTTTCTAGACAAATAAATAAAGTAGGTAGGTATCTCTAGAAATTGTTGTAGGTACCAATGTTCCCCCTTTTGTCTCTCTTAAAGCGAGGTCTATTGGATTTTATTACTTAAAACTTCGTCTATATTTGCCGAGTCATTTAATCCTGTGAAAAGAAGTTGCCAACTGGAGGGTATTTTCTTCCTTTACTTATAAATTCTTCGCTTTATAGTTACTGTTGTTTGTTGACTAGTTATTGGCTTTTTGAGTGGGGTTAGAAATATATATTGTTCAGTAAGTTGTTGTAAATAGGTTATGTTAGGTTATAAATAGGTCTGACTACAAAAATGAGCTGTTTCCTTTGATTTGTCGTACTATGTTTATTTCCAGGAATTTATTTTTATCAGCAGCACTATCGATTGATCCAAAAATTCAAGACGATAATTTTTTTTTTTGCAAAATTAACAGGTTCTATTCCTGGCTAGGGTAATGACTTTAAAATTCTAATGATGCAGTTATAATTCTTGTCAAAATCGGGCATGTGACTCCTTCCAGTATATTTAGCTATCGTTATAATTTAGGATACCTCTTACGGCCCAAGTAAAAAACACACCCTGTACCTCTTCTACTCCACTTAAATAGTCGATATATCGAGGCTAATAAAAATGGCCACGACTTTACCCACGGATAGGTAAATGACAATAAAAAAATTAAATCTTACAAAGTCACCACAGGCATAAAAAATCTGTAGGGATCATTCTTCATAGATTAGTTTTACAACTTTGATTACAATGCTGAACTTGGAAAGTTCAACGGAAATCCACCGAGAGGAAAAACCGACTTTTGTTATAAACTTTCTCATGTTTAGATAATTATAATAAACAAAACCGGTCAAGTGCGAGTCGGACTCGCGCACGATGGGTCCCGTACCATTATCATCACATAAAAAAATAGATGGCGCTAGTGGTAACAATACAGGAATGAAGTAAATGGCGGTTTACGGTTAATTACGTATTAAAAAAAAACTTTTTACCAAATCTCGTTCAAACCAATTTTGGGTGGAAGTTTGCATGGTAATGTATATCATATATTTTTTTTAGTTTCATCATTTTCTTATTTTAGAAGTTACAGGGGGGGGGGGGGACACACACTTTTTACCACTTTGAAAGTGTCTCTCGCGTAAACTATCCAGTTTAGACGTTTAGAGTTTCAACAGCATAGTTCTTATAAATAGAATTAGAATAAATTATTTTCTATTCTATTCTATTCTTATAGTTTCGGAAAAAAGTGGCTGCGACATACGGCATACAGACAGACATGACGAATCTATAAGGGTTCCGTTTTTTGCCATTTGGCTATGGAACCCTAATAAAGACAAAATATGTAATCAAAATTCAGCAATTAACGTTCCATTAAATAAGAGGAAACCTAATAAGTAAATGAAATCGGAAGTTGAAGGAGTTGAACAACTATATTTTAATTAGTTTTCAGTTCAAGTTAAGAGCTTAGTAAATAACTATACGGGGTTATTGGTAAATATATACCTAATAATATAAAGCTGAAGAGTTTGTTTGTTTGTTTGAACGCGCTAATCTCAGGAACTACTGATTCGAATTGAAAGTAACTTTTGTATTGGATAGTCCATTTATCGAGGAAGGCTTTAGGCTACTTTTTATTGGATATTCCCACGGGATCGAGACTTACGCGGGTGAAACCGCGGGGCGTAGCTAGTATTATATAAGAAAGCGACAGAAGGCTACTTCTTTGCACACTAATAATTAACTTTTTTTCTACGACTTTTGGGACTTTGAACATTACATCAAAAAAATTAAGGTTATGTCTACCTGAAATTCAGGTGTTACTTTCATAAAGGTCAACATAGTTAAGATTACACTTATTTGGTTAAGTTTTATCGACTATTCTAAGTCGGAATTAGCTAATTTTCGTAATAATAGGTATAACATCATATTTCCAAAAAAGTTCTCTTTTCAGAAAGTCGTAGAACGAACGTTGTTTATTTTTTTTACTTAAGATAGGACAGCGTTTGACCATTATCACACCTGCCTGATGATGGGTGACGATGCGGTCTAAGATGTAGTACGCTTTCCTAGAAGTTACCTATGAAGACCCCCAAATTGTACACGTCAGGAAAGACAGACGCAGCCAACCGATTCCATTCCCGATTCTATCCTTGCATGAATCGGTGCCTTACATCAGTCTGCCTAGTTGAATGACGAAATAAGGGATTTAGGAAAATTAGGTCGTAGAGTTCTGTTGCACACTCCCCGAAATGTATCCGATAAAATACCGACAAGCTTGTTGGAAGCCTTACGTTCGTCACTGATGAGTCTCTTGGCTCTTCTCTCAATGGACTCCAACGCCGCCAGCTGATATTTCTGATTGTTAAGGTGCACAGAAGTAGCTCTTAATCGCTTTCTAATACAATAACCAATAACCCTGTATGTTCACAGGGGTGAGAGTGGAGAAGGGTGACAACCCTAACCTGATTTCTACTAACTCAATAATTTACTTAAACAGGATATGTTCCGAAACAGGAACTATACATTTTCCTAATACACTTTGAACAATATGATTTGGGTCCATATATTGTTGAAGATAATATTGATTTTATGAACCCTTTCCGGCAACTAAAGGGTCGCCCTTTTTACATACTTAGTTGTTTTAAACATAAGGTTCAGACAAACTAAGTTACGGATGAATGAAAAGTGTACTTATTTGAAACTAATCCATTTTATTTTCTTGTAGAAATGTTCTAATTCAAATGAAACTTAAATGGAAATTAGTTAAAAAAGTAAAAATTTTGAAGCATAGTCCATCTAAAACTTGTTTTAAATATTTTATGACCAAACGTAGCGCGGGACGGCCTTCGACTAGATGTGGACAGACGACTTAATTAAGGTCGCGCGGAAAGCTGTTGGACGCAGAGAGCATGCGACCGATCGCTCTGCAAGTCTTTGGAGGAGGCCTATATTCCGCAGTGGACGTCCTGTGGCTGATATGCTCATGGTAAAATGTCTTGGGCTCTCAATCCAGATGGCTTCATGCCATGAATCTTAAAAGTCTCTCTCTTTGTGTAAGTTATTTATAGTTATAACCGCTCGTCTGTGGACCGCGCTTTAGAAGCGATGTGTCAAATGACCCCTATCTGTGGACCGCGCTTCTAAAGCGCGCTCGGTGAGCTAACGGAATTTTTATACAGTTGCTTACCATAAACTATGGCTTTATCGCTCTAACTTGCACAAAATGTAGGGAAAACAACAAGGATGGCACAAGGTCACATGCTAACTTACAAAAACGTGCCCAAAGCAGGACGACATGTTTAAAAAAAAGTATCACGTCAGTCTCGTTCCCGCCCGCGCGCGTACGTTGTAAGTTGGAAGCCAAGCACATTGAAAGAAATGTATTGAGAGACATGATTATTTTTAATGAAATAATTTGTATTATTGTATAGTTATGTAATGAAACTAAAACTATTTGAAGTATTGGTATATTTTTTATTTATAACGACTTTTGTTCAAAAAACTGGGAAAATTAGCCTCACCCCAAATTTCAAATTATAATTAATAGTACATTGCAAGACAATACTAGACTTAACCATGTTTAAGATGTTAGCTTATTTCATAACGATTCCAATTATATATAAATTATATAGCTCCGATACATAACTTAAGAGTAATAGTCATTTTAATCACCCGGAAGTACCACCACGGCAGATAATAGTTTTTGGGACGTTACAACGTTAACGATAAAAGAAAGTCAAAATTGCTCTTATAGGTAACCATAAACAATAAGCTTACCTTAAACCAAGCCATAGTAGAGTCATCGTAGAGTACCACCCATTCTTCAGACCATGAGTTCCATAAATATTTTCCTGAAAAAAAAAAGTTATTAAAGATTTTAAATAGAGCATAATTAATTAATAAATGATAAATACCTACCTAGACCAATTTGGTACTTAAAACAAGATTTATATAAAAAAGGAGAATTTATTTATTCTTCTTAAAAAAAAACGAAAAACTTCGAAAAATATGTATGTTTTACAAAAAAAGTATATATGTTTTGTATCCGTTATCTGGCGACCATACATAAAGCCAAGTTGCATAGCTTGGGGCTAGATAGCGCCATGTGGAATGTCGTGCAATATTTAATTAAGTTAAATATTATTATTATTTTATTTATTATGTAGCGATCTTATTTATCTTACTTCTGATTAATCCAAAGATTAATAGAATTTAATTACAATCCCAAAAGTAATTACTCAGCTATATTTCCAATATAAGATCTTTAATAGGAAGCCAGTCAGCTTCCTAATAATGGCCAATAGGTACCTAAAAACAATTTGGACTAACTGCAATTACAATAATGGCTCGTAAATAATAAAACAGCCATCTCATTCACTCCCCTAAGACACGCTACGTGACAGAATGGGACATAACATCAATGCGGAATGACAGGCTATATGATATTTTATACTCTCGTTACTCGCTGACGTTTCTACTTCTACCCTCGAAAAGGTATAGGGTTGTCAGTAAAATGAGCTTGAGAATTATTGTGCGATAAAACACAGTATGTTTACGATTATCGATAAAAGTCTAAGGTATCGGAATACAATAGGTTTAATGGTCGGAGACGATTGAGAGGGAATTGGTTTTAATCGATATTTATAAGCGATTTCAATTTTCACGTTATATCGACGCACTAATAACATACTTGGGTGTCCATTTCACTAGATTAAGATAAATTTCTTTCAGCAAGAAAAAAAGAGAATGTTAGCTTATCACAAGTGAACAGATGGTATAAGATGATAGCACGCTTTCTTAGAAAGATCTTCATCTTCATCTATCACCAGCCAGGTGTATAATATCATTTAAGAAGAAAAAGAAAGAAGTATCATCATATAATTTAAGAAACTAGGTCCACCCGGTCCTGAGGAAATCGGTGGTGACACACGGACAGACAGACGGACAAGAGAGTGATCTTATCAGGGTTCCTTATAAGATCACTTTTCATTTCGATCAGGCGCAAGTAGGTACTACTAAAATGCGGTATTTTTCTAGTATGCTTCGAGATGCTTTAAGAGGAAAGAGTACCGGGCGCTCTCTCCGTACAAACGTATAATCGACTGTTTCCTCCCTGGATAATGACACTAGAGCAAATATTTTTGTTGCATAAAACTTATAACTGCCATGACCATGTCCCTATGTTTTTTTTTCTTTTTAAAATCTTAATTTCTATTATAATTAGAAAATGAAAAAACCAAGCCATAGGGGCATAGTCATGGCAGTTATAGGTTTTATGCGACAAACATAATATTTGCTCTAGTGTCATTATTCAGGGAGGAAACAGTCGAATACGTTTGTATGGAGAGAGCGCTGGTTCCCTTTCACCTTAATGGAGGAACGGAACCCTAAAATCTTATTTTTTAAGTATACTAGATACTAGTAATTTCTCGTATAATTTTTCTGTGAAAATGTCGTAGTATGGGTCTAAACGAGTTGTCAACCCTAGATTAAGATAAATTGATAAGAATTGTCGTAAAGCGACTTTTATTTATGAAGTCGGAACCAGGAAGACATGACGGGGTTTCGGTAAAATATAAGGCGAAATAATTTGAATGAAAACTGATTGTTATGTACAGTTTCACTACGACTACCTACCTACTATGAACATTTATTATTTAACATAACACGGCAAAGTTAATAGAAAAATAATTTTATCGTCATTGTACAGTCACATTACCAATTAGCTGAACCCCACGTGACCTAGAGCTCACTCGCAAATTTGTAAGATTGTAAAGTAATGTTACATAATTATGTTTTTTTGTAAACACTATACTATAAAATACAATATTAAAAAAATAACAAAATACGTAAATACTCTATTTTTCACAGATATGCGAATGAGCTCTGGGTCACGTGGGGTTCAGCTAATTGGTAATGTGACTGTACAATAGTATTGAAAATCTACACTAATAAAAGGAAATATTTTTGTATTTCTATTTTTTTTTTGCTATTTTTCTATCTCTTACTGTTTCTTATTTGTGTCGTGATTGTTCGGATAAATTATATTCTATTCTATTTTTCTGTTTGTAACGACTAGGCTCCGAAATTACTGGATCGATTTTGATGAAACTTGTATGATGGTATGAGGATACATTGATTCAATAGGAATGCTGGGCCGTGAAGAAGAAGGATGAGAGAAGATTGCATGCAGCGGAGATGAGAATGTTAAGATGGATGTGTGGAGTAACGAGGATGGATAAAATAAGGAATGAGTATATTAGAGGAAGCCTGAAAGTAGCACCGGTTACTGAAAAAGTATTGATTGTATAGCTCAAATTAAAGACTTCTCTATGTTTAAGAGAGAATTACATAATTTTTTGACGGAAAAGTCCTTTTAAAGCCTTAAAGAGTATTTACCAATGTATAGAATGAGTTAATGACATATAATTGACTTGATTTTTATGTAATAACTTTTGATTTTATTATTTGACATTTCACTATTAATTTAGACTAATTCACATACCTCAAATGAGGTTAAATAGCCAAGTACTTTATTATAATTTTGACATCTTATTACTCTATTTAATGTGAATAAATGATTGATTTGATTTGAAAAGGGAACCCTTTAAGTTGGTATGGACATGTGATGAGAAGAGAAGAGACGCATGTGACTAGAAGAGTGATGAGTATGAATGTAGAGGGATGGAGAGGAAGAGGACGACCAAAGAAAAGATGGATGGACTGCGTAAGACAAGACATGAGAGAGATGAATGAGATGACGACTAATAGGAGTGAATGGAAGAAGAAAACATACTGCGCCGACCCCAAATAAATTGGGATAAGGGCAGGAAGATGATGAACATAGGCTACTTTTTATCTCAACATTCTCAGGGGATCGGGAGTTAGGTACGCGGGTTAAACCGCGAGCTTAGGTGCTGATGATAGTTCGAGAAATAAATATCTCATGACCTAAAACGTAAATACTGCTTCGTTCTACATTCCCCTGTCAAACAATTCCGATTTCCATTAGATAAGTAGGTTAAACATTTGTTATAACTTTAGTGTTACTTTATTTGTTTTGTATCACTAGCTGAGCACCGCGGTTTTACGGGATAAAAAGTAGCCTATATTATTTCCCTTTTGTAACCGTGGTACACCCAGTAGTACCTTTAGTGGTACTACGGTTACTTTTTCATTACCGTGGTACCCCAGTAGTACCTCTGGTGGTACCACAGTTATAAAAAAATAACCGTAGTACCACAGGTGGTAAAGTAGTATTTCCAATAAATCAATGTATCCTCATACCAAGTTTAATCAAAATCGTTCCTGTCACAGCATCCATATAAAGTACATTATACCGTAAAATAATACAAAACTTAGATGAACTGTGACGTCATCGACTGTTATCGAGCTGTGTATTTTTTCACTTTTTCGGAAAAAAAAACATAGTTGTTTGTTAGTTTGTAATAAACTTTTGCGATTTTTTAAAAACCAACAACAACAATCTTACTTTGTATACCTATTAATTTTATTGTTAACGTTAAACAATATCCGCGAAATCGACACGCGATGTGCTTGTGGGCTAAATACTAGAAAGATTTTATGGTGGGATACCTTCAACTAAGTTCTGATAGCCTAGTACTTACAGAAAAAATACTATCAAATTCTATACACGAGTACCTGTGAGTAAAAGGTTTCTTATACGAATCAGTAATACCTCCTGTATGGTTCTGACAGCCTGGTACTGGCGTGGCGTTACCGTTTTTTGTATACTATCACAACTCGTGATAGAGTAACTGTAAAAATTATTAAACCATTAAGTTCTGAAAGCCTAGTACTTACAGACCAATTACTATCAAACAATATACACGGTAACTGAAAGTGGTTGAGGAGTTTGATCTTATACGAATCAGTATAACTCCCACATAGTGCTGACAGCCTGGTATTGGCGTTACCGTTTGTCGAATACTATCATTCCTGTATGGTTCTGACAGCCTGGTACTGGCGTGGCGTTACCGTTTTTTGTATACTATCACAACTCGTGATAGAGTAACTGTAAAAATTATTAAACCATTAAGTTCTGAAAGCCTAGTACTTACAGACCAATTACTATCAAACAATATACACGGTAACTGAAAGTGGTTGAGGAGTTTGATCTTATACGAATCAGTATAACTCCCACATAGTGCTGACAGCCTGGTATTGGCGTTACCGTTTGTCGAATACTATCACAACTCGTGGTAGGGGAAGCTGTAAAAGTGGTGAACTATTAAGTTCTGATAGCCTAGTACTTATGGACCAATTACTAACAAAAGATTAGAAACTTTACATACATTTTGTATGAAGTAGATAGTTTATATTACACCGTGCATGATCCATGGCCCGTCCGGGCCCGGACGACGCTGGTCTACTCTACGGATCCGCCCCGTCCCCTCGGTGCCTGATGACCTGGTGTAATATAACGTCCAGCACTCTAATGACAATCATCCCTAAAGGATTAGGGCTAGGATACATCTTGGCCACGAAAAAACTGGTCTGCAGGTCAAAAATCCACTTTTTAAAGTCTATGGGTAGATTCGTCTGGATCAGTTTAGAGTAACGTCATGTCACATGTGTCTCCTATAAAAAAATTGAAGGGATATTTCGGCACTATCCTTTAATTTTTTGCAGGAATCAGTTTACCTCCTATAGAGTTCTTACAGCCTGGTACAAGCGTTACCGTTTGTTGAATACTATCACATCTCGTGGTAGGGGGGAGGGCAATGTAAAAGTTTACTAAGCGATGAATAAGTGGGTCGCGCTGGCTGCCCTAGTTGTGCGGTGACTTGACAAATAGTTAACCTACCTAAGTGCTTATTTTATGAGATAAGACCTACTTTAACTTATAAGTACAGTGTCAATCAATCCTGTAATCCCTCTGAAGGACAGGTTTTCCTGGACCAAAAAAATACACTTATAGAAGAAAAACTGGTATTTTCTAAGGTTTTCTCGACTTTTAATTCTATAAAATAAACGCTAACTTCATTATAAAAAATAATGTTTTGTAAGTTTAGAAAATATACCCTTACGTATTTACCAAAAGTTAAAAGGAAAATTTTCTTATAAATTTATTCTTTTGTTTTCATGCAATTTATTTTTATTTTTGTGTTGTTTTAATGTTTGGTTGTATTCACAATATACTACTTTAACAAGGTTTACGTATATTTTAATTTAACGTAAGGTAAGTAAGGCGAGTAATACGGGCCACCTGCCACCTTGTTTAAAAACTAAATAAAATAGGGAAATATTTTATACTAGCGACCCGCCCCGGCTTCGCACGGCTATATTAGGCATGTATTTAACCTTTCTCTTGAATCACTCTATCTATTAAAAAAACCGCATCGAAATCCGTTGCGTAGTTTTAAAGATTTAAACATACAAAGGGATATAGGGATAGAGAAAGCGACTTTGTTTTATACTATGTAGTGATTTACTGTATTGTATTGTCAATCTGAAAAACAATTCGTGTGTTTATTTTCTTGTTACTTTGTTATGAATATCAAGGTTTTTAAAAACCTTTTAATGGCCCTTATTACCCGCAGCTACCTTACGTAAAAAGGTTTACTTACGTTTGTATCGTAGCATGTAGCCTCCCTTGATTTGTGTACCCCCATGTTCTGTAACAAAACATATTATTGTCAAAATAACTACTTAAATTGCTACAGGTATCAAATATGGACAAATTGCCTATAAATAAATAAATATTGCAGAACATTCCACACATCGCCATCTAGCCCCAAGCTAAGTAACTAGACTTGTGTTATGGGTACTAGACAACGGATATACTACTTATATACTTTTCTTTTGTAAATGTATACTTATAATACATAGAAACAATCAGACCACAGACAAATATCTAAGCATAAATACTTGTCTGTGGCGGGAATCGAACCCGCAACCCTGTGTTTGGCAGTCCGGCATGGTGACCATTGTGCCAACTGGTCGTCAAAAAAACAAATTGCCTATGCCTGCTACTTCGTCCGCGTAGGGTATGAATTTTCCAAAAATCCTTTCAAAGGCTGCCTGTCCACAGGAGCGGAGCGAGGTAGTGGGGCGAGGTAGCGGAGCGACGTTTCCACCAATAGAATTGCACTGCACGCAGAGTTTTTATGTTGCACAATGTACAAACGCCGCTCCGCTACCTCGTTTCGCTCCTGTAGACAGGCAGCACACTGAGACGGTACCAAGAGTCCGGTACCGTCTCTCTGCCATTATTTTTATAATATTTTAGTATCTATGCACAGTACCATTCTGAGACTGACAGGACGTGCATAAATAATAAAATCAAAAAATAAAAATCTATTTTTTCCCACTACTAAATTATTCAATAAAACAGTTTTCAAGAAACCACTTATTCTACTCATTTAATTTGCATTTAAAATTTTACCCTTATAGAACTTTAAGATAACTAAGGTAGCATTTATAAATTGATATTGTTGTTGACGACCCAGTTGGCACAATGGTCACCATGCCGGACTGCCAAACGCATGGTTGCGGGTTCGATTCCGACCTCAGACAAGTATTTATGCTTAGAGATATTTGTCTGTGGTCTGGTTGTTTCTATGTATTAGAAGTATTTACAAAAGAAAAGTATATAAGTAGTATATCCGTTGTCTAGCACCCATAATATCAGTCTAGTTACTTAGCTAGAGGTTAGATGGCGATGTGTAGAACGTCCTGCAACATTTATTTAATTACATTTAAACCATATTTATTTTCCATAACACAACACATATACATAAAATAAACTACAATAAGTACATAAGTCATTACACAACAAGATAATATGTGCGTGCAATGGAGGGTGCAGTCTCAGCAATATGCTGTGTGATGTGTGACCATCCCACCGCTACTAATTTTCAGCCACACACATACACACACATTCATTTTACACTCACATTGTCATGTTATAAATACATACCTATTTAGTGTAAAAACCTTATAACTACCTATATTATATAGGTAAATAAATCATCTAATTTGATTTGACTATAAATCGGTCACTGAGACACCCACTCGTAACTAATTTGCTTCCCATTTGAATCTCTATAAAACTACAAAAAACCGTTCTTCATTCAACGTACGTAGGTACAAACAAGATGAGAATTGTTAACAAAAAGTCTATTTTTGTGGTAAACAAGAAAATTTCCAATGGTAGAGTAGGGAGCAAGTCGCCGTGAGGAGAATAACTTAAGTAGAGATTAATGCGAATACACTGCTGGCTCAAATTGCCGAGTCTCGTACCTGACAGTTTGGGTAATATGTACGTACAGTATGGGTCATAAGTAAATGATCAGTTTGCTACAATAAATAAATATTACAGGACATTCCACACATCGCCATCTAGCCCCAAGCTAAGTAACTAGACTTGTGTTATGGGTGCTAAACAACGGATATAGGTACTACTTATATACTTTTCTTTTGTAAATATATACTTATAATACATAGAAACAACCAGACCACAGACAAATATCTAAGCATAAATACTTGTCTGAGGCGTGAATCGAACCCGCAACCCAATAATACTACGGTTTACGGTTTAAGAATCTTTATTTCTCTCAAGAATATAATTCATTTATTAGAGAAACATAAGTATTAGTACTTACATAAATCAGCAATTATCAATTTGGATTATTAAGTTGATAGGTACACTTCACACATATCCATATAACAGTGCACAAACAATTAAATTAACGTAGTAAACGTGAACCAAAAACTAGACATTAGAAGAAATGATGGAACAACAACACATCAATTTTACACAATCAAAAACAAAGTGAAATCTCTACTCATGTGGTGAAGGTACAATAATACTATCAACAAGTATTAGAGTTACGACCTTCTTCTAATGGACGTTACACACAAACTTAAATACTTGAACCTTTTTATCGGCGCAGTCCCCATATGGGACCAGCCTTTAAAAAAGTCAAACTTCCGTCAAATGGCGCAGTCCCCATAGGGGGACCAGCGTTTTCACGCGACTATAACCTTTATTTCTATGAGAATAGAGTCTTTAATCCTGTGAACAATGTATTACCGGAAAAAGCACATTGAAATTCTCTATGGCTTACAATACTCAAAAGACTTGACGTCGAAACAAAAAACTGACAAAAATGAGTAATAAATTACAGGTCGCCATTTTTTATACGACGTGGGTTCGATCCACAGGTTACGTTGTTATAATGTTCAAATAGTGCTGCACAGAATTATAAACGTTACGGTGGGCAGAGACTTTTGACCGTAGATTGTACGGTCGGCACCATAATTGCAGACCCACCGTAGAGCTCCAAAACGGCTGTTATAAGAATGTTTTTAACACGAGCAAGATTTTAGCCACGTTGAAGTTTGAAGTATTTTAACTCATGAAACAAAGAAAAGTTATTAGAATGAAAACATTCCAATAATAGTAAAGAAACTCTACGGTGTCCGACCGTACATAAAATACCTACAAAATCTATACCTACCTATATAATAAAGAAAGGAAAAACGGGTGCGTCTACTTATGTACGCGCGTGAGACGTTATACTCCTAGAAGTAATACCAACTCATGTGGTAATACGTCCGTCTGTCTGATATTTATTTTGCGGCTTCAACTTAGAAGACTTATGTACTTAAAGGAAAAAATATTATATTATGGAAAAAAACTGGTTGCCTGTAAAGTCGGTATACGGGCGAAAGTTTTACGTGACAACAACTGTGCTCGAGTGGAAGGGACGCGTGCCTTTCACTTTTTATGTCTGTCTCTCTCGCTCTTAGGCGGGCTAACCATGCCCGCGTGCCTCTCACTCGCTCTCATTGTGAGCGCATAACGTCAGCGGAGCGTAACGCAGTTTCTTGAAGTGTCACCCGGCAAACCAATTTATAAAACGTTGTCACGTCAAAATCTCATTTTTCATCGGTTTCTTATGGCGTTATGACGTAAAATTGTCGTCCGTAAACCGACTTTACAGACAACCATTTTTTTTCCTTATGAGGACAACGGGCACTTATAAGTAATATCGAGCTCCACAAAACAAAAAAAAATGGTAAATATCCTGTTTTAGATTGTAGTCAAAGTATGTTGAGAGGGTGAAGTTTTCAAAATGTATTAGATATGAAGGGAAAGCTCTTAAAAAATATGAAAGATACAGAAAATTTTTGAAACAAACCACAGGCCAGATTTTGTTAAAACCTATAACTTTATTATTTAATTTTGAACTCTGATAAAATGAGTAAGTAAGTAGAAACTGATTTTGCAAAAATCAATAGAGTAAGCTACTGGCGATCCTAAAGCTGGCTTCTTGTCACAGCGAGTTAGTCTCCTATTTCAGCGAGGGAATGCTGCCAGCATCTTGGGGATAACGTCTCGAGAAAGTGCAGATGAGGGCTTTCTCTTGTTTTTGGTTAGAATATAAATTAATTTTAATGTAGTGTAATTAGTTTATTTTTAGAACGAAAGTTCCATATCGCGCTTTGCGAAAGACACTTTTTGCTATAGTTGTAAGCCGTGCGGCATGCGCGTGTTTCTCTCACCCTCTCTCATAGAAAGCAAGCCAGTTATTTTCGTTTCGTCTTTCTATTTCGCATTGAACAGTGTGGTGTCGCGACGATTATTTACAAAAAAAAATTACAATTCTTTCACTAATTAATCGAAAGGAACTTCGTTCCATCCGGGTGTCCCTTGGCACCTCTCAAGTTTTTTTTATCTTGATTAAGTATATTTGTAATTGACTGACAGACGATTTAATTAAAGTCCCAGGAAGCCGTTGACCGCAGAGGGCATCCGAAGGATCGCTTTGGAAGTCTTTAGTAGGGGCATATGTTCAGCAGTGGACGTTGTGTGGCTGATATAATGATATTATTTATAACTAGCGATCCGCCCCGGCTTCGCACGGCTATATTATGCATGTATTATACATATAAACCTTCCTCTTGAATCACTCTATCTATTAAAAAAACCGCATCTAAATCCGTTGCGTAGTTTTAAAGATTTAAGCATACAAAGGGATATAGGGACATAGGGGCAGAGAAAGCGACTTTGTTTTATACTATGTAGTGATGTAGTGATGATGTATACTTTATTACCAACTAGCTTATTACACCCGCGTAAGTCACGATCTCGTTTGAATATCGAAAGAAAAAAAAAAGTATCCTATGTCCGTCTCCTGGTTCTAAGCTACCTCTCCATCAATTTTCAGCCAAATCGGTTCAGCCGTTCTCGAGTTATAAATAGTGTAACTAACACGACTTACTTTTATATATATAAGAAGATATAAAATAAAATATAAAATAGGCACCTACAGTTTCTAATTACGATCAAACCCTGGACACAATCAGTTAGTAGTTTTTGTTGTATGTAGTTTTCTCTTCCTGCGAAAAAAGGCAATTTGATCGCGGCAGTATGGGATGACCTTTATAGGTACGTTTTGTGGGTAGATTAACCGAACCAATGAGTGTCAGTAAACCGATATTTCTTAGAATACGTTCCGATTTACGCAATCCATTGTCACGTTATCGATTTTCAGTTAATCAGGACAGAAATTAAGTAAGGTCGAGGAAATATGAGCGTCTTTCTTTTGTTATAGTTAGCTCCAATTATTTTAGTGACTGTGTTGGTAGAGTGCGTCTCATCAAATAGTTTTTATGCCGTCATGTTGGCTCCCCTGTCTCCCTGAATTCAAGGTAGCAGATTCAAGATATTAAGGTAATATTTATTTGCATTGCTGTCAACATAACGGCATAGGAACTATTTGATAAAAAGCACGCTACCATCTGCTTGAAATATTTCGAGTACCTACAGCCACAGAATAAACAGGGTAATTTCCAAAAGTCGTAGAACAAAAATTGTTTGTTTAGGTGTACAGAAGTAGCCCTCAACGGCTTGCTAGTATAATTACCAATAATCCAGATATGTCAATATATTTCGTAGCATATGGCAGGCGGACACGAGCGGTGTAGCCGGATTCTACCTGGTTGTCGGATATCCGACTTTACCCGGAAATGTCTCCTTTTAAAAGTCCTGTCCAGCCAAGGCCAGTCCGGTTTTTATCAAGCTTTTGATAAGCCATTGTACCTCATACATAGTATACCTTCAACATTCAAGTAGGTTAAAAAACGCCGTTTCCACACAAAAATTAATAGCATCTTTCTTTCCTTAATAATGTTTGTTATTTTTTTTATTTAATACTAGCGACCCGCTCCGGCTTCGCACGGCTATATTATGCATGTATTATACATATAAACCTTCCTCTTGAATCACTCTATCTATAAAAAAAAACCGCAACAAAATCCGTTGCGTAATTTTAAAGATTTAAGCGTACAAAGGGAAATAGGGACAGAGAAAGCGACTTTGTTTTATACTATGTAGTGATAGTGAAGAGCCTACACTTTCCCACTGCAGGGTAAAAGCCACTCAACCTTTTTACTATTGACTGCGATATGTAGCTATAGCACACCAATCATTCATATTTGTGTCAAAATCATCTCGCCATCGTCGCGTCGCGTGTCGCCTCCGTGTTGGTGTTTCTTTGTTTTGTGTAATCATTTCATTAATAAACGGTTTCGAAGCATAAGATCAAAAACGCGAAAGGCCAATACATATACATTTTTGGCGTATCGCGTATTCAGATTCGTCAATTCGTGAATCACTATGTTAGTAAATTACCAAAAACACAAAAACATGGCTTGTACTTATCTATCTTTTTCTATTTTTTTCTTCAATTAAAAGTTAAAGTTAAGTTTATATTGTACCTCTTATGAAATAATAAAACAACCTAAATTTCAATAATTTTTAAAATTTTATTGTGGTTTAAACGAAGCAAATTAGTACGTTTGCGTGTCTGTATGTTTGTTAGTCTTTCACGCAAAAACTCCCGAGTCAATTACATTGCAACTCTATAAGAAGATAGCTGAAAACCTGGATTCACATATTATAAGCTACTTTTTATCCCAATATTTTTACTGACTCGCGACTTAAGGTGGTGAAACCGCCAGACACAGCAAGTTACCAACAAACCTTTACGTAACATATCAACCTTTCTACCTAACAAAGTAAACAAAGTAAAAACAGAATTCATTCATTCATCTACCCTTGAACCAGTAAATCTTCTACACCCACTTTACGACACTAAACTTGGCCTAATTTAAAAATATTGACTCCATTCGGGACCCTTACCTTTTCGTCCACAATATAATTCTGTACATAGGTATACTATGACCACGTTAACTTATACCGTGATTATAACCTTACAGTTCTTGCATTTCACGAGTGCGCTCGGCCTTTGTAGTTGTAATCTATACATATAAAAAACTTTGTCCTGAACGACTGACGACTGACTGACTGACGGATCAACGCACAGCCTAAACCGCTGATCGTAGAGAACTGAAACATGGAGGGTGTGTTTTAGTAAGTAGTTTAAGTAGGTACACTACACATACGTGTACCAACTAAACAATATTATTCTACGCATTATTCTGGCAATCTTATGAATTTGCTTTTTATGGAAGAACCTACCTTTTGCAACACAGTTTTCCAACTAATGCAAGAGGTAGAGTCGTATAATTGTTATTTTATAATTATTTTTTGGTAAATAAAGATATTTGATTTGATTTTGTATGATAAGAAAGGATTTTCCGAAATTTGACCCCTTAGGGGGTTAAAAAGGGGGTATGGGACAACGTGATTCCTTGGTCCATTTTCGACATTAACGTGGACGAAGTCGCGGGCTAAAGCTAGTCTAGACTAATATTATAAAGCTGAAGAGTTTGTTTGTTTGAACGCGCTAATCTCAGGAACTACTGGTTCAAATTCCAAAAATCCTGTATGCTATAAAAATGTTGTACTGGATAGTCCATTTATCAAGGAAGGCTTATAAATAGGCTACTTTTTATCCCGATATTCCCACGGCATCGGGAGTTACGCGGGTGAAACCGCGGAGCGCTGCTAGTCGTAAATACACATCTCCAACGACATGGAGCGGTCAGTAGCGAGCGACACATATACAGATTGATCACTCACACAAAAAAAGGCCGCGCGCACTCGTGAATTGCAAGAACTGTACACAAAGATTACAAAACGGTGATGGCTTAGTCCGGGTTCGAATCCCGGCCAGCCACGTACCAATTTTCTTAAGAAAAATATTCTATTCTATTCTATTCTGGATATGGTCGACTAAGCTGAGAGGGTAGTAGGTGCTGGGCAAGCCCACTCCATCCTCACGCAAAAAGGACCCAATTAAAAAGGGTCAAATTGCAGAAAAACAGATAATAACCAGATACCCCAGATAAATTGTCTGTAAGGTAAACTTCCAGGTTTTTTTACGAACACAAAAAGGGGCTTAGAGAGCTCACCGGGACGCCACATTGCGACGCGACGTCGCCGACTACATATCAAAGTATATCTCAATTTTATTTAAAAAAAGTTTATATTTCCAAATAAGTAGAACAAAAGTTCTTCGCCAAGACGTCTAGAATAACCCCCTTTCGTATTATAAACCCTTCTTCAAAAAAATTGTGTCTCTTTTTTATTTATAAAGTATCCGTAAGCAAACTGAACGTGTTCGTACTATAGTATACGTGTCTACCTACTCTCGGAGGAAATCATGGGAGAGCGGTCAGATATGGTATGGGCCGACCTCCGGCTCCACTCGGTGACGTCACATCTATACTTTGCACTTAGCCTCATTCCTTACTACCCTTGGCTATAGACGTTCAACATTTACTAATCATAGAGGTATAATTTAGGCTCGGCGCAAAGCCACCAACTACAGCTACCAGTGGCTAGCTACTAGCAGTTCACACGATTTTTTGGGTGACCAATTAACAGTGTGGCAAAAAAATGTTTTCGTGAGCCCCTTCGTGCTTCGGAAGGTGCGTTAAGCTGTTGGTCCCGGTTGTTACCTCCAGTAGCAGTTGTTAGGTCAAGTTAGAGACCTTAGGGCGATCCGAAAACTCTAACAATAGGTGAGCCACACCACTATACGAGAAGAAGAAGACGCGATTTTTCACACATTTTGACGCATTTTGGCCATTTTTATCTTTCATATTTCATCTTGGTGGCAGCGACTCGCTACAGTAGTGTCTGCGACTCGCTACTTGTGGTTGCTACGGGCCACACAAGGCGGATTTGTGCTGGCTTCCGAACACCGGTGGCTGTCGCTCGCTTCTGACAAACTCATACAAATGTTAGCGGTAGCGCGCAACCGTCACCGGTAGCTGTAGTCGGTGGCCCGTTTGGGCCGAGCTTTATACACACGTTTGCCCATAGCCAAATGTACACTATAGGCGAGAAGATACTAAACAATATTTTTAATATTTTTGAAATTTGACATTGGATAGTTTGTTTTTCTTGTCTGGCAACACTGGCTGCCATCTTCATTCACGTTTTAGTGCGCGGCCTCGCAAAATTATTTTTCGTTTTCTCGATTAATATTTTAAATAGGTACTCGTATAGTTAAAAAGGTTTTTAAAACCCTTGATATTAGTGGTAAAATAACAAAAAAATAAACAAACATTGTTTTTCAGATTGACAATAAAGCAAATATTTATCTAGTGACCTATTTTTAAGGAGTTTTCCCTTTTTTTTTTTTAACGATTTATTTAGTTTTTAATTAAGGTGACAGGTAGGTACGTGGCCGCAGGTACTTACCTTAATAAAGAAAATCCAATTATGATAGCACTTCACTTGAGGTAAGTTCATTTAATTATTAATTATAGTACCTACTTGTACTTACTTACTCAAAACTCAAAATTCTTTATTTATTGAGAAATATACAATTTGCACGAGATCACAAACTAAGTTAGGATGTGTGCCTTCGGAACGCGCCGACAAAGAAATAAGGTCAATATTGCGAATATTTGAAGGTATTATTTGAAATGGTGCAATTAAATTCACTTCCGTTCTTAATATTTAATTATTAATTTAATCTTTCTACGAATGGAATACAGGATTTTAGCCTTTTGGCGGCTTAGGTATATTAGGAAAAATCTAGGTACAAAATGACTATAGAACGTGAAATTGTTAAGAAAGAAAATTGAAGAGACGTATAATAATTATTACCTAAAAAAATGATGACTTAATATCGTCCTATGTTAACCATTTTTTAGTTATTTCCAAAAAAACTAAAAAAAAATGGTTGCGTGTAAAGTCGGTCAACAGACGATAAATACGTGATAACTTCCGAGGAAAACGATAAAGAATTGAGATATTTTTCCCTTTTTTTTATTTACCTTTGTCCCCTTTGTTATTTCTTTATAATATAGTGACGAATAGAACTTCACCCTCGCACTCGTCACCATAACACAAGCCCAGATGGGCGTTATTATTATTATTAAACACACACACACACC
Source organism: Idaea aversata (assembly GCA_907269075.1). Classification (NCBI taxonomy): domain Eukaryota; kingdom Metazoa; phylum Arthropoda; class Insecta; order Lepidoptera; family Geometridae; genus Idaea; species Idaea aversata. Next base: position 3,256,553 of record OU026100.1, read on the forward strand.
ATCACTTTAGTAGACGTTATCATGTTAAAAATACTAAATCGCTAACTACACACTGTAATATAAAATGCTAGGTAAGTCTTACACCTATATTTTGGTTCGACTCATCAATATTCTACCAAGCCCGAGACGTAATATTATAAAATTCGTCCAGCAGGTGGCGCTGGCGATGGCGCACCCGCTCGGGACCAATATTGGTTTTATGCTAATGGTTATTTACACAGAACTACTAGATAAGGTCGGTCCTATAGCTACTTTTACTAGATAAATGTAAGCTTTTATATTATTTGGAGATTCAGAACTGGAGCTTTCGGTGAGTACTTTAGTCGAATTAGTAAGCTCGTCGTTTTAAGTGCTTAGTTGTTTATCAAATACTAGCTAAGTTTTGTTTTTGTTTAGATCGTCTCTTGTTTGTTTGTGTTTAGATCGTCTTTTGTTTTTTTAGTTCGGATAGGCTAATGTTTCTTGTTTCGATCGTCTTTTGTTTTTTAGTTCGAATCGGCTCTTATTTTTGCTTTTTGATTTGGTTCAGTTTTCTTTTTTTCTGTTTTAATCGTCTTTTGTTTTATTAAGTTCAGTTTAGTAAGAAGTGGGAGTAATTTACTGCATTTTGAGGAGCTATTCTGCTTATAACTCAGAAGATCCTCATTAGTTCTTCACCACATTTTTATGAGACCAAGATGAGGGATTTTATAAGGCGGAGATATATAGTAGCTCCCTTTCCCCCTTTCTTTTGAGGATCCTCGAAATCCTCGACAGCAAAAACAATCAACTTAGTAAAAATTAACAAACATATACATTGAAAGCACAGACGCTACAAAAGATATAGGGTAGGCAGGCAGCCATGGAAACTGCCAAAAAAGTAATAACCTAAGTCTAATACAAAGAAATTATAAACTGAGTCATATATATTTTTTTCAAAACGGGTCGTGATCGCGTTAAAATAATAAAAATAATAATAAATCATTTATTTCAGAAACCACATTCCATAGATTATAAAGTTATATTTATGAAATTAAATTATCTAGAAACTAGCGACCCGCCCCGGCTTCGCACGGCTATATTATGCATGTATATATATATAAACCTTCCTCTTGAATCACTCTTATCTATTAAAGAAACCGCATCAAAATCCGTTGCGTAGTTTTAAAGATTTAAGCATACATAGGGATATAGGGACAGAGAAGCGAGAAAGTGTTTTATACTATGTAGTGGTTACATGACTACCTACTTAAACTACATTTTGTTTCCCAATCATCACCACACTCTGACTCTCCTCTTAGGAGTGGCATGGAGATGCAACCAGTGCCCCAGTATTGTTGAGTCCCACCTGTCACACAGTGCACCCAGCTAGCCTAGCATGAAGGCCAAAACACGATACGATAAAGCGATATAACTACATCAACTCTCAAAATATGATAGATAAAGCCGCCATGTTGAATTTTTATCATAATTTTTATCGCAATTTATAATAAAAATTCAACATGGCGGCTTTATCTATCATATTTTGAGAGTTGATGTAGTTATATCGCGTGATATAGCTTTATCGTATCGTGTTTTGGTCTTCATGCTAGGCAGGCTGGATGACATTATCCCTAAACCTACCTACTAATTATTTTAATAAAATAATATTTATTAACCCGTCTTTTCGATCGGGTTCCACCGACCACGGTCGCGAGAAGACTTCCCCGGCGGCCGTACTCATAGCAATAAACATACTATTTACGTTAGTGTGTCCGTGGCGCAAACCCATTACATTTTCCCTTACCAAAAATATCTCGACCGTCTAAAGAACTTAACAGCAACATAAAGTAAGGATTTCCTTAAAAACTTGAACGTGCTTTATTTGATAACAAAACCCCTGGAATCAATCGAAAAGAGCTAAGCAAGGCCTTTGTAACACTTCAGGAACCGCTCTCCTCAGCTCTCGAAAGTAAAAACTGTTCAATATGAAAATCGAAAATATCTCGGGAAATATCTTTGAAATTCTTGTTAAGAGTTCCCGTAGACCAAACGCAGACTTCTGTCGGCCGATAGATTGATGTCTGTATGAAACTGCAGACTTCAAGAAATAGAGGAGGAGGTTTTCTTTTCATTTACTTTTTTTAGTGATGTGATGATAGTTCCGTAAACTAAACAACGGAAAAAAAATATTAAAAAGTTAACATAGTTTTTTAAACCAAATTGTTAGTTTTATTAGGTACCTAAGTAAGTTGATAGTATCTTTAACGAAGTTGATAGTTTCTTCAAGTAAGTTGATAGTTTATTCAAATAAGTTGATAGTTTCTTCAAATAAGTTTCATTAACTAGGTTCCGTTCCGACCGTTCTAATTAAATAAATAAATAAATAAATACTTGATAGTTTCTCCAACTAAGTTGATAGTTTTATCGACTAAGTTGATAGTTTCTTCGACTAAGTTGATTGTTTCTTTGACTAAGTTGATAGTTTCTTCGACTAAGTCGATTGTTTCTTCAACTATTTTGAAAGTTTCTTCAACTTAGTTGATAGTTTCTTCAACTAACTTGATATTTTCTATAACTAAGTTGATAGTCTCTTTTCGAATAAGTTGGTAGTTTCCTTATCTAGGTTGATAGTTTCTATAACTAACTTGGTAGTTTCTTCAACTAAGTTGATAGTTTTTTTTAACCATGTTTATAGTTTCTTTAACTAAGTTGATAGTTTCTTCAACAAAAGTTGCTCTTTCTGCATAGAAGAAGTCTCTTGGCTGTAGAGACTGCCAAGTTGAAGCGTTGGAGAGGTCTCCTCTTCAGTGAAAGCCGATAAAACGCTCCTCTATCTTTTATAGATATCCGATATCCAAATGAGTATGAAGAAAAGCAACTTATTTTATAGAATCTGAAAATGTTCACAAAGACTTTACGACCGGGGTGTTCGTATCTATAGCGCCATGTCGGTGTTATCGATGCGATGCTTTGTTAAGACTGTATATCTCACCAAATACCTATAAATACCTAAAAAATGATATTTATTTTACCCCAAATTTTCTAAATTATTTGTAGGTTAGATCTTTATCTACATTTTGGTACAACTTTAAGACAAAAATTCCGTTTCGTTTATCGAAATTTAAACTATTAGGTATTTAATCGAAAAACAGATTGTTTTATTTAAAAACTAGCGACCCGTCCCGGCTTCGCACGGCTATATTATGCATGTATTATACATAAAAACCTTCCTCTTGAATCACTCTATCTATTAAAAAAACCCGCATCAAAATCCGTTGCGTAGTTTTAAAGATTTAAGCATACAAAGGGAAATAGGGACAGAGAAAGCGACTTTATTTTATACTATGTAGCTGCTATGTAGTGATAGTGATTGGATAAGCTTCTAAAAGCAAAATCATTACCAGTAAGTATATCCAGATCGATCATATGGGTGAATACCCTTACTAGGGAAATACAAGTACCAAATCTCTTACGTAATCGAAAACTAATGTATCCTTTATTATAACTAGGGACGGCCTTAGAATTAACTTTAACTGCGTGATACGGTGTGCGCTATAGGCTGAGTCGTATTCCTTTTTGTAAACATATTTTGTAATTTTTATTTATTTCATTCTTATTAGGTACTAGCAACCTGTCCCGGTTTCGCACGGCTATCATTGCATAGTATAAAACAAAGTCACTTTGCGCTGTCTGTCCCTATATGTATGCTTAGATCTTTAAAACTACGCAACGGATTTTGCTGCGGTTTTTTTAATCAATAGAGTGATTAAAGAGAAAGGTTTATATGTATGTATAATACATGCATAATATAGCCGTGCGAAGCCGGAGCGGGTCACTAGTTATACATATAAATATTCATCTATGTATTCTATAGAGTATCTATCTATCTCTACCTCTATTTATCTAAAAAACCGCATCAAAATCCGTTGCGTAGTTTTAAAGATCTGAGCATACATAGGGACAGACAGCGGGAAGCGACTTTGTTTTATACTATGTAGTGATAGAAGTATATCTTTGGTTATAAATAAACTTATTTGACGACCTCTGTGGCGCGTCGGGCGAACACCCGACTGCGACGCAGAAGGTTGCGGGTTCGATTCCCGCCGGGAACAAGTATTTATGCTGACCATAAATTCTTGTTTCTGGTTCTGGGTGTTTCCTATATGTATAATATGTATCTATTTACAAAAAAAAAAAGTATATAAGTAGTTTATCCGTTATCTGGCACCCATAACACAAGCATTAAGTTGCTTAGCTTGGGGCTGGATGGCGATGTGTAATATGTCCTGAAATATTTATTTATTTTTATTTATTTATTTATTTATTTATTTCTTTCTAGTACCCTGGTCTTCCAGAAGTACCCTCGCCGTGGCATAGACCGATCATATCGGCGAAGACCTTTACTAAGAAGATAAAAGTAGGTACCAATTCCATATCTCTTACGTAATTCAAAACTAATGTATCCTTTATTCGTTCGGTCACAACAAATAAGTAAGTAGATATATTATTTTGTTTTCCTTGATCTGTTGACTCGCTTTTGGAATCTATCCCAGATTATTATTTGCGATAAGATGATGGGATACCGGTAGACCATCAAATTAAAAATTGTTATGTTTAAAAATTGTTGTGGTTATGTTTATCCTCATTTAAGCTACGGTATTATCTTTTGGGGCAATTCTACCGAAGTGCAGTCAACATTTAGGTTACAAAAAAGATGTCTTCGAACTATGTACAATTTACAAGAAACAGATACTTTACGTCATATTTTTAAAACCGAAAATTTCTTAACTTTAACTTGTATTTATATTTTAGAAATATGTCTGTTCGTGAAAAACAACAAAGAATATTTCTTTAGCATAATTTCATCCAGGTCTCAAAGTCAACGCAATAAACACAAATATAATATATTTATACCTCAAGTCAATAACAGTTTATTTTATAAGAGTTCATACTATACAGCTATTAAAATTTACAATCATCTACCGTTGCACTTGAAAGAACTCAATGGTGTCATTTTCCATAAAAAACTAAAATCCTGGTTAATATCTAAGGTTTTTTATAGCATATCGGAGTTTTTCGATAATGACGAAAAATAATAGATTAACTATTAGTATTATGTACCTGTACCAATTTAGTATAATTTGTGATTTAAGTTTTAAGCATCTATGTTTTTAATATTGTATGCTCGAAATGAGTAATCTGTTGGAACCATATTATTTGTAAGATCTTTATGTACACAGATAGAACAATAAATGATATTCTATTCTATTCTGTATTTTATTAAATAATTAGATACCTACTAGTTCCAATAACCTCTAATAATAAACGTAGAATCCGTGATATAGGTAAGAAATAAATACAATTTATTTTGATTGAGAAATTAAATTTTTTAAAAGAGTTATTTTGTAGTATAGACAGTGACATATTTGGTTTTTTGTTTCTAAACTAGTTCCAAATCGTTGAGATAGCGCGTTCTATAAACATCAGAGATAACTCTTGTAAAGAGATTGCGGGCGATGTTTAATAAATATTGAAGTGTCAACTTCTTTTAGCGCGGTACGCATATTTTTAGATGAGATAAAATCTCTGAACTCGTTACCGAGACGCAATGTGACAGCTACGTCATTATCGACTTCAAACAGTACTATATTTTCGTCGCTCGGTAATAAGACTTTGTGGCTTGGTGGTTATGAGCGCAACTTAACAAATGTATAAATATTTAGCCCCTGGTTCGAATCTTACCGAACACTTCAGTTACTGCATGAATATTTGTTTCCGTATTTGCTTTTTTTTTAATTTTTTTAGGTAGGTAAGTATTAAGTAGTTTTTTTTTCATTTTTATTTTATAAGTTTACTCTTCTGTCGGCACCGTTCAACCGTTTTTTTATATCATAACAAAATGAAAACAAAATGTAATCAGAGTGGGTAGCTCAGTTACGGGTCGCTCGGAGATCGAGTAGCTCCGCCACGAACTTGAATTTTTACTTGTTAAAAATAAAACAAACATTTCGTGGGCTTCCGGTTGTTATTCACCCTAAGTAAATAAGGCAACAGTGCTAATCGTTAATAAATATGCTAATCGGTACATTTCTCTTTAATCTGATTATTAAACATGAATAATAGAGTTTTATTTACTTACATTTTAGGTTATTTAGTATTAAAATAAGTTTATAGATGCTGTCAAACTAACGGCGGCGGCGGGGGCGGTCTATTATTTTTCAGGTTTTATAAATAACTAGCGACCCGTCCCGGCTTCGCACGGCTATATTATGCATGTATTATACATATAAACCTTCCTCTTGAATCACTCTATCTACAAAAAAAACCGCATCAAAATCCGTTGCTTAGTTTTAAAGATCTAAGCATACAAAGGGACATAGGGACGGCGAAAAGTGACTTTATTTTATACTATGTAGTGATGCTCCGAATCAAAAGGTATATAAAAGAAAATGTAATTGTTTGTAGAAAGTTCACATGCTAAAATGTCTATTGTATGAAATGTCCAGAGTGGGAAAGTGACTAGTTAGTAAACCGTAAAAAATGCGACATAGTCACGAATATAAAGTAGGCAATCTCTAGAGTGGTGAAACGACTAGTTAGTAAAACGTTCAAAATGTGAAATCGTCACGATCGATGACGTTCTGCAAACTACATCATTTTCCTTGATGGACCTTCTGATACGGAGCGGTACAGAATGTATCATTGACTTGCACCATCAATGGTGCAGATGATTATCAAGTTAGAAATTGAAACGAAAGAAAGAAAGAAAATAGTTTTATTTATAACCAAAAACAAACTCCTGTAACAGAAGAAATTACACAGTGTGGCTACGAAAAGGAAAAAAGCTTCAGTATAAAACGCTTCACAAGAAATGTCACATTATTTTCTAATCTGCGAAACTATGAGATTTTTCTCAACTTAGTACTTTGTAGTACTTTATTTGGAGACCCTGGGTCCGTGGGGACCCGAAGCCTTAGATTTTTATAAAAGTAAGTATTTCAAAATTATTAGTATTAGCTTCAGGTGACCAGGGCTTGACAATGCAACGAACCTTTTGGGCACCCTACCTAGGGAAACCTATTTACATTTTTAATATAATTTTTGACGTGATAACGTCTAATAAATTGATGGAACACCTGCATTTATAAAAAAGTGTCACGATAATATTGTGTGACGTCATACGTCATGGTAATACGACCAGACGCGTCATGGTAACTTAGGAAACAGAGTATTTAATAATAATATCGCTCATCTGGGCTTGTGTTATGGTGTGACGAGTGACGAATAGAAGACTTATATACCTACCTATAGGACAAAAAATTAAAAGAAAAAAAAGAAGGAAAAGGAAAAAAATATTTATAAAGGAATAACAAAAAAATATCTCAATTTTTCATCGTTTCTTATGACGTTATCACGTAAAATTATCGTCCGTAAAACGACTTTACAGACAACCATTTCTTTTTTTTCTCAATTATGTGTAAGCAATTATCCAATTTATTTATTTATATTTTATTACATACGAAACCTCGAGTGTAAGCCTTTAAAGAAATCTTTTTTCAATTCCTTAAAAACCTACATAAATTATTCTCTTATCATAAAACTGTGAAAATATTACAAAATTTTCAGCCGGCTTTCAATAATTTTTCGTTTCAGAGTGAGTTAAGTAAAACTTTCGCGCACTTTTTGGGTAATATTTATTTAACGAGCTTCAAGGGACACGTAATTTCTGAGAATTTTGTTTCATTTATTATTCCTTACGACTTTGTTGCTAATCTAGATCCATTGATTGGTCCATTAGCTTTGAATACTTTTCCTTGAAAATATTTACGAATAAAGTAGATACAATATGTATAAGAGAAATATATCATTTTACCTTCATTCAATTACTTACTTTGTGTTTATGAACGTAAGTATGATCAAGGTTTTATAAATAGTAGGTATAGACTTAATTGCTCAAATTTGGAACGAAGTTCTTTGTCGCGGGTTTCGGCAAAAATGTAACGCGTTACAAAAATGGGTTACGAAAAACCGTAAGAGAAGGAAATAATGAAAAAGACAATTTTTTTTTATCTAATATATAAATTAAGTGTCACGTTGTTTGTGCGCGATGGACTCGTAAACTACTTAACCGATTTTAATCAAATTTGCACACCGTGTGCAGTTTTGATCCAACTTGAAAGATAGGATAGCATATCAAGATATTCCCACGGGATCGGGAGTTACACGGGTGAAACCGCGAAGTGCAGCTATATAAAATATACCTATAAAAAAAAAGGTAAAGAGACGGTTCGTTGGGTAGTCCATCCGTTCCTGCGATTAGCGCGTTCAAACAAACAAACTCTTCAGCTTTATAATATTAGTATATATATAGATTGGTGTATACTACCTGACTACCCAAGGACTCTACGCTATACCCTACCCTTGTAGTTTCAAAGTTTCCCCTATTATAACATTGATTGTGTGGTTACTAACTTAGTTCCCAGTGTTCGGTGTCTGAAAAGGCCCGTCATGTATGCTATGATCGTGTCCTGATACGCAGACCGCTGTACAACACAGTGATTGATCGACAGTATATTAATGGAAAACTTGATAAAATCTTATAGGGTAAGATCCCATCTACAATCGTACTTTAGTGATTTTAGTAAAATCGTAGAACAACTCGTTTAAAATCGTATATTTCATTCAACATTTAAATCATCATCATCCGAGCGATATTCCAGGTTGCATCCCTCTCGGGAGCCCGGGGTCCGCTTTCCTACTTTTACGCCTCCACTTCGCACGATCTTCGGCATCCTGGTTAGTAAGGCCATTTGCACGCATATCACCCTTTACGACGTCAAGCCAGCACTTCTTGGGTCTACCCAGTCTGCCACGACCCGGCGGAGGCGCCATGGCACAACAGAATCCGAAATACGGAAATCCGTAGAAGAACCAAAGTCACCGACACCTCAGGATTGGTAAGCTAAAGTGGCAATGGGCAGGTCATATAGCTCGCAGAACTGACAACCGCTGGGGAGTAAAGGTTCTCGAGTGGCGGCCGCGATGCAATGCGAAACGGAGTGTTGGGAGACCAGCTGCCCGATGATGGACCGAAGACATTGTGGCGGTCGCGGGTAGTCGGTGGATGGAGGCGGCTCAGGACCGCTGTTTGTGGCGTCGTATGGGGGAGGCCTATGTCCAGCAGTGGACGTGTATATGGGCTGACATGATGAATAGGTATGCCTCTAAATCACATATTTCGTTTAAAGTCTCCGGTATGTTTTGTTGGATAGTAAAATCGAGTGTTAGCATTGAGCGTTAAAAAGATAGATAGATAATATATGCCATACTATGGCAAATGAAAGGAAATAGCTTATTTTTATAGTTATACCTTACGTTTGTGGGTCATTTTTCGGTGATCTGGAAGGTGTTGGAACTATTAAACTGTCTGGCTATTAGCAAAATTGGTACGAAAACATAGGCGAATTATTTTTTGCAAAATGAATAGGTTCGATTCTTCTACCTGAGAGCTCTCCAAGCCACTATGGTCTGAACTTCATAATTGCACATCGCTCATAACTGTGTTGGGAAATTCTCAGCTTTTATAAAATCATGAAAGTTCTGTGGTACGCGGGATCTTTGTCTGTTACTATAGACATTTTTCTATCCTTTTAATATTTTCTACTTAAGACTCTGTTACGGAGATATTATAAAGGGAAAACTGACAAAATCATACAATATCTTCTTCTTCTTCTACCTTCTTCTTCTACCTTCTTCTTCTAAAAATATTAGATTAGATAGATAACATAAAAATGCTTTAAAGTGCCATAGAAATTCTGACATAAATATTTTGAAAACAAACAGACGGACAAGAAAGTAAAGGTAAGTAAGTAAGACAATCTTATAAGGGTTCCTATTTTAACCTTTTGAGGTACGGAACCCTAAAACAAATAGAAACTTAAATGACTGTATGGCACATTCTTTCGCCTTATCGCTAAAACCAAATGTCCAAAAGTCAAAATTTAAAAGCTCCTAAAGTAGTTCTTGGATAATTGTGGCTGCGGGCGGCATGATAAGTCATGGTGAGGCATGAGTCACTTAGGCATGAATATTGAATACAAAAGTTTGTAAGTAAGTGTTACTGTTTCAAGCCTATAAGGGCTGGACTGATTTAGATGACATTTGGAATGGAAATAGCTGAAGCTTTGGAATAACACCTAAGTTACCTTTAGGGTCTTAATCGCGTATTTTTTTTGTTTTTTATTTCTCCTCCTAGTGTCTCCTCGCGACCATGACTATTGTAACATAGTCGAAACGTCGAGGTAAGAGAAATAAAAACAAAAAAAATACGCGATTAAGACCCGGGAAAATAATTACTATGAATACAAATCGTGTGAGTTTAAAAAGTTTAAGTTACCTTTTATCCCAATATTCGCGGTACTTACAAGTGTTCTGCATTCTAACCTCTGACAGTTATTAAGTTTGCTTAACAATTTCATTTCAATTTTAAACGCCTTCAGTGAAACTCAAAACTGGTTCTTGAAAGGAATTTCATTTCCATCACAAAGAGTTTCGTTAAGAGGCAATCACAGTGACGGAGCTGGAATCGGGGCCCGGGGCGAAAGGCAATGGTGGTAGATACGTAATATGCTATGAATTGAAACTATTAAAATACTTACCGCTAAAATGTATACATATAAAAATTAAGAATTAGGTAGGTTTGTTTTTATTTTATTTAATGTAATTTAAAAATGGTGTTTACAATAAAGAATTTATCTATCATATAAAATGTTCTATAAATATAAAATTACAACCTAAATCACTGATCGTAGAGACCTGAAACTTGGAGGGGGTTTTCTTTATATGACGTAGGCATCCGATAAGAAAGGATTTTCCGAAATTGTACGCCTTAGGGTGCGTTTCCATTGACGCGGAGCTGGGCGGAGTGGAGAGAAGCGGACCATGAATTGGCCAATCAACAGTGCTCACTGATACGGAGCGGAGATTTCAAGCACTGTGATGTGCCAATTCACGGACGCTCCTCTCCGCTCCGCGTCTGTGGAAACGCAGCCTTAAGGAGTGAAAAAGGGGGGCAAAATTTGTATGGTATAACGTGATTCCTTGGTCCAATCTACTTTCAAAATTTTGCATAAACATGATTTCGACTTCTACGCGGACGAAGTCACGGGCAAAAGCTAATAAGCAATAATAAGTAATTTCTTACCACTTTACTTATTAGGTACTATGATACTTATTTGTTTATTCAGTTTTTCATAAGAAGAGTTGTGATTGAAATTGGATAGACATCAAATACGTGTTTTACCAGAATTTATTACCCGTGACGAAACGAAGGACGCGTTATATAGGTACATACATTGAGGGTGTGTGGGTGTTTGTTTGTTTGTACACTTAAATGTTCCCATTTATTTTCAAGGTTAATTTAATTATGTATTTATTAGAGTGAAAAATATTACTGATAAAAAAGGGGCATACATAACAAAATTTAATAACACCCGGTCAACCGTTAATCGATGATATGTAATAAATCATCACAGTGCTGAATTTAACCCTACATGCCACATCCCTTGCTACGTCCCTGGACAATCTCGAAGTTACCCTATCTTCCCCAGACACTCTCGAGTTTTTGTTTACACATTACAAGGAAAAAGGATTACTGTCATTTTGTACGAGAGCTCGCATAAACTGATGGTAATTACAAACTATAGTTCCTTTATAAGTTTAAGTTGAAAGGCGCTATGTAGACGACAAGGCACAAGACAGGACAGGATAATAAATAAATAAAAATATTGCAGGACATTCCACACATCGCCATCTAGCCCCAAGCTAAGTAATTAGACTTGTATAATGGGTGCTAAACAACGGATATACTACTTATATACTTTTCTTTTATAAATATATACTTATAATACATAGAAACAACCAGACCACAGACAAATATCTAAGCATTAATAGTTGTCTGAGGCGGGAATCGAACCCGCAACCCTGTGTTTGGCAGTCCGGCATGGTGACCATTGTGCCAACTAGGTCGTCAAATGGCAGTATGATGGACAAAACTTTTACGTAATTATACTTTACCCACGTATCTTGTTTTTGTATACGGTCTGTTTTTCACCTCTTTGGTTGGGTCAGTGACAATGGAGAAGGCTTGCCGAGTAATGCCCAGCACGCTTCACATCGCCACCAACAGATGGCGCCACTAAGCCGATCGTAGATCCTAGATCGCGCAAGCGAAGTTTTTCTGAAGATAAGCTCATATACAAGTTCCAATTAAACATCATCGGGCCGCGGCCTACCGGGTATAACACCTGCCAGGTGGAAGATCTTCCCTTTGGAGGTTAATACCACTAATTACCTCCAAACTACGCTCTCAGCTAAGTCTACCGTGTCCAGAGGAAAAAACTCATCTAAGTCTGAATACAACTAAGCCGCGGGTTTCATCACGATGTTCACTCTTACGGTGAAGGAAAACATCATTATTTTCGACTCTGCTAGACTGATCTTAATGAAACTCGGTATGAGAATACATTGACTCTTTAGAAGGAAGACAGATTTTACCCCGATATTCCTACGGGATTGGGACTTATACGGGTAAACCGCTGAGACATGCTAGTCTATACATATAAAATGCTTTATCTTGACTGACATGACTGACGAATCAACTAACAGCCTAAACCGCTGATCGTAGAGACCTGAAACTTGGATGGTGTTTCTTTGTACAACGTAGGCATCCGATAAGAAAGGATTTTCCGAAGTTCTACCTTTTAGAGGGTGAAAAAGGAGGGCAAAGTTTGTATGAAACAACATTATTCCTTGGTCCATATTGTCGAGTTTTACGCGGACGTAGTCGCGGGCAAAAGCTAGTTTATAATATAAGAGGGATAAGGTAAAGTTGCGTAACAGCCTATTGGCCTGATAACGATCCTTTCTCAGATTTATTACTGTTTTTTTCTACTTCTATAACAAGAATTTGGAGCGAATTCCGCATGCTTTTGAAAGTTTCAAGTTTTCGGTAAAAATAAGGCTCTCAGCCCATATACCCGTTTTGGCACTGACACTTTTGGGGGATTTAGTCCTAGATATCTCATACGTGACCCCCTGGGGCCTTATTCTGCTATTTTGCATAAATGGATTTACCATTGTCATTATATCGAGACTCTATTGATATTATATCGAGATTGTGACTTTATTTGGTATTCTGCTAAAGTTTTACATCTCAATAGAAACGCTATGGAGTCTCAATGGAATGGTAATAGATACGTCGCTGGTGTTGCCTAGCAATATAGTATATGTACGAGCTAAGCGATATACCGTTTTGAAAACTATCGAGATTCCATTGAGCCAAGATTCTGGAGCAGAATACCAAAGTGAGTCAGTAGTGCATCAGTGGTGTTTTGATAGAATAGTTAACATTAGAAGAATAGGTACCAATTTGACATGTAATGTCATATTTTTGACATAAAATGTCTGTAACGATTCCATCGTGTTAGCAGGATTAGGCCCGGGTGGTGTTGAAGGAGCAGTCTTCTTGAGGCTTCGACCGCGGCTTGATACCACCCACCGGCCTAAGTCGTATCGACAAGCGGACTTGTCCGTGTTCCGATACGTATGCCACCGCTGCCCGCGCCCTCTCGAGATGTTGCTGACGTGGCTTTATGCGACCGTGCGGTCAGTGTCGTTCCTTGAGTAAAAAAACTGGCGGGAAAGGCATTTTGAATTATTTTAAACGTTTTAATTATTATTATTATCTTTTGTTATTTTATTATGTTTTTGTGTTAAGTTTATTTTGATTTTTCATTTATGATTGTGTATTTTGTGTAAATAACATTTTCTGGACAAACCGTGTTACAAAAACTTTGACCCACGGAAATATACCTAGACCACTTTGGGAATCACTGACCTAAATCAATCAATGATTGGTGAGGTTTTTTTAATAGATAGAGTGATTCAAGAGGAAGGTTTTAGTATAAAAAACAAAACTACCACGCGTACGAAGTCGCGGGCAACAACTAGTTGTTAAATAAACTGACGATTCTTCAAACACCTTTTCTATTCATACCTAAGTTTTCTCTCGTCTCCTAGCAGGAATGGTTCAAACTGTTCGGAGTAAGTAAACTGCGCTGAGTTGCTAGTTCTAATAGAGGTGACAACGCGAAGAAAAAGTTTGCACCGAACAGGCATTAGGGCGTGTTCAGATGACACGCGATGTGTCATAAGACTCAAATTATGTATAGAACAAATTTCAACGCGTGTTCAACGCGTGTTCAACGCGTGTGATGCGCGTGGCGGGCGCGTGGTCAACGCGTGTCATCTAAACACGCCCTTAGGCAGCGCGGAGTGGCCGTGTTGGTTTTGAGGTCTATGGATTAGACAGCGAGAATTCAGTGGTATGGATAAAATATAAAAACAACGGAACCCTTACAGATTCGTCATGTCTGTCTGTCTGCCGTATGTCACAGCCACTTTTATATGTTTTATATAACGTTATTTTATAATTCGTTAACTTAGAATATAACTTTTGATGTGAATACGTCTATAAATTGCTTCTATAGGGATCAATTCAAAACTGGTTGCCTGTAAAGTCGGTATACGGGCGAAAGTTTTACGTGACAACAACTGTGCTCGAGTGGAAGGGACGCGTGCCTTTCACTTTTTATGTCTGTCTCTCTCGCTCTTAGGCGGGCTAACCATGCCCGAGTGGAAGGGACGCGTGCCTCTCACTCGCTCTCATTGTGAGCGCATAACGTCAGCGGAGCGTAACGCAGTTTCTTGAAGTGTCACCCGGCAAACCAATTTATAAAACGTTGTCACGTCAAAAAAGACATAGAAATGGTACTTAACTAATATTTTAACAATAATTGTTCAATTTTTTTGCATTCAAATATACATTTTGCTATTTTATTTCCATGATTTTTTTGCAAAAAACGCGATTAAATATTATAAAATTATTTGAAGTTAATTGTTTTACAATTTCTGTTGTTATGAGAATCTGATATATTAAGTCTGGTATATTGGGTATCTGGTATTTTAGGAATCTGGTCTACAGGGAACAAAGGAAACGTAAAAAAAACCAGAAAAAATGACGTGATTATGACCGTTTTCGTGTGACAATAATGATTTAGAACTATTATTTTTCAAATGATCACCACTTCGAAAAAAAATAGATGTAAGATTGTAAGAGGTAGATATTTTCTTGAATATTTGCATTTTTTTTCTTTCTGCTCTCACGGTCTATTTTATAGATTATTTTTGTTTTTATTTTAGTACTGTCTTTTTCTTTTACTTACTTTATTTTTTCTTAATTAGGCTAAAGACCTCATTTTTGTAGCGAATCAGGCTTCTCCATATGCAGGGACCAAAATAATACCTATAAATTTTAAGTAAAGATTTATTGATTTATTAACATTTTTCCTCACCTTGTCACCTCCAGTACAATTATCGAACTCAGTGGTAAAGTGAGACGTTTTATATCGATCGGTCTTAGTTTTATGAATGGCTTCTCCCCCTTCCCCCCAGCACCTAGCACCTAGGGAGGGCAATTTACTCAGCTGATTTGTGACGAGATCATTAGCTAGCTATTACGTTAAATACAGTTGCTTGATGAAGCAATGTTTGTGTGTTTGATTAAATTACTTATGGGGCTGCGATGTGGTATTATTTTGTAATAGACTTATTGTGTATCGAGTGTGGTTGGTTAATTAATAGCGAGTTCATAATCGGGTCCCTAATTAAATATATTTTTAAACCGACTCCTAAAAATTTTTAACAATCCGGTAATCGAACTTCTTACAATAAACTAATGAATGATGTCAAGGCAATACTTGAGCATATATTAACACAAATAAAAAAAATTGGATACAATTTTCCGTTTATAGATCACAATCAAATTGATAATATTTCGTGTACTAGACATGAAAAGAAGAAAAAAGAAAGAAACTCATTTATTGAGTAGGTACAAACACACGACAAACACAGGAATGAAGAAGGGTCATACTCAGAAAAAATGTACATTTTGCTATATTTCTTGTCCCACAACTTTAATCTTCTTATAAATCCCGCCACGCGATTGTTACACACACGGTGGTGTAGAATTAAAATACCTTGAAATGATTGCGACACCGACGTGTGTGTAAAATTAAAGTGGTCTACTTTTTGTCTTTGGTGTCGTTCATTCTTTTGGCCACAGGCTAGTGACTTCGGTTTATTATGTTGGCCAAATTATCAGTTTATTAGTTCCATAGATATTTTACGTCAACCGGAACCACAAGCAGAGAAAATAAAAAAATAAAACAAGAGTTGTCAAATTTATTCTAGTGGCGGCCATCTTTAGAAAAAACGCGATGCTCTGCGCCAGAGCTCTAGGTTAAAAAAATTAAAATAAATGTTTCGAAAGAGTAAGAGCCGGGTTGATTTTTTCAAAAATACTAGAAAAATACTGAAGTTTATGTGTATAGTGCTATTTTGTAGAATAATTGTGAAATAATTGGTGATAAAAGCCGACAACTTTTCTTTGCGTTTGCGCCGGCAATATGGCGGTTTGGTTTTTTGCGTTTGTGTTTTGTTTTCAATTGATATCTAAGTGATTTATTGTGTTTTTAGTGAAAAATAGCTCGTAATATGATTAAAGGTGAATGATGTAAGTGAAATAAATGTGTGATTTGAGTGGTTGATCGTATATTATGGAAATATGACGGAGTAGAAGCGTCGCAGCACTTGGAAAAAAATCAAATCTTGATTTTGTCATCAATAATACAGCAACAGGTAAGTGATATAAATAATTGAGGATCATGACTGTATTAGAAATTTCAAACCGAACCCAAAGGTGTGCAATAATATATCACTATACGTAAAACAGAGCTGAAAATAAGATTTTTCGACAAGGTCCCCCTAGATCTTTTTTCTTTTGAAAAACTCGTAGCGCGTCGCGTCCAGGCTTCTGGAGCGCACGTACAGGCAACGGGATATAAAAATGAATCGCAAAATGTGTTGGTAAGCGCATAACTCAACAACGCCTGGACCAATTTGGCCAATTCTTTTTTTAGAATATTCCATAAGGTACGAGGATGGTTCTTACGGAGAGAAAAATTTAAAAAATTGCCTGAAAATGTCTAAAAACAACACTTTTCTATACTCCATACCATACAAACGATTCGTAATAATACAAGTCAATAAGAACTTTAATACCATAACATAAAGTTCAGGTTTTAATGGAGAGGTTCCGGGAAGGCAAAACAATTGAGTGACGTATAAATATTGATGTCAATCGGGTCGCGGTGTTAGTTGCCAAACTACACCTAAACGGCTGAACCGATTTGTATGATTTTTAACCCCCGACGCAAAAACGACGGGGTGTTATTAGTTTGACGTGTCTGTGTGTGTGTGTGTTTGTGTCTGTCTGTGGCATCGTAGCTCCCGAACGGCTGAACCGATTTTGATTTAATTTTTTTATATATGGCAAAACAACGTTTGCCGGGACAGCTAGTATTAAATAAAAATCTAATAATTAGAAAATACACAATTTTTGTTCTTTTCTATGAAGATTAACATATTAATACGATGGTTTCCACATCATTTTAGTTAAAAAAAATTTAAATATAAATTTTGCAGAGAGTTAAAAAATGTTGGAAAATTCCCTCATACAATTTTTTGGTGTCCCATTACCGATTTCATTTCTTTAAACTGAGTTTGTTACGACAATTCGTCGTTCTATTTAATTATGATCAAAAACAAATTTACTCCTTTTGAACCAAACATTATTATAGAATAATTATTTGGATAGAATTATTTATATTTATTTTGATATTAATTTATTTAATCTTGTCCCAAAATTAAGTCATTTCGTTACTCAGGGTTAGTAACGTACAGATTGTTTCTGAACCAAGTTGTTTTAAAATGTTTAAAAAATATTATTCTGTTCTGGCAACACTACGCGTCTGTCAAATCATTGTCACGGTAGCCATTTCTTTTTCGTTGGGCAACGATCAAACAAGGAAGGGTGTCGAGTTTTTTTTACAAAAAATATCTCAGGTTGTCAAACGGGCTTTATTTGGGTAAATATTTAACATTTTCGTTTACTACGTGTGCCCTGTGGTTAATCTTTAAAGTATCTCACCAATTACTCCTAGTTTTTGTGTGTAGTAAACGTGGCTTTCGAAAACAGATTTTTAGAAGTTATAATTTCTCAGATTTCCATCTCAAATTAGTTATATTTCGTTACGTTACGAAACTGAAAAATTGTAAAGCTTAGTGCACATTATATTTCCTACCTAGTAACTGCCTACCTACTCAGTAGGCAGTTTTTGGTACCCGACTTTTAATCCGAAAACCGTGTGTTTTGTTGTGTTTTCATCGAAGAACTTTTGTTCTTCGACTTTTAAAAATTTAATTATTTTTCTGAAAATTTTGAGGTTATGTTTTACGTGATAATCAGCTGTTTCTTGAAGTTGACCGGAACGGCGGGAAATTAAAAAAAGTAGGTAAGTACTTACGTTTTTTTTTGCAGAATAATTCCAAGGTCTAATAAAGGTTTTATATTTATTGGAAAATTGTTTCTTATTTCGCAAACTACATAGGATCTATTATTTTTAAAAATTTAGGTACCTCTTTTAAATTTCCCGCCGCACTAAGTTACCATCCCCATAATGTGAACTATGCTTTATGCCATCAGTTTCGTAACAAACCTTTTCAGTTTCGTTACATATCAGTTTAGTTACAAAAGTCAAAATGTACATTTTTTCTGAGTATGACCCAGAAATGAACATGACAATGAAAATTAATTACATAAAAAACAAAAAAGGTGGTAAAGAAAAAACAACATAAATGAGGAGTCGTGTGCTGACCCAAATGGGTCGACCTCAGCTAAAAACTGCAGCCAAGCATACTTAGCTGCAGCGCTGGTCTTCCGGCCAGACCCATAATAAAATAATAATAACCCATAATAAACCCTTAATAAAGAAAATGACATAAGCATTTACAGTCACGTATTTTTTCATTTTCTTCATCATTATCTGACGCCGTTACACATATAGGAACTTCTTAATTAGTCTGAAGACACATTAAATCCGAGTGCTTCCTGTTTGTCCCACTAAGCCGCCCCACAGTGGGGCAAAGTGGAATCGCTAAAATTTTGCAGTATCGTTTGCCCCATTAATATGATTTTGCCCATCAGAACCATATGAACCATCACGGTATGTTACAAATTACACTAAAACATCCAGACTTAAGTTACTTGTGGTGCCATAATCTCGAAACAGTGTACAAACCATTAAATATATTATTATAATATGGACAAGATCTCCATTTCAAATGTTAGTTGTGATAAATGTAACTGGGTTGGTAACTATGGAGTGTGTTTAAATAAAAGTACAAAATAATTATTTGAAACGTTTACTTCTGAAGGAATCTGGTTATAAATCACAAAATAAATTACACGACTCGTTACAAATAAAATCTTTGCCAATCTCAACAAAAAAATCTCAGATTGATTAACATTTGACTAAGCTAAATACAGTGTTACTGATTAAATAATAAAAACACATCATGCAGAACATACAAACAGTCACGCAAAATATGCAAATTCTTAGAACGACCAAACCAGTTTTATTTGGTAGGCAAGTTTGTAGGTAACGGTCTCGCCGGTTTTTTTGTTCTGTGACGGTACGTTTTTAAAGTTGCCCACATCCGTTTATGCACAGATTTCGGAATGGAAATAGAGGAAGCTGTCTCCAAATATGATTGAAACAAGTTAAATAAAAGCTTTTAAAATACGTGGTTTCCATTCCGGAATCTGTGATTTTACTACAGAAAAAAGAGCGATGTAAGCTTCGGTAGCAGTAAAACTGTATTTAGCTTAGTCAAATGTTATTAAATATCCAAATATGATTGAAAAATACGTGGTTCCCATTCCGGAATCTGTGATTTTACTACAGAAAAACAGCGAAGGCGAAGAAGTGACGTCCAAAAGTAAAAATTGGTATACCGAGGGCTATATAATTCACCCCCTAAAATTTGGCGGTTGTTCTTCGCTTTGATTTTTTTTATATGGATCTATTTCGATATTTTTATTTTTGTAGAAAAGGAATTTTTTTAGGTTTTTTCTTTGTTTCTCAATCGTTATGAATTGTACAATAATTATAAAAAAATAACTAAGCACGTATTTAAGTATAAATTGGCAAAATTGCGTTTAAAAAGTACATAGCACGAAAACGAAAAATAACTGCCAAATTTTTGGGGGTGAACTAGATAGCCCTCGGTATGAGGTAAGTACCTAATTTGTAACATACCGCGATGGTTTGTAACTTTGGAGATGACACGAAAATTCTCAAACTCTCAACAACGTGCCAACCCTGAGACGGGCAGAATCATATTAGTGGGGCAAACGACACTGCAAAATTTCAACGATTCCACTTTGCCCCACTGAGGGGCGGCTTAGTGGGACAAACAGGAACCACTCATTAAACCCATGGGAATAACATAGTGTTTTTAACCGATTTAAAAAATGAGGTTTTCATCTTACCCAAATATTAAAATTCCAACCAGGTGTAAAACCGCGGGGCGCTGCCTGTATATAATTCTAATACACAAAGAAACATTATGGGCTACACTCATAACTCCTTATTTTTTGCGACTGTTGGTTAAAAAATAAGTACGTGATGGAAAACGCCTTTCGCTTTCATAAAAGGCTTTTCTTAAAGCTCATAAGTCACTGCCGAGATAGTGAGGATGGAATAATAATAATAATTTAAAGGGCGTGTTAAGTTGCGTTTACACTGTACGAGTTGACTTGTATCTGAGTTTTGGATTTTTCCGACTTTCCGACTGAGTTAAGGCGAAGTATGACCTGAAAAACCTCCCTTTCCCACGCGCGGCGCGCGATGACTCTATCCCTTTCCCCCGCGCGCCACGGAATGGCCGTTTTAACTATGTTTTTTGTACTTAAAATAATTATCAACTATTTTAGTGAAAAACCATCTGTACTACCTTATGGGATTTGATGTAAGGTTTATGAAAATATAAATTTTGTATTTCTCTTTTCTTTACAATCACCGTAAAATTGAAAAATTTCATAAAAAATGATATATTTTTTTTACTATTTTTTTCTATGAAGGCATATCACTATAATCGTATTTTGGAGTGTATGACATTACATAGCATAATCTTCACCTTTACGACCGATATGTTGATACCCAAAAACTGTTTATACGACACCTCTGTTGCGCTGTCGCTTCTGGCCATTTCGTCTTAACTTCGATACGAGTCAACTAAATACAAACATTTATCAAATATACAGTTGGAGTCAGAATTGGCATGACCTCTCGCAATATTACCGTGACACTTTTTTGTGAATGCAGGTGTTCCATCAATTTATTAGACGTTATCACGTCAAAAATAACAAAATAAGTAGGTAATTACTACATTTTTATGTGGTCGCTGGCGTTCATAAGCTCAGAGTCGGTCAGCGGGCTATGGAGAGAGCTATGCTCGGAGTTTCTCTACGTGATAGAATCCGAAATACGGAAATCCGTAGAAGAACTAAAGTCACCGACATAGCTCTCAGGATTGGTAAGCTGAAGTGGCAATGGGCAGGTCATATAGCTCGCAGAACTGACAACCGCTGGGGAGTTAAGGTTCTTGAGTGGCGGCCGCGATGCAACGCGAAACGGAGTGTTGGGAGACCAGCTGCCCGGTGGACCGACGACATTGTGGCGTTCGCGGGTAGTCGGTGGATGGAGGCGGCTCAGGATCGCTGTTTGTGGCGTCGTATGGGGGAGGCCTGTGTCCAGCACTGGACGTGTATGGGCTGACATGATGATGACATGATGACATAATGACATTTTTACAGATGTGTGAGTAAGCCCTGGATCACGTGGGGTTCAGCTTATTGGTATTCCGACTGTACATAAATACTTATTGTTACAAAATCATAATCCTCCAATTAGTGACCTGCCATTTGATAAGGGTATGCCTCTAGTGCACGCTCTTAGTAAAGGTCTAATTTTTAACACTTAGCTGTGAAACCAACCTAATATACATACATACATACCTAACGCTTAATGTACATAAAGGTTACGATACACTAAAATATATTTATAACTAGATGCGCCCCGAGGTTTCACCCGCGTAATAAATTTCTGTGCAACTTTCTTGATTTTTTCTTTCATAACAACTTTCTGACAATAACAAACACAACAAAAAAAGAAGTAGCGAAATCGGTTCAGCTGTTTTCGAGATTTGCGCTTAGCAACACATATAATATAGACTAGCGACCCGCCCCGGCTTCGCACGGCTATATTATGCATGTATTATACATATAAACCTTCCTCTTGAATCACAATATCTATTTAAAAAAACCGCATCAAAATCCGTTGCGTAGTTTTAAAGATTTAAGCATACATAATGATATAGGGACAGAGAAACTGACTTTGTTTTATACTATGTAGTGAAGATTTATTCAAAGAGACAAAGGTATAAAATATTCTTTATAACAATTAAATAGTTAAAACATAAATTACTTAATTAAATATTCTTTATTTTTATTTAGATTGTAAATTTTTTGGATTGGTTCTTCACAACTAGAACTCTTTAGTTTGGTCGTTTTTGCGTGAGGAGTAGGCTTGCCCAGCTTACGATGAGAAAGTGTGTGATGTATGCATGGGAGAAAATAAAAGATTTGTTTTTTACCAATTCAATTTGTCAATTCGTCTACAACTAACTAAGGCTTGGGTTTGATCACAATATTTTTTTAGTTCTACTTCTTTTTCTAAGTCCCCTAGAATCACCATCATCCGAGCGATGTTCCCGGTTGCATCCCTCTCGGGAGCCCGGGGTCCGCTTTCCTACTTTTACGCCTCCACTTCGCACGATCTTTGACATCCTGGTTAGTAAGACCATTTGCACGCATATCACCCTTTACGACGTCAAGCCAGCACTTCTTGGGTCTACCCAGTCTGCCACGACCCGGCGGAGGCGCCATGGCAAGACAAATCAATTGTTCCCCACGTAACTAGCCGATTTTTGCAAGACGTGGCCGTACTAATATCTTTTTGTTCTATTACTTTTTCTAAGTCCCCTAGAATCATTTGTTTTAAATTTGCTTCTAAGTACAGACTCTCTTCCTTAAAAGTACAGATATAGATTTTAATTGTAAGATTATTCTGTTAAAATGTCTTCTTCTTCTTCTCGTATAGTGGTGTGGCTCACCTATTGTTAGAGTTTTCAGATCGCCCTTAAGGCCTCTAACTTGATCTAACGACTGCTACTAGAGGTAGCAACCGGGACCAACGGCTTAACGTGCCTTCCGAAGCACGGAGGGGCTCACGAAAATGTTGTAATGTACGAATGTACGCTTACCTTAATGTACCTAAGGGCCAACAGACTTTGCCCTTGACAGGCCGTTAGCTCCGTTAGCGTCGTGAAGGTTATATTGTCCAAGAAACAATACAGATTCTGATTGAACGAGTATTCTTTTGGAAATATACGTAACTAGATTCAGTGGGCTGCGTATTTTTATTAGCATTTCTCGCGTTAAGAGGAAAGGGTACCGGGCTCTCTCCATACAAACATAGTCGACTGTTTCCTCCCTGAATAATGACACTAGAGCAAATATTTTTGTTGCATAAAACTTATAACTACCATCACCATGTCCCTATGTTTTTTTATCTTAATTTCTATGATAATTAGAAAGTGAAAAATATCAAAACATAGGGGCATAGTCAGTCATGGCAGTTATAGGTTTTATGCCACAAAAATATTTGCTCTAGTGAATGACACAAACGTAGTCGACTGTTTCCTCCCTGGATAATGTCCAGGGAGGAAACAGTCGACTACGTTTGTATGGAGAGAGCGCCGGTACCCTTCCACCTTCAGGTGGGTCCATACGCCAACGACCTTGCTACACAGCCTACTAAATAGTCACTACCGGCACCGGTCGCCTTCGTTAGTGAAAATTGTTGATAGTTACGAATGTGTTTTGTTATTCTCAAAAGTGCTGAGATGGAATTGTAGGTGAGATTTTTACCAAATTTTTGCCAAATTCCTATAGTTTTGAAGCTATCCTAAAATTAAGAATTAAAACTAGTATAACTTTGGAATGACAAGGAATTTTCGTCTCAAATTACCTCAAAATATCAGTAAAGATCTCACCTAAAATTCCATCTCAGCACTTTTGAGAAAAACAAAACACATTCGTTTCAATCAACAATGTTATTGCAGCATAATAGCCTTAAGCCGATCGTCCACTGCCAGCTAAACTAAGTTTAATTTAGCTTATAGTACGATATCTCTTTAAAAACGACCTTCATCTAGCTGTTTAATGGATGAAAAGTATTTTATATCAAACGAAATAGGTGAATATAAATGTTGCAAATAGATTGCCTAAAATGTCGGTCCAATGTTTTTTTTAGACTTTTCACTGATAGACAAATTCCATACCAATAAAATACATAATCTTTATTTTAATCTAACTTTAATTCATTAACCAGACCAGTGTTAGTGACTATACTCTGTTTGTAAATCTAAGATCAAAAATGTAAACAATGGTGTTATCAGAGTAAAAAAATACATCAAGCTTTGGTAGTTTTTTTTAGGGAAGTGGGAATTAGGTGAAAAAACAACTATGACCTCAATTTCTAAACAATACGATTGCAAATAAAATCAATATGAAATATGATTGTTTATCACTACATAGTATAAAACAAAGTCGCTTTCTCTGTCCCTATATCCCTACTATATGTATGCTTAAATCTTTAAAACTACGCAACGGATTTTGATGCGGTTTTTTTAATAGATAGAGTGATTCAAGAGGAAGGTTTATATGTATAATGCATAATATAGCCGTGCGAAGCCGGGGCGGGTCGCTAGTTTTATATAAAACATTTTTTTTAACAAAGTTATTAAAATATTCTTTGAATGGTAGTTTTTTTTTACACACTGCAACAATTACACCGGCTTTCAACCTTTACAAAATGGCGTTTCTGTCAATATTTGACATTTCTTTGTTTATATTTTTGATCTAAGTTTTACAAATAGAGTATAGTATCGATTTACCTGCCTACCCAAGGGCTGTGACGGGAAAAGTAATCAACCTAACGTTTGCATATTCTATAGTTCATACTTTCGATTGATGTAGAATTTGTCTATTAAACGAACCAGTGAAAGGGTTAAAAAACAAGAAAAATTGTTAATAAATCATATTCTAGACTGAATTTTCTTACACAACCCATTTGCAATATATTTATTGACATATTTAATTTGATTTAAAATACTTTCCATCCATTAAACAACTCGATGAAGGTCTTCCTTAAATGGATCTTAGACTATGACGCTTTGTACTCGAATTTCGCTTCGGAAGTCGGTTCCAAATAAACTATTTTTTCGATAAGCGACAAAAAATTTGTGTCTATGTGTATGAAATATGTACAGGGTGTTTAATTACTCACCGTGTTCGTCTTTGTAGCGTCTGCATAAAGAAAACATCCTGTATTCTGTATCGAGACCTGTGGACAAGGATACAAATATTAAAAAAAAATAAAAAAAATCTTTACGCAGGCTATATCTTCAAGCAATGCTTAAAAATCTTTATTATAAAAGGAAAAAAAAATCTGGCAATAAGTTTTTTTTAAATAATAATTTTAATTTTAATTTTAATTAACTGCTACTATTTACTACACTTTCTTTACTTGACCTTTAATTTTAATGAAATAGAAGATGCATCACCGGTTGCGCGAGAAATAATTAAGAAAATAATATTAGTTCAGTTAAACATCGAAATGTTACATCATTTTGTAGTTTGCAACTCTAGAACAACTAACTACAGAAAACGAATAAAATTTAAATATTTACAAGATAACTGAAATTAATTTAATTTTATAAAATAATTAATTTAATTAATAATTAAATAAGTTAAATAATAAAATCAGATAAAAGTAAATACCATCTATCTACATTAAATATTAATAACAAACCAGATGTCCATAGGAAGGGTAAAATAGAAAACAAAAAATCATAAAAGTTTATTTACATAACAAAAATGAAACAAACAATAATTAGCACTCACAATGGACCTCGATTTTTTTTTTTTGCTAAATCTTGTTAAGTTTATTTTATATGAACAAGTAACTATACTATACTAAATAACAATTAGAATAATTAGAACACTACATTATAATTAGAAAATGGAAAAATATGGCTGTAACTAACAAATTCGTTACAATTAAAAAATACGCGATAAAGATCCGGAAAATAAAACTATATATTAATAAATATTGCAGGACAATCCACACAGCGTCATCTAGCCCCAAGCTAAGTAAGGCTTGTGTTATGGTAGCTAGTCAACAGATAAAATATTTTTTATTTGTAAATATATACATGATAGCGACTATTGATTTTAATATTATTTTGTTAATAGAAAAACGCTATTTCAAGTTGCTAGATTGACTATGGCAGCAAATTGTTTACCAAATCAATTTGACTACTTTTATTTTACGTTTTAATATTTTAAATGTTTAAAAATTCATAAGTTCCTATCAAAATGATTGAAACAATTTACTTTTAATTTTAAAGATTACTATTGAGCCCTTAATTACTTATTTAGATTTTAAAGATAGAAAAGTGACGTCACGTCTGTCAAACTTGTTGTGGACATTGCCAAACTCTACCACCGCCTATAAAAGTACGCGCTGAGGCGATATTGGGATCTTTTGCTGCTCAGTCTTCGGTCGGTAAGGTGGTTGGGTTCGACGATGCATAAAGTAAGACCATTCCATATTTTTGATACAGTGTATTATTGTCTAGTTTGTTGAAGTTAACAGTTGTTGCTAATATTCAAAATAGTTGTTGATTTAGTAATAAAAGGTGAAGTGTGGTTCGCTTGGCCGTCCACGACAGTGGTTTATGTTGGAACCGTTTTATCATGTTATTTACCCGTTGTTTGTGTTGTGTACCTATTACCATTAAACTAAACTATTAAAAGATCTAGCTTCTATTGTCAGAAGCACCTTTTCTCCAACATACATGTAGAAATACCCAAATCAGAAACAATACTGTAAACAAATATTTTTTAAAGGCGAGAATCAAACTTGCAACCTTCTGCCGCACCACAGAAAATTATGAACACAAATCGCGTAATATAAAAAAAACGTGTGGCACTCGGGGACTGCCGCGGTAAAGCTATTGCATCGTGCGAGCTTCGTACAGTCGTACTATATAAATACACGTTAAGCGAACGCTCGGCCGAGCTACATGGTAGGCGGAGTGGGGGGTGTTAGGTTTAATTTTCGTTACGGAATTTCTTAATTCAGTCGCCGCGCTCAAAGCCCGCGATAAAAGCTATGCAATAGCTTAATAAAAAACACTTTCCAAATAATTTTCGAACGAAACCAAAACTCTTTAAATTTCCTGCGCAACCGGTATCTTACCACCTTAATGAGTCCCTTTCTTAGCCTTTCTTAAGGATAATTCTTTTTAATTAAACCTACTATATTTCATTTTGGCCCATTTGGTTCTACGACGTCAGTTACGAGCGAGAGCGCTACGAACATCTACGGCCGCTACGATTGTGCTACGGATCATGAATTTCTCTTGTCTCATTATAATTACAACTTGCGCCCCGCGGTTTTACCTGTTACAATATTAATTTAAAAATTATATATATAAAAATTAATGCCACTTTTCGTTGTAATTTTATAACTCAAGAACGGGCTCACCTATCCAAACCAAATGTTTAAGCTTTGTTCGGACTATTTAGTAGATGGTTTATGTGAAGTTTGCACAAAATCAGTCGAGCGGTTCTTCATTTATTTACCACATTTTTTTATATGGCAAAACAACGTTTGCCTGGCCAGCAAACGTGCAAAATATATAAATAAATATTGCACGACATTGGCAGGTCATGCGCTACAACTAGGCTTATGTTATGGTGGTCAGATAACGAATAGCTAGCTAGTATTAAGCTATTGCATAGATTTTATCGCGGGCCTTGGGGGGCGAATCAAGAAATTCCGTAACGAAAAAAACCTAAGGTTTAAAGAATTTATTCTCAAAAAAAGACAAGTACATGTCACTTAATAGAGAATACATGTCGGACGACAATGTCGTACGACTATTTTTTATATATTTTTTTATATTTTATTTTTTTTATTTTATATATATATATTTTTTATTTTTTATTATTTTATAAGAACATTTACTAAGACAAGAAATTATTCTCAATATAGCAATAGCTTTACCGCGGCAGTCGAGTGACACACGTTTTTTTAAGTATACTTTTCTTTTGTAAATACATACAACTTAATAAAAATACAGACCACAAACAAATATCCGTATATAAATATTGGTTTGAAGCGGGAATCAAACCCGCAACCTACTACGTCCCAGACACATGTTTCTCTCCATGCTTTTTCAAATTTTGACGTATAAACGTCAGAATTGTAGTTGATTACTTGCAAAATTCGAAATAAATAATAATGACGTCATCATTTGCAACGAATATAAGCAAAGAGGATGCAGGTAGCTAATCCAGCCTCTTTGTTAGAAGGTAAGTAAAGAGCTAAGCGAAACGGTCTTCCAAAAGTTATAATAACGAGGTTGGATTAGCTACATCCTTAAGAATTCAGTCAATTTGAAGCAACATGAGAGTTTAAACATCACACGAACAGAGGCTGCGTCCCTGAGACAGTCTATCCGATTTTGCTTTATCAGAATTGGTCTAGCAGAGTTCACTTAGGTGTACCAGGAGCTATTTTTTCTTCCCGTGGTCCATCTCGACATAAATAAGTGTAACCGGGGGTTTTGTTTATTTTTATAGTTCACTTCACAAGTTCACTTTAATTCACCTAGCTATACCAGGGGCATTTTTTCTTCCCTTGGTCCACCTCAAAATAAACGAGTGGACCAGGTTTTATTTATGCCATAGTTGACCTTAATTCACCTGGTTGTACCAGAGGCAATTTTTCTCCCCATGGCCCAACTCAACAAACAAACAACCAAACTAATAAATCCCCACATAATAATATAATAACAGCTACGCTACGAAGTCGAGGTACCGCTACGAGCGTCTACGATTGTGCTACGGTGCTACGATTGTGCTACGGATCATGGATTTCAGTTGATTATTACAACTGGCTACGCCCCGCGGCTTCTCCCGTGTAAGTTGAGATATTTCTTACTAGGCTGAGCTCTCTATCTCTCTATCTTTTGTTTGGTCTAGGCATTCAGAGACTTGGTAAAATATAATTTTTTTTTTTTTTTGTTTCGTGTTGAGCTGCCATCAGTCGTAAAATTGAACTATTATCAGCTGTGTTCAGTGCAGGAATGGCGTTTGAGGTGCAGGTGCCAGCGCAGCTGCTTCCTCTCAGTAAATACGTGCGTCTAGAGGATTTGACCTCTTTTTAGACGGCGGATGTTTTTGGAGCTATCTAGTAGGTTTAGAGCTAGAGGGTTGGGATGACTAGCCAGGCGGTCAGCGTATCGCTCTCTATGCAGGTCAATCGGCGTTCCTACCGTCAAGGAGGAGTCCTTGACGGTAGGAACGCCGAGGTAGAATATAAAATATATAAAGAGGAAAGATTTTTTGTTTTTATGTTTGTAACGAATAGGCTCCAAAACTACTGGACTGATTTTGATGAACTTAGTATGAGAATACATTGATTCATTGGGAATAACATAGATTTTGTTTGGAACGAAAATTCCTTATCGAGCGTTGCGAAAAAGGGGGTAGAAGACCAAAAGTAGTAACGACACTTTTTGCATAGAAAGCAAGCCAGTTATTTTCGTTTCGTCTTTCTATTTCGCATTGAACAGTGTCGTGTCGCGACGATTATTTACAAAAAAAAAAAAATTACAATTCAAAGTCAAAGTCAAATTTCTTTATTTCTTTCGATGCTTATGTATATATAGTGATCACTTGAATCGTCTTAAAACTAAGTTAGGATGTGTGCCTTCGGAACGCGCCCACCAATGAGAAGAAGGCACAAGAAACTCATGGGGTTTTTTTTTATGTGATCACGCTCACAAAGGTCAATTTTACAAATATTTGAAGGTATTATTTGAAATGGAGCAATTAAAGTCACATCCATGGATTCTTATCATTAAGGTACGAAGAGGTATCATAGTATGCCTTACCGCACAATCTATGCTTTATAAAAGTTTTGAACCTGTTAATGGACATGTCATATACATCTTTAGGTAATTTATTATAATAGATGCACTATTAAACACACATGTACTATTAAACGACCTGCTTATTCTTCACTAATTAATAGAAATTAACTTCGTTCCATCCGGGTGTACCTTGACACCTCTCGAGTTTTTTTTTGTTATTCCCACGGAATCGGAAGTTACGCAGGTGAAATCGCAGGTCGCTGCTCGTCGGTAATACATTAAGATTTAAGATCAGAAAAACAGCATTGAAATTAAATTGATTTTTTTCCTAAAAAATGATTTTTTCCAATAGGGAATTTTATAATTTTTTATTTCTTATTTTTACTGTTTATTTTTTACTAGCTGCGACCCACGGTTTTACTCATGTCAACTACTGTCGTAACTACGAGTATATTGAACTAGATCGACGTAAATTTCAATCTCTTAGCATAATTATAAACCTTAGTGGTTTCGCTGTGCTAGGTTAAGTACTGAATGTTTTTTAAGTTTCTTTTAAATGTTAAATAAATAGCAAAAAAAAAAATGTAGGTCCCGATCCCGGGATTTGGACAAAAATCAGGATAGTGGGAGTTTAGGTGATGAAGGAGGACATAGGATACTTTTGATCCTGATATTTGCACGAAATCTGGACTTACGCGGTTGAAATCCTAAGTCTCATCTAGTTATTAATAAATAACAAAATTAAAAAATAACAAAATTAAAAAAATAAAAAGACGATTCATGACGAAGATTAAGTACTTATTTTTATTTTTTTTATTTTACAATAGAGCCATGGTCTCTTTATGACCATGGCTATTGCAACATAGTCGAAACGCCAACAAAAAATACGCAATAAAGACCCGGAACCAAGTAAAAAAAGTACGATTGAAAAAAAAACGAAAGAAAGTCGAGAAAATAAACAAAAGACGACAGAAACACCTCACTATACCTCTATTTTTTCATTCTAAGCAAGCATTCTTAAGAGAACAGGGTACCGGGCTCCCTCTCCATACAAACGTAGTCGACTGTTTCCTCCCTGGATAATGACACTAGAGCACTAAAACTTATAACTGCCATGACCATGCTGCTATGTTTTTTTTAATCTTAATTTCTATGATAACTAGAAAATGAAAAAAAAAAACAAGATAGAGGGGCATAGTCATGGCAGTTATAGGTTTTATGCAATAAATAGTGTCATTATCCAGGGAGGAAACAGTCGACTACGTATAAATAAATATTGCAAGATAAATAAATATTGCAGGACATTCCACACATCGCCATCTAGCCCCAAATTAAGTAACGAGACTTGTGTTATGGGTGCTAGACAACGGATATACTACTTATATACTTTTATTTTGTAAATATATACTTATAATACATAGAAACAACCAGACCACAGACAAATATCTTAGCATAAATACTTGTCTGAGGCGGTAATCGAACCCGCAACCCTGTGTTTGGCAGTCCGGCATGGTGACCATTGTGCCATATGAAACAAACCAAGACATATGGGCATAGTCATGGCAGTTATAGGTTTTATGCATCAAAAATAGTTGTGCTAGTGTCATTATCCAAGGAGGAAACAGTCGACTACGTTTGTATGGAGAGAGAGCCGGGTACCCTTTCCTCTTAATTCAAATACACAACAATAGCCACCTATGTATTATTCTACGTACATATCACATACCTGTTATGGCTAAAAGCTGCAAGAACAATAATCCATTTTTATCACAATAGCTTGAGAAAATAAAGAGTTTTTTCAACGAATATAATTTATATTCGAATACCACTGCACTATTATTTTAATAAAAAGTTCATTACAAATGCGATGGGGAAATTGAAAAGCGTCCGGAGCGTTCGGCGTGTAAGAAGCGACTGATTTGCGACTGGCGCTCGTGATGCCAACACTTCGGAGTTGAAACGCGCTGGGAATTGCGCAGAAACGCGCTAGAAAATGATACAAATCCACTATCTTCTCTATAATATAAAAAACTAGCAACCCGCTCCGGCTTCGCACGACTGTATTATGTATGTATTATATCTAAAAACCTTCTTCTTTAATCACTCTATCTATTTAAAAAAACCGCATTAAAATCCGTTGTTTTAAAGATCTAAGCATACAAAGGGACATAGGGATATAGGGACGGCGAAAAGTGACTTTATTTTAAACTATGTAGTGATGATGATGATAGTGATGATGAATCGCTGAATGTGTTGCTAAGCGAGAATCTCGAGAACATCTGAACCGATTTCGCTAATTCTTTTTTTTTATGTTAGTTATTGTCAGGAGATGGTTCAAAAGAAAAAAATAAGAAAACTGCGTAGAAAATTATTACGCGGTTGAAACCGCAAGGCGCAGCTACTTTTAAAAAAAGAAAATATATTTAAGGAAACGTGATTAATTGAGAACCTCCTCCAAATTTAAAGAGAAGGGTTCTCAGTTCATCGCGTATTTTTCTTGCGTTTTCAAGTTTATTTAAAATGAAATCGCGTTAGCACTAAGTGCTTTACACCACGATTTTCAGCCTATTTTCAGTAAAGAGTGGTGGATATGACGTTGTTGATGGCAATTTACCGTGGATCACTGTCGCCGTTTTGACGTCATAAAAATGATAATATTGGTGTTTGTAAGAAAAACGTAACGGCCCCCGCTCCTCGCTACGCTACCGGATTCAACTATCAGCATTCGGTATGGTACTTCAAAGTTTGAAGATATGCCGAAATAATTGACGCTACGCTGCGCTCGCGCTGTGCCTCGATTCACAGTCGTCAGACGTGTGTGATTAGGGCGCGATTGCCATACAAAAACTGGAGTTATCGCGCTCTAATTACATACGCCTCACGACCTACGTAAATCGAGACATTGATTATTAGAAACTTTAAAAAAAAATAGAGTAGAGTTTTTCTTTGAGTAGAGATAGATAGATAGATAAATTCTTTATTGTAAACACCAATTTCAAATAACATTAATAGTAAAAATTAATAGTAAAAATTAAAAGCTTAAGTCTAAGTGTTACAAAGGGCGGCCTTATCGCTCAAAGCGATCTCTTCCAGGCAACCTTTGGATGGACAAGAAGTTGAGGAAGGTGAAGGGTAGGGTGCTCAAACTTAGAAAATTAAATAAGATGCAAATAACAACAAAAATATGACAATAAATACACACTAATAATAATTACATAATTAACATTATATATACTTATGAATATATACATACATACATATACTTTTACATAAATATATAAATATAACAACATAAGAATGAATAACATAAGTAAATTAAAAATCTAAAAATTATATACCATACCATATTATTAATACATATTTTACAACATATTAAACAAGAAATTAACGAGAATTAGCCTTCTGATCTTTTTCGGCAATAGCCAAAAAGTGATTATAGACGTTATTTTTAAATACTGCCAAGGATTTTGATTGTCTGATGGTGGCAGGCAAATCATTCCATAGTTCCACAGACCTGGCAGTGAAAGAGCTTCCATAGAAAGTGGAAGATCGGACAGGAACGTCAAGAAGAAGTGCTTTAGAAGAACGAACAGGTTGTGATGGAGGACGTCGAAATTGAAAGCAAGATTTAAGATAAGAAGGAGAGGACGGAAGAAATAGAATTCTATAAAGAAGTGACAGAATATGAGAATTTCTACGCAGACGAATGGGCAGCCATTTGAGTTTGGTGCGGAACTCCGAGACATGGTCAAATTTCCGGAGACCAAAAATAAAGCGAATTGCAAGATTTTGAAGCCGCTCAAGCTTATTTAATTGTACCTCAGTGAGATCGAGGAAGCATTCGTCTGCGTAGTCAAGAACAGGAAGCAAGAGAGTTTGTGCTAGCATAATTTAGAGCTGCCCTGCCATACTATCAATCGTAAAGTTTAACTATTATCAGCAGCATTCAGAGTAGGTAAGAGGTTGCTCTCTCTTTTTATTTACTAGCGACCCGCCCTGGCTTCGCACGGCTATATTATGCATGTATTATACATATAAACCTTCCTCTTGAATCACTCTATCTATTAAAAACCGCATCAAAATCCGTTGCGTAGTTTTAAAGATTTAAGCATATATAGGGATATAGGGACATAGGGACAGAGAAAGCAACTTTGTTTTATGAAGTACATAGGATACCTACATTTTAAAAGAAGATAAGTACGTCTTTTTAGACGCTGAATATCTTTTGAGCTGTCTAGTACATTTAGATAAGCTATATGGAAAACTTTATAAAGAAACAAAAACAGTTAATCAAAGACAAATTTTAGCCGGAATTCTCCGCGTAGTTCTACACAATAAATCGAGAAATGTAGAGCAAATTTGACTGAAATGGCAACACTAAAAGCTCAGGGTTTCGCAGCTCGCTCGGGTAAGTCCGGGAACGACTTCGGGACGGGACTTCATTTCGTGCTGGATTCTAATTTCAAAAGAACCCGATGAAAAATGCAACGGAGATGTTATTGCATTAGGATTCCAAGTTCCTTTACTCTAAGGAGTTAGAATTTGACGTATGCAAGTAGAACTTAAACAAAGGTTTTAATGTAAATAACTAGCGACCCGCTCCGGCTTCGCACGGCTATATTATGCATGTATTATACATATAAACCTTCCTCTTGAATCACTCTATCTATTAAAAAAACCGCATCAAAATCCGTTGCGTAGTTTTAAAGATCTAAGCATACAAAGGGAAATAGGGACAGAAAAAGCGACTTTGTTTTATACTATGTAGTGATATTGTATGTTCCATATTGTATGCACGTAGCACCGCCTAGTCCTAAACTAAACAAATGGGCTTGTAATATGGTGACCAGATAACAGATAAAACCACTTGTAAGTAGGTAGATACTTACTTTCTTTGTAATTTAAACTTATAAATTATTGGCCGAATCGTTCTACTGGCAAAGAAATACATTATACAAACTAAAACCAATCAGACCAGAAAAAATATATATCATACAAAATTAAATATTTATTCCACAGTGTGAATCGAACCTGCGACCGTTGTCGGCATCGTAGGTAAGTTATTTCTCCTCGTCAGAAAAGCCGTCAAAGTACTATACTCAAGTTGATTTTGAAACTGATTCTTGGTAAAGAAGGTTTAGTAGCAACTGGACAGATTCGCTTACTTAACCATTCCACTTAAAATGGTTACATTCTTATCCATCCAAGTAAAACAAAACGTGTGGCTCTCGGGGACTGCCGCGGTTAAGCTATTGCGTAACATTTTTTATCAACTTGTGTAATTATAATAATTTATTTATTTTTTATTTATGCAGTATTTTTTCTTTGATATTAATTCAAGTACTAGTTCAAGTAAGAAACTAAATACTTTCTCTTCTCACAAACAGCTGCGAACGCTCGGCTGAGCTACATGGTAGGCGGAGTGGGGGGTGTTAGGTTTTATTTTCGTTACGGAATTTCTTGATTCGGTCGCCGCGCTCAACGCCCGCGATAAAAGCTATGCAATAGCTTAAAAAATTGGTACCGACGACAAACAAACATACAAATTGAAAACGAAAATTTTATTTCAATAAATATTTGCTTCATTGACAATCTGGAAAACCATACATTTTTAATTGTTTTCTTGTTATTTTATCACCAATATTTAAGGTTTATAAAAACCCTTTTACTGGCCCTTATTAAATCATGGGGTCGTAACAAGAGCTACCTTCAAAAAATTAAACCTCCTACTGACAAGATGGCGGATATTTATTTTGACGTGACAACGTTTTATAAATTGGTTTGCCGGGTGACACTTCAAGAAACTGCGTTACGCTCCGCTGACGTTATGCGCTCACAATGAGAGCGAGTGAGAGGCACGCGTCCCTTCCACTCGGGCATGGTTAGCCCGCCTAAGAGCGAGAGAGACAGACATAAAAAGTGAAAGGCACGCGTCCCTTCCACTCGAGCACAGTTGTTGTCACGTAAAACTTTCGCCCGTATACCGACTTTACAGGCAACCAGTTTTTTTTATTTATGTTAACTTTTGTAATGGTTATTTATAATTGTGCGTAAGTAAACTGTAAAAATTTTTGTTACAATGGCGGATATTTATTTATTTATGTCTATTTATGTTAACTTTTCTAATGTTATTAGGTTGTTTATAATTGTGCGTAAGTAAAATGTAAAAAAAGTTGTTAGAAGTGTGATTTTTAGATAATGGACCTTGTTACGCGCTGACCCTGGTTTGTCGCCGGTACCTTATATGTGGAGGATACACATAATGTGCATGGACGATAATATATACTTATACATATTATACTTATTTTATTTAGTTTAAGGAGATTAGTTTCTCTTACGGGTTTCCGTTTAAAGTTTTCATTACGCGTTACATTTTTTCTCGGCTAGGTTCCCTCGTCAACCCGCGATAAGGAACTGTTTTTCAAAATTAGTTTCTTCTCTTAATATTGTCTGTTACTTTTATTAATTAAATAAAAATATATAAAAAAAATGAAAAAGCTGTGAATAAAAACTATTCAAGCTATTGGCATCAATAACAAAACATTTTGTTGTAATTTAACATATAGAAACAGGTATAAAAAAAAAACAGCGCACTCCGGGAGTGCAGGCAGAAGTGAAAACAATAAACTTGTTATTTCTCATAGAATATTTCTTGAAACGATCTGCTACTGCCATCTATTAGCACTCACTTAAACAAATATAGTTTATTTTTTATTAGCTAGATGGCAGTAAAAAATTTAAATCAGCGCCATCTACATTCGAATAGCGGTCTTTCTAGAAACTAAGTTTCTCAATTTGTGTAATAGATGGCAGTATAAGTTAAACAAAAAGACTAACACAAATAAAATCTCATCTGTCGCGTCAAATCTCATCTGTCGCGTCAAAATCTGTCGCGAGAACGGCTGAAAATGCTCACCCACAAAAGTGCCCAACGCGCCATAAGAAGTTTTCACTTCAAAAATCCATAGAAAATTTAATTAGTATTGTAATCCTCTTAACATTCCCATTGGGTTTAAAAAAACCAATAGTATATTATTATTTTCTCTCTTCTACGCACAACTTTCTTTTGTTATTGTTTCGTTCGCCTTTTGTTTCTGTTTTTAT
Organism: Idaea aversata; assembly: GCA_907269075.1. NCBI lineage: Eukaryota > Metazoa > Arthropoda > Insecta > Lepidoptera > Geometridae > Idaea > Idaea aversata. The sequence continues at coordinate 3,293,711 of OU026100.1, forward strand.
TTTTGTATTTTGTTTAGATTTTCATTCGGTTGTTTTTGCGATGCTTATATGGTTTTTATGACGTCGTAAGTTTTTAAAATGTTGTGTATTTAAATACGTTGAATACAAAGATGTTGTTCGATCCTCAGACCTAATGAATGCACATAAAAATTTCATAAAAATCGGTTCAGCCGTTTCAGTCGAGCTTAGTTACTAACACCGTGAGACGAGAATTGTATAATACCTATAGTTAGACTACCTACGCTCCGCGGTTATACCCGCGTAACTCCCTTCCGTGGGAATATCGGGATAAATTAAGATGTAAGTGTTGGAGCTGCTATTCGCCAATCACCGCTGTCGATTTACATTTATCACGTCATCGAGCTGCGCGCTCATTGGATGCCGATGACGCGACACTCTCGCCTACAACGCGGTGGACGAGAGGTTACAGAACCAAGGACGGAATACACACGTCAACATACATTTTCTATATCTGCTGTTTAAATAGTCAAAATCTCACTGTAATGGTATCAAAAGTAAAGCATTGTACTTAATATCGACTTCTTCATTTAAATTCCTCAAGAAAATATCCAGTCACAAACATGTTTGGACCTTCGAACCATATACTGCGACGAGCGACCTTTGGAGGACGTATTTGATGGAGTTTATACCGTGAGACGCAATTTGGAGAAGAAAAGTTCGCAATTCGCTACAGTGCATCATCGGTGAGACCGGCCAGCTAAAATTCCAAATCCTTTCCTATTTTCATCTGAGTGATACTGTGTTTTTATCAATTCCAGTGCGTTGGATAGTGTTTGCCAGCTTACGTTTGGTGGTGTTTACAGTGGATGATTACAGTAAATGCATACGCAAAGCCTAGTGCATACTTACATATTATAATATAAACCGTGAGTACATTACATTCAATTAGTTACTGTTTTCACTATGGCTACGGCTTCCGACCAAAAGTTAAAAGATCTCAAGAAAAAGCGTGGAGTTATTAAATGTAGACTGACTAATTTCAAAAAATATGTTTTTTCGTTTGAAAACGTAGATCTATCTAGCCAGGAGCGCGCAGAATTAAAATTACGCATGATAGGTGCTCAAAGTTTGTTGAACGATTTCAATCAGGTTCAAAGTCACATTGAAGCACTAGTTCCGGTGTCGGAGTCGGATGTGGAAACCGAATCGGAACTCGAAAAACTTATCGAATCACGCGTAGAGTTTGAAAGAGATTACTATGTAATCTTAGCCAAGTTAGATTGCATCGTAAATCCTGACAATTCCGATGAGAAGTCCATGAATAGGTCACTTAACTGTTCTTTAGTGCATGAATCGACCTGCATCAGTCATAATAATCAAAATGAGTCTGTTAAATTACCTACTATTTCTATTCCTAACTTTGACGGTTCGCATGAACACTGGGTCGAATTTCGTGACACATTTATGTCACTCATTCATAACTCTAAGTCAATACCAGCTATTCAAAAATTTCACTACTTAAAAGCTAGTTTAAAAGGTGACGCGAAAGTCGTAATAGAAAATGTAGAATTTTCCTCAGATAATTATAAAGTTGCCTGGGAACTTTTAATAAACAGATTTGACAATATTAGGTTGATTATTCACAGTCATATAAAGGCAATATTTTCGCTTTCAGCCATCACTAAAGAATCTCCAATGCAATTGAACAAGTTGATTGACTCTGTTCTGAAAAACTTAAGGTCTCTTAAGATATTGGGAGAACCTACCGAACACTGGGACACATTAATAATATATATTGTTACTTCAAAATTAGATTCTGCTACTGAACGAGAATGGGAACAGTTTAAATGCAACTTTTATAAATTAGACACCAACGCTAAACTAAAACTAAACGATTTATTACAGTTTCTCAGAGAAAAGGCAGTTATGTTGACCTCACTTATAGTTAACCACAGTAAAACAGGTAGCTATAGCTTTAGTGACACGAATAAAAAATCAATGAATCAAAACAACTGTTCATCATCTAAGGTTCATTGCAATATAGTTTCAGATAACAATAATGAAAAAGCAAAAAATAAATTTCAAAATAAAAAGTCACGTAATTACACTAATGATAATAAGCTATGTTTGTTTTGCAACAATCAACACCCTTTATATTCGTGTCAAAAGTTTCTTGACCTAAATTCACAAGAAAGATTTAATTTTATTAAAGAGAAAAACTTGTGTATTAATTGTATGCGCGCAGGTCATTCTGTAGTTACTTGTGTATTCGGTCCTTGCCGAAAGTGCGATCAAAAGCACAACAGTTTAATTTGCGATTCGATTAAACTACAAAATAATCAAAACATTGTTACGTTAGCTACTTACGAACAGGCTTCATTCAATACTACGCATCCCGTTCCAGCTGATAAGGCATTCACGCGCAGCCAGTCATTGCAAGTACATAATACGCACGCGCTACATAGCGATATGTATAGTCATGACAAGTCGAATCAGCTGGTACTATTGTCTACGGCATCGGTCGAGGTACTTAGTCAATCGGGTAAGTATTATGAAGCACGCGCAGTTCTAGACAGTGGGAGCGAACGTTCATTTATTACGCAATCCTTATTTAATAAATTAAATATACGCATAATACAGTCCACTCAAACTATTCACGGGGTAGGTAATTCAATTACGCAATGTTCGCAATCTTGTAATGTTGAATTAAAATCGCGCGACGGGAGCTTCACTGCCCGTGTTCAATGTTTAATTTTGCCTCAAATAACTTCGAAATTACCTACAGTTAACTATGATTTAAAACAATTGAATATTCCGCACAATCTATTATTAGCCGATTCTAGTTTCTATGACAGTAAAAGTATTGATTTACTGTTAGGAGCTGATTTATTTTGGGAATTGATTACAGATGGGAAAATGCGTCTTAAAAATGGCCCTTTCCTACAGAACACTAAGTTAGGCTGGATAGTATCCGGTACTGTTCAACCTACGGTACGAAAACAAAACCATGTTAGCTGTAATTTCGCACAATATTCCATAAATAATTCGGTTTCACTCGATCAGTTAGTTAGGAACTTCTGGGAACTAGAGGAAATACCTAGTACTACTGATAAATTACTCACTAACGAAGAGTTGGCATGTGAGGAACATTTTATTAAAACTACAGAACGACTTTCCGACGGCCGTTCCTGTGTTCGGTTTCCGCTTAAGGTATCACCTGAAATTTTAGGCGATTCGCGCACGCAAGCTGAACGTCGTTTTTATGCGCTTGAGAAGCGACTTCAGCGAAATAGTGATTATAAAGCCATGTACACTGATTTTATTCACGAGTATATTAAGTTAGGTCACATGAGTATTATTAATTCCTACGGAACCCCACACTATTTTTTATCGCACCACGGTGTACTTAGAGAACACGCTACCACAACTAAGCTACGCGTCGTGTTTGATGCTGGGATGGAAACGACCACAGGTATGTCGCTTAATAGCATACAAATGGTCGGACCAGCCATACAAGGTGATTTAATTTCAATCTTGCTACGATTTCGTGAAAAAAAGTATGTCGCTTGCGCTGATATTGAAAAATTTTATCGCTGTGTGTACATAGCTGAAGATCAGCGCGACCTGCAGCTGATCTTGTGGCGGGATGATCCCTCAGAGCCTCTGAGGGTGTACCGATTAAATACCGTAACGTATGGTACGGCATCTGCACCATTTCTTAGTTGTAGGTGTTTAAAAGAATTAGCACAAAAATGCGAGGTTCCGTACATAGCTGACACTATAAATAATTGTTTCTTTGTCGACGATCTAAACGTCACTTCTAATAGTACTGTAGAATTAGAAAACATTTGCGAAGGTACTAGTAAAGTTTTAAACTCCGCAGGTTTAAAATTACGTAAATGGGTTTTCAACTATGACCGCGCGAACCCTAATTCAACCTCGAGTACCGAAGAAACGCACGCGCAGCATTTATCTCTATTCGAAAAAACTGTAAACAATAAAACTTTAGGTATTGGTTGGAATAACTTCTCGGATATAATTTATTATGTAACGCAAATTAAAAATAATGTCAATATAGTTAGTAAACGTACCATTTTATCGTGCGCTTCTCAGATATACGATCCGTTAGGATTACTGAGCCCGGTAATTACTACTGCTAAGGCATTATTGCAAAAGTGTTGGTTGTTAAAATTAGAGTGGGACGAAATAGTTCCCGACGACATTTTACAAACATGGAACAGGTTTATTGACGGCCTAGACTCGCTGGCTTGTTTACAGATACCGCGTTATGTAATGTGCATTGATCCTACTCGAATTGAATTACACATATTCACGGACGCGTCGCAGATCGCATACGGTGCGTGCGCCTTCGTACGTAGTATCAATGCATTGGGCGATGTTACGATGCGTTTATTATGTTCCAAAGGCAAAGTCGCGCCTACTAAACCAACAACTATACCTAGATTAGAGTTGTGTGGGGCATTATTAGGGGCGCGATTGTATAAGAAACTTAATGAATCGCTCCGTTCTCATTTTGATAAGGTTGTGTTTTGGACTGATTCTACCATAGTCTTAGGTTGGTTAGGTATGCCAATTAATTTACTAAAACCATATGTTCAAAACAGGACGGCAGAGATCCATGAGTTGACCAAGGAACTTTCGTGGCGTCACGTTGCGGGTAGGGATAATCCGGCCGATCTAGTGTCGCGAGGTCAATCTCTTGACTCCCTCATTGCTTCATCCATATGGTGGGAGGGCCCTGCATTTTTGCACGATATTAATTTCGAATTACCGCCATTAAAAAACTCAAACTTAATAACTAATCACTTACCTGAGACAAAATCGACAAATATTTGTTGTCACGCAGTAGATGAAGTAGACTTTAAATTGTTCACGTTTTCCAGATTTTCACAGTACAGTCGAATGAAGCGATCAGCTGCGTATATGTTACGTTTTATTTACAACACTCGTAATAAAACTAATAAACGGACAGGTTCACTGTCTGGCGACGAGCTAATGACTGCCGAATTGACGTTAGCAATGTTGTGTCAGCAGGAATCATTTCCGGATGTCTATGATGCCATTAAAAATAAGAAACCTTTAAAACCTAACTGTAGCCAACTGTCAAAATTGAATTTATTTATTGACGCTAATAATTTAATGAGAGTAGGTGGGCGTATTCAGGATTCTCCTAATTTTAATTATAATAAAAAATTTCCTATTTTGCTTTTAGCTAACCACAATTTTTCTATTTTGCTTTTTCGGTTCGAACATAAACGCTTGCTCCACGCAGGACCCCAGCTACTTCTATTCACGATTAGGGAGACGTGGTGGCCAATAGGGGGTCGAAACCTTGCACGGAGGGTCGTGCATTCTTGTGTGCGATGCGCACGATTGCGTCCAACTACGGTCGCTCCCATTATGGGAAACTTGCCACAGGAACGTCTAGACCCAGGGTTTCCGTTTATACGATGCGGCGTCGACTATGCAGGCCCTGTGTTCACGTTGAATCGCAAAGGCAGGGGTGCTAAACTACAAAAATCATATATTTGCTTATTTATTTGTTTAGTAACACGCGCCGTTCACTTAGAGCTGGTTAGTGACCTTTCATCGGACTCATACTTATTGTCTTTAAAACGTTTCATCGCAAGACGTGGTAAACCGATCGATATCTTCTCCGACAACGGAAAGAACTTCGTAGGCCTGATGAATGAGTTCAACAAATTTTTAGCATCTTGTTCTGACGAGATCAAAGAGTACGCAATTTCTCAAAATATTAACTTTAAAATGATCCCATTTTACGCTAGCCACTTTGGTGGTTTATGGGAAAGCGGAATAAAAAGCTGTAAACACCATTTAAAACGTGTAGTAGGCAATGCGCATCTGACTTTCGAGGAGTTTAGCACTGTATTAACTCAGATTGAAGCTGTCCTAAACTCGCGTCCCTTGACTCCTTTATCCACAGACCCTAATGACCTCCTCCCTCTTACCCCAGCTCATTTCTTAGTTGGTCGGCCACTGACCGCACCTGTGATGGCTGACTTGCATGACGTACCGGTTCACCGCCTGTCCAGATACCAGCGCATTGAACAGATACGCCAGCACTTCTGGAGTCGTTGGTCGAGGGAGTACGTGTCGGAGCTGCAGACGAGGAGCAAATGGCACCAGCACAAGGGATACTTGCAGGAGAACATGCTTGTTCTGATAAAAGATGACAATTTGCCGCCGTTGAAGTGGAGCTTGGGCCGAATCGTCAAAACTTTTCCAGGGAAAGACGGAGTATCGAGAGTTGCTGATATACGCAAGGCAGACGGCATCGTACGACGCGCTTTCTCCAAGATTTGTCCTCTTCCTTCATCTACGTTCTAAACTGAGTCACGACTTCATACGACTATGTTGGAAACTGCTGCAGTTTCCAAGGCCGGCAGTATGTTGGAGCTGCTATTCGCCAATCACCGCTGTCGATTTACATTTATCACGTCATCGAGCTGCGCGCTCATTGGATGCCGATGACGCGACACTCTCGCCTACAACGCGGTGGACGAGAGGTTACAGAACCAAGGACGGAATACACACGTCAACATACATTTTCTATATCTGCTGTTTAAATAGTCAAAATCTCACTGTAATGGTATCAAAAGTAAAGCATTGTACTTAATATCGACTTCTTCATTTAAATTCCTCAAGAAAATATCCAGTCACAAACAGTAAGCTATCCTATCTTTCAAGTTGGATCAAACTGCACACTGTGTAATTAAAATCAATTAAGTAGTTTAGGAGTCCATCGCGCACAAACAACGTGACACGTAATTTATATAAATACTAGCGACCCGTTCCGGCTTCGCACGGCTATATTATGCATTTATTATACATATAAACCTTCCTCTTGAATCACTCTATCTATTGAAAAAAACCGCATCAAAATCCGTTGCGTAGTTTTAAAGATTTAAGCATACAAAGGGAAATAGGGACGGCGAAAAGTGACTTTATTTTATACTAGCGACCCGCCCCGGCTTCGCACGGCTATATTATGCATGTAAACCTTCCTCTTGAATAAAAAAACTGCATCAAAATCCGTTGCGTAGTTTTAAAGATACAAAGGGATATAGGGACATAGGGACAGAGAAAGCGACTTTGTTTTATACTATGTAGTGACTATGTAGTGAAGTGATAGGTCAGTGTTTGATCACTATCACACCTACCTGATGGTAGAGACGATGCGGTCTAAGATGTAGCACGCTTTCCTAGAAGATGCCTAGTCTTCTTTTGCGACTTGAGGACCCTCAAGTTGTACACGTCAGGAAAGACAAACGCAGGAACCTGATTCCAATATCTTGCTGTGTGAAAATAATGACGAAGCAAAACGCTTAGGGTTTCTGGGATTTCCACCATGAATCGGTGTCGCTTTGAAATATTGGACTATGCATATATGTGAGTCCACCAGAGCCGACTTATATCAAAATCGGTTTGATCTTTTCTGGGTTTCTAATAAGGGCCATCTGCCACTTTAATTAATAACCAAATATTTTGTAAATATAGGGAAACTACTTAAAACATGTCATAACGAGATATTTATTAATGAGAAAGTTAAGTATTATTGTGACCGACTTTACTTGCTCGACCTTAATTTTATTTTTAGAAATTTTTTGCATTTTTTTTATTTTTATTAAATTTTGATTATATGTATAAACAAAAACATGTCATTAAATAAATATTTGTTTTATTCTCAATCTGAAAAACAATTAATTTCTTGTTATTTATTTTCTTGTTATTTTGTCACTTACTAGCACCATATTAACCTTTTAGTACATTGTTGTATAGATTTTTAAAGTGACGTCAAAATTCAAAACCAACTCAACACAGATACTCGATAAAGGAACGAAGTAAGAGATACTTCGTTATGCACTAGAAAGTGTTTAAAACCCATCCAATATTGTAAGAGGGAGCGAGAGGCGAGCAGGTTGATAGACCCCCCTATGACCTCCTCCTGTGACCGGGCCGCTGACCTGGTGACCCGGTCGTAGCCTGACCCCATTGCATCCCGCGCAGCCCTGCACCGATTGATTCCTTGCAATCAGGGGACCCCACCCACACCGTCTGCCTACAGTCTGTTAGGAACGAGAACCGTTCGAGGTATTTGTTGACGATGTACTATTTACGTTTTAGTTATTTTCACCCGTGTACCGAGGGAATATTGGTATAAAAAGTAGTTTATGATACTCCCAGTGAATCAATGTATCCACATACCAAGTTTCATCAAAATCGGTCCAGTAGTTCCGGAGCCAATTTAATTCGAACATACAAAGCAGCAGCGTTTCGCGGTTTCACCCGCGTAACTCCCGATCCCGTGAGAATATCGGTATAAATAGTAGCCTATAACACTTCCAATGAATCAATGTATCTTCATACTAAGTTTCATCAAAATCGGTCCAGTAGTTTCGGAGCCTATTCAATGCAAACAATCAATTTCCTCTTCATAATATTAGTATAGATAGATAAATTGGGCGGCAAGCGTACTTATGATACTGATAAGAACGCATGGAAACCTGTCAAACTTAAATTTGGTGATCCAGTTGGCACAATGGTCACCGTTCCGGAATATCAAACACTCAGACAAGTATTTATGGTTAGATATTTATCTGTGGTCGGGTTGTTTCTATGTATTTTAAGTATATATTTACAAAAGTAAAGTGTATAAGTAGTATATCCGTTGTCTAGCACCCACAACAAAAGTCTAGTTATTTAGCTTTGAGCTAGATGGCGATGTGTGGATTGTCCTACAATATTTATTTATTTAACTAGCGACCCGCTCCGGCTTCGCACGGCTATATTATGCATGTATTATACATATAAACCTTCCTCTTGAATCGCTCTATCTAATAAAAAAAACCGCATCAAAATCCGTTGCGTAGTTTTAAAGATCTAAGCGTACAAAGGGAAATAGGGATGGCGAAAAGTGACATTATTTTATACTAGCGACCCGCCCCGGCTTCGCACGGCTATATTATGCATGTATTATACATTATAATCCTTCCTCTTGAATCACTTAATCTATAAAAAAACCGCATCAAAATCCGTTGCGTAGTTTTAAAGATTTAAGCATACATAGGGATATAGGGACAGAGAAAGCGATTTTGTTTTAAATACTATGTAGTGACTATGTAGTGAAGTGATTGGTCACATCGGTCCATCCGTTCTCGAGTTTTTAGCTACACTAACGAACAGCTATTGATTTTTATATAGAAGAAGATTAAATTATGCACTTCAAAGGCTTAACATTGTTTTGAACAACGCTTTTATGTTGACGTAATAAAGAGTATGAATGCACAAAGTGATCTTGATTTGTTAAAAGCTTTCTATATTTATAAAATAACGATGTGTGCCTATAAATATTTAATTTATGTTTATAAGTTAAGCTTCTGAGAAAGGTAAGGCTTAAAAAGCGGAAAAACTAGGTAGGTATTTATGGTTCGAACTTCGAAGACACGGGGACGTCGCCAATCCGTAGTTAGTTGAATTTATGAAAATCTAGCAGCGCTCCGCGGTTTCACCTGCATTACTCCCGATCCTGTGGCAATTTCGGGATAAAAGGAGCCTATGTCACTCCCAATGAATCAACGTATCCTCATACCATGATTCATCAAAATTAGTCCAGTGGTTTCGGAGCTTTATCAATTTAAACAAACAATTAAACCTTTCCTCTCTATGGTATAGTATATTATATAGTAACTAGCGACCCGCTCCGGCTTCGCACGGCTATATTATGCATGTATTATACATATAAACCTTCCTCTTGAATCACTCTATCTATTAAAAAAACCGCATCAAAATCCGTTGCGTAGTTTTAAAGATCTAAGCATACAAAGGACATAGGGATATAGGGACGGCGAAAAGTGACTTTATTTTATACTATGTAGTGAAGAAAAGTTATTTTCAAATAAATAGGTAATGAAGACTTTTATTTCTTACAACATTCCACAATAAGCTATCAAATAAATTATTCTAAATTCTTACCATTAAAGTTTCTTATCAAATTCCTTTGACAAAGTAGAGTCAAATGTATCACTACCATTAACATTCTTATCGAGAAATCTTACGCGAATATTTTTCTTTAAATCCGTTTCAAAATCTTCGTACTCAGGGTCTGAGGCCAGTGACACGTTTTCAGGCACTTCAGGCGTATTACAAACACTCTTCATTACGAATTTCAGCACGCGTTTCAGAGATAGCAACTCCTTCTTTAACTTCGTAGTTAATTTAGCCTTCGAATCGAGTAGAATCTTCAGTTTTTCATTTTCCAATTTCAAAGTTAAGTTTCTGGCGAGAGTGTCTGATTCTCGCAAATTGGCTGTATCAATTTGTTTTCTCATTTCACGAACGATTGTTTGGAAACCTCGCCGAGTTTTTGAGAGCAATTTATTCGCATTTTCTACTTCGTTTTGTAACCTGTTTAATTTTACATCGTTAACGTCTGTTTGTAATCTTTTCTTGTTTTTGTTGAAAACGTCTTTGACTATGACTTCTACTGCTGTAGTATTGTTTCTGAAGACTTCGTAGGAGGTACCTGGATCCATTTCGTTGTCAGTTTGTTCTGGTTTCTTTTTGTCTTTCAAAGCGTTACTCGCCATGCTTTGTATAGATTGTGCTAATAACTCCTGGATGAGATCAATTTTGAAAATATTCCGGAACGGTACGGGTTTTTAAAGTTCTACTTACGCAAGTTGCGCTTGGTTATAAAAAATACTTGTGTATTTTATGCTAAAAAATATCAATGATTTTTGTTTTGATTTTGTCATTACAGTTTCAGTCACGTTGACTTTTCTCATTTGAAATAGTGACGGAAGTGACAGATAGGTACGAGTTGTCGATGTATCGATTATCAATCTGAAACCGAACCGATTAATGGACAAGCGATTACATTAAGCACAATCAAAACCACCAAACTAAAGTGCGGGCGCTGAGCAGGAAGAAATTCGTACAATGACCTACTGACAGTGGTTACAACATGGGGTCACAAATAGTTTTTTTATTAAATGCGATCCTATATAATATATCTTCTTCTCTAATATATAATAATATAAATTACGTGTCATGTTGTTTGTGCGCGATGGACTTCTAAACTACTTAACCGATTTTAATCAAATTTGAACACCGTGTGCAGTTTGATCCAACTTTGAAGATAGGATAACTTACATCTTAATTTATCCCGATATTCCCACGGGATCGAGAGTTACGCGGGTGAAACCGCGGAGCACAGCTAGTATAAATAATGTATAAATGTAAAATACGAAGTCTTGACTGGTATATCAACACAGAATTTAAACCATGTTTAGATGGGGTGTTCTATGTGGAGTGTAGGTATCTAGTAAGAAAGGGTTTTTAAAAATACGAAGAGAGTGAAAGGGCGGACGAAGCCGCGGTCAAAAGCTGATATTAAAATTAAAAAATATATATAGTTATTATTATTATTTAAAAAATCTACATAATTTTAGGATGTCTTAATTTCGTGATTTCTTAATTTATAAGCAATATTCTTAAATTAAGAACACTGCTTATTATTTTTAACAACATTTACTAAAACTAAGAAATTCTTGTCTAGCGTCTATAAGGAGAGAATTATTAATTGCCTAAAAAAACTTTTTCATTACTCATACTCGGAAAGTAGGTCTGAAGGTGCCTGAGAAGCGTATTGAAAATATAATTTCCAGCCCTAGGGATTTTTTCTTTCACTGACAGCTGTCATGTCAAATTATGGCTTAGCACGGCTTGTGCAATCTGCATGTAGCCAGTATCAGTATCATTACGCATTAGGAACTTCAAAAACCTAACCTACTTGCTTTTTTTTTTACAACAAATAATAATTATTATGGCTTGGCACGGCTCATGCATACTGCCAGAGTTTAGTACCTACTTAGTAACTTTTTTCTCAGTAATCAAATTCAAGTAGGTATATTTAGTTCAAGATATCTTATTTAATAAAGTAAATGTAAAGACGAAAATGGGCAAAGCGACCTATGACCATGCCGCATAAATAACATTTTCTAGACAAAACGTGTTACAAAAACTGTAAGTTAAATCTACGGACTTCGCGTCATTTCCCAGTGTTGGATTAACTCATTAATAAAAATTTATTCGGTAAGAACCGCCGTATTTAAGTATTGAATACAAATAGCAGAAACCTAAAAAAACACTACATAATGTATAACCTCTTTGATCCCAACCTTGTAAGAGGATCAGGTAGTATGGACACATGAGTACCTACTCATGTGGTATGGAGTCTCATAGTCTCATTCACTCTCGTTGTTAGGAAGAATTTTATGTATTATTCGTAATGAAAAGCACAGTGTTTACCTCGGGTGAAAGACTCATTAAGTCCCTCGAACTATTAGCGCCCTCGCTACGCTACGCCAAACTCCGTCTCGGGACTTGTAATGAGTGACTTTCACACCTAGGATAACAATGTACTATTCTGTGTACGCAGGAGCGACAGAGAGAAGTAATAACAGGTGAGGTTAATGTACGAAATTGGTTCAGCTCCGTGACCGTACTTTACACAGTTACGGCTCGTTCAGACGACACGCGCCCGCTACGCGCACCACACGCGTACAACTCGCTTTGAAATTTGTTGTATTTATAATTTGAGTCACATCAATAGATCTCAAATTGCATTTATGCATTCACGACACGCGCGTGTGCAGGGCGGGCGCAGAGTGTTTGCGGGGCGGGCGCGTAGCGTAAGCGGGTGGACTTGGATAAATGCAATTTGAGATCTATTGATGTGTCATAAGACTCAAATTATATATAGAACAAATTGCAAAGCGAGTTGTACGCGTGTGGTGCGCGAAGCGAGCGCGTGGCGGGCGCGTGTCGTCTGAACGAGCTCTCATTCTATCACGTTTTATGTAATTGAATAGATACACGTGTCCTTAACTGGCAACATATTCACATCAAAGCCAAGGAGAATTATTGCGCGAACAATTGATTCAGAAATCCAATGGACTGTATTAACTATATAGCATTTACCTACTGTAGGTACCTTACGCAGTAGAGTAAGCATGGCTTAGATTTGAAGGACTGTTTCAATCAAGAAATCAAGACAATTATTGCGAATCTTTGTAACACGAGGATCTTAAATGTAGGCTTAAAACTTGCCCATACAGGCATGCTATACTATTTTTATGGTATATACTAGTTAGATCCTGGTAAGCGGGGTCTCTTGTTTTTGTTTCAAAAAATAGTTTGATTTTTGTTTTTTCCTTATGGGTTAAGGTATCGTCACTTTTGACGGGTTTATTCATAGCGCAATTTTTTTATTCTAGGTCATATTAGTGGAAACATTTAATTTGCTTTTTGTTTTTATTGTAATTTCTTATTATTTTTTAAGAGCAGTTTGTTTTCTTAAGAAATAAATAAATGCTTTGGACAATTCACACAATATCTTTATAAACTGTGTCCGTCAGTATTCGGTTTAAATGCAAAATTAAACAAAAGAAATAAGCGCTGTGTATAAAATTTCTGACGAAACTGAACCAAAATTGTCAATAAAACACTGACTGACGGAAGCGGAATGTAAAGGGTCAGTTCAATTTTTCACTTCAGTCATTTCATGACGAAACTGAACCAAAATCACTACATAGTATAAAACAAAGTCGATTCCTCAGTTTTTTTTTTGTTTTTTTAATCTTAGTTGCTATTATAATTAGAAAATGAAAAAAACCAAAACATATATACTATGTACTATGTATATACTATGTACTATGTATATATATATACTATGTAGTGATAACAAAAGGATATTTAATTTTTGAACAATGTTTTTTACGAGAATCGGCCTTCAGAAAGCAAACGGAGCGCATGATTGCTACAAGCCAATTACCTTGGCTCGGACCATATTTGAACCGTGTTATCGGAATACTTGACCCGATTCCATGAATTATGACATTAAGAGCATGCATTTAGAATGCATGACGACCTAATTGGCACAATGGTCACCATGCCGGACTGTCAAACACAGGGTTGCGGGTTCGATTCCCGCCTTAGACAAGTATTTATGCTTAGATATTTGTCTGTGGTCTCGTTGTTTCTATGTATTATAAGTATGTATTTACAAAAGAAAAGTATACAAGTAGTATAGCCGTTGTCTAGCACCCATAACACAAGTCTAGTTACTTAGTTTGGGGCTAGATGGTGAAGTGTTGAATGTCCTGAAATATTTAACTAGTTTATTTTATTTAATATAGATTAGGTATTGAATAACAATGAGGTGGCCAAAATACTTAAATAAAAATTGTAGACTTTAGAACATTTTATACAGCGTTGTTTAGCCCCAAGCTAAGCAACTAGGCTTGTGTTATGGGTGCTAGACAATACATTTATGATAGCGATTATTGATTTTAATGATATTATTTTGTTAATAGAGAAACGTTATTTCAAGTTGCTAGATTGACTATGGCAGGGACTTGTTTACCAAATCAATTCGACTACTTATATTTTACGTTTCAATATTTTAAATGTTTAAAAATTCATAAGTTACTATCAAAATGATTGAAATAATTTATTATTAATTTTAAAAATTACTATTAAGCCCTTAATAATAATTTAGATTTTAAAGTTAGAAAGGTGACGTCACGTCAATTACGTTAGCGGCAGTCGGAGGATCGAAAGGAAACCGAGAAATGATTCATAACTCATTTATTGAGTTAAAACTAAAAATATCTTACATATTACTTATAAATAATTATCATAAGGTGAGACCTATCCGATGTTAGGTATAGGAATGCTGAAATATGACGGCACGCGGCTACTGCGAACGAGGTCATAGCGAGTCAGCATTTTTGGCCGGTCTTCATTGCAACATGCTATGTGCCTACAGCGGCGTGACGTAACACCTCCGCCCTTAGAACGGCAACTATTTTTATCACGTTGTGAGAAAATGTTGCCGGAATCCTTGCCAGTTCTTCTTGGATCTACAGGGCTGCTGTGGCTAGAGGTTGAGTCGGGCTTTTCAATGGTTTGCTGCACCTCTTAATTTTATATTTTCTAGAAGTAAACTGATCACGTAGATTAGGTACTACAAAGTAGAACGACGTAGTAAGAACAGTTATCAGTTCTCGGTTGCTGGAACACTCAAGGTCCTGGATGCTGAATAAATCACGTAGATTCACGGAGTTCAGATGAATAAGATAGGATGTGGTAGACTAGGTTTCAGTGTCTTCATCAGATAAACTGGTCCTTTGTACAGTATGGAAAAGAAAGGCGTAATGTAGATCGTCAAGTTTTTCCCTTGCTTCCTCTATCATGATAACCACGGTGAATTGACTGGACCTTTGCAGGAACTTGTTCGTGATTAGCTGCTGGATTCCATCGGACTTGGTGCGTAGTTAAGTAGTTGATGATTAGCTTCCTTCTCACAAAGAAACCAGTTTCCGTTGGGCTTCGGACATTCTGTCTCTATGCACTTGAATGTAACCTCGTTAGTTGCAATAAAGGGTTGGGTTGGGATAAGGAAGAGACTTTTAATTCTTATGAAAATTAAATTAAATTAAATTTTATTTCAGAAATTTATTAAATATTAAATGAAAACTATTTACTCGTCTATGTAATATGACCAAGGTTTTATATGTTTTAAATCTATAGCAAGCTATGTGCCGTACACAGTCATATTTTCTCACAAAAAATTAAAAACGAAATGAATCTAAACTATTAAAAATAATTTTGAATCTAATAAATTAATCTACTAGTTTTTATTATAGTTATGCTTAGTAATAGAATCTATACAGCAAGCCTGTCGATTCAGACTGCCGGAAACTCTAGACTATGGGCTCAAGGATCATTCTTGAAGTTTAAGATTAGGTTTAGGACTAAAAGGAAGCAACACGAGAACGATTCAAGTGTACTTACAGTTTCATTTCTGGTTCTTTCGTGAATCGATTGTCAGATTCTCCTCCGGGGCTGCTGCTGGTTCGTAGATTCGGATACTCGAAGATGGGCTAGAAAGCCTCCAAGGCGATTCGCAATCTCGAGAGCGGTTCTCGGACTAGCAAACCGCACGAGCGAGTATCCTACCGACTGCGCCAATTACGTTAGCGGCAGTCGGAGGATCGAAAGGAAACCGAGAAATGATTCATAACTCATTTATTGAGTTAAAACTAAAAATATCTTACATATTACTTATAAATAATTATCATAAGGTGAGACCTATCCGATGTTAGGTATAGGAATGCTGAAATATGACGGCACGCGGCTACTGCGAACGAGGTCATAGCGAGTCAGCACTTTTGGCCGGTCTTCATTGCAACATGCTATGTGCCTACAGCGGCGTGACGTAACACGTCTGTCAAATTTGTTGTGGATATTACCGATCTCCACCGCCTATAAAAGCAAGCGCTGAGGCGATTATGGAAACTTTTGCTGCTCAGTCGTCCGTCGGTAAGGTGGTTGAGTTCGACGATGCATAAAGTAAGACTATTCCATATTTTTGATACAGTGTATTCTTGTCTAGTTTGTTGAAGTTAATTGTTGTTGCTAATATTCGAAATATTTTATTAAGGTTCCACTGGTCGACCGTGTTTCCATACAAATGAATTTAGAGTGTTATCCATTTATTCTTTATGGAATTTGAAAAAACAAAAGTTAAATCTACATAACAAGTCTATTTCTAGCCCATGTAGGCGACGAAATAGACAAATTATATTTATTTATATTAAATTAAATATAATTTGTCTATTTCGTCGCTATTTCGTCGTCGACGAAATAGACAAATTATATTTATTTATATTAAATTAAATATAATTTGTCTATTTCGTCGCCTTCATGGGCTAGATATAGACTTGTTATGTATATTTAACTTTTGTTTTTTCAAATTCCATAAAGAATAACTGGATAACACTCTAAATTCATTTGTATGGAAAACACGATCGACCAGCGGAACCTTAAGATTTAGCTTCTATTGGCAAGAAACCTTTTTCTCCAACATTTATATACTTTTTGAACGTCTAGTAAATTGATGGAACACCTGCCACAAAAAACTGTCATGGTAATATTGTGTGACGTCATTCTCACGTTCCCATTGTGTGACGTCATTGTCTAGTTCCGGTGACGTCATGTCAACAATGACGTCACACAGCACGCAGCAATAAAAAACAAACACGAGACGCTGCCCGCGTGCTTGTGTTATGGTGACGAGTGACGAATAGAAGACATAAATAAGGAAAAAAAATTTTGTCCGAAAACCGACTTTACAAATAACCATTTTTTTTTTAATATACAGGGTTATTGGTAATTATACTAGCAAGCGGTTGAGGGCTTCTTTTGTGCACCAAAACAAACAACTTTTTTTCTAAAACTTTTGGAATATCGAACATTTTTTTTGAAAATTTTCAGGTTAGGGTTACCTGAAAATCAGCTGTCCCACACACGGAGAGGTCATTAACCTTAAATGTTTACTTATTTCTTAAGTTTTATCTACTTTTCTTAGTCTGAATGACCTTTGTTTTAAAAAATCTGTAGCTCGGCTGTTTTTCGAATTTACTTAACCTCAAAATTTTCATATTTTTTTATCTAACACAACTTTAACTTTGTCTGGCCTGTAAAAAATATCCTGCAAAATTTATTATTTATTTATTGGAACGAAGTACCTTATCGCTTGTTTTGGCGAGAGACGAGAAAAAATGTTACGCGCTACGAAAACGTGAAACGAAAAACCGTGAGAGAAACTAATCTCCATAACACATAATAAAAAATAATAAAAAAAGGTAAAGTGACTTCGTACCAAACGCTTGTCTTTCGACACGTTCATTTTTAGGGTTCCGTCCCTCAAAATGTAAAAAAAAAGAACTCTCATAAAATCACTTTCTTGTCCGTCTGTCTGTCTGTGTCTTTTTATTTGTTTGGTAAATAAATAAAATTAAAACATATTGCGGGACATTCCACACATCGCCATCTAGCCCCAAGCTAAGTACTAGATATGTATTATGGGTGCTAGACAACGGATATCGGATGCCATACTGCCAACTGCCAACTGTGCAAAATGGACAATGGCACAATGGTCACTATGCCGCACTGCCAGACACAGGGTTGCGGGTTCGATTCCCGCCTCAGATATGTATTTATGCTTAGATATTTGCCTGTGGTCTGGTTATTTCTATGTATTATAAGTATTTATTTACAAAAGAAAAGTATATAAGTATTATATCCGTTGTCTAGCACTAATCACACAAGTCTAGTTACTTAGCTTGGGGCTAGATGGCGATGTGTGGAATGTCCTGCAATATTTATTGAATATTTTATTATATACTACTTATATACTTTTCTTTTGTAAATATCTACTTATAATACATAGAAACCACCAGACCAAAGACAAATATCTAAGCATAAATACTTGTCTGAGGCGGGAATCGAACCCGCAACCCTGTGTTTGTCTAAATAGTTACCAGGAGAAATAGGTAGACGAAGCAGTGTTATGGAGACATAGGTGTACTGTAGTACGAGGCCGTGGAAGTGGAACGCTGACCCCGTTACATCAGGAGCTCTATTATTGAATCGCTCGTGTGACATATTATAGCTTCGTCGTATACGTCGACAAGGCAAGTCACCCTCAACTTCCAAGTCGCACACGAACATCGGATTGACGAACGAGGAGAGTGCCGATTAGTGTTTTTCGCTTCTTACCCCAATGCCAGGCCGTGCAAATCTTATGTAGGCAAATACATGTAGCTAATAAACTTCCTTTGTTTAATTATATTTACCCACGCCATATCTAGTTATCTCTTGCTCTTCTAGAGCGATCTTTTGACTTCTATCTTGAAACGCATTTCTCTACCCCTTCTAAATTCATCCCTCTTAAATTCTCGCATTTCAACACAAATTTTCTGTATATCTGAATCGTTCGTCGTCGAAATTTAAAATGTAAATTTTTATTCGATTTACTCAGAAAATTGAAAACCCGGTAATATTTATTCTTATTTTCGTACTCGACTACGAAAGTGGAAAAGAATATTTCAAATTAATAACCGGTTATGAACAGAGAAAATAAATACCGTTTTTGTAGCTGGTTATGAACCATGGTTATGAAAACGACAAGTGAATTCCGTTTTCATAACTGGTTATTAAACAAGAAAAAAATTCCATGTTCGTATCTGGTTATTAAAGATCAGTTATGAACGTGGAGTAAAGGGTAATTACCGACAAACATCCGAAATAATCCCAAAAGATATAAATATTTTTCAAAGATCGTTTCAGAATGTTTGACTGTGCTTGTTTGACGTTTATTCTAACACTCGCTTGTCGACGACGAGTAGTGGAGACCACTCGTTACGATCGAGCGATTCAATAATAGCGAATTTCCGATGTCGAACGAATATCAGTTGAAATCGAGCGCTCAATGCGGGGCAAACTATTCATAAATAGATCCCCTGGTAGTTCTTGGTTCGCTTTTAGGTACTGGTCGTTAGTATAATTTATTTTTGGAACGAAGTTCCTTATCGCGGTTTGTCGAGGGATTTAAGCCAGCCGAGAAAAAAATGTTACCTACCGTAAGAGAAACTCCCACATTAATGTATATATACGCGGGACAAGCGTTTTTTTGTGACAAAATAAAGAAATCATGACTTGTTTTTCAAGTAGTATAAATAAATAAATATTGTATTTAAAACAAATATTTTTCTAATTACTTGTTTTAAGCAGTTTTCCTATTTTTACGTCCAAACGTGAACGGCCTAAACTTGTTTACGACATGAGTTACTAAAGCCTTCTTCCAGCTCTATCGCCCGCTCCTAGATATCAGCTGATATTTAGCAGGTACAGTCGGCTGCATAATTGCAGCCCCCGGTAGAGTTCAAAAATTACTATTATTGGAATGTTTTCATCCTAATAATTTTTGTTTGGCAAATTGATGACTTAGAAGACTTTAAACTTCAACTAAAGCAGGTGTCTAAATTCTTGCTTGTGTTGAAAACTTTTTTTTATCAGCCGTTTTGGAGCTGTACGGTGGGTCTGCAATTATGCAGCCGACCGTGCCTAGAGTATCTACCTACCTATCAATACGACTTAACGAGTCCAAAAGCGATAGGTTTACTTACCTAGAAGATGAGTTCCATGGTGGAAGGAAATAAGATGAGTTCCTATAGCCTTTTTCGGCTTTGTCTTTAGACCCCAGATCAACTGATTATTAAGTACCTACCTAGACATCAAGACGACTTTAACGAGTCCAAAAGCGATAGGCCTACTGACCTAGAAGATGAGTTCCTTAAGCCTTGTTCCGGCTCTATCATCAGACCCAGATATCAATTGATTGTTCATTACCTACCTAGACATCAAGACGACTTCAACAAGTCCAAAAGCGATAGGCCTACTTGATTAAGATGAGTTGACTAGTACAAAGAACACACCCTCCAGGTTTCAGGTCTTTACGATCAACGGTTTAGGCTGTGCGTTGATCGTTGTTAGTCGCACAAAGGTTCAGGACAAAGCATTTTATATGTATGTTATCGTTTTGATAAGATTAACGTTTTTTTCGATAAAAGAGATATTTGTAAAGGCTTGTAATAGAAATTGCAAGTTTTTTTAAATACTTTCTGGAAAACGTCAGAAGCCAATTTTCAAAGAAAAACTGCGACCGATAATCCAAGCGGGCACCTACGTATAGAGGACACTGTGCCGGATCAGAAAAACGAAACTTTCGTTTTTCTGATCCGGCAAAGTGTTCTCTATCCGTAGGTGCCCGCTTGGCCATTCATTACCGGACACCCTGTATATAGAGGCGAAAATCCGCTATACAGTATACATATAGAAAGATATAAGTAAAAAAATAAATATATATATACTAGCTACGCCCCGCGGTTTCACTCGCGTAACATTTTTCTGCGCGACTTTCTTAATTTTTTCTTCCGTTCTCCTGACCATAACAAACACAAAAAAATACCTAGCCGAAATCGGTTCAGCGGTTCACGTGTGATACGGTGACAAAGGAAAATCGCGGTTCATTTTTATATATATTTTTAAATAAGATATTTGTTAATTTATTTAAGTGAGGGCTTTACACACTTTGTATTCTTGTCATTCTGTTTCTTACTAACAGCATTTTTAACCGACTTCATAGTTATATACGCAGTTCGTGGTTGTTATTGTCGTAAAATGATCTCAAGACCATGCACCGTACTTTAATATCCTTAACATTCTGCCAAGGTTGCTCCCAAATTTCAGAATGACATTTTTGTGGGATGCCAGACCAATTGGTCACGTTAGGTTGTATTGCGAAGTCGATTCTAGTCATTTCACCAGAAACAACTTGTGTAGTAACACGTTCTATATATGAAACTTTGTGGGGAACTTTAGTTTGCATATCGTTAAGGTACTTTTCCATCGATTCTTCAGCAAGTTTCTTGTACTTGGGATCTTTCGGATCCTGGTTTATAAGACCACCTGGTACTGCTCCTCCTCCATTTGTTTGACGGCAGCGTACTTTAATTTCATTTGGACCCCCCCCGGATGGCTCCAAAATTTTAGAATGACATTTAAGAATGCCAACAATTTTTACCGTATTTGTTATTTGAAAGTCAATTCTAGTTATTAAACCATTAACCATTTGTTCAAAAGCATTATCTACAGATATAATACGGTAGGCATCTGTAATATGCGCATCGTCAAGGTACTTTTTCATCGAATCTTCAGCAAGTTTCTTGTACTTAGGATCTTTCGGATTCATGACCTCAATACCACCTGGTACGCCATTTCCATTTGATTTATTTTGACTTTGAACAAATTTCAAATTTTTGTGTTTGTTTGTTTGTTTTGGTTTATATTTACGGCAGTGTACTTTAATTTCATTTGGACCCCCCCCGGATGGCTCCAAAATTTTAGAATGACATTTAAGAATGCCTTCAGAAGGCCAATTGCGATACGCATTTGTTATTTTAAAGTCAATTCTAGTTATTAAACCATTAACCATTTGTTCAGTAGCATTTTCTACAGCTATAACACGGTAATATTTTTCTTTAATATGCGCATCGTTAAGGTACTTTTTCATCGAATCTTTAGCAAGTTTGTAGTACTTGGGATCTTCCGGATTCATCACCTCAATACCACCTGGTACGCCATTTCCATTTGGTTTATTCAAATTCGAATTTTTGTGTTTGTTAAAATTCGATTTTTGTTTATATTGACGGCAGTGTACATTAATTTCATTTGAACCCCCCCCGGATGGCTCCAAAATTTTAGAATGACATTTAAGAACGCCAACAAATTTTACCTTATTTGTTATTTTAAAGTCAATTCTAGTCAATAAACCATTAACAACTTGTTCAGAAGCATTATCTACAGATATAATACGGTAGGCATCTTTAATTTGCGCATCGTTAAGGTACTTTTTCATCGAATCTTTAGCAAGTTTCTTGTACTTGTGATCTTTCGGATTCTTGACCACAATACCACCTAGTACTCTTTTATCTCCATTTGTTTTATATTGACGGCAGCGTACTTTAATCTCATTTGGACCCCCCCTGGATGGCGCCAAAATTTTAGAATGACATTTAAGAACGCCAACAAATTTTACCTTATTTGTTATTTTAAAGTCAATTCTAGTCAATAAACCATTAACAACTTGTTCAGAAGCATTATCTACAGATATAATACGGTAGGCATCTTTAATATGCTCATCGTTAAGGTACTTTTTCATCGAAACTTTAGCAAGTTTCTTGTACTTGGGATCTTTCGGATTCTTTACCACAATGCCGCCTAGTACATCCTCGCCAGATGTTACCTGTTGGATAAAAATAGAACATTTAATAATAAGGAAGTTATTTATTTACAACCCTGGGCCTGATTGATGCCTGAGCAATTGCTTATTTTTTTCAGTTACAAATATGTATGGGAGCTTGGCAGTGTTTTTTACGCGATGCATTTTGAGATTCATGCCAAACAATAGGGAACATAATCAATCATACTCCCCCTTATTCCAAAACGATGCTTAAGGATAGTCCGAGATGTGGATTTAAACCTTAGATTTAGATACAGATTTACTCGTGAACTATAGTCTAAACACTATCCTATAGATTATTAGCGATAGTGTTTAGAATATAGTTCACAAAAATATAAGATGATATTTTTTTTTTGCAAAATCTACGGGTTCGATCACTGGATAAGGAAATGACGTTTTTAAAAATCTAATGATGCAGTTTTAGCATATCTCTCGTATAAAATATGAAAACAATTGAATATTTTTTTAAAATCAAACAAAAACAGTCGAGCTAGCAGGAAATTGCTCATTTTTTAAATCTACCAGTAATAAATACAGATTGATGGAGCACCTGGAAACAGCTTCTCATCACAAAACTTCTCAATGAGTTAAGATTACGGGTACAAGTTAAAATTGCAATGCCCAGCAGACGGCTTATTTGTAAACTTGTATGCCTATTGTAACATCTATTGTACCTACCGTAAGAATGCAAATAAATTAAATTTAATGAATTTCGATAGACTGTAGAAACATGCACTAAAATGTCTTTAAAAAAACAAAATCGAAGTCAGGCAACCAAACTACAAAACGGAATGCTAAATTATTATTTTGCCTTTTTTTAATTTTTTTTTTTTGAAAAAATAAAAAACGGTAAAAGATTGTAACTTACATGAAGCAAATAAAACAAAGCCACGATATATATTCTCATCATTGTAGCTTAGGCTGAGTTAGGCTACTATGGTGGTATGACTGCAAGCTCTGCTTTTACCAATAGACAATGCTCAAATTTCAAATGGCTTTTATATTTCTTTCAGCTTTAGGCTAGCCGCACACACTAAATAATATCACTACATAGTATAAAACAAAGTCGCTTCCCGCTGTCTGTTCCTATGTACTTAGATCTTTAAAACTACTAGCTAGAGTGATTAAAGTAGAAGTTTTAGTAAGTATATAAATCAAAACTACCACGCGTACGAAGTCGCGGGCAAGAGCTAGTTGACAGTAAAGTTCACATTGTCAATAATGTATGCGGTCTGTATTATTGTTTAATATTATTGTAAATTTCCATAATTTCTGATTTTGTTGTGTCAATTTCAGGGGGAGGCAGGAATATCACTATCAAGTGATAGTGATATTCCTGCCTTATACTATGTAGTGATAGTGATAGTGAAGTCACTATCACTATCACTACATAGTATAAAATAAAGTCGCTTTCTCTGTCCCTATATCTCTATGTCCCTTTGTATGCCTAAATCTTTTAAAACTACGCAACGGATTTTGATGCTGTTTTTTTGTGATTCAAGAAGAAGGTTTACATGTATAATACATGAATAATATAGCCGTGGGAAGCCGGGACGGGTCGCTAGTTGTGACTAAAGTGATTTCAAGGCATGAAGACGTAACAGTTTAACTCAAAATGGAGAACGGAACTGGCTTTAACCGCGACTGCCTCCGCGTGGAAGTGAAAATGTTTCTAATAGGTATTTTACGATTTTTTTGTTGACTTAAAATCAAAATTAATATTCAAATATGTGTCTAATAAA
The DNA here is from genome assembly GCA_907269075.1 of Idaea aversata. NCBI lineage: Eukaryota > Metazoa > Arthropoda > Insecta > Lepidoptera > Geometridae > Idaea > Idaea aversata. The sequence continues at coordinate 3,318,167 of OU026100.1, forward strand.
ATGTAATTAAAATCAAAAGCACTAAGGACTATGTTGTCAATTTAGAAACAAATCACCCCCAAAATAACATGATAGATAGATAGATAGATAGATGGATGGATGGATGGATGGATGGATGGATGGATGGATGGATGGATGGATGGATGGATGGATGGATGGATGGATGGATGGATGGATGGATGGATGGATGGATGGATGGATGGATGGATGGATGGATGGATGGATGGATGGATGGATGGATGGATGGATGGATGGATGGATGGATGGATGGATGGATGGATGGATGGATGGATGGATGGATGGATGGATGGATGGATGGATGGATGGATGGATGGATGGATGGATGGATGGATGGATGGATGGATGGATGGATGGATGGATGGATGGATGGATGGATGGATGGATGGATGGATGGATGGATGGATGGATGGATGGATGGATGGATGGATGGATGGATGGATGGATGGATGGATGGATGGATGGATGGATGGATGGATGGATGGATGGATGGATGGATGGATGGATGGATGGATGGATGGATGGATGGATGGATGGATGGATGGATGGATGGATGGATGGATGGATGGATGGATGGATGGATGGATGGATGGATGGATGGATGGATGGATGGATGGATGGATGGATGGATGGATGGATGGATGGATGGATGGATGGATGGATGGATGGATGGATGGATGGATGGATGGATGGATGGATGGATGGATGGATGGATGGATGGATGGATGGATGGATGGATGGATGGATGGATGGATGGATGGATGGATGGATGGATGGATGGATGGATGGATGGATGGATGGATGGATGGATGGATGGATGGATGGATGGATGGATGGATGGATGGATGGATGGATGGATGGATGGATGGATGGATGGATGGATGGATGGATGGATGGATGGATGGATGGATGGATGGATGGATGGATGGATGGATGGATGGATGGATGGATGGATGGATGGATGGATGGATGGATGGATGGATGGATGGATGGATGGATGGATGGATGGATGGATGGATGGATGGATGGATGGATGGATGGATGGATGGATGGATGGATGGATGGATGGATGGATGGATGGATGGATGGATGGATGGATGGATGGATAGATTCTTTGTTGCAAACACCATTTATAAATTACATAAAATATAAAAAACAAAGCTTAAGTCTAAGTGTTACAAAGGGCGGCCTTATCGCTCAAAGCGATCTCTTCCAGGCAACCTACCCTAACATGCTAACCTTTCTAAACCCTGTTAGGGGATGAATTACAGGAAAATACAAAGCACGTCGTCCGTCAATTCTATTAAAGAAAATGCAAAATTTGAAGTAGATAACTTGATTTGACCAAGAAATCACTTTCATTTCGTCATACAAAGAACACATCCTTCATGTTTCAGATCTCTACGATCAGCGGTTTAGGCTGTGCGTTGATCCGTCAGTCACGACAAAGCATTTTATATACATTATATACACTCCGCTTCGCGCGCTCTCGGCGGGTGGGTGAAAATATAAAGTTTCGTTGCCTTAGAAATTAAAAAAAAAAAAAAAAAAAAAAAAAAAAAAAAAAAAAAAAAAATATATATATATATATTTATCCTAACGTGTTGTTTACCGGTAAAAGGCTACAATAATTGCTTGTTGTTTGGATAATTGCGACAGAAAAGTGGATTTAGCAATGTCTAAATGCAAAAAGTGCAAGTTGTACGTGGCAAAAAGCAAGGACGACGTAATCCAGTGCCGGGGCGAGTGTGGGACTTTCTATCATAAAAAATGTTCTCTGGATATAAAGTCAATGAAGGACAGGCAGTTGTGTGGCCAATGCGTTAAAGACGAAGGGACGCCGAAATCGAGCCCGCAGCTCACTATTGATGTCCAGAAAGCTACGCCCGTCGATGTTCTCGAAGAAATGAATAAAAAAATGGAGGTACTTTTCAATATGAAGCGAACGCTCGACGACCTCGCGGACGCAGTCGAGTTTTACTCAGAAAAATACGACGAGTTAAAAGAAAAACTGGCCAAGACAGACAAAAAGTTGCTGGCGATCGACCATAAACATACAAGCTACGAAAAGAATATGCGAGCATTGGAGGAGCGCATTCTTTACTTGGAAACAAAGGGGAAGGAGAAGAGTATTCAGCTAGCTGGATTACAGTATGTAGAAGGTGAGGATGTAGTCTCCTTGGCGAAGAGAATAGCTGAGTTACTTCAGATTAACCCTATAAACGTGTGCGGGGCGGTGAGGATTAGAGTAGACAGTACAACCACGAACAAGGGAAGAGTCAAACCCTCTCCGGTGATTGTTACACTTAGCTCAGTGGCGGCAAGAAACGAATGGCTGTCCCACAAATCCAAGAGAGTGAAGAATGGCGATGTATTTGGAAGTGACAACAGTTCTTTCATTTTCATTAATGAGGACCTGCCAAAACAAACCCGACAGCTGCTGTGGTACGCAAAGAATGAGTTGAAGGCGACATACAAGTATGTTTGGGTTAGTAATGGCAAGATACTTGCCCGCAAGACGGATGAAGAGAAGAAAGTATGTGTGATAAAGAATGAAGGCGATGTTCAGAGTTTAAAAAACCTAGGTAACAAAGAAGGATGAACATCACATATCACATTCCTGTTTTTTACGCTGCACCTAAGCATATTTATATTATAAATATAACTATCTTTGTTGTTAAAATTCAACGATTTACTATCACAAATTACAAGTAACATTAAACATACAAGATACGACAACACAGTGAAGTGGAACATAGATATCTCAAGCTGCGATGACAGGTTGGGCATTATTCACTTAAATATTCGTTCATTGAAAAAGCATTTCAATGAGTTCTTAACTTTAATTGAAAACTGTAAAAAGAACCTAGATATTATTATATTGACGGAGATTAACATCAAAAAGGGTGAAGTACCACTCTACAACATACCTGGGTATGACAGTTATTCATACACAAGAAGAAAGCAAAGAGGTGGTGGAATTTTAATGTATTATAAAAAAGAGTGCAGGTTGTCTGTCACAATCCCTCGGGTTAAGGCTTTAGAAATTATTCATGGCCGTCTCCTACATGTAAATCAGCAGGAAACGCATATTGTTGCTGTCTACAAACCACCAAGAATAAAAAAGTTAGAGTTCATCGAGGAGTTGCAGTGCTTACTGACATCAATACCTGCTTCGGCAGAGGTCTTCCTGGTAGGCGATACCAACATAGATATTAGTGAAAAAAGTGATGGTTTGTTGGTTACAAATAAGTATACGAATGTCATGAGTGGTCTCGGTTTCCAGTGTGCTATTAGTGATATAACGCGAGAGGAAATAGTGAAGGGACGGTATGTGTATTCGTGTATTGACCATATATGGGTGCGTAGTACCCGAAGTGAGCTATCTTCCTTTCTAGTGGAGTGTAAGATATCTGACCACTACTTAATAGGTATTCTATTACCAAGCGACACAGGACACAGTGTAAATATTGTGAAGACTCGTACTATGTTAAGCAATAAACTTGTATTTGAAAAATTAGATAAAGTTCAGTGGAGTAAATTTGACCATGTCGGGTCCCCTGTTCAGTTATACAATCTCCTATGTAATATATTTGTCAGTATTTATAATGAGAGCACAATAACTGTGCCAGTCAGAGTAAAGAGGCATTCTCAGCCTTGGATTACAGATAAATTAGTACATATGATTAATAGAAAAAATAACTTGTTTCAGAGATGGAAGTCATGTCCTAGTAATAACTGTTATAGGTTAGAGTACACAAAATACCGAAATGTGGTAAATAAATGTATTAATAAAGCTAAAAATAAACATCGTCAAGATGTGTTGCTAGCATGTAAAAATGATATAAGAAAAATCTGGGCAACCATTAACAGTTGGCTGGACAGGCATAAAGGTAATAGTATAGATGATATAATTATAAAGTATTTAGGAAGAAAGTATAATATAACAGATATTTCAAATAGATTTTCTGAAGTTTTTACAAATGAAATTGTTCAATTAAAACAATACCATAAGTGTAATCTAAAGTTTTTGGACAGGGAAGATTATGTGAAAGAGTGCCCAATGTCATTGCGTTTTGAAAAAGCCTCTGCTAAGGATATATTGAAAATAATTAATAAATTAAGTAGTGACAAGTCACCAGGCTTTGATAAGTTTCGTGTCCAGGATATAAAGTATGTAAGTGAAAAGTTAAGTCCGATTATAGCTAACTTCATAAATCAGTGTGTGGAAAAGGGAGTTTATCCTACTGAGCTGAAAATAGCTAATATCAGGCCCTTGTATAAACAAGGTGGTCACTTAGACTTTGCTAATTATAGACCTATTGCTATTTTGTCTGTTATTAATAAAATTGTAGAAAAATATATCATTAATCAGATAAGTAGATTTTTGGAAAATAACAATGTATTAAGTGACTCTCAACATGGTTTCCGAACAGGTAGGAGTACTGCGACTGCACTTGCTTGTTTCACAGATTACATAAACCAAAGCCTCAATGACCGGAAGCACCTGGTTGTTGTATACATAGATTTCAAAAAAGCATTTGATACTTTAGAGCACAGCCAGTTGCTTCAGGCGATGAGTGAGTGTGGTGTCAGGGGCCCCTTAAATGATTGGCTGAGATCATACCTGGAGGGCAGGTCTCTGCAAACTCAGGTGAGTGGAGTCGCAGGAGATAGATATGATGTGACATATGGTGTGCCGACTGGATCGGTTTATGGCCCGGTTGGGTATATTATGCATGTTAATTCCATGTCCAATGTGGTAAAACACTGTAAAGTTTATATGTATGCTGACGATACATGCTTGATATATGCCGATAGGGACATGAATATGATACAAAATAGAATTCAACAAGATTTTGAAAATATTTTAATGTGGGCACATGACAATGGTATCATAATTAATATGGATAAGACAAAATGTATGCATATACGCTCACCATATAGTAGATTGCGTCTCAATGATCCTGTAATAATTGGACATTCATATGATTGTTTGCATAATTTTAAAATTACTTGTCAGTGTCGGAGTTTAGAAGTTGTTCATAAGTATAGGTATCTTGGATTAATAGTAGATAACAAAATGTCTTGGAAATTGCACATTGATCATGTCTGTTCAAAATTGAGATTGGTATTAGGTAAATTTCATCATTTGAGCTTTTGTGTGAATAGAGCAACAATGTATATTGTGTATCATGCTCTGGCAGAGTCTATAATGTCCTATGGATTGAGTAGTTATGGTCTTACCTTTGTAACTTATATTAATAGAATAAAACAGTTGCAGACACGTTTCTTAAAATTACTTGTAGATAAAAGAGTTAAAGAGCAATGTAACAAGGAATATGATAGGTTGTTTGAGGTTTGTAAAATTCTTCCAGTATCTGAAAAAGTGAAGTTGTTACTGGCGTTAGAGCAGTTTCAGTCTGATATTTTTAAAAGATATTATGTACATCCTGCTAGTACTCGGTCTGCCTTAGGCACAAAAAGAGATTTGTTAAAACCTAAAGTTTATAATTATTATGGAAGAAGAACAAGAGCGTATCAAATACCTACAATTTTGAATAGCTTATCACCTGTGCAGGAGGGCAGTATGTCTAAGTATACTTACAAATGTAAGCTTAAGTACAATTTGTTGTCATTGTATAGTTTATCTCTTCTATAATCATAAATAAATACATACATAGTGTAGCAATTTAGCAGATTTAGATATAGGAACATACACTAATTAGGTAGGTAACTACTAGATTGGATTATTTAGGTACATATAAACTTTTATATTTTTATTTTTTATAGATTAGGTACCTACTTACTTACTTTAAAAAAAAAAAAAATTTTTTGTTATTTTTAGGGTTGGCAGGTATTATTTCTTGAGAGTATATTTTTCCACCTATAAACTTTCTCTAAAGTTTGGTGGATTTTTTTTGTAATCTTTGCCTATTTTCTTTTAATAAACGATTTATTTATTTTTTTTTTTTTTTTTTTTATATGTATGGGAAGAGAACAGAATTGTATTAAAACCCTGACGAAGCATATACAGAAAAATAATCCCATAGATAAGTAATTTGCTGGATATTTATAAAAAAATCAAACCAAATAAAACTTTAAAAAATGGTATAAATAGCAGAAGTAATAATAAAATAAATAAAATAAAATAACTCTTTATTCAGGCAAATTACACCCATTTACAGATAATTAATGTTAAAAGATATCAATACAAACAAACCAAAATATTATAATTTTCAAAATAAAAATAAAAATATGCAAATTAAATATTAAATGTGAAATTTAGTTAAAAATCAATAAGTAAAATATATTATTTATTATATTATATTAAATTATATTATTACTACTTTATTATTTTATTATATTATTATTATTATATAATAAAACAAAACTGTTGAGCTTGAGATCGATATTATTTTTTTCTTTATTATTGTATCTCGATGCGCTGGTGGCGCCATCTATAAGCAATGTGTGTAACTACATGATAATAACTAGATGGCGCCACCAGCGCATCGTAAGAACCATAATAATGAATGTGTGAGTAAGCTACATCCACCAGTCTTCGCTAAATTGATCTGTGTGGTTTATGAGTAACTAGCTACCCACCCCGGCTTCGCACGGCTATATTATGCATGTATTATACATATAAACCTTCCTCTTGAATCACTCTATCTATTAAAAAAACCGCATCAAAATCCGTTGCGTAGTTTTAAAGATTTAAGCATACAAAGGGATATAGGGACAGAGAAAGTGACTTTGTTTTATACTATGTAGTGATAGTGATAGTGAAGTGATAATGATAGTGATAGTGAAGTGATAGTGACTACACGACAGGGGCGGCGCGTTATATTTGTCAATGTGTGCGTTGCTATCCTAAGTATTGTTACTGACTGTACCTACCCACAAGAGAAAATGTAACCCCTAAATGGGGCTTCCATACAACATGGTACGGAACCCTTGGTGCGCGAGTCCGACTCGCACTTGACCGGTTTTTATATGATGATTGTATGAATACTCAATGCAACGAGTTTTTTCTTTCTATCCATTGTAATACATATCCGCACATGAATCTAGTTCAGACAGATTTTACCATGAAAAATTGACAATAATTTTTTAAATTGAAATTACATTTTGATTTGAAAATATATCTTATTTACAAATAATGTCGGTATTTTACTTATTTCCTCAACAGTACTTTACTACTTTCAAATCTATAGAGTGTACAAATCGGCAGTCGTAAAAAAACCAAAGGTGTACCAATCGGCAGTAACCCATTGCATCAGTAAGATATTTTACAATATTAATAAAAATTGTCAATATTATTCAGTGTGTGCGGCTAGCCTTAGAGAAGGGCATTTTCCGTGACGAACGAAGTATTAGCCATTTCAAATCATCGGATACTATTAGCAATAATCAATTACCCCGTAGAAACACTACATAATGTAGGCAATTAAAATATAATTAGCTGCGCCCCGTGTTATCACCCGCTTAAAACTTTCTGAGCAATTTTCTTATTTTTTTCTTTAATAAGAACCTTCCCCAGACAATAACAAACACAAGTAAATAAGAATTAACTAAATCGATCTAGTGCTGTTCACGCGTGATGCGATGACAAAGGAAAATAGGGCTTCATTTCTATCCTTATCTTTTATATCACTACGTAGTATAAAACAAAGTCGCTTTCTCTGTCCCTATATCCCTATGTATGCTTAAATCTTTAAAACTACGCAACGGATTTTGATGCGGTTTTTTAAATAGATAGAGTGATTCAAGAGGAAGGTTTATGTGTATAATACATTAATAATATAGCCGTGCGAAGCCGGAGCGGGTCGCTAGTACTTAAGTAAATAAAACTCCCGTGTCGCGGTGTTGCCAAACTTCACACGACTGAACCGATTTGTATGAAATTTTATGTGTATATTGGTTACGTCTCAGGATCAAACAGCATCTTTTTTTTTCCCTTTTTTTCCTTTATTATGCCTTTTTTTTATGGCAAAACGAACTAAGGTTACCGACGTAGCAATAGGCGGGGCATGTGGCTCGTAGAACTGATGGCCATTGGGGCCGAAAAGTCTTAGATTGGAGACCACGTAGCGGAAAGTGCAGCGCAGGGACGGCCTCCGACTAGATGGACGGACGACTTAATTAAGGTCGCGGGAAGTCGTTGGATGCAGAGAGCATGCGACCGATCGCTCTGGAAGTCTTTGGGGGAGGCCTATGTTCAGCAGTGGTTATATGCTGGCAATACCATTTCAGAATCTTAATGAAAAAGGCAACTTTTTCATACATTTTTTACACCGGGAAGTTCAGGTTTCAAAGCTTAATTATATGCAAGTCTGAGTTAAAAAAAAATTCGCGATGCGTCATAAAAATAATTGTTTGCATTCAATAGCACATTTATCCGAAATACTAACTAAAAATCATATTGGAATAATTCCTTAACAGTTTTGGCATCAAAAACATAAACAAGGGAGTGAAATTTTGAAAATGGCGGATATCTCGGAAACTGAGAGACTTTGATGAAGCATTACATTTATTTTTCTGAACCGGCACAGTGTCCTCTGTCCGTAGGTGCCCGCTTATCCATTCATTGCGGCACACCCTGTTTATAGCCTCTCTACTAGCAAAATAATTAATGATAAGAAATGGTAAGTATTCGCGCTGGAACTAATTCATCATGACTATTTAAGTTTTTATTAAATGTTTCAAATTTATTTCTACAAGGAATCATAATTGGGTTTCATAGTCTACGTGCTAGCTACGCATTAGTGTTGATTGTACCTATACGCACAGTGTTTGATAGGTCTCAAAAAAAAACTGGTTGCCTGTAAAGTCGGTATACGGGCGAAAGTTTTACGTGACAACAACTGTGCTCGAGTGGAAGGGACGCGTGCCTTTCACTTTTTATGTCTGTCTCTCTCGCTCTTAGGCGGGCTAACCATGCCCGCGTGCCTCTCACTCGCTCTCATTGTGAGCGCATAACGTGAGCGGAGCGTAACGCAGTTTCTTGAAGTGTCACCCGGCAAACCAATTTATAAGACGTTGTCACGTCAAAATTTCACTATGCTATTTATCGCTTAGATATATCAAGATATGCATTTTAAATGCCAGAGTAAAAAAATAATTTCTATTTCGTGAGAAAAAAGACTATTTAGATTCTGTAAGCCAATCTGTAGGCCTATTCTCTATCCAGTTGCTAACTCGGTGGACATCAATTGCACTTTACAGTACATTGCTGCTATGACGTAACGTGGTAATCACCATCATTTTAGGAAAACAGCAATGTACTGTAAAGTGCATATCAAATTGATGTCCACCGAGTTAGCCACTGGATAGAGAATAGGCCTACTGATCACCTCTGGTTTTTTTTTTTTCATGGAGTGCGTTTCATAAAGGATCTTTAGGCGCATATTCTCTAGTTTTTAATTTTGTAAAATCACCTCTGGTTACAGAGTTATAATTTTTTTTAAGATTTTAGATTTCTTTTTTCTCCCAAAAAACTAAAAAGTGCGATTTGTGACTGACATTGAAAAATTGCTCATAACTAGGGTTACCATTGATTAAAAAAATTATGTTTCACTGTCGCAGCTAATATATCTAGCTACGCCCCGCGTCATCACTCGCGTAACAATTTTTCGGCGCTACTTTCTTAATTTTTTCTTTCATTCTCTTCAAAAAACAAACACAACAAAAAAGTATTAGCGCAGTCGGTCCAGCGGTTTACGTGTGTTACCGTCGTATACTACGTATACGGTGTATACGGTATACCGTATACGGCGGGTTTGGCCGGAAGACCAGCGCTGCAGCCAAGTTATGCTTGACTGTGGCTTACAGCTAAGGTCGACCCATTTGGGCAGCACATGGCTTCTTAAATATTCTGTTTAATGTACCTATGTTTTTTCCTTTTTTCTCTTCGTTCTATATGTTATTTAAAAGTTGTCGTGTGCCTGTACCAAATAAATGTTTTTCGTTCCTTCTTCTTTTTTTATACCATGAAAAACTAAGATTCTTTTTTTTAGATATTTATTCATTTATTAACGTGAGGGATTTACACACTTCGTATTCTTTTCTTTCTGTTTTTATAAATGTGCGGTTGTTATTGCCTTAAAATTCTCCCAAGGCTAAATGAAACGTTACATGCACTGTACATTAATTTCCTTAAAATTTTCCCAAGATTTCTCCCAAACTTCCGAATAACATTGTTGAGGGACGCCAGACCAACCGAGTACGTCAGGTACTATTCTAAAGGTGATTCTAGTCATTAAACCAGCAACAATTTGTTCAGAAGCAGCGTCTACAGATAAAACTTTGTGGGGATCTGCAACATGCGCATCGTTAAGATACTTTTCCATCGCTTCTTCAGCAAGTTTCTTGTACTAAGGATCTATCGGATTCCTGCCCACAATGCCGAATTTAATGCACTTTACTTTAATGTAATTTGGACCCGACGAAGGTGTCTCCAAAATTTCAGAATAACATTGAAGAGTGGAGCAAACCTGATTCGAGTCAGGTGTTATTGCAAAGTTGATGCTATACAGAAAACCAGCAACGACTTGTTCAGAAATATGATCTAGAGATAAAACTTTGTAGGGAACTGTATCATGCGTATCTTGAAGGTATTTTTAACCGACTTCAAAAAAGGAGGAGGTTCTCAATTCGTCGCGTATATATTTTTCCATCGATTCTTCAGCAAGTTTGTAGTACTTGGGATCTTTCGGATTCTTGACCACAATGCCGCCTAGTACATCCTCGCCAGATGTTACCTTTTGGATACAAATAGAACATTTAATTATTAGTTATTTACCTACAATCGTGCTTATATTATAGACGGGGATTCGCCGTGGACATGATTGTAAGAATTTGAGAAATGTCTGAAAAAAAACTTTTTTTTTTTCAGTTACAAAAGGGTCCGGATATATTTTAGTATGGGAGCTTGGCATAGTGTCTTTTTACGCGATGCATTTTGAGATCCATGCCAAACAATAGAGAACATAATCAATCATACTTTGTTTATTTCAGCATCACTATCGATTGGCAAAAAATATATTGTGATAAATTTTTTGCAAAATGTACATTTTTTGGTCTGCATCACTCCATCATTCGATTTTTTTTTAAGTCTAATGACTTATGATCGAGTCCAAAGATTTTTTGAAAGTCTAAGCATGAAGCAAGAAACCCAGGGAATTTATTTTTCCTCCATGAGTCTAAGAATGACTTTAAAAAAAAATCGAATGATGGCAGGTTCGGCTAGGGTAATCCCTAGCCAGGAATCTTTTTTGTAGTTTTCACCAATTTTCATCTTTCCGTCTCTGGCAAAATAATATCATGAAGTATGAAGCATTCAGGGGAAATACTATTTTTCAATTTTTTTGAATATGTTCTTACATACATACAGGTTGGAGAAAAGGGTCTTCTGCCAATAAAAGCTAGATCTCTTGGTAGTTTAGTTTAATGATGATAGGTACACAAACAACGGGTAAATAACATGATAAAACGGTTCCAACATAAACCACTGACGTGGACGGCCAAGCGAACGACACATCACCTTTTATTACTAAATCAACAACTATTTCGAATATTAGCAACAACCGTTAACTTCAACAAACTAGACAAGAATACACTGTATTAAAAATATAGAATAGTCTTACTTTATACATCGTCGAACCCAACCACCTTACCGACGGACGACTGAGCAGCAAAAGATCCCATAATCGCCTCAGCGCTAGCTTTTATAGGCGGTGGTGGGAATCGGCAATGTTCACAACAAGTTTGACAGACGTGACGTCACTTTTCTATCTTTTAAATCTAAATAAGTAATTAAGGGCTAAATAGTAATCTTTAAAATTAATAGTAAATTGGTTCAATCATTTTGATAGGAACTTATGAATTTTACACATTTAAAATATTGAAACGTAAAATAAAAGTAGTTAAATTGATTTGGTAAACTAGCAACTTGAAATAACGTTTTTCTTTTAACAAAATAACATTAAAATCAATAATCGCTATCATACATACTTACATCACTTATAAAATGAAAAACAAAAAACAGATTATGTTTTTAGTGCAGCAGTTTGTTACGTACGTACGTGTTGGTCTATTGGTATTGGTATATGGCATGATAAGTTTTAAATGACTTTCTCTAAAATCTAATGATACATACAGTTTTAGTTTTCATCAAAATCGGGCACGCGACACACCTTTCAGCATTTTTCGCTATCTCTTATAGTTAAGGATATACAGGTGTTATAAGTCTTAAGAGTTTTTAAACGACTAGTGACGTTACGTCTGTTATCAAAGCTGCTGTTGGCATCGCCGATCCTACCACCGCTTATAAAAGCGAGCGCTTTAGTTGAGAGCGGGTTCATTCTCTGCTTGATCGTCAGTTGGTAAGGTGTTTGAGTTCGACGCTGCACACAGTAAGACCATTCCTTATTATGTCATAGGGTTCTCCTGTATTCAAAAGGTAACAACGTTCACTTAATAATTAAAAGGTGAAGTGTGGTTCACTTCCCATCCACGCCAGTGGTTTATGTGGAACCATTTTATCAGGCTACTAGTTATTTGTGTGAAATCTACCTTTACTTAGATATTTAGTAGGTGTTGTTTCTTTTCCTAAAAAGGCCTAAAAACTCCTATTGTACAATACAGGGTTATTGGAAATTATACTAGCAAGCCGTTGAGGTCTACTTCTGCGCACCTTAACAAACAACTTTTGTTCTAGGACTTTTGGAAATTCGTATAAAACAATGAAAATTTTTGAAAAATTTTAAGTTTAATGACCTCTCCGTGTAAGGAACAGCTGATTTTCAGCTAAACCTAACCTCAAAATTTTCGAAAAAATGTTCGAGTAGCCCTCAACGGCTTGTAGTATAATTTCCAATAACCCTGTATTGTACAATAGGAGTTTTTAGGCCTTTTTACCTACTTTCGCAATTATAGAGACTGACTGTTTGCAGAATTACTAGTTAAGTATTCATTTTTTATTTATTGTATACTAGCGACCCGCCCCGGCTTCGCAAGGCTATATTATGCATGTATTTTATATATAAACCTTTTTCTTGACTCACTCTATCTACTAAAAAAACCACATCAAAATCCGTTGCGTAGTTTTAAAGATTTAAGCATACATAGGGATATAGGGACAGAGAAAGCGAAATTGTTTTATACTATGTAGTGATAGTGATGATGATGATAGTGATGATACACACACATATATCGGTTCTAAGCTATCACACCACCAATTATTTTCAGCCCAATCGGTTTCACCGTTCTCGAGTTCTAGATGGTGTAACTAAACCGACTTTATTTTATAATCTAGCTTTAAAAAAAATATCGCAACTAAAGTTCTTTTGCCGAATCCAAAAAAAGCGACCCGCTCCGGCTTCGCACGGCTATATTATGAATGTCTTATACATATAAACCTTCCTCTTGAATCACTCTATCTATTAAAAAAACCGCATCAATATCCGTTGCGTAGTTTAGGTATATCTAATCATCACTACATAGTATAAAACAAAGTCGCTTTCTCTGTCCCTATTTCCCTTTGACCACTTAAATCTTTAAAACTACGCAACGGATTTTGATGCGGTTTTTTTAAATAGATAAAGTGATTCAAGAGGAAGCTAGGTTTATATGTGTAAAACATGCATAATATAGCCGTGCGAAGCCGGAGCGGGTCTCTAGTTTTTTTATAAAAAGAAAAGAAGAAAGATAGTTTATCATTTCAATTAGTTTAAACTGGATTTTTTATGAAATAGGTCCCGTCGCAACCCGCATTATGGAACTTCGTTCCAAAAACAAAATCGAAGTGTTAGGCAACCAAACTACATAACGGAACGCTAAATAATCATTTAGCCTTTTTTTACCAATTTTTTTTTGAAAAATAAAATAAGGTGTAAAGTGAAATACAGTAACTTACATGAAGCAAATAAAACAAAGCCACGATATATATTCTCAACATTGTAGCTTAGGCTGAGTTAGGCTACTATGGTGGTATGACTGCAAGCTCTGCTTTTACCAATAGACAATGCTCGAATTACAAATGGCTTTTATATTCCTTTCAGCTTTAGGCTAGCCGCACACACTCAACAACTACAACTAGCGACCCGCTCTGGCTTCGCACGGTTATATTATACAAAATAAACCTTTCTCTTGAATCACTCTCTCTATTAAAGTAAAAGGCATCAAAATCTGTTGCATAGTTTTAAAGATCTAAGCACACATAGGAACAGACAGCGGGAAGCGACTTTGTTTTATACTATGTAGTGATAAAATACAGATTATCAATAGTGCATGCGATCTGTAGTGTGTGTTATTCAATATTATTGTGGATTTCCAGAAATTCTGATTTTAATGTCAATATCGGGGGGAGGCATGAACTTGACGACCCAGTTGGCACAATGGTCACCATGCCGGACTGCGAAACACAGGGTTGCGGCTTCGATTCCCGCCTCAGATAAGTATTTATGCTTAGATATTTGTATGTGGTCTGGTTGTTTCTATGTATTATAAGTATATATTTACAAAATAAAAGTATATAAGTAGTTTATCCGTCGTCTAGCACCCATAACACAAGTCTAGTTACTTAGCTTGGGGCTAGATGGCGATGTGTGGAATGTCCTGCAATATTTATTTATTTATTGTCAATATCTTGATGATGTTTTCCTAAAAATAAAAAACAGAACTACCTATCAAGATAGTGTTTATAATAGCATCGTGCGGCTAGCCTTAGAGCAAGGATATATTTTCCGTGACGAACAAAGTGTTAGCCTTTTCAAATCATTTTATACTAAATTGAATTAATCAATTTACCCGTTGAACACAACATAATGTAGCCGATTAAAATAAAACTATTTACGCCCCGCGGTTTCACCCGGTAAGGGCCCGTTTAGACGACACGCGCCTGCCACGCGCCCGCTACGCGCACCACTCGCGTACAACCCGCTTTGAAATTTCTTGTATTTACAATTTGAGTCTTATAACACATTAATAGATCTCAAATTGCGTGCCAAGTGGCGTGAGGTGACTGGTGTCATTTGCGACCCCAAAATGCCGCTTAAACTAAAGGGACAGGTCTATAAAACCATCATTAGACCTGTCTTTCTGTATGGTAGTGAGCGACATAAGCAGGCGCTGCGTGTCACGGAGATGAAGATGTTGCGCTGGATGTGTGGAGTGACGCGAAAGGATCGCGTCAGGAACTCCCGCATCCGGGGCAGCCTTCATGTCCGAGACATTGCACATAAATTGCAAGAATGTCGGCTATCGCTGGTACGGTCACGTCTTGCGAAAACCGGCTAGTTACTTGGGGAACAAATGTCTTGGCGCCTCCGCCGGGTCGTGGCAGACTGGGTAGACCCAAGAAGTGCTGGCTTGCCGTCGTAAAGGGTGATATGCGTGCAAATGGCCTTACAAACCAGGATGCCGAAGATCGTGCGAAGCGGAGGCGTAAAAGTAGGAAAGCGGACCCCGGGCTCCGCGAGACGGATGCAACCGGAAACATCGCTCGGATGATGATGATGAATAGATCTCAAATTGCATTTATGCAAAACTACGCAAGAGGGCGCGGGCAGTGCGCAGGGCGGGCGCGTGGCGTGAGGGTTCCTCTCAAAATAATTATATATTTGAAAAAAAATCTTGTCCTAAGCATTAAATCGTTAAATACCGCAAAAATATAGTTCATTTGAATAAAAAAAATACAGTGAACAACAGTTTAGAGTATTTCCTATCCGATGAGCATTAAAATTGTGTGGAAAAGCGTATAAATTAGGTTCTGTAACAGTCAAATGTAGAACATCTTTTTAGTTTCCTTACAAAAAAACCATGTCCTCCATAAGACTCGTGCGACAAAAAATAAAATTAAACCTATAATAGGTTTAATTTCATATTTATCTTGAGACAGTTTATACAAAACAGCTTTCATAAAGATAATTATCTTTTATTTCTTGTTTTCGAATTGCATTTAGCTTATTTATTTATCTTGATATTTTACGATTTTACTTTGTCTTCGATTTTTACATGCACGTAACGGTTTTGAATAATCCACTCAATTCGTACATTTAAAATAAAAAATACTACCAACTCTATTGATTAATTTGCTCTGACAACATTCTATAACGCATTGCATGTCGTGAAGTTCGTCATATTGAAAGTAGTGTCAAAAAAATTGGTCAATAAGCAAGTCGTCGTCGGTGTTGTTTATATTTTACATGCACGTAACGGATCGATTTGCTGGATAAAAGTTCTGGATAAAATCTTCGGCATCCTGGTTAGTTCACAAAGTGCGTTACGTGCATGTTGTTATGTGCATGTAATTATCGGACAGACTCAAAATGTATGTGTAGTTAATATTTTTAACCGACTTCCAAAAAAAAATGATATAGATATGATGATATATGATATAGTAGATATTTTTTAGATACACGAAGTTTCATCATATTTATCGTCAGCATTAATTGCGATAAATGGCAGCTGTTCATATACTGCAATGTAATCTACTTCTGCCTCATCGCCCAAAAGTGTCATTTATAGGAATGTTTGTAATCGTATCTCAGTGAGTAAGAAAATAATTATAATGTATGAAATTTTAGACTAAAATATGAGTTACGACATTTAGTCAAATTTTTTTCAAGTTATTGTTGAGATACGTTAGGTCGACTAATGTCTTTAGGTCGAGAACCAATGTTCATACATATAGTATACGTGAGTTAGAGCAAATTGTAGATAACGAAAGCAGGAAGATATTGGTAGTACTAACTCAAATCACCACAATAATGAGATATTATTGTTAGTCATGCGAGGGACGATATACTAGCTTCGCCCCACGTCATTACTCGCGTAACAATTTTCGGCGCTACTTTCTTAATTTTTTCTTTCATTCTCTTGAATATTAAAAAACAAACTTAACAAAAAAAAAACAGCGCACTCCGGGAGTGCAGGCAGAAGTGAAAACTGTATATCTGTGTAAAATCTCATCTGTCGCGAGAACGGCTGAAAATGCTCACCCACAAAAGTGCCCAACGCGCCATAAGAAGTTTTCACTTCAAAAATAATTAGCGCAGTCGGTCCAGCGGTTCACGCGTGATACCATGAAAAAGAAAAATTAGGGTTCTTTTTTTAAATATTTATTAATTTATTTACGTGAGGGATTTATACACTTCGTATTTGTTTCTTGCTGTTTTTTTTATAAGAGTGGGGTTGTTATTGCCATAAAATGCTCCCAAGGCTAAATGAAACGTTACATGCACTGTACATTAATTCCCTTAAAATTCTCCCAAGATTTCTCCCAAACTTCCGAATAACATTGTTGAGGGACGCCAGACCAACCGAGTACGTCAGGTACTATTCTAAAGGTGATCCTAGTCATTAAACCAGCAACAATTTGTTCAGAAGCAGCGTCTACAGATAAAACTTTATGGGGAACTGCAACATGCGCCTCGTTAAGGTACTTTTACATCGCTTCTTCAGCAAGTTTCTTGTAATTGGGATCTTTCGGATTCCTGCCCACAATGCCGCCTGGTACGCCTTGTTTTACTGTCCTAACAACATTATTACCTTCATTATTGCCGCGTAGTACATCCTCGCCAGATGTTACCTTTTGGATAAAAATAGAACTTTAATAATAATTTATTTACCTACAATCCTGCTTATATTATAGACGGGGATCCGCCGTGGACATGATTGTAAGAATTTGAGAAATGTCTGAAAAAAATTTTTTTTTTTTTTTTTTCAGTTACAAAAGGGTCCGGACATATTTTAGTATGGGAGCTTGGCATAGTGTTTTGTTATGCGATGAATTTTCAGATCCATGTCAAACAATAGAGAAATAATCAATCATACTTTGTTTATTTATAGGAATGGATCTATCAGCAACACTATCGATTGGCAAAAAATATATTTTATGTGATTAATTTTTTGCAAAATGTAGATATTTTGGTCTGCATCACTGCATCATTCGATTTTTTTACAGCCCTAGCCAGGAATAGAAACTGTTGATTTTGGAAAAAAATATCATTCTATATTTTTTTCAAACTATAGTGTTGCTGATAGAGAATAATTCCTGGAAACAAACATAGTATGGCAAATCGAAACAAATAGCTCTCTTTGTAGTTTTTACCAATTTTCTTTTTTCCGTCTCTGGCAAAATAATAGCTTGAAGTATGAAGCATATAAGGGAAGTAGGTAATATTTTTCAATTTTTTTTAATATGTTCTAAATTCTATATACATCACTATCACTACATAGTATAAAACAAAGTCGGTTTCTCTGTCCCTATATCCCTTTGTATGCTTAAATCTTTAAAACTACGCAACGGATTTTGATGCAATTCATTCAGTTAATCTTGTTTATATATTTTATCGGCTGAACTATTAAACCTTGTAAACTACAGTTCACTCTCTTTTTTAACACCTTCTCTTCGCCGAGGCTTCAACAAAGATTGTGTTAATCATACAACTGACATTCGACAGATGTCAACTCTGATCAAAAAACGGATTCCGGATTCGGAATCAGCACCCTCGAAAACACGTACGACAACGACACCCCACTTCAAAATCAGACTGACATTTAACAGATGTCAAAGTGACATTTGACAGATGTCAATTTTCAATCGCCTTTTAATTTTGTTTTAATTTTACAGAGTTACCTACTTTCGCAATTATAATATACTAGCGACCCGCTCCGGCTATATATGTATTATACATATAAACCTTCCTCTTGAATCACTCTATCTATTAAAAAAAACCACATCGAAATCCGTTGCGTAGTTTTAAACATTAAATACATAGGGATATAAGGACATAGGGACAGAGAAAGTGACTTTGTTTTATACTATGTAGTGATTATGATAGTGATGATACACACACATATATCGTTTCTAAGCTATCACACCACCAATTATTTTCAGTATATTCTCAACATTGTAGATTAGGCTGAGTTAGGGTAGCCTGTAGTATGGTGGTATGACTGCAAGCTCTGCTTTTACCAATAGACAATGCTCGAATTATAAATCGCTTTTATATTCCTTTCAGCTTTAGGCTAGCCGCAAACACTCAATAACTACTACTAGCGACCCGCCCTGGCTTCGCACGGTTATATTATCACTACATAGTATAAAATAACTAGCGAGCCGCTCCGGCTTCACGCGGCTATATTATGCATGTATGATACATATAAATCTTCCTCTTGAATCACTCTATCTATTTAAAAAACCGCATCAAAATCCGTTGCGTAGTTTTAAAGAACTAAGCATACATAGGGACAGACAGCAGTGTATATGTTTTATTTATACTATGTATGTAGTGATGATGTAGTGATAAAATACAAATTGTCAATGGTGTATGCCGTGTACCTATGCGGTCTGTATTATTCTTTAATATTATTGTGCATTTCCAGAAATTCTGATTTTGTCGTGTCAGTATCGGGGGGAGGCAGGAATTTGACGACCCAGTTGGCACAATGGTCACCATGCCGGAATGCCAAACACAGGGTTGCGGCTTCGATTCCCGCCTCAGATAAGTATTTATGCTTAGATATTTGTATGTGGTCTGGTTGTTTCTATGTATTATAAGTATATATTTACAAAACAAAACTATATAAGTAGTTTATCCGTCGTCTAGTACCCATAATACAAGTCTAGTTACTTAGCATGTGGCTAGATGGCGATATGTGGAATATTTTGCCATATTTAGATATTATTTATTTATTGTCAATATCTTGATGAAGTTTTCCTAAAAATTAAAAAGAGAATTATCAATATAATGTTTATAATAGTATCGTGCGGCTAGCCTTAGAGTAAGGATATATTTTCCGTGACGAACGAAGTATTAGCCATTTCAAATCACTTTATACTAAACAGCAATAATCAATTTACCCATTGAACACAACATTAAAATAAAAATAGTTACGCCTCGCGGTTTCACCCGCGCGTAAGGGCCCGTTTAGACGACACGCGCCTGCCACGCGCCCGCTACGCCCGCCACACGCGTACAACTCGCTTTGAAATTTGTAGTATTTACAATTTGAGTCTTATAATACATTAATAGATCTCAAATTGCGTGCCAATTGGCGTGAGGTGACTGGTGTCATTTGCGACCCCAAAATGCCGGTTAAAGATGTTGCGCTGGATGTGTGGAGTGACGCGAAAAGATCGCGTCACTCCACACATCCTAAAAACACACGCTAAAAAGTCTAAATTAATTTCATAATTTCATTTCAACTTCCTGAAGGACAAAAATGACAAGTGGCACACTAAAATGGGTATAAGGCTGTGTAGATTTATATACACAAATGTGTAGGTATCTTAAATACCTATGCAGACTATAAATTATCAAATCGCTCACCCATTTATTTTTTCCATGTTTTAATCATCGAACGCACTCGCGAACCGATGAAATAACTAAATTTATATACCACTAAGCAACGCGATATGTCGCCAGTGGAATTCAAGCGTAAGTGTGGACTCCACAGCACTAAAATACTTAATGAGGTGCCGCTCGAGAGGCTCGGGCGGCCGGCCGGTGCACAGTGGGCAGTAGTGGCTGTTTTTTGTTCCTTATAGTCTTGACTTTAAATATAGTGGACCAGCGGTCTAGGATATCTTGCTGCAAGTATAATGGAAATGTCGTTGATCTAATCCGAAGTATAATCAATTTATCCGTAGAACACTACAATATAAATATAGTTATTTTAGCCAATTTAAATAAAACCAGTTGAGCCCCGTGGTTTTACCCACGTAAAACTTTTTGAGTAATTTTCTTATTTTTTAACCTTCTCCAGACAATAACAAACAACTAGAAAAGAAAAAGCGAAATCAAAAAAAGGTAAATAAGGGTTCATTTTTATAAAATTCTCGTGTCGCTGTGTTAGTTGCCAAACTCCACCTTAACGGCTGAACCGATTTGTATGAAATTTTTGTGTATTTGTTAGGTATTTTAGAATCGAACAACATCTATGTTTTCCTTTATTTTATTATTTTTTAGTATGGCAAAACAACGATTGCCGAGACAGCTAGTTACTGGCAAAATGATGAATGATAAGAAATGGTAATTATTTTTTCATGCTGGAACTAATTCATCATGACTATTTCAGTTTTTATTAAATGTTTTTTATTAAATTTATTTTTACATGGAATTATAATTGGGTTTCATAGACTACGTGCTAGCTACGTATTAGTGTTGATTGTACTTACGTACGATCATGGGGAAATCGGTAATGGAAATAAATAGTAGCGCATTTCCATAGCGCGTGTTCGCAAGAATATACACAGATACACATAATAGTAACTACGAACTGTAAACTTTAACAGTTACTTTCTCTTTTTATATATAGGTAGATAAATAAGTTAAGTACTGTGTA
Organism: Idaea aversata; assembly: GCA_907269075.1. Classification (NCBI taxonomy): domain Eukaryota; kingdom Metazoa; phylum Arthropoda; class Insecta; order Lepidoptera; family Geometridae; genus Idaea; species Idaea aversata. The sequence continues at coordinate 3,339,542 of OU026100.1, forward strand.
CTTATAGATAAAACAAACGATTTTCGAAAAAAAGAGAATTGTATGAGCTTTGTAATAAAAATTTGCTAGTTTTAAAACACTTTCTGGAAAACGTCAGAAGCCAATTTTCAAAGAAAAACTGCGACCATCCGCTATATAGAAAGATATAAATTTATATAATAGGAACATTGAATATAATTTTTTATATTTAAATTTATGTAGGTATATATTAATTTATATGTACCTATACTAGCTATGCCCCGCGTCATCACTCGCGTAACAATTATTTTCGGCGCTACTTTCTTAATTTTTTCTTCCATTCTCTTGAATATTAAAAAACAAACACAACAAAAAAATAATTTCAATTTATTTATTGTTTGTCACAGGTAATATGTTCTTAAAAATAGCAACATAACATAGTTCCTTTGTAACAATACCACTAGGTGTACAATAATTTTAGTATTCAGCCACATTTTAGTTTTTCAAGAATCACATGTCATTTGAATTAAACACAACAAATAATAATAATGTTAAGTAATAATATAAATGTCAATGAGATAATGAAATGATTAATATAATGTCAAAGAACAAAACACAACACAAAATTATTAGTTACATATCTAGTCAAGTTTAGTTATAAAATGGATTTGTCATCAAGGAATTCATTAATTGAGTAATATGTCTTATTTATAAAAAAAATCTTTAACGAGGCCCTAAAAACGCTTACAGATTTAGCCTCTTATAAATAAGTGGGTACTTTATTATAATTTTTTATAGCTATACAGTAAACACTCTTGCCAAACTTTACTGTTCTACTCCTCTGTAATTGTAGTTTACCCTTAGATCGCGCACTATGCATTGCTTGATAGTCTTCAACGTTTTTATATATTAATACTGCTGTTTCTAATATATAGAGGGATGGAAGAGTCAGAATGGCAAATTTATTAAAATATGGTTTGCATGAGTCAGTCTGATCGATTCCACTAATAGCGCGGATACATTTCTTTTGTGCCCTAAATGCCTTTTCTTTGTCCGTTGCATTCCCCCAAAAAAGAACTCCAAATTTTAAAACCGAGCCCCCACATAGGCATGATAAGCACTTAACACCGCAGATATATTTGCGATTTTCTTCAACCTGAATAAGGCGTAGGAAAATCTCTTAAGCTTCGTGCATATGTTGTCAATTTGAGATTCCCAAGTTATCCCAGAGTTTATATGTATACCTAAAAACTTTGTACACTCTACCTTCATAATTTTATGTCTGTTATAATTTATATCTAATTCATATGTCCGATTATTCTTATTTTAAATGTCATATAGTTGGTTTTATCTAAATTAATTTTAAGGTTATTGGCCTTTAGCCAGTCAACAATTGCTTTAAATGAACTATTTATATCAGATTCAAAAACATTACAGTCATCTTCTTTAAATATAATTGTACTATCATCAGCAAATAGTATTACTGGTTTCTTTACAACGTTAGGCAAGTCATTAATATATATTATAAATAAAAGGGGCCCTAATATAGATCCTTGTGGTACACCTAACTTCACAGATTTTTTATCTGAGCAAAAAATTTCTTGAATTTGAGTGTTTTTTGCAAAACGAGTTATTTCTGTGTATTGTACTCTATCACTTAGATACGATTTTATCAGGTCTAACGTGTTCCCTCTTATTCCGTACTTTTCTAGTTTATAAATTAGAATTTTGTGATCCACGTGATCAAAGGCTTTTTTGAGGTCCATACTGAAATACTTAAAAATTACTTACTTACTTACTTAGTAAATTACTTTTTCAAATATTTTTGCCATAATAAGTATTAAAGCTATGGGTCTATAAAAATTCATATCTGTTTTATCCTCTTTTTTAAATATGGGTTTTATAACTGATTTTTTAATTTAGATGGAAAAATACCCTTTTCTATGCTAATATTAATAATGTGTGTAATTACAGATATAATATATTGAGATACTTCCTTAATTATTTTAGTATTTATGTCGTCATATCCAGTACTTTGAGTATTTTTAAGAGACTTAATAATCCTATAGACTTATTGTTCTGTTGTGGGAGGCATAAAAAAAGAGTGAGGTGAATTGTGAGTCAAAGTTTTAGAGGAATGACATGTTTCGGCCACGGTTGTCTTTATTTCGTCTATAAAGTAATTCTTAAATGTATGAGCTATTTCTACTGGATCTGTTATAGGGCGATTTCCTACATTGATTTGGCTTATTTCTTCGCGAGGTGGTACTGGCTTTAGATTATTGATTACTTTCCAGGTGGCTTTTGCCTTATTTTTAGCTGAATTGATAAAAAAATTGTTTTGTGCTCTTTGAGTGTAATTAATAATTCTCCGTAATCTCTTCGTGTACATTTTATATGAATTTTTATTTTCTTCGGTTTTTTGAAGTCTATATTTCCAAAGTAGTTGTCGTTTACGTTTGGAACATAATACTAAACCTTTGGTAATCCATTTAGGTCGCTTACACAAGGGTACACGTATCTTTTTAATTGGGAAACACAAGTCGTATATTAATTTAAATAACTCATAAAAATGGTTGTAAGATTCTTCAGGGTCGTTTGTGCATAAGGATTCATTGAATGTTAGCGATCTAATATAATTACAGAATTGTGTTACATTTTCATTACAATAATCACTTACATATTTATACCAGTGTGTTTTTAAGTAGGTTTTCTTCACTGATTTGCGCCGTATGATCAGAGAGCGAGAGCTCTATCACGGTGCTCTGGGCACCTCTAATATTATGTGCAATATTATCAAGACAAGTCTTACTAATGGGGCGTGTAGGTTTGTCAATGCTTAATTTTAAGTTAAAACCTATTAGTGCTAAATTTTCGTGTGTTTACGTTCTTTTTTAGCAGGTTGATGTTAAAGTCTCCACACACTATTATCTTTTTATGTTTCGTAAAGCAAACCTCGTTTAGTAATTCAAGTTCCGCAACCAACTTTTTCGGCGGCCTATATACACATAGTACGATAACGTCATGGTCAATCAACTCTATGCCACTACATTCTATAATATTACAAATACTTAAGTGTTTTGCAGCCGTAAGTGCTTTGTATTTATGATGTTTTTTTACCAATATACACGATCCTCCCTTCCTATTGGAGCGCGTAAAGTATGATGCCAGCACAAAGTTCGGGACTGATAGAGCTTCAGTGTCTTCAGCCACCATATTGTGTTCTGTAATACACAGTAGGTATATCTAGCACGTCTGGTTTATAGTCAGTGGAGCTTAAGTGTAAAATTAATTCATTTGATTTGTTTACTAATCCCGCAAATCCCGCAATATTTTGATGCAGAATGAAAAGGTGATAATAGACGAAAAAACGTACCAGAACTTTCAGGATTGTTTTCTGGATCATACAATGGGGAGGAGGTATCAATGGTAGCTTGATTACTTACTGGAGCATCGGCGCTCATTTTTAAGGGAAAGCAATCAAAATCGACTTTAAAATTGTTCATTAGGACTTGATAAACTGCACGCAAACCATACTTAGTCACTTTTCCAGTTACACCTGAAAACATTTCAGGTGTCAGGCATGCATTGCTATCAAAGAAGTAGGCATACTTATTGTTTTGTAGCTCTAGAAACAATAAACTATTGAACATTTCTACTCTATAGTAGTTATAAATTAGTGCTCCTTGAATGTATGTGGGAACGCATATTATTACATTGGTATGTCGAAGTTTCGTGATAGACTCTCTAATATAATTTATTAAATCTATATTATTGTTACTATTTTTGTTACTATATTAGAATTAGCGCAGTCGGTCCAGCGGTTCACGCGTGATACCGTTACAAAGAAAAATTAGGGTTATTTTTTTAGATATTTATTAATTTATTTACGTGAGGGATTTATACACTTCGTATTCTTTTCTTTCCGTTTTTTTTATAAGAGTGCGGTTGTTATTGCCATAAAATGCTCCTAAGGCTAAATGAAACGTTACATGCACTGTACAAGAATATCCTTAAAATTCTCCCAAGATTTCTCCCATATTTGTGCATGACATTGTTGAGGGACGCCAGACCAACCGAGTACGTCAGGTACTATTCTAAAGGTGATTCTAGTCATTATACCAGCAACAATTTGTTCAGAAGCAGCGTCTACAGATAAAACTTTGTGGGGATCTGTAACATGCGCATCGTTAAGGTACTTTTCCATCGCTTCTTCAGCAAGTTTCTTGTACTTGGGATCTTTCGGATTCCTGCCCACAATGCCACCTGGTACGCCTTGTTTTACTGTCCTAACAACATTATTTACATTACTTTCAACGCACTGTACTTTAATGTCATTTGGACCCAACGAAGGTTTCTCCAAAATTTCAGAAAAACATTGAAGAGTGGGGCCAACCTGATTCGAGTCAGGTGTTATTAAAAAGTGAATCCTATACAGAACACCAGCACCGACTTGTTGAGAAACATGTTGTAGAGATAAAACTTTGTAGGGAACTGTATTATGCGTATCTTGAAGGTATTTTGCCATCGATTCTTCAGCAAGTTCCTTGTACTTGGGATTAATCATATTCAAAATGCCGCGTAGTACATCCTCGCCAGATGTTACCTTGGATAAAAATAGAACATTTAATAATTCTTTATTTACCTACAATCCTGCTTATATTATAGACAGGGATCCGCCGTGGACATGATTGTTCAGTTACAATAGGGTTTTTTTTCAGTTACAATAGGGTCCGGACATATTTTAGTATGGGAGCTTGGCATAGTGTTTTTTTTACACGATGAATTTTGAGATCCATGCCAAACAATGGAGATCATAATCTATACTTATCTATACTTAATAATATAAAGCTAAAGAGTTTGTTTGTTTGTTTGTTTGAACGCGCTAATCTCAGGAACTACTGGTTCGAATTGAACAATTATTTTTTTGTTAGATAGTCCATTTATCGAGGAAGGCTACTTTTCATTTTGATATTCCCACGAAATCGGGAGTTACGCGGGTGAAACCGTGGAGCGCTGCTAGTCAATCATACTTTGTTTATTTATAGGAAAGGATCTATATCAGCAACACTATCGATTGGCAAGAAATATATTTTATGTGATTATTTTTTTGCAAAATGTAGATTTTTTGGTCTGCATCACTGCATCATTTGATTTTTTTAAAGTCATTACCCTTGCCAGGAATCGAACCTGTTGAATTTGGAAAAAAATATCATTCTATATTTTTTCCAATCTATAGTTTTGCTGATAGAGAATAATTCCTGGAAACAAACATAGTACCTATGGCAAATCGAAACAAATACCTCTTTTTGTAATTTTCACCAATTTTCTTTTTTCCGTCTCTGCCAAAATAATAGCATGAAGTATGAAGCATAAAGGGGAAGTAATATTTTTCAATTTTTTTTAATATGTTCTAAATTCTATATACATCGTTATAAAATGAAAAAAAAAACAGTTTATGTTTTATTGCAGCAGTTTTTTACGTCATCAGTCATACCTCCTCACCTTATTTTATATTACAGTAGTAGACAGTAGTGTAAAAATTAAAGAAGACTATAAAAATTAGCTATTTTCTTTGATTTGCCATAGGTAGGTACATCGGTTTCCAGGAATTATTAATCTCTATCAGCAACATTATCTATTTCTATAAATATATGGGATGATAAGTTTTAAATGACTTTATCTAAAATCTAATGATGCAGTTTTAGTATGGTTTTAGTTTTCATCAAAATCGGGCACGCAACTCCTTTCAGCTTTTTTCGCTATCTCTTATAGTTTAGGATATAGCATTGAAAGCCCATGTAAAAAATTCACCTAATATTTGTTGATTGTGTTAATCATACAACTGACATTCGACAGATGTCAACTCTGATCAAAAAACGGATCCCGGATTCGGAATCAGCACCCTCGAAAACACTTACGACAACACACCCCACTTCAAAATCAGACTGACATTTAAAAGATGTCAAAGTGACATTTGACAGATGTCAATTTTCAATAGTCTTTGAGTTACCTACTTTTGCAATTAAAATATACTAGCGACCCGCTCCGGCTATATTATGCATGTATTATACATATAAACCTTCCTCTTGAATCACTCTATCTATTTAAAAAACCGCATCAAAATCCGTTGCGTAGTTTTAAGGATTTGAACATACATAAGGATATAGGGACATAGGGACAGAGAAAGTGACTTTGTTATATACTAGGTATGTGGTGATGATATACACACATAAATCGGTTCTAAGCTATCACACCACCAAATATTTTTAACCCAATCGGTTCCACCGTTCTCGAGTTCTAGATGGTGTAACTAACACGACTTTATTTTATAGGTACCTATATCTAATTAAAAAAAAAAGAAGAAAAATAGTTTATATTTTCCATTTTTTGTAACGCTTAATTCGTTTGAACTGGATTTTTTATGAAATAGGCCCCGTCGAAACCCGCGTTATGGAACTTCGTACAACATTTTTTTTTTGAAAAAATAAAATACGGGAAAATGTTGTAACTTACATGAAGCAAATAAAACAAAGCCACGATGTATATTCTCAACATTGTAGATAAGGCTGAGTTAGGCTACTATGGTGGTATGACTGCTATTACCAATACACAATGCTCGAATTATAAATCGCTTTTATATATTCCTTTCAGCTTTAGGCTAGCCGCAAACACTCAATAACTAAAACTAACGACCCGCCCCGGCTTCGCACGGCTATATTATGCATGTATTATACATATAAACTTTCCTCTTGAATCACTCTATCTATTTAAAAAACACGCATCAAAATCCGTTGCGTAGTTTTAAAGATCAAAGCATACAAAGGGACGGCGAAAAGTGACTTTATTTTATACTAGCGACCCGCCCCGGCTTCGCCCGGCTATATTATATCTAAAAACCTTCCTCTTTAATCACTCTATCTATTAAAAAAACCGCATCAAAATCCGTTGCGTAGTTTTAAAGATCTAAGCATACAAAGGGGCATAGGGACGGCGAAAAGTGACTTTTTATCACAGTTGCTCATAAAGTGGATCTTATTAAACCGCTTTTAGGCTCATAATGCAACGTATTAGGTATACACGCGTGCGATAAAAAAAAATCCAACTAGTGCTAAAATAATACGCTATTCCGATATGTCAAATACGTATCTCACAGCTAATTGATATACTTATAGAAAAAGGTACTATCAAAGAGTTTTTAAGCCTTGCTGGCTTAAAACTCTTTGTTGGTACCTTTTTTCTTCTTTTTAAAAGGTTGTCTCTAAAGTATGATAGTACGATAATTTTACGTGATAACGTCTTTGAAAATAATTAAAAATTGAGTTTTGTTTTTTCTTTAGGTAGGTACATAAATATATTTTTTCCTTACCATTATATTCTGATTTTAACCGCCGACGCGAAAACAAATGAAAAAAACCCTAAAAAATATTGTATGTCAGACGAGGTTGTATAGATTAAAAGTCTTTTGCCTAGCCTTTCGGGAGTGTAATTAACAAAAAATAGTAAACATAACCTAAAATTCTTAAAAACTTTTTATTATTTCAACAAGTTTTTTTTTAATTCGCAACTGTGATAAAAAACGTCGTACGATACACGTGTGGAAAGTTGATCATTCCATAGAGGCGGTTTATGACGCGCGAGCGGAACGCGAGCGTGGCAAAAGCCGAGATTTTCCTTTCCACACTTATATCGCAATGTACTATTATTTTATACTATGTAGTGACTATGTAGTGATGTCAGTCACAAGTCACTTTTTGCCGTCCCTATGTCCCTTTGTATGCTTAGATCTTTAAAACTACGCAACGGATTTTGATGCGGTTTTTTTTTGCGGTCCGCCCCGGGCCTCCGATCTTGGGGGCCTCCAAATACGTCCGCGTTCCCTGATCAAATCCTAAACACGAAAAAAAAAAAAAAATTAAGTGCAAATAATTCACTCTTGTACGCCTACACTTACATTCACTACATTCTATTTACGTGGAAAAATAAATATTGTTTTATCGTACAAAGTACGTAATTTCATTAAAAGTGTTTTCATTACTCATACTCCGAAAGTAGGTCTAAATATGCCTGAAGAGCGTGTAGAAAATAAAACTTCCAGCCCTAGGGCTTTTCGCTTTCACTGACCGCTGTCATGTCAAATTATGGCTTCGCAGGACTTGTGCAATGTGCATGTAGCCAGTATCAGTATCATTATACATTAGGAACTTCAAAACCTAACCTCCTTGCTTTAGGTAGCACCAAAGAATAACACTACATGTATATAACCTCTTTGGTCCCAACCTTGTAAGAGGATCAGGTAGTATGGAGTCTCTCATCCAATCTCGTTGTTAGGAAGAATTTTATGTATTATTCGTAATGAAAAGCACAGTGTTTACCTCGGGTGAAAGACTCATTAAGTCCCTCGAACTATTAGCGCCCTCGCTACGCTCGGGCGCCAAACTCCGTCTCGGGACTTGTAATGAGTGACTTTCACACCTAGGATAACAATGTACTATTACCTTCTCATCTGGCAGGACTTGTCTATCCCTATCAGTGGCGTAACTATACCATTTGAGACCCGTGGCAAAAGACAAAACTATTTTCTTTACAAAGTTTATAAATGTTGGGAGTTGGGATTTTTCTCTGACCAGGGGGGCCCGGCTGGCTGGGGGCCCGTGGCATTTTACCGACTTGCCACCCCGTAGTTACGCCACTGCTCCCTATACTCTAGACTAGCAAGGTCGCAAATTAAAAAAAAAAACCAATTAAAGGCGGTCCCTTTAGTTCCATTTATCCTAATTTTGGTTTAACTAATTCATAACATTGACACCTTTCTGAATTCTATAGGAAACTACCTGTTTAGATTATACACGGTGTAACAAGGGGGATGAATCACCAGTTGCTGGGGGGTGAGGGACCTCAGTACCTATCGATTTAAGCCCTATGTATGTTCTGCAATTTTCTATGGTTGAGAAGTTATTTGGACTTTAGTAAAATTTTACTATAAATCAGATTTTAGCCTGAACTTCGCAATTACAGCCAAACTATCAGGGTATAATACCGTGCTAAGTACGTCGGCTTCGAGCCGACGTCGTCGATATCCTAATCCGCGCCGCACAATGGGCGGAATTTTGAGCCTGCCTTTCATAGGAATTTTGAAAAATTAAGTTGTTATTTTTTGAGTGTTATATCAACTTTTAAAAATAAGTGATTCTGGTTTGTTATTTAAAAAAACAATGCCCTATGTTGTGGTGTTTTAAATTATTTATCAAAATGCCTATGAAAGACAGGCTCAAAATTTCGCCCATTGTGCGCCTCAGCTGTTTGCCGTCGGGTGTCAAAATGAATTAAATGTCGATTTCGACGGACTTCGCGGTAGGGTCTGCGATTCTGACTTTTTTTTAAACAAATCGAATAGTGGACCTTTTGTACCCCCACACCAATTAGAGTCTTAGATTTATAATATTCCAAATATAACCATTAATGTCTAATTAATTGAAGGAACACCTGCATTCACAAAAAAGTGTCACGGTAATATTGTGTGACGCATCACGTCATGGTAATATGAATAAAGAAAAGAAGAAAAAAAACTAGAGAGGTGTCAAGGGACACCCGGATGGAACGAAGTTCCTTTCGACATTTTTAAGACCAAAAGTTGTAACGACACTTTTAAGACCAAAAGTTGTAACGGCACAACGCAACGCGCGATAAGGAACTATCGTTCCAACAAGACCTATCACTTCTGCAAAGAAACCATATGCCTAGGATCGATAGATTCCGAGATATAGCTGTTTAAAGTTTGACAACTGTCAACCAAAATGTAGACCTTAATAAGACCTATCACTTCTGCAATGAAACCATGTGCCTAGGATCAATAGTTACCAAGATATAGCTGTTTAAAGTTTGACAGCTGTCACCCAAAATCTAGACCTTAATGAGACCACTATTACTTCTGTAAAATAAACCAAGTGCCCAGGATCAATAGTTTCCAAGATATAACTGTTTAAAGTTTGACAGCTGTCAGTTAAATTGAAGTCCTCGATGAGACCTATCACTTCTGCAATGAAACCATGTGCCTAGGATCAATAGTTACCAAGATATAGCTGTTTAAAGTTTGACAGCTGTCACCCAAAATCTAGACCTTAATGAGACCACTATTACTTCTGCAAAGAAACCAAGTGCCCAGGATCAATAGTTTCCAAGATATAGCTGTTTAAAGTTTGACAGCTGTCAGTTAAATTGAAGTCCTCGATGAGACCTATCACTTCTGCAAAGAAACCATGTGCCTAGGATCGATAGTTTCCGAGATATAGCTGTTTAAAGTTTGACAGCTGTCAGTTGAAATGAACTCCTCGATGAGACCTGTCTTTTCTGCAAAGAAACCGTGTGCCTAGGATCAATAGTTTCCAAGATATAGCTGTTTGAAGTTTGACAGCTGTCACCCAAAATGTAGATCTTAACAAGACCTATCACTTCTGCAAAAAAACCATGTGCCTAGGATCGATAGTTTCCAAGATATAGCTGTTTGAAGTTTGACAGCTGTCACCCAAAATGTAGATCTTAGCAAGACCTATCACTTCTGCAAAGAAACCATGTGCCCAGGATCAATGGTTTCCGAGATATAGCTGTTTTAAGTTTGACAGCTGTCACCCAAAATGTAGATCTTGACAAGACCTATCACTTTTGCAAAGAAACCATGTGCCTAGGATCAATAGATTCCAAGATATAGCTGTTTAAAGTTTGACAGCTGTCAGTCAAATTGCAGTCCTCGATGAGACCTATCACTTCAGCAAAGAAACCATGTGCCTGGGATCAATAGTTTCCAAGATATAGCTGTTTGAAGTTTGACAGCTGTCACCCAAAATGTAGATCTTAATAAGACCTATCACTTCTGCAAAGAAACCATGTGCCTAGGATTAATAGTTTCCAAGATATAGCTGTTTAAAGTTTGACAGCTGTCACCCAAAATGTAGATCTTAACAAGACCTATCACTTCTGCAAAGAAACCATATGCCTAGGATCGATAGATTCCGAGATATAGCTGTTTAAAGTTTGACAGCTGTCAACCAAAATGTAGACCTTAATAAGACCTATCACTTCTGCAAAAAAACCATGTGCCTAGGATCAATAGTTTCCGAGATATAGCTGTTTAAAGTTTGACAGCTTTCACCCAAAATGTAGACCTTAATGAGACCTATTACTTCTGCGAAGTAACCATGTGCCCAGGATCAATAGTTTCCAAGATATAGCTGTTTAAAGTTTGACAGCTGTCAGTTGGAATGGACAAAGTTGTAACGACACTTTTAAGACCAAAAGTTGTAACGACACTTTTAAGACCAAAAGTTGTAACGACACTTTTAAGACCAAAAGTTGTAACGACATTTTTAAGACTAAAAGTTGTAACGACACTTTTAAGACCAAAAGTTGTAACGCCACTTTTAAGACCACCTTATAATACATGCATAATATAGCCGTGCGAAGCCGGAGCGGGTCGCTTATCACTACATAGTATAAAACAAAGTCGCTTTTTCTGTCCCTATTTCCCTTTGACCGCTTAGATCTTTAAAACTACGCAACGGATTTTGATGCGGTTTTTTTTAATAGATAGAATGATTTAAGAGAAAGGTTTATATGTATAATACATGCATAATATAGCCGTGCGAAGCCGGAGCGGGTCGCTAGTACATAATAAACCTATCTCTTGAATCACTCTATTGACTTTATTTTATACTGTGTAGTGATTTAGTGAAGTCACTTTTCCCCGTCCCAATGTCCCATTGTATGCTTAGATCTTTAAAACTAAGCAACGGATTTTGATGCGGTTTTTTAATAGATAGAGTGACTCAAGAGGAAGATTTATATGTATAATACATGCATAATATAGCCGTGCGAAGCCGGAGCGGGTCGCTAATCACTACATAGTACATAATAAACCTATCTCTTGAATCACTCTATCTATCTATTAGAATAAAAGGCATCAAAATCCGTTGCGTATAGTTTTAAAGATCTATCTAAGCATACAGAGGGACAGACAGCGGGAAGCGACTTTGTTTACTATGTAGTGATGATGTGGTGATAGTGTATGCGGTCTGTATTATTCTATTATTGTGGATTTCAAGAAATTCTGATTTTGTCGTGTCAGTATCGGGGGGAGGCAGGAACTTGACGACCCAGTTGGCACAATGGTCACCATGCCGGTATGCCAAACACAGGGTTGCGGCTTCGATTCCCGCCTCAGATAAGTATTTATGCTTAGATATTGGTATGTGGTCTGGTTGTTTCTATGTATTATAAGTATATATTTACAAAAGAAAAGTATGTAAGTAGTTTATCCGTCGTCTAGCACCCATAACACAAGTCTAGTTACTTAAACATGCATGTGGCTAGACCGCGATATGTGGAATGTTTTGCCATATTTAGATATTATTTATTTATTTTCAATATCTTGATGAAGTTTTCCTAAAAATTAAAAACAGAATTATCAAGATAGTGTTAATAATAGTACTCGTGAGGCTAGCCTTAGAGCAAGGATATATTTTCCGTGACGAACGAAGTATTAGCTATTTCAAATCACTTTATACTAAATAGCAATAATCAATTTGTTGAACACAACATAATGTCACATGAGTAAATAATATAATGTAGCCGATTAAAATAAAAACAGTTACGCCCCGCGGTTTCACCCGCGTGGCCTGTTTAGACGACACGCGCCTGCCACGCGCCCGCCACGCGCACCACACGCGTACAACTCGCTTTGAAATTTGTTCTATATATAATTTGAGTCTTATGACACATCAATATACACATTAATATTGATGTGTCATAAGACTCAATCTTCTTAATATATATAAATCTCGTGTCACAATGTTTGTCCTCAATGGACTCCTAAACCCCTTAACCGATTATAATAAAATTCGCACACCATGTGCAGTTCGATCCAACTTGAGAGATAGGATAGCTTACATCCCGATATTCCCACGGGATCGAGAGTTACGCGGGTGAAACCGCGTAGGGCAGCTAGTTATATTATAAAGAACAAATTTCAAAGCCAGTTGAACGCGTGTGGTGCGCGTAGCGGGTGCGTGGCGAGTTCGTGTCGTCCGAACGAGCCCTAAAACTTTTTGAGCAATTTTCTTATCTTTTTAATTCATAAAAACCAGACAATACAAACACAAGTAGAATAAAGGGAATAGCGGAATCGGTCCAGCCACGTGATGCGATGACAAAGGAAAATACAGGTGTTCATCATTTCTATAAAATTCTCGTGTCGCGGTGTTAGTTACCAAACTCCACCTTAACGGCTGAATAGATTTGTATGAAATTTTTGTGTATGTTGTGGTCTTAGAATCGAAACACATTTATTTTTTTCCTTTAATGTGGCAATAGAAGCGGAATGTAATAAAATGAAATTTATTATGAAAACTTACTATAGTGCCGAAATTAAGAAACAAGACAAGTTTATATAAATAAAAAATCACTACATAGTATAAAATAAAGTCACTTATCGCCGTCCCTATGTCCCTTTGTATGCTTAGATCTTTAAAACTACGCAACGGATTTTGATGCGGTTTTTTTAAATAGATGGAGTGATTAAAGAGGAAGGTTTTTAGATATAAAACATGCATAATACAACCGTGCGAAGCCGGGATGGGTCGCTAGTTTATTGATAAGTTAAAATTTAATTTTCATTTTTTTAATAACATTGTTGTAGTTACTATGTGTACTAGGTAGGACGCGCCTAAGGGTGACCAAATGATTAACCGAATTGAGATAACACTATTTATTTAATATTAATACAAGTGCACGTGGCGATCTAGAGCTCCGCCGTTACAACATCTATGCCATCTGTTGGTACACCTACAGCATTAAGGACGGGTCTATAACAACGTAGCATACTAAGTATGGGAATATCAATTGTTGTCTGAGGAATAATAATTGTGTGAGTGAAGCGATCAGAATACCTATATTCTGATCGCTTCACTCACACTCGTGTAACGAATCGACACGAGTGAAGCGATCGGGTGGACTCGGCCCTTTCGTTTATGTGTGAAATAAGTGCTTTATTGTCTTCTGCAATTGATAACAAATACGATCTTTAGAGGTTATGAAAAAAACCTGTTGATGTGGTTTGAGTTTGTGGTTATTTTTTTAGTATTTTTTTACATATCTAAAGTTAGGCACGGAAGAAAAATGTCTTCGATAAAAAAGATCATCTTTATGGAAATATTTTGATAAAAAAATTGGTATTTATTCATCACAATTTGCCCCTAGTGCAGTTTGAATATTAATTTTTTGTTCTTTTATAAAAAAAAAACATGTTAAAAATAAAGATTAAAGTGCCTTCAATCTTGATGTAGTGTATTTATTTAAAATCCGGTATCCGGCCGGATACTCATTTTATATCTGCCGGATTTAAAATTTGAGCCGGATAGGCCAGATACCGGATAGTTACAGAATAGCCGTTTCATCTCTTATCATTCCGATTTTCCCAGGAACGGGTGGACCTAACAAGTTGATTTTTAAGAATTTTCATAGTAAATACTCAATATAGGGAACAGTACCTTCCCTTCTGACGTCCGATTACGTTTTATCACGCAAAAATATTTCTTTTTTACCTTTTTTAAATGTTTTTTTGAGTTCTTCCTGTCTGCGCCAGTTAGCCGAAATTTTGGAATTGAAATTGTTGGAATTGTTAACATGTTGTAGTGTCGTCTGACCCACTAACTAGTACATAGCTCTTTTGAAATTAAGTTACTACAAATAACTTAAGTCTGAATGGTTTAGTGTAATTTGTGCACACTGTGATGGCTCATAACTTTGGAGATGACAGAAAAATCTCAAACTCTCAATCTCAAACTGGTTGGCTAAATCTATTTGTGGGGCAGACGACACTACAAAATTTTAATAATTCTACGTTGCCCCACTAGTGGGGTGGCTTAGTGGGGCAAACAGGAAGCACTCGTTTTTGTCAAACATAGTATTTTTTGTGTTATAGTTAAATTCATCATCATCATGTCAGCCCAGACACGTCCACTGTTGGACATATGCCTCCCCCATACGACGCCACAAACAGCGGTCCTGAGCCGCCTCCATCCACCGACTACCCGCGACCGCCACAATGTCGTCGGTCCACCGGGCAGCTAATCTCCAACACTCCGTTTCGCGTTGCATCGCGGCCGCCGCTCGAGAACCTTTACTCCCCAGCGGTTGTCAGTTTTGTGAGCTCTATGACCTACCTATTGACACTTCAGCTTACCAATCCTGGGAGCTATGTCGGTGACTTTCTACGGATTTTCGTATTTCGAATTCTATCACGTAGAGAAACTCCGAGCATAGGTCTCTCCATAGCCCACCGCTTCAAAGTTAAATTAAAACATACCAAAATGTTAATCTGATATTTTCTGAACATTATTAGTGTGGACCTTGTTAAAATCTGTTCTGTAGTTTAGGAGATTAACTGGTTCAAATAGACAAACAGACAAAAATTCTAAGAACTATTCTATTGTGTTCAGTTCAGCTAACGATTTTAAGACGACCTGTTTATTTTTTCCGGATATCTTACAAATTACGGACTTTTATGCCTACAGATTTATTATGTGTATAGAAAAAAAAAACTTATATACTTACCTATATAAATATAAATACTAGCTACGCCCCGCGTTGTCACTCGCGTAACAGTTTTTTCGCGACTACTTAATATTTTTCTTTCATTCTTTTGACTTTTATCAAACACAACAAAAAATAATTAGCGATGTCGGTCTAGCAGTTCACGCGTGATGCCGTGACAAAGGAACAATTTGAGTTTTTTTTTATATTATCGATATTTATTCATTTATTTAAGTGAGGGTTTTACACTCATCGTATTGTTTTCTTTCTGTTTCAAATACTGCGGTTGTTATTGCCATAAGATGCTCCCAAGGCTAAATGGACATGCAATATACTTCATTAATGTTTTTAAAATTCTGCCAAGATATCTCCAATATTTCAGAATGACATGGATTAGGGATGCCAACCCAACCGAGTATGTTAGGTACTATTTGAAAGTCGATTCTAGTTATTAAACCTGCAACTTGTTGTTCAGTAGCACGATCTACAGATAACACTTTGTGGGGACCTTGAATATACATATCTCTAAGGTACTTTTCCATCGATTCTTCAGCAAGTTCCTTGTACTTGGGATCGTTCGGATTCATTTCCACAATGCCGCCTGGTTCATCCTTGCCAGATGTTACCTTTTGGATAAAAATAGAACATTTAATCATTAGTAAGTTAGTTATTTACAATCCTGCTAATATGATAGAATTTTAAAAACGCCTGAAAATATGCTAATTTTTTTCTGTTACAAAAGGGTCCGGACATATTTTAGTATCTACTCTTATACAAAGTATGTGCAAACACTTGGCATAGTGTTTTTTACGCGATGCATTTTAAGATCCATCAGCAACACTATCAATTGGTATAAAAATATAGTTTATTATTTTTTCAAAATCTACAGGTTCGATCCCTGGCTAGGGTAATGACGTTTTCAAAAATCTAATGATGCAGTTTTGGTATATGTAAAAAAAATAAAACACAAAAAAATTCGAGCGTGCAGGAAATAGCTTATATTCAAAATTTTGCAGTTGAATCGGCCTTTAAACTAATAAGTACAGATTAATGAAGCATCTGGAACCAGCTTCTCATCACAAAACTCCTCAATGAGTTAAGATTGAGGAGTTTTGTGACGGCTCATTTGTAAACTTGTATGCCTATTGTAACATCTATTGTACCTACCGTAAGAATGCAAATATATTAAATTAAATTAATTTTCATAGACTGTAGAAACATGCACTAAAAGTGTTTAAAAAAAACGTGTCGCGGAACACGCGTTTGGAAAGAAGTTCCTTTCTTATGCAGGGTTGGAATAATTAATCATTAACGTTTCAGGTTCTCATTTTCTCTAATCTAATAATAAAAATTAAAGATAAGGGTGGGTACCCTTATCCTTAATTTTGATTATTGATGCAATAAATAACTATTTGCAATATAGGTACAGGGTGTTTTTTTACGAAAGCCTTCAGGGCTATATCCTAAGCTATAAGAGATAGCGAAAAATGATGAAAGGACTTAAGGTTCCGCCGGTCGATCGTGTTTTCCATATAAATGAATTTAGAGTGTTATCCATTTATTCTTTATGATATTTGAAAAAACAAAAGTTAAATCTACATAACAAGTCTATAAAACTTTTGTTTTTTCAAATTCCATAAAGAATAAATGGATAACACTCTTAAATTCATTTGTATGGAAAACACGATCGACCAGCGGAACCTTAATTTGCGTCCCCATTTTTGATAAAAACTAAATTGCTTCATTATATTTTTGAAAAGGTACATTTATTTATTTGTGTTAATCATGCAACTGACATTTGACAGATGTCAACTCTGATCAGAAAACGGACCTCGGATTCGGAATCAGCACCCTCAGACACCCCACTTCAAAATCAGACTGACATTTGATAGATGTCAATCGTCTTTTAATTTTACATATTTACTTTCGCATTTATAATATACTAGCGACCCGCTCCGGCTTTGCACGACTATATTATGCATATAAACCTTCCTCTTGAATTACTCTATCTATTAAAAAAAACCGCATCAAAATCCGTTGCGTAGTTTTAAAGATCTAAGCATACAAAGGGAAATAGGGACATAGGGACGGCGAAAAGCTGGCGAAAAGTGACTTTATTTTATACTATGTAGTGATGCACACATATATCAGTTCTAAGCTACCACCCCACCAATTTTCAGCCAAATCGGTTCAGCCGTTCTCGAGTTACAAATGGTGTAACTATTACGACTTTCTTTTAAATAGGTATAATTTTTTTAAAGATATAAAAGAACGATAGTTTATCTGTTCCATTTTTTGTAACGCTTAACTCGTTTGAACTGATTTTTTTATAAAATAGGTCCCTTCGCAACCCGCGTTATGGAACGTCTTTCCAAAAACAAATCGAAGTGTTGGGCAACCAAACTACAAAACGGAACGCTAAATAATATTTTTTAGCCTTTTTAACATTTTTTTTTGTAAAATAAAAACCCGTAAAAAAGAGCAACTTACATGAATCAAATAAAACAAAGCCACGATGTATATTCGCAACATTGTTGCTTAGGCTGAGTTAGGCTACTATAGTGGTATGACTGCAAGCCCTACTTTTACTAATAGACAATGCTCGCATTTCAAATGGCTTTTATATTCGTTTCGGTTTTAGGCTAGCCGCACACACTCAATAGTATTGACAACTAGCGACCCGCTCCGTCTTCGCACGGCTATATTGTACATGTATTATACAGGAAAAGTATTTTTGTAGTGCACATTTTTTTTCTGCTGAATATATGTCGGCAGTGGAGTACATTTACGAAAAAAAAATTAAAAAAAAAAAACCAAAACTTAATGTGAAAAACTTCCTGCAATTTCTAAATTATTGGGTATCTCAGTATTGATACACACAGTGACACGTAGGTACCTTCATTAAGAGCGCGCTATTAAACTTGCTGGCGCTAGTATTGTGTCCATGGACTTCGTCGTTTTGTTAGAAACACTTAAATGGTTATAGCTCTGAGAGTTTTTGAGTTAGCTCCAAAATAAAAAAAACAATATTTTTTATTTGAATGTGCTTAAAACATACCGAAATTTGTGCACTACAAAAATACTTTTCCTGTATATGTTATGGACCAAGTGATTATTAATTGGTCATTTCATTATACATTGGGCCCCTATGGGCAGAGTAATAAAAATACAAGTTTTGTTACTGTTATTTCTATTTAAGACATTAAATCGAAATTAAAAAACACAAATAACAAATAAGTTCTTCGTTGTGTTCCTTTGTATTAGCTTTAAATGCAAAACTAAACAAAAAAACTTTTGAAAAAATGAGCGGTGTGTTGTGAACTTACACTATTTTTCTTATTCCCAAATAAAAACTATGAAATTGTAAAAAAGGTGATTGGGTGCCAGAAAGGTGGGTTAGGTTAGATATGCGCAAGCGAAGCGAACGTTTAGGTTCTCACTGTTAAAAATAGCGTTTAGAGGAGCTCTTACCCCATAGAACCTATCTCTATTATCACATTACCCAACGATCAAGTAGCAATATTCATAATGCCCGGACAGTGTGATAAATATTCACGTTTAAATGATAATTAATCACTTTGCCTAAAGTAGCTTGTTATTGTTCATAATGACCGCATTAATTATTTTGTCAATAACACACCTTAACAAACCTTTCTCTTGAATCGCTCTATCTATTAAAATAAACGGCATCAAAATCCGTTGCGTAGTTTTAAAGATCTAAGCATACAGAGGGACAGACAGCGGGATGCGACTTTGTGTTCACTATCACTACTCACTACATCACTATGTACGTACATAGTATAAAATAAAGTCGCTTTTTCTGTCCCTATTTCCCTTTGTATGCTTAAATCTTTAAAACTATGCAACGGATTTTGATGCGGTTTTTTTAATGGATAGAGTGATTCAAGAGGAAGGTTTATATGTATAATATATGCATAGTATAGCCGTGCGAAGCCGGGACGGGTCGCTAGTAGTATATAAAACAAAGTCGCTTTCTCTGTCCCTATGTCCCTATATTCCTTTGTATGCTTAAATCTTTAAAACTACGCAACGGATTTTGATGCGGTTTTTTTAATAGATAGAGTGATTCAAGAGGAAGGTTTGTATGTATAATACATGCATAATATAGCCGTGCGAAGCCGGGGCGGGTTGCTAGTCTACTATATAGGGATGATGTAGTGATAAAGTAGGAATATTGTGAGACATGAATTTGACGACCCAGTTGGCACAGTGGTCACCATGCCGGACTGCCAAACACAGACACAGATGTACGATTTTTCCTAAAAATGGAGAACAGAACTACATACTTAGATAGTACTCATGCGGCTAGCCTTAGAGCAAGGATATATTTTCCGTGACGAACAAAATGTTAGCCATTTCAAATCATTTTAAACTAAATAATCAATTTACCCGTAGAACACTACAAGTAAGTCAATTTAAATAAAACTAGGTACGCGCCGCTGTTTCACCCGTGTCAAACTTTTGGCTAGACATGGGGCGGGTAGTGGTTTTGCCGGGTACTCGCTGAACGGGTACCCGACACATTCTGCGCCGGGTACTCGTGGGTACCCGGCGGGTACCCGGCAGCGGTAACGCATCGTGACGCGTGAGTCTCCTTTGCCCGCTCAGGCGGAGGCTCAGCCGCCCAATTGCCGTATTCTTATGCAGCGCGTCTTGACTGCGTTTGCGTCATAACCATAGATTTCGTATTGCTAAGACGCACTCGTCACGCACACGTTACGCACTCGTCACGCACTCGTCACGCACACGTTACGCAAACCTAAACCACATGAGTAACTGCGTGACGAGTGCGTCTTAGCAATACGAAATCTATGGTTATGACGCAAACGCAGTCAAGACGCGCTGCATAAGAATACGGCAATTGGGCGGCAGGCAGGCTCAGTCTCAACCTAAAAATTCTGCAGCTTCAGAATTAGATCACTACTTAAGCACGGTTAGGGTTGCAAGAGACACCGATCCTTACACATGGTGGGCGCTAACAGAGGACATTATCCTATATTAGGAAAAGTATCGGCGAAATATCTATGCACACCATCTAGTTCTGTATACAGCGAACGCCTGTTCTCAGAAGCAGGGCTAATTTATGACAAGAAACGCAGTCGCCTAAATGCTAACCGCGCAGAAAAATTGGCGTTTTTACATCACAACTTACCCATCTTAAACTAGTAGTTCGCCCCGAACTGAGACCTCACGAGTTTTTTTTACCGATTTTTAGTTTTTAGCGTAAAGTGTGATATAACGACGAAAAACTCTGTTTCTTATATAAATGATAGGTGTCTAGTATCGCTATCATTAGACCCTGGACATCGCTAACTCTATTATACTTTCAAAACAGATATCCACGAATCCAATCGCGTTTGGCATATCCTGTCTAGAAAATGAGTTCCATAGCCTAATTTACTTGGTCTCAATCATGTATTTTTTTATTTCGCCTTTTCTTGATACTCGGGAGAATAAGTACCTACTATGAATGTTAATCGTGTGAGATTAAAAAGCTCTTATAGCCTCCTTCCGTCTATATCACCATATCGTCAGTACCTACAGTACCTACCTACTCATCAACTGAACACGATAGACCTTACTTGTCTTCATATAGCCTTCTTCCACCGGCTATATTACCAAACCCCAGATATCAGTAACAGTTGCTTGTTAACACCTAGAGTGCCTACTTATCAAGACAACTTTAGCGAACTTCAACGATAGACTTATCTTGTCTAGAAGATGAGTTTATATTTCTTTATAGTTGAGTGCCTTCTTCCAGTCCATCACCAGATCCTAGATATCAGCTGATTCTTCAGAAGTTAGAATACCTACTTATTAAGGTGCTTTAAACAGAAGTTTGAGACCTATATGTCCTTTATTTTAATAAGTCCCTAATTTATTAGAAAATAAAAATAATAAAAATATAACTCACAAGTTTATTAATTAGAATCTCTAGATAGGCTAGCTTTACTATTTAATATTATCTACCACAATTGTTAACCAACCCTTGATTATGAAACAAATGAATAATCTATACTAATATTAGGAAGCTGAAGAGTTTGTTTGTTTGTTTGAACGCGCTAATCTCAGGAACTACTGGTTCGAATTGAAAAATTATTTTTGTGTTGAATAGTCTATTTATCGAGGAAAGCTATAGGCTACTTTTTATTTTGATATTCCCACGAGATCAGGACTGACGCGGGTGAAATCGCGGGGTGCATCTAGTTATAAATATGAAGCAAAGAAAGGTCTGATGATTTAAGGGAAAGTAGAATAGACGCTTTTAAACTAAAGTCTTCCTTCACCCAAGGTAGGTAGAAGTCACCCATAGAAGTATTGACCAATTTTCGCCTCGGCTTCCGTTTAGCTGATCAATAGCTGGTTCAAGCAGCTCCTTCGAAGACCATCGGGAACGTATACAAGAGTGCATGACATTGCACTATAAACTTTTGCGAATTAGGTATTTGAATTTTGGATAACCATAATATTATGTAGGTAGGTACCTAATATAGATCACCCATTTATTTATAATATCACGAAGTTAAGTTATAATGTAATGGTTTTGAAATTTTCTGGAAATCTGGAAATCAAATATTTTACGACAATGACAGAAAGAAAACCTGACATTGTCATTTTTGAATCTTAAAAGAAGGTCTAAGCGTTTTTTTCCTTTTTGATACAAATGAGCTTGATATAAAAATGACCGCTGAGATGATAAATTCCTGAAGATTCCTTCTAGCTCCATCATCAGATCAGTTCCATGGTACCATATTATTGTCATCGAAGTTACCCGCTTTCGTTTGATACCCCACTCGGGTATATTTGCCCAATAGTCTGGCTGCCATATATGTAGATCCCCTTTTGCATCCCCTATCTCCGTAACCCCCTGACCGATACTGCTCATGTTCGAACTTAAAAATTCTATGGACCTGAACTACTCGTATACCAAAAATCATTAAGATCAAAGCAACGGTACTCAAGTTATCGTCGAACAAACATACATAGATACATAGATATATAGATACATAGATATATAGATACATAGGTACAACCGACCGACCGTCTCGCCACTAGACCTCTCTCGCTTCGCTCGTTCGGTCAATTACCAATATTAAAATAAAATATATATTTAGTTTTTTTAGTTCTTCCTGATAAATTAGTGAGCAAAACATAATTATAATGATTACCGTTTGTGTTCAGCATAATAAATAATTTAAAAAGTATAATATGTTTCATTATTCTTGGTCTATCAAATTACCCAGCAGAGCCGGATACCCGGCACCATTACCCGGTACCCGGCCGGATCCGCCGGGTACCGGATCCAAACCGGGTACCCGCCCCATGTCTACTTTTGAGTAATTTTCTTATTTTTTCATTCATAAGAACCTTGTCCAGACAAATAACAAACAACTAGAAAATAAATTAGCGACCCAATTGGCACAATGGTCACCATGCTGGACTGCCAAACATAGGGTTGCGGGTTCGATTTCCGCCTCAGATAAGTATTTATGCTTAAATATTTGTCTGTGGTCAGGTTGTTTCTATGTATTATATGTATATATTTACAAAAGAAAAGTATTTATGTAGTATATCCGTTGTCTAGTACCCATAACACAAGTCTAGTTACTTAGCTTGGGGCTAGATGGCGATGTGTGGAATGTCCTGCAATATTTATTTATTTATTAAATAGCGAAATCGGTCCAGCCACGTGATGCGACCAAGGAAAATAGGTGTTCATCATTTCTATAAAATTCTCGTGTCGCGGTGTTAGTTGCCAAACTCCACCTTAACGGCTGAACAGATTTGTATGAAATTATTGTGTATATTCGTTAGGTCTTAGAATCGAACAACATCATTTTTTTTTCCTCTTGTTTTTATACTAGCTGCGCCCCACGGTTTCACCCGCGTTAGTCCCGATCCCGTGAAATATTATAAACTTAATAAAATTTTCTTTATCATCATTTTAATAACGCTAAGCAATTTCACAGATGTCAAAAAATCAGTGACATTTGACAGATGTCAGTGCCATTTAACAGATGTCAAAGTGACATTCGACAAATGTCAAAGTGACATTTGACAGATGCCAAAGTGTAAATTTTTCGACACTTTTTGTTATATTTTGGACAATTCCCACAATATCTTTATAAATTATAGCCTATGTTCTATTCTGATGTATAAACTATATTATTGTAAAGTTTCATTAAAATCCATTCAGTAGTTTTTGCGTTAAAGAGTAACAAACATCCATACATCCACACATCCATACATACAAACTTTCACGTTTATAATATTAGTAGGATATATATATTTTTATTATGGCAAAACAACGATTGTCGGGATAGCTAGTAGGTACTATAGGTACCTCTACTGGCAAAATCATTATAGATAAGAAATGTCATGTATTTTTTTATGCTAGAACTAATTCATCATAACTATTTCAGTTTATAATAGTACATGTTTTAAATTTATTTTTACAAGGAATTATGATTGGATTTTATAGTCTACGTAGCTACGCATTGGTGCCGATTGTACCTACGTACTATCATGGGGAAATCGGTCATAGAAATAAATACACACATCAACAAAGTCTAGGGAACAAGAGTAAAATTATGGTTTTTGGGGGAAAAATAGTATTTTTTTGGGTTTTTGTCATATGTGTGATATGGCAATAACTTTTAAAAGCTGAATTTTATACTATTTTTAATAATTTAATGGTTGCCATAGAAAAAAATTAAAAGGAGAATGGGCAAATCTTATCTTAATCTTAATCTTATCTTAATATATATAAATCTCGTGTCACAATGTTTGTCCTCAATGGACTCCTAAACCACTTAACCGATTATAATAAAATTCGCACACCATGTGCAGTTCGATCCAACTTGAGAGATAGGATAGCTTACATCCCGATATTCCCACGGGATCGGGAGTTACGCGGGTGAAACCGCGGAGGGCAGCTAGTCTTAATATATATAAATCTCGTGTCACAATGTTTGTCCTCAATGGACTCCTAAACCACTTAACCGATTATAATAAAATTCGCACACCATGTGCAGTTCGATCCAACTTGAGAGATAGGATAGCTTACATCCCGATATTCCCACGGGATCGGGAGTTACGCGGGTGAAACCGCGTAGGGCAGCTAGTCTTAATATATATAAATCTCGTGTCACAATGTTTGTCCTCAATGGACTCCTAAACCACTTAACCGATTATAATAAAATTCGCACACCATGTGCAGTTCGATCCAACTTGAGAGATAGGATAGCTTACATCCCGATATTCCCACGGGATCGGGAGTTACGCGGGTGAAACCGCGTAGGGCAGCTAGTCTTAATATATATAAATCTCGTGTCACAATGTTTGTCCTCAATGGACTCCTAAACCACTTAACCGATTATAATAAAATTCGCACACCATGTGCAGTTCGATCCAACTTGAGAGATAGGATAGCTTACATCCCGATATTCCCACGGGATCGGGAGTTACGCGGGTGAAACCGCGGAGGGCAGCTAGTATATTATATATACTTGAACTAATAACAAATAGTTTGAAAGTACCAGGGACTGGGAGAATACTCGTATTAGATAGAGTGATTCAAGAGGAAGGTTTATATGTATAATACATGCATAATATAGCCGTGCGAAGCCGGAGCGGGTCGCTAGTTTATATATAAAACAAAGTCTAATTTTTCATGATTTTCCAACTTTCATGATCTTACTTGCGCACCGCTGTTTTACCCGAGTAAGTCTCGATCTTGTGGTAATATCGGGAACAAATGTAGCCTATATGTTAATCCAGGTCTCCAGCTATTTACATACCAAGTTTTATCGCGATCGGTCCAGTAGTTTTTGCGTGAAGGAGTAATAAACGTCCATACATAGGATGGGATAGTAGGAAGGATTTGTGTAATGATAGTATAGGAAGTAGTGTAGGGGTTGGGTTAGTGTAGGGGGGGGTGTAAGGGTAGTGTAGTAGTAATGAAATAAATAAATAAATAAATAAATATTGCAGGACATTCCACACATCGCCATCTAGCCCCAAGCTAAGTAACTACACTTGTGTTATGGGTACTAGACAACGGATATACTACTTATATAGTTTTCTTTTTTGTAAATATATACTTATAATACATAGAAACAACCAGACCACAGACAAATATCTAAGCATAAATACTTGTCTGTGGCGGGAATCGAACCCGCAACCCTGTGTTTGGCAGTCCGGCATGGTTACCATTGTGCCAACTGGGTCGTCAAAATAGTCAAAAAGTAATGAAATAATTATAAGATAGCAGTACTTATTTGTAAGATATTATTGTAACATGAAATGAAGTTAGAAAAAATAAAAAAACAGCGCACTCCGGGAGTGCAGGCAGAAGTGAAAACTGTATATCTGTGTAAAATCTCATATGTCGCGAGAACATACGCAAAAAGAGTTTTAGATGAAAAAAAAAAAACCAACAAATAGTCGTCCGACATTTGTCGTCCAACAAATAGTCGTCCGACATTTGTCGTCCAACAAATTGTCGTCCGACATTCGTCGTCCGTCAATAGTCGTCCGACATTTGTCGTCCGTCAATAGTCGTCCGACAAATAGTCGTCCGACATTTGTCGTCCGACATTTGTCGTCCGTCAATAGTCGCGTGTCCTGACGCGAGTTTAAGATTTTATACCCATTACAGAAAAAGTGCTCAACGCCGCTAAAGAAGTTTTCACTTCAAAATTCGAAATTAATCTTGTGGCTTATTATTCTATTATTCTAAATCCAATTAGTAGAACCTGAGTAATCAACGAAAAACTGCAGCCGCTCTAAAAAACCCTGACCGAACGCGTGCCAGTAAACACGAACGTCACAGAATACATAATAGTGTAGCATAATTTTTATCCCGATATTCCCACGGGATCGAGACTTACGTGAGTGAAACGGCGGGGCGCAGCTAGTTTTAAACATGCCTTCCTGCAATAATTCCTTTTCGTATACTACATAGTATAAAACAAAGTCACTTTCTCTGTCCCTATATCCCTATGTATGCTTAAATCTTTAAAATTAAGCCACGGATTTTGATGCAGTTTTTTTTCAAATAGATAGAGTGATTCAAGAGGAAGGTTTATATGTATAATACATGCATAATGTAGACGTACGAAGCCGGAGCGGGTCGCTAGTTTATGATAAAAGCTATGCAATAGCTTAAAATATAGGTATATAGGTATAAATTTATATATATATATATATAAATACACAATTAGTAGCATCTGTAGATTATCTACAACAACCTTCATTGGTTTCCTTTCTCTCTCTTGGGTGATGACAGAATATCAGTGTTCACTCGCTAGAGTGAAACTACACACTTCATGACCCTTTTGTATTGCTGCAACACACACATGTTGTTTATACTTTGATTGGAGAGAAAATGTTGTAATAATTAGATTAGGTCCTTTTTGTATAGCAATATGTGTGTTTTGGAGAACAAATAAACGTTATATCTATCTATCTATTTATTTTAATCAGCATAAATGTGAAAACATAACGCTGAGCAATTGCACAGATGTCAAAAAAATAGTGACATTTGGCAGATGTCAGTGGTATTTGCCGGATGTCAGTGGCATTTGCCGGATGTCAGCGTCATTTGATAGATGTCAGTGCCATTTGACAGCTGTCAAAGCAACACTTGATAGTATGTCAAAGTGACATTTGACAGATGCCACAGTGTCAATTTTTCGATACTTTTCGTTATATTTTGGACAATAAATCACACAATATCTATACAGACTTATTGGTTATTATACTAGCAAGCCGTTGAGGGCTACTTCTGTGCACATAAACAAACAACTTTTGTTCTACGACTTTTGAAAATTGGAAAAAAAAATTGAGGTTATGTTAATTCGAGGTCGAATTCGAGGAAAAACAAAGGCCATTCAGATTAAGAACAGTAGATAAAACTTAAAAATAAGTAACATTATAAGGATAATGACCTCTCCGTGTAAGGAACAGCTGATTTTCTGGTAAACCTAACCTCAAAATTTTCAAAAAAATGTTCGAATTTTCAAAAGTCGTAGAAAAAAAATTGTGTTTTTAGGTGTACAGAAGTAGCCCTCAACGGCTTGCTAGTATAATTACCAATAACCCTGTATAAATTATAGTCTATGTTCTATTCTGATGTATGCTATATTATTGTAAAGTTTCATTTAAATTCATTCAGTAGTTTTTGCGTTAAAGAGTAACAAACATCCATACATACAAACTTTCACGTTTATAATATTAGTAGGATAGGATATCACGATCACTATCATCACTACATCACGACATAGTATAAAATAAAGTCACTTTTCGCCGTCCCTATGTAACTATTTCCCTATGTTTCTATTTATGCTTAGTATATCACTACATAGTATATGTATTACATAGTACATAGTATAAGCTTTCTCTGTCCCTATATCCCTATGTATGCTTAAATCTTTAAAACTACTATAGATAGAGTGATTCAAGAGGAAGGTTTATATGTATAATACATGCATAATACAAGCCGGGGCGGGTTGCTATATATCACTATCACTTCACTACATAGTATAAAATAAAGTCACTTTTCGCCGTCCCTATGTCCCTTTGTATGCTTAGATCTTTAAAACTACGCAACGGATTTTGATGCGGTTTTTTTAATAGATAAAGTGATTCAAGAGTAAGGTTTATATGTATAATACATTAATAATATAGCCGTGCGAAGCCGGAGCGGGTCGCTAGTATAGTATAAAGAAAAGTCACTTTTCGCCGTCCCTATGTCCCTATATCCCTATGTATGCTTAGATCTTTAAAACTACGCAACGGTTTTGATGCGGTTTTTTTAATAGATAGACTATAGAGTGAATAAAGAGGAAGGTTTTTAGATATAATACATGCATAATACAGCCGTGCGAAGCCGGGGCGGGTCGCTAGTAATATTATATACTAGCTACACCCTGCGTTATCTCTAGCGTTACAATTTTCTGCGCGACTTTCATAATCTTTTCTATTCATTCTCTCGACCATTAAAAGACAAACACAACAAAAAATAATTAGCTAAGTCGTGATCGATGTATACCATGACAAAGAAAAATTGGGGTTCATTTTTATATTATAGATATTTATTCATTTATTTAAGAGGTTTTTCACACTTCGTATTATTTTCTTTCTGTTTCTTATAAGACTGCGGTTGTTATTGCCTTAAAATGCTCCCAAGGCTAAATTTAACGAAGCACGCACATTACTTTAGTAATGTTCTTAAAATGCTCCCAAGATTTCTCCCAAATTTCAGAATTACATATTTGAGCGGGGCCAACCCAACCGTCTACGTCAGGCATTATTTTAAAGTCGATTCTAGTCAGTAAACCAGAAACAATTTGTTCAGAAGCATGATCCACAGAGACCACTTTGAGAGGAGATACAATGTGCGAATCTTTAACGTACTTTTGTAGCGATTCTTCAGCAAGTTCCTTGTACTTGGGATCGTTCGGATCCTTGTCCACAATGCCGCCTGGTACATCCTCGCCAGATGTTACCTTTTGGATAAAAATAGAACATTTCATAATTAGTTATTAAAATTTACAATCCTGCTATTAAGATAGAATTTTAAAAATGCCTGAAAAAATGCCAATTTTTTTCTGTTACAAAAGGGTTCGGACATATTTTAGTATCTACTTCTATACAAAGTATGTGCAAACACTTGGCATAGCGCTTTCTTACGCGATGCATTGTGAGATTCATCAGCAACACTTTCGATGGGTATAAAATATAGTTGATTATTTTTCACCAACTACAGGTTCTATCCCTGGCTAGGGTAATGACGTTTTCAAATATCTAATGATGCAGTTTTAGTATATCTCCCATATAAAATATGTAAAAATTTGAGCGTGCAGGTGCTTATTTTCAAAATCTAGCAGTAGAATCGGCCTTTAAACTAATAAGTACAGATAGATGGAGCACCTGGAACCAGCTTCTCATCACAAAACTCCTCAATGAGTTAAGATTACGGGGTACAAGTTGGAATTGCAATGCACGGCAGACGGCTCATTTGTAAACTTTTTGCCTATTGTAACATCTACTGTACCTACCATATAAATGCAAATAAATGAAATGAAATTAATT
The DNA here is from genome assembly GCA_907269075.1 of Idaea aversata. Taxonomy (NCBI): domain Eukaryota; kingdom Metazoa; phylum Arthropoda; class Insecta; order Lepidoptera; family Geometridae; genus Idaea; species Idaea aversata. The sequence goes on from OU026100.1 coordinate 3,369,203, forward strand.
TTCATAGACTGTAAAAACATGCACTAAAAATGTTTTAAAAAAATGTGTCGCGGGACACGCGTTTGAAAAGTTCATTTTTTTATGCAGGGTTGTCAAAATTAATCATTAACGTGCCAGGTTTTCATTTTCTCATCAGCTATAAGAGATAGCGAAAAATGGTGAAAGGAGTTAATTTGCGTGCCCGATTTTTATAAAAACTAAATTGCATCATTATATTTTTTTAAAAGTCATAATATGAGTATTAAAATTTATTTGATTTTAAAAGACTTTATCTTAATCATACAACTGACATTCGACAGATGTCAACTCTGATCAGAAAACGGATCCCGGATTCGGAATCAGTACCTTCGAAACCGTATTGACGACACCCCACTTCGAAATCAGACTGACATTTGACAGATGTCAATCGTCTTTTAATTTTACAGAGTTACTTTATATACACACATACACATACATATTATATATAAACAATATCTGGTTTTCCTAGTTCTAAGCTACCCCACCAATTCTTAGCCAAATCGGTTAATCGGTCAAATCCTTTAAAGATATAAAAGAAGAAAAGAAGTTTATCTGTTCCATTTTTTGTAACGCTTAACTCGTTTGAACTGAACTTTTTATGAAATAACCCCCGTTATGAAACTTCGTTCAAAAAACAAATTGAAGTGTTGGGCAACCAACCACAAACGGAACGCTAAATTATTATTTTGCTTTATTAACAATTTTTTTTTTTTGAAAAAATAAAAAACGTTTAAAGATAGTAACTTACATGAAGCAAATAAAACAAAGCCACGATATATATTTTCAACATTGTAGATTAGGCTGAGTTAGGCTACTATGGTGGTATGACTGCAAGCTCTGCTTTTACCAATAGACAATGCTCGAATTACAAATCGCTTTTATATTTCTTTCAGCTTTAGGCTAGCCGCACACACTCAATAACTACAACTAGCGACCCGCCCTGGCTTCGCACGGTTATAACATAATAAAACTTTCTCTTGAATCTATTAAAATAAACGGCATCAAAATCCGTTGCGTAGTTTTAAAGATCTAAGCATACATAGGGACAGACAGCGGGAAGCGACTTTGTTTTATACTATGTAGTGATGATGTAGTGCTATCCGTTGTCTAGCACCCATAACACAATGCTAGATGGCGATGTGTGGAATGTTCTGCAATATTTAGATATTGTTATTTATTTACTGTCAATAAGTTGTAGAAGTGATCTCAAGGCATGCAGACATACGCTTTTTCTTAAAACTGAAGGACAGAACTACTTAGATAGTGTGAATAGTACTCGTGTGGCTAGCCTTAGAGCAAGGATATATTTTCCGTGACGAACGAAGAATTAGCTATTTCAAATCATTTTATACTAATTAGCAATAGTCAATTTCCCCGTAGAACACTACATAATGTAAGCCAATTTAAATAAAACAAGTTGCGCCCCTCGGTTTCACCCGCGTAAAACTTTTTGAGTAAGTAATTTTCTTATTTTTTTCATTCGAACCTTCTCCAGACGATGACTGACGATTGCGATGACAAAGGAAAATAGGTGTTCCTTTCTATATAATTCTCGTGTCGCGGTGTTAGTTGCCAAACTCCACCTTAACGGCTGAACAGATTTGTATGAAATTTTTTGTGTGCATTCGTTAGGTCTTAGAATCGAACAAATTTTTTTCCTTTATTTTTAATGTTTTTTTTGTATGGCAAAACAACGATTGCCGAGACACCTATTAACTGGCAAAATGATAAATGATAAGAAATGGTAATTATTTTTTCAAGCTGGAACTAATTCATCATGACTATTTCAGTTTTTAATATATGTTTCAAAAATAAATTGACAAGAAATTTTTATTGGGTTTCATAGTCTACGTGCTAGCTACACATTAGTGTCGATTGTACCTTACGATCATGGGGAAATCGGTAATAGAAATAATTAGTAGCACATTTCCATAGCGCGTGTTCGCAAGAATAAACACAGATAACATAATAGTAACTACGAACTACAAACTTAAACAGTAACTTTCTCTTTTTTATTTATAGATAGATAAATAACGTGTATATAATTCTATTATTACACGTGCGTATATAATATGTATTATATTAGGTATATACCTACGCACGTGTAACATTATGCTTATCATTATGTATAAAACAAAGTCACTTTCCGCTGTATGTCCCTTTGTATGGTTAGATCTTTAAAACTACGCAACGGATTTTGATGCGGTTTTTTAAAAGATAGAGTGATTCAAGAGAAAGGTCTATATGTATAAACAATAAACATGCATAATATAGCCGCCGTGCAAAACTTAATAAACGATGCCTTTTTACCTAACAAATAGTACTTACCTACCAGCCTACCACAATCTACCATAAAAGTTGAATCAGTTCTTTTCCATTCCAAGGCTGCCTACAAGAAATCGCTTTCAGCGATAAGGCCGCCCATTTGTGCAACTCATACTTTCTAGCTATTATTTAACTTTGTATATATCGTGTTTTGTTTCTTCCTGTGTTGTACAAATAAAGTTATCTACCTATCTATCTATCTACCTACTTACATTGGCTTTGGAGTTTTGAACATCGTCGTAAGTTGGCAAGCTTGTCGATCTTTTTTGGCCCACAGCTACGCGAAGCTCGCTGATCGTTTACGGTCGTGCTGGTTAAGCGACGCCAGGCGCGGTTATTACTTCGATGTGTGGCCAATTAGTAGTGTGGCAAAAATGTGTTTTCGTGAGCCCCTTCGTGCTTCGGAAGGCACGTTAAGCCGTTGGTCCCGGTTGCTACCTCTAGTGGCAGTCGTTAGGTCAAGTTAGAGGCCTTAAGCCGACCTGAAAACTCTATATACCTATGAGAGATAAAAAAATACGAGTAGAAGAAGAAGTTCGGATATATTTCAGGCAGTAAGCAAAAGAACAACACGACCCTATTTTGCCATCACCATTTTTTCGTCATACAATCAGTTAAAAAATATACATAGACTAGCTATCCTGGCAAACGTTGTTTTGCCAATAAAAAACCGGGCTGATTTGTGAATCTAAACCATCCAGGGCGCCACCCAAACGCATACAAAAAAAAACATTCAAATCTGTCCAGCCGAGTGACATACACACGTAGAGTAGAATTATATAAATCACTATCATATCACTATCACTACATAGTACAAAACAAAGTTGGTTTATCTGTCCCTATATCCCTTTGTATGCTTAAATCTTTAAAACTACGCAACGGATTTTGATGCGGTTTTTTTAATAGATAGAGTGATTCAAGAGGAAGGTTTATATGTATAATACATGCATAATATAGCCGTGCGAAGCCGGGGCGGGTCGCTAGTTATAAATAAAATAAATAAATCCGTGTATCAATTCCCTAAGTTAAAAATACCTACTACTAACTTTAATATAAACTAAATTTCGTTTGTTTAGGATCCTCAAAGGCGCAATAAGAAAGGATGAAATACTGGGATCTCCTTTGGGAACAGAGAATAAAGAATGTAGGTACCCCCTACCTACGCACTAACCTCCCAGTAGTTTTTTATTTATTATTAAGAGCCTCCACTGTCCCACTGCAGGGCAAATGCCTCTCCACCTTTCTTCCATTGATCACGATCTGTCGCCATTGCACACCAATCATTCCTATAGGAGTCAAAATCATCTCGCCATCGTCGCCTTGGTCTGCCGTGAGCGTATCCCTATGGGGGACTATTCTTTTTTTTATTAAGTTATTTTGGAACATCGTTCATCTGGCATGCGGCAACATCCGTAGTTTGAAAAGTCAAAAAGCCAGCTACATCATAAACAGGATTATTGGTAACTAGCGACCCGCTCCGGCTTCGCACGGCTATATTATGCATGTATTATACACATAAACCTTCCTCTTGAATCACTCTATCTATTTAAAGAAAACCGCATCAAAATCCGTTGCGTAGTTTTAATGATCTAAGCATACAAAGGGATATAGGGGCGGCGAAAAGTGACTTTATTTTATACTATGTAGTGATTATACTAGCAAGCCATCGAGGGCATCTGTGCACCTTAACAAACAACTTTTGTTCTACGACTTTTGGAAATAGTATAATTACCAATAATCCTACAGAAAAGAGAAAAAGACAAATTATGAAATCTTCAAGAGCTACGTGTCAGTAACTTGGCATGGGATTCCTTTTGGAGTGTAGAACTGAGCTATTTGCTTAAAGCCATACTATGTTTATTTCCAGGAATTGATCTTTATCAGCAACATTATCGATTGATACAAAAATATTGGGTTTTTTTTTAATTCGATTCCTGTCTAGAGTATTTAATGACTTTTTCGAAAATCTTATGATGCACTTTTAGTTTTTGTCAAAATCGGGCACGCAACTCCTTTTAGCATTTTTCGCTATTTCTTATACTTAGTTTAAGTACCTAGGACGTAAAAAAATTACCCTGAAATTACGATAGTTTAGTTGTTTGTTTGTACCTATGTTTATTTGTAAACTAGCGACCCGCCCCGACTTCGCACGGCTATATTATGCATGTATTATACATATAAACCTTCCTCTTGTATCACTCTATCTATTAAAAAAACCGCATCAAAATCCGTTGCGTAGTTTTAAAGATTTAAGCATACAAAGGGATATAGGGACAGAGAAAGCGACTTTGTTTTATACTATGTACTTAGTGATAGGAAAGATTTGATTGTTTGAATTCCGGACTCTATTCAATTTAAACATAATGGACCGATTTTGATGGAACTTGGTATGAGGATACATTGATTCATTGGGAGTGACATAGACTTTTTTTTTAATTACGCGGGTGAAACCGTGTGCTGATTAATTATATGTACCGACTTATAATTAAACAATGAAACGCATAACAAAAATAATTCGAATGTCACACTTATAAACACAATAAAATGAAAAAATTAACTTAATTAGAGATTATACCTAATCTGTATCGAATGCATTGCAGTGACAATTACGCAGGTTATTAGAGCTCTTAAGGTGAATGGGTTCCGGCGCTCTTTCCATACAAACGTAGTCGACTGTTTCCTCCCTGGATAATGACACTAGCTCTAGTAGGTATTTGCGATACAAGTGTGGAAAATTGATCTTTGCATAGAGGCGGTTTATCAAGCGCGAGCGGTACGCGAGGGCGTTAAACAAAGCCGAGATACAAAGATCAATCCACACGTGTATCGTACGACGTTTTTTTATCACAGTTGCGAATAAAAAAAAGACTTGTTAAAATAATAAAAAGTTTTTAAGAATTTTAGGTTATGTTTACCTACTATTTTTTAGGCAATATTTTTTTGTTATTTACACTCCCGAACGGTCAGACAGAAGACTTTTAACCTATACAGCCTCGTCTGACATACATTATTTTTTTAGGGTTTTTTCCATTTGTTTTTGCGTCGGGGGTTAAAAACAGAATATAATGGTAAAGAAAAAATATATTTATGTAAAGAAAAAACAAAATAAAAATAACAAATCTCAATTTTGTAGGGGGGGATGCCGGCGGCGAAGAGAAAACGACGGTCGAGACTTGACGTACTTTTATTACTTGTACAGTAGGTACACTTTATTCGTAACCAACCAATTCGGAGGCCCAAAGTCAGAGACGTTCCCAGTAGGATTCGTCCCCGAAGCAGCGAGCTCCTATGTAGGCGGCGCTAGTGTGCTGAGTTTCCCCTGAGCCTGAGTGTCCCAACAATGGTGGATTCACTAGTGGAATGCTCCTCACAGTCCCTAACGAAGACAAATGTTAATTGAAGATCGGCTATCACCTTACTATTTTGTGTGAAATCTTGACAGCGCGATCTAATTTGCATAGTGCTGCCATCTAGTTGTGGCTTTGGTAAACTTTAACTCTAACTTAAACTATATTGGTTACAATTTTTAATTGTTTTCAAAGACGTTATCACGTAAAATTATCGTTAGTTAACAGACTTTAGAGACAACCTTTTGAAAAGAAGAAAAAAGGTACCAACAAAGAGTTTTTAAGCCAGCTTATATACAAAACAGTAGGTATAACCCAGATAAATTAAGAATGTTTCATCTACCTAACATGTACCTAATTAGCAGTAAGTAAGATACGTATCTAACTTATCGGAATAACATTTATTTTAGCACTAGTTGGATATTTTTATATCGCACGCGTGTATAATACGTTGCATTGTGAGCCTAAAAGCGGTTTAATAAGATCCACTTTATGAGCAACTGTGATAAAAATATTTTTATGCCAGAACATATACCTGCAATGACTATGCCCCTATGTTTTGTTTTTTTTTTTCATTTTCGAATTATCATAGAAATTAAGATAAAAAAAATAAAAAAATAAAAAATATATATTGCAATACGGCATGGTCATGGCAGTTATAAGTTATAAGCACCAAAAATATTTGCTCTATTGTCATTATCCAGAAAAACAGTCGACGACTTTCCTCTTAGGAGTCTTAGGGCCACGTATGACCTTTAACATTGCTTTTCTTGGACATTTACCTACTTAAGAGGAAAGGGTACCAGTTGCTCTTATATTTTCACGGAGGAAACACTACTCGACTACGTTTGTATGGAGAGAGCGCAGGTACCCTTTAACCTTAATTAATGTTATTTAAACTATACCTATTTTGTTTTGTATTCTGAGACCTATACCTACAAATCTCAAATGAAAATTGTCATAACAGGAATATGGTAATATATACTAGCTGTCCCGGCAAACGTTGTTTTGCCATAAACAAAAAAAGATTTGTTCAATTCTCAGACAATCGCCGCACAATCTGCATCTATACATATAATAAATCTGTAGACATAAAAAAACTGGTTGCCTGTAAAGTCGGTATACGGGCGAAAGTTTTACGTGACAACAACTGTGCTCGAGTGAAAGGGACGCGTGCCTTTCACTTTTTATGTCTGTCTCTCTCGCTCTTAGGCGGGCTAACCATGCCCGCGTGCCTCTCACTCGCTCTCATTGTGAGCGCATAACGTCAGCGGAGCGTAACGCAGTTTCTTGAAGTGTCACCCGGCAAACCAATTTATAAAACGTTGTCACGTCAAAAATCTGTAATTGTAAAATATCCAGAAAAAAAATACACAGGTCGTCTTAGAATCGTTAGCTGAACACGATAGGGTAGTTTTTAGAATTTTTGTTTGTCTGTTTGTCTGTTTGTTTGAACCAGGTAATCTCATAAACTAGAGAACAGATTTCAACGAGGTCCACACCAATATGTTCAGAAAATACCAGATTAACATTTAGGGTATTTTTCAATTTAACTTTAATACAATAATTATGATATTTGATAAAAAAACATTTAAAAAATGTGAAATCGAAATATTTTTCCGTGTAAAACGTAATCAAACGTCAAAAAGGAACAGTACGCTTAGCACTACTTTTTTACGTATTCGATCAAACATACTATATTGAGTATTTACTATGAAACTTCCTAAAAATCAACTTACTAGATCCACCCGTCTCTGAGAATATCGGTAGTGACACACTGACAGACAGACAGACAAGAGAGTGACCTTATAAGGGGTCCTTATTTTCGAGTGCTTCAACAAGTCATACTAGGCGTACAGGTACATGCCTCCGATCTAAATGACAGTTGTCATAAAACCAAATAGTTTGCATATATCTACTACCTACGTGAAACTGAAAATGAGGTTAGTACAAAGAGGTACTACTACATAAAATTACGGATCTCCTATAGCGAAGACCTCCTCGATGTTACACTTATATCGCGCTCAACTAATTTATTTAAATAGTTTGAATTATGAGTTCAAGTCGCGGATACCTTAGAAAATAAAAACAAAATAAAAAAACCGGCCAAGTGCGAGTCGTACTCGCGCGCCGAAGGTTTCGTACATTACTTTTTATACACCTTGATTTTTATACACATAATAGGGACCATAGACTTCAGTAATTTCAACTTGCTAAGTCCAACCGTTCGTTCCTGAGATAATCGGTGGTGACACACGGACAGACAGACAGACAGACAAGAAAGTGATATTATAAGGGTTCCTTTGTTACCTTTTGAGGTACGAAACCCTAAAAAGAATTTTCCAAATCGGTTCAAGCGTTTTCGAGTAAGTAATCGGCGAAAATTATACAAAAAAAAATATACGCGACGAATTGAGAACCTCCTCCTTTTTTGAAGTTTTTGAAGTGAATAATAGATAAGGTATGTTTGTAAAAATCAATTTTTAGGGTTCCGTAGCCAAATGGCAAAAAACGGAACCCTTATAGATTCGTCATGTCTGTCTGTCTGCCGTACCTATGTCACAGCTATTTTTTTATTTTGTTTTCCCCAAAATTACGTAGCCTAGCTACCTAATTAAGAAAATCTGGGAAATTTGGTCTAGAATTCAAAAAATTGCAAAAAGAGTCCGGACATTCAGTATGGGAGCGTGACAGTGTTATGTGTTTTGCGCTGTGATTTTAAACCCGATGGATAAATAATGCCCTTACGCTTTATAGGTTTTGTATGAGGGCATTTTTTGTTCATTTAGGTGGGTATGGGTCTCAAAGTGAACCGCACACTTTTTAAAAATCATAGGACATCATTTTTCTTTAAATATTCCATTTCCCAGACGCTTTAGTAGTTGGAGGTTGGTTCAGAGGTTTTAGGTGGGAACCACACTTTTGGCATAAACAAAATGTCCTTTTGTAGTTTGGCATAAACGTTTTGGCATAATAAAATAACCTAAAATAAATAAATTACGTATGCCTAGATACGTAATTTTACACAATTATTATTGGCATAAAGTCACCGCGCACTTTTGGAAAATCATGGAACATCACGTTTCTTCAAAAACCCTGTATCCTTTAGAAGTTTGGTGTGAAGGCCTTATTTGTTTTCTTCGATGTCCTCTATCGATAGGTATAGGTCTCTAAGGGCATCGTGCACTTTTGTAAAATCATAGGACATCACATTCCTTCAAATACCCCGTTTCCGAGACGTTTTAGATGTTTGGTGTGAAAGCATTTTTTGTTCAACGTAATGCCCGCTATCAATAGGTAAGGACGTTATTTTATGTATAAGTATCTGTTCTGTCCAATTGGCCTTTCATATTTAATCATTAATAATATTTGAAAATAAAAACAAAATTTTATTTGCACCAAAATAGATTATTTTTGCATCATGTTAGTGTTTATAAATACTATAACCTCTTATATTATGAATACAAAAATATGGATAGAGGGACAACGGTTAGTTAATAATTCTTTTTTACTTTCATTTACAAGAAAACCAAAGATGAGATGATGAGGAAGACAAAGCTGTTGAAAGTTTTGTGCGAATATGAATTGAACTTAGTTTTAGCTTATTATATTATTGTTGTGTATTATGTTCTATTTGAGTGAAATAAATAAACATAAATATTAATTACCTACATAAGTGCCTTTGCCAAATCAATCAAAAAATATAGCTTAAAAACAATGTATCTATTTTGTTATTATAACTTACACCGAACGTTAAATAGTATCTATGCGGGAAAATGCTAGGCATTCTATATAAACCAAAACCACATCGCGCACGAAGTCGCGGGCAACAGCTAGTCTCTTCTCTACATATAATAAATTCGAAGTTTTGGAAGTAAGCGTTCTACGTCCATAATGATCTTAGCACTATAGAATTCGCTAACCTTATATAGCTCCGGTAGAAAAAAATCTTGCATGCGCGATTCAGGTTTTCTTAAATTTAGAAAATCACAAATTAGTTGATTATTCTTTTTGTTCTGCTTAAAAATTTTGTACACTTATGTATTTTAAGAATACATAGCAATATACACATTTTTTAACTAAAAAATAAAGTAATTAATTTAATAAGATATTTTTTTTAATTTCAAGTAACTAGCGCCATCTCTTCGTTTTCGCGAAACTACCATTCATCTCAGAAAATGTTGATTTGGTTTGTTTACCTTTGTTTGTGCAGTCTAATTTCGGGAACTAGGAAACAGATTTTAACATAATCTTCACGAATGTGTTCAGAAAATATCAGAAGAGGTTTAGGTATTTCAAGTAGATTTATGTTACTAATTAAAATTTGATATTTCTTGGCGTAAAAAATAAACCATAATATTTTTGCATGAAAACGTACAGAACGTAGGGATGATGTCAAAATTGTCATTTTGACATACGGAAAGAAGCATCTAGCGCTATCTCTTTTTTATTTATAATTTTATTATGGCTTCGCATTACCACTATCGTGCATATAGCCAGAAAAAAGAAAATTAAATCCAATGCAGGAGCGTTTTTTGAATTTGGAACATTACAACGCTCCAGCAATTTTGTATGAACATGTGTATGAAGCGGCGTGCTGGGGTTATTAAAAACTTAAATACTCTTTGATTGGATCTCTTTTATCAAAGTACTAGCGACCCGCCCCGGCTTTGCACGGCTATTATGCAGTATCTCTTCTCTTATACATATAAAATGCTTTGTCCTGAATGACTGACTGACGGATCAACGCACAGCCTAAACCGCTGATCGTAGAGATCTGAAACTTGGAGGGTGTGTTCTTTGTATGACGTAGGCAGCCGATAAGAAAGGATTTTCCGAAATTCTACCCCTAAGGGAGTGAAAAAGGGGGACGAAGTTTGTATGGGACAACGTGATTCCTTGGTCCAATCTACTTCAAATTTTGCATAAACATTCTTTAACAGAATTGATGAAACACGTGTTTCGTATTTTATTAAAATTCATCCTCTAACGGGATTAAAAAGGGGTAGGAAGTTATTTTGGGGGTGATTTCCTCCGAAGTTGATATCAATACTCCTTTTAACTTACCTACATTGTATTTTGACACATGTTTGAAAACACAATCCGATTTTATTCAAAAGAGGTTGCACTTTTAGAACACGGCCTCATAGGAACGTAGTATTCGAAATTTAAAATGGTGAGGACTAGAACTGTGCTAGAACATTTTGGTTTTGTTTACGAATTATTCCCTAAACAAACCCGCGTAAGTCCCGATACCGTGGGAATATCGGGATAAAATGTATGCTACACTATTAAGTATTCTGTGACGTTCGTGTTTGCTGGAACGCGTTCGGCCGAGCGCGAGCGGCTGCAGTTTTTTGTTGTTTACTCAGGACCTACTAATTGGATTTTGATGTTCCTAAAATGTGCCTATACCACGACCTTCCTCAAAATAGAGCTATCTAATATTGAAAACCAGATTTCAATTGATTTAGGTGTTTTTAATTGTATATGTAACATGAAATTTAAATACTATATATTTTCGTTCTACTACTTTTTCCCACAACCCATTTTTTAATTTGCTTCCAAGTACACACTTTTGTCCTTTCTTTCTTTATTATGCGTATAGAGAAAACATGTAAAATACGACATACGAAAATACATGATAATACAAAAGAATGTTTAAAATAACCTACTGATTTTGGTAATATTCAAACCCACAGAAATAATGTTTAAAATAACCTACCGATTTTGGTAATATTAAAACCCACAGAAATAATGTTTAAAATAACCTACCGATTTTGGTAATATTAAAACCCACAGAAATATATTAGTGATAAAACCAATTAAAAATCCTGTTAAAGCCATTTTCGACTTCTATGCGGACGAAGTCGCGGGCAAAAGCTAGTATTAAATAAATTCAAACTTCGCGCCACGCGACGCGAGTGACAGAGCCGGCCAATGCCGCCCCGCCGCGCGGCGAGTTTTAGAATTCTGAGTTTAGAACCGAATTCTACCTATTTTACTTGGTTAGCGAGGGCGTAATTGGTTTAGGTGCTGCTGAAAATCAGTGTTTTGCATTAATTATGCACATACATCACTGAGCAGTATCCCATCTGCACCACTTCAGCACACAACTCATCTCGCAATTTATATTTGTTTGTTTGTTATATTATGAATATGTTGTATGCTTCTTGTGGTGCAATAAATGAATATATCTATCTATAGATAGATAGATAGATATATTCATTTATTTAAGTGTCTATCCATCTATAGATAGACACTTAATATAATTGGAGGGATTCCTTATTGCGCAACCATTTTAATGCGCACCCAAAACTGCGCACCCAAACTATTCCACATTTGCGCACCTGTTTTGTTGCGCTCACGATAGGTATACTAAACTTTTGAATAGAGATGGGAAACTGACTGAAACTATCGATAACTAGTTATACACTTTATTTTTTTTGCAAAAACTTAGGTATAGAGTTTAATTTGATTTTGAAAAAAGATAAGGTCATCCTGGTGAAGTACAGTCATCAGAACGAACATAATGTTTTCAGTCGTTCTCACCTAGGTACGTTCTTAGGTGGAAACGAATGAAAATTGGGCAAAAAAAAATGGCACTAAACATTTTTAATAGTTGGCTATTCCCAGTCATTACTAACTACTAACAACGCTTCTACTTCATTAAAAGATTTATTATTATGAAGCTAATGTGCCAGGCCTCCATAGGTTATAAGGTGCTATCATTATTTAGTATTTGAAAGATTTTTTTGCAAAAACAGCAGAATTAAGGACCAGGCGTTCATAAGTTACTGGCGGTGTTTTTTCCTAATCATTCTCAGTCTGTGCCTCAGTCAACTAAAATCCTATTTGTACGTTGTACAGAATGAAAAGTACCAGGCGCTTATACTTAGCAGGAGGTTTTAACTTATTGGGCTCCTTGTGTTTTCCCCCACACTTCATAATAAGCAAGACATTGGCGTGGATTTTTTTTTATTTAATCAGACTGTTACTATAGAAACAATAGCAATTATTATTAAACAATACAATAATTAAACAAAATCAATTGTAACAAAAATAAACTATCCTTGATTTGTAATAATTACTATTTAGTGTCAGAATAGTTTAAGAGAATTTATGATTGAGTATAATTTTATGAGTAGGTAGTTCATTTTTCTGAATCGGCACAGTGTCCTCTTTCCGTGGGTGCCCGCTTATCTATTCATTACGGGACACCCTGTAAATATACTAAGTGATTTTTTGTAAAATTAATTTTTAGATAATAATTACTTTTCTATCTAAATATTAATCGCCAATCTATAATCGCTTAATCACTCATTTTTGGATTACTATAAGTCGTCATGTTACGACGTCTATCTGTCTGGCTATTTGTAACCGACTTCAAAAAAAGGAGGAGGTTCTCAATTCGTCGGGATATTTTTTTATGTATGTTCTCCGATAACTCGGAGACGCCTGCACTGAAAAAAAAAAATATTTGAAAGGGGATAACTCACAGGTGGTACGCTTTCGTCTCATGGAATTTTCAGTGACAGCGGCACTAAAAATAGTTAAATCAAAAAATAAATTAAAATTTTAAAAATCGACTTCAAAAAAACCTGAAAACAAACAAAAAAGTGAAAAATAGTCCATTTCAGGTCACTAAGACAGCAGATAACTTAAACATAAAGTACTTACTTGGAAGTCGGACTGGGTGACACCATGTTGTCTTTATACCTCTCAACATTCAATACAACCCAGTCCGACTTTCAAGTAAGTACTTTATGTTTAAGTTATCTGCTGGATTATTTTTCACTTTTTTGTTTTCAGTTTTTTTAGGTTTTGTTTTCAGGTTTTTTGAGGTCGGTTTTTTTAATTTTTTTTTTTTGTCACATTTTCAATATCATAACGAAGTATTTTATGAAAAATATTAAAACAGACATTCATAAAACAATATTTATAATAACACAACACAGGGTGATCTTGTAATTGGGGTGTAAGTGGGACGACACAGTCCAGAGGGAGACTAAGGCGAAGAAAGCCCTCTTTAAAAAGTGGCAAGCGTCCAGCTCTCCTGAAGATCGCGACTCGTATAAAGCCGCCAAACATGCCACAAAAAGAGCAGTAGCCAGAGCCAGACAGAACCACTTACAGTCACTGTACGATAAGTTGGAAACGTCTGAGGGGCAGAAGCTTATTTATAAGTTGGCACGTTCGAGGGTAAAAGCGGCGCAGGATATATCCAAGTGCCGCTGTGTAAAAGACCCCGATGGTAACCTGCTTTGCGAGGATCTCGCGGTGAAGGAGAGATGGCGCTCTTATTTCCACGAGCTGCTGAATAAGCAGTACAAAGAGGTGCAGCCGCCGGAACTCCCTCCGAATCAAGGACTTGTGCCACCGATTACGCCTGACGAAGTCCTCAAGGCTCTTCGCCGCATGAAGAATCGGAAAGCTGTCGGAGCCGATGGAGTCCCTATCGAAGTGTGGAAGGCGATGGGTCCTCGTGGTGTGGGCATCTTGACCAACCTCTTTAACTGCATACTCGAGACCGGCGAGATCCCTGCCCAATGGAGATTGAGTGTTATTACCCCAGTTTTCAAGGGCAAGGGATCGGTGCAGGAGTGTGGCAGTTATCGAGGTATAAAGGTCATGTCCCACACCATGAAGCTCTACGAGCGGATAGTGGACTCTCGGATCCGACGGGAGTGCACTGTCTCTGGGTGTCAATATGGTTTCCGCCCCGGGCATGGCACCATGGACCCTGTTTTCGCCCTCAGGATCGTTATGGAGAAATACAGGACGAAGAATACGCCTCTGCATTTTCTATTCCTAGATTTGCAGAAGGCCTTCGACTGTGTTCCTCGCATGATGATCTGGTGGGCGCTGCGGTCCAAAGGGGTTCCGGAAGCTTATGTTGAAATCATCAGAGACATGTACCGAAATTCTGATTCTGTGGTGCGAACTGCTGTTGGCGACACTAAGCCCTTCCCTGTTACCGTTGGAGTTCACCAGGGTTCCGTCCTAAGCCCGTTCCTGTTCAGCGTAATATTGGATGCACTGTCCGTTGCCATCAGGAATGCACACGAGCAGCCTCCATGGCTGCTCATGTACGCTGACGATATTGCGCTGGCGGATTCGGATAAGGGGCGGCTGGTCCAACGTGTACACACGTGGAAGGAGTCGCTTGAGAACGGCGGTTTGCAACTGAATGTGGCGAAGACAGAGTACTTGGCTTGCAATACCACAGATCCCACACCTGTCTGCGTAGACGGTCATATGGTCGAGCGGACAGACCAGTTTAAGTACTTGGGATCTGTGCTTCACGCGTCCGGCGACATCGATTGCGACGTCAAGTCACGCATTTCAGCGGCTTGGGCCAAGTGGCGTGAGGTGACTGGTGTCATTTGCGACCCCAAAATGCCGGTTAAACTAAAGGGACAGGTCTATAAAACCATCATTAGACCTGTCCTTTTGTATGGTAGTGAGGCGTGGCCGGTACTTGAGCGACATAAGCAGGAGCTGCGTGTCACGGAGATGAAGATGTTGCGCTGGATGTGTGGAGTGACGCGAAAGGATCGCGTCAGGAACTGCCGCATCCGGGGCAGCCTTCATGTCCGAGACATTGCAGATAAATTGCAAGAATGTCGCCTACGCTGGTACGGTCACGTCTTGCGAAAACCGGCTAGTTACGTGGGGAACAAATGTCTTGCCATGGCGCCTCCGCCGGGCCGTGGCAGACTGGGTAGACCCAAGAAGTGCTGGCTTGACGTCGTAAAGGGTGATATGCGTGCAAATGGCCTTACTAACCAGGATGCCGAAGATCGTGCGAAGTGGAGGCGTAAAAGTAGGAAAGCGGACCCCGGGCTCCTGAGAGGGATGCAACCGGGAACATCGCTCGGATGATGATGATGACAGGGTGATCTTGTAATTATTATGTAGAATTGTAGATTTTGCCGCGATGGGATTATTAAACACACATTATTAATATCCATGCGTTTTATTTACTAATATCCCTTACTTTATAAATATATAACACATTCGTGTGCTAAGTAAGAACATATTTTTCTGTCAATGTCGTATTATGGTTACTTTGATAGTGTTGATTAAAAAATGAGTTTTAAATCATCGATACATTTATTACTTTCGTTTACTTCATGCTCTGAGCCCAATAAGTTAAAACCTCCTGCTAAATATAAGCGCCTGGTACTTTTCGTTCTGTACAACGTACAAATAGGATTTTAGTTGACTGAGGCACAGACTGAGGATGATTAGGAAAAAACACCGCCAGTAACTTATGAACGTCTGGTCCTTAATTCTGCTGTTTTTGCAAAAAAATCTTTCAAATACTAGATAATGATAGCACCTTATAACCTATGGAGGCCTGGTACATTAGCTTCATAATAATAAATCTTTTAATGAAGTAGAAGCGTTGTTAGTAGTTAGTAATGACTGGGAATAGCCAACTATTAAAAATGTTTAGTGCCATTTTTTTTGCCCAATTTTCATTCGTTTAAACCTAGGAACGTACCTAGGTGAGAACGACTGAAAACATTATGTTCGTTCTGATGACTGTACTTCACCAGGATGACCTTATCTTTTTTCAAAATCAAATTAAACTCTATACCTAAGTTTTTAAAAAAAATTAGGTGTATAACTAGTTATCGATAGTTTCAGTCAGTTTCCCATCTCTATTCAAAAGTTTAGTATACCTATCGTGAGCGCAACAAAACAGGTGCGCAAATGTGGAATAGTTTGGGTGCGCAGTTTTGGGTGCGCATTAAAATGGTTGCGCAATAAGGAATCCCTCTATAATTGCAACGTAAAAACAAAAACGAAAAATGATTACATAAAAATAAATAACACAAAATAAATTCTAACTTAAGCTACTTAGCTTAGCTTTTTACTTACTTTATCTATCTAATTTATTGACCGAACGAGCGAAGCGAGTGAGGTCTAGTGGCGAGACGGTCGGTCGGTTCTCTATATATCTATGTATGTTTGTTCGACGATAACTTGAGTAGGTACCGTTGCTCTGCTCTTAATGATTTTCGGTACACGTGTAGTTGAGGTTCATAAAATTTTTAAGTTCGAACATGAGCAGGATCGGTCGGGGGGTTACGGAGATAGGGGGTGCAAAAGGGGATCTACATATATGGCAGTCAAACTATGGGGCAAATATACCCGAGTGGGGTATCAAATGAAAGGGCGTAACTTCGGTGACAATAATATGGTACCATGGAACTGATATGATGATGTAGCTGGAAGGAATCCACAGGAATTTATCATCTCAGCGATCATTTTTATATCAAACTCATTTGTAACAAAAAGGAAATAAACGCTTAGACCTTCTTTTATGATTAGAAAATGACAATGTCAGGTTTTCTTTCTGTCATTGTCGTAAAACATTATTAAGATTTCCAGCTAGCCTAGCATGAAGACCTAAACACGATATGATAAAGCGATATAACTACATCAACTCTCAAAATATGATAGATAAAGCCGCCATGTTGAATTTTTATCATAATTTTTATCGCAATTTATAATAAAAGTTCAACACGGCGGCTTTATCTATCATATTTTGAGAGTTGATGTAGTTATATCGCGTGATATCGCTATATCGTATCGTGTTTTGGTCTTCATGCTAGGCAGGCTGATTTCCAGAAAATTTCAAAACCATTTTATAATAACTTAACTTCGTGATATTATATGATTAAAATAGATGATCCATATTAGGTACCTACTTAATAATATTGTGGTTATCCTAAATTCAAATAATTCGCAAAAGTTTATAGTGCAAAGTCATGCACTCTTGTGTTCGTTCCCGATGGTTTTTGAAGGATATGCTTGAACCAGCTATTATCAGCCAAACTGAAGCCGAGGCGAAAATTGGTCGAAACTTCTATGATTGACGTCGTCTAAGCCACTCAACCTACCTTGGGTGAAGATTGTAGTTTAAAACCGTCTATTCTACTTTCCCTTAAATCGTTAGACCTCTCTTTGCTTCATAACTAGCTGCACCCCGCGGCTTCACCCGCATTAGTCCTGATCCCGTGGGAATATCAAAATAAAAAGTAGCCCATAGCTTTCCTCGATAAATGGACTATTCAACACACAAATAATTTTTCAATTCGAACTAGTAGTTCCTGAAATTAGCGCGTTCAAACAAACAAACTCTTCAGCTTTATAATTTAGTAGGTATAGATTATTCATTTATTTCATAATCAAGGGTTGGTTATAACAATTATGGTAGATAATATTAAATAGTATAGCTAGCCGATCTAGAGATTCTAATTAAAAAACTTGTGACTTGTGACTCTTTTTATTATTTTTATTTACTAATAGATTAGGGACTTATTAAATTATAGGACATAATAGGTCCACCGATAATATAGGTCTCAAACTTCTGTAAAATATTTGTTTCGAGGTAGGAGCCTCTCTCCTCTTTTCCTCGTTCGTTACGTTATGATGAGAACATAGGTACAAAAAATTTGAGTGTTTAGTCTGATGATAAAGACCCGATGAAAAAGGTGACAATAAGAACTCAAAATTATCTTAATAGCAAGATAGTCATATCATGTTTGGACTCGTTTAAAGCACCTCAATAAGTAGGTATTCTAGCTTCTGAAGAATCAGCTGATATCTGGGATCAGGTGGCAGCAGGTGGCAAGCAGGTTTTTTTTTTAAGACTATTTCAAGTGATCATGTGTATGTAAATACAATGCATTGAAAGAAATAAAGAAATTTGAAATTTGGTGATGGAGCTGGAAGAAGGCACTTAATTTCAAAGAAATATGAACTCATCTTCTAGACAAGATAAGTCTATCGTTAAATTTCGTTAAAGTTGTCTTGATAAGTAGGCACTTTAGGTGTTAAACAAGCAACTGATATCTGGGGTTTGGTACTATAGCCGGCGGAATAAGGCTATAGGAACTTATCTCTAGACAAGTAAGGTCTATCGTGTTCACTTGATGAGTAGGTAGGTACTCCAGGTACTGACGATATATGGAGATATAGACGGAAGGAGGCTTTAGGAGCTTTTTAATCTAACACGATTTACATTCATAGTAGGTGCTTATTCTCCCGAGTATCAATATAATGCGAAATAAAAAATACGTGATTGAGACCAAGCAAATTAGGCTATGGAACTTATTTTCTAGACAGGATATGCCTAACGCGATTAGATTCGTGAAAAATATCTGTTTTGAAAGTATAATAGAGTCAGCGATGTCCAGGGTCTGATGATAGCGATACTAGACAAGACACCTATCATTTAAATAAGATACACCGAAGTATTTGGAGTCTTTCGTCGTTATATCATACTTTACGCTGAAAACTAAAAATAAGTAAAAAAAAACTCGTGAGGTGTCAGTTCGGGGCGAACTACTAGTTTATTTAAGTGAGGGTTTTACACACTTCGTATTCTTTTCTTTCTGTTTCATAAAAGATACGCGGTTGTTATTATACCTTAAAATGCTCCCTAGGCTAAATTGGCACGCAACGTATTGTAGGGAGACCGAGGGGTTTTGCAACAGTGCTAATATCTCGAAATCCAAAACCGTTAGCCAGTTGGCAATAACGCGATCGATAAGCTTTTCCTCTCCTGCGCACCCTTCAGTAGTCGTCCATCGCCTACCATGTGCGGTTGCTGAGATATGACACTCGCGTGACGAAAATCGCAAAAAGTAAGTTTTAGACGTTATTTAGAGATACCTATATTTCAGCAATGTGGCTATATTTTGGTTTATGTTATATACGTTTTGAAAGCTTATTGATTCAAGATTCAAATTGTATCGATGGTATGGCTCATTTATTTGTCGTTTTCTGCTAATTTGTGATTAAATAGAAATTGGGAGCATTCTTGCCACTGAGGTGACTTGCAACACCCTGTTGCAAATCACCTCGTTTGAGTTTTGTATGGATAATTTGCTTTTGCACTGGATTTTTTTGATTTTTTTTCTTTGTTTGTTTCAGCATACCTACTGATTATAAACGAAAAACCGACAGGGGTATATCAAGTCAGGAGATATGGTTTAGTTAGTTTAGTTTTACGGGGCTGTTTCTGCACTTAACCTCTTCATTTGGGCAATAGTGCGTGTAAGTCGGGAAATATGACCTCGGTGCAGTAGAAGAGTCACAGTCCATAATAAAAACCTTCGTGATGCAGCTTGATGATGATGGTGATGATCTCATGTCATACATAGTTCATTTCTTAATGTTTGTGAATAATATTTTATTAAAAAATGTTGATAGTTTTTTGTTTAAGCTTTGCAAAGCCTTTACTCTGCTCAATTTATGAAATATTTCCTAAAATGTTAATGTTTAATGTTAGAATTTCTTCTTATTTTAATAAACACCATAAAATTCGTTGAATGGTATGGTTGTTTTTACTTTACAACCCTTAATTCTATCAAAATAATACATGTTGCAACTCACCTCGACCCCTGTTGCAAATCACCTTAGCACGAGGGGAGTTGAAACAAAACGACTTGTGATGTTTAAAATTAAATAGCTCCTCAGATTTTACACTTACAGCTTTGTTGATGCATTCATTACAAAGTAGAAAGAATGAGCCATCTAATGGTACTAGTTACCTACTATTTACATAGCTAGGATTCGTTTTATGAGGCAAAATGTCAAAATTGTTGCAACTAACCTCCCCTATCAATGTCCTTAAAATTCTCCAAAAGTTTCTCCAGAATGACATGGTTAATTAATTGTACCTACTTTTTCTGTAACTTGTGCGTGCAATAGCGTTCTATCTATCTATTGTTCAGAGTCATCAGGCACGTCAGGTCCTATTGTAAAGTCGATTCTAATAACTAAACCATAATCAGCTTGTTCAGAAACATGATCTATAGATACAACTTTGTGGGGAGCTTTAACATGTGATACATTAAGGTACTTTTCCATCGATTCCTTAGCAAGTTCCGTGTACAAAGATCCCAATATGGGATCTTTCGGATCCTTGTCCACAATGTCGCCCCGCTCCTTTTCTATTACTGTCGGCACGCAACGTATAGTATCAATGTTCGTAAAATTCATAAAAGGTTTCTGCCAAATTTCAGAATGACATTGTTCAGGGCCGAAAGACGAACCGAACACGTCAGGTCCTATTGTAAAGTCGATTCTAATAATTAAACCATAATCAGATTGTTCAGAAACATGATCTATAGATACAACTTTGTGGGGAACTGTAACATACGAATCATTAAGGTACTTTTCCATCGATTCCTTAGCAAGTTCCATGTACAAAGATCCCAAGATGGGATCTTTCGGATCCTTGTCCACAATGTCGCCTCGGTCCTTTTCTATTACTGTCGGCACGCAACGTATAATATCAATGTTGCTAAAATTCATCAAAGGTTTCTGCCAAATTTCAGAATGACATCGTTCAGTGCCGCCTGATACATCCTGGCCAGATGTTACCTTTTGGATAAAAATATAACATTTAATAATTAGGAAATTAGTTATTTACAATCCTGCTAATTTGATAGATGGGGACCCGTGGGCCTGATTGTAAGAATTTGAGAAATGCCTGAAGAAATGCTTAATTTTTTTCTGTTTAGAAGGGTTTAGAACATATTTTAGTATGGGAGCTTGGCACAGTGTCTTTTTACGTGTTGCATTTTGAGATCCATGCCAAATCAATAGAGAAGAATCAATCATAAGTACTATGTTTGTTTCCAGAAATTGATCTATCAGCAACACTATCGATTGGTATAAAAATATAGGTGATTTTTTTTTTTGCAAAATCTACAGGTTCGATCCCTGGCTAGGGTGACGACGTTTTCAAAAACTAATGATGCAGTTTTAGAATATCTCCCTTAGCATTTAAAAGTAGAATCGGCCCTTAAACTAATAAGTACCTACAGTTTGATGGAGCATCTGGAATCAGCTTCTCATCACAAAACTCCTCAATGAGTTAAGATTACGGGGTACAAGTTGGAATTGCAATGCCCGGCAGGGTTCATAATGTTAACTTATATGCCTATTGTAACATCTATTGACTTACCTACCAAATAAATGCAAATAAATGAAATGAAATTAATTTTCATAGACTGTAAAAACATGCACTAAAAATGTCTTCAAATAATAAGAGATAGCGAAAAATGGTGAAAGGAGTTGCGTGCCCGATTTTGACAAAAACTAAAACTGCATCATTGGATTTTTTAATAGTCAGGAATCGAACCTGTTGATTTTGGAAAAAAAATATCACCTATATTTTTATACCAATCGATAATGTTGCTGATGATAGCTCTTTTTTGTAGTTTTCAACAATTTTCATCTCTCCGTCTCTGACAAAATAATAGCGTATGAAGTAAAGAGGGGAAGTAATATTTTTCAAAAAATTTTAATATGTTCTAAATTCTCTACATCACTTAAAAATTGATGTGAAACATCTATAGCCGCACGTAAAACCGATTTCTGGCGTGGCGACGCGTCGCCACGCTATATGATGGTATAGGTATATATACAGTCTATATGCAGTAGTGTTTTAAACCATTTTTTTTAAATAATTTAAAAGATAGGTAGGTACAGTAACTTACATGAAGCAAATAAAACAAAGCCACGATGTATATTCTCATCATTGTAGCTTAGGCTTAGTTAGGCTACTATGGTGGTATGACTGCAAGCTCTGCTTTTACCAATAGACAATGCTCGAATTTCAAATGGCTTTTATATTCCTTTCGATTTTAGGCTAGCCGCACACACTCAATAATATTGACATCTAGCGACCCGCCCCGACTTCGCACGGCTATATTATACATGTATTATACAAATTAAACCTTTCTCTTGAATCACTCTATCTATTAAAAAAACGGCATCAAAATCCGTTGCGTAGTTTTAAAGATCTAAGCGTACTTACATAGGGACAGACAGCGGGAAGCGACTTTGTTTTATACCATGTAATGATGATGTAGTGATATTATAAATTAAAGTACACTAGTCAATAGCTTATGCGGTCTGTACTAATACAAGCTTTTATTTAGTTTCACGTTTCACCTGTCCGACGTCAGTCATTAAATTTTGCAAATTAAATTTGATCAACTTCCCTGTTACCGATTGAGCTGAAATTTTGCATACATGTGTAAATCGCGTGACAATGCAATAAAATATTGTTTTTAAAAAGATTTTTATAGCATTTTTTTGTTTAATTTTATTGTGGATTTCCAGAAATTCTGATTTTGTTGTGTCAATATCGGGGGTAGACAGGAATATTGTGAGGCATGAATTTGACGACGCATGACGTCACACTTTTTTGAACTTGCAGGTGTTCACCAATTTATAAAACGTTATCACGTCAAAAACAACCAAACCACAGACAGCCACCAGTTGCCACCAGTTGGCACGATGGTCACCATGCCGGACTGCCAAACTCAGGGTTGCGGGTTCGATTCCCGCCTCAGGCAATTATTTATGCTTAGATATTTGTCTGTGGTTTGGTTGTTTTTGACGTGATAACGTTTTATAAATTGGTGAACACCTGCAAGTTCAAAAAAGTGTGACGTCATGCGTCGTTACTGCAACGCCTCATCGACCCCCGCCGCCCCCTCCACCGCCACCGCCGCCGCCCGCGCCTCCTTTCCCACCGGTCCATGTATTCTGTCTCTGAGCCAACGATACTTTGATAGTTGACAAGGTAACTATAGCAACGTTTTATCGTTGCCATGATTACCATCAATGTTTTCTTATGACGTTATCACGTAAAATTATCGTCCGGAAATAGACTTTACAGACAACCATTTTTTTTACATATGATAGGTCAGCGTTTGACCACTATCACACCTGCCTGATGGTAGGTGACGATACGGCCTAAGATGTAACACGCCTTCCTAGACGATACCTATTCACTCGCGACTTGAAGACCCCCAAATTGTACACGTCAGGAAAGACAGATGCAGGCAACCGATTTCATTCTGTTGCAGTACGAATAAGGAATGACGAAGCAAAGCGCTTAGTGCGAACATCTGGTATGTCCACCATGAATCGGTGCCGCACACCAGTCTGCCTGGTTGTATGACGAAAGAATGGAGATGACAAGATTAGGTCGTGGAGTTCTGTTGCGCACTCCCCGAAATGTATCCGATAAAAGACCGACAAGCTTGCCACCTTGCGACGATTTTCCAGGCTCTTGTTGTTGGCCTTTTGTTGGCAAGCTTATCGTCACCGATGAACTTCCTGGCTCTCCTCTCAATTGACTCCAAGGCCCTTAGCTGATATTTCGCCGAACCGTCCCAGAGGTGAGAACAGTACTCCATACACGAGCGGACTTGTGCTTGGTACAAGTTGAGCAATTGTCCCGACGTGAAGTACCGTCTCACCTTCGCCAGAACACCAAGCTTTTTTGAGGCTAGTTGAGCTTTGGATGTAGGTGCCTAAGTTAAGAGTTGGTGTTAAAGAGATGCCAAGAAGCTCAAGATGGCCAGCTATCGGCACGGACACATCTCGGAAAGTGGGAGTCAGGTGGAATGGAGAATAGACACGCCTAGGTCTTAGACGCGTTGAATTTGACCAGATTGGCCTCACCCCAATTATAGACTGCCTTCAAGGCCAAGTTCATCGCCTCCCTATGACATCGGATCTCCGCCACACTAGTCCGTGCACTGGCCGTGTACCTCTATACCTATATATACCAGCCTTCAAAAAATCGTTGATACGCAGCAAAAATAAAGTTGCAGAGAGCACGGATCCCTGAGGAACCCCGGCATTAATAGCCATTTGGTCAGACGCGCAGCCATAAATGACTACTCGCAGTGACCGGTCCCTCAAGAAATCCGAAATCCAGCCACATAAACCTGGTGGCTTGCCTATAAGGCTATCGTGCCAATGTATGTGGCATACGCTAGAAGGTCCCCAGTGGACCGACTTCGGCGAAATCCGTATTGTCGGTCACTAAGGAGGTCGTTCTCTTCTAGGTAGGCATGCCATGAGCCTATTGTTCAGAACACGTTCCATAGTCTTACAGAGTATGGAAGTGACTGAAATCGGCCTGTAATTGTTTGGGTCGGCAAGACTGCCTTTTTTGGGCACTGGCTGCACGTTGGCATACTTCCACGATTTCCCAGTTTCTCCACGACGTCCCAGTTGGCACAATGGTCACCATGCCGGACTGCCAAACATAGGGTTGCGGGTTCGATTCCCGCCACAGACAAGTATTTATGCTTAGATATTTGTCTGTGGTCTGGGTGTATGTATGTATATTAAGTTACAAAAGAAAAGTACAGTGGACCCGCGGTAATCCGGCAAACATTATGCAGGGCAGTGTCGGACTATCGAATTTGTCGGATTATAGAGCACTGCCTAAGACCCCTATAGTCCGGATTTTTTTACGAAAGAGTACCTTGTAATCCGACAAATTACATATCTAATGACAAGAATCTATATATTATACGTACATATGTATGTACTTTGAAGTAAATGCAAACGCGTCGAGCACAATAGCGGTGGCGCGTACGAGTTGTGACCTGTTCAAACCTGCGTGATCTATATGTATTAGCAAAGATTGTCAAACATACATGTAATTCTAAGTCATGTCGGATTACAGGGGGCGCCGGATTAGACAGGGGCCGGATTACCGCGGGTCCACTGTATATAAGTAGTATATCCGGTGTCTAGCACCCATAACACAAGTGTTACTTACACAAGTGTAGTTACTTAGCTTGGGGCTAGATGGCGATGTGTGGAATGTCCTGCAATATTTATTTATTTTATTTATTTATTTATTTCGGGACCAGACCAGCTGCCATTGAGAGGCGAAAGAGGCATGTCAGGACAGAAGCGAGCTCAGGCGCGCAGGTCTTAAGTACTATCGCTGGAATCCCATCAGGACCACTGGCTTTGTTCACGTCCAGCTTCCGCAGCGTTTTAAGGACCTCAGTCTGACGGATGCGTATTTCCGGCATATATATCCGGCATCCCGGTAGACTAGGAGGTGACTCGCCAGCAAAGTCTAGACGCGAAGATTCCGCAAATAGAGAAGCGAATAAATTCGCTTTCTCCGCAGCAGTGTGGGCCAGTGATCCGTCGGTCTTCAGCAGAGGAGGAAGTGAGGAGCGGCAGAAGTTCGACTCGACCGCCTTAGCCAGAGACCAAAACGCCTTACTACCAGCAGGGTATGAGGCCAGTTTGCTCCCTATCCGGCTTATGTGGTCGAACCGAGCCTTATGTAGAGCCTTCTTGCAGGACTTGGCGGCCTTGTTGTATGCTTTCTTCTTCACGGTAACGTCCATAGCTTTGCGGATACGAGCGTCAACCCAGGCAAGGTATGCCGCGTGCTTTAGTGCCTCAGCACGTCTGCACTCGGCCCCAAACCAAGGCTGAGCTTTGCTAGACAGTGCTACTTCAGAGAAAGGAATGAAGTATGTATACTAATATTTACAAAAGAAAAGTATTTAAGTAGGTACTTAGTGTATCCGTTGTCTAGCACCCATAACACAAGTCCACCAAAATAGTGTTAATAATATAGTACCTACTCGTGCGGCTAGCCTTAGAGCAAGGATATTTTCCGTGACGATCGAAGTTAGTCATTTCTAATCATTTTATATTATCTACTAATTAGCAATAATCAATTTAACAGTAGAACATTACATAATGTAGCCAATTAAAATAAAACTAGTTGCGACCCGCGGTTTCACCCGCGTAAAACATTTTTGAGCAATTTTCTTATTCTCTTCATTCATAAGAACCTTCTCCAGACAATAACAAACACAACTAAATAAGAATTAGCGAAATCGGTCCAGCCACGTGATGCGATGACAAAGGAACATAGGGGTTCCTTTCTATATAATTCTCGTGTCGCGGTGTTAGTTGCCAAACTCCACCTATACCGCTGAACCGATTTGTATGGGCGCGTTTTTTACCTTCATGGACTTGTATGAAATTTTTTGTGTATATTCCTTAGGTCTCAGAATCTAATAACATCTATTTCTTTCTTTTGTTAAATTTGTTTTATTATGACAAAACAACGATTGCCGCGACAGCTAGTATAGGTACCTATAGTCTCTCTACTGGCATAATGATGAATGATGAGAAATGGTAAGTATTTTGTTCATGCTGGAACTAATTGATCATTACTATTTCAGTTTTTATTGTTTCAAATTTATATTTACAAGCAATCATGATTGGGTTTTATAGTCTACTAGCTACGCATTGCTGTCGATCGTAACTACCGTATACTACCTACGTAAGTACGTACCGTTGGCTCAATGAGTACCAACACACCCTACCTATTAATTTTCTTTTAGCAGATATTCACTTAAGTTAGAATTTATTTTGTTTTTTTTTATGTAATCATTTTTTGTTTTTGTTTTTATAGTGCAATAAAGTGTTTATCTATCTATCTATCTATCTTAATGTATAATGTTATTTAAAATATACCTATACCTACAAATCTCAAATGAATATTGCTAAAACAGGTATATTATAATATACTAGCTGTCGCGGCAAACGTTGTTTTGCCATAAACAAAAAAAGAAGAAATATAAGAGAAAAAAAATTGTTCAACTCTCAGACCTAACGAATATACACAAAAACAATACAAATCGGTTCAGCCGTTTAGGTGGAGTTTGGCAACTAACATCGCGACACGAAAATTTTATATAAGTAATTAGGGATTTAGGTTTCATAAATTGGTTTAAGTTAGGTAGGTAATAATAATAATAATAATGTTTAGGTTAAGTTTTGAGTAAATAAACGCCTTATGTATTTTTATATATTTATTCTATTATTTACATCGAAACCGTGTTCATAAAAATAATGCATAGTGTTAATTATAAAAAGTGAATTATACTTATTTTTAATTGTATTATTTATTAATGTAAGTCGCTTTAATTATTAAAATATATAAATGAGAACACACAGGTGAATAATTAATTATAAGATTTCAATATACAAAAAACACTGGCCGATGACTGGGCGGCAACAAAAATGCTTCCTACCTTCACTGGCATCCCTCGAAGGTCCCTTTTTATTTGGGTGTCTTTGAGTCACGAGCGTAAAGGTATCTTCTAGGAAAGCGTGCAACATCTTACACTGCATCGTCACTTACCATAGAGTGAGATAGTGGCCAAACGCTGACCTATTTACTATAATGTTTTTTTATATATTTCCATTAAAATATATTCCGTCATGGAGTAAGCCTAGCATAAAGTATGAAGTCATAAGACTGTTTTAGTGCGACAATGCAAGTTTATTATGAGTAGGCTAGATAAAATTAGCAGTAAATATGTAAAACAGTTCCCAAAACTTATATATTAAATATTTTGTGACCATGTCGTTGACTAGTTTAGTATTTCGTCCCACGGCCCGTTTGTCCCAATAGGACGAAATACTGAATCCAAAAAAAAAGCTATTCTGCAATTCGTCCCATCATAGGTATCTGTTACAATTTAATGGTAATTGACAGTCGAAAACTCAAATTTCGTTTTTTAAATGTAGGAATTTTAAACCTACGTAAAAAGGTACAATGAGGCTTCCTTATTTCTAAAAACTAGTTCCATATGCCATATTATTATGATATATATCACGTTGCTAAAAAAGAGAACGACAACTTAAGTTTTACTAACTTAACGTTAACGTTTAAGATTTTAAGGAAAGAATTTAAAAGGTGGCCGTGAAAAAAAAAACAAATAACTATTAAGCCAATCTCCATACTATAATGTTGGAGGTACGTACGAACAGCCTATTAAATGCGCGAAAATTCGGCGCCTGAGGAAAACTAATTTAGATAATAAAGGGGTATAGTCCCTTTAATTTTTATAAGTATTTTTTGTTATTGTAAAACAAACCAGTAGTTTTAGTTTAAGAGGAAAGGGTACCGGGGCTCTTTCCATACAAACTATTACAAACGTAGTCGACTGTTTTCTCCCTGGATAATGACACTAGAGCAAATATTTTTGGTGCATAAAACTTATAACTGCCATGACCATGCCTCTATTTTTTTTTTCTTTTTTTAATCTTAATTTCTATGATAATTAGAAAATGAAAAAAAAACCAAACATAGGGGCAGTCATGGCAGTTATAGGTTTTATGGCACAAAAATATTTGTGCTAGTGTCATTATCCTGGGAGGAAACAGTCGACTACGTTTGTATGGAGAGACCGCAGGTACCCTTTCCTCTTAACCATCTACCGAGGGACTTGGAACTAGTTTAGACAAAAGAAAGATTCAATACGTTTTTACAAATAAAAAAAATGTACAAAGTTTCACTTTATAATGAAGCAATACATAACAATAACAAACTATCTATAAGTGTTTTGCACTATGGGTTAGCGTCTTAAAGATAAGGTAAAAACATAAACAAAGAATAGAATATCTATAGTAAAAAATAAAACTGTCAATGAGTTCAGATCTAAAAGGCACATCATTATTTTTTTTTCAGATCTAAAAGGCGTGTCATGGATTTTATTTTAATTATAAAAACCTCATAAGTCCAAGCTCTGCGCTTACGCCGCCGGTGGAAGAACATTTTGTAATCTCATACGATCAGTCAATAAATGCGCGAAAATTCGGCGCCGATGGAAAACTAATTTTGATAATAATCTCTTATAAATAGCCTAAAAATTGCGCCAAACTCTGCGTTCGCGCCGTTTTTAAAACGAATATTTAATCTCATACGAACAGTTAAAAAAGGAAGAACTAATATAGGAAATAATCTCATTTGAATAGTTCAATAACTGCGCCAAAACGTCGCGGCTCGATGTAAGAAACAAATTTTATAATAATCGTTATGGTTCTTCGTGTCGGATTTTTTTTCATTTGATACTTATTATATTACATATTTACTATGGATATATAGCTTCATTTAAAAACATAATATTATCATAAATAATCATTCAATATTATACAATTATAGTATACCTATTACCTATATTATAAAAAAGTATATATATACAACAAAAACTTTGTAATCCCTCTAGGTACAAGACACCTACCCAAAAATATAAAATAAGGTTTTTTTTTTGCAAAGATACTCAATTTACATGAATTTTGAAATTTCCGAAATATTACAACACCAAAGTTTACTTAAGGACTCACGAGTGTTGCCATTTATTGAAATTTATTTTTAGCATAATATGGCAATTAATTTTCAGTAGATAAGGGTATTTTTTTAAATTTTGTTAACGTGCTGGTAGCTAAGAGCGAGTACAAAGTTTTTGTTATACACTGCTGTATAAAATACGCAAAATATAAGTTGACCGAGCGATAGTTGCAGCTTATGAGCTTAGGAAACAAGGTGCAGCCACAAAAGGACTAAAAAGGTTCCATTTTTTGTCAAAAAAGGTTCCAGTCTTTTTGCCTTCACTCGCGTCCCTCAAAGGCCTCCGTTATTTGGTGGTCTTTGAGTCAAGAGCGTAAAGGTGGACGCAGATTGATACGCGCCGAAAGCGTCGAATTTTTGCCGTCCACGGAAAAAGGTACCTTATAATAATAGAGATAAGGTACATCTACATTTATATTTCCGACGACGTCATCAGAGTCGTCCGCATCGTCAGAGGCGGCCGACTCTGAAATAAATAAATGAATAAATGTACCTTATCTCTATTATTGTAAGGTACCTTTTTCCGTGGACGGCAAAAATTCGGCGCGCTCGGCGCGTATCAATGTGCGGGCACCATATAGGTATCTTCTAGGAAAGCATATATCAATTGTGAGATAGTTGTCAAATATATTAATTAAAAAAAATGGTTGTCTGTAAAGTCGGTTTACGGACGATAATTTTACGTGATAACGTCATAAGAACTCTTTTGTAACGTTGACATTACCATATCGCATACTTCAATACGTTGCTATGGTTACTTATCAATAACGTGAGCGATGACGTCACACTTTTTTGTGAGTGCATCTTTATAAGACGTTAAAACATCAAAATGTATTCCCCTGGTTCAATCATTGGTAATGCCTTTACAGTAGTGGCCTTAGCTAGGTAAACTGGGGCCTTATTCTGCTATTTTGCATTAATGGATTTACCATTATCATTATATCGAGACTCAATTAATATTATATCGATATTGTGACTTGATTTGGTATTCTGCTAAAGTTTTAATAACATCGCAATATAATCGCTATGGAGTCTCAATGGTATGGTAATAGATACGTCGCTAATGTTGCCTAGCAACAAAGTATATGTTGCTAAGCAATACACCGTTTTGACAACTATCGATATTAAGCCACGATTGTAGAGCAGAATACCAGAGATGGTGTGTCAGTGGTGTTTCGATAGAATAGTTAACATTAGGAGAATACCAATTTGACATATAATGTCATATTTTTGACATTAAATTTCAATTACGATTCTATCGACACTCTATTGAAACACTATGGTGTTAGCAGATTAGGTCCATTAAAACATTTTTTAATGGACCTAATCTGCTAATCGACTTATTAAACCTAATCGACTTATTAAGTGCGTATGTACTAAACAACAGCGCTACTAGCCATCATGTTAACACCGCATGTGCCATCCCCGCGGTAAACGCGATAATATCCTTGTTCACCCCACGACTTGCCCCACGAGTTCTTTATGGTCCAATATGGTAGCTCTTTATTGAATAGCGGGTATTCTGAAATAAAAAAAAACATACTTCTTCAAAACATAGCTCAATAAAAATTCAGATTTTAAACAACTGTGTAGGTTGAATTAGCTATTGAGCTCATTACCTTTAGCTTATAACTACATCTGTTAACCTCTATAACTTTCAGACGGCTGAACCGATTTCAATCAAACATAAGCTTAAACACTCTCGACTAGTTCATCTTTCAAACAAAAGAAACAAAATCTTAATCGGTTCATCCGTTCGGGAGCTATGATGCCACAGACAGACACACAGACACGTCAAACTTATAACACCCCGTTTTAGCGTCGGGGGTTAAAACTACATTAGCCCTTCCACAGATAGCGATCTTGTGTGACGAATTGCTAATCTGTCAGAAATTTGTCCAAATCATCTCGCCACCTTTGACGTGATCTGCCTGGTAGTCGTCTTCCGTTGGTTGGTGTCGAACGTGCCCAGAGTCCATCCGGCATGCGGCTGACATGGCCGGTCCAATTCCATTTTAATGTGTCGGCTTTTTGGGTGTATAAAGCGATATGGGATTAGTAGTAGTATAGGTGTTGTGATCGACGAGCCAGAACATTCGGTCCCAGACCGGAGGGAAGTTTTTTAAACAAGTAATTACAGGATAATGTTACTTACGTTTAACACCAAATCCGACGATGAGCACTCCATGGTCCAAGTTGTTGGGGTTGCAGAGCATCTTCCAAGGGTGAGACACTCCACCCATGTAGAACTGCATCGCATTTGCATTTATACCTGTAAGATACATAGATTAAAGGTCGCTACATACGTAACGTGATCTTTCCCGTGCCGGACGGAACGTGATATTTTTATATGAAACGCCGAAATGAAATTGTCATGTCCGGCACGGGATCAAGTTATGTATGTTTAAAGTCCACGAACACTTTATGAACAATGCACGTCACAATAAAACCTTGGAAGGGACGGCCTTTCAAGGTTTTATCCTGTCACGTATGCAACGACTTTTACACTCTGTTTCACCATTAAATCAACGAAAAAAGAGAAATATTACACATGAAATAAAAAATCAACTTAAATATGGCATAAATGGCGGCCTTGTTGGTAAAGGGCGATTAGATATGGGTCCCAAAACTCAAAAACTTAATCCATGTGTGACCAGCCACTTCGTTATGTCAGTCTCGTTGGAGGTGATGTTGACTGCTCCGGAGATCCGGACCTTGCTCAGTTACTATTGAACGAATACTTATCAAATACTCACCAATAGATATAGGTCCGTGTGTGACCAGCCACTTGGCCATGTACGTCTCGTTGGAGGTGATGTTGACTGCTCCGGAGATCCGGACCTTGCTCAGAGTCTTGTTGAACGAATACTTATCAAATACTCACCAATAGATATCGGTCCGTGTGTGACCAACCATTTGGCCATGTCAGTCTCGTTGGAGGTGATGTTGACTGCTCCGGAGATCCGGACCTTGCTCAGCGTCTTGTTGAACGAACACTTATCATCTTCGCCTTCGTACGGGTAATCTGCCTCTGTTTCTAAACCGCCTAGTTGCTCAATCGCTCTGAAATAAAGAAACGAGTATTTCTTAATGAAATCTTTAAAAATATTTGATTAACCTTTGTCCATTCCCTGTTTTCGAGTGCTGCCCTAACAATTAGGATAAACTACACAGTATTTATTAAAAGTCGAGATTTCCGCGGGCAAAAGTCCCGACCCGTAGAAAATTTTGGGATACAAAGCAGCATATCTATTATTCCAGAGGCTTCTAGTTTTATAAGTAACAGCTGTAGCAGTGATTGATTTATAATTCATTTATAATATTAATAGGATAGGATGAATAAAAAAATAGATAAACATTAGGAAACCGGTTCTTTTGCCCTGTTGATATTCCTCCTCATACATAAAATGCTAACACAATATTGTGACCTAATAACCAACACAATAGCATACAAAATTCCCAGCTATGTTTCAATTATCCTTTGTTTACCAATTAAAGATTATGACGTCATATCAACATAGATTACATAATACTCAGTAACAGCTTAAACATGTCGAAGGAATTTGGTTTCAAAATATGTTTGTTGTTAGTTAAAGTGACAAACATCCTTTTAAAATTCCTGAGGCGAAGAATTTTAAAAACTTTCTAGGAGTTTCAGATGAAAGAATATCAAGCGGAAATTCCTGAAAGTGTTAATATGGGCCAAACTAAAAATCCGGCCAAGTGCGAGTCTGACTTGCGCGCTAAGGGTAGGGAACCCTACTTAATTTTTTTTTTTCTGTTTTTAGTGTTTGTTGTTATAGCGGCAACAGAAATACATAATCTGTGAAAATGTCAATTCTCTAGCTATCACGGTTCATGATATATAGCTTGGTGACAGACAGACAGATAATGTAGTCTTAGTAATAGGGTCCCGTTTTTAAATATTCCATAATTTGCAACGGAAAAATTGGAACCTTCATAGCAGTTTCCTGAAGATGACTTGGCTGTTTGTAAGCCACTCCACCAAAGAATATTTCTCTCAGAAACTAGTAAAGATATCAAATTCAAATAATGGTCCCACGTTGGGCGCCATTTTTTATACGTTATTATTAAGTTCCATTTGGGTTAATTACACTGTTAAAGTGTCGAAATAGACAGTCACATACAATACCCGCACAAGCTGTTCACACTTCGCAGAGCTAGTGCCTGGTGCATAGGCGAGTTAGTAACGATGCTAGATTTTAACCTAACATAATAGTATCATCTTTAGTAGCAAAAGATACCGTTATAAATGATATAAGTAGAGTAGATTCGACTCGGTTAAAACATTACCTGTAAGCGTTATCCGGTAGGCCACCATTGCAACCAGTGTCGAGTGTGTCACAATCCACCAGCTCTTGTTCGGAGAGAGAAACCAGGTCGCCAGTGTGCATTTTCCATTGACCTTCGATGTTGCCTGAGAAATAAAAAAACAATTAATTGTGCTTATGTAATTTGGTATATAAAAAAAATAATGATGAACTTAGGGTATACATAGTTGTTATTTTGTTGATTAACCGCACAATGGATGCTGACCAGCGCGAACTTTAATTCATAGCGTAGGACGGGGAGCGATGGAAGACTCTCGTTTCAGAGACCAAGATCCACTTTGGGTCACTGAGCCAGCGGAGTAACTAGTAAGTACCGCACAGATGATTAAGCAACCAAGAAAATGCACCAATCGGTGGTAAGTCACTGCACGCTATTTCGTCACCGGGTCATTCGTGACGCATAATCTATTTATTTAGCATACTTACAAATTACATTTGTACTCACCAGTGACGCTAAATGCCCAACAGCTTCCGCAAGATCCTTGGTCCTTAACTTCGGTGACAGCTCCATATTCTCTCCAGTCGAACTTGTCAGGGATCGCTAGCTTTGGTATCTGAGCCTGTCTCATAGGAACCTGATTAGAGTTACGCAGACTAGGCTTTAAACCTAAGAACTTCGAACTGAACTCTTCGTACGACAAATCAGCGAAACGTGTAACGCCGTAAGTCGCGGTTCCGCGCTCGTGAGTATTTAACTCGTGAATCTTCCTTATATTGTTTTTGAATATTTCAAATCTTTTCATAATCTGCTTGTGATCGTTAATGTACTCCGGTTTGTACATGGTGATGAATTCGTGAAATAAATGTTCGGCTTGGATGTGGTGGTAATAATCGGCAGTTCCTCCTTCCTGGTAATCGCATGTGACGCGATAGTTCGCCGGTTGCTCGGTCCACGGCCGCAGCCATACGTTAGCCCTGCAGAATCTGTGCACACCATACCCTTTCGTGAACTTACAGCGCTTTTGATTACTTAACGCAGTGCAATTGGTGAAACCCACTTCCAGTTTCATACGGTAGTGAATTCCGGCAACTACCTGTTTCTCTAATGAAAATATTCTGACCACTTGCTGTTTCCTGGGATGAGGGTATTTTGCTTCGATATGTTTCAGAACTTCAGTTGCTAATCCCTTAGCCACTTCGACGTTTTCAAACTCTACATGAGCTTCTAATGGTGTTTCCTCATCTTCGCAACTTACTTCAATATTTCTTCCATTGTCGATCCAAAGTCTCTCCCATACTTGCGACACACAATGTTTTCTTGGAAGATGTTCTATAAATTCGCAAGATTTCTCGTTTTCAACCCATTCGTATTTCAAGCAAGTTGTGTATCCTACGTCAAAATCAATAGTTGTCACTTTACCAGAAGTTATTTTGGTGGTAAAACTGTTTATTCTGAGAACTCTCTGTTTATATCTATTAGCCGAAGCCATTTCTAACTTTTGTAAAGATTCCTTAACTAGATTTTGGATAATTAATTCGTCTGCTGTTGCATTAGTCGGATTCGTGGAAATAGATCTTTTCTTCCGTGCTTCAGTTTTATGACATTGAGCTTTAATACTATTAACATTTCTGCTATTCGGCATAAGCCATATGAACGATCGACAGGACTTGGATGGTTTTGTAACATCAACAAAGCAATCGTCAGTATGCGGATATTTTATATCTTTGGTGCAGTTAGTTGTAACTACAACAAAATTAAGAGTGATGGGTAATTTAGAATCCAAAGATGGGATGATTTGAGGTTCTCCTTGATGCACCAATTTGTATCTGACATCTGGTGAATTTTCGAGTTCGGCTATAGATAACTTCAATAACACAGGTATAGACAGACCGGATATGCTCTCAAATCTAGAATCACCATCACACACCACAGACACTGACTCTATGACGAGCTCATCATCCGGCGCAGGCCACAACCTTACAAGACACAGTTTATGGTTCATGCCATCTAGTTCTTCACAATTTGGTAAGGATTTCTCGTCATGAAATCGCAGACAATAAGTTTCCGCTGCCTCGATATACATTCTAACCATTGGTGCACCCATTTGCTTTGTGTTTTGTATCGCATGGACTGTTATTAGTTTAAACAAATTCTTGGTGGTGGATTGATCATTGAGTTTCTCAATCGCTCGGTCAGCATAGTAAAATTTAATTTCGTCGTCTAAATAATCTTCTTCATCAGCTTGCCTTTTTCCGCGTTCTACATTATCATTTACAACATCGTCTACGACATCATCTACCTTTTCAATCCTAGCTTTTCTTTTTTTGTTTTTATATCTGCATGATACTGTTATTTCATTTTTGCGCAGCCAAGGTTGGCTCCATACTTTCGAATGACACTTTAGTAGCAAGCTTTCATCACAATTAGTTCCAGCAGATGAAGGGCAGGCTGTAAAGTCTAGTTTGTACAGCATACCTGATACGACTTGCGAGGTTACTTTTTTAATTTCAATGACATTGTGACGGTCACGAATGTCTTGCAATTTCAAATACTTATTGAGAGATTTTTCAGCCAGTTCTCTATATTCAGTTCTCGTAGGGTCTTGGTCAACTTCACCTCCGCTCATGTGGTCAGTTTGAAGACTTCTATTTTGCAAATTTCTTTTGATGTTAATAACTTCCCGTTTTTTACGATTACTAAGCTTTGTTGATCCTTCATCAATATGGCAATTTACTGTAATTTCGTTAAAAATCTCCGTAGGTTTCTTCCAAATTTCAGATTGACAATTACTGACGTTGCCAATAGCTCCCGTTTTAGGAGATATTGTAAAGCCGATTCTAGTAATCAAAGCAACAAGAACTTGTACAGAAGCATGGTTTACAGAGACAACTTTGTGGGGCTGAAAATTACCCGTATCTTGAAGGTACACTTGCATGGATTCTTCAGCAAGCTGCTTGTACTTGGGATCTTTAGGGTTTTCTACTTGTATTTCCCTCGGTATTCCTATTTGCTCTTCCAAGTCTGCTGCACTGTCGTGAAGTCCGCAAATCACTGTCATTTCGTTAAAATTCTCCCAAGGTTTCTCCCAATTTTCAGAATGACAATGAAAAACGTCACTAGTAGCTCCCGTTTTAGGAGATATTGTAAAGCCGATTCTAGTAACTAAACCAGTAACAGGTTGTACAGAAGCATGGTTTACAGATACAACTTTGTGAGGCTGTAAATTATCCGAATCTTGAAGATATTTATACAGGGATTCTTTAGCAAGCTGCTTATACTTGGGATCTTTAGGGTTTACTACTTGAACTCTCCCTGGCATTTCTCTTTTCTCTCTCTTTACACTATCGTTAATATGGCAATTTACTGTTATTTCCTTAAAATGTTGCCATGGTTTCTCCCAAATTTCAGACTTGCATTGAATAACGTCACCAATGGTTCCCGTTTCAGGAGATATTACAAAGTCCATTCTAGTAAGAGAACCAGCGACGACTTGAGTAGTAACATTATTTACAGAGACCAGTTTATGAGGTTGTGTATTTCCAGAGTCTTGGAGGTATTTCTGCATAGATTCTTCAGCGAGTTTTCTATATTCCGGTTCATTTTGATCTTGGTCCATAATGCACCCAGCACATTTTTTCCCTATTGGTGCACTTTTATTTACAACATCATCATTATCATCTGTATTACTTAATGAAAGTAATGATCGCTTTCTTATTCTTGTACCTTCATTTTTATTTAAATCAGGATCCAAACAAGACACATCAACTTGACGACCGTTTTCAATCCACGTTCTGTCCCATACTTTCGCTTTGCATTTTCTTAGAGGTTCATTGTCAAGTAATTTGCACTTGCTTATATCATCTACTTTAATATCGTTTTTACAAGATGTATATCCAACAATAAATTCAATGTCAGTAATAAAACCTGACACCAGTTTAGTTGACACGGAGTTAATTCTTACAAGTACTTGTTTGTTATTTCTGTTAGACTGTACTTCTAAATACTGCATTGCTTCCTGAACCATAGCGTTGACAGCTGGATCTTCGACACTCTTATTTGCAATTCTCTGTTGTGATTCCGGGAAACTAATATCAATAGACTTGTCATTACAAGTGTAAGAGATCTTCTTTTCTTTAAGCCAGTGTCTTTCATGAATTATAACTTCACATACTTTAAATCCTAATTCTTCGGAGACTGTACAATTATCTCTTAGATAAGTTGGTACGGTAACGTCACATTCTGTGTAATCAAATATCACGGAAACTTTAGTAACAGTTCCTGACGCTAATTGGGTGTAAGCATCCACCACTCGGTTTAATTTTAACGCGTTGCCAGAAGATTCAACTTCAATTTTATGGAGGGCTTCCTTGACTAAGTGCATGAGCACAGGATCATCGAGTGCAACGCTTTTGATTTTACCAAATGGTTTTTGTTTCTCGTCCTCATGACAAAAAATGCTTAATATCTTCGTGAATTTCGTAGAACCATCTATTACAGTATTGCAAATTTTTGTCACTGTATCTCCCTCATCACAATCAGCTTTAGCGCACGGTATCACAACACGATACTGGATGTAGAAGTAATGTTGGTGATTCTCTACTTCTTCTTCTGCGTTTATTACCTCTTTCAAAACCCTGGTTTTAATTTCCATATCCATTTCGTTTTGATGGTCTACTACAATTTGAGCTAATTTATATACTTGTTTAGCATTTTCAAGGTTTCTTTTTAATTTGTGATATTTTTCAGCGACTTCCATAACATGTAAATCGGTATTGTAACTTCGTTTCAGTCTCGGAAGACTATCGCGGTGGTTAGCTACGTCATCAACACCAGTAAAACTAAAAAAGTTCAGTAATTCATCAATAGCCTGTTTCTTATCATCTGACAGAGGTTCCACTTTTCGTTTGACTGCAGGTATTGAGTTAGAAGTTTGACTCTGTGCTGCTTCCTCTTTATTAAAGTGTTGTTTGGTATTTACATCATCTGCAGTATTTGGTAACACATTTTCACGAGCCTCAGGTTTAGCGGAAGGACCTTGACTGTGTGGAATAATCTGATCCTCTATATGTTTGATATCCTCATCTGTCAAAGATTTTGGTGTTGGTATTTCAGACTTCACAGGGACATAGTGTACTGTTTTGATGGTATCCTCAGTACCTCCGTCTGTTACAGGATGGTTACCTGTATCAAAAGATAATGCATAAGTACTTTTCTGCTACCAATTACCATATTTATTCAGAACTAAGTAAATCCCTTTCAGTATTTCACCGGCGGAAACCCGGAATCGAAGTAAAAACTAGCATATGTGTCCCCTTTCTTAGTGGGCACTTACGTCCTAAATTTTAGACACGTAGCTCTTGTAGAGTAAGATAATTAGTGATGAGTATTTTTTTTTATATAAATAGACTGGGATGGGATGGATGTTTCTAAACGCTCTTGGAAATAAGTGACGACACAAAATACTCTCTTTATACTATATATCTTTGATACTCTCTTTAATCACAGGGTCCTTGCTGAAAATCAGCGTAGCATTTATGCAACACATAGCTGAGCAGGAGCTTATTTGGCGGCGACATTGTTACTGTGTTATTAATAACATAGCTTAGAATATTTAAGAAAGTCTGTTATTTTTAGTCATATCAAAAATAAGTTGTGTCTAAGTTTTAGTTTTTTTGTTGGCCCAATAAAGATATATCTATCTAAATAAACACCTGTAAAATATCATGTTTCTAGAGTCCAGAGGTTTGGTTAAGTTGTATATCAGTCACAGATATCATACTTATCTATAAATATAAAAATTCAAAGTCGACTGACTAAATGATATATCTAATGACAAACCAATGAATAGATAGGGTTCAATTTTGCCATTTTGCTGTTACACTGTAGGCATTTTGGAAAATTCATACTTTACGTGAACTAAGTCGCGGGCAAATGCTAGTTAATAACTTCGTAAGATTTATTAATAAACCTAACTTACTTTATTAATATCTAAATTATTTGTTACCTGGAGTATCGGTGACGACCACACCATTGTCTCCGAATTGCCATTGTGCTGTGCAGTTATTTGATATAATAGCCCTATATTTATTACCATTGGGTAATTTAAGCCAAGGCTTCTCAAGAATTGAGATCTTGCACGGTTTGACGACAACACAAGAGGCATCTTGTTCAGGCGGACAGGTTATGTAGTTTACATGGAGAACAAGTATGTAGCGGACTCCGTTGACAACCTGCAAAACGTTACGACTTTAACATTGATAGCCATATGGAAAAACATGCAGTTTCAGGCCAAGAATGTAAGGCCTGAAACTGCATTACGCACGCGACGGCTTGTTACCACAAAATAGGATTGCATTTAACCTGAATTCCATACCAATGAAGTACATAATCTTCATTTTAACTTAACTTTGATTAACTAACCAGACCAGTGCAAATTACTGGTATCGATTTACCTGCCGACCCAAGATTTGTGACGGGGGAATAGTACATTGTTATCCTAGGTGGTCACTCATTACAAGTCCCGAGACGGAGTTTGGCGCCCGAGCGTAGCGAGGGCGCAAATAGTTCGAGGGACTTAATGAGTCTTTCACCCGAGGTAAACACTTTGCTTTTCATTACGAATAATACATAAAAATCTTCCTAACAACGAGAGTGAATGAGACTATGAGACTCCATACCACATGAGTAGGTACTCATGTGTCCATACTACCTGATCCTCTTACAAGGTTGGGACCAAAGAGGTTATACATTAAAAAAGTTACTAAGTACTAAACTCTGGCAGTATGCATGAGCCGTGCCAAGCCATAATTATTATTCTTTGGTGTAAAAAAAAGCAAGGAGGTTAGGTTTTGAAGTTCCTAATGCGTAATGATACTGATACTGGCTACATGCAGATTGCACAAGTCGTGCTAAGCCATAATTTGACATGACAGCTGTCAGTGAAAGCGAAAAGCCCTAGGGCTGGAAATTTTATTTTCTACACGCTCTTCAGGCATATTTAGACCTACTTTCGGAGTATGAGTAATGAAAAATACTTTTCTTTAATTAACCAGCTCGGTGATAGTCGAAGGGACTATAAGACCCAGCGCACACCGCTAAACCTTAACTACCTTAACATACGGTCAATATTAGAATAAATTCGCACGCGGTAGTCGGAGCGCTGTCAAGCTACTACAAGAGCATGCGCGCATTCTAATATTGACCGTATGTCAAATATGTTAAGGTTTATATTCAATTGTTGTCTTCAAATACGCTCCGCCGCGCCTTCAACGGTGTGCGCTGGGCCTAAGTATATCTGGCACCCATAACACAAGCTTAGCTCGGGGTAGATGGCGCTGTGTGCTGCAATATTTATTTATGATAGTAATCTGACTGACCTGAACTTGTCTCTCGACATCAACAACGGAGTTGAGCGTATGTTTTATCTGTGATTCGAGCGAGTTTAACTGCCTGATGCCGATGTTTGCGAGTTCGTCGACTCCCTTCGCCTTAGGGTCCACGTGGGATGAACACCCAGTGCAATCTACTTTCGGTTCCTCTCGCGGTACGGCGATGAATTGCTCGCCAGATGTCACCTTTTATATATAAATAGAATATTAATAACAGGTTATTAAATAAGGTTATTTACTTTAAATAATAATAAATCATTTATTTCAGGCTACAAAGGCCCATAAATACATTCAACTAATATTATAAATGTAAAAGTTTGTGTGTATGGATGTTATAAATCCTTCACGTAAAAACTAAAATTGCAATGAAACTCGGTAAGTATGTAGATAGATAGCTAGAGACCTGGATTAAGACATAGGCTTTTTATCCCGATATTCCCACGGGATCGGGACTTACGCGGGAGAAACCGCGGGGCGCAGCTAGTACCTTATAGATTAAGAGGAAAGTGTACCGGGCACTCTCTCCATACAAACGTAGTCGACTGTTTTCTCCCTGGATGATGACACTAGAGCAAATATTTTTGTTGCATAAAACTTATAACTGCCATGACCGACCATGCTTCTATGTTTTTGTTTTTTAATTCTTAATTTTGATAATTTGAAAATGAAAAAAACCAAGGCATAGTCATGGCAGTTATAGGTTTTATGGCACAAACGTATTTGTGCTAGTGTCATTATCCAGGGAGGAAACAGTCGACTACGTTTGTATGGAGAGAACGCCGGTACCCTTTCACCTTAACATAAATCTTAATATATATAAATCTCGTCTTAATATATATAAATCTCGTGTCACAATGTTTGTCCTCAATGGACTCCTAAACCACTTAACCGATTATAATAAAATTTGCACACCATGTGCAGTTCGATCCAACTTGAGAGATAGGATAGCTTACATTTTAATTTATCCCAATATTCCCACGGGATCGGGAGTTACGCGGGTGAAACCGCGTAGGGCAGCTA
This sequence comes from Idaea aversata, assembly GCA_907269075.1. Lineage (NCBI taxonomy): Eukaryota > Metazoa > Arthropoda > Insecta > Lepidoptera > Geometridae > Idaea > Idaea aversata. The sequence continues at coordinate 3,411,616 of OU026100.1, forward strand.
GTATTTTATAATAATAATTGAATGTGTTACATAATAGATAGCTTAGAACTATGTTAGTAGCACTTTCATAACACTACACTCTAGTGTGTTCTTGTGGAATTTGTCCGCGGAAGCGACGGAACACCACGTTCATACGTACGATAATAAGAGAGCGGTGTTGGCCTAGAGGTGGAAGCCTCGACTTTCATTACGAAGGTCGTGGTTTCGAATCCATACACCAATGAATTTTTCGTGGGAAACATTTATGTGCGCTAATTGACATTGCTCTTACGGTGAAGGAAAACATCGTGATGTAACCCGCGGCTTAGTTAGCTCCAGACAAGTTCTTTCCTCTGGATACGGTCGACTAAGTTGAGAAGGAGTATAGGTGCTGTGCTGGGATAGTCTACTTCATCCTCACCCAAAAAGGACCCAACCAAAGAGGTACCCAACCAAAGAGGTACAGTCGGCTGCATAATTGCAGCCCCCAGTAGAGTTCTAAAATTACTATTATTGGAATGTTTCCAATCTAATAATTTTTGTTTGATAAATTCATGAGTTAGGATTTTAAACTTCAACAAAAGCAGGTGTCTTGGAATCTTGCTTGTGTTGAAAACATTCTTAAAACAGCCGTTTTGGAGCTCTACGGTGGGTCTGCAATTATGCAGCCGATCGTACATTTGCGGAAAAAACAGAAACAAAAAAGCCTACTTTTTATTCCCACGGAATCGAGATCTACGCAATAAATAAATAAATAAATATTTCAGGACATATTACACATCGTCATCCAGCCCCAAGCTAAGCAACTTAATGCTTGTGTTATGGGTGCCAGATAACGGATAAACTACTTATATACTTTTTTTTTGTAAATATATACATATTATACATATAGGAAACACCCAGAACCAGAAACAAGAATTTATGGTCAACATAAATACTTGTTCCCGGCGGGAATCGAACCCGCAACCTTCTGCGTCGCAGTCGGGTGTTCGCCCGACGCGCCACAGAGGTCGTCAAATGCAGTTTGTCTTTAAATAAATTAATGATTCATATACCTAGTCAACAGTAAAACCATAATTATGTTTTAGTGTTGTTATTATTTTGATCATGGACGTACCCACAGTGGGGCAAGGTGGGGCATTTGCCCCACCCTAGCTCGGAGCTTATAATAAAAAAAAATGGTTTTTAATATAAGTAACAAATATAAATATTCATTATGTTACTTTCAAAAGTAGAGTGATTTTTGAAGAAATACCGAAGTTTATCCGCCCGCGTTCCCTACCCTCTCCCACCACTTGCACGCTCGCGACTCTTCATGATTAGCCATCATGCTGGCCCACTGATAATGCTGGGCCACGGTGTCAGTTTTTCGGTCACACATCAAAAGAAGTGGGCCAGCGATGGCGTATGGATCTGCACGTGGCCCATTCCTCAGTGAGTCCATGAAAATGGGATACCTACGTCACTGCGAAAAACTTTTCATCGAATTTTGTTTCTTCGAATACTTTTTATCGATATCTCTATACTGTGACTCCTTATTAAATCGATGTATAGTTACTGCGATGTAACGTTACACCGAAAAACTATTCTGCGAAGGATTGTACTGCGAAAATACCATATTGCGAAGACTTGTTTAATCGACATCTTGTTACATCGAACTTATGTTAAGTTCGATGTAACAAATGTAACAAACAAAAGAATAACGCAAAAACGAAAAAAAAAACCGCGAATCTTTTGGGGGTAAATTAGGTACCCCTCGGTATTCTTCGACAACAATGTACCTATTTTTCACAACAAAATTTAAATTTAATTATTTTAAGTAAAGTTCGAAGTAACAAAATGTCGATTAAACAAGTCTTTGCAGTATGGTATTTTCGCAGTAAAATCCTTCGCAGAATAGTTTTTCGAAGTGACGTTACATCGCAGTAACAATACATCGATGTAATAAGGCATAGCAGGATAGAGATATCGATGAAAAGTATTCGAAGAAACAAAATTCGATGAAAAGTTTTTCGCAATGACGTAGGTATCCCCTCGAAAATTGGTACGTGGTGTATAGATATTATATGGCGGCAACGGCTGCTTCCACGTCCTTCTTCAATTTACAACTGAACGTTGTCATCGTGTAGTTGCGTTTTAACCATCGCATTGCCATCACGCTGGTTTAGTGCTGGGCCATCATGTAGAGATTAATTAGCCAAAACCCCCCACGATATTATTAAAATAAATACAGTAAATAAAAACATTTATAATTTTCTAATACTTATCGAGTTTTTTACTTTTATTTGCTTCCGCCCCACCCTTTACAAAACTCTGGGCACGCCCATGATTTTGATTTATAGATATTCCTTATAGTTTCTCCAGTAGGTACGGTCGGCTGCATAATTGCAGACCCACCGTAGAGCTCCAAAACGGCTGTTATAAAAATGTATTTAACACGAGCAAGCTTCTAGACACCTGCTTTAGGTGAAGTTTAAAATCCTTACTCATGAATTAATCAAACAAAAATTATTAGATTGGAAACATTCCAATAATAGTAATTTTCGAACTCTACTGGGGGCTGCAATTATGCAGGTACCTCTTTGGTTGGGTCCTTTTTGCTTGAGGATGAAGTAGACTTTCCCAGCACAGCACCTATATAACTACCTTCTCAGCTTAGTCGAACTTTTAACACATCAATTAATCAAACAAAAATTATTAGAATGCAAACATTCCAATAATAGTAATTTTCGAACTCTACCGAGGGCTGCAATTATGCTGCCGACTGTACAATAGATGCTTTCATTATCACATGCCAATATGGAATATCAATATTTATTGCTATATGTATATTACATTATTAAAGTGCATTGTTTTGTAATACCTAACATGACCATACGTCTAGCTTTGGGCGGGACAGTCCCTTTCAAACAGTATACCCCGCTGTCTCTGACAAGGGAAAAAATGTCCTGCTTTCATATTGACCCAGTTGGCCCAATGGTCACCATGTCAGACTGCCAAATACAGGGTTGCGGGTTCAATTCCCGCCTCAGACAAGTATTTATGCTTAGATATTTGTCTGTGGTCTGGTTGTTTCTATGTATTTATATTTACAAAAGAAAAGTATATAAATAGTATATCCGTTGTCTAGCACTCATAACACAAGTTTAGTTACTTAGCTTGGGGCTAGATGGCGATGTGTGGAATGTGCTAGTTATATTTATTAATTTAATTTATTTATTTATTCAAGTAAAGTGTCGTTGAACGTTGACTATCGAGGAAGTTAATGCAGAACCGACGATCTATACCAATTTTAACTGTTGGCTTGAAAACATGAAAAAAAAATTTGGTCGCTCGGTATGCACACGCGTATCCACAGTTCTAACAAAGTTAGTTAGGTTAGAAGTTCTAACCTAACTGGGCTAATAAGTAACATCATTTCCGGAAATTAAATTAGTAAGTTATATGATTTCCACAAATATCACAATATTCATTGGAAGTTATTTGTTTCAAAATCTAACCCAATAAGTATTTTTTTTATTAAATTCTTCAGTTGTCCCGCTGCACAATAGAAAATTATGGTCACTTTAGTAATACCTACAACTGACTGCTCCACTTTCCTTCAAGAAATCAAGTAACTGACGCAAAATACGCATATTGCTGATTACAATTTAAAAACCTGCGATTGACAAGGAAAATGGCCAGAACATTTTTAATTTAATATGTTGGAACGCAGTTCCTTATTTATTTCCTAAAACATTAAGAAGAAGTAGGATTATTCTGAATTATTTCGTAGGTACTGAAAATGAAGAATGAGCGGCAGAGTTTTTAGAAAAACAAAAAAAACTTGTTCTTGTGAGCTATGACGCACGACTGGTAGAGTAACTAGCGACCCGCCCCGGCTTCGCACGGCTGTATTATGCATGTATTATATCAAAAAACCTTCCTCTTTAATCACTCTATCTACCTATTTAAAAAAACCGCATCAAAATCTGTTGCGTAGTTTTAAAGATCTAAGTATACATAGGGACATAGGGACGGCGAAAAGGGACTTTATTTATAATAAGTAGTGAAACGATCCTTCGTGATTATAAAAAAGCTGAGAATTACACTGCGCATGCCTACAACACATTATAAACGATGATTATGAAGTTCAGACCATAGTAGCATGAAGAGTTATCACTATCAGGTAGCAAAACCAAGAATCGAACCTGTTAATTTTGCAAAAAAAACAACATCGCCTATATTTTTGTACCAATCGATAATGTTACCGGATATTTACCATTTAAGTAGGTAGGTACAGTCACATTACCAATTAGCTGAACCCCACGTGACCCAGGGCTATAAAAATATAGTATTTACTTATTTTGTTATATTATACCTACTATATTGTTTAAAAAAACAGTACTTATCAGGTAACATTACTTTACAACCTTAAAAATTTGCGAATGAGCTCTAGGTCACGTGGGGTTCAGCTAATTGGTAATGTGACTGTGCATGGTAAATTTATATCCATTTTAAATACTTAACTTTATACCTACTCGTATCTAGTCCACTTTGTTTACAATATTAAAACGTAGCCTCTTTAGTTAAAGACTTTTTCAAAGGGGTTATCTTTTTTATTCGTTTGTTATCAAGTAGGGACTTACCTACTTAGCTGACACTGGCCATTTATATTCTAAAATAGATGATTAACAAAACTAAACCTCGTTTATGTACCCATACCTAATTATTTGCGCGAAAAATGAAGTCATGGTTAAAAAGCAACGAGCCACTTATCTGTGACTTAGTATGTAGGTAATGTTATAAATTCTTGGAATACAGAAGTTTCCTTTTGTGTAACTGTAGGTATGTTTGTTACTCAGAAATACTTGCTTTTACAGGGTATTTTAAAACTCAACTCAACATTAGTTTTACATAGGTACCTAGCGTACCTACACAAAAAAACTAGGTCTCTCTGTTATTAGTACGTACCTACTTAACTTGAAATTTCAAACCATGTAGACCTATGTACCTTATTGAAAACTAGTATTGTCATAATTTTGGTTAAAAGCAAACTAACAGCAAAAGTAAAAGAAAAATTCCGAAATATAAGTATAATATATATAGTACGTACCTAACTTGAAATTTCAAACCATGTAGAACTATGTACCTTACTGAAAACTAGGATTGTCATAATTTTGGTTAAAAGCAAACTTACAACAAAAGTAAAAGAAAAATTGCGAAAATAAGTAGGTATATATTTAGTACGTAAGTACCTAACTTGAAATTTCAAACCATGTAGAACTATGTACCTTACTGAAAACTAGGATTGTCATAATTTTGGTTAAAAGCAAACTAACAGCAAAAGTAAAAGAAAAATTCCGAAATATAAAAAAAATGCTTAAGTGCTTACTTACAAGTTTTCACGAAAATCTTTTGCCCTTAAGTATCTTTTTTATCGTGTTGGCTAAGGACTTAGATTTTTATACACATAATAGGGACTATAGACCTCAGTATCTGGTATAAATTTTAACTTACTACCCTAAGGAGTAGATTTTCCGAAATGCTACTCCTTAGAGGTTGAAAAAGGGGGGCGAAGTTTGTATGGGACAACGTGATTCTTTGGTCCAATCTAATAATTCTACGCGGACAAAGACGCGGGCAAAAGCTAATCTTATATATAAAATTCTCGTGTCACAATGTTCGTTCCCGTACTCCTCCGAAACGACTTGACAGATTTTTATGAATTTTTATATGCATATTCATTAGGCCTGAGCATCAGCTACTATATATTTTTTATTTTGTTTCCTTTAGTTTTTTTTTGTAACAGCTAGTAAATAATAAAATACTTACAGCAGTATTCAACTGTACTTCATTATCAAGTGCCACTGGTCCTCTCGGTCCCTCCCTGCCCACCGGCTTCTCCTCGACCAACTCCTCAATATCCCCAGCCCTATCTCCCGCAGGCTGCTCATCGATACAATGATGAGTGAGGACTGTGACTGCGCCGCCATCAGCACCGGCCAATGTTGCGGTACATTTGAGATATTTCACAGCATCGACATTCCTGTATTCTGAGACACGGATGCTCACTTCTATTTCGTATTTATAAGGTTCCTGTTGGAAACAAAAAGTTTTTGTGTGTTAAACCTTTTTAGCTAGTTACAAGTTCTGACTATCATCTATATAAAAGCAGACAGACGGACAAGAAAGATTAGATAGATAGATAAATTCTTTATTGCAAACACCATTTTTAAATTACATAAAATATAAAAACAAAGCTTAAGTCTAAGTGTTACAAAGGGCGGCCTTATCGCTCAAAGCTATCTTTTCCAGGCAACTTTTGGATGGACAAGAAGTTGAGGAAGGTGAAGGTGAGGGGGGGGGGAAGTGATCTTATAAGGGTTCTTTATTTTACCTTTTGAGGTACAGAAACAGACTCATTGAATTGATCTACAAGTTTGATGTAAGCAAGATGTAAGCAAGTACAAAGAAAGGAAAATTTGACTTCTAAGACGGGTAAAAAGAAGAGCTGTTTAAGTTTGTAGTTCTTTCAAAGTAACTATTAAGTATTTTAGAAAATCATTATCACTTTGAAAGAGACACTAACGCAAGTAACACTGCAGGGCACAGCTAGGTAGGACTCAATGGAAGGGTACCTAATGGACTGACTGCATTACCATCGTTGGCGAGGCTTATCTGCTGTCAGAGGTAGCAGCCAGACCTTTGTTCACCAGAGGCTAAAACTAGTAATTCTGAGACTTCTTTATAAAACTTTAGGGTGTCTGGATGGTTTAGTTAGGCACTCTCAGACTCTGTGAATGGAGTTGTAGTTTTTGTAGAAGACAATCATTTCTTAATTATTCTTTTAATGTTATTAGACAAAATTTATTAGTCGGAGGATTAAAAATAAGTTGAATTTTTTTTTCCTCCTCATTGCGGTGTTGTTGGGTTGCATTTCTACTGCAAATCTTGCCAGCATTGTGAAATTTTTCGTCTAAAATCTCTTTTCATTTTTGTCACTTAGTTTCCTTCAAATTCTCTATAATGTTGTGCATTTTTAGGAGATTTTTAGTATATTGGCTAGAAATTGAAAATACAATAGAAACTGTAATTAATTGGCTAAATCAAGCAGGGCTCAAAGTGAATTTGGACAAAACTAAATATATCCAATTTAGAAATAATAAAACACCTCCTCTAGGTTTAAAAATTTTGAGTAATGAAGTTGAAGTTAAAGAAGAAATAAAAACGAACTTTTTAGGAGTTATAATAGATACTCATCTTAATTGGAAGGAACATATAAACAAAGTAAACGGTAAGATTTCCAAATATTGTTTTGCATTGTCTGTTTTGTCAAATATTTCTTCAAAAAAGATAGCTATTAGTGCCTACTATGGATATGTCTACTCTCAGTTAAGTTATGGCATTATTTTCTGGGGGAATTCCGTAGAAATTAACTCTACATTCCGTCTACAGAAAAAATGTCTCAGGGCCATTTTTAATTTAAAAAAATCTGATTATCTACGCTCTATATTCAAAACGCATAATTTTCTAACTTTAACTAGTATTTATATATTTGAAATTTGCTTATTTATAAAAAATAATACAGACTACTTTTTCGCTAGTGTATCTTGTAGAACCGAAAGTCTTCGCCTTAAACATAAATACAATATATGTCAACCACAAGTTAATAATGCTTTATATCAGAAAAGTTCATTTGTAAATGCGATTAAAATCTATATTGCACTACCTTTGGAATTTAAATTACCCCAAAGGTTATCTGAATTTTAAACTAATTTAAAGTCCTGGCTTATCAGTAGATCTTTTTACAATCTGAATGAGTACTTTGATAGTGATAGGGATAAATAAGTAAAAGGGCATTATTTTATAAAGATTAGCTTGAAGCTTTAACTAGGTACATAGTACCTACCTCTATTGTAATAAAATTTTAAAAATAGAATATTATCAAACACTATAATTTAATTATAGAATTTAATATAAGATGTTATTCTTCTGAAATTTTATTTTAGTACTTTAATAAGTACTTATTGCATGCCCGCAATGGGTAAATTGTTGTTACTTAATTTTAAAACTACCTACCATCCATTGTACACAATTTATGCAATAAAAATTCTTATTCTTATTCTAGTTTTAAACATTCTCGGAAAAGGACACCTATTCAGAAATCAATAAGAAGAAAAATTTATAAGGATATAAAAGGGAAAGAAAAAGGAATTGGCAAGAATTAAATGTACATTATATTATTAATTGTATTGTTCTATTATACATTATATTGATTATATAGTTAATTTAATTCTAATGATCAATCATTATCATTTCTAAACCAGGATAACATGAAATTGTTAATAATGAGGATTCGATAATAAGTTTATTAACTAATTATCCGCATGATTCTAATATAAATATATATGATAAATGAGGTCATAAGTATAAATTAAACTAAAATTTATCTCCACATTTCCATGAGTTTATAAACTTGCAGATAAATAGCAAAGGTCTCTAAAATGATAACCTTCAGAAAAATCAGTCGAGACGAGAAAATGTAGTAGTAATAATAATGAATTATGGTACTTACGACTTGTTGCGCATTTTGCAAATATCCCTCTTCGCACACGTAAATCTGGTCCGGTAATTTATTATAGTAATCTATGAAACCATTTACAAGTCTATCTTTCTCTTCAACACTTATTTCAAACGAGCCAAATGTAAATAATATTTGAACAAATAAAAATGTTACTGTTATTCTATTCATTTTGCAATATTAAATATGTTTACATTACTGCACCATGAGAAACTGTGACTAATATACGAGAATGAGATAGTCTCGTCTCGCTAATATGAATTTCTTGATTTGAAAATGTTTAACATGAATCAGCAGACGACTACGAAAATCAAAACAAACAAACACAATGCTTTGAATTGACTGGAATTGACGTTCAGCCCGCTATCAAAATAATAGAAATTGTTAAGGCTCCGCCACTGTTTTATCGTCATAAGATTTTGTTTAGGAAATGCGATTTTTTGACGTCAAACGTCTAAATAGGGGTCACTTTTCACAAACTAAATGTAATAGCTTCTACATACGTCCCGATTTGGTCGGGTCCGACATACAATTTGGTCGGGTGTACAACCAAATTGGGACGTGTGTATCGTGATTCGTGGTCGGGCAGAATTAATTATTATTTAATTGATCAAGTTGGATACGTCCACCCGATTTGGTTGTATCCGACCAAATCGGGACGTGTGTATGCGTCGGACCCCCTTCCTGTGGTTGGACCCAATTTCGTGTTCGAAACAAACAAGTGAGGGTCGGACTCCTGCACGAAGGGTTCCGTTATCATGTTGTATTTGAGCCCCACTTCATTTTTTCTGTTTTTAGTTGTTGTTGTTGTTAAAGCGACAATAATAGAAATACATAATCCGAGAAAAATTTAACTCTCTATCCATCACGATTCATGAGATACAACCGGATGACAGACGGACAGACAGACTGACGGACGGACGGATGGAACTGACAGTGAAGTCTTAGTAGGTAATAGGGTCCCGTTTTTCCCCCTGAGGAACGGAAATTCTGTGAGCGCATAGCTGAGTGTGCAGCATTCGTCGTCGCCAACCTCCGTGTCATCGCCTTAAATAAAGACAAGGTAGTTCCTTCATTCCGTCAAAGTCACTGTTTAAAACAGTGACAGTAACGCACAGCCCAAACTGTAGAATCGAACGCAAACCGAAGAAAAAAAAATCGGCTTGGCTTTACTGTTATTGTCAATGTCAGGTCATTTTCAGTCAATTGTCAGTTGATTGTCGTCCGTCGTCCATCTGTGTTGTTTGTGTTGTGTGTGACGTTTGCACTAATTTCAGTTATCATTTCATAAATGAAAATAAATTGATTCATAGACCGAATTAAATAGATCTAGGACGTAGATTTTACAAAGCAGTATGACTGAGACCAAAAAACATTCTCGGACTGTGTCCTCCAACAATAAAATGTAAGTTTCGTGTCACTTATAAATGCAAAAACTTTCTTTTAAACTTTTATTTAGATATTTTTTTGTAAATCTATTGTCTCAGTAACTTTTTGTTAAGAATATAGTTCTAATATTCAAGCTCTAACTGCTGATGAGTACAAGTTTCGTTAAATGCATGTTTTCATTTAAAATTTTATGTTTAATTGCAGTTGGTGGATTACATTTGGTCTGGTTTGTGGGGCAACGTTTTTGACTCGATTTTATAAAGTACTGGAACCGGACCATGTTTGGTAAGTTTAAAAACCTATTTTACTGTCAGAAATCTATTAGTAGGTACTTAGGTATTTTTAACTAATAAAGAGACTTTTTTTGCTGTTGTTGTAAAAAGGCTTAAAAGCTACTGGACCGAATTTAGTGAAAGGAACTTCTTATAAAGATACATTAAATCTTTAGAAGTAGTATACCTCGCGCAGCGAATGGTGACCTCTGCGGTAAGTGGAAGGCGTATGCGCAGAACTCGATATTTATATGAAAATTGAGTTCTGCGCATTCTGCGTTCTTGCCAACATTCGCTGCACTCAAGGGCGGATCCAGCTTTGGCGCCAGGAGGGGGTCACATAGTCGTGGTCAAGTCAAGAACTTATAATTTAATTTTGATAGCAATACTTAATAATAATAATTTGATATTAGTTTTAATATTAGTTTGAAAATTTTGATACAAGTAAAAAGTAAATATTTTATTAATGTACGTACGTACTGTACTTAAAAATATTTATTCTATATTGTACTTACATTTGAAAAACTTAACACATTATAATAACTTGCACATACAGGGTGTCCGGTAATGAATGGCCAAGCGGGCACCTACGGATAGAGGACACTGTGCCGGATCAGAAAAACGAAAGTTATGTTCTATGAAAATCTCTCGGTTTCAGAGATATTAGCCATTTTAAAAATTTTATAAATTTCACTCCGTTCTCTATGTTTTGTGATGCCAAAACTGCAAATGAAGGAATTATCCCAATCTGTTTTTTGGATAGTATTTGGGTAAAGTAGTAGTAAAGGTATAATATGTGGTATTACCAGTATTTAATACCAAATTAATTTCTAATAAAATGAGCAAGAGCATGCTTCCAGGATAAATGTGCTATCGAATGCAAACAATAATTTTTATGACACATTGAAAGTTTTTTTTAAACTAAGTTGAACTCCACTTCATGATTTTTTAATTTTTTAACCTGAACTTTAAGCTTTCCCGGTGTAAAAAAAATGTATGGTCACCCTGGTGCCAAATTAAAAAAAAAGTTTCCTATTTCATTGAGATTCTAAAATGGTATAATATGTGGTATTACCAGCATTTAATACCTAATGGTTCCAAATTAAAAATAATTATAATGTTTAATGTGTTTTTATGTTTTAGGGTAATATTTTTTCATTTGGAAAAAATTCAGGTTAAAAAATTTAAAAAATCATAAAGTTAGAGTTCAATCTTGGTTTAAAAAAAAATTTTCAATGTGCCATAAAAAATATTGTTTGCATTCGATAGCCCATTTATCCTGGAATATTATCCAAAAGAGATTTGAATAATTCCTTCATTTGCAGCTTTGGCATCAAAAAACATAGAGAAAGAAGTGATTTTTTTTTAAATGGTGGATATCTCGGAAACCGAACGACTTTCATGGAACATAACTTTCATTTTTCTGAACCGGCACAGTGTCCTCTATCCGCAGGTGCCCGCTTATCCATTCATTACCGGACACCCTGTATATTGCCATCTCGTTGAAGTTAAGGCGTTCCGATTCCGATTGAGGTTAGGTCTAGCTCATGGACGTATTAATACACCTACTTAGCTAGACGTTATATGGCGCGGTAAAATTCAAATTTTCGATGCGTTTGTTCCCAAACGTTGGTCATCATACATATATTAAATTAATTAAATATTGAAGGTATGTAGTTACATAAAATCTGTATGGTGACAAAATATAAAATATATAAAATCATTATGTTCAATTAGTGGTCCACCTAAGTCCTGGAACCAGCTCAGGGGGGGGTCATGACCCCCATGACCCCCCCCCTGGATCCGCCCTTGGCTGCACTACGTATACTTACATAGTTACTTTTTTCACAATATTACTAACTTATTGCTAGACTCTAATAGGTTCCATGGAAATGGTTTCAGTTGCAATTTAAATAGAATAGAATAAGAATTAAGTAGACGGTAGTTTGACAGAATTTCACATAATATTTTTTGTTAGATGAATGTCATCTCAGTCTGCCTGTGACCATGGAATTTGCAAAGTTCCCGAAACATCAGGTTTAAAATAAAAATAAAAATGTGAATATCAGTTCAAATATAGTATAATTATGAGAATAGAATAAACTACTGAAGCGTTAACTAGGCAAGCACACAACATTATAATAAATTGAAGAGAAAGAGGGAGATGAATAGGTAAAACCGGCCAAGTGTGAGTTGGACTTGCACATAGAGATTTCCGTAACAAGCTGTATGGAAGCCGACTACAAGGAAAGGGTTGTGTTTTTCGCGCTTATCTTTGTTTTTTGTTATATTCTTTACTAGCGACCCGCTCCGGCTTCGCACGGGTACATTATGAATGTATTATACATATAAACCTTCCTCTTGAATCACTCTATCTATTAAAAAAACTGCATCAAAATCTGTTGCGTAGTTTTATATATAGGGAAAGAAAAAGCGACTTTGTTTTACTATGTAGTGTTTCAACTCTCTAGCTATCACAGTTCATGAGAGACAGCCTGGTGACAGACAGAGAGTGAAGTCTTAGTTATAGGGTTCCCTTATGTATGGAACGGTAAAAAGTTTAAAAAATTAAGATTGAATATTTTACACAATGCTAGTTTAAAACTTATAATATACTAGCTGTCCCAGCAAACATCGCTTTGCCATATATATAATAAAACTAAAGGGTACAAAATAAAAAATTGAAAGTGGCCGATTCTCAGACCCACTGAATATGCATATAATAAAATTTCATAAAAATCGTTCAAGCTGTTTCGGAGGAGTATGGTAACTAACATTGTGACTCGAGAATTTTATATTATTACATAGTATAAAACAAAGTCACTTTCCGCTGTCTATCCCTATGTATGCTTAGATCTTTAAAACTACACAACGGATTTTAATGCAGTTTTTTTAATAGATAGAGTGATTCAAGATGGTATATATGTATAATACATGCATAATATAGCCGTGCGAAGCCGGAATGAGTCACTAGTATTAGATATAGGGATGAACCAGATATCTGAATGGAAAATTGCTTACACAATTAACAATTAACTTTTTAATGATATTTCCTTGTGTTTTAGCTGGGATGAAACACACTTTGGTAAAATGGCAAGTTGGTATATAAACAGAACATTTTTCTTTGATGTCCACCCTCCCTTAGGAAAGGTAAGTACTACTTCCTGTCTATTCTATTCTACAAATATTATCTATATAAATAAAAATCAATTGCTGTTCGTTAGCCTCGCTAAAACTCGAGAATGGCTTAACCGATTTAGATGTTTTTGAAATGTTTGTCGTAGTCCAGGGAAGGTTTCAATGGTGAGAAACAGCGGACTTACGCGGGTGAAACCGTGGGGCGCAGCTAGTAAAGCTATAAGTTTGTGTTTTTTACTTCTTCATGCTAAAACTATTTACAATGTAACTTGGTATGTGGCTATGCCCTGGATTAGCACATAGACTACTTTTATCGTGTTATTCCCACGGTATCGAGTCTTACGCGGGTAAAACTACCGGGCGCAGCTAGTATTAAGTACAGTATGGGTCATAAGTAATTTATCAGTTTGCTACAATAATACTATCAACAAGTATTGGACATACAACTTTCTTCTAATAGACGTTACACACAAACATAAATACTTGAATTAAAAGTGCCTACTCAGTGTGATTATTATTTTCATAGCTATGTATTTAGTTGTGTGAGTGGTATAAGCCGCCACCCGCTACACCAACCGACGTGGGTTCGATCCACAGGTTACGTTGTTATAATGTGCAAATAATGCTGCACAGGATTGTAAACGTTACAGTGGAGAGAGACTTCTGTCCGTTGATTGTATACCTAATATAATTTTTATTTAACAAGTAGCTGCACACGGCTATTTTTAACACGCTTTTATTAGTTTCACCTGTATGTATGTAACCGACTCCTTTGGGCACGATTTTGTTTTCGCATAAGTTCTGATCCCATAGGATTATCGGGAAAAGTAGCCAAGACTCCAGCTATCTACACACCAAGTTTAGTTAAAATAAGTTCAGTTGTTTGTGCTTGAAGAGGTTACAAACTTACATGTCTTGAAAGGAGCAGTTTTAATAGGTATAGTAAAATTATTAGTTTGAAAACATTCCAATAATAGTAGTTGTAGAACTCTACGGTGGATCTGCAATTATGCTGCTGACCGTACATAAATTGGAATACTAAGTGTGATTTTAATGTTACAGATGTTAATAGGATTATCAGGAAAACTGACTGGATATGATGGGAAATTCGCGTTTGAAAAACCAGGGGACAAGTATGACGGAGCTAGATATGAGGGCATGAGAATTGTAAGTCTTATTAGATTGAATCCAAATGTATTGACGTGAAATATCTTCACTACATAGTATAAAACAAAGTCGCTTCCTCTGTCCCTATGTCCCTATATCTTTTTGTATGCTTAAATCTTTAAATCTACGCAACGGATTTTGATGCGGTTCTTTTTAATAGATAGAGTGATTCAAGAGGAAGGTTTATATGTATAATACATGCATAAAATAGCCGTGCGAAGCCGGTGCGCGTCGCTAGTTAAATAATAAATTTCTAAGCTCATAGTGTATATTTTTGATGTATTTGTTTTATTATTAAAAACATTGGTAACTTTTTGGATTTTAAACCAGATAATCAATCTTTCGCTGCTGTTTCGGTGAATAGCCTGAACAGGGTCATTCATTTTCATATATTTTGATTCATCTATATGTGCATGCGTTTTTTATGTAATTTTCAGTTCTGCACCGCACTTGGGGCATTAATAATACCCCTGACTTTCCTCAGTGTATGGGAAATGACTAAATCATTGGAATCTACTTTGATCGGAACATTGCTACTTTTGTGTGGTAAGTTTTATACAAAGACTCGTGTAAGTAGGTAGGTCAGCACCTACTTACACGACCCAATTGGTCACCATGTCTTGCATTGGACTTACGACCCTCACTACATAGTATAAAACAAAGTCGCTTTCTCTGTCCCTATGTATGCTTAAATCTTTAAAACCACGCAACGGATTTTGATGTGGTTTTTTTAATAGATAGAGTGATTCAAGAGGAAGGTTTATGTATAACTAGCGCTCCGGCTTCGCACGGCTATATTATGCATGTATTATACATATAAACCTTCCTCTTGAATCACTCTATCTATTAAAGTTTTTAGTTTTAAAGATCTAAGCATACAAAGGGAAATAGGGACAGAAAAACCGATTTTGTTTTATACTATTTAGTGATGCATGCATAATATAACTGTGCGAAGCCGGGGCGGGTCGCTAGTCTTCTAATAAACGTTACACACAACCAACTTGAATTAAAAGTACTCAGTGTGATTATTATTTTCAACATGTTAGCTATGTGTTTAGTTGTGTGAGTGGTATAAGCCGTCACCCGCTACACCAACCGACGACGTTGGTTCGACCCACAGGTTACGTTGTTATAATGTTCAAATAGTGCTGCACAGGATTGTAAACGTTACGGTGGGCAGACTCTTTTGACCGTTGATTGTACCCCTTACAACAGTTGGATTATTTACTTTGTTTGCAGATGTTGGATTCCTAACACTAAACAGATATATACTCTTGGATCCTATACTGTTGTTCTTCATGAGCTGTTCCATTTATGGTGCATTTAAGGTGAGAATAGTTGATAAACAATAGTAAATTAGAAAGTTTGTTAGGCTATGCCGAAAATGTATCGCACATGGAAAATTTAAAACAAAAAGCATTTTTTGCATCTCTAATCATAAATCATTTATTCATCATGTCATCAGATTTTGTAATATTGGCAAGTCAATTATATAAATAATTCACTTATTAGGTAGTTATGCTATTATAAAAAATTATCTCTGAAAATGGTAGTTACATTAAAAAAATGGGTGCGCGTGAGAAGTTATACATCCGTATGTTTGTCTGTCCGTCCGTCCGTCTGATATTTATTTTGCGGGCAGCTTCAACCTGTTACTTTAGTGTTACAGTGATGCCGCATCTTAAAAGTTTCACTCTCGCAGCTTCGACCTGTTTTACATTTGGGTTACACAGCTGCAACATGAGACTTTTGTGTTACAGATGCGCGCTCATCTTAAAAGTTTCACTCTCATCATTTTTTCATAACGCGCCTAAAAAAGTATAACTTCAAAAACAATAGCAACTCATCAGCTAGATAGATAGATATATCTTTATTTGGTCTACAACAAAACTAAAACTTAGACACAACTTATTTTTGATATGACTAAAAATAACAGACTTTCTTAAATATTCTAAGCTATGTTATTTGTAACACAGTAACTGCCGTTTCCAATAACTTACTAGAGTTAACAGATAGATAGCTATCTGAGATAAATAGTAAGTTTCGATCTATCTTTGAAATGCGTTTCACAAGCTTTGGTTACAGCTATCTATCTTTGAAGATAGATAGATAAACAGAGCTATCCAAACCTCCCGTGCGTTTCGTTACTGCTGATTGTACACGAAACAGTATTTATAAATTTACGTTCTTTTTTTTGGGAGTGATTTATTTTGCTAGTTACCTTAATAATATTCATTATTGATTTAAAATACTCGTACACTTTTATTTATCCCTAATTTATTAATAATACGATTTCATCTGTTGATGGTGTAACCGAAATAAAACGCTTTTGTCAGCCTCATCTGTCGCGTTCCCGTCAGTTACGTCAGTTTCCTATGTCGCCGCCAAATAAGCTCCAGCTCAACTATGTGTTGCATAAATGCAACGCTGATTCAGCAGGGACATCACGAATCATACAAATCAAAAATGATATTGGGCTCCATAATCACACAAGATTCACTTGATTATTGTTATTCTAGGTTCGAACATTAACAGACGAAGGCACCGATCCATTCTCCCCGCGCATGCTGACATATCAACTGTTCTTAGGATCCTCGTTAGCTTGCACCATGTCTGTCAAATTCGTTGGACTGTTCGTGGTATTGTTTGTTGGACTCAGGACTGTAGCTGACTTGTGGAACGTTCTTGGTGACCTTAGCAAACCTGTTGTGAGTATATTTTGTACCCATACTAGCAGTTGTTTACGCATTTGATCAAACGTATCGTATTTACCATGAAACTTTATGACTAAATTGAGCCAATATGCAAGCAGATATAACTAAAACAGTATTGTATTTATTTGTGTGTTTAATTTGATATTTAAAAGCCATATTTTTGTAAATACTTTATATTATCATCTATTACAGGTTATGTTTGTATCCTGCTTGAGTAAATTCACGACCTACCATTAAAGCTGAATCAGTTCTTTTCCATCCAAAGGTTGCCTGAAAGAAATTCGCTTTCAGCGATAAGGCCGCCCATTTGTGCAACTTATACTTTCTAGCTATTTCTTTACTTTGTGTATGTCGTCTTTTGTTTCTCCCTGTGTTGTACAAATAAAGTTATCTATCTATTTCTGTCTCTTTAATTCTTAAGTATTTTTCGGAATTTTCACTTTAATTGTGCTTTCCTAAATCGCACACTGTGTGTTTTTTACCTAAACCCATAATAAGGGTTTTATATTACCAAATATTCGAATTTGACCTTATTTTGAATGTTTTAGAGCCTTACAATAAAACATTTGATTGGACGATCAATAACGCTGATTCTATGGCCGACAATGCTGTATATCTTCTTTTTCTGGATACATCTTACTGTGTTGAATAGAAGGTAAGCATTTGCCAGCCATCTAAGCCGCCATTAAGGTGGACGCACATTGATCAAAGCCGAAAGAATCGAATTTTTGCCATGCACGGGAAAAGGTACTTTCTATTAATAGAGATAAGGTACATTTATATTTCAGAGTCGGTCGCCTCTGACGATGCGGTCGACTCTGATGCCGTCATCACTACATAGTATAAAACAAAGTCGCTTTTTCTGTCCCTATTTCCCTTTGACCGCTTAGAACTTTAAAACTACGCAACGGATTTAGATGCGGTTTTTTTTAATAGATAGAGTGATTCAAGAGGAAGGTTTATATGTATAATACATGCATAATATAGCCGTGCGAAGCCGGAGCGGGTCGCTAGTCTGAAATATAAATGTAGGTATCTTATCTCTATTATTATAAGGTCGGCAAAAATTAGATTTAATCACTATAATCAGCACCAAACCACTTATACAAATTATTGTTTTCAGTGGTAACGGCGATGGTTTCTATTCATCCGGCTTCCAAGCTCGGCTGATAGGTAACAGCTTGCACAATGCTAGTGCGCCGCGCGTCGTCGCATACGGTGCGCTCGTCTCGTTGAAGAACCATCGCACGGGCGGAGGGTACCTGCACTCACATCACCATCTGTACCCGCAGGGAGTCGGGGTTAGGCAGCAGCAGGTACACTCCACGGTCAAAAGTCTCTGCCCACCGTAACGTTTACAATCCTGTGCAGCACTTTTTGAACATTATAACAACGTAACCTGTAGATCGAACCCACGTCGGTTGGTGTAGCGGGTGGCGGCTTATACCACTCACACAACTAAACACATAGCTAACATGTTGAAAATAATAATCACACTGAGTACTTTTAATTCAAGTATTTAAGTTTGTGTGTAACGTATATTAAAAGAAGGTCGTTACTCCAATACTTGTTGATAGTATTATTGTTCATTTGTGTTGTTCATTTGTTATTGTAAGTTGCAGTTGCAGTTGATCATGTAAGTAAATGATCAGCGGGTAACGGAATTGCTGACATACCACAGAGTTCTTAAACTGCAATTAAAATAATGCTTTCGTTATATTTTTTTGTCTGATAAATCTATACTAATATTACAAAGCTGAAGAGTTTGTTTGTTTGTTTGTTTGAACGCGCTAATCTCAGGAACTACTGGTTCGAATTGAAAAATTCTTTTTGTGTTGGATAGTCCATTTATCGAGGAAGGCTATAGGCTACTTTTTATCCCGATATTCCCACGGGATCGGGAGTTACGCGGGTGAAACCGCGGGGCGCAGCTATTCATGATATGAAGGGCTTTGAAATTCATCTTGAGCAATACCTTAATGTCCGTAAATTTTAACATAAGCCTTAGTTAGAAACATTCTTATAATAGCAATTTTACCATCTCCATTATTTCTTTATATAACCAGGCAGACCGATATGCGCCAATTCACGGTGGAAATACTAAATGTCACGCACTAAGCGTTTTGCTTCATCATACCTTATTCGTACCGCAAGGGAATAGAATCGGTTGCCTGTGTCTGTCTCCTTGACGTGTACAATTTGGGGGTCTTCAAGTCGCTAGTGAATAGGTATATTCTGAAAAAGCGTGCCACATTTTAGGCCGCATCGTCTACCTACCATTAAGAGGAAAGGGTACCGGGGGTTGTCTCCATACAAACTATTACAAACGTAGTTGACTGTTTCCTCCTTGGATAATGACACTAGAGTAAATATTTTTGGTGGATAAAACTTATAACTGCCATGACCATGCCTCTATTTTTCGTTTATTTTATTTATTTTTTTAATATTAATTTCTATGATAATAAAAAATTAAAAATAAATAAATAAATATGTGCATAGTCATGGCAGTTATAGGTGTTATGGCACACAAATGTTTGTGCTAGTGTCATTATCCAGGGATGAAACAGTCGACTACGTTTGTATGGAGAGAGCGCAGGTACCCTTTCACCTTAAGCAGTGATAGTGGTCAAACGCTGACCTATCATTTGATAAAACATATTTAATCGCCAGATAACAACATACACTCACAAAGACGAGAACAATCGTTGGATAATGAAACCTTACGACCGTGAGAAGGTAGATGGCGTTGTCGTCGTCCGCAGCGGTGACCTGGTCCGATTGACGCACGTACAGACAGCACGGAACTTGCACTCGCATCGAGAGAGGGCGCCACTTACCACTAAATATTTGCAGGTTACAGGCTATGGGGAGGTAAGACGTATTTATATTACTAACTAGCGACGTGCCCTGGCTTCGCACGGCTATATTATGCATGTATTATACATATAAACCTTTCTCTTGAATCACTCCATCTATTTAAAACAACCGCATCAAAATCCGTTGCGTAGTTTTAAAGATCTAAGCATACATAGGAACAGACAAAGAAAAAGTGACTTTGTTTTATACTATGTAATGATATTATAAAGAGAAAATAAATTGTTGGTTTTTAAGGTTCCGTACCCAAAGGGTAAAAACGGGACCCTATTACTAAGACTTCACTGTCCGTCCATCTGTCACCAGGCTGTATCTCATGAACCGTGATAGCTAGACAGTTGAAATTTTTACAGATAATGTATTTCTGTTGCCGCTATAACAACAAAATGAAAACGAAATTAAGTAGGGTTCCCATACCTATTCCATACGGAACCCTCCATGCGCGAGACCGACTCGCACTTGGTCGGTTTTTGTTTTTCTAACACTACTGGATCGATTTTAATGATACTTGTAAGTATATAATGAATCCTTGGAAGTAAGCACGGGCTTCGTTTTACGACCTCTGTGACATGATGGGCGAACACCCACATCCGACGCAGAAGGTTGCGTTTTCGATTCCCGCCGTCAAACAAGTATTTGTGTACCTACAGATATTTTGTTTTTTAAACTTTTTTTTGTAACCTAGGTAAAATAATATGTTTATAATATAAAAATATATTATATCCATTGTCTGGCTACAGAACACAAGCCTAGTTGCTTTGGCTTGGTTGGAGCCAGATCACTAATATAATAAAGATATTTTTTTTGTTTGTAACGAATAGGCTTTGAAATTACTAAACCGATTTTCATGAAACTTGGTATGAGGATACATTTATTCATTGAGAATAACGTAGGCTACTTTTTATCCCGATATTCCCACGAGATCGGGAATTACGTGGGTAAAACGACCTGGAGCAGCTAGTATAATTTTATATTATTTTACAGGATGGTATAGGAGACGCGAATGACGTGTGGAAGATTGTGATTTCCGGTGGTAAAGATGGGGACGAGATACAGACAGTTAGAAGCAAGCTTATGTTCGTTCATTATTTACAGGTAAGTTAATGTTTATATATTTAGGGCCCCGCACCTCGAGAGGGTAAAATACGAAATCCTTATAAAAAGTGTTTTCTTCGGTGCTCGCTATTTGAACTTATAAAAAAGTACTTTTGTTACTACGGGCTGTTTTAACTAGTCTCTTTAGTTGGGTCCTTTTGCGGGAGGATGCAGTGGGCTTGCTATACTATACTATACCTATACTCTTAGCTTAGTCTAAATTTTTCCGAAAAAGGCATCCCGGCCGGCTTAAGACTCAATGTTTTCTTTAGAGAAATCCGTTGGTGCACGACTGGCCAGGACTCGAACCCACGACTTTTGGAATAAAAGTCGAGGTATCTACCACTAGGCCATCACCACTCTCTTAATAATTCTATTTATAGCGTACATCTCGTTTTTATTTTGTAGAAACTTCCTTGGATAGTTTCCTAGATCACAAGTAGATTTAGGTTGCGTATATTTAGCAAGTTTTATTTTTAAACTAGCTTTTTAAAGTTGTCTAGCACCTATAACACAAGTCTAGTTACTTAAGATTGGGGCTAGATGGCGATGTGTGGAATGTCCTGTAATATTTATTTATTTATTTTATTTGTTTCTACGACCCAGTTGGCACAATGGTCACCATGCCGGACTGCCAAACACAGAGTTGCGGGTTCGATTCCCGCCTCAGACAAGTCTTTATGCTTAGATATTTGCCTGTGGTCTGGTTGTTGCTATGTATTATAAGTATTTACAAAAGAAAAATTATATAAGTAGTATATCCGTTGTCTAGCACTAATAACACAAGTGTAGTTAGTTAGCTTGGGGCTAGATGGCGATGTGTGGAATGTCCTGCAATGTTTATTTATTTTAAGTTATTTAATCACCATAGTATTGCTAAGTCTAGGTATATGTGTCACTAGATACTTAATTTGTTGTGTTTATATTATTCAGGCATGTACATTAACAACGACCGGGAAACAGCTACCGAAATGGGGGTACGAGCAACAGGAAGTTGCTTGCAACCCCAATTTGAGGGACAAAAACGCGCTCTGGAACGTCGAGGACAATATTTTTGAAGACTGTATGTACCATTGTAATTGGGGATGATCATCCCCCTTAGATAAGATTGTTTTCCATTATCGATATCGCCGATCGACAGACTTTTTTTGATATATGAAATTGACATAAGCCAACGAAAAGTCACGTGGTCTTGCGTTAGAGAAAAAAAAATGGAAGACAAGTTTCATCTAATGCCAATTTCATACAATTAAATCTGTCGATTCGCTTTATCGATAACTAGCGACCCGCTCCGGCTTCGCACGGGTTATTATATAACCTTCCTCTTGAATCACTCTATCTATTAAAAAACCGCATCAAAATCCGTTGCGTAGTTTTAAAGATATAAGCATATGTAGGAGCCAGGTGATCGACTCCCATAGGATGATGTTGCGGCCGGCCCGGCCAGACCGGCCGGAGAAATTAAACCAAAGACACAAGTGCTGTGTTCCGTGGATGATTTAATTCTGATTATAATTTTGATAAAATGTTTAAACTAAAATATTGTAATAAGGTAAAGGAATGCAGTGAGTACAAAGGTCGTCCCGTGGCCGCTCCACGTGACGACTATATTGCGGTGTCAGCATGTAGGTGTTGTTTGTTACATACTAGTGACAGTGTACGGCTTGGCCCGTACAGCATACATAGGGACAGTCAGCGGAATGTGATACTATGTAATGAAATGATAGAAAGTAATCTTGTCTAAGGCTTTAGCGTTTTTTCTACACTTGCTTTATTAACTTCATAGATCCGATTAGATTAGGTCCGGAATAGTGCCTAACCAAGTATTATAACCAGCTAAAGTTTCTTCAAGAGATATCAATGTTAAAATCTTAAAAAATCTCTTGAAATGGTTATTTTTTTTCCTTGATAACAAAAGGCAGATGTTGGGAAATACTAACATCTGAGGAATCTATAGGAAATCCTCTAGATTTTCAGCGAAAATTCAGAGATTTTCCTTATAATTGTGGAGTTTGAATTCTCCAGTGGTTTTCTTTTCTGAGCAACACCATCAAGAAAGCATCATTGTAGAGTTCGTGGCGAACTTAATAGTGCTCTTAGTTAGCTGTAATCAATTACAAATTCGATGTGTAAAATTTACCTGTTACGCACTGCCCTATCCTCGGGGCCGCCATTTTTGATCCCAACTCTAACTATTCAAGCCAACAAACAAAAAATCAAGCTGCGATTGCATTTAAACTCCTGGCCATAATGACCATTCTGACCCTACTCGAAAATTACTTTATTGTTTTTCTTCCACAATGTATTTTGAACCTTATGTCTCTCTCCACTACAGCTAACTAAGAGCACTATTTAGTTCGCCACGAACTCTACAATTATGCTTTCTTGATGGTGCTGCTCAGAAAAGAGGCAAAAAACCACTGGAGAATTCAAACTGCACAATTATAAGGGAAATCTCTGAATTTTCGCTGAAAATCTAGAGGATTTCCTCTAGATTCCTCAGATGTTGGGATACCTAACATCTGCCTTTTGCTAACAAGGAAAAAAAATAAACATTTCAAGAGATTTTTTAAGATTTTAACATTGATATCTCTTGAAGAATTAGAAAAAAACGCTAAAGGGGGCTGCCTGAGGCAAGAATATTTTTTAATAATTTTGAACCTTATGTCTCTCTCCACAGTGCCTAAAATGTCGTTCGAGTCATACGCATCAGGGTTTATAGAGAGATTCATAGAATCCCACGCAGTAATGTTCCAAGGGAACTCCGGACTCAAGCCCAAAGAGGGGGAGGTTACATCACAGCCGTGGCAATGGCCGATTAATTACAGGGTAAGTAAACAACATAGCAATTTTTTATCATTTTCAACTACTTGTATACGGGCTGTTTTTCGCAACTAGACCTCTGTGGTTGGGTCCTTTTTGCGTGAGGATGGAAAAAATCTTGCCCTGCACCTACCTATACTACCCTCTTAGCTTAGTCGACCATATCCAGTGGGAGGAAACTTGTCAAAACGTTTGGAGTCAACTAAACCATCACGATGTTTTCCTTCACCGTAAGAACAATGTAAATTTGCGTACACAAAATTGTAAGCAAAGCAAAAGCAGTCCAAATCTCGTGGGTATAAAAATAAAATCTATAAGTAAGTACTTTAATATTATAAAGCTGAAGAGTTTGTTTGTTTGAACGCGCTAATCTCAGGAACTACTGGTTCGAATTGAAAAAATAATTTTGTGTAGCAGTAGCGCGCGTAGTAGTAGTAGGGACTAAAAAGTAGCCTGTGTTAAACCAGTTGTTTTGCGTTTGAACCCATTCTAGCCTCAGCTTATAGACTATTACTAGGTAGACTAGTTAGTTTATAGACTTTTAACTTTATTTTCGTTTTCCTAGGGTCAGTTTTTCTCTGGCAGCGGTCACAGGATATACTTACTCGGCAACCCTGTAGTGTGGTGGGGCAACCTCGCGTTCTTAGCGCTGTTCCTCATTATATTCATAGTTAATTCTATTAAAGAGAAGAGATCTCAGGCGTTTAAGATACCTATAGTTGGTAAGTAGATACATGGCTTCATTTGTAAAACAAATTAACGATACCTATATCAATAATACAGGATGAGTTTTAGGGTTCCGTACTTCCAACGGTAAAAAAGGAACCCTTAAAAGATCGCTCTGTTGCCGTTCTGTCCGTCCGTCACCAGGCTGTATCTCATGAACCATGATAGCTAGACAGTTGAAATGTTCGCAGACGAAGTATTTGCCGCTACAACAACAATATTTTAAATGGGCCTTCGGGATTATGTCCACAACTATAAGGCCCCTCGCCCACGGCGACTTTTTGTAGCGATGTAGTAGCGATGCTGTCGCGCGTTCGCATCGATGCGATCGCTAGCTGTGTGCCATCGCCCACATAACCACGATTCAGTCGCGATGCAAACGCGATTCAGTACGGTTTGTATGACTTATTTGACGTTTTGCCGACACGGTCGCGCGTTTGCGTCAAAACAGTCGCGATGCTGTTGCGTGTTGCGTGTTGTTGTTGACATTGCGTATGTAGCGCGTTGCAAATGCGACTAACATGCGTTAGTGGTGATGCTGTCGCGCGTTTATGAAACGTCAAAACAGTCGCGATGCTGTTGCGTGTTGTTGTTGACATTGCGTATGTAGCGCGTTGCAAATGCGACTAACATGCGTTAGTGGTGATGCTGTCGCGCGTTTATGAAACGTCAAAACAGTCGCGATGCTGTTGCGTGTTGTTGTTGACATTGCGTATGTAGCGCGTTGCAAATGCGACTAACATGCGTTAGTGGTGATGCTGTCGCGCGTTTATGAAACGCGCGTTTGCATCGCTACAAAAAGTCGCCGTGGGCGAGGGCCCTAAGAGATAGCGAAAAATACTGAAAGGTAACTAAAAAAGAAAAAAATACATTATTAAATTCTTTGACGTTTAAAAAGGTGAACCTTTATCATGAAGTTTTTTTTACCTAGGACCGAAATTACCACTTAGTTTTATTACCGGACTACGGCGAAGCCAAAACGGAGGGTTATGTTTTTGACCCGTATGTATTACTAGCTGCGTCCTGCGGTTTCACCCGCGTAAGTCCCGATCCCGTGGGAATATCGGGATAAAAAGTAGCCTATGTGTTAATCCAGATCTCCAGCTATCTAGGTACCGAGTTTCATCGCAATCGGTCCTGTAGTTCTTGCGTGAAGGAGTAACAAACATACACACACACACACACACACGCACACACAAACTTTCACATTTATAATATTAGTAGGACTAGCTGCGTCCTGCAGTTTCACCCGCGTAAGTCCCGATCCCGTGAGAATATCGGGATAAAAAGTAGCCTATGTGTTAATCCAGATCTCCAGCTATCTAGGTACCGAGTTTCATCGCAATCGGTCCTGTAGTTCTTGCGTGAAGGAGTAACAAACATATACACACACACACACACACACACACACACACACACGCACACACAAACTTTCACATTTATAATATTAGTAGGATTGTTTTTTTTATATCATATCAGATGATAAAACCCGGTCCCTTCTAAACGCTGCCGGTTGGACGTTCACCGGATGGGCGTTGCACTACGTACCGTTCTGGGCGATGGGTCGAGTGCTGTACTTCCATCATTACTTCCCAGCACTTGTGTTCAGCTCTATGCTTACAGGTACACTTCAATTTAACTAACCAGCCATTTTATACACTACTTGTACTTGTATTTTCGTTTAGCAGATAGTCACTTAAGTAAGAATTTATTTTGTGGTATTTTTTTATATGTAATCATTTTCGTTGTTTTTATGGTGCAATAAAGGGTTTATCTATCTATCTGTCTTGTTCTGTATACGGGCTGTATTTTTGATGTATTTTTTGAATACAAAACTTCATTGGTGCACATCTGGCTAGTATTCGTAGCTACGACCTTCACTACATAGTATAAAATAGAGTCACTTTTCGCCGTCCCTATGTCCCTATATCCCTATGTATGCTTAAATCTTTAAAACTACGCAACGGATTTTGATGCGGTTTTTTTAATAGATAGTGATTCAAGAGGAAGGTTTATAAGTATTATACAATCACGCACAATGGCCCAAATAATGAGGCTAAGTCCGGAAACAGGCCCGTAAAACTAAAACTAAACTAAGTATAATACATGCATAATACAGCCGTGCGAAGCCGGGGCGGGTCGCTAGTTAGAATAAAATTCGAGAAATACTTGTACCACACCGTTTTCCGAAAAACAGCCAAGTTATTTACCTCGAAAATCCATAAGTAAACTAAAAGAAAAATGTCTAAGGTAGGCACTAGCCTACCTTAGACATTTTTCTAACAAGTACTAACTTGTGCAGTGACAATTATAGAGTTTTTAATCCTTTCTTCTTTCCCCAGGTATCCTCACAGAATACCTCCTGCTAAGCATCAGAAGCTACCTGACCATAGAGCTAGGTAAAACGGTATACCACTGCATCATTGGCTTAGTGATATCGACGACAGTGTATAGTTTCTATTTGTTCTCGCCGCTAGCTTACGGTATGAACGGGCCTTTGGCTCATGAGCCTAACTCTACTATGGCCGGCCTTAAGTGGATGGAGTCTTGGGAATTTTAAGTGTCAAAATGTGCCGACCGTGTACGTACAATCGACGCTCAAAAGTCCACCGCCACCGTAACGTTTTACAATCTGGTGCCGCACTATTTGAACATTATAACAACGTAACCTGAGGATTGAACCCACGTTGGTTGGTGTAGCGGGTGGCGGCTTATACCACTCACAATTAAAGACATAGCTATCATGTTGAAAATAATAATCACACTGAGTACTTTTAATTCAAGTATTTGTTTGTGTGTAACGTCTATTATAAGAAGGTCGTGATAGTGGACTTATGAGGCATACTGTACCATGACAATATTGTGTTTCTGTTGACATTAACTGTTTGGCCTGATTGAAACGAACATTATTGTCCTCTACACAGTTTAGAGTTTCTATTTACCGCCTCTTGTTTACGATATGAACAAAGTTTTGTAAAAACCATAGCGACCGTTATAGAACCATGAAAGTATTGCATTTCTCTTTGCATTAACTGTCATCTGTAAAGTACGGCCTTACAGATGCAGTATTTAATTTCAGACAACAATCTGCCCGAAGTGCTCGTTTAAAAATTTTGAAAAATAAAAAAAAATATTGTTCCATTTTGGTTTGATATTTTCTAACGGCCAGTATTTATACGAATGTCTTTAAAAATGATTATTTTATTTGTTTTTATTCATGCTTACATTTTATACAATTTTGATTTATAAATGTAATTAGGCTGGCCGCCAAATCGAACCACCACCGCTTCAATTCGATATCTAAAGTATTCCATAACACAATTTGTATTTATTGGTATTTATATTCTTTAAATAAAAACAAAAATTCGTCCTTTACGCCCCTTCGGCCGGTTTTTCTAAGTCCCCTAGATTTGTTTGTTTGTTGTGATTTGTTTCCAAGTACAGACTTTTTTGTCCTCTCTTACTATATTATAGATGAATCAAAGGTGCTATCTGCTAGGACTGTAATAATACTCATCATTTATAAAGTTTTTAGTAGAAAGAATGTTGTTTTAGTAACGAAATGTATTTAATTAGATAAGTAGTAGTTGTAAGAAAAATATCAACAATTTGTAAACGTAAAGACTTATTTATCCGTCCTCTTATATTTTAAACTTAATTATATTTTTTGAGAAATTATTTCTAATTTATATTAACATAATAATACTTAGTGGAAAATTCAGAATAAAGTGTTTTCTAACTAACTGAAGTTATTGTATTTTTATTTAAAGTAAGTATATTAATAAGGCTGACCGAATGAAAAGTAAGTACTTACTAATTCCACAATAATAATATAGGTTCTAATAGGTAGTTACCTATAGTTTCATCGCCTAGGCTAATATCAAGAAACTTATGCCTGTAAGGTACAAACATGGATTTCTATGCCTAACATGGCTTATATTGGCTTATATAGATTGTTCATACTTTCCACCAAAGGTCATCATTCGTCGCGCGGACTGTAGGTACTACTATAGGCACCTTATTTTTTCTGTTCTGTGATAGGCACACTATAAGTACCTAATGAAGATAGTTGCAGTCCCAGGAGAAGATGACGGGACGAGTTGGACTAGGTTGGACTAGGGACTGGACCAAGTTGGCAGTAGACAGGGACTCGTGGAAAGGATGAGGCCAAGGATTTTTTAACTAATGACACAGTGTGCTCTGCGCATAATTATGGAAAACACGCTGCGTCCTCGATAGTTATAGGCATAGAATTTGAGGTTCGTACTTGGTTGTTCCATTTTAATTTTTCATTTCTTTGCGACTTTTTATAGAATAAGAATTTTTATTGCATAAATTGTGTACAATGGATGGTAGGTAGTTTTAAAATTAAGTAACAACAATTTACCCATTGCGGGCATGCAATAAGTACTTATTAAAAGTACTAAAATAATTAAAAGTACTAAAATAATTTTTGTTACGACCTGCAGTTTATTGCGCCTGGAATTAAGTTCGACGGATATTTTTTGAACTAAATAACGTTTTGGAAATCAACTTGAAATCTACTCCTACTAGCGCCACTCTAATAAGACTAGAGATTTTTTCTTTCAAATAACGTTTCGTTCTACGTTGAAATTAGAAATTACGTTTCATTTCACACAAAAACGAAATAGTTGTGTACTGGCAATAACTACCAAAATGACTTTTAATTTAATAAATTACTGATTACCTTTACTCAAATTCAGTATAATTTGGTTTTTCTTTCTTTGAAGATATGAAATCATCATAGTTTGTTGCAAATTATCATTTTAAATACATTTTTTAATATAATTTCGCATAAAGACTTTTCTACCATTTTTTTTTCTTACTGGCCATCACGGTACATAAAAAGTTTGACACAAAAAAAACATAATTACAAATGGCGTTTACTTAGTGTAGACAGATGTATTCACAGCCACGATGGGCGATGATTCTTTGATATTACGAGAAGATGGCTATATACGCATGAACTTTCCTGTTGCTTCTCTTACGTATCATAGTAATTTAAATATAATTCTGGTGAAGACTGATGTAGGTGGTGTGCACGTTTTGGATGTGAACTCGGGTGTGATTCTGCAATCTTCTTGCTTGTCAGCGGGTAAGTGGAATACTTTTATTCTAATAACCGCCGTTTTACTCGATTCTAACTGGCGACTAATAGTTAAAACTTTGATTATGTTATTGATTTGTCAGTAAAAGCTACATTTACATTGCGGTAGTTTGCGATGGCCTACATTGTTAGTGTTTGACAGTTCGCTATAAACAATGCCCTATTATTCCCAATGAGACCGGATAATGTTCGTTATAGACGATGGGGGTACGCTGGGTGTGGAGTATGCCTCTGGCGCGGATCGGGTGTTCGTGTGGGATAACAGCGGTATCGGCGCCCGAACCGACTACAACGGAGTGTTGCTACTGCATACGGCGCTGCAGCGACCCCTGCCTTCCTCACAGATCGAGAAGAACATAAGGGTTGAGCTTGTTCTATCTGAGGTAGGTTATATCAACTACTATCATTATAATCTCTTTGTCTAACCTAACAACACATATTACTATCAATTAGTCGCCTATACATAAATATACTGGGTGCTATAGGTTCTGTTCAAGCCTACTCCATCTGCCAGGCACTACAGCTTTTAATAACAAGGATTAAAGTTGCTGGTGCGGTATCAATCATCTAGATTAGATGTAAAAGGCCAATAAATAAACATAAATAAAATGGCTTAATGGTAGATACCTCATCTTTCATTCTGAAGGTCGTGGGTTCGAATCCCGGCTGACCGTGCATCAATCTATTTTTCTTAAGAAAAATTTATGTGCGCTAATTGACATTGCTCTTACGGTGAAGGAATACATCGTGATGAAACCCGGCTTAGTTGACTCCAGAAGTATTGACAAGTTCTCTCCTCTGGACATAGTCGATTAAGCTAAGAGGGTAGTAGGTGCTGGGCAAGCCTACTCCATCCTCATGCAAAAAGGACCCGATTAAAAAGGGTCTAATCGTGGAAAACAGCCCATATACAAGTACAAGTAGACTTAAATATATCACACTGCACAGCATGGACCACGGTTCTTCTCTTGAGGAAGTATATTGTGGTGAGATGTGGCATGGTGTGAGTACAACACAGAAGGTTGCAGGATCGATTCTCACTGTCGAACAAATATTGATGTACAGATATTGGGATCAGAAGGCCAATTCTTGTAAATAACATTGTTTAAATTATTTTATTTATTTTTATAATTATTATTTCAATATCATTCCGATTGCAAAAGATACCTCTAGTCTATTTTTTACAAAAAGCTAACTTTGAGGGTATATTGAGCTACTTTGAGGGTATTATTTAGGATCGAAATGATATTGAAATGTAATTTGAACAATGTTATTCACGAGAATTGGCCTTCTGGATGTTTCTATAAGTATATTAAGTATGTATTTACAATAAAAAAAGATTAAAAGTAGGTATTCTATCCACTAGCATAGTTGGTTAGCTTGCAGCTAGATAGCGCTGTGTGCGAAGTCCTGCACTATGTAATGACTATCAGCGTTCTGCTGTTTCACCCATGTAACTCCCGATCCCATGAGAATATCAGGATAAAAAGTACCCTATGTTACTGTCAATGAATCAATGTATTCTCATACCAAGTTTCATCTAAATCGGTTCAGTAGTTTAGCAGCCTACTCAATGCAAACAAACAAACAATCAATCAAATCTATTGATTATGTGCCTTATCTGGATTATGAGTGTGTCATGCTTTGCAATCTTGTTTTAATATTATGATGATTTCCCCGTTGAATGCCCAATCAGTCACATTAAAGACACATTACACTTGGTGTTTTTCCAATTGAGTCACAATTAGTCTGTGATGACTTCTGTGGCTCGGTGGGCAAACACTTGCCTGGGACGCAGAAGGTTGCTGGTTCAATTCTCGCCTTTGTTTCTGGTCTGAGTGTTTCCATATGTTTATTAAGTGTGAATGTACACAAGAAAAGTATAAAAGCATTTTATCTATCTTCTTGTTACCATAACACAAGCCTAGTGGGGCTAGATGGGGTTGTGACCTGCAATATTTTATATTAGTAACTGGTTGCAACATCCCCTAACTGTTCAGCATAAAACAACTTATATACACTCAATTGCATCATGATAAACAATCATCATCATATCAGCCCATATACGTCCACTGCTGGACATAGGCCTCATATGACGCCACAAACAGCGGTCCTGAGCCGCCTCCATCCACCGAATACCCGCGACCGCCACAATGTCGTCGGTCCACCGGGCAGCTGGTCTCCCAACACTCCGTTCCGCGTTGCATCACGAAACGGAGTGAACGGAAACGGAATGATAAACAATAATTCTTAGAAATTCTTGAATCCCAGATAATTTTTCAGTGTGTTAGAATTTTTAAGCTTTCATATAAATATGAGTCAACTAAATAAAAAGGATGATAAGTATTCTATTGTAGGTCAAAAGGTTCAATAATAAAAAGAATATACACATAGTATATTTGTTTTACTAACATATTCAGCTTAATTATTTATTAAATTATTTTTATAATGTAAGCCTTTATTGTTGACACATATAATTTAACTAGCTGTTGCCCGCGACTTCGTCCGCGTAAATGTCGAAAATGGA
This sequence comes from Idaea aversata, assembly GCA_907269075.1. Taxonomy (NCBI): domain Eukaryota; kingdom Metazoa; phylum Arthropoda; class Insecta; order Lepidoptera; family Geometridae; genus Idaea; species Idaea aversata. Next base: position 3,444,011 of record OU026100.1, read on the forward strand.
CCAAGGAATCACGTTGTCCCATACAAACTTTGTCCCCCACCCTTTTCACCCCCTTAGGGGTAGAATTTAGGAAAATCCTTTCTTATCGGATGCCTACGTCATACAAAGAACACACCCTCCAAGTTTCAAGTCTCTACGATCAGCGGTTTAGGCTGTGCGTTGATCCGTCAGTCGGTCAGTCAGTCGGAACAAAGGATTTTATATGTATAGATAAACATTTGTATATTTATTTTAACACATCAATTGTCTGTTTATGTGATCAGGGTCTCCCCTGATCACTTGACACATAGGCCTCTTTCAGCTGCTTCCATTCTAATTCATTTTTGCTTCGATTGCTCTTCCAATTTTCTCTACATTGTCCACCCATCTCTTGGCTTGTGTAATAAATCTAAACTACTTTTTTTGTTTAAGACCGATTGTCCAACTTATGTCATATGCGTTTAGTGTGTGTGTTTGTTACTCTTTTATTAATCAAGTCAGCGAAACGGGTGAAGCAAAGCTCAAAGTCTGTAGCTATCATACGTCAATGTGTTTTTTTTTAATGATTTCATAGAATTTTTTCTGGTAGGGGTTTTTAAACTGGACGGGTACTTCCCCTGAAAGTAAGGCTACTGGATATTTCAACCTTATGAGATCCGGTTTCTATAATTATTTTTAATTTCAAAGGTAGTTACTACAAGGTCTCAAAAAATACTAGGAAGATCTGATAAGGATCGTCAGATTGAGCAGTCTAATAACTTCTCTAATCACAGTAAATTGCTCACTTTTAGATTTCTACTAGTGCAATCTGGCCTTTAACTACTAGATAAGGATTGATGGAACACTTGGAACCACCTTCTCATCACAAAACTCTTCAAAGTTTGTAATTGTGAGGTCTATTTATTATACTTAATGTAATAACTACCAGTTCACTAGTTTTCCAAGTGTTTCGGAGGTTGCAATTTTTATGTATTATAGTAATGATTAAACTTTGTATTTTTGTAAGTTTCAGTATCATAAAGTTGGTTGTTGTTTTAGGCCGTGCTTTTGTACCAATGCCTGCAAAGTTTGGACGCCAACTCTATCGAAGGCCTCGCTGACTTCGTCACGGAGTTGAAGCATTCTATTGACTTGGAGCCGGTACGGAAGGGGGTTAAGGCGCAAAAGGTAAGAATGTCTTTGTCAAGAACAACTTTTTTATTGAAATTATCTGCAATTTATCTATACATATTTATAAAAACAAACAAATAAAAACTACATATTACAAAAAGTATAATTCTTTCTGATGTCTGGCCACAAAAACCCAAGCTCTCGTTATAATGAATTTGCTTATCCTTATTTTAAAAGTAAATATTTCCCCCAAAAAGGAAAAGTTCAAAAAAATAGCCTAGTTAAAAATAGTTTTTTTCCTGGTGTTACTGTGATCAGTCTATGAAAGACTTATATCAGTATTGTGTTGTGAGATTTAAGGCGCAGTAGTCATCGCTCTGCGTTCATACAACATTCAGCCTTTTCTTTTCTATCTAGTGGGTCTATTAACTGAGCAGCAACTGGATATGGATGGGCAGTGAGGCGTACGATATCGAAAAATCAAAATATAACATTATTTTGTGAAACGCGCTTTTCGATCATAATTTTCCAACTCAAAAACTATCCGTATGCAAAATTAATTTGGCAGGCCATTGCTTGGACATCACCTTATGTTAAGACAATTCAACATGAAGCCAATGACTTTTTATTTTAAATTACTTTGAAATTGTCTTAAAAAAGTTATGATGATGTTGTATGTAAAAAAAACCCCAAAACATCGAACAAAAACTCTCACATCAAAATTTTCGAGGCTAGACTGTATAAACATATTTAGCATATTTATTAGGGAACCACAAGAAACTCATTTGGTTTTATTTTATCCATACACGATAGAACGATGAAGCGGTATTGACCGAAATTCAGATATTTCGACTTTCATTACGAAGTTCGTGGGTCAAATCCTAGCCAACCGTGCACCAATAGATCATCATCCTTAACACCCGAGGCGTGCCTTAGTTTATTTTTGATAGATAGATTTTGATTGAATAGTACACAATTTATAATATACCACTTTAAATTTTTATTAAATGTAAGTACGTAGGTAGTTTGTAAGTAGTCGGTAGACGACCCAGTTGGCGCAATGGTCACCATGCCGGACTGCAAAACACAGGGTGGCGGGTTCGATTCCCGCCTCAAACAAGTATTTATGCTTAGATATTTGTCTTTGGTCTGGTTGTTTCTATGTATTATAAGAATATATTTACAATAGAAAAGTATACAGGGTGTCCCGTAATGAATGGCCAAGCGGGCACCTACGGATAGAGAACACTGTGCCGGATCAGACAAACGAAAGCTATGTTCTATGAAAGTCTCTCGGTTTCCGAGATATCCGCCATTTTAAAAAAATTAAAAATTTCACTTCGTTTGTTTTTTGTTTTCGATGTTTTGTGATGCCAAAACTGCAAATGAAGGAATTATCCCAATCTGTTTTTTTTGATAGTATTCCAGGATAAATGTGCTATCGAATGCAAACAATATTTTTTATGACACATTGAAAGTTTTTTTTTTCAACTAAGATTTAACTCAAACTTCATGGTTTTTTAATTTTTAACCTGAACTTTAATCTTTCCTGGTGTAAAAAAATGTATGGCGCTTGGCCATTCATTACGGGACACCCTGTATAAGTAGTGTATCCGTTATCTAGCACCCATAGCACAAAGCTAGTTACTTAGCTCGTTGGGGCTAGATGGCGATGTGTGGAATCTCCTGCAATATTTATATTTATTTAGTTTGTTTATTAAATTTATGTTTTTATTATTTAACTGTTTTGAAGAATATTTTATTCCTTTCAAATAGTTGCCTATCTTCAGGACACTTCCCTGTTACCCATAAATAACGTATTATTAATATTTGACAGTGGAGCACAGTGACAATCCTACTACCTCAATCTACCTTACGATTGGTGACGACCAGTGTGGTTCAAGAGCTGAAGGGTCAGAACAGGCGGATCCCAGCGCTGGCTATAGCTTCGGCTGTCGGCCAGAGGGCTAACGAGCTGGTGCCATGTTCGAGGGACGAGGAGTCGAGGCCTTTGATGTACTCGGAGGCTGAGAGGAAGGAGACTTTCAAGAGGTGGCCGCATATGGACTATAAGTGAGATTTATTTACTTTAATCGACTGTTTCTGCCAAAAATATAACAGTGCAGCCACAAAAAGAGGACAGGTTCCTAACTTCACTCGCGTCCTCTGAAGGGCCTAGCTTATTTTGGGATCTTCGAGTCACGAGTTTATAAGCGTGCAACGTCTAAGACCGCATTGTCACATACCATTAGGAGACATAGTAGACAAAAAACGGAAATACAATCAAATGTGAAAATTTCAACTGTCTAGCTATAACGGTTCATGAGATACAGCCTGGTGACAGTTTGCAACAAACAAACATATATTCCAATGAAATCGGGACTTACGCGTGTAAAACCAAAGAAAATTACCTAAGTACATATAAATTGTTGAATTGGTGTATGGTTAAAAGTTTAAACGTTCGCATTGCGCGGGATCAGAATCAGTTGCCTGAGTCTGTATTTTCTGACATATGTACAATTGGGAGGTATTAAAGTTACGAGTGAACAGGTATCTAGCTAGGTAAGCGTGCTACATTTTAGACTTTTTATGGACCAAACGCTGACCCTTAAAAGTCCTAATCCTTTTAATCCTAACAAATATTATAAATTCGAAAGTTTTATTTATTTCCAATGAATCAATGTATCCTCATCATACCAAGTTTCATCAAAATAGGTCCAGTAGTTTCAGAGCCTATTCGTTACAAACAAAAAAATCTTTCCTCTTAATTATATTTGTGTAGATTTGATTGCTTCACGGTCAAACGACTCGACCGATTGGGATGAAAATCGGCATAGTGTCCGTTTAGGGATCGGGACTAGTATATTATAAACTAGCGACCCGCCCCGGCTTCGCACGGCTATATTATGCATATATTATACATATAAACCTTCCTCTTGAATCACTCTATCTATTAAAAAAAACTGCATCAAAATCCGTTGCGTAGTTTTGAAGATTTAAGAATACATATTGACAGACAGCAAAAGCGACTTTGTTTTATATGTAAAACTAGCGACCCGCCCCGGCTTCGCACGGCTATATTATGCATGTATTATACATATAAACCTTTCTCTTGCATCACTCTATCCATTAAAAAAAACCGCATCAAAATCCGTTGCGTAGTTTTAAAGATTTAAGCATACATAGGGATATAGGGACAGAGAAAGCGACTTTGTTTTATACTATGTAGTGATTCTTTAATTATGATTGACTTTTTACTTTTGATAAGTTGTAGTCTTACGCAGTTTTTCCTATAACAATTTGTTTGTACGCAGATGGGCGTTACCAGCTCGCATGGCCCAAGCAGGGTTCTACCACCAACCATCTCCCAGCGGCGACGACCGCGCGATGTGCTTCACGTGCCTCGTGTGTCTCGTATGCTGGGAGAAGTCTGACGAGCCCTGGGTTGAACACGAGCGACATTCACCAAACTGTCCCTTCGTTAGGGGAGAGTATACACATAACGTGCCTATATCTGTGAGTTTCACAATCGTAAATTTAAAAGATTTATAATTTAACTAGCGACCCGCCCCGGCTTCGCACGGCTATATTATGCATGTATTATACATATAAACCTTCCTCTTGAATCACTCTATCTATTAAAAAAACTGATCAAAATCCGGTGCGTAGTTTTAAAGATTTAAGCATACATAGGGTTATAGGGACAGAGAAAGCGACTTTGTTTTATACTATGTAGTGATAAACACATTTTTTTCCATTGAACTACATAGTAGTTTTTTACCTGAGTCTACTGCCATAAAACAAAATGGAAATTAATATTTCCCAAAATCTTTCACGAGATACTTAATGACAATTTTCATGTCATATCATGATTATCCTATGGTTTGCTCTGATCTTTTCGACTCTTGCTTTTTTCCCAACCTATTTTTGTAAATTTGTTACATTAAGTATCTTTGACTAATTAAGTTATGTGATTGTCAGGTGACAAACGCCACAGCGTGCGCAGTACCGAGTCCATTCGTGACGGTCGTGTCTAAAGGTAACACAGGCGACCTGATAGCCACGGGCACCACCGAGGGTAAGATCAACGTCTGGCGGTTCGACTGTGGGCTCAAACTCGTCAAGTTCATTCATCTCTCGCCCTACGATTCCATATTCAGTGGCATACTCACTTCAGATACGAATAAAGTATGGTCCAACAGCTTAGAGAAGGATACTTGTGAGTATTTTCCTACTTTGAATATGTTTACAGTCTGAATGGAAGAAGCTAAGTTTTTATTCGTTTTAGCCACCTACGTCATCGAGCTGTCGGCGATGGCGTTCGTCGGAATGACATCGAAACAAGAGTCGTATCCTCAAGCGCAAAATACCGAAAACGTCGAGAAAGATACGAACGGGAACAGAGCGAAACCATCTCTCATATGCGCGGTCACCGTCACGCGAACTAAAATGGTCGAATTTGACGTACCCATAAGAGAGGACTCGAGCAAAGCGCTATTCGATGCCGGCGCAGACTCGAAGGAGAGCATTCAGGCGATGAACGATCACAATGAAGCGAAAAACAACCTTTCACCGACGAATAAAATGCTGTTTCTTTTAACGTACGACATACACAGCTCACTAGCTGGGTCAATAACGACAGTTGTTCAAACGTCGAATAGCAGTGCCAACTCGAAGCCCGGAGGTAGCAAGAAGGTGTGCACGGTCGCGCGCACTGATGACGCGAACATATACGACGACATATACTTCCAGTACTCGGACGAAGACACGGAGTTACCGCAGTGTACTAACGCTCTCATAGACGAACAGATCAGTAACGTCATCAACCTGAACGCTTCCTCCAGCAAGGAGGACTGTAAGATTTGGGAGCCTAAGAAAATCATAGTGACGAAGGCGAAGCACTTCAAGGTGATACCTCCACCGTCATCGGCTGGCGGAGGTGTTGGCTTATTGCCAGAGCTACCCGACCCTTCGCTCGGACAGGCGAGCGTACTCGACTTCGTCGGGAAGATCTCGCAGCTCAAGAGCTGGAAGAGTGGCACACTGGACTCAGTCGGCACGAAGCTCGCCGACCAGACGGACGCCATGCTGCAGCACGCCGACCCCCATCTCACCCACTACCTCACCAACATGGCCGGTCCGCTCGAGATATCCGACCTCAAGTGGTATGAAAGCAGTGAAGGCACTGAGAAGGTAGGTCATTTAATTCAATATTTTAACAATAAATTATTTAATTGTTTTTATAACCTTAATTAATCCGAAGTTTCAATAAGACCATTATGTTATGTATTCTCCTGATAAATCTTTCTTATATTATGTTTACTTGTTAGGTGAAGGTGACTGCGTTCGCAAAGCCCGCCGTCGTCGGAGTCGCGAACGGTAACAACGATGGCTTTGACAGTGACCCGCCGCAGGAGGAGGCCGTCTCGCAGGGCGTCGCCGTCCAGTGCCTCGCCCTGCCCGCCAAGCTGGTGATGCGTGACGACTCCAAGGTCACCCACCTGCTGCCCACCGAGGACAAGGAACATCTACTCGTCGTCGTCTCAACCATTGACCCAGAGAAGGTGAAGTTAGAGGAGGATACGGACCCCGACGGCGATACTAACATGGAAGTCGACGATACGGATCAAAGTGAGAAACTAAAATCTGACGCGAAAGCCTACTTCATACTGTACGAGATTTACAGCAAGACCTCTATATACACGCTCGAGGACAATCCGGTTGCGTTCAAGGAGCTGCCGTACAATGAAAGTCCGGTTGACTTGTGCCTGTTGCCGGCCGACGACGACACCTATTCGTTCGCCTCGGTTGGCCTCGACGGCTGTCTCCGGCTCTACTCACTCCCGGACTTCGAGATCTTATCAGAAAAGCGAGTCCCGAAGGGCCAGTTCACCTCTGTTACATACTGCGCCTCGGTCGACCGGTTGAGCGTTTCGACTAAGCACGGAATGATATACTTTTATGCGTTGAACAATGGAGAGAAGGACTCTGCCGGAGATTTAGACGAGGACGAGTTTGCGAATATCGACTTTGACATGCTCGCAAGACCAACTCGCGACGAGGCCGGCGGACAGGCGGCCGCTCCACTTATCATAGCAAATAAGCCCGAACTCGACACGACCGATCTCGAGACTCTGATAACGTTGACGGGAACCTACGGAACCAATACGACCGTCCCTTACAGTGCGGTCGTTCCCGGTTTCTGGTGCGAGCTGTCCCCGGCGCAACGCCCGCGCTCTGACCATCAGAACAACCGCACCTGGCGGCTACAGAACACATCCTCGACCTGGGACGAACACGTCCTAGAACTTACCTTGCCGTACACCGTATCGTTGGCTCACATCGAGTTCGCGTTTACGTTGCAGTCCGCCTGCACGGCCAATTTACCGGTCATCATGGTTACGCTTTTGAAACAAAACCTACACGGAATAGGGTACAAAAAGGACGCCTCGTTCGGACATAGATCCGAGTCGCCGATTCATTTTCCCGTCGTAGACGCGGATATGTCGAATTTGGAGAATCCCATTCACAGCGAGGAGTACCTGCAGGCTCACAATGCAGAGATTCTGGCCGGGCCTTTGATTCTGTCTTCCGGATTGGACACGACTCAGCAGTCAGGAGTGTTGACTTTGACGAGTCCTCGCCTGTACAGAGCAAGAGGAAGAACGTTTTTAATCCACATTAAAACGCTTTTCCATCTGTCTAAAGATACAACCAGTAAGGGACCAAGTAAATCGGAGGACAGCAAGACCGTTTCGAAGAAGTTCATCGGTTGCGATTGGCTGCACCAGATCTCGTTGACCGTGCGCTCAAGTCCACACACTGAAGTGCCGATGGAAAGGCAACAGAGAATAGCTATGCTCGAATCTAACAGTTTTCTGAACACGCTGTGTGAAATCGCCGTCAGTAAAGACGACATTGAGAAGCGAAAGCTCGCATTAGACATCATCATCTGGGTCGTATTCGTGCGTCTCCAACGAATGCGGCTCGCTAAAACCGAGAAAGGTAAAGATAAAAGCGTCGAAACGCAACAGATCGAATGTATTAAAGTTTTAGAGAAACATGTCGAAGCACTGATACGAAACTGCATGCTCTGTGCCGATAGGAGCACTGCCAAGAAGTGTATAAGGATCATTTTGATTACTATCGAGTAAGTACTATTAAAGACTTCTATTAAGCTCTATTTACAGTGCATTTTTCTAATTTATATAAATTTTTCAGGGGTGAAAAACAACTACCAAACCCTTGGAAGTCAACATTCGAGTCGTCAGTATGCGCGGCAGTATGCGCATGTATTGAATACTCCGGGGCGTGCATATCGGCGGGCGCTCTGCGATGGTTGGGTGCCCTCATACAGAAGGTAATTTATTATAGACATCTTACTCTACATTTATTTATTTTTATGAGAATCAACAGGTATAACTTAAAAGTAAACAGAAATGGTAGAAGCAGAGAGCGAATGAAAGGTTTCCACGCGTATAAATATACTAAAAAAAGAAAAGTATCAGATGATCAACTCATTATCGCACAAGTACAAATATCCTAATAGTAAAACTTATCATTATCAAAGAACAAATTGCTCAACCGCCGCCTTGTCGAATCTACTCTAGAACAAAACATGTCTAACGCGCTGTCCTATTTGAGCATCATTTCGCTACTTATGCGCCTGATGCGATGAAAATGGTCCTACGATCGAACTTGTATCTATTGAATGTCCTACCTAATTGTTTTAAAGAAATCGCATCGCATAAAACGCATCGCTCGCGCGATGATACGCAATAAGGACGGCGCCTAAGTCAGAACAATCATAGCGTGCTTTTGATGATATAATCCCCTATTATCCAACTTTAGTTTAAAGTTTAATTGTATTTGCTATGTCATGGTATGTAGGTGGCCGAAGGTTCGCTGCCAACGACGGGCGTATCCGCTGAACGCGCCGCGCCGGCCCTTGTGCAGCGACTCTTGGCTCTATTACATCGCACTGCAACGCATTTGCTTAGGCGAGCCGATTCCTTCCATCATTTACTTAGAGCAAGGTATGTGAATACAATTTTGTAATGTACTAGTTTTAAGTTCACACTGAGATTTTAGTCAAAGAGTATGGTACTTAACTGAATTTACTAAATATTTTATGACTAGATCGTTTAATACGTTGAAAGCTACACATACCGGCATTATTTTACTACCATTAAGCCTTCCACTCGTGAAGTTACTCGACGAGGTTGACCGAGGTCCGAAGTACGTGGCTCTGGCTACACATTCGTGCAAATTCGCGAGAAACGTTCCTATTCGAACTTTGCGGCCATTGACTCGTGCACAAATACCGACAACGACCGGAAGACAACCGAGGCGAGGCGATGTTGCCCGAAGTACCCCGATTTCGGGTTACTTCGATAATTCACGAGTAGTGCTGGCTTTAGAAGTTGGAAGTCACTACCTGGTAGTACATATCGCTGGCGTAAATGGTGCTGACATTGCGCGAGGCTCGGCGTATTTGGTCTTAAATTTACCATCGTGCACTATGCTTATCTCTCTAGCAAGTAGCAACTACATGACGTTTGCCGTACTCCACTACGGTTGCATACCTATACCTCAAAAGGTTAAAAAAGGAACCCTTATAAGATCACTTTCTTGTCTGTCTGTTTTTGAACATATTTTTCTTCTTAGGTTCGGTCTATACGGGCTACCGTTCGAGCACACGATATTCACACCGGAAACTCCAGAAATCAGTCGAAACGGCTCTCCAGTTACGTACGCTAACATTTTAATAGCAGACACCAGCACACCACCGCCACCTAGACACGACCAGCAGTTGCGGGAGCTTCTAAACTGGCCTAAGGAGACACCGGGTATGTTTATATTATTGTAGACGAATAGAAATAATCGTAAGATTGCTGTCACCTGCGACTTCGTCTTCGCAGGGGTTGAATTTTCCAAAATTCTTAGCGGATACCAACGTCGCAAAACGCAATAGCTGTCTGTATGCCAAATATTTGTCTGTCCATTGGTTTTCCTGTGTATGTTAGAGACATAATATAGATAGATTCCATACCTGATAGATGCAATCTAACCAAATATTCCAAACACAATAATGTAGCACTTGGGAGTTTGGAGTTTCATGTATGACAAATAAATGAATTAGGGTCAGCAAGTAGTTGCTGCATATTATTAACATTATTAAGATTAAAACTGTAGTTATCATTTCCAATTCATTTATTTTCTTAATGTTAGATTTTTATAAAAACAAACTGATTACAAAATATATACATCACTATAAAAACTTATAAAATAATTATATCTAAGCTCTAAAACCTAACCTAAATAAAATTGAATTTACAAGTTTTAAAAATAATGTATAAATTTTGCATATAGTTACACCTTTCCAATTGAGAATCTATAGGTTTTGACTTATTCTTGTTTAAAACAGTGATGACACCATCATAGCGCTATGATAGATTTACCAAAACTATACTTACTGTAAAACTTAACTTCATATTTCTTAGATACAAAAAACCCTAGCCCATGGTGGACTGCGAACAACGGAGCAGGTGTGTTCGGGTTTGGTCTAAGCGAGGCGATGCCTCTACACGTTACATGCCACGTGGCCTCCGATGGAACTAAACTCGAGGCTACAGGCTATCGACATCATAATACTGTCGTGTCTGCCATGCCGGCCACTGCTGGACCTCAGCATCATCAGGTACGTGTTAATACTAAGATCACGTTGAAAATATTGGTCTGGAATATTTCTCGCAATTTTGTAGCAAGTCTATACTAATATTATAAAGCTGAAGAGTTTGTTTGTTTGAACGCGCTGGTCTCAGGAGCTATTGATTAGATTTTTGTGTTGGATAGTCCATTTATCGAGGAAGGCTATAGGCTACTTTTTATTTTGATATTCCCACGGGATAGGGACTTACGCGGGTGAAACCGTGGGGCGCAGCTAGTGGTTTCATAATGTATTTATGTACGGCACACACTAATTTGTTTAAAAACACAGTATTATCAAAATTGGCCCTGGAGTTTCAAAACGGTATAATATAAAACGACTTGCCTATAAATACTGATTGGACTGTTATTTATCTCATAGCTATGGACAGCAGTAAAGGAAGGTCAAATGAAGCAAAACTCTCAAGACCCAGACTCGTTGGAAGATGTCGAGAGCTCGTTAATGGAATGTGATCCACATGATAAACTTGACTTCTCCGAGGATAGGCTGTTTAAGGTAACATATTATGCTGTTATAGAATAATATCTAAACGACCGCGCATGTGCTGCTGGACTGCATGGTATTGACAGAAATTAGACTCAGGACTCTAGGTGACGTTAAAAGCCTTCCAAAATTTTTTGAGAAGCCACATCTAGTGGTAAAATTTATGGAAGAGCTGGGCTGGTTCTCCCCCTGACAAGTGAAACCTCACGCAAAAGGGACCTAACTAGAAAGGTCTGATTGCGGAAAACAGCCCGTATACAAGTACAACATCTAAAGCACCCAAGCGCTGGAGAGACAGACTTGCGACGGCTGCTGTGTGTCGTATTACAGGAACCATTGAGAGCTACTTCTGACCCTAAAACTACATTAGCAGGGCAAGCATGGACGGAGATATTTTATCCACAGGGAAAATAGTCTTTCCGTCTGTCAGTTTTGTCCACTCCCGAGCATGGGCGCAAGGGTGGATATACTATCCGGATATACTAGCGAGGAATAGATGTCCACATGTAATGTCAAATGGGGATATACTTTTATCCTTTCCCCTTTTGCCGTGCTTTGGCATTTGGACAAAATAATTTTCTCCCTTGACAGAGGACATAATGAGTGAACATAATTTATATCCTTGGCCCATGCTTGCCCTGCTGTAGTAATTATTTTCCCAGATCTTAATCGCGTATTTATATCAGTCTCCTCCCGACCATGACTATTGTAACATAGTGGAAACGTCGAGGTAAGAGAAATAAAAATAAGAATACGCGATTAAGATCCGGGAAAATAATAACTCGTATGAGTTTAAAAAGTTTATTACATCTGTAATCTATAGAATCTGTAGAAGTTTAACAATGTGTTGTAGGAACAAGATTGCAGCATACCGTGGGCGGGGCTCGTGACCCGTCCGCCGCAACACACGCTACTTGTCGAACGGATGCACTCCGGTGCACGGAGGTACATCGTGTTGGACTTCGGCCACGTCGTGCGGCTCACTGACGTTGTATGTATATACCTTCCTTAATCATCATTGCATCGTTTACCTACTGTTGGCTATAAGACTTCTTATCTAGTGCGCCACCACGCTCGGTATTGTACTAGGCGAAGCCATTGGTTGCTGGCTACTGTCATCGAGCCATTGGCAAGTTGTCGGCTTAGAAACGACTTATAACACCTTTCTTTTAAGGGGTTCTGTACCTCATAAGGTCAAAAACAAACCCTTATAAGATCACTTTCTTGTCCGTCTGTAAGTTTGTATTTTGTCCCTAGATAATCCCATCATGCTCAGATCTGGTAACCCTCTGCATAGACATCTGGGTGAACAGTGAAGAAACAGACAGTGTTAAGTTAGCTTTTGCAACGGACATCGCTAATAGGAATCTTGTACTGACAGACCTGCAGCCGCCGCCTCTTTGTAGGTATATGAAGGTAAGTGACTTTCAAAATTAATGACTGGCTCAATTATAAAAAGTTATTTCTGTAACCTTAGTTTAAGCTTAAAATCCGGTGCAAAGGACCAGAACTTTTGACGTGATAACGTCTTATAAATCGATGAACACCTGCACTTACAAAAAAGTGTGACGTCATGTCACGTTACCGTCATTGAGAAGGTAACCATAGAAACGTATTCAAGTATGCATAATGTCAACAATACAAAAGTATTCTTATGACGTTATCACGTAAAAGTACCGTCCGTAAACCGACTTTACAAACAACCATTTTTTTGTATATTTTTTTTTTTACCTTTTTTATACTATAGTCCGCAGCAACAGTACTTATAGTACAATCACCGTACACTTGTTTTGAAATCCTGAATTTTGTCTGTAACTTTTGCTGCTGACTATATATAACCATGAAATTATGTGATTTATTTTCTAGATAACAACAATAGGCCGGTACGGTATGTCGGCGATGAAATGCAAGATCCCACTCGGTTGGTTTTACGGAGAAATCGCAGAAATAGCCAATGTTCAGTCTTCCCTCAACGCTTTGAATGCTTTGCACCAAGATTTGTCTTGTCGATTTAGGTAAGTTCTGATTCCGTATATAATTATTAACAACTAGCTATTAAGATTTCCGGCTTTCGAACAATTGTGATGAAACAGAAGATCCTAATTCCCTCAATTTTTCCATACAGATTAGCAACAGGCAAACTGCAAGACCTACTCAACCCTTACCTAGAAATCTATAACGGAAACATTTCCCACATGATGGCCTACCTGAACAGCGCTACAGAGGGTGACACACGTGTCGTCACAGCCTACCACGAGTGCTTGGAACTCCAGCAACAATTACATACATGTACTAACATCATGAACAAACTACTGAAGACTGCAGACGAGGGTAGGAAAGTAGCGGATTTGATTGAGAAAGGAGAAGTGAGCTCAGAGAGTTTGTTGGAGACAGCGTCTACGGATAAATTGAGAGTTATTACGGAGAATGTGGTTGATATGTTGCTGTATTTCTACTTCCAATTGAATGATGAGGTGAGTTCCTAAGCATTTTAATTCTCTTAGACCTACTTGCACGCATTTAGGTAACCCGGATTTGATGATATGTTTCAATATAATGTGTAAGTCTGGACTTGACAAGTTAACTCGGGATTGCGCAAGTGAATCCTAAATATGTATTAGATTGATGTTATCACCATCCCAATCACTACATAGTACAAAACAAAGTCGCTTTCTCTATCCCTATGTCCCTATATCCTTTTGTATGCTTAAATCTTTATAACTACGCAACGGATTTTGATGCTTTTCTTAATAGATAGAGTGATTCAAGAGGAAGGTTTATATGTATAATACATGCATAATATAGCCGTGCGAAGCCGGGGCGGGTCGCTAGTAAAGAATAAAATTAGTTTAGGTGTTCAATGTTTTTATAATTTATCAATGATTGTCCAGCAATACGGAGAAGTGAGTTCGTCGTGGTGTTCCGGCGTGCTGCCGCTGGTGTGGTCGATGGGCGGTAACGCGGCGGGTGCGCTGGCCACGTTGTGCGCGCGCGCCTGCGCCGTGCAGCGCTGGTGGGGCGACGCGCTCGCTGACGCCTTGAGCGATGCCTTCGCGGCCAACCACGGGCCCCCAGCGCCCATCACTCCACTAGACAGGTAATATTGCGATCTCCGTGGTAAGGTGAGCAAGTACTTGGTAAATTACAGAAACCCTTCCTTCGTTTCTGTAATTTACCAAAGACTTGCAGGCATATTTGGGTAACCCACGACTTTTTTAATGATTAAGAAAATTTTGTAAAGCACGTTGTTAATTGCATTATATTTTTGCCACTTGTGTCTAAATCTAGGGTTAAAAGCTAACTCTCGACTAACAAGTAGAGTTTATGTTTCTAACATTAACCCATGTGTTTCCGCAGATGCCTGGTTCTAGTGATGTACATGTCGCGCAAGTCCGTCTCTGTGGGCGGTACATGCGGTGTGGCGAGCGCGCTGGCTCGGCGGGCTCTGTCGCTGGTGCAAGGCACTCGTGCTTCCATGCCGTTGCTGGCCGCGCTGCTTACGGCACTGGCTGCAGTGCTCGATGCGCTCGCACAGCATCCACCACATAACACTCATAACAGGTGAGATTTGTCTTAGACAACAAATAGTTCATGTGGTTTGCTGTTATGTGAAATAGGAAATGGATTAGGAATGATATTCGGTTCATATTGTTACAATTATTGCTCAATATAAAGTAACTGCGGTGAAGATGCGAAACGGGTCTTTAAAAAGGAATTATTGGTTCTTTAAATATTATAAGTTATATCTTTATCTGTGTTAGGTGGGACTGGGTAAGCGGCGGTTGGGCTGGTAACTCACCGAACAGCTCAGGCGGGTCGGGCCGCGGTGAGTGCAAGCTGCACCATCGCAAGCTGCACAAGAAGCTGCTGCATCAGATGCAGGAGCTCGAGTCGGCTAGGCGCAGTATACACGATTTTGACGATCAACAGGTATTCAAACTTACATACCATAAAAAATGATACATTGAAATTCGAAATCTTGTAGGGGTGCGCACGTGCTTTTAATTTTATCTTTTTGTACTAATACGAAAAAAAAAATTTGGATTTTTTAAATATTGCAAGCTTGTTCTGAAGTTTAATGATATAACATTGTTAACGGGAATGTGTTAGGCAAACTTTTATTCCTATATTTCCATGAGATCGGGACTTACGCGGGTAAGACCGCGGTGCGCTGCTAGTGCGTGATAAAGCGCGTACCTATGCTCAACAACCATATGACTCATAATATTGTATTATGCAGCGCACTCGGCTAAGCCTCCGAGCCCGTATGGCGTTAGTAGGCAAGCGCGGAGGTGGGTGCGGGTCGGGAAGCGCGGGCGGGTCTCGCAACGAACCTGCACCTGATGTGACCAACACGCCCCTCCGCGCTATAGAGCCTGCCCTCGCTGCTGCCCTCGCCACGGCGCTTGTACAACACATGCTGCAAGCTGATAGCTCTACGGATGCAGACGCTATGATGCTCTGTGCCAAGGTTAGTGTACAAACGAAAACACCTGAAACATATTGGATAGTTTGAAATTGGATTATTTAACGGGTGCACTTAAAGGATGTCTTTAGAAAGAAAACGAGAGCTTTTGACTACATCTCATTTATTACTGACTATTATTATGTTATTATTATACAATAATTGAATTAATAGATATGCTACGTAAACTCTACACATACAAATTGCCATAAAACATCTTGTGACAAAATTTATGGAGTAGACGCAAGAGGACCCTACTGAAGGTGTAGACAAGTACAAGTCCGTAAATGGTTACGGTTTCTAGGTTGCTATATTGTATAGTTTTCATTTCATTTTAGGTGGTAGGTCGGCTATGCGCTTTATCCGGCGGTGCCCATCTCCTCGAGCCGTCCTGTATCCTGGGACTGGCGAGGCACGCTGTTACCTTGCCGCCCTGGCCGCGACATGCACTTACCACATTATTACAGGTACAGGGAATTAAGTTATCTTTAAATAATGCATAAAATTGCCAAATACTCAAATTTATAACATCTATCTTTAAACTGAAATATGCACTGGCACATTAAATTTAAAAGGCAGGACTAAATGCCGAATAAAAAGCGACCAGGACCATAGCTGAATATAGCCAGAATTACGCATATAGTAATAAAAAAATTGGAAAACTATTCAGTAAATTTACCAAATATCAATAATATCTACTTATTTTACTCGCAGGATCTAGTAGAATTTGAAAGCTGTGAGTCCCCATCGAGTCCACCAAATGAAGAAGGCTGGGGCCCGGGTGCTTCCCGAGTAATCCGAGTCACGCCTGACCGTTCCACTGCGAACGCTAGGCCATTCAAGGCGAAGCCGCCAAGGAAACATAAGGGACCTACCGTTGCAGGTGAGGATCTAACGTATTTACAATTCATTTAGGTCTGTTTTTCATAAAACCACACCTTGTGGCAAAATTGAAGGAAGACCTCGGCTGGTTCTCCCTTTAAGAATTAAACCCTTTTGGGAACGTCTAGTTGTGTAAAATAGCCTGTAGTATCAGTTAGTGGGTCCGTCAAATATGCTTCCAGCTCATAATAATATCTCTGTAAATAGTTGATAATAAGGTTTCATTTTCATACTGTTGAAATGTAAATGTGCAATAAAGGCCGAACTAAATTCATTGCTCACTTATGTATGAAGACAATGGGCTGAATTTTTATTTATAACGAATTGAAATTCTTATCCTTTTTTGGAAGTCTGTTAAAAAGTGTGTTGTCTTTATTTATTTTGTCAATTTGATGTGAAGGTTTGTCGGCAGAATTGACTTGCTATGTTGTTTTGCAGATTTGTTAGCGGATAGTTTTGGTCTGCCGAAGACTAGCACCATAAGCAAGCCAAAATTAAATCCGACAGCAGGTCCCATATCGCCAAGTAAGAAATAGATGTTTAACGTGCCCGGGCCGCTTCAGCACATTAGTCACATGCAATGGTGGATTTACCAACATGCTGAATAGGCTTTTTGGGGACTGAGTTTTTTGCGCCCGTCTTTTATTTAAGTTATTTCTGCAAGATGGTTTGCGGAATCTTCTGATGACTCTTCATTTTTATTGTGCGCTCGGTACCGTAGTCAATAAAATATTAATGAAAAATGACGATAGGGTAAAAAACACGAATCGTCCTCGTGTGAATGAGCTCAAATTGGGTCGTAGGTACAGTCGGCAACAAAAAGTGAAGCCTACCGTTCTAAAAATGCTATTAATGGAATATAATTGATGTTATCAAGCACGGCTTAAAAGTCCTGCACGAGTTGAAGTAAAGAAACATAACAACTCTCCGATGAGTCTCCACTTTTGTTGCCTGATTGTACAATTAGCCAAATTAGACCCCGCCTTATTAGTCGTACATAATTGAGCTTTATATCCCCAAAAATAGTTTTTTGCAACTTCAACCAATATATTGGGTTATAAAAATGATCTAGGAACTGGCGTTGTAGAGGTAGAAGAAAGAAAAATTTAAGAGCCTATATTTGAGATGTGTGTAAATCCACCACTGGTCAGGTGACATAGTTGTGTACACTCTGTTCAGACCACACTAGCCGCTACAATTTTGCAAAGCACCAAAACTTTGTGTCAATTATGCTTTTGCTTTAGCGTTTACGCAGTTTACGGGAGCGTACGTTTTCTGCGTGTGAAAGCAAAATATTGTTTTAAATCATTTTAATTTACAAAGCTTTTATATGTGATGCTTTCTAGTGCAATAATTTACATTTTCTGATAAGCATTAGACGTCTGCTTTATGTGTCACTAACTTAAAATAGGGTTAGCGTAGTACTAAGTAGGTCCTTTTAATGATTCTGGAGACCGCTTTGAATTAGACATTGCCCTTGGTATAACCAATTGAACCACAGCCCATGTTAATTGCCCTTAAGTTTACGGGCAAATACTATGGGCTGTGGTTTTACCAGTTGGTAGAACTACGGACAAAAAAACATTACCCTTGGTTCAGATCCAGTAGGAGTACACAATAGAATCACGGGCAAAGTATGTATCTAGAAATCCCTCGCCTATTCGAATGACGCTTACAAGCAGAAACCTACTCAGTTACACGCTACCCTAATAGTTCGTGTTTTTACTAGAACATTATTTAAGTGCCATTTGAACATTCACCAGATTCTCTCAAAGATTTGGATGTAGAAGAACAGCTGACGCAAGTGGCTGAGTCTGATGATTCTGAGTCCTCTGAGGAGAAAGCGGAGCATAGGTTCTTGGATCCATCGCTTTATGCGAGAGAACCCTACCTGAAGGTGAAGGAACCTAAGGCGAAAGTTGTTGTCGAGAATAGTTCAAGGTAAAGATTATGATTTTGTAAAAATTTATAGAAAAGCTCGTCAATATTTGCTTGATAAACGATGCCTGTCTTAATAACACTGAGTGGTTGATTTAATATGTTCTACCTATCCCATTCCAGTCAATCGGAGAACAAGAGGATCACTTCTATTCTATATTATAAACAGACGAGCTTTTACATTATAAAATAGATATTGGTAAGACAGTGTATGTCGTGTTGCAGTAACATGTCGATATGCGCGGACGCACGGCTGGAAGGCGCGGGAGGAGGCGCGGGCGGCGCGGGTGAAGCGGCCGCTAGACGAGCGCTACTCGCCACCGGCGCTGCCCTAGCCGCTGCGGTCCGAGCCGACCCCCCTCCACCTATACCGACAACCAGATCCCCCGCCCCGCCCACACCACGCCCACACCCACCCCTCTCCCACACGTTATACGACGTGTTCAGGCATCTAGCGCTTGAGTTCCCGCAACAATTGGACTGTACATTGATGGAGAATGTTGTCTCTCTGTGGTTGACGTTGAATGGATGCGCCTGGTCTGGGTCCGGTTGGCCGCTCGGCTCGCTGGCCGCGTTGGCAGTGCCGGCTGATACGCCACGAGTCAGGCTCGCCTCCGATACCGTTACGGCATTGCTGCAGTCGCTTAACACGTAAGTAGTAAAATGTGCTTTTTCTTGAGTTTCATGATATCTAAATTGTTCGATTGTGCTATCTTTTGGCACAGTCTCTGTAAGTATTGCGGGAAAAAAAGAGACGGGCAATACTGACAAACTCGCCCTCTCACACGCACCTGTGTGTGAATCTGAAGACCCTAGGCTTAAGATTCTGGATTAACGTGGTAATACACTTCTTACATGGTCGTAACTTTAATGTGATAGGAAAATAAACAATTGTAATCCGGTTAATATGTGGAAAATACTTTTCCTATTTAATTTTTATTTCACAATGACAATATTGAAACACAACTGAATCTTTGGACATATTTGTCGTAACAAATCGATCTATCTTCATAGGTTAGAGAACGTATCTCTCCGTTGCTGGGTACTGTCGATGCAAGCTCTGGCCTGGATCGCCAGCCTACCTCTGCAGACTGAAGGCAGTACACAGACGATGGGCCGCGTCATACTTGAGTGTGAACACTTTGTACCAGCCCTCGTCAAGTTCGTTAACATTAGCTTGAGCAATGACGGCGCTGTTACCACTAGCGAACCTTATTTGGTAAGTTATGTCATTTGAACACTTCTGCACAGTGTTTTATGTTCCAGCAAGGTGATAGATCTTAGTAAAGATAGTTAATATATTTGACTTTGAAGAAATCGATTGCTCTAGTTCATAATTTTTTGTGGACAATAAATAATAATATTTGGGACATTTCATTGTTTTCACTCATTGATTTACTTTTCTCTAGGCGGGTGCAAGCGTAGGCGCGGGCGCAGGTGCTGTAGCAGCCCTCCAAGCCGTAGTATCGCGCGTGATATGCGCTCGTGGCGCCGCGGGTGCACTGGCCGCGCTGAAGGCAGTGGTCGGTGCGTGGCGCACGCCGCACGCGTTGCACGCCGCTCTCGATCTGCACTCTGCGCTGCTGCGTCTAGCTCAGCCCATGCTACAAGTACTGTCGCCGAGGCACGCGCATTTTGCGCTACCCCTTATTGATACCATCAGTGAGTACTTCTACAACTATTATATTAATAGGATTATTCCAATTCCTTTATGTGGATGGACTATAAAATAAGTACTTACTTAATCTTGGCTTCCCGTCCGCTAAATCTCAATTTTAATCTCATTTAACAGTATAAATATGTCATAGAATGTGTAGTAAATTAACAGCAGGATACTTAATCTGCCAAAATCTGTTTTTATTGTTTTGAATCAAATCTAAAGCTGTATATTATTCGTTGTAGGTACATCGTGCGTCCAGTGGGTAGGTCTCGGCGGTGAAGGAGCCGGCGGCGAAGTGCGTGTGTCGGGCCTGCTGGCCGACGTGGTAGGCGGCGCCAACACCCGGCGTCCGCCCTCTCGTCGCGCTCTCAGGCAACAGTTGCTGCAGTACGCGAAAAAACTGTTGCAGCATCCTATACAACCACACGTACGTATTTATGAAAATACACAGTAATTATTAAAGTTTTTCATACGGACAGTAGCTAGTTTAACATTGCAAAAGTTTTAAAAACTTAACTAAGAAGAAAAGTGAGTGAACGTCTAGTGTTAAAGGTAAGATGTTGAAGCTTTTGTATCTGTGTAACTTTGTGTGTTTGTTCAACAATAACTTGTCTACCTACTGCTGGTCATCAATGTGAACTGTTTGTACAGGCCGGTTCAACGAGTGCCAGCAGTTCAACGAGTGAACAACAATCACAAACAGATGAGAGCAAGGCACAGAACAGCAACACAGCCGACTCTACCAACATGGACGACGAGAAGAAACAGCAGGCTGCCAGGACACCTTGCCTTGCTGACACTGGTATTTATAATACAGCTTATTGGTCTCATATTTCAGGTTATCCTGACCCATCAGTGTTTAAAAAGTATCCCAATTCTTATGTAGGCTATGGCTGTGGGAATTTTCATCCACATCAGTCGAGGCATATTTGACAATATCCAAAACAACTATTTTTGTAAATTGCTTGATTTCTGCAATGATGATGATGATCGTCATCATATCAGCCGCAGGACGTCCGTTTAACATAGGCCTCCCCCAAAGACTTCTAGAGCGATCGGCCGCATGCTCTCTGCGTTCAACGACTGATGATTTAACTACTATACTAATGACAACGACTAATACTTAATCAAATTCTGTTGTTTAGTGTTACAGCACCCGGCCACCATGCAACGATTCTACAAGGCGTTGTCGTTATGTGACGGAATCAATACAGTGCCTTCAGGTAACTACATCGTTTCATTAGCTGTAAGGTCCATTTTAATGTTACTTTAAAATATTTATGTGATTAAAAGTAATGACTCAGTTGAATCGCATTTCGCTCGTCAGTGAGATTTGATGATGGAATGTCTGATCCTTTAATTTCAGCGTTGATGAGTGCGGAATCTTCATCTCTAAAAGAGGAAGTGTTCTGGATGGTGGTGCAGCTGACGACAATAGCTGCCAATCCAGCGCTCATGGTGCCCAGCCTTATGGAGTTCCTAAGTAAGTACAAACATCAGCACAGTTAATTAGGTACAGATATTTCAACTCATGTTGGCCCGCGTTTCTATGTGTGCGTGTTTTTGTTACAGGGAGAGAAGAACTAGTGAACCTATCGCAAGCGATGCAGCAACTCATTGTCAGGCTTCTTGACAACCCCGAAGCTTTGTCAGCATTTATTGACGCCGGGGGTTTGGATCTCGCTTTGGAAAAACTTACTGCTAAACATCAGGTGAGGTATTATTTTTAAAAGTTGGTTAGAAGGATGCTTCTATTGCCGTTACTGATCAACGTCTGAGACGGAAAAATATTTAAAAACATTGATTTTGGCAAGTCTTCCAACCTTTTAATCCCATATAACTATTTTAGAGTAGTTTAGCGATTGGTTTTATAAGTTGGCAGGAGAGCATGCGTTGCCAATTAGACGTTTCTAATAATTGGATTATATTGTTTGTTTTAGGCCGGTCCAAGTCACAAGCAAGGGCTAGTATCATCTCTAATGAACTACCTTAAGCTACCACCGCAGTTGATCAACATGTCTACTCCGGCTGGCAAGAAAACTCAACCACCTCTCGTTGAAACTGCTAACGGATTGATTAATATCGCGCCTTTATGTGAGTATTTCTACATTCCGATTTATTGCGATATAGCCCGAGAGAAGGTCGATTTCGCACGAAACAATGTGTTTTTTTTGAGAATGTTTAACGTTGTGTGTAAATGTATAGGTACAATATCGTGCGGTAACCCGACGGCTCAGGCAGCGGACGTGCTGCTGGAGGGTGGGGGCGGTGCAGGCGCGGGGGGCGGAGCCCGAGGGGCGTGTACAGCGCGCCGTGTGCGAGCCGCCGCCTGGTCCTACCACTTCTTCTCTGCTGACGACGCGAGCTTGGCATTGACCCTGGCGTTACCGTACGCCGCGCGTGTCCACGAGCTCCAGCTCCAACCCCACCTGACGTCGCTAGCGACCTGCCCCGGTGCAGTAGCGTTGGAAGCGGGAGCGGGCGGCACACTCGCCCCGCTCGGTCCGCCGCTAGACACGCACGGGTGCACCTTTATCCGGCTTGTTGTCACCCGGCCGGTGATTGCGACCACTGTGCAGGTGCGACTCTACAAGCCGCGCGACTCATCCAACATGGGATTGCTGCAGCTTCGCCTGCTCGCCGCGCCAGCGTTCGCCGCACCATCGCCGCTAGCGCATACTCCGCAAACGTTAGTCTTCATTTAAAACTATAGTTTCTATAAAAAATCTTATTACACACAAACACTATAATGACATCTTACGTGTATTTCATTGACAGAAACAACTGGTGCGCAGTAGTGTCGTGCGCATCCCGCGGCGCCGGCGTGTGGTCCTCGCCGCTCACCTCGGGCGCTATATCCGCCCTGTGCGCGTGCGTCGCCAGGGGCGGGGCTACCGCCACTGCCGCTACCCGTGCCATCGTCGCCGCCGCCGTAGCTATACCGGCTCAACGACCGACGTTAACGCAAGCCTTGCTGGCGCTTTCGCCTGGGGCTAGAACGGCTTGTACAGGTATGTGTCTATTTACACATTCATTAAATTTGACATATTATATTATATAAACTTCGAACCCGTGAGATTGACTGGAATTACGTCTAGCCAAAACTGATATATGTCAATGTACCTTATTGTACTTGATAATGAAAGAGTCCAACGTATAGCTGCGTAAAATTAAATGAACAGCTTCTTACAAACACAAGCAAGCTACAGGAAGTCTAAATTGAAATTCCATACAAAATTAATATTTAGCTTTATTAACTTAAAGATTTGACAGGCATAAATCTTTCCCCAAACAAGTAAAAGATAACAACTCTCTAGAACAAACATACAACCGAATTGAGAACCTCCTCCTTTTTTGAAGTCGGTTAAAAATTACCATTATAATGTTCTTCCGTTACAGCGCTCCGGTCGCTGTGCAGACGCGCGCCAGCTGGCTCACTCGATACGTATCTCCAGTGGCTAGCGGAGGCAGCGACGAAGGCATTGGCTCCGGGAGGCGACCCGCCGCCCGACCCCGCACTCATATTCACATTGGCTTCGGTATGTTTAAACTAAGATTTATTGAATGAGACCAGAAGACGATTTTTTTGTTTAACTTTATTGGACGAAATACGTAGATTATGTAGAAAGAAACCGACTGTAGACATCGATTCTTAACAACGGAGGCTATCTGAATCAAATACATAAGTTTCACGAGAGTGAATTGGACTCGCTCATGAAGGGTTCCGTACCATTAAATTCTGTTTTTTTAGAATATGTTGTTACAGCGGCAACAGAAATACATCATCTGAACATTTCAACTGTCTAGCTATCATGGTTCTTGAGATACAGCCTCGTGACGGACGGACAGACAGATAGAGGGATAGTGGAGTCTTACTACTTACGTTTGTCTGTCCGTTTTTAACCTTTGGGTACGGAACCCGGTAAATAAAACAAAAAGTACCGTTAGGAAAGCAATCGAGACAGTATCTCACTTTGCCGCGCGAATTGTGGCCTTCTTGCTATTCCAGCTTATTCTAAATTGTTTTATCTTTTCAGATACTGTGGATGTTGAAAGAAAAACAAATAATGGAAAACTTAGAAGAATTAATCTCTGATGATCTTTTCGAACTAGTCTACGCTTGGGTTACCGAAGCAACCGTGCCTGAAAGTAGTTTACTTAAGAAAGCATTAGATTCAAGTAAGTTCAATGCAGCGAAATTTGAGTCGATGAGGTTTTACTTAAGATGTACATTGTGACTGGCCCTAACAAAGTCTATGGAGCACCTTCTCCCTACAGCACGATGGACGATCTTTACGAGACCAATGATGTTGACATTGTTTGTTGCAAGTTTGTACTGCTTGTTGCAACTGCTAGGAGTGTTTCTAACGCGCCTCATTGAACGACATTGTCGACAAGTCAGAATGGAGCCATGTTTATTGATTGTAATATTTCTTGTTTCAGTATTATGTTCGTTGTGCTATATTCGACCTGAGTTATTTAGAAGTCTTTTAGAGCATATGGATATACCAATGGACCAAGATGAAAGGTAACCCATTATGAATGAATATCTGAAATAAATTCAATTGAATAAGCTGTAACTGGTGTCTTGCAGCTACAGCGCTGGTCTTCCGGCAGTACCTTTTCCCTGGCATTATGTCATTTACTAAGCTTCTTCTTTGCCTGACCCTTTCCCATTTTATTTGGGGTCGGCCCTCTGTATCATGCTTCTCCAGGCTGCTCGGTCCTGGGTCACCTCTTTGTTAACTTTGGCTTTTCCCTGCCATAATGTCACTTACCAAGATAGATAGATAGATAACTTTTTTTGTACAACACAAGAGTAAACAGAACACGATATACACAAAGTAAAGTATAAGTTGCACAAATGGGCTGCCTTATCGCTGAAAGCGATTTCTTCCAGGCAACCTTTGGATGAAAAAGAACTGATTTAGCTTTTGTGGTAGGTTGTGAATTTACACAAGCAAGATACCAAACATAATCTTAAAACAAGTGATAAGTAGTATGAATCTGGTCGATCTTGTGTCACCTCTTTGTTGACTTTGGGTTTTACCTGGCATAATGTCACTTACCAAGCTGTTCTGTTTCAAAATAACGTGTGTTTGTTTCCAGTATGGATTGTTTAACTGACGATACGAAAGTGGCCGGGTCACCAGTGACAGATACAGAGTGTACGCGGCCAGGGTCGTGGGCGCGTCGACCGCCCGCCGCCCGCCTGCTCGGGACGGTGTCCCGCGCGGCGCTCTCTCCCGCCGCCACGCTCACCTTGCTACACTCGAGGCTGCCGGCCATAGCTGCGCATGCCATCACAGGTATACATTAACACACACATAACACATACCACATACGTAATATTGGCATCTACTTTAATCCATACTATTCAGGACGATAAAGTGACTGAGACATAATATCAGAAGGAGTAGGCTTGCCCAGTACCTGTACTACCATCTCAGTTTTGTTGCTCGTGTACAATCCACGGTCAAAAGTTCACCGTAACGTTTACAATCCTGTGCAGCACTATTTGAACATTATAACAACGTAACTTGTGGATCGAACCCACGTCGGTTGGTGTAGCGGGTGGCGGCTTATACCACTCACACAACTAAAGACATAGCTAACATGTTGAAAATAATAATCACACTGAGTACTTTTAATTCAAGTGTTTAAGTTTGTGTGTAACGTCTATTAGAAGAAGGTCTTAACTTTAATAGATGTTGATAGTATTATTGTAGCAAACTGATCATTTACTTATGACCCATACTGTACAAAAGAAAAAACTTGTCAATATGTTCTGGGGCCAACTCGTTTTCATTTGCAGATGTCCTAAAATCTCTTACTGTCCTACACAACTAACCTTTTTGTGTCAATTGTCTAACAAGTGTCAATCTCGCCAAATAGAGGACTATTTAACAAGTTCTGCTTCGAAAATTATTTATTTATCTACTTTTCTCAGTTCACAAAGTCACGTAAGCTCGAAGTTTATGATGGACGCAGCTTTTGGTAATCGGGAGTGAACACATTATACATTTTATATACAATCTTTTTTATTTATGGTTTCGACGTCACTGGATCACCCAGTAAAATAATCATTTTATTTCAGAATTCAGCGAATACAGATTAGCTCAGCTGAAAGAGTCGCATGGTTCTCAGGAAGATGTTCAAATGTCAGATCTAGATAAAGACTCTGACTCTGCTCAAACTAAGACTGGTAAGACAATTTATATTTCAGACACCTTTATTGCTTTTAAGACAAGTCATTGCATAGCTAATTGCGCCATCTTTGGTCAGAGACAATCTGTTTCCAACCAAAAACAAATTGATTGTTCACGAAAATCGAGTTGGCTTTGATCATATTTGTCTAAAATGTAATATTGTTGTATGTGTCCCAATAGGATTTCTAAACACCTTAATAATAACATCTTGTTGTATTATAGAACCGGTATCAGTATCAACAGCTTGTGCGCTAGTGGAGTGGGTGCGCGCCGTAAGCGCGGACAGACGAGTGAAAGAGTGGGCGGGGACTGGAGGCGCCACCTTCTGGAGGCCGCTGCTGTCGTTACTGTGCCGGCCGAGGGATAACCACATGTATGTACACTCCAATCAACACTCAACCCAATAACAGTCATCGTAAACTCCGATACTGGGCCAATCACAGAGAACGAACACTGCATTTAAGTCTTTTGGGCCAATAACATGGAACATTCACCCCACTTATGTCATCTGGGCTATAAACATGAATTATATACTCCTATACTGGGCCAATTTCATGGAACGTATACTTTACTTTAGTCATCTGAACCAATTACATGGAATGCTTGCTAAAGGGAATTCCACTTCTCAACTAAAATATACTCTGTTCCTTTTCTCTCCTTACGGTCAAACGGCCTAATAGATTTTTATGAAAATTTGTACAGGGGTAGTCCTAAGTGTGGAGAATGCTATAGACTAATATATATGCGGGTAAAACCGCGTGGTGCGACGAAATAAAAAGGTAGTCATGTCGGATAACGTTTGAATTGCGTTGGATTGTTTGATTACTTACGCTAGAGCGTTCACTCACGTTCAAGGCTCTTCTAATAGTGAACTTGTTCATCCAGTTTAATTACTAGAATATATTGTTACAGGACATGGCAAGAAAGCGCAGACTTTGCTCAATTGGAAGAGTACACGATAAGACTGTTCGCACAGCTGACAGTGTGTCACCAGCCTAACCAGCGGCTGTTCGCAACCACACTACACAGCATATTGGAATCTTTACCCGCGTCGGGTAAGTAAATAAATAATCGAGTTGATACATATCTCTGTGTCTTTATCTTTATATGCGAAAGCTGATTCAAGATTCTTTATTTATATCTTACTGCTAATATTGTAAATGTGAAAGTTTACGTTAGTGTTTTAGCAGAACGTGAAATCTACTGAATCGATTGCGACGAAACTTGGAAGCAGGAATCCTGGGGCCTAAGTCTGCTAACACAATCGTATTTCAATAGTGTGTCGATATAATCGTAATAGAAATTTAATGTCAAAAATATGACATTACATGTCAAATTGGTAGTCTCCTAACGTTAACTATTCTATCGAAACACCACTGACACACCACTGACTCACTTCGGTATTCTGCTCTACAATCGTGGCTTGATGGAATCTCGATAGTTGTTAAAACGGTATATCGCTTAGCAACATATACCATGTTGCTAGGCAACACCTGCAAGGTAAATATTACCATACCATTGAGACTCCATAGTGATTCTATTGTGATGTTATTAAAACTTTAGCAGAATACCAAATAAAGTCACAATCTCGATATAATATCAATAGAGTCTCGATATAATGACAATGGTTGGCCAAATAGCAGAATAAGGCCCCTGGAATAGCACATAAGCTACTTTTTACCCTGTTATTCCTACGGTATAAAAACTTACACAGGTCAAACCACCAATCACTTTCAATACGTGTAGGGTGACTTCTTAATACAATTTAAAGGTTTTCGTTTTTATAATGATGGTCAAGGTTTGACCATAATCGTTTATATAAATTTATGTTTAAATTTTAAGAGAAGTACAATAATATATGCCTATTGTTGTAGAGAGTACAGGCATGTGCGGGTTTACGCGCGCGCTTGTCGTCCGACTGGTGCTGTCCGCGGAGCGTGTGTCAGTGGGCGTAGAGTGGGCGGGCACGGGCGCGGGGACGGGACCGAATGCGGACGCGGACGCTGATACGGGTGCGGGCGAACAGCTAGCACCACCCCATCCTGCGCTTTACAACCACAGGCTGCTGGCCTTACCTGCTACCACGACAATAAGGGCGCTGCTTGCTGATCATAGACCACCCAGTAAGTAAATCATCTTCAGACCATCGCGCATTTGACCACCAAATCTAACCTGTAGCTATGGCCGGTAAGACGAATCTTTTCCCATCTTTTTTCGGCTCATTGACCACCATTGATGAGATTTTGTAATCAGAGGTGAAGGGTTCACAAAACCGTCAAAATGAAGTTCATCGTGTTGTATCGTCTCCTCATAACAAAAAAAACGGGTATACTTATTTCATTTTGAGACATAGAAGATAGTTAACTCTAATACATAAAACTCTCTCACCAGTGCCAATAACAGAAGATCCAACCAAACTCGGTCTGAGCAACACCTCATCCGGCACAGCTTCAGTGCTGCGTAGCGCGTCCGACACCGCGATCACCACGGTTGCTGAAGCCTGGGAACTGAGCCTCGCCGCCGCCAGCGCGAGCAAGGACAAACGGGTCAAGGATGTTAAGAATACATCGTTGAAACATCAGAACAGCAAGAAGAGGCAAACTAAGAATGAGACTACGGTTGCGCATGTCACTGACGGTGAGTTTTTGACTGTTTGTTCCGGGAGATTGTGCTCGAAGGACCATGGTTGAGATCTTGCTCAAATATTAGAACAGCACGTTAGTGATAGTAGTAATTGCTTAGAACCTCGTGATTTCTTTTCTAGCTTATTCACGCCTAAAAATCAATTACTGGGTTTTTGAATGCGGTTCGAAGAACAGAATTTATTACTAACTTGTATTACATCCTGTATTGTGAATAGGAAAGAATGTGAGTTGGTTTGTTACCTCTAGACGAAAACGAATAAAGTGATTGTGCTTACAGCGATAACTAAACTACGGGCGTAACTATATTATAGCAAAATTAATTTATAACAATGTATTTTAGATGCAGTAGAAAGTTCAATACGTGTACAAGCAGCTGGGTTAGAAGGCTTTATATCTGGCAACACTCGGTTATCGCAGTTGTGTGCAACCGTGCCACATGTATATGGACCACATGTGACGCTAACTCTACATCTCAATACTGATTCAGGTTGGTTATATTGGCTTTTTTTCTAGTCTATGATCTGCACAGGTCGGCTGTTTACACATTAATCTGATTCTCTCTCACATATAAACGACTACAGGTCGTTTTGTGGAATAAGTCCGCAATGTCTAATAAACCATTGCCTGGATGTGTAAAATTCGCCATAAAGACTTCATGAACTGCTTTATACATTAGCGGTCAATCCAGTCGAAGATGTGCAGCACACTGTTTCTATTAAATCTTAAAATGGTCCATGTCCGGACATCAATCAAAAAATTTGTAATAGTATACTATAAATAGATCAGGATTTTCAATAATTTCATTTTGTCGACAGAAGACTGGTCATCGAGCTGTCGAAGCCATACAGAAACGGACAGCGAGGGTCAATCCCCCAACAACGAGGCATGCTCAGGCGGTGTATTGCGAGAGTTCGGCGCTTGCGGCGGCCTGGCCCTAGTCGCCGCGAGGTTACCGCGTCCGCACGCCGCGCCCCCGGACCCGCCTGCTCGGCAACAACATCATCATCATGACTTGGACTGGATTAAACTAGATGATCCGTATGAGGTATGTTAAGCTTTATATAATGTAGAACGTGTATCGAGGCTAAAGGGACGACCGCGCACGTACTTCTGGACTACAGCCCATATACCTACAAGTACAAGATTTCAAAGAAAGAATGAAAGACAAAGCATTTATTGAGTACAAACACACGACAAACACGGGAATGAAGTAATGAACATGACATGGGTCGACCTCAGCTAAAAACTGCAGCCAAGCATGTTTAGCTGCAGCGCTGGTCTTCCGGCCAGACCCATCTAGCTAGAGCGTGATTTAATTTCTATAATTGTGGGTATTTGTATTTCACAGAAAAAAATGCGACTTCTGCAAGTGGTAGGATCATAAGTACATTTTTTATTTCGAGCAATTTGGATTTTGGCAACTATATAAAAATTGTTAATATGTATTAGTACTACTTGGCCTTCGTCTTATCTAGATGATTTTATAGCGCTAGCAACATTGTTAATAATCATGTAAAATTGTTTAAAACAATAAAATATTATTGATAAATCCAATACGTACAGTGTAGTTATAACTACGCTGTTTGTAAAGTATTCGAAACAGAGCGGCACTAGCTATTCGTGTTCCAGGAGGTGGTCGAGATGGGCGGGGGCAGCTCGGGCGGCTCGGGTGCGAGCGCCGTGCCCGGGGCGGGAGGTATACCCGCCCACGCGCTCGTCGCCCTCGGCCTGCTGCTCAAGCTGCCCGGGTACGCTGCCGCGCTGTTGGACGAGGGAGCGAGGGCGCTGCATTTATTGAGGCTGTTGTTAGGTGTTGCCAGTACTGAGGATGGACGTAAGTATTGATGTGTGTATATCTGTGTCTGTCTGGCATCGTAGCTCTTATGAACAGACTAGCTTTTGCCCGCGACTTCGTCCGCGTAGAAGTCGATAATAGGTTCTAATAGGATTGGATCAGGGAATCACGTCGTCCCATACAAACATTGCCCCCTTTTTAATCCCCTAAGGGAAAGACTTTCGGAAAATTCTTATCGGATCAGGTCTCTACGATTAGCGGTTTAGGCTGTGTGTTGATCCGTCAGTCAGTCATTCAGAACAAAGCATTTTATATGTATAGATGAATCGGTTTTGCTCATGATTCCTATAGCTACCAGTAAGCGTCTGAAACTACACAGCTACAGATGTTTCAAGTCATATCGGCGTATATTTTAGCGTGAATCTGTAAACATTTTTTATTTGTTTTGTTCAGACAACACTGCAATTTAAATAAAAGCTCCACAGATGCCCCAACTTCTTACACTTTTCTCACTATGTGGCTAGCATATCATCCTTCACTCTATTTCCCATCATGACCGCGTTTACTTCCCTTCCCCAATATCTTCTTTACATCAATATTACCGTCAATTTGTTTCCACAGGCAGCATATCAGTGAGCGGTGTAGGCAACGGTTCCGGCTCATGGTCTCTGGGAACCCTACCATTCCTGGTGGTATCCCGTCTGCTAGAGAACAGCATTCGCAACACATCCGAGGGTACGTCGTTGAGACGAGCGCTCGTGTCCGTTGGAGCGGCGCGACTCGTGTTGGCCTGTCTTGCTGTGTTCACACATCATAAGCCTGCTAGCAATGAGGTTAGTATTGTTACTAGAATAATCGCAAAACTTTGAACAAAAAATACTTGTTTGCAAGAAGGATAGGTTCTTGAAGTTCCTATATTATGTGTAATGGCGTCGGATGTTGATGAAGAAAATGAAAAACTCGTGATTTAAAAAGCTTATATCTTTTTTTTGTTCAAATTTAGTACACGAAATACTACCAATTTCATTGTTATCTAGCAAAAAAGAGAATTGTATCATACTTTTTTATTTGTGTATTTGCACAAATATTGCCAAGACATCATTCTTTGCCCCTGCGCATTCAATGATAGCCAATAATGGTCGATGTTGCAAACTATGGACCAGACAAAATTTAATCAACTTAACCTCTGACACGATAAGAAGTAGATCAGAAAACCATGATAGGAAAGACTTTGGGGCTTAAATAATAAACTTTTCATATTAAACTAGAACTTGACACAATAATATTAATTAATAACATCCTATTTTTCTGTAACACAGAACAGTCAATCGTCAAACGGATCATCGGGTGGCAAAGGCGACGATAAGAATCAACTATACTGGGCAAAGGGTACCGGGTTCGGAACCGGATCAACACAACAATCATGGAACGTTGAACAAGCGTTGGTACGACAACGGACCGAGGAAGAACACGTCACTGTTTTATTACAGGTATTTGATAACAATAATAATCGATACATATAGATAACATTATAATAAAAATTTATGTTAAGTTTTAGGGTTTTGAATCTTCGGTCTCGCCTCCCTATAGCGTCGGTATACTATGCTATTAGATTCATGCTCATCCATGAGCATATTTCATTTGCTCAAGAGTCACGGTCACAATGCAATGCAACCAGACTATATTATATATACTTATAATACATAGAAACAACCAGACCACAGACAAATATCTAAGCATAAATACATGTCTGAGATCTATACCCTTATATATAACACTTGTTTGAGGCGGGAATCGAACCTATATAATTATGATTGTTCCCAGGTATTAGCATCATACATGAATCCTGGCGAGAAGTGGCCACCTTCGGAGTCATCTCCTGAAGAAGTAACAGAAACTCCAACAACACCTGCTGAAGATTCAGACGAGGATCTCAGCACGGACCTACCTGCCGAGTTTATAGAACTAGTCGCCAATAGCAGCCTTGTACCTGCTATTTGCTCGTATCTTAGGAACGACTCAGGTATGTTTTTATATTTAATTAAATATCCAATTGTCCTACTGCTGAACAAAGTCCTCCCTTAAGTCCTTTTACACGTCCCGGTCAATAGCTAAATGCGATAAGCTAAGCATACTTTGAGGCTAGATAGCACCTTTTTTTATACATAATAATATGATAGGTTAGTGTTTGGCCACTATCACATCCGCCTGATAATACAGCCTAAGATGTAGCTCGCTTTCCTAAAAGACTCCTATTTACTCGCGACTTGAAAACCGCCCAAATTGTACACAGTACTCAAGAAAGACAGACGCAGGCAACTGATTCTATTACCTTGCGGTACGAATAAAGGATGACGAAGCAAAGCGCTTAGTGCGGACATCTGGTATTTCCGCCATAAATCGGTGCCGTATATCAGTTTGCCTGGTTGTATGACGAAAGAATGGAGATGGCAAAATTAGATCTTGTAGTTGAGCACCTATATCTATACATATAAAATGCTTTGTCCTGAATGTCTGACTGACGGATCTACGCACAGCTTAAACCGCTGATCGTAGAGACCTGAAACTTAGAGGGGATGTTCTTTGTATGACGTAGGCATCCGATAAGAAAGGATTTTGAAAAATTCAAACCCTACGCGGTCGACGTCGCGGGCGAAATCTAGTTTATTTATATGAAATTCCTGTAATAATTAAAATACATAAAAAAAAAAGTATATAAGTAGTTTATCCGTTAACTGGCACCCATAACACAAGCATTAAGTTGCTTAGCTTGGGGCTGGATGGCGATGTGTAATATGTCCTGAAATATTTATTTATTTATTTTTATTTTATTTAATATAACATTTGCCAGTGTTGGACATGTCCCGGCACATCCCCCTGTACGTGTGCGTGCTTCGTTGCGCGCGCGCACTGCTCGCGCTGCGCTCGCGCCGGCTGCGCTCACCGTTGAGACCACTGCCGAGGCTGTTGGCGATGATGTCCAGGACCACCAACTCTTATGCTACTAAACTAAGGTAAGATACACTATTTTAATGACATTTTGTACATCGTCACTCATCTATACTAATAGTATAAAGGGAAAAGATTTGATTGTTTGTCTGAATTCAATAGTCTCTGAAACTACTGGACCGATTTTGATGAAACTTCGTATAAGGATAAATAGATTCATTGGGAGTGTTATACTTTTTATCCCGATATTCCCACGGGATCGGGAGCTACGCCGGTGAAACCGCGAATAGGGATGAAACAGTAGATTCAATTCATTTCTAAATGATAAATAATCTATTTTGTTTAACAGGATGAGTAAAAAGAACATATTCGGTAAAATGACGTATAGCCAAAGATTTAGCACATCAAGTAATTCGGAGCTTTCGGAGGAAGACGAGGGTCTAGCTTCACTCATTGCCGACATACAGGTGAATATTACTTACTACTAATACTGGAAATAGGTTGCTTTGGTGGAAAATGGTGCTTTGCTCGGTATTGAGACACAAATGACATTGGTAGACAAGGAGATACTTCTTAGTAATTATTTTCCCAGGTCTTAATCGTGTATTTTTATTTCTCTTACCTCTTACCTTCTCTCGACCATGACTTGTAACATAGTCTAAACGTCGAGGTAAGAGAAATAAAAATAAAAAACACGATTAAGACCCGGGAAAATAATTACTATGAATACAGATCGTGTGAGTTTAAAAAGTTTATAAGCCATCCAATACGGGCCGGAGATAGCAAATCTTTTTCATTAAACATTTTATTTTGCTGCGATAGACGTAATACTATGATTGTTTATGATAATTACGCAACCAACCTATCGTTACCGTATACATGTAATATCCATTGCGGCTCTTACATGATTATAAAATCGATTCGTCACGAACCTAATCGATTTGATATCACAGACCTAATCGATTTGACGTGTTTTGAATCGAAATGTGTTTCCCATCATTTCATTTCTTTTGTGACGTCATACGTGGATACGAAACATTTTACACGCTTGGTTTTCGTACAATTTGAGGTGAATGCGGCTTCTACTCTAATATATTTATGTGGAGGCGAAGCAATATTTTGGCCATAAAGCTTTAATTGTTATTTTTTCTTCTTATTTTACTGTAAATGTTTGATTTCAATGTTTTATGTTTTTCAACAAATATTGTAACATAAGTTTGATGTATATTGTAGGCGACGGCGGCGCTAGTGTGCCGGTCAGAGTTAGAAGCTGAGAATTCAGTACCATGCGCGCGCGCAGCTGCCACCAGGGAACAGCGGTACATCGACCTTATGAGGACCATGCAGTTTGGTTAGTTTTCTTATACTAATATTTAAAAGAAAACTTTTTTTGTGTGTAAAAGAAAACTTTTTTTGTGTGTAATAAACAGGTACTGGAACTACTGAACTTATTGTCATTAAACTTGGTATGAGGATATATTGAAACCTGGAAAATATAGGCAATTGTTCCGATATTCTTACGAGATCTGAGTGTTTTTTTATATGTTTAATATGTATATATTGATATAACTATATAAAACAAGTATTCTGTCCGTTATCTGGCCAGTACAGCATAAGCCTAATTGTTAGCTTGGGGATGACATGCAGTTTTTTTCCCCAGTAAATAGGCTTGCATTTGACCTTATTTCACCTGATGGGAAGCGAGGTCGAGGATGTAGCATCCTCGCCTAGAAAGAGAACGGCAGGCCTGGACAAAATGATTGGCACCATGACTTTCACTTTGATAACGCGACGAGTCGCTTGACACCATGACTTTCACTTTGATAACGCGACGAGTCGCTTGACACCATGACTTTCACTTTGATAACGCGACGAGACGCTTGGCAGCATGAATTTCACTTTGATAACGCGACGAGTCGCTTGACACCATGACTTTCACTTTGATAACGCGACGAGTCGCTTGACACCATGACTTTCACTTTGATAACGCGACGAGTCGCTTGGCACCATGATTTTCACTTTCATAACGCGACGAGTCGCTTGACACCCTGACTTTCACTGTGATGATGCGACGAGTCGCTTGGCACAATGACTTTCACTTTGATAACGCGACGAGTCGCTTGGCACCATGACGCTTTGATAACGCGACGAGTCGCTTGGCACCATGACACTTTGATAACACGAAGCGTCGCTTGGCACCATTTTTACTTTGTTTCGTACGTGTTACAGAGACATTCGAGATGTTAGCCGAGTGCGGTGAGAGCGGGTTCCGTTTCACGGTACCGTATCACTTCGAGAGCACGGTCCGTGCGGCCGGCGAGCGCGCGCATCCAGCCCGCATGAAGCGGCTCGCACAGGAGGCTGCCACGCTCGCTACCAGTCTACCACTATCGTATTCATCGTCGGTCTTTGTCAGGACTGACACGGACAGGCTCGATGTCATGAAGGTAAATAGATAACTTTATTAGTACGGTCGGAGTAAGAATTGCAGACCCATCGTAGAGATCTAAAATTACTGTTATTGAAATGTTTTTATGTTTAAATAATTCTCGTGTCGCGGTGCTAGTTACCAAACTCCTCTGAAACGGCTGAACCGATTTGCATGAAATTTTTTCTCGTTTTAGTTGTATCTACAATTACTCTTAATCCCGATTACGCGGGTGAAACCGCGGAGCGTTGCTTTTTAAGCTATTGCATAGCTTTTATCGCGGGCTTTGAGCGCGGCGACCGAATTAAGAAATTCC
Source organism: Idaea aversata (assembly GCA_907269075.1). NCBI lineage: Eukaryota > Metazoa > Arthropoda > Insecta > Lepidoptera > Geometridae > Idaea > Idaea aversata. The sequence goes on from OU026100.1 coordinate 3,480,600, forward strand.
GTAACGAAAATAAAACCTAAGACCCCCCACTCCGCCTACCATGTAGCTCGCCCGAGCGTTCGCCGTGTATGTAAATGGTACGACTGTACGAAGCAATATTTTATATATTTGTTAAGTAGTAATTTTAATTAATTAGTGTAATTGGTTACAACTGCTCTAATTAAATAAATAGACCTACATTATATTACTAATGGTAACACGCCACACCCCCAGGTCTTGATAACCGGTCCGTCAGACACGCCGTACGCGAACGGCTGCTTCGTCTTGGACGTGTACTTCCCGGCGGAGTACCCCGCCGTCCCGATGCTCATCAACCTGGAGACGACGGGACGACATTCGGTCCGGTTCAATCCGAACCTGTACAACGATGGGAAAGTTTGTCTGTCCGTCTTGAACACTTGGCATGGACGGCCGGAGGAGAAGTGGAATGCGCATACTTCTAGTTTCCTACAGGTATGTTAGACCAAGACCCCGTCTACCGCCATACCTTAGGGACGACCCAGTTAGCACGATGGTCACCATGCCGGACTGCCAAACACAGGGTTGCGGGTTCGATCCCCGTCTCAGACATGTATTTATGCTTAGCTTATCTGTGGTCTGGTTGTTTCTATGTATTATAAGTATATACATATTTACAAAAGAAAAGTATATAAGTAGTATATCCGTTGTCTAGCACCCATGACAGAAGTCTAGTTACTTAGCTTGGGGCTAGATGGCGATGTGTGGAATGTACTGCAATATTTATTTATTTTATAAAAGCTGAGAATTACTCAGCTCATGCCTCTGACACAGTTATGAACGATGTGCTATTATAAAGTTCAGACTATAGTGGCTTGAAGAGTTAGCAGGTAGGAAAGCCAAGATTAGAACCTGTTTATTTTGCAAAAAAAAAGCCTATATTTTTGTACGAATCGGTAATGTCGCTGAGTAGCTTTCAGCTTTTATAAAAGCTATTAAAAACAGTGTGTTTATCCACACTTGCATCTTTGGAAGTGTCATCTCTCTTCGTTATTTAACCATGTAAATTGGGATAGTTGTGAATTTATCAATGGTGTGCGGGTGCAATATCCTATATCCTTTTATTTATGTATATTCCAGGTGCTGGTATCTATCCAGTCATTGATCCTCGTCCCGGAGCCGTACTTCAACGAGCCAGGGTACGAGAGATCACGTGGCACACGCGTCGGTGCCGCCGCCTCCACCGAGTACAACTCTAACATATACCAAGCCTGCGTGCGGTGGGCTATGCTCGATCATCTAAGAGCGCCGGAACCATGCTTCAAGGAGGTAACTTAAATATATTATTATTATGCATGCGCATTTGTGGTGGGAAATAATGATAGCAAGGCAATTCTTGAGCATATACACAAATAGAAAAATTATGATAACATTCGTTTTTCTAGTGAAATTAATATTATTTCGTGAACTAGACGTGGCAAAAGATATAAGCATTTAAAGTCAGATGTTTTTTATTTTCTTTATCAGCATCTGACGTCATAACACGTATAGGCACTTCATGAACTTAATATCCTTTCAAACAAGTATTTTTTGTTCGATGTTTTGCCATTATTCTTATCAAAGTGACTTCTGAATGGTTTCACTCGTTGTCGTTCAACAAGAATAAGTATGTCAGTTTTAAAATATACTTATGTCGTTTCCAGGTGATACAAACTCACTTCTGGATCAAACGTAACGAGATAATGCAGACCGTTGCCAACTGGATCTCGGAGCTGGAAGGACAAGGCGGCGATGAGCGCACGCAACGTAGCATACAGCTTAATTTGATGGCACTCAAGGTAACTGACAATTATAAGTAGTTAAAAAAATCACCCTTAAATGTTATTGTATGACTAGCTTTCGCCTGCGACTTCGTCCGCGTAGAAGTCGAAACACGTCTTCCATCAATTCTGTTCAAGAATGTTTACTCAAATTTTGAAGTAGATTGAACCAAGGAATCGCGTTGTTCTATACAAACCCCCTTTTTTTGACCCCCTAAGGGACATAACTTAGGAAAATCCTTTCTCATTGGATGCCTACGTGTCATACAAAGAACACACCCTCCAAGTTTCAGATCTCTACGATTAGCGGTATAGGCTGTGCGTTGATCCGTCAGTCAGTAATTCAAGACAAAGTATTTTATATGTATAGATGTTTAAATGCATGTTTATATGTTCCAGCGTCACTATGTGAAGCTGCAAGAGGAGCTGGCGAAGCTCCCCTGCCCGCCTGGCCTCGAGGACCTGGACGAGCCGTTCCAGTTGCCGGCGGCGCCGTCCCCGCCGCCCGCGCCCGCGCCACCGCCCGTCCCCGCGCCCGCACCTCCACCCGTCGTGCCATCACCTGCAACTCCTACAGATATCGATCACGACATGGAGAAGATCGTCTCACAGGTTCTAGACTGAGCGCGCTCGGTATACGCGCGCTATATGTGAGCCCCCCGGCGCCGCGCCCCGCGCGCGTCGACATGGAAGTACGGTTCGGCTGCGCGCCGAGCATTTAACCTTTAGCAGATAGTGTCAGTGTGTTCCGTGTTTGTATATGTATGTATAGAGTCAATGTCGCCCGTCGTCGCCCGTTATTAGACCGGCTCGCGACCGCCGACCTTCAATATCTCTTCGTAAATGTATTTTTTGTACTATATTTGTGTTTTATAGTGTATTTTATTTCATTTCCTAGACGTTTAGGATTTAGTGGGAGCTTTTAGTTTAACGAGTATTGTGATACTAAAATGGGCCCGGTCGGCGCCCGGTAAGCTATTTAATACGGTTTTATAGTACGGAGCGGAGTATACTCGAGTAAATCCGTGACTCATGACTCGCGCCGACACATATCGCCGACTTCGTGCCGTTTGTTGAAGTCACCTGCCCCTCGAAACCCCGTTTACGTACATTTTATAATTCGTTGTACATAAATATAATTTAACGTATTCGTATTTAAGTATACCATATCCTATTGCTCTCAAAGAGGCGGAGGCGGTACGATTTAGACGATATAAATAAATTATTGTAACGTTTGATTGTTTAGCACTCGTAGCGAGCGAGCGAGCGAGTGTACTGTATTTACGACGTAGTACGTACAGGCCTAGCCGTTCCTGTTTAACTTATTGTTTATATATATATACGACAATAAAGCGAGAGTTTGTTTCTATCCGACACGCGTACACGCGTACGTACGAGCGAGTGTGGAGTGTGTGGTGCGCACGCGCACGCTGTGGTGTGACTTGTACTTGTACATACAAATCATGAGTAGATAGAGATGGCTGGTAGAAGAAGGCGCAGCGGTTCGATGTGTAGGTACTTTCATTGTCTCTGGTATGTTCGTATATTGTTATATTTGACTGTGAATTTCGGATTGTAAATAAAAATTTATGTTATCGCATTTATGTTGTTTTATTTATTTTTTTACCAAGAAGTAGGTATAATTTCTTAAAATATATCTCCTATCGTCCAGATTAAACGGGTCGTTTATTATTCTTATATCTATGGCAACACATTTCACTTTCAAGAGAAAAAAAAGAAAATTTTATTTCCACATTTTATTGACCAACTATCTATTTACATTGTCACAATATAAAAAGCTATCTTATAAGAATTATTATGAGTTCACTTCTAGCATACTATCTAACACTGATACTCAATTTCAACTTAAAATATAAATAAGTTATTGCATACGCGAAGTTGCGTTCACACAAAGGAAACAAGTCAACACACCAAACTAAAATAATAAAAATACTTTTGTATTGCGTGAACGCAGCTTCGTCAGCTAGAACCCACATCACAGATGGTATTGTGACACTAGAATTATTTAATATTTACATAGAAAACTATTATCTACATTATTTCTAGAATTTATTGGTAGTTTTGCGTGATAGTGCGAAGTAGTGATGGCCTTAGAAGTTTCTAAGGGTAATATAGTATGGCACATGTTTGTCAAACCGGCTTCTTTACTTCTTAAAGCTAGATTGCACTGTATGGCCGGTTGATGTGATGTAGGTGTCTATTTCTTCCTGAATGGTGCGTCTGCTTGCATTTCCACGTCTCGAGGGTCCAGCTGGCCGGCTTCCACGCATGATTTGCAGCAGAACCTGTGTTAGAATGATACATTACAAATATGTTGCTACTCAGTGATTTATTAGTCCTGATCACCTAAAAAGCTACCTATCAAAACTGACAAGACTTGTATTATTTTACAAGCATTTTTGTTGTGAAATTTTACGAATAAATGGCGGCCTAAATTGGTTTCAGAAAATAAGAACCTATAGTATAATTTCTGAACATGGAAGCCTTGCAAGTTTTAATAAACAGCACCCGAAGATATCATACATTCAATTAACTCGAGCATGATTTCACACTAGATATCCGACAGTTTTTTTGTAGGATACCCTCTACTGAGTTCTAATTGCCTGGTACTTACGGACCAAATTACTATCAAACAATTTACACGGTAACGGAAAGAGAGCAGTTGAAGAAAGAGATAGATAGCGTTATAAATGTGATTTTATACCTTCTACGGCTTCTACTGACTTCTGATTGCCTAGTACTTACAGACCAATTACTATTAAACAATTTATACGACAAAGGAAAGATAAAAATTGAAGAAAGAGAGAGATAACGTTATAAGTGTGATTTTATACCTTCTACTGACTTCTGATTGCCTAGTACTTTTTACAGAGCAACGACTATTTTATAGAGCAAATGTTTGACTAAGCTGGTTATGCACGGAGATGTTAACAGTACCTACAGTTACTGTCGAGTAGTGTAGAAGGGAAAAAAATCCCTACGACTGGTATTACGGTGGGTAATGAATAGAAGATATCTATATTATATCCAGGAGTAGCTTTGAATTAAAAATATTATATTTAATGCCTTGGAAAATAATAATTAGCAGTTACTTTATTTGAAGTCCCGTCAAATTAACAGTTACTTTATTTGAAGTTATGAGATTGGATCGATACAGAAAACTGGCTTGATAAATTGGCACAGTGAAAATCCATATGGTGCAGGTGGTTGAAGAAAAGGTCCTTCGACAAGGAACAAGGAACAAATTGGTGTAAGAATCTACTAAGTTCATCAAGTAAGTTTATCTTTTAAAATTTGTGATAAAACTATTTAATATAGTTCTGTTTGTGTTTAAAGTACCGACCTGGAGTAATACGTGTGCCGGCAGAAGTTGCTGTCGACGATGAGCTTGCAGTTGGCGAAGTAAGGGCTGTCCGTACACTTCGCTGGCACGTACCGTTCTGAAACATATACAAGTTAATCATTTAAAGTCCAGTCTTGATATTATTATATCACCGCACTGTTTAAAGCAATGGGAATGGGAGCTAAGAATTTAGCACACAGATGCAGTTGCAACGTATCTAAGAAAGGATTTTAGAAGGTTAACCCTACGCGCTAGTAAAAAGTACTATTAGAAGTTTTTAAGCGACTAGTGACGTCACGTCCGTTAATATAAGTCAAACTTGCAGTGGGCATTGCCGATCCCAACACGGGCTCTTTAGTTATTTAGACGGTTTGGCGTAGTAGAAAGTAATAGCTTGCTCAGGTTTTTACTCTGAAATCTGAACTTTTACTGCCGTACCTACTCAGAGACGTGCCTAAGGGAAACTTATAAACTCACAAACAGTACCTACTAAGTTGCTCTTGGATACGTGAACGCACAGCGCTAAATTCGGTCCTATGATTGGTCAATTTTATGCTACTCTCTTCCCTTTTTATATTATTTGCGGCTCTATGCGTTCGCGCGCACTATGCAATCTCATAGGGTTGATTGTAAATACGGGTGTTATTCTAAAGAGTGCCTTGTCTCGCTCTTGTAAGTGATATTCAACGTCAGCGTAAAGGTCGTAGCACACATATCAACTCGTAAACGGAACGTATCAATTAGAGCAGTTCAGTATTCTTTGTATGAAACTCCCAACTGCAACGCACACTAATCGGAATCGTAACGTAATTGCCTCGCCTCGAGACAAGCTCACGAACCGCGGTACGGTGCGTGGTCGACTTGCGCCGTCTCCGCGCTTACGTCTCACCGTAAGCTATCTTACGACTCTCCGTACCCTAGCTTGCGTTTCATCGTCTACACTTCAAGTTCCGATACTGACTAACCGCGCCGCGGCACCCCGCTTAGCCGTAGCCGAGTTGATTCGGAGCTGCTGATCGCTTGGCAACGCGCTTACGTTAGGTTGACGGCGAGGCGATACGGTGACGATCCGTTTCCGAGTCGATATGTGTGCTATGTACCTTATATGTACAATGCATTCCTTAGCATAAGTTTCTCGACACGTGTCTGAATGCGGCAAAGTTTCAAGGCATCGGTATTCGCCTACGTACTAAGGCATAGTGTGTTCCTCTCTGCTGTTATGTGTTGTGTTCTATGGGCTAACGTTCTTTAGGTAGGTATACTCTTACCTGAGACAGTGATGGTGACACGCGACTCGTGCTGGCTGTGACTGTTGGCTGCACGACACGCGTACTCGCCGCTGTCGTTCACTGACACGCGAGGAATCGTCAGCCGGGAGTCTAAAAAACAATTACATCATGTAAATATAAATATTACAGGACATTGCACACCTCGCCATCTAGCCCAAGATAAGTAACTAGACTTGTGTTATGGGTGCCAGACAACGGATATACTATTTATATACTTTTTCTTTTGTAAATATATACTTATTATACATAAAAACAACGAGACCCCAGACAAATATCTAAACATAAATACATGTCTGAGGCGGGAATCGAACCCGCAACCCTGTGTTTGGCAGTCCGGTATGGTGACCATTGTGCCAACTGGGTCGTCAACTAAACTATTATAAAGCTGAAGTATTTGTTTCTTTGTTTGAACGCGCTAATCTCAGGAACTACTGGTTCGAATTGTAAAATTATTTTTGTGTTCGATAGTCCATTTATCGAGGAAGGCTATATGCTACATTTTAGCCCGATATTCCCACGGTATCGGGAGTTACGCGGGTGAAACCGTAGAGCGCTGCTAATATTAAATACAGGTCAAGTGCGAGTCGGATTCGCGTACGAAGGGTTCCGTACCATGTTGTATGGAAGCCCCACTTAATTTTTCCTGTTTTTTAGTATTTACAACAGAAATACATCATCTGTGAAAATTTCAACTGTCTAGCTATCACGGTTCATGAGATACAGCCTGGTGATAGACAGACAGACGAACGGACGGACAGTGGAGTCTTAGTAATAGGGCCCCTAAAACATCTTGTTATACAATGAAATACCTACCTATACTTAAATCTTATCTTTTAACAGAATGACTTCATTCAATAACGTTCGTCACACTTTGATTACTAAACAAAACAACTACAGTTTTATATTCTGGGATTTCCGGGGCGACGCACAACCTCAGTAACCCCAAAATACTTAGAGTAGGTACTCATTCCGAATGTCGTGGGTTCCAATACCGACCGGTCATGAACCAAACCATTTATTTTTAGAGATGGGCCAACTATGGCATTTGCCGACTAGCCGACCAGCCGACTAGTTGGCAGTGCCGATCATTTTAATACTAGCCTTTCGGAGGTATTCGGACTATGTCGTCATCACTCGCATCGTAGAAAATACTTTAAATTAATTTAATTAATAATATGACTCTGTGACACCTTGAAAAAGTTGTTAAGGTGACTATATTTTTAGTTGTTCCGTATTTCATTGATTAATGCTACTCAATTATAATGACTGACTGATTTCTAACTAAGTTCCGAACTAAGTTTTATGGTACTTTACTAGGTACTTTTATTTAAATATGTACAATTAAAATAAGTTCAGATAGTTAGTTAGGTGTCGGAAACTATTAAAGTTTCTAAATTTTAATAATTGTTTTATTTTACAGGTTAAGTGCCGATTTTAATCGGCATATTTTGCCGATTAGTCGTTGACCAGTCGCCGACTATAAAATATGCCGAATAGTCGGCTTTCCTGACTAGTCGGCAACTAGTCGGTCCATCTCTATTTATTTTCCATACACAAATACATACATAAAATACATTTAGTTAGGTACACATAAGTCATTAAACATACCTACAATATTACCAATGGATGTTTCTCACAAAAAAATTATATGCGCTATTAACATTGGTCCTATGCTTTCGTTGTCTCCAGACGTATTGGTCAGTTCTTTCCACTGGAATCGGTCGACTAAGCTGGGAGGAAATTTGCTGGGCAAGTGCCCTAAAGTTGCTGGTGCTGATTAGATACTCACTTGTGATCCACATAGCTTCAGTAGGCAGTAGCCGGACTCCATCTTTGGTCCAAGTGACGCGTGGGTCGGGGTAACCCTCCACTTCACACGGCAGGCTCAGTTCAGCTCCGACCATTAGATTCGTTGACGCTGGTATCAGCTTCGTTTCCACTGGCACTGTAATTTAATTGGTTTCGTAATTGCTTGGCAATAATATCGATTAATATTCAGTGCAGCTGCACTTAATACGTATAGCAATATTTACAAGGTTTTCTGAGTTTTCCGTAGTCTAAAAAATTAACAGATCAACATTTAGAATCAAAGACTTTGAACTACCTCATAGTACAAAATTGCTCATTTATTGTTCTGAGCAGAAAAGAGAAAACAACTAGGTAAGTATAATGTTTTTGTATGAAAAATGTCCTATCATTTCTATTTTTTTAATTATAAATAATAGGATACGATACCTTATTTAAAGACAGACATCTATAGACAATATAGACATGCTATAATAAAAATATATATTTACAAATAAATAATAATAAATACATACCTAAAACCTAAGATAAAAAAAATACTAAGTAATCATTTTGTTCCTTTATATCGAACAAACAAAAATTCAATCGTGCTAGTAGGGTGGGACATAATAGATATCACAGAATTGTTTTACAAAAGATAACTAACCATAGCTTGTTTTGCAAGTAAATTAGAACAATAAACGATAAGTAACATCTAAATTACGAAAGTGTTTAGAACCGCGAGCCCCGGTGTTATCGTAGTAAGGTCATGCAAGCAATACACACAGGTCATACGTGCAACATGCAATGTAAATAACATTGGAATGATATCTGTTGAGAGGAACACCGAGTGTTTTGACCACAATTGTTAGATTTGCATAATATTTTTGCATGTTTTCATCTATGATCTTAGACCTCGGTGTTCCCCATTCTAGTGTAGATACCACCTTACCGATATAAGGTTGTAACTCAATCTCCGTCTGTATCGTGGTCGTTGCCGCGTCAGTGTGTTGCCTCGGTGTGACCGCGACGAGGGACTGTCGCGGCACGAGGTACGGACTGTCGAGGTTCTCTCCGGACGCGTCCTCCGGTCGATACGCCTGGACTACCACCAGCCATGTCGCCGGCTTGCCGTGACCGTTGTACGCTTGGCACGCGTACTCGCCGAGCTCCTCAAGCGAGAGCCGCCGTATGAGCAGCGTCCTCCCGCGATCGAGGTACTCGTACGAGGTGGATGAGAAGGCGACTAGCGGACCGTTAACACCTCGGTACCAGTACACGCTCGGCTCTGGGTGACCGTACGCGAGGCACCGCAGCGCCACCGCACCTCCGAGCTCGCCTCTCACTCCCACCCCGCTCTCGCCTGCTATCCCCGCTCCCACTACCACAGGATCTATCCAACCCAACCCGCCCCAACACACGTGTTAGTCTACGTCTACTCTACGAGACTATGAATGCACGACGTTGTTATTCTACATTCAAAGACTCGACATCGTCTAAGCGAGATGGAAGGACAAAACAATATGGGAGATTAATTTCCGTTCGGGCATTCCAGGAAATCGCTGATAAAAAAATAAAGGTCAGCAGTCAAAACGGATGATTGTAGGTATAAATGATAAACCGATGTCCGGAAATGCCCGAAACACTATGTATAATGTAAGAGCTGTATGTATAAACCTTCGTCCCTGACGCAAGTCGCCCGCGCCGTCACCATCGCAAGCACCACTAGCACACGACCGACACACATTGTGCTTCACGCAATTATGATCATTACACTCCATTATACGGACTAAGTATTTACTAATTTTAATGAGTATTAAAGTACGTATGTACGTTCATAATATACTTTCAAAGCTACTCTTCCAAAAATACAGGCAACGCGGTAGATCAAATCAATATTTTAACCAAGACTCAAGGTACACAAATTGTTTATTTTAAGTTCGGGTTCAACTAAAATCACCTTTTTATATAGACCAATAGAATATCTCAACGGGGGTCCCATTTATTTATTTAGTTTCCGTTTAAATCTGATTTCAATCTTTTTGGAGTTTCAAGGATAAGTGATTTTTCCAGGTCTTCTATTCCGTACAACAAAATTGTACCATAATTTTTGCTTTATAAAAATTGGATTTTAAATAAGTAGCTGATTCCGCGGGGATAATTTAAAGTGTCTTTAAAAGATTGTTTATTTCATTAATGAATCTATTCATCATATTGTTATGTCGTTCTGTCCATTAATTTACTATCTTGTTTAATGAGCGAACATTAGTACCTACCTACATATTGCAATGATAACATTAGGTCAAGTCAAATTTGATAACTAGCTTCCTGAACTAGAAATATGTCCTTTGCAGTCTCATCAATTAGGTTGGTAGACTATAATAGGTTCTTATAAAGAAGTAGAAAATATCAAATTTTACCATATTTTTATTGTTTTTCTGATTGTCGTATATCGATATTATCTTCCAGCTTTTGTCCTGACTTCGCCTGGTTTGAATTTTTCAAAATACTTCAGTGTAAAATGTTTGTAATCGCTTATGCATACTCGCTTCATAATAAAATCTGACTATTATATACTATTTATTTTTTAATTTATTTATTATTTTTATTTATTATTATTTTAATTTATTTATGAATTAATTTATTATTTAATGAGAACCCAACACGTTTTTTAAACACGCTTTTATTAGTTCTAAGTATAAAAGGTAATAAAAGGTAATTGAATAAAAATTAATACGGTAATTGCTTGTTTTCGTCTACTTTTTGTGATTCATTTTAAAGCTGATAAACTGGCCGCACTATAGTAAATAGGTTGAAGTTAAAACCTAAAAAACAATGTCTGGGAAACTTTTTTTACCTAAAGCGGATACTAAGAATATGTATTGGGAGTGTCATGTTTTGTCCTTCCAGTCACTAGTTGATACAAAGGTATTTTATTTATTTAAGAAAAACAAAATAAAACCCCTTTGTATTTTATGTTAATTAACCTATGAATAAGATAGAAGAAGTTATGAAGAAGGAAACCAGAGATAGAAAGTGTTATAAGAAATCCAAAACCTTAATGCAACCGAAATTAAATATTAGTCAGATAAAGCCCCGTGAAAAACCCATACCTCAAAGAAAACCCATGCCATAACTTCACAAATACAAAAAAAAATATTTCTTGAAGTAAGAAATAATCTTCTCCAAATAGACGCAAGAGAAAAATTTATTAGTTTTATTAATTACTTAATCTTACAATGATAAGCAGTATATTCTTAATTTAACTTATATTATGAATACTGCTGAATATTTTCAAGAACTTTTACTAATAACAACACTTCAAGAAATATTTTTTAAGTGCACCGGATTATGGAACAGATCCCAGTTTGCAAAATATTGTAAAGAACATTCCATTGGGGTGCTACTAATATCTACGCATTCATTTTCATTCTACCCGTACTCTAAGGGCTTGCCTCCACACAGAAAAAAATGATTACTTAAAGCTAGAAATAATCCTCTTTCTTTAGTCGCTAGAGATAATTTCTTGTTTTAGTAAATATTCTTGAATATATTAAGCAGTATTCTTAATTTAAGAATATTGCTTTTAAATTAAGAATACTGCTTATATTGAACATTTGATTTAACCAAGAAATTATACTCTAACGTCTATTACGGAGAGAATCATTTCTTTTTCAAGAAATCTTTTTTTTAGTACACTTTACATATAAAGGTCGTAGCACACATATCAACTCGTAAACGTATCAATTCGAGTAGTTCAGTATTCTTTGTATGAAACTCTCTACTGCAACGCACGCTAATCGGAATCATAACGTAATTGCCTCGCCTCGGGACAAGCTCACGAACCGCGATACGGTGCGTGGTCGACTTGCCGTACCCGCGCTTACGTCTCACCGTAAGCTATCTTACGACCCTAGCTTGCGTTTCTTCGTCTACACTTCACGTTCGGATACTGACTAACCGCGCGGCGACACCCCGCCTAGCCGTAGCCGAGTTGATTTGGAGCTGCTGATCGCTTGGTATCGCGCTTACGTTAGGTTGACGGCGAGGCGATACGGTGACGATCCTTTTCCGAGTTGATATGTGTGCTACGACCCTTAAGGTGATTGCGTGCCCGCCAAATAATTTTATTTTTTCAGTCGTAAGTCTGCAACTTTATTTGGGCGGGTGAAAGTTATGAGTCCACTTACCATTGACCTCTAGCCGAACCTCCTGCTCAGCGACTCCAAGTACATTCTCTGCGACACAGATGTAGACTCCAGAGTCGTTCCGGTATAACGATACTATTTCTAATGCGCCGTCGGATAGTATGCGGTAACGGCCTACATCGCCGTCGATCTGTTTGTAACATTACATTAATAAAAAACTGGTCAAGTGCGAGTCGGATTCGAAGGGTTCCGTAGGTACCATTAAATAAATAAATAAGTAAATATTGCAGGACATTCCACACATCGCCATCTAGCCCCAAGCTAAGTAACTAGACTTGTGTTATGGGTGCTAAACAACGGATATACTACATAATACATTTTTCTTTTGTAAATATATACTTATAATACATAGATACAGCATACGCTCGGCGTCAGTATTTAGTACAAGCTGCCCACTTATATAATTTAATAAATGATGAAATTAATATTTATCCTTTGAAAATTTTTGAATGCAAAAAGTTACTGATAATTTGGTTAAAGAGTAAAAATTATGAAGAGACCGAAATCTTACTACAACGTTTGTGCTGAGCATGTTTATTGATTGTTTATTTATCACCATGTAATTTTACAACAACAGACATGAAGTGATACCCCATCCCAGGCTCCTTAAAGACTGGTGTACTGGGGACGCTTTCATTGCTTAGGTACATACACCATAACACCAATACTACAACAGGAACTCATTTATTTATTTATTATTATTAACACACACCTTTTACCACTTAGCTTTTCGTTGTCTTTCATTCTAGTTGCATGCATAAATAAAATATGTATATTTATAAAATAAAAATAAATTTAAAAAAACTTTTAATTAATGTAATTTAGATTTGTAATAATATGAATTGAATTTTTATTACTTATTAATTGAATAAGTACTTAATTAATTTTAAGTACCTACCTAATCTTAATGTACCATAAATCATACTTAAGTTTAATACTAGTTATAGAAGAGCGGGGCCACCTATCACAAGTATTTCTTACTTAAAAGGTGGCTCCCACAACTATGTACATATGTTTTATTGGTTACTGCAATAAATATTTTGATTTTGATTTGATTTGATACAACCAGACCACAGACAAATATCTAAGCATAAATACTTGTCTGAGGCGGGAAACGAACCCGCAACCCTGTGTTTGGCAGTCCGGCATGGTGACCATTATGTTTTTAGTATCTATTTGTTGTTATAGCGGCAACAGAAATACATCATCTGTGAAATTTCAACTGTCTAGCTATCACGGTTCATGAGATACAGAATGGTGACAGACATTGGAGTCTTAGTAAAAAAGTCCCGTTTTACCAAAAAATGCTTATTGAATTATTCTTGTGACTTTGTCTATCACTACATAGTATAAAATAAAATCGCTACCCGCTGCCTGACTGTACCTACGTATGCTCAGCAACGAATTTTGATACGGTTTTTTATAGATAGTGATTCAAGAGGAAGGTTTTAGTACATATATAAAACAAAACAACCACGCTTACGTAGTCGCGGGCAACAGCTAGTTTAATTTCAAAATGGTAACGTACTGTAATTTCTCCACGTCTCCACGTGATCTTCGGCGGTGGGTTCCCGTGGAAGATACACCGGAGTGTTGCCTTCCCGCCTTCAGCTCCTGTCACTTCCGGTTCCGTTTCCGTGCTAGCTTGAGGCGCGGCCAGAACGTCTGTATCAAATACAAAATTATAATCTACTAACAGCACCTCGCGGTTTCACTTAAGACCCGATCCCTTGGGAATAGCGGGATAATAAGTAGCAAAAGCAACTCCCAATGAATCAATGTATACTCGTGCCAAGTTTCATCCAAATCGGCCCAGTAGTTACAGAGCGTATTCGTTTCACACAAAAAAAACTAGAAATAACCGGTCAACTGCGAGTCGAACTTGCGCACGAAGGGGTTCCGTATCATGTTGTATGGGAGCCCCACTTTTTTTTTGTCTGTTGCGCTATAACAACAAATACTTACTGTATTTGTTGTTATAGCACAGAACAGAACAGAACAGAAATACGTCATCTGTGAAAATTTCAACTGTCTAGCGTCAACGGTTCATGAGATACAGCCTGGTGACAGACAGACGGAAGGAGAGACGGACGGATGAACATTGGAGTCTTAGTAGTAGGGTTCCATTTTTACCCTTTGGGTACCCTAAAAACAGCCATTGACACTGTAAGAAGATCATAAACCTGGCGTAGTATATGACTAGCATCGCTCACCGGGTGGTAGCGTGGTGTACGGTGTGGTCTGAGGCGTGGGTTGTGTCGTGGGCGCATACTGCGCTGGCACGAGGCAGAGCTGCGAGCAGCCTCGCGTGCAGCACTTGCCGACGCCACGACAATCTGCATCGTTGTTACATTCTCTACGGCAACCTGACTCGGTACTTGTTGCTTCCTCTATTGGACAGCTGCCGGGTTTGTTCACTGCGGGACAAGAACGACAATAACATTTTAAACCAACATGGTTATTGACCCCCTCGTCTGTCGCGCCACCTTATAAAGGCGGTTTTTAAATATGGCGCATCTGTCGCGCCACCTTAATAAGGTGGATCGGGTCGCGCGTACTTCAATCGAATGACTTGCATCGTACACTATATCTAGCCTGTTCGAATTTATACAGTGTGAAGGAGATAACATTACGATAATGTTTAAAGTATCTAAAACTATTAACAAAACACACGGAAACATTATTTTTTCGTATTATTCACGACCTTTGACAAAAAACAGGAGAAAGTTCGGAGAAAGTACTTTCCAATTAGAATTAACAATACATCACAAGATAAACTGCAATAAGTATTTACATACATAGGTAGTATAATTCATACCCATTCATAAATTGCAAAAAAATGGTTGACACAGGAGGGGAATATTTTTCCAGTGGCTTTAAATATCTCGTCTTTCTCCGCCGCAACGCACCCACAACCTGTCCCTTTTAGTCTTGGGATCCAGAGACCCTGGGATGACGTGGAGTCCTTAAGGCAACCTTCCTTATTTCCTCAACAATATACACTTCATCATCATCATATCAGCTACAACACGTCCTCTGCTGAACATTAGGCCTCCCCCAAAGACTTCCAAAGCGATCGGTCGCATGCTCACTGCGATAAAATTCACCACGATTCACTATATGCAATAGACAGTTATAATTTGGCTAAGCTGTCCCGAAAAACGTTGAATTGCCATATACAAAATATAATGATAAAAAAATGTTGTTCCATTTTCAGACCTAATGAATATACCTACACAAAAAAAAAGCATGTTTAGGTAGAGATTGACTAACACCGCGACACGAGAATTTGATTGAATTTGATAATACGCCTGATAGTGATTAACACTATCAGGCGTATTATCAACTATCAGGCATATCCCACTGCAGGGCAAATATAATAATTACCTTTATCCTCTTCAGATTTATAAGGACACCCTCTACTGTAAATGATATGCTCTCCACAGGACAGGCTTGGCTTAGCATGGGTGGAGTTATTTTAATATCAAGATATTGTAATGTTTGAAGAACTAAATTAAAGTATAGTTACCAGTTCTACAGTCCAAGGAATACTTGATCTCCTGTGTAATGGGATCCCTGTATGGCGCGGCGACGCATCGTTCGCCTTCAGGACATTGTTTATTCTCACAAGGGTGCTCCAGGCACTTGCATCTGGAATACAATATATTTGTTCACTATTGGAATAGATGACATGCTTTCATGTGGTTGACGCCCCTAACGAATCCCCTACTCCCAACGGACCTACCGTTGAGGTCCTTTTCGCTCTCATCGTCCTGGACTAGGGGGGGACGATAAGAGCCAATTTAAAATTAAATCAGAGGGTCTCGTGGATCCCCTATGCACCCCTCTGTCAAGTGATCTTAACATTTTCACCAAAATTAGGCCAGTCGTTTATAAGTAAACAAGCTGCGCTCCGCGGATTCACCAGCGTAAGTCCAGATCCCGTGGGAATATCAAAATGAAAAGTAGCCTATAACCTTTCTCGATAATTTGGACTATCCAACACAAAAATATTTTTTTAATTCGAACCAGTAGTTCCTGAGATTATTGCGTTCAAACAAACGAACAAACTCTTCAGCTTTATAATATTAGTCTATGAGATATTGTATGACGTTTCACACAGTGTCATCTAGCCGCAAGCTAAGCAAGTATGCTTGTAATATGGGAGCCAAACAACGGATAGAATAAATAAATAAATAAAATAAATATTTCTGAAGGCCAATTCTCGTAAATAACATTGTTTAAATTACATTTCAATATCATTTCGATCACAAATAATACCCTCAAAGTAGCTCAAAACACCCTCAAAGTTAGCTTTTTGTAAAAAAAACTGACTTTGTAGGTATCTTTTGCAATCGAAATGCAATCGGGATGATATTGAAATGTAATTTAAACAATATTATTTACGAGAATTGGCCTTCAGGACATTCCACACATCGCCATCTAGCCCCAAGCTAAGTAACTAGACTTGTGTTATGGGTGCTAGACAACGGATATACTTACTACTTAAATACTTTTTTTTTTGTAAATATATACTTATAATACATAGAAACAACCAGACCACAGACAAATATCTAAGCATAAATACATGTCGTAGGCGGAAATCGAACCCGCAACCCTATGTTTGGCAGTCGGCGTGGTGACTAATGTGCCAACTGGGTCGTCAAGAATACTTATACATTTTAAATACCTTATATTAGGTATTTACAAAAGAAATGTATAAGTACTTACAGACACCCAGACCGAAAACAAGTATCTGTAGGTCTTCGACCATTTAGCTATTTATTTTTAGTTATAATACCTTTCACAACCATCATCTCCCATAATCTTGTTTACGCCGTATTTACAGATGAGCGTCTCGCAGTCAGTTACGTGCATCGAGCAGTCGACCTCCTCCGTGACGCAGGAACACCGCTCGCAGCCGCCGGTAGTGCGCGTACGTTGCACGCTATACGGGCACCGCAACGCTGCGCATGCTGCTTCCGCTTCCTCGCAGTCTAGCACCTCGTTTGTATCTGTATCTGGTTATACGGAGTCAAAATGTATTCATTTGGAAACATGCATGCTTGAAAGGCTCGAATGTCCCCGTTTATTTGGGAGTTTTTATGTCACGAGCGTATAGGTATCCTCTAGGAAAGCGTTCTACATCTAAGACCGCATCGTCACTGACCATCGTGTAAGATAGTGGTCAAACGCTAACCTATTGATCCTATTGTTATGTTCATGATTTCTTCCCTAAGAATTGGTCAATTTAATAGTCACATTACCTGATTTAATAATCAAAAATATATATGTATTCATAAGAACTTTCTCCTGGCAATAACATACACAACAAAAAAATAATTAGCGAAATCGGTTTAGCTGTTCTCGAGACTTGCGCTTAGCAACACATTCAGCGATTCATTTTTTTAAAAGCTCTATTTAACTTGGAATGTATGTATATTATAGATGTACATATGTATATATCCAAGAAAAAATACTCAAAACCAAGAAATTATTCTCTAGCGTCTATAGGTAGAGTATTATTTAATTTTCTTGCTTCAAGAAACGTTTTTTTTCCTGTGCAGTGTTAAAAACAACCCGATGTTATTCAGCAATAAGACCCCCTTACCTGGTATACATTGTGCCGAGTACTGCACCTCTTGAGTGACAGGGTCTCTGTAAGCGGCCGCTATACACTTCTCCTTTGATGTGCAATTGCTTCGTGCGCATGGATCTGGTAGGCACGAGCATCTGTTAAACATAATATACTTACAGAGTGATTTTTAACAAGCTTCAAAAAAGGGAGGTTATCCGTTACTACGTTTATTTAACTGTATATCTAACCCAGCAAACGTTGTTTTGCTATATAGGTAACAAAAGAAAAAGGAAAGAAAAAAAATGTTCGATTCATACAAGTCGGTTCAGTCGTTTAGGAAGAGATTGGCAACTAACACCGCGACACGAGAATTATATTTAGTTGGATGTATGTTTCGGCATAACTTTTTTGTAAGTTTATGAACCGATTATTTGTCGGCCGGCCGAGATTTGAACCAACGACCTTCAGAATGAAAGTCGAGGTATCTACCACAAGGCTAACACCGCTAGGATGGTCCTATTTTAATTTAAATAGCTTTGGACCTCTTTAAAGTTTGTTTTAAAACTTTGTTAATTAACTTACGCTTCACATCCATCGGAAGTGTTCGTCTTATAAACACCGAACTGGCACTGTATCCTACTACAGTGTTCCTGCTGCATGCTACAGTCACGTTGCGGTGCGCACGCGCATCGCTCGCAGCCCTCCGCTGCTACACTCACTATCACTCCATACTCGCAGGTCGTTTCTAGTGTAAGGCATTCTTCGCTGTATCGATCGCAAAGAGCTGAATCTGCGTCTGGAATAGACGATGTTGGTCAAAAAATTGGGCCGAAAGAAAACCTATAATTAAAGGTCGCTGCATTAAAACCTCGGAACGGACGGAGACGTGACGTGCATCGTTCATAAAATGTCCGTGGTCTTTAAACATACGTAACGTGATTTTTCCCGTGAAGGACTGAACGTGACGATTTAGAATAGAATAGAATTAATTTATTGTCAAACTGTGTACATGAGCCGATGATAATGCTTAAAATAGTCACAACAGTTCACCACACTGGGCATACAATATTAAAATTAATAATAAAATTCCAAAGATTAAATCGATTAGATTTCGATCGTTTTTATAGAAAAATATCACGTTTCCTCGCGCACGAGAAAATCACGTTACGTATGCAGCGACCCTAAGAATAACATAGCAGTCAGCGAGTACAAACCGTCCTAAAAAAGGACCACAACACCACAACGGCTAACACGCGGTTTGTATGCAAACGACAACGGGAAAAGATACAATAGACAAAGTACGATGCTGCATGCCGGTCCAAAAATAATCCAAGAAATACCTCAAGAAAGGATTAAAAATAATGCAATCGCGTCCAGAAATCGTCTTAATATAAAAAAAAATAGGTAAGTAAAGTGATAAGTGCCAGAAAGTTTGAAAGCATGTGTGCAAAGCCGTGCGTAAGTAACATGAAGCGAAAGAACGAAAGATACACAAAGACAAAACAACGAATGTAATTGCTGAAAAATCTGTCACAGAAAGCTGATTTAATTTGACGACCGATCACGATGCGCTAAATACCATCCCATGTAGTTCAAATCTTTTCTCCAGAGCTTGGGAGATGAAGTAAAATAAAAGTAATCAAATTTTTGGAATCCACAGCTCAAACTAGCCAACCTCCAAAATACAAATCTTCGATACAATGTTGACGATGACACTGCAACAGGCAAAGCTATAACAGCGAACCAAGTACCCTCATGATTGAAACGGCATAACGCAGCGCACTCGTCGTACGACCTGAAGTTGTTGCGTGTCCCGCCGCAGCCTTCGTACGCGAAGACAAGGCAGTCAGCCCGCGCTGGGCTGTAGTGCCAACGTCGGACTGGACTTGCGCCGCATCCACTGTCGCCCGTCGCTACTGGCTCCAGGCATTGTGGCGCTGTTACCGATAGCTCGTCATTTAATGTTAGTATTTACTAGGGTTAGGTTAGGGTTAATTCTCTAAATAAGTTAATAGAAAAGTATACTTAATTAACTTATTAGGTATTTTATTTCCCAGATTAGTAACACAAGCTGTATGAATATTATTTACTTTAAAAAATCTAACAAATTCACTTGTATGAGTGGTATTTTGCGCGAAATCTATCAGTGGCATAATTGTCATAAAATGTAGTACCAACTCAATATTAAAAGGGATGCTACAGGGTAAGCTCATGCTTGACCTAGCCTTTCTGGTTTTAAATCTAACAGGCCTGGCTACCTATCCTTTAAGTGTTTCAAATACCTGGTCCAGAATCACCGCAGACTTCCTTGCACTCATCAGAGGTAGAGAATCTGTTCGGACCGCCTTGGCAGCCCCCGTATGTATACTCCTTGCACGATCCTGATGCAGAATCGAAGTAGTACTTGGTGATAGCAGCCCGACACGGGCCAGGGTCGAGTTGGGCTCGGCATACGTCTGGTTACGGAAAGTTACAGGCTATAACTTCAGATCAGTGGGCTTATTATAATGGGCTACCTATCAGCTCATTCCGATACCTACTTTCGCTACTAAGACAGTTGGTATGTATTATAAAACTCCTTGAAGAAAAGTGGCACAAAACATGATCCTAAAGATGAATAAGTAGGTTCGTACATAATTATGCATATTACAAAAACGTTTAGTGAAATTCTCTTACCAATCCCTCTGAAAGCGCCACATCTCCTCTCGCACTCTTCTTCAAACCTATATGTGTTGGCGTACCCGCAGGCTCCGATATCAGCGAGTCTACATGAGCTAGTTGCCGAGTCGTAGTAGAATACTGTTATGTTTGTGCCGCAAGGATCTAGAGAGGCTGGCGTAACGCATTCTTCTGGGACTCTCTGGTTGGGTATAAATACAAAACATGGTAAAAAAAAGCTCAAAGGGTAATTTTTGACAAAATGAGTTTGACAATTTCTAAAGAATATCTACTATTAACTTATTTTTTATAAGGCAGTATTGATTAGATTACAATTAAAGAACAAACAAAGTCGAAATCATGTGTATAAAAGATAGAGTAATTCAAATGTTTGTAGTTGACCGATGTTTAAAGTAGATAATTGGCTCGTGGTTGGCTTCTTGTATGCATGCAACATCCAGCTTTGATATGTGTGGCATAACAACACAAATTAAAACTGCATGTTTACAGCCATTGAATCGAGCGTCAACACAATTTGAGAGGGGTACATAAGTTTTCCCGAGATGACGGCGGCGTGTCCTGCGCTGCCTCTCGTGACGGTTTATTTCCCGTGTAAGGGTTTTTCAAGCGGAAGGTTCTAACGGACCGATCACCCCATAGGGAAGTAGTTGTAATGTGCAAACAGTCCCTACTTCCTGGAATATGGTGGGACACCGAGGAGTTTTAGTGGGCGCTCACCATCTCAGGCCAGAAGGGAGCCCCAGACAAGTGCATGATGCGCATTCCTCCTCGTTAAAAAAAGGTACATATAAGTTTTTGTTCTTACCTCAACAGGTGGTGCTCCTGTCGTAGTTGTTGTAAGTTCACTCGGTTGCCTCCTACACTGTCTCTCGCAAGCCTCGCGACTTTCGAACCTTTTGGAAATATTAGTCGGGTCACTTTTTAGAAAACAGTTTTTAATATTCCTTACGACATAGTGATTTTTGAATATCAGTAAAACCCAGCCCATATAAAAATAGCTAAAATCATAATTTGATTTTCTCCTTTATAATAAGTATATTAGAAATAGGTATATTTCTTTTAAAATGTTAACTTGAAAAAGATCACAAATTTTTAATGGTGTTCCTCAAGGTAGCACTTTTGGTCCTGTTCTTTTTTAAACGCACACGTAAAGAAAAATAATCATGAGTTAAGTCGCGAAAACCTTAGAAAATACTATGTACATTAAAGATTTCATATTTACAGTAACATTTCTAGAGTAATATTGAAAACATTACGTGGCAAAACATTACGTACAGTTGAAATCATTTACACTGTCATAAGCAAAATAAGTATAAAATATTATGTAGGTACTTACTTGTTATGGTTTCCTCCGCATCCTCCATAGATAAACTGATTACAGTCGTCGCGTGACTCGTCGTAGTACCAAAGCACGTAGCGGTCGAGACAGTCGCCTTGTTCTGGAGGCTGCTTGCATGGATCTGGTGAAAATTAGCAATGTAAGATACTATCTACTAGTCTCAATTCAAGCGTTCACGGCAGTTTTACTAAAACCAACTTCAAAGCCTATAAAATACGATTCAGATTCCAAACTAAACACCTATGCTTGTAATAATGGTAACCAGAAGGCCAATTCTTGTAAATAACATCGTTTAATGATTTTTATTTTTTAAAGTGCTAAGCCTGCACTGGGCTATCTGAAAATATTTTTAAGGAAAAATGCATCTTCAAAAATTGCGACTAAGACGAGACTCGAACTCGCATCCTTCGAATACCGTTCAAATGCGTTACCAATTCCGCCACTTAGTCAAGTACCGTCATAGTCGAATTTAGGAATCGCATTAACCTCTTTTCGAATTAAGTTTCGTTAGAGAGACCCTCAAAGTCAGTTCTTTTTTACAAAAAGCTAACTTTGGGGGTATTTTGAGCTACTTTGAGGGTATTATTTGTGATCGAAATTCAATCGAAATGATATTGAAATGTAATTTGAACAATGTTATTTACGAGAATTGGCCTTCTGACCATATCACAAGCATGTGGTGGTATTTTGATTGGGTATATTGTGAGTAGGTATGGTTTTTTTTAAAACTTAAGTACCTACTTAATTAACGTATATCTCATCATCTGAATACGAATAAAATACACAGGTACAGAAACACTGAGATCACAAACAAATATGCAAAAATAATACAAATATTAGTTTTACGACGGGAATCGGACCCGCGACCTTTTGTGCGGCTTGGTATAAATAGTTATTCTAGCAGGAGCACCTTCATAGTTGTGCTTTAGGTTGGTTTTCGGGTTAACACATAGAACGATGAGAGGCCTTGATGTAATATGAATCTATATTGACGACGAATATTGACGACCCAGTTGGCACAATGGTTACCATGCCGGACTGCCAAACACAGGGTTGCGGGTTCGATTCCCGCCACAGACAAGTATTTATGCTTAGATATCTGTCTGTGGTCTGGTTGTTTCTATGTATTATAAGTATATATTTACAAAAGAAAAGTATATAAGTAGTATATCCGTTGTCTAGCACCCATAACACAAGTCTAGTTACTTAGCTTGGGGCTAGATGGCGACGTGTGGAATGTCCTGCAATATTTATTTATTTATACATATAAAATGCTTTGTCCTGACTGACTGACTGACGGATCAACGCACAGCTTATACCGCTGATCGTAGAGACCTAAAATTTGAAGGGTGTGTTCTTTGATGAGGTAGGCATCCGATAAGAAAAGATTTTTCGAAATTCAACCCCTTAGGGGGTGAAAAGGTGTGGTAAAGTTTGTATGAATTAACGTGGTTCCTTAGGCCAATCTTCTAATTCTACACGGACGAATTCGCGGGCATTTATGCTAGTAGCTATATAATAAAATATCAATGTTTCTAGAAAAAAAATTTAACAAACTCACCAGCTGAAGGCATACAGACATCCTCACACTCCTGTTGGCTAGAGAACCGGTTGGGTCCGCCGAGGCAGCCACCATACGCGAACTGCTCACACCGACCTGATGTCGCGTTGAAGGTGTACTTCGATACGAAGTCCTTGCACGCTCCTGGGTCGGTTGGGTACCGGCATATCTCTACAGAACATAAAAATAAGTTTGGATTTTTTTTAGCTGAAAAATCGGTCAGAAAGGTAAACAATGAAAAGAGAGTTTGAGAATTCAGCTAAAACTATAGGTCTATCTGCCGTATTCGGAGACGTGCCTAAAGGTGGACGCAGATTGATCAGAGCCGAAAGAATCGAATATTTGCCGTTCACGGAAAAAGGTACCTTACAATAATAGAGATAAGGTACCTACATTTATGTTTCCGATGACGTCATCAGAGTCGTCCGCATCGTCAGAGGCGAAATATAAAAAATTAATAAAATATAAATGGACCTTATCTCTTTTAATATAAGGTAGGTACCTTTTCCCGTGGACGGCAAATATTCGATTATTTCGGCTCTGATCAGTCTGCGTCCACCATAAACTTAAAAACACCATAAACATAAACCATACGCCAACGACCTTGGTACACAGCTTACTAAATAAGAATTAAAACTAGTCTAGCTTTGAAATGAGAAAGAATTTTCGCCTCGAAATTACCCCAAAATATCGGTAAAAATTTCACCTACAATTCCATCTCAGCACTTTTGAGAAAAACAAAACACATTTGTTACAATCAACAACATAAGCAGCCTTAAGCAAAAGAATGCATGCTGACGTTGAATATCACTCACAAAAGCGAGACAAGGCGTTCCTTTGCCTAAGGGAACCTTTAGGCACGTCTCTGAGTACGGCAGTAGTAGCTACGTACTACCTCATCATCAGATTGCACAAAGACAAACCACTTAATTTAACCACTAGGTACCTACTCTTTAAGAAAAGATAAAATGGATCTCAAAATTGCCTAAGAAAGTAAAATGCTATTAATAATAAATATTGCAGGACATTCCACACATCGCCATCTAGCCCCAAGCTAAGTAACTAGACTTGTGTTATGGGTGCTAGACAACGGATATACTACTTAGATAATTAATAATATAATGTAATAAAAAATATAATGTCTTTTGTAAATATATACTTACCGAAACAACCAGACCACAAACAAATATCTAAGCATAAATACATGTCTGAGGCAGGAATCGAACCCGCAAACCTGTGTTTGGCAGTCCGGCATGGTGACCATTGTGCCAACTGGGTCGTCAAATAAAAAAACTACGTGTGAGTTTATTAAAATAATTTGATTTCTATTAAAAAATCTCACCAAGATTCCTAAATACTCCACAGGTCCTCTCACAGGCCTCCTGAGATCTGTAAACACCACTAGTTTTACACGCGGCTCCACTTGGCAGGTTGTCATGAGATATACACTGCTGGCTCTGAGGGTCGAGGTACCACACCTCGCCGGCTAATTGAGGGTTGCATTCTTCTAGGTTATCTAGCGTTCGGCATTCTGGTGGGATGTCGTAATTTGGCTGGAAGAGAAATTGAAAATTGTTTACCTGACACACCTACATTTTTTTAAGTAAAATTAAGTGATGCTGGGGATATGTAAAAGATATTTACTGGTGGAGTAGCAGTGGTAGCTTGTGTAGGAGCCGGCACCGAGCTGCATCTCCTTTCACATTCTTCACGACTATCGAAACTGCGAAAGAAGGAGAAATTAACTTTAGATTCGGTTGAAATTTTAAAACTCCTTATTTTTACGTCTGAAACATATCTCAATTCATGCTATATCTACAGTCTTTTAATATGATATCCTTAAGATTTTTTAGTTCGTCTTACCGATTGTCATTTCCTTCACACCCTCCGTAAGCGAATTGACTGCAAGCGTTTGAAGAACCATCGTAGAACCATTTCATTTGTGAATCTTCACAAGGCCCTTGCGACATTGGCAACTGGCAAATATCTGAGGACAATATTGGACCAATATTTATTCTAATTCTCGAGACTAGATGAATCTGCAACTCTTTTTTTATAAGGTGGTCTAGGTTGATTTACTATTCCAAGTGGTTTGCCCTGGGATGGTCGTAGGACCTCAGGAGCTTAGACCACAAATAAACTATGCTTAGACTCAGCAGCAGGGTTTAAGCTCCCTTCTTTGGCGGAGAAAATACAGTGCAGTGAAATCTTGATTGAGTATTATTTTTTGCCAAATTACCTTGTATGGGTTTGCAGTAGAACTGGCAGTACCCCTCGTCGGGGAAGTTATTTCTGTTGCCGCCACAGCCTCCGTACTGGAACGTGACGCACTTGTTTGCTCCGTAGTCGTATCCGTACCGCGTTGTTAAGTTGTTACAAGGGCCAGGGTCCAAGGGCAGGTTGCACAATTGTTCTAGAATATGCATGAATTACCATCAAACTTGTCTTAGCTAATTCTTAGTATTGATCACGCTTTCAGACAGACCTGGATTAAACTACAAATAAATTAAAAGGTTGACTGACGGACAAAGAGAATTTAAATACTACCTGACGGGTAGTATTTAAATTCTCTTTGCCTGACGGAAGCCTGTTTGTTTGTTACGTCTTTGCAGTCTAACCTATTTGGACCTCAGAATAAGGAATCTTTCCTTATTCTGAGATTTGGAAAAAGCTGTGTGACATGACATAGGATAGGTAAGAACCTACTTTTGATTTGAGTAAAGTCAGTGCTTAGTCAGTGTAACCTATAATATTAACGTATTATTACCTGTTTCTGGTGTTGGTACTGGTGGTCGAGTATACTGCGTGGGCGCCATGGTGGTAGTAGTCGGTGGTGGGGAGCATCTGTTCAGGCACTCCTGCTCAGAATTGAAGTTATTCGAGTTACCGCCGCAACCACCGTAGTAGAACTGGCGACATCTAATGAAGAATAGAGAATGAAGGGGTTAAGTTCGCAATAAAAAGCTTATCCTTCCTGAATTTTATTAAAAGAGAGAGAGGAGAGAGGACTGCTCTCCTTTTGGAGGATCAGCATGACCCGGTTAGTGAAGAAGGAAAGCCTATGACAACTGACAACCCAGAAATCTATTGAAGCCGACAAATTAAGAGAACCGACCACATTTAAAGTGAGAACGGCAGATATCACAAAGAAGACGACTCTACTAAGAAGATACAACAACGCATCAGAAGCTAAAACCATGATTTTAATGAAACATACCTCTGGTCTTTGGTGTCGAAGTACCATTTCTCCCTGTAGTTGGCACAATCTCCTGTTTCAGCTGGTAGAGTGCACATGTCCGGAACTGGAACAAACATTGTATAACTTTTATTTAAACCAAACCATTAAGATAGATGTAAAATATATTTAAATTGGATAAATCAGTAACCCACGATGAAGAACAAAAATTGAGAAGTTTATTTCCATGTTTAACCTACCCATCATGCAAATTAGTAGAACACCAAACCAAAACCAATAATACTACAATCATTCAAAACTCACCAATTTTTTAGATTTTATACGTCCTAATCTATTCCGACAACACGTAGTACCTACCTATACATTATAATACCAAAATATTTTGAAGAGTCAAGAGGACTTACCGTAAGGCCTTGGGCAGTTCTCCTCACACTCATAAAGAGAGGTGAATCTGTTCTCGTTTCCTCCACACCCGGTGTAATAGAACGGAACGCATCTGTTCTCTGGTTGGCTGAAAGCCCAGGCTGCTTCCACGTCGGTGCAATTGCCGTCGTCTTTTGCGAGCGAACATTCCACTGCATGCCAGTTATTGAAGATGATAGAGTAGAAGAAACACCAGTTTTAGAAGTTAGAAGAATTTATAGAATGGTATAGAAGAATTCATGCAGTTTTGTTAAAATTGGAAAATCAAAGAATAACACAAAATCAACAGGCAGAAACTATATAGTTGTTAATTACGTTATTAACAATTCTACTGAGAAATCACACACTAAAATTCATCTTAGAAAAGTTAATATATAGGTTTTTACCATCACCACAATAAGTTCCCATAATGATCAAGACAAGGTTGAATTCATCATCAAACTGTATTTCGAACAGAGAAAATTTTTAACGTAGGTTAATAAGTTTGGTAATGAATACCTTCCCTTGCAAATGTTCAAAACCCTCATGCAATATCTAACTACTTCAAAAATCTAAATGAAACCACATTCCCTTGCACTCACGTTTTGGTTCACCAGGTGGATTACACTGCTGTATACAAGCAGCTCTTGTGTTGAATCTGTTGGTGTTTCCTTCGCAGCCTCCCCAAATGAACTGCTCGCAGTCCCTGGTTTCCTTGTTGTAGCCCCAGCGGGGGAAGTTACCGGCGCAGGAACCATTGTCAATTGAGAGGTTGCATTGGTCTGATGCATGAAAGAAGTGTATTTAAATTTTATGGTAATGCTGATGGTACAATTGCATTGTCAGCTTGCCAGGGTGGCAATACTTGGATGATCCTTCGTAATTCTATAGCTTAGTGTAAACTGAATTATAGTACCTTTCACGCGGAAACTTTGTACCTCCACAGCCATAACACGGTATGTAAGTACTGGGTTTTCCTTACAAAAGATCAGCCTTTATTTATAACTATATTTTACCTTGAGCTTTTGCAGGTTCGCACTGCGCCTGACAAGCTTCCCTCGTCTCGAAGTTGTTATTGTTCCCGAGACATCCACCGTAAATGAAGTTGCTGCACATCTCGCGTTCATTGTCGTAGTACCAACGCACGTTGTAGCCGAGACAAGCACCTTTAGACTGCGGGAGTTTGCAAGAGTCTGGAAGGAATAATGACCTTTAAGAATTTATGAAATGAATAAAACAAAATAAAATAGATATTGATTTTTCCATTGGAAACCCATGACCAAAATGATCGAGTCATCTGCTGAAGCCATAGCGCGTTAGTATTTTGTGACATGTTGACTGACACTGGCCCAAGAAACTTACGAACGTGGATTTCTACGCACTGACCACTTTGGTCTAAGACTGACCATCATACTTTAACAGCCTTTGAACGTCTAGTAATAGGTGGTGTTGTTACCTTTAATCGGTGGGCTGACGCAGGTATCCTCACACTCCTCTTTAGTAATAAATCTGTTTCCGTTGCCTTCACATCCTCCGTACCAGAACCGCGAACAACCGCCGTATTCTGAGTCGAAGTACCAGTACACGGAGTAGTTGCGGCACGGACCGCGTGCGAACGCCAGATTGCAAGATGCTATGGAAGAAATGAGATAATTATATTAAACGACCTGAAACAACTAATAATAAATAATACCAGGGAGAACAAGAAGTATCCTTAAGTCCAGGAAAAACTGGTGCAAAGTATTGTGATTCGAATTATAAGTACCGCTTTTGTTGGGGCTGAGGATAACTCCAAGTATTCTCGCGCAAAAAAATGTAGCACTAAATTGTCGTGTTGGGTAATCTTATCTGTGAAAAGACTTACCTTGCTTATTCTCTGGTATATCAGTACAACCCTGGAACTTGGGTCCACTGGCCTCAGTCTGTCCATCAGGGCAACATCCATACTTGCTCGAGGAACAGTCGCAGCCCTGCTGGTTAGGCCCGGTGGCATGAGTCTGTTCGTCTCCACAGCAGCCGTGTTTGGACTGCTGGCAGCGGCAGCCCTGGCCATTGGGCCCACGAGCAATTGTAACGCCGTCAGGGCAACAACCGAACTGGTATGTGTGACAGAGACAGCCCTCGAATTCAGGGCCGGATGCTTCGGTGTGCCTATGAAATGCATAAATAATATGTAAATTGTCTATACCGATGACTTCTAAATGTCTTCCGCCGAATTTCAATTAATTTCTATGTGGAAGTTCCAAGTGAAAAGGAGTAAACGGCGATGATGAATGACGATGATGGTCTCACCTATCAGGACAGCAACCGTGTTCAGAATACTGACAACCACAGCCTTTGTTGTATGGTCCACTGGCGATAGTGACGTTGTCGGGACAGCAACCGAAACGAGCGGATTGGCATCCACAACCTAGAAATATATATATTTATTGTAAATTAATTCATTTTATAATATTTTGAGGGCACTAATCTACTTTGCAATGAGTTATACCTTCAAGGTGAGGTCCTTCAGCCGGCTTGTAATTATCAGGACAACATCCATAGGCGTAAAGCAAGCAGCAACCCTCTTGTCCATGTCCATGTGCTGGAGTTTTTCCATCAGGACAGCAGCCGTAGGCTGATGACTTGCAGGATTTTGGACACCCTTCAAATTCTGGACCTTTAGCTGAGGTAAATAAAGATTTATGAGTATGTCTATAGCAATTATGTTGACTTTCTGCTTTTTGGTGGTATTTTTCTATTCTTTCTTCTTTCAGGCCTGTTTTTTACTTCACACTGTAGCCTTAGAGTCATGTTTACATGTGCGAGCTGAATTAAATTTAATTGCATCATAGTAAGGTTATTCTATTAATTTTAATATCTTGTAAATGTTTAAAAAGTTATTAACGTCTACATAGTGAATTCACCTGGTTCGACCTCATCAGGACAGCATCCGAACTCCGTAACATTGCAAGGACAGCCTTGTTGTTGAGGACCTGAAGCGGCTGTTTTATTGTCGAAACAGCATCCGTATGAAGAGGTGGTGCAGTCTGGTTTTGAAGTGGTACTGGTTGTACCCTCGGTAGTTTTAACTGGTTTTGGGAAAAATTTAATGATTAGTGCATTGACGGGGATCAACCCGATGAATGTTTGCTTCACTTTCAATTAAGTATTCAGTGTTTGGGTTCCTATAAGATGCTTTATGATAAACTTCTTGCGCCTTGACGTAAATTGCATGAGTGAATGCTTAGCTTAGCTCTAACTTTTTTGACTAACTAGCAGATATAATAATATTTCTTTGAACTTGGGATATTTCAGTTTCTAATACAATACCTGTTGTTTCTGGGCACCCTTCCTTTTTAGGTCCTTTGGCTTCAGTTTCATTGTCTTTGCAGCAACCGTATCTGTTGTAAATAAGGCGTACAAATAAACCAATCGTGTTATTTCAAAATACTATAAAATTCCCAAGTAATTATTTTTATATTAAATTAGGCTGCACTAGACTTCGTCAGCGTGTAATTTGTGTGTGACAACAGACTTACTTGCTAGAAAGACAAGCCGGCGGAGGCGGTGGACAGCCCTCCTGGTCGTTGCCTTGAGCTGGTGTCTTGTTATCCGATGTACAGCATCCAAAGAGCGTCTGGTCACATGGTTCAACTGGACATCCCCGGTTGTTGGCACCCTTGGCCGGGGAAACCCCGTCGGGGCAGCAGCCAAAGTCGGTGTTTTTGCAGGTCTTGGGTTTGGGACAGCCTATGGAAAGAAAAAGATTAGGTTCGCTTCACTTCGGAAATATTTGAGGTTAATTTGAGCTAAATTAAAAGCAAAAACTTAGATATCTGTATTTACAATGATGTTACGTAAATCTGCAAAACGTACCTACTTAGTCAAAAAATAGTACAAAAGTAGATAGAAAATTATATTTGTACAACACAGGAAGGAACATGTAGCACAATATACACAAAGTAAAATTATTGCTAGAAAGTACTCGTTGCACAAACTCAAAGAAAGCGATTCTATTCAGGCAACTTTTGGGTGGAAAAGAACTGATTTAGCCTATATGGTAGGTTGTGAATTAACTCAAGCAGGTTTTAACAGTAAATAAACATAACATAACGTAAAAATTAGGTGTTGATATAAAGAAGGACTAGAAGAAGAAGAAGTCGAAGGAGTAGAAAGAGTAGAAGAAGTAAAAGAAGTAGAAGTTGTCTTACCTTCATCGAACGGTCCAGCAGCTTCAGTCTTCTTGTCAGGGCAGCATCCGAACTGCGATTTGATACATGGCCTCGGACGACACATGCGAGCTTTCTTTGTAAACACTTCCACTGTGCTGGACCAGTCCCATGGAGCTATATGGATTAATGATCAGATTATACAAATCTTATATATTATTTTTGGAAAAATAACCTAATTTTTGAAAGTATCGATGTTTAGTCAAATTTAAATTCATATAATATCAAATTTATAATGACAAATTTTACCTAGGAAGATAAAATAGATAACTTACTTGTAAGACCTTCTGATGTAGATTCCGTGGACGATTCTGAAGTGGATTCGGTTCCTTCACTAGATATAGTAGATTCTGTAGTTTCTGTGCCACCACTTTCCGTAGTATCAGTGCTTCCGGTTTCAGTTGTTTCCGTGCTTCCTGTTTCAGTAGTTTCTGTACTTCCTGTTTCAGTGGTTTCGGTGCTTCCAGTTTCAGTGGTTTCAGTGCTTCCGGTTTCTGTGGTTTCAGTACTTCCAGTTTCTGTTGGTTCCGTACTACCGGTTTCAGTGGTTTCTGTGCTTCCGGTTTCAGTGAGTTCCGTACTTCCAGTTTCAGTGCTTTCGGTGCTTCCGGTTTCAGTCGATTCTGTTCTTTCAGTTTCGGTGCTTCCCGTTTCTGTTGGTTCTGTACTACCGGTTTCTGTGACGTCGGTGCTTCCGGTTTCAGTAAGTTCCGTGCTTCCGGTTTCTGTGGGTTCCGTGCTTCCGGTTTCAGTAGTTTCCGTGCTTCCTGTCTCTGTGGGTTCCGTGCTTCCGGTTTCAGTAGTTTCGGTGCTTCCAGTTTCTGTGGGTTCCGTACTTCCGGTTTCAGTCGTTTCTGTACTACCGGTTTCTTCGGTGATTGTTGATGATCCACCCTCTGTGGTTGAACCTGTTTTAAAAATATAAAAAAATGAATAAGAGTATCAGGAGTTTAAGAGAATCAATTTAGGAGTTACTTTTAAGACAGTATATTATTTTGAAGTGAAGTAGTGACGGATAACAAAGTTGATTGTGGTGATGATGATAGTCAAGCGATAGTCATAACATTAGCAGCAACTATAATAGTCATAGCAGTAACGATATTCAAAGCTAAATTATAGTAAAATTGATGATATTGATAATTATTTCATTCATAGATATACCTTCAGTTTCAGAAGACAACGTAGACTCAGTCGATTCTGGTTCAGTAGTAGCTTCGCTCTCAGTTGATCCGGTTTCATTCGTGGACTCAGTTGAACCTGATTCGGATGTGGATTCCGATTCAGTTGAACCAGATTCTGTTGTACCTTTGAAATAATTTTTAGATTAAATATACTTTTAATAATTATTTACATTTTAGAGAAAGGTGTGGGTTGTGAATTATTTCTCATGGTTCGACTGCGTCAATCAATAGAACAACGTGACCTTTTTTTAATTAGTTCTAATTTAGAATCGCATTACTCGGACTATTAGTTTTAGTCACAATGACCAGTCCTGTTTCGATAGCTTAGATGTAGTAGTCCAAGTCTTCAAGGTCTCGAAGTGACTGCCACAAATCAATATGACCCGGAAATAGGTGTCATGTAAATAAGCGCTTATCGGCTCCCCCACTCCACGGGAGACGTTAATCGTGAGATAGTTCATGACAGGGGGTCCGCTGACCGTCTTTTGATCATTTACATTACCTTCAGACGTAGACAAATCAGTAGAACCAGTCGAAGAACTCTCAGTGGTGGCTTCACTCTCAGTGGATCCAGTTTCACTTGAAGCCTCTGTGATTGTTGATTCAGTTGAACCTGATTCGGATGTGGATTCAGTTGAACCTGATTCACTGGTGAAATCGGTCGATTCGGATATTGTCGATTCGGTAACTGTACTTTCTGTTGCTGTGGAAATAAAATATGTATATGTGTTAAATTTAAATATTTTATTTAATGCTTTAACTATTTTTATCCTGCTAAACGTGATTATCGGTAAATTCAAGGATGTTTAAAAAAACCAATCAAATATCCTTCAAATATAGGTACAATCTGATTTCGAAATCTGATTTTTTTATTTAATAGGAAACCCAACAGCTTTAATATTATATTAAAAATATTGTGTCGTTTAACTGGTTGTATTTGGAAATGTAACTAAATCATACATTAAGAAACCTACGATAAATTGAATATTTGGATCTAGTATCCTTATCACTACATAGTATAAAACAAAGTCGCTTTCTCTGTCCCTATATGTACCTACCTATGCTTAAATCTTTAAAACTACGCAACGGATTTTGATGCGGTTTTTCTGCGGAAGGTTTTTGTGTATAATACATTCATAATATAGCCGTGCGAAGTCGGGGCGGGTCGCTAGTACTTTTATAAGTCTCGGTTCGCCGGACTCTTCACACCGTTGTTGGTTCATCAGTAAAATGCTAATTGTCCTTATAAACAACCAGTGTAGACTTTTAACCAATGGCTGACTGACGACACCCTGACGATGAATGTAGGTACTTACTATCTGTACTGCCGGTTTCAGTGATTACGGTGACAGTAGACTCTGTAGAGCCAGTTTCGTCTGAAAAAATATGGTGAGCTTTTAGTACACATAAGTCACATTTTAGCACAGTCACAGTTGGTTTAAAGTTTATTATGATGATATAACGTATGTGGTTAAACAAGCCCTAAACTCTCTGAATACTAAAGAGGTGGAGATCGCCGCTTTCGACATGGTGAACCATCATGACCCGTCTACTAAATGGTGCGTCGGGCAAACACCGGCAAAAGGTTGCGGGTTCGATCAAAACCACCAAGCCACAAAGTCTTATTACCGAGCGACGAAAATACTTTACTTTAAGTACGTACTTTCTGAAGCCGATAATGACGTAGCTGTCACATTGCGTCTCGGTAACGAGTACAGAGATTTTATCTCATCTAAAAATATGCGTACCGCTAAAAGAAATTTACACTTTAAAAATATAAGTATTGTATTCTATTCGTTAACTAGTATCCATAACACTAGCCTAGTTGCTTAGCTTGGGGCTGGATGACGCTGTGTTAAATGTTCGTAAATATGTTATATTTATTTTATTAGAGAAGGAAGGCCTATCAGACCCGACAACCCATGAGAGAATGTCCTGGCGGGGACATATTAGAAGAGTCAACCCCACCTGAATCGGTAAGTGGCAAAGAAGAAAAGAGATGCTAAAGATCACTATCATCATCATCATTATCAAATAGATATTTATAAACGTTGCAACATAATATTTAAAAAAAAATAAGATATAAGTAATACGTTACCATCAGTACTGCTGCTACTTCCAGACGTAGTGCTCTCATCGGTGACCTCAGTTTCAGTTGACCCACTGACAGTAGAGCTATCAGTAACTGAAGTGTCAGTAGTTTCATCGGTAATTGTACTATCTGTTGACCCAGTTTCAGTTGTTTCACTTGTGATTAACGTATCGGTGGATTCGTCGGTAATGAATGTCTCTAATGTAGACCCAGTGCCTGAACCTTCTTCTACTGTTATTAGCTCGTCAGTGGTTAGCGTGGAATCTGAAAGTTTTTATAATTTAATAGTAAAAAAAAACAAAATTTATCTAGATACCCTATGATAAGCATAATTTTGTTGTTTCAAGTGATTAATGTATAATCTTGAAGAAATAAAGATCTTTAAACCTAAACGTTTAAATCTAAAAAGATTTAGGGCGGCTTGAATGACAAAGCAAAAGCCTAAGCAAATCTAGGTAAATACATTTAACGAGTAGGTAATCTAAAATTTTATTATATTTTAATAACCACAAAGTTTATTTAATCAGCTTGACATTTTGACAGTTTGTTAGTTCAAGTTAACCTTAGCCAACATTTATATGAACATTAGTGTTTGAAGTCTAATGATTTTAACCGATTTCCAAAAAAGGAGGAGGTTCTCAATTCGTCGGGTTTTTTTTTTAAATGTATGTTCCCCGATTACTCATAAAGCATGGACCGATTTGGAAAATTCTTTTTTTGTTTGAAAGGGAATAACTCACAGGTGGACCCATAAAAATTGGATGAAGATCTGATGAGGATCTTCGGAATGATGAACAGAATCGCACGTCGAGAGTGCAGCAAATTGCTCATTTTTCGATTGCCACCAGTAGAATTATTGAACGTATCTGTTATAATTTAATTACCTGTGTCACCAGTTTCAGTGAAACGTGACTCCAGTTCAGCGTAAGTTGATGATGACCACATTCCTGATCCTTCTGATGCACCGTCGCTGAACATCATATCTTCAAACTAAAAACATATATTAAGTGTAAAAATCAATTGCTGAAAGTCACGCTAAAATTTGATAACGGCTGGACCAATTTGGCTAATTTTGATCAATAGTTGTTAGGGTAAGTTTAAAAGGTGGTTTTGAAATCGGGACTTACGCGGGTGAAACCGCGGGGGCAGCTAGTTATTTTATGAAGATGCTTACCTACGTGACGTTTATTTGTATTTTAGTCACGGATAAATTATTAACAATATGCGAAAACGACTTCGGGGTTTGCCAACGTGCAATGGAGCGCAGTATACTCGGTGTCAAACTTACTGACAAGATCAGAAACACGGAACTGCGCTCCCAAACCAAAATTAAGGACGTTGGCCACACTGCTGCCAAACTTAAATTGAAATTGGGCTGGACATATCTGCCGCATCCCCGATCACATGTGGGCAAAAACCACCACGGACTGGCTCCCGAACAGCAGGCGCCCCCGCGGCAGACCCAGAAGGAGATGGCGGGACGAGTTGGGCTCGCATCGTAGGGACTGGACCTAGCTGGCACTAGACAGGGAACAGTGGAAGGAGGGGAGGAAGGCCTTTGCCCTACAGTGGATGATAATAGTGGGACGGAATAGGCTAAAAATACATAATAATAAATGCGAAAATGCTCTATCTAGAGACCGCATCGTCATTGTCAGGTTAGACAGTGATCAAACGTATTTATGTAATGTGAAAAATATAAAAATGCATTTCACAAAATGAGAATATAGAAATTTAGTATTGCGTACCTAATAAGTTAATCCTACTAAGATTATAAATGTGAAAGTTTGTGTATGGGTATGTTTGTTACTCTTTCACGCAAAAACTACTGACCAGATTTCAATGAAACTCAGTATGTCGATAGCTGCAGATCTAGTATTCAAATATATTATAATGTATGAGTTGTTACCGTTGACATTTTCTCCTCTGAATCAGAATCAAGGCCTAAATCAGGATACTCATCCTCGTCACAATCTTCGTAATCATCATCCATTATAGTCGTTGCCTTCGCGTCTACTGGCATCAGCTCATCTGTCAAAATACAAGAATCATGTTAATTCTTGGCATTCACAAAAAAGTGTAACGTCATCGCTCACGTTCCGTTATTGACAAGTAGCCATAGCAACGTATTATCGTTGCTATGGTTACCATCAATGTTTTCTTATGACGTTGTTACGTAAAATTATCGTCCGTCAACCGACTTTATAGACAACCAATATTATGTAAGCATAAACTGATTTGTTTTTTATTGAGAAAGTATGGAGGTTAGTTTGGCGTATTGTCAAATACCAGATCTATAAAATACCTACAAATAATACATAGAATTTTTATATTAATTTAATATAGTATTTAGCATTTTTATGGTGCATATTAAGGCTTCCAGTCTCGGTATATTTTCGAGTCCCGGGACAAAAATATCGAGACTCGGTTTGGTCCCGGGATTCCCGGGAAAAACGAGACTTTCGAGACTTTTTAAAAATTGATTTCTGTGCACTTATGTAGGTAGTCTAGGTAGGTATGATTAGGTAGGATTAGGTATTTCGTTAGTGAATACAAGATATTTCAATAAGGTCATTTATTTTTCAAAATGTTACAGTGAACTGAAAATAAGAAAATGAAAGGAATATAAAAAAAATCTCAGATTTTCTCATTTTTGAAGTGGGCTCGTAAAAAAACAAGAGCATTCAATGTATTTTCTGATAGAGAGGACCTTATTTTGTTACAAAAATAACACAAAGAAATTTACAAATTTACGAGACCCGTGTAACAAAACATCTGACAATGTTAGGTCTATAAGGTTATGTATTTTGCAATTACCACAGACTAACGTAATTTTTATATCAGAAGGCCAATTCCCATAAATAAAATTGTTAAAATTACATCTCAATATCATTTCGATTGCATTTCGATTGCAAAAAATATACTAAACGTCATCTTTTGGTATTCTCATAAACTAAGATTTCAACATGATATCCGAATGAAATGTTAATTTAATCGAAATGCAATCGAAACTAAAATGTACGTAAAACGGTATTCTCCAAATACAAATGATATCGAAATGTAATCGAACTTATCTAGACCGTATTCTCGTCGCATAAGAAACGTCAAATTTGAGATCGAGAGTTGATTGAAATGTAATCGACATGAAACAACGAATTTAGTGAATTTTTAAGGTTAACTTAGTTGGGTTGGTGTGTAAATCTAATAAAAAAAATAATGCGTGTCATCTCCGAAGCGCGACTGGAGTTTACTTTACTTGTATTTCGATATAGAAGGTTACAGGTTCGATTCTCGCCCCAAACAAGTATTTAAGTATACAAGCCTAGTTGTTTAGCTTAGGGCTAGATGGCGTTATGTGAAATGGCCCACATTATTTACTTTATTTGTAAAAAATCGCTATCTATTGCTATTGATTGCTATCGACATCAATTGCTATCGTTATCGCGAACGCTTTCATAATTGCTATCTAGAGCATTAGCGCGATTTATCTCATGGACCTTCATATCACAAAGTTTCTTCAAACACAAAATAAAACAGGCGCCAAATGAAATTCTTTTAAATTTTGTGACATAGCCAACCTAACAAAGCAAAATGAATGAATGACTGAATGATTTTATATCGCAATGTTAGTGAAATGCAATTGAAATGTAATTGAAATGTAACTGAAATGTTATTATGATTATGGTTAGTAGAATACCAATTGACAGTTAAATTTCAATATCATTTCACTTCGATCAATTTAAGATTGCATTTTGCTATAATTACGAGAATTGACCTTCAGAGTGTTGCCAGTTGCCATGCCAGTTGTCAATTGCAACATAAGCAGGATGAAAAAAAAAATTGGTGATTCCTTAGGGTGATTCCGTACATTTTTAATAATGATAATAATTATTTCATTGGAATCTCGAAAGTCTCGTTTTTCCCGGGACTATAAGTTGCAGTCTCGAGTCTCGAAAAAACGAAAAAATCGTCGAGACTCTCGATATTTTCGAGACCGAGAGTCCCGGGATGGAAGCCTTAGTGCATATAGCCATTATGGAAAGTAAAGTCATCAGTTGAATTAAATTCTTAAACAAAATACTACATTAAACTGTCTTTATCGATGACGTTCTAGCCATCTTAAATGAGAAAATCATAAATGAATTATTTATTTTATAAGTCAAAGTCAAAAATGTTTATTCATTCGGATGCTTTAATACATTTGTACAAAGATCACATAGTATCGTCTTAAAAACTAAGTTAGGATGTGTGCCTTCACACATGTGTGCCTTGTGAAGAAGGCACAAGAAACTCATGGGGGAGCTCATTCATAACAAATTGATTTACACCATGCCAATAAATAACTTAATTACCTTTGTTACAAGGTCCAATATTGCAGCTTTGATACGTTTCGGGTACAAGTTCTTCATCACAACTATCTATCGGGGCTTGCTTTCCTCCACGGAGGCACATTGCTTTGCGGTACTGCTCGCCTCCGCCACATTCTTTTGAACACTGATTTATAAAATTATAAATAAATGAAATAAAAACGACGTTTATTTTCGACCATGAATTCATCACAGTAGCTACTATTTATATTGGAACAAATTACAACTTATCATAATTAAAATGATAGTAATGATAAAACATAATATGAAAGACAGGTCCAAACTAGGTAAAAACCTGTGCTATGGGTCTCCTGGTCTCCTCGTTTTTTCCTAAAAAGATATGGGTCTCCTCGTATCTTTCTAAAAATTACGCTATTAGAAAATTAACTTACTGGCCCCCAAGGAGAAGTAAACCATTGCGAAGGGCATTTGTCCTGAGGTATCTCGCACTCCTTAGTGTCGTTGTATTTGGTTTGTCCGGCGCACTTGCTATCATCCACTCTGACGACTGAACCTTCATCGTATTGACCGCAGAATATTTTTCTATTCTGGATGCCTTTGCCACATTCAGCTGAACACTGGAGAAATTAAAAGAATCAAAAAATCATTAACATGGCATTTAGAAATCTATTGGAACATAATTTAAGGTCCTGAAATAACACATCTTCTATGGTATTTTTTTATTTTTTTTTTTTATTTTTTTGTACTAGCTTTTGCCCGCATCTTCGTGTGCGTAGAAGGCGAAAGGATGTTAACTCAAAATTTGAAGTAGATTGGACCAAGGAATCACGTTGTCGCATACAAAATTTGCCCCCTTTTTCACTCCCTTAGGGGTAGAATTTCGGAAAATCCTTTCTTATCGGATGCCTACGTCATACAAAGAATACACCCTCCAAGTTTCAGGTCTCTACGATCAGCGGTTTAGGCTGTGCGTTGATCCGTCAGTCAGTCATTCAGGACAAAGCATTTTATATTTTTTTAAATTTGTATTATCTTACCTTGCTCCACTGTGTCGCATACCACTGCACTTCGCA
This sequence comes from Idaea aversata, assembly GCA_907269075.1. Classification (NCBI taxonomy): domain Eukaryota; kingdom Metazoa; phylum Arthropoda; class Insecta; order Lepidoptera; family Geometridae; genus Idaea; species Idaea aversata. The sequence goes on from OU026100.1 coordinate 3,520,664, forward strand.
AGGAGGGAGTTCAGCCTTATCGCACTCTTCTTGTGTCACAGGTGTAGGATGGTACGCACAGAAACTCTCGTTCACTACCTTCTGTTCTTTGGTCACGCAGGTTGCGATTCTGTTACGGATTTTTGATAGGCACGAATCACACTGCAATGATAAATCTAGTTTTAACATGACAAAGTCTTATTGAGTACCAACATTTTCTTCTTTCCTATAAGTATCTGTATGATAGGTATCATTATTTAAAATCGTCATACCCCGGTCCACTCGCTGAGCACCCAGTCAACACCCTCACAAGGCTGTAGCAAGCACGGCTGTTCTGCTGTAGGCTTCTCATCCTCACATTGCTCGTCGCTTAAAACCTCGATTCTTCGCTCGTTCTTCTGGTAGCAGACCACTTGGCGAGTCTGTTTACCTTCGTCACAGAGTTTGTCACACTGTGAGAAAATGCCAAATTATTATAAGAAAACAAGCTACTATATCATTTCTGTTCTATGTAAAGCTTGGCCTGTAAAAACATAGACCAATATGAATGTAATATTTTGTCTGCATTGAAGAGGTTCATGTCTTGAAACACAGTATAGATATAGTACAGATTCTTACCGGTTTCCAAGGCCCTGTAAACCATTTAGGACAGATAGAATTGTCGTTGCACTCTTGGTACAACTCTGGTTTGCGCCCATGGAGGTCGAAACATTCCTTATCTTTTGCAATCACTGTATCGCTACAAGACAAAATGAAGATAATTAATTGTGGTTTGAGTTACAGCAGGTGATCTAACAAAGTACCTACAACTTTAATTCTAAATACGGAGGCAAAACCTAAATTAAGGGAAACTCAACAGCCGAAAAAGGTCCCGGGGTCTGGGGAAAAGTCACGTTGTCGGACAGTTAGTTAGGGAATCTTGTTACCAGTAGTCATGCGACTTACCCATTAAAATTATTGATAATCCTCCTACAGTAAACTTCTCTGGACCTAGTACCACCCTCTCCACATTTCTTCGAACACTTTCCCCAGGGTCCCGGTATCCATTGAGCAGGACACTCCTGTGTGTTGCAGGTCTGGTTTGTTGGAGGTTTTATAGCTCCTTCGCAGAGGCCGTCGTCTACTACCTCCAGTTCTTCGCGAGATCGACAGGTTACGGTTCGTGTTTGGTAACCTACGGTAGAAAGTAAACCATGGTATTCAAATTGTTCGGCGTCCTAATACTGACATATCTGTGGATGCCTTCTCGTATAAGGGCATTCTGCTTCAGTGGCATCTCTTGCTTAGGGCGAAAACCTTTCTAGGCAAACCTTCAATTTAGGCATACCTAATGCCTTCATTGGAATCTCGCTTTTTACCCCCTGGTAATTTAGAAATTAAAACCGACTTCGGTTTGTTTATAAAACAACTAGCAGCGCTCCGCGGTTTCACTCGAGTAACTCCCAATCCCGTAGGAATATCTTGATAAAAAGTAGCCTATATGTTCATCCAGGTCTCCAGCTATCTACATACCAAGTTTCATATAAATAGGTCCAGTAGTTCAGAGCCTATTCGTTATTAACAAAAAAAATATTTCCTCTTTATAATGTTAGTGTAGATGTCCTAGAGGAGGTGTATTCGTAATAATATATTGACTTGCCTCCAGCACACGATGCAGTGCAGGTAGTGAACTCTTCGTGCACCCAGTTGTAACGCCTGTTGGTCGGCGGAGCGAGGTCTGTCGGCACGCTGTACTCATACTGTATGCCCACATTTTCTTGTTGAACCAGAAGCTGCACAAATTAAGCATTAATGCGTTAGTGAGCGTTAGTGAGCAGTAAAATGTGAAATACCTACAATTCTCGAGCACAATAGTAGCCGTTCAGAACATTCTATCAATCAAGTCAAAACAGCTGGGAATTCTTCACGCAAAAATAATTCCTCTCATTTGTCTTTATGTAACTTACAGAAAGAAGAAGAACCAAAGTCCCCGATATAGCTCTCAGGATTGGTAAGCTGAAGTGGCAATGGGCATGTCATATATAGCTCGAAGAACTGACAACCGCTGGGGAGTAAAGGTTCTCGAGAGGCGGCCGCGATGCAACGCGAAACGGAGTGTTGGGAGACCAGCTGCCCGGTGAACCGCCGACATTGTAGCGGTCGCGGGTAGTCGGTGGATGGAGGCGGCTCAGGACCGCTGTTTGTAACGTCGTATAGGGGAGGCCTATTTCCAGAAGTGGACGTGTATGGGCTGATATGATGAACTTACAGAAAGAATCAGCGGTTCATTCGTTGGCCCCAAACACCGTAGTTTGTCCGGAGCAGCGAAGCCCTGTTGACTTCGTTCATACCACCATAAAGCTCCAGCGATGACGAGGCTTCTAGGGAAATCGATGTGGTAGTCACCGTTCAGGTAATAGGTCCCGTTTTTTGCGCGAAGAGCTGGTGGAAAAAACATTGTATTTAGGGTTGTTGAGCAATTTGGTATATTAGCGTATCTCTCAAAACTTAAAAAGGTAAAAAAGGAACCCTTTTAAATAAATATTGCAGGACATTCCACACATCGCCATCTAGCCCCAAACTAAGTAACTAGACTTGTGTTATGGGTGCTAGACAACGGATATACTACTTATATACTTTTCTTTTGTAAATATATACTTATAATACATAGAAACAAGACCACAGACAAATATCTAAGCATAAATACTTGTCTGAGGCGGGAATCGAACCCGCAACCCTGTGTTTTATAAGATCAGTTTCTTGTTGCTTTTGACTCAGTTAACAAAGACCCAGAAGGCCAATTCTCGTAAATAACATTGTTCAAAATACATTTCAATATCATTTCGATTGCATTTCGATCTCAAATAATACCCTCAAAGTAGCTCAAAATACCCTCAAAGTTAGCTTTTTGTACAAAAAAACTGACTTTGAAGGTATCTTTTGCAATCGAAATGCAATCGGGATGATATTGAAATGTAATTTAAACAATATTATTTACGAGAATTGGCCTTCAGTTCCTCTCTCTTTTTTTATTTCTTTTGTTTACCTAAAATAATTATTGTATTTACTCGTACTTACTTATGTCAAAAAGTTATGGAGTTATTATGTTTCTCATTTATTTTCCTTAGATTTATTACGTTTTATTAATCTTCTATTATTTTCAGGAATACGACTGAAAATAAGCGCTCTACACTTTTTGTGTAGAGGTGTGTAGCGCTTTAAGCTGAGTTGTATTCCTTTGTAACCACAATAATATGTACTTTTATTTATTTTATGTTATAGTTACTTTTGGTTACAAATAAACTTATTTCTTTCTTTCTTTCTTACCTAGGTAGTTGTCTGAAGGAGCAATTTCAGCTATCACAATACTTGTTGCCCCTTCCGGGATCAGAAACACGTCATTGTACCCTGAAATAGAAATCCATGAGTATTTTGCATGAAAATCAGTTTTAACTTCTGTTTTTTTCTGGCTGGTGAAAAATACAGACCATTCCTTTGTTCCTTTGAATCTATAATACCGCTGGCAGTGTGGCAGTTGGCGCCGTTGCCGCGGCACTCTCGGCACTTGTCCTCGCGAGCGCTTGACCCAAGCATCATGTCACAACCTACGGGCTGGAACATACATGGAATGATACACATACACATACATCAGAAGTTTACCACTTAGTTTTCAGTAAAGAGTGGTTGAACTCAGAAGTTGAAAAAAAAATGTAGGAAAAAATGTGATCTCACACATTAAAAAAACTTAATGAATAATTGTTTACCTACAACTATGAAAACGGTTTTTGGACGTGTGCTTGCTGCAGGCAAAACTTGGTAAACGAAATAGGTTACATTAGGTAAGTCGCTTAGGGGGTACCAGGGACTCTCTCCATACAAACGTAGTTTACTGTTTTCTCCCTGGATAATGACACTAGAGTATAACACTGGAGAGGAAACAGTCGAATTCTTTTGTATGGAGAGAGCGCCGGTACCCTTTCCTTTTAAGGGTTCTTTTCGCAAATACCAGTCGCCGAATTCTAAATCAGCTTGGAGGATGGTGATAATGAAATGAGTCCAAAACCCAATACATTTTGTATCATTTTAATTATCTTGTACTTACCTGGCAAGTGCCATTAACGCAGACATCGAAAGACTCGTCGTTGCACCTGGTTCCGTCCACAACTTTCCTCTTGTGTCTGTAGTAGAACCTCTCACCGTGTGGCATACAATTTAACTCACAGGGGTTCGGGGCTTTCGTATATGGCACCCATCTGGAAACGCACACGGTTTTCTATATTGTTTTAAAAGCCTACATGGCTTCACTGTTAGTTTTAATAAAAGTCAAATGCAATTTTTTTTTATTCATTTGGATGGTTAAGGTTAAAGGGTACCGGCGCTCTCTCCATACAAACTAAGCCGCGGGTTTCATCACGATGGTTTTCTTTGTCAAAAGAGCAATGTAAATTAGTGCACATTTAGTTTTAATATACTAAACTAGCTTTTGTCCGCGACTTTATCCGCATAGAAGTCGAAAATGGACCCAGAAATCACGTTGTCACATACAAACTTTGCTCCCTTTTTCTCCCCCTAAGCGTTAGAATTTCGGAAAATCTTTTACTTATCGGATGCCTCATAAAAAGAACACACCCTCCAAGTTTCAGGTCTCTACGATCAGCGGTTTAGGCTGTGCTGTTGATCCGTCAGCCAGTCATTCAGGACAAAGCATTTTATATGTTTAAATAAAGGATATTACTAAACATTTTGTTACCTGTAATGAATATCTCTAAAGGCGACAGCATCGAATTCCGAGCACTGTTCTGCTCTAAAGTCTCTAGAGCCAGCAGGACAGTCCTGCGTTTGACACGAGAAGTATTTTGTGTTCCCTCCTGTACATTGAGGCTGCCCATCTGGCCTAGAACAAGAACACCATCAATATTTCCATTAAATCATTAAGGTACTTACCTAGGTACTTATTTGACGACCCAGTTGGCACAATGGTCACCATGCCGGACTGCCAAACACAGGGTCACATTTGTGCTTAGATATTTGTATGTGGTCTGAAGGTCAATTCTCGTAATTATAGCAAAATGCAATCTTAAATTGATCGAAGTGAAATGATATTGAAATTTAACTGTCAATTGGTATTCTGCTAACCATAATCATAATAACATTTCAGTTACATTTCAATTACATTTCAATTGCATTTCACTAACATTGCGATATAAAATCATTCAGTCATTCATTCATTTTGCTTTGTTAGGTTGGCTATGTCACAAAATTTAAAAGAATTTCATTTGGCGCCTGTTTTATTTTGGAGTGTGTTTGAAGAAACTTTGTGATATGAAGGTCCATGAGATAAATCGCGCTAATGCTCTAGATAGCAATTGATGTCGATAGCAATCAATAGCAATAGATAGCGATTTTTTACAAATAAAGTAAATAATGTGGGCCATTTCACATAACGCCATCTAGCCCTAAGCTAAACAACTAGGCTTGTATACTTAAATACTTGTTTGGGGCGAGAATCGAACCTGTAACCTTCTATATCGAAATACAAGTAAAGTAAACTCCAGTCGCGCTTCGGAGATGACACGCATTATTTTTTTATTAGATTTACACACCAACCCAACTAAGTTAACCTTAAAAATTCACTAAATTCGTTGTTTCATGTCGATTACATTTCAATCAACTCTCGATCTCAAATTTGACGTTTCTTATGCGACGAGAATACGGTCTAGATAAGTTCGATTACATTTCGATATCATTTGTATTTGGAGAATACCGTTTTACGTACATTTTAGTTTCGATTGCATTTCGATTAAATTAACATTTCATTCGGATATCATGTTGAAATCTTAGTTTATGAGAATACCAAAAGATGACTTTTAGTATATTTTTTGCAATCGAAATGCAATCGAAATGATATTGAGATGTAATTTTAACAATTTTATTTATGGGAATTGGCCTTCTGGTTGTTTCTGTGTATTATAAGTTTATATTTACAAAAGAAAAGTATATAAATTATATCCGTTGTCTAGCACCCATAACTTAAGTCTTGTTACTTAGCTTGGGGCTAGATGGCGATGATGATGAAATTTGCTCATTCCTTCAAGGTCCCATCAATATCTAAGCAATAGCCAGGTCCTGACAGAGCGAGCATCCTCGCGAGGCAAATCCACGGTCAGGTCGTGCCCTGAAGGTCAATTCTCGTAATTATAGCAAAATGCAATCTTAAATTGATCGAAGTGAAATGATATTGAAATTTAACTGTCAATTGGTATTCTGCTAACCATAATCATAATAACATTTCAGTTACATTTCAATTACATTTCAATTGCATTTCACTAACATTGCGATATAAAATCATTCAGTCATTCATTCATTTTGCTTTGTTAGGTTGGTTATGTCACAAAATTTAAAAGAATTTTATTTGGCGCCTGTTTTATTTTGGAGTGTGTCTGAAGAAACTTTGTGATATGAAGGTCCATGAGATAAATCGCGCTAACGCTCTAGATAGCAATTATGAAAGCGATCGGTAGGAAGGAAGGAAGCGAGCAATTGGTGTCGATAGCAATCAATAGCAATAGCAATAGATAGCGATTTTTTACAAATAAAGTAAATAATGTGGGCCATTTCACATAACGCCATCTAGCCCTAAGCTAAACAACTAGGCTTGTATACTTAAATACTTGTTTGGGGCGAGAATCGAACCTGTAACCTACTATATCGAAATACAAGTAAAGTAAACTCCAGTCGCGCTTCGGAGATGACACGCATTATTTTTTTTATTAGATTTACACACCAACCTAACTAAGTTAACCTTAAAAATTCACTAAATTCGTTGTTTCATGTCGATTACATTTCAATCAACTCTCGATCTCAAATTTGACGTTTCTTATGCGACGAGAATACGGTCTAGATAAGTTCGATTACATTTCGATATCATTTGTATTTGGAGAATACCGTTTTACGTACATTTTAGTTTCGATTGCAATTCAATTAAATTAACATTTCATTCGGATATCATGTTGAAATCTTAGTTTATGAGAATACCAAAAGATGACGTTTAGTATATTTTTTGCAATCGAAATGCAATCGAAATGATATTGAGATGTAATTTAAACAATTTTATTTATGGGAATTGGCCTTCTGGCTACGGCAAACTCTCAGACCGAGACTGCAAACGTTCAACCAAGGCTGCCTCGCGAGGATGCTCCTCAGTCAGAAGGCCAATTCGCGTTAATAACATTTTTCAAATTACATTTCAATATCATTTCGATTGCAAAAGATAGAGAAGAGGTACCCTTAAAGTCAGTTTTTTTTACAAAAAGCTAAGGCTACCTAAGGGTACTTTGAGGGTGTTTAGAGCTACTTTGAGGGTATTATTTGGGATCGAAATGCAATCGAAATGATATTGGAATGTAATTTGAAAAATGTTATTTACGAGAATTGGTCTTCGACGCCTTTTTTTAACCGACTTCAAACAAGGAGGAGGTTCTCAATTCGGTTGTATGTATTTTTTTTTCAATAGCGATTTTTATCATTGTTTTTGTGGGACACTATGTTCTGAATTGTGATATAAGATATCAGAAAAAAAATGCTTGTCTGTAAAGTCGGTTTACGGACGATAATTTTACGTGATAACGTTATGACATTGATGGTAACCATGGCAACGATAAAACGTTGCTATAGTTACCTTGTCAATAACATGAGGCGTTCCAGTAACGACGCGTGACGTCACACTTTTTTGAGATTGCAGGTGTTCACCAATTTATAAAACGTTATCACGTCAAAAGGCTAGTTAGTAAGATAAAATTGATTTGGAATAGTAGAAAGATAATTAATTCGTTTCACTTATATATTTCATGAATCTCTTACCCGATTTGTAAACATATTCTCTCCTGGCTGGCAACCCCACCTCCGCACGTGCGAGAGCAGGGAGACACCTCCCCCCACTCGCCCCATCCGTGGCCCTCACCCCCTGGGATCACGTATGAAGCTGACAGGAACAATCCGGCACCCTGCCTTCTATGTCTGCTGCGGTGTCCGAGGACCTAAAATGGAAACAGACACAAATTAGGACGAAGAAAGTAGGTACAGTCGGCTGCATAATTACATTCCTCGGTAGAGTTCTAAAATTACTATTATTGGAATGTTTTCATTCTAATAATTTATGTTTGATTAATTGATGAGTCAGAAGACTTTAAACTTCACCTAAAGCAAGTGTCTAAATCTTGCTTGTGTTGAAAATATTCTTATTAAAACCGTTTTGGGACTCTACGGTGGGTCAGCAATTATGCAGCCGACCGTACCTAGTTAAGAGGAAAGGGACCGGGGGCTCTTTCCATACAAACTATTACAAACGTAGTCGACTGTTTTCTCCCTGGATGACACTACAGTTATAGGTTATATAGCACAAAAATATTTGTGCTAGTGTCATTATTTACGGAGGAAACAGTCGACTACGTTTATATGGACAGAGCGCAGGTACTTACCCTTTCACCTTAAGTTTATAATTAACATTTTATGATGATATTGATATAATTTTACTAATGAGAAATGGCTGTATGTGCCTGCTCCAGGTACTTTGCCTTCTACTATTAAAATATTATTTAAAAAAACACTATCATTTTTTCTTTTGTTATTGCCAACCAGTCAAACGGAGAATAAGAAAATAAATAAACTTTCCAAAGGCGAGGGCTACTATAGTTGGGCAATTAATCCTAGAATAGTCAAACCAGAAGGTTTTTAGATATAATACAGCCGTGCGAAACCGGGGCGGGTCGCTAGTTTTAAAATAAAATTATGTTGATGAGAGAGATGCAATCCTGCAATGAACCTCTACACCAATATAAATAAGTCGAAAGATATTTTTTGTAACGAATATACTCCAAAACTACTGAACTGATTTTGATGAAACTTGGTATGAGGATACATTGATTCATTGGGAATAATATAGGCTACTTTTTATCCCGATATTCCCACGGGATCCGGAGTTACGCGGGTGAAACCGCGGAGCGCTGCTAGTTCAATATAATTTTAATTAAATATTGATAAATAATAAGATACTATAAGCAAGATATTTATGCTGGCCACCCGCAGAGCATGCATCTTGCACCGTGTGAACAGCTCCATACAATAAGTTACTTTAGACCAGCGCAGGCGCATACCTTCAACCAGTTTCCGTAATTAACTATTACAGATTGGTGTTGTAATTGGTTTACAATATTTTTTAGTAGTACCTACTTTTTTAGTAGTTTAGTTTTTAAGCTATTGCATAGCTTTTATCGCGGGCTTTGAGCGCGGCGCCTACCATGTAGCTCGGCCGATGCAATAGCTTTACCGCGGCAGTCCCCGAGTGCCACACGTTTTTTAATGACATATTTGACATGATGATTAGATGCTTTTTCGTCACCCGGATTTTTCAAAATAATATCTAATAAGTACTAAGATTTTTTATTTTCTAAATTCGACGCGTATATGTTACTGATAGGTACTGTTAGGGTCTGTTTAGATTGATTTTAGAGTTAAGTTGGGGTTTTTGAGCCACGAGCGCATCTCGTGCTACATCTTAGACCGCATCGTCACTTACTATCCAGTGAGATAGTGGCCACGTGCGCTATTATATAAAAAAATATCCGTGTGAGTGACATGGGCTACTTTTTATTCTGATACTTATCCCCGGTTCGGGACTTAAGCGGGTGAAACCACGGGACGCTGGTAATCTATGGTAAAGAACCTAAGAAAGAACCATCTCACGTTTCCATCAAAAATGTTATGATGATAAACAAATCGATTGCTTTAAGTACATTCCCGATCTATGTTGCAACACTTGAGGTAGACCGGACAAGTTTGGATTTTCAAATGATGATGCACTAACTAAATGTAAGGGTCAGTCAGTACAGTCGAGCAAGGAATCAATTAAAAGTGTAAAATAATTAAGAGTGTCGAGTGAAACAAAGTAATTTCGAAAATAAAGTGATAAAACCTAACAATTGTGTTTAAAATAAGTAAACCACTAACAATAACAATAGGTAGGTAAAGCCTAGGTAAGAAAATGAAAATAATGATATATTTTTAGGGTGTAGTATTAAAATACTACACTTTCTCTCCCTAAAGACGCTAGATAATTAATTTCTTGTTTTTAATAAAAAATATAAAAATTATAAGCAGTATCCTTAATTTAAAAGCAATAAGTATACTTAGGTAGGTAAATTAAGAATGATTATTATTTTAAAAAACATGGAATTATTCTTTAGTTAGCCTCTATAGAAATACATAAATCAATTCTTACTAGGAAACAAATAGATTTGTTAAGACGGTTCCCTTTATTAATATGGTCAGTATGAATTATGTCAAAGATCCCGCGGGATTGATGACCGCGGCAATACTCTCTCGGCACGTCACTGGGCGCCAACAGATTGGATTTATTGCTCTGTTACACGCCTATTTAGATTTCGGTAGGGTTGTCTAACGCAACAACAATAAATGGTACCTAACATTAAAGTTTTTATTAATGAAAAAATGTACTTAGAACGTTTGCCATTTGTGTACTAAATCGCCACACAATGGTCACAGGGTTTCAGACAAGTAATTATGCTTAGATATTTGTCTGGGGTTTGGTTGTTTCTATGTATTATAAGTACTTACATATTTACAAAAGAAAAAGTATTTAAGTAATATATCCGTTGTCTAGCACCCATAATACAAGTCTAGTTACTTAGCTTGAGGCTAGATGGCGATGTGTGGAATGTCCTGCAATATTTATTTATTTTATATTTATTTGTATAAATCATTATCTATCAATAGTATGTCTATTTTTTACATGAATTATGTGTCAAGAACTTCGTTGTTGTTAAACGTTATGTTACGTTTACATAAATATTTTCCAAGATTCTTATTTTCAGCAAGAGAAAAACAGTAATATTTACTTTACTAAGTATAAGGTCTCTTCGAGACTCTACAGCACGTTTGTTTCACACAAGTAGGCAATTTTCAAATTGTTATTTTATTGTAAAAAGATATTCGTTTTTTCTGATTGAAACATACCTAGTTGAAATAATTTAAAACTTTTTCAAGTTTTGTGGCAATATATTCTTATTGGTATCAGACTTTAGGTAAATACTGGCGTTGTCACGTTTTAAAAAAATCTCTTTTGTCTAAAAAAAAAATTCTTTCCTTATTATCATTTTTTTATGTTTCTGGGAGATTGTGAGTAGAGACAACCCTACAAACTAGAGTGCAAGTAATGAGCAACGTCCATCGGTCAGGATCTCACGCTGAGCTTCCATCTTACAGACACTGATGCAAGTGGAATTACTTCGATTGCCTTCGATACATCTTTTATGAATCTTTATAAGTTCTTTATTCTACTATATAAAAATAAGTCGGGTTTTCCTTCCTGACGCTATAACTCCAGAACGCACGAACCGATTTCCACGGTTTTGCATTCGTTGGTAAGGTCTCGGGCTCCGTGAGGTTTATAGCAAAGAAAATTCAGGAAAAATTTCAACAGAAAAGCGGGAAAATTGGCGAAACGGAGTTCGCCGGGTTTGCTAGTTACATATAAGAGTTCATAATTATTGGCCCGTGCCGCCGCGGTCTGTCTGTCCGTTGAACCGCGACAAATGAATGGATTATTGTAAGTATATAATTCAAGTTTTTGTGTCAATTAGCTGAAATATGGCGATGATTTGTTGAAGAAGACTTTGCATGCTACCGACCGTGTTTGAGATAGTGGTCTGGTCAATGACCCATTAATTTTTTTAATTTTAAAATCTCAGAAAAAGTTGTAGTCCTATAGTAACTTTATACATCACAGTATGCGTTAAATCCGGTCGTTCTGATTTTTTCCAGACTTGTTTATAATGTTGGCCTAATGAATAATCCAAGTTTGTGATCTCGAACGCCGAACGCAACTTTGTCAATAATCGAAAAACCGCGAAAAAAGCGGTATTTTTTCAAATTTTGGCGATTATAGCCTTAAAGGACTCTTTTTTTGAAAAAGCTTTCTTAATGAATTTGAGTGAATTCGATTAGCAATAACATTCAGACGACAAAGTTACTAGACTATTACGTAAAATACAAGGGATATCCTCTGCAACCCGTGTGAAGTCGCTAGTATACCGGCACGGGTATGGTAATGACTTAACATAACCGAAAGAAGTCGATACGCCGCCGAACTCTGGATAACTTACTTCGAAGTGTAATTGATTGGTCTGTGGCCGTATTTTGATTTTTCAATCTACATGTGTTTATTTGTTTAGTGAGTAGATATTATATGATTTGGTTAGAGAACGTATTATTTATCTCACGTATAATGAAAATGTTAATTTATCATAGTTGGTATACGTAACTTATCAACTTTAATTTAAAAATAATATATATGATGTAACATGACTCTATTATTAGAGATCGTCAATAGAATGAATTTAGAAGTAATGTTTATTTAACTAAGCGGCAATAGAAACAATATTTGTCGTCTAGATTTGAGGTGAATGACATTATTAATTTCAGTTTAAAAAATAACCGTAATCTAAAATTCGTAAGATTCACCGATACCGCTGAAGTTAATAAGATTTAATTGGTCCTGAATTTTACATACTTTTGCCAAAAGGTTTCGACCTTTAAAGGTCAAAAAGGGACCCTTATAAGATCAGTCTCTTGTCCGTCTGTCTGTGTGTCACATCTCACCACCGTTTTTTTTTAATTTTTTTATTTTATTTCTTTTGATCGTTAAAAAACGTGACCAAATTGCTCGAGTTCAAGTTTATAGTCTTTTCTATTAGATAAATATTATTAGATTAAAAACATTTCTCTTCGGATCGGCATTGCCATCCAAAGAGGCAATGCAGCGAGCCTTTTGGGCACCTTACCTAGGGAGATTTATTTAGATTATTAACATTGTTTTATTTCTTTCAATAATAGTAATTTAAGAACTCTATGAAGAGTCTACAATTTTAACTCTGACCGTATTTTGAGATAAATCTGCGAGTACTACTTACATTGTGTGGATGATGGTGTCTGGATACTGCCCATGATATACAATTACTAAGGACGAAGGTTGCTAAAAGCAACGATCTGAAACAACAAACAAAACATTTAATTAAAAAAAAAAAACTCGTCCGACAAAATACTCGTCCGACAAAAAATTCGTCCGACAAAAAACTCGTCCGGCAAAAAACTCGTCCGACGTGAGAATTTTGTGTGACGTGAGAATTTTGTGTGACGTGAGAATTTTGTGTGACGCTTTTGTAAAATTTCACTCTCATCATTTTTTCATAACGCGCCTAAAGAAGTATAACTTCAAAAATATTTTTTCAAATCGGTCCAGGTCTCTTCGAGTAATCGGGGAACATACATCTAGGTACAGTATGGTAAATGATCAGTTTGCTACAGTACTCGAACAAGTAGTGAGTAGGACATAAATAGGTCTAAGAGATTAGTGTGATTTTTGAGATTATTGCGACTGAATTTCGACAATAACCAAGTTATGTCTTTTAAGAATTGAATTTTAGTCGTAATTTCAAAACATAATTTTAAACTTAGTGGGTAATTTTAAACTTTCTATTTCTAGTATTTTTTCTTCATTTAGTATGACTTTTATACTAATAATAACAACCTGCCCTCATCAGTAGAGACTTTATAATAGAATTCTGACTGATTAAACTGATAAAGAATTCCAATTAGCTTTTAAACCAAATCCATATTTCTAATTCAAATCTCTGCATTCAATCGCAACACCAATCTAAGCCCAATTACAAGTGGAATAATGTTTATAGAACTCTAGAAGCCTCGGCTATGGTCAAGCAGAGCGTCAATGAATTGTGAATTGCCATCAAGCATGATGAAATACGCACATCGACAAAGTCTAGGGAACACGGGTAGAATAGTGTTTTTTAGCGGAAAATTGCATTTTTTTTGGATTTTTGTCTTGAGTGTCGTATGTCAACAGAAGCGGAATTTTATACTCTTTTCAATGCTGTGATTTAATTAAAAGGTTGCCATAGAAAAATATAAAAAAATAGTGCCAAAATTAAAAAACAAAAGAAGTTTATTTCAATAAAAAATCTATTGACACGTTAAAGTTTAAATTAAAAAAAAATATTTTAGTAACTTTTAAGCCGTCTGTTGGTCCACCTACAGCATTAGCTACGGCTCTACATCAACGTGGCATACTAAGGTCTACCCACCCGCTAACCCGCGATAAGGAGCTTCTTTCCAAAAATATGGTTCTCAATGGAACAGAATTTTAGTAGATTGTTATTTAAGCATTGTTTGATGGTGTACTGGCCGCTTTATACAAACTAATCGGTAACATCTAGTGAGAACGATCGATAGTGTGATAAAGGACTGTACATTCCGTTTGCTGGTACCCAACCCTTGTTTGATAATATCTCTATTTGAACTGAATATTTCGAGGATCTCTTTAAGACTGTTGTTGTGGATAAGATTATTACGGTATCCTACAGAGCAGCGTTTTCTTCATTAAATGTTTACTTCCCTAATAAGAAACTTTAAGGATTGAAGAGTGATTGCTCTAGCTAGACACTCTAGAGTCTTGTATCTACTGGAGTAATAATTCTTTGTTAGTAAAACAATTTTTCATAGATGTTTGCTGTACCTACACATGCCAGTGTGATTTTTAGGTTTTTAGAGGGTCACTTGTCCTTTAGTTATTAGTAAATAGAAATACAGTGGTGGATTATAATAATATGTAGGTACAGTAAACCAAAGTTTAATTTAAAAAAAAAAACAGCGCACTCCGGGAGTGCAGGCAGAAGTGAAAACTGTATATCTGTGTAAAATCTCATATGTCGCGAGAACATACGCAAAAAGAGTTTTAGATGAAAAAAAAAAAATAGTCGGACGACAAATAGTCGTCCGACATTTGTCGTCCAACAAATAGTCGTCCGACATTTGTCGTCCAACAAATTGTCGTCCGACATTTGTCGTCCGACATTTGTCGTCCGTCAATAGTCGTCCGTTAAAAAATACCATATGTACGTCTTAATACACTCACAGCCAAATTAAAAACAGTAGGCCCAGGCATACATTTTCGCCGCGCCGTAGAGAGGGGATAGCTGTCTACTCTCCATCCGTCTTACGCTTTTTCGATCAGGTCACGTGTCCTGACGCGAGTTTAAGATTTTATACCCATTACAGAAAAAGTGCTCAACGCCGCTAAAGAAGTTTTCACTTCAAAAAAAATAGTACTCTAAAGGCATTTTCAGGAGAAAGCATTATTTATCCACGAGCCTTGTTAAAAAACTGGAAATCAAACTAAATAATCAAAACATTCGTTCAAAATAATCGAATTGAGAATGCTACTCCTGTCGTTCATCATGTGTTTCATGGTTTGTTTATTTGCAAACAACAAGTCCGCCGACGACGTATCGGCTCCCTTTGAACGTTTGAACCCGCTTCTGGGTGATTCACTCGAATCTTCATAGCAACACACTTTTATAATTATAACTCTGTATAGTATAGGATCCCTTTAAGAAAGACATTCATCGAGCTGGTTAATGAATAAAAAGTATTTTATAGGTGTTTATTATAAATGAACAAGTAACTATACTATACTAAATAACAATTAAATAACGAAAACTTAAATTAATTAAATAAACTAAGTACCTACTTTACTTATACTAAATTAAAAGTCCATATGGGGGTCCCTAGGAAGTGTGCCCAAAAGGCTGGCAGCGTTACCACGTTGGATAGCGATGCTTATCCCTTGTCCGAGGTACGAGCCAGCCCTTTGGTCACCCGAAGCTAAAACTAGTAATTTTATATTAAATGGAATAGGTCAAAATATATTGCAAATGGGTTGACTAAATATTCAGTCCAGAATTTGATTAGTTAACCTTTTTTTAAGCTATTGCATAGCTTTTATCACGGGCTTTAAGCGCAGCGACCGAATCCAGAAATTGCGTAACGTAAATAAAACCTAACTCCCCCCACTCCGCCTCCGCCTACCATGTAGCTCGGCCTGTACGATGCTCGCACGATGCAATAGCTATGCCGTGGTATCCCCGAGTGCCACACGTTTTTTTCTTTTTTAAACATGTCAATGGTTTGGTTTCATGTAGCTTATAGAATAGGTATATAAACGTTAGGTTGACATTTTTTCCTGTCACAACTCTGGGGTATAAACAGCTAAATCGATACTAAGTACTTAGTAATTTGTACTGGTCTGGTTAATAAATTGAAGTTAAGTTAACGTAAAGATCATGTATTTCATTGGTATATTATAGAATTGTCTATTAACCAAACCAGTAAAATGTCTAAAATTATAGTATTTTAAAATAATTAAACTGAAACTGAAAAAAATTCTGCTCAAAAAAATCCATTAACCAGCTTAGTGAAGGTCGAAAGTTAAAGGGATCTTAGACTAGGAGAAGTTTGCGAATTTGTTAAGCTTATAATTTCGGCGTCTGAATTTCTTAGAATAGCAGTTACGAAGTTCATGGCCGTTGCTTATTAAGCTTTTAATGATCATTAATGTTGTTTTATTATTTAGTAGATATTTTATTGAGTTTTCTACTGTTTTCTAGATATCTAGCTACCACCTTAGCTAATTTAGCTATCTAGCTCGCCTTAATGATTGGGTTTTCTAGTGATAGATAGAAACACTTTAGTAGGTAATTATTTTCCCGACTGTCTTAATCGCGTATTTAAAAAAAAGATAAGATAATAAATAAAAACACGCGAAGACCCGCGAAAAAATCACTATCATCACTACATAGTATAAAATAAAGTCACTTTACGCCCCGTCCCTATGTCCCTATATCCTATGTATGCTTAAATCTTTAAAACTACGCAACGGATTTTGATGCAGTTTTTTTAATAGATAGAGTGATTCAAGAGGAAGGTTTATATGTATAATACATGCATAATATAGCCGTGCGAAGCCGGAGCGGGTCGCTAGTACTATATAAAATACAAATCGTGTGAGTTTAAAAATTTAAGGATCACTTTATTTTGTTCAACACTTATGAAACATTACAACAAGTGCTATGCGGACTCGTGCACGAAGGGTTCTGTGCCATTATTTTCTGTTTTTAGTATTTATTGTTACAGCGGCAACAGAAATATAGTGAAAATTTTAACGGTCTAGCCATCACGGTTCATGAGATACAGCCAGGTGGTGACAGACAGATGGACAGTTGAGTGTTAGTAAAAGGGTCTCGTTTGTACATACAAGTTAAAATTTTACACGCGATCTCATCGCTTTGTTCCAGGCAACCTTAAGAGGAAATAGTACCGACGCTCTCTCCATACAAACGTAGTCGACTGTTTCCTCCCTGGCATATGATCGATGCTCCCTGGATAATGACACTATAGCAAATATTTTTGTTGCATAAAACTTATAGCTGTCATGATCACGCCCCTATGTTTAGTTTTTTATTTTTTAAATCTTAATTTCTATAATAAAAAAATGAAAAAAATCAAGACATAGGGGCATAGTCATGGCAGTTATAGGTTTTATGCAAAAAAAATAATTTGCTATAGTGTCTTATCTAGGGAGGAAACAGTCGACTACGTTTGTATGGAGAGAGCGCAGGTACCCTTTCACCTTAAGATGGAAAGGGTTTGCTTCACTGGTAGGTTGTGATTCTTAGACGCCACAACCTAAAGAATTGACTTGAATTAATGTTAAGGTAGATTTAACTGTCCTATAACAGTTTTGTATGATGCAATTGCAACAACTAAACAATTGATATTGACATCACCGGATATTCATTTTAATATTTAGATTGATCAGAATTAATTATTATAATTCATTGCAATTATGCATTCCAGGGATGATTCTATTCATGTTTAATTGATTAGTTCATTATATGCATCGTAACAACACCTAGATGTAGGATAGATAGATCTTTTTAGATTTAGCGGAAGTTTTGATAACCTTGATGATTAGAAAAACTCGCATGAATAAACCAACGAAAACCGAACTGTGAGGTCCATTGGTAACCCTTTCTAGGTTCCGTACCCAAAGGATAAAAACTGTGCGTCTGTCTGTCAATAGGTTGTATCACTGTAGGTATCTCATGAACCGTGATAGCTAGACAGTTGAAATTTTCCGAGATTTCTGTTGCCGATATAACAACAAATACTAAAAACAGAATATAATGCTACGGAACCCTTAGTGCAAAAGTCCGACTCGCACTTGACTGGTTTTTTTACATTTATAGGTCAGCGTTAGACCACTATCACACATGCCTGATGGTAGGTGACGATGCGGCCTAAGATATAGCACACTTTCCTAGAAGATTCCCATTCAATTCAATAGATTGTTTGCTAATTCTGTCTGTTCTATTCTCATTTTTAACACTCTTTTATTAGTTTCACCTGTATGTTTGCTTGTATGTAACCGACTCTATTGGGCTCGATTTTGCCCTACTTAGAATTCAAACTTTGCACACTTGTCAAAGACCGATGACAATTTTTTGCTGTGTAATTATGTCTAGGTACCTTTTTGTATATTTGTTTTCTTGTCCGTGTGCTTCACTATCACTACATAGTATAAAATAAAGTCACTTTTCGCCGTCCCTATTTCCCTTTGTACGCTTAGATCTTTAAAACTACGCAACGGATTTTGATGCGGTTTTTTTTAGTAGATAGAGTGATTCAAGAGGAAGGTTTATATGTATAATACATGCATAATATAGCCGTGCGAAGCTGGAGCGGGTCGCTAGTTTCTTATAAATGTCTATTCTATTTTATTCAATCGTGACTTGAGGAGCCCCAAATTGTACGTAAGGAAAGGAAAAGCAGACGCAGGCAACTGATTCCTATAATATTAAAGGTACCCAAAGATTTCTATCACGTCTGAAAAATCTGAAGTTCCCAGAAGCGGCTAATATCAAAATAATGAACTTGTTTATATAGTTAGACAAGTATTTAAAATAACATGGCTAAGAGTTTAGACAAACACTAGAAACAACGCAAACCGATTGAATGTTTACTTTATGCAAATAAATTCGTTGAAATACTTCGCATGGAAATGGTTTGAAAACAAGAAGATTTTACCAAAAAAAAATAGGTAAATACTGAGGTAAAGTGAAGGTAAAGAAAAATATCGGTCAGCAGCATAATTGTAGACCCACCGTAGAGTTCTAAAATTCCTATTATTGGAATGTTTTCTTTCTAATATTTTTTGTTTGATAAATTCACGAGTTAAAATACTTTAAATCAGGTGCCTAGAATCTTGCCCGGGTCTTAATCGCGTATTTTTTTTTATTTCTTTTAACTGGACGTTTCGACTATGTTACAATAGTCATCGTCGCAAGGAGACCAAAAAAATACGCGATTAAGACCCGGGAAAATAATTAAGTAGGGGACGGGCGGGCAAGACGGATGAGCTAAGTTTGGTTGAAAGAAACACATATTTATAACTAAGGTTTTTAAACAGTCTTAGTTTCATTAGGAACTAGCATAATTCAAGTTTATAAAAAGTTAACAAAATTAAACATATTTAAATCGAAAGTAACATATTTAGGTGTTTTTTCAAAACATTGCCATTATCCGTTTTGCCCGACCTAGGCGGGCAAAACGAATTCCATAGTCGGGCAAAACGAATGATGGCATTTAGTCGAAGCAATCATCACCAAAGTAGGTCCCATGTCCCTTGTACGAAGAACAGGCTTCATGTGTCCATTCTTGACATATATTGCACTGGATCCAGTCTTCGATTGGGGGATAAATATATATCTCTTTACATGTTGTGCATAAATAGGTTTTTCTATCTTCCTTAGATTTATCTTTGGCAAAGGTTTTTTTTTTTAAGGACTTTTGATGGTCCTGCCTGAGGCATTGTTTCGAACTTCACCTTCTTCTTTACATTAGTGGCGTCTTGCTTTTTTTTCTGCTCTTCTTTAATCGGTGTGCTAAAACGAACACTATCCCTTTTGCCCGGTTTCTTTTTGCCCGCCAGGTACATTTTCGAAACGTCAAACATTAAACAAGACAAGATATTGGCTAATATTTACTAAAACTATAAAACAATGAACTTAAATACATATTCATGTTGATGGAAATATCAATTTATACGAGGGTTTTATAGAAAAAGCATAATTTTTGATGTAAATAGCTTAAAAATTGATTTTTTTTGGTAAAAAAAATATTTTTGGCGCGTACTCCCACGTCGAACACATGCCGCTGCTTGCGGGGCACTGGCCTTGAGCAGTCACTAACGGCGCGTCGTCCGAAACTATTGTTGTCTCTTTCTAACAAACACCTATAAAAATATTCAAATAATTCTTCTTGCCCGACCCATCCGTCTTGCCCGCCCGTCCCCTACTAAGAAAGAAAGAATGAAAGAAAGAAAACATTTATTTCGACAAGAACACGACATAAGACAATCAGAAAAGTAGTAACCAACATAAAAGCACTAAAACAAAAGTTAAAAAAAAGTAATAAAAACAAAAAAATAATAGGAAAAAAAAATACAAAAGAAGAAATAAGATCTAAGGAGCCGTGTGCCTCCAAAAAGGTTCTGCCTTAGCAATGATAGCTGCACCAACATTTAGCTGACACAGCCGCACGTTTATGATACTTGAAAATATCCCGGAAATCGTCCCGAAGGAAGTCTGTTGTAACAGAATCCGTGAACTTGACAGTTACATGTCCGGAGGAAAGGGTAACCCGACTCGCTAATGAGCGTGACCAGTTCACCCTTGACTTGGTGCTGTCTATTAGTAGCTATAAGTAACATAAATTAACTATATGTATCTATTAGGTATACTGAATTTATGTTTTATTTGCCTATTGTAAGTAAATTCCGCAGTATGTTGCAATTAAAATAAAAACCTACCAATCTCCATTTTGGGCACCTAGCCACAAATCTTGATTTTGGGCACCTACCCACTAATATTCGATCTTCGGCACTTACTCACCACAATATCGATTTTGGGTACCTAGAGTACCTACCTACCAATTTCGCTTTTAAGGTCCTGCTGCCAATTTCGATTTTTTGGTACTAAGTTCGACTTTGGGACTTACCTATCAATCTCGATTCTAAGGTCCGTATTAATAAACCGAACTCAATATCGATTTCAATCTTGAGTTTGCTCTTGAGTTGTTGCGCTGATTAATAAACCTATCTTAAGACGTGATTAAAGAGCGATGTATCACTTGAGTCATACCGTATTAATAAATCAAACTCAGCTCTCAAAATTTGTCTCAAGATGTAGTTTCGTGAACTCAAGTCTGATTGCGGGTCATACAAATCTTACATTTTTTTTAAATATTTTCACATTAAAAACAAGTTGACAGCAAAATATGACGACACTACCTACTGTAGGGTAAGAACATATCATTTAAGGTAAGAACAAAGCGTTACTGTCATTCAAGATCAGTCTCAAATCTCAAGAGCGATATCAGCCTGGTTAAAACTTGAGTTTTATCTATTAATTAACGCCTAACTTAAGATAGTGACCACATCTCAAGACTCACTCGATTGATACGCACTCAAGATCGATATTGAGAGCGATTTATTAATACGGGCCTTAGTATCTACAAATCTCGATTAAAGGCACTTACCAATCTCGATTTTCGGTTATATCTAGTATCTTTTTTTAAACGTTTACCCATGATAATACCATAACCGACACGAAAATTATACCTATTATTTGAAACTTGTAAAAATTAAAAATTGAAATTTGATAATATTGTATTATTTGAACTTCATCATTTCTAAATTCTATCTATTAGATATTTTCTATGACTTCATCAACGAGTTTAAATTTTCCTTAAGAGAATCATGAGTTTTAGATACTCGGCGCGAGTAGGTATTTTCAAAAATGACCCGTATCGTGTGATAGAGAGAGTTTAAGTTCGGACGTAATTGCCTTCATTTTGCTTTCAAATAATGTTGCGGGCCGTAACGTTTTTATCCCTTTTATCCTTCACAAAATGAAATAAATTTGTCTCATTCTCTCTCAGTCTCATTTAATTCACTGCATCTTATTCTAGGATTATAAGTTTTTCTTTTTTGGTAATTCAGTTTAGTCTATTAAAAAACAATTGAAACGCTGGATAAAGTTTTTAAGACAAAAATATAGATATTCAGTTTCAGATACTGATAACTTTTATCTTAGGCAAAAAAAATATAAAATAAAAACGGTTAAACCTAGTTTTCCATTAGATCTAGAACATTTTCAAAAATTATCAAAATCGGACTTCGTTTATGGGGGGGAAAACGTTACCGCTTTTTGTATGGAAATTTACAGCCTCACACTGGCCTTAATATGATAATAGGTATTATGCCCAACTAGACTCGTATAAGTGACAGTCATAACAATTAAATATTCAAACAAGCGAAAGACCAATAAATTGACCAAAAGATTCTAACAGCATATCAAATATGGCAGACGATGACAGTGTGTCTATTAATACATTTTCATAGACTGCAAGCTTAATGCATACAAAGTGTTGTAATATGAGCTAGCTATTGTCTAATATTTAGGCGTCCTATAAACTTGGTTGAAGTTTAGTTGAATAACAATTTGGCGTATAATATGGCAGCTTGTGTATTTTTAACTACCTGTACGTACATCATTTAACCCGTGTTAGTGCCTCTTTCAAAGTGATATTGATTATTCACAAACACAGAATACATAATGTTACCACATGAGTAAGAATACAACTGTTACTTCGAACTACAAACTTTAAGAGGATCATGAGTTTTCGATACGCGGCGCGAGTAGGTATTTTCAAAAATGACCCGTATCGTGCGATAGAGAGAGTTTATTTTCGGATGTAATTGCCTTCATTTTGCTTTCAAATAATGTTGCGGGCCGTAACGATTTTACCCCCTTTATCCTTCACAAAATGAAATAACTTTGGGCTCATTTAATTCAACGCATCTTATTCTAGGTTTATACGTTTTTCTTTTTTTGGTAATTCAGTTTAATCTATTAAAAAACAATTGAAACGCTCGATGAAGTTTTTAAGTCAAAATTATAGAAATTCAGATATTAATAACTTTTATCTTAGGCAATATTTCTTTAAAATTAAAACGGTTAAACCTAGTTTTCCATTAGATCTAGAACATTTTCAAAAATTATCAAAATCGGACTTCGTTTATGGGGGGGAAAACGTTATCGCTTTTTGTATGGAAATTGACAGCCTCACACTGGCCTTAACAGCACTTTTTACCCATTCGATCTAATTTCTAAAAATCATTTTGTAGTTCAAGCCTACGACCTAAAACAAATACGAAACAGACTTGTTGCTTTTGAAAATTCAAGGATTTGTTTTTTTCTCTTTTTAAATTAAATATTTTTGTAGGTAATATCTATAGGTTACTAGTACCGCTGCTGTTGCTATCGCGTTAGTCCCGTTTCTTTAAGAATATTGAGATAAAAAGTAGGTAGCCTATGTTACTTCCAATTATTCAATGTATCAAGTTTCATCCAAATCGGTTCAGTAGTTTGTTACAGGCTATGGCCTATTCGTTAAAAACAAATAAACAAATATATCCTCTAGATGTACTTTACTTTAATGAGCATCCAATGTTGAATAAATTAAATGTTCGTTTTATTGGCAACCCGATCGCGCTATCTAATATGCAGCGCGCGCGCAGCTTCCGATCGCGGTCATGCGAAACGCGATCAATTAGGGTTGTAATTCATAGCAAGGCTTCATACATTTATAGGATTTTATAACTAACTAACTTATTTTCTCTAGTAAATTTATTTCAATCGCCATATTTATTTTGTGGGCTTAATATTTCATAATTACAAACATAATTTTCACGAGACAATGAAAAAATTGTGAGACAGAAAACATGATAAATATTCCGTTTTATATAACTTCATACATTTTTGCTAGGTATGCTGAATATAAAATATTTAAAAAACCTTGAACCTTATTGCGTGAATAGAGAACTAGTGCCTCCCACCTTACGTAGCGTTTCGCGTGGATACAAATTGAATTATATTCAGGGCCTCTCATGAAACATTCACGATGTTTTAATGCATAACTATAATTATAGGTACAATGCTAGCCAAAACGTTCAGATCGTGTTATTTCAGGAAAATGACTTCCTAAAAAATTAAATTGAAAAGTTTTTGTTTTGTATCTAAAAAGTATGTAATTTAATCAATTAGGCGGGTATGGCCAAACTGGTAAACTTACTAACTGGTAAACCTACTAATATCTAGAGTAAATTTAGAGAATAATAAGGTTTTGAAAAGATATGGTTATGTTTTTGTATGTATCTGTTATCGAATTTCTTTTAAAATGATGACCATAATTTGAAAAATGATCGTTAAAAGCGTCTTATTTGTGTTGTTTCTACAAACAAATATATACCCAATGTGTTACTACCAGTGTAAGCATACCCTGACGCAGTGGTTGATCACTTTGGACTACGATCAAACTGAGGATCTACTGAATCGGTTTCGGATCTGAGTCAACTTCAGTACAAACTCCATATGTCTATTGTATGTTATTGTTTATACATATACCTAAACATTACATTTACAATACTATAATTTATATATATCTTTTATTTATTTATATAATTATGTAATCACTCACCACTTATCACACACAAACACACACATGTCCCTACATATCTTACGTTCCACACTGAGAAGGAGGTCTCCCCCTGCCCAACTCTTAAGAGGCTGGTGATTAGGGGTAGGCCAACAACTCAATGTACTCATACTCACACACCCCCTTCGCACTCACACCCCTTCATAAACATCCGGTTTCACACCTACACTAACGCATACATATTAATTATAGGCATTCTTCTTTCTTTCTTTTTCTTTATGTATTTGCATCATGCATCGTGCAGTAACACGTATTTTGCAGATTCTATGTATGAGAGAGTTCATATTGTCTGTTGTACAGGTTTAACCTAGTGCAGACAGTAATTGTCAATGATACCTACCATGTCATGTACCTAACTACTACATATTCGGATCATTGATTGTTATAGCTTATAGTTATTGTTTAAGTACCGATTGTATGTTTAAGTGAATAAATCTTATCTTATCTTATCTAAGGCCCGTATTAATAAATCGCTCTCAATATCGATCTTGAGTGCGTATCAATTGAGTGAGTCTTGAGATGCGGTCACTATCTTAAGTTAGGCGTTAATTAATAGATAAAACTCAAGTTTTAACCAGGCTGATATGCTCTTGAGATTTGAAACTGATCTTGAGAGCGACATTGAATGACAGTAACGCTTTGTTCTTACCTTGAATGGTATGTTTTTACCCTATGGTAGGTAGTGTCGTCATATTTTGCTGTCAACTTGTTTTTAATGTGATTTTTTTTACAAAATGTAAGATTTTACTACTAAATAATTATTTAAATGCGAATGATTTGTTCAAAAAGTCATTAGCATAAAATATCATCATAATAATTGATTTCTGACAAAATTCAATACAAAACTAACGAAACAGCTAACTTATGTCATGTATGACCCGCAATCAGACTTGAGTTCACGAAACTACATCTTGAGACATATCTTGAGAGCTGAGTTTGATTTATTAATACGGTATTACTCAAGTGATACGTCGCTCTTTAATCGCGTCTTAAGATAGGTTTATTAATCAGCGCAACAACTCAAGAGCAAACTCAAGATTGAAATCGATATTGAGTTCGGTTTATTAATACGGACCTAAGACTAGTTGCGAAAACTACCTACATGATTTTTAGACAAGTTGACGCATAAGATAATTTTATAATAGTTTTCAGCCTACTGATACGAAGTTTTTTTAGTACCTAAGAAAGAAGCCTGATTGCCTGGAAGAGATCACTTTTAGCGATAAGGCCGCCCATTGTGCCATTTTTTTTTTCATAATTAGTTTTTTATCATCTTCTAATTTTTAATTTACTTAATGGTGGTAAAGTGTTTATAAAGGTATTTATCTATCAAACTAAGCCTTATTGCAAAGTGCCAACCCTAGTGTTGCCGGCCGCGGCCCGCATGGTAGACGCCCGCGCCGACACGTCTGCTGCGACTGCCGAGCAGATTAGAATTCACCATGTAATGTACTAAAATAACTGTTAGTTATCAGATGTGTTTTAAGAATTCTAATCTATACATAGTTTTAGTTTTAGTTTAGTGAGAAACTTGGAGGTCGTGTTCTTTGGATAACGTAGGCATCCGAAATGGAAGGAGGGGGTGAAAAAGGGGGCAAAGTGTGATGGGACAACGTGATTACTTGGTCTATTTTTGACTTCTACGCGGACGAAGTCGCGGGCAAAAGCTAGTCTATATAAAAATTAATCCCTATTTTCCTTTGTCATCGCATCACGCGGGAATGGCTCGACTGAATTCGCTAATTCTTTTTTTGATGTGATTGTTATTGTCAGGAGTAGGTTGTTATGAAAGAAAAAAATTAAGAAAATTGCGTTACCGGGGGAAACCGCGGGGTCGGCTAGTTGTAAATAAAATATACGAATAAACGATTGATGCTGAATTTTAATATATAGAATATTAAGGAGCTATAAGAATGGGATCTTTGGCATAAATATTTATTTATTTAATGGAAAACTGTTACTGTTGGTATTCGTACTATTTCGTACGCATTAATACATATAAAGTGTTTTTTTTTTCACGTAGGCGGTATGGAAAATTGACATAGAAGATACAGGAAAACTGTACCTATTAGGAACTTTAGGCCTTTAAATATATTAGCCTTATATATTTTAGGGTTTCGTAACAAAAGGGTAAAAATGAGACCCTTTTACTAAGACTCTACTGTCCGTCTGTCTGTCTGTAAGCAGGCTGTGAACCGTGAACCGTGAAAGCTAGATAGTTGGAATTTTTACAGATGATGTTTTTTCTGTTGTTGCTATAACAACAAATTTTAATACTAAAAACAGAATATAATGGTACTGAATGCGACTCGCACTTAGCCGGTATTATAATGAAAATAATTTGATACTTATGGTTTTTTTTAGGACAAGCATGAGTTCTCCATAAGGTACAGTCGGTAGAGTTCGAAAATTACTATTATTGGAATGTTTGCATTCTAATATTTTTTGAATGATTAATTTATGAGTTAGAAGACTTTAAACTTTACCTAAAGCAGGTCTATAGAATCTTGCTCGCGTTGAAAACATTCTTATAACAGCCGTTTTGGAACTCTACGGTGGGTCTGCAATTATGCAGCCGACCGTACCTATCTATAATGGGATACATAACAAAAAAAGATTCATCAAAATCGGTTTATAAACAAAGAAGATATGCGCGACCATCCATAAAAAAAACATGCATATAACCGAATTGAGAACCTCCTCCTTTTTTTGAAGTCGGTTAAAAAGACTGATGAAAGGGCCAAACGTTGGTAGTTCCACGTCAAAAGAAGCAGATAAGAAGAAAGTACTTCACACATTTCCCTATATGGTTGAGGTGTATGTACGTCCGTCTGTATAATCACGATCAAAATGCTCAAGCGTAGGCTCATTTCTACGAATAAAACTTTCTATATCTTTGTATCAAAAAGTTTAGAGATATGTAAATTAAACAATGTGGTAAGTGGTTGCATTTCTGAGTAACGTAGTCTTTGAAGTTTTGACAAAGTGTTTATAGACCTACTATTGGGTTTAGAAATAAGGATTTAATAAGTTAAACTAGCTCTAAAAACCTGAGCTCAAAACTTATGTTTTGGGTTGCCAACAAATACCTTAAGGGATACGTCCGCTAGTCCTATCTAAGATGAAAAATTAAAAATATTTTTATTTACAGCACGAACACAAGTTACATATACTTATTTATATTCTACAAACAAATTATATCTTAGTGTATATAGGATGTGTTAGTGCTGAGAGCATTTATAAAGAATGATAAATTACTGTTGGTGACCACACCAAGTTAAAATTTTAGAATAGATAGATTATGTTATATTAGAAATATTTTATAGATAAAATACTTTATTGCAAACACCATTTTAAAAGGTAAGCAAAAGCACCCTGAGGGGGAGGGTCGACGGAGGTATGTGGGGCTGCCTCCGGCCTGAAGATGGTAGATGGCCGGCGGCTTACCCACTAAAAACCCATCGGTGTTCCGCCAACAGTCGAGGTCCGACGGGGTACAGGTATGCTTGCGCAGGACTTCTGTGACTCCATCGGCGACTTGTCCGTTGGGACCGAGCCAGTCGTGCCTTGCTCTTCCTACAGAAAAACCCGCAAAGCGGGAAAAAATCCGTCGAGAGGCGAAACGGAACACACGCAAAATTGTTTGACCTCAATGTTGACATATACGGCTTATCTTTATATTTAAATCTATGCTGGAAGATCT
Source organism: Idaea aversata (assembly GCA_907269075.1). Taxonomy (NCBI): domain Eukaryota; kingdom Metazoa; phylum Arthropoda; class Insecta; order Lepidoptera; family Geometridae; genus Idaea; species Idaea aversata. Next base: position 3,548,871 of record OU026100.1, read on the forward strand.
CTTCTAGCATTATTAAGTGCTCCTACCTACGCCTACTGAGGTCGTTGACTTGCGAATTGTTTCATGGATAGATAGGTATAGCACATGAGTAAGTATTGAAATATATATGAGATTATTGCCCTGGCTGAATTTGGAGCTAATTTGAAATTCAATAGGATTGTTTATGACGGACATGCCGAAAACAATAGTGATGTCAATCGCTTGGGAAAATTATATGGAGCGGAACATTTGCAAGGCCGATCAAGGTTAGTGAAAATTAAAAAAAAAAAGGTTTAAAAAATAGTTTTTCTTATCATTAATGTCACATAAAAAATGCCTTATTAACGTAGGTATACAAGATTGAATTCATTCTTCGTATTTTTTGTATAAAAAACAAAGAATCATTAGCATCATCTCTCGTATGTGCGAAGTGTAAAGTTCAACCTTTAATCAATCAATATTGGCAATTAATCTATGTTAATGATTATTTTTACGTTGGACATCTTAAGGATGGTCCTCAATGATGGTCTCATAAAAATTTGACGAAGACTTTTGGAGTGGCACCTCAAAAGTGCAACGAATTTTCAATTTTAATACGAAAAAATACGTGACTCACACGTGAAATAATTGGGCTTGATTTGAAATTATTTCCAAAATAATTTGGTTCACCAACAACTGAAATATTTATTAAATGATTATTGAATAGCTTTATCTTAAAGATTTATTAAATAAATAGCTTCAACTTAAAAGATTTATGTAAATAGCTTCAACTTAAAAGATTTATTAAATGAAAAGCTTCAACTTAAAAGATTTATTAAATGAAAAGCTTCAACTTAAAAGATTTATTAAATGAAAAGCTTCAACTTAAATAATTTATTAAATGAAGAGCTTCAACTAAAAGATTTATTAATTGAATAGCATCAACTTAAAGATTTAATAAATGCATAGCTTTTTCTAAGCTCTATTTCATCACACCTACACTGTATCCAAATCTATTATGATTTAGATGTATGACGTTCTAGTGCCTTTGAATTATAGATATCTATGTCAATAACCTGTGCCTGGGTGAACTATTTACAACTATCAAATTCAGAGTCCTGAATGATTGATATATCAGCACAGATCAAAACAAGACCAAGACAAGAAAAAAAAGGTAAAAAAAAAAACAAACGGTTGTCTGTAAATCGGTTTACAGACGATAATTTTACGTGATAACTTCGTAAGAAAACGATGAAAAATTGAGTTTTTTTGTTATTCCTTTATATTTTTAAACCTTTTTGACGTGATAACGTTTTATAAATTGGTGAACACCTGCAATCTCAAAAAAGTGTGACGTCACGCGTCGTTACTGGAACGCCTCATGTTATTGACAAGGTAACTATAGCAACGTTTTATCGTTGCCATGGTTACCATCAATGTTTTCTTATGACGTTATCACGTAAAATTATCGTCCGGAAACAGACTTTACAGACAACCATTATTTTTCTTCTTTTTTTTCTTTTTTTTTCTTTATATAATTGTTCTATTCGTCACTCGTCACACCATAAGACAAGCCCAGATGATCGATATTATTATTAAATACTGTGTTTCCAAAGTTACCATGACGCGTCTGGACATATATTACCATGACGCATGACGTCACACAATATTACCGGGACACTTTTTATGAATGCAGGTGTTCCACATTTATTAGACGTTATCACGTCAAAAAAGTATAGAATTATTACGCAAATTATTTTTAACCCCGAGTTTGGAGATATTGAAAAACGTATCAACATCATTTTAATTATGGTCCTGTTGCCAATGTTAGTGCTGCCATGTTCTGAAAATTTCTTAAGTTTTCGGTAAAAAAAATGTTTAATTTAGTAATATTCTGAGGGTACCAAGTACCTCAGAGGCATTAAGTACCTACAGACTTTTTTGTTACACTGTAATAATTAAACTTGCAATGTTTTCATTGAAAGCCGAGTCAAAAGACTGCGAATATTTCGTTGCTATGCCAACCAATATGTCCTCAATTTCTAAAAGTGAATTGAACCAATTCCTGCTCATATTCGTCATTTAAATTGACTCGTAATATTTTGATTGCCGCTTAGCCTTTATTAATCTACCATGAGAATTAGGTCCTGCGTCTTTATACAGCACTAACCAATTTAGATGTTAAAAATAGACGGGTCTAATGTGCCGCCTAGACGATCAGTTTATAGATCCCCCATCTATATACTTATAATATTATAAAGCTGAAGAATTTGTTTGAACGCGCTAATCTCAGGAACTATGGGTTCGAATTGAAAACATTATTGCTAAAGGCTATAGGCTACTTTTTATTTTAATATACCCACGGGATCGGGACATACGCAGGTGAAACCGCAGGGTGCAGCTATAGTTATTCATAAACATTAAGGGGGGTCCATACGCCAACGACCTTGGTACACAGCCTACTAAATAGTTACTATTGGCACTGGTCGCCTTCGTTGGTGAAAATTGTTGATTGTAACGAATGTGTTTTGTTTTTCTCAAAAGTGCTGTGATGGAATTGTAGGTGAGATTTTTACCGTCATTTTGGTGTGATTTTGAGCCAAAAATTTCCTATAGTTTTGAACCTATCCTAAACTTAAGAATTAAAACTAGTCTAGCTTTGAAACGACAAAGAATTTTCGCCTCCAAATTACCCCAAAGTATCGGTAAAAAATTCACCTGCAATTCTATCTCAGCACTTTTGAGAAAAACAAAACACATTCGTTACAATCAACAATACTAGTTTTAAGCGACGTGTATTTCTGGCGCGTTGCGTTTGGCAGCATAAGCAGCCTTAAGACCGGCTTGCATGAGATTGTGCCTAAACAAAAGCTATTCTAAAATGCTTTTCACCTTTTATAGGAAATCTTATTTAGATTTTGAACATTGTTATTTTGTTTTAGTTATAAACTAGCGACCCACCCCGACTTCGCACGGCTATATTATGCCTATATAACCTTCCTCTTGAATCGCTCTATCTATTAAATAAAACCGCATCAAAATCCGTTGCGTAGTTTTAAAGATTTAAGCATATATAGGGATATAGGGACAGAGAAAGCGACTTTACTATGTAGTGATAGTGATAATCTTTTACCATTTCACGGGTAAACTAAAATTAAATTCTATTTTAATAACAATGAGGTTGATATTATTTTATCAGTTTCACACTTTGACAGTTGATTAATCATATTTTGGGTTCTATGGTAAGATAGGTTGGTATTAATGATACTAGATAGATTAGTTTATAAACCTAAATAATAACAATTAGAGAAATTTCTCTAATTTCTTTCAAGGAAGGTATTTATACCTTCCTTGAAAGAAATCTGCCATTAAACTTACCCACATAAACTTCAAATATCACGACCAAGTAAACTAACTGAGTACTTATTGAAAACTGAAATTGAATAGTTAACAATCTTGTTTAGAATTATATAAACGTGTAATGGGAAGAAATGAGTGGTTGAATAGGTACAAGCCATAAAATTATGTATTCAAAGTTACCATGGCGACGTAACGTCAGATTTCTGCGTCTACGCATTCAAGTGAAGAAAGTTATGTACTTTGTGGTAGTTTACTGCCGGTGCTGAAAGCTTAGAGGTCTAACAATCGAAATTAATAACCCTATGTTATGTAGGTACAGTCACATTACCAATTAGCTGAACCCCACGTGACCCAGAGCTCACTCGCAAATCTGTAAGGTTGTAAAGTAATGTTACCTGATTCTGTTTTTTTAAACAATCTAAACAAAGCATTTTAGTACAACATAACATTATAACATATAACATTACATAACATTTTTAACACTTACACACACACGCACACACACACACTCACACTTATATAACATTATTATTTATTTGAATTTGAATTATACCCACAGTAAATAAAAAATAACAAAATAGGTAAATACTATATTTTTTACAGATAAGCGAATGAGCTCTGGGTCACGTGGGGTTCAGCTAATTGGTAATGTGACTGTACTTGCTTCAGTCGATTGCGGATATGTTTTCTGTCATTTTTATATTAAGGAAGGCTGCGTTCTTCCGAGATAGGATCGGGTTGGCTATTAGATAATAACCAATCAGTGACGTCAATTTAGTACTTTTTATACTGGTTTAGCACTTTTATTTTTTGTCTAGCATCTAGAGCACTTTTTTAGCGTTTTTAAAGTGTCAGTCTCTTTAAAAAAGCATTCATGAAGTATGAATAAATTAACATATACTGAAAATATAGATACAGAACAGAACTTTAAATAAATTGGTAAATTATCGGTGAATTTTGTGCTTTTGCCACTTTTTTAATGTTTAACATTTTTTAAGCACTTTTTAGTATCTTTTTTGACTATAATTTAGCACCTTTTATGTAAAACTAGTTGGCAACACTGTAGCCAATATTATTGACCTCAGTATGGATGTCTGATAATTAGCACTAACCAAAACTTAGTGCATATTGTTTTAAGGCGCTTATTGTCAAAATTAAAACACTTTTCGCCTATGACTAAATTGTTAATTTTAAGCATGAACAATGGTTTTTTAAGTGATGTTGTGTGTACCGTTTGTAGGTGAGATCATTTCTTACATTTTGGAATGATTTTAAGACAAAAATTAATTGTCGTTTCTTCAACCTCATTTAGGCCCATATTCCAGAACGTCACTCAAGCATTGATCTACTTTTAAAAATAGTTTTAAAAAGAGATTGGATTTTCAATCATATCTTGAGACACGATTCTTGAATCTCGTATCAGCTGAGTGTTTGTTTATTCTGAAACGCATCTTGTGCGGTAATCGACACTCATGTAGGGATTTCAACTTGACAATGTAGACGAGGTTTTAAACTTGATTCAGCTGAGTCAAACTCAAGTTGCCTTTCAGAATACGAACGAATGTCAAGGCTGGATTTTAGGTGAACATTGATCTGATTCGTCTTTTGGAATACGGGCCTTAAACTAAAGTCGACAAATACGGCTTAGGGTGTTTACACCCGTTTTTGACTGGGAGAGGTTTAGAAATGAAAAGGAATCTCTAAATTATAACAAAATATAGAAAAATATATTACTTAATAAGGGTTTAAAAAATCTTATTAAAAGCTCTTCTTAAACCACCATTAAATTACTTATACTCTATCTACTATACTAATAATTTATAGAGGTAACTGGGGGTAATCTCCGAAACTACTCAACCGATTTCAAAAATTCTTTCACCAATAAAAAGGTAAATTATTAGGAAATGACACAGGCTATAATTTATTTAAAAAAAAAAAAGGATCCGTAAAATAATTATAGGTTTATTTCATAAATTTAGTGCGAAAATACATTGCATTTTTTGGAGTAACATGGGGGTTTTTTATTTGGGACTTTATCGGGTGTTACCTTCACGGGTGAAACGACGGGGCGCAGTTAGTAAACTGAAAAAAGATGCTTTTTATCAGTTTACTAACTGCGCCCCGTCGAATCGAATCGTGCCGGATCTAGATAGCTAGGTCATTGAGTCACGGGTGGACAAGTCTAGAATTTGATGAGAGTAATCAATTAACAACGGTTCAGTTGACTGTTCCGTACGTTGAACCCGTCTCGGGATGCCTGGGAATACTATTGTATACTAGATGAGGTCATCGACTTTATATCTCTAGGTGACCTTTGTGGCGAGGCGGGATAACTCCCGCCTGCGAACAGAAGGTTGCCGGTTCGATTCCCACTGACGCGTGTCGTCGTCAAACAAATATTTATCATCACTATCACTACATAGTATAAAACAAAGTCGCTTTCTCTGTCCCTATATCCCTATGTATGCTTAAATCTTTAAAACTACGCAACGGATTTTGATGCGGTTTTTTTTAATAGATAGAATGATTCAAGAGGAAGGTTTTTATGTATAATATATACATAATATAGCCGTGCGAAGCCGGTGCGGGTCGCTAGTTTATTTATAAAAAAAGTAAATTACTATTCTATCCGGTGTCTGGCTACCATAACCTAAAGTTGCTTAGCTTGCGGCTAGATGGCGTTGAGTGGAATGTCTTGCAATCTTTATCTGTATGCACCAAAAACAAGTTCCAAACTTAGGCTTTTTTTGGTTGAGGAAAATTATCCTAATTTACCCAGGGTTACTAACCACTTTCCTACTCATCTGTACAAATTAAAATTAGAGTCCTTAATTTTTTTGTTATTTCGCTCCGTGGTCCGAATCGACCCATTTCAAAAGATACCGTAGGCCATTCGCACCGCTTCAAGCACGCGGTTCGAATGAACCCATTCAAAACGAGCTCTTGGGCGATTCATACTGCATGCGGTCCGAACCGCTCGCAGTGCGAATCGCCCCATGACCCCTTAAAATGTGAAAACACCATTATTTACCAAAGAGATCGCTACCGATAATAGTATTACTAGTTGCTATATCTTGAAGATTCCAAAAAAAATCAGATATTTGGGTAATTTATCAAACTACAAATTAAAATATTTTAATTTCAAATTTTTTTTTTAATTTAAAATCAAAAAGATAAGCATCGCCATCCAACGTGGTAACGCTGCCAGCCTTTTGGGCACACTTCCTAGGGACTTTTTTAGGGACCCATTTGGACTTTTAATTTAGTAAGTATAAGTAAAGTAGGTAGTTTATTTAATTAATTTAAGTTTTCGTCATTAAATTGTTATTTAGTATAGTATATTTACATAATTTTAATAAATAAATAATTCTTTGTGTAATTTTTTTTTTCGCAATATGGAATTTGCACTTTTTTTTGTAATTTTTGGGTTTTTATGTCATCAAGTCTTTTGTTTCACGTTTTTAGTGTTTTGAGATTTCATTCGTAATTAACATAACTTGGTGGACTGGACGTTAAATGAATGTTTGCGAAAATGATTGTGTTAGGTTTTCGTTCAAACATTTCGTCGTTACGTTTGCTTGTCAAATATTTGATAGATACCAACAAGTCTCTCTAGTATTCATACCACTTTCGACTTTTGTGCATAAATTGTTTTTAATAAGCTGGTAACTAGGTAGTAGGTACTATAAAGTACTGATGAAAAACCTAATGTCAAAGTTCAAAATTCTTTATTAATTTGGAATTATAAATACCAAAAACTAATACCAATGGTATTGTTTATTATCGTAATAAATATTCTATTCCGAACGAGTACTACTTATAAACGAATACCAAAACAAGTAGAATGATACGAGGTACAGTCAGTAAAAATTGTGCCTTCAGAACTTCACCAATGAGAAGAAGGCACAATAACCTCATGGGGTTTTTTGTGATAACGGTCACAAAAGTCTAGATTACAAATATTTTTGAAGGTGCATTTATAGATTAAATTAACTTGAATAGAATAGAATATGACATAAAAAACACAAAAATAAGAAAAGTAAAACAAAAGAGAAACAGTACTTAGGATATAGTTACAGAGTAAATAAATACAAAAAACACAATAAATACACAGAGAATAGGTAAAAAATAAGTATCTGAGAAGTCGTGTGTTGCCCGAGTAGGTAAAGCCTCAGCACTTACCTGTGTGTGACGTTCTATCATATTTATATGGATATTTTGTCCGAAGTTGATGTAGTGTTTAAAGCTTACTACGAGCATAGACTAACAAAAATCTATATGACGAGTATAATAGTGTTAATTCCGAGTACAAAATACGAAATGGGATGATTAAACTCAAGTTTATGGGTTCTTATCATTAAGGTATATGACGAAGTACGCCTTACCGCAAACTACTACGAGATGGCGCACCTTTCTATCAAAAAGAGACATCAACGCGCTTCCATTTGCTCTACGAGTAACCTAACCTACTCTTCCGTTAAACGTGAGAATTCAACCCTCCTTATTTTAAATTAGATAGCGCCTTATTGCACCGCGTTACAGTATATATTCGAGTAACACGTAATTAAAATCAAGCAATTAATCTAGAGTATTCAGGTGGTATGGAAGGGTCACGTTTTGACCTCACGTGAGAGCGCCCTCACCTGTGTTTTGGGAGCGTACCTGTGGCAAGTTGCCAGCCTGGTACCAGGGTAGCATGGCTATATAGGAGGTCGTTTACAGCCTCACCTGACGCATGCGTCCCACCTGCCGTTAACGTCTACCTGTTTGTGGACCAGTTCACCTTGATACCTGCATCGCGGTGCATAATCCCGTTTTGTTAGGGGAAGTTGTGAGCGTTGAAGGGTGGTTGAGGTCTCGGTATGGTGGTGAGGGTCGTACCTGGCGTGGCGCATGCGTGGTGGGATACCTGTCGTGTTACAACTAACAAGGTATCATTTGGCTCGTGCCGTGCCGCAGGAGTGGACGTCTTACAATTGAAAATAATTCGTTTTTAACATGTTGTTAACAGAATTCCACCCCATTTAAATTTTCTAACAGTTTTGGTTTTCTACTCATAACAGGAAATGTGTAGGTAGTAATTGATGATGATGCATAGCCAAAATTGCTGGGTTTAGAAATGTAAAATTTTGCATTTTTAGGAAATTTCCTCGGGGTTGATATTTACGCAGGGCATAGCAAAGCTATATTTATACACATGTGAAACTTTATTTGTTTGATAAATTCTCAAAATTATGAAGATTTTTTTTTAATGACCTGTTTTTAAGTAGTTTTCCATATTTTAACAAAATATTTTTAATATAGCGGCAATAGAAATGCATAATCTGTGTAAAATTTCATGAGATACGGCCGGGCCTGGTGACAGACAGACAGACGGACGGACAGTGAAACCTTAGTAATAGGTTAGGTACGGAACCTTAAAAAACAGGAAGCTTAAAAAAAGTTCAAGTTACCTAAGTAAAACATGCCATCCAAACCTATGGATGACATATTAGGCTGGGTAGCTTCACTTCACTACATCACATACATCACTACATAGTATAAAATAAAGTCACTTTTCGCCGTCCCTATATCCCTATGTCCCTTTGTATGCTTAGATCTTTAAAACTACGCAACGGATTTTTATGCGGTTTCATCTTCTTCAAGAGGAAGGTTTATATGTATAATACATGCATAATATAGCCGTGCGAAGCCGGAGCGGGTCGTTATATCACATAAATAAGTATACTATTCAAATGATGTTGATATTACTTCATTGTCCAAACTAAAAACCGTAAAATCTAAACAATCTTTTGATTTAAAGCTCGTCCTTTTTAAGATTTTAAAGATCTTTTTATTATTATACAAAATGTCCGTAAAAGTTGTGTTTTATTACACGAAAGGCAGACGATATAGGAAGCTTGTTGACTAATCTTGACAGCAGACATGACGAGTTGTGATTTATTCTTGAAGATATAAAATATTCCTTTCTCGGAATACCTATTCATTTATTTTATGCATTTCTTTTGGTAATAAATAAATAATAAACGGCGAACTGTTGTAGGTAGTAGTATTTTTCGACGTGACAAGTCTTTGAAATTTGTCCTAAGAATAGAGGGTCAATTGCAAATCCCAAATGTAACGGATATAACGTTAACATGTGTAACGGATGCAGTTTATCTAACATCTTTGTTACATGCTTTTTCACCAGGCCGAGTTTGGTCGATTTGACTTGATTTGTTGATTGTTCAAATACTTAGTTAGGTATTAACGAAGTTTCGAAAGACCAATTAAATAAATCTTTAGTAAGATAAATCATTTGAAATTTGAAATCTTTAGTAAGATAAATCATTTGAAATTTTTCTTTAAGGGCGCATTTACGATTTAACGCGTCTGAAGTATCTAGACTGACTTTCATTCAAAATGGTCGTTACTTGTTACATCGAACTGAGACAAATACTTGACAAATAAAGTCGACCTTATTTCAATGAATATAAGCTTTACATGAATTAGCAAAACTTGGTGGAAGATTGATGATATATTTTTGTCGTATTTTTTTATATGTATTAATGTGTAATATTTCTATTTTATCGTAGTATATTTTTTATTATTAGAAATCTTCTAGTTATTGAGATATTTGTACCGAAAGTCGGCCTATTTTCATAGTTTTTGCGGGAAGAGGCTACGGAAAACTATTATTTTTTGTTTTAAACGTATATTATTTTCAAATTACTTTTATACATTCTACAAATAAGTGGTGTCTGATTTATTTAGTATCTTTAAAATATGTGAAACTTCACTATCACTATCACTACATAGTATAAAACAAAGTCGCTTTCTCTGTCCCTATGTCCCTATATCCCTTTGTACGCAACGGATTATGATGCGGTATTTAAATAGATAGAGTGATTCAAGAGGAAGGTTTATATGTATAATACATGCATAATACAGCCGTGCGAAGCCGGGGCGGGTCGCTAGTTTACAGATAAACCGGAAAATGAACCGGAACCACTTTCCGTAAATGCGTCCCTAAATATATTCACTTTCAGCCCTAAAGTATAGTATAATTAGATCCCCATTTTAAAGATTATTTTAGTCCATCCTCACATATCCATTTCAGTCCTCAATCTTCATTCAAAAATAAATCGAAAAGGGGAACTTTCGACAATATTACATAGTCAATTAACTGTTGTGAAATGAATGAATTGTTCACATTTGTTTCAACAAGAAATTAGGCGTGGAGTTTTTAGAATAGAACTTTAAAATGTATTGTTTTGACATCGGCAGGGTTACTTTCAATAACATGCTCAATTTATCGATGTTTTTTCTTTATTTTGTTTTGTCTTTTGGAACATTTATGATATAGAGTTCTACATTAGTCTAGTAAGGTAGAGAGACAAAGTAGGTATAATTATCTATCTATAGATAACTTTATTTGTACAATACAGGAAGGAACATAAAACACTTATGTTTAATTATAAGTATATTAATATAATACTTCTTTTTCTGCCTGCCCTTGTCCCAATAGTACGTAATCTTCTTCCAATTCTCCTTTAGCCGTCATCTTATATACGTCATCTATTAGAAAGTTAAAAGTCAAAAACACCTTTTTACCCTACTGCGCGACGCAAAGGGGTGATCCATTTTGAACCCCCATTTTCAACCCGCACATATTTTTTTCCATGTTCTACCTAAAATGTATTCCATTTTCAACCCAAGTGATTATAATACTTAATATGATGTTTTTTGTACAGACAGAAAAAATATTTAATATTTTAAAATAGTATTTTAACTAGTATTATAATTAACACTTTTACCAAAACTATGATTCTATTTTTTCTGTTAACGTTACTTGAGTAAAAATTTGGTAGGTAGTTAGGTACCCACTGCGTATTTGGGTAGAAAATTGACTATTGATTTTCAGGGGGTTGAATATGGAGGTATTTTAATTAAAATTATGCCGTGGGTTGAAATTGGGGGTTGAAAATGGATGCCACCCGGAAAGGAGGGTAATGTGTTTATGAGTGTATATATATATATATTTGATTGTTTCTATGTGGTATTTTAAAGGCCAAACGCATAGACCGATTTTGATGATTCTTCTCATAGATGAAAGTAATCAAAAATTACCAGTGACACCACCCAGATACCATAATATTGTCAAAATGAAAAAAAAAAACTATTTTGTCAAGGGGGGTGGAGGGACGTGTAAATAGCTCCAGGTCCCAGGAGCGTTACCATGGGGGGTAAGTGTATGTCGCGGAGCGGGAATATTATTGAAAAAATAGTTTGTAAATGAAACTAGCGACCCGCCCCGGCTTCGCACGGCTGTATTATGCATCTATTATACATATAAACCTTCCTCTTGAATCACTCTATCTATTTATAAAAAACCGCATCAAAATCTGTTGCGTAGTTTTAAAGATTTCAGCATACAAAGGGATATAGGGACAGAGAAAGCGACTTTATTTTATACTATGTAGTGATAGTGATGATTCGTAATTAAACCTGGAATTGTTTGATGTCTGATAACAAATTCTCATAGGGCAACGGGTATACAAAAATCCAACGTGTCATTGTAGGTATAAGGTTTAATTTTTAGTATTTGTCGATAGAGCGGCAACAGAAATACATAATCTGTGAATAAAAACTGGCTAGCTATCACGGTTCGTATGATATAGCGTGTTGACAGACAGTCAGACAGTGGTGAGTGGAAACTAGTAATAGGATTCCGTTTTCACCCTTTAGATACGGAACCTTAAAAATCAACGTTAGTTTCCTTTTACCATTTTCATTCCAAATAATAGTTTGAAGTAAAAGGGTTAAAAAACAGTATCTAAAAGCAGTTATTAGAGTAACAATCGGATACGAAAGTAATAAATTGTCAAGATCCTTGTTCGCGTCATCTTGTCGTGTTATATTTGTCAAAGGATATCTTTTTATATCTCCGTAGAAGGGCTTCTGAGAAGGAAGTCGATACGGCTGTCTTAGTAGAGTTTTTATAACTCTGTCATATATCCAGGATTATTGGTTTTTTGAAGTGAAAACTTCTTTAGCGGCGTTGAGCACTTTTTCTGTAATGGGTATAAAATCTTAAACTCGCGTCAGGACACGTGACCTGATCGAAAAAGCGTAAGACGGATGGAGAGTAGACAGCTATCCCCTCTCTACGGCGCGGCGAAAATGTATGCCTGGGCCTACTGTTTTTAATTTGGCTGTGAGTGTATTAAGACGTACATATGGTATTTTTTAACGGACGACTATTGACGGACGACAAATGTCGGACGACTATTTGTCGGACGACTATTGACGGACTATCTATCTATCTGTCAAATTATAGCCCGATCCGTTGATATAAAGTCAGTCAGCACTTTGAGTTTTATATTTATTTATTTCAACTAATTAGGCCCCGCCCGTTTCCATCTGCATAACCGACTTCAAAGAAAGTAGGTGGTTCTCAATATTCGCGTATATTTTTGTACAGTCGGCTGCATAATTGCAGACCCCGGTAGAGTTTAAAAATTATTATTGTTGGAATGTTTTCATTCTAATATTTTTTGTATGATTAATCGATGAGCTATACGACTTTAAACTTCACCTAAAGCAGGTGTCTATAATCTTGCTCCTGTTGAAAACATTATTAAACAGCCGTTTTGGAGCTCTACGGTGGGTCTGCAATTATGCAGCCGACCGTACCTAGAGTACCTACTAAGCAACGACTAGGACTTTTGTAAAATAATTTACTTACGTATTTATAGTACTAACTAAGTACTTTTAATGAATATAAAAAACAAAAAATAATAAGTAATACTTACCAACATATTTTCTGACTTCACGATAAAATCTTGAAATGAGTCCATAATAAAAACGTCATGATATCAAATAGTCATAAAGATATTCAATTTCATCCCTTCGGTACGACTTTATGAGTATTTTGATTTTTAATATTTTTATCAACTGTGATTCAATTTTTATAAAGATTTAACGATTTGTTAAAAACATTTAAGTACTTATCTATGTACATTGTACAGTCACATTACCAATTAGCTGAACCCTACGTGACCTAGTGCTCACTCGCAAATCTGTAAGCTTGTAAAGTAATGTTACCTGAGTCTGTTTTTAAACAATATACTATACAATACAATAAGCAATCTAAAAAAATAACAAAATAGATAAATACTATATTTTTTACGTGGGGTTCAGCTATTTGGTAATGTGACTGTACTACGACTACGAGTAAAATTCTTTGTTTTGTAAATTTTTCTATTTATTTTAGGTAAAAACATAAATACAGCAAATTAATGTACAATTTGGACGGCATAAATTTGCGCCTACCTAAATAAGAAGCAAAGGTCCTACCTAAAGCCAAAACCAAAAACCTTTGCACTAAGTATAAATAATTGTTTATGTAAAATTGTTGTCAAGTGTTGTAGTATGTAATGTACTGTTTTTAAATTATTTATTTCCCACATTTAAGTATAATTTAAAGCGAATTACTTGTCGATTCTAAGCTTTATAAGTCAAAAAGACGTACTTATGTCTTTTTTCGACTACAGGCATTTTGCGTTTGATCTCCTTGCGCCGTAACTGATTTTACGACTTGAGAATTCCATTTTTAATAGATAAAAATGTCCTATAAAGTGTAATGATGAGTACAATAAATGTCGGGCTTCCAAAATATAATAAAAATTTACCGTAGACCGCACACCAAGCAGGATTACACACATGATTTATGTGCCTAATGCCAGGAGTCAGGACTTGAGATTAAACAACTCCAGGATCGGTTACCTGAAACAAAATAAGAAAAGTGTTTATTTTGTAGAAATACAATAGAATTTAAGTATCCGCTAATATCAAAGTGATTGTCTATAATAGATAATCACGCTAAATCATCTAACGGATTCCAATGCGGGGCGCCAAGCGTTTACTGACAGTCCATGTCAAATCAATAGAATTATTTTCCTATTCCCTTGCCGTTTAGCTAATTTAATGACGTCTACGTGTGAGTTCCGTCGAAGCCTTCGAAACTTACAGTGTGTGGAAACAAGACAGATGATAGCCCGTCTCGCTCCAACCCAAAGTACTCGTGTGAAAATCCACATGCCTACCTGCATGAACTTAGAAATCCATTTGAATAACGGTCCCACTCGCACAAACCATTGCGTGTATTAGAAATCTTTTTATTAGTCGCACATGTGGCTTGTGTTAGAAAAAAAAACAGCGTTTGCTTAGCAAATTCTAATCTCTTCACATACTCGGGTACCAGGTTAGCAGAAACGAGGTGGAAGTGTTCACACGTATGCCTCCGTGTGAGACATATAACACGCGCCATAGCCACACACGCATCGCGTATCGAAGGGGTTGGTGGCAGCCGTACGTAGTCCCTAACCTAAATACACACAGGCACACATTTATGTTTGTAGAACGCCACCCTCTAAACAAGTGCGAAGGAGACAGCGCGCTTCAAGACCGCGGGAACGTTAGACAGAGTTAGAATGACACCCCAGCTGGTGGCCAGGCAAGTCTGAGTCTGCGCGTCTTGAGGTTACTCCAAGGGTGAAAGTTCGTTTACTACTCCTTTCGTATGCGATCCTGGTGGTTGTTTTCCATTTTAGGACAAAACTCGATAAAAAAGGGCGCTGGGGTGTGGGAATGTCTCGGAGGCTTGAGGGATTAGGCTTAGAGGCCTTTTACTGACGAGGGGTTGAAGGGTTGTAGGCTCGTGTGAAGATATGTAAACATGTGTTGTACTCACACACACATTCACAACAAATTGTATGCTTAGAACGTTAGACTTTCAAACTATAGTAATGTATCATACATTTGTATATGCAGTGAGTAGGTACGATGCACAGTATGCTTATTGAGAGTTGAGTTGACTTGAGGTTTTTGACATCGGTTCAACTTCAAATATAAAATGACAAGTGGCATGCATCACCGCGCACACATTAACGATAATGGTCGACCCGATCGCTCGACGAACCATGAAATAGTCCGGCATTATACTCTTGTACAATTTAAATGCAAATAATGACTCAATTTCATTTAACGACGATTGTCTTACTTTATTGCTGTTTTTTTATAGTTAAGTATCCATCAATATATCAATTAGGTACTTAAGATGTTGAACAATTGCCTGGAATTGTCTTTAAAATGGAAAATGCTTCAAGAAAATTTTTTTTCTTAATTATAGGTAAGGAATGCAAAGAGTGCTGAACTCTTACAGCTTAGTTTTTCCATTGTACGTCGATGTTTTAAATAGTCATAGACATGGCATTTTAGCCGGTGCCAAACCTATGCTTTTTTTCTAATGATGTAGTTTTCATCTTTAAATTTTCGAACCATCATTACATAGTATAAAATAAGTCACTTTTCGCCGTCCCTATGTCTCTATGTATGCTTAGATCTTTAAAACTACGCAACGGATTTTGATGCGGTTTTTTTAATAGATAGAGTGATTAAAGAGGAAGGTTTTTAGATATAATACATGCATAATACAGCCGTGCGAAGCCGGGGCTGGTCGCTAGTTATAAGTATAAAATATCTCGTGACTCTACCACAAAATAAACAAAAAATAATATTGTCCAGAAGCCGGCAAAACCAGTCTTCCAACACGTGCTCGCCCCGTTCGTACAAAATGCATAAATTATCGTAACACTGTAAATAAAATCAACAACATTCTTTTTAGCACTTTTTCTCTCTCCTGTCATATCGACAAAGTTATTCAAACACTTGATAAAAGCGCTCGCTTCTACAGTATGTGTCAAAATCGCCAAGATTTTTTGGTGAACAAATTATTATTTTTTTCAGTTTTTCGTAAAAATGACCATGTTAAAAATCGAAACAAATAAATATTGCAAGACATTTCACACATCGACATCTAGCCCCAACTTAAGTAACTAGACTTGTGTTATGGGTGCTAGACAATGGATATACTACTTTACTTTTATTTTGTAAATAATTATGTACTTATTATACATAGAAACAACCAGACCACAAACAAATATCTAAGCATAAATACTAAACTTGTCTGAGACGGGAATCGAACCCGCAACCCTGTGTTTGGCAGTCCAGCATGGCGACCATTGTGCCAACTGGGTCGTCAAATCCAACATTATTTTGTAAAAAGGCGCTTTAAGAACATACGTTTCTAAGTATTAAAACTTTTATTAGGCTTTAAAACTATCCCAAAATTAAAGTGTCGTTTATGAATTACTAGCGACCCGCCCCGGCTTCGCACGGCTATATTATGCATGTATTATACATATAAACCTTCCTCTTGAATCACTCTATCTAAAAAAAAACCGCATCAAAATCCGTTGCGTAGTTTTAAAGATTTAAGCATACAAAGGGATATAGGGACAGAAAAAGCGACTTTATTTTATACTATGTAGTGAAGCGTCAATTATATGTAATTATAATTACATTGTTTTTAAATTTGGAATAATGTCAAAGCCTAATAATGTTTTAGTAATTAGAAAATTATGTATTTTAAAAGCTCGTTTATAAAACAACTTATTTTCTACTTGGATATATTCCAAAAAACCTAAAAAATGTCGAATTTGACGGGCAATCAGGTCGAAATACCCTAAAATAAATTCATCCGCATATACAACTTTGTTTTTAGTGTATGCAAGTGACAATATTTGTTCGTAGCACTTGGTTCGGTTTGTTGATCTAACTGTCAAATGCTCTATCACCATGACATGTCATATTGAATTGACAGAAGCTATGGTTAGGTAATTTAGTTTAGGGCTTGTTAACAGAAGTGATCGATCAATGAATGGGTTCGTTCATGTTGAAGGGTTAGATTAAATTAATCATAGTACCCAACAAAAGTTAGATAAGTAAATGAAGTGATGAAATTTTTTGTTTCACTGCTGTCTCCGACCTTCAGTCGCGTCTCTCAAAGGTTCCTGTTTATTTGGTGGTCTTTGAGTTACATGTGTATGGTATCTTTTAGGCAAGCGTGTTATTATATCTTAGACCGCATTGTCACTTCGATCGTGTGAGATAGTGGTCAAACTCTGACCTGTCTATACTCTACTAATATAATAAAGAGAAAAGATTTTTTGTTTTTGTGTATGTAACGAATATTCTCCGAAACTACTGGACCGATTTTTATGAAACTTGGTATGAGAATACATTGATTCATTGGAAGTATAAAGATTACTTATTATCCCGATATTCCCACGGGATCGGGAGTTACGCGGGTGAAACCGCGGAGCGCTGCTAGTTTATTACAAAGTTTATTTTTAATCTGATGGGAAGCTATGAGGTCGAGACACGGTCGAGAGGATGTATTATGCTCGCCTAAAAGGTTCCTATTCACTCTAGACTTGAAGACTCGGTTGCAGTTTATACAGCTTCATTTGATTGCACACTTATGCAATAGCACATCAGTTAAAAACCACGGATCAGATTCGAAATTTTATGACCCTCATATTCCTCTAATGGGTATTTTCTTTCTACTAGTAGGACCTTTTTCCGACAGGGACCTTTTGCTCAATTAGCCATATAAAATCATTCTAAGAATGGAGCATAAATTAACTATAAGTACTTACTATAAACATCTCCCTATCATCAACCCATAAAAGTTCAAATCAACTGATTTACAACGCAATAAAGCGTTAAATTACAAGTAAACCAATTAATTGCTTTCATTCTCCGTACAACTTTAATTAAATATGTATAGAGGCAAGACGGAGTACAAACTCATTATAATTAATTGAATTTGATACCAAACATAATTACGGTTATTCAACACCAAAAAGGGAATAAAAATTGATAGTATAAAGATCACGCCTTCTCTAGCCGTTTATCAAATAAAACCCTCAAACAAAAATTAGACCCACCTATTAGAATTATACTTATAAAAACATATACTTTCTGAATGTGAAAGCAGATTCCAGACAATACAGTCGGCCGATAGTTTCCCGACGGTCACATAAACTGACAAAAAAACCGGCCAAGTGCGATTCGGACTCGCACACGAAGGGTTCCGTCCGTTCCATTATATTCTGTTATTTATTTATTTATTTTTAGGAGAACCAACAGCTGTAACTTAAAAATAAACATAAAATAATAGAAACAGAGAGCCAATTAGAGGTTCCCACGCATAAAACATAATACAAGAGAAAAACATAATACAAGAGAAAAACATAATACAAGAGAAAAACAGTGTGAAAAAACAAACAACACATTCAAAAACCATCGCACAAGTACAATGAGTACTGTTTTTAGTATTTGTGGTTATTATCGGCAACAGAAATACATAGGTGACCCAGTTGGCACAATGGTCACAATGCCCGACTGCCAAACACAGGGTCACGGGTTCGATTCCCACTTCAGACAAGTATTTATGCTTAGATATTTTTGTCTATGGTCTGGTTGTTTCTATATATTATAAGTATATATTTACAAAAGAAACGTATAATGTAGTATATCCGTTGTCTAGCAGCCATAACACAAGTCTAGTTACTTAGCTTGGGTCTAGGTGGCGATGTGTGGAATGTCCTGCAATATTTATTTATTAAGCTATTGCATAGATTTTATCGCGGGCTTTGAGAATCAAGAAATTCCGTAACGAAAATAAAACCTAACACCCCCCACTCCGCCTACCATGTAGCTCGGCCGAGCGTTCGCTTAACGTGTATGTATAGGGTACGACTGTATGAAGCTCGTTATTTAATGGTGCTACCTCCCAATGGATCGATCTCAGCTAAAAGCCACAGCCAAGCTTGCTGATTCACTAACTATCGTCAGATTTCAAATCAACAATCTACGTCCCGCACTAAAGGAATGCCCCGGCCTGATCCCAAAGGAATGCACTCTTCCTTTCTATCCTACTCACCCGTCGAAACGGGTTCTGTTTGATTAATGGCCTTAATTTTTTACCTCTTTCGGGGTTGAATATTGTATTTAATTAACGATATAAATAAGATCCCCCTTATTTCAAAACGAGGTTTAAGGATAGTCCGAGATGTAGATTTCGACACTGATTTACTCGTGAACTATAGTCTAAACACTATCCCTATAGATTAAATAGAGAACTATAGTCTAAACACTATCCCTATCGATTATAAAGGGATAGTGTTTAGACTATAGTTCACGAGTAAATCAGTGTCGAAATCTAAGGTTTAAATCCATATCTCGGACTATCCTTAAACCTCGTTTTGGAATAAGGGGGGATAAGTTTAACAAAGTGAAATCCTTTTTGACCTAAGTTTTTGACAAACCAGTAGAACTAGTCGTACGAATATATCTTCAAAAATATTTGTTATCTTGTCCTTTGTGAGTATGATCACAAAAAAAAGCACTCTATTAGTTTCTCGTGCCTTCTTCTCATTGGTGGGCGCGTTCCGAAGGCACACATCCTAATTTAATTTTTAAGACGGTTCAAAGTGAAGTCATGCTTAATGTATGATTCCAAATGAATAAAGAATTTTGATTTAATGTAATGTATAAGGGTAGTTTTTAACATCTTATGTTTGTTTACAAGTATTTTTTACTTTACTTTAACTAATTTTCTGGCTTGCGACTTAAAAAAACAAGCAGGTATAATCTTTAGGTAATGACTTTTCCGTGTAAGTTACAGCTTTTTTTAGGGTAAAATTAGGTATTCGAAAACAAACAAAATTTTAAAAAGTCTTAGAACAAAAGTTGTTGCACAGAAATAGCCCTCATCCACATTCTTACAACCGGGGTCAAGTTTTTTCTTATTATTTTTTATTAAAGATTCACGTAAGTCGAGTCACTTTAATCGCATCCTCTACCTTGTTCAAAGGACGACTCCTCACACAAACGCGTAATGTACGTAGATACTTTATGAATTGTACTTGTATGAGTGAACTCTACGATTGTTATGATTGCCTAGTACTCACGGGTAGAAAACGTTACGTCACCGTTTCGTCACGGAACTTTCGTCAGCGTTACGATCGCGAGGAAAGCTTTTGTTGCAGTTTTAATGCAATTTTTTCATGATTTTTACCTACTTTTTGACATTATAACGTCTTATAAATCGATGAACACCTGCACTTACAAATAATATGCAGAAAAGAACAGATTGTGATAGAATCGCACAGTCGATTACGATGAGTACACACCGTACACACTACTGCATATAGACTGTATATATACCAATAGCGTGGCGACGCGTCGCCACGGCATGCGTCGCCACGGCATGCGTCGCCACGCCACAAATCGGTTTTACGTGCGGCTATAGATGTTTCACATCAAAAAGTGTGACGTCAGGCGTTATTGACAAGTAACCATAGCAACGTATTATCGTTGCTATGGTTACCATTAATGTTTTTTCAGATTATTGCAACTTTTGTATGGCATGACAACAGAAAATACTTGTAAGATTCACTTTATCAATCTAGTAGGTGTACAAAACATCAATGAAGTACAATTATCCAACCATATTTTAGCTATAGACTGAAGGCATTTTGTTTGTGGCTCCTACTTGCGCCTAAAACACGTGGAGAAACATAATTTCCGCTACACTAAAGCAACTGCGTTTTCGGAAACAATAAACATTGGCGGAAATCAGGTTAAAGTCATTACTATTCTATTACTAGGAATCGGTTCAAATAAGGATCTCTGTTGAATTAATTGCAGTTTTATATTAAAGGCAGTTATTGGAAATGGTCTAAATAAGAATTAACCAAAGCCATATTATTTTTGGTTACTTTACGCCTTTTAAAGGAATCCGGAAATTCAGTATGGAAGCTTGACCCATAGAAATTACGACGAACAAATAATGCCTTCACACCAAACCGATTTGTTCTCTAATGATAGACTTTGATAAAATGTCAAATATAAAAAATCTTTGAACTTAAAATGAAGTTTCCGTCCAAACAATGTTGTGCAACATGCTCCTAAATATATCGATACGAGCTCGAATCACGCGCATAAGAAACGATTATAGTCCATTACATACATCGAACCACTAATTGATCGATTAACTTTAGCCTTATCGATACTACTTTAAATAGAAAACCATACAAGTATTTACACTAACGATAATAAATTAAGTAATAACTATATTTAAAATAGGTTAAACAAATAAAAGCACCACGAAGCTTAGTGCTGTAAAGTCTATATTTTTGCATCGCCATTTTTCTATGCAACAGAGAGTAGGCCTGTTATTATTTTAAACTTTCATAATAAAATGGGTAAGTTATAAGCTTCATAATATTACATACCTGAATTCCTAGGTCCGGTAAAGATCATAGAATATTATCTATTACAGAGGTACAGCAGTACCTTGCTAATTCAACTATTTATCAGTCACAAAGTCATCTGCATATGTTGCGCTGTTTTATTATATGCCTGGCGTCTCATTTACGTACGTTAGGAAGTGCAGAGGACCTAGAACGGATCCTTGTGCAGTACTCCTTTTCACGTCGATAACGTCTCATCTTTTGGTATCCTACTTAATTATCTTCCAAGTGAGAAAGAAGTTGTTTGCAATAGTTTTATCTCATGAGATAAGATTATTCTTAGAAGAAGTTACCGCATTATAGTTTGTTAAACACTTTGGTGAGATTGGAGCTTTCAAATGTTTGTACTTTTTGCCAGATAAAATAAAGGTGCCATATCTGTTTGCATAGAAATTGGATTATATCAGTCAAACGGTCTGTCAGTACAAATATTATAAAGCTGAAGAGTTTGTTTTGTTTGAACGCGCTTATTTTAGGTACTACTGGTTCGAATTGAAAAATTATTTTTGTGTTGGATAGTCCATTTATCGACGAAGGCTATGGGCTACTTTTTAATTTGAAATTCCCATCGGGACCGGGACTTATGCGGGTGAAACCTCGGGGCGCAACTAGTAAAACATAAAATGGTTCTAAATAAAAGTGACATCGACAGCGCTCGAGATCAATCTGAAAGCACGTCCGGCCCACTTCATATATGCTTGTCCATAAAACTTTATAGTCCCAGGATGGTAGGCGAAGGACATCAAAGAGCTACGTTGTAAAACTGATTGGCAGCGGCACTAAAGATGACTTTAGGACCTTACCCTTACCATGTTTTCTCTCTACTTACTGACTTGTTATTCTCTGTACCTTATATGTTTTAGGGTTACCTAAAGGATAAAAACG
Source organism: Idaea aversata (assembly GCA_907269075.1). Lineage (NCBI taxonomy): Eukaryota > Metazoa > Arthropoda > Insecta > Lepidoptera > Geometridae > Idaea > Idaea aversata. The sequence goes on from OU026100.1 coordinate 3,571,280, forward strand.
GAACCCTATTACTAATATCTACTCCATTGTCTGTCACCAGGGTCTGTGCCAGGGTGCATCTCATGACCCGTGATAGTAAGAGAGTTGAAAATTTCACAGATTATGTATTTCTGTTGCTGTAAAAATATGTGGGACTCCCATACCACATGGTCCGGAACCCTTCGTGCGCGAGTCCGACTCGCACTTGGCCGGTTTTTTATAGTATACTTACTTTATATGACAATAAAATAAGTCACAACCAATTTGCTTCAATCTCGAACAGTTTTATTATCTACAAGCACATTTTCTGCATGTTTATTGGCCTTAAATTATTCTAGTATGCAGTACTTGTACTAAGGTACGTTCGGTTGCATAATTGCAGACCCACCGTAGAGCTACAAAACGGCTGTTATAAGAATGTTTTCAACACAAGCAAGATTCTAAGCAACTGCTTTAGTTGAAGTTTAAAGTCTTCCAACTCATCAATTTATCAAACAAAAATTATTAGAATGAAAACATTCCTATAGTAATTTTCGAACTCTACCGAGGGCTGCAATTATGCAGCCGACTGTACCTGGGGTTAATAAGGGCCATCTGCCACCTTAATAAAAACTAAATATTTCGTAAAAATAGGGAAAACTATTTAAAAATAGGTCATTACATAAATATTTGCTTTATTGTCAACTAGCGACCCGCCCCGGCTTCGCACGGCTATATCATGCATGTATTATATAATAAAAACCTTCCTCTTGAATCACTCTATCTATTAAAAAAAACCGCATCAAAATCCGTTGCGTAGTTTTGAAGATCTAAGCATACATAGGGATATAGGAACAGAAAAAGCGACTTTGTTTTATACTATGTAGTGATATGAAAATAAAAGTTTAAACAAAATTACTTCGTTCCAAATGCGTGTCCCGCGGCATGTAAATTTTTGATGTGATAACGTCTAATAAATTGATGAAACACCTGCATTCATACAAAAGTGTCATGTTCCGGTACCATGACGCATCATGGTACACGTCACGCGTCTTGTGTTTGTTTAATAATAATATCGTTAATCTGGGCTTGTGTTATGGTGACGAGTTGCGAATAGAAGACTATATAAGAGAAAAAAAAAACGATAAAAAAATCTCAATTTTTAACTTTTTGAGCCAAAAATTCCTTATAGTTTGGTGCTATCCTAAAATATAGAATTAAAAACTAGTCTGGCTTTGAAATGACAAGGAATTTTCGTCTCAAATTACCCCAAAATATCGGTAAAGATCTCACCTACAATTCCATCTCAGCACTTTTGAGAAAAACAAAACACACTCGTTACAATCAACAAAGTTAGTTGTAAGCAACGGGTACAACTTAAGACGTTATCACATAAAATTATCGTAAGTAAACCGACTTTACAGGCAACCATTTTTTTTTCTTGTTATTCTTTCACTAATATCAAGGTTTTTACAAAACCTTTTAGTGGCCCTTACCCACAAGTACTTACCTTATTATCTAATCTGTGGTATAAATAAGTAAGCGTACCTAAACACGAATTACCTACGTTGTTAAGGACTCGATTATGGATATTCTATAAAACAAAGGGTTTTCTCAGCTATTCAGATAGCTATTACCTTCACGGCTATTAGAAGTAGATGTTCATTGTGGGGATAAATCAGTATAATAATGTAGAAAAGTAGTGTAATTTTGTTCGTTGAGTAAAAGGGCAAGGGTGGAGCGTCAATTGGATAAAAGTTTTAACGCAAAAAAAATATCTAACGAAATTGTGTGAGTTTAAAAAGTTTGTGTTTTCCATTATATCTGAGAAACGGTGACTCTTAGGAGAATAAATGTAGACAATATATACATATAATTACATGATACCTATATAATATAAACTAGTATCATATAACTAGGGTATATTCCGCGGGAATATTCCAGTAATAATGTATATTTCAATATCGTATTAAATGTACGGTCGGTGTCAGAAATATAATATAATCGTGTCTAACATACTTTTATGATAAAACATACCGTTTGGCTGAAAAACGCAAAAAACCCATATTTTTGATCTTTGGCCTCGTATAACTTTTTTAGCAGATGTCTGATCGATGAGGACTTTTGGACTTTGTGAGACCTTAGCTTAGAACTTAAAAATATAGTAGCATCAACGAGATATCGGTGTTAGCCTAGTGGCCAACCTCAGCTTTCATTCCCAAGATCGTGCGTTCGAATTTCAGGCGCATTAATGATGAGTTGAGTTGACGTGAGACACGGTCGACTAAGCTGAGAGGGATATAGATTCTAGATACATGCCAACTTTATCTAATATATGTCCAGGCCCCACAGCACCTTTCTTCTTCTTCTTCTTTTGTGTCAATGGGTTAAGTATATTAGGTTTTAGATTTATTGATAACAAGCTGCGCCCCGCGGTTTCACCCGCGTAAATCTTGATCCCGTGGGAATATCGGGATAAAAAGGAGCCTATGTGTTAATCCAGGTCTCCAGCTATTTAGATACTGAGTTTCATCGCAATCGGTCCAGTAGTTTTTGCGTGAAGGAGTAACAAACATACACACACACTAACTTTCACGTTTTTAATATTAGTAGGGTACTAGGTGAAAAGCAAATAGTAAAAAATTTGTGCCACGTTCGCTGCGACCGACGTCTGTGGCCTCCATTAGGTCATTACAGCACCCTAAAAAGCATGGATTCAACTAACTGACGTTGTATTCATATGGATTAGTTAAAAAAAGATTCATCAAAATCGGTTGATAAACAAAGAAGATATGCGGGAACATCCATAAAAAAAATAACATACATACCACCGAATTGAGAACCTCCTCCTTTTTTTGAAGTCGGTTAAAAAGGCCAATATTTTAAAGTTATTTATAAAACTATCTTTACATTTACTAATTTGTAATTAAAGAGTGTCTTTGATCTCTCCAATAATATCGATTTGGTAAGTCTTGCCTCTATGTAACGCGTGGGAGCGACGCAAGCGCATTTAAAAATGCATCAACGCATATCGCCCTATCAGTAAAACTTAAAGTTTTACGCGACCTTCGACCTTATTTAAACGTATTAAGGTCTGAGGTAATGGTGTCATGGGAATGGTAAGAAAAAATGGTACAACATTTTTTGTTGTTAATTAAGAGATGTTATTTGTCAAGGAAACCCTTGTTTTTTAGGTGAGAATAAAGAGAAAGTTAAGCTATGAATCGATTAACTTATTTATTTTAATACTATAACTGCCTCTTTTCCCGTATAAGTCGAGGGATCACCTTAATTTTTTCCGGTATTTTTGGAACGATAGTTCCTTATTACGTAAAAATCGACTATTCTCAGAAGATCCATTGGCCAGATCCAGGATGGCTCTAGTAAGATAATTTTTCCTCATTGGATCGAAATTTCAAGTTGTAGATCTATTGATCTTAGTTGACTGTTTGACTGACAACATTAGTGACCCAGTTATAAAGAATCTAATATAATTTTGTGATACGTGCTTTTACAAGATTTTTTCTAACTAATTAAACCTTTAAAAGCTTTTAAAAAAAAAAAAATTTTAAGCTTTTTTTTTAATCCCAAAATTAACCATCAATTGTTTTAATTACACTTACCTATATTTATTTTTGGAAATCCTAGTACCTACTTATATTAATTTAGTAATCGAAAAATTACGTTTTAGTTTTGTGTTTTACATTTCTAACTCGGTATTTTTTATACGAAAAACTAATTGTTTTCGAATTTGGCGGTCAAGTTGATCTAAATAAACTTAAGTAGGGATAAGTATAAAATGGTAGAGATTACTAGGGATTTAATAGGATGACGATTTATTGTTTAAAACTTTATCCGTTGATTCCCTTGTTGTTCTAAATTACAGGTTTTATGAAAGTTGATGGGAGCAGTAATTTATGCCCCCACACGATTTCTAGGAATAATACAGCTATTAATTTACGAAGAACTTTGCATATGGATTTAGCATTTTATATAACTTTGACCTCTAGGAATGGACCAAACGGTTTGTCCCCATTTCTACATACAGATTTCATTAACAGATTCCCAATTCCACAGATTTCAACTGTTAGTTAACCAAAATGTTGAAACTTTTGCTGTGTAAAAGAGCAATAGAATAGTATTTTTAAAGTGTAATTTTTTCCTATTAATTTCAAAAACATTTAAGTCCTAAAAACAAGAAATTATTCTTTAGCGTCTATAGGAAAAGGATTATTTCATGCTTCAAGAAACTTTTTTGACGTGATAACGTCTTATAAATCGATGGACACCTGCACTTACAAAAAAGTGTGACGTCTCGCGTTATTGACATGTAACCATAGCAACGTATTATCGTTGTTATCGTTACCATCAATGTCTTCATAAGATGTTGCACGTAAAATTATCGTCCGTAAACCGACTTTACACACAACAATTTTATTTTCTGTGTGTGTTTGTCCAAATGTTTGTCCAGTTCGGTCTGTGAGTCTTAAACTATTCAAGATCCAGGTTTAATGTAACCCAGTGAAATGGAACGCAATGTCGGTGGTCTCCCGTACGTAACGGTCTGAAATACGATAGTATTCGAGTTGTATGGAAATGTGGAGGAATTGGAGTGGACGCGACCGTTTCAGGCTACCGTTATTTAGTGGTTTACACTATTTTTAAAGCGACTTGAGCCACGTACATACCACCTTATTTAAATAAGTACTAAATATTTTTATGAATAGTTCGGGAAAACTACCTTAAACAGGTCATGGATAAATGATGGATTAATTGTTAATCTTCTTGTTATTTAGTCACTAATATCAAGATTAAATAAAATCCTTTAGTGGCCCTAATTACCCGCAGGTATATGCAGGCAAACAAAAAGTGCAGTTCCGGAAGCACCTAAAAGGCTTGCCCGCAGCATCATTAGACTGAAAAGAAACGAAATCCGGACGATCATAGGTGCCATAACCGGTCATTGTTCATTAAATAAAACACTTATTTACCATAGGTGTTACAGATAGCTCTTTTTGCAGGGGATGCATGAAGGCAGAAGAAAACCCACAGCACGTGCTCATGGAGTGCAGTAGCGTGGCAGATCAACGGGCTCGGTCTCTTCAATCGCCGACATCTCTTCCGGAGGCCTGTCATGAAAATGCTGCTTTCTGGGAGGGACCTGGGATGGTTGGAGTGACAAGTTGGATATTCACACACGCACAATGGCCCAAATAATGAGGCTAAGTGCGGAAATAGCCCCGTGAAACTAAACTAAACTAGCAGCAGGTAGGTATTGTATTATATATTCTGTGACTTTAAGGTGAAAAGGTAGGTACCTGCGCTCTCTCCATACAAACGTAGTCGACTGTTTCCTCCCTGGATAATGACACTAGCACAAATATTTTTATGCCATAAAACCTATAACTGCCTTGACTATGCCCCTATGTTTTGGTTTTTTTCATTTTATAATTATCATAGAAATTAAGATTAAAATAAAATAAAAAATAGGGGTATGGTCATGGAAGTTATAAGTTTTATGCACCAAAAAATTTGCTCTAGTGTCATTATCCAGGGAGAAGACAGTCGACTACGTTTGTAATAGTTTGTATGGAAAGAGCCCCCGGTATATACCCTTTCCTCATAAGAAATATAGACCTATGGAATACCGGAGGGATCCGATTATGACGATTAGAAGTTTAAAATTACCGTTGGCAATAATTGAAACCAGAAGAAATACTTATGAAGCAACGTTCACATAACTAAACAGAAAAAGTTGAGGCAGTGCATGCATTGTCTTTTTTTATCGTATTAATTTACAAGCAATAGCAGAAAATAGCTGGGATTCCCCATCTGATATCTGACGATTAAACAAAACTGCTGGCGCTTATAGATACAGATAGCATCTAGTGCATATCGTTTTGGATGATAAATAAATATAACAATATCTATTTATTTAAACTTAATACCTTCTGCTCGCAGCTTTGCCCGCGTGGGTTACAGGCAGGGACTTAAATACCGGTAAAATACAGTAACGTTATCTGTGGAATTGCAAGATAACGTTATTTGTGAGAGAAACGATATAACAAAACGATATTATTCAAAGCTTTGAATATGTATAACGTTATAATAACGTTACGTTATATTGTCAATTTAACGTTATTAAAAATATTGTTATTCATATAATAATGTTATAATTATTGTTTTTATGCTATCTCTTTTACTCAAAGTAATGTTTACTTTTTCTTCGTGTGAACTATCGAACGCAGTGCTCTCTCTGGCTACGTAAGGGTGTAATCTATAGGTACATGTACGTTCTATGTAATAGTATAAATGGGAAAGATTAGATTTTTGTTTGTTTGTTTGTTTGTATTGAATTTGCTTCAAAACCACTGGACCGATCTGAATAATTCTTCTAGTGTTGGATATCTCAAATATCGAAGAAGGCTAAAGGTTACATAACGTCCTGAAATTTACTATTACTTTGGTGTTAGATATATGTTTAGTAGGAATAGGTAAAATTTCCGAAACACATTTTTTTATCATAGTGAATCTACGATTAAAAGTAAAATAAACCAATCAATAATGTAGCGATAAATTTTCACAGTGCAATTAGTATATACCTAATACCTACCAACCACCTCTTCTGCGGCCAAGCAACGTTGCCGCTGCGTTCGAAACCGTGCGCGAGCGGTAGTACCTACCAGGTACCACCGCTCGCGCGCACACGGCGCGGCGGCAACGTTGCACGCGCGCGCTGCCGCACAGTGGCTCGAAACGGCAAATGATGGACATAGGGCTGTTTTTGATGCAGATCGTAAGCCGTCAAAATATGAAAAAAATGTATGAAACGTCACATGTTTTGGTCTCTTGGTTACAAACCAGAGCAGCTTACGCACTCTAACTTTTAGGCATGTTAGTTCAACTTATATCTCTCATTTGACACCACAAACAGCTTGCTATATCGATGACTTTGGAAAATAGAAGCCATTGAAAATACTCTATTATCAATTGAATTTGTTATGACCAAATCTTTAACTATCGTGGTTTTTTTTACTAATCGCTAGAGCTTCTTTATAAAAATATAAAATATTTTATAAAAACATTCAAAACATTAATATTTTCCGAGAAAATCGGCATTATTTAAAAAAGTACTAGAAATTTTGGCCTTTAGCATCAAAACCAAAGTCGATAACTTTCATCACTGAGGCGTGTTAGTTCAACTCTTTACCTTTAATAAGGCACCACAAACCACACAAACAGCTTGATCCATTTGCGACTTGCGGAGCATTTAATTTTTTAGAGTAAAAAAATTATGAGCAATCTTTAATATTATTTTTTTATTGCTGCCTATCGCAAGGGCTTTTCGGAGAAACATAAAAGATTCTATAAAAAAATTGAAAACATTCATATTTTCTAAGGAAATCGGCATTATTGTAAAATAATAAATATTAATAAGCCGATTTTCTTAGAAAATATTAGTTTTTTTTTTAGAAAATACTACACATTACTACCTACTTACTATCTACTTCTTTCTTAACTTACCTTTAAAACTTTTTCGCAAACTAAACATTTTGAGGTCTTATTATTATCCTCAAGATTAAAATATCTGTAAACTTTGTTGATTTTTTTTCGACCCATTTCGCTTTTACCAACTGATGCGCAAATTCCGCCGCGCGTGGCGCGGATTTGTAAAATGAAAAAGTTTGGCAACGTCGCGTATCTATCGTTATAATAACGTTATTTTTGCAGTTAAAATTTCGTTCTGTTACTCGTAAAACGTTATACAAAAGATCGATAACGAAATGTTTGCTGAGATACCGATACTATTATAACGTTTTTATAACGTTAAACATTCTGTTATGGATAACGTTTTAAGTCCTGGTTACAGGAAAGTAACATAAATGCACCATTTTACCCACTTAGGGATGGAATTTCGAAAAACCCTTATTGGAAACTTAAAACTTCATAAAGACTCCCTCCTTTTAGTTCTCTACAGAGCGGAGCGGTTTAATCTGTACTTTGATATACCTATCCAGTCAAGACTTTAAATGTTATATTTATAGATAAAAACATTATTTACTTACTAATACTTATAGTAATATAACGGCATATTTAAGAAGTACTTAACAACAGTATCGCGACTTCCCATAAACGGATGACTCAATACAACATTTTATTTAGTTCATCTGGAGCAACTTTATAGAAACAAACAATTAAAATAAACACTTTGATCACGTGACTTAGCAACGCGCGCACGCGTTGCGGGTATACTCGTCGACAAAAGTGTATAAAACAGTTTCTAAATGAAGTAGTTTTATTTTTTCGTAGCGTATTATAGCGTAGCCTTTGTGAAATTGACCATAGGAAAAAGCAATTAGTGCCTTGTGGCTTCTTCTTTTTTTTCATAGCAAAGTATTATTGTTACTATGGTTAATATTAATGTTTTCTTATGACGTTACCACGTAAAATTATGGTCCGTAAACCGACTTTACAGACAACTAGTACTTTTTTGTTTTTATTTTGTGGATATTTCGATGCAGTTACAAGCATTCAAGACAAAACCATCAAAATTCTATGTCAACGAAGTATTTGCTAAAAAAAAATTCAAATTCACTTTTCTGTGTCACTGTACTTTTAAACATTTTTGCACATCGTAAATCTTTTTAACTCGTTATCAGTTAGCACCTACTGAATAATCGGTTAAGTCTAGACAAGGCCTAACATTTGTTCTAATATAAACTGATCGCGTTTACATCTGGCAACACTGGCATCTAATGTAAATCTACAATTACTCATTGGAATTTGCATGGTGCAGGAAATTACGTCATCTTTTTGGGGTATGTCTGGTTATCTTAACTATTGGACTATGTACTGCTGTTAGTTTATGTCTGCCTAGTACTTATTTTACCGTTTCATCTTATTAACGCTCTATAAAAGTTAGTTTGGAATATTTGCCAGAAAAGCGAGTTGATTCGATCATCCTGATTCTGAAAAACCGGTCAAGTGCGACTCGAACTCACGCACGAAGGTACCCACATTTTTTTTTCTTTTCTGTTTTTAATAATTATAGCGGCAACAGAAATACATGATCTGTGAAAATTTCAACTCTCTACATAGCTATCACGGTTCATAAGATACAGCCTGGTGACAGACAGACGGACAGACACTAAGGAAACGATCACTTTTTAGTATATATCGAGGCTTTACTGCGAACTTAATTCCTAAGCAGGTACTTCGTGTGCTTCGAACTGAAATGAAACATTAAAAGTTGATTAAAAAAAAGATCATCAGTTATGAAGCACGCTCTCAGGTCTCTAGAATAGAGTGAATAGAGTGAGAGAGTGAGCATGCTTCATCCACGACTTCATGGTCGTTTATCATAGGTATATGTGAGGTCAAATTTTTACCCTTTTGATCGAGCTACTAGAAATACGGTATGCTAATGAACACATTTAACCTAAGGCTGTTCGATCTAAGCGAGAGATGTGCAAGATAACAAAATTAGAATTAAAAACCGCCTACTGATTGTTGATTTCGATTTAAGACCAGTGTGTAAATTTCCATACAAAAAGCGGTAACGTTTTCCCCCCATAAACGAAGTCCGATTTTGATAATTTTTGAAAATGTTCTAGATCTAATGGAAAACTAGGTTTAACCGTTTATATAATAAAGAAATATTGCCTAAGATAAAAGTTATTAGTATCTGAATATCTACGTTTTTGACTTAAAAACTTCATCAAGCGTTTCAATTGTTTTTTAATAGACTAAACTGAATTACCAAAAAGAAAAACGTATAAACCTAGAATAAAATGCAGTGAATTAAATGAGATCAAATTTATTTCATTTTATGAAGGATAAAGGGGGTAAAAAAACCTTAGGGCCCGCAACATTATTTGAAAGCAAAATGAAGGCAATTACGTCCGAACTTAAACGCTCTCTATCGCATGATATGGGTCATACCTACTACCCTCTCAGCTTAGTCGACCATGTCTAGAGGAGAGAACTTGTCAATACTTCTGGAGCCAACTAAGCCGCGGGTTTCATCACGATGTTTTCCTTCACCGTATTTCGTAATTTCGTAACCGTAATTTCAATTCGCACACATATTTTTTTCTTAAGAAAACTCCATTGGTGCACGGCAGGCCTGGATTCGAACCCACGACCTTCAGAATGAAAGTCGAGGTATCTACCACTAAGCCAACACCGCTCGTTGCAGTGACCATAAGTCGTGTGTAGAATCTTGTAGACAATTCAGCGCCAACCCGAGCTAGCCTACAGAGCGTGAGAGAGCTCCTATCCGCTTAAGAAACATGCAATGATGATTCACATAATAATTAAAAGCAAGAGTTTAATCAACGGTTTGCATTTGTTCAATTTGCATCTGTTGAAAATGGGACGCAGTTTTTTTTTAAATAATGGATATAGAATGTTTTCTAGCTAATAAATTGTATGCGGTTGAGAAACATAGATTACGAAAGAGTAAAAATTTTACATTTAGACAGGATTTTTCCATTAAAAGTCATTAAGAAAAAGTCTTTTTTTATGGTATTTTAGCGGATGCCTACGTCCGTCCATAGCACGAACCGTCTATTGGTTCGAAACTGTGCGTTGAAATAGGTACTGTCTGGACTTTGAATTTGATATAGCACTATAATCACTATCAGTATAAAACAAAGTCGCTTTTTCTGTCCCTATTTCCCTTTGTATGCTTAGATCTTTAAAACTAGTAGTTCGCCCCGAACTGAGACCTCACGAGTTTTTTTCAGCGATTATTATATTTCAGCGTAAAGTAGGTACTAAAATGTATAATATAACGACGAAAAACTCAAAATACGACAGGTCTATCTTATTTGAATGATAGGTGCCTAGTATCGCTAATATCTGACATTGGATGATTTAGAGAATCCAAACACGACAGGCATAACTTGTTGTTGTTGTTAACTTGTTGTTGTTGTTAAGTCCTAATAGCATAGGTCCAGCTCAATCATCACACCCGTTAAATTTGGATTAAGAATATTGTAAATAGTAAGCGTGTTACATTGTGTTGTGATGCTACACCTTCATTATTTTTCTTTTGCAATCACAATGTAACACGCTTACTATTTACAATATTCTTAATCCAAATTTATTAAATTTTATTTTCTATTTTTTAGTTGGAGTTTTTTATTAAAGCGGGTTTTTTTAGTTTTTATAAACTATCAATTTATTTTATACTTTTTGGTCTTTGATAACGAAATATGTTAGATCAAACCCATTGGCCCAATGGTTACCATTGAAAGACAAACTACTCGTCAAGACGATTCTAACGAGCCCAAACTCGATGGGGTTGTGTCGTTTCATTGCGAAGTTCCTATGACAACCTTCCAGTTCCATCATCAGACCCTGGTTACCATTGAAAGACAAACTACTCGTCAAGACGATTCTAACGAGCCCAAACTCGATGGGGTTGTGTCGTTTCATTGCGAAGTTCCTATGACCACCTTCCAGTTCCATCATCAGACCCTGGTTACCATTGAAAGACAAAGCAAGTACTCGCCAAGACGATTCTAACGAGCCCAAACTCGATGGGGTTGTGTCGTTTCATTGCGAATTTCCTATGACCACCTTCCAGTTCCATCATCAGACCCTGGTTACCATTGAAAGACAAAGCAAGTACTCGTCAAGAAGATTCTAACGAACCCCACCTCGATGGGGTTGTGTCGTTTCATTGCGAAGTTCCTATGACCACCTTCCAGTTCCATCATCAGACCCTGGTTACCATTGAAAGACAAACTACTCGTCAAGACGATTCTAACAAGCCCAAACTCGATGGGGTTGTGTCGTTTCATTGCGAAGTTCCTATGACCACCTTCCAGTTCCATCATCAGACCCTGGTTACCATTGAAATACAAAGCAAGTACTCGCCAAGACGACTCTTGACGAGTAGTTTGAATGAATGAACTATGAAGTATGGCTAATGAGATAATTCCTGCAGATTCCTTCCAGCTCTATCATCAGATCAGTTCTATGGTACCATATTATTGTCACCGAAGTTACGCCCTTTCATTTGATACCCCACTCGGGTATATTTGCCCTATAGTTTGTGTGGCAAAGAGGTAGATCCCCTTTTGGACCCCCTGTCTCCGTAACCCCTTGACCGATCCTGCTCATGTTCGAACTTAAAAATTCTATGAACCTCAACTACTTGTATACCAAAAATCATGAAGATCAGAGCAACGGTACTCAAGTTATCGTCGAACAAACATACAAACATACGAGCGACCGACCCTTCTCAACACTAGACCTCTCTCGCTTCGCTCGTTCGGTCAACTACGCAACGGATTTTGATGCGGTTTTTTTTAATAGATAGAGTGATTCAAGAGGAAGGTTTTTAGATATAGGTAATACATGCATAATACAGCCGTGCGAAGTCGGGGCGGGTCGCTAGTATACTTATATATCTCTATGATAATTATACATACTTTCTGTCTAGTTCTGAATAAAAAATTATATTTTAGGATTAAACGAATAGAAATAACTTCCAACGAAAGTTTTGAAGAAAGATAATCCTTGTAATTTAATACGGAAAGAATTAACCTTACTAAATAGAAATGTTAATCTCGCGTGACTAATGTTTAGAAGTCAAAGAGGTCAAATATCTATACTAAGTATAGAGAAGACCTCTATACGTTTTTCTTAGTAAAAATTTGATTCCACATCTGGGATATTTCAAGGCAAATATGTCGCATTTTAAACATTTACATAACTTTCAGATGCCTGAAACTATTTCGATTAAACATAGCAAAGAACACTCCCGATTAAGTCGCTTTTGAAACAAAAAAAACTGTATCAAAATCTGTTCTTCCGTTCGGGAGCTACGATGTTAGAGACATGCACACAGATACATACTTAAACTTAAAGCCCCTCTTTTTGCGTCGGGGGTTAAAACCAAAGTTAGCTAAGCTAAGTAATGCCTTTTTTGTAATACGTCCTTTTCTAAACTTAGTGCCTACCCTACCTAGGTGCTATTTATTAGGGGAATTGTTTAAGGGCCGGCCAAAGTTCCTTTTGACCAAGAAACGTCAAATTAAAAAAAAAAAAAGTACCTACAGCGTTATTTTTTGCGTTGGTAAATGACTGACATTATGGATTTTCTTTAAAAAAATTTCGAGCTTCACAGTTTTTTTCTAGAAATCCGAAATTTTCAATTCTCTATCTATGGATAGAGAATTGAAAATTTCGGAAAAAAATTTTTTTAAAAAAATAAAAAAAATAAATATAAATATAATAAATATATAATAAAATAATATATAATATTTTTTAATTTTAAAAGGCCAAGATGTTGTCTCTATTCTGTAATTTAATTATCTCTGTCAGAAGCATTGAGTCTCGGGATTCATGAGTACCAGCTGAACCAGTTTGAAATCTGAATTTATTAAGCAGTACCGTGGAGATAGTTGGCAAGTGCAGCGAGGGTCATACTTTCACAATAAACGAACATAACAAGGGACAACATGGGTTTTAATTAACTAGATACATACTAGATATATTACCGCTATTTTACGCCTAGTTAAGCAGGAATATTTGATTAAAATTATTGAGCTGCACGCACGTACAAGTCAGCGTTTGAACTGAGATAGTTCCGATGATTTGTGATATTTCTTCTAGGCAAGTTGAGAACCAGCTTGAGTATTTGCTTACGTCTTGAAGATCCTAATACAGGAAAGATACGTCAATTGCATAATATTTGTAGTTGCGATGGCTTATTAAAAAAAGAAAAAGGGAAGTATTATGCCGTAGCACCAGTTTGCTACTTTTAGAAAAAAGCATATCCGAATAAAGTCTATTGCAAAATCGTAGATAAATTATTTGACTACGCAGAAGATAGGTTTGACACTATTCGACGGTAAATTTTTCAAAGAATAATGTAGCTACAAAAGTTAGAACTACGGTGAGATTCGAACCCCAGAAATGCCTAGACTTACTGCTGGCTGAATCACCATAAATAATATAAATAAATCTTCGTTTCAGGAAATGTATTGCGTTATAAATCAGTACCGCTATTTTGTCTAAATTCTACTTACATTACCAATTAAAAGTACTGCGATGATGAACCGAACAAATTCCCGTTCTAATTACTATCAATTCACCTGCCACTAACTCTCCTAAACAAAGTCCCTTTCCTTTGCCCACGTATTACAATTCTTGTTTTCTAAATCAATTAGGTGAATTTAGGAGCGTATGTAGACTGCAGACTAAACGATTGACCGACGGAATCAAGGAAATTAAACTTATTATGGCAATTTGCATTTCAAAACTTTGTCCTGGTTGTTTTTCTGCTGTGCATAATACTAGCTAGACTAAACGGTTCTGCACTAAAAAGAACATTTATAAGAGAAAAGTTCATCTGCCTTGTCCAGTCTACTTTTTACCCCGACTTTTCAATTCGTTACGTTTATTTTTTGGTAATAAGATGGAATAGAATAAGTTCTTATTTGACCATCACACGATATAACATGGAAGAGAAATAAAGAGACAATAATTATAACAGAAGAATTAAATAAATTTAGGAAACATTAAATCGATGGCTCGCCGCCGATCGTTTAATTTTAAAGTAGAACTTTCAAATTTCATTTTTGTTTAACGATTCTTTAGATAGATATTTTTTATGTCTTTTGTCTGCGTCCGGCTTTAGGTGCCTACAATTTTTAGAACGTACCATTTATGGTAGGGAACCAAAGGTATTTAGGTGAACCGTGAACGTCTGATTTCAGGGAACATTACGCAATGTCAGTTTTGTGTTTTGTTTTGACAGATGCTCTATAAAAACGTTGAATGTTTGAATTATGATGACGCTATAAAAGGGTTAGAAACGGCTTCTTGTGAAACTGACGGAATTTGCAGATGGACTAAAATAACACAACTGAATATGGGATGTGTTTGCGTAAGTTTCCTCATTCCTGTCTTGATGAATAATATGACACAGTTAATGGGTGAATTAAATAGTTAGCGTAGCAACCGTGCCATTTTTGGCTGCCGTGTTTTAATCACTGATAAAAAGAGACGTGTTTATTTCCTTAGAACAATATGATTTAGTTCCATTTATGGCATTTGATATAAAGTTAGCGACTCGGATACATACCAAGTCTACTGTAGTACTGTACTTACAATTTTGTAATAATTACTATGAATACAAATCGTGTGAGTTTAAAAAGTTTATATAGAAATCAAGTTTTTTAGATTCATTCGATGCTTTTAGGCTTACAATCTTTTCCCATAATTTTGACGGAAATACAAACGTAGTTAGAACAATGGTTCTTGTTTTGGACATATTATCGGGACATTAAACGCGCTGTCTGGCCACAGGATGTGACTCAACTATGCGACTGTTAAAAAAACTGTATATTGCATGCAAATTGAGTCAGTCACAGATTAGAACATACTTACTTTGTAGTCGTTGAACTAACTTTATCGCTCGCTGCAGTAGTGATTTATAATTCTTGTTTCATTATCCAACTTCAAATAAAAAAGGTTTGACTTATCTATTTACTCGTCATGATTTTTCTTTTCTGTTTTACTTTTTTCCACAACGGTACCGGTGAAAATTGTCACCAAGACTACCAGGAGAGCAGCGCGATAAAGATATTGCGTTGAAACCTCAGGTTGAAACGTATTGTTATTATGTTACCGACATAATGCCGATGCCGTATCTACAGATATTGTCATTGATAAAAGGTAGGACAATGATTAGTTGTTTGTGTAATTTAAGTAGACATTAATTAGGCTATTAGCATTGGCAAAAACCCGTTACGGTGTCTGGCAAACCACAAATCTGCATAGAGACATGCCCTCCGGAAGAGATTTTGTTTCTTGGAATGCGACACATTTTTTATCAACATTTATGGTCCAATGAGTTTGAAATAATTAGTGCAGTATGTGGTTAGATACCACAGACCCCTCAAATTGTATTCGCACAAAATGCCGAAACTCAGCAAAACTCTTAGCCAGATAATTCATAGGATTTAATCGAATAACATTTTAATAATAAACCTCTTCCTTTTTTGTTGATTTTCTTTTTTTTATGCGGAAATCGAGAGCGGCCAGTAGTACGTTTTGCTTCAAGAAGAAAAAACCTCTTTTGGCGAGTTTGGCGCCAATAAACTTCAACCTCTTTTCTGTTTTTAATTTCCTTTGATTAAGTTTTTTCGGCTAGTTACGGCCAGTATCTTCAAGATAAACAAAACCTCTTTAGGTACTTACATATTGCTAATGATTATATTGAGCCTCTTTGCTTAAAGTTATTATATAACGTAGGTTTTATTCCCCTAGAAGTACTGGCCATATTCAGTCTTGCAAACTGCTCATTTAAAAAAGTAATATTGAAAAGAAGAAAGAGTTGGTTGGTCGATGAAATAACTAGAATAAAGTTACCTACTTTCGTGTATAGATAGATTAGCAGTAACCTTAGTTTAAAGGCTTGCCAGTTTAATTCAGGCAATTATTTCTTATTATTATATATTTTATTTAGGTAAGTAAGTATACACAATTACACACACACATGCCTTCCTTATTACTTTTAGGTATTATTATTATTGAGATCGTAAATAAATTTTCACTTCCTATTTATCTAAATTTCTCCGTTAACAAAGTGTAGCTTGTAGACTTCCAACATTGTTATTTTAGTGCGTTTCCACGAAGCTGTCGAGTGTTGGTGGTGTTGGCTACAAAATTGTGCATGTCAAGTGACATTGTACGTGAATAGCTAACGATTGGTCATAGAAGCAGTTGCAGTGCGCATGTGTGCGCGGTGCGGGCGTGCGGCGCTCTCGCGCCCGGCAAGTACCAGGCAATCATGAACCAACGGAGGTGATCGACAGGTGTGAGCAGAAGCGTAAATAGGGATGCGGGAAATAGGGGGAGCTCGGAAAGTTGTAAGGAGGCGTGGAAAACTATGAATGGAGTTGTAATATACACACCGCTGGCTGTCTGTCAATGAATGATAACTGTCTAGATAACTACCTACAAAGGTATAGTTATCGCGGGCGCGCGTGTAACTCACTTAAATGGATAGAGTTTTTTTGTAATAGAGCTAGAGGCATGACACTTTAATGTAGAATTAATGTATGAACAACTAAAATTCAAGTGTTGTACGGCACAGTCATTGTCTGTTAATTGCTTCCTTTGTCGTTGTCATGGCGATACAAGTAAAATTATCTAGCTCCTCATTGGAGTTACTTTATTTTATTTGTATTTGAGTACCTATAAAAAGTCGACGTTAGTAAATTATTGTCTGTAAGTACATAAAATTGAGAAAAATATTTATTTTGAATGAGGAATTTTGATTGGAAATTGTTTTTTTTCTGACTTGGAGTCATTTACCAAGCGATTGATAAAATGGCGTTATTTTGTAATTACCTACTGTTTTTGTTATTTTCAACGTAAATAATTTGTACTTTCAACCAAGAAACTTCGTCAATTTTTTTTCGTTTTTAATTTTTTTTTTTTCATCCCTCTGCAACACCATCTATCGACGCAAAATGTAACTTTAGTCCTTATTGTCCTCCAGAGTCCTGTGTTCCCCAAGGACCATGTAAATACCGTGTCGAAAGTACCAAGGCATCATAACCTGCTAGGAATATATTCAAGATAGGGCAGGACCACAAGAGTAAGCAGAACCACGCGCTCCCGTAAAACTTTACTTACTTACATCGTGCAATGTAGTAAAGACATAGTCTCACCGACTGACTAGAAATGGTATTTGCCGCGAAGGAAAAATGTTTTTAATTTATCTTCCTTATGTGATAGTAGATAATTTCGATGACATTTCATTTATTATTTGAGTCAATTAGATGTACAACAACGGTCCAACAAAGTAAACACAAAAACTCAAGAACTGAGGGACATTTTCTCTCATAAAGAGCAAAGAGTACATTTAAAAAGAGCATCCCTGAATTTAGCAAAATAAGAATATGAATAAAAAATAAAAAAAAATATTTTGACATTGGCATAATAAGTATCACAATTCATTAATCAAAAAAAAAGCTAGATCAAGATGGATTTAGGTATTTTACCCGACTACGGAGGAGCCAAAAGGTTTTTTTTTTTTTATAAAATAGTAGGATTATATTAGTTACCTATTTTATACGCAGTATCGCCATCTTGATTCTAGTTATTGGGATACGACCTATAATAGCACATTTCACCTTGCCCTTTACATGTTTAAATTTATTTTTATCTTGCAAGTCTTGCACGCAGTGATGCTTTAAAGCTTAATAGAGTTAATGATAAAACAAAACGAGTAAATTATCTTTGATCGTTCGTTGGTATAAATAACTAGATGCATCCCGTGGTATTACTTGTGTTAGTCCCGATCCCTTGAGAATATCGGATTAAAAAGTAGCCTATTACCGGAACAAGTATCTGCATATTATTAAGTTTCATCGTAATCTGTTCAGTAGTTTTTGCATGAAGGAATAACAGACTATTACGACCCACTTGGCACAATGGTCACCATGCCGTACTGCCAAACACAGGGTGGCGGGTTCGGTACCCACCCCAGACAAGTATTTATGCTTAGATATTTGTCTATGGTCTGGTTGTTTAATGTATTTACAAAAAGAAAGTATATAATATATAAGTAGTATAACCGTTGTCTAGCACCCATAACACAAGTCTAGTTACTGAGCTTGGGGCAAAATATTTCTAGGAGTCTATGGAACGAAAAACTTTTGCATTTATAATATTACTTAGAAGGATTTTGCCGTGTGACTTTGTAATGAACATTGGAACAGGTTTTGTTGTGAGTAAATAAATAATTTGATTGGAAATAAAGATAAAGCCTGCTTCACACTTTTTCTTATTTATGACTAGCGACCCGCCCCGGCTTCGCACGGCTGTATTATGCATGTATTATATTTAAAAACCTTCCTCTTGAAACACTCTATCTATTAAAAAAAACTGCATCAAAATCCGTTGCGTAGTTTTAAAGATTTAAGCATACATAGGGATATAGGGACAGAGAAAGCGACTTTGTTTTATACTATGTAGTGAAGTGATAGTGATAAAGACAAATAATTATTAATTCCTAAAGGTTAAGAGATGTTTTTTGGAAAATAAACCTTTTTTTATCCGTTCACTTTTATAAAGCTAGTAAGTATAACTTTCCAGTAAAGCTTATTATTTTCTAGGTTTAATAACTTTGATTGGTTTACTGTATAAACACATGGTACTGACCGGGGAACGTAGCTTTAAAATTTATGACATAGACAAGGAAAATTTACGACTACAAGTTACAGCAAGATGGAAAGAACAATGCGGAAATATCTGTACATTGTTAAATTGCAATTTCTTGGAAGTTGACGGAAATAAAGTTGCAAAGTGTATTTACACCGTTAAAATTTTATGATATTTTTAATCACTTATGTCTCGCGATTAAACCCGCGTAGGTCCTGACCCCGTGGGAATATCGGGATGTAAAATATTTATGCTATTCTCAAGGATTTAATATACTCTCATGCCAGGTTTAATCAAAATCGGTTTAATAGTTTCAGCGTCCATCCATTATAAATCATTATGTTCTCTCTTATGTAACTCGTTTTATAGATTGCATTATTTAGTTCATTCATTAAAAAGTTAGGTCTACTTGATCCTGGGAAAATCGGTGGTGATCGACAGACGGACACGAGAGTGAACCCTAAAAATCCAAAAAAAAAATACTACAAAATAATACATATTTGTTACTTTAAATAATGTATGTTGCTTATGGGCTACACTGCGATTTAGAGGGTTAAAAAATATTGCGTCTATGTTTGTACGTACCTAAACTAAAAAGTGTTAACCCTAAAAAGAATAATTTTGTTTATTTTGTAATATTATCTTTTTTAAGATCGTTTACCTAAGTGCATTAGAATTGACTGCTTATTTTTAGTAATAAGCATCAAAATATTTATAAGATGATATCATATCAAATAAATAGTGAGATTATTCAATATTCGTTTTGTTATCTCTACTATGGCTTGACGTAACCGACATTTTGAATACATTTCGATCGTACAAAGTTATCTTTGCTGTTACTAGTGTCGCTTTTATCTTTGTATTGCAACTAATTCGTTAGGAACATCCCTAGTTCCTTATTTCTGCGACCAAATAGATAAATTTGTCGGTGATTAGAGTAGTAGTGACGCGAACACGCGTTATCATGCTACGAATGTACCAGGAGAACAGAATCGTTAAAGAGTATCGCCAATAGAAATAAATATACGTCATAGATAAAAATTCACAAGTGTGTGTTGGAATTTTGTAAATGTTGTAATTTGTTTTGGGAGTTCGAACGTTTTAAGGGTCATATTTTGCAAGATTTCGATTTTATTAGTTAAATCTAGACTTTTTCCATGCAAAGATTTTAGCTCATTTTTGTGGGTTTCTGCAATTTTCACCTTTCCAATGAAGATAAACAATTGATGAGGCATAGAGCTAGTAAGTGATTTTTTCTAAATGTTCTAAAAAATATTCAAAATTCTACTCGACATGGTGAAAACAGTTCATACTTACTTTAGTTGACTTTAAGTGCAGCAGTTTGGCCATACCTCCTTACTGCATTTTTTGGAACAAACTCCTTATCGCGGTTCCCTAGCCGAGAAAAAATGTAACGCGTTACGAAAAACCGTACGTACAAGAAAGAGCGAGTGAAAGAGACCTATAATCTCCCATAAACATAATAGATATTTTAATGTACCTATATGTAAAAAAAAAACGTGGACCGCCCGCCGCCGCGCCGCGCCGCCGCGGTAAAGCTATTGCATAGCGAACGCTCGGCCGAGCTACATGGTAGGCGGAGTGGGGGTGTTAGGTTTTATTTTCGTTACGGAATTTCTTGATTCGGTCGCCGCGCTCAAAGCCCGCGATAAAAGCTATGCAATAGCTTAAAAAATTAAAGAAAAAAAAAAGGTAAAGGGACTATTTTATGTAAATGGTAGAATGAGGCGCCTAAACAAATATGATTAAAACCTCATTGCTAGACCTAGTATAAGCGGGAAGCCGTCAAATGTGCGCCGTAAACGCGGCGTGTCAAAGCGTTGCTCTGCGGGTGATTTGCAGCCTTTGTTGGTAAACTAACGATAGGGTTGTCAATCAAACAATGTTTAATACGGTTGTTGGCCGGTTGATTGATAAATTACATTAAACGTTATATTTATACCTACTTTGTTAATTTGATTTATAACTAGTAAGTTGATAAGCGTATTTAAATAGTATTGTTGTGACGGGCGCTAATGAAAATTACACATTAGTTGCAAATTAGTTCTTAAGTCATATTTATGTAACCCACGGTTTGCTAATACGATGTTTTAAATAGACTTTTAACCGACTTCGAAAAAAAGAGGAGGTTCTCAATTCGGTTGTATGTATGTTTTTATTATGGATGTTCGCGCGTATCTTCTTTGTTTATCAACCGATTTTAATGAATTTTTGGCACTATGTTTCAAAATATCTTGGGTTAAAAGCTAACTCTAAAAGTATCTATGAATAATTCCAATTATGCGTCGAAGGCTGCAGATATCTTTCTGTAACCCCAATCAGAGAGTAGGTCCGATCTATAGCATTGAGATGTTACAAACCACCATTTCTTGACGTGATAACGTCTAATAAATTGATGGAACACCTGCATTCACAAAAAAGTGTCACGGTATTATTGTGTGACGTTATGCGTCATGGTAATATGACTAAACGAGTCATGGTAGCTTAGGAAACAGAGTATTTAATAACAATATCGCTCACCTGGGCTTGTGATATGGTGTGACGAGTGACGAATAGAAGACTTACTTATTTAAAGGAAAAAAAAAACAAAAATAAAAAAAAATATAGGAATAACAAAAAAAACTCAAAATTATCGTCCGTAAACCGACTTCACAGACAATCTTTTTTTTATTAACCTATTTTGTCTCACTGCATGGCAAAGGTCTGCCTCATCTGTTTCCAAGCCTGTCGGTGCTGGGCTATATTGGGCCAGTCTTCACAAATCACCATAAAAAGGGGAAACACTTTCACCCCAATTCATCACGTACAACTTGCCAACCCTGACGAATGACAAGTGCATATCACCCCCTCGTGCGTGACACATGTGCGCCCCGGCTGCGCAAGCGCATAGAGCAAGACGCTCCCATGTCTAGGACGCCTATTACATTTAATATCGTACATATGCTTTAAATAAGTAACTATTTACATGTGCATAGCTGAACAGGATTAGTAATTGTAATTAATTTAGCCAAGTATAATGTGAAAAACATTAAAATAATTTAAGTTTATATGCAATGCATGTGTTAAGAAGTTTTGAGAACAATGGATTTGTATGTATTTTGGCACCAAGTTTTTAACGTAAATCAGTAGGTATCTCACTAAAAATATTAAGAGGTGTCCTGATTTGCAAAAAAAGAAACTTAACCTTCCAAATTGTATTTCAACCTACAGGTATTTAGCTCTTTAAAACGAAATAAGTCGTTTCCAATTTCGTTGTCAATTTGACCCTTAACCTACATTTAGTTATTCGAATTCGGTGCCAACTAAGCCTCAATAAAATTAGGTGTCAAATTCAGAACGTTAAATTAGTCAGACTATAAATCAAAACTAAGGAGAGGAGTTACATTTGCATACCTTTTAAGATTTTTATATGGTATATTGCATTTTGATGGCTTTTTCGAAGTTTCTTTTTACCCGATCGCAAGGATAGGGTTATGTTTTTTTCACGCCTATATTTGTATGTGTGTTTGTTTATAAAACTCTTTATTCCCTCATATCTTCCTAACCACTGGATGAATTTATTGAATTAAGGTATCATTTGATTCCTCGCATGAAAACGCAGCCTCTCTTTTTAACCACCGACGCAAAAACGACGGGGTGTTATAAGTTTGACGTGTCTGTCTGTGGCATCGTAGCTCCCGAAAGCTTAAAACGATTTTGATTTTGTTTCTTTTGTTTAAAAGGTGAATTAGTCAAGAGTGTTCTTAGCTATGTATGATCGAAATCGATTCCGCCGTCTGAAAGTTAAGGGAGATAAAAGTAGTTTTTTTTTTAATTTTAAAAATTTGACGACAATTGGTGCGCGAACACAAGATTGCAGGTTTTAATACGGTCCAAACTAGATTTTTGTCTCCATTTTATGCTCTTAAATTCATAGGTTATATAGTACCTTAGCTTATGGTATAATACCCAGGTATTTAGCTACCATCTCCGCTCCCATTAAAGCTAATTGTTATCAAAACAAACGTTCCCTCAATGCATAGCGGTGGATTCTCGAAAAGCTATTGAACTGTCAATATAGGCACAATGTATTTGTACGCGGAAATCGGTCGAATAGCTGCATAGATATAGGTAGATAAGTACCTACTGCATTTGCATTTCGTGCTATATTTTTAAAATAACTAGCTATAAAAAGAATCATCTCAATCGGTTAAGCCGTCTTCGAACAATCGGTGAACATACATAAAAGTACATGTTTAGACGCGAAGAATTAAGAAAATCTTCCTTTTTTGAAGTCGGTTCAAAAGAAACTACATTTTTCGACACATTTAATTCAGCAACTAGCTAAAAATAAACTTTCTGACATAGAGGTGTGATAGAGGTTTGCTTAGCTACCTACATCATCCGTCAGAATCACATCAACTAAGTTTGATGAGATATTTTAGGAATAATCTGGAGTTGCCGACCAGATTTGATTAAATACTTATTATGTGCCTCAGGAGCAACACAGCTAATTAAAGGGTTAAGTCTCAAAGTATTAAAATTATTACTGTATAGTTACTAGTCGGTATCTACTCCATCTATATACCTATATAAAATTCAAAGTATTGACTGACTGCACTAAAATTTGACCTAGCTTATAACCTAGCTTCCGCTAAGAAATACTTTTTTTATAATTCAACCTACAACAAGTCGCGGGTGAAGTGAAGACTGCATAAAATGCTTTGTCGTGACTGACTGACGGATCAACGCACAGCCTAAACCGCTGATCGTAGAGACCTGAAACTTGGAGGATGTGTTCTTTGTATGACGTAGGCATCTGATAAGAAAGGATTTTCAGAAATTCTACCCCTTAGAGGGTGAAAAAGGGGGGGAAAGTTTGTATGGGACAGTGTGATTCCTTGGTCCATATTCGACTTCTACGCGGACTAGTCTAAGTACAAAATAACCTCCTATTCCCGTAGGCTTTCCATAATTCAATGACCATATAAAGACAACCTTGACCGACTTGGATCAGGTTTCGTTGAACTCCTACCTACAACAGACTGGAGTAAATACCATTGATAAAGCTGCGATGCTAGTAAACCTCCCACGCAACTTATAGCTATGTCAGCAGTTCAAGTTGCATTTCATTGGACTAGAGTTACTATCTTCGTTTTAATTTTCAAAGTATACCAGCTTCTACCTGTGACTCCGTTCGTGTTAAACAAATTTTTCTTAAATCCTTTCTTGTAAGGCAAAGTTTAGCCAAATCCCTTCATTGGTTTGAGGTGTGTAGAATTTTATATGATAGCTAACCCAAGCAGGACGAAAAGAAGCCAAATACGACCCAGGTATTGTTAAAAGGACACAGTAGAAGCTGATCTGTTCGAATTTAAGTCAACAATTGGCAAGAAAAAGCACAGGAGAGCAAGTGATGGAAGAATTTCGTTTCGGAGTCACTTTGGGTCACTGAGTTAGGGGTTATCATCTAAAACATACGAACAATATGAAAATCTGTTCAGTTTTTGAGTTTATCGCGAGACAGACGTAGAATTTGCTTTATAGTAAGTATAGATTTTATATATGAAACGATTTCTTTATTGAAAAATTGTGATTCATCTCTATGCAAAATAAAGTATCAGACGGTATCAAGAGTCTTGAAGAATTTAGAATGTCACCGAATATTGATAAGTTTGAAAGGGTTTATTGTATTTTAAAAGATTCAATAGCTTAACATTTGAATTTTTTAACGTTATTATGAAATAACTTGTCTGATTTAGTTAATGTACAATGTTATTTATTTTATTAAAGCAGATTTAATATTAGTTGGTACTATAGGTAAAGATTCTACCATGATTCTACCCGCTTATAAAAAGTTCCAACCAAAGAGTTCTAACATTTATAGGGCCTATAAATGTTAGAACTCTTTGGTTGGCCAATCGTCTAAGATCCTACTAATATTATGATAATATTAAATTAACAGTTTGTATTCGTTTTTTCAACCAAACTTCTGAACCGATTACAAAGAAACTTAGTATGTAGATAGATAAAGTTCTAATATAACACTCATGTTAATTTTTATAAACATTTTCCCATGGGATCGTGACTTGCGTGGGTTTAAAAGGCACGGAATGCAGGTTTTGGTGTAGGTATTTAAATGAAATAATTTTTGTATAGGATTGAAATTGATATCCAAAAAGTAATTATCATTAGTATAAATTATGTTCGTAATATTTGTAAACATTATTCTTGCTTCTTTTAGTTTAATATTTACATCTGGCTTATTTAGTTTCATTTTATTGCAGTAAATACATTTTTGTTGACTGATTTATAAAAAAGGAATAGGTTCTTCTTAATGTTTTATGTTGTTTAAATCTTGATACAATAAACCAATTTAAATAAAAATAATAAATTAGCTCTTTTAAGTTAGACCTTAAGTAAAATCTTTATCTGCCTAGGTTAGATTTTGTATGACGCTCTGACGGACGCGACGCGATGCCCGCACGCCGTGACGTCACAGACATTCTAGACTAGACTGGTTTCAAGACCTAGGTTCCAGTCTGAGCGGCGATTCGTGCCTAGAAGTACTAGGAGATCATATCGTTAAAGAGACGTACAAGCACTAAGTGTTCACTCTCTGTCTGGAGATGTACTTAGCACCTGTAAATTCGCTCATTCATATTTAGCGATTGTTTATGGTACATTTAATTATTTGTTTTTAACAAAATAAAACAAATTAAGAATAAATGGTTTGTTAAAATTTATTTACATTTTTTTTTAATTAGGTAGGTAACCTACACACAAAAACTCCCAGAGTCCTCACGCAAAAATGATTTAACTCAACTAAAGAGGTTTAGGCAGCCCGTATACAAGTACAAAAATTATAAGGATTATAATCCAACTCTCTCAAAATACCTATACAGAAAACCAAACTATCGAAAGTAACTATTCGTGTATTCATTTTACTATTGTGTTTAAGTTTTCGACCAAACGGTCTGTGTTACGAAACTGCTGCGGCAGTAAAATGCATTCGCAATGTCCCATTTTACCAAACAACCTATGGTATGCCTACCTTTATGCAATGAATAAACCTCTTTTCACTTCAAACTTCTTTTTTATTTTCGATCTTTATTTCCAGCCAGCAGGAATGAAACCTCCTTTCACATTAGGTTTATTTTTTGTTTTCAGCCAGGATCCTTTAATTCAACCTTTTTGCTGCGATGTAAAACTCTTTCGACAGAACCTCTATGCATGTAAATGTTTTTTTGAACTGTTTATGTATTTAAAACCAGTATTGTTTTTGTCTCCGTTTGTAATAAAAACTTCATAGAAAACCTTTTAGGTTAGAGCAATCTAATTTTTCACGCTTCATAAAATAATCCCGGTTTATCTATAATACAAAATAAACTCTTTAAATGGAACTACAGCTTATATGAATCAATCACCGCAATACCGAAGATCAAAGCCAAAAAGCTTTACCTTTTAAAAAAATAAAGAATCCACTGGCGATTGCGTGCAAAAACTGACTACTGTTCGCTAAAACATTAACCAATTGAAACAATACTTTAACACGAAGGTGTAGAATAGCATTTACAATGTTTGTAGAGAAGGCTTTCTTATCTAAATCGTCTAAGCTTTAATTATACGAGGCTTTGCTCAACCCGGCAATGAATTTATGCATGAAGCGACGGAGAAATTCTCTCCAGATAAAAGGAACACAACAATAGTTTAAAGATTTAATTCTTATTCTTTGTTTTATTTTTGTTGGTTTTTTTTTGTGACGTCCACTTGTTGGATCCAGTTTCTCTGAAGCTGGATTATCGTAGGGCTGGTGCATGGTTAATTGATTTAGTTGAAGTAGGGAAATGTTTTAATGTATCGTAGCTAATAGCACATTTTAAGGGCAGTCTGTCTGACTGAACTCGAAGTTTATGCGTCTCTATTTTAGGTAGACAGGTACTTAAAGCTCTGAACAAACTGACACGAATAGCCAGAAGACCGTTTAGATGATTTTTGTATTGTCCCATAATTTTCCATTTATTAGTTTTAGCACTAGTCCTTTTTATTAGGTTTAGCTCGAGTTTTTTTTTTTCATTTTCTAATTATCATAGAAATTAAGATTCAAAAAATAAAATATAATAAAAAACTAAAAATAGGGGCATGGCAGTTATAAGTTTTTTGCTCTAGTGTCATTATCCAGGGAGAAAACAGTCGACACGTTTGTAATAGTTTGTATGGAAAGAGCCCCAGGTACCCTTTCCTCTTAATCCAAATATCAATACAATATTAATACTTCTACCTATCGGTTATACATATGTCTACTATTTGCCACGGAGACCCTCGGCCCTTAGGGTCCAGACGCCTAAAGATTTAAAAAAAAATATTCAAAATTAGGTACTGCTTTCGGGCTGCCTCGGACAGCGAATAAGCATCGCCATCCAACGAGGTAACGCAGTCAGCATTTTGGGCACCCTTCCTATGTCCTATTTGTACTCTTAATTTATTATTATTCAAATTAAATGTAGGTATGCATTTACTCAACTTACGTTTTTTATTAGTTATTTGTTGTAAGTTTTTTTTTTAATTTTCATGTGAGTAAATAATAAAATATAGTATTTTTTTAAATATCAGAGTCCTAAAAAACCCGCGAAAGTGTCAACCCTACAATCCGCTAGGGTTTTCGCTTCAAAGAAGACTGACACACGCAATTTGAGCGCGATTTTGATCGGCGTACGCGCAGATTTCAAAGCAGCGGACTGCGCCCGCACCGGCCGGCTTCGAACACACAATTTACCGAAATTGTAGAGAACATTTTTCTCTCTTTTTCATAAAGTTACTGCACTGTGAGTTCGTTGACTTACGTTTCCTTGTTACAACAAGATTTTTATGTGATATTATGCAACTTTATCTTTAAGGTATCTTTAACCGCTTTGTTTTAAATTAGGCGGCATTTTTTGACATAACAACTCCGATGCATGGTTTTTTATCAGAAAAATCTTGTTATTGAAGAAAAACAAAAAAAACCTTTCCGGCAACTACACTTTATCTACGAGTATTTATTGTACTTAGAAAGGCAGACAAACAGTTATACACTACTAAATATAAATTTAAATTCAAAGTCCTGACTTGACATACCTATTGTTATAACAATGCACTGCAGTATGTGTTGTATACCGCGACTTTGTCCGCGTAAGATTTCATTTTTACAAAATCTTGTTTTAGCGGATGTCTGTCTATTGCCTAGTGCTTACTTTTATAACAGCTATATTTTGTTTTTTATTGTGCAAAATATTATAGTGTAAGCTGGGCGTTGATATTATTATATCAATCAGTCAATTAGGGTTCTTATAGATAAGATAGATAAAGTCGATGTATACTCTCACAAATAATCACACGTTGTGTTAGAGAATCTAACTACTGAGAAGCAACGCCTGTAAGATTAATGACTGCAATCTTTATACCTTAGAACAAGACAGGTACGAATTACTACAATCTACCTTTATCTAGCTAGCTTGAAAATTGTTTAGAATACAAACGCACAAAACAACCGAAAAGCAACTAAAGTCCTTATTCTTCTAAGGTTTTAGTAATGGGAGAATTTTGTTCTAGATTCAGCAATTTAAATAATAAATAAATAATAGTTTATTAAACAAAAGTAATCAACATTTGATAATGGACGTCGAATTAGGAACATGTTCTGCATCTCGAGAGTCTAGGATAGATAACACAAGAAAAGAGAGATTGCAGTAGAATTAGATTATAAGGAGATTAGGTACTAAACTATTAGGTAGAATTATAACAGAAAATAAGAACAACTACTAATAACGTTAAGTTTCTGTTTCTGAATTATTTTCACGATAAACTAAATAAAAAATAATCTCTTACGCAGAGCTTGAATTATACATAGAGGGTTTGGATTTGGGTTCAAATTCGGTACATGCCAAAGTTCTGTTTTAAAAATAATGTAAGTAGTAGGTTCATGTTAAAAATAATAGAGAAAACTTATTCTTAAATGCCTGAAAATTACTGTAAAATGTTAAATGATGAAATATTTTCAGTAAAAGCACATCACCAACCTTATAATAAACGGCGTCATCTTAAAGCAGCATACCTCCAGAAACTCCACTAAAGAAAAAACACTAAACACCACAAAGTCAATCACAAAAGAAAGAAAAAAGTTTCGAAATAAAAACTGAAAATTCTTTTTGAATCTCCCGCGCTTATGAGGATCGTGCGCCGGCGCACCGGCAGCTAATACAGTGAGCCGCTATGGACTGCGCGCGCACAGCCTCCGGGACATCTGCCGGGTGTGTCTGGCGCTATGCACCCCCACCATCGAAGATTTATCAGACCATTCATAAATATCAACACTGAATGAGCTTATAGTGCTTTAGGTAGTTCCTAGATCAGTCAGGAGCTTGACAGTAGTGTTAAAGGTTTAACTTAGGGTTCCTAGAAATATAAAATCTCTGTCTAATATTTTTTCTATAACATTAGATTTTAATTGCCATAAAAATGTAAGTAAGTATCTAGTTAGTGTTTTAAGTGGAACCTTTTCTTTTGATCAATAACTTAATTTAAAAAAGCTTTTTATATATTTTTTATACTGAAGTCCCTAGTTTTTCATAGATTATTTGTGGGTGGATAAAAAAACAAAGACAAGTAAATAATCATTGGATTAGAAATCTGATGAATTAAAGATAAAGAAGGTACTTAGACTTTAATAAGTTTAAAAAAATTGATAAGTTTAAAGAAATAGGTAACTTTTTTTAACTGTGTGGGAAATTAGGCATAGCAGTTATCCTAAAAATACGGATGTGCCCTCCAAGTACCAGGCGATCATATCCTGGCAACAGTCTAAGGGCCAGCAAATTTTTTGGCGAATTTCGCAACACGTTATCTAGGATGGGCAAGCGCGGAAGCTACGCTGCGCAATCGGCTACGGAAGCTGGCCGCGTGGGCCTATCACTTCGCAGTACTTCACTCATCCGGCCACGACCGTCAGCGATGAGAATTCTATACTATTTATTACTATTTTTATGTAACTGGATATTGGAATTTGATTGGTTTACCTAGGAATGTAAGGATCTGGCTTCTGCGAGATGTACCCTAACCCTTTCTGCTGCACGCTATTGAAAGCTCTCTGGTCGTCTCAGAATGTTAGATGAGTACAAAATGGGCAGAATGTTATTCCAAATATTTGTAGATCTTATCTTTTATCTACTTATAATCTTTTAGGGTATAGTTTATTTACAAGTTACAAAGCAAAGTTACAACGTAATAAAAGGAAAAAAATGGATGCGTGTACTTATGTATACGCGCGTGAGAAGTTATACTTCTTTGGCATCATTAAGAAATAATTTTCCAGTCACATTTATATAACTAATTACATTAAAATAATAAAAGGACTGAAAAAGGATAATCAACATACTCAATAAAATTCTGTTTAAATTTGAAAAATTAATTCAATAAGCGGTTAGCGGACAGCTTCAACATTTGTGAATTTTCCGTGTGACGGTGCTGCGCGCGCATCATAAAAATTCACTCTCATCATTTTTTCATAACGCGCCTAAAGAAGTATAACATCAAAAAAAACTAAATAAGTTTCCCTAGGTAGGGTGCCCAAAAAGCTCGCTGTAATAAAAAGGAAAGATTAGATTGTTTGTTTGTTTGCATTGACTAGGCTCCGAAATTACTGAACCGATTTTGATGAAACTTGGTATGAAGATACAAAGATACTTTGGAAGTGTCATAGGCTACTTTTCTCCCGATATTCCCTCGAGATCGAGAGTTACGTGGGTGAAACCGTAGAGCGTTGCTAGTATTAAATATACTTATTAATTATTAATTACTTATTCCTCTGAAATTAACTTCCATGTTCCTCTCTTTTATTACCACCTTCTCCAACCAAAATAAACCTTCTTTGACTCCAGGCCGCGTAACTTAGATGACATTAATCTGCCAATCACATTGACATCTCTAGGTTTTCTTCTAAATCGGTAGTTTTAAGAAATTTTCCGTATATTAAATTATCAAGATGTGTGAAAATAATTGTGAGAATCTAAACCCGTCGCGGGTAAGATGCGACGTGTGCCGCACCATCAACTTGGCGAATCATGTGAAGCATCCGAAGCCGGACATGCAGTTGTATGACAAGTGTACTCCTGTTGAGAAAATATGTCCTCGGCATGGAGGTAAATAACAATAAAACTCAAGGTAGTGCAGGGTTGTTGGGACAAGTCGCTGATGGTGCTGCTGCCACCATAATGGCCTAAATATAAAAACCTATCACTCTACATGTACTTCGGTTGAGAAAATATGTCCTCGGCATGGAGGTAAATATCAATAAAACTCAAGGTAGGTGCAGCGTTGTTGGGACAAATAGCTGCTGCCAGCATAATGGCCTAAATATAAAAGTCCATTACTCTACATTTGGCCAAATCAACAACTTTTTGGACACCCACCAACGGAAAAAGATTACCTGGCAGACCCCGTCCAAGGTGGCGAGATGATAATATGGATGACAGATTGGCAATCCATCGCACAAGATCGCGATCAGTGGAAAGGGAGTAGAGAGGCCCTGCAGTGGGACACTACAGGCTCTTATTAAAAATAATAAAATAAATTAATTACTCTACATGTTATCCAAACTGTCTTGTCTTGTGACTTACGCCCGTATTTACTGACAGTACTTAAGTTGCTCTTGGATAAATGAACGCACTGCGCTAAAAGCGGCATTATTGGTCAATTTTGTGCTGCTGTCTTCACTCTAGCCAATTAGCGTCTTATTTTCAGCTCTATGCGTTCGCGCGCACTATGCAATCTTATAGGGTTGATTGTGAATACGGTGTTAGTGAGACAGTCTGGATAATACTTGTACTGTTTAGACTAGACTAGAAAGACCAAGATGAAATTGCTGCTGCGCTGAAAATCACACACTTACTCATTTTCAAAGCGTACGTCCGCGTCGTCGTGGACCGAAGTCATAGGAAAGCTTTTCAAGCTTCAAAATTACCATAGCTCGCGCCACGATTGACAATAGTTAGACTTAAGAGAAGCATTTGCTTTTACGGGAAATTTATTATTTACTTTCTTATTCATAAAGTTTTCATAAGCCTTCAATAATTCAAATATGTTGTCACTTTCGCACTTTTGCAAATTACAGCGATGTTGACAGAATACATGTCAGCTAAATTGCCAATTTTTATGATAGTATACTGTTTAATATTAAGTACTAGCTGAGCCCCGCGGTTTCACCCGCGTAATAATTTTCTACGAAATTTCTTTAATATTTTCTTTCATAAGAACCTTCTCCTGACAATAACAAACACAACAAAAAAATAATTGGCCAAATTGGTCCAGGCGTTGTTAAGTTATGCGCTTACCAACACATTTTGTGATTAATTTTTATATTAAGTACTAGCTGCGCCCCGCGGTTTCACCCGCGTAAGTCCTGATCCCGTGGGAATATCAAGATAAAAAGTAGCCTATAGCTTTCCTCGATAAATGGACTATTTAACACACAAATATTTTTTTAATTCGAACCAGTAGTTCCTGAGATTAGCGCGTTCAAACAAACAAACAAACTCTTCAGCTTTATAATATTAGTAGGTAGGTATAGATTATTCATTTATTTCATAATCAAGAGTTGGTTAACAATAATAATTGTGGTGGATAATATTAAATAGTATAGCTAGCCGATCTAGAGATTCTAATTATAAAACTTGTGACTTGTGACTCTTTTTAACTAATAGATTAGGGACTTATTAAATTATAGGACATTATATAGGTCCACCGATAATATAGGTCTCAAACTTCTGCAATATATTTGTATCGAGGTAGAAGCCTCTCTCCTCTTTTCCTGTTTCGTTACGTTATGATGAGGTACAAAAAATTTGAGTGTTTATAGTCTGATGATAAAGACCCGATGAGAAAGGTGACAATAAGAACTTATAATTATCTTGATTGCAAGATAGTCATATTATTATCATGTTTGGACTCGTTTAAAGCACCCCGTCGTTTTTGCGTCGGGGGTTAAAAATCATACAAATCGGTTCAGCCGTTTAGGTGTAGTTTGGCAACTAACACCGCGGCACGATTGACATCAATATTTATACGTCACTCAATTGTTTTGCCTTCCCGGCACCTCTCCATTAAAACTTGAACTTTATGTTATGGTATTAAAGTTCTTATTGACTTGTATTATTACGAATCGTTTGTATGGTATGGAGTATAGAAAAGTGTTGTTTTTAGACATTTTCAGGCAATTTTTTAAATTTTTCTCTCCGTAAGAACCATCCTCGTACCTTATGGAATATTCTAAAAAAAGAATTGGCCAAATTGGTCCAGGCGTTGTTGAGTTATGCGCTTACCAACACATTTTGCGATTCATTTTTATATATAAGATTATATTAAGTATAGAAGGCACATAATAGGCGTTTAAAATTGAACATAACACATTTTAGTATCCCATAAACTAACAGAATCTAAATCCCCTAGGTTTTATATCCAATCAACCTAAAAAAAATAAAGAATGAAACCACAAACACACTCAAGTAAGATTTATAAATGTTTATGAAACGCTAAAATTCCGCCAAACCATTTCAGTGTATCTATTTATTCGACCTGGATCGAGATTCTACTGTTTAAGCTCCGTTACGAGTGGTCTGGGTTTCATCAGATTCTTTTCAACCCACGAACCTAGATCGAAAATCGAAAGCTAGGTAACAAGCAGTCTTGATTAATGTTTATTAAACAAAGCTCAAGAAATCTGTTTTTAGTGAGGAGAAAAAGACTCGGCAAGAAAATATCTAAAACTACAAAAGCGTCTGAAACTTCGGAAGTTCCTAATAAGACGCATTCTAGCGCTAAGATAACATTTTCAATTCCGTAAAAGCTCTGAAGTTTCGAGAAAAATTCAGATTTTTAGAATCTTTGAAAAAAAAAATATAGTATACTAGCGACCCGCTCCGGCTTCGCACGGCTATATTATGCATGTATCATACATATAAACCTTCCTCTTGAATCACTCTATCTATTAAAAAAACCGCATCAAAATCCGTTGCGTAGTTTAAAAGATCTAAGCGGTCAAAGGGAAATAGGGACAGAAAAAGCGACTTTGTTTTATACTATGTAGTGATAGTGATAGTGAAGTGATAAGTAATTTTTGAGATTTCTTTTTCTTTTGGCTGGGGAATTTCTCCGGCCATTTATCCAGCGATTCCCAACTAGTTTTTTTTTGCCCGACTTAAACCAGATACGCTTCACTCGCTTCTCTCGCTCGGCCAATGACGATATCCGTGAATAAGCAATCAGTATCCATCCTACATAATCTTTTGAAATCCTATTTTAGACAGTGTTAATGTCAGTGACTTAATGTGTAGGTAGAGCTAGGTACAACAATAGGTCATAGTCATTCTGTTTATCTATCTCTATGAAAAATGTAAGTTTGTTTGTTGATAATATTATAGTTGGACCTTTAAAATAACACATACGCTGTCTTATAATTTTTTGACGTTATAACGTCTAATTTTATGGAACACGTGCATCAACAAAAAAGTGTCTGTTCCGAGTAACACCGTCATGTTTCAGTACCATGACGGCGTCATGGTAAACGTCACGCGTCTCGTGTTTGTTTTATATTGTTTAGTAATATTATTGCTCATCTGGGCCTGTGTTATGGTGACGAGTGACGAATATGAGAAAAAAATGAAAATAATATAAAGGGAAAAAAACTCAATTTTTCATCGTTTTCTTATGACGTTATCACGTAAAATTATCGTCCGTAAACCTACTTTACAGACTACCATTTTTTTTAAAGAATATGATAAATTTTTAAAGTTTGTGTGTTAGTATATGTTTGTTACTACTTCACGCAAAAACTTAACACATAGGCTTTTTATCTCGATATTCCCACGGGATCGGGACTAACGACCTCTGTGGCGCGTCAGGCGAACACCTGACTGCGACGCAGAAGGTTGCGGGTTCGATTCCCGCCGGGAACAAGTATTTATGTTGACCATAAATTCTTGTTTCTGGTTCTGGGTGTTTCCTATATGTATAATATGTATATATTTACAAAAAAAAAAAAAAGTATATAAGTAGTTTATCCGTTATCTGGCACCCATAACACAAGCATTAAGTTGCTTAGCTTGGGGCTGGATGGCGATGTGTAATATGTCCTGAAATATTTATTATTATTTACTAACGCGGGTGAAACCGCGGGGCGTAATTAGTATAGGTACCATACTCGTAATAACGTAAGACCCCCTAAATTCTGTTTATTTACATAGAAATAACATTAAACTTCTTTTATTTCTGTCTCTCTGGTAGTTTACAATTTTAGCACAACATTTTAAGATCGTTTTTATTAAATTCGCATTAGATTCTTATTTATTTACTTTGAAACAAGCAATTTAAATGCAGATTTTAGGTGCTTTTAATATAAAATCCTCGTCTGATGTAATCTCTATTTTATGATTTATGAGATGGTTAATAAAGATTTTGGTGTACTTCGCAGAAAAATGTAGAATTTAAAAACATCCGACTTTAATCCCCCATAACTTTCAGACGGCTGAACCGACTTCGATCAAACATAGCGAAGAACACATTTTAAATCGGTTAATCGGTGGTCCTTCAGGGAATTGAGAAGCATTACTACGACTCCACTGTCTGTCTGTCTGTTACAAGGCTGTATTTCATGGACCGTGATAGCTAGACAGTTGAAATTTTCACAGATTATGTATATCTGTTGCCGCTATAACAAC
The DNA here is from genome assembly GCA_907269075.1 of Idaea aversata. Taxonomy (NCBI): domain Eukaryota; kingdom Metazoa; phylum Arthropoda; class Insecta; order Lepidoptera; family Geometridae; genus Idaea; species Idaea aversata. Next base: position 3,607,180 of record OU026100.1, read on the forward strand.
AAAAATGGTTGTCTGTAAAGTCGGTTTACGGATGATAATTATAACGTCATAAGAATACGATAAAAAAATCAGTTTTTTTTCTTTATTTTTTTCGTTACCTACTTTTTCTTTTATATTTTTTTCCTTATAAGTCTTCTATTCATCACTCGTCACCATAACACAAGCCCAGATGAGCGATTTATTAAGAATTTTACGAAACATTGGTTGCTATGGAACGTGAGAGTTTCGGGAACGTGACCGATGACGTCACATTTTTTTGTGAGTGCTGCCGGTGTTCATCAATTTAATAGACGTTATCACGTCAATAAAAACAATAACAGAATAAAATAGTACGGAATAACGGAACCCTTCGTACGCGACCCACACTTTTAATTGTAAAATACTAAATTGCTTTTACATTCATGAAATCAGTCGAGAGATTTATCAATGAACGTACTTTGCAAACAAATCTGTAACAAACAGTAATTCATATACCTGTCTCTGTTCCACCAATGAAACAATGTGGCGTGTAACGTTGACCTACATTGCTTACACCGACCTCCTTGCACCCTCTTGTATCCTGGTACTTATTACAGAATTATGTAATGCCTCCGAGGTTACTAAGGAAAGTTTCAACCGAATTTCGTATTTTTCTAAATTAGTAAAGCTTCTGCGCGGTAAACGGCACTGCCGCGGTAAAGCTATTGCATCGTGCGAGCTTCGTACAGACAGTCGTACCATATACATACACGTTAAACGCTCTGCCGACCTACATGGTAGGTGGAGTGGGGGGTGTTAGGTTTTATTTTCGTTACGGAATTTCTTGATTCGGTCGTCGCGCTCAAAGCCCGCGATAAAAGCTATGCAATAGCTTAAAAGTAGTATAGCCTTCCTCGATAAATGAACTGTCCAACACAAAAATATTTTTTCAATTCGAGCCCTTAGTTCCTGAGATTAGCGCGTTCAAAAGAACAAACAAACTAAACAAAACAAAAGCTTTATAATATTAAGTATAGAATAGCTGCGCTTTGCAGTTTTACCCGGTAAATCGGTCACCGTGCTCAAAGCCCGCGATAAAAGCTATAAATACGACCCAGTTGGCACAATGGTCACCATGCCGGACTGCCAAACACAGGGTTGCGGGTTCGATTCCCGCCTCTGACAATTATTTATGCTTAGATATTTGTCTGTGGTCTGGGTGTCTGTATGTATTTAAGTATATATTTACAAAAGAAAAGTATATAAGTAGTATATCCGTTGTCTAGCACCCATAACACAAGTCTAGTTACTTAGCTTGGGGCTAGATGGCGATGTGTGGAATGTCCTGCAATATTTATTTTATTTATTTAATTGCTTAAAAGTAGCCTATCCTCGATAAATGCACTATCCAACACAAAAATATTTTTTCAATTCGGACCAGTATTTCCTGAGATTAGCTCGTTCAAAAGAACAAACAAACTCTACAGCTTTATAATATTATTAGTATAGACTTGACGCATTGCTTACACCAACCTCCTTGCACCGCTTGTTTCTTAGTACATTTACAGAATCAAACGTCCCGGTGGTGACTACAGTGACCAAAGAAAAGTTACATCAAAATTATTCGTACCTTAAAAGGTAACTTAGCTGTTGCCCGCGACTTCGTACGCGTGGTAGTTTTGTTTTATATACCAAAACCTTCCTCTTGAATCACTCTTATCTATTAAAAAAACCGCATCAAAATCCGTTGCGTAGTTTTAAAAGCATACATCAAAATCCGTTGCGTAAGTTTTAAAGATCTAAGCATACATAGGGACAGACAGAGGAAAGCGACTTTGTTTTAATAAACTATATAGTGAAGTAAGCTAAGCTTGACGCTCGCTGTAGCGACCTGGGATATGCATGTTTAAGATAAAGGGCAAGCCTAGGCCATCAAGTAGGCTCGCCCAGTATCTATCTATACCGTCTCAGCTTATTCGACCGTGTCCAGAAGAAGGAGCTCGTCCGCATCGGAGCAAACTAAGTCGCTGGTATAAATAGTTGTTGGCGCTGTTTAAAACATCTACTGGGTAGGTGTAAAAGTCTTTGGATCTTCGGACCTTTGGAAAGCATGTATGGAGTCGAAACAAACACGTAGAGTCTCTTTACAATAAAAAACAAATGGTTGTCTGTAAAGTCGGTTTAACGATGAAAAATTGAGATCTTTTTTTGTTATTCCTTTATATAAATTTTAAGCTATTGCATAACTTTTAATCGCGGGCTTTGACCGCGGCGACCGAATCAAGAAATTCCGTAACGAAAATAAAACCTAACACCCCCCCCACTCCGCCTACCATGTAGCTCGGCGGAGCGTTTGTTTAACGTGTATGTATATGGTACGACTGTACGAAGCTCGCATGATGCAGTAGCTTTACCGCGGCGGCAGTCCCCGAGTGCCACACTTTCTTTTTTCTTCCTGTTTTTCTTCCTTTATAAGAAGTGTTCTATTAGTCACTCGTCACCAAAATACAAGCCCAGATGAGCGATATTAATATTAAATACCCTTGTTTCCCAACGGGAACGGACGCGTCATGTTACCGGAACATGACGCATGACGTCACACAATAATACCGTGACACTTCTTTGTGAATGCAGGTGTTCCACCAATTCCATAGACGTTATCACGCCAAAAATGTAATTCAGGACAAAGCATTTTATATGGATGCTCGTTTAGTTATTAGGTATGTATTTGTCCTTACTCACTAACGAAACCAGTGGAACCAATAACTATAACAATTCATTTATCAACAACATTGATGCCTGTATCCTGTTGTCGGTAGATTGACACTAATTTATAATGACTCGACTCAATTATATCTAATCAAATTTACTCGGAATTTAATATTATTATTACTATTGCAGAATTTAACACTACTTTATTTATTACACTGAAAATAAACTAGACTACTAACACCTCGCGTTGTCACCTGCGTATATCCTAGTCCCTAATACCGTGATAAAAAGTAGTCGTTACGTCGCAGGTTTTAATGTATCCTCTTTTTGACGTGATAACGTCTTATTAGTCGATGAACACCGGCATCACTCAAAAAACAGTGTGACGTCATCGCTCACGTTATTGACATGGTAACCATAGCAACGATGGTGACCATCAATATTGTTCTCTTATGACGTTATCACGTAAAATTATCGTCCGCAAACGGACTTTACAGGCAAATATTTGTTTTTATTATATTTTTTTACCTATGATAGTCAGCGTTAGACCACTATCGCGTACGTGAGGATACGATCTAAGATGTAGGCGCACTTTCCAAGAAGATACCTATTTACTCATGCCAATTTACATCAAAATCGGTACAGTAGATTCAGACTAATACATACTCTTTTTTAGGGTTTCGTACCCACAGATAAAAACGCTCATTTCTTATGACTTCGCTATTCGTCCGTCTGTCCATCCGTCTGTCTATCTGTCATTTACAAATAAAAATATTAAAAAAAATATCTAGGATAGGTCGTTGAACAAAAATAAACTACTAATTCCTAAAATAGATTCTTCAATTACTTATTTTAAGTACTTACACTGTAATAAAAATAGCACTCCAATTTATCTCACGCCTTCTATGAAGTAACTTCACAAATTGTTGATATGACTTGTCATCGTTTCAATTTAGGTATAGTGCTTTAAGAAAAACGTTACAAAATTATTATTCCTTGCTCTTTGATTCAAATAGGTCAACAATTCTGATTAAAAACGCTTTGCTGAATAAAGAGATGTTGTGTTTTTAATCAAGTTAATGTTACAGTACTATACAAATACGGTTATTTTTTCCTTTTTAAGTAATTCTGTACCAATTAGGTCTACCACAGTATTACAATTTTAGTCTAAACACTCAATCCACGTTTTCGTTTTCACTTGTAAAGAAATTATGCCTATTAATGTTGACTAGCTGCGCCCCGCGATTTTACCATAGTATGTCCTGATCCCATGGGAATATCTAGAATAATTCTCGGAAGGCACGTTAAGCCGTTGGTCCCGGTTGCTACCTCTAGTAGCAGTCGTTAGGTCAAGTTAGAGGCCTTAGAGTGATCTGAAAACTCTAACAATAGGTGAGCCACACCACTATACGAGAAGAAGAAGAAGATTAACACACAAATGTTGACATTTATATTATTATTATAAAATTCGCGGTGTTAGTTGTCAAACTCCACCTTAACGGCCGAACCGATTTGTATAAATTTTTTTGTGGATATTCGTCAGGTATGAGGTCTGAGAATAGAACAACATCTACATTATTTTTCCTTTTGTACCTTTAATATTGTTTTTTTATGGCAAAACTACGTTTGCCTGGGCAGCAGCTAAACCAGGGCCGAAGCCTTCAAAAATGGTAAAAAATGAAAAAAAATTACGAAGACAAAAGTTGTAGATCTTTTTATTACTACTACAACTTTGCCATTTAACTTTTTTCCATAGGACTTGTAGTTTTGCCGGAAATCAAGATAAACCATTTTTTACCCTTAAAAACTCACCCCCTCCCACTTCCCGAACTCGGATCGACCGTAATTTATTTTTCTTTTCATTTTTATCATATTCCCCTTCTTTTGCGTATCCTTGCGAAAGCTCATAAATGGTGTGTAGAATTAATTTTGAATATCTTATTCTGCATTGTTCACTGTCTGCTTTCCGAATAAAATAAAATAAAATTTTCTAATGGGTTCCATCTTACTGTAATTTTTTTTTGTTTCAAAAATTATCGACCCTGGTCTATAGCAACATTATAAATTAGTAATTTTGACTACAGCTGGTAATATAGAACAATAATCGCAGAACAAAAGTAGCACGTTTAGATCAATTCCCTTTTGTATTATCCTAACTTCGTCGAAAAAAAAAATGTATTTATGGTTGTTTTTTCTCAGAGCTACGCCTACACCCCACTTGCATCAAGGTGTGCACGAAGGAAGAGTACAACTTGAGGAGGAGTAGGCCAGTCATCACACGGATACCGTACTATGCCCACGGGAAACTGATGTGGGCTGCCAAGGTAAGGAAACAAAACTTTACAGCCAGGTGTATAGACAGACTGCTAAACGGACAATTTGAGAGATGTTACAGGGGTCCTCACGTTTTTAAATCTTAGTAATAGGGTCCTGTTTTTACCCTTTAGGTACTTTACCCTATTTCTATAGGTAGGCCAGGTTTTAATATATCCTCATAATAAGCTACAAAACGATCTAGTGGATAAATTTTGCAGCTAGGGTTGTTGTAGCCAGATAAAGATGAAGAAGAAGAGAGAATACATAAACAGTTATTATTAGCTAATATACACTCATGCGTTCATACTTTCTTAGTCACTAAAAACAGTAGATTAACTTCCAACTTTTATCCAACAGTAAATACAAAAATAAATTTAGAATTTCTTCGAACAGATGGACATAATAAAGCTCGTACGAGATAATAATCGTTTCTTGAAACATTACCGACATAAAAACCGAGTGGTGCATAGAAGATTCCATACTAAGAATGGATTTACTTTAAGCTTTATTAATTACGTGTTGATGAAATCTTGAAAACAATTCAAAGTTAAATATACCAACGAAAAAAAGCGAGAAACATAATTCTCGCAGTCGGATAGAAAAAGCAAGAAAACGACATACATCACTTTATGTTCAGCATGTCGATATAATACCGTGATAATAACAATAAAGTATCTCGAATCTCTAACTAAATCAAATAAACCTCCTCATTATTTCACCAGCATTAGTAATTGAAACGAAACGTGTTAACTCTTTGACAGGCTGGTATCCTGGTAGGTGCTGTCTACTTCACGTACACGCAAGGGGTCTGGGGCGATCAGCAAGACGTCACAGAGTGCATTCGCCGTTGGCAGGAGTACGTTCGGAGCATCAACACGCGACGGCCGCCCACTTTCGATCATTGTGGTAACGTTATTGTAAGTATACAAGACAATTTCAACTCTATTTCTATGAAGATAGAATTTATTATCGTTTGAGAATTCAATGGCTCTTGTATCATGTAAGTCTACGAGATTACGTTGGAATACTAACGCTATAGTTATGCTGTCCTAGTACAAACGGTTACGTCAGCACCCGTTCGGTGACACGGATCGTCACAGAAGGCCACGGGGCAGCTCCCATTGCCCAGTGGCGCGGGCGGGTACCGGGTGGCCCCTATTATTTATTGAACATTGAAAAGCTGAAGAAAAACGTAGATTTATATAAGTAATTGATTCAGCTTTTAGTTGTATAGTTTTCATTTCCAAAATTAACTGTTTTCTAAAATTTATTGAAGAAAAGGGGAAGTTGATACAAACTTATTTCATTTTCATACTTTTACCTATCTTACAATTTTATTAGGTAACATCAATTCTGCTAAAAAATCATAAAAAACTCGATAAGTGAATAGTTAGTACCTCTACTTATTATTTTCAAAACTATTTCACGTCCAAAGAAAAAGGGTAAATAAAAATATGACTGGCGCTTAGCGCGGTAAAACTTGTAGCCGTAATAAAATACTTGCCTTAACTATATGCTACCCTAGTATTCGTGACAAAATCTAAGACACAAATGCGAAAAATTTAGCAGTAAAAAATTGCGAAACGAAAAGAAAAGAAACCTCCTCAATCCGTCAGGAGCAGGCAACCCATTCCACAATACACAATCTCAGTGGACTTGTGTTTGTAAGAACTCTTCCTTTTTATATTCGCCTGGTACAATCGCGACGCATCAACGAGACGAAAAGCGAAGTGAGTCACAAAGTTGACTTCGCTTTGTACGCTGTTTTTGTACGAACGAATTCTTTCGATACTCTTCGTGAATGATGATTTCCTGGTAGTTTCACGTCTCCCACATTTGAGGGACGCGTTCATTTCTCCATTACATTGTGCCAAAACTTTGCCCTATTCTTTGTAATGGAGAGTGTTTCACTAGAAACAAAATCTGATTAAGTATATTTCTTTTAAATTATTAGCCGACTATATTATTAATAAGGACTAGGCTAAATAAAGAAAAGAAAAAGGAGAATATAAGGAAAAGCGCAACTTTGTTTTGTTTTCAAAGTAAATCAATACGAATCTTTGACATTTTATGTGCATCATCATCATTACAAAAAAACAAAGTCACTTTCCGCTGTCTGTCTCTATGAATGCTTAGATCTTTAAAACTACGCAACGGATATTGATGCGGTTTTTTTTAATAGATAGAGTGATTAAAGAGTAAGGTTTTAGATATAATACATGCATAATACAGCCGTGTGAAGCCGGGGCGGGTCGCTAGTATATTTATAAGAATAAAGTTAGTTTAAAGTTGCAAAGCAATACCACACAATACACAGTCAGTACCAATAAAGTAGTACTAACATAAAATGTATTATGTACATCACTACATAGTATAAAATAAAGTCGCTTTCTCTGTCCCTATTTCCCTTTGTATGCTTAAATCTTTAAAACTACGCAACGGATTTTGATGCGGTTTTTTTTATTAGATAGAGTGATTCATTCATACTAAATAAAATAGTTCTATTTTATTCGTACATGACCTTATTCTCTCGATATATACGGAAACAGGGATGTAGGCATATTTAATAAAATGTATAGGTACTTACCTAACTATAGGCACGAATGTTTTAAGTTGCCAGTGAAAATATTCAACAAAAACGTAACTAACGGCATATATTACGTATCAAACCATACATACCTATTATTTATTTAAAAAAAGGAAAAAAAAATTTTATTTAACAACTTTAACCTTAAACTTAAACCTAAAATACATTAGTTTTATACATATTTAAGTATTTTTAAAAATATCTTTAAAAATATTGTTTACGTTGTCTCGACTAAATGGCGCAGTGTGAATTTTCCAGTGATATTTATTTATTACTAGCTGCGTCTCGCGGTTTCACCAACGTAAACTAAAAATGCTAGATATTCTAAACTAGCTGCGCTCCGCGGTTTCACCCGCGTAAGTCCCGATCCCGTGGTAATATCAAAATGAAAAGCCTATAAGCCTTCCTCAATAAATGGACTATAGAACACAAAAATAATTTTTCAATTCGAACCAGTAGTTCCTGAGATTCGCGCGTTCACACAAACTTTCTTAATATATATAAATCTCGTGTCACAATGTTTGTCCTCAATGGACTCCTAAACCACTTAACCGATTATAATAAAATTCGCACACCATGTGCAGTTCGATCCAACTTGAGAGATAGGATAGCTTACATCCCGATATTCCCACGGGATCGGGAGTTACGCGGGTGAAACCGCGGAGGGCAGCTAGTAATATTATAGATAAAACAAAACCACAACGCGAAGGAAGTCGCGGACAACAGCTAGTTAGAAAAAAAAAGTAAATATAGAAGCAATCGCTACTTTGACAAAATTGATTTAATTTCTTCAAAACTACTACGAATTTTCCAAAAGTTTTTTGGCCACTATGTTGTAAATTTTGCGCCTAATATAAAATTGTCTAATAAAACTGGCAACATCAATCCACGAACAGTATATTTATTGTGTAACACACGGACAGGAAACCTCCTACGCAGTGATAACAGCCTGGTAAAATGGGGTCATCTTGTCACAATGTTACGCGCAAGGATAATTAAATAGTACATTCGATTTGTTTCATGGCTGTATGTAGACGAAATAATATAAATAAATTTTGCAGGACCTTCCACACATCGCTATCTAGCCCCAAACTAAGTAACCAGACTTGTGTTATGGGTGCTAGACAACGGATATACTACTTATATACTTTTCTTTTGTAAATATAATATACTTATAATACAAAGAAACAACCAGACCACAGACAAATATTTAAGCATAAATACTTGTCTGAGGCGGGAATCGAACCCGCAACCTTGTGTTTAGCAGTCCGGCATGGTGACCACTGTACTGGTACTTTTTTAATTTATTAATAGAGCAATAAAATAATATATTAGAGCATTTTTTACATTGACATTTATTATTAATTATATTAATTTTGACTTTATATAATTTGATTTTTGAATTTAAATTGCTTAATATGTGTACCTACCTACCTACCTACCTACCTTTTGAATTGAAATTCTGACATCTGTATAATTAGTTATAATCTTGTGAATTTGTATATGGGTTTTTTTTTTTTCTTCTTATGGCGGATGCGACTGTGCATATTCTATGCTGCGCATCTTGCCAGCGTCGAGTATTTTGCTTCTCCCTTCAAATTATTCTTTTCTTGTTTCTTGTGCTCTTTTCTTGTGGTTTTGTTGGTTTTAGGATGGATTTTAGGTAATATTTCAGGAAGAGGGAGGAATGACTGAGAGTTTTAACAAAAACGGGGAAACATTTCTGCGCGGAAAAGGATACCTAACTCGGAAAGGATGGAGAAAAATGGTCAAGGAATAGAAAAAGGAAAAAATCTGCAAGAATTATACACAAAAATTAGAACGACAATCAAAGAGTACCTACGAGAGAGTTAAAGAAAATACAATACAATAATTAAATAAGTATTTACATTTTAATACATATTGGAGTGGAGAATCTATAATTTAATATTATTTACATTGAGAAATGTAGCTATAACGCCAAACACATCGGGATCTTTATTTAACAATAAACACGCTGCATTAGTAGGAAACGGAATCTTCAAGGAGAGTATATGGGTTTTGCCTGAAATAAAAATCTATTTTTTTTTATTGTACAACTGGGTCATTAAACGAAGAAAACAAATAAATATTAGACTGTGAAGACCGAGAGCAAATAAAATTTAAACACCGTTTTGAATCCATTCAAGTTGTATTTCTGAAATATTATACTAGGCATAGTTGTGAATTCGACGTGATGAAATAGGTTTACCCAGCCCAGCACCTATACAACCTTCTTAGCTTAGTCGACCATATCCATAGGAGAGAACTTGTCAATACTTCTGGAGCCAACTAAGTCGCGGGTTTCATTACGATGTTTTCCTACACCGTCGTATACGCAATGTTTATTATCGCACAAGAAAAATCGTCAGAAAAATCTTTTAGTTATAAAGGTAGCCGGGATTCAGTATGATAGTCGATATCTCTTTCACTAGGCCAACACAAGTTTAATATATACTAATATTATAAAGCTGAAGAGTTTGTTTGTTTGAACGCGCTAATCTCAGGAAATACTGTTCGAACTGAAAAAGTACATTGTTACCCTAGGTGTGAAAGTCACTCATTAAGTCCCGAGACGGAATACTGATACTGGCTACATGCACATTGCACAAGCCGTGCGAAGCCATAATTTGACATGACAGCTGTCAGTGAAAGCGATTTTCCCTAGGGCTGGAAATTTTATTTTCTACACGCTCTTCACGCATCTTTAGACCTACTTTCGGAGTATGAGTAATGAAAAATATTTGTTGTGTTGGATAGTCCATTTATTGAGGAAGGCTATAGGCTACTTTTCATTTTGATATTTCTACGTGATCGGGATTTACACGGGTGAAACTGCAGGGCGCAGCTAGTAAATAATAGATGCGATTGTTTTATTTATTTTATTTAACCTTATTACCCTCTTCACGATTTTTAACCAGTTTTAACTCATAATGATTTTCATTTTCTTTTCAGAAAAAAGATGGCACTGAAAGTATTCTTGCCCCATTATACAATTTGTACAAGGATATTGTGACTACATGCTTTTCAGGTAAATACCTACCACCTACCTACTGACAGAGACTAAATAAATACTCGTTTGATAAAAAAAGTTAAAGAAAAGGGAAAATGGTAAAAAAAATAAAATTTTATTGTAGTATATCCGTTATCTAGCACCCATAACACAAGTCTAGTTACTTAGCTTGGGGATAGATGGCGATGTGTGGAATGTCCTGCAATATTTATTTATTACTAGCTGCACCCCGCGGTTTCACCCGCGTAAGTACCGATTCCGTGGGAATATCGGGATAAAAAGTAGCCTATGTGTTAATCCAGCCGCCCAATTGCCGTATTCTTATGCAGCGCGTCTTGACTGCGTTTGCGTCATAACCATAGATTTCGTATTGCTAAGACGCACTCGTCACGCAGTTACTCATGTGGTTTAGGTTTGCGTAACGTGTGCGTGACGAGTGCGTGACGAGTGCGTTACGAGTGCGTAACGTGTGCGTGACGAGTGCGTCTTAGCAATACGAAATCTATGGTTATGACGCAAACGCAGTCAAGACGCGCTGCATAAGAATACGGCATCAGCTATCTAGATACCGAGTTTCATCGCAATCGGTCCAGTAGATTTAGTGTGAAGGAGTAACAAACATACATACATACACACACACACACACACACACAAACTTTCACATGTATAATATTAGTAGGAAGTAGGATAGGATAGGATTTTTTTGTAATATTTTAGTGAATTTAAATTTTAACTAATTAATCTTTAAAATATGCACCTACTTTTAAGAATTCCACACCATTCTTATGGCGTTATGGTAGAAATGTAAGGGATTTATTATTTGAACACCATGTAAATATGCATGAAACTATGGAAAATGGCATAAAAAAGTCCTTTGCCTGCTCTTTTGGGATTATAAATAACAAAAAAAAATTGCCTAAAAATAGTGAACATGAAAATAACCTAAATTATTTATCTAAGTATATAATATCTAAAATTCTTAAAAACAAACCTATTTAAAAATATTTACTTTTTTCTGTTTTTTTTTGTATTTGTTGTTATAGCGGCAACTGAATTAAATCATCTGTGAAAATTTCAATTGTCTAGCTATCACGGTTCATGAGATACTGCCTGGTGTCAGACAGTCAGACGGACAGCGAAGTCTTTTTTACCTTTGGGTACGGAACCCAAAAATGGTAAGTATGTGATGGTTTTAACCTTTTTTTGTTACAGGTGTAATAAAGGTGCCTCTCATTCTTAAATGTTTGTACGTTGATTATCTCAAGGATTTGGAGAAGAGACACGAGGAACTAGTAAAGGAAAGGAAGATCAAAAGAGCTAGTTAACTAGAAAAAAAATCCAAAAAAAATAGTAAAATAAAAATAATTCATTGACTGTTGAAGTACCTTAGAATCCAAAATGATCTAGGAAGAAACCGTCGACAGAAATTCAACGAAAAAAAAAAAACAAATGATTATTTTTACTACACGTCACTTTCTGATACTTTGTTTCAGTTAGAAACCGAAAGGTAAAATCATTTCGTATAATTATCGAATCTAGAATATACGTACTAATGGTTTTAGTAGTCGGAAAATTAGGTTCTAGATTTCAGAACAAAAATACGATACCTACTTAAGGTTTGGTTTCTAACTACTCTGAATTCTCACGAAAGAAGTATTTCCTCGCTCGATGCGCGAGACATTAGAAACATAAGCATTTTATATAACTCATTGGGTCCTTGAAACATTTTTTAAATCCTACAATACAATAAAATCACCTAGGGGAATTATATTTTATGCATTTTTTGTTATAATAATTTACATTGAAAACACAAAATAAAACTTTACAATTTTTAATACATATTTGTATTATTCTGTTTGTGATTTGATAGTAAAAAAAACATTGCATTTAAATTGATTTTGGCATCATAATAAAACTTTTCCAAACATAATTTGTATTATTCTGTCCATTGTGATTTGATAGTGATAACGTTGCATTGGAAGTGATTTTTTTTGCTTGTGAATTGTTTTGTTCAAAAATAGAGAAAATAACGTTTGATATACGTAGTTTTAATTTTAACTTAGTTTGTTATTTACAGTCAAAATCGATGAAGCCCGTTATTTACTTTCATCGGTTACGGGTATCTTTTCTGTAATTTTTAAGGTGAAAGGGTACCTGCGCGCTCTCCATACAAACGTAGTCGACTGTTTCCTCCCTGGATAATGACACTAGCACAAATATTTTTGTGCCATAAAACCTACAACTGCCATGACTATGCCCCTATGTTTTGGTTTTTTTAATTTTCTAATTATTATAGAAATTAAAATTAAATAAATTAAAAAATTAAAAAAAAAACAAAAAATAGGGGCATGGTCATGGCAGTTCTACGTTTTATGCACCAAAAATATTTGCTCTAGTGTCATTATCCAGGGAGAAAACAGTCGACTACGTTTGTAATAGTTTGTATGGAGAAAGCCCCCGGTACCCTTTCCTCTTAAGTTGCGATTGTCCGTCTGTAGGTACCTACTATAAAATGCAGCCAAGGACAACCTCCGGTTTGGATAGAACTATTGATAAATTACAGGAGAAAACTACTTAAAACTATTGTAATGGGAAAGTAGTGGGCTATGGATATACTTACTATGGCGCCTGCCGCAAAAATGTTCAACATGTTCAATATTACAGCGTCTGTCTTTCCTGACGTGTACAATTTGGAGATTTTCAGCCCAAATTATCGTCTGTAAAAGCGTGCTACCTCTTAAAAACCCGCTACAGACTCGTGGTCACACCGTTTTACTACACCAGTGTAACTACGAGTATTTACTGTTACTGACCAGGAGCGTACTTGACTGAACCGCATCGTCACCTACCATCAGGCAGGTGTGATAGTGGTCATGTAAAAAGAAAAAGTTATTAAAGAAATTGTATATTATTCAGGCACATAGAAGGTATTATTAAAGTAGGTATATATTAATATCTAGCCTGCCTCCGCCTGAGCTCGGCTGCGTTCAGGTCGAAGAATGCTGGGTTCTCATCGGTCCCGCCAGCCAGCATGTATTCCAGATGTCTGATGTAGCATATTGCTATTCTGAAACGAAATTAAAACCATATAGGTGTTGGTAACCGCCAAATTCCGCCAATTAAATTTTTATATTTAATGAATATATAACTAGTTTCGAATCACCAGGTGGACAGCTTTGAGATCTTATTCCAGGATATTCCCAGGTATGTTCCCAGGATCAGACATAAATAACTTATTCCAGGGAATTCCCAGGATCATAATCTATTTTTTTCTTTTTTATTGCCTTTTCAGGGAAGGCAAATGGTTATTTAAACACTTCATCACTATCACTACATAGTATAAAACAAAGTCGCTTTCTCTGTCCCTATGTCTCTATATCCCTTTGTATACTTAAATCTTTAAAACTACGCAACGGATTTTGATGCGGTTTTTTTAATAGATAGAGTGATTCAAGAGGAAAGTTTATATGTATAATACATGCATAATATAGCCGTGCGAAGCCGGAGCGGGTCGCTAGTACCTATATTATACAGCCTCGTTATACACCTCGTTGATTTTATTGGCCATAGACATTAGACATCTTTAAAAAAAATGGCCCCACGGTTTTGCCCCGTCAGAACTATACACTGAGCAAATTCGGGTGTACTTTTTAGTAAGCCTTATTTAAAGATAAGTTCTCTACAGTCTTACCTAAGACTCTCGATTTTAGAGTATTTCTTCTTCGAAGGCTTAGTTACTGGTAGTTTAGACCGCAGCAGGTCAAAGGCACGGTTCATGTCACGCATTCGTGTACGCTCGCGGTCACACGCTGTCTTCTTGTATTCTGCAAACATCATTAGTAATACATTGTGAAAGGAAATCATGTTAGTAGGTAAGTAGTTACCTATGTAAGTAACACTCGAAACTTACAAAAAAAACATTGTAAAATAAGGAAAACAGTTTTTAAATTTAGGATAATTACCTACCCTAATTCTCGGTGAATTTCCAAAACTTAAAAAAGGGGAATATTTAAAATTTGACCGACAAAACCAAAAGTGTACTTAATTATGTCGCAATCACCTAAGGCCGATATATTCAGTAGCCTCTTTGCCCCGTTTTTTTAGGGGAGAATTGGAGGGGCAAGTCGAAAATCTTCGACGACAAAAAAAACGAAGTTTTGTCCAGATCGGTTGTTACAACCTGTAGAGGAGTACCAATATACATACATAGATCTTACTAGCAGCGCTCCGCGGTTTGGTGGGAATATCGGGATATAAAGCCTATAACACTCCCAATGAATCAATGCCAAATGCAAACCTCATACCAGTTCAAACAAACAAACAATCAAATCTTTCTTCATTGTAATATTAGTAGATACTATAGACCGAGGAAAACAAATGCCAGACTATATGTTTGATGGAGCGACGCTTTGCTCGCTCGGCCAACTGATTTGTTATATTTATTGCTCTAACTTTAAAATCAGGCGCTTTTTTACGTTTTTTTTTTGTTAATTTAGCGGGCAGGGTAACTTTAACCCCAATAGTACCTTTTTCGATTTGCAAGGCTCGTTCCTTCCAGCTCAAGACGGCGCCACCGGCGTCCTGCCCGAAGTCATCGTATTTGGCGGCATCTTGAGACTCGTGAGAGAAGTCCAGCGAGGACTCGGAGTTGGCTGGCTCTGGTGGCGCTACCTCTCTGTATTCTTGTTCGTAATATCTTGGACCTGAACAATCTTTGTATTAGAGATACTTATTTACAAAGAAATTATCTGACTTAATCATAATCATAATTACAATAACCGTTTTCCCGTTATATGAATCGCTAAGGCTTGGGGAATGTTATGTTCGCATTAAAATTTGGGCTCCACAGTGGCTCCATCTTACGCTGCTGCCGGCTACGTATCCAAACAATTCATGTTGAAGTGTACGATAATTAACTCAACGGTTTCGTAACGTCTCGCGCGTCGGCGTCGTCGCGTCGCCAGATTAAAACCTATTACCGACGACGGGGCGCTTTGTGTAGTCTGGATACTCTGGCGCACTGGTGACGTACCTACTCTCAGTAGCCACCAAAATGTTCACCCGTAAACTGCTCCTCTCATTTAGTGTCCAACTGGTCGCCAAAGAGAAAGGAAGTACCTACTCGTTTTTTGTGAGAGACAGTAGCCAGTGGCTTCTATTTGGCGACCGACCGAGCGCCATGGCGTCCGTGGTGAGGTAGTGGCCTTAGATGCATCCCGTTTAAGTACCTACGGGTAACCTAAATGTTATTCCATGACTCCACCATCTACATACCTACCCAGGTTTCATTGGAAATGATATAGTAGTTTTTGCGTGAAGGAATATGTATATTCAAGTCAGTATGTAGATTTATGTGCACTTATTAACATGCTCTTACGGTGAAGGAAAACATCGTGATGAAACCCGCGATTTAATTGGCTTCAAACGTTTTGACGAGTTATTTCCTTAGGAAACGGTCGAATAAGCTAAGAGAGCTATGCTCACGCAAACAGGACCCGACTTATGTGATCTTGTTGTGGAAAAAACCCGTATACAAGTACAAAAAGCATCGTTTTCAAGCAAGCTGTTACAATCATCATTTTCACGAGACTCGTAACAGCATCAAAACATCGAGTACATAATAAAAACAAAGGTAAATAACGTTTTATGGTGAGCGCACACCTAGCCGCACCGCACGCGCCGCAGTCACCGTTTTTAAGCGCGCAGCGCCCGCGCCGCCCCGCCTGGTTGGTGACGTCATCAGCATCGGCCTTGGGGATATCCTTCGCTGCGGCGACTGCGGTGCGGGTAGGTGTGCGCTCACCTTTTAATAACTTTAGTATTAAAAATAACCATGTTAAAACAAAGTTGTTACCTTCATGAACCGTATCCAACTCATAAGGTCTAAAATGAGTCACGCGTCGCGGCTCATAATCCTCCAACACATAAGACCGATGATGGCTTATCGTCTTATCATATTTCTTATGTGAAAACGTCCCTTCTTTAACTCTGTCTTCTTGACGTCCAATTTCAAGTAGAACACAGTCTTCTTGTTGCTTCTCTTCACTCTCTTTCACTACATAATTTGCTGTTAGAGGTATGGGTGCTTCTTCATTGTAATTTGGATTGTACATTGTACAAAGAAGAGAGAAGCTTCTTAGTTTATATTTTTTTTCGCTCAGAAGAGTAGGTTATTTGTAATAACCAAGGGACAGATGTAACATAAAGGATGTTGCTAATCTAACCTCTTTTTTTAGAAGCTTACCTTCTACAACGAGTTTGAACTAGCTACATGTCCTCAATTTTTTAACAGACTTCAAATAAAGGGCGAGGTTCTTAATTCGTCGCGTAAACGTTTACCGATTACTCTAAGACGGCTTAACCGATTGAGATATTGAGATGATTATTTTTTTATTTTAAATAAAATAAAAAAATTGGCGAGGATAAGAATAAGGAGTAATGAAATGTACCTCACGCGAGCAGCAAATAGCTTATTTATTGTTAATTTTAAAACTTTGTGAAAAACACTGCAAAAACTACCACTTTCTTCTTGGCACTGTTTAAAGTTCTTCCTGCACGTTTTCACAATTTTTAAGCAAACTTTTTAATTGAAAATTTTAGGTAGGTATATATTTTTAAAATTATGTGTGGTCTCTACCTGTTACAAATAAGGACTGTGTCACACATATTTCAGTGGTATTGTTATGCATATTGGATCAAAGTCGCTCGTTTTGTGTGCACAAGTGTCGACAGTTTAATATTTTCTGAACGGAGTAACGCTTTTGTTTCCAATTCTTTTGTTTAGTTTGATATAGGTGCGGAGGCTCTACTTTTAAGTAAGTATTTCGTAAGTTACTGTTTAGTTGTAGATTTTTTGGGGTTCCGTTCAAAGGTACATTGAAAATCCTTTAATTTGATAAGGTAAATACACCTGTAAACTGTTGGGATAAAAAGGACCCTGCTGTATGGACAAAACTTTCCAATCGAATTTCTTCTTTATTATCAAGTATTCTGAAAAAATAATGCGAAAATCGAAAGGTACATTGAAAAATGTATCGATTGACATATTTTTTATTTGTTTTGGTCTTAAAACGGCAGAGGACCCTGCTGGCTGGAATCTAAGGAATTTCCATGGAGCTAGGACTCCTAGCTCCATGGGAATTTTACTATATTTAGCTATACTGAGGAGGTACATTGAATCTTATCATCATAGATAGTTGATTGAATCCGGCGTTACTTTTCGGAACTCCATAATATCTGTAATGGAAGTATTAATATTTAGGTTTTAGTTCCGAGCCTAGTGCCAAAACACAAAATGCAATGAGCACCGCCCTCCCGCCCACTTGAAGAGGCATGCAATGAGTCAGTCTCTTGTTCCAGCGTTCAGCGAGGCAACATCTCGGAGAGCGACGTCGTATCTAACGTTTGTCGCCCTTATAGCGCGGTCGGAGTCCAATCCTGATGATGCGTCGTGTAGACGCGAAACACGTGTCGTGGTTTATGAATGGTGTCACTATCACTAATACTAATACTAACTTTTGCTTGTCCTCATTGCATGCCTCTTCAAGTGGGCGGGAGGGCGGTGCTCATTGCATTTTGTGTTTTGGCACTAGGCTTGGAACTAAAAACTAAATATTAATACTTCCATTACAGATCTTATCATCATATTCGGGAGGTAGGTACATTGAACATGCTAACCTTCATCACTTTCATGACTGTAGCTAACGGGAGCCCGCTAGATAGAACCACACTCCGTGGGGCTGGATAGGAAAAATATGGGACCGACGCCTCGATAGTCTTTTGGTTCCACTTTAAGTTAGGAACACAATTTAGGGCTAGGTTAAAAAGAGGGTTACTCTGAGACCGAAAAATGCTGTTCCTACCCAATTTTAGGAAGTTAGGAATAGTACATTTTTAAAAAACTTCAAAAAATCGTCGCGTATGTTTCATGTTTTTGCGATGTTCACACCAGCATATAACATCCGATTTCAATAATTATTTTTGAAGTTATACTTCTTTAGGCGCGTTATGAAAAAATGATGAGAGTGAAATTTTACAAAAGCGTCACACAAAATTCTCACGTCACACAAAATTCTCACGGGAGAAGTTGTTTAAATCTAAATAGAACTTTATTGATTGTGTTGACAATCCTTTTCCAGTCCAGAGTTTTTTGTCGGACGAGTATTTTGTCGGACGAGTTTTTTGTCGGACGAGTTTTTTGTCGGACGAGTTTTTTGCCGGACGAGTTTTTTGTCGGACGAGTTTTTTGTCGGACGAGTTTTTTGTCGGACGAGTATTTTGTCGGACGAGTATTTTGTCGGACGAACTTTTCGTCGGACGAGTTTTTTGTCGGACGAGTTTTTTGTCGGACGAGTATTTTTTTTTTTTTTTTTTTTTTTTTTTTTTTTTTTTTTTTAAATGCCAAAGTAGTATAACTTCTCACGCGCGTACATAAGTACACGCACCCTTTTTTTAGTGTTGTTAACTATCTTTTAACTATAAATAAAACAAGATAATGTATTTTGTACAATTTTTAATTATGCTTACAGAAATGTAATAAATAAATAATGTTCATGCTTTAAGCACAGCCTTGTCTGCTTAAACAATAAGCAAGACTTTTAGTCATATCTCAATAATTATAAGAAAAAATACTTTTCATGAAACGATAGGCTACTTATAAAACATAACCCAATTGGGCTTACACAAAAAAAAGTCACTAGTTCCAGATGCCGCGATAGGTGGCAGCAGTATCAAGGAAGGATTAAGGTGAAAGGGTACCTGCGCTCTCCCCATACAAACGTAGTCCACCGTTTCCTCCCTGGATAATGACACTAGCACAAATATTTTTGTGCCATAAAACCTATAACTGCCATGACTATGCCCCTATTTTTTATTGGTCATGGCAGTTATAAGTTTTTTACACCAAAAATATTTGCTCTAGTATCATTATCCAGGGAGAAAACAGTCGACTACGTTTGTAAGTTTGTATAGAGAGAGCCCCCGGTACCCTTTCCTCTTAAAAAAACTGAAAGATGGAGCTCATGAATTTGTAAAGACGAGGCTGCATGGCCTCACTCAGCAGTCTTTGCCTTCCCTGACCGTGTAAAATTAAAAATATATCATTCTCTGGACCAGAGACACCGGTGGCTATAAAGCCCGCCATCTACCAAGCGATTCGGAACTAGATAAAAAAGCCACTCTTGTTTCCCTCATAGTCAATGAAAAATAATGATCACAACTTTTAAACGGCTGAACCGATTTTCAAGTAACATATTTAAGTACACTCACAAAACAAGAAAGTAATCTTTTATGGGTTCCTTTTTTACTTTTTGAGGTACGGAACCCTAAAAACGCATAAGAATCGGTTCATTCATTTCAACAAACAGACATAGGGATCACTTTTTGTCTTTCGGGGGTTGAAACAGTCTCGAAGTAATATCATATAACACAAGTCTAGTTATTAGCTTGGGGCTAGATGGAGATGTGTGGAATGACCTGCAATATTTATTTATTTATTACTAAGTATATATATAGCGCCATCTGTGGAGCGATCCAGAACTAATTAAAAAGGCCTTTTAGAAAAGCTCATTGGAATACTTAAGTGCTATAATACCCAGTCGGCCGTTTGTTTCTGTCATTGGGTACAAATTGAATGTAAAAAGTGTCGTTTATTTTTTACTATTGCCTACTTCACCGGGACGCCATGGTGTCGCCGACTACGTACCCAACTCGTTCGTATTACAGGGAGATGTTGCCACAGCGTTTACTAGTTAAGGTGAAAGGGTACCTGCGCTCTGTCCATACAAACGTAGTCGACTGTTTCCTCCCTGATAATGACACTAGCACAAATATTTTTGTGCCATTAAACCTATAACTGCCATGACTTTGCCCCTATTTTTTGTTTTTTCTTTTTAATTTTCTTATTATCATAGAAATTAAGATTAAAAAAAAATAAAAAAACAACAAATAGGGGCATGGTCATGGCAGTTATAAGTTTTATGCACTAAAAATATTTGCTCTAGTGTCATTATCCAGGGAGAAAACAGGCTTGGCGCACATCGGGCTACCAACCACAGCGACCGGTGGCAAAAAACGTATGAACTACTTGTCGCTGGAAACCACCCGCCTGTGATCGGTGGCCCTTTTGCGACTAGCTAGCTTATTAGCGTATTGCTAGCTTTTTGGAGTTTATTTATTTAGAATAGATTTCATTTAAAGCCCCCAGTGTGAAAATTTGATGAGTAGTAAAATTTATCGTTAACAAAAAGCGTTACAAAAGAGGAATCGGCTAATCTAAGTTCTTGTACTTAACGCTTTATGTTAACGCTAATATTATTTTACAATAAAAATATATCTGCTCTTTGTGTACGAACCTTCTCATCTTTTGTTATGGTCCAAGATCACATACCGCCAGACCTCCGTTATTTTATAAAAGCTGATAATTACTCAGCGCATGCTTCCAACACAGTTATGAACGATGTGCAATTATGAAGTTCAGACCATAGTGGCTTGGAGAGTTAACAGGCAGCAAAGCCAAGAATCGAACCTGTTAATTTAGCAAAAAAAAAACTTGCCTATATTTTTGTACCAATCGATTATGTTGATACGATGAATTCCTGGAAACAAACATAATTGGCAAATGAAACGAAATAGCTCATTTTTAGAGTTATACTTACCTTTGTCGATCATCTTTCGGTGGTCTGGAAAGTATTGGAACTATTTAAACTGTCTGGCTATTAGCAACATTATCGATTGGTTCAAAAATATAGATGATATGTTTTATGCTAAACTAGCGACCCGCCCCGGCTTCGCACGGCTATATTATGCATGTATTATACATATAAACCTACCTCTTAAATCACTCTATCTATTTAAAAAAAACGCATCAAAATCCGTTGCGTAGTTTTAAAGATTTAAGCATACAAAGGGACATAGGGACGGAGAAAGCGACTTTGTTTTATACTATGTAGTGATTAACAAGTTCGAGTCTTGGTTTTACTATCTGATAACTCTCCAAGCCACTATAGTCTGAACTTCATAATTGCACATCGTTCATGGAGGCATGCGCTGAGTAATTCTCAGCTTTTATAAAATCACGAAGGTCCGGCGGTAGGCGGGATCTTGGTCTAAGAGAATATTATAATTTAAACATCAATTTGCCTAAGCTTGAAGTACTCCTGTAAGACGTCGTCAGTGACGGTGGCGCGCCGTGCTTGGTACTGCTGTACGTATGCTGTGATCGTGTCTATTGCTACCTTCTTTAGTTCGCCGGTTAACATAGCACCCGTTTCGTACTTGTCTTTTATCTGGGAACAAAATATTGAGAAATAATAATGGCAGAAATAGAATATGATAAAATTGTCCCGTTTGTCTAGATTGCAATGAAATGGCTAGTATTTTTGGAACTAGATGTGTGAAAAAAGATATAACCATTTAATGCCACGTGTTTTTCAGTTTATTCATCAGCATACAATAAATAAATATTGCAGGAAATTCCACACATCGCCATCTAGCCCCAAGCTAAGTAACTAGACTTGTATTATGGACGCTAGACAACGGATAATACTACATAAATACTTCTCTTTTGTAAATATATACAAACAACCAGACCAGAGACAAATATCTAAGCATAAATACATGTCCGAGGCGGGAATCGAACCCGCAACCCTGTGTTTGGCAGTCCGGCATGGTGACCACTGTGCCAACTGGGTCGTCAGCATCTGACGCCATTACACATATAGGAACTTCAAGAATCTTCATGAAAACAAGTTATTTTTGTTCAAAGTTTTGGCATTTTTTTAAATACATACATCATAGAGAAATACCTTCTACCCAATGAAAGGTTTCTAATACGGAAGGGTTTATTTATTCTAGACTTTTAGAAATTCAAAGTTTTTTGTTCTGAAAATTTTGTCTCTTAGAGTTCAAGGTAATTCTTATGTGAATTGCAGCCAACATAACGGCTTAAGAGGAAAGGGTACCGGGGGCTTTCTCCATACAAAGTATTACAAACGTAGTCGACTGTTTTCTCCCTGGATAATGACACTAGAGCAAATATTTTTGGCGCATAAAACTTATAACTGCCATGACCATGCCCCTATTTATTGTTTTTTTTAATTATTTAATTTTTTAAATTTTAATTTCTATAATAATTAGAAAATGAAAAAAAACAAAACATAGGGGCATAGTCATGGCAGTTATAGGTTTTATGGCACAAAAATATTTGCTCTAGTGTCATTATCGAGGGAGGAAACAGTCGACTACGTTTGTATGGAGAGAGCGCAGGTTCCCTTTCACCTTAAAGCACGCTAAAGATTCGCTTAGAAACGCTTCTGAGTGCGTTCGTAAAGTACAATCAACGGTCAAAAGTCTCTGCCCACCGTAACGTTTACAATCCTGTGCAGAACTATTTGAACATTATAACAACGTAACCTGTGAATTGAACCCACGTCGTCGGTTGGTGTAGCGTGTGGCGGCTTATACCACTCACACAACTAAATAGATAGATAGATAGATAGATAACTTTATTTGTACAACACAGAAAGAAACTGAACACGATAAACACAAAGTAAAGTAAAAGCTAGAAAGAACAAGTTGCACAAATGGGCGGCCTTATCGCTGAAAGCGATTTCTTCCAGGCAACCTTTGGATGGAAAAGAACTGATTTAGCTTTTATGGTAAATACATAGCTAACATGTTGAAAATAATAATCACACTGAGTATTTTTAATTCAAGTATTTATGTTTGTGTGTAACGTCTAGGTCGTAAGTCCAATACTTGTTGATAGTATTATTGTAGCAAATTGATCATTTACTTATGATCCATACTGTACCTCTTCTAAATATTTGTCGTCTTCCAAGAAGAACTGTAGATATTTAAATGATATATCGACACTGGTCCTGCCACCTTTAAGCCGGTGCTCTTCCACGCTCGCCTGGCCACCGGAGAACGCGTATTTATTTATCTGGAACAATTTAAAAAGTTGCCAGTAGGTACTTAGTTTTAATATTTACTAGTGACCCGCTCCGGCTTCGCACGGCTATATTCTGCATGTATTATACATATAAACCTTCCTCTTGAATCACTCTATCTATTAAAAAAACCCGCATCAAAATCCGTTGCGTAGTTTTAAAGATTTAAGCAGTCAAAGGGAAATAGGGACAGAAAAAGCGACTTTGTTTTATACTATGTAGTGATAGTGAAGTTGCTAGATACGAAAGTATATAAAAAACGATAAACCCTATTATACTTTTTCCAATCATTTGTCGATTAGGGTTCCGTAGCCAAAGTGTAAAAACGGGATCCTATTACTAAGACTCCACTGTCCGTCTGTCTGTCTGTCACCAGGCTGTATCTAATGAACCATGATAGCTAGACAGTTGAAATTATCACAGATGATGTATTTCAATAAATACAATAAAAACAGAACTAACGGTACGGAAAGAGCGGTGTTGGCTTAGTGGTAGATACCCTCGACTTTCATTCTGAAGGTCGTGGGTTCAAATCCCGGCCGGCCATGCACCGATGATTTTTGACGTGATAACGTTTTATAAATTGGTGAACACCTGCAATCTCAAAAAAGTGTGACGTCACGCGTCGTTCCTGGAACGCCTCATGTTATTGACAAGGTAACTATAGCAACGTTTTATCGTTGCCATGGTTACCATCAATGTTTTCTTATGACGTTATCACGTAAAATTATCGTCCGTAAACCGACTTTACAGACAATCATTTTTTTTTTAACAAAAATTTATCTGCGCTAATTGGCGTTGCTCGTACGGTAAGGGAAAACATCGTGATGAAACCTGCGGCTTAGTTGGCTCCAGAAGTATTGACAAGTTCTCTCCTCTGGAAATCTGAGAGGGTAGTAGGTGCTGGGCAAGCCTACTACATCCTCACGCAAAAAGGACCCAATTAAAAAGGGTCTAATTGCGGAAAACAGCCCGTATACAAGTACAAGTAACGGTATTGAACCCTGCAAGTCAGACTCGCCGGCCGGCTTTTCAATCAGTTTGACAGGTTGTTTAATCATATTTAGAAGGTAAACGTGGCGAATAAGAAAGTAGAGGTTCTAAATACTGTAAAGAAACGTAAGATACAGTATTTTGGTCATATCATGCGCAATGATAAATACAAACTGCTCCAACTACTGATGCAAGGAAAAATCCAAGGGAAGCGATCACCCGGAAGGAGGCATTCATAGCTTAAGAACCTCCGGACATGGTGTACGCGACGGCCATAGTTATAGATAGATAGATAAATAGGATAGTTATAGTATTTTTATGTTTTATAAGTTAATTAAGTACATACTATTGTGAATTGTTAATAAATAATATTTTTCTCTGTCTTTTATTGAAAAGATAGTAAGAAGGATACCTAAGTAAAATAGAATACGATAGATAGGTAGGTAGGTAGCTGAGACAGAGATAGGTAGGTGAACAAGATAGAAAGAGATAGGAATATAGATGTAAACAATAGAAAACAGTGTCTGAAAAATATAGGTAAAAGTTAGGTCTCCTGTAGAGCATAAAGATAGGGCTAATAGGCCGTTAATGTTATAGACTGAAAATAGGTCATTTGTAAACGTACGTTGCGTGCGTTCGAGCGGACGTCTCGCACCGCACTGACAACACGCAAGTTGGAGGGCGCATATTTATACCCCGAACATTTAAGGGTGTTTTAGGGGTGCAAGGGGTTGTTTTCCGGGACCCATTTTTAGAACATAAGATGTATAGTTGTAGGAACTATTGTAATTAGTTAAGTGTGATTTGTAATAGTTTATAGTTCTTAGATATTCAATAAAGTTGTAAGAGGGGTGAGGCAGATGTTGGGGGATGCGCGAGCATATAAATATAGGACCATTCTCGCGCTCAGGGAGACGGCCAGCATACGCCCAGCGGACAACAACTCTGTAACCACATAACCAACTCTCGCCACCACCTACGACTCTGCCTGACCACTCTGTTTCCCAATTGTAACCTGGGATTTTATTATTTTGGGACTCTCCACGTACCACTAAACTCCGAACCAGCATAGCGTGCGACCATCGCGCACATTGGTCCTTCGAACCGGATTTATAAATCTACCCACATCTCTCTACATCGAATTTACCATCTACGCCGAGTTCACTACGTGGAAGAAACAATGCCTATCACCACACGGTCGCAAGCAGGAAAACAGCAGTTACATAACGTCGACGCCATCGTCGACCCCGTCCCGTCGACGTCCCATAGAAACATAGAAAACGTTGAAGCACTACCGACGACGAATGAAGGCAAGAAACAGACTCCGAATCCTTCAGCCAGTCGTCCCGCTTCCCACCAGGGTAGCCACAGAGCTTCATCCAGGGCAAGCAGAAAAGCAAAATCAGACCGCTCGCTACAGCTCGCTCGAGCTAGGGTTCAGCTCGCCGCTGCTCAGCTCGCTGTTATAGAAGCCGAAGCCGAGGCTGAGAACGACGACTGCGACGATATAGCATCGGAACCTTCTAGAAAGGACGAGGAAGACGAACAGAAGCGCGTGCAGTCGTGGCTAATAGAAAACGAGAAGGCAATATGTGAGAGAGAGACAGCGATACGTCCTACAGCTACCAAAGAAAATCCGTCCGCCAACCCTCTCAACAATAACGTGAAACAACAGACACAGACCGTCGATTTGAATGAACTAGCCTCAGCTATCGCGCTGGCAGCAAGGTCGGGAACGCGTTACGTCACAGAACTAGCACCATTTTACGGATCGCATCAAGACTGGCTCTCGTTCAAGGCGGCCTATAATGAAGTGGCGCCACTCCTATCTGAAAATGAGAAACTATCGAAGTTACGTCGCTGTCTGCGGGGGAAAGCAAGAGAAGCCGTAGACAACCTACTAATCTACAGTACAGACTCCGACACGATTATCAGAGCCCTAGAATCGCGTTTCGGGCGTCCTGACGTCATCGCTATCAACGAACTAGAGAGACTTCGCAGTTTACCGCGTCCGACAGATGCTCCTAGAGATGTATGTATCTTCGCGAGTCGAGTATCGAACATAGTAGCTACGCTGCGTGCCCTAAACAAAGACTACTACCTACACAGTCCGGAGGCCGTCAAAGCTACAATAGACAAGATGACAGCCATGATGAGGTACCGGTGGTTCGATTACGTCGTAGATCAACCGTCCGACGAGCCCGAGCTACTGAAACTGTCCAAGTTTCTGAATAGAGAAGCCGACCGATGCGGGGCGTACGCTCAACCTGAGATCGTTCAACCTATACAGACAGATACTTCGAACAAACGTACACAGAAAACCTACAGCACGGTGAACAAACCGATTAAATGTTTCTTTTGCTCCGTCGAGGGACACTTCGCCTCACAGTGTCAGAAGTTCCTAGATGAAGACGTGAACACTCGTTGGGAAATGGCGAAAAAACACAGACTTTGTTTCGCCTGCCTAAAATATAAGAGCAACACTCATCGATGCCGGCGAATAAAATGCGAAGTCGATGGATGCCCACGTTATCATCACAAACTACTTCATTACGTTCGTAATAACGAGCGTGCGACAGAGAGAGAAGATAGAGGACGAAGCGAGACAGTACAATCGACTTGGACCGCAAAAGAGACCTTTTCCTACTTGAAAATACTACCTGTTCAAGTATCGGGACCTTCAGGCGTAGTAGACACGTACGCACTCCTGGACGACGGCTCCACTATATCATTAATCGACGCACAGATTGCCCGTACCGCAGGACTGAGAGGTCCAACAGACCCATTGAACATCGAAACCTTTGCAAGTAACCAAATTACAGCCGGAAAATCGCGTCGCGTGAAACTAACTCTAAGCGGAGCGACACAAAACTTCGTAATATCGGCCAATACAATAGAAAACATGAAACTTTCAACACAGACAGTTAACTCGAGCGACCTGAAAAACTATAATCATCTGCGTGACATCGAACAATTTCTTGAATATCAAAATGCAAGCCCAAGGGTTTTGATCGGACAAGATAACTGGCACCTACTACTTGCGACTGAGGTACGAAAGGGACGCAACGATCAGCCCGTCGCCTCACGCACACCACTAGGCTGGGTTCTCCACGGAGCGCAAACACAAACACTCGGGCGCACACTGAGCTTCGTCAACTGTATAAACAACAATAACAACGACTATAACATGGACGAAGAACTGAAAAAATACTTCGCGTTAGACTCGATAACAATTGAACCGAAACGACCACAGAACGATCCAGATGAGATAGCATATACGAGGCTGCGCGTCGGAGTGAAAGAGACAGGTGACGGCCACTATGAAACCCCGTTACTTTGGAAAAATGAAAATAGTACGATGCCTAACAATTATGAAAATACGTTGAAACGATTATATAACATAGAGAAGAAATTAGACAGAGACCCGCTACTGAAAGAAAAATACAACGAACAGATGACTCAACTTATTACAAAGAAATACGCGGAGCTAGCGCCACCAACTCGACACGCAAATAGAACTTGGTATTTGCCACACTTTGCAGTACTTAACCCGATGAAACCTGGGAAAGTGAGGATCGTTCACGACGCAGCGGCAAAGACACAGAGTGTGTGTTTAAATGACTATCTGATGACCGGCCCTGACTTACTTCAATCACTGCCTGGGGTATTAATGAGGTTCAGACAACATATCGTTGCCGTAACTAGCGACATCTGTGAAATGTTTATGCAAGTGAAGATAGCGCCGAGCGACAGAGACGCGCTGAGGTACCTATGGAGAGGGGACAGGCGCGACGACGAACCTCCGGCGGAATATCGTATGACGTCACTAATATTCGGCGCGTCATGTTCGCCGTCTACCGCTATATTTGTAAAGAATTTTAACGCTATGAAGTTCGAGAAAGAGTACCCGGAAGCGACCTCTGCTATAATTAAAAATCATTACGTCGACGATTATTTGGGCAGCTACAGAACAGAAGAGCAGGCGATAGAAATAGCCCGCCGAGTCCGTGACATTCACAGTCACGCTCACTACGAGTTACGACAATGGACTTCGAACTCTCTACGCGTCATAGAAGCGCTCGAGCCGAACTCCGCACAACTACATATAAAAGATATAGACAGCGACTCGAAAACAGAACGCGTCCTGGGTTTAATATGGAAACCGGCTACAGATACGCTTACGTTCAACTTAAACATGTCACGACTACCTAAAGGGGCTGTGGAAAACGAGGAACCTACAAAAAGAGAAATTTTGAAGATTATGATGTCAATTTTCGATCCACTTGGCTTCGCGTCACTAATAACAGTAAACGCTAAAGTTATCTTACAACAAGTCTGGCGGCGCGGCACCGAATGGGATGAAAAAATAGATCGAGATCTCGCCGTCAAATGGAAACTATGGATACAAAATATGAAAAAACTACATAACATTGCAATACCTAGATGCTATCTACAGTACAGTGAAGCTAAGTCGCGCCAGCTGCATATCTTCGTAGACTCGAGCGAGACAGCCTACGCCGCCGTCCTTTACTGGCGCGTGACGTCACCTGATGACAGCGTACATCTATCTTTCGTCACATCTAAAGCGAAGGTAGCCCCACTCAAGGTTACGTCGGTCCCTCGCCTGGAGCTTCAGGCTGCGGTGATGGGGAGTAAAATAGCGACGTCAGTCATCGAAGAACACGACGAAAAACCAGACAAGAAGTTTTTTTGGACCGATAGTAAAACCGTTCTCACTTGGATACAGAACGGGGCGCGTACCTACAGACCGTTCGTAGCTCACCGCATCGCCGCTATCGAAGACAACAGTACAGTACATGAGTGGCGGTGGGTTCCGACCAAGCTAAACGTTGCGGACGACGCGACCCGCGAGATCCCGCGGGACCTCGATCAAAATCACAGATGGTGGAAGGGCCCTGAGTTTCTTCTAAATGACCCGTCACAATGGCCCTCAGAAAAACCTATATGTACTGAGAAAACCGGCGAGGAGCGAGTGAATCACATTTCAACGAAAAAACAAGAAATAGAACTAAAAAACTCGGTTCCAGACTGGAATAGATTTTCAAAATGGGAACGACTACTACGTACTACGGCTATAGTACTCAAGTTTATTTATGTTTGTCGTAGAAAGAGACAGACTATACTATACAACAAACGAACAAAGGAGAACAAGGAAGACGATCCTGACTGGAAACAACATAGAAGAGAAACAATTTTACCTCAAAAGAAAAATGAAATAGTAAACAAAAAAGATAACTCGAGAAAGTACCTACCAATAGAAGCGAGTTATCTACAGGAGGCTGATAAATTGTTAGTTCGAGCGAGTCATGTAGAAACGTCCTACGAAGAAATTAGTCATCATTCCAACGGAGAACGAGCGAGCCGAGCCGCCCGCGCCGCCATCGCCAGCGCCTGCGCCCGCTCCAGCCGGGCAGCCTGCCGTCAAGCCGAGCCGAGCGAGTAGCCAGCCGTCGAGTACCGGTTTTGAGTGCGTCAACGCTGCGGTCGACGCACGGGGGCCGGGATGTACGCGACGGCCATAGTTATAGATAGATAGATAAATAGGATAGTTATAGTATTTTTATGTTTTATAAGTTAATTAAGTACATACTATTGTGAATTGTTAATAAATAATATTTTTCTCTGTCTTTTATTGAAAAGATAGTAAGAAGGATACCTAAGTAAAATAGAATACGATAGATAGGTAGGTAGGTAGCTGAGACAGAGATAGGTAGGTGAACAAGATAGAAAGAGATAGGAATATAGATGTAAACAATAGAAAACAGTGTCTGAAAAATATAGGTAAAAGTTAGGTCTCCTGTAGAGCATAAAGATAGGGCTAATAGGCCGTTAATGTTATAGACTGAAAATAGGTCATTTGTAAACGTACGTTGCGTGCGTTCGAGCGGACGTCTCGCACCGCACTGACAACACGCAAGTTGGAGGGCGCATATTTATACCCCGAACATTTAAGGGTGTTTTAGGGGTGCAAGGGGTTGTTTTCCGGGACCCATTTTTAGAACATAAGATGTATAGTTGTAGGAACTATTGTAATTAGTTAAGTGTGATTTGTAATAGTTTATAGTTCTTAGATATTCAATAAAGTTGTAAGAGGGGTGAGGCAGATGTTGGGGGATGCGCGAGCATATAAATATAGGACCATTCTCGCGCTCAGGGAGACGGCCAGCATACGCCCAGCGGACAACAACTCTGTAACCACATAACCAACTCTCGCCACCACCTACGACTCTGCCTGACCACTCTGTTTCCCAATTGTAACCTGGGATTTTATTATTTTGGGACTCTCCACGTACCACTAAACTCCGAACCAGCATAGCGTGCGACCATCGCGCACACATGGTTTAAGCAAAGTAAAAATAAAAAGTAAAAAAAGCCTTAATGATAGGCGATCTCCGGTCGGAGATGGCACCTCAAGAAGAAGAAGATGTTAAACGTATTTATTTTTTGTTGCACATAGCAATCTTATTGCACTACCTAATGCAAATATTCGGAGCTGGCGGACCGTTTCATGTTCGTCCCGATAGGGGTGGAGACTTTGGGATCTTGGGGTCCCGAAGCCTCTGTTTTTTTAGGGACCTCGGCGCGCGTCTTGTCGATGTGACTGGTGATCGGAGGGCTGGTGGCTTTTTCGCTCAAAGGGTCAGTCTGGCCATCCAGAGGGGAAATGTTGCCAGCCTTCTCGGAACGATGCCTCGGGGAGACGCGCTTGAGGATGTTTTTTATTTGTAGTTTTATATGTATTTATTAAGTTGTAATTTATTTTTAATTGTTTTATTTTAATTTATTTAATTTTTATCTTTATTGTCTTTATTTAAAATGTATTAGTAAGTAGTTGAAACTCAATAAATAAATGCTTACCTTACTCTTGATCTGTTTAGGTGTATCACTAAGGAATATAGATGCGTTAGCGTCGCTCGCGGACATCTTGTGTTGCGCTCCTTGAAGGGCGGGCAAGAAGGTGGAGTGTAGAAGGGCGGGCTTCGGCATCTTGAGGCGAGAGGCGACGTCGCGGGTCATACGGAAGTAGGGATCCTGGTCTATAGCGCACGGTACTAGGCAGGGTAACTGGAAACATATTAACATATTTTATCTGTCACTAGCAGCGCTCTGCGGGTTCACCCGCTTAACTACCGATCTCGTGTGAATATCGGGACAAAAAGTAGCCTAAGTTATTTACAATGAATCAATCTATGTACCAAAATCATCAAAATTGGTCCAGTAGTTTCGGAGCCTATTCGTTACAAACAAACGAACAAAAAAATCTTTCCTCTTTCGAATATAAGTGCTATTCTTTATAATATAAGACTAGTGCCAATAGCTGTCCTGGTAAACGTTGTTTTGCCTATATATAAAAAACGGGAAAAATATGATGTTGGTCGATTCTCAGACCTAACGAATTTACACAAAAATTTGTGGTGTTTTGCGGATTAGTAGTATTTATTTATGGAACACAATTTACTCGTAATTTATATGGATCAAGTTATCTGAAATAAATTAATTTTAATTTAATACTTACAACTTTATCACCAAATATGAAAGGGAATGACGTAGAGAACGCGGGCGCAGCCTCTATGCTCGGGAAGGTGATCTTCCCGATGACGTCACTGTCTCCGAACCCGAATATACCCTTCACCTGGTTGAAGGTCACGCATTTCTGTATCCGGATCATGTTGTGGTAGAACGCTGGACATTGGCTGGGGAGGAATGGGATGTTTAAGGGCTGCGGGTTCGATTCCCACCTCAGGAAAGTATTTATAAATAAATATTGCAGGACATTCCACACATCGCCATCTAGCCCCAAGCTAAGTAACTAGACTTGTGTTATGGGTGCTAGACAACGGATATACTATACTTATATACTTTTCTTTTGTAAATATATACTTATAATACATAGAAACAACCAGACCACAGACAAATATCTAAGCATAAATACTTGTCTGAGGCGGGAATCGAAACCGCAACCCTGTGTTTGGCAGTCCGGCATGGTGACCATTGTGCCAACTGGGTCGTCGAAAATAGTCCCAATCAGTAATCAAACATCCATTAAAAAATTGGCTCCCGACCAGAAAGTCTAAGTAGCAAAACGTCCAACAAAGCGAAAAGTCTAGTGAGCAATCTGCCTAGTTAGCTAATCGCCCATGTAGCAAAACGTCTAACTATCAAGAGGTCTATATATCAAAACGTCTATATAGGAAATCGTCAATTTCTTAAAATGCCTGGACACTTAACCACAAAAATGATTATAATAATACCATTTGAGGGCAAGTATTACATACATGCAAACTCTACAGACCTTCAAACTCCTTGATTTCAAGTGTGATATTTGATTGACATTAGGTACCGTACTCATGATTCTGGTATCGATCTTTATCTTTTGTTTGTTTAATTAAGTTTGTTGTGTCGAACATTTTTTTTTCTTTTTTTTGTAAATAATCGTCGCGACACCACACTGTTCAATGCGAAATAGAACGACGAAACGAAAATAACTGGATTGCTTTCAATGCAAAAAGTAGTTTAATAGATAGAAAAGTCATCAAAATCGGCCCACCAATTTAGTCTCTAGAACGCCACAAAGAAATAAACATACATACATAGACTGATAAAAACATCACCTCCATTGCGATGCGCGATAAAAAAGCGCGCGGGTAAAATACGCAAAAACCCAGGAAGATAGTTATTATTTTTTTAATATCAGAAGTTACTTCCACTTACCCAATAAAATCTAAATCATTAAATATAAAAGTGTTATTAGGATCGAAACCGACTGCAACTATATCCTTAGCATTATTGTACGCCATCTGTCTCGCATCTTCCACTTTCAAATCTCTCCAGAGTACTTTCTCATCGTCAGTCAATTGGATTATTAGAGGTACGTTGAATACTTCTTGTAACCATCTAAAATAAATAAATAAATCACTACATAGTATAAAATAAAGTCACTTTTCGCCGTCCCTATATCCCTTTGTATGCTTAGATCTTTAAAACTAAGCAACGGATTTTGATGCGGTTTTTTTAATAGATAGAGTGATTCAAAAGGAAGGTTTATATGTATAATACATGCATAATATAGACGTGCGAAGCCGGAGCGGGTCGCTAGTATTATTTTAATAAATAAAAATTGGCTTAGCACATCAAAATAATATTATAACCCATCAGAAAACTTCTAAATTCTACATAATGTAATGTCTATTCTAATTTTTTAAGGAAAGAATTGATTGTTTGTCTGAATTGAGTAGGCTCCGAAACTACTGGAACGATTTTGATGAAACTTGGTATGAGGATACATTGATTAATTGGGAGCGTTATAGGCTATTTTTATCCCGATATTCCCACTGGATCGGGATTTACGCGGGTGAAATAGCAAAGCGCTGCTAGTATATAATTAGAATTAAAAAATATGCCGGAATTTGCACACAGCACCAACTAGCAGCAAGCTAAGCAAAACTAGTTTCTGTAATGGCCCCTCTACATGATGGGCCAGCATGTCGAGAGTGTCGCAGCGTCTGATGGTTTATGGTTCGTGGGATGGCGACTGGATGGCCACGGTATTGGTTTTTCAGTTGCACATCAAAGTGGGCAACGATGGCTGAACGTGGCCAGTGTGTAGTTGCGTTTCAACCATCGCATGGCCATCTCGCTGGTCCAGTGCTGGGCCATCATGTAGAGGGGCCATAAAGTGTTAGAAGAGTTTAGAACAATGTAGTTGCATTTCAACCATCACAATATGGCCATCTTGCTGGTCCAGTGCTGGGCCATCTTGTAGAGGGGCCATAAAGTGTTAGAAGAGTTAAGAACAATGTAGTTGCATTTCAACCAATCACAATATGGCCATCTTGCTGATCCAGTACTGGGCCATCATGTAGAGGGGCCATAAAGTGTTAGAAGAGTTTAGAACAAGTATTAAAAGCTGACCACTTACTTAGTAAACATAAAAGGTATCAAATGTCCGACATGCATACTCTCGGAGGACGGTCCTCTACCAGTATATAGGTAGAACTTCTTGCCGGCCTCATGCAGGTTTAGGATAGTGTTCAGGTCTCGATGTGAGAAGAATATGCCCCGGGTTAGAAAGTGATGTGCTGGAAAATTAACAATAATGCATATCCTTCTAATTTATTTAAGTAAGTCATAGGAAAGAAATAAATACAATTTTATTTTCTAGACTGTTTGTTTGTTTCTCTTTCATGCAACAATTGCAGTGGTTGTCTCCCCTGACATTTGTTGTCTCCGAACCTCACCTTTTTTTCCTGTAACTTTTTCAAATCTCTGTATCAACTCGTCGTCGATCTTTTGACTTCCAAATCTTTCTGTAATAAACATGAATACTTTAATGCAAGAGCAAAATAGAAAGAGAGGATAGGCCTTTGCGCTACAGAGGGGTGGAATAAGCTAAAAATAAATAATAATAAGACCAAATAAAAGGATGTCTGCATTTGATCACTATTCTAAATGATAGTTAGTGACTAAATGCAGTCTAAAATATATACAAGCTCTTACAAGATACCCCTTCACTCGTTGCTCGAAGACCCCAAACTGTACAAGTCAGGAAATATAAAGCTGAGACAACTGAATTTCATTTCCTCACTTAGTATGGATCTTGGAATTTTCACTAAGAATGAGAGTCGAAAAAATTTGACATTGATCCTGTTTTAGTAAAATAAGTTTAACTTACTGATAAGCTTATCATAGTCAATTCCAGTCTCAGACTTTCCGCTGACTGTCCATGGGTCCACAAAATCCTCATCATCCTGAACTGATAGATTTTCTACTGGAATTCCTTCAGCCATGTTATCTAAAGGGCTGAAAATCGGTTGGAAATTACAAATTCTTATTATAGGCTACTTTCTATTCTAGTGTTCTATCGAGTGAAACAGTGTATGAGTCACCCGCTAGCTGAAAGTAAACCTTGCAGTCTGGAATTAATGGACCACATCAGCAGACATAGGTTATTTTACAGAAGACTCAATAAATGAAGGAATTTTAAGAAAAACAAAATTACTTACAGTAAACTAATTTATCTAAGAAGTAAATGCTGGTGCAGTCACACAATATTCTCACGTTTTTTATTCAAAAACCGAGTCGAATTTTCCTCCCCATTCCAATCCAAATATCGCTACGTTTTCAATTTTCATTAGTTCCCCATGCGGATATTTAGAATGGACTATGTTGCTATTTCTTTTCAACAAAGCTACTGGCTCTAAGTATGAAAGAGATAAATGCTTTAGTTATGACATACTTGCAGATTTGAAAATGAAACATTTCTGAAAACAGTGACAGTATAGTGTGACGTTGACATTTTACTTTCTTGATGACATTGACAACTAATTTATTAAGTTGCGTTCTGTACCTCAGAGCTTTGGTTTTGTATTTAAATGTTGCCCACTACTCCGGTTTTACAAAACTACGGGTTTTTGTGTTTTCATTCTAAGGCATTTATTTTATGATTGATCTTTATGTTTAGCAAAGGAAATAGAACAAAGTGATACAAACCAAAATACGGAATTTCTTGATTCGGTCGCTGCGCTAAAAGCCCGCGATAAAAGCTATGCAATAACTTAAAAAAACAGATTGAAAACGCCGGTTGATTGATTGGGTATTTATAATGCCCTTTTTTGTCAAATCGAAAATAAATAAACGTGAACAACAAAAGTGAGTGCCTGCAAATTATTGTGCTACCAAATAAAATAAATGAAGGAGGTTCTCAATTCAGTAGCTTCCTTATTGAACAGCTACTTTTATCATACTACAGATTTTAAAAATTAATATAACATTCTCTCCCTTTTTTTAAGCAAGTATACTACTTTGCTTTAGGATGGGGCTGGCAGCACTAACATCAGGTACGGAACGCATCCTAAAAAAACCAAATGATCAAAGAGAATTTAAATACTACGTAAGAAGAGACGGGACAACCATAGATTGCAATAGGATCGATTTACATGGCAATGCAATACCAACATAACAGAAATATATGACGTCATATAACAATACTACCAACCTAACAAACTATCAAATCAGTGCTGCTCGCGATTTTATCGATATCGATATCGATAAAAACAGGACGAGAATCGCTAGCCCCTCCAATGCTACTTTTTATAATACACATTAGGTAGGTACTTTCGAGTCCACATTATGAATCCAACCTTGTTTATTAAAATTTGAGCACTTTAATTACAAGCTTGGACTTAAATGGGGACTCGAAATAAAATTAAAGACTTTCTTATATACTTGAATAGTAATTTTATTAATAATGAGAAGGTCTGCCTTAAACAAATATTTATACATATACGTACAGATATTTGTACATAAATTATACGTACAGATATTTGTACATAAATATTTGTAAAAATTTACAAAAGACAATTAGTATATAACTGGCCATCATAACACAAGCCCACTGAGTGGTAACACGGTTATTACCCTGGTACTACTTTACCACCTGTGGTACTACGGTTATTTTTTTATAACTGTGGTACCACCAGAGGTACTACTGGGGTACCACGGTAATGAAAAAGTAACCGTAGTACCACTAGTGGTACTACTGGGTGTACCACGGTTACAAAAGGAGTGGCTTAGCTTGGGGCTAGATGACGCTGTGTGAAGTTTTCAACAGTGTAGATATATATTTAACTAGCTGTCCCGGCAACGTTGCTATGGTCAATTGTCAATAACGTGTCTATGGTTACTTGTCAATAACGCATGACGACACACTTTTTTGAGAGTGCAGTTGTCTACTACCTTGCACAGATTAATTGTGGAATATGTTAGATGTAATAATATCTAATATTTTGTAATATGTAATATCTTCTAACGATGACAACGGTTAGGGTATTATTGACCGAAAAAACATTGACCGACAAAGATTGACCGACTAAACATTGACCGACAAAACATTGACCGAAAAAAATATTGACCGACGAAACATTGACCGACAAAACATTCACCGACAAAACTTTGCAAAACAAAAGCATTGAGATGGTGGTTGAATATTTGGTGTGTTCTAAATTCAAACCCACGTTTGATTTTACTTCCATCATCGAATCATAGCTCCACTGCAGCTGCGTCCACTATTTTGGAGTTTGAATTTAGAACACACCAAATATTCGACCACCATCTCAAAGCTTTTGTCGACGAATGTTTTGTCGGTGAAAGATTTGTCGTTGAATGTTTTGTCGGTCAATATTTTGTCGGTGAATGTTTTGTCGGTGAAAGATTTGTCGGTCAATGGTTGTCGGTGAATGTTTTGTCGGTCAATGTTTTGTCGGTGAATGTTTTGTCGGTCAAAGTTTTGTCGGTGAATGTTTCGTCGGTCAATGTTTTGTCGGTCAATGTTTTTTTCGGTCAATCTTTTTTTCGGTCAATGTTTTGTCGGTCTATGTTTTTTTCGGTCAAAATTTTTCGGTCAATCTTTGTCGGTCAATGTTTTTTCGGTGAAAGCTAGTGATACGGATGACAACGAAGTCACATATTCCTGAACGAGTGCACGCATCTTACATTTTTAAGTCTTAAAAAACTGTCATTGCATGTTCCGGGAACGCGCCATATTATTGACAAGGTAACCACAGCAACGTTGACACATGATTAAACAAGGACCAGATTGTAAGGTTTCATACAACTCTCTGTGATAAGTACACTACTAGAAGCTTGACGCGCGCGCGTGTGTGAGTGACTAGGCTTGTGTTATGGTGACGAATACAAGATTCTATATTAAGAAAATAAAGGAAAATATCTATAAAGGAAAAGGAAAAAGAAAAACTTCCATATCGCACATTCCTTGAGAGATACTAATATTGGTGAAGTCGGTGTTTGAAGCAACATGACACGGGAAAACAAGCAACATTTAATTTTCATCTGGAAACACCTGGAAGTAAAAATTACAGCTCTAAAAATACACATAAAATTACAAAAATAGTTTGATGGAAAAAAGTACGATTAGGACTAGCGTACCGAGAGTCCCTTTACACATGTATTTCTAATAGCATTACATTTTGTAGTGGAATGGTGGGTACCAATTTAATATTGAATGATTCAATACTGACTTATTCATAATAATAATTCAGGTATGAATAAATAAATCATACCTGAATTACTAGGTCCCGCAATTGGTTCAACATGGGGTAGTGAAACTTCCATATCGCATATTCCTTGAGAGATACTAAGATTGATGAAGTCGGTGTTTGAAGCAACATGACACGGAAATTCAAGCAACGCTTCATCTGGAAGTGGAACAGCTTTTAAATTTTTTGATGGTATGGCTGACTTTCTTAGGCAATTTTTTGAAGTGAAAACTTCTTATGGCGCGTTGGGCACTTTTGTGGGTGAGCATTTTCAGCCGTTCTCGCGTTTCTTAATAAAAGCTCTGTCGTCGACGTGAGAGCCACACACATATTTTATACTATGCAGCTTTTCTATGGAAACATATATTAAATCTTCTTTGCCCTCAACCTGAACCCACTTCCTGCATCTGAAAATATTTTATAATTTTTTTTATTATAAAACCCGATCGATAATTATATAAAAAGTAAAAATAACCTACATAATCTGAAGTCTAGCTGGTTTACGTGCCTCATTCTCAGGTTGGGTTCGGTTTTTGAATTGAACCGATTTTTATAAAATTTATGTTGGACCAATCTAAATGTAGGTAAGTAGGTAAATCATATCAATAAAAAAAATCAATTTTCGAAATCGGTTGATAAATGACAGTGTTCTAAAGTACCTACCTAACAAACATAAAAAAAAAAGATTTTTTGAAGTCCGTTACAAATGTAAATAATAGGAGTGAATTAACACTTATGCTACTTCTATCTTAATTACGCTAGTGAAATCACGGGGCGCAGCTAGTACATCAATAAATATAAGCAGTTATCGATAGTTATTAAGACACATCACTAGTAACAAATTAAAGGTTAAGAAAATGTGAATAATGATTATTCCGAAGCTCCTATATTTACATGATATCTAAATACATTTAATTCAATGCTTACCGGGCCTCATCTGAAGGAAATTTCGCCATAAACATCCTGCTTTCGTAATTTGTTCGATTGGATTCCCACAATTTTACATACGTTTTTTTGGTGGCATGTCACTAAAACGTATTTACCAACACGTGCCAACAAAAATAAAACACTTTTCATTTATAATTTCTACTTATTTTAAAAGAAATCAAGCTAAAATATTTTTTACAAATGACCTAACCAAAAAATAAACAAACAGTAATCATAGCACTGACAGTAATATAACAGGATTAAGAAATGAAAGAGAAACTGTACTGTGGGAGGGTGATAGCAGTATCCGCCATTAATTGCCATGTCAATTCCATACAAAAGTTTTGTTTGTTCCGTGCTTCGATAGGCTGCAAATGATTGTCGTTCAACGTTGAGAGAGAACGTCGTCGCACATCCATCGCGTATTTACGAAATATCGTGAAAAATTGAGCGTGGAGCAGGCTCGTTTCTTTGTTCCAAATAATTCTGTATGGAACTTTGGTGTTGGACAAAGACGGCGGGTTGTTGTTCTTAATGGTGTCCGGCGACGATTCAAATGGTGGTCGTTTGTCGCGAAAAACTACTAGGTCCCCGAACCGTAGATCGAAGAAGTCAGATGCAGACATAGCGAAGAATTCAGCGTTGCGAAATGAATCGCAACCTTCTGTCCATAAAAGGAACCTTTACGTTGTTTCTTTCCCAATTATAATTTTGTTCAACCTTCTGAGATCAATTTTGTATCAGTTGTTTATTGTGTTCAAATATTTGTATACGGCGTCGCATCGATTGATGCATAAGCCTCGTAAAAACGGCGAGTGTAACCTAGAAGTTGTTGTGAAAGACGGTGTTGTGTCCACGGAGCTAGCCCACAACGAAGAGATGTCCCATGTCCACACCGTGGGCCCTGGAGACCCCCTGCTGGCCAAGCAGAAACATCATCACAGGAAAGCTTTTGAATATATTTCAAAAGCCCTGAAAATAGATGAAGAGAATGAAGGTAAGAAAGTCATAAACATGGCATTATATGAGCTTTGTGTGAGCTTTCAGTATGACTCATTTTATTGATTCAGGGATGTGTCTCAAGTTTCAGTAGACAGTTTTAAAGTTTCTTTGAAGTTGAATGAACCTTTGGTGTGTAATTTTTTATTAGGAATAAAAATAAAAAGGTATTTTTGATATGGCAGTCAAGACAAAAGACAAACAATTATATTAACTCAGTGACAAATAAACTGAGTACCTAACCACTGAAAAACAACAACAGTATTATACACGACGGTGTATGGGGCTGGTGTGATCAAAGATTGTGGTCTTTTCAAAAACTATTTATTTACTAACTCTATCACTATTAAAACTGTGGACTGTAATACTATTTGACGGTATTCTATACGATCACAAGCACTGTTTCTATTAACAAAACTATGAACTATCTATTACTGTTCGTCGCACTATTATTTCACTATAAGAACCCTATTTCTTTACGACTATTTCTCTATGAACACTAAAACAGAACTGCCTGGCGAAAGCTCGACGCCGCCCTTTTATACTTAGTTAAAAGTTTTCTCCAAAGTTCGGGAAAATCCGCGAAAATACATAAACAAACTTCTATGGACTAGGAATATTCTGGACGTCGAACTTTCGTTGTTGTCAAAGTCAATACTGCCATCTGGTGGCGGGTAGAGACAACTATACTATTAATCAATAATCTGTCACTGTCACTATTGATTGTCAGATTTCTGTCAAACACTATATTTCTTTTTGTTTAAGGCGCGAATTTTAAATTAATATCTTTTCTGTCCTGCACATACTCCCGCCGTGCAGCGTCCGCGGGTTCCGTCGGCGGTGCATCCTCTTGTGGTGCAGGATCGCGGGTGCAGGCTCGGAGATGTTGCAGGTTCGCTGGTGCCGGTT
Source organism: Idaea aversata (assembly GCA_907269075.1). Taxonomy (NCBI): domain Eukaryota; kingdom Metazoa; phylum Arthropoda; class Insecta; order Lepidoptera; family Geometridae; genus Idaea; species Idaea aversata. Next base: position 3,648,637 of record OU026100.1, read on the forward strand.
CTGTTGCCCTTGTTCATAGGGCGAGGCGCTCGCTATTGTCGTGGGCTGTCGTTGCTCTCGCCGTTGTTCCTCCTCACGACGTCGATACTGTTTATTCTGTGGCTCTACATGCCCTGGTTTTGGCACATTACTATTTGCTGCCTTTTGCCAGTGTCTATTTCTCTGTCTTCTTTTCTTCTTTTCTATATTTTCTGTTAAGATCTTGGTGTCATCCAGGCAGTGGTTGGCTACTCGATGCCTGATATGGTTGACTCGATGGCCCAAGGCTTGTGTGTTTTTGCCATGAATGACCCAGCCTAGTGGTGTTAGTGATGCCACCAGCTGGTTGCGTTCACCGATGCGGGTCTCTGTTGCAAGCAAAAGGTGCCAGTTGTCTTGGCCAATGATGATTTTCGGCTTGGCATGGCCGTAGACTGGCAGGTCATGAAGATGCTTGCAGTGTTGAACAACCTCTCTGGATAGTTTCTGTGGTGAGAGTTCTAAGTTCTTGACTGTCTGAGCTTCTATTTGTTCTGTGTGGCCGTTTTTCCCTGTAGCGGTGAACTTCACTCTATGAGACCTATGATGTGAAGACATCTTACTATGAAATGCTATGACGTGAAGTGGTTCATCTGGACCGGTGGCTCCAATCTTTTTTGCTAAGTTGCTATCTATAAGAGTGACCGTTGATCCGTCATCTAGTAGAGCAAACGTGTCGGCCACTCCCCCCGGTCCGGAAACACGAAGTGGTACTATTTTCAAGTAGGAGACCTGTGATGTCCACGCAGAGTTATCTTCCTTTCTGTTGTCTGTTGTTTTCTGTACTGTTGAGCTAGTTCTCTCGAAGTGGAGCATCCTATGGTGGTGTCGATTACACCCATCTATGTTGCATCTTTTAAGTTTACATGTGTGCTTCTTAGATCTATATTGTAGGCAGCTATAACACAATTTATGTTCTTTTGCTAAATCCCAGCGAACGTTAACTAACTGTGAGGTAAACTGTTTGCAGCCCGTAGCTGAGTGTCCTTCTTTTGTGCAGACTGGACACTTATATCTATGTTGAACAACGTAGGTTCGGTGATGTAGACGTTGTTCATTGTTCATTTTTGAAAAATTAATGTTCTCAGGCGGTGCGAATGGGCTGCAAATATCAGCTTCTCTTCTTATGAAGCGGCTGAATTTAGAAAGCTCTGGCTCTTGCTGTGGCTGTGTTGAGGCGAATTCGTACCACTTGTTCCTAAGTGTTGGTGTCAATTTGTCGACTAAGCCCTTAGTAATTTCTGGGTTGTACATATAATAGCCGCAGTTTAGCGCCTGTAGTGTAGCTACTATGTTCTCAATTTTCGTGGCAAATATGCAGACATCTGTGGGTGACTCTGTGAGGCGTTGTAATGACCTGAGTCGCTCCATCTCTATCATAGCTATAGCATTCGGTCGACCAAATCGTGTCTCTAAAGCTTGAATGACACGGGTTGGATCAGCGCCAGCAATGAGCAACCCCTGTACTGCTTCCTTAGCTGGTCCTCGCAGGCTTCTTCGGAGCCTGGCCATGTTTTCTACAGGTGAGATGCTCGGAGCGGTCTCATAGTAAGCAGCACGGTAAGTTAGCCAGTCTTCGTATGCTCCACTAAATATAGGAAGTTCTGTGGAGCGTGGTGCTCGCTGTGCAGCTTGGACGGCGCTGGCTATCGCAGTTGTTAACTCTTGAATTTCTGTTCTAGGTTGATGAGGCAAAGTGGTTTGATAATCTGCTGGTGCCCAGTTCAGTTTCATTGTAGACGGCGGCGGCGGCGGCGCGGCTGGGTTTGTTTGACAGGTTGGCAGGGCAGACGGCACTGGCATCGGGTTGACCTTTGGTACTTGTATCGATGTAGTGCAGAAAGTCATAGTAGTTGGTTCGTGTTTCGACTGCAGAGTCGGGGGCCAGCATGCTGAAGCGACTGGCGGTTCAGTGGTTGAATATTGGTGCGGGGGCCAAGACACGGCTCTGGTCTCTGGCCGGGCAAATGCAGCGTGTGCTGACAAAAGGTTCGGTTGCCAGCATGCTGTAGCGACTGGCAGTGCGTCCGGCGCAGCTCCGGTTGTCCGCGGCGGCTGCGGTGGCAGGAGCGGCGGCCGTGCTGGGACGGTGGCTCCCGCCGGTAACGTCGTCAAGTTCTCTAGGGTTTCACAATACTGAGGTTCGGATCCGGAAACTTCTGAAGCTGTATCTTCCTCGTCATCTATGTTTTCTATTTCCATCTGGGCAATGCGGATGGCAATGAGGGCAGCTTCGGATCTATAATGTGCGAGTTCTGCGTTTGCTCGTGCTTCTTCTATTCTAGCATTCGCTAGGTCTATTTCAGCCCTGGCTAGGGCCAGGTGGTGTTCTCCGAGTTTCTTCTCCCTCGTGGAGCTAGTAACTGTACATACTGTGTTCGGAGCTATTCTATGTATGGCCGAGCTAGGTGAGGCCATGGCAGTTGTAGAAACTGGAGGTACTACTGTAGGTACGGTGAGCACGGCCAGGGTGGCCGCAGGCATGGCCATGTTGGCGGTCCCGCTAGCTACGGGTCCTGCCAAGGCAGCTGTCGTCACGGCGGGCACGGCTGCTGCGGTCGAAGTAGACGCGGCGGCGTCTCTATTATCTGTAGATCGCGTAGTTACCATCTTGTTCTATCTTTGATTAATCCGGCGAGTTATGACCAATATACACGACGGTTACTATTTTCTATACAATCTTTGATGAATCCGGCTCGCGAAGGACCAATATACACGACGGTGTATGGGGCTGGTGTGATCAAAGATTGTGGTCTTTTCAAAAACTATTTATTTACTAACTCTATCACTATTAAAACTGTGGACTGTAATACTATTTGACGGTATTCTATACGATCACAAGCACTGTTTCTATTAACAAAACTATGAACTATCTATTACTGTTCGTCGCACTATTATTTCACTATAAGAACCCTATTTCTTTACGACTATTTCTCTATGAACACTAAAACAGAACTGCCTGGCGAAAGCTCGACGCCGCCCTTTTATACTTAGTTAAAAGTTTTCTCCAAAGTTCGGGAAAATCCGCGAAAATACATAAACAAACTTCTATGGACTAGGAATATTCTGGACGTCGAACTTTCGTTGTTGTCAAAGTCAATACTGCCATCTGGTGGCGGGTAGAGACAACTATACTATTAATCAATAATCTGTCACTGTCACTATTGATTGTCAGATTTCTGTCAAACACTATATTTCTTTTTGTTTAAGGCGCGAATTTTAAATTAATATCTTTTCTGTCCTGCACAGTATTCTTAGAAACCTTTTATCAAAACGCAGGTCAAAAAGAATTAGCAATAGAACTATACAAGAAAGGTATATACGAGTTAGAACGGGGCATAGCTGTCGACTGCTGGGGCGGGCGCGGCGACGCCTGGCAGAGAGCCCAGCGACTACATGACAAGATGAAAACCAATCTCGGGATGGCTAAAGACAGATTACATTTTCTTGGTATGAACAAAAAGACTTCAACCTAAATACTCACACGACATTAGCTCCAGCTATTTACAGCCTTTTATTTTTTTTCATGGCTGTGTGTATGCATGCTCGCTTCTTCTCATGTATCATACCTATAAAGAGATTTAACTTTGCAGAGGAATAGAGAAAGAGACTATAGAAGATAGATTAATACTTCCACAAAACAGATACATAAACACAGAAAGCATACAAAGCAACAACTGCACAAATGGGCAGCCTCATTGCTAATTCTTCACACAAAAAGAACCCAAATAAAGACATCTAGCTGTAGATATTAAACTTATTGTTAATTACAGATACTTTTATCCTTTTGTAATATTTTAAAATACTTCAAACTTTTAATAAAGAAAAGTTGAATCACTCTCTATTCTGGTCCGATTTAAATCTCTTTAAATACCTACCAATACAACACAGTACCTATATTAGTCATCTTTACATCTATTTTAATCTAAGTATAATTAAATTGTCTGTAGCGAACCTAGTGGCGCTCAGTAAATTGGGCGTTGACAGTGAGCCAGAAAGGAGTGACAGAAAGCCATCGGAGTCCCCACTTAAGGTCCGAAGGCCGCTAGAGAAGTCGAAGACGACGTTGCTAGCTCATATTGACAGTAACAGTGGCATGAAGCCACCGAATGAAGGTAGAAATAGAAACTTGACACATATGCTTAGCTTCGACATAACCTACTGCAAAATCGTATAAAGAAAAACTGGTTGAAGTGAATAACATGTTTTGCGATAACGAACTAATCAACTAAAACACTTTGAATACTAAATTCACCAGAATTTTAAACAAAATACTTATATAATTGGCATTATTTGCATGTAGGTTTATGCTTTTGCATTTAAGCGCATCCTTTTTATTTTATCACCATTCGTTGTTAATATTTTTTTTTGCGTCTTTTTTTCGATTGTTGCTTCTTTGTGTGTTGTGTTTTTGACTTGTTAATAAAAATGTCCGCATCGCAAGAGCTTTACGTAACCTATTTACCTACTTACATTTATTTTTAAACAAACAAGTTCTGTAGAAAAAAACTGTCCTATTTACTAATGAAACATCACGCGGTAAAACTTAAATGAAGCCCACGCATACTACGTAGGTTGTCGAACTATGACCACACTTTTATTTGTTTAACACGTAATCAACGTAGGTAGGTACCTATCTACTAACTAATACGTACCATGATCCTATTAGACAACAAAACACGCATCCAAGACCTCCGTTTCAAAAATAGCTTAACATTTGATCTCTAGAATGCCCTTCGGCTTTACTTTACCCGCAGAAGTGCCGCCCGATCCTGTAAAGACATTCTGACAAAAAAACAAATAGAATGTATGCGATTAAGGCTCCAGCTATCTAAATTTCAAGTTCGTCGCAATCGGTTCAGTAGTTTTCGATAGAAGAGAAACTTTCTCATTGATGAAATTATATTACTAAATTGGATTATTTTACCAGTAATCGATATACCTATTTTAAAAATTCTTTAGTTAGTAAAGGCCCACCTTAAGTCATATGAAACTAATTAAATTAAGGTGAAAGGGTACCCGCGCTCTCCATACAAACGTAGTCGACTGTTTCCTCCCTGGAAAATGACACTAGCACAAATATTTTTTTGCCATAAAACCTATAACTGCCATGACTATGCGCCTATGTTTTGGTTTTTTTTCATTTTCTAATTACCAGAGAAATAAAAAAATAAAATTATAAAATTAAAAAAATCAAAAAATAGGGGCATGGTCATGGCAATTATAAGTTTTATGCACCAAAAATATTTTCTCTAATGTCATTATCCAGGGAGAAAACAGTCGACTACGTTTGTAATAGTTTGTATGGAAAGAGCCTTCGGTACCCTTTCCTCTTAAGCCAAGATACTGAGTCGACATACCAATGAAGTAAACTAAACTTACCTAAAACACGCAACGCAACCTTGCAACATTCAAATCACGCTAAAGTATTTTATTTCAATACGGAAACGACTCAAGCTTCAATGTCTTGTCTAAAGTGAGCGCCAGATATAAGTCTGCGCGAACATAGACATCTAATATTATGTGTCTCCGCGTGATTGGTGGTTAGACGATGGCAAAAATTAACACAGCAAACGATTGAAAACATGTAACACCTTACACTTAAGGCGCATATAGGACCCAACGGCAAAAAACCTTTGGCCTATGTTTGTTTTTATTTATTGCAGGGAAAATTGTTAATAGGTGTTTTTGAGTGCCGTTTGTAAGAGAAATATTTTGCTACATTTGGCATAATTAAATGATAAAAAGTCAAAATAAGACGGCATGAGTGTTTTTTGGCTAGAAACGACAAGAAATAATGATAACAAAGCAATACTTGAGCATATACACAAATAGAAAAAATTATCCGTTTTTTCTAGATTACAGTTAAATTGATACTTAGTATTTCGTGAATGAGATGTGGAAAAAAGATAATATTAGCATTTAAAGACGCGTGTTATTCATTTTCTTCATCAACATCTGACGCCATTACACATAATATAGGAACTTCAAGAACCTAACCTCCTTGCAGACAAGTATTTTTTGTTCGAATATTTGCAATAACTAAGAATTTTAACCAACGTCGGCGTCAGGCATATCGGAGACCGGTAGATGACAATAATTGTAACATCATCACGCAATTTTAACGTATGTGACAATATTTGGAACGTCATCGATTAGTTCCAATTTTGACTACGCACAAACATACTCGGCGCGTACTCTACCTAAGTACTTGTCCATCTCTTTGTTAACGTAAACACGGTGATGTATTCACGTATTGTGTACTAAAACCTTTGTGATATAAGAAATAATATGACGGTAGGAGTTGTCGTGATCATGGTATAACATACTCTGCCTTTTCATTACAATTTCATTTACATATTACATTTCCAAAGTCAACTTGAGACTTTGCTCGTATGATGTAAGTTCGCACTCAGGTCTCAAGTTACTTCGGTGATTAATAAGTCATGTCATTGCAGAATTGTTAAATGTTTCAGAGTAACACTTACCTACTTGTATAGGTACAGTATGGGTCATAAGTGAATGATTAGTTTGCTACAATAATACTTTCAACAAGTATTGGAGTTACGACCTTCTTCTAATAGACGTTACACACAAACATAAACACTTGAATTAAAAGTACTCAGTGTGATTATTATTTTCAACATGTTAGCTATGTCTTTAGTTTTGTGAGTGGTATAAGCCGCCATCTGCTACACCGACCGACGCGACGTGGGTTCGATCCACAGGTTACGTTGTTATAAAGTTCAAATAGTGCTGCACAGGATTGTAAACGTTACGGTAGGTAGAGACTTTTGACCGTTGATTGTACGTAACGTACGCCCGTTTTATTTTCCGCAACTACACCTCTTTGGTGGGTCGTTTTTGCGTGAGCTTCCCAGCTCCTATGCTACCCTCTCACCTTAATTGACCGTGTCTAAAAGAACTCGTAAATACCTCTTGAGGGAAATAAGCCGCGGGTTTCATTACGATGATTTCCATTAGTGTATAAAAATTTTCGAAAGAAAATTCCATTGGTGCACGACCGGCTGAGATTCGTTTGTACCCACGACTCTCGGAATTAAAGTCTAGGTATCTATTTACTCATGTGCCAATACTTACCTATCTACCTCTTTTTCTATCCTACCCTATGAGATAAGAACGATCGAACTCTCAAGGCATAGGTACTTTTTTTTACGGAATCCTCACGGATGCCCGTCATCCCTGGGGTGACGACGGGTTATGTCAAAGTCAAACCGACTAAAACTGTCCAGTGACCCTCCTCTGTGCAGCTTGGAGGCCCGGGTCTCATTCGAACTCTCCGGAACCTTCCTGCACCGCTTTCATCCCGGGGTAAAACTTCCATCCACAAAGCTTGGCGCGGGGCCCTACGGCAGCCAGTTCCAGGTCCGCTTCTTCGAACGATCAATCCTCCCAGACCCCGCTCTGATCGGTTAAGGGACTAGATTCCCTTTTGGTCGCCTTTTACAACGGGCAGGGGCTACCGTAACCTTATTCTATTACACCCAGACTACCAGGGTCCAAGACATAGGTACCTACACCTACATAAAAGGTCGAAATATCTGCTACCTTTCGTCATCATGAATTTTTAAATTATGCGAGAAGCGTGCTCTGTTACATAATAAAACCGAAATGACCTTATGTAAATAAGTAGGTATTGGTATCTCATCCGAACAAGCTTCTACTTAGCACTTTGTCAGACGAAATTCGCATATTTTGACGCTTTTTCTTAGAAAGATAAGATTTATTTCGCCAAGCACACGATACAAGACAATCAGAAAATAGTAAGTAACAAAAATAAAAGCATACATAAACACATAAAAATAAAAACAAATAAATAAAATAAACATAATAAAATAATAGTAAGAGTAAGAGAGCAGAAATAGCTGCACCAACATTTTGCTGACACAGCCGCTGGTCTTCCGGCATAAGCTAGATCTTAGGCGTAAGCTAGACGTGCAGTTTATGTGGTTCATCAGTATTTATCAAAAGATCAATTACCGTGGTCATGTAAGCTAGTGTATTGATGATAGATGTCATTATTTACCTAAATGCTTTGCCTGTTTATTCCGTCGTCGATGGAATGTAATCCATCAGTATTTACTGATGAACCACATTGTAAATTGACTGTTTAGCCTTTGCCGTAAGGTCCGGCACGCCAAAATAATATCTTTTTGATAATTTTAAGCCTAATAAATAATTAAGTATTGGAAAATTATGTTGTAAAAGCGTATTTAATAAAATAATGTAAGTACGTAAGTTACATTTTTTATTTTTAACTTGGTCATCTTTACAAAAAACGACCATTTCTTCTAATTTGGCGGGCAAGTGGGTCCATTTTCTTATATGCAAATTCGCTAAATATCATGGTCCGAATTAAATACTAAACGTAACGTTTCATGTAAATCGGTTCGATTAAAAATTAAGACATTTTTCTCTGTTAAATTGTTTTTTTATTGCAAAAACTGGTTCACATAAAGGTTACAAAACTTTCTACTTCGTTAAAAATTGTCTCTTAGTTCCCAGACAATTTTATCCGTCTCAAATCGATTTTTTCTATTAATAATAACAGCGAGACGTTGTTACAGAACTTCTCTAAAGTTATTGAATAGAACCTGAGTCAATTCATTTGCTCACGCTTCATACACGGTACCTACTTCTGAAGAAAATAGCGTATCAGTAACTGTAAAATTACGAAATATAACCATATTTCGTAAGAAGATAACTGTGTTCATAAAAGAAATACGTGTAAATTACATATACCCACGCTTTATTTTGATATTCAAGAGACGAAAAAATAACCCAATATAACCCGTTACCCAGTAACTAAGTCGCTCTCAATATCGATCTTGAGTGCGTATCAATCGAGTGAGTCTTGAGATGTGGTCACTATCTTAAGTTAGGCGTTAATTAATAGATAAAACTCAAGTTTTAACCAGGCTGATATCGCTCTTGAGATTTGAGACTGATCTTGAATGACAGTAACGCTTTGTTCTTACCTTAAATGATATGTTCTTACCCTATGGTAGGTAGTGTCGTCATATTTTGCTGTCAACTTGTTTTTTTTTTTTTTTTTTTTCTTCAGTTATGGCTTCGCACGGTTTGTGCATATAGCCAGTATCAAGTAATATTTTGCATCAAGTTATGGCCCGATTTACAGAAATCGGGCTCAAAGTGTTTCAAGATGGTCAAGTCGTCAAGTCACAGTTTGTCAAGTCAGGGGTCATAGTAAAGCGGTGGCTACTTTACTATAACCTTGTAGGAGATTTTGGAGGCAACGAGAAAAGTCCATGTTTGACACTGATTTTTACTTTCACTACACTTGTGCACTTTCACAGAACTAAATTAGATAACTTTCCACCGGAATTATACAATTTAACTCGGTTTACAACTAAGTTTCGTGTAAATAAAACTGCAGCACGACATGTTGTTGGCTCGTTCCCGCCAAAACTCCAACTTGTTTTTAATGTGAAAATATTTAAAAAAATGTAAGATTTGTATGACCCGCAATCAGACTTGAGTTCACGAAACTACATCTTGAGACGGTTACGTATCATAATAACTAAGTTCAATATAACTATGTTCGAAATAACTACGGTCGATTCACATAAGTTCATAATACCTAACGGTCGATTGGGCTACACATTATAATAACTAAGTTCAATATAACTATGTTCGAAATAACTAACGGTCATAATACCTACAGTTTAAAATACCTAATGGTCGAAATACCTAATGGACGAAACACCTATTTAACTACAATTAATTCAACTACGGTTTTTCACCTGCGGTTTAAAAAAATCAATTTTATAAAATCCCTAACCATGTAAAATGGGTAGAATTCGCTTCTAGCACTCGCCGGCCGCTACCGCGGCACCGCTCGCTTCGCTCGCTCGGCTCGTGCGTTGTGGTCGCAGTTCTAACATAAACCTAACCTATCCATGTCGGTTCTGGGTAGGGAGTTTTCCGGGTGGGTCTTTATATGCTGCCTTTATCACGCAACTAGAGACGAATTTTACCTATTTGACTTGATTAGGGAAGCATATAAAGACCCATCCGGAACACCCCCTACCCAGAACCGACATGGATAGGTTAGGTTTATGTTAGAACTGCGACCACAACGCACGAGCCGAGCGAGCGAAGCGAGCGGTGCCGCGGCAGCGGCCGGCGAGTGCTAGAAGCGAATTCTACCCATTTTACTTGGTTAGGGATTTTATAAAACTGATTTTTTTAAACCGCAGGTGAAAAACCGTAGTTGAATTAATTGTAGTTAAATTAACCGTAGGTGTATTTTATAAAATTGATTTTTTTAACCGCAGGTGAAAACCCGTAGTTGAATTAATTGTGGTTAAATTAACCGTAGGTGTTTCGTCCATTAGGTATTTCGAAAATATGCCAAACAACCATTAGGTATTTTAAACAGTAGGTATTATGACCGTAGTTATTTCGAACATAGTTATAATGAACGTAGGTAAATTAACCGTAGGTATTTCGTCCATTAGGTATTTCGTTCATTAGTTATTTCAAAAATATGTGAAACAACCATTAGGTATTTTGAACAGTAGGCATTATGACCGTAGTTATTTCGAACATAGTTATATTGAACTTAGTTATTTTGATATGTAACCCTTGAGACATATTTTGAGAGCTGAGTTTGATTTATTAATACGGTATGACTCAAGTGATACGTCGCTCTTTAATCACGTCTTAAGATAGGTTTATTAATCAGCGCAACAACTCAAGAGCAAACTCAAGATTGAAATCGATATTGAGTTCGGTTTATTAATACGGACCTAAGTATAAAAGTAGTGTATTGTCGCCAAACACTACATTTGTTAATTATTTCTTACACCCCTGACTTCGTCCGCGTAGGGGTCGAATTTTCCGAAATTCTTTCTTAGGGTCAATTCACACGTACCACTACCACACCACAGCCACAACCACACCACAACGACGACGCCATGTGGTCGGGCGTATATTTTGTATTGAAAATGAATATTACAATTTACACGTACCAAATTTTGCCGTTGTTATCGACCACCTGTGTAATACGACCACATCACAACCATATCGCGACGGCAACGCCAACACCACCGGCGGCGGCACCGCGGCCACATCGCCACGACATGACGTCATCAACAGCGCGCGCCTAGCTGGCGCCTGCGCTCCCCCCTTTCATTCTGCTCATACACATGACCACGTAATTACCACATCGCAACGACAGCGACAACGCAACCACATCGACCGACATTTTGTCGGTACCACAACGCAACTGCAAAAAGCCGCTGCGATACTATTCACACGTAACCACAGCTTGACCACATTTTGTCGCTGCGACGTGGTGTGGTTGTGGTACGTGTGAATTGACCCTTAGCGTATGCCTACGTCATAATCTGTGTACCAAAGAATAATGCCGCATACCGTCCCAAACAAAACACTACGATGTGTCGTACTTCATTTGAAAGGTCTTAATTAGTACTCCATTTTATATTATGGTAGCAAAAAAATCCCACCCAGTGGAATCGAGATATTTCGTCATCAATACAACGTCTCGTACTATGAAAGTAATAGAACTCGCATAGCCATTACTGTTTAATAAAACGTGTAACACCTTCATGTGGTAGCTCAAATGAAAGGCCTCAACAAGGACTACATTTTTGTTGTACTAAATGAGGCAATATCCTTTTAGCCTGACATTTTTGCTAATTATTCCATGGAAAATTGTTGTTAGATGTTATTGTACCGTTTGTTTAGAAAATTCTTTGACGTTTCTAAGCCTATCCAAAAAGTAAACATTTGAATCACCAAAGCCGGCTTTAGAGTTTTTTGTTGTTTCTTGTTGGATAAGTTTAGAAACGACGACGAACTTTTCGTCTTTAAATTATAGCTCTACTAAAAAGTAGCAAAACATTCACAAAAGATACACACAATAACTAGACAACTTTCAAGGAATAAATAATCTATACTAATATTATAAAGAGGAAAGATTTTTTTGTTTGTTTATAACGAATAGGCTCCGAAATTTTAGATACACACACAGGCTAAAGATATTTTGCTCTTGACTCCTGTTTGCGCCTTAATTGGATTATGTAGATCAGGCACAGTAGAAAAATTAAGATGTCCAAAGTGTTTCCTTCACATTTCTTTTTACGAAAAGCGACCTGAAAACAGTCTCATTATTTTAGAAAGATACTTAATAATTTAACGGCAAAGTCGCTCGGTAGATATTCCCTAATGGACTTAATCCATTAGATAGGTACATTCGGCAACAAAAGTAGATGCTCATTAAGAATTTTACAATGTTTTACACTCAAGTAGAGCTTTAAAGTCGTGCTTGAGTTGGAGGACAATAATCACAAAGAATAGCATAAAGAGTAACTAAAATAATAGCAATTTCAATACTCTACGGTAAGCTTCCAATTGTTTTTTGAACTGTACAGTATGGGTCATACCATGATGTAAATGATCAGATTGTTACAATAATACTATCAACAAGTATTGGAGTTACGACCTTCTTCTAATAGACGTTACACACAAACTTAAATACTTGAATTGAAAGTACTCAGTGTGATTATTATTTTCAACATGTTAGCTATGTATTTAGTTGTGTGAGTGGTATAAGCCGCCACCCGCTACACCAACCGACGTGGGTTCGATCCTAAGGTTACATTGTTATAATGTTCAAATAGTGGTGCACAGGATTGTTAACGTTACGGTGGGGAGAGACTTTTGACCGTGGATTGTACATACCTACCTACGTTTTCCGATATCCACAGATGTTGCTTTCGGCCATAAATGAAATGTCAAACTACAAAATAAAACTGTTATTTTGTCAGTAAAAGTGATTTTGACTTTGACATAGGTATTAGGTATACTAACAATGTATTAGAAATTTTATATCGTCGTAAAAGCCAGACCATTTATTTCTTTTGCCCGATTGGTGCCCGGGCAAACTCTTGGAGGTTTTTCTGAGGGCATGTCCTTTACGTAACGCAAGTTCATATGAAAATCTAGACGAAAACAATACTATAGGTATGACAATAAAATTAAATGAGCATAATCAAAAACCTATAAGGTATCTTTTAGGAAAGCGTGCTACGTCTTAGACCGCATCGTCACCTACCTTCAGGCAGCTGTGATACTGGTCAAACGCAGACCTATCATATGTAAAAACACAAACGTATGTTACGACATTTTAAACAACGTCATCTATCCCCAAACTAAGCAACTATGGTGACCAGAAAACTGATAAAATTTCTCATAAAATAGTATTTTGTTAACTTAAGGGCCAGTTATCTCCTTTCTATATTGCATCCTAAATCCATCCTAAATCTGACTTTTTACACATAACACTTTCGTATATGGAATAATAAAAAAGTATACATTTGTTTGGAAAAACTGAATCGTAAATCGTATATAAAAAATAAATATAAACAGTAATTTTTCTTTAGGTTTTATTAAATGTACCTTACCGAGAAAGGCTAAAGAGTAAGCAAGCCAATCGAAATCTAGACTGAAGTTTTTTTGGTTCAAGGATTTCAACGTGTTATTTTTTGCGTGGGTTTTATTGCTTAGCGTAAAAGAGTATTGACACTTGACACACTATTGTGTGCTTTAGGTATCTACCTATACTTTTTTATATTAAGCTATCAAAGTAATAGTACGTACTTATATTTTTTGCACAATCACTCTAAAATTGCGAGTGCTTCGTCGGTCCGCCCGCGAGGCGACCGCCCGATCGGGCGGACCGCATACAGTAATAAATCCATGGGGCAGACCGCCCGATTGTAATTTATACCTACTTATTTTAATAACTTACTTAGATTTAGTACAGTTAGCAACAAAATCGGTTTATTACAATTAATAAAAACTACAGACTGGAGTTATGAATTCAAAAACCGCTGGATCTTTGCTCAATTAAAAAGGACATGATAATCCTTTGTGATGACCTTTTCAATTTTACGTAAAGCCTTTTTATCAGTTATTTACTTACACTGCATGTCGATTATGGAGTACAAAACCCCATAATAATGTAGTACCTATTAAGCTGTAGAAGATGTATTTCCTACACCAAAAAATAGGGTTGCCTGTTTCACTTTCTAAGATGTTTGTGGAGAAAAAAGTCTAAACTTGTGAAAAAGCACATAAAAAACCAGTCATTGCGATTCGTACTCGTTCGCCGAGGGTTCCATACATTACTTCCAACTCTCTTTCTCTACCCTTGCAGTGGTATGGTAGTTACCAATTATCTTAACCCATATTTCGTTTGAAATATAAAAAAGATGAAAATTAAGGTAAATTATGGTATACTTACAAGTTTTTGCGAAAATGTAAATTTGCCCATATCTATAATCATGTTTACTCAAGACCTCGATTTTTATACACCTAATAGGGACTATATAGACCTCAGTATCTAGTATGAATTTCAACTTGCTAGGTCCACCCATTCCTGAGAAAATCGGTGGTAACACATTCAGACTGACAGACGAGCAAGAAAGTGATCTTTTAAGGGTTCCTTTTTTACCTTTTGAGGTACGGAACCCTAAAAATGTGCAGATTTGGCTCACTTGCCACAAACCTCAGTCAGTGATGGGTGGTTGTATATAATGGCTCGAAGTCCAATCAATCTGGATGTCACTAAATTTAGTGACTATTTTGTAGATTAATTGGTACAGAAAACATCATTTTTAGGGTTCCGTACCTCAAAAGGTAAAAAAGGGAACCCTAATAAGATCACTTTCTTGTCTGTCTCTCCGTATGTCATCACCCATTTTCTCAGGAACGAGTGGACCTAGCAAATTGAAATTCATACCAGATACTGGGGTTTATAGTCTCTATTAGGTGTATAAAAATCAAAAGTTCTGAGTCAACATGATAAAAAGATATGGGCAAATTTTCATTTTTGCAAAAACTTGTAAGTACCAAAATTTACCTTAATTTTCAACTTTTTTATATTACGGATTTTTCCCAATACTTGTGCTGTAAGACCTAGCTTTTAACCAAAATTGACAATTTCAGGTCAACTGGAAGTACCCTATTGGAATTTTCCTTTATGTGTGCTGTAAGACCTTGTTTTTAGCCAAATTTCGTGATTCTAGGTCAACGGGAACTACCATACCTATAGGTTTTAGACCCAAGACCTATAGCATGCAGGAAAAATTCCAAAAAATAAAAAAGTTGAAAATTAAAGAGCGTTCCCATACGTTTACATAGTTAAACCAATTTAACTTGAGCCTTACATTATAAGGGCGCGCAAACGAAACAGGGGTCAAGTTAAATTGGTAACAACCGTACCACTGCAAGGGTAGAGAAAGAGAGTTAAAACTAAATTACGGAAGCCTCGGCGCGCGAGTACGACTCGCACTTGACCGGTTTTTTTTATTAGTAATTGGAATTGCTATAACCAGCAACACAGAACCACTAATATGGTTGAAATGTAAAATGAAATGTAGAAGGTAATTAATATCTATACGTTAAGTAATTTATTTTAGTTTATCTATTCATACAGTTGAATAACGTGTGTACTAATGTACTTACTTAGCTTCAGATTATTGTATTCAGTATACAATTTATAAACCATTTTTTACTTTTATTTCATCAAATTATTTTGTCGCCGACTGTACTTTTATAGAAAAATAGGTATCAAATAAATTCGGGCGGAACGCGGAACGAAAATAATATTTTTTTTGCAATACTGCGGTTCGCCCGATTCGGGCGGTCGCCTCGCGGGCGGACCGACGAAGCACTCAAAATTGCTGCCTTTCTGGTTGCACTTTCTAATAATTTCTTTTAGAACTACTTTCAAAATTTAAAGCTTCGAAGTTATGAATTGCTTCCTACACTATCTATATTAATTTATTGACAATAACGTGAATGGAACTAGTTATTTAATTGAAAGTTAATAAAAGTTTCAAAGTAGTTAAATTGACGAATCGCCCACTGACTAATAATTATGACAACTGTTTATTTGTCTCGTCTTCCTGTTCAAATGGCTCGACTGAATTGGTTAATCTGTAAAGTGATATCTAATAAATATGGAATACTTTTCATCCTGTATCAAGCCAAGTTTTCAACCACTCCTTGTTCCAATATTCAGAGGCGGATTCTGAATTTTGGTTTTGCATTTGGGTTCACAAAGCTTGCAGAGTCAACTCATAAAGGTATAAGTTTTTTTTTAGTTTATTCACTTATTTAAAACTTTACCAGCCCTTTTTACTAAAGGTCGAATTTTCAAAAACCGTTCTAAGTGCTCCCCAACGTTCTTACTCGTAGCTAGTAAACTCGTGTAGTTTCTGAGATTCGTTGTCGAGTCTTTTTCTTGGAAACTATAATTTGATCAGCATTTAATCACTATAGATTTATCAACGACAAAATTATTTTATGTTTAGGTCACTACCCCTAATTTCCTACATAAGCATAACCTTATATATTCGGTAGCATAACGCATACAACTACCAAAAATATATAACTACTAATAGTACCGGTTTGTACAGGTAAACCTCGAAAAGTGTTGTAAACAGTTTTGTTTTTAATCCCCTCAAAGGGTTTAAAACCCTCTCTAAAAATACTAAAGCTGCGGAACCACGAAATATTTAAAGTCCTCATAAAATTTCCATTTACCTCTGCAGGCATTTAGATTAGTTTAGTATTGTCCATAAAGATATTCAAATTGCAATGAAATAGAGAGACCACTGACCTGAACATTTTCATTAGCCAAAACTTTGATCCCGATTGAGATAACGCCTCAAAAGGACTTAAGTTGACTTATTTCAAAGCCCTTAATTGAGGACAATGTTTAAAATGGTTCAGATGATCTCTCTCCTCCTCCTTTCCAATTTAGTTGATGTTGAACCTCCTCAATTCAATTATCTGGACCATTTGCGTCAGATCTTTCTATCCTGGATTGTCGTTGAAAGCTTTACGGTCCACCAAGTGGCGGGTGTTTTTTATGTTTCGGAACTTTGTGGACACATTCAGAACAGTCCTGACTAAGCTTTCTTCCCTGCACATAAGAACGTACCTACCACTGAAATCTACTCTTCTTTAGCTTGGCTACAACAGCAACTCTTCGTTTATGCAGGTTTCGTAAGCGAAGACGTTTACACTACAAAAACCTATAAAAATAGTGAACATGGACCCATACCGCTCAATGACAACAGCGAGGTGTATGAAGGCAAGAGAATGCTGTGCTCCTTTAAATGAACCCCTGAGGTATTCCTTCAGATGTTCACTCTATTCCATACACTCTAACATTAAATGTTTTTGATTGTCCAACCTTTTATCTGTCATGCCCAGCCAGCACAGCCCACACAAGAATCTCCGTTGATGCGCGACCCTTTGTCCTGAGTTGAATGTTTATAGGAATTGTAGGTACCTAACCTACCTACCTACTGCTGTACCTCCGTTTCACTTCAATAAATCACATCCACTGAGCACCATTGTGTTATACTCATTGGCCGTGAAATTTAAATAATACAGACATCCTAGTTGTTAAATGAACTGAAATTGACATAGATTTTACTCATGGAATAAACTAAATTTGTCTCTTGCTAGACAAAGTATCCTTACCTACATCATTTTACACGTCAATCGTCCTTGGTCGATCGCATATTTTATTAGTTGACTAGCTTTCGCCCGCGCCTTCGCCCGCGTAGGGCTTAAAATTTCCAAAAACTTTAGCAGATGCTTACGTTGTAATGGGGCTAAATTATTATGTCCTGCCAAATTTTATTCCAATCTGTCCATTGGTTTAACATGTGCGTTAATATATTAGTTATTCAAGACTTTTGAGTTTTATATTTATACATAAAAACTTAGCACCACAAAGTTTTTACGAGAAAATGGCGAAACATGGCGTTGGCCATAGTGCAGTGCACAGTTCGCAAAAACTTTTAGTTCCATTGAACAATGACTAGGTACGGACCGTTTCAAAAAAAACTATTTTTTGCTAAATCATGGTGCATAATATTCTTTGGAGAGATTTACCGCCTCAGAAATGATAGTCATTAGCGTATTATTTAGTTTTTTAATCTTAGAATCATAAAGAAACTTTGATGAGTGAATTTCTCACACTATACCAGTCTAACTAATTTATTAATTTTGTTAATAACCCTAATCTTCTTAATCCCATGTCTGCGCTTTAAGCATGTTAAAGTCATCGCTTTTAATACAACATATTTCTTACTGCGAGTAGAAATTTACGGGTTCTGTTCCCGTCATGAAACTATTATTAAAAGTTTTTAATGGTATCAATTTGTATGGTTAAAAGATATTTGTTTCTGGGCTGGGTGTTTATGTATGTATACAAAATAAAAGCAAACTATTCTATCCGTTTTCTGGCCATGTTAACACAAGCCAAGTTGCTTAGCTTTGGGGCTAAATGGTGTTATTCAATGTTATCTAGAGTGTAATCAACAGTGGCAGGCCGCAAGCTAACAACGCCCGGGCGTCGAGTCGCCAGCGGTGGGGGCCCGCTTATGAAGTCCCAGACACTGCCTCGGTCTATGGGGCGGTCTGCATCCCAGCCCAACAGCTCTAATGGAGGATATTCGAGGTATCCTGTGAAGCCGGCGTCTACACCGCCTGCTGTGAAGAGGCAGTTGTCGGTAAGTGTTCGAGGTGCTTTAGACTTTCGTAACTTAAAAAAAGAAGGAGGGATCTTTAATGTATCACTCTGTTGTCAGTCCCAATTTCATGGGAATATCGAGATGAAAATTAGCCCATGTTATTCTACCAAGTTTCATCAAAATTATTCCATAGTTTCATAGCCTTCAAACAAACTTTTATTTTTAAATATTAGAATAGAATATCAAGCTGAAATATTTTTTTGGCTAATTTTAAATAAATGAAAGGGTGTATTTCTTATCTTACCCGACAGTCCACCTTGTTCAATATTAAAGTTTTGGTAGCGTTGGAAAAAAGGTCCACCGTTTAAACATTATATATCACTGTGAAATTATTAGTTCCAATTCAATTTTAAACGATAGCAAATACTTGCATTTCATTTATTATTTATATTTCATGCATTTCAATTGGCTTTATGATAACAATGCTAATGCTTAAAATTCATTTTATTCGTTAGAACGTTAAACAATAATTGTATTTCGGCTGCTCTAATTTTAGTAAGTAGTAGTATGTAGTAAAAAACCATAGACGTTTTTTAACAACATCTTTCACGACCCAATCATCATTTTATTGATCCAAATTATTGTGCTGTCAATGGCTGCCAAACGTTAAAAATATAGGCGCAAGAATATCAAAAGCCGCCATTTTGTTGACACATTTTTTTGAAGTTATACTACAGTTATACTTCTTTAGGCGCGATATGAAAAAATGATGAGAGTGAAATTTTAAGATCTGTATCTGTAATACAAAAGTCACATGTTGTAGCTGCGTAACCTAAAAAGAAAACATGTCGAAGCTGCGAGAGTTAAATTTTCAGAAGCGCGCGCATCACTGTAACTCTAAAGTAACAGGTTGAAGCTGCCCGCAAAATAAATATCAGACGGACAGACAGACAGACAGACGGACGGACGGACAGACAGACGGACGTATAACTTGAAGAAGTATAACTTCTCACGCGCGTACATACTTATGTACGCGCGTACATTTAAAAATCGGTGAGTGTACTTACACTCACCAATTTTTAAATATTTGCTTACTGTTTCTGTAGGTATAACCGGTCCTCTCCGTAAACAGTTTTTACAGTCTTTGGCTATAGGCTGGGTGAATACTCGCTCGAAATTAATTTCAAAAATGCTTTGTCATCAAAATTCAAATATTACTCCATCAAAACATTCCCTGCCTACGCGAAAGTCTTGAAAGTTCCAAACTCTTCTCTTTTCAAGTAAGACTTATCTCAACAATTTTGTCTTCCTTTGTAACGAAAAGTAGGTAATGGATAAAATACCTATCTCTTTAGCAAACAAAGAAAACTGAGAATTTCGTGACTTAGATTTTTTATATTCTCGCTTTGAAAGTTTGAAGTTCATATTATTGTGTCGTTATAATTTGATATTGCGGTTCTACCTACAAGATTATTTGCTGAAAAATAATATTATGAGCTTACTTACCTAGAATCGATGTTTCTTTTTTATTAATGCTTTCGTACAAAATAGGTATGTATGAAAGCATTAAAAAAACTCTCTCTCTTTACTCTACTAGTATACCTTAAGAGCATTTTAGTATGTAAGTACAGTCGGCTGCATAATTGCTCCATAGAGCTCCAAAACGGTTGTTATAAGAATGTTTTCAACACAAGCAAGATTCTAGGCACCTGCTTTAGTTGAAGTTTAAAGTCTTCTCATGAATTTATCAAACAAAAATTATTAGAATTAAAACATTCCAATAAAAGTAATTATAGAATTCTACGGTGGGTCTGCAATTATGCAGCCGACTGTACCTACTTATTATATAGAATTGCAAAACACATCTCAATTAGTTTGTAAATTAATGTTACTACAAAGTATCTGCTAAACGAGAAACTTAATTAAAAACTTCTACCCGACCTCCGTGAAACTAACACTGAACAAAATTCAATTTATACTGCTAATTGGGTATAAAATTACATTAAAACACAGGGGAAGCAAACATTATTTACTTATTACTAGCTGTGCCCCGCGGTTTTACCCGCGTAAGTCCCGATTCCGTGGAAATATCGAAAAAAAAAGTATTGTATGTCCGTCTCCTGGTTCTAAGCTACCACCCTACCAATTTTCAGCCAAATCGGTTCAGCCGTTCTCTAGTTATAAATGGTGTAACTACCACGACTTTCTTTTAAAAGAGAATACCTATGAATCGGGTTAAATCACCTACTTTTTCGCAGCGTTTTCATGCCTTTTCATAGTTACAGCACTTTTATGATTCTGATTTCATTTTAACATTGAATTAACAAGTAGCTGCAATCAAAACCATTGTAGGCTGATCATACAGTGTGACATGGGTCAAGCAGGGTAGCATCCTCAATAATATCACAATACAATGTTACATGAATCTGTCAATCATGAGTTGTTCTGTCCGTCGCTACCTGAAACGCTAGACCGTGTCTTCACCTTTTATTTCCATTTCGACTTTTTCAACTCTATAGTTCTATAAACGGCCGAACGGATGCTTACTTGATCGGAACCCAGTTCCATACAAGCAAATTATAATCCTCGATCGGAAACAGTTCCATACAAGCAAATTAAAAGCCTCATACGGAACCAGTTCAGAAACTTCGGTTCTATAGACGGCCTAAGCGGTTCCGGCCTCTACTATGATCCATATCACACAGTAGCTTTTAACAAACCAGCTTAATCACCTCACTAATCATCACCTTCATCCTCTACACAATCCGCTCACATTCAGAGCGCGTACCAGGTCCCAGTAAACGGGTCGCCAGTGCGACGGGCAGTTGGAGGGGGGTCTCAACGAGGCACGCCGACCAGAAGTAGAACTCCGCAGCAGACGCTCAATGTAAGAGGAGTGGACCCTAAGCTGGTTCAGCTTATACTGGATGAGATCGTCGAAGGTGGACCGAAGGTCAACTGGGATGACATTGCTGGTCAAGATGTGAGTATATATGAATACTTTCTGCTAGTGTTTTAGTAGAATTATGCTTCTTAATCATCCTACTAAAATATTGTTTTTTTAGGCGGCAAAACAAGCCCTGCAAGAAATGGTGGTCCTCCCCTCATTAAGACCAGAACTCTTCACAGGGCTGAGGTCTCCAGCCAAAGGACTTTTGTTATTTGGACCTCCAGGAAATGGTAAGGACAACTTCGGAGTATTAAAAACCCTGAAACCTTAACTGGTATGTTGGAGTCAACTGCAGAACACGTCTTATGTAAGAAACTTCAACTCGGATTGTACAGCGGCAGCGGTGCTTGCCTAAATTCACCTATTTATTATGCAATGGATGGAATGATTCGACAAGCAAGGGCCTGCCGATGTACTTGGCTTCACACCTCCGATCCTGAGCTAATACAAATTATAAACCTTATACTTAAGATTGATATTTCCCCAGGTAAAACGCTTCTTGCGCGATGCGTAGCCGCAGAGTGTTCGGCGACCTTCTTCTCTATATCAGCGGCTACTTTGACAAGCAAATACGTTGGGGAAGGAGAGAAAATGGTCCGGGCACTGTTCCAAGTGGCCAGGGAGTTACAGGTAAATGACAACTAAGCAAACTATGTCTGTCTGTTAGGGTTTCATGTGTAAACGCCTTTGAAGGTGCGAGGTGGTATGCACCTCCAGCAAATGGAATATCTTCCACAGCGCCGGTGCTATACCCGGTAGTCTGCAGCCCAAAGATGTTTTGTTGGAACTTGTATTATGAGCTTATCGTAAGACAAACTTCGTTTCCGCAATCTTGGTCAGTTCAGCGCCACAAAAGATTTTTTTATAAATTTTAAGACCTTAGAGAAGGCAATAGGCAACTTTTAAATACTATTATTTATGTTCCAGCCCTCAATAATATTCGTAGACGAAGTAGACTCGTTGCTCTGCGAGCGATCGTCTGGCGAACACGAGGCTTCAAGACGTTTGAAGACGGAATTCCTCGTGGAATTCGACGGTTTACCTGCGGCTGGAGCTGACAGGCTCATTGTAATGGCTGCTACTAATAGACCGCAGGAATTGGACGAAGCGGCACTTAGGTACAATCCACGGTCAAAAGTCTCTGCCCACCGTAACGTTTACAATCCTGTGCAAGCACTATTTGAAAATTATAACAACGTAACATGTGTATCGAAGCCACGTCGCGCGTCGGTTGGTGTAGCGGGTGGCGGCTTATACCACTCACACAACTAAACACATAGCTAACATGTTGAAAATAATAATCACACTGAGTACTTTTATTTCAAGTATTTAAGTTTGTGTGTAACGTCTATTATAGAAGGTCGTAACTCCAATACTTGTTGATAGTATTTTTGTAGCAAACTGATCATTTACTTATGACCCTTACCGTACAGTCACATTACCAATTAGCTGAACCCCACGTGACCCAGAGCTTATTCGCATATTTGTAAAAAATATAGTATTTACCTATTTTGTTATTTTTTTTAAATTGTATAGTACTATTGTGTAAAAAAACAGAATTAGTAACATAAAGTAACATTACTTTACAACCTTACAGATTTGCGAGTGAGCTCTAGGTCACGTGGGGTTCAGCTAATTGGTAATGTGACTGAACGTTATACATAATCAAATGATATCCTACTAATATTATAAATAGCTTTTACTCGCGACGTAGTTCGCGTAGAGGTTGAATTTACCAAAATCGTTTTCTTAGCGGATGATTTCTTATGTATGCCAAATTTTAGTTCGAAGCCTTCATTGGTTTGACTTTGTGTTAATATATCAGTAAGTCAGTGAGAACTTTGAAATTTTATGTTTATACTAGCTGGCGGTTTCACCTGCGTAAGTCCCGATCCCGTGGGAATATCGGGATAAAAAGTAGCCTATGTGTTAATCCAGGTCGCAATCGGTCCAGTAGTTTTTGCGTGAAGGAGTAACAAACATACATACACACATTTATAATATGAGTAGGATTTTTTTTATTAAGTGTGTATGTTTGTTATTACTTCACGCAAAAATTACTGAATCCATTTTGATGAAACTTGCTATGTAGCTAGCTGTAGATCTGGATTACCACCGACTATTTTTATCCTGATATTCCTACGTGGTCAAATCTTACTTAATCTTTAAACTTTTTTCCCAGACGGTTCCCAAAACGTGTATACGTGTCACTACCGGACGTGCGCACACGCATGGCGCTAGTGCGCCGCGTGCTGGCGCGAGGGGCGGCCACAGCATCGTTGAGTGACGCGGAGTTGACGAGACTTGCGACGTTGACTGACGGGTACTCGGGCAGTGATCTCACCGCGCTGTGTCGCGACGCTGCTCTTGGACCCATTAGAGGTAAGATAAACAAGTAAATTGAGAAAAACACGATTTACAAAATCTTTTAAATGGAGATCCGGTTTCATGAAACGTAGCTAAGAACACTTAGGAATATTCAGCTTACCGATCGGGGGTTAAGACACTTTATTTGGATTTAAAATAAATAGTTTTAATAAAAATTATCTATGTAAAATCCAACTCGAAGGACCAAAAATATTTCTGGTCCTTCGAGTGGGATTTTAATGATAACATCAAAAAAACGTTTATTAAGGATCACCATCACCTTTGTTTGGAAGTAGCTTATCTTGATTACAGAATAAACAATTCTCCACCTCACAACCAATAACATAAAGTTCACATTTCTCAGAACTCGATCCGGAGGAAGTGAAATGCCTAGACCTATCTCTGGTACGAGCGATAACGTTCCAAGACTTCGTGGACGCATTGAAGAGGATCCGGCCTTCGGTGTCGCCTCACAGTCTGGCCGCGTATGAGAAATGGTCCGTGCAATATGGGGACCTTGGACTTTGAAGGAACACATTAAAGGTACATATTTTAACAGATATTAATAGCAATTTTATGATGCAAAACCTTTTGTACGTATACAATTTGAATGTCTTGAGTGATCACACAAATTCTGTTTGCATACCTATGTTTTAAAAACATAAGAAATTATTTAAAAAAACAAAAAAAAACTAGAAAAATCAACTCAAAAAGATAAAATGTTATAAACTCCAATCAGTCCATGGCTTCATTCATTTTCTTAATACCTACACCAATTCTTATAATACCTAAACCACCTAAACTTACTATTATGGAGTATGTTTTAACTCTACTCCAACTCCATCTACATTTAGGATGGAGAAATACAGTAAAAAAACGGCAAAAATTGACTTACTTTCGTCAAATTTGTAAACAATTTTTGTATTAATATATATCACAAAAACCATTTGATATATATCGGATATATATCCATTTATATACCCTCGAACCCTGCCTAGCTAGCATGGCTGTTCGTGATATGATATGATAAAAGATAACGTATTATATCCACACCTAAATAATTATCGATTTCGCGAGTATGACAAATGGAGCGATATGATATGTTAAAATAATATCACGCAATATGAGATGATAAATACGTCACATCCACTTGATATGAATTTCAATGCTGCCAATTTAATAACGTTAACCATTCATTCTTTTCTTCTTTTTTTGCAACTTTTAACGCAATCTGTGACTGAATTTGACACATCTTTGTTGACAGAACGATCAAACAAGATTTTCTTCAATGTTTATATTTTGAAATCGTGCTATCATCGTGTTTGAGTGTTGGCGTTTTCGTGTAAATCGCGTTTTGGAACGCGAGAGCAACATGGCGCGCTGATTTTTATTTTAGCAAAACTTTGTAATAATCGAGTTAAATTTAATTTAATTTCGTGACAGTGCGAAAATAGTAACTCGACACTGGATATAATGCACACTGCGAAGCTTTAATTAATTATAATATAAAAAAAACGAATGGAATAGAATCTTTTTAGTTTAGTTATACCTACAAGTAGGTAGGTACATTTTCTGTATTTATTATGAACATTTACACAAAAATCATTATAATATTTCTAACATTCTAGTCTAATAATGGATTTAAGTTAATATTTGTTAAGGTTATACGTTTTCCCTACTAAATGTTTTAGAGATTCCTACGTTTTATACTGAGATATTTAACTTATTATGACTTAAAGTAGGCCTAATTTAAGCTATTGTAGGGGCAGACCAAAAATATCACTGTTTAACATCCAGGAAGTACTCTGTTTCAGCGTGAAAAAAGAGACCAATTTTACGTATGTAGTGGTGCACGGTTATATTGACGTATGGTCATAGTGTAAGTGATGCATAGATGTGTGGAAACACGCGACGTTGTCGCGTTGTGTGTGGAAGCAGGAACACGCAATTACGCTAGAGCAGAGCCGCAATACAGTTTGCTGGATAAGGGCGACGTTGCCTCTCCGTCTAATCTGTCTAATAAAAATCAAAATATTTTCAATTGCATGATATTCAACTCAGTGCTGCCAGACCTACACCTGCAAGATTTTATGTAACTTTTGGCACTGTCGCGTCACTTTTGATACTTGAATTATACGTTATTTTGATAGACTTATCAAATTATCACTTTACGTATATAATAAATAAATAAACATTTATACTTGTTTGCATTTAATTAATAGTATAAAAATATAATAAAATATAAATGAAGTATAGTAATTCGCGAGAAAAAAAACCAAGCAGTCTTGTTGTTTTTTTGGTACTGTTTGTTGTACACACTGGCAACATACACCCAGTCGATACTTTGCCTCGCACTAGATGCGCGCTTGTTACCTAGGTAACGGAGAGTCAACAGAGATGTCAAGTAGTCAATAAATAGAAAAACCAAAAATAAAATATTATAATCATTTATTATATTCCTACTATTGTGTTTAAAGTGTCATCCATCTGAGCACCTACTGAAAATAAACCTTGAGGAAATTTTAGTGTCTTGTAAGTGATTGAATTATTAAACACAAGTTGGGCCGTAGGAACAAACTACGACTACTCTGGGTCCCAGGCCATGAAGGAATAGCAGGAAATGAGAAGGCTGATGAGCTGCAAGAACAGGATCGGCAAGTGCTATGCTTGGACCAGAACCATGTACGGGCCTGCCAGCATGCACAATCACAAAGGCCGTAAAGGATTACGTTGATAAGAAACACACGCAAGAGTGGGAAATCAGTGAAGGGCTACTACATTCGAGGAACATAGGATTTTTCCTCTTAGTGGGATCGCTGCGTTAATCGATCCCAAGGGGTCGAAGTGTTGCTGGCTATGTCAGCCCGCGATATAAGATAAGATAGAACTAATTTTAAATAAATAAACCTTTTTGTACATTACTTTGTCTTTATTTTTCTCTTTTCATTCAGACCTAGTACAATTTGCATAGTTCAGAATTCGTCCTAGTTTAAAAAAAAAATGATTACTAACAGTACCTACCATAAAATTGATCCTGTTTTTGAAAATTTATTCAAAAATATATTTTCATTAAAAAAAAATATTTGTATCGAGATTTGAACCGGGGCTCTTCAGAACACTACCCCGCCGCTCTAAATGACTACACCAATCGGTATCTGTAGGACTACGTCAAATATAGTCTATAGTTGCTACAGTTTATTGTTTTGTATGTGTGCGTGTCATTTATATCGTGACAAGAGTTAAAAATTGTACTTTGGAAATACATTAAAATGTGACTTCCAAAAAATTAAATTATGTTTGAAATATGTTCAGAGCAAACTAGAAAACAGGCAATATATATACAAATACTTTAATTCCACGTCAATTATAGCAAAATAAAATAAAACAATACTTTCGGGGAAAACAAGCGCCATCTAGCGGAATACTTTGCTTAGCGATACGAAACATTCAACCTTAAGCTAAATAATCTTGATAAATTTATCACACCCTCCAAACGTTGTCGATAAAATAACGCGCCTTAATGTCAAAAATCGATACTTTTCACGTTTTTTATCGACAATTAGTCGGTCATGCTCGACCTTTCGATAAATAAGAGACTGTCGTGCTCGCTCTTTTGTCTATCTTATCATACCGTAACACGTGACATCACACACGGGCCATGCTCGCTGTTTCGATAAAAATTCAACATGGCGGCGTTATATAGCATATTTTGACAGTTTTTGTCGATAAATCGCTATATCGTGCTGCACATGCTAGAGGGGTTGGTGCCAGTTGCCAGATAACGAATACTTTTCTTTGTTATTACTTTTACACATACAGATACACCCAAACCAGAAACAAATATCTGTACATAAATAGTTGTTTGAGGCGGAAAATGAACTAACAATCTTGACACGCCCACAGTACACAAATCAAATCAAATCAAATCAAATATCTTTATTTTCTTTGGATACTTAATACTTAAAAGTATACAGGACCACATAAAAACGTCTTAAAAACTAAGTTAGGATGTGTGCCTTCGGAACGCGCCCACCAATGAGAAGAAGGCACAAGAAACTCATGGGGTTTTTTTTTTCATGTGGTCACGCTCACAATGGTCAATATTACAGTATTTGAAAGTATTATTTGAAATGGAGCAACTAAAGTCATGTCCATGGGTTCTTATCATTAAGATAAGACGAAGTATCATAGTATGCCTTACTGCACAATCTATGCTTTATAAAAGTTTTGAACCTGTTAATGGACATGTCATATACATCTTTAGGTAATTTATTATAATAGAGCACACATGTACTATTAAACGACCTGTTTATTTTCCGGAGCCTGCTACCGGGCACGGTAAGTTCACCCTTATTTCTTAAATTGAAATTATGAATATCGCTGTTTTTACGGAAAATATCAGGATTTTTGTGAACGTAGAGCAAGTTTTCGTAGATATATTGTGAATAGAGCGTTAATATATTTATCTCTTTAAATTTTTCTCTAAGTGATTCCCTGGGGCCCATTTTGTAGATAGCTCGGACAGCTCTCTTTTGCAATATGAAAATAGCATCAATATCTGCAGCACACCCCCACAGTAGGATGCCGTACGACATGACACTGTGGAAGTAGCCGAAATAGACTAGGCGAGCAGTCTCAATGTCCGTGTATTCGCGAATTTTCTTAACGGCGTAAGCGGCAGAACTAAGTCTATTGGACAATGCTTCCACATGTGGGCCCCACTGAAGCTTAGGATCTAAAGTTATACCTAGAAAGACAGCCTTACTGACTAATTCGACTTCCTCATCATTAATTTTTACAACAGTTTTTACTTGTTTTACATTTGGAAGTGTGAACCGAATTAATTTAGTTTTGGATCCATTCAGTAATAAATTATTGGAATTGAACCAATCAACTATTCTAGAGAGAGCATTGTTCACATCGTCAACGTTGGACTGACGCCTTTTAACCTTGAACACCAAGGAGGTGTCATCTGCGAACAACACTATCCCATGGTTGTCCCTTACAAGGTAAGGTAAGTCATTTATATAAACTAAAAACAGGAAAGGTCCTAATATGGATCCTTGAGGAACCCCCATTGCTATCGCAGATCCGGGGGATCGTTTCCCGTTAACATCAACACTCTGGATCCTACCGCTCAAATAAGAAGAGATAAGATCCAGGGCGCCGTCCCTAATACCGTAGTGGTGTAGTTTCATGATCAATGTATTATGTTGAACGCAATCAAATGCCTTGGATAAGTCACAGAATATGCCATACGCATCATGTGACTCCTCCCAAGCATCAAATATGTTTTTAATTAACGCTATACCCGCATCAGTAGTCGAGCGCCCCTTACTAAACCCGAACTGTTTATTATGTAAGATATTATTATCATGGAAATGTTTCAGTAGTTGCTTTAAAATAAGTTTTTCAAAAATTTTACTTAACGTGGGTAGTACTGATATTGGTCTAAAATTGGAGGGGTCTGAGGTACTACCAGATTTAAACAGTGGAACTACTTTACTCAATTTCATTAAATCAGGAAACACACCACAATCTATACATCGATTAAATATAATGACTAGTTCTGGTATAATCAGTTCAATAATTGATTTGACAATCGGGACAGACATCCCCCATAGATCTTTAGTTTTCTTGAGATTTATTTGCTTAAGCACTACAATAATGTCATGATTTTTAACATATTGGAATTTAAATGTTTTATTACAATTTGGTACATTCGTTTTTAGCAAAGCTTCTGCAATGGGGGTAGAAGAATTTAAAGCCTTCGTCAAAGTAATAGCTACATTACCGAAAAAAATCTCAAATTCGTTTGCGATATCTTGATCATTATTAGTTATATTTCCATTAATACTCAATTTAAACTCGGTGTTTTTGGCTGCGACTCTCCCTGTTTCAGCGTTAATTACTTTCCATGTAGCTTTTATTTTATCATCACTAGTTTTAATCACAGATTTAATGAAGAGAGATTTTGCCAAAATACACACTCTTTTAAATATCCTTGAATAGTTTCTAACGTAGGCTCCAAACTCCTCTGATGTATTACTCTGTCTTTCCGCGTATAACTCATATAGTTTATGTCTACTGCGGTGAATACCAACCGTTGCCCAGTCACTAAACTCGCGTTTGTCGGAGACTACCATAGATCTGGATGTAAAGATAGACTGAAATTGGTTATTAAGAACCGAAAAAAAGTTATTATATAATACATTTGGATCCGTATCACAAGGCAGAAACGGTAAAACGTTAGCTAAATTCAATCTAAGTTCCTCCAGACGAGCAGCAGTCACCGGTACGTACTTTATTTTCCTTTTTGGTATCGATTTTATGACAATAGCAAATTTGACAAACTGACCACTATGGTCTGATTCTAATTTATTAATGATAGATTTGCTAATCGTGGATATATTATCGGTAATATAAATATTATCAATACATGTCGCAGTAGTGTCAGTGGTTCTAGTAGGCTCCAGAAACACGTTAGATAAATTGTGTGATTTATACAAATTCAGAAGTTTCGTGGAAAAGGTGCTTATTTTCAGTAAATCTACGTTAAAATCCCCACATACAAGTAATTGTTTTTTTGATTTAGATAATTTTGTTAGCATTTCATCCAATATCTCAATAAATTCTTTAAAATTTTCAAAAACAGGTCGTCTATATACACATACTACTATTAATTGCTCCAGTTCTACACAAGATATTTCCGTTACACATTCCACAGACATAGACACGACATCTTTTCTTTCTTTATATTTTAATTTATTGTTCAGTATTATAAGAGACCCCCCCTTTGCCGTGTTTACCCTGCAGAATGCGCTGCCAACCCGGTGGTTGCTGAAATTGAACATGAGCTGGTGAGCCCGGAGATGATGTTCGGTTATGCATACAATGTCAATATCCTCAGCGTTCATGTACAATTCCAGTGTTAGTATTTTGCCCTCTGTCATCCCTCTGATATTTTGATGCACCAGGGTAATATTTTTTTCATAATTTTTATTTACTTTATTTATTTTAGGGCATTTATTCCAGCAATCATTATTATTTGACTCGTTAGATAATGAAATCAATAATTGGCTTATATTGTTATCTGAACAATTTTTTTTATTATTATTACTTGGTAATGTGCTAGAGGATATCTCCATTGTCTTAAAACTACTGCAAGAGCGTACCTCTTTTGTCTGATTATTTAATTTAAATTAATCGGATAAAGACAACTATCCGCAGTCTGAATAATATTTATGTCATTTAACTGCGCAAAAGGCGCAGTATATGTAGCCAAATTCTTGGCTGTAAAATTAAAAAAATAACATAGCGAAGTTGCTATCTGTCTTTTGATTGAATCCGGAAGCTTGTGCTTTCCCTTCGTCAAATAATAAGTATTACTAACAATAGGGTTAGTGTCAATAACATTGAACTTTTTATTATAACATGATATAGTGTTCAATGCTAAATTTAAATTATGTCTAAGTGTATTTTCCGCAGCTGGCAAGTTTTTACAGTAGGGGAGTGTAAACATTACAATATTGTCTATGTTCAAGGAGCACAAAGTATCACAATATTTCAACATTTCCTGTTTGTTGACACTTCCCCTATTTCCAATAAAAATAATTAAATTATCATTTTTTTCAAATTTATAGCTACTTATTCTTTTCATAATTTGGTGATAGGATGCAGAAGGCATACAGTAATTTATAAAAGACTGTCCCTTTGAATAATAGTTTAATTTTGAGCCCATATCCATTCCAATTTCATCGCTAAACATGATTGTTTGATTTTTATTATTAATTATTTGAGAACTTAAATTAGAAGATTTACATAATAGCTGTGCACGGTTACACAGCTGCTCACTCGATAAGGAAGGTGTATTCAAAGGCTCGGGCTGGCTGCAGCGGTCACAGCCATAACTTGTTTTGTCTGCCAAAGAGTCAAAACGGTCCACATAGTCAGATGTTGAATTAATAAGTTTACCCATTGCCATTGAATATTCCCTGATAATTTGCTTTGATTTATCATACATGATAGTCACTGATTCGAGTGAGTCTTGCAAGTGTCTAAGCTTAATTTGAAATTTATTCGTATCGGCTGCATGTTGCCTTTGATAATTTTCTAATTCTAACGTGCATAAACTCAATTTATCTAATAGTTCCAATCTATTTTTACAATTTTTAACGTTTTTAGATAGTTTTTTATGATTTTTGATTAAATTTTTATTTTTTCTAATAAATTTATTAATTTTTACAAATTTTTTAAGTTTTTTGCTGCTGCAAAAGTCCAAATGCACCTTGGCTGACACTGAACGGCGTAGGGGAGTGTCGTTAGTGAGATCAATAATGTCTGTGTGCATAGGCCTTGGAGCAGCAACCAACTGCGGGGACCTCCCTACGAGCTCGTCAAATAATGATTGATTTTGTTGTGTGGTAATTTCCTGGGTGGCTGCTTCAAGGTGTGAGATATGTCGATGGGCCTCACAGAGCTCCTGTTCCAGGTCAGATATGCGTCGTAAAGCCTGCTCGTACTCTGCACTACAACTATCAAACCTATCTAACAATAGTTGGAGGTTATCCCGCTCTGTAGTCACATCTTCCAACTTAACATTAATTTGTGACAATTGGTTTTTTAATTTTCCGTTTTGTTCTATTGTACTAATAAGTTCTCTTTCGTTATCGTCCCGTTCGCTGTTTAATTGAACACCCCCTTATACAAGATCACTTTCTATTAGCGATATCTCCAATCGACTTTTTTTTCTTTTTATGAAATTGACGTAAGATGAAACTTATCTATCATTTTTTTCTCTAACGAAAGACCACGTGACTTTTCGTTGGCATATGTCACATAGAAAATTGGTGATATCGATAATGAAAAGCATTCTTAAACTTTTTAAATTCACACGATTTGTATTCATAGTAATTAGTAAAAGCAATCTTGTCTAAGGAGGCAGGTCCTTTTATTTTTCTTACACATAAAAATGTCTTATTTCCAGGTTCTGGTACATCAATATTGAAGGAGTGACACAAGACATCGAGTCTAAAGTCTACAAGGTGGTTAGCGTTATTCAAATAATATCGCTCAAACGAATCTCGATACCATTCGTAAGTCCTTATCAATTCCAATGCATTTACTTTAACATTTTGTACGTAATTTTAAAGTTTTTTTTTGTCAATGAACAATAAGGTCTGTGACACACAAAGCAAAGTTAAATACCCTCTCCTCCTCAAACCTCTAATCACTAACAACTTCGGAAAAACCGATGATTAATAAAGATGTCTATAATATGTAAATCCATCTAAATACATGTTGAAGTAGCTAGCCTTGCATAAATTGTAAAGGCCAATATTATAATTAATTGTATAACAAAATCTTATTTCAGTGATTTGTTCTTATGAAAGTTTGTAATAGCGCCATCTGTTAACTGGATCCAGTCAATTTTGAAAACATGTTAAACGACAACCAATACGATTTATCTTTTGAAAGTAAATATTGTCTGAAAAACAAGATTATTCTAGCATTGCCGAACTTAGTCAGCCATTTTTAAACAATGACTAAAAAAGTGGAGTCTTAGTTTGTTTTTTGAGAATTTTGTGGAGTTAAGTTTGTGAATTTTCCGTAACAAAAACTAGCTTTTGGTAGTATTAGAATCGTGTAGATAAGGACATGTCAAAAATCGTGGGAGTGAAAGAGATGGCAACAAGTCTTTAGTTTCGGAAGCGTTTAAGAATAAACCTGCAAGATAGAAATGCTTGGATTGTCTCCTCGAGCAATAATTACTCAACATAATAAGAGGTACTAATAACTTGTCACAGACTTTATTCTATCTAGTCAGATTTCTCGGCTGTTTTGCCCGATATAAAGACATTTACTTCAATATTTCTAATGAAAATATTTGAACAAACATGTGTGATACAAGCCGTTGCCCGTGACTCTACTCGGGCGTTTATCTTTTGTCTTTTATACAAATTTTGACATTTAAAATAACCTACTTTCTTTGTAAATGTAGTAGATATAGTTTGGTTCGGTTAAGAAGTAGCTTTCAGTGTAAAATGTTTGATGTCGCTTATGCATATTCACTTCTTAATCGAATCGGACTATTTTTAAAGTGAACCCGTCCGTGATGAAGCTATAGTGCGGCCAGTGAAGTAACTTTACAGCAATTGCTTGTTTTTTTTTGTATTTTTCGTGACGTAATGAAAAAGCTGCTAAACTGGCCGCACTATAGTAAACAGGACAAAGTAAAAACCTAAATAATTAAACTATCCAAGGTCTGGGAACCATTATTTAAAGCGGATATGCAAAAATGAAGTCTATACCGTAGACAATACGGTGCCTTTTACCTTTCACAGTACCGAAAATATGTACAAATAGCTTGAAATGTTTTTAGAATAATTATGTAGCTTTATTGACTTTATTGTGCTCGATTTCGAGCTATATCTGCACCATAGACAATATTTTACTAAGCCTCGACCACAGTATAGAAATGTAACAGTATTAAAGCTTTATACAAACCGGTCGAATCGGCACTCGGATGCGTTTCTTAGTAATCTCACACACAGAACACAGAGTGCAATGCATTGGTTGCAGCAATATATTACAAAAAGATAATAATTAATGACAACAATATGTGACTGTGGAATTTTGCCATCTCCATTCTTTCGTCATACAACCAGGCAAACTGATATGCGGCACCAATTTATGGTGGAAATACCAGACGTCCGTACTAATCATTTTGCGTCGTCATTCCTTATTCGTACCGCAAGGGAATGGAATCAGTTGCCTGTGTCTGTCTTTCCTGGCGTGTACAACTTGGGGGGTTCTCCTCAAGTCGCGAGTGAATAGGTATCTACTAGGAAAGCGTGCTACATCTAAGGCCGCATGTCACCTACCTTCAGGCAAGTGTGATAGTGGCCAAACGCTGACCTATCTGTATGACCTATATGTAAAAAAATTACTATATCTAAAATTCCACAAATAAGTAACCCAGGGGGCCACAGTCAGTGGGCATCCCTAGCGAGTCTTTATTTACCAACCGGCTGTAGGTATGTAATTTAAGCTCTAAAATACTGTTATATTGTTATACTGTGCCTTAACCTTCAAAATTAAGTTTCGTATTCGGAATAATTTCGTTTGCGCGATCTAGAGTCCTTGAATTTTAGTGTTATTTATACCACTGCCATCTATCGAGCTGATTGTTCAACTTCCTGCTTTATCGCGAGTTTGTCTTCCAAATATTTTGTTGTACATTCTTAATTTTGAAGGAAAAGGCATTACACATTTTTATTGTGTTAGAATATTAAATAATGAGTTAAATAAATTATAATTTTAAATTCATCCAAATTAAGCCTAATTTTTCCCAATTTTTAATAATAATTAAGTATAAATTAATAATGTATTATTAAAATTAATTATTGTTTTAATTGAATTAGAATCGTAATGTTTTAGTTAGATAAATTGCAATTCTGTTTTTACATTATGTATTTTAAAATTGTTGGCTTATTGTACTTTATTCTAATTGTGTTGATTATTAATTAATTATTGTTTTATTTTTAATCTTGCCCTTAATTCAGGAACTTATATATGATTTATGCTGCGAATCTTATGAACTGTTTATGTAGTACAATAGAACATAATTATAAATGGGTAGTTATTTTCTTAGTCGCGATTCTAAATAATAATTGGTTACACACACGATTAATAATTGACTAACAATTACCTAATGTAGACAAAAACCGGTCATACAAAAAAAAATCGTGCATTTTACTAATGTCATCTGTTATAAATTTAATTAAACCTACATACTTTTGAAAATAAG
Source organism: Idaea aversata (assembly GCA_907269075.1). Taxonomy (NCBI): domain Eukaryota; kingdom Metazoa; phylum Arthropoda; class Insecta; order Lepidoptera; family Geometridae; genus Idaea; species Idaea aversata. The sequence continues at coordinate 3,684,347 of OU026100.1, forward strand.
TGGCATAGATGGCGTTGTTATAAATAAAAGCGATTTTTCTCAGCTTTCAATTAAAATTTTACATTTAATAATGTTTTTACAGGGGTTGACCATTATTTATGCCCATAAAATAAATTAAAACTTGTAAAGTAAAAGGTATTTACGCTCAAGAAATATATTAAAACTTGTAAAGTATGAGGTAAGATAAATACCGGTGGCGCCATCTAGATATACGTGGTATCAACCGTATAAATAACAGTAACGCCATCTTACGGGGTTTTTGTGTTAACTTTTTTTGTAATATCACTACATAGTATAAAACAAAGTCGCTTTTTCTGTCCCTATTTCCCTTTGACTGCTTAAATCTTTAAAACTACGCAACGGATTTTGATGGGGTTTTTTTAATAGGTAGAGTGATTCAAGAGGAAGGTTTATATGTATAATACATGCAATAATATAGCCGTGTGAAGCCGGGGCGGGTCGCTAGTTAATAATAAATTGTAATTGTTAGTCAATAACACAACTTTTACGCACATTACTGCAGTTATTACGAGATAATAGTACAAAATAAAGTTCTAACGCACTATTAGTTTAGTTTATAGTTAAGGTGCAAATAGGGAAGAAACGTAAAACAAAAAAAATCGCCTTTGAATTAATAAGTACCAAAAATATTGGAAAAAATTTCACTTGCCAACAGTACAACTTTTCTATGAAATGTTTAATAATCATTTTAGGCGGAGGTATTTTGATTTTGTATCCTATTTGCGCCTTATAAGCATTTAGTTTAAGAGTCAATTAACCCTACTATAGTTATTGCAGTTACCAGTAATAACCGCCATTTTGTCAGTGCTGCCATCTATTATTTGAATCGCGAACAAATTAGCCTCATACTAAGTTACCCATCGAAATTAACTCGATACCTACAAAGTATGCGATGTTCTTTCTTTTCGCTTGCACATTTGAAGGCTAAGTCTCAAGTTAATTTCGACGGTTGATACGTTTTTGCTCAAACCTAGACCTTGAGCAATAACACGAGATGGATATATTTTTTCATAATAGTTTTAGTGATTAAATGTAAAATTATGTAACATTCAGAACCACGCGTTTTGTTTTTAGTTAGAATTTCATTTCATACGAAATGTATGGGAACTATTACATCTATAGTTCTAGCTTTTTCCTTCGTACTAGCAGTGCCATCTAGTGGACTTACAGCGAATTTCGTTTGTTACCATAACAACGGTGAAGATAGCGTGTAGTGATTGGATATTAGCTTTTTTTAAGTGTAGTATTCCTATTGTAAGATTCGTATCGCGTGATTTTAAGCGGACCAATCACAAGTCAGTATTGTGTGCCAACTTACGCATAGCTGACTTGTGATTGGTTGAATTTATAAAATTGTGGGAGGCGAATATACCCCAATATCATGTAGATACGCATAGTTGCTAGTATTCCTCTCTTAGTCTGAGACTACATTATCTGGAACGGCAAAATAGACCAATCACGAATGTCGAGAGCGCGTACTTTGTTCTCTATGGTCTCGCTTCAGAGCTGTGATTGGTCCGTTCACCGTTCCGGACCGCGTAGTCCCAATCCTCGTAGTATGTAATTGTTTTCACTCCCTAGCTAGTTTAAAAGCTCGCCATACACTACCAGATTTAGTGTGCGTTGGTCGATGTTGTGTTTTAGTGAGCTAGGTGTTTTGTAGGTGTGTTTTAGTGTGTTGTATATGTAATGTTTAGATCAGAAAAATACATAGAACCGTGCGCCAACATGTATTGACACATTATGAGTAAGTAATATGTAAATGATTAATTATAAATTGAATTATCAGAACTTATAAAACAGGGAATCTAGATTTTCTATGTCTAAATTCTAAGTAAGCTGAAAATTGTTGTCTAAATATTATATGATCGTAAACTAGCTGCGTCCGCGCTTTTACACGCGTAAGCACTGTTCTCTTATAATGTGCTATTCCTTGAGTCCACCTATTTAAATGCCAAGTTTCACCGCCATCGATTTAATAGTTTTTGCGTAAAGACCTTACTAACCAACACGCAAAAAAAATATTGTAATCAGATTGTTTTTAAAGAATGATGGGATAATGAAAGTTTTTTGTCTGGTAGTGTGTGCCTTGCTTTAATTACCCTAAAACTAAGGCAAGTGTGCAATGAATATGTTAAATAGTTATGGACTAAAAGACGGTATGTGGACATCTTTAGTTATAAAATCTTTGGATTTCATAGTTGAAAGTGCGTATTGTTTCTTGTTGAATTTACTTCGTTAAAATGGACACGGGTGATAAAAAGTGGCGGTGGCATGGCCACGAAATCGACCAATCAGAGACAAAACGCTATGCCCTTATTGGTCAAAGATCATGTGAAATATGAAATCTACCAATCACAGACAAGACACTGTGTGTACTCTTTTTGGTCTGTGATAACGTAGAACACGAAATCCACCAATCAGAGACCAGACATTGTACTCTTGTTGGTCCATGTTCAAGTGGCATAGAAATCCACTAATCAGCGACAAGACTGTGCGCTTATTGGTCCATTTCGCCGCCGAGTCATTTTCTCACACTTTACGTGTCCAAATAGACTGAATAATTGAAAGACAATATGTTGACCCGCGCCATTTCCTTGGGCTCTATACTATACATCGATTTCACGAATACCTAGGCTTATAACCTTGGCATCTGTATAAAAAATTCTCGCTGTGATATAAAAAAAATCAACATTTAAGTTAATTCAATGGATGTAATAAATAGATGGCACCAATGCCCTCTGTTGCCAGCTTGACTGAAACTTTCCTAAACGCAATTATTGTAACTGTAACCTTATTAAATATTTTTAATTTAAAATAAAAGCTATTACAGTTTAAGGATCTGCGTTCGATATATTCGGGCGTTTCACAAAAAAAAAATAGATTTCCGTAAAAGTATTATTGAATAATTGTGTTCTAAAGACGTAACCTACCAAATTATGTTACATTTCGATTCCTCCTCGATACTCCAAAATTTTTACAAAAATATATTTTATACTGAATAAGATAAATCATAAACAGCATTTGTGCTACTTGGGAGGTGATATAATATTTATCAGCCCTTTTTACCACTTTAGGTATTACATTAAAAAAAAATCATTTTTAAGCGGGCGCCAATGCGAAGTTTCAGACTCTGACAGTTTCAGAAATTTCGTGACGAGTCATTTTCTAAACGGAGGTCCTCAAGCTGTCATGGCTATTTATTTTGACCTAAAAATACGAGTTTAACATTGTATGGTTTTCATTGATTATAATAAACGCAATTGTGAAACAGGAATGAATATCGCTTTATTATGCTAAATTAAGTAAATAATAATAAGTCATGTCTATATGCAACTTTTTGTTGAAAACTATCGGTCGGTTAATGACTCTATCCTGGCATGTGCATTTGCCTGCACCTTTATTTGCGACACTGGCCAACTAATGCTCAGAATCTATAATGTTATACCTTGCTCCAGTCGGTTGCGGCTTTTCTGCCATTGTTACGTCTATATTATGAAGGCTGCGGTTCGAATTGGATGAACAGCGATTACAGTGCTGAAGATCAAATTTCCTGGTCCAAATTATAGCGCTATGCGTGCGCGTGGAATACCGCCCTAATTTTAGTATGCTAACCAGGAAATTATTTATTCATTTCGGCCACAGCCAAAGTGACAGAACTGTATAGATCTGTTCACTCACGAAGGCGCGCCCCTCCAGGGTAAATTTTCTCGGTGTGCATTAATATGAGTGTCGCACGTGCTAACAAGATGTCTTAATGTGTGTGTGACACTATCAGTAGAGACAGCATACAACAGAGATAGAATTATATACAGATTATGTTTACAACAACATTCATAAGGTGTGGAAGGGCGCGCCTTCGTGAGTGAACAAATCTGTAACCGATTGAAGCAAGTAAGAATATGTACAACGTTATTGATACGAGATTGATGCCAGTAAAAATGGTTTAATACCAATTCATATAACCGACTGTACATTATACTAGCTGACTGCCTGACTTTGCACAGGTATTTAAAACTTAAACAATTAAATCTTTATGCAAAGAGTTATCGTGTGATCGTGACACTGCATCAGAATCAGGAATCAGAGTACCGATTCTTGTAAAATATACTGTAAAAACATTACTTACTTGTTAAGTTAATACAATCGGGGCCTCTGGGAATTTAATAAAACAAAATTGTTATATTTATTGATTTATTGTATGTGGCCACATATACCTACTAAAGCCAAGTTAAAATGTTGCCAACGTAAAATACGCTTAATGTCAAGACTACAAGATTGTACCTACGATTTAAGGCGCATATTTGGAGATAAAACTGGAATTGTCTATTATTGCATGAAAATTTAAAATTGTTGTTGTTTACTGTTTGTAGGTTAAATATTTTCCTATATTTTGTTATAATTAAAAGACGAAAATTCCCTTGTCGTTTCCAAGCTTTTTAGGATTTCGTACCTCGAAAGGTAAAAAAGGAACCCATTTAAGATCACTTTCTTGTTTCAAAAAAAAGGACAGCATAACTATTTGTGAGTCTTGAATTTATATACTTAGAAACGACAAGAATTAGCCTAATTATATCAAAATATAGGAAAAGATTTCACCTACAAATGGCACACACAATAGCACTTTTCCATCGTTAAGTGCGTTGTTTCATGAATTAATTTTCAATTTTAGTTATAATTAATGGTGGTCTCTGTGGATATGCGCCTTAACAAGTATTCGTATTATACGAATAATTAAATATTAAGCTTCCTAAAATGTTCTACATTAAGAGGGTAACATATAACATAACGCTTATTTTTCATACAAGTTTCCGATTTTGGAGTTTCTTTTTTTGTGTGATTAATTTATTATAAACGAAGATTGTATTTCTTTTCCTTTATTATTTCTTGATTACTTAAAAGTTAAAATTATGCTTTTGTTTTTAATAATAAAACGTGTAAGCCTAGCATAATATAAACTATTTAAGCAATTGACATCAATAACATTTTGTTTCAATTTAAAGGATGAATACGTAACAAAAATTCCTTCAAAAATTCTGTTGGTATGTGATCCTCTTAAACTTAAGCCAAAATTGATTGGAATTCTAAATAATTATGATTCAATGGTTGTTTTACACTCTCGCTTTAGCTATCGTTTGATTTAATCGCACGAATTTATCAACTTTTACTAAATTTATTGTATTAATTAATTAAAAATAAATAATTTAAGATCATTGTTGAGTGTTTGAAAATTGTATTTTTTATAATTTTTCGTAAAAAAATTAATGTTTCACGTCGGATGTGTGGAGTTTAAATAATTTTGTCATTTTATGTTAAACAATAAAAACTGCAAGTTCACAAGTTCGAACTCTGCCAAAGCATTACGCGCTTAAATAATAACAACTTAATAAGTAATTAATTAATTAGTTTTCTAGTAGTTTATCAATAGTTCTGTCCAACCGGAGGTTGTCCTTGACTGCATTTTATAGTGCGGACAGGGATAATCGCCGGTGTGTCCAAACTTTGCAATTAAACTTGTTAGTATAAAGAGCCTCTATGTGTTAGCTTCGGCTCTACGCACGCCTTCCAAAGGTCCGGGGCTTCATAGCCCAGTGATATAGCACACTTTTAAAAGCGCGAGTCCCTAAAAACGTCATTTACTATTTTAAAAATATTGAAGAACTCCCTGCATTGTAAGACACTAAAAAGAATTCTCGATAGCTTATTAGATGAGTCTACAGTTTCACTATCAGATATTTTGAAAATAATCCATAGTTTTTGAAAAAACAATTATTAACTTTGATGAAAAACATCGAAATCGACCTTTTCTATTTTAAGTATCTGTGCTACTTCGTTGTTATATTTGAAAATATTTTTGGTTAAATTGTGAGACAAAAGTATAGAGAATGCATTCATTATTGCAGTTTTTTACTTATTGAAACCAAATAATAATAATCAATGCCGAAACATAGATATTTTTTTTGGTTAAAATCATTCCTCGCTGCCCATACATTTTAGTATGAAGCAGTAGCTCGCGACATTTCGCTTTATATTAGATGTCGCGGCGCGCAAAATTGACAGTGTCATCTCAGTATTCAAGGTGAGAGCACGTCCATTTGTTTCCCGACATTTATTGTTTGACCTGGCATAAGGGTGGGGTGCGAGTGTTGCACACGACAACTAATTTGTAATTGTACCTATTCTTCGAGCAAGGAGTCGAAACTAGGTATAATCCGCGCACAATGAGAATAGGATGGAACCTTGTCAAAGTAAATCGAAAATGACAGTTTATAAATACATATATAAATAAATATTGCAGGACATTCCACACATCGCCATCTAGCCCCAAGCTAAGTAACTAGACTTGTGTTATGCGTGCTAGCCAACGGATATACTACATATACTGGGTTATTGGAAATTATACTAGCAAGCCGTTGAGGGCTACTTCTGTGCACCCAAACCAACAACTTTTGTTCTACGACTTTTAGAAATTCGAACTTTTTTTCGAAAATTTTGAAGTTAGGTTTACCTGAAAATCAGCTGTTCCTTACACGGAGAGGTCAGTTACCTTAAAATTTGACTTATTTTTTAAGTTTCATGTACTGTTTTTGGTCTGAATTACCTTTGTTTTAAAAAATCAGCAAATACCTACCTACTTATAAAAATTTGTAAATATATACTTATAATACATAGAAATAACCAGACCACAGACAAATATTTAAGCATAAATACTTGTCTGAGGCGGGAATCGTACCTGTGTGGCAGTCCGGCATGGTGACCATTGTGCCAACTGGGTCGTCTTCAAGTAGCGTTAGCATAAAAGTTCTGAATAATGGGTAATTCGTTTTGTTGTAATTAGTTATTTTTTATTTATTCATATTTAGTGTAGCTACATATATAGAATAGGCATTTCTACTGTATGTGAAGACTTCACGGACAAACATACATACTGACACATATACGGGTCAAACTGAGACCGCCTTTTTTGAAGTCTGTTAAAAATACACAAAAATGTTTCATGGTTGTAATCCTTTCAATAATAATGTTTAGGGATATTTTTTTTAGTTATTCCAATTATTATTCCCCAATGCCACTCATATGTGCTTCATGGGAATCATCATCAGAGCTTTGACTTTCTTCAGAAGTATCGCTTTCTGAAAAAAATGAAGTTGATGCAGCCAAAGTTCCCTCACCTCGGATGCGTGACACCGTGTTTTAGATATGCTTGTTGCTCGTTCGGTTATTTTTTTTTGTATTTTTGAACAAACCCATAGGTTTGTCAAAAAGATCTCTTGACAATGTAATTCCCGAATTACTAGATTCGTGATCCACGGCCAACTATGTCATCATTTTCAATGCGTTAGAAAAACCGACTTCGTTCCTGATCGAAATATCTATCGACTGCCAGAACTATTTGAGGTGGTTGACTATTCAAAGTTTTACCCCATTTTCCACTCATTATCTCTAAATCACTAAAATAATCACACAATAATTAATTACATAAATCTAGCATTTATAATAAAACAAACCACAATTTATAACAACACAAACCACGGTCGGAATTTATTATTTGTTTATTTAATCACTTTAATAAGCACAGTCCTTATGTGCTCGTTTTATTTATAATTTTGGAGAAAACATTTTTTTAAATGAAATCGCCATTGCTCCATAGACAATCTACCACAGACAATAATAATTTTTCTTTAAATCAATGGGTCTGTTTCAAATCCGCGACACTATGACCGTGCAAATAACTAATTTATACCTAATTATTATTCAGAACTTTTTTTCTAACGCTACTTTTCTGTCATTTTCGATTTACTTTGACAAGGTTCCATCCCATTCTCATTGCGCGCGGGTTATAATGTGATATTGATTATTTATTTTAACCTAAGAAATAACTGTTTCTATATTTCATTTTAATTTTTGACATACAAACACACATAGACAAAAAATGACAGGCAAACATAGACAAAAAATTAAATACTTCATGGACTGTGGTTTTTTACCTTTCGATATAGGGCATTACAACAAACAAATAATGCCTTCACACCAAACCTCTAAAGCGTCTCGGAAATGGGATATTTGAAGAAACGTTTATCCTACGATTTTATAAAAGTTCGCGGTGCACTTTGAGACCCATACCCTTCGATAGAGGGCATTACAGCGAAAAAATGATGCCTACACAACAAACCTCAAAAGTGTCACGGAAAAGGACGCGGTGATACGTCTTGTAGAAATACTTGGTCACAATGCTTTTATTTGAATATCCCGTTTCTGAGCTGTTTTAGAGGTTTGGTGTAAAGACATTATTTTTTTATTGTAATGCCTTTTATCAATAGGTATGGGTGTCAAACTGCACAGCGGCATTTTAAATTACTATGCCGGTTGTGTCCAAAGATCTTTACATTTCGATCTCTAATTGGATATGTTTTACAAACAATTTGCGGGAAAGAAAAACTCAACTAGTATTTGACGTTCCTGCCTTTTGCAGGACTTTTTTTTTTTTGTTTTCTCTAAAGAAATTAAAATAGGAATTTATTGAGCTGTCAAAAATTAAATAAAAATATGGAAAAGGTATGATTTAGGTAGGTAGGATGTATTAAAATTGTAGCTTATTTTTATATTTTAATCCTATATATTGTAACTTATTTTTATTCAAGGTTAATAATAATGGGAAAAGTAAAAGGAAACTACTATAAATCCCAAAAAAATAAAGGAAGATTTAAGACAAACCAGTAACTATAATGTACCTACTCATCTTTTTACCCAACTATATCGAATATTATAAAGATTGGTAGGTGTTTTGCCTGAATATTTATATAATAATATATGATGCCGATACCGACACGTTTTAACCTGTTTCTTAGTAGGGCACATAGGTACATACGAACGTTTATGTGTAAATTTTCAATATATAGAGACGGATGTAATAATTATTTCGCATAATTATTATTATAAAAATATATAAATATAAAAATTATTATAGTACAGAAAATTTACTTATTGATAATTTCGTTATCAAACAAAATACCCAAAAAACGTACACTCTGACCCCACCCTTTCCCGCCAGCTACTTACTACCGGACTGCAGTTTTGCGATGTGACAAGTTAAATACTACATACATTGCGTGTTTTCTATGATATTCATAAACATCCTACGAAGACGAACGCTTGATGAATATGTAACTTGTACAAAATGTACGATGCATCGAAAGTAGATTTATTTGTTTCCAGGGTGCGTAATTTTAATACTGCGTTGCACCTGTGTGGCTAGAAAATATCAATGTGTGTGTTCTATCAGAAGTTCCCACGGTCAAGGATTACAGGCTTAAAAATGATAACTAACAAAGTGTCAAACTGATTAAATAATAATCATCCTTGTGTTTATTGAAATATAATTTAATTTTACTTACCCGTTAAATGCATTTATCTACAATTAAGCTAAATGTGTTTAATCATACAAGCTGTCGTTAATAAGTTTATACAGGGTTATTGGTAATTATACTAGCAAGCCGTTGAGGGCTAATTTGTTTATTACGGTGCACAGAAGTAACTTCTGTGCACAGTAATAAACAAATGTTGTTCTACGACTTTTGGAAATTCGGAAAAAAAATGAAAATTTTGAGGTTATGTAAACACTAAAAACAGCTGATTTTTTAAATCAAAGGTCATTCAGACTAAGAAGAGTGGATAAAACTTAAAAAATAAGTAAAATTTTAAGGTTAATTAACTCTACGTGTAAGCAACAGGTAAACCTTACCTCAAAATTTTCGAAAAAATGTTCGAATTTCCAAAAGTCGTAATACAAAAGTTGATTGTTTAGGTGCACAGAAGTAGCCCTAAACGGCTTGCGAGTATAATGTCCTATAACCCTGTATATTTATTTAAATTAAACTCTATTATCCGACGTTTTACAGCACACCTTTGCCTAATGTCGTGAATGTACACTACGCGTTATGTGATACACAATTTGTAATAAATGAATTTAAAATAAATATATTTGTCTTTTTATTTTCCCCTTGTTCGGTTTAGTACTGCGTAATAGGAGTAGGAACAGCGTAGTATCTGTAAACAAAAAATGTACTATTATTGTGCTATTATCACTGAGTCAGTACCATGTTTCACTGGATATGACAGAAAAATGTTCACCGAAAAGCAGCACTAGATGCGCGCGCATACTTCAGTGGTTTTCGATTTTTGCGGTCCATGTAAGTACTTCCCTACAGTAATAAACTGCAAAAATTGCGCCAAATTTTTTTCTTCATTTTGTCATCTCCAGTGACTCCTATTCTATGGTAAGATTTCTTTTTTGACAACTAGTTATGAATCTGGTTTGCTAAATCGGCCGAAGGGTATTAATTAATGAATTTAAGGTGAAAGGGTACCGGCGACCACTCTCTATACAAACGTAGTCGACTGTTTCCTCCCTGGATAATGACACAAGCACAAATATTTTTGTTGCATAAAACCTAAAGTTCCCATGACTATGCCCCTATTTCTTGGTTTTTTTAAATTTTCTAATTAAGATTTAAAAAAGAAACTAAACATAGGGAGGGGTCATGGCAGTTATAAGTTTTATGCAACAAAAACGTTTGCTATAGTGTCATTATCCAGGGAGGAAACAGTCGACTACGTTTGTATGGAGAGAGCGTCTCGGTACCCTTTCCTCTTAAGGGCCTCTGATAGCTAGAACTTAAAATATTCACAGATTATGTATTTCTGTTGCCGCTATTTTTTTCTTTTCTTTTCTCTTTTGGTGTATAACTTACAGTAACAAAAGTAGGTCTTGAAAGTGAGATATAGTGTCCAGCCTTGAATATAATAGGTCTCTTCATACGTTCCATTGCTATCCACATTGCTCGTCTATATTTCATGTTCTGTTCATACCACGGACATTGGTACATTTTGTCACGAAGCTCTTCACTCTGCACATAAAACGTAACGGACTTTAGATAATTGATTGGAAATTTAACTGAATTGATGGGAATTTGAATTTAATTGATTGGAAATTAAATAATTTAATGGAAAATAAAATTAATTGATCAATAACCTACGACTCTTTTCTTATTTATGATTTTTTTAAGCTATTGCATAGCTTTTATCGCGGGCTTTGAGCGCGGGGCGACCGACCGAATCAAGAAATTCCGTAACGAAAATAAAACCTAACATGTAGCTCGGCCGAGCGTTCGCCTAATGTGTTCTTTTATATAATTTCGGTTTTTTTTTTTTGTTCGCAGTTTTTATGGACAAAAATTCCTTCTCTACGCAGATAAAGCAAATCTATACCTACTTACGAAATAATAATAAAAAAATAAATTTTATTTAAAAAAAAAACAAATTAGCAAAAAGTAGAAATTATTAGGCTTTAAACTTTAAAGGCTTCAGGCATAATTTGCCTAAATCTTACCCTGATTGTAAGTTCGTTACCGCACCAACAATATAGGAAAAGTTGAGACAACATCGTCACCATGTAATTACACATGGAAAAGAACTGCACACTGTGATGGTCTACCTGGAGTTAAAGATAAAAATATTTATTAATAATTTGGCTAGCTGTGTGTCAGTTATCAACCTCAAGGTTCCAAAATTAATATCATAAGAGATGTGATCAAACTACGTCGTAGTCTGAGGATAATGCGATGAATAGAAGACGTTGAAGACAGATTGTCCGATCCACAGTCATGAGTGAGAGGACTCTTTTTTTACATATGATTGGTCAGCGTTTGACCACTATCACACCTGCCTGATGGTAGGTGACGATGCGGCCTAAGATGTAACATGCCTTCCTAGAAGATACCTATTCACTCGCGACTTGAAGACCACCAAATTGTACACGTCAGGAAAGACACGCAGGCAACCGATTCCATTCCCTTGCAGTACGAATAAGGAATGACGAAGCAAGGCGCTTAGTGCGAACGTCTGGTATGTCCACCATGAATTGGTGCCGCACACAGTCTGCCTGGTTGTATGACGAAAGAATGGAGATGACAAGATTAGGTCGTGGAGTTCTGTTGCACACTCCCCGAAATGTATCCGGTAAAAGGCCGACAAGCTCGCCACCTTGCGACGATGTTCCAGGCTCTGAAGCTTTTCTATTTAATGATGAGAAATGCGCCTTCAGTGGATAATTTTTATATTGATAATAACTGACTTCGATACGAATCATATTATGCTACCTATACGTAAGCTATTTTTACTGTTATAACAATATGAAAACTTTTCCAACGGCATCTCAGCCTTTTGGGCACTATTTCGCATCATCACTACATAGTATAAAACAAAGTCACTTTTTCTGTCTCTATTTCCCTTTGTATGCTTAAATCTTTAAAACTACGCAACTGATTTTGATGCGGTTTTTTTAATAGATAGAATGATTCAAGAGGAAGGTTTATACATGCATAATATAGCCATGCGAAGCCGGGGCGGGTCGCTAGTTAATCTAATTTTAAAAATGCTGTTAGATATCTTTATAATTATTATTAATTACACTAAATCTACATACAATTTTTAAAGTACCCACACTTAGCGAATTCTATTTATGTCATGACCCCTTCACCGTAGCGTTACTCTTTAACTACCTACTAAGCTACATGGACCACCTTTCGAGTCGAAAAAAACAAATTTAAAAGTTACTTACAATTGAGATACGTAACATGATATTACACATGATTGCTACCGTTCCCGATAACTGAAAGAATATGTTCCCATGATATGTGTCTTCTACGAGTTCTATGAAACTAAAAGTAAAACACAAGAGTCAAAAAATGTCAAAAGGAGAATGGGCACTTTGGCGCGTGAAAGAGTAATAAGCATACCCATTGGTAATTTTAGTAGGATACCCAGGACGGGGTGACGAGCGGCAACGGTCATTAAAAGTGCCCTAAACAAAAGTTCCATGTAAGTTCTTTTAAATAGGTAGCTTACTTGACAACAGCTTGGTGTTGCTTGACGCATTCAATTAACAGCTTGTTATTGTTTTTCAGAATCTTTTCTTGTTCCTTCTTCTGCATTGTATGAACTGGGACCGATTGTACCTTTAATTAATTAATTGATGAAAACATAATGTAAATACACCTCTATAAAATCACAGCTTACACCACATATAGCTTAGCTGAAATAGCCGTGCGAAGCAGAGGCGGGTCGCTTTATTAAATAAAATGGTTTTTTTTTTTCAGTAAAATGTTTTTTTTTATAGTTTAGCTGAAGGTTTACCAGTTCCAGCTTATCTATGACGATCTCAAGCTGCCCACAACCGAACATGATCATAGAGACCGCAACGCTGTCCATTCCAATGAAGAGGCCGGCGCTGATGTAGATGCTTAGCATTTGGTAGAAGTAACCCAGCTCGTAGTTGGGTGATGTCTCCGGTGTTACTGGCATCCTGGGTGGAATCAATCAAACTGTAGGTAAGTTTACCTACACTGTAGTTACGTAACTACTTGAAGATGCAGTAAGTATTCTGAAGATTCAAAAATATAATAGTCCTACTAGCTGTGCCAGCAAACGTTATTTAGCCATATACAAAAAAAGAAGAGAAAACAAGGAAAAATATAGATGTTGGTCGATTCCCAGACCCAACGAATATGTACAAAAAATCATACAAATCGGTGGAGCCGTTTAGGAGGAGTTTGGCAATAACACCGTTACACGAGAACTTTTATATTAGAAATTAAAGTGCCGAAAAAATATGCTGATGGGTACCTAATTGTTGAAATAATGTAGAGATGTGCTGATAGCATATAGGAACTTAACCTATGCTCCTTTTTGGCTAGAAATAATTATCGTTGACAATAATAATTATAAATCGTAAATGAATTGAAAAAAAATCCAACATTTTTCTTAATTAATTTCGATTGTTGCACGAAAACAGTCGATAACATTATTCCATGAAAGTGTGGCGACATCGTCGCACAACTTCATTCATTCATCAGTCTATTGGATTTTTCCGGTAAAATGTAAGTTGATACCTACCTATTTTAGGTGGACGCTGACATCACAGATGTGGCCATCGCGTCGTGTTTTATGTCTTGTAATCAACAGACAAATAATCGAAAAAAAAAAGAATCACAAAAATAAAACATTTTGCAACATATTTTATTACAAAAATAGTGTAGGTACTTATTCTACCTATAATATTATCTTCTATTTCCAACATCAACTGCATTGTATAACTACCTATAGTAGGTCTATATAATATTTTTTTCTTCTTTTTTAAATAAATAGGATAAGGGCTATTTATTTGGTGTTGGTTCAATACCTAAGTCTTTGTCTTCCATGCTCCTCCATTATCTGTTATCTCACATTTCACATCCTTCTCTCTCATATCCTTTCCCACACCACACGCAGTCAATCCATCTTTTCATAGGTTAGCTTTTCTCAGATTGAGATATATAATATACTTATGAATATTTAACAACCCACCATATTCTAAAAGGAAAAGTTTTATGGCCAGCATCATCAAACAATGGTATCATGGCCCAAAGCGTGCAAGTAGTTGTAGCACTCGTCAAAAAGAACGCGCAAAGATTTTTGATTGTACGGGCGAAACCTGTTAAAATCCTGAAAAATAAACAAGAAATGGAAAAAAAACTCTATCAATGGCTGTTTTGATAAACGAGGCAGAATAAAATCTACATGAGAAACCTAATAATAGGTATCTAAAGGCTGCTGTAGTGCCTTGTATAGCATTAAGATGGAGTTGACTTGCCGAGAACCTATACCCTCTCAGATTAGTCGACCGCTACCAAAGGAAATAACTAGAAACAACAATGGCGGATTTGAACTATTATAAAATTAAAATTTATTTAAGTATTTATTTTATTTTATTGTTATTTATTTGGAAAACCAACAGCTTTACAAAAATAATAAGAAACGAAACAAGAAACAGAAAGCCAATTATAGGTTCTCAAGAGTAGAAAATAGAATAGGTATGTATGGATACCAAACAAGCAAGCAAAAACACAAATCATAATCCAGCAAGAATTAAAATATAGGTAAATTCAATATAAATATATGACGGAGTATTCATAGATAAACAAGTAAATACTACGGCGTACCTACCCGTATACCCGTCATACATCAGATTGACTATGGTAATCAGTCAATCTAGTGAAGCGTGATATGTGAATGGATCGAGGATTGTCATCTTAGAACGCTTGACGAACAGGACGGGCGTCCGCGAACCGAGCTCATTCACGAATCGCTCTGAATTGTACAATCATACTATTTTATGATTAATTTCAGTTATTGTGATGTTAACTAAGTGTTTCCTTGAAAACTACGTGAATCTAGTTACTTGTAGTGTATAAATAACACTGGCTGTCATTGGATGACATTGTTCTTAACCCTTACTTTGTCCACTTCCTAAATTGGTACAAGACGAATAATGATGAAAGGCTATCCTGGCTTTTCATATAGATACAATACTAAAATTGAATAAACAAATACGTAAATATGAAATAATAACAAAACACAATAAAATTAGGAGCCTTTGGGGATTTAAAGCCCATAGCTGCTCGAGTAATAAAATGACATAAGTAGGTATAAGATGAGTGTTAGTAAATTAAGCGATGAAAGGCTACAGTGGAAGCAATAAGGGCTCCACCACCGCAATGACCGTTAAAGACTGCCACAACGGCGACCTATATAATATTTGATACTATAGGTAATACTTATTTTTGAACTTTACTTACTTTTCATGCCGATCTGTTTCCGGTTGAAATATATCACTTTCCATCAACTCCATTAATTTCTTAAGATTTTTCTCATAAACCAGAAAAACCACAGACTTCAGACACACAGATGCTTGAGTAAAAAGCAAGTATGAAGCCTCAGACACTTCACCTAAGTCTCCCCATACGCTAATTATATAAACAAATTCGAATAATAAGAAAGAAAACTGAGTTGCCATAATGAAGACCATGTAGATGGTGAACCATGCTTTCTTTTCGCTTACCAACCATACGCCTAACAGAGTTAGCAAGTTTTTTGGACGTCCAAGGAACAAATTGGTATTTATATTTGACATTTTTTTTAAATGATGGTTTATGTGATGATGATGTTTATAATGATGGAATATTCTCAAATACTGAACACTTGTTCGAAGGAGAGTTAGATAAGTGAGTTGGTTTGATTGACTTTTAATAGTTCGTTACATAATAAATAGGTTGTCTAATCAAATGCCTTTATGTTTCATAATTTATTCAAAAATGAAAGAAAATTAGTTTTGTTTACTAAACACTTTTAATTACACTTTACTTGCAAGGTTTAAGAGGGTTACATACCGCATACTTCTCACTTCACTACATAGTATAAAACAAAGTCGGTTTCCTATGCTTACGCAACGGATTTTGATGTGGTTTTTTAATAGATAGAGTGATTTAAAAGGAAGATTTATATGTATAATACAAACATAATATAGCCGTGCGAAGCCGGGGCGGGTCGCTAGTACAAAATAAATGGGTCTTTTCTTCCCTTGATATTGTCCGATTTTGTGCTTCTTTACTTTCTTTCCTCTCTTTATGTGATCAAATCATTATAACCCAGACTTATATTTTTGCTCTCTCTCTCCTGTGCCCAGTTATTAATCCCATCTGTTGGTAGGGTCTGTCTTTCTGGTTTTCTTCGTCCACTTTGCTCTATCTGACGCATCGTCTGCAGAAACTTCGCAGTCTTTTAGGTTTATTTGACCACGCACTTTAAAGTTTCAAGTTAGAATAGAAACTATTCAAACGAATTACATCAATAACTTAACATTTTGTAGCAATGTAAGGAATGAAATCAGGTTTTTTTATAATAGGTCAGCATTTAACCACTATCTCACACGATGGTAAGTGACGATGTGATCTAAGATGCGGGACGCATTCTTAGAAGGTAGGTATTCCCCGGGAACGAAAATTCCATCAAAAAATATTAAGTATGTGATCCTCTTAAGTCAATCAAAGTAATGACATAATTTGCCGTGAAATGGATAATAAGTCGAAATTGCAAGGTAATTAGTGTTTTACCTACAGCTAAATACATTTGTATGCAATTAGGTCTATTAGCTACATTTATCCACAATTAGAAGTCAATCTTCTTCAATCTACTTCATTGTTTGATTCAATACAGCGAAATATGAGTAGGACATTCGGAGTATCTGTAAAAAAAAACATATATTTACCAATTTAGTGGATTCCTACTTGTAAAAATGCGAATCAGTTTGTTTGCTCGTTCTTCCGAACGGCTCGATTTTAATGAAAATTTGGTCCACGCCTGTATCGGCTCCCCTAACGGATCCTTTACTCCCAACGATAAAGAACTTTCTCACGTCCGTCAGGCCCCCTGGACTAGGGGAGACGACTGACGCTAATTTAAAATGAGATCCGTCGATGGATGGAATTCAAGATACTTTTCATCTCGCGTATCGATTTTATATCTACATAATGTAGGTATATTTTTTTGTAAATACCTAGTTACATAATAATATAAAAAAATACTGTGTCAGTTAGTATATTGAAAACAACTAACAGAAACAAAAGTCTGCCTCAACAGCGGTATGTAATGTCCAGCTTTCAACAGCAGAGGGCGTCGCATGCGCATCATAACGAACATCAGATCCTTCTGGAACTTTAGATCTTGTTCGTACCAAACACAATTGTACATCGCTGTCAGAAGATCTTCACTCTAAAACAACGTTATTTTTGTCAAATTTGTAGTAGGTAAGTAAAGTTACCTACACTTTTTTTTTAATTTTATTTTTTTAATTTTATAGTTTATTTAGGTAAGTAGGTACATATACTAGAAAATAAGCTGCATTTGGTAATAAAAGCTACGTTTAGTAGTCGATCTAATTAGACAAATAAATAAATAAGAAACAGCTGATTTTTGACTAGGTAGGTAAACTAAACATTACCTCAATTTTATTGTAAATATGGTTGTCTGTAAAGTCTGTTTCCGGACGATAATTTTACGTGTTAACGTCATAAGAAAACATTGATGGTAACCATGGCAACGATAAAACGTTGCTATAGTTACCTCGTCAATAACATGAGGCGTTCCAGTAACGACGCGTGACGTCACACTTTTTTGAGATTGCAGGTTAGGTTAAAAAAGTTAGATATTTCAAAAGTTGACCAAAGATTTAGGATAGGAGAAAATTTATTTGAATCATCGTTCCCAACCTTAAAAGTCTACAAGCCTAATAGATATTATTTACCTTCATTTTTTACCCGACTACGGCGAAGCTAAAAGGGAGGGTTATGTGTTTTTGGTTAAATTACTTACAGTAGCAGAAAGTTCATGTCCACACCAGCAACACACAAACAGCTGAGTTATCATCACTGATAGGTAACTCAGAATTGAGAAAAATTGCATACTTTTCCAATCAACCTGGAAATACAACAAATAGGAATAACTAATATGAAATAAGTACTTACCTACTTAAAAATCAATCAAGTGTAGGCATAAATTAATTTAGTGAAAAATAAATAAATTTAGTGTAATAATCAATATATTTTGTGAAGTAATCAATAACTTTAGTGCAAAAGTTCGATAATTATAGTTTCTACACTGTCCTTACCAATAAATAAATTAGTATCTTACTTCGTGTAAGAATCAATAAGTTTAGTGTAATAATTATTAAGTTTAGTGTAAGAATTGATAATTTTAGTGTAAGAATCAATCATTTTAGTGTAAGAATCAATCATTTTAGTGTAAGAATCAATACTTTTAGTGTAAGAATCAATCATTTTAGTGTAAGAATCAATCATTTTAGTGTAAGAATCAATCATTTTAGTGTAAGAATCAATCATTTTAGTGTAAGAATCAATAATTTTAGTGTAAGAATCAATCATTTTAGTGTAAGAATCAATACTTTTAGTGTAAGAATCAATCATTTTAGTGTAAGAATCAATAATTTTAGTGTAAGAATCAATCATTTTAGTGTAAGAATCAATCATTTTAGTGTAAGAATCAATCATTTTAGTGTAAGAATCAATCATTTTAGTGTAAGAATCAATCATTTTAGTGTAAGAATCAATAGTTTTAGTGTAGTAATCAATATGTTTAGTGAGTAAAATAATAATTTAAGTGTAATCACTACATAGTATAAAACAAAGTCGCTTTATCTGTCCCTATGTCCCTATGTAAACTACGCAACGGATTTTGATGCGGTTTTTTTAATAGATAGAGTGATTCAAGAGGAAGTTTTATATATATAATACATGCATAATATAGCCGTGCGAAGCCGGAGCGGGTCGCTAGTAATCAATAAAGTTTAATTTAAGGATCAAAAAGTTTACTGTAAAAATCAATTAGTAAGGTAATCATAAATTAATTATCTTACCATTAAAATCCTAAGAGCCGACATACAAATAAGACCAACACTGCCAGTCAGTTGAAATAGTAAATAGGTATGGTACGCGTTCTCTACCAGTCGCGTGAATCTATAAACAAGTAATAAACAAAAGAGTTATCTTGCGATATTTTAATTGTAACCGAACATTGGCTACGCGATCACCAAATAGGTAGTGTAACGTTGTGTAACTATGATTTAATTTCTTATTACTGTCGACCGACGATAGCGCACGGTGGCAGTTGCATTTATGTGAAGTCAGGTGTGAGAGTTGTGAATAGACAGGACTATTGCGATTTGGCGCGAGAACAGATGTTCGATGTCTGCGCGGTATACCTACTGGACGCTAAACTGCTTATCATAGCAGTGTATCACTCTAATTTGACTAATGATAACGACTATTTAGAGCTTTTTGAAAAAATGCTAAACAAAATTTCTAACGAACATGTAGATGCTATGATTCTAGGTGACATAAACATAGATCTCTTAGTAAATACTAGTACCCGTATGAAGTTATTTGACTTGCTCGAAATGTACAAATTCTCACAACTTATCGACTTCCCTACTCATTTTGAGGATGGTTGTTCGGATAGTTTATTAGACCATGTCTATTCAAATATAAATACAGATCGACTGAAATCGGTGATAGGAGTGGACACACACATCAGCGACCATCACGCTCAGCGAGTAGTGGTGTCCACTTCGCGCGATGTCAACCCCGGCCCACACCATATCACTAAGCGCAATTACTCGTCAAGTAATAAGACTACTTTCGAGGGTGCGCTCGCGGCAGTCGACTGGGATAAAACGGTACAATCGTGCGACGACTGCGAGTCACTGGCTGAGCGAGTCGTGTCAACACTGGTAAACAGACACGACCTCTGTTTTCCCTTACGTAAACAGCCAAAAACCCTGAACAAATCGTGGGTCGATACCGAGATCCTCAACTTTAAATATTTATTGTTTGATGTCCTAGAGCTTAGGCACCGTAATCCTTCTAACGAGGCTATTTTATCTATTGAAAATAACCTATCTGGTAGATATAATTCACTTCTCCGAGTAAAACGTACCGATTACTATTCGAACGTGTTGAAGGATAGTTCTAATAAGGCCAAATGTATGTGGAACATAATCAACACCGAGATAGGCCGCAACAATCGCGATAGGGTGGACCAACTGGACCGAATTCGAGCCCCCGATGGCAAACCTTACGCATCAAATAACGAGACTCTAGAAGCGTTGAATCGGGAATTCGCGACCGCCGCGAATAGGTGTGGCGCGCCGACCGCGGACACATCACAAGCCGTACGCGTGCTCGAAGTGGGTACACCCGCCAGTAACACGTCACTTAGATTAACACCTTTTTCACCATTTGAGCTCCATATCATTGTTAATAAGCACATAGCGTCGAAAAATAGTACTGACATATATGGCCTATCCACTAATCTACTCAAAATCATAGTGCAGTCGATAGCATGCGTACTATGCGATTTTTTCAATAAATGCATCCAGTGGGGAGTGTATCCAAAAGCCCTCAAAAAAGTTAAAATCGTACCTCTGTACAAAGGAAAAGGGAAGAGGAGTGAAATAGGCTCATATCGCCCCATATCTCTAGTTCCCGTTTTAAGTAAAATTCTCGAAGTGGGGCTGAACAAGAGAATCCTTAGCTTCATATCCGGGAACAATATGCTGTCCGAGCGGCAGTACGCGTACCGGCCAGGTCACTCAACTACGGACCTAGCGCGGGAGGTGGTGTGGCGTGTGCTGAGCGCGCGTGAGGCCGGTAAGCAAGTCGCACTGCTTTGCTGTGATCTTTCGCGCGCATTCGACACCGCCGATCACCGTCTCATCGCACTCAAGTTGGAGCACTACGGCTTTCGTGGCCCTACACTCGCGCTGCTTTCGTCTTTCATGACTGAGAGAATGCAAGTAGTTACCGGCGACAGGGGTCACACAGTCTCGTCTGAGATTCGTAATTTTATAGGGGTACCTCAAGGATCATGTCTCTCAAATACCTTGTTCAGCCTGCTCTTGAACGATTTGCCTTCTGTGATCACTGGTGCTGAGATTTTCATGTACGCAGACGACGTCGCGGCAGTGGTTACCGCACCGAATAAGATACAGCTGGAGGTAAACTTAAAGTTCGTCGTCGAGCAGCTGGAACGGTGGTTTAAATCAAACGGGCTGGCACTAAATAGAGAGAAAACTTGTTTTATGACCTTCAACCTGAATGGGAGCGCTCCACCACCATGTAAAGTGGTCGCCGGTAGCGTCGCCTTGAAACAAGTCGCTACAACAAAACTTCTCGGCTTCCATATCGACAGCGCCCTGATGTGGGACACCCATATCGACGAGACGTGTTCCAGATTAGGTAGCGCGTGCTATGCCTTGGGACGGCTCTCCAAGACTGCAACCCGTGGTGTGGTCCGATCCTGTTACTTTGCCACGATACATAGCAAACTATCTTATGGATTGGAGCTGTGGGGTCGGGCTGCTGAAGTACAACGAGCGTTCCTCATGCAGAAGCGCGCCATACGCGCCATCGCTGGCATACCGGTCGGCGAGACATGTAGGGATGCGTTTAAGGAGTTGCAAATACTCACACTGCCTGGCGAACTTATCTTTCAAATTGCCCTGTTCACCCGCGAGAACCTCGATATCGTATTCAAACGAAGGGGCGTGAACGAGTCACGAGCGATGCGCAGCAATAAGTTTAGGGACAGACTCGTCACACCGACTCACAAACTTGTCAAATCAAAGAAGTCTGTGTATATTATAGGGCCAGCTGTATACAACAGACTTCCCGATAATGTCAGGAACGCACCTTCCCATCCGAGCTTCAAAGGTCGACTTAAAAAATGGTTAATAGATCATACTTTTTATACTTTCAACGAATTTCTAGAACTACCATTATCGTAATTGATTACATAATTAATTTATTTTCTTTATTTTAAATAAATCGAACGTATTTTGAATATTTCTATATTTTGACTATTATTATAATGTTTAATGAATTAATATATTATGTAACGACAACAAAACAAATGTAAAATTATTGTATTTTTAATGAAATCATGAAATCCTTATCTTTAGATAAATACTTATAATATAATGACATGTAACTAGGGAGTTATTAATAAAATATTGTATTGTATTGTATTGTAAAGGGATACCTACGTCACTGCGAAAAACTTTTCATCGAATTTTGTTTCTTCGAATACTTTTCATCGATATCTCTATACTGTGATGCCTTATTACATCGATGTATTGTTACTGCGATGTAACGTTACATCGAAAAACTATTCTGCGAAGGATTTTACTGCGAAAATACCATACTGCGAAGACTTGTTTAATCGACATCTTGTTACTTCGAACTTTACATAAAATAAGTAATTAAATTTAAATTATGTCGTGAAAAATACAGGGTTGTCGGAGAATACCGAGGGGTACCGAGGATATCGATGAAAAGTATTCGAAGAAAAATTCGATGAAAAGTTTTTCGCAGTGGGACGTAGGTATCCCAGTCATATAAACCTTTGATTGTAAAAATGCCCGAAACGACAATTAGACCATAGGTTTATTAATTGTATTATATTAGATGGGTTCCTTATGTTTTTGATTCGATATAATAGGTACTTAAAAGACCAACTTGGATGACGGGCCTCTACTACCAGCTACTAACGGACAGACAGACGGACAAGAAAGTGATCTTTTATGGGTTCCTTTTTTACCTTTAGCCCTAAAAATTGAGCTACGTTCACGATGATGATGACAATAATAATAATATGTAAAATCAAACTTATAGTGACTCTAAAGTCAACTGCGAGCGCATCTTTTGGCAGCTTTACGTAAAAAAGAGTGAGGCTAGAAGAGCACCTAATTTCTACTGTTAGGTACACCATTACGCCTTGTGCAAGATATGTGTGTAGTTTACTTACGCGATTACAGCTTGATGATGGTTAACGCAATTAATAAGATTCCTTTGATTATCTGACCGAATCATTTCTCGATCGAGATCATTATTTCCATAAACTCGTTGTATCTATAATAAATAAACTAAAGGCATCATTCAGGAATTACATAGGGGAAAACATTTGTATCTTAATAACTTATGGATGGAGTAAGCAATACCCGCGTGCTTTTCTGATACTAAACACGCAAAAAGGTGCAGCATTTTTTTAAATGTAAAATGTTTAAGTATGTTATGTTTGTTATCTGTTTATCTAAGGTACGTAAACTACAGAACCGATTCCGATGTTTGTTATGTAGCTGGAATTCTGAAATAGATCCAGATGTCAATTTTTAATCCCGATATTCCTACGTTATCGGGAACTATGTGGGTAGAGCTTAGAGCCTTTAAGGAAAGTTCTAATTATGATTTAAATTTATACACGCTGGCGATGTTAACTAAGTTCAACTTGATGGGCTTGTAGTTATCTGCTTGGAATGGGATTAATGGTGTAACTCAATACCTACAGATATCGCTAAAAATCCATTTCCTAATTTCATCAGAGGTATTTTTAGGCCGTGTAGCACAGTGGTTATCGCACCTACGGTTTGTGAGTTCAAAACTCTCCACGCGGTACTTTTTGGAGATGCAGTCCCTTAAAATATTTCCATAATTTTCAACTGACCCTATTGAGTTTGTCTTTGATAATATCCATCTGTGCACATCCGAATATGACGGAAGATAAAGCAACACTATCGACACCGAAATACATGTAGGCACTCATACAGATGGTGAGCAGTTGGAACATGTAGCCGAAGTAGTAGTGGGGCGACTGGTCTGGATGCACTGGCATCCTGGAACGTTAGAACACGTTAGAGATACACATTTACAAGTTCAAAGTAACTAACACAGGAAAAAAGGTTACTTGAAGCAATAAATAATCTTCTGCATAATAAGCTACAGAATAATTTCTTGGTTTTAGTAAAAAATCTTAAAAAGATAAGCAGTAAGTACCTACCTATTTGAAATTTAAAAGCAATATTCTTACTGATAGCTAGATAGATAACTTTATTTGTACAACACAGAAAGAAACACAACACGATAAACACAAAGTAAAGCAATAGCTAGAAAGTAAAAGTTACACAAACAGGCGGCCTTATCGCTGATTATTATTTCCAAGAATCAAATCATACCTACTAAAATCAAGAAATTGTTCTCTATCGTCTTTATGGAGAAGATTATTTCTTCAAGAAATATTTTTTTCTGTGTAGGTACCTAAATAAATTTAATTGAATAACACATAATAAACTACACGAACACAAAAACATAAAGTAGGTACCTACCTACCTACTTGCCTACACCCTAAAAAAACAAATTATCTAGTCAAAACAAAAAGCTTGTGAAAGTTTAACGCCCGAACACTGAAAAGTTACTTATCTTATGTGGCGATGAAAGAATACCTGAAAAGATCGTGAAAAGGCTAAGGAAGCAAAGCGCTTAGAGCGTTTGATATTTAAGATTTCCACCATGAATAAGTAGAGTAGGTTTGATATAGATATACCTACCTAAGGGGCCGAGGGTTTGATGAGTTATCTCCACATTTTCAAACTACTTACCACATGTCGAAAGGAAACTTCCTGCTTCCAGCATCATCGAACAACGGCTTCAACGCCCACATACCACATGTTAACTGAGAACTTATCATAAACGCGAGCAGAAGTCTCTTGATTCTGGCTGCCTGTAACTTTAGAATACTAAGGGGGAATAAGTTGAATTATTTTCAAATAACCAATTAGTAAGGTACCGGGTGGTAATGGCCACCTGCCACGCTAATTAAAAACTAAATATTTCGTATAAAAACTAAAACCCGACTACGGAGAAATTACGCTCTAAACGTGTAGACCTCCGAAGCAATATCCGGAGCGCGGGAGACTCATCAAACTATTATAATAGTCTTTGAGACTCACTGAGACAACCGGAGACAGCCGGATATCTCCGGAGTTCACGCTCGCGACAAGTACCTATAGATGATCCGCGGAGGCGACCGGAGACTGTTTCCGGCTGTGTTTCCGTCTCCGGAGTAATCTCTGGAGCGTGTGGCGATGACGCCTGGAGACAGCCGAAAACATCCGGAGACAGCCGGAAACATCCAGAGACAGCCGGAGACATCCAGAGAGAGCCGGAGACAGCCGAAGACATTCGGAGAGCGACACCAGGACACATCCAAAGACAGCCGGAGACATCCAGAGACATCCGGAGACAGCCGAAGACATTCGGAGACAGCCGTTCGGAGAGAGCCCGCGGATCAAGAGACAGCCGGAGACACCATGGGACATCCGGAGACAGCCGGAAACATCCAGAGACAGCCGGAGACATCCGGAGACATTCGGAGACATCCAGAGACACCCGGAGACATCCGGAGACATCCGGAGATCTCCGGAGCGCGCGCCCGCGACAAGTAGAAGACATCCTCGGAGGTGACCGGAGGAGGTGTTCCTTATTGAGCAACTATTTTAATGCGCACCCAAAACTGCGCACCCAAACTATTCCACATTTGCGCACCTGTTTTGTTGCGCTCACGATAGGTATACTAAACTTTTGAATAGAGAAGGCTTTGGGTGGAGACCTCCGGAGCTATCGGAGGCTCACGGAGTTGATAATTTTAGTCTTTATGTACCTAGTAGATACTTAAGATACTTTATGTTCTTTGTAACGAAACAATTGATTAATTTTATTTTAACTGAAAACTTTTGAGAAATAATTTTATTGTGGTATTTAGAATTCAATCAAGAAATGCTGTACAGCAACCACAAGACAATCGTCTGTTGTCGTCAATGCTGAGGCAAAAAACCCCAGCGCTTAGGATGTGTGCCTTCAGAACGCGTCCACCAATGAGAAGGCACAAGAAACTTATGGGTTTTTTTTTAAGTTAGACTACTTGCTTACTTCTCATGAATCCCAGATTGTGCTACAAACATAACTGAATTCATTCGTTCCAAAAGATCTTCAAGAATGTACCCATTCATCTGAAAAACTGTTACTTTAAAACAAAGACAGGCCTGCGTGAACAGCAAATAGGACGCCTGTGACACGGCGTCTAAATCACCCCACTTTTGAACAACATAAATAATTTGAAATAACAAAAACAAATATTGCAACATTATCATGAACATTCTATAACTTTTTCTTAGAACATTTTCGTCTTTTGCCGGAATCCAAACTCCTAAAAATCTCATTACGAATTTAGCTCTGTTTAAAAACAAATTTTCCGAATTTTGGGACATCTTCGGTTGTTCGAATTTTCGGTTATTCTGAGGTCAAATGAATTTGTGGTAATTAGTTACCCCTTATTATTTGTTTACAATACTACCTACTGTTTCTTGCTAATAAACCACTTATTGTAATGATTCAGCAATTATTTGCCCATAACTAAATGAAAACAAATTATTAGGCACTTACTTACCTACTAAATTGACCCTTTTATTATAGGTACATTAAGGCTTATTAGTGGCATAAGTATTTCGATAAACACTGCTAAGTGGCTAAATACCTAATTTGTTACCTGTGAGAAGTAGGTAAAGTAAGTAGGTATATTACGATAGAACCTTATCCCTTAACCCAATCATTAAAATTATTATACCTTCTTATGTAATCATCATAGACATTAAGTACAAATAAAAAATAAGTAGGTAGGTATGTACCTATAGCTAAAGATTTTGACGGATTATTTAGAAACATTTTTTTTTTCTTTTGTCCGGTCAGCTCTGTGACCGAACATTTTTGGCCTAAGAAACATTTACACGAAACTGCGGGCAATTTTTAAATGTTTCGTTAGAAACATTTACACGAAAACGAAACATTTAAAAATTGCCCGCAGCGCCATCTAGCCTTAAAGCTAAATAAATTCTCCTTCTGAGAAATAGATTGAAAAGTAACCGAATCGTGGTGGCGCTATGTTTGAACTTTCCCGCGTCATGGCAACTTTTGTTTTTTTTTTCTTTGGTCCCATGCCGAAGTTACGGCTATTCTAATAAAACAAAAATTCTTCGGGTTTGCAACCGAAAGGGGTCCGAACATTTAGTAGGTATGTGAGCTTGGCATATGGATTTTTTTTTGCGTGATGCATTTCGAGACCCATGCCAATCGATAGAGGGCATTACAGTGAACAAATATTGTCTTTACATCGAACCTCTAAAGCGTCTCGGAAACGGAAAATTTAACAAAACGTGTTGTCCTATGATTTTTAACTAAGCCAAAGTGTCCAAAGGCTTTATGGTTGTGCATTTTTATTATTTGGTAGGTAGGGTATTTTCCTGGGGTAGGCACCTACTTGCACCTACATGCACTTTCTGCCTCTGTACCTCCTTGGAATAAAAAATAAGAATATAAAATATACTAAAGAAGCAAATTAAGCTAAGTGACAGCTTTTTGAGGGCTCCCGCCCGGCCGGCTGTACCGCACGGAGTCAAGATATCCGAATTTCATAGTTTGACGTGTGATGTGTTATGTCTACGTCACTTGACGTTCGCAACTGTCAAAGTCAAACAAAATGATCGCCGTAAGCAGCTAGGGGCGGTCGGAATTTGAAGAATTTTTCGCTTTTTCTCATAAAAATGGTGCCTTTTTAATGCAATGATAGATAAAATAAGAAATGGAGAGTGAGATTGTGGACTTTACATTGCCACCGGCCCCGAAAGGCCTGTGCTTTGATCGTAATGACTTCGTAAAGGTATTTCTCTTCAGAGCCTCTCAATTTTGTGCTAAATTTTTACATTTTCCTCTAGTTTTCTTTTCAAACAGTGTTTTCTTATGGTTCTAGACGAACTTTTCCGTCGATAACTTCCTGGCAGACCATCAAAATGTAGCGTCATTGGAGTCAATGCGGGATGATTTGGGCACATACCTAAAAGTCCTTAGACTGGCTATGATTGAGTTAATCAACAAGGACTACGCTAATTTTGTGAACCTGTGTGCCACACTCATTGGTTTCGACAAGGCTATAGTAAAAATTAACGTGCCATTAAGTCAACTAAATGAAGAAGTTATTGTGAGTAACCACATAAATTACCTAGTATTCTTTTTTAATGTTGTAATCATGACGTGTCTGTTATACTTAGATAGTAACATGAAACCATCATGTATTTCCATTAAATAAGTGCCAATAACATCCTTTATTACCCTTCTAGTATTAGCAATAGAAACAACCATGTAAACTACTCATTTTTATCATATAAAAAAACAGTAGTCATTATATTTGTTACCTTTCTATTTCTCCTTCCACAGAGTGTAAAACAATGTCTAGAAGAAGCAATGAAAGAGATATCAATGTGGCTAAACCAAAGGCACACTTTACAGAAGAAAAAACAACTCCTAAAATACTACAGCCAAACTAATAACGGATTAAAAACTCTAGAAAGCATTTTAAATAACATTACAGAAAAAAACAAGAACGAAAGAATGCTACTTGCGGACAGAGGAGCAATGCAATACAATCAATTGAAATTTTCTATCGCTAAATGTGAAAATTTAATAAAATCTGACCAAAAAACGCAGTACACCAAAATCGGTAACAAATTAATACAGACTCTAAATGAGTTACTATTCCAATTTTGGAACGAAAATGATGAAGAGAACTTATTAAAAACGCTCATAACTTTAGCATCATTAGATCGCATCACAGAAACCGAATCCCTTATTAGAAAGCGTGCTGTCGCACCATTATTACAAGATATAATCAACGAGCCCGCATTACAACGTAGTAAAGGTTTACAACAAATATACGACCGAGTATTATCTTTATTGAATACGAAATTAAAGTTGCTGTTTACAGTGACACAACATTCCAAACTTGCTTTTCTAGTTAAGAAATATCGGTTTTTATTGCATTGTTTTTGGTGTGAGGTTGAGAATAGATTGGAAGTTAATTTAGCGTCAATTTTCGCGCCTGGCAATCCTCAGATATTTTATACTAGGTAAGTAAGTGAGTTGTCATTTGCCAAACTTTTTAACCCCTGATAAAAACTTGTTCTAAAAATATGTGAAGTTATGTTAACCAGAACTTTACCTGTATGGAATTACTAGCAGCGCTCCGCGGTTATACCCGTGTAACTCCCGATCCCATGGTAATATCGGGATAAAAATAGCCTATGGTATTCCCAATTAATCAATGTATCCTCATACCAAATTTCATCAAAATCGGTCCAGTAGTTTCGGAGCATATACGTTATAAACAAAAAAATCTTTCCTCTTTATAATATTAGTATAGATTGGAAGAACCAACAGCTATAACAAAGAGTAAACATAGATAATAAAAAACGGCCTTAATTTTTTAAATTTATTTTTATTTTTTCTAGGTATCAGGAGAGTTTGGAGTTTGTTAAGAAATTGGAGGCATACTGTCCAGATGCGGAGACAATCAAGTTGTTACATGAATCACAAGAATATAAGAGCTTCCAGAAAAGGTGGAATTTACCTGTCTACTTCCAGATTCGGTTTCAAGAAATTGCTGGTAAGTATTGCTACATCACTATCACTTCACTACATAGTATAAAACAAAGTCGATTTCTCTGTCCCTATATCCCTATGTATGCTCAAATCTTTAAAACTACGCAACGGATTTTGATGCGGTTTTTTAATAGATAGAGTGATTCAAGAGGAAAGTTTATATGTATAATACATGCATAATATAGCCGTGCGAAGCCGGGGCGGGTCGCTAGCAATATTATAAAGAGAAAATATTTTAAGCTATTGCATAGCTTTTATCGCGGGCTTTGAGCGCGGCGACCGAATCCAGAAATTCCGTAACTAAAAATAAAATAAAACCTAACACCCCCCCACTCCGCCTACCATGTAGCGCGGCCGAGCGTTCGCTTAACGTGTATGACTGTATGTATTTGGCATGACTGTATGAAGCTCGCTCGTTGTTTTTGTTTGTAACGAATATGCTCCGAAACTACTGAACCGATTTTGATGAAACTTGGTATGAGGATACATTGATTCATTGGGAATAACAAAGGCTACTTTTATCCCGATATTCCCATGGGATCGGGAGTGCCGCGGGTGAAACCGCAGAGCGCTGCTAGTTTCTTATATTTTTACTGGCTATGACCCGATTTAAGTCCGGATTGCGGAGGAATATCGGAATAAAAAGTAGCTTACATGTTAATCTAGGTCTTTAGCTATCCACATACCAAGATTCATCCGAATCGTTTCAGTACTTTTTGCTAAAAAAGGTGACAGCTACAACATACTAATATAAGAAAATGAGTATGTTACCCATGTACTAATCATTTTTAGGGTTCCGTACTCAAAGGGAAAAACGGGACCCTATTATTAAGACTCTACTGTCTGTCTGTCATCAGGCTGATGTCATGAATCGGAATAGCTAAACAGTTGAAATTTTCACAAATGATGTATTTCTGTTGCTGCTATAACAACAAATCACTTCATAGTATAAAACAAAGTCGCTTTCTCTGTCCCTATGTCCGTATGTCCCTATGTATGCTTATATCTTTAAAACTACGCAACGGATTTTGATGCGGTTTTTTTTCAATAGATAGAGTGATTCAAGAGGAAGGTTTATATGTATAATACATGCATAATATAGCCATGCGAAGCCGGGCCGGGTCGCTAGAACTTACTAAAAAACAGAATACATTGGCACAACCCTTCGTGCGCGATTCCGACTTGAACTTGGCCGATTTTAAAAATTGATATAACTTCACCCCGTTTGAGAGAATTGACAATTCTTATTTATCTTAGTATTCAGCAACTATTTTATTAGGGCTGATGGTCGCGCAAAAACAAAAAACATGCCCAATATTTCAATGTCATTTACCAGAGATTTCATGAGAATGTAAAAAAATCACGTAAATGCCACAGATAATAGAATCGATATTATGATCTCAATGACTATCAGTGTCTAATCTCCCATATTTACCTAAACACAGCTAATCTAAAACATACCTTTGCATTTACTGATAATGTTAGTTTTATATTAATGCACTCATTGTAAAGCTTAATAATCTAATTTAAACTAAAGTGGGTAAAAATAGATTTATAATCAATGGCTGGGGACGCCACGGGGTGCTCACGCTGGTGACGTGAAGGACGGGATGGGATATGCCAAAACAGCTCCTATTGGTCACTGATAAGATGTGATTCATATTCACGGACCAATAGGAGCGCCGCTTTTGGCGGACAGGCGACAACAACTGCATCGTATGCGCAGGGCCCTAATAGACAACGCAAAGCCAAAATTACTATTGAATAGTCTACCTACTACCTATCTTGGAACTATGTACTTTTTCTACAACCTGATTTTCGCAACTAAGCCTCTCTAACTAGAATTAAAAGACGTAAAAGAAAGGCCCCAATTGGGTCCTTTTTATTACGTGAAATTCTATTTATCAACAGGAGAACCGTCCTAGCTCATCCATAAATTCCACCATGTGTGAATTTAATGAAAATGACGGAACCGCTTCCATGACTAATCGTCCTAAATCTAATTACCTAGTACTTAAACACAATCTAGAAATACGCCTAGGTTGGGTAGTAGGTACTTACGGTAATTAGGTCTTGGAAGTTTTTGCACATAAGTTGCGGCGAAAGTCTTTAGCAAAATTCCAATCCATACACAGAAGTTTAGGCGAAAATTCTTGATAATTAATTACGATGTTATGACAAATAGCTATTCAGTGGTTTACTTCTATTATTTATGAATCCATTGACAAGTAGGTCAAGGGCGATGACATCATTTAACTGTGTTATCGTAGATTGTAACAAATGTAATGTACTACGATAATTTACATAAATGTAAACGATTCTTATTAAAATACCATTAGGTCTACTACATGGTATACTTATTAACTATTTTCAACTAATTTGTCTTTGTTATACAACGATTTATTACCGAAACTAACTGAGCCCCGTCGTTTCCCTTTGGAAAAGAAAGTCCATTCCCGTGAGAATGTTTGGATAAACAGTTATAACCTGAGTGTTTTATAGGACTCTAGATAACTACATTTTATCGTAATTAGTTCAGTAGTTTTTCTATGAAGGAGTTACAAACACAAGACAAAACTTCCACATCTATATTTAAAAAAGAAAGTCGTGTTAGTTACCATTAAATGGTGTTCAGTTCATGTTCATGTCAGCCGTTCTCGAGTTATAAATTTTATAACTCGAGAACGGCTGAACCGATTGAGGGTGGGGTGGTAGCTTAGAACCAGGAGAACCAGATAGGATACTTTTTATCGATATATATATTTTACGATATTATGCACTAAGTTTTCTGATTATTTCAAAAGGTAACACTGAATCAGAATTTCCTGGAGTCCCAGAAGATTAACACCTAAGGTAGTCCAATTTGCAGACTCACTCACTAAGTCGCAAAATCAATAACGTACCTTTACTTGCTCCATGGATGTCATTTCTGACACTAAAGCTTCGAGCCGCAATGGACATACATTAGCGCGCTTCATGCGCCCCGTAATAGGTACGGTTGGGGTCAGAATTGCAGACCCACCGTAGAGTCCTAAAATTACTATTATTGGAATGTTTTTATCAATAATATTTATCTATTGAATTCATAAGTTCAAAGACTATTAACTTGAACTCGAGCAAGACCTTAAATCTTGCTTGAGTTGAAGACATTCTAATAATAGTAGTTTTGGAGCTCTACGGTGGGTTTTACAATTCTGACTCCGATTGTACGCTGACGATTTCGGATCGCTGTAAGCACTGTTCATCCAATTCGAAGGCGTAAAGATGACAGAAAAGATATTCGCAACCGACTGGTGCAAGCAACGAACGTTATTTCCGAAGTGCGGGAGTTAATTTTACGTGTCTTTTCCAGGAAGCTACGAAGCATCATTGCAAAAGAATCCAACTCCGGAAGTTAACGATGACTTCAAATTGCGCGAAACATACAGATGTTGGACCGCATTGGAGCAGTGCTGGTCTGAAGGCATCTACATCGAAGCCTTAGGGCATAAGTTCTGGAAGGTATCCCTCCAGGTGTTGTCCCGGTATGCTACTTGGGCGGCGCATTGTACACAAGTAAGAAAATTCAAGATTTGTTAAGTTTTCGCGCAATTTTTTTTAGCTATGTGGCAACTTTGGACCAATCAGAGGAGCCTCTACGTTTCTGACTGATCCAAAGTCTTCAAAAAGAGGTTGGATTTGCAAGATTTTGCTAATCCAATCTTTTTGGGTTATTATGTTTCTTGCATTAATGGGAACTACTAGGTAGGTATTCATGGAGCAACTGGAACCACCTTCTAATCATGAAACTCCTCAATTTTTGTCCTCACGAACTCTACTACTTACTAGTGGTTAGGGTTCCGTAGGTACCCTAAGGGAAAATGGAACCCTATCACCAATACTGTCCGTCCGTCCGTCTGTCTGTCTGTCACTAGGCTGTATCTCATGAACCGTGATAGCTAGAGAGTTGAAATTTTCACATATTATGTATTTCTGTTGCCGCCATAAGAACAAATACTAAAACAAAAAAAAATAAGCGAGGCTTCCTTAAAACATGGTACGGAACCCTTCGAGCGCAAGTCCGACTCGCACTTGGCCGGTTTTTCAAGTTAAATAATAGTTTAATTCATAAGCATGTATTATTTTACAGAAACCACCATCACAAAAATACGAACCGACAAACTTAAACAAAAATCTAATAGACAACAGTATTAATATTTACATTGACGTCCGAACTCTCATACGAAAGCTACCGACATTCCTAAAACTAGCACAAAGCAAGGTCTCCGCAAACAACACGGAATTACTCAGAAAGAGTTTGAAACCATCTGAAGATGCGCTGAATAATACCAGGAATAGAGTCAAGGAATGCATTGTTAACGAACTGTTTGATAACTACAATGTGCAATTAAAACAAGTTAGCGATATACCACGATTGTATAGAAAGACAAACAGGAGTGTCCCGAGTAAACCTTGCGGATATGTTGATGTCATAGCGGGCTCTGTTAGGGAGTTCACGCGGGATGTTTCTGGGAAACTGGATAATGAGTTCTTGATGGAGTTGTTGGAAGCATTGTTTAATGTTATTACTGTTTCGTAAGTTATAGTTTTTTTATTTGACGACCTTTACGGTGCGTTGGCAAAACGGCGTTGGTAGAAGGTTGTGGGTTCGATTCCCGCTTCAAAACAAGTATCTATGTATAGATTTTTGTTTCTGGTCTAGGCGTCCGCGAGCGTTTTTCAAAGCCGAGATGCAATGATAATAATAATAAATATTTCAGGACATATTACACATCGCCATCCAGCCCCAAGCTAAGCAACTTAATGCTTGTGTTATGGGTGCCAGATAACGGATAAACTACATATATACTTTTTTTTTTGTAAATATATACATATTATACATATAGGAAACACCCAGAACCAGAAACAAGAATTTATGGTCAGCATAAATACTTGTTCCCGGCGGGAATCGAACCCGCAACCTTCTGCGTCGCAGTCGGGTGTTCGCCCGACGCGCCACAGAGGTCGTCGTCAATGATCAATTTACTACACTTATATTGTCTGTACGTACTATTAATTTGATGATTGTGTTTAATCTTTTGTAGTAAGTACTAGATTTAACAAGTATTTTTTAAGTTAAATAACAACAGATTTATAATAGGCATATTGGCACACCAAGTTAATTTACCAAAGAAAAATACTAGCCATAATAACTCAAGCCTAGTTGTTTAGCTTGATGCTAGATGGCGCTGTGTGAAATGTCCTGCAATATTTATTTTAAAATTGTATAGAAACTAGCGACTCGCCGTGGATTCGTATGGGTAGCAGAACATCAATGCTTACATTTGACATATTTCAACCAATATACACAAAACCTTAATGAATTATATACCTAAACCTTCCCTATCAAACACTCCGTCAGGTGTTTGTTCATTACTTTTTGAGTTTATCGCATTCAGATGCGTGTTCATTTATGCAAGTTTTACTATAATTACAGATATTACAAGTATGTAGAAGATGTCTTAACATCGGTGCAGAAAACAGAGGAGTCATTGAGAAGACTGAAGCAGATCCGAGATATGTCGTCCCAACAACACAACGACGCAGTTGGCGTCACTGACGGCGACAAGATTAGGTTACAGCTGCAAGTGGACGTCACTGCGTACGGCAATCTCGTGCAGTCTCTCAACATAGATGTAAATAGTGTTCATAGATATACACAACTTTCTACTATTGTTAAGGAAGCTGTTAAAAATATAGATATTAAATGATATGCCCAGTTATTTTAAAAATAATCTTTTTCTTTAGAATTAAAAAACAGTCTTCAACATAAACATGTATTTTGATCAGGTGAATAAAAATTGTATGATTTGAAAAAATAGAAACCATCCACTTATCACTTAAAATAACAAATTATTTCTTACTAAATACTATTTGTGTGGAACGAAATATTTCAGAATCGTGTTCGGTTTGGGTTTGTTTGCGTTACGCGGACTACTCCGGGGAGCTTGGGATGTGGTGGGGTTCTTCCACATTGCCTTCAACTCCTGCTGCATCTCGTCCGGCAACGCGCTGAACACTTCCTTGTCCACGTAACTGGGACAATCATCACAACTGCCATCTGTGACGTCCTTCATCGTGTCTGATGCGTCAGAGAGATTATCTTTTGCTGGACTGGCGCGTGGAGTGAGCGAGCGGTCGCGCGAATTCAGTCTCAGTTCCGACACCTTCTCCAACTCTTTTGAGTTGAGTCTTAGTTCACCTACTTTCAGTTTACTAGGCGACGCGACTTCCTCCTTCGCTAAACACCGCTTCTTAGCTATCCAGTTGACTTTCTTGGGCTTCTTAGGCGAGGGTTCGACCTCGGCGTCCGAGAGGTCAGTCGTAGTACTGCTGCTCGGAGACACCGCCGAGTAATCCATCGACGAAGCCGACGTGTCACAGTCATTTTGTAAATTAAGTACAGATTGGACGGAAATGTCGTTCATTAAATAATTTACTATCGAACTTCGGCCGGTCATGCGCTCTTGAAATTTCGTAAAGGCCAAACCGACGAGAGTTAAATGGAATGGTTTAGTTAAGTCAATGAGTTTGTTGAACAACCTCATTATGATCGCCATCAGCTTCTGTTGTCCTGCATCGGTGACAGTAAGCCGACCATTGTTCAGAGTGAAGATTGAGGGTGATATCTGACTCTGTCTTGACTCCCTGTGGCTGCTGAGTCTTTTAGCATCCTTCTTTCTCAAAGTTACCCTCAACGATACTGGAATGCGTCCGTCTTCTCCAACAAGGACAAGTAGTCTCTGCAACAACGCTGAAAACTTATCTTCTACTTCGCTTTTGACGCTTACTGTCTTGAAACTGTCCTCTAAGCCTATACTCTGAGGTCTGCCTGTCTGTTTCACTGGCGTATTGTCCTCACCCATGCTTAAAGTCTTTAATCTAACTGCCATGTCACTACTGAAATGTTTTTGTAAGACATCTAAGGATGCCTCTTGCAGGTTTTTTACTGAGATAATGTTTTGCATTATGAGTGTTTCTGATGTTTTAGAGCCGATGCTCGGGATTGCTCGGATACTCGGAAGGGTCTCCATGAAGGTGACAGCATGCTCTGGAAATATTGTAGTCTGGTCATTGGGCTTGTGCATTGGACATATTAGTTTTGCCAACAACTTGTTGTGAGATATACCGGCACAAGTTGTGAAACCTAACTCGTCATATATTTTTTTCCTCATCTCGCTTGCTATTTGTGATGCTGCCTTCAGTCTGTTGTGACACCCACAAGGGCACTCTACACTAGAATCGTTGTAAATGTGTCCGCTAACAGCTATACTTTTTACATCAGTTGTTTTGAGTTTTTCCTGTATAATATTTGTGACATCGATATAGTTCTCATCCATCCCCAATTTTTCTACTGGACACTTCCAAGCCTGGAGCACTGCGAAAATCTTATTTGAAGCTATCCGGTAGTCGTGCAGATCTTCTCCGTTTACTAAAGTTATGTTAGGGCATGCTTTGAGCGCGTCTGTTACGAGCATGCATTTTTGTATGCCGTGCTTTCTGGCTTCGTAGTTGCTAGTCACCACGATATTCTTCTGTTGAATGCCGAGTGAAACGTTACGGAGTTTCGGATTTTTTAACATCTCCACTTGAGCATAAAAACAATCAACATCGATGTGTATTATGCTTTTAGAGTGCTCGATGTCGTTCTCATTAAATGTAGAACAAGAAGAATCCATGGCCCTAAAACATTCACACAGTTTAGTCAAAATTTACATTGTTAAAAACTTAGTTTACCTGTTGCAAAGTAAAGTTACAAATTCTGGTTTACCGCTTACCTGTCATCCATTGTTGTATCACAGAAAGATTTATTTAGTTTAGTTGTTCATAAATATTATTACTATACTGAAAATAAGTGGTTTTCTTTTAGAAAAATCCAAAATATTGATATTCTTGTACGAACAATCACGACGACACATCAACAGAGACAATGTTGCCAACTTGATGAGAAAAAATATTTTTCATCTGTGAAGCCTAGTGTTTTGCCGACATTTGCCATATTTTCAGCCATTTTAGTCGATTATCTGACATAAGAAATAATGTGTTGCCAATTGAAAAATTCTAAATGTCAATCCACGTCGTTGACGTCACACGAACGTCAGTCAGTCGGAAAACTGTCAAAAATCTGTCATTTCCATCAAAAAGGACGAAGTGGGTGTTTTTCTTGTTCAAGTTCAATTCAATACAAAGGAAAGAAAATCTTTAAAAACAAACTAAAAACACAGCTATGGTCTCGTGATACTTCATTATGGAAGGACTGCCTACCGGTGACTTGCAGGCGAAATACCAGAAACTAGCTTCTGAATATTCGAAGGTAAATTGCCGACAATCACGGTATGGTATCGTGAAACGATCGGAGAATTGCTTGAAATTGCTGTTTTCCGTTGTTTCAGCTACGAGTACACGTGAAGGTGCTAAAGAAGGGTGTTCTAGATGAGCAAGCTAAGTCTAACGAACTGCGGGAGTCGCTCAAGGAGAAAGAAAAGGCACTCAGAAAAGGGGAGCTGGAGATAGACTCTCTTACATTCAGGAATCAGCAGCTGACTCGAAGAGTTTCTGTCCTTCAAGATGAACTGGAAGCTTTACAGGTATATTACATGTAACTGTAGCCTGCTTTAATTCTCATAGATCTATAATACAACACAAAATAAGGAAAAAAGTCTGTCACTTTCCAACATACACAACTATCACAATAAAATTATGCAAATATCAGTCTATTTCATAATTTTTTTGCTGTTTATTTTAAAGACAAAACATCAAACTCTCATGATAAAATTCTTTCGTCATATATTTTTTTATAATTTTTTTGACAAATGGTTATCTTAATGAATTTATTTATTCTAGTTAAAATTGACAAAGAAGTCAAAAAGCAAAGATGATAAGCAAGCTTCGACCAGCGCTCCTACACCTCTGGACTCCGGCCTGCTGCAGGAAGAACTACAGAAGAAAATTATTGAGAATGCACAGTATGCATCCCAGGTAAGTCAAATTGAAATGAATGCCTGGATGGCCAGGAGAAGTAAACATCCTGTGGTTGATATAATGATGACAATAGAGGATGTTCAACATCATTCGAACAAATTAAGGTGAAGGAAAACATTGTAAATAATACCCGCAGCTTAGTTACCTCCAGACGTGTTGACAAGGTCTTCCCTCGGGCCACAGTCGATTATGCTGTAAAGATACTCCATCCTCAACCAAGAAGAACCAACAAAAGAGGTTTAGTTGTGGAAAAACAGCCCGGTATACAAAATATAATCATTCTAACAAATGACATATCCATAACGGACAGACAACAATGTACTTCATGTGTCTTTAAATGCTTATTGATATATGACGACCTCTGTGGCGCGTCGGGCGAACACCCGACTGCGACGCAGAAGGTTGCGGGTTCGATTCCCGCCTGGAACAAGTATTAATGCTGACCATAAATTCTTGTTTCTGGTTCTGGGGGTTTCCTATATGTATAATATGTATATATTTACAAAAAAAAAAGTATATAAGTAGTTTATCCGTTATCTGGCACCCATAACACAAGCATTAAGTTGCTTAGCTTGGGGCTGGATGGCGATGTGTAATATGTCCTGAATTATTATTATTATTATTATATAGATCCACATTTCATGAAAAACTATCAATTTCATTGTAATCTAGAAAAACAAAGAATTTTCATATATTTTTCTATTTGTGTAAATGCTCAACTATTGCCTTGCCATCATTATTTTGAAAATCCTCAGCTTTCAGACAGAATATTCGAAATATCCCAACTGAAGGCAACACTAGATGACTACCAGAAGCATATATCTGAGAGCGACAGTAAATACAAATGTGAGATAGCTAAACTACGTAACAAGAACACTGAACTCCAGCTATCATTGCAAGATGCACAGAAGGACAGGCTGATTAGTACACCAAGTAAGGTGCACTTGGCGACTAGCAGTCAGGCTGCCAGCTGTAATGGTGATTTCTTGTCTGAAGGTGGCAGTTTGGTAAGATTTGAAGACTAGAAGGGCAATTCTCGTAACAAACATTGTTTAAATTACATTGCAATATCATTTCGCGCCTCCGCCGGGTCGTGGCAGACTGGGTAGACCCAAGAAGTGCTGGCTTGACGTCGTAAAGGGTGATATGCGTGCAAATGGACTTACAACCCAGGATGCCGAAGATCGTGCGAAGTGGAGGCGTAAAAGTAGGAAAGTGGACCCCGGGCTCCCGAGAGGGATGCAACCGGGAACATCGCTCGGATGATGATGATCATTTCGATTGCATTTCGCTCACAAATAATACCTCAAAGTAATTTGAAAAATGTTATTTATGAGAATTGGCCTTCTGGTAATATAATACACTAGTAGTGCTCTGCGGTTTTAGCTGTTAGTCCCGATCCCGTGGGAATATCGGGGTAAGAAGTTGTTAATGTTATTCTCAAGGATTCAATGTATCCTCATAGCAAATTTCATCAAAATCTGTCAAGTAGTTTTAAAAACTATTCAATATATAACAACCAAAAAATATTTATATTTAAAATATTAGTACTAATTTTGTCTGTCTGCTTTGTGCTTGCTTAGTCATGCAAAAAGTATTCAAACGATTTTGATGTAATTTAGTAGTAAAAAAAAATTGCAGGATCCCTGGAATAACATGTATGCTACTTTTATCCCAATATTTCAGACAGCATGGGCACTTAGTTGAATAAAACTGCAGTAAATAGTTGTATATGAGGTTAAAGTTGCAGGTTCGATTTCCATATCAACAAAAATGTCAACATGGTCTTTGTTTTTTTTTTACAGTTAGGCAGTGAAGATGCGCTAAGTTCAGTAGACGAATTAAATGTTAATGAACAAATTAGTATGAAAGCTCATACGCTGGAAAAGGTATGTACCTAACTGCATTTGCTTTTCTTCTAAAGCAGCCCTTCTCAATGTGGGCGATAACGCTCCCTTGTGAGCGCTGCAGGCCTAAAGGGGGCGGTAAAAGACAAAAAAAAATGGGTGAGTTGTGTACTACCTACTGCGCTCAGGTTTCAAGCTAACTCTTGCGGGTTACAGTAAAAGTATCGTTTAGAATTAATGTTTAATCTCTGCTAATGTAGCTCACAATAATTTATTTAATTTTAAGTGGTTTTTAAGTAGGTGAAAAAATGGGGGCTCTTAAAAATAATTTATTCTCAAAGTGGGCAGTAGAAAAATTTAGTTTGGGAACCCCTGTTCTAAAGGTTGCCTGGAAGAGATTGCTTTCAGTGATAAGGCAGCCATTTTACTTTAGTATCATTTTAGGTTTCTTTCTAAAGTTAATTCTAATTGACACCACAGAAGTTTTCAATTTGAAAAAGGTCGCAGGTTTGATTCCCACCGTCAAACATATAGTTCTTGGTCTGGGTGATTTTCTATTTATATAAAACATAAAAGTATTAAAACTATTATATCCGTTGTCTGGCCACCATTACACAAGCCTAGTTGTTTAGTTTTGGGCCAGATGGCGTTTTGGGAAATATACAACAATACAATACAACCTACAATACAATAAGGAAGGAAAAAGTAAAAAAGTTTTCCAGGGAAAAAAAAATCGGAAAAAACTACGTAATTATTATTATTCAGTAAATATTTGTAAAGAGATAAGTTACGTTTCTAAACTTAAGGCTATGTAAGTATTTAGATAGATATAAAATGAAACAGAAAATAAAATATTCAAAAAGGAATAAAAATGATCAAAACACATACCATTCCTTCTATTGAATCATAAACATAAATAAACATTTCAAATAATCAAATGCGATAAGATAAAAATACCTACTTTATAGCACTTACTATGAATTTTTGGTATCTTCATGTTTTCCCCCCATAGCTTACGTCATTTTATGAAACTTCACTACATAGTATAAAACAAAGTCACTTCCCGCTGTCTGTCCCTATGTATGCTTAGATCTTTAAAACTACGCAACGGATTTTCATGCGGGTTTTTGAAGTTATACTTCTTTAGGCGCGTTATGAAAAAATGATAAGTGTGAAATTTTAAGATGCGCATCTGTAACATAAAAGTCTCAGGTTGAAGCTGCGTAACCCAAAAGTAAAACAGGTTGAAGCTGCGAGAGTGAAATTTTAAGATGCGCATCTGTAACATAAAAGTCTCAGGTTGAAGCTGCGTAGCCCAAAAGTAAAACAGGTTGAAGCTGCGAGAGTGATATTTTAAGATGCGCATCTGTAACATAAAAGTCTCAGGTTGAAGCTGCGTAACCCAAAAGTAAAACAGGTTGAAGCTGCGAGAGTGATATTTTAAGATGCGCATCTGTAACATAAAAGTCTCAGGTTGAAGCTGCGTAACCCAAAAGTAAAACAGGTTGAAGCTGCGAGAGTGATATTTTAAGATGCGCATCTGTAACATAAAAGTCTCAGGTTGAAGCTGCGTAACCCAAATGTAAAACAGGTCGAAGCTGCGAGAGTGATATTTTAAGATGCGGCATCACTGTAACACTAAAGTAACAGGTTTAAGCTGCCCGCAAAATAAATATCAGACAGACGGACGTATAACTTCTCACGCGCGTACATAAGTACACGCACTCAGGTTTTAATGGATAGTGATTCAAGAGAAAGGTTTTAGTACATAATAAGAAATATTTTTAAAAATTTAAAAACAGACTTCGTAAATGAAGTAAAAGAACAACAAAAATAAAATGATCAAAACACATACCATTCCTTCTATTGAATCATAAACATAAATAAACATTTCAAATAATCAAATGCGATAAGATAAAAATACCTACTTTATAGCACTTACTATGAATTTTTGGTATCTTCATGTTTTCCCCCCATAGCTTACGTCATTTTATGAAACTTCACTACATAGTATAAAACAAAGTCACTTCCCGCTGTCTGTCCCTATGTATGCTTAGATCTTTAAAACTACGCAACGGATTTTCATGCGGGTTTTTGAAGTTATACTTCTTTAGGCGCGTTATGAAAAAATGATAAGTGTGAAATTTTAAGATGCGCATCTGTAACATAAAAGTCTCAGGTTGAAGCTGCGTAACCCAAAAGTAAAACAGGTTGAAGCTGCGAGAGTGAAATTTTAAGATGCGCATCTGTAACATAAAAGTCTCAGGTT
Source organism: Idaea aversata (assembly GCA_907269075.1). Classification (NCBI taxonomy): domain Eukaryota; kingdom Metazoa; phylum Arthropoda; class Insecta; order Lepidoptera; family Geometridae; genus Idaea; species Idaea aversata. Next base: position 3,727,273 of record OU026100.1, read on the forward strand.
GAAGCTGCGTAGCCCAAAAGTAAAACAGGTTGAAGCTGCGACAGTGATATTTTAAGATGCGCATCTGTAACATAAAAGTCTCAGGTTGAAGCTGCGTAACCCAAAAGTAAAACAGGTTGAAGCTGCGAGAGTGATATTTTAAGATGCGCATCTGTAACATAAAAGTCTCAGGTTGAAGCTGCGTAACCCAAAAGTAAAACAGGTTGAAGCTGCGAGAGTGATATTTTAAGATGCGCATCTGTAACATAAAAGTCTCAGGTTGAAGCTGCGTAACCCAAAAGTAAAACAGGTTGAAGCTGCGAGAGTGATATTTTAAGATGCGCATCTGTAACATAAAAGTCTCAGGTTGAAGCTGCGTAACCCAAAAGTAAAACAGGTTGAAGCTGCGAGAGTGATATTTTAAGATGCGCATCTGTAACATAAAAGTCTCAGGTTGAAGCTGCGTAACCCAAAAGTAAAACAGGTTGAAGCTGCGAGAGTGATATTTTAAGATGCGCATCTGTAACATAAAAGTCTCAGGTTGAAGCTGCGTAACCCAAATGTAAAACAGGTCGAAGCTGCGAGAGTGATATTTTAAGATGCGGCATCACTGTAACACTAAAGTAACAGGTTTAAGCTGCCCGCAAAATAAATATCAGACAGACGGACGTATAACTTCTCACGCGCGTACATAAGTACACGCACTCAGGTTTTAATGGATAGTGATTCAAGAGAAAGGTTTTAGTACATAATAAGAAATATTTTTAAAAATTTAAAAACAGACTTCGTAAATGAAGTAAAAGAACAACAAAAATAAATAACTAAGAAAAAAAACTAAAAAGTTTAAAAATATATACAAAAATGAACTAAAAAGTTAAAAATAAATTACATAAAAAAGAAAAAGGTAAACTAAAAAGTTAAAAATAATAATCTTAAATACTACGGATTATCAAATCTTTTATTAATGAAATCATCGCGTTTCGGAGGTAAAGCAAAGTTTCACTTCGTCGTATTACTGAGCCAGCGTACCTATTATAAAACGTAGGTAAGTACATATTTGGAAGTCGGACTGGATGACACCATGTAAGGTTTTCTTAATCAAACCCAGTCCGACTTCCAAGTACTTACCTACGTTTTGGTAACAAAACTAAACTAGCACTCATACGAAATATTACTTACTAAATTGTTATATATTTTTGACAGGAAAACGAGAAACTAAAAATGGAATACAGCCTCATACAAATGGAGAATGACAGTCTAAAGATAGAACTAAACAAACACGAGGCTTCGAGTAAGAAACGTTCAGACGGACATGACTCTGGTGACTTCAACTCTTTCCATGAAGCCTCCGTAGACAGTGAAGGGAGGATCACGGGGCTATTGGGTAGTCTACAGGTAATTTTGTTGGCCTTTATGTCTCATTTCGATTATTTGTTAATTGCCAGGAATATTAATCCATGCTGGTCGAAGAAGCTGAGAGAGTGCCTATGTCCTGGAGATAAATAAAAATATGGTATTTAATTATTTATTCATTTAAATCAAACATTCTTGTGTCGCAGTGATAGTTACCAATCTCCACCTAAACAGCTGAATCGATTTTGTATGAAATATTTTGTGTATATTCGTTAGGTCTGAGAATCGAACACTATTCTATTTTTACCTTTATATATTTTTATGTATATGGCAAAACGACCCAGTTGGCCCAATGGTTACCATGCCGGACTGCCAAACACAGGGTTGCGGGTTCGGTTCCCGCCTCAGACATGTATTTATGTTTAGATATTTGTCTGTGGGGTTGTTTCTATATATTATAAGTATATATTTACAAAAGAAAGTATATAAGTAGTAATAATATTATAAAGAAGTAAAGTTTGTGTGTTTGTTAAATTGTAAGGGGTAATCTCGGGATCTACTGAACCGATTTTAAAAATTCTTTCACCAATAGAAAGCCACATTATTGCTGAGTGTCATAGGTTATATAAAAAACCGAAAAATAAAAAGGCTTTTACGTGGTAGTCCGTTTTGCAAAGTGAATCGGAGAAAAAACGGTCGAATGAAAGCGTTTCTTACGAACGCTCTGCCTTAACTATGAAAGATATATTTTTGAGTTCTATAGAAAAGATGTGGAGCTTGAAAATGCCTACAAAAAAGTCAACGACATATATGTCTAACTTTTATATTTAAGTTACAAAAAGTATTTTTTTTAATATTAGTATAGATAATTTAATTTTTAATATTAATAAAATAAATGCCTAACGAAGTGGGCACGGGTCAGCTAGTAAGTAGTATATCCGTTGTCTAGCACCCATAACACAAGTCTAGTTACTTAGCTTGGGGCTAGATGGCGATGTGTGGAATGTCCTACAATATTTATTTATATATATTTTCAGGTACCTTTCCTATTGAGCCACGAGGTACAATCTAGAGAAGAGAGAATGAAGAATTACTTTAGGAATAAGATTAGCGAATTGAATGTAGAAAGGGACGAGTTGAAGAGTAAGACTGAACATTATGTTAAAGAGGTATGTATAGTCTTTACTTCATCATCACTACATAGTATAAAACAAAGTCGCTTCCTGCTGTTTGTCCTCATGTATGCTTAGATCTTTAAAACTACGCAACGGATTTTGATGCGGTTTTTTTTCAATAGGTAAAGTGATTCAAGAGGAAGGTTTATATGTATGCGTAATATAGCCGTGCGAAGCCGGGGCTAGTATTAATCACTACATAGTATAAAACAAAGTCGCTTTTTCTGTCCCTATTTCCCTTTGACTGCTTAATTAAATCTTTAAAACTACGCAACGGATTTTGATGCGGTTTTTTTTCAATAGGTAAAGTGATTCAAGAGGAAGGTTTATATGTATGCGTAATATAGCCGTGCGAAGCCGGGGCTAGTATTAATCACTACATAGTATAAAACAAAGTCGCTTTTTCTGTCCCTATTTCCCTTTGACTGCTTAATTAAATCTTTAAAACTACGCAACGGATTTTGATGCGGTTTTTTTTAATAGATAGAGTGATTCAAGAAGGTTTATATGTATAATACATGCATAATATAGCCGAAGCCGGAGCGGGTCGCTAGTCTATACTAATATTATAAAGCTGAAGAGTTTGTTTGTTTGTTTGAACGCGCTAATCTCAGGAACTGCTGGTTCGAATTGAAAAATTATTTTTGTGTTGGATAGTCCATTTATCGAGGAAGGTTATAGGCTACTTTTTATCCCGATACTCCCACGGGATCGGGAGTTACGCGGGTGTAACCGCGGGGCGCAACTAGTCTATACTAATATTATAAAGCTGAAGAGTTTGTTTGTTTGTTTGAACGCGCTAATCTCAGGAACTACTGGTTCGAATTAAAAAAATATTTTTGTGTTGGATAGTCCATTTATCGAGGAAGGCTATAGGCTACTTTTTATCCCGATATTCCCACGGGATCGGGAGTTACGCGGGTGAAACCGCGGGGCGCAACTAGTCTATACTAATATTATAAAGCTGAAGAGTTTGTTTGTTTGAACGCGCTAATCTCAGGAACTACTGGTTCGAATTAAAAACATATTTTTGTGTTGGATAGTCCATTTATCGAGGAAGGCTATAGGCTACTTTTTATCCCGATATTCCCACGGGATCGGGAGTTACGCGGGTGAAACCGCGGGGCGCAGCTATTAATATTATAAAGCTGAAGAGTTTGTTTGTTTGAACGCGCTAATCTCAGGAACTACTTGTTCGAATTGAAAAAATATTTTTGTGTTTGATAGTCCATTTATCGAGGAAGGCTATAGGCTACTTTTTATTTTGATTGTCCCACGGAATCGGGACTTACGCGGGTTAAACCGTGGAGTCACTACATAGTATAAAACAAAGTCGCTTTCTCTGCCCCTATATCCCTTTGTATGCTTAAATCTTTAAAACTACGCAACGGATTTTGATGCGGTTTTTTTAATAGATAGAGTGATTCAAGAGGAAGGTTTATATGTATAATACATGCATAATATAGCCGTGCGAAACCGGGGCGGGTCGCTAGTATATTATAAAGAGGAAAGATTTGTTTGTTTGTTTAAATTGAATAGGCTCCGAAACTACTGGAACGATTTAGATGAAACTTGGTATGAGGATACATTGATTCATTGGGAATAACATATAGGCTACTTATTATCCTGATATGCGGGGTGCAGCTAATATATAACACAAGCATTAAGTTGCTTAGCTTGGGGCTGGATGGCGATGTGTAATATGTCCTGAAACATTTATTATTTATATAAATAAATGTTTATTTGCAAATATTATTTGTTTATTTATTAATAAATTATGTTGTTATTTACAGTGTGAATTGTTGAGACTACGTTTCGAAGAGATGGAGCGTGACAAACAAACAGACGAGAACACCTTGCAGGACAAACACGATACTATTAGTAGATTGGTAAGATATACATTAGCATTTTATTTTATCATTGTGCTGCGCCTTGCTTTGAAGCAAATCACCCCGAAACGAACTTACTACCCCTTCTTCTAGCACGTCTTCCATGAATTCTGTTAAATAATGTTTATGCATCTGAAGCAGATTGGACCAAGGGATCACGTTGTCCCATACAAACTTTGCCCCCCTTATTTCACCCCTAAGGGGTGGAATATAAAATACTTTGTCCTGACTGACTGACTGACGGATCATACACAGCCTGAACCGCTGATCGTAGATAATTGTAACTTGGAGGGTGTGTTCTTTGTATTACGTAGGCATCCGATAAGAACGAATTTTCCGAAATTCTATTCGTGAAAAAGGGGGGCAAAGTGTCTACGCGGACGGAGTCGCGGGCAAAAGCTAGTTTTATTTCAGGCAGATCCACCCATATAGGAATAAAATACAAATAAAAAAATACTTAAACTAAATAAAATAATTAAATTTAATTAAATACAGATACATATTATCTAATCTAATAAGACTGACTGACTGACGGATCAACGCACAGCGTAAACCGCTGATCGTAGAGACCTGAAACTTGGAGGGTGTGTTCTTTGTACGACGTAGGCATCCGATAAGAAAGGATTTTGAAAAATTAAATAAATAAATATTTCAGGACATTCCACACATCGCCATTTAGCCCCAAGCTAAGTAACTAGACTTGTGTTATGGGTGCTAGACAACGGATATACTACTTATATACTTTTCTTTTGTAAATATCAGTACATAGTATAAAACAAAGTCGCTTTATCTGTCCCTATATCCCTTTGTATGCTTAAATCTTTAAAACTACGCAACGGATTTTGATGCGGTTTTTTTAGTAGATAAAATGATTCAATAGGAATGTTTATATGTATATTACATTCATAATATAGCCGTGCGAAGCCGGGGCGGGTCGCTAGTATACTTATAATACATAGAAACAACCAGACCACAGACAAAATATCTAAGCATAAATACTTGTCTGAGGCAGGAATCGAACCCGCAACGTGTTTCAATTAAAACCTAAGCTAGTCGTGGTAGATAGCTAGTATCTTGACTTTAATATGTTTTGTGTTACAAATAAGGAGGAAGAGTTACATTCAACATCCCATAACTACGAGGAACAGATGTCCGTGTTGACTGAACACGTGGCCGGACTCAACGAACAGTTGACCAAACAACACGACGAGATACAACATCTCAAACATATACTTAGCAAGAAGAAATGAAACTTATATGGTGAGGTATACCTTATTGGTGATTATACTAGCAAGCCGTTGAGGGCTACTTCTGTGCACCTAAACAAACAGCTTTTGTTCTACGACTTTTGGAAATTTCAATTTCTTTGACGTGATAACGTTTTATAAATTGATGAACACCTGCAATCTCAAAAAAGTGTGACGTCACGCGTCGTTACTGGAACGCCTCATGTTATTGACAAGGTAACTATAGCAACGTTTTATCGTTGCCATGGTTACCATCAATGTTTTCTTATGACGTTATCACGTAAAATTATCGTCCGTAAACCGACTTTACAGACAACCATTTTTTTTTAATTTTGAGGTTAGTCTTACCTGAAAATCAGCTGTTCCATACACGGAGAGGTCATTAACCTTAAAATTTTACTTATTTTTTAAGTTTCATCTCCTGTTCTTAGTCTGAATGACCTTTGTTTTTTAAAATCAGCTGTTTTTCGAATTAACATAACCTCGAAATTTTCATATTTTTTTTCGAATTTCCAAAAGTCGTAGAACTAAAGTTGTTTTGTTATGTGCATCGAAGTAGCCCTCAACGGCTTGATAGTATAATTACCAATAACCCTGTATAACTAGTTATAGCTAAAGATACCACGAAATTTCCGACTGTACGGTCAGCGTAAAAAAATCAACACGGGACTTGAAAAAGTAAGTAATCAAATTAAAAAGATCATCATTTCATTTACGAACGTTTCATTTTAACTTTCCTCCGTCCCTTATTGCCTTTTTTTATATAAATTTTAATGCTGACTGTACAAAAAAACCAATATGGTACAGTCACATTACCAATTAACTGAACCCCACGTGACCCAGAGCTCACTCGCAAATCTGTAATGTTATAAAGTCATGTTACCTGATTCTGTTTTTAAGCAATTGCATAGCTTTTATCGCGGGCTTTGAGCGCGGCGACCGAATCAAGAAATTCCGTAACGAAAATAAAACCTAACACCTCCAACTCTGCCTACCATGTAGCTCGGCCGAGCGTACGCTTAACGTGCATGTATATATATTTTTAAACAATATACTTATACAAAACACTATAAAAAATAAAATAGGTACTATATTTTTTACAGATATGCGAATGAGCTCTGGGTCACGTTGGGTTCAGCTAATTGGTAATGTGACTGTACCTGCGTGTAATAAGGGTCACTAAAAAGTTTTAAAAAACCTTGATATTAGTGATAAAATAACAAGAAAATATACAAATGAATGGTTTTTCAGATTGACAATAAAGCAAATATTTATGTAATGACCTGTTTTAAGAGGAAAGGGTACCGGGGGTTTTCTCCATACAAACTATTACAAACGTAGTCGACTGTTTTCTCCCTGGATAATGACCAAATAGAGCAAATATCAGAGCGAGAGAGAGAGAGAGAAATAGAGCAAAAATAGAGCAAATACCAGAGCAAATATTTTCGGTGCATAAAACTGCCATGACTTTATTTCTATGATAATTATAAAATGAAAAAAAAAAGACATAGGGGCATAGTCACGGCAGTCATAGGTTTTATGCAACAAAAATATTTGTGCTTGTGTTATTATCCAGGGAGGAAACAGTCGACTACGTTTGTATGGAGAGAGCGCTGGTACCCTTTCACCTTAAGTAGTTTTCCTTATTTTCTACGAAATATTAAGTTTTTAATTAAGATGGCAGGTGGTCCTTGTTACTCGCATATGCCTTACTAGTACTATCATTCGATTTTACATGAAAAAAGAAACATGAAAAAATTGTCATAAATCGATGTAGCTTTTTTATTTAACGCTAAAAATCATGTAAATGTAATCAAATTACATAACTAAACTAGTATTTTGTTTTGCTTTACTTTTTTTTTTATTATAAAGTATGTAACAAAAGCCCTGTTTTAATCCCTCTTATGTACTTGTAGGAACCAAAATTTTTCCCCCACTTTAAATAAAAAAATATTGAATTTAAAGTGTAAGGTAAATAAGTGTAAGTGTAAAAAAATATGAAATTGTAAAATGTGGCAACACCATTTTTAGAAGCGGGCCCTAAGTAAATAACAAGCACATTTATAAATTTACTGAAATCTGAGTTCAAACTCAAATTAAAACAATTATAATTTTTGCATGAAAATAATAATATTTTTTTTTTATCTTTGGAATAATTACGCTAATTTACAGAAAAAATAAGGATTTTTTTTCGGGTAAGCTACATAAGAGGGATTTACAGAGTTGTTGCACATATGATTTAAGATATGTCTAGTCGACAAAATTGCATTCCTAATCAAAATTCAATATGGCCTAAGATTCGGATTTCTAATCATTTTTAGACCAGTGACGTCAGATATAATTAAATACTAAATTATTTTGCCTTTTGTTACCTGATGTACAGTCACATTACCGATTAGCTGAACCCCACGTGACCTAGAGCTCACTCGCAAATCTGTAAGGTTGTACAGTAATTTTACCTGATTCTGTTTTTTTATATAAAAAAATAACAAAATAGGTAAATACTATATTTTTTACAGATATGCGAATGAGTTCTGGGTCACGTGGGGTTCAGCTAATTGGTAATGTGACTGTACATAGGCGCCGCGCAGTTATAATTGACCGGAATGTAAAATATTCATTTCAAACATCCAGTTGGCCAATTTCTTTTGCGCATATTGTAACTACGTAGTTTTTTTACCGACTTACTAATATTAGCGTGAAAGTTGCTGTTTGTTACGTTTTCACGTTTAAATTGCTGAACAAATTTTGATAAATTTTGGTATAAAGAGAACATAGGCTACTTTTAATCCCTATCCCGAAAAACGCGAGTAAACCCCGGGGCGCAGCTAGTTATATTTCACTATTCACCTATACAACGTGTTTGAGCAAAGGGGTTCTAATACAAAAGGAGGTTGTTAAAGACGTTTAGGCGAACTTTTGTTCTACGACTTTTGGAAATTGAAACATTTCGTTCGAAGTTTTTGTATGTAACAGCTGATTTTCAGGTAAAAATTCCCTTAGAATTATCGAAAATAAGTTCGAATTTTCAAAAGTTGTTCGCATAGACGTCTAAAACATCCCCCTTTTGTGTTAGAAACCCTTCGCTGAAACATATTTTATAAAACACCTAGTTTTTCAATCATTTTCATCTTCCCATAATAATATATCAATTATTAGAACTATTAAAACCTATGTCTATCGCTTGTTTATACTTTTACATAACTTTATTATTATTTGATATTTTTTTAACGCTCATACAAATTCGACGTAAGTACGGTTAGAGTCAGAATTGCAGACCCACCGTAGAGTTCTAAAATGACTATTGCAATGTTTTTAGTCTATTAATATTTATTTAATAAATTCATGAGTTTGAAAGTTTATTAATAGCCTTTGAGCTCTACAGTGGGTCTACAATTTCTGACTCCGTCCATACATCTTAGCAAATATATTATCATAAAAAGAAGATTAGACTTTGCTTAGTCTATTTATGCATTATTTCGCCACACTTATCTCGATAAAAACTCGTAGTAAATGAGGAATAATATAAAAAGTTAAAAGTTCTTATTACGTCCGCTAGAGGCGCCTTTTAACTTTTCATACAATTACTATTACAAAGTTACATTGTTAATTTTGTATGAACTGTCAAAAATGTTTGTGTAAAAAAAGGGAATTAAAGATTCGCTTTTTTCTTAAACTAGTTAGAAAATACAACTAAAAAAGGAAGTTTTCTAGTTCTGTTTTCGTTTATCTAACCCGCATTATCTTGTAACTAGTAAAAAAACCGGCCAAGTGCGATTCGGACTCGGGCAAGATGGGTTCCGTACCATGTTAAGTATATGAGAGTCCCAATTTTTTTTTCTGGTTTTAGTATTTGTTGTTATAGCGGCAACAGAAATACATAATCTGTGAAAATTTCAACTAACTATCACGGTTTATGATATAAAGTCTGGTGACACAGACGTACGGACAGTTAAGCCTTATAGTAATAGGGTCCCGTTTTCACCCTTTGGCTACGGAACCCTAAAAAATAAGCGAATCTAGTATTTACCATTAATACTAGCCTAATATCATGGCAGCAGCTATAGGTACCTATTGTACAATGATACATGTGTTTTTACAATCAGAAGGCTAATGCTCGTAAATAATATTGTTGAAATACATTTCGATCATAAAAAAATACCCTCAACGTAGCTCAAAAATACAGCTTTTTGTAAAAAAAACTGATTTTGAAGGTATCTTTTGCAATAGAAATGATCTTCTTCTTCTTGATGAAAGGGTACCTGCGCGCTCTCCATACAAACGTAGTCTACTGTTTCCTCCCTGGATAATGACACTAGCACACATATATTTTTGTGCCATAAAACCTATAACTGCGATGACTATGCCCCTATGTTTTGGTTTTTTTCATTTTCTAATTATCATCATCAAAAAAATAATAAAAACAAAAAATAGGGACATGGTCATGGCAGTTCTAAGTTTTATGAACCAAAAATATTTGCTCTAGTGTCATTATCCAGGGAGAAAACGGTCGACTGCGTTTATAATAGTTTGTATGGAAAGAGCCTCCGGTACCCTTTCCTCTTAAGGTGCCTCTCCGACTAACGAAGGTTGGCGTCAATTTGGAATATTCTTCTCTATTTGTAGCGAGGCGAAAGAGTTCGGCTGTACTCGCTATCCCCGTCCACTCCCGGATGTTACGCAGCCAGATTTTTCCTCCGACCGACACGTCTTTTGTCGACTTTTCTCATCATAATTAGTGCAGTAACTCGTACCTATCATGTCTTGCTTAACGGTCTGCAAAAGTTCGCGTCGAGATCGAAATGATATTGCAATGTAATTTTAACAATGTTATTTACGAGAATTGGTCTTTAGGCGTTTTTGCAGACTCAGCGTAAAGTTCTAAAATGGGTATTATTTAAAATGTTTTCATAATAATTATTTTTCTTAAATAAATTAGTTAAATGACTCAAGCGGGACCCTAAAATCCTGCTTGTTGATAAAATTCTTATAACAATTTTGGAACTTAATTTAGAGGTCTCAAATTGTTATCATCAGCCTGCCTGACCATGGGAGCTGCAAAGTTCTGGAAACGTCAGGTACAAAATAAAGAAAATAACGTGATTATATCCGTTGAATTATTTTAATTATGAGTTCAAGTAGAGAAAATCTTATAAAATACTATTACTAGAATGTTTTGAACTGTAGGACTTTAGGGTCAAAACCCCAAAGTTACCTTAAGTTAGTTTATTTAAGTTTTTAATCCTTCAAATCAAGTAGGACCTCAAAAGTTTCAGCGGTAAGACCGCCTATTGTGCCACTCTAAATTTAAGTTTGGTTTTTTTATGTGTGCAATAAAGCGTTATATAGATACATAGATAGATAAGTTCTTTATTGTAAACACCAATTTCAAATAACATTTATAATAAAAAAACATAGCTTAAGTCTAAGTGTTACAAAGGACGGCCTTATCGCTCAAAGCGATCTCTATCTATCGATCAATCTAAAGCCCGGTTTGTGTTGAAAACATTCTAATAATAGCCATTTTAAAAATTACGGTGGGTCTGCACTTATGTTGCCGACTGATGCGATCTCTTTTATGAGTTTATATTGAAATGTAACAAAAGTATATTTGTTTGTAAGTAAATGAAATCAATGTACATTGAAAACTGTTATAATTAAGTGATATAATTATGTATAAAATGTTTGGTATACATTATATTATCTGTATTTTAAGGAAAATAAATTATCTTTAGTTTTTATTTTGAAGTTTTATTTGTGTCATCAACATCAAATGAAATGTCTGTCTAACTAGCAGGGCCCTTCGTCTAATTTTGCTTTCTTCCCATCGGCTACCCTTGATTTTGCCACTGAGGTGGCAGCTGGCACTAATTAGTTTCAACCGCCGCCACTCCGGTGGTCGATGGCACTTATTTGCCACCTTGATAATAATGATTAGTTATCTGTCACAATCTACTTTACTCGTACTACTTCCTAGTGCATTTAGAAACGACTGATTGAAATTGAAATAATCTGACTGATTTTTGTTGATTAGTAAAAGGGAGTACAACAGTACCAACGTCTCATAATATGAGATTTGGGAATTTAAAAAAAGTATTTGAGTTGCAATCGACCACGAATCCAACACCACTTTTCCTATAAAATAGTCGTTGGTCTGTAAAAAGTACTAGGCAATCAGAAGTCAGTAGAAGGTAATAATCACTATAAAATTGTCGTTGGTCTGTAAAAAGTACTAGGCAATCATAAGTCGGTAGAAGGTAGGTACGTTGTCTTTCTCTTTCTTCGATTTTCTTCTGACAAAGTAGGTAGGTAAGTGATGGCCACGAAGGTATTCAAAGAAGCTGGAAAAATAATTCAAATATCTCGAGCATGATTTCACATTAGATATCTGACATTTTTTGTGGGATACCTTCTACTGAGTTATGATTGCCTAGTACTTACAGACCGAAGGAAGTTAAATATGACCGTAATGTCTAATGTGATTGATTGGCTTGAGAAACCTTTGGCCATTTTGTTTAAATTTTGCAGATATTAAGGAGGTTTGTACCAGGCTGTAAGAACTCTGTAGGAGATATATTGTGATTCCTATGGCCCAGCGCACACCGCTGGAGGCGTGGCCGAGTGCAGTAAAGACAACAATTTAATATAAACCTTAATTACCTTGAAATACGGTCAATATTAGAATAAATTCGCACGCGATAGTCGGCGCGCCCTCAAGCTACTACAAGCGCATGCGCGCATTCTAATATTGACCGTATGTCAAGGTAATTAAGGTTTATATTAAATTGTTGTCTTGAAAATGCGCTCCGCCGCGCCTCCAGGTGAGCAAGCTCAGTTACAGTGTAAATTGTTTGATAGTTATTGGTCTATAAAGTACTAGGCTATCAGAAATCGGTAGAGGGTGTCCCACAAAAAACTGTCAGATATCCGATGTTTAATGTTTGTGGCCATTTTTTTTGCTCTTGTCGCGGCGTTAACAGTCCGTTACGAAGAGGGGATTATTTCGTTTTAAACTTTACTATTTCATTGATTTTACTTGTTTAATTTGTGTGGGAATCAGTTATTGTGTGATAAATATCACCAAACCCTACTTTGAGATTCAAACCTATCGATAGACGGCGTTACGGTGAACCCATAATGCCTTCATACCTTTCTTCTTCTCTAAAGCGCCTTGGAAAACAATGACATCACGTTAGGTCAAATATCCCGTTTCCAAGATGCTATAACTAACAAAAGCATTTATCTATACTAATATTATAAAGCTGAAGAGTTTGTTTGAACGCGAATCTCAGAATCTCAGGAACTACTGGTTCGAATTGAAAAAATATTTTTTGTGTTGGATAGTCCATTTTATCGAGGAAGCTGTAGGCTACTTTTTTTTATCCCGATATTCCCACGGGATCGGGAGTTACGCGGGTGAAACCGCGAAGCGCTGCTAGTGTGTGATAAAAATCGCCAAACCACTAACCCCCTTATTCCAAAACGAAGACCTCGTTTGCCTCGTTTTGGAATAAGGGGGTTTAGGTTTGGTCGTTTTTAACACACAATAACTGATACCGCCCCCGATCAGAACCTGTGGTTTAGAAGAACAAATAAAACACATTTGTATGCACAACTTTGTATTATAACGATAGTCATAAGCACCTTATAATATGTCATCTGTTACAGTTATTTTGTTTCTCAAACAGTTTCCATTAAACTGTCATAAATATTTATACAAAATTACTGTTCAATAGAAAATTAATAGCTAATTTATTTAATCATAATCAGTTAAAGAGTCCATTCGTAAGATTTATTATATGATTTTTACATGACGCGTTTTTTTATTGAATTATGGTCGAAAAACCTCAGCGCTCATTTATCGAATAGACCCTAGAGATCCGTTGCGAGTAACCACTCAAATATTTATATAATAGGTACATATTTGATTTCGTTGAAATCCAATACGCGTATTAAGAGGAAAGGGTACCCGGGGGCTTTCTCCATACAAAGTATTACAAACGTAGTCGACTGTTTTCTCCCTGGATAATGACACTAGAGCTAATATTTTTGGTGCATAAAACTTATAACTGCCATGACCATGCCCCTATTTAAAAAAACCAAAACATAGGGGCATAGTCATGGCAGTTATAGGTTTTATGGCACAAAAATATTTGTGCAAGTGTCATTATCCAGGGAGAAAACAGTCGACTACGTTTGTATGGAGAGAGCGCAGGTACCCTTTCACCTTAAGTTGGCCTATTTTTCGCTGCAACTGTTTGGCCAATTTTTATACTCGCGTTTTGTATTTTCAACTGAGATGGTCCAGTTACTCGCTTTGAAAGTAGAAAATTGAAAAGTAAAATAAAAATGCCAAGTCTTCAATAAAAAGATAGAAACTGAAACCAACTAGCCCAATAAGAAATACAGTCTTAAGAACAGGGTCTTAAAAACTTAAGGCTATGTTTGGGGAGGGGTTTAAAATTCATTAACAAGGCTCAGTTAATAGAAATGTGAAGTTACAATATACGCGTTTTTAGTTAACCAGTCAAAAGTTGCAATAAAAGTCGCATTTTCGAGTATTGGTTGGCTCCTTGAAAGTTTTCTTACTATTTTAAAAGAAGCAAATGATTAAAAAAATATTTTTCTTCAGCCGATGACGTCACAGCTTATAAATGCTCACTCCATGAAGGTTCTGTATTTTTTCCAGAGGTGACGACGCAGTTTAGTTATCGCGTTTAGTCTCTTGTAGTAATCAACAGAAAAACAATCGCAAATATATTTAAAAAAAAAACCTTTGCAACGTATTTTAATGTAAAAAATATATTGTAAAGTTATGTAAACCTATTAGCTACCATTTTAAAAATATTTTATCGTTAGGTTATTGCTAAATTATGATTTCCCAATGAGCACATTTTTCTCTCTCACTGTATAAAAACTGTTTAGCTCCAACTTCAGACCGGCCAACTAAATTCGCGTATATTATACTTTTTAAATTAACTGCCATTTAAGAGTCCCCATCGCCTTAAGAGTCTATTAACACAAGTTCAAATAGCAATAAGAAAAATAATAGAAAAATCAGACCAATATAATACAAATTAACAACTGTCTAACACCTAACACAAATAGAAATTATTTATAATATTTGACTAATAATAATTATAACAAACATGATTTTAATGCGTTGTCAACACAAGAACTCAGTTTAAAGGTTGGATTACATGACGGTTTCACTATGTCTTATAAATTGCACAAATATTTTGAAGACATCACTTATAGTTTAGGAGTTGAAACCTGTCTTATTTGCTTCAGTCAGTCGCAGATAAAGTCCGAAATGGACATAAAGCAGCATGCGCCGTAATTAATTTTAAGGACATATAGCCCCACGTGTCGTAAACATAGTAGTCCGCTCACGCTAGTTGGAACTGTAAGTGCTGTTCAACCAATTTGGACCGCAGTCAATATTGACGTGAAAATGATAGAAAAGGATATCGGCGACTTACTGGAGCAAGTATTGGTTATCGAGTCGCGGTATAAGTAATGTCTTGCACAAATATATTATGATTTAATTTAAAGATCTATGGTCAATATCTATCGATTTACCAATGTTTAAAATGACATTTTTGTGATATCTTTCAGCTAAACTGAAGAAAAAGATGTCAGTTATCCTTAAAAAAATTACAAATGTTAGCAATGTTTAAACTGTCATTTTTGTGACATCTTTTTTACAAATATAGGTAGTTAGTTTTACAGCAAAACTGTCAAAAAATGTCTGTTTAACCCTTAGTAGTCGATAGTTAGGTTTATGATTTTGACCACATTTATGTTTCAACTGTAGGTAGGTTATGGTTCATGATTAAGTTCCAAAAGATTAGCGATAGAAATAACTCCCTTTTTAACACGCTTTTTTAATGATTAATTTGTAATCAGTCATAAGTGAAGACAACGCATTTTTTAATACCAATTCTACGTCTACTGTGAATGCATTTGGTACTATAAAAATAAATTAACAATACCTAAAACTTAAATGTTATGGCTCCGTACAAACATTTTTTTAACCTAATTTTTACTTTTGATTTTTTATTTTTAATATGAAGTGGAATGGCTTTTACCAGCTAAAATAAAATACAAGATTCTAAGATTCCTAAGTCAGGTGACAAAAATAGTGATTTATAGGAGCTAAAGCTATCGAATGTTTACAGTGAAAAAGACTTATCATTACGCAATTTTTTTTTCACTTATAAAATTTATGAGTCTTCCTCAATGTAAACCGATCCTAAGGTTAATTTTAAATAAAAAATGCCTATAAATTAATATATTCTCTCACTCAGAAACGCTCCTTAGCGGATAATTAGTTATTTAATCCTAGCTATTATGAATTAGAGCTTTTTACAAAAATCTAGAGCGGGTGATATTAGTGGATGGCTCTGATTAACATTAACTAATTACTCATTAAGCAGCATTTTTAAGTGCAGGAGCGGTAAGAGGTGAGTTTTAATGAGCAAACTGACTCGCAGTATGATCGGATGACTTAAATGCTTAGTTGAAAGCCAGAGGTAAATACACCAAAAAGCCTATATAAGTTTTAGTTCAGAAATTGCACTTCACTGATTGTACAAAACAAAATTATATTAGAAATTCAATATACTGTCCATAATTTTTTGAAAAAAGGTTATTATTATTCACTTTCTGATTAATAAAGTAACATATAAATGGTCCTTTTACGATGTTTGACAAAAGTTTGACGGAAATTTAATATTTCTAAACTTATTTTTACATTGATTTTACAAATCTTGAATAACGCAAGAGGTGAAATTTCAAAACCATGATTGCGTCTTTCTCATTTAAGTTTTTGATTAATTTCTAATACATCATACATACATATAAACATATTTTGCGCAATTTCTCTAGGTTTCAATGAAAATAAAATTTAAAAATCATTTTTTTTAAACCGGTTTTTGCGTCAAACTTATCGTAAAGGACCACATTTATTCGGATTAAGGCTGTTATAGTGACGCAAACGAACGTCTTTGAGTTCGTTGCCTGAAATTGTTTACTATTGCATAATTTGTTTTATAATTGGTTAGTGAGATCTTTACCGATATTTTGCGGTAATTCAAGACGAAAATTCAGTTTGAATCCTGTATAAATTTAATCAAGTCAGAAATAGAGTTCCAGACAACGGGCCCAAAGATCAACAGCCTCAAAAATCAAAACAGATAAATTACACAATATTTTTGAACAATATTAATTTTTCAATACCAAATTGCCGTAACATTTTAAAGGCAGATTCCAGTTGACTTACACACCTAGAGTAAAAATTGAAGTCCAGCTTGAACAATTTTTTTTTATATTGCAAAAAACAGGCGTACATTTTTTTTTGTTTGTGAATATTATTAAAGTGACCCGAGACTATTGTGACAATGGGAATATCAAAATAGAAAGTACATTATGCAACCGGTTGTCTTAATCGTGATACTCAAATAAAACCAGTTTTAGCAATCGAGTGTGTTCCAACGAATGGTTCCATCTTTTGTTCTAAAACTTTTGAAAATTCGACCACTTTTTTGGAAAATTTTGAAGTTAGAACCAAAAAAATTACAACTCAATTCAATAGAGAGAAATACATTTAATAACATATATGTATTTGTTTCTTATTTTGGACTTGATTCAACCTAAGTGTCAGTAAAACAACTGTGTATTAAGAGGAAAGGGAACCGGGGGATTTTTCCATACAAACTATTACAAACGTAGTCGCCTGTTTTCTCCCTGGATAATGACACTAGAGCAAATATTTTTGGTGCATAAAACTTATAACTGCCATGACCATGCCCCTATTTTTTATTTTTTTTTATTTTTATAATCTTAATTTCTATGATAATTAGAAAATGAAAAAAACCAAAACATAGGGGCATAGTCATGGCAGTTATAGGTTTTATGGCACAAAAATATTTGTGCTAGTGTAATTATCCAGGGAGGAAACAGTCGACTACGTTTGTATGGAGAGCGCGCAGGCCCTTTCACCTTAACATAATCATATTATCAGTCAGCGATTGTAATCATTTAATTTTTTTGTAAGCACTTTCAGCAAATACCTATTTATTTTTCCGAGATATTTATGTAGTACGATTTAGGCACCGGTCTTTATTTATGGATATTTATACCTTATTTAGAAACCATTAGAATAGAAGTTATTAGAATTTATTTAATAATCACAATAGCCTTGAATCACCTTATATTTTTATAATTAATAATAACAAACACTACGGTTATTTTGTTTTATATGCGTATTAACTATTTTAGATATAGAACGTATAATTTCCGTAAAAAGAGCGTCCTTTCGCTTTAACAACGACGATAACTTTGTATTATTTGAAAAAAATCCAAATATTATCCACTTTTCGACACTGTAATTTTAACCACCCGGATGGAAAGAAACACTTTCTTTAAGATCTATCGCACACTGGAATAATTTCTAGCCACAATACAGTCTAAGAGTTCCCGCACACTGCAACTTTAACGTGCTACTTACGTATAAAACGAAGCTTCCAGCTTTATTACCCCACAAATGCAATACGAACTGGGCATTTACCTTACATACATGTCATAAACGTGCTTGCTACCCAGGGGCCTAAGTCTGCTAATACAATCGTGTTTCAATAGTGTGTCGATATAATCGTAATAGAAATTTAATGTCAAAAATATGACATTACATGTCAAATTGGTATTCTGCTAACGTTGACTATTCTATCGAGACACCACTGACACACCACTGACTCACTTTTGTATTCTGCTCTACAATCGTGGCATAATGGAATCTCGATAGTTGTCAAAACGGTATATTGCTTAACAACATATACCATGTTGCTAGGCAACACCTGCAAGGTAAATATTACCATACCATTGAGACTCCATAGTGATTATATTGCGATGTTATTAAAACTTTAGCAGAATACCAAATAAAGTCACAATCTCGATATAATATCAATAGAGTCTCGATATAATGACAATGGTTGGCCAAATAGCAGAATAAGGCCCCTGGATACATGACATAAACCAGCATGTACAGATATACGTCAAAAACAAGCATGTATACACG
Organism: Idaea aversata; assembly: GCA_907269075.1. NCBI lineage: Eukaryota > Metazoa > Arthropoda > Insecta > Lepidoptera > Geometridae > Idaea > Idaea aversata. The sequence continues at coordinate 3,745,994 of OU026100.1, forward strand.
ATAGAAACGGGTTAGTTTTGCCAAATACACTACGAAAACAAGTCAGTTATATGACATTATGGCCTGTATCTTGGCAATCTGGCTTGTCACTTTGTATACACGACATAAACAGACTTGTTACTCCGGATACACGTCACAAACTGGCCTATAACCCTGTATACACGCAGTTATGCCAAATACACTACGAAAACAAGCCTGTTATTTGACATTATGGCCTGTGTCTCGGCCATCTGGCTTGTTACTCCGTATACATGACATAAACAGACTTGTTACTACGGATACACGTCGTAAACAAGCCTGTAAACCCGGATACACTTAATAAACAGGCTTGTTAACCCGTATACATGACATAAACAGACTTGTTACTCCGGATACACGTCGTAAACAAGCCTGTAAACCCGGATACATGTCGTAAACAAGCCTGTAAACCTGGATACACGTCACAAACTGGCCTTTAACCCTGTATACATGATAGAAACAGACCCCTTACTCCATGTACAAGACATAAACCGGCCCGTAACACCGTGTACACTATTCTTGTAATTTATTATCGCAGTTAATAAAATCTTCATATAATTACGAGAGTGTCACTGTCAGCTAGCACTTGGTGACGTCACGTATAGAATATGTATTCCTTGTTGTGTAAACAGGTCCGTTACCACGGAAACGGCACGTAGGTAAGTGCACGCGCGCGTCAAACACCACCCGTAGTTATGTTACCGCACTAAATACCTTCGTTTAGTTACCCCGCTATAGAGGCGGGTGTACACTGTCAGCTAGCATTGGTTCACGTCGGGCGGTGTGGCGAGGTACGCGTCGGCTCGCTTGTGCTCTATTAGGGCCTTTACGGTTGATGAATCGGTAGGTAGGTCGGACTTCTTGCGCAGGAGTGGCTTGCTAGCGTTGTATTTATGTTCGTTTTGTTTGCGTAGCTGGAAATATTAACATAATATGTGAGTTTTTAACTATTTACATATTTTTACACCTTGTTCCTTTTGTTTTGAAAATTTGCTGCTGAAGTAAAATCTTGAAATTTTGCATTCAAGATTCGAACTTGCAACCTTGGCTCAGTTTTAACCTAACAACTGCGTTACGATCCTGCTGGATCCTGCAGAATTTTCGGAAAGTCTGTGTAAATTGGTACAAATATTTTACACCTAGTTCCTTTTGTTTTGAAGGTGGAAAAATTGCTAATGAATCATCCTCCCGCTGCAGGGCAGCTTCGGTGTAAGCAGCGGGGGCTGTGTGGGGTTTGCTTTGGCCAGCTGGGTGATTCACAAACCATCGGAATGCTACTGAAACGAATATTGCTGCTCTTTCACTCCCGCGACTTTTGACGTGATGCCATCCTTGTCTTTTCAGTTTTATTCGTTTCGGTAGAATTCCGATGGTTTGTAAATCAGGCAGAAGATGGTAGAACCCACTAAAAACTCCACGCTCGTTATGTAATCGGGATGTAGATGCGCAAGAGCATACGTCCGAGGCCTGACGTTCCTAGTTCGAGTGCGGTTCTTTCCTGTGCTACTTCGCTTCGACCCAGTTGGAACAATCACCATGCCGGACTGCCAAACACAAGGTTGCGGGTTCGATTCCCGCCTCAGACAAGTATTTATGCTTAGATATTCGTCTGTGGTCAGAAGTTCTCGTAAACAACATTGTACAAATTACATTTCAATATCATTTCAATTGCATTTCGATTACAAATAATACCTTTAAAGTAGCTCAAAATACCCTCAAAGTTAGCTTTTTGTAAAAATAACTGACTTTGAGGGTATCTTTTGCAATCGTAATGCTATCGGAATGATATTGAAATGGAATTAAAACAACGTTTTTTACGAGATTCGACCTTCTGGTTGTTTCTATGTATTATAAGTATATATTTACAAAAGAAAATTATATAAGTAGTATATCCGTTATCTAGCACCCATAACACAAGTCTAGTTATTTAGTTTGGGGCTAGATGGCGATGTGTGGAATGTCTTGCAATATTTATTTTTATTTACTTGGGCGACTTGAAGAACAGCTGCCGATGCAATGATCTACCATCTCAGCCACATTGTGCCCTGTTCGTGTTTTAGTTTACCTCGGCCGGTTCCAGTTCGATCTGCCTGTAGTCGACGTCGTCAGGCGGCGGTGAAGGCGATGAAAGCGGCAACATGTTGGAACGCACGCTCGGGTTCTGCGCCGCGCGAGCCTCTAACTGCTGCCATATCTCTTCACGTTGTAACATACGCTCGCGTTCCCTGAGGATTTTAATTACAATATTATATTAGAAACGAGATATTTCACCGTTGCTTCATTACATCATTTCATATAAGCCTCCCTCAAATACTTCCAGACCGATCGGTCGCATGCCCGGCTTCGTTCTTAATTAATCTTTTGATTACATTCAGAAAACCCTAATTAATAAATCTATATATATAAAAATGCTATGTTGGTTTGTGTACGCTTCAAAAACTCAAAAAGTTCTGCACCGATCGAGCTGAAATTTTAGAATGATATATAATCCGCATCAAGGATTGTTTTTATCGAAATTTTGCATTAGTCACATATCCCATATATGTGATTATTATTCAGTTGTGTGAGTGGTATAAGCCGCCACCCGCTACACCAACCGACGTGGGTTCGATCCACAGGCTACGTTGTTATAATCTTCAAATAGTGCTGCACAGGATTGTAAACGTTATGGTGGGCAGATACTTTTGACCGTTGATTGTACTTACTTCTGTTTCTCCTGTTTATACTGTTGCGTGCACTCATCGAACAGCTTCTGGTTCATCTCCATGAAGAGTTTAAGGGCGTTATAGACGAGGCCATGTATCGTCTTGTTCCAATGGCTCTTCGTGTTCCGATATAGAGATGGGAACATTATCGGTAGGATGTGAGTCGCGTTGTCTGATATTAGAGACATTATGTATTCGTTGTTCCAGTAGTAGAGCGCTCTCTCCGCTACCTGAGGGGAAGATAAAGGAGTTATTATTAAGGTGAAAAGGGTACCGGCGCTCTCTCCATAGAAACGTAGTCGACTGTTTCTTCTCTGGATAATGACACTAGAGCAAATATTTTTGTTGCATAAAACTTATAACTGCCATGACTATGCCCCTGTCTTGTTTTTTATTATTTTCTAATTATCATAGAAATTAAGATTAAAAAAAAAAAACATAGGGGCATGGTCATGGCAGTTATAAGTTTTTTGCAAAAAAATATTTGCTCTAGTGTCAGTCAGTATACAGGGAGGAAACAGTCGACTACGTTTTGTATGGAGAGAGCGCCGGTGCCCTTACTTTTATTACTATTACTTACTACAAACAATATGTCAAACATTTTGTCTGTCTGTAATTGTTAAAATTATTAAGTACTTGATATTTGTATCTGCTATGTAAAACGCTATCAGCTTGTGATTTACATTCAAACTTTTTCTCATTCATTCATTGCTTATTCTACTTATTTCACCGCCCCGTATGATGTATACTAGTCAGAATTATAGTGTTGATAGAATCTAGAATAGATAGTAGTCGGCAATCAATTCTGTGAATTGGCATTAAAATTTTAGATCTGATAGTAAAAGTTTATGCGAATCCCCAATAGCAATATAAGTTTTGGCATCTCTCCAAAATGTCTTTTACGGTTTGTCTAGCGAACTATTGTCGAAGTGCGGTGAGGGAACCGCGTGGGTTTTATGTTATGGCGTTGAGGCTCGTAAAATTCAATTTTTATTTTTTTGTAAAAATGTAAATATTTTTATTAAGGCGGGAATCAAACCCGCAACCTTCAGCGTCGCAGGCGCCGCGCTACAAAGGCGTTCAATACACACAAAATTTCATCTTAATCAGTCAACCCACTTCGATTAACTGGGTAGATAGAATTAATTAATAAATAAGTATGTTAAAAAACATTTTTTTCACCCTATACTTATGAAATCTAGCAGCCCCCATATTAATTTTTTTTATGTCACCTATTTTAGAACACTGACTAAAGAGACGAATCTAACGATACCTTAATTTAAAAAAACCCATCAATTAGTTTGGAAGATATAAAGGGAATAAAGAATATTACAAACATACAAAGATTTCCGCGATTGATTTAATTTGAGCGTTTTGCTTCATCATTCCTTATTTGTCCCGCAAGGGAATGGAACCAGTTGCCTGTGTCTGTCTTTCCTGACGTGTACAATTTGGGGGTCTTCAAGTCGCGAGTGAATAGGTATCTTCTAGGAAGGCGTGTTACATCTTAGGCCGTATCGTCACCTACCATCAGGCAGGTGTGATAGTGGTCAGACGCTGACCTATCATATGTAAAAAAAAACGTGTGGCACTCGGGTCGGGGACTGCCGCGGTAAAGCTATTGCATCGTGCAAGCTTCGTACAGTCGTACCATATACATACACGTTAAGCGAACGCTCGGCCGAGCTGCATGGTAGGCGGAGGGGGGTATTAGGTTTTATTTTCGTTACGAAATTTCTTGATTCGGTCGACGCGCTCAAAGCCCCCGATAAAAGCTATGCAATAACTTCAAAAAATAGGCGCGAAAAACATAACCCTTTCCTTACAGTCGGGTTAAAATCCAATATTTACCTGAAAATGTGGGCTAGAGACACACTTAGCAAGCTGCTTGAACAACGGATCCATTATCTTCTGGAACTCGGCCGGTTCGATCACGTCCAATATTTCTTCCATCTCGTTCAGGAACATCACCTCTTTGGGCGAGTGTGTCTTCGGCCAATATTTTAGTAACGCTCTGGAAGAATAATAATATTTATTTATTTATTTCTTAGGAAAACAAACTGCTCTTAAAAAATAGTAAGAAATTACAATAAAAACAAAAAGCAAATTAAATGTTTCCACTACTATGATTTATAATAAAAAAATTGCGCTATGAATAAAACCGTCAAACGTGACGATACCTTAACCTATAAGGAAAAAACAAAAATCAAACTATTTTTTTAGACAAAAATAAGAGACCCCGCTTACCGGGATCTAACTAATGATCAAACTTATACATACACGCTAATTCAAAGCAAAAAAATAAGATAAATACATACATAGAAGATTCATAAGTATAGCACTCGGCACTTACTAAACAATCATCTTGTAAAAAAAAAAACTGGTTGCCTGTAAAGTCGGTATACGGGCGAAAGTTTTACGTGACAACAACTGTGCTCGAGTGGAAGGGACGCGTGCCTTTCACTTTTTATGTCTGTCTCTCTCGCTCTTAGGCGGGCTAACCATGCCCGCGTGCCTCTCACTCGCTCTCATTGTGAGCGCATAACGTCAGCGGAGCGTAACGCAGTTTCTTGAAGTGTCACCCGGCAAACCAATTTATAAAACGTTGTCACGTCAAAAATCCCTAGCCAACTTTCGTCTCGCAATATCTATATTTAGTAAAAATTTTGGTAAGCATGTAATATTTAGGACGCTTCAATTACTAAGAGTTTTTTCGGGAGTTTTGGTAGGAAAGTGGAAATGCTTTTACCTTGTAGGGGTTAAATTTTCCAAAATACTTTCTTAGTGAACACCGTTACAAAGTACTTTTGATCCCGATATTCCCAAGGGATCGAGGAGTTAGGCGGGTGAAACCGCGGGGCGCAGCTAGTATTTAATATAATGCAGTTAAAATTAATATGAAAAAAAAAAGTAGACTGTTTTAGCATTTTGTCAACACTCTAACGAAGGGTTTTAGTAAGTGGCTAGACTGATGCACAGACAATAAATTCTTACCAAACTTTTGCCTATTTACAATCCGCTTTCACAGAAATTGAGACCAATTTGATGCAAACTTCACTACATAGTATAAAACAAAGTCGCTTTCCACTGTCTCTATGTATGCTTAGATCTTTAAAACTACGCAACGGATTTTGATAAGGTTGTTTTTTAACTAGCTTCGCACGGCTATATTATGCATGTATTATACATATAAACCTTCCTCTTGAATCATTCTATCTATTAAAAAACATTAAAATCCGTTGCGTAGTTTTAAAGATCTAAGCATACATAGGGACATAGGGACGGCGAAAAGTGACTTTATTTTATACTATGTAGTGATAAATAGACTGATTCCAGAGGAAGGTATGCATGATATTATACATTATACATGCATAATATAGCCGGGCGAAGCCAGAAATGGAAAGAAAGACAAGTCTCACCTTACAACAGGCTGTGTGAGCGAGGGGTCCTTTTCTAGGAACTGTACGACGCAGTACGCGAGCTGTGGATGGTACACCGATAACGATTTCGCCTTGTGAAGAGGTAATAACACCTGAAAAGTTATATTATTTCATTAGGAAAATACATTTAATGTAAGAATAAATAATACAAAAATAACAATAAATAAATATTGGAGGACATTCCACACATCGCTATCTAGCCCCAAGCTAAGTAACTAGACTTGACTTATGGAAGCTGACAACGGATACACTACTTATATACTTTTCTTTTGTAAATATATACTTATATTACATAGAAACAACCAGACCACAGACAAATCTAAGCATAAATACTTGTCTGAGGCGGGAATCGAACCCGCAACCCAGTGTTTGGCAGTCTGGCATGGTGACCATTGTACCAACTGGGTCGTCAATTAGCGTTCTGATCGCGTTATTCAGTTGCAACAACATTTTATTGTTTTTTATTTTATCGTCACCAAACGCGCACCAATCTGTCTCAACTAATCACGCTTTTAAAATTGAAAAAAATAGAAACATACCCTTAATAAGAATAGTTTGTGTTCTTCCTTGAGTGGCAACGCGAAACCATTGATGATGGAGCCGAGGATTTCTAGCAGTTCCGCTATACCATTGTGGTGTTCCGTTTCATATATAAACCTGGAAAGAAAAAAAAACCAATATTTAGAACTTCAAAGTGCAAAGTTTGCAGCACTCCGTGGTTTCACCTGCGTAAGTCCCGATCCCGTGGGAATATCAAAATGAAAAGTAGCCTATAGTCTTCCTCGATAAATGGACAAAAATAATTTTTCAATTCGAACCAGTAGTTCCTGAGATTAGCGCGTTCAAACTAACAAACTCTTCAGCTTTATAATATTAGTATAGACTAGCAGCGCTCCGCGGTTTCACCCACGTAAGTCACGATCCCGTGGGAATATCGGGATAAAAAGTAGCCTATAGCCTTCCTCGATAAATGGACTATCCAACACAAAAATAAATTAATTTTTAAATACCGAAACCATAGTTCCTGAGATTAGCGCGTTAAAACAAACAAACAAACTCTTCAGCTTTATAATATTAGTATAGATTAATCATAATCATCACCCCACGATTTGCAGCACCCCGCGGTTTCACCCGCTTAAGTCCCCTGGACTAAAAATTGTTTTAATGTATCCGAAAAGGAAGTCAAAATCGGGCCAGTTGTTTCAGAGCTTATTCGTTACAATATAAAATCATATTCTCTTTATAATATTAGTGTAGATAAAGACTAACAAGACTTAAAACCCACGACAACTTAGTTGACACAATGGTTTCCATGCCGGACTGCCAAACACATGGTTGCGGGTTCGATTCCCGCCTCAGACAAGTATTTATGCTTAGATATTTGTCTGTGGTCTGGTTGTTTCTATGTATTATAAGTATATATTTACAAAAGAAAAGTAGACATATAAGTAGTATATCCGTTGTCTAACACCCATAACACAAGTATAGTTAATTAGCTGGGGGCTAGATGGCGATGTGTGGAATGTCCTGCAATATTTATTTATTTATTTAAAAACGAGTAAATCCTGAAATCGAACCCATACTTGTAATAAGGAAAACAGAGAGGCATGCACAAACCAAAGTTTGTTGTACACTGCACAAATCTTGGCTTGTTCTACACTAGATTAAACCAACGAACTACGTATAACCAAAGATTGCTCAAGAGTTGTCTAAAGGCATTATTCAGTAAGAAAAAAAGGGTTATTTTCCACTTTTGACCTGCATGACCTACGCACAAGCTGTTGTGCTGCTGAGATCGTCTGCAGAGCAGCCAACAAGGCATAAAGAGCAGGCCGTCAGTTGAGCCATAAGTGTCAGGAGACCTAGCCATGGTCTCCCTGCGACGGTCATACATTTGTGTACAGAAAGCAATACATGTACAGTATGGGTCATAAGTAAATGATCAGTTTGCTACAATAATACTATCAACAAGTATTGAAGTTACGACCTTCTTCTAATAGACGTTACACACAAACATAAATACTTGAATTAAAAGTACTCAGTGTGATTATTATTTTCAACGTGTTAGCTATGTCTTTAGTTGTGTGAGTGGTATAAGTCACCACCCGCTACAATAACCGACGTGGGTTCGATCCACAGGTTACATTGTTATAATTTTCAAATAGTGCTGCACAGGATTGTAAACGTTACGGTGGGCAGAGACTTTTGACCGTGGATTGTACATTCTTAATATGCTCTCTCCTTTTTAAAGTCGGTTAAAAAAATATGTTTCCGTTGTAAAAACACCCGGCTACCTACGTCACAATAGAAGAAAATGCCCATCCTATGATTATAAATTCAATACGCCTACACCATTGTACTGAAAATAACTTTTCGCATAGTTAATATATCAATATAATAGGCTATTGTATACTTCGAGTTTACCTAAACATTGTAATGTAAGATGTTAGTTTTTTTAGGGTTCCTTAAAAGAGTAATAAGAATCATCAAAAACGGCCCACGCGTTTAGGCTCTAGAGAGCCATATAGGTTCGAACATACATACATAGACTGATGAACACATTACCACTCTTTTACGTCCCGCAGTCGGGTGAAAACTGGACCCTATTACCACTGTCCGTCTGTCTGTCTCTCAGGCTGTATCTCATGAACCGTGATAGCTAGACAGTTGAAATTTTCACAAAAGGCCCACTCTCGTAAATAACATTGTTCAAATAACATTGCAATATTATTTCGATTGCATTTCTATTACAAAAATACCGCCAATGTCAGTTTTTTTAAGCTATTGCATAGCTTTTATCGCAAGCTTTAAGCGCGGCGACCGAATCAAGAAATTCCGTAACGAAAATAAAGCCTAACACCCCCCACTCCGCCTACCATTGTCAAAAAGCGGAGTGCTGAGCTACATAAAGGGTATTATTTGTAAACGAAATGATATTAAAATGTAATTTGAACAATGTTACTCACGAGAATTAGCCTTCAGATAATGTATTCCTGTTGCCGATATAACAACAAATACTAAAAACAGAATACCTATTATGGTACGGAACCCTTCGTGCGCGAATCCAACTCGCCCTTGGCCAGTTATTTTGTTATGTTATACTTGATTTGAAACACATTCCACTGGCCATTCACGGATGGAGATTCGACAAGCTTTAATAATTTGATACAGCTTCATTACATAATATAAAAAAACTTTCCGCTATCAGTCCCTATGTATGCTTAGATCTTTAAAACTACGCAACGGATTTTGATGCGGTTTTTTTTATAGATAGTGAGTTCAAGATAAAGATTGGTGCATTCCGTGCACGAAATGCACCAATCTTCATCTTGAATTCAGTGCTATCACGTGATAATCCGCACAGCCGATTCGTTATTAATAATTTCGCTTTAAAAGTTAGGTGTCTTAATTAAATCCATGCTTCAACCAACATTTATTTCATTGAGTAAGGTTCGAAATATGATTCAGTATAATTTAATACCAATAGTAAGCGAAATTCAATAACTTGATTTATTGATATTCTACACTATAAATGGGGTTAGTAATTTCGTATTTCATTCAAAATAAGTAATGAAATGTTTATATGTCATCATATTTTTCAATGAAGTGCGTCTTTCGCATAATAATATTGAAAATCTATAAGTAGAAATATTTTAAGGAGTTTTTTTTTAGTTTTGGTTTCTAGTGAATATGCTCTGAAACTACTGGACCGATTTTGATAAATAAATAAATATTGCAGGACATTCCACACATCGCCATCTAGCCCCAAGCTAAGTAACTAGACTTGTGTTATGGGTGCTAGACAACGGATATACTACTTATATAGGTACTTTTCTTTTGTAAATATATACTTATTATACATAAAAACAACCAGACCACAGACAAATATCTAAGCATAGACTTGTCTGAGGCGGGAATCGAACCCGCAACCCTATGTTTGGCAGTCCGGCGTGGTGACCATTGTGCCAACTGGGTCGTCGTATAAAACTTGATAAAACGTGATAAAACTTGGTATACATAGATACATTAATTTCTTGGAAGGTAATAGAATTTTTTTTATCCAGATATTCAAAAAGGTTTAGGACTTACACGGGTAAAACGGTGGGGCGCAGCTAGTTAGGTACTGAATAATATTTGCTCCTTTGAAGTTACAATTTTAGAATTTGTGTGAAAGTAGAGAGTTATCCATACAGCCACTATTTGATTATAAGCTGTATGGAAAGTAAATTCTAGGTAATTATACTGTTTTACCTACATATTTCTTGCCTGAAATAAATATTAATAAATACATTAAGAGCAAAGGTACCCGGCTCTCTCTCCATACAAACGTAGTCGACTGTTTCCTTCCTGGATAATGACACTAGCACAAATATTTTTGTTGCATAAAAGCTATAACTGCCATGACTATGTCTTCTTTTTTTTAACTCTTACTTTCTATGATAATTAGAATATGAAAAACCAAGATACGAGTATAGGGGCATAGTCATGGCAGTTATAGGTTTTATGCAACATATTTTAGTAAGTAGTTAAATATTTGAGCTAGTGTCATTATTCAGGGAGGAAACAGTCGACTACGTTTGTTTGATGGATGAGAGGGCCGATACCCTTTTCTCTTAAAATAGGTATTTTCAAGCACTACTTACCTATAAAAGACATTGTTGATTTGTTTCCTAATGTAGGCACGTAACACTAAGAATTTCCCGTATATCCTGTGTAGAGTCGTCTTCAGGAAGTCCCTTTCACGGGGATCTTCGGAATCGAACAGCTCCAATAACTGGAAAAATAAAATGAAAAGTTGCAAGACGTTGTACACAGCGCCATCTAGCCCTGAGCTAAGCAAATATCTGTACAACATTTTTCCGTGATAAGTGACATATTACATTTCTGATACGCGTCTGAATCTGACAACATTACACAATCACACCTTTTTCGCTTTTTGCCTTTGTAGCAAAATGCCTAAAACGAATATCTAACAAGTAATATGCCTGATAATGAACGCATTAATCTCATATAGCCTAAGATTTGAAACACCAAGACGTAAAATGCCAATATAAGTACTATAAATGTACCACCTATGAAAAAAATATAAAAAAAATCTGGTCCTTTTTTAATCATTTCGCAACAGCAACGATAATACCTACGTTGCTGTTGCCAAATGATTCCCGGAACTTGACGCATGACGTCATCTTTTTTCTGAATGCAGGTGTTCATCAATTTATTAGACGCTATCACGTCAAAAATGTATAAGTGATTTCGATTCTTACTTTAAACTCACTCTACCAAAATTAAACAGTGTCTAAAACGCAATATGCCTTTATAACCAAAGCCAGTAAGTAACAACAATCAGCAATATAATTCCAAAGAGCGCTTTGTACTCGCATCGCACTAATGGCTTCCTATCCTAATTAGAGGCACACCTATATTTCTAGGCCGTAAATTATAGAACATGTACTTTGATGAAAGATGATAGCTAGATAGACATAGCCTGGGTATTACACTGTTGTGTTAGATCTCTATTTTAATGAATGAAACTTAATCGAGGAGCTGTAGGAGGTAAATTTTCCAAGCAAACCTAATAGCAATTAAGAATTCGCGAACACTTCATTGTGTTATTCTTTATAAGGTAAATTTGTATGAAGAAGATAACATTTTTGATGTAAAAATGAACTTGCTTGCAAAATTCGAAAAAGATGTAGTTTTTTTGTAAAACATAGTCCAGTTAGAGATCGAAATCTAACATAATTGTTCATTAAGCTTTAAAAGTATGCAAAAAAAATTGAGGCCAACGCTGCTGCAGTTGGCGAATTGACTCAACAAGATATCAATTACAAGCTCAAAATTATGACACATATGGGTTTCACCAGCTTAGCTCCCGATCCCGTGGGAATATCGGGATAAAAAGTAGCCTATGTTACGCCCAATGAATTAATGTATCCTCATACCAAGTTTCATCTAAATCGGTCGGTAATAGTTTCGAAGACTATATTCGTTACAAAAAAAATTAAAATCTTTCCTCTTCATAATATTAGTATAGATAATTTGAGACACCACCTAAACCCCTTTTCAGAACACACAACCACCAATCAATTTATTATTCATCAGTTATTCCATTTGTCAGTTGGACTTGGACGTCATACTCTCATGTTATTATTACAACCAATCGATAACATATAAATTATTTAACAGTAACACCGACATCAATGTTCGTCGGACAGCTCTGTTGTGAGAGTCCTTCGCACACTAAAGACTTATCTGCGGCCGATTATTATACGAGACTTCATATTTGATTAAAGGCAATCGTTCTATGTTTAAGAGTCCTACCTCATCAAGACGCCCCACGGCGAAGTCGCCGGCTACATGTCCAAAGAATTCGTATTGAACTCTATGGAAGTTAACTCACCTGGCGACCATTTAGCAATGGCGGCGCTTTGTGGAGTCTGGATACTCTGGCGTCCTACCCACAGTAGCCAATAATGTACACGTGTAAGTTGCGCCCCTGTCACTCAGTGTCCAATGAATCGCCAATGAGGAAGGACGCACTTGTTACTTGTAGCAGACAGACCACTCTTTATTTGGCAACATAGCTGTCAGCTGTCAGTCCGTCCGTCTATTCGTTTCGTCCGTCCGTTCATCCGTCCGTCCGTCTTCTGGCAGACGCCTGTCTGTCCGTCTGTCATACGGTTGTATCTCATGAATCGTGATAGCTAGAGAGTTAAAATTTTCACAGATTATGTATTTCTATTGTCGCTATAACAACAACAACTAAAGACAGAAAAAAAATTGGGTGGGGCTCAAATACAACATGGTACGGACGGAACCCTTCGTGCGGGAATCCGACTCGCACTTGTTCGAAATTGGACATCGGACCCGATCAAATTGGAACGTGTGTATTTACCATAATATCCTATACATACTGATACAGTACCAGCTGAAAAGTATGCAGTCTGCAAAGCTCTAGGTATAAACAAATCAAATCGGTAAGTGACGGTTGTGTATTCAATAATTCACGCGGTCAAGGGCATTACGAGGTGCGTCCCGGAGACCAATCATAGTATTATTCGATCCCATCTTTAACTGTCAGAATCGGCTACCTGCCCCAGCTACCCTCGCTGATCGATTACAGTCGTGCAGGTTATGCAAATTACTTGCGATTTGACAACATTTTCTGGTAGATAATCATTTAAAACAGATTGGCAATCCGTCGCAGAAGATCGCGAACTATGGAGGGGGAGTAGAGAGGTCTTTGCCATGCAGTGGGACACTGCGCATGTAGGCTCTTAATAACAAGTCATGCTGCCTTGTCAAAAGATTGGCATAGCCATTTACGGAGGTGTACAGCAGGTACTAACTCAGTGTCTAAAGATATCGTAGATTTTTTATAGCCGACGTATGGCTCTGTTACTACTTCGATGGAAGACTGATGGAAAGCATAGAGAAAATATTTTCTCGTCTCGTCATCTTTTGACAAAAGCAGCAAACCTTATGGGTATAAGGTATGCTGCTTTTGTCAAAAGGTTAGCACTGTTATTCAGAGAGATACAGGCAGGCACTATAACTTAGAATCTAAAGATATAGATTATCATTTACGGTTGAAGTTTGGCACTGTTATTAAATCGATGGGGGACTGATTGAAAGCATAGAGAAAATAGTTTCTCAAGCTCAAAAGGCTGGCTGCTGCCTCTTTTAAAAAATTGGATTGTCATCCATAGAGGTACAAAAACTTCAAGATCTAAATATATCGACGACGACAACCCAGTTGGCACAATCAAATGGTCACCATGCCGGACTGCTAAACACAGGGTTGCGGGTTCGATTCCCGCCTCAGACAAGTATTTATGCTTAGATATTCGTCTGTGGTCTGGTTGTTGCTATATATTATTATAAGTATATATTTACAAAAATAATAGTATATGTAGTATATACGTTGTCTAGCACCCATAACACAAGTGTAGTTACTTGGGGCTAGATAGCGATGTCTGGAATGTCCTGCAATATTTTTTTATATTTTTATTGACGTGAATGACGTCTTGTAAATTGGTGAACACCTGCAATCTCAAAAAAGTGTGACGTCATGCTTCATGATCCGGGAACGCGCGTTATGTTATTGACAAGGTAACCATAGCAACGTATTACCATCAATGTTTTCTTATGAATATAAAGGGAAAAAATATAAAGGAAAGAAAAATATACTGAAATTCATACAAATCGGTTCAGCCGTTTAGGTGGAGTTTAGCAACTAACACCGTTGCTATGGTTACCATAAAAATTTTCTTAGGACGTTATCACGTAAAATTATCGTCCGTAAACCGACTTTACAGACAACCAATTTTTATTTATATCAAGGACAAACCTGTAAAACAAATTTCTGATCAATATGCTTCTTAGCCACATTAGGCTGGAAGTCGGGCGACTCCAGCAATCTTAGGAACAGCTCGTAGACAAGCTGGAGATGTGGCCAGGCAGCTTCGAGCGTTGGCTCGTCCTCTTCTGGATCGAACTCCGCACCGTTTGGGTTCGACGATGGAGGCAGCGTGCGGAATAGGTTGATGGCAAACTGTTGAATGAAGAAGTAGAAGTTGTGAACTGTGACTGTTTTAAAATTATGGTCGATTTCTATTTTTTTGCCGAGGCAGAAGCGTTTTGGAGGCACACGGCTCCTTAGATCTTATTTTTTATTTATTTTGTATTCTCTTATTATTATTTTTTCGTTTTTATTTTAAACTAGTGCTTTTATGTTTGTTACTACTTTTTTGTAGGTCTTGTTTTGTGTGCTTGACCAAATAAATGTTTTCTTTCTTTCTTTTAGAGTTCCGTACCCAAAGGGTAAAATCGGGACCCTATTACTTCACTGTCCGTCCGTTTGTTTGTCTGTCACCAGGCTGTATCTCATGAACCGTGATAGCTAGAGAGTTGTTGCCGCTATAACAACAAATATACTAAAAACAGAAAAAAAATCTTTTACTCGGGTTAGGGTTCCTATGGATTGTATGGGAGTCCCCGGGATTACCATACAACATGCTACGGAACCCTTCGTGCGCGAGCCCGACTCGCACTTGGCCGGTTTTTCCTAAGATTTTATGTCAGAATTAAGTTTCTATGGCACAATAAATAAAATATTTATCTTATTAAAATTGATTAAACAGTTAAAAATCTGTAATTAAAAATTTTGGATGGGTAGAGTGAATAAATGCACGCGCATAAAATATTACCTTATGACTATTTGGCCTTATGCTAGTAATCCATAGTTATCCTATAATACTGGAGGTCAGTGTAGTAATCCAATAAAACAACAAAATCAAACTGCATCAGCGCATTGCTTCTGTCAAAATTGAAAAACTTTGTCCTGCCTTTACGTTAACCGCACCCTAAATACTGACTCATCAGAAGGGGATCAAACAATTTGTTTTTCAAAGTCATGCAAACTGATAAAGGGGCTACTTTGAATATTTTGTCAATAAAATTCAAATTCGACCTTTTTTTTCTTAATATGTTTCGTGAAAAAGGCATAATTCTACAGCTCCCTGATTCAGAAACATCGGAAAGCCATCGAAACGAATAAAACTGATAAGACAAGGATGTCAACACGTGAAAAGTCGTGGGAGTGAAAGAGCAGCAAATGTTTTTTTTTCCTTTCGGTTGCCTTCCAACGGTTTGTGAATCAGCCTGGTCAACTTACCATATTAACAGCTTCAGGATAGATGGCTTCAGTGATGACGCCCCTCTGTGACGTCACATACTCGACCATCTCGAGCAGGGCTGCTCGTTTCACCTCCTTCCATTTGAGATCTGACAGGGGCTCGTCGGCAAAGTCGAATAGTAAGCAGCACTGACGTAGTTTCTGTACGAATAGCTGCTCGCGTTCTGCTGGCGGTGCGTCTGAGGACAAGAATAGAGATAAGGTTAATAGTTTGATAGAGGAAGGCCGGAGCATGAAAGGTAAGTGCGTATTTTTCGTCGCTTATTATTGCAAATTTTTCTAAGGAAAAAATTATGTGCGCTAATTGACATCGCTTTTACGGTGAAGGAAAACATCGTGATGAAACCCTCGGCTTAATTGGCTCCAGAAGTATTGACAAGTTCTCTCCTCTGGACACGGTCGGAGTAGTAGGTGCTGGGCAAGCCTACTCCATCCTCACGCAAAAAGGACCCAATAAAAAAGGGTCTAATTGCGGAAAACAGCATGTATACAAGTACAAGTATTGCTATGCCTCGGTAGCAGTCGTTCATAGAAACCTTAGATCAAAATTCACGATTTTATCGTAACTTTTTTTTATCGATGGGAAAATGCATTATTGCAACCTCCCGCCCGCCACCCGGGGGAGGGGGTGATGGAGCTTGAAGGTATGTGGGCCTGCTTCTGGCCTGAGGATGGTAGGCGGCCGGAGGTAGACTTAGTCCATATATTTGTGACAAACTGAAGCTGAAATCGTGTTTTAATTTTACTAAACCTAAATGCAAAATATTTCTACTAATCGCCTTTAGACAAGGAAAAGCCAAATAAAAAGAGAGATAAATTATTGGAGGTATGACACTATCAGACCAAATAGGTCTCAAAGATTAATTCCATAGTGACCACTTTCTACACTCAAAACCTTCCTCGAATTTTAAAGTAGGGGAAATAAAATTTGTGAACTGGCCACACTCCCGAACTTCCTTGCGGCTCTCACATACCTTGTCATTAATTTGAAAGTTATTAAAATAATTTATTCAATTAAAAAATTAGTAGGTATATGTAAATTATTGCAATAAAAACCAGACAGGCCTACCAAAAGGGTACTTTATTGATTATATCACTTATTAGGTAAAATACGCTCTTACGTAATAACATAATTTAATTAACAAAGTATTCACAGAACATAAATTTACGTAAACAGATACCTTGCAATTTTGAAACTGAAACTCTATCTCCGAAGTCTGGTCTATTTCAGCCGATGACGTAATAAATTAGATAAACCCACCCCTTTACAGAAACGTCGGTTCGACTAAAGGACATCGTATAAATCTATTTCGAGTCCAAGAGAGCTTAGTTCAATATCTCCGTACCTACATCTTTGATCTAACCTAATCATTTAAGAGGTAAGGTACCCGGCTCTCTCTCCATACAAACGTAGTCGACTATTTCCTCCCTGACAATAGAGCAAATATTTTTGTTACATAAAACCTATAACTGCCATGACTATTGACTATGCCCCTATGTCTTGGTTTTTTTTCATACTCTAATTATCATACAAGGTAAGAGTAAAAAAAACAAAATACTTATACATATAAAAAATAAAACATAGGGTCATGGCAGTTATAAGTTTTATGCTACAAAAATATTTGCTCTAGTGTCATTATCCAGGAAGGAAACAGTCGACTACGTTTGTATGTATAGAGAGTACTCTTTTCTCTTAAGAGGAAAGGGTACCGGGGGCTTTCTCCATACAAACTATTACAAACGTAGTCGACTGTTTTCTCCCTGGATAATGACACTAGAGCAAATATTTTTGGTGCATAAAACGTAGAACTGCCATGACCATGCCCCTATTTTTTGTTTTTTTTTAATTATTTAATTTTTTTAATTTTAATTTTTATGATAATTAGAAATTTAAAAAAAAAACAAAACATAGGGTCATAGTCATGGCAGTTATAGGTTTTATGACACAAAAATATTTGTGCTAGTGTCATTATCCAGGGAGGAAACAGTCGACTACGTTTGTATGGAGAGCGCGCAGGTACCCTTTCACCTTAAGAGTCAACATCGATGTAACTGTTTTATCAGTTTAAGCTGCTTCACATAGTACGATTCTTATAATACACAATGGGCGAAAACTTTAACTTAGAATAAAATAGGGAAGGATGTCAGATCTTAGACGGCATCGTCACCTCCCATCCGGCATGTGTAATAATGGTTAAACGCTAATTATATCATTTAAAAAAAGGAAGGACAGGAAAATACGATCAATTTCCTCAAGAAGCAATCAGAAGGCAAATTCTCGTAAATAACATTGTTCAAATTACATTGCAATATCATTCCGATTGCATTTCGATTACAAAATATATTCTTTGATATGACTTTGAGGGTATTTTAACTCAAAATACCCTCAAAGTCAGCTTTTGGGGTATTTTTGTAAACGAAATGCAATGATATTGCAATGCAATTTAAACAATGTTATTTACGAGAATTGGCCTTCATGTTAACAAAAAAAAACACGGGACCAATAAAATAACAAAAAAGAGAATCCGCAAACATTTCGCACAAAATCGAAACCAACTAGCAATAAAGGGGGATAACATCGAGAGTCAATAACGTTTGTGTAGGACAGGAATTGGGGCGGGACAACATACAGACACAACACATTTATATATTACTATTTGATTTAACACCTGACGGAGCGATACCTATACATACAGGGTGATTTTTTGAAGTTATACTTCTTTAGGCGCGTTATGAAAAAATGATGAGAGTGAAATTTTACAAAAGCGAGACACAAAATTCTCACGTCACACAAAATTCTCACGGGAGAAGTTGTTTAAATCTAAATTGAACTTTATTGATTGTGTTGACAATCCTTTTCCAGTCCAGAGTTTTTTGTCGGACGAGTATTTTGCCCGACGAGTTTTTTGTCGGACGAGTTTTTTGTCGGACGAGTTTTTTGTCGGACGAGTTTTTTGTCGGACGAGTTTTTTGTCGGACGAGTTCTCGATTTTGACAAAAACTAAACCTCCATGATTAGGTTTTTGAAAAAGTCATTACTTACCCTAGCCAAGAATCGAACCTGTTGATTTTGCAAATAAAAATACATCCTATATTTTTATACCAATTGATAGTGTTGATGGTAAAGATCAAATCTTGGAAACAAACATAGTATAGCTAATCAAAGGAAATAGCTCCATTTTGTAGTTTTGTACAGTTTTCATCTATCTGTCTCTGGTAAAATCATAACGTATGAGGCATAGAGGGTAAGTTATATTTTACTAAAAGTCCTGAAGGCCAGTTTAAAAAAGTTCATCCTGTAAGTATACATCATAGGTAGGTCATATATTAATGTATAAAATCAGTTACTTGTTAGTGAGTTTTCATTACTATTTTTCAGTGGTAATTTTTCTAGCTATACATACTGCTTAAACTTATTGTATGTATTACGTGTACAAATTAAAATCCCTGTAGGTATATATATGTCTATTGAAGCGAAGCAACTGAACAAAGTTTCATTGTGTGTACGTGCTATGAAAGTTATATCTCGGCAATTCTCTTTTCAGTGAAGCTGTCTAGAGTCCCTACATAAAAGGAATTCCAAATTAAGAGGTGGAAACTAACTGGGAACTGTTTTATCTGTGAGTGGCATTTAGAGTCGAGGTAATTACTGAAGAGAGGACGGCAAAGCTTCCATCTAAAGGGTTTTTAGAGTATTAAATTACAATTGAAACATCAGAGTTGGAATGGAAACTCAATATTAGGTTAGTTTTATTCTAAAAACTGTTGAACGTGACTTTGTACGCGTGGTAGTTTTGGTTTATGGACCAAAACTTTCCTCTTGAATCACTGCATCTATTTAAAAAAACCGCATTTAAATCCGTTACTTACGTAGTTTTAAAGATCTAAGCGACTTTGTTTTATACTATGTAGTAAAGGCTAATAAGGCTACTAAGAAATCTAAGCGATGAGTGCGACGCACGCCAAATAACAAATTTTACTTTTACTTGTGTTGTTATTATCAGTTCATGTCTTTATAAAAATTGAGCAAATATTCCTAAAAGATAGTAGGTACAAAGCTTTAACCCGATTCATATTTAAACAAAAATGTTAGCAAATTGAAATATTTTACTTACAAACAGACTACTACAGAATATCTTCAACAATAACTTGAAACTTTACCTTTGTAACATTCCAATTATAGATGAAAATAACTGTTTTCGAACTCACTCTCTACGCAATACCAATGAAATATTGCTAACTAGCAGCGCTCCGTGGTTTTACCCGCATTACTACCGATCCTGTGGGGATATCGGGATAAAAGGAAGCCTATCTTATTGTCAATGAATTAATGTATCCTCATACCAAGTTTCATCTAAATCGGTCTAATAAATAAATAAAATAAAAAATAAATAAATATTTCAGGACATATTACACATCGCCATCCAGCCCCAAGCTAAGCAACTTAATGCTTGTGTTATGGGTGCCAGATAACGGATAAACTACTTATATACTTTTTTTTTTGTAAATATATACATATTATACATATAGGAAACACCCAGAACCAGAAACAAGAATTTATGGTCAGCATAAATACTTGTTCCCGGCGGGAATCGAACCCGCAACCTTCTGCGTCGCAGTCGGGTGTTCGCCCGACGCGCCACAGAGGTCGTCAATAGTTTCGGAGCCTATTCGTTACAAACAAACAAAAAAGCAAAAAAGTCTTCCTCTTCATAATATTAGTATAGTAAAAGTGTGTTGATAAAACGAATTCCTTCTTTCCAACTTCGTTCTAAAAAGCGATAAGGCTTCCATTTATTCAAAGAAAAAGTAAATACTTCAGTTAAAAATTCCGTTTGTAATAAATCTTTGGGGGCGTTATGGGGTGCTGTGGAGACGAAGACCTACGTATACGAATGCTTGTGTAAAAGAAAATAAATTCGCTAATACATTATTTTGGATTTAAAGGATATTGCCTTATTTTTGTATGTATATTGAGTACTAGCTTCACCTCGCGGTTTCATTCGCGTAACTCCCGATCCCGAGGGAATTTTGGGATAAAAGTAGCCCATGTCACTCCCAATGAATCAGTGTATCCACATACCAAGTTTCATCAAAATCAGTCCAGTAGTTTCGGAGCCTATGTAGTCCTATTTTGAGACCTTCAATTTGAGGTACTGCATGAAGGTGTAAGACGTTTTATAAAATAGTGATGGCTATGTAAGTTCCATCATTTTCTTAGTACGAGACGTAGTACTTAGCCCCATAATACAAAATTAAGTACCCCGCGCAGCGACTGATGAGCTATGATGGAAAGTAGAAGGGGTATGCGCAGAACTCAATTTTCATATAAATTTCGAGTTCTGCGCATACCCCTTCCACTTACTCCAGCGCTCATCATTCGCTGCGCGGGGTATATTCTTTATGATTTTCCAAATGAGGTACGCCTCATCACTGTGTTGTCTTTAGTACGCTATGAGGCATGAGAGATGTAATTTTTTAGGTAAAAAATGACTAAGTGACTAATGTGTCTATTATAAATAGCAAGCTACGATCATATCGTACTACGCTCATCTCTCTCCAAGACTTGAAGATGGGATCTCTCTTCATTGTAATGGTTTTGAGCATTTATACTGCCTTTTGAATAACAGTATTAGTGGACAATAATGGTTTACATATCTTTATATGTCCTAAATATTTCAATGATAACACATTATTTATAACTAGCTGCGCTCCGCGGTTTCACCCGCGTAACTCCCGATCCCGTGGGAATATCGGGATAAAAAGTAGCCTATAACCTTCCTCGATAAATGGACTATCCAACACAAAAATAATTTTTCAATTCGAACCAGCAGTTCCTGAGATTAGCGCGTTCAAACAAACAAACAAACTCTTCAGCTTTATAATATTAGTATAGATTAGGCAATTTATAAGTCATTTATGATGCAACGCCATATCAGATGGATTTAACTTATTGACTGATTAGTGTAGGTATTTTGTTTACATCTATGGTCACTACGATAGATTGAATATTTTCGATTTTTGTTCTCCTTCTTAATCTATCCTAGCGGCGCTCCGCGGTTTAACCCGCGTAACTCCCGATTCCATGGGAATATCGGGATATAAAGTAGCCCATGACACTCCCAATGAATCAATGTATCCTCATACCATGTTTCATCAAAATCGGTCCAGTAGTTCCGGGGCCTATTCAATTCAAACAAACAATCCAATCTTTCCTCTTTATATTATTAAATACTAGCGACCCGCCCCGGTTTCGCACGGCTATATTATGCAAGTATTATACATATAAACCTTGCTCTGGGATCACTCTATCTATTAATAAAAAATAAATAAAAATTTAAAAAACCGACTTCAAAAAAACCTGAAAAGAAAAACTACCAAAACCTGAAAAATAATCCATTTCGGGTCACTAAGACAGCAGATAACTTAAACATAAGTACTTACTTGGAAGTCGGACTGGGTTAGATTGAATGTTGAGAGGTATAAAGAAAACAGTCCGACTTCCAAGTAAGTACTTATGTTTAAGTTATCTGCTGTCTTAGTGACCCGAAATGGATTATTTTTCAGGTTTTGGTAGTTTTTCTTTTCAGGTTTTTTTGAAGTCGGTTTTTTAAATTTTTATTTATTTTTTATTTAACCATTTTTAGTGCCACTGTCACTGAAAATTCTACTCCATGAGGCGAAAGCGACTGTTTCTTCAAATTGCAACCTGTACCTAATCGTAACCCATTGAAGAGTTTGGTGATAAGAAGGTGTTTTCGGATGCCCCATTCATCCTTTTTGTGTATGGGCCACTTCTATTAGTGGAAATGGAAACCTGAGCAATTTGTTGAATCTCGCTGTGCAGATCTGTTCATCACTCCGAAGATCCTCATCAGATCTTCATTTAGGATAGGGTTTTCTATCAAAATGCATTCAAACCCAGTCCGGCGAGGCAAAAGCGAATATTTTATTCAAATTGTAACCTGTAATCGTAACTGATTGAAGAGTTTTCTGATGAGAAGGTGGTTTCAGATATTCCTTTTATCGGTAACTATTCGTTTATGGGCCAAATCTACTGGTGGAAATCGAAAACTGAGCAATTTGCTGCACTCTCGAGGTGCAATTCTGTTCATCACTCCGAAGATTCTCATCAGATCCTCACCAAATTTTTATGGGACCACCCCTGAGGTATCACTTTTCGAACACAAAAAGAATCATCTCAATCGGTTGAGCCGTCTTCGAATGATCGCGTAACATACACACAAAAAAAAAAAAAAAAAAAAAAAAAAAACATACAGACGAATTGAGAACCTCCTCCTTTTTTGAAGTCGGTTAAAAAAAACCGCATCGAGTATCGATAGACATTTATAACCTACATCTTTATTTTAAGCGGAGGTAAACAAATAGTCTTAGGAAAATTGATGTACTAAATTTTGTTAGTATATCATTGCCTACGTTAATACAAAGGTCGTCTAATTTCGGACATAAGACATGAAGGAAGATATGCTGTCGCCCGCGAAAATACCATAGCAAACAATAAATGTCAAAAGATTACTCCGTAAGTCTGTATGCTGAAGTATGTTAAGATAACCTCGTAGGTTTTTCTAGAGTCGACGACGTCGTCGTTTTATGGGTAAATTAATTAAATTCTAAGGATGTATTTACAACGTTGCATGATGAATGTCAATGGAAAATTTACTGCAGGGCGCAAGGACGTCGCATTCCGTTTCCCATGGCCCGTATTGTGGGGCCGACCACTGGTCGATGGGTCGATACATTTCTGCGGCGTTTTCGCCATTTGCCATACACTTTAACTGATGTCTCTAAGTGTGATGGCATGTGATTTGTCTCATAATTACTGTGTAATTAACGAGTTAATTGTCGTGACACGTTACTCGTGTGGGCTTGATCGTTTACATCGTAGAAGTCACCTATTTTAGAAACATTTCATAAAAGCTATTAGCCACAGTCTTAGAGTGCCTACGTCGTATCAAACAACGTCGAACCAAAATAGAAACGGATATTTCGCATGCGATTGCCTAAACTCAGACAAACAGTAGTCAGTTTGTAAACATTGTGGGTTGCGGCTTCGCGGTTTTCATGATGCACGTGTTTTCGTAAAGGTCAGCGACGAACCTTTGAGAAGGGGAAGCTGCACCATTAGGTTCTCCTTATCACCATTGGGCACCGGCGCTGGGCGGTCAGGCGAGAGGGCGGGCGCGGCAGCTGCGGGGGGCGGCGGACTGCGCGCGTCCGGCGGCGACGGCGCCTTCTGCGACGGAGGCTGCCCTTCCATGCCAGTGCCGGAGAAAAGCGCAAAACGAAACGCGCGCGCTACGTCCGATACGCTTTCGGAGCGTTTGGTAACGGCCTGGTTCGCGACGAGATCGAGGCCCGAGTGGAACGACGGGGACTTGGGTATACCGAGGGGCGAGACGGCACGGCGCGGCTTCGTCTCAGCGGCGGTGAACATCGCGCGAGAGGGCGCGCGCGCGGCCGGCCCGGCGTGGACCATCGCAGTCGGCGGCCGGCAGCGGCATCCGAGCGGGAGCCCGGCGGGCCGGGACCGGAGCGAGCTGCGGGGGCGGCCTCACTGTCACGCGCCTGCCGCGACACTTGCCTCGCTACACGTGCGCGCGCACTACACCACAGCCCGCGCCCTCAGCCCTCGCTACCCTCGCCGCGGCCGCCGCGCGCCACCCGAACCCCTGCGCCCCACAACCGACGACGCTCCATCTACACAACCTCCACCAGGGTTACCACGGCAGCCACCATCTCACAATACATTTAATATAATAAAAGATTTATACACAATTACTATATTTTCAACACACATCCAAAGAACAAAACTTTTACGGATGTAACACGTGTCCACTGTGCCGATCCTAATTAAATGATCATCAGAGTCAATTTAAACGTGCAGTTAGTCTCATTGTCACTGTACAAATGTTTAGTTACACAATTCTGAACAGGTCGGGGGGTCGAGAACGTACGTCACTCGGTAATGAAACGGTGAACTAGTGAGCCAGTTGGTGCCGAGATAAGCAAATACGTAACGCGGATAAACTTTACCGTACCACTTGACAGTTGATCAGCTGATAATGGCTATGTCTTCTTCTTCTTCTCGTATAGTGGTGTGGCTCACCTATTGTTAGAGTTTTCAGATCGCCCTAAGGCCTCTAACTTGACCTAACGACTGCTACTAGAGGTAGCAACCGGGACCAACGGCTTAACGTGCATTCCGAAGCACGGAGGGGCTCACGAAAACATATTTTTGCCACACTACTAATTGGCCACCCATCGAAGTAATGACCGCGCCAGGCGTCGCTTAACTCGCACGACCGTAAACGATCACCGAGCGTCGCTTAGCTGTGAGCCTCCTCGGCTTGACTATAAATTTGGACATTCATCATGTTAAAACCAGTGAGATATGTAACATTTATGGAGTGGTTATCTATCTCCAAACTTCGCATTCCTTTATAATGACACAATAATTTGACGTCTCTTTAAGCAATATGCGAAAACACCAGAGGGATTGTGAGACAATTGCCTTACTTTCGTGTGGTCAAGTTTATTTCGTAAAGATCTACCTCTGGTTGAAACTACCTAATTGTGGATTGAAAATGGAACAAGGTTATAGAGTCTAAAATTGTATAAACACCAGGAAGCAGTGAGTGGGTAATTTCTGAGAAAACACGAGACAGGGTGCGCAGGGGTAAAGTTTGTTTGGGTGATATAATGGGGGACAGTGGCAGCCCCCACAAGACGGGAGTCGGGGCGCGTTCCTGTGCCAGCCAGACACATTCCACATTCCCCTTGCGACATCGAATGTTTAATTCACTTCTAATTGTAAATCACTTTCTTAACATTTCATATGAAAAGTCACTACATAGTATAAAATAAAGTCGCTTTTTCTGTCCCTATTTCCCTTTGTATGCTTAAATCTTTAAAACTACGCAACGGATTTTGATGCGGTTTTTTTAATAGATAGTGATTCAAGAGGAAGGTTTATATGTATAATACATGCATCATATAGCCGTGCGAAGCCGGGGCGGGTCGCTAGTTGATTATAAATTATAGCGACCCGCGCCGGCTTCGCACGGCTATATTATGAATGTATTATATCTAAAAACATTCTTCTTTAATCACTCTATCTATTAAAAAAAATCGCATCAAAATCCGTTGCGTACTTTTAAAGATCTAAGCATAAATAGGGACATAGGGACGGCGAAAAGTGACTTTATTTTATACTATGTAGTGATGTTGGACATATTACAGGAAAATAAAATAAAGGCGGTCTTCTGTAAAGGTTTCGGTTTACGGACTATAATTTTACGTGATAACGTCATAAGAAAACATTGATGCTAACCATAGCAACGATAATATGTTGCTATGGTTACCTTGTCAATAACATAACACGTTCCCGGAACATGACGGATGATGTCAGGTTCTCGGAACATGACGCATGACGTCATGTGTTTTATGAATGCAGGTGTTCATCAATTTATTAGACGTTATCACGTTAAAAAACCTGATTCACAATGAAAGTTCGACATTAATTTTAAACGGCTAAACAAACTTCGAAATGGTTTTTTCGTTTTTCGCCATTTCATAGACAAAGAAACAGATACCTATATTTAGAAACTAACATTCTTCATTAGCTTTTCGAGTTTTTACGAGGAAGGAATTGGCAATATATCGTCCTAAAAACATAATAAACAAAACCACGCCTTATCACTTGAGGGGAATTCTGAATTTACAACGTTTTATAATGTTTTCCTTCGCGCTTAATCTCTACTTCCAGTCCTTTTGTCTATAGCTCTATACTAATAATTATCCAATATTATTCTAAAGAGGAAAGATTTAGTTGTTTGTTTGCATTGCATAGGCTCTGAAATACCAGACAGATTTTAATGAAACTTGGTATGATCATACATTAATACAGGCTATTTTTTTATCCCGATATTTAATGATTAAACGAACTTACCTTGTATATCGAGGGCTGACAAATAGCCAACAACACTTCGACCCATTGGGATCTTTTGTGTAGAACTTACCTTAAGTGAAGTTCTATCGTAATTATACGAGGCTTTGTCTGAGACATTAGTTAACAAGCAGCACCACGTTTGCACCAGCCAAATGTACACTATAGTGGAGAAAATAGTAAATAAAAATAATATCTTTTAAATTTACACAGGGTAACAGGCCAGAGAACTAAAGTGATCGACATAGCGCAACGGATTAGCAAACTGAAGTGGCAGTGGGCTGGTCTTGTCCTGGAGTGGAGACCGCGAATTGGCAAACGTAGTGTAAGACGCCCTGTGACCAGGTGGAGCGACGACATACGCAAAGCGGTGGGCAGTAAATGGAAAAGAAGAGCCGAAGATCGGGCTCAGTGGCGTATCTTGGGAGAGGCCTACGTCCAGCAGTGGACTGACACCGGCTGATGATGATGAACAGGCTACTTTTTATTCCAATATTCCCACTGGATCGGGAGTTTCGCGGGTGAAAACAAGGAGCGCGGCTAGTTGTTAAATAAACACAACATAAAACGTTTCTATTCTAGGATATCATCACTGTCGCTATCGCGTGGCATCAGATAAGGTAATTGTCATAACTAGAGAGCTGTCAGACTGGTGCTAGAGACCTAAAATTCAATCTAGATCTAGAGAAAAATGAAAGCCTTAACTGACATGTGCGGTTATGTACAATCAACGTTCAAAAGTCCACCGGCACCGTAACGTTTACAATCCTTTGCAGCACTATTTGAACATTATAACAACGTAACCTGTGGATTGAACCCACGTCGGTTGGTGTAGCGGGTGGCGGCTTATACTACTCACACAACTAAATACATAGCTAACATGTTGAAAATAATAATCACACTGAGTACTTTTAATTCAAGTATTTATGTTTGTGTGTAACGTCTATTAGAAGGAGGTCGTAAGTTCAATACTTGTTGATAGTATTATGGTAGCAAAGTGATAGTGGAATTATGACGCATACTGTACCTCTATACTATGTGTATGAGGTTTTAATTCCGTTGTAAGTAGAGCTAATGCTTGGCATGACCGAGCATTGCAATCAGGGGTGTCGCTTTGAGTTCATTTAACTACTAGATTTGCGTGAGTGACTAAGCGTTGCCGTTGGACAAATATTGTTAACTAGCAGCGCTCCACGGTTTCACCCGCGTAACTCCCGATTCCGTCGGAATATCGGGATAAAAAGTAGTATATGTTACTGTCAATGAATCAATCGATCTTCATACCAAGTTTCATCAAAATCGGTCCAGTAGTTTCGAAGCCGTTCGTTACATTTTTTTTATTTTTTATAATATTAGTAAGTATAGATTATTCAAGACTAGCGACCCGCCCCGGCTTCGCACGGCTATATTATGCATGTATGTATGTATACATATAAACCTTCCTCTTGAATCACTATCTATTAAAAAAAACCGCATCAAAATCCGTTGCGTAGTTTTAAAGATCTAAGCATACAAAGGGACATAGGGACGGCGAAAAGTGACTTATTTTATACTATGTAGTGATTTTCTCGCTAAATCTAGTATTGAGCCTGTAGTAAACAGTATTAGATTTAATGCCCTTAAACTTCAATGAAGGTTACGTCAATAAGTTTTTATACGAGGAAACGAACACAGCTCTAGAGATTAAATAAACAATTTGACGTTGTAAAAATTTAATTGGGCGTAGCAGGCAAATTGAATTTTCGTGTTATTACAGGGTTAATATTATGGATATATCATGGTTATGAAACGGCAATATCTCTGATATTAAAACTTTGAACATCTGCCGTTAAAAGGAAAGGGTACCGGCTGTCTCTCCATACAAACGTAGTCGACTGTTCCTGTTTCTCTGAATAATGACACTAGAGAAAATATTTCTGTCTTATATTTTATGTTTTTAATTCTTACTTTCTATGATAATTAGAATATGAAAAAAATCAAAACATAGGGGCACAGTAATGGCAGTTTTATAGGTTTTATGCAACAAAAATATATGGCTAGTGTCATTATCAAAGGACGAAACAATCGACTACGTTTGTATGGAGAGAGAGCCTGGTACCTTACCTCTTAAGAATTTGTATTCGGGCCTCCGGAATATAATCACAAAGCTAATTTATAACCTTCAAGATTTTCG
This sequence comes from Idaea aversata, assembly GCA_907269075.1. Classification (NCBI taxonomy): domain Eukaryota; kingdom Metazoa; phylum Arthropoda; class Insecta; order Lepidoptera; family Geometridae; genus Idaea; species Idaea aversata. The sequence continues at coordinate 3,774,993 of OU026100.1, forward strand.
CGCAAAAACGCTTTACAGGAAAAACATATTTCAGATAAAAGTCGTCTCAAGACGTCTTTGCTAAAAGTAAAACGGTGAGATCTCGAGGATTTATGTTAAGTACGGGCCAAGGTCAGGCCTTAATTAAGATAAGAGGCTTGATTAGAGATCCGTTGGGATACTCGGTACCTGATTAGTAAGTACTTGGTGATGACCCATGCGTCATAAGCACATACATGGTTATTGGAAGTTATACTAGCAAGCTGTTGTGGGCTACTTCTGTGCACCTAAACAAATAACTTTTGTTCTACGACTTTTGGACATTCGAACATTTTTTTGAAAATTTTGAGGTTAGGTTTACCTGAAAATCAGCTGTTCCTTACACGGAGAGGTCAATAACCTTAAAATTTTACTTTTTTTTTAAGTTTTATCTACTGTTCTTAGTCTGAATGACTTAATGTTTTAAAAAATCTGGTCTTTTTCGAATTTACATAACCTCAAAATTTTCATTTTTTTTTTCGAATTTCTAAAAGTCATAGAACAAATGTTGTTGGTTTAGGTGTACAGAAGTAGCCCTCAACGGCTTGCTAGTATAATTTCCAATAACCCTGTATACAGGATGATTTTTTTATGTGGGCCTTCAGGGCTATATCCTAAACTATATAGCGAAAAATGCCGTTGCGGGCCCGATTTTGATAGAAACTAAAACTGCATCATTAGATTTTTGAAAAAGTCACTGCCCTCGCCAGGAATCGAACTTGTTGAATTGTAAAAAAAAAACAATCATCATATACATATTTTTATACCAATAAATAAGTCTTGCTGATCGAGATCAATTCTTGGAAACAAACATAGTATGTCAAATCAAAGGAAATAGTAAGTATAGTATGTCGCGTAGGCCTTCTTCCACGTAAAAAATTCACCCCGTATTCTTTAAAATTCTCGTGTCGCCGTGTTAGTTACCAATCCCCACCTAAACGGCTGTACCGATTTGTATGAAAATTTTTGTGTATATTTGTTAGGTCTGAGAATCGAACAACATAAATTATTTATTTATTTTCCTTTGTTTTTTTTTGTAAATGGCAAAACAACGTTTGATGAGACAGCCAGTTTTAATATAGAATTTAGTCTGTTTCATCACAGCATGGTAACTACATCTTATACTAACAGTTACGTACAATATGATTAGGTGAAAGCTAGAATATACATATACGCTATTTACATAATATATACCTAAGAAAATGTTGCCGTCACGTTACGAATGAAGAAAATATTAACTTCCGTAAAGAAATATTCGATAGAGCACCAAGTGGACAGTTGGAAAATACACAGAGATCTAACGCAAGCATAAACCCCGTTACAGACGTAGCTATAATAAATATTTATACTAGCTGTAGCCGGCGACTTCGTACGCGTGGTAGTTTTGCTTTATATACAAAAACCTTCCTCTTGAATCACTCTATCTATTTAAAAAAAACCGCCGTTGTGTACTTTTAAAGATCTAAGCGTACATAGGGACAGACAGGACGGGAAGCGACTTTGTTTTAAACTATGTAGTGATAGTGATAATTCATAGCAAGGCATATTACGATATATTTTCTATAGTAATCTTCGAGTGACCACAGATGCAGTTAATAATATATTTCTTTACTAGCTGCGCTCTGCGGTTTCAACCGCCTAACTCCCGATCCCGTGGGAATATCGGGATAAATTAAGATCTTTCAAGTTGGATCAAACTGCACATTGATTAAAATCGGTTAAGTAGTTAAGGAGTCCATCGCGCACAAACAACGTGACACGTAATTTATATTTATTAGAAGACTAGCTGCCCTCCGCGGTTTCACCCGCGTAACTCCCGATCCCGTGGGAATCTCGGGATAAATTAAGATGCAAGCTATCCTATCTTTCAAGTTGGATCGAACTGCACATGGTGTGCGAATTTTATTATAATCGGTTAAGTGGTTTAGGAGTCCATTGAGGACAAACATTGTGACACGAGATTTATATATATTAAGATAGGTCACCAAAATATGTGGGCAGATATATAGCAAGATATATTAATATACTAGCTGCCCTCCGCGGTTTCACCCGCGTAACTCCCGATCCCGTGGGAATATCGGGATGTAAGCTATCCTATCTCTCAAGTTGGATCGAACTGCACATGGTGTGCGAATTTTATTATAATCGGTTCAGTGGTTTAGGAGCCCATTGAGGACAAACATTGTGACACGAGATTTATATATATTAAGATAATAATGGTATATTAAGACATAAAGACCTAATGACGGCGAAAATATATAATATAGTAAAATAGACACAATTCTAAACAAAATGAACTAAGAATAATATAATAAGAACTTTACTACTAAAATTATAGTTATAGCAGTAAAATAAGATCATATGTGCACTAAGAACTTTAAGTACTGTAATATAAATTAACATACAAATCGTTTCTAAGGTAATCAATGTGGATAGTTTTCTAAAGAATACTAACTACGTCCTAGTTTCAACAAGTGATCACACAAACATTTTAATACAAAAAAATAAAAATTGGTTTTTCGGCAGAACCCATATAAAAATTTAATAAAAAGATGTCATAATTTCATTATAATTATACAGAATTTCATTTGAATAGGTACATAATATGCATTTTAAATTCAAAGATAAAAAAATGACAAAATAAAGAAATTTGAAAATTCAAAATAAAATGTCGAGATGCATAATCAAACAAATAAACTAAAATCAATGATTTTTATTTTTAAAGTGCATGGCCTCCACTGGGCTATCTGAAAACACTCTTCTTCTTGGCTTCTTTTTGAAGAAACATTTTTCCTTAAAATGATTTTCAAACTAAAATCACTAAATCAAACCTAACTAAGCACACAAGAAAGTTTAAGCATACGTAAGCGAACATACAACGCTTCACGTATGAGCAATGGAGGAATAGAAATATATATTTTGCATCGAATGCCCTTATCAATAGTATCAATATTTATCCGTCCTGCTGCGGTAAAAGGAGTGCTTCGTCGGTCCGCCCGCGAGGCGACCGCCCGATCGGGCGGACCACATACAGTTATAAATCCATGGGGCAGACCGCCCGATTGTAATTTATACCTACTTATTTTAATAACTTACTTAGATTTAGTACAGTTAGCAACAAAATCGGTTTATTACATTCAATAAAAACTACAGACTGGAGTTATGAATTCAAAAACCGCTGGATCTTTACTCAATTAAAAAGGACATGATAATCCTTTGTGATGACCCTTTTAAATTTTACGCAAAGCCTTTTTATCAGTTATTTACGCTGCATGGCGATTATGGAGTACAAAAACCCATAATAATGTAGTACCTATTAAGCTGTGGAAGATGTATTTCCTATACCAAAAAATAGGGTTGTCTGTTTCACTTTCTAAGATGTTTGTGGAGAAAAAAGTCTAAACTTGTGCAAAAGCACATAAAAAACCAGTCAAATGCGATTCGTACTCGCTCGCCGAGGGTTCCATACATAACTTTCAACTCTCTCTCTCTACCCTTGCAGTGGTATGGTAGTTACCAATGATCTTAACCCATATTTCGTTTGGGCGCCTGTAAGGGTCAAGTTAAATTGATCCAACTATATATGTATGGGGACACCCTTTAATTTTCAACTTTTTAATTTTTTTTAATTTTTCCTTTATTTGTGCTGTACGAGTTTGCTTTTGCCAAACTTCGTGATCCTAGGTCAACGGGAACTACCATAAAATATAGGTTTGCGACCCAAAACCTTCCGGTTAACCTGGAAATGTCAATTTTGGTTTAAACCAAGGTTTTACAGCAGAAGTAAAGAGAAAATTCCGAATTATAAAAAAGTTGAAAATTAAGGTAAATTATGGTATACCTACAAGTTTTTGCGAAAATGTAAATTTGCCCATATCTATTAATCATATTTACTTAAGACCTCGATTTTTATACACCTAATAGGTACTATATAGACCTCAGTATCTGGTATGAATTTCAACTTGCTAGGTCCACCAATTCCTGAGAAAATCGGTGGTAACACATTCAGACAGACAGACGAGGAAGAAAGTTATCTTTTAAGGGTTCCTTTTTTACCTTTTGAGGTACGGAACCTTAAAAATGTGCAGATTTGGTTAATTTGCCACAAACCTCAGTCAGTGATGGGTGGTTGATTATAATAGCTCGAAGTCCAATCAATCTGGAAGTTACTAAATTTAGTTACTATTTTGTAGATAAATTGGTACAGGAAACATCATTTTTAGGGTTCCGTACCTCAAAAGGTAAAAAGAGAACCCTAATAAGATCACTTTCTTGTCTGTCTGTCTGTCCGTATGTACAGTCATCACCCATTTTCTCAGGAACGAGTGGACCTAGCAAATTGAAATTCATACCAGATACTGGGGTTTATAGTCTCTATTAGGTGTATAAAAATCAGAAGTCCTGAGTCTACATGATAAAAAGGTATGGGCAAATTTTTATTTTTTCAAAAACTTGTAAGTACCAAAATTTACCTTAATTTTCAACCTTTTTATATTTCGGATTTTTCCCTATACTAGTGCTGTAAGACCTAGCTTTTAACCAAAATTGACAATTTCAGGTCAACTGGAAGTACCCTATTGGAATTTTCCTTTATGTGTGCTGTAAGACCTTGCTTTTAGCCAAATTTCGTGATTCTAGGTCAACGGGAACTACTATAATATATAGGTTTTAGACCCAAGACCTATAGCACACATACAGGAAAAAATCCAAAAAAATAAAAAAGTTGAAAATTAAAGAGCGTACGTTTACATAGTTAAACCAATTTAACTTGAACCTTACATTATAAGGGCGCGCAAACGAAACAGGGGTCAAGTTAAATTGGTAACAACCGTACCACTGCAAGGGTAGAGAGAGAGTTAAAACTAAATTACGGAAGCCTCGGCGCGCGAGTACGACTCGCACTTGACCGGTTTTTTTTTATTAGTAATTGGAATTGCTATAACCAGCAACACAGAACCACTAATATGGATAAAATGTAAAATGAAATGTAGAAGGTAATTAATATCTAGACGTTAAGTAATTTATTTTAGTTTATATATTCATACAGTTGAATAACGTGTGTACTAATGTACTTACTTAGCTTCAGATTATTGTATTAAGTATACAATTTATAAACCTTTTTTTACTTTCATTTCATCAAATTATTTTGTTGCCGACTGTACTTTTATAGAAAAATAGGTATCAAATAAATTCGGGCGGAACGCGGAACGAAAATAATATTTTTTTTGCAATACTGCGGTCCGCCCGATTCGGGCGGTCACCTCGCGGGCGGACCGACGAAGCACTCGGTAAAAGCTCAGACATTTCGCGTTAAGACGCAACGAATCCTTATTAAACTTAAGGTTGAAACTTCATTAAGTTTATTTGCAGACGGTAGGTATATTTTTCCTGTAGAATATTACACTTCGTCGACTCTAGCTACTGCATTAAGCTACCTAGTATTACACCTAGCAGGGTAATCTTGGAATATTGCTATCTAGACTTCGCAATGCCGTTTCGCGACTAAAATTAGTACCTAGAGTACCTACGTGTTTTATAAAGTCTGACAAACCAGGATTTTTTATTACTGATATTTCGTTTTGCGAAGACAACATGAACACTGAACATTAGCAAATTCCGCGTATCAGGTAAGTGTGCGATGTTGTGCTATATCCTGCCCTAATAGCTGTACGTTGTCTGACCTTATGTCAGCTAATAACAATGCCAAAGACCCGGCAGCATACACAGAAAGAAAAAAGTTCTCCAGTCAAATAAATTTACTTCAGCCAAGATATTTCCTGTTTCCTATATAAGGAAAATAGAAAATACTCGGAGTAAGATATAAAATGTTTCAAAGTATATTGTTTAAATGAACCAATATAGTATTTGAGACAAAAGCGTGTTAACTCTCTTTTTAAAAAAATAATTATTTAATCCAAGAGCGCAACAGTTTTGGTTTAAAAATAATAATATTTGCATTTAATATGTACCGTTTTCAAGATAAAATTTATTGACTCTTGATCTTACTTATTTTCATTCTTAGCTTGGAAAACTTTAGATAGAGAGAGGTCACATTCTTGCAACAAAACTTCTTATTTCTTGATTAGGAAATGATCTTTCTTGATTTAAGGTTTAAGTGTTTATTCTAAGATCTCGATGATTTTGCGACCAAATATACAGTACTTGACAGCATTAATGTCATTTCTTGACTTAAATATGTGGCTAACTCATTCTAACATTTAGATATTACTTTTTTGGAGTTTTTTATTATTTAAGCCAAGCTCTCTAAATTCTTTGTATTAAGAGTAATAGTTACTTGATATAAAAGATTCTGTTATTTCAATTGAAAATTACAATGCTTTGATTGAAATATTTTTTTAATTTAGGGTTAAACGTCACCAGCATTGGCGCCACTTATAAATAAATAAATTCATAGCAAACATAAATTCTTTCATAAATATTCCATAACCACGTCAAAATGAAACAAACCATTATTTTAGTACCAACAAGGTATATCATTATTATGTATTGTTTCATATTGTCGTGGTTTAGGAAATATTCATAAATGATTTAAATTTGCATGAATTTATTTATGAAAATGACACCAACGCTGCTGAAATTTAACCATAAATAAAAAGATATCAAACATACTATTGGTCTATCTGAAAAAAATTTTTATTAACTAGCATTTGCTTCACACAGTACAGTAACCTATAACAATATTATATTACAAAAAGTACATAGAATAAATAAGCAAACGCAGAATCTTTCATTATCAAGTAACAAATGATTAAAGGTTAATTTCATATTTCTTAGTAAGAAGTCAAAAAGTAGATTCAATCAGTTCTTTATTTTAAATATGCTCACGTTAGATGTTTGACACCATTTTTTTCTTAGCCTAAAGACGAAAAAATTACACCATAAATACTATCAGTTACTACTGACAGTAACTTACATAACAAAGAGACACAAAAATAAACATTACAAAAAATAATAAAATTTAAAAATAAACATTTTCAGTTAAGTACTTATCTACTATAGCAATGAAAATGACAACATAAAAACAAATTTATCAGTCACTACTAACAGTTGCTTAAATAATAATACAAAGAAAACGACACTATAAAAACAAAAAAAAACAGTTTTTACTGACAGTAAATTTTAACAAAGTAAATGACACCATAAAAAAGCTTTTGCTGTGCTTTGAAATTCGTACTTTACGTCATCTATAACATTATATACAAGGTTATTTGAAAAATGCGCACGCTGTCTTGCAGGGTGGTTCATATCATTGAGACAAGCAACTTTTGTTCTACGACTTTTGGAAATTCGAAAAAAAAATCGAAAATTTTGAGGTTATGTTTATTCGAAAATCAGCTGTTACTGACACGGTGAGGTCATTAACCTTATGATTTTACGTATTTTTTTACTTTTATTGATATTTCCAAGTAGTAAATGTCATTTATTTTAAAAAAACAGCTGATTTTGTTTCTGGATTACATTGTCAATATCTCCTGCATCCTGAAAAAAAAATCTATGATTAATTGCATAAAAATACAACTTACTAAAAATATGAAATTGTTTTTTAAAGAAATAACTTAAATACCTATAACAATTGTATCCACTTTCGAAAAAACAGCTAATTCTACAGGATGTACTGCAAACCAACAACATATGGAAAGGTGCAATGGAAACAGAATCCCTTCAACGGGTATTTTACTAGAAAGCTATTAATTTCAGAACAGCTGGCTGTTTTTTTTTTAAACATAGCTAAGAAAACTTGGTTGCTCGTGTCACAAGTGCCTTTGGAGCTACAATAAATAAATAAATATTGCGGGACAATTTACACATCGCCATCTGGCCCCAAGGTAAGCTACTAGGCTTATGTTATGGTAGCCCGACAACGGATGTACTTAATACTTAGGTATATACCTTTTTTTGGAAAATAAATATTATACATAGACGAACCACCCAGACCATCACAAACATTTGTTGACGGCGGGAATCGAACCCGCAACCTTCTGTGTCGCAGCCAGGTGTTCGCCGGACGCGCGCCACAGAGGTCGTCTAACAAAACTACTATTTTATAGATCGTCTATTTTATAGAATATATTATCATCTATACAATAGTAGTTTTGTTTACTAAATTTAAAAAGTATTACTTACATGTATTTGAACAATTAATCCTTGAATAGCCTCCGAAGATGAAAATTTTATTTCTTGATAATCTTTTTTTGGGTGGGGCCAAATATCCGAGGGTCATTTGAAGTGGTATTTTTTGTCTGAAAAATATAAAAGTATAGCATAACTGCTAGTCTTAAAACACAAACAAAGTCAAATTATACCAGCAGGTGTTCATCCACTGTTTAAATATTATTATCTTACCATTGTCTGTGACAGCATTTAATATTTGTAGTGCATTTTCATTTGATATTTCGGGTTCCTTTAGTTTTAACAGCTTCCCAAAAAAGCGTTGCCATTTTTTGTAAAAGTTTAATGACTGTTGTGTATATACTCGTATAATTTTTCGAAATCCAAATTAATCTGAAAGAACAAAGTTAATATTATACTTTTGTCAAAATTCAAATTAGTTTACATCGTAGGCCACAGATTTATCGAAATAAACTAACGCATCAGCATTAACCTTATAACAATGGCAAAAGACAGCGTCGGCTTGGCTTGATCCCATAATCCATACAGAAGTAAGCACTTACAGAAGTAAGCACTTACAGAAGGTCACATCTAAGTTGGGGAATGCATATTATGACGGCTGCGGTTGGGGTGCACTCCAACCGGCAACGTAGGTACCTATCTACCTACAACGTACCTTTTTTGGATAGATCTCTCCAACCTTATTTATATACAAAAAATTAACTGGGTTTAACAAATATCAAGATAAAATAAGCAAATATACATGTCGTTTAGTGGACTTACCGCGAAATTTTTCAATAACTTCTCTGGGAACACACCAAGACTCGAGTAATGTCCACTTGTCCATTGGATTGTAGTTCTTATCGACTCAAGTAACAATGAGAATAATATAATCCTTATAACAAGGACGTTGTAACATTAAAGAAAATAGGAAAACCACTTGTATAAAACCTTAAAACGCGTGCGCATAGATAAACCTTTGGATAAACCATTTATCGCGTGCGACACATTACACAAATCAAGCGGTGGTGATCAGTGTTGCCGCATTGTGAATAATTTTTTCCCTAAGAAAAATATTAAAATCCCACTCAACCAAAAGATCTTAGAAAGAATTTTACGCAAAGTTTGGCGGTCAGCTTCAGCAGCGAGCGCACCACCCACCGTACTAGTTTATTTATATGATTCAATGATATTACATTATATAAAAATTGAAATGATCAAAGATATGATGTAGTGCTGTCCACGATGTAGTGTAAAACCGACCTTAAACTATTGTGAGTTGACTATTGGTGCTTATTCGATATGCAATGAACTTAACTATTTTTTGGTCTGGTACCTCTCTTTTTTCAATTTCAATAAGAAAAGGACGGGAACAATCATTTTAGTACCGTTTTAGTTCGACATATCAACCGACTTTGTAAAAAAAATACTCCAGGAACGCAACCAAACCTGCGACCCGTGTATTCTTAATTTGGTAGGGTAATTGTCGTTTAATCTTCTTAAAAAGGCAGAATCTGGCAGAATAGACATAATAGGTAACACTGATCGCACGTTTGGCTGCGTTCCTCGCATGATTTTTTATTTATTCGGTAAATACGTCTAACTAAAACGGTGTTAAAAGGATTATACCCGTCCTTTTCTTTTCTTTTCTTATTTTCAAAAAATATTTATAACTGTTTAGGTATGCGACATATTTATTACAAATGTCACTTATAAGTTTGGGCTGGGCGTCACGCGGCTTTAGCAACACTGGACGGCGTTTCTAGCGTCAAAATTGTTAATAATTACGAAAAAAAAAATGTTATAAATTGTTAATACGGTAATATTATTATTTATTAATTTTACCATAAGTTCAGGGGGAGCTATTATACTGGTAACACTGAAATATTTCAAGATTTATTTCATAAACTTAAATTTCTACTCAAGAGTCAATGAATCTTGATACAAAATATATTTCAGGGTCATATTTAATTCAAAATATAATCACAAAATCAGTTTTAGAACAAGAATTAACAATTCTTGACGCAAAAGACAAGGTTGCATTTAGATTCTAGAATCAAAAAATTTGAATGAAGACTCAAGAATTTTAAATTAAAAATAATGTTTTGGTCAGAGAAACTCAACGTTCTTTATCAAAGACGACAGGTATTTATTAAATTAAATATGCGGTAATGTTTCGTTCAAAATTAAAATTATTTGATTGAAATACGTATTGTTAAGAATGTTCACTTTAATGTTAAGAATTATAGGCAGTAGATTAAAGAAAGTCATTTTCAGTTTAAAACTGTATTTTTTGTACTAATTGTTTTTGAAATTCCTAAAAAGAAATTAAATTTTTTTAAACAATGCGGATTTGTAATTAGAACCAAGTAAAGTATTTTTGGATAAGATATATAATAATTGCTTTAAAAAATATACTTCAAGATATATTTACGTTTTAAATAAAGATATAATTTCTATCTGTGTACTGGAGGGTCTGACTCTACCTGATCAATTCCCCTTTAATTTATGCAATCGATACGAAAAAGTAGAAGAAGGGACTATCATACATGGTTTAGGTTGACTTCTTCTTTCTTTACCATTATGTGCGCATTTAAATTTCCAGGTCGTACTTTGTTATAAATGAATGTTACCGACTAAAATCAAACAATAATATGGTAATCGAAAATAGGATAATGAAATCCTGGTGGGTCATTTACACAAAGTTAGAAAACCGTACATAATTTAATCTATGCCTATACGGAGGCTTGTCCTTATAGATAAGACACGCTTTAATTTAAGTTTAGCATACATTCCATTACCTTTTGGCACATAAGATGCCATCAAGAAGATATCTAACTTGAAATAGAGTTCAAAGATTCTGTTAAAATAACTTCGTAACACAATTTACTATGTTAACCCTTCATTAACTGAGGAATCCACACTTAAATATACAAGATAGCAACGCTCTACGGTTTCATCCGCTTAACTCCCGATCCCGTGGGAATATCGGGATAAAAAGTAGCCTATGACACTCTCAATGAATCAATGTATCCTCATACCAAGTTTCATTAAAATCAGTCCAGTAGTTTCAGAGCTTATTCAATGCAAACAAATAATAAATTCTTTCGTGTTTATAATATTAGTAAGAATATACAACGAGGTTCGAATGGCCGCAGACCGGAACAAGTGGAGGACCTTTACAAACCGCTGGTAGAAGAAGATTGGTGGTCGCGATCTTCAGTCATGAAGGATCGACCAGAGAGATACAGCGTCAACAATTTAAATCCATGCTATAGTGGCTGGAACATTAGATATTTTATGGAACAGCCTACTATATTTATACTTAGTAGGTAGAATCAAGAAGAAAGAACACTTCAATAATTCTAGAGGTTAAAACATTTCACTAAGCATTACGTCTCGTTTCAGAGTCATCGTATGAAGTTTTTATTGATACGTAAAGGATTTCGGGTCAGACGGGGTACGATTTATATGCGTCACAACGACGACCCAAATAAGTTGCCATGACATGTTGATGCCTCATGTACTGTTGTGGTATATTATGTGCTGTGCATTGACCTATTTTTACGCATTTAAAGCTTATCAATGTGATTAACTCAATTGTTCAAAATTCCGAGGATCTGAAATATTTGGAGGGTTTACTTAATCGAACACAATTACGCTGTTTTTCTTCACCGTCGCTTCTGAAAATATAGGTTTTAAGGAAAATGGAACGAGTATTTTCTAAGGTTTTCGCGACTTGATCCCATGGTCACAGGCAGACTGGATCTGCACATGGGATCTGCAAAGTTACCGAAACGTCAGGTTTAAAACAAAAATAAAAATGCGAATATATCCGTTCAAATATAATTATAAATGGAACGAGCTAAGGGAAATATGCTTTTTTTGCAATTAATTACGTCCCTTGTATAGATAAATTAAATTGGCATCTATTATTTCAAATTAATTCATTTTAGCGTCTAATCAAATAGTTTTACAAGGCGCAAGTAAACCCGAGCAATATTGGGTGATTTCCGGAAGATTTGCCAGATTATGGGCCTTTTTCCGGGAGTCATCCGGAATCGGTAAAATGCAGAATAAAGTGGCATGTGTCCGCCTCCGCTCTTTGCTCGCCTTTGTACGCCTTTCTGTTTCCGCTCCCTTTCATATTCCGCAGTGTCACAGGAAAAACGGGGACAGAAGGGTAATGCGGTATAATAATACCTATTTACCTACGCTTTCAACTGTTACGTAAGATCCTTTTAAAGCTTTTTCAGGAATAGTTTACGACTTTAAAGCTATTTTATGAATAATGGACGACTTATATGAGTTACTAGCGACCCGCCCCGGCTTCGCACGGCTATATTATGCATGTATTATACATATAAACCTTCCTCTTGAATCACTCTATCTATTAAAAAAAACCGCATCAAAATCCGTTGCGTAGTTTTAAAGATTTAAGCATACATAGGGATATAGGGACAGAGAAAGCGACTTTGTTTTATACTATGTAGTGAAGACGCGCTTGCGATGCAGTTGGTTATTGTATTTATGTTGGCAGTTGGTATTTATTATTCTCCTCCTTAAATCCCTATCACGTTATTAACAACCCACCCATCCCCTTCTTCAATTATTGTCCATCCAAAGGTTGCCTGGAAGAGATCGCTTTTAGCGATAAGGCCGCCCATTGTGCCATATTTTTTCATATTTAGTTTTTTATAATTTTCAAATTTTTATTTTACTTATTTTTATTTTAAATATAATTAAGTAAGTACTTTGTTAGAATTAATTTTGTGTTTTATTTTTATGGTACAGTGTTTATCTATCTATCTATCTTGGTTGCGAGTTTGATTCTCGCTATAACTATTCTGCCTATTTACCTGGTACCCATATAACAAGCTTAGTTGCTTAGTATGGCGCTGTGAGCGAAATCGTACTTTCTCGTAAGAACTTGAGAGTTTGTGATATTTTAGGAAATACTAGCGATATTAAGCATGTATTATACATACCTTCCTCTTGAATCACTCTATCTGTTAAAAAAAACGAATCAAAATCCGTTGCGTAGTTTTAAAGATTTAAGCTTACAAAGGGAAATAGGGACAGAGAAAGCGACTTTATTTTATACTATGTAGTGATAGGAAATATATGAGTCAAATAGGCCGATTCGTCCATTGGCCTGAGTTGTACAATTGTACATTGATAGATCAGTCAGTCAGTCAAGACTTTGAATTTATAGAATGCAAATTTTTATACATCGCAAATGATTTGCAGCTGTAAGGTTAAAGGTAATGCCTAAGTAGTCTTACCCGCATAACGAAATGGGTCAAACAGATAAAAAAAACTTTTCTCATATCCATTTCGTTTGTTTGTTAAAGCTCCAGCTCTGAGAATTTTCTCGACCAAAGTAACAAATACTCATAATAGTGATAACTTGGATCTCATAACTACATTCGCGGGCTTCAGGCCAAAGGGGCGTACAGTAAAACCCCTACTTTTCAGGAGACACAAAAAACTTAATAACTTTTTTTATAATAGACCTACATGATTAAAAATTGGTATGTGTCTATAAAAATACTTATTTATTTATGGGAAATGCTTAATTTTTTTGTAAATATATTAAAACCTGCAATAATGCATTTACGTCTATTTGGCTCGACAATATTAGAGAAAACAGATGTTATATTTTCTCAAAAAATGCTTTTAGGAAATGGACGTATAATACAAAACTTTTGTATGTAATGCGATATTTAAAAAAACATTTGAACTTAGTAAAAGTATTGTGAAATTTTATATTAAAGTAATTTTTACGTAATTAAATCCACTATTTCTATCATTTTTGATAATCATACGTCCATTTGGCCTGACAAAAATAGAAGAATAGTTTTGTTTTAACACAGACGTATAAGTCTATTTAGGGTTAATTTATCTGATTTTGAAGTAAAACGAATACTCAAAAATAGTTCAGTATTGTTATTTAAGAACCAACTTCAAAATTTGACAAATTTTACAAATTAATAGTGTAACAAAATTTTACAAATACAAACACAGCTTAATGAACCTTTCTTTTACCTGTGTATCCTCGCAAACGCTATTGTTTCTTTGGTGCCGTTAATTTAGCATTCGTGAATTGCAGAATTCTTAATAATCTTACCGCTTAGAATAATATTTTTACAAGCCCATTGACAGTCCACTAGAGACGACGCCAATGGAGAATAAATTGATATTTTAATAATTAGATGACAGTAATCAAACAAAAAGAGTAGTTTGTTTTAATTGTTCAAACTGAAGTATATTTTGAATGCATCAGAATTACGGGGTATCATCATAGAGTACAAAACCTCATCACGATAAAGTATCTCGTGACAAAACGAGATCTGTTCTTCCAACCAGACGAATACCAGCCCACAACATAATTATTCCACCTTGGTGAGGATGAAATTCCTAAAAATTCTGAAGTCAACTCTGGCGATCAAGAATTTTCATACTCTGTATGCCACGTGTATCAGCCGTTTCTAATGCCATGGGTGGACCTATAGTATGCTTTAGTTACTGCGTAAGTTACTAAGATGATATTTTTCACTTGGAACTTACAATTAACTCCAAATAAGAACACGGCTTCAGGTTGCAGACGAAGTTAAATACCTGGGTGTAGTTCTAGATAATAAACTCTCCTGATGCTACCACAAAAATAGACTATCTTTAAAAGGAAGCCTGCGTCTCGTTCAGGCAATATCACTGCATTATCGGTAAAACCTGGGACTTATCCTAAAATAGGGCTATGGCTTTACACATCTGTGATCAGTTCATGCATCAGCTACGGCGCTGTCGTTTGGTGACCCAGAACGGAATTAGTATCTGCACAGACTAAACTAACTCGCCTTCAGACGATGACTTGAGTGGCAATCACCGACACACCACACCCGCGGTGGCAATTAAAGAAATGCTCAACATCCTCCCCATTCACCTTTACGTTTAACAGGAGGCGGTGCAAGACCGACCACACTAAACCTATGGAAAGAAGATGTGAAGCCAAATACACTTTGGTCCCATCTAAACTCTCGGCAGAACAGCCCTCGCTGAAAGCAATTATAAGTGATAGGATCACTGTTCAACGCATACACAACCAGTGTGCTTGTGCCAACACGCATGCTTGGAATCAATATTTCAAGAAGCCTTCGAAAATGTTGATATAGAAGTGAAAGTGAATAGTGAGACCGTAAATAACATCAGACACGCTGACGATACAGCACTGCGTACTCGAAGCTTAGCTGGCTAATGGTCAAATGTTATATTCTATCCATAATGATGCATGAGGGCTGTACTTTAAACAAAGATAAGGTGAATGCATTTGAGATGTGGATGTCTGGACGAATGCTCCAAATTTACTGGAGAGATAGAGTCAGAAACGAACCCCTTAAAAGAATGTTTAACAAAAAAACTAGAAATTCTCACCACAGTTAAGAGAAAAGTCGCATATCTCGGCCACATACACGGATATGAAAATTACAACGTACTCAAAACTATAATTGAATATGTTGTTTTGAGTACGTTCTAATTGAACAACGTACTCAAAACTATAATTGTATAACTATAATTGGTTTGCCTGGTGTGACAATATAATTTCCTGGACCGGTATTGTTGATGCGGCTGTTCTAAGCAGAGCAGCTTAGGACAAAAAAGTTTTTAAAGCGGTGGTCGCTGACATCCATCCAAAACAAGAAGAAGAAGACAAACTTCTTCTCTAGCTTCTTTTTTATGTTTTTTTTCTGATTTTTTTAATTTTAAATGGCTCTACTGTAAAGTTCAGAAAATGGCGCTTAAACCAAATAGCCTGCCAAATGACATTTTACTGGTACTTAAATAAACATGTTGGATGTCGTATGCACATACGTCTATATGGCGCGACATTATATTGCAGGTCTTATGAAAATCGATAGTCGTATGCGCATACGTCTATATGGCATGACGTTATATTCGTAGGTCATTAAAAAATCGATAGTCGTATGCACATACGTCTTTATGGCACGATATAAAAGTCGGGCCTCGTGGTTACGACCGCTGTACGCCTTTTTGGCATGAAAATAATATCTGACTGTCATCTTACGTCTAAAAGTATTTTATTTATATCTTTTAAAGTAATTTACCAATTATTACAAAAAATTGGGAATTGTTGTATTGATAAAATTAGAAAAGATTGGCAAATAAAAAAATAAAAATAAAAAAATTTGTGGCTACGACCCTTTGGCCTGAAGCCCGCGAATATATCTATACTAATATTATAAAAAGGAAAGATTTGTTGTTTTTTTTATTTGTAACGAATAGGCTCTGAAACTACAAGACTGATTTTGATGACACTTTGTATCAGGATATATTGATTCATCGGGAGTAACATAGGCTACTTTTTGTCCCGATTTTTCCAACGGGATCGGGGTGAAACCGCGGAGCGCTGGAGTCCTCACATGATGCAACTATGCTCGCTCTTGATAATTTGGCTTTTACTGGGTGAATTTTAATGTTAAGAGGAAAGGTACCCGTCGCTCTCTCCATACAAACGTAGTCTACTGTTTCCTCCCTGGATATCATTATCCAAGGGGCAAATTGCACGTTGACGGGGAAAATATTTGTGCTAGTGTCATCACTAGCACAAATATTTTTGTTGCATAAAACTTATAACTGCTATGACTTGATATTTTCCACTTTCTAATTATCAATGAAAGTAACAATTAAAAAAACAACATATATATAAACAATAAGACATAGGGGCATGGGCATCATGGCTGTTATAAGTTTTATGCTGCAAAAATATTTGCTCTAGTGTCATTATCCAGGGAGGAAACAGTCGACTACGTTTGTATGGAGAGAGCGCCGGTACCCTTTTCTCTTAAGTATACCACGACCTTTTAAGACAATAGAGCTATCAAATTGTGAAAACCAGATTTTAATATCTTTAGATTTTTTCCACGGGATCGGGAGTCACGAGGATAAAACCACTGAGCGCTGCTAGTTCTTACTTTCTAGTTTTCCACTGTACAATATCGCCTGTGTCGTCATCGTGCCACTCGACTGAACTTGTCCTAATTCCCACCGGGGCTGCTCAGTATCTTATTCATAGGTGCGATGTTCGTGCCCTATTTCGGACTCATTGCTCCGAACAAATGGGACGGTATCGCTCGCTGTTCTGTTTCATAGAGGTAATACAGCTCATGCGTGCCATTTTACTATCTTTTGTGGTTTTAGAGGGGTTTGTGTTTATATAGTATGGTGAAATAGATGCAGACCTTAAGGCTGCTGATTTAGTTCAAGAACAACGTTATTCTACCATCGGACTTGAGGTTTTTCACACTTTGGGAATTAAGTGCTACGATTACGAGCTTCAGTCAAAATTTAAAAGAAAGTTTCCTGTAATTTTAGCTCGGTGGAACATAATTCTTGTAGCTTATTTGGATAAGAGCACCCCTACTGTAGCGCCGGATTCGTGAATTCTTTTCTTTCCAAAGTTTTTTTTTATTTCCAACCCTATGTACCTAAAAAAATATATTTAATTTATCTGCCACATAATTTTTCTAATGCTGACATTCTTACTGCAGACGATAAAAAATAAAGTTAGGCGCATTTTTGCTCTTTGCAAAGCTGATCCTCATCGCGTATTCAAGTCATACGCTAACCAAGTTTAAGGCTTCTAATACGTATCAAAAACATATCTATAATATTAAACCGATTTGCATTATAAAGGACGCGAACGCGTGGAGGGTTAAGGCAGGGGTAGGCAACCTTTTGTACTTTGCGGGCCGGATTTAAAGATGTTAGTGCAATCTGCGGGCCATAAATCTGGGGACCGGATTTTGGAAAAACCTCGTAGGTGATCGTCATCGACATTTAAGATACCTAGATGTGGGTTCGAGAATGTTTTGGTAAGAAAATGCTATTTGTTTACTCTGTATTGGAAAACATCAGTAGAATTATAGCAAAATAGGTTTATATTAGCATTACCTAAGACCGAGCGACCTATTGTTTTTGGGGGGTTTTCACATCACTGTCAAAATTTTGTACGAATCATATTTTTGTACACAATTTTAAAATACTTCACGGGGCGGAGGTTGCCCGCCGATTTTTGAAATTTTACCTAGTACCTACGTATATATTTTTTGGACGCGATGTTAAAATGGCCCGCGGGCCGGATTAAAAGCCGCGGCGCGGGCGGACCGAAGGTTGCCCACCTAGGGGTTAAGGTAACGAGTAGGGTTGCCCCAACCATCCATAACAAGGGGAAGATGAAATATTACAGGAAACTTGTAAGAATTATTGCTGGGAATGTTCTTATTTCATTCACTTTATTAAAGTGAGCCGTGAAAAATAATCCGGTTTTTTTTCATGGTAATTTTGATAAGGGTCGGAAAACTGGCAATATCATCAGTGCTACGAGTTACTACGTAAGTACCTACGAGTATTGACGAGTTTGTGAAGAGAATAAATAAATATCGTAGGGCATGATTCACACAGCGCCAACTAGACCCAAGCTAAGCAACTAGGCTTGTGTTAAGATGACCAGACAACAGAATCAAGGTTGCTGCATACGTAACGTGATTTTTCTTGTGCCGGACGTGAAACTTTTATATGAAACGATATCAAAAAATCGTCACGTCCCGTCCGGCACGAGAAAAATACCGTTACGTATGTTTAAAATCCACGAACACTGTATGAATCACAGAGGTAATAATGGTATGAACGATGCACGTCATGTCCGAGGCTTTTCTCGTTGGACTTGTTTTGTTTTATACACTGCTGCAGTCTGCCTGTCACATCTGTCTGTCGGTCTGCTGAACGTCATAGACTAGGAAACTACTAAAGGTAGTTTTTCATTTTCTAGTAAAACCCAGACATAAAAACATTACCGCAAAATTATTTTAGACAATTTGGCCATGTTACAGTACAAAAACAAGAGATGTTATCTAAAAATAGATATACCACAACGAAAAATGACTTGTTTGCACAAAACGAACAAGCCATTACTGTCCAAGCAGAATAGATACAATTATAATGACTAGCACCGCCTTGCGGTTTCGTTCTTAGATACTTTTTTTTTTTTTTTAAATAAAAACCCCCCTCCCTTTTTCACCCCCTAAGGGGTAGAATTTCGGAAAATCCTTTCGTATCGGATACCTTGGAACTCACCCTCCAAGTTTCAGGTCTCTACGATCAGTGGTTTAAGCTGTGCGTTGATCCGTCAGTAAGTCGAGACAAATCATTTGATATGTATATGTATAGACTAGCAGCACTCTGCGGTTTCAGCCACATAACTCCCGATCCCGTGGGAATATCGTGGGAAAAAAGTAGCCTATGTTACTGAATCAATATATCAAGTTTTATCGAAATCAGTCCAGTACTTTCGGAGTGTATTCAATTCAAACAACCAAATAAACAGTCAAATCTTTCCTCTTTAGAATATTAGTATAGATCATAGATATGGGATAATCTCTATATATATAAAATTCTCGTGTCACGGGGTTCGAACTTGAACTCCTCCGAAACGGCTCGACCGATTCTCATGAAATTTTGTGAGCATATTCAGTAGGTCTGAGAATCGGCCAACATCTTTTTTTTTTTTTTTTTTTTTAAATAGCAAAACAACGTTTGCCGGGACAGCTAGTAATATAAAAAAATCAATAAAGTAACTCCGAAAGACTTTCGCAAACATCCAAACGTTTTATAAAAATAATAATACACATGTAATTACTAGCTTTTGCCAGAGGCTTTCGCCGCCTAGCCTATAAATGAAATTGTTAATTATTGCATTAAATATTGTTATTTTTATCCAAATTTTCTATACAATTTTTAAATATTTACCGATATTGAATTGTTTATGGTTTAATCCAAATTTTAAACATTTGATTGTAACCGTGAAGAAAAACAAACAAACATACCCACATACTTTTTTGCCATTAGAGATGTAGATACAAAGGTGGGTATAGAATAGAGCATTTACTAGTAACAGAACATCGAGCATTCACTGTTTCTGTACCCAAAGGGTAAACACGGACTGTATATCATGAACCGTGATAACTAGACAGTTAAAATTTCACAGATTGTATTTAGAATAGAATAGAATAGAAAAACATTTATTTGGACAAGCACACGACAAAAACATATTTAGCACAGTTGATAGTTGTTGACAAAACAAAACATAGAATGTATAACAATAAGAAACAAAAGAATAAGATAAAAAGACAGGAAATTACAAGAATAGGTACAAGGTCCAAAAAGTATAAGATAGAATGACAGACAATTCAGAGATTACAGTAGAAAGAAAATAATTAACAAAAAAAGTATTTGATTAAAAATAGGGTCTATAGCCGCTATAACAACAAATACTAAAAAGTGGGGCTCCCATACAAAACGGCACGGAACCCTTCGTGTGCGAGTTCGACTCGCACTTGACCGGTTTTTTGAACCGGACCGGAACATTTGCCTGTATTGTACCATTCGTAAGAACGTTACATTACATTAAAATAGTCTAGTCTATACTCACCTTACGAGTTAACAGTCACAAGATTACATCGTTTACAATAAACGATGGAAAACGACCTTTAGCCACAGACTATAATAATAGTACAAGTAGGCTAGGCTTTGTTCTCAGAAATATGGAAGGTTCTTGAAAACTCTTTAGTTGAGATTTTAATCGTGCTTAAGATGGATGGATTCTTTTGTAAGTATTTGTCTAAATACAGAGAGACGGTACAGAAAGTCCCGGTTTAGTGAATGAACTCATTCCCCCTTATTCCAAAACGAGGTTTAAGGATAGTCCGAGATGTGGATTTAAACCTTAGATTTAGACACAGATTTGCTCGTGAACTATAGTCTAAACACGATTCCTATAGATCAGTGATGTCAAACATACGGCCCGCGGGTCGCATGCGGCCCGCGAATCATATTGATGCGGCCCGCAGTCGGAATCTAGCTCACAAGTTTTTTTGCGTATTTTTTAAATTTTCGTTGGTCTCGCACTTGCAGTGCAAGACACCCTTGACTTTGAGTATTCAAAAGCTAGCTATCCTTTTTCGTAGTTCGTATTTATGTGAACCAATCTTTTCTATTATGAAAATGAATAAGAACAAATATCGGTGAAAACGTGATAAACATCTTCAGTCTATTCTCAAAATAAATACCACTAATATGACACCTGATAACAATGATATTATGAAAAAAAAAAACAAAAGAAGTCAAGTTTCCGGGTCCTACAGATAAATTTACTTCTCCTTTTTTATTATTTTTGCAGTACCTACCTACCTATCTACAGATAGAAAAAGTTAAGTGTCACCTACTTACCTATTTAAAAAGTTCCAAATAAATGTAAGTAGGTACCTACCTGACCAAACGACTTAATAAAAAATGTACGTGTTTAATTATTTTATGTCTGGCCCGCTAACACATCTACAATTTGCGAAATGGCCCTTTGGAAAATCGAGTTTGACACCCCTGCTATAGATTATATAGGGCACTACAGAAACACACTATCCCTATAGATTCTATAGGGATTGTGTTTAGACTATAGTTTACGAGTAAATCTGTATTTAAATCTAAGGTTTAAATCCACATATCTCGGACTATCCTTAAACCTCGTTTTTTTTAAATCTAAGGTTTAAATCCACATCTCGGACTATCCTTAAACCTCGTTTTGGAATAAGGGGGTATAACTTCAAGGATTTTCCTTTTTTTTTTAAACCTATAAATTAACTTTTTAAACTTAAACGATTTGTATTCATAGACCCGATTATGACCCGGGAAAATAATTACTATGAAACAATAGGTACATTGATTTTGAAAAAAAATCGCACGGTTTCACTCGCCTAAGTCCCGATCCCGGCAGGAATTTTGTGAAAATAATCCCCTAAAGTCCCTTAACTACCACTATGCCAATCTTCATCCAAATCAGTCCAGACTTTTGACCGTGAAGAGGGAACAAACAAACAAACTTTCGGATGTCAGCGTTTAACCACTATGACACCTGCCTGATGGTAGGTGACGATGCGGTCTAAGATGTACCCAGGCGCCCCTAGAAGATACCTGTTCCTGTAGGGTCCTGCCGGAAGACCAGCGGCTGTGTCAGCTAAATGTTGGTGCAGCTATCATTGCTGAGGCAGAACCTTTTTGGAGGCACACCGGCTCCTTAGATCTTTCTTCTTTGTATTTTTTTTCCTATAAATTGTTTTGTTTTTAATATTATTTTATTTTAAACTTTTGTTTTAGTGCTTTTATGTTTGTTACTACTTTTCTGATTGTCTTATATCGTGTGCTTGTCCAAATAAATGTTTTCTTTCTTTCTTTCTTTCTGTTCACTCGCTACTTGAACCTTCAAATTGTACACGTCAGGAAAGACAGACTCAGGCAACTGATTACATTCCCTTGCAGTATGAATAAGGTGACTCTTGATTTTGAGGATACATTAACCCTTTTGCTGGCTTTTCGGGAATGGAACTTACGCGGGTAAAATCACGGGACGCTGCTAGTATTTAAAGGCCGATCCACACACAACAGTGCCGGTAAAGTCCCGACACGTGCCATTCAGTGACGTAACCATCAGTGTCAGTGAAAAATGATATGATACTTTTTGTACTAGGCTATCCGTACCCGTCAGTGACGTAACGTTCAGTAAAGTCACTGTCCCTGACGAGTACGGATAGCCTAGTACAAGAAGCATGCAATAATCTCATTTTTCACTGACACAGATGGATACGTTACTGAACGGCACGTGTCGGCACTGTTGTGTGCTGATCGGCCTTTATACAGCATAGAACGGAAGCGAAACCGATGTAGATATAATTAATTAATTCCAAAAGTGAAATCAGATCACCAATTAATTACTACCACATTTTCATATTTCTAGATCAACACCTGTTTGCTGTTTTAAGCGGCGCGGGGGCGGCGCGGCGGGCGATGGCACTATAGCAGTTGATGATGTAGTTGTTTCCTTAGAAAGCATATTTAGTTCTATTTTTGTCCAGGGATCAGAATGTAGACGTATTTTACTGGACACTGCCACTACTAAATGGCCTCATCAAAATAAGGGCTACTTGTAGCAAAAATAACAGAACGCTAACAGTGGAAGCGTGCTGGGCCCATAACCTAAAATTAAACGACTTTTTCACAATGTAACGGTCGAGAGACGAGAGACATTTATTTAGTAAGAAGGAACAACCAAACAGAATGAAGAAAAAATAGTTGCCAGAATTTTGATATAAACATAACAAAATCGAGTTTCAGATAGCGTCAAAAATGAATGACCAGTCTAAACACAATATCAAAATTTAGCATTTTTGCGGCCCTTGCTCTAATTAAAATGAAACCTACTAGATTTAGACAAGAATTGGCACAATAATGTCAAAAACGTAACAAATATTTGGGATATTAACAACTCCCCTATTAAGGGGGGTCCATACGCCAACGACCTTGGTACACAGCCTACTAAATAGTTACTATTGGCAGCGGTCGCCTTCGTTGGTGAAAATTGTTGATTGTTACGAGTGTGTTTTGTTTTTCTCAAAAATGCTGAGATAGAATTGTAGGTGTGATTTTTACCGACATTTTGGTGTGAGCATTTTGAGCCAAACATTTCCTATAGTTATGAAGCTATTCTAAAGTTAAGAATTAAAACTGGTCTAGCTTTAAAATGACAAAGAATTTTCGCCTCGAAATTACCCTAAAATATCGGTAATTTTTTTACCTACAATTCCATCTCAGCACTTTTGAGAAAAACAAAACTCATTCGTTACAATCAACAATATTAGTTGTAAGCGACGGGTATTTCTGGCGCGTTGCGTAAGGCAGCACAAGCAGCCTTAAAACGCGATTTTTTTTTCTCTCCGGTCAAATAACTCAACCGAGTTAGATGAAAATTTGCGCGGCGGTAGTCAGTCGTCCATAATGTGGAGACTATTTATCTTAACATTCCAAAGGAATCAGATCTTAAGCGAATGAAACTGCGGAGCGCAACTAGTCAATTTATATAAAAAGGTTTTATTTGCGGATTCAGCGAATTCGGGTCAAATATGAAGTATTTCTGTATGAATTTTCATTAGCAGAGAGAAAGTAATTTTTATTCATACTGCGTAGGTCTGGAGTCTGGAGCGTGACGTTAAAACTGATTATTAATGATTCCTCGCATGCTTTTACGCAAAAAAGTGACAGTCGAAAGATTTTTCATACTCTGGTGAAATTATATGCAGCGTTATATTTGCTGGCAGATAAAAATCTTCAACACAATTTAGCACTGTCTAAGTGGTTTGCGATTGAACTAAATAAGCTTAGACAGTGTATAATAAATCTCTGAAAAGTTTGTTTGTTTAAACGCGCTAATATCAGAAACTACTGGTTCGAATTGAAAAAAATTTTTTTGTGTTGGATACTCCATTTATCGAGGAAGGCTATAGGCTACTTTTCATTTTCATATTCCCACGGGGTACTTACACTGGTGAAACCGCGGAGCGCAGCTAGTTTATCTTAATTAATAAAAGAGCTGACTCACAAAATCTTTGAGACTACAAGAGCTGCTGAGTCTTCGCCCTTCTTTAAGAGGAAAGGTATCCGGCTGTCTCTCCATACAAACGTAGTCGACTGTTTCCTCCCCGGATAATGACACTAGCACAAATATATTTTTTGCATAAAACCTAAAACTTCCATGACTATGCCCCTATGTTTTGATTTTTTTCATATTCTAATTATCATAGAAAGTAAGAGTTAAAAAAAAAATATAAAACATATATGGGCATAGTCATGGCAATTATATTAATTTTAATATTTTTTTAATTATAAATATTTTTTTAATTAACAATTAAGTATAAATATTTGTGCTAGTGTCATTATCCAGGGAGGAAACAGTCCACTACGTTTGTATGGAGAGAGCGCAGGTACCCTTTTACCTTAAAAGTTATATTCAAATAATTCCAAAGATTTTCAATCTCCGTTTCCCCAACATTGTTCAAAACTAGGACACAACTGACAAACGGTCCTGTCCAATGCCCATGTATAACCTTCGCTGTAAATACGTGTCCAAAGAACATCTGAAACAAATCCATTTCCTTTCAGAAGATGAGTTGCCTTCGACAGTTTTCTTGGAACTTATCTGCGTCATAATGATAGAACTTCCACAAAGTTGAGGACAGATAGATTAATCGATGGTAAACTTCAGGATATAGTTTTAGAGGAATAATTTGTGAAACCGTGGTCACAACAGAATTTAGATGTTTCCGAGTGGTAACGAACGATAAAATATAAAATAAGTATGTTGCAAAAAATGTATAATATTTTGGGATAAATCAAATAAATGAACAAAATTTAAAAAAAAATACTTACTGTCAAAAGTTTAAAATTTTCCGTAGAATCGGAAATTAGCTTCCGCCATATTTAAAGAGCATAGCTTAGGTAGTCTTTATAGCTTTGCTCAATCAGCATTTCTCAAAGATTAATACTAGCTATATCACTGGCAATCAATTACCTGATAATGGATACAGGAGTTTAATAAGATCCATTACCTTCAAAGACAAGAGTATGATCAGGATAAAAGAAGTAACTTAATGAGTCCTTTATCTCATCTTTTATAACAAAAGACTACGAGGCTAAAGGTCCGGTGTCTACTTATAATAAAGAAAGGGAGGACAATAAAGTCAAAAAAAGAAAACAACACAACAATAATGGAATAACAACCGTAGAAAACAATAGAAAAAGAATTCATCGTTTTTATTAAAATTATCTCCGTTTCCTTGTCTGTTTTCCCTCTGTTACCTATACGCAATTAACAAATAGTGAACCTTGTTTTCATTATTGGATGTTTAGCTTCATTTTCTGGAAAGGTTGTGTCAAAATTCACCAAGTAGAGACTTACGTTTCGAAGATTATCAGAAGACGACGATTATAAACACAAATACTGCAATCGCCTTTTGAAAATGCGCTCTGCGGCTACTATTTATTCCCATTTTACCACAAGATCGGAATAAACGAGGATAAAACAGTGAAAAGTAGCTAGTAATACATACGTCCGTCATTTCATCTAACATCTTTCGAGTGGGAAGTATCTATTTTTTCATTTATTCACCACTAGCGACCCGCCCCGGCTTCGCACGGCTATATTATGCATGTATTATACATATAAACCTTCCTCTTAAATCACTCTATCTATTAAAAAACCGCATCAAAATCCGTTGCGTAGTTTTAAAGATCTAAGCATACATAGAGACATAGGGACGGCGAAAAGTGACTTTATTTTATACTATGTAGTAATTAGTAAAACATTACAAATCAACCTATGCCTTAACATTAAAACAAGAGGAAGCCCTCGGCTACACCCTCCCTCGCAATGTCCCCAAAATGCTGGCAGCATTCCCTCGCTTAATAATAGTGGGAAGTTAGAAAGATAGAATAGAATCGGCCCGTCTCAGTCTGCGAAAGTATAATCGATCTGTCGTAAAACTGGTAAGAAATGGTTAGGCAAGGAAGGGCAAGGTCGACCGCTCTCAATGTACTTTCTTTTTATATCAACCATCTGTTACGTTGATGTTAGAACTTGTTTCACTGGGATTTCTAGGGACAAGTACTCGTAATAGGGGCTTAGAGTCACTTATTATATGCTCAGGTTGGTCGCTGCAGACTAGGGCGAATATGGGAAGATGGGGGATGATTGAACTATGTGGTCGTCTGCGAGGTTTCCGCGCAAACTATGCTGCAGTTTTTAACTTATCCCTCCAGTGCTAGAAGCTGTAGGTTGGCTGAACTAATGTCAGCCAATAATGCCAAAAATCTGGCAGCATACTGGAGTAGGTGAATCTGACCCCATGTAATCATTTTAGAATAGAATAGAATAATATTTATTTGGACAAGCACACGACAAAAATAAATATTTAGAACAATTTAAGAGATGTTGACAAGCAACCATAAGAACAATAAAATACAGAAAAGGAAAAAGAATATTAGAGAACAAAAAAGTATAACATAGAAAGACAGAAAAATCAGAGAATAAGTACAGCAGAAAAAATATATTTTAAAAAATAAGATCTAAGGAGCCGTGTTTCTCCAAAAAGGCTCTGCCTCAGCAAAAATAGCTGTAACAACAATAGGTTATTTACACATTAATTTGTGCCATGAATACGAAGAAGCATCATACATGCTTTAAGATGACTTCTATTCACCAACATGTGTTACCCCTTTGCATGGAAAATGCCTCTCCATCGTCTCTTCATACCTTATTATCACCGGTCTTCCTGGACCACGCTGCCCTAGCATGAGCTTTTATATCGCCAGATCATCTGGTTTGTGGTCTACCTACAGGATGGCACTAAGAATGACTTTAGTAAAGAGTATCAATTACAGTAATTTGAAGAAAGGTAAGAACAATGTGGCAAGGCTAATACGTGGGAGTAGAAAAGTTCAAGTAAATGTCAAAGGAATCAATACTAATAAATTATACACAACTGTCTTCACGTACGCGACATAGATTTAGATAATATACTAAAGCCCATTGTGCCCTACCACCTACATTAGAAGACCTAATGGAGGCAAACGCTATTGCACTAACCAACTTTTGGGCGCAAAATGCGAAACGAAAAGAAGAAGAAAAACTAACGAAATAATAATTGAATCAATAACTCTAGAAATTTCATCTCTGCACATTCATAATATAAATGCTTAGAACCATTTTTTACCGTATTTGTTCTTACTAAATGACAAAGATAAATTGCCGAATGATTGAAGGACAAGATAAAAGCGTAAAACTAACATCAATATTAAACTGCTAATAGACAGAGCCTCGATAACAAACACGATTGGCGAAATTGGGCAAATAATTAGGGCGCGATGTTTTCCTCGGAATGAAACGCTTGAACGAAACGTTTCAGCTCAATAAAGCTGGCAACACTCAATAAAGTAAGGCGTTACTCTCTGAATTATTTAACACGAACTTGATGTAGTAAAAAAAGGAATTATAGATGAACACTGAACAAGCTCTTATAAGTTTGATAGATGAGATTTTTAATGCAAGTTTGTTTGTCCTCATTACATAGACAAACAGCTTGATGGAGTTGGATGGAAATTCGCAGCAAATATAAAATTCTCGTGTCGCGGTGTTAGTTGCCAAACTCCGCCTAAACGGCTGAACCGATTTGTATGAATTTTTTGTGTATATGTATTCGTTAGGTCAGAGAATCGAACACTTTTCTTTTTTCTACCACAACGTTAGCGGGGACAGCTAATCTTTGTTCTAAAATTATGCAATAAATGCGAAGGTGTTTTTACCATGGAACATTTTAGTAGGTTTTTCCTCAAATTAATATTTAATAAAGGACACATTCTCAACATTTCCCATCACGATAAATAGAAAATTCAATACGCGCATTGAACGTAAATAGAAGCTATCAGAATCTATGTCTAGAAACTGATTGCAAGTAAACTAGAATTTACTAGTTCGTAGTTTGCAGTTGTAATTAAAGCGTAGTAGCAAATATTGTGACGCAGGTTTATCAATAGTTAAATAATAGAAGGCCCCATGCAAACTGCGGCTAAAATTATGATAGAGCATGACGTAAACGTACAATGTAAATAAATACAAACCGCTAACAAATACGTAAGGTTTTGCAATACAAATATTTATTTCACCATTATAATCCGTAATGTTATTCGATCTTACGTAAAATTTTGTTAAACTGAAAGTACAAGTACATATCGAAAACTCCTAACACAATCAAAGTTTCCGAACTTTGTTACCGAAGTTTGAACTGTGGCTAAAACTTTTAAGTGTAACGAACAATATTTCCGTTTCCTAAACGTTGGATTCACAAAATATGGTTACTGATATTCCGGGCACACTGCCCACAGATGGTGAGCCTGAACAAAGGATCAATAGTTACCAATCTAGAAGGGGAATGTTGCCAGTCATTTGGGGACGATGCCACATGGATGTCTCCATCTATGGAGGATGTGTTTGTATTATAAGTAGGTTTTCTGTTGTGAATTATTTACTTTTCTGTTTATCGTTCTGCCTTAAAACGATAAACTCAAAACTGGCCGGATTTTCTTTAATACGGGTCCACCAATGAGAGGAGTGATTCATGAAAAATGTTTTTACTTTAATGTAGATTTTAGATGCTTGCTTATTTCTGATCTGACTAGGACTGGGCAGACATTAAAAAGACATTGATCTAAACCCTACGTGTTGCTCTATATCCAAATGATCCTAAAACCCAAAGGGAAGAGTCGGTACAACTTGTGAGTCCAAAGTTTCTTCCTCAGGATTTTGAGAGCCATCACCAAATCGAGTGCCATTTCCTTACGCCAATGCCTATTATAGATAAAATCGTATGATAAGGTTCAGATCTTCTCTATATTTCACTACTATAATATAAAACTATTTGAAGGATAAACGATCTCATTTTATCTACTGACTTAAAGGAAGTAAGTTGACTGTTGGAGTCGTTAAACTTTATTACTGAAGCGAAAGCAGGCCAAACTATGGCAATAACTTAATATTATTAGCTGAATTTTAGATACTTTCCTATTAATTTAGTTATAGAGTGGACTGTTTTTCAAACTAGGATAATATTTTTTTATTTCATCAACAAATGGTAGACTATTTTCTTGGTAAGAAAATTCCTAAGAACGCTAAAGTTTTTGTTTAGCGTATTAAATCGAGTAATTTCAAAGAAACAGTTTTACATCGAACGCGGTGTAGAATCAAGGCGGTAATTAGAAACGATCATAAATCTCCCTCTACGTAGCTACTGTAGACGTAACGTGAACAAACGTTTACAAGAAACCAATAAGTTAATAAACAGACCACATATTTTGGGTCGGATGATAGAATGAAGCAACCGAACGAACGCCTACAAATGCGCGTTCACTTGTTTTAAAAACTGCTTCATCAGAATGAATCGGCTCACGTCGCTGATGGAGCCGGACTCACAGAAGGTAGTCAGCATACCAGGACTTTACCGCACTCCTTGTCAGAGTGGCAGGATGGTGCAATAACGCATTTTCCCATCGTTTAAAAGTTATTAATACACCAAGCTATCGATCAATCCAAAATCAGTAGTCCGTGATTGCTCTAATAAAAACCATGGGTTTACAAGAAACCAATAAGTTAATAAAAAGACCACATATTTTGGGTCGGATGATAGAATGAAGCAACCGAACGAACGCCTACAAATGCGCATTCACTTGTTTTAAAAACTGCTTCATCAGAATGAATCGGCTCACATCGCTGATGGAGCCGGACTCACAGAAGGAAGTCAGCATACCAGGACTTTACCGGACCCAGATGTTGACAGAACAACTATGGGTTTTATATGGGTAAATCTCCGGCCTCACATACTCCTTGTCAGGGCGGCGGGATGGTGCAATAACGCATTTTCCCATCGTTAAAAAAGGTAAGTATTAGTATACAAAGCTATCGGGCACTATCGGCCAATCCAAAATCAGTAGTCCGTGATTGCTCTAATAAAAACCATGGCAGCGGGGAAGTGGTCTGCGGGTTACCACATCCCTTACGTCTTGTTTTCTCGACACGAAATGTAAATAAAAGGGGTCGATTTGGCAAATTAATTTTTGAGGTCTTATCTAATGAAAGCAAAGACAACATAGCTGTCCTCTTGTTTGCAACTGCCGTCCTTTTGTTGAAACTCTAAAATGAGAACTTTTCCAATACTTAAAAAATATACTGCCAACTGAACACCATAATCAGTAGACAGATGAGAAATGATTCGTTTCAACCAATCTGATGAGATGTGGTGGTCAGTTGGTCCGGGTTATTTTACGTCACCCAAAAGTGATAAAACATTTGTGCTACTAGTTTTCTGACTTACCTTTAATTGGCGGCAGTTTGACAAGTTCTTGATTGTGATTGTTGACGTTGAACCTGCTGGAGCCATGTCTTCGGGGCTGTCCGTTCCATCCAGGAGGTCGAGGACCGTCTGCTGTGCGAGGCACTATGGCTGCCGGGGGCGGAGGCCCACTAGCAAGCGACTGTTTCTCTGGCCGACTCTGTGGACAAATTAAAAGAGAGGTTTACACTTAAATATGCTTGAAATAAGATTTCAGTAAAAATATTCCGCTAAAAATATAAATAATGCCAAATCTCTGCAGTCGCGGGTTGTAAATGGGTCAAATACGGTCTAAGCAACGAGTGTTAAGATCTAAATTGGCGCAAGGGCAGTTCGTTGATATAGGAAAAAACTGCCTTGCGTCCTTATATGAAAAGATACGCCCGTTTAGCCGTATGATTGTATTACATGGTTTAGTTATTTCATTGCCCGTTTTTTGGGTTTTTACCTCAAGAAAACCCTCATAAGATTACTCGCGGTTATCCGTCCGTACCGCGTTCGTCCCTTTTCTGTCAATCAAAAAACCCTTTCTTTCAGCAACGGGTAAAGATAATAACAAGTCGATATTTATATCAATAACGTCCTATCAGGTATAAAATCAACACGATTAAAAGATATTGGCAATTTTCGTTGAAAATTGTGAGTAAGTATACTAAAATTCACCTTAAATACATGTTATAAGACTAACTGCCCAAAATATCAGGTTGCAAGTTTATTTTTGAACTAGCTGCGTTCCGTGATTTTAACCGCACATTAGTGTCTCTTTAAAAATTATATTGATGTCTTATATACGCAGAATACATAATAGTTACTACGAACTACAAACATTAACATACAGTCTTATTTACCCCTTCAGAGGTGGAATTTTCAAAAATCCGTGCTAAGTGCTCGTCTACGTTCTAAAATTAAGGAACTCTCAGGCGAATTCAGCAGATTCAGCGGCAGATTCGTAGCTCTTTTCTAGAGATATATTGATAAGTCTTTTTATATTCGATTCATATAGCAACAGACACGAGAAGCATTAAAAATCGATCCAATAACCATAATATTGACCGAAACACGTTAAGAATTTGTTCATTTTGTTGTCATACAATATATTTTTAAAGGAATTAACGCGTATGATGTCATTGTCAAGGTTATAGCGATGTTGTGCGATGTATTGGCCTGATTGAGAGGTGTTATTTTTAGAACCGGAATGGATCATTGATGGTGTCAATGCATTAAGGGTTAATGATTTCAATTGGGAGGTTACAAACATAAGTGAATAAAAGTGCACGAGCCGTTTTAAAGCCAAAAGAATAATTTTAAATAATAAATAAGAAAGAAAGAAAGAAAAGCATTTATTTGGTACAGGCACACACAATAACTAGGTCCACCCGTTCCTGAGCAATTCGATGGTGACACACGGGCAGACAGACAGACGGACAAGAAAGTGATCTTATAAGGGTTTCTTTTGTTACCTTTTGAGGTAAGGAACCTAAAAAAGGAATACGACTGACTGATATATCAACTCAAAATAAATAGCCCAATGGACAGATCGGGATGTTTATTTTAAAAACAATGCAGATTCAATATTAAGTCTCTATGTCGTATCGCCAAGCGGACTTGTCCGTATTTTGATATGGCTCGGAAAAGGTTTTGGTCCACTACCGTCTTCCTATATTCCCTCGCGTCCCTTGAATGCCCCCGTTTATTTAGGGGTCTTTGGAGTCACGAGCGTATAGGGTGTCTTCCCTTGCGTGCCCTTTGGTCTTTGCCCTTTGGTCTTCTTCCAAAGCGTTCACATCTTAGACCACATCTTCACTTTTTTATTGTACTATAAAAATATTCTATTCTAAAGGACTATTTGTATAGGAATATGTACTTGATAAGTATAAAACCAAGGTTTCCTGACAATGGATTGAGATTGAAAATAAATCTATTTGTATGCAATGTGTGCCAGTGTGTCATACACAGTCATTTACTGTCGACTTAAGCAGCTCACACCGATTCATAGTAAATAAAGAAAAGCAAGGCTTGGTCTGCTTGAAAGTAAATGAAGTTATGGACTAACTGAAGTAATTCACATGAAGGATCTAAAAATGGTTCCTTTCGATGAATCGTTTCAGAATCGTAATACGAATTGGATTTTACCTTTATTTTGTGTCGGTAACGGTCACGTAACTTTTTAGACCTGCAAACCTACACATCGAAATAAAAAAATATTTTCCAAAATATATCCACATAAGCCGTGAGTATATCGGGATAAAAAGCAGGTTATGTTACTTCCAATTAATCAACGTATCCTTATACCAAGTTTCATCAAAATCGGTCCAGTAGTTTTGGAGCCTATTCGTTACAAACAAAGAGGAGGAGATCATCAAAATCCGATGCGTAGTTTTAAAGATCTAAGCATAAGTACAAAGGGACAGACAGACAGCGGGAAGCGACTTTGTTTTATACTATGTAGTGATTTACTTATTTGAATGTTATTCCGTGCGTGCGCATTTGATTTTACAAGCACCCTTAAAAAGTACAAGTATTTCAATGACTTCTACATTAAAGTATAACTCAGAATCATCATCGTCATTAGTCAATTAGACACTCAAGTTGCTTGCGTTGAAGAATAGGTAGTTTAATCCAAAAGGAAACGAATGAAGCTCTTATTTCGATAACAAACAATACCTAATAGCATTACCTTTCTTATGAAACGAAAGAGATTGTTAAAAGCAAGATACAAAGACAAGATATTCAATTAGGATAATAGAATGTTAAAGATCAGCCCACTCTTATAACAGCCCACATTTTCTATCTTCTATACTTATGTATGAGGAAGGAAGAAAGGACAAAAAATTCTGTACCTACTTGGACGCAAAATGGAAAAATTTGTGGAGTCTTATGGTGCGGCTATGCTGAAGATAAATAGCACAAAGCACTTCAAACTTAGATGTCACCTCCGTGTTTAAACAAATGTATGGAAATTAGTGGTGGAGATAGTGGTCAAACGCTGACCTATTTTATGATATACTTATTTTCACCTTTTTTATTTTTTAGAATTTTTCCTTTATTTGTGCTCTAAGACCTTGCTTTTAGATAAATTTCGTGATTCTAGGCAACGGGAACTACCATATAGATTTTGATTTCCTTGCGAGTGTCGAAAATTTGCAGCATAAACGGCTGTATCTTTTATTTGCGTTGGCTTAGAAGTTTTATTTTCTCACAGTCCCAAGGGACCGTAGACCTGAGTATTTGATATAAATTCCAGGTTGAAACCTCCACGCGTTCCTGAGAAAAAAAGGTCTTGACAGACAGATACACGGACGGACGGACAACAAAGTGATCCTAAGGGTTCCGTTTTTTTTTCATTTCGAGGTACGAAACCCTATAAAACATAACTTTAATATAATGTAGATACTTAAAATGACCCGTATCATCCCCATGGAAAGTAGTACTTCTCCGCTGAGAGACGCATTAATGGCTTATTTTCCTCAATTATGTATATTTATAAGTATACATAATGTGAATTATGTAATTATTATTGGTGTGTATTTATTGTCATGTTTTTGTTGTTATTTGCATCTTATTTATTTTCCTAAGTTTGAACACCCTACCTTTCACCTTACTCAACTTCTTGTCCATCCAAAGGTTGCCTGGAAGAGATCGCTTTGAGCGATAAGGCCGCCCTTTGTAACACTTAGACTTAAGCTTTTTATTTTATTTTACTATTAATGTTATTTGAAATTGGTGTTTACAATAAAGAATTTATCTATCTATCTATCTAATTATTATTTACTCAATTGGCCTTTTTTTATTCCGAATCGCTCGATAGATGGCGGGGCTTCATAGCTACCGTGTCTCTGGTCAAGAGAATTATATTTTTTAATTTTACCCGGTCAGGGAAGGCAAATACTGCTGAGTGAGCCTATACAGCTCTCGTCTTTCGAAACTTCGTCGATCTTTACTGGTCATAGACATTTTTAGGTTTTTTTACCTTCCTTGATGTTAAAATACTGCGGCTGTCATCTATCGGGGCATTTAGAACTAGATATTTTCTTTTAAGTTAGGTACTTCAGCCTAATTGGATAACGTATGAGCACTAATATGGGATTTTGGAAACGTGACCGGAATCTAAGCTGGCTGAATACAGAATGAATACTAAATACAGGCTAGTTACAAACGGTTGTAGATAAACTTTTAAAAACTTGAATCTATACTACTAATAATACAGCTGAAGAGTTTGTTTGTTTAAATGCGCTTACCTTTGGAACATACCAGTCGTATTAAAAAAAATTGCCCCTATTTTTACAAATGATAGGTCAGCGTTTGGTTACCTGCCGCCTGATGGTAGGGGACGATGTGGTCAAAGACGTAGCACGTTTTTTCCTCAAAGATGCTTCGCGACTTCAAGACCCTCAAGTTGTACACGTCAGGAAAGACAGACGCAGGCAACTGATTCCATTCCTTTGCTGTATGAATAAGGAATGACGAAGCAAAACGCTTAGTGTGGGTATCTGGGATTTGGGATTTTATGGTTCAATTCTTGCGGCAGCTTATAGGTAGGTTATATTCCTTAATCCCACTCCCGATCCTGAACTTAAAGAGGTGAAACCGCGGGGCTAGTCATCACTATCACTACATAGTATAAAACAAAGTCGCTTTCTCTGTCCCTATATCCCTATGTATGCTTAAATCTTTAAAACTACGCAACGGATTTTGATGCGGTTTTTTTAGTAGATAGAGTGATTCAAGCCGGGGCGGGTCGCTAGTAAATAATAAATGTTTTTTGGGTTCCGTACCTCAAAAGGTAAAAAAGAAACCCTTGTAAGATCCCTCTCGTTTTCTTCTAATTCTTGTACAACGAAGCAGAGTTTAACAAACAAAAAAAGACAGAATTATCGATATTTTACTAGAACGTGGATATTTTGAATAGTGAATCGTAATGAACATCGAATGTCAAGGTTTAAGATTAGGTACTTTCAGCAATGGGTAATCAATATCAGGCAGGTAGCAAACTGATCACAACTGTAACAACAAATATCTTACCTACTGGATATTTTGTTAAAGAAACTGGAATGCACCAAGCTGTGTGTGCCAAATTAATTCGCCATACCTATTTTGAATATACAAGTGTTGAGTTTTTAAGCCTTTTGATTTTTTTTTTTCATTTAAAATTTACTATATTTTTTCAAGACGGAGTTATTTGGTTTGTGTTCGATATCAGTTTATATGGTAAATCCTTGGTAAATCCCTACATACCATGTGTTTCAGCAAAGGGGTTTTAATACGAAAGGGGGTTGTTTTAGACGTCTAGGCGAACAACTTTTGTTCTATGACTTTTGGAAATTCGAACATTTTCATACAAAAACTTCGAACGAAATGTTCGAATTTCCAAAAGTCGTAGAACAAAAGTTTTTTGCCTCGACGTCTAGAACAACCCCCTTTCGTATAAAAACCCCTCCGCTGAAACAAATTGATATATCCAACTCTCGTGTCGCGGTGTTAGAGTTGCCAATCGGCACCTAAACGACTGAACCGATTTGTATGATTTTTTTTGTGTATATCGTTCTGTCTGAAAATCGAACATCTATTTTCTTTTCTTTGTATATGGCAAAACAACATTTGCCGGGACAGCTAGTTAAATAATACAATAACTTCGTTACCAGTCTTAACTTTGGACACAATTGGCAAAATAAAAACTTCTTATCAATTAATTGATACAAAATGTAAACATAGAATACGTCTAGTAGCTCCGCATACAGTAGGTATTGTAAATACCTAATTAGTAGACGAGTCACAATCGTCTTCACCTTCAAAAGCCTTAGAATTAAATAAGTAACAAATGATACCTTACAAGCTTAGAGATTAACTCGAAAAAAGACAAAGTATGTAACATGTCTTAGAAGTGACCCAATAGCTTTTACTCGGGACTTCATTGAATTTTCTAAAATCGTTTTTTGCGGATGCCTACGTCATAGCTAATAATTATGACAAGGTAATACTTGAGGGTCTGGCCGGAAGACCAACGCTGCAGCCAAATTATGCTTGACTGTGGCTTACAGCTGAGGTCGACCCATTTGGGCAGCACATGGCTTCTTAAATTAATATGCTTAAGGTGAAAGGGTACCTGCGCGCTCTCCATACAAACGTAGTCGACTGTTTCCTCCCTGGATAATGACACTAACACAAATATTTTTGTGCCATAAAACCTATAATTGCCATGACTATGCCCCTATGTTTTGGTTTTTTTCATTTTCTAATCATAGAAATTAAAATTAAAAAAATTGAAAAATTAAAAAAAACAAAAAATAGGGGTCATGGCCATGGCAGTTATAAGTTTTATGAACCAAAAATATTTGCTCTAGTGTCATTATCCAGGGAGAAAACAGTCGACTACATTTGTAATAGTTTGTATGGAAAGAGCCTCCGGTACCCTTTCCTCTTAAGTTTAATGTACCTATGTTTTTTTCTTTTTTCTCTTCGTTCTATATGTTACATATTTCTTTGTGTGACTTAATTTAAAAGTTGTCGTGTGCCTGTACCAAATAAATGTTTTTCATTCTTTCTTTCTTTCTTTCATAAACACAAATAGAAAAAATATGATAAAATTCTCCGTTTTTCTAGATTACAATGAAATTGATAGTATTTCGTAAACTAAATGTGGCAAATATAAGTATTTAAAGTCACTTGTTTTTCATTTTCTTCTTCAGCATCTGACGCCATTACATTTAGGAACTTCAATAACCTAACCTCAATAACCTACTATGTAGTGATAGTGAAGCCTGATTGGCTTGAGGTGTGCGTTAATATATCATTCAGTCTAGTAAACATAGTAATTATTTTCCCGGGTCTCAATCGCGTATTTTTTATTTTTCTTACCTCGACGTTTCGCTTTCTTACAATAGTTAATTACTATGAAAATAATTACTATTGATAAGTCGTGTAAATTTAAAAAGTTTATTAGCAATCAGTCTAGTATAATCAGTAAAAATATTAACCCAGCTATCCCTTAATCTATTGCCCATAAACGATTAATCCGAATTCAATGCCATTTATAACCGATATTAAACCAGATACATCCGGTTTTCACGTATATAGAAGCAAGGGCATTCCAATAAGTAGCCGGTTCGACGACCATTCTCAGGTAAATCACGTTACACGCATAATAAACGTCCTTCACGCGTTAATCAACCGTAAGAACTTACTAACATACATCGTACTGGCGAATGAAAATAAACCAATTATTCATCGAATAAGATTTCTTTGCAATCTATACATATAAAATGCTTTGTCCTGAATGACTGACTGACTGACGAATCACAGCCTAAACCGCTGATCGTAGAGACCCGAAACTTGGAGTGTGTGTTCTTTGTATGACGTAGGCATCCGATAAGAAAGGATTTTCCGAAATTCTATCCCTTAGGGGGTGAAATAGGGGGGCAAAGTTTGTCCAAGGTCCAAAATCACGTTGTCCCACAACGTGATTCCCTAGGTCCAATCTACTAGTCTTACGCTGACGAAGTTGCGGGTAAGAGCTAGTCATATCATACAAGATACCAGCGGTTGTATCAGCTTGAATTTTGTTGCTGCTATTTTTTGCTCAAGCAGGGCTCTTTTGGAAGCGCACGGCTCTTAGGATCGATGATCACCGGCATTCACAAAAAACTGTGACGCCATGCGTTACGTTATTGACAAGGTAACCATAGCAACTTATTGAAGTATGCAAAATGGTAATGTCAACGATACAAAAGCACACAATCGATAGCGAGAGTCAATGTTGCACCACCTGTGGTGAAAGAGGAGGTGCAGCACTGAAGCCAATATTAATAACAACGCCAAAGACCTGGCAGCACACTCGAGTGGGCGGGTCTGACCCGACCAGATGCTGTTCCACATACCATTTTTCGGAAACTGGAATTTTATGAATGTCAAAATATCGATCTTTAGAAAATAAAAATCATCAATAATACTTACCATCAGATATTTACTCAAAAATTTGACCATCAGAAGGCCAATTCTCGTAAATAACATAGTTCAAATTACATTTCAATATCATTTCGATCAAAAAATATTACCCACAAAGTAGCTAAAAATATCCTCAAAGTTAGCTTTTTGTAAAAAAAATGATTTCAAAGGTATCTTTTGCAATCGAAATGCAATCGGAATCAGTTTTTTTTACAAAAAGCTAACTTTGAGGGTATTTTAAGCTACTTTGAGGGTATTATTTGTGATCGAAATGCAATTGAAATGATATTGAAATGTAATTTGAACAATGTTATTTACGAGAATTGGCCTTCAGAGCCACCGTGGTGTGGCAAAACATCGCTTAATTTGTACAATTTCTAACAATTTATCAGCGGAGAAAAACTTTGCCGTGTTTAACCACACAAGGTATGGCTTCAGGGCGGTAGTTATGTTACTCCAACTATACCCCTACACCTCAAACACCTAGATTAAACCTCTTTAAAACATGTATGTGTGTTAAACACGAAGATTCGCAAACCATAAATCTTCAAAGCAAAAATTAAACAACAGATTTTACAGATAATAAAATTTAACAGTTCTAACATTAAACACAGCCTACGCGGATTTCCGCCAGATAAATTGTGGTTACGTACTGATAATAATCGCGTAATCAATTAAAAAATACAGCAATAACATCATTTTCCTCATCCGATTTTGTACACAAGATGTAGGCAATAAGGCTTTAGTTTGACTTGGTGAATACAGGATGATCATTTGCTTAGCTCCAGACGTATTGACAAGTTCTTACGCCCTAAAAAGCTAAGTTTAGAAAGCAACATTGTTATTTGTGGTTTGAGAACCACTATCATTAGGACTGGACCAACAGACGCAACTATTCAGGCTGGCTTCTTTCTAACCTTGTCTTTGTTTTTTGCTTAAAAAGCTCTCTTTGCTATAAGTTAGCTCTGATCGAAAGTCTTAATTTTTTATATTTCGTTTCCTACATCAAGCTATAAAAAAGGTAATTTATGTATAGCGCATAATGTTCAAGATGCCGTTGTGTTGAGTATATTAAGAACGCGACCGGCCGGTGATCCGAGGTAGCACCGTTAACTCTATCACCGTACGATAGCTGAGCTACGCGGGCGCATCAGCACAAATCTGTACGATAATCCGGTAGCTAGCTTTATTAAACTGTCGCGATTAATTACTATAGCTGGTAAAATATACATCTGCTTTGTGATGAGGATGGCTGAGATATGCTATTTTAAAGAACAATCTGGAGCAAGCTATACTCAAAATAATCCATACATTCAAGTGGAATTTAACAATATTATAAAAGATACAAGTTCGGCACCAAGATTGAAGGCCTTCGCTAATCTGGACGGAGTAGGCATTTATGCTAAACCCTTCCCGTCCCTCTAGTTCCATAGAATCCTTACTCTTTGGTAAAACTGGGTTATCTTCTATCCTTCTGCTACAGAGACTTTTTAAAAAGATATATTGTTCGAGACAAAGCCGAACTTCAAACGTCAAGACCTCCCCACAATTTCATAAAATGCCTTGTCTAATTTGAACAAGCACGTATACCCTAAAGCTGTACTACAAAGAGAACACAACAACAACAACAACAATTCAGCAAACGCTACAATTCAGCAAACGCTACATTCCAAAAGGGACCAACAGTTATGTAATTTAAACTAACTGCCTTTAAATTATCAGCAGACTACAAACTTTATGTTGGCTGATAGTTTGCTGATATTTCACATTTAAGGCTTGTATATTCGTACTCAGCGCTATCCCTTTCCCACGCGCGCCGCTCAATGGCGCTATCCCTTTTCCCCGCGCGCCGCGAAATGCCCGTTTTTTAACAAAATTGGATATTCATGAATGAAAAACTTCAATGATTGACAAAACAGCCGGGCAGACTCTAGATTACTGTAACGACTATCTCAACAAGAAAATTTTGAGTTGCTAGTCATTATAGTTTTTACGATATATCGTAAAATAATTTTGAAAAGCCCGGTTTAAAAAAAAAAACAAATCTATCGAGAAAAATTAATGCTATCATGTTTTCATTCGGGGAAAAATTGCTTAAAGATCTGAAGATACATTCTAAATAAAAATAAGTGTTGTAGATGCAGCGGAAGTTACTTAATTATTCATTGGAAAAGGGGCTTTTCAAGTCATACCGGCCCTTAATAGACGTCTCGTCGATTCGTCGTGGGGCCTCTTCAAACTATCTGTTGTCTGCGATAGCTCTAAGGTACCAGATACCGTACCACGCGTCTAACTGTTGCTCATTTAATCGAGATAACAATCGATTCAATTACATCGTGAACTCACCGTGACAGTCGATTGGTTCCGTCGTCTCCTGAACATCGAAGACAACGATTGAGTAGCCATGTTGGCTGTGGTGGCCGCTGACACCAACATGTTTATCTTTCACACTTGTTTATTATCACAATAAAGATCACCAAGGTTTGTTTCACTGAACTGCCTGTGTAGAACTGTATATCACTTTTTCACATTCGAGAATGGGAAACAATGGTCAAAGGCGTACAAAGTTGTGGGTGAAATGTTCTACTGATGAAGCCTGCCTACCTGTCACTTTGGATTAGCTTACTTTCTCTGCAATAGATGTAGTGTGCTATTTAGATCAGAGTCTAGCTAGTAGGTACGACTCGACTTCTGTGTTGATTAATTTATTGTTGGAACCAACGAGATAAAACACATGACTATCCTTACTAAAAAATAGCAGTGAATATTAGAAACTTTATCAAAAATTATATTAAAAAAAACTAATCTAATTCCAAAGCAGTTAATAAAGTGAGAGTAGCTAAAAGGCAATATAAACCGAAAATTATCACCAGCTGAGGAATCAAAGCGACCCTGACAGAATACATTAGCACTTTAACCCACATCACACAAGACTTGTTTAATTTTTATAAAACTTTTACTGACACGGTTTGCTCAAGATTATCCGTGAGACGGCCAAAATCCAGAATGACATCACTGGCGTAAAACAATCTAAAATTAAAATATGGTGCATTACACAGTGGACGAATATACAGATTGTTTACTTTCCAACATACACGTATTTATTACGGTGTTATAACAAAACAAACAACGAAAATTTTCGCACATTTTACCGCGGTACATTTGGTAAATAACTCTGTGTTCATTACAAAATTAGCTTACACAACATAACATAAATAACAGGAAAATGCTGTACAAGCAAAATACGCGTGTAGTTTTTAACGAAATCGCGACTCAACTGAACAGTAACGTCCTAGGAATCGGATTTCTAAATACTATTGTCGAATTGCAAACTATTTCCTACAATTAAACGGTAAATTACAATAAAAATCAGGCGAAAATGTTACGTTATTATTATTACAAAAATATCTTCAGCCTTGTAAACAACGGGTAATTAATTATTAATTAATTACGATTACTTTGGTACAATAAATCAATCGGCTAATAGGTATTTGCAGTCAGTCAACTTGTGTACTTTTTAGGTAGTAAATTGAAACCAAACCTGTAATACCTCGTCAGTTTTTGTGCGAAATGTCAATCGATTTTAATGAGGTTAAAATAGATTAAGCAAGCTTAGTTTCTTAGGTCCGTATTAATAAACCGAACTCAATATCGATTTCAATCTTGAGTTTGCTCTTGAGTTGTTGCGCTGATTAATAAACCTATCTTAAAACGCGATTAAAGAGCGACGTATCACTTGAGTAATACCGTATTAATAAATCAAACTCAGCTCTCAAGATATGTCTCAAGATGTAGTTTCGTGAACTCAAGTCTGATTGCGGGTTGACAGTAAAATATGACGAAACTACCTACCATAGGGTAAAAACAGACCATCTAAGGTAAGAACAAAGCGCTACTGTCATTCAAGGTCGCTCTCAAAATCAGTCTCAAATCTCAGGAGCGATATCAGCTTAGTTAAAACTTGAGTTTTATCTATTAATTAACGCCTAACTTAGGATAGTGACCACATCTCAAGACTCACTCGATTGATACGCACTCAAGATCGATATTGAGAGCGATTTATTAATACGGGCCTTAATCACCTAAAAACAAGAATATTTTACAACACATTCTGAATAATTAATATTAATACATAAATTACCTGCAATATTTATATTTAAGTTGAAACTCTAACTTCAATGATTCTGTACCATTATATTATGTTTTTAATAGGTACTTATTTGTTGTTATAGCGGCAACAGAAATACATCATCTGTGAAAATTTCAACTGTGTAGCTATCATGAGATGCAGCCTAATGATGACAGACAACGGAGTCTTAATAATAGGGTTCCCGGAACCTTTTGAGTACGTAATAAAAGGTGGCATCCATTTTCAACCCCCAATCTCAACCCACGGCATAATTTTAATTAAAATACCTCCATATTCAACCCCCTGCAAATCAATAGTCCATTTTCTACCCAAATACGCAGTGGGTGCCTAACTACCTACCTAATTTTTACTCAAGTAACGTTAACAGAAAAAATTGATTCATAGTTTCGGTAAAAGTGTTTTTTCAAATTATAGTAGTAGTTAAAATACGCCTTTAAAATATTAAATTATTTATCTGTCTGTACAAAAAAACATCATTTTAAGTATTATAATCACTTGGGTTGAAAATGGAATACATTTTAGGTAGAAATTGGAAAAAATATTTGCGGGTTGAAAATGGGGGTTCAAAATGGATGCCACCTAATAAAAGAAGTGACATAAACCAACTTCAGAGGGATTCGTTGTTGTTATTGTTTAGCAACCATAACCCAAGCTAGTTGCTTAGCTTGAGGCTAGATGGCGCTGTATGGAATGTCCCACAATATTTATTTAAAGACAGAAATATGAAGTTGCAATAAACGTCACACACCCACGTTGATTGAAAACACAAACATTGGCCAGAGTCAAATTATTTCTAAACAAGCAGCGCTCCGCGGTTCCGCCCGCGTAACCCCCGATCCCGTGGGAATATCGGGATAAAAAAGTAGCATATATTACTCCCAATGAATCAATGTATCCTTATACCAAGTTTCATCAACATCGGTCCAGTAGTTTCGGAGTATATTCGTTACAAACAAAAAAATATTTCCTCTTTATAATATTAGTGTAGATATTAGCGAGAAAAAACACGCACTGGGCATAATAATTACGTGGTTGGTGCACGTGGCTTTAACAAGCCAGACACCTCAACGACGATTAGAATGAACAAGTATTTTTTATGAATAATGTTCGTAAAGTCAATTATAACTGGGAAAACCACACGAAAGTGAGATGATATTTTTTCCTCCGCGTTCT
Organism: Idaea aversata; assembly: GCA_907269075.1. Taxonomy (NCBI): domain Eukaryota; kingdom Metazoa; phylum Arthropoda; class Insecta; order Lepidoptera; family Geometridae; genus Idaea; species Idaea aversata. The sequence continues at coordinate 3,819,240 of OU026100.1, forward strand.
TAAATACAAAGTTATAAAAATTAATTGTGCTGAAGTAATATGTATGACGTCACAGTGTTTTTATTCATAAAAAAATGTTTAACAATTTCTGCATAATATGTCTATAATAGAATAACTCTCGATCCCGTGGGAATATCGGGATAAAAAGTAGCCTATGTCAATGAATCAATGTATCCTCACACCAAGTTTCATCTAAATCGGGTCAGTAGTTTCGGAGCCTATTCGTTACAAACGAGTAATGGCGAACATACATAAAAAAATACGCGACGAATTGAGAACCTCCTCCTTTTTTGAAGTCGGTTAAAACAATCAAATCATTCCTTCTTATTATATTAGTACAGATAACAGTGAAAATAGTTAATGAAATCGAGGGCTTATGTTATACTTTCATTGAAAAGTTGTCAACATTCGTGAAAGTTGTTTTGGGTTGGGCGAAAAGAAATGCAACAAATGCACCAGTTAGCGACAATATAAATTAATAACAGCCAAATAAGCGTCAATTGAATTTGATTGAAGCTCAAAAAGTATATTGCTAAAGTATTTATATTTAGTTGTTTGAAATAAGTATTCGGAATGCTGATTGGTTCAAAGAAACAGGGCTTCCTAAATAAACCGGTCGATTGATTAAACGTAATTTTACTTTTTATCTCAATAGTGTTAATAAATAACGTAATACACCCAACTATAAATTAGCATCTACTTGACGAACGAATGTTTGCAAACTGAAGTAAACCTGTTCAGAACAATGGAAAGAAAAACGTAGTTGGTAAAGATATTAAATTACAATAAAATAAGGAGAGAATCCGAAGCTTTGCTATGATCCCGAGTATTAGTAACGAAATCAATAACTCTATCATACTTGCTCCATTCGTCATCATTAGACCTATCCTTTTGTATGGTAGTGAGGCGTGGCCGGTGCTTGAGCGACATAAGCAGGAGCTGCGTGTCACGGAGGTGAAGATGTTGCGCTGGATGTGTGGAGTGACGCGAAAGGATCGCGTCAGGAACTCTCGCATCCGGGGCAGCCTTCATGTCCGAGATATTGCACATAAATTGCAAGAATGTCGCCTACGCTGGTACGGTCACATCTTGCGAAAACCGGCTAGTTACATGGAGAACAAATGTCTTGCCATGGCGCCTCTGCCCGCCGGGTCGTGGAGGACTGGGTAGACCCAAGAAGTGCTGGTTGTACGTCGTAAAGGGTGATATGCGTGCAAACCAGGATGCCGAAGATCGTGCGAAGTGGAGGTGTAAAAGTAGGAAAGCGGACCCCCGGCTCCCGAGAGGGAAGCATCCGAGAACATCGCTCGGATGATGATGACTTGCTCCATTTAGTCGATGATATATCATTTCTGTTACCCATCCTGTGGTCCGAAAAGGACATAACAGCCTCCGGCGTGCGACCTATGAGCATTTTTAGTACGCTGACGCTAGTTAGCTGTAACTGTAAGCGTTGTTCCTCCAATTCCTCCAACCGCACGCAGCCTTCACATAAGCGTGAAAATGACAGGAAAAACTGCAGCCTTCATATAAACGTAAACATGACAGGAAATATATCAGCGACTGACTGAACCAAGTAAGACAGGGTACTTAATTGATTAACCGACTTCAAAAAAGGAGGAGGTTCTCAATTCGTCGCGTATATATTTTTTTTTTTTTTTTTTTTTTTTATGTATGTTCGCCGATTACTCGAAAACGCCTGGACCGATTTGGAAATAGTACATTGCGATACAAGTGTGAAAAGCTGATCATTCCATAGAGGCGGGTTTATGACGCGCGAGCGGAACGCGAGCGTGGCAAAAGCCGAGATGGAATGATCAGCTTTCCACACGTGTATCGTACGACGTTTTTTATCACAGTTGCGAATAAAAAAAAGACTTGTTAAAATAATTAAAGGTTTTTAAGAATTTTAGGTTATGTTTACTATTTTTTGTTAGTTACACTCTCGAAAGGCTACGCAAAAAACTTTTAACCTATACAGCCTCGTCTGACATACAATATTTTTTTAGGGTTTTTTTCATTTGTTTTTGCGTCGGTGGTTAAAAACAGAATAATAATGGTAAGGAAAAAAAATATTTATGTACCTAAAGAAAAAACAAAATAAAAACAAAACTCAATTTTTAATTATTTTCAAAGACGTTAGCACGTAAAATTATCGTTCGTTATACTTTAGAGACAACCTCTTGAAAAGAAGAAAAAAGGTACCACCAAAGAGGTTTAAGCCAGCAAGGCTTAAAAACTTTTTGATGTTACCTTTTTTCTATACATCAAAACAGTATAACCCAGATAAATTAAGAATGTTTCATCTACTTAATATGTCATTAGCAGTAAGATACGTATTTGACTTATCGGGATTACGTATTATTTTAGCACTAGTTGGATTTTTTTTTATCGCACGCGTGTATAATACGTTGCATTATGAGCCTAAAAGCGGTTTAATAAGATCCACTTTATGAGCAACTGTGATAAAAAATATTTTTTTGTATGAAAGGGGATAACTCAGAGGTGGTCCCATAAAAATTGAATGAAGATCTGATGAGGATCTTCGGAGTGATGAACAGAATTGCACCTCGAGAGTGCAGCAAATTGCTCAGTTTTCGTTTTCCACCAGTAGAATTGGGCCATAAACTAATAGTTACCGATAAATGGAATATCTGAAACCACCTTCTCATCAGAAAACTCTTCAATCGGTTACGATTACAGGTTACAATTTGAAGAATTTAGTCGAATTTAGTCGCCGGACTGGGTTTGTATGAATGTTGACAGAAAACCCTATCTTCAATGAAGATCTGATGAGGGTCTTCGGAGGGATGAACAGCATTGCACCTCGAGAGTGCAGCAAATTGCTCTATTTTCGATTTCCACCAGTAGAATTGGCCCATAAACTAATAGTTACCGATAAATGGAATATCTAAACCCACCTTCTCATCAGACAACTCTTCAATCGGTTACGATCACAGGTTACAATTTGAAGAATTTAGTCGAATTTAGTCGCCGGACTGGGCTTGTATGAATGTTGATAGAGAACCCTATCCTAAATGAAGATATGATGAGGATCTTTGGAGTGATGAACAGATCTGCACAGCGAGGTTCAGCAAATTGCTCAATTTTCCATTACCACTAGTAGAATTGGCCCATGCACTAATATTTACCTATCGACGAATGGAGCATCTGAACCTTCTCATCACCAAACCCTTCAATGAGTTACGATTAGGTACAGGTTGCAATTTTAAGAAATAGTCGCTTTCGCCTCATGGAGTAGAATTTTCAGTGTCAGCGGCACTAAAAATGGTTAAAAACATACTTGGAAGTCGGACTGGGTGACACCATGTTTCCTATAATACCCCTCAACATTCAATCTAACCCAGTCCGACTTCCAAGTATGTTTATGTTATCTGCTGTTTTAGTGACCCGAAATGGATTATTTTTCACTTTTTAGTTTTTTTTTTCAGTCTTTTTCTAGTTTTTGTTTTCAGGTTTCTTTTTCAGGTTTTTTTTAGTTTTTGTTACCAGGATTTTTTTTCAAGTTTTTTTTAGTTTTTGTTTTCAGGTTTTTTGAAGTCGGTTTTTTAAATTTTAATTTCGAATCTAATGCACAATCTAATACAAGACGCGTCTATCCTGTATGAGTGTCGTGTAAATGTCAATTTAATCGGCACTTAAGATAAGTAGCGTTTCATTATTCGGAAGTAAGTGACATAGTGACACATAATATGCATGCACACATATAATTGCTAAGCGTTGTCACAAATATTTGTGGATATCCATTATAGGGACTTTGACACGTCTATAACTAGTAAATGTTAAATTTCTTTTGTAGTTGGATAATTTTAGAAGCACAGTGTGATGTCAGAGTGTGGTAAACAAGTCGCGGGGAGGCTTCAATCAATTGATTGCCACGGCCTATTGGCAGCGGACACTTCGAATTGGGGTTGATTATCCACTCCGGCCGAGTCGTACTGCTGTTCGCTTATATCTTTTTAACCGGCTTAAAAACATGAGGTTCTCAATTTAGACAATTTTTTTTTAGGTAACCACTGTCTGGTTGTCTGTCTGTCACAGCTAGGGAATGATAGCTAGTGAGTTGAAATTTTTACAGATTATGTATTTCGGTTGCCGCTATAACAACAAATACAAACAACAAATAAAAACAGAGAGAAAAAATTAAGTGAGGCATGGTACGGACGGACTACGGAACCCTTCGTGCTCAAGTCCGACTCACACTTGGCCGGTTTTTTTGTATGTATGTTACGCGATCATTCCGCCAATTATGAATCAATTGAGATGATTATTTTTGTGTTAGAAAGGGAATAACTCAGGGGTGGTTCTATTTGATAAGGATCTGATGAAGATCTTCGGACTGGAGAACAGAAATACATCTCGAGCGAGCAGCAAATTACTCAGTTTTAAATATCTCCAGTAGTTAGTTAAACATCTTTAGGAACCACCTAGTTTCATGTTATTCCGCAGGACAGATAGCTTGGTACATGTTTGCAGGGATCAAAGTGACACGGTTCTGTCAAGGGTGACTGTTAACCGAGCAGCGGGGGATTGTTAAGTGAAGTTAGAAATTAATTGGCATGGTTCGTAGATCTAGCTTCACCTACATACCTTTTATGGTATAGTTATATTTGTGTGATGACTTTTTAAGAGCGTAAGTCGCAATAGTTAACGAAAGGAATGAAGAATATATAGAAACCGTAATTTTACTCGTCTTTAGCTATGATTGTCTGTCTGTCTGTATCTTCAATCTTTCATCTTCAATCTTTGAATCGAAACTACTGAATTTCCACTGCACTCATTTTCCCACTCAGTTTCACCCATTTTCTTTGATTACCCATCTTTCAGAGGCTAACCAGTTAGGCATTATGCACACGGACCAGCCAAAGCAATTTTATCACACTGCCCGAAGCTCGACACTATGCATCCTATCCAACTAATATTATAGGTAAATGTGAAAGTTTGTGTGTATGTTTATTACTCCTTCACGCAAAAACTACTGGACCGATTGTGATGAAACTCGGTTTGTAAATAGCTGGAGACCCGGATTAACACATACGCTTTTTATCCCGATATTCCCATGTTATCGGGACTTACGCGGGTGAAACCGCGAAGAGCAGCTAGTACAGTCATATTTCCAAATCCCCCAACATAGAACATGCAAGAGTAAAAATAAATGACTCTGGAACTGGCAATGACAACTAAAAATACAAATCTGCAATAACTAAAATAATGTACTGCCGTCACGGCGTAAGTAGCTATTGCCTATAATAATGGTTTATGTTTCCGTCAGAAAGCATGGTTTGTCAATAACCTCAATATAGAACTGGAACGGAGTACTCCTTAAGTGATCGTATTCACTGGGCAACAATTGACGCGCAACAAGATCAGCAACGTTGCAGAACAACGCTCAACGTTGCCAGCTAGCGCTTTGTTGTTTGTTTTCGAACAATAAATTAAAGTTAGTGGCGTAGTTGGTATCTTGCTTAAATCAAAATTGGTGTTTACGTTGTTGGTACTTTGCGTGGTATTTTCCGAGTTAGGCGTGGTCTTTTGCGTATTTGGTTTAATGCGTCGAAACGATCAAATGTTGTCAAGTGGAGACGTGACGCCGAAAAATTTCCTTAGTGTGGTGTGACAAACGACATGCCCGATATGTTGCCGACAGACAACAACGTCGCTAAAACAAAGTTCTGCGTGGTCATGAGCAACAATGTTTTGCAACATGTCACGCGTTAAATGTTGCCTAGTGGATACGAGGCTTAAGGCTATGACCGAGACTTATCCTAATATTTTATGTAGGGACATCTATTAGTCTCAATCGATAGTGATTTGTTCCATTGTAGTTTCAGACCTAGTTTCAAACGTAAGTTAACAAGCTTCGCAGTGACGCCATCATACTGAACCGAAACCAAATTCCCGCCGAGAACTGAACTCAATTTCGGAAAAAGCGTTTAAGAAATGTTTTGATGATTGGATTGGTGTAAGTCTTCAAGCAATGGCGTAAGTGTATCGTTTCTGAAGGAGCATACTTCGAAGGGGATCATTATTGATCTTTTCCCGGTACTTTCTTGACAGAGTAGGTATGTTTGTTACTAGGATTTAATTTTGATCTTTATCCAGAAAAGCTATCAAAGTCAATGTCGGTTGGTGTCATAAATGTGGCTAACGAGACAGATTACGTAGGCGCTTTACTATTATAGAGATTGAAAATTAATAGAGACTAGCTACGCCCTGAGATTTCACCCGCGTACAACTTTCTTATTTTTTTCAGTAATAACCTTCTACAAAGTTCCAAAATAGATGGATAAAATCGGTTAAGTCTTTCTTAAGTTATGGCGTGACCAAGAGAAATAAAGATTGATTTCTACACAAGTAAATAGAAGATCGACGATATTAAAAGACATTATTTATAATTTTTTTATTATCTGGGCAGCAGCACAGAGACCTCTTCGCAAATTTTGTACTAGTAAGTACAAAACATTGCGACATTTTTTTTAAATGTTGTCAGGTCTACATCTGGGAATTTATATATTGATAGTCTTTGTTTACTACCCATGAGAACGGATTCAGAACACTTTGCAAAGTTATTTTTAAAAGTATTTAAACAAAACATCTGTTAAACTAGATTTACAACAAACACGCTACAGGCCCGTACGTTAATTGGTTTTCAATCATGAGGTTAGACTTTTAGCAACTAGTGTAGATATATTAAAAGTGTTTAGGTTTTGATCGGAAAGAAATAAACTTTAAACTTCAAAGACTAGAAGAGATTTATCTTTTTGTTAGTGGAAAATAACAACCCCCATTAGATCACCGTGCCGTAAATAATGGGCCAAAATCGGCTATTAAATAAGGCTTGTTAAAAAACCGGCCAAGTGCGATTCGGACTCGCGCACGAAGGGCGTACAATTATCGGCAAACAACTTGAAAAGTACCTGGCGTGGAAGGGGTAAGTTCGCGCAGTATACTTACGAGCAAAATAAATTGGTGTCATCATCCATTACAACCTAATGTTTTTTTTATATGAATCTCTAAATAAAATCTTAACTGATTTTAAGTAGGTAGGTACCTAGTTTAGTTTTACTTACTTAAATTAGGGCCATTTTCACGATCTTTAAGAAGTTCCGAGGAGGCTAATCATCAAGTAGGGTACCTACTACAAGGGTGTTTATTTTCGACTAGGTATTTTTTGGACAAAATGGTATAATAAATATAAAAAAATGTAAGTATGAAACTTAAACATTGCTTTTATTTGTCGAACATAGAACAAGTAATAATATTACCTAAATATTTATGATTCAGTCCTGTAAAAATGAAACACCCTCCACTAAGTCGCATTCCCTTACAGCTGCAGTACTTGTGCCCGGAGTTGGTTCGTCTCTATCACAGCTTGAACTCGGAGTTGGTTCATCCCTATTTCCATGACTCCATGTCACCGTGTCCTCATCTTCTTCGTCATCACTGTCGCTATCGTCTTCGCTGTCAGAATCACTATCTTCAGTAACATTAATTATAATTTGGTCGGTGACCCCGTCAACGATATGATCACTTTTAATATATTCCTCCTCTATTTCTTTAACTTTGTGACATAATTTGTGCCATTCGCTGCCACCCATTGCTGCCACTTTTTCCTTAATAAGTTCCATTACTGATTTAATACTCCAGGTGACATTTTTACTGCTTACATGCCCTTTGATTGCAGCCCACGCCATCTCTATCGGGTTGAGATCTGGGTGATATGGTGGCAGCCGAAGTACTACATGGTTGTTTTCTAACAGTATTTTATCAATGTTGTATTTTTTAAAACGTTCCTTATGTATCTTTACTAACTTGTATAGTTCCGGTTTTAACATTGTGTGTTCGAATGGGATGCCCTTCTCCGACAACCATTTGTGCAAATCAGATTTTTTTGAATTAGCATTAGGGCGGGTTCATATTGTTTATTATGATAAGACGCATTGTCAACTACTACCACAGAGTACGGTGGTAGGTTAGGTATGAGTTGAGTGCGCAGCCATTTCTCATAGTTGTTGTAATTCATATTATCGTGGTAGTCACCAGATTTCACACCAGCTTGGAATAACAATAACGCGTTTTCAATGAATCCGGCTTCCGAGCCGGCGTGTACTATTACGACTCTTTTGCCCTTTGATATAGGCGCTTTAAGGCCAGAAGTGGATCCATCTGTCCATGCCTTTGAAGCTGTGTGTGACGAATCCACATAGGATTCGTCTGTGTACACAATAGGTCTACCTTCTTCTCTATATATTTTAATTTTTTTTAGATATTCAATTCTCATTAGCCTTATATTCGTTTTTTCTATCAAAACTTTCCTATTGTTTTCACTTTTTCTCCATTTGAATTTTAGTTCTTTTAAAATACGACGAAGACTGCGCTCGGACCCATTAAAGTTGATGTCTGTTTTCAATTTTTTACGAAGTTTTTCGACTGTTGGTAGCTCTTTTTCTGTAATATGGAAGTTATGGATGGTCCTTCTTATTACAGAATGTTCGAAGTTGTCAATCCCAGTAACTTTTTTTTGACCCGTCCTTTTCTTTCCCGGTGTCCGAAACACTGTGAGAAGATCAGAGTTTTTGGCCTCCGATAATATTCTTCTTACCGTACTAACTGATGTTTTTGTTGCATCCGCAGTCTTTTGTATGACATCCATCTCAGTTGGTATTTCGCGTTTGAAGTAACAATACACGTCATACACCATTTTTCTGGCTTGTCTTTTCAAAACTTTGTTGCTTCGTGGCATTTTAAAACCGTTTATAAAAAGTTTAATAACAAAACCAACAACACTTACAAACAATTAACAAAACACAACTAAACAAACTTAACAACAAAACAAATAACACTTACAAATACTTAATCAACAAATCTTTAACAAAGTCCTAAAAAAAACGAGTAACTAAACAACCTTAATTCAATGCACGCAAGTGTACTCGAGAGTGAACGATACGTCTGCACGGAACGAGACAAGCGGACCGAATAAACCCAAGTGCGAGAGAGCGCCACGATGATCAACCAATCAAGCGATCGATACTCCCCGCGCTCTACCCTCCCATACCTCGGCAGGTATCTAAAAAACACCTTCTGCGCATCCGCCATTTTTTTTCAAGTTGTTTGCCGACATCTGTACCATCATATTGAGTTTTTAGTATTTGTTGTTATAGCGGCAACAGAAATACATCATCTGTGATTTCAAATATCTAGTTATCACGGTTCATGTTTTGACAGACGAAGTGTGCAACGATAATCTCATACAAGCCCTTTAAGTGATGTATAAAATTGTCTTTCTTTAATCTGTCAATGTCAGTCAATTAGTATCAACAATTCTAAAGTGAAAGTGTGTTTAGTCTGATCGATTTAACACATGCTTCGTGATCATTGGAAACTATACAGATTAAAATACCTTATTTAGATGCATCACGAACGATAATAGGAACGTACGATTGACATACATTTGCCGGAAAGTAGGTATTTGCGCGAATTGTCTCTTTCTTGAACTCTTCAATGTTGCTAGGATTTTACTTGTAAAAACAATCCCATGAGTTTCTTGTGCCTTCTTCTCATTGGTGGGCGATCTTGTACAAATTGTATGATTCCCAGAGAATAAAGAATTTTGAGTTTTAAGTTTTGAGTATGGTATTGCAGTCATAATAGCCAGAAAACTATTTTAATGGAACGTTCTATGAAAATATTGTCGATACAACTTTTTGTACCCCGATAAAACACCACTAATAAAAATAATTAAAACTTTGATTTTGTTGAGCAAGATTATTTTGGTTGTTGACTTGTGTTAAAAATAATAGATCTAGGAAGATAGACCTTATTAAGCCGGAAGCCGACAAGAATCGAATATCGACCAGCCTTTCCCAAATTGGCCGATAACGCTCCCTTGTGGGCGCTGCAGTCCTAAAAGGGGGCGGTAAGAAACCAAAAAAAATGGGTGAGTTGTGTACTACCTACTGCGCTCAGGTTTCAAGTTATTATAGTAAAAGTCTCGTTGTTTAATCTCCGCTAATATTAGCTCACAATTATTAATTTAATTGTAGAATTAATGTTTAATCTCTGCTAATATAGCTCAGAATAATTAATTTAATTTTTATGTAATAGTGGTTTTAAGTACTTAGGTGAAAAACTGGGGGCGCTAAAAAATAATTTATTCTCAAAGTGGGCAGTAGACAAAATAAGTTTGGGAACCCCTGGTATAGACCCTAAAGCTAAGGATACACGACGACACTTGACACTAGACACTTGATGTATACATCGAGTGTCTACGTGTGTCCACCGCCGCGACATCAAAAACTGTTACAGTGTGGACGCTATCGACACTAGTGTCGACATTTGTGTCGAGTGTCAGTGTCGTCGTGTATCCTTAGCATTCGTTTTGGGTAGGACGGTATTATATAAGACTCTTTGCAAGGATAAAATCGATTAGCACATTATGTCACACACGCATTAAAAACACACCTAGTACTATAAATAGCCATACAAGTTTTATTTGGACGCAGTAAATGAAATGTATTTGCCACCGTTCATCTAATTTGTTATGGAAATCACAACCAATTTAAGAACTAGTCTAATGTCGTTCACGCGTATCCGTACAAATCAACTTTAATTAATATTTGGTTTTCTAATCTATCAAATATGTTCATCACAGATGTGACAGGGTCATGATGCCCAGTTTGAACTGAGCACATAACTAATAAATATTTAATTGTTCTTTGTGGGATAGCTAATTGCTTCACGACTATCTTTGCACGTAACGATTGCAAAATTTGACATTTTAGAATAAAAACTAATTAATCATTTGGGCCTCCGTATACAAACTATTAGCCGCGGCTTGGCCCCTTCTTAGTTAATTGGGATAAAAAGTAGTTTCTCAGCTATTTTTCACGTAACAATTGCACAAGTTAACATTTTGGAATAAACACTAAATAAATAACACTTGGACCTCAGTATACAAACTGTTGGCCCGTTGGGCATACATTGGTCCCACTAACGCACGCGGCTTGGCCCCTTCTTAGTTAATTGGGATAAAAAGTAGTTTCTCAGCTATTTTTCACGTAACAATTGCACAAGTTAACATTTTGGAATAAACACTAAATAAATAACACTTGGACCTCAGTATACAAACTGTTGGCTCGTTGGGCATACATTGGTCCCACTAACGCACGCGGCTTGGCCCCTTCTTAGTTAATTGGGATAAAAAATTGTTTCATAGCTATTTTATCAAGTAACAATTGCACAAGTTGATATTTTAGAATACTGAAAAATTACTAATTAATCGCTTGGGCTTCCTTATACAAACTGTTCGCCCGTTGGGCATACAATGTTCGCACTAACGCACGCGGCTTGGCCCCTTTATAGTTAACAAGCGACCCGCCCCGGCTTCGCACGGCTATATTATGCATGTATTATACATATAAACCTTCCTCTTGAATCACTCTATCTATTAAAAAAAACCCATCAAAATCCGTTGCGTAGTTTTAAAGATTTAAGCAGTCAAAGGGAAATAGGGACAGAAAAAGCGACTTTGTTTTATACTATGTAGTGATTAGGATAAAAATCGTTTTACAGCTATTTTTGCACGGAACCATTGCACAAGTTGACATTTCGGAATAAACACTAAATAAATAACACTTGGACCTCAGTATACAAACTGTTGGCCCGTTGAGCATACAGTGACAGTGGTCGCATCCAACATAAGCGATTTGGCCCCTTCCTGGTTAATTGGGATAACAAAATTGTTTTACAGCTATTTTTGCACGTAACCATTTCACCAGTTGATATTTTAGAATACTGAATAATTACTAATTAATAATTTGTACTTCCGTATACAAACTGTTGGCCCGTTGGGCATACATTGGTCGCACTAATGCACGCGGCTTGGCCCCTTCCTAGTATTCTGTTGCTGAGTTTTTAACAGAGTTCAAAAAAAGGGGAGGTTTTTTATAGATCGTTAATATGCAGGTATAACGCGTATATTCGTGGTATTACTTTGACCTCACAGAAAGGACTAACATGTATAAAATTCAACCCTGCAGAAATAGATACCTACATAGAAGTCCATAGGTAGGTTCATGGAAAGGTTACTAAAAATAACAACTTTACCTTTCGAGTATCTATCTAATAATATAGGAAGAAAGGACAAAAGGTCTGTACATAAAAACAAATTAAAGAAAATCAAGTCTTAGAGTACACTGTAGAACACGAATTCATAGTTTTTAAAATTCATATCTGTCTGTTTTTTCCTCTCTGTTAACGATTTGAATCCTGTTTTCATCATTAACGGAACTATAGCAGAAAAAACCACAGAGCACAGCTAGTATCCGTATAAAATACTGATTATGATAATACAAAGACAATTTTTTTTCTCCAGAAATTAACTGTACACCTATATGAAAACCATTTACTTATATTAAATTAGGTACTTAATATATTAATATTACATTAAATATAAATTACATTAATATTACTCATGAATGTTTAATTAATTAATTTATAGTTTAAACACAATGAGTATTAATAAGTAATGAAAAAAAAAGATAAATCATTAGGTTATGACCTTGGAGTTAAGATAACTTTTTAGTTTTAATATTATAGCAATTATAATAATTTAACATGCTAGTTAAAAGCCTCTAGTAATGAGAGATACTAGATTGTTTTTTTTTCAAGTTAGTTCCGAATCGCTCGCTAGATGGCGGAGTTTAAGCCAACATAGTCTCTGGTCAAGAGAATGTTATTTTTAGGGCTCTGTACTTAAAGTGTAAAAACGGGACCCCACTGTCTGTTTACTAAGAATACTCCATTATCGGTCCGTCTGTATGTCTGTCTGTCACCAGGCTCTACCTCATGAACCCCATCCCCCTTATTCCAAAACGAGGTTTAAGGATAGTCCGAGATGCAGATTTAAACCTTAGATTTAGACACAGATTTACTCGTGAACTATAGTCTAAACAATATCCCTATGTATTATACAGGGAACTATAGTCTAAACATAGTGTTTAGACTATAGTTTACTAGTAAATCTGTATTTAAATCTACATCTCGGACTATCCTTAAACCTCGTTTTGGAATAAGGGGGCATGAGTTTCTTACAGTGCCTTCTCATTGGTGGGCGCGTTCTAAAGGCACACATCCTAACTTAGTTTTTAAGACGTTTCTATGTGATCCTAATACAAAATGTAAAGTAAGGGTCATAAGTAAATGATCAGTTTGCTACAATAATACTATGAACAAGTATTGGAATTACGACCTTCTTCTAATAGACGTAACACACAAACCTAAATACTTGAATTAAAAGTACTCAGTGTGATTATTATTTTTAACATGTTAGCTAAGTCTTTATTTGGCCGAGAGGTATAAGCCGCCACCCGCTACACCAACCGACGTGGGTTCGATCCACAGGTTACGTTGTTTTATAATGTTCAAATAGTGCTGCACGGGATTGTAAACGTAACGGTGGGCAGATACTTTTGACCGTGGACTGTACATATGCATCCAAATGAATAAAAAAAAATACTTTAGACTTTGAACCGTGATAGCTAGACAGTTGACATTTTCACAGACATGTATTTCTGTTGCCGCTTTAACAACAAATACTAAAAACAGAATAAAATCATACGGAACCCTTATTGCGTGAGCTTTACTCGTCATAGTAGACATCTTTCGGTTTTTTTAAGGTCTACTTCTTTGGCGCGTTATGAAAAAAATATGAGTTACATTTTAAGATGCGCGCGTATCTGTAACACATAAGTCACATGTTGCAGCTGCGTAACTCAAAAGTAATACAGGTCGAAGCTGCGAGAGTTAAATTTTAAGATGCGCGCGCATCACTGTAACAGGTTAAAGCTGCCCGCAAAATACGGACGGAGAGACAGACAGACGGACGTATAACTTCTCACGCGCGTATTTTTTTCCAATTTTACCCGGTCGGGGAAGGCAAAGACTGCTGAGTGAGCCCATACAGCCGTTTCTTCGTCGATTTTTACAGGTCATATGCATCTTTCAGTGTTTTTTTACCTTGCTTGACGTAAAGATGGTGCTGCCATCTATCAAATCATCTGGAACTTGTCTTTTTTTTTAGTAAACCTATTTGTTATCTATAAAAGTATGTACCTATTTACTTTTATATTTTTATACTGACATTCCACTGTTCTCATGAAGCATTATTTACTTTGGAATTAAAATTATATTTGTGCATGTTATCATCTTTCAAGGAAAACTGTAATTTCTCACACTCGAGGTTTTTACTTTTATTTTTACACTAGCAGCTCCCCACGGATTTACCCATCGTAAATTCCGAAACCATGGCAATATTGAGAAAAGTAGACTATGTTTCGCGGGTAAAATATCTTCTTTAATTCTTGTCCATCCATAGGTTGCCTGGAAGACATCACTATTAGCGATAAGGCCGTCCATTGTGCCATATTGTTTGGTTTATATTGATTTTTTAGCAGGAATTTATGTTAGAATTAAGGTTTAATATGGTACAATAAAGAGTTTATCTATCTCTCTAAATAAAAAATCCCCAAAGAAACTGCTTAAAACTGTAAATTATTGTAATCCGATTGACCTTATGTATGTCTGTCAAATCAATCGAGAAACCTGATATGCAACAGATTGCAAATATGTATATTGGAGCAAGAACAGTTATTTTGCTAATATTTTACTACTAATAAAGTTTTAAACTCACACGATTTGATTTCTATTTATCTATGCTAAAATAGCTGCGCTCCGCGGTTTCACCCGCGTAACTCCCGAACCGGTGGGAATATCGGTATAAATTAAGATGTAAGCTATCCTATCTCTCAAGTTGGATCAAACTGCATACGGTGTGTAAAGATTAAAATCGGTTAAGTAGTCTATGAGTCCATCGCGCGTTTGTGCGCGATGGACTTGTGTGACACGTAATTTATATATCATCACTACATAGTATAAAACAAAGTCGCTTTCTCTGTCCCTATATCCCTATGTATGCTTAAATCTTTAAAACTACGCAACGGATTTTGATGCGGTTTTTAGAGTAATTCCAGAGGAAGGTTTATAATATGTATAATACATGCATAATATAGCCGTGCGAAGCCGGAGCGGGTCGCTAGTTAGATTACAAAGAGGAAAGATTTTTTGTTTATAACGAATAGGCTCCGAAACTACTGGACCGATTTTGATGAAACTTGGTATGAGGATACATTGATTCATTGGGAATAACATAGGCTACTTTTTACCCTGATATTCCCACGGGATCGAGAGTTACACGGGTAAGACCGCGAAGCGCTGCTAGTAGTACCTACCTAATTATTTTAGTGGGTCTTTATCACGTATTTTATTTAAATTTCTCTTACTTCGACGTTTCGACTATGTTAGAAAACTGCGACCGTAACAAACCGTTTCGCCGAGGATTGGGTGGGACCCGAGAAAATAATTACTTACTATGAATATTTTACTAATTTTATAACAATTTATTTTACTAATTTTATAACAATTTATTTTACTAATTTTATAACAATTTATTTTACTAATTTTATAACAATTTATTTTACTAATTTTATAACAATTTATTTTACTAATTTTATAACAATTTATTTTACTAATTTTATAACAATTTATTTTACTAATTTTATAACAATTTATTTTACTAATTTTATAACAATTTATTTTACTTTTAGATACTAAAAACCTGGTCAAGTGCGAGTTGGACTCGCGCACAAGGGTTCCCATACCATTATATTGTGTTTTTAGTATTTGTTGTTTTAGCGACTACACAAATACATAATCTAGGAACTTTTGACTGTCTAGCTATCTGTCTGGTTACAGACAGACAGACATACAGTGGAGTCTTAGTAATAGGGCCCCGTTTTTACCCTTTGTATAGTGTTTGATAAAAAAAAATGTAAATAATAATATGAATACAATTGTTAAGGCCCTGTACTGCCTTTCGTTTCCATCTTTTAAACACATGACTTTATCAAATTAATTTCAACAATATAGATGTGTATAGAATTTGTATTTCACTAGGGTTTTCTGCACTTAATATGAATAAAAATGTTAAACTATAAAAGTTCAATAACATGCCATTTAGATGATTTAATGCATACATACTTCATACGTTCAATGCTAACATTGAAAATATGTATTGAATGCATAGCCGACACTAACACCTGTATTCACAATCAACCCTATGAGATTGCATAGTGCGCACGAACGCAAATAAATTTGAGTGATATGTAAGAGTGAAGAGAGCAGCACAAAATTGACCAATCATAGCGCCACATTTAGCACAGTGGGTTCATTTTCCCAACAATCAACTGTTTTTATCATTTAAGAAGTTTTCCCAACGATCAACTGTTTTTATAGTTCAATTATTTCCCAACGATCAACTGTTTTTATAGTTTAATTATTTCCCAACCATCAACTGTTTTTTTCGACATTTCATTGTTTTGATTTTTTTCAAGTCTGTTTTTATTCAGAGGTTTAACAATTTTTCACGACATTCCATATATTTTTATCGATATTTCATCAATATTTACGTGTTTTTCTCGATATTCTTACAGATTTTTCCCGACTTTCAAATGTTTTTCCCGAATTTCAACCAAATTTTTCCGATTATATCAATTAAGATGCGTGGCTGAATATATCATAAATACCCAGACCTTAGGCTTACTTTCAAATGGAGGTGTGTAAAATAGTTATGTTTTTGTGTGAAATAAATGAAATGAAAGTGTATTTAAACTTTGCACAGGTACTATCATAAAACAAAACTGTAGGAACAAAATGGAGTTCTAAAATAGCTATTAATTTAATTTCTATTACAGATAACAATTAAGTTTGAAATCCTTTAACTCAAGCAGAACTTTAAAGCGCTGTCATGATTAAAAATTTATATTTGTAATATTAAAACTCCACTTTTGTTGCCAACAATAAATATTTCCACACTTTTGATATAAAAAACACAACACATCACATCTACTCCGTCACAATATACATTTAGTACTACCTCATCTCTTAATATCAAAATATTAACAATGTTTACATTATCTTAGTACAAATGCAGCATCAAAAACAGAACAGAGCAAATGAGATTCAATCGACATTGTTATAAAGTTGATGTTTTAGTAATGAAGCTAATGATAATAGGTTTTATCATTGTTTTGAAATTAAGTTGTAGTTTTTTTTCTTTCTTGCTTATGGCTTTGCGTGATTTGAGCATGTACTAAGGTTGACTAGAAGAGACTGCTTCCAGCTGTTTAATCAGTAAACTTTCAAGTTATGCGTCAAAATCAAAATTCTTTTTACAAGCTATTATTTAACTTGCACTGTTCGTATGTAAGTTGTCCGTCAAAATTTGCAAATAAAATTTGACCCACTTCCCGGTTACCGATTGAGCTGAAATTTTTTTCATTTGCAATCATACAATTTGCATGAAATTGCATAGAAACATATTAAAAAAAATTACAAGCAGACAGACATGCTTTCATCGTCCTGTACTCAGAAGCTAACTGAGTCCAATTGTGAATCTTACACCATCTAACAACCAGAGGGACACATATGGAAAATTTCTCCCAAATCTGATTTTTATTTAGCTTCTGTCTGGGACTTTGGCCATAATTTTACCCTCTCGGGCTGGTTTTTGGGACAAACTCAATATGTTAAGTATCACACTTGTAAGTAACTTTTATTATTGACGAGCAATTCCTTATACCTGCATAGGCTGCATAAGTCCTGATCCCTTGGGAATTATACGTTTGTGTCTAGGTTTCAATGAATATGTCCAAACCATGAAAAAAACACCTTTCTGTTTTGGTAGGTAGGTACTCTAAATATAGAATCAATTATCTTATAATAGCTTGAGCCTTCTTCGAGATGTGATGATGCATATACACGTTCCGTTTTTACCCTTTGGGTACGGAACCCTTATAATACCTACGAATTGAGAACCTCCTCCTATATTGAAGTTGGATAAAAATAAAATTTATACTGACAAACTGATAACAAAGTGATCGGTTCTTATTTTTGCCTTTTTACGTACAGAACATTAAAAACTGTTTATACATTAACATTTTTAATATTGGCCGTTAACACATTTGCAACTTTGGAAACGGAAAACAACTGTAAACATCACATACTTATTCCATTCCGCAAAGTTATTATGATTTTGCATTTTGTTGGAAACTTGCAAGGAACTCACCTCTGTTTCGCCTTCAGCGTTCTTATTCTTATCAACTTTGGTCTTCATGTTGTCCTCCAGGTAATAACAAGCACTAAAACTAGATCACCACAAGAAAAACCACGTAAAACACTGTAGCAGTACGATTATTTTACACGAGTAAATTATTCAGGACCGCGTACTTCCAACTGACATGGCACAGTCCAATCAACTCGAATGCCGACTAATAAAACGATCAAATTAGCAAGTATTCAATCAGCATAATTCACGGACTACGTACAAGTTACAGAAACTCACTTTTACTATATTTTATATAACTTTTTAGTTTTTTTTCGAAATAAAAAGTTAGATTTGTAGAATTTTGTACATTCGCACGAGCAGTTTACATTTTAGTTGTCAAACTCGAACTCGTTGGCTATTGGCTAGTTGAGGTCACGTGATTTTCATTGAAGTGACGTTGCACGAAATAGTGATGTGTAAAAAAGATGAGTTTCTTGGAGTCTTGAGACATTGGTTGGCAGCAGCTATCGACTTGCATTTTATTAAAACATGGGTTGAAGTCTTGGGATCATCGAAAGATTTAATAATTATTGTCCTATTCAGTCATAGAATCCCGTTGTCCTAAATCATAAATACATTATTTAAGTCATTTTATATTTTTTATGAAGATATAATTAATATGAAAGAAGATTTTATACTATTTTGTATTGTAATTTCGAACATAATTTTACAATTATATATTGTATACATATTGTATACCATTAAAACAACATAAATTAATTAGAAAATTAACTTTAATAACTAAAACTAAAACATATGTAACAAAGAGAAAAGAAAAATAAAATCTAATCATTAATTTTCATTGATATTATTAAAGTGATGGTATTGTGTGCAAAGTAAAATATTTTTTTTAATGACAAAAGAGAAAATTAATAAAATCTTAGAATAAAGTCTGCTACTTTTTGCCTTTACCCTTCCTTTTAGGCCTATAAGGACCAAGCTGTTTGCGCACCAGCAGGCCACGCCACCAAGCTTGAACTATTATAGCCGATTTAGTCATCTTTTCAGAATATTCGCGAGCCTTCTGTCTTTCATCTTTGAAGGTGACCCAATCTTTCATGAGCTTGTCATGAGTCTCAATCTAAAAGAAAAATACATTCATATTAGGTATCTAGCTGTACTAAACCCAAAAGGTACGCAGGTGTTATTGGAATAAATCCAATTAAAGTTTTACCGTCTTCTCTAGACCAACGCGTTTGTCCATCATGTTTTGGTAATCATTCTTCTTGATTTGAATTTGCAAGTCTATAGCTTCCATATCTTTGTCATATTTATCCATCCATTCTTCAACTTTTTTTAAAGTTTCCTAGAATATTTAAAATATTTATATTCATTCAAATACTTTATCTAAATTAGGTAAATACGCCTTATGCTCACATAATAATTCTGTAACAAAATATTCAAAAATACACACACACACACTTACATTAATAGCAATATTGACCAACAGCTCCACTTCTGAATGAACTCTCTGTTCGTTGTCAGTTCTCTCTTTGTAATATTCAATAGCATTATTATGAACACTTTCTTTATCAAATATTACTTGTTTATGTTGTTCCATACGAGCGTGCTGCCAATTATCAATGTAGCGATTTCTACATTCAGCATAGAGAGTTGAATCCTAGAAAAAAATGATATCATTGCACCTTGAAACACATTTGATTGTAAAAATTGTGTAGGTCTTCTAGGTACTTGGCAAATCAATATTGAGCAATAAAAAAATGGGTAAACTGATAATCTCACTTCAACTTGAGTTCTTAGAGAATCAATTTTAACATCAGTGTCGTAAATAACTAGTTTAATGTGGTTACGTTGCTGTCTCAGCTGTTTGTTCAGTTCTCTTTTTAAACTGTAAAAATAAAAAAGCTTTATTATTTATACATAAAGTAAAAGTTAACAAAAATTTAGGGATTTTAATCAATTTACAATCTCACATTTTATTTTTAGCTTCATCTTCAACAAGTGCAGCTCGATATTCGTCTCTAGCTATAACAGCATTTACGTAGGTGTCCAAACTCTTACAACTTTTATTCAATGACAGTTCAACGTATAAAACCGTTAGCACATCCGCAATATATTTTCTGTCATTATCCAATTTATTAATTTTGTATGAATCACAATTCAGGTTGTCTACATCAATACCGTCAAGTTCATCATTTACTGGTGGTTTGGTAACTCCATATTTTTTACCAAGCAAAGCTGTCCAGTCCGAGTGTGTTTTAATGATCCTCAATTCATTGTTACACTCAACTTTGAAAAAAATGATGAAAGTAATGTAATTAGTAGGTACTTTTCTTAGTTGTTAAGTAATCTTTGGCTATTTAAAAAGATGTATCTATCCTATTAGAAATAGAACTAAATACCAATTCGTTTGTTTTAGTTTCGAGTAAAACGTAGGTAAATAATAATTTGTAGTGGTCATACCTAATATTCGCAATTGTGTAATAGCATCTTCCAAAATAGTCCCAAATAAAGATGTCAGCAAATATGGTAATCTAAAAGGAAAAGTATTTTGGAATGTTAAAATAGTCAAGGTTTATTTTTAATTCTTTGTAATCAGTATGTTTTGATCTGTAAACGCGTATTAAATTGCAATAACCAATGCAATAACTAGTATTTATGATTGAAGGCAATAACCAAGTAAATTCACAAGAATAGAAGACATTTTTACGTGTCTACTGCGGCTACATCACCAAACGATCAGCCTAAGAGATTAAAAAAATATAAAAAACATACACTTCGCTATAGACTTCTTCGACTTCATCATCAGCTGCTACTTCATCACTTACATGGGACATAGACAAGGCGTCATTGAATGTTGAATGTACGGAATCCTGAAATAACAGAATAAGTCGTTTTCTAATCTCTCATTAAAAAAATACTATTTTCGATAGATGGCACTTTAATTTAAGTTAAAGATTGTCTCTGGTCAAGAGCATCTGATTAATAACAATAAGATGATATGAAATTAAATAAGATACTATCTATCTAAACTAGTATAATTTGTATTGAGTCCGATTTGGGTTACACTGGATGCAAAAATACTACCTGACATTTGCTATAAGCACAAATCGTGCAAAGCCAAAATCGTTGTCGTCGTTGTTGTTAATCGAATCGATTGCAAGGACTCCAATCCTCCAATGATGATGTCACATCACTATCGTAGCAAAGTTTGTTTTATATGTCGGCGGTAAATTCAAATAGCCATACTTATTAATTTATTTATTACCTGACTACCAATATTTATCTGCACTTCGGACATAGGATCAGTATTGTAAATGGTAGCTTTACCCCATGTATCCTCAACGACACTAGTAACACGCCCACGGTCCTTCGGTTCTGTAGACATTTCACTGCAAAATCCTTATAAAAACAAGTAAAAACAAAAACCTTTAAAGTAGGTAGCTTATTTCTGTTTGGGAATAGCTAAATTATAAATATGATTAAATTCGCATTCGGATACAAATAAAAAGTCAAATAACAATCAATAAAACTGTCAAATTGTCATATTATTTTTATACGACCTCAACCTATGTTCTATCTACATAAAACCTCATTGAAGTATTTAATAGATGTAGGTAGCAATCGGTAGCATGTAGGTAGGTACTCGGAGAAACAAACTTGAGAGATACAAGTTAGAAAAGACCATGGCAAAGACGTAATCCCATAGAATCCATGTTCGTCCGGGTGATAACTGTTACATCTCACTGGTTCGTCCCTTATAACATAAGCCATTTGTTGGCAACAGACTTATAGACACAGACAACTATAGATGCTAACGCATAGTAACCTTATAGTAACGCATGTAAGTATATATAATGCATAGAGATTCGCAAAAAGATTCACAATGTGTAGGTGGCGTTTCAGGACCTTTGTCAGCTCAACTAGCGAAAACTGTAAACGATTTGCTGCAACTTCCATCCGTGTATTAGCTCAAATTCAGAGACAGACAGGAATAAGGTAAGTACTTATGTTATAATTTAATTCCCGGCTGTCCCCGACTTTCAATTTCCGGTTTGTCCCCATTTAGGACGACAAACGGGATTGACCCAGCGGAATAGGTAATAAAAAAATTAGCGTTTTGTTTTGTTTTGCTATAGTATGTTAATTCGAATTAATGAAAACTTTTTTAATAAGCACATTTATTTGTAAACAAAAAATACAGGCGCAGAAAATAAATTACAATAAAACAGGCCAGTTAGGGAGCTCTCTATATGATTTGACTTATTGTGTTGGTACCGTCTGCATGTAATATAATTAGTATTACATTTTTTATAGCGTGACCTGCACTGGTATTCTGGTCTATTGTGACAACAGTTACTTTACTTAATTATGAATTTTCTTTTAATATATATTTGTATGTCGAATTTACGACGAAGTAAGGACCTGAAATATTTTATAAGATCTTTTGTAACCTACTTCATGCAAATAAATAATATTTCTATTTCTTTGACTTTGAGCGATAAGGCCGCTTTCTAACATTCAGACCTAAGCTTTGTTTTTTATATTTGGTGTTATTTGAAAATGATGTTTACAATAAATAATTTATTTCTTATTCTTTTTTTAGGACATTCCACACATCGCCATCTAGCTCCAAGCTAAGTAACTGGACTTGTGTTATGGGTGCTAGACAACGGATATAAGTACTACTTATATACTTTTCGTTTTTTGTAAATATAAATTTAATTTATCTGCCAATACAGTCTCTCAAATGATAATATGGGAAGCTCCCAAAACAATAAGTAGGTAGGTAATTATTTCTTCTTCTTTCCTCCTTTCTTCTTCAGCTTAAATGGTCCAAGTTCCTGTCGGACCAACAGCCCGCGCCACCAAGCTTGCACTATAATTGCTGATTGAGTCATCTTTATACGGTACGCTTTCGCTTTGGCGCGATCGTCTTTGAACTTAATCCAGTCTTCCATCAGCTCTTTGTGTTTCGCCAACTGAGAAAAACAAAACAAATGGTTGTCTGTAAAGTCGATTTACGGACGATAATTTTACGTAATAACGTCATTCATAAGAAAACGATGAAAAATTTAGATTTTTCTTTGTTATATTCTTAATTCTTTATACTTACTTATATTTTTTCTTTTTTTTTCCTATTTTTTCCTTCATATATATTTTTTCCTTTATATAAGTACTAGCTGCGCCTCACGGTTTCACCCGTGTTAGTCCCGATCCCGTGAAAATATATGACGAAAATTAAGTAGCTTTTGCGTTAATCCAGGTCTATGAGATACAGAGGGAAGCCCTATCGCTCGCATAATCTTTTTTAAAAGCAAATATATTTACCGTCTGTTCGAGCTCCATTCTATCGTCTCGTTGAACCTGATACCTATTCTTCATGATCTGTACCTTGAGATCTGCCGCCTCTATATCTTTGTCGTACTTAGTCATCCAATCTTCTATTTGTTGTAAACAATCCTGCAATTAGAACATAATTATATCACTCAATCTATACATATTTATTCATACACTAGCTGTGCTCCGAGGTTTCACCCTCGTAAGTCCTGATCCCGTGGGAATATCAAAATGAAAAGTAGCCTATAGCTTTCCTCGGTAAATGGAGTATCCAACAAAAAAATATTTTTTCAATTCGAACCAGTAGTTCCTGAGATTAGCGCGTTTAAACAAACAAACTCTTCAGCTTTATAATATTAGTATGAATTTTTCATTATTTTCAACAGCTAAAATTACTATTATTGGAATGATTTTTTTCTAATAATATTGATCTAATAAATTAATGACTTGAAAGACTTTTTTTAAACTTGATCTCGAGCAATAGGTACAGTCACATTACCAATCAGCTGAACCCCTCGTGACATAGAGCTCACTCGCAAAATCTGTAAAGTAATGATACATGATTCTGTTTTCTTTAAACAATATACTATACAATACAATTTAAAAAAAATAACAAACTAGGTATGTAAATACTATATTTTTTTTTTACAGATATGCGAATGAGCTCTGCCTGCCTAGCATGAAGACCAAAACACGATACGATAAAGCGATATAACTACATCAACTCTCAAAATATGATAGATAAAGCCGCCATGTTGAATTTTTATCATAATTTTTATCGCAATTTATTATAAAAATTCAACATGGCGGCTTTATCTATCATATTTTGAGAGTTGATGCAGTTATATCGCTTTATCGTATCGTGTTTTGGTCTTCATGCTAGCCAGGCTGGGTCACGTGGGGTTCAGCTAATTGGTAATGTAACTGTACCTTAGAATTTTGCTTGAGTTGAAAACATTCTTAAAATAGCCGTTTTGGAGGAGGCTCTAGGGTGGGTCTGCAAATTCTGCAATTTTGAAATAGACCGTACAATCCACGGTCAAAAGTTTCTGGTCACCGTAACGTTTACAATCCTGTGCAGCACTATTTAAACATAACAACGTAACCTGTGGATCGAACCTACGTCGGTTGGTGTAACGGGTGGCAGCTTATATCTCTCGGCCAACTAAATACATAGCTAACATGTTGAAAATAATAATCACACTGAGTACTTTTAATTCAAGTATTTAAGTTTGTGTGTAACGTGTATTAGAAGAAAGTCGTAAGTCCAAAACTTGTTGAAAGTATTATTATAGCAAAATGATCATTTACTTATGACCCATACTATACATAGTACTCACATTATTGACAATAGCGATCAACAACTCCACCTCCTGATGTATTCTCGTTTCCTGATCGATTTGTTGCTTGTAATATTCAACCTTCTCAGCCGGAGTACGTTCTTTGTCCTTTATTGTTTGACGGTTTTGTTCCGTTCTTGCGTTCTGCCATTTTTTTATGTAGCGGGTGCGACATTCGGCTAACAGGGTTGCATCCTGAGAATATAATAAGACATATAATTAACTGGCTCTTCGCCGCATGAAGAATCGGAAAGCTGTCGGATCCGATGGAGTCCCTATCGAAGTGTGGAAGGTGATGGGTCCTCGTGGTGTGGGCATCTTGACCAACCTCTTTAACCGCATACTCGAGACCGGCGAGATCCCTGCCCAATGGAGATTGAGTGTTATAACCCCAGTTTTCAAGGGCAAGGGATCGGTGCAGGAGTGTGGCAGTTATCGAGGTATAAAGGTCATGTCCCACACCATGAAGCTCCACGAGCGGATAGTCGACTCTCGGATCCGACAGGAGTGCACTGTCTCTGGGTGTCAATATGGTTTCCGCCCCGGGCATGGCACCATGGACCCGGTTTTCGCCCTAAGGATCGTTATGGAGAAATACAGGACAAAGAATACGCCTCTGCACTTTCTATTCCTAGATTTGCAGAAGGCCTTCGACTGTGTTCCTCGCATGATGATCTGGTGGGCGCTGCGGTCCAAAGGGGTGCCGGAGGCTTATGTTGAAATCATCAGAGACATGTACCGAAATTCTGATTCCGTGGTGCAAACTGCTGTTGGCGACACTAAGCCCTTCCATGTTACCGTTGGAGTCCACCAGGTTTCCGTCCTAAGCCCGTTCCTATTCAGCGTAATATTGGATGCACTGTCCGTAGCCATCAGGGATACACACGAGCAGCCGCCGTGGCTGCTCATGTACGCTGATGATATTGCGCTGGCGGACTCGGATAAGGGGCGGCTGGTCCAACGTGTACACACGTGGAAGGAGTCGCTTGAGAACGGCGGTTTGCAACTGAATGTGGCGAAGACAGAGTACTTGGCTTGCAATACCACAGATCCCACACCTGTCTGCGTAGACGGTCATATGGTCGAGCGAACAGACCAGTTAAAGTACTTGGGGTCTGTGCTTCACGCGTCCGGCGACATCGATTGCGACGTCAAGTCACGTATTTCAGCGGCTTGGGCCAAGTGGCGTGAGGTGATTGGTGTCATTTGCGACCCCAAAATGCCGGTTAAACTAAAGGGACAGGTCTATAAAACCATCATTAGACCTGTCCTTTTGTATGGTAGTGAGGCGTGGCCGGTGCTTGAGTGACATAAGCAGGAGCTGCATGTCACGGAGATGAAGATGTTGCGCTGGATGTGTGGAGTGACGCGAAAGGATCGCGTCAGGAACTCCCGCATCCGGGGCAGCCTTCATGTCCGAGACATTGCAGATAAATTGCAAGAATGTCGCCGCTGGTACGGTCACGTCTTGCGAAAACCGGCTAGTTACGTGGGGAATAAATGTCTTGCCATGGCGCCTCCGCCGGGCCGTGGCAGACTGGGTAGACCCAAGAAGTGCTGGCTTGACGTCGTAAAGGGTGATATGCGTGCAAATGGCCTTACAACCCAGGATGCCGAAGATCGTGCGAAGTGGAGGCGTAAAAGTAGGAAAGCGAACCCCGGGCTCCCGAGAGGGATGCAACCGGGAACATCGCTCGGATGATGATATAATTAACTGGCTACACCTAGCGGACTTACTAGCGTTAGTGTCTCTTTAAATGTCTATAGATATTGATTTTCTATATAACACACAGAAAAAGAATACTTATTACGAACTACAAAATTTAACAGTTAGGTCGAATTACCAAAAATACTTTCTTAATGCGTCTTTCTACGACCTTAAAGGAACCCCCATACAAAGGTTCAGACTCGAAAATCTTGTAGTTTCAGAGATGTATGATGAGTATTTTTCTCTTTCATACAGGGTGAAATTTTTGTATGGGTCTCTAGAGCTATATCCTAAACAAACTAGGTAAGTACTTTAGAATAGTAAGCGAAATAGTTATACAAAATGGCGTTTTGTAAAGTTATTTGGCTCTAATAGTTCCTCGTACCTCTATTTGATTCCTAAGAATATCAATATTAACATCTGTATCGTAGTTAACAGACAAGAAGTGATTCCTTTGTTGGCGCAACTGTTTTGCTAACTCTCGACGCATACTGAAATAAATTATATATTTTGTTATTCCGGGCCTTTTGGAGAATATTGATGGGTTATTTATCAACTAAGGGGCTGTAGCGTCGATTCAAACATATAGGTAGTAGCTAAGGCATATGAAAAGGTACGAAATTGAGCCAGCCTGCTGGGAGCAGAAGGCAGCCCAACGCCCGGAGTGGAGGCGTCTCGTTAATCAGCACGTCTCTGATTTTGAATAAGAACGATGTGCTGATTTAGAACTCAAACGAGACGCGATAAAGGCCAGACCACCCTCGGCCATTTCGTATCATATTGTAAATGGTGTGCTTACGTGCCTGATAAGCAATAGAACATTTTCTGCAAAAATCGGGTACGCCAGTCACCAAAAAGCACACCATAGACGAGCCGCTGAACATCGAGGCTCGTCATCTTCTTCTGCATAGGTTGCCAGAAATAGTCATTGTGGCCGAAATCGGTCAGGGAGACATCATCATCAGGTAGTAGCTACACTAGCTGTGTTTCAGGCTACCCGATTTGTTCTCCTTACCTTCGGTTATTACTCTCTTCTAGTATTAGCTCCGTGCGATGTTTGTCCTGCTCGTGGATTGCGTTCACCGTTTCAACTAAGGAACTGTAGCGTCGTTCAAGACATAGCTCCCGGTAAGTATTTATTATCTTTTCTACTATCAACTTTCTGAAAAAAAAAAGAAGTTAAGTGCAAGTCGGATTCGCACAGTGACAGTTCCGTTCATTTAAAAGGACCTCTGTGGCTCAGCGTGCGAATGCCCGCCTGCCACGCAAAAGGTTGGGTACAATATTGGGTAATTATTTTTTATTTGTAAAATTAACAAGTAAAATTCCTGGCTAGGGAAATTTTCCCTTTTCATAAATCTATTGATTCAGTTTTATTTTTTGCCAAAATTGTGCACTTTAAGCATTTTTCGCTATTTCTTATAATTTAGGAAATAGCACTGAAAGCTCTTTAAAAAATCCTTCCAATCCAATCCATCCTGTATCTGTTCATGAGAAAAAAAAGATTTAACGAGGTGAAAAATAATCCTGTACTTACTTATAATAATACTAGCTGCGAATCGCGATTTCATTCGCGTAAGTCCCGATCCCGTGGAAATATCGGGATAAAAAGTTGCCTATTTGTTAATCTAGGTCTCTAGCTATCTACTTATCGAGTTTCATCGCAATCGGTCCTGTAGTTTTTGCGTGAAGGAGTACCAAACATATGTATCATTATTGATGTATCATTTATTTACGAAAAGCAAGAAATTATTCTCTAGGGTCTTTATGAAGAGTTTGCATGATAATAATATAACTATGTTAATTTGAAGTTATCAAAAAATTAAAGGAAACACCTAAAGTGCGTGAAAATCAAATATTTAATTTCAAATCGAGAAAATTACCCTTATTTATCTAATTTTGCTTTTCATTTCTCGCTTAAAGAAGTCTTTATGAGGAAAGGGTACCGGGGCTCTCTCCATACAAACTATTACAAACGTAGTCGACTGTTTTCTCCCTGGATAATGACACTAGAGCAAATATTTTTGATGCATACAACTTATAATCTTAATTTCTATGATAATTAGAAAATGAAAAAAATAACAAAAAATAATGGTATAGTCATGGCAGTTAAAGGTTTTATGGCACAAAAATATTTGTGGTAGGGTCATTATCCAGGGAGGAAACAGTCGACTACGTTTGTATGGAGAGAGCGCAGGTACCCTTACCCTTTCACCTTAATCAGTGTGTTGTTACCTGTCGCCCTCAATTTTTTTAATCTTGTACTCTTCTTTCTCCAAATTCTTTAGGTCGATAGTTTCCAGTTCGTCAACTAAGTAATGGTGTTCTACGCCAAACTTTTCACCGAATAACTTGCTGTAATCGGCATACACTTTCATTATATGCAATTTATTGTTACATTCCCCTGTAAAATAAAAACCAACATACTTACGTACAGTATGGGTCTAAATAGGTAAATGATCAGAAGGCCAATTCTCGTAAATAACATTGTTCAAATTACATTTCAATATCATTTCGATCACAAATACCCTCAAAGTAGCTCAAAATACCCTCAAAGTTCGCTTTTTGTAAACAATAAACTGACTTGGGTATCTTTTGCAATCGAAATGCAATCAGAATGATATTGAAATGATATTATTTACTAGAATTGGCCTTCTGTTTGCTACAATAATACTATCAACAAGTATTGAAGTTTCTTCCTTACGACCTTCTTTTAATAGACGTTACACACAAACTTAAATACTTGAATTAAAAGTACCTACTTAGTGAGATTATTATTATCAACATGTTAGCTATGTCTTTAGTTGTGTGAGTGGTATAAGCTGCCACCCGGTACACCAACTGACGTGGGTTTGATATGGATCCACAGGTTACGTTGTTATAATGTTCAAATAGTGCTACACAGGATTATAAACGTTACGGTGGGCAGAGACTTTTGACCGTGGATTGTACTTATAAAAATTTAATTTTTATGGTTCCGTACGCAATGGTAAAAACGGAACCCTATTACTAAGGCTTCACTGTCTGTCTGTCTGTCCGTCCGGCCGTCTCCCTCTGTCTGTATGTCATCAGGCTGTATTAGCTAGACAATTGAAATTAACACACTTCTGTTTCTGTTGAAGCTATAACAATAAATACTACTAGTAGTTCGCCCCGAACTGAGACCTCACGAGTTTTTTTCAGCGTTTATTATATTTCAGCGTAAAGTACTAAAATGTATAAAATAACGACGAAAGACTCCAAATACGACAGGTCTATCTTATTTGAATGATAGGTGCCTAGTATCGCTATTATCTGACATTGGATGATTTAGAGAATCCAAACACGATAGGCATAACTTGTTGTTGTTGTTAAGTTCTAAAAGCATAGGCCAGCTCAATCATCACACCCTGGACATCCGTTGACTCTTTATTTTTACTCAAGACATTTTGAATGTGTCCAACATAATATCCAGAAGATAGTAATTCCTTTCCTTCCTTCCTTATGTATCTACTTATCATAATGTTACGTAAGAGGAAACGAGAAGACCAGCTCGAGAACGAGAATATATTAGAGAAGTTTGAGGCCAATATGTCCTGTAATAAGTCCCTAAACTAAAATATAACAAGTCAATAAAAATTATAAAAAAATTAGTCACAAATTTAATAATTATCAGAGTCTCTAGATCGGCTAGAACCGAACATTCCTACTATTTAATACTATCCACCACTATTATTGTAAAACAGCCCATGATTATGAAATAAATAATTATAGGAAATGAAGCAAAGAGAGTTCGGACGATTTGGGGCAAAGTAATAAATTTCTATAAATTTTAAATTTAAATAAATTTGGATTAAGAATATTGTAAATAGTAAGCGTGTTACATTGTGAATTTGTGATGCTACACCTTCGTTATTTTTCTTTTGCAATCACAATGTAACACGCTTACTATTTAAGTACAATATTCTTAATCCAAATTTATTCGATTTTATTTTCTATTTTTTAGTTGGACTTTTTTTATTAAAGCGTGTTTTTTTTAGTTTTTTATTCTATTAATTTATTTTATACTTTTTGGTCTTTGATAACTTAATATGTTAGATCGGACCCTGGTTACTATTGAAAGACAAACTACTCGTCAAGACGATTCTAACGAGCCTAAACTCGATGAGGTTGTGTCGTTTCATTGCGAAGTTCCTATGACCACCTTCCAGTTCCATCATCAGACCCTGGTTACCATTGAAAGACAAACTACCCGTCAAGGCAATTCTAACGAGCCCAAACTCGATGGGGTTGTGTCGTTTCATTGCGAAGTTCCTATGACAACCTTCCAGTTCCATCATCAGACCCTGGTCACCATTGAAAGACAAACTACTCGTCAAGACGATTCTAACGAGCCCAAACTCGATGGGGTTGTGTCGTTTCATTGCGAAGTTCCTATGACAACCTTCCAGTTCCATCATCAGACCCTAGTCACCATTGAAAGACAAACTACTCGTCAAGACGATTCTAACGAGCCCAAACTCGATGAGGTTTTGTCGTTTCATTGCGAAGTTCCTATGACCACCTTCCAGTTCCATCATCAGACCCTGGTTACCATTGAAAGACAAACTACCCGTCAAGGCGATTCTAACGAGCCCAAACTCGATGGGGTTGTGTCGTTTCATTGCGAAGTTCCTATGACAACCTTCCAGTTCCATCATCAGACCCTAGTCACCATTGAAAGACAAACTACTCGTCAAGAAGATTCTAACGAGCCCAAACTCGATGAGGTTTTGTCGTTTCATTGCGAAGTTCCTATGACCACCTTCCAGTTCCATCATCAGACCCTGGTTACCATTGAAAGACAAACTACTCGTCAAGACGATTCTAACGAGCCCAAACTCGATGGGGTTCTGTCGTTTCATTGCGAAGTTCCTATGACCACCTTCCAGTTCCATCATCAGACCCTGGTCACCATTGAAAGACAAACTACTCGTCAAGACGATTCTAACGAGCCCAAACTCGATGAGGTTGTGTCGTTTCATTGCGAAGTTCCTATGACAACCTTCCAGTTCCATCATCAGACCCTGGTCACCATTGAAAGACAAACTTCTTGTCAAGACGATTCTAACGAGCCCAAACTCGATGGGGTTGTGTCGTTTCATTGCGAAGTTCCTATGACCACCTTCCAGTTCCATCATCAGACCCTGGTTACCATTGAAAGACAAACTACTCGTCAAGGCGATTCTTGACGAGTAGTTTGAATGAATGAACTATGAAGTATGGATAATGAAATAATTCCTGCAGATTCCCTCAAGCTCTATCATCAGATCAGTTCCATGGTACCATATTATTGTCACCGAAGTTACGCCCTTTCATTTGATACCCCACTCGGGTATATTTGCAGTATAGTTTGTGTGCCATATAGGTAGATCCCCTTTTGGACCCCTATCTCCGTAACCCCCTGACCGATCCTGCTCATGTTCGAACTTAAAAATTCTATGGACCACAACTACTTGTATACCAAAAATCATGAAGATCAGAGCAACGGTACTCAAGTTATCGTCGAACAAACATACAAACATACAAACATACAAACATACAAACATACGAGCGACCGACCCTTCTC
Source organism: Idaea aversata (assembly GCA_907269075.1). Classification (NCBI taxonomy): domain Eukaryota; kingdom Metazoa; phylum Arthropoda; class Insecta; order Lepidoptera; family Geometridae; genus Idaea; species Idaea aversata. The sequence continues at coordinate 3,851,417 of OU026100.1, forward strand.
AACACTAGACCTCTCTCGCTTCGCTCGTTCGGTCAAAAACAGAAATAAAATTGCATCGTGCGAGCTTCGTACAGTCGTACCATATAAATACACACTAAGCGAACGCTCGGCCGAGCTACATGGTAGGCGGAGTGGGGGGGTGTTAGGTTTTATTTTCGTTATGGAATTTCTTGATTCGGTCGCCGCGATAAAAGCTATGCAATAGCTTAAAACTTTTTAACCTTATAACATGGTAACGGACTCCTTCTTGCGTTTATTTAAAAAACGAAGACTTATCTACCCACAAAAATATACTTATAAAAAATTTTGTCATCCAACAAATAGTCGTCCGACATTTGTCGTCCAACAAATTGTCGTCCGACATTTGTCGTCCGACATTTGTCGTCCGACATTTGTCGTCCGTCAATAGTCGTCCGACAAATAGTCGTCCGACATTTGTCGTCCGTCAATAGTCGTCCGACATTTGTCGTCCGTCAATAGTCGTCCGACAAATAGTCGTCCGACATTTGCCGTCCGACATTTGTCGTCCGACATTTGTCGTCCGTCAATAGTCGTCCGTTAAAAAATACCATATGTACGTCTTAATACACTCGCAGCCAAATTAAAAACAGTAGGCCCAGGCATACATTTTCGCGCCGTAGATAGCTGTCTACTCTCCATCCGTCTTATTGTTTGTTTACTGTATAGAAATTGTAATTTTATGGCAATAAACGATTATTTTTTTTTTTTTATTTATTTACGCTTTTTCGATCAGGTCACGTGTCCTGACGCGAGTTTAAGATTTTATACCCATTACAGAAAAAGTGCTCAACGCCGCTAAAGAAGTTTTCACTTCAAAAATATAATAATTGAATCGACACGAAAAGAATAAGAAGATTCCTGTGTGAATAATTTCAATAATGTAGGCGTTGCTGTGATAATTCCTTTGTGTCGGTCCCCATGGGAGATGGCTCGTTGGAAGGCCTAGATTAATTGACCAGCTAAAGGCCAATTCTCGTAAATAACACCTGGTCCTGCAAGCCTGTCTTGTTGGACTGACTGCTAACAGTGCTGAGTGTGCCACTTGCTGACATCTGACTGGCATTACGTGGCACAGAATAGGGTGTCTTAGCGTAGCGAAGAGGAGGGGGGGGGGCGTAGGGACTGACCGCCTCAGGCGCCACCATTAGGAGGGCGGCAGAATTGGGAAAAAAAAAACTAAATCAAAATCGGTTCAGCCGTTTGGGAGCTACGATGCCACAGACACGTCAAACTTAAAATAACACCTCGTCGTTTTTGCCTCGGGTGTAAAAATATTTTGTGCGGTCACTGGCGGTCAGTCAGAAATTTAATTTTTCAAGAAATTAGCTCTTACCCACTAGCACAAATTGAGTGTCTTTCCCGCCCGCCCAATACAGTAGTGGCAAATCACGAGTCTCCCCGCATCTTTACATGATTTTGAAATGAATATTATTCGTTCAATTCTTTCATATCGTTACGTTTTTTCATTATTGAAGTTATACTTCTTTAGGCGCGTTATGAAAAAATGATGAGAGTGAATTTTTATGATGCGCGTGCAGCACCTTCACACGGTAAATTCACATGTTGAAGCTGTCCGCAAACCGCTTATTAATTATAGCTTTCAATCAGGGGCAGACGGATTTTTGTGCTGCAGCCCACGGCCAAAAAACCCTGGCTGTATTTAGAAACCTATACCGTGGGCCTCAACGTTTGTTGCAGACTGTACCTACCTAATGGTACCTACTAAATGGGATGGGATAAGTTGGGATGGGATGAGTTGGTAAGGAATGAGTTGGGATGGGATGAGTTGGGATGGGATGGGATGGTGGACGGACGGACAGACAGACGGACGTATAACTTCTCACGCGCGTACAAAATAAGTACACGCATCCATTTTTATTTTGATGTCGAAGTTTTGATTATATCAAAAGGGCGGCAAATTGCCAACATATTAAGGTGCAATGGCGTCTTTTGTAGTCGGAGGCTAAGATCCACTTCGGGTCGCTGAGCCAGCGTAAATAAATAAGCTGTGATAATTACCCAAGACTCGAAATTCCATGATAATGTCTTCCAAAATAGTGGCGAACGTAGCTGAATACAAATAGTGCAAGCTGAAACATTCACATTAACAAGTAGGTATACGGTATGCGTAGTGAGAGTTTTTTTCCTATAGCAAATGCTACTATCACGTCTGCGTAAGTAAACAAGAAAATTCTATAGTATAATAGTAGATTAAACAACAAGTAAAAAAAAAAGGTAATTTAATTCGAGGGACTAAGTTGGATCCCGAGAGCAGCGAAGGATTCTATAGTTGAATTGATTCTAGATTAGAATCTTGAGCGGAGCGAGGGATACAAGTAGGTACTTACCGAGTTTTTTTTTACGAGTTGTGTACTCTACTTTTTACCATTGACTGCGAGAAAATAAATTTAGAAATGGTTCAAGAGATTGTGCCTCATTTTCGTTACTGAAAGAACTCATCACTACATAGTATAAAACAAAGTCGCTTTTTCTGTCCCTATTTCCCTTTGACTGCTTAAATCTTTAAAACTACGCAACGGATTTTGATGGGGTTTTTTTTAATAGCAGTGATTTAAGAGGAAGGTTTATATGTATAATACATGCATAATATAGCCGTGCGAAGCCGGGGCGGGTCGCTAGTTTTATTATAATTTATGTTATTAGAAGTTTGAATAACTTAAAACAACCACTCCCTGCTTAACAGATAAGAGCTCAATACAAAGCAACAACAGTGTTGCCACTTGCAAGCATAGTTTTGTCTTTGGTACAGACAGCCTTAACTTAAGTTTTCTAAGTTAATATACTTCTTCTTCGTGTCAACGGCGATCAATGCAATGCACCTTGATCAAAGCACTCCCGCGCAAAACTTAGCCACGACAATCGCATTATATAAAACATTCCTCTTGAATCACTCTATCTATTAAAAACCCGCAATGAAATCCGTTGCGTAGTTGTGAAAATCTAGGAATAGGTACATAGCGACAGACAGAAGGAAGCGACTTTGTTTTATATGTAGTGATATAGTTTTACGCAAACTTACGTGAAAGGTTCTGGTTTTGCTGCAGCTTCCTGGAAAACATTAATAGTAAAAATACCTAAATAAAAATATAAAACAAATTATACACAAGCCATGTTGCTTAGCCATAACACAAGCACATGCTTAGCTTGAAGCTAGATGGAGTTGTGTGCGAAGTCGTTTTTCGCTAAGGGTTTTTTAAACGAAACGGACGGAACGGTTCTTTATAGACATTTTTTTATATTCATTATTTTAGCATTATTATCTATACTAATATTATAAAGCTGAAGAGTTTGTTTGAACGCGCTAATCTCAGGAACTACTGGTTCGAATTGAAAAATTATTTTTGTGTTGGTTAGGCCGTTTATCGAGGAAAGCTATGGGCTACTTTTTATCCCGATATTCCCACGGGATCGGGAGTTACGCGGGTGAAACCGCGGAGCGCTGCTAGTCAAATATATATAGGCGACAAAATTAACAGGTTCGATTCTTGGCTTTGCTACCTGTTAACTCTCCAAGCCGATGTGCAATTATGGTCTTAACTTCATAATTGCACATCTTTATTAATCTAAACTAATATTATAAAGAGGAAAGATTTTTAGGTTTGTTTGTAACGAATAGGCTCCGAAGCTACCGGACCGTTTTTGATGAAACTTGGTATCAGAATACTATTTAAAAAAAAAAACCTTAGCTCTTTATTTCAAAAGTTCGTTTGTTCTACAAAATACATAGATACATGTTTAGAAAATTTTACACCAATAGTATCCAATATTTTAACCTAATTCTCTTATTATAGTATTAAGTAACTCCTTTTTCTTGTGAACTAAGTTACGTGACATCGAATTGTTTCACTCTGAGACATAAATATGTCTCATGTGCATATAATTTACTGAGACAAAGCAGTTACTTACGCGCAAACGTAGACAATAAAAATGCATATTAGGTACTATTTTGTATTACCTACTATGATTCATTGGGAATAACATAGGCTTTTTATTCCGACATTCTCACGGGATCGAGAGTTACGCGGTAGGAACCGCGGAGCGCTGCTAGTCGTTCATAATTGTAGTGGGGGCATACGCTGAGAAATTCTCAGCTAAAATCACAAGGTTCGGCGCGGCGGTGGTCTATTAGAAGGTAAATAGTGTTCTGAGATTACAAACCTCTACAACGGATTTTGAAGACTCATTATACCTCGTAAGCCGACTAACGTTCACACCTGAAGGCACCGAAAATAAAGACATCTCCATTTTTATATAAAATATTAAAAAAACAAATCAAAATAAAAAATAAGCATTAGAAAATAAAACCGTCAAAGAAATAAATCAAAGAGAATTTAAATACAAATAAATAAAAACTGACAGAAATTGATCATGTCATTCATCCATTAGAGTCATGGAATTAAAGAGACTAGGTTTAAGAAGTTCCATATATATTCTCTTTAGTAGGGCTTTCCGGCCAAGTATTGCGTAGATCGATAGGTCATTCATCCCGAAGGCCGTGGGTTCGACTCTCGGCCATGTAATTTTCATATGAATTTTGTGCCGCTAATTAACATTGCTCTTACGGTGAAGGAAAACATAATGAAACCAGAATTGTTTTTGAGTTCGTTCCTTGGGATACGGTCGGCTTCTGAGCAAGTCTACTCCATCAAAAACATATGGCTAGGACATGCATTAGCCTGAAAAGCTTGTATTAACAGGCGCTGTATAAATAAAATTACACGAAAAGGTCAAATTATAGATATATAGTAGGACTTTCTAATCTTTAGCTAGATTTATAAAAAAACGGTTGCCAACAGAAGTGAAAAATTATAGTAAAATAAAAAAAACTTAAACTTATTTTTTTTAACTTATTTACTAAACAACTACAAAATATCTGCATATATGCACACATTGTAGCTGCGTCTCGTAACGGTGTCGTGAGTTCAGATATTTTATCTTATCTAAAAACTATCGACCCGCCCCGGCTTCGCACGGCTATATTATGCATGTATTATACATATAAACTTTCCTCTTGAATCACTCTATCTATTTAAAAAAACCGCATCAAAATTCGTTGCGTAGTTTTAAAGATTTAAGCATACATAGGGATATAGGGACAGAGAAAGCGACTTTGTTTTATACTATGTAGTGATGATGATAGTGATAGTGATATGCGTACCGTGCTAAAAGAAGTTTTATCTAAAAATCGTATCGGCTGTTTCAGAGACGCAGCCGCAATGAAGTTCGTTCAAATAAAAGATCGTCGATCAGGTGGGATAATATATTTTCTGCAATTCAAACCTACATTAATATCAAGATAAAATTGCAAATGATATATTAATACAAATACTGTAAAACCTAACGATAATCAATACCAAACTTAAGGCTTCGCCAGACAGACACGTTTATTACAGCTGTTGGTTAGAAGCTTTATTAAGGTGAAAGGGTACCGGCGCTCTCTCCATACAGACGTAGTCGACTGTTTCCTTCCTGGATAATGACACTAGCACAAATATTTTTGTAGCTTATAACCTATAACTGCCATGACCATGCCCCTATGTTTTATTTTTTTTTAATCTTAATTTCTATGATAATTAGAAAATGAATAAATCAAGACATCGGGGCATAGTCATGATAAGTATACGTTTTATGGCACAAAAATATTTGTGCTAGTGTCATTATCCAGGGACGAAACAGTCGACTACGTTTGTATGGAGAGAGCGCCGGTACCCTTTCACCTTAAGTCAAAGTTTAGACGGTACAATGTAATTAGAATAACAATATAATCAGCCGGGCGAGGATAAACATTTTCTCAAAAGGTAAAGAAATAACCCTTATTTTTACTCGAGTAACAATGCTTTTCCTAATATTAAGGAGGTACGGAGTGAGAATTGCAGACCCACCGTAGAGCTCCAAAACTGTTATTATTAGAATGTTTTCAAGTCAAGCAAGACTCTAGCTAGGGTCTTGCTCGAGTTCAAGTTTAAAGTCTTTCAACTCATGAATTTATTAGATAAATATTTTTCAATAGTACTTACTTCATTTTAGAACTCTACGGTGGGTCTGCATATCTCACTCCGACCGTACCTAAATAAAAAATTCTGGCTGCATAAGAGCTGCTGCATATATCAAAAAAGTTCGCGCGCAAAACAAACGCGCAAAAAAGAAATACGGTCGTATTATTTTTTCATTTCATTGACGTTTATTAGCCATTGCTATCTCATTTGAGTTCGATTTAACTTTGAAATTATAATGTACTACCTACCTGTCCCGGAAAACGTTGTTTTTCCATATAAAAAAGATAAATGAAGAACCGCTCGACCGATTTTGTGCAAACTTCACATAAACCATCTACTAAATATTCCGAACAAAGCTTAAACATTTGATTTGGATAGGTGAGCCCGTTCTTGATTACAACGAAATCTTAATATATATAAATCTCGTGTCACAATGTTTGTCCTCAATGGACTCCTAAACCACTTAACCGATTATAATAAAATTCGCACACCATGTGCAGTTCGATCCAACTTGAGAGATAGGATAGCTTACATCCCGATATTCCCACGGGATCGGGAGTTACGCGGGTGAAACCGCGTAGGGCAGCTAGTGTGATTATAAAATATGCCGCTAAGCAAGTCTATTGTTATTCTAACTAATCGCACATTTAAGGAGGTTTTAAACTTTGCCATAATACAATGTGGTTCGACTAGGGTATAGTACGAATGGGGGTTTCCTTTTGACTACTAAACGAACAAAATTCGAACTATTTTTTTGATTAAATTAATGTTATGTTTACAGGAATATCAGCATTTTTTTTTAAATAAAGATCTTTAATGTTTTTAATAGCAATTTAAACCCAATTAACAAATAAAACATCAAGACCAATGATCTTTAACTCCGAGAAACAGTTGATTTTCGAGTAGGGACAAGTGGGGTTCTTTGAAACGCGGGGTACAATGAAACGATTCAAATAAAATCTTCAATTTTTCAAATTTCCGCCCTCTTTTTACTCGACCAATCGCGTGCTTCGACGGGTTATGCGTGAAGTTAGTTAAATGGAGACTACCTGTTGTTGGTTTGATTTGCGAGCGAATAAATTGTTTTAAAGGGTCAAAAGTTGAAATTAAAGTCTAAAAATCAATGTGATTTGTGAAAAAACAGTTGAAGATTGGTAAGTGATATGTTTTTCCTAAATTAAACTACATATTTAAGATTTAATTGAGGCACTTTGCAGCCATAACCTCAGAGTAAACTGATGGTTAGCTTTTGCATTTTTTTGGACGTGATGGGGCACAATCAAACGGGGTTCAATGAAACGGTGTTTCACAGGAATTTCACGTTAGTTAACATTTTTTTTATTTATTATCACTTATTGGTGTATTGTATAGATTATAGCTGTTAGTTATCTATTACTTATTTAATAAGATATTTCATGTTACAGAAAAAGTGCATAATGGTGAGAAATAGGCAACGAAAAACTGATAAAAGACTACAAATAGTGAACAAAATATGCGGGAGGCCGTTGAACTGGTGCAAAATGGCATGAGTCTCAAAAATCCAAGAGTTTCGATTGTTATAAACGCACGAGCCCTATAGCGTTTCATCGCACCCCAGGGGGTGTTTCATTGTATCCCAGATCTGGGGTACATTGAAACAGAGAAATGGTTTCCGTAGACCGTAATAAAAATAGGGTTAGAGTTGATTATTGATCTGATTTAAATGACTAATTATTAGTTTAATAAGCAAAGTTTCTAATAGTACGAAAAAAAAATTAAGATAATAACTATTGATTATATAAAACTCAAAAATGCTTTTTTCGTTTCAACGTGCCCCACTTGTCCCTAAATTTAACCTCAAAATTTTCGAATTCAGTTACCTCCTATTTTCAAAAATCTACAGGAACAGCTGATTTTCGTAGTAAACAATAAACCGACATTTTCGAATTTTGAAAAGTCGTAGAACAAAAGTTGTTCGGCTTAACGTCTAGAACCCCCTTTCCTATTACACCACCCCCGTCAAAACGCATTGTATAACGAAAAACAAATACACAATTTTAAAATATATGACTAAAATAAAATAGGACAATCTTATTTACTATCGGTATAAAATTCAATACTTTATTACAATATAACCAATAGATATATTTACAAATTGAGGTACACATTTTTTTTAAATAAGCATTGTATCTATCTACTAGTTGACGTACTCAGTAACGTCGCTCAGCGAATCATTAGTTGAAATAATTCATCAACAGCTTAGTCTCGCTTTTCTAAGTGATTTACGTCAAAAAAGGGACAAGCTGTAAGACTGATTAATTGTAAATAAATATTTTTATTAACTAATGTATCGCTGAGTAACGTTTCTGAGTACAACAGGGTATTGACTGATTGTCGTTAAATCTAAGAGAGGAAAAGAAAATTGACGAGTAACATACAAAAATCGTTTTTTTTAAAGAAAAATAACCGAAATTAGATTATTAGAAACCAGCAATTTCAAGAAATAACAAGAAATTGAAAAGACAAAAAAAAGAATCGCCAAAATCAGTTCATAAACAAAGAAGTTGTCATAAAAAACAGACTTACTGAATTGAGAACTTCTTTTTTTTATTTTGGTCAAAGAAAAAGAAAATTACACGGACACAATAATAATCAATAACATCTTATAATAATAAACATTCCTAAAATTATAATAATTATTATTTACTATTAAAAAATAATAAATATTTATTTTTAAGTTATATTTTTTTTATCAATGAATCTCATATACACATTAGAATTATAAGCCGTCAGTCTTAAACCATTTACACATAGAAGACTTCAAGATTAAAAAAAAATAATTAAGTAGTTAATGAAAAAAAAACGGGTTATTCACTCTTAAAAAACAGTTTAAATCAAACAACGTTTGCACTCAGAAAAGTTACTTAGCAAGTCGTTAGTTAATTAATACCTACCTACTTGGCTTTTAACATTACCTTATGTTACGTATATTGATTAACTAATGAAATGCTAAGTGACGTTTTTGAGTGCAAAGATAAACACATGATAAAATAATATACACGTAAGGTACATTTTTATTGCTGTTTTTTTTATAAACTATCTCTTAGCAAAATATAGGGCTTCATAAATCTAAGAAATCTCGTTAAGAAGTTGCTTAGCGAATCTTTAGGTAACTACTGAATCGATGATTTGTCACGCTGTTATGTCAGTCAGAAAAGTTAACAAGCTAATGATCAGCTTTGGAGCTTTTCTAAGTGCGAGATAAACTTTTTTAATTAATCGATGCCTTGAAAATAGCAGTCACATATGCAAAGCAAACTAATGATTCGCTTAGAAGTGTTTCTAAGTGCGAGATTAATTCTTTCTTCCTATCTAAAGATAGCATATTAAAAACGACAAAGCTTTTTTTTCAAATAACCTAGTGATCTAGTTTCTTTGAAAATAAAGCATAAATGAGTAAAATCAACTAAAATAATTTTATATGTCATATAAATTATACACGCGGTTCAAATATACAGGGTGAATTTTTTAAATGGTCTTTCAGGACTTCTTCCTTAAGTCTAAGGTCCGTATTAATAAACCGAACTCAATATCGATTTCAATCTTGAGTTTGCTCTTGAGTTGTTGCGCTGATTAATAAACCTATCTTAAGACGCGATTAAAGAGCGACGTATCACTTGAGTCATACCGTATTAATAAATCAAACTCAGCTCTCAAGATATGTCTCAAGATGTAGTTTCGTGAACTCAAGTCTGATTGCGGGCCATACAAATCGGGTCTTAGGCCCGTATTAATAAATCGCTCTCAATATCGATCTTGAGTGCGTATCAATTGAGTGAGTCTTGAGATGCGGTCACTATCTTATGTTAGGTGTTAATTAATAGATAAAACTCAAGTTCTAACCAGGCTGATATCGCTCTTGAGATTTGAAACTGATCTTGAGAGCGACATTGAATGACAGTAACGCTTTGTTCTTACCTTGAATGGTATGTTTTTACCCTATGGTAGGTAGTGTCGTCATATTTTGCTGTCAACTTGTTTTTAATGTGAATTTTTTTACAAAATGTAAGATTTTACTACTAAATAATTATTTAAATGCGAATGATTTGTTCAAAAAGTCATTAGCATAAAATATCATCATAATAATTGATTTCTGACAAAATTTGTTCTAGCTCCATGTTCCTGAACTACAAAACTAACGAAACAGCTAACTTATGTCATGTATGACCCGCAATCAGACTTGAGTTCACGAAACTACATCTTGAGACATATCTTGAGAGCTGAGTTTGATTTATTAATACGGTATTACTCAAGTGATACGTCGCTCTTTAATCGCGTCTTAAGATAGGTTTATTAATCAGCGCAACAACTCAAGAGCAAACTCAAGATTGAAATCGATATTGAGTTCGGTTTATTAATACGGACCTTAGAGATAGGGAAAGGTTCTGAAAAGAGTCGCGTGCCTGATTTTGATAAAAATGAAAACTGCATAAATTAGCTAATTCCTTCGAGTTGCCATACTGCTTGTTTCCAGAAATTGATTTCCATCAGCAACACTATCGATTGATACAAAAATATAAGTGTTTTTTATGCAAATCAAATAGGTTCGATTCCTTGGTAGGATAGGTAATGCCTTTTAAAAAAAATCTATTGAAGCAGTAATATTTTTGTCTAAATCGTGTACGCAGTTCTTTTCCGGTTTTTTGCTCTCATAAACTTTAGGAAATAGATCAGTCCCCTGATTTACAAACCGTCGGAAGGCAACCGAAACGAAAAATAAATTTGCTGCTCTTTAATTCCCGCGACTTTAACGTGTTGCCATCCTTGTCTTTTCAGTTTTATTCGTTTCGGTTACCTTCCGATGGTTTGTGAATTAGCCAGCTGAAGGGCCATTTAAAAAAAAACACCCTGTACTGATAAGTATGTAAAACAGTAGTAAATAAATAGGTATATAGCATAAACCAGTATGTCTACATAAAGTATTATAAAGCTCCCCTCACACTGACAGTAGGGATTTATCGCGCGATAAATTTTTACTGCACAGCGCTATCTAACCCTGAGCTAAGCAACTTGCTTTGACCAGATAACGGATAACAGAATACTTAAACACAACAAATAATTATTTACAGAAACAAAAATCTGTATAATTATAATTGTTTGATGGATTCGAGCACGCAACCTTTTACGTCACAGGCGCGTGTTCGCCCACCGCGTCGCCTAATTTAAAATTTGACAAGTTGGGTTGCTTTGCTTAAAACTAGATGGCGCTGTGTGCAGGGATATTTGTCCTACGATATATTTAGCGAGCACGCGCGATTATGACTTTTTTCTCATATAAATTGTGACCGAATAAAATGCACTACATTTATAGCGATTTATCGCGAGGTAATGACACAATTATTTTGTATAATTTGTTTTTAGAATAGTTAGCAATATGTTTTTTATTGTAATAAACAATTATTCTTTTATTTTATTTATCGCAAGTTAACGCATCGCTATAGTGTGGTGGAACCTTTATGCCCGGCGCGGGCGCCTGCCTGACAATTTCGAAATAAATACAACTTTTGAAAGCCCTATTTCACCATCTTACAGATAAATTACTTGAAGAATAAAATGGAACTTTAAATCGTCTTTGTTAGTTTGGTTTCAAAATGACCAAAACTCAAAATAACTAGATTCCTAAAATAATCTTTTTCCAAAACGTTTTGGGGGCGTCCATAAATTACGTGAGATGTTTAAGGGGGGGAGGGGGTCGAGTCAAATCTCATCTAATCTTACGTCGGAGAGAGGGGGGGTCTCGGCAAATATCACGCAATTTTTTTTCTGATTGAAACAAAAAAAAATATACTATTTTGGTCCATTTAATCCAGATTGTACATGCTTAAGATTTAATCTTAAGCGTATATCGTAATACGATTAAGATCATTTACTAATTCGTTTCAATTTTTTTTTCTTTTTACAATAACAATCCAACGCGTTTACGTAAGAAACCCACATTTTGAAAAATCTCACGTGAGATTGGGGGATGGGGGAGGGGGTTGAAGAAAATCTCACGACATCTCACCAGGGGGGGAGGGAGGGACAGAAAAATTAAAAAAACACCTCACGTAATTTATGGACGCCCCCTTTACTAATGTAAAAAGAAAATGAAAGTAAGTTTTCGTATATAGGAAATACAAGTTGACCTTCAGAAAAATACCAAATTGATAGACAAAGTAAATTAATAGGTTATTAAGGTGAAGTTTAATTTCATTTTGATTTGGCCTAATGTAAGTTGCTTAATTCAATTTTAATTTATATTTAATGATGGTTAATACGTATTTAATTTCATTTCAAATCGTTCTACGAAAGTCGTTAGGCATTAAATACAAAACATTGCTTAAAACCAAAAACTCGTCCTATACCTAGTTGGTACAAGTTTGAGGTAATAAATGTATTATTATTTTTAGACTCGACCCATTTTTAAGTCAAAGTAATTTTTTTGGAGGCTTAATACATTAAGCATATGACGACCCAGTTGGCACAATGGTCACCATGCCGGACTGCCAAACACAGGGTTGCGGGTTCGATTCCCGCCACAGACAAGTATTTATGCTTAGATATTTGTCTGTGGTCTGGTTGTTTCTATGTATTATAAGTATATATTTTATAAAAGAAAAAGTATTTATGTAGTATATCCGTTGTCTAGCACCCATAACACAAGTCTAGTTACTTAGCTTGGGGCTAAATGGCGATGTGTGGAATGTCCTGCAATATTTATTTATTTATTTATTTATTATTAAGTTGAATTTAGCATTCGTCAGTTACTTTTGGCCCTTATAATAAAAAGTTAATCTATTTTTCAACATTTGTAGGTCTTTGACCCACGATGTTTAATTTAGTACATCTGACTTTTGCATGGATCTAAAGTTTAATTAAACTCTGCATTTAACTGTAAGTTGGTGAAATCGGCTCTAAAACAAGTCAAATAAAAACAATATCACGTGGACGTAGCATGTGTGTTGGTTGACAAATTGCATATTAAAGTGCAAAATGAACGATAACATAAAAAATACATTAGCTAATGAATTTCCTTGGTAAATTACAGATTCATTCACGTGTTTTCAACTAATTAGGTCCGATATACGTCGAATAAAATAAATAAAGGAAAGACACGTGCTGACAACTAGCAACTAAAATATTGAAAAATTAGATAATTAATAAAACATAAAGTATTCAAAATACTGTTTTGTTTACACTACATAATTTTGAACTTGAAAAGGTCGTAAGAGGCACGTACGTGGCTGTTTTCGACCCTTTTGCGTTGTTATAGAGTCTATATTAGTTAGAGCCGGGATATAGCTCCAGGACGGACGTCGCGTCATCATTTACTCGAAGAAGGTTGCCCGCGTTCTTCTGGAAAATAATTAAGAACATTTTAATTAAGGAAAAACTTGGTTGTTAGACACAGATATACTACTTATTATACTTTTCTTTTGTAAATATACTAGCGACCCGCTCCGGCTTCGCACGGCTATATTATGCATGTATTATGCATATAAACCTTCCTCTTTAATCACTGTATCTATTAAAAAAACCGCATCAAAATCCGTTGCGTAGTTTTAAAGATCTAAGCATATAAAGGGACATAGGGACGGCGAAAAGTGACTTTATTTTATACTATGTAGTGATACTTATAATACATAGACAATCAGATCACAGACAAATATCTAAGCATAAATACATGTCCAGAGGCGGGAATCGAACCCGCAACCCAGTGTTTGCCGGCATGGTGACTATTGTGCCAACTGGGTCGTCGACCTTACTCTGGATCCTTATTTCTTAAGTTGAAGTTATGAATATCGCTATTTTTGCGAAAAAATATCAGGGATCATTTTTAGGAGACCGTAGAGCAGGTTTTCGTAAATTGTGAATATACCGTTAACTTAGTGATTCCCTGGGGCCCATTTTGTAGATAGCTCTGACAAGAGCCGTCAAGGGTCGCCTGCAGGAATAGTCCTGCAGGCGTGGTAGAGTGTTGTGGCAGAGTGCCAGATAGCTGGCACTCTACCACAAGTGGTTGATTAAAAAACAACAAGACAGCACTCGAGACGCGTTCGTAGAAATAATACTATAATCTTTCAAGTGTATATTTAGGTCTAAACTATGTGTGTTAGAATTTATACGTGACAAGATATACGTATTGCAAGATCTAGAAAATAATAAACTTTTTAAACTCACACGATTTGTATTCATAGTAATTATTTTCCCGGGTCTTAATCGCGTATTTTTTGTTTTTTATTTCTCTTACCTCGACGTTTCGACTATGTTACAATAGTCATGGTCGCGAGGAGACTGGAGCAGCGGCGAGCGTTGTCCTCTCATCAAAGATCAAAGATGTCGCAGCAGGTGGGATCACCGAAGGACATCATTCCTTACCAGACACCAGGCGTCTATAAAGTTGACTGCAGTTGTGGTAGTTCGTACATCGGGCAAACGAAGCGAACGATCGCTGAACGGGTGAAGGAACACATCGCCGCGGTCAAGAATCGCCAGGTGGAGAAGTCAGCGATTGCCGAGCATTTATTGTTATCAGGACCAAACCACTGGATTGAGTTGCATGCACCGCGTGTCCTTTCCAATGAACGACATTACTACCCTAGAATTGTACGTGAAGCGGTTGAAATTAAGAAACATGTTAATTTCAACCGGGAAAGTGGATACAAGCTCTCATCTACGTGGAATCCAGTGATAAAAATGTGCAAGTGTCGCGAGATATCTCCGGATATATCTTCGGATATAGTGAGTGTAGTGTGCCGCGGCCCTTATGACTGTTGACAAAACTGTTTATAAAATCGAGTGTCGGTACTCGACCTACCCTCGGTTACTACCCTCAACTATCAACATGGGAGGACAACGCTCGCCGCTGCTCCAGTCTCCTCGCGACCATGACTATTGTAACATAGTCGAAACGTCGAGGTAAGAGAAATAAAAAACAAAAAATACGCGATTAAGACCCGGGAAAATAATTACTATCTAGAAAATAATGTCAAGTAATTTACTATCTTACTATTTTAAGAACGACTTATCTTGGGTCGATTCATTCGGGTTCGATTCCCGCCACAGACAAGTATTTATGCTTAGATATTTGTCTGTGGTCTGGTTGTTTCTATGTATTATAAGTATATATTTACAAAAGAAAAGTATATAAGTAGTATATCCGTTGTCTAGCACCCATAACACAAGTCTAGTTACTTAGCTTGGGGCTAGATGGCGATGTGTGGAATGTCCTGCAATATTTATTTATTATCTTACAAATTACTATTGTAAAGATAAAAATACTTTTTTATACTACAACTGCGCTCCGCGGTTTCACCCGCGTAAGTCCCGATCCCGTGGGAATATACAAATGAAATAGCCTATAGCCTTCCTCGATAAATGGACTATGCAACACAAAACTATTTTTTCAATTTGAACCAGTAGTTCCTGAGATTAGCGCGTTTAAACAAACAAACTCTCCAGATTTATTAGTTAGTATGGATATAGTGAACATCAGAAGGCAAATTCTCGTAAATGACACTGTTCAAATAACATATCGATTGCATTTCGATTACAAAAAATACTTTCAAAGTAGGTTAAAATAACTTAAAAGTCAGCTTTTAAAAAATGGTTGTCTGTAAAGTCGGTTTACGGACAATAATTTAACGTGATAACGTTATAAGAAAACATTGATGAAATAATACGTTGCTATGGTTACTTATCATGTCAACAGAACCTAACACTACCATTTTGCATACCTCAATACGTTGCTATGGTTACCTTGTCAATAACGGAAGGTGAACGATGACGTCACACTTTTTTGTGAGTGCGTTATCATTTTAAAAGCTGGGTATTTTTGTAATCGAAATGCAATCAGAAGGCCAATTCTCGTAAATTACATTTTTCAAATTACATTTCAATATCATTTCGATCACAAATAATACCTTTAAAGTAGCTCAAAGTTAGCTTTATGTAAAAAAAAATGACTTTAACTTTTTTTTATCTTTTGCAATCGAAATGCAATCGTATGATATTGAAATGTAATTTAAACAATTTCATTTACGAGAATTGCCCTTCAGAACATTTTGTTTAGGAAAATATTGTTGACGTAACATAGATAGAAAACAAAACAGCAAAAAAGTTTTCCTCCTTTCAAACGCAGAGGGAAATCCCTTGCTCATACGCATATTGTCTATTACCTACATATGTTATTAACAATTATCCTTATCACGATTGTAAATACAACTTTAGTGGTTCGCGTCTTAGTAACGTGACTTTACGTGACTCAGTATGACATGATGTGATATAATTTTAATTTGAGTTGATTGTTAATGTGCACATAAATAGTCCTAAACACGCTTTCTTATAATAATTACTAGCGCCCCGCCCCGGCTTCGCACGGCTATATTATGCAAGTATAAACCTTCCTCTTGAATCACTCTATCTATTAAAAAAAACCGCATCAAAATCCGTTGCGTAGTTTTAAAGATTTAAGCATACAAAGGGATATAGGGACAGAGACACCGACTTTGTTTTATACTATGTAGTGATTAATAACCCTGTATACACTGCTTAATAAGAGTAATTTATTTGACGTGATAACGTCCTATAAATTGATGAACACCGTATGCACTCACAAAAAAAGTGTCACGTTCTGTTGACATGGTAAACCGACTTTACAGACAAATGTTTTAACTTTTTTTTTGGGAAACATTTGTTTAAGTGTTCCGTACCTCAAAAGGTAAAAAAGGAACCCTTTTAAGATCACTATCTTATCAATAGAAGCGGAATTTGATCTAGCAAGATTTGACCTAATAAACTAAAATCATTGCAAGTTAAATACTGATTTGTATGAAAACTAAAATAGTGTCGAAACTTAAAAAACAAAATAAAAAATGTAAATAAAATATCGAACGAATATCGAAAAATGTATCAAAACAAAATAATTCCTAGTTACTTGGTTTTTACCGGTAGACCAGCGCCTCATCGGCTTACCATTAAATAAATTACACTCCTCGCTACTGCTACATTCAAACTTTCACATTTATATTAAGGTGAAAGGGTACCGGCGCTCTCTCCATACAAACGGTTTCCTCCCTGGATAATGATTAATGACACTAGCACAAATATTTAAATCAATTAGAAAATGAAAAAAATCAAGACATGATCATGGCAGTTTTAAGTTTTATACAAACAAAATTTTTGTGCTAGTGTCATTATCCAGGGCGGAAACAGTCGACTACGTTTGTGTGGAGAGAGCGCCGGTACCCTTTCACCTTAATGTAGGATGTAAACACACTAGGTAATAAAATAATCATAGTATTGTTTGAGGTATAATAATACATAGCTATTAGTCATCTTTACTGCTTGTTTAATGTGTAGTTTACGATGTTAAATAATTAGCTGTACTGTAGGCTATATATGTAGGCGACCCGGTTGGCACAATGGTCACCATGCCGGACTGCCAAATACAGGGTTGCGGGTTCGATTCCCGCTTTAGACATGTATTTATGCTTAGATATTTGTCTGTGGTCTGGTTGTTTCTATGTATTATAATCTACGATCAGCGGTTTAGGCGTTGTGCGTTGATCCGACAGTCATTCAGGACAAAGCATTTTATATGTATAGATAGATGATAGCAAAAATACTTACTGTAATTTCGGAGGGCTTCCTCCCTTTCTTGTGCATCGAAATACCAAAGAGTTATGGCGTATCTGAAAGATATAATTCAAAATATAATTGGCTTAATTTATAACTAGCTTGAGCCGTGTTGGCTTAATGGTAGATACTTCGACTTTCATTCTGAAGGTCATGCGTTCTAATCCCGGCTGGCCGACATAAATTTTTCTTAAGCAAAATCTTTATGTGCAAATGGGTTTTTCTTTTGGTTCGAATTGAAAAATTATGTGATAGATAGTCCATTTATCGAGGAAGGGTATAAGGCTTTTTATTTTGATACTAGCTACGCCCCGCGGTTTCACCCGCGTAACTCCCGATCCCGTGGGAATATCGGGATAAAAAGTAGCCTATAGCCTTCCTCGATAAATGGACTATCCAACACAAAAATAATTTTTCAATTCGAACCAGTAGTTCCTCAGATTAGCGCGTTCAAACAAACAAACAAACTCTTCAGCTTTATAATATTAAGTATAAATTCCCACGGGATCGAGACTTACGCGGGTGAAACCGCGGGGCGCAGTTATTATTAAATAATAATGACTATAGACCTCAGTATCTGGTATGAATTTCAACTTCCTAGGTCCACCCGTTCCTTAGAAAATCAGTGATCACAGACAGACTGACAAGAAAGTGATCTTATAAGGGTGCCTTTATTTGACGACCCAGTTGGCACAATGGTCACCATGCCGGACTGCCAAACACAGGGTTGAGAGTTCGATTCCCGCCTCAGACAAGTATTTATGCTTAGATATTTGTCTGTGGTCTGGTTGTTTCTATGTATTATAAGTATATATTTACAAAAGAAAAGTATATAAGTAGTATATCCGTTGTCTAGCACCCATAACACAAGTCTAGTTACTTAGCTTAGGGCTAGGTGGCGATGTGTGGAATGTCCTGAAATATTTATATTATCTAATTATGCATGTCGGACAAGGTATAATTTATACCTTCCTCTTGAATCACTCTATCTATTAAAAACACCGCATCAAAATCCGTTGCGTAGTTTTAAAGATTTAAGCATACATAGGGATATAGGGACAGAGAAAGCGACTTTGTTTTATACTATGTAGTGATAGTGATAAGGGTTTCTTTTGAGGTACGGAACCCTAGAAATTGTAGGTATAATATATACCTGGTGCCATACGCCGGTTGTACTTCATGCGGGTTCCGTCTATCTGACCAGAAGAACAACATTCTATCGAATATAGGAGCTATGTCTGCCACCTGATTCGTACCTTCCGGGAATACTCTGAAATATCAACAATAAATAAAATTAATCGTTTTCCGTAATTTCGACTCGCGGAGACGTGGTCCCCGGAATTCTTGTGGCGTTAGTTTTTAAGAGATAGCTAACAATCCTGAAACTTGCTTGCCCGATTTTGATAAAAAACAAATTTGCGTCACTTTATTTTTTTGGCCTAGTATCCTAATTCCTACCAGCGTATAGGGATAAGTGGATTTTTTTACCACCTATCCCTACCGTTGAGCTACTAGTAGGGATAAGTGGACAAAAAGTTCCACCAAGCAAGTATTACTAAGTACTGTCAGTTACAAAAATGTTAGGCATTACCCCAGCTAAGAATGCAAAAAAAATCATCATTAAAAAAACATCCTATTTATTAAAGGCTTTTGAAGTGATTCAGTTGGATAAGAGCTACATTCAGTGTAGCTCTTATCCAATACGCCTTATTACCTGAGTAGTCCACCGCAACGTTTGACGTCCCAGTCGAGATTCAGGTAGTAAATAGCTGTGATACAACGTCCATCCTTGTTCGGGTTGTCTACGTGCTTCACGTAGTGTGCTCCCGAGCCGGGGTAGCATGCTACCATTGCCTGGTGATAAACGAACAATATTATTATCACTTTCCCGTGTGAATACCAGGATAAAAAGTAGCCTATGGTACTTTTAAATATTTAATGTATCCTCATACCAAGTTTAATTAAAATCCATCCAGTAGCTTTAAAGCCTATTCCTGGTAAGTAGGTCGAAATATCCTTCAAACTTTCTCTCTTTTAACGCAGATGAAGTAGATATAAAAATACTACAATACTACGTTTTTAATTAATCTGTTCTATATTCACACGGCATGTGTGTGATCATCTCTATGTAAATAACATTAGTAATATCATCGTGTTTAGAATATATAAACGAATGGTGGGGGCAGTGTTATGTGGGTGGTCTTCTATCGGCCCAAATGTCAAACGCATAATTTCTATTGACAAATATGATGAAATTTCAATTTTGCAATGTCTCGGGCCGGCTTTATGGACTGTGCAAGAGACGTTACACAGAAACAAATACTTAAATCAAAGTACTCAGTGTGAATTTTATTTTCAACATGTTAGCTATGTGTTTAGTTGTGTGAGTGGTATAAGCCGTCACCCGCTACACCAACTGACGTGGATTCGATCTACAGGTTACGTTGTTATAATGTTCAAATAGTGCTGCACAGGATTGTAAACGTTACGGTGGCGGTGGACTTTTGAGCGTCGATTGTACCAAGTTCATTGTATCATATTGTATTGAAACTTAGGTTCGTCTTCCACGACCATGCAAAAATCTTTCCTGAATTGTGAAAGTCATTTATAGATTAAGGTTGGCTGCAAGGCAAACCCAGGAAGATCATGCATGTCCCATGCATGATCCATGCTAGATTCAGTGCGCATGCGGGGCTCCTGTGCAAACTACGCAGCACTCCTATTTTATGTTTTTTTATGTCACTTTTTTACTGTTTATGTAATGTTTTTCTTTGTCATGTTCAATAGCTCAGCTCAATAAATGCTTGTCTTTCTTTCTTCAGCCCTAATAATTGGCTTTAGATGACGGTACTGCCTAAGAAGATGATAGCTTCACTTGTTAATAACTTCGCAGAAAACATATATATTAAAACAAACTGCCTCTCATTTCGGGCATCTGATTTCATAACTTCTCACTCATCTGTTATTCCTACCAGTGTTTCGCCTTACAGTCATTTCTAAAGAATTCCCTCGTACTGTCTTATTGACATAACAATTCAATAACTCGGTTATGTGAGGTCAGATAATGTCTTAGTTGAACCTTGCTCCCTTACTCACTGGCTAGGACAGTTGCACTCAGAAGTACTTGGGTTAAACGTACCTATAAGTTCTTTCTTTATTCACTTGCATGAAGACATTCTTTTTTTTACATTTAATAGGTCAGCGTTTGACCACTATCACACCTGTCTGATCATGGGTGACTGATGCTGTCTAAGAAGAAGCATACTCACGACTTAAGCCCCAAATTGGACACGTCAAGTAAGACATACGCAGGCAACTGATTCCAACCACTTGCTGTACTTATTACACAATTATAAAAATATCCTCGAGAATACCCCCACGAGGCATCGTCCTCAGAAGGCTGGCAACATTCCCCCTCTGGATGGCTAAACTAACCCTTTATGCTACCAGCCCTCCGATCACAAGAAGCCTCATTGAGACGTGCCATGAGATTCCTAATGAATACCGAGGCTTCGTAACCCCATGACCCCAAACTCTTCACCTCTATCGGTACGAACATAAACAATTTACGAAAATAGGTATGTTTTTTGTATATGCGGAAATTTCAAGAATTCATACTGAGGCAGAAAATAAGCCACCCAAACAATATTTATTTAACTAATTTAATGGATTAACTAAATCCTTGAGCTCATATACCTAGCTAGATAAACATCAAACGAAAATAAAATTCTAGTAAAAGCCAATAAAACTAACCTACATCAATCTGACCTTGCTCCCGTTCCAAACTGAGCAAGTAGGGCTCATAGAGCACCTCGAAAACGACAAGAAAAAACGAATATTTACAAGACAGACGTTAATTTGAGACTGGCCTTTTGACTTATCACTCTTGATTTAATAGGGTACTGCTCATTACTAGCACGAAGTCATGCTATCATTGAGCAATTGCTACTTAGTAGCGTGTCAAAACTTTGCTTGTTAAACATGTTTATTTTGAGTATGCTCAAAATCAATTCAATTTCATTTTCGGGCTTGATTTAAGCACGGTTTGCTAGCAAATGTAGTAACTACTTCGACCAATGCTCGAAGAGTAACTAGCGTGCTCATTGCTAGCACATATATTAGCTAGCTGCAGCGCATGCTAGTTTTAAGGATGTTGCCTTATGTATGAGCATGTGCGTTAAAGTACTGCCACCCATACTCATTACTAGCGCATGCTCACTGGCATGCATAAAATCATGTTTTAAAACTAGTATGCTCTGGAGCTGTCACATTTGCTGAAAAACGCTGATAAAGCACGCCCACTTCTACCTGCGCTTTAGGTAGCATGCTCAAATAAATAACGGCAATTAATGAGCATGTTCATTACTAGCAACAGCAACGTTTCGACACATAATATGCTATAGGTACGTAGCACTTTCCTAACAAAAACATGCTTTTGAGCTAGTAATGAGCATGAGCAACTTCAGTTTATATGTTGAATTAATCTTCTAAAACAAAGTAAAAGGAGTCCTCAAATGTTAGGTTTCATAATCATGTTAGATAATCAGTTTCTAAGTTAAAGAGAAATGTAGTAGCTGTAGCCATAATTGATATGTTTTTAGATGTTGATTTTCTGTTTGTGCTGAGCAAAGTCTCAAGTTAAATTCTGTGAATTAGGTCCATAGATATTGTGTTACGTTGTCATCTGTCGCACGTGTTGGGTCGTAAAGATACAGTTCCGTTAATTCCAAAGAATGGGTACAATAGTTCCTTTCTATCTATTGTTAAGTAATTGTCTTCGACAGTTTTTTCTTCAATTATGACCTCTATGTTGTTTAGATAAGACTGGCCGTATTTATGGTTAGTGGCATTAATTTTAGGATCTGAATACTATTTCCGGTTTCAAAATTTTGTATTTTGATTAGAATTTCAAGGATAATTATTTCTGCAAAAATTTAAGCGGGGTAACTTATTCTCCAAAGAAAATAACATGTTAGGTACATTAATCTATTTAGGCGCTTTTGTGATGCAAATCTAGTTAGTTCCTTAACAATCTATAGGAATAAAACATTTCACTAGTACACAAATAGTACTATTATTATGTTTATTTTATTTTTTATACTTTTGTGTTTTTATGTTAGTACTTTTGTTTGTACTACTTGTACTACTTTTCTGATTGCCTTGTGTTGTGTGCTTGTTCAAATAAATGATTTATTTATTTCTTTTTTTAAATAGTGTATTGTACTCCGATCTTTTTTTTTAAATATACAATTAAACCACACACACACGCAAAAATAGAAAAAATAATAATAATAACCCAACCCTAATCAAACAGACCCCTCCCCAAAACCGCGACCGTTCCCGGTGCAAAGCTGGACAATATGCAGGCAGCGTTACCCCACTGAACCGCTATCGACAGCCTTTGCACCAGGAACGCCCCGGAACGCGGATCAAACCCCCTGTCTCGGAGGCGACGGCCAATCTCTTCGATCTTTACCATATTTTATAGGACCAATAAGAAGATCGTAATTTAAAAAAAACTACTTTGCCAGAGTACAAATAATAAACAAAAGAACGCCCCTTTTTGAAGTCAGGTAAACATAAGAAAAATAACGTCAAAATAAATCCTGAGAAACAAACAATGCAATAAAAATCGACCACATCGAAAGCTGACTAATTCATTAACAAATATTAGGTAACGTACTCATTAAATAGGTATTTCCTTGGTATTTCATTACGTGACAGATTGCAGCTGCGACGATTGTTTAAATATTAGCAATCAAAGGACTTGTGTGAATCAACTTTAGTTTTTAAAGAGCGTTAGAGGGCTTAACTTTTGTCTCTTAGTACGTTTCTTTTTTGCTATTAATTTATTAAACTCAGTTTTTTAATCACTTCTCTTATGGTGGATAATGGGGAACACTAAATAAGTTTGTTTTTTCTAAATTATTTCTGAATCGCTCGATATAATATATGGCGCGCTTTTTAATTACCATAATGGAACTAGAATGCTTAATTACATTTTTATATAATTACAAAATGAATTTTTACTGGTTTTTATTTTACATCTTTCAGCTTTTTATCCAGTGGTGCTGCCATCTATGGCATAATAAAACTAGTCCTCTTTAGGGTTAGCAAAGGGTAATAACGCAACGCGGTAATAGCTAGAGAGTTCAAATTTTCACAGATGATGTATTTCTGTTGCCGCTATAACAACAAATACTAAAAACAGAAAAAAAGTAAATATTTTTTGAGTAAGAATCAACTAATCAACATAAGTTAAAAAAAAATTTATGTTTACTAATTTTTAGGCAATATTATTTTTGTTAATTATACCTACTCCCAAAAAGGGCAGACAAAAGACTTTTAACCTATACATTCTCCTCTGGCATACAATATTTTTTAGGGTTTTTTGCATTTGGTTTTGCGTCCGGGGTTAAAAACAGAATATATTTTAGTAAGCCTTATTACCTCACGAGGTGCAAGTTCTGAACCTGACTATCATCATCATATCAGCCGTCCAGGACGTCCACTGCTGAACAAAGGCCTCCCCCAAAGACTTCCAGAGCGACCGGTCGCATGCCCTCTGCATCCAAAGGCATCCTGCGACTATAGTATCCCATGATCGATCCGTGCCGGGTTCGATGCGACTGCGGGGCCTCCGAGCAAACTATGGTTCACCTCTTGACCTGCCCCTCCAATCCTTATAGCTGTACATTGGCTGACCTGA
Organism: Idaea aversata; assembly: GCA_907269075.1. Taxonomy (NCBI): domain Eukaryota; kingdom Metazoa; phylum Arthropoda; class Insecta; order Lepidoptera; family Geometridae; genus Idaea; species Idaea aversata. The sequence continues at coordinate 3,875,819 of OU026100.1, forward strand.
TGTCAGCTAATAACAACGCCAGGGACCTGGCAGCTCACTGGAGTGGGCGGATCTGACCCTGCCTCATACATTAATTTTGCCCCTTTAATTTGTGCTATTAATATGAAGAAGAAGAAGAAGTATCCCAAAATTTTGCATCTTTCTTGATAGCAAAAAACCGGCAACATTTAGTTTCTGTTTTGTATTTCTACATTTGAAGTTTATAAAGCATCTCATTACCGCGTCGTTCGACGAACTAATCACATTTTTATTCCAAATACCATTTATTTACCAAAATACTTGGAACCGAGGAAAGTTGGCAACGGAAAGGAATATGGACCAACGTAAATTGGGTATTTATTAAAGATATTGAAATTAGAATTGGATAGAAAGGACATTGGAACATTTTCTCTAGAAACGACCTTTGGACAAAACAGATACATATGTATATTAATGCCGCGGTGCCCTATGAGAACCATATTCCTTGTTGGACATCCGTTTAAGGCATTTTGCTACAAAGGCAGAAGTGTTTTATATGACCTGCATAAAACCGATACTAAGTATCGCGCACTTTTGAAAGAACTCCTGTCACAATGAGTTTTTTTTTGGATATCCTGTTTCCACGGCATTTTAGAGGTTTGGTGTGAAGGCATTAATAGTTAGTCGTCATGCCCGCACTTTTAGAAAAACTCGGTCAAAAACTGTGCCATCTCTATGCCAATATAATATTTAAATCTCTTTCTCATCAGTTAATAAACATTGGGGAAGCCGTGGGATTCTTTACTCGTGCGAATTCTATCGCCTGTCTCGTTAGTTTTGTTAGCTATAGAGAGGGATGGATATAATACTGCAACCAAATTATGTTTGCAGACGGATTTTTTGGAACTAAAAGTTAAGAAAGCAATTTGATGCAGCTACGTAGACGCTAGCGCCTCCCTTGCTCTGGTTTTAATCGTGTTTTAGTGACGGATTTTTTTGGAACTAAATATTTGATAGAAAATTTGTTATTATTGCGTAGACGCTAGCGCCAACACGGATTCAATATGTAACTTGGTCGTGTATTAGTAATGTTTGTTTACATTTTTACAGTAGGTAAGGACGCCCCCCCTCTGGTCGATGCTCGCAGTGTTCGAGCCATGCTTGAAGTCACGTACGCAAGTCTCTACAGCGCTTGCGCACTAAAACGCCCGTTTATTTTGGTTATTATCAGAGAAACTTTGCGATTCCGTGAGATTATTTTCATTGGAGTATAGATAAGTTGATAATAATATTTTGATATCAGATAATGTTTGTATTGCGATTTTGCGTTTTGTACTTTTGTATAGGTACTATTTCGTACTATTCGTTTGGTAAACGTTTTTGACCTGTAATTCTGTAAGTACTTAATAAGTCTTTAGGTTTATTTGTAGCTGTTATTTTTAAGTGAATTGGTTTTTAGTTAAGCATTTTTATGGTCAACACTTTGCGGTCAATCTTTACTGAGGTATGTTAAATAAGGAAATAAGTATTGAGGTATTCATTATTTTATACCTATTTCATAGTGGGTAGGTACTAAGTAGGTCAGAAGGCCAATTCTCGTAAATAACATTTTTCAAATTACATTTCAATATCATTTCGATTGCATTTCGATCACAAATAATACCCTCAAAGTAGCTCAAAACACCCTCAAAGTTAGCTTTTTGTAAAAAAAAACGGACTTTGAAGGTATCTTTTGCAATCGAAATGCAATCGGGATGATATTGAAATGTAATTTAAACAATATTATTTACGAGAATTGGCCTTCAGAACAAGTTTGTGGGAAATACTTACACTAAGTACTTAACTCTAAATACCTATTTCTACAAATACATTTAATTTAATTAAACACAAGACAATAGACACCCTGTCCCGAGTCTTGGTCGTTTTTTTTTCAAAAACGAATGTTCCAAGAAGTCGCATCTTAATCCAGATTTAGACTTAAAAACCTATCTAGAATTAAGTATTTTAACTAAATTACTAAAAAAGGTTCTGGATAAATATTTCGAAAATTGCGTCGACATTTAGGCGAGTTACACCAACCGTAGTCATGAGTACACTCACGAACCGAGTTAATAAAACTCTAAAAATATAAAATTCAAAGTCTTGCCTGACTCACAGATATAACAACGTATAGCTCTAACCGCTGTTTAAAGGGGTTCTTTATGAAGTGTAGGTATCTAAGGGTTTTCAAAATTAAAGCCCTAAGGGGGTATAATGGCGGGCGAAGCCGGGGGACTTATTGACATTTGAAAATGGCAAAACAACGAAAGAATCCGGTATTCAAACAATAGCAAAACAAACATCAAGTATTATACAGTGTGTAACAAAACCCACAGTGCATTACTAAGAAAGAAAAAAAAATGCATGAAAATAAAAGAATTAATTTTAAGTTTAATTTTAGGTTTTCTGTCACTCTGTAAGTGTAGGTATAATAAAAAATATAAATATAATCAGTTATAATAATAAGTCAGCTGCTATCAGTAAATATTTATCTAACGCCAATTATTTGTAGACGTTTACGGGCTCATTAATTTAACGTTTTAAACCTTGGGTGGCCATTTCATTTCATTTATATTGACTATGATAAAAGTCAGTATAATAATGCGTTCAGGATACTGATGGGTTTGTCTGCCATGTTTCTGTTGTGCATCGGAGATGTTTGCGAGTAGAATGTTTCTACACTACAATGCGTGAGCGATGTGCATCTCTGGTGCGTAGGGTACGGGGCAGCTCCAGCAGTGCCCTGAATTACATTGCATTTCGATTGCAAAAAATACCATCAAAGTAGAATAGAATAGAATATAATTTATTCAAACAAACACACGACATAGACACAAATAAGAAACAGTAAGAGATAGTTATAGAGAAAAGTAATACAAATAAGAAACATTAACGAGATAGTTACAGAGAAAAGTAAATACAAAGAACAGACAATAAGAATAAATATATAAAAAAAAGTCAGTTTTTTTTGTCAAAAAGCGGAGTTTGAGGGTATTTTGAGCTATTTAGAGGGTATTTTTTGGCATCGGAATGATAATTGAAATGTAATTTGAACAATTTTATTCACGAGAAGTAGCCTTCTGAGCGTATTTGTGTTGAGGTTTGACTGCCACTAAATTGTTCACTGTGCACTGTTCGAATTTTCAAAAGTCGTACAACAAAAGTTGTTTGCTTGGACGTCTATAATAACCCTCTATCGTATTAGAAACCCTTCATTTGAACACATTGTATACTGTATACACTTAAATCTCCTAACATTTTTTGGAAATACTGTTAGATTTAGAATTAAGGGTCATTTGTATTCGCACAGACGACTATCTTTTAAACACATTAACCCGTATGGAACTTAGAATTAACTTTATACATTTCACAATAAGAACTAAATTACCTTGGCAAACTGTGCTTTTTGCAAATATTAGGTGACTTGTGATACATTTTTTAAGTATTATGGATTGGCTTCTGTGTGGTTGTATGTATGTTAATGGTTGATTTTTCTGGTTTTTTTTTTAATTTCTACTGGCTACGTCCTGCATATTCATACTAACATAATAATTGTGTTGATTGTAATAACGTTTACAGATAATATTTTAAGGGTTCCTTTTTTACCATTTGAGGAACAGAACCGTAAAAAAAGATCTGTCCCATTATGCCTCGATACATGTCAGACACCAGTTTGCTACAGGAGGATTAAAAAACTAAAGTTTGTCTATGGCCAGTAAATTTTGACGAATTGTATAACGAGGCTGTACAAGCTATTTTTCCTTTTATCTTCCCTGAAAAGTCAATAAAGAAGAAAAAAATATGTTGTTTGATCCTGGAATTATATCTAAGCGTTGTCTATTGAAAGAAAGCGAAGTGGAGGCATAAAAGTAGGAAAGCGGACCCCGGCCTCCCGAGAGGGATGCAACCGGGAACATCGCTCGGATGATGATGATGATGATGTTGTCTATTGAAAGAAAATAAATAAATTTATTTATTTATATCATAACTAGCTTCTAGTGGTTACGCCCAAAAGCGAAGCCGCAGCCGCACCCCTAAGAGAAATGTACCCTCATAGGCGTGAATTCCGAAAAACCTTTTCTTAGTGGATATCTATTGGCTTTCTGTTTAAAAAAAATTATGTTAGTTTTTTAGTTATCAAGCTGTTGGTTCTCCTAAAAATAAATGGACTTCACAAAGAACACCCTTCTTCAATTGGGATCAGCGATTAAAGCTATGCGTTGTTATATCATTCACTCAGAACTTTGAATTCCGTATTTATAGCCGGAAAACCGATCTTGAATAATAAAACGGAAAGCAATGTAGGTAATTGTGTCAAGATAACAATATTTAGAGCAGATGTTTGTGATGAATGAAATTCAAATGATCCCCGACGCGGTCACAAACTATTTATAAATCAACTTTTCTATAGATAATGCGTAAAATAATTCAAGTGTTATCGAGTTTTAATAAATCTTCGCCAAATTAAGGTGAAAAGGTACCGGCGCTCTCTCCATACAAATGTAGTCGACTGTTTCCTCCCTGGATAATGACACTAGCACAAATATTTTTGTTGCATAAAACCTATAACTGCCATGACTATGACTATGCCACTATGTCTTGGTTTTGTCGATTAAAATTGAGATTTAAAAAAAAAAATCATAGTGTCATGGCCAATGGTCATGGCAGTTATAAGTTTTATGCAACAAAAATATTTGCTCTAGTGTCATTATCCAAGGAGGAAACAGTCTACTACGTTTGTATGGAGAGACTGTTGTACCCTTTAAAGCTCGCGTCCGCAGGAGTTACCTACCCATAAACCTGCATGTGTTCCCTAGGTGGTGCTAGCTTCTAAGATAGGCATACAAATATGGGCAATGTATTATTCTATAACCACTCGCGGTCAAATTGACATAAAATAGAACAGTGTTTTTTTCCAGACGAAACACACGACAAAAAAATACACTCATTTTAAGAGTTCCGTACCTCTAAAGGTAAAAAAAGGAACCCTTATAAGATCACTTTTTTGTCTGTTTTACATATTGTGATATGTCAGCGTCTGACCACTATCACACCTGCCTGAGGGTAGGTGACGATGCGGCCTAAGATGTAGCACGCCTTCCTAGAAGATACCTATTCACTCGCGACTAGAAGACCCCCAAATTGTACACGTCAGGAAAGACAGACGCAGGCAACTGATTTCATTCCCTTGCAGTACGAAGAAGAAATGACGAAGCAAAACGCTTAGTGCGGAATTGTAAAGGGCATAAAAGAAAAGACATTGTTTATAAGAAACTAGCGACCCGCCCCGGCTTCGCACGGCTGTATTATGCATGTATTATATCTAAAAAACTTCCTCTTTAATCACTCTATCTATAAAACCGAGAGATGTCACTGTTAACACTGTTGTACAGAAGTGAGTATCGTAGTTCAGCCGTTTGCACAGAGATGGCGCTGTTTTCAATATTGCATAGTAGTAGAAGCACAACTGTTAAAATCTCATCTGTCAAAATCTCATCTGTCGCGAGAACGGCTGAAAATGCTCACCCACAAAAGTGCCCAACGCGCCATAAGAAGTTTTCAATTCAAAAACCGTATCAAAATCCGTTGCGTAGTTTTAAAGATCTAAGCATACATAGGGACTTAGGGACGGCGAAAAGTGACTTTATTTTATACTATGTAGAAAAGAAAGAGAAGCCGTGTGCTGTCTGGGTCGACTTCAGCTGTGAGTATGTCTGCTGTGTCTCGTTATGTATTTACTTCAAGATATTGCCATATTATGAAAGTGTTACATATTCGATATACGTTTAGTTGCCAATTATGCAGCTAACAATCAATTTTGTAGAAGTAAACTTCTTGTACAACTACAATCAATATTTTGGAACTCGATAATTGGCATATCAACATCCCTTGTTCATAGGTAAATGTTAGGATGTTTGGGTTAATGAAGAAACATGCTCTTCCTATGTGTTTCCTGATTATTTTAAAAGCGGAAATCAGATGGTTTGAGTTTGTTTGTTTGACAAAATGCTTCCTTAGCGGATACCTGTTAAATAACAGCTATCAGAAAGTCATTTCTCGTAAATAACATTGTTTAAACAAAAACATAACCCCCCCTTTTGGCTTCGCCGTAGTCGGGTAATTAGATTGCAATATCATTCAGATTAGATTTCGATTACAAAAAATATCCTCAAAGTAGCTCAAAATACCCTCAAAGTCAGCTTTTGGCATTCTCAAGAATAATTTTTGTAATCGAAATGCAATCGGAATGTAATCAATTATATTTACGAGAATTGGCCTTTTGTGTGCCAAATTTTAGTCAAATCCGTCCATTGGCTTGAGCTGTGCGTGAATTTTATAGAACTAAAACTACAAATAAGAATAAAATATTGAGTAAAAAATGATATATTCACCTTAGTTCTCCCATTAATAATGAAGTCACCCATCTTCCCATTGTTCGCCATCTTGTTTGCCCTCAGAATTATATTGTCGACCTGGAATTAACGGTTAAATTAATTATGTTATTAATTTGTTAGTTATACTAGAAATTAATGATATTTGTAATTAAGGATGGAAAAATACGGCCGGGCTATAAGTAAAGTTTCCTAATTATTTGTACAGATTAATACGTTTTTTTTACAAATGATAGGTCGGTGTTTGACCACTATCACACCTGTCTGGTGGGTGACGATGCGGTCTAAGATGTAGCACGCTTTCCAGGAAGATACCTATTCACTCGCGACTTGAAGACCCTCAAATTGTACACGTCAGGAAAGACAGACGCAGGCAACCGATTCCATAAATTCCATTCCCTTGCAGTACAAATAAGGAATGATGAAGCAAAGCGCTTAGTGCGAATGTGCAATGCATCTTCTGCATAGCCGTACCCTAAACCAGATCGTCCACCGCCAACTAAACTAAGTTTAGTTTAGCTTACTCATAGTTGAGCAAGTTTTTCAGTTTTACATAGCTTAGGTGGCATAGTTTGTGGTGGACGCACATGTATGAATAAGTGGAATATGCGAGCTAAGCTAAACCAACTTAGTTTAGTTTGATTGCATGATAGATTGATATCCCAGTTTAACTACTCAGAAAGACTATGTAAACTTGTCTTTTAGAATGACATCAGATTATATTTTGGTTATTTCTTGTTTGTCAAAAAATTACACAAAAATTGCACGTGTAGGTATTATTAATGGCGCCTTACTGCCGGTTATCTGATAGATAACGAATCAATGAGATATCCACTTTATTTATGCCAATATCGCTTACGATATTTTATTTACCTAATACTTGTAAGTTTGTGAGGCTAGAATTTGTTTTAGCTATATTGATTACGAGTCTATTTAGCTGTCTAAACGGGATTTGTTGCTTTATAAGTAGATATGGCAGAGAGTGATTTTCCTTGCAAACGGTGGTGTTGCCAGTTTTTTATTATTTATGTTGTATGGTCTTGTTAAAATATAAATAACTTTTCGAATTCGTAGAATAAGAGCGTATGCCGCCATTTTGAATACCCAGGCAGAACGGATGACGCTCTTTACCCACTGCCCGGACATTCAAGATGGCGATGACGATTTTGGCATTAATGGCATTCTTGAGAAATTACCTAATTAATTACAGTGGGGAGTTTTGGCGGGAACGAGCCAACAACATGTCGTGCTGCAGTTTTATTTACACGAAACTTATTTGTAAACCGAGTTAAATTGTATAATTCTGGTGGAAAGTTATCTAATTTAGTTCCGTGAAAGTGCACAAGTGTAGTGAAAGTAAAAATCAGTGTCAAACATGGACTTTTCTCGTTGCCTCCAAAATCTCCTACAAGGTTATAGTAAAGTAGCCACCGCTTTACTATGACCCCTGACTTGACAAACTGTGACTTGACGACTTGACCATCTTGAAACACTTTGAGCCCGATTTCTATAAATCGGGACATAACTTGATGCAAAATATTACTTGATACTGGCTATATGCACAAACCGTGCGAAGCCCGGAAAAAAAAAAATTACAGTGGTTTTCCTAGTAATTCATAAACAACAGTCTTGAAAGCCAAAACAAACAGGAAAAACGGTGCCTTCTTTCATTTCTATTTAAACTATAACATGTTGAAGTGGAGAATCATGAATCAAGAATATTTATTGAAAAACTGTTTACAGATGACATATGAGTTATAGTAGGTATTTAGGTATCAACAGTTTGTCCATCCCGGGCATACAGTAATGAGTTACATAAGTAACTTAATTTATACTAAACTAGCGACCCGCCCCGGCTTCGCACGGCTGTATTATGCATGTATTATATCTAAAAACCGTCCTCTTTAATCACTCTATCTATTAAAAAAACCGCATCAATATCCGTTGCGTAGTTTTAAAAATTTAAGCACACATATAGGGACATAGGGACAGAGAAAGCGACTTTGTTTTATACTATGTAGTGATGATACAAAACAATAGAGAAAAATTATAGAAATGTGGTAGGGACAGGGACATATTTAAAAAGATTTTTGGTAAGAAACTAAGACCTTGTACTATTCTATTTAAAGCTAACTATACCAATTGTTAGAGTAAGTACTTCCACTTTTTAAAAGTCAACATACTGAGTACTTAAAACAAAAATCTCCACATTGTCTAAAAACTACATAAAAATAACGATACAAAATGGCTAAAATTCACGCCTAAAAACCGAGAAACTGTGTAGTGCGACCGCTCGATTTTGTTACGATCAATGGAAAGGTCGCAGCGCTTCCTAGATTCGCGAAGGACAAGGGCACGCTTGGTGTTTGTTACTACGTGAGAGTTGGCATGTACGCAAAAATTACTACATACAGATCCTTGCCAGTTTTAAAAACAAATACTTTTGGGACAGCGAGGCTCCATATCTAACGTGACCATATTTTTCTATCGTTAGAGCGGAACAAATGAAGAATTTTAGTAAAAAAATGTTAGGTTAGATTTTAAAACAAATACCTATCTTCCAAAGAATACTTATTGTGATATTTGTGGGAATCATAAATTAAGTAAATGCCAGAAATGATGTCACTTGCTTGGGTAATGAACTCAGGAAAAGTTAGGTTGAAACTTCTAACTTTCCTAAAACTATGGACACGCGTGAGCATTCCGAGCAACAAATATTTTTTCATGGTGTAAATCGTCGGTTGTGCATTGACTTCCTCGATAGTCAACACAATGTTCAAGGATCTTTTACTTGAATCCCAAAGCGGGCCCAAAGCGGGACGTATAGTCACGTATCCATAACCCATATTGCCACACATGCATCAGTCTGCTGTAACGTCCCATTCTGCCACAAAATCCACATTTCTGCTTTCGTTGAGCCAACTAAAGGTAGGCACTTACTTTTTATTTATCTCTGAGTAACACAGAGCTCAGGTTAGTCATTTGTACAAATTAAATGATGCGATTCCACTTTAAAAAATGTGTTTTCTGAACGCAATATCTGTTTCTAACCTATATCAAAGGTAAAATATATGTAAACGGACTGGTATACTTTAGATACCATGTAGGTACAGTCGGCTGCATAATTGCAGCCCTCGGTAGAGTTCGAAAATTACTATTATTGGAATGTTTGCATTCTAATAATTTTTGTTTGATTCATTGATGAGTTAGAAGACCTTAAACTTCACCTAAAGCAGGTGCCTAGAATCTTGCTTGTGTTCAAAACATTCTTATAACAGCCGTTTTTGGAGCTCTACGGTGGGTCTGCAATTATGCAGCCGGCCGTACCTAAATACATACACAAATGCTGAAGGAATGTACCTATTCTAAAATTAAACAGTCGGAAGGAAAACATCTCTAGTCTCTGACAATGGGAAAACACACAGCCTAAACTTGTGGCTACCTAGAGTAGAGTTTATGATAAGGACTTAGAAGAGAATATCTTCTGAAGGACGATTCTCGTAAATAAAATTGTTATCATTCCCATTACAAAAATACCATAAAATTTGCTTGAGAATACCAACAGGCCTAACAGCTGACTTTGAGAGTATTTTATTTATAACTAGCGACTCGTCCCGGCTTCGCACGGCTATATTATGCATGTATTATACATATAAACCTTCCTCTTGAATCACTCTATCTATTTAAAAAAAAACACATCAAAATCCGTTGCGTAGTTTTAATAGGGATAGGGATATAGGTACAGACAGAGAAAGCGACTTTGTTTTATAATAGCTGCGCTCCGCGGTTTCATTCGCGTAAGTCCCGATCCCGTGGGAATATCAAAATGAAAAGAAGCCTATAGCCTTTCTCGATAAATTGGCTATCCAACACAAAAATATTTTTTATAATTTGAACCAGTAGTTCCTGAGATTAGCGCGTCTAAACAAACAAACAGCTCAGCTTCATAATATTAGTATAGATTGCAATGTTATTTACAAGAATTGGCCTTCTGACAATTTCTCGTTTCTTAACCCATAAGTTTCGGCAGTCGGATTATGATTTTAGTTTTTCTAATTTAGGCTGTGATTTAGGTAGATCAGCGTTTGACCAGTACATATATCACACTTGATGGTAAGTGACGATGTGATCTAAGATGTAACACGAGCGTCTGGCAGATAGGTACTTCGTGAGTTAAAGACTCCTAAATTGTACAAGTCAGGAAAGAAATAATTTCTTGACTACTTTGATTCTTGACACACTTGTGGTTAGCCGTCCGACTGCCCCGTGAATGTATTACAATTTGATAAATAAATAATCGATTTAAAATATAAGAGAAAACTACGCCGAGCTACATGGTAGGCGGAGTGGTAGTGTTAGGTTTTATTTTCGTTACGGAATTTCTTGATTCGGTCGCCACGCTCAAAGCCCGCGATAAAAGCTATGCAATAGCTTAACTATGCAATAGCTTAAAAAATTACTGCTTCTACATGGCACCTACCTACATAATCTGAATCGGCAGTTCTACATAGGTAGTAGGTAATAGGTATGCGTTTTGTGGTTTGGTTGCCTCAATGCAGATGATGTAGGGTTGACGTTATTTTTCTCTTTTTTGTGGTTAGTTTTTTATTTTTTTATTAAGTCATTTTAAGTGTAGGTACTACCTATATTTCTACTGTCACTAAAAATTCCACTTGATCAGGCGAAAAGACCAAAATTTTCCAAACTGTATTCCATAATCCTTAACTATTGATGAGGTTTGTGATGAGAATGTGGTTCCTGCCTGATGCTCTAAAAATCTGTACAATTGGTACCTAAAAGATTAACTGTCGATTCTACTGATAATAAATTCAATTAAGCAATTTTAGCACTTTGATGAATTCTGTTTTTCACCCTGAAGATCCTTGTCAGATGCTTACTAATTTTTATTTATCCTTGAAATATCCCTTTTCATACAAAAAAGACTCATCAAAATCGGTTCTTAAACAAAGAAGACTCGAACATCCATACAAAATATCAGAAACATCAAAATTGATAACTTATTTTTTAGATGTCGGTTACAAAGTATTTAGTAGACATCTCCTATGAAGTATCAACATAGAAGATGGCTGATGAGAGAAATGGCAGGAGGTGCATGGAGAACAAGGGCATAAGTAAGAGGGGACAGGATGGAGGCAGCCTTTCTCAGTATAGGGCAGACAACCAATGATTAAACAAGATAATAAACTACACTGTACTGAAAACCGAAATGAAAGGCTAATATAATAAGTAGATAGGGCTCAGACTCTTCAATCGCCAGCATCTCTTCCGGACGCCTGCTGCAGCCTGAAGAGGCTGCTAGCCTTCTGGAAGGACTTGGGATAGTTGTTGTGACAAAAAGGATGTTCTCACACACATAATGGCTTAACTGAAGGGATGTGCGGAAACAGCCCCGCAGAACTAAACTTAACATAAAAACGTGTTGCACTCGGGGAATGCCGCGGTAAAGCTATTGCATCGTGCGAGCTTCGTACAGTCGAACCATATACATACACGTTAAGCAAACGCTCGGTCGAGCTACATGGTAGGCGAAATTTCTTAATTCGGTCGTCGCGCTCAAAGCCCGCGATAAAAGCTATGCAATAGCTTAATAAGTAGATACTTACTTGACTAATCAATTGCCTGATGTGGTAACAATGAGGTTCCTTCCCGTCTATCCAGGTGATGAGATCACTTCTTATGGTTTGTGCCTCCGTGTCGGCTGGGTTTGATACTAATTGACCTTGCTGGAGAAAAATTATAAAAAATAAATATGATGACATAGTTGAAAATAGTATAAATTTAGAAGTATGTTTTAGTTACATTTTTGTGAAATAATTTGTAATTTATTTGCCGCTTCTAATAATTGGGGCAATTAATATGAAGATGTATAATGCCGTTTTAGGGAGCAGCTACGTCGTAAAAGCACTTGTAGTTTCTGAGAATTCATAATCAGTGAGTAAGTAATTTCACTTATCAGTGGGTCAGCAATTTTCTTTTAAAAAATATAGATCTAGAAGAAATTAATACAAACTTATATTTATATGAGAAGATATAAGTATATCATAACCCCTACAATATTTATTTAAATCTTCTGAGAAGTCAGAATAAACAGAGAAGTCTCTGTTCAAATTAAAAGACTAGGTCAGAAGTGCTATTAAAATTTTTGTACAATTTAGGAATGTACTATGTAGACTGGAAAAAAAACCGAGATTTAAAACTTTTGGCAACATTTTTCGTTCTCACAGCTGCTATTTACACCCTTGGAAAAAATATCTTTGTCTATACTATAGACTATTTTTGTACAAATTTTTATCAAAATCGCTTGGAACATTTAATCTTGAAGAGGTAAATAAGCATAATTTTTTCTTTTCTATTTATCTGATCGTTTTTGGGACCATAAGCTGATGTCGTGAGAGTAGATGGCATGAAGAAGAACATAACACTGCCTCGTCTTTCCTGTTTAAAGCTCTTGCTTCCATTCTTTGCTTGCTCTCACAGCTACGGAGCTTAGAGGTGAGAATGGTTATAACAAAAAAACCTACTATCTTTTTATAAATAGTTGAGATAGATGATCCTGTTGTTCCTGAATACTGTCTCTGGTAGCATTTATAAGTTCAAATTAGAGATATCAGGGCTAAACACAAGGCATATTAAAAACTGTCTAGTTATCACGGTTCATGAGATACAGCCTGGTGACAGACGGACACTGGAGTCTTATTAATAGGGTTCAGTTTTTATCCAGGTTTTATCCATCCTATGTAAAACAGGTTTTTTTTTATAAAACTTTAGTACAGACTTCAGTCTCCGCAATAACCATACCAAGCCTACATAGCAATTATGTATCTTAAACTGATTGTTATTATTATTGTGGAGAACTCAATAAACATATTTATTTATTATTATTTATCCTTTGGGTACTGAACCCTAATATACAGGGTGATTTTTTTATGTGGGCCTTCAGGGCTATATCCTAAACTATGAGAGATAGCGAAAAATGCTGAAAGGTGTTGCGTGCCCGATTTTGACAAAAACTGAAACTGAACTACACTGAACTGAACTGACTATTTTTTTGCAAAATCAACAGGTTCGATTCCTGGCTTGGGTAATGAGTTTTTCAAAAATCTAATGATGCAGTTTTTGTTTTTGTCAAAATCGGCCACGCAACTCCTTTCAGCATTTTTCGCTATATCTTATGGTTTAGGATATAGCCCTGAAGGCCCACATAAAAAATTCACCCTGTATAGTGAGGATCATAATTCCCATGTACCCTGTGACCCATTTATTATATAGCCCATTTGACAATAAAACTTATGGTGCTTAGGCTTTGCTTGCCTTTAACTCCCACATACAAAAAGCACAGAATATTACCCCCCAATCCGAAGTTTTTTTGCCTCACAGGATATTATAACATTTTCTATATAAGTAAAGTTCTAAGTGTTATACTTTTGCAATTGCATTTGACATCATTATGTTGATTGTTTTGCAAACACGGAGTGCTATGACTCTTTATCACATGTTTGTTTACATTTGGTTGTTCTTGAAGCTATAGTAGGTTAAGAACTTTCTCTCTCTTAGGGTATTTAAATAAATGTTTAATTTAGACTACAAGTAGGTATTTATCAATACAAATCCTAAAAGTTCTTAATCCTATTAATATTATGAATGTGAAAGTTTTTTATTTGTTTCCTTTTCACATTCAAATAACTGGATCGATTTGGATGAAAATCAGCATAATTTTTTTTTTGCAGGACATTCCACACATCGCACACACACTTGTGTTATGGGTGCTAGACAACGGATATAATACTTATATACTTTTCTTTTGTAAATATATACTTATAATACATAGAAACAACCAGACCACAGACAAATATCTAAGCATAAATACTTGTCTGAGGCGGGAATCGAACCTGCAACCCTATGTTTGGCAGTCCGGCATGGTGACCATTGTGCCAACTGGGTCGTCAAATGGACGTTAAGTGGATGGATAGGAACATAGGATACTTTTGATCAGAAAATCTTCTGACGAAAATATTTAATATAAATGCTTGAATTCAATTTGACTATAGTATAAACTTAGTCTCATCATTTCTATGAAAATTTACTACTTAGGTAGGTGAAACTATAGGGCATGGTAAATAAAAAAGTATACTTACAGAAAATATTCCCGATCTATACATTTCTAATACTTCATTCAACACTAGCTGTCCTTTTTCCTTCCCGAGGAAATTGTTCAACACACAAACACCATACTGCGTCATGTCCCTGATCACTCTCTGGCACAGTTCATAAAATGGATCACTTGGATCCATGTAGTATGTATTCGGGCTATGGGAGAATGGAGCTCCGCTGCCTTTCAAAGAGGCCTCGGGATACTCCTTCGTTCGGCTCGTCTGCTCAGGCTGGACGGGCATCTTGGCCTGGTTGACTCGCAACACGGTCGAAGAACCCGCCGACCCGAACTCCGTGCTCAGCTGTTGAGCGCTTTCACTAAGTATCTCATTTTCTGAAGACCCTTCGTAAGTTATCGCTTTTTTACTATTACTAGACAAGTCTTTATTTGTATACACTACACTAGAAATTACACTATTCTCACTATACCCTGTAGCTTTATTGCTAATCTTTTTTATTGACTGTTCTTCACTGCTACCCTCTTTGATTGTTATTTTAGTTGGAGAACTAGATCTTTCTAAACGTCTTGTTTCACTAGCACTATCTTCGTTTTTAGCTTCAGGTTTCGTGCTACCAGACTTTCTATCTTTCCCCTTTCTGATTGCTGTAGGATCACCAGAGCTGATGATTTTAGGAGCCTTCGTTAACTTCGGCAAACATTCGCCTCTGTGTCGTTTCCAGTCTTGTCTTTGATGTTCCGTGTTACAATAATAAACACTGAGACATCGCGCACATCTTCGATACGTATTCAAATTGCAAATAGCGCAGCAGCTAAGTCCGCCTTCCTGATTCATTCTGAAAATAATTTCTCCCAAGGGCCGGCCCCTTGCAACTTGTCAACCAACTGAAATAAATGTCATATTTTTGACAGCCACAGTACTATCACAATAAATACTTTTAATGAACTGTAAAATTCTACAAAGTGTCTAATAACTTTACGTCAACCGCACATAACTATTAATAAAATACTAATTTAAAATCAATTATTTATGGCAATTATCTTCAGAGTTAACGCTTACTAATTAATTAGACACTAATTTGTTTATCAAAAACTTACAAATAAACATCGATGTTGCCAATAGTAAAATAGTTTTTAAGGAATGATACAGAGAAAAATGATTTGCAGCATTAATTTCTGGTGTTTTCTCTTTTACTTTTTGGGTGCCAATAAGAGAAAGTTGATTTGACATTTGTCACTCAGTTATCACAGAGTATATTTCAATTTCCGTCTTTATTTAGCTATTCACGCTAAATATTTTTTATAAACTCAAGGGTCCGATTCTGAGATAATTAAAATTTTAAAAATGTTTAGTATTTAATATTTTTTATTGTTGTTTACATAATTTGATGTTATTACAAATGAAACAAATGCATTTCCTTTACTTTATTTATTAATAAAATAAAATATACTCATTACATAATAATGATAGGTACAATTTTAATATTATTGCTCATTAATAAGTAGGCTTTATTTATTCAGATCACACCTAATTTTAATGCTTTTACTTAGGAATGTAACAAAGTCTATAAAATAGATTTTTAATTTTATTATACATTTTAATTAAAACCTACTAAAATACCAAATAAGTAAGTATGCAATTTATATTTACAAAACTACAAACAGAAAATAACAATAGATACAACAAAACTCATGTGCTGTTTAAAACTGAGTAAAAGTCAATCAATGAAGACTAGATTAGTTCTACGTCAGGCCTCATTCTTGAAAATGGATTTTCCCAAACTCTTATATATATCTTCTTTCCTATTTCCGGTCTGTTTTGTAAGAAGCTTAGCTAAGCTTCTTACAAAATAGACCTTCAAGACTCAAGAGCGAGACTCAACGAAACGAACTAAAAAGAGCGTAAAAGCGAGCGTTTCGACACGCGCCCTTACGCTAACTAAAAATTTACAATTAAAGCTAAAAACTTAAAATAGATTCCTTTTCTTAACCCAAGTAGATAAGTACAGTGGTTGGGTAGGCGTGCGGTGTTACTTTTTATAAAATATTTTACTATTAATCATAGGTAATATTGGAATGCTTCTGATTAAAAGCTGGAATAAACAGCATAATAATATGGAAGAATCGTAGGTAAGTATCTACATAATCTCTAGCCAATTTTACTTTGGACCCTATCTTACTTTAGTACATGTAACTAATTAAACGTTGCATAGGAAATATTTAATTGGTCACTTTCATTATTGTGTCGGCTGATTATTGTAGAATAAGTACTATTAAAAGTATCTACAATTTCTTGCGAATGGAAATACAAATTAGTAAATTCATGTAAGTTATCAATTTCATTCAATTCAACATACTGCAGTCCAATAAGTCGAGCACAGGTGCCCTACGCGACTACTTATCGCAAAAATTCAAATTTTTCTGATCATAAATTATGCAGAAAAATGCGAGTTGATAACTGGAGTTATCGCATAAGTCATAACACCTTATAATTTAGACTCTGGAATGATCGTCATCATTTTGTGGAGGTACCGGAGGAGGCGGTGCATGTAATACCCTCGCAAGTTCCGCCTTCTCATCAGCCGAGAGAACGTAAACCGGTGGAGCTGGTGGGAGGAACCGCTCGGCCTTCTGGGGTTCTCTTTGGAGTCGTGCCCTGTACAGCATTACCAGGACGCAAAGAACGCTGATGATGAAGGCTGATGTCGCTGCAAGGACTATTAAGGCTGTGTGATATGATGTAGTTGCTGAAACCTGGAAATAAACATATTAAATGAGATTACACAACCCATCATATTAGTTACAGGTGTCTAGTTGGAGAGTCCTGTTGGGACGAAATAAAGCAATGCCTACCATATTTAACAAAATTAAAATGGGTTTGGTACTCACAGTCGATTCACTCAAAATTTCCCTTTGCTGTAGAGCGGGTGCAGGTGGCGGTGCTAATCTGTATTCACTGCGTATCACATCAGCGCCCAGAACTGAGTCTCCCGATTTAACACCGGACAATTTTTCTTGTTTGATCTGTTTACAGAAAAACAAGCATAAAATATAGAGGCGTTTACTTACAAATGATCCCAATTTCAATAATATTTTAACCACTTACCAAGTTTTCAATATGGTAGACGATATCCACAGCAGCAGGACCTGGCAAAGCGGTCCTCAGTCTCACAGATGTGCTATGTTTGGTAACGGCAACCGGTACTTTTGCACCGAGCGCTGTTAATTTTGATGCCAAAACACTGCGAGCCCGTTCCGCTGCAGCACTATCCGCTCCAACGATTTCTAGCTCTAAAATAGCTGATTCGATTTGTGTTGATTCTAAAATAAATGAAATTGAGAATTAAGTTTTTTTTTACTTGTCCGGACATAATTTGATAGATAATAACTTTAAAAGTTCCTTTAGTACTATCGTTGTGCATGCAAAATATTTTACCACAAGGATCGGGGCTGGGTGCATCGAGTACGGGTCCGTGTTGACGTCGCTGTCCGGCCGCGTCAACACACCAACAGCGTCCACGGGAACATTGTCGCGGGGCGAACGATCCGTCAGCCAAACAACGCGGGCGAAAACCTTCTACCGCTGAAAAAATAATATCAGAATAATACCCTTTATACATTAGTCGTGCGTTCTATATCGCACTTATATCGCACTGTGAATGGTAAGCTTTTCACCGGAAGTTAACAATATTTTTATAATAGCAACATCAAACACCGGAAACGGAAATAAATTTGAGAGACCGCCTTTTCCAGATGTCATTTGTTTACCTTCAGAGGTCTACCTACATTTTACAAATTGAAAATCATTTGGTATCTTAGAAAAAAAGTAACTTGATCTTGATTCTTAAGTAATTCTTATGTATGTACATTTACTTATAGCTAACTCTAACATAACCCGGTAATGAAAAGAGCTTGGCATTTGGCATAGTGTTTTTTTTTTGCGCGGTGCAACTGGTGCAAGAGGCCTATCGATTGGCATGGGCCTCAAAATTCACCGCGGCATTTTATGTTACGGCCTGTAATTGTTTCCAACACTTTTAAAAATGGAACTTACCATTTTCAACTTCTTCCTGCATGAGTTGGCACTTCGTCTTCAAGACATTAACCACACTAACTTCTAAAGGCTCGTCTTTCCTTGTAGTGTCCGCTACTTTAGGCGCAATTACTTCTGTCACCAAAATAGGTTCATCTTTCGACATTTCTTCTCTAGCTTCAGCTCTCGCTTCTAATTCAAGTTCCTCTTCGTCATCGCTTTCGAATTCGTCTATTCTATATTCTGTCATTTGTCGGATGAGTTCTTCAAGTACTGTGAAAGACAAAAAGGCTGTTTTAGGGACGTAGTCACAGAGGAGATGTAAAAACGTCTTGTTTAAACCTGTGGTTTAAACCAAATAGTCCCATTAACCCAAAGAATATTGCAGGACATTTCATACATCGCCATCTAGCCCCAAACTAAGTAACTAGATGTGTGTTACGGGTGCTAGACAACGAATATACTTTTCTTTTGTAAATATATAGGTAGGTAGGTACTTATAATACATAGAAACAACCATACCACAGACAAATATCTAAGCATAAATACTTGTCTGTGGCGGGAATCGAGCCCGCAACCCTGTGTTTGGCAGTCCGGTATGATAATTGTGCCAACTGGGTTGTCAAGAGGTATTAGCACCATCGGTTTTACGTCACATCCGTCATTTCGTTAGTGAAAGTGACTATAAAATTAATATAAATATAAACCTTTTTGACGTGTTAAAATGTGAAAAAGTCATATAAGGTTGGGATTATCAAATATCAAGTTTATAACCGAGCACAGCCCAAACCTATATGGACGATTCGAGATATAAATACAGAAAGCCTATTCTCCTATCAAAAAGGTTGAAATTACACTGCAATATTATTTCGATTGCATTTAGGTTACAAAAAAACCCGCAAAGTAGCATCAAAGTAGCTTAAAATACCCTCAAAAGTCAGCTCTTGGCTATTCTCAAGAATATTCTTTGTTATCGAAATGCAATCTATTGATATTACAATGTAATTTAAACTAATTTACATAAAATAATTGGCTTTCAGATAAGTACCAATTATGACATAGGCATCCGCTAAGAAAAGATTTTGAAAAGTTCACCGAAAACAATTGGCTAACAGCTAAAGGCTAATTTTTATTGACATACCTTCGTCCGCCCTAGCCCTCTCATCCAGCGGGTCTCGTCTCACCCACTTCCTGGCCTGCCTGAAGTTGCAGGAGGGCTTCGAGCCGCGGACCAACGACCCCTTCAGCGGCTCGCCTCTCGCACTCACACACCAGCACACATCTGGAATTAAATTACACCATGAAACAATATCGTAAAAAATAATACATAAAAATATGCAGCAAAATATGCTCAACAGATATTCTAATTCTCTAAGCAGATCCCCAGTTTTTCACTTTTATCGGATCCCCTACTCTAATTTAAAATTAAATCGGATGGCCTTTAAACTGAAGGGTAAAATCTATAAAGCCCCGTGATATGACATGTCGTCATGTATGGATCGGAATGCTGGGCCGTGAAGAAGAAGGATGAGAGAAGATTGCATGCAGCAGAGATGAGAATGTTGAGATGGATGTGTGGAGTAACGAGGATGGATAAAATAAGAAATGAGTATATTAGAGGAAGCCTGAAAGTAGCACCAGTTCCTGAAAAAGTAAAAGGGAACCGTTTAAGTTGTTATGGACATGTGAAGAGAAGAAAAGAGACGCATGTAACTAGAAGAGTGATGAATGTAGGGGGATGGAGAGGAAGAGGACGACCAAAGAAAAGATGGATGGACTGCGTAAGACAAGACATGAGAGAGATGAATGTGAACGATGAGATGACGACTAATAGGAGTGAATGGAAGAAGAAGACATACTGCGCCGACCCCAAATAAATTGGGATAAGGGCAGGAAGATGATGATGAGGATGGTCTTGCTGATCCCCTAAACGAGTCTTCGCAGTATGATATTTTTGCAGTAAAATCATTAGCAGTATAGTTTTTCAATGTAAAGTAACACACAGTAACAAGACGCCGATTAAATAAGGCGTCGCTGTATAGAGATATCGATTAAAAGTGTTCGAAGAAACAAAATTGGATAATAAGTTTTTCGTAGTGACGTAGGTATCCCATGCCTACTGTTGTATTCTTTACTCATGTGCCCATGCTACCCTCCTTGAATAGATGTTTAAAATTAGTTCAATCTCATCGAAACCTTAGTCCAAGGAAAAAAAACAGAAGAAGTAAGTATGTTATTAACCCTTTCGGCATGCACATATATTTTAACTAGCGACCCGCTCCGGCTTAGCACGGCTATATTATGCATGTATTATACACGTAAACCATCCTCTTGAATCACTCTATCTATTAAAAAACCCCGCATCAAAATTCGTTGCGTAGTTTTAAAGATTTAAGTATACATAGGGATATAGGGACATAGGGACAGAGAAAGCAACTTTGTTTTATACTATGTAGTGAAGACTTTTTCTATATGATGGGCACTTAGAAAAAATCATCCCTGTGTTTAGATACACGTTTATCTTGGTTAAATCTCCACTTACCAATATGTGACATGCATTGCACCGACTCCCAAGCACCGGCTGTATCACACTTCGGTATGAAAGTTCCTTTACCGTACTTCTGTGCTGCTTGCTCGTTCTTCTCACGCAGTCTTTCACATGGACTCAGTACTGTCACAAACATAAACAAAAATATTGGTAAACATCTACAACTGAGGTAAGGAATTCATAAAGTGTATAAGGTTCTAGAAGATAACATAAGTAGATCATAGAAATCCTGACCAATATGGTCCAGCAGACACTCATTAAATCTACAGGCGTCGCATAGCCACTAAACTGAAAAATGTCTGATAATAGTCCAGCAGCTTTATATGAAAAAATAAGAGGCATCGAGTTAATTTCCAAAAAAAATCCTAGTCGGGACTCAAACCGGCTGTAATGCTTTTTATACTGAGGCTAATGTGTGGGGTTTAAAATAGTATTCTGAATAACTTCTACAAAATTTCAAACATTCGTCTTCCTGCCCATCCCAACAGTATTGGTCAAAATATGTGTCTATGGTAAAAAACCAAATATAAAAACAAAAATTTTAAAACCTAAAAAAAACTAAATATTAAAAAAAAGGTTTAACGGAATCAACACGAAAAGAAGAAGAAGATATGGTATTGGTTAAAATATAGTGTAAATTAATTGAATACAGTATGTATGTAGTGATAATGAATCAATAATAGTTTCCATAGTTATAATTATTAGTTATTTCGTGCTACATTTCAAACTTCGTGCTGTTAAAACACACATCCAATGGTCAGATTATTGGATTGATAACACGTAAAATACTTGAAGGGAACATGCCTACGTCAACCATCTTCTGAACGTTTTTCTTATCGTGGGCCTTTATTGTTTCGCCGTTAACTGTTTTTGACAATAAATTGATAATCAGTTGATTAAAAACATACAAATCGAGAAAGACAGGTGGTAATGAAAACATCTCTTCATTCAATCGTAATTTCGTGACCATTAAGGAAAAAATAATTCTAAAAGTAAGATCAAGTAAAAGTTAAGTTAGTTTTTTAAGATTTCCAACTGCTAGGGCATCATCCCAAAGGGCTGAAATAAAATTAATTATTATCAAAAAATTATGAATAGATATATAGTATTTACAAAGAAGAAAATAAGAGAAAGATACAATTCAATTTTTAATAACAGTATTATAATATAAAGAAAAAAATGGCCGTTCACCGTTTAGCATAATTAAAAAAAATACCTCAATGGGTGAGAAAATACTGAACTGACTGACCTGGACAGACACTATTGCACTCCTCTTTGCTCCTGAAGTTATTATGGTTTCCTGAACAGCCGTGGTACCGGAACCTCTCGCAGCGGTTCCTTTCGTGATTGAAGAACCATCGCGTCGTGTTCAGAACTTCGCCTGATGTGCACACACCTTCGTCTTTGCTTTCGAAACATACAGTTCCTGGAGAGGTTAACGTGTATTAAGTTAGATATTATATTGTAAAGACAAAGAACGTTTTAGTTCAATCTTCTTCTTCTTCGTATCGATAGCACAAACGAGGGAATTGATGAGGTAGGGCCAGATCCGCCCACTCCAGTGAGCTGCCAGGTATTTGGCGTTGTTATTAGCTGACATCAGGTCAGCCAATGTACAGCCATTAGGATTGGAGGGGCAGGTCAAGAGATGGACCATAGTTTGCTCGGGGGCCCCGCAGTCGCACTGAACCTGGCACGGATCGATCATGCCCCAGTTCAATTAAATGGTTTGAAAAAGTCAGTACTATCAAAAGGGTCTACGCAATAATTATATAATCATAGACGAACAACTTCCTCTATGGTATAATGTTTCTAGACCCAATGGTTTCGGTACGTAGACAGTGGTTTTTAGCCTTTCCCTATTAAATGTTCTACTTACTTGGCTTAGGGCAGCAGACCGAAGGCCTAGAGTCATGAGGAGCGAATCTGCAAGCATGTGTAGAAGGGCAGGCGGCAGCACTCGGCCCGCAGACCAACGGACCGGAGGCATCGGGCGCTTGCAGCGGTTCCACGCCGTCAGGGCACTGAGGGGCTGGTGAACACCGCGCTAAGGGTCGACAGTTCTCATCCTAGAATAAGGAAAATAAGAAGATCGTCATGAATTGGCAACCTCTAACCAGTAAGATGTACTTAATAGTTATAGAGTTATCTCCGAACTTTGCATTACTTTATTGTGACACAATAATTATAATACGTGTCTTCGTGCATATCCGAAAGCACCCAAGGGAATAATAGTCACTTGCCTTAAGTTCGTATGATCAAGTTTATTTCGCAAAGACGTGTCTACCTCTGGTTGACATAACACTGCCTCTAACTGGTTCTTTTTCGCATTAATAACCGTCGTCACTCACCTCACAATCCAAAGGCACAAGTTCACAAGTCTCATCAGCTCTGCATTTGGCGTCTGCACAAGGATCTCTGCAGTCACAAGTCGGGCAACCCTTCTCGTCAAGATCTCGGCCGTGGGGGCAGATCAGTTCCTCGTTGCAGCCCGCATCTGGACATTCACTTGGGGCATCGCAGTTTGGCGTGGAGTTTGCTGTTCGAGTTCCGGGGATCTAAAGTAAAAAAATAAAGTTATATTCTTCGATAAACAATGCTATCGGCATGGAAGCAGTATGAAACGATTGTTTGCTTGGAGTACACGGCGATTGCTATGTTTCGTTTTTGGTACTTACTGATAAAATTACTGGCATAGAAACTCAAAACTTAAAAAGAACTTACCTCATTGCCAACGTTGTCAACACACCAGCAAGTCATATCAGAACCTCGGCATTGAATAGCTTCATAAGCACCATCATCAGTACATTTTGGAACCCACGACCAAGGTGGGTTGCCACTTTCAGCAGCCGTGTGAAGAGCTAGCGCTCTGAAAATGAGGAAAGCTTCACTATCACTACATAGTATAAAACAAAGTCACTTTTCGCTGTCTGTCCCTATGTATGCATAGTATCTTTAAAACTACACAATAGATTTTTAAGGGGTTTCTATAATAGATACAGTGATTCAAGAGGAAGGTTTTGGAACTTAAAATAAAACTACCACGTGTACGAAGTCGCGGGCAACAGCTATTTAGAAATAAATGCTAGATTTTAGTAAGGTATCATGGGCTAAGAAGATAAGAAGTGTAGATACTGCTGTGTTTTGGTTTGAAGGATGTTTATTAACCTGATTTAAGTCCTAATCAGTCTGGTTAGGCTTAATTTTAAGTGAACAAACCACATCTTCAGATCATACCTGGTCTGTTGACAAGGAGTCTCATGATGCGCAGGAGTGCAAGCAGTTCCACATCCAGTAGCGCAGCATCGTTCACCGATACCGCACTCGCCGTCCGATCGACACGCCCACTCGCAAGAACCTCGGGACGGCACCAGGTACGGACATTGACCTGGTTTCTTTGGTAGACCTGGGTAAAAAGGTACCAAAACCATTAATGAACATGCACAGCCTTGGCGAATTCTAGAACATTTGTAATGGTTTACATAAGTCATATCTATTAAAAAAACCTCATCAAAATCCGTTGCGTAGTTTTAAAGATCTAAGCATACATAGGGACAGAAAGGGGAAAGCGACTTCGTTTTATACTATGTAATGATTACAAAGAGAAAAGATTTGAGTGTTTGGTTAAATTAAACGAATAGGCTCCGAAACTACTGGTTCGATTTGGATTAAACTTGGTATGAGGATACATTGATTTTTTGGGAGTATCATAGGCTACTTTTTATCCCGATATTCCCACGGGTTTGGGAGCTACGCGGATGAAACCACAGTCGCTGGTACTTTGTTATAAACTCACAAGCAGGCACAGGTGGGCAGTAATCAGCATCACAAGCGACGTCAACAGTTGCGCAAGCGCGGCCTGTTGGACAGGTAACTCCGGTGCACGGGTCGCGGCACCGACAGGTCGGACAGCGACCCGCGCCCAGAATGAACCCGTATTCACAACCCATGCGACAGGTCAGTTCCAGGCAGGAGAGGTCGGAGCGGACTCTGAAAACAAAACAAATAGGTGGCTTTTAACAAAGCGTGCTACACCTAAGACTGCATCATCATTTGGAGGACTGATACTAGATGGTCTTCAATATCATTAAATAAGACCTATAAAATAAAGTAGGTAAGTATAGGGGTAATAAATGCATATCCTTCTACGTCATGTGTTTTTGACGTAATAACGTTATCATTAATCAAATTATACATCGGCATTCACAAATAAGTGTGACGTCATGCGTCATGTTCCGGTACCATGACAGCGTCATGGTAAACGTAACGCGTCTCTTGTTTGTTTTATATTGTTTAATAATATCTGGGTTTGTGTTATGGTGACGAGTGCCAATAGAATACTTATATACTTAAAGGAAAAAAAAACAATAAAGGAAGAACAAAAAAAAACTCAATATTTTTATCGTTTTCTTATGACGTTATCACGTAAAATTATCGTCCGTAAACCGACTTTACAGACAACTTCAACTTACTTGTCACAATCAACAGCCGAAGCATTCCTAGTGCTAGTCTCAGGTATTTCCGTGCCGAAGGAATCGACACACCAGCATCTTCCATCAGCACACTGTTGTGACGTGAATGAACCGTCAGAGTTGCATGTTGGGGCTGGTAAAGCGAGCTTCATACCATCGACTGTGCCTTCCATCTTCTCGTCGAAGTCTCGGAGATATTCACACACTGGAAATAATACATTGTGGATTACAGGATATTTGCCATGCATAAACACTATTGGTTTCTTAAGCAGTTTATCATCTGAAATCTTCTCTATTCAGAATTCCTATCACTATCACTACATAGTATAAAACAAAGTCGCTTTCTCTGTCCCTATATCCCTATGTATGCTTAAATCTTTAAAACTGCGCAATGGATTTTGATGCGGTTTTTTTTAATAGATAGAGTGATTCCAGAGGAAGGTTTATATGTATAACTAGCGACCCGCCCCGGCTTCGCACGACTATATTATGCATGTATTATACATATAAGCCTTCCTCTTGAATCACTATATCTATGAAAAAAACCGCATCAAAATCCGTTGCGTAGTTTAAAAGATTAAGCATACATAGGGACATAGGGACAGAGAAAGCGACTTTGTTTTATACTATGTAGTGATACATGCATAATATAGCCGTGCGAAGCCGGGACGGATCGCTGGCATATTTATAAAAATGAATCCCCATTTTCCTTGGTCACGGCATCACGCGAGTGAACGGCTTGAGTGATTCATAATTTTTTGTTGTGTTTTTTATTGTAAGGAGAAGGTTCTAACGAAAAAAAATTAAGAAAGTATTGGAGAAATTATAACGCGGGTGAAACCGGGGGGCGCAGCTAGTCTATATATTTAAAAAAATGAATCCCTATTTTCCTTAGTCATGGCATCATCACGGCTGGACTGATTTCGAAAATTCTTTTTTTGCTGTGTTTAATTTTTAGGAGAAGGTTCTTAAGAAATAAAAAATAAGATTGTTGCGCAAAAAATTGTGGGCGCAGCTAGTTTCTTATAAAATCTTATAATATCACTAGTCTTTGCCCGCGACTTCGTCCGCATAGAAGTCAATGATTCTAATAGGATTGGACCAAAGCATCACGTTGTTCCATACAAACTTTGCCCCCCTTTTTCACCCCCTAAGGGGTAGAATTTCGGAAAATCCTTTCTTATCCGATGCCCACGTCATACTAAGAACACACCCTCCAAGTTTCAGGTCTTTACGATCAGCGGTTTAGGCTATGCGTTGATCCGTCAGTCAGTCATTCAGGACAAAGAATTTTATAGGTAAGTATGTATAGATCAATTCTTACTGGTAGGAGTATCATCGACTCTATCACTCTGAAGCCTCATCTTAGCAGGGTCGATGCACACTGGACCGCATGAAGCCGTAGAACAGCACACAAGGTCGTTGTCACACTCGCCTTCAGGACATGTAATGGTTGAGTTCAAACCGCAAACCGCTTCCGCTTCTGTGCCGCAAGACTCGAACGCAATCTAAGAAGATTGAAGAAAGTTTCAAACAATGAAAAGCAATGGAAATCATACTCGCGAACTTCAGTATTAAAAATTACACTGCCATTTTCCCAAAATATTTTTTATGGTATAAAGTTAGGTACTAAACCTTAAGGTGGACGCACATTAATCAGAGCCGAAAGAATCGAATTTTTGCCGGAAAAGATACCTTATAGTAATAGAGATAAGGTACATTTATATTTCAGAGTCGACCGCCTCTGAGGATGCGGTCGACTCTGATGACGTCACCGGAAATATAAATGTAATAATACCTTATCTCTATTATTATAAGGAACCTTTTTCCGTGGACGGCAAAAATTCGATTCTTTCGGCTTTGATCAATCTGCGTTCACCTTAAGTGATTGCAAAGCTCATATCTTATGTTTAATATGTTTTTCACCTCAATATCAGCTTCAGTAACATTATCATAGGTGTCATCGGGGCAACATACAGAATTGCCACCTTTTCGTACGTCAGTGCAGGAATGCGCTGTAGGACAGTCCGTGTCAGCACCACATGTTAACGGAGATCCGCTAGAGTCCGTCGCTGGAGCACCCCAGTTGCATGGGTTTCCATACGATACGCGGGGACGACCTGTAAGTGCAAAATATTTTTTTACCCAGATCATCTACAGTGAAATTGGCATAAACATCATTGGCTCCATGAGTTATTGATTCCAAAGATAGTAATTATTTTCCCGGAACTTAATCGCGTATTTACTATCAATACATCGTCGTGTGAGTTTATAAGTTTACTTCCAAAGATTACGAGTCCAAAGATTACTTACAAACTGGATATCCAGTACAAAAGTCACCAGTACAATCAGCATCTTTAACCCTGACACATTCTTCGTCCTCCTTGCATGGGTACCCAGCACAGGGATCATCGCACTCGCAAGTAGGACAACCATCAGCACCGGTCTTGTATCCGTACTCGCAAATACCAGCGCAGAGTGCGCGTGCGCAAGACGAGAGACTTCTACCGCCTGTACGGGCGGGTAGTGGTGTTGCGGAACAGTGGACAGAAGCTGAAGGTCCCATAGAACCTCGTAGTTTGTTACCTTCCGCGTCAACACACCTGGGGGAAAATAAAATAATAGCTAACACATTTTAATCTCCAAGAGAAATTCAGGGTTTTTTATGAGTTGGTGAACTTACCAGCAAACTAAACCATTTCTCGAGCATTGCCTGGAGACAAATGATCCGTCAACTCCACATTGAGGGACGTAACCCCTGCCTTCCCTCTCACTAACCACCAGCAATTCAGCAAGCATTTTCTGCTGAGTACACATTGTTACATTGTTCGGTAGAATACAATGTCTACCACATTCGCCACCGTCACAACATTTCTGCATAGAGGGGCATTCAAGATCGTGAGCACAGGGAGTTCCACAGTCAAGGTCCGATGACGACGGGGCAGGACATGTTCCAGCTTTTTGAAGCTCAAGAGACGCTGGACAGCATACTCCATAATCATTTCCTTGAAGACAGCAGAAATTTTCATTATGTTAATGGTATTAACAAGTTGTTAGAAAACTAATTGCTTGAGTAGATGTAGGCATAAGAAAATTTATTACGTAATTTAAGCACACCTTTAACAAATTAAGTGTCTCCCTAGTTATTTTATGTTGTAGTCTACAAGATAATTAATGTGTGGCAGTGATTACGGGCTAACCTGTTTCAACCAAACATCTGTAAAGCGGTGGGCAGTTTGGCTTCCCAGGATCTGTTCCACATAAGAAGGGTCTGGTTGTTTCAGCGATGAGTAGAGGTTCACTTACAGGGCATATGTTTTGTAAGCTTCTACCTCTTTTACCTTAAAAAAAAGTATATTTTACAAAGTTATCGATGACTTTGATAATGATTAATTGAGTTATTTGGGTACCTACCTAACTTAATTGTTTAGTAGACAAGCAACAAATGATTCTACCTACGAGAACAGCCTACGCCCCACCCAAGAAGCTTTGTAAATAAGCTTCTTTAATTAATGAAACGTTACTTCATCACAATTATTTTGGTAGAGTCGTACTTAACTCGTGATAAATACGCGTTTAATGGCCGACCACTATGACATGATGAAGACGATTACGCGGTTATCCAGCCAACTTTACGAGCCCAGACGGTTAATGGTACCTTTAAGATTTACCGACGTGTTACCGACATCACTGGCTGGTACTGTTTATTTGAATGATAACGAAATTTATACCATGCTATTACTGTTGGTAAACAGACCTCATGGAAGGAAAACAAACTGAACAAAAAACGTATCGATATAAAATTTTGTTTCGAGACTGGGCTTTGTTTGGCTAAAGGGGTGGCATACTGAAGGTTACTTTGAAAATAAATCAACATAAAAATATCTACTCATATACTTACTGTCTACGCCCGTATTCATCCACCATAGTCTACCCTAGATAATATAGGTTAATAATTCTTCGACATTCGAATTCCATAGTACTTACAAGTAGGTACAGGCGGGCAGGGTGGCCTTAAACACGGCGTCTCTTCCAACTGACACGACAATTGTCCAGGACAGGTAACACCTGCACATGGATCGCGGCATTTGCATAGCGGACATCCACGTGGGTCCAGCTCGAACCCGAGCGGGCAAAGCATGCGGCAAGTATGCGCTGCACAAGGAGCTGTCTTTGTGCAGTTTACTAGACCTGCTGCAGGTGCTCTTGTGCCTGGGACCTGGAGACGAAGATTATCAGATCAGTCAGAGTCACAATTCATTACTACGTCATCAAGAAATTATGTCCTTTCTGTCCAGCACAATAATATAAGTATTTTTCTGTGAGGAAGAGTGAGAGGTAAAGACTGTGAGGTGAGGATTGAACCCACTGCTTCCATATGGTTAATACTGATTTCAAATTGACTATTAAAACATGCTAAAATATATTCCAGTCCAATGCAAATGCTGTGCTAGAGCTACAAATCTTAAAAGCAAATTATACATGTACTTATACAAAATTTCAGCTCAATCGATAACCGGGAAGTGGATCAAATTTATTTTGCAAGATTTGATGACAGACATCTGGACAGGTGAAGCTAAATAAAAATTAAGGGTTTTTTTTTCGTCATACCTCAAATCCAGCAGCATCAACACACCAACATGAGCTAACGATCTCGTTATCACACTGGATCTCTTCGAATTCCCCGTCACTAATGCGGCACCGCGGTGATCGTGGAGATGAAAGCCGCCCGCGGCCACTGCGACTGTTCTCAGCTGTCAGAGCGCGGGATATACGCTCAGATGACAGCTTCACGTTTTCACAACCTTGGAAGAGGAAGAATTTATTTTAAATCAAACAGAAAGTTCAATACTGATTGCTGATGTAATAATAATCACTACATAGTATAAAACAAAGTCGCCTTCTCTGACCATACGTCCCTATGTATGCTTAAATCTTTAAAACTACGCAACGGATTTTGATGCGGTTTTTTTAATAGATAGAGTGATTCAGGAGGAAGGTTTATATGTATAATACATTCATAATATAGCCATGCGAAGCCGGGGCGGGTCGCTAGTATCCAATAAAGAAGGAATAAATTTGGGAATTCTTCTTACAGTTACAGGAAACATCTCAGATTTGTAGGCTTTAAAATTATTGGTTTACTAGCTTTTTCCCGCGACTTCGTCCGCAAATGTAAGTCGAAAGAATGTTTATGCAAAATTTGAAGTAGACCGGACCAAGGAATCTAGTTATCCTATACAAATTTTCATCCCCTAAGGAGTAGAATTTCGGAAAATCCTTTCTTATCGGATGCCTACGTCATACAAAGAACACACCCTCCAAGTTTCAGATCTCTGCGAACAGTGGTTTAGGCTGTGCATTGGTCCGTCAGTCAGCCATTCAGGACAAAGTATGTTATATGTATACTTAGATTACTTTTTCTGACATCAAATGTTTGAAAAAAACTGCATATAATTACCAGTGAACAATGGATCTACGCAGACACTACCACACGACGACTTGCAGCATATCTGTTCGCCGCATTCATCGTCTGAACTGCAAGGCGTCGCACGCGCAGGGCACGCACTTTCTCCGGCTGGACATCGACCTCTAAGCTCGCCTATTGCTGAAACCACACACAATTATTGTGAGACTTTAAGGTGAAATAGGACCTGGCAACCCCTTTCCCCCGCGCGCCGCGAAATGGCTGTTTTAACTGTTTACAATTAAAAGACACATTTTATCTATTTTAGTAAAAAATTATCTGTACTATCTTATGGGATTTGATGTAAAGTTTATGAAAATATAAATTTTGTACTTGTTTTTTCTTTACAATCGATTTAAACTTACCTACGATTTTTTTCTATCAAAGCAAATCACTCTAGTCGTGTTTCGAAGAGTATGACAATACAGAGCATTTCTTCACCTTTACGACGACAGTAGGAATATCATTCTATGGATTTGAATGGTTGATACCCAAAACTGTTTCTAAGACACCTCTATCGCGCTTCTGGTAATAATACCACTTCGGCTAAAGGCTGCTTATGCTGCCAAACGCAACGCGCCAGAAATACCCGTCGCTTACAACTAACATTGTTGATTGTAACGAATGTGTTTTGTTTTTCTCAAAAGTGCTAAGATTAAATTGTAGGTGAAATTTTTACCGATATTTTGGGGTAATTTCGAGCCGAAAATTCTTTGTCATTTCAAAGCTAGACTAGTTTTAATTCTTAATTTTAGGATAGCTTCAAAACTATAAGAAATTTTTGCCTCAAAGTCACTCCAAAATGTCAGTAAAAATCTCACACCTACAATTCCATCTCAGCACTTTTGAGAAAAACAAAACACATTCGTAACAATCAACAATTTTCACCAACGAAGGCGACCGGTGCCAGTAGTAACTATTTAGTAGGCTGTGTACCAAGGTCGTTGGCGTATGGAACCCCCCTTTAGGACTTGATTTACTTTTGTCGATCTAGGTATCTTCTATTATAAGATACGTACCATGTGGTAAAAGCATGACCACGCAGAGAAGCGCCGTCCTCACCGTAGCCCCCGACATGACGGCATTACACGCTTTGCTTCTGAAACAATAGACACGTCATTATCTTCACAGTTTAAAATAAAAATTTAGGTATCTAAAATTGTTAACTATTGCAACATAAAATTGTTGTTAAGTGAAGTTTTGTGTACCTACAGTTTCTAAGTGAAATCTCTTCCTACATTTTGTTACTATTTTAATCCGCGGTTTTACCCGCATAGGTCCCGATCCCGTGGTAATATCAAAATAAAAAGTAATGGACTATCCAACACAAAAATATTTTTTCAATTTGTAGTTCCTGAGATTAGCGCGTTTAAACAAACAAACTCTTCAGCTTTATAATATTATTAGTATGGATGAAAATTCCTTGTCGTTTCTAAACCTGTTTAAAAAGTAAAAAAAAAAACCGTCTTGTTTTGACTTAAGTTAAGATAAGCTTATAAAAGACAAGCAATTTTCATCCTTAAATTATACCAAAAGGAAAAGATTTCACTTACAAAAGGAAAAGTTTAACAATACCTACATGTAGACGTTCGCCTACCTACAAAATCATTATCGCAGTAAGTAGGTGTATAAACTGAGTATTTCACATTGTTTTCCAACGCGTTTGAGTCATACAAATTGATTTGCTATGCCAAACAAGGATCCTTAGCCTTGTGGCTCAATAAAAACGATTTCTTGCAAGCCGATGCACTAGCAATACTAAGTAGATATCACCAGGATGAATAATGATTAGAAATTTAATAAAATTGCTTTCTTTAGATATTCATAAAAGTACTTACTTAGCTGTGAAGAAAAAAAATATCTATAGTTTCTTTGCAAAATTTTATGGGAAGATGCATAAAATAAAAGGCACTTATGTAAAAATGTAAACTTATTTACTAATCAACTACAAAATATATGTATACATGCATATTATATGCACACACTGTAGCTGCGTCTCGTAACGGTGTCGCAAGTTCAGAGATTTTATCTCATCTAAAAATATACGTAATAAGTATAAGTTTTCACTTTAAAAAAATTAGAATTACTTAGTTCAAAAATTACGTAGGTACTCTAGGTGTGCTCTAGGTACTTACCTCAAATTACGTGAGAATCAAATAAAACTATCTAAATAAAGATAATTGTGACTAACTAGTACTTGTATTATCTATTAGTTAATCACATAAATATCTATAAAATGATTGTTATTCTTTAATAGAAAATTTCGTTTCATTACATCTATTGCATTCTAATTGCGTTGTTATGAGGTTGTATGCTCGAGTGTGTGTTGCCAATGTCCTCGCGCCAATTCGCGGTTATGACTGTGGGCTTTCCCGCGTAAATTACCCACTCACAATTCTTAAATTATACGTTTTTAACTTGTTAATTTTTCACGGTCCAACGGATCGATAGATTTTCATGATTTTACAGGGGTAAATTTACTAATTATTTTTGTGTTCATGGAGGCAGCAATTGTATAAATAAAAGTTGCAAATAGGTATATTATACTATATTACCTACATATGGGGAAATTTGGTTGGAATATCTAAAATGGTCTGGCTATCCTGACGGTCACTAAATAGTCTATAGTCTACATAATACTGCTAGCTTTTATGCGGGTTAAACAGCAGAATCCATAAATTCATATAATGATACAAAAAACGGTTATTATTTTCATATTATTTTTGTTTGTTATGTTATTCAACAACAAACATAGACAGAAGTTACGTAAACAATAATTCACGGCCTGCATGCTAATTACCGCTTACTTTCACCTATTAGTCAAGCTCTTGTTGGTCACTGAACTTATAGTAAAGTACTACTATTTTAATGGAAAATTAAGATTTCCGATATTGTATTAAGATTATATAAATAAATAAACTTACAACTTTTAATGGTAGGTATTACACGTTTAAAACTTTATTGCAAATAAAACTAAAAGAAAATCACAATCATTAAAAAAAAATAAACAAATACTTAAATCGATACAAAAAATAAATAAATAAATAAAAAAAACATCCTAAAAATAAAAAAAACTACAAATAAATAACTTATAAAAACGTTATATAAATACGTTTAAAATATTTTATTTTTGATTGAATATCTCTATTATATAAAAATAAGTCGGGTTTTCCTTCCTGACGCTATAACTCCAGAACGCACGAACCGATTTAGATGATTTCGGTTTTGAAATATTTGTCGTAGTCCAGGGAAGGTGTAAACGGTGAGAAAGATCGGACTTACGCGAGTGAAACCGCGGGGCGCAGCTAGTCTCTCATAGATTGACATGATAAAACTTTTAAAACATCTTTAAAAAAACACATATGGCCATCTAGCCCCAAGCTAAGTGACTAGACTTGTGTTATGGGTGCTAGACAAGGGATATACTACTATACTTTCTTTTTCGCACGAAATCAAGACTTGATCCATGTTGTGACATTACAACATCATCGACGTATACTTATAATCGAACGTTTTCGAAACGTTGATAGCTAAATGACGTCACAGAGTTCTACGTGGAAATCAGACACCTCAATCCTCAGTACCTACGTATGTCGCAAGACGAGTGAGTGAACTCACGATGACGTGCGATGTGACGCAACAACCAGCCACCCGTACTTGGTGAAAGGCGTTAGGGGACTCTATTATTGTACTGGGAGTGGTCTATGTGCCTTACCGGTGTTCTAGAGTCGGTTGATTCCTACTCTAATTTGTTTCGTGGTTCTGAAGGAGTTTTTTCTCATTAGTTCCATTGTTGCTCTGATCCATAAAACTATATATTTTCTAAGAGAAATACTTGCTGTAAAGTTCACCATTGATTTTTTAAATAAAACATCCGTCATCATCTATGTATCTCGTTTCCTCCTGCATGTCTGGAATCTCCTTTACTTTATGCCACTCTAGGATCTGTCCGTATGTTAAGTTTCCCGTTGAGTCCCTTAGGCCAAAACGCCACTCTTAGATCTGTCCCTAATTTAATTCTATTATACCTAAGTGTTTTAGTTTGTAATTTATAAAATGTTTTTGTTAAATTTTTTGGGTATGTATTATGTTCATAGTGAAATAAATTGTATATCTATCCATATTTATTTTAAAACGTTAGAACTCATTATGTTATTTTATCTAGTTCATTTCTAAAATATCTAACTAAGGTTAAAGAGGCGAGACAAAATAATATCTTCCTAAATTTATTCGCAACATTATAGTGTCAACCTTTTGTTGTAAGGTCAACATCACGGGTTTGACTGTTGACTCTGAAAATTTACCTAATTGGAAATTGACCATTTAAGTTTTCAATATGTTTTAAGTTAACCATTTTATTCGTAACTAGATTTTATCTTCTATTTACAGTCATAAATGCATTTTCACTTCCTACATGCGAAATACGTTACTGCAAATGATCAATATTGTCTGCCTATTTAAAAGACTGTTTATCATTACTGTGTCTTTTGTATTTAGCCAGTGAGTTAAATGAAGACTTTAGATAAAATAAGATTATTTATTCTTTCAATTGAATATTATCCCTAGAGAAAATTGCCCCAACTCATTTAGAGAAGGTCAAAGGAGTAGACAAAGTATAAAACACCTTCGTTGTTTCCAAGAGAAATTATTTCGGTACAATAAACAACAGGGAGTAATTAACTAAGGAATTACAAACATATAATGCGTATATTTACAGGGTTATTGTTAACTAGCGACCCGCCCCGGCTTCGCATGGCTATATTATGCATGTATTATACATAAAAACTTTCCTCTTGAATCACTCTATCTATTAAAAAAACCGCATCAAAATCCGTTGAGTAGTTTTAAAGATCTAAGCGTACAAAGGGAAATAGGGACAGAGACAGCGACTTTGTTTTATTCTATGTAGTGATAGTGATAAGATTATTTATTCTTTCAATTGAATATTATCCCTAGAGAAAATTGCCCCAACTCATTCAGAAAAGGTCGTAGGAGTAGACAAAGTATAAAACATCTTCGTTGTTTCCAAGAGAAATTATTTCGGTATAATAAACAACAGGGAGTAATTAACTAAGGAATTACAAACATATAATGCGTATATTTACAGGGTTATTGTTAACTAGCGGCTTCGCATGGCTATATTATGCATGTATTATACATAAAAACTTTCCTCTTGAATCACTCTATCTATTAAAAAAACCGCATCAAAATCCGTTGAGTAGTTTTAAAGATTTAAGCATACAAAGGGATATAGGGACGGCGAAAGGGACTTTATTATAAACTATATAGTGATTATCTAAGTAAGCGGTTGAGGGCTCTTTCTGTGCGCAATCAACTTTTGTTCTACGAATTTTGGAAGATCTAACGGTTTTTTAATTTTTTTATGTTATTCTACTTCAAAAAGAAGCTGTTTTTTTTAAATAAAAGTAATTGAATCAAAATCTTAATTTATTGTTTTCATTAACACTTAGAACAGTAGATAAAACTTAAAAAATAAGTAAAATTTTAAACTAATTTTCTGGTAAATATAATCTCAATATTTTCGAAAATTTTAGAATTTCCAAAAGTCGTAGAACAAAAGTTAATTGTTAGAGTGCAGAGAAATAGAGTTCTCAACCGCTTTCCTAAACAATGTGTTTCAGCGAAGGGCGTTTTAATACGAAATGGGGTTGTTCTAGACGTCTAGGCGAACAACTTTTGTTCTACAACTTTTGGAAATTCGAATTCGATAATTCTGACGGAATTTTTACTTGAAAATGTTTCATACAAAAACTGCGAACGAAATGTTCGATATTCTAAAAGTCGTAGAACAAAAGTTGTTTGCCTAGACATCCTCCTTTCGAACAACCTCCTTTCGTATTAAAACTGTTGTCGTATTGCAACAATGTTACTGAAAACCCTGTATATCTACAGCTGTTTATATGTGCTTGTGTTAGTCTACACAGTTGTTTGCGTAAGGAAACTGGAAATTCAATACTTCCTTCAGTCAGTGAGCAGTTGAACATTTTGTTGGTAAACACACATCCGTTTAATGTACGTACTTTCCCCCTTTGATATTTACAATTTCAGCGACGAACAATCGTACATAATATATCTATTTATACAATCAAATAGTAGGTACAGTGAGTGCTTCGTCGGTCCGCCCGCGAGGCGACCGCCCGAATCGGGCGGACCGCAGTATTGCAAAAAAAATATTATTTTCGTTCCGCGTTCCGCCCGAATTTATTTGATACCTATTTTTCTATAAAAGTACAGTCGGCAACAAAATAATTTGATGAAATAAAAGTAAAAAATGGTTTATAAATTGTATACTGAATACAATAATCTGAAGCTAAGTAAGTACATTAGTACACACGTTATTCAACTGTATGAATAGATAAACTAAAATAAATTACTTAACGTATAGATATTAATTACCTTCTACATTTCATTTTACATTTCAACCATATTAGTGGTTCTGTGTTGCTGGTTATAGCAATTCCAATTACTAATAAAAAAAACCGATCAAGTGCGAGTCGTACTCGCGCGCCGAGGCTTCCGTAATTTAGTTTTAACTCTCTTTCTCTACCCCTGCAGTGGTACGGTTGTTACCAATTTAACTTGACCCCTGTTTCGTTTGCGCGCCCTTACAATGTAAGGCTCAAGTTAAATTGGTTTAACTATGTAAACGTATGGGGACGCTCTTTAATTTTCAACTTTTTTATTTTTTGGAATTTTTCCTGCATGTGTGCTATAGGTCTTGGGTCTAAAACCTATAGGTATGGTAGTTCCCGTTGACCTAGAATCACGAAATTTGGCTAAAAACAAGGTCTTACAGCACACATAAAGGAAAATTCCAATAGGGTACTTCCAGTTGACCTGAAATTGTCAATTTTGGTTAAAAGCTAGGTCTTACAGCACAAGTATTGGGAAAAATCCGACATATAAAAAAGTTGAAAATTAAGGTAAATTTTGGTACTTACAAGTTTTTGCAAAAATGAAAATTTGCCCATATCTTTTTATCATGTTGACTCAGAACTTTTGATTTTTATACAATTTGGTCTGGTATGAATTTCAATTTGCTAGGTCCACTCGTTCCTGAGAAAATGGGTGATGACATACGGAGAGACAGACAAGAAAGTGATCTTATTAGGGTTCCCTTTTTTACCTTTTGAGGTACGGAACCCTAAAAATGATGTTTTCTGTACCAATTAATCTACAAAATAGTCACTAAATTTAGTGACATCCAGATTGATTGGACTTCGAGCCATTATATACAACCACCCATCACTGACTGAGGTTTGTGGCAAGTGAGCCAAATCTGCACATTTTTAGGGTTCCGTACCTCAAAAGGTAAAAAAGGAACCCTTAAAAGATCACTTTCTTGCTCGTCTGTCAGTCTGAATGTGTTACCACCGATTTTGTCAGGAATGGGTGGACCTAGCAAGTTGAAATTCATACTAGATACTGAGGTCTATATAGTCCCTATTAGGTGTATAAAAATCGAGGTCTTGAGTAAACATGATTATAGATATGGGCAAATTTACATTTACGCAAAAACTTGTAAGTATACCATAATTTACCTTAATTTTCATCTTTTTTATATTTCAAACGAAATTTGGGTTAAGATAATTGGTAACTACCATACCACTGCAAGGGTAGAGAAAGAGAGTTGGAAGTAATGTATGGAACCCTCGGCGAACGAGTACGAATCGCAATGACTGGTTTTTTATGTGCTTTTTCACAAGTTTAGACTTTTTTCTCCACAAACATCTAAGAAAGTGAAACAGGCAACCCTATTTTTTGGTGTAGGAAATACATCTTCTACAGCTTAATAGGTACTACATTATTATGGGGTTTTGTACTCCATAATCGACATGCAGTGTAAGTAAATAACTGATAAAAAGGCTTTACGTAAAATTGAAAAGGTCATCACAAAGGATTATCATGTCCTTTTTAATTGAGCAAAGATCCAGCGGTTTTTGAATTCATAACTCCAGTCTGTAGTTTTTATTAAATGTAATAAACCGATTTTGTTGCTAACTGTACTAAATCTAAGTAAGTTATTAAAATAAGTAGGTATAAATTACAATCGGGCGGTCTGCCCCTTGGATTTATTACTGTATGCGGTCCGCCCGATCGGGCGGTCGCCTCGCGGGCGGACCGACGAAGCACTCGGTACAGTCACATAACCAATTAGCTCAACCCCACGTGACCTAGAGCTCACTTGCAAATCTGTAAGGTTGTAAAGTAATGTTACCTATACTCTATTTGTAAATCTTAGATCAAAAATGTAAACAATGGTGTTATCAGAGTCAAAAATACATCAA
Source organism: Idaea aversata (assembly GCA_907269075.1). NCBI lineage: Eukaryota > Metazoa > Arthropoda > Insecta > Lepidoptera > Geometridae > Idaea > Idaea aversata. The sequence continues at coordinate 3,915,168 of OU026100.1, forward strand.
GCTTTGGTAGGTTTTTATAGGGAAGTGGAAATTAGGTAAAAAAACAACTATGACCTCAATTTCTAAAAAAATACGATTGCAAATAAAATCAATATGAAATATGATTATATAAAATAAATTTTTTAACAAAGTTATTACAATATTCAGATTTGAATGGTAGTTTTTTTACACACTGGCAACAATTAAAGCGGCTTTCAACCTTTACGAAATGGCGTTTCTGTCATTATTTGACATTTCTTTGTTTACATTTTTGATCTAAGTTTTAGAAATAGAGTATAAGCCAGTTTTTATTAAACAATATACTATACAATACAATATGCAATATAAAAAATAACAAAATAGGTAAATACTATATTTTTTACAGATATGCGAATAAGCTCTGGGTCACGTGGGGTTCAGCTAATTGGTAATGTGACTGTACCTAAAATAAAATGGAATAAGTACAAGCACATTATTCTTCTGTTGGTTTGTTATAGGGAAGTCTTTTGCCAACTGGCCATGTTCCCGATACTTTTGTACCTAACTTAGAATATATTGTGTTACCTATTCTAGCAAGACGTGAATCGTAGGGCCTATCTGATAAATTATTTATAATTAAGTACCTATTATAGGTACTTTAGTTTTACGATCCCGTACCAAAAGGCTAAAAACGGAACCCTTTTATTAAGACTACACTGTCCGTCTATCTGTCTGTCTCTCTAAACAAGATTGCTTTCTATTATCGACATCACCAGTCAATAGACTTTTAATTTTTTTTTGTATGAAATTGACATACTTAGGTAAGTTAACGAAAAGTCAAGTGGTCTTGCTTAGAGACAAAAAATGGTAGACAAGTTCCATCTTTGCCAATTCTAACAATGATAAAAGTCAATTTCATATAAAAAAATCTGTCCATTGGCCATTGGTAAGGGTTGATGGATACCTAAGTATTTTGTTTTGTTTTTATTTCATCGTCACCCATTCGCTCAATAAACTAAATCACGGTCTGTCCTTGGATTTTCTTTGGCAATTCCATTCGACTGTGACAGAACAATGAACCTCAACTCCATTGATAGTTCTATGAATGAATAATCGCCGGATAACTTGATAGAATTATTGCAGTTTATGTAAATTAATTGCTTAACTTATACTATTAACGGTATGATTTCATCGATTAGTTTTTATGAATGACCGGAACAAGTAAACAACAATAATGCAACTCATTCTGTAGGAACGGTGTTGGACTAGTGGTAGATACCTCGACTTTCATTCCGAAGGTCGTAGGTTCGAAGCCCGCCGACCGTGCACCACAGATTTTTCTTACGAATAATTGGCAAAAATACATAAAAACAAAAAAGCGATGAATTGAGAACCACCTCCTTTTTAAAAGTCGGTTAAAAGTGAATGTATGTAATTGACAGTCCTCTTTTGGTGAAGGAGGATGAAATTCTTGGCTGAGTTGGCTCCAGACACGTAGGTTTAGTTTAGTTAGTTTAGTTTTACGGGGCTGTTTCCGCACTTAGCCTCATTATTTGGGCCATTGTGCTTCAGACACGTAGGTATTGTGTATTTGTCTAATATTGACAAGGTATTTCGTTTGGATATGGTCGACTAAGCTGTGAGATCAGTAATAGGTGCTTGAACCAGGACACACTGGAACGGCTATTCCATTTCAATATGCTAATAACCCTGTGGATTATACAACTTTATTTCATGTTTCATCTTACGGTCATTATTCAAAACATCGTGAACAAAATGACAAAATTTAATAGAAAAAATGACACAAACACGAAGTGAAATTGATCACGGTGTGATTTGTCATCGTTTATATTCTTTGAGCATACAGTTTCACTTTCTAAACGTTCTCTTTACTGATTTATGTTTCTTAGGGTTCCGTAACTAAAGGGTAAAAACGGAACCCTGTTACTAAGACTTCACTGTCCGTATGTCTATCCAACTGTCTATCCGTCGTCTGTCCGTCTGTCACCAGGATATATCTCATATTTTTTTTTACATAATATGATAGGTCAGCGTTTGACCACTATCGCACCTGCCTGATAGTAGGTGACGATGCGGCCTAAGATGTAACACGCCTTCCTAGAAGATACCTACTCACTCGCGACTTGAAGACCCCCAAATTGTACACGTCAGGAAAGACAGACGCAGGCAACCGATTCCATTCCCTTGCAGTACGAATAAGGAATGACGAAGCAAAGCGCTTAGTGCGAACGTCTGGTATGTCCACCATGAATCGGTGCCGCGCACCAGTCTGCCTGGTTGTATGACGAAAGAATGGAGATGACAAGATTAGGTCGTGGAATTCCGTTGCACACTCCCCGAAATTGTAACGAAACGGAAGGTTCCGTTACAAGTTTAAAGAAAAATTTAGAAAAGAGCTAAAAGAGAAAAAAAAAAAAGAAAGAAAGAAGTCCTAAGAAGAAATTGATGAGGGTCGGTCCGTCAGTCCAGTCCTACCTAGAGACCTAACGGCTCAATACCCTCAACAATAAAATACAAAAAAAAGATTAACAATTATAATTAAAAAAAAAGATAAATAAATACATTAAAAAATAAAAAAGAACACTTAGCTAGGTCACTGGCAGAGGTATTCGATAGCTGTAGGTATACTGCGTTCTCCTTTATTGTCTGTTTAAATCATGGTCATAACCAACTCCACCCCTTTCTTGCTCCTTGGTCATCAAGTTTATACACGCCAAATCAACGCGTTGTTGTACAGAATCGTCCGTAATATCGTAGGATTAGCAAGAAAGTGCGTTAATCTCGTCGTCGTCGGTGTATAAACACACACTATACAATCGCATCCAATGCACTCAGCTAAAATTCTTTCGTAAAACTCCGCACCACAGCCAGAATTGACTTAGTTAGTACAAAAACAGATAAATCTCCAACAGGAACCAATAGATTTTTTTATTATTCTGTAATTAATTTTTAAAAGTCATGTGCCAGCTTTTCCAAAAATTTCTTGAATGACAATGTCAACATTCAAAACTCAAAATTCAAAATTTTTCTTTCGACAGTAAAAAAAAAGGTTCTAAACAATATAAAAATAAGGATAACTTTATAAAAGAATGAGTTCATGAGATGATAAGATCAAGGGGTGGCATTATAGATGCCACATAGGTTCCGTTACAAGTTTAAAGAAAAATTTAGAAAAGAGCTAAAAGAGAAAAAAAAAAAGAAAGAAAGAAGTCCTAAGAAGAAATTGATGAGGGTCGGTCCGTCAGTCCAGTCCTACCTAGAGACCTAACGGCTCAATACCCTCAACAAAATGAATCCGGTAAAAGGCCGACAAGCTCGCCACCTTGCGACGATGTTCCAGGCTCTGAAGCCTGGAACATCGTCGCAAGGTGTTGGCAAGCTGATCGTCACCGATGAGTCTCCTGGCTCTCCTCTCAATTGACTTCAACGCCCCCAGTTGATGTTTCGCCGAACCGTCCCAGAGGTGAGAACAGTAGGTACTCCATTAACCGTGATAGCTAGACAGTTGAAATTTACACAGATTATATATATTTCTGATGCCACTATAACAACAAACACCTACTGAAAAATAAGCAGGGCTCCCATACATATTTTGAGAATCTACGGAACACTTCGTGCGTGAGTTCGACTCGCACTTGGCCGGTTTTTTTACAAAGAATTTTCAGCAGAAAATTACAGAGGGTACGCGAATATTGCTTCATCAATACAAATATATTCCAACTATTTATCCTTCTTGAATAATGCCTCTAGAACAATCATATTTTTTTTGGAACGTAGTTCCTTATTTAGAAAACATAGGTTTGCTGTAAAGATGTCCCTATAAACTATGCTATTGTGCAATATTATAAATGCGTAAATGCCTATTGTAGGATTGCATGTATATTATCTATTGTTAAAATGCAATATCTGAAGTTTTTAATTTTGATATCTTATATATAAAAATGAATCGCAAAATGTGTTGGTAAGCGCATAACTCAACAACGCCTGGACCAATTTGGCCAATTCTTTTTTTGTTGTGTTTATTATTGTCAGGAGAAGGTTCTTATGAAAGAAAAAATTAAGTAAGTTGCGTAGTAAATTATCACGCGGGTGAAACCGCGGGGCGCAGCTAGTTAATTATAAAATAGTACATTGCGATACAAGTGTGGAAAGTTGATCAATCCACAGAGGCGGTTCATGACGCGCGAGCGGAACGCGAGCGTGGCAAAAGCCGAGATGGAATGATCAATCCACACGTGTAACGACGTTTTTTATTTGATTTAGGCGGGAGATGTCAGAAACGAAGAAAGTCAATTTAGATTTTAGGTCAAAATCTGAAAAGGTGTGTTTCTTATTTGTTTGGTTTCTGAGTAGGTCAGATAATTAGATTGCCAGAATCGCAGCATCCCTAATGTTGAGTACACCAGATTCTTATTTGACTAGACTATATTTACACCATATTCTGAGTAGGACATAAATTCAGTACAGTCGAATGGAAGACAACAACGTCAGTTTGAACGAAATTATTTTTTATTTAAACAAATACGACACTCTAGTTTATGGACTTAAACAAAATGAAAACAAAACTCAATTTTTAATTATTTTCAAAGACGTTATCACGTAAAATTATCGTTCGTTATCAGACTTTAGAGACAACCTTTTGAAAAGAAGAAAAAAGGTACCAACCAAGAGTTTTAAGCCAGCAAGGTTTAAAAACTCTTTGATGGTACCTTTTTTCTATACATCAAAACATATAATAAATGTATAACCCAGATAAATTAAAAATGTTTCATCTACCTAATATGTCATTAGCAGTAAGATACGTATTTGACTTATCGGGATAACGTATTATTTTAGCACTAGTTGGATTTTTTTTATCGCACGCGTGTATAATACGTTGCCTAAAAGCGGTTTAATAAGATCCACTTTATGAGCAACTGTGATAAAAATAACTATATTAGTTACTAGCATTGCTACGCGGTTTCACCCACGTGACTCCTGATCTCGTGGGAATATCGAAATATCAAATAGTCTTCCTCGATTAATAGACTATCTAATACAAATTTTTTTTTTAATTCGAACCAGTATTTCCTGAGATTAGCGCGATCAATCAAACAAACAAACTCTTCTGCTTTATAATAATTAGAATAGATGTTCAAAACTATTGAACGTCTAGTGCGAATATGGTTGTTGTTAATACGAATATTAACTAGGCAGATTGCTCACTAGACTTTTCGCTTTGTTAGACGTTTAGCTACTTAGACTTTCTGATCGGGAGGCCTTAGGCGCAGGACAAACAGAAGAGGCGAGGTTCGGGTGACGATTAAAAACCGTAAGATCATTGTGATAGAGTCTATATTTGTATACGACACATTTTGTATGAAGCGGCGCGGGCGAGGCGCGGGTACCGCTTGCGCAGTATACAAATATAGACTCTATCACAATAAACTTACGGTTTTTAATCGTCTGAGCCCGCGCCACACCCGCACCTCGCCTCTTCTGTGTGTCTTGCGCCTTATTTTTAGGGTTCCGTACCTCGATCAAAAGGTAAAAAAGGAACCCTTATAAGATTACTTTCTTTTTTACAATATTACATAACATCTGTAAAAGACATGCACCCAGAAGGCCATGCTCGTAAATAAAAAAAATCAAATCTATGTTTTTTATTATGTGATGATAATGGTACGGAACCCTTCGTGCACTAGTCCGACTCGCACTTGCCGGTTTTTAATTGGGTCCTTTTGAGAGGAGAGAAATTGTCAATGTGGAGCCAACTAAGCCGCGGGTTTCATCACGATGTTTTCCTTCACCGTAAGAGCAATGTCAATTAGCGCACATACATTTTTCTTAAGAAAAAATCATCGGTGCACTGCCGGCCAGGATTTGAACCCACGACTTTCAGAATGTAAACCTAGGTATCCACTAAGCCACTAATTTACCACTAAGCCAACACCGCTCTTCTAAATAGACCTATCTAAAGATTTTTGCTGGCGATGTATAAATTATCATCACTACATAGTATAAAACAAAGTCGCTTTCTCTGTCCCTATATCCCTTTGTATGCTTAAATCTTTAAAATGACGCAACGGATTTTGATGCGGTTTTTTTTAATAGATAGAGTGATTCAAGAGGAAGGTTTATATGTATAATACATGCATAATATAGCCGTGCGAAGCCGGGGCGGGTCGCTAGTTTTTCTTAAGAAAAAATCATCGGTGCACTGCCGGCCAGGATTTGAACCCACGACTTTCAGAATGTAAACCTAGGTATCCACTAAGCCACTAATTTACCACTAAGCCAACACCGCTCTTCTAAATAGACCTATCTAAGGATTAAATTTGCTGGCGATGTATAAATTATCTGCAATATATGTAAAAGCCAATAATCTATACTAATATTATAAAGCTGAAGAGTTTGTTTGTTTGTTTGAACGCGCTAATCTCAGGAACTACTGTTTCGAATTGAAAAATTCTTTTTGTGTTGGATAGTCCATTTATCGAGGAAGGCTATAGGCTACTTTTTATCCCGATATTCCCACGGGATCGGGAGTTACGCGGGTGAAACCGCGGGGCGCAGCTAGTATATTTATATTATTGCCACACTTGGTTCACCCAACCAACTACAATGGTATTAAAGGTTTATAAATACGTTACATTTGAAATATTAATTAGAACCCATAATACTTAATAAGTATTATGTGAGCGTGCATTAAAGTATTATGAGAGTTTTGCCGTTGTCATATATGTACTCATAATATAGGAAGAGAAAACTAACAGTCTGTACTTGGAAACAAATTTTAAAAAAATTATAGTTTGAGAAAATTATAGATGTCTGCCTGTTTCCCTGTTACTTATACAATTAAAAAGAGCTAACCCAATATGGTTTTCACATATAAAAGAAACGAAACGAGAAGAAAGAAAAGAAGCTAAACGCTCGCTTCGCTCGAGCGTGCTTTGGCACAATATCTAACCTAACCTAACATACCTTTCGGGCACCCAATTACATTTTTTACAATTTCATATTTTTTATTTGAATGGAAATGGGAACAATTAAATAGTGTACCCGTTCACTACAAAGCGCAATTTTTTTTTTTTTTAGTTTTTTTTTCATGTTTGTTTTTGCATTTAAAGTGAATACAGACGGACACGTAGGTCAGAACATCTATAAAATGAAGAATTTTTGCGTTATTTGTGTTTCAAATTTCATTTTTTTTATATTTTAGTGACACAGGTAAAATCGCGGAGCGCAGCTTATAAGACAAATTATAATTGCCTATATATAGCTACCATTACCCGTTATTTAGGCATATAAACTTGAGAGTTTAGCCATTAAAATTAAACCCTTCATAAGCTTAACGCAAACGGGTTTTATGCTCCACATTGCGCAAATGTAATATCTTATTATATGTCTCTTTAATTGGTTTACTTTAATGGCATCCAGATTTGGCTGTACGTCTAGAAGGATCACTCAGCTCAAGTAATTCAGGACAATAGTAGATTATGCATCAAGAGCATAAAGCAATGTCTAATGTTGTGGGTGCCATATTAAACCCCGAGTGCAACGAGGGACTCTTGGGTTAACTCCCGAGCGAAGCGAGGGAGTTTAAAGTTAACTCCTGAGCGAAGCGAGGGAGGTAAGTAGAGTCCTCAGTGAAGCGAGGGGGTTCAAGCCGCCCAAGACGAAGACATGCTTTATCCCGAGGTGCATACTCTACTTTTCATACCGTCAGTCCAATTTTTTTTTTAATTCTTGTGGTGGCCAGTTCCCAATTTGAAAAAGATCCACTTTAAAAAAAATTTGGCAATTGCAATGAGATGGTAGCATGATGGTTAATATTTGGTAGGTAAGGTATATGTTTAGGTTATAGGGTATAGGTTTATAAGCAAAACCTATTTGCTTAGACCTTACGTAACAATCAAAATAAAAAACATAAATCCTGGCCTGCTCATAGAATTTGAGTTCGTACCTTTTAAGTTTCTTGGGCCTGCGAGATTTTTGTAGACCAATCAAATGACTTATTATAAATAAAACCTATTTGCTGAGATCTTCAAAATTAAAACCAAGAGTTTTCACACGAATTTCAACATACCAAATTCAAATCACTTTATTCCCTTGGGAGTTTCATACAACATTATCTCCCTTGGTAATAATGTCTTGCTTTAAGTTGAGGTTAATAGGGCTTTAATCCGTGATTAAAGTGCTGAAGGTGTGAAAAGCATTTTATATGTATAGAAGATAGATATTAATGAGAAGTTACCTTGACCTACATTAAAAACTAAACACATATACAAACATTAAATCTATCTACATACAATATTTAGCTAAAGTAAATATATATTAAAATAAAAAGATGACCTTTTTACGTACGTGGGCGAACGTGCTAAGTGGTAATCCATAACACTTTTATGTTTTGCATAACAAAGGAAATTCTATGACAAAAGTAAAAGTTAAACCTACTTAACTCATTTCAGAATCAATTTGTATACAATGGCTTATTTATAATGCTTTGTGACATTTGAAACGAATTGAGTAGGCTTAATTAATAAAAGGTGTGATTGTTTAACAAAATAGCAATATCCTGAGTTGTTTCATTGATTTAGGTAGCTATAATTTCGAAATACATCGGGCATCGTTATTAGGGTTCCTTACCTACAGGGTAAAAAGTCTAATTCAAAATCACCTGTATTCAAAATCACTATATGATTGCAAATAAGACCGAACGCAAATAAGACCGTTTATTGGTCGTGGTCCGATCGCCGGAGTTCTATCGGGCAAATCAAACTGTCCGCAGTTCTATCAATCGAACCATCGTTTTAATAATATTAAATTCTATTGGCAGTGGTCTATCAATCGGACTATCCTTTAAATAATATCAACTTGTATTGGTAATAGTTCTACTGGAAGAGTAGGACCAAGATAATTATTTTTAACCACTTTTCATTTTTTTCCAATTTCCAAGGAAAACAAAAGACGATCGAAAAAAATAAACGCTGATTCGTGAGTAAAAATAGCAAGCAAAATTGATCAATCGGAGGGCCGTATTTAGCGCAGTGCGTTCACTTATCCAAGAGCAACTTAAGTACTGTTTGTACGGGCATAAGACTTCACTGTCAGTCATCAGGCTGTATCTCATAAACCATGATAGCTAGACAGTTGAAATTTTTACAGACGATCGATGCCGCGATAACAAATACTATAATAAGAATATTGAAGGAACCCTTCGTGCGCGAATCCGACTCGCACTTCGCCGGTTTTTCCATTTGGTAATCTCCGTTTGAAACAAAGAAGAAATAACAATTGAAACAACGAAATAAAAGTGACATTTATTTAACTGAAACCATTTTGCAATGCGGATAACACAGTAAATTATGAGCTAAAACATAGCAGCCTTCATAATGCGCTTACATAACTGTATTTCACAACTAAATGCAGAACTAATCGGGTACGGAGTCGAATGGAGTTTAGCAAATTGTTTGTTCTAATATTCTTGGCCTTAATTATGTTGAATTGGTTCTCGAACAACTTCAACGTGAAAGCAAAATCATGTTCGAATATTTTTTAATAAGGTATCTAGCTAGAGGGCATTTAAAACTTTCGCATATTAAAAACTAGCGACCCACCCCGGCTTCGCACGGCTGTATTATGCATGTATTATACATATAAACCTTCCTCTTGAATCACTCTATCTATTAAAAAAACCGCATCAAAATACGTTGCGTAGTTTTAAAGACTTAAGCATACATAGGGACATAGGGAGAGAGAAAGCGACTTTGTTTTATACTATGTAGTGATATTGATACACATACACACGGAAGATTTTCGGAAGACACTCTTACGGTTTTTCGTTTCACGTTTTCGTAACGCGTAACATTTTTTCTCGGGTAGGTCACGTCAACCCGCGATAAGGAACTTCGTTCTAATATTACTAGGGGTATAGGTGGGAGAGAATTAAAGTAAATGCTCAAAAACCTCAAATTGTTTTAGTTTCCATAAGTGTTTTTGACATCTAAGTAAGTATCTAGAGCTTCCAATCCAGTTTAAGAATTATGTTTAATTCTTCAACTGGATTGGATTGGATTCTAGTTACGGAAGAACTAGGAGCTACCTCTTTAAATGAGGATTAAGGCAGTCGCCAAAATGTGATTGCGAAGCTCTCCTGAGCAGTTCCTTTCCCATATGATAAAGTTGAATGTCGGAAGTCAACAAAGTAACACCTAACCAAGCTGGCTAAAGAACTTCGATGTAGAGATCTTCTTCTTCTTCGTATCGATAGCACAAATTAGAGGGGAAAATATTAGGTAGGGTTAGATCACTCTCACTCCACTCGGGGTGGGTCCCACTCCAATGTGCTGCCAGATCTTTGGAGTTGTTTTAGCTGATATTAGGTCAGCCAACGTACGGTCGGCTGCATAATTGCAGACCCACCGTAGAGTTCCAAAAGGGCTGGCTTAAGAATGTTTTCAACACGAGCAAGATTCTAGACACCTGCTTTAGTTGAAGTTTAAAGTCTTCTAACTCATCAATTAATCAAACAAAAATTATTAGAATGCAAACATTCCAATAATAGTAATTTTCGAACTGTACCGAGGGTTGCAATTATGCAGCCGACTGTACGTACATCTTTAGAGACAAGTCAAGAGGTGCAGCATTTTAAACGCTGTCTTCTATATTTTAAGTATGTTTCTATTTGTGATTGTCTATAATTGGCTTTCTGTATTTATTTTCTTTTATTTAGCTGTGGACTTTCCTTATAGAATAAAATAAATAAATAGTTTGCTCGGGAGCCCCGCAGTCGCACTCAATTTGCACGTCAAACAGAGATTTGACGATAATGGTAAAAAAATATCTTACATTTATTCACAAAAAAACCCCAAAATAAATCAAGGTATTCATATAGGAACATACATGAGAAATAACTAAAGCAAACAGAAACGCGATTGCATGCAACTTTCCCCTAACATCTCAAGTCCCAAACAAGGAAGCGGTACTGTTTCCTGATAAATTCTGATTAGTTTAATACAGAGTCACGAATGTTGTTTTATATTTTGAACCTTTTGATGTTGGTATAAGGTTCTACTTACATGTTGCTAGCCTCATGCTAAGAATTTATCTACCCATCTACTAGGGCATAGCGGTATTGGACTTTTTGACAATATCGGATAAAAGTTATTCATCATCACTACATAGTCACTACATAGTATAAAATAAAGTCACTTTTTGCCGTCTTCCCTTTGTACGCCTTACCTTTGGACATCTTTACCACTACGCAACGGATTTTGATGCAGTTTTTTTAATAGATAGAGTGATTCAAGAGGAAGGTTTATATGTATAGTACATGCATAATATAGCCGTGCGAAGCCGGAGCGGGTCGCTAGTATAAAATAAAGTCACTTTTCGCCGTCCCTATGTCCCTATGTATGCTTAGATCTTTAAAACTACGCAACGAATTTTGATGCGGTTTTTTTTAACAGATAGAGTGATTCAAGAGGAAGGTTTTAAGATATAATACATGCATAATACAGCCGTGCGAAGCCGGGGCGGGTCGCTAGTCAAATATAATCTGGAGATTTAGAAACCGCGATTTTCATTCCGGATATCGTGGCTTCAAATCAGGACGCCAATGGATTTGTCTTATGTAAAATCTGCGCTAATTAATCGCTCTTACGGTGAAGGAAACATAGTGATGAAACCCGCGACTTAGTTAATTAACTCCAGACGTATTATAATGTCAAGTTCTTTCCTCTGGGCACGACTAAGCTGCGAAGGTGCGGGTATAGGATCATAGCACCTTTTCAGCCCAAATAAAAACCAAGCCCAGAGGCTTGGATTTTTTTAATCTGTTTTTAGGGTTCCTTACCCAAAGGGTAAAAACGGAACCCTTTTATACTCAGACTTTAATCTGTCCCTCTGTCTGCCAGGCTGTATCACATGAATCGTGATAGCAACAGAGTTGAAATTTTCACAGATGATTTGTGTTTCTGTTGCCGCTATGACAACAAATAGGTACGAAACCTTTCGTGCACGGGTCCGACTTGAACTTGGCCGGTTTTTTTAGCAATTTCAATTATGAATAATTTTGTCAATGAATCATCTTCTTGTTAATAGTGTCTAATAGTGTCTATATGTGTATATATCTATATAAACCCTGCCACGAGTCACTTTCACGGCAGGCGGCCAACACTCGTGCGTAATGCTTCGGCGAGTGAAACCACGACACTATAGAGAGAGTAGTCACTAGGTATGTAGTAATTAACGTCTGTCTGGACTATTTAAGTTATTTTTTACACATTTAGTGAGATAGGTTAGTACTTAATTGTAATTATGTAGTTTTAAACACAGCTGATATTTTTCTTTATAACACTTACGCAAAACACCATCTCGAGAAATTGTGGTGTTTTGCGGATTAGTAGAAATAATTACGTAAAATACCAACTACGCCCAATTCCAGAAACGCAAAAAACCAGTTTCATTGTTTTTGAAGTAAAACTTCTTTAGGCGCGACTAGGGAGTAACTCAGATTTTTTTTCTGACGGAAGTAACGCTTACGTAGTTTCCGGTTATATTGATATGTGCTGATCTAACCTCAAAATGACAGCTGACTTAATAGGTTGCATACCTATATTATCTACTTTGTGAAATTAAAAAAGAGGTTGGTGCATAGAGGTACTACACCTTTACCGAAGACCTTCATTAGTTATTAGGAAGTTAGTGACTGTCCGCGATGTTATTCTTCTATCTATAATTAGATAGTTTGATTATAAGTTAGCGGAAACCTTTGAAAATACTAGATATTTTTACAAAAATCTATTATTTATTTTGTTTCCTTCAAAATTACGCTTTGAAAAGAAGTTTTACTTCAATCGCGCGTAAAAGTTACACGCACACACTTTGTTTTGATTGAGGAGGACACGATATTTTTGACGTGACAACGTCTTATAAATTGGTTTGCCGGGTGACACTTCAAGAAACTGCGTTACGCTCCGCTGACGTTATGCGCTCACAATGAGAGCGAGTGAGAGGCACGCGGGCATGGTTAGCCCGCCTAAGAGCGAGAGAGACAGACATAAAAAGTGAAAGGCACGCGTCCCTTCCACTCGAGCACAGTTGTTGTCACGTAAAACTTTCGCCCGTATACCGACTTTACAGGCAACCAGTTTTTTTATCCTATATTTATATGCGATTTTTTTTGTTATTTTTGATACGTAATCGATTACTATCACACGATGATAAATGACTATGCGGTCTAATATGCAGGACAATTACCTAGTAGATACCGAGATAAATCGTCATACATCTTCATTCAAGACCTTAGGACGCACGCATAAAGAAATTTTAAGGAATAAAGACAATTTAGGCTTCGTCCTCACTCTACCGGATCCCATCTCTACCCGATTTTAAAATACCTAACAAAAAGTCCCAACTCTACCCGATATGATAAAAAGTTCAGTCAAAATTAAAGCAAAAATTTAATCGGGTACAGTTGGGATTTTTTGTTAGGTATTTTAAAATCGGGTAGAGATGGGATCGGGTAGAGTCGGGACGAATCCACAATTTATCCGGCTTGAAAGACCCTAAGAACATTGATGGGTATTAAAATAATAAATTAATAGATGACGTCATTATGCTTTCCATATTACGTCACCAGTGTGTAAGTCCCTGTCTTACTCTAGCTTATTCTACATTAGGTAGCTTACGTCGATATTACAATAAAGGCAATAAACTTGTATTGGTATTGTGTACAGTGGCGTTACTATACAGTTTGAGGCCCGGGGCTAATTAATTAAATCCTAAAATATATATAGGTATATCCTAAATAAAGAAGCTGAATCAACAATTCTAAAAAATGTTTTATAGATCAAAAATGTAAAACAAACTTTATTAACTCACCATACATAATCACAATTTAAAAGTTACACAAAATACAAAACAAAAAATAATAATAAAAGTGACAAAATGAACCAAAATGACGCCAAAATGTACCCCCACCCAGAAATTAAATAAAAAACTAAACAACATGATAAAAATAGTACCCGACCCGGCTTCACACATCTTTATTATGCATACATATAAACCTTCCTGTTGAATCACTATCTATTTAAAAAAAACCGCATCAAAATCCGTTGCGTAGTTCTAAAGATTTAAGCATACATAGGAATGTAGGAACATAGGGACAGAGAAAGCGACTTTGTTTTATACTATGTAGTGATTAGTAAAACATTAAAAATCAACCTATGCCTTACATGTTTGTTTAAAAATGTTGGTTTAAAAAACTCTACGCAACTAAGTTTTTTGTTTACTAAATGTGTAATAATAAATGTTGGAAGTTGGGATTCTCCTCTGACCGGGGGGACCCTCAGCCGCAAGGGCCCCCCTTGCGGCTGGGGGCCCGTGGCGCCCTGTAGTTTCGCCACTGATTGTGTAAAATCCTATCCGGGATATCCGTTATTTGTATCCAGCGAGCGTCCGTTGTATATAGTTATTCGGAATTAGTATACAGTTTTCTCATTTAACCTATTATCTGTGTTCTATTAGATTAGTTCTGCATGACCAAAGAGATCTAAGTTGATAAACTTAAGGTTGAAACCTGTGGTTGAAACCCACTAGAGTGACACGGCAGCGGAGAGGCGCGCGGGCGCGCCCTGAAAAATATTCTTTTCATTAGTCATACTCCGAAAGTCTAAAGATGCCTGAAGAGCGTATAGAAAGAAAAACTTCCAGCCCGAAAATCACTTTCACTGACAGCTGTTATGTCAAATTATGGCTTCGCATACGGCTTGTGCAATGTGCATGTAGCCAGTATCAGTATCATTACGCATTTGGACCTTTAAAAACCTAACCTCCTTGCTTTAAGTAACACCAAAGAATAACACTACATGTATGTATATAACCTCTTTGGTCCCAACCTTGTAAGAGGATCCAGGTAGTATGGATATGGAGTCTCTCATTCACTCTCGTTGTTAGGAAAAATTTTATGTATTATTCGTAATGAAAAGCACAGTGTTTATCTCGGGTGAAAGACTCATTTAGTCCCTCGAACTATTAGCGCCCTCGCTACGCTTGGGCGCCAAACTCTGTCTCGGGACTCAATGAGTGACTTTCACACCTAGGGTAACAATGTACTATTCCACTATTTCTTAAGAATTAAAACGCACACACTTTTTACCTTTTGATGTCCGGAACCCTAAAAAGGAAAAATAAAATTACTTCGCACAAACAGTAATAGATTTATTTTCGCCAAAAGTTATTCATAATACCTATCACTTATTTAATGCAAAAAATAATAATATGTATTAAAAATCTAAATTGTTTTCCCAGGTAGGGTGCCCACAAGGCTGTCTGCATTGCCAGTTAAAATTCGGAAAAAAAATAACAAAATAATGTTAGATATTTCGAAAAATAAAATAAACGCTGAGTAAAGAAATGAAAGTTTACCAAAGGCACAACATTTGCATACCTCAGGTTAAAAATACAATGTATCTTTTAAGCTCTTATTATACCGCAATAAAGGTGTAAAGGTGCTGACCTAAAAGCTTTACAAACTAATAATAAGGTAGTCCAAATTAAAACTTGCCTCATTGAAACCACTGTATATAGTTTGTCTGAATTTTATGAAAAAAACAAATGAAGCAACAAATTCTAAAAACAGAAAAAACAATTTAAGAGGGGCTCCCATACAACATGGTACGGTACGGACTTGCAATTGGCCATTTTTTAATTACCCATCTACCTAACAGTATATTATATTAATTTAGTACCTACACATAAAAATATTGCATTTAATATATTGCCTACTATAATGTCTTAATTTATGATTTCTTAAAAATTTCCATAAACCATATTAATAAACTAGCTGCGCTCCGCGGTTTCACCCGCGTAACTCCCGATCCCGTGGGAATATCGGGATAAAAAGTAGCCTATAACCTTCCTCGATAAATGGACTATCCAACACAAAAAGAATTTTTCAATTCGAACCAGCAGTTCCTGAGATTAGCGCGTTCAAACAAACAAACTCTTCAGCTTTATAATATTAGTATAGATAACGATAAAAATCGAAAAATAATTATGTTGTTTTACCAAATAACAGTTTTTGCGACATTTTTGTTATCTAAGTTTTACGTAGTACCTTTTATTGAACTAGATGGCGCCACACGTAATTTTACATCGCGCAAGCGTTGTGTTTTCGCATTTTGTAGAGGTATTTTGCTGTTCAAAGCGAAATTAACCAATTTTGGTGGAATTTTGGATTTTTGAAATCACTTCTCGTCGTGAAAGCGATGGAGAGTGATACTAAGACCTAAGTGAAATTCCTAAATAATTTAGAAAATAAATATGAATGCAGTAACAGAAAAATTTACCGGCCTTGAAATTCCCATAAATTAATTACCTCATACCTACATATATTCAAGTCAAAATTCTTTATTTGAATCATGCACTTAGCATGACATCAGTTTGATGCGTTTTAAAAATTAAGTTAGGATAATTGCCTTCAGAACGCGCCCACCAATGAGAAGAAACTTGACAAGAAACTAATGGGGGTTTTCGAAATTCGAAAAGTACCCAATGCGAAGCGGCCTATTAGCTTGAGTGGGACCAAATGCATCGAACCCTTAACAAGATTAATTATCTTCTGAAACGAAAATGAATTTGGTCGAAATTATTGCGATGTTCATTAAAATTATATCCTTTTTGTTTTGTATTTTTGAACAAATAATAATTGTATACAATTTTAACTAGCTGTCCCGGTAAAAGTTGTTTTGCCAAATAAAAACAAAGGATAAAAAAATGATGTTGTTCGATTCCCAGACCTAACGAATATACCTACACAAAAAATTTCGAACAAATCGGTACAAAATTTCATACAAACTAACACTGCGACAAGAGAATTTTATATATCTACTAGCGACCCGCCCCGGCTTCGCACGGCTATATTATGCATATATTATACATATAAACCTTCCTCTTGAATCACTCTATCTATTAAAAAAACCGCATCAAAATCCGTTGCGTAGTTTTAAAGATTTAAGCGTTCAAGAAAAATAGGGACAGAGAAAGCGACTTTGTTTTATACTATGTACCTAGTGATGATAGTGATACAGTAATATAATAATGATGAGCTATTTTTGTTGTTTGTAACGAATAAGCTCCAAAACTACGGAACCGATCTTGATGAAACTTGGTATGAGGTTACATTGATTCATTAGGATTAAAATAGGCTACTTTTTATCCCGATATTCCCACGGGATCGGGAGCTACGCGGGTGAAATCACGGAGCGCTATTAACTGAATAAAACCCTTCGAATGTCTTACCCATATGTCGATACCTAGCATAGCTTCTAGATCCGTTAGTGCATCGAACCGTTCAGTGACCTAGCGGATCCACTATGGGAAATTCACTTTTTAAGGTCGCTGCATACGTAACGTGATTTTTCTCGTGACGTGACGATTTCTTGACATCGTTTCATATAAAAATATAGTAACAGAATATACGTAACGAGAAATCGGACGGTGCTCTAAGTTCACAAAAATCCTGATATTTTTCGCAAAAAACCGACTTCAAAAAAACCTGAAAAGAAAAACTAACAAACCCTGAAAAAAAAAAAAACCAAAAAGTGAAAAATAATCCATTTCGGGTCACTAAGACAGCAGATAACTTAAACATAAGTACTTACTTGGAAGTCTGACTGGGTTAGATTGAATGTTGAGAGGTATAAAGAAAACATGGTGTCACCCAGTCCGACTTCCAAGTAAGTACTTATGTTTAAGTTATCTGCTGTCTTAGTGACCCGAAATGGATTATTTTTCACTTTTTGGTTTTTTTTTTTTTCAGGTTTTGTTAGTTTTTCTTTTCAGGTTTTTTTGAAGTCGGTTTTTTAAATTTTTATTTATTTTTTATTTAACCATTTTTAGTGCCACTGTCACTGAAAATTCTACTCCATGAGGCGAAAGCGACTGTTTCTTCAAATTGCAACCTGTACCTAATCGTAACCCATTGAAGAGTTTGGTAATAAGGTGTTTTCGGATGCCCCATTCATCCTTTTTGTGTATGGGCCACTTCTATTAGTGGAAATGGAAACCTGAGCAATTTGTTGAATCTCGCTGTGCAGATCTGTTCATCACTCCGAAGATCCTCATCAGATCTTCATTTAGGATAGGGTTTTCTATCAAAATTCATTCAAACCCAGTCCGGCGAGGCAAAAGCGAATATTTTATTCAAATTGTAACCTATAATCGTAACCGATTGAAGAGTTTTCTGATGAGAAGGTGGTTTCAGATATTCCATTTATCGGTAACTATTAGTTTATGGGCCAATTCTACAGGTGGAAATCGAAAAATGAGCAATTTGCTGCACTCTCGAGGTGCAATTCTGTTCATCACTTCGAAGATCCTCATCAGAACTTCATTTAAGATAGGGTTCTCTATCAACATTAATTCAAACCTAGTCCCGCGACTAAATTCGACTAAATTCTTCAAATTGTAACCTGTAATCGTAACCGATTGAAGAGTTTTCTGATGAGAAGGTGGTTTCAGATATTCCATTTATCGGTAACTATTCGTTTATGGGCCAATTCTACTGATGGAAGTCGAAAAATGAGCAATTTGCTGCACTCTCGAGGTGCATTTCTGTTCATCACTTCGAAGATCCTCATCAGAACTTCATTTAAGATAGGGTTCTCTATTAACATTAATTCAAACCCAGTCCGGCGACTAAATTCGACTAAAATCTTCAAATTGTAACCTGTAATCGTAACTGATTGAAGAGTTTTCTGATGAGAAGGTGGTTTCAGATATTCCATTTATCGGTAACTATTCGTTTATGGGCCAAATCTACTGGTGGAAATCGAAAACTGAGCAATTTGCTGCACTCTCGAGGTGCAATTCTGTTCATCACTCCGAAGATTCTCATCAGATCCTCACCAAATTTTTATGGGACCACCCCTGAGGTATCACTTTTCGAACACAAAAAGAATCATCTCAATCGGTTGAGCCGTCTTCGAATGATCGCGTAACATACACACAAAAAAAAAAAAAAAAAAAAAAAAAAACATACAGACGAATTGAGAACCTCCTCCTTTTTTGAAGTCGGTTAATAAAAATAGCGATATTTAATAATTTCAACTTATGAAATAAGGATGAACTGACCGTGCCAGGTAGTAGGCTCCGGAAAATAAACAGGTCGTTTAATAGTACATGTGTGATCTATTATAGTAAATTACCTAAAGATGTATAAGACATAAACTTTTAAGCATAGATTGTGCAGTAAGGCGTACTATGATACTTCGTCTTACCTTAATGATAAGAACCCATGGATGGACGTGACTTAGTTGCTCCATTTCAAATAATACTTTCAAATATTTGTAATATTGACCTTTGTGAGCGTGATCACATGAAAAAAAACCCATGAGTTTCTTGTGCCTTCTTCTCATTGGTGGGCGCGTTCCGAAGGCACATGTCCTACCTAACTTACTTTTTAAGAAGTTTCTATTTGATCTGTGTACAAAATGTATTAGGCATCGAAATGAATATTTTTTTTTACTTTGATTTTGATATGAAACGTTGTCAAGAAATCGTCACGTTCCGTCCGGTACGAAAAAAATCACGTTACGTATGCAGCGACCTTAATCACGAAGAAATCACTATCAGATACGGTCGATTGAATTTATAGTTTTCTACACGTTTCTTGTTACCGAAGTCACTTATTGCCTTCTAAAAGATTTGTAGCTGTATTCGACTTTACTATCTATAATAAAGACTTTTAGAGCTAACCGCTAAATAGCGGTGAATTCATCTGAAGTTATAATGCTAGCTGCGCCCCGCGGTTTCACCCCCGTAAAACTCTCGTTCCCGTGGGAATATTGAATTATAAAATAGCCTATAGCCTTCCTCGACAAATGGACTATCCAACACAAAAAGATTTTTTCAATTCGAACCAGTAGTTCCTGAGATTAGCGCGTTTAAACAAACAAAAAACTCTTCAGCTTTATAATATTACTAGGTGCGCTCCGCAGTTTCACCCGCGTACGTCCCGATGCCGTGGGAATATCGAAATAAAAAAAATAAATTAAAATTTAAAAAACCGACTTCAAAAAAACCTGAAAACAAAAATTAAAAAACCTGTAAAGAAAAACAAAAAAGTGAAAAATAATCCATTTCGGGTCACTAAGACAGCTGATAACTTAAACATAAGTACTTACTTGGAAGTCGGACTGGGTTAGATTGAATGTTGAGAGGTATAAAGAAAACATGGTGTCACCCAGTCCGACTTCCAAGTAAGTACTTATGTTTAAGTTATCAGCTGTCTTAGTGACCCGAAATGGATTATTTTTCACTTTTTTGTTTTTCTTTACAGGTTTTTTAATTTTTGTTTTCAGGTTTTTTTGAAGTCGGTTTTTTAAATTTTAATTTATTTTTTATTTAACCATTTTTAGTGCCACTGTCACTGAAAATTCTACTCCATGAGGCGAAAGCGACTGTTTCTTCAAATTGCAACCTGTACCTAATCGTAACCCTTTGAAGAGTTTGTTGATAAGAACGTGTTTTCAGATGCTCCATTTATCGGTACCTATTTGTGTATGGGCCACTTCTATTAGTGGAAATGGAAAACTGAGCAATTTGTTGAATCTCGCTGTGCAGATCTGTTCATCACTCCGTAGATCCTCATCAGATCTTCATTTAGGATAGGGTTCTCTATCAAAATTCATTCAAATCCAGTCCGGCGAGGCAATAGCGAATATTTTATTCAAATTGTAACCTGTAATCGTAACCGATTGAAGAGTTTTCTGATGAGAAGGTAGTTTCAGATATTCCATTTATCGGGAACTATTCGTTTATGGGCCAATTGTACTGGTGGAAATTGAAAACTGAGCAATTTGCTGCACTCTCGAGGTGCAATTCCGTTCATCACTTCGAAGATCCTCATCAGAACTTCATTTAGGATAGGGTTCTCTATCAAAATTCATTCAAACCCAGTCGGGCGAGGCAAAAGCGAATATTTTATTCAAATTGTAACCTGTAATCGTAACCGATTGAAGAGTTTTCTGATGAGAAGGTGGTTTCAGATATTCCATTTATCGGGAATTATTCGTTTATGGGCCAATTGTACTGGTGAAAATTGAAAACTGAGCAATTTGCTGCACTCTCGAGGTGCAATTCTGTTCATCACTTCGAAGATTCTCATCAGAACTTCATTTAAGATAGGGTTCTCTATCAACATTCATTCAAACCCAGTCCGGTTACTAAATTCGACTAAATTCTTTAAATTGTAACCTGTAATCGTAACTGATTAAAGAGTTTTCTGATGAGAAGGTGGTTTCAGATATTCCATTTATCGGTAACTATTCGTTTATGGGCCAATTGTACTGGTGGAAATCGAAAACTGAGCAATTTGCTGCACTCTCGAGGTGCAATTCTGTTCATCACTCCGAAGATTCTCATCAGATCCTCACCAAAATTTTATGGGACCACTCCTGAGGTGTCACCTTTCGAACACAAAAAGAATCATCTCAATCGGTTGAGCCGTTTTCGAATGATCGCGTAACATACACACAAAAAAAAAAAAAAAAAAAACATCAACATATAGACGAATTGAGAACCTCCTCCTTTTTTGAAGTCGGTTAAAAAGTAGCCTATAGCCTTCCTCGACAAATGGACTATGCAACACAAAAATAAATGTTCAATTCATATTCAGTGTTGCATATCGTTCCTGAGATTAGCGCGTTCAAACAAACAAACAAACTCTTTAGCTTTATAATATTAGTATAAATAAGTATATACCTATTAATATTATAGGAATATTTAAGTACTAAAACATATAAGAATACTCTAGAGTTTTTAGGGAAACCTTTTTTTTCTGTGGACATGATGTTGATTTATTAATATTGCCTGAACAAGTTCACTTCAAAATATAACCAAAAGAAAATATTGACGATTCTGAACGAACCAAACCTATTTAGTATGTTTATTCAGTTCTTAAAGGTGTTTTTTTAACCGACTTCAAAAAAGGAGGAGGTTCTCAATTCGTCTGTATGTTTTTTTTTTTTTGTGTGTATGTTACGCGATCATTCGAAGACGGCTCAACCGATTGAGATGATTCTTTTTGTGTTCGAAAAGTGATACCTCAGGGGTGGTCCCATAAAAATTTGGTGAGGATCTGATAAGAATCTTCGGAGTGATGAACAGAATTGCACCTCGAGAGTGCAGCAAATTGCTCAGTTTTCGATTTCCACCAGTAGATTTGGCCCATAAACGAATAGTTACCGATAAATGGAATATCTGAAACCACCTTCTCATCAGAAAACTCTTCAATCAGTTACGATTACAGGTTACAATTTGAAGATTTTAGTCGAATTTAGTCGCCGGACTGGGTTTGAATGAATGTTGATAGAGAACCCTATCTTAAATGAAGTTCTGATGAGGATCTTCGAAGTGATGAACAGAATAATATGTCCTGAAATATTTAAAAAAAATTGCACCTCGAGAGTGCAGCAAATTGCTCATTTTTCGATTTCCACCAGTAGAATTGGCCCATAAACTAATAGTTACCGATAAATGGAATATCTGAAACCACCTTCTCATCAGAAAACTCTTCAATCGGTTACGATTATAGGTTACAATTTGAATAAAATATTCGCTTTTGCCTCGCCGGACTGGGTTTGAATGAATTTTGATAGAAAACCCTATCCTAAATGAAGATCTGATGAGGATCTTCGGAGTAATGAACAGATCTGCACAGCGAGATTCAACAAATTGCTCAGGTTTCCATTTCCACTAATAGAAGTGGCCCATACACAAAAAGGATGAATGGGGCATCCGAAAACACCTTATTACCAAACTCTTCAATGGGTTACGATTAGGTACAGGTTGCAATTTGAAGAAACAGTCGCTTTCGCCTCATGGAGTAGAATTTTCAGTGACAGTGGCACTAAAAATGGTTAAATAAAAAATAAATAAAAATTTAAAAAACCGACTTTAAAAAAACCTGAAAAGAAAAACTAACAAAACCTGAAAAAAAAACCAAAAAGTGAAAAATAATCCATTTCGGGTCACTAAGACAGCAGATAACTTAAACATAAGTACTTACTTGGAAGTCTGACTGGGTGACACCATGTTTTCTTTATACCTCTCAACATTCAATCTAACCCAGTCAGACTTCCAAGTAAGTACCTACTTATGTTTAAGTTATCTGCTGTCTTAGTGACCCGAAATGGATTATTTTTCACTTTTTGGTTTTTTTTCAGGTTTTGTTAGTTTTTCTTTTCAGGTTTTTTTGAAGTCGGTTTTTTAAATTTTTATTTATTTTTTTTATCGTTAAGTAGAGTGGAAAAGTCAAAACTACGAATAATACACAGGGTTATTGGGTAATTATATAAGAAACTGGTTGAGGGCTACTTCTATGCATCTCAATTTTTGTTCCACGACTTTTGAAATTCGAACATGTTGCGGTTATGTTTAAGTCCTACCTATCTAATCAATTCTGGCTTTTATGAGCTAATTTATAAGGAACAGCATACAAAATGTAGATTCAATTTGGTCTTAGTTCTGTGTATACAATAGGTTAGTTAGAATATGATGTATTATAAGATCGATGTATTATAATGACTGTAGAATCTTTGTTAATAAATGAAAAAAATAAGTACTTACCTGAAAACCATCAGTTTTTTTTAACTTTATTAAAAAAAACTGCTTTTTAATAAAAATTAAAAAATAAGTAAGTATAATCTTAAGGACCTCTCCATGTAAGTAAAGTATAGTTTTGGGGTATACAAAACCACAAAAATTTCAAAAAAGGATTCGAATTTCCAAAAGTCGTAGAACAAAAATTGATTATTCGGGTGCCCACAATTGATTTCTTAAATATATTTTTTTTTACATATGATAGGTCAGCGTTTGACCACTATCAACTATCACACCTGCCTGATGGTAGGTGACGATGCGGCCTAAGATGTAGCACGCCTTCCTAGAAGATTATACCAATAACCCTGTAGCTATAGTGGAAACACTTCAACATTATAAAATCAAATAACAAGCATCATTATGAGCTCATCATGCATGATTTCATTGATTTAAAAATATCAAGTTTTCTATTTTGTCCAATGGACAATGATTTATAACGATAACTAGGTATATATTGGTAGGTACCTACCTTTATACCTAAGTCAATAGAACAATGGGTATTATTATTTCGGCAAAAGAAACTTTCATTTAATAACTAGCGTGACACGTGAGGTTTAATATTTCAATATTTTCTAAGTCCCCTATACTATTTTTAGGGTTCCGTGCCCAAAAGGTAAAAACGGGACCTTATTACTAAGACTTCGCTGTCCGTCCGTCTGTCCGTTTGTCTGTCACCAGGCTGTATCTCATGAACTATGATAGCTAGAGAGTTTAAATTTTCACAGATTATGGATTTCTGTTGTCGCTATAACAAGAAATAAGTACTTACTAAAACAGAAAAAAGTAATGAATACTTATTTATTTTTTGAGTAAGTATTTTTTTAAATATTTTTAGGTTATTTTTTATTTATTTTATTTTATTTTCATCCAAGACTTTTTGTCTTGTCAGCCTATATTATAAGTATAGATACGTAAATTATTATTATTATATATGCAACTAGCTGCGCTCCGCGGTTTCACCCGCGTAACTCCCGATCCTATGTGGGAATATCGGGATAAAAAGTAGCCTATAGCCTTCCTCGATAAATGGACTTTCCAACACAAAAATAATTTTTCAATTCGAACCAGTAGTTCCTGAAATTAGCGCGTTCAAACAAACAAACAAACAAACTCTTCAGCTTTATAATCTTAATATATATAAATCTCGTGTCACAATGTTTGTCCTCAATGGACTCCTAAACCACTTAACCGATTATAATAAAATTCGCACACCATGTGCAGTTCGATCCAACTTGAGAGATAGGATAGCTTACATCCCGATATTCCCACGGGATCGGGAGTTACGCGGGTGAAACCGCGTAGGGCAGCTAGTATTAGTATAGATTTGTATGTCTCTACAGCAGAATAACAAAATCCCAGAATAGCAGGATTGCATAAAAGCAGATAATGTCAGATCGTATACAATTTAGTTTCATCTAAAGTCTAAACGAAGAATATCTAAAGTCAAAATAAAGCTTAAAATCTTCGTCCAAATTCTTCAAATAATTGAACCAGTAGCTGTTGCCCGCGACTTTGTACGGTAACTATACCTGTTAGCTGTTTCGTTCCGCACTAAAATTACAAACATCCAAACATACTTTCCCATTATTATTGATGATTATTGCAATAAAAGTAACGGGTTAATACAATCGAAACGAAACTCGGGCATATCATTCGTAATGCAGTTGGCATGATTTCGCGTGGTTATTGCCCACTTGCCGACTGCCGAGTGCATCGGAATTCACCGTTATTGCAGACTAGCAGCGCTCCGCGGTTTCACCCGCGTAACTCCAAACCCTGTGGAAATATCGGGATAAACAAAACTTGAGAGGTGTCAAGGGACACCCGGATAGAACGAAGTTCGATTAATTAGTGAAGGACTTGTAATTATTAAGCTATTGCATAGATTTTATCGCGGGCCTTGGGGGGAGAATCAAGAAATTCCGTAACGAAAACACCTAAGACCCCCGACAAATGACGGACGATTATTAACGGATGACTATTGACGGACGACAAATGTCGGACGACTATTTTTTATTTTTTATATATTTTTTTTATTTTTTATTATTTTATAAGAACATTTACTAAGACAAGAAATTATTCTCGATATAGCAATAGCTTTACCGCGGCAGTCCCCGAGTGCCACACGTTTTTTTTTATTTTTATTTTTTGTAAATAATCGTCGCGACACCACACTGTTCAATGCGAAATAGAAAGACGAAACGAAAATAACTGGCTTGCTTTCTATGCAAAAAGTGTCGTTACAACTTTTGGTCTTATTTTTCTCCGTCTAGCCCCCTTTCGCAACGTGCGATAAGGAACTTTCGTTCCAAAAGTAACCTATGTTATTCCGAATGAATCAATGTATCATCATACCAAGTTTAATCAAAATCGGTTCAGTAGTTTCGGAGTATATCCGTTATAAACAAACTAACAAAAAATCTTTCCTCTTTATCATCACTACATAGTATAAAACAAAGTCGCTTTCTCTGTCCCTATGTCCCTATATCCCTATGTATGCTTAAATTTTTAAAACTACGCAACGGATTTTGATGCGGTTTTTTTAAATAGATAGAGTGATTCAAGAGGAAGGTTTATATGTATAATACATGCATAATATAGCCGTGCGAAGCCGGGACGGGTCGCTAGTTACCTATATTATGTAGATGTGGATTAGTGGAGTTATAGATTCTATTACGGAATAGACTTCAGAGAAAGACGTACACTACTGCACCGATTTTGATGAAACTTGGTATGATGATACATTGATTCACTGTAAAATTACAAAAACTTTTTTTATTCCGATATTCCACGGCATCGGAAGTTACGTAGGTGAAACTGCTGAGCGCTGTTATAGTCTTTCTTAGGGAAAATGCATTGGTGTACGCCCGCCGGAATTCGAACCCACCCATGTTCGGAATGAAAACCGAGGTGTCTACCACTATGCCAACACCAGTCTCTCGAGAGACGTATTATAGACTGAGTTATGTGGTGGTAGCATGAACCGGTCCATTACGCGGATCTATTGGTAACAGGGATATGTTATATGGAGCGGTGTTGGCTTAGTGGTAGATACATCGACTTTCATTCTGAAGGTCGTGGGTTCGAATGCCGGTCGGCCGTGCACCGATGGAAAATTAAGAAAAAAATATTTGCGCATTGACATTGCTCTTACGGTGAAAGAAAACATCGTGATGAAACCCGCGGCTTGGTTGGCTCCAGAAGTATTGACAAGTTCTCTCCTCTGGACATGGTCGTCTAAGCTGAGAGGGTAGTAGGTGCTGGGCAAGTCTACTCTATCCTCACGCAAAAAGGACCCAATTAAAAAGGGTCTAATTGCGGAAAAAGCCCGTATAAAAATACTTAAAACTCTTTTTAAGAAGGTGCCGTGCCTTTTCCTTACATCCGTTACACGATATGACGCATTGACGTATATACTATGGTATATATGACGTCACATATGTTGTGATCTGTTGCATTTTAGTTTTTGGAAGTGATCACTCTCTCTTCTAAGTGTTAAAGACATTTAATAAAACATAAAAACAAATGTTGCCAGCCTTCTGGGAACGATGTTGCCTGAAGGGTTTCAGGCAGTATCATTCAAAAGAGAGAATGATTGATTACTTCAAAAAACGTAATGCAGCGGACATGCTTGAGGATGTTACTTTAAAATATATATATTATTTAGGTCTTTTTATAGCATTTTAAGTCTATAATCTACACAGAAAAGGAGGTCTTTTAAAGCAAGAAATAATCCTCTTCATTTAGACACTAGAAATTAATTCCTTGTTTTTAGTCATTGTTCTTGAAAATCAGTATTCTATTTGAAAATTGTTTTGTCCTTCAAAATATTAGTGTAAGTAGGTAACTAACATATTATTTAAGTATAATTTTATAGTAAGTTCTTATGTAGAAACGTGTTAAAAACTTCAAACTGCGTATCTACATCCTGCGTAAGTGACTTAGCTAAAGATTAAACTAAGACCAAACTTCAACTCAAACTAACTTGGCTTTTAAGGCTAATGCTACCCGGATTTACAGGAAATTCAAGTTTATTGTTTTGTTATAGGCACAGGTAAAAGCCACCAATTTAAAATGTGTTGCAGACTCTAGAACGTAATTTTCCAACTATTTATCGCCGTATTCCAACTTCATTTGTTTTCTGATCTTCATTTGTTTATTTTTTCGATCGTCTTTTGTTTTCCTTGGAAATTCTATTCTAGTTAACTAAATAATGAAAACTGGTTAAAAATAATTATCTTGGTCCTACACTTCCAGTAGAACTATTACCAATACAAGTTGATATTATTTTAAGGATATTATTTTAATCCGATTGATAGAACCACTGCCAATAGAATTAAGTAAATATTATTATAACGATAGTTCTATTGATAGAACTATGGACAGTTTTATTTGCCCGTGGTCCGATTGATAGAACTCCGGCGATCGGACCACGACCAATAAACGATCAATTAATGACACTTTTAACGGATAAATTCACGTTTAAACCAAAAACAAAATAAACACGATTAAATCCGTTAAAAATAATAGTTGAATTATGAGTTCAAGTCGCAAAATACTACTTACTGAAATCTTAATTAATATAAATTACGTACATACATAGTGTCGTTTATAAAATGAAATAGGTAACAGTCAATTGTTAAAAGCGCAATATGTATTACTTAATAGAATTTAGAATAGTTTAGTTGAAATAAAATATTCCAACGTTAATTACATTTAGATTTAATTTTGTAAATGGATCACTTTATGAAAACTATTTGCTTTTATTTCCCGTAAATCAGGTTTTCATTCTACTAAGTAAATAAGTAAGTTTAGGAACGACACAGAATGGATCAACAATGACTATCTTACCGCGAACACTTTTTACTCGACTGGTAGAGATTATCAAATGACGGAGTTGCTTCATTCTGTAACTAGATGGCACCACAGGTAATTTTAGATCGCGCAAGCGTTGTGTTTTAACTTTTTGTAGTGGTGTTTTGCTGTTTGACGATCAAGTAACCGATTTTTATGAAATTTTTATTTTTTAGATCACTTCTCTTCGTGAAAACGAATGTAGAAGAGATAATAAGTACCTTGAAAGCCTATCATATCTTGATTAAACTTTTCTAAATTAAAATTAGGTAGCTAACGAACATAATTTGCCTCGGGAGAGTCGGGAGGAATATTCAATTTGTACTGAAGAAAATGAAATAGGTACCTATTATGAAATTGTTCAATTTGGAGCGGTGTTGGCTTAGTGGTAGATACCTCGACTTTCATTCTGAAGGTCGTGGGTCCGAACATCGTGATGAAAACCCGCGCCTTAGTTGGCTCCAGAAGTATTAACACCTCTAGACATGGTCGACTAAGCTGAGAGGGTAGTAGGTGCTGGGCAAGCTTACTCCATCCTCTTGTTCACTACCTAGACACAAAATTTCAAAGATAGGCTCTACTATCAGATAGGATTATTTAGCTGCACAAAATACGTCTTCGTCTTGTAAAAAATATTAGAAACAAAATAATTAACTATGAAATCATAACTACGACGACGAAATATCTAAGGGAATATTGTACTGTTTGTTAGTTGAGAGGAAAATAAATAAGTATGTTTATTGTTTTTATTTTGCGGTGGTAATTCTTTCAGTGTTGTTTCAAACATCATTTTCACGATACTAAAATTTGCGAGTAAAACAAAAAACATGGTAAGTAACCACTAACCGTCATTTACACAGTAGGTATCTAATATAGTTAGGTATTGATAATACTTGCTCTACCTAACTACAATCAGCGGGCAAAAGTCTCTGTCCACCGTAACGTTTACAATCCTGTGCAGCACTATTTGAACATTAAAACAACGTAACCTGTGGATCGAACCCACTTCGGTTGGTGTGGCGGGAGGCGGCTTATACCACTCACATAACTAAAGACATAGCTAACATGTTGAAAATAACAATCACACTGAGTACTTTTAATTCAAGTATTTACGTGTGTGATCATTTCCTTATGACCCTTACTGTACATATACCTACCTAAAAACATGAAGCATACAAAAATATAAACTTCAATATTCATAAATAAACAAAATAAATGTCAAACAAACTGTAATTTCATCTGCAGAACTTTAAATACGTAGGTACCTAAATAACAGCGGGCGCAACGCAAACCGCATTGTGTTGGACCGAAACCCAACAAAAACGGCCAAGTGCGAGTCGTACTCACGCACAAAGGGTTCCATACCATTATATTCTGTTGTTATAGCGGCAATAAAAATACATCATCTGTGAAAATAACTTCTTGCTATCACGGTTCATGAGTGGTGGTGGTGACAGATACTCGTCTTCTTCTTCTTGTATAGTGGTGTAACTCACCTATTGTTAGAGTTTTCAGATCGCCATAGGGCCTCTAACTTGACCTAACGTTTGCTACTAGAGGTAGGAACCTGGACCAACGGGTTAGCGTGCCTTCTGAAGCACGGAGGGGCTCACACGGAAAACACATTTTTGCCACACTACTAATTGGCCACCCATCGAAGTAATGACCGCGCCAGGCGTCGCTTAACCCGCACAACCTATTCCTGGTATGTTTTCGATGTATTCCAATTACATTGCCAGTAGGAACAACTGGTGTTAACGAACCAAACTAACTCTCCGCCATAACTCAAATTGGCCACCTATCGAAGTAATGACCGCGCCAGGCGTCGCTTAACCCCCACGACCGTAAACGATCAGCGAGCGTCGCTTATCTGTGAGCCTCCAAACACTGGTGATAGACATAAATAGACAGAAACTGGTGATAGACAGACGCACAGTTAAGTCTTAGTAAATGGGCCCCGTTTTTACCATTTGGGTGGAAACGGACGGAACCCTAAAAAAATTTGAATGAATTGCTCAACTTTCAACATAACGTCAAAATGTTTAAAAACTCTCTGCAGTGCGGTTTTTAATTTTTATTTCGTTGAAAAAGGAGAATTGAGTGAGAATTTTAATTTTCTCGACGGTAATAGAAAATGCAGGGAGCGACTAGCGTAAGACTTAACTGCAAACCAAACGGTGTTTTTACAGTATCTTCAAGTAGGTTTTATTATCCGACTATGGCGAAGCTAAAAGGAGGGTAACGTTTTTGACCTGTATGTGGGTACCTATATTTGGGTGGGTAAGTTTATCTCTTACCCGCAAATATTCTAGACAACTTGTTAGAATTTGCCAAATGAGGTATTGTTGGATTAGAACCGTCTCGTCACAATAAACTCTATATAGCACCCAGCTCTGACATAATTTCTTCTACTGGTAGATCTTAAGACCAGTGTGAAACTGTAAATTTCCATACAAAAAGCGGTAACGTTTTCCCCCCATAAACGAAGTCCGATTTTAAAAAATTTTGAAAATGTTATAGATATAATAAAAAACTAGGTTTAACCGTTTTTATTTTAAAGAAATATTGCCTAAGATAAAAGTTATTAGTATCTGAATATCTATATTTTTGACTTAAAAACTGTATCGAGCGTTTCAATTCTTTTTATTAGACTAAACCGAATTACCAAAAAAGAAAAAGATTAAACGTATAAACCTAGAATAAGATGCAGTGAATTAAATGAGACCAAATTTATTTCATTTTGTGAAGGATAAAGGGGGTAAAAACGTTACGGCCCGCAACATTATTTGAAAGCAAAATGAAGGCAATTACGTCCGAACTTAAACTCTCTCTAACCAAATTTTTGTGGGACCACCTCTGAGGTATCCCCTTTCTAACACAAAAATAATCATCTTAATATATTGCACTTTTACAGATGTCAGGGCCGTAATTCAACTTGACTTGTCTCAGTTTTTTTTAAAGTATTTTATTTATTTATTTAGGTTATATTCATGATACATAATATTTCTTAAATTACTTACTAAAAACTTTACACAAACTATCGACAAACTTAGTCCGGTAGTGGCTTTTGTATCCTTATAAATTATCTATTTTGTGTCATTACCATTAATATTTTCATAAATAAACGTTATGAAGTCGTATTTCGTGATAGTCACAAAATCAGGGTGTGCGTGAATGACAAAACAGATTTTAATTAAAGAAGGCTTATTAAATGTTTATAAATAAGTAGGTAAGTATTTATGCAAAAATTAAATTTAAAATAATCTAAATAAGTTTCACAAGGCTGGCTGCATTACGTATCTGCGGCTATCAATGCCGATCCGTTAGTCAAAGTATAGCGGCAAGCCTTTTGATCACTTAATTCGAATTTAGTTTCTGATAAATTCTTCAAAGTTTTCTCTTCGAAAACCCACGATTTTGCATAAAATACCAAAAAGGACATTTAAAATTGGGTCACATAGTAAAGTATACATTTTTACTCCGCTCTGCGTCGCTTTCCGCAATGCATTTTTAAAACTGGGCGACGAAAAAGGTGTCGAGTTGACCATAAAAAAGTTTGTTTTTGTAGCACAAAGCACCTCTCTTGTTTTTTAGTAGGACCGTAAACTCGAATTGCTGATTTTAATATATAAAGCCAGGGTTACCAGTTGCCACAGTGCCACTGGTTAATTACGTTTGCGTTTCAAAGAATTTGCAATTCATGAAGAGTTAGGTTTCATTTAAAGTTATGGAGGCAGCCATAGAGTAATTTAGTAGCAATATATATTTATTAGTAAAATAAAATAATATTTCTTTTAATTTTGGCTTGAAGCTTGCGCAGAGAAGATTATGTAGACGTTTTTGGTTTGGTCCTTTTTGCGTGAGGATGGAGTAGGCTTGACCAGCATCTATTCTATTCAGCTTACCAGCTTATTTAGCTTGCTTTTCAGGGCAGCGGTGTCTTCTGCATCGCTGCCCTGGGCCGGCCCGGAATACCACTGTTTGCTGCAGCATTTCAGCTGAGGTCGGTTCATTAGCACACGGTATCCCGGACTTTTCATCATTATGTGCCTATTATTTAATTCTATAGATTATTTTCTAATTATGTCTGTTCTATTTTCATTTTCTTTTTTGTAATTATTTCTACCTATTTTATATTTGTCGTGTGCTTCACTACATACTCGTAGTATAAAATAAAGTCACTTTTCGCCGTCCCTATGTCCCTATGTATGCTTTTAGATCTTTAAAACTACGTAACGGATTTTGATGCGGTTTTTTTAATAGATAGAGTGATTAAAGAGGAAGGTTTTTAGATATAATACATGCATTGCATAATACAGCATAATAATATACGGCGAAGCCGGGGCGGGTCGCTAGTTTCTAATAAATGTCTATTCAATTCTTACTCGACCGTGTTCCAGAGCAAAGAACTCAGCTAACTAAGCCGCGGGTGTCATCATGAGATTTTTCATCACCTTAAAACAATGTCAATTAGCGTACATATTTTTTTTTGCATTTGTGCACGGCCGGGATACGAATCTGCGATCTTTGGAATGAAAGTCGAAGTATCTAGCAATAGACCAACACCGCTCTAGAAATGGTATAAGAGTAAGTTAAAGCAGGCAATTACGTCTAAAACAACGTTCTCCCATAAATCAATCCTGTTCCATTTAAATCGACAAAAGGAGAGACAATGGGCAGCATTATTGTTTTATTGATTAGACCCCGGATCCATTTCCAATTTAATTGAATCATGGCCGCTAAGTACCTAAAACTTGAATTATTTTGATGTCACTTCGGCATTTCAGCGACATGATTTAAATTGGTTTCTGGGACGGTATTCCTCGAAATTGTGTTTAATCAAAGGGGCGGGGCGTGATAAATTATTGGAATTTAACAACGACTTCAGAAGGCAAATTGTTGCTCTATCATCCACTTTCCAAATAGTAGGTATTCGAAATTAGAAAAAACTTTATGTCAAATATGTTTATGTGAATTTGTCCCAAATATATTCTAGTTTGGATTAAATAAATATTATTAAGTAATAAAAAAATATTTTTAAACTTTCAGGATTAAAAAAATACAAATGAATACATCATACACACAAAGTTAAAATAAAATCAAATAAGTACAAAGAAAAAAAATACAATTAATTTAATAATTAAAAACCTACATACAATAATACAACCTTATCTAGCAAACCGCGCCGAGTCACCCCTGGCGCAAAGGAACCCATCAAATTTAGAGTAATTAGTACTGTTCCCCAAACTTAATAAATTCCGCGTAGCAAAATTTCTATTCGCATTTTTCCTACTCGAGAAAGAAAGGGCCGCATTTTTGAAAGGGCCGCATTTTTGAAAGGCCGCATTTTTGACATTCGCTTGCTCATCTTTTCTGAAATATGCCTAATTGCCATTTTTGACAATATTTTTATTTCATACGCGATATTTTTCCTATACCTATTTTTTTCCAGATCCAATTTTTCGAAAACTAAATGTCAAATTAGTCTATTAGATCGTCTTTTGTTTTTGATCTGATCGCCTTTTGTTTCTGTTTAGATCGTTTCTTGTTTTCTAATTTTAAAAAATAAGTAGGTATACCCCGCGCAGCGAATGATGAGCTCTGACGGAAAGTAGAAGGGGTATGCGCAGAACACAATTTTCATATAAATATCGAGTTCTGCGCATACCCCTTCCACTTACCCCAGAGCTCATCATTCGCTGCGCGGGGTATACTTAGCACTTAAATAAATTAGTACTTATTTCACTCCATAGAACCCTCCGACTGCATTGGCAACCAAGATTCACAACTGGTAGTCATTAGGTATAAATGAACATGGGACACAGGTTTGGAACGAAGCCCTTTACCTTTTTTTATATGTGGAAGATTCTCATACGGTTTTTCGTAACGCGTTACATTTTTTCTCGGCTAGGTCTCATCGCCAACTCGCGATAAGGAGTTCCAATAGTAATGGAACCGTCTAGAACCATATTTACAAGCCCTACAATCTAAATAGTATCAAAATTCAACGCTAAAATAAAACCAAACAAATCTGTATCGTTTGCAGACCAAACTAACCATACTTATCTGTATTCTGGGTCTCGAAGTCTGATAATATCATTCTTGGATAACGGCCAGTGAATACATTACTACTATGCGATCACTGAACAAACTAGGTATGATGCCACGATGAAGGTTTATTCGACAACTCGGGTGGTTTTTTTTTTACAAACGATAGGTCAGCTTTTGACCACTATCACACTTGCCGGTAGGTGACGATGTGGCCTAAGATAGAGCTCGCTTTCCTGGAAGACTTGTGATTTGAAGACCCTTAAATTTTAGACGTTTAAGGAAAGACGGACGCAGGCAAGTGATTCCACTCGGTTGCTGTACTTCTGAAAAAATTCTTCTTCGCTTGTTCCATCATGGAACCGTCTGGAACCATACCTACAAGCCATAGAATCTAAATAGTATCAAAATTCAACGCTAAAATAAAAACCAAACTTCCAAAAACCAGATTCCATTCCGTTGCTGTACTTCTGAATAAAAAATTAAGAAGCTATATACGCGTTTGTTTGATAATTCTCTTGATAATTGCTCATCACGCTTCACGCTTGATAATTCAGGAAAACGAGAGAACGTGATCGAGAAAAAAGCAGGACTCGGGATAAATCATTTTATATATTTACTAGCTAATGCCCGCGACTTCGTCCGCGTAGAAGTCGAAAATGGGTCCAAGGTATCACGTTGTCCCATATACACTTTGCCCCCCCTTTTTCACCCCCTTAGGAGTAGAATTTCGGAAAATCCTTTCTTATCGGATGGCTATACGTCATACAAAGAACACACCCTCCAAGTTTCAGGTCTCTACGATCAGCGGTTTAGTAGGCTGTGCGTGCAGTGCATTGATCCGTCAGTCAGTCAGTCATTCAGGACATAGTTTTTTATAAAAAAAATATATGCATAGAAGATAGATAGAAGAATATAGCTGTACCAGTGAGAGCTTACTACGCTATGCATACATACCGCATAGTACTTGAAGCTAAAACTACAGTTGCAGAATATCTACTTCACAAATATTTCGAATAAATTCCGACTACCATCAAAGCGGACAGATATTGGAACCAAAGGAAACTTTGATGTGACTTTTCGTTTACAAAAGAGATTCGTGCATTACCTATTGCTATTTTGCAGAGTTTTCGGACTGAAGTTTGTAAAATTGTTGCTTTTGGGGTATTTATTGTAGCCTTTTGTGTATTTTAAGGGGGTTTTCATGTGTAATGTGTAATATTGGCAAGAGGTTGAGGGCCACTTCTGTGTACTTAAACAAACAATTTTTGTAAATTCGAACTTTATTTGAAATGTTAAGGGAGCCTGTGACTGATAATTATGCATAAGTATAAATAAAAATTCAAAACCCTGAGTCCGACTGACTGTTTGACTGACATCTTTAACCGCTTTAAGCAGACCAGAGCGGTTAAAGAGCTTTAACCGCCTTAAGCGGACCAGAGCGGTTAAAGAGTTTTAACCGCTTTAAGCGGACCAGAGCGCTTAAAGAGGTTTAATCGCTCTGGTTATCTGTGAAGTGTAACAATCTACTACTAAGATATCGTAATCCACACTCGAAATTCCACCTCTAAGAGGATGGAATGGCAGACGAAGTCACATTACACATAGAACCTTATTACAAAACCTTACGATGACGCGACGACGACGTTCCATTGCAGGGATCGTGGGTGGTCGATCACGACAGCGAAAAACCCCGTAAGTACTCAAGAAATGAGTTAAATTCGTATTACTTGCAGACTAGACGTAGTTACCTACTAAGTGCGGGTGTTGAAACTGTGGTTCTAGCTAGTACGTATTTGTCGTGAAACTTGTTAGAGTATTCCTATTAGTGTCTACGTATAACAGTTTCGCTCGCAGTAATCTAGTTAACTGTCTGATTTGAGTTATGGCGGTGTGTTAGTTTGGTTCGTTTATACCAGTTGTTCCTACTGGCAATGTTCCTTATTGGAATACATCGAAAACGTTCTAGGAATAGCTACAAATGGCGACGACTTAAAAACTCATGCTGGGGCAGCGTGGTCTAGGGAGACCGGGGATAGAAGGTTGTGGAGAGACGTTGAAGAGGCATATGCTCTGCAGTGGGCTGATACATGCTGGTGAAGAAGAAAAGAAGAAGTACAAATGGCACGTAAATTTCTTAGAGATGCAGCTCATACTTGAAGATATTTATGAAGACAAATGTCGCTTTTGTCAAGTTTTGATATCCCATACCTCCTCTGTCCCACCTCAAAGGGGCCACGATAGGTTGGTCACGTCATTGCTTACCGATTCTTCTTTTGCTTCCTTGAGAAAAATCCCAGCAATTCCTAGCAACGTTTCCACTGGGAACCAAAAACTAAGACTAAATACTGCTTGAAACTCGAAGTATCGACAACTATAGGCTAACACTGCCACTTTCATTCTGAATGAATGTTTCTTACGAAAAATTTAACATTGCACTCTAAGGGCGTGTTCAGATGACACGCGTTGACCACGCGCCCGCCACGCTCATCACACGCGTTGAACACGCTCTTAAATATGTTCTATACATAATTTGAGTCTTATGACACATCAATAGATCTCAATCGGGGCGTGCGCGTGGCGGGCGCGTGGCGTGAGCGGGTGGACTTGATAAATGCAATTTGAGATCTATTGATGTGTCATAAGACTCAAATTATATATAGAACAAATTTCAAAGCGTGTTCTAGGCGTGTGATGCGCGTGGCGGGCGCGGGGTCAACGCGTGTCATCTGAACACGCCCTAATACATGTCCCAGGCACTACAGCATGAATTAAAGTTGCTGGGGCCTTTAATTATAAATATAATTAAGGATTCAATAAGGTCAATATTATGACTGCAGACAAGAAGTTAAAACATGTAGGTTTATCAAAGCAGGGCGAAGCCTCAGTGTAACCGACTGAATGGAAACAGGTCAGGTTCGCGGATCACTGCACATATATGACAGCATCTGATATAAACATTTCACCAAAAATATATTAAGTATATTCATTCCAAGCATAAAGCGTTTCCATGTTAATCAGCATTTGTGTCCATTGTGGTATTTTGTTGTAATTTAGAGCGGTTTTTTATCCATATATTGATCTTATTAGTTAAAGAAACAACTAGGCTAGGAATAATTAAGTTAAGGCTAAGTTATATTGTAATGTAATTGAAAATTTGTAAGTAATTTAATGTATGTAATGTAATTTTTTGTGCTTTACTATCGCATTGGGTACCTATGACCGGTAATGATAGTAATTAGTTGGAAATAAATAAATAAATAAATAAATCTTTTGCCTCCTTTTTCAGATAGGAGGCAAAAGATTTTTGGCGAGTTCGATTCAGCCCCCTTTAGACAAGATTGCTTTCTATTAGCGATATCGCCAATCGACAGTTTTTTTTTATGAAATTTACATATGCCAACGAAAAGTCACGTAGGCTTGCGTTAGAGAAAAAAAAGAGTGATAAGTTACATCTTTTACAATATATTTTTATACAATGCTCTAAGTCAATTTCATACAATTAAATCTATAGATTGACGACATCGCTAATACAAAGCAATCTTGTCTAAGGGGTTAAGGGTTCCGTACCTCAAAAGTTAAAAAAGGAACTCTTATAATTTATGTGTTCCTAACTTACCTTGCTACTAGTTAGGTTATAGGTAGCCTATATATATACCCTGGTTATCCAGAGAGGGAATGCCGCCAGTCTCTTGGGGACGATGCCGCGTGGAGACGCTCTGAAGGCCAATTCTCGTAATAATATTGTTTAAATTACATTTCAATATCATTCCGATTGCATTTCGATTGCAAAAGATACCCATAAAGTCATTTTTTTTACAAAAAGCTAACTTTGAGGGTATTTTGAGCTACTTTGAGGGTATTATTTGTGATCCTAACGCAATCGAAATGATATTGAAATGTAATTTGAACAATGTTATTTACGAGAATTGTCCTTCAGGACGGTATTTTTTATTTGAGATGTGATGTGTATGTATGTTTTTATTTTATTTATTTTATTTGTGTAAAAAAAAAGGTTTTAGGTTAAGTTTCAAGTCAGGTTAGGAACTAAAATAAAAAAATAAAATAAATATTTCAGTACAAATTACACATCGCCATCCAGCCCCAAGCTAAGCAACTTAACTAACTATTCAAATCTCATCTCACTTCAGGATCTAGAACGCACGAAATAATTTCAGACTAAACTAATTTGACAGAAGGTAGGTACTTGTTCAACGAATAGATCGAATCTAACTATAACTACCTACGTAGATATCAACAAATAGATTTTATCTTTACTTTCGTTTATAAAGCCAGCTCTAAAACTTCGCTTATCTAACTGAAACTTAAGCAATTTTCCATTTAGTTTAGAAAATTGTTTTTAGGCATCTATATTAAATAGTGTACGACATTGAACACAGATAAGGACAAATATCCGCTGATCATACCCAAATTTGAAATTTTTTGTAAATTTTGTTTTGTTGATTTGAAGTCGCAGCTTCCTTGTTACCGTGCAGATGCGATAACCACTACACCATGCGCCCTAGTAACGTCGCAAGGAATTTTTACTAATTCTTTTGGAGATCCATTTGACCTTAAGGTCGTTCGTGCGCTAGAACCACGCTGAAGTCAAAATCAAAGATTTCCGACGGGCAATAAAACAATATTTTTTTAAATTTGTGGTTAACACATTGACTTCAGATTATTGAGAATTTTATAATCTAGTGAATGTCTCAAAAACATTTACAAATATTTATATAGTTTTCTCGTTAGAACAGTTTTTACTCAAACTTTTTTCTAGATTAGCGTTCAACGGTCTGAGTAGATGCGAGATAGTAGTTAAACCGTTTATAATAAACTTATAACAATTTAACTTTTAGAATAATAATAACATTTACTAGTGAATGTCTGAAAAAAATATAACGATTACGATACGATACAAATATTTGTTCAATAACTAAAATTTATCCCGTCTACGACGCAGGTTCGATTCACTTAATGCTTCACAAAGGTCGTCCTGAACAAACATTTTTGACGATATTTTTGCTTTAACATTCGCAAAAGTCTTACAAAGCCTAAAAGCCATATGAAAATATAAAAAGAAATTTGTTCTTATCTCGTCAAAAAAATATTCCTTCCTATATTCTCGTCATCACTTACAATTTTCAACAATAACTCAGAAAAAGACATGTTTAAGTTCACCACGATCCCCTACCCAGAACCCTGTAATCTGGTTAACTAATCGGGTCACCAGAATCCCTCAAATCATTGATCATGATGAGCTAATTAAGTTAATTAGAATCCAATATAAACAAAAGACCATCGACACAGAAACAAAATACGATCGAAACAAAAACAAAAAAAAGACAGCTCTGGCTCACTTTAATCGGAATTAATTTTGTATTGAATGCTGGCAATACCACATATTATACCATTTCAGAATCTCAGTGAAATAGGCAAGTTTTTTTTTATTTGGCACTAGGGTGACCATACATTTTTTTACACCGGGAAAGATTTAGGTTAAAAAGGATCTGAACAAAAACCTATTTTATAATAAAACATTTTATCTTGGAAAGTAAAGGAAAGGAAAACCCTTTCTTTTAAAAATCTTATAATACAACTACCTAAGTACTTACCTTACAAAGGTTGCCGCAAGGGTGGTTGGGTGGCTGGAAGAAATCGCTTTCAGCGATAAGGCCGCCATTTTGTGCAACTTGTACTTTCTATCTATTACTTTACCTTGCTTTGTGTATTTATATGTTCCTTACTGTGTTGTACAAATAAAGTTATCTATTTAACTACCTATTTTTAACCGACTTCAAAAAAGGAGGAGGTTTTCATTTCATGTATTTGTATTGGCATACAAGTTGCATTGACACAAACAAATTTCTACACCGATGTCGGCCCCGGTAAATGTTTAGCAAACCAGTCCACCCCCAGAACTGGTTCTAGCTTCCGCATGTCCTACTGACTGCTGACACCCTGGTCCATCAATTTAACCGAACCGGTCCGCTCTACTGAATGCATAAAGTTAAACTGCAACATGATTATTTTAAAGTCGATCGACAATATTATGAAAAACTTAAGTAGAAATTATACAAGATTTTTGTACTGACAATTGAGTATTTAAAGAATATTTGAATCGAATTGTAAGCCACTAACCTAATTAACTAATCATAGAAGATCTCTAGAGAGGAGAAGAGAATAGATGTTGAGTTGTTGACGATATAATTTAGGAAAAATTACTATGCATATTTTCGCTATACCTACTAAAGTTATTAGTACTCAGTACCCAAAGGGTAAAAACGGGTCTGTCTTTCTGCCACCTGGCTGTAAGTATCTCACGAACCATGATAGCTAGACTGTTGAAATTTCACAGATGATGTTTTTCTGTTGCCGCTATAACAACAAATACTAAAAACAGAATATGGACGGTAGAGTACGGAACCCTTCGTCGCGAGTCCGACTCGCACTTGGTAGGTTTTTAAAACAACATAAAAACATCATAAATATGATAAATATTGCGTTTGAAATAACTTATTACTTGAGAAGTTCTAAAATAAATCAATTGAACCTTACTACAAAATCAAATGTTTCTGCTCCGTAGAAAGTGGTCTGTATTTCAAAATGAAATTGAGAATTATTGTGTGAAATTGGAAAACTTTTAACAAGGGGTCCTTTTAATAAAGTTTTAATAAGAGTTATTGATCAAGGTATAGGTACAGTCGGCTGCATAATTGCAGCCCTCGGTAGAGTTCAAAAATTACTATTATTGGAATGTTTTCATTCTAATATATTTTGTTTGATTAATTGATGGGTTAGAAGACTTTAAACTTCACCTAAAGCATGTGTTTAGAATGTTGCTTGTATTGAAAACATTCTTATAACAGCCGTTTTGGAGCTCTACGGTGGGTCTGCAACTATGCAGCCGACTGTACGTACGTATGTATATAGTGATCGGGATTTTGAAAGTATTAAATCTATGATGTTTCGCAACGGATTGTCAGACGTGTTGATAGATCACCGCAAAAATAATTTATTTCTATGAGAAAATGATTAAATCCCATGTTTAACTCTATCAGTCTTGTGAATATAGAGCTTGTAACAGTGCCAAAATATCAAGCTCGACAAAAAAGGTATATGACTTCACTAGAGTTCCATTACAAAACTGTTCCATGGGACTAGTGAGATTTTGTTCTCACATGTTCCATTAAGTTTTGCAATGGAACAGTGCAACTATTTTCTTTCATTACTTTCTATGTTGTTTTGTTCAAAAGACAATTGAAACAGAAGCAAAAGACGATCGAAACAGTAGAAACAAAAGAAAACAAGCAAAACAAAAGACGATCGAAACAGAAAGAAAAAGTTCGGGCATAATAAAAGACGACCGAAATAGAAACAACAGATTTCGAGCATAACAAAAGACGATCGAAACAGAAACAAAAGAATTCGAGCATTACAAAAGACGATCGAAATCGAAACAATAGAATTCGAGCATTACAAAAGACGATCGAAACAGAAACAATAGAATTCGAGCATAACAAAAGACGTCCGAAACAGAAATAATAGAATTCGAGCATAACAAAAGACGACGAGAAACAGAAACAATAGAATTCGAGCATTACAAAAGACGATAGAAACAGAAATAATAGAATTCGAGCATAACAAAAGACGATAGAAACAGAAACGATAGAATTCGAGCATTACAAAAGACGATCGAAACAGAAATAATAGAATTCGAGCATAACAAATGATGATCGAACCAGAAACAATAGAATTCGAGCATAACAAAAGACGATTGACACAGAAACAAAATGCGATCGAAACCAAAACAAAAGACGCTTGGCAAATATTCCGTTTTAAATAACCTCAGTACCTAGGTAGTAGATAGGTTTAGAAGTTTAGATCAAGATAGGACTGCAAAGAAGTTTGTATTTAATCTGATAATTAGGTAGAAACCCGCTCGCGTTACCGTGTTGAGTCACGCGAGCTATTCGACCGAGCTTTTACTTAAGTTTAGATTAGTTAAACTAAGCTTCCGTTTACAAAATAACCTCTAATTTGAAATTGCCTTCGTAGTTCTAAAAAAATAATTTTGTTATTTTCAGTAAGCGTTATGCGGGAATCGGGGCAAAATGGCTGACTTGGTTGTGTCACAGAATATATCTTGTGTTTTAAATATCCATTGAAGTAGGAAGTAAATGGTAGGTAGGTACCTATCTTTATTTAAGGTTATTTTGTTAGACTTATTTACCTTTAGTAAGCCTTAAAAATTTCCTAAATCAAAATTTATGGTTAAAATTCATTGACGCCACTTTCATTTTTAACTTCGACATCTTCGCCGTCTATGTACGGTCGACTGCATAATCGAAGACCCACCATAGAGCTCCAAACGGCTGTTATAAGAATGTTTTCAACACAAGCTAGATTCTAGATAAGTATCCGCTTTTAGTTCAAGTTTAAAGTCTTCTAAGTCATGAATTTATCAAACAAAAATATTAGAATATGGGAATAATAGCAATTTTTAAACTCCACCGGGGGCTCCAATTACAATATATACTTATACAATTATAATAATACCTATACCTATAATATTAAAAAAATCACTACATAGTATAAAACAAAGTCGCTTTCTCTGTCCCTATGTCCCTATATCCCTTTGTATGCTTAAATCTTTAAAACTACGCAACGGATTTTGATGCGGTTTTTTTAATAGATAGAGTGATTCAAGAGGAAGGTTAATATGTATAATACAGGCATAATATAGCCGTGCGAAGCCGAGGCGGGTCGCTAGTATATTATATTAAAAAATGAAACTAGGAAGTTTTATTTTTTAATGATTTGTCATATTTTTTGGAGAAGTGACGTGTGCGACCTTTATCGTTTTCCACTAATCTCACATCGTTTAGTACCTACTTATTCTTTAAAAAAGAAATCATATTTATTTGTTACGGATGTTAATAAAAATAACAAATTCTTGTACAAAAAGTTAGCCACATTAGTTTAGTTCATCATGATGTGGTTCTTACACGCGATAGTAGGTAGAGGTACCTAACTGTTTGACGTTAACTTTATCGTTAGTACCACACCGCCCCTAAGTTTGTAGAGTTTGTACTGCATTAATCCAAGGTCGTGTTTCACGGCCAATGTTTTTGCATTGCGAAGAAAATTAATCAAGTATAATTTATCGACCTCATTAACT
This sequence comes from Idaea aversata, assembly GCA_907269075.1. NCBI lineage: Eukaryota > Metazoa > Arthropoda > Insecta > Lepidoptera > Geometridae > Idaea > Idaea aversata. The sequence continues at coordinate 3,958,879 of OU026100.1, forward strand.
GGAAATCATCATAACTACATGGTATAAAATAAAGTCACTTTTCGCCGTCCCTATGTCCCTATGTATGCTTAGATCTTTAAAATTACGCAACGGATTTTGATGCGGTTTTTTTAAATAGATAGAGTGATTAAAGAGGAAGGTTTTTAGATTAGTAATAAATAATTTAAGTTTTAGTTTTTATGTTTCATTCAGTAATAACTTAATATTTTCCATTTTCACAATTTTTATAGTTTGGAGAACGCTTCTTTGGCTAAACGTGTAGTTTGACTAAATACACCCATGACAGTACGGGGTTTTGACGAGACCTTTATTTTGAAGAAATATTCCTTTGGCCAAACGTGCAATTTGACCAAACACACTCTTGGAGCAACCGCCCCAAATCCTTATTTCTATCTAAACGTAAATGAATCTAGGTATCCTTTTAGAGCGACGGTTCCAAGAGGGGTAATTAATTTTGAGTTGGTATGGACATGTGATGTGAAGAGAGGAGACACATGTGACTAGAAGGGTGATGAGTATGAATGTAGAGGGATGGAGAGGAAGAGGACAACCGAAGAAAAGATGGATGGGTTGTGTGAGACAATGTAAGACATGAGAGAGATGCATGTGAACGATGAGATGACGACTATAAAGAAGACATACCTACTGCGCTGACTCCAAATAAATTGGGATAAGGGCAGGAAGATGATGATTACGATGACTCCTTTGGCCAAACGTGCAATTTGACCAAACACACCCTTGGACCAACCGCCCCAAACCCTTATTTCCATCTGTGGCCAGGTAATAATATCTAGGTATCTTTCTAGAGCGACGGTTCCCAGAGGGGTAATTAATTGCCCCAGTGGGGTAACGACTACTGCTATTCCGCGGGGATAATAAGCTGATAAATAGTACAAAGGTTTCATGATTAGATGCAGTTGTAGCGCGGGAAAAGTAATTGTAAATGAAAAAATTATGAAAAAGATTATCTACACTAATATTATAAAAATGAAAGATTTTGTTTTTTGTTTGTAACGAATACGTTCCGAAACTACTGGACCAATTTTGATGAAACTTGGCATCAGGATACTTTGATTCATTAGGAATAACATAGGCTCCTTTTTATGCTGATATTCACACGGGACTGCGTGTTACGCGGGTGAAACCGCGGAGCGCTGCTAGATAATAATCATAGAAGTGAGCTAGAATTAAGCAACTTTAAAAGAATTCTGTTAGCACAATTTAAAACACACCTCCCTGTAAAGTAAGTCCCCCTTATTCTAAACGAGGTTTAAGGATAGTCCGAGATGTGGATTTAAACCTTAGACTTAGACACAGATTTACTCGTGAACTGTAGTCTAAACACTATCCCTATAGATTATATAGGGATAGTGTTTAGACTATTGTTTACGAGTAAATCTGAATCAAAATCTATGGTTTAAATCCACATCTCGGACTATCCTTAAACCTCGTTTTGGAATAAGGGGGAGTAGGTCAAATCAGATTAAGAACTTAGTGTTTCATAAAATTGATTAAATTTCAGTTTATTAAAGTAAACACCATTAACCTTAGTTAAATTAAATCCACCTAGAATTAAATTCATTAGAATCGCAGGTAGGTATAATGAGTGTTGGAAATTGAAATGAACCTACAATGCAGTGGCCTGACTCGCACTGATAACTATAATAAAGACCGTAATAAAATTAAAACCGCCTAAACCTATGGAATTTTAATAAGTTTTATATTATTGACAGAGCGTGCCTTTTTGCTGGCTTTTAATTACCTACTTAATTACATAGACTTTTAAGATTAATTTAGCACTCTTTCTGCTAATGTAATTATTACCGCAATGTTTTAGGTGTCTGTCTGTCTATGATTTTTATGATGTATTCTGAAAAAGAATAAAATATTCTTCATAACAATTAAATAATAAAAACTTAAATCAATTAAATGAACTAGGTAAGTACCTACCTAAAGAAAGAAACAAAAGAAAAGTAATTATTTAGTAAAAACACACGACAAACACAGGAAAGAAGAAATGACCATAACAAAGAAAAAATCACACAAAAAATGGTTGAATGTAATGTAAAGTCAAATAATTTTACGTCATAACGTCATAAAAAAAATGGAGGTTTTTTTTCTCCTTTTTTCTTATGTTAAAAAGATGACGCGTTCCCGGAACATGACGCATGGCGTCATCTTTTTTGTAAATGCTCATCAACTTATTAGACGTTATAACGTCAAAAACATAAGACACCTAAGTACCACTTACATTTAATAAAAATTAAAAGTCCAAATGTGGGTCTTTAGGAAGTGTAACCAAAAGATGGATGGCGATGCTTATCCGCTGTCCGAGGTAGGAGTCAGCCCTTTGGTCACCCAAAGCTAAAACTAGTAATTTTATCTCTCTACTACATTTTCACTCTTCATTTTCTTTAGTCTACATTTTTGTGGCATTTTATTTTGGTAGGTAAATATCTACAAATTCCAACGTTTCACTTTTAACAAAAGCATTTAAAAGAGAATTGTGGTCGTTCAGGGAAATAACTTTACATCGCGAGTAAATCAAAGCTTGGAAATCCTGAAGTTTCAAAAGAAAGTTTTACGGAGCTTTTACTTTGTAAAAGTTATTTACGCACGTCTAGTGCCTGCCTACCTACTAAACGTACCTACCTAGAAATATTGTAAATTATAAGTATACATACCTATTGTGGAAAGCCAATTCAAGTTTTCAGGGTTGCTCATTTAAGGCATTAAAATAAGTACTTATCAATATATGAAATCAGCTTTTACCCACTTATAGCGAATAGGTATCTTATAAGAAGGCGTGCTACAATAATAAGATAAATAATTGCTAAATTGTCAATCTAAAAAAAACGGCTGAAAATGCTTACCCACAAAAGTGCCCAACGCGCCATAAGAAGTTTTCACTTCAAAAACGTTTATTTTCTTGTTATTTTGTCACTAAATATCAAGGTATTTAATAGTACATTGTTATCCTAGGTGTGAAAGTCACTCATTACAAGTCCCGAGACGGAGTTTGGCGCCCGAGCGTAGCGAGGGCGCTAATAGTTCGAGGGACTTAATGAGTCTTTCACCCGAGGTAAACACTGTGCTTTTCATTACGAATAATACATAAAATTCTTCATAACAACGAGAGTGAATGAGACTATGAGACTCCATACCACATTAGTAGGTACTCATGTGTCCATACTACCTGATCCTCTTACAAGGTTGGGACCAAAGAGGTTATACATTATGTAGTATTTTTTTAGGTTTCTGCTATTTGTATTCAATACTTAAATACGGCGGTACTTACCGAAGAAGTTTTTATTAATGAGTTAATCCAACATTGGGAAATGACGCGAAGTCCGTAGATTTAACTTACAGTTTTTGTAACACGGTTTGTCTAGAAAATGTTATTTACAAAAAATACACAATCATAAATGAAAAACCAGATTAAACTTAACACAAAAACATAATAAAATAAGAAAAAATAGTTACTTAGTACTAAACTCTGGCAGTATGCATGAGCCGTGCCAAGCCATAATTATTATTCTTTGGTGTAAAAAAAAAAGCAAGGAGGTTAGGTTTTTGAAGTTCCTAATGCGTAATGATACTGATACTGGCTACATGCAGATTGCACAAGTCGTGCGAAGCCATAATTTGACATGACAGCTGTCAGTGAAAGTGAAAAGCCCTAGGGCTGGAAATTTTATTTTCTACACGCTCTTCAGGCATATTTAGACCTACTTTCGGAGTATGAGTAATGAAAAAACCTTTTAGTGGCAGGTACCCTATAATTATTCGAGCTTTTCTCGTCCCTAACATACTCCACGTGAAAGTGAGATTTCACAATGTTCGCAAAAGCTTTCATGTTAAAATTATGCTTACTCGACTCTATCAGCGACATGAGGCTTTTTGCTTAAAACAGTGTTAAGTACCGAGTAAATGTGGATGAGCATATAAAAACGAAAATGTAAGCATAAGCATTATTTAGATCTTAATTTCTGCATGCGCAGAATTATTTTAGAAAGGGTCATAAACCTTGAAATATTATGTATGTAAGTTCCTTGGGGAATGTCGCACAGAGCACATTATGAAATACTAGCTGTTGCACGCGACTTCGTACGCGTGGTAGTTTTGTTATATGTAACAAAACCTTCCTCTTGAATCACTCTATCTATTTATCAAAAAAACCGCATCGAAATCCGTTGCGTAGTTTTAAAGATCTAAGCATACATGCATAGGGACAAACAGCGGGAAGCGACTATGATTTATACTATGTAGTGATCTTGTTATCTAGCATAGTTTCACCCGCGTAAGTTTATCCTTGGTATTAAAATCACATGAGTAACTACTCATGTGATTAAAATTAGCAAAATGAGCGTCATCTATTTACGAAGTTACTTACGAAGATTCAATAAACTTACCTAAACTAAGTTTACATTTTACTAGCGACCCGCTCCGGCTTCGCACGGCTATATTATGCATGTATTATACATATAAACCTTCCTCTTGAAACACTCTACCTATTAAATAAAACCGCATCAAAATCCGTTGCGTAGTTTTAAAGATTTATGCATACATAGGGATATAGGGACCGAGAAAGCGACTTTGTTTTATACTATGTAGTGATGATACACCTTTGCTACCTGCCCAAACTGTTTCATTCCATACTGTAGGTACGTATGGAATGAAGTTAACATAAATGTAGACTCAGTCCTGGCAAAGTTTCAACTGTACCTTCGTGCCCACGCATCACTTCAAATTCAACTTTGGATCACAATGGCGTTCCATTCCAATGGTATTGTCTTAGTAATCGTTAAATTAAACAACTACGTACATATTTGAAACAAGTTACGTGGTCTAAAGCCTTTTAATGGACATCTTTTCGTCGGCTTGTTTCAAGTAGAACTTTATAACCTTGCTTTTTATTATCTGTTTAGGTAATTTTGGTATATTTTCCAATAAAGTTGGTAGTTACTTAGATACCATCACGGTGTTTTACTAAAATTGGTTTTATTTTTTTCGCTTCTTTTCGCTGGTGGACTATAATAACTAAAATAAATAAATATTTAATTTTTTGTTTATTTTATCCAAGACTAGCAGCGCTCCGCAGTTTCACCCGTAACTCCCGATCCCGAAGGAATATCGAAATATAAAATAGCTTATAGCCTTCCTCGACAAATGAACAATCCGACTCAAAAATAAGTTTTAATTCGAACCAGTAGTTCCTGAGATTAGCACGTTCAAACAAACAAACAAACTCTTCGGCTTTATAATATTACTAGCGACCCGTCCCGGCTTCGCACGGCTATTTTATGCATGTATTATACATATAAACCTTCTTCTTGAATCACTCTATCTATTTAAAAAAACCGCATCAAAATCCGTTGCGTGGTTTTAAAGATTTAAGCATACATAGGTATATAGGGACAGAGAAAGCGACTTTGTTTTATACTATGTAGTGAAGTATACTTAGATATTAAAACGCTGGGATGGTCAATACTAAAGATTCCCGTATGTAGAAATTTCAATATCTACAGATTCTCATGCCTACAGTATCCTATTTCTACAGATTCCCATGTCTACATTTTTCCAACTGGTATGCACAATGGGGCGTCATACGGGACTTGGGTGGTCGGTACACATGGGTTAACTGCTACTGAAAACTGGCACAATACATCTCGCAATTCCTGATAACTGTCTGTATTCTTATGGTTTTTTAATGCTTGTTGTACCATTAATATCTATCTAATAACAGCATGGTTTTATCGAATACACCGGTTGATTTAGCAGCTCCGCTATTAAATGACTAAGCATTTCTCACCCTCGCTCAATTCTTGCGGTATTTTGCGTCGCTCGCAATAATGCCCGATTGTAAGGAGAAAAGATACAAAAAGGATACAAAAGATATTTTGTTCATGGCATTAAAATATGGTTGTCTGAGCCAGAAGGGTTGGGAATTGGGATGGATGACAACACATCAAAGTCAAAGTCAAAGTAAAATGTCTTTATTCCTTTCGATGCTTATGTATATATACATTGATCACTTGGAATCGTCTTTAAAACTAAGTTAGGATGTGTCTCATCTTTTTGGAAATAAAGTTATAAGTCGTGTGAAGTTTATTTATTGGAAAATAGCCGTAAAATCATGTAGTAACTGTAAATCACTGTCTATTTAATTACTATTTCAAGTAATAGCAATTAAATAAGTGATTTACAGAGTAAATACTTATCACGTAGAGTCTGTTCACACTTTCACCGTTGTTAGCGCTTGTATACCAGAGTTGTAATTTTATTGTGGTTTCAAATCCGAGGTTATAGAAAAATGTCATTAACCCATTCCTAACAAACCGACCGTACACAATGAAGCAACACAGAGGTAGAAGGTCTTACTAACTTCACACGCATGTATAAAACCGGTCAAGTGCGAGTCGGACTCGCGCACGAAGGGTTCCGTACCATTATCATCATATAATAAAAAAATATCAATACCACTAGCGCCATATGCGCTAGTGGTAAAAATACATGAATGATAAGGGTAAATGGCGGTTTACGGTTTATGACGTATTAAAAAAAACTACTAACCAGATCTCGTTCAAACCAATTTTGGGTGGAAGTTTGCATGGTTATGTATATCATATATTTTTTTAGTTTCATCATTCTCTTATTTTAGAAGTTACAGGGGGGGAACAGAACACACACTTTACCACTTTGGAAGTGTCTCTCGCGTAAACTATTCAGTTTAGAAAAAAAAAATGATATTAGAAACCTCAATATCATTTTTGAAGACCTATCCATAGATACCCTACACGTATAAGTTTGATGAAAAAAAATGTTGAGTTTCAGTTCTAAGTATGGGAAACCCTAAAATGTATTGTTTTCTTTTCTTCTATTTTTGTGTAAAAATCTTAATGCGGTTCACAGAATACATCTACTTACCAAGTTTCAACAGTATAGTTCTTATAGTTTCGGAAAACAGTGGCTGTGACATACGGCAGACAGACAGACATAACGAATCTATAAGGGTTCCGTTTTTTGCCATTTGGCTACGAAACCCTAAAAATAGGCGCAACAACAAAAACTGCTCTGCCGGGTGACACCTATTGTTTTGAATTTTTCATCTCAGAGGAAAAGAAACGAATCGTCGAGAAAAACACGAAACAATGCCTTTGTGACTTGCCATCCCAGTTCACAAGTCTTGTCGCGTTCTTTACAATTTAACTGGTTCAAAACTCACACATTATTTTCTAAAGAATCCGATTGCGTGGTATGAGGGCATGGTTTTCCGGATATTTCACTTCATTTTGAACTGAAGATAGCCGCCGCCGGCGCCAACTAAATCCGTTCGTGTTACCTTTTCTTTACGCCGAAGTGGTAATACCAGAAGCGCGATAGAGGTGTTATAAACAGTTTTTGTGTATCAACCACTGAAACCCATAGAATGATTTTCCTACTGTCGTGAAGGTGAAGAAATGCTTTGTATTGTCATACACTTCGAAACAAGATTAGAGTGATTTGCTTTGATAGAAAAAAATCGTAAAAATAATAAAAAATCGTCATTTTTTTGAGCTTTTTCAATTTTACAGCGATTGTAAAAAAAAAACAAATACAAAATTTATATTTCCATAAACTTTACATCAAATCCCATAAGGTAGTATAGATGGTTTTTCACTAAAATAGATGTGTAGTCTTTTAATTACATAAAACAGTTAAAACGACCATTTCGCGGCGCGCGGGAGAAAGTGATAGAGACATCGCGCGGCGCGTGCGTGAGAAAAGGATAGGAGTTTTCAGGTCCTACTTCACCTTAAATAGGTCGAACATAAATCATCCGGTTTTCGGCACAAGACTAATTTGCCAGCCAAAGAACAAGGGCGAATTATTGTCTCAAAATTTTTGGCGTCTTAAAATTTGAGTACAACCATGGTGTTTAATTAATTATATAATGTTTTTTGGCGCTAATTATTTATTCTATATAACCACCGTTTATAAAATCATATTGATTAGTATAAACACGATTACTTGGTACTTCCGTTCTACTCAATTTGCATTTCGGTAATACCAGTACTAGAGCATTACTTCTATTTTAGAAGTTATAAATATTAAATGACACATTTTTTTCTCTATAGATATGTATTTATATTTTTAATTATTGTGCATTATGTAGGTACTTATAATAACTAATTATAATGAATCAAAGATAATGAACATACAAAATAAACAACAAAATAATGAACTAAGATATTTTAGCAGTAGAAAATAAATTGAAATTATGGCAACACTAAACTCAAGTGACGGACGAATGACATGCGACTCCGGCGCCGCGCCGCCGAGCGTGTTGTTTGCTGAGGTTGTTTGTGTTTCATTGCGATTTTGTTTTTTTATTATCTTTTTAACGGCGGTTCCTATGGAGAATTTTGGTTGTTATATGTATTCTAGGACTTGTGTAGATTGTTTTAGTATTTTTTTTACATCAAGACGCCAAAGTTTTATATAAAAGAAAACCATGTATGGAAATCTGCCCATGTTCTTTCCCGGCTGTTATTCTACATTTAAATGCCATGGGTAGGTACACTCAAGGACATAGAGCCCCCTCATCGTCCCGGGTCATTTAAAACGAATGTTAGAAGTGGATCCACTTTCAACCCTTTTCGGGATACGAGGTGATTTGCACATACCCCGATCCAATATCCAATCATTACATAGGTTTATTGAGCATCCTATACAAACAAACTCAATTTATGGATACATGGATCGTATAAGTTTCCGAATGTGTAATCAGTAGAGCATATTCTAAATGATGAAGGAAGAACTACTTGAATCCAATCGTATCAGAACTGTTTAAAGTTGCGAAGCACACTACCTTTTGTTTACCCCGTTAACGGTTCAAAGGCAACAACCTCTTTAAGGTAACTCAGTAATAGAAGGTTAGGTGCTTACGTGTATAGTATTTATCCACATATAGATGGGAAGGTTGTAGATAATCTGATGAAAGGGTGCGTTAGGGTCAGAACGTGAAGGACTTAAAAGGTTTAGGGCTTTTAAGTACATAAATTACGTAAAATGTTTACCTATCTGTATGACGACCCAGTTGGCACAATGGTCACCATGCCGAACTGCCAAACACAGGGTTGTGGGTTCGATTCCCGCCTCAGACAAGTATTTATGCAGATATTTGTTTCTATATACATAGAAACAACAGAAGGCCAATTCCCATAAATAAAATTGTTAAAATTACATCTAAATATCATTTCGATTGCAAAAAATATACTAGACGTCATCTTTTGGTATTCTCATAAACTAAGATTTCAACATGATATCCGAATGAAATGTTAATTTAATTGAAATGCAATCGAAACTAAAATGTACGTAAAACGGTATTCTACAAATACAAATGATATCGAAATGTAATCGAACTTATCTAGACCGTATTCTCGTCGCATAAGAATCTTCAAATTTGAGATCGAGAGTTGATTGAAATGTAATTGACATGAGACAACGAATGTAGTGAATTTTTAAGGTTAACTTAGTTGGGTTGGTGTGTAATCTAATAAAAAAAAAAATGCGTGTCATCTCCGAAGCGCGACTGGAGTTTACTTTACTTGTATTTCGATATAGAAGGTTACAGGTTCGATTCTCGCCCCAAACAAGTATTTAAGTATACAAGCCTAGTTGTTTAGCTTAGGGCTAGATGGCGTTATGTGAAATGGCCTACATTATTTACTTTATTTGTAAAAAATCGCTATCTATTGCTATTGCTATTGATTGCTATCGACACCGATTGATCGCTTATTTCCTTCCGATCGCTTTCATAATTGCTATCTAGAGCGTTAGCGCGATTTATCTCATGGACCTTCATATTATCACAAAGTTTCTTCAAACACACTTCAAAATAAAACAGGCGCCAAATGAAATTCTTTTAAATTTTGTGACATAGCCAACCTAACAAAGCAAAATGAATGAATGACTGAATGATTTTATATCGCAATGTTAGTGAAATGCAATTGAAACGTAATTGAAATGTAACTGAAATGTTATTATGATTATGGTTAGCAGAATACCAATTGACAGTTAAATTTCAATATCATTTCACTTCGATCAATTTAAGATTGCATTTTGCTATAATTACGAGAATTGACCTTCAGACCACAGACATATATATAAGTATATATTTACAAAAGAAAGTATATAAGTAGTAAATCCGTTGGCTAGCCACCCATAACACAAGTCTAGTTACTTAGCTTGGAGCTAGATGGCGATGTGTGGAATGTCCTGCAATATTTATATTATTTATTTATCTATCTATAGTGATCAGAATAATATAATAATAATAATATTTTATTTGCTTTCTCCACAATTTTAACCTTAACCTATATATAAATTTAACTTATAAGTAGAATGTAATTAGTATAAAATTGTGGAGACTGGAGCCCGCACAAAGGTTTGTGATAACCCGTTTTACAGGTCTCCAGGCCTCCACCAACGACAACCAAGAATGACATCGTGTTCTGCCCGTGGTCCACCAACAGAGTTAACCTAGGTTTACACCTAAAAAATGCCTCTTTTACAAGAGGCATTTTTTTATTCTGGTGGTTCACTTGAGAAAACTGGGTGAACCAGGGGTTTCTTTTTCTATTAATGGTTCACAATTTTTCGTTCCATGATTCACCTTAGTTCGTCTCAATATATCAGGGGAAATTTTCTTTCATAGAATAAGGCTAGGAAAACTTATTATAGCATTGTATGTGTTAATAACGACCTTAAAGACTGGCTTTAATTGCTATAACTTTAATTGTTTCATTTTCAATTTCAAGCTTTCATTATTCTAAGAATACAAATACTTAGTTAAATGTTTCTTAAATAAAAAAATAACTAAGCTTTCCAATATCCCCGTTATTATTGTATCAGAAACCATGAGCAAAAACTTAGATAAATTACTGCCTCCTAAGGCCGGGTTGTTTGTTTATTTTGTATCCATTTGTGGCATAATATAATGAACGGTTAATTAGCCGGTTCATGTTTAGCGTACATACTGGCTTCATTTATATCTCTTGCTTGTATAGGGCTCGGTCGTTAGTCATTTCAGTAAGTATTTGTGTATGTTTGGTTACTTCTTCTATGCTTCTTATACTTAATTTTTGACGCCTCTAGTAAATTGGTGGAACACCTGAATTCATAAAAAAGTGTCACGGTAATATTGTGTGACGTCATGCGTCATGGTAATATGACCAGACGCGTCATGGTAACTCAGGAAACAGAGTATTTAATAATAATATCGCTCATCAGGGCTTGTGTTATGGTGTGACGAGTGACGAATAGAAGACTTTTATAAAGGAAAAAAAATGAAAAAAAGGGAAAAAAAGGAAAAAAAAAATATCGTTTTCTTACGACTTTATAACGTAAAATTATCGCCCATAAACCGACTTTAGAGACAAACAATTGTTTTTTTTATCAGGTTATTACATACAACGCCATCTAGCCCCAAGCCAATCAACTAGGCTTGTGTTATGGTGACCAGATAAAGGATAGAACCACGGGACAGAACCTATACGTTAAAAATAACTGATTTACTTTTTTTTTGTAAAATACCTACGAAATACACTCAGTTCAGAAATAAATATCTCAAAATAAATATTTTTTGAGGCGGGAATCAAACCCGCAACCTTCAGTTTCGCAGGCAGGCTATTTTACATTTAAATAAATAAAGACGTAAGTTTGCTTTTGACTAAAATTTAGATAGGCTTATAACAACAAGGAATTTTGCGTAAAAATTCCAAACCAACAAAGAGATTTTATCGTCCGGTAAATCGGGCTAGCACTAAGGACCCTCGGAGTTGTCATAAGATTAATTTTGCACATTCCCTTTGATAAATCGACGGCGATAACTTTGAAGAAAAAATATGTTGAATTATATAAAGGACGGTAATATAATATTAATATCACATTATTTATAACATACGTAAATCGGTGGGCAAGTAGGTAACTGGAAAAGAGGAGCCGAAGACCGGGCTGAGTGGCGCATCTTGGCATTGCACTGACATCGGCTGATTATGATCAAGATGATTATTATATAGACTTAATATTATAAAGCTGAAGAGTTTGTTTGTTTGTTTGTTTGTTTGAACGCGCTAATCTCAGGAACTACTGGTTCGAATTGAAAAATTCTTTTTGTGTTGAATAGTCCATTTATCGAGGAAGGCTATAGGCTACTTTTTATCCCGATATTCCCACGGGATCGGGAGTTACGCGGGTGAAACCGCGGGGCGCAGCTAGTTATTTATAACTCTCCAACAGTACGAAACATGCTCTGAAGAAATGTTTTTACAAATGATAGGTCAGCCTGATGGTAGATAAACTGTGTTCAAAAATTGTAGGTAGGTTTGATGAGAGCTTCATATAACTTATGGACACCTAGTACATCGATTCCAGTTTTCCTTAAAACTAAATCTTAAATCACAGCTTTTAATAAGAACGTTGGTAGTAAGTAGAAACGACTGGGAATAAGCGAACAGCTGTTCATGAATAGTACCTACTTTTCACCCTTAACGATTTCTAAATATAGAATCAACAAAAGGCAATATCATTGTGAAAGTGGCCAAGAAAAATTTCTCACATGTCAATGAATTGTGTCTGAAAACGTGTTGACATGAAATGGACAGTGGACACTTTCACATGAATGATTACAGAATCACGTTTTATTAATAACTAGCTTTTACACGCAAAGGGGTTGAATTTTCTAAAATGCTTCCTTAGCGGATGTCTACGTCTTAATAGCTACAAATTTTAGCTCGATTCGCCCATTGCATTGGTTTGAGCCTTCATTCGCTTTATGACAGATTCGTCCCGCATTTTGTGTGATGTTATGAATAAACTAGCGACCCGCCCCGGCTTCGCAAGGCTATATCAATGTATTATACATAAACTCTCGTCTTGAATCACTCTATCTATTAAAAAAACCGTATCAAAATCCGTTGCGTAGTTTTAAAGATCTAAGCGTACATAAGGACAGACAGCGAACGGGAAGCGACTTTGTTTAATACTATGTATGTAGTGATGAAAAATATGCCCTCAAGACGAATAGAGTAGGTAATAAAGTGAAAAATGGTTGCCTTTACCGCCAAAATATTAGGATATGTCCTTTCTAAAGACATTATCGTTAATATATTTCAACCCAATATTTTAAACAAAAGTCTGAACAGTTCTTAAGGAAAATAACCATATTAAAAGAAAATTATCTAAGATCTAATAATATCTAATTTTTTCTTCCACAAATTATTTTGTTCACAAACATAACTCAATTTTGTAATTTAATGGGACCCTATTACGGCATATTGTCTGAACCAGTGTATGTAACGGAATTTCTATTAGGAGACGCAATAATGATTATATTTATTTATGTCATAATAGATAGGTAATAATAGAAAAACAGTCGTAAGTGCCGGTAATAAGAGCCACTAAAAAGTTTTTTGATTTGAAATGAATTGTTTTTCAGATTGACCATAAAGCAAATATTTATAGTGCTGTTTTTAAGTCGTTTTTCCAATTTTTACGAAATAATAAGTTTTTAATTATTGTCCGCAGGTACATTTATTAGTAGGTAGGTATTGTTCTTACGGTGAAGAAAAACATGGTAACGAGTTCTTCCTTCTGGACAGTCGTCTTATACCTGAACATTATGGATTAAAGTTGCTGGCGGTTGGTTCCAAAATTAGATTTTACGCACTGCTAGTTTTTAATAGATAGATTGATTCAAGAGGAAGGTTTATATTTATAATACATGCATAATAACGCCGTGCGAAGCCGGAGCGGGTCGCTAGTATAATCATAAAACTAAACTTAATTAATTAACCTTTCCAAGTGCACTAGCAGCGCTCGGCGTACCTCCCGATCCCGTGGGAATATCGGGACAAAAAGTAGCCCATGTTACTATCATTGAATTAATGTATCCTCATACCAAGTTTCAACGAAATCGGTCCAGTAGTTACGGAGCCTATTCAATGCAAATAATGAAATTTACGCAGCGCACGCAACAGAATCCCTCAAAGATGAATAATTTTCCCCGTTTTTTCCACATTTCCCACTTATTCTTCGCTCCTGTAGGTCGCAGCGTGATGTTATATTATAACCTCGATAAATGAACTACATATTATCTAACACAAAAAGATTTTTTCAAATCGAACCAGTAGTTCCTGAGATTAGCACGTTCAAACAAACAAACTCATCAGCTTTAGAATATTAGTAGAGAGTAGCGACCCGCCCCGGCTTCGCACGGCTGTATTATGCATGTATTATATCTAAAAACCTTCCTCTTTAATCACTCTATCTATTAAAAAAAAACCGCATCAAAACCCGTTGCGTAGTTTTAAAGATCTAAGCATACATAGGGACGGCGAAAAGTGACTTTATTTTAAACTATGTAGTGATATATATAGATAAGTATATAAATAAATACCTATAGGCAATTCATTCGTTCATATTCCCTGTAATTTACCTCAATTGCGTTACAAAGTAAAGTGGGTACCTACTACTTAATAATAATTTCAAAGTTATTTCGAGAATTTAAATCTCTCCATAGTCACAAAGCTGGAATGTGACGTCAAAGGAAACAAATACTTCGGAGATTTTAAATTACTTCGGCAAATTAATTATTGTCTTTAATTTAAATAGTCCGTTATCTCAAAGCCCTAAATCCGAAACTCAAAAAGAGGCAAATTAAAAATATACCAAACACATTTTTGTGGGAGGACATCGGCTGAAGTTTACGGCTCTTCGTCAATTCTAGGGTATATATGTATTCACAAGATACGACACTCATTTCTTATTTAGTAAAGTGAGCGGTGATGGCTTAGTGGTAGATACCTCGATTTTTATTCCAAAGTGAGCTCGAAATCCGGCCAGTGCATGTTTAATACGAAAAACTTATATGCGGTAATTTTGCTGTTATGGTGAAGGAAAACATCGTGATGAAAACCGTAGCTTAGATGTATTGACAAGTTCTTTTTTATGAGAGTTATATAGGTAACTATATAACTCTCAGCTTAGCTTAGGTAGATAAGCTCTTTCCATCTATAATAAGCTAAATAACGTACCAAAACGTGTCGATCCTCTCACAGCTCAAAGTGAAGACACGCTTATCGACACGCGAGGTCTATCCCCAAGCCGATGGACGGACCAAATCAAATACAATTTAAGCGACAAGTTCCACAAAATCGTTATGGAGGCAATGAATAGGAGTCGCTGGAGACAGACAGGTCATCCGTTCCAGATGCAGACCCACTCATGACCACGATCCTCAGTCATGAGGGGCCGACTACAGAGAGAGATCTATAATAATGTCCCGAGCATTACTATCCTCAATAGCCTCCTCAATATCCTCAAATAGCATCCTAAATATCCTCAATATCCTCAATATCCTCAATATCCTCAATATCCTCAATATCCTCAATATCCTCAATATCCTCAATATCCTCAATATCCTCAATATCCTCAATATCCTCAATATCCTCAATATCCTCAATATCCTCAATATCCTCAATATCCTCAATATCCTCAATATCCTCAATATCCTCAATATCCTCAATATCCTCAATATCCTCAATATCCTCAATATCCTCAATATCCTCAATATCCTCAATATCCTCAATATCCTCAATATCCTCAATATCCTCAATATCCTCAATATCCTCAATATCCTCAATATCCTTAATATACTCAAATAGCATCCTAAATATCCTCAATATCCTCAAATAGCATCCTAAATATCCTGAATATCCTCAAATCGCATCCTAAATATCCTCAATATCCTCAAATAGCATCCTAAATATCCTCAATATCCTCAAATAGCATCCTAAATAGCATCCTAAATATCCTCAAATAGCATCCTAAATATCCTCAAATAGCATCCTAAATATCCTCAAATAGCATCCTAAATTTCCTAAAATAGCATCCTAAATATCCTCAAATAGCATCCTAAATATCCTCAAATGCATCCTAAATATCCTCAATATCCTCAAATAGCATCCTAAATATCCTCAAATAGCATCCTAAATAGCATGGATAAAAGCTATTGGTGCTGTTTAAATCATCTATAGATTGGAAGTAAATGCCAATATCTTCTTCAGTAACTTCTTACGAACCTCCGGCTTCCTATGCGGCCGAAGGGGTGTCAGTTTCGTGTTATAAAAAAACTTCTTGTTAAGAAACTGGTTTCGTACGAAGACGATTTTATCTTCTTTAGTAACTGGTTACGGACCTCCGGTTTCGTATGCGGCCAAAGAGATATTAGCATCATTACATAGCATAAACTAAAGTCACTTTCCGCTGTCTATCCCTATGTATGGTTAGATCTTTAAAACTACGCTACGGATTTTGATGCGTTTTTTTTTAATAGATAGAGTGATTCAAGAGGAAGGTCGATATGTATAATACATGCATAATATAGTCTTGCAAAGCCGGAGTGGGTCGCTAGTATAGTATAAGCACTTGTAATTAGGTATTCAAATTCAAGCATATCCCTTTCGGACATTTAGTAACCGGAAAGGTTTCAAATAAGTATAAACTTTCAGAGCTCCCATAGGAACAGTTTCAACAACTTCAATAATAACTATTGTTACTAGTTTAGGCTTAATTACGGGTGTTTAGGTACTTTTGAGTCTCGGAGGGTCTGAACTTTGCTAGCTTTTATGTTAGAGTGCTATAATATTTATTATATTCAGAGATTTTTCTAGGTGTGATAGAAAATGTTCGACTGTTCTTGTAAGTATGAAAATGCGCTCTGTAGCTATCGGCATCAGGAATAACTCTGGTTTTATTTCTATTTATTTAATCGGACATAAAATATGCTATCAATAATGTACCTGCGAGGGCCACCTTGCTACCTATTAAAAATTAAATATTTCGTGAAAATAGGGAAATCTCAAAAATCAATATGAAGAACGATCAATTTGTTTATTTTCTTGTTATTTTGTTACTAGTATCAAGGTTTTTAAAAACCTTTTAGTTGCCTAGCCGCAGGTACTTTATATTAAAATAGAAATTAGATAGCCAATAATTAAATTCTTAAATGGATAAATGAAATGAAATCGAAAACAAAACATTTAGTTGCGTCAATTAAAAGGTTTTTAATCGCGTGATTAAGGCATCGATGTAGGATGTGCTCCGTGGCAATCGCACAGCGGGCTATCTGACCATCCCGTGCCGAAAGTAGCGGCATAAAGCGGGTGAAACCGCTCAGAAGGCCAATTCTCGTAAAAATCATTGTTGAAATTACATTTTAATATCATTTCGATCACAAATAATACCCTCAAAGTAGCACAAAACAACCTTAAAGTCACTTTTTGCAAAAAAAACTGACTTTGAGGCTATTTTTTGCAATCGAAATGATATTGAAATGTAATTTGAACGTAATATTTACGAGAATTTGCCTTCTGGAGGTATTTAGTAGCAAATATAACCTTAGCGTGTTACCTCCATTTTGAAACAATGTTAGCAATAACTATAATTATAATATCATCTAGGTACGAGTAACTTTCACGTGAGGAGTATAAAAGGTATTAGTTTCGTGCAAGAACATGTACCTAACTTTATACCTACTGTGTAATTAATATTGATTAACTTCACCAACGTTAGTGTCTATTTGATGAAAATATCAGGACAAACCAGACAGACATGCAGGCAGACGGACAAGAAAGTGATCATATAGGGGGTTTTTACCTTTTGTACGGAACCTTATAAACAAATAAGTATAATAATACACATGGTTATTGGTAATTATACCTATAGTAGTTGAGGGCAACTTCTGTCTTTTGTTCTACAACTTTTGAAAATAGTTTTTTTTTTGACAATTTTGAGGTTACGTACGTAAATCAGTTTGAAAAATTATTTGAATTTCCAAGAGTCGTAGAGCAAATGTTGATGGACAGTGCACAGAAATATCCCTTAACCGCTTTATATGTACACTAGCTGCGCTCCGCGGTTTCACCCGCGTAACTCCCGATCCCGTGGGAATATCGGGATAAAAAGTAGCCTATAACCTTCCTTGATAAATGGACTATCCAACACAAAAATAATTTTTCAATTCGAACCAGCAGTTCCTGAGATTAGCGCGTTCTAACAAACAAACAAACAAACTCTTCAGCTTTATAATATTAAGTAGTATAGACTAGCGACCCGCTCCGGCTTCGCACGGCTATATTATGCATGTATTATACATATAAACCTTCCTCTTGAATCACTATATCTATTAAAAAAACCCGCATCAAAATCCGTTGCGTAGTTTTAAAGATTTAAGCGTACAAAGGGATATAGGGACAGAAAAAGCGACTTTGTTTTATACTATGTAGTGAAGTGTGGAGAAAACTCTGAAATCGTTCTTTACATGAAGGTACTGGCGGACCATTTCGTAAAAAATTTGGAAACTGGAAAATAAGATTTATTTTAGTCTTTGGGAAAATTGTCTGAATGCCAATTTTTGCTATCCTGTGTGCCAAATTTTACCCCAAATAAATTTTGGTATATTATAAAAGTAGTAGGTAAGATAATTTTAAAATGTAAGTTTTTAGATCCGATCTTAATTAAACATTTATTTTATTTAACATATTTGATTGGAACTTCGGAAACGTAACGCCTAACTCAATCAATTAGTTTTGTAAACGAAACAAACACAGAAGTGAGAGCTACTTTAATTAACTTTTAGAGGAAGGTCTTATAAAAGTTTATGTTAGAACCTTATGTGAGCACAATTTAAGGCTTCCAGTAGTTAATCTAATCGTTTATGTAGCAAAGTACCTAATCGTACCTAAGTAATTAAGTATATTATGAATCGTGTTTAAGTTTTAATTGAAAACAATTTCTCAGCACGTAAGTTAAACCTAAATAACTATGTAACTTTCTATAATTTCGAATAAGATTTTAACAATTTTTGAACGAAATTGGAGCAATCCTACTAATATTATATATAATAACAAAGAGAATATAGCGCAACAAAGTCATTCGGAGTTTCATGTTAATTCAAATTAAATAGAATAAAAAACGAGTTTAGAAATTGCTAATTAGAGATTCGTGTAGTGTTGTCCAATGTCCATCGTAATGAATTAGTCGATTTATCTATGAAATCTTTGCGAGTGCTGTGCGCTCGCTGGCCGTCTCGTCGCGCCCGGCACGTAAAATAACTTTCACATTTTTGCGTGTAACCATCCGTCTCACTGTGGTCTCACTTTACGAGGACGCATTCCAAACGAAACGTAAAAACATCCCAATACATCAACGAAAGCGACGCTCATTCACAAAACAAACAAAAAAGCGCGAAAAACTCGATAAAAAGTTTTCAATACAAACCCCGGTATAATCCTTGAGAGCTCCAGATTTGCTACGGTTATCCAAGCAATTGTCACAAAACACTGCCACTGATATGTATGTACGTGGTAAGTACTAAAATTGCATTCGCACTGACACTCGCGACGCGTTTTATGTTTTGGTAAGGCGGAGTAGCACGTTGGCTGTAATAGAACGCCTGGCGAAGACTGGCGGCGAGCGCGCTTGCCGGCTGCTCGCTGAAATCAAGGCCATGCAAAACACTGCTCCCATTTCCCCCCAGTGGAAAGTGTTCGTATCCGTGATCCGTGCCCCTTTCGGGCAGGTGTGGGAGAAAGCACCAAAAAAATTAAACTCTCTGACTCATTCGGCGAGATGATTCGCTTTAATATCGGCTTTGGTCAATGGACCGGTGGAAAGTGAAACAACCGGTTCCAAGCCAAAACTATTAAAAGAAAAAGTTAGGCGCCTCCGTCTCGGCGAGATTAAATGTATGACAGGTACGCGAAGAGATGTTAAATTATGAAATCAAACAAAAACCTTAATAAATCCTTGCCGGATTACATTCCAAAGCGATGATTAATTCATCTCAAGTTTGAATGTTTATTTCTTCACGGAGCAATTTGCTAAAATTGCGAGTATTTAAGTACTCGCCGAGTAAAAGTGATATTTAATTCTGTTTCGTTTAATTTAAGTAAAATCTGTTAGGACTGAATAAAAGATGTCGAAATGATGAAAGGAACAAACCTAATCGATAAAGTTGCAACCTACATAGGGACTTCACTCATCACCTAACAGAGTATTTCATTTGCTAATAATAATTAAGATTTAGGTACCGATATTGATTTTAGTACTGGCTGTGGTACTGGAGTTTATCAAAGGTAAGGGGAAGCCATGCAAAAATTCAGCGAGTAGGTACGAATTGAAACTTGAAACATTCTGATTTAGAATCTTGCAAATGCAGTTTCTAAACCAAGTAGTTTATTAATAACTAGCTGCGCCCTGCGATTTCAATCACGTAAGCCCCGATTCTGGTGGGGTTTACGGGAATATCGGGATAAAAAGTATCCTATGTACGTTGTAATTACCGAGTTTCATCGCAATCGGTCTAGTAGGTTTTGCGTAAAGGGGAAACAAAAATACAAACACACGCAAAGTCGCTTTCTCTGTCCCTATATCCCTATGTATGCCTAAATCTTTAAAACTACGCAACGGATTTTGATGTGGTTTTTTTAATAGATAGAGTGTTTCAAGAAGAAGGTTTATATGTATAATACATGCATAATATAGCAGTGCGAAGCCGGAGCGGGTCGCTAGTAAATTATAAATTACAATAGTAGGAGAGTAGATAGTATAGAGTAGTATAAATATTGCACAAAATTGCGTACATATTGTGCGTTATTATATGTATTCAGTTATCAAGAACTTTATTGGATACTGGCGACCCGCTCCGGCTTCGCACGGCCATATTTTGCGTGTATTAAACATATAAACCTTCCTCTTGAATAATTACTCTTCTATTAAAAAAACCCTCATCAATATCCGTTGTGTAGTTTTAAAGATCTAAGCATACATAGGGACAGAGAGCGGGAAGCAACATTGTTTTATACTATACTAGCGACCCGCCCCGGCTTCGCACGGCTATATTATGCATACATATAAACCTTCCTCTTGAATCACTCTATCTATTAAAAAAAACCGCTTCAAAATCCGTCGCGTAGTTTTAAAGATTTAAGCATACATAGGGATATAGGGACAGAGAAAGCGACTTTGTTTTATACTATGTAGTGATAATTCTTTACATTCTTTCTTCATTCTTTGGGCTTTGCCTATACGATTCTTACTTCTGTAAGGATTTATAGTATAAGCAAAGCCCAAACTGCCGAAACAGTCATGAATTTCCTATGGAAGCAAACGTAGGTATAAATAAACTCGTAGTTTTCTCCAAAGTTATTAGACTCCGAGTTAGAGCAAGTAGTGAGGGATAAATTGCTGCCTACGTGTACCTATCTATCCTGTTTTAGACGTTTAGGTAATAAATATAATAGACTGAATAAGTTTACAATTTGTTTCGCTTTTCCCGGTGGAAACGGTACCTTGTGATTGATTTATTGTTGTTGAATTTTCTTGTGAGCTTTTCTTTAGTAAACATTCCGAAATAAGTCCCAACCAACAAGTTTCGAACTTTATCTTTAAAAAAAAAATGGTTGCCGGAAAAGTCGGTTTACGGACGATGATTTTACGAGATAACATCTTATGAAATCATTGATAGTAACCAAATCAACGATAATACGTTAATTGCTTTGGTTACCTTGTCAATAACATGACGCATGACGTCACACTTTTTTGTGAGTGCAGGTATTAATCGATTTATAAGTTATCACGTGAATATTTTTTTGTTACTAATGACGACCCGTTTTCAGTAAGTAAATTAAAAACAGGTCGGAACGACCTGTTTTTAACCGACTTCAAAAAAGGAGGAGGTTCTCAATTCGTCTGTATGTTTTTTTTTTTTTTTTTTTTTTTTTTGTGTGTATGTTACGCGATCATTCGAAGACGGCTCAACCGATTGAGATGATTCTTTTTGTGTTCGAAAAGTGATACCTCAGGGGTGGTCCCATAAAAATTTGGTGAGGATCTGATGAGAATCTTCGGAGTGATGAACAGAATTGCACCTCGAGAGTGCAGCAAATTGCTCAGTTTTCGATTTCCACCAGTAGATTTGGCCCATAAACGAATAGTTACCGATAAATGGAATATCTGAAACCACCTTCTCATCAGAAAACTCTTCAATCAGTTACGATTACAGGTTACAATTTGAAGATTTTAGTCGAATTTAGTCGCCGGACTGGGTTTGAATGAATGTTAATAGAGAACCCTATCTTAATAATGAAGTTCTGATGAGGATCTTCGAAGTGATGAACAGAAATGCACCTCGAGAGTGCAGCAAATTGCTCATTTTTCGACTTCCATCAGTAGAATTGGCCCATAAACGAATAGTTACCGATAAATGGAATTTCTGAAACCAGCTTCTCATCAGAAAACTCTTCAATCGGTTACGATTACAGGTTACAATTTGAAGAATTTAGTCGAATTTAGTCGCGGGACTGGGTTTGAATTAATGTTGATAGAGAACCCTATCTTAAATGAAGTTCTGATGAGGATCTTCGAAGTGATGAACAGAATTGCACCTCGAGAGTGCAGCAAATTGCTCATTTTTCGATTTCCACCAGTAGAATTGGCCCATAAACTAATAGTTACGATAAATGGAATATCTGAAACCACCTTCTCATCAGAAAACTCTTCAATCGGTTACGATTACAGGTTACAATTTGAATAAAATATTCGCTTTTGCCTCGCCGGACTGGGTTTGAATGAATTTTGATAGAAAACCCTATCCTAAATGAAGATCTGATGAGGATCTTCGGAGTGATGAACAGATCTGCACAGCGAGATTCAACAAATTGCTCAGGTTTCCATTTCCACTAATAGAAGTGGCCCATAAACAAAAAGGATGAATGGGGCATCCGAAAACACCTTATTACCAAACTCTTCAATGGGTTACGATTAGGTACAGGTTGCAATTTGAAGAAACAGTCGCTTTCGCCTCATGGAGTAGAATTTTCAGTGACAGTGGCACTAAAAATGGTTAAATAAAAAATAAATAAAAATTTAAAAAACCGACTTCAAAAAAACCTGAAAAGAAAAACTAACAAAACCTGAAAAAAAAACCAAAAAGTGAAAAATAATCCATTTCGGGTCACTAAGACAGCAGATAACTTAAACATAAGTACTTACTTGGAAGTCGGACTGGGTGACACCATGTTTTCTTTATACCTCTCAACATTCAATCTAACCCAGTCAGACTTCCAAGTAAGTACTTATGTTTAAGTTATCTGCTGTCTTAGTGACCCGAAATGGATTATTTTTCACTTTTTGGTTTTTTTTTCAGGTTTTGTTAGTTTTTCTTTTCAGGTTTTTTTGAAGTCGGTTTTTTAAATTTTTTTACTTAAATACTTACATTCATTATTACATTTTCTTGCCAAAATAATAAATCGGATTAAAATTCACTTTGCTGCCAAATTCAGTTTTCGTAGTTAGTTATATTTTTTGGCTCAACTGTTCTGCTTTAATCAAAGAATTGTGCTTTTAATATAAAAAGTATATTACTTAGATAATTTGTTTAATGATAAATGAAAAACTAACTCTCTGCTACACTAAACTTCATAATCTTCCTGCCCTTATCAAAATTTATTTGGGGTCGACGCAGTAGGTATGTCTTCTTCTTCCATTCACTCCTATTAGTCGTCATCTCATCGTTCACATATATCTCTCTCATGTCTTGTCTCACGCAGTCCATCCATCTTTTCTTTGGTCGTCCTCTTCCTCTCTAGCCCTCTGCATTTATACTCATCACTTTTCTAGTCACATGCGTCTCTTCTCTTCTCATCACAGTCATGTCCATACCAACTCAAACGGTTCCTTTTTTACTTTTACAGTAACCGGTGCTACTTTCAGGCTTCTTCTAATTTACTCATTTCTTATTTTATCCATCTTTGATACCCCACACATGCATCTCATTATTCTCATCTCCGCTGCATGTAATCTTCTCTCATCCTTCTTCTTCTTCACGGTTTTATAGATTTTACCCTTCAGTTTAAGGGGCATCTGTGGATCACAGGTGGTTGCTACACTACACTTATTGCTTACCTAACTTCCTATCTTGTAAGTTTTTCATATTTTGTACGTTTTTACCTCTATGATTTTACTTCTGCTTACCTTGCTTACTTTGGTTTTTAGGGTTCCGTACCTCGGAAAGATAAAAAAGGAACCCTTATAAGATCACTCTCTTCTTGTCCGTCTGTCTGTCCGTGAGACACCACTGATTTTCTCAGAATGGGTGGACTAAGCAAGTTGAAATTTATACCAGATACTGAGGTCTTAATAGTCACTATATATATGAAATTCTCGTGTCGCGGAGTTAGTTATCCTAATTAGTTATGTCCACCTAAACGGCTGAACCGATTTGTATGATTTTTTTGTGTATATTCGTTAGGTCTGAGAATCGAACAAGATCTATTTTTTTAATGGCAAAGCAACGTTTGCTGGGACAGCTAGTTAGGTATATAAAATCAAGATCCTGAGTCAACACGATAAAAATATATGGGCAAGGTTTTCGCGAAAAGTTATAATGTAATACGTTAAATTTCAACTTTTTTTTATTTTTGCGTATTTTACCTCTGTGATTTCATGTCGTGAATGGTCGGGAGAGTTGGGAACGTCCACCCACGTCACAATAGTTGATTTCATCTGTGGAGTGTCATCGACCTCGCAGACATCTTATTATGCAACTTGGAGATGCAAACAAGACTGTCTTCAAGAATTGAAGGTGGGATTGATAGAGAAAAGTCGGAATTTAATCAAAACTTTGTGAATATTTTGATAGACCTCATTATGTTTGGTTACTAGTACTTTTTAGTATAATATGTTTTTGTTAATATTTATGTAAGTACTTAATAAAAAAAATCAGCTCAATTGGTAACCGTAAAAATATATACTAGCGACCCGCCCCGGCTTCGCACGGCTATATTATGCATGTATTATACATATAAACCTTCCTCTTGAATCACTCTATCTATTAAAAAAAACCGCATCAAAATCCGTTGCGTAGTTTTAAAGATTTAAGCGTTCAAAGGGAAATAGGGACAGAAAAAGCGACTTTGTTTTATACTATGTAGTGATTAGTGATATACAAGTAACCGAACAAACATACATACATTGCAAGTTAAATAAAGCCATTAAAAAAATAAAAAGAAGACTTTTGAGATTTCTTTAATATACAGAACTGGCTTCACCCTGCGTTTTCACTCAAGCCCGATCTAGGTTCCCATAACTGTTATCGTTTCTAAGCTTTTACATTAGGTTTTGGGATCATTACAATAGCTATATCTCGAACAAAGAAAAAGCAATTCTATCTTTTGCTACTATTTATTTATTAAAAAACAATCCATTATTAATCTATTATTTGCTACACGTTTACACGTTTGCAAGAAGCATTGCAAACCCATTTATCTCTTTCAGTTATTGAGGTATTAGACACGACCTATTAGGGCTATTAGATTACTATTTTTATTTCATTTTACTATGGGTTCTCGATAGGACATTAGATTGCATTACTTACACTCGAGGGGAATTTTTCGTAGCCTTAGACCACGCTCGGTTTTAAGCTGGTGTTATAACTTTGTGTGTCTGAGAGCGACGTCGACGGGCGAGATACGAGACGTCGGAGAGCGACGCGCGTCGTATCTAACGTTTGTCGCCCATAAGAGCGCGGTCGGAGTCCAATCCAGATGATGCGTCGTGTAGACACGAAACATGTGTCGTGGTTTATGAATGGTGTCTGTACGGGATGGACTGTTTGCGGCTATATTAAATAAAACACCGGTAATTTTAACACAAAAAATGGCGGAACGTTTTGCGATGCGAAGATATCGTGTCGGCGTGCGCGTGAGAGAGAGAACCATAGACAAGAGAGAGCGAGTGAGCTAATCCATAAACAAAACAAATGAGCGGCGCGCGACATCTCGCATAACGTTCGTTCATAAATTTATTGATCTTTTAAAAGCGCGGGAAACCAAAAAACAAAGTTATAGAACTTTCTATCGTCTACAGTGTCACTAATACTTACTTTTGCTTGTCCTCATTGCATGCCTCTTCAAGTGGGCGGGAGGGCGGTGCTCATTGCATTTTGTGTTTTGGCACTAGGCTCGGAACTAAAAACTAAATATTAATACTTCCATTACAGATATTATGGAGTTCCGAAAAGCAACGCCGGAATCAATCAACTATTTTATGTAGGTACTTAATCTAACATTTTACCTAAGTATTACAAATTAATACGAAATTATGACGTTATATACGTATTTGGTTTTTGCAAGAGACCCCCTTAACTTCTGACCAATTCAGAGCCGGATTAACCCTGTCAGGGACCTTAGCCAATGCATCCAATTCTCGGCCTAATAGTTCGGCTTTGGACCAATAAAATTAGACGTTTACATGTCAAAAAGCCACCTAACCTACATCTTAAAAAAAGGATATGGAATTCTTAATCCCTATTCCCCTATAAATTCCTAATGCGATTGTACCTATATATTTTCAAAATTTTCTATTTATATAAAAATGAATCCCTATTTTCCTTGGTCATCTCATCACGCGTGAACGGCTGGACCATTCTAATTCTTTTTTTGTAATGTTTGTCATTGACAGAAGAAGGTTCCTAAGAAAAAATTAAGAAAGTTGCGAAGAAAATTACGACGCGGGTGAAACCGCGGGGCGCAGTTAGTTCTCAATACAATCGACTTACCTTAGTAATAGAGCCGTGTGATCGATCAGGTGCATGCTGGCACGGAGATTGATGAAGGAGTGTAATCGGGTAAGGCTGGCTCCACCCTGCTCGTTGTCGGATTACTCACTGTCAGTTTCATTACTTGGTATATCTGAGTACACACTAGGAGTTTGTTTGCAGCCTTATCATGTCAGCCGGTGATACTCTTTCCTCTAATGTGTTTCAATCTAGCGGGCTCTAGGTATCTTTACAGCACCCTTAGAAACAAGATTACTTTCTATTAGCGATATCGCCAATCGACGATTTTGACGACCTCTGTGGCGCGTCGGGCGAACACTCGACTGCGACGCAGAAGGTTGCGGGTTCGATTCCCGCCGGGAACAAGTATTTATGCTGACCATAAATTCTTGTTTCTGGTTCTGGGTGTTTCCTATATGTATAATATGTATATATTTACAAAAAAAAAAAGTATATATGTAGTTTATCCGTTATCTGGCACCCATAACACAAGCATTAAGTTGCTTAGCTTGGGGCTGGATGGCGATGTGTAATATGTCCTGAAATATTTATTTATTTTAATCGAGAGTTTTTTTGTATGAAATTGACATTAGCATTTTATGAAATCGACATAGGCTGAAACTTGTCTACCTACCTACTATATTTTTTCTCTAACGCAAGACCACGCATAGACCACGTGACTTTTCGTTGGTAAGTATGTACAAAAAAAAAAAAAAAAAAATCTGTCGATTGGCGATATCTAAAATATACCTTATACCTATCTATAATATAAAAATCAATTGCTGTTCGTTAGTCTGGCTAAAACTCGAGAACGGCTGGACCGATTTGGCCAATTCTTTTTTTGTTGTGTTTGTTGTAGTCCAGGGAAGGTTTAAACGGTGAGTACTTACGCGGGTGAAACCGCGGGGTGCAGCTAGTCCTTAATTACTAAATAAATATTGCAGAACATTTCACACATCGCCATCTAGCCCCAAGCTTAGGAACTAGACTGTGTTATGGGTGCTAGATAACGGATATACTTACCTACTAAATACTTATTTACTTTTTAACCGAAATCAAGGAGGTTCTCAATTCGGTTGTATGTATATTTTCTTTTTTAAATATAATGTGAGCTCTAGTACTTAGCTATTTTAGATGAAATTCAGTCTCAGAAACATAATATTCTGCTGCCGGGAACTTAGGCTTTGAAAAAGAAACAACTTAAAGTTTACATACAGTATATTCGTCGGTTACAATATTATTCTGTCGATCTCCATCAGCCAGCCTTATCTTCAATCTCTTCTCATTAAAAGTCTAGGTTCATTACAATCCAATTTTCCCAAAGAAGCCTCTTATTTTTTCTCCCTCCTCTCTTCCGCCAGCCGCGCAGGCGAAAATTATACTTCACATACAGCCTTCTTGTTTTACAGAAATAAAACCTGGCAATATAAATATAACATGCGTATAATATATAGAAACAAACAGACTACAGACCCACAGACAAATATCTTTGTATTGTTCTATTTTTATCTACTCCTACAAGTGTTAAGCTGGGGACACATTGCTCGGACGCGACCGCGGACGCGCCCGATAGCCGCGACTTGTAGGCATCTGTGTAATGGAAATGTATGTAACTGTGCATACTATCGGACGTATAAGTCGCGGACAGAACCTTGAGCCGCCCTAGGACGTCCGTGAACGTCCTAGAGCGATCTGGGCCACTGGATACCAAACAACCGTGTGCACACTTATAAGCCGCGGCTGTCGGACGCGTCCGTAAGCCGCGTCCGATAATATGTCCCAGGCCTAATAAATTCCTTCGTACGTTTTATTTCTCACCGTGACATCATTAGGTCCACAGCTTCATAAGGTCCTCCAACTTGCAGGTGTTGGGGCACAGTGGGCATTGGCGATCGTGGTCCTCAATTTAACTAGGTATCTGCAAGTCATACAAAAAATACCAAAACCATTGACACGTAAATAATAAGAATCCGGGTTGTTTTAACTTTTGAGAACGGGTTGACCTATCGAGCCTCTAAAAATAGGCAAGATAGCTAGAAAGATAACTTTATTTGTACAATACAATATGACACATTAAAAGGCACAAGTAAAGTAATACATACTTAGTATAGGTTGCACAAATGGGTGGCCTTATCTAA
Source organism: Idaea aversata (assembly GCA_907269075.1). Taxonomy (NCBI): domain Eukaryota; kingdom Metazoa; phylum Arthropoda; class Insecta; order Lepidoptera; family Geometridae; genus Idaea; species Idaea aversata. The sequence continues at coordinate 3,987,679 of OU026100.1, forward strand.
TACGTATCACACTTTACGTTGCAGTTAAACCACATGAGTAAATACTACTCATGTGGTTAAACATTTAGTTACTGCTTCATCAAATTTAAGTGCATTTGTGTGTTACATAAACTAATACATCGTAGTAAATTACACTTCACGCACACTAATTTAAAAAATGGGTTTGACGTTATTTTTAATTTAAAACACAATACGCGTCGCGCGTCGGTCACACGATAGGTGATAATTAGTACATTGCGATACAAGTGTGGAAAGTTGATCATTCCATAGAGGCGGTTTATGACGCGCGAGCGGAACGCGAACGTGGCAAAAGCCGAGATGGAATGATCAACTTTCCACACGTGTATCGTACGACGTTTTTTATCACAGTTGCGAATTAAAAAAGACTTGTTAAAATTTTAATAATAAAAAGTTTTTAAGAGTTTTAGGTTGTTTACTATTTTTTGTTAATTACACTCCCGAAAGGCTAGGCAAAAGACTTTTAACCTATACAGCGTCTGACATACAATATTTTATTAGGGTTTTTTTTATTTTTTTTGCGTCGGCGGTTAAAAACAAAATATAATGGTAAGGAAAAAATATATTTATGTACCTAAAGAAAAAACAAAATAAAAACAAAACTCAATTTTTAATTATTTTCAAAGACGTCATCACGTAATATTATCGTTCGTTATCAGACTTTAGAGACAACCTTTTGAAAAGAAGAAAAAAGGTACCAACAAAGAGTTTTAATCCAGCAAGGCTTAAAAACTCTTTGGATGGTACCTTTTTCTATACATCAAAACAGTATAACCCAGATAAAAGAGATCATTCATGTTTCTAACAAAAAATACCAACAAAAAAAAATGCCGGCCAGTAATAAAAATTGTTTCTATCTTGTAGAGAATAACATTTTAAACAATGTTTACTAAGGCAACAAAGAGCTACGATCAAAAATCGTTGAGTTATTTTACATTGAAAACCCAAAAAATGCATTTTATAGAGATCCGTTTGACCACTTTTAAGATCCCACTGAAACTTCTGAAAGGGTTATTGGATATACCTATTTATATAAATATAATAAAAACAGACAAAGCTTATCCATTTACTACTTATTTTTATATTTTTTCTGTAGTAATATCTTAAAAGTGGTCAAACGGATCTCTACAAAATGCATTTTTTGGGTTTTCAATGTAAAATAACTCAACGATTTTTGATCGTAGCTCTTTGTTGCCTTAGTAAACATTGTTTAAAATGTTATTCTCTACAAGATAGAAACATTTTTTTTTCTGGCCGGCACCTTAAGTTTTGGGTACGATTTGAACGATGTCCTTATGAATGTTTCATCTACTGTATGTCATTAGCAGTAAGATACGTATTTGACATATCGGGATGACGTATTATTTTAGCACTAGTTGGATTTTTTTTTATCGCACGCGTGTATAATACGTTGCATTATGAGCCTAAAAGCGGTTTAATAAGATCCACTTTATGAGCAACTGTGATAAAAAATAATATTAAAGTTACTCGAGATTTACGACGATACTCGACCATAACAGCAGCAACCAATCACTGAGTTCGGTTAACTTCGGTTCGTTCGAACTTCAGTCGTGTTCCGGTATCACAGAGGGCAGACGTGCGCTCGTTCCGCGTAAAAATCTATTGGTAAGTTTGTAGTTTTTCATAGTAATACCAATCACTAGCTTGTCGAAACCCCAAAATGTTAGAGATATCTATGTGGTATTTGATTTAAACCTAAGCTTTGGAGGAATTTGTAAAAAGAAAACATTATCGTCACTTTCGTGACGCCTCTGGCATCAGTTTCGTGGTAATTTGTCCACGATAGTGATTTTATGCCACGAAAGTGGTTTTTTGAATGATGTCGAAGGGAGTTAGATGTATTTGTTACTGGTCCTAGCCCGAACTGGGCCTAGAGATCTAATTACGATTGTAAAAAAATATGTAAACACGAAAATAACCTAAAATTCCTCATAAAGTGTCAACTTTTTTCTGTTTTTAGTTTTTGTTGTTATAGTCACAGATCCCTTTAAGAAAGACCTTCATCGAGTTGCTTAATGGATGAAAAGTATTTTATAGTATTTTTTTTTACAGTATAGTATTTTATTGTCTAAAATATTTCAGTTAACAATTTTATTTACTCGTTTGTTTATGGGACAAATTCCATACCAATCGAAAGTATGAAGCCTATAGAATATGCAAACGTTAGGTTGACTTTTTTTTTCTCGTCACAACTCTTCGGTAGGCAGGTAAATTGAAACTAGTCATTTGCACTGATCTGGTAAATGAATTAATCTCTTCTTTTTCGTTGCACTCTTGACAGAGCGGTCGTGATCATCATGTAGTAGACGGTGTTGATGTAGCGCGCTTCACGACTGCTCGCCATCTCTCCCTGCTGGAGGTCATCCTGCTACATTCGATTAAAGAACCTCCCACTGCAGCCTTGACTTGGTCAGTCCATCGCGTGGGGGACCTCCCGCGCATTCTGGTGCCTTCTATTTTTCCCTGTACAACGAGGCGTTCAATGGACAGATTATCACGTCGGGAAACATGGCCGAAGAAAGTCAGGATGCGAGATTGTACTGCTGAAAATAGACGCCGCTTGATACCGAGTTCTTGAAGTATCGAGACGTTTGTGCGAAACTCGGTCCATGAAACCCCAAGCATTCTTCTCCAGCACCACATCTCCAGAGCGTCTATTTTATGCCTTTCCACTTCCCGCAAAGTCCACGTCTCAGCAGCGTAAAGAAATATGGGAAAAATGAGTGTCCTCACGAGTCTGGTTTTTGTGGTTTTCGTTATGTTACGATTCTTCCATATTTTCTTCATCTTCTCCATTGCCGTCCTGGTAATAGCCATACGCCGTTTGACTTCGTCTATACATCCGCCATTGTTAGAGATTAGAGCCCCAAGATATACATAGGATTGGACCACGTCACAGTTCGCAACACGTGTCACCTCCGGCAAATTATTGTTGGCACGGTCGACAATCATTACCCTGGTTTTGCTGCGATTAATCTTTAGACCAAACCCTAGACTCACTTGCTCCATCCGTGACAGCAACTCCGCCAAATTTTGCGAATTAAAATTAAGTTAAAATAAAGATTATGTATTTCATTGGTACGGAGTTTGTATATTGACCAAAACAGTGAAAAGTCTAAAAAAAAGTGTGGTACTCGGGGACTGCGGCGGTAAAGCTATTGCATCGTACAGTCGTACCATATACATACCTACACGTTAAGCGAAAACTGCGAGCTACATGGTAGGCGGAGTGGGGGGTGTTAGGTTTTATTTTTGTTACGGAATTTCTTGATTCGGTCGCCGCGCTCAAAGCCCGCGATAAAAGCTATGCAATAGCTTGAAAAAACATTCCGGACTGAATTTTTTTAGGCAACCCATTTGTAATTGACCTCTTTAATTTCATATAATATACTTTTCATCCATTAAACAGCTCGAAAAAGGTCGTTATTAAAGAGATCCCGTACTATTATAGCGGCAACAGAAATATATCATCTGTAGTGAAAATGTCAACTCTCTATATATAACAACTATAGCTATCATGACGTACTGCCTGGTGACAGACAGACAAACAAACGGAAGGACAGCGAAGTCTTAGTAATAGGGTCACGTTTGTACCCTTTGGGTACAGAACCCTAAAAATACGCAGAGATCAAATTACGATTGTAGATAAGCTTTGTAGTGGTTATGGACGTCGAAAAAAGGTTAAGTTTTTGATGATTTTATCACTGAAGACTGATTTGGAAAATGTAAAAAATGTGATAGGTACCTAAATTACGCATGATTGTTATAAAATATTTATGTATTGGTACAGTTACTTACTATTTGATAGTTTTAGATAAGAACTTTATCATTCCAGTTTGTTACGACTAAATAGCATTAAGATTTTTTGATTATAGTACCGGATCCCTTTAAGAACGACCATCATCGAACTGTTTAATGGATGAAAAATATTTTTTATTTTTTATCGAATTATATATCTCTGGCATTTTAGTGAAAGGTTTATAAACAAAACAAAAGGATAATGCCGCTTCGCGTCCCAAACAAATCGCTACGATGTGTCGTACCTCATTTGAAAGGGCTTAATGTGTACTCAATTTTATATTATGGCAGCAAAAAAATCCCACCCAGTGGAACCGAGATATTTCGTCATCAATACAACGCCTCGTACTATGAAAGTTATAGAAGTCGCATAGCCATTACTGTTTTATTAGACGTGTAACACCTTCATGTGGTAGCTCAAATGAAAGAGCCTAACTAGGACTACATTTTTGTTCTACATCACAAAAAAATCCCATCAGGAGGAACCAAGATATTTCGTCTTCAATACTACGTCTCGTAGTAAGAAAGTAATGAATCTCGCATAGCCATTACTATTTAAACGTTAAACACCTTCATGTGGTACCTCAAATGACGACGAATGTAGCTAATCCAACCTCTCTGTTAAAACTGTCTGCATAATTCTAATAGGTTGGATTAGCTACATCTGTCAGAATGGTGTGGAAGGTTCTTTTCTAACAGATAGGTTAAATTAGCCACATCCGCCAGAATTGTGTAGAAGGTTCTAACAGAGAGGTAGGATTAGTTACTAATTTAACTTATCGGGATAACTTTACAGCACTTGTGCGTTACGGTAAATTAAAACGCACGCGTGCGTAATACGTTGTATTATAAGCCTTATATCGGTTTAATAAGATTAACTTTAAGAGCAACTGTGATAAAAATAATTTAAAAACATACGAGTATGTCGTCTTCTTGCACAAGACGCGCAATGTTATAAATAAAGCCTTGGCCTAATCGATTTCATATTAAATAATCGAAAGAATAGAAAAAAAAGAAAACGCTTATTATATAATTATGCACACGACGTTATAACGAGAAAAACAATGAACAACATAAAACAAAAAATAATAATAATCAGTAACACAAAAAACCTATTAAGATAGGTAGTCTTAGGAGTCGTGTACCGCTAACCAGGATCTGCCTCACTATTAGCTACCACTGCAAGACGCAGTTACAGCGCTGGTCAACCTGCACCTGCACCTGTGTGGCATCCATTTGGTGGGATTTTGAAAGCATAAAATATAGTTATAATTAATGAGATAGCTATTTTCCGCAACTTGACCAGTAAGGTTACAAATAAGGTTCCACAAGATGGAATTGTTGGAAGTCGATTATTATAGTACATTGCGATACAAGTGTGGAAAATTGATCTTTGCATAGAGGCGGTTTAACACGCGCAAGCGGTATGCAAGGACGTTTAAAAAGCCGATATACATAGATCAATCCACACGTGTATCGTACGACGTTTTTTATCACAGTTGCGAATAAAAAAAAAAATGTTAAAATAATAAAAAGTTTTTAAGAATTTTAGGTTAGGTTTACTATTTTTTGTTAATTACACTCTAGAAAGGCTAGGCAAAAGACATTTAACCTATACTCGGCCTCGTCTGAAATACAATATTTTTTTAAGGGTTTTTTCCATTTGTTTTTGCTTCGGGGGTTAAAAACAGAATATAATGGTTAGGAAAAATATATTTATGTACCTACCTAAAGAAAAAACAAAATAAAAACAAAATTCAATTTTTAATTGTTTTCAAAGACGTTATCACGTAAAATTATCGTTCGCTATCAGACTTTAAGGCATCCTTTTGAAAAGAAGAAAAAAGGTACTAACAAAGAGTTTTAAAACTCGTTGTTGGTACCTTTTTTCTATACATCAAAACAGTATAACCCAGATAAATTAAGAATGTTTCATCTACTTAACATGTAATTAGCAGTAAGATACGTATTTAACTTATCGGGATAACATATTATTTTAGCACTCGTTGGGTTTATTTTTGTTAGATAGTGGATACAGAACCTATTATTTTTTTAAGTCAGTAAACATGAAAGTAAGTAAACATGAAAGTAAGGTACACAAATAACGGGCAACATGATAAAACGGTTCCAACATAAACCACTTTCGTGGATAGTGAAATGAACCACGTTTCACCTTTTATTGTTAATGTAATCAATAAATAAATATAATTAATAAACATCTATATCGTTATAACCAGAATAGATAATTAGTATCAGTTTATAAATCTTTATGGATATTTATCAGCAAATTATACAAGTATATAAGGAAAGTACTATTGTAGTATATAACATAATGTGTTGATACATTTACTATATTTGATTTATATATCATACCTACAATATATTACTTATGTTTTTATCATCATCATCACATTTTATTATAAACACATAACAGCTATTTAATTAAATAAGTAGGTACTTAACTTTTTAGTCAGAAGACCGGAGGTCCGTACTGGTCGACAGTCAGATGAGAAGTGAGCCTTGTCGGCCCCTCTCCTTTCATTTTATAGGCGTAGACAAACAAGTGTAACGTCATCCAAACGCTGTCATCAACGTTTAGAGACTTTTAAAACTTCAAATAATAACAGAAATATAATAACAACGTTTAGAGACTTTTAAACTTCGAATAATAATAAAGGTATTCATTTCCTTCATTAACAATGTTTGTCTATTATTAATAAACAAATATTAATAATAAACAAATACCTGCCCAACCTATCACACGCGTGTATAATACGTTGCATTATGCGCCTAAAAGCGGTTTAATAAGATCCACTTTATGAGCAACAGTGATAAAAACAATTACCTATTTAAAGCTAAATACTATTATTTATCTCGGTTCCACCTGGTGGGTTTTTTGTAATGTAGAACAAAAATGTAGTCCTAATTAAGACCTCTCATTTGAGGTACCTAATGAAGGTGATTAACGTTTAAATAGTAATGGCTATGCGAGATTCATTACTTTCTTACTACGAGACGTAATATTGAAGATGAAATATCTTGGTTCCTTCTGATGGGATTTTTTTGTGATGTAGAACAAAAATGTAGTCCTAGTTAAGTTCTTTCATTTGAGCTACCCCACATGAAGGTGTTACTTACACATTTTATTAAACAGTAATGGGTACTGCTTGTTCTATAACTTTCATAGTACGAGTCGTAGTATTGAAGACGAAATATATCTGTTCCTCCTGATGGGATTTTTTTGTAATGTAGAACAAAAATGTAGTCCTAGTTAAGGCCTTTCATTTGAGCTACCACATGAAGGGGTTACACGTTTAATTAAATAGTAATGGCTAATGCGAGTTCCATAACTTTCATAGTACGAGACGTTGTATTGATGCCGAAATATCTCGGTTCCACTGGGTGGGATTTTTTTGCTGCCTTGATATAAAATGGAGTATACATTAAGGCCTTTCAAATGAGGCACGACACATCGCAGCGATTTGTTTGGGACAACGTCCATACTAAATGAGGCAATATCCTTTAAGTTGTTAATTAACCATATCCTGGACTGAATTTTTTTAGACAACCCTATTGATTGACTTATTTAATTTTATATAAAATACTTTTGAAGTAAAGGTCGTTCTTAAAGAGATCTCCGATTATTAGGCACTCATATATAAAATTCGTACCTGCTTGTACTTTTTTTAAATTTTAATTTACATTCTTTCGCAAAAGTTATTCACTAATTTAATACTAAAATCTTAAAAGTTTCCCAAGTTAAGGTGCCCAAAGGCTGACTGCATTAATAATGCTAATTACCATTACCATCCCAGTCTACCATTACTAGTTTCTACAATCGTAATCTGGTCTCTGGACTAAGTTCAGGCTAGGACCAGTATACACTTAACCCGTCAAAGGATGTCAATATGTATTTATGTTTTTCAGCCCTTCAAAATGCCGCAGTCTGCCAAAGATCGCCGGGAGATGAAAAAAACTGCTGAAAAAAAGAGACGGGAGAGAATAAAAGCCAACCCTGAGCTTCACAACGCCATTAAAGCAAAAGCAAGAGATCGTTATTATAGACGTAAAGCCAATGGAGACATTTTACCAGCCAGTGAAATGACATTGCAACAAAAAAGAGTAAAGCAATTACGAGATAGACTGACGAGTAAACTGTACCGCGAAAGAAAAAAACAGTTGCCCCACCGCGATCTTAAAGAAGAGCTTGTATTTTGCGAGGATAATCCTCCCATTGCGAATGATCCACTTTCTTCTTTACTCGTACCACGTGAACCACCAAGACGTAGATCATCCCAGAGGCTGAGCAAGCAATTAAAAAGTACAGTTACGTCGACACCTCAACCAGATCCATCTACGCGATCCGTCGACACCTCTAAATCATCAAATATTTTGCCGAGTTGCAGCAAAAGGACAACGAATAACGATTTTACAAACATTGCTAGAACTTCGGTACCATTGCCGCGTAAAAAATTATATCCAGACGATAACTTCAGTACAATATCTCAGTCCACAAAATCTGACCTCTCATCCTTATCTAGTGTTGATTATTTACCTACAGTAAGTCCAAGAAGCCAAAAACGTTCTAGAGCTGATGATGCGAAAGATGCTTTTGACAAGAAATTGATGCGTAGGCGAATAGAAGAACTGAAATCTTTAAATTCTAAGTACAGAAAAGAGTTGTTAACATTGAAAAAAAATATTTTAGAGATCAGAAAATTAAAAAACTTGAAGATAACACTGATTCGTCAAATTACAACGAAGAAGTAGAAGATTCGAAAAATTGTGTTGAAAATGTAAAAGAAGAAAGCCAATTGTATCAAGATACATGCAGTTTTTATTGTCGTGACGATAATAGTCGAATGTGTGCTGGAATTATTACAAAGCATATAAAAACACTTCTAACAGACACATGTTTAATTTTCATGAAACCTTCCTAAAAGAGTTTCTTCACCACGACATAGCATACCTACTCTCATTTCTGTAGGTTGAGACCTTTTTATGTTCTGATACCTAAGGTTAAAGATAGAAAAACCTATCAGTGTAGAACGGATGCCAATATGTATCTGATTATAGAATCATCGCAACTTTTTAATATTATCTCTAAAAATAAAGCATGGTGTCTTGAAAAGATTTTGTTTGGATTCTGGAAACAAGAAATGTTTAAACCTCCAATGTGGCACCTGTAGAAATTAAAGACTTCATTATAAAGAGTTCGACGACGTCAAAACTATGAAGTTAAAACGTAGACGTCAAAGATGGTCAAATAAAGACTGCAACGGTGAAAAAATTTTTTTTAAGTCCCTAAAGTCGTAATTGAAGATTTGAAATTTTCGTATTTGAAGAAGCTGAAACAGAACTTGAGAACAGATTTAGGACAAGAATCTCCTCTGCGATTTCAGTGAAAATTATGGAACCAAATACTCAAACGAAATTCAAGCAGTTCACTTCGGCGGTGATTGTAACAAAGACTACCCCAGGTAGCTGATATAATAGCTGCATTATAATGTTTTAAAATAAAAACTTTTTAATAAAATTGTGTGGTTTTACTTGACATAGTATAAAAGTATCAAGTTTATCATCATTATTATTACATAGTATAAAACAAAGTCACTTTCCGGTGTCTGTCTGTCCATATGTATGCTTAGATCTTTAAAACTACGCAACAGATTCTGATGCGGTTTTTTTATAGATAGAGTGGTGCAAGAGGAAGGTGTATGTATATGTATAATACATAGTATGTAATATGTATGTAATGTATAATACATGCATAATATAGCCCTGCGAAGCCGGAGCGCGTCGCTGGTTAATAATATTCGAAGAATGACGGAAGGAATTTGTAATTGTAAAAAAGTGGCTGTGACATGACGAATCTAAAGGGTTCCGTTTTTTGCTATTTGGCTACGGAACCCTAAAAACATGTATTATTGTTTATTTGATTAGGTATGAAAATAAGACGAAGTTGTGATTTCTAGAAAATTTAGTATCATAAATATTGAAAGATGTAAAGTTACTGAGTTACTGTCGTGGATCATAGCGTCACTTGGGATCTCGAAATTAAAAACACTATATCTTCCGAACGAGCCCCTCGATTGGATTGATTTATTAACGAATCGAGCCCTATAAAGTTGCTTTGCAAAAATAGTTCAAACAATGGAGTATTGAAATTGCCCATGCAATGAGAAATACATAGCTTTAAGACTGTCCTTAATTCTTATAACAGTTCATTAAACAATAATCAAACTATGTTGTGCAATTAAAATTAGACTGTCTTATAACAAGTGATTTAGTTTAGTTAATCGCGTTTTTAATTTTCGATAGATAGATTTTAAGACTATAAATAAATTTAAAAGGGATAATTTCGAAGCTTAGTAAAGGTTCTGGTAGCTAGAAAATTATATGCCTAATACAAAATAATTGACCGAACGAGCGAAGCGAGAGAGGTCTAGTGTTGAGAAGGGTCGGTCGCTCGTATGTTTGTATGTTTGTATGTTTGTATGTTTGTATGTTTGTATGTTTGTATGTTTGTATGTTTGTATGTTTGTATGTTTGTATGTTTGTATGTTTGTATGTTTGTATGTTTGTATGTTTGTATGTTTGTATGTTTGTATGTTTGTATGTTTGTATGTTTGTATGTTTGTATGTTTGTATGTTTGTATGTTTGTATGTTTGTATGTTTGTTCGACGATAACTTGAGTACCGTTGCTCTGATTTTCATGATTTTTGGTATACAAGTAGTTGAGGTCCATAGAATTTTTAAGTTCGAACATGAGCAGGATCGGTCAGGGGGTTACGGAGATAGGGGTCCAAAAGGGGATCTACCTATATGACACACAAACTATACTGCAAATATACCCGAGTGGGGTATCAAATGAAAGGGCGTAACTTCGGTGACAATAATATGGTACCATGGAACTGATCTGATGATAGAGCTGGAGGGAATCTGCAGGAATTATCTCATTATCCATACCTTATAGTTCATTCATTAAAACTACTCGTCAAGAATCGCCTCGACGAGTAGTTTGTCTTTCAATGGTAACCAGGGTCTGATGATGGAACTGGAAGGTGGTCATAGGAACTTCGCAATGAAACGACACAACCCCATCGAGTTTGGGCTCGTTAGAATCGTCTTGACAAGTAGTTTGTCTTTCAATGGTGACCAGGGTCTGATGATGGAACTGGAAGGTTGGCATAGGAACTTCGCAATGAAACGACACAACCTCATCGAGTTTGGGCTCGTTAGAATCGTCTTGACGAGTAGTTTGTCTTCCAATGGTGACCAGGATCTGATGATGGAACTGGAAGGTGGTCATAGGAACTTCGCAATGAAACGACACAACCCCATCGAGTTTGGGCTCGTTAGAATCGCCTCGACGGGTAGTTTGTCTTTCAATGGTAACCAGGGTCTGATGATGGAACTAGAAGGTGGTCATAGGAACTTCGCAATGAAACGACACAACCTCATCGAGTTTGGGCTCGTTAGAATCGTCTTGACGAGTAGTTTGTCTTTCAATGGTGACCAGGGTCTGATGATGGAACTGGAAGGTTGTCATAGGAACTTCGCAATGAAACGACACAACCTCATCGAGTTTGGGCTCGTTAGAATCGTCTTGACGAGTAGTTTGTCTTTCAATGGTGACCAGGGTCTAATGATGGAACTGGAAGGTGGTCATAGGAACTCCGCAATGAAACGACACAACCCCATCGAGTTTGGGCTCGTTAGAATCGCCTTGACGGGTAGTTTGTCTTTTAATGGTAACCAGGGTCTGATAATGGAACTGGAAGGTGGTCATAGGAAATTCGCAATGAAACGACACAACCTCATCGAGTTTAGGCTCGTTAGAATCGTCTTGACGAGTAGTTTGTCTTTCAATAGTAACCAGGGTCTGATCTAACATATTTCGTTATCAAAGACCAAAAAGTATAAAATAAATTAATACAGTAAAAAACTAAAAAAAACACGCTTTAATAAAAAAAGTCCAACTAAAAAATAGAAAATAAATAAATCTAATAAATTTGGAGAATATTGTACTTAAATAGTAAGCGTGTTACATTGTGATTGCAAAAGAAAAATAACGAAGGTGTAGCATCACAAATTCACAATGTAACACGCTTACTATTTACAATATTCTTAATCCAAATTTATTTAAATTTTATAGAAATTTATTACTTTGCCCCAAATCGTCCGAACTCTCTTTGCTTCATTTCCTATAATTATTTATTTCATAATCATGGGCTGTTTTACAATAATAGTGGTGGATAGTATTAAATAGTAGGAATGTTCGGTTCTAGCCGATCTAGAGACTCTGATAATTATAAAATTTGTGACTAATTTTTTTATAATTTTTATTGACTTGTTATATTTTAGTTTAGGGACTTATTACAGGACATATTGGTCTCAAACTTCTCTAATATATTCTCGTTCTCGACCTTGTCTTCTCGTTTCCTCTTACGTAACATTATGATAAGTAAATACATAAGGAAGGAAGGCAAGGAATTACTATCTTCTGGATATTATGTTGGACACATTAAAAATGTCTTGAGTAAAAATAAAGAGTCAACGGATGTCCAGGGTGTGATGATTGACCTATGCTAATTATAACTTAACAACAACAACTTAACAACAACAACAAGTTATGCCTATCGTGTTTGGATTCTCTAAATCATCCAATGTCAGATAATAGCGATACTAGGCACCTATCATTCAAATAAGATAGACCTGTCGTATTTGGAGTCTTTCGTCGTTATATTATACATTTTAGTACTTTACGCTGAAATATAATAAACGCTGAAAAAAACTCGTGAGGTCTCAGTTCGGGGCGAACTACTAGTGTTATTCGATTTCTAACTTGGTTTCTTCAAGATCAACTAAGTACCTATACCTAAAGAGTAGGTGTGAATATTAGATGATAGAGCAATCAAGAGATTAGATGTATAGCCAGATGAATACGTAATTAGCTTGTGATTAATGGCTGACATGATGACAGGGGTCGAATTAAGTGTGGCACGGTTGTTAATGGATATATTAATAAGGTTATATTATAATTATACATAAAATCGTGATTGCTTTCGGTATTTATCTTACCTATCTACTTTCTAACTGGAAAAACGTCTAGGAATCAATATATTTGAAATATTAGTGTCTAAATCCATTGATTCAGTTCAGTGCAGTCTAATTCACAAAATGCCCTAGTGTTCCATAAATCTTTCTAGAAATATTTATTAGTTTCGCTAAAACTCGAGAACAGCTGAATCGATTTGGCTAATTTTGGTTTTGAAATATTTGTAGGAGTTCAGGAAAAGTTTGAATGGAAAATATGGTGAAATTGCGAGGAAAATAGTGTGGGTGTGATACTAAGTTCATCGGGTCGTCTATAGTAATCTATACTTAATATTATAAAGCTGAAGAGTTTGTTTGTTTGTTTGTTTGAACGCGCTAATCTCAGAGGAACTACTGGTTCGAATTGAAAAATTCTTTTTGTGTTGGATAGTCCATTTATCGAGGAAGGCTATAGGCTATATTTTATCCCGATATTCCCACGGGATCGGGAGTTACGCGAGTGAAACCGCGGGGTGCAACTAGTAGATATATTGATTGACGACCTCTGTGGCGCGTCGGGCGAACACCCGACTGCGACGCAGAAGGTTGCGGGTTCGATTCCCGCCGGGAACAAGTATTTATGCTGACCATAAATTCTTGTTTCTGGTTCTGGGTGTTTCCTATATGTATAATATGTATATATTTACAAAAAAAAAAAAGTATATAAGTAGTTTATCCGTTATCTGGCACCCATAACACAAGCATTAAGTTGCTTAGCTTGGGGCTGGATGGCGATGTGTAATATGTCCTGAAATATTTATTTATTTATTTATTTATATATACTACAGGAGACGTTGCAAACAGCGCCATCTAGCCCCAAGCTAAGCAACAAGACTTATGTGTTTAGTGGTCAGACCACATGAGTAAAGAAGACCACGCATAGATTCGTTTATTGCTACTATTCAGTTGTTTATTTCAGTCAACAAGTGAGATTTCATTTCTCACTAATCAAATCAAAGTTCTTTGTTTTGGAATCAAACAATTTGCATGACATCGCGTCTTAAAAATTAAGTTGAGTGCCTCGGAACCAGGGATCGGAACCGGTTAACAAAAACCGGTTAATATCGTTCATTAACCGGTTAAATTCCGTTCCTCACATAACCGGTTAATTGTTTGAACGGTTATGATACTGACCGAAATGATATCGGTAACCGGTTAGTACAGAGAACGGAACGCTAGCCGATATTAAAAGCTGAATTAACCGGTTAAACTCAGAAATCAACTACTACTATCAACTAGATACAATAGATGGCGTACTATTGAACCTAGAGAAATAAATTTAACCGGTTAATTTTGCTCGCTTAATCGGTTATTATTTATAGGTAAACCGGTTTCGGGTGTAAACCCGGTTTAAGCTTAACCGGTTAAAAACCGATAACCGAAACCTTTAACCGAAATTGATTCAGCTCGGGGTCAATGACCGAAACCGGTTTTCAAAAATTAACCGGTTTCCGATCCCTGCTCGGAACACGCTAATTAGATAAGTAGGTAGGTACTTACTTATAATATTGACCTGCTTATATTTTTCTTTTATAAATACATACTTAATACTAGACATGGGGCGGGTAGTGGTTTTGCCGGGTACTCGCTGAACGGGTACCCGACACATTCTGCGCCGGGTACTCGTGGGTACCCGGCGGGTACGTATCGGCGAAATATCTATGCACACCATCTAGTTCTGTATACAGCGAACGCCTGTTCTCAGAAGCAGGGCTAATTTATGACAAGAAACGCAGTCGCCTAAATGCTAACCGCGCAGAAAAATTGGCGTTTTTACATCACAACTTACCCATCTTAAACTAGTAGTTCGCCCCGAACTGAGACCTCACGAGTTTTTTTCAGCGTTTATTATATTTCAGCGTAAAGTACTAAAATGTATAATATAACGACGAAAGACTCCAAATACGACAGGTCTATCTTATTTGAATGATAGGTGCCTAGTATCGCTATTATCTGACATTGGATGATTTAGAGAATCCAAACACGATAGGCATAACTTGTTGTTGTTGTTAAGTTCTAAAAGCATAGGCCAGCTCAATCATCACACCCTGGACATCCGTTGACTCCTTATTTTTACTCAAGACATTTTGAATGTGTCCAACATAATATCCAGAAGATAGTAATTCCTTTCCTTCCTTCCTTATGTATCTTCTTATCATAATGTTACGTAAGAGGAAACGAGAAGACAAGCTCGAGAACGAGAATATAATATTAGAGAAGTTTGAGGCCAATATGTCCTGTAATAAGTCCCTAAACTAAAATATAACAAGTCAATAAAAATTATAAAAAAATTAGTCACAAATTTTATAATTATCAGAGTCTCTAGATCGGCTAGAACCGAAAATTCCTACTATTTAATACTATCCACCACTATTATTGTAAAACAGCCCATGATTATGAAATAAATAATTACAGGAAATGAAGCAAAGAGAGTTCGGACGATTTGGGGCAAAGTAATAAATTTCTATAAAATTTAAATAAATTTGAATTAAGAATATTGTAAATAGTAAGCGTGTTACATTGTGAATTTGTGATGCTACACCTTCGTTATTTTTCTTTTGCAATCACAATGTAACACGCTTACTATTTAAGTACAATATTCTTAATCCAAATTTATTAGATTTTATTTTCTATTTTTTTGTTGGACTTTTTTTATTAAAGCGTGTTTTTTTTAGTTTTTTATTCTATTAATTTATTTTATACTTTTTGGTCTTTGATAACTTAATATGTTAGATCGGACCCTGGTTACTATTGAAAGACAAACTACTCGTCAAGACGATTCTAACGAGCCTAAACTCGATGAGGTTGTGTCGTTTCATTGCGAAGTTCCTATGACCACCTTCCAGTTCCATCATCAGACCCTGGTTACCATTGAAAGACAAACTACCCGTCAAGGCGATTCTAACGAGCCCAAACTCGATGGGGTTGTGTCGTTTCATTGCGAAGTTCCTATGACCACCTTCCAGTTCCATCATCAGACCCTGGTCACCATTGAAAGACAAACTACTCGTCAAGACGATTCTAACGAGCCCAAACTCGATGGGGTTGTGTCGTTTCATTGCGAAGTTCCTATGACAACCTTCCAGTTCCATCATCAGACCCTAGTCACCATTGAAAGACAAACTACTCGTCAAGACGATTCTAACGAGCCCAAACTCGATGAGGTTGTGTCGTTTCA
Source organism: Idaea aversata (assembly GCA_907269075.1). NCBI lineage: Eukaryota > Metazoa > Arthropoda > Insecta > Lepidoptera > Geometridae > Idaea > Idaea aversata. The sequence goes on from OU026100.1 coordinate 4,003,794, forward strand.
TTGCGAAGTTCCTATGACCACCTTCCAGTTCCATCATCAGACCCTGGTTACCATTGAAAGACAAACTACCCGTCAAGGCGATTCTAACGAGCCCAATTTCGATGGGGTTCTGTCGTTTCATTGCGAAGTTCCTATGACCACCTTCCAGTTCCATCATCAGACCCTGGTCACCATTGAAAGACAAACTACTCGTCAAGACGATTCTAACGAGCCCGAACTCGATGAGGTTGTGTCGTTTCATTGCGAAGTTCCTATGACAACCTTCCAGTTCCATCATCAGACCCTGGTCACCATTGAAAGACAAACTACTTGTCAAGACGATTCTAACGAGCCCAAACTCGATGGGGTTGTGTCGTTTCATTGCGAAGTTCCTATGACCACCTTCCAGTTCCATCATCAGACCCTGGTTACCATTGAAAGACAAACTACTCGTCAAGGCGATTCTTGACGAGTAGTTTGAATGAATGAACTATGAAGTATGGATAATGAGATAATTCCTGCAGATTCCCTCCAGCTCTATCATCAGATCAGTTCCATGAGACCATATTATTGTCACCGAAGTTACGCCCTTTCATTTGATACCCCACTCGGGTATATTTGCAGTATAGTTTGTGTGCCATATAGGTAGATCCCCTTTTGGACCCCTATCTCCGTAACCCCCTGACCGATCCTGCTCATGTTCGAACTTAAAAATTCTATGGACCTCAACTACTTGTATACCAAAAATCATGAAGATCAGAGCAACGGTACTCAAGTTATCGTCGAACAAACATACAAACATACGAGCGACCGACCCTTCTCAACACTAGACCTCTCTCGCTTCGCTCGTTCGGTCAATTACCAATATTAAAACTAGTAGTTCGCCCCGAACTGAGACCTCACGAGTTTTTTTTTCGATCACTACTTAAATGATATAACGTCGAAAGATTCATAATATGATAGGTCTATCTAATTTAAATCATCTCATATATCATCTCAATCGCGTATTTTTTTATTTCACGTTTTTAACGGGATAATAACAACTTGAAATACAAATTGTGTGAGTTTAAAAAGCTCCTATGCCTCTTTCTGGCTATATCGCCAGATTATCAGTACCTATATTACCTACTCATCAAGACGATTTTAACGAGTCCATACGCGATAGGCCTATCTTGCTTATAGACTTATCACATCTAGGAACTGTCGCATGCCGTTTCGTCGGAATTTATGCTGTCGACACAAATAACTGACGGAACGAAAATCTGTCGAAACGGAAATAACCCACATCTTGCGTAGAATACGAGTTCCTATAGCTCTATCACCAGAAACCAAATATCAGCTGATTCTTCAGTAGATACCTAGAGTACCTAATCCTAAAGACGACTTTAATGAGTCCAAACGCAATAGGCCTATCTTGTCTAGGACATAAGTTACTATAGCCTTCTTCCGACTCTATCACCTGACCAAAGATATCAGCTTATTTTTCAGTACCTAGAGTACCTACTCTAGGTACTCTAGATACAAGAGTACTCACTTACTCGGAACTCTAGCGTGATGGCGTCCTGGCGATGGCGTAAAATGTATATTTTACCGACCTAGGGTTAATAGAGGTAGCCATGAATACGTAGCCAACGACACGTCGCCACGCGGCGTCCCGGTGAGGTAAGGCCCTTACTCCGGTTCTGTATTCTATCACCTAATTCCAGATATCAGATGATTCTTCAGTACCAAGCATGTACCAAGAGTATCTACTTTTTAATTTGATTTAAACGAGTTCAACATGATTTTAATATCTTGCTCGGTATATAAGTTCATAATAATAATATGGTTATTGGTTACCTTTCTCATCAGGGTTTTTATCATCAGACTAAACACTCAATTATTTAATACCTAGGTACTCATCGTGATCTTAAAACGAAACAGAAAAAAAGGAGACACGCTTCAATACAAATATATTAGAGAAGTTTGAGACTTATGTCCTGTTATAAGTAAATAAAAATAATAAAATGACAAGCTTATTATTTAAAGTCTTTGTGTCGGCTAGCACTGAAGCAAACAGAGGTCGAATTTAGGAGAAAGTAGAATAGAAACTTTATAAAAACCACAGTCTTCAGCATGTCTTCACACAAGGTACATCCCGTAATACATTACGATCGTTGGATGATCGTTGATACCTACAACTTGAGTGACCCAGACGACGTCAACCATAGTAGGGTTGCCCAGTTATCGCCTTGGTTTCCTTTCAGCTGATCAATAGCTGGTTCCAGCATTAGCTTCTTTATAGGCCATCGGGAACAAACATGGCAGTAGAATTGGTTTATGGATTATAGAAGTAAAATTACACCTTCCGTGCATAACTTTACACTATCAACTTTTACGCGAATATTTGAATTTATTTGGGATGACCAAATATAATATGGATCATCTATTTCAATTAAAATATCACGAAGATATTGAAGATTTTTTGAGAAGGTTTCCAAAGAGAATCTAAATACTAAAGGTTTCTATGGTTCTGAGAATCATATTCTTTTCAATAATGACAGAATCAAAACCTGACATTGTCATTTCTTACGTAGTTTTATCAGAGAGTTTTATCTATGTTTTATATTCTCTTTGTTGTCATTTTTGAAGTTAAAATTCAAAAGAAGTTTTTAATTATTTGCCTTTTATAAAGGTAGATCCCCTTTTGCACCCCCTATCTCCGTAGCCCCCTAACCGATCCCTCTCATGTTCGAACTTAAACATTCTATGGGCCTCAACTACTCTTATACCAAAAATCATGAAGATCAGAGCAACGGTACTCAAGTTATCGTCGAACAAACATACATAGATACATAGGTACAGCCGACCGACCGTCTCGCCACTAGACCTCTCTCGCTTCGCTCGTTCGGTCAATAAAATATATATTTAGTCTTTTTAGTTCTTCCTGATAAATTAGTGAGCAAAACATAATTATAATGATTACCGTTTGTGTTCAGCATAATAAATAATTTAAAAAGTGTAATATGTTTCATTATTTTTGGTCTATCAATTTACCCGGCAGAGCCGGATACCCGGCACCATTACCCGGTACCCGGCCGGATCCTAAAAATAGTGCCGGATCCGCCGGGTACCGGATCCAAACCGGGTACCCGCCCCATGTCTACTTAATACACATATAAAAACACAAGGACGGGAATCAAATATCTGTACTTACTATTAACACTTGTTTGAGACAGGAATCGAATCCGCAACCTTCTGCGTCGTAAAACTCGCAAAGGTCGTCGTCGTCGTAAGTCATCACGTCATCATCATCATAAGGAGTGATTAAACTACTAGGAGGATGATGATGATTACGTATGATTTTGAATTAGAAAATAATCCCCAAGGTCCTAAACATGATGAAACCACAAGGTGAAACGAAATGTAACCGATCTATGAATAGAATAGGATACGATTTGAATCACCTACTTAAGTTCGCGTAGTACCTATCTTGGGAAAGTCCATTGCAGTCATCCATTCATCGTATCGCTGCTTGGCAAGGTCTTAGACGTCATGACACCAATTTCAAATCCGGCGTAAGCGCAAGCGTAATCGAGTTTGTAGTTTAACGTTTTTTATAACTATTACAAAGAGGATATAGAGAATTTTTGAGTTTTTTTGGGGTGGATTGTGTCTTATTAATGAGCCACAAAGAAGACCTTTACTTTTCTCATATTTCATTACACTTTATTCTAATTAAATATACTTACTATTTTTATTACATAGTATAAAACAACAGTTACTTTCCGCCGTCTGTCCCTATGCTTATATCTTCAAAACTACGCCACGGTTTTTGATGCAGTTTTTTAATAGACAGAGTGATTCAAGAAGAAGGTTTATATTATGTATAATACATGTATAATATAGCCGTGCGAAGCCGAGGCGGGTCGCTAGTAAGTTTATAATAGGTATTTATTATCTTTGCCCATAGACGTGTCTGTATGTGTGTAGGTAATAATAATATTAAAAATAATTGTTACCCAGACCTTAGAGTTGTGTAATTAATCTGTTACATTGTGTTGAATGAGGGAGAAACCCACATATGTACAAATACCAAGTTCATCAATAATTCACGGTCGCTCTGTGTTCCATTTTGTCTATAACCAACAGAGAGAACAAACAATATCATGGAATATTAATATTTAAACAGTTTGTTTTAAAGTTCACAAAAACGTATTAATTCAGTTCAAGGGGAGATTATTATTTATTGTTTTTTCCCTTCAGAATTAAAAGGTATCTTTTTTCGCCTCGACATTTCACGCCAGATGAAAGGGTAGGGGTAGGTACATTTTAATTTTCAATTGGGTCAGCTTTACAAAATCTAGCTGTTTCCTTATGGTCATACTTGTGTGTCATACTAGTCTGACTACGAGAATATTCAATGTCGAATCCTCATAGTCATACTACAATTTGCACCTCCAGTAGAAAAAAATAAAATAAATAGTACATACAATAAATAAATATAATAGGTATAGAAATAAGAATAAAGAGACCGTCCATGTTCCCACTCTCATTCCCCTTTAAATGCACCTAAATGATTTAATAGGTATCGCTCTACTAACTAAGTGCCAAGTAAATAGTATATAGTATAGTACCTACTTATTTAGATCGTTCGTAAAGCCGAATGCAGACTTCAGACAACCATATTTTCGGTTCATTTTAAGGGAAACTATTAGGTACTTACGTCTTTTGTTTTTTTTTACACTACTACTTCGCACTACTAGTAGTGTTATAAACCCAAGTTTAAATTAAACTTTATTTCTCGTGGACGAAGGGTGTTATATTAGACTTGCAAACGGCTGTATATCAGTAGTTGGAGCACGAGGATATGTACCTAAGTACCACATGCTTCACCCAGGTGAAGAACCTAGGTGCAGCACGGGTTTGTACCTACCCATCATACATAATTGACTATCTCAAACAGACGGACAATGATCTTGTAAGGGTGCTTGTACATATATAGGTATATTCTGTGGTAAGGGTCTCGCTTATTTCTCTTGAGGGGCGAAAACCAAGGCACGGAGAGTTATCTGACGATGGTACTGTTCGTATTAAAGGCGTTACTTATCGGGCTGCATGCCAAGACAGCAAATTGTTGAAGTAAAATCACAACGCCTTCGTGGCGCCCCATTCAGTTGGTACCTACTTAGAATGCTTGGTTAAAAGGTACCACAATTTTGTGCTGTAAATATTTACAGACATAATTAGAAAATGTCGCTAGCATTAATTCGTAAGTCTATCAAATACAGCCACATGATGGGCTTAGGAACATTGCAGCGTCGATGTTCTGGGAATCGACACTGTACATAATCAACATCTCGAAAAATGCATAGGTATCCCGTTTTCGTCCAAGGCGTTATTTGACCGCATAGCGAAGTGGTTATCGTACCCACACGGTAAGCAAGAGGTGGCGAGTTCAATTCTCGCTATTGTGCTCAATAGATATACAATTTTTCCTTGATAATCCTAACGAAACCTAAGAAAGTTTGTTTGTTTATTTCATCTTCAGGGTCAAATGACTGGTCAAAATACTTTTGGTCCCGAAATTCCCGCGGGATCGGTCCTCACGCGGGGTGCATACAGTATTTACCTATATAATTAGGACTGGGTGGCAAGTAAATAAATGAAAAACAAGATTGGGCTCATTCCATTTTGTATTTCTGCTTACGAAAGGTAATAAGTGGCTATATTGACTATGGGACAACCAATAAATAATTCTATAACTTGAAAATTTTCTCTGCCATCTTTTTTGTGAGATATAACATATTATGATTAATATCTCTACACGTTAATAAATGGCAATATTTAATAAAAATCATAATTCTAGACTCTAGCTACTTGAGTTTAGTGTTTTTCACTTTCAGACACAATTATTAGCACTAAATGCAATGTTTTAAGGACTAAAATGACAAAATTTTAAATTCATACAATTTAAATGTAATTTTCGTCCTTTTCATTAATGAATTTACTATAAATATAAGTTTATTGTGACAATGGAGTACTAAAATCAAATAACTACAATCGTAATGTAGGTAGGTAAGTACTTAAAATTGTTCAATTTCATGAGCATTTAACATTTCGGTAACGATTCCAAACCTCGCCGATTTTTTGTCAAAAGAATTTGCTTTAGTTTTTTGCACTTTTAATAGAGTTAAAAACTTATCGCTGAGCGTTTTTTCCATTTCAACCTTTAAACTCAGAAACTCCTCCGTATCTTTTAAGCACTTTTGATAATCGGCCATCACTGTTCGAAACTTGCACTTTACGTTATTAACTTTGTCTTTTAGTTGCGTATTTAATGCCATTAGAATCTCTATGAGGTCAGGTTGTGTTTTCTTTGGAGAAGTGTCCGTTTCTACTGGCAAGAATCCTTCTATGACCAAGTTACCTAAAAAAAAATTAAAAATATATATACATAAACGCGACGAACTGAGAACTACCTCCTTTTTAAAGTCTTTTATCACTATCACTATCATCTTCACTATCACTTCATCACTATCACTACATAGCATAAAACAAAGTCGCTTTCTCTGTCCCTATTTCCCTTTGTACGCTTAAATCTTTAAAACTACGCAACGGATTTTGATGCGGTTTTTTTTAATAGATAGAGATTGATGCGGTTTTTTTTAATACATGCATAATATAGCCGTGCGAAGCCGGGGCAGGTCGCTAGTTATTAATAAACATCGGGGAAGATTTGACGACCTCTGTGGCGCGTCGGGCGAACACCCGACTGCGACGCAGAAGGTTGCGGGTTCGATTCCCGCCGGGAACAAGTATTTATGCTGACCATAAATTCTTGTTTCTGGTTCTGGGTGTGTCCTATATGTATAATATGTATATATTTACAAAAAAAAAAAAAATATATATATAAGTAGTTTATCCGTTATCTGGCACCCATAACACAAGCATTAAGTTGCTTAGCTTGGGGCTGGATGGCGATGTGTAATATGTCCTGAAATATTTATTTATTATTTATTTATTTATTTAAGATCTTCAAAAGTAGTAAGTGTAGTGTGCGAAACTTTAACGAACTGGGTGAGGGTAGTTTTGAAATTATCCGTATATCGTAAAAGGTGGATGGACGCGCAGAATGACCAGAAATATAAGGAACCGATCGAGACGTCCAGCGCAAACCAACGTGGACCAATGATATAGGTCTGAAATGATGCGGGTAGGTCTTAGCTAGAAATATTTTCATAGGAAAATTCTCATTTGAATATTCTCACTAGTTCGACGATCGAACTAATGAATCGAACTAGTGAGAATGAACGGAAAAATGTAGGTACCTATGGGACAACGTGATACTTTTTCGACTTCTACGCGGACGAAGTCGCGGGCAAAAGCTAAAATCATTTATGTCTCACCTTCTTTTAACTTTCGTTTCCAATAGAAAAAACCGCTTTTTAACTCATAAACGTAGTCTTTCTTAGCTTGGGATAAACAATTCTTAGCGCCTCTGAAATACTCTTCCTTTGACATGCGAAGGTTCTTACTAAAGCCCGTCAAACGATTCGATGAAAATTTTCCTTTCCATAATCTATCTTTTACGAAAAGAAACATTTCGAAACAATCTTCTTGCCATCCTATCATGAGGTAACATATTGTATCTTGAACATTTATTTTCGTTACCGTGATGGATTCGTCTATATCCATGGCCGGCATCGGGCTGTGAATAAGCTAGGAAAATATCCTTGCTAAGATTGGCTAGTCAGGCACTTACAGTTCTGTATCTGATAGATATACTATTAACTATTCTAACTTAACTAAACATTTTAGGTCCGTAAATAGATGTAAAATTATTTGGAAAACATGTAAATCTTTCTACGTTTTTTCTTTTGCTTCCATATTGTCAATTGTCAAGTCCTTAGATATTATCAAAAAGAATAAATTCCATAGCAGAATTTTTATTCCGGCATAAATCACTTCACTTCATTTATTTTCTTCCAAACAAAACCTCCTTACAGTCTGGCTATATACACAAATGGTTTGAAGCCTAGATAATTTTTCGCTTGGCAGAATTAAAAAAAAACCTTCATCAATAGAATTTTACAAACTGTGTCTGTCAATGTCACTGTCATGTCATGTTGCGGTCAATGTCAAATATGAAAATATTCGTGTTGCCAAATGTATACTAAAGTGGCAACACTACAACTTAATAAACAAAATAACCTCATTAATTTGTCTTGCTTTTTTGCGTTGTTTTATCTGAGTTGTTCTAATAATTCTTTAAAACTAAATTACTCCGTTACAATATGAGTGATAACGAAGAGAGCATGAACTCATCAGAGGAAGGAGTAGAAGAAGCTAACAATGACGAGGAAAGGGTAAGATGATAAGAATGCAATTATTTCTTCAGTACTTTCAATAATAGTTTTTATGCTTCATCATCCTCTGAGTCCTGAACTGAAACGCATAACCTACCTTTGATTCGAAACATACTGTGTGTGGAGCCAAAGCCAACGCGTAGGGACCCTCTACAATATCAAGTTCTATGGCAAAGTAGGTATGATGTGGAAAACTTTAATATTTACAAAAGAAACGTATATTTTTGTATTTTATACATTGTTTTTTAACATATCACAAGCCTAGTTGCTAAGCTTGGCACTAAATAGCGCTGCATACAATGTCTTTCAATATTTATTTACAGAATGCAATCCGAGCACAACTTTCAACCATGTCTTGCAATATTTATTTACAGAATGCAATCCGAGCACAACTTTCAACCATGTCTTTCGAAGATATTCAAAAGTTAAAGGAGAAAATCGGCACTAAGGTGTACAAGGAGGCTTTATTCGGGACTAAAATCAAGGATGTTGTTGAAAAGAAGACTTTCAAGAGGGAAAATAAGAATAGGCCAAGAGAGATGAGTGCTAAGAAACCAGTGCGGTTACTAGCAGGTGTTCCTAAGAAGAAGGAAAGAGAAGTAAGGGACCCTAGGTAAGATAATATTCTTTAACAATTCATGTAAAAAGAGTCAGATAATTGTTCAAACAGCGGTGTTAGCCTAGTGGGTTTGAATCCTGCCTGGTAGTGCACCATTGGATTTCTCTTAGCTAAAAATTATGTGCGTGAATTGACAATGCTTTTATGGTGAAGAAAAACATTGTTATGAAATCCATGTCTTAGTTGACAAGCTTTTTCCTCTGGACTTGATCAACCAGTAGTAGGATAAGGAGGTTATGTGAATAGATAGATAGATAAACACTTTATTTGTACAACACACAAAACATTGAAAATAACAAAAATGATGAGAAAGCTTATTAACTACGAAATTGTACAAACAGGCGACCATATCGCTTAAAGCGATTTTAAATCAAGTAGTTGTAGTTGTCTGGCCACCATAACACAAGCCTAGTTGCTTAGTTTCGGGCTAGATGGCCCTGGTTGAATTGTTGCATATTAATTTGAAGGTACAGATCTGTTCACTCACGAAGGTGCGCCCCTCCAGGGTAAATTTTCTTGGTGTGCATTAATATGAGTGTCGCACGTGCTAACAAGATGTGTGTGTGTGAAGACTATCAGTAGAGACAGCATACAAGAGATATAATTATATACAGATTATGTTTACAACAACATTCATAAGGTGTGGAAGGGCGCGCCAGCGTGAGTGTACAGATCTGTACTTGGTGGCGTGTACCTCCAAAGGGAAGATCTACCACCGGGCAGGTGTTATACCTGGTAGGCCAGGTTTTGTTGGAACTTGTATATGAGCTTATCTTCAGAAAAACTTCGATTGCACAATCAAGAATGGCTCAGTGGCCCCATCTGTTGGTGGCGAGGCGAAATGTGGGCAAATCAATTTATTTATACAGTGTTTTTTTATGTATGATTGAAAACAAATATCGAATCAAGAACCTTCAACATTTTTAACTTTAACCTTACAGATTCGATCCACTCTGCGGTGAATTTGATAAGAAACAATTCTCGGAGAACTACAATTTTCTCTCCGATGTTCGTATAAAAGACATCAGAGCAATTAGAGCTGAGTTGAAGGAAACCACGGACCCTGAACGAGTGGTTCAACTAAAGAGACTCTTACAAAGGTTGAACGATCAACACAAGGCTGGTAGAAAGAGTAAGGTGGAGAGAGAAATGAGAAATAATGAAAGAAAAGAGGTGGAGAACGAGTTTAAACAAGGGAGGCAACCGATGTTTAAAAATAAATGTAAGTTTTCATTACTGATTAGTTAACGACCCAGTTGGCACAATGGTCACCATGCTGGACTGCCAAACACAGGGTTGCGGGTTCGATTCCCGCCTCAGACATGTATTTATGCTTAAATATTTGTCTGTGGTCTGGTTGTTTCTATATATTTTAAGTATAAGCCGAAAAGTATTTAAGTAATATATCCGTTGTCAAACACCCATAACACAAGACTAGTTACTTAGCTTGGGGCTAGATGACAATGTGTGGAATGTCCTGCTATATTTAATTTAATTAATATTTAACTTGACAGACAAGTCCCAAGGAGAGGTGTTAGCCTAGCAATAAATACCTCGACTAATAAATTTTGCACCAATAAATTTTTCTTTGGAAAAAATGATGTGTGCTAATTGAAATTACTCTTACGGTGAAGGAAAACATTGTGATGAAACCTGCAGCTTAGTTGGCTCTAGATGTATTGACGAGTTCGGGATATGGTTGACTAAGCTGAGAGGGGTGGTTAGGTGTTGGACTAGCCTACTCCATCCTCACGCAAAACGGACCCAGTTAAAGATAGATAGATATTTTTTTTTATTGTAAACCCCATTTTAAAATTACAAATCTTAATAGCAGTCTTATCTCTCAAAGCCATCTCTTCTAGGCAACCCTTAGGGCTAAAAGCCTATGTACAAATACAAGTTACCAATTTTGCTGAAAATGGGCTTTTTTATATTAAAGAGTTTTGTGCCACATCACTCTATTTGTTACAAAATAAAACAATTACAATCACAATTCTTAACATCTAACGCAGCAGCTGCTAATTTATATAATTTATAGGCATTAACTGAAAGTGACCGAACATTACGTTACCATTTTGTCAATAAAACTCACGTTCACGGAACGCGATGACGTCACACTTTTTTGTGAGTGCTACCGGTGTTCATTTTACAAGACGTATCACGTCAAAATAACACCTTTAATAGTTAGTACATTGTTACCCTAGGTGTGAAAGTCACTCATTAAGTCCCGAGACGGAGTTTGGCGCCCGAGCGTAGCGAGGGCGCTAATAGTTCGAGGGACTAAATGAGTCTTTCACCCGAGGTAAACACTGTGCTTTTCATTACGAATAATACATAAAATTCTTCCTAACAACGAGATTGAATGAGAGACTCCATACTACCTGATCCTCTTAGAAGGTTGGGACTAAAGAGGTTATATTCATGTAGTGTTATTCTTTGGTGTTATTTAAGCAAGGAGGTTAGGTTTTTGAAGTTCCTATTGCGTAATGATACTGATACTGGCTACATACACATTGCACAAGCCGTGCGAAGCCATAATTTGACATGACAGCTATCAGTGAAAGCGATTTTCCCTAGGGCTGGAAGTTTTTCTTTCTACACGCTCTTCAGGCACCTTTACACCTACTTTCGGAGTATGAGTAATGAAAATTTATATAATGTTTTCCAGCTGAAATGCGAGTAGAAGCCCTTGTCAAACAATACGAAGATCTAAAGAAGGAAGGTTCAGGTCGTATCCAGAGGCATCTCAAGCGGAGACAACAGAAAATCAAGAAACGATCACACAATGCACCCACTGGTGTAAGTTGATTTCATTAAATAGTTTAAAATAATGTATTGTATTTTTTTTGTAAACCTTTTAGCGCCATCTGAACTTAAACTAAGCAATTAGGCTTGTAATATAGTGACCAGACAACGGATAGAATAGCTACTAACTCTTTATTCATCATCCGAGCGATGTTCCCGGTTGCATTCCTCCCGGGAGCCCGGGGTCCGCTTTCCTACTTTTACGCCTCCACTTCGCACGATCTTCGGCATCCTGGTTAGTAAGGCCATTTGCACGCATATCACCCTTTACGACGACAAGCCAGCACTTCTTGGGTCAGCTACTACTACTTATTAATACTCACTTATATTCACACTAGCTGCGCTCCGCGGTTTCACCTGAATATCAAAATGAAAAATAGCCTATAGCCTTCCTCGATAAATGGACTATTCATCGCAAAAATATTACTTACTAGCTGCGCTCCGCGGTTTCACCCGCGTAACTCCCGATCCCGTGGGAATATCGGGATAAAAAGTAGCCTATAACCTTCCTCGATAAATGGACTATCCAACACAAAAAGAATTATTCAATTCGAACCAGCAGTTCCTGAGATTAGCGCGTTCAAACAAACAAGCAAACAAACTCTTCAGCTTTATAATATTATTAAGTATAGATTGTAACCAATATTATTTTTATTTGTATTTATTATTTAATCTAATAATTGTAACCCGATTTTATTTGTGTTAGTCTTTTTGTTTAACTTATACTGCCATCTATTACACAAATTGAGAAACTTAGTTTCTAGAAAGACCGCTATTCGAATGTAGATGGCGCTGATTTAAATTTTTTACTGCCATCTAGCGAATAAAAAATAAACTATATTTGTTTAAGTGAGTGCTAATAGATGGCAGTAGCAGATCGTTTCAAGAAATATTCTATGAGAAATAACAAGTTTATTGTTTTCACTTCTGCCTGCACTCCCGGAGTGCGCTGTTTTTTTCATTGACTTTGGCACACGATAGGTCATATTTCGTTTTACATAACGAGCACGTCAAATATTCTCGGTTATTAATTTTATGTGCACATTCACCACAGTTACGAATGGCGTGTGTGTTTCGAATAATTTTGTTTTTTAGATGTAAGATACCAGCAAGTTGAAGTTAGAGTCAGGTATTTTAGGTCCGTATTAATAAACCGAACTCAATATCGATTTCAATCTTGAGTTTGCTCTTGAGTTGTTGCGCTGATTAATAAACCTATCTTAAGACGTGATTAAAGAGCGACGTATCACTTGAGTCATACCGTATTAATAAATCAAACTCAGCTCTCAAAATATGTCTCAAGATGTAGTTTCGTGAACTCAAGTCTGATTGCGGGTCATACAAATCTTACATTTTGTTAAATATTTTCACATTAAAAACAAGTTGACAGCAAAATATGACGACACTACCTACCATAGGGTAAGAACATATCATTTAAGGTAAGAACAAAGCGTTACTGTCATTCAAGATCAGTCTCAAATCTCAAGAGCGATATCAGCCTGGTTAAAACTTGAGTTTTATCTATTAATTAACGCCTAACTTAAGATAGTGACCACATCTCAAGACTCACTCGATTGATACGCACTCAAGATCGATATTGAGAGCGATTTATTAATACGGGCCTTAGGTTAGGTTATTATAAATTTTTCGACACTCGTAATTTGTTTATTACACTTTAAAATACACTGAATTATGTAGTACACAAGAGTTTTCAATAAGTTCACATGATTGTTTGTGTTTTGGGTTCGAATTATGAAAGTTTTTTTGCAAAATGTCCACTGAAAGTTTGGTAGTTGAGAATCACATTGAAAATCACATCAGTTTCTGAAATAAACACACCAATTTCTGATATATTATAATCATATTTTTTGCTTAATTTACCTTTAAGTATATACTGATTTTAAATTACCAAAAAAACGTGTGCAAAATATATTTACAAAGGTGAATCAATAAAGTTTTTTTTGCTATAGGTACCTACCTTCAAATACTTACTAATTTATAAAGAAAAAGTTTTGTTTTTTGTTTGTAATGTGGGTCAGAAACTATTGGACTTATTTTAGATGAATCTTGTTAATAACTGGCTTCCTTATTATTTTGTGGAAATCCACATCGAGAATTACGCGGCCGAAACCGCGGGGCGTGCTACTAAAAAGTGATGCAGTTAAAAATTGTTTAACCACTCGCTTGCTCTCGATTGCAAAAAAAACGTCGAGAATTGCTAGTGAAATTTGACAGTTACAAGCGGCGCGGCCGTCTTCAGTAAAACTTGATTTATAATCGATACAAGTAGCCTAGAGTAAATATAACTACATTTTTGTGTAGACAATAAAACACGCATAAAATAACGTTTTTGTTATTTAATAAAAGTTACGTGTATAATATTTTATTTGAGGCTAAAGTTAGGGTCGAGCATATTTTTGCGACTGTAGTCAAATAAATTGAAATTGTGAAAAATAATGCGCGATAGGTATATAATTTTGGGTCATTTTTATAAAATATAATAGTTATTTAAACTATTAAAAATAAAACAACAATCATTTTGGTAATAAAATGTTTATAAAAACAATAATATAATCTGCGAGCATAAACACGTAGTTGCACAATTCACGCTCTAAGCTAGACTGGCAGTCATAGCCAATTTACACAAGAACTATAAAACCTAGAACAAAAATACGACTAGGATTAGAAAGGCCAGTTTATTAGCTTTTATAAAAGTATGTCAAAATATCCAAAAGTCCATACATTTTTTAGTAATTGGTCAACAAACACAAAGGGAGATTTTTTTTAAGAAAAAATAGAGTTATTTTATACGCAAAATTACGTCTACAGTTTGCTCCCATTTAACCAGTTTAAATATTTAGATATTTAGATCAAATCCTACAGTTTATATTTATGATACATAACTACGACATTTTGTTGTATTTATAATAAATAAAACGCTAACTTGTACGACGAGATTAGGTACAAAAACTCGAAACAACTCTGAATGAGCCAAGATGGCGTCTTGAAACTAGGGTTTCCTCTGACCAAGTAATTTATTTTGCATAAAAGGTTTTTGAGAAAATCTCAAAAAAAGCTATGTCAATATTGTAGTAGGTACAATAGGTAGTGTGCAAAATCTTCAGGACAGTGTGCATAATAATAAAACACAAGAAACATACACTTAAAATACTTCGGTTCAGAAAAGCCTGTACGTATGTGACAACCCTGACAGTGAAACTTACTTTGCTTCTGGAAACGATAGTTGCCAGGACGGTGTTTCGTTTACTATTTACTTACTTGTCATTAATATTCGTTTAATCCAGCACATCTACAAGATATTTTTAAAATAACTTTCACTTTATGATTAAAATTATATCTAAACTTTGTTATTTCATACATAGTTTCCCGTAGTTTTAAGTATTTTCGATAAATTAACACTATGAAATACGAAAACAAACAACGTAAACAAACACGCGTTCGGCTTTTACGATTTTATCACATTTCACTCCTATAATCGTGGATTCAATTATAAAAATATCATAGAACAGGTCATCTTGATCAATTTGGTAGCTAAACTTTAGTAATAAGTAATAAATTAAAACACTTTCGGCATTTTTTGCGGGAGCACTCACTCACGATACATACACAATAACAGAAAATGGCGACTCGAAACTTCACTTCGTATTTTTTAATAGAAATTCGTTTTGTAATGTTGTGATTTTACGTTTCGATGATAGATAAATTCATTGTCTATGGTTTGAAATGTTTTTGGGTGGACCTTACTCCCTACAAAATAGAGTTCAGATTCGTTTAATTAAAAATCATATTTGGAAACGATTGTTTCCATGAGCAAAGTTCGACACTTTAAATTGGAAACGATCGTTTCCATAAGCAAGCGAGTGGTTAAAAAGCATGTAAAAAGCTGATAATTTGGCCTTGATCAATATTTGTCAGTTTCTTTATATTTATTTACTATAGGTATCTACGCCTCGCGGTTTCACCCGCGTAATTCCTGATCCCGTGGAAATATAGGAATAAATAAAATAATAAAAAAATATATATTTTATTTCAGTTAGGTAGGTATCCATATTTTGCATTACATTATATGATTAAATTGAATTAGAATAAAATAAATAAATACCAGAAATTAATTAATAAAACACAATAAAATCAAAAATAAAAGGCAGTATAAATCATCTTTATGTAAAAATAAATCCCTGAATGTGCTGCTAAGCGCAAATGTCGCGAACAGCTTAACCGATTTAGCTAATTCTTTTTTGTGGTGTTTGTTATTGTCAGGAGAAGGTTCTTATGAAAGAAAAAATAAAAAAAATGCGTAGAAAATTATTACGCGGGTGAAACCTAAGTAAACTAGTTAAAAAAATAATCCAGGTTTCTCGTTATCTACATATCGCTCAAGTGGTATTTGCGTGAAGGAGTAGCAAACACACAGACAAACTTTAGAATAATATTAGTAGGAAGTAGGATAGGATAGCTGCACCTCGCGATTATCTACGTAAGTCTCGATGCCATTAAATATCTGTATATAAATTGGCTAACGTTATCCAAGTCTCCAGCAGTCTACATAAATAGATAGAACGCTTTATTCTTCTTCTTCTTCATCGCCTTAAGGCCTTTAACTTGACCTAACGACTGTTACTAGAGGTAGCAACCGGGACCAACGGCTTAACGTGCCTTCCGAAGCACGGAGGGGCTCACGAAAACATATTTTTGCCACACTACTAATTGGCCACCCATCGAAGTAATGACCGCGCCAGGCGGTCTAATTGTACACACACAAACAAATATAAGTACCTAATAAATCGGTCGACTGCATAATTGCAGACCGTAGAGCTCCATAATCGCTGTTATAAGAATGTTTTCAACACAAGCAAGATTCTAGGCACCTGCTTTAGCTGAAGTTTAAAGTCTTCTAACTCATGAGTTTATAAAACATAAAATAAAACATAATTTTTTATAATGAAAACATTTCAATAATATTAATTTAGGAACTCTACGGTGGGCGTGCAATTATGCTGCTGACCATCATCATCTCCCTGCCCTTATCCCAATTTATTTGGGGTCGGTGCAGTATGTTTTCTTCTTCCATTCAATCCTATTAGTCGTCATATCATCGTTCACATTCATCTCTCTCATGTCATGTCTCACGCAGTCCATCCATCTTTTCTTCGGTCGTCCTCTTCCTCTCCATCTCTCTACATTCATACTCATCACTCTTCTAGTCACATGCGTCTCTTTTCTTCTCATCACGTTATGTCCATACCAACTCAAACGGTTCCCTTTTACTTTTTCAGTAACCGGTGCTACTTTCAAGCTTCCTTAAATATCATTCCTTATTTTATCCATCCTCGTTACTCCCACTCATCTATCTCAACATTCTCATCTCCGCTGCATGCAGTCTTCTCTCATCCTTCTTCACGGCCCAGCATTCCGATCCATATATGACGTATACAGGTCTTATCACGGTTTTACAAGCGGTCTCTTTCAGGCAACCTTAAATCTAGGCAAGTACACACCGAATTTTATGGCAATCGGTTCAGTAGTTTTGCGTAAAGGAATGACAAGATGGGCACAAACTTTCACATAATATTTATTACTTTGAACATTTACCAAACTTATAAATTTAACTAAATAAAACTAGATGATTAATAATGAATGTTTATTCATTTAACATTTTACAAATATGAATAAGATCTACACTTTTAATTGAGAAACCAATGAGCTTCACTCAGATTTTTTTTTTTTCACTTGATCCGAATTTGCTCGGCAGACAGCGCTGATGGGTCCAATTCCAGGATAGAATAAATATAATAAATATTGCAAGACATTCCACACATCGCAATCTAGCCCCGAGCTAAGTAACTAGACTTGTATTATGGGTGCTAGACAACGGATATACTACTTATATATTTTTATTTTGTAAACATATACTTTTATAATACATAGAAACAACCAGACCACAGACAAATATCCAAGCATAAATACATGTCTGAGGCGGAAATCCCGCAAACCTGTGTTGGCAGTCCGGCATGGTGACCATTGTGCCAACTGGGTCGTCTAAGACTATGCGGACTAAAGAGAAATGTTAGTAGATACCTAATACGTAATGTGAATGTAGTATGGTTTATTATCTTGTTAACACGTAATGTTCCATGGGTCATCAACATAGTAGATATGCATTGTCAAGGCGCCGCGGGCATCAGATAGGTTGTAAAAGCAAGGAGGTCCACGAGGTACAATGTTCTGAAATGCAATACATAGTAACTATCAGATTTGTCTATCAATAAATACATAACTAATACATTATCTCCTCTGATAGGGTAGTAGGTCCTGGGCAAACCTACTCCATACTCACGCAAACAGGACCCAATTAAAAAGGGTCTAATTGCGGAAAATAGCCTGTATACAAGTACAATACATCAGCGGCATAATCAATATTTAAGAGGAAAGGGTACCGGGGGCTCTCTCTATACAAACTATTACAAACGTAGTTGACTGTTTTCTCCCTGGATAATGACACTAGAGCAAATATTTTTGGTGCATAAAACTTATAACTGCCATGACCATGCAATGCTCCTTTTTTTATCTAAATTCTATGATAATCAGAAAAAAAAAGTCATGGCAGGCAAAAATATTTGTGCTGGTGTCATTCCAGGGTGGAAACAGTCGACTACGTTTGTATGGAGAGAGCGCAGGTACCCTTTCATCTTAATACAGGTCCTAAGCACCACTGCGATCTGAATTGCACGGATTAACTTGTAAAACCGGTGAAAATTAATGAAATAACTTTGAAACGGCTGAACTTATTTTAATTAACATTGACCAAGAAGATTCTCGATTAATTCTTTAAACAAAAAAAAAGTCTAAATTAAATTCGGTTCATCCGGTCGGGAGCTACGAATGGCTACAATGTCATAGACACAGATAAAAAAAACTGGTCACAGATGAAAAAGGTGTGTCTATGACACATGCCTGTGTTTGGTCCATGGGTTAATAAAAATCATAAAAATATACAGACGAACTGAGAATATCTTCCTTTTTTTTAAGTCAGTTCAAAATTATTTCAAAATGGTATTCATCGAAATGCTTCTAAGGAACTCCTGTTGAAGCTGTTCTAGAACCAGCGTTTTAGTCGTTCTACTGTATCTATCAATATTCAGCATCAGCATACCACATACTACTATACGCTCAGTTGCCAGATCCTTTAAAAAATATCGGGATAAGTAGCCTATGTGTTACTCCAGGATTTGGAAAAAGCTCAAATTTAAATCCTTGCAGTCGTTCCAGCTTAAAGCATTCAAAATATGACTTATATTAGAATAGTTACCTCAATAACAGCTGTAGACGGTCTTTCGAACCAGTCTGTCTCGCCTGCTTTGATCGGCAGTTGGCCGAAGGTCATGAAACCAGTAGCCAGCAGTTCTCCACCCGTGGTCATGGGGAACCATGCCAAGATGCCTTCATTGGAGCATTCGGTGGTGGCGGTCATGTTGTAATAGTAGTGTTGACCTGGAGATTAATTTTGAGGATAAGCTAGCTGTTTGTTACAATACCTACCAGAAGGTCAGTTCTCATAAATAAAATGGATCAAATTACATTGCAATATCATTCCGATTGCATTTCAATTACAAAAAATATTCTTGAGAATACCAAAAGTTGACTTTGAGGAACCAAAAGCTAACTTTCATTCCAGTATCCTGTCAAATCTTAGAGTGAGACAGATGCTTAATCATATTGCTCGGCTGTTCTTCGTATTTCTATATCTATGTTCGTTTCTGATCCGGCAATAGAAATACAAGGAACTCTTTACTTTCCTTTTATAATTAAGAACTCGTCTCACCAGCATCTCACAGGTGTTTTCTAAAAATCTCCATGATTAAAATGAGACTAGAGCGATCACGTCTGTCTTATATGAACCTTAGTTTTAATTTATTTTAATAGTAAAATATTATTATACAAATAAATGTAAACACCAGTTAGTCAAATCGCCCCTTATTTATTTTTATTAATAGTATACCTAATCCATTTGTTAGTAAAGTTTTACTGTAAGTTATCATAAAATAATGTCGAAAAGTAATTACTAAACCAATTAAATAAATATTTTCTATTAAATTTGAGAAAATTTGATATTTTTAAAGTAATCGAATGATGCAGCATAGTGAGGCGTGGATGTAGGGACCAATTCCGTCAAATAAACCCTGGATCAAACTGGTACCATGCTGGAACCCTAGGAGCGGAAGACACTCCAAAAAACGATGGAGGGATGAGTTAGACGCCTTCATGGAAGATGTCGTCCATAGCATAGAACCGTGAAAGGTGGAAAGATATTGGGGAGGCCTTTGCCCAGCACTAAGACATAGGCTAAAAAGATATGATAATGTTATGGGCTGATGATACCGCTTGCTATCAAGCTTGCTTATTTTGTCGCTAACCGAAAATTATCTATCGTATTATCGTAATCCCTGACTTAACGAGATTATTTATGATCAGATTTATTACTCATAGGTACAGGTGGACACTAGTGCTTTGATTTCAAAACAAAATTAGAAATAACAACATTTTCCGAACATTTATAACTCAGTGAGATGATATTTATAACTTTCAAAATTCTCCAAATTATATTTTCTGGCATCGAAGTAGGCGTATACATTTATACCTACAGAGTGTGCATATAGTTACATAAAAGACAATAGTTAGGCTTTGGTAGTAAGAAGCTGTAAAAAATTCATAAAAATCATTCATCCAATACTGATGAGCACTGAGCAGTCTCCAGTAATCCAGTTACTTACCCATCCAAGGTAAACAAGCTTGTTCAGTGAAGATGCTCTGCTTAATATCTTCTTCGCTGGTTGAAATTTTCAATAACTCTCCGTGGATACCTTTCACCCAAACGCTACCTTCTTGTAGAATTCGGTTATTATCACGTGATGCCAGACGCTGTTCCAGACTTCTTTCATACGTCTCTGGAAATGGAAGAACAAAACCTCAGTAGTTCATACATTTTGTTACAATTTGCCCGCGTAATAACCTACTTGACGCCATACCTGGATGAAACTATCCTACAGTCCCACCATTTCATTAAAACCTATCCTTTTTATCCTAATCGGTCAAGCCGACCCGTAGAAAGGATTATTCTCTACAGCTAAGTAGGTGGTATCAACGTCCAATTCTTTCTTCTTCTTCGTCGTCGTGTAGATGGCACAATTTAACTATGTACTTAAATAAGATCAGATCCACCCTCTCTAAGATGGCTGACATTAGGTCAGTCAGCAAATAGCGTGATACATACAGCTACAAGAGCTGAAGAGGCAGATTAGTAGGTGCTGCGTGGTTTGCTCGGACTCCGCAGTGGCACTGGATCTGACATGGATCAATAATCTCTTCCCTCAGTCTATTAAGGGGGGTCCATACGCCAACGACCTTGGTACACAGCCTACTAAATAGTTACTACTGGCACCGGTCGCCTTCGTTGGTGAAAATTGTTGATTGTTACGAATGTGTTTTGTTTTTCTCAAAAGTGCTGAGATGGAATTGTAGGTGAGATTTTTACCCACATTTTGGTGTGATTTTGAGCCAAACATTTCCTATAGTTTTGAAGCTGTCCTAAAATTAAGAATTAAAACTAGTCTAGCTTTGAAATGACAAAGAATTTTCGCCTCGAAATTACCCCAAAATATCGGTAAAAATGTCACCTACAATTCCATCTCAGCACTTTTGAGAAAAACAAAACACATTCGTTACAATCGACAATATTAGTTGTAAGCGACGGGCGTTGCGCTTGGCAGCATAAGCAGCCTTAACTACCCTAATTATATTAAAATGAATCTAATTTAACTATCAATACCTTCACTGACGAAGTATTGCTGAATTGTCCAAAAGGAGTAACACTTGTTGTCGATTCCCGTCCTCCACTTGGTGAAACCGCGAGTCTTCCAGTCGAATGGGTTTAGTGTGATTTCATCGTCTCTAAGCTGAGGAATTGGATATTCAGTTAGTTAGGTTGGATTAATGGTAATCTAAATTCTTGAGATAGATACAAATTAGTATTCAGTTTAATTCAGTTTTTCATATCCATTCCATAGAGTTCCCAAACAATGCACAGTTTTAAACGGTAGACCTTTTGGTCTGAGCAAGCGATGAAACGATTCGAATTAATAAGATTATTTTTAATAAAGTGTCTCGAATTCGAAGCTCAAAAAGCTATAGATCTATATAGCTTTTAACACTACAACTTTGCTAAGATTTTGGTCTACCGTTTGGGTGGGACTGTCAACTGTTTGGTAACTAAACTCAACAAGTGATGAATGAATGTCTGTTACGGACTAGAATCATAATATTTCCGTTGAAAGTTCAAATAGAAAATACAAAAATCTACCTACTCAAGAATAACAAAGCAGAGCATTAACTGCCATTTTGATAGACCAAGTGTGTCGGTTAGGAAAATAATTTCCTCACCGTCACAACAGTGCAGTGTGATGGTCGTCGCAAATGTATAACTTACAGCGACTTGCAGACCAGCTACATGACGGGTATCGTCGTATAAAGCACAGAGTATCTTGTCCTTTGGGCAGTACAGCTGAAGTTGTGGCAGCGTGTTCTCAGGCCGGCGGTATTGGCGCCAGCCAGCGACGCGCGCGTCATCGATCGTTGTTGGAACGCTGTAGAAGAAGGTGTTGCCGAAGTCTGTACCCATGTCGAACTTCACTGAAAAGACAAGCCTTTTCTGAACGAGAATATAACGAAGTTTGATGACAAATAAATAACGCTCTATCTACTTTCTGAGAGCGGTTACCTATGGTTATCAAAACCAGTTAAATTTACACAGGACTTTTAAAGAAAATGTTAATTTAGCTACATCCTCTCTCTCTCTACATCTGTTATACTTAACGCATTTATGACTTAACACTCGTTACATTTGGTTTTTGCAATTGACACCCATAATCTTCTGACCGACTTTAAGTCCAGATTAGTTGTACCATGTAGTTGAAGATAAAAACTTGAAGGCACTTCCACTTACCCCTGATACCAGGTGCGAAGCCTGAAAACGGAAAAATACCATTATTGACGTCATGTTTTTATTCAAACTATATTATAATCTTCATTTTATAAAATATACACACCATGGGTACCGACAAATACCGCTAAAAATGCTAAAATCACCTTCATTCTTCTACGCTACACTGACAAATGGAAGAATTTTCAATTAAATCCTTTAAAAATACGAAGATAATAGTCCTAATCACTTCCTAATCATATTATCACGTTTAAGCAGTGTTTTTACCGAGTAGGTATTACTGTAAGATTGATAATTTAGTTTACATTTACCGGTTTAATCGTACGATTATCTCTGCCCATATTGCTCTTTTTAACGCAAAATAGGCTTGCATATGACCTTATCTCAGAAGCAAAGGACCTCATGGTCGAGGATGTAGCATGGTCGCCTGAAAGAGAACATCATGCCTGGACAATATGATGGAACGCGACGAGTCACCTGGCACCATGACTTTCTTCAGGAAGTGGTTAAAGAGAATAGTGAGCTCTCGATACGCGGCGCGAGTAGGTATTTTCAAAAATGACCCGTATCGTGCGATAGAGAGAGTTTAAGTTCGGACGTAATGCCTACATTTTGCTTTTCAAATAATGTTGCGGGCCGTAACGTTTTTACCCCATTTATCCTTCACAAAATGAAATAAATTTGGTCTCATTTAATTCACTGCATCTTATTCTAGGTTTATACGTTTTTCTTTTTTGGTAATTCAGTTAAGTCTATTAAAAAACAATTGAAACGCTCGATGAAGTTTTTAAGTCAAAAATATAGATATTCAGATACTAATAACTTTTATCTTAGGCAATATTTCTTTAAAATTAAAACGGTTAAACCTAGTTTTCCATTAGATTAAAACATTTACAAAAAAATTCAAAATCGGACTTCGTTTATGGGGGGGAAAACGTTACCGCTTTTTGTATGGAAATTCACAGCTTCACAGTGGTCTTAACACAGCGCCAGCAAGTTTAATTCATGCTTTTCAGGGTGAAGTGTGTGACCTGGGACATACCTACTGTATTAGATGGAGAAGGCTTGCACAGAACCTATACCACTCTTTCAGCTTAATTGATCGTTAATTGTGTTAATAGATCATTTGTATACAAGTGGTTTTGTCATGAGTTATTCCGAGACTCCAACCATCTACATACAAATATCATCGTTATTAGTTCATACATAACCAGTGGCGTAGCTAGCATGGGTGGCACCCGGGGCGAATATTGTAAGTGTCACCCCAAAACTTCACAAAATGTTATTATAAAAAAATCGGTCAAGTGCGAGTGGTACTCGCGCGCCGAGGGTTCCGTACATTAGTTTCAACTCTCTATCCTTGCAGTGGTATGGTAGGTACCAATTTAACTTGTACCTTATATCGTTTGGGTGGTCATACAATGTAAGGGTCAAGTTAAATTGGTTTAACTATGTTTGTATGGGGACACCATTTAATTTTCAACATTTTTTATTTTATGGAATTTTTCCTTTATGTGTAAGACCTTGCTTTTTGCCAAATTTCGTGATTCTAGGTCAACGGGTACTACCATAATATAGGTTTTCGACCCAAAACCGATAGGGTACTTCCGGTTGACCTGGAATTGTCAATTTTGGGTAAAAGCTAGGTCTTATAGCACAAGTAAAGGAAAAAATCCGAAATATAAAAAAAGTTGAAAATTAAGGTAAAATATGGTACTTAAAAGTTTTTGCAAAAATGAAAATTTGCCCATATCTTTTTATCGTGTTGACCTAGGACATTAATTTTTATACACCCAATAGGGACTATAGACCTCAGTATCTGGGATGAATTTCAACTTGCTAGGCCCACCCGTTCCTGAGATAATCGGTGGTGACACACGGACAGACAGACAGACGGACAAGAAAATTTTACCTTTGAGGTACGGAACCCTAAAAAGATCTTATTTTATGTTTAATTATAAAAAGAAAGAAAAGAAAAGTAGAAAGTTAGAAAAGTATATAAGTAGTATATCAGTTGTCTAGCACCCATAACACAAGTCTAGTTACTTAGCTTGGGGCTAGATGGCGATGTGTGGAATGTCCTGCAATATTTATTATTTGTTATTATTATTAATTATAATATTACAAATTATTATATAAAATCCAAAAAAAATGAGAACCCCGCTGTAATTTTCAGCTATAACAATGAATCAGTAAAAAATTAAAACATCTTTCTTCTAACTTTAACATTTGCAAACTCGGAAATGACTTCTTCAAAATTTATATTTTGGGCTGCTTCATGTTCTATGGTTAACATGCCGCTAGTTTTTCATGAGGGGCGGGAAATTTTGAACTCGAAAATAACTTACACCCTTATAACATTTTCAATAATTTAGTGTTTAATAGAGTTTTGTCTGTTGTATAAATTGAAGTGTGTTTATCGTACGAAGTAAAGGCCAAAATGAGAACTATTTTTTTTTGTAAAATATCTATTTTGTCAATTGAACATCCGATTTAAATTACTTTTTAGGCAAAAGAACTCGTATTTCTACTATTCTTTACCTCAAAAACCTATTAAACCATAATAATATTACCTTGGTTCCTCATGAAAGTTACTTATAAATTACAAGTTTACCAATATTCGAAGCTACGTAGATTTTCTTACTATTTTACAAGTAAATTTAGAAAAATCTTATGACTTCCGGTGAAAAATTAACTCGACTAAGGTTCCTACAATAAAAAAATAAAAATGCACTATGGTTAAGTACGTTTTACTTGTAAATGTATCCAATGTTGCCATTTTTTTCACCAATGTTACCATCGTAGGACAGTAAACGGGGCCCGGGTGTCACCCCTAAGCGGGTGACACCCGGTGCGGACCGCCCCCGCCCCCCCCCCCTAGCTACGCCACTGTACATAACATATCTACTACTTTCAAACACACATACTTTAAAGTGGAATAGCTCCTAGAATCTTATTCTCTAAACGTAGATCCTTGTAAAATTACACGTGGTTTTCAAAGTATAAGTAATTCCGAGACTCCAACCATCTACATACAAATATCATCGGGCGATAAGGCCGCCCATTTGTGCAACTTGTATACTTTCTAGCTATTACTTTTCTTTGCTTTGTGTATTTATATGTTCCTTACTGTGTTGTACAAATAAAGTTATCTATCTATCTATCATCGTTATTAGTTTATACATAACATAAAATTTCTACTTTTAAAGTGGAATAGTTCCTAGAATCTTCTCAAAACGTAGATCCTTAGCCCTTTACACTACGATAAATCAAAAAGTCTTAGTCATATACGAGCTCTCTAATACACCGCGCTGAAAACCACACATAGTCATGCGCACGATGCGATGCGATTTCTTAAAACACAATTAGATGGCATCGCATGATCTTGATCGTTCGATGCGATCTAACTTACAGCACCTATAACTTCCCTCCCTTAGAACTAGTCAGCCTAATATAACAACACTAGCGACCCGCTCCGGCTTCGCACGGCTATATTATGCATGTATTATACATATAAACCTTCCTCTTGAATCACTCTATCTATTAAAAAAAACCGCATCAAAATCCGTTGCGTAGTTTTAAAGATCTAAGCGGTCAAAGGGAAATAGGGACAGAAAAAGCGACTTTGTTTTATACTATGTAGTGATAAAATAAAAATTAATTTTCCAAAGATATTTTTATTAAAATCCCGTATATTATAATATAAGTCAGCCGTGTATAATTTTCTTAAATTCGTCTCCAATTTGATTTGCGTACCGGTAGCCATTAAGAGCAAACCTTTCCATCACTGGTGCCGCTTCTACTGAATCACCAGACCTGAAAACGGTTTACAAAATTATAGCTGCATTTCGTAACCCGCGTAACTCCCGATCCCGCGGGAATATCGGGATAGAAACTATGTTACTGTCAATGAATCAATATATCCTCATACCAAGTTTCATCAAAATCGGTCCTGTAGTTTCAGAGCCTATTCGTTACAAACAAGAAAAACCTTTTCTCTGTATATCAAGGTATAGCTATAGGTATATAGACTATACCTGCACCGTGTAACCCGCGTAAGTCCCGATCCCGTGGGAATATCGGGATAAAATAGGCTATATTATTATGCTTCCAGGACTCCAACTATCTATAATCTAAGTTTTATTGCAATCAGTTGGCGTAGCGTCTTGTAGCATCTTTTGACGTGACAACGTTTTATAAATTGGTTTGCCGGGTGACACTTCAAGAAACTGCGTTACGCTCCGCTGACGTTATGCGCTCACAATGAGAGCGAGTGAGAGGCACGCGGGCATGGTTAGCCCGCCTAAGAGCGAGAGAGACAGACATAAAAAGTGAAAGGCACGCGTCCCTTCCACTCGAGCACAGTTGTTGTCACGTAAAACTTTCGCCCGTATACCGACTTTACAGGCAACCAGTTTTTTTTTCTTGTCCTTTATCTATCTAACGGAAACTAAGACTTTACATTACCTATTTTTAATTAATAGGTAAATGAATAAGTGATAATATAAAACGTGACACATAACAGCTCAGTAGGTATTTGCCACCTGATAAGTTTAAACAAAAATAACAAACGTATTAATTCATTACCATAGCTAAACCTAATTAAAAACAAACTAGTTGCGCCCCGCGTTTTACTCGCGTAAATCCCGATCCCGCGTGTATTTCGGGATCAAAAGTAATCTATTTCCTTCTCCATCCCCTAAGTTACCATTATGCCGATTTTCATTTACCTACATCGGTCCAGGCGTTTGACCATGACAAGCAAACAAATTAATAAACTTTCGGATTTATAAACTTAACTAGCGACCCGCCCCGGCTTCGCACGGCTATATTATGCATGTATTATACATATAAACCTTCCTCTTGAATCACTCTATCTATTAAAAAACCGCATCAAAATCCGTTGCGTAGTTTTAAAGATCTAAGCATACAAAGGGACATAGGGACGGCGAAAAGTGACTTTATTTTATACTATGTAGTGATTAGGATTAGGATAGATATTGCAGAACATTACGCCCGACGCCATATTATTATAACGTCAAGCTATGGATAAATAAAAATAAATAAATAAATATTGCAGGACATTCCACACATCGCCATCTAGCCCCAAGCTAAGTAACTACACTTGTTATGGGTGCTAGACAACGGATATACTACTTATATACTTTTCTTTTGTAAATTTAAACTTATAATACATAGAAACAACCAGACCACAGACAAATATCTAAGCATACATTACTTATTATAAGAATTTTTTTTGAGTAGAAACACTCAAGCAAAAGGACCTTACAAAAAGAAGTCGCTGCTTAATCTGCCTGATGAATTTCTTGTCTTTTTTTGACCTCTCAAGATAGTCAAAACATTTTTTTTAATCTAAAATTTGGATAAGCTTAGAAAAACTTGTTAGAATGACTTACTTGCATCGAATGTGCCAAGGATCGTTTATGTAGTAGATATGGATGGATAGAAGACCGTATCGTTCAAATCTGTCCAGTAAACATTCCGGTGCATGAGGATTGGATAACTGAAACAATATATTTCTAAATTGTTCTCGAAAACTAAGAGATTTTGACTTGAAATCGAAAATTTGTGGGGGGGTTGATGATGTCGATCTATTTAATACAGACTTCAGAAGTCTCAGGCGCGGCTCAGTCAGCTCTTCGAATCTGAAGGCCAATTTTTACAAAAAGCTTACTTTGAAGGTAGGTATTTTAAGTTACTTTGAGGGTATATCGAAATGCAATCGGAATGATATTGAAATGTAATTTGGAAAATGTTATTTACGAGAATTGGCATTCAGACCTTTCTGTCGCTGATTACTAGTCTTGTTTATGTGTTATATTGTTTCTGCGAATCCTTCTTGTCGTTGTGTGCGTTCTGAATTTATTATGTTATACATCTAACTATCAATTCTTCTATACGCTGTCTTTTATATTTTTCTATTTGTGATTGTCTGTAATTGGCTTTCAGTTTCTATTTCTTCTGTTTATTGTGTTAAACTTAGCTGTAGACTTTCCTTTCAAATAAATAAAAAAATAAATAAAATTTAAATTCTGTAAACCGGAAATCTGTAGATTTACTTACTTTTAAATTAAAAACCAATATACTAACCAAAGGAAATTTCCTATTGCTATTTGGTACATCTTCGTACCACTGCCTGTCCTTCGGTGAGATCTCCGGCTTTTTCCCAAAGGTCTGCAACCCGACGCCAATGAGGTCTCCGTCGATAACAAGTCCGAACCAAGGCAGGATTAAGGGATCGCATTGAAGTTCCTTGGTCATGTTGTAGTAGAAGTGTGTACCTTTAAAGATAAAGATAAATATTGTAACATAAGGCCTTTGAACATAACAGGCATAGTAACTTAAAATATCACGGTGCACTTTGAGATTTAGGCATTCGAAGGCATTATTTGTTCGTTATAATGCGATCTTACAACGAACAAATAATGCCTTGACACCAAACCTAAAACGTCTAGAAAAAATGCACCGCGTAGGTACTTATGAAAATACTTGGTCACAATATTCCGGCTTTAGAGTTAAGAGGTTTAGTGGGAAAGCATTAGGTACTTGCTCGTCGTTATGCCATCTATCAATAGGCTAAAACTCTTGCTAAAACACATTAACTGGCTAACTTATCCCCTTACTTACCCATATTAGGAATACAATTCTGCTTTTTAAACGCAGTGGTCTCCAAGTCAGCCTGTTTAAGCGGGATTTTCATCAGCTTCCCATTAAGACCTTTCACCCAGACTCCTCCGTCTTGAAGTGTTGCTCCGTTCTCAATTGTTGGACCAGCACCAACTTTTAGGGAATCTATAGAGAGAATCAGTAATTTATTGGCACTTCCTCGTCATCACAATTCAGCTATAAGCTTATTAGATTGAAACGTTCTGTCATGGTTTGCTTGTAATCTGAAACTTGTTGGACTCTACTTTCAATTCTCTTTATAAAATTGTAAAAGCTTTTAATTGACAGATATATCAGAAGGCCAATTCTTCAAAACTAGACCAAAATACCCTCAAAGTCAGTTTTCGGTATTCTCAACAATATTTTTTACGCGACGTATAGGTTTGCGTGACGTGTGCGTCTTAAGAAATTACGGCATAATGAAATCTATAGTTATGACGCAAACGCAGTCAAGACGCGCTGCATAAGATTACGGCAATCGGCCCGCAGCCTTTCTTCTTGGACGGATATCTACGTGGTAGCTCCAACAGCATCCTAAACGTAGTTTATAAGCGGCGGGTGGTTGCACCAATAAGTATTTATATTTTATTGATTAATTCATTCTTACTATTTATTTCAATTGCTACTAACATAGCTGTAAGACTTACTAACAGTATTGGATCTATGTTACCTGCATAAATAAATGAATTGTAATAAGCGGAAGCTAATAAGGTTATGGTAGAATCAGGTATAATATCAACCTTCAGAAACGTAATACTGTATAGCTGTCCAATATTCTCTTGGTGGTTCACCAATTTCACCATCCACGGACGATGCATTCCACTTTGTAAAGTACTTCTCTGGCTTCAGATCGGGATCTATTGATTCCACGGGAACCTGTACGGAGACAGAAAACATATATTTTAAGTAAGTTTTGCGCGGTGCATTTCAACACACACACCAATCGATAGAGGGCATTTCGGCGAACCAATAACGCCTGCATATCGAACATCTAAAGCATCTCTTTGTTAACGAATCACGTTTCTTTGTATATTCCGTTTCCGAGACGTGAGTGAGAGGTGTTAAGGCGGCGATGCAGCGCATCAGGGATGTTTGCAGAAGCACGCACTGATTGTTTTTATGCTACAATTCGCAAGAAGTGCACATCCCGGGTGCGTAGAGTCCGGGCTAGCTCAAATAGCATTCTGAAAATGATTTCCCAGAGGCTGGATTGCCCATACATGAACCGGTGCGACCGTATCCATGTGGAGTACATCCGGTGACTAGATATAGGTTTACTAACATTCGTTTTTAAGGTTTATTGTTTCTACTAACCCTTATGGTTCATTGGTCTGAAATAAACATATATATATTTATTTATTTATTTTATTTTAAGTCATTATTTTTTCGGCGTAATGCCCTCTATCGATACGTATGGGTCTCGAATCATAGGACAACTTAATTATCCCGTTTCCGAGACGGTTTAGATTTTCGGTGTGAAGGCATTATTTGTTCACTGTAATGCCCTATAACGATAAGTATGGGCTCAAATTGCACCGCAGCATTTAAAGTTGCTATGCCAATATGTTCAAAGGTTTTTAGATCTAGGTACTTACCTATCGTGATCTTCGGGTTTTTCCACAATAAGATAAACCAAGTTAAGTACCTACCTATGTACATTATCATAAACTAGCGAAAATTGGATCAATTTGCTTAGGTTAAGCAATTTCATTCAATTTCGATAAAGTAGTCTTGGTCACGTTGCGTTTCACTTGTCTTCGCAAAATTAGATAGATGAGTATGTCTGCATAGCTGAATAATAGCATGAATGTTTTGAAATAAAATTTATACTTTTGAATAACATTCCAGAAGTGGTAACTGTAGGAATATTAGTAGATAGATGTTGGCACCAGTATAGCTACCTAAAGATTTAGTTTTAGAGATTACTAGCTGCGCCCCGCGGTTTCACCCGCGTAAGTTCCCGTGGGAATATCTAAATGAAAAGTGGCCTATAGACTTTCTCCATAAATGGACTATCTAACACAAAAACAATTTTTCAATTCAAACTAGTAGTTCCTGAGATAAGCGTGTTCAAACTAACATACTCTTTAGCTTTTTAATATTATAAGTATAGATGGGAGATTCGGTCTCCTTCATTCTCTCGTTCTCTCGGTTTTTCGTGACACGTTTTCGTAACGTTATATTTTTTTCTCGTCTAGGTATACTTAAGGTTTTCTGAAATCTGCAAAATTCCTATAATGTAAACAAGTTGTTAGCATGTTGTTAGTGATGTTATGGCATCACGAGTTGTCCGCGAGCGACCCTACTCTCTGATTCAGTAAATTAGATAATGGTTACCAATGAACCGCGTCGCGGCCAGACGACAATGCCATAATATGAACGAGGAACCTCTCGCAGAAATCACTAGAATTACCGTCATGCTGATTGACGACGCAATGCATTTACTACGTATAGGTCTATCTTTGAAATTGGTGAAGCTTAGAAACCAAACAAGGATGAAAGAGAGTAACCAACCATTTCCAACTCTGCTTGCGGTCCTTTAGGACGCCCATAAAAGGCAGACATTTTGAATTCAACTGGCAGCCCTTTACGACCCCTTGTTCGTCTCCGAAATTCAGCTACAAATCTATGTTAGTAGGAAAATGGTTGGTTGAAAATTGGCAACTTATAGAACCATTCTGCCCATAGAAGAGAGTACATTTTGAATTTAACTGGTGGCCCTTTAGGACCATTTGTTCTTCTTCGAAATTCAGCTATAAGTCTTTGATAGTAGAACAATGGTTGGTTGAAAATTGGCAACTTATATAACCATTCTGCCCTTAGAAGACAGTACATTTTGAATTCAACTGGCGGCCCTTTAGGACCACTTGTTCGTCTCCGAAATTCAGCCTATAAGTCTTTGATATTAGGAAAATGGTTGGTTGAAAATTGGCAGCATAGAACTATTCTGCCCATAGAAGACAGACATTTTGAATTCAACTGGCGGCACTTTAGGGCTCCGTGTTTGTATCTAGCTATAGGCATCGATTTTGTGTCGCAAAGTAGAATTATGTTGAAGAAGAAAGAACCTACAATAGATCGGTGTAGATAGATTTTATTAAAATTTGTACAAGGCAAGAAGGAACATTGAGCACGATTTACACAAAGTAATAGCCAAAAAGTATACGTTGCCTTATCGCTGAAAGCAATTTCTTCTAGGAACTTTAGATAGAAAAAAAATTGATTAAGCTTATATGGTATGTTATGAATGTACCTAATCAAGCAGGATATTATAGTAAACATAGCGTATAATAGGTGATAATATTGAGGAATTTATATTATTAAATAAACAAATATTGCAGGACATTCCACACATTGCCATCTAGTCCAAGCTAAGTAACTAGACTTGTGTTATGGGTGCTAGACAACGGATATACTACTTATATACTTTACTTTTGTAAATATTTACATAACCTACTCCTTCTAATATTATAAATGTGAAAGTGTGAGTGTGTGTGTGCGTATGTATTTGTTATGAAACTCGGTATCTAGATAGCTGGAGACCTGTATTGACACATAGGCTACTTTTTATCCCGATATTCCTACGGGATCGGGACTTACGCGGGTGAAACCGCGTGGCGCAGCTAGTAATACATAGACACAACCAGACCACAGACAAATATCTAAGCATAAATACATGTCTAAGGCGGGAATCGAACCAGCAACCCTGTGTTTGGCAGTCCGGTATGGTGACCATTGTGCCAACTGGGTCGTCATATTAAGGTGTATTTACTAGTAAACTCGTAAAACTAATCGGAATATCAGAGAGTGGATGGTGAGTGCCGCACAACTTTTTAGCCTCGCGAGAGATCGGGTCAAATATTCTGAACAGTCAGCTCAGAATATGCGGCCAACCTTCACTTGGAGAGGCACCATTAGAAGAAGACTAATAAACTCACAGCAATCTGCAGTCCAGCGACGAAGCCAGCCGTATCATACAGTGGACACACCATCCTGCCTGGTGGGCAGTACATCCTCAACTCTGCAAGCGGTCCTTTAGGACGCTCAGTTCGTCTCCAACCTTCGGCCTCTACCTCGTGCGTCGTTAGGGGAATCTTGAAGAAGTACTGTATGTCAGCTAAGGCGTCTGACCAACCGAATTTCACTGAAAGGTCGAGAGTAATGGTAAAGATGAAGGTGAAAGGGTACCGGGGGTCTCTCCATACAAACGTAGTCGACTGTTTCCTCCCTAGATAATGACACTAGCACAAATATTTTTGTTGCATAAAACCTATAACTGCCGTCTGCCATGACTATGCCCCTCCCTACGTCTTGGTTTTTTTCGTTTTCTAATTATTATCATAGAAATTAAGATTTAAAAAATAAGAATAAAAACACAGGGGCATGGTCACGGCAGTTATAAGTTTTATGCAACAAAAATATTTGGTCTAGTGTCATTATCCAGGGAGGAAACCGATGACTATGTTTGTATGGAGAGAGCGCCCGGTACCCTTTCCTCTTAAATGGTAGGTCTTTCGCAGTTTGTAAAATCTAAAAAACCGTGATAAGACCTCTCGTCATGTATGGATCTTAATGCTGGGCCGTGAAGAAGAAGGATGAGAGAAGATTGCATGCAGCGGAGATGAGAATGTTGAGATGGATGTGTGGAGTAACGACGATGGATAAAATATATAAGGAATGACTATATTAGAGGAAGCCTGAAAGTAGCACCGATTACTGAAAATAAAATAGGGAACCGTTTAAGATGGTATGGACATGTGATGAGAAGAGAGGAGACGCATGTGACTAGAAGAGTGATGAGTATGAATGTAGAGGGATGGAGAGGAAGAGGACGACCGAAGAAAAGATGGATGGACTGCGTGAGACAAGACATGAGAGAGATGAATGTCAACGATGAGATGACGACTAAGGAGTGAATGGAAGAAGAAAACATACTGCGCCGACCCCAAATAAATTGGGATAAGGGCAGGAAGATGATGATATAGAGGCTGACGGGTCAAATCGTGGGTCACTACTAGCTAAATCTACATTAATATAATGTGAGAAACTTACCTCTCAATCCATTATACTTAGCACCTAAAAACATGAAATTTTAAATTAGGTAATTATTTTTTACATCGGAATCTAAATTAAGAAGCTTCTACATCTTTAACGATTTAATATTACATAATCTTGTGTTAAATCTAAGGAATTATCATAAAAAAGTAGATTTATTGTTGGATATACCTAATACCTACTTACTTACTTAGGTAATATATGTAAGTAGGTAACTAATGTATGAAGTTTAATTTAATTAGATGCTAGCGTCTAATAAATTGATGGAACTCTTGCATTTACAAAAAGTTAACGTCATTGTCACGTTCCCATTGTGTGACGCCATTGTCACGTTCCCGATGTGTGTCATCATTGTCACGCTCCGGTGACGTCATGTCAACAATGACGTCACACAGCTTGGAAGTAACATATTAGGCTACTTTTTATTACCGATACTCCCACTGGAATGGGAGTTACGCGGGTGAAACCTGGGAGCTCTGCTAGTATTCTTCGGCTCCATAGATCTTATCTTCTTTTGAATTTTGTAATTATGTTTTTATTTTATAGTTAGTAGGAACTTTTGTGTTTTTATGCTAGTGTATTATGTTTGTTACTACTTTTCTAATTATCTTGTGTGTCGTATGCTTGCCTTATCAATGTTTTCTTTCTTTCTTTTATAATTAACTAGCTATTGCCCTGACGTCGTCGCACGCGTGGTTTGGTTTATATATACGTTAGCCTTCCACTTGAATCACTCTATCTATTTAAACCGCATCAAAATTCGTTGAGTAATTTTGAAGATTTAAGCATACAAAGGGATATAGGGACAGAGAAAGCGACTTTGTTCTATACTATGTAGTGATAGTGAAGTGAAGTGATGACTATGTATAGTAGTGATAGTGAAGTATAGATTCGCAGCGCTCCGCGGTTTCATCCGTGTAAATCCCGTTCCCGTTTGAATATCAAAATAATAAAAGCGTGGTAAAAAGTAGCCTATATCGTTCCTCGATAAACGGACTTTGATGCGGTTTATTTTAATAGATAGAGTGATTCAAGAGGAAGGTTTATATGTATACTTAATACATGCATAATATAGCCGTGCGAAGCCGGAGCGGGTCGCTAGTCTATACTAATAATATTATAAAGCTAAAGAGTTTGTTTGTTTGTTTGAACGCGCTAATCTCAGGAACTAGGTACTGATTTGAATTGAAAAATTATTTTTGTGTTGGATAGTCCATTTATCGAGGAACGATATAGGCTACTTTTTATTTTGTTATTCAAACGGGAACGGGATTTACGCGGATGAAACCGCGGAGCGCTGCGAATCTATACTTATCTATATCTATACTAATATTATAAAGCTGAAGAGTTTGTTTGTTTGTTTGAACGCGCTAATCTCAGGAACTACTGGTTCGAATTGAAAAATTAATTTTGTGTTGGATAGTCCATTTACCGAGGAAGGCTATAGGCTACTTTTTATTTTGATATTCCCATGGGATCGAGACTTACGCGGGTGAAACCGCAGGGCGCTGCTATAATATTATAAAGTTAAAGAGTGTTTGTTTGAACGCGCTTATCTCAGGAATTACTGGTTCGAATTGAAAAATCATTTCTGTGTTGGATAGTCCATTTATCGGGGAACGCTATAGGCTACTTTTTATTGAGATATTCCCACGGACTCGGGAGTTATGTGGGTGAAACCGCGGAGCGCTGCTAGTCATAATGAACTTACCAGCAGTAGCCGCTATTAATGCTACAAACACTATTATTTTCTTCATATTGTTTACACGATGCGAAGACGCGATGTAATTGAGACAGGACAGTCGACACTGGTGACCGATCTATACGGATACGTCTCTAACAATGAGTTCATTTAGACTCGGCTCAGTTTATTTTGTTGTTGGGCTGGTGTCGGCTGCCATGCCACTGAGGCGAAGCGACACATTTGTATAGTATGTTCACGTTAACTTCCACAGTCAAGAAGATAGATAGACAGACAACTTTATTTGTACAGCACAAGAAAAAACAAGAACACGATATACACAAAGTAAAGTAATAGCTAGAAAGTATAAGTTACACAAATGGGCGGCTTTATCACTAAAAGCGATTTCTTTCAGGCAAAAGAAGGTGATTTTTTGACTTTGAATAGTGAAATGCTGAAAGGAGTTGTGTGTCCGATTTTGACAAAAACTTTTGGTAAAAATCATAAGCCAGGAATCGAACCTGTTAATTTTACAAAAAAAAAAACAAAAGAAAATGTTTGTCTGTAAAGTCGGTTTACGGACGATAACTAGACGTGATAACGTCTAATTATCGTTAGGAAAACGATGAAAAATTGAGATTTTTTGTTACCTACTTAATATTTTTTCCTTTTTTTCTTGTCACCATAACACAAGCCTAGTCACGCACACACGCGCGTCAAGCTTTTAGTAGTGTACTTATCACATCCTTGTTTAATCATGTGGCAACAGTAACGATAATACGTTGCCGTGGTATAGGTCTCTCCTCAAGCTCTCTCCATACAAACTTAGTCAACTATTTTCTCCCTGGATAATGACACTAGAGCAGATATTTTTGTTGCATAAAACTTTTATCTGCCTTGACCATACCCATATGTTTTTATTTTTGTTTTTTAATTCTTAATTTCTATTATAATTAGAAAAAAAAATCCAAAACATAGGGGCATAGTCATGGCAGTTAAACGTTTTGTGGCACAAAAATATTTGTGCTAGTGTTGTTATTATCCAGGGAGGAAACAGTCGACTACGTTTGTATGGAGAGAGCGCCGGTACCCCTTTACCTTAAGTAGGTACTTAAAAATAATATAAAACCTTTATTAACTATTTAACTTAAACTACTAACTTAACTAATTAGTTAACCAATTTAAATAGGGTATGGTATAATTAAATTTACAATCTTTATTTCTATTCTATTCTATTGGAATAAATTACACGAAATAATTATATATGCAGTAAAGTATTTCATTGATGGCTGAAAATAATAAAAAAAACCGGTCGACCTAATCCACTTTTTTACCGACTTCAAAAAAGAAGGGGGTTTTCAATTCATCGCGTAAACCTACCTATATATTTATTTATAGGTATTTTTAGGGTTCCGTCCGTACCCTTATGGTAAACACGGAACCTTTTTTACTAAGACTCCACTGTGCCTCTGTCTGTCACCAGGCTGTATCGCATGAACCGTGATAGCTAGACGTTAAAAATTTCACAGATGTTGTATTTCTGTTGCCGCTATAACAAATACTAAAAACAGAATATACTTACTTACTGGTTTGGAACCCTTCGTGCGCGAGTCCGACTCGCCCTTGACCGGTTTTTATGTACCTACCTATGTTCACCGATTACTCGTATTATTCGCTACCTATAGGTACAGTATGGGTCATAAGTAAATGATCAGTTTGCTACAATAATACCATCAACAAGTATTGGAGTTACGACCTTCTTCTATTAGACGTTACACACAAACTTAAATACTTAAATTAAAAGTACCTACTCAGTGTGATTATTATTTTCAACATGTTAGCTATGTGTTTAGTTGTGTGTTACGTCACGCCGCTGTAGGCACATAGCATGTTGGAGTGCTTCGTCGGTCCGCCCGCGAGGCGACCACCCGAATCGGGCGAACCGCAGTAATGCAAAAAAAATATTATTTTTGTTCCGCGTTCCGCCCGAATTTATTTGATACCTATTTTTCTCTAAAAGTACAGTCGGCAACAAAATAATTTGATGAAATGAATGCAAAAAATGGTTTGAAAATTGTATACTTAATACAATAATCTGAAGCTAAGTAAGTACATTAGTACACACGTTATTCATCTGTTAATATGAATAGATAAACTTAAATAAATTACTTAACGTATAGAAACTATACGTTAAGTCTATTCGCCGAGGGTTCCGTACATTAGTTTTAACTCTCTTTCTCTAGATAGTTGATTGACCCTTGCAGTGATATGGTTGTTACCAATTTAACTTGACCCCTGTTTCGTTTGGGCGCCCTTATAATGTAAGGCTCAAGTTAAATTGGTTTAAGTATGTAAACGTATTAGTATACGTATAAGTATACGTGTATACGTACGGGGGAACTCTTTAATTTTCAACTTTTTTATTTTTTGGAATTTTTCTTTTAGGTCTTGGGTCGAAAACCTATATGGTAGTTCCCGTTGACCTAGAATCACAAAATTTGGTCTTACAGCACAAGTAAAGGGAAAAATCCGAAGTATAAAAAAGTTGAAAATTAAGGTAAGTTTTTGCAAAAATGAAAATTTGCCCTTATCTTTTTATCATGTTGACTCAGGACTTTGATTTTTATACACCTAATAGAGACTACAAACTTCAGTATCTGGTTTGAATTTCAATTTGCTAGGTCCACTCGTTCCTGAGAAAATCGGTGATGACACACGGACAGACAGACAGAAAGTGATCTTATTAGGGTTCCCTTTTTTACCTTTTGAGGTACGGAACCCTAAAAATGATGTTTCCTGTACCAATTAATCTACAAAATAGTCATTAAATTTAGTGACTTCCAGATTGATTGGACTTCGAGCCATTATATACAACCAACCATCACTGACTGAGGTTTGTGGCAAATGAGCCAAATCTGCACATTTTTAGGGTTCCGTACCTCAAAAGGTAAAAAAAGGAACCCTTAAAAGAACACTTTCTTGCTCGTCTGTCTGTTTGTATGTGTTACCACCGATTTTCTCAGGAATGTCCTAGCAAGTTGACATTCATACCAGATATTGAGGTCTATTTAGTTCCTATTAGGTGTATAAAAATCAAGGTCTTTTTAGTCAATGATTAAAAGATATGGGCAAATTTACATTTTCGCAAAAACTTGTAAGTACCAAAAACCTTAATTTTCACCTTTATTTCGGAATTTTCCATTTACTTCTGCTGTAAGACCTTGGTTTAAACCAAAATTGACATTTCCAGATTAACCGGAAGTACCCTATAGGTTTTGGGTCGAAAACCTATATTTTATGGTAGTTCCCGTTGACTTAGGATCACGAAGTTTGGCAAAAGCAAACTCGTACAGCACAAATAAAGGAAAAATTCCAAAAAAATAAAAACGTAGAAAATTAAATGGTGTACATAATTATATAGATATAGTTGGATCAATTTAACTTGACCCTTACATTGTATTGGCGCCCAAACAAAATATGGGTCAAGTTAAATTGGTAACTACCATATCACTGCAAGTGTAGAAAAAGAGAGTTGAAAGTAATGTATGGAACGAGTACGAATCGCACTTGACTGGCTTTTTATGTGCTTTTTCACAAGTTTAGATTTTTTTCTCCAAAACATCTTACAAAGTAAAAGAGGCAACCCCTTTATTTTGGTGTAGGAAATACATCTTCCACAGCTTAAGAGGTACTTACTACATTATTATGGGTTTTGTACTCCATAATCTACATGCAGCGTAAATAACTGATAAAAGGGCTTTACCCATGTCCTTTTTCATTGAGTAAAGATCCAGCGGTTTTTGAATTCAGAACTCCAGTCTGTAGTTTTTATTAAATGTAATAAACTAATAAACCGATTTTGTTGCTAACTGTACTAAATCTAAGTAAGTTATTAAAATAAGTAGGTATAAATTACAATCGGGCGGTCTGCCCCATTGATTTATTATTGTGTGCGGTCCGCCCGATCGGGCGGTTGCCTCGCGGGCGGACCGACGAAGCACTCGCATGTTGCAATGAAGACCGGCCAAAAGTGCTGACTCGTTATGACCTCGATCGCAGTAGCCGCGTGCCATCATATTTCAGCATTCCTATACCTAACATCGGATAGGTCTCACCTTAGGATAATTATTTATAAGTAATATGTAAGATATTTTTAGTTTTAACTCAATAAATGAGTTATGAATCATTTCTCGGTTTCCTTTCGATCCTCCGACTGCCGCTAACGTAATTGGCGCAGTCGGTAGGATACTCGCTCGTGCGGTTTGCGAGTCCGAGAATCGCTCTCGACATTGCGAATCGCCTTGGAGGCTTTCTAGCCCATCTTCGAGTATCCGAATCTACGAACCAGCAGCAGCCCCGGAGGAGAATCTGACAATCGATTCACGAAAGAACCAGAAATGAAACTGTAAGTACACTTGAATCGTTCTCGTGTTGCTTCCTTTTTTAGTCCTAAACCTTATCATAAACTTCAAGAATGATCCTTGAGCCCATAGTCTAGAGTTTCCGGCAGTCTGAATCGACAGGCTTGCTGTATAGATTCTCTAACTAAGCATAACTAGTAAATAATAGTAGATTAATTTATTAGATTCAAATTTATTTTTAATAGTATTCATTTCGTTTTTAATTTTTTGTGAGAAATTATGACTGTGTACGGTACATAGCTCGCTATAGATTTAGAACAGACAAAACCTTGCTCATATTACATAGACGAGTAAATAGTTTTCATTTAATATTTAATAAGAATAAAAAGGCTCTTCCTTATCCCAACCCAACCCTTTATTGCAACTGACGAAGTTACATTCAAGTGCATAGAGACAGAATGTCCGAAGCCCAACGGAAACGGTCCGCCCGATCGGGCGGTTGCCTCGCGGGCGGACCGACGAAGCACTCGCATGTTGCAATGAAGACCGGCCAAAAGTGCTGACTCGTTATGACCTCGATCGCAGTAGCCGCGTGCCATCATATTTCAGCATTCCTATACCTAACATCGGATAGGTCTCACCTTAGGATAATTATTTATAAGTAATATGTAAGATATTTTTAGTTTTAACTCAATAAATGAGTTATGAATCATTTCTCGGTTTCCTTTCGATCCTCCGACTGCCGCTAACGTAATTGGCGCAGTCGGTAGGATACTCGCTCGTGCGGTTTGCGAGTCCGAGAATCGCTCTCGACATTGCGAATCGCCTTGGAGGCTTTCTAGCCCATCTTCGAGTATCCGAATCTACGAACCAGCAGCAGCCCCGGAGGAGAATCTGACAATCGATTCACGAAAGAACCAGAAATGAAACTGTAAGTACACTTGAATCGTTCTCGTGTTGCTTCCTTTTTTAGTCCTAAACCTTATCATAAACTTCAAGAATGATCCTTG
The DNA here is from genome assembly GCA_907269075.1 of Idaea aversata. Taxonomy (NCBI): domain Eukaryota; kingdom Metazoa; phylum Arthropoda; class Insecta; order Lepidoptera; family Geometridae; genus Idaea; species Idaea aversata. The sequence continues at coordinate 4,045,356 of OU026100.1, forward strand.
AGCCCATAGTCTAGAGTTTCCGGCAGTCTGAATCGACAGGCTTGCTGTATAGATTCTCTAACTAAGCATAACTAGTAAATAATAGTAGATTAATTTATTAGATTCAAATTTATTTTTAATAGTATTCATTTCGTTTTTAATTTTTTGTGAGAAATTATGACTGTGTACGGTACATAGCTCGCTATAGATTTAGAACAGACAAAACCTTGCTCATATTACATAGACGAGTAAATAGTTTTCATTTAATATTTAATAAGAATAAAAAGGCTCTTCCTTATCCCAACCCAACCCTTTATTGCAACTAACGAAGTTACATTCAAGTGCATAGAGACAGAATGTCCGAAGCCCAACGGAAACTGGTTTCTTTGTGAGAATAAGCTAATCACCAACTACTCAACTACGCACTTAGTCTGATGGCATCCAGGAGCTGATCACGAACAAGTTCCTGCCATGGTCCAGCCAATTCACAATGATTATCATGATGGAGGAAGCAAGGGAAAAACTTGACGATCTACTTTACGCCTTAACTTTTCCATACTGTACAAAGGACCAGCTTATCTGAAGAAGACATTGAAACCTAGTCTACCTTAGCCCACCTTATTCATCTGAACTCCGTGAATCTACATAATTTATTCAGCATCCAGGACCCTGAGTGTTGCAGCAACCAAGAACTGTACGTCGTCCTACTTTGTAGTACCTAATCTACGTGATTAGTTTACTTCTAGAAAATATTAAATTAAGAGGTGCAGCAAACCATTGAATAGCCCGACTCAACCTCTAGCCACAGCAGCCCTGCAGATCCAAGAGGAACTGGCAAGGATTCCGGCAACATTTTCTCACAACCTGATAAAAATAGTTGCCGTTCTAAGGGCGGAGGTGTTACGTCACGCCGCTGTAGGCACATAGCATGTTGCAATGAAGACCGGCCAAAAGTGCTGACTCGTTATGACCTCGATCGCAGTAGCCGCGTGCCGTCATATTTCAGCATTCCTATACCTAACATCGGATAGGTCTCACCTTAGGATAATTATTTATAAGTAATATGTAAGATATTTTTAGTTTTAACTCAATAAATGAGTTATGAATCATTTCTCGGTTTCCTTTCGATCCTCCGACTGCCGCTAACGTAATTTGTGTGAGTGGTATAAGCCGCCACTCGCTACAACAACCGACGACGTGGGTTCGATCCGTTGTTATAATGTTCAAATAGTGCTGCACAGGATTGTAAACGTTACGGTGGGCAGAGACTTTTGACCGTGGATTGTACTTAAATCTATCTACTTACATAATTAATTCATAAGTATAGGTACAGTTTAGGATGTGAAATAATTTAGGAGGAAATCTTTTACGAGTCCCTCTCTCCGACAAAAATAGCGCTTACAGGATTGTAAGTAATTTATAAAAAATACTAGCTGTCCCGGCAAACATTGTTTGGCATAAAAAAAACCGGGCCGATTTGTGAATCTAATAGCCTCTACACACGTTACGATTTGGTCGTCCCGACCAAATTGACCCAACCAAATCGGGTATCGCAACACACGCGCACGTAAATCCCTCCGTCCGTCTGTGTGTCTGCCTGTCTGTCATCCGGTTGTATCTCATGAATCGTGATCTTCATCGTGATGGATAGCTAGTTTTTTCACAGATTATGTATTTCTATTATTGTCGCTTTAACAACAACATCAACTAAAAACAGAAAAAAATGAAGTGGGGCTCAAATACAACATGATACGGAACCCTTCGTGCGGGAGTCCGACTCACACTTGTTTGTTTCGAACACGAAGTTGGGTCCGACGCGTACACACGTCCCGATTTGGTCGGAAACAACCAAATCGGGTGGGCGTATCCAATTTGATCAATCACTACATAGTATAAAATAAAGTCACTTTTCGCCGTCCCTATTTCCCTTTGTATGCTTAGATCTTTCAAACTACGCAACGGATTTTGATGCGGTTTTTTTTAATGAATAGAGAGATTCAAGAGGAAGGTTTATATTTATAATACATGCATAATATAGCCGTGCGAAGCCGAAGCGGGTCGCTAGTTAATAATAATTAAGTCGGCCCGACCACGATACACACGTCCCGATTTGGTTGTACACTTGACCCAATCGGGACGTGTGTAGAAGCTATTACTAAACCATTCAGGGCGCCACCCAAACGCATATAAAAAGTTCATTCATATCGGTCCAGCCGTTTAGGAGGAGTTCAGGGAGACATACACGTATACCTCACGCAGCGAATGGTGACCTCTGCCCGTGTTCTGCGCCCGTGAACACGGGCGCAGAACATAATAATACGTCCATTATACAGTAGAATCTATAAGTAGATAGGTAAGTACTAATATTATAAAGCTGAAGAGTTTGATTGTTTGAACGTCCTAATCTCAGGAACTACTGGTTCGAATTGAAAAAATCTTTTTGTGTTGGTTATTCCATTTGTCGAGCAATGCAGGCAATTTTTTATTTTGATATTCTCACGGAATCGGGAGTTACGCGGGTTAAGCCGCGGAGCGTTGCTATTTAAATATAAAGATATTCCAAGCATCCATGATTCCAAGATATTCTAATCCTGTCCTGTCGCTCGCTAGCATCGCTCGCTACTAGCCAGTGTGGCTTTATGCACTACCTGAGCGAAGCCATAACTAATAAAAAAAATTGGTAAAAAAAGTCCCAGCATAGCGCAGCAAGGAACAATATGTAAAATGTATGAAGTTTGGCCAAAGGAAGTGACGTAACTACTTCCAATTTACATAAGAGGATTTATTATTTATCCCCAAAAAATATATTGAAAAACACACGTACCTATATAGTTAAGAACAGGAAAAATTACAACAACTAAATGAAGCCAAACTACAAATTAGCAAATTTGTAAATATTTATCCATTATTTTAGAATACTATTTATTATTTTTATATTATTTTGTTTTAAAATAAATAGTACGTACTAATCGTACCTACCATATACCCTACTCTACTATACAAATTCTAATCTACTTATACATACCTACATCGATATCTTCTATAATATAAAAATCAATTGCTGTTCGTTAGTCTGGCTAAAACTCGAGAACGGCTGGACCGATTTGGCTAATTTTAGTCTTCAATTATTTGTGGAAGTCCAGGGAAGGTTTAAACGGTGAGAATTTAAAGATCGGACTTACGCGGGTGAAACCGCGGGGCGCAGCTAGTATTGAATAAAAATAAGTGTATCAATCGCGTCTTGTTGGCATTCTCTTGCATCTTGATGTCTCAGTTAGGTTGGTAGAAAAAATCGGCCTAATTGAATAGTCTTTGATAAAATGTAGGTAGTGACTAGTATTTCTCTTTGTTTATAACCTCAAATTAAAAACAAACTTAAAAAACTGCCTACAGTTTCCATAAATTATCATTTAAAATGTTACAGTAACTATAATGAATTCAAATCGAGTAAGTAGTTTATCGCGAAAATGTCTAAAGTCAGTATATCGAAATTCAATGTGAACGACAACGCTATTTACATTCAACTTTTGTGGGATTATGATGAGGAAAATCTGTTTCAAATGCATCTGTTTGACGGTAACTATGTCTGGACCGGTGAATTTACCAAGGAATCAGCAGACAAAATTAAAAAGAAGTACGTGAATCCGGAAAAATACAGCGACGATGTCAAAAATTGTTTGACCGGTGAAGATCGGAGTTATTCCTTCAAGTTTGAGCCCCAAGACTCCGTTGCCAAGTTTAGTTGGACCAAGAAGTTTGATGGTTTGACTCAAGTTATGGGTTCAGTCAATCTACATCGAGACCTTTCGGTGGACAAGTTATCTTTCTTAGACTTTCTAATAGATGAGAATACAGAACTAAAAGATACACTTACAAAGTTAGAGGAAAGTAGTGAAACAGTAAGTAAGGAGTTAGCAAAGTATCAAAGTGAAATCGAAGGTTTTTTAGAATACAAAGTTAATTTGGAAAACTCACTTTATGGTAAATTTCATAAGTTACTAAATGAAAAGAAGAAAAGAATAAAATTACTACAAAATACTTTAAGGGACCTCGGGGATTGTAGTAATGTTGATGATGAGATTTAAGGATTCAACAAACAGAATAGGTTCCTAGCGAACGTTAAGGTGTTATAAACTGAGCATAAGTCTGTATGCATGCTAAATAAAAGACCTAATACTTGATCTAATTTTGACTGCACCCGCAGTCTGCATGCAAGACTTAAGTGTCTCATACTCTATAACACTGCAACACACTTTAGGAATGCGTGAAGTCTTTATAAACTGTATTTGCTAATTATGAGTGTTTAATCCGACTGTTCAAGCTTAGGGCATGGCCATACCACAGATACCTCCCAGATTGCACATCGATGTCCCTTCAAGTTAACAAATGTAAGGAAATAGATATGCAGGCACTATCGGAAATAGAGAGGCAGATTTGATGCTCGGATCTTCGGCATGTGAGTGCCATGTGTCTCTATAAACCATACATTGAGGTGACATTGAGGTATGAGGCATCTTTGGCATGATCATACCCTTGTAAAGAATTGATTGTGTTGTACTGTAGGTAAATAAAGTTCTATTTTTTCATGGCCTTCTGTTTTTTTTTATAATAAGCCGTTTCCTTGTCTGATTGAGTTTTGTGCGGTTCAAATAGGAAGAGGCCAGTGTCCAATCACATCTTAACCTCTGCTAGATAAGCTTGAAGATGTAAAGAAGCTAGATCTTTGGTTACTGATATGAATGCAGTGCCATTAGCAAATGTTGCCGTTATGGTGTGGTGTGGCAAATCTGCAGTGGTTGTGACCCAAGAAAACTTCCCTGGGAGAATAAGAACCATTTGTGTTTTTTTTTTGTGAGGGTTCCCTGGTCCCACCTCACTAAGACCTACACCTTACCAAAGCCTTTTTAGCATTATTTTCACCCATCTAGAAGGGCAATGATTTTGGAAGTATGTAATAGATTATGAATCTGCTGAGCAATTATGGGACCACTTTTGAAGTATCTGCTTTCAAACAAAAAAAGAATTTTCCAAATCGGCCTAGGCGTCTCCGAGTAATCGGGGAACATACATTAAAAAAAAACCGACGAATTGAGAACCTCCTCATTTTTTTGAAGTCTGTTAAAAAGAGTCATTACCAACAGTAATTTTCTAAAAACCTAATGACACAAAACCTAATTTCTAAAATCAGGCACGCAACTCCTTTCAGCATTAGCACTATCTCTTAAAGTTTAGGAAACAGCCGAGTTCCACCTTTGGTATAGAATCTGTTAACTTTCCAAGCCACTATGGCCTGTACCTAATTATTTAATTGCACATCATCATGCCACCTACTGTGTTAAGGACATGCACTGAGATATTCTCAGCTTCATTACATATTAAATAACGAAGTCGCTTTCGCTTTTTGTCTCTATGTATTCTTAAATCTTTAAAACTATGCAACGGATTTTGATACTGTTTTTTTTGTTAAATAGAGTGATTAAAGACGAAGGTTTTGGTATATAAAACAAAATTACCACGCGTACGAAGTCGCGCTCGCAGGCAACTACTTGTTTATAAAATAATGAAGATAATATGGTGGTCAGCGGAATCTTGGTCTATAAGGTATTTTCGTTGTAGGTAATCACTACATAGTAATAAAAAAAAGTCGCTTTCTCTGTCCCTATATCCCTATGTACCTATGCTTAAATCTACGCAACGAATTTTGATGCGGTTTTTTTAATAGATAGAGTGATTCAAGAGGAAGGTTTATATGTATACTTAATACATGCATAATATAGTCGTGCAAAGCCGGGACGGGTCGCTAGTTAAGTAATAAAACAACAAAATATGCAACAATAAATATTGTATTTCAGTAAAAAACCTTGCTCTTATTTACGCTCGTTTAGTAGCTTCTTCCAAACAACGTTACAAACTTGGGTTTGTTTTTGCAAGCAGGATGGATGCATCGGTCATCTGGTTTCAGTTCGCGGGCTGGTTTGAACGGGATGCAGAGCGACTTGGCGCCCATTGCTGGGGCTTTCACCTCCGTTGTTGGATCGTCGTCGGTTCTGAAATATTAATGTAGCTTAAATTGTGAGGCTAAACTCTGCAAGAGGCTGTTGAGAGTTGAGAGCACTGAATTTTCAGCCAGTCCTAAGTTCTTAGGGCTTTAAAGTAAGGGAGAGTGCAGTGAGTTATTGGTGCTTAAAACGGCCAAGTGCGAGTCGGACTCGCGCACGAAGGGTTTTCGTACTATGTTGTGCCCAACTTAAAAAAATCGTTTTCTTTTTTAGTATTTGTTGCTAAAGCGGTCTAAGAAATACATACATAATCCCTATCTCCAATATTCACATCATACTTTGCCATTGTTATTGTAAAGGGCCTCTATGTGTTAGCTTCGGCTCCACGCACATCTTCCAAAGGTCCGGGGCTATGGAGCCCCGTGATATATTATCTTTGAATAACATTAATTAAAGTTGCTGCCGCTGTATAAAGTCCAATATGTATTGAACATATTGGCCCATATGTATAGGACATATTGGCCCACATGTATATAGGGCATATTGGCTAATATGTATATGGCATATTGGCCCATATGTATAGGGCATATTGGCCTATATGTATAGGGCATATTGGCCCATATGTATAGGGCATATTGGCCCATATGTATAGGACATATTGGCCCATATGTATATGACATATTGGCCCATACGTATAGGACATATTGGCACATATGTATAGGGCATATTGGCCCATATGTATAGGACATATTGGCTCATATATATAGGACATATTGGCCCATATGTATAGGACATATTGGCCCATATGTATAGGGCATATTGGCCCATATGTATGGGATATATTGGCCTATATACAGCAGCAGCAACTTTAATCCATGTTATTCAAAGATTTCACGGTGTAGTGCATGAGACATGTATTAAACTAAAAATTTAATTATATTATAAAAGTAACTACGGTATGAGACTGACCTCGCACTATCGTTCTTGATGTTATCCTCGCAGGGTGTCTCACCACAGAAGGGAGCGAGCAGTATGTGCTTACGTTCGAGCGCTGCCGTGAACTCATCCCATTTGGTTACAGCTGATAGACGTGAATCGCGCTCTTTTGTCGCTCTGGAAAACGAATAATGTAGCATTATATTAATACACTAGCGACCCGCCCCGGCTTCGCATGGCTAAATTAAGCATGTATTCTACATATAAACCTTCCTCTTGAATCACTCTATCTATTAAAAAAAACCGGATCAAAATCCGTCGCGTCATTTTAAAGATTTAAGCATACATAGGGATATAGGGACAGAGAAAGCGATTTTGTTTTATACTATGTAGTAAAGGTGCACCCCACAATTTTATTCACATGAGTCCCCATTCTGCTGGAATTTTGGAATCAAAAATATCCTTATGTTTTTCGCCATACCCTATACGACAACTATGCCGATTCTCATGGACCTGTAAACCTAGATGGACACAGGCTACTTTTTATTCCAATATCGAATTACATAAATGAATTTTATAATTTTACTATAGGTATGTACTAGCGACCCGCCTCGGCTTCGCACTATATTAGGCATGTATTATACATATAAACCTTCCTCTTGAATCACTCTATCTATTAAAAAAAATCTGCATCAAAATCCGTTGCGTAGTTTTAAAGATTTAAGCATACATAGGGATATAGGGACAGAAAAAGCGACGATGTAGTGATAATCTAGCTGCACTCCGCGGTTTCACCGGCTTAACTCCCGATCCTGTGGGAATATCGAGATAAAAAGTTACTATGTTACTCCCAATGAATCAATGTATCCTCATACCAAGATTCATCAAAATCGTTCTAGTAGTTTTGGAGTCAATTCGTTACAAACATAAAAATCTTTCCTCTTTCTAATATTAGTCAAAAAGTATACAGTCATACATAAAGATAAGATCCCTCGATACCAGTCATTAAAGTTTGAATTAAATAAATTTAATAAATTCCTAGTACTTATAGGTAAGTATATATTAACCTTTCAAACATCTGTCGATGTATTCCCTCGAGCATATCAAGTATTTTGTCACCAACTTCAGTCCGCTTGATGGTACTCTTTTGACCGTCGACTCTCTTCACAGCGACCACTTCGCCTTTAGCCATGTCTTTAGGACCGAGCTCTACGCGTATCGGTACCCCCTGGAAAACATTCAGATGTATGAATAAATAAATTTAAAAAATATTGCAGGACATTTCACACATCGCCATTTAGCCCCAAGCTAAGTAACTAGACTTGTTTTATGGGTGCTAGACAATAGAAATACTTATACTTATAATACTTATTATACATAGAAACAACTAGACCACAAACAAATTTCAAATAGCATAAATACTAGTTGCTTCCGTAACACATTGACTAGGGACTGGTTGAGTGCTGCTTCCTAACTTGGTGAACTATAAATCTATTTTATTGCTTTCCTTATTTTATTGTTTATTTGTTTTCTCTTTTACATTTAGTTTTTGGTTGTTTCCGTTTATTGGTGTTCTTTCTTTATTTGTTTTATTTTCTTTTTTCTGTTTTTTTTTTCTTTTCTTAATATATATAGGTACTTATATAAGTATTTTATATGATATTATTTAAGTATTTATTTTATGTTATTGTGGTGTGGGTTTGGTACCTATGCTTCTCGGACGGATGTGATATTGCAAAGTGTTTAGAGTCTATATGCGAAAGCTCATAAATGGTGTGTAGAATTAATTTTATATATCTTATGCTGTATTGTTCACTGTCTGCTTTCCGAATAAAATAAAATAAAATAAAATAAATAAATAAATAAAATACTTGTCTGAGACGGGAATCGAACCTGCAAGCCTGTGTTTGGCAGTCCGGCATGGTGACCATATGCCAACTGGGTCGTCAAAAATAATAAGAAGTAGGTATAAAAAAATGGTAAGGATATAATAGGTATGGATAAATAAAATACCAAGACTTATTAATGAATAAAATTCCTAATAAATTGTATTTATAAAATAATAAGACCAACTATCTTACGCCCGCATTCACAAACAGTAGGTACTTAAGTTGCTCTTAGATAAGTGAACGCACTGCGCTAAATGCGACCCTATGATTGGTCAATTGACGACCCGGTTCGCACAATGATCACTACCCCGGACTGCTTAACACAGGGTTGCGGGTTCGATTCCCGCCTCAGACATGTATTTATGCTTTGATATTTGTCTGTGGTCAGAAGGCCAATTCTCGTAAATAATATGGTTTCAATTACATTTCAATATCATTCCGATTGCATTTCGATTGCAAAAGAAGTCAGTTTATTTTTTACAAAAAGCAAACATTGAGGGTATTTTGAGCTACTTTGAGGGTATTATTTGTGCAATCGAAATGATATTGAAATGTAATTTGAACAATGTTAATTACGAGAATTGGCCTTCTGGTCGTTTCTATGTATAATAATAAGTATAAATTTACAAAAGAAAAGTATTTATGTAGTATATCCGTTGTCTAGCACCCATAACACAAGTCTAGTTACTTAGCTTGGGGCTAGATGGCGATGTGTGGAATATCGTGCTATATTTATTTATTTATTACAAGCTGCGTCCCGCGGTTTCACCCGCGTAAGTCCCGATCTCGTGAGAAATTCGGGATAGAAAGTAGCCAATGTGTTAATCCGGGTCTCTAGCTATTTACATACCGAGTTTCAACGCAAACAGTTCGGTAGTTTGTGCGTGAAGGAGTAACAAACATACATACACACACACAAACTTTCACATTTATAATACACTAGCTGCGCCCCGCGGTTTCACCCGCGTAAGTCCCGATCCCGTAGGAATATCGGGATAAAAAGTAGCCTATGTGTTAATCCAGATCTCCAACTATCTACATACTGAGTTTCATTGCAATCGGTTCAGTGGTTTTAGCGTGAAGGAGTAACAAACATACATACACACACACAAACTTTCACATTTATAATACATACTAGCGACCCGCTCCGGCATCGCACGGTTATATTATGCATGTATTATACATCCCTACCTTTGTACCTTCCTCTTGAATCACTCCATCTATTAAAAAAAACCGCATCAAAATCCGTTGCGTAGTTTTAAAGATCTAAGCATACAAAGGGAAATAGGGACATAGGGACGGCGAAAAGTGACTTTATTTTATACTATGTAGTGATTAGTCAGGATTTTTTTATTAAAAACACCATATACAAACCTTCAGCTCCCAATTATTAAACTTCCACCCTGGCGAGTAGTTATCCCTGTAGTCCCCTTCAGCCCTGATGCCCTTCGCGACCAGGTCATCGACTAAGGTCTTACAGGAGTCGATGAGAGATTTCCTTTCGTCTTGTTTGGTGGAGGCGGTGATGCCGCAAGGTACGACTATGGCTTGGATGTCGGCGATGCGCGGGGGCAGCACTAGGCCTTGATCGTCGCCGTGTACTAGAATCATTACACCTGTAAACAAATATAGGTATCTTAGTAGGTAAACATTCATCTTTTGCGCTTTTCAGCAGATGAAAAATTAAGGAAATATGTTTTAACTTTTGTGCTTTTTTTGTTTAAAAAACATAACGCGTTGTAAAAAAAAACTAATTTTTTACCACCAAAAATTCCATCCTCCACTTCTTCTCACACTCCTTCTTTCTAGATTGAGAGAAAGGTGTGAACTTCAGAAAGGAGGCTTGGAGGTACGAGGTGGTGTGTACGGTCGGCTGTATAACTGCAGACCCACCGTAGAGCTCCAAAACGGCTGTTATAAGGATGTTTTCAACACAAGCAAGATTCTAGGCACCTGCTTTATTTGAAGTTTAAAGTCTTCTAACTCATCAATTTATCAAACATAAATAATTAGAATGAAAACATTACCATACTCCATAGTTTTAGCACGTTTTTCATTAAAAAAAGAAGTTTTATTTGTTTTATAATGAATTTTACCGACATCTTTAATAATTGTTGTCATATTTCAGCCAATTAACTCAAAACTACTCCGTCAATTAGTGGTAACTGTATGAAAATCTGTTTAGTGGTTTTCTGCGATTAACGCGTTCAAATAGACAGACAGACGTGCCCCCGCGCGTACTTTTGTAAAATATATAAAATGCCTGAACCTTTATCTGTCACCTAATTAGTTTAGTCCTTACCAATAGTCCTGGTAGTCAATCCCCATGAGTTTTGATAAACGTATGCCTTCTCGTGGGTGTCCGGGTCGTCGTACACAACCTCGAACATCTTGGAGAAGTTCTGCCCCAAGTGGTGACTCGTTGCTCCCTGAAATTATGTTTTAATTCGTATTTAACGTGCAGTGGTAAGGTAGTCGCTACTTGATTCGCACTAAAATGAAACTTTATAAATCTATACATATAAAATGCTTTGTCCTGACTGACTGACGGATCAACGCACAGCCTAAACTGCTGATCGTAGAGAGACCTGAAATTTGGAGAGTGTGTTCTTTGTATGACGTAGGCATCCGATAAGAAAGGATATTTCGAAATTCTACCCTTTAGGGGGTGAAAAAGGGGGGAAAGTTTGGGACAACGTGATTCCTAAGTCCATTATCAACTTCTACGCGGACGAAGTCGCGGGCATAAGCTAGTAATAAATAAAATATTGTAGGACATTCCACACATTGCCATCTAGCCCCAAGCTAAGTTACTTGACTTGTGTTATGGGTGCTAGACAACGGATATACTACTGATATGCTTTTCTTTTGTAAATATATACCATAGACTAACAATATCTATGATATATACTTATAATACATAGAAACAACCAGACCACAGACAAATATCTAAGCATAAATACTTGTCTGAGGCGGGAATCGAACCCGCAACCTTGCGTTTGGCAGTTCGGCATGGTGACCATTGTGCTAACTGCGTCGTCCATATATTCATATATTTCAATTAAAAAAAATTGCTGTCTGTAAAGTCGGTTTACGGACCATAATTTGACGTGATAACGTCATAAGAATTGTCAACTGTCAATAACTCACGTTCCCGGAACGTGAGTGACATAGCTATGGTTACCTTGCCAATAACGGAACGTGAGCGATGACGTCACAGTTTTTCGTGAGTGCTGCCGATGTTCATCAATTTAATAGAAATTATCACGTAAAAAAAATTAACAATCCCAATTACCTGTATTCCCCTCCCTGAAGCCGGAACATAAGCCTCGACAGTGGTCGTATAGACGCCTCCAGCGAACTTTTCCTTCTCTGTCTTACGTCCCTTTATGACAGGGACAGCTAGCAACTCTTCGTATACTTGAGCATATAGTTCTGAAAGGAAAAAAAAAGACATTTACAATGTAGTGTAAGAATACAGACAAGTGAAACCAGTGGTAAAAGTTATAGACAAAAATACAATGTAAACATAGTAATGTGATATTGCATTGCACCTGCACCGATAAGAAGATGTGTCAAGGGCAAGGTTATACAGGAATCAATATTGTATGAGACGGTCAAGTGACGTAGTATGTACCTAGTTTAATTAGTGTAAAAATCCCTGCTTTAACTCAATAAATATTTAGTAAATAGTGAACCTTCCGAGTGTTAATATCTCCTCCATCGCTACATCACAACAAGTTTAATAACGCGATTGCCTTATTATGTGCTACTCCATAAAATATTTCCAGCAAAAAAAATATGTTTATTTGCATAAAGCCGCATTGACGTTATCTTTAAAATTGATATTTTTATTATCATCATCCTTCATTTGGTTGCCTGGAAGAAACAGCTTTTTTTCAGGCCGCTTAAGTTGTCATTCTATGACCCATATTAATATACTCAAGATATGTTTTAGAATAAGACAACGTCTTGAGTAACAATCTGAACTTAAAATTAGATTTACGTACGTGACGTTTTGGAATACGATTTTTTTTGTGTGTGCAATAAAGCGTTCTTGCAAACATATTTAAAATGTGTGGCTTCAGAACGTACGAACGAACAGAAGAAGCAACAAGAAATGGGAGGTAATAAGTAAAACTACCGCTTACCTAATATTTGCAGCACTTCTTCGGCTGCTTCCTCCTGGAACCTGAAGGCAGTGTGTCCTTCTTGCCAGAGGAACTCCCGAGTACGAAGGAACGGCTGAGGCTGTTTGAACTCCCATCTCTACAGAAGAAGATAGTAAAGATATTACAATCCTAAAGGCTCATTCACAAACCATCGGAAGGCTACCGAAACGAATAAAACTGAAAAGACAAGGATGGCAACACGCCAAAAGTTGCGGGAGTGAAAGAACAGCTATATTTTGTTTTATTTCGGTTGCCTTCCGACTGTTTGTGAATGAGCCCGAAACGAATAAAACTGAAAAGACAAGGATGGCAACACGCCAAAAGTTGCGGGAGTGAAAGAACAGCTATATTTTGTTTCATTTCGGTTGCCTTCCGACTGTTTGGGAATCAGCCCGAAACGAATAAAACTCAAAAGACAAGGATGGCAACACGCCGTAAGTTGCGGGAGTGAAAGAACAGCTATATCTTGTTTCATTTCGGTTGCCTTCCGACGGTTTGTGAATGAGCCTGCTAACCATACTTAATGAGACAATATCTCGTTCGGGAGAGCCGTACCTACACCTAGGATCTTAAGAGACAAGGGTAAGGGAATGTCTTTTCTAATAAGAGTTACTACAGCAAAAAGCAGTTACGAGATCGAAATGTTAATAGTAAAATAACGCTTTGAAACTATACATCCGTCAAATGGGTTGAGTTAAATGCCTAAATTACGCTCAGCTTTACTAACATTAGCTTGTTTAATTTTATATGTAAAAAACTAGTACTGCCGTCTACCGAGGCATAAAGCTAGTCCTTTATGCCTCGGATGCATAGTTTCAAAGCGTTTTTTTAACCGACTTCAAAAAAAGGAGGAGGTTCTCAATTCGGTTGTATGTATGTTTTTACCAAAAACATTTCGATGTTTGTTTTAGTAAGCCCTATTAAAATATATGGTGTGTAGTTGTAATTAATTGAACTTGAGCATAGCATTAAAGTATTATTTGTTTATTTATCCAGAAAACAAGCATAGCAAATGGATGTCATCAAGGGCCGGCCATGGTTCCTTTAGCAAACACCTGCCCCCCGGTCGCCGTAACTTATGTCACGACGCAAACTAAGGTGCGGCACCGATTCATGCTTTCCTGACGTGTACAATCTGGGGACTTCAAATCGCGAGTGAATTAGGTATCTTCTAGACACTATCTTCTAGACACCACGTGCTACATCTTAGGCCGCATCGTCACCTACCATTAGACTAGTGTGATAGTCATCAAACGCTTACCTAACATTTGTAATCAATCAGAAGGCCAATTCTCGTAAATAATATTGTTTAAATTACATTTCAATATCATCCCGATTGCATTTCGATTGCAAAAGATACCTTCAAAGTCAGTTTTTTTTACAAAAAGCTAACTTTGAGGGTGTTTTGAGCTATTTTGAGGGTATTATTTTTGATCGAAATGCAATCGAAATGTAATTTGAACAATGTTATTTACGAGAATTGGCCTTCAGGTGGTAATCAAAATAACTTACAACAACATTATTCCACTGGTTAAGTTTATAAGGCAGGTCCCTGTGGCTCTGTATCCACTTAGCATAAGCCGGATACATGACAGTCTCCGATGTGGGTCTAATGGCTATGTGTTCAGCTAGCTCTGATGATCCGCTGTGGGTCACCCACGCCACTTCTGGGGCGAAGTCTGCTATGTGGTCCTTCTCTCTTTCTAAGGCGGCCTGAGGTAATAAAAAAGTTTGACTGAAAGAGGTTGTAGAAGTTGTGAAAGTTTGTGTCCGTCCGGCCGGCCTGAGCGATAGCTTTGAGGTTAAAGTGGGAGTGCACCAGGGATCAGCTTTAAGTCCATTACTTTTCAACTTGGTTATGGATTATATAACAAATTATATCCAAGCCCCGCTACCATGGAGCCTACTATATGCAGACGACATCGCGCTAGTATCCAGCACACCTACACAACTCCAAAAAGACTTATCGGACTGGACACGAGCCCTCGAAAAGTACGGCCTCCGCATCAGCAAATCTAAAACAGAACACATGGAATGTCTCTACGACCCAGACCCTGATTATAATCCAGCTACCATCTACTACCCCGATGGATCACCAGTACCAAAGGTTTCGCAGTTTAAGTACTTGGGTTCATTGATGACAGCAGATGCAAACATCGATGCAGATGTAGCCCATAGAGTAAACGTGGGGTGGCAAAAATGGAGAAGCTTAACTGGGATTCTGTGTTGTGACCCACGAATGCCAATTCGAACAAAGGGAAAAGTATATAAAACAGCAATCCGACCTGCTTTATTATACGGAGCCGAATGCTGGACCGTTAAACAAAGTCATGAACAGAAACTACACGTAAATGAAATGAAAATGCTGAGATGGTAAGGGGGTGTAACTAGGTTAGATAAAATCAGAAATGAATATATAAGAGGCACCTTTAAAGTAGCCCCGATAAATGAAAAATTAACAGAAAGTCGACTAAGATTGTACGGACACGTTATGCGGAGAGACAATGACTATGTGGTTCGCAGGGCGCTGGAGTTACCCGAAATAAAACGAGGAAGGGGGCGCCCCCCCGGCACCTGGTGGACTAACATGACCCGAACCATAAAACAGGCTAATATAGATATACGGACAATCCAGGACAGAACTGCCTGGCGCAAAATAATTAGGAGAGCCGACCCCACCTAAAGTGGGAAAAGGAAAAGAGAAAGAAGAGAAGACTGAAAGAGGTTGTAATATTGCAAATGGTTTTAAAGGTGGCCGCGCTACAATTATACATAAGTGCCCTGAACTAGGAAAACGATTTCAATTGATTTTTGATAGTGGGTGTCTTTTTTATGGTTTTCGGGTACCCGAAAACTATTAAAACGACAGCAATTTTAACAGGCCCTTGACACTATTGGACCGACTTTAATGAAACTTTGTATTATGAAGATACATTGAACCCTTGCCTTGGGAGTAATATAGCTTACCCGAACTAGAAATAGAATATCGATTTATTTTCGATTGTGAGTGTCGCTTTTAGGTATTCGAAAACCATGAAAACGATACCCACTATCGCACATGATCCCATTAGGTATTTAAATGGTGTTTGCAATAAAGAATTTGCTATCTATTTATTATCCACAAAATGATGTATGATGAATAGGATCTGAAATTACCGAATTATGAACATTTAGCATATTATACAGACTTATTTTTATGTCGCATTTCCCACGGACTTAGGACTGACGTGAATAATAAATAATAAATAAATATTGCAGGCCAATCCACACATCGCCATCTAGCCCCAAGCTAAGTAACTAGACTTGTGTTATGGGTGCTAGACAACGGATATACTACTTATATACTTTTCTTTTGTAAATATATACTTATAATACATAGAAACAACCAGACCACAGACAAATATCTAAGCATAAATACATGTCTGAGGCCGGAATCGAACCCGCGACCCTGTGTTTGGCAGTCCGGCGGCATGGTGACCATTGTGCCAACTGGGTCGTCGAATCTGCTAGTAACAAATGGAACGTACCTTAGACACGAATATAGGGAAGTATCCATCTTTGACACCAAGTTTCCTGAACTCCGTAGTGAGGAACGTACGTATCCTGTCCCAGATGCTGTACGACCACGGACGGAGGATGTAGCAACCGGATATGTCGTAGTAATCTATCATTTCAGCTGGAAAGAAACAAACAAATTATTATAAACATTTTCTAATTATTATATGAGGTACAATCAACGGTCAAAAGTCTTTGCCCACCGTAACGTTTACAACCCTGTGCAGCACTATTTGAACATTATAACAACGTAACCTGTGGATCGAACCCACGTTTGTGTAGCGGGTAGCTTTTTTATTTTAAGTGTGTTGGATTTATTCTGCAATTTATTTCTAGAAATATTTTTGGATATTTTTGCCTTTTTAGGGTTCCATACTTTAAAAGGTAAAAAAAGGAACCCTTATAAGATAATTTTCTTGTCTGTCCGTGTGTCACCACAGATTTTCTCAAAAACGGGTGGACCTAGCAAGTTGAAATTCATACCAGATACTGAGGTCTATAATTATAGTCACCAGGTGTATAAAAATCAATATCCTGAGTCAACACGATAAAAAGTTATGGGCAAATTTTCATTTTCGCGAAAACTTTTAAGTACCAAAATTTACCCTAATTTTCAACTTTTTTATATTTCAGATTTTTCCCTTTACTTGTGCTGTAAGACCTTGCTTTTGACCAAAATTGACAATTCCAGGTCAACCGGGCCGGAAGTCGGAACTACCCTATAATAATACCCCTATAGGTTTTGAGTCGAAAACCTATATGGTAGTTCCCGTTGACCTAGAATCACGAAATTTGGCAAGAAGTACAGCATATTCCAAAAAATTAAAGGGTGTTTATATAAATAATACATTCATAAAGAAACCAATTTAACTTGACCCTTACATTGTATGGACGCCCAAACGTAATGGGGGTCAAGTTAAATTGGTACCTACCATACTACTGCAAGGGTAGAGAAAGAGAGTTGAAACTAATGTACGTCTTCGCACTTGACCGGTTATTTGTTTACTTACATTTAGTAATGACCTGCGAGTACCATTCAGGCAGGTCTGTGTCCTTGCTGGCCTCTAACCCAAGTCTAGTCACTTTCTTTACACCGCTCGAGCTCTCCTCTTTTGATGGTTTTGGAGACTGAAACGGAAATAACAATTATGTATAGTACATTGTTACCCTAGGTGTGAAAGTCACTCATTGAGTCCCGAGACGGAGTTTGGCGCCTGAGCGTAGCGAGGGCGCTAATAGTTCGAGGGACTAAATGAGTCTTACACCCGAGGTAAACACTGTGTTTTTCATTACGAATAATACATAAAATTCTTCCTAACAACGAGAGTGAATGAGAGACTCCATACTACCTGATCATCTTAGAAGGTTTAAGCAAGCAAGGTTAAAGCAAGGAGGTAAGGTTTTTGAAGTTCCTAATGAGTAATGATATTGATACTGGCTACATGCACAATGCACAAGCCGTGCGAAGCCATAATTTGACATGAGAGCTGTCAGTGAAAGTTATTTTCCCTAGGGCTGGTAGTTTTATTTTCTACACGCTCTTCAGGCATCTTTAGACCTACTTTCGGAGTATGAGTAATGAAAAAAATATTACAAAACAATTTTTTATCACATTGTGATATTGTGACATCTTTGTTTTGTAGGCTCTAAAATATTGGACTGATTATGATGAATTGAAATATGGAGAGTAACATAGGCTACTTTTTATCCCGACATTTCCCCTAGCTAAGCTACACTAATTTCAAAGAGGAATAAGCTTTGAAACTACTGGATCGATTTTGATGAAACTTGGTATGAGTATACATTGATTCATTGGGTGAAACATAGGCTACGCAGGTGATACTGGAGGGCGCTGCTAGATACTTTTATTTACAGGGTGATTTTTTCATGTGGGCCTTCAGGGCTATATCCTAAACTATAAGAGATAGCAAAAAATGCTGAAAGGAGTTGCGTGCCCAACTTTGATAAAAACTAAAACTGCATCAGTAGATTTTTAAAAAGTCAATTACCCTAGCCAGGAATCGAACCTGTTGATTATGCAAAAAAATAATCATCCTATATTTTTATACCAATCGATAGTGTTGCTCATAGAGATTGATTCCTGGAAACAAACATAGTATGGCAAATCAAAGCAAATAGCTCTTTTTTGTAGTTTTCACCAATTTTCATCGTTCTGTCTCTGACAAAATAATAGCGTATGAAGCATAGAGGGGAAGATATATTTCTATTTTTTTAAAATTATGTTCTAAATTCTCTACTTCACTAAAAATTTGTTAAAAGCAGTTTATTTTTTTTGTGAAGCAGTTTGATACGTCATAGCCATACCTCCTCACCACCTTTTTCAGGGACAGTAGGTATGAAAATTACAGAAGACTACAAAAATAGCTATTTCTTTTGATTTGCCATACTATGTTAGTTTCCAGGAATCAATCTCTATGAGCAACACTATCGATTGGTATAAAAATATGGATGTCCTGGTTATAGATCTAACTAACCTGTTCCTTAACTTTGGCCTCCTTTTTAACCTCCTTAGGCTTGTCCTTCTTCTCCTTAGGCTTGGTGTCGCGAGCCTGCGCGGGCGCAGCGTACGCCGCGCCAGTCTCTGCTTGGTATCTCGCCTTTAGTTCTAGAAGCTTCTTCACTTCAATGTCTATGGTTGCCTGCGGATATAAACATTACAATAGAGCAGCATGCGAGAGGAAATGCTTAAGAGGAAATGGTACCGGGCGCTCTTTCTATACAAACGTAGTCGACTGTTTCCTCGCTGGATATGACACTAGAGCAAATATTTTTATTGCATAAAACTTATAACTGCCATGACCATGCCCCTATGATTTTAATTTTTTTTTAATGTTAATTTCTATGATATTTGAGACATAGGGGCATAGTCATGGCAGTTATAGGTATTATGCATGTATGCTGTATCAGCAACTACGTAAAGTTAAATTTTCCAAAAATCCTTTTTTTGGCTGGTGCTTACGCTATCAACTATCTTATTGGTTTGAGCTATGCGTTGATATAATAGTCAGTTAGTCAGTCAGGAATTTGAATTTGTTTCAAATTGTTTTCTTTTAAATTTATAAATGGCCATATTGTGTGTGTAATTGAGTCTTAGTAAAGTTTTATTACCTTATCAGCCTTCTTTGTCTTCAGATCTCTGACAAGATCTCCTTGTTTACCCACTTCCGCCGCGAGGAGCGACGCTTTGTCGTCACTTCCGTTCATTGTTGTTTGCTGTTGTAAAAAAAACATTATTATTGTCATCAATTGCCATTGATTATGAATACTGTAGGTATAGGTGAATACCGCATAAACAAATTAGCGTACGTGCATTTTAGTAACACTATCTGTTTTAAATCTTATAAAACCTAATAAATTCTAATAAAAAATGAAGAATTCTATCCGTTGTCTGGTTACCACAACACAAGCCTAGTTGCTAAGCTTGGTGCTAGATGGCGCTGTTTTAATGTCCTGTAATATTTATTCCCGCCACAAACACCAAAATTAAATGAAACGGGGTCGATCATCCGTTTTAGGGTTCATATACATACAGGGTGTCCCGTAATGAATGGCCAAGCGGGCACCTACGGATAGAGGACACTGTGCCGGATCAGAAAAACGAAAGTGATGTTCTATGAAAGTCTCTCGGTTTCCGAGATATCCGCCATTTTAAAAAAATTAAAAATTTCACTCTGTTCTCTATGTTTTGTGATGCCAAAACTGCAAATGAAGGAATTATCCCAATCTGTTTTTTGGATAGTATTTCAGGATAAATGTGCTATCGAATGCAAACAATATTTTTTATGACACATTGAACGTTTTTTTTTAAACTAAGATTTTACTCAAACTTCATGGTTTTTTAATTTTTTAACCTGAACTTTAATCTTTCCCGGTGTAAAAAATGTATGGTCACCCTAGTGCCAAATTAAAAAAAAACTTGCCTATTTCACTGAGATTCTGAAATGGTATAATATATGCATCACAAAACATAGAGACCGGAGTGAAATTTTTAAAAA
Organism: Idaea aversata; assembly: GCA_907269075.1. NCBI lineage: Eukaryota > Metazoa > Arthropoda > Insecta > Lepidoptera > Geometridae > Idaea > Idaea aversata. The sequence continues at coordinate 4,065,902 of OU026100.1, forward strand.
ATTTCAAATGGCGGATATCTCGGAACCCGAGAGACTTTCATAGAACATAACTTTCGTTTTTCTGATCCGGCACAATGTCCTCTATCCGCTTGACCATTCATTACGGGACACCCTGTATACCTCAAAAAGGTAAAAAAAGGAAACCTAAGTTCTCTTGTCCGTCTATCCATCTGTCTGTCTATTTTTATAGAACTTACATTTTGTTTGGAGACAGCAGCGGTTACGTTCGGTGTCCAATCAGTGCCTGTCACTGATTTATATTGTGCTTTTAGATTTAGTAAATTCTTTATCTGTAAAATAAAATAATTACAGATTACCACGAGAGGGTAATGTTTTTAATACCCTTTGTTTATTTAAACGTAACTTGATAAATACTTAAGACCAGTGTGAGGCTGTAAATTTCCATACAAAAAGCGGTAACGTTTCCCCTCCATAAACGAAGACCGATTTTAAAAAAATTTGAAAATATTCTAGATCTAATGGAAAACTAGGTTTAACCGTTTTTATTTTAAAGAAATATTAAGCCTAAGATAAAAGTTATTAGTATCTGAATATCTATATTTTTCACTTAAAAACTTCATCGAGCGTTTCAATTGTTTTTTAATAGACTAAACTGAATTACCAAAAAAGAAAAACGTATAAACCTAGAATAAGATGCAGTGAATTAAATGAGACCAAATTTATTTCATTTTGTGAAGAATAAAGGGGGTAAAAACGTTACGGCCCGCAACATTATTTGAAAGCAAAATGAAGGCAATTACGTCCGAACTTAAACTCTCTCTATCGCACGATACGGGTCATTTTTGAAAATACCTACTCGCGCCGCGTATCGAAAACTCATGATTGTCTTAACAGATTTTAATAAATGAGGTATTGATAGCTTTTTATTTTCTAAACTAGTTCCAAATCGCTCCATAGATGGCGCTAAAATCGAATTATAGACAATCATTTTTGTCTTTTTTATTGCCTTTATGGGTAAGGCAAAGGGTTTATTAGCTCATACAGCCTCAGTTCACACTTTGTCGATTTCTACTGGCCTTAGATATTATTTCATTTTTAATCCTGTGGCATACTGGTTTATTTATCGAGGCTTCTGTTAATACCTAGTTCTAATTATTTTTGAGAAAGCCTTACTTAAAAAAATATCTTTGTTTGACTCAGCTTTGAAACTTGTTCAATTTTGATGAAACATCGTATAGATGAAATTTCGCATAGTCACTACATAGTATAAAATAAAGTCACTTTTCGCCGTCCCTATTGTATGCTTAGATCTTTAAAACTACACAACGGATTTTGATGCGGTTTTTTTTAATAGATAGAGTGATTCAAGAGGAAGGTTTAGATATAATACATGTATAATACAGCCGTGCGAAGCCGGGGCGGGTCGCTAGTACTTAATATTACAAATGTGAAAGTTTATGTGTATGTTGGTTACTCCTTCACTCAAAAACTACTAAACCGATTACGATAGAACTTAGTCAGCAGATAGCTGGAGACCTAGATAAACACATAGGCTACTTTTTATCCCGATATTCCCACGAGATCGGGACTTACAAGGGTAAAACCGTGTGGCGCAGCTAGTTTAAAAAAAACTAAAATTACCTCAACATCAACAACAGATTTCTCCGCCTTTTCCGATTTGATTTTCCTCACTTTGTCGCCCTGAGCGGCGATCTGCGACAAAAGTTGCGCGACTTGACTGTCGTCGGACTGTGGAGCCGGCTGGGAAGCTGGTTGAGGAGCTGCTTGCGCCGGAGTTGTGCCTGGTTTCCAATCCTGGAGAAAGTAAATTGAATGAACTATAGGTAGATATTACCTATAACTTATTTTTTTCACAAAAATACTAGCTCCAAACTAGGCTTGTATTATGGGTACCAGACAAGGGATAAAATCATAAGTTTTTTTTCCGGTAGTTATTATGTAACTCATTTGTGAGTGGTGGTTGTAAAAAGGTTTTGTTTAAAATTTCCTGTTCTTTTCTTTTTTCTTTGTGTTCTTACCTACAGAATTAATTAATTACTTACTTTCCCAGTAGCAGCTTTGTATTTGGCTTTTAATTCCAATAACACTTTAACTGCCTCGTCGACTTTGGCCTTCTCTGCCTTCGACGTCTTCAATGTACGAACCAAATCACCTTGCTTCGTGATTTCTTGATCGATAGATGATGCGTCACCTGATTGTGGGGGAGCTGATGATGGAGTCGCTCCGGGTTTCCAATCCTAGAAAAAATGTTTTTTTATTTAAAAAACCGACTTCAGTTACGCTCAATGCCAATAATATTCAAATTAAAAACCACACTTAAACTTGTTACATTTAGATTTCTGTTCTTTTCTTTTATTATCTGTAGAATTAATTTTTTACTAACTTTTCCAGTAGCAGCTTTATATTTGGCTTTTAATTCCAATAACACTTTAACTGCCTCGTCGACTTTGGCCTTCTCTGCCTTCGACGTCTTTAATGTACGAACCAAATCACCTTGCTTCGTGATTTCTTTATCGATAGACGATGCGTCACCTGATTGTTGGGGAGCTGGTGATGGAGTCGCTCCGGGTTTCCAATCCTAGGGAAAATAAGTAATCGAAGTCGGACTTCAGTTACGCACAATACCAATTATATTTAAATTAAAGACCACACGTAAACTTGTTACATTTAGATTTCTGTTCTTTTCCTTATATTATCTGTAGAATTAATTTTTTACTAACTTTTCCAGTAGCGGCTTTATATTTGGCTTTTAATTCCAATAACACTTTAACTGCCTCGTCGACTTTGGCCTTCTCTGCCTTCGACGTCTTCAATGTACGAACCAAATCACCTTGCTTCGTGATTTCTTGATCGATAGATGATGCGTCACCTGATTGTGGGGGAGCTGATGATGGAGTCGCACCGGGTTTCCAATCCTAGGGAAAACAAGTATTTAAAAAACCGACTTCAAAGCCAAGCTAATTAATTAACTGAACACGCGACCAATTGAGAACCTCCTTCTTTGAAGGCGGTTAAAAATAAACAGGTGCAACTACACCTGGTTTCCAATCTTGTAAAAATATTAACTACTAATTATCATCATTCTCACTTGTATGAAATTATAAATGTGAACTGTAAAAGCAACTCTGTCTATTACGTTTCCACGCGTAAACCGCTAAACCAATTTTAACCGATTGAAATCGCTGACTGTTCTCAGCTTTGGCTGCCTTTAATAACCATACCAAATCTCTTTGCTAGCACATCAAAACACTTACCTGTCCAGTAACTGCCTTGTATTTAGCCTTCAAGTCCAATAACAACTTGACTGCCTCGTCGACTTTAGCCTTCTCAGCCTTGGCCGCTTTCAATGACCGCACCAATTCCCCTTGCTTCGTAATATCTTCGTTTATTTTACTGGCGTCCACTGTAGGGGTCGCTTGTTTCGTTGGAGTTGTTTGGACTGGTTTTGGCTAAAAATAAAAATACAATTTATCAATATAAAAAAAAACGAATCGCCGAAATGTATGTTACGTGCATAACTTCAATTTGAACACGAATTTCAATAATATTTTTTTTGTGTGTTTGTTATTTTAAACGGACAAGGTTTTTGTAAAAGAAAATTAAAAAAAACAAAACGCGGGAGAAGCCGCGTGGTGAAATAGTTCTAATATAAAATTCTTTATTAGTTATTAGCATAGTTTTTTAACCAGTTTTAAATGTGAAAATATTTAATTGGTTCTTCTCTTAGTCACTTTTTCAGTTTTGTAAGCAGTATAACTGTTTGTTTTCCAAAAAAATAAAATTAAAAAAGTAAATAGTAAGTAGGTACTTAAGTATACAACTGTACCTACATATTACCTTTTTGTTTGGACATTATTATTGATGTTAAAAATAAAATACTTTGTTGTTTAATTTAAGAAATGGTCAAGCATTTGTCGAGTTACCACAGGCTTTTCTATTATATTTTATTACACCTAAATTGAGATAAATTACCTACTTTATCGACTTACACTACGTAAATTAACATAAATAACCTACATAAGCCTTACTTAATAGGTACACTTATGAAATTGTGCCGTATTAATGGAATCGCTTATCTACAAATAACTTTAAAATAGGTAAGTACCTATATAAAATTACCCTAATTTACAAGCCAGCTATTTCTAACCTTTTTACCTGATAGCGAGTAAAGTTTTCGCCAACACAAATGCGCGACACGTGTGCGCTCGCGCACAACTCAAAATTGCTTCCAACAAAGCAAGTTGAGTCACAGATTAATGCTAAGTTACTGCGACAATTTCTATAAAGTTGATGTTTGGTGAAAGGAACATTGCGTGTAGGCGTGTAATTTTTTGTAATAACAGAGTAGAACTCTGACGACCTACGTGGCGTGGTGGGAGAATTTTCGCCTGCGACGCAGGTGGTTGCGTGTTCGATTCCCGCCGGTGAACAAATATTTGTGAACAGATTTCCGACTGCGACGCAGGTGGTTGCGTGTTCGATTCCCGCCGGTGAACAAATATTTGTGAACAGATAATTGTTACTGTTAAAAAAATTATTTGTTGTGGTCTGGGTGTTTCTGAGTGTACCCACCTATAATAAGTATTATTTACTTACAAAAAAGTATTGTTTTATGTATTACTAGGTTCGCCCCGCGGATTCACTCGCATAAGTCCCGATCCCGTGGAAATATCGGGATAAAAAGTAATCCGGGTCTCCAGCTATCTACATACCGAGTTTCATCGTAATCGATGCAGTAGTTTTTGCGTTAAGGAGTAATAAACATACATACACACACACAAACTTTCACATTTATAATCTACTCATGTGCTGTAGGCAGGTAGCATTTTTTCTTCAAAATATCTAAAAAATTTCGCCTTCGCGCTGGCTAGTGTCAAGTGGATATTATTTGCATCGAGTTTAGTTAAAATGGACTGAATTCTGAAAGCAGGTCTGCTATTTCAGTAATGTTGTGTTATTACATTACCTGAGTTAAGTACAGAAGTTGTGGCAATTTAAAAATAAAGTGAATTAATTTTATATTGTTAACTTAAAGTTATTAGAAAGTTATTAAACCTAAATACACGTCATGTTCTTATTTCCGCTAAAACTCCACGGCGAGCTGTTATCGTCAAGGTATCGTAGAACAGCTTACCAGTGCCTTTATTCGCTAAGGTTCAAGTCGTCGCACACTGTTGCCGCGGTCGGACAAAAACGGAATTTTAAATCTTGAAGGTACATTAAAACAAAATGGTTTGACAGGCAAATAGGATAAGTATATCACATAATTTAATAACAAATGAGGAGTTTTCTTTATGATACTATAAAATATCATCTGTGATAGTTACACCATTGAAAATAACGGTTACTTGGAGCGAAAACTTAACGTAGTTCATTTATTCACAGTTTATATATTTATTATTATTACTCCAATGTATAACATGGCTTCTGGATATCAAGGTATTGTCTTTAAGAAATTATATTAGTGTTTTTAAAAAGTACATCTATTTACATAATATAGACAGTTATTTTACACGACCCAAAAATTACTAAAAATAAATCTTTACGAGACTAAAAGTATAAACTTTCCATCGCTTTCCGGATTCTAAGTTATGTTAACTAAAACTTTAGACTCTATATTATTATGTTATTAAAATAAATGTTGCTACCGATTGCTACCCTCGATGTTATTTTTAATTGTTTTTCGTAGGACGCGTGGTTGAGTTTACTCGCCGCGAACTTGTTGATTTCCTATTTCAAGATCCTGTTATTCAACATACTGTTAGTCGGTCGAAGGTATCAATAATTTTCGATAAAATTAAAACTAAATATTTTGATACCAGTCGCAGAAAGGATATATTTCTCACAAGGCACTCGGCTTGGCTATATGAAAAGAAGACGGATTTAATCCATGATGTTCGTCCTGAACGAGGTCATCCAGGACGAACTAATAGTACCTTATATACTTATTTATTTTCTATATTTTTATGATGATGTTTAGTGAATTCACATCACAAATAATATTGTCCGAGACTTTCTATGGGAGCGCAATTGTGTGCGTCGGGCGCGCGTGACTACAAAATTTTCATACAAACAAGATTTCCATACAAAAATCGCCCCCACTCCACCCCTAATCACGCGCGCCCAACGACCTGCCCCCTGATTCACAAACCGTCGGAAGGCAACCGAAACGAAAAAAAGTTTTGCTGCTCTTTCACCCCCGCGACTTTTCACGTGTTGCCATCCTTGTCTTTTCAGTTTTATTCGTTTCGGTAGCCTTCCGATGGTTTGTGAATTAGCCGCCTGAACCTTAGCGAATACAGGCCCAGAAGAGTTATCAAAACAAAAAATACTCAAAACTTGATGCAAATAATCGGCAAACATACATAATATACGCGACGATATAAGAACCTCCTTCTTTTTTGAAGTTGGTTAATTAATTAGGTAGGTACTTGGTTGACACTGGCCATACTTGCGAAGCTAAAACAAAGGAAAAAAGACGTGATTTGTCATGTCATCCGTCAGTGTCATGCGAAAAAGTAACGGCGCGCAATGCAAAATTTTCTTGTTTTGCTTTTTATTGTGAAGTTTTCTATTAATTCTGTGTTTCTAAACTCCTGATTCATCAAATTTACTCGAAGAATTTACTGGACATTAAAAAAACCTTGCTGTTACGCTTAATAAGCTAAGTATGAGTTGCTGATAAGCAAAACCATGTAGGTACTTAATTATCTTATTCATTGAAATTTAACACCCAAGCGTAGTTTCTGAAGGAAGGTTGCTTGCACCGCTACACTTTTGGAGTTCAAAATACTATCAAAATGTAAGTTATTTTCTATAGAACTATGTTAAAACAACTTTTGTAAGTAAGTACAACAGTTTCTGTTAATCTCAAAGATTTGCTTGCTACCTACCTCCATTCGTAAAAAAAACAGTGAAATAACTTCGCTAAATGTTACAAAAAAACATCACCAATTGTAGCAGGTAAGCGTTATATCGAGAAAACACTAAAAAAATATTAAAAGTGTCTCATCCAGTTAGATCTACTTTGTCAAGTGTTTCAAGTGACAAACCTTCAATAGGGAAGAATGGAATCCAACAAACATTCCATCAAAACTGTGATCAAACACACAAAGAAGAGACACCATCGTCATGACAGAAGAACCAACAAAATAAGCCACAAGATTGAAATGAAGAAACAACACTTCAAATGTGTCATTAATTTGAATACTACAATATGTGGAAATGAGGCTCATAGGAGCAAATTAAACACAAAGATATGTACTGAATGTGTCTCTTATGAAAACATTATTTATAATAATCATGAGTCTCCTTTCATCCGAGAGCCCATATCTTTAAAACCGCTATGCTACACGAGAATAGCTCCATACTGCTTCAGGGAGAAATGTCGGGGAATGAAGCGTTGTAGGTGTCAAGAGCTCAGGGAAAGAAGACACCGTGTTAGAGAAACAATGGTAAGAATGTTTTTGTTTTTAAGATTTTTTTTTTTTTAATTTAGTCAAAAATAAGTTTTTCCAATAAGAAAGTGGGTACTTCAGTAAATGATGTCATTACTTAAAATCCTATTACAATGAAGGCTTAATAATAGAAATAGTTAATGAGTTTAACTACCAAATCTCATTAACTAAATAAGTAATTATGGTAAATAAATATTTAATAATAAATCTCATTAACTAAATAAGTAATTATGGTAAATAAATATTTAATAATAATAACCACTTTGACTAATAACTTTAGTAAACTTTTAATTTGTAATTATAAACTTTTAGTGAATAAGTTGCATTTAAAGTGAAAAAACATTATCTTCATAGGCAAAACACTATCAAAATAATAGAAGAACACATAGACAAGACACTCGAGACAGTAGAGTGGCAAGCAGACTTCCTGACAGACATCTTAAACATAAAAAAGTAAGTCAATCTCTGTTATTTCCTCTGAACACAATCCACTAAGTTGAGAGGATCCAACTAAAGTATGCAAACTAATCACTATTACTACATAGTATAAAACAAAGTCGCTTTCTCTGTTCCCATATCCCTATGTATGCTTATATCTTTAAAACTACGAAACGGATTTTGATGTGGTTTTTTTAATAGATAGAGTGATTCAAGAGAAAGGTTTATATGTATAATACATGCATAATATAGCCGTGCGAAGCCGGAGCGGGTCGCTAGTTGGCTATATTTACATTCTACTAAAATTTTAATACAGACTTTTGAACATCCATATTTTTTGTTTATGACACATAAGCTACTAAACCAATTTGTTAGTATGTATATTACGTACTAGCAGCGCTCCGCGGTTTCACCCGCCTAACTCCCGATCCCGTCTGAATATCGGGATAAAAAGTAGCCTATGTGTTAATCCAGGTCTCCAGCTATCTACATACCAAGTTTCATCTAAATCGGTCCAGTAGTTTCCAAGCCTATTTGTTAAAAACAAACAAAAAATCTTTCCTCTTTATAATATTAGTGTAGATGTACCTATATTTATATAAATAAATAATGCAGGACATTGCAAACAGCGCCATCTAGCCCCCCAGCTAGGCTTGTAATATAGAGACCAGATGGATATAATACTTATTTTATTGTGCAAATAGATACATATTATACATATAAAGAAACATCCAGATTACAACAAATATTTGTTTACAGAAATCAACAAAAAAAAAGTTTTGCAGATGATTAATATAAATAATACATAGGTATAGATAGACTAGAGATAGATGGCCTGTAAGGAGCTTCACTTCATCACTACATAGTATAAAACAAAGTCGCTTTCTCTGTCCCTATGTCCCTATATCCCTTTGTATGCTTACATCTTTAAAACTACCCAAACGGATTTTGATGCGGTTTTTTAATAGATAAAGTGATTCAAGAGGAAGGTTTATATGTATAATACACGCATAATATAGCCGTGCGAAGCCGGGGCGGGTCGCTAGTTTAAAATATGAAAGAGTTAGTGATAAGGCTCAGCTTGGCACGCTAAGAATTAAATACACATAGGAAACCACATAAATAGGTTAAAAAACCTTTTTTATCCTGATATACCCGCAGAATTTGAATCTATGCAGTTAAAAACTATAACGCGCAAGTAATTAATTATTTTAATTTTCAAACTTTTCAGGATTCATTCAAGCTGTCTCCAAAATCATCATTGCCCCTCAAATATAAAGATGACCTCAATCACTTATACGAAGACATCAGCAATGATTCCCTTGACAAGGTCCTGGAGACACCTATGTCTTATAAAAATATCAAATATGTTGAGGATGAAGCGGAGAGTAAACTGGATACATTAATTAAAAGGGCCAAAGAAGTAAGTCATAAAAATATATTATCATCATCACTACTTATTATAAAACAAAGTCGCCTCTCGCTGTCTGTCCTTATGTATGCTTAGATCTTTAAAACTACCCCACGGATTTTGATGCAGTTTTTTTAATAGATAGTGTGATTCAAGAGGAAGGTTTATATGTATAATATAGCCGTGCGAAGCCGAGGCGGGTCGCTAGTCTACAATAGTTCATTTGTTGTTTGCAGTAACTATTGTGTATTCTGTGTTTGCAGGAAATCAATATCCCTTTTAAAGACTATGATACGGGTGAAACCGCAGGAGGCAGCTCATCGTCACTACATAGTATAAAACAAAGTCGCTTTCTCTGTCCTTATGACCCTATATCCCTATGTATGCTTATATCTTTAAAACTACGCAACGGATTTTGATGCGGTTTTTTTTTAATAGATAGAGTGATTCAATAGGAAGGTTTATATGTATAATACATGCAATATAGCCGTGCGAAGCCGGGCGGGTCGCTAGTTATAGATATAAAATAAAGCTACTACAATTTCTCTCATAATTTTTCATTTATTTACAGCGTGAAAGGAAACAAGCACAAACAAGAAGCCGACCAAGCTATTCAATCAGTTCTGTCTCAAATATGAGTTCCGGTGAATGTCCCATGGATTTGTGCAGTTTGGACAGAATCTCACTTCAGTCACAATCTACCCTTGTCTTGGAGAAGAGTCAAACTGACTTTGTTTATCTTAGTTCAGAGAGCGAAGAGTATTCTAGATCACCCCATAGTGAATTTACTTTAAATATTCCGAGGACATATGAACATGGCCTATCGGGAAATGATTTTAATATGATCATTCCAGAGAAATATGAACATGACCGAACATATTCACCTGAATCTCCACAACAAAATAATTTTATTATGAACATTACAGATAAATATGAACATGCCCAAACATTTTCACCTGGATTCCCGTCGACAAATGATTTTAATATGAACATTCCAAAGAAATATGAATATGACCGAACATATTCACCTGTATCTCCACAACAAAATGACTTTAATGTTCTGAAGAATAATGGCCAATTTAATTCATCTGGATTCCAATTGAAAGATGATTTTAATATGGACATTCCAAAAAAATATGAACATGACCGAACATATTCACCTGTATCTTCACAACAAAATGACTTTATTATTAATATTCCGAAGAAATATGAAAATGACCGAACAAATTCACCTGGATTCCCATCGAAAAATGATTTTAATATTAACATTCTGAAGAAATATGAACATGACTTCAAAATTGATAACATAAAGGTTGAACCTATAGATACTGGGATGTATTCACCTACTTTTGACTACTCAAATGAAGAAATAAAAAAGGAAGTCAAAATTAAATCTGAATCCTTTGTGGATGATATGGGAATGCTTGATTTCGATATCAAAAAGGAGGTCTTATAGACTTATTTGTTTCATTTACTGTTTTTTTTTCTTTAAGTTTATTGTTACCCTAATATTAGATATGTTTAAGTATTCGTTAAATGCTGATTTAGTTTCTAAACTGTTTTGTAAACTTAATAGCTTATACACACGTCTCGATTTGGTCGGGTCCGACATCAGTGTTGCCACATATCATTTCGACAAATCTGTATCGATAAGTGAAAAAATCTGTGTAAAATCTGTATGAGAACAGCTATAATTGTATAAAATCTGGACTATTCATAATCGTAGACAGAGAATAAATAGTTATTCTCTGTCTACGCTCCATAATACCTAATATTACAAATGAATAGTCCAGATTTTATACAATTATAGCTGTTCTCATACCGATTTTACACAGATTTTTTCACTTATCGATACAGATTTGTCGAGTTGAAATGTGGCAACACTTATGTCGGACCCGACCAAATCGGGACGTGTGTATAAGCCCTAAGACTAAAATAAAATAAATTGAATAAAAAGCTTGTTTTTTAAAACCAATGCCGAAAATATTCCGGAGAATGGAAAATAACTAGATTCGCTTTATTAATGGGTTCTCCACTGTCAGTCCACCTGTCTGTCCAGTACCATTATTCACTAAGGTTCAAGTCGTTGGGCGCGCGTGATTAGGGGCGGAGGGGGAGAGGTTTTTGTATGGCAATCTAGCCCTAATCACGCGCGCCCAACGACTTGAAGCTTAGTGAATAATGGCCCAGGTTTTTAGAGTCTCTATCTAGGTATCTTGGTATTTGCAACGTTAAAACAAATGCCACACCAATGACAAAATCGTAAAAAAATACAGGTAGGTTAGGTACTACAGATTATTATTAGTCCATTGAAAACTTATATTTGGGGTTGCATTTGTCCGAGGACGCAATTTTATTTTTTAAGATACCAAAAATTACATTTTTTCCAAGATGGCGGTCGTGGGACAAGGGCTACAATCCCTCAAACTTGGATTTAACTTTAAACTGGGGTCAGTTTAAAGTTAAACTTATCTTAACATCTAAAACATAAAATTGCGGCCTCTGACAAATGCACGCTTAGCCCAAAAAATATAACATTTCAATGGACTATATGACAATGGGCGAGATAAGCCATTCTGCCTCGTTTGTACTGAGATACAAGAAAATTTTATGTAATTGATGTCAATCGCTTGAATAGTTTGTATAAGCTTACATGTTTTATTTTTCAAACAGTATAACTACAAACATAGCTCAAAGTAACAGAACACTATACTCTCTAGTAATTTGTTGCTTTGAGCTAGGTATTTAAACTAGTGTGTTGGCCCAGTGTTAGATACTTCGACTTCCATTCCGAAGGTCGTTGGTTCGAATTCCGGCCAGACCAATAGATTTTTCTTACGAGAAATATAGGTATGTGCGCTAATTAACATTGCTCTTACGGTAAAAGATGAAACTTGCGGCTTAGTTAATATATTGACGACCTCTGACACGATCAACTAAGCTGAGAGGGTATAGGTGCAAACCTACTTCAACTAGAGAGGTCTAGTTGCGGAAAACAGCTCGTATAAAAAAAACAAAAAAAAATTGCTGTTTTTTTGTACTTATTTTAAACTTATCAATGCTAAAGCTTCATTCATCAAGTACACAGTAATAAGTTATTCCCTTTCAAACAAAAAAGTATTTTCCAAATCGGTCCAGGCGTTTTCGAGTAATCGGCGAACATACATAAATAATATATGTATATACGCGACGAATTGAGAACCTCCCCTTTTTTTAAGTCGGTTAAAAATAAAACTCTTCAAACAAAATAATGTTGAATAATTACACTTTCTAATTATATAACTTCATTGTCATTTCATTGTCAAATTTTCTTATCAACCAATAGTTTAGTTATTTTGTTAAACGTCTCGCCAGTCCCATAAAGAAATATGGTCAGTCGCGTCAGTCCACTTTTGTTCGCCAATCGAGCACCATCGAAAATGTGGAGTGCATAAAAATTACTTAAAAAATACGTGAGATAAATGTTTATAGTAAAAAGTGCTTAGAAACAAACAAAATTGTTAACGTGTAAGTAGTTTACGGTGCATTTTGGAATTCTCGATTTCATCATTTTGTAAAAATAAAGTGAACTAAGACTATTTAAAATATTAAGCTGAAGAATTTGTTTGTTTGTTTGAACGCAGGAATTACCTGGTTCGAATTGAAAAATGATTTTTGTGTTGGCTAGTCCATTTATCGAGGAAGGCTTTAGGCTACTTTTCATTTTGATATTCCCACGAGATCGAGACTTGACGAATAGTGAATTAACTGAATCCTAATTTAATATTGTAAATCCGCAAGTTTGTTATTTATTTGTTTGTTTTTTCCCTCTTCACGGTGAAACGACCGGTTTGGATGAAAATTGGTGGTAGTTTAGGGGATGAAGTAATACATGGAACTTTTTATCCCGAAATATTGCATAGTATAAAACAAAGTCACTTTCCGCTGTCTGTCCCTATGTATGCTTAGATCTTTAAAACTACGCAACGGATTTTGATGCGGCTTTTTTTAATAGATAGAGTGATTCAAGAGAAAGGTTTATATGTATAATACATGCATAATATAGCCGTGCGAAGCCGGGGCGGGTCGCAGTGTAGAATGAGACGTGAAAAATTAAGTACTTTTTGTCCCGTTTGAAAGATTGCTTACCTACCCTTGACCGTTAGTTAAGGAGATAACATCTGCAAGTAATTAGAAAGGGCGGTTATTGTTTAGTTCTTTTGTGTGTTGGGCGTCTCGGCAATCTCGTCTTGGCTCCAATAGATCTAAGTAACCCACTAGGGAACATCTTGAGAAATATTCTTAAATATTTCTCCCTTCGAAATAATAATATTACAAATACCTAAGTAAATAAAACACTTTTCAATGTAATTATTTTCCCGGGTCTTAATCGCGAATTTTTATTTCTCGACGTTTCGACTATGTTACAATAGTCATGGTTGCGAGGAATCTGGACTGGATTACTATGAATACAAATCGTGTGAGTTTAAAAAGTATATTAGTGTTTTTAATTTGTTAATTTTCCAAAATGTGGACAAAGACATTTTAAAATATCTTCTATAATCTGCTAAATAAAGTGGCATTAAGGAATTAAAACGAAAGTACTGTAGCCGCTAGGGCTTGAATATCGGTCCATTTTTCAATTCCGGAATTGAGTTTCAATATTGCTCTATTCAGTTCCGGAATTTCGTAATTCCGGAATTCGATGCTTCCTTTAAACATAATAGGTATAGGCACAAAATGCATAATATTTATTGAATAACTAATGTTATCGAAATGAAGGGGTATTTTAGGTAGGAATAATAAATCCATTCAAATAGCTGTTCAGAACTATAATTATACTTAAGTAATTAAAAAATAAGGAATCTATCAACTAAAACTTTTTTGGATGTGAAATTTCAAAAAAGTCAATGCTTTCAAGCTGCTGTCTGTTAGAAAACTACTTACACGATTACAAATGTAAGAAACTGGTGAAAAGTCGCGTTCAGTCTCGACACTAATAGTGCACTATTGTTTTTAGATACTTGAAGCATTGTCCTCTATCGCCGCCGTCTTAGAAAACTGCTTTATCGACTTTTAACAAACGATATCGAAATTCCGGTTTTGCTTTCACCAATTCCGGTATTACAAACGATACTGAAATATGTCGGAATTCCGGAACTTTGTTAAAACCGGAATTCCGGAGCTCAAACCCTACGCCTCATCTAATTTAGATAAAAGACGGGCTGGACAATGTATTAACATTCATAAACATGGGTAGTTAGTTAATCTTTATTGTAATATAACTTTCTAAATTACAACAACTAAGTGCTATGGTAATGAATTAATTGGATAAGTGATTTCATTTCATTGTTAATGACCTTATTTTGTATATGACTGACTTAGGTCATCAAAGTCAGTCTGCTACAAGTGTCAGCACAGAATCACCTTTTCAATAAACTAGTATTTAAAATTTAGTATTAACATTTTGCGACTACGCTATAAATAAGTCTTAATTTTCCAAAGGGTGTGTTTAAAATATCGTCTAGACACAAATATTTGCCAAATAAAGTTAAGGCATGGCATTAAGGAACTTAAAGGTACTTTAGCAGCCTCATAATTATAATATAATATAATTTGTTCACATCTGTATGACACACACAGAAAACGGAAGATTGACTGTGTTTTTTGTTTTTATTTGTGATACTAGCAAACCCGGCGAACTCCTATTCGCCGGGTTTCGCTGAATTTTCTTTGCTATAAACCTCACGGAGCCCGAGACCTTTCCAACGAATGCAAAACCGTGGAAATCGGTTCGTGCGTTCTGGAGTTATAGCGTCAGGAAGGAAAACCCGACTTATTTTTATATAGTAGATTATTTTATATAATACTAGCTGCCCTACGCGGTTTCACCCGCGTAACTCCCGATCCCGTGGGAATATCGGGATGTAAGCTATCCTATCTCTCAAGTTGGATCGAACTGCACATGGTGTGCGAATTTTATTATAATCGGTTAAGTGGTTTAGGAGTCCATTGAGGACAAACATTGTGACACGAGATTTATATATATTAAGAAGAAAGATTAAGAAAGATTTCGATGCTTTTAAGGATCATATTCACAAGACTGGTGGTGTTTGCGGGTAGATCTTGATAGATAGAGGCAAACGTATCCGGACTACCTCCCTTCACGTGCGGTTTTGTATGAGTTTTATCAGTCTTCTAAACTCGACAGGCAAAACTCGCCGTATCGCGGTTTGCAAACTTATTTCTACACTATACTTTAGCTCGATATTCCCACGCGAATGAAACTGACCCGACTAAAGCTGATTTCGACTAGCTGGAACCATATTTACACAATTTAGTTATGTTTTAAATAGTACTCCTTACACAAATAGGAAAACATGATGAAATCATTAATACGTATTAATGTACTTTCATCTGGACACGGTCGAGTTGAGAGGGCCTAGGTGCTAGGCAAGCCTACTTCATTCATCCTCATTATACTTTCCTCTGGACACGGTCGACTTAGTTGAGAGGGCTTAGGTGCTAGGCAAGCCTACTTCATTCATCCTCACTCAAAAAGATCCCAACTAAATACACACATCAACAAAGTCTAGGGACACGGGTAAAATAGTGTTTTTTGGGGAAAAATAGTATTCTTTTGGGTTTTTTATCTTGAGTGTCGTATGTCAATAGAAGCCAAATTTTATACTCTTTTTAATGCTGTGATTTAATTGAAGGGTTGCCATAGAAAAGAAATGGAAATTTAGTATTAAAACTAAAATAGTGCCAAAACTGAGAAATAAAACATGTTTATTGAAGTGAAAACTTCTTATGGCGCGTTGGGCACTTTTGTGGGTGAGCATTTTCAGCCGTTCTCGCGACAGATGAGATTTTACACAGATATACAGTTTTCACTTCTGCCTGCACTCCAGGAGTGCGCTGTTTTTTTTAAATTAAAAATCTATTGACACGTTCAAATTTTATTTATAAAATTTATTTTTAGTAACTTTTAACCCCTCTGCTAATCAACCCACAGCATGGCTTCTTTTGACATGCGACACTTAAGATAAAAAACCCAAAAAAATACTATTTTTCCCCAAAAAACACTATTTTACCCGTGTGACTTTGTTGTTGTGTGTAGATCGAGTTGCGGAAAACAGTCCATTCAAATACAACACTCCTTTTACAGGTCTAACGAGCAGCATATTATGTACAACAAAGTAAATCACAATAATATTATTATTGTCCCCACTGTTGGTTTAAAAAAAAATGAACCTCCCGCCAAAAAGCCGAAGTTAGACTCAACTACAGAAAAGGAAGTCACAGAAAAAGCGATACCGGGCAAAATAACAACGCCGAAGAAAGATTTAAATAAGAAGGAAATCAAAGTTCACAGCTGGGCATCTAGCTATCTACAGAGTATTGGACAACAAGCTAGACCTAGAGTAAGATTTTATTTATTTTCTACACAGCGCCACACACTCTCTCCCCTCCAAACAAGATCGCAGTCTAGACTCAAACATCTTCAACTATGCTTGTGTTATTGTGGCCAGAGAATATTTACCTATATACTTCCTTTTGTAAATACATACTCATTATTATACATACACAACCACTGAGACTAGAATATTCTACATAAATATTTATTAAGGCAGGAATTGAAACCGCAACCTACCTGTGTTGCAGGCGGGCGTTCGCTCACTGCACCACAGAGGCCGAATATTTTTTTAAGGATTATACTTTCTATTTCCGTATAGGTACTTTATATATATTTTTAACCCACTTCGAAAAAGATTTTCTTTTTAATCAACAGTATTTTGTTTACCCTAATGAAAAACTTTATCTCTGTCTAAGTCTGGCAAAAAGAGGTTTTTACGATTCTTACGTCAGTCTGTGTGGTATCTAGCTCCGCAACGAATAACCCGATTTTAATACGGTTTTATTTTACATTAACAGCGCTCCGCTTTCACCCTCGTAACTCCCGATCCCATGGGAATATGTGGATAAAAAGCTTCATACCAAGTTTCATCGAATCGGTCAAATTGTTTCGAATCATCGAAAAAACAAAGCTTCTTATAACATCTAGGTGCTAAATATGAGTTATTTTATTTCAGATGAGTCTATCTTCAACGAATAATATGGCGGCGGTACAGCCAAGTGCACCTGAAACTCAAAGCAATATTACACACCCGAGCAATTGGACTCCTATGAATTTGCCAACACGATATTTGCATCCAAATCCGCTAAATTATCATTTTCAAGTACAATCTGGTATAAACCCAACACCAAACGCGTTCTGTAGCGCTACGCCACTAAACTACAATGGGCCAGTAAACTACACGCCGCCAATAAACTACACTTCGCCAATAACCTACACTGAGTCAATAAACTACGTTGCCCCATCAAACTACTCTGCGCCACAAAACTACTCTGCATCATTAAACTACCCTACACCAACAAACGACACTGCGCCAATAAATTACAATGTTCCATTAACTACGCCACAATCAGAGCCATTACAGTACACTGTGCCACTAATTAAGTCTCCTACTTTAGTTACTGAGCCACTGAAGTTGCGTACCACGCCTTTAATTGAGAAGCTTATTTCACCAATGAATGATACGATGCCATTATATGAGCCTGTTACGTTTGCATCATTTGCATCATCTATTTTGAAATTAGGCAAACCTTCTTCGCCTATACAACTACATAATACCGAAAACAGAGATATACAACTTGCGAACATTGCTCCGGAAAGCGAACGCTTCATAAACGATTCCACAAAAACGGAGAAAGCTACATCCAAAACAAACACAACGACGAAATCAAAAATAAAATTAAACCTTATTAAGAATAGCAATGATGTAAATACAAAAAGCAATTTAGAAAATCTAGATGAACAAAGAAAGTATAAGATACCTGATAGAATTAGGTGTGTTAAAAATATGAATACACGAATCGATAAACATGCAAAAAAAACCGATTCTACATCAAGTTCTAAAGAAAAAGTAGCCAATGCACATGAAAGTAGATCGGTAAAAAGCGCTCGAAAACGTAGGTTTAGTGAATCTCATAAATCCGTTAAAGAAACATCTAAAACTGATTATTCTAAACAAGGAAACAGAGATCGACAGAGAAAACAGCCATCGGAACATCATAGGTACCACGAATCTGAATCGCATAGGACAAAAGATACTAAAGAGGAAAAACATATAACATCCGATAACAACAAAGTTGAGATGATTGAAAAAATAAAAGAAATTCGGTCACTCTACGAAATATCAAAAGGCACGTCTAATAGGAAATCCAATAAACCTTCAACTTCAAAAATTAGAAGGAGTAGAACCCCTGAACCGGTACAAAAAAAACGTCCAGCTTCAAGGAGTAGAACCCCTGAACCGGTACAAAGAAAACGTCCAGCTTCAGATTCCGGTAACGCTGAGAAAGATAAATCATCGAAAAAGATTAGCCCAGTAAAAAACGTAGTACAACCAATAAAAAAAATTAAATATCCAACGATAATTCCCAAATCTCATTCACCAGAACAAAACGACCCAAGAGTTCCAGAATATTTCGACTTGAGATCAAAATTGAGTAGAGCTAACAAATACTTACAAAAAAATCGAAATTCTAAAAATAATTTGAAAGATTGTGAAAACTTAGTTGTAACCATTAATCAACAAGAGATGAAAACCGAACCAAAACCAAAATCTCCACCTAAGGTTTCAACAGTTACTGAAAAGAAAACTAAATCCAAAACCAAAAAGTATAAAACAATAAAGTTTACCATAAAAGTGTTGTGCCAAGATGGAGAAGGCTCCGCTAGTTCTCAGTCAGACGATTCTGAAGACGAAACTGGAGAGGCGCAAAACGATTTAAGTTTCTTAGATGATTTCAACGTGGACGAAATAGTAGATAGCCTAAATAACTCTCAAAAGCGCAGTGTTAACGTACAAAATAAAAACCATAACCAAGACTCAGTTACTAAAAATAATAAATTTAATGATATACTTTATGCAGTTTCGGAACCCAGTAATGATAATGAAAACCAAGATAATGACAGTAATGATTGTATAATTGTGGAGGATAACATCAAGACTGAAATCATCAAAATTGAACAGAAATATGATGATAACTTAAATGAATCAAACGATTGTGTAATAATTGATACTGAGGAATTACGTAAAATTAAAACCGATGTTTATGATAATAACGATTCTAATGATTGTATTATACTGAACGTAGCAAGTATAACAAATATTATAACTGAACAGGATGGTATTAATGAAACCAATGAATCGTGTATGATTCTAGACAATACAATCGACATAATAAGTATTAAATCTGAACCTAATGATAGCGATGATGATATGAAACCAAATATCAAAATAAAATCTGAAACACTTGAAAAATCGAACGACTCTATTATTGAAATTGAAAACCATCCGATCAAGATTGAAGACTCGGATGACAATAGAGTTATGAACAACACTGAAGCACAAGATATTAAACCGGAACTAGACAACATTGCCAACGAAAATATTGAAAACATCAATCGGTAAAACGAACACGGTCGAATTAAGCATTTTATACATTTTTTACCTTAATTTTATTGAAAATATTTTTAATTATTATTGCAGGTCTGTGCCCATCAATATCAATGAAAACCTCAATCTAATATATGATGAAGATGCAATGGAAGTAACGTTGTTGTGGAAGCATGTTGATGAAAACGAAAATACGCGAAGAGTGAGCAAAGAGACTAATATAATTAATGAAAATTGCTATCTAGAACCAAGTTCTACAGCTTCATTAGAACTAATTGATGTAAAACCAGAACATAGCGAAATCGAAAAAACAGCTTTAAACATAGATAATGATGAAGCGACAAAAATAGTATATAAAGATATAGAACAAGATTTGTCAAATACTAATAGTGATGCAATCATTAAAGTTGTTGATACCATTCAGGGCCAAGACACCAATAAATATGTGCACAACACCGAAAAGGATACTAACGGTATTAAAGATATAGAAATTCCAGTTACAGAAGAGCCATCGAATAAAAGAGGGACATTGATTGAAATTGAAATGATCACTTCTCGAAATATCAATAATAGTGATGCAATAATCAAAGTTGTAGAAATACCAAATAGTATTGAAAAGGAACCAACCAAAGATAACATTAAAATTGTTGATACCATTCATGACCAAGTTACCAATCAAGATGTGCACAAAATTGAAAAGGATACTAACGTCATTGAAGAGATGGAAATTCCGGTTACAGAAGAGCCATCAAATAAAAAAGAGCCTTTGATTGAAACTGAAATGGTTACTTCTCGAAATGTCCAAAATAGTGATGCAATAATCAAAGTTGTAGAAATACCAAATAGTATTGAAAAGGAACCAACCAGCGACAACATTAAAATTGTTGATACCATACATGACCAAGACACCAAAAAATATGTGCACAAAATCGAAAAGAATACTAACGGTATTAAAGAGAAAATCCAGTTCCAAAAAAGCCATCAATAAAAAAGAGCAATTGATTGAAATGATTACTTCTCAAAATGTAAATAACAAAATCTATCCTGAAACAAAAAATGTCAGTGAAAAAATTACATCAGATTCATCGAAAAAAGCAAACGCAGAAAAATATGAAAAAGTTAATAATATTGAAGTGATATCTAAAAATCCTGAAACCGTCAGTCTTACAAAAGAAAATAAAGATTCCGCTCACGAGAATGAGACTAAAAAGAAGCAAGAAACGATAATTTACGTATGTGAAGGAAAAGGATTAACAATAGAAAAAGCCATTAAACAAGAAATCATTAATAATATAGAGCCAGAACTTGCACATCTTAATCCTAAAGATAGTCAAGCAATAATTAACGCAGTCACAGTAAGAGCTGAAGAAGTAATTAATACTCCCAAACCAGAAACTTCAAATGTGAAATCTAAAGACAATAAAGTTCCCAGTCCCGTTGCAACAAAAACTGTTGAAACTGAGAAGAGGCAAGTGACAATAGTAAAGAAAAAAGAAGATGAAGAAATGGGCGAAATAAAAGAATTAGAAGCAAGAATGTTCAATTATCTGCACGAACAATACACGATCACCTCGCTGATTCACGAGGGAAGATTTTCGAAAATATTCAAATGCAATGCAAACAGTAGAAATCAGAATTTCGTCGTTAAATTGTTGAAGTAAGTTGCCAAAATGTCTTCCCTTATAAAAAAAATTCTCGTGTCGCGGTGTTATGTTAGCAATTTCCACCTAAACGGCTGAACCGATTTCTATGAAATTTTTGTGTATATTCG
Source organism: Idaea aversata (assembly GCA_907269075.1). Classification (NCBI taxonomy): domain Eukaryota; kingdom Metazoa; phylum Arthropoda; class Insecta; order Lepidoptera; family Geometridae; genus Idaea; species Idaea aversata. The sequence goes on from OU026100.1 coordinate 4,087,469, forward strand.
GTAGGTTTGAGAATCGAAAACATATTTTTTATTCTATTTTTGGAACGATAGTTCCTTATCGCGCGTTGTGAAAGGGGACTAGACGGGAAAATTCTCACGAAAAGTTGACGACACTTTTTGCTATTGTAAGCCGTGCGGCGTGCGCATGTTTCTCTGTCTGTCTCTCTCTTATAGAAAGCAAGCCAGATATTTTCATTAAAAAAATAAAAAATAATACAATTTACAATTCCTTCACTAATTAACCGAAAGGAACTTCGTTCCATCCGGGTGTCCCTTGACACCTCTCAAGTTTTTTTTTTAAATGGCAATACAACGTTTGCCGAGACAGCAAAATTGACTAGATGCCTGCCTACTAAACGAGTTTTACTAACTTCTTACATTTTATTGGCCAGTCGTTTGTTACATCTTTTATTATAGTCGTTAGCGATTACGAACGCTACCTGTCAGCGAAGGATATTTTTGAGAGTGAAAACCCTACCACAAAAACGGGTGGTAAAAGCCTGTAAGCGATATGCTTACACAAAAAAAAAGAAGGATCATTAAAATGTTGGACTTTTAGTCTATAAGTCAGCCTTTAGTTGGACAAAATTTACACTTCATAATTTTTTTGCAGGAACCCAAGGGACAGACTTTCTTCAGGCGTAGAAAAAGAGGAAATACTCCAAAAAATTCAAAAAGACATCCCTAAGGAAAACCTAAACATTGTCATGGTTATCGACGGGTTTGGTTTCGAACGACGATGGGCTTTTTTAATGGATTATTATCCAAATGACTTGAGGGCATTACTATTGACGAGCAAAAAAGGCTTTAGCCTAGACAAGCTGCCGGGTTTGGCGAAGCAGTTGATAATGGCTATTATGGTCTTGAGGACTAACGACATTGTTCATTCTGGTAAGTTTAAACTACTAAATTGCACTGCTAGGGAATGGAATCAGTTTTCTCACTCTTAACGTGTTGTGTCGTTAAGGTGAAAGGGTACATGCGCTCTCTCCATACAAACGTAGTTGACTGTTTCCTCCCTGGATAATGACACTAACACAAATATTTTTGTGCCATAAAACCTATAATTATAAACGTATTCTCAGCTAATATAGGTTGCCCCGTATTTCAGATATCAAACCGGCCCACATACTTCTTGACGAATCAAGACAAAGACTGAAGTTATGCGGTTTCGATAGTTGCTACTACCCGAATAAAACAGAGGTATGTTATCACTATCACTACATAGTAAAAAGCAAAGTCATTTTTCGCCGTCCCTATGTATGCTTAGATCTTTAAAACTACGCAACGGATTTTGATGCGGTTTTTTTAATAGATAGAGTGATTAAAAAGGAAGGTTTTTAGATATAATACAGCCGTGCGAAGCCGAAGCGGGTCGCTAGTTATTGATAATGCGAGTTACGGATGATTCTATTTAGACAGTGCCGGGTCGAGTGGTCAGACAACAAACAGAATACTTATAAAACTTTTATTTTGTAAATACATACATAAACACCCAGACTAGAAACAAATATCTCTGCATAAATATCTGGCAACTTTTTGATTCGCATGCGGGTTTTCGCCCGCTGCGCCACAGAGGTCGTCAAAAATTGTTCTGACGTGATAACATCTTTTAAATTGGTTGCCTGCACTCACAATAAAGAGTGACGTCATGCGTTATCGACAGTGGCCTAAACTCACAACAAAAGGGTGACGTCATGCGTTATCGACAGTGGCCTTAACTCACAACAAAAGGGTGACGTCATGCGTTATTGACAAGTAACTATAGCAATTCATTACGTTGCCGTTGCTATAGTTAAGGTGAAAGGATACCTGCGACCTCTCCATACAAACGTAGTCGACTGTTTCGTCCCTGGATAATGACACTAGCACAAATATTTTGTGCCATAAACCTATAACTGCCATGTCCATGCCTCTATGTTTTGGGTTTTTTCATTTTCTAATTATCATAGAAATTAAGATTAAAAAAATTAAAAAAAAAACAAAAAATAGGGGCATGGTCATGGCAGTTATAAGTTTCATGCACCAAAAATATTTGCTCTAGTGTCATTATCCAGGGAGAAAACAGTCGACTACGTTTGTAATTAATAGTTTGTATGGAAACAGCCCCCCGTACCCTTTCCTCTTAACGCATCGTATGCAAAATGGTAATGTCGACGATACAAAAGGGTTCTTATGAATGACGTTATCACGTAAAATTATAGTCCGTAAACCGACTTTAACCGACAACCATTTTTGACGTGACAACGTTTTATAAATTGGTTTGCCGGGTGACACTTCAAGAAACTGCGTTACGCTCCGCTGACGTTATGCGCTCACAATGAGAGCGAGCGAGAGGCACGCGGGCATGATTAGCCCGCCTAAGAGCGAGAGAGACAGACATAAAAAGTGAAAGGCACGCGTCCCTTCCACTCGAGCACAGTTGTTGTCACGTAAAACTTTCGCCCGTATACCGACTTTACAGGCAACCAGTTTTTATTAAATCGTTTTTTTTAGCTCCTACCAAACATAGGCACAGTAAGTTACCGGGCACCAGAGATAATAATGGGTTTCTCAGCTAGCTTCAGCATCGATGTATGGTCTGCAGGCACAGTGTTATATGAAATGTTCACTAAAAGGCAGCTGTTCGTTGGTTGTTTCAATAACCAGGTACTGTTCACCCAACTGTGCCTATTAGGAAATATGCCCCCAGACATGGTACATGGATCGCTGTTTCGAAACAGACATTTTGATGGATTGAGTTTTGTAAGAAGAATGGGGAAGAGCGGATTGGTAAGTAGCCTCAAGCACTACATAGTCACGTTAAAGCAAATGGATGAGTTTTATTTAAATAAATATTGCAGGACATTCCACACATCGCCATCTAGCCCAAGCTAAGTAACTAGACTTGTGTTATGGGTGCTAGACAACGGATATACTATTTATATACTTTTCTTTTGTAAATATATACTTATAATACATGTAAACAACCAGACCACAGACAAATATCTAAGCATAAATACTTGTCTGAGGCGGGAAATCGAACCCGCAACCCTGTGTTTGGCAGTCCGGCTTGGTGACCATTGTGCCAACTGGGTCGTCAGTATATTTATAACGTTCAAACAGTCGCTCTATTATAAGAGTTAGCGAGTCTTACAACTAAAGGTATACGACGATGTTCGTTCATACAACAAAATATATAAAAATGACAATAAAACAGCTTAATCCATAAGCAGGCTGTGTACACCATATGTTTTATCAACGATATCTATAAAGCACAGCCTACAAATCCATAAGCAGGCTGTGTACAACGTATGTTTTATTAACGATTTCTATAAATCACAGCTTACAAATCCATAAGCAGACTGTGTACAACATATGTTTTATGAACGATATCTATAAAGCACAGCCTACAAATCCATAAACAGGCTGTGTACAACGTATGTTTTATTAACGATTTCTATAAAGCACAGCTTACAAATCTATAAGCAGACTGTGTACAACATAATATATGTTTTATTAACGGTATCTATAAACATAGTCGCCTACCGATCTTTAACAGCAGAGCGAGATGCGACATAACGAGATGTTCTCCCTGATAGACGATATTCTGTGACCATAATACCAGCAATATGGCCATTTAATAACATCACCACCACTAGAAATATGACCTAGAAAAAAATGGGTTTCTTAAAGCAAGAAATAATCGTTTCCCAATAGACGCTAAGCAATGTTCTAAATTTAAGAATGATATTATTAAATTAATTTTAAGGTTTTTACTAAAACCAATCTCTAGTCTCTTCCTTCAAGAAACCTTTTTTCTGTTTACCACGAGCGCTAGTTAATGGAACAATTCAGCTAGATTATGGCTGTTAATTCGTCCGTTTTTCCGCTTTATTCAAAAAGATCTTTGCAGATTTTCTCTATATAAGTCCTTTTTTTTTTTTTCAGAAAAGATCAATATATCACAGATTCTCCAAGACACAAAGACTGTATAGCTTATTACAATCATCGTACAATTTTTTTTGGAGTATGTCTAATAAAGTAACGCGTCGTGACGATCTAAGCAAGTTGTATTGCTTTTATGAATTGCTTGAGAAAATGCTGGTAATGGATCCGAGGCGCAGGCTGCCTATTGAGTTTCTATGTGCCGACCCTTTTATTAAAGAGCACCAATAAAGCTTAATCGATAGCAGGCTGTGTACAACATATAATTATTATGTTTAAAATATTTAAAACTATATATTTTTGTTTAACTACTTTTCCTAAGTCCCCTATATAATTATTTTTATTTGCTTCCAAATAAAGACTTTTTGTTCTCTCTTTCTTTATTATAGGTATAGATATATATATATATATATAAAGCACAGCCTAAAAATGCATAGTCAGGCTGTGTACAACATATTTAATTTACTGGTTCCTATAAAACACAGCCTACAAATCCATGAGCAGGCTGTGTACAACGTGTCTTATTAACGATTTCTATAAAACACAGCCATAAGTAGACTGTGTATTAAATTATGTTTTATGTTAAAGATTACTTATGACTTATATTTTAAGAACTTGCGTGCCAAGATATTGAGCTCAAATAGCCTTAAGTTGATTCTTTAAGTTTATTGTAAGATCATTGTCCAAGTAGGTACTTATTGTATTTTGTTTATTTCTCTCTATTAGATTAAGATGTCTGAACAACTCCAGTTTTGATTTTATTACCTAAGTACGTTTTTAAGTTTGTTAGTTATAAGGAGCTAATTTTTGTTGTTTTTTTTCTTCATTCTTATTTTTTTTTAAATAAAAGTTGATTATTAAAAAATATGTTGTTTAAAAACTGATACCTATGCATTAGTGATAGACAAAATGGGTGCGTGTACTTATTATGTACGCGCGTAAGAAGTTATACTTCTAGAAGTTATACGTCCGTCCGTTAGTCAGTGTGATATTGATTTTGCTTATCACACTTTAGTGTTAGTTAAAGACTCAGCATGTGCTGCAGACACGGACGCGCATCTGCAGCGCTGGTCTTCTGGCCGCACCCAATTGCTCAATTTGAAATATACCTTCCTTGATATCTTACTTTGTGAGCATGATCACAAAAAAAACCCCATGAGTTTCTTGGGCCTTCTCATTGATGGACGCATTCCGAAGTCATAAATCCTAACTTAGTTTTTAAGACATTTCAATGTGATTTCATACAATAATTTCTAAACGAATAAAGAATTTTGACCACAGATTTTGACCAAAGGTACTATGTTATACCTGAATAAAACGATAACTATAATTTTCCATACATTTTATTATTGCTTTTGTATCGTTTAACGTCGTTTAGTTTCATAGTAGATAGAAAGTTCTAGATTGCTATACCTGGAACATGTAAGATGGAGTAGGCTTGCCCAGCATCATCCTCCTAGCTTAGTCGACCATATCCAGAAGAAAGAATTCAATACGTCTAGAGCCAATGAGGCTCTGTTTCTCCTATATAACCTTCTTAGCTTAGTGGATCGTGGTCAGAGGAAAGAGTTTAATACATCTTTATCACTACACTAGCGACCCGCCCCGGCTTCGCACGGCTATATTATGCATGTATTATACATATAAACCTTCCTCTTGAATCACTCTATCTATTAAAAAAAACTGCATCAAAATCCGTTGCGTAGTTTTAAAGAACTAAGCATACAAAGGGAAATAGGGACAGAAAAAGCGACTTTGTTTTATACTATGTAGTGATAGTCATCACTATCACTACATAGTATAAAACAAAGTCGGTTTCTCTGTCCCTATGTCCCTATATCCCTTTGTATGCTTAAATCTTTAAAACTATGCAACGGATTTTGATGCAGTTTTTTTATAGATAGAGTGTATAAAGAGGAAGGTTTTTAGATATAATACATGCATAATACAGCCGTGCGAAGCCGGGGCGGGTCGCTAGTAATAAATATTTGTTTTATGGTGGGTATAATATCTTATTCACTACAGATATTTGCGAGCTAAGTAGAAGCATCTTCCGTAAATGGCACCACGAGCCTCAGTCGACAGTAATTGTTATAAATGGAATAGTACATTGTTATCCTAGGTGTGAAAGTCACTCATTACAAGTCCCGAGACGGAGTTTGGCGCCCGAGCGTAGCGAGGGCGCTAATAGTTCGAGGGACTTAATGAGTCTTTCAGCCGAGGTAAACACTGCTTTTCATTACGAATAATACATAAAATTCTTCCTAACAACGAGAGTGAATGAGAGACTTCATACTACCTGATCCTCTTACAAGGTTGGGACCAAAGAGGTTGTATACATGTAGTGTTATTCTTTAGTGTTACTTAAAGCAAGGAGGTTATGTTATGAAGTTCCTAATGTATAATGATACTGATACTGGCTATATGCACATTGCACGAGTCGTGCGAAGCCATAATTTGACATAACAGCTGTCAGTGAAAGCGATTTTCCCTAGGGCTGGAAATTTTATTTTCTACACGCTCTTCACGCATCTTTAGACCTACTTTCGGAGTATGAGTAATGAAAAATATATTTTTGTTTGTAACAATATAAGCTCCCAAAGGATCGATTTTGATGAACGTCGGGATTATTATACATTGATTAATTAGGAGTAAAATAGGTTTCATTTGATCCTAATGTTTCCATGGGATCGGGATTATTGACGCGGGTGAAACCGCGGGGCGTTGATAGTCGTACAAATTTCTTTTCTTGGTTTAGTTTAGTTAGTTTTACGGGGCTGTTTCCGCACTTAGCTTCATTATTTGGGCCATTGTGCATTCTTTTCTTAATTTCAACCCGGTTGTGGGTCGACGTTTCAAAATAGCGTATTGAATTTTGGAAACTGTTTTCAATTTGATTCCCGGTTAGTACTTTAAAATAACACCATCTGGAATGGAACCAGTTGCCTGCGTCTGTCTTTCCTGACGTGTACAATTTGGGGGTGTTCAAGTCGCGAGTGAATAGGTATCTTCTAGACACGCGTGCTACATCTTAGGCCGCATCGTCACTTACTTTTAGGCAGGTGTGATAGTGGCCAAACGCTGACCTATCATATGTATTAAAAAAATATCTAGTGTAGTCTCGCAAGTATTCGGAGATCTTGGGTTCCCGAAGCCTCTGCATTTTTTAGGGACTGGTGAATGGAGGGCTGGTGGCTTTTCGCTCAAAGAGTCAGTCTGGCCATCCAGAGGGGAAATGTTGCCAGCGTTCTCGGAACTATGCCTCGGGGAGACGCGCTTGAGGATGTATTTTATTTGTGGTTATATTTTTTATTTTCCATTTTATATGTATTTATTAAGTAGTACTTTGTAATATTAAATAAATAAGAGTGTAGTGATTATATATCTATTACTGACCTGTCCCGGCATCTCCTTAGTGTGTCCGTCCGGTACATGGAACAGTATGAGGGGCGTGTCGCGAGACGTGTGCGGGGAGGGAGCTGCGCACGCGACGTCCACGCGGAAGAACCCTCGACGTTGGAGCTGTATTATATCGCCTACTGCAACCTTTGATAGTTCCGGCTCGCCTATCATTGGTATTTCCCACTGGAACAAAATGTTTTAGGTTATAAAAGTCATGCCTTCGGAACGCGCCCACCAATGAGAAGAAGGCACAAGAAACTCATGGGGTTTTTTTTTCATGTGATCACGCTCACAAAGGTCAACATTACAAATATTTGAAGGTATTATTTAAAATGGAGCAATTAAGCAGTCACATCCATGGATTCTTATCATTAAGGTACGAAGAGGTATCATAGTATGCCTTACCGCACAATTTATGCTTTATAAAAGTTTTGAATTTGTTAATGGACTTGTATATATGTGTATAGTAACACTAACACGGGCCCGCGTAACGCAGTTTAGGCCCTAAGTTCGCTATTGGGAAAAAAGTTGCCTATAACCTTCTAAAATTAGATAAAGAATATCTTTTTTTTTAAACCAACTGGTAGTTTCAGAGATCAGCAATTCAGACAGTCAAAACAACTCCATTCATAGTCGAAAAAGCTAGGTTTTTAAAAAAAAAGCTATCGTCATCGGCTAAAAATAACATTGTTCAGATTACAAAAAATACCATAGAAATGCAATCGGAATGATATTGAAATGTAATTTGAACAATTTTATTGGCCTTCAGATAATTGTTATGACGTAAGAATCCGCTAAGAAGTTTTAAAAAACATAACGCTTACGCGGACGAAATGGCGGGTTAAAGCTAGTCTATACTAATATTAGGTATAAAGCTGAAGAGTTTGTTTGTTTGAACGCTCTAATCTCAGGAACTACTGGTTCGAATTGAAAAATTCTTTTTGTGTTGGATATTCCATTTATCGAGGAAGGCTTAAGGCTATATATGACATCACGATGCGACAAATAGGAGCGAAGAATCAGTGAGAAATGTAGAAAAAACGGGGAAAATTATTCGTCTTTGAGGGCTGAGATTAGCACGTTCAAACAAAAAACCGTTTTTTGTTTGAACGCGCTAATCTGAGGAACTGCTAGATCGAATTGAAAAATATAGGCTACTTTTTATCCCGATATTCCCACGGAATCGGGACTTACGCGGGTGAAACCGCGGGGTGCAGCTAGTTCTTTTATACAGTTAAAATGTAATTTTAGTCCATTTGATGAACTATTGATAGCTAACAGCTACTTACTCTTGTCTGATGTCCAATATACTGTTTAAAGTCTTCATCTTTCCCCAACAAAGGCTTAGATATGATATGATCAAAGTAAACGCAGTACACTTCCAATTTAGGCGAGTTTGTACTGTCAGCCAGCCACGTTAGTTTCAATGTCTTTTTGTAGTCTTTGTTCTCGAGGTTTGGTGTGGCGTCTATGCTTGTTACTGTGCCGTCTGCTGATCTGGAAAATATATAATATTATTAGAACGAAGTTCCTTATCGCGGGTTTGCGACGGGACCTAATCCAGAAAAAAACCAGTTTACGCGTTACGAAAAAAATATTTAAGTTTTATCCAAAACAAAGTTATAGGGGGTCGAAAATGGGCTGAACTATTTCGAGAAGAGGATGGTACGGCCGTGCAGCTTTTTGCTCGACTTGGCGGGGGCACTACCGTGCCCCCAGATGAAAGGAAAAACCGTACTTAAAATAAACTAAGGTTTTAACTATTAAAACCAAGGACTGGATATCCAAAAAGCTCTTGTATTCCAAAATCTAACACGTTAATTTTTTTATTTACAGGCTATAATTTGCGTAAAAAACAGTTTGTGCATATAACCTACTTACTGGCTATATGCACAGACCGTGCGAAGCCATCAATAAAAACACATGCTTATTTTTTTTAGTAAGGCTTCGCACGGTTTATACATATAGCCAGCAGACCTATCAAATTATGTTTAGTTTTTAGATTTTTTTTCTCCATTATAAATTTCAATGCAATTAATACTTACTTATGAATTTTATCAATCATAACATTCCCATAATTAATAAAGGTAGCATTCTCTCCTTCCTTCAAAGTCTTAGCATCAACCTGGTCAATGAGCAACCTTTTAGACACATGGACTGTTTTTGTACCGATATCCGGGTTCTTTGGGTGTAGTGGCACTGTCAGCGTGCTGTCCGAAGTCGACTTGAGGTTGACGGGTACTGGGTTCGATTCTAGAGCCGTGTACCGAGGGGCTATTGGGTCGATTACCTGGGGAAATGAGAAAGAATGAAAAAATATTAAAGAAAAATGTTAATAATTGAGAAAAATCGCTTCTAATTAGTAAAAAAAAACTACAAAAAGGAGCTATTCCCTTTGATTTTAAACAAACATACTATGTTTATTTCCAAGAATTGATCTCTATTTAAACACTATCGATTGGTCTAAAAATATAGGATGATAATTATTTTTTATTTTTTTAAACGATTACTGGATAGGGTAATTACTTTTTCAAAAATCGAATGATGCATTACGTTTATGTCCAAATAGGGTGCGCAACTCTTTCCACCATTTCGCTATCTCTTATAGTTTAGAATATAGCCCTGAAGGCCCATGTAAAAAATTCACCAGTTTTTCTTATTAGTAACGCGTAGCATTTTTTTTGGGCTAGGTTAGGTTAGGTTAGCGCCATCCAGCGATAAGGAACTCTGTTCCTAAATCACTACATAGTATAAAACAAAGTCGCTTTCTCTGTCCCTATGTCCCTATATCCCTATGTATGCATAAATCTTTACAAATACGCAACGGATTTTGATGCGGTTTTTTTAATAGATAGAGCGATTAAAGAGGAAGGTTTTTATGTATAATACATGCATAATATAGCCGTGCGAAGCCGGAGCGGGTCGCAAGTAAAATATATACCTTCTTATTAATAGCCCATATCTTGTCCGTTTTTTTTTTCAAAATCAGGCGCGCAACTCCTTTTACCATTTTTTGCTATCTCTTAATAGTTTAGTTAGGATATAGCCCTGAAGGCCCTATAAAAAATTCACCAGTTTTTCTTACGATTTTGTAGCATTTTTTTGGGCTAGGTCCCTCGCCATCCCGCGATAAGGAACTTTGTTCCTAAATCACAACATAGTATAAAAAAAGTCGCTTTCTCTGTCCCTATATCCCTATGTATGCTTAAATCTTGAAAACTACGCAACGGATTTTGATGCGGTTTTTTTTAATAGATAGAGTGATTCAAGAGAAAGGTTTATATGTATAAGGGGGTCGCTAGTAAAATATGTACCTTCTTATTAATAGCCCATATCTTGTCCCACTCCATGAAGACGACGGAGCGACTGGAGCCCTGAGCCTGTATGAACTGTCTCAACCCTTCCACAGTCATACCGCGACGGAGGACGCCGCGCACTGTCGGCATGCGAGGGTCATCCCTGGAACATACCATCATTACTTGTACAAATTACTGTTTTTTAGGGTTCCAAACTCAAACGGCTAAATTAAAAAAAAATTAGAATTAATTCCATGAAATCTAATTAAAAATACTTAAATAAATATTTAATAAAATAAAATAATTGAACTTTAAGAAAGTCATCAAAAGATAATGTTAATATTTTGTCAAATATCGATGATTTAGATTATAGATGATGTATTTCCGTTGCCGCTATAACAACAAATATTAAAAACAAAATATAATGGTACAGAGCCCTTTGTGCGCGACTAAGACTCGCACTTTGTTTCCAGGAATTAATCTCTATCAGCAACACTATCGATTGGTATAAAAATATAGGATGATTATTTTTTTGCAAAATCAACAGGTTCGATTCCTGGCGAGGGCAATGACTTTATCAAAAATCTAATGATGCAGTTTGAGTTTTTATCAAAATCGGGCACGCAACTCCTTTCAGCATTTTTCGCTATCGCTTATAGTTTAGGATATAGCCCTAAAGGCCCACATAAAAAATTCAGCCTGTATATAAAAATCGATGCCACTTTTCGTTGTAATTTTATAACTCAAGAACGGGCTCACCTATAAAAACCAGATGTTTAAGCTTTGTTCGGACTATTTAGTAGATGGTTTAGATTCACAAATAAGCCCGGCAGATGGCGCTGCAGTCGGTATATAGGTTATCAATCTATACTGCAAAACAACGTTTGCCGGGACAGCTAGTATTGTATGTATTCTATTCTTACCATCCATCAACTAATCCTTGTTCAACAAACCACGTCAGCTTTCTCTTTGATAATACTGTATTTGTCATGCTCAATCTAAAAACAAAATTGAATTATTCAGACAATATTTAAAGAAAATTATTAAAAATCAATTATCTGTTTTTGAGTAAAGGCCTCCTCATTAAGTATAATAACATGTTTTATAAGTAATTTTAATATTTAAAGGATTTTTTTTGTATATAACAGGGTTCGAGGATATATATCAATGGATATATATCATGATATATATCCGATATATATCAAAGGGTTTTTTGTGATATATATCAATACAAAATTGTTTAAAAATTTGATGAAAATAAGTCATGTTTTGCAGTTTTCTACTGTAGTTCTCTATCCTAAATATAGATGGCGTTGGAGTAAAGTTAAAACATACTCCCTAATAGTAAGTTTAGGGTTTAACGTTTAAAGTTTAGGTATTTTAAGTATTAGTGTAGGTATTCAGAAAATTAATGAAGCCATTGAATGATTGGAATTTATAAGATTTTATCTTTTTTAGTTGATTTTACCTGATTTTGTTTATGATTTTAATTGATTTTTCTGATTTATAAGAAGATTTTATGTTTTTGAGTTGATTTTTCTTTTATATGTTTTTTTTTTAAATAATTTATTATATTTATAAAACATAGGTATGCAAACAGTATACATAAATAATACAATAAAATAACAATATGGCTGTCATCAAAAATGGATAAATATCATGTAAATATCACATTTTTGATATATATCGGATATATATCAAAAAAATCCGATATTTTGATATTTATTATAAATATCGGATATTTTCGAACCCTGGTATATAATAAGCTTTTCGTTTTTAGAATTCCGTACCCAAAAGGGTAAAAACATACTCCACTGTCCAATGTGATACAGCCTGGTGACCCAGGCTGTATCTCATGTGCCGTGAAAGCTTGTTGTAGAAGTTGAAATTTTCACAGATGATATGTATCTGTTGCTGCTACTACAACAAATATTAAAAACAGTACGGAACCCTTAGAGCGCAAGTGCGACTCGCACTTGGCCGGTAAGTGTTCATCTATCTATCAATTTATAACCTAACTAGCTGCGCCCCACGGTTTCACCCGCGTTAGTCCCGATCCCGTGAAAATATATGACGAAAATTAAGTAGCTTTTAATCAGCATAAATGCGAAAACAGAACGCTGAGCAATATCACAGATGTCAAAGTGACAGATGTCAATTTTTCGTCACTTTTCGTTATATTTTGGACAATTCACACAATATCTTTCAAAATTATAGCCTATGTTCTATTCTGATGTATAAGCTATATTATTGTAAAGTTTCATTAAAATCCATTCAGTAGTTTTTGCGTTAAAGAGTAACAAACATCCATACATCCATACATCCAGACATACACATCCATACATACAAACTTTCACGTTTATAATATTAGTAGGATTTAGAAGATTGCTTATTTTAGTCTAATGTTTGTACAGTCGGAATACCAATTAGCTGAACCCCACGTGACCCAGAGCTCACTCGCACATATGTAAGGTTATAAAGTAATGTTACCTGATTCTGTTTTTTTAACAATATAAAACTATACAATACAATATAAAAAAATAACAAAATCGGTAAAAATAACACATTATTACAGATGTGTGAGTGAGATTGAGATTGATTCGAAACGAGACGTCAAGATTGTATAAAAACGAAGATAATATTTTTTTTACCTTGAACAATGAAATCAAGCATATACTTAATTTTTTTATGTCACCTATCTAAGAACACTTGGACTAATGAGACGAATCGTTACCTTAATTAAAGAAATCCATCGAGTGGTATGAAAGATATGAAGAAAGAGTATTACTAACATAGAAGATAGGTGCTAAAAACATGACTCTTCCCTTGCAGTGGGGTAAAAACTAAATTAATAAGACCTAGGTCTTTAAAAAAATAAATTTATTTATTTATTAACTCACCGACTATATTCCCAAATGTAAGGTTTCCTCAACCCCAGAGCGTCAATGAACCAATAGAACTGCGGATCCCTGTCGTGATACTCCATCGTGCGTAACACGTGCGTCACATCCTCTATAGAGTCTACGATGGGACATGCGAAGTCGTACGTCGGGTATACTCTGGAATAAATATGAAATATATTAAATACTAGCAACCCGCCCCGGCTTCGCACGGCTATATTATGTATGTATTATATCTAAAAACCTTCCTCTTTAATCACTCTATCTATTTAAAAAAACCGCATCAAAATCCGTTGCGTAGTTTTAAAGATCTAAGCATACATATGGAAATAGGGACGGCGAAAACAATCAACAATCGTTGATTTTTTACTATGTATGTAGTGATGAAGAGTTTATATATGTATTTTCTACTAGCAGCATTCCGCGGTTTCAACCTCGTAAATACCGAGCCCGTGAGAATATCGGGATAAAAGTAGCCTATCACTGCCAATGAATCAGTGTATCCTCATACCAAATCTCATCAAAATCGGTCCAGTAGTTTCGGCGCCTATTCAATGCAAACAATTAAAACAAACATTCAAATATTTCCTTATAATTACTATATAATAATATATAGTCAAGATTTTTGTTATTTATTTATTTTCGTTTATTTGGGAAACAAGTATTTCTATTAAACAAATTGTAGGTGCCTGGTAAAAAAGGATTTTTCGACGAACCTTTCTTACCAGGCACCTATTGTTTGTGAGGAATATTTCACCCGCGTAAGTCCCGATCCCGTAGAAATATCGGGATAGAAAGTCTATGTCTAGCCTGTGCGTTAAACCAGGTCTCCATCTAACAAACATACACACAAACTTTTACCTTTATAATATTATACATATTGTCTTACTTGTACTGGGTCCCAGTTCGCGGATGTACCTCCGGCTTGCACCTATATATAGTTGGGTCTCTAAGACACCCGTTAGCGGATTGCATGTCGATCTTTGCCCGCACACAACACTGAACACCAATATCGGTGGCTTTCTTCATCTCCTCCCATAGTTCCAAGTTCTTGGCTACGGCTGAAAGTTTAATGATTTATATTATTTATAAGACCTCGTACAATCGACGCTCTAAAGTTCACCGCCACCGTAACGTTAACAATCCTATGCAGCACTATTTGAACATTATAACAACGTAACCTGTGGATCTTGTGGAGTACTTTTAACTCAAGTATTTATGTTTGTTATCGAAATGCAATCGGAATGATATCACTACATAGTATAAAATAAAGTCACTTTTCGCCGTCCCTATGTCCCTATGTATGCTTAGATCTTCAAAACTACGCAACGGATTTTGATGCGGTTTTTTTAATAGATAAAGTGATTCAAGAGGAAGGTTTATATGTATAATACATGCATAATATAGCCGTGCGAAGCCGGAGCGGGTCGCTAGTGTATTTATAAAAAAAAGTATTCTATCCGTTATCTGGTCACCATAACACAAGCCTAGTTGCATAGCTTGGGGGTAGATGTCACGTGGGGTTCAGCTAATTGGTAATGTGACTGTACCAACTGCGTAGTCTGTAACATAATAATACAATAAATTTCCCTTACAATTATTCCTATTCTTGCTCTCTATCTTCTGCTCCCGTTCCGCCTTCATCTGTTCAGCCGGCGTGTCATCGACGAAGGCTTCACCTTCCTTGATGAGCTTCACACAGAAGTCCAGCATCAGATCGAAGTATTGCGACGTGTGAGTGAACAGATCCGGTTTTATCTCTAACATTTCTACGTCCTCTAATATTACCTAGAATTAATGATATATTAAAGTAGCTTCGACGCAGAAGTTTTAGCCTGGAAAGTCCCGGTCCCAATGTGAGGCATTCGCCTCACATTGACTCAAAGCTAATAAAATAATTTTATAATTTAAGTAACAAAATTAAATATTAACTTGGTTACTTTCAAAATTAAAATTAACGCGCTATAGTTGCACTAGTTGAAATAGTAGATTATGCATCAAGGGCATAAAGCAGTGTCTTATATTGTGAGCGGCATATTGAACCCCGAGTTTAACGGGACTCTCGGGTTAACTCCCGAGCGCAGCAAGTGAGTTTAAAGTTAACTCCTGAGCGAAGCGAGGGTTATGTAGGGAGTTATGTAGAGTCCTGAGTGAAGCGAGGGGTTTAAGCCGCCCAAGACGAAGACGTGCTATATAGGTATTTATGTCAGTCGATTTTTTTTTAAACTCTTGTGGTGGCCAGTTCCCTACTTAAAAAAATCCACTTTAAAAAAAAATGGGGCAATTGCAATGAGATGGTAGCATGATGGTAAATATTTGGTAGGTATTATAGGCAAAACCTATTTGCTTAGACCTAACGTAACAATCAAAATAAAAAACATTAATCTTAATCATAAATTAGCCTGCTAGATTTTTGTAGACCAATCAAATGACTTATTATAAATAAATAAGAAAAGCTAATAAGAATAAGCTAGACAATATTCTTAATGCGTCAAAACGATACTTAAATATTTTATAAATTTATCCTTTTTGCTAAGTGGTCATTGTACCTTAATTAATAAACTCTACCTTCTCAAAATCAGCGTTTTCCTTAGCCGGGTTAGTGTCATCAAACCTCATGATCAATTTGCCTTCGAATGCCTGTTGATAGTACTGGTTCAACAGAGCTGCCTTCGCGTGGCCGATGTGTAGGTAGCTGGAAGAGATATATATAATTCACAGGTTAGGGTCCTTGAAGATTATGTTTGGTTTATTTGTAGAATTTGTAAGGTACGCTGAGGTATTGTGTTCCACGGGAGATGACAAAACGAGGAAAAAGTTTGCAGAGAACCGGTGGCTGTTCAGGCTGCATGCGTATGTGTCTAATATTGTCTTTTACAAAACTGTTTATAGAATCGGGTGTCGGTACTTGACTTACCCTCGGATACTACCCACGACTACCTAAATCTGCAAATTGTGAGTTATTATGTCATGAAAATAAATAGAAATAAACTTATGAACTGAATTGTACTTGTTAACAAAAACCACTTGGCAGGGATAAGTGGAAGTAAATTTTCACCTATCCGTACTAGTAGGGATAGGTAGAAAAAATCCACTTATCCCTACCAGGGGGCTATAGTAGGCTCATTCACAAACCGTCGGAAGGCAACCGAAACTAAAATAAAGCTGCTCTTTCACTCCCACGACTTTTGACGTGTTGCCATCCTTGTCTTTTCAGTTTTATTCGTTTCAGTAGCCTTCCGATAGTTTGTGAATCAGAGGGCAGGATGACGTCATGACAACGATCCAATCTCTTTACAACATTGTCGAAAAGTCGAGGTAAGAAAAGAAAAAAAAACGCGATTCAGACGCGGGAAAATAATTACTATTGCTAGTTTTGTAAAAATGACTGCAAACTTTTTCTTCGCATTGTCATCTTCAATGGAACATAGGAACTCAGTATTAAGGTATCAGAATGTACAAACGGCATCATAGAGAAGACTAGCTTGTTTAAAGTTCAGTTCACAAAACTAACTCATCATTTATTTTATTAGAATAATAGCTTTTGTCTGTGACTTGTCTGTATAGTAGTCAAAATTGGTTCTAGTAGGTTTTTTTTGTTAACGAATTGGATTGGACCAAGGAATCACGATGTCCTATACAAACTTTACCCCCCTTTTTCACCCCCAAAGGGGTAGAATTTCTTAAAATCCTTTCTTATTGGATGCCTACGTCATACAAAGAACACACCCTCCAAGTTTTAGGTCTCTACGATCAGCGGTTTGGGCTGTGCGTCGATCCGTCTCAGTCTGTCAGTCAGTCAGGACATATCATTTTATATGTATGAGCTTAGAAGAGTCTCGCGCGATCACCCGAGACTCTTATAGTCCCGATTCTGTGGGAAAACCGTAATATAGTAATCGCTTTTTTTTGTTTTCTACATAGAATGGACTTATTGGATTTCGAAATAACATATCATACCCAGAAGCTTCCGGTGGAAATCTGACTACAACCTTCCCCATCTCAGCATTGGGTAGCTCAACGAACTTGCCCTCTTGTTGTCTTCCTGAGCTGGTGTCCGTGTTACTTGCTGGGGATCTGGTAGACCTGAAGTTATTTAAGAAATATCATATTAACAAATGAATATTAGGTACTTAGGTACAATCAACGTTCAAAAGTACACTGGCATCGTAATGTTTACAATCCTGTGCAGCACTATTTGATGATTATAACAACGTAAATAAATAAATCATTTATTCTGTAGCCCAATACAACATCAATATTTGTTGCTGGAATCTTCTTTTTCGCGTAGAAATGCTTGTATCAGAAGATTTCGCACTTCCTTAACTATTACATAATATATTGGTTAACAGATAAGTAATAATAATTTAGTGACAATCAAAAAACAATCCAAACAAATTAAAAAACGTAAACAAAACGAATTATTTAATCTGTAAATTGATCCCACGTCGTGGGTTGGTGTATCGGGTAGCGGCATATACAACTCGGCCAAAAAACTAAAGACATAGCTAACACGTTGAAAATAATAATAACACTGCGTACTTTTAATTTAAGTATTTATGTCTGTGTGTAACTTTTATTAGAAGAAGGTTGTAAGTCCAACACTTGTTTATAGTATTATCGTCGCAAACTGATAGTGGATTTATGACGCATACTGTACATACTGAACCAACTTGCCCCACGTTAAGCAACTAGGCTAACTAGGCTTTAGAGATTGATCAAACAAGAATACGTGCATCTTTTATTGAGGTTGTGCTTTAGTGGTGTTACTTTCTCCCTGGAACCTGTTGACTCAAAGCAAGTTTTAAGATATATAAACGAAGTGAAAACGAATGCATGCGGAGTGGATAAGCTAACAATAGACATGATAAAACTCACTTTACCCAATAGCCTAGATGTTATAACTTATATAGTAAATTTTTCGATTGCGACCTGTACTTTCCCCGATATATGGAAAGTTGCCGTTGTGAGGCCTTTACCTAAATTACCAGAACCTAAAGAAATAAAAGATCTTAGACCCATTAGTATACTACCAGGTCTGTCAAAAATCCTGGAAAAGGCGGTTTGTAGTCAAACTTTGAAATATATTGAAGATAATAATATCTTACCATCGGTTCAGTCGGGTTTTAGAAAGGGTAGAAGCACCACTACTGCTCTATTGGATGTGACAGATAATATCTTAGCGGCACAAGACAAAGGTATGTGTACAGTATTAGTATTATTAGATTTTTCCAGAGCTTTCGATGCTATAAATATTCCACTGCTCCTTTCCAAACTAAAGTTTTATGGATTCTGCTCCAACACGGTAGAGTGGTTCCGGTCCTATCTCACAAATCGCAAACAATTCGTAGAAATAAATATGGACAGTGGAGACAGCCTTTTTTCAGAACTATCGAATGTAACTCGAGGCGTCCCACAGGGGTCAATTCTAGGCCCTATTCTATTCAATTTGTATAGCGCTGATATCATAAAAAGTATACATAATTGCAAATATCATAAATATGCTGACGACATACAATTGTATTTATCTTTTAAACCTAGTGATGTGCAGACAGAAATTCAGAAAATTAATGAAGACCTTGACAGAATTCATAAATGGGCTGAGAATAATTGTTTGCTATTGAATGCAAAAAAAACTAAATATATGTTGTTAGGCACTGTCCAGCAAATTCAGAAAGCCAGTTCCGGTAACTGCAGGATCGATATTAACGGAGAACCTATTGAACGTGTTTATGAAGCCCGAAATTTGGGCCTGATTTTTGATGAGCAATTACGTTTTGAGCGACACATCGCAAATACTATTAGTAACTGTTTTTATAGACTCAGAGTGCTCTACAGAATCAGAGAGTACTTAAGTGTTGAACTTCGTATTCGGCTTGTGGACTCCCTGATTTTGTCAAAATTTAATTATGTCGACGCGGTTTATGGGCCCAGGTTGTTTGCGAAGACTGCTGGTCATATACAACGAGTGCAAAATGCCTGCGCTCGCTTCTGTTTCCCTATACCACCTCGCTCCCATGTCTCTCCCTTTCTGGGCAAAAACAATATCCTGAATATGAAATGCAGGCGTGACCTACACCTAGCCACGCTGATGTTCGGTGTGATGATATTGGGCAAACCTGAGTATCTGTTTTCCAGGTTCAGTTGGGCCAGGGACTATAACCCTATAAAGACACGGGCTTCTGCGTATTTAATTGTTACAAGTGTCGGTCGCACGCAGGCTTTTAAGGGTAGTTTTAAACACTGCGCCACCAAGTGTTGGAATGACTTGCCACCACCACTGAGACAGCACCGCACTGTCAAATCCTTCAGTTCTGCATATAAACTTCTCTTAATGGGTGGACAACTAGCCGAACTAAGACATGGTTGTTTCTGATGCGAGAGGTATTATTATGCTTATGCAGAAGTATAAATGTATGTAATTTTAGTGGTTTACTATTTTATTTTTATATTCATTTTAAGCTTCATTTGGTGGCGTATTTATTAATTTTTATTTATTTATTAATTTTAATTTTATTAAGTTTACTTTTATTTTTACTTTATTGAAGCCTCTGTCCGGTCGGCTTCATGTGAGCTGATATTATTAGGCAGATAATGATGTGTCCTGTTACGCTTTAAGTCTTCGTGTATAATTCTATGTTTTTTGTTTTGGATTGCTTGGTTGTTAGTTATAACATTTTGGTTTTCTTTATGGGCATTTTGCTTGTTTTTTGTAGACATTATTATTTTCAATCTATATTTATATTTATGGTTCTAAAGACAATTTAGAATATATATCATTTTTTTTGTTATAAAGTTAGTATCAGTGTTTCCTGCCTATTATAACAGAATTACAGCATCGTCCTACTCTCTTTAATCACAGGGTCCCTGCTGAAAATCAGCGTTGCATTTATGCAACACATAGCTGAGCAGGAGCCTATTTGGCGGCGACATTGTTATTGTGTTATAAATAACATAGCTTAGAATATTTAAGTCAGTCTGTTATTTTTAAAAATAAGTTTTGTCTAAGTTTTTTAGTTTTGTTGTTGGCCAAATAAAGATATATCTATCTATCTATCTATCTATCTAGGTTGCATACTTTTCAACAAAACGAACAAAATGATGTCCTCATTTTGTGTTTTTTTAAAGGAAAAGTAGAAGGAAAGGTTGAAAAAGTTTCGTCAATTACCATCTGTGTGAGATAGTGGTCAAATTTAATATAAAATAATACATACTTTTATACAGCTTGCAACCGTTCGTATAGACTACCACAGAGGTGGTGACAATTTAAGCCTAAATAATTGGGTTATAATGATCGGTCAAGCTACATGACTTTAGTTGCTAAATTTCAAATAATACTTTCAAATATTTGTAATATTGACCATTGTGAGCGTGATCACATGAAAAAAAAACCCCATGAGTTTCATGTGCCTTCTTCTCATTAGTGGGCGCGTTCCGAAGGCACACATCCTAAGTTAGTTTTTAAGACGATTTTATGTGGTCTATATACTTTTAATGTATTATGCATCCAAAGAAATAAAAACTTTTGACATAAAAAATTCTAATTATTTAAAAAAAAGAAATAAGTACTAAGGGTTTCCATTTAAATTGTTAGTTTTCTAATTTAAAAAACTGGCTCTACTGATTTAGGTGTGAATTTGCAGAGGACCAGGGTAGGCAGTTCACAGTATATTAATATGAATTAATAGTTCAATGTGTAAAGTATTACCTAGTAGTCTTTGCAAGGTTCTGGAGTACATCAGTAGGTAGTTCTTTCAATACTTTGACAACTGATGGCTGGGCTTCGATCAGCTTCATCCATCGGATTATGTTCTTTAGAGGGTTTGCTTTAGAAGCATCCTTGAACTTTGATGACACTAGAATTTAAGCAAGGTAAATTTTAATAGGTACAGTCGGAATACCAATTAGCTGAACCCCACGTGACCCAGAGCTCACTCGTACATCTATAAGGTATAGGTATAAGGTATATGTAAAGTGATGTTACTCGATTATGTTCTTTTTAAACAATATAACATAAAAAATTATACAGTATACATAGTTACATAAAACAATTACAAAATAACAAAAAATCAAAAAAAATTATAACTAAACCTAATCAAACAAACCCCAAATTAATTAATTACAATATACAATACAATATAAAAAATTACAAAATAGGTAAATACTACATTTTTAAAAGATGTGCGAGTGAGTTCTGGGTCACATGGGGTTCAGCTAATTGGTATTCCGACTGTACATAGTTATTTTTGCATTCCACAATACATAGCCAAAAAATTTGGTACTATAAGGTTTTGTCTACACTAATATTTTAAAGAGGAAAGATTTTTAGTTGTTTTGTTTGTAGCGAATAGGCTCCGAAACTACTAGACTGATTTTGATGAAAATTATTATGAGGATACATTGATTCATTGGGAGTAACATAGGCTACTTTTTATCTCCATATTCAAACGGGATAAGGAGTTACGTGGGTGTAACCGCAGAGAGCTGCTTTTTATAAATATATCTTGTCCACATAATATCCAATGTTTATAAGCTCTCTATGATATTTCAAACACATTCTCTAACGAAATAATTATAAAAACTCACCAAAAAGTGCGCTAAAAACAGCCAAATCAGCCACAGACAAAGTTTCACCCACTAAATAAGTTAACGGACCAAGAGTTTTGTCCAAATACTCCACAGATTTAGGTATCTCATCCTCCAGAACAAGACCGAATGACAGCCAGTGGTTCATCATCACTTTCTGAAGACCATCACTCGATTTATTAAAGTTGTTCTCCAGTATCCTAACCAAATCATTACTGGATCCATATGGCACTGGTTTCTTAGAATTGGGTAGCGTAACAGTCGACTCTGCCCCCCAAACTAACTCTATATCCTTGTTAGAACCCTTATAAAACTCCGCAGCGAGCAAGCCACCTGAAAATCGAGAATTATTGAGTTATTTTAGGCACTACTTTAAAACTGATGCAATTCAGTGAAATCTGTATGAAGAGTATAGGTTTACCTAACGGCGGAGTTGCCTTGTTGCACACAATTTTCATTTTACACGCAGTTTCGATTTACTTTTGAGGAAAACTTATTATCTGCCGAAAAATCAGAAAACCGAGCGCTCACCGATCGAGCAGTGCACACGAAAAGACATATGGTGAACTGTCAAAATGACATATGACGTGTTTGACATAAATGTTCCATATTCAATGTGGATTTTCGGATTTTCTTAGATTAGTAGCATGTGATTTATCACTGTCAGCAGACTTCAGCATTTTTTTAAATTTTTCAGCAGTATAAATTCCACAAAAAGCTTAGTCTAAACCAATTTTTAACCCCCGACGCAAAAACGACGGGGTGTTATAAGTTTGTATAACCCTGCAGCTTTGTTTTGCATTCTTTGCCAAAGGAGGAGAAAACAAAAAAATAAAACAACAAATTAAAAATTATGCTAATAATAAAGGTTAAGAATTGTTAAACATGAAACATTCTGAAAAATTTGTATGAAAATATTTTTTACATCCATTGATGGCTGACTACTAAAAAATAAAGACGTTGTTGTTATTAAACAGCAATGTATATCAATAGAATCAAAATTCTCAATATTATGAAAATACCTCACCCGCCCCCTACCCACCCGAGAAAACGTGCAATTTCCAAAATATTGATTCTACATCGCGAGAACATTTGCAGTTTTTTGCGAAATCTTTATTTTCATTGTTTTTCTGTACCAACTACGCATTAAATTATATTCTATTAGCATTATTCATACATGAATAAAGGGTCTGTTATTTTATCTACAGATTATTCAGCAAGATGGTGAGTATATTCAGAGAAAATCTATTACAGTTGTAACTAGGTTTTATATCTTCCTGTTTTTTGCAAAGTGATTTAGTTATAATAACTTTCATAGAAAGTGTTATATACTGCTTATAAAGAAAATTCAATAAAATTACGTGTTTATTCTGAGAAAACAGTTAACGGAGGTACTTACCTACTTACTATGTTCAATGTATTAAAATTAGGTAGGTACTTACTAGAATTATTTTTAGGTATCAAGACATAAAATTAAACAATCTCTGAACTTTTGTACCATAGCATAGCAGTATATTGTAGGTAGATATGGTCAGAGTCAGAATTGGAGACCCACCGTAGAGCTCCAAAACTGCTATTATTAGAATGTTTTCAACTCAAGCAAGAATCTAAGGTATTGCTCGAGATCAAGTTTTAAAGTCTTTCAACTCATGAACTTAAATGGTCTATATCACGGGACTATGTAGTCCCTGACCTTTGGGAGGCATGCGTGGGGCCAAAGCCAATACATAGAGGCCCTTTACAATAAAATATGATGTGGACATCAAACCAGCGATTATCCCTGTCTGCAAGGACAACCTCCAATTTGAATAGAACTACTTATTGATAAACTACAGGAGAAAACTACTACTTGGGCTATTGTGATGGGATGGTAGTGGATTGGGTACTGGGGAATTATGGGTACTATGGCGCTTGCCATAACAATGCTCAACAAACATGTAAAAGTGGCAGGCGGAGACTCGCCAACTCTTAAACTGGGCGACTAGCCCAGCTGCTGCTCAGCTGAGTAAATAATTACAGCAAGGTGGCAACAGGAACGAGAGTGGCTTAAGGATAGTGAAGCCGCACTGGGTTTTAAACTCAGGGCACGGGCTACCTGAGGGTCCAGTCGGCCCACTCATTACTGACGTGTGGCATATATACAGAGTTTCATTGCAATTGGTTCAGAAGTTTTTGCATCAAAGAGTAACAAACATACACACAAACCGTCACATTTATAATACTATGTAGCATGGATTTTAGAACTCTATGGTGTATCTGCAATTCAGACTCCAACGGTACTGACCTACAAGAACATTCCTGATCAAAATGGATTTGTTTAAGATGAAAAAACAAAATGTCCGGACACTGTCGCTGGTTGTCTGTACATTTACTTACCTGCTCATCGGTGCTGCTGTGTTTGATGCTCTCGAGTCTGAGACAGAGAGTAAGCGATGGGAAGTCCTATCAGGTTAGTAGGTGTAGGATAGGTACCTTACTTGTATTTGTATACAGGCTGTTTCCGCTATTACACCCTTTTTAATTGGGTTCTTTTTGCGTGAGGATGGAGTAGGCTTGCCCAGCACCTACTACCCTCTCAGCTTAGTCGACCATGTCCAGAGGAGAGAACTTGTCAATACTTCTGGAGCCAACTAAGCCTCGGGTTTCATTATGATGTTTTCCTTCACCGTAAGAGCAATGTCAATTAGCGCACATAAATTATTCTTAAGAAAAAATCATTGGTCGGGTTTCAAACCCAAGACCTTCAGAATGAAAGTCGAGGTATCTACCATTAAGCCAACACCGCTCTAGGGTACCGAATATAGGTACCCAATATTCCTCACATATATATCTATCATTAATAATACATAATAACATTCATAATAATTTAAAAATTAAATTATTATTTTTATTTTATTTTAATTAAATTAAAACAAAATAAAAATTAATTTATTTTTGAAAATTGTGACCTGTGCGATTGCAATTTGCAAACACGTTTTTAGGAAGCCAAATAAAAAAAAATTGCCTTCATTTCAAAGGCGATGTCTGACAATATTTCTCTATCACTAATTATTAATTATAGCATCGTAAGAAAGAAAACATTTATTTGGACAACCACAAGATACAAGACAATCAGAAAAGTAGTAACAAACACTAACAAAAATATAAATAAATGAAACAAGAGTATAAAATAAAAACCCAAAAATAATAAATAATTATGCCACCTTTTCCCATTTATCGAACCATTTCAGATCTGAAAAACGGTCTCGTCCGTAAATACAATATATCTGCAGAAGATTACCACATGATTGAGATAGTGATTGTAGAAAACAAGCCACATAAAGCCGGGCCACAGTGGAAGTTTGCCGGAGCATTCTACTTTGCGACCGTGGTCTTGGCTATGATTGGTTATGGGCATTCTACTCCAGTGACAGTTGGTGGCAAGGCGTTCTGTATGGCTTATGCTATGGTAAGTATCTTTTTGTGTGCATGTGGATTCCAATTTTATTTAAAATCAATTAAAAATATATATTTTTTGTTTTTTTTTTTAATTTTTTTTGTTTGTTTTTTGTTTTTAATATTAAATATTTACATCCCTCATCCAGCCCAATTGTTGCCACAACGTTCGCGTCTCGTCTCCTCTACTCCCAACGGACCCCTAGAACTTTTTCTCGCCCATGCCCCCCTTACGGCATCGTCAATTAATATGCTAAGGCTACCACCACACGATCATAGAAAACAAGCCACATAAAGCCGGGCCTCATTGGAAGTTTGCCTGAGCATTCTAGTTTGCGACCGTGGTCTTGGCTATGATTGGATATGGGCATTCTACTCCAGTGACAGTTGGGGGCAAGGCGTTCTGTATGGCTTATGCTATGGTAAGTATCTTTTTCTTTGCGTGGCAATTCCGATTTTTTTAAACCATTTTTTTTTTAAATATTTAAAGCATTTTATAATTTTGTTTGTTTTTAATGTGTAATATTTACATGCCAAACCAGTAAGTTGCCACAACTACGGCATCGTCACTTAAGAGGAAAGGGTAGGCTCTTTCCATACAAACTATTACAAACGTAGTCGACTGTTTTCTCCCTGGATAATGACACTAGAGCAAATAATTTTGGTGCATAAAACTTATAACTGCCATGACCTATTTTTTTTTTTATTCTATGATTTTTAGAAAATGAAAAAAATCAAAACATAGGGGCATAGTCAAAGTCATGGCAGTTATAGGTTTTATGGCACAAAAATATTTGTTCTAGTGTCATTATCCAGGAAGGAAACAGTCTACTACGTTTGTATGGAGAGAGCGCAGGTACCCTTTCACCTTAATATGGTAAGGGCATAAATGTTACTATATATATGCCCCATTGACTACCACAATGTCATATTATGCCACATAGCCGGACCACAGTAGAAGTTCGCCTGAGCATTCTACTTTGCGACCGTGGTCTTGGCTATGATTGGTAATGGGCATTCTATTGTAGTGACAGTTGAAGGCAAGTCGCATATATGACCCGCAAGTTACACACGTCAGGATAGACAGACGCAGGTGACTGATTCCAATCCCTTGCTGTTCAAATAAGGAATGACGATTCAAAACGTTCATCATCATCATCATCATCCGAGCGATGTTCCCGGTTGCATCCCTCTCGGGAGCCCGGGGTCCGCTTTCCTACTTTTACGCCTCCACTTCGCACGATCTTCGGCATCCTGGTTAGTAAGGCCATTTGCACGCATATCACCCTTTACGACGTCAAGCCAGCACTTCTTGGGTTTACCCAGTCTGCCACGACCCGGCGGAGGTGCCATGGCAAGACATTGGTTCCCCACGTAACTAGCCGGTTTTCGCAAGACGTGACCGTACCAGCGTAGGCGACATTCTTGCAATTTATCTGCAATGTCTCGGACATGAAGGCTGCCTCGGACGCGAGAGTTCCTGACGCGATTCTTTCGCGTCACTCCACACATCCAGCGCAACATCTTCATCTCCGTCTCCGATCAAAACGTTCAGGCAAAACGTTCAGCTTACCCATTTTTCCCTTACAGGTCGGCATCCCACTCGGTCTGGTAATGTTCCAAAGTATCGGTGAACGTCTGAACAAGTTCGCATCAGTCGTGATACGTAGAGCGAAGTGTTACATGGGCTGTACCACCACTGAAGCTACTGAGATGAATCTTATGTTCGCTACAGGATTGCTGTCTTCTATCATTATTACTACTGGTAATTTTTATTCAACATTTTACCTGTTTTTATTTAACTTGTTAAGAGGAAAGGGTACCGGGGGCTCTTTCCATACAAACTATTACAAACGTAGTCGACTGTTTTCTCCCTAAATAATGACACTAGTAATTTTCATACTACTGTCTCTGAAAAAAATAGAGCGTATTAGGCATTTAAAGGAGAAGTAATATTTTTCATTTTTTTTTAAAGTTTCAAAATTCTCTACATCACTTAAAAATCGGAAAAAACAGTTTATGTTTTTTGTGCAGTAGTTTGTTACGTCATCAGCCATACCTCCTCACTACATTTTTTCAGAGACAGTTGTATGAAAATTACAGAAAACTACAAAAATGAGCTATTTCCTTTGATTTGCCATACTATGTTTGTTTCCAGGAATTATTCTCTATCAGCAACACTATCGATTGGTATAAAAATATAGGTGATTATTTTTTGCAAAATCAACAGGTTCAATTTCTGGCGAGGGCAATGACTTTTTCAAATATCTAATGATGCAGTTTTAGTTTTTGTCAAAATCGGGCACGCAACTCCTTTCAGCATTTTTCGCTATCTCTTATAGTTTAGGATATAGCCCTGAAGGCCCACATAAAAACATTCACAGTATATCCGTTGTCTAGCACCCATAACACAAGTGTAGTTATTTAGCTTGGGGCTAGATGGCGATGTGTGGAATGTCCTGCAATATTTATTATTATTTATTTATTGTAATCATACAATTTGCAAATGCAGCTGGATGCTTCTTGCTTGTGTTACCCATTGAATTTGTTTACAGGAGCGATGGTGTTCTCCCGCTACGAAGGATGGAATTACTTCGATAGTTTTTACTACTGCTTCGTCACACTGACCACGATTGGTTTCGGTGACTATGTTGCTTTGCAAGTAAGTATTCTAACGACATAAAGAATAGAATACTTTATTTGAGATGAAACACACGAAAACATGTTACAAAAAAAAAAAACATACATACAACCGAATTGAGAACCTCCTCCTTTTTTTTTGTAGTCGGTTAAAAAGAAAAACGAAACGTCTCGCTATCACGGTTCATGAGATACAGTCTGTTGACAGACAGACAGTGGGTCTAAAAGGGCCTCGTTTTTACCCGACTGCAAGGAAAGGGTTATGGTTTTCGCGCCTATATCTTTGTATGTTTGTAATATTTTTTATTCCCTCATATATTCCAAAACGTAAGTGTTCTTAGATCAAAAAAAGTGTGTGTGTCAGCTCCGACGCACGACTGGAGTTTACTCCTTAAGTATCACAGCCAAATTAGAAAGTTGCGCACTAAAGGTGCGCACCAAAAACGTGATACGATTTCGTTACTTGTTAGTAGGTTTACCCCTCGGATTTTTCTCATACCGGGCGCCTTATATATGAAAATCGATTCTTAAGGAGTAAACTCCAAAAACACAGCCGCATTAGAAAAGTAAAAATACATAGGCGGAGTGGGGGGTGTTAGGTTTTATTTTCGTTACGGAATTTCTTGATTCGGTCGCCTCGCTCAAAGCTATGCAATAGCTTAAAAATATGGGGGTTGCTAGATTTCATTAAGGTGAATTTTATTTTTCGCGCCTATCTTGTATGTTTGTTTGTAATATTCTTTACTATCGACCCGCCCCGGCTTCGCACGGCTGTTTTATGTATGTATTATATCTAAAAACCTTCCTCTTTAAACACTTTATCTATTTAAAAAAAAAACAGCGCATTCCGGGAGTGCAGGCAGAAGTGAAAACAATAAACTTGTTATTTCTAATAGAATATTTCTTGAAACGATCTGCTACTGCCATCTATTAGCACTCACTTAAACAAATATAGTTTATTTTTTATTCGCTAGATGGCAGTAAAAAATTTAAATCAGCGCCATCTACATTCGAATAGCGGTCTTTCTAGAAACTAAGTTTCTCAATTTGTGTAATAGATGGCAGTATAAGTTAAACAAAAAGACTAACACAAATAAAATCTCATCTGTCGCGTCAAAATCTGTCGCGAGATCGGTTGAAAATGCTCACCCACAAAAGTGCCCAACACGCCATAAGAAGTTTTCACTTCAAAAAAACAGCATCAAAATCCGTTGCGTAGCTTTAAAGATCTAAGCATACAAAAGGACATAGGGAAATAGGGACGGCGAAAAGTGACTTTATTTTATACTAGCTGCGCCCCGCGGTTTCACCCGCGCAAGTCTCGATCCCGATATCGGAATAAAAAGTAGCCTATGCGTTAATCCAGGTCTCCAGCTACCTATACACCGAGTTTCATCGCAATCGGTCCAGTAGTTTTTGCGTGAAGGAGTAACAAACATACATACACACACACACACACACGCACACATACACAAACTTTCACATTTATAATATTAGTAGGACTATGTAGTGATAGTGATGATGATGATTGTAGTTTTCCCTTACGATATATTTAGTTTTTAATTAAGGTTGCAGGTAGGTGGCCCTTATTATTTTTAAGCTATTGCATAGCTTTTATCGCGGGGTTTAAGCGCGGCGACTGAACCAAGAAATTCCGTAACGAAAATAAAACCTAACACCCCCCACTCCGCCTACCATGCAGCTCGTCCGAGCGTTTTTTCATTTGTTTTATGATGTTGTTTACAGAATGACCAAGCGTTAACCAGCAAGCCTGGATATGTGGCCCTGAGCCTCGTGTTTATATTGTTCGGGCTAGCGGTTGTAGCTGCCAGCATCAACTTGTTGGTTCTCAGGTTTATGACTATGTAAGTATGTTTACACATTCTTATAATTGTACTAAAATTATAAATAAATGTTGCAGAACATTTCACACATGGACCGCCATCTAGCCCCAAGCTAAACAACAAAACTTGTGTTATGGTTGCTAGACAACGGATATACTACTTATATACTTTTCTTTTGTTAATATCACTACATAGTATAAAATAAAGTCACTTTATCGCCGTCCCTAAGTCCCTATGTGTGCTTAGATCTTTAAAACTACGCAACGGATTTTGATGCGGTTTTCTTTAACAGATAGAGTGATTAAAGAGGAAGGTTTTTTTAGATATAATACATGCATAATACAGCCGTGCGAAGCCGGGGCGGGTCGCTAGTATACTTATCACTACATAGTATAAAATAAAGTCACTTTTTGCCGTCCCTATTTCCCTTTGTATGCTTAGATCTTCAAAACTACGCAACGAATTTTGATGCGGTTTTTTTAATAGATAGAGTTATTCAAGAGGCTGGTTTATATGTATAATACATGCATAATATAACCGTGCGAAGCCGGAGCGGGTCGCTAGTAATACATATAAACAACCACTGACAAATATCTTAGCATAAATACATGAGGTGGGAATCGAACCCGCAACCCTGTGTTTGACAGTCCGGCATGGTGACCATTGGGCCAACTGTGTCGTCTGTAAAAGTTAGTGTGTGTGTTTGTTACTCCTTTACGCAAAAACTACTGAACCGATTGCAACGAAACTCGGTATGTATATAGTTAGATACCTAGGTTAACATATAGGCTATTTTTTATACTGATATTCCCACGGGAGCGGGACTTACGCGGGCGAAAACGCGGGGTGAAGCTAGTCACTACATAATATAAAATAAAGTCACTTTTCGCCGTCCCTATGTCCCTTTGTATGCTTAGATCTTTAAAACTACGCAACGGATTTTGATGCGGTTTTTTTAAATAGATAGAGTGATTCAAGAGGAAGGTTTATATGTATAATACATGCATAATATGCGAAGCCGGGGCGGGTCGCTAGTAATAATAATATTATAAATCCGAAAGTTTACACTGGACCGATTTTGATGAAACGTGGTATGAGAATACATTGATTCATTGGGAGTGTTTAACGCTACCCACCGCTAGATGGCAGCAGTGTGCAGTTCCCTGAATCGCGCAAGCGTTGTCTCGCAACGATTTGTATAGGTCAAAGCTTTGAATATGTTTGTACTGAGTTCGAGTTTGAGTTTATATGTACCTAGCGTGTGTGCGAATATAAGTATAGTGTACTAGTGAGTGTAGTTTAATTTTTACGTCCCCCCCGCGAGTTAACATTGGTGCCGAAACCAGGGACGATTGAGTGACCAGTGACATAAGTGTTGTGGTAATAAATAACGGATTGTGGACCTTATAACCGTGAGTAATAGAACTTAGAAAAAGTGAAGTGTTTTCAAAGACTTGTAAAATTTTAAAAAATTATAGATTAAAGGACTTAGAAAATTTACGATAAATTTGGACTTGTAAAAAATTCGTGAAGTGATTCTATGGACTTAGAATAATTTACGTTAAAAATTCGGACACTTGTAAAATTTTCAAGTTTATATATTATCGACATAGAAAAATTTACTCTATACGGGACTTGTAAAATTTTTCGGTTTGATATTTATGGACATAGAAAAATTTACTCTATACTGGACTTGTAAAATTTTTGTTGGTGTTCATCGACTTATAAAATATACTCTATACGAGACTTGTAAAATTTTACGAATTTATCCTATGAACTTAGTGCAATCTCTGGATGTCATTTTAAGAACTTTGATCGTGTTGAACTTTTATAGCATTTACAATACATTGTTTTTACAATCACAATGGCTACTGCAGAAGCGAAGAAGTCATTTACGAGAATGCAAGCTATTGCACTAAATCAAGAAGAAGTAGAAAGACTTATTAAGAAAGCCTACACCAACTACAATAAGTCCCCAAAAACAAGAATAACAGCAGCATACGTAGAAACAAGGCTAGAAGCGTTGAATGTTCTATGGAAAACATTTACAGAAAACCACAACCAACTCACTAGTGCACGGAAAGAGGAACGACAAGAGCTGTCTTATTTTACCGAGAACGTGTTTGATAATACAGAGGAGATATTTTTCGAGTACAAAATAAAACTTAAAGAGGATTTAACTACACTATCCCCTCAGCCTCAAACACAAATTACAGGCAGCAAAGGTATTGAAGAAACTAAGCTACCAGAGATCAACCTACCCACATTTTCAGGCAGCTACACAGAATGGCAAACATTTCATGACTTGTTTACGGCCATAATACATAGCAACCCGAAGCTGAGTCCAGTTCAAAAGCTGCACTATTTAAAAGGATGCCTGCAAGGTGACGCTGCAGAAGTTGTTAACAATTTTTCGATTACTGATGCAAATTATGAGGAGGCATGGCGTGAGCTCAACAGATTGTACCAGAACAAGAGATTTAATGCTAACGAGATACTGAGGAAACTTTTCGGACAGAAAGTTGTGCCAGCAGGTTCACCAAGTGGAATCAAGCAGCTTATAAATACTACAAGCAAATGTTTGAAAGGCTTTGCGTCGTTGGACATTGACACTAGCACGTGGGATGTGATTATCATACACATCGTGACATCGAAGCTAGATAATGACACGCGATGTCACTGGGAGACGAGCTTATCAAAACACGGAACAAATGAGCTGCCGACGTTTCAAGAATTGAAGAACTTTCTTGAGTCGAAATATAAAACGATGGAGATATTGAGTGGAACGATAGCAAATAAACCCGTTATTTCGACAAAACCTAAAGTTTTTCATGCTACGAGCCCAACAGTAAAGGCTATGTCATGTGCAATGTGTAGTGAAGATCATCATATTTATCACTGTAAAGAGTTCAGTAAATACACGCCGAAGGAGAGATCAGAATGGATTCAAAATAAGAGATTATGCTTCAATTGCTTCAAACCGAGTCATGCCGTTAGTAAATGCAATCACCCAACAAATTGTAGGAAATGTGGTCGACGTCATCACACGCTACTACACATCAATAAAGAGAGTCAAGAAACGATAAGAGAGCAAAGAGATGTTTCGCAACCAGAGACACAGACTTCAATAGTATCAGCATTTTCTAGAAACTTTTCACCCTGCGACGTTCTATTAGCAACTGCCGAGGTTAGGGCCAAAGCGGTTAATGGAGTTACTTATGTTATACGAGCTTTAGTCGATCAGGGATCACAAGCGTCATTTGTTTCAGAGAACACTGTTCAAATACTGGGACTTAAACGCACGCCAGTCAATGGCTGGGTGTCAGGTGTAGGAGATGGTCAAACCCGAGTTAAGTATGTAGTTTCACTGTGTATTCAGTCACGCCATCATCCTAATATTACAATCTCAGTAAATGCATATGTGTTAAATTCACTTACATCGATGCTTCCCTCAAAGGTGGTTCACGCAACTGACTGGTCCGAGTTAGAAAACTTAAATCTAGCGGATCCTAAATTCACAACTCCTAGTAAAATTGATATTTTATTAGGAGCCGAGGTATTTGGCGAAATTATTTTGAGTGGTGTTATGAAAAATCCGTCGAGAGATTTAATAGCGCAAAACACGGTTTTCGGCTGGATTGTTTCAGGCAAGCTTTCGCGAAATACGACACCGGAGGATAGAGTTATAAGCATGCATACACAAATTTCGAGTACAGATGACCTATTGAAGATGTTTTGGGAAATTGAGAAGGAACCAGATACTAATACTAAACAATTTACTAGAGAAGAGATTAAATGCGAAACAATATTTACAAACACAGCAGAAAGAAGAGAAGACGGAAGATTTATTGTTCGACTACCATTTAACAGTGAAGATCCAGAGTGTCAATATGGTCAATCATTAGAAATAGCTAAAAGAAGATTTATGTCACAAGAAAGAAAATTGAGTAAGGATCCTAACTTATATAAAGAATATGCAAGGGTGTTAGATGAGTATCTTCTATTGGATCATATGAGACTAGTACCAGAAAACGATGTTGACAATCCTAAGGCCGTCTATTTACCGCACCATGCAGTTGTTCGCGAGGATAAAGACACCACTAAGGTTCGAGTTGTCTTTGACGCATCCTGCAAAGGTGTGAATAACGTATCACTTAACGACGATCTTCTGGTTGGTCCAAAATTACAGCAAGATCTACACCAATTATTACTGAGATGGCGTACTCATCGCATTTGCATAACTGCTGATTTAGTCAAAATGTATAGGCAAGTGGTAGTCAGCGATAAAGACATAAATTATCAGAGAGTGTTATGGAGACCAAATACAAGTGAATCTATCAAGCACTATCAATTATTGAGGTTAACATTCGGAACCGCGTGTGCACCGTACTTAGCGGTCAAGACCATACAGAGTCTGGCTGAGTCTGAGAAGCAGAACTATCCTAAAGCAGCTGATATTACAATCAACGATCTATATATAGATGATCTAATGACAGGCTGTGAGACAGAGACAGAGGCTATCTCAATTTTTGAGGACTTAAACAAGTTAATGGAGTCAGGTGGATTTGAGTTTCAGAAATGGAGTAGCAATTGTGATTCTTTGATGGAACGTATGGGAAGAGAAAAGACACGAGAAGGAGGAGCTGTGGTGCTTAGAAACGACAGGACAGTGAAGATTTTGGGAATCACATGGAACAGAGTAGAAGATAGTTTTGAATACCAAATCAAACTGCCTTCATTAGATCTTCCTGTAACAAAGCGTAAGGTGGTATCAGACGTAGCGAGACTATTTGATCCTTTGGGGTGGGTGGCTCCGGCAATTACAACAGCCAAAGCCTTCATGCAGAAGCTTTGGTTGTCAGGTATAGAGTGGGACCAAGAGCTACCTGAGCCTCTTCTTCACGAGTGGATTACATACCGCGAGAAATTAGAGAAACTTTCAGAGTTTAATATTCCGAGATGGATAGAAGCAAGCACAAGTAGTGATGACTGTATCGAACTTCAGGGATTTTGCGATGCATCGAGTATTGCGTACGCAGCAGTCATATATTCGCGAGTGATAGATAACCGTGGTAATGTCCATGTCAATCTGCTTACTGCTAAGACTAAGGTGGCTCCGGTTAAACAAGTATCTATTCCACGCTTAGAGTTATGTGGCGCGGTGTTACTGGCCAAGTTACTGCAAAGCGTATCCCAATTACTTGGAGTTAAGAACGAGAATATACATGCATGGACTGACTCATCAGTCGTTCTTGCGTGGTTAAGCAGTCATCCCAGTAAATGGAAAACGTTCATCGCAAATAGGACGTCGGAAATACTTACGATCATGGATAATAGTCAATGGTCACACGTTCGGTCAGGGGATAATCCGGCCGACTGCGCATCTCGTGGTATTGATCCAAAAGATTTAGTTAACTTAGAGATATGGAAGAGAGGCCCTAAGTGGTTAAAAGAGAAAGAAATAAACTACAGTAAAGGAGATTTTAAGAAAACTACATTAGAAGAGAAAGAAAATAATACAGTTTGTTTGAAGGTTACTATTAAAGAAGATGAAAATTCGGAAGAGATTATAGACAGATTTTCGTCATTAACAAGAATGCTCAGAGTTGTGTCTTATTGCTATAGATTTTTATTGCCAAAAGACAAGCGTCGTAATTTGTCAGAAATAATAACAGTTGAGGAGATTGAAAATACTACACATAAATTAATTAAAATAGTTCAGTCTAATCAGTTTCGAGAAGAGCTACAGAGTATCAGATCTCATGGACGTGTCTTGAAAAAGAGCTTGCTCCACACTCTTTGCCCTACATTGGACTCCAAGGGGATTCTAAGAGTTGGTGGACGCATCGATAAAGCTAACCTGAAGTTCGAGACTAAACATCCAATCATATTGCCTGATAAGAGTAATCTTACCAGGTTAATAGTATTGGATGCACATTTTAAGACACTCCACGGGGGTCCACTAGTTATGCTTAACTACATAAGATCTAAATATTTCATACTACGAGCTAGAGATCAAGTGAAAAAATGTTTTAGAAAGTGCGTAACATGCAAGAGATATTCGTCAGCTAATAAAACACAACTTATGGGACAGATACCGGAAGTGAGATTAACTCCTAGCAAAGCATTTAAATCAACCGGCGTTGATTATGCTGGTCCGATTAATGTCCGATTTTCACCAGGTAGAGGATCTAAAGCCTATAAAGGCTACATCTGTCTCTTCGTGTGCATGGTCACTCGGGCCATCCATTTAGAGGTAGTGTCAGATTTAACATCTAAAGGTTTTATCGCTGCTTTCAGAAGATTTACTTCGAGAAGAGGTCGTTGCACGGACTTATATAGTGATAACGGCACTAATTTCGTTGGCGCGAACAAGCAATTAATGGACATGTTACGTAGTGCACAATCAGAGTGGCCCAACGAAATTGTGAGTCTTTTGACATTGGAGTCAACGACATGGCATTTCATACCTCCGCAAGCGCCAAATTTTGGTGGGTTGTGGGAGGCTGGAGTCCGTAGCGTGAAAACACATTTGAGGAAAGTAATCGGTGATAGTACTTTAACTTTTGAGGAACTAACTACAGTTCTAACACAAATTGAGGCGTGTCTTAATTCGCGTCCTTTGTCAGTATTAAGTGATGATATGGGTGACCCTCTACCACTGACGCCAGGTCATTTTCTGGTAGGAGAACCATTGTTAAATATTTGTGATACAGTTTATGAAGATGATACTGTTGTGGGCTTAGATAGGTGGATTTTATGTCAAAAAATGGTTTGTGGTTTTTGGAAAAAATGGTCCAAAGACTATTTGCTTAATTTAAATCAACGTTATAAGTGGAATGATAAATTAAAAGAACCTAATATTAATGATGTTGTTGTATTAAGAGAGGATAACGTTCCACCAGCTAGATGGGTTTTGGGTAAAATTGTCGAAAAACACCCCGGCTCAGATAATATTAGAGTTGTAACGGTAAAAACCAAAAACGGCAAACTAAAGCGCCCAACCAGTAAAATAACAGTTTTAGTTTAAATGTGTATTGAGTGGTTAAGATTTTGGTTAGCTTCTGTCATGGTGGGCGGCGTTTGAATTGTACTACGTTTTTGTTTCGTACCTATCATGGTGGGCGGTAATTATTTTGTTACCTTACCTACATAATAAGATGATTATCTATTTCTTTTTTTTAGATTTATGTTTTTTAAGTATTCGCATTGTTTACTTTTTGTTAATATTAGCTTGAGTTTTACATTTGTTAATTAGTGAAGGACAAGTCCTTGGTGAGCGGAATGTTTAACGCTACCCACCGCTAGATGGCAGCAGTGTGCAGTTCCCTGAATCGCGCAAGCGTTGTCTCGCAACGATTTGTATAGGTCAAAGCTTTGAATATGTTTGTACTGAGTTCGAGTTTGAGTTTATATGTACCTAGCGTGTGTGCGAATATAAGTATAGTGTACTAGTGAGTGTAGTTTAATTTTTACGTCCCCCCCGCGAGTTAACAGGGAGTAACATAGACTACTTTGTACCCCCATATTCACGAGATCGGGAGTTACGCCGGTGTGCTTAAATAATAATGTGTTTAATTCCCAATATGGCGATTCAAATATTTAATAAGCTCCCGCAATATGTAACAGATGATAAGATTTTTGGCACTTTTAGCAAGAACCTTGGGGCTAATTTAACTGAGAAATGGTTCTATTCAGTCAAAGACCTCTAAAAGATAAATAATAATAACACTAGCGACCCGCCCCGGCTTCGCACGGCTGTATTATGCATGTATTATATCTAAAAACCTTCCTCTTTAATCACTATCTATTAAAAAAAACCGCATCAAAATCCGTTGCGTAGTTTTAAAGATCTAAGCATACATAGGGACTAGGGACATAGGGACGGCTAAAGGTGACTTTATTTGATACTATGTAGTGATATGCATGTTTTTGCAATGCCTGGAAAAGGCACTAAGTTATATAGTGCTAAAATTGTTTAAAGAATTCTGTAACACTTATAAATAAAAATAATAAATAAATCCAGGCAAGCAGAGGAAAACGCTCGCGACGAAGAAAGAGACTCATCTTCATTGCTGCCCATGGATAATGGATTCAGGCAACGATCCCACGACGACCAAGCTTCGGTGAGTTTACCTCCTTTCACCGCTAAATGGCGCTGTCATTCTGTAGAGCGCGATGTAAACCGATTTTGTTTTAGTTTCTTTTTGTTTGAGAGATGACTTATAGCCCAGTTAAAATAGCCAAGGGTAAGGTTACTATAATTCGCAGGTCGCTGAAAATTTGTACGAATGTTCGGAACACCATTATAAATGAATTGTCAAAAGTCACTATCGATCCGATATCGGCTAAAAAAGTTATACGAGGTCAATGCGTTTTTGTCTTGAAAGAAAAAAACTACATGTTCCGAACACTCGTACAAATTTTCAGCGACCTGCGAATTATTGTAAGATTGAATTTTATTTTGACTGGGGTATTTAATCGATAGTGTTCTTAAGTTACATGAGATTCGGCCATTTAAATTATCTCGAAATGAATGATTTCCCTGATGTTGTTTACAACCTTTGCGGTCGGCAATCACATATTTTACCCCCTAGTGATACAATGTACTCATACAACTCATAAAAAGGCGTTTTATTAATTCTATTATTACCGATTAGATTTTAATTTTGATCTCATCGGCATTGTTGTTGAATTATTACTATTTGTTTAAAGGTATGTTCATGCAACTGCCTCGGCAACAAACAATGCGAAGGCGGAGCCCTACTCGCCGACCCGACGCTCCTTCACATACCGCGCAGCGCCTCGCTCGACCACGAACTCATTGAGAGGGCATCGGTTTAAACTGACCTATTTATTCTATACTAGCGACCCGCTCCGGCTTCGCACGGCTATATTATGAATGTATTATACATATAATTATAATGAATGTATTATGACGACCTCTGTGGCGCGTCGGGCGAACACCCGACTGCGACGCAGAAGGTTGCGGGTTCGATTCCCGCCGGGAACAAGTATTTATGCTGACCATAAATTCTTGTTTCTGGTTCTGGGTGTTTCCTATATGTATAATATGTATATATTTACAAAAAAAAAAAAAGTATATAAGTAGTTTATCCGTTATCTGGCACCCATAACACAAGCATTAAGTTGCTTAGCTTGGGGCTGGATGGCGATGTGTAATATGTCCTGAAATATTTATTTATTTATTTATATAAACCTTCCTCTTGAATCACTCTATCTATTTAAAAAAACCGCATCAAAATCCGTTGCGTAGTTTTAAAGATTTAAGCATACAAAGGGATATAGGGACAGAGAAACCGACTTTGTTTTATACTATGTAGTGAAGGGTATGGCTATGACAAAGAAGCATCGCACATCACACGGGGTTGAAAATGGTTCTAATAGGATTTTAAAATTTTTATGTATAAGCTAAAGTAGTTTTAACCAAGGAATCACGTTGTTCCACACAAATTTTGCCCCCCCTTTTTAATCTCTCTATCTATCTATCTATCTACACCCTCCAAGTTTCAGGTCTCTTCGATCAGCGGTTTAGACTGTGCGTTGATCCGTCAGTCATTCAGGACTAAGCATTTTATATGTATGGATAAATAATGCGATACGGACGTTTTGCTTTCATGACGATATTTGATAATGACGAATTGATTTAAGGATATTTTTGTTTGCGGACGATTTGCTCCTTGGTCTTTCTTTGATGTGTCGTTTTAGTGCAACGGTCATTATGATTTGGGAGCCAAATGCCTATAAGGACGTTTTGCTCTAAACACTACCTGATCCGAATTGATTGTATGGAAATAAAGGCAATTTCATCTTTGTGCTCTGGCTCGTGATTGGTCAAATCAAGATCATCGCGCTCTGTCTCGCTCGCGCCGGTATGCTTCATATCTACTTGTGCGATGTCTATGTGCGATGCATCTTTGGCATTTGGTTGGATTTTTTTCATTCTTATAATGTTTGTTTAATACATTCATTGAGTTGAAAGATTTAAGTCGAGCAAGGCCGCAGAATGAAAATATTATATTTATAACACTTCTGTTAGCTGATTGTACAATATTTTAATATCCAACAACGTGCGGGTTAAGCGACGCCTGGAGCGGTCATTACTTCGATGGGTGGCCAATTAGTAGTGTGCCAAAAATGCGTTTTCGTGAGCCCCTCCGTGCTTCGGAAGGCACGTTAAGCCGTTGGTCCCGGTTGCTACCTCTAGTAGCAGTCGTTAGGTCAAGTTAAAGGCCTTAAGGTGATCTGAAAACTCTAACAATAGGTGAGCCACAACACTATACGAGAAGAAGATATCCAACAATTCATCAATGCTTTAGGAGCATAGTTTAAAAACTATGCTCCTAAAGTTTAAGTTCAAGGTTAAGTTTAAGTTTAAGTTTAAGTTCAGTTTAAGTTTAAGTTTAAGTTTAAGTTCGTTGGAGTTTAGTTTTAAAAGTCTAAATTATTTACTTGAAAGCCAAAAAAAATGCTCTTCCTATTTTTTTTTAAGTACGGTCGGAGCCAGAAATGCAGACACCGTAGAGCTCTAAAATTACTATTATTGGAATGTATGTATTGTTGGCCTCTAATAATATTTATCTAATAAATTCATGAGTTGAAAGCTTGAACTTGAGCAAGACCTAAGAATTTTGCTTGATTTCAAAACATTCTAATAATAGCAGTTTTGGAGCTCTACGGTGGGTTTGTAATTCTGACGCCGACCGTACATATTTATTGATAAAAACCAAACTAGATTGTAAGGTTTTGAATTTATCAGTATCATCACCTATTCATTTTATCACCAATTATATATTGGTAATTCGTATGTATTAGATATAAGTAAGTTATATATTCTAAGTCTTGTTATTTAAATCTTCTTTTAAAGAAGTAACATGTACCTATGCCAAAAAAAATACATAATAAATTAAGAACTAAATTCTACTTGTCAACAAAAACCACTTGGTAGGGATAAGCGGAAGTCAATTTCCAAGTTTCTCTCCCAGTAGAGATAAGTGGAAAAAATTCCATTCTAACCTACGTTGGTAGGGACTTAGGGACATAGTGCACCGGCCCAAACACTTCCATTATTAAGGTGAAAGGGTACCTGCGCTCTCTCCATACAAACGTAGTCGATTGTTTCCTCCCTGGATAATGACACTAGCACAAATATTTTTGTGCCATAAAACCTATAACTGCCATGAGTCTTTTTTTGTATATTTTTTAATTTTAAAATCTTAATTTCTATAATAATTAGAAAATGAAAAAAATCAAAACATAGGTGCATAGTCATGGCAGTTTTAGGTTTTATGGCACAAATATATTTGTGCTAGTGTCATTATCCAGGAAGGAAACAGTCGACTACGTTTGTATGGACAGAGCGCCGGTACCCTTTCACCTTAAGTCACTTTATAATATAATTTATTTTTTAAAGGTTACGTTGGTATTTTATTGCTTTTAAGCATACCTATTCTGTGATATTATTTTGATCTCGTCTATTCGCTCAAGTTTTTTTTGTTACAAAATATCTTTTGTTGGATATAACAATGTAAATGTGTAAACACACGTGAATATTGATTGTAATAAATGTTTGCCAAAGTATTTTGTCTGGTTTGTTTTTTATGATGTTCTCTTGGTTTTTAGGGTTCCGTACTAAAGGGTAACAGGAAAGTGATCTTGTAAGGGTTCCTTTTTTACCTTGTGAGGTATGGATGGAACTCTAAAAACCAGACGCTTTTACTGAGACTCCACTGTCCGTCTGTCTGTCACCAGGCTGTTTCTCATGAACCGTGATAGCTAGCAGATGATGTATTTATATTGTCGCTATAACAACAACTAAGTAAAAAACGTGTGGCACTCGGGGACTGCCGCGGTAAAGCTATTGCATCGTGAGAGCTTGGTGCAGTCGTACCATATACATACATACATACACGTTAAGCGTGTTAGGTTTTATTTTCGTTACGGAATTTCTTGATTCGGTCGCCGCGCTCAAAGCCCGCGATAAAAGCTATGCAATAGCTTAAAAGAATTTCCCAAATCGGTCCAGGCGTTTTCGAGTAATCGGCGAACATGCATAAAAACGCGACGAATTGAGATCCTCCTCCTTTTTTGAAGTCGGTTAATTAGAATATAATAAATAAATAAATAAATATTTCAGGACATATTACACATCGCCATCCAGCCCCAAGCTAAGCAACTTAATGCTTGTGTTATGGGTGCCAGATAACGGATAAACTACTTATATACTTTTTTTTTTTTTTTTGTAAATATATACATATTATACATATAGGAAACACCCAGAACCAGAAACAAGAATTTATGGTCAGCATAAATACGGCAATAATGGTAATGGAACCCTACATGCGCGAGTTCAACTCGCACTTGGCCGGGTTTTTAACACGCTTTTATTAGTTTCACCTGTATGTTTGCTTGTTTGTATGTAACCGACTCCTTTGGGCACGATTTTGCCCTACTTAGAATGATCAGATTTAATTCAAACTTTGCACACTTGTCAAAAACCGATGACAATGCAATATTATGATAACATGGTGCTGATCTGATGATGGAGCTGGAAGGTGGTCATAGGAACTCTGTAATAAAACGACGAAACCCTATCGAGTTTGGGCTCGTTAGAATCGTCTTGACGAGTAGTTTGGCTTTCAATGGTGACCAGGGTCTGATGATGGAACTGGAAGGTGGTCATAGGAACTTCGCAATGAAACGACACAACCCCATCGAGTTTGGGCTCGTTAGAATCGTCTTGACGTGTAGTTTGGCTTTCAATGGTGACCAGGGTCTGATGATGGAACTGGAAGGTGGTCATAGGAACTTCGCAATGAAACGACACAACCCTATCGAGTTTGGGCTCGTTAGAATCGTCTTGACGAGTAGTTTGGCTTTCAATGGTGACCAGGGTCTGATGATGGAACTGGAAGGTGGTCATAGGAACTTCGCAATGAAACGACACAACCCCATCGAGTTTGGGCTCGTTAGAATCGTCTTGACGAGTAGTTTGGCTTTCAATGGTGACCAGGGTCTGATGATGGAACTGGAAGGTGGTCATAGGAACTTCGCAATGAAACGACACAACCCTATCGAGTTTGGGCTCGTTAGAATCGTCTTGACGAGTAGTTTGTCTTTCAATGGTAACCAGGGTCTGATCTAACATATTTCGGTAATAAAGACCAAAAAGTATAAAATAAATTAATAGTTTAAAAAAACACGCTTTAAAAAAAATCCAACTAAAAAAATAGAAAATAAAATTTAATAGGTAAATTTGGATTAAGAATGTTGTAAATAGTAAGCGTGTTACATTGTGATGCTACACCTTCATTATTTTTCTTTTGCAACCACAATGTAACACGCTTACTATTTACAACATTCTTAATCCAAATTTACCTATTAAATTTTATTTTCTATTTTTTTAGTTGGATTTTTTTTAAAGCGTGTTTTTTTTAGTTTTTTTAAACTATTAATTTATTTTTTATTTGTTTTTTTTTTTAAGATATATTCATCATTTGAACATTCCGTAATCTTCGGAATCCATTTAACTACTGGCACTGACCTATAACTAATTAGTTTATCTAATGAACAACAATTAGCGGATTTTTTTGGAACTAATGGGTATTCTAAAGTTAAATGGTCCTAAACGCATTTATTTATTGTTATTCAAGCGAACCTAAATAAAATACTTATCTACCTATACCTACCTATATAAAAAAAACCTGGTGTCGCGGTGTTAGTTGCCAAATACCACCCAAACGGCTAAACCGATTTTTTTTTAATATTTATAATGATATTTTTTATGTAATGTACCTACCTTTATTCGTTAGGGCTCAGAATTGAACATCTTTTTTTTTTCCTTTTTTTGTATATGGCAAAGCAACGTTTGCCGGAACAGCTAGTCTAAACAGGGTGAACTTTTTATGTGGGCCTTCAGGGCCATATCCTAAACTATATACAGGATGATTTTTTATGTGGGCCTTCAGGGCTATATCCTAAATTATGAGAGGTAGCGAAAAATGCTGAAAGGAGTTGCGTGCCCGATTTTGATAAAAACTAAAACTGCATCATTAGATTTTGAAAATATCACTACCCTCGCCAGGAATCGAACCTGTTGATTTTGCAAAAAAAAAAGTAACCATCCTAATGTTTATACTAATAGATAGTCTTTCAAGTCTGGCAACTCCTTTCAGCATTTTTCGCTATCTCTTATAGTTTAGGATATAGCCCTGAAGTACCACATAAAAATACACCCTGTATATGAGCGTTAATTTCCATACGTACGCGTAAACATATCTGGCACGCACTTTACCTATGACATCATCCCAAACAGCCTCACCCCATATAAATAGGGTCATTTACCTAATTAGTTGACATTCAAACCATGGATTCAAGAGGTGCCATCGTTTTACTGTCACTTTTAACTGTGTTTAGTTGTGAAGGATTATTCTTAACAACTCATGAAACTGGATTGGAAGCTGTGAGGAAGGCACCGAGATGTAAGTTTATAACTCCCGATCTTATGGGAATTTTGGGGATAAAAATAGCCTATGTTACTTCCAATGAATCAATGTATCCCAACGACCCAGTTGGCACAATGGCAAGGAGGTTAAAAGAGCACAGTGGTCACCATGCCGGACTGCGGACTGGAGGGTTGTGGGTTCGATTCCCGCCTCAGA
Organism: Idaea aversata; assembly: GCA_907269075.1. Lineage (NCBI taxonomy): Eukaryota > Metazoa > Arthropoda > Insecta > Lepidoptera > Geometridae > Idaea > Idaea aversata. The sequence goes on from OU026100.1 coordinate 4,132,180, forward strand.
CAAGTATTTATGTTTAGATATTTGTATTTGGTGTGGTTGTTTCTATGTAATATAATGTAGGTATATATTTACAAATGAAAAGTTTATAAGTTTATCCGTTGTCTAGCACCCATAACACAAGTATAGTTACTTAGCTTGGGGCTAGATGGCGATGTGTGGAATGTTCTGTAATATTTATTTATTTACTAACATGTTTGTTTGTATAGGGAACATGCCATGGCTTTGGATGGGTATGTACTGCAACGGATGTCCTCCGAGAGGCTGTGAGGACGATGAGGCCATCATACATGGATATTGCTGCGGCTGCGCTTATCCTTTAGGTAAGCAGTGGTACTGAGATATTGTGCATCCTTATCCGATTCCGATAGAGTCGCTAGTGTATGTTTAAGGTAAAAGGGTACCTGCGCTCTCTCCATACAAACGTAGTCGACTGTTTCCTCCCTGGATGACACTAGCACAAATATTTTTGTGCCATAAAACCTATAACTGCCATAACTATGCCCCTATTTTTCTTGGTTTTTATTTCATTTTCTAATTATCATAGAAATTAAGATTAAAAAAAAACAAAAAATAGGGGCACGGTCATGGCAGTTATAAGTTTTATGCACCAAAAAATATTTGTTCTAGTGTCATTATCCAGGGAGAAAATAGTCGACTACGTTTGTAATAGCTTGTATGGAGACAGTCCCCGGTACCATTTCCTCTTAAGTAGGTACGTGTCAGCGTTTAACTATTGTGTTTAATTTTCAGATCGGCTGCCTATCCTCTGTCCGGAGTTCCTGCAATGTCCACTGAACCTGCATGGTTTGTGCCACGATTACGAATATATGATGCGGTGCTGCTGTTGATTACTATTAGATACGTTAAAAGTAAATTAAGATGAGAGATTTAAGTAGGTAGGTAGGTATATCTCACTGTTAATAGGCAGGCGTGGATAGGGAATTAGTGGGCTAATACGACTTAGGGGCCTACGTAAATTCCCATTTCCCTTTAAGAAACATCAGTATTCCAACACCGATGTTTTTTGAACGATGTTTGCTTTGCATTCCGGAACCATGCATCTGGGTTTTTGTTTTAGATCTTCATATTTAGTTTTTTTTTCTTTCTTATATTTTCTATGTTTTTAATGAAGGCCTTTTGGAAACCCAAAAAGCCCTAAGGTAGATCCACCATGTTTATTAGTGAACTAAAAATAAACACATGACTGCAATACCAAAGAAGCATTGCATATCCCACACAGCACGTCGCAAATCAATGTCATCTCCATGTAAAACAAATCTATGGAAATAGAGGCGCACGCGCAAGTCGGAAAGAAGCCTCACCGGTACATCGATGAAATTCAACTATGTGGTCTGGCTCGTGATTGGTCAAATCAAAGTCACCGCGCGCTCCGTCTCGCTCGCGCGCACTTCTTCGTATCTACTTGTGCAATGCATCTGTGGCATAGCTAGCCCTTAGTTGATTATTTTACTGAAATTAAAATTAAAAAATAAAACATCCTTCCTTTAGCATACTGTTTTAATTTCTAAATTACCCTCTCGATACAGAACAGGGGGTTAGCAATCTTGATTTATTGTAAACTTAACTCGAGTAGTATAAAAATAACATCGAAATGACAAATAAATATAACTATTAATTTCAAATTATTTCACACGAATTTCATTATTGTAGAGTGCGCGCCGAATAAGTCTAAGCGTGACTGGTAAATTTGGCGTTGAGAGCAGTAGTAAAGGGTGAAGCTTCTTAGAACTAATACTAGTCGTGTTAACAGTCGATTTTTGATATAGAAAAATAGATAATAGTTTCACAGTATTCTCAACAGTCGACTAAGCCGGGATGTCTTAGGTATTAGAGAGCGCCCTGAATAGAATGGAATAAAGCTGCTGGGGCATCTATATTTGATGTAAATGCCCAATATTATCAGTATTCTAAACGGGGATAAGGCACAAAATATAACTAAAGTGTATTTGAATACTAAATCTAGCGTATTATATCACGACTTAAACGGAACATTATCGGATAGTTTCGATTTCAACTACGCGCAAACATATCCGGCGCCCACTCTACCAAAATAGAAGAAGCTTCGACATTTTAGAAATTAAATTGTTTTTGAAGCAAGTTCAAAAATTGCGGGATGCAGTGCTGTCCACGTGATGAATTATAGCATTTGCATCTCAACAAGCGACGTGCCTATTGTGTTACGCTATACGAAGTAAAATAAACACGAATGTGTGCGTGAAATCACTGTCCTCACCAATCCTGACGCTGCTCGCTTCACGCACACATTCGCAGCTTATTTTTAAACTATAAAAAATGTGTATGTGTTATAAATAAAGATACAGGCTCACTAGTTTTTATTTTCAATTTTTTAAGGGCGTAGTATGGCTATGCTCGAAGACATCTATGTCACCTCCATGTGAAACAAATGTATGGAAATAGAGGCGTATACATATGTCACAAGATCATTGCGATATATCGATGAAGTTCTTCAATGTGCTTTGGCTCGTTATTGGTCAAATCCAGGTAACCACGTCCCGTCTCGCTCGCACTGCACTGATTCGTATCTACTTGTGCGATGTCGATGTGCAATGCATCTTCGGCATAGCCGTACCCTAAGCCTGCACTCGGCATTTGAACTTTTTTTTTGCATTTTTTAGAGAAACTCCTTTATTTTGTAGAGTCAGTAAAAACTTAAACGCATGATTCGTCCTAAATGAAGTTTGAACTCCGCCATCGTGCGTTTTTTATCGTGTGGACAGCTCATTTATAAGATTTACATTAGATTACTTAACTGGATTCCGATTCTACTTAACCTAAAATCGCGTTCGGCGCATGAAAAATGTATCGGGACAACATGCGCAGACCGCCATTTTAGTTCTTGGTAAAATTAAACGCATTACTTGAGAATCAGTACCTGTCTTTTATTCCCATTTTAATGTAGATAATAATAGATGGCTAATTGTCTATGTTAAACTAACTCTAAGACCAAATTGCCGTGCAAACAAACCAAATTATGTGTTCAGGTGGTCAAAATCGGAACTAAAAATCTACATCGATGCTGCGTAGATACTAGCGCCACCACAAACAGATAACTTGGCCACACTGCGAACACGACAATACCCCAGTACGCTTCGTGATATAGATCTTGCATCTCAACCAGCGACGCGGGCTATAAACGACGTAACAAATTGTATAAATAAAATACACTGCGAGTGTGTGCGTGACGGCGAGTAGCGTCAGGATTTATCAGGATAGTGACGTTCCGTAAAGCGTACAACAACGCCCGCGTCACTTGTTGAAATGTTAAAACTATATATTTTTTAATAATAATATTGAATAATATGAACACCCAGTGCATACGATCTTTTATTAGTCTAGTACCAAGTGAAACGGAAATAAAAATAAGCTTGGAATACATAAAATACAATAAAAAATTAGCCTACGCTTTTTAAAATGGACAGCGTTCGGAACTATGTAATGTAATAATAATTAAACTTATTTATTTTGTTAGTTTGCATACTGTAGCGAGACCCAGCACTTACAGCTGCAATAAAAACGTTACTTAGCGAATCATTAGTCAATCAGGACATTTCATTGCAATTTCCTACGATATTTAATTAGAATACAGTACAATCTCACTAATCCGGCACTATTAAAAACCGGAGGGTGCCGGATTATTGGAATGTTCGGATTACTGGATTATACTGAAAAAATCACCAATCTCCATTTTATTATTCAAATCTAGTGTCTTGTGTTTGCGTTTATTTGTCATTTTTAACTATAAACTATTCTCACTTGAAAAAAACAAATACGTTAGCACGTGCACGTGATAAGTCTTGAGGTTAGACTGCTAGTCGACGACGCAGCGACCAAGCGCACAGGTATAGAGGGGTGAGGGAGGCGTGGGCGGAGGGTGCCGGATTATTGGACGTGCCGATCTATCGAAGTGCCGGATTAGTGAGATTGTACTGTATTGTGATTTGTTACATCAGCAAAAAAGTACAAAGCAATGATTAACTAATGAATAGCTTAGTAACGTTTTAAAAGGTACTTTTACATTGCGATTTGCCGCCTGTGATTTTAGGATATTACCTGCATCCCATTATTTTGGGACTACAGAATTGACAAGTGAACTAAAATTAACTTACATTTCAAAACCACGAGGCGTTTTTTACACATCGCGATCGGCACGAACCTTGAGCAAGGAATACTGAATGTTAGGCTCTCTGATACTCAGCGCTCAAAATTCTAACCGTAGTATTTGAATTTCATGAAACGACAGAGGATTTAACTGTGATAAATTATTTGTATAAATACGGTGCGAATGTGTGAGTAAAGTCGGGATTGGTTAGACAGTTGGCCAATGAAAGCATCTCGTGAGTTAACACACAAACTCGCCATGTGAGGTTCACTCCGTGACCACAAGTAAGCCCACGTCGCTTCACGAGATGCAAGTACTATAACCATAGTAAGCAAGCTACAGTATACAAAAATAATCAACAAATTAGCTACAATTTTTTTAACCTTAGGAGTACATTACAATGTCCTTCACTTTTCTTTTCACGCTTGTGAAAAACGATGGAATTTAAAAAAAAATACATCACGAAATTAACCTATACATCCCAATCGCAACTATTATTATAAATGGAAAAGTTTGTTTATTCACGGTCAAAAGGCTGGACCGAAAAGGATGAAAATTTGCACAGCGATAGTCCATAGTGTGGAGAAGAATTTGTGGTACTTTCATCCCGATATTCCCACGGGATCGGGACTTACGCGGGTAAAACTGAGGGGCGCAGCTAGGTAATATAAACATTGTATAAACATACACCGAACATTTTTACCGTATTTTTTAATATATCACGTTTTTTTGCTAGAGATTATTGACGCGGGAGTTCCTGTTGACTGCAGACTTTTTATTGCAAGTTAGAAAGAGTTATTAATTTCGACTATAAGACGCATTAAAAGTGACATTATACTTTAAAACATACAAAACATACGCTTCGAATTGAGTACCTCATTTTTAAGGTTCCATACCTGGTGAGAAAGTGATCTTAAGTGTCTTAAGTGTTAAGTTTTAGTGTTTTCTACACTTAGACTTAAGCTTTGTTTTTATATTTTATGTTATTTAAAAATGGTGTTTGCAATAAAGAATTTATCTATCTATCTTAATTATAAGGACCCCTTATAACTAAGATTACTTTCTTGTCCGTCTGTCTGTTTGAAGTCGATATTTTTTTTAAGACTTTTGTTATTTCACGGTTGCCTTCGAAATTAGATATCGGTATTCAATGTACAGTATGGCAACAGAATTGCAGACTCACTGTAGAGTTCTAAAACTACTATTATTGGAATATTTTCATATTTGTTTGTTTAATAAATTCATGAGTTGAAAGACCTTCAACTCAAGCAGTTCCTTAGAATCTTGCTTGAGATGAAAACATTCTAATATTAGGACTTTTGGGGCTCTACGGTGGGTCTGCATTTATGCTGCGTGATTGTACAAGTCTGCAGCGCACGGGAGCTCAAAGTTAGTTGATATTATAATAATAATGTTTAAAGGAATGATCCGAGTATATTTTATACCGCGATCTGAGAGCAGATAAAGGCTCGTAATAACTATCATAAACTTTGACAGCTATCGAAGAAAATGTACTATCAGGCAACAAAATTGCAAACCCACTTCAGAGCTTCAAAACTAGAATGTTTTCACCTCAAAGTCTTCCCCAACTCATGATTTTATTAGACAAAAATAATTATAATGAAAACATTCTAAAAATTAGAACTCTACGGTGGGTTGGCAATTTTGTTGCTGACTGTACAATCGGGCAATGAAATTCTAGACCCACCTTATTAAAACTCAAGCAAGATTGTAAGGTCTTACTTGAGTCGAAGTTTAAAATCTTTCAATTCATGATTTTATAAGACACAAACATATTTATAATGAAAACATTCTATTTTAGAGCTCTACGGTGGGTCTGCAATTTTGTCGCCAACTGTACATTTGCCGCTGTGTGGGTGTGCCTTGGAAGGCCCTCAGAGGAAAATCTCTAGCAAATACGTTATGCTGATTCACACTACTCTGCCAGAGCTGACTTATTGGAAAAACTTATCGTGTAAACACTACTTAATCTCAGAAGATATAAACTTGACAATCTAGCAAGATGATTATTGGCTTTGAATCAGATAAGCTTCTTTTCCAGAATCGAATCGCGCTGAGATCATTTCCGGGGTCAAAACAGAAAATAAACCACCATGTTTTTCATTGCCTTTTCTGGGAAGGCAAAGGGTTATTAGCCCATTCAGCCTCGTGTTTACACAGTTCTTTGATTTGTCTGGTCTTGTACATCTTTCGTGTCAGACCCAACAAACCATTGGCCATACCCCTGGGTAGGTATTTTTACTCTATTTTTAAACTTGTGGTGCCATCTGTAGAGGCATAGTGGATCTAGCTTTTTTTAGTCAATCAATTATCCAGCCAGAGTAGTGAAAAAATGTTGCTTTTTCGTTTGCAGCGTAAATTGTGTATATTTGACGCACATCGCGTCGCCTACTCAATTATAAATATTTGTTATTAAATTAAGATATATATTATACGCGACGAATTATTAACCTCCTTTATTCGAAGTCGGTAAATAAATAAAATTGCGATGATCGGTAAATATTGTGTAATAATTGCGTTTGTTTTTTAGTATCGGAACTTGTTGGAGGCGACCGCGACTCTCGCTCCGCTTGCGTCATGCTGCCAGCCTGGAGACGATCACAATGATTATATTAGTATGGATAATATTATAAAGTAGCCTATTAAGGCTGCTTATGCTGCCAAACGCAACGCGCCAGAAATACCCGTCGCTTCCAACTAATATTATTGATTGTAACGAATTACACCAAAATGTCGGTAAAAGTTTCACCTACAATTCCATCTCAGCACTTTTGAGAAGAACAAAACACATTCGTTACAATCAACAATGTTAGTTGTAAGCGACGGGTATCTCTGGCGCGTCGCGTTTGGCACCATAAGCAGCCTTAAGTGTTAATCCAGCTAGTATATTGGTCGTGACTGTTACGTACCTACGCAAGTATTCAGCAGCACGAAGACTTCCCAGTATCGATAGGATGTCCCTGATCAATCTTGACTTGTCCAGTGGAAGGCGCCGCGCCTCCCGTGGATGGCGGACCGACGCGAGCCTTTATCTCAGCCGCCATCGTCATGAACGCCTGTTCAACGTTCGTTGAGTTCTTCGCTGACGTCTCGAGGAATGGGATGCCTAGTTGCTCCGCGTATTGCTATAAGTAAATACAAACTCATTACATAAGAGTGGTTATAAAGTACTTATACATACAAAAATAAATAATAAATAATTTATTTCATACTAGCTGCGCCCCGCGGTTTCACCCGCGTAAGTCCGATGCGTTTAAACCTTCCCTGGACTACAACAAACACAACAAAAAAAGAATTGGCCAAATCGGTCCAGCCGTTCTCGAGTTTTAGCCAGACTAACGAACAGCAATTGATTTTTATATTATAGACTAGCTGCGCCCCGCGGTTTCACCCGCGTAAGTCCGATCTTTAAATTCTCACCGTTTAAACCTTCCCTGGATTTCCACAAATAATTCAAGACCAAAATCATATAAATCGGTTCAGCCATTCTCGAGTTTTAGCGAGACTAACGAACAGCAATTGATTTTTATATATATAGATTCACGATCCAACCAAAAGGACATTTTTTTCTTAATACTGACTATATCCTCTAGAGAGCGCTTTATTTAATTTATTGGGAGCTTATAACCAGCAGACCATCGAGACGCTTCTAACGATACCTCAATTTTTATTGTTAAATTAAAGTAAGTAGTTTTGAAGTTAGGTGCGAACAGATGAACATACACACATACATACGGGTCAAAAACATAGCCCTCCTTTTCGGCTTCGCCGTAGTCGGGTAAAAACATCCACACACTGGACACCGGATGTCAAAGTCAAAAGTCTTAAACATTTGAAATCATATAATTTGTATTAAATCACATTGAAACGTCTTAAAATGATCACTTGAAAACCACCACAAAAAGTCACCCGCGAAAACTAGCCGGAAGTCGCAGAGGAATGAGTTTTTTTTTCAAAATACCCTCAAAGCTAACTTTGAGGGTATTTTGAGCTACTTTGAGGGTATTATTTGTGATCGAAATGCAATCGAAATGTAATTTGAAAAATGTTATTTCTGGGTGTTAGAAGCCGCCGGCTAAGGCCTACCAGCGGCATGGCAGCGATGGGTGGAAAAGGAGGCGCTTTTGCCCAGCAGTGGGCCAATCCAGGCCAATTTAAAAAAAACATTCCTATATTGATTAAACTTTTATCTACCTATCTAATCTGTTTGTAGATTATAAAAACTTAGAAATTACATAAATGTAATGGATGATTGCCTATATACAACAATCTACTATATAAAAATAAGTCGGGTTTTCCTTCCTGACGCTATAACTCCAGAACGCACGAACCGATTTAGATGATTTCGGTTTTGAAATGTTTGTCGTAGTCCAGGGAAGGTTTAAACGGTGAGAAAGATCGGACTTACGCGAGTAAAACCGCGGGGCGCAGCTAGTGTAATATAATTAATGCAATTATTCAAAGAATGCGAAACATGATTCATAGTTATCATGTTCTTTTGTCTGTAGTATATGCTAGCGATGTTACGTCATACAAAGCAGCTGCATATACTTGAGAGGAATTGATGTTTTTCATAAATAATACTTAGGAAAACATACAAAGAACATCCCTTTTCGTGGCTGAATTGCATGCATGCACATCAAGTTTTGGATTTATTTAATTGTAGGTTTAGTTAAGTATTTTAGGTTTTTTATGTGTATGTATTTTTTTTCTGGCTTTAATAAAGTTATGTCTATTCTTTTCTAAACTATTAATTAACTTGTTACTATTAAGTTAGTTAGGTATTTAAGAGGAAAGGGTACCTGGTGATTTCTCCATACAAACTATTACAAACGTAGTCGCCTGTTTTCTCCCTGGATAATAACACTAGAGCAAATATTTTTGCTGCATTAAACTTATAACTGTCATGACCATGCCCCTATTTTTTTTTATAATCTTGATAATTAGAAAATGAAAAAAAACCAAAACATAGGGGCATAGTCATGGCAGTTATAGGTTTTATGGCACAAAAATATTTGTGCTAGTGTCATTATCCAGGGAGGAAACAGTCGACTACGTTTGTATGGAGATAGCGCAGGTACCCTTTCACCTTAAAACGGGATATTTATTGACGTGTACCTCAAAAGGTAAAAAAAGGAACCCTTATAAGATGTGTATGTGTATGAGTATGTTTTTGTTTTATTTTGTGGAGCACAATATTTCACAAGACTTTCCTATACTAATGCTATTTTGACGAAGTGTTTTAAAAGTTGAGAATAACAATCATTACACTCAACCAAAAAATAATCATTTTAAATAGGTAGGTTTTTTTATAATAAAGAGAAGAAGACGAAAAGTCATATTCTGCTTTTAGTATTTGTTGTTATAGAGGTTACAAAAATACATCTGTGACAAATTTCAACTGTCTTGCTATCACGGTTCATTAGATACAGCCTGGTGACAGACAGACAGTGAAGTCTTAGTAATAGGGGGGTACGGAACCCTAAAAATTTAGTCTAGTTTTATATTTACAACTAGCTGCGCTCCGCGGTTTCGACCGCGTAACTCTCGATCCCGTGGGAATATCGGGATAAATTAAGATGTAAGTAAGCTATCGTATCTTTCAAGTTGGATCAAACTGCACACGGTGTGCAAATTTGATTAAAATAGGTTAAGTAGTTTAGGAGTCCATCGCGCACAAACAATGTGACACGTAATTTATATATATTAGAAGATCGAAGTGGAAGCTTTATTATTTTATCAAAAACTACGAAATCTTGGAATAAATGGCAATTTTTTTATCTGGATATACCCAGACCGTGACTAAATTAATAGTTTTAAGTTTAACTTACATTGGCTGTGGTGTAGTCAACAGCTTTCTTAGTGGTAAGGTCACACTTGTTCCCGACAAGCAGTTTGTTGACGTTGTCGCAAGCGTAGCGGTCGATCTCTTCAAGCCATTGTTTCACATTGCTGAACGAATCCTGGAAATTGATAGATAAATTCGTTATTGTACCATATTACAGCTTTAGTTCTATCGCCTTCTGGAAAGACCAGCCCCCTGATTCACAAACCGTCGGAAGGCAACCGAAACGAAAAAAGTTTTGCTGCTCTTTCACCCACGCGACTTTTCACGTGTTGCCATCTTTGTCTTTTCAGTTTTATTCTATTCGGTAGCCTTCCGATGGTTTGTGAATCAGCCCGCTGGGATGGTTGGAGTGACAAGTAGGATCTTCTTACACACAGTGGCCCAAATGAAGAGGCTAAGTGAAGATGAATTCAGAGGCGGAAACAGCAGGACTAAACTAAGCCTTAATTCTAGCATAAATTCCTGCTATTTTCTTATAAGCCAAACAGTATGGCACAATTGGCATCGCGTTAGTCGCGATCCTGAGGGAATTTTGTGACGAAAATTTCCTATGGCCTTCTTCATCAGGGAACAAATAAACATAAATAACCAAACTTTCGGATTTTTTTTTTTGAATTCACTAAATTTACCAAGTGAGGAAACATTAGAATATAATTAGGATATTTGACGACCCAGTTGGCACAATGGTCACCATGCCGGACTGCCAAACAAAGGGTTGCGGGTTCGATTCCCGCCGCAGACATGTATTTCTGCTTTGATATTTGTCTGTGGTCTGGTTGTTTCTATATATTATAAGTATAAGGTCAACCGGGGTAATCGCGTCTGGCGGGGCTATTGCATGTTTTCGAATTTATTCGAAAACTGTTGAATCTATGTAAACTGCTGACATCTAGTTGCAATTTGCTTAAACTAAATATTTTACCCGCGGTTAGTACAGATGGCGTTGTAATACAGGTTTTGAATAAATTTGAAAAGATGCATTAGCCCCGCCAGACGCGATTGCCCCGGTTGACCCTATATTTACAAATGGAAAGTATATAAGTAGTATATCCGTTGTCTAGCACCCATAAAACAAGTCTAGTTACTTAGCTTGGGGCTAGATGGCAATGTGTGGAATGTCTTGCAATATTTTATAAGAGACTAGCGACCCGCCCCGGCCTCGCACGGCTATATTATGCATGTATTATACACATAAACCTTTTTTTTAAATCACTCTATCTATTATAAAAACCGCATCAAAATCCGTTGCGTAGTTTTAAAGATTTAAGCATACATAGGGAATAGGGACAGAGAAAGCGACTTTGTTTTATACTATGTAGTGAAGAGCCGATGGAGTAAGGAAAAAGAAAAGAAACCTAATGTAAATAGCTCCAATTACAAACCACTCTTATTAAAAGATTAATTAGCAACCAACATTGTATACAAATTATGATATTTATTGGAATAGTGCCAAGCTCCTCTAATGAATCATAATTTGAATTTTAACGTGCATAATTTTAAAGCAGTCTCAGTTTGTGTTGTTTTTTCATGTTCAAGGTCTATTACAGTTTAAGAGGTTTTTTATGCATAAATAAGCGTTTATTTTTATGTTAAATATTTTATTCTAGTCTCAAAAAGCAAAGACAGATCCAATAATATGCTTACTTAATATAAATGTATCGTGTTATGTGAAATTAAATGAAATTAGACTTAAAGCCAGTGTGAGGCTGTAAATTTTCCATACAAAAAGCGGTAACGTTTTCCCCCCCATAAACGAAGTCCGATTTTGATAATTTTTGAAAATATTTTAGATCTAATGGAAAACTAGGTAAAACCGTTTTTATTTTAAAGAAATATTGCCTAAGATAAAAGTTATTAGTATCAGAATATCTATATTTTTGACTTAAAAACTTCATCGAGCGTTTCAATTTTTTTTAATAGACTCAACTGAATTACCAAAAATGAAAAACGTATAAACCTAGAATAAGATGCAGTGAATTAAATGAGACCAAATTTATTTCATTTTGTAAAGGATAAAGGGGGTAAAAACGTTGCGGCCCGCAACGTTATTTGAAAGCAAAATGAAGGCAATTACGTCCGAAATTAAACTCTCTCTATCGCACGATACGGGTCATTTTTGAAAATACCTACTCGCGCCGTGTATCGAAAACTCATGATTCTCTTAAATCAAATTAAAAAAACCGGGAAAGTGCGGGTCGTATTCGCGCTTGAAGGGTTCCGTACCATCGTACCATTATATTGTTTTTAGTATTTGTTACAGCGGCAACAGAAATAAATCATCTGTGAAAATTTCAACTGTCTAGCTATCACGGTTTATGAGATACAGCCTGGTGACAGACATACATACAGTGAAGTCTTAGTAATACCCTAAAAATTAGCATTTTAAAGTTTAATATTTTGCAAACAAATTCCTGAATAGAAAACTGGTTATTAACACGCTTTTATTAGTTTCACCTGTATGTTTGCTTGCTTGCTTGTTTGTATGTATGTAATTACACATTCTTCCCATTTATTAACCCCCCCCCCCCCTCCCCGCAAAAACGACGGAATGTTATAAGTTTGACGTGTCTGATGTCTGTGTTTCTCTGTGCTCCCGAACGGATGAACCGATTTTGATATTGTTTATTTTGTTTGAAAGGTTAATTAGTCGGAAGTGTTCTTAGTTATGTTTGAACGAAATTGGTTCAGCCGTCTGAAAGTTATGGAGAATAAAATACGGCGGGTTTTTTAAAATTCCAAATTATGTTTTTTATCTCCGAAACCGCCATTTAGATATGATTCTCTGTACAATGTTAATGATTGTTTTTTCCAGATTTTAAATAATATAATTACTTGTATAAACATTCTATCCCACTTTCTAAGTAACCATAACACAAGTCTGAATACTTAGCTTGGGGTTAGATGGTGCTTAGTGCAATGTCCTGTAATATTTATAGAATGTTTTTCAATGTAAGTAATCATAGACACACCTCTTGTTGAACTTTATCATTGGGTAAACAATGTCTATTGTATTCAACCAACTTACTCTAAACTTAGTTTGATTAAAGTAAAGGTAGATAAGATATAAGTAGAGATAAATTATGTCTAAACATGCTGACAGATGTACAAGAAAGTGTTTTGTGTCCTTTTTTATTACCTTTTGAGGAACGGAACCCTAAAAACTCTAAGGGCGCGTTCCCACTTTGTCGTGACGATAAATAATCATGTAGTTTCAAATGCCGTGGCTATATTTTGAAATGGAGGTGTTCATAGAACGATACCATTAATTGTGTCGTCTGGGAACAGTTAGAGACGATAGTCGTCCGACGATAAATTAAACGTCACGACATAGTGGATGCAAAATTGGAAGTAGATTGGAACAAAGAATTTAATTGTTCCATACAAACTTTGCCCCCCTTTTCCACCTCCTTAGGGGGGCAAAGTTTCGAAGAATCATTATTCTTAAATGAACACACCCTCCTAGCTTAGACTGTGCATAAATCCGTCAGTCATTCAAGACAAAGTATTTTATGTGTATGGTTATTTTGTTACCTGGTCTGTGCAGTCGTAGACGATAATGATTCCATGGGCTCCTCTGTAGTATGAGGAAGTGATTGTTCTGAATCTCTCCTGTCCCGCAGTGTCCCATATTTGTAACTTTATTGTCTTCCCATCTAATTCTACAGTCCTAATCTTAAAGTCCACACCGATAGTGCTGATGTAGCTTTCTGTGTAGGTGTCGTCAGCGAACCTCAGCAGCAGACAGGACTTTCCGACGCCAGAGTCACCAATCAACAGAAGTTTGAACAAATAGTCGCTGGAAATAATGTTATTATTATTTTAAACCCGCATCAGAAGCGAATAAAGGGCGGGTAGGAGCGACACGCGTCATTAAACTTGTACAAAGATAAATAGAACAACGTTTAGGAGGCGTATCAGGTCGATCGTCTCGTCACACAAAGGAACTGTCAAGTATTCGTCAGGTTTATTCCAGAGTACCCACCTTTATCGACGAGGAAGTCGATAAAGAAAGCTAAACGATGATGGGCCATAAATACGCCATTCATCATTACGTTTTTTATAAATACTAACTGCGATAGTACCTACGTATTACGAGTACACGACGTGAGTCACCAGATTTACTTGTTTGAAACACTATAAAAACCATGAAAGTTATATGAAACTTTACTTAGGATTATGTGCTAATGCAAGAACCAAAAAATAAGTGATATAAAGACAATGAACGTGCAAAAAATAATAGATTTTTTGTACCATCCTTGTTTCTAAATCGACATGGGAAGTTGATGTTTTACTTACTATTCTGGATTCATATTTGTACTGTAATTGTGTTTTTTTCCAAAACTATGATGTACTGGATTTTGTTGAATATCTCAAAGTTCTTTTACAAAAGCACAAAACAGCAGAAAATTACTAATTTTTTGATACGTAGAACAATGGCTGCCGTCTGAAACACCCACTGACGTAAGTCAAGAATTCTTCGGCAATGCCACTTGGCCGATTTTTTACAGATAAAAAATAGAATCGAGTTTATCGATAATCGACTAAAACAAGGCCAACCACCCACGTGACAAGAATTATTTCGCCTGTGTGCCTGTTGTTCTTTCGCTCATCTTGGCCACTCATGTATCCGAACGATGAAATACCTATTTTTACACTAGTAACACAGCTTCTTCTGTCAAATAAAATAAAATAAATGGTGGCCGTGTATTTTTATTCGGCGCGACATTGATCAAACATGTTTTCCTAGTAAAACTACAAAGTTTGTCGTTAAAATTGAATATAATTCAATTCAGCAATATAAGTTAAGTTTATTGTTGTGTACAGTGCAATATAATATGCAATAATTGTGACAAAATGAGGCGAGGTCATTCGGGCTCTGGGCCCTGGCGAAATGAAAATCACAGACATTTCGGCCCTAGAAGCGGTGGAACACCACATTTTAGACCCTCAAGACCTTACGGACCCTCAGACGGTCCTAGGTAAGTAGAATAGTTTAAGTTTTCACAAAAATTCATTGCATCATTGTTACGGCGCCAATTCACCCACTCAAACCCAACAAAAAATAAGACCTTTGCATTTTGTATTAAGCTTGTAAACAGAAACTTATTGTATTATGTTACACTATTTTAACTACCTACCATTATGAACCTACTTGATAAAACAATTACCCTGATAGGTAAGTAATCAATCAAAAGTGTTTTCAAGATTATTATTGGCTTGTTTTCATTAGTTTTAAGAGGTTAAGTACTATTTCTACTAAAGTAAACAAATGGTTTACCAACAGCTTACAATTTAGTTGACTCTATGGACTTATTAAGTACTTGCTTTTATAAAGCTTTATATTTTTATAAATTTCAGATTCCCACCATCAGGTCCCAGATTCAGAGGATCTTACCCTCTCCTGCCGTGTCCAGATGACAGGAGACCACTGGGCAATGAGAGATACCACGGTCCAAGTGGTCCTCGATCTACCAATTATCCACGTAATGAACGACCCCACCATAGCAGAGACAATAGACAAATACTACCCTTATTAACACAAATGAGACAAAAAGATGATCACAATTACAACAAATCAAATTATTATGAAGATAATCAGTACAATAGAAATGCCATGGGCGATGTAGACCTCCGTCAGCCATCAAGTGGTCCTTCCAATACATTCAATCCAAGACCAATCTCTCCATGGGTGAACTCATCATTTGATAATAGACCTTACTATAATGATCATAGAAGCCCACATAAGACCCCGAGACATCAGAGCGCTAATGATTCAATGCCATTACATGACTTTACTGGCCACAGACCTCCAGCATCAGATCATTACGCTGCTCCTCCTGGCCCTAACAATAATAACACTCCATATTCACGTTCCGTTGATGATACTGTGGACATTGTTCGAAAACGACTAATGAATCGTGACTCTCAACAGCATGCTGATGAATCCACTGAACCACCAACGATGGATGAAGACTTACGAGTTAATTCAAGTCAAGACTCTCATGTCCAACATGAACAGCCAGTGAAAAAGAAACCACTGAAACTTAAACCCATCAACAAATCAAACTGTGATAAGATGAAGAATAAAATTGTTCACCAGCTTTTCAAGATGGATAAAGGAAAAATTCATAAATTGATGGATAATCCTAGTTCATCATCAAAGTTTGAATATGCAATTAGCAGCTTGATAACAGAGTCTCAAAACAGTCTAAATTGGCATTTGAGATCCGTAGCTGAGAAATCGCTGTGCAATTCCAGTGCAGAATTCATAAACAATGATAATAACACTATTTACGAGGATACATTCATGAAGCAAATGCAATGTATACTGGACCCTCAAGATACTGTTCTTCTTGAAGACATTAAGCCATTAGTCTTAGCGGAACTTAGCAAAGTTCTACAGTTAGATGACTTCAATAGTTTTCAATCTGAAGATTATGGATCCCATTCTTTAGACGAACACGCAGACCACCAATATTATAATGAAAACAATGACCAATACCCAGATAACAGCTATTATGACCCTGAATATTTAGAAGAGAATGCAGGAAATAGTTCCGAATTTCCAGAAACTGATTATAACCAGCCCAGCAGCTATAATGAAGAAGAACATTCAAGTTTCGAAGATACGAAGCCTTTGTTTGAACGCAGACCTATACTACGTAGAGATTATAATCGTGAAAGACTCAAAAGTACAGAAAGTCGGCAGTCTGATCACAGTCAAGAAAGATTTAAAAATCCAGACAGTGAACAGTCCAACAGTAATCAAGAAAGCATAAATAAAAGTGCAGAAAGTCATCAAACTGATTATAATCAAGAAAGACTTAAAAGTGCAGAGGCGCGCCGCTCTAGAATCAGTATGGAGAGATCAAATAGTGACAAAATGGTTGAATTGGCACAAGCTTTACCTGATTATACTCAAGAAAAACTTAAAAGTGCAGAGAGTCGACGCTCAAGGATCAGTATTGAGAGACAGAATAATGATAAAATTGATGAATTGGCACAAAATCAAGTAGATTATACTCAAGAAAAACTCAAAAGTGCGGAGAGTCGTCGCTCTAGGATCAGTATTGAGAGACCAAATGAAAATATAAATGAACCATCACCAGCTCCGTTATTTGACCCAAATATTGACTTAACAGAAGAAGATGATCCATTTGCTGATCTCGATAACCAATATCATGTGGCTGTCGACCACAATTTTATTGAGAGTGAAGATGTTGTATCACTAATTACGCCTTCACCTGTCAGGTCACCAGAGAGAAAGTCCCCGCCTAAACGAAGTATTAAAATAAATTCTCCAAAAACATCAATCACAATTAAAAATGAAATTGATAGTCAATTGCAGACAATGGCGCAGTCACCTTTGGAGAAACTGTTTTCGGCTAGTAATTACATCAAGAAGGAGCAGGAAAGCAACAAAGTTAAACAGCTTTCTGTTGAACAGATTATTCCAGAAAAAGTACCTGAATTAGAGACAAACAAGTTTAATACAGATCCAAATAACACTAAATCATCTCAGCCAAATTCGCGCAAACGGTCTATTGACCAAAAACCATCTCATAGAAAAGAGAAACGTAAGAAAATCTCTATATCTGAGAGCCAAGATCCATCAAAATCTGGGTTAAATTTGTTATTCTCGAATATAGAAACTAAGGATACCTCTAAATCTAATAAAAAAGAGTCAACAGACAAAAATTACTCTGAAAAATATGTTAAGCGGAAAGAAACTTGTAAAAAATCCAAAGAACCTGAAAGTTCTAAAAGTGACAGTAAAAAGCTAAATGCATCAAGTCATTCCATACTTAGTCCTGTTGATAGTGCAAAACCCGATTCGAAAATCAAGCTTAAGCCTATTGACATATTTACTGACCAACCAAAGAAACCTGCAGTCCACCAAGCACACAGAAATACGTCAGCTCCGTTCACTACTGTTAAAAGTCCCGATGGAAATAAGTTTAGAATAATTCCTCTTGTACAAACCTCATTCGCTAGAAAATTAGTTAAGAGACACGTTGGGACCCAAGTTGTTAAAAAATACCGCGAGAAAGAAATTCAAACTGATAAACAAAAGAATCTAGTTAAAGCAACGCAAACTGACCCTGTGGCGTCTTCGTCAGAAAAATCTATGTCACTATCGAAAGATCCCTTCGAACGAATGAAGGAAATCGACATGGAAATCCAAGTATTACTTCAAGAGAAGTTTAAATTATACAACTCATTAGAATCCAAAAACGCTAATGGAGGCAATCCAACTTTGGGTATGACGGTTTTGAACATGCCATTAGATAACACGGAAGAAACATCCAGTATACATGAGGACGCTATTGTCGACGACTTTACAAACATACCTGTTGAGGAACTTGAGGAGATCGCAATGGAAACGGTGCAGGATTCTAAGAAGCGGGCGAAAAGGAAGCCCTCACATACGCGAAAGAATTCCGTAAGTCCTACCATTAAGCGGGGTAACAGAAAATTGAAAACGCCGAACATATCGCTGTTGGAGCAAATCATAACAGACGACAGGCCAATAGAAGACATAATTTCACTAGACGATTTTGAAACTACACCCGTTAAATCGAAAAAGAAGCCTCAAAAATCAGCACCAAAAAAGAAGTCTTCTAGAAAAAATGTTTCCAAACAAATACTACCAACGATTCCTGAATTACGCAAGCTTTACGATATTAAAGACTGTTCTGTTATCTTGAAACGGGCAGATATTGCTAAATATTTAAATAGACAAACTAATTCTGAACCTGTTGCGATCGAAAACGCTACCAGTGATGAAATAAAGCCTATGGAAGAGACCCAAGACAAAACCGAAACTAGTTTTGAGAAGGTCGAAGTAAAAGTAAAGATTGATGAAGGACAGACTACAAGAGATGTAACCATAGAACAGGCCAGTCAAATAGTTGAAGAAGTAGTCAACGATCTTCAATTTGATATGTTAGATGTGTCAGAAGACATAATTATTGGGGACAATTGCGAGCTAAAATCGGAGAAAGAAAACGAGAGAGTACAGATAAGTGAAGAAATAATACTGGACAATAGTCAATCGTCTATTGAAGATACGGCGCAAGAGGCTAGCTCGTCGAATGAATGTAAGATGTACGATTATTCTACTGATGAGAACTTGCGACGTGATTCTATGACTGTTGTGGGGAATGCAGACGCTGTACTAGCAATTGAGGTAAGTTTCAACTTCAAATAGGATTGCTTTGGACTAGTTAATGCTTTACAGTATTGCATAAACTAATATCAGTTTACTAAATGTCCATTCAAGCTATCTTCATATTAAACATGTGAATCGGTTCAGGAATTCCGGACATAATTTTAATCCAAACTTAAATGTTAGAGATTTTTAACGATATTTTTAGAAGGAAGTTTGTGACTCCATTATTCAACTTAAGACAGCACTGCTACAAAACAGAATATTTACCTTTTTTTTAGAGTACCACAAAAGGTAAAAAATAACCCTTATAAGATCACTTTCTTGTCTGTCTGTCTGTCTGTCCGTGGGTCACCACCGATTTTCCCAAAAACGGGTGGACCTAGCAAGTTGAAATTCATACCAGATACTGAGGTCTATAGTCCCTGTTAAGTGTATATAAATCAAGGTCCTGAGCCAACACGATAAAAGATAATTCATAATTCATTTATTCATTCATAAACATGGGTACAATGATGTTATCACTATCACTACCTACATAATATAAATCAAAGTCTCTTTCTCTGTCCCTATATCCCTATTCCCTATGTATGCTTAAATCTTTAAAACTACGCAACGGATTTTGATGCGGTTTTTTTAATAGATAGAGTGATTCAAAAGGAAGGTTTATATGTATAATACATGCATAATATAGCCGTGCGAAGCCGGGGCGGGTCGCTAGTAAGGTAATATATAAGTTCGGCCATGCTTCACCCTATTGGCACATGAATACAAAAACATTGATAATTATAATACTAATCATTCACATAAAAATCCTACCCACACTATAATGGGAAAGTTCACATTTTCGCAAAAATTAATAAATAAAAAAACATTCCACACATCGCCATCTAGCCCAAGCTAAGTTACTAGACTTGTGTTATGGGTGCTAGACAATGGATACTTATATACTTTTCTTTTGTAAATATATACCTACCTACCTACCTACTTATAATACATAGAAACGACCAGACCACAGACAAATATCTAAGCATAAATACTTGTCTAAGGCGGGAATCGAACCCCTGTGTTTGGCAATCCGGCATGGTGACCATTGTGCCAACTGGATCGTCAAAAAGTAAGTAAGTAAAAAGTAAGTGCAAAATTTAATTTTCAACATTTTTATTTACGTGTTTCAGTGTATAGAGAATGACTTCATCGCAGCCTGTTTAGATGGCAATGTGTACCACTTCAGTGCTGAAGGGCAGCTAGTGAACACGCTTCGTGGATCCAACTTGGCTGTCACCTGTCTCACTATTGTCAAAGAGAAGTACGGGACCACTGTGTATACTGGCTCGTTGGATTCTAGGATAAGATATTATGATTTAGAGGTATGTTTTCGTTTATAATCCTACTGCCCTTCATTACATATTCATATTGTCTGTCCCTATGTATTCTTATATCTTTAAAACTACGCAACGGATTTTTTTGATGCGGTTTTTTTATTAGATAGAGTGATTCAAGAGAAAGGTTTTGGTATATCTCGTGGGAATATCAACATGAAAAGTAGCCTATAGCCTTCCCCGATAGATGGACTATTCAATACAAAACTATTTTTTCAATTCGAACCAGTAGTTCCTGAGATTAGCGCGTTCAAACAAACAAACAAACTCTTCAGCTTTATAATATTAGTATAGATAGATAATTTATTATGTAGAGACATAAGACACACACATAACACTAAAAATAAATATGTTTTCAAAATACATAATCTGTGAAAATTTCAACTATGTAGCTATCTTGGTTTATGAGATACTGCCTGGAGGCAGATGGACGGACGAACAGACGGACTGCGAAGTCTTAGTAATAGGGTCTCGTTTTTTAGGAGCACAATGGTCGGCCTAGTAATTATCTTGCAGCAGCGAAATATGTTTGTCAAATTGATTTCAGGGTAGTTCATGGCAGGTATATGTCTACAATTTTACACCCTTATAATTTCTTTTGTGTTATTGTTTTGCGAAAAACCAATTTATAGTGTAAGACGCAGGTTTTGATGAAAACCAAAACTGCATCAGTTTACAGTGCAGTAGTCAGGAACTACAATACTGAGTTCCTTTGATTTGCCATACTATATTTACATCTAAAATATAAAAATGAATCGTTGAATGTGTTGCTAAGCGCAAATCTCGAAAACCGATTTCGCTAATCCTTTTTTTAGAATCCTTGAAGTACGAGGAAGGTTCTTACGGGGAAAATTTAAAAAATAATCCCTGAAAAAGTCTAAAAACAACACTTTTCAATACTCCCAATTCCCATCGAATTCAACAAATAATTCGTAAAAAGTCAATTTAAACTTGAACCCAATTGGAAGGTGAAGGAAAGTTCGTCCTTTATACTTAACAAAAAAAAGGAAGAAGTTCGCAATTCATGCGAATATTTATATTTCAAAAATGTATAAAAAGAAATTATGCAGCTTTGGTTTTTGCAAAAATCGGTCTCATAGCACCTTTGACAATTTTTTGCTATTTCTATAACTCAGTGTTCTCTGTAATATATTTTAAACAATTCATCCTGTGTCTTGGTATTTCCAGACCGGACTAGAAAAGGGTCCAGAATGTAATGTCCTTAGTCCTATACAGACTATGGATCGCGCTTGGGACACCGTCTTCGTTGGGACTAGAACTGGATTCGTACTGCAGTTTGAGTGCAAGGTAAGGTTTCGTACTTACGCTAGAATTTACACTAGGGTTTTGTTAACTATAAAAATAAATAAATAAATAATTATATTACAGAATAACATGCTAATACCAGTGAGCACAGTGAAGTTCTCCGAGCAATCAATACTAGCTCTACGGGCCATGAAAGAAGGTCCACGTAAAGTGCTTCTAGTGGCTGCCCGATCTGAAGATGTAACAATAAAGGACGCACAGACGGGACTCCTGCTGCGGACGCTCTGCGGACCCAAGATGACAGTTTACACACTGCTGTTTGAGGATGGGAAGGTGTACTGTGGTACTAGCAGTCCTCAGATACATGTGTTTGATTATGCGGTTAGTTGCATTTTGTTTATGTAGTCTATATTTATTTATTGACGACCCAGTTGGCACAGTGGTCACCATGCTGGACTGCCTAACACAGGATTGCGGGTTCGATTTCCGCCTCACGCAATTATTTATGCTTAGATATTTGTCTGTAATCTGGTTGTTTCTGTGTATTATAAGTATATATTATCAAAAGAAAAGTATACATGGTTATTAGTAATTATACTAGCAAGCCGTTGAGGGCTACTTCTGTGCCCTACACCGTAACAAACAACTTTTGTTCTACGACTTCTGGAATTCGAAAAAAATTTTGAGGTTACGTAATTTCGAAAAACAGCTGATTTTTTAAACAAATGTCATTCAGACTAAGAACAGTAGATAAAACTTAAGTAAAATTTTAAGGTTGATGACCTCTCCGTGTAAGGAGCAGCTGATTTTTGAGAAAAAATGTTCGAATTTCCAAGTCTTAGAACAACAGTTGTTTGTTTAGGTGCACAAAAGTAGCCCTCAACGGCTTGCTAGTATAATTACCAACAACCCTGTATAAAGTAGGATATCCGTTGTCTAGCACCCATAACACAAGTCTAGTTACTTAGCTTGGGGCTAGATGGCAATGCATGTGTGGAATGTCCTGCAATATTTTTTATTATTTTTCTTTTTTTCTTCCAGAGTGGTAGCCACGTGGGTTGCCACGAGGGCGGCAAAGGTGCTGTGTGCCTACGCGCGCTCGGCGGGCTCGTGTTCGCGGGCTGCTACGACGGCTGCGTGTACGTTTACCGCGAGGGGGAGACACGTGCGCTGGCGCAGCTCCGCGGGCCCAGTCTCATGCTGCTCTCATTAGCCGTACGGGGTAGTAAGGTTAGTAACATCACTACCTCTCCAGAGCATAATATTATAACAAGTAACGAACCGGACAAGTTTATCTGTATATCTTGTACCTACATACATATGATAAGATATGCCCGGCAGGGCTCATATTATGTAAACTTGTATGCCTATTGTAACATCTATTGCACCTACCATATGAATGCAAATACAGTCAAAACCGTTTATGGTGACATCGTTTAGAACAACATACCGGTTAAATTGACCAAAATCAAAGGTCCTGGCTGCATGCTATACGACCGTCTTATCGGAAAACATTGGTTTTTACGACATTGTTTACTACGACATACCGCATTAAGCGACCACATTTGGTTAATGTTTTCGGAGAATTATATCTGTAGAACGACCGGTTCAGTTGTATTGTAAACAATTTGAATAGGTAACAGTATCCACATCTGGCACAGTATAATGGTCAATGGCTATTCTCGTAAAAGTAAACAAAGTTTAGGGTCCTTTATAATTCTTAGAAACATGCTACGGCATCAAGGCCCGCTTCGTCATATCTCTTAAGTCAGTTTGTTACTTATCTTTACACAATAAGCACCAAAACATATTGTTGAGTTAACTGTGAAAATTGTAACATGTCGCAAAAAAGTAAACAAATTAATATCGAAGAAAAATCGCGTATTATTTCAAAGCTATTAATACCTGTCACCGGTTGTTACAACTATCGGTTTTTACGACTAAATATGAGTAGTCCCTTCGACGAATCGTTATAACAGATTTTGACTGTATATGAAATGCAAATATTATGAAGGAAAAATGCGTCTTAAAAAATTGCAAATAGCGCCACTCGGTCAACGGGTCGCCTGGTTTTTGTTTTTCAATATCTTCAGTTCAAAGTTCAGGCGTTTAAAAATGGTCAGTTTTTTACTGGTTCGGAAACCTTGTAGATATGATCCTGTACATACTTCCATTTTTTCGCCGAATTTAAAGATGTATTTTCCTCTGTTTCAGATAATAGCCGGATATAAAGACAGAAGTCTGTACATATGGAAGATACCACTCGCAATATTAAAAGAAATGATTTTATGAACGAGTGCTGTATTCTATGTATGTATAGTATAAGTATATTATATCACCATAGCTATTGTTGAGTAATGATTTAACACTATTTTTGTCTAGTTTACGTGTACATAAATAAAGAGTTTTTATTATATATACTTGGTAAGTTATTTGTTATACATTTAAGGTGGTCGCAGATTGATCAGAGCCGAACGAATCGAATTTTTGCCGTCCAGGGAAAAAGGTACCTTATTGTAATAGAGATAGGGTGGGTACCTACATTTATATTTCCGATGACGTCATCAGAGTCGACCGCATCGTCAGAGGCGGCCGACTCTGAAATATAAATGTACCTTATCTCTATGAATATAAAGCCTAGTTCGCATTAAGCTAGTATTTTAGTCGAGTAGCGAGCAGTTTAGTAGCTAAAATACTCGCTACTGCCCAAAAACCGTTCGCGCTTTGGTCGAGTACAGTTTACAAGTTAGTGGTTTATTGCAAGATGAACAACCTACAAAACAATGCAACGATGAGGCGGCAACTAATCAACTCGACTAATTCGACAGGTTCGGACTTGTTTAGCCGGTGAGCCACTGAGCAGGGACGCGTGGGAAGAGGTTTGCTACTGGCCACTCGCCTAATAATAGAATAAAATGGATCGATTCAACCGAATTACTAACCTACTCGACAAAATTTTTGGTGTTCGGACACGTTTAGCCACTAAATTACTCGCTACTCGACTAAAATACTAGCTTAATGCGAACTAGGCTTAAGGTACTTTTTCCCGTGGACGGCAAAAACTCGATTCGTTCGGCTCTGATCAATCTGCGTCCATCTTTAAACGCCTATTTAGAATTTATAAAGTGGTGATTTGCGTTTGTGAAATAAATTAACTAATTTTGAATATTAGCTCTCCGTATTCTTTGTTAAAAATAAAAAATACAAGTGAAACAAGATTACTTCGATACGTCAATTAGTTTCCGATTTATAGAAGTCAATTAAGCGGATCGTTGTAAAATGACGTCTCACGCGGTCACGTGACTGTTAGCGGGACTCGAAATTTATCGTAAAAATAAAAAATACAAGTGAAAGAATTACTTCAATACGTCAATTAGTTTCCGATTTATAGAAGTAAATTAAGCGGATCGTTGTAAATTGACGTCACATGCGGTCATGTAAGTTTAATCGTCTGTAAAATCAAAACTAATAGGTATTTTTGATAACAACAAAAACTAGTGTATTTGTATACATCAAGCTTTACTGTAACAAACTTTCAACCGATTTGGCATACCTTTACCTAGTAACATTCTTCATTGTAATTGGTATTTTACGTAATTATTTCTACTAATCCGCAAAACACCACAAAATCTCGAGTTGGTGTTTCGCGAATATGATGTTATGCGTTTATAGGGATTCATCAATCATCAAAATATTTTTTTTTGCGTGTAGTTTTTGCAGTTAACACATTTCGCACATTTTGCACATTATGCTTCGAATTTCAATAGGTTCGGTAGTTTTAAATGCACACGGTACCTACTTTTTACGTGTTCTATTTATTTTAAGATCCTTAAACCATTTTTATTACTTTCAAATATGGAACTTTTGGACTACTTTCAAGTATGTATCTTCCTTTTATTAAGATTATGGATTTTTGATTAAGGGGTAGTATAGCGGTAGGATAGATTAAGGGGTGTAAAAAAAATGAAAGTTTCTTACAAAGAAATTTCCTGCTACAGTTGCAACTTTAAAAAGAAAACAAACAAGTTTTTGACTACAACAAAATGATTATTAAAACTTTATTTCGCCATAACAATATTATTATACAAAATTAACACGAAACGGCATTATTGAAACACTGCTGGACCATTTAAGTGTGCCCTTACACGAGCGACAAACCACCCGTATACGGACACTTTTAGCTTGACAAAGTAGCATACGGCAAAGGGCTTGAAGTGATAGAAGTAAAGCTGCCGGAATTAACTGCGCACACGCATACATTTAATCTCATTCAGATATTATTTATTTATATCAAGATGTATTCGCAGCCTTTGATTATCGGAAGCACTGAACAGTGCTCTGCCCCTTAGACAAGATTGTTTTGTATTAGCGATATCGCCAATCGACAGTTTATATTTTTATTATTTGATATTGACAAAAGTCAAAGACATCACATGGTCTTGCGTTAGAGAAAAAAAAATGGGAGACAGGTTTCACGCCAATTTCATACAAATTAAATCTGTCGCTTGGCGATATCGCTAATAGCAAGTCTACTCTCATTGCTAAAGATTTTTTTCCTCGACTCACTTGACATTGGCATAATTGCGGCCTAATGTTAGCAATCAGCCATACAAAAAAAAAAGAAGTTGAAGTACCTAATCTTGTCTAAGGGGGGGGGGGGGAAGGGGATATTATTTCTTCAGGATTTTTTCCCTTAGACCATCACAGTCAGTCACCATACCCATATTACTAGATTTACTATCTCTTCAAGATATCAGCGCCAGCACCATTGAACCCAAGCTATAGACGCTGTAGTATGGGGTATCTTATAAGGCCAATCACTAAGTACTACAATATTTCTCGTATCTAAATTCCTGCTAATATCGACGTGGGGTCTTCCACTCCTGATTTAACTTTCCTTAAGAAAAGCACGGCTTCGCGGCCGTCGATTAATCTGTGATCGTATGACAGCGCTAAGTACATCATTGGCCTGATTTCCACCTGGGGAATAAAAGTAATTAGTACGTATGTAAATTATACAATAACTTAGACTAGATATAGGTACTTACCTACATTGTGTGAGAATGTGCCCTTATAGTAAGGAATAAGGGTCGTAGCATATACAGGGTTATTGGAAATTAATTGACACGGCGCGCGGCGTTAAGGGCTTCTTCTGTGCACCTTAACAAACAACTTTTGTTCTAAGACTTTTGTCGAAACTTAATACATATCCCAAAAAAAATATTTAAGTGTTTCTCGTACTGTCTGGTAATTTTCTATGTCTATGCGGCAAGTGCGCGCGCGCGATCGGCACGGGGCGCACTGCGTGCGACCCGATCGGGTTGTACCATACCTACTATGATTGATTCTGTGACGTAGACGTAGAGTTGAGTATTATTTGAACTGTCGGATTTATTTTTTTATTTTTGTATGGAATATTTTATAATGAATTTCCAAAAGTCGTAGAACAAAAGTTGATCGTTAAGGTGCACAGAAGAAGCCCTTAACGCCGTGTCAATTAATTTCCAATAACCCTGTATATCAACTCGGAACGCATGCACGCACCGTACCGCGGTTCGTGATCTTGTCCCGAGGCGAGGCGATTACGTTACGATTCCGATTAGTGTGCGTTGCAGTAGGGAGTTTCATACAAAGAATACTGAACTGCTCGAGTTGATACGTTTACGTTCCGTTTACGAGTTGATATGTATGCTATGACCCTAAATCACCACAACACGCCAAGATATAGTAGTTAGGTAGAAAATAGTAGGTAGGTACCTAAACGTGGTCCAAAAGCTTTTAAGATCAGATTGACAGGTTAGATAGATATCTATAAAAAAACGTTTGATCCTTAGAGATATTCAGCCTCCTTTAAAACCATTATTTTGTAGTGACGACAAATGGTGACGACTTAACGGTTTATTGCTGTAGTTATTTTTTTGGCTACTTCAAGAAAATCAACTTACTTTGCCCGCAATGGCCACAGGCCTCTGGAATATCGCATGCATGCCCAATATAGCTGACTGCGGCAGGTTTATGATCGGCATTGACAGCAAGGACCCGAACACTCCACCGTTGCTGATTGTGAATGTACCGCCTTGCATGTCTTGTGGTGTTAACTTACCTGGGAAATGTAAAAAGCTGTTTAATTAGTGAAAAACTACGAAAGAAAGCCAAAAGAAAGGGTTGTCCCTTTCTTTTGGCTTCGCCGTTAGTTGGAAATAAAAGTAATGAAACATATGGACATTCTGAATCTAGTTTGAAGTAATTTTGGATTTTCCTAGAAATATAAAAAATATGTTGTTTAAGTGAAAAACTTTGAACGAAAACATAACCCATTTTGGCTTCGCCGTAGTTGGGTATTAAGCTAGTAAGAAATTATGGACATTCTGGACCTTAGAATTTTGGAACTCTACGGTGGTTCATTTTTAACACTTGACGCAGAAACGACGGGGTGTTATAAGTTTGACGTGTCTGTGTGTCTGTCTGTCTGTGGCATCGTATCTCCTGAACGGATGAACCGATTTTGATTTTTTTTCTTTTGTTTGAAGGGTGAATTAGTCGAGAGTGTTCTTAGCCATATTTCGAAATCGGTTCAGCCGTCTGAAAGTTATGGGGGATGAAAGTCAGATTTTTTTAAATTCATTTTAAAGTTTTATAATTAGCCTGGACAATCCCGTGTAATGAGTAAAGTATACGTCTGCTTACCGGTCCTGGCCTTTTCAGCTATCCCATTCATGGTGAGCTCAATACGCGGGTAGTCCATCGACTCGACGTTCCGTAGTACTGGAACCACCAGCCCGCGCGGGGTCGCCACCGCAACTGATATGTCTACGTAGTCTCTGCCAATCAAAATATCCATATAACGCCTGTATTCACTTACAGTTGCTCTTGGATAAGTGAACGCACTGCGCTAAATGCGGTCAATTTTGTGCTGCTGTCTTCACTCTAGCGAATCAGCGTCTTATTTGGGGCTCTATGCGTTCGCGCGCACTATGCAATCTCATAGGGTTGGTTTTGAATAAGGATGTAAGGCACTTGAGTGCGTAGCCTAGTGGTAAAAACCTCGACTTTCACTTTGAGCCCGATTCCTGAAAATCGGGTCGTAATTTTATCAGGGACTTAAAACGTTATCCATAACAGAATGTTTAACGTTATAAAAACGTTATAATAGTATCGGTATCTCAGCAAACATTTCGTTATCGATCTTTTGTATAACGTTTTACGAGTAACAGAACGAAATTTTAACTGCAAAAATAACGTTATTATAACGATAAATACGCGACGTTGCCAAACTTATTCATTTTACAAAACCGCGCCACGCGCGGTGGAATTTGCGCATCAGTTGTTAAAAGCGAAATGGGTCGAAAAAAAATCAACAAAGTTTACAGATATTTCAATCTTGAGGATAATAATAAGACCTCAAAATGTTTAGTTTGCGAAAAAGTTTTAAAGGTAAGTTAAGAAAGAAGTAGATAGTAAGTAGGTAGTAATGTGTAGTATTTTCTAAAAAAAAAACTAATATTTTCTAAGAAAATCGGCTTATTAATATTTATTTTTTTACAATAATGCCGATTTCCTTAGAAAATATGAATGTTTTCAATTTTTTTATAGAATCTTTTATGTTTCTCCGAAGAGCCCTGGCGATAGGCAGCAATAAAAAAAAATATTAAAGATTGCTCATAATTTTTTTACTCTAAAAAATTAAATGCTCCGCATGTCGCAAATGGATCAAGCTGTTTGTGTGGTTTGTGGTGCCTTATTAAAGGTAAAGAGTTGAACTAACACGCCTCAGTGATGAAAGTTATCGACTTTGGTTTTGATGCTAAAGGCCAAAATTTCTAGTACTTTTTTAAATAATGCCGATTTTCTCGGAAAATATTAATGTTTTGAATGTTTTTATAAAATATTTTATGTTTTTATAAAGAAGCTCTAGCGATTAGTAAAAAAAACCACGATAGTTAAAGATTTGGTCATAAAAAAATCAATAGAAAATAGAGTATTTTCAATGGCTTCTATTTTCCAAAGTCATCGATATAGCAAGCTGTTTGTGGTGTCAAATGAGAGATATGAGTTGAACTAACATGCCTAAAAGTTAGAGTGCGTAAGCTGCTCTGGTTTGTAACCTAGAGACCAAAACATGTGACGTTTCATACATTTTTTTCATATTTTGACGGCTTACGATCTGCATCAAAAACAGCCCTATGTCCATCATTTGCCGTTTCGAGCCACTGTGCGGCAGCGCGCGCGTGCAATGTTGCCGCCGTGTGCGCGCGAGCGGTGGTACCTGGTAGGTACTACCGCTCGCGCACGGTTTCGAACGCAGCGGCAACGTTGCTTGGCCGCAGAAGAGGTGGTTGGTAGGTATTAGGTATATACTAATTGCACTGTGAAAAGTTATCGCTACATTATTGATTGGTTTATTTTACTTTTAATCGTAGATTCACTATGATAAAAAAATGTGTTTCGGAAATTTTACCTATTCCTACTAAACATATATCTAACACCAAAGTAATAGTAAATTTCAGGACGTTATGTAACCTTTAGCCTTCTTCGATATTTGAGATATCCAACACTAGAAGAATTATTCAGATCGGTCCAGTGGTTTTGAAGCAAATTCAATAAAAACAAACAAAAATCTAATCTTTCCCATTTATACTATTACATAGTACGTACATGTACCTATAGATTACACCCTTACGTAGCCAGAGAGAGCACTGCGTTCGATAGTTCACACGAAGAAAAAGTAAACATTAGGTACTTTGAGTAAAAGAGATAGCATAAAAACAATAATTATAACATTATTATATGAATAACAATATTTTTAATAACGTTAAATTGACAATATAACGTAACGTTATTATAACGTTATACATATTCAAAGCTTTGAATAATATCGTTTTGTTATATCGTTTCTCTCACAAATAACGTTATCTTGCAATTCCACAAATAACGTTACTGTATTTTACCGGTATTTAAGTCCCTGAATTTTATGCAAATACTAGCGACCCGCCCCGGCTTCGCACGGCTGTATTATGCATGTATTATATCTAAAAACCTTCCTCTTTAATCACTCTATCTATTAAAAAAAACCGCATCAAAATCGGTTGCGTAGTTTTATAGATCTAAGCATAGAAAGGGACATAGGGACGGCGAAAAGTGACTTTATTTTATACTATGTAGTGAAGTGATAGTGAAGCCGGCCAAGTGCAAGTCGGACTCGCGCACGAAGGGTTCCGTACTATTATATTGTTGTTATAGCGACACTTAACACATCATCTGTGAAAATTTCAACTGTCTAGCTATCACGGTTCATGAGATACAGCCTAGTTTATACCCTTTGAGTTCGGATCCGGAACCCTAAAAAAACTTCATACTGGTTGGCATTATGTTTTTATCTATCTATATGCACAAGCCGTACGAAGCCATAATTAACACAAAAAAAGTTGTGTAACTTACACATCTATGGTACCTATCAATGATTAGTACCTACCTGTAGATAATATCATCCCCAATAATAACACCATTGATGACCGGTTGGTCCATGAGAGCGTTCGCAGCTGCCTTCAGGAAGGGTGACATGAAAGACAACTTCACACCGTACTTTTTAACGAAAGCGTCCAAGTTCGCTTTGCGGAACGTCATTAGTTTGCTGAAAACGAAAAGAGTAGGTTTTTTAACTAGTTGTGCTCCTCAGTTTCACATGCATTTATCTCGATCATGTGAGAACATCGGGATAAATAGTATATTTTAACGCAAAGTATACCAAAAGTTTACCAGAAAATAATGCCATCCAATAGCGAAAGCCAAATCTCTAAGGTTCAGTAAGTAGTTTTTAATTGCATTGCAAACATACATGAAATGAATCTAAGAAATAATGAATTTTTACAATAAGATTTTTTGTTTGTTGTTTGTAATAAATAGGCTTCGAAACTACTGGATCGATTTTGATGAGCCTTGGTATAAAGATGCATTGATTCATTGGGAGTAACACAGGCCAGACTTTTTATTTTGAGATTTCCACGAGATCGGGACTTACGCGGGAAAACCGTTGGACGCGATTTCAACGCAATCGCAACCAGTTTTAATAAAAAATATGTATGTGGATGGGCTGAATATGTGTGTCAAAGAGGAGACGGAAGGTGGAGCAAAGCTGTTCTTAAATGGAGACCAAGAATCGAGAAGAGAAGTGTGGGTAGACCACCAGTCAAATGATCCGAAGACTTAAAAGCTTGTAGGTACAAGGTTAAAAGCTTACAGGTAGCGTGATCCAGAAAGACCGGTGATAGAAGGTTGTGGAGAAACCTTGGTGATGCATATGCCCTGCATTGGGCTAGCTAACACCTGCTACTGAAAAATAACATATGAATTCTACTGTCCACTAGCCCGCTTAATCGACCACAGTTAACAACAAGATTGAATTCCATAGATATCTATCAAAAAAGTTTGATCTTTAGAGATTCAACCTCCTTCAAAAGACTTTTTTTGTAGTGACCACTTCTTGACGGTTTATTGCTGCGGTTGTTTTTTGGCTACCTACTTCAAGAAAACCAACTTACTTTGCCCGCAGTGGTCACAGACCTCTGAAATATCGCCCGCTTAGATACCGTCCACCACAGTTACCATAGCTACCGACTTATTAGATAAGACTACTTACCTCATATCACATTCATTGAACGTTGTCAACATAGCCGTAGTATTTTGTGCTTCCTTCAGTCTCTCCGCTATACGTTTCCGCATCTTGTTCATGGGCACAGGGTGTTCCGTCCGCGTGCCCGATATCGTCTTCGTTGGATCGCCTATCCTTTGTGCTGCAAGCTGTAAGATAACGCCTTGTATATTTAAAGAACTTTCACTGGGAGAAATCTTTATTTTGGAATATTTGTTGTCACCAATCAACAAAGAAACTGATTGCAATATGACAAAAGAGACAAAAAAGTGAATATGTAAAAAAATATAGGTAAAATTTTAAAACACCACAACGTTAATTTTCAATGGAGTACCTACTTTCACCATAAAATCACGCGTACCTACCTACATACTCATTGTACCAATTAGTAGGTACTTACCTACCTACTTAAGGTGAAAGGGTACCTGCGCTCTCTCCATACAAACATAGTCGACTGTTTCCTCTCTGGATAATGACACTAGCAGGGAGAAAACAATCGACTACGTTTGTAATAGGTACTTTGTATGGAGAGAGCCCCCGGTACCATTTCCTCTTAAAAGTAGTAGGTATCTGTGATGATTTAACATTTAGTAAGTACCTACATCAAGTGCCGTTAAGAAGCGAATACCTTTTTAGTTTTTGAAACAACTTACAGTGGGGCCAGAGGGTCCTTTTTTCGCGACAGTTACTTTAGCTGCGGCCGGCGCGGCTTTCGCGGCCACTGCCGGGGCCGCAGCCGGTGCGGGCGCCGCCGCCGCCGGCTTGGCTGCAGCCGGCGCGGCAGCCGCGGGCTTCGCCGCCGGCGCAGGAGCGACACCGGTGACATCCACCTGGGGGTAAGTAGATGAGATTCTATACTAGGTACCTATAACTAGCTGCGCTCCGCGGTTTCACCAGCGTTCACTCACGAAGGCGCGCCCCTCCAGAGAAAATTTTCTCGGTGTGCATTAATATGAGTGTCGCACGTGCTAACAAGATGTCTTAATGTGTGTGTGAAGACTATCAGTAGAGACAGCATACAACAGAGATATAATTATATACAGATTATGTTTACAACAACATTCAACAACAACAAGGTGTAGAAGGGCGAGCCTTCGTGAGTGAACAGATCTGTAACTCCCGATCCCATGCGAATATCGGGATAAATATTAAGATGTAAGCTATCCTATCTTTCAAGTTGGATCAAACTGCACACGGTGTGCAAAGATTAAAGGAGTCCATCGCCCACAAACAACGTGACACGTAATCTCTATATATATAAAATTCTCGTGTCACGGGGTTCGAACTTGAACTCCTCCGAAACGGCTCGACCGATTCTCATGAAATTTTGTGAGCATATTCAGTAGGTCTGAGAATCGGCCAACATCTATTTTTTATTTTGTTTCCTTTAGTTTTTTTTTTAATGGCAAAACAACGTTTGCCGGGACAGCTAGTTTATATATAGTAAATTAGATAAATACCTACTAGTTGCGTTCGCGTTGTGGTTTTGGTTATATACTAAAACCTTCCTCGAAAACCACTCTATCCATTGGTGAAAACAACATGAAAATCTGTGCACTAGTTTTTGGGTTTATAGCGAACAGACAAACGCGGCGGAGGACTTGGTTTTTATAAGTTTTTTATAATAAGTAGTGATAGTGATAATTACCCTAAAAAATACTGCAATCTTGACCTTTCTGACTTTAACTTTGACAAAATCTATGTCCATGACTTTTTTCTAACCTTTAACTGTTTAGGTTTTTTAAACTTTAAGGAATTTCGACAGGCTAGGGCCCAGTTACGAAGAAATGAGATTATTGAAATGCGACAAAGTACAGATAGGATAACATAATGAAGCTTATTTGAGCAAACAAGACTAAAAGAAAGACAACAAAGCAGAAGCCCAAAGCTTTTGTCCGAACAAGTGTTAGGAAAGCTGCTGTTGCAATCAACTGCGACCAGGGGCTCTATTTTTGAATCGCTCGTGTGACATATCTTCATCGTGTACGCCTACAAGTCACGCTCGACTTCCAAGTCGCATGAAACCAATTTTTTGTATTTTTGAATCGTTCGTCGTCGAAATTTAAAATGACAATTTTTGTTCGTTTTACGCAGAAAACTGAAAATCAGTAATTACCGATGAACATTCGAAATAATACCAAAAGATATAAATATTTTTCAAAGATCGTTTCCGAATGTTTGACTGTGATTGTTTAACGTTTATTCTACCACTCGTCTGTCGGCGACGAGTGGTGGAGACCACTGGTTACGATCTAGCGATTCAAAAATAGCAAATTTCCAATGTCGAATGAATATCAGTAGAAATCGAGCGCTCGACGCGGGGCGAACGATTCAAAAATAGGGCTCCAGGGGCTCTATTTTTGAATCGCTCGTGTGACAAAGCTTCGTCGTATACGCCTACAAGTCACGCTCGACTTCCAAGTCGTATGACACAAATTTACTGTATTTTTGAATCGTTCGTCGTCGAAATTTAAAATGTCAATTTTTATTCGTTTTACGCAGTTATTTGAAAAGCGGTAATTACCAGCGGACATCCGAAATAATCCCAAAAGATAAGTATAAATATTTTTCAAAGATCGTTTCCGAATGTTTGACTATGATTGTTTGACGTTTATTCTACCACTCGCCTGTCGGCGACGAGTGGTGGAGACCACTCGTTACAATCGAGCGATTCAAAAATAGCGAATTTCCGATTTCGAACGAATATCAGTAGAAATCGAGCGCTCGACGCGGGGCGAACGATTCAAAAATAGGGCTCCAGGACTGAAGACCAGAAGAAGAAGGACTGCAGATGATGGAAATACCATATACGAAAAGTCCTTGCACGGAGTAATAATGAATAATAAGTTTGATTCCTCATTCGTACAGCAAGGGAATGTAATCAGTTGCCTGCGTCTGTCTTTCCTGCCATGTATAATTTGGACGTCTTCAAGTCGCGAGTGAATAGGTATCTTCTAGGAAAGCGTGCTACATCTTAGACTGCATCGTCACCTAACTTCAGGTAGGTGTGATAGTGGTCCAACGCTGACCTATCATATGTAAAAACTTGGAAGATGGTTAAATTAGTTACCTTAGATTCTATTAAATAGTTACATACAGGTCGACCTAATAAAAGCGTGTTAAAAAGATCCTCAAATACGGGACCAATATTTGAGGATTACTTTACTAATCACTATCACTATTACTACATAGTATAAAACAAAGTCGCTTTCTCTGTCCCTATTTCCCTATGTATGCTTAAATCTTTAAAACTACGCAACGGATTTTGATGCGGTTTTTTTAATAGATAGAGTGATTTAAAAGGAAGGTTTATATGTATAATACATGCATAATATAGCCGTGCGAAGCCGGAGCGGGTCGCTAGTTAAACTTATAAAAGTTCGATATCGAACCTAGGTACCTGAAACAACGGCTGCTGCGACTTGACCGCTTCACCGTTTTTGACAAGCATCTTGACAATCTTTCCATTGCCGGGCGACATGACAGGCAATGCTGTTTTATCAGTCTCGATCTCTAACACTATCTCGTCCATTGCTACTGCATCACCTTCCTTTTTTATTAATCTGGGAAATAGGATTAATTTAATATTAGCGTCAGAATGGCAGGTTGCCTGTGCCGAATGGCACTAACAGTATATCCAAGAATTGCTATCTATTTGCTAGTTTTTGCAAAAAAAAGGCGCTTTCTCTTCATACAAATCTTTGAAATGCCATAATTTTACAATCAATGTATGTACACTATTAAAACATTTAAATTATGAAACTAGCAATTAGATAGCAATTTTTTGTTCATTGCACTTTCAGAAACACGGTGTCCTTATTGCTGAACAAAGAGGCAACCAGCCATTCTTATGTCAGAATGGCTAGTCATTTTATTTTTTTAATTTCTCAGAATATATTATAGATAGCAATTTTTTGCAAAAAACTAGCAAATAGATAACAATTCTTGGATATACTGTTAGTGCCATTCGGCACAGGCAACCTGCCATTCTGACGCTAATAATTTAATAAATGCACTTCGCGACTTGGAGCGGTGCTGGCAGTGGTAGATTTTTCGCAACTAGACCTTTGTAGTTGGGTTATTTTTGCGTGAAGATCTAGCCTAGCCTAGCCTCTCACCTCAGTCGACAATGTTAAGACGAAAACTCATCTATGCGTCTGGTGCCAATAAAGCCGCGGGTTTAATAATGATGTTTTCTTTCACCGTAAAAGCAATGTTAAGAGGAAAGGGTATCGGTGGCTCTCTCCATACAAACGTAGTCGACTGTTTTCTCTCTGGATAATGACACTAGAGCAAATATTCTCGTTGCATAAAACTTATGTTTTGTTTTTTTTATCTTAATTTTTAATAATTAGATTAGTCATGGCAGTTATAGGTTTTATGGCACAAAAATATTTGAGCTAGTGTCATTATCCAGGGAGGAAACAGTCGACTACGTTTGTATGGAGAGAGCGCCGGTATCCTTTCACCTTAATTAGCCCAAAAAGAAGGAAGTATCAATCAATCAAGTACCTGGCTTCAACTTCAACTTCTTTTTTATGGTTTACTGCTGACATAAGGACGCAATTCTGCCATTGTCAAGTGTTTCGAGGAAAAAATGGTTTGTGGAGAGCTGGGACAAGCTGGCAGAAACACTGTTCGGATTCAGAAAGTACCTGGCTTATTGACTTACTTGACATCTCCAGTGGAGACAGAGTCTGGAAAGTTGGGCGCCTTTACGTCTTCGATGGCATGAACTGTTGCGCTGGTGTGGATACGAAGATGTCCTGTGCTGTGCGCCCGTGAATACAAGCAGCATATTGTGGTCAATGTTGGTGGGGGACATCTGGAATAATTAGTACTTGTTATAACTAATTAGTTTTAATATCAATGATCATAATCGCATCATTTATTGATTGATCAGCTGATCCTCACAAAATTATATCCACAAAGTAGCTCAAAATGCCCTCAAAGTTAGCTTTTTGTAAAAAACTGACTTTAAGGGTATCCTTTGCAATCAGAATGATATTGAAATGTAATTTTAACAATGTTATTTACGAGAATTGGCCTTCAATTCCTTCGGTTATACACGCGTATAAACGCCTATAAACTTTTCTACATTATGGAGTTCCTTGATACAAATCATTAAACTTAGTTTAAGCATATAAACTTTCGCATTTTTAAGACTAATTTAGGACTAGCTGCTGTACCTTCTGAAGGAACATCGGAATAAAAACATCTATATATGCTACAGCTTTTGCCCGCGACTTCGTCCGCGTAGAAGTCGAAAATGGACCAAGGAATCACGATGTCGCATACAAACTTTTCCCCCCTTTTTCACCCCCTAAGGGGTAGAATTTCGGAAAATCCTTTCTTATCGGATGCCTACGTCATACAAAGAACACACCCTCCAAGTTTCAAGTCTCTACGATCAGCGATTTAGGCTGTGCGTTGATCCGTCAGTCAGTCATTCAGGACAAAGCATTTTATATGTATAGATTCCAAGGCTCCAGCTATTTTTATACTAAGGTTTATATTAATTGGTTCTAACTCTGCGCGAAGGACTACAAAAAGGAAACACAAATTGTTACATCCCATCTATAAACATAAAATTCAAAGTCCTCAACTCCTCACTAACTCACTGACTGATATATCAACACACAGTTTAAACAAATGTCACAGGTCGGGCTAAAATTTGCCATAAAGATATCTGTTTAAACGTATAAACATCCGATAGGAATAAATTTTGGAATTTCGAAATCCTACGCTGACGAAATCGTGATTAAATCTATTTATAATATTTATAGCTGTTGCCCGCGACTACCGTACGAGTGGTTATGTTTTATATACTAAAACCTTCCTCTTGAATCACTCTATCTAATAAAAAAACCGCATCAAAATCCGTTGCGTAGTTTTAAAGATCTAAGCATACATAGGGTCAGACAGCGGCAAGCGACTTTGTTTTATACTATGTAGTGATGATAAGATAGTTGGACTTACTTCAAACTGTACGGATATAAGGGTAGAGATCGAATGTTCGATCTGAAAATATGACTTTGTTCAGTGGATGTGTAGTTACGTAAACCCTTCCCTTGTGTGAACTGAAACATAAAAAATATAGGTACTTAAACTAATATCAGAAAATATTTATTGAATAAATGGTGTTGGGGTTTTGTTTGGGATGCCTCAAGTAGCTATTTAAATAACTAGCTGTCCCGACAAACGTTAATTAGCCATTAAAAAAAAACCGGGCTGATTTGTGAATCTGAACCATCCAAGGCGCCACCCAAACGCATACTAAAAATTTATTCAAACTAATCCAGCCGCTTAAGAGGAGTTCAGTGACATACACACGTACAGTAGAATCTGTACTTCACTATCACTTCACTATCACTACATAGTATAAAACAAAGTCGCTTTCTCTGTCCCTATGTCCCTATATCCCTTTGTATGCTTAAATCTTTAAAACTACGCAACGGATTTTGATGTGGTTTTTTTTAATAGATAGAGTGATTCAAGAGGAAGGTTTTTATGTATAATATATGCATAATAAAGCCGTGCGAAGCCGGAGCGGGTCGCTAGTATATTATAAAGCTGAAGAGTTTGTTGGTTTGAACGCACTAATCTCAGGAACTACTGGTTCGAATTGAAAAATTAATTTTGTGTTGGAAAGTTCATTTATCGAGGAAGACTTTTTATCCCGATATTCCCACGGGATCGGGAGTTACGCGGGTGAAACCGCGGAGCGCTACTAGTTATTTATATAAAGATATGGCGGAAGGTAATTAAAAGTGTAGTGTACAAAGAGTTTAAAGAGAAAAGTAGCCACACTTCAAACATTTCTCAATCAAACCACTTTATTAGCTTACCACAATCCACCAGTCTGCAATCCACTAGATAAATATTATTAACACTAACAAATAAATACTTACGAATCTTATCAATTTACTTCTAAACATGTTACGGTGAAATTTTTAAACTACTATCCGTTTTTTTGTATAAAAATAATAAAAACGTTAAATAAATCATAAATAGAAAAATCTTTTTTCACTGTCAGAAATGAAAACACTTCATTATTTCCTTTTTTTATAGTGACACTAACTGACAGAATAGTTTAGAGAGTAAAAAGGTGTTTATAATACAAATAGTCAGACTTTGAGAACTAACTCTTTTCTTTCAAGAGCCCTAAGAGTAAAATAAACTGTCACTACATAGTATAAAACAAAGTCGCTTTTTCTGTCCCTATTTCCCTTCGTACGCTTAGATCTTTAAAACTACGCAACGGATTTTGATGCGGTTTTATTTGATAGATAGAGTGATTCAAGAGGAAGGTTTATATGTATAATACATGCATAACATAATATAGCCGTGCGAAGCCGGAGCGGGTCGCTAGTATTAAAATAAAACTACGCCGAAGGAAAGAAAATTAAATAGGTATAGGTATGTATACTTATTCATTGACGTAATATTTTTTTCTCTATCTCAAAGAACTTACAAGTCTATTAAAATGCATACAAAGCGATAAAAATGTACTACGAAAGCTGCTACATAAGTGCTACGAATTTTAGTTCTGCTACTCAACGCTTGGTTTTATCAGGTATTTCGCTTCACCACGTTAGATGTCGCTGCACCAAGATTAGTGTTGCTACTCGAGTGTAGATGGCCCTTCTGTCATAAGTAATGTAATTTATTATTTTATATAATTTTTCAAATGTAAATGTTGTAAATCTCAGGAAGGAACAAAAATTCATGACCGATTTGGATAATTTTGGTATTGAAATATTTGTGTGAGTCCTAGGAAAGTTTATAAATGGTTTTAAAAATTGCGAAAAAAGTAGTAAAAACAACTTTTTTTACCCCACACAAACTATTCCCACCTGTCAAACATTAATTGATTAGATGCATAGAATTTGACGATCGTACTTTACAAATTAGATGTAATACAAAGTTAAAACGAAGAGCGACTTCTTTCGCATAGCAAACGCTACTACGTCCACTACTACGTCAGCGTAAACGAGAAGATAGTAGGAAAAGTTGAAAAGCGCCTCTAGCGGACGTAATGTGAAGCTTTAACTTTCCATAAAATTTTCTCGTTTACGCAAACGTGATACGAAACGTTACGTTTGCTATACGATAAAACTCCCACTCCGGGCTCGTAACATTATATAAAATAAAAAATACTAATATTAGATACTTACCTACGAGCGAGTACTAATAGATATATGAAAAGCATCCAGCCACAAAATGGCAGTAAGAGGGTAAAATTAATTCATTAGAGAGGGGGAGGTTGAGAAGCTATGATTGTATATCAATATCGCTTTGACTGGACATTAGCGGTGTCTACTCAAGACGGGACACTGAAACTTCTTGGTTCATAGGGCTGTCACATACAATAACTGAATTTATAATTAACTAGCTGTCTCGGCAAACGTTGTTTTGCCATTTACAAAAATAAAGGGAACAAAAAATAGATGTTGTTCGATTCTCAGATCTAACGAATATACACAAAAAAAATCATACAAATCCTTTCAGCCGTTTAGGTGGAGATTGGTAACTAACACCGCGACACGAGAATTTTATATATAAAGGGATTTAATTAATATTCACCGGTATGGTGTCTACATCATATTAAACTTGTTATTGTTAAAGTCCTCTACGTGTTGGGTTCGGCTCCATGCATACGCCTTCCAAAGGTCCGGGCTGTGATATACGACAATAAATAAAAATAATCATTTATTGGCACAATAACAAAAATATACTATTATGATGTGGCCTTACTTCCC
Organism: Idaea aversata; assembly: GCA_907269075.1. Lineage (NCBI taxonomy): Eukaryota > Metazoa > Arthropoda > Insecta > Lepidoptera > Geometridae > Idaea > Idaea aversata. The sequence goes on from OU026100.1 coordinate 4,173,417, forward strand.
GGAATAGCGTGAGTTGTGGCCCGCGATCACAGTTTTCCCCTCAAATATTGCATATAAAATATTGCTTACTAGCGACCCGCCTGGCTTCGCACGGCTGTATTATGCTCACTCTATCTTTAAAAAAAACTGCATCAAAATCCGTTGCGTAGTTTTAAAGATCTAAGCATACAAAGGGAAATAAATAAATATTGCAGGACATTCCACACATTGCCATCTAGCCCCAAGCTAAGTAACTAGACTTGTGTTATGGGTGCTAGACAACGGATATACTACTTATATACTTTTTCTTTTGTAAATATATACTTATGATACATAGAAACAACCAGACCACAGACTAATATCTAAGCATAAATACATATCTGAGGCGGGAATCGAACCCGCAACCCTGTGTTTGGCAGTCCGGCATGGTGACCATTGTGCCAACTGGGTCGTCATAGGGACATAGGGACGGCGAAAAGTGACTTTGATGTTTTTGATTTTGATGCGGTTTTTTTAATGGATAGAGTGATTCAAGAGGAAGGTTTATATGTATAATACATACATAATATAGCCGTGCGAAGCCGGGGCGGGTCGCTAGTAAATAATAAATCAAAGGTAAATAAATATCTACACAAAAATACTGTCTGATTTTTTGTCAGTATTTTTGATGTAGGTGTAGACAGAGTGAATAAGTAATAAAACAAACTAATAATCGATAAGTTTTTTTTAATTCAAGTTAGGATCTTTAATTTTATTGTTATGTATTTCTAAATTCTTAATTCACTTTGCTAATATTCGTCCGCCATTTTTACTCAACTATCGAAGTATCACCCCTAACCGTGTCAAGGGGTTGGTTCCCCCAGTAATTTGCTAAGAACCTTGCAGCCCGCATCTTTGATTAGATATCTGAACCAGACGGACATACCTATCGACTGCCCATTTCAGTGATTTTCATCATAAATATATATTTATGATGATACTAACTTTTACTCGTGGCTTCGCCCGTCATATCACGAAGAAACAATTCTCTCCTTATAGTTGCTTAAATTAAGAATATCTACATACTGCTTATTTTTTTAAAAACAAGAAGTTATTCTCTAGCGTTTATAGGGAGAGAAACCTTCAACTTCAAGAAACCTTTTTTTGTGTAAGGGGTAGAATTTCGAAAAAACTCTTTCTTAGTAGATTCCTACAGTTTATAAAGCATACATCTTAAAATTCATGTCCCTAGGTTTAGCGGCTTAAACTGTGCGTTGATTTATAAGTCAGTCAGAACTTCATATTTTATTTTATAGTAATATCCATTGATGTAAGTCGGTATTTTAATTATTATAGGGGATGGTTAGTAACGAATATTTGATTGAATTCCTTTTTACTTACCTAGTATAGTTTAATTACATTCACAAATTCTCACAATTCAATTCAAAATTCATGAACACGGGTTCGCATGGACGGTTTTAACCCTAGAGTTTCTTGTGTAACCCCATAAGTTGATTGTGTCTTCTTATCTTCGAAAGTAGCTATTTTAGTCCTCGAAATTAGCTATTTTAGACCTAGAAAGTAGCTATTTTAGACCTAGTTTCCTAGTACTTTCTAGGTCTAAAATAGCTACTTTCTAGGTCTAAAATAGCTACATTCAAGGTCCAAAATAGCTACTTTCTATTTTGGACCTAGAAAGTAGCTATTTTAGACTTAGAAGGTAGCTATTTTAGATCTAGAATGTAGCTATTTTAAACCTAAAAAGTAGCTATTTTAGACTTAGAAAGTAGCTATTTTAGACCTAGAAAGTAGCTATTTTAGACTTAGAAGGTAGCTATTTTAGATCTAGAATGTAGCTATTTTAGACTTAGAAAGTAGCTATTTTAGGTAGCTATTTTAGACCTAGAAAGTAGAAATTTGAAATTCAAGTCTTTCGAATTGAATTTTGTACTTCTAAGCTGCATGCCTTGCTTTTACCAGCGTTAGTGTCTCTTTAAAAGAAATCTTGTTTTCCTATAAACTTAAAATACATAATAAGTGTTTACTTTGAACTACAAACATTATCAGCCCGTTTAATCCCTTTTGAGCTCCTGCTTGTGAAGTTTCGGACTTGTGCTTTTTCAGTTTCATAGATTTCTTGATGAGTCTTCTTCTCTTTCATATGGTCCAGTATGGGTCATAAGAAAATTATCAGTTTGCTACAATAATACTATCAACAAGTATTGGACTTACGACCTTCTTCTAATAGACGTTACACACAAACATAAATAGTTGAATTAAAAGTACTCAGTGTGATTATTATTTTCAACATGTTAGCTATGTCTTTAGTTGGCCGAGTGGTTTAAACCGCCACCCGCTACACCAACCGACGTAGGTTCGATCCACAGGTTACGTTGTTATAATGTTTAAATAGTGCTGCACAGGATTGTAAACGTTAAGGCGCGGCGGGCAGAGACTTTTGACCGTCGATTGTACGGTCACCTGCATAATTGCAGACCCACCGTAGAGCTCCAAAACGGCTTTTATAAAAATCAAAGCAAAATTCTATTCACCTGCTTTTATCAAACAAAAATTATTATAATGGAAACATTCCAATAATAGTAATTTTAAAACTCTGCCGAGGGCTGCAATTATGCAGGCGACTGTACATATAGATAGATTAATGGAGAATTTATGGAATTCGAATTTTTTTTTTGCCCATTAAAATAGGGCCCGAGGCAAACTTTGTTTTTAACCAACAATATCGTAAACGATAGCCGCTACTATCTCTATTAAAGTTCCTAACATAATAGGAAGCTAGGTAGTTACAGCTAGTAGTCTGTTGGTCAAGTTACGAAGTCTTAAAGTTATTAATACTTCGCTGTTTGGGGAAACAGCCGGATGGCTTATTAAGTGTTTACACGGCTCTATGGACTAGGGTGGTAAATGAGATTTTTGATATTTTAGTGTTTTAAACTAAAAATAAAAATATTGTAGACCACAGCACGCATTACCACCTAACTCAAAGCTAAGGCTTGTAACTTCACTTGTTTAAAAAATAATTGATTTTGACGTAACTAATCTTTTCTCTAATAAAAATGAAAGTAGGTACGACAAACTTTAAAAAGCTTGAGTTTCTTGTCTTTCTTTCTCTTACCTTTAGGTTTTTTTACTGTAAAAATTCCCATGATTTTTGTATTACTGCGTTTAGGCTAAATTGTATCCCGAATCGTTTGAGCTGTACGTTGATCTATCAGTCAGTCAAGGCTTCGAATTTAATATTCATTGAATAAGTACTTCATACGTGTTTTAAAAAATCAATGTTTAGCAATTTATGTCCTTATTCGATTTGCGCCAGCATCAGCAAGTTGCCATCTCAGGTAATAAGTAAGCAACTGTTTCAGCTTAAATGCTCAGGACTTGTGCTTCCAATACTACGTAGAGATGGCCACAGTTTAGGATAAAATGTATCGATATCGATAAAATGTTTAACGCAACTAAACTAGTTAGCGCTGAGCACACTAAGGAGAACCTGCGACGAGAATTTTGGTCAATTTATATACCCACATGACCCAGATGTTGAAGTTTATAGTTTTGCGATCCAGTTGACACAATGTTCACCATGCCGGTCTGCCAAACACAGGGTTGTGGGTTCGATTCCCGCATCAGACAAGTATTTACGCTTAGATATTTGTCTGTGGTCTGGTTATTTCTATGTATTATAAGTAAATATTTACAAAATAAAAGTATATAACTAGTAAGTATATCCGTTGTCTTAGGTGTTAGACACAAATCTAATTACTTAGCTTGGGGCTAGATGGTGATGTGTAGAATGTCCTGCAATATATATTTTTATTTATTTATTTATAGGTATGCATCATGCCATACAAGAGACCTCAGTCGGTACCGCCTTAGTGTGCGCAACGCTTCAGTCATATCACTACATAGTATAAAACAAAATCGCTTTCTCTGCCCTATGTCCCTATATCCCTAATCCCTATGTATGCTTAAATCTTTAAAACTACGCGACGGATTTTGATGCGGTTTTTTTAATAGATAGAGTGATTCAAGAGGAAAGTTTATATGTATAGTACATGCATAACATAGCCGTGCGAAGCCGGGGTGGGTCGCTAGTTATTTTATGAAAAAAAAAAAACACTTTTTTCTGCAGTTTTAAGCACAATTACCTATCTAGTAATATTGGCATTTACATGTAATTTAGATGAAATATACAGCGCCAGCAACTTTGTTAAATGCTACTTTACCACCCTCTCAGTTTAGTCGACCGTGTCCAGGGGAAATAACTTGTCAATACGTCTGGAGCCAACTAAGCGTGGGTTTCATCACGATCTTTCCCTTCACCGCAGGGCAATATTTATTAACATATTATTACATACATTTTTCGTATGAAAAATCCATTGGCCGGCTGGAATTCGAACCCTGGATAATGACACTAGCACAAATATTTTTGTGCCATAAAACCTATAACTGCCATGACTATGCCCCTTTTTTTCATTTTCTAATTATCATAGAAGTTAATTATTAAGATTTAAAAAATAAAAAAAAGCTATGCAATAGCTTAAAAACAAAAAATAGGGGTCATGGCAGTTACTTATAAGTTTTATGCACCAAAATATTTGCTCTAGTGTCATTGTCCAGGGAGAAAACAGTCGACTACGTTTGTAATAGTTTGTATGGAGAAAGCCCCCGGTACCCTTTCCTCTTAAATTGTTAAAATTTCTTTCTTTAAATTATCGATATTGAAATGATCGACTACAGTCCCGTCTCTTCGCACGAAACTGGGCAGCGAGCGGTAAGCGAGTTGTATACTTTCTTCGCCCGTAAGTCCGGTGTTTGGAAGTTTGAAACTTGTCGATTTATTGAACAGTAGGTATACAATCGCTGCGGAATTTATAGTTTATCTTCACTACAATGCCGTGAACTGTATTGTGCTTTCAGATATAAATCTGTAACTTCAACTATTTGACTTGGAGATTTCCTTGAGAATTTCACTATAGTTTTCCGTCTATCTGGTACTATTTATCTACCTAATTCTAACTAATATTATAAATCTGAATGCTAGTTTATTTATTTGTTTGTTTGTTCTCTCTTCTTATAATAGAGGCATATCGTAGAATTTTTTAATTGCTATTATCGTTAATATATGTATACAGGGTACCAATAACCCTGTTTACAGGGTTGTTGGAAAATTTCAACATTTTATTGAAAATTTTGAGGTAAGGTTAACTGAAAATCAGCTGATCCTTACACGGAGAGGTCATTTACCTTAAAATTTTACTTATTTTTTAAGTTTTATCTAGTCTGAATGACCTTTGTTTTAAAAAATCTGCTGTTTTTCGAATTTACATAACCTCAAAATTTTCATTTTTTTCTTTGAATTTCCAAAAGTTGTTTGTTAAGGTGCACAGAAGTAGCCCTCAACGGCTTGCTATTATAATTACCAATAATCCTGTATATTTTATATTATAGTTTATATTTAAGCTATTGTTTTGAGATTCAAGCTGGACCTTTCACAGCCTTGCTTCAGTTGAAACCATGCTAATAATCAGGCCTACTTCATCTAATACTTTTTGAATAGCATGATTTAATTATTGGCCATAAGCCAATGTTATATCAAAGGCCACATTTAGACGTCATAGTCATCATCCTCTCACCCCGCCATATCTACCCAAAGGACCTACTAAATTAAGCGCTAGTCGCCATTTAGTTAGGCTCCTAACAACATAAATATAAAATGTAGGTACACAGATATAACCTAACTAAGTACATACAAAGAGAAACGAAGACTATTCATCGAATACCCAAAAGCTCAAAGCTAAAGCAATGAATGAGCATGTGAATAAGTCTAAGGAAGCATTACCTACTACTGTAATACCACGCAGGTATTAACTTGGAATTCATTTAGTAGAAAATAAAAATATGAAAACGCTTTTCTCCTTTAGAATCTTTTCAACTATTTTATTACCAATACAAGGAATAAACAGTACAATAAAAAAAATTAAAAAATTACAATGCAGATAAAAAAAAATTAAAAAATTACAATGCAGATAAAAAAAAATTAAAAAATTACAATGCAGATAAAAACAAAAAAAATATGTTTTCAGTTTACCAAGTGCAGGCAAAGCACTATAAAAAAAATAAAATCAACACTAAAAAGAGTTTTTTCCGATTCCGATATTTATTTTGTTTTTCCAAGGATAGGTAATTTGTTTCTACGAAGATTTTTTTTGCGATGTTCATTTTGTAAAATATTGGTAATTTGCTTTACCAATGATAATGTAATTTGTATATTAATGGTAGTAGGTACTCAGAAGAAAATCTATTTGGAAAATACATGATTTGTATTTTATCGACGATTTAATAGGTGACATATTGTAAGACATTTTTACACATCACCATCTATCCCCAAGCTAAGCAACTAGGCTTGTGTTATGGGTGCTAGATAACGGATATAATTCATTTATGTAAGTACCTACCTAAATTATTTTATATTTTGTAAATATTACCATAAGCACCTACGGTCGGCTGCATAATTGCAGACCCACCGTAGAGCTCCAAAACGGCTGTTATAAGAATGTTCCAACACGAGCAAGATTCTGGACACCTACTTTAGTTTAAAGTCTTCTAACTCATCAAATTCAATTTTTTTTAGAATGCAAACATTCGAATAATAATAATTTTCGAACTCTACCGAGGGCTGCAATTATGCAGTCGACTGTACATACAGGCACCCAGACCAAAAACAAATATTATTTAAAATAACATGAATATTTTTGTTTCAGGCGGGAAACGAACCCGCAGCCTTATGCGTCGCAAGAGCAAGCGGGTGTTCGCCCGACGACGTTCCACAGACGTGCACCGTCAAATTTGATCGTGTAGTGGCACGATCAAGTTAATATCAGTGAGTTATACGTACTAAAGTACAGGAAACGGATCTTACCATTGTGGCGCGGGAAGCAACAAGACTTCCTTTAGGTTATAAATTGCGAGGTTATTTTGGCAACGTTCCTTTACACGCAGATTTGTAAGTCGCACGGTTGAATGGGAACACGGGCTATATTTTAGCTAGATAGACTAACGCATATATGTTGGTAAGTATAGATAGGTAGTTGTTTATTATTCTGTTGTTGTTTAACGTTAACTATTCTTCCTTGTGAATAACTTAAGGTATGATTAGTCAGAAAAATAACACGTGTTTTTAGATTGCTTTCACATACGACGACCGACGACGTTTGACGACCTCTGTGGCGCGTCGGGCGAACACCCGACTGCGACGCAGAAGGTTGCGGGTTCGATTCCCGCCGGGAACAAGTATTTATGCTGACCATAAATTCTTGTTTCTGGTTCTGGGTGTTTCCTATATGTATAATATGTAAATATTTACAAAAAAAAAAGTATATAAGTAGTTTATCCGTTATCTGGCACCCATAACACAAGCATTAAGTTGCTTAGCTTGCGGCTGGATGGCGATGTGTAATATGTCCTGAAATATTTATTTATTTATTTATATCGGACAATCCAAAATCAGGGTCCTGCGTTCGCTCTTCAATCTTTCGTTAAGCCAATTTTACAGATTTTTTTGTGTCTGAAAGTCGATTTCGAAAGAAGTGCAAAACATTAGTTCTTCATTCGGTCTTCAAGGCTTCTAATATTAACATTTTGGGTCCTTCATAATATTTGGGTATTTCTATAGTTATAACAAACTAGCGACCCGCCCCGGCTTCGCACGGCTATATTATGCATGTATTATACACTAGCTGCGCTCCGCGGTTTCACCCGCGTAACTCCCGATCCCGTGGGAATATCGGGATAAAAAGTAGCCTATAACCTTCCTCGATAAATGGACTATCCAACACAAAAATAATTTTTCAATTCGAACCAGCAGTTCCTGAGATTAGCGCGTTCAAACAAACAAACAAACAAACTCTTCAGCTTTATAATATTACTAGCTGCCCTCCGCGGTTTCACCCGCGTAACTCCCGATCCCGTGGGAATATCAGGATGTAAGCTATCCTATCTCTCAAGTTGGATCGAACTGCACATGGTGTGCGAATTTTATTATAATCGGTTAAGTGGTTTAGGAGTCCATTGAGGACAAACATTGTGACACGAGATTTATATATATTAAGATAGTATAGATATAAACCTTCCTCTTGAATCAATCTATCTATTTAAAAAAAACCGCATCAAAATCCGTTGCGTAGGTTTAAAGATTTAAGCATACAAAGGGAATAGGGACAGAGAAAGCGACTTTGTTTTATACTATGTAGTAATAGTGATGATAGTGATAGTGAAGCCGATACATTCTTACGAAAATAAATATAAAAATACGTATCAGAGTTGAAATGCAATAACATTTCAATACAATATAAAAATCTACCGTAGCAACTTCGGCGAATCAATGGCTTCCAAAGGGGTACCTACGTAGACAAAAAAAATAAACCCCTACATTTGGAATTACGCAATGAATCGTTAGCTGAGCGAGCGCAATAAATTCGCAAAACTCGATACGCTAACTCCCCAATCTTAGCTCCCCTTGTCGGGGAAAAAATGGCGTCATTGAGGGAACGGGGCGTCTTGTCTTTATCTTTTCCTTATGTAAATATCGGGAATTAATTTGTAACTAGCTGCTGACTACGGTTTCAGCAGTACGGTTAATTTCGTAGCAATTTGTCTTTGAACTAACTATGTTGAATTTGTGTAAGATATTTTTTTTATTTTTTATTTTTTTTTACATTATGATAGGTCAGCGTTCGACCACTATCACACCTGCCTGATGGTAGGTGACGATGCGGCCTAAGATGTAGCACGCCTTCCTAGAAGATACCCATTGACTCGCGACTTGAAGACCCCCAAATTGTACACGTCAGGAAAGACAGAAGAAGGCAACCGATTTCATTGCCTTGCAGTACGAATAAGGAATGACGAAGCAAGATGTTTTTGACGAAGATGTTTTTAATTGTTTTATTTGTTGATAGGTATTTGCCATTTTAGTAACAGTCAATCTCGTAGAAATCGTCAACTAATTGATGTTGTATCAATTTTTGTTGTGTACGTCAAAGTGTTTAATGTGTGTGCTCTAAGGTGTTTTCAATTTTGAAAGAAGAAGCAAGAAGATGCATTTTAAAAATGAAACCGAAACGCGACGACATGTGACACCATTCTTAATTCCGTGGAACCTTATGAAACAAGAACCCCAAAAGACTGAGACTGAAAGACTGAGACTGAGACGCAAAGTCCGTCGACTTTGCGCTAGGAATTGATAGATTCCTCATAACCAGATCCGTTCTAGATTTATGATTAACATCTAGAACGTTCCGTTATGATGTTTTCCTTTACCCTAAGTAAGCAGTGAGATATTTTTTTGAAATAACGAACTAAATTGATATGTGCGACTGATTCCGTGGAGCTCGTTACTTGGCAATCCAAGCTACGAGGGTAGACCTTTTTATATGCGTCTTTTGCTCTTTTGTTCTTAAAAACCTGCCAAGTGCGAGTCGCACTCGAGCGCGAAGGGTTCCGTATCATGTTGTATAGGAGCCCCACTTATTTTTTCTTCTGTTTTTAGTATTTGTTGTTATAGTGGCAATAATATACATCACTACATAGTATAAAATAAAGTCACTTTTCGCTTCCCTTTGTACGCTTAGATCTTTAAAACTACGCAACGGATTTTGATGCGGTTTTTTTTAATGGATAGAGTGATTCAAGAGGAAGGTTTATAAGTTAGGTTTATATGTATAATACATGCATAATATAGCATGCCGGGGCGGGTCGCTAGTCATCTATAAACAAATTAGCTGTCTAGCTATCACGGTTCATGACGGTCTGGTGACGGACGGACGGACAGTGGAGTCTTAGTAAAAGGTTCCTGTTTTTACCCTTTGCGTACGGACCCCTAAAAAATAAAGACAGACCAACAGACACTTTTACATTTAGTTAGTAATTATTTGTTTTTTTAACGAGGTTAAGAACTTTCCCGGCATCGTAGGCGCCGCTCGGGGCGCTCGTTAAGGCTATCGTTTCCTTGTTTGGAAAAAATATTTACTTTGAAGTTTTTGGGTCAGGATTTTTCCGAATAAAAAACCTATGAGTTTTTATTCTTTTTGTCTTTCGTTAGGTATGTTAGGTAAGTTTTCAAAAGTGTAAGAGAGAAGTTTGCAGTGAATGTGTACCTATTTTAACCTGACTGTAAAGAAAGAGTTATGTTTTTTGACCACATTATATCGTCTTTATTTAGGTACGACTTTTTCAAGGGTGATGAATTTAGTCATGCATAATAATTTTTATTCACATAAAAACATAGAAATTACGTGTTTTTTATTTTGGGTATGTTAACTGGCAAGGTGGTCTGTGTTGCCAGCAGCTAAAACAAATAAAACACCTAAACGATGTTTTTTCCTCGTAGTATTTTTTATTGTATTTCCAATCTAATTTTAGCTTTACTCCCTTGTATTAAGGTTCATGGGCATCGAGTAGGTATTGAGTGTTTATGACATTGACAATTAGTTCTTTAAATAGAGTGGAATAACAAACGATATGGTCACGTGGTGCGTTCAGCTTTTCATCCTACAGCGAATTTCTGACCATAATTAGTTGGGACTTTAACAAAAGATACAGTTAGGGAGTAGTTAAATACATAAAGCTTATTGGTAGAAGGTGTGTATTTTGAAGGATTGATATATCGAAAAACATAATGAAAGCCAACATGTGAAAGTATATAATTTCCTCTCCATAGAGGTCTGTCGACAGAAAACTCTTCACAGGGTTTGACTCACCTTAGTAATAACTTTATAATGTATTTCTATTTTGTTTGTTTCTTGTGTACTGAATATATTAAATAAATAAAGTCGAAAAACTCTACAATCTCAGAAAAATAATCCGTTTTTCCCCTGTTTATTTGGTGGCCTTTGAGTCAAGAGCGTATAGGTATCTTCTAGAAAAGCGTGTTTCATTTAAGACCGCATCGTCACTTACCATGGTGTGAGATAGTGGTCAAACGTTGACCTATCTCTTCTCTATACCTATAAAATTTTCGTGTCGCAGTGTTAGTTACCTATGTCCACCTAAACGGCTGAACCGATTTGTATGAAAATTTTTATATAGGTATATTCGTTAGGTCTGAGAATTGAACAACTACAGCTATTTTTTTTTATAAAAAAGGTCATATTTTTATAATAAACTAACGATCCGCTCCGGCTTCGCACGGCTATATTATGCATGTATTATACATATAAACCTTCCTCTTGAATCACTCTATCTATTAAAAACGCATCAAAATCCGTTGCGTAGTTTTAAAGATCTAAGCATACAAAGAGACATAGGGATATAGGGACGGCGAAAAGTGACTTTATTTTATACTATGTAGTGATAGTGAAGTGATAGGTCAGCGTATGAAAGGCGTATGACCATTTTTTGGCAGTTTTTCTAAAGACAAAAGGTTATTGATTTCAACTATTAGAAATCCAACAGTTCTACGAATAAATTGTCTCCAAGGGGAAGTCGGGGGTCACTTGGACACAAGTCACATAAATTACGTCTGTTAAGGCCATTTTCTCAAACGAAAACATTATCCTAGAGTGGACCGAACAGAAACTAATTTAGTTAACAAGGATAAAGTGTGTCTGTCTGTCAGTGTAGGAATATGTAAGGATCGAAACCATTACATTTGCATAAGATTTAGGTGTCTTATTGGGTCAGTGGTTGGGATTTTATCGTTTTGATTTGACGTCTATGCGAACAACATTTATTCTACGATTTTTGAAGATTCGGAAAAAATATTTTTGAACAATTCCAGGTTCTGGATAATCAGCTATGTAAAAAAACGACATTTTATGGGTTTAAAATAGTGATTCAAACTTAATAAATAACTAAAACCCTTTTTAGGGTTTTTTAGTTATTTGCTACGTTTCAATTGACAGCTGTATTTTAAGTAGACACACTCTCAAAATTTGTAGTTGTTGCCCGCCTATATATTTAGAACAATCCCCTTTGATCAGGAAATACTCTAGTGAATGAAGTTAGGTTACAGCACAGAAAGATTGAAATTTTAATAGAGATGATTATTAGGTAATTTTTTACACAAAAACTTTGTGAAATATATTTATTTGCCAGAATATGGTGAGTAAATTATGATGTACAATACAGTATGTGCTCGTATTCAACCGAATCTCGGTGTGCAAATGTCTAGACTAAAAATAAATGAATTTATACATAATCCACAAATATCAAAATAGCCGAAAAAACTACCATGTCAAAAAAACTGTAGTCGTTGACTTTTGTGCAGTAATTTTATACTAGTAAGTACAAAATGTGACAACTGTTAAAGTCATTGGTACAACATTAAACCTTAAAATTTTCGATAAAAACCGTCAGAAGTTGTAAAAGAAATATTGAAAATGAGTACAGTTGTAGTGTACATCCTTTTACCAATAACTGTAGGTATTAAATATAGAAACATAGGTGGGCGTATGTAAGTAAAGTACATCTGTCTGTCTACCTACATGATTTTCCCTCATCTAGTATCCTGTCGCACACTTATCAGTTGCCAAGTAGGTTATATGTAATATGATGTGGTCCAAGTTATAGGAACAACTTACAATTACTGTCGATTTATTTTTGTTGCAGTTAGTATCAAATGGTCAGAAATGCAAAGGGGTGTAACATCTTGGTATAATTTGACACATCGATTTTGATTTACGCTTTTGGCACAGCCAACCACGCTTTTGGCACCCTACCACACCTAGCTATGGCAATGCATAGAGAACATTAATACAAACAACAAATATTGAGAACAAAATCATGTAAAGCGACTTGTTTTTCTGTAAAGTTGCATTAAAAAAATACTTATGTGTTACCTTTTCTTGACATCACGTGCTACTAGCTATATCAATAACTTTGATAATATTAATAACCAGTAGGTAAATGGAAACCAAAAATACCTACACAAGTATTTATTCCTATCACTTTGTTTTGCATGCACGTAATTCAATGTATTCAATATAATTAATTGAGTCCATGTATTTTTGACACAACTGTTTTAAAATGGCGTCTATTATGTCCAAATACAGGAATTAATTTTAAATTTAATTCGATCGAATTTTTGATATTTTTCTGCAAAGGACCCTAGGTTTCTAATTTAAAAGGTACTATCTTTTTCTATTTCATCGGAATTATTTATTTGAACCCAATCGCTGTCACCTCTGACCCACACCTCCCCTATAGTCCGGTTAAAGCAGCTCGTCTCAGCAGCAAGCCTTCACCGGCAGGCCTCGAGTCGTTAGGTGTTCAACACGCTTCGATAAACTAATTATTTAGAACATTCATCCTAATAGAGTAGGTATTAGTGAATACCTAATCTCTATAGTAGGTTGGTAGGTATAGAAATAGCTACTTTAGCATTTATAGATGCTCGTAGTCAAGGCATTGAATCCCTCTATTTTTAGGCAAAGGGGGAAAGGTTTCAATGCCTTTTCAGGGGAATATTGCCTTGTCTTTTTGACTTTGTTTGACATTTTTGGTTTATTTAATCAATAGGAATATTCTGCTACTCAATTAAAATTATGAGAGTAGTCCTGAGCTGAAACCCAAGAAGTGATTTCCGTGTTACCGTCTTGACCTTGCCCATAATTACGAACCACAGCTAAAAAAGTGATTGACGAATCTAAGAAAAAAAAAACACTTTAGGCATATCCGGCAAGAAAGAGAGGAACTAAAATTTAAAAAGGTATAACATGTTCATTTTGTAAAAATGATGCTTGTAACATCATCGAACTATCCTGTTTTATAAATAACTTGAACTTGAATTCCTGGGTACCGGCCATGTTCATAGTTGGCAATAATTTGAGAAAAATACACGTTAAGCGAACGCTCGGCCGAGCTACATGGTAGCTAGGTGGAGTGGAGGTGTTAGGTTTTATTTTCGTTACGGAATTTCTTGATTCAGTCGCCGCGCTCAAAGCCCGCGATAAAAGCTATGCAATAGCTTAAAACTTCGTAAACATTGTAAACAACAAATGGTCGTAAAATAATTTACAAATTTTGACGGACAACTTTATAATACAATCAGTGTTAGTTAAATAAAAGCTTGTAAAAACGGTGGCTATCGTAAATTATCAATTGAAATCAATATTAAATCAGTTATTTACCAGAAATGATCAAATTAAGTCGTAGATTTGCAATTAAGGGTGCGTGCTGGCGACCGACGGTAGTAGCATTTCCGGCGGAAGAGCCGCCCCTCCGGCCGCGGCCCGCCCGCCCTAAGACGAACTCTTGATTTTGCAAGATTTTGCACCTGAATACTTTGTATGTTAGCACTGTTATTTACCTGTATACTTACTTTACGAATACTTTGTATTTTAGAAGTGTTTTTTTACCTTTGGTCTTTATATAAAGGCCAGTTTTTATCCCAATATTTCAAAATGACTAACGCGGGTAAAGCCGTAATACGCTACTGTATGTAATACAAATTATAATTTAGGTCAGTTTTTATCCCAATATTTCCAAATAACTTACGCGGGTGAAACCGTTACATATTACTTGGTACATACTCGTATCTACTGCGTTCGGTAATAGTTCACGGTTGTCTGTTTATTGATATTAATGTGCAGGAGGAAATCTTGTATTCCCCTTGCAGAAAGTGGTTTGTGGTCGTAACAAGTATTTTAATATCGGCAGTGATTTGATACGGTTTGGTTTTATTGAATTATTAAAATATTTGACAGGAGGAAGCATTTTATTGAATACTAGGAATGCCGTTTGGTTTCAAAAAACTTGGAAAAAAAAACATAAAAAAAGGAGAAAATGTTAGGTTTTCCCTAGGATTCTATGCATCCTCTTAACAATTTCAGGTTAGTGCCGGAGCTACCCGATCCCCTAGCGACCCGTCCCTGAGTATAACACTTTCTAAATTCTCGACAAATAACGATTTTGAATAAAAATACAGTCAGCGAGAAAGTGCTTCAATACACTTCTAAAAAGAGAGTAAAAACAAATGAGAGTGTGGCCAAAGTAGGTTCAATTATTATAAAATCAAAATGAGTCCCAACCATGGAGGTAGGACTACCTAGCTCCATGGTCCCTACAGATAAAAAAATGCAGCATTGCAGTGTGTGTAGAAAATTAATTATACTTACATGCCCCAAACAATGTGACATTTTATATTCATTTTCGTCTACAAACGCAGCTACAATAAAAATGTCCAAAAACACGCAAATTTTCACAGCAAAAAGCCGTTAAAAACACCACTCTGTTCTTACAAGACGTGGTTTACATCAAACAAATCTAACCGAGGGGTTATTTTGTAACCCCCTAAGAAAAAGAATAAAAATCGTCCTAGTAAAGACGCAATTACTTCTCCGCAAACTTTTTTATTTCACTCGAAAACATTCAAAAAGTTGTTGAAAATAAGGTTGAATATCGTGCGTTTGATTTTATTTATAAAATTGCAAAGTGGTCGGCTAAAAGCTCGGTCGTATCAAAGAAATGCTTCTAATGAATCTATTGATAGCTCAGCTTATGTGTGTATGTTTCAAGTATTTTTTTAGATATGCAAACGTTTGTGTGTGTGCAAGAAGGGTGATGCTAAGAGATGCTTTCTTCAACCCTCATTTCTTATAGGACGATCATTTTTATTTGATCGTTTTGGTTGAGTATTAATGGTGATCTGAGATAGGTAGGTAGATAACGTATCTACAGACATTATCATGTTATCAAAGTCATAGGCTTTGTCACAAACGGAAAGTGATAAAAAAGCAAAATACAAATGCAGGTAAGTTCTAAAGTTTGATGTAAATTACGCTGTCAATTCAATAGGCTAATTTCATGAAATTTAAGTTTCTAATAAGTACTTTAGACTTTCCATTTATGACAAAGCCTACGACTTTGATAAGCTTTGATAAGTACCTAATGATTAAATTTAAATTTATTTTTATTATTGCTAATTGGTAAAAATTTAGTAAGTACCTAAAAATTTTATTAATCGTGTTAGAAACATACTGTAGATTAAGATTTACCCACCTATAATTTTTCAATTTCAGTATCTACCTACATAATATGAGTTTAAACAAAGGTGTTAAAGTTAATAGATGTTCATCTACATTCGTTAAAAAAATCTCTATGCTCTACTAATAAGAAAATATATTAAAACTCAAGGAAAACTATTAGAAAAATTAAAAAGTCATTGATTTTTAACCGACTTCAAAAAAAGGAGGAGGTTCTCAATTCGGTTGTATGTATTTTTTTTATAGATGTTCTCATTGACTGAATGTCAACTTTTTATTATTTAATTTTAAAGGCCTGTTTCAGAATAATAAAAGAAAGTATCAAAACAACACAACAGCGTATATCAACTTCCCCTTATTTCACTTGATCGTCTCAGCGCACCCACACATAGAACATGACCACTATTGGCATCCCCACGCTACGCACACGCGCACACGCAGGGGCGCGGGCCCTTGCAAAACTCCTCCTTTATATTTTCTTCTTTGTTATGTAAAAAAATAATAATAGGAGAAAAGGGGATGCCAAAATCGATAACCAAATGGTATGTACTTTATTCAATAGTTCGCTTTGTTTTTTTTTGGGACCGTTTGTAGATATTATTTATTTTGAAAGTTACTTGAACTAAGGGAAACTTTTTTTTGAATGTAATTGTAATGAATCAATTGAAAAAAGTAATACGTATATTTTTACATACAAGTAAATACAAGTAGTTTTGTTTTTGTTTTGTTTCTTTTATCATAAAATAATAGTTGTTATTAGGTATAAGGTACAGGTATCAAAGTATTGTAATAAAATATCTAACCATACTTTTAAAAAATACATAAATTTAAAATAGATTTGGATGCGCAACAACCAAGGTGTTTGTGAAATTAATTCTAAAGTCTAAAGAATCAAAATAGTTTATTGTTTATTACCTAACCTCTTTGGTTTTACTGTAATTTCTCCTATCTGGTGAAATATTTACTGGACCCACGAGATACAGTTAGTATTGGTCCGTTGTTACTGTATGTATTATTTTTGTTAAGTACTATTGTTTATTTATTTTTATTTTGTTCACTTACCGTATCCGATTTTTACTTCTCTGTTATCTAGCTAGAGGCAGAACTTCATTTTGTTCGTTCTAATCATATTCACGGACTGACCTTGCACTCACGACTGAACTTTTCAATTTTAGAATCATCGTTAAATTAGTATGACTCCAAATATCTGAATATGCCGGATTTCTGGGGCATTGAAGCTGATATTTACAAAATTAGGATTATAATTGTATTGAAAAGTGTCACTTTAACCTTTGTCCGTCTCTCGCCCAAGACTCTATGAAGATTTGCACAACTCCTTTTGTCAATTTTTAACACAAAATTTTTTTCGTAATTAATTCACTGCAAACTGTTTTAAAATTAAATCTACGTCTAAAAAAACCTACTGCTCTTACCGGCACCCGTTTTAAACTGAATCTAAAACCGCTAAATAGCCGTTGCTGACCTAAATATCTTCACAAAGAGTAAAAAAAACCGGTCCATCAAGTATCAAGACCACTTTGTCTTTTCATAGACACAAAAGATTTGTTCAGATGTCCGCGGATGCTGCGGGTTATAAAAAAGCGGTGCGTATTAAAAAAAAGAATAGAAAAAAACTGGTTTTTCTGAATAAGCTTTTGTCCTGTGATCGGTTATTTTGATTTATTCGATTTTTAGTACGCGAACGGTGTATGGGAAAATAAAAGGATGGCGTACGTTCAACAGGTACTGTTCGCGAGAAAAGTTTCATTAATCCATAATTAAGTCATTTTAGTTTTTTGTAATTGTTGCAATAAGTACTTATTACAACAAATTACACGAATAAACAGAAAATCATGATCTTTACTTACTTTAATTTAATATAGGAGGTATCTGTTTTAAAGACAATATATTTTGTTATTGAATTTGGATTTTTTTTTAAATCTCAGAAATGAATTTGGACAGATTTTTATGTAACTTTTTATTCAATATTCCCAAAATCGGGACTTTTTTAATAATACCGAATGTTCTTAAAATATAAAGGAGATAAATGAAACACACAAGGAATGGTAGAGCTTTTTAATTATTAAATCACATAATACAAACATTCAATTTTTATTTGTTAATCACACAAATAACATCATATTTAAAAATAAAGTAAATAAATAACTTAGTTTACTAATAGCCAGGCTGACTACCAAACAATGATTCTCGTTTTAATTGATAACTTTAGGAGATTAGCCCCCTTATTCTTAAACATTTGATAATGCCTTCATTAGTTAAAATGTGCTTTAACACTGTCGCACTTTAAATAAATGACAGGTGTGCGAAAGTGACAAAATACATTTTAACTAAAGAAGACTTCTAAAATGTTTACGAATAGTATTTAAAGATAAATATATAGTATGAAATTTAAGAACTATAAAAGTCGTTACCAAAAAGTACCTAAGGATTATGCATTATGCTCCTTGTTTTGTGAGTTTGAGTGAGGGTGTAGTGAAAGTATTGTATTTTTAATATCGTTTTTCTTGCCGACTGTACCTAACTCTGATTTTTACTATTTTCTTGGTTGTCAGTATAAATGTTTGCTCTTTTCAAACGTCCCATAAATGACAATATTTTACACGATTGTTGCTCTTAAACTGTTTGATTTTAATAAAATAACTCTTCCCTTTTTACGTGTTACTTTTTTTCTTTTTACGCGAATTTGTGTGTTTCATTCTTTTTTGACACCTCGCCATCCTACTACCAGTTAGTATAGTTAGTTTTAATGAACATTATAATCGGTAAAACTTCAGAAAATATACAATATAGTTCGGAATAAAGAATAGGTAGCGTTTATTAGAAAAAAAAAACAATATTAATAAAATAATAAGTATGAACAGAACCTATGGAGAAAAAAAAGGAAATTATATACTTACCTAACTAAGATAATCAAATAGGACTGCAGTTTTATATTACTACGGCCGATTTCAAATATTAAATCAAGGAATTTGTTAAGTAGGTTTAATGTACAGTACAGTCACATTATCAATTAGCTGAACCCCACGTGACCCAGAGCTCACTTGCAAATCTGTAAGGTTGTTAAGTAATGTTACCCGATTCTGTTTTTTAAACAATATACTATACAATACAAAAAAATAACAATATAAAAAAATAACAAAATAGGTAAATAAATATATCTACTATATTTTTTATAGATTTGCGAGTGAGCTCTTTGTCACGTGGGGTTCAGCTAATTGGTAATGTGACTGTACTTACTTAACAAATTTTTTAATTTAATATAAATTCAAGATAAAATTTACCAAAAACTAAGAGCTTTTGAGAATTTAAGTTATTATAGTGTTAACTTCTGATCGATGAGCAAAGATCGTCACGCAATGGGTGTTGAATAGTGTTGATTGACGGTACACGTAATCGAGGCACTCCACGTAAAAAATATTTGATTATTTCGATGGCCTGAAGGCCAAGGTCTCGTAAATAACATTGTTCAAATTACATTTCAATATAATTTCGATTGCATTTCGAACACAAATAATACCCTCAAAGTAGCTCAAAACACCCTCAAACTTAGCTTTTTGTAAAAAAAACGGATTTTGAAGGTATCTTTTGCAATCGAAATGCAATCGGGATGATATTAAAATGTAATTTAAACAATATTATTTACGAGAATTGGCCTTCAGGACTGGCAAGCTTGGATTGGACCACACCAGGACAGGAGGGCTTTTACCTTACAGTTGAACTTCTCTTCTTTGCTTCTTCTTCTTCAGCAGCATGTATTAGCCCACTGCGGGGCAAATGCAGCTGGATTATAAATTAATAACATAAAATAATTGTTATATCCTAGTTTAGTTTTACTTTAAGGATTTATAGTAAAACTATCATTTTTATTTTTCTGGGGAGCATTGATGCTGCACAAAATAAAAACAAAAATCATGGTAAATATCACGTTTCAAATAACTTTAATAAGTGAAATTAACCGTGTAAATTTAAAATCATATAAGTAGGTATATCTATTTTTTAAAAGCTTTTATTTAACTTGCAATGTATGTTTGTTCGGTTGGAATCTTGCAACTTAATTAAATAAGTATATACATTTTCAAGGCAAATAGGGTCCCGTTTTTTCGGATTAAACGGGACCCTTTTCCTTGTCCGTCCGTCTGTCTGTCTGTCTGTAAACTGATAGATGATGATGAACATGATAGCTAAACAGTTTAAATGTTCACAATGATGAACCTATTTCTGTTACCGCTATAACAACAAATACTGAAAAAAGAAAACGAAACGTGCGCGAGTCTACTTCGCACTCGGCCGGTTTTTTAAATATTTTATTGCTTTACGAAGCAAACCATGTAATAACGCGCCCTATTTGTTGAAATATTCAATTTAATGTTCGATCAGCATATCCGTTGATCTTCTTACAATAGATTAGTTTGTACTAAAATGTAAAACGTATGTATGGTCCATCTCTCGCAGCTGCCGGACCGGTCTATTGGGCAGGTGGGTAACATTCGTCATTCATATTTTAATATCTCGAATTTTAAGCAGTTTTTTTTTGATGAAAAAATTAAGGACTACGTGATTTTAAATGTTTATTTTCACTGTTAAGAGGAATGGGTACCTACCTACCGCGCGCTCTCTCCACACAAACGTAGTCGACTGTTTCCGAAAATGATAAAAACCAAGACATAGGGGCATAGTCATGGCAATTATAGGTTTTATGCAACAAAAATATTTGTGCTAGTGTCATTATCCAGGGAGGAAACAGTCGACTACGTTTGTATAGAGAGAGCGCGCGCACCTTAAGGTTGTTAAAAACGGGTAAACAGACGGACAGGCGGACAAGACAGTGATCTTATAAGGGTTCCTTTTTTACCTTTTGAGGTATGGAAGCCTAAAAACATCCAGAATTGGCTTGTAAATTATATTGTTCAAATTACATTGCAATGTCATTTCGATTGCATTTCGATTGCATTTCGATTACAAAAAAAAACTAAATTGATATCTAGAATGAGAACGCTTTAAAGGAAATCACTTTTAATATTTTAAAGTTCACAGAACCCAAATATGTAAGTAATTATGTATTTAACATAAGTATTTTGTAATTATGTTTTTAAAAAGCAATAAAATTCTCAAAAAAGTAAGTACTTAATTCGGTTTAAAATATTGCATAACTTAGTAGTTATTATGTTGATGGTCGTCTGTGTAAAAAACATACAAAAAAAAAATTTAATCCTCATAAAACGACCTATTTCCAATATTTATCAGCTATTTTTTTGGTCTAGTTTTATACAAATAGTGTTGCTACTCACCATCAGAGAGCGTAAGTAAATGCGCAATAGCGCCTCTAGCGTGGAAACGTAGTACTAATTATTTTGGTAGTGTCATCTTCCGTTTAGTAGGGAAACTAAAAGTTTATTGCTACTCACATCGAGATGGCACTAGTAGTATCTAATATTGGGAATACCGAATTATTTTTAAATTAATTTTGCTCCTGTGTTTAGTCATATTTAAATAAGTTTTAAGTAATATTTATTCACTTAAATGTTACGCATAATAGAATTAGGTTGTTGTTGTGTGAGTCGTGATTTATGGGTAATTTTAACTTGTTAGGTAATAATTTTAATTTAAGAAAAACAAATAAAATAGCTAACTTTAAGTGGTTTTCCAATCAAAGTCTATTTTTCTCATCCGAGTTATGCTACGAGGAACTTGAAAAACACAATTTTTCACGTCATCGGAGCGTTCTAAAGAAAATTACCGACGATTCTGCCCGAAACACTTTAGCGAAAACATGTTTTTCCTTCTATTTTAAGTGAAATGTTATTTTTAGCGAAATTGTTTGAATAAAACTTCAAACAATTTCGCTATCCCAATACGCTACGGTTTTATCTGTGTAAGTTCTAATCACTTGGATAAATCGGGAAAAAAATTAAATAATTACATTTTCCAAAATGTAATGTCACATGTTGCTTTATCAATATCGGTTTAGAAATTGGTTTAGGAGCTTCACAATCTAAACAAATAAAAACAATTTATTTCTTTATAATATACTTGGTACCTACTAGTATTCTACTGGATAAAATAATATCTAAAAGTCTGAAAAATCTGTAAAGCACACAGTTACTCAATTCTGATTTCTAAAGGCTAGGCTTTCGAGGCTATAACCTTAAAAAAAAACCGCCCAGTCAGTAAGTAAATACCATTTGTAAAAACTATTCAACAACAAAACTATTTTCAAGTAGCTAAAAACGAGCAAAAAGGTTAGCTAGAGGGGTATACTGTATAACGGTTAACTTTTAACACTTCAGCGAGGCTCCGCAGACTACAGATTTATATCGGCTGATAAGTAGGTATTTTACCGGTACTTGCAGAAAAAAAACGTGATTAATGCATTTTTAAATATACGTTCTTTTTTGTTAGAAGCTAAAAGTTTGGACAACCGTCCCGACTTTTTTTTTCGTTTATCAGTCAATCATAGGTCGCTTTCAGTATGTATGTACTATGTATGTAATATGTACTATGTATTAGTATATATTTACAAAAAACAAAGTATTCATGAAGTATATGCGTTGTCTAGCATCCATAATACAAGTCTAGTTACTTAGCTTGGGACTAGATGGCGATGTGTGGAATGTCCTGCAATATTTATTTATTATTATTTATTTTATTATTTAATTAGTAACAATATCTTGCCTATTTGCCTATTTATCTATGCAATAGTATTTTGGTATACTTTATACATGATGAAAAAACCCGGTTGATGTCAAGTCTGGAGTCTTCTTTCAGTAAAAAGTATTTAGTCTGCATTGACTATCTTTTTTCTACTTTTTTGCCGGCACTAAGTGTCGCTGCGATACCGCAACGGTTTTTCCTTACCGTCATTAACCGTCAGGCAATTTGCGTGAAAGCTCTTATTGGAACTCTTAAACTAATTAGAATTTTAGTGCATTACTAAATTGAAACTTTGCCGGGAGTTTAGTTTACGTTTTGGTCTCGTATGTTTGCTGAAGTTTGGAAGATTTAGTTTCAAGACTAAATTCGGTTTAGTGTAGACTACGAACGCTCAGCGATTTCATACCGATCCCGTGGGAATATCGAGTTAAAAGTAGCTTAAATTACTTCTAAGAAGTCAATGTATCGTTATACTTGATGATCAAAGCTGTCGAAATTTGAGAGACCATTTAATTTTATTACGAAGAAAAATCTAAAAATAAAAAACAAATCAAATACTTATTTTATTTTTAAAATTTAGTTTCTATAGGAGCATAAGTACTACCTAGGTACCAACTTACTTTTATTATTGATATGATTGTCAATACTTTTGCATTATAAAAATGATTCCAACATGAAAACAAAATCGAGTAAGCTGTATCAGAGATGCAACCGCAGTAGATACGTAAAAATATCTAGTTTAAATCAAAGAGTTGTCAATTTAAATAACCTTCATAACCCAAAGATTTTGAATTAATAACATGTGTTGGAAATTATGACGTCACAACCGCCATTTTGTTTGGTCAAGTGATCCCCTTGCCAATCGAATACCTACTCTTTTGACGAAGTCGTTTAGATAAATGTAAAAAAAAACAATAAGTGCTATAGGTAGGTGCCTATCATTTCTCGTAGCGAAATTCAATCCGAAACTAAACCAACAATATAATAGGTAGGTACCTACGTAAAATACGTAACTCCTAACAAAAGATAACCCGAGCATTATTGATGGAGGCCTGAAATTTAATATGAAATATTTCAAACTACACACACACAAACACAGATTGTACTACGCACACACAGCGATAAAACTACACAAATACACAGAGCCTCTAGTCCGCTAGCTAGTTGTAAGAGGGGTGTCTTTGTTACATATTAAGGAAGAAGGGTGGGTTTGGGCGGGTCTGTTTTGTATTCAACCCGCTTGTCCGTTTACGATTTCGCGCGGGACACTTAGAATATGTTCTATAAAAGAATACTCGCGGCAAATTTTAGAACATTTGATAGAATTGCCAGAAAATGGATTATGTACTTACAGTGTGCTGTTTCTTTTTAAATGCATCAGAATTTTACGGATTTCGGATCCGGTTTTTTTTTGTGCCACTGCTCTTGGTTTAGAAATTAAAAGATAATGGCATGGTAACGATGTCCTTTAATGTTTATGTTTACAATGTTCTATTTTATTTTATTTGAATTACTAACTTATTTTACTATTAATATGAGTCTCTGTAACTTGAGTCAATAAAAACATTTAATTTTTTTTTTTACAACGTAGTTATTAATAGTTACTATAAATAATTAATTATTACTATTACTAAGACTTTACTATCTCTTTTATTACTAGCTGAAACGCGCGACTTTACCTGCGTTTTTGTCTATTAAAAAGTGATATTAATTTGCTACGAACACAGAATACTTACGTAATAATTACAACAAACAAACACCCTTTTACCGTTTAGAGGTCGGATTTTAAGAAATTTCTTAGGTGCCCTTACAACCTTAAAGGAACCCACATGCGAAATTTTAGACCCGTAGCTCTTAGAGATTTCGTGATAAGCCTGGTGACAGACAGACATTGGAGTCGTTTTTATCCTTTGGGTACGGAACTCAAAAACGAGCTGCTTATTACTTTACCTATCGAAGCTATCGCGCCGCGCTCGCGCTGGAGCGACTAGATACAGCGATTCGTCTACGAGATTTCTTTTACGATATGTACTTTGTGATTCGAGCGGGACACTTAGAGATTTCTATACTCTATTCGACGCTATTCAACTTATATCGTGTTGCGTCACGTTTGTGACGATTTGGAATTTCTTCATTAAGTCCGTTGGGTTGGAATGCCACTTCACACTCTCGCTGCATATCTTGAGGGGTACGATTCTGGGAATGTGAAAAAAGAAAAGTGAGATTTTGAAGAAATAAGTACTACCAATTTTTTTTTATTTTCACTATAAAAGTTATGAACTTAAGACTTAAGAAAAATGTTACTGTTTCAATCGTCATTTGTTACCATTTTGATCATATTTTGTTTGTATAACAAAACTGTATCCCAGCCTAAAGATTTTTAACATTACATATATCAACTTTGTCTTTGTCTCCTATTAAATTAGCGAGTGAATGACTAGCAGCGCTTCGAGGTTTCACCTGCGTAACTCCCGATCCCTTGGGAATATGGGAATAAAAAATATAAAAACAAACAAAAAGAAACAAAAAAAACTTTCATCTTTATAATATTAGTGTCAGATGAAGATAGAAATGTTAGAAGTAGGTACTAAAATAGGTATATATTTTGTCTCCTCCTAATAATAAGGTACGTAATGCGACATGAAATTAGCATTAACAAAGAAATCCACTTTCACAAATACGACTAATTTGAAATCTGAATGGAAAATTAAATAAGAAAAAGTAAATAAAATGGTAGAAATATGCACGGTGTTGCCAGCAGTGGACCTTAGAAGACGACAATTTTATGCAAATCTTTTTCCGCTACTTTAGCATTCGAGCAACAGACGTGGTTAGCTAGGGTTGTCACGTCCAGCAATATTTTTTTCGACATATTTTTAAGCTATTGCTTAGCTTTTATCGCGGGTTTTGAGCGCGGCGACCGAATCAAGAAATTCCGTAACGAAAATAAAACCTAACACCCCCCACCCCGCCTACCATGTAGCTCGGCCGGTATACAGGGTTATTGGAAATTAATTGACACGGCGTTAAGGGCTTCTTCTGTGCACCTTAACGATCAACTTTTGTTCTACGACTTTTGGAAATTCATTATAAAAATATTCCATACAAAAATAAAAAATTAAATCCAACAGTTCAAATAATACTCAACTCTATGTCTACGTCACAGAATCAATCATAGTAGGTATGGTACAACCCGATCGGATCGCACGCAGTGCGCCCCGTGCCGATCGCGCGCGCGCACTTGCCGCATAGACATAGAAAATTACCAGACAGTACGAGAAACACTTAAATATTTTTTTTGGGATATGTATTAAGTTTCGACAAAAGTCGTAGAACAAAAGTTGTTTGTTAAGGTGCACAGAAGAAGCCCTTAACGCCGTGTCAATTAATTTCCAATAACCCTGTATAATGGTACGACTGTACGAAGCTCGCAAGATGCAATAGCTTTACCGCGGCAGTCCCCGAGTGCCACACGTTTATTTTTTTTTGTTAGTGTTAGTAGGTACCTATATTTTGTCCCACTATAAATAGGTCAAAGGCCTTTAGAAATCTATGAATTTTCGAAAATAATATATAGGAAATTCAAATCACTTCAGAGTATCTACCAAAAATTTCACTTTTTTTACGAATGCAAAAAATAACGAATATTTGCTATTTGTATATTTGCTAACTTTTTCTTTAACAGTTATTTAAAAATTAGCATCTCTTGGCCACAACAAACATGGACCAGGCTTTGGCCAGAGACAAATCCCCGTTCCCCGTAAGGTTCGTCACGAAGTGGCACCATCTACCGACGCATAACGGATATACATGTACAGAAAACCTCATTTTAAAATAGTTTCAATGTTTTGTTGATTTTGCTTAACCTATTTTCGTTGCTCTCGTGGTAAAATATTTAATTGTTTTTATTATTCACTACAAAAACTCAATGGAGTTTTAATGAATTAGTTTCTTAGTAATCAATCTCTGACTTTCTGGTTTAAACCTCTAGCTGACAATCATTGGTAAATACCTAGATAATTTAAATATTATTTTAAAGTAAAGTAACAACCCTATATACCAGAAATATCCGAGTATATTTTTCTACAGTGTCCCGGACACTTCCTGTGTCTTCGCTAGTCGTAACGTAGAAATTTACTCAAGTTTTCTTTTCTTACTGTAAAATGTTGATGTTTTTCTCCTTTTGCGGTACAAATGTAGAATTTTTATTTAGAATTGAAAACGTTCTTTGAATATATAGAGAGTTGATGGCAGGTTTTTTAATGTGTTTTGTTTTGAAGCTTACTTTTCATTCTTAGTGCTTAATTGTTTATTTTATAATATTTTGCTTCAAAAAACTGTTTAGATTAAGGTGAAAGGGGACCTGCGCTCTCTCCATACAAACGTAGTCGACTGTTTCCTCTCTGTATAATGACACTATAGCAAATGTTTTTGGTATATAAAACCTATAACTGCCATGACTATGCCCCTATGTCTTGATTTTTTTCATTTTCTAATAATCATAGAAATTAAGATTTAAAACATACACCACAGTTAAGCTGCAATGTTAATTACCGCACATAATTTTTCCCAGGAAAATTCCATTGGTATACGGCCGAGCGAGATTCGAACCCATAGAATGAAAGTTGAGGTAACCACCGCTGGGCCAACACCTTTCAATATCTGATACCGTAATAGAATAGATTTTAAATAAACATTTTAACCGAAAACCAACAAAACCAGGTACATTAAATCCATTCACGAATCATACGAAGTAGATAGGTATTACGGAGACAGTCCAAGCAAACGTCCAACCAAATAAACTCAATTAACTTGAATAACAAAGCGAATCGATACAAATTAGGCCCGCAACAACGATCAAACATTGTACTAAACAAACGTAACAACTGACGATAACCATCTCGTATAATGAAAAGCTCCAGTTCTGATTGCTACCCACTAACAATCTTAAAGTTTCAAACTACTCACACACGCGCAAAACCACCCCTAAACCCCCAACCACCCACGAAGAACAAGATATAACAATACCAGTACAAAAAGAACCCCGAAACATACTTTACTACGTATACAAGTCGGTGGTATCTCGTATTTAGAAGGTCTTGTTACAATGGTCGGGCGGGGTTTGGGTAGCTAAGGAGTCCAAGAAGAAAATGCTCGGGGGATCGTCACGGGCTGTCCGCTCATGCAAAGGAGAGAACCTTAAAGTGTGGACCCCGTATCGATCGCTCCCCGTTCCCCTCCCTTCTTCTTAATGCCCACTTTGTAGGATGTCCATTAATTATGGCCAGGGTGGACCGTTTCGAGACGATCGGAGTTCCAAATTACAAAAAGGGTTGGGAATTTAGACCGAATTTAGTTTCTATTGTTTGTTAACGTTTTTTGGACGTTTGTTTGACACTTTACTTAGGTAGCTATATTTATTTGATTGGTTAGATATTAAAAAAAGGAAATATTATTACACGTAACAAATAATATGTCGATAAAGATGGATACGACGATACAATTTGTTTTTTAATTTTTTGCCCCCAAGCTTACTTTCTATTAGCAATATCGCTAATAGACAGCTTATTTTGTATGAAATTGACATACGCATTGCATAAAAATGACATAATATGATGTAACTTGTAAACCATTTTTTAATTCTTCAACGCAAGATCACGTGACTTTTCGTTGGCTTAAGTCAATTTGAAACAAAATAAAATCTGTCTATTGGCGATATCACTAATGCAATTTGACTATCTATACTTAGCTCAAGACCAAACAGCTGGGAAAGATATTAGGGAGGCCTAACTACTTGGAAGTATGGCCTTTGCCCAGCAGCAAAGAGGCTAACAATAAAAAAGAAAATAATCCGAATCTATTCAGCCAGTCATTTGAAGTTTGTCAAGCCATTAAGGTCAGTCGCATACTTGTAGATAAAGGATCAAACACACGTTGGTATCTCTAGTGGGTGATTAACGCCGCGTACACACATTAATCAAGTCGAGTGCGTAAGACGAGAACGGGTGAAAGTATTGTGTTGCTGCCCTAAAGGCGATACTCTGGTACTTAACCTACTAAGGAACTATACGATGCCTGTGTAAGGAATGGCTACGAAAACATGTTCAAAGTTTTTAGTTTATTTAACAATTACATAAAAAACATTCGCTTCATTGGTTTGTGTGGAAGTATTTTTAGGCGTTGTCTAGTCACCATATTACAAGCCTAGGTGCTTAATTAATTTTTAATACTAAATCATTTTAAATTCCATTTTATAGAACTATACAGTACAATTTATATATTATATATTGCTGTAAAAACCTAAATACTGTTGTTAAGGTAACATCCCCCAGAGGACAGGCTTAGCCTATAGTGTGGCGGAACTGTAATGTAATAATTCTTGTAAGGTTTTTTTGGTAAATTTATTTATTTACTTATTTTATTTTTATTTAGATAATGCTGTGTCTATTTTCATACGATTGCGAAAATAATGATGGCAAGGCAATATATAACACAAATTGAAAATTTTTTATGATTAAAATTCTCCGTTTTTCTAGATTTGTAGTAATTCGGGAACTAGGTGTGGGAAAAAAGATATAAGTATTTAAATTCACGTGTTTTTAATTTCCTTTACTCATAGGTAAGATAAAATAAGATAATTTTATTCAGAAATACAGTACAATATTAAACATAAGTACAAAATTATGCTTAAATATATGTCCACGTGTGCCTGTGATCCCGTGTTTCAGTCACTTTACGGACGATAATTTTACGTGGTTACGTCATAAGAACTATTTTGTTCCATTGTCTTTACCATTTTGCTTGCTATAAACCTAACCTCCTTGCAAACAAGTAATTTTTTTTCGAAGTTTTACCATTATTCTCATTCAAATACTTTCGATTTTACCCTCTTTGCAGTGGAAATTCGTGAAGAATTGTGCTCAAATTCTTTAGTGCTCAACTCGGGGACATTGCTTTGCCTTGAAATTGCTTCCAAGAACTAATCTTCCTCCCGCGAGTCTGCTATATCGTATTGAGATCGCTTCTAAACCCAAATCGTTCCAGAATACGTCCTTCTTGATGTCGTTCGGTTAATATCTCAAGGGTTACCTCTCAAGTATCAAGTAACTTTAATGATAGGGTTTTAGGTACCTTAATTAAAACGCTTTCGGTGGTACACCTAGGGAAGTAAAGGCGGTTTTTATTCTACTGCAAAAAAGAAGGAGGTTCTTGATTCGATTGTGTATACCTACTACTTTTTGTGAGTCCCCTAGTATTTTTTTTTTAATTTGCTTTAAAGTTCAGACTTTTTTAAAAGATTAAAATAAAAAACAATGTTTTATGCAACAATTAACAATTTAAATTACCAATAGGCGACGCATGTTTAAATTTCTACAACACTATATCACTACATAGTATAAAATAAAGTCACTTTTCGCCGTCCCTATGTCCCTTTGTATGCTTAGATCTTTAAAACCACGCAACGGTTTTCTTTAATAGATAGAGTGATTCAAGAGGAAGGTTTATATGTATAATACATGCATAATATAGCCGTGCGAAGCCGGAGCGGGTCGCTAGTTAATTATATTTCCGATACATCATTGAAGTTTCGTGTATCGACAATTTATTATTTCTTTAGCAGCTGTGAATCTTGGTGGCCATTTGTACTAAAAGCTGACATTGAGGTTATTTTGAGTTACTTTGAGAGTATCTTTGTAAACGAAATGCAATCTGAATGCTATTGCAATGTAATTTTAATAATGTTATTTACAAGAAATTGGCCTTCAGTTGTGAATCTAGGTTGCAAATAACAACTTTGAATTTTTTAAATATTTTATTTTAGTACTAGGTAAGTACATCAATTAGTTTTTATAAGATCTCTGCGAAACGATGGGAAAATACCCGCCTGCGACGCAGAAAGTTGTGGGTTCGATTTCCTCTTCAAACAAATATTTATACTGATATGTTTCTGTTCTAGATGTTTCTTTATGTATTTACAAAAGAAAAATATGTAAGTATTTTATCCATTGTCTGGCCACCATAACACAAGCCTAGTTGCTTAGCTTGCGGCTAGGGGCTCTATTTTTGAATCGCTCGTGTGACATATCTTCATCGTGTACGCCTACAAGTCACGCTCGACTTCCAAGTCGCATGAAACCAATTTTCTGTATTTTTGAATCTTTCGTCGTCGAAATTTAAAATGACAATTTTTGTTCGTTTTACGCAGAAAACTGAAAATTAGTAATTACCCGATGAACATTCGAAATAATACCAAAAGATATAAATATTTTTCAAAGATCGTTTCCGAATGTTTGACTGTGATTGTTTAACGTTTATTCTACCACTCGCCTGTCGGCGGCGAGTGGTGGATACCACTCGTTACGATCGAGCGATTCAAAAATAGCGAATTTCCAATGTCGAACGAATATCAGTAGAAATCGAGCGCTCGACGCGGGGCGAACGATTCAAAAATAGGGCTCTAGATGACGCTGTGTAAAGTATCCTACAATATTTATTTTTATATTTTAACGAGGGCTTTTAAATGAAATCGTAAACTCAAAAAAAAAACAAATGGTTGTCTATAAAGTCAGTTTACGGACGATAATTTTACGTAATAACGTCATCAGAAAACGATGAAAAATTTAGATTTTTTTTGTCCTTCCTTTATATTTTTTTTCTTTTTTTTATCGTTTATCTTTATGAAAATATTTTTTAAGAAAAATGCGTCTTCAAAAATTGCGACTAAGACGAGACTCGAACTCGCATCCCTTGAATAGTGCTCAAGTGCGCTTACCGAGCACTTTAAATAAACCGTGACATTTTTTTGTGAATGCAGATGTTCCATCAATTTATTAAACGTTATCACGTCAAAACCGATTAAATATTTTAACCCCTAATTAGGTTATAGATGTAGAAATACAATCAAAAGACGGTACAAATTGGGCGCTCCTTACCGCTGGACAGCGGGGCTTCGCGCGGATGGGGGGAGGCGAGGGTAAGACACTCGATCAATACCGACCCGACTTTCAAACTGCTTTCACCCTCACGAAAGTCGCTCGGACTCTACACGAGTGGACCCTGGTGTAAATATATAGAGATGTTTTTAGTCATTTTTGTAAAAACTTTTTTTATACGCCAATCAAATTCAATTTTAATTAATCAAAAGCAAACACCATTTTTAAATTACATAAAACGCCAATTAATCTATACTAATATTATAAAGCTGAAGAGTTTGTTTGTTTGAACGCGCTAATCTCAGGAACTACTGGTTCGAATTGAAAAATTATTTTTGTATTGGATAGTCCAATTGTCGAGGAAGGCTATAGGCTATTTTATATTTCGATATTCCCACGGGATCGGTAGTTATGCAGTATAATTACTTAAATAGACAGACAAATCAACATTTTTAAAACTGTACAAATTGAATTTCGTTATTTGAAGACTTGATACTATGATAGATAGGTACTATAAATAAATCGATACCATGACGAGTAATCGGTGAACATTAAAAAATAAACGGGAAAAATTGTCAAACCTCCTCATTTTTTGAAGTCAGTTAAATCAATTGATATTACATTGAAAGTAGACCAAACTTTAATTTAATTATCATACTTTTGATTTTTTTCAATTTAGCTTCCTGTGAAAAATGAATATGAATCTACACCAATATTATAAAGAGGAAAGATTTTTTGTTTGTATATCAAACTACTGGACCGATTTTAGGGTTAGGAGCTTTACGACTACATCTCTATATGACAACGCGGGTGAAACCGTGGACCGCTGTTACTAACAGCCAAAAATATCCAAAAATATCTCCGCATCTATTACGATATTAATAGTTATTCATTTTAATACTTATCGTAATTTAACTTTATTTCAATATGTAATTTGTTTTTTAAATTTTTGTTGTACTTTAAATATTTGTTTAAAATGATGAAATTATAATTAGCATTACATTCAACAGTCTGAATACCAATTAGCTGTACCCCACGTGACCCAGAGCCCAGACCTCACTCGCAAATCTGTAAGGTTGTAAAGTAATGTTACCTGATTATGATTTACCTTACCTTACAATACCTACAATATAAAAAAACTAACTATTTAGTTTTTTTTATATTGGGATATTGTATTCACTCATCTGTAAAAAGTTAGTATTTACATAGATAAATACTTGCGATTGAGCTCTGGGTCTCGTGGGGTTCAGCTAATTGGTATTTCGACTGTGTCTACCTACTTTAGGTACTTGGTAACATTAAAATAGGTAACATTATCTCTATATATATAAAGGCACGTCTTCGTCACGTTCTTCACGTACGCCTCAACCCCTACGCTCCCACCACCCTCGCCCCGGTCTTATCGGCCTCTATGTACATTATCTTGTACATTACTGTGCCTTCATTTCGTGGGTTTTAATGGGCCTTTCGAATATAGAAGATTTTCAGGGTTTTGTGAGGGTT
This sequence comes from Idaea aversata, assembly GCA_907269075.1. Classification (NCBI taxonomy): domain Eukaryota; kingdom Metazoa; phylum Arthropoda; class Insecta; order Lepidoptera; family Geometridae; genus Idaea; species Idaea aversata. The sequence goes on from OU026100.1 coordinate 4,206,484, forward strand.
AAGTTATCTCTACGACGTTTTTATAGGTTGGAATTGTTAAGTGCTTTAAATATAATGGAATTCTATGTATTATCGTAATGGGAAAGGTGCCTCCATAAGGTCTGGATAATCAGCGATTATTGGCGTTGACTCTACTCGTGATTAACCCATATTATACGCCCAGGGGGTCGATATCGACCCCAAGGTACTCCTTCTTTTCTTTCTTCTTTAACTCTTTTTCTTCTTTAAATATATACAAAAATCACGCAAATAGGAACAAAAATAGTCGTGGGAATATTTGAGTTAATAATCAAGACTTGATCGTTTGACTTGACTTGCGTCGAATTTTTCAACTGCGGGCAATTTACGTGATTTATTTGTTATTTTTTCTTGATTTTGAACCGACTATAAAAAAGGAGGTTTTCAATCCGTCACGTAGGTATTTTTTCTTTGTGAATGTTCACCGAGAAAACTCAACCGATTTTTTTCTCTCTTATTAACTATATTTGTTTCCTTACTCTGGAACACAATAAATCTTTATAAATAACAGAATAATCTCCAATATTCAAGTAAAACAAGATCTAACCCTTCAGTGAAGCTGTGTCACATAATTCTCATGAGAAACTGCGAGATGAAGGGGTTTGTTTGACCTTAGGTCACTACCGGTAAAATTGTGACCGTGAGATCCATCTCCCGTTCGAGACGATTTAAACAAGTATTTCACCTGCATTATAAATACCTATAGTAAATAGGACAACGGTCATGTGATTTTAAAAGTACTATCAATGCCGGGTGAGCGTAGGTCGCGAGGTCGGTGCCACGCGGGGCCATACTGACCCCTATCCGAGTGAAGGGTTAAAATGATTCAACATTTCATAATCGTGTTTTTAAAGATGCTGTGATAATGGGAAATATTGTCACAGACAAATTACTACACTTTTTTTAGGGTTCCGTACCCCAAGGGTACAAACGGGATCCTATTACTCCACTATCCGTCCGTTTGTCTGTCTGTTTGTCACCAGACTGTATCTCATGAACCGTGATAGATAGACAGTGAAAATTTTAATAGGTGATGTATTTCTGTTGGCGCTATAACAACAAATACTAAAAACAATAGAAAGGTACGAAACCTTCCGTGCGCAAGTTGGACTCGCACTTGGCTGTTTTTTTTTCATTTTTTTAAGTGAGCGAATAACATTAATAATAATATTAGCTTTTATCTAGATTTATACAACGCCAGAAACTTTAATCCATACATTTGAAGTCGCTGCAGTGCTTGGCACATAATATATTAGATGAAGTAAGCTTGTCCAGAACATTATACCCTCTCAGCTTAGTCGACCATGTTCAAAGGAAATAACTCGTCAATACTTCTGAAGCCAACTAAGCCGCGGGTTTCATCACGACGTTTTTCTTCACCGCAAGAGCAATGTCAGTTAGAGCACATAAATATTTCGTCAGAAAAATTAAAAAATATTGGTGCATTGGCCAGGTTCCGAATTCACGACCAGGCGAACACCATTATCATAGAATACCTAGTCCTACTTAACTCATAAACTAAGTTCTTATAGCCCTGCTTAGCTATAAATCCTTAAGTAATTACACTTAATCGTTGTTGTAGAAACGGCGACATCTTAGCGATCAATATCAGGGGTTTGCAACATTTGGTGCGAAAATTAACTCGACGACGTATAACATGATTAATTTTGGCCCTTCTCGTGACGTAAGCGACGTTAATTTAATTGTTTGTCGGATTCTGTTACAAAGTAGATTACATTTTAGGTTAAATTTTTTGGTGCATTTTAAAAATGTGATAAAAAAAGTTATGCGTGATCATACATTAAAATAAAGCCTCCCGATCAGAAAGTAACCTAATATAATACCTAATAGGACCCTATTCCGTTTTTTTCGTCGGTTAAAAATTCATGGTGTGATTGGAAGATATTATTAATCTATACATTTCAAATTCTTTGTCCTGACTGATGGATCAACGCACAACCAAAACCGCTGATCGTAGAGATCTGAAACTTGGAGTGTGTGTTCTTTGTATGACGTAGGCATCCGATAAGAAAGGATTTTGGAAAATTCTTATCCTACGCAGACGAAATCGCGAGCAACAGCTAGTATAAATACAAAATTCGAATTTCTGAACCGACTTTTGCCATACGACATTTGGACGTGGGTACTTTTTTTATTATTTGAGGTTATGTTTATTGGAAAATCAACTGTTTTCGCAACATTTACTAAGTGGATTTTCTTTAGGGAATTTAATTCTTAAGAATAGGAAATAATAGTTAAGTGGTTTATTAAACTTCTATAAGTAGGTACATTATTTGCTAAGTTAAGTAAAGATTTTTTTTAGATACCTAAATTCGCGATTATTTCTTCTAATCAAAATAGGTAGTTGTTTCAGTCATAGTATCTACTTGTATATTTCGTAAAGAATATAATTTGCTTGGAACATTGAAGTAAATCATATACTTTTACGCGTACGCTTTTACTCGCTTTTACGCGCTATTACGCGCTTTTAGTCTAAGGACTGAACATTAAAGTACTAGTTTCCCACCCCTGCTTTACTTTATACAAGGGCACTATATAACATGGTTTATATCCTTTCTCCTAGCTCTCTGAGAGCAATAAAATCCTGGGGCAGTGTCGTCCGTTTATGAATATTGCGGGGTAAGTGCCAAGCGACGTAAGGATACTGCACTAGTCAACGATTCTGTAGACTCAAAAGTCTAGCCGACGAAAAATTGCCAATAAACAACATCATATGTTGTATATTGGCAATTTTTTGTCGGCTGATGTTAGATGACTAAACCACAGGCTGTGGTGAATATAGTGTAGACATGGGGCGGGTAGTGGTTTTGCCGGGTACTCGCTGAACGGGTACCCGACACATTCTGCGCCGGGTACTCGTGGGTACCCGGCGGGTACGTATCGGCGAAATATCTATGCACACCATCTAGTTCTGTATACAGCGAACGCCTGTTCTCAGAAGCAGGGCTAATTTATGACAAGAATCGCAGTCGCCTAAATGCTAACCGCGCAGAAAAATTGGCGTTTTTACATCACAACTTACCCATCTTAAATTACCAATATTAAAATAAAATATATATTTAGTTTTTTTAGTTCTTCCTGATAAATTAGTGAGCAAAACATAATTATAATGATTACCGTTTGTGTTCAGCATAATAAATAATTTAAAAAGTGTAATATGTTTCATTATTTTTGGTCTATCAATTTACCCGGCAGAGCCGGATACCCGGCACCATTACCCGGTACCCGGCCGGATCCTAAAAAAAGTGCCGGATCCGCCGGGTACCGGATCCAAACCGGGTACCCACCCCATGTCTAATATAGTGTTTTTTGCGTCACGTAGGTTTTACTTAAACTTTAATTAATTTGACTATAAATTTAACTTATGAATGTGGCCAAATATTTTTCAATGCAAATAATGTTGCTCAAAATATTTATTATTAAAAAAAAAACTGGTTGCCTGTAAAGTCGGTATACGGGCGAAAGTTTTACGTGACAACAACTGTGCTCGAGTGGAAGGGACGCGTGCCTTTCACTTTTTATGTCTGTCTCTCTCGCTCTTAGGCGGGCTAACCATGCCCGCGTGCCTCTCACTCGCTCTCATTGTGAGCGCATAACGTCAGCGGAGCGTAACGCAGTTTCTTGAAGTGTCACCCGGCAAACCAATTTATAAAACGTTGTCACGTCAAAAGGTTTATTTCAATATATTTGTTTGTAGTTTAATACTTAATTAATATTAACTTATCACATTTGTGGAACTTGATAATTTGTGATTTTATAGAATAAACTTAGAATTGATATTAGGTACGTATGTTTTTGTTTTGTAAAAATTAAGTGGATGGTTTAGATTCACAATATAATCCCCCCACCCATCCCCTTCTTTAATTCTTGTCCATCCAAAGGTTGCCTGGAAGAGATCGCTTTTAGCGATAAGGCCGCCCATTGTGCCATATTTTTTCATTTTTAGTTTTTAGTTTTTTGTGTCTTATAATTTTCTAATTTTTATTTAACTAAATTTATTTTTATTTTAATATCATGTAAGTACTTTGTTAGAATTAATTTTGTGTTTTGTTTTTATGGTACAATAAAGTGTTTATCTATCTATCTATCTATAATTGGTAAATAGCATTTCAGATCGGCAAGTTCTAAATAGATTTAAAAATAAAATGTGTCGATTTCATGGTTTTGTCACCACTACACGATCCCATCTCTACCCGATTTAAAATTACCTAACAAAAACTCTCAACTCTACCCGATTTAATTCTTGCATACAGAAATAAGTTATAGTACTTACAGTGAAATCTTTGAATGGAATTCTGTGCCATTTCAAGTGTTTTTCACTTTTACTTAATTTAAGAAGAGTATGAAATCGATCGACCGACAAAAGGTTGCCCATTTGCGTTACTCTTGTCTCATTTTACGATCGCTTTGGGAAATTTCCTCGAGAAGATAACGTGAACACGTAAACATTGTCCATTGTAATAATTTGTTCGTTTTAGAGTTCTTAGTAGAAGGTATCACGCGGGCGTTACTTAGTCCGTAATAATTATATTCACTGATTTATGTATCAAGAAATGCTTATATGCCTATGTATGGCAAGACAATACTTGAGCATAGCGTTGCCGCAGGCGTCCGGATAAAGCCGGACATAGGTAGGCTTTTAGATTGCGTGTCCGGCCAAAATAAACGGTGTCCGGCTTTTGTTAAGCTTTTTACATTTTGCAAACGAGCGAGCGCCGAGCGTGACCGAGCGCAGGCGAGAATTTAAAAATGTTAATAAATGTTTAAATACTTTTCTAGAATTAAATTTTGACTGATGACTTTAATAATAAAGTACCTACTTAAGACTGATTTGGCATTCGATTTTTGAAGTTATACTTCTTTAGGCGCGTTATGAAAAAATGATGAGAGTGAAATTTTACAAAAGCGTCACACAAAATTCTCACGGGAGAAGTTGTCCGCAAACCGCAAACCATGTTGAAGTTGTCCGCAAACCGCAAGATGACAGCTGTCATAAAACCAAATAGTTTAAGTAAGTACAAAGAGGTACTACTACTACATAATTATTTTAATGTAATTAATTATTTATATTTGTCGGACGAGTATTTTGTCGGACGAGTTTTTTGTCGGACGAGTTTTTTGCCGGACGAGTTTTTTGTCGGACGAGTTTTTTGTCGGACGAGTTTTTTGTCGGACGAGTTTTTTGTCGGACGATTTTTTTTTTTTTTTTTTTTTTTTTTTTTTTAATAATGCCAAAGAAGTATAACTTCTCACGCGCGTACATAAGTACACGCACCCATTTTTTTTTATTATTTCATTAGAACTTATCAAGATTTATAACAATAATCAAAAAAAATTGATTTTTCATGTCTATTTTTTTTTGTCGTACCTATTAATAATGAGACACAAAATCCTCAACAATGTAGGGTGTCCGGCCTTTCTACCCAAATGTCCGGCCAAACTGGCTGGTCTAGACCAGCCAGTTTGGCCAAACCTAATAGCCGGACAGCTGTCCGGCTATTAGGTTTGGCGGCCTGGCAACCAACTTGAGCATGTACCTACACAAATAGAAAACAACATGATAAAATTCTCAATTCTTAAGGTTCCGTACCTCAAAAGATAAAAAAGGAACCCTTATAAGATCACTCTTCTCCGTCTGTCTGTCCGTGTCAACCCCGATCTCGCAGGAACGGGTGGACCTAGCAAGTTGAAATTTAGACCAAAAACTGAGGTCTATAGTTCCTATTAGGTGTATAAAATCAAGGTCCTGAGTCAACACGATAAAAAGATATGGGCAATCAGGCTGCCTAGCATGAAGACCAAAACACGATACGATAAAGCGATATCACGCGATATAACTACATCAACTCTCAAAATATGATACATAAAGCCGCCATGTTAAATTTTTATTATAAATTGCGATAAAAATTATGATAAAAATTCAACATGGCGGCTTTATTTATCATATTTTGAGAGTTGATGTAGTTATATCGCTTTATCGTATCGTGTTTTGGCCTTCATGCTAGGCTAGCAGGCAAATTTAGACTTTCGCGAAAATTTGTAAGTACCAAAATTTACCTTATTTTTTTGACGTGATAACGTCTAATCAATTGATGGAACACCTGCATACACAAAAACGATGACATCATCGCGTTCCATAGCAACGTCATGTTATTGACAAGGTAACCATAGTAACGTATGAAGTATGCAAAATGGTAAAGACAACAAAACAAAAGAGTTCTTATGACGTTATAACCTAAAATTAACGTCCGTAAACCGACTTTACAGACAACCATTTTTTTATGTCAACGAGAACATGACAATTTCATAACGATACTTAAACTTCGTTGTGACTTTTCTTGAATTAAATTACATTAAGCTTCGGATCTTTTTGTTTAACTTGTTTATGAATTAAATTAAAAAAATACAATTGTGTATCTTGTTTGTAGTGTTGTTCAATGCAAATACAACCACTTCAGGCAGAAATATTGCTTAGTGTTCGGGCAAAGCTTGGGCATAGTTTAGATTCGTTTTCCAATTAAAGTACAAGTTACGATGTGTGGGTTCGAAACGCGCCCTAAAATGAGAAGAAGCCACAATCTTGTAGCTTGAGTGGAAGATACTAATACGGTTTTTTTTATGCGGTAAATTTCAAGGGGAATAATAATATTATTCAATACTAGCAGTGCTCCGCAGTTTCACCCGCGTAACTCCCGGTCCCGTGGGAATATCGGGATAAAAAGAAGCCTATAGCCTTCCTCGAAAAATGGACTATCCAACACAAAAATAATTTTTCAATTAGAATTAGTAGTTCCTGAGGTTACCGCGTTCTAACAAACAAACTATTCAGCTTTATAATTATTAGTATAGATTATTGTTTATTTGAAATGGAGCAATTAAAGTCATGTCAGGCGTATCATAGGCATGACCCTACGATGAGGCCTGCTTAAAGTTCAAATAACTACCAAATCGCAAAAAAATTGATAATAAAAAATAAAGGAGATTTTACTACTAAAATCTACTACTCCCATATGTTCGAATTTTCATTAGTTTTCTTCTAAAATTAAGAGTTTATATAAATAGGTCATAGGACATTTTCAGAAAATTTTAATAGGTACTTACATTATTATATTATTTAGCAAGATATTTAGATCTTTTATCGAATCTTTTAAGAGAGTTTGATTTTTTAAGAATCTCTCCTTCATTTTAAGATAAATGAATTGGCATACATCGCGACGCTTCGGTCTTTTAAATCCATTTCATTCCTATTAAAGTTTTTCTTAAAGTCGTCACTCAAGTAATACCCACAGGTAGAACGGTAGGTATAAGCCCTTAAAACCGAATTACCTACTACATACAAACAATATTAATGATTCAAGCCATCATCCTAAAACCGTGTCAAAGTAAGTAGTTTATCTACAGAAACCATAACCATTTTACTAGTTAGATATTCAGCCGGCACTAAAATATCGTCAACGTAAGTACACGGCCGGAAAAGCAGATTTATATTACTGCTCAACTAAGATCATAAAACTATACACCGCAGAGGCCAGTATTAATATTGTGCTATTTATCATGACCCTCCCCTCCTACTACCCCCATCTTTTGTATAAGAAACACCCGTAACAACCCACCGTACAAGTTTCGACAGCGAAAACTATTCAAACGTTCGCGTTAACAGCGCTACTTGTTCGTGTGGTGTTCTTAACTCAAGCGCTACAGCGGTCGTTCGAGGAAAATTGGAAATTTACGTGTTACAATCGAGTTACAACCTTATTAGAAAACTAGTAGGTATAATCTTCCTTGCCTGATATCGATAGTGGATACGAGACGGCTGCAAAGTATAGTAAACTTTGTTTGTTTAGACGTAAAGTTTGGTTTGATTCGGTAGGGGTGGGAGCTCGCCGGAAGGGTACAGTCGTAAGGAAGTTCGGCGATTATGTTTAGTCAGCGCTGGCTGTGTAATGGAAAGGAAGTAGGAATTGGGGCCTGTAAGATGTGGTCGTATAAGGCGGCCCTGCGGGGTATGTGAGGGGGTAAGGAGGCTTGGGGAAGGGCGCGGTGTTTGTTGCTAAGGTCCGGTCTATTCCACAGCTGCGGGTAGGATTTAAATTTCCCTCTCTTTGTCTTCCTTTAGTGATGAGGTGCCTCTTTGATAACTTTAAATTGAGGCTTTTGTGTTCGCGAACTTTTGAAAGGTACAGTTCCTAATTTACAACTTTACCTACCTATGGATAATTAATTACTCCACGGAAATAGCGTAGTTTAAAACCTCTTCATTTAACTTTTTTACGATGATATTTTTATAGTAACCCAATTTGTTCTCATTTTTAGGGTTCCGTAGCCAAATGGCAAAAAACGGAACCCTTATGGATTCGTCATGTCTATCTGTCTGCCGTATGTCACAGCCACTTGAAACTTGGAAAGTAAGTATATGTATTCTGTGAACCGCATTAATTTTAACACAAAAATAGAAAAAAAAACAATAAATTTTAGTGTTTATACTTAATTTATTTACTTAGTAGAACTGAAACTCAATGATTTTCTTTCATCAAACCCATACGTGTGAGGTATCTATGGATAGGTCTTCAAAAATGATATTGAGGTTTCTAATATAGGTAATTGTTTTCTAAACTGAATAGTTTACGCGAGACACTGCCAAAGTGGTGCCCCCCCCTGTAAAAGAGTGCCCAGGGGGGGCCCTGTAACTTCTAAAATAAGAGAATGACGAAACTAAAAAAAATATATGATATACATTACCATGCAAACTTCCAACCAAAATTGGTTTAAACGAGATCTGGTAAGTAGTTTTTTTTTAATACGTCATAAACCGTAAACCGCCATTTACCCTTCATTCATGTATTTTTACCACTTAACTAGAGCGCTATCTATTTTTGTGCATTTACTTTTACGTCGGGGTTAAGGTCTGACTCGCACTTGGCCTGTTTTTTTTATATTTATACTTTCAAGGGGTTTTTCTTGTATACAGTCACATTACCAAATAGGTGAACCCCACGTAACCCAGAGCTCATTCGCATATCTTTAAAAAATATAGTATTTATTTATCTATTTTGTAATTTTTTGATATTGTATATTGTACTAGCGACCCGCCCCGGCTTCGCACGGCTATATTATGCATGTGTTATACATATAAACCTTCCTCCTGAATCACTCTATCTATTTAAAAAACCATATCAAAATTCGTTGCGTAGTTTTAAAGATTTAAGCATACATAGGGAAATAGGGACAGAAAAAACGACTTTATTTTATACTATGTAGTGATTATAAATATTGTATAAAAAACAGAATCAGGTAACATTACTTTACAACCTTACAGATTTGCGAATGAGCTCTCTAGGTCACGTGGGGTTCAGCCTGGATGGGTTCAGCTAATCAGGTAATGTGACTGTACAGTAAGAAAAATAAAATTTATCTTACGACGTTTCGACCCCGTTACAGGAATCCATCGCCCTCTGGCATACCCCGAGTGCGGACCTTTGACGACCAGTCAAAGAACAAGTTTGAGCGCCGTACGTGAGAATGGGCAGAATGCATACGTCCATGAGCTTCCGTTTAAGGGATAGTGGAAGTTTGCCCTTCATAAGTTCTTTCATGGACCAGTAGCTCTTCCTGGCGTTTTCAGTGCGTCTAGCAACTTCTTTCTGTCTTGCCTGGAAAGAAACTAACTGGCCCAAATAAATGTACTCATGAACGTAGTCAATCCGCCCACTCCCCACGCTGATCGTGCGTTTGACGCTGTTGGTCATAACTTTGGTCTTCGACATGTTCATCGCCAGTCCGACCTCAAGGCTTGCCTTGCTTAGATCTTCAAGCATTTGGCTAAGCTCTTGTGCCGTATTAGAAAAAAGAACGATGTCATCGGCGAGACACAAATTTGTTAATCTGCGTTCGCCGAGGACGATACCCTTCTCTGTCCAAATTGCTGCCAATTTTTTAAATACTTCCTCTAGTAATGAAGGTCGCCCTGTTTTACTCCTTTTTTGATGTCGAATGTGGGACCTATTGAATGAGTTTTGACGGCTGCGGTGCTACTTCGATAAATGTTTTGGAGAAGTTGGATGTATGTGTTATCTATTTCTTGGTTGCGAAGGGCATCAAATATGGCTGTGTTTTACGCTGTCCTATAACTGACCTATAACTGAAATTGTTTATTATCGCATGGAAAATTGTGTAAAGAAAAGTGTTGTGTAAACTATTTGATGCTATTTGTAGCTCAGTTATTTTCCTACATCTATAAAATATATAATTGTCCTGATTGTCTGACTAGTATAATATAGAACGTAGGCAAAGAAAGGATTTTGGAAAATTCTTAAATGGATCTTTTTGCTCTTTTATGTCTATTTTATTCCTTGATTAATTGTAATACGTAATCGCGGGTAAGATAACCTAAGATCATTTTATTTTCCGGAATACATAGCATAAAGGTCTTACAAAACATATTATTTCAACATGGTATTGGGTCCGCAAGCAGACGTGCAAATATTAAAAATAATAAAATGTCAAACATCAAGTTCAAATTCCACGCGAACATACTATGTCATGGAAGTGCTACTAACCTAGTTCTAAGCTATCTATTTACACATTCAATTTATATTATAAAATATGTATGTTAGTCTATAAGGTATGCATCTATGGGCCTTTGTAGCCCGAAATAAATGATTTATTTATTATTTATAATGTAAAAAGAAAATAATTAAATTATTGGATTTCCTATTACTAAATATTCAAATTCAAGGTCATAAAAACAGTGTTCAAGAACTCAAGGTACTTAATTTGTTCTTAAAAAGATTACCCTCTCTCTCCAGTGCTCTGAGGTTACAAGACAAGGAAAGCAGAATTGTAAATCGATATTATACACATGTTTTACACATTTATAAAGGATCAAAGCCAGTCTAAGTTATGAACTACATAGATAGCACGAAACAACTTGGAACATAGAAAATAGCCTTAGATAAAGTAATGTAATAGTTCCAAGTTGCAACGCTAACCGCTACGATATAATAGCACAATAGGCTACGACAGGGGTTGGCAACCTTTTGAGTCGGAAGAGTCAAAAATGACAAATTACAAAATTTCATGGTTTTCAAAAAGCTACCTTTTTCTTGTCAACAATAAATAGTAGGTACCTACTTGCATAATTTTTTTTAATAATAACTATTCTATTTATTCATATACTTGCTATTGTCCGCGACTTCGTACGCGTGGTAGTTTTGTTTTATACACTAAAACCGTCCTCTTGAATCACTCTATTTCAAAAGAACCGCATCAAAATCCGTTGCGTAGTTTTAAAGATCTAAGCATACATAGGGAGGGACAGACAGACAGAGGAATCGACTTTGTTTTATACTATGTAGTGAAGTGATGAGTAGTGTTTTACACAACCAATTAGATAATAATATTTGTTTTTATTAGATAATACGTTGACCGAAGATAGTCAGCAGCAGTACTCCAATAAGTCCAAAACATAATTTTATTTGCGTATATGGAACTAAAGAGCCGCAGCTTCACATACTCAGAGGCTCCTGCTGAAAATCAGCGCTACAGTCATCTGTAGCATATTAGCTGAGCTCGAGCCTTTTCGTGACAGAATTGTATACATATGCACATCAAGTTTTGTATTTAGTTGTAGGTATAGTTAAGTATTTTAGGTTATTCTGTGTGTGTGTATCTTTTTTTCTGGCATGAATAAACTTATTTCTATTCTATTCTATTCTATACAAAGAGCCGCAGGTTGCCGACCCCTGGGCTAGGAGGAACTACTTCGGAACAACGGGTAAGTTCTCATAACTGCTTCTTTGTTAGCCAATAGCCATTGTTGGATGCGGTTTTAATATACGAACCAATTTACGTCATATTCATTGTTTGGAAAGATTTTTTTACGGCAGGGTTATGTATGCCCGTATTCAGTGATATGTCAACCAGCCTGCCTAGCATGAAGATCAAAACACGATACGATAACGCGATATAACTACATCAACTCTCAAAATATGAAAGATAAAGCCGCCATGTCGAATTTTTATCATAATTTTTATCGCAATTTATAATAAAAATTCAAAATGGCGGCTTTATCTATCATATTTTGAGAGTTGATGTAGTTATATCGCTTTATCATATCGTGTTTTGGTCTTCATGCTAGGCAGGCTGAGGTAGATACGTCTTTGCGAAATAAACTAAACCACACGAAAGTAAGACAATTGACTCATAATCCCTCCGGTGTTTTCGCATGTTGCTTGAAAAAACTTCTAATTATTGTGTCACAATAACGGGATGCGCGGATAAGCTACGTGTCTGAAACTTTGCTTTGCATCCTTTTGTGACGAAGGCAGTTGGTCCCGGTTGCTACCCCCTAGTAGCAGTCGTTAGGTCAAGTTAGACCCTTAAGGCGATCTGAAAACTCTAACAATAGGTGAGCCACACCATTATACGAGAAGAAGAAGGGCAAGAGGGCATAATATGACCACTGCTATCCACGGAGTGTCTGATTATTAGTACCTTTATTATTTTAAGTATTTTAAGTTTTAAATTGAGTACGTTTTTTCCGTAGTCTGGTAGGTATAAGCTTTTGGTTAGTTAGAGATTCAATTATTCGTAAAAATTACCAAGTTACAAATTGAAATGTAAACCGGGTATCAAGAACATAAAATTATGTTCTTGTATGTTTTCGAGATAAAATGTAATCGAAATGCAATCGGAATGATATTGCAATATAATTTTAACAATTTAATTTACGAGAATTTTCAGGCGAAAATTCGGCATTCAAATAACTATCGCTGAGAAAGGATTTCGGATAATTTAATTCCAACGCAGACAAACGCTTGGTATAAGTACAAATAATTTCTAAGTAGATTAAGTCTTACCCCCAAGTTCCCTGTCTTCCCCGGTGCGGGGGTGCCACCCACCCTCTAAAACTGCGCTCTTAGCCCGCCTTTATATCAGGGAGGACCACCCTCGATTATTAGTTCGCTCCGTCAATCTTTACCTACACCGAGATGATAAAAGGGAGGTCATGAATTCGAATGGCTGTTGGTTGATATGACTTCGCTTTGTATGTAGTACTTGGTAGGTTTCAACTGTGTAGGTTAAGCAATTAGCTATGTTTTTTCTTTAAATATTGGCTTCCTACGATTTGTGTTAAATTTTTATCCTACTAATATTATAAATGTGAAAATGTATATAAAATAGAAAATAAAAGATATATTTATCTTTTTTTAAAGATTTATTAAAGTTTTTTTTTAGATTTTTTTAGATTTAGATATCTTTGAAATTACAAAGCTTCGTGTTTGAAACTTCGCATGTGGAATCTACTCTTCCATCAGTAAAACTCTTACTATAATACAATTGGATATTATTATAACGATGGTTCGATTGATAGAACTACGGACAGTTTTATTTGACCGTGGTTCGATTGATAGAACTACGGACAGTTTTATTTGCCCGTGGTTCGATTGATAGAACTACGGACAGTTTTATTTGCCCGTGGTTCGATTGATAGAACTACGGACAGTTTTATTTGCCCGTGGTTCGATTGATAGAACTCCAGCGATCGGACCACGACCAATAAACGTAATCTTTTTAGGACCCACTAAGACAAAATTTTATGAAAAATCGACCTCGAATTCTAATTGGGGTAAAAAGGCTGTGTTAAAGTTTCTAGTTTATGTAAGCTTGACAGTTTAATATTTTTTATCTTCGTATGTACAATAAAGCATCCTATTTTTCTATCTAAATATATTAAAATACATGATTTTTCCGGTGCTTAAAGAGAGATTTTATTTCCAAAAAAATACGTAAATTTCCAAAAAAAAAAAAAGAAATTTCCTTGATAATTAAAATAATATTTTATTTTCAATAAAAATACTTGAATAACACAAAGAAATAATTGTAAATAGTAATCGAGAAACAATTGTTTCCCACCCGAGCGATATAATAGTGTAACCATTCTAGGGTGGTGTTGGGTACAAATGACCCAATTTCCCCGTCTTCACCCTACGGCCCTTCGACACCAACCGACCGTGAAGTCACAGAATCAGTGGACGCAGTTTCTACAATACATTTTATAGACCGAGTTCATTCTATACAGTCTAAATATAATCCACTAAGAAGGAAAGTTTAGTTTTTTGTTTGTAATGAATAGGTTTTGAAATGAATGTATCGATTTTGATGAAACTTGCTATTAATATACATTAAATCTTTGGGCATGTTGTACATGTTTTTAAAAATCAGTCTTAAATGGACACCTCATCACTACAAAGTCACTACATAGTATAAAACAAAGTCGCTTTCTCTGTCCCTATTATGTCCCTATATCCCTTTGTATGCTTAGATCTTTAAAACTACGCAACGGATTTTGATGCGGTTTTTTTAATAGATAGAGTGATTCAAGAGGAAGGTTTATATGTATAATACATGCATAATATAGCCGTGCGAAGCCGGGGCGGGTCGCTAGTATAAAATAAAGTCACTTTTCGCCGTCCCTATTTCCCTTTGTATGCTTAGATCTTTAAAACTACGCAACGGATTTGGATGCGGTTTTTTTTAATAGATAGAGTGATTCAAGAGTAAGGTTTATATGTATAATTCATGCATAATATAGCCGTGCGAAGCCGGGACGGGTCGCTAGTACTAAAATATACTAACACTGCATAGTCTCAGAAGGAAGAATTTTTTTAATGTGACCTTTGAAGATATTGTTTTATTATATTGTAATTTATATTTTATTTTATTTTGCCTTATTTTTGTACTTTTATTTGTAATTTTGACATTTCTATTCTTGTAGGTATTTTATGAACTAATTGTTTTTTTTTAATATTTTTATTGTAAGTACCTATATGACGACCCAGTTGGCACAATGGTTACCATGGCGGACTGCCAAGCACAGGGTTGCGGGTTCGATTCCCGCCACAGACAAGTATTTATGCTTAGATATTTGTCTGTGGTCTGGTTGTTTCTATGTATTATAAGTATATATTTACAAAAGAAAAGTATATAAGTAGTATATCCGTTGTCTAGCACCCATAACACAAGTCTAGTTACTTAGCTTGGGGCTAGATGGCGATGTGTGGAATGTCCTGCAATATTTATTTATTTATTTATTTATTTATATTAAAGACTCCTCATTCGATTGGGATTTTTTTATATTGTGACTTTGTTGTGACGGGTGTAAGGTAAAATGCAATAAAATGTAAGGTAAAATAAAATTATAATTTATTTTGAAAAATACAATACAATTCTACAACACTAAAGCTCTATGGAAAACTACTTCCCTCAAAGTTATTATTCATTTGGCCTAATTGTGAAAAAACTGGAAGAATCATTCCGAAAAACTCACGGACGCGTAAAACAATAACCCTTATTTCAATACAGTTAGAGTTCAATTTATGGTGTTTTTCTAAAGGGAGGCAATCTTCTAAACGACACACTGCCCTAATTGCTTTAGTTTTTCTATTGTGGTTTAAAGAAGAAACAATTTTTAAAGGTTCTTTGATTTTCTGCTTAAGTAATTGGGACAAATTTTGTACTTCGTCGAACTTAAGTAAAGCAGCTGATTTACATTTTGCATCCTAACCGGAACATATCGGCTTATACATCGTGAAATTTACAAATTATTATACTTTTACTCGTGCTTGTTTTTTATTTCGATCGTCTTTTGTTTCCGTTTCAATCATCATTTCGATCGTCTTTTGTTTCTATATTTGTTATGTTCTAAATCAAAATTTGTGTACTTATGCGAATTTTAGCTCCGATGTTTTAGTCAAAAGTTTTTATTTTAACAAAAAATTAAGTGTTATATTGCTGCGTGCTGTGTGACGTCATTGTTGACATGACGTCACCGGAACGTGACAATGACGTCACACATCGGGAACGTGACAATGACGTCACACAGTGGAAACGTGACACTTTTTTGTGAATGCAGGTGTTCCATCAATTTTTTAAACGTTATCACGTCAAAAGAATAAGCAAAATGAAGTGTTAAATTTTTTCTACAATTTAGACCTTTTTTGAATGACGTGCTTTTGTTATAGATTGTCAGTCTATTTCCGGTATCTATCGTTTTTCGTTATACATACTTACATATATACATTATAGATATAGTATTTGAACATTGATAACATTATCCTTTGTAGTGAACTAGTATAGAGAGACCGACCAGAAGCCAACTAAGTTTTAATGAAAACGCTCTCCTCTGCAAACAACGTATCTATAACTACACAGGTAGGATGCTATAGGTACTTACTACATCCTTACTAATATAAATATGTCTGTCTGTATTATGTTAATATTCTTATACTACTGAACAAAAGTTGAATTATATTTGACAGTAGGCAGCTTTTTTTACTCCTTTAGCAGTCGCGACTTTCCAAAAATCCAGTAAGCGCCACGTCATAAAAGAAAGTTTCAGACAGTTTCAGGTTCTCTGAAACTACAAATACTACATGCAGATTTAGAGATTTCTTTTTCTCTTTTATACAGGGTTATTGGTAATCATATAAGCGCGGTTAAGAGGAAAGGGTACCTGGATAATGACACTATAGCAAATATTTTTATTGCATAAAACCTGTAACTGCCATGACCATATTGACCATGCCTCTATGACCCCATGACCCCTATGTTTTGTTTTTTTATTTTTTAAATCTTAATTTCTATGATAATTGGAAAATGAAAAAAATCAAGACATTCCTAGTTGCATAGTCATGGCAGTTATAGGTTTTATGCAACAAAAATATTTGCTATAGTGTCATTATCCAGGGAGGAAACAGTCAACTACGTTTGTATGGAGAGAGCGCCGGTACCCTTTCACCTTAATGGTCACTTCTGTGCACCTGAACAAACAACTTTATTTCTACAATTTTTAAAAATTCAAACTAACGGCTGGACTGATTTCGCTAATTCTTTTGTTGTGTTTTTTATTGTCAGGAGAAAGTTCTTATAAAATGTTTTTTTTTTTCAAAGGTTAACCGCGGGGCGCAGCTAGTGATTTGATTAAAATCACTTCTCGATTCCGTTTTGTATTATAATCACTATCACTACATAGTATAAAAAAAATTCACTTTTCGCCGTCCCTATATCCCTATGTCCCTTTGTATGCTTAGATCTTTAAAACTACTCAACGGATTTTGATGAGGTTTAGTTTTTTGTTTGTAATGAATAGGTTTTGAAATGAATGTATCGATTTTGATGAAACTTGCTATTAATATACATTAAATCTTTGGGCATGTTGAACATGTTTTTAAAAATCAGTCTTAAATGGACACCTCATCACTACAAAGTCACTACATAGCATAAAACAAAGTCGCTTTCTCTGTCCCTATTATGTCCCTATATCCCTTTCTATGCTTAGATCTTTAAAACTACGCAACGGATTTTGATGCGGTTTTTTTAATAGATAGAGTGATTCAAGAGGAAGGTTTATATGTATAATAAATGCATAATATTGCCGTGCGCAGCCGGGGCGGGTCGCTAGTTATTAATAAAACTTTAATTCTGTTACTCGAAAATGGATGTGCTTATTCCACTCAAGACAAATGGAGAAGCCTTAATATTATGTGGAAAACTTTTGAATTCTAAACATCATAAAGGCATTTTGTAAAACTTCTTAAAAAAAAGTCATAATAGAAACAACATAGAATGAAAATTACCTACATAGGATGTTAAAGCATCGAAAACCTGTAACCTCGACTAGTATTAAAGGCTAGCAAGATGATAGCAACGCGAACGTATAAGTACGTGGACCCTGGAAGGGTGGGTTACCGCAAGATTGCTGCCATTCTTTAGGGTTCCAGACCCTTGACCCTTACGTTAAGTAGTATATCTATACGTAGGTATACACCTATAGGGAGAAGCCGTGAGAAAATTATATCATCAAGCTAATGTGCGGGATCAAGATTCTGAAATTAAATTTGAAAATGTTTGAAGGAAAATTGTTTTGGGAAATGGAATTTTCGAAGTACTCTACTTGTATTCGGGCTGATTTTTCCGCTAGACCCTTTTGCGTGAGAAAGGAGGATGCTGCACCTATACTGCCCTCTCAGCTTAGTCGACCGTGTTCAGAGAAAAGAACAATAAGTCTGGAAACAACTAACTTTCATCACGATGTTTTCCTTCACCGTAAGAGCAATGTCAATGATTATTAACGCACATGACCTTCGGAATGAAAGTCGAGGTATCTACCACCAGGCCAACACTGCTCCCGATTTTCGAAGTATCTGCTGCTTAAAACTATATAGGTGTAATAACTCAGTGGATTCTGGTATTTAAGTGTTATAGGATCCATCTGAGACCGAAATAGATCCTAATAAACTCCACAGTGCTATGTTAAATCTGGTGAATATGGGATATTTTTTTTAAATGTAGAAATTTTCTACATTTCCGCATTTTTCCGTCTTAAAAGGTATATTTTTTCGACAATATAGCTTTAGTTCCTTTTTAATTATATTACTCCCGCAGCAACCCGCTCCGGCTTCGCACGGTTATTAATATTATATACATATAAACCTTCCTCTTGAATTACTCTATCTATTTAAAAAACCCGCATCAAAATCCCTTGCGTAGTTATAAGAGTTTTAAAGATCTAATACCACCTAATACATAGGGTCAGACAGCGGGAAGCGACTTTGTTTAATACTATGTAATGATGTGTATGTATATTTTTTCATTTAAATCAAAACATCGAAAAGTACAAACGCCTAAATAACAGTTTTAATTACCAAAAACAGTAACAGAGAACCTCAGCACGTACATTGTATATTATTTACATGTGAAATATTGCTTAAAGTTGCCAACCCGGGGTGGTAGTTAAGGAGTTCCCGATGAAATATGTCTTGGGGGTCGCGGACGTCCCCCTAGGGGGTACGAATTAAGGATGGAGCCTTAAGCTCCTAATGTACGGGTCGATAAGAACTTAAGGATAGTTGGGTATGGAGTGAGGTGACAGCGGTACCAGAGCGTATATATTTAATTCATTTATTAGAGGTTTTGGGGAACAATTCAGATTCTTATCCCTCTTACAGATTTTCTCTTAAAGGAATTCAAACCCCATGTACGGTCGGCTGCATAATTGCAAGCCCATCGTAGAGTTCTAAAATTACTGTTATAGGAATATTTTCATTCAAATAATTTTTGTTTGATAAATTCAAGAGTTAAAAGACTTCAAACTTCAACTAAAGCAGGTGTCTAGAATGTTGCTTGTGTTGAAAACATTCTTATAACAGCCGTTTTGGAGCTCTACGGAGGGTCTGCAATTATGCAGCCGATCGTACTTACTTATTTAAAATGCCGTAGAATTTCTTTCAATTAGGAATAGTAAAGGAATAAAATTCTATCTCTAATACTAAATTAATATTTTCATGCGTTTTCAGCATCACCATTCACTGTTTTAGAAACTTTTTTCAGATAAAGTTTTGGACACATATTATATTACATGCCCCACGAGGTTTTCTTAACTGAACTTTTAAGTTTCATACTTTTTTCCAAAAAAAAGTGTTGTGCGATTGACACAGAGTCGTGACAGTACTCTATAAGAATCATATTTCTATGCCTATTTCTATGCATTATAATTTATTAATTTGATAATTGACATTATGTAATTTATATTATTTTTAACATTTGCACGTCTGCTTGCGGACCGAATACATGTTCTAATATGTTTTGTAAGATGTGTGAAGGACCTTTATGCTATGTATTCCGGCGAATAAATCATCTTATCTTATATGAGAAACGCAGCTTCAGAAAATGGAATTTTAAAAAGTTAGTGTACATAGTTTATTAAAGAACACCGCAATACGGGACTCGTGAATTTAAATCTTATCGAGATTCTATTTTGGAACGATATTCTAGAGTATTTAAGGATTGTATACGTTGATATTTTTCCTTTGATCCTTTCTCCTTTTCTTTTCTGAGAGAATAATTCAATTTAGATGGATGTCGCGGGCACGCATTTAGAACGAAGTCCATTTACCTTTTTTTTCGTAACGCGTTACTTTTTGCTAGCCAACTCACGATCAAGACCTACGTTCTAAAAATAATAGGTATATGACAGCAGGTAATTATCAATCATCACTATCACTACATAGTATAAAACAAAGTCGCTTTCTCTGTCCCTATTCCCTTTGAATGCTTAGATCTTTAAAACTACGCAACGGATTTTGATGCGGTTTTTTTAATAGATAGAGTGATTCAAGAGGAAGGTTTAGAGGTATTTACATGCATAATATAGCCGTGCGAAGCCGGGGCGGGTCGCTAGTTTACAATAATTTTATAGGACATTTAATTCATTTTATTTAATTGTTTGTTTGCGTGGTTGACGACCCAGTTGGCAAAATAGTCACCATGCCGGACTGCCGAACACAGGGTTACGGGTTCTTTTGTAAATATATACTTATAATACATAGAAACAACCAGACCACAGACAAATATCTAAACATAAATACAAATCTGAGGCGGTAATCGAATCCGCAACCCTGTGTTTGGCAGTCCGGCATAGTGACCATAAAATATTGTTTGTTTGAGTTTGTTCTTTTATTCTTATTTTTAATCAATATAGGGTATAGGCATATTACCCTTAATTAAAATGATCATTCATTCTTTAATACCGCTATCTAGTTCCGAACTTTATATATTTTATATTATATACTAAAACTATGAAACCTTATCTCACCTGCCTATTACTTTACGCCGTTACCTAGCCCACACCTATAACTATCAAGGCTCCCAAACAAATATACCTACACCTTAGCAAGTTTATTTGGTACATTTACCTAATTGAAGCTTAACACAGCCCTACCTATTTATAGCAAGTACCTAACTAAAGGTGGCCACCCAAACTGTTTACAAAGCATTTGCTTAATAACTGAAACTTCGGGGGCGGTCGGGTCGAATTCTCCTAATACCTAGTTGTTAATGTCGCTTGTGTGGGTTTATAGTGATGGGAAATAAGGCCGCGAAGGACTTGGAAGATATAGGTAAGTACCTACTTTAAACAGTCATGCAAGACTTAAATGAAGAATGTTAACTAATTTTTCATTACTCATACTCCGAAAGTAGGTCTAAAGGTGCCTGAAGAGCGAGTAAAAAGAAAAACTTCCAGCCCCAGGGAAAATCGCTTTCACTGACAGCTGTCATGGCCAATTATGGCTTCGCATGGCTTGTGCAATGTGCATGTAGCCAGTATCAGTAGGTATCATTACGCATTAGGAACTTCAAAAACCTAACCTCCTTGCTATAAGTAACACCAAAGACTAACACTACATGTATAGTATAACCTCTTTGGTCCCAACCTTGTAAGAGTATCAGGTAGTATGGAGTCTCTCATTCACTCTCGTTGTTAGGAAGAATTATATTTTATGTATTATTCGTAATGAAAAGCACAGTGTTTACCTCGGGTGAAAGACTCATTTAGTCCCTCGAACTATTAGCGCCCTCGCTACTTAATGAGTGACTTTCACACCTAGGGTAACAATGTACTATTGAATATTAGCTCTGCATATTCTTTGTTAAAAATAAAAAACGTATGGCACTCGGGGATTGCCGCGGTAAAGCTATTGCATCGTGCGAGCTTCGTACAGTCGTACCATATACATACACGTTAAGCGAACGCTCGGCCGAGCTACTTGGTAGGCGGAGTGGGGGGTGTCAGGTTTTATTTTCATTACGGAATTTCTTGATTCGGTCGCCGCGCTCAAAGCCCGCGATAAAAGCTATGCAATAGCTTAAAAAATACTAGTGAAAGATTTACTTCGATACGTCAATTAGTTTCCGATTTATATAGAAGTAAACGTGCGACGCGGACTCGTACTCGATGCGTTACTAAGCGGAGCGTTGTAAATTGACGTCACATGCTGTCACGTAAGTTTATCGCCTGTAAAATCAAAAGTTTTTGACTAGAACAAAAACTAGTGTATTTGTATACATACAAGCTTTACTGTAACAAACTTACAACCGATTTGGCATACCTAGTAAGATTCTCCATTGGAAAGAGACTTTAAAGACGTGCATTAACATAAACAGCAAATAAACAAATAATAATATATACATATTTATAAACAGAAATAGTTTAGAAGTTTAGAGAATAGAAGTACCTACCTACGAAAAAAACCAAATAATAATATTAAATAATATCTTCATTAGCTAATTCATAGATCAAATGTAAAAGTGTAAGTAATTAAATGTTGTGCATTAGTTATAATTTACGTACAAAAAAAGCGGTCGGCCATCTTGGATATTTAAAACCATAGAAATATGAGCCATCTCGATTTTTATTGGCCAATCAAATAAGTCCTTCTGCAAAGAAAAGTGTCTTAATTCCGCTAGTGGGCTGAAATAGTACATTGTTATCCTAGGTGTGAAAGCCACTCATTACAAGTCCCGAGACGGAGTTTGGCGCCCGAGCGTAGCGAGGGCGCTAATAGTTCGAGGGACTTAATGAGTCTTTCACCCGAGGTAAACACTGTGCTTTTCATTACGAATAATACATAAAATTCTTCATAACAACGAGAGTGAATGAGACTATGAAACTCCATACCACATGAGTAGGTACTCTTACTACCTGATCCTCTTACAAGGTTGGGACCAAAGAGGTTATACATTATGTAGTGTTTTTTTTTAGGTTTCTGCTATTTGTATTCAATACTTAAATACGGCGGTACTTACCGAAGAAGTTTTTATTAATGAGTTAATCCAACATTGGGAAATGACGCGAAGTCCGTAAATTTAACTTACAGTTTTTGTAACACGGTTTGTCTAGAAAATGTTATTTACAAAAAATACACAATCATAAATGAAAAACCAGATTAAACTTGTAACGGAACAACCTTCTTCCGTTGGGTTATAAAATTAAAATTCTCAAAAATATTATAAAACCTTTTTGAAGATTCCGATCTTTTTAGAAAACAATTAGTATTTTAAAATAAAAAAGGTATTCTTGACAGCATTGGAATATTGTCAGAGAAAAGTCAGGTGATAAAAAATTCAAAAGAACAAGAAGATAATTTTACTAGGAATAATCCACTGATAATATTCAAGATATTGCATGGTTGAATGAGCATTTAACATGGATTTACATGTGCTGGGATAGTGCACCATTCGACTTATGGATAGTTTGAGGTAGGTGGTACTTTAGTACTTTCCTACTGAGCATTTTACATTTCATTCTCTTTTCACAGATTAATAAATTATATATAAGTCTGTTTATCGTTCTGTTATAAAATCGTATTCCTGTTCAGTTAATTGTTTTGTATGACCATTATGAAGTGGATTGCTATTGTAGTGGCTTGCTTTTTTAGATTAGAACTAGAGGATGTAGAGATCATAGGTAGAATTGTAACAGTGGCATCTGTGCTGTGTACACACGAGCGGAACGACGAGCCAGTCACAATCAGACATTCATGGATGAGATCGTAAGATGGTACGCTGAGTGTATATGGTTACTACCTTCCTAAAAATCAGTAGTGTGTTTTAGTTTACTTACCCTACATTACATTAGGCGATATAACTTTACAGGAGACATGTCTATTATCGTCTGGATATAATGTTATAATTTACAATATGAATATGTGTTAGTTCCATAACTAGTTTATCTATTTGCCCTGTGTTAGAGATGTTATGATGAAATGCTCACACTGTTTTTCTTTACAGACTAAAATGACAATGATGGTCTACCTATAAATGCGAAGCAGAACCTAAATATATACACATGTGCAGGTGAACCAAGCTTGTGAACCAACACTTATGAACCAGGCTTGTATATTGTAAAACTTGGGGAACGCCAGGTATAAGCAGATTCTAATATATACACATGTGCAAGTGAACCAAGCTTGTGAACCAACACCTATGAACCAGACTTGTATATTGTAAAACTTGGGAACGTCAGGTATAAGCAGATCCTAATTATATAGACATGTGCAAGTGAACCAGACTAGTAAACCAAGACTTATGAACCAGACTTGCATATTGTAAACTTGGGGCATGTCAGGTTTCAGGCAGGATAAGTGTTAACCAGTGGCTACCAATCATAATATTATTATATTATAAAATTATTATGTGATTTATATTAAATTGTCTATATCTTGACTTATCACTATCATTATCATTACATAGTATAAAACGAAGTTACTTTCTCTGTTCCTATGTCCCTATGTCCCTATGTATGCTTAAACGTATGTATGTATGTATGCTTAAAATCATAGGATATCCACATACACGATATTTACCCGTCTTTGCTTAAGAACCTTTTGGTTTTTAGATTATTTAAAAATATTTTGCTAGGAATCTCGAGTCACTAGGACCTGGTTACTACACTTCATATCTAGGGTTTATTTCCACTAGACGTCACGTGCCATACTAAGCTACAACTCTCCATATTAAAATAATAAATGCTTTTCTATAAAAATAATAAATAAATACTAAATTATATATTAAAATAGTCAATAAATTGATTTAAGTTAGGTAAGTAGTTTATTTAGATCTAAAATTAGGCAGGGGGGGGTTCTTTACAAACTTAACACAAAAACATAATAAAATAAGAAAAAAAAGTTACTTAGTACTAAACTCTGGCAGTTTGCATGAGCCGTGCCAAGCCATAATTATTATTCTTTGGTGTAAAAAAAAAAGCAAGGAGGTTAGGTTTTTGAAGTTCCTAATGCGTATATGCCATAATTTCCAGCCCTAGGGCTTTTCTCTTTCACTGACAGCTGTCATGTCAAATTATGGCTTCGCACGACTTGTGCAATGTGCATGTAGCCAGTATCAGTAACATTACGCATAAGGAACTTTAAAAATCTAACCTCCTTGCTTTAAGTAACACCAAAGAATAACACTACATGTATATAACCTCTTTGGTCCCAACCTTGTAAGAGGATCAGGTAGTATGGAGTCTCTCATTCACTCTCGTTGTTAGGAAGAATTTTATGTATTATTCGTAATGAAAAGCACAGTGTTTACCTCGGGTGAAAGACTCATTAAGTCCCTCGAACTATTAGCGCCCTCGCTACGCTCGGGCGCCAAACTCCGTCTCGGGACTTGTAATGAGTGACTTTCACACCTAGGATAACAATGTACTATAGGTACTTACTAATTTTCGAAAAGTACGACTTTATGAGGAAGCCGAAAAAAACTTTTTCTGATCGGAAATCACTAAGAAATTTTAAATCACAAAACTACGTAAATCGTTAAGTCTTAAAATAGTTAGCATGCTATAAAACCAACCACTTTTCGAATCATTCCAAAAGGTTCAAAAAGCCTTTGCATACCCGATAAACGAGCTCACCAGTCTCAAAAACCTTATCACATCCCTACAAAACTATCATTAAACTAGTGATGTTCGCGTGTGTGGGTGTAAGGGTTGCTATGGCGACGTATCTTAAAGATCTCCCTCTCTGGCCCGTCTCAGTTTTCTCCTTTCTCCTTTGCACGCGTTTCTTGTAGGGAGGCGTGAATTGGTAACGATAGCAAAATAATTATTATAATTTTGTAAAGAGCTAATTAAAAATGTGCTTAAATTATATTGTCTAGAACTTCAGTATAGACAACTATTCTATTTTTTGTTTATTATTTTACATAAATTAGGAAAATAACCTAGTTCAAATGAAAACTTTTAGACTCTCCTACAAATAAATAAGTGAGTAGTTATAAAAACATGTCTTTTTAGTGGATTTTATAGCGACTTATAAACTCATAATGACAATTTTAAAAGAACTGAAAAGCTAGGAAAAGCTTTATTTGTAAAACAAATGCGATTATACCCGTTGAAATAGTTTAATTATAAGGATACAATAATGTTAAAATCCTTGGATAAATAATTAAAAATAATGATTGCAAGGCAATATTTGAGCATATTTTAAACAAACAGAAAAATATGAAAAGATTGAATCTCCGTTTTTCTAGATTACAATGACATTGATAGTATTTCGTGAACTTGATGTATAAAAAAGATATTTATTACAGTCAAGTGTTTTTCATTTTTAACCGACTTCAAAATAGGAAGTTCTCAATTCGTCGCGTATATATAATACTAGCTGCGCCCCGCGGTTTCACCCGCGTAAGTTCCGATCCCGTGGGTATATCGGGATAAAAAGTAGCCTATGTGTTAATCCAGGTCTCCAACTATCTACCTACCAAGTTTCAACTCAATCGGTCTAGTAGTTTTTGCGTGAAGGAGTAACAAACATACATACACACACACACTCACATACACACACAAACTTTCACATTTATAATATTAGTAGGATAGGAAGTAGGATATATTTTTTATATATGTTCGCCGATTACACGCCTGGACCGATATGGAAAATTATTCATCAGCATCTGACGTCTTGACACATAATAAGAACTTCAAGAACCTAACCTAACCTAACTTTTTTTTTATTTTTTTACGTGAGGAAAATGCATTGAACTGCATCCCCACCGTCCTAGGGGAGGAGCGGCGGGGTATGTGGGGCTCTCCGGCCGTGAAGCGGCCGGCCTACCCACTAAAAACCTCACGATTCCGCGCTCGCCTTGTGGTCGGGGGCCCTGGGACACGTTCGTACTCGTCCGCGTAACCTAACCTAACCTAACCTCCTTGCAAACAAGTAATTTTTATAGTTTAAAGTTTTGACATTAGTCTTTATTTTCTTTATTTTGTTATATATTTTAATTTTGTTTATTTTTATTTTATTGATTTTATTCGTGTGATTTATGTGTATTGTATGAATTTTATTTATCTGAAATAAATGTATTGAATTGAATTTCGAATTGCTTATTCCTTCTTTTGATTTAGATTAGCTTTGTCTGCGATCAGTACAGAGTTAACCGTCCCGCGGGGGGTTCGAGGCTCCACTAATGGAGTAGGCACACCCCGCCCCGCAACCCCCGGATCCCACAACCCATAAAATTGTAAATTAGTGATGAACCGGCTCAGTCGCGCGACGGTATCGATTTATTGATAGTTTTACAGTTACACTATTTGATGTTTTTGATGGCAATATTGACAGGAAGTTTCAGAATTTTAGAAAAAAAAAACCGGTCTAGTGAGAGTCGGATTCACGCACGAAGGGTTCCGTACTATGATATTCTGTTTTTATTTGTGTAACTACATTATCTGTGAAATTTTTAACTGTCTAGCTTTCTGGATCATGAGATACAGCCTGGTTACAGACAGACGGACAGAGGAATCTTAGTCAAAGGGACCCTAAAAGTAGAATACAGGGTTTTCGCTCTAACAAGACAAAGTATTTAAGAAGAAAATCAACTCGCTATTTCTTTTCATTCTGGAGTAAAAAAGGTTGACAAACAAACGCACAAGGATGCCGTTTTCTCTACTTGAGATACGTAATGATTCGTTAACTTTTGAAAGTCTTATTATGTAAAAAAAATAATGAATTTTTATCTGTCACTCACCTTTTTCTACTGTAGCTAACGATGTCACCTCACCAAAATCAAACGAAAGACTGATTTTTCAAACAATTTCAACATAATATATTTTTTCTAAACATAAATATTAATGAGTATCCGGTCAAGGAGTTATGTTAATAACCTAGTTATTGTACATAACCGGTTATCAGCAGAATTAAGGGTGAAACTAATCTATAGGGCGATGAAATCACCTTTATTTTTAAAGCAATAAAGGTGGGTTTAGCTTGTATAGTTTTTGTTTGGTAATGAAAAGGTGTGTGCATATAAATAAGATGCAGCATCCCTCGGAACCCGTGGTCAGTTTGACCTTGTGTAGAGGTCAGCTTCGTGTCGTGGGATAGTTAAAACTGTGAGAAAGAATTTGGAACATTGAGATTCAAATTATTCATTTATTTCTTCTTTATTTAATTTTAAATTCTTTGTATTCGATTTGCCATTGTTTCTCCTTTCATTTTCAATCGATTCTCCTTTGATTTCCATCAACTTTTTTCTCTTAACTTTTTAAATTGCCTATTAGAAATTATTTCTCCGTTGATTTTAAATTATATTACTTGTGATTTTTAATTGTTATATCTTATAACATATTTTCAATTGACTCTTCCGATTTTCATTTTTTTTTTCGGTTCTTTCTATGATGTCTCCTTAGAGTTTAAATTATTTCTCCTAAGCCATTTTATTTCATTAAAGTTTATTTCTGTGACTTCACCTTAAATTTTTAATGAATTCTCCTAAGTCCATCTATTTGCTCTACCGTTTTGTTTCTTAATTACTAATAAAGGTTTGTAGAATTGGAACTGCGACGAATGAGGATGGATGCAAGACGATTTAAAACAGGAAATGAATCGAGACAGAGGTAGGAGTGGCTGCGACGCCACTAGGTACCTATATGCTTAGTTGGTATACGAGTATAACTACCTCTAGTTGTCTAGTTGTACTTGATATGGAGTTAGCTACTATAGGTAGGTATACCCAGATTTTAAAGACTTACTAGCAGAATAAATAAAAAAATAAATAAAATAAATATTGAAATAAAAAGTAGCATAAGCTACTTTTTATTTTGATATTCTCACGAGATCGGACTTACGCGGTAAAACTGCGGAGCTATAGCTACTAATGTAATTATTAAAAATATTTTCGATTATTTGAGATTAGATTGATCTTATACCTACTATTGATACCAATCTATTAGGAAATAAGGAACATTGTCTTGTTTACAATGCTAGCCCGAAGCGTCCTGTAACTTGGTATACAAATTAGAAACAACAATGTAATCACAATAACGATACTTTACTATCGCATCGTGCAAATTACTTCTTGGGTGTTGTAATGCTTGAGATGAGAGCGATTTACGTGTAGCATCCATTCAGCCGTGTTTTGACTGTCGATAGTAATTATTTTATAAAAAATGAATAATAAAATAAATATTGCAGGACATTCCACACATCGCCATCGAGCCCCAAGCTAAGTAACTAGACTTGTGTTATGGGTGCTAGACAACGGATATACTACATAATATATACTTTTCTTTTTTTTGTAAATATTATACTTACTTACTCCGTAATTACTGGACCGATTTTGTTGAAACTTAGAATCAGGATACATTAATTAATTAGGAATAATATTGGCTTTTTATTTTGATATTTTTACGGGATCGGAAGTTAAACAGGTAAAACCGTGGAGCGTTGCTAGTTTTTTATAAGATCATAAAAGTTAGACATTCTAACAATGACTTTTCTATCAACCGGCGACGAAATGGAATAATTTAAAGGTGAACAAATGAACGTCTGCAGTCAAATTATCCTGCTATTATTATAAATGAGAAAGTTTGTGTGTGTGTGTATGTATGTTTGTTACTCCTTCACGCAAAAACTAATAGCATAATTGCGATGAAACTCGGTATGTATATAGCTTGAGACGTGGATTAACATATAGGCTACTTTTTATTCCCACGGGAATATTGGGATACGGCTAGTTTCCCTAATATTTAAAATTCTCGTGTCTCGGTGTTAGTTACCTATGTACACCTAAAAGGCTGAACCGATTTGTATGAATTTTTTTGTTAGGTCTGAGAATCGAACAACATTAAATTTTTATTTTGTTTCCGTTAGTTTTTTTTGTAAATAGCAAAACAACGTTTGCCAGGACAGCTAGTAGGTATTCTTATATTTTTTATAATAATCATCGTTCGACCATTTTCTCACACGATAGTAAGTGACGATGCGATGTGAAAGATGTAGCACGCTCTCCTAGAAGACACATCGCACACCTAGATCGAAACTGTTGTAACTCAAAAAACATGATTTTTGGGAAATGGCAAAAAACTGATATTATGAAAACCATGCACGATAGCAACATTTCGTAAAAAGATTTTGAAATGTATTAGAAAATAAACCATTATGATATTAATCAGGTAATAAATTAAGCCTTAGATAATGAGAAAATGACTAATTTAAAAAAATGCTCATTGAAACTGTAGTAAAATGAAATAAAAATTCAAATCAGTTAAGCAATAAGTAAGAAAACTGACTTAAGTCAAAATACTTTGTAAGATTTTCAATAGTTTACTCACCAAAGTTGTCGCAACTTAAAATACAACACCCTAGTTGCACGAGTGGGTGTAGACAAAACTGATTCGTCTCGCCATCTCTTGGACACTAAAGTAAACTGAATTACTTCGGTTTTATTGCCGTGTAGGTAATCGTATCAGGAATCCGAATATGCTGTTAACTCAAAATGCGACATTTTTGAGTTACAACAGTTTTGATCTAGCTGTGCGACATATACGCTCGTGAAGCAACTTCGTAGATGAATTAAAAGTTACGACACTCTCAAAGGTTCAAATCGCTTCAGTTGCTCCCTGAGACCACGCACCGTCCTTAGCCCAAGGCATCTCCCGATAAACAGTTTATGTGCGTGTTCGTCCTTTATGCGCGTAGTTAGACTATCTCTCCATCTCCCGATAGCAGGATACGAAGCCAAGTTTTATGGGTGTGCCTCTAACTTTTAGATATTTTGGGGGCAATTGTTATGTACGTACAGTATGGGTCATAAGTAAATTACAATAATACTATCAACAAGTATTGGAGTTACGACCTTCTTTTAAAAGACGTTATACACAAACTTAAATACTTGAATTAAAAGTAGGTACTCAGTGTGATTATTATTTTCAACATGTTATCTATGTCTTTAGTTAGCCGAGAGGTATAAGCCGCCACCCGCTACTTCACCAACCGAACGTGGGTTCGATCCACAGATTACGTTGTTATAATGTTCAAATAGTGCTGCACAGGATTGTGAACGTTATGGTGGACGAAACTTTTGACCTAGGATTGTACCTACCTATTGTTTAAAGTATCTGCCCTTATGACCAGGCAACTGACTGCATACATTTGTAAATATGTTTCACCCCCGATTTTCCTGGATTCTGCACCAATTCTTTCCCATTGCTTTGTCACGGCCATGTACGAGATCACATAAAAAACGTCTTAAAAACTAAGTTAGGATATGTGCCTTCGGAACGCTCCCATCAATGAGAAAAAGGCACAAGAAGGAAGATGCAATAATTGCTAGATTAGGTCAGTCATAACAATGCCAAAGATCTGCCAGCATCCTGAGAGTAAGAAAGAAGTTATAAGTCAGAAGTGTTTTGAGGAAGTGGTTCTGGGTGCAAAAGACTAATCCGAAAAATTCCGATCTAACGTTAAACGTCAAAATGCCTTTATTCATTTGGAATAATTGGAAGGAATGAAAGGAATCTCGTGTCGTTTAAAAAATGGTAGGTATTAAGTTAAGACTATAAAATTTTAATATCCCAACCGTCTGGCCCTATATTTCCAGGATTAGAAACTTCAGTACCATTTTCATATATTCGTTAAAATAATCCTTTGGCCGGCTAGCTATCTTTACTGTTTCTGAAGACTTATGCTGGATTAATTTCGTTAAAAGTAGTTAGTATGTTCTAGTCAAAACCTTGTGAAAAGGCCCCGAAAATACTGGACCGATTTTAATGAAATTTGGTATGAGGATACACTGAATCCTTGGAAGTAACATAGGGTACTTTTTATTTCGATATTCCTACCACATCGCGACTTATGCAGGTAAAACCGTGGGGTGCTGAGTCTAAAGATAAAAAAGTAAGTAAGTATTAACGCGTATTTGGCAAGTAGGTCAAACGCACTGAGTAGGTAGGTACAGAAGGCGTCATAAGTACACTATCAGTTTGCTACAATGATACTATACACAAGTATTGGACTTACGACCTTCTTCTAATAGACGTAACACACAAACATAAATAGATTAATAAAAAGTACTACTCAGTGTGATTATTAATAAATAAATATATTTATTAAAACTCATTTTACATAATAAAGAGAACAGAAATAACACATAATAATATGCCTGAACTAATATTAAACTATTATTTGCAACATGTTAGCTATGTCTTTGGCCGAGTGGTATAAGCCGCCACCCGCTACACCAACCGACGTGGGTTCGATCCACAGGTTACGTTGTTATAATGTTCAAATAGTGCACAGGATTGTAAACGTTACGGTGGCGGTGGACTTTTGAGCGTTGATTGTACCTATAGTTTCAGCCTTAGGTATAGGAACTGTAGGGTGTAGGGGTTTCTTTTTTTAAGACCCCATCGAGTTACATGCTCGTTAGGTATCCAGGTCACACGCATAATGCGTACCAACCAAGATATTTTTAACCCTCGAATGAAAAAAGGGGGTGTTATAAGTCTGTTTGTTTGTTTATGGCTTTGTAGTTTCTAAACGAAGGAACCGATTTAGATGTAGTATTTATAAAAATTGAATATCACTACATAGTATAAAACAAAGTCGCTTTCTCTGTCCCTATATCCCTATGTATGCTTAAATCTTTAAAACTACGCAACGGATTTTGATGCGGTTTTTTTAAATAGATAGAGTGATTCAAGAGGAAGTTTTATATGTATAATACATGCATAATATAGCCGTACGAAGCCGGGGCGGGTCGCTAGTTCTATAATATGAAAAAGTACTTTCAGGTAATAAGAGCCAGCTACCACCGTAATTAAAAGCTAAATAAATATCGTTACATGCTGGAAAACGCTTAAAAACATTATCTGCTTATTTACTAATATAAATTTGTTGTTATCTTAAGAGGAAAGGGTACCGGGGGCTCTCTCCATACAAACGTAGTCGACTGTTTTCTCCCTGGATAATGACACTAGAGCAAATATTTTTGTTGCATAAAACTTATAACTGCCATGACCATATTAACCATGCCACTATGTTTTTTTTTAAATCTTAATTTCAATGATAATTAGAAAATGAAAAAACCAAAACATAGGGTCATAGTCATGACAGTTATAGGTTTTATGGCACAAAAATATTTGTGCTAGTGTCATTATCCAGGGAGGAAACAGTCGACTACGTTTGTATGGAGAGAGCCCCCGGTACCCTTTCCTCTTAAGATAACAACAAATTTATATTAGTAAATAAGCAGATAATGTTTTTAAGCGTTTTCCAGCATGTAACGATATTTATTTAGCTTTTAATTACGGTGGTAGCTGGCCGACATGGTCGACATGGCCGGTATGGAAACAGCGCCGGTACCCTTTCACCTTAAGGTTTTTGAAAAACCTTTTGAAGCCCTTATTACCAGCAGGTCTGTACGGTATGGATGGTATCAGATATCTTTACCTACTAATTTAATAGTTTATAGAGATTTCTTTTTGTTTTTTGTTTGTACCGCGCTACTAAACTGATTTTTTATTCTGTAAGAGATAGACCAACAAAAGATTCTTAGATAGTTTGTGCCTCATACATCCT
Source organism: Idaea aversata (assembly GCA_907269075.1). NCBI lineage: Eukaryota > Metazoa > Arthropoda > Insecta > Lepidoptera > Geometridae > Idaea > Idaea aversata. The sequence continues at coordinate 4,239,723 of OU026100.1, forward strand.
ATATGGTGTTATGCGGCCTGAACGAGATAACAATCAAACACACAAGATAAACCCACGCAAAGTTAGACTTGAGTGTATGGCCTTATTCTGTAGTCTGAACACCGTAAAAAAGATAGAAAGATAGATAATTTTACTCGTTTAGAGGTGGTGTTTCGCTACGCGACAAAGACAGGAGACCGAGACAGGAGACCGAGACAGGAGACCGAGACAGGAGACTGAGACGGGAGACCACGACCGTTACTTGACTATTAGCGATGTGTAAGCATCAGTTCAGAGTCTGGAGACAGACGCGACTGATGCTTAATTGCTTATACTTACATTACTTAAAGTCAACATACTCCTGTCTCGGTCTTCTTGTCTAGGTCCCTTGTCTCGGTCTCCTGTCTTGGGCTCCTGTGTCGGTATCCTGTCTCGATCTCCTGTATCAGTCTCCTGTTTAGGTCTCTTGTCTCGGTCTCCTGTCTTGGTCTCCTGTCTCCATCTCCTGTCTTTGGCTCCTGTCTCAGTCTCCTGTCATGGTCTCCTGTCTCGGTCTCCTGTCTCGGTCTCCTGTCTCAGTCTCTTGTCTCAGTCTCCTGTTGTTGTGTAGTATAGGACTTCACACTAACCTGCGCTCGCGCGATGATCCTCACGCCACGTTTTTTCTCAGCCGGCCGGCGAGAATGTTTTGGGGAAAATCACGTAGTTTTTAGTGTCCTGGAGTCCTACCCACTCAACGCGTAATGTCCACAGGTCACCCTCGAAACCTTGGGCTAATATCACACACAATTCTTCGCGCACTCCCGTTGAAAAAAAGGAAAACGGGCCACAAATCCGGTCGTTGTGTCCGCCATTGAAAACCTTCTCGTTCGAATGCGTAGTTCCACTCTCTCCCGCTAGGGGCGCTAGTCGTAGTAGAAAATCATCGGCAAAGATGCGGCCGGAAGTGGAAGTCCTAATACATTTTCTTATTGAACTTAACTCGATATCTCCTTACTAATTGCCACCAAAAAATAAGGGAAGTGGGGAACTGCCTTTTCTTCCAAAAAAAAGGGAAAACCAATATCGCGAAAAACATTACATTAATAACGAGTACTCCGTTCGACTTCCGGTACGGAACATGCCGGCCGCCTTGAAAGAATGAAATTCTTTCAACTCAAAGAAACTACTAAGCTAAGAAAGTTTGTAAATATACTAAATCTAACCACACCTCGAAGAAGATGGGTAACTGACTATTCTAAATTAAAAAAAAAAAATTAAAAAACCTATCCTTAAGTTGTATAACTAAATTATAATTATGGGACTTAAAATGGACTGCTACTAGCTTATTCGATGGGTAGGGGACAAACCTTTACCACAGCTCTCTTAAAAGAAGTATCACCTCTTCTTAAAGTAACAACCCGAACTATACCGTCCGAGCCGGGATGGAGTGCAGTCACACGAGCCATCTTCCATTGAAGAGGTGGGAGATTGTCGTCACATACCACAACAACGGTGCCTTCACGTATGGTACAATTCCGATTTTGAAACCACTTAGTACGTTGTTGCATTTCATGTAAATATTCGCGACTCCATCGCTTCCAAAAATGTTGAAGACATTGTTGTATAAGTCGCCATCTCAACAGACGACTTGGATTAGCGTCTAACAGCGACACATCCGGGAGGGCCGTTAATGGACTGCCAATGAGGAAATGCGCGGGTGTTAGCGGTAAGGGATCCATTGCGTCGGCGCTCAGTACACACAGGGGTCGCGAATTAAGTACTGCCTCGATTTGACATAACAAGGTGGCCATTTCGTCGTACGTTTGAATTTGCGTGCCCATGACACGATAGAAGTGATGTTTGAAGCTTTTGACGCTCGCTTCAAATATTCCTCCAAAATGTGAAGCAAATGGTGGTTGGAAATGCCACGTAAGGCCCTGTTCTAATACCTTTGAATTTAATTCCCTTTGAAAATTATCATTTTTTAATAACTGATACAATTCCTTCAAATTATTGTTGCACCCCACAAAATTGGTTCCGCAGTCCGAATAAATGTCACTACACAACCCGCGACGGGAAGTGAATCGACGCAACGCCGCTAGGAACGCATCACTAGAAAGATCCGAAACAAGCTCAAGATGCACAGCCTTAACGGTCATACAAACGAAAACCGCTACATAGCATTTAATGACCTTGGCATTGCGCACCTTATTAGCCCGAACAAAGAAAGGTCCCGCGTAATCCACGGCCGTTCGCAAAAAAGGACGCACTGGCGTCACTCTCACCGAGGGGAGAGGTGCCATGCAGGGTTGGACTCGCGACGGGCGGGCGCGGAAACATCGAAGGCAGCGATGGATTCTCTGACGAATTATGTCTCGGCTGGATAAAATCCAGTATCTCTGTAAAATTAAATATTGTACAGCCTGCGTGCCCGCATGCAAATTCGTAATGTGAACGTCGTCAATGAGTAAGAGCGTCAAATTATGTCGCTTGGGTAAAATTAATTGATGTCTCGAGTCATAAGGTAAATGTGACTTATGTATGCGACCTCCTACACGTAAGAACCCGTCCTTATCTACAAAGGGGTCGAGTCTTTTCAATTGTTTAGTTGAACCTTTACCGTTTATAAGATTGTGAATATCCTCACCAAAAGAAGCTTGCTGAACTATGAAAATTAATCTCTTGAGAGCATTCTTATATTCTGGTACCGAAATATATGATGGAAAGAAGATAACCTGGCCTCTTAATCTACCCTTTAAAATGTTAAAAAATCGATACACGTAAGAAAACACCCTAATCAACCTTTGTAGGCTGGAGAACCTCTCAAAATAATCCACACCTTTAGGTGACGCAGTCACAGTAGATGTGACTAGTCCCTCTAAATTACGCTTCTCTTCGTTTGTATTCGGAATTTGCTTCTGTGCGGGCCACCAAGCAGGTTCCTGCTTTAGCCACCTTGGACCGGAAAACCACGTAGTGTTGTCTAAGAATGAGGAAGGCAACATGCCGCGGGACGGTGCATCAGCAGGGTTGTCCGAGGACGAAACATGCCGCCATCTATCGCTTGGTACTATCGCCAGGATTTCACTGGTACGATTTGATATGAAAGTCTTCCACTCATAGGGGGGCGATCGAAGCCACGCCAATACTATGGTGGAATCTGACCACGCATAAATAGAGCTGTCGCCGACTTCACCTAGCTCTGCAGCTCTTACCTTGTCGATAAGCCTAGTTAAGAGAACGGCGGCCATCAGCTCAAGTCGCGGAATCGTTAAACGAGGGGATATGGGGGCGACTCGCGTCTTGGCCAGTAAAAGTCGAGTAGTTGACATACCCTGCGTGTCTGTAGTACGCAGATAGACACAAGCTGCGTAAGCAATCTCACTGGCGTCTGAGAAGCCGTGTATTTGTATAGATTGTGCCTTATTGAATACTTGGCGTGGAATAGAAACACGACCCAGAAGCGGTAATTCCGTGCTGAATGCGGTCCAGGCGTTAATAATATGTATAGGAGGACGCTCGTCCCAGTCAACCCCTGACACCCATAATAATTGCATAATATGCTTTGCATAAATAGTGACCGGGGCTAACCAACCCATAGGATCGTAAATCTTGGCAATCTGAGATAAGATTGTTCGCTTTGTAATTTTGGCCGCTGCGCATTGTACGTCAAAAGTAAAATGATCAGTTTTAGGGTTCCATTGTAACCCTAAAACCTTAGTTTGATTATCGTTTTCTAGGGGGGCGAAAGGTACGGTATCTAGCCGCCTATCCTGCGTATCGGTAACCGCTGAAAGCACAGCAGTAGAGTTGCTGTGCCACTTGCGCAACTCAAACCCGGCTGTTGTACAAATTCCTATCAGTTGCTGTTGTAAAAGAAGAGCCTCGTCCTCCGTTTCCCCCCCCGAAATGACATCGTCGACAAATGACTGACTTAGCAGGACACGCGACGCTAAGGGAAACCGAGTCGCCTCATCTCTAGCTAGTTGTTGGATTGTACGAAGAGCCAAATAGGGTGAGGAACTGACACCAAAAGTAACGGTACATAGACGGTACTCCTTGACTGGGTCGCTCACTGACGCTCGCCACAAGATGCGTTGAAAGTCACGGTCCGATGGTTTCACTAATATATTTCTAAACATTTGCTTAATGTCGGCCGTAAACGCAACGGTATGAATTCGGAACTTCAAAATGATCTCGATAATATCCCGATGTAACTTCGGACCCGTTAACAAAATGTCGTTAAGTGAGATACCTGAGGACGTACGACAGCCAGCGTCAAAAACTACACGAGTCTTCGTCGTTTCACTACTTTCCTTTATTACACAATGATGCGATAAATAGAACCCGGACCCGGGGCTCACCGGTTCCTCTACGGATTCCATATGCTTAAGATCGAGATATTCCTGTAAACATGCATGATAGTCAACTTTCAATTGCTGATTTTGCTCCAATCGTCGTTCTAGCTTGTATAGACGCGATAAAGCAATACTTCGTGAATCGCCTAAGTCTCGAGATGTATCACGCTTGAACGGTAAGGCGACGATATAACGACCGGCTTCATCACGAGTAGTTGTGTTCTCATATATAGATTCACATAGTTGTTCGTCGGGTGTTAACATTCTATGTTTCTCTGGTAAGGATTCGAGCTCCCAAAAACGTCTTAAGAAATCGTTATCGTCGGTTAGACCGCAACACGCTTGCACCAGTGGAGGCTGCTCAGTTTGTAACGTAAGTTTACCCAATAAAAAATAACCAAAAATACTGTTAATTGCTACCGGCGAATTAGGTGGACCGCTGATAACGTTGCCCGTCAGTATCTGGGGTAGTATATCGGCCCCTAGTATCATTTCAATTGGCTGAGGCGTATGGAAGAGAGGATCCGCTAATTTAATGCCTTTCAAATGTGCCCAATTGGCTTGTGGTAGCCTTGTGTTGGGCAAATTTTTTATTAAACTAGGCAAAATGAACGCGTCGACGGCGACCATGGGTTGCGCTCCGTCGATAGGGCAAATGCACAATGTAACTAAACCCCGCGGATACACCGGCTTCGCTTCACTACCGCCTATTCCGTAGATAGGTACATTCACCCGCCGGCGAGTCAAACGCAACCGCCGAGCACACGCCTCCGTCATAAATGAAATTTGACTCCCCGTATCAATCATACATCGTATTATCGTGCCTGCAGTAGGTATACCTACCACCTTAACCAGTGCAGTCGACAATAAAACGGTAGAAAAATTACGCGTACTATCAGAATACTCCCCCTGACCGACTGAAGTTAAAACGAGCGGAGCGGGCGCCTGTATCGCAAGCGGCCGCGCCGACGATGACGACTCACACGGCGCGGGCGGCGCGAGCGCGGACGGCGGCGACGCAGACGGCGGCGACGCAGACGGGAAGGGAGGCTCGCTTGGAGCGAAAGCGGGTATCGCTGTCGCGTAGGCTCCCTCCGTTTCGCGCTCTTCGTTAGTCTGGTAGTCGTCCGGGGCTTCGAGTGCGAGGGAGACGGCACGATTATCTACCTTGTCAAAATGCAACAAAGTATGATGTCGTTTAAAACATGATCGACATACAAAATTCGACCTACACTGACGGATATCGTGGCCTTCCATCAAGCAGTTCAAACAAACATTCTTGTTCTTAATAGATTCGTACCTACCGCCTGGTGTAAGGTTTAAGAACTGCTGACACTTCGACAAATTATGCGACTCACTTTTACAGTACGAACATTTCTTATGTCTATCGCCTGAAGGTTGAAAATAGCTTGTACTTTGTTGGCTCTCAAAGCTCGCAGTTAAGGCGCGGTTTGAACGCGGCGAATTTGTTCGGCGCGGCAAAGTACCTACATTTCCGCGAAAGGTAGTACCGCTTGGGGAACTCTCTTCGCAAGCTGCTAGTTCTTTTTCCAAAAAATTGATTAGCTGTGTAACCTTAGGAATATCGTGCGGATTTTCTAGGATTAATTCGAATCTACGTCGCATAGAATTTGAAATTTTACGTAACATTATATTTAATAGTAAGAAATCCCAACTGCCTACTGGAAACTCCATCATTTCCAAGGCCTTAATGTTTTTCTCATAAGTAGTTACCATTAAGCGTAGACCTTGTTTCGATTCCGACGTCAAACTTATATTTAAGATTTCATCTAAATGTTTATTAGCAATGGCCCTCTTGTTTTCGTATCGTTTTATCAACATATGCAAAGCGATGGAATAATTTTCGTCGGTAATAGGTATCGCTTTGATTAGGTGATAAGGCTCCTCCTTAATAGTCAACAACAAATACCTAAACTTCTCGGCCTCCGTATAGGCATCGTTATTGTGGACGAGTGACCTAAACAAATGATAGAATGACGGCCAATCGGTTGTTTCACCGGAAAACGAGGGTAAACTTAAAGTTGGCAATTTAGTACTACTTCTTGAGTTAATAATATTACTATTTATGCTCGAATTGTGATCATTTATCGCACGACTCAAGCGTCTGCACTCGATATCGGCTTGTTTTACGTTATTAGCATGTCCTACGAGGGTGTAGTACAGCTGATTGAACTCATTACGGATGCGTAATTGTTCATCCTTATCAAATGATTCTTCTTTTAAGAGATATTTTTCAATCTTAGTTTGTAGCTTAAGGAATTTTCTCTGATGAAGAGTTAAATCCGTAGACCTGGCTCTAAACTGTTGTTCGTCAGTAGTAACACAGCCTAAGGTTTGTCGCAACTCATCGAAAATGATGTCGCGCTCAAAAATATCTTGTTCCGCCATACTGCCGGGACGCGTAACGTCGCTACGACTCGGGAGAAAGAATTGGGAATTGGAATAGAATTGGTGACAACCAGCCAAAGACGTCGAGATCCGGATCGAACGGATCAAATTATGTTGTGTAGTATAGGACTTCACACTAACCTGCGCTCGCGCGATGATCCTCACGCCACGTTTTTTCTCAGCCGGCCGGCGAGAATGTTTTGGGGAAAATCACGTAGTTTTTAGTGTCCTGGAGTCCTACCCACTCAACGCGTAATGTCCACAGGTCACCCTCGAAACCTTGGGCTAATATCACACACAATTCTTCGCGCACTCCCGTTGAAAAAAAGGAAAACGGGCCACAAATCCGGTCGTTGTGTCCGCCATTGAAAACCTTCTCGTTCGAATGCGTAGTTCCACTCTCTCCCGCTAGGGGCGCTAGTCGTAGTAGAAAATCATCGGCAAAGATGCGGCCGGAAGTGGAAGTCCTAATACATTTTCTTATTGAACTTAACTCGATATCTCCTTACTAATTGCCACCAAAAAATAAGGGAAGTGGGGAACTGCCTTTTCTTCCAAAAAAAAGGGAAAACCAATATCGCGAAAAACATTACATTAATAACGAGTACTCCGTTCGACTTCCGGTACGGAACACCTGTCTTTGTCGCGACCAGGAAGAAACATAGAACACTCTAAACAAAAAGTAAAAGTAATAGCTAGACTAGCCAGTATAAGCACTTACAAGCCTGTTTGCTTCGTTTGTGGCTAAAGTACGCTGTGTGGAAATGTCTTGCAATATTTATTCATTTACTTAAGGGTAAAAAATCAACATTTTGTCATTCGAGAAGGTCCCAATATTTTTCTTTCCCTTATTTTTTTTACATTTACCTTGGAATTTATTAAATTTTGATTATTCACGACAAAAAAAAAGCTATCATAGAGAATACAACCTCTAATATCGCAGGTGGGCAACTAGTCTAAACTGGCTTAAACTAGTTATAACAAGTTGAAACTGGGGGGAGGTAACTAGATCCCAACTTTCACACAGATAATGATCTTGCTAGTGGGTGCATGAAGATGGGATGCTCGTTTTTGGATAACAGTATATAAATTGGCAGGACGAAATTATTCATAGCGCTAACACACTGAAAATCTTGACAGACAGACAGACGGACGGACAAGAAAGTGACAAAGGCTTCCGTTTTTTCTTTTCGAGGCACGGAACTCTAAAAATATCCTTTTAGAACTGGGAATTGAATGATTTGTATTCTCTTATTTTATTAGGGTTCTTTACCCAAAGGGTAAAAACGGTCTGTCTGTCTGTCTGTCACCAGGCTGTATCTCAGGAATCGTAATCGCTAGACGATTAAAAATTTTCACAGATGATGTATTTTTGTTGCCGCTGTAACAACAAATAGGTACTAAAATGGAATGTATTGGTGCGGAACCCTTCGTGCGCGAGTCCGACTCGCACTTGGCCAATTTTATTAATTTTTAATGTGATAGTGTTCTTAGTTAATAAGCATTATTTATTTTCCATCAGCACTTTTGTAGCTCCATTCTCGTAGATGACTGCTACGAAAACCGTAGCTATTATATGTCGTAGAGTCAAAGTAATATCTTAATATATATAAATCTCGTGTCACAATGTTTGTCCTCAATGGACTCCTAAACCACTTAACCGATTATAATAAAATTCGCACACCATGTGCAGTTCGATCCAACTTGAAAGATAGGATAGCTTGCATCTTAATTTATCCCGATATTCCCACGGGATCGGGAGTTACGCGGGTGAAACCGCGTAGGGCAGCTAGTTGTTTAATAATTTGGAGTAATTCAGATAAAATCACAAGAGCTCTAACAAAATCATTTTTAGGGTTGGTTAAAAAACCCGGCCATGTGCGAGTAGGATTCGCACACGAAAGGTTCCGTACCATTATATTCTGTTATAAATCCCCGACACAAAAACAAATGCAAAAATCCCTAAAAAATATTGTACCTATCAGACGAGGCTGTATAGATCAAGACTTTTACCTGCCCTTTTGGGAGTATCAATAACAAAAAAATAGTCGTCCGACATTTGTCGTCCAACAAATTGTCGTCCGACATTTGTCGTCCGTCAATAGTCGTCCGACAAATAGTCGTCCGACATTTGTCGTCCGTCAATAGTCGTCCGACATTTGTCGTCCGTCAATAGTCGTCCGACAAATAGTCGTCCGACATTTGTCGTCAGACATTTGTCGTCCGACATTTGTCGTCCGACATTTGTCGTCCGTCAATAGTCGTCCGTTAAAAAATACCATATGTACGTCTTAATACACTCACAGCCAAATTAAAAACAGTAGGCCCAGGCATACATTTTCGCCGCGCCGTAGAGAGGGGATAGCTGTCTACTCTCCATCCGTCTTACGCTTTTTCGATCAGGTCACGTGTCCTGACGCGAGTTTAAGATTTTATACCCATTACAGAAAAAGTGCTCAACGCCGCTAAAGAAGTTTTCACTTCAAAAATATGGTGAAAAAAACAACCTAAAATTCTTAAAAGGATACAAAATATAAACTTCAGTATTTTTTTTTAGTATTTGTTGAAATACATCATCTGTGAAAATTTCCACTCTCTAGCTATCATGGTTCATGAGACACAGCCTGGTGACAGACAGACAGATGAACAGCGAAGTCTTAGTAATAGGACCCCAAAAAGGAACTTATAAGATCACTTTCTTGTCCGTCTGTCCTTCTGTTTTGATGTGTAAGCGAACTTAAGTATCCATCTAACTTGGCACCTACCTAACGATATAAAAAGGGTGTCATTTCATTGTATTAAGAACACCCTAGCTACCACCCTAGGGACGCAGGGTGCTCGTACATTCGGCAAATCATCTTCACCCGAACGAAGATATGCTAATGATGGTTTTAGATTGACCCTACTCTGTTATGGGGTACCACGGGGATACATTTGAAACTTTAAAACAAAAAAGATATAAATAATTATTTTTCTTTGTAAATAATTAACCAACTCTCTAACACTAAATTAAATTAATTATGATTAAATCAAAATTTAATTAAATAAATCTTTATTTGCCAAAAAATTGCTAAGAGGTCTAAGACAATTTAATTTTAATTACATTAGTACATATCTATAACATAATAATTAATTATTAAGAAAAATATAAAATAGTATAATTGCTGTTATAAGAATGATTTAGTTGAAGTTTAAAGTCTTTTTTACCATTGCCACTCGAAAAGGGGCATTTTAGTCATCGATAACAGTGAATAAAACGCTCTTTTACTCACTGAGTGAATAAAATCATTTTGAATTTGGAACATGCACGGATATACGAAATAATATGGACTTATAAAAAAAACGTACTGAAATTAGTGCTGAAAGAACGTACTGGCTGGATGGAATATTAAATTTAAAAAAAAGTATACCGCCAATGTAGATTTTTTTCTATCTGATAGAGTGGTTGTTTAATGTCATTGAAAAATCGAATAACATAAATAATATAATAAAATGAGTTGTTCCAGTGACGAAAATGAGACACTGACTCCGGAATAATTTCGAAATAAAGCAGCAAATATAGTAGATAATTTGTTGACGCCAAAATCTCGGGAGCACGACAATGGGAGTATGACATGGAATGACATGGAATACAATTCAATTAAATAGAATAAAACTTAAAAATATTATATACAATTAAACATTTTCTTTTTTATCTGTTATCGTATTTGTTTTAAGTTATTGAAACATAAATAACATAAATATTTTAAAATGAGTTCTTCCAGTAACGAAAGTGAAACACAATCTCTTGAACCATTTCTAAATTTATTTTCTCGCAGTCAATGGTAAAAAGTAGAGTACACAACTCGTAAAAATAATAATTTATCTCGGTCCTTGTATCCCTCGCTCCGCTCAGGATTCTAATCTAGAATTCAACTATAGAGTCCTTCGCTGCTCTCGGGATCCAACTTAGTCCCTCGAATTAAATTAAGTACCTTTTTTTTTCACTTGTTGTATAATCTACTATTAACTCATGATTTAATCAAATAAAAATTATTAGTAATTTTAGAACTTATGCTGAAGACCGTAGATCATTTATATTACCTTAATATTAGTGTAAATTTAAAAAAAATCTAAATATTAACTAACACGTCACTTAACATACCTTTAACATGTTAGCTTTTACTGTAAATTAAAATGTAAAAAAATATAAAAAACTAAAACACGTTCGTTAAATTATTGAGTGTTATTTAACTCTTTTGATGCGAAAATGTAAGTTTTAATATGTTTTTTTAAAACATGGCAACACCAGTCAGTAAAGATTTAATAATATAAATAAATAAAATAAAAATAAATATTGCAGGACATTTTACACATCGCTATATAGGCCCAAGCTAAGTAACTAGACTTGTGTATAAAATCTTTTTCAAAATTATATGCTTATTAGATTTCAAAATAACAAGAACTAAATCTAATAAGATAAAAATCAACTATAAAAATTCAAAATACTCTTTTTTTATTCAATAGGAGTTATGCAGTGCATTACGTAACTTTGAAGCGTCTTAATAAGTAAGTTTTCAACTCCAAGTGCTGCCCTCTTGTGTAGAGTAGAAAAACTTTTGACTTTGTAATTAATTTTTTACTTATAAATAAATAAAAAATCTAAACTATAAACCTAAAAAATATGTTTAATCTTTTTAACATAGTCCAGTTTTTTTATAGCATTTTAATATTACTCAGGGCTGTGCTGCCATCTGTGTAACTTTGGATCAGGTTTGTACTACTCTCTCATAGATGGCGTTAGTAGTACATTAAATAAAATCTTGTAAGAAAGTTGAAATTAAACAATACAAATAACGGATAAATATAATTTTAAAACCAGACAATTAAAATGGGATAGGGTTAGTTATTCTATACGTATAAAATGACTTGTCCTGAATGACTGACTGACTGACTGACGGATCAACGGATAGTCTAAACCGCTGATCGTAGAGACCTGAAACTTAAAGGATGTGTTCTTTGTATGACGTACCATTAGGTATCCGATAATAAAAGATTTGGAAAAATTAAAACCTTACGCGGTCGAAGTCGCGGGCGACAGGTAATATTATTTGTTAAATTCCGGATAATCATACCATAAAAGTATCTTCTTTGGGTTTGGTGTTAAGTTAAAATAAGGCGAAAAAATAATTATTTTAAATTAAATAAATTACAGAGTATTTGGGACATAATAAGGTAAGTTTTCACCAAATTTTGTAGAAAAAAAACATTTTAGAAAATAGAAAACCAAAAACTTGGTTATTTGAATTTTTCAACTAAATTTTGAGGTTATGTGAAAAAAATTGTTGATACAAAAGTTGTAGATCTTTTTATTACCTACAACTTTGCCATTTAACTTTTTTCCATAGGACTTGTAGTTTTGCCGGAAATCAAGATAAACCATTTTTTACCCTTAAAAACTCACCCCCCCACTTCCCGAACTCGGATCGACCGTAATTTATTTTTCCTTTCATTTTTATCATACTCCCCTCCTTTTCTAATGGGTTTCATCCTACTGTAATTTTTTTTAATTTTTTACCATTTTTGAAGGCTTCGGCCCTGGTCTAAATATTCATTTAGGTAAGGAGGGGAGTATGATAAAAATGAAAGGAAAAATAAATTACGGTCGATCCGAGTTCGGGAAGTGGGAGGGGGTGAGTTTTTAAGGGTAAAAAATGGTTTATCTTGATTTCCGGCAAAACTACAAGTCCTATGGAAAAAAGTTAAATGGCAAAGTTGTAGGTAATAAAAAGATCTACAACTTTTTTATCAACAATTTTTTTCACATAACCTCAAAATTTAGGTGAAAAATTCAAATAACCAAGTTTTTGGTTTTTTATTTTCTAAAATGTTTTTTTTCTACAAAATTTGGTGAAAACTTACCTTATTATGTCCCAAATACTCTGTAATTTATTTGATTTAAAATAATTATTTTTTCGCCTTATTTTAACTTAATATCAAAAAAGCACCCTAATTTTCAATCGAAAATTCTCGCGTCAAAATATCAGCTTTTTTCAAAAAATTGGTATGCTTTCTGATCGCTGAAATCTCTACTTTCCGATGGTGAAAAAAAAAAAATGTTACTGTAGTAAATCTTCTCAGAAAATGCAAAAAACCGATCGAGAAAATCGAATTTTTTTGTACGATGTTGTATAATAATAGTATACTGTACTGTGTACGTAATTATACCTAGTAGTATATTTTTATTTGCAATTTTTTTATCAATGTTACATGTAATCTTACGTTTTTCAAGTAAATAAAGTGTAAATTTTAATAATAGCTCAAAATTGTATATAATAATTTAAAAAAAAAATCGATTTTCTCGATCGGTTTTATCCATTTTCTGAGAAGATTTACTACAGTAGGATATTTTTTTTTCACCATCGGAAAGTAGAGGTTTCAGCGAACAGAAAGCATACCAACTTTTTGAAAAAAGCTGATATTTTGACGGGAGAATTTTCGATTGAAATTTTGATATTAAGTTAAAATAAGGCGAAAAAATAAATATTTTAAATCAAATAAATTACAGTGTATTTGGGACATAATAAGGTAAGTTTTCACCAAATTTCGTAGAAAAAAAAAACATTTTTGAAAAAGATAAAAATAAAAAACCAAAAACTAGGTTATTTGAATTTTTCACCTAAATTTTGAGGTTATGTGAAAAAATTGTTAATACAAAAGTTGTAGATCTTTTTATTACCTACAACTTTGCCATGTAACTTTTTTCCATAGGACTTGTATTTTTGCCGGAAATCAAGATAAACCATTTTTTACCCTTAAAAACTCACCACCTCCCACTTCCCGAACTCGGATCGACCGTAATTTATTTTTCCTTTCATTTTTATCATCTTCCCCTCCTTTTCTAATGGGTTTCATCCTACTGTAATTTTTTTTGGGTTCAAAAATTATCGACCCTGGTCTAATTAGGTATTTGATGCATAAATTTTATTCTAAGCAAAATATCGGGATAAAAGTACGGTCGAAGTCAGAATTGCAGACCCACCGTAGAGTTCTAAAATTACTATTGTTTTAGCGCGAGCCACATGCGGCTCTTTGGATGTTGAGCTGTCACTCTTTAGTTCCATATGCAAATATGATATATTTAAAAGAAATACCGCAAGTTGCGGCATGTCGACGACCGGATATTCGACGCATCGAATAGTCTTCCCGATTACTGCAGTGAGGTGAAGAAGCTGGAAGTGCTGACAACAAACAAAAACATTAAAATTTTGTAAATTGTAATTAGTAAACAAAAGGTTGCCGACCCAATACCGCTACGCAGAGAAGTACCTAGAGCTATCTATTTTAGGTACGGTCGGCTGCATAATTGCAGACCCACCGTAGAGCTCCAAAACGGCTGTTATAAGAATGTTTTCAACGCAAGCAAGATTCTAAACACTTGCTTTAGTTGAAGCTTCTAACTCATCAATTTATCAAACACAAATTATTAGAATGAAAACATTCCAATAATAGTAATTTTAGAACTCTACCGGGGGCAGCAATTATGCTACCGACTGTACATTATGTACTCGTGAAAAAAAACCCCCATGCCACAGAACTCACCGTGACTCGTAGGAACGGGATATTCGCCAATCCAGAGTGAGCAAACTGAGATGGCCCTTGCCCTGTTGTAATGGATATTACTTTCATAATACCAATCTATTCTCCTATTTCCTTCTTAAATCATGCCTCTAGAGTTCTAGAACAATCTTTATTTTGCTTAAAACATACGTTTGCTGTACACATGCCCCTCTGGTTTTCTTTTTCTAATAACTAATCAACTAAAGGAAATCTGACCCTATAAAACCTTAAAAAAATTAAAGGAAAGTCATACATATGCAATGTACAAAAAACCTGGGTTTTACGAAGTAAGAATGATTGCTTTACTAGGACTAATTTTAGATTATACATACTTACTAACATAATATACTTTTTATTTAATTGAAAATAAATAAATAATTGAATCCTTGGCAGTAAAATCTATACTAATATTATGAAGCTGAAGAGTTTGTTTGTTTGTTTGAACGCGCTAATTTTAGGAATTACTGGTTCGAATTGAAAAAATATTTTTGTGTTGGATAGTCCATTTATCGAGGAAGGCTATAGGCTACTTTATCCCGATATTCCCACGGGATCGGGAGTGGTGGCGTAAAAGTAGGAAAGCGGACCCCGGGCTCCCGAGAGGGATGCAACCCGGAAACATCGCTCGGATGATGAGGGTAATAGTGTTCAGGACATGTACTAGAAGAACTAGGTAGTAACTTAGACTTCTTTTTATCCGGTACGGGACTTACGCAAAATCCGTCGCGTAGTTTTAAAGATTTAAGCATACATAGGAATATATGGACAGAAAAAGCGACTTTGTTTTATACTATGTAGTCATTTAATGCTTAATTACTGTAATTTGAAATAAAGGTATCTGCCCACTAGACTGGTTACAATAAACGCGTTATACCAACCTACTATGTCCCACTCAAAAGAAAAGGAAGAAACTAAAGAAATCACTTTAATAACGTCTGAACAAAATTTCGAGCCATTTCCATTTAGCACGGCGCAGGAATTAAATCAGTTGCCTGCGTCTGTCTTTCCTGACGTGTAAGTACAATTTGAGCGTCTTCTAGTCACAACACAAGCCTTGCTATTTAGTTTAGCGCTGTGTGCAATGTATTGCAATATTTAATTATTTATTTTTTAATAGATACAATTAAAATAATATTATCAAGATAAGTCAAGTTAAAGTGCTTATTACATTATTTTATCTATCATTTGGAATCAGAGTATGAATAATATCCAAAATTAATACTCAACCTTCGTCTGCCGTCGGGAAAGGATGATGGCAGCCAGTTTACCCCATACCAAGCTTCTAAACCCCTCACCCCCCGCAGGGACAAGCTTTTTTGCGAGCGAAAGAGACCTCGCTCCCCAGTGTTTTGCATTCTAAAATATTTTCAAAGCTCTTACACTGATAAACAATTTTATATTCTAATACAATGTTGATATGGTTTAAATTCCTTTTAAAGCTCCAGTTGAATTCCGCCGTTTTGCAACTAAAGTTTCTATATGAAAAGTGTGAAAAAGTGAGAGAGACGGATAGTGCCGGGCGTCTTGGGCGGGGCGCAAGTTTTCGTGAGTCGTTCAAAGCTTAGATGTCGCTCTACTCATTCGCGTATAAAACGAGCAAGTTAGAGCGAGATGGAGGGATTTTTCGCGTTTTGTTTTTTTTGTTCGGTCTTTATCTTGTGGGAGAAAAACGGTGCGTAGGGTGGTTTGGGGGATGCGTGCAGAGTTTAGGGGGTAAACACTATACCATTTTACACAATTTTATACTACCTATTTTATAGTTTAGTATTTAATGTTTAATCATAGTTCGGTAGTACTTAGGCTTTGTTATAGGAACGAAATTGTAGTCAAAAAGGATTTTCATAATTTTCAATTTACCCGATAAATATGATGCAGTACGAACAAAGGCCTGCTTATCTACTTTCAAATTAATTAGTAATAAAGCTGCGTAAAATTTTGTAAAACCGCGCCGGTAGAGCTGCAATTTCAAACGTTTTTGAATAGGTATACTTATAAAATGGTAATGAGGTAGGTTTCTGTGTGTGAGTGATGATAATTGATGATCCGTTGATGCGGGAAGTTATTCGAAACTAACAATCGAAGCGTTGGGTTTTATTTTACCAATTCGTGGAATATAAATTGGAAATAATGTTGGTCGATATTTTGAATAGGTAAAGGATGGTATATAGTTTTAATTAGGTAGATAGACAGATATATAAAGCGTAGGACCAACTTGAAAGATGAATGTTAATCGCTATGATTTTAACCCTAAACACCCCGACTGACGATAAATGACGCGACCTCTGCGTCAATTGACAGTAAAATAAATTATTATTTTTAAATCTCGTCTGTTGAACTGTCCTTATTCAAATTCCTTTTTCCATTCCTTTTCTTCTTCTTACAACCTTGTCATTTAAGTCATAAATCTTTCCTAAATCTTAGGTATAGCTGCTGAGATTTAGCTCTTAGGTTCGTTAGGTATAGGAAAATATCTTAAGGAAACCGACATGCTCTACAACTTACCTACCACGGTTCGAAGTCATGGGACTTGTTTATTTCGAGTATAGGCACCCCTCTGAAAGAAGGTAGAGGGACAAAGTCAAATTATTCATTCGGAATCAAACAATTTTCATGGGAAATAAACAATACTTTGAATCGTCTCAAAAACTAACTTAGGCTGCATGCCTTCGGAACGAACCCACCAATGAAAAATAGGCACAAGAAAGGTCAAGAAGATCAAATAATTTTGGATGGTATATTAAAAATGGAGCAACTAAAGTCAGGGCCATGGGTTCTTATCACTAAGGTAAGACCTAATCAATGGGTTAATTTCACTTATTGTACTTTTACCATAATAGAAACTATGACGCACAGAAATCACCATGAAAGAAAAATAAAATTATATATTTAAAATCTGTTTCGTTTGCAACGTCCGCATCACTTAACTTTAATAAAAAAGGACCGTTTTCACGACTCAAACACAAAACTAAAATAAAAAAATGTTTGTCAAAAATATTCACAGCATTAGAAGAACAAGTTATGATAATAAATGTTAATAATTCACCTTGCTCCAATTAATAAATTTATTTTCAAAAAATATGCTAATCTTGACCCATGGGAACTAGGGGTCAGGGGTCACTCTATTTCTTTAAGATCATGGGACCTTTGACCCTACGTGTGCCTCTAAGGATTAGAATAGACTACGGATAAAGAGTTTAAAATTGTAAGTAGGTATTTTAATAGATACCAACTTCTGAACTTTATTGAATGGATAAATGTTTTTTTCCTCAGAAGACTTTGATCTCAAGTGCCGATAACTTGGTACTCAAAAATTAATTTCGCGTTCCATTTGACGGGTTTTATATGCCTTGAACTAACTACCCTGCAGCCTTGCTGCCATGTAGTTTTACTCACATAAGTCCTGATTTCCTGGGAATATCGGGATTTAACGTAGCCTTAAAACTCCCAGGTATCGACGGATCAACATTTTAAGTTTCATCAAAATCGGTCGACTAGTTTCAGACCTATTCATTAAAACAAAAAAAAAACTGCAGCGGTAAAGCTATTGCATAGAATTTTTTATCAACATAAACTTACAGTCGTACTATATACAAATACATACACGTTAAGCGAATGCTCGGCCGAGCTACATGGTAGGCGGAGTGGGGGGTGTTAGGTTTTATTTTCGTTACGGAATTTCTTGATTCGGTAGCTGCGCTCAAAGCCCGCGATAAAAGCTATGCAATAGCTTAACAAATACTTTATTTTTATGCTTTTGCCTGCTTAGCAAAATCTCCAAATGCGTAAATCGCCTTGAAAAAAAAAAAGCCTTGAAATGCGATTGGTAAAATTAGTTTTCGTAAATCGTCAGTCTATTATGACCCTAAGACCATGCCACCTTTGACCCTACGTGTGCCTTTAAGATAACCCTTCGTGTCCAGAGTGTCCACTTCATTTGCATGAAGCTAAATTTTAATATAAATATAATCCGTTGGAATTCTGCAACGTAATTGTTATGCATTAAGGTGTGACAGTAAAAATGTTTCTAGTTAAGTCTGTAGACGTGGAATCAGCTCAAGTTATAATCTAGCTTAGTTTAACAAGAATATTTAACTTAGTTTCGATGGAGATTAGGAGAAAATAAGTGGTTATGCAAAAGACGACCCAGTTGGCACAATGGTCACCATGCCAAACACAGGGGTGCGGGTTCGAATCCCGCCTCAGACGTATTTATGCTTAGATATTTGTCTGTGGTCTGGTTGTTTGTTTGTATTATAAGTATATATTTACAACTGAAAAGTATATAAGTAGTACGTATATCCGTTTTCTAGCACCCATAACACAAGTTTAGTTACTTAGCTTGGGGTTAGATGACGATGTGTGGAAAGTCCTGCAAAAAAAACTATGCTATTCTAGGCGCTGTAGTGTTTGAAACATATTGGATAAAAGATTTTTTAACTAGCTTCAAAAAAAGGAATGATCCTGAATTTTTTTTATACTAATATTTTAATACCATATCAACAACGCTCTTACGGAAAACATCTTCCAGTAAAACTTACGTTTTTATTAAAAAAATATCCTAACTTTCAAACTTCATACAACCATGCTAATCTCCAATTCCCACGATACAGAAAAAAAACACATCTGCAATTATAATTTGGTCCAAAATAGCGAAAACAGTTGACCCTTTCACTGGGTCACCTCACCTGTTCTGCATACTAATCTTGCATACTCTTAAAAGTAGTTTAGCATATCAAACTCTTAAATGTTTAGAGAAATTCCCTTTTTCTCACGGCAAGTAATTAGCATGATAATAACACTTTGTAGTTATCATTTCACTTATTTGACTCGCTATTGAACGCGTCTTCTTTTAGGTAGATAGTCAGACATAAAAGGCTTGTTTTGAAGTTTAATTTAGAAAGAAAATAGAAAGATTTACAGAAAAATATTTAATTTGTAATCGAAAACAAACTCCTTTAACATGAAAACATAAGAAAATAAAATATAAAAGGAAATTAGCTCAGCATGAAGTGGTATACAACAAATGCTGATTTTGAGCTGTAATTTTCAGTTTATCAATAAAATATTTATTTCAGAAAATATTTTCAATACTTACAAAAACAATAGGTATTAAAACCCGACTTGATATTTTGACAAAAAGCAGCCTATATTTAATCCAGGTTTTAAATTATCTTCAAACCAAATTGATATTGATTCATTCGTTTTTTCGCGATGATGGAACAGACAGAAAGACATACAGTCCAAATTTTCAAAAATCAGATCTGTGTCGCTCATATTAACATACTATACTTTTACAAATTCGTTTCGAAAAATATTAACCTACTGACAACGGTTTCGTTACTGCTTTAGAATATGTGTGTATATGTGTGTGAAGATGCAGAGTTTTGGCTTGTAACGTTATTTTTAACGATTACCAAACGGTTAAAAGGGTTGTAAAATTAATACGATTTTAGTTAAAACGTCTCTGGATAGGTATTATGTACCCAGGTTTTGTTGCAGTGCAGTGTGCAGCGGTCTTTAAAGATAGCGATTTTTAATTTGCTTTAGTTGGGGTATGTTTTAGTCTTGTTCTGCTAGGGAACACTGATTTTTCGGTGATTGCACAAAAATATCGTGTCAATTTCAGTAAATTGATATTTGAAATCGATTTGTCGATTTCTATCTTTTCGATGCATTCGCACAATCGTCGGACATGTAATTTATTAGATCAGTCTTTCCCAAACTTTGGGTTGAGTTGACCCTCAAAGTCCTCTGTTTCACATTCATAAAAAGATGACGACGTTCAATATGTGTAAGGTCTAACAATATTTGACCGCGTTGGTCTAAGTATCAGAAGATAAGTCGCTTTAATATATTTCTGATGGGAAGCAATATTATCAAAATTCTTGAATTTAGTATAGTAGAGACCTATCTAGACATGCTGTCTTTTCTATTATTAACATTATTGTATGCTGGACCGTTTTTGTACACATTTGTGGCATTAAATGATATCTATCTAATGGTTAATTTGAAGAGGCCATGAAAGTTCTTTTCCACTTTACATCATAGTTGATATTATAACTAAGTTGGGAACGGTAGGACCCGAACTATATATATTTTTTTCAATTTAATTTTAGATGGGGCCTGATCCATCTACACCACAACTTTGGGAAACACTATATTAGATAGAAACTTAATTTCATTTGGTAGATGTACGCGTCATTCTTAATTAGATTTTATAATAGCTACGTTTAATGAACAATGATTGGTTTTTAGTTCGATTTGGGTTCGATGTGCAATTGTGCATTCAACTATGGTGTGGTTGGGTAAAATGAGCTGCCCATTCTCCCCAAATACATTATTTATATTGTACTCTCCCATATAAAGTAGCATGTGTAATTTTTGATAATAGTTTTTATCATTTTTAAACGGTTTTATTTAGCTTTTTATTAATTGAAATTTCACCTCCTTCCTGTTGACAGATTGATCTGAAATTTGGTGCACACCTTGATGATATTAATGTTTTTTAATGATATTGAGCTTATAGGTATTAGTTATTCTAGCGGTTTTTCCCGCATTAGTCGGGATAAATAGAAGTCGCAGAGTGCATTTGCGTAAGGCGGTCGCGGTTTTTCGTTGATAATTCAGTTTTGTCTTGGCGGTTTTTGATGTAAAGTATACAACTACTTTTTCAGTAAAGCTAAGAAGAAGACGAATTTTTTTATGTTTTCAAATACAAATTTCTTCATCTATCCATATCTGTGCTTTTAAATAACTATCCCGTGCAGAGTCTTAATCAATAAGAGATTTGTACATCAATCAATCCCCTGGCGCATTCCCTATTTGGGGTCGGCCCTCCTGATACTTGATCGCCACATATTGCGATCTTGAGTCACTGCTGGCGTTAAGCCTAGCATCAATAAGAGATTTGTACATGTCATTATTTCATTTAAGCTTTGATGTTTGAAAATGTTAGTTTTTCACGTTGTTCCAATAATTTGTTATTGTTAGATTTTGAGTATCTACGCATTGGGTACTTATATAATAGTAGATTTATCTTAGTTTTGAGTTTCGGAAGAAATTTTCGTAAAGTTATATCTCCACATAGATTGTGCACGTGTTTTCATCTCAACAGCTAAATTGTAACTGTAACAGTGAGTAGCTTACGCTGCAACATTGCCGATCCCAATATAACTCCATTCAATATTCGTATTTCCAAAAAGAAGTTGCCAGTGATGTGACCTTGCTTTCCTGAGTTCGTTTTTCGTTTAGCACGCAGGCGCGGTAGGCCCCGGATCAATGCCAAAAACGGGGGGTGTAACGTCCCCGCGGCCCTCCGAAAGTAAGCTGAGATTCTAAAGGGTTTACCCGTAGGTAGGATGGTAGGTTCGTCGTTGCCTAGCAACCGCGCCTTCGCATCCCTCGCTCGATATACTCCACAGAAATTAAATTGACATCGAACGCTTGCGAAATGACATGAAAGCTCAATCAATCAAAGTGGGTTTGAATTTGGAATCTAATGTATAGATAGAGGGCTTCGTCCCAACTCAACCCGATCCCATCTCTACCCGATTTTAAAATACCTATCAAAAAATCCCAACTCTACCCGATATGATAAAAAGTTCAGTCAAAATTAAAAACATTTAAACGATATAAAAATGCTTTAACCGTCAGCATATTTATCACCAATGACAACAATCGACATTTATCTCAATCCTAGATGCAAAAACAATTATTCTGTTTCCATCTTCACACAATAATATATCAAGCAGTAAAGAACATTTAAATTTTTCAGTAATTCTGAAAAAGATCCAAAAAAATAAATTCTACCGGTTTTACTTACCAGTGCTTGCCTCCTTACAACAATTATCATTTTATTTAAACTGCAAGTTTTACATCGTCATCCCAATCATAATACTATTAAATAATGATTGTAATATTTTTTGTATGACTAAAATTTTTACAATTTTTCATGTCAACTCTACTCTTACTTTTTTCTCTAGGCAAGAACGAAATCGGGTAGAGTTGAGATTTTATCGCGAGCTTTGAGCGCGGCGACCGAATCAAGAAATTCCGTAACGAAAATAAACCCCCCTCCCCCCACTACGCCTACTGTACGAAGCTCGCACGATGCAATAGCTTAACCGCGGCAGTCCCCGAGTGCCACACGTTTTTTGTTAAGTATTTTAAAATCGGGTAGAGTCGGGACGAAGCCACAGATAAGTATTACTATTTTCGTAGATTTATATAAAAATATTTCTTACTAGCTGCGCCCCGCAGTTTCGTCTGCGTATGTCAATATCGGGATCAAAAATATGTAATTCCCCAGCCATTAAACTAAGCCGATTTTCATCCAAATCGGCTCAGTCGTTTGAGCGGTTAGAGGGAACAAACAAACAACCAAATAATATGTATATGGTGTATTGTATTTAGGTTTAATTCGGTTTTGTCTTCTTTTTTGACGACGTCTTCTTTTTTTTTTAACTACCCAGTCGGCATGGTTCGGTTTGATTCCCGCCTCAGACAAGTATTTATGCTTAGATACTTGTCTGCCATGTGGTCTGGTTGTTACTATGTATTCTTAGTATATAATATTAAAAAAATAAAAGTATATAAGTTGTAGGTATATCCGTTGTCTAACACCCAAACCACAAGTCTAGTTACTTAGCTTGGAGCTAGATGGCCATGTGTGGAATGTCCTGCAATATTTATTTATTTATATATTTTTTTGGTTCATTATGAGGGTTTTATTGACTGTGTGTATTTATTGTACTACAATTACAGATTTTATGCTTTCTCAAAAGGTTGAATTAGCTACATACCTTAGAATTATAGGCTTGATGTAAAATGAGACGTTTGTATTTTGCCAATCCAAGTTATTTTCATTGAGGTACAATCTACCTCATAATTTTCTTTAATCGAGGGATCGTGGGGGGTGTATAACGATGCTAAGAGATATCTTTGTTGGGGACGCTCGAATAGCTGAGTAAATTGATGATTTTTAATTAAAAAATGTTTTTAGAGCTTGCTGTTACTTTATATTTTTACTACGTCAGTGTCTCTTCACTACATAGTATAAAATTAAGTCAACTTTCGCCGTCCCTATGTCCCTATTTCCCTATGTCCCTATGTCCCTATTTCCCTATGTCCCTATTTCCCTATGTCCCTATGTATGCTTAGATCTTTAAAAAACGGATTTTGATGCGGTTTTTTTTAATAGATAGAGTGATTCAAGAGCAAGGTTTATACATGCATAATGTAGCCGTGCGAAGCCGGGGCGGGTCGCTAGTTAAAATATAATTTACATATATAATATACTGAACCGAATATAATTATAATTACTACGAACAGCTCTTTTTACCTCTTTAGCAGTCAAATTTTCTAAAGTCCTGAAAGGTACCCCCTGTCCCCCCATGCGAAGTCTCAGACTCGTAGTAACTTACTTTTATTTTATTTTTATTTTCGTTTATTTGGGGAAACATACAGAACTATGATAGAAATATTTACAACAATATAGCAACCCGCCCTGGCTTCGCTCGGCTATATTATGCATGTATTATACATATAAACCTTCCTCTCGAATCACTCTATCTATTAAAAAAAACCGCATCAAAATCCGTTGCGTAGTTTTAAAGATTTAAGCATACTTACAAAGGGACATAGGGACATAGGGACGGCGAAAAGTGACTTTATTTTGTACTATGTAGTGATATAAAAAACCGTTAATCCAACAAAGTTTCCACTAATTCATAATACTTATATAAAGTGAAACATTGAACAAAAACAAAGAGAAAGTTATCCTTACAATAAGTTATTAGGTACTAGCGACCCGCCCCGGCTTCGCACGGCTGTATATGCATGTATTATATCTAAGAACCTTAATCTTTAATCACTCTATCTATTAAATAAAATCGCATCAAAATCCGTTGCGTAGTTTTAAAGATCTACAAAGGGATACTATGTAGTGTTAGTGATAGTGATGAAGATAAAAAAAAACTGGTTGCCTGTAAAGTCGGTATACGGGCGAAAGTTTTACGTGACAACAACTGTGCTCGAGTGGAAGGGACGCGTGCCTTTCACTTTTTATGTCTGTCTCTCTCGCTCTTAGGCGGGCTAACCATGCCCGAGTGGAAGGGACGCGTGCCTCTCACTCGCTCTCATTGTGAGCGCATAACGTCAGCGGAGCGTAACGCAGTTTCTTGAAGTGTCACCCGGCAAACCAATTTATAAAACGTTGTCACGTCAAAATATTTAGTATTTTCTAGAGGTTAAGGTGTTTATGGTAATGTACTTTCAGAGATTTCTTTATGAATCTTTTTCTTTTTTCTTACCTAACTGTTGATAAAATTAGTAGGTAAAATGAATAATAATTAAATAAAATAAATATTGCAGAACATTCCACACATCGCCATCTAGCCCCAAGCTAAGTAACTACACTTGTGTTATGGGTGCTAGACAACGGATATACTACTTATATTATACTTTTCTTTTGTAAATATATACTTATAATACATAGAAACAACCAGACCACAGACAAATATCTAAGCATAAATACTTGTCTGAGGCGGGAATCGAACCCGCAACCCTGTGTTTGGCAGTCTGGCATGGTGACCATTGTGCCAACTGGGTCGTCGAATGAATCTTTTTCTTTTTCCTTACCTAACTGTTGATAAAATGAGTACCTAAAATATTCTCATCCTGAGGGAATGGAATTAATTGCCTTGCCTGAGTCTGTCATTCCTGACATGTACAATTTGGGGGTCTTCAAATAATAAGAGAATACCTAGGCATCTTCTAGATATAGTATTTATTCTACTTTCAAACCGTTATCTAAGTAAGTAGGTTGTTATTTAAAACAGGTATAAGATTTTGTTTTTTTACGAAAGCGAAAAAGATTGATGACTTAACACTTTCGTGTCAATTGAAATTTAGGCAAGCAAAAAAGGTTTTTATTGCTTACTAGCGACCCGCCCCGGCTTCGCACGGCTATATTATGCATGTATTATACATATAAACCTTCCTCTCTGAATCACTCTATCTATTAAAAAAAACCGCATCAAAATCCGTTGCGTAGTTTTAACGATTTAAGCGGTCAAAGGGAAATAGGAACAGAGAAAGCGACTTTGTTTTTATACTATGTAGTGATTTTTTAAGAACACTGATTAAACAACAAATAGTTCTCTAGCGTCTTAAAAGAGAGGATTATTTGCATGATTTTTAACAGAGTTTTTTTACATCATTACATAGTATAAAACAAAGTCGCTTTTCGCTGTCTGCCCCTATGTATGCCTAGATCTTTAAAACTACGCAACGGATCTTGATGCGGTTTTTTTATAGATAGAGAGTGATTCAAGAGGAAGGTTTTGGTACATAAAACAAAACTACCACGCGTACGAAGTCGCGGGGAACAGCTAGTTGATAATAAAAGAAAAAAAATAACACTTCAAGAAACCATTTTTTCTGTGTTCAAGCCGCATAAATACGAGATAGATGTTTGTTTACGCAGAGCTACCCCCTATTTCTACCTACCGTAGGACTACTAAGGTGAAAGGGTACCTGCGATCTCTCCATACAAACGTAGTCGACTGTTTCCTCCCTGGATAATGACACTAGCACAAATATTTTTGTGCCATAAAACCTATAACTGCCATGACTATGCCCCTAAATATTTTTTATTTCATTTTCTAATTACCATAGAAATTAGGATTAAAAAAATATTAACAAAAAATAGCGGTCATGGTAGTTATAAGTTTTAAGCACCAAAAATATTTGCTCTTGTGTCATTATCAAGGGAGAAAACAGTCGACTACGTTTGTAATAGTTTCATGGAAAGAGCCCCCGGTACCCTTTCCTCCTAACTATTCAGTAGTAGGTATATAAACACATCAAAGACAGTGAAAGCGATGCCTTGACCCACTGTTTACCGACACATAAACGAGACATAGTGCAGGGAAAGCGAGAGTGGCTAATGGACGTTAGAATATCGATAACGATGTGGTTGCAGCACTAATAATAATATTAGAACCGCAATTTACACATTCGTTTCACAGTTGTATAATTTTGAAATTGAAAGTTTTGATGCATAATAGTTGATTAAGCGAATCATCACGATTTTCTTGATGATTGTACTTGACTGTTTGACGCCATACAAAAAAAAATGGGACGAATATGGGATGGAAAATATTTTTCATTACTCATACTCCGAAAGTAGGTCTAAATATGCCTGAAAAGCGTGTAGAAAATAAAACTTCCAGCTTCCGGCTTTTCGCTTTCACTGACAGCTGTCATGTCAAATTATGGCTTCGCACGACTTGTGCAATGTGCATATAGCCAGTATCAGTATCATTATATATTAGGAACTTCAAAACCTAACCTCCTTGCTTTAGCGTCGCGTCGTAACCGTCGAATACCTATAAATAAATAGCATTAAGTACCTACCTACTTTATTGGAAATTTCTATTAAAAAAAAAGTATTATTGTTTTTGTTTACTAGGCAAAATTGCAACAAATTGATTGATTCACTATCGATATATTACTAATTTAGCAATATTTCCCATCACTACAAGGGAAACAACAAGTTATATGCCTAAGACATGAACTTGTGAGGTCAAAGGTCAATGTCCTAGTGAAAGTTACCACATATACGTACGTGTGTGCGTGGCATTAGAGAACTACATGGACACAATCTATTCATGAAATCAGATTGCAAATGTGTTTATTAGAGCAAATAAATTCGAATTAATTGCATTAGGTATTATTGTATTTAACTAGGGATGTGCCGAGTTTATCGGTGTGAAGAAAAATGACAAAATTAAAGTAAATTTTTTATATTATTTAGTTTGATTCATTTGCATGAGTTAATAGAATTTTTAGAAAAAAAGAGTTTTAATTTTTTTTTTATAGGATGGACCTTATAAGGTTCCCTGAAAGATACCGCTTTTAGCTGTATGGCCGCCTATTGTGTTACTTTATGATTAAATTTGATTATTATAATGTTTTTATTTTTTTAACTTTGTGTGTGCAATAACGAGTTCCATTTATAAGTTACTAGCGACCCGCCCCGGCTTCGCATGGCTATATTATGCATGTATTATACATATAAACCTTCCTCTTGAATCACTCTATCTATTAAAAAAAACCGCATCAAAATCCGTAGCGTAGTTTTAAAGATTTAAGCTTACAAAGGGATATAGGGACATAGGGACAGAGAAAGCGATTTTGTTTTATACTATGTAGTGATAGTGATAGTGAAGGGGTAGATAAATTAAACATGAATGAATTAGATAGCCACATCTAATACAAATAGGCAATCACCTGTTACACAGTAGGTATTTTAGTAGGTATTTGCGGGAAGTGGACGTAACAATGTGATTAGAGCATTAGCTGTGTAACCATAGCGTTTAGAAGTACGGTTCGCAGGTTAAATTAGATTAGAATAAATTTATTAATATGCGATTTTGAACTAAGTGGTAGGCCGTGAAATATGGTGACTAGACAAGCCTACAGTCGCGACTAAAGTTGAAGTCAAAGTCAATTTTTTTTCATTTGGATTCATTTACATGAAATGACATTGAAGCGTCTTAAAAATGTTAGTAATGATTATATCTATTTGTAGGTACTTTAGCCTGTAATAAAAAATAAATGTTTATTATTTCTAATAGATAATAACACCATCCCCTGGCTAAAGTTATGGTGCCAAGTGACTCGCCGCGTTCCATTATGTTGTCCAGGGATGCCGTTCTTCTTCTAAGCGAGCATGTTACATCCTCGACCTCATTGTCGCGCCACCTTCGGATGAGGTGAGGTAAAAGGCAAGTCAATATTGCTAAAATAATAATAGATTGTAACAGATTGATAGCGAAGAGCCTTGAGCAACACCTCAAGAGGCTCTCGCTGGATGGCTGGGACGAGGGTCAGATTTAGAAGGTAGTCCGCCTGTATACGGACGTAACGTCAGAAGAAGCCTTTCTCTGTAGCCCTAATTATCTGTAGCCTGAGGTCTTGCCTTGTTTAGGTTTTTATAATAATTAACTGTTTTTGTGCAAAATTATATTGAGTACCTACTTGCACATTTAATTTAATTTGTTAGTATTAAGTTAGAATTTTTAGTAAGTTTTAATATTCATTTATATATTTTGTAATCAGTTTGTTTTTCTAAAAATGTATTTCTAATAAAAATAATAAATAAACGTAATAGATTGTTTTGCTATCGCTCCAAGCGTTGAAGGTAGGATGCGATAATACGTATTGACGCTCGCATATACTAAATACCATGCAATTACCATCAATATGTTTAGACAACAATCTATTCAAAACAATCTGTGGTTTTAGGATGGTAACTATTGAATCATTTCGGTTTCAGTTCATTTACAGAGGTGATTGATTCGTTTTTAAGGTAAGAATAGGTTGAAGAATAGGTTGGTTAGAATAGGTTTGGTTATTGATTCATAAGTCATAATTTGATAAGCTTGTTCACCATCTAATCATTATAAATTATAATTTAAACCCTTTTACAAAAAAATTATTTTATGGGTTTGGGGCGGTTGGTCAAGGGTGTGTTTGGCGTTTGGTTTGGAGTATTTCGTAATTTTTATCAGCAAAAGCGTTGAATAGGTAATTAATTTTCTTCATAAATTGAATTGCCGCATGAAAACAGACAAGGAAGTTAGGTGTTTAGCCTCTAAATTCCATGAATATATTGAATTTTTCTGCAAAATGTAGCTACTGCATGTAGGTCCTATGACTTAACTCAAAAAACACATAGACCTAGAAATAAAAACTGCACAAACGGGCAGCCATGGGGCAGCCTTATAACTAAAAGCAATCAAAATTACGAAAAGCAAACGTTAGGAATATAGCCATACCTACATAATTAAAATGATTAATTACAATAAATTAAAAATAACAAAAAATATAAATAAAATAAAATGTATAAATTTCTAAAAATAAAAAACAAAATTAATATCAAGCAAGTCGATCACAATAATATCTAGAAACTAAATTAAGTAGCTTATCTTGTCATACCATACCTACACCTAGATATAGGTAGGTAGGGACCTATACCTACCGCACCTAAAGTATCCCTTACCCTAATATAATTTAGGAAATGCATCATCAATCACTCCGCTGGGGGAGTTAAGTCGACACATGTAAATTTTTAGTCTAAATTATCCGAAAGGCGGGCGTAGGTAACGTTAAACCGAAGGGATTCTAAACAAATTTGTTTTAAAACTCCGGAAATGGTCGTACCAAATGTTATTGGAAACGTGGGAGCCGATCATTAAAGCTACGTTCACACTTCACTACATAGTATAAAACAAAGTCTCTTTTTCTGTCCCTATTTCCCTTTGACTGCTTAAATTTTTAAAACTACGCAACGGATTTTGATGGGTTTTTTTAAATAGATAGAGTTATTCAAGAGGAAGGTTTATATGTATAATACATGCATAATATAGCCGTGCGAAGCCGGGGCGGGTCGCTAGTTAAGTTATAAGTACTAACTGAGATTAATTATCGCGCGATTTTGAGATTTCTCTCGTTCCTTTATTTAGTGAGATAGTGGGTCAAACGCTGATCTATATTTAAAAAATATAAAAAAACTAGCGACCCGCCCCGGCTTCGCACGGCTATATTATGCATGTATAAACCTTCCTGTTGAATCACTCTATCTAGGTATTAAAAAAAACCGCATCAAAATCCGTTGCGTAGTTTAAAAGATTTAAGCATACAAAGGGATATAGGGACATAGGGACAGAGAAAGCGACTTGGTTTTATACTATGTAGTGATAGTGATTGTCATCTGTCTGTAAAGTCGGGTTACGGACGATAATTTTACGTGATAACGTCATAAGAAAGCATTGATGGTAACTATAGCAACGATAATACGTTGCTATGGTAACCCTGACAATAACATGACGGACGACGGGAACGTGAGCGATGACGTCACACTTGTTTGTGAGTGCCGGTGTTCATCGATTTATAAGAGGTTATTACGTCAAAACGACGAATAAAATACCAGTGATGTTTACCCGACTACAATAAAGTCAGGATTGTATTTTCCAAAATCCTTTATTAGTGAATGCCTACGTCATTATAATTATCTGTGTGCCAAATTTCAGTTAGCAACTCGTCTAAAACGCAACTGGGAACTTGTCATAAAAGCATTTTGTCCAACTTGTTAATGGTCTAAAAAATTTTACCTTTATCCGTCCATTGGTTTTGAGCTATGCGTTAAAATATAATCACTACATAGTATAAAATAAAGTCACTTTTCGCCGTCCTTATGTCCCTTTGCATGCTAGATCTTTAAAACTACGCAACGGATTTTGATGCGGTTTTTTAAATAGATAGAGTGATTCAAGAGGAAGGTTTATACATATAAACCTTCCTCTTGAATCACTCTATCATTATACATATAATACATGCTTAATATAGCCGTGCGAAGCCGGAGCGGGTCGCTAGTTATATGTATATACCAGTCAATTTTATATTATAAAATGTTATTTTAATATTTTTTGAAAATACTCTACATTTTCATAATTTTAATATCTCAGAAAAAATAACAAAAGAATAAGTAGGTATGCATTATGTAACTAAACATCACAAGCGATTACACAGGCTCTCCGTTTTAACCCTTTTCTACCCGAAAGAGGGTCAAAAGGGGGCCGTAATAAAACCAAAAAAGATATTTCACTGGAAAGAGACCATTACATCGGTCTTGGGTAAAAATGCCCGGGTATCATTAATTAGTGGAGGAGGATGGGCAAACAAGGCCCGTTTTAGAGGCAAATAATCGGCGCCTCATTTACGGCCGATAGAACCCCCCTGTGTTTACTAGTCATTAGGCAGAAGATCGCTCGGGTCCGATATTAAGCAACGGTTAAATAAATATCTATGTGTACCTACTTTTTATAGGGTTTTTGATCGTTGAACTTTGTTCTGTAAGGTAGATTATTGATCCGTATACAAAATTTCAATCATCATCATCATATCAGTCACAAGTCCACTGCAGAACAAAGACTTCCAAAACGGTCAGTCGCATGCTCTGTGCGTTCAAAAAAAAAGTTTCCATAAAAAAAACTTTAATTTATCCCTTTGAATGATTAATTTGAAACATATAAACATAAAAAAACGAAAACCCATCGCTTCGCCACTTATCGCTTCTAACGATTTCTTCCAGGCAAGCGTAGGATGGAAATGGTCTCGTCTAGTGTGGTAATTAAAATGTAGAAAGGATTAACGTTTTGTCTACTTCCGAAGTCGACACAAAATCTCATTAAAATTACGAACACTGGGAGTGTGACTGAAATTATTATCACATTCTGGCGAAGCATTTCAGTAAAACCGGAATTAAGAACCCAAAACACATTAACCCAAGAATGCTGCAGTAAAAAATATTCGGTCCACACTTAAAAATGAGTCCCTCCCTTAATTTCCGTGGTGTGGTCGCGACAAGCGTAATTTTTCTCGCACCATTTACTCAAGCGTCCGTCATTTTACGAATTCCTGATTTTACCCCACCTACCTTCAGGGTGTGATGTTGAATTATGTAAAGTTTTTTCGCCGATGACGTCTTTGTTTATTGATAATTACATAAATATACTTTGATATTATTTTGTCGATTTTTATGAATAAAAAATCCAGAGTCTTATTATTATATATTTATTAAGAGCCTACACTTCTTTTCTTCCATTAATCGCGATCTGAAGGCCAATTCTCGTAAATAACATTGTTTAAATTACATTTCAATATCATCCCGATTGCATTTCGATTGCAAAAGAAACCTTGAAAGTCAGTTTTTTTAATACAAAAAGCTAACTTTGAGGGTATTTTGAGCTACTTTGATGGTATTATTTGTGATCGAAATGCAATCGAAATGATATTGAAATGTAATTTAAACAATGTTATTTACGAGAATTGGCCTTCTGAGCTATTTTGCACACCAATCATTCACTGCAAAATCTTGACTTTCTTTTGAAAAATATCATACCTAAATCAATTCACGCACATTTCAAACCGATGGATCGAGCTATAATTTAGCATATATAAGTAGGCGTCGGCTAAGAAAGAAAGTCGCAAGCAAAAGCTATAACTTAACAAAATTTCTAACTAACAACGGAAAAAGCACATCTCAAACTGCTCGCTGGTTTATAAATTACTTAGATGCACAAGAAGTTTTTTAATTTAACTTAGATGGTAAAAGTAAGGTATTTTTGAATCTAGTAATTTTTAAATATCTGTAAACCGATAATTGCTTTTAATGTTTACGTAAAGCATTCAATCTCCGTTAATTTTGAATTTGAATCTTGAATGTGCGAACTAAGATTTTAATCACGAGAAAATTCAAAGTGGTCCTATTTTAGTAAAAGTGTTAAAATGCAAATTACGAATTAAGTTATGCTATTTTATGCTATGTGTTGCTATGCATTTGAATGAATTTAGTGAAAATTTATTCACGAATAACTTTAGTCTTCGTGAGATTTAAGATCTCTTTGAATATGCAAAGATGGGCAAAGGGTTCTTATTTCATAATTTGCCATCGTCTCGGACGGTGTGTTAGTGTTATAAACTGTTTGCTTAGAATGTGTTTTTTTTTTGTTAGGTTTTTTAAATTCATTTTATAAATGGCCAGCGTCTCGGTTGTGTTTAGTGCTTAAAATATTTTCTTAGAATTAAAATGTCGTTTTGATTTTAAAGAGTAATTCTTAACTCCATTAGTGAAGGTGAAAATTATGCGAAAGGTAAGTGAAAAATGATTGTTTTTTGATTTTTTTTCTGTGGTAAATTATTTGTTTTTATGAGTATTGTGTATCTACTAAATCTATAATAGGTAGTGGTAGTGCGATAGGAGAATTTCATGTCTATATCCCGACCTAAGGTCAGGAAATCTTCTTCAAACGTAAGTCGGACCTCAAACGTCAGGGGTTAATATAATTCAAGGGACACTTTAGTTACGTGCTACTCCTACAGGCTCAGTGATAATATTATGGTAATCTTTAAAATATTTTAATCTCGAAAATTCCGTAATATTTTCGCGGGCACCCTTTCCCGTCCATTTACCATGGAAGATGCGTCATACCGATAGTAACACCATAATGGCTGACGTTAAATGCCTTCAATGGCGTCGTTAGGGTTCCAAATTAAAAATGACCGTGATACAGCGTTTTCTTTTTTGTTCCAAAAGGGAGGTGGATTTCGTTGAAAGAATATTTCGAAGGGACCTTTATGACCCGGGGTGTAGGAGGGTTATTATATTAGGGGGTTGAAGGGTTAGGTAGCTGACGCTGCTAAAATATAATGAGATCCTTTTTATATTTTGTAATCACATTTTTATTCAAGTTATGCTTCGTTTACTCGTAGAATTTTCGGTAATGGGAAAATTAATGGAAAATTTCAAATAATGCTGGTTATGGTTCTGATCGGAAAATAGGCAGTGTAAACTCTCTACGGAGCTTTTGTGTTCACTCATGAGATTGACAGCGCATTTAATAGTAAGTAGGTATATCTGTTTTAATGGCGTTCGTATTTTAATATTTTTGGACAAGTATAAAAATTTTGCACTTAATATGATTTAAAGTGCAATCATTTTGAGCAAAATTAAACTAATAATTAATTTCGCGGGTCTTAATCGCTTATTTTTTTCTCGACGTTTCGTCTATTTTGCAATTTCAACAGCATTAGCATATGATTATTGCAACATAGTCAAAAGACGACGTAAGAGAAATAAAATATACACGTTTTAGACCCGGAAAAAATACACAGATTCGTAATCTTCTTAAATTTCTTACATGGTAGAATAATTTTGACGTGACAACGTCTTATAAATTGGTTTGCCGGGTGACACTTCAAGAAACTGCGTTACGCTCCGCTGACGTTATGCGCTCACAATGAGAGCGAGTGAGAGGCACGCGGGCATGGTTAGCCCGCCTAAGAGCGAGAGAGACAGACATAAAAAGCGAAAGGCACGCGTCCCTTGAGCACAGTTGTTGTCACGTAAAACTTTCGCCCGTATTCCGACTTTACAGGCAACCAGTTTTTTTGTATTGTCAACCGTTTTGGTTTCAAAATAACGATATTTTTTTTACCGAAAACAAAACTCGTTTTGGACGGATTAACCGTTTACTTAACCAACTGAAAATTTCTGCCGGTTTTCATAATATTAAACGTTAAAAGTTGTTACGAAAATTATAATTAATGGAGTAACAGGGCCTAGCAGGGTTAAAGAATATTTTTTGGCGTGAAACCGTTCGGCCTAAGCCAGGGTGCGGGCCCATTTGCCCTGTCATACCCTAGCTGTTAATTAGTATTTTAATTAAAATTAATAGGCTATTACGAATTTTTAAGAAGATTTTTGTGAATTTTATAATGTGTAAGCGTTTGATAAAATTAAAGTTACTCAAGCGTTTTAATTGTTTGGGTTTGTACCTAAGTACCTATAGGTAGGTATTAAGCAAATTTAATTAATTTTATTTAACAATAATAAAATCGGAGGTTACCTACAGTTAGGAACGGTTTGGAATTTAAGGTCTTAGCCAACAATACTGGAGCCAACAAAGAAGTTACCGGACCAATATTTTTCGCCGTACATTCTCGATCTTCTTTTGTTGACATTATGTGACGTTTTCAATAAAAGTGCTGTATAGGCGAAGACACATTATAGAAAGAAAGAAGAAAAAAAACATTTATTTGGACAAGCATACGACACAAGACAGTCAGAAAAGTAGTAACAAACATAAAAGTACTGACTTTAAAACAAAGTATAAAATGAAAACGAAAAAATAAGAGAATTCCATCGCAGGAAGAACCTTGTTCTTTGCTTGACCCGTTAGAAAACAAACAGATATTGGTCTGCGTGAAAACCACACTCTATGGATAAAAAAGTCCAAAATTCTCACGCGTGAAAGTGGTGCGTTTCTTTTACTTGTTTTACCAATGGATATCGACGAACCGCCTTTCGATTTCATTACGGACGTCCGATGTTTTTATTTTTAAATCACGCTCGTGCTCCACGCGCTCGCGTTTTTTATTCCCCGCAGTTTCGCCCGTATTTTTTTATCCACTGTTTTTTATGCACACGGCCCGCAAACAATGCCATCGCGGCCACAGAATTAACTCCTGACTTTTTGCCTTTTGGCGCCAATAAAAATATTTTAATTCAACACAAGCGTGTTAATTAATAATTAATATTTTTCGACGACCGCCGTTTAATGGGCTCGTTTAACATGTGTTCGGCGCGATTGTTTTTTCCCTCATCGTTTTCATGAATGGCATGATGACGTAATAGGTTAATGTCAGTCGGCAATTTTACGTTTTTATTGGACGCCGCGTTGGTTTTTTTTGTGTTTCGGGCGTGAGCCGGTCAATGAAATGCATCGAGATTTAATTTCAATGTCATTATCACTTTCACAATGAGCTGATGGCTTTAAATGTGTACGAATTTTTCGTTGCACTTTTTGTGGGGGAACAACTAGTGGTTGTTTGGGAAAAGTATTGTTTACATTAATTTTACACAGACCATACGTAAAATTATTGGCAGATTTTTAATAGTTGTTATGTAGCTTACTAGCGACCCGCCCCGGCTTCGCACGGCTATATTATGCATGTATTATACATAAAACCTTCCTCTTGAATCACTCTATCTATTAAAAAAAACCGCATCAAAATCCGTTGCGTAGTTTTAAAGATCTAAGCATACAAACGGACATAGATAGAAACATAGGGATATAGGGACGGCGAAAAGTGACTTTATTTTATACTATGTAGTGATAGTGAAGACTACTGTTACATACTAACTTTAAAGGTGCTGAAAGTGTTCTCAGTAAAAAGACCTGAAAATGCATTGTTGGTCTTCGAACGGAAATCACTGATAGGATTTTTGTAGCGTCAGGCGAATACTGCACCATGAAAGCTACATCTGCACAGAGATTTTAACTTCATTCAAATTATATAATTATAATCTTTGCTTTCTCATGTTCACTGAATAGTATCAAAAAGAGTTAGTCCGATGGTTAACGCAGAATCGGAAGTCATAAACTTGGGTGAATTGTTGGAGTTCTCAAAGAACTTAGGGTCGTAAGGTCGCTTTAAAAACTGAAAGATAGTGGCATAGAAATGGATTGAATAAGGTGTTAAAGTAGGCTCAGACCCATTGAGGGCTGTTAAGTAACTAAATTTACTTAATTAAAATGTGTAATAATCTTGATAGATGTTAACGTAAAAATGTATACGTTTAGGTTAGGTGTAGGTGTGCAATTTCGGTTTGAAGCGACAAACCTAAATTGCATGCCTTACAGCTGAGTAAAGTCATTCTTTGAAAATTCTGCAACACCAATATTATGGACCCTTATCACTACATAGTATAAAATAAAGTCACTTTTCGCCGTCCCTATATATCCCTATGTCCCTTTGTATGCTTAGATCTTTAAAACTACGCAACGGATTTTGATGCGGTTTTTTTAATAGATAGAGTGATTCAAGAGAAAGGTTTGTATGTATAATTAGCAATAAATGATTTATGAAGCTAAATCATTGCCGACACAAGTTAAGAAGATCTTAAAGGCAATTCTGTAGAGTAGGTATACCCAAGTATGTAAATTCCCGATTGCTTTGTAACGTTTTCCAAAAATACATTGTATCCCCATCTTCAACGACGCGTGCTCAAAACGACCGCACCGGCAAAACCGGCTAAGATCAGACGCAGAAGGTCAATATTTGACCTCTCCGCTTTGATTCCCGAACCCCTGTTCGCGACCTGTTCTAATTTTGCTTTCAAAATTCAGAGGGTAACGTATTTTATTTTGACAATAGGTTTGTAACGTTGACAAACTAAGAAAGGTTAGCGAATTGTATAACTTATTTCTGCCGTTTGCCTACATTTGCTTTGCCTTTGTTGCGTTTACCTTTGGCGTCCTTTGGGGTCCAGACGCCTTAAAATTTTATAGAGAAGTTTCAAAATTACTATGGCCAAAGGGCTGGCGCCAACCTCGGACACCAGTTAGGCATCGCCATCTAACAAGGTAACGCAGACAGTCTATGGACTTTTATGTCCAAACTAGCTGCGCCCCGCAGTTTCACCCGCGTAATAATTTTCTGCCTGCCGTTCTTCATTTTTTCTTGTTTAATAACCTTCTTCGGACAATAACAAATATAACAAAAAAAGAATTAGCAAAATCGGTCCAGCCATTCACGCGTGATGCGATGACCAAGGGAAATAGGGATTCATTTATATATATTAAATATTATAAGATGGGGGTCCCAATGAAGAGGTAAGTACCTATGTCTTGTGAAAAGCGCTCAGTAGGCGTTTATCGGACGAACTGTTAGTAACCTACCTATCTAAAAGTTTCCAAAAGGTTTGTCTTACCTTAATGATAAGTAGTTCCGAAGGCACACAGCCTAATTTAGTTTTTAAGACTATTCAAAGTGAACACATGCACTGTACATGATTTTAAACGAATAAATATTTTGAGTTGAGTACCTGAGGAAGTGTAATTTTTTTTTAAGGACATTACACACATTGCAATCTTCCCCCAAACTAAGTAACTAGACTTGTGTTATGGGTGCTAGACAACTGATATACTACTTACATACTTTTTCTTTTGTAAATATATACTTATAATACATAGAAACAACTAGACCACAGACAAATATCTAAGCATAAATACTTACTTGAGGCAGGAATCGAACCCGCAGCCCTGTGTTTGGCAGTCCGGCATGGTGACCATTGTGCCAACTGGGTCGTCAATATACTAGTCCATGCTATTCAGCGGGCCGATCGCCATCTTCTTAAGGTCGTAGCACATAGTTGGCACAATGGTCACCATACCGTTCGTTATATGCCGGACTGCCAAACACAGGGCTGCCTGTGTTTGGCAGTCCGGCATGGTGACCATTGTGCCAACTGGGTCGTCAATAAATCAGTCAGTAAATAATATTACTATTGTCCTCAAAGTAGGAACATGACTTCGCAATAAATATTAACATTTTGCACATCGTCGTAGAGGACGAGTGGTCTGTTAGGGACAGTGCTCATCTCTATCGACCGCCTTTTACGACGTAAACAAACGTGGGACCAGTGGCTCTCAAACTTAATATGTGACAAATTTTAGTTAAAATATAAAGTGAGTCAAATTCCTACCGAAACACAAGAAACTTGTCTCATTTAGGAAGTAAAAGTTCGTGGAAAAAAATTATGGAAAACGGTTTTTTATTGTATTTTCCCTGTTCTTTTAATTAG
The DNA here is from genome assembly GCA_907269075.1 of Idaea aversata. Taxonomy (NCBI): domain Eukaryota; kingdom Metazoa; phylum Arthropoda; class Insecta; order Lepidoptera; family Geometridae; genus Idaea; species Idaea aversata. The sequence goes on from OU026100.1 coordinate 4,278,264, forward strand.
ACCTCTATTGTTTTTGAAGTTATACTTCTTTAGGCGCGTTATGAAAAAATGATGAGAGTGAAATTTTACAAAAGCGTCACACAAAATTCTCACGTCACACAAAATTCTCACGTCACACAAAATTCTCACGTCGGACGAGTTTTTTGCCGGACGAGTTTTTTGTCGGACGAGTATTTTGTCGGACGAGTTTTTTTTTTTTTTTTTTTTTTTTTTTAAATGCCAAAGAAGTATAACTTCTCACGCGCGTACATAAGTACACGCACCCATTTTTTTATTAACCGTAGGTAATCAACAAAGCCGAAATCGCGTAATTAGATTTATTTAAAAGACTAGGGAAAATAATAATATGACTACAAATGGTTGATGTTGAAAAAAAAGAAGCTTACTCAGAGTCAAAACAGGTTTTTGAATAGGTACATTTTATTTTTTTATTTTTTTTTTTTAAATAAAAAGTCAAAATTCCAAAAAAAAACACCAATGTCAAGCCAGTCAAGTCGGTCAAAATACCCAGTAACTAAAACTAAAAATTTAAACACGTAAACATCATACATTTATTTGAAAATGGGTATAAATATTTGTAAATATACAAAATTCAAAAATAAGTAGTTAAAATAATTCTTTCTTTGAGCACCACAGTCGGCCCACAAGGGTAGGTAGGGGTTGTTTGGGACAAATCGCCAGCGGCCGCGGGCAGGCACGCAGACCCGTTTACAAGACGCACCCTCATAATCCCGCACCTCCCCCGCCTTCATTACATACAAGGATAGTTAAAATTACACCCCCTCTCCCACTGGGGTAAGAGGGTAAGGTTTTATGTCTTTAAATAAAATGAGGTGTGGGGTTAGAATGAATGCCTGTGCGTAGGTAGGTACTTTGTTTTTAATAATAATCCGTCTGTTCAAAGGAGATAAGGTTACAATATTCTTAAATTAACTGTTAATATTTAAAGTTAAAGGTATCGTTCTTACCTACTAAAGGGATCTTAATAAAAAAACTGGTTGCCTGTAAAGTCGGTATACGGGCGAAAGTTTTACGTGACAACAACTGTGCTCGAGTGGAAGGGACGCGTGCTTTTCACTTTTTATGTCTGTCTCTCTCGCTCTTAGGCGGGCTAACCATGCCCGAGTGGAAGGGACGCGTGCCTCTCACTCGCTCTCATTGTGAGCGCATAACGTCAGCGGAGCGTAACGCAGTTTCTTGAAGTGTCACCCGGCAAACCAATTTATAAAACGTTGTCACGTCAAAATCCTCCCTAATACCACTTATCGTGATGAATAATAAAAACATATTTAGCAAAACATTTTTTTTTTTACAAATTACAGCGTTTGACCACTATCACACCTGCCTGACCACATTGGGTCGATGCAGTAATTATTACTTAGGTATGGATAAGACAAATAAAAATACAGAAAAATACGTTTCACTTTATGTTATCACAGAAATCTATAATATAAAAATCAATTGCTGTTCGTTAGTCTGGCTAAAACTCGAGAACGGCTGGACCGATTTGGCCAATTCTTTTTTTGTTGTGTTTGTCGTAGTCCAGGGAAGGTTTAAACGGTGAGAAAGACTTACGCAGGTGAAACCGCGGGGCACAGCTAGTGTATAATACAAAAGACAATTAGGGAGTTTTTTAATAACATGATCCAAACAAAAAGATAAAAAACGGACCACAAAAACCGAAAAAGGACGTTTTCAAATAAAATTTCCTCGAACCTACTGTAATTTCAACTCCAGATAAGTCTCCCCGAAGGGAGAGGCCGCATTAACCCTTCTTCCCCCTACCTCCCCTATATGGAAGATAGTTAAAACCCGCCCTGAATAAATTTCACTCGTCAATAAAAAGGGCTTTTGTCCAAAAGCAGGGTTGTTTTTGTTATCTTGAGGATTGCCTAATTTGCTAATAACAAAGGGTTTCCGTAAAGGGAATTGTGATGATAAAATTTTAATATTTTTTATTTGTACTCTTGTTTGGGATGGAACGAATTTCGCTTGCGATTTGTATGAAATAGAGATGTTTGTTGATAGCTTGGTATGTAGCTATAGTATCTATGTATAAAGAATAAAACAATATATCTCTTTGTTTTGCTGTTTGTTTTTAATAAAATGTACTAATATTTTGGGAAATTCCTATGGATTTTGAAAGGTAAAGTCAAATTCTTCAAAGTACTCATCGTAATTATTAGCATTATCCCCCTTAGACAAGATTGTTTTAATTATATGAATTGGCATAAGATGATGTCTCTTTTTTGACGTGATAACGTTTTATAAATTGGTGAACACCTGCAATCTCAAAAAAGTGTAACGTCACGCGTCGTTACTGGAACGCCTCATGTTATTGACAAGGTAACTATAGCAACGTTTTATCGTTGCCATGGTTACCATCAATGTTTTCTTATGACGTTATCACGTAAAATTATCGTCCGTAAACCGACTTTACAGACAACCATTTTTTCTCTAATGCAGAACCACGTGACTTTTTGTTGGCTTTAAATGTCAATTTTATACAAAAATAAATAAGAAAAAATCTGTCGATTGGCAATTTGACTAATAGAAAGCAATCTTGTCTAAATATCTAATAAATAAATATTGCATCTTTTCCGTACGTGCGTTTTACGTAAAACAATATCCATTTATCGACTAAACACTAAGCAGAGACTCAGCGAGTGTAGGTTTCTGTTAAAAGTATCATCAAACAGCTGAGTGTTATGGCTGCCGGTCCACTTCCGTGGGCTCTGCACTTCAATTGCATTCGTATTGCTGTGGCAGTTTTTGTTTTTTAATACTTTTTTATAACGAACGGCATGGTGACCATTGTGCCAACTATGTGCTACGACCTTAAGAAAGGTCAATATTTATGCTTAGATATTTGTCTGTGGTCTGGTTGTTTCTACGTATTATAAATATATATTTACGAAAGAAAAGTATATAAGTAGTATATCCGTTGTCTAGCACCCATAACACAAGTCTAGTAACTTAGCTTGGGGCAAGATGGCGATGTGTGGAATGTCATGCAATATTTATTTATTTATATTTATAAGGCTCAGTAGCAAATGGACAGATTAGCAACTGGACAGAACGTGTACTGTACAGTCTATGACATAATTCCGATAACCGAGTTCGGTTGGTGTTAAATGCTAAGACTTAATAGAATCATGAGTTTTCAATACGCGGCGCGATTAGGTATTTTCAAAAATGACCCGTATCGTGCGATAAAGAAAGTTTAAGTTCGGACGTATTTGCCTTCATTTTGCTTTCAAATAATGTTGCGGGCCGTAACGTTTTTACCCCCTTTATCGTTCACAAAATGAAAGAAATTTGGTCTCATTGAATTCAATGCATCTTATTCTAGGTTTATACGTTCTTTTTTGGTAATTCAGCTTAGTCTATTAAAAAAACAATTGAAACGCTCGATGAAGTTTTTAAGTCAAAAATATAGATATTCAGATACTAATTACTTTTCTCTTAGGTAATATTTCATTAAAATAAAAACGGTTAAACCTAGTTTTCCATTTGATCTAGAACAATTTAAAAAATTATTAAAATCGGACTTCGTTTATGGGGGGGAAAACGTTACCGCTTTTTGTATGGCACACTGGTCTTATTAATATAAGGTAAGAATAGGAATGCTCAATTTAATAAAGTTGGTTTACGAACTATAATTTTACGAACATAAGAACTCTTATCGCTGACATTATCATTCTTCATACTTCAATACGTTGCTATGGTTACCTTGTCAATAACGTAACGTAACGCATGACGTCACACTTCTTTGTGAATGCCGGTGTTCATCAATTTAAAAGACGTTATTAAGTCAAAACCTGAACCTGCGGCAACTACAACAGAGCGTTACGTTTATATCAAACTAGCGACCCGCCCCGGCTTCACACAGCTATATTATGCATGTATTATACATATAAACCTTCCTCTTGTATCACTCTATCTATTAAAAAAACCGCATCAAAATCCGTTGCGTAGTTTAATAGATTTAAGCATGCATAGGGATATTGGGACATAAGGACATAGGGACAGAGAAAACGACTTTGTTTTATACTATGTAGTGATGACAATAGAAATAATAAAACACAGTCCTTCACAATATCAAAGAGTAAAAAGAACGGAATCAATCAATACCGGTGTTCCGGTCAAACCATTCATGAACATTCGGTCAATAAACTACTGTTTTTGAAAGCTTACGCCTAAAAGAAGAAACGAATCGCATCATTCGCATCGTGTATCGATAACGATTGGAAACAAACTGCAGACTTTTCTATCGGCTGATAGCTCTGCGACTGTTTACGAAATCATGGTTGCTTTGAAGGGATTGCTGTTGGCGGTAAGGGCTCCTATAGTACCATGTTAGGTTTAGGGTTTTGTTAGTGTGCCTGTACAATATAGCGTGTTATTTATCTTCTAGCTGCGCCCCGCGGTTTCACCTGCGTAAGTCCCGATCCCGTGGGAATATCGGGATAAAAAGTAGCCTTCCTTAATAAATGGACTATTCAACACAAAAAAAAAACAATTCGAACTAGTAGTTCTTGAGATTAGCGCGTTCAAACAAACAAACTCTTCAGCTTTATATAATATTAGTATAGATTTATCTTCCGGAAGAACATAGGGAACCCGGAAGTAGAAAAGACCCTATGTTTCTTTACATTATTTTGTCATGTTTTGGCGGAAATTAGGAAAAAATATGACGTGCCACGTACCTATTGAAATATTATTTTTTTTGTGTTGTAGGATTTTTAAAAATTTCTTCTATTCCTTTCTGTAAATATGATGAAAATATTGTTTTTAATTGTTGCTTGTAGAAGGAAATTAAAGCGAGCGATTACGAGCGTCCGCAAATGAACATTGTTAATTAATACCGCTTCTAAGAAAAAGTTATTAATGAATGACTAAATAAACGAAAGAATGAAATAAATGGCATCTGAAAGTTTTTTGATTACTTCCGTGAACGTTTGCCTATAAATCCAACAGTTCCCTGGAAGAGATCGCTTTTAGCGATAAGGCCGCCCATTGTGCCATATTGTTAGGTATTGAAGATTAATTTTCTTATATCAGATAGTCACATGAATATGTTTTTTTGTATGTAGGTAATAATTTTGCGTTTTTCTTTTTATGGTGCAATAAAGTGTGTATCTATCTATCAATTCTCCAGCTATCGGCCGATAAAAAGTCTCTAGTATGTTTTCCCCCTTAGTTACCTACTAGATGTATCGTTTGGAATAGCTATATCATAGTATAGTATCGTAGCTGTAGGGGTCGGGACGCGCTCTTGAACTCGATACGAGTTCACGAAAAAAGTTTACCCCTACTACGTGAATTCGATTGTAGTTGCGATGTAGCCTCTTATTTAAAAAAGTAGTAGATATGTCCTACTGTTTGTTTACCTCTTTATACTTACGCGACTGACATATATTTTTAACGAGCTGTTGCCAGCGACTTCGTACGCGTGGTTGTTTTGTTTTATATACTAAAAACCTTCCGCGAGAATTACTCTATCCATTCGTGAAAACAGCATGAAAATAGGTGCAGTTGTAATTGAGTTTATAGCGAACAGACAGACAAACGCGGCGGAGGACTTTGTTTTATAACTTTTATATATGTAGTGAAAGTGATTCAAGTAACAAAGAAACAGACAGACATGCATGAAATACCTACCTAAACACTATAATTTTTTTTCACTACTTTTTCAGAGTCCTCTAGCTAGACTTTTTGTTTGTGCTCTCTTCTTGTATTTTATGTACAGATAAAATAGGTCTCGATCGCGTTTTAAATACTTAATTATTTTAAAATAATTTCGTAGATTCGGCTGAATTACACAGTCGCGAGACTTAAATGGCGATTATCGTTCTTCATTGAGAGGGTTATAATAAAACTACCCTTAGTTACCTACAACCTAATGAGTACGTACTTAAATCTATGGGTAAAGTTACGCCTGAGTATTTGTGCTGGGGTTGTTGTTTGTCTATCACACCAACTTGGAGGGAAAGTTGGGTTTGATTTGTTAGGTTACCTCTGTGGGTTGCTTTGAGACCTCTAGACAGAGATAGGTCACCAGATTCATGGAGCTCCGTTGATGTCATCATCAAACCTTTTTGATTTCATTTATTGATGTGAAACATCTATAGCTGCACGTAAAACCGATTTCTGGCGTGGCGACGCATGCTGCTATATGATGGTATATATATATACAGTCTATATGCAGTAGTGTGTACGGTGTGCACACCGCAATCGACTGTGCGATTCTATCACAATCTGTTCTTTTCTGCATATACTATGTGTCACTACATAGTATAAAACAAAGTCGCTTTCTCTGTCCCTATTTCCCATTGTACGCTTAAATCTTTAAAACTACGCAAGGGATTTTGTTGCAGTTTTTTTAATAGATAGAGTGATTCAAGAGGAAGGTTTATATGTATAATGCATGCATAATATAGCCGTGCGAAGCCGGGGCGGGTCGCTAGTTACTTTTACAAAATAATGTCGCTGTTTCACATCTGCCAGGCGTCCCGTGACGGCTCACATTTTTTTTTAAATTAGTATTTATAACATTATAAGCATTTTTGTCTTTTTAAAATAGGTTTACATAACATCTTGATTCCGTTTAAAAATCGGTATATGGTTGCCGCAGAGCGCATTCTCGTCCTTGTAAGCTTACCGGTCTGTTTCTTTCTAAAGAGAACCTTCGTGCGATATTTCATACTCGTATCTCTTGTAGTTTTAGAGAGTTCGAACTCTTTTTGACTCTTTTTCTCTTTTCTATACTTCACTACATATAGTATAAAACAAAGTCGCTTTCTCTGTCCCTATTTCCCTTTGTATGCTTAAATCTTTAAAACTACGCAATGGATTTTGATGCGGTTTTTTTAAATAGATAGAGTGATTTAAGAGGAAGGTTTATATGTATAATACAATCATAATATAGCCGTGCGAAGCCGGGGCGGGTCGCTAGTAATATTATAAAGAGATAAGTTTTTTATATTTGTCACAAATCGGCTCCGAAACTACTGGAACTTTTGATAAAACTTTGTATAAGAATACATTGATTTATTGGAAGTAACATAGGCTACTTTTTATCCCGATATTCCCACGGGATCGGAAGTTACGCGGGTAAATATAAATATAAATGAATACTTACACTTTTTTACGAAATTTTATACTTAGCGTTATTATCAAAATCACTTATCTATCATTATTTTATTTCTTTTTACCCGACCACAAGGTTACGATTTTTTAAATTATATATTATACTAGCGACCCACCCCGGCTTCGCACGGCTGTATTATGCATGTATTATATCTAAAAACCTTCCACTCTATCTATTAAAAAAACCGCATCAAAATCCGTTGCGTAGTTTTAAAGATCTAAGCATACATAGGGACGGCGAAAAGTGACTTTATTTTATACTATGTAGTGATATAAAATTTGTTTATTTAATCGTACCTTGACAACTACTAAATAGATTTTAATAAAAATAACTTATTGAATGTTAGCTTTTCATTGCCGCCTCACTCAATCAATCTTGAAGCCTTCACACACACAGGTGTGAACTAGACTAATTACCGCGACGTCACTCGAGTGGGGTGTGCCAGTGTGACAGCTGTCATCTTGACTGACCCTTATTGATGGCTTTATGAGAGGTCTTTACCTTCACTTGTGGATATTTAGGTGATGTTTCTTATGAACAGACAGATGGATAAGAGCCAGTTCAGACACGGCGGAATCCGCGCGGACGCAAACCGCGCGGTTCCAATCCGCGTGGTGTAGTATGAACGATCTAAAACTTTTCCATTATAATATGATCCGCGAGGTTGACCCGCGCGGTTTGCGTCCGCGCGGATTCCGCCGTGTCTGAACTGGCTCTAAGAGAGTGATCTTATAAGGGTTCTTTTTTTAGCTTTTGATGGTACGGAACACGAAAATTAAAGTGATCTAAATTGCTTTTACGGTGAAGGAAAACTTCGTGATGAAACCCGCTTTAGGTGACTCAAGACGTAGGTATAGACGATTTATTTCTTCTGGACATGGTCTACTAAGCTGAGAGGGTTTAGGTTCTGGATAAGTCTACTGCACCGGAAACATGTCTCAAGCTCTAGAGCGCCCTAGAAAAAAAGCCATTGAGTTTCTTGTGCCTTCTTCTCATTGGCGCGTTACGAAGGCTCACACCCTAACTTAGTTTTTAAGACGCTTCTATGTGAAATCGTGCAAATTGTATCATTCTAAACAAAAAAGAAATTTGAGTTTTTAGTCCTTCCCTGAATAAAGACACTGGCACAAATATTATTGTGCCATAAAACCTTTACGTGCCATAACTATGCCCCTATGTTTTGGTTTTTTTCATTTTCTAATTATCGTAGAAATTAAGATTAAAAAAATAAAAACTAAAAGAAAAAATAGGGGCATGGTCATGGAAGTTATAAGTTTTATGCACCAAAAATATTTGCTCTAGTGTCTTTATCCAGGGAGAAAACAGTCGATTACGTTTGTAATAGTTTGTATGGTAAGAGCCCCCGGTTCCCTTTCCTCTTAAAAGAGAAATTAGATAAATTGAATGGTGCCTAATTAAAGTCATAAACATTAGGTAGGTATTTATAGAAGTGACTTTATTTTAAAACAAAAATGTATAAAATAAAAAACCTCTACAAACCAGCCTGAAAACCTAAGCACACTGTAAAATATAAGTATCCTCTTTACCCAGTTATATAAAAGGGCCTGAGTTGAATAAACAAAGTTTTTTTCCGAAATCCTGTGAGTTAAAACATCAAACAGCTTAGAGAGTAGGTCGGGGGAGGTTGGATACATTGCCTTGATTAAAGGCGGGCTAAGGGCCGAACCTTTTGGGTACGATGACGAGGAACGATAATACAACGATAATAACATTGTCACGAGATTTACACATGATTGCACAGTTTCGGCTCAATTGGTAACCGGGAAGTGGGTCAAAATTAAGTTGCAAAATTCCAACCGAACAAACATACATACATACATTACAAGAATAAAAGCTTTTAATAAAAATCATTGAGGAGTAATTTTTATAATACTTTGAACCAATAACGGATGGACGGACAGGGTTAGGGCCCGGCATGACGGCATTGTGAGCTAGTTCTTCCTTTCTCTCCTTGTACATATGCTGGAAAGAGCATCCTCTGCCATAGTTGGAATCTACCTTTGAGTGTCTTTTAATTTTTTACGTGGGATCTTCGTCCTGAACACCTGTCCTGCTAAAAAATATGGCCTAATATAACAATAAGGTTATAAAATGAACGACAAAAGATAATAAAAACTTAATTTTATTTTATACATCAATTTTATACTTGTAGAAAGAAGTTGGTTTCCGTTAAAAAATGGAAACATTTTAAAAATCGTTCCTCAAAATGTAGCCCCCAAAAACTGAGCCGTGTTAAATCTTCTCTGTTTTTCGAGCTATTTTTCTCAAGGGCCGCGCGTGGCGGGTGAATTATCGCCGGGTTACCAGTGGGTGGGTTGCCCAGGGTTGCCCTAATTTTTCACATCTACCCTCCGAGGTTTGAAGGCGCATAATGGTATTATCAAAGCTCCCAATCTTGAATTGTGGAATGTAGGAATGTATGTACCTAAAGCTTTTGTATATTAATCGTGATTGTAAAAACATAATTCATGACGTATTATTTCGAATATTTGAATATTTCGAATAATATAATATATTGTAACATTATATAGAAAAAACAGTAAGTTTTATCCGATAAGTTTTAAGTAGTACGTAAATTTTATTTTTACATATTATGTTTTTCGTACTTGCTGGACAGATGGGGTCCTTAACCAAGCTGATTTTGGGCCATTATTGTGGCGGAAGAATTGGTCACGCTTCTCCAATACCAACTTCTACATTGTGTCTTAGAGAGTCGTGTCCAGGGTAAGCCGGATTCTTATGCATGGTGTTACCACTTGTCATACGAGGTGGCTCCTTTCATACCCAGGCTTAAAAGTAGATGTAAGGGTTTGGAGGCTAAGTGCTGAAATAGCCTCTTAGCCTCTTTATTTGGGCCATATTGCGTGTGAATGTAATAATAGAGATATTAAAAATATCTTCCTAATTAATTAAGTTTTAGTTAATCCCATATAAAACGAATGCAGCTAAGCGATAAATCAGCAACACATGCTACGCTCAGCCGCTCATAAATTACAAAGATTGAATTAATATTACCGAACACAATCTTACCGAGAGACGCCATTTTGTTTCTGCACCCTTTTCCACCCCCTGCTTCAAACACACGATTACATATCGCAAACTTACAATTTGCATCTAATATTACGCATTGTGAATCTTATTGGGTAAACATTTAAAGCTTTATTCGTTTAGCATTGTTAATTTCGATTGTAGGGCACAAATTTGTCTCTTTTACATCGGTCCTTCCGAAAGGCATAATTAGGGACGCTACCTAGATGAGATTTCGGGGATTTTTGGACCAAATTGATTCAATCGAGTTGTGATGTTTCGCACGAGAGGTTTCGCCGTTTTTTCCTGCAGGTTTTGTAGGTCATTTTATTTGGTAGGTACAAGGAATTAATTAGAGGTCGTATGGATTGGCGTTTGATTAGCTTCGATTGGGTTGGTAACGCATCGGCTAATAAAGCTGTTCGGTTTTGTTTTTTTCTTTGAGCCAACTGGCGATTAAGTTTCTTATGCAGGTATTTCCAGATTATAAGTACTTAAGTTTGTTTAACTAGGTTTTAACTGCTCGCGTAATACCCTTGATTCCAAACAGGGGTTTTTAGGGTTATAAGATGATCCTCCATTCTGCCCATATTGGCGGGTTCCTGACCAAATGAATTGGTATCACTATATAAAGGGAAAACGCTGGTAGCACGCTGGGGATGAGTGTAAGGTATTTCGATAGGTTTGGTTAGGTTTTGTCTCTAAAAACACATTATTTTGATATATCACGTTATTTATTATGTCTATGTAATATTTTGTTTTAGGTTTAAATAAGTTTCAGTTGTTTTTTTTTGTACCTGACCTCTTTGTTATTTTTTCCACCTAAAATTCGTCCAAGTACCTCGAATTGTTATATCTTGAAAAAGAAACGAACGGACAAACAGTTTGCATTTTATATAGTTAGTGTATTGCACTCTGCAATATTAGACAATTAGGTGGCGCAGCTGCATCTTGCAACATCCATCAATGTTGCCAGGCTTCGAACACGACGTAAATGTAGCCAGGAAATAAATTTACTTTGAAAACAACATCTATATGAAAAAACAAGTGCATTGGCATTTGAATGGGGTCAAAATTAATTGCAAGTCTATTTTTCGTAAAAATTACAGACAGACGGACAAGAAAGTGATCTTATAAGGGTTCCTTTTTTCCTTTTGAGGTACGGAACCCTAAAAGCAAATAAATACAGGTCCCTTGAAGTTGAGTATCTACGTCTCTACCTAAATATCTTTATTACGTAAATATAAATGTGCAACTACTTAATTCACTGTGCAGTGAATTAAGAGAAAAAGCTGCCATGACCATGCCCTTATTTTTTTGTTCTTTTTTTATTTTTTAAATCTTAGTTTCTATGTTAATTAGACAATGAAAAAAAACCAAGATAGTCATGGCAGTTGTCAGTTTTATGCAACAAAAATATTTGCTCTAGTGTCATTATCCAGGGAGGTAACAGTCGACTCCGATATAGAGAGCACCGGTACCCTTTCACCTTAAAAAGGTACCTACGTGCGTCTGAGATCTACCTACTTATTAAAATAGTGGAACTAGAGTTCTTGTTGAGCTCATTAAGCAGACGTACCATATTTAACTTAGTCTACAGTTAACTAAAGGCAGGAAGATAAATTATTTAACGTAGAACTCTCGGCTATTCCCCAATGGAACAAAAGCTTGCTTTAGAATTATATATGAGTGGAGCTTAAAGTTTAGAAGCTCGCTGTGCAAGTCTAAAAGCTTGGGCGGTCTACTTTAAGTATGTTTAGATTTGCCATATAAAATATTAATGGTGTGTTTAAGTTGGATTTAACTTTTGATGGAGAAGGTGGGCTGGGTATTCGAGTTAATTGTGAATAGGTAAGTAAATTAATTACCTACTTGGTAATTTAAATGTAGGTAAAAACTTATAGTACAGGATCCCTTTATGAACGACCTTCATCGAGCTGTTTGAATTGATATGAATTAAAAGTATTTTATCAAATTAAATAGGTCAATAAATATATTGCAAATGGGTTGCCTAAAAAATTCAGACAAAAATAAGTACCTACGTAAATACATACATAAAAAAAAAAGTTTCGATATTACAAACTTATTTTATTGCATAATAAATATATGCCTAATAATATAAAAAGTTATTTTGAAGTAAATATTGTTTCATTAATAATTAGAAAAATCAATTAAGTACAAAAACATTTTTCCAATAGCACTTGCCAATATTCTAAGCTCTATGCTAGTAGAGTCAGCAAAACATTAGCGAAAGGCTGAGAACCGACTGTCACTGTCTGAACTCGAATAAATATGCCGGTCGAGTTTCTATTCTAGCGTTCTATTTTATTATAATCTATTGATCTTAATTGACTTAAGATTTTGAATACTAAAACATAAATACATAACCCTCCCTTTTGGCTTCGCCGTAGTCGGGTAAAAATATGATGAAATAATTTTGAGTTTACCTTCCAATTGGACTTTTAATTATATTATTTGTAAGGGGTAGGTTATTTAATTAATTTAGTTGTTATTATTTAATTGTTATGAAGAATATTTTATTCCTTTATTACCTACTAGCTGTCCCGGCAAACGTTATTTTGCCATATAAAAAAAAACTAAATCAAAATCGGTTCAGCCGTTCGGGAGCTACGATGCCACAGACAGACACACACACACACACACACACACACACAGACACGTCAAACTTATAACACCCTGTCGTTTTTGCGTCGGGGGTTAAAAATCATACAAATCATTTCAGCCGTTTAGTTTGGCAACTAACACCGCGACCCAATTGACATCAATATTTATACGTCACTCAATTATTTTGCCTTCCCGGAACCTCTCCATTAAAACTTGAACTTTATGTTATGGTACTAAAGTTCTTATTGACTTGTATTATTACGAATCGTTTGTATGGTATGGAGTATAGAAAAGTGTTGTTTTTAGACATTTTCAGGCAATTTTTTAAATTTTTCTCTCCGTAAGAACCATCCTCGTACCTTATGGAATATTCTAAAAAAAGAATTGGCCAAATTGGTCCAGGCGTTGTTGAGTTATGCGCTTACCAACACATTTTGCGATTCATTTTTATATATAAGATTACTAAAATGAGCAAATAAAAATAATATTTAGGTAACTATTTATTAAAATATTGAGTTGGAATGACGAGAAATCAAGACTTAGGTAGGTATTTCAATCTACTTTAATAAATTGCAGGTACCTATATTTTTCCGAAGAGTACACATTAGTACAAGTTAGTACAATTTTTTACTTTGTCGTTGAATTTTAAGCAAATTCTTGTATTGGGTGTTGTGCTTTAATTTGTGCTATCGATAAAAAAATGTACGTTAGCAAACACTTGTCTATTGCGTTCTAAATTGTTTGAAATAAAAGTAAAGTAATAAATAAATAAAACAATCACCAATGTCAAGACAGTGGAGCTACCATTTCGTCTATTTTTGCTAATAAAATTTCATCAATTAATTAATCAAGAAATTTAATCAATTTAAATTAATATGTATCCAAATATTCCAAAATTTAGGTGTCCCTTAAATATGACTTAAATGGCCACTTAAGATAGGTAGCCTTTTAGTATTCGGACGTTACAGCTACCTACATATTATAATACTAGTTGCACCCCGCGTTTTCACCCACGTAAGTCCCGATCCCGTGGGAATATCGGGATAAAAAGTAATCAGACCGAGTTTCATCGCAATCGGTCCACTATTTTTTTCCGTGAAGGAGTAACAAACATACATACATACACACACAAACTTTCACATTTATAATATTAGGATGTAGTGCTCAACCGTATTTATGTTGTGTCTATACTAATAATAACTATCTGTACCTACTCATGAAAAAATACAAAATGATTATGGTTAATCTTTTTGCTGCCCTGTTTGCTTAAATTTAATAAGTTTTTTCCAACGCTACACTACACATTGAATGGGTCTACTGCTACTGATACGGACCGTAAAATTCCCCACAGATGGCGAAACGTCGACTCACTATAGTGACTTGACGAGACGAAACACAGACGAAAGGACGAACCCAACAGTCGGGGGAACATTATTAATATTGCAAACTAATAGTCGATATCACGACAGGATATAAAGGTGTCCAGACTTAATCAGAATATAACTCTACAATCCAACTCTCTAAAAAATACGTATTTTATTATAAAACTAGCAGCGCTCCGCGGTTTCACCCACGTAACTCCCGATCTTGTAGGAATATCGGGTTAAAAAGTAGCCTATGTTATTAACAATGAATCAATGTATACTCATACCAAGTTTCATCAAAATCGGTCCAGTAGTTTCAGAGCCTTACCGTTACATACAACAAAAAATACTGTCCTGTTTATTATAATTTAATGAACTAGAAGTGTAGATGAAAAAGTGCACTCTTCTGAGACACCTTTAATAAAGTTTGGTTAAATTTAATAAATTTTTTTTTCAATATGTGGTATATTCAAAGTGTTTTTTTTTAAATTGATAGAACATCATTGCATAGTATAAAAGTCACATTCCGCTGTCTGTCCCTATATACATATGGCTAACCCACGAATACTGAAATGCTACTCTGCTTGCTATGCTTTTTTTTTTCTCTGCTGTTCTTATTCTCTGATTATTCTGTCTTTCAATTTTATACTTTTTTGTTCTTTATTATTCTTCCTCAATTTTTTGTATTTTTTTTTTGTTCTTATGATTGCTTGTCAACATCTCTTAAATTGTTCTAAATATTTATTTACCTATGTCGTGTGCTTGTCCAAATAAATGTTTTTCTATTCTATTCTATTCTATTCTATTCTATTCTATTCTATTCTATTCTATTCTATTCTATTCTATTCTATTCTATTCTATTCTATTCTATTCTATTCTATTCTATTCTATTCTATTCTATTCTATTCTATTCTATTCTATTCTATTCTATTCTATTCTATTCTATTCTATTCTATTCTATTCTATTCTATTCTATTCTATTCTATTCTATTCTATTCTATTCTATTCTATTCTATTCTATTCTATTCTATTCTATTCTATTCTATTCTATTCTATTCTATTCTATTCTATTCTATTCTATTCTATTCTATTCTATTCTATTCTATTCTATTCTATTCTATTCTATTCTATTCTATTCTATTCTATTCTATTCTATTCTATTCTATTCTATTCTATTCTATTCTATTCTATTCTATTCTATTCTATTCTATTCTATTCTATTCTATTCTATTCTATTCTATTCTATTCTATTCTATTCTATTCTATTCTATTCTATTCTATTCTATTCTATTCTATTCTATTCTATTCTATTCTATTCTATTCTATTCTATTCTATTCTATTCTATTCTATTCTATTCTATTCTATTCTATTCTATTCTATTCTATTCTATTCTATTCTATTCTATTCTATTCTATTCTATTCTATTCTATTCTATTCTATTCTATTCTATTCTATTCTATTCTATTCTATTCTATTCTATTCTATTCTATTCTATTCTATTCTATTCTATTCTATTCTATTCTATTCTATTCTATTCTATTCTATTCTATTCTATTCTATTCTATTCTATTCTATTCTATTCTATTCTATTCTATTCTATTCTATTCTATTCTATTCTATTCTATTCTATTCTATTCTATTCTATTCTATTCTATTCTATTCTATTCTATTCTATTCTATTCTATTCTATTCTATTCTATTCTATTCTATTCTATTCTATTCTATTCTATTCTATTCTATTCTATTCTATTCTATTCTATTCTATTCTATTCTATTCTATTCTATTCTATTCTATTCTATTCTATTCTATTCTATTCTATTCTATTCTATTCTATTCTATTCTATTCTATTCTATTCTATTCTATTCTATTCTATTCTATTCTATTCTATTCTATTCTATTCTATTCTATTCTATTCTATTCTATTCTATTCTATTCTATTCTATTCTATTCTATTCTATTCTATTCTATTCTATTCTATTCTATTCTATTCTATTCTATTCTATTCTATTCTATTCTATTCTATTCTATTCTATTCTATTCTATTCTACTTAATCGTAAGTGGTGTTTAAATTGACGTTAAGTGTCCGCTTTCTATTGAAGCCTACACTTAAATTTCAATTTAAGCGCCACTTAAGATTAAGTAGCCTTTCAGTATTCGGGGGTTAGATCTTTAAAGCTACGCAACGGATTTTATTGCAGTTTTTTTAAATAGATAGAATGATTCAAGAGGAAGGTTTATATTATAATACATGCATAATATAGCCGTGCGAAGCCGGAGCGGGTCGCTAGTTTTAAATAAACGTGTTTTTTTACTATATATTAAATTTATTAAAAACTGCATAATTTACAATGTTTGATATTTCGATGTTGTTACAAACACCATTATCACGAGACTAGCGTGTCTGTCAAAGCTTGTTCATTCTACGTCTGTAATAGCTGTATATCATTAAGGAACCTAAATTCCTAGGTTAGTTTTTCGAAGCTGTTTTCGCAGCCTCTCCATTTGGGCAATTATTCGTGTGAGAAGATCCTTCTTGTCACTCCAACCATCTAAGGTCCTTCCAGAAGCCTCTTCAGGTTACTACAGACCTCTGGAAGAGATGTCAGCGATTGAAGAGACTAAGCCCGTTGATCTGCCACGGTATTGTACCACCTAAATAAATATTGCAGGACATTCCACACATCGCCATCTAGCCCCAAGCTAAGTAACTAGACTTTTGTTATGGGTGCTAGACAACGGATATACTTATATACTTTTCTTTTGTAAATATTTACTTATAATACATAGAAACAACCAGACCACAGACAAATATCTAAGCATAAATACTTCTCCGAGGCGGGAATCGAACCCACAACCGATTCGTCAAATTCTTATTTACAGGCTATTTTATACAGTTTCACATACAAAATTATCATTTTTATTAATTAAATTGAATGTAAAACACAAACGGAATGAAAACTAAAACATTTGCGCATGTAATCAAGTTAACTATATACTGATACAAACACAGATTGGTCCATTAAAATACAATTAAATAAATACTGTGTATGCGTAACGTTAATGAAATATATCTTGTTTCAAAATAATAGTTTGTTTTAGTTTTCATTTTAAAATGAACAATAAGGACGTACTTATGACGACCTCTGTGGCGCGTCGGGCGAACACCCGACTGCGACGCAGAAGGTTGCGGGTTCGATTCCCGCCGGGAACAAGTATTTATGCTGACCATAAATTCTTGTTTCTGGTTCTGGGTGTTTCCTATATGTATAATATGTATATATTTACAAAAAAAAAGTATATAAGTAGTTTATCCGTTATCTGGCACCCATAACACAAGCATTAAGTTGCGTAGCTTGGGGCTGGATGGCGATGTGTAATATGTCCTGAAATATTTATTTATTTTATTTACTTAAATAAAATAAAATATATATGTATGCCTTATGTATATTGCCTGCCTGGGACGCAAAAGGTGGCATACATTTTCAACCCCCAATTTCAACCCCCGGCAAATCAATAGTCCATTTTCTACCCAAATAACTACCTACCTACCTAATTTTTACTCAACTAACGTCAACAGAAAAAATTGATTCAAACTTTCGGTAAAAGTGTTAATTATAATAGTAGTTAAAATACGACTTTAAAATATTAAACTATTTTTCTGTCTGTACAAAAAAACATCATATTAAGTATTATAATCACTTGGGTTGAAAATGGAATACATTTAGGTAGAAATTGGAAAAAATAATCAATTAAATTAATTGGGGGTAGAAAATGGAATATATTTTAGGTAGAACATGGAAAAAATATTTGCGGGTTGAAAATGGGGGTTCAAAATGGATGCCACAACGCAAAAGCTTTTGGGTTCAATTCCCGCCTTCAACACATATTTTATGTATTAGTTTCTTGTTTGCATGTTTCTGTATGTATTTGAAATATTTAGTTAGAGGAAAAAAGAAACCTAGCTAAAAAGGTCTAGTTGCAAAAAAAAGCTGGGTTACAAGAGGTACAAGTATAATACCGTGGCCACCATAACACAAGCCTAGTTACTTAGCTTGGGGCCTTTGCACGTCAAAGTTCAAGATCTTTATTCATTTCGAAGCATTTGCAAGAAATCACATTGGAACGTCTCAAAAACTAAGAGACGTTTGTGTAAAATAATGTGTAGATATTATTAATCTGAGTTTTCATATCAATACTGCATGCAATCAAATTATTAATTATTTTTTTAGCCTATATCGTCCCACAGCTGGACAAAGGCCTCCCTAACATCTTTCCAAGCATTTCAGCCCTGGGCAAGGTTTAGCCAGTCAAATGCATCAAGATAAATAAAAAAAAATACATACAACGGATTGAGAACCTCCTCCTTTTTTTGAAGTCGGTTAAAAATAATAAATAAATATTTCAGGACATTCCACACATCGCTATCTAGCCCCAAGCTAAGTAACTAGACTTGTGTTATGGGTGCTAGACAACGGATATACTACCTATATACTTTTCTTTTGTAAATATATACTTATAATACATAGAAACAACCAGACCACAGACAAATATCTAAGCATAAATACTTGTCTGAGGCGGGTATCGAACCCACAACCCTGTGTTTGGCAGTCCGGCATGGTGACCATTGTGCCAACTGGGTCGTCCTAGGACCGTCCTGGGATACTTTATTCTATTTAAATTACTAAAATTTTAACAATATCGTCCGAAACTAGAAATACCATCATCATTATGAAGTAATACATATTAAATGAAGGCTCTACGCCGATGAAACCAGAATGATGTTGGACTCAGTCCGTCATAGTTTCCTATTCCGGGCGTATCAGTTATGAATCTTATGAAATTATTCATAGGAGAGCGAAGAGATTCAATCAATTCATATTAGGTAATGCTGATTTTAGATTTGGATTAACGTAATTTCCGTTGAAATTCTCTTTGATTTTGGACTAGACTATTAATTGATGATACCTAAGTTAGATTTTAGGATTAAATATATTTTTGATCTGAAAGTTTAGTAATTACCTACGTAGACAATTACAAATCAGAATGTTTTAATAAAGAATTTAATAACTAATGTATTTATTTTTTATTTAGAAAAATAGGAAGACACATATTGGCTTAATACAAATAATAATGATATTAAAATATTAATTTTTCCTAGGTAAGATGCCCAAAAGAATGGCTGATTCTTACCTCTTTGGATGACAATGCCGATTAGTTGGCCAATGTAGTAGCCACCAGCCCTTTGGCCACCTAAAGAAGTAAATTAAAATAGTAATTCTTTTTTTTTAGCAGGAAATTAATGTTAGAATTATGGTTTAATATGGTAAAAAAAAGGAGTTTATCTATACATTAAAATTAGGTAGTACAATTTTTATTCAATCAAAGATAGATAGATAACTTTATTTATACAACACGGGAAGGCTGAGGAAAAAACATAGAACACGATATACTTACTCAAAGTAAAGTAAATAGCTAGAAAGTATAAGTTGCACAAATGGGCGACCTGAAACCGCTAAAACCGATTTCTTTCAGACAAAAGAACTGATTTAGCTTTTATGGTAGGAAGGTTATATTTCTTTGGAAAAACAAACACGTAGTTTTTGATAAACAACATAGACAAGTAACAATGATTAAATCCTTAATTTATTAATATATCGTTGTTATAAATCTCACTAATCCTCATACGAACAACAAATCCCCGTATCGTGATCCGGATTATCTCAAACCCAGTCTTGCATCTGCTTTTTAAAACCTCAAGAAAAAACCAACATCATCCATCTATTAATATGATCCTTGTGTTTTAAGAGGGAAGGTTTAAAATGCTTTGAATGTAATGTTTCGTTAAGTTAAGCCCGAGACAAGCAAATGAGATTAGTCAAGTCTTTGGCTTGGAGCAGTTGTTCCTAGGATTAGTTGTTGGGTTACATAAATTGTTGGTGATATTTTAGTATTAGACTTTTACATTAAAATATTTTTGGCTCTATTTAATTGTGACTTTTCTTATTAGAATGAATAGATAAATAATTACGTAAGTACATAGATAAATACCGCTCATACAAAATAGCGTACATGCAATTTAGAAATCTGTTACATGAAACTTACAAACTATTGAAAATGAGTCGCAAAGAAAATTTTATGCTAAGTAAGCTATTTTTTTCGGTTTAAAAATATTAATCCTTTAATACTGTTGTTATTAGGAGCTGAACATAACTCGTATGAGGCATAAACTAAAGATGGCGATGGTGGCGCCATCTAGATATAAGAGGTATAAACTGTACAAATAGCGGTGGCGCCATCTAGAAATGAGGAGTTTTGTCGCCACCCCGATTGGCACACCTTTTGGTGTTTTATGACTGCTGATTTGTCTGAAACTTCTGAAAGTAGCAAAGTACTGTTGAGAAAATAAGTGAAGTAACGAGATTTATGAAAATACGAGTAAGATGAAGTTTTTTTGCTTATGAGTCTATATTGTTCGTCTATGTTATTAGTTTTAAATTTAGTAACGAAATTTGTATTTCTCAATAAGTACATTCAGAAGGCCAAATCTCGTAAATAACATTGTTCGAATTACATTTCAATATCATTTCGATTACAAATAATACCCTCAAAGTAGCTCAAAATACCTTCAAAGTTAGCTTTTTGTAAGAAAAAACTGACTTTAAGGGTATCTTTTGCAATCGAAATGTAATCGGAATGATATTGAAATGTAATTTAAACAATATTATTTACGAGAATTGGCCTTGAACAAATTACATTAATACAATAATGTGAAGTAGCATAATTAAGCAGTTACCATTGAAATTCACTAAAGTTTCCTACAATTAGGTTTTCATTTTCAATTAAAACATTGGTTTGAATCCAATTCGTTTTCAAAAGAAAATGTGGCGTTGCAGGCTTGAGGCTATTCAGTCGCGTCAGTATTTTACACTCTTTTATAAAATGGATTTCTTTTGGGAAGCTGAAAACGTTAATTATAGTTTCAGTTTTATCTACTTACATTCAGCATCATAAAAAAGTATTCAAGGCTTATGCGATCTTGTCTTAATCATCATCACTACATAGTATAAAACAAAGTCGCTTTCTCTGTCCCTATATCACTATGCGTGCTTAAATCTTTAAAACTACGCACCGGATTTTGATGCGGGTTTTTTTTTAATAGATAGAGTGATTCTATAGCCGTGCGCAGCCGGGGCGGGTCGCTAGTAACTTAATAAAAAAAGCTTGCTCAACAAAAAATTAAAATGTTTATGCTCTTTTACATGATGCGTCTCGCGTTTTTACACGCGTTAGTATCTCTGTAAAAGTGATATTGTGATTTTTTATAAACACAGTAAATATAATATTTACTATGAATTTACTATGATAATTATGAAAAGCCGTCTTTCTCTGGCTTTTAAGCCCATTTCCGAGATGCTTTAAAGATTTGGTGTGAAGGCATTATTTATTTGTTTCTATCGATAGATATGGGTCTTAAAGTGCATCACGGCCTTTTTAAGTTACTGTATCTGTTGTGTCCAAAGACCTTTTTCCTACTCCATGACGTTCACGGTCACAGTTCGCGGTCTTCCATTTTCTTTTTAATTCGTATGGGCTTCATAGAATTTGACGTTCGTATATTTCTTGGTTAGCTCCTTCAACTCCATACAGCCAATGTCATGTATTTTTCTTATATACTACTTCCTACTAATATTATAAATGTGAAAGTTTGTGTGTGCGTGTGTGTGTATGTATGTTTGTTACTCCTTCACGCAAAAGTTACTGGACTGATTGCGATGAAACTCGGTATGTAGATAGCTGGAGATCTGGATTTAGACTTATGCTACATTTTATCCCGATATTCCCACAGGATCGGGACTTACGCGGGTGAAACCGCGGGGCGCAGCTAGTTATAAATATCAAGGTTTTTAAAAAACCTTTTAGTGGCACATATTACCTTCCATACATAAGTAAAATAAAAATAGTATCTACTCTCGTACCCTTCCCCTCGTAAACAATGTGTTGTCTATCAGAATGGACTCAGATGGCTAGCCTGCTAGATTAAATGAGTACGGAATTAATTGAACGACGCGAGGCGAGCCGCGGTTAACGAATAGCCTAGGAATAGTCTAGCTAGCATTTATTTACTTCTTAATCAATTGCTTAATATTGTATCTAATACATGCATTACAAAATTGTAATACTTTTAATTGCTTGGTTTTACCCGACTGCAAGGTTTTTACTGTTTTAAGTTTGAGTGTTTCAGTTCATCGCATATAGGTACCTATATATATTTTATTTATTAGGAACCCGATCTATCCCAGAACTTATGTAGATATGTCCAGATTAGGAAGAAATTTCAAGTATCTAACACATGAAACAAAAAGTTACCGGTGTTAATAATTAAGTCACTCGTTTAACTAATAATACCTACTATAAGGGCTAAATTGCTACTTACTACTCCATGAAATAAAATTTAAAAATATTTTATTTTATTAAATTAAATTTTTTAATCTATTGTGTGGCTTCGTAGGATATTGTGCATACATTTAGTCTAATAAAGATTCAATTAAACATGGTCTTACCCGTTTAATTCGTAAAGTTTCATGGTTTGTTCTCTACAATGGGACATAAATTTAACTTACTTTACCAATACAAAATGTCTAAGGCTACCTACTGGGTAACAGATTCCCTCCATCCAACGGCCATCAAGTTGACGGGTTAGATTCCCCCCATGCATGGAACTAAATAATATTTTTAAGGCTGCTTATGCTGCCAAACGTAACGCGCCAGAAATACCCGTCGCTTAAAACTTATATTGTTGATTGTTACGAACGCCAACGACCTTGGTACACAGCCTACTAAATAGTTACTACTGGCACCGGTCGCCTTCGTTGGTGAAAATTGTTGATTGTTACGAGTGTGTTTTGTTTTTCTCAAAAGTGCTGAGATGGAATTGTAGGTGAAATTTTTACCGAAATTTTGGGGGAATTTCGAAGCGAAAATCCTTTGTCATTTCAAAGCTAGACTAGTTTTAATTCTTAATTTTAGGATAGCTTCAAACTATAGGAAATATTTGGCTCAAAATCACACCAAAATGTCGGTAAAAATCTCACCTACAATTCCATCTCAGCACTTTTGAGAAGCGCACACTCGTAACAATCAACAATTTTCACCAACGAAGGCGACCGGTGCCAGTAGTAACTATTTAGTAGGCTGTGTACCAAGGTCGTTGGCGTATGGACCCCCCTTAAGATCTACTTACTATTTATTTCTGGTTAAAAAAAAAGTATGTTTAAATTCTATGTGTTGTTTGGTACCTCTCCTATTACAAACCTAGTCATACAATATACAGAGTAAATTTGCTAAAAAGGAGTTATCTGCTCGATTTTGATTTTTTTTTTCGCTATCTCCTATAGTTTAGGATATATAGCCCTGAAGGCCAATGTAAAAAATTCACCATGTAAACGGCAACTAGATACTGCGCCTTTTAAAATGTACCTACATGCGAACAGTTTTTCTATTAATAAATAAGTAATATAGTGCCTACAATTTAACTTTACTGAACATAATATGGCCTAACAATAACTATATTTTTGATTCGATGGATTTTTGCATCAAAAATTAATAACTAAAGTTTAGTTGCACAACAAAAAGTAAATAGATTTAAGACCTTAAACATGATTTAACCAACTGTCAAAGTGACAAACTGAATAAATAATATAAACCTTGCAGTTAACAAAATAAAATTTAATTTTTAACCGTCAAATACATTTAGCTTTTGTTTATGCACAATATCGTGCAAGCCGCCCTAAGTATGTGCTGTGCCCAAGAAACTTAGAGAAAAGAACGGTACGAACGTCAAATTCTATGGCTGTGCCCAAGAAACTTAGAAAAAATAACTGTGCCACAAATAATAAAAATAGTTTTCTAGAAAACCTGTTTCAAGATGTTGCATTCCATGTTGCAGAGTGTAAACAAATAACGTTGCAATGCGAACATTTCCAAGGAGACCTTTAATTTTTCTGATTGGGTACCTCATTATACGTTACACAAGTCTATACCCACTTTTAACAAACAAAAAGTACTGGGAAATTTCTGCATTATTACCCAGTACCTATTCTACTGCGTGCCATTTCTTTACTATAAGAGCTATAAGCTGTTAAATAAATATCTGATTATTAATCGGACGGCTGGCGAAGGAATGTAATAAGTTGCAATTAGTGTTCGAAGTTATTGTGCGATTTCTAAGTAAAGTTGGAATTTATAATTTTATTTCTCAAAGTTAGCTTTATCGTAGCTTTTAGTAGTTTTGATTTTAAAAATTCTGATGGTTGTGTACTAACATATGTGGTCCTACGTATCGTCGTTTTGAAATTTATGATTTGAATGCTGTTTTTACTTGAAAGGTAATATAATATTTAAAAAAAAAACCGGCCAAGTGCGAGTAAGCTCGCGCACGAATGGTTCCGTACCATGTTGTATGCGAGCTCTACAATTTTCTGTTTAATAATCTACATAATCTGTGAAAATTTCAACTATTTAGCCATCACGGTTCATGAGATACAGCCTGGTGAAAGGCAGACTGACGGACGGACGGACAAACAGACAGCGAAGACTTAGTAATAGGGTCCCGTTTTTACCCTTTGGGTATGGAACCCTAAAAATGAATCCCTATTTCCCTTGGTCAGGCCTTAACTTGAGAATGACTTTACCGATTCCAAACATCTTTTTAAAGTTTTTTAATACTCTGTAAAATATTATACAGGGTGAATTTTTTATGTGGGCCTTCAGGGCTATATCCTAAACTATGAGAGATAGCGAAAAATGCTGAAAGGAGTTGCGTGCCCGATTTTGACAAAAACTAAAACTGCATCATTAGATTTTTGAAAAAGTCATTATCCTAGCCAGGAATCGAACCTGTTGATTTTGCAAAAAAATAATCACCTATATTTTTGTACCAATCGATAGTGTTGCTGATAGAGATCAATACCTGGAAACAAACATAGTATAACAAATCAAAAGAAATGGCTGAATTTTGTAGTTTTCTGTAATTTTCACCTTTCTGTCTCTGGCAAAACAATAGTGTGAGACATAGAGGACAAGTGATATTTTCTAAATATTATGAAATAAGTTCTAAATGAAGTTTTTTACATAAAATTTGTAAAAACAGTTCATATTTTTAGTGCAGCAGTTTTTTACATCATTGGCCATACCTCCTCACTGCATTTTTTACAGGGATGGTTGTATGAAAATTACAGAAGATTACTAAAATGAGCTATTTCCTTTGTTTTGCCATACTATGTTTATTTCCTGGAATTGATCTCTATCAGCAACACTATCGATTGGTATAAAAATATAGGATGATTATTTTTTTGCAAAATCTAGGCTAGGATAATGACTTTTTCAAAAATCTAATGATGCAGTTTTAGTTTTTGTCAAAATCGGGCACGCAACTCCTTTCAGGATTTTTCGCTATCTCTCATAGTTTAGGATATAGCCCTGAAGGCCCACATAAAAAATTCACCCTGTATATAACTGATAAATATTAAAGAAAGTTGCAGTATAGGGGCGATTTGAAACCGCGGGGCGCATTTATATTCAGTGGGCACTTCAGTGGACCCCGAGAGACCCATAAATAACCCCCGCTAGGGGTCTGGGGGTCCAACTTTACCAGCGATCCACCCCCTACCCTTATTCGGTATTCACAAATGTTAAGGTTACATAGACGGGTACTGCGTAATATTTTAATTAGCAATCGGTTGTTGAAGTTGTTGCTGAATTTTACACAAGAGATAGCGGTAGGGTGAACTCTGAGACATGGAATGTGCTATTTCAAATCTTGCTAAATATTTTCTTCACAAAATAAATTAGTAAAAAACTAAAAATACCTACGTAATAATAACACTTTCCTTAGGGAGTAGTGCAACCTACGAAATCCCGCCCTTTTTTTTGTTTGCCAATTAGGGTCTAGTACCCTTTTTTATTGTCAAAGTCTATTGTTTTGAAACATTTTGTTTAATTAACAAACAACACATTTGGCGTAAAAATCATACAAAAACCCTTTATGGAATGTAGACGTTTGAAAAAAAAAACAATGCGCCTTTCCCTTATTGGTCAACAAAAATTAAGAAGCTGGAGAAGCAAAAGGGCCCTGCACAGGATAATCAATCTTAAGATGGGACCGCACAGCTCTGGCTGATGGTACCTGTAACTCGTAAAAACTACCGAATAATGGTTTTAAGAATTATTATAATAAAAACATCACTTCGATTAAATCTTATCTAAGTTCGGTGTACATGGAATAGAATTTTAAAGAATACCGACTGCAGGTAGAGTCTGAGTAAAACAGTAAAATAAATTAAAAAAATTATTTTATTTATATCGAAAATTTTCCAGTAGTTAATATCGTTTAAAATATGTAGGTACTTATATATCTAAGACGCGGTGTGTCTAAATCATGGTATGCCTAATTTGAATTTTTGCTATTGGTCTACTTGTTAAATTCTTATTCCTATTTCTTTTTCGTTGTTGTTATTCAGTCTTTTAACTCATCACTACATAGTATAAAACAAAGTCACTTTCTCTGTCCCTATTTCCCTTTGTATGCTTAAATCTTTAAAACTATAACGCAACGGATTTTGATGCGGTTTTTTAATAGATAGAGTGATTCAAGAGGAAGGTTTATATGTATAATACATGCATAATATAGCCGTGCGAAGCCGGGGTGGGTCGCTAGTGAATTTATAAAACAAAAATTATTAGAATGAAAACATTCCAATAATAGTAATTTTAGAACTCTACGGTGAGTCTGCAATTATGTTGCTGACCGTACGTAGATAAAGATGCCAAAAAAACTATTGTTCATCTCTTATTTTTATGTTCAAAAATTAGCAACTGATTGCTATTTACACAGTACCGAACTGGCTGAACAAGATGAAAGAACCCACTCATATATCTTTTTCAAAGTGTGGATTGTTTGAGAATTTTAATTTTGCCTGAAAAAGGGTTGAAACTAAGCTCGTTCTGCGGTTTTGCTCGGGTCGATCGCCTTTCGTTACTGAGTTTTATTTGTATTGTTGTTAATTATTCTCTTAATTTGTTTTCAGTCGAGGAGTAATTTTGAACATTTATTATTTTAATTTATATGTATAGATAGATCCTTAGGACTAAGTACTTATCACTATCACTACATCACTTCACTTCACTATCACTACATAGTATAAAAAAAAGTCGCTTTTTCTGTCTCTATTTCCCTTTGTATGCTTAGATCTTTAAAACTACGCAACGGATTTTCATGCGGTTTTTTTAAATAGATAGAGTGATTTAAGAGGAAGGTTTATATGTATAATACATGCATAATATAGCCGTGCGAAGCCGGGGCGGGTCGCTAGTAGTATATAAAACGAAGTCGCTTCCCGCTGTCTGTCCATATGTGTGCTTAGATCTTTAAAACTATACGCAACGGATTTTGATGACTTTTTGGTGACTTTGTTTTGATCTTCCACTTTGGCAAAAGGCGATCAAAACGGAAAAAAGAGGATTGAAATAGACGATTCTTTTGTTGCTATTTCAATCCCCTTTTTTTCGTTTTGAACGCCTTTTGCCAAAGTTGAGTAGTTTGACTACGAGGAAATTTATTCCTTTTGGACAAACTAGTTTGATCAGCAGGAACGTACAGTTTTATTTTACTAATATACCTACTACTTATACATATATATGTAGTGATTCTGACGTGTATGTAGGAAATACATATCTATACTAATATTATAAAGCTGAAGAGTTTGTTTGTTTGATCGCGCTAATCTCAGGAACTACTGGTTCGAAGTGAAAAAAATATTTTTGTGTTGTTGGATAGTCCATTTATCGATGATGATTATATTGCTACTTTAAATTTATATAATACTACGGCATCGGGACTTACGAAGGCGCTTTTAAAGAGACACTTTGTTTGCACCAGTTTGTTAATTATTCCATATCCGTCGTAAGATAGACTTTCCTAACTTCCTTCAACAAATGACCCAACAGTCATCACGGTTGAAATCTCATTACCGGCCCTTACAAATTGCGATCGGGCCAGGGCTGTCACATAATTTAAATCGGAACATTTTCTATTTAGTAACAGCTCCTTTTATGGTGCAAGTGGGAGCAGTTGGTGGTCGGAAGTTATTCGGTAGTTAGGGTTGACGCTTTGCAGTTTTTTATATAAGGATTTGATTTGTGATAGCAATAACATATCTTTAAATATACATACATAAACACTATCTACATATCAAAGTTATTTATTCATTTTTCTCTATACTTATTTGTTATAGCCATTTATCATTGCATTAGCATTATTTTTAATGTGTTATACAATGTGTTGTTTTATTATTAATAAAAAAAACTCAAAAAAATCAAGTATATCATATCATATTTTTCATCATATTTCATCATCATATTTTTTTTTTCAATCATATTTTTTCATAATTTAAACTTTCTCTGGACAAATATTTAAAAATCAAAATTAGCCAAATTGGTCCAACCATGCTCTAGTATTAATTTTTAAATATTATGTAGATTTGTAGGTACTAGAAATATATATATATATATGCCTATAACTACTACAATTTGGGCCAGCTGCGCCAACTGCGAGAGTGGTAGGTTGACGTACAAAATTATTAATATGTAATTATTTATTGTAATAATCGATAGTTGTTAATTTGTGGTGGAAAATATTAAATTTTTTTGGTAAAAGTATTTATTTCAGTAGGTAGTTTTAAATTGTATATATAGTTACATTATAATTATAAATAAATAACAAAATAAACAGCGTATACCTACATTTGCGAAAATTAAATAGCTCACAGCCCTATAATAAAAGTTAGGCGCGCGGCGGGTTGGGCGGGTCTTGTGGCGCAGGGCGGGCGGTAATGAGTTGGGCGGCCGTGCCGAGGAGTTATTCGCAGATGGCCAAGTCGGTAATGAAACTTTTACTAATGCTACTCCACTAACTGACCAACCGACTAGGCTACGTAGATTCAATATTTAATGGAGTTTATAACTGAAAATTAATAAATATTACAGGACATTCCACACATCGCCATTTAGCCCCAAGCTAAGTAACTAGACTTGAGTTATGGGTGCTAGACAACTTATATACTTTTCTTTTGTAAATATATACTTATAATGCATAGAAACAACCAGACCACAGACAGTGTTTGGCAGTCTGGCATGGTGACCATTGTGCCAACTGGGTCGTCAAAAGTTGGAAAGATTCGGTTTAAGCAAAGGAAATTGGCATGAAATGAAGAGGTGATCGTTTCATGCCAATTTAAATAACATTAAAATGATAAAAATCCCATAGAATAACTCCAATTTACTCTTCACAGGAATTGAACTTATGACTCTGGATCACTAGTTGTTGATTTTTCATTGCTATGCAACGAAGGTCGCGTTAGCAGCTATCAAATTTTACAAAAGCTATTCTTTGGGATTAATCAACCCCTTTATGAGGAGGCTCACAGCTAAGCGACGCTCGCTGATCGTTTACGGTCGTGCGGGTAAGCGACGTCTGGCGCGGTCATTACTTCGATAGGTGGCCAATTATTAGTGTGGCTAAAATGTGTTTTCGTGAGCAACTCCGTGCTTCGGAAGGCACGTTAAGTCGTTGGTCCCGGCTGCTACCTCTAGTAGCAGTCGTTAGGTCAAGGGCGATCTGAAAACTCTAACAATATGTGAGCCACACCATTATACGAGAAGAAAAAAAAGAACCCCTTTATGAACGAAGTGACTATTCTGTACGCTTCTTCTAACTCTATGTCCGTCCAAAAGTTGAAATTCTGGTTGGTCCCGTGACTACAGATATTTATCTGGCCGTAGCTGGACTTTTTTAATATAAATGTTCTTTGTTCCTGACGGTAAAAGTTTTAATGAAAATTCAAATAAGGACAAGTTTAACCTTTTGTTTTTTTACATTTGTTTTACGTAGGAATTGTTTTTGTCGTTCAAGTGGTTATGATAAGGACCTCGTTTTGTTTTTTAATTAAGATCGTAGGTATTTATGTAGGTACCCTATCTATATTCTTGTTGTTTTGTTTAAAACTGTTTTGTAGTATATTAATAAGTTTTGTCGTCAGAGAAAACGCCATAACTTGGAAATGGTTTGATCGATTTATACATAATAATATATCGTTTTTATTTTTATTTTAGTAATACTTACTTGGAGACGGTTCTTACTGAAATAAAACAAGAAAGATGCGCAGAAAATTAATACCGAAACCGAAGGGCGCAGCTAAATAACTAGTTGTCATTTTATGCAAAGTATCTTATTATTGATATCTTTAATAAAAGTTTATTTATCTATTCATCCCACTACTGGGCTAAGGACTCTCCCATGTCTCTCCATCGGTCACCCGTTCTACAACTCTCATACTATTTATTCGTTTTATTAACAAAGTAAGGCCTTAGGGAGACTGTTTAAATACAAAAGTCTCTTATTTGAACTCGGATGGCGGAGGGTTTTTAATCAAGCGACCATAAAGGAAAAGGTTGGTAGGTAATTACTTCAAATTATTTCGGTATTTTTACGCCCACTTAATATTCTACACTAATAAAGAGGAAATATTTTTTGTTTGTAACGAATAGGCTCCGAAACTACTGGGCCAATTTTGATAAACTTGTTCTGAGGATACATTGATTCCTTTGATTTTTATTTCGAAATTTCTACGGATCAGACGTTACGCGGGTAAAACCGCGGAACGCTGCTAGTATCTAAATAAAAAGGCAACTTTAAGGGCATATTAATTTTTCTCCTTAGATCTTATTTTTTAAAATAGATATTTTTTTCTGCTGTCTCTGATTATTCTGTCTTTCAATTTTATACTTTTTTGTTCTATAATATTCATTTTCATTTTCTGTATTTTTAATGGTTGCTTGTCAACATCTCTTAAATGAAATTGTTCTAAATATTTATTTGTGTCGTGTGCTTGTCCAAATAAATGTTTTTCTATTCTATTGGATTATTCCTAACCTGACCCGAAAACGTAAGGTAAGAAATAGTAAAAAAATAATTATTTTCATTCCTTACGTTTTCTAACCCTCCTTTATTGGTTGGAATCGTGTTTAAATATTGCTACATAACAGAAAAACGTTTCTATTTATTAAATTGCACCATAACTTTTAGCTGAGTTATTAACCGACTTGAAAAAAGAAGGAGGTTTTCAATTCGATTGTGTGTCATGTATCGATTGTGTTTAAAAGTCGAAGTTAAGGTGAAAGGGTACCTGCGCGCTCTCCATACAAACGTAGTCGACTGTTTCCTTCCTGGATAATGACACTAGCACAAATATTTTTGTGCCATAAAACCTATAACTGCCATGACTATGCCCCTATGTTTTGGTTTTTTTTTCATTTTCTAATAATCATAGAAATTAAAATTAAAAAAATTTAAAAATTTAAAAAATCAAAAAATAGGGACATTGTCATGGCAGTTATAAGTTTTATGCACCAAAAATATTTGCTCTAGTGTCATTATCCAGGGAGAAAACAGTCGACTACGTTTGTAATAGTTTGTATGGAGAAAGCCCCCGGTACCCTTTCCTCTTAAAAGTTTTTGTAAAAAATCCCTTTAAATTACAGAAAAAAAAAACCAAAAGTCGTAGAACAAAAGTTGTTCGCTTAGACGTCTAGAAAAACCCTTTCGCCTTTGTTTAAACATAATTGATATACCTACCTATACAAATTTTAATGGTTATTAAGGCATAGCTTCGTTGTTTATAAACCGACTTTGTTTTTTTTTTGTTCTTATGTACGACCTTCACAAAGCTGCATAATAGATGAAAAGAATTAATTATCAAATTAAATGGGTCAGTAAATAGGTAGGTATATTGCAAAATTTAGACTAAAATTTAAAAAACTCAATTTACTTAACCCATTTTCAATATATTTATTTACCTATTAATTTGATATAAAATACTTTTTATTCATTAAGCAGCTCGGTGAAGGTCGTTTTTAAAGGGATCTTAGACTACACATTTTTTTACAGGTGAAAATAGCAAGCAAAGCGCCGCAGACGACGTCAAGACAGTAGCGTTTCAGAATCTCGTCTGCAACACAGCGTAGAGTAAGGAAGCGTTAACAAATTCACCATAGCTGAGGATGGTAACTTTTGTACAATTACCGCGATGCCGCAGCGGGGTTGCCTACCCGCCTGCGCTCGTCCGCCTAGCGCCAGATGTACCGTCTGCAAAAAAAATACAAAAAAAAATTAATAACTAGCTTCGTAATAATTTTCTCCGACAGTTTCTTATTTTTTCTTTCATAAGAACCTTTTCCTGGATATAACAAACACAACAAAAAAATAATTAGCGAAATCAGTCCAGCTGTTTTCGAGATTTGCGCTTAGCAACACATTCAGCGATTCATTCTTTTATTATACTAGCTGCGCCCCGCGGTTTCACCCGCGTAATAATTTTCTACGCAAAATTTTCTTAATATTTTCTTTCATAAGAACCTTCTCCTGACAATAACAAACACAACAAAAAAAGAATTGGACAAATTGGTCCAGGCGTTGTTGAGTTATGCGCTTACCCATTTTATTACTTTTATTACACATTTTGCGATTCATTTTTATATATAAGATATAATATTATTGACGGTATCACATCAGAAACCTCTAATATTGTTAGTGTTTTTCTACTATATTATGCATGTATTATACATATAAACCGACCCACTTGGCAATAGTCACTGCTAAACACAGGGTTGCGGGCTCAATTCCCGCCTCAGACAAGTATTTATGCTTAGAATACTTGTCTGTGGTCTGGGTGTCTCTATGTATTGTAAGTATATATTTACAAAAGAAACGTATATCCGCTGTATAGCACCCATAACACAAGTCTAGTTACTGGAATGTCCTGCAGTATTTATTTATTATTTTAATTAGAAACCTTCCTCGTGAATCACTCTATTTATTAAACAAACCGCATCAAAATCCGTTGCGTAGGTAGTTTTAAAGATCTAAGCATACAAAGGGACAGACAGGCAGGGAAGCGACTTTGTTTTATACTATGTAGTGATGATGAAAACCAACTATGGCCTAATACGCCACGGCACAAAATATATTTTTCATTGTAATAAAAATAAACCGACAACCACCGGTTAATCAGATTACTTAACGGCCAAGCCGATTTTCTCCGGTTGTTCTTTCGTTAACATTGTCTAATCGGCTTAAATTTTATCTCGATACACGTTCTTCATTAATCCAATTATTTGTCAAAAAGAAGACTCTTTGTTTATTGGATTTGCATTTTGCGAGTTGGAATATATGACAATTTCTAAATATACTTTGTAGGCTATGGTATTTTGGAATTTTTTTAGGTTGTTTTCTTACAAATCATAATTTTAATTCAGCCAATAAACTAAAATGAAAGTATAGACCCATACACTTAATAAAAACAAGTCAAGTAGATTCCAATTTTGAATGTTATTTTAAGATTTTCGCACACTTTAATATAATTTAAATAGTACGGTATTTATAAGGTGTTTAACATATAATAACCGTTCCCGTCAAATCCTACTAATATTATAAATGTGAAAGTTTGTGTATGTATGTGTGTATGTATGTTTGTGACTCCTTTACGCAAAAACTACTGGACCGATTGCGATGAAACTCGGTATTTAGATAGCTGGAGACCTGGATTATAAAATAAAAAAAATGACCAAAGGAATCGAATTAATTATCCAGAAGAATTGTTTTTTTGACGTGATAACGTTTTATATTTATAAAACGTTGGTGAACACCTGCAAGCTCAAAAAAGTGTGACGTCACGCGTCGTTACTGGAACGCCTCATGTTATTGTCAAGGTAACTATAGCAACGTTTTATCGTTGCCATGGTTACCATCAATGTTTTCTTATGACGTTATCACGTAAAATTACTTTACTTTACCGACTTTACAGACAACCATTTTATTTTTTTAAGACAATAAGCTTACGAGATTTTTTGCCAACTGTACAATCTAGAAGTTGCCCACACATAAATTATACCGACCAAAGGATAGCTCGGTGTAACTTTGCACTTTGCCAGTATTTTATATCAAATTGATATATACGAGCGGTTGAAACTTTCAGTACGTCCAGCAACTTACTAATTGAGAGAGTTACTAGTAATATTTAGACGTGCTAGCTTATGCCTTTGTTTTTGCCTATTTCGCTATATAACATGTTCCATGAATCAGTATAGGTACATATTTGTTGGTAATCATATTCTTGATGACCCAATTGGCACAATGGCGGGTTCGATTCCCGCCTCAGTATTTATGCTTAGATAGTTGTCTGTGGTCTGGTTGTTTCTATGTATTATATGTGTAAAACAAAAGAAAAGTATATAAGTACTAAGTAGTATATCCGTTGTCTAGCACCCAAAACACAAGTGTAGTTACTTCGCTTGGGGCTAGATAGCGATGTGTGTAAACAAACAACTTTTGTTATAAACTATCGATAGTCGATTAAGTCGCTTTTTGACGTGATAACGTTTTATAAATTGGTGAACACCTGCAATCTCAAAAAAGTGTGACGTCACGCGTCGTTACTGGAACGCCTCATGTTATTGACAAGGTAACTATAGCAACGTTTTATCCTTGCCATGGTTACCATCAATATTTTCTTATGACGTTATCACGTAAAATTATCGTCCGGAAACAGACTTTACAGACAACCATATTTTTTTACTTAATTTTTAATTTAATGTTCATTTCTTTCTTTCTGTGTTTGTCGTGTGTTTGTACTGAATAAATGCTTTTTTATACCTACTATCTATCGATAGTAAACGATATTTTGGTAACACTTATAAATCTGGTCTCATCTGTCCGTTACTATCGCTGCTAGATGACACATCAGTAAATATATCCATATCACAGACAGACAGGAGGCTCACAGCTAAGCGACGCTCGCTGATCGTTTACGGTCCTGCGGGTTAAGCGACGCCTGGCGTGGTCACTACTTCGATGGGTGGCCAATTAATAGTGTGGCAAAAATGTGTTTTCGTGAGCCCCTCCGTGCTTCGGAAGGAACGTTAAGCCGTTGGTCCCGGTTGCTACCTCTACTAGTAGCAGTCGTTAGGTCAAGTTAGAGGCCTTAAGGCGATCTGAAAACTCTAACAATAGGTGAGCCATACCACTATACGAGAAGCAAAACAGACAGACATTCCCATATTAAAACAGTAGTTTCAATTAAAGTTTCAATATATATCTAGTAGATAGGTATTACAAAACTTTCGTATCTGGTGGGAAATTAGATTATTATAGTTCCTATCCAGAGTTTAATGGTGAACTTAGTTGCTATCTACATTTGCACTAATAAAATAATCTACACTAATATTAAAAAGAGGAAAGTTTTTTTGTTTGTTTGTAACGAATAGGCTCCGAAACTACTGGACCGATTTAAATGAAACTTGGTATGTAGATTGCTGGAGACCTGGATTAACACATAGGCTACTAATTCCGATATTTCCACGGGATCGGGAGTTACGTGGGTGAAACCGCTGAGCGCTGAAGAAGAAAAGGTGTAACGAAAAAAAACCCTGAAAAAACCTAAAGTTACCTGTCTCTGTTATTCGTACAGCTCTTCATTACAGAGTATAAAACAAAGTCACTTTTCGCTGTCTGTCCCTATGTATACTTAGATCTTTAAAACTACGCAACGGATTTTGATGCGGTTAGATATAGTGACTCAAAAGGAAGGTTTAACCGCGGGGCGCAGCTAGTTATACATAACTAGCTGCGCCCCGCGGTTTCACCCGCGTAAGTTCGATCTTTCTCACCGTTTAAACCTTCCCTGGACTACGACAAACATTTCAAAACCGAAATCATCTAAATCGGTTCAGCCGTTCTCGAGTTTTAGCGAGACTAAGGAACAGCAATTGATTTTTATATATATAGACTAGCTTTTGCCCGCGACTTCGTCCGCGTAGAAATCTAAAATTTAAAGTAGATTGGACCAAGGAAGCATGTTTTCCCATACAAACTTTGCCCCCCCTTTTCATCCCCTAAGGGGTAGAATTTCGGAAAATCCTTTCTTATCGGATGCCTACGTCATACAAAGAACACACCCTCCAAGTTTCAGGTCTCTACGATCAGCGGTTCAGGCTGTGCGTTGATCCGTCAGTCAAGACAAAGTATTTTATATGTATAGATACATGCATAATATAGCCCTGCGTAGCTGGAACGGGTCGCTAGTTCTTTAAAATATGATAAAAATATTCAATTAACCAAAAATGTCTATTGTTGTTCTAAACTTGCAAAACGAATGAAATAGCAGCGGTAAATTCGTACAGCTGTAATAATTAGCAGACGTGCAAAACTAGATGGAGTTAGGTTTCGTTTCATCTTACAATAGTGTATGGTTTATTAAAATAGAACTAAAACTGACGTGTTGTAGGTATTGTTTGAAAAATGTAGTTTTTTTTATTTTCTAACTTTTGTCACTGGATGATGGTTATGATGTACAATCATGCTCTACGGTGGCCCTCCACCTTAGTAGTAATATAGAAACTATTGCTATTATTTTTTTATTCAAGCAGAGCTTTATGGTCCTGTTTGAGATGAAAGACTTTTAATTAAGATCTTAATGATTTTTTATTTTTTAAAGTGCTTGGCTTGCACTGGGCTATCTGAAATTTTTCATATAAAAATTCACGTCTCAGTAGCAATTTTTGAAGACGCATTTTTCCTTAAAAACAATTAAGACTATTAATCTTAAGTTTATTTATTATAACCTATTTTTTTTCCAGCTGGCATTAGACAGAGAACAGTGGAAGGAGGGGAGGGAGGCCTTTGCTCTGCAGTGGGACGGAATAGGCTAAAAATAATAAATAATATTTTTTATATAATCACTACATAGTATAAAATAAAGTCACTTTTCGCCGTGCCTATATCCCTATGTCCCTTTGTATGCTTTGATCTTTAAAACTACGCAACGGATTTTGATGCGGTTTTTTTAATAGATAGAGTGATTCAAGCGGAGGTTTATTTGTATAAAACATGCATAATATAGCCGTACGAAGCCTGAGCGGGTCGCTAGTAAATATATAAAGTCAACTAAGACGGGATATTTAGCATGTGTTTTGTTGGGTTTTTTTATGCTTGATTTTTTGATGTTGTTTTAAACACCATTTTCACGAGATTGGAGTTTGCGGGTAGATCTTAAAAGCCCTGTTATGGTAAATATTCCGTTACATAACTTTTACTTTTTCTTTTTGACTAGGTACCTAAACTTTTTGATAATTTAAGATATTTTGTATGATCCAAGATATTGGAACGATCGTGTAGCAGAGACTATTCAGGATTTTTATCGTGTCATTGGGCGATTCACACCGCGAGTGGTTTGGACCGCGGTATGAATCGCCCAAGAGCTCGTTTTGAATGGGTTCATTCGAACCGCCACTACCAATCGAGTTCTTTTAAATTTCTAGCAATAAGATAATACTACAATATATCGCACTAAAACTGCAACACTCTTCAACCAGCTCCGATTTTAGCGTTTCATGTTAACACACGAGCGCTCCAGCCTTACTTCGGGCATATTTTAGTCAGCATTAAATATTTAGTGTAAGCACAACTTTCAGTTGTTTGGATTTAGCCGTCTTTGATAATGTCGGATTTAAATTTAGTTTAGTTCGCTGTAATTAATTTAGTTTTGATGAGTTTTAGTTTTGGAATTTGAATTAATTTTCTAATGTACGGTCGGCTGCTTAATTGCACAACCGTAGAGTTCCAAAACGGCTGTTATAAGAATTTTTTCAACACAAGCAAGATTCTAGGCACCATCTTTAGTTGAAGTTTGAAGTCTTCTAACTCATGAATTTATCAAACAAAAATTATTAGAATGAAAACATCATGCCAATAATAGTCATTTTTAAACTCTACCGGGGGCTGAAAGTATGCAGCCGACCGTACATTATTAAAATTTATTTGGTGCATCGCAAAGAAATATGGGGATAAAAAGCCTATTTTACTTCCAAAGGATTCAATGTACCTTCTTACCAAATTTCATCAAAATCGTTTGTGAAAAATACCATTTGTGCATGCGGCTGGGATTGCAACCCTTGAGTTTCTTGTGCCTTCTTCTCATTGGTGGGTGCATTCCGAAGGCACACATCCTAACTTAGTTTTTAAGACGTTTCTATGTGATCTTTACACAAATATATTAAGCATCATAATGAATTAAAAAAATTGACTTTGACTATGAATGAAACTCGAGTTATTTACCACTAGTTCAACAGTATAGCATAAAGTAGCTTCTGTTTTCCATAAAGTTAAGATAGGTAAGAAGATTTTTTCTTTAGTCAGATAACGTACCCCTAAAAACTTACTTATGTATGGGAAAAACATTCATTGAGCGTGCTTTTTAACCAACTAGAAAAAAGAAGGAGTTTCTCAACAAGTCAAGGAATTTCGGAGCCTATTCGTTACCCACTCCAAAATCAAAAGTGACATTTGACAGATGTCAATTATCGATCGTCTTTTTTTTTCGACTTTTATTTCCATTTCAATCGTATTTTGATTTTTTTTCGATCGTCTTTCGTTTCCGTTTTGATCGCCTTTTGTTAACCACTTAGTTGAGTACTTCGACATCTCTACTCATGTGCTTCGACTACAAAGAAATTTATTCCCTTTAGACAAACTAGTTTGACCAGAAAGTTTGATCAGTAGGAACGTACCAAAAAAACCAAACAAATCGTTCCTCCTTAAGTTAATAAGTGTAATTATGGAAGGTCTAAAATACTTTAGTAAAATATGCTCAGGTGGGTTTTGAACCCGCTATTTTTGATCTATGCGGGACTAGTAACAAGGTCTTTACTTTCTTTACTTTATGTATATAGATAGATAGATAAACACTTTATTTGTACAACACACAAAACATTGCGTGCATTAATTTATATATTTTTTTTTTTTTTTTTTTTTTTTTTTTTTTTTTTTTTTTTTTTTTTTTTTTTGTTGCATTATCGTGTTTTATGCTCCTTTGCGTAGTATATAAATAAAATCTATCTAAATAAAGTTTGCAAAATTTTGTAAAACTTATTTCAAGATAATAATTAAGTTTAAAAAATTGATTTACCAGAACAAAATCTTGCTTCCCCCTTCTCAGACTAATCTAGATACAAATCTTTACTTAATATTATAAAGCAGAAGAGTTTGTTTGTTTGTTTGAACGCGCTAATCTCAGAAACAACTGGTTCGAATTGAAAAATTATTTTTGTGTTGGATAGTCTATTTGTCGAGGAAGGCTATAATAGGCTATTTTATATTTCAATATTCCCACGGGATCGGGAGTTAAGCGGGTTAAACCGCGGAGCGCTACTAGTAAAATTAAAAATAAAACGTATACTGCTAACGCCATCTGTGTATTAGGCTCGGAACCTTGTTATCATCACGACGAAGGGTCCCGGCGAGTGTCCTATTAATTTCCTAAAGGAACTCTACACTCGCCCCTGTACCAAGGGTGAAAACGATAGCGGTTCCTTTTTTTGTGTCGTTATTTTTGGGAATCGATGGCACGTTATAACGATGTAACAATTTTTAAAAGCTTTCGTTTGAAAACTTAGCTTAATAGTACTGTATATTTGTCTGTTTTTATGATTTTAGATGTTGGATATTTGGGTAGTCGGTAGATGAGTTGGATATTTGGGGAGTCGGCCTTTTGGTAAGTCGGATAACGAGTACTTTGGGGAGTTGAACTTTGGTAAGTCGGGTAACGAGTACTTTGGGGAGTTTAACTTTTGATAAGTCGGATAACGAGTACTTTGGGGAGTTTAACTTTTGGTAAGTCGGATAACGAGTACTTTGGGGAGTTTAACTTTTGGTATATCGAATAACGAGTACTTTGGGGAGTTGAACTTTTGGTAAGTCGAATAACGAGTACATTCGGGAGTTGAACTTTTGGTAAGTCGGGTAACGTGTTCTTTGGGGTGTTGAACTTTTGGTAAGTCGGATAACGAGTACTTTGGGGAGTTGGACTTTTGGTAAGTCGGATAACGAGTACTTTGGGGAGTTGGACTTTTGGTAAGTCGGATAACGAGTACTTTGGGGAGTTGGACTTTTGGTAAGTCGGATAACGAGTACTTTGGGGAGTTGGACTTTTGGTAAGTCGGATAACGAGTACTTTGGGGAGTTGGACTTTTGGTAAGTCGGATAACGAGTACTTTGGGGAGTTGGACTTTTGGTAAGTCGGATAACGAGTACTTTGGGGAGTTGGACTTTTGGTAAGTCGGATAACGAGTACTTTGGGGAGTTGTACTTTTGGTAAGTCGGATAATGAGTACTTTGGGGAGTTGGACTTTTGGTAAGTCGGATAACGAGTACTTTGGGGTGTTGAACTTTTGGTAAGTCGGATAACGAGTACTTTGGGGAGTTGGACTTTTGGTAAGTCGAATAACGAGTACTTTGGAGGGTTAGACTTTTGTTAAGTCGGATAACGGGTACTTTGAGGAGTTGGACTTTTGGTAAGTCGGATAACGAGTACTTTGGGGATTTGTACGTTTGGTAAGTCGAATAACGAGTACTTTGGGGAGTAGGACTTTTGGTAAGTCGGATAACGAGTATTTTGGGGATTTGTACGTTTGGTAAGTCGAATAACGAGTACTTTGGGGAGTAGGACTTTTGGTAAGTCGGATAACGAGTACTTTGTGGAATGTGACCATTGGTAAGTTGAATATTTAATGAGTTTTGGTAAGTTGAACTTTGTACGAATCTAGTTTTTAGTATCTAACTTTTTGTATGTTGGCTTTTAGAGAGTATAACTTTTATTAAATCAGTCATTTGGGAAACAAACTATTATAAAGTCATACTCGAAAATTGATTTGAAATCTGACATATTTTTGGTAAGTTGAATTTTAGATTTTTGAACTTAAGTATACTTAGTAAGATTTTTGGTATAAATTGGACTTTTGTTAAAAATCTTCTTAAAATCTTTATATCTACAGTGTTTCAAATAAATGACGTGTTTATTGAGATTTCCAAAAAACATACAAAAAAATATATTTTCATTAATTAGTATTTTTCATATCGCTACCTTGGTACAAGGTAGCATGTTTTATCTTCACGGCTCCACGGCTTTCCTACGGTAACGTAATGAAAAATTACGCGCGTCCGTTACGAAGTGTGTTTTTGTAACGCCTTGCCTTGTCTAATGGCCGATCGCATTTGGGGGTTTTGTGGTACTTAACGACTTTTGTTTGTTTTTGCTTTAGTTTTTGCTTTTGTGGTACTGTAGCAATTAATAAAGAATCGGCTAAGTGCGAGTCGGACTACCGTACAAAAGGTTCCGTACCATTATGTTCTTTAATATTTGTTGTTATAGCGGCAACAGACATCATCTGTGACAACTGGCTAGCTATCATGGTTCATGAGGTACACTGGTGATAGAGACAGACAGACGGACAGTGGAGTAACAGTAATAGGGTCCCGTTTTTACCCTTTGAGTACGGAACCCTAAAAAAAGTATAGCATAATTTAACTAGATAGTAAGTGTATGATTTGGAACTTCAATAAAACTTGATTTGATCCTAAATTATTTAATTTAGGGGCATGGTCATGGCAGTTATAGGTTTTATGCAACAAAAATATTTGCTCTGGTGTCCTTATCTAAGGAAATCTGTACCCTTTCCTCTTAACTTAAGTCTCCAAGTAGATATCTTCTAGGAAAGCGTGCTACATCTTAGACAGCATCTTCACCTGCTATCTGGTGGATGCGATAAAATAAACGAATGTT
The DNA here is from genome assembly GCA_907269075.1 of Idaea aversata. Classification (NCBI taxonomy): domain Eukaryota; kingdom Metazoa; phylum Arthropoda; class Insecta; order Lepidoptera; family Geometridae; genus Idaea; species Idaea aversata. Next base: position 4,320,183 of record OU026100.1, read on the forward strand.
AAAAGTCTGTTGTTTTCCCAGAGGTGTAGAGTTACCCAACCCCTGGGCGTCTCACATTGTACTGGTTAAAATATATACAATTCTATACAAAATGTATGTTGTATAATGTTCTGAACAGAAAATTGGAGAGTGCATTTTTATGTCCAACTGTTGGAAGTGATACAACCTCGGCCTTAATAGGTATGATTGAATGTTTGAACTCTGATTTTAAATAGATAGATAGGCAAATAGGATCTACTGTAGAGCAGTTGGCACAATGGTCACCATGCCGGACTGTCAAATACACGGTTGCGGGTTTGATTCCCGCCTCAGACATGTATTTATGCTTAGATATTTGTCTGTGATCTGGTTTTTTATATGTAATAAAAGTATATATTTTCAAAAGAAAAGTATTTAAGTAGTATATCCGTTGTCTAGCACCTATAACACAAGTCTAGTAACTTAGCTTTGGGCTAGATGGCGATGTGTGGAATGTCCTGCAATATTTATTTATTATAGCTCCAAAACTGTTAGATAGATAAACGCTTTACACAACACAAAACAAAGAAAAATATTATATTTCTATGGTGATGGGATGCTTACTATAGTACAGTCACATTACCAATTAGCTGAACCCCACGTGACTCAGAGCTCATTCGCATATCTGTAAAAAATAAAGTATTTACCTATTTTGTTATTTTTTTTTGTATATTGTATTTTAAAGTATATTGTTTAAAAAACAGAATTATGTAACATTACTTTACAATCTTACAGATTTGCGAGTGAGCTCTAGGTCACGTGGGGTTCAGCTAATTGGTAATGTGACTGTACTTAGTCTTATTTTGAATTTATTTGATAAACAGTAGGTAATTTTGATGAAAACATTTCAATAATATTAATTTTAGAACTTTAAAGTGGGGCTGCAATTTACAAATAAATATTAAATAAAATCTCTACTCTATATGCAAGTAATAGAGTTTATATTCCATTAGAAATGGAAAATAAAATTTCACATTTGAAGAAATTAGTTATTTGAGCAAATTCATAGGAAAATCCACTACAAGTACAGTCACATTACCAATTACCTGAACCCCACGTGACCTAGAGCTCACTCGCAAATCCATAAGGTTGTAAAGTAATGTTACCTGATTCAGTTTTTTTTAAACAATATACTAAACAATACAATATAAAAAAAATACAAAATAGGTAAATACTATATTTTTTTACAGATTTGCGAATGAGCTCTGGGTCACGTGGGGTTCAGCTAATTTGTAATGTGACTGTACATACAAGTTTGAATTTAACTTAAAAAACACAGACAGACAGACGGAGAAGAAAGTGATCTTATAAGGGTCCCTTTTTTTATTTACCTTTTGAGGAACGGAACCCTAAAAATAATCATCTCAATAGGTTGAGCATCATAATCGGTAAAAATAATTAAAATAATAATAGTACGCGACAAATTTTTTAACCGATTTCAGAAAAGGAGGTTACTTTTCTGAAATCGGTTAAAAATGTGTTTATACAAATGCATTTTTAATGAAATCTTTACTCTTAAAGCAAGTAATAGAGTTCATATTGCATTACGACTTTGAAAGAGAATTTAACCTTCGAAGAAATTAGTTCTTACAAATGCATTATTATTGGAATATCCACTCTAAGTGCAAGTATTAGAGCTTAAATCGCATTAGAGTTATGAACGAGTACGTCTGGTGTAGAAATGGAGGTGCAATAATTTAAGCAAAGGGTGGAAAGCGACGGAGAGTTCTTTTTGGAGTTCGTGCGAGTGAGACGTGCGTAGGTCGAGAGGGTGCGGGCTAACGCGTTACAGGGGTGGATTCAGGGTAGTTCTTAGTATTCGTTTTTATATTTATGCGTAGCGTAGGTCGTAGTAGCAGAGTGTTGACCGTTGTAGCGTAGCGGACGTCGTAGTAGTGAAGCATGGATCCTGGGTAGCCCGTAGCCCACGTTTTTATGTTATACGTAGCGTAGGTCGATGTAGCAGAGTGTTGACTGTTGTAGCGTAGCGGACGTCGTAGTAGTGAAGCATGGATCCTGGGTAGCCCGTAGCACACTTTTTATGTTACACGTAGCGTAGGTCGAAGTAGCAGAGTGTTGACGGTTGTAACGTAGCGGACGTCGTAGTAGTGAAGCATGGATCCTGGGTAGTCCGTAGCACACGTTTTTATGTTACACGTAGCGTAGGTCGAAGTAGTGAAGTATAAACGGTTGTAGCTTAGCGGTTGCCGTAGTAGTAAAGCATAGATTCTAGGTAACTCGTAGAATTAGTTTTTATCTTATTCGCGGCGTAGACTTTAGTAGCCATGTAGACCGTTATAGTGTACATAGGTCGTGCGCGAATCAGGGTAGCTCGTAGCATTAGGTGACCCGTTTTTATGTTATGTGTGGCGTAGTTTGTAGTAGTTAAGCGTGGATCCAGAGTAGCAATGTTACGCATTGGTTTTGATGTTACGAGTAGTGTAGAATGTGGTAGCGTAGCATTCGTAGCATAGCGTAAGACGTAGTAGCGTTGCTTAGATTGTAGTAGTATAGGTTTCTTCCCATTTAAAGGAGAAATTTTTATTAGGAAACTATGTTTTATTGCATTGTTTACGTATTTTGTGTGACATTTTTTCCCTTAGTACCTTAGTAAAGGGGATAATTAAATTTACTGACTAAATAGCGTGTTTCTTTGTATAATTCCATAAGTTTAAGAGAGATTAGATAAACTTACTTTTAATTTGTATACAATATGTTTGTTTTCCAGGACGTCCAGGGGAACAGACTGATGATCGACGAAGTTGAATAGCAACTGCTGCCTGAAAATTACAGGATAATATATTTTAGAAGTATGGAGACACTTGAAAATTACGGTGTAGTAACAGTACGGGCCACCTCCCTACGGCCCTAGTACGGGCCCTATTTTTATTTTATTTTTTTAATCTTAATTTGTATCATAATTAGAAAATGAAAAAAAATAATAAAAAAAATAGGGGCATAGTCGTGGCAGTTATAGGTTTTATGGCACAAAAATATTTGTGCTAGTAAAGTAAGTAGTAAGTAAAATATTTGTTATCCAGGGAGGAAACAGTCGACTACGTTTGTATAGAGAGTAAGCAGGTACCCTTTCCTCTTAAGTATTAAATTTAGCACTTTTAGGGTTCCGTAGCCAAATGGCAAAAAACGGAACCCTTAGGTATAGATTCTTTATATTTACATTTATTTCTCGTTTAACGCTAGCACCTTTTTCACTACCACTAGAGTAACTACAGTGGTCCATTCAATAGGTGTCAGTTTCCTCAATACAATCACTAAACGCGTTAGTCCATCCCTGTCAGTCATCAACACCCCAAATAGGCCGACGCTACGAACGCTAAAAACGCACCCCTTTTACCCCTCACCCTGATTTTTAAGCCTACTCCCAACCCCCACTAACACCCGGGTTAGCCAGAGGTACATTTATGCGCAATAAATTTTGACCGCCAGCATCCATACAAAATGGCGTCAATACAGGTATAATCGCCATTCAAATTTCAATCCTATCGCTTGCTTAGTAAACTTAAATTCCTTTACAAAATATTTTGGAACATGCTCTATGTAAAAGAAGCCCCGGAGTTTTGAATCGAGGACTCTTGGAATGCGATTTTTTTCTCTATTTTTAGGGGGATAGAGTTTTATTTTGCTTAGTGTTCGTTTTATAAAAGAAGTTGCCACTTTTGCGGGTATAGGACAGAGACAAAGCTAGGCTATTTACCTAGCTTTAGATATCGTCTATTTGTCATTTGTCTTGGTGATAGCGTGGTAATAAAATCTATTGTGTGACGGTGTACAAGAATGTGTGGTCAAACAAAGGGGTAGGTAATAAATACCTACTCTTTAATTACCTATCTCTTTTATTTCAATTTGTATTTGTATATGTTGACGACCCAGTCGCCATGTCGGACTACCAAACACAGGGTTGCGGGTCCGATTCCCGCCTCAGACAAGTATTTATGCTTGGCTATTTATCTGTGGTCTGGTTGTCCCTATGTATTACTTATAATACACAGGAATATATTTACAAAAGAAAAAGTATATAACAAGTATATCCGTTGTCTTGCACCCATAACACAAGTCTAGTTGCTTAGCTTGGGGCTAGATGACGAGGTGTGGAATGTCATGTAATATTTATTTATTTATTATTATTATGGGTTTTTTTCCGCAATTAGACCTCTTTAGCAGGGTCTTTTTGGCGTAAGAATGGGTAGCGTACTACCTTGTCAGCTTAGTCGGCCGTGTTCGAAAAGGAAATAACTTGTGAATACTACCACCCGTATTTACAATCAACCCTATGAGATTGCATAGTGTGCGCGAACGCATAGAGCCGAAAATAAAATATACCTACTAGAGTGTTGTATTCTTACTCATGTGCTAGAGTGAAGAGAGCAGTACAAAATTGACCGGCCTTAGGGCATGTTCAGATGACACGCGTCGACCACGCGACCGCCACGTGCATCACACGCGTTGAACACGCTTTGATATTTGTTCTATATATAAATTGAGTCTTATGACACACCAATAGATCTCAAATTGCATTTATGCAAGTCCCCCGCTCACGCTACGCGCACGCCCCGCGCCCGCCACGCGCCCGCTCCGCGCACGCCCCGCGCCCGCTTGCAGAAATGCAATTTGAGATCTATTGATGTGTCATAATACTCAAATTATATATAGAACAAAGCGTGTTCAACGCGTGTGATGCGTGTGTCAATTTTTTTTTAGAAAAATCCATTTTTGCACGCTCTGGATTCGAACCCACGACCTTTCCTGTCTATTCTATTAACTTTGTATTAAGCGCTGCTAGTTGCAGATTTCATTCTATTCTAGAAAATCGATAGATTTTATGAAAACTATGGCTCTAGCTTTTTGTATGCTGTTTCTCATTTTATTCGCTAGTGACTTACTCGAATAACTAAAAAATAAAAATTCACACAGCGCCATCTAGCCTCAAGCTAACTAGGCTTGTGTTATGGTGGTCAGATAATGGGTAGAATACTCAACTACGTTGATGGTACATAGTTTTTGGAAATACCTATATTCTTATTATATATACGGAAACACCAGACATCCTATCCTATCCTACTAATATTATAAATGTGAAAGTTTGTGTGTGTACCTATGTTTGTTACTCCTTCACGCTGAAACTACTGGACCGATTGCGATGAAATACGGTATTTAGATAGTTGGAGGTCTGGATTAACACATAGGCTACTTTTTATTCCGATATTCCCACGGGATCCGGCTAGTAGCATATATTTGTTTAAGTAAATAACAACAAAACGTATCCACGATAAATAGCATTTTCCAAATAACACATTATAAACAAGAAAGCACAGACATTAATTGTCAATCAATTTTAACCCTTATTCATTTAATGTTAAGGTAACGTCTATTAAAGATTGATAGTAAAAACATAATGGTGGAAAGCATGGGGTGGTAATCCATCATCATGACGTTTCTATCTTTATGAGAGCCACTCACATGGACATAGCGAAACTATAATAGCCCCTCTACATTATGGGCCATCATGCTGGCCCACTAATATGGGCCAACATGTAGAGCGTAGTGGTATCGGATGGCTTATGGTTCGTGGGATGGCGACAAGTTACGCTTGACTGTGGCTTACAGCTGAGGTCGACCCATTTGGGGCAGCACATGGCTTTTTAAATATTCTTAAGTTTAATGAATGGTTTTTTCTTTATTTCTTCTTTGTGTAGGTTACCTATTCCTTTGTGAGTGTTAATTTAAAAGTTGTCGTGTGCCTGTGCCAAATAAATGTTATTCTTTCTTTCTTTCTTTCGACTGGATTGCCACGGTGTCGGTTTTTGGTCGCACATCAAAGGAAGTGGGCAACGATGGCTGAACGTGGCCATCGTGTAGGTAGTTGCGTTTCAACCATCGCATGGCCATCACGCTGGTCCAATGCTGGGCCATTATGTAAAGGGGCCATAAGGGATGATTCCCGGGAAAAGACCGGGCCGAGTCCGGAGAGGAGCCCGTCCGTGCTGCTCGTTTATATTATACCGGGTTATCAGCCGCCGAGGGTTATCAGCCGACTAGCGTCGTCCGGGCACGGACAGGACACGAATCATGTACTGTGTTATATAAATTGTTTCGTACAAAATGTATGTACCTAACGTTTCAAATTCCGTTGACGACCCAGTTGGCACAATGGTCACCATGCCCGCCTGCCAAACACTGGGTTGCGGGTTCGATCTCCGCCTCAGACAAGTATTGATGCATAAATATTTGTCTGTGGTTAGGTTGTTTCTATGTATTTTAAGCATATATTTACAAAATAAAAGTAAGTAGTAGGTATATCCGTTCTATAGCACCCATAACACAAGTCTAGTTACTTAGCTTGGAGACTGGGTACTTAGCTAGATATGGCGATGTGTGGAATGTCCTGCAATATTTATTATTTATTTATTTATTAAACCGTGCCCCGGGCCACGTTCACGGCACGCCCCGGGCACGGCCCGGTCTAATGAGAATCATCCCTAAGGGTATAGGACACATAGCAACCTTGTGGTTATTATAATTAAATTTAAGAGGAAAGGGTACGGGGTGCTCTCTCCATACAAACGTAGTCGACTGTTATGGATAATGACACTAGAGCAAATATTTTAGTTGCATAACACTTATAACTGCCATGACCATGAACCTATTTTTTTTTTAAACTTAATTTCTATGATAATTAGAAAATGAGAAAAAACCGAGACATAGGGGCATAGTCATGACAGTTATAGGTTTTATGCAACAAAAATATTTGTGGTTGTGTCTTTATCCAGGGAGGAAACACTACGTTTGTATGGAGAGAGCACCGGTACCCTTTCACCGTATGATTAACCACTAAATGCATTTAGCATAGAATTAACTAAATATGTTTAAGCAAAATCTCAAGCAAGCCGCCCTTATTTTTCTTAAGAAAAATTTATGTGCGCTAATTGACATTGCTCTTAATGTGAAAGAAAACATCGTGATAAAACCCGCGGCTTAGTTGGCTCCAGAAGTATTGACAAGTTCTCTCCTCTGGACATGGTCGACTAAGCTGAGAGGGTAGTAGGTGCTGGGCTAGCCTACTCCATCTTCACGCAAAAAGACCCAATTACAAAGGGTCTAATCGCGGAAAACAGCCTGAATACAAGTACTAAGACTCCGTTGTCTGTCACCCGGCTGTATCTCACGAACCGTGATAACAAGACAGTTTAATTTTTCACAGATTATGTATTTCTATTGCCGTTATAACAACAAATACGAAAAACAGAATACAATGGAACCTTTCGTGCGCGATTCCGACTCGCACTTGGCCGGTATTTTTTTAAATTTAATGCAGGCAATTTTATTAAAACTCTTTGTAAAAGAGGTTCTCAAAGTCAACCGCGTTAGTCAACTTTTATATTCCGCGGTTAGTTAGTTTCCTAACAAAATGTTTTAGTAAAAAAATGTTGTTGACTCGTTTTACAGTTACAGTCAGTTTTCATATTTTCCATGTAAAGTTTTATATTTTTTCGTAAAATATTGCTAACGTTGAAATTTTTTCATTTAATTTTTTTTGGCTGTTTTAGAAATAAAGCTTTTGACAAATAGATGCGAATAAGTGAACAAACGGGTAGTCGTTTCATATTAACTATCGACCGATTTTCTGACCGAATCTGACGTCTATATTTAGGGTTTCGTACCTCAAAAGGTAAAAAAGGAACCCTTATAAGATCACTCTCTTGTCCGTCTGTTTACCCTAATTTGAACTATATATATTAACTAGCGACCGGCTCCGGCTTCGCACGGCTATATTATGCATGTATTATACATATAAACCTTCCTCTTGAATCACTCTATCTATTAAAAAAACCGCATCAAAATCCGTTGCGTAGTTTTAAAGATTTAAGCATACAAAGGGATATAGGGACAGAGAAAGCGACTTTGTTTTATACTATGTAGTGATTATGGCTTCGCAGAGCAGCGCATATAGCCAGTATCAAAGTTGTATTTTTACCTTATATTATGACTTGATATTCAGAAATTAGGCTCAAATTGTTTTGAAACAGTCAATGTCATCATAGTCAAGAGCTTTTTTAGCTAAGCTAAGCTACTTTACCTTGTTGGAGAGAAAGTTCAAGTTCGACTCTGATTTTCGTTTGGAATACACTTGTGCACTTTCACGGAACTAAATTGAATAAAAAAAAAATAAAAAAAAATATTGCAGGACATTCTAGACATCGCCATCTAGCCCCAAGCTAAGTAACTAGACTTGTGTTATGGGTGCTAGACAACGGATATACTACTTATATACTTTTCTTTTGAAATATAATTTTATTTTGAATAATATTCCACTATAATTTACAATCAACTCGTTTCATAAACTAAGTTGCATGTAATAAATAAAACTCGTTGGCTCGTTCCCGCCAAAACTCATCGAGGCGAGAGATAGGTATCTTCTAGGAAAAAAACTTTACAAAATTTTTTTTTAGGATGACGTCGAAGTACCCAAGTAATTTTCTTTGATTTTTCGTAAAAAGCCTGAATTCGAAATCTAAAATTATTTTAAGAAACCCGTTTTTAGAACATAATTTTCCAAATACAACCTTTATTATGCTTTGAAACTATTCTAACTTAAAATGAATGATGTTTATGAATAATAATTATTAACCGTTAATCATTGTTAACTAAACTGTTATGTTATTTTGAATACTGAAAAGTCTAATACAGATCTCAGTAGTTGGGAAAACATTATTTAAAAGTCTACAAAATATTTTACCTAACATTTTTATTTCTAACTGGACTAGAGCTAACAATTTTTTTTTTCGATTTGATAGGCAAGTCAAAAATACCCATTTCTAAGTTTCGTATTGCTCTTCGTAGAGTTAAACGAAATACATTTCCCTAAAGCAATTTTCTCTATCTTAGAGCATACTTAATTATATGCAGTCCCATTTGCAGTTTAGCGCAAACTAAAAGCGCCACTAAAAACATACATAAAATGAGTATACAAAAAACAAAATGGAAGAGCGCGGTTTAGGTAGAGTATGTAGAGGGGGCGCCACCACGCATGTGCGTATTCAAGTGTGGGGAGGTCAGAGGCAAATCGCCCACTCGCGCTCGTGGGTGGACTTTTCCGTAGGTACCTAATTTTTAAGGCTCCGTACCCAAATTATAAAAATGGGACCGAACTCAAACTCAAAATGTTGTAGGCACGTTCCGAAGGCACACAGCTAAGCGACGCTCGCTGATCGTTTATGGTCGTGCGGGTTAAGCGACGCCTGGCGCGGTCATTACTTCGATAGGTGGCTAATTAGTAGTGTGGCAAAAATGTATTTTCGTGAGCCCCTCCGTGCTTCGGAAGGCACACTAAGCCGTTGGTCCCGGTTGCTACTTCTGTGCTTCTAATAGCAGTTGTTAGGTCAAGTTAGAGGCCTTAATGCGATCTGAAAACTCTAACAAATTAAGTGAGCCACACAACTATACGAGAAGAAGAAGAAGACAACCTAACTTAGTTTTTAAGACTATTCAAAGTGAACCCATACACTGTACATGAGTCTGAATGAATAAAAACAATAACTCTGATTTTGACCATCTGTCTGTCTGTCACCAGGCTGTATCCCATGAACCGCGCAAGATATAGACAGTTAAAATAAAAATAAAAAGTGTACATATTTCTAATTCATATTTCTAACAAGAAGTAGTAGGAGTTTCTTTTTTTCTTCTTTATTAGTAACATCAAATACAAAAAAAGGGTGCGTGTACTTATGTACGCGCGTGAGAAGTTATACTTCTTTGGCATTAAAAAAAAAAAAAAAAATAAAAAAAATAAAAAAAAAAAATAAAAAAAAAAAAATAAAAAAAAAAAAAAAAAAAACTCGTCCGACAAAAAACTCGTCCGGCAAAAAACTCGTCCGACAAAAAACTCGTCCGACAAAAAACTCGTCCGACAAAAAACTCGTCCGACAAAAAACTCGTCCGACAAAAAACTCGTCCGACAAAAAACTCGTCCGACAAAAAACTCGTCCGGCAAAATACTCGTCCGACAAAAAACTCTGGACTGGAAAAGGATTGTCAACACAATCAATAAAGTTCAATTTAGATTTAAACAACTTCTCCGGTGAGAATTTTGTGTGACGTGAGAATTTTGTGTCTCGCTTTTGTAAAATTTCACTCTCATCATTTTTTCATAACGCGCCTAAAGAAGTATAACTTCAAAAAAGAATATAATGGTACGGAACCCTTCGTGCATGGGTCCGACTCGCACTTGGCCGTTTTTTTTAGACAATCTTCCTTGAGCATTTATCTCCCTTTGAATTACGAGTACTCAGTGACCAGGCAGTCACGGTTTGTAGAATTAATTTATTAGGGGACGGTCTCTGTTCCAAGCCTTTTTCGTGTATGTAAAATTTTGCGCGCTAAAAGCGTTTTAATGAGGCTCTTTTTGGTTATGTTTATATGACTAACTGGTGGAGAAAATAGAGATACTTATTATGTACAGCAGCAAATTCGTTTTAGAATAGGTATCTACTAAAAAACGACTACCTGATTTAGTATACTTATTAATCCGAACAAATTAATTAAATCCTCGTAAAATCACATCAAATTATTAAAGGAGCCAATTCGGTTGTTTCCATTGGTAACAATAAAGTATTAAAGTTGGAATAAGTTAACAATAATTAATTTTATTAAAATGCAAATATTTTATTTTGACTGTGACGTCACAGCCGAATCCTGCACATTCAATTTGACCAAAAAAGTACAAACCCCGATGATGTCACTGCCTATTACGCAATTCTAATGACAATACAAACGCATTCCTATTGTAAAATATAAAAAAATATAGGCTCAATTTCACATAGTCTCATTTACTTTAATATACTAAACAATTTTATAACCTTACTAGTGCAAACTCTTCCAAATCCCTATTCTATAGTCCAATTATTCACTTTGACGTTGGCCGTAGATAATCATCTGTCATGCGACGCTGAGCGGGAAGCGGGCCAGCCTACCTGGACCTCCCACCACGTGAACAAAATCAGTTTTCCCCGGTGATATTTTTATGGAACTAGCGCAGTCGGGAGGTCAGGGAAAGGTGGTTAATGAAAATGGAAAAGCGAAGTGCGGGACAGATTTTGAGTCGGGTATGTGCGTAAAATAAGAATGTGAATGACGTTTTTTTGGTAAAGCCTGCCCTCGCTGATAATAAATTATAGTCAATGTTTGTTTAAGCTTTTAATCGTGAACGCCTAATCTTTGTGTGATACGGGTCGAGTCATTTGAAAAATGTATATCCGAGGATATTCTGTTTTAAATTATTACTCTAAAACTGACGTAAAGGTATAATTTTTCGATTTCTCAGCGATTTCAAAGACGAAAAATTTAAAGGACACATTAGCAGAATATATTCATTTTCATTACTAATCAATTAATTGATTATAAACATTCCTATTTTATTAAAACCACCGGCGCCACGCGGTTTCACCCGCATAAGTTCCGTTCCCGTGGGAATATCAAAATAAAAAGTATCATGTAGCCTTCCTCGATAAATTATCTATCCAATACAAAAATATTTTTTCAATTCGAATCAGTAGTTCCTGAGATTAGCGCGTTCAAACAAACAAACAAACTCTTCAGCTTTATAATATTAGTATAGATTAGTAGGTATACATTTATTAAACCACACCGTCAAAATCTAAATCATAGTTCTTTCCTAAACTTTTACTTCGTAATAATTAAGTTAAGTACCTAGCTTAATTACTCTACCCTAAAGTAAATAAAAATATTTATAATGTAAAAACATCAATAAAGCTCAAAATAAATCAGTAGATCTTTCCCTTAACTAAACCAAATGAAATTTTTCAACTTAGGTAGGTACCTATCGTGTTTCGCCTGGACGAAAGTCCATTACAATGGAATAACTGAATTTTCCATTACTTTTAGCACACACAGATAACGGACGAACTCTTAACTCCATTATTTAGTTTATACTAGGTAAGAATAAGCAGATTTAAAACTTATTAGCTTACTGCACCTTGTCGTTTTGCAAGCGCAAAAATGAATCTTTCTCAATCTGGGAATATTGAGACATAAAGTATTTCCGAATTATCTATTACAGACATACCTAGATCTAAAGCATTCCTTCTACATCTTAGGTTAGCTTGCAGAACCTCTTATATATATTATATATACCTCTTATATAAAACTTGCGACCCGCACCGGCTTCGCACGGCTATATTATGCATGTATTATACATAATATAAACCTTTCTCTTGAATCACTCTATCTATTAAAAATACCGCATCAAAATCAGTTGCGTAGTTTTAAAGATCTAAGCATACAAAGGGAAATAGGGACATAGAGACAGAGAAATCGACTTTGTTTTATCCTATGTAGTGATAGTGATGATGATAACAGACAAACAAAATAAGCTATAATTTAGCTAAATTAATTTCCAAAGTGTTTTAAATATCAATTTACAATGTTATCTGCATCACTACATCACTATCACTATCACTACATAGTATAAAATAAAGCCACTTTTCGCCGTCCCTATGTCCCTATTTCCCTTTGTATGCTTAGATCTTTAAAACTACGCAACTGATTTTGATGCGGTTTTTTTTAATAGATAGAGTGATTCAAGAGGAAGGTTTATATGTAATATAGCCGTGTGAAGCCGGAGCGGGTCGCTAGTTTGAAACAAATAAAAAAGACCTACAGAGCATTTGCTAAAAAAAATATTTAAAAAACATTTAATAACAAAACATAAGCGTAAACCTTTTAAAGTGATAAGATCCTATCCTAAAGCGATATTTGATTCGCAAAAAAAGAGTGGAAAAAACACGAATATATTTTCGTATTATCCGGATAGGTCAAATAAAATTTTAGCACGTAGTAGGCAGAAAAATTGGAGACCCAAACACCCCTTATGTAGGTAAAAATGGAATATTTCTTTTTGATTACAACATATAATTCGTGCCTTCGATGTGGACTTAAGTTATGAAAGATAGCGTTAATTATTGTATCATTGGATAGTAAAAATGACTTCATTTTCCACCATGATACATTTACCTATTATATTAAAAATTTAAAGCTTTAACCAACTGTTAAAGTGTAAAACTGCTTAAATATTATCTTGTTGAAATTGCTTAAATATTATCATAGAATTTAGCTAAAGTTTTAGCACAATCTCATGCAAGTAATTTCACAAGGCTTGACTTAAACAAACATACAAGCTTGTAAATAATAAACATCGCTAAAACATGTTAAATCGGAAACCTACTCTTTTTTTAATGTCGGTGGACCTCCTCCTATTTGGAATTCGGTTATATAAGCAAACGACTTCTGAAAAACTAAAAAGTGCTGTTCAAAATCAAATAAAAGGTGTAACTAAATTAATTAACCAAAAATGACAAGTTCATCCACGTAGCTATAATAGGACAGAGAATCCAAATCTACAGGAAGCATTGGCACATTTTGATACGGAAATATTTTGACTAGTTTTTAGAAACATAGAGTAAGTGGAGGACCTAGGCCTAAAATATATATAGTAATATAAAAAAAAATAGGTCATACTTCTTGTCAACTTGATAAAGCCGTTATGGAAATTAATGACAACGTTTCTTGCTTTTACTATATTTGCGAATAAGGGTATATGCGAATAAGTTTGATTCTACGACTCCTTCCACTTAAGCAGATAAGTTCATGTTTTAAACCAACCCCAGATCCCTTTTCAGAGTACGGCAAATTAAGCAGGGACGCCCTTTGCGGGCTTCAGGCAAAAATTCAATTACAAACTTTGTACCATCCCAGGAGCACGCCTAAAGGGTTGTCCATACGTTTTTTGCCTCTAAATTTTTATGTGGCCCTTTACAAGGCCGTAAAGGGTGGTTTTATGAATATTCCATTTACCTGGACCTCGAGGGATTATGTATAAAGTTCACGAAAGGGGAAGGCATCACAAGTAGGTATATAGAATTGTGAATTTAATTAGATTCCGGTGATTTATGACGTGTTTGCTTTGAGGGTGGTTGAGTGGAAATTCATTAATTGAACCATCTTGAAAATGATGGAAAGGGCTGAAGCTGAAAAGATGCAAATTATGTTTTTATACCTACCAACTCATAACAGCCTGGGCAATGTTTGTGCGAATAAGCTACGAGCGAAACGAAACCCAACTCATATTTGGACTCATAAGTTGGAATAAAATAATACTAGGATAGATAGATAGATAGATTTACAATTTATTTAAACTAAAACACACATTACATTAAAAAATAAAAGAAAATTAATATGCCAATACACAAATGAGACGTGTGCTGATATAGTCTGAATAGGTCACAGCTCATCAGTGCTTGTCCAATCACTGGTTTTCAGCTGCTAAAGAGTCACAAATACAGCTCTAAAGAGTCACGAATATGCTCTATATTTTAATAACTTTAACACTAATATTTAAAAAGTAAATGTAGATATAATTCGATGAAAGTACACAAGTGTAGTGCATGGAAAAATCAGTGTCGGACTTTTCTCGTTGCCTATAAATCTTCTACAAAGTTTAATAGCCACCGCTTTACTATAGCCCCGAACTTGAAAATTTATGATGACTTTGACTGCTTTGAAACACTGGAAAATCTGGCCAAAATAAGACGCAAAATATGACTTGATACTGGCTAAATGCTTACCCGTGCAAAGCCGTAATTAATAGAACAAACACGATGCTTCTGTAAGGTAAGGCCTTCAAAAATTTAAACTTTAAACAGTTCCCACCAATATCTAACAACTCAACAGCATGTTACTGTAACTAGGCTCCGAGTAAAAAGTCGACCCAACCACATTTTATAGCTGTATTTTGAAAGCCAGCGTACCGTAAGCAATTAAAACCTTAATGATCCACCCAACACATAAATATCTAACTTTTATATTAAAGCGTTGTTTTCTCTTTAAATTACCTAAACTTGTTCCAAAAAGGTTGGTTTACATTTACATAATGCCTTTATATTGTACGTTGGTTCGAGGGAGGAATTTTAACGATGCAACACTGGTTTTCAGTTTTAATTCGTAATTAGGCCTTTAAACTACGTTTTGTTAAAAATATAACGTTAGAATAGAAAACATAATAATATTATTACAAGATATATTGTTATATCGTAGTTTATAAGGTATTTACTAATATGGGTTCTTCAATTATTTTTAAGTGTTGTTACCTTGTAGTAAGTAAGTAGTTTATGTCGTCACTTAATGACGAATGTTAATAATAAGGAATATTAATATTGTATTTTACATGAATCAAAACAACTCTGTAATTAATTCTATCCATTCATAAATAAGATATTTAAATTAATTGTTCATTATCCATACTATCCACTCATTTTCCATCAACAAACACATTTGAGAACCGACAGTTATCGTGTTATTTACTCAACTACATCTTTCCCTTACAACTTTAAATAAATGAATTATTATTATTTGTTTGTTTTAGGTATTATAATGTTTGTGGCTATATAACCCCGGACCTTTGGAAGGCATGCTTGAAGCCGAAGCTAACACGTAGAGGCCCTTTACAATAGCAAGTACATATATCGTTCTATCTGGTTAGTGAGTTGACCACTATAGATTTGATTTAGTTCGAAAAAAAATTGGGAAATATTTTTAATTTAATAACAACATTATTTACCTAAGTATCGCTGCTAAAACTGGTGTCGCCACATCCAAAAATCGCGTAAAACTTTCAGTAAATTATGGTAATTTTCCCGAAATTTAAAATCATATTTTATTTTCTTGTATAAATATTTATTTGTCCTAAGTAATACCTACTAGTACCTAAAAGGGATCACAGGATTTTTGTCCACACTGTATAAATCAGCTTAACATGAAGTTAGCTAGCCCAATGCTAATCTGTTGGATGTCTGTTCAGGCACGCCTCATCTACCAACAATGACCCGCCTTGGTAACTTAAGATAAGGTAATTTAAACCTTAATAAAAAGTAGTAAGGTTAGAATTTGAAAGTTTTACGGAGACCAATACTTAAGGATTGTGTTTGACGCATTTGTGAGGCAATTTAAGCTGAGAATTATAATGAAATAGAAAACTTCCGTTTTACAATGAAAAATGAACATTATCGTAGCATATCATAAATTAATTGTGTTGGGCTATGATCCAGATTTGAAATTTATAAATCCACCACGACTGTTTTGCTATACACATAAAATTCTTACTGACGAATCAACGCACAGCCTAAACCGCTGATCGTAGAGACTTGAAACTTGGATCGTGTGTTTTTGTATGACGTACCATCAGCCAGAGCTGCGCGGTCCCACCTTAAGGTTGATTATCCTGTGCAGGGCCCTATTGTTTCTCCAGCCTCTTAATTTTTGTTGACCAATATGGGAAAGGCGCATTGTTTTTTTTCAAACGTCTACATTCCTTAAAGCGTTTTTTGTATGCTTTTTATGCCAAATGTGTTGTTTGTTGTTGAAACGAAATATTTCAAAACAATAGACTTTGACAATAAAAAAGGGTACTCGACCCCAATTGGCAAACAAAAAAAAGGGCGGGATTTCGTATATAGGTTGCACTACTCCCGAAGGAAAGTGTTCATGGATTGGGACCGTACAGCTCTGGCCGATAGTACCTAGGGATCCGATAAGAAAGGATTTCTGAAACTCTACCTCTAAGGGGGTTAAAAAGGGGGGAGGCAAGGTTTGTATGTGACCATTTGGTCCCATAGTACCCTACATGAATTAGTCCATTTTTTACTTTTACGCGGACGAAGTAGCGGGCAAAAGCTGGTTTTATAAAATTAAGGTTTTCATATCTCAGTCAGTCAGTCATTAATTTTATATTTATAAATTTTACGACAAGGAAAACCGTAAAAGCATTGTTAAAAATTTAAGCAAATCAAAACTTCGAGAAATCCCTACCTTCCACATAATTATATCCTATTTACAAATAAATATGCGAAAGTTTATCAATCTGTATGACTAATGAACTGATGCAATGAAACTTGGTAAGCAAATATCTGGAGCTGTTTGATAACGCCTGGAACCAATCTTATTTACTATTCCAATTTTAATTTCACAACATGAGTACCTACTTATTGCAAAGTCCCACTAAATAATTATATTAGCTGCGGTTTCACCCGCGCAGGTGGCGATGCCGTGGAAATATCAGGATAAGAAGTAGCCTATATGTTAATCCAGGTCTCTAGCTATCTATTTACCGAGTTTCACCGCAAACAGTCCAGTAGTTTTTGCGTGAAGGAGTAATAAACATACACACAAACACACATATAAATTTTCACATTTATAATATTACCTACTGAAAAGAGAATACTTAACACATGGACTGCTTTGTTTTAGTCTTATGCGGGTGAATCCGCTGGGAGTGACTAGTATAATTCTAATTTCTAAACACGAAGCCGTGCATGAAGTCCCATTAAATATTAATACATAACAGAAAAGGGGTAAAACGCAGGGATCTACGCCATGTCGTTACTCATTACGCATTCCCGCTAAGGCTTTGACGGTAAAATTACGGGCCCTTGAGGGCGGGGTGGACGGGGGGTCGGATAATAAATGACGTCGGCAACCCTAGGGGGCGAAGTTGCCAACTTTTTGTGACAAATTGCCCCAAAAGTGCGTATGCCTAAATTGGTGCTTTTTCATTTGGTTGTGTGCGTGAATTATGGAGGTAGTGTGAGTTATATGGCCATTAAAGTTTATGTAAACAGAAATGTTTTCTAAGAAAAATGAATATAATAGAATAGAATATAATTTATTTAATCAAACACACGACATAATAAACACACAAATAAGAAATAGTTACAGAGAAATGAAAATACAAAAAAAAAAACAGAATAGGTAAGAGGAAGGTTTATATGTATAATACATGCATAATATAGCCGTGCGAAGCCGGGGCGGGTCCGGGTTAAATTATTATTATTATTATTATTATTATTTTAGACCTTCCCGCTTAGACAAGATTACTTTCCATTACATTCGATTCCAAACACAGGGTCGCGGGTTCGATTTCCGCCTCAGACATGTATTTATGCTTAGATATTTGTCTGTGGTCTGGTTGTTTCTATGTACTATAAGTATATATTTACAAAAGAAAAGTATATAAGTAGTATATCCGTTGTCTAGCACCCATAACACAAGTCTAGTTACTTAGCTTGGGGCTAGATGGCGATGTGTGAAATGTCCTGCAATATTTATTTATTTATTATCCGCCAATCGAAAGATTTTTGTGAATGAAATTGACCTAAAGCATTGTATGAAATTGGATGTTGCATAATATAAAACTTATCTACTTACCATTTCTTTTTCTAACATGTCAATTTCATACAAAATAAAAATAAAAAATAAACAAAATGAAAATCTGTCGATTGGCTATATCGATAATAGAAACCAAAATTGTCTATAAACGGACTTAAATCCCAATTGAATTCGGTATACTGGACGGAGACCGTTATCTGACATATACTTCAACAACTAAATACCCATCAGGTTCTTTGAATTTGACTGTCAAACATAAATCGTTTCGTTAGCGATCAACATAAACACATTCCGCGTCGATGCACATGAAAACACGAGCATAAAAGCTTTAAACAAAGCAAAATAATGACTAAAACAATAAAAAAAACACTGACACTTTGAAAAGATTCGGGGGTATGTATGGTTATAACATGGTTATAAGAACGCTGTTGGGGGCTATTTCTGTACAATCAACTTTTGAAAATTTAATATTTTCCCCCCATCACTATCACTACATAGTATAAAATAAAGTCACTTTTCGCCGTCCCTATGTCCCTATGTCCCTTTGTATGTTTAGATCTTTAAAACTACGCAACGGATTTTGATGCGGTTTTTTTTAATAGATAGAGTGATTCAAGAGGAAGGTTTATGTGTATAATACATGCATAATATAGCCGTGCGAAGCCGGAGCGGGTCGCTAGTATATTGAGATTATCTTTACCTATAAATTATGCAAAGTTTTCGTATTATCATAAGCTCAAAAATTTCCAAAAATAGTTCAAAATTACAAAAATCATAGAATAAAAGTTGATTAATAGCGAGATGTCAATACAACCTGACTTTACGAATTCAAACATAGATACCTAGACCACATAAGGATCTGGATTTTGTGGTAGTTTTCGGAATTTTCACTCCTCACTACTGGTATCTATGAATATAAATAAAGTTTCCACTGATTGATTTACGCACAACTTAGGATGAATCGGCCTAAACTACGGCATGCAGATATCAGAATAAGAATAAGAATTTTTATTGCATAAATTGTGTACAATGGATGGTAGGTAGTTTTAAAATTAAGTAACAACAATTTACCCATTGCGGGCATGCAATAAGTACTTATTAAAAGTATTATACTAAAATTATTTTTCAGAAGAATAAGATCTTATACTTAAATCTATAATTAAATTATAGTGTTTGTTATTATTCTATTTACCTAGTTAAAGCTTCAAGCTAATCTATCTATATAATATCTTCTTATATATAAAAATGAATCGCAAAATATGTTGGTAAGCGCATAACTCAACAACGCCTGGACCAATTTGGCCAATTCTTTTTTTGTTGTGTTTGTTATTGTCAGGAGAAGGTTCTTATGAAATAAAAAATTAAGAAAATTGCGTAGAAAATAATTACGCGGGTGAAACCGCGGGGCGCAGCTAGTCTATAATATAAAAATGAATCGCAAAATGTGTTGGTAAGCGCATAACTCAACAACGCCTGGACCAATTTGGCCAATTCTTTTTTTGTTGTGTTTGTTATTGTCAGGAGAAGGTTCTTATGAAAGAAAAAATTAAGGAAATTTCGTAGAAAATTATTACGCGGGTGAAACCGCGGGGCTCAGCTAGTCTTTTTATAAAATAATGCCCTTTTACCTATTTATCCCTATCACTATCAAAGTACTAATGAATTTAGAAAGATCAAAACCTACGCAAAGTCGCGGGCAAAAGTTAGTAGGTATATAGGTATATTGGACCCTCGTTTGTGTGTTTTTTCATCACGTAGCTATAAGCAAGTGTAATATATCCATGGCGATATTACGCCGCCCGACCCGCCTATTCTAACCTCAAACATAACTCTTCCTAAGCTCCAGAACAAAACAACACAGACACCGTTCCAATTACAAAAGGCACACCCAAAAACCCCTCGGCTTAAAAACAAAAAAAAAGTTATTTAAATAAAACCCACGCCAGCGTTCTATGTCGCATAAATTGCCTTCATTAATTTCCGGCCCTGCAAAATATTGTCTTGAAAGGATAATCAAATACAAAAACGGGGAAATGGCGGTGCGTCATTTCCATAACATTTCCCTGCCCCCCTTTGGGCCCCTTTTTGCCCCTTTTCCGGACCCAGCGCCCCTTTATGAGGCCTCCAATTACAACCAACGAGTGAGCTTAAGGTCGTATTAGGCAGCGGATAATGGTCGCAATTATATACGTACCTGGCAATTAAATTTTATATAATGGCAATTATTTTGAATGTCGAGCTGAGCACTTTTCTGAGTGAATAGAACGTTTTATATTATTATTTTTTTGTAAAAGTCACTAAACAAAAGCTCTTGGCGCTAGATTTATGACAATGGGTGCTTAGCTTTTACCTTATTTGGGTCGCAATATTTTATGTGAATTATCTTTTACGTAGCTGTATTTAAAAATAAAAGAGGTAAGTCCGAGGCTTCGACTGAATTAAACCTTATATGAAATAAGTATTATATATATATATTTATATATATTAAGATTAGTACTAGCTGCCCTCCGCGGTTTCAAAGCGTGTAACTCCCGTAACTCCCGATCCCGTGGGAATATCGGGATGTAAGATATCCTATCTCTCAAGTTGGATCGAACTGCACATGGTGTGCGAATTTTATTATAATCGGTTAAGTGGTTTAGGAGTCCATTGAGGACAAACATTGTGACACGAGATTTATATATATTAAGATATTAGAGAATACATAGTAATTTTTTTTTAATATGTAGGTATAAACGCCTTAAGAGGAAAGGGTACCGGGGGCACATGAGTAAATAATTATTTACTCATGTGCCGGGGGCTCTCTCCATACAAACGTAGTCAACTGTTTTCTCCCTGGATATAAATAATGACACTGGAGCAACTATTTTTGTTGCATAAAACTTATAACTGCCATGACCCCCTATGTTTTTTTTTAATCTTAATTTCTATGATAATTAGAAAATGAAAAAAACCAAAACATAGGGGCATAGTCAGTCATGATATTTGTGCTAGTGTCATTATCCAGAGAGGAAATAGTCGACTACGTTTGTATGGAGACAGCGCCGGTACTCTTTCACTTTAATGTAATGTACTAGCTTTATTTCTCGATTTCGCACACGTAAGAATTATCCAAAAATGTTCTCCACTGATGCTTACCTCATAATAGCCATATTATGTTTGCCAAAACTCCAATCCGTCCTTTGGTTTGGGCTGTGTTTTGATATATTAGTGGGTTTGAAAAATATAAATACATTATCTATTAAAATCTTAATAACCTTAAATGTACCAATATTGGCAATCGACTGTGAAATGAGAAAAAAATGATCTTTGTACTATCTTTCTACGTTCAAAGATCATTTCTTTTTAACGAAACCAAGGTTATTTAGTAATAGTCAGCAAAGGACGTAGGTTATCAGGTGCATATTTTAAAGTTTAAACTTTTTTTTAAGTCGCTAAAAATGCCAGTCAAAATACTTGGAATTAGAGTTAAAAAGTTACCTATTTTCTTAAATAGCGTACGTTGATGCCTATGAAAATATAGCTAACCGGTAAAAAAAAAACTCAATAAACAATAGGCGTTAATGTAAAAATTATGTGCTTGCAAACATTTTATGGACGAAAATAACAAAAAATAATTATAGAAAGGCGACGAAAACAAGCTCGAGTCCGCGCGACCAAATCCCTCTGCTTAAAATGCTACGCCATACCTTTCATATAACAAACCTTACCTTACACCCCTAAACAAACAAAATTGAACTCTAAAACAATACTCATAAAGGCCATTTTTAAGTAGCACATGAAAGTCTATACTAGCCTTAACCGATTGGATGAAAAATAAACTTTAACTCGAAAAGGTAAAGTTCATTTTTGTACAGTTTAAACCAAAATGAGACTGAGAAAATTCGTATTATGTAATAAAAACATTTATTTTGTCCGTTTCAGAGTAAATAGGACTTCTCTTCCCCTTATATACAGTGATTTAGTGCGAGTGAGATTGTTCTGATAACTCCTTTCATATTTCGCTCGGCAGAGCGTTATCTTCCCAGGAAATGGGAGTATTACGTTTTTTAAAATGTTATTTCTATTTTTTTTTGTTTACTTTTTGAATCGTCCGTTCCTTTTCTTGGCAGTATGAGATAGCAAACGTTATACGTTCTGAAATTAGAAAGAAAATACGAAGATGTGTTTAATTTTGAAAATGAGTTAGTTTGGAAAAAATTGCTCTACTCTGTTTTGAAATGAGAGTATTTTATTTTTTCCCTAACGTCAAGACAGCAAATACTTATTTTGAAATTAAAAGTTTCAATAACCCTTTTGCGCCAAAATTTAAAATAAGAACGTTTTATTTTTCTGAAACGTCAATGAAAAGAGCATAATTATTTGAATAGTTACTAACAACAACCAACGAGGTTCAATAAGATTTTTTGTGGAACAAACATGTCAAACAGTAAACTGATTTGAATTGAGAACGCTTTATTTTTGGCGACTTTAAAATTAGAATACAATAAACAAGGAGTTTTTATTGTGCCCAAAATGTCCAATAGACAGTGAAGTTCAGAACCTTGAAAAAAACATCTATTATTCAGTTACCCTTTACCTATCAAAGAACAGAATCAGTTACATTATGACAATGAAATTCAACAGTTAATTGTCACTAAACCAGTTTCTGCAATGCCCCTTTGTCAATTTAACGAAATTTTTTGCATGTTGCAGCTCCATCTTTGCATTCCGCGTACCTGCGGACTGCGAAAGCTGGTTAAACGAGTTTTAATTGTTGATGAATGGGTTTTATGGTACGGATTTTTTGCTGTTTGCAGCTCGAATGTTGCAAGAGCTGTCTGCAAAATGTAAATAAGTAGTTAAACAAGTAGTAATTATTTCCATTTATGCACAAGTAGTAGACGTGTGATTAGTATCATTTTAATATGCCGAAAATTATTATTTTTAACCTAAGCTTATAATTAAACCTTGAAAAAAAACTGGTTGCCTGTAAAGTCGGTATACGGGCGAAAGTTTTACGTGACAACAACTGTGCTCGAGTGGAAGGGACGCGTGCCTTTCACTTTTTATGTCTGTCTCTCTCGCTCTTAGGCGGGCTAACCATGCCCGCGTGCCTCTCACTCGCTCTCATTGTGAGCGCATAACGTGAGCGGAGCGTAACGCAGTTTCTTGAAGTGTCACCCGGCAAACCAATTTATAAGACGTTGTCACGTCAAAAGGAATAAATTCACACTCCTACTTGTTCATAAAAATGACAAAAAACCATAAATTTGCAAAATAAGTTATTGAAGTATATATTTTGCCATCATCAATTCATCCAAAGGAGATTGGGATGGTCTCTTAGGACCTTGGGCCTGAATGTAGGATGATGAAAGTGGTGTCAAATAATAACTAGTAAAATCAGTGTCCTCAACTTTTCTGCATCACGGCTTTATAATAATGATAGCGGAGTTTTGGTGAGATAGCGAAAGAGCGTTCAGTCCAGAGGGTTAGGTTAAAATACTGATAACTTTTTAACATCGGTTGCTACCTCTAGTAGCAGTCGTTAGGTCAAGTTAGAGGCCTTAAGGCGATCTGAAAACTCTAACAATAGGTGAGCCACATCACTATACGAGAAGAAGAAGAACATCGGTGAATATGCTGTTTTTTGTTGGTTATATGTATTCTGGGACTTCGGTAGATTCTCCTAGTATTTTGTTATATCAAGACCCGCAAGTTTTAGTTTGATTATTGTTATGTATGGCGAACTGTCATTGTTCTTTCCAAGCATATTTGAGAAAATCTTATCCTACTTCGTACTAATTCTATCCTACTAATTAATTAATATTATAAATGTGAAAGTTTGTGTGTGTGTGTATGTATGTTTGTTACTCCTTCACGCAAAAACTACTGGACCGATTGCGATGAAACTCGGTACCTAGATAGCTGGAGACCTGGATTAACACATAGGTTACTTTTTATTCCGATATTCCTACGGGATCGGGACTTACGCGGGTCAAACCGCGGGGCGCAGGTAGTTTTCAATATTCTTGTGGGACTAGCGATACATACCTATTTTTCAGTAGTTTGATTTAGGTAAAGAATGCGGTCAATTAACGCGTGTTACTTTTGTCCTACAGTTATTAATGAAAAAAGTCTTACCGTGAAACGGACAACTTTTGAGCGTAGGACTGGAAAAACGTACCACTAAATTTAGAGGACTATGTGGCCATATGATTGTACAAATATTTACTAAGCTACATACAAAAAATCAGCTTGTTATTAATAATTTTGAAGATCTCGTTATTTCGACACATTCGGAGTGGAGGACTAGAGAGGGATACCATCCATTTTGGAGGACAATTGTTTTTCCGAGTTTACCATCCAAATACCTCGATATTCAAATAAGAAACTTACTGTTATTCAGACAAATTTTACACCCCACGAAATCGACATGTTTTATACCTGCGCACTACATTAGCTACCTGTATCGAGAATTTTCATAGGAAGCAACTTGGGCGTCTCGTCGAACTGAACCTGCTCACGAAGATTCAGCCTGTTTTTAATCACTTAAAAAAACGTTCGAGGGCTGCTGTACTATAGGGTACTTATTGGATTGGCTGTTTTGATTTTGAAACTAGAACATTAAGGGAATGTAATCCATCAGTATTTATAATACTGATGAACCACATCATAAACTGGTCGTCTAGGCTTCGCCTTAAGTTAATTTTCTAACAAAAAAACATAAAATGCCTTCCTTTCTAACACTTACTAAACATTGAAATAGCTATAAAGGCGTTAAAACGAAAGGAGAATCAACCAATGAGGTTCAATTATACGAAAAGCTTCATTTGCATTTAGATTAGTATTTGGGTACATGCCTCTATGGTTTTTCATGTAGGTATCAAATTGGCAATTTAGGTATGGAGAGATGCATCTTATTATTTAAAATAATAGTAATGTATTTATATTACTTTTGATATACTTTTGTGACGCAGAAGGTTACGGATTTGATTCCCGATTCGAACAAATATTTTTTTCTGTAAACAAATTATATTTGTTGTGGTCTGGGTGTTTTTGCAGATACATTAATTAAGTATTTATTTACAAAAAAGGTATATAAGTACCTAGGTACCTATATTCATTGTCTGGTCACCATTACTCAAGCCTAGTTGCTTAGTTTGGGCTTAGGTAGCGCTGTGTGGAATGTCTTGTAATATTTAATTATTTGCGAAAAAAACTAAAAAAATATATACTTAATCCGAAGCTGACAAGAAAGAGGTTGAATGTTTTTTGAACTCTTTGTTAACACACAAGTTAAAAAGGTTTGGTGTTTTTTAGAACTATTTAAGTTAACAAATACTCAATGGAGTTTTGGCGGAAACGAGCCAACAACATGTCGTGCTGCAGTTTTATTTACACGAAACTTAGTTGTAAGCCGAGTTAAATTGTATAATTCTGGTGGAAAGTTATCTAATTTAGTTCCGTGAAAGTGCACAAGTGTAGTGAAAGTAAAAATCAGTGTCAAACATGGACTTTTCTCGTTGCCTCCAAAATCTCCTACAAGGTTATAGTAAAGTAGCCACCGCTTTACTATGACCTCTGACTTGACAAACTGTGACTTGACGACTTGACCATCTTGAAACACTTTGAGCCCGATTTCTGTAAATCGGGCCATAACTTGATGCAAAATATTACTTGATACTGGCTATATGCACAAACTGTGCGAAGCCATAACTGGATAAAAAAAAAGAAACCCGTTGAAAATGAAGAACAAGATGAAAATGGCATAACGTTCGTGGGGCCAAACAAGAGAGAGAAAAAAAACACTCTATTTTACTACCTATCAAAGTTTCACGGGGGCTTTAAACGATATATTCCAAAAATGAAAAAATAAACACATACGAAAATACGAGATTAATCAAGAAACTAAAAGTTCCATTTGTACTTTTTCTTAACGAAAATGGCTGCTTTAAAGTACAAAAAAATAATAATAAACATAATTTAATGACTTACCCGTGTCATTATGAACAGCTACTTGCCAAATAGGTACATATAAAATCAATCAATAAAACAACCTTACAGAGTCCTAAAAAGTTTCTTAAGTTTTTAACTAGTCTAATCTAATTAATCATGCCATATTTATCTGTCACTCAATAGAAAACAGTAGTAACCAAGCAAACGTCAAAAATCAACTAGTACATGACCCTAATTTTAAAACTACTTTTTATATAGTGTAAAGGTACTTAAAAAAAAGGGTTGGACATTGGACAGTATGCACCCTTTGCACTGAGCTCGATTCTGCAGCGAGAAAAGCTATGTATACTCACAATACGGGCACGTATGTAGCATCTTACCTATGTATAAAGCGCTTTTTGCCGGCAATTTTAGCTGGATTACGAAAACGCTGCAGCGCACAAAAGGTGCGATTACAAAGAGAAAAAAACGATGTTGTTTTTATGTGTTTGTGGAAAGAAGTAGAAATTGTTAAGATGTTTTGGATTAATTTAGATTAATAAAATTTTATATTAATAATGCAAATCCTTACCTGCGGGTAATGCGGGCTATTAAAGATTTAATTTAGTTTCTAGTAACGTTAATTTATAAATTATGTTAGAAATAGTATTTAATAGTTTTAATAACGCTCTACAATACTTTATTGGCATTATAATCGTATTGAAAATGTTTTAATTTTACTAAACAATTTATTTATAGCGCTTCATGTGGAGATATTGAGTCTTTTCCTGGCTAATTACCAGACCCACCAGTCCCGCATCCTCCTCCAAGGTTTTAGCAGTCCTCCGAATATCTTCGCAGTTTTCACCAAGTAAGGCCAGATCATCCGCATACCCAACCACCCTGTGCCTCTCTCACAGTTTAACTCCTCCTTCTAGTGCTAGCACTGAACAACTAGTCCACAAGTCTAGTCAACAAGACACAAGTCACAAGTCTAGTGCTAGTCAACAATTGGCAAGAAATAGCGCAGGACAGGGAGCGATGGAAGACTCTCGTTTCGGAGGCCAAGATCCACTTTGGGTCGCTGAGCCAGCCGAGTAAGTAAGTAAGTAAACAATTTATACTAGGTAGGTAAGTATTATTTTTCAAAATAAATTAAACCGCGAATATACGCCTAGAGACGTCTCAGGCTGCAATACATTTTTTCCGGATATTTAATCCGGAAAAAATGTATTGCAGCCTGAGACGAGGTTACGCATTTAGCGTAACCTCCATGGAGTAATCTTATACAAATATGAGCTGGTGACGTTATTGATTGTTTTCGTACGTCAATTTAAATTAATAAAGATTATTGTTAATTAATCAACGGTTTAAAAAAAAGTTGTACGAAAGTTTATAAAAAAATCGTCTTTTATAATATTTATTGGAAAACTGTCAACAAGACTTGAATTTCATAGGTAGGTATAGGAATCTTCCGTTTTATCCGGCTATGCTCTAAAATGCTTAAATTAAGGTACCCTATTTGGTCATGGTACTTGGTAACCAATAAAGAACATAAGCAATCTCATACCACCATAAAGTAAAAACTGTTTGTTTGTTCAGAGGAGGTATATATTATTATTACGTCCATGGTTCAGAGTCAGACGCATGGCATATGGCAAATATGACGTTACGATGTACGCAAAATGACAACAATCATTGGACCCATTGTTGTTGTGTACTCACTCAAGCCTGCATCGAATTTATTTTTGCGTTTTTTGCAGGTACGGCGTTTTTGGACTCGGTGGTCGAGACTATGGGTAAATTATTTATAGATTGCTATTGTGCACTTTACTATGACTCGTCTGAATGGCTAGGTATATTCTCTATAACATCGTAGAGGCAGTGTTTTCTTTTATCATAGCGACATTAACCACGTAAGTAGGTCGGTATTCTTTTTAAAACCGTAAAACCTCTTTGTTAAAACCAATCCTACTTTTATTTACGACCTTGCAAACTCAACCGATTCCTTTTTTAAAAACTGAAACCGAACATTAAAAAAAGCATTACGCAAACGTCAATGCAATCCGGGCAACTTTACACGAGAAAAAAATTGGCGGGAATTTTAAAAATGGAACAATGACCTCTAACTCGGCCATGGGCGTCCGCCGATACCGAAAAAAGACGATTCGAAGTTCGAACCAATATTTACTTTCGATCGGGACTCGACACTTTGGCAGAAAACTCTTTTATCGACATGCCACGGGCTACCGAATATCCATCGATGGTGC
Organism: Idaea aversata; assembly: GCA_907269075.1. Classification (NCBI taxonomy): domain Eukaryota; kingdom Metazoa; phylum Arthropoda; class Insecta; order Lepidoptera; family Geometridae; genus Idaea; species Idaea aversata. Next base: position 4,348,640 of record OU026100.1, read on the forward strand.
TAAGTTGAAAATTGATTTAATTTGGGCTTTTGTAGTTTAGACTAAGTGTTTTGTTGCAAAAAGAGAAGTGATTGAATTACTAGGGCGATAAAAACGTGTTTCCCGAGGGCTGCAAACACGTGAGGGAAAAATACATTTTCATATAAACAACTAGTGTTTTTTTTTGTACTTATGAGGAAACGAATATCAAAATACCTACAGTTGTAAGGTCACTAGTAATAAGGGCCCTTAAACGTTTTTGAAAAACTTTGATATTAGTATGAAATAACAAGAAATTAAAAAAATAAATGTTTTTGACATGACGTTTTATTTAACGTCTTATAAATCAATGAACACCGGCATTCACAAAAAAATGTGACGTCATCGCTCACGTTCCGTTATTGACAAGCTAAGGCAACGTATTATCGTTGCTATGGTTACCATCAATGTTTTCTCATGACGTTGTCATGTAAAATTATCGTCCGTAAACCGACTTTACAGACAACCAGTAGTTTTTTTTTTCTTTCTTTTGTTTTTTTTTGTAAAAAACAGTGTTGTCATAAAATAGCTGTAGTAGACTAACTGTGAAAATTATTACAATATAAAATAATTTCTTTCTAATCATATTTTCATTTCATACAGTCCACAAATCGTCCACAACAGTCTAGTTTTAATGAAAGTGGCAGGTGTCCCCTATTGCCCTAAGTGTTTTTTGGTACTTAATGAGGAGATATACAACAAAATACCTAAGGTTATACAAAAAAATGGACCGACCAAAAGCGTGCGTAGATAAAAAAAAAGCCATTCCGCACACCTTTTCCATCCATTCAAATTACAGCCCCTACATTAAGCTATTCCGTACACCAGTCGGCAATAAACTACCCGCTTTCCCTTCATAAGCACGCCATTTTTCTCCAAACCAACCCCTAGGACATTAATAATATACCATGTAAGAAATCTCACCCGAGCGGGGGTGGCGTCCGGACCCTACGCGCTAAAACAAAAAAGGATATTTTGAAAATGTACGTTAGTTATAAAGCTATAGAGTATATTTTTCGTTGAGTTTTTCCCTTCGCTTAATCACCAGTGTCTCGAATATTATAGTTATGCTTAGATAGCTCGGTACTTAGGCCTTTTTTTCGCAAACCTGTGACGCCTCATTCAAAGATGGCGTCGCATTTTTAACCTGTTTTTTTACAGTAATTATTATCTTTTCAATGTAAAATGGGTTTGGGTTATATGTTTTGGAAGGGAAATGATTCGGAATTAGAGCTTGATTGTTTTTCTGCTTTGATACGATGAAGGGATTTTAATGGACGAGGATTTGTTTTTTTAAAGAATCGTTGTATTTGTTGTAGATCGAAATGCGATGAAAGAGGATATTTTTTTTATGTTAAAGGGTGTAGGTATTTTTCGTGCATGCAGTGATATTTTCTACAAAAAAAAATGCTTGTCTGTAAATGGTTGCCTGCATCTAGTTGCATCGTAGCTGCCGATCGGATGGCCCGATTTCGATTAAGTTTATTTTCGTTTAATTTTTAAGTATGAGATGTAAATGGGATGAACAGTGTGACCCTGACCACTATCTCATACCACTATCACATATCCTAGAAGATACCTAACCTATATGATTTCTCTCGTGTGGTTTATGAAATTTTGAACGAGGTACTTAGCTGGTTATTATACCCACGCGGAAATCACATGTTTACCCCCTAGTGACACAATGTACTACCAACCTCCAACCTACTTTATTTATCCACAAACTTCCTACTCTACAGATGTGTAAACAAATCGATGGTCATCGTATATTAATTCAATAGATATCGATTATTGTGTTTATCGATGACAGACAAACATCGATACAATCGATTGTGTTTGGACAGCTGGTTTACTTTGTAACGTTGTCTCTTTAGTTTTGATTTCTCACGCTAAGTAGGTAAAAGTGTCTATTTCAAAACGAGAATTTTTCAATAAAATTAAACCCCGAAAATACAGTTTTTAACAAAAACTCTTAAGTACTTGTAGAAATAGGGAAAAAAAACAATTTTTCATGGAAACAAAAAAATAATATATATTGGCAATGGGATCTTAGGACTTACCTAAGAGTTTGAGAAATGTAAAAATCCTAATATTTGAGTTGTCCCCAACTAGAAAAGTTTTTAAATACCGATTCTTATCGAGACAGATCTTAAGTAGTCACATGACCATATAAAACTTTTTGCAATAGGTACCCTTGATTTTTCTTATTGTAAATAAATGATCGTTTATTTATTTACTAAATAAAACTTAAAAGAAAACAAACTGTTTCCCACGTAAATAAGATTAAAAATCGAAAATCAACGACACCCTCGCCTAGGAATAGATGAATAGGGTGACTCTATTTTTGACAATAGGGGAACTATTTAATAATGGGACCGTATTTTTTGCTTAATATATTCACGAAAACTGTTTATGATTGGTCAGTTTGTTACATAGAATACTATATGGGTTTTATCTATTCTATGTATTTAGGTATACTACCTTATATTGGCGTAAAATTATATAACACTAATATTATAAAGAGGAAAGAGTTTTTTGTTTGTTTGTAACGAATAGGCTCTGAAACTACCGGTCCGATTTTGATAAAACTTGGTATGAGGATACATTGATTCATTGGAAACAACATAGGCTACTTTTAATTCCGATATTCCCACGGGATCGGATAGTACGCGGGTGAACCGGTTGCGTCGCACGACGCGTCAGGTTACCGGAACATGACACTTTTGTGTCAATGCAGGTGTTCCATCAATTTACTAGACGTTATCACGTCAAAAATATGAATGCTGAAATAGCATCTTACGATATAAGTGTGGTAAATTGATCATTGTATAGAGGCGGTTTATGACGCGCGAGCGGAACGCGAGCATGTTTCAAAGCCGAGATGCAATGATCAATATCCACATGCGTATCGTACGAATTTTTGTTATCACAGTTGCGATTAAAAGAAAAGTCTTGTTATTATTATAATAATAAAAAGTTAACAAAATATTTGTGCTTAAAAACAGAAAAAAGTAAATATTTTTTGGGTAAGTAAGGTTAAGGATTTTAGATGTTTACTATTTTTTAGGCAATATTTTTTTGTTAATTATACTCCCGAAAGACCAGGCAAAAGACTTTTAACCTATACAGCCTCGTCTGACATACAATATTTTTTAGGGTTTTTTCCATTTGTTTTTGCGTCGGGGGTTAAAACAGAATATAATGGTACTACGGAAAAAAATATATTTAAGTATGTACTAGAGAAAAAACAAATCTCAATTTTCAATCATTTTCTAAGACGTTATCACGTTATATTATCGTTCGTAAACCTACTTAACAGACCATAATTTTTGCTGGCTTAAAAACTTTTTTATTGGTACCAACTTTTTTTATACATCAAAACAGTAAAACCCAGTTAAATTAAGAATGCTTCATCTACATAACATGTAATTAGCAGTAAGATACGAATTTAACTTATCAGGATAACTTATTACAGCACTAGTATAAATATGGTAATGTAACACGCACGCGTGCATAATACGTTAATAAGATCTACTTTATGAGCAACTGTGATAAAAACAGTGTTTTCACACCTGCAGCACTTTAATCACGGATTAAAGCCCTATTAACCTCAACTTAAAGCAAGACTTTATTCCCAAGGGAGATAATGTTGTATGAAACTCCCAAGGGAATAAAGTGATTTGAATTCGGAACGTTGAAATTCGTGTGAAAACTCTTGGTTTTAATTTTGAAGGTCTCAGCAAATAGGTTTTATTTATAATAAGTCATTTGATTGGTCTACAAAAATCTAGCAGGCCACGATTTATGTTTTTATTTAGATTGTTACGTTAGGTCTAAGCAAATAGGTTTTGTCTATAATACCTAGCAAATATTTACCATCATGCTACCATCTCATTGCAATTGCCCCATTTTTTTTAAAGTGGATTTTTTTCATATAGGGGACTGGCCACCACAAGAATTAAAAAAAATATATATTGGACTGACGGTATGAAAAGTAGAGTATGCACCTCGAGATAAAGCATGTCTTCGTCTTGGGCGGCTTGAACCCCTCGCTTCACTCAGGACTCTACTTAACTTTAAACTTCCTCGCTCCGCTCGGGAGTTAACCCGGGAGTCCCTCGTTACACTCGGGGTTCAATATGCCACCCACAACATAAGACATTGCATTATACCCTTGATGCATAATCTACTATTAAATTTCATTTTCCCCTGGATTTTACACATAGTAAATACTCAATACCTACGTCCAAGACTCGTAGTAAGGGAATAGAATCGAGTAGGCTATCGAAAGTCAGTGATGCCGGAACAATTAAGACATTTCCTGCCAAGTTTACGACCAGATTGCTTGAACAACAGATTAGGTACGAATTGGTATCTATTGTTGGTGGTGTGTTAATACAATTGTTGCTTTACTTCGTTAACTTTGATTGAAATCTAATAAATAGTTATTAGTTATTAGCCGTAGAGAAAGGGTTTGGTATTCGATGCATTGTATTTGTATTTGTATACGGGCTGTTTTCCGCGATTAGACCCTTTTTTAATTAGGTCCTTTTTGCGTGAAGATGGAGTAGACTTGCCCAGCACCTACTACCCTCTCAGCTTAGTCGATCATACTTCTGGAGCCAACTAAGCCGCGGGTTTCATCACGATGTTTTCCTTCACCGTTATTCGATACATTTATAACTTAGAAGTTCATTTGGCTACACCTTGACCCGTGTAGGGTTATAGTTAGCTGATTAAGTAACTCCTACAGACGCGAGCTTTAGATGTCCCCTAGATCTATTAGAGAAAGGATGACATCTACAATTTATAAAGGGGAATCGAGCACTAACAGATTTTCTAATGAAAAATATAGTTGTCTGTAAAGTCAGTTTACGGATTTTACGTGATAACGTCATAAGAAAACGATGAAAAAATGAGATATTTTTTTGTTTTTTTTCCTTCTTCTTCTTTTTTTTCCTATATAAGTCTTCTATTCGTCACTCATTACCATAACACAAGCCCAGATGAGCGTTATTATTATTAAATACTCTTGCTTCCTAGCGAGAACGGACGCGTCATGTGACCGGAACATGACGCATGACGTCACACATCGGGAACGGGACGCATGACGTCACACAATATTACCATGACAGACAGACAGACAAATATCTAACTATAAATACTTGTCTGAGGCGAGAATCGAACCCGCAACCCTGTCCGGCATGGTGACCGTTGTGCCAACTGGGTCGTCATATTGACCGATTTTAAGTCTTTAAGTGGGCCAAAATAACAACTAAATAGTCCTCGTAGGGATACGACCACGCCGCAGACCAAGGCGAAGTTGACCGGACGATTTTGACTCCTATCAGAATTACTGATACGATTGCTACAGTTCGCGATTAATTTTAATGGAAAAAATGTATGTCAAAATCAAAATTTAAATTTGTCGATGATAATTATTTTGTTTCTAATTTATTCATTTATTTTTGACGTGATAACGTTTTATAAATTGGTGAACACCTGCAATCTCAAAAAAGTGTGACGTCACGCGTCGTTACTGGAACGCCTCATGTTATTGACAAGGTAACTATAGCAACGTTTTATCGTTGCCATGGTTATTTTCCTTAGATTTATTCCCCCTTATTCCAAAACAAGTTTAAGTATAGTCCGAGATGCGGATTTAAACCTTAGATTTAGACATAGATTTACTCGTAAACTATAGTCTAAACACTATCGCTATAGATTATATAGGGAACTATAGTCTAAACACTATCCCTCTAGATTATTGGGGATATTGTTTAGACTATAGTTCACGAGTAAATCTGTGTCTAAATCTAAGGTTTAAATCCACATCTCGGACTATCCTTAAACCTCGTTTTGGAATAAGGGGGATTATGTTTTATTTTCAGGAAAAGGAGTAAAAATCATCGCGCTACACTTGTTGTGTAAGCCGTGTGTAGCGCTATAAGCTGAGTTGTATTCCTTTTTGTAACCCAATATGTATTTTTATTTCTTATATGTTTAAATTACTCTTGGTTACAAATAAACTTTCTTTCTTTCTTTCAGATAGAGAGGCATTTACCCTGCAGTGGAACAGTTTAGCCTCTAAATAATAAAAAAGGTGTAGTTTTGTGTTCACTCAAAAAAGGGAAATTTTCGCATACAAAGCGTCACGCATTCACCTCTCGCGCACTGCTAAGAAGTGGAATTCTCTACCCGCGTCGCTGTTCCCCCAAAACTACAACCTTGGAGTCTTCAAGTCAAGAGTGAATAGGATATCTTTTAAACGAGCATGCTACATTCTCGACCTCATCGTTGCTTCCTATCAGGTGAGATGACATCAAAAGCAAACATAAATTGCGTAAAAAAACAAACTAAAAAATAACAATATTAACAGATGCTTTCCTAATAAAATTAAAAAAAAATGTTGTCTGTAAAGTCGATTGGGTGTCGGAGGACGGACGTCGGAATCGAGGCAGACCCCGTAAACGATGGCGTGACGATCTTGATGCATTTGACACAGACTGGATAAACCTTGCCCAGGACCGAAATGCTTGGAAAGATGTTAGGGAGGCCTTTGCCCAGCAGTGGGACGATATAGGCTAACAAAAACAAAAATGTGAGCCGTCACGGGACGCCTGGCAGATGTGAAACATCGACATTATTTTGTCACCATAACACAAGCCTAGTTGCGTATAGTCACCATAACATAAGCCTAGTTGCGTATAGTCACCATAACACAAGCCTAGTTGGGTCTAGTCAGCATAACACAAGCCTAGTTGCGTCTAGTCACCATAACACAAGTCTAGTTGGGTCTAGTCACCATAACACACGCCTAGTTGCGTCTAGTCACCATAACACAAGCCTAGTTGGGTCTAGTCACCATAACACAAGCCTAATTGCACCTAGTCACCATAACACAAGCCTAGTTGGGTCTAGTCACCATAACACAAGCCTAGTTGGGTCTAGTCACCATAACACAAGCCTAGTTGGGTGTAGTCACCATAACACAAGCCTAGTTGCGTCTAGTCACCATAACACAAGCCTAGTTGCGTATAGTCACCATAACACAAGCCTAGTTGCGTATAGTCACCATAACACAAGCCTAGTTGGGTCTAGTAACATAACACAAGCCTAGTTGGGTCTAGTCACATAACACAAGCCCAGTTGCGTCTAGTCACCATAACACAAGCCTAGTTGCACCTAGTCACCATAACACAAGCCTAGTTGCGTCTAGTCACCATAACACAAGCCTAGTTACATCTAGTCACCATAACACAAGCCTAGTTACATCTAGTCACCATAACACAAGCCTAGTTGTGTCCAGTCACCATAACACAAGCCTAATCGTGTCTAGTCACCATAACACAAGCCTATTTGAATTAAAATAGTGAGCTCTAACGATCTGCATCGATAAACAGCACTATGTCCATCATTTGCAGTTTTGACCCACTGTGCGTCGCCACGGCAGAAATCGGTTTTACGTGCGGCTATAGATGTTTCACATCAAAAACATAATAGAAAAAAACCAAATTTGTTACATTACTTTATATATTTTTTTCCTTTAAATAAGCCTTCTATTCCTCACTCGTCACCATAACACAAATCCAGATTAGCGATATTATTATTAAATACTCTGTTTCCTAACGGGAACGGATGCGTCATGGTTATGTTACCATGACACATGACGTAACACAATAATTTCGTCAGACACTTTTTTGTGAATGCAGGTGGTCCATCAATTTATTAGACGTATCACATCTCTACTCATGTGGTATCACGTCAAAAAAAACAATAATAATAATTAAAAACAAAATACAAACTCAAGTCAATTTTAATTTAACAAATGCAATACAAACTAATACGTACACTGTGGTACTCTTGGTTCTGCATAGTTTCCAAACGATGTTCAAGTTAGTGTCGCTACTCACTAAGAGATGTCGCTATTACAAACTTTACGACTTACCTTTTTATCAAATTAAACGTAAATAAAATGTTATTTTCGTAATTAAAATAAATATTTTTATAATGTATTTGACTAGATGTCTAAAATAAACCATATTTAAAAAGAATAAAGTTGTAGAATAACTTTTAGATTCTATAAGACAACAGAGATGGCGCTGTTTTCAACAAAAATTTCGTAGCACTCTGTAGACGCTCTCGTAGCAGTTTTACTTTGAAAAAGTTTTACGCAACTGCGCCTAAATAAAAAGGGTATCATTGTTTTTATTAGTTTATCTGCTGTTAATTACCACTTCTTAGTATCACTTTTAGTTAATTACTGATATTAATTATGTACTGTTATTAATAATCATTAAGTACTATTAGTTACCTACGGCTTTTAATTACTATTACTAAAATTATTAGTTTAATTACTGTTACGAATAATAAAATTACTTTTAGTTACTTACTACGTTTAATTGCTGTTGGCTGGTCATCATAACATAAAACTAGCTTAGCTTGGGGCTAGATGTCGCTGTTTGAAAAGTAGTGCAATATTTATTTAATTGTTTATTTTAATGTAAGACTTAAAGATAGAAAAAGTTTATTCTTTAAAAATTATTTTATTTCTGATGTATTTTACAATTTGTGTCTGTAATAGAGAGTTCTGTCTGTCAATCAAAATTTTCTATATCAAAAAATTCTCATTAAAGGGCACGTCCCGAAGGCACACATCCTAACTTAATTTTTAAGACACTTCAAAGTGATGTAATGCACTGCACAACTCCAAAAAAAATTAATTTGAATCTATAACGAAAAATGTATTTGCACTAACTGACATTGCTCTTACTTTGAAGGAAAACATCGTGATAAAATCCACAACGTAGTTGACTCCAGAAGTATTGAAAAGTTCTTTCCTCTAAACATGGTCGATTAAGCTGAGAGGGTAGTATCTGGGTATCTCCATCCCCACCCAAAAGAGACCAAATTAAAGAGGTCTGTTTACTATGTAATTCATTTTATTATTTTGAAACGAAATAAATTAAATACGTGTTTCGACGAACTTCTATGGCGTGATGGGTGAAGAACTAGCTGCGATTCAGAAAGTCGCGTAGTTCGTTTCTCGTCGTAGATTTTTTTTATATCGAAATGATTTGTAGATTTGTTTTAAGGCATAGATGGTTTTGGATTTTAAATATACTATCCGTTGTCTGGTTCCCATAACATAAGTCTAGTTGCTTAGTTTAGAGCTAGATGGCGCTATGTGGGCTCTAGGCTGTAGTTTTTAAATATTAGTAATTTGTGTTTTACACTTAATAATGAGTTGATAAATAATAATAAATAAATATTGTAAGGCAATGCACCCAGCGCCATCTAGCCCCAAACTAAGCAACTAGGCTTGTGGTATTGTGGTCAGATAACGATTATAATAATATGTAGGTACTTGTATGTATAAATTTCTTTTGTAAAACCTTATAAAACACCCAGACTATAACATATATCCAAATACTAAAATATTAGTTTGAGGCGGGAATCGAACCTGCGTCGAACGCTGTACCACTAATGCCGTGAAGTTGAAATACCAAAGCAGTATAGAGTCGTCAAAAACCTCGTAAAATGCCATATCTATACTTAATATTATAAAACTGAAGAGTTTGTTTGTTTGAACGCGCCAATCTCAAGAACTACTGGTTTGAATTGAAAAAATATTTTTGTGTTGGATAGTCCATTTATCAAAGAAGGCTATAGGCTACTTTTAATTTTGATATTCCCACGGGATCGGAACTTACACGGGTGAAACTGCGGGGTGCAACTAGTATGCGCTATATGGCAAGTATAATGTATTACCATCTAGTTAAAGTTATTGTACGTAGGTTCGTGTCATTCGTGCGCAGAATTATGAAAGACCATGATTAATCAGTGTCAACATACGAGCAATATAAGTACATAGAGTGCGCTGCGCTTTGTTCCACAGTTCTATTTACTGAATACATAGCTGTGACATCTCATTATATCACCCACACATACGTACGCGATCAACTATCTAGGAAGTTTGCACGCAAAAATCTAGCGCTAGGTGCTTGCCCCCGGCGCGACACGCACACATCCTCACCTCCCGTGTGACCACACGGTCGGCAAGAAGAGAGACTACACGCTAGAAAAAGACAGCCATAAAAATCACCCGGTGGTGTGAGGTGATGCCCCCAAAAAAAGCACCAAAAACGCAATCTGCGCAACTTTCCGGCGCAGAATCGTTAACGACTCGAGCTCTCTTTATCGTTCACACTGGGCCTCCTATATTTCTATTTTTTCTCCGTCCGCCATTAGACGTAAGACTATTCCAAATGCGCTCTAAACCAGCCCTTCCTAGTTACTAATAGAGTTGATATTAGCGTAGCGAAATAGTGGCGTATATCTTCAGCGTCGGCCGCTAGACGCACACAGTTGTACCGGAACAGAAATAACGATCGCATTTTTGACCGAAAAGGACAGACAGATGGCTGAAAAGAGAAGAAAAAAATGTCGACCATTTTGCTTGGCGCACCTTCTACTACTGAGGTGAGGCTATGTATGCGATCTTTTTTTCAGCAAAAAATCCAACCAAAACAAATGCACGTGGTGTAGTGTTATGACCGGGGTTGGGAAAAATTCTGCCGCCTGCTAAGAGAGGACGTTACTATCGGGATTTTTTTCCGGCTACAATTTAGTTATGAAAAAAATTGTTCGGTGGCGCTTTTGTCGGCGCGGCGGTTCGAGGGTTTGAGAGAGCAATCACAGTCAATCAAGTGCTCAAGTATTTAAGTTATTGCCTTTGATATTATAACTAAGACCTGACTATGACAATAACAAAACTTAATTTAAATTAATTACAGATATTAAATTAAATTATCGTTATGAACATGCCTATATTAGAAAACTAGCGACCCGCTCCGGCTTCGCACGGCCATATTGTGCATGTATTATACATATAAACCTTCCTCTTGAATCACACTATCTATTAAAAAAACCGCATCAAAATCCGTTGCGTAATTTTAAAGATTTTAGCATACATAGGGATATAGGGACGGAGAAAGTGACTGTGTTTTATACTATGTTGTGAAGTTGATGAATTCATTTCATATAGGCAAGCTTTGTTTTAATCTTATTCGTTGATTTAACTGTCTTGTAAATGAAAGAAAGCACTCTTCAAAAGCTTTGCTTTAAGCAGTGGCTTGATATAGCAAAGCAAATTAATATTTTACAGCCAACAATAAATTCTTTTTGATAGGTAGGTATGTAAATTACCAAATAAGTAAGTATAATTATTTATTTTTTATTTAAATTATTTTATTTGTTTGTTTATTTTGAGTCTAAAAATGGACCGATTTTGATTAAAAATGGTATAAGGAAACATTGATACTTTGGGAGAAGCATAGCCTATTCCGATATTCCCACAGGATCAAGAGTTGCGCGAGAGAAATCGTAGGGCGTTACTAGTTTAAAGAAATATTTTATCATTGACTGTACAATTAATAAATTCTTAGAGGAAAAATAAAACTACAATCATTTTATTCATATCCTTTATTAAATTAATTAATTTATTTATTATTTTATTTATTAAATATCTGGTGTTCATTAAAATACCTATTTAATTTTAAATTCCTAACTTAGCTGTTATTCATTTAAAACACTACGTATGTTTCTTTATTTAATTTATTATGATTTTTGTCACCCCCTCCAAATGCCAAAAGAAGGGTTTTTCTCTCGTTGTCTCTTTATTAGTGACTAGATGTTGCCCACGACTTCGTTCGCGTGGTAGTTTTGTTTTATTTCGAATAAAAAATAGTTTACGTCCTATTCTTAAACCTACCGAATATACACAAAAGATTTCATAAGAATCGGTCGAGCCGTTTCGGAGGAGTTTGGCGACAATCACTGTGACACAAGAATTTCATATAGAATTCCATCATTAGAGGTCTAAACTAAGTATCTCTTTTTTTTAAACTCTCTTTTTTTATTGTCACGAACATTCCTCTTTTATGATTGCCACGAACATATCCTTTAAAAAACTTTGTCTCGTGACAATGGTGCATGTAAGAATATAAAAACAAAAACGTGGTACTTAAGTCTCGTTTTTAATATCTTTAGTAAATTACTTATACCTTTTTGAATTTTGAATTAGTCTCTATGACCAATAATTATTTTTCCTTCACTTTTAAGAGGAAAGGGTACCGGGCGCTCTCTCCATACAAACGTAGTCAACTGTTTCCTCCCTGCATAATTAAACTAGAGCAAATATTTTTGTTGCATAAAACTTATAACTGCCATGACCAAGCCCCTATGTTTTGTTTTTATTCTTTTTTAAATCTTAATTTCTATGATAATTAGAAAATGAAAAAAACCAAGACATAGGGACATAGTCATGGCAGTTATTGGTTTTATGCAACAAAAATATTTGTGCTAGTGTCATTATCCAGAGAGGAAACAGTAAACTACGTTTGTATGAAGAGAGCGCCGGTACCGTTTCACCGTTAAGACAACGTCATATTCATTACCTACCTAGGTAAATAAGATTAGCCTAATTGAAACTGTATTTTAAGCGCAGTCGAGCGAAGCAGAAGCGTGGCAAAGCGCTTTCGAAGCTTTAAAATGAGAGTGCTTACACGCATTTTCTATGCTTCACTATTCTTTCTGCCAGCTGCTTAACTGCATTCTTATCTGAAAAACATTGAAATCAAATTTTAACAGTGACGTACAGTGAGGTATATGTAGTCGGCTGCATAATTTCAGACCTACCGTAGAGCTCCAAAACGGCTGTTATAAGAATGTTTTCAATACGAGCAAGATTCTTGACACCTGCTTTAGTTAGTTGAAGTTTAAAGTCTTCTAACTCATCAATTTATCAATCAAAAATTATTAGAATGAAAACATTACAATAATAGTAATTTTCGAACTCTACCGGGGGCTGCAATTATGCAGCCGACCCTATTTTATTTCTATGTGTTAAAATTTAACAAAAAAAAAAATCTATAGTAGACCAAGCCCGCCTACCGCCAGACATTTGTGATTTTATAAAAAGCTGAGAAATACTCAGCGCACGCCTCCAACACAGTTATGAACGGTGTGCAATTATGAAATTCTACGCAAGACTATATAATTATAGTGGCAGTAGAGTTATCAGATAGCAAAGCCAAAAATCGAACCTGTTAATTATGCAAAAAAAAACTGGCCCATATTTGTATACCAATTGATAATATTGATAATAGGTTCTAGCGTTAACTATTGTATTTTAAATATAGCTAACCTGGGCTGTAAAGATATCTTGTAGAAACGACGTAGGTAGATGATCCCCAAAAGAATGCTGACTGATGATCGGGCGGGCGGGGGTCTGAAATTCAATTAAAATCGCATGTTTAACAAATATGGATTATTTTTACAACGTCTTAAAAACTTTGGAACGCTCAAGAAACTCTTAACAAACTTGATGAACTTACAAATTTTTTTCTGTACTCTTTTTTGTTGCTAATGAGCTTATGTTAACTCTAAGAAAGCTCCTAAATACCTACCCCTTCGTTGAAATAATATTTTTGATTAGTTAAGCAACTGCTCGATTATATTGGCAAAACGTGCAGGTTTATTTCTAGTATGAAGGCAAGTACCCCAATAAGGTTCTGAGGTTGTCTGGAAGAGACGGTTTTCAGCGATAAGGACGCTTAACGCTCTATGTTATAGCTTCATTTTTTTGTTATTTATCTTTGTATGACAATAAAGCTTTCTTTTTATCCAAGTAGTTTTATAATTAAAGTAAAATGAAAATAACCAAATAACTTACTTTGGAATCATACTGAATTGACATTCGTGCAGACCGTAAGACAGCTGTTGGCTGACATATCATGGGACACTCTGGACTAAAACATTGTCTGGATCTGAAAATAAACAAAATTCAACTTAAATTAAAATTATTTGTACTAATAGCTTAGTATAAAGAGTGGCCAAGTTATTGTGATATCTAGATTATATAAAATTGTCGTCTCGCCTTGTCAGTTGCCAATCTTCTCCTAAACTGCTGAACCGATTTGTATATATTTTTTGTGTATATTCGTTAGGTCCGAGAATCGGCCAACATTTTTTTTTTTTTTTTTTTTTTGTAAATAGCAAAACAACGTTTGCCGGGACAGCTAGTAATGTTATAAATATAGGTTACAGTATTTTATTTTTTTATTTTATTGAGTTACTATCTATATCGTTACTTTCGGTTATGTAACGCTGTCAACTGGCGGAAAAACCGCTCGGGGGTTTCTTCATACATTTTTAATATGGCGCCATCTATCCGCCAGTTGATGAATTAAGAGTCTTAATTATCCAGGGAGGAAACAGTTAACTACGTTTGTATGGAGAGAGAGTCGGTACCCTTTCCTATTAAATACTGACAAATTTATTATCTAACTATTATTAATAACTATACCTACCTACCATATAGCTATATTATTATTTTTTTATCTTTAGGTTTCAGTATTAGATAGGTAACTTGATACAATTAATGTCGTAACAAACTCGACTTCAGTCAATTATTTCCAGGGCGATGATTAATATTCAATTACGAACTAATGAAATGAGAGGCGACGAAAATTCAAACTTCATTATGTCATTTTTCATTTTAGGGGAGAATTTCGACACCAGAATTTTCGAAAATAATAAAATACCTTTCTCGTCGTTATGACGGTTTATATAATATTTTGAATAAGATACCTCCAAGTAATAAGGGCAACTAAAAGGTTCTTAAAAACCTTGATAATAGTGACAAAATAACAAAAAAATAAATAAATTGTGTTTAAGATTGACAATAAAGGAAATATTAATCTAATGAGATGTTTTTAATTAGTTAGGGAAAACTAATTAAAAACATCTCATTAGTTTTTACGAAACATTTAGTTTTTAATTAAGGTGGTATGTGGCCTTTATTATCCGCAGATATCTTACTTGTAAATTTTATTTTATTTACGTAATTTGATGTAAGCAAGTATACCTACCTATACTTTGGTAACTTCTACAAAAAACTGAAAAAAAAATATAATTTGTAATAAATTCATTTTAAATTGAAAAAATAATTTAATGTAATCAACTAGGTTTAAAACAAAAAAAAAATGTTATATTAATTTGACGAGCTGGTACTTTGATGGGTTAGTTGCGTTATTTCCCAGTTGCTTATCATCCGAAATATAAACTTTAATGTGGCTATTGACATCACATAAAGCATTATCTGAAGTCCAATTCTCGTAAATGAAATTGTTCAATTTACTAAAAATTGCCTTAACGTTAGATTACAAAAAATTGCCTCAAAGTTAGATTACAAAAAATTGCCTCAAAGTTAGATTACAAAAAATTGCCTCAAAGTTAGATTACAAAAAATTGCTTCAAAGTTAGATTACAAAAAATTGCCTCAAAGTTAGATTACAAAAAATTGCCTCAAAGTTAGATTACAAAAAATTGCTTCAAAGTTAGATTACAAAAAATTGCCTCAAAGTTAGATTACAAAAAATTGCCTCAAAGTCAGCTTTATGAAAAATGCCTAATTTCAACAATTTCATGTACGAGAATTGGCCTTCAAGGAAGTCAAAAACAGAAATTACAACAAAAAAAGAACGTCCGACGTTACCACTACGCTATTGGCACTCAGATCGTCGAACTAATAAAATAAGCTTAATTCTAACTAAACTCTAAATCAAAAACCAAAATAATTCGATACCTACGTAAGTACCTAACTTTAAAATAATAAAACATAAATACGCGTAAACAAATCCTCAGAGTAACTTTAATGATAACTTTTATTATCTTGATATTAACGAGTTATTGCTCTCGAGCGGATTGTGATTGCACAAACTTTTAGTACCTACCTACCTACGTTTTATTTTATCTATACTAATATTATAAAAAACTAGCGACCCGCCCCGGCTTCGCACGGCTATATTATGCATGTATTATACATATGAACCTTCCTCTTGAATCACTCTATCCATTAATCACTCACTCTATTAAAAAAACCGCATCAAAATCCGTTGCGTAGTTTTAAAGATCTAAGTATACAAAAGGGGCATGGTCATGGCAGTTATAAGTTTTATGCACCAAAAATATTTGCTCTAGTGTCATTATCCAGGGAGAAAACAGTCGACTACGTTTGTAATAGTTTGTATGGAAAAAGCCGCTGGTACCCTTTCCTCTTAAACGAGCAATTCTTGCTCTAGACTCAAGGAATCGATTTATCAAGGTTCCAGGACCGATAAAAGCTCGGCTCCCAAGATATAGGCATTTGAAGAATCGTGAGGAGGGCAACGCTGGGTAAAAAACTCTTTCAAATTAATCCTTTCTTAGGTCCATATTAATAAACCGAACTCAATATCGATTTCAATCTTGAGTTTGCTGTTGAGTTGTTGCGCTGATTAATAAACCTATCTTAAGACGCGATTAAAGAGCGACGTATCACTTGAGTAATACCGTATTAATAAATCAAACTCAGCTCTCAAGATATGTCTCAAGATGTAGTTTCGTGAACTCAAGTCTGATTGCGGGTCATACATGACATAAGTTAGCTGTTTCGTTAGTTTTGTAGTTCAGGAACATGGAGCTAGAACAAATTTTGTCAGAAATCAATTATTATGATGATATTTTATGCTAATGACTTTTTGAACAAATCATTCGCATTTAAATAATTATTTAGTAGTAAAATCTTACATTTTGTAAAAAAAATCACATTAAAAACAAGTTGACAGCAAAATATGACGACACTACCTACCATAGGGTAAAAACATACCATTCAAGGTAAGAACAAAGCGTTACTGTCAATCAATGTCGCTCTCAAGATCAGTTTCAAATCTCAAGAGCGATATCAGCCTGGTTAGAACTTGAGTTTTATCTATTAATTAACGCCTAACTTAAGATAGTGACCGCATCTCACTCAATTGATACGCACTCAAGATCGATATTGAGAGCGATTTATTAATACGGGCCTTAGATACTGGTATTGTGAAAAAAAAAACGCTCGGCCGAGCTACATGGGTAGGCGTAGTGGGATAGTGTTAGGTTTTATTTTCGTTACGGAATTTCTTGATTCGGTCGCCGCGCTCCTAGCCTGCGATAAAAGCTATGCAATAGCTTAAAATCTGTCATTGATTGTCAAAGTCAAAACTGCCGTTCTAAGGCCCGTATTCCAAAAGACGAATCAGATCAATATTCACCTAAAACTACTCTTGAAAACGAATCCAGCCTTGACATTAGTTCGTATTCTGAAAGGCAACTTGAGTTTGACTCAGCTGAATCAAGTTTTAAAACCTCGTCTACATTGTCTAGTTCAAATCCCTACATGCGTATCGATTACCGCTCAAGATGCGTTTCAGAATAAACAAACACTCAGCTGATACGAGATTCGAGAATCGTGTCTCAAGATATGATTGAAAATGCAATCTATTTTTAAAACTACTTTTAAAAGTAGATCAACGCTTGAGTGACGTACTGGAATATGGGCCTTAGTTGTAGGTTTCGAACTTTCGAGTTTTATTGTGAAATATTGAATTTGTGTTTATAAAAAAATAGATAAGTATATTATGCTTATTAATTTGTAAAGTTAATTATATTATAAAAGTGTTGAGTGTATAAATTAGTACTTTTAAACATTATTTAAATTGTCTGGTTTGTAGACCATTGTCGGTCAGACCATGATTTTATTTCAATAATCAGTTTATAGTTCTTTTATTATTATATCGGAAAGATCGAAAAACATTATTCATATTTCATCGGTATGCAATTCATCTATATATATAAAAATCAATTGCTGTTCCTTAGTCTCGCTAAAACTCGAGAACGGCTGAACCGATTTAGATGATTTCGGTTTTAAAATGTTTGTTGTAGTCCAGGGAAGATTTAAACGGTGAGAATTTAAAGATCGGACTTACGCGGGTGAAACCGCGGGGCGCAGCTAGTACTTAATATAATTTTCAAAAAACACGTCTAGCAAATACACAAAACCGAGTACCTAAAGCTTGGTCAACCAGGAACTAATTATTAAGTACCAACCTATAGGTACTATAGTTTCTGTTGTAAAATACTATTTGAGCTGAAAATAATTTAATTAAAGGTGTTGCTTTGTTACTAGTTTATTTTACAGTGACAGTAAAAACAAAATAACTAACTTTAACTAACTTTACTTTTTTTTTAACTTTTTGTGACATGTAATTTTTTTTTAATTTTATTTCTTCTATTTTTATTTTTTTTTTGACATTAATATTGACATTTTTCTTTTGACATTTTGAAATTTGAATTTGCATTTTTTTATTTTTATGGATTTTTTTAATTTTTTATTTAATTGTTGGAATTTGTTTATTATTAGTAATTTTTGATTATTTATTTTTATTTTATTGTAACGTATGAACTGAAATAAATGAATTGAATTGAATTGAATTGAATTGAGTTGAGTTGAGTTGAGTTGAGTTGAGTTGAGTTGAGTTGAGTTGAGTTGAGTTGAGTTGAGTTGAGTTGAGTTGAGTTGAGTTGAGTTGAGTTGAGTTGAGTTGAGTTGAGTTGAGTTGAGTTGAGTTGAGTTGAGTTGAGTTGAGTTGAGTTGAGTTGAGTTGAGTTGAGTTGAGTTGAGTTGAGTTGAGTTGAGTTGAGTTGAGTTGAGTTGAGTTGAGTTGAGTTGAGTTGAGTTGAGTTGAGTTGAGTTGAGTTGAGTTGAGTTGAGTTGAGTTGAGTTGAGTTGAGTTGAGTTGAGTTGAGTTGAGTTGAGTTGAGTTGAGTTGAGTTGAGTTGAGTTGAGTTGAGTTGAGTTGAGTTGAGTTGAGTTGAGTTGAGTTGAGTTGAGTTGAGTTGAGTTGAGTTGAGTTGAGTTGAGTTGAATTGAATTGAATTGAATTGAATTGACCCTTATAAGATGAGTTTCTTGTCCGTCTGTGTGTCCGTGTGTACCTAACCACCGATTTTCTCAGGAATGGTTGGACCTTGCAAATTGAAATTTATACCAGATACTAAAGGTCTATTTCTAAGCATTTCTACAAAATCTACCACTGTCGTCAGTCGAAAAAGTAAGTAAGTAAGTATTTATTTGTCCAAGAATTCGGTAATTACAATGGGTCTTAATAGTAATATAAGTACAAGCGAACTCTGCCATACAAATGGCGTTCAAATATTAATAGCTAGAGCTAGAGAACTAAACTGACTAGGTATAACTAATAATGTTATTTCTCTATATTAAGTGCTATAGTAAATATCTAACTAAACTATAATTTTAATAACATTAGATTATAACTTTATTATAAACTAAATATTCTTGTACTGAATAAAAAGGTATCTAGAAATTGAATATAAGTGATCAGTTAAATTAATTGGCTTCACCGAATCGGGTTTAATCGTATTAGGACTACCTAACCTTTTTTGAGGTGGGCTGTCAGCCAATTAATATTAATTTTTGAAGTGAAAACTTCTTTAGCGGCGTTGAGCACTTTTTCTGTATAATTTGGCTGTGAGTGTATTAAGACGTACATATGGTATTTTTAACGGACGACTATTGACGGACGACAAATGTCGGACGACTATTTGTCGGACGACTATTGACGGACGACAAATGTCGGACGACTATTTGTCGGACGACTATTGACGGACGACAAATGTCGGACGACAATTTGTTGGACGACAAATGTCGGACGACTATTTGGTGGACGACAAATGTCGGACGACTATTTGTCGTCCGACTATTTTTTTTTTTTTTATGCAATAGAATTGTTCAAGATTTTATGAAAAATTTGGTTATATTTGGTTTTATTACGGTAGATAGATAGATAGAGACACACAGATTAGACAGATTAGACAGTAGACGAATAACAATTGTGTTGTCATTTTCTGTAACTTGTGTGTGCAATAAAGCGTTCTATCTATCTATAGATAAATAGATAAGTTTGGAATAGTACATTGTTATCCTAGGTGTGAAAGTCACTCATTACAAGTCCCGAGACGGAGTTTGGCGCCCGAGCGCAGCGAGGGCGCTAATAGTTCGAGGGACTTAATGAGTCTTTCACCCGAGGTAAACACTGTGCTTTTCATTACGAATAATACATAAAATTCTTCCTAACAACGAGAGTGAATGAGTGACTCCATACTACCTGATCCTCTTACAAGGTTGGGACTAAAGAGGTTATATACATGTAGTGTTATTCTTTGGTGTTACTTAAAGCAAGGAGGTTAGGTTTTTAAAGTTCCTTATGCGTAATGTTACTGATACTGGCTACATGCACATTGCACAAGTCGTGCGAAGCCATAATTTGACATGACAGCTGTCAGTGAAAGAGAAAAGCCCTAGGGCTGGAAATTTTATTTTCTACACGCTCTTCATGCATCTTTAGACCTACTTTCGGAGTATGAGTAATGAAAAAACTGTTTTTAAATTACTTACCTGTATTAAATATAAAAAGAACATTAGTTTATGGACAAAAGCGATCTTATCGTTTAAAACGATCTTTTTCAAACAACCAAGAGAAATGAGTGAAATTTTAACTTTTCTAAATTAATTAAGATTTTTAGCTATAACTTAAGATAAGTATAGGTACAGGGTTATTGGTACGTATAATAAAGCGGTTGAGGACTACCTCTCTGCACCTTAACAATCAAATTTTGTTCTACGACTTTTGGAATATCGAACATTTTTTGGAAGGATGGAGAATTTTAAAATTAGCTGATTATTTTAAATAGGTGTAGTTCATTCACACTTGGAACCGTCAATTAAACTCCTCCTGACCTCTCCGTGTAAGTAATTGTGTAAAAGTGATTTTCTGGTAAATATAAATGTTGATTGTTAAAGTACACAGAAGTAGCCCTCAACCGCTTTCTTATTATAATAACCAATAACCCTGTATAGGTATTATTAGGTATGTGATATATATTTTCAGATAATATTTAAAAAAAAAATTTCAGTTTTGAAATTTTTTATGTAACTAAACTATACTAAATAACAATTAAATAACGAAAACTTAAATTAGGTATGTTATATTTTCCTCCTAAGTAAAGCGGCATGAAAAAGCTAGTGCAGAAACTTTATCTTATAATAGGTACGAATGCAAATTATCTACGCTAGTTCCCAACGAGTTTCTAATACAATTTTCGAGTTTATGCGACGGCTTTGATTACAATATACTTACTTACCCCCGGCTTTAGACGTGGGTGGTTTTAGGTACCTATCTAGGGTAGGTACATCTACTTGAAAATTCTTATTATGCATAGAAATTATCTTAAAATTGGTGCTAAAAAGGTAGGTAAAATTAAATACTTACTTACTAAAAAGGTAGATAAAATAAAATAGAATGAAATGACACCGTGCTTTTAGATATCTATCTAAGTACATTTACTTAGATATTTTTATTATGCATAGAAATTATCTTAAAACAGATACTACAAAGATAGATAAAATTAAATACTTAAAAAGTAGGTAAAATAAGGTAAATGGGTACTTAAAAAGTAGGTAAAATAAAATAGAATGAAATGATACCGTGCTTTTAGATATCTAAGTACATCTACTTAGATATTCTTATTATATGCAAATTATCTTAAAATTGGTGAGTACCAAAAAGATAGATAAAATTTAATACTTAAGTACTAAAAAGGTAGGTAAAATAAAATATAATTAAATTACACCGTGCTTTTAAATGTCGATCTACATCTATTTAGAAATTCTTATTTTATTTCTCTTAGTACTTACTCTAAAATCATTTCCATAAATTAATTAATAACTCAAAAGATAGATATAGATAATATTAAATATTAAAAAGATAGCTAAAATAAAATAGCATAAAATATCACCGTGCTTTTAAAACAACATAATTAATATTAGATAAAAAGTTACTGAAATTATTCCATTTATCAAAAAATACATTAAACACAAGAAAAACAACGTTTTCTTGTATTTAATTAATTATTACTAAAAAATTCTAACACAAAATTTGAATCTTGAATTCAAAATTTAAATGTGCGATATATAGGGTGTTACAGAAAGCTGTCGACGTTTGGGACGAAGCGTAAATATGTAAGTGTGAGTGTAGTTCTAAATTGCTACAGAAATGTGGGCGGGTGGGTTTCGGAACAGTATAACGTCAAATATTAGACACTGTCTTAAATAAAATGTATACTAATGTATACAATAATAAAGCTGAAGAGTTTGTTTGTTTGAACGCGCTAATCTCAGGAACTACTGGTTCGAATTGAAAAAATATTTTTGTTGGATAGTTCATTTGTCAGGGAACTTTTATCCCGATATTCCCACGGGATCGCAGCTAGTAAATAATATAATTTTTATACAACTAGATACCTAGTCAATTATTAGACACCATCTTATAAAAATATTTTGTAGGATTTAAACTACTTACTATGTTTTTTACGATAACTATGTTTATTTTATTATATTGAGAAAAAAAAATAAGAAAATTGCCGCATCACAGAGGTCGTCGAATTCTATTATTTAGTTTGCTTTTACGTATGTAGTGTGTAATGTAATGTAGGTTTTTCTTATTAATATTTTTATTTTGTACTTACTCTGTGTCTTTGTTACAATATACCTATAAGTTTTTTATATACCTATACCTACTTAAAAAACTTCCGACACAGTCGAAAAAACACACGTCATAAATAAGTATTGCCACAATGAAAATTAAAAGAGGTGATTTCTTGACTTTGGCGAAAAATTTGGCTAAATTGAAAACACACTGAAGCCATTAAAAATATTAAAGAAAAAAAAAGATATTGCAACCACTATCCACGACCACTGACCAAACTCTGAACAAAATTACAATTTCAACCCCAAATAGTCAATAAAAATCTCACGAATCGTGAGAAAAACAGATTCCGATATCAGAATAAATTTTAATATAAAAAGAATATCTTATAAAGTTTATTCTTGGATTTGAACCGGTCACCGTGAGATGGTCAGAGATCAAAGGGGTTCACATCATTACGCATGCGCGACCTTGCTCCTTTGGCTTCGGCTTGACCGTTGATCTTTAATCTTGTTTTTTATGAAAACGGGTCGACTGAGATGCGCTGAATAGATTAATCTATTGATCGTTTGACTTAGGGTCATTTTGAAAAAAAAAACGAGTAATCGGTGAACATAAATAAAAAAATATAATAAAAATATACGCGATGATTTTATTAAAATACACCGGGGTTTTCTTATAAAACTTTGATAAAAATTCACATTTCAAATGTACTTCTTACGACAGATTTCATGTCGTTTTTTTACGATTTGTAATCATCTCCTGTTTTTAAAGTCGGTTGTAAATATAGGCATCCATTACTTTTACTTTTACGATTTCTTTAGTAGGTATATTATGTATTAGTAAAAAGTAACTAAAACATTTTTTTTTTACCATTAAAGAAAACTTCTATTTGACTGAGAAATACCACTACTTTTGCCATCTTAAATTCATTTTTATTGAGCAATATTGGAATAGAGTCTATAATTTCCGTTATACTGTAAAAGATTGCTCGAATTCTCATCATGGAGGCATTGAAGGCGGGCCTCTTGACGCCAAGCGTTCGTGTGCACCCACACACTCAAATATATTTGAAATAATGTTGTCTATGTTTATAGTTTATACTATGTTTTGTTTAGGAGTTGTGATTTACTATGAATATATTCCACGGTTTTTCTTTGCTATTAAGAAAAAATGGTTGTCTGTAAAGTCGGTTTACGGACGATAATTTACGTGACAACGTCACAACAACCAACTTGTCAATAACGGAACGTGAGCGATGACGTCACGCTTTTTTGTGAATGACGGTGTTCATCGATTTATAAGACGTTTCACGTCAAAAGTTGTTAATAATTTGGAGACAAACATATAAAAAATAAGTTGAACTATAAAAAAAATTAAATGACATCGTTGTACCATATTTCTTGCAAATAAATGACATTCATACATTCATTCTACAAAAGCCTAAGAAAACAAATAAAAAAAGAAAAATGTTTATAAAAAATGTAGTTTTTAAGAAGAAATAGATTTTTAGATACACACATAAATATATATTTGTTTAGATATTATTTTGTTTAGGGTACTTTTTCGTATTATGGGTATTAGGTACCGCATATCTATACTAATATTATAAAGCTGAAGAGTTTGTTTGTTTGAACGCTCTAATCTCAGGAACTACTGGGGCCCTACCGCGGTAAGTGCGTCGGCTTCAAGCCAACGCGTCGCCTTGCGCCGATCCGCGCTCCACACTGGGCGAAATTTTAAACCTGCCTTTCATAGGAGTTTTGAAAAATTAAGTGGTTTATTTCGTGTGTTTTAAGTATGCAGGATTGTTGGGGACATCAAAACATTTAAAAATAAGTGATTCTGGTTATGTTATTTTTAAAAAACACTACAAAATATGACTTCGTTTTTTTTTATAAATAATATAAACCATTAACACGTATCTTTGAATGTTTTGATGTCCCCGACAATCCTGTATACTTAAAACACACGAAAACACTACTTAATTTTTCAAAATTTCTATGAAAGTCAAGATCAATTTTCCGCCCATTGTGAGACGCGGTTTGGGATATCGACGTCGGCTTGAAGCCTACGCACTTATCGCGGTAGGGCCCCTGTATTGAGTCCAATTGAAAAATTATTTTTGTGATGAATATTCCATTTATCGAGGAAGGCTATATGCTACTTTTTATTTTGATATTCCCACGGGATCGGGAATTAGGCGGGTGAAACCGCGAGGCGCAGCTAGTCTTCAAAATAATCAGGCAATTATTCAGAGTACCATTACAGTTTTAGACTATGTGCTTAGAAAACGTAAACTTAACGAATCTAATCCCATGTGTGACGTAACGCTCAAGGTGGTGTGTGTGTGTGTATGTGTGTGTGTGTGTGAGGCGAGTGTGTGCGTGTAAGGCGAAGTTAGATCGTCCACACTTTACCGCGAACCTCGATAGGAGAGGTACAGGCGCTAGTTGTAATGGAACTTGGAAAAAAAAAACAAGGCGGTAGGTATTTTTGTCAAAGTAAAAGCCAAAATACAATGAAGGTGTAAGTCATTTTTATTTTATTAACTTGGAATCTTTCGTAGGAAATCACATTAAATTAATATTAGTGTCTTAAGAATGCGCCCACCAATAAGAAGAAGGTCTCAAAGAACACGTCTGGGTCTCGTGGCGGTGTAATAGTCCAAACACGGAGTCCAAAAGTACTGATGTTCGGATGTTCGAATCTTTTTTAGATTTTGCCTAGTTCCTATGTTTGTTGTGTGCTTATTTCAAACAAATGTTTTTACCCGAATGTGCGATGCAAAAGAAAGTTATGTGTTTATCGGCCTAAGTATGTATTTTTTTTTTCTACTCTTAAGTAGATATAATAACTCGATAAGTCGAGGTGAATAATTTTGGTAACGTCTGTTAATCTGTAATTATTATTTCGATGGTTTTTAGTGCAATCAAAGCGACTATATAGCAGGTTGTTATTCACATAGTATTGTTTTAAGGACTCGATATTTTTTTAAATGAAAGAATGGTCAATATGTTCATAATAAAGCTTTAAACAGATTTATCTCGTTTATCTACCCCTACTTATTTTCAATTACCTACTCTATAATATAAACGTTTATTTGACAAGTAGGTATAGATGATTGAAAAAAATTCCTGCCTTCTATTATGTAATATTTTACAGAACACTCCACGTCCCCCAGCGGCGTATCGTCGGTCAGCTCCTAACATCATTAATCTAACTTTCGTGCTACCCTTTATAATAGTTCGGCCCCCTCCCGGGGGTGCAAAAGGGGATGAGGGGGTTATTAACATACGAATTTGGACCCGTCCTAGCTTCTTGGGGGGACGAAATTTAAGTTTCACGCTGTCTGTATTGATCCGGTGGATCATGCGTTATGTATTTCGTTAGATGTTTTGAGTTTAGTAATTTGTCGTTTTTGTCTATAGAAAATGGTATTTTTGAAAGCTTTTTTATTTAACTTGGAATGTATGTTTGTTCGGTTGGAATCTTGCTACTTAAATAGATCCACTTGCCGGTTACCAATTGAGCTGAAATTTTGTATACATGTGTAAATCGCGTGACAATGAATGCAATATTTTACCATCCTTAGGTTTATTATTTACAAGCAAGTATGTAACCGTAAAACGGTTTAATATTGTCATTCATATTATTTCATTTAATACTAAAAATTTACAAAAATTGTGTTTTTACACTTTTTTACTCTTTTTACATGTTTTCACTCTTTACACGACTTTTGTGTTTTTTAATATTTATTTTGTATGATTTCCATTCTAATTTTTTCAAATAAACTCGATTGTTGACGTCGTATTTAGTGCATGATATCGTTAAAAAGTCATACACTAGCCATTTTCTAAACGGAAGGTTAGGTTTCAAAGGTACCTTATAACTTGATCTACTTAAGTTTGAGAAGTATAGGTACAAAGTAAAGCTAAGTTATGTTAGTACTTTCTAAGATTTTCGCGACTTGAACTCATAATTATCATCTCAGTCTGCCTGTGACCATGGGATCTGCCAAGTTCCCGAAACGTCAGGTTTAAAACATTAATAAAAACGCAAAAATAATTATAATTATAAGTTATGTTATTTCATTTATGTCCTTGTTATTCGTGTGTATTTTTCTTCTGTAACTTTCGTCTCAAATAAAGTATTATATTCTATTCTTTTAAAGCTAAAACAGATGTCAATTTTTATTTAAATTACACAAATAAAATAAAATATCTATAATAAAAACATACATACACATCAAAAATACCGTCTTTTAAAGTCGTATTCAAGGTAAGATTGGTTTGAATAGTTTTTATGAAGTTTCATGCGAATTATTTGGAATAAATTGAGAAATGACTTTGACTCTTTGACTCTCAAAATTGAGAACCTCCCCTTTTAAAGTCGGTAAAAAACGAGTAGTTAAAATAAGAAGCTTTTAAACAAATATGAATATTTATGTGTTAATTCGCCCGTCGCTCCTATTTATGCGTCAGCTCAGTGAAAAGGAAACGACAGGAAAAGACATTACGTCAGTTTTACTCATACTCTTAAGCTTTAAACAAACTGGCTCAAATAGTCGCGTGACTCTTCTGATCTGATATCTAATTAAGTAAAATTGAGTGAAAATGTATGCTCTTACTCGCATCAAAATTCGTTGCGTAGTTTTAAAGATATAAGCACACATAGGGACAGACAGCGAAATGCGACTTTGTTCTATACTATGTACTATGTAGTGATATAATATACAAAGAACGGATTTTGGAAATTCGATCTTTTAAGAGATAAAGAGGCCTAAAAAGTTTGGAGTTTATAGTAAATATTATGTATTCTGTGTTTGTAAAAAAATCAATGTAGCTTTCAAAGAGACATTAAAGCGGGTTAAACAGCGGGGCATAGCTAGTGTTATTATAAACACAACGGTAACCATTCTAATCATATAATGCCTTCACCGAGTAGGGTAACAGGCGCAGGCGGGAATGACGTTCATCTTTTGATCTCAGATCGTCACGGCTCAATGGACCGCCTGCAATGAACTGAATGCAATCGTCTGACCACTCTTCCGACACTTATAGGTACCTATGTTGTATCTTATAGGTACCTATATTGTATCTTGTATCGACGACCCAGTTGGCACAATGGTCACCATGCCGGACTGCCAAACAGAGGGTTGCGGGTCCGATTCCCGCCTCAGACATGTATTTATGCTTAGATATTTGTCTGCGGTCTGGTTGTTTCTATGTATATTTACGAAAGAAAAGTATAAAAGTAGTATATACGTTGTCTAGCACCCATAACACAAGTCTAGTTACTTAGCTTGGGGCTAGATGGCGATGTGTGGAATGTCCTGCAATATTTATTTATTTATCTAGCTAGACATACAATCTACTTACTTATAAAGGCGTTTAGATAAAACAGGGCATAGTAATTTAAAATGCTGTGATACATATTGAGACCCATATCAATCGATAGAGCCAACAAATAACGCCCTTTCACCAAATCCCTAAAGCGTCTTGGAAAAGTTGTAGGTATTTGAAGTAACATGATAAACTATGATTTACCAAAACTTCGCCGTGCACTTTGACACCCATACCATTCGATAGAGAGCATTACAGCGAACAAATAATGCCTTTACAGTAAACCTCTAAAGCGTTTCGGAAAAGTGCTATGCGCAGTTTTGGAAATACTCATAATCATAATCATAATGGACTTTGAATATCCCGTTTTCGGGATATTCAAAGTCCGTCGCAATGCCGTCAAAGTCCGTCGCAATGCCGTCAAAGTCCGTCGCAATGCCGTCAAAGTCCGTCGTAATGCCGTCTATCGATAGGTATGGGTCTCATAACGCACCGCGCAAATAAAACTTTGTGCGCTAGGTATTATAATTTATATCTAACTAGCGACCCGCCCCGGCTACGCACGGCTATATTATGCATTTATTAAACATATAAACCTTCCTCTTGAATCACTCTATCTATTAAAAAAACCCGCATCGAAATCCGTTGTTAAAGTTTTAAAGATTTAAGCATACATAGGGATATAGGGACAGTGAAAGCGACTTTGTTTTATACTATGTAGTGATAGAATGTGACAAATGAAGTTTTTTTTATTTCATTTAATTTTCATTATATACTGTTAAAGTCGATATTCATACACCAAGTCCAGTTGTTCATACACTTTTTCAATAGTAATTACCCACACAATATCTAAGCAAAATCACTAAGGTCCTGTGCAACCCTATAAGCAATAACTTAGTAGAAAAGGACAGAGCACCCTCCGAATGGTGAAATTAATTGGGGAAAACAAGACAAGCGTGGGGGAACCCTTTAACTTGAAAATCCCGGTCTATTCAAGAAATTGCACTCCGGCGAATATTGTCGGTTTATCTAAACCCCCTTCAGAACTTACACCACCCTCGTTTATCTATATGGTAGGATTAAAATGTATGGAGAAATATTTTTAAAAGGTATAAAACAGATTTTTAATACTGATTCTAAGATGTTTTTTATAAAAAGTGTTATTTGACGACCTCTGTGGCGCGTCGGGCGAACACCCGACTGCGACGCAGAAGGTTGCGGGTTCGATTCCCGCCGGGAACAAGTATTTATGCTGACCATAAATTCTTGTTTCTGGTTCTGGGTGTTTCCTATATGTATAATATGTATATATATATGTATATATTTACAAAAAAAAAGTATATAAGTAGTTTATCCGTTATCTGGCACCCATAACACAAGCATTAAGTTGCTTAGCTTGGGGCTGGATGGCGATGTGTAATATGTCCTGAAATATTTATTTATTTATTTAAAGAGAATGAAATTAAAAATCGCTTTTGTTTTATACTATGTAATGATTTGCATGCACAATGGTCCAAATAAAATGACTAAGTGCGGAAACAGGCCTGTAAAACTAAACTAATAGATTGGTCTCTTTTTTTTTTTTTTTCTTACAGGACATTCCATACATCGCCATCTAGCCCCAAGCTAAGCAACTAGGCTTGTGTTATGGGTGCTAGACAACGGATATACTACTTATATACTTTTCTTTTGTAAATATATACTTATAATACATAGAAACAACCAGACCACAGACAAATATCTCAACATAAATACTTGTCTGTGGCGGGAATCGAACCCGCAACCCTGTGTTTGGCGGTCCGACATGGTGACCATTGTGCCAACTGGGTCGTCAAACAGTTTTGACCTTTACAGTGTATATAGATTTGGTCTGTTTTGACCTTTACGTACAGTGTAGATAAGCATAATAGAAGTAAACTATTAAAAAAATTATGCAAATACACTACCTATCCCCAATAGTTCGGTCACAGAGCTGACTATGGGCAAGGAAAAAAAATTCTGGAGTTAATGGCTGACCTAACTAATTTATTTTAATTGTAGGTTTCAGACGAGTTGGTAACAATTTCTAATAAATTAGACCTACTTAAATTAAAAGATTTTTTCTAACAGCCTGTACGTAATCCCCCATCTCGAAGATTCGTCCGCACGGACTTCCCCTCAGTAATTGTGAACCCCGACTCATTACAGCTTCTCAACCCGCGTCCCGCTTTATCTTTACGATTCCTCTCTTATGTAACCAACCTTCATTACACATCAGACTTTATAACCTTAGTAATAAAGTACATAATCCCTTTGTAGATCGTAGATAATACTGTTTGTGCGATGTTCTGGAGCGATATGAATTCCGTTGATGTCTTTTTCAGTATGCTTTGTTTGATGTTGACTAGCTGAAGCCTCTGGCGACCCTTGTAAATAGGTATTTACAGAGTAAATTCACGATGTCTGAAAAATTAAAGATGTCTGTAAAAAATCACTTTCAGCGACTTCTTCTTTGTACAACTTATATTTTCTAGCTTTTACTTCACTTTGTGTAAATCGTGTTTTGTTTCTTCGTGGTTACAAATAAAGATAATCTAACTATAGATCTGTTCACTCACAAAGGCGCGCCCCTCCAGGGTTAATTTTCTCGGTGTGCAAAAAGATGTTTTTTTAATTTAGTTCAATCTCTTATTAGGGGTACATAACCTAATAATCCGTACTAAAAGAAATAGCTCTTTTCTCTCCATATTATACTGTCTGATTTCAGTGTTTCTTTTATTTGTGTAATAATTCAGCATGGATTGTATTATCAGTATTATTTCGTCAGTTAAAAAATAAAGTTAAATATTTTTTTAAACATTTTGTTAGTCAGATTTAATTTTCTTCCGAATTGAGCTATCTAGCTCAATTCGGAAGACACGATTAAAACACACAATAAACACGATTAATTAAATATTCTAGATATGTACAAATTATAAATAGCTTTCATTACGTTAATTCTTAGCAAAATACTTGGAAATCGTCTAATATAAACAAAGCTGAGCAATATACTGCCTTATCTTAATAACAATAAATGTTATGTTTCTTTGATGTTTTTAAAGATTTAATGAGAAGATAAAGGATAAAGTAACACATATTAGCGAGCTAATGAATGGAGACCACAAGTCAACAAATGGTTTGACTTATATTAGAAAGGTTTGTCTAATATTTTACGGTGGTATGTTATCGTTGCGACTATATTATCTACTTTAATTTTAATAGGTATACTCGCATATTATAGTCGCTAAGTACCGAAAAAGCTGTCTGCCAATTTTGCATTTGCCTAGACCTAACGAGAGCATATTGCTAATTAGATCCATGGCGTATTATCTCAAGAGCAAAGAGGCGAATTGAGATTTAGTTTGCTATCACGGTTGAACAGTGACAGTTAAAATTTTTCACATATGTATTTCTGTTTCCGCTATAACAACAAATACTAAAAACACAAAAATAAAACGTGTGGCACTCGAGGACTGCCGCGGTAAAGCTATTTCATAAAAAGGTTTCTTGAAGCAAGAAGTAATCCCTCTTCCTATAGTTCCTTTAAACGCTCGAGAATAATTTCTTGTCTTAGTAAATGATCTTATAAAAAAAAAAAAATAGTCGTCCGACATTTGTCGTCCGCCATTTGTCGTTAAAAAAAAAAACATAGTCGTCCGACATTTTTGTCGTCCGACAAATGTCGTCCGCCATTTGTCGTCCGACATTTGTCGTCCAACATTTGTCGTCCGACATTTGTCGTCCGCCATTTGTCGTCCGACATTTGTCGTCCGTCAATAGTCGTCCGTTAATAATCGTCCGTCATTTGTCGGGGGTGTTAGGTTTTTTCGTTACGGAATTTCTTGATTCGCCCCCCCAGGGCCCGCGATAAAATCTATGCAATAGCTTAAAAAAATGTTAGTGTTAAAAAATATTCAGTCGGTACTTTGTAATTTGTGTAATAAATTTCACAAATCCTAAACCTTTTGTTGATCGGCACAACAGCCTCGGAGTTTTGGGTCAGCGAAACATGACAGCGTCCTTTTGACCAGCTTTTGAGTCTTTCAGAGATGTTTGACATAAGAATGGTTTCTTCAGCCCCAAAATCATTCTTTGATTTTATCACGGAAAGGTAACCTTCAAGCAGGAAGGGACGGGATGATACAAAACTATCTTTTCCTTACAAAAGTGTCGGTGGGAAATGACGTCACGGATGGCGGTGAATGGCATGGATGGCATGCCCGGTATGGCTACTGTGGCACGTGCCGGACCAACTCTAGGGCTGGTCAATGTTTTTTTGGGAAATAAAAAAAATGCTCGCAAACTGTTCTTTGTTTCTTTCAGGTTTCTACTCTACTCTAAACTCTTTGTTTAAATCAGGTGCATAATTTTTTAAATAAAACTGTCATATTATCCTTTAAATACAAAATATAAAAAAATAAAAAAACGTGTGGCACTCGGGGACTGCCACGGTAAAGCTATTGCACCATGCGAGCTTCGTACAGTCGTGCCATATACATTCACGTTAAGCGAACGCTTGGTAGGCGGAGTGGGGGGTGTTAGGTTTTATTTTAGTTACGGATTTTTTTGATTCGTTCGCCGCGCTCAAAGCCCGCGATAAAAGCTATGCAAAAGCTTAAAAATAAAATAGATACAAAATAAACTAAAATTACGCCAAAAAAAATACCCCCACCCGGAAATTAAATCTATAGCAAAACTAAATAAATAAAGTAATTAGACAAAATGAAAACCGATATAACGTTAAATACAAAGTTACAGAAAAATGTAGGTACGAAAAGAAATGTTCAAAA
Source organism: Idaea aversata (assembly GCA_907269075.1). Taxonomy (NCBI): domain Eukaryota; kingdom Metazoa; phylum Arthropoda; class Insecta; order Lepidoptera; family Geometridae; genus Idaea; species Idaea aversata. The sequence continues at coordinate 4,381,238 of OU026100.1, forward strand.
AAAAACTTAGTGGCAAAATACTTTCTTTAATACCTATGACAATATAGGACAAAAATGGAATAAAAATATCAGAAACGCCAAAAAAACGTATGTAGTTATGTGTGCTCTACAAAATATGTATAAAACCTAAATAAATTAATAACATTCATTCATTCATTCACATTAACCGTGTCAACCCTAACCGGGGCAAATATCTCGCGAGCCTTCTGTAATTGAAAACATACTGTACCCGGACAGTTTTAATGGTCCTTACCTAATGCCACAACAACGGACTGAACCTACACGATTGCTGGCTATTATTCACTCCAGACATCTATACCTAACACATATCAGCTTTCAGTGGCTACTAGCACCACCATACTGCTTCACCCGAGTTGACCCAGGGATAAAAGTAATCTATTTTCCCCAGGTTCCCAAAAACTTTGTTTCTATTTGTGATTGTCTGTAATTGGTTTTCTGTTTCTATTTCTTCTGTCTATTGTGTTAAACTTAGCTGTAGATTGTCCTTGCAAATAAAAATAAATAATAAACTAGAACTAAGAAATTGTTTGGTAGAAACTATGAACTTGTGTTCATAGTGTTTAAACCTAGGTTATTTCTGGACATTATTCAGTCCAGACATCTATATCCAACACTGATCTATACACATACCCTAAAAACTAACTATTTGGTATGAACTATGGCACTAACACCGCATTGCTGCTTCACCCGAGTCGATCCTGGGATAAAAGTAACCTGTGTCTCCCCAGGTTCCCAAAAACTAGAACTAAGAAACTGTTTTGTATGAACTATGGCACTAACACCGCCTTGCTGCTTCACCCGAGTCGATCCAGGGATAAAAGTAACCTGTTTCTTCCCTAGGTTCCCAAACTAGAAAATAAGAAACTGTTTGGTATGAACTATGGCACTAACACCGCCTTGCTGCTTCACCCGAGTCGATCCAGGGATAAAAGTAACCTGTTTCCCCCCAGGGTCCCAAAACTAGAAAATAAGAAACTGTTTGGTATGAACTGTGTCACTAACACCGCCTTGCTGCTTCACCCGAGTCGTTCCAGGGATAAAAGTAACCTGTTTCTCCCCAGGTTCCCAAAACTATGGCATGAACTGTGAACTGTGGCACTAAAACCGCCTTGCAGCTTCACCCGAGTCGGTTCAGGGATAAAAGTAACCTGTTTCCCCCCAGGTTCCCAAAACTAGAAAATAAGAAACTGTTTGGTATGAACTGTGGCACTAAACCGCCTTGCTATGGCTACTAGCACCGCCCTGCTGTTTCATCCGAGTCGATTCAGGGATAAAAGTAACCTGTTTTTCCCCAAATCCATAAAAACTTCAAAGGTAAAACTTTGGATAATAAGGGTTATCCAAAAGCTTGGTATTTATGTATTCCTAAAATGCTATTTAAATAGATCTCACTGAATTCAATTACCTACCAAATACCTATTTACGTAAGTAAACATTTGAATTCAAAAATTACTCACAAAATACATATGCTAGGTATTTATTTACAGTCTCCCAACTCAAAATAAACTTCATCCGATAGAGTTTAGAATTTAAAACATAATTTAAACAATATAACTAAACGTTCGAGCTCAGGAAACTGGGGAAACAAGGAAAACTCTGAAAACTGAGAACTTTCAGAGGCTGCTTAGGTAATTGTTAAACTTACCGTGAGCGCTTTTTGCCGCAACATTACGCCAGCACTCGAGATAGTTCTAGATAGTTCTCGAGCTGGTGCGGAACTGCGGAGAACTTTCTAGACAACATAGATAGAACGTACAAAGGTAGCGTATCAGCGAATCAACACTATCTGCTTTTGAATGCAAATGAGTTGGAAAACTCAGGTGGTGTAAGAAAACAACGGTGCTGGAAAGGTGCCTATGATGGCGCTTGGCGGCAAGGGTACCAATCATCGGCCGCACCCGGCATATTGAAAAGCTCATTCCATACGTCTCCACAGGCCAAGCCCAGTTAGATTAGTATTGCCAAATGGTAAATACGCGCAAGTAAACGTCATTGCTGCTTCAAGACGGTGACAACTCTCGAATATATTTTAACGTGTTTTCATACATACTCAAAAAGTAAGACACAGTAACAATGCTCTGTCTTGACAAAACCTTAGAGAAAAAGAAAATGATTGACAAATTATAATCCCAGAAAAAACGGCGCCTTTACAATTAGTGAATTCAAAAGGTGCGAAAAATTGTGAAATGGGAAATGACATGAATTTTAGAACTGAATTAGGATTAATTCGAATTTTGTTGTTATTTTTTTATTAACCTAGCTTTTTCTGCATCTCTACTTATCAATCAGTCGGTGTCATGGTTCAATAGGTTAATAATTCTACTAATATTATAAACTAGCGACCCGCTCCGGCTTCGCACGGCTATATTATGCAAACGTATTATACATATAAAACTTTCTCTTGAATCATTCTATCTATTAAAAAACGCATCAAAATCCGTTGCGTAGTTTTAAAGATTTAAGCATACATAGGGATATAGGGACAGAGAAAGCGACTTTGTTTTATACTATGTAGTGATTTTGTGTAAGTTTGTGTGACATGTTTGTTACAAAAACTACTGAACCGATTGCGATGAAACTCGATATGTAGATAGCTGGAGATCTGGATTAACACATCGTGGGCACTTAAAACGTTTGCGTAATATAAAATCACGGAGCAGTGACATTTTAGGGGTCTCCGTAGAAGGAGCGACGCAACGCAGGAGGCGTAATACCGCGATAGTTTGTGCCTAGCGCCTTTGTGGCACCGCCCACATCGTACCACTCTACAGTGGACACACTGATTAAAATAATGACTACTTTCAATAATGTGGTATCGCAACCGCTTGGTAACGGTTTAATTAAAATTTATGGCAGTTACATATATTTCGTCATTTGTACCTGATAACATTTTGACAATATACCTGCAACATTTGTGCAAAAGGACATTTTGACAAATGCAATCTCTACATCTTGACACAGACTATGATACTGATTGACGTCTTACCACAAAACATTTAGTACCCAATCTTTAATTAAACGTAGGTAAATAATATAACGTAACAAGACATGTAAGAAAATTATTACTTCACTTCTTAATCACTACATAGTATAAAATAAAGTCGCTTTCTCTGTCCCTATTTCCCTTTGTATGCTTAAATCTTTAAAACTACACAACGAATTTTGATGCAGTTTTTTTTAATAGATAGAGTGATTCAAGAGGAAGGTTTATATGTATAATACATGCATAATATAGCCGTGCGAAGCCGGGACGGGTCGCTAGTAAATAAATATATTTGTATTTGTTAACAATAATTTCGTGCTTTCTTCTCAAAAATTATAGAGAAATGAACTTAAATTTTCTTTAGAATTCATCAAAGTTTAGATGCACAAAAATGTTAAAAAATTGAGCTATTGTTTGGGCAATGGGCATAATTATCCTAGCCCTTAATTTTTTTTTTAAATTTTAATGTCACACATTGGTACTTTAGACTCATGTGCTTTAGATGTAGTTATGTTTATCTCCGGCACTACTTAACCAATTTTAATAAAACTAAAACTGACGCTATCAATCTTAGCAATGAAGATGCTACTTTTAACAAGATTTATGCGGTATAACCGCCGAACTATGTTAGTCTATCAATATTTCCGCGCCCACTGTAAACCAACCTTTGCTATCTGAGAAAGTAATTTATAAAGTTGGATAGCTGGACGATGGTTGTTCCTGTTATTTATCTTGTTCATACATTATGTACCTAATGTTGCGGTTACATAAGCTAACTCAGAGAGAAGTTGTATTAGATTTCTGACTAGTTTGCTTTATAGCGGATTTCGGTACCTACTTATTTTTTGCATAAACATTTGTAAATTTAATTCGATACGCTTTATTTTTCAAGCCTGAAAGTAGCGCCAGTTACTGAAAAAGTAAAAGGGAACCGTTTGAGTTGGTATAGACATGTATTGAGGAGAAAGGAGACGGAAGTGACTAGACTAGGAAGAGAACGACCGAAGACAAGATGAATGGACTGCCTGAGACTAGATACGAGAGAGATGAATGTGAACGATGAGATCACAACTATTAGAGGTGAATGAAAGAAGAAGACATACTGCGAGGACTCCAAATACATTGGGATAAAGGCAAGCAAAAGAAGAAAACACTATTTCTTTAAGTTTAAGTTAAGCAATCATTTCTGTTGTGGCGACTTAAAATCACGACTAAAAGAAAAAAGTTATTAAAAAGAAAAAGAAGAGTTATTAGAGAAAAGTTTATTGAAAAAGTTTGATTCTAATTCTGATTAATTGGCTTATCTAAACATTGATTGTATTTTCTAATTTATGATTTTAATTTTTGAATTTTCCTGATGTTAAAATAGTACATTGCGATACAAGTGTGGAAAGTTGACCATTCCATAGAGGCGGTTTATGACGCGCGAGCGGAACGCAAGCGTGGCAAAAGCCGAGATGGAATGATCAATCCACACGTGTATCGTACGACGTTTTTTATCACAGTTGCGAATAAAAAAAAGACTTGTTAAAATAATAAAAAGTTTTTAAGAATTCTAGGTTATGTTTACTTACTATTTTTGTTAACTACACTCCCGAAAGGCTAGGTAAAAGACTTTTAACCTATACAGCCTCGACTGACATACAATATTTTTTTAGGGTTTTTTTCATTTGTTTTTGCGTCGGCGGCGGTTAAAAACAGAATATAATGGTAAGGAAAAAATATATTTATGTAGGTACCTAAAGAAAAAACAAAACTCAATTTTTAATTATTTTCACAGACGTTATCACGTAAAATTATCGTTCGATAACAGACTTTAGAGACTTTTGAAAATAAGATAAAAGGTACCAACAAAGAGTTTTAAGCCAGCAAAGCAAAAACTCTTTGATGGTACCTTTTTTCTATACATCAAAACAGTATAACCCAGCTAAATTAAGAATGTTTCATCTACCTAATATGTCATTAGCAGTAAGATACGTATTTGACTTATCGGGATAACGTATTATTTTAGCACTAGTTGGATTTTTATTTATCGCACGCGTGTATAATACGTTGCATTATGAGCCTTAAAGCGGTTTAATAAGATCCACTTTATGAGCAACTGTGATAAAAAGTAATTTAATTTCCGTCAGTAGAGTTGTACTACTTGCACAAATCATCTGTAACTGATGTACTTAATTAAATTATGAGTTTTGACAAGACTAAGGTCCGTATTAATAAACCGAACTCAATATCGATTTCAATCTTGAGTTTGCTCTTGAGTTGTTGCGCTGATTAATAAACCTATCTTAAGACGCGATTAAAGAGCGACGTATCACTTGAGTCATACCGTATTAATAAATCAAACTCAGCTCTCAAGATATGTCTCAAGATGTAGTTTCGTGAACTCGAGTCTGATTGCGGGTCATACAAATCTTACATTTTTTTAAATATTTTCACATTAAAAACAAGTTGACAGCAAAATATGACGACACTACCTACCATAGGGTAAGAACATATAATTCAAGGTAAGAACAAAGCGTTACTGTCATTCAAGATCAGTCTCAAATCTCAAGAGCGATATCAGCCTGGTTAAAACTTGAGTTTTATCTATTAATTAACGCCTAACTTAAGATAGTGACCGCATCTCAAGACTCACTCGATTGATACGCACTCAAGATCGATATTGAGAGCGATTTATTAATACGGGCCTAAGCCTGAAATGAATGAATTTAAAATTTATTGTGCAAAGAGGTCCTTTAATGACATAACGGACACATTTAAAATAACCAACTAGTAAAATACAGTCAACAAAATATACTCCAACAAAAAATCTAACGGAAATATTTAATAGCTTCCCATCTTAATTCGGTGTCAGTGACCCCAACCCCTTCGCGATTAATGCCGAGGGTCGCAAAGACTACGAAATTAAGACAACCCATAGCACCCATCTGTGACCCCTATGACCCAGGAATATTTGCAAATGGTCGCCGTATCGACTATTGTTGTTTTTAAGTAGCCATGTCGCTATTAGACTCAGGGTTTTGTTTGGGTGGATAATATATATTAAATTGTTCATTTATATAGAAAATACCTAATAGTCTAAAATCCCTTAAATTTTATTATTTATCATTCTGGACAGAATTTTTTTTGTCAACCTATTTGCAATATATTTATTGAACTATACTATCTATACTAATATTATAAAGCTGAAGAAGCTAAAATTTGTTTGTTTGTTTGAACGTGCTAATCTCAGGAACTACTTTATTTCCTTTTCCTTTTTTTAATAAATAAACACCAATAATTCGGACGGTTTATTACACAATCTTACCGTTGTCAAATTGATGAATATAGTTCGCTTAAGAAATATTAGAAAAATACCGCCCATCTGTTTAAATAAATAAATATTGCAGGACAATCTACACATCGCCATCTAGCCCCAAACTAAGTAACTAGACTTGTGTTATGGGTGCTAGACAACGGATATACTACATACTTATCTTTTGTAAATATATACTTATAATACATAGAAACAACCAGACCCCAGACAAATATCTAAGCATAAATACATGTCTGAGGCTGGAATCGAACCCGCAACCCTGTGTTTGGCAGTCCGGCATGGTGACCATTGTACCAACTGGGTCGTCTGGGTCGTACTGGTTTGAATTAAACAATTCTTCAAACAAAAAGAATGAAATTGGGTTTTTGTTAGGTAATTTTAAATCGGGTACCTAGAGATGAGATTGGGTAGAGTACGGACGAAGCCGAATGTAGAAGAGTAAATAAAGTAAAATCGTGATAATTATGTAAAAAAGTGATTAAAATTCCAGCTTAATTAAATAAAAAAAAAAAAAAAAAAAAAAATTCAGGACATATTACACATCGCCATCCAGCCCCAAGCTAAGCAACTTAATGCTTGTGTTATGGGTGCCAGATAACGGATAAACTACTTATATACTTTTTTTTTTGTAAATATATACATATTATACATATAGGAAACACCCAGAACCAGAAACAAGAATTTATGGTCAGCATAAATACTTGTTCCCGGCGGGAATCGAACCCGCAACCTTCTGCGTCGTAGTCGGGTGTTCGCCCGACGCGCCACAGAGGTCGTCAATTCTTGAAATGACATTTCATATTAAATTCTACACACAATGCCTTAGGTATTACAAAGGCCACTATTATCTCTCCCAATCGCAAACCTCAAAAGATACAGAATCGTCATTAAAACAACACGAGTAACATTTACTTCAGTCTCGTAGACTACAAACTTAAACGCAATATATCGGCTGACTTTTTATCTGCAGATGTATCGTCGATGGTCCATAATCATTTATAGCCAATATATGAACGAGAGAACTGTAGTCTAAAAGTTCAATTTTTAACATCTTAGAAATAGTTCAATATCCGAATAAACAGTTAAACATAAAAAAATAATTAAATATCGGAACCGAAAAAAGCAAAGAGAACTGTCGTCTATAAGTTCCATTTTCGTTGAACATAGGAAATATTGTTTTAAATCAAAGTAAATAAGTAAGTAATGAACATCGAAAACACAGTTGAATCACAGTCTTCGACGAGCTATTAATCCGATTAACAAATCTTAGAAAACAAACCCTACCGAGGTTGTACAAATAACTGAAAAAAAATTGAAAGTCGGAATCAGTTAAAGAAATAGAATGCATATTATCCTGATTTCAAACCATATGTATTACTTAGCCGCGTACATTAAGACGCATTTCAGAAATGCCTACGACAGGTTTATAAAATCAAAAAGTCATAAGCTCAAGTCCGAAAACCAGATAAAAATCCGAAAAACAGTTCAAATTAGGTACTACTAGCGACCCGCCCCGGCTTCGCACGGCTATATTATGCATGTATTATACATAAAAAACCTTCCTCTTGAATCACTTTATTAAAAAAAACCGCATCAAAATCCGTTGCGTAGTTTTAAAGATTTAAGCATACAAAGAGATATAGGGACAGAAAAAGCGACTTTGTTTTATACTATGTAGTGATTATAAAACAAAAAGTCATAAGCTCAAGTCCGAAAACCAGATAAAAATCCGAACAACAGTTCAAATAACTATAGGTGAGCTATTAACCGATAAGAAAAATCTATAGTCTATTGTCACCCAAGCAACCTTTATCACAGTTGTCTATGGCCGAGCGGTAACGTCCGAAGAGAAAGTTTTCCAATTATGCTGAGTCAAGTGACCTACCCTCCCCATTCCCCCGAGGGCCACACAAAGAAGTTTTAATTGCTTGCCTTCGAGTTCAGTAATCAACTGCACTATTTAGTATACTTAACTATTTTAGTTTATATAGTTCTAGCGACCCGTCCCAGCTTCGCACGGCTATATTATGCATGTATTATACATATAACCCTTCCTCTTGAATCACTCTACCTATTAAAAAAAACCGCATCAAAATCCGTTGCGTAGTTTTAAAGATCTAAGCGGTCAAAGGGAAATAGGGACAGAGAAAGCGACTTTGTTTTAAACTATGTAGTGATGACTAGCGACCCGTCCCGGCTTCGCACGGCTATATTATGCATGTAATATACATATAAACCTTCCTCTTGAATCACTCTATCTATTAAAAAAAACCGCATCAAAATCCGTTGCGTAGTTTTAAAGATTTAAGCGTACAAAGGGAAATAGGGACAGAGAAAGCGACTTTGTTTTATACTATGTAGTGATTTTAGTTTATGTATTTGTTACAAATGTCGTTCATATATCTATCTATATATACAGAGTTATCGGTAACTATATTCGCAAGCGGTTGAGTGTCACTTCTGTGCACCTAAACAAACAACTTTTGTTCTACGACTTTTTTTAATTGAATTATTTATTTTTAAGTTTTATCTACCTACTATTGTAAGTCTGAATAACCTTTGTTTTTATCAAATCATCTGATTTGTGAATTTACAAAACCTGAATATTTAAAAAAAAATGTTTGTATTCCCAAAAGTCGTAGAACAAAAGTTGTTTGTTTAGGTGCACAGAAGTGACCCTCATTTGCTTGCTAAATAGTTACCAATGACCCTGTATAAATAAAAATGAATCGCCGAAAAGCGTACGCGCTTAAATTTGATATTGATTTCCTACAAATACAGGATAGGTACAATCCACGGTCAAAAGTCTCTGCCCACCGTAAAGTTTACAATCCTGTGCAGCACTATTTGAACATTATAACAACGTAACCTGTGGATCGAACCCACGTCGGTTGGTGTAGCGGGTGGCGGCTTATACCACTCACACAACTAAAGACATAGCTAACATGTTGAAAATAATTATCACACTGAGTACTTTTAACTCAAGTATTTAAGTTTGTGTGTAACGTCAATTAGAAGAAGGTCGTAAGTCCAATACTTGTTGATAGTATTATTGTTGCAAACCGATCATTTACTTATGACCCATACTGTACCTATTAGTTACGAATAACAAATGTTATCAGACCTTTTTACCTTATTACCTTATTAGTTCCAAAACTAATTTCTTAGTGCTCGCCTATGTCATAGGCAAGGCCACGCAAAGTTTTAGACACGTAGGTAGCCCTAATTTCAAAGCTTTCTTAATGAATATTTTTCTCTTTTACGTATACATGTAAAAGAGTATACGTACGGTCGAAAACGGCTATTATAAGAAAGTTTTAACACAAGGAAGATTCTAGACACCTGCTTTAGTTGAAGCTTAAAGTCTTCTAACTCATCAATTTATCAATCAAAAATTATTAGAATCAAAACATAACAATAATAGTAATTTTCGAACTCTACCGGGGGCTGCAATTATGCAGCCGACTAACGTATAGGTACCTATATATATAGCGTATAGTACGTATACATAAAAAATAGATATAGATTTTAAGAATTAAAATTTAAACAAATGTTTATTAAAACATAAAGTCATTGTACCTAAGTAGGTACCTACAATTAATTAAGTTCGCTCCGAGTAAATATAACATAATTAAACAATTACACTGACAAAGATTTATTCGTCTCAAATTAAAGTTTTCATTAATGAAATGGAGACCTTTCGAGTAAATAATTTTAAATGGCCATTGGGGGACGTATAATTGCATTGCAGAGGGTCCGAACACAAACTCATTTTAGTTAGTAAAGCAAACAACCAGACGTTCTGGATTGTCTATTAAACTATAGATCTATAACTTTAAAACAATAGATGAACAATTTCATATCACTACATAGTATAAAATATAGTCACTTTTCGCCGTCCCTATATCCCTATTTCCCTTTGTATCCTTAGATCTTTAAAACTACGCAACGGATTTTGATGCGGTTTTTTTTATAGATAGAGTGATTAAAGAGAAAGGTTTTTAGATATAATACATGCATAATACAGCCGTCTGAAGCCGGGATGGGTCGCTAGTAGTTTTATAAAATCGAAAAAAAAAAAAAATTTGATGATGTTAGTTTTATTAATCCAACAATTTTTGGAAATTGTTAAGGTTATGTTAATTAGAAATTTTTTCTATTATGCACGAATGAAATCGGGTATAGTTGAATTTTTTTTAAGTCATTTTAAATCGGGTAGGCATGGGATCGGGAGTAAAGCCGAAATTTCCACTGGTTTTTGACGTGATAACGTCTAATAATTGGTTCATCACCTGCGTTCACAAAAAAGTGTCACGGTAATATTGTGTGAGGTCATGCGTCACGGTAATATGACCAGACGCGTCATGGTAACTTAGGAAATAGAGTTTTTAATAATAATATCGCTCATCTGGGCTTGTGTTATGGTGTGACGAGTGACGAATAGAAGATTTATGGAAAGGAAAAAAAATATAAAGAAAAAAGGGAATAAAAAAAAGCATTTTTTCATTGTTTTCTCATGAAGTTATCACGACTTTACAGACAAACATATTTTTTTTACATAAACTTTATTATTTAGACTACGAATAGTTGATAAAACTCAAAAAAATAAGTATGATCTTAAGATGAATGACCTCTCCGTGTAAGGAACAGCTGATTTTCATTAAAGCATGACTTCAAAATTTACGATGTTCCAATTTCCTTCCAATCTCCAAGAACCTTGTATAGTGGGCGTATACAATTATATATTACACATATATAACTAGATAGGTACTTATAATACACAAACAATCTCGTTTGAAAACAATACACCTTTGTTTACTACCCACTGTGCAGATAGTGGGTGTGGCATTCATACATTAGAGCCAACTTCTAAGACAATACGCTGGTCTAGCAATGGAATGGAAGTAATGGACAAAGGACGCTGGTATCGACGCCATAATTAAAATAGTTACCTACCTATGTATTTGTATATATAGAGTCCTAATCAAACCTTTGCAACTAGAAATAATAGATAAGATAATGTAAAAAATACTTATTAAATACTTATTCCACATCGGAAACACCCAACAAATAGGTATTTGTTTACACAAATAAATATCTGTAAAGAAATACCTGTTCAAGGCGGGCGTCGAACCCGCAACTGAGTCGCAGACAAGTATCACGACACATGCTAAAACTCAAAAATTGTTCATTTTTTTCTTCTTCGTAGTCTCTAAAACTGAAGAAGAAAATCATATTTTCAAATCTTTATAATCATACTAGCGACCCGCTCCGGCTTCGCACGGCTATATTATGCATGTATTATACATATAGACCTTCCTCTCGAATCACTCTATCTATTAAGAAATACCGCATCAAAATCCGTTGCGTAGTTTTAAAGATCTAAGCATACAAAGGGACATAGGGATATAGGGACGGCGAAAAGTGACTTTATTTTATACTATGTAGTGATAGTGATAGTGAAGATCTAATATATGTTATCGCATCAAAATGAAATTATTAGAGATATATGTTTAATCTTTTACTTAGGTATTGGATTTATAAAGGTTAATATCGGATTAGATATGTAAAAGATACGATTATGAAAAGGTCCTGATTATTATTTTATTAGAAACTCAATAGGTTTTCTCATTTATCGGATGAAGAAGCGCGGAGGAAAGGAAAGTAGATCTGACCCATTATTGCCTTCTATTAAAATTATCGATATCTCCAATTGACAGTCTTTTTAGGGTTCAGTACCTCGAAAAATTAAAAAGGAACTCTTATAACATCACTTTCTTATCCGTCTGTCTGTTTTGTATGAAATGTACAGTTGGCTGCATAATTGCAGACCTTCGAAACGGCTGTTATAAGAATGTTTTTAACACAAGCAAGATTCTAGGCGCCTGCTTTGTTTCAAGTTTAAAGGTTTTAACTCGTAAATAATTTAAACAAAAAATAAAAATTTTGAATGAAAACATTCGAATAATAGAAATTTTAGAACTCGGTGGGTCTACAATTATACTGCCGACCGTACATAACCTAACATAAAGTTACGTCGTCTTGCGTTACAGAAAAAACATGTTAGACTTTCATCTATTCAATGTTTTATATCAATTTCATACAAAAAAATCTGTCGATTAGCGATCATCGTTAATGGTAAGTAAGAAGGCTCTAAGAAGGTCTAAGAAGGCTGTTTAGGAACGGCGAAGTAGGTATTTTAATTTTCTTTTTTAAAGGTCAGGTCACACCTAAAATCTACTTTATTTTCAAAATAAATGTGCATTGGTATTAGCCAAAGAGCGGCATTGCATGCGGAGAAGATGGAATGAGACGTTGATGGAAGCTCAGCCTGCCTAGCATGAAGACCAAAACACGATACGATAAAGCGATATCACGCGATATAACTACGTCAACTCTCAAAATATGATACATAAAGCCGCCATGTTGAATTTTTATTATAAATTGCGATAAAAATTATGATAAAAATTCAACATGGCGGCTTTATCTATCATATTTTGAGAGTTGATGTAGTTATATCACTTTATCGTATCGTGTTTTGGCCTTCATGCTAGGCTAGCAGGCCCATAAAGGACTAATCAGCCGCTGATGATGAATATAGAGTCCAGTCTATGAGCATTGAGCAGCCTTACAAGCCTACTATGGTCTACCACGGTAGATCCTTAGTTGACCACAATAGGCTCATAAGACTTCTGAGGTTCTATGGTTTAAAGCTCGGGCTCTTAAAGGGCTGTACTTACAGCCATTTCGACGAATATAGAGTCCAGTCAACGATTAGCCTTAAGGTAAAAGGGTACCGTCGTTCTCTCCATATAAACGTAGTTGACTGTTTCCTCCCTGGATAATGACACTAGCACAAGTATTTTTGTTGCATAAAACCTATAACTGCCATGACTATGCCCCTATGTCTTGGTTTTTTCATTTTCTAATTATTATAGAAATTAAGATTTAAAAAACAAAACATAGGGGCATGGTCATGGCAGTTAAAAGTTTTATGCAACAAAAATATTTGCTCTAACTTCAATATCCAGGGAGGAAACAGTCGACTACGTTTGTATGGAGAGAGCGCCCGGTACCCTTTCCTCTTAAATGCCTACTGAGGTCTATCAAGGTAGCTAGGTATCCTATGTTAATAAAACAACAAACGTAGTAGTTAAAACCTTATTGTTAACTAAGTGCCTCTGGGAATATGTCTCAAATATACAGTCAGGTATATAAGTTAAAATTAAAGCGTGGCTGTTTAAATAATTTTGTATGTAAGTTGTTTATTTTCCCTCACTGTTTGCTAAAGAATAAATTAAATGTTGTACCTACAATGAATTTACCCAAATAGTTGCACGGTGGATGATTTTTGTTGGATACCTACATACTTAATTTATTTACTTGTAAATGTATAATTTTTTTGTGTGAAAAACTCGGTCTTGACAGGCTGACGAACGGACGATCGAGTGATTTTATATCTTAGAGGAGGAGCCAAGCGAAGCCAAGCTTCGTCGCTTTTAGGGTTCCGTACCTCAAAAGGTAACAATTGTTAAATTATAATGAGTAGTTTTTAAGTTACGTGGGAACAGATGAACATACATACATACATTCGGCTAAAGAAGGGAGGGGCCCTCCCTTTTGGCTTCGCCGTAATCGGGTAAAAAAAGGAGCCCTTGTAAGATCACTTTCTTGTCCGTTTGTTTTTGAACCCTCATTACTTGTAATAACTTGAATAAGTTAATAATATTACCTTTATTCTATATTTGTACAAATCATTCATCACTACATAGTATAAAACAAAGTCGCTTTCTCTGTCCCTATATGCCTATGTATGGTTAAATCTTTAAAACTACGCAACGGATTTTGATGCGGTTTTTTTTAATAGATAGAGTGGTTCAAGAGGAAGGTTTATATGTATAATACATGCATAATATAGCCGTGCGAAGCCGGAGCGGGTCGCTAGTTCAGAATAAATTTCAATGATCAGACATTTTGCGAGAATCTACCAAGGTATAGAACTCATAGCTCTCTCAATACACCATTTTATAGGTAGGTACTCTATGTAAAATCAGGCAACGTAAGTAGAGGCTAATTATAGAGTTTTTAATTGCTATTATTTTAGATTTTATAGACTAGCTTTTGTCCACAACTTCGTCCGAGTCTGGTTTGAATTTTCAATTGTTCTTTCTTAGCGGGTGCCTATATATTTTGCCTACGACATAACACCTATATGTCCATTGGTTTCAGTTGTGCGTTAATATTATAAGTCAGTCTGGACTTTGAATTTTATATTTTTAGAATGAAGTCTTTCAATATAAGCAGTTAAATACCCTACTTGGGTTGAAAACATTCTTATAGTCTCAATTTAAGAACTCCTCAGCCAATTTTGTTATTGACTGTACCTACCTACTTACTCTAACATCAAAACTCTCCGAGTGTTACGCCAAAATTAATTTCCCCTACCCTCGTTAAACTACGTCCCAAAACTAGCAAATTAATTATAAAACACGTCAAAACAACGCACGAAGTTCAAACCCATCTGAGAAACACAAAGGGGTGAATTTTAGACCCTTCCACCCTTATCGCAAGGTATAATCATGGCCCTCCATCGATCTTAAGTAGGGTGACTTGACCCAACCAAGGGGAGGGATGAAAGAAAATTGTAGGGTAGGCGAGGGATTACTTCGGGGGTGGTGAAGACCGTAAAGGGTTAGTTTTGTCACATCACGTTTTCGGTTTTTGGGACGTGGTTAGGTGGATATTTGGCGAGTGAAAGGACGAATACCTACTCTTAATGATTGTGTCTTACTTTAGAAGAGAGAAAAAACAATATACTTTATAAATTTACACATTTTATATACAGGGTTATTGGAAATTATACTAGCAAGCGGTTGAGGGCTACTTCTGTGCACCTAAACAAACAACTTTTGTTCTACGACTTTTGGAAATGGAAATGGGTTAAACATGGCCAAATTTATAATTATCATTAGATTTATATACATCATAATTTTACCCATGTTTATAAATTAATTATGTTTTTTTTATTTACCTCGATGTTTCGACTGTGTTACATAAGTCATGGTAACAAGGAGAATGGTAGGTAAATCATCTCACGACTAAGACTATTGCAACATAGGCGAAACGTCGAGGTAAAAGAAATAAAAATACGCGATAAAAAATAAAAAATAATTAGGAAGACAACAATCACGAATACATAAAAAAATACGCGATGTATTGAGAACCTACTCCTTTATTTGAAGTTGGTTAAAAAGGACCTTAAACAAGTCAGAAAAATTGACATTATTAATTACACAGCTGTTTAAAGTGGAACAAAGACTTATCGCTCAAGCAATCTCTTCTAGATAAATGTAAAAAGAACATTGTGGAATGAATATTAATGTTAAGGTTTGCCCAAACCAACTCTACTGGTCACGCGACGCGACATTAGCAAATAACTAAGTATACCTACCATTAACTTTAATTTCCATATTAATAAAACTCATAGCCATATAAATAAAAAAAATGTTTGTCCAAATCAACGCAAAACGAAAATAAATCTCTAATAAATACTTACTTTTTATCAATCAAATGTCCAATACACTTTAGTTTCACTCTCCTAACATCAAAATAATAAAATATTCAGTTGTCTGTACTCTACGATTGTTATTCTAATAAGATCCCGTGGGAAAGAGGGTGAAAAACGTTGGAATTAAACAATTTATGCAGTAGATATTCTTATTCTTATTTAATAAACTTAATAAGAAAAGAATTCGTGAGATTCGAATACTTTTTAGCCGACTTTTTAAAAAAGAAGTTCTGATATAATTTTTTTACCATTGCCACTCGAAAAAGGGCATTTTATTCATCGATAACAGTGAATAAAACGCTCTTTTACTCACTGAGTGAATAAAATCATTTTGAATTTGGAACATGCACGAATATACGAAATAATATGGACTTAAAACGTACTGAAAGTGCTGAAAGATCGTACTGGCTGGATGGAATATTAAATATAAAAAAAGTATACCGCCAATTTAGATTTTTTTCTATCTGATAAAGTGGTTGTTTATTGGCATTGAAAAATCGAATAACATAAATCTTCTATAATATAAAAATCAATTGCTGTTCGTTAGTCTGGCTAAAACTCGAGAACGGCTGGACCGATTTGGCCAATTCTTTTTTTGTTGTGTTTGTCGTAGTCCAGGGAAGGTTTAAACGGTGAGAATTTAAAGATCGGACTTACGCGGGTGAAACCGCGGGGCGCAGCTATTATATAATAAAATGAGTTGTTCCAGTGACGAAAATGAGACACTGACTCCGGAATAATTTCGAAATAAAGCAGCAATTATAGTAGATAATTTGTTGCCGCCAAAATCTCGGGAGCACGACAATGGGAGTATGACATTTAATGACATGGAATAAAATTTAAAAATATATACAAATTAAAGATTTCTTTTCTTTCTGTTATCGTAGTTGTTTTAAGTTATTGAAACATCTAATAACATAAATTATATTAAAATGAGTTCTTCCAGTAACGAAAATGAGACACAATCTCTTGAACCATTTCTAAATTTATTTTCTCGCAGTCAATGGTAAAAAGTAGAGTACACAACTCGTGAAAAAAATAATTAATCTCGGTCCTTGTATCCCTCGCTCCGCTCAGGATCCTAATCTAGAATCCCTCGCTACGCTCGGGATTCAACTATAGAATCCTTCGCTGCTCTCGGGATCCAACTTAGTCCCTCGAATTAAATTACCTTTTTTTTCACTTGTTGTATAATCTACTAATTACCTACTGAAATATTAATTTGGACAAACTGGCAAGATTGAAACACGATATGACCTACGTGATTTTAGTATATTTTTGAATTATTCCTTTATTAGTTATTCCCGACTGCGAAGAAGGTTTATGTAATTATTGCCATTTTATTTGTACTGATATTATTGTAAATCAGTATAACCATGTTAATGAGAAAGAAAATAATCATTATACATTTATGTTATGTGGTTTATTAATTTGTTAACATCATTATGTCAGATTGCTTGAGTCACGCGATAAGTCTTATCTGTTTGCACAGGGCTTAAATCATTTTAGTTTTAAAATTTCGCGGTATTATTTCTAATAAGGTCGGCACTAAATTTACAATTTTATTAAAATAATTAAGTAGGTAAAATTTTATATTAAAATAAAAAAAAAACAACAAGTCGAAATTAGGCTCGCAAACTGTCACTTTACCATTCCTTCTATATTAACTTCAGAAATAAAAGCCTTACAAATTAAACATAGTATTAGAAGCGAATTGGTAAACGAGTCACGTTTGGACGAAAATTTGTTCCAATAAAGTCCCCTCTTAGTATGATATACAATGGAGTGACGAGAGGCGCGGACGCCGGACGTGGCGACGACGCGATGATTCATTCGAAAGTTATCTAATGGAATATTTACCGTGTAATCGGAATATCGAGGTCCAGAAAAATAAAAATTACATAATAAAAATTCTATTTAATACAACTTTGGTACTTAGTGAATAGAACTGAATTACCTAATGTTAGTTTAAAATATATATAATGAAGAATATAATGAGATTCTTGCGTTAATACTTATATAGAAAAAAAGTACATTTGTCAAAGATATTACCTTTGAGAAATCGATAATATTTGCTTACAAAGACAATTTTTGCTTGGGGTTTAATTTCATGATTTTTATTGAATTGTATAGTTACTAGGGTACGTTGTAATAACAAAATAGCGTTGTAATAAAAAAATATTACTAAAATAAATTAAGATCAATCACACAAAAAAGTATTTTCCCAATTTATAAAGGTGGTTTACAAGTTCTTTTTAATTTCACACTGCCTATCTTGTTTCGTTTTGTTTAACGCCCGCGCCACGTCTACGGCTTCCGTCGCCCGTATGTATTGTAAGTCTAAGTGTGGGTGTGGGTGGGACCAAGAGGGTTTTATATGGGTCCGGCGGTTGTGGCAGGGACGCGCTTCTTACAGCTATTCATTGCAGGGCTGCCATATTGGTTTAGTTCGTAGCAAAAGTTTGGAGTTTTAGAACGGTTTTGAATTTCGAATTTGGTGCTCTAAAACGTAGTATTGTAAGGTAAAATCGTAGGTAGGTTGGTAAGTACTTATTTTTACTGTAAAAACTTTCTTAGTTCTATTGTAGGTGGTAACAAACTGAGGCAAAATACACAAATCATTCGCATGATGAAATATCTGCAGTTCTTATTCCTGTGATACGTGGTCTACAGATATTTTGTTTCTGTAGTTGTTTCAAGGAGGCTCACAGCTAAGCGACGTTCGCTGATCGTTTACGGTCGTGCGGGTTAAACGACGCCTGGCGCGGTCATTACTTCGATGGGTGGCCAATTAGTAGTGTGGCAAAAATGTGTTTTCGTGAGCCCCTCCGTGCTTCGAAAGGCACGTTAAGCCGTTGGTCCCGGTTGCTACCTCTAGTAGCAGTCGTTAGGTCAAGTTAGAGGCCTTGGGGCGATCTGAAAACTCTAACAATAGGTGCGAGCCACACCTCTATACGAGAAGAAGAAGATGGTTGTTTCTCTACCTACGCATCATATAGGTATAAGTATTCTCTAAAGATAGTTACTTAGTTTGAATTTTTAGTTGCTTGAGTATTTACCTATGTTTTACTAGTCGTATTATTTTATAGTAATTATTTTCCCTAGTCCAAATCGCGTATTTTTTATTTATCTTACTTTGAAGTGTCGACTATGTTACAATAGTCTTGGTCACGGTCATTTTATTTTGTCAAAAATCTTATTTTGACTGAAATATTAGTGTATATTATGAAGAGGAAATAATTTTTTTTGTTGTTTTGTTTAGGCTCCGAAACTACTGGACCGGTTTTGATGAAACTTGGTATGAGGATACATTGATTCATTAGGGATAGCATAGGCTACTTTTTATCCCGATATTTTTAGGGAATAGGGAGTTATGTGGGTGAAACTGCGGAGCGGTGCTAGTATTTTTTTAAAGATTTAATGAAACAACAAACCCAGCCCTATTTCAACGTCATAAAACACCCTCATATTCGGGGCACAAGAAATTACATACTTTAATCTTATCGTCCGAATAAAATAGAATATTAAATTGTCTCGTCGAATACCAGAGAGTTGTAACTATACGTATCTATTTAAGAGGAAAGGGTACCGGGGGCTTTCTCCATACAAACTAATACCCATGTATTAAGCATCCAAATGAATGAACATTTTTGAATTTGAATTAAAGTCCTGACTGACTGACTTTTTACGAGACAAAATTTTTTTTTAAAAAGTCGGTTAAAAAAATTGATGCAAAGATTAATCAAAACTGGTTATAGTAGAAAACGTGCGAAGCCAAAAAAATAAACAATAAAGTCCAACCTATTTGCCTTCATCCTCTTTGCATCTAAATAACATTGTTAAGAGGAAACCGGAGGTACCGGGGGCTTTCTCCATACAAACTAATACAAACGTAGTCGAATGTTTTCTCCCTGGATAATGACACTAGAGCAAATATTTTTGGTGCATAAAACTTATAACTGCCATGACCATGCCCCTATTTTTTGTTTTTTTTAATTAATTAATTTTATTAATTTTAATTTCTATGATAATTAGAAAATTAAAAAAACCAAAACATAGGGGCATAGTCATGGCAGTTATAGGTTTTATGGCACAAAAATATTTGTGCTAGTGTCAATATCCAGGGAGGAAACAGTCGACTACGTTTGTATGGAGAGCGCGCAGGTACCCTTTCACCTTAACAATGTTATTTAGATGCAAAGAGGATGAAGGCAAATAGGTTGGACTTTATTGTTTCTTTTTTTTGGCTTCGCACGTTTTCTACTATAACCAGTTTTAATTAATCTTTGCATAAATTTTTGATATTTATTTAATCGACTTCTTAAAAAAAAAATTATCTTGTAAAAACTCAGTCAGTCAGGACATTAATTCAAATTCAAAAATGTTCATTCATTTGGATGCTTAATACATGGGTATAAGGATCACATTGAAACGTCTTAAAAACTAAATTAGGATGTGTGCCTTTTAAATAATTAAAAACCGTTTAAGACCTTATACGTGATTTACTGTCAAAGTGTCTAATAACTAAATAATACCAACCTTTGTAATCAATTTAATTTTAGAAATCACGTTAAATGTATTCAGCTAAAATTTAGCTAAATTTGTTTAAACACAATGTCATGTAAACCGCCAGAGAATATTTACAAAACTTCGAACATAAATTACTTGTATGCAAGGAGGTTGGGATCGTGCAGTTCTTATTATGTGTAATGGCGTCATCAGATGCTGAAGAAGAAAATTAACAACACGTCTTTAGTATTATTTTTTTTACACATCTAGTTTACGAAATACCTACTATATAACATTCCATTGTAATTTCGAAAAAAAAAAAAGGACAATATTATCATATTTTTTTCTATTTGTGCATCTGTATAACTAAAAATGAAAAAATATGCCACAGTGGGCGGCCTTATTAATATGCCACAGTGGGCTGACTTTTAATATAATATTGAGTATTCCATTTTTAATAAGTATCTATTTATTTTATTCCACTTAATTCAATTTATTTTTATTTAATGTACCTAATGTAATATGGATCTCGTTATCCGAAATAAATGATTTTTTTTTAAATTTTATCGCTAAAAGCGATTTCTTGCAGGCAATCTTTGGATGGACAAGAATCGAAGAAGGGGATGGGTGGGTTGTTTATAACGTGATTAGGATTTAAGGAGGATCATAATAAATATTAAAATATACACACAGGTTCAGGTACGCCAACGGCTATATCTTATTTTGTTCTCAGCTATCCTTGACAATTATTTCTCCACTTTAACGCTATGCCCAACGTAATTTAAAATATAGCAACGGTGTTATTTCCATTCCCATTCTCTGTGAACGGGTTTTGGTCCTCGATTAGAAGGGTCCTGCTCGGCATTCAAGGAATCCTACTTATTTGGACATTTTATGGTTTTAGATTATTTCGTTCATTTATTTTTGAGGCGTGAAAATGTTTACGATTTTTTATGTGTCTGAAGATATTTTGGTATACTTGAATGTTTGTTCAAACCATCACGTGTAGTCATGAAATTACAAACCGGCATCATCCATGTGATTTAAATTTTTTTTTTACTAATTGTGCTTGTGACGCGACTCACGCTTGTCGCGCCGATATTTATATAAACTTTAAAAGTGTAAATATTCCACATAAAAATCAAAAGTCATAAATAAGCAGCCATAAACCATCCAAATCAAAGCAATCTAATCAAAATCTAAAATTAAACTAATAAAATAAATTAATTATATAATAAATCGAGTCCCTACTAAATAATATTATCGCACAATTTGACGTCGTACGAGTAAAAGAGACAAAGGCAACGAATTTTACAATTTTGCGCGCCAGTGTTTAGCGGTGTTTATGAGGGGGCGGGTAAGGAGGGGGTCGAAGGGGGTGGTTATAGTGCCGAAAAGGGGAGAAAGGATAAGGAGAAACTGACCGAAACCCCCGACACTTATCTACTTAGATATATTTGAGCGAGGGCCCCAGAAGATATGGATTGTTACGTGTGTGGGTGAAAAGCTACGAATTTTATAATCATACCGTGTAAAGTTGATGCACGGCAAACAGTTATTGACACAGCGCCGTCTAACCCCAAGTTAATCAACAAGGGTTGTGTTATGATGGCCAGACATAGGATATAATACTTTTCTTTTGTATACATACAGAATCAGCCCAGAAACAAATATTTGTACTTGAGAATGTTGGTTGGTTGAAGCGGGAATCGAATCTTCTACGTCACAGGTCGGTGTTTGCCCGACCTGTGACGTAGAAGTGTCTTCTACGTCAGAGGTCGTCAAATGTATCTAACGAATAGTATGTAATGTATGTAATCATGAATTTATTGGTTTTTTTCTCAGGGCGCGTTCCGAAGACACACATCCTGATTTAGTTTTATGCACATTATACCAACTTGTTTATAATAATGATAGGTCAGCGTTTGAACACTACCACACCTGCCTGATGTTAGGTGACGACACGATCTAAGATGTGGCACGCTTTTCTAGAGGATACCTGTCCAATCGTGACTATTGAAGACCCACAAATTTTACACATATTTAAGACTTTTTTCTAATAAAAACAGCCACGCAAAAACTTATCGTAGTATTACTATAACTGTGAGATGTAACAGTGACGATGTTTAGACGCTTTGTGAAATAATGAGGGATGCCTAGTTTGGGTGCTGTAGTGGGGACGGAAAGGGTGAATTCTAATTGGGAAACTAAACTATAGTTGTGTGTGTCTAACGTTTAACGTTAACTCAGTGCCTTTGAGATCTATTTTAACGTTATTTTATAATAATTCTATAATAGAAGACTGGTATTTTTAATGCTTAGCGCAGCTTGCATGACATTGTTCTTAAACAAATTAAGCTAAATTCTAGCTAAATGCATTTATCGGGTAATCTAAAAATTTCGTTACCACAAAAGTATACATTATTTTTACAATTCGACGGACTTGGATTTTGGTTTATCATGTGTAAGGTCTTAAATTGATGAAAGAAAAGCAATCTTTATAAATATTGAAATAATATATTTTTTAGATTACACGTTAAATGCATTTTAGCTAGAATTTAGCTAATTTTGTTTAAATACACAATGTTAAGCAAGCCGTTGTCCATTGGTTTGAGCGATTTATTGGTAGGTTATTCAGGCAGGCCTTTTTTTATATATATTTATAGATTCTCATCGTAATTATGAATATTTTTAAATGGCACAAATTTTGTGACCATAGGCTGTGAAAACGTCCAGAAACTTAACCCATTTCTTAAGAAAGAACGCAGCTGGGCAAACAATATTTCACTCTATTATATACCTACGCAAAGATAAACACTTGAGCAATCAGTTATTTTTTATGTTTCTCATCATAAATTTTTCAACATAAATTATTTTGTCATAATAAAACGTCACATACGACCTTTGTGCAGATCTTTAATTGTATGTCTTTAACTATATTGTGTTTTCTGTGTCTCTTAATATTTTTTTAATTTTAATTCCTATGAAAATTCAAACGTTACATACGACCGATTCCAAAGGAATGTGCAGATCTTTAACCGTATTTAATTTAACACACAAACAGTGATTTTTTTCAGTCTCTCTTAATATTTTTTAATTTTAATCTGTTGAATTGTCATACGACCAGATCTAACTATTTGTATAGACCTTTAACCGTATTTACACCAAACTGTGGTTTGTCATGTCACTTAACAGACAATCTATTGGTTAGCCTGCATTATTGGTTTCATTGGTTAAACTATTTAAGGTATATTCCATTTGAATACCTAATCAGTGATTAAACTACCTGTTTCGGATAAGTTAAAATGGGAAAACTAAACGCTATCATTGATCCACAATAATTTGAATATTAAAAAAATATAATTTACTAGCGACCCGCTCCGGCTTCGCACGGCTATATTATGCATGTATTATACATATAAACCTTCCTCTTGAATCACTCTATCTATTGAAAAAAACCGCATCAAAATCCGTTGCGTAGTTTTAAAGATCTAAGCGTACAAAGGGACATAGGGACGGCGAAAAGTGTAGGTAATAATTATCTTTTTGACTTTTTAAAAGATTTTTTTGTTAAATTTTAAACTATTGTACAGTTTTAAATTCTGATACGGTCGCCTCTATCTATTGATCTACCCGCAAACTCCAGTCCCGTGAAAATCTTGCTTATAACAGTATCGAATTAAAAAAAACCTAGTGTTGAAGTAGAAATTTCAGAATCTCACGAGTATATTCCTACATGTGGGTATGGTGGGCCGCCTTAAGGTGAAAGGGTACCTGCGCGCTCTCCATAAAAACGTAGTCGACTGTTTCCTCCTGGATAATGACACTAGCACAAATATTTTTGTGCCATAAAACCTATAACTGCCATGACTATGCCCCTATGTTTTGGTTTTTTTAATTTTCTAATTATCATAAAAATTAAAATTTAAAAAATTAAAAAAAAACAAGAAATAGGGGCATGGTGTCCGTCTGTCACCAGGCTGCATCTCAAGAACCGTGATAGCTAGAGAGTTGAAATTTTTACAGATGATGTATTTCTGTTGCCGCTTTAACCCTATATAAGGAACCCTTCATGTGCGAGGCCGACTCTCATTTGCCCGGTTTTAATTCCTACTAGCTGCGCCCCGCGGTTTCACCCGCGTAAGTCCCGATCCCGTGGAAATATCGGAATAAAAAGCCTAGCCTAAGTGTTAATCCAGGTCTCCAGCTCCATTTTTCCGTGAAAGAGTAACAAACAAACATACATACACACACAAACTTTCACATTTATAATATTAGTCGGATTAATTATTACTTATTAGAAATTCTATATCAGGCCATTGTGTACAGAACTTAAAGCTAAAAATTCTACTACTAATAAAACGTGCCCGAATTAAATATTAAAACAACTAAAACCACTATTTTAATACCCGTTAACTATTATAAATCCATAATCAATGCCATAATAAAAGCTTATGTGACTACTAAAAAGGTTGGTTAGGCCTAAAAACGTGGATTTTGGTCAAACAGGGGTGTTTGACCAAACCCCCCACTCCCTAGTGGGGGGGAACTATCCCCCTGCGGCACTTGACGACCGCGACGCTAGAATATTAATGCGAGTTCTTAATTGATATTTTTGAGTTATTGATTTTTATGATTATTGTTCTTTTATTGCTTTTTTTAGGAGGGGGATTGTTTAACAAAGTCAAAGTATTTTTTTTTTATTCATTTGGATGCTTAAATACCTACAATCGTATAAAGATCACATTGAAACGCCTTAAAAACATTAAGGGATACAATTAAATACCGTACTGCGAGTAATAAGGCTCACTAAAGGTTTCTTAAAAATATTAGTAACAAAATCGAGTATTTTTTTTCGGATTTGACAATAAGTAAAAAAATAGTTTTCGAAATTTTTATTTTTTATTAAGAGGAAAGGGTACCGGGGGCTTTCTCCATACAAACTATTACAAACGTAGTCGACTGTTTTCTCCCTGGATAATGACACTACACAGAAAGAAAAAAGTTCTCCAGTCAAATAAATTTACTTG
The DNA here is from genome assembly GCA_907269075.1 of Idaea aversata. Taxonomy (NCBI): domain Eukaryota; kingdom Metazoa; phylum Arthropoda; class Insecta; order Lepidoptera; family Geometridae; genus Idaea; species Idaea aversata. The sequence continues at coordinate 4,406,668 of OU026100.1, forward strand.
AGTCAAGATATTTCCTGTTTCCTATATAAGGAAAATAGAAAATACTCGGAGTAAGATATAAAATGTTTCAAAGTATATTGTTTAAATGAACCAATATAGTATTTGAGACAAAAGCGTGTTAACTCTCTTTTTAAAAAAATAATTATTGAATCCAAGAGCGCAACCGTTTTGGTTTAAAAATAATAATATTTGCATTTAATTTGTACCGTTTTCAAGATAAAATTTATTGACTCTTGATCTTACTTATTTTCATTCTTAGCTTGAAAAACTTTAGATAGAGAGAGGTCACATTCTTGCAACAAAACTTCTTATTTCTTGATTAGGAAATGATCTTTCTTGATTGATTTAATGTTTAAGTGTTTATTCTAAGATCTCGATGATTTTGCGACCAAATATACAGTACTTGACAGCATTAATGTCATTTCTTGACTTAAATATGTGGCTAATTCATTCTAACATTTGGATATTACTTTTTTGGAATTTTTTATTATTTAAGCCAAGCTCTTTAAATTCTTTGTATTAAGAGTAATAGTTACTTGATATAAAAGATTCTGTTATTTCAATTGAAAATTACAATGCTTTGATTGAAATATTTTTTTAATTTAGGGTTAAACGTCACCAGCAGTGGCGCCACTTAAATAAATTCATAGCAAACATAAATTCTTTCATAAATATTCCGTAACCACGTCAAAATGAAACAAACCATTATTTTAGTACCAACAAGGTATATCATTATTTTGTATTGTTTCATATTGCCGTGGTTTAGGAAATATTCATAAAATGATTTATATTTGCATGAATTTATTTCTGAAAATGACACAAACGCTGCTGAAATTTAACCATAAATAAAAAGATATCAAACATACTATTGGTCTATCTGAAAATAGCAACACTTTTCTTAACTAGCATTTGATTCACACAGTACAGTAACCTATAACAATATTATATTACAAAAAGTACATAGAATAAATAAGCAAACGCAGAATCTTTCACTTATCAAGTAACAAATGATTAAAGGTTAATTTCATATTTCTTAGTAAAAAGTCAAAAAGTAGATTCAATTAGTTCTTTATTTTAAATATGCTCACGTTAGATGTTTGACACCATTTTTTTCTTAGCCTAAAGACGAAAACATTACACCATAAATACTATCAGTTACTACTGACTTACTTAGTTACTTACTTAACAAAGAGACATAAAAATAAACATTACAAAGAAAATGAAATTTTGAAAACAAACATTTTCAGTTCAGTACTTACTTATCTACTATAGCAATGAAAATGATAACATAAAAACAAATTTATCAGTCACTACTGACAGTTGCTTAAATAATAATACAAAGAAAACGACACTATAAAAACAAAAAAAAAAACAGTTTTTACTGACAGTAACTTTTAACAAAGTAAATGACACCATAAAAACGCTTTTGCTGCGCTTTGAAATTCGTACTTTACGTCATCTATAACATTATACACAAGGTTATTTGAAAAATGCGCACGCTGTCTTGCAGGGTGGTTCATATCATTGAGACCAGCTACTTTTGTTCTACGACTTTTGGAAATTCGAAAAAAAAAAATCGAAAATTTTGAGGTTATGTTGATTCGAAAATCAGCTGTTACTGACACGGTGAGGTCATTAACCTTATGATTTTACGTATTTTTTAACTTTTATTGATATTTCCAAGTAGTAATGTCATTTATTTAAAAAAAACAGCTGATTTTGTTTATGGATTACATTGTCAACATCTCCTGCATCCTGAAAAAAAAAATTTTATGAATAATTGCAAAAAAATACAATTTACTAAAAATATGACATTGTTTTTTAAAGAAATATAACTTAAATTAATAATTGTATCAACTTTCGAAAAAACAGATAATTCTACAGGATGTACTGCAAACCAACAACATATGGAAAGGTGCAATGGAAGCAGAATCCTTTCCACTATTTTACTAGAAAGCTATTAATTTCAGAACAGCTGGCTGTTTTTTTTTAAAACATAGCTAAGAAAACTTGGTTGCTCGTGTCACAAGTGCTTTTGGAGCTACAATAAATAAATAAATATTGCGGGACAATTTACACATCGCCATTTGGCCCCAAGGTAAGCTACTAGGCTTGTGTTATGGTAGCCCGACAACGGATGTAATACTTATATACCTTTTTTTTTGTAAATAAATATTATACATAGACAAACCACCCAGACCATCACAAACATTTGTTGACGGCGGGAATCGAACCCGCAACCTTCTGTGTCGCCAGGTGTTCGTCGGACGCGCGCCACAGAGGTCGTCTAACAACACTACTATTGTATAGATCGTCTATTTTATACTATTTTATAGAATATATTATCATCTATACAATAGTAGTTTTGTTTACTAAATTGGCAAAAGTATTACTTACATGTGTTTGAACAATTAATCCTTGAATAGCCTCCGAAGATGAAAATTTTATTTTTCTTGATAATCTTTTTTTGGGTGGGGCCAAATATCCGAACAGGGTCACTTGAAGTGGTATTTTTTTTGTCTGAAAAATATAAAAGTATAGCATAACTGCTAGTCTTAAAACACAAACAAAGTCAAATTATACCAGCAGGTGTTCATCCACTGTTTAAATATTATTATCTTACCATTGTCTGTGACAGCATTTAATATTTGTAGTGCATTTTCATTTGATATTTCGGGTTCCTTTAGCTTTAACAGCTTCCCAAAAAAGCGTTGCCAATTTTTGTAAAAGTTTAATGACTGTTGTGTATATCATTTTTCGAAATCCAAATTAATCTGAAAGAACAAAGATAATATTATACTTTTGTCAAAATTCAAATTAGTTTACATCGTAGGCCACAGATTTATCGAAATAAACTAACGCATCAGCATGAACCTTATAACAATGGCAAAAGACAGCGTCGGCTTGGCTTGATCTATGGGATCCATACAGAAGTAAGCACTTGCAGAAGGTCATATCTAAGTTGGGGAATGCATATTATGACGGCTGCAGTTGGGGTGCACTCCAACCGGCAACGTAGGTACCTATCTACCTACAACGTACCTTTTTTGGATAGATCTTTCCAACCTTATTTATATACAAAAAATTAACTGGGTTTAACAAATATCTAGATAAAATAAGCAAACATACATGTCGTTTAGTGGACTTACCGCGAAATTTTTAAATAACTTCTCTGGGAACACACCAAGACTCGAGTAATGTCCACTTGTCCATTGGATTGGAGTTCTTATCCACTCAAGTAACAATGAGAATAATATAATCCTTAGATCAAGGACGTTGTAACATTAAAGAAAATAGGAAAACCACTTGTATAAAACCTTAAAACGCGTGCACATAGATAAACCATTTATCGCGTGCGACACATTACACAAATCAAGCGGTGGTGATCAGTGTTGCCGCCTTGTGAATAATTTTTTCCCTAAGAAAAATATTAAAATCCCACTCAACCAAAAGATCTTAGAAAGAATTTTACGCAAAGTTTGGCGGTCAGCTTCAGCAGCGAGCGCACCACCCACCGTACTAGTTTATTTATATGATTCAATGATATTACATTATATAAAAGTTGAAATGATCAAAGATATGATGTAGCGCTGTCCACGATGTAGTGTAAAACCGACTTTAAACTATTGTGAGTTGACTATTGGTGCTTATTCGATATATTATATGCAATGAACTTAACTATTTTTTGGTCTAGTACCTCTCTTTTTTCAATTTCAATAAGAAAAGGACGGGAACAATCATTTTAGTACCGTTTTAGTTTGACATATCAACCGACTTTGTAAAAAAATACTCCAGGAACGCAACTAAACCTGCGACCCGTGTATTCTTAATTTAGTAGGGTAATGTCGTTTAATCTTCTTAAAAAGGCAGAATCTGGCAGAATAGACATAATAGGTACACTGATCGCACGTTTGGCTGCGTTCCTCGCATGATTTTTTATTTATTCGGTAAATACGTCTAACTAAAACGGTGTTAAAAGGATTATACCCGTCCTTTTCTTTTCTTTTCTTATTTTCAAAAATATATTTAGAACTGTTTATGCGACATATTTATTACAAATGTCACTTATAAGTTTGTTAAGGCTGGGCGTCACGCGGCTTTAGCAACACTGGACGGCGTTTCTAGCGTCAAAATTGTTAATAATTACGAAAAAAAAATTTTTTAAATTTATAAATTGTTAATACGGTAATATTATTAATTATTAAATTTACCATAAGTTCAGGGGGAGCTATTATACTGGTAACACTGAAATATTTCAAGATTTATTTTATAAACTTAAATTTCTATTCAAGAGTCATTGAATCTTGATACAAAATATATTTCAGGGTCATATTTAATTGAAAATATAATCACAAAATCAGTTTTAGAACAAGAATGAACAATTCTTGACGCAAAAGACAAGGTTGCATTTAGATTCTAGAATCAAAAAATTTGAATGAAGACTCAAGAATTTTAAATTAAAAATAATGTTTTGGTCAGAGAAACTCAACGTTCTTTATCAAAGACGACAGGTATTTATTAAATTAAATATGCGGTAATGTTTCGTTCAAAATTAAAATTATTTGATTGAAATACGTATTGTTAAGAATGTTCACTTTAATGTTAAGAATTATAGGCAGTAGATTAAAGAAAGTCATTTTCAGTTTAAAACTGTATTTTTTGTACTAATTGTTTTTGAAATTCCTAAAAAGAAATTAAATTTTTTTAAACAATGCGGATTTGTAATTTGAACCAAGTAAAGTATTTTTGGATAAGATATATAATAATTGCTTTAAATAATACGCTTCAAGATATATTTACGTTTTAAATAAAGATATAATTTCTATCTGTGTAGAGCAAATATTTTTGGTGCATAAAACTTAGAACTGCCATGACCTCGGACAGTATATAAAAGTAATAGAGTCCCGTTATTAACCTTTGGGTACGGAACCATAAAAATAACTCCTCAGAAGATCACTATCTCAGTCTGTGAGTTTGTCAATTGAGTAGCGCAATTCGGTAGCGCAGTTTGGTAAAAAAATAATCAAATATTTTTTATTTTTAGCAACCTATTAACCATTTTTAGAGTCTGGAGATTGCGTGATTTGTAGCGTTCTTAATAAACTTAATCTATATAGGACTAAAATTTAAAAAGCAAAAATATTTGTTACTAGCTTCAGAGCTTATTCATAACAAATAAAGAAGAAAAAGTAGTAAGTACCTACTGGACCGATTTTAAGTCAACTTTGAGAAGGCTCACAGTTATGTGACGCTCGCTGATCGTTTACGGTCGTGCGGGTTAAGCGACGCCTGGCGCGGTCATTACTTCAATGGGTGGCCAATTAGTAGTGTGGCAAAAATGTGTTTTCGTGAGCCCCTCCGTGCTTCGGAAGGCACGTTAAGCCGTTGGTCCCGGTTGCTACCTCTAGCAGTCGTTAGGTCAAGTTAGAGGCCTTAAGGCGATCTGAAAACTCTAACAATAGGTGAGCCACACCACTATACGAGAAGAAGAAGAAGAATTCGTTGGAAATGCAAGCACAGAGTAAAAGCTACTTTTAATTCCGATATACCAACAGCATCGGAACTTACGGTGATAAAACCAGTAACTAAAAAATAATGAACTTATCATAAAAATAAAAAATCATGATCGACATTCAGAGAAACAATCTAAAACGAAACAACAAATAGTTATAACAATAATAGTTATAGTTTATAGTACGTCATATAACTAGCAGTTACCTATAGTGGGAGCTATTAATCATAGAAATGACGGCGCGCATTGTGCGACTGTGCCCGGACTCAAAATTGTGAAAACCTATCCCGTGCTCTGAACTAATAACGCGCCCGGATCACACTTTGGAAAATACCGCTAGGGAGTACTGGTTGCAGAAACGATAAATAAAAAAATTATAAAAAAAAGCTATTGCATCGTGCGAGCTTCGTACAGTCGTACCATATACATACACGTTAAGCGAACGCTCGGCTGAGCTACATGGTAGGCGGAGTGGGGGGTGTTAGGTTTTATTTTCGTTACGAAATTTCTTGATTCGGTCGCCGCGCTCAAAGCCCGCGAAACCACTTCGTAGGGATAAGTGGAAGTCAATTTCCACTTATCTCTACCAGGGGGGGGGGGGATACGCTGGTAGGAAACTAGGCCGATAAAAGCTATGCAATAGCTTAAACATCTAAATTTTTTGAAAATGGAAATTCTAAAGTGAAGTAGAATCTGAAAACCCCTATCTCTTTCCCACGCGAGCGCCCTGCGATGACTCTATCCCTTTCCCCCGCACGCCGCGAAATGGCCGTTTTAACTGTTTTATGTGATTAAAAAACTCACATCTGTTTATGTGAAAAACCAGGCGTACTTTTTGGTTTTGTTTTTCTTTACAATAGCCGCAAAATTGAAAAAGCTCAAAAAAAACTGGTTGCCTGTAAAGTCGGTATACGGGCGAAAGTTTTACGTGACAACAACTGTGCTCGAGTGGAAGGGACGCGTGCCTTTCACTTTTTATGTCTGTCTCTCTCGCTCTTAGGCGGGCTAACCATGCCCGCGTGCCTCTCACTCGCTCTCATTGTGAGCGCATAACGTGAGCGGAGCGTAACGCAGTTTCTTGAAGTGTCACCCGGCAAACCAATTTATAAGACGTTGTCACGTCAAAATTACGATTTTTTTAGGATTTTTACGATTTTTTTCTATAAACGCAAATCACTCTAATCGTGTTTCGAAGTGTATGACAATACAAAGCATTTCTTCACCTTTACGACAGTAGGAATATCATTCTATGGATTTTAGTGGCTGATACCCAAAAACTATTTCTAAGACACCTCTATCGCGCTTCTGGTCTTACCACTTCGGCTTAAATACATTTTTGGAGTTTTCATCATAAAGCCGACCGTCCACCGTCAACTAAACTTAGTTAGTTTAGCTTAGTTCGCAGATTTTTAGTTTTACGTAGCTTAGTTGGCATCTAGATTGCGGTGGACGCACAATATGTATGAAAAATTGGCTTAACTATGCTAAGCTTAAGCTAGTTTAGTTCGCGGTGGACAAACGGCTTAATTATCATTTAAGGCCTCTGCTATGAATGATGGCTAGTAAAATTGAGTGTTAATATAAGGCGGTAATGCCAAATAAGGAGTTCTAAAAACCTTCAGGTGCACAACAAAAAAATAAATGCGTTTAGGACCATAAACGTGATTAATTAACTGACAAAGTGTAATAATATCAACCTTGTGATCATTGAAATAGAATTTTTGGGTTACACGTATTAATGCATTTAGCTAGAATTTACACAAAAAAACATCTAAAATATTTTGTTACTTTAAAAAAAAAATATAGAATATTAAACTAAAAATATTTTGTTTAATTAGTAATTTATGTTTTTTTTTTTTAAGATTCCAAAGTGACAACTCTGTTTTGCAAATTAAACACTAATCAGTCAACTATGTAGTATGTATATTGGTTAGGACACGATACTCTATAAATTTGATTTGATTAACTTATCAAATTGAAGCATGTAAAGTCGTCGCGTTTTGAGTCTTGGTTCGAACGGGTTTTGCGATATATCGTGCCAATTTGAATAGAGCTAAAATTTACAGTTTTTGTAAGTGATCTCTAGAATATTTAGGAACAAAATAACAATAAAAATTGCTATTAAGAACCTCTCTATTAATGTGAAGAAGTAGCACCTAACAAATTACCGAATTAAAAAATTATGTATTTTTTTTTATAGTTTCGTTTTTTATTTTTCAAACCGTACCCCCACACAAAGCATGACGATGATGTAGCGCGTTAGTGTGCGTGTTGATCGAGGTGCATGTGTGCGTGGCGCGTGACATTCTGCATTGGTCGTGATATATTGAGAACTCCAAAAATCGGTAGAAGGTAGGTAGGTACGCTACTGCGTCCGCCCGCGCCGCTCAAACTATCGGAAAAACTTTATACTTTATACGTACCTAATCGTAGTACCTATGTTTATTTTTTATAAAGCTACTAGCTGTCCCGACAAACATTGTTTTGCCACAATAAAAATAAGTGTTGGCCAATTCTCAGACCTAACGAATATATACAAATAATTTCATACAAATCGGTTCAGCCGTTGCGGAGAATTTTAGTAAATAACACCACGAGAATTTTATATAAGTATACAGAAGATAGGTACCTAACTAACTACCTACCTAACTATTTACTTTCTAAACTAGTAGATTAGTAAACATGGAAGAAGAACATACTAAAAAACATTACATTACATGATCTCGTGGTCGGGTAAATATGGATTCAGAGGTTAGGAAGTTATTTTAAAATCTGTTTCTTTTTAAAAGAGTTTCGAATCGCTCGACAGGTAGATCTAAATGGAATTTAAATGGTCTAACTAAATGGTCCTCTTTGACCTAGGACCGCGGCTAAAGTTTCTTGCGGCAATTGGCAATTGTTAAATTCTTAGCCAATATCAATCTCAAACAAAATTCACTCCACATCGTTTTTTTGCCATCGTAGTCTGAATGTTCAGATGGCTTGATCTCATGTCTCCAAAAATATGGTCTCATGTTTCGACAGAAAAATAATAATCAATATTTAGTTGATATGTCTCATGTCTTCAAAATACAAAATACTATCGTAGGCAATTCCCTCCAACAAGTTTTCTACCTACACTATACCTAAGCTTCCCTAACATGGTGGGTACTAACTTCCCGTCGAATTCAATAGAAATAAGTGACTGGAGAGATAGTGCAAAATTAGCCGAATTTCGCTAAAATATTTTTCATTGGTTTATAACTAATAGGTATAACTATTCTACAGTATTTAACACAAAACAGTTCCACTATCGTTAAGAAAATATCATTGGCATTAACATTACAGCTTGTATAATGTCAATTGCTAGTCGATTAATGAACAGTGACTAAATAGAAACTCTTAATTTATTTTATAAATCGACCAGCCAAAATACATTCTAGTAAAACAGTAGGCAGTCCGGCCATCGCCATCAAGCGAAAATATTGCATAGACACGAAAGTCAAATAAAGCGAAATCATGCATTCATTCCACCTCGCGTACCATCTCATTTGCGAACCACACAGTGAAGTAACAAACCTCTATATGTATGTATATTTTCGAATTTTATGCCTGCCGCGTTACTATGCGGCCCCATGCGTTTGTATGCGTATAGTTTTTGCTGCAGGCTTGTTTGCAGCCAGTTTGCGCTGACACGTCAAGGGGGATAGCTTCGCGTCGCGGCTATTAGCTCGGTGCTGTCAATAGAGGGGTGGGGCAGGTCTCTATACTCTGGTCTCTGGCATGTGTGGGTAGTAGTTGAGCGATAGTTGGCCCGCCCAGCCTCCCGTCATCGCTGACTATCGCGTCTGTGTTAGAGAACATTTAAAATGCCCACCCCCCTTGACGATCACTGCCGCCATTTGCTTTTTTGCATGATTTTTTTCTGGTGAAATTAGGAAGTATTGACTGGCGGTTCGTTAGAAAGGTGTGGCTGTTTGATATTGGTTTTTTTTTAATGTTTCAAAAATATTCTACAATAAATAACGCTACAATAATAATTTCGGCAAACTGCGGAAGTAACAAAAGCTCTCATAAAAAATAATTAACCATAACTACTTACTTACTATAATATCTACCATCATATTACCTACTATAAATACCTACCTACCTAAATTAAAAAAATGGTTGTCTATAAATTCGGTCGATAATTTTACGTGACAATAACGTCATTATAAAAAAACATTGATGGTAACCATGGTTACCTGGTCAATAACGGAACGTGAGCGATCACGTCACACTTTTTTGTCAATACCGGTGTTCCTCGATTTATAAGACATTAAAAAAACTAACCTACGGTTTACCGAATCGGTTAAAATTCAACAGATTCAACATTTCGCAGGAAAACAAAAATTAAATAATTAATACGAAACGTTTTACGTACGTTTTATTTTATGTTTTTAATGTTTAGTTTTAGTTATTAGGACTTTTTTTGGAATTTTTAAAGGGAAATAGGGATAGAGAAAGCTACTTTGTTTTATAATATGTATTGATTAGGATATTTTCAACTCAAGCAAAAGTCTAAGGCTTTGCTCGAGTTCAAGTTTAAAGTATCAACTCATTAATTTATTAGATAAATATTATTGGAATAAAAGCATTCCAATGAATTATTGTATTAAGTCGTAGACAGAGAATAAATAAAGACAAGCTACCAGCGTATACAGTGTGAGACAGCGAATTTCAACATACCTATATCATACCTATAAGTATATAGTTGTCAAATTGCCATTAAACAGTAATTAACCACCACTGCACAAGTGCACACTAATTAGTACTTCTTTTTAATATCCCACTAGCGACCAGCTCCGGCTTCGCACGGCTATATTATGCATGTATTATACATATAAACCTTCCTCTTGAATCACTTTATCTATAAAAAAACCGCATCAAAATCCGTTGCGTAGTTTTAAAGATTTAAGCATATATAGGGATATAGGGACAGAGAAAGCGACTTTGTTTTATACTATGTAGTGAAGTCGTAGACAGAGAATAAATATAGACAAGCTACCAGCGTATACAGTGTGAGACAGCGAACAACAAAAGTTTCAACATACCTATATCATACCTATAAGTATATAATACTTAGTTGTCAAATTGCCACTAAACAGTAATTAACCATCACTGCACAAGTGCACACTAATTAGTACTTCTTTTTAATATCCTATAAGTCACAAGTAACACAAATTATAGTCTAACAGGATAAGAAAACCAAACTTTGATAGATTAGTTCTCTAGCTCTAGCTAACGCCATTTGTATGGCAGAGTTCGCTTGTACTTATATTACTATTAAGACCCATTGTAATTACCGAATTCTTGGACAAATAAATTACTTACTTACTTACTTGTTAGCCACCAACGACTTTGGTGGCAAACAAAAAAACCTATACGCAAATAGAGACAAAAAACTTATACTTCGTCTTGCTCCTACTTACTCATTTGACGTTCAATCTTCTAACTCTAGTAATTATTATTACTTTAGTAGCGGGTCTGTATTTATTCTCTGTCTGCGTATTAAGTATTCCATTCCAATAAAGAAACTAATAAGATTTTTATTCTTATACAATTTCTTGTTAAAAAATATCGTGTCATCTTACGTTAAATAGATAAACACTATCTTGCACCATGATAAACAAAACGCAAAATGATTAAGTAGGTACATTTTATATAAAAAAAATCTAACATGAGTAACTTTCTCGTAAGTATCACCTAAGCGTAATAAGTTGTACCTAGAGTATTACTTACCTAAGTTTTGGTATCTTTGGCCGAACTTAATAATGAATTTAACAACTAGGTAAGTACTAATTTTTTGACATCTTTCCTAAAAAACAAAATCGTAAGAAAAATGATAATACACAATTATATTAATTAATTAATTCGTTGGGAGTCACCTAGAGGTAATAAATAGATTATAGAAATGTATCAAAGAACTCAGGGAATGCGATAAGCTTATTAACTATGTAGATGTGTGGAATGTCCTGGAATATTTTATTAACTGACATATTAATTTCAGTTTCTATTTATTTATTTATTATTTAATGTAAGTATTCTAAATTTGACATACTTAATATTTATATAAATATTTAACTTTACCTATTTTATTCGTCTTATATATCTTGAAATAAATGAATTTTATTATTTTTATTGGATTAGCCACTTCCGTTACCAATTTAAAGTCACGTCTGTCATTTGGTTCTTATATGTGACACGTACTCTTCTGACTGATTTTAAACTAGAAAATGAAAAGCACTTACTGCAAAAAAGTTTGACTTCTTTTATTTTCCTGTAGATTATGGCACTATTAGTAAGATTTATATTGCCACGCTTACAATTCATTAATCACTAATATCACTGGTAAATAATCACTTCGTAATAACTACTTGGTAAGTTAATTAAGAACTTTAACTTCGTTTTAGATGGTCACAGGTCAACGGTCAAACTTAAAATGTAACATCTAAGATCAACGGTCAAAAATGATCTCACATAAATTTCAATAAATTTAAATTTCGAATTCTTTCTGGCCAGTGATATAAAAATGATGTAAAGAGAGGGGAAAGGGTCATCTCGCGATAACCGGTCTCAGATTCAAAAGATTTTTAAAATTAGAATTAGAATCTCGATATTCGGATGATTGTGGCGAATATTGTAGATAGTACAGGAACCCTTTAAGAACGACCTCCACCGAGCTGATTGACGGATAAAAAATATTTTATATCAAATTAAATAGGTCAAAAAATATTATATTGCAAATAAATAAATAAATATTTCAGGACATATTACACATCGCCATCCAGCCCCAAGCTAAGCAACTTAATGCTTGTGTTATGGGTGCCAGATAACGGATAAACTACTTATATACTTTTTTTTTTTTAAATATATACATATTATACATATAGGAAACACCCAGAACCAGAAACAAGAATTTATGGTCAGCATAAATACTTGTTCCCGGCGGGAATCGAACCCGCAACCTTCTGCGTCGCAGTCGGGTGTTCGCCCGACGCGCCACAGAGGTCGTCAAAATGGGTTGACTATAAATTTTCAGTTCAGAATGATTAATTAATTTTACAATTTCAACAATTTTTTTACTGGTTTGGTAATGGACGTGCCAATGAAATAAGTAATCTTTATTTTTACTTAACTTTAATTTATTAACCAGACCAGTGCAAATGGCTAATATCGATTTACCTGCCTACTTAACAGATGTGACGGGAAAAGTCAACCTAACGTTTGCATAATTATTTCAGGGTTTTTATTTTACTTTCGATTGGTATGAAAATTGTCTATTAATCTATTAAACCAACCATTCAAAATGTTTTTTTTTTCTTTCATTATTTAAAAGGTTTCAAAAACAAAAATAATTTTTCAAATCGGTCGAGTAGGTAATCGGCAAAGATACATAAAAAAATATACGCGACGAATTGAGAACCTCCTCCTTTTTGAAGTCGGTTAAAAATATAAATAAATTGTTAATTAATCATATTCTGGATTGACATTTTTTAGACAACCCATTTGCAATATATTTATTGACTTATTTAATTTGAGATAAAATATTTTTTATCCATTAATCAGCTGGGTGAAGGTCGTTCTAAATGGGATCTTAGACTATGAGGAACAGTATTTCATACACCTCTATCTACCTATATACTTAGCTTAGGTACTTGGCTATAATACCTTCTTCGGAACCAAATATTCTTAAGTACCTAAAATAAAACCCCAAGGCCAGCTTGCATGACATTGTGCTTACAAGAGCTAAATTAAATCTTAATGCATTTAACGGGAATTGCCTGTTAAATGCATTTAGATAGTGCTAAAATATAGCTCTAGCTTAGCTTAGATTGAATTGTATTACATTAACCATGGTCGAAGCATTAACCAGTTTATATTATTACTAGCTGCGCCCCGCGGTTTCCCCCGCGTAACTCCCGATCCCGTGGGAATATCGGGATAAAAAGTAGCCTATAGCCTTCCTCGATAAATGGACTATCCAACAAAAAATAACTTTTCAATTCGAACCAGTAGTTCCTGAGATTAGCGCGTTCAAACAAACAAACAAACTCTTCAGCTTTATAATATTAGTATAGATTTAATCCGTTTGACACCTTGATTAATCATGCTTAATTTATTTAAAAAAAAAAACATAAAGTAATTTAAAAAAAAACGTAACTAGGTGAATTTGAAATCATATAAAAGTAGATATAAATAACCTCGCAACATCTTTAATATTGAAAATAGCGTCATCTGTTGATTGCAGCTAGAACCTAATGTCTGTCGTTCAATGTATTGTTTGATTGTATATAAAGTACCGGAGTTATTCGCTAGATGGCAATGTATTCAATAATTTGTTATAATAATAATAAATAATTAATTTGGAATTAAAAAAAAGCAGTAAATTGCGAGTATTTAATTTGAAATAAAATGAACTCAGAGATGTATTCAAGTTTAAAATTACATTATAAAATTAACAATTAGAACAAAGTTCTTTGAGTTTGACAATGAAGTTTCTGCGGGTTATAAGGCAAATGCGGGGTCTACTAAGACGCTTCGATGAGCCAAGTTCAGCGCCAGGTAAAGTTGAACCGGATCCACCAGATCCACCGTGTCCGTATAATCCATCAGGTCCATAGGGATCACCATATCTATAACCAGGTCCTACAAAAAGTCCAGTACCACTAGGATTCACTGCTGTAGCTGCAGCTGCGGCTGCCCCCTCTTTGTCGGGACCTTGTCCATAGACTGAATCAAGGTCAAAAAGACCACCAGCTCCTTCATAAGGTCCAGTACCAATAGGACCCGCCGCTGCGGATGCTCCAGCACCATCACCGCTTGCAGCGGATGCTGTAGCTACATCACCGTTAGTAGCGGCTGCTGCTGCGGCTGCGGCTGCGTTACCAGGTGTGTATCCAACAAGGTCATTGTCCAAGTAAGAATCTGGTGTTGTGGATGATGCAGTGGCACCAGTAGATCCACCTTCAGGTCTGCCGGGGCCCAAGCGGTCACCTTGTCTTAAGAATGAGTCAGGTACATGGCCACCAAAAGGTTTATAGGGACCACCAGATCCTTCATAAGGTCCAGTACCACTAGGACTTGTCGCTGCGGCTGCTGCTGCTGCTGCGGCTGCTGTGGCTGGCCCACCTTTGCCGCGGTCAAATAGGTCGCCTTGTCCATAGTATAAGTCAGGTACATAGCCACCATAAGGTTTATAGAGACCACCAGCTCCTTCATAAGGTCCAGTACCAATAGGACCCGCCGCTGCGGATGCTCCAGCACCATCACCGCTTGCAGCGGATGCTGTAGCTACATCACCGTTAGTAGCGGCTGCTGCTGCGGCTGCGGCTGCGTTACCAGGTGTGTATCCAACAAGGTCATTGTCCAAGTAAGAATCTGGTGTTGTGGATGATGCAGTGGCACCAGTAGATCCACCTTCAGGTCTGCCGGGGCCCAAGCGGTCACCTTGTCTTAAGAATGAGTCAGGTACATGGCCACCATAAGGTTTATAGGGACCACCAGATCCTTCATAAGGTCCAGTACCACTAGGACTTGTCGCTGCGGCTGCTGCTGCTGCTGCGGCTGCTGTGGCTGGCCCACCTTTGCCGCCTTGTCCATAGTATAAGTCAAATAGGTCGCCTTGTCCATAGTATAAGTCAGGTACATAGCCACCATAAGGTTTATAGGGACCACCAGCTCCTTCATAAGGTCCAGTACCACTAGGACCCGCCGCTGCGGATGCTCCAGCACCATCACCGCTTGCAGCGGATGCTGTAGCTACATCACCGTTAGTAGCGGCTGCTGCTGCGGCTGCGGCTGCGTTACCAGGTGTGTATCCAACAAGGTCATTGTCCAAGTAAGAATCTGGTGTTGTGGATGATGCAGTGGCACCAGTAGATCCACCTTCAGGTCTGCCGGGGCCAAAGCGGTCACCTTGTCTTAAGAATGAGTCAGGTACATGGCCACCATAAGGTTTATAGGGACCACCAGATCCTTCATAAGGTCCAGTACCACTAGGACTTGTCGCTGCGGCTGCTGCTGCTGCTGCGGCTGCTGTGGCTGGCCCACCTTTGCCGCCTTGTCCATAGTATAAGTCAGGTACATAGCCACCATAAGGTTTATAGGGACCACCAGCTCCTTCATAAGGTCCAGTACCACTAGGACCCGCCGCTGCGGATGCTCCAGCACCATCACCGCTTGCAGCGGATGCTGTAGCTACATCACCGTTAGTAGCGGCTGCTGCTGCGGCTGCGGCTGCGTTACCAGGTGTGTATCCAACAAGGTCATTGTCCAAGTAAGAATCTGGTGTTGTGGATGATGCAGTGGCACCAGTAGATCCACCTTCAGGTCTGCCGGGGCCCAAGCGGTCACCTTGTCTTAAGAATGAGTCAGGTACATGGCCACCATAAGGTTTATAGGGACCACCAGATCCTTCATAAGGTCCAGTACCACTAGGACTTGTCGCTGCGGCTGCTGCTGCTGCTGCGGCTGCTGTGGCTGGCCCACCTTTGCCGCCTTGTCCATAGTATAAGTCAAATAGGTCGCCTTGTCCATAGTATAAGTCAGGTACATAGCCACCATAAGGTTTATAGGGACCACCAGCTCCTTCATAAGGTCCAGTACCACTAGGACCCGCCGCTGCGGATGCTCCAGCACCATCACCGCTTGCAGCGGATGCTGTAGCTACATCACCGTTAGTAGCGGCTGCTGCTGCGGCTGCGGCTGCGTTACCAGGTGTGTATCCAACAAGGTCATTGTCCAAGTAAGAATCTGGTGTTGTGGATGATGCAGTGGCACCAGTAGATCCACCTTCAGGTCTGCCGGGGCCAAAGCGGTCACCTTGTCTTAAGAATGAGTCAGGTACATGGCCACCATAAGGTTTATAGGGACCACCAGATCCTTCATAAGGTCCAGTACCACTAGGACTTGTCGCTGCGGCTGCTGCTGCTGCTGCGGCTGCTGTGGCTGGCCCACCTTTGCCGCCTTGTCCATAGTATAAGTCAGGTACATAGCCACCATAAGGTTTATAGGGACCACCAGCTCCTTCATAAGGTCCAGTACCACTAGGACCCGCCGCTGCGGATGCTCCAGCACCATCACCGCTTGCAGCGGATGCTGTAGCTACATCACCGTTAGTAGCGGCTGCTGCTGCGGCTGCGGCTGCGTTACCAGGTGTGTATCCAACAAGGTCATTGTCCAAGTAAGAATCTGGTGTTGTGGATGATGCAGTGGCACCAGTAGATCCACCTTCAGGTCTGCCGGGGCCAAAGCGGTCACCTTGTCTTAAGAATGAGTCAGGTACATGGCCACCATAAGGTTTATAGGGACCACCAGATCCTTCATAAGGTCCAGTACCACTAGGACTTGTCGCTGCGGCTGCTGCTGCTGCTGCGGCTGCTGTGGCTGGCCCACCTTTGCCGCCTTGTCCATAGTATAAGTCAAATAGGTCGCCTTGTCCATAGTATAAGTCAGGTACATAGCCACCATAAGGTTTATAGGGACCACCAGCTCCTTCATAAGGTCCAGTACCACTAGGACCCGCCGCTGCGGATGCTCCAGCACCATCACCGCTTGCAGCGGATGCTGTAGCTACATCACCGTTAGTAGCGGCTGCTGCTGCGGCTGCGGCTGCGTTACCAGGTGTGTATCCAACAAGGTCATTGTCCAAGTAAGAATCTGGTGTTGTGGATGATGCAGTGGCACCAGTAGATCCACCTTCAGGTCTGCCGGGGCCAAAGCGGTCACCTTGTCTTAAGAATGAGTCAGGTACATGGCCACCATAAGGTTTATAGGGACCACCAGATCCTTCATAAGGTCCAGTACCACTAGGACTTCTCGCTGCGGCTGCTGCTGCTGCTGCGGCTGCTGTGGCTGGCCCACCTTTGCCGCCTTGTCCATAGTATAAGTCAGGTACATAGCCACCATAAGGTTTATAGGGACCACCAGCTCCTTCATAAGGTCCAGTACCACTAGGACCCGCCGCTGCGGATGCTCCAGCACCATCACCGCTTGCAGCGGATGCTGTAGCTACATCACCGTTAGTAGCGGCTGCTGCTGCGGCTGCGGCTGCGTTACCAGGTGTGTATCCAACAAGGTCATTGTCCAAGTAAGAATCTGGTGTTGTGGATGATGCAGTGGCACCAGTAGATCCACCTTCAGGTCTGCCGGGGCCCAAGCGGTCACCTTGTCTTAAGAATGAGTCAGGTACATGGCCACCATAAGGTTTATAGGGACCACCAGATCCTTCATAAGGTCCAGTACCACTAGGACTTGTCGCTGCGGCTGCTGCTGCTGCTGCAGCTGCTGTGGCTGGCCCACCTTTGCCGCCTTGTCCATAGTATAAGTCAAATAGGTCGCCTTGTCCATAGTATAAGTCAGGTACATAGCCACCATAAGGTTTATAGGGACCACCAGCTCCTTCATAAGGTCCAGTACCACTAGGACCCGCCGCTGCGGATGCTCCAGCACCATCACCGCTTGCAGCGGATGCTGTAGCTACATCACCGTTAGTAGCGGCTGCTGCTGCGGCTGCGGCTGCGTTACCAGGTGTGTATCCAACAAGGTCATTGTCCAAGTAAGAATCTGGTGTTGTGGATGATGCAGTGGCACCAGTAGATCCACCTTCAGGTCTGCCGGGGCCCAAGCGGTCACCTTGTCTTAAGAATGAGTCAGGTACATGGCCACCATAAGGTTTATAGGGACCACCAGATCCTTCATAAGGTCCAGTACCACTAGGACTTGTCGCTGCGGCTGCTGCTGCTGCTGCGGCTGCTGTGGCTGGCCCACCTTTGCCGCCTTGTCCATAGTATAAGTCAAATAGGTCGCCTTGTCCATAGTATAAGTCAGGTACATAGCCACCATAAGGTTTATAGGGACCACCAGCTCCTTCATAAGGTCCAGTACCACTAGGACCCGCCGCTGCGGATGCTCTAGCACCATCACCGCTTGCAGCGGATGCTGTAGCTACATCACCGTTAGTAGCGGCTGCTGCTGCGGCTGCGGCTGCGTTACCAGGTGTGTATCCAACAAGGTCATTGTCCAAGTAAGAATCTGGTGTTGTGGATGATGCAGTGGCACCAGTAGATCCACCTTCAGGTCTGCCGGGGCCAAAGCGGTCACCTTGTCTTAAGAATGAGTCAGGTACATGGCCACCAAAAGGTTTATAGGGACCACCAGATCCTTCATAAGGTCCAGTACCACTAGGACTTGTCGCTGCGGCTGCTGCTGCTGCTGCGGCTGCTGTGGCTGGCCCACCTTTGCCGCCTTGTCCATAAGGTTTATAGGGACCACCAGATCCTTCATAAGGTCCAGTACCACTAGGACTTGTCGCTGCGGCTGCTGCTGCTGCTGCGGCTGCTGTGGCTGGCCCACCTTTGCCGCCTTGTCCATAGTATAAGTCAAATAGGTCGCCTTGTCCATAGTATAAGTCAGGTACATAGCCACCATAAGGTTTATAGGGACCACCAGCTCCTTCATAAGGTCCAGTACCACTAGGACCCGCCGCTGCGGATGCTCCAGCACCATCACCGCTTGCAGCGGATGCTGTAGCTACATCACCGTTAGTAGCGGCTGCTGCTGCGGCTGCGGCTGCGTTACCAGGTGTGTATCCAACAAGGTCATTGTCCAAGTAAGAATCTGGTGTTGTGGATGATGCAGTGGCACCAGTAGATCCACCTTCAGGTCTGCCGGGGCCAAAGCGGTCACCTTGTCTTAAGAATGAGTCAGGTACATGGCCACCATAAGGTTTATAGGGACCACCAGATCCTTCATAAGGTCCAGTACCACTAGGACTTGTCGCTGCGGCTGCTGCTGCTGCTGCGGCTGCTGTGGCTGGCCCACCTTTGCCGCCTTGTCCATAGTATAAGTCAGGTACATAGCCACCATAAGGTTTATAGGGACCACCAGCTCCTTCATAAGGTCCAGTACCACTAGGACCCGCCGCTGCGGATGCTCCAGCACCATCACCGCTTGCAGCGGATGCTGTAGCTACATCACCGTTAGTAGCGGCTGCTGCTGCGGCTGCGGCTGCGTTACCAGGTGTGTATCCAACAAGGTCATTGTCCAAGTAAGAATCTGGTGTTGTGGATGATGCAGTGGCACCAGTAGATCCACCTTCAGGTCTGCCGGGGCCCAAGCGGTCACCTTGTCTTAAGAATGAGTCAGGTACATGGCCACCATAAGGTTTATAGGGACCACCAGATCCTTCATAAGGTCCAGTACCACTAGGACTTGTCGCTGCGGCTGCTGCTGCTGCTGCGGCTGCTGTGGCTGGCCCACCTTTGCCGCCTTGTCCATAGTATAAGTCAAATAGGTCGCCTTGTCCATAGTATAAGTCAGGTACATAGCCACCATAAGGTTTATAGGGACCACCAGCTCCTTCATAAGGTCCAGTACCACTAGGACCCGCCGCTGCGGATGCTCTAGCACCATCACCGCTTGCAGCGGATGCTGTAGCTACATCACCGTTAGTAGCGGCTGCTGCTGCGGCTGCGGCTGCGTTACCAGGTGTGTATCCAACAAGGTCATTGTCCAAGTAAGAATCTGGTGTTGTGGATGATGCAGTGGCACCAGTAGATCCACCTTCAGGTCTGCCGGGGCCAAAGCGGTCACCTTGTCTTAAGAATGAGTCAGGTACATGGCCACCAAAAGGTTTATAGGGACCACCAGATCCTTCATAAGGTCCAGTACCACTAGGACTTGTCGCTGCGGCTGCTGCTGCTGCTGCGGCTGCTGTGGCTGGCCCACCTTTGCCGCCTTGTCCATAAGGTTTATAGGGACCACCAGATCCTTCATAAGGTCCAGTACCACTAGGACTTGTCGCTGCGGCTGCTGCTGCTGCTGCGGCTGCTGTGGCTGGCCCACCTTTGCCGCCTTGTCCATAGTATAAGTCAAATAGGTCGCCTTGTCCATAGTATAAGTCAGGTACATAGCCACCATAAGGTTTATAGGGACCACCAGCTCCTTCATAAGGTCCAGTACCACTAGGACCCGCCGCTGCGGATGCTCCAGCACCATCACCGCTTGCAGCGGATGCTGTAGCTACATCACCGTTAGTAGCGGCTGCTGCTGCGGCTGCGGCTGCGTTACCAGGTGTGTATCCAACAAGGTCATTGTCCAAGTAAGAATCTGGTGTTGTGGATGATGCAGTGGCACCAGTAGATCCACCTTCAGGTCTGCCGGGGCCAAAGCGGTCACCTTGTCTTAAGAATGAGTCAGGTACATGGCCACCATAAGGTTTATAGGGACCACCAGATCCTTCATAAGGTCCAGTACCACTAGGACTTGTCGCTGCGGCTGCTGCTGCTGCTGCGGCTGCTGTGGCTGGCCCACCTTTGCCGCCTTGTCCATAGTATAAGTCAGGTACATAGCCACCATAAGGTTTATAGGGACCACCAGCTCCTTCATAAGGTCCAGTACCACTAGGACCCGCCGCTGCGGATGCTCCAGCACCATCACCGCTTGCAGCGGATGCTGTAGCTACATCACCGTTAGTAGCGGCTGCTGCTGCGGCTGCGGCTGCGTTACCAGGTGTGTATCCAACAAGGTCATTGTCCAAGTAAGAATCTGGTGTTGTGGATGATGCAACGGCACTAGTAGATCCACTTTGAGGTCCGTATCTTACGCCGTCACGTCCTTTGTTGCGGCCGGGCTGGCCACCAGATCCATCTCGTCCACCGGATCCGTATCTGTCTCCTGGTCTTGTTCCAGGTCCGTTATAGTCGCCGTATCCATCGGACACCGTCGATGTTGCCGCTGCAGTCGTAGTGGTCGTAGTTTTTCCTCTTCTTGGACGATATATTTCACCAGGTCCTATATTTGAACCTGGTCTTCCTTGACTGGTTGAAGTTGCAGCTGATGTCGTGGTAGTTGTAGTTCTAGGACTAGGAATATATCCACTTGAAGAAGAACTAGCAGCAGCTGCACTGGAACTACCGGGTGTTGGCAAGTTTATAGGTGATTGGTCAGGAAGTTTCTTCATAATTACATCTTCTTCGACTATCGTCTCGTTACCATACTCATCCATGACAATAGTGAAGGTTTTGATAAGTTTCTCTCCCTTACGGATGTGAGCGCCATGAAGATCTCCTTTCCCTTCAAACTTTTTCGTCAGTACAGTCCTCTCGTAAATCCCATCTTTTTCGACGTCAATTTCATTGGTTTTATATTCTTTTGTTTCTTTTAAGTCGCTTGTTATTTTATCGTCAAAAGCGTCCCAATCATCGAGGAAGTTCGCAGAAGCGTACTAAAGGTAAATAATAACTTATTAATAATAACATTTTAACAGAATCTAAGCAAAGTCTAAGGTTAAATTTGCATTGGAAATTATAGGGTGTCTGGAGCGTATATACGGACATGAAAAGATGACTTCTATCTTACAAAACTTTTGAATCTTTTTTTTTTTTGAAGTGAAAACTTCTTTAGCGGCGTTGAGCACTTTTTCTGTAATGGGTATAAAATCTTAAACTCGCGTCAGGACACGTGACCTGATCGAAAAAGCGTAAGACGGATGGAGAGTAGACAGCTATCCCCTCTCTACGGCGCGGCGAAAATGTATGCCTGGGCCTACTGTTTTTAATTTGGCTGTGAGTGTATTAAGACGTACATATGGTATTTTTTAACGGACGACTATCGGCGGACGACAAATGTCGGACGACTATTGACGGACGACAAATGTCGGACGACTATTTGTCGGACGACTATTGACGGACGACAAATGTCGGACGACAAATGTCGGACGACAATTTGTTGGACGACAAATGTCGGACGACTATTTGTTGGACGACAAATGTCGGACGACTATTTGTCGTCCGACTATTTTTTTTTTTTCATCTAAAACTCTTTTTGCGTATGTTCTCGCGACATATGAGATTTTACACAGATATACAGTTTTCACTTCTGCCTGCACTCCCGGAGTGCGCTGTTTTTTTTTTTATATATGATAGGTCAGCGTTTGACCACTATCACACCTGCCTGATGGTAGGTGACGATGCGGCCTAAGATGTAACACGCCTTCCTAGAAGATACTTATTCACTCGCGACTTGAAGACCCCCAAATTGTACACGTCAGGAAAGACAGACGCAGGCAACCGATTCCATTCCCTTGCAGTACGAATAAGGAATGACGAAGCAAAGCGCTTAGTGCGAACGTGTGGTATGTCCACCATGAATCGGTGCCGCACACCAGTCTGCCTGGTTGTATGACGAAAGAATGGAGATGACAAGATTAGGTCGTGGAGTTCTGTTGCACACTCCCCGAAATGTATCCGATAAAAGGCCGATAAGCTCGCCACCTTGCGACGATGTTCCAGGCTCTGAAGCCTTTTGTTGGCAAGCTTATCGTCACCGATGAGTCTCCTGGCTCTCCTCTCAATTGACTCCAACGCCTCCAGCTGGTATTTCGCCGAACCGTCCCAGAGGTGAGAACAGTACTCCATGCACGAGCGGACTTGTGCTTGGTACAAGTTGAGCAACTGTCCCGACGTGAAGTACCGTCTCACCTTCGCCAGAACACCAAGCTCATTTGAAGCAAGCTGGGCTTTGGACTCAATGTAGGTGCCAAAGTTGAGAGTTGGTGTTAAAGAGACGCCAAGAAGCTCAAGATGGCCAGCTATCGGCACGGACACATCTCGGAAAGTGGGAGCCAGGTGGAATGGACTCCTCTTAGCGGAGAATAGACACGCCTGGGTCTTAGACGCGTTGAACTTGACCAGATTGGCGTCACCCCAATCAGAGACTGCCTTCAAGTCCAAGTTCGTGCGCTCGACCATCGCCTCCCTATGACACCGGATCTCCGCCATACTAGTCCGTGCACTGGCCGTGTACCTCTCTACAACTGTGCTGTCATCTGCGTACCCATATATACCAGGCTTCAACAGATCGTTGATATGCAGCAAAAATAAGGTTGCAGAGAGCACGGATCCCTGAGGAACCCCGGCATTAATAGCTATTTGGTCAGACGCGCAGCCATCAATGACTACTCGCAGTGACCGGTCCCTCAAGAAATCCGAAATCTAGGCACATAGACCAGTTGGCAGACCGTATGATGGAAGCTTGCCTATAAGGCTATAGTGCCAAACCCTATCAAAGGCCTTCGAGATGTCTAGAGAAACGGCAAGGGCTTCTCCGTATCTCTCGATGACCTCAACCCAGATGTATGTGGCATACGCTAGGAGGTCCCCAGTGGACCGATTTCGGCGAAACCCGTATTGTCGGTCACTGAAGAGGTCGTTCTCTTCTAGGTATGCCAGGAGCCTATTGTTCAGAACACGTTCCATAGTCTTACAGAGTATGGAAGTGACTGAAATCGGCCTGTAATTGGTTGGGTCGGCACGACTGCCTTTTTTGGGCACTGGCTGCACATTGGCATGCTTCCACGATTTCGGGACCAGACCAGCCGCCATTGAGAGACGAAAGAGGCGTGTCAGAACAAGAGCGAGGTCAGGCGCGCAGGTCTTAAGCACTATCGCTGGAATCCCATCAGGACCACTGGCTTTGTTCACGTCCAGCTTCCGCAGCGTTTTAAGGACCTCAGTCTGACGGATGCGTATTTCCGGCATATATATCCCGCATCCCGGTAGACTAGGAGGTGACTCGCCAGCAGAGTCTAGACGCGAAGATTCCGCAAATAGAGAAGCGAATAAATTCGCTTTCTCCGCAGCAGTGTGGGCCAGTGATCCGTCGGTCTTCAGCATAGGAGGAAGTGAGGAGCGGCAGAAGTTCGACTCGACCGCCTTAGCCAGAGACCAAAACGCCTTACTACCTGCAGGGTATGAGGCCAGTTTGCTCCCTATCCGGCTTATGTGGTCGAACCGAGCCTTCTGTAGAGCTTTCTTGCAGGACTTGGCGGCCTTGTTATATGCTTTCTTCTTCACGGTAACGTCCATAGCTTTGCGGATACGAGCGTCAACCCAGGCAAGGTAAGCCACGTGCTTTAGCGCCTCAGCACGTCTGCACTCGGCCCCAAACCAAGGCTGAGCTTTGCTAGACAGTGCTACTTCAGAAAAAGGAATGAAGTATTCCATTCCCTGACGCAGCACATCCGTCACAGCGTCCGCGCAACTAGAGGGATCTCCAGAAGAAAAACATACCTGCCGCCAAGGATAAGACGCAAAGAACGAACGCATCCCATCCCAATCTGCCGACTTGTATCGCCACACTCGCCTTGTGCCTTTGGGGCAATGGTCTAACGGGGAGTATACAGACACTGACTTCACCAGACAGTGGTCAGAGCTACCCAGTGGTGATGACACTGACACTGAATAGCGGTCTGGATCAGTCGTCAGCAGAAGGTCCAGGCAATTGGCTGTTTCGCCGACAACATCAGGAACCCGCGTCGCCACTTGGACCAGCTGAGTGAGATCTAACGCTAGAGCGAGGTTTCGCGTCTCTCTCCCAGCGTGGTCAGTACGTTCATGAGGGAAAAGCCACTCCTTATGATGGGCATTAAAATCCCCCAGAAGCATTAGTTGGGCAGACGGGTATTTCAGTTGAGCGGCATCCGCGGCCTCACTTAAATACTCCATTAGGCTGGTCGTCTCCTGATCTCCACTATGCGACCGGTAGACACCGGCATAGAGAAGTTTCTCAAGGCCAGTGTCCACCAGTATCCACAACACGGAAAACCGGGGGTCTTCAAACTTACGGAGACGCCGATAGCAGATGTCGTCCCGGGCGTACAAGCACACTCCAGCCTTAGCTTTGAATTTGTGCTCCAGGGTGTAGCCTGGGTAGGTAATGTACGCCACGTCAGACGGACATTGAATCTGCGTCTCCGTAAGGAACAAGAGTGCAGGCCGCTCAGTCTCGAGATGGTGGTGGACTGGGACGAGATTTGAGTGCAGGCCTCGGATGTTTTCAAGGTGCACTTTTAGAGAGATGGAGTGCTGCCGCTGTGCAACGCTTCTCTTGTTCGTTTTTCTTTTCATTTTTGTTGCGAGTGAAGGTAGGAAGATCGCAGTGGAACGAGACGTAATGCCACTAACCACCAGACACACACTGGGACAGCACACCGATGGGGGACTGACCTGGAGACCGCGGGGACGCCCGAGCCCCCCCAGGGATGTTCATGGGGCCTCTCATCCGGTCGCCGACCGGCACCATGGCGCATCCCGGGATTTTTCGCTAGTTGGCGGGGCAGCCTTTCACGAGTGGCTAGTTCGCTACTTGGGCCCCCTACTACCTGCGGTCGGCCAGCGGTGCACCGTGCCTCGGATCCCGCTACCCTCCGCGAGCAGTCTCCCGATGCAGTGTCGTCAGTGAGCGTCAGACTAGTCTGCGTGCAATAACGCAACTGTTCCGACCCATCCTCCATTAGTGGTTACACCGGCCTACGCATCGGAACACAGACGAGAAGTCCGCTTGGCGATACGACTTTGACCGGTGGGTGGTAAAAAACCGCGGCCGAAGCCTCCCACCATGTGATTGCTCCTTTGGCACCACCCAGGGGTCACGTGCGGGACAACTAGGGCTAAATCCCACGGACGCGAGCAATTGAACGCCCAAAATCTCATAATATTAGTCACAAAACTGATAGTCATAGGATAAAAAGTAATTTGAGCCCGACTGTATCTAAATTAAATTTATTACTTTACTTTATTTTGAGACTTAGAACATTATTATAATTATGATAAGTTGTAAATTGTTTAAAAATAGGTTGATAGTGTGATGCATGCATGGGAGAAAAATTAATTATTTTATTATTATTTATTTTATACCTACAAATATTACTTGAAGCACATGCTTGAAGTGTCAAGTAAATCTGGTTGAGCTCATAAATGTATATGGTTTAGCATAACATGTGCATTATGAGAAAGAAATACAATTTCAAGAAAGCAAGAAGGTTTTCCAGTTTATTTTATGAGTAATATCGCACGGCTATATTATGCATGTATTATACATATAAACCTTCCTCTTGAATCACTCTATCTATTAAAAGAAACCGCATCAAAATCTGTTGCGTAGTTTTAAAGATTTAAGCATACATAGGGATATAGGAACATTGGGGCAGAGAAAGCGACTTTGTTTTTATACTATGTAGTGATAGTTTTAATTCTGGATTTTAAAATATTAAGAAATAAGTATTTTAAAATTTATATTTTTTGTTTAATGTTTAAAGTGTTTTGTTCGAGTAAATGAATTATACGATCATCTTGGAAAATTACAGAATAATCTTATTTCGAGTTAGAGTCTCGTCTCAGTTGCAATTTTTGAAGACGCATTTTTCTTTTAAGAATTTTGTAAGTATTTGAATTTTTTTTAGACACTTACCTGTACCACGCAGGCTAAGATCACGAACGTTGGCACTCTCATTTTGAGAGTTGGTGCCGAACTGATGCACTGAAGAACTCCCCAACACTATATATACTGTAATCCACAATGATCTACGTAAATAACAAGTAAATAATAAATAAATAGATGTCAATACAGTTGTATGAATTTAACGTTAGGTTGCAGTAAGGGTTAGACCAGACTACAGACTTTTTGTCTGCCGATGATAATTAGATGTGTCATCGCTTACAGGCCTTTTGTCTGCCGATAATAATTAAAATGAATGTAGAGCATTTTACACAGCTTTATCCATCCTCAAACTAAGCTATTAGGCTTGTGTTATGGGTGCTAGATAACTATAGATAACTAAGAATAGAATGCATAAATATTTTTGTATAAAGAAAGAAAGAAAACATGTATTTGGACAAGCACACGACATAAGACAATCAGAAAAGTAGTAACAAACATAAAAGCACTAAAACAAAAGTATGAAAAAAAAAAAGTATGAAAGTATGTGTGTAAGTGTATGGATCCCTGTAAACTAAGAGTCTTCATTCTATTCTCACCCTAAATAAATAAAGTTGTTTCAAAAAAACGCTGATGAGTGTAAACATTTAGATACCAAACAATATCTTAATCGATCGTTAGAACAATGTGTTATAATTTCTTATTGTTTTGTTTTATCAAGTGTTATATGCGTGTAGGTTTATTTACTCTTCTAGGCATTGACTTCGTAACCAATCTTCATCTACGCTAATATTATTAAGAGGTAAGATTTTTTTGTTTGTTTGTTTGTAACGAATATGCTCCAAAACTACTGGACTGAGTTTAAGGTGAAAGGGTACCTGCGCTCTCTCCATACAAACGTAGTCGACTGTTTCCTCCTGGATAATGACACTAGCACAAATATTTTTTG
Organism: Idaea aversata; assembly: GCA_907269075.1. NCBI lineage: Eukaryota > Metazoa > Arthropoda > Insecta > Lepidoptera > Geometridae > Idaea > Idaea aversata. The sequence goes on from OU026100.1 coordinate 4,434,366, forward strand.
CCATAAAACCTATAACTGACATGACTATGCCCCTATGTTTTGGTTTTTTTCATTTTCTAAATGTCATAGAAATTAAGATTAAAAAAATAAAAAATAAAAACAAAAAATAGGGGCATGGTCATGGCAATTATAAGTTTTATGCACCAAAAATATTTTGCTCTAGTGTCATTATCCAGGGAGAAAACAATTGACTACGTTTGTAATAGTTTGTATGGAAAGAGCCCCCGGTACCCTTTCCTCTTAATGAAACTTGGTATGAGGATACATTGATTCATTGGAAATAATATAGGCTACTTTTATTTCAATATTCCCACGGGATTGTGTGTCACGCGGGTAAAACCACGGAGCGTTGCTAGTCATATATAAAAATGAATCCCTATTTTCTTTTGTCATCGCATCACGCGTTAAAGGCTTGATCAATTTCGCTAATTATTTTATTGTTGTATTTGTTTATTGTCTTATGAAAAATTGGTTCTAATGAAAAAAAAATATTAAAAATATCGAACGCGAGTGAAACAGCGGTTCGCAGCTAGTATCTTATAAAATAATAAATACATACATTTTAGAATAAAATAATAAATAGATACATAAATAAATAAATAATTTTAGTTACATATTACTTTTTTTCTTGTGGAAAATCGTGTTTCTTAAGAATATTGAAGAATACTACAAAATAAAAAATATATATATAATTTATTTTAGTTGTATTTTAGTTAGGTATTAGGCAAGTAGGTACTATGGCAAGTTTATTGTGAAAATCGTTTTTTTTTAATGAATAAAAAAAACCTTCTGTTTTGAAGTTGGTTCAAGAAAAAAATAGGAACTTTATATTTACTGGCTATTTATACATCTTTAAGTTTGTTTTTTGTCACTTCTATCAAGGATTATGAAAAGTTTTACACTCTTTTTTTAAAACCTTAATTACTTATTGGATTCTAATAATTTTACTAACGTAATTTTACAGCTTTTGTTACCTACCTACTGTGTCTTAGAATTAATGTTTTTTTTTTTTGGAAAAAAAGGCTCCACAGGAGTCGCCATAAAAACACAATAAGGATAAACTTAAAAATGATCACTTTACCTCGAGCTCTACCTGGAACCAAAATAGAGGACCCGACATTGGTTACCAAGATTTTTTGTTGTTCAAGTTACATTCATTAGGGTCTTATAAATATAACTAGCTTTTGCCCGCGACTTCGTCCGCGTAGAAGTCGAAAATAGACCAATCACGTTGTCCCATAAAAACTTTGCCCCCCTTTTTCACCCCCCAAGGGGTAGAATTTCGGAAAAAATCTTTTTTTATCGGATGCCTACGTCATACAAAGAACACACCCTCCAAGTTTCAGGTCTCTACGATCAGCGGTTTAGGCTGTGCGTTGATCCGTCAGTCAGTCAGGACAAAGGATTTTATATGTATAGATGAGTTGGATACAACCACTTACCATATTTAAACACACACTTATTGACGTAATAACGTCTTATAAATCGATGAACACCCTGCACTCCCAAAAAAGTGAAACCGAATGTGACTTCATGTCACGTTACCGTTATTGACAAGGTAGTCATAGCAACGGCAACGTATTAAAGTATGCAAAATGATAATGTCTAACGATACAAAAGAATTCTTATGACGTTATCACGTAAATTATCGTCAGTAAACCGACTTTATAGACAACCATTTTTTTTGACATTTAAAAATATTTCTAATACGATTCTATCAACACTCTATTAAAATACAATTGGGCTCCAGATCTCACTTTTATTTAAGTAATTCTGTTTGAAATTGAACAGCTTTTTGACGTGATAACGTCTAGTAAATTGATGGAACACCTGCATTCACATAAAAGTGTCAGTCGGTACGTCGGTAAACGTCACGCGTCTCGTGTTTGTTTTATATTGTTTAATATAATTATCGCTCATCTGGGCTTGTGTTATGGTGACGAGTGACGAATAGAAGACTTATTTAAAGGAAAAAAATATAAAGGAAAATAATCTCAATATTTCATCGTTCTTCTATGACGTTATCACGTAAAATTGTCGTCCGATAACCGACTTTACAGACAACCATTTGTTTTTTTTGTACAGATTATATCCTAAGAGTTAAAGTATAACAGATAACGGATGTACATCCGTTGTTTGTGATGGCAAACTGAATTTCCGTCTCAAAAGTGGCAAAATCGGTCATACCCTTATTGTTGTCAGTCACCACTATTTTTGAACCGCATAATCTTGCAAAAAACAGGCTGCCCCTAACGCTATTAGATTGAATAACTATAGAAAAACAACTGACGAACTGTTGAAAAATTAACAAGTAGTGTATTTTTGTTCTAATTTTGAAAAATGAATCGCAAAGTTTTTATTCTAATAACGATATTTCAATATGTTGTAGGTACTTATAGAAACTTTTTTGCATTTTTTAACACTGACTGTTCCGAAAAGACGACGATGAAATCAAAGCACATGAGTAGACCAAAGGACCAAAGGTCGCTAGTCGCTGTCAAAGGATGGGATAGGAAGAAAGTAGGATAGTCTCCTACTATCCTACTTTCTTCTTATCCTATCTTTTCTATTTTTGAAGTGAGAACATCTTATAAATTGGTGAACACCTGCACTCTCAAAAAAGTGTGACGTCATGCGTACCGTTCCGGGAACTCGTCATGTTATTGACAAGGTAACCATAGCAACGTATTATCGTTGATGATGCCACAGTATGATTAAACAAGGACCAGGGGCCTTATTCTGCTATTTGGCCAACCATTGTCATTATATCGAGACTCTATTGATATTATATCGAGATTGTGACTTTATTTGGTATTCTGCTAAAGTTTTAATAACATCGCAATATAATCACTATGGAGTCTCAATGGTATGGTAATATATGCTAGATGAATATATGCTATACACAGCTTCTCTTGGTTTATTACCAGCACATACCTATTCAACAAGAAACGGTAACTGTCTAGATCATATACTTTTAAAAACAGATTTGCCAGCCATTGCTGTCGTTTTGGAAACTCACATTACGGATCATTTGCCAACAATAGTATCCTTATCACGTACAACAACATCAGAGTACAAAAAAAGAAGACAATTGCGTCTCGACTATGTATCCATAGCTAATTGTATCAGTAGTACTAACTTTGGGCCGATTATGCTAGAAGAAAACGCCAACTTAGCTATGGAAATGTTTATCAGTACTCTGCAATCTATAATCAATCAAAATTCAAAACTAGTGCAAGTAAGTAGTAAAACAAGAATTTTAAAACCTTGGATTACACCGGGTCTACTTCGATGTATCCGAAATCGGGACAAAATGCATCGTAAACTTAAGTATGATCCGGAAAATGCAATGCTCAAACTCACTTACAAACGCTATCGTAACTTTTGTAATTTACTTTTAAGAAAATTGAAACGTCTATATGAGCAGAACGAATTTGAGAAAGCTAAAAATAACCCTAAGAAAACCTGGGATGTAATTAACGTAATTACATCTAGACATAATAAGTCAAACCAACCTACGGAACTATTACGAATCTCAGAGAGTGAAAGTGCATCTCTAAATACTGTTAATGCCTACTTTGTTAACATAGGTAAGAATTTGGCCTCTCGAATACCAGCTGTCCCCGACACGGGAAAGTCGCTTCCATGTGATAAAGATCTATCTAGTAATTCCTTAGTCATACTTCCAGTGTCCGAAGTAGAAGTCGCTGGCATAATCAAATCTTTACGTAGTGATTGTGCTACTGGATTTGATCTGATCCCTGCGAGAGTTATTCAGAAGTCCTTGCCATCTCTAATCAGCCCAATAACTTATTTATGTAATCGTTGTATAGAATCTGGGGTTTTCCCAAATGCCCTCAAAAAGGCGTTGGTTACCCCGGTTCACAAGGATGGAGATAGAGACCGTGTCACAAACTATAGACCTATTTCGGTACTCAGTGCCTTAGCTAAAATTCTTGAGAAGATTCTTAACAACTGTTTGACTGGCTATCTGGCCAAATACAAAATTATATCATCGAATCAGCACGGGTTTAGGTCTGGTCTGTGTACTGAAGATGCTGTAGCTAAACTTAGTGAATCAGTTGTTGAGAAAATAGACGCTAAAAAGAAATGCTATGGCATATTTTTGGATCTTTCTAAGGCCTTTGACACGGTCTCTATCCCAATTTTACTCAAAAAACTCGAAGAAATTGGTGTACGTGGTCTGGCACTTAAAATTTTCAAAGATTATCTCAGTAATCGCACGCAGTCAGTTAAGATTGACGGTGTAGTAAGTGATGAAGAAACCATTAGCTATGGAGTTCCGCAGGGGAGCATTTTGGGCCCAACATTGTTTCTCGTATATGTCAATGCCCTTTGTCAACTAAAATTGCCTTCTTGTGAAATATACACTTACGCTGATGACACCGTTCTCTTAGCTTACGGGAAAACTTGGGATAGTGCTAGAGATAATGCTGAAGATGCTTTACGCTGCGTGATTAAATGGCTCTCCTCTAATCTATTGACTCTTAATCTAGATAAAACCAAATTCATTCGCTTCTGTATTCCACACTCACCCATACAGCCTCCTTCATCTTCGGGACTGTTAAATGCCCATAGCTGTGCAAGCAGTGACTTACCTTGTGCTTGCTTGTCATTAACAAGAGTTACTTATATTAAATATTTAGGTGTAGTGATTGACGAAAAACTCTCGTGGAGACAGCATGTTGAATATGTGTCTGGACGAGTAAGGAAGTTAATGTATATATTCAAAACACTTCGCTATTCTGCTGATGCCAATTTAATGCGAACCGTCTATACATCCTTATGCCAATCTATTTTAAGATACTGCATTCCTGTCTGGGGCGGTACACATAAAACTATTTTACTAAAATTAGAAAGGGCACAACGTGCCATTCTTAAGGTGGCTTACTTCAAACCACGTAGATACTCCACTGCTCAACTATATACAGAATACCACTGTATGAATGTAAGACAACTTTTTATCCTTTGTGCTGTTCTCAGACTTCACTCCCTTTTACCATCTTTACAAAAAAAAGCTCCAAAAAGACCTGGGAGTTTGGTTTGCCCTCCAGTACCATGTAGAACAGACTTTGCTAAATCACAATCTAGAGCAACTAGTCGGCGAATTTACGAAACATTAAACAAGGGTCTTCGCATATTTGGCCTAAATAGAATTGAGGTGAGAAATAGGTTGCAAGAATGGTTACTTACACTTGGCAGTGAGGAAACAGAAAACTTTTTGCAAAATGCTAAATAGTTACTTACATTAGTTAATAATGTTAGTGGGTCTAACCACAGACTCCTTTTTATGTTAATTTTAAGTACGGTTTTACTTTTGAATTTTCAATAGAGCATAAGTAAAATACATTGCATGCATTAGAATAAAGTGTAAAGTGTTCAACCTATTAATAAGTAATTTAATCTTACACGGTTTAGCTAAATGGAAACTGAATTATGAATCTTTGGTACACTGATTCCTAAAATACAAGCTAGTCTTAGTTTAGGAATCAGTTTTTTGTCACAATTTGCATATTATTTAGAAACTGAGATTTCATTACCTACCTATATATAAACCTATGTTTGTGTGTAAGTTAATATTGTATTCATTTTTACTGCAATAAAACATTTATTATTATTATTATTATATTTACCTTGCAGGTGTTGCCTAGCAACATGGTATATGTTGCTAAGCAATATACCGTTTTGACAACTATCGAGATTCCATTAAGCCACGATTGTAGAGCAGAACACAAAAGTGAGTCAGTGGTGTGTCAGTGGTGTCTCGATAGAATAGTCAACGTTAGTAGAATACCAATTTGACATGTAATGTCATATTTTTGACATTAAATTTCTATTACGATTATATCGACACACTATTCAAACACAATTGTGTTAGCAGACTTAGGCCCCAGGATTGTTTTCATACAACGCTCTAGGATTAGTAGGTACACTACTTACTACAAGCTTGACGTGCGTGTGTGCGTGACTAGGCTTGTGTTATGGTGACAAGTGACCAATAGAAGACTTATTATACTTAAGTAAAGGAAAAATAAAGAAAAAAAATAAACCCGACTTTACAGACAATCATTTTTTAAGTCGGTTTTTTTGCATTAAAATGAGCATTAATCAAATAACTTAGGAAGCTAAACATTTACCCAAGGCGGCAATAAACCCAACTTAATTAAAAACAAAAGAAACAAGGGTCTAGTTTTACGATAGAAGACGCACAGAACTATGTTTGTAGACCTCTCCAAACAATTGGACACTTGTTTAGAAAATAATGTTTGACTTTACTTTCATTAAGAAGGGGGTGTGTGGTCACGATGTTTGGATGGTGCTATGCTATTGATTGTATTGGTTCGAATTAATTTGGAATTAAATTCAGAACGATGCAAAGTACTTCATGATAAATCGTGTAGGTATTTAATTGTTATATTGCCTTGAAAAATGAAAATTTTAAATTTGGAAATTAGAATCCATAATTTATAAGCAGGTAAATACGTATAGGTACAGTCGGCTGCATAATTGCAGTCCCCGGTAGAGCTCAAAAATTACCATTATTGGGATGTTTCAATTCTAACACTTTTGTTTTATAAATTCATGAGTTAGGAGACTTTAAACTTCACCTATAGCAGGTGCCTAGAATATTGCTTGTGTTGAAAACATTCATCTAAAAGCCGTTTTGGAGCTCTACGGTGGGTCTGCAATTATGCAGCCGACCGTACCTATGCAAGAGTCCCGTTTTTGTCTTGAAGTAAGGAACTCTACAAATAATAATGCAGACGTCCTTTCCTAATGAGACATCAAAGTCTAATAAAGATACCTCAATCAAACAGATGTCCTCCTTTTTTCTAGTTTATACTATTAGAACCTTAGAGAAAGGACAATATTATTATGGAGAGTGCTCGCAACCGAGTATGATAATTCGCTGTAAATTGGAAACAGTTCTTAAGATGAATTGAGATTATTGTTGTGGGATAAAAATTAGTGGTATATAATGGGACTAAATCTAATTATGCACTCGTATGAATTCGGTGACATTTCGTATGCTTGTCTTATACAATTTATTACCTAGATGTCTTGATATCCGAAAAAATATATTATGACTTTGAGGAAACTGGTAAAATGTAAAGTTGAAAACAAACATGCAACAACAACATTCTCGCGCGGAAGCATAATAAAACATACGAGTATACAGATACGCTTTCGTAGTCGGGTAAGATACGACTACTTCTTACGATCGGATAATGGTACGTTTTAATGTGAAAGGGTACCTGCGCGCTCTCCATACAAACGTAGTCGACTGTTTCCTCCCTGGATAATGACACTACCACAAATATTTTTGTGCCATAAAACCTATAACTGCCATGACTATGCCCCTATGTTTTGGTTTTTTCATTTTCTAATTATCATAGAAATTAAGATTATAAAAATAAAAAAATAAAAAAATAGGAGCATGGTCATGGCAGTTATAAGTTTTATGCACTAAAAATATTTGCTCTAGTGTCATTATCCAGGGAGAAAACAGGCGACTACGTTTGTAATAGTTTGTATGGAAAAAGCCTCCGGTACCCTTTCCTCTTAAGTACAATTTTACTTTTGTCCCAAAGTTTAGACTTAAGTGCGTGGGTATATGCCACATTTATACCGTAACAAATATATTCAAATACCTTGAAGTTATTTTTATTATGTCAACGGTAGGTAGAAGTTGAAAACAATAGGAAAAATAACAACTTAAGACGTAGGTAATCAAATTTGTAATTGGGTGACTCAGTGATGTGTAACTGGGATCTTCCGGTAGAAACCCCGCCGAATAGGCAGTGAGTGACACCAGCTCTCTACCTAGAAATCATACTCTAAGATTCAAACTTAATAAAGGGTTCAGTATAACAAGTCAATTGTTACTTTGACCAATCGATTACTACCTAATGATGACCCATCAACGGTTAAAATTACAAACATAATTTTAAACAAAACGATTCGAAAATAACCCCTGTCACTCTAAAAATAGGGTCCAGACTTAACGAACTATGAATTGCCATCTCCGACTAATCTTACAAACTTATTTCAAACGCAACTTTTTAAAAATAAATCGTATTGCAACAGAAATAAGGTTCAATTGAAATAAATATGTAAGCTGGCCAAGGGGTCCTTCGAAATATTGAAGCTATTAACAATCTGTTGTACCACTTTGTATTTGGAATGGGAAGTTAATTGAAAAAAGTGAAGCTTCTTAAAAAAAAATACTGCGAGAATTAAGATTTTTTTCTAATCGGTGTGGCGGTTATCTATCCAGAGTTAAGAGTTATTGATAATCATAATGTAAGAAATGGTAGAGGGCTTCATCTATTCGATTTCGTAGCAGAATGCCTACCTACTATCGAACTTGACGACCTCTGTGGCGCGTCGGGCGAACACCCGACTGCGACGCAGAAGGTTGCGGGTTCGATTCCCGCCGGGAACAAGTATTTATGCTGACCATAAATTCTTGTTTCTGGTTCTGGGTGTTTCCTATATGTATAATATGTATATATTTACAAAAAAAAAAAAGTATATAAGTAGTTTATCCGTTATCTGGCACCCATAACACAAGCATTAAGTTGCTTAGCTTGGGGCTGGATGGCGATGTGTAATATGTCCTGAAATATTTATTTATTTATTTATAACTTAGCTGAGTTTTTAAACTTTCATAGATTCTGTACAGCACAATCAGCACAAAGACAAAATTACTAAAGTCGCATACTTTAGATCGCGTCGCGCTATGCCTACTTTCCTCTAAAGATATAACCCTTACAAAAAAAAAAATCGACTAATATTGCAATGCTTTTTTGGAAATTTATAAGTTACGTACCTTTACAAACAACGTTTCTAATGCTGCAATGGTTTTCAGAATTTTTTGAGTTAATTCGAAAATCATCAGACTTTTTAAATAAAAGTCCTTCAGACATACAACAGCCGATAAAACTTAAAAAAAAATTATTTTAAGATTCGTTGATTCCCCTAAATTCTGATCAAATGTAATCAAAACCAATTCCAGACAAACAGTCCCATCATGTCACGATAGATGATGCTAACTAAAAAGGTAAACAGAAAAAATACTTACCTGACAGAAAAAAAACTCTTACTTAAGAGGAAAGGGTACCGGGGCTCTCTCCATACAAACTATTACAAACGTAGTCGACTGTTTTCTCCCTCGATAATGACAGTAGAGCAAATATTTTTGGTGCATAAAACTTATAACTGCCATGACCATGCCCCTATTTTTTGTTTTTTTATTTTATTTTATTTTATCATATTTCTATGATAATTAGAAAATGAAAAAAACTAAAACATAGGGGCATAGTCATGGCAGTTATAGGTTTTATGGCACAAAAATATATATGCTAGTGTAATTATCCAGAGAGGAAACAGTCGACTACGTTTGAATGGAGAGGGCGCAGGTAGCCTTTCACCGTAATTAAAAAATATCTTAATATATATAAATCTCGTGTCACAATGTTTGTCCTCAATGGACTCCTAAACCACTTAACCGATTATAATAAAATTCGCACATCCAATTAACTTGAACTTCAGTTCGATCCAACTTGAGAGATAGGATAGCTTACATACCGATATTCCCACGGGATCGGGAGTTACGCGGGTGAAACCGCGGAGGGCAGCTAGTATATTATAAATTCTTAACATTTGCTTTCATACTACAAAGACTTAATTTTTATTGAAGTTTTTTGACCCTATAAAATTTGGTCCAAGGCAAGCCTAGACAATTCCCCATTTAAATAACGCCATCTATCAAATAATTTAGAACTAGGTACATAGTATAAGAAAATCAATTCCCATATCTCAAACTCCAAGCTGAAGACAATCGAATTTGTCAAAGTTCGAACGAAGGAAGTCCAGTCAATTAGTCAAGGAACAAGTGAAGTTGTTACTTGACTTAATTGTAAGTTCTGGTGAGGAATTAGTCGAAGTGGACAGTTGTCTATTTGTCAACTATCTGTTAAGTTTGATACAAGTTTTGAAGTTCAAGTTAATTGGAGTTAAGTTACTTGTTTTGTTCGGTCTAACTCAAGGGTAAGCAACTGTTTAGACTGAAAACTGGTAGTAGAGGGCCTTATTTAACTTTGTTAATGACGTCACGAAGGAAAAATGTAATCACTACATAGTATAAAACAAAGTCGCTTTTTCTGTCCTTATTTCCCTTTGTATGCTTAAATCTTTAAAATTACGCAACGGATTTTGATGCAGTTTTTTTAATAGATAGAGTGATTCAAGAGAAAGGTTTATATGTATAATACATGCATAATATAGCCGTGCGATGCCGGGACGGGTCGCTAGTAAAAAATAAAGTCACTTTTCGCCGTCCCTATGTCCCTATGTCCCTTTGTATGCTTAGATCTTTAAAACTAGGCAAAGGATTTTGATGCGGTTTTTTTAAATAGATGGAGTGATTCAAAAGGAAGGTTTATAATAATATGTATAATACATGCATAATATAGCCGTGCGAAGCCGGGGCGGGTCGCTTTAAAAAATAAAATATTTTCGTCATATCTTTTCCATTCGATGACTTGCTTCTAGACGCGTATGTAGGTGAATTATATTTTTTTTGCATTAATGCTCTCCGTTGCGGGTACTTTTCTTTGGCAATCAATCTGCACTAATATAATAAAGAGAAAGTCTTTTTTGTTTGTAACGAATAGGCTCCGAAACTACTGGACCGATTTTGATGAAACGTGGATACATTGATTCAATAACATAGGCTACTCTTTATCCCGATCATGGATAAAGTGCCGGAAGTTTTTCGCACTTTCTTGTGAAATAAAAACCGGATATTTTGTACTACTCGTTTTTTTTCTTCAAATTTAATAACGCACGATACAAAGAACTGGCCATATGCACTTTATTCAAATTCAAAAATCGAACGTTACGTTTTTAAACATCTGGCGCATGGTTCCGATAAGGAGTTCCAACGTCTTAAGAAATAGGGTTGTCACCCTTGAGTTCCTACACATCCTTTAAAAAAGTCATACAGTGTGACGAACGCGTGCCAAAAGATCTAATTGCAAACTTCGTTACACTCTTATTTCGTAGACATAAGGTTTAATTTGGTGCTAAAATTATAATGAGTTGTAGGGTGAGCATGTTTATGGAAATAGGAGACATCCGTTCGTGTGTCAAGCACGCGTTGTTCTTTTAAAGTGACCAGGTGGCTACTTATTAGATTTTATTATTTAAAGGATTTTTTTTTAAATACCTACCTACTAATAATCACTATCACTACATAGTATAAAACAAAGTCGCTTTCTCTGTCCCTATATGTAGGTATGCTTAAATCTTTAAAACTACGCAACGAATTTTGATGCGGTTTTTTTAAATAGATAGAGTGATTCAAGAGGAAGGTTTATATGTATAATACATGCATAATATAGCCGTGCGAAGCCGGGGCGGGTCGCTAGTATTATACTAAGCGACATTCCTAACTAATACAACATTAATCCTAACTAATATTATAAATCTGAAAGTTTATTAATTTGTTTCATCCCTCTTCATGGTGAAACTTATCGATGGATGAAAATCTAAATCGATAGTTTAAAGGATGGAGAACAATAAAGAATACTTTTAATACCGAAATTCCCGCGGGTAAATTACGCGGGTAAATTTTTGAAATTTAATTTCCTTAAGGTTTGGTAATAAATCTTATCCTATTTATGAATACTTACCTATTCACATTAAAATTAAGAAGTCTGTTTTTAAGTTTGTTAGGTGTGTTTCACTAATTTACTGATTATTTAGTACAACCAAGACCGCAGGACCTAATTAGTGTTAAATTCGAATATTTATAATTTTTCTTAGTAACTCGTACTAAGAAATATTACGAATATTCGTTAGAGTTTTACTTCGGTGCACAATTATAAACAAGAAGAGGTAACGTTCCTCAATAATGTACCTACCTTCAGGGTGTTCAAATCGTGGGTCGCTCCACCTCTTTATTGATACCAGTTGTACGGTCGGCAGCATAATAAAATTGCAGACCCACCGTAAACTTATAAAATTACTATTATTGGAATGTTTTCATTTTAATAATTTTTGTTTGATAAATTCATGAGTTAGAAGACTTTAAACTTCAACTAAAGCAGGTGTCTAGGATCGTACTTGTGTTGCAAAAATTCTTATACTAGCCGTTTTGGAGGTGCGGTGTATCTGCAATTATGCAGCCGACCGTACATCTATGGTACAAGTGGTTAGTATTAGACTGTTTGACGTGATAACGTCTTTTAAATCTATGAATATCGTACTGTGCACTTACAAAAAAGTGTCATGTTATTCACATGGTTGATAACCATAGCAACGTTATCATGTTACGGGAACGTGAGTTATTGACAAGGTAACCATAGCAACGTATTATCGTTGCTATGGTTACCATCAAATCGTCCCTAAACCGACAATTACTTTACAGATAACCATTGTTTAGGGTTTCGTACCCAAAGGGTTAAAGCGGGTCCCTATTACTAAGACTCCGTCTGTCTGTCTGTCACCAGACTGTATCTCATGAACAGTGATAGCAGACAGTTGAAATTTTTACAGATGATGTATTTCTGTTGCCGCTATAACAACAAATACTAAACAGAATATAATAATACGCAACTTTTTGTGCGCGAGACCGACTCGCACTTAGCCCGTTTTACGACTAACGAATTCAATCGATTATAGAACATTATCCTTTTAGGAAGTCGGTTATAATATTAAAGAAATAAAAATGATTGCGACCCTAAGTTTGTACCACCTTTATAAGGGCTCGTGACGATATGACCGTTAAAAATAAGTCACCGTGCAATACTTCCTACAACAGGGTTGGATTTAGTATATTTAGCCGACTGCAAGGAATGGGTTATGTTTTTCGCGCATATATTTTTGAAGTTATAATTCTTTAGGCGCGTTATAAAAAAATGATGAGCGTAATATTTTAAGATGCGCACGCATCAGTGTAACACTAAAGTTACAGGTTGAAGCTGCGTAACACAAAAGTTACAGGTTGAAGCTGCGTAACACAAAAGTAACAAGTTGAAGCTGCGTAACACAACAGTCACAGGTTGAACCTGCATAACATAAAAGTAACAGATTGAACAAAAGTTACAGGTTGAAGCTGCCCGCAAAATAAATATCAGACGAACGGACGAACAGTCGGACAGACAGACGGACTTAGGTACAACTTCTAGGAGTATAACTACTCACGCGCGTACCTACATAATTATACGCATCCATTTTTTTATTTGTTTGTTTGTAATATTCTTTCTTCATATCTTCCAAACCACTCGATGAATTTATTAAGGGTTAACTAGCCTGAAATAAATGTTTTTTTTTTTTAATTTTTATTAAATTAAGATATCGTTGGATTTACTCATTATAATCCAAATGTTCTTTGATAGGTGACATAATTAATTTTTGATTAGGTACTCATCCAGAGTACCTAATCAAAAATCACTCCTTATGAATCCCAACTCCAAATGAATCATACCAAATTTTATCAAAATCGGTGAAGCAGTCTCGAAGTCTATTCGTTAAAAACAAAAAAGATCTTTGCTCGTTGTAATATTAGCGTCCACTGCTCAGAAGGTGGATGAAAAAAAATCAAACTAAAATGATTTTTATGAGCATTTTATTTCACGAAAAATTTCTGATTAAAAAAAAATCTATTCCAAACAGACTACTAAAATTTCATTTTTTTTTATGATCATTAAAAACCATGTTTTGTGACATTAAAATGTTAATGTCATTAATTGTCAAAATTAACGTTTTTTTTTTCCAGTTATGGCTTCGCACAGTTTGTGCATATAGTAATATTTTGCATCAAGTTATGGCCCGATTTATAGAAATCGGGCTCAAAGTGTTTCAAGATGGTACTTGACCATCTTGAAACACTTTGAAACACGTCAAGTCACAGTTTGTCAAGTCCGGGGTCATAGTAAAGCGGTGGCTACTTTACTATAACCTTGTAGGAGATTTTGGAGGCAACGAGAAAAGTCCATGTTTGACACTGATTTTTACTTTCACTACACTTGTGCACTTTCACGGAACTAAATTAGATAACTTTCCACCAGAATTATACAATTTAACTCGGTTTACAACTAAGTTTCGTGTAAATAAAACTGCAGCACGACATGTTGTTGGCTCGTTCCCGCCAAAACCTCTCAAAAAATTAACGTTTAAAATATAATTTGGAAATTTACATTTAGCCGGTCCTTGGCCTATATAGATTCCTATTTTTTTTTTTACTGATTATAAATTGTTGTTTTTTTAAATTGTCTAAGTACCTATGTCGTTTTTATTAAAAAAAAATTACCACTGAACACATTTTCCCTGAATCCGTCCCCGTATTTATCGCTTGCTTTTATTACGCACAAAGCTATAATCGTGAAGAAAGCTAACAAAACAAACCTTTATACCGTACCTGGTGTACACACACCCTATTATTATAGCAATAAGGACTATTTTACATTATAACCATGTAAGCACGTCTTAACTATTCCAAATTCGGAATTAGACTAATAAACAGTAGAGTCGTATTCGGACTAATTAGTTTGTAAGTGACTCCATAAAAGGAGTTTTTATACTTTATTTTTTTATAGAATTGTGTATTTTTTTAAATAAACATTGTGGGACAATTCACACAGTCTGGCCCCAAGCTAAGCAACTAGTCTTGTGTTATGGTTGCCAGATAACGGATAGAATACTTATATACTTTTCTTTTGTAATATAAGTATACATAGTATGCCTACATACAGAAACACCCAGACCAGAAACAAATAATAATATCACTACATAGTATAAAACAAAGTCGCTTTCTCTGTCCCTATGTCCCTGCTTAAATCTTTTAAACTACGCAACGGATTTTGATGCGATTTTTTTTAATAGATAGATTGTTTCAAGAGAAAGGTTTATAATTATGTATAAAACATGCATAATATAGCCGTGCGAAGCCGGGGCGGGTCGCTAGTATGTATATAAATATTTGTTTAAGGCGGGAATGGAACCCGCAACCTCCTCCCAGTCCTCTGTAGTCGGTTTGGCTCAAAGCTGTCAAGATCGTCAAGGAAAGAGAATGTAGTTAAACTAACCTTTTTGTTAAAAATAAATTTAAAAAATGGTTTATTAAAGAAATTATACATCATCTTTTATATTTAAAATACACATAAACGTTATCAGTTAAAATGGCATAACGACCGTGAAGCTAAACAAGAAGAGATAAAAACGAAGTTAGTATAAGTAATGAATCATTTAACAAAGAAGAACAAGGATTAGCTACATCTTTTTTATTATTAGAATGTAGGTATTATGTACGAAAAATAAACGAGTACCTAACCTAGTTTAAACTCATATAAAGATTTACAGTAATTAAGGAAGACATACAGTTTTAAAATTTTAAACTTTTGATATCGTATTTTAATATCCAGTTAAAAATTAAAATATGGTGTCAAAACTAAAATGTGTCAATGCTGTTTTTAATTAAATCTATTTTTATTATTATAAAAAACAACAGCTGTTCAAAATAAATTAAAACAAAATCGACTCCATTACCTTGTTCGATACCCAAACAAGCCAAGGGGATCGAGGGTCCAACGTAACGTCTTTTCTACCCTACCAAGACGTATAGTTCCTTACCAGACAGTGCCTTGAGCGGGTCCACCGCAAATATACAACCAAACTCTTTTGTTTATAATTATTCTAAATTTAAAATTTTAAATAAAACCTTTGTGTTCCTTATAAAGTGTCAAACTTCTTTTTAAATTCTAAATTTAAATCTTCTTGGTGTTTCGACGCCTGTCAAAATATTGAAACTATTCCGAATTTAAAAGTTTTTCTGTTTATTAGTTTTAAAAAGTATGAATATAGAATCTTCTTGTCTATTTATTTGTTACGTGCCAGTGTTTTGTGAAAGTGCAATATTATAGTGATAATATGTGAATGAGATGGTCTGAAATGGTGCTTTATTATATTAATGGATTAAGAGGATTGAGAAGCTGATCTTCGTAAGGTAAGAATTAGTATAATTATTATTGTTTTTATTTTATTTTTATCAGCGTTTCTTTGAATAAAATTTGATAATTTTGGTGACATTTTATTCAATTTAATTCAATTAATGATGAAGTTAAATTATTTCTGTCACACTGAGTAAAAATTCAGTGAAAAATTATATATTCGACAGGGCTGCATGGGTTAATAGCTTTTAATTGCCCTTCCGGAGGTATAAAAAACAAGAAACAAAATCAAGTCGGCTGTTTTATGGACGCAGCCTCAATGGAGTACCTGTGACGTCACTTATGGTACTCGTTACACCGTTACATTTGGTTTTAGCTAGTGACCCCGTACTCTACAAACCTCTTTTCGTTTTTAGGGTTCCGTACCTAAAGGCTAAAAACGGGACCCTATTACAAAGACTTCACTGTCCGTCCGTCTGTCTGTCACCAGGCTGTATCTCATGAACTGTGATAGCTAGACAATTGAAATTTTCACAGATTAAGTACCTATGTATTTCTGTTGCCGCTATAACAATAAATACTAAAGACAGAATAAAAAATGGTTGTCTGTAAAGTCGGTTAACGGACGATAATTTTACGTGATAACGTCAAAAGATTTTTTTTATATTTTTTTCGTTAACATAAGTCTTCTATTCGTCACTCTTCACCATAACACTAGCCCAGATGAGCGATATTATTATTTAATATTCTGTTTCCTAACGGACGAACGGACGCGTCATAGTCATGTTACCATGACGGATGACGTCACACACTTTTTTGGGAGTGCAGGTTTTCCATCAATTTATAAGTGATTATCACTTTAGAAAATTAAGTGGTGCCCCTTTACCTATAAAATGGTGCGGAACCCTTCGTACGCGTGTCCAACTCGCACTTGGCCGGTTTTATTAAATCGATTTAAACGCACTTTGCTTTTTTTGTTGTTCACTTGTTTAATGAATGAAGTAGGTATAGTAGGTAAGTATATACACACCGTACTACAGTAGTTAATGAATTAAAAGTTCGATTCATAAAAATTAACTGAAAATAATACGGTACCTACCCCGGCCCCGGGGTGACGTCATAATTGGCCGCGACACCCACTTTCACCCGGTCCGGTAATTGGGGCGGGATCGCGAAAAAACACGTATATTTTTAAACCGTTTTAAACGAAATAAAAATGTAATGAGTTATTGATTGTGACGGGGTCATTGCACCGACACGGCCTTGGTATTACGTTGTGTCAAGGTTTTGTTTACGTGCACACTTTGCTGGTAGTAGTATTTTTTTTTAAGTTGCTTAAAAAATTTTGAGTACGAATGGTATTGTAATTCAAAAGCTAAGTAATTTAGCCTAGCTCGTAGGTTTAAAGTAGAGAGTAGGTTAGAATATAGATGAGCAAAATGAGCAAGACAAATTTTGAATGCGCTGTATGTAGGTATCTCGTGTGTATCTCGCAAATGAACTATTACAATAATAAACTAGATTGTCTACAAATGTAGCGTAGCTCCTAGGTTTGTAGCACGGTTAGTTTAGGTTAGAAAATGAACGAGCAAAATGAGCGAGGTTCTTGTTTGTACTGTAATTCGTAGCATTTATTGTTATGAATTAAAAGAATAAACTAAATTGTCTTCAAATGTTGCGTAGCTCGTAGGTTTTTAGCATGGTTAGATTAGGTTAGAAAACAGACGAGAGAACTGAGCAAGGCACGTGTTTGTACTGTTACCTATGTATCTCGTAGCAAATGAACTATTACAATAAACAAGTATGTTTACAAATGTAGCGTAGCTCGTAGGTTTGTAGCACGGTTAGATTAGGTTAGAAAATGAACAAGCAAAATGAGCAAACTCTTGTTTGTACTATAATTCGTAGCATTCATTGTTATAACTTAAACAATAAACTAGATTGTCTACAAATGTAGCGTAGCTCCTAGGTTTGTAGCACGGTTAGATTAGGTTAGAAAATGAACGAGCAAAATGAGCGAGACTCTTGTTTGTACTGTAATTCGTAGCATTTATTGTTATGAATTAAAAGAATAAAAACTAGATTGTCTTCAAATGTTGCGTAGCTCGTAGGTTTGTAGCACGGTTAGATTAGGTTAGAAAACGAACGAGTAAAATGAGCACGGCTCTTGTTTGTACTGTAATTCGTAGCAATTATTGGTAACTTTAAAGAATAAATTAGATTGTCTACGAATGTAGCGTAGCTCTAAGATTATTAGCACGGTTACATTAGGTTAGAAAACGAACGAGCAAAATGAGCAAGGCACCTTTAGTTGCTTAGCCTGGGGCTAGATGGCGCAGTGTACAATCCTGCAATATTTATTTATTATAATAATTCATAGCATAAACCATATGATATTTTAACAAATGTTAACAAATGAAGCGTAGCGTTCACAACAGTAGTGAAGTTCGTATCAAATGGTTTTACAAGATGAGGTTAGAAAATGATACAATCACAATAAGCATTTTAGTTTTGCTTTTTCGCTCGTATCATTTTCTAACCACAAGCAACCGTTACGATTTCTGCCAGCCTGTCAGCTGTTGACATTTAGATAAGATAACAATCACAAATACCACAGAGCCTCAAGACGAAAGTTTTTCAACCAATGTGTGTTACCAGTGATGACATACGGATCCGAGACGTGGTCGCTGACTATAGGCCTCGTTCATAAGCTCAGAGTCGCTCAGCGGGCTATGGAGAGAGCTATGCTCGGAGTTTCTCTACGTGATAGAATCCGAAATACGGAAATCCGTAGAAGAACCAAAGTCACTGACATAGCTCTCAGGATTGGTAAGCTGAAGTGGCAATGGGCAGGTCATATAGCTCGCAGAACTGACAACCGCTGGGGAGTAAAGGTTCTCGAGTGGCGGCCACGATGCAACGCGAAACCGAGTGTTGGGAGACCAGCTGCCCGGTGGACCGACGACATTGTGGCGGTCGCGGGTGGGTGGATGGAGGCGGCTCAGGACCGCTGTTTGTGGCGTCGTATGGGGGAGGCCTATGTCCAGCATTGGACGTGTATGGGCTGACATGATGAACAAAATATAGCAGGTGTTGAAGTAAGATATTGTGCGACTATTTATTCAGTACAGCAGTGGCGATGGGTGATATTTCTTAAAAGGTAAGCGGATAAAACAACAATAGCAACAAAAAATCCTCAATTTCCTCAACTTCTTGTCCATCCAAAGGTTGCCTGAAAGAGCGATAAGGCCGCCTTTTGTAACATTTACACTTAAGCTTTGTTTTCTATATTTTATGCAATTTAAATTAAATTCATCAAGAGCGAGTCGGTTTCGAAGGGTTCCGTTCCATTAGATTCTGTTTTTAGTATTTGTTGCTAAAGAAATACATCATCTGTGAAAACAATTGTCTAGCTATCACGGTTCATGAGATACAGTCTGGTGAAAGACAGACAGACGGACAGTGGAGTCTTAAGAAAAGGGTCCCTTTGGGTACGGAACCCAAAAATAGATTTTACCTATGTGTTTTGTTAGCTAGTCTTATCATCATCACTACTCACTACATAGTATAAAACAAAGTCGCTTTCTCTGTCCCTATGTCCCTATATCCCTATGCTTAAATCTTTAAAACTACGCAACGGATTTTGATGCGGTTTTTTTAATAGATAGAGTGATTCAAGAGGAAGGTTTATATGTATAACTAGCGACCCGCCCCGGCTTCGCACGGCTGTATTATGCATGTATTATATCTAAAAACCTTCCTCTTTAATCACTCTATCTATTAAAAAAACCGCATCGAAATCCGTTGCGTAGTTTTAAAGATCTAAGCATACAAAGGGACATATGGACATAGGGAAGGCGAGAAGTGACTCTATTTTATACTATGTAGTGATAGTGATACATGCATAATATAGCCGTGCGAAGCCGGGGCGGGTCGCTAGTTTCAAATACAGCTGATAAAAACCAAAACCCAACATGCAGTACGTAACTTTGCAACGACAGAATCCCCCAGCCACAAGAAGCGATTTAATTGTCCAAGAGATTTACGGCCGGTAGACATGGTTGCTAAATTGAAAATTCACTATAAATTAACCGAATGTTACCTACTGGACATTGTCTATTGATAATTGCAGGTTTAATGGTCGCTTTCTTCGTGAATTTGATTGTCTTATGTCGAAGTGGTTAGACCAACGCGGAAAATATCTCGATAGAGTTGTCTTAGACACAGTTTTTAGGTATCAACCGCTAAAATCCATAGAATGATATTCCTACTGTCGTAAAGTTGAAGAAATGTTTTTATTGTCATACACTTCGAAACACGATTAGAGTCATTTGTCTCGATAGAAATAAATCGTGAAAATCGTAAAAAATCGTCATTTTTTTTTAATTTTCAGTTTCACTGCAATTGTGAAGAAAAAAGTACAAAATTTATATTTTTAAAACAACCATTTCGCGTCGCGCTTGATGACTCTATCCCTGACTCTATACTTTTCTAAATCACCAAGTTAAGTACCAAAATGAATGAGGCAGATCTTAGGAAAACTTTCCTTGATTGTTTTAAAATAAGGGAAGATCTCCTAAGAATTTTCTCTCGTAGCCATTTCTGTATAGGTAATTAATTGACCCATTAGTGGTGCAGAAGATGAAGTTAGATTAAAATTAGTTCATTCATATTTTAGACGTTCTTTTTTGTCAATTTTATTCTTTAATACCTTACCCTCAAGAGGTAATCTCAAAGTAAACATAAAAAAGTAATTTGCCATATTTTTCCCCGCACACTTAACACCTTGCTCATTTTATTACAGCCATTTTAAATAAAACAACCAGATAAAAACTTCGATTCGTTTTAATGCAAACAAAGGTCTCATAGAAACATCGTAAATGGACTTTAGGTTTATCCCAAACATTATAGAGTAAGAGCACAATGTTTCGTCTCCATCAAAAAAGAATGACAGTATTCTGAACAACGTGAAACTTCTAAATCTTATCAACTCTTTTTCAACACAAGAAAAAATCAACCATCAAACAAAAAACAATCGAAATCAAACAGAATACGTTCCTTTTTCAAATATCCAGCTTTGTGTACATAAGCCTAAAACCTCGCACGTGTGAAAAAGATTTTATTTATCGACACTCTACCCCAGTTGGATCGGGAATCCGACCTAACACTTCGATGTTAAAGTTTATTTTCGTAAAACAAAGATGGCTACAATAAAAACCGTTCGAAATCCAAAGTTATTCGAATTGCGAAAATGTTAAAGGTGTGATAATAAAAAAGAAGTTAGCTTCTTACGTGCCATTACAAGGTGAGGGATATAGGTCCACGGGTGACGATTCCATTTTTAAAAGAAGAATTTTATGTTTTTTTTCTTAAATGTCGTCCGTTTGATGGCCAGTATTGTTTGATTTGAAAATAAAGGTTACCTTTTTATGTTTTTGAATAAATTGTTCGGGAGATTGGTCTTGATTTAAGAGGCAGTTTGTTTGAACAATATTTTTGTGTGGCCAAGGGTGAACCGCTCTATCTTATCGTGTAAAAGCATTCAGTTCAATTGTAGAACACTTCGATAATCACAACGTTTTAATGAGCCAAACAGCGTAGCTTTAATGAGCTTCATGTTTAAGGATTTTTAAAGATTATTTTTCATTAATTTAAAATAGTGTTAAGTATTTTATTATATTTTAGAGAAATAAATTTAATCGTGGAAAACATAGTTGAATACCATCCGTTGACAGGCAGTTGACAGCTAAGCGAGACTCGCTAACTCTATCGAGAGACAAGATTACTCTATTAGCGATATCGCCAATCGACAGATCTAAGGTTGCCTGGAAGCGCTTTAAGGTGAAAGGGTACCTGCGCTCTCTCCATACAAACGTGGTCGACTGTTGCCTTCCTGGATAATGACACTAGCACATTTTTTTTTCATTTTCTAATTATCATAGAAATTAAGATAAAAAATAAAAACCATTAAAACATGGTCATGGCAGTTATAAGTTTTATGCACCAAAAATATTTGCTCTAGTGTCATTATCCAGGGAGAAAACAGTCGACTACGTTTGTAATAGTTTGTATGGAGATAGCCCCCGGTACCCTTTCCTCTTAAGTTATAAGGCCGCCCAATTTGCCATATTTTTTAATTTTTAGTTTTTAATAAAAGTAAAAAATATAGGGTAGTTAGATAAATTTCGAGTGAGCTTATGAGAGAAAATATGTTTTATTTAATGTCTTCACAAATACATTAAATAAATTTAGTTCCTCAAAATACCGACTGCACTGACAATTGTGGTCATAATCACTTCACTATCACTATTATAGTATAAAACAAAGTCGGTTTCTCTGTCCCTATGTCCCTATATCCCTTTGTATGCTTAAATCTTTAAAACTACGCAACGGATTTTGATGCGGTTTTTTTTAATAGATAGAGTGATTCAAGAGGAAGGTTTATACACGCATAATATAGCCGTGCGAAGCCTGGGCGGGTCGCTAGTATGAATAATATGTTAAATAAAGTTATCTGTCTATCTAGTTAGATCTTCTTCATCATTTTACGATGTTATAAATAATCCCATCACATTGAAGTAAAGAATACTTCACTCGAGGGTTAGATTAAGTAAAGAATCAAGTTTTACGACCCTCACCCGCTATATTGCAAGGGTAACTGTTTATGACTTGTTGTCTTTTAAATTGTGTTTCAGGTAGAGATAAAATACAAAAAAAAGTGTCGCGGTACGTTTGGAACGAAGTTCCTTTCGACAGACGGACAGACGGACTGGCTGACAGACAGACAGACATATATCTATAATACAGGGTGATTTTTTATTGTGGACCTTCAGGGCTATATTCTAAACTATAAGAGATAGCGAAAAATACTGAAAGGAGTTGCATGCCCGATTTTGACAAAAAAAATGGTTGTCTGTAAAGTCTGTTTCCGGACGATAATTTTACGTGATAACGTTATAAGAAAACATTGATGGTAACCATGGCAACGATAAAACGTTGCTATAGTTACCTTGTCAATAACATGAGGCGTTCCAGTAACGACGCGTGACGTCACACTTTTTTGAGATTGTAGGTGTTCACCAATTTATAAAACGTTATCACGTCAAAATACATCATTTGACTTTTGAAAAATTCATTACCCTAGCCAGGAATCGAACCTGTTCATTTTGCCTATATGCCCTGAAGGAGAGATTAGTTTATCTTAGGGGTTTTTCGTTTCATTTTCGTAACGCTCAAACTGGATTAAACTGGATTTTTCATGCAATAGTTCCCGTCGCAAACCTGCGATAAGGAACTTTGTTGCAAAAAATCTAAACGGTAAGGTACGGTCGGAGTCAGAATTTCAGACCCATCGTAGTGTTCTAAAAATACTTTACTTATTCATAAGACTTGTTTTTAAATTGTGTTTCAGATAGAGATAAAATACCTATACAGTACCTACTCACTCGCTAATCCGCCACCATAAAAACCTAACCATCGGCGGATTACTGAAAACGGCGGATTATAATGTATAGGAACAATAAATTGAAAAAAAAAAAACAAAAATGTGTGCTTTATTTATATACTTATTTAAGAAATCAACAAACATAAATCTTTTATTAAAGTAATTACTCATTATTTCGAAAAAAATGTCTCTAATTTTGCGTGTTTTTTACCAAAATATATATTCTTGATAACTTCATCGCGCATTTTACGTAAATTTGCAACCATATCGCATGACTTTCCATTTTCTAAAAACGGCGGATTATAGATTAGCGAGAGAGTACTGTACTTACTTTAATAATCTAAACTAAGGTACGGTTAGAGTCAGAATTTAAGACCCACCGTAGCGTTCTAAAATTACATTATTTATTCATAAGACTTGTTTTCTAAATTGTGTTTCAGGTAGAGATAAAATACCTATGCAACAATAATCTGAACTAAGGTACGGTCAGTCAGAGTCAGAATTGCAGACCCACCGTAGAGCTCCATAACTGCTATTATTAGAATGTTTTCAACTCAAGCAAGATTCTCAGGTCTTGCTCGAGTTAAAGTTTAAAGTCTTTCAACTCATGAGTTTATTAGATACATTTTAATAGGTATTATTAGAATTGAAAAAAAAAATAATAGGAATTTTAGAACTCAACGGTGGGTCTGCAATTCTGACTTCGTTGGGTAATAAGGACCCACCTTAATTAAAAACTAAATATTTCGTAAAAATAAGAAAAACACCTTAAGGTGAAAGGGTACCTGCGCTCTCTCCATACAAACGTAGCCGACTGTTTCCTCCCTGGATAATGACACTAGCACAAATATTTTTGTGCCATAAAACCTATAACTGCCATAACTATGCCCCTATGACAATTTTTTTTTTACATATGATAGGTCAGCGTTTGACCACTATCACACCTGCCTGATGGTAGGTGACGATGCGGCCTAAGATGCGGACTATGTTTATTTTCTTGTTATTTTGTCACTAATAACATTGTTTTTAAAAAAAACTGCGTTTTGCGGGTTCATCAACCTTAGTGCATAGTGCAACGCATAGAGCCGCAAGACAGACGCTGATTCGCTTAAATAAAGAGAGCACCACAAAATTGACCAATCAAGGGCGGCATAGGGCATTTAGCGCAGTGCGTTCACTTATCCAAGAGCAACTTAAGTACTGTTTGTGTTTACGGGCGTCAGACTCAAAATAAAAACCTAGACAACTAAAACTATTCTTTTATTCAAAATCCAAGTCAAAATAAAAAATGGTAGGAGAGTTTTTTAATTTTTTTCGCAATCTACGTCAAAATTATATTTTTTTTATTGAAAATGGAAAAAATTATTGGATTAATTTGTCCATTTTCTGCACCTGACTCTACCTACTTTTATTTCTCATGATAAATGAACAGTATGTTTCTTCATTTTGCTCCACAACATATAATTTTAAACCAAATATCTGATAAGAAATATAAAATATTAAAAAAAATACATTCTAGCAGTTTTGAGTAAAATTCTTAGCAGAATCACGATTTTAAAAGACACGTAACGCCATCTATTATCAATATATCGCAAACAGATCATTAAGAAAAACATCTTCACTCGTTAATCCAACAAAAAATCAAACGAAACGGTATCAAAAATATAAGTAAAAAATCCCGGAACTCCTAGAAATACCCTCGAATGTAACCAGACTTTGTTTTGTACCAATTTTCTGTCACATCTATTCCAAAATGTGTGGACACAGACACGAAGCGATCAAAACGTCTGCAAAAAAATCAAATGAAAACTAAAAAATCAAAAAGATCCAAACGAAAATTCCCGTTGAATACCCAACGAAGTGAACGTTGCACTTTCACGATTAAAAAATATAAAAGACCTAAAAAAAGCTTGTGTGATATGAACCATCGTGGTTCTAATTATTGCCGCGAAGAACCTTAGCGCTAGTGTGCCGCGATTAGATAATTAGTTCTGCTACTTGACGCTGCATTCTAATGGCAGCACCAAAATCTTATTGGAATTTACACATCTACGTTTTTATTGTATCATAGTATTTTTTTTTGTAGTGTGATAATGTAATTTTTCTTCGATACCTTTTTTTAAATTTAAGTATAAGATGATTCGATTAAATTTTGATATAATACTACTACAAAAATAATCTAATCGGTTTTATTGGAAAAAGCTTCAATTTGGTTCCGTTGCGTTGAAAGCTCACAGTTAAAACTTGTGTGGTCCATAAAAATAGATGTTGTTAGATAAAAATAAAAGAAATTTTTTATAACCGCCGCGCCTGTCCAAAAACAGAGACGAAAAATAATCGCGCGTGATAAAAAAGTATCGGGAAACGTCGATCACATGATCGCCAGATCGAACCGGGTCAAGCACAACAGGTGAGTTGCGAAGCGCATCAACTAAAAAATAAAATATCGAAATGCGAAAAAATAATAAAAATCAGCGAATATAGTAAATTGAAAAAAGAATGTTTGTGTCCTTGTCTGGCGGAGGCGCGTGTTGTGTTGCCTTCTCTGTCTGGGTGGTGCGCGCACGTGGCCCGCTGGGGTGACCAGGCGCGCGGCGCGGAGCGCGGGACTCGCACATCCCGTCGCGGCCCGCACGGACAGGCTGCGTTGCCCGTAACCTCCGAGTGACCTCATTTTTTTTTCTCCAATGTAAATATTCGGCTCGTTTTGCCGCATAGTCTATAAGTGGTATTAAGTTCCTTCGAACGTTTTATTATTTATTTTTTTATTATTTTTAAGCGTTTTATTAAAAATTAGTGGACTAAAATTGTTAAGTGACTAGTGTAAATATTTTAGTGAAACTTTTTGGACCGGACGATTTGAGATTAAATCGTAGTTTTACGGTAGTTTATAAGTTTATCCAACTTTTAGAACTATTTATTGTTGTTGTGGTGCGCGTGAAAAAACGTAAAACCTTGTAAAATATAAAATCTAAATTTCGTTGTTAAGAAGTGATTCATCGTCAGACTCAGCAGGTAAATTACTAGTAAAAATTGTGAAAGTGTTGTAGATTTTTTAAGTTTTTGGCCTTTATTATTTTGTTGCATTTAATTTTTATAAAAAAAAAATAATATTCTAAAGGTACAGAAAAATAATATCAGAGTAGGTGTTACAAAAAAACTATGTTAGTCATTCACAAAATATTTTTCCCTTACAAAACCAGAGTTTTAAAATATTATACAAAAATAAAAAAATCAAAGTTAAATTAGAAATAAAATAACCTATTAATGACCGTTCATAATATATTTTTGTTCCGTAAATTCCGTACTATTTCAGACGACATTTTAAGATGTGTAAAAAATAGAACGTATCTTTAGCAGACCTTTCAAAATTTCACATCTTAGATTTTACGTCAACTTGCGAAATTATATAATCTTAATATTTAATTAAAAAAATATAATTAATTAAAAATTAAATTCCGTCTTATTTGATGTTGTCACTTTTTCAAATACCTAACTAGTTAAGTTTTCAAAGAATGTGTACCTTTTTAATTTAAAATAAATTTTACATTTCATTGTGATTCTAAATTAAAGTCTCATAAAATTCAGATGCTAAAAATCTACTCATAAACTGTTTCAGAAGATAAAATTCCAACACTGTTTATTCAACACATCACACCGGTTTTTTCTTTTATTTATAAAATATTTCACTTTTACTCTTAAAAATTATCGAAATCAGCTTCCTATTGTTAAAATTCGGATGAGTTCTCTCGAAACGCGTTCATTGACCCTCGTCCGCAGCTGCCCTGATAAAAATTTATTAAATTTAATACACCTCTCTTTCGTATTATTAAATATTTTTACAAAAGTTTATACGCAAAATATTGGACGAAACATTGGCTGTCGTAATTGACGTGAATTGATATTTTAAAAATCTGTCTTTTCATGAAGTGTCTATTTTACTGATGTTATTGTATTGCCAACGAATACCTATTTCTAAGTTTTTTTATAAGAACTATTGTGATACGATGCATTCCTATTGCTTAAGCATCAATGTTCATTTTCTGAAAGAATAAACTA
The DNA here is from genome assembly GCA_907269075.1 of Idaea aversata. Classification (NCBI taxonomy): domain Eukaryota; kingdom Metazoa; phylum Arthropoda; class Insecta; order Lepidoptera; family Geometridae; genus Idaea; species Idaea aversata. Next base: position 4,461,846 of record OU026100.1, read on the forward strand.
AAAAAAAATACGGTCTATTAACTAGGTTTTATTACGTAATTTAAACTAAATATGTTATGACTTAATAAACCTTCAATAGGAAACTAGTTAAATAAGAAACAAGTAATACACTTCTAAAATAAGAACCGCTCTTAGAATTTTAAAAACACTACTACAATTAAAATTAATTTTGTGTTAACTTGTGCTTTGTTTTTATGGTGCAAAAAAGTGTTTATCTAAATAAGTACGTATCTATCTAAAACGATAAAATAACAGATTTTTCATTTGATTTAATGACATTTGTTTTTTTAGACTATAAATAAACTAACATTTTGTGTAATATTAATTATCATATCGGCTGTAAAAATTGCAGAACATCAACAGTTTGTTCAAAAAAATTAAATAAATGTCCGAATTGTACCACTGCTGATTTCATATCACTCGTTGATATTGTCGAGTGCCCGATTACCGGGTATTTTTTGCGAATGATTGAATTTTATTTACAATTAACCCCGGCCTCGATGTCGGCGAAAGCGAGAGTGACGATTAAATGCCATTTAAAAATAAAACAGCTCGCCCCGCCATAACATTGAAATATCGACAATTTATATCCGTTTATTGTGCCGGCATCGGACAAAAATACGAAACGTGATACCCTATCAGAACGAACGGTCTATTACATCCTAACCTATCGACCCGCATCTACCCATCTCTACTCAACATCTACACACCCGCGGTCGCGACCCAATGTAGTGGGGACAATATAATACAGCGCTAAACCATTGTCCTCGACTTGGGATTCGTTGAAAGAAAAAATGTTTAGGCGTGCACTGTCTTGGCTATAAGAAGCCGCCCAAACGTAAGACCGAGACGGGGAGCGGGCGGCCCGCCCGCCTAATTTGTCTTCGGCGGAAAAATCGCGCGGCGATTACAAGTGGCTCGTAACGAAGTCGGGCTGGGGGTGGGCGGGGGTGAGGCTATACCGGGCGGGAGGGGGGTGCGGGTGGACGGGTGCGGGGTAGAGGGTGAGCCAGTTCGGGGGTGGCCGGCCGCGGTAACGTCTCAGTCGTCCGTCTGAAGTCGCGCCGGCCGGCCGGGCCGCGCGACGCAATACACGTTCCTCGTGCTCTTGTGATTCATATATTAAATACAAAATTTATTAAAATAAATTTAACCGCGTATAATCGGAAATATTTTTAGGCTAATCCCTTCGACCCCTCACTTTTTTGACCTATACTGTTAGCAGTGAAAAAAGTTTTTCGCAAAATTTTTAATATTTACGTCGGTTAAATTTGAGAGATTAAAACCGTTTTGGCCGTTACTAAAAATATTTTTATTTGAAAATTATAATTTTTTTGTCTCATCATCAGCGAGTGAGCGGTTAATTTGTAAGCGTTGAATGTTAATGTGTAATTTAATGAACTAATAAAGACATAGACAGTTTCGAAAGATATAGACTTAATCTGACAATTGGACAGTTCTTGTGGTTTTTTCTGGACATTACAGTATTTTTGTGCGTCGAATACAACGGACCAAGGTTGACAAATTTTTATATCTAGAAGTAATTTTAGAAAGCTACTATTTTTTGTTAACATATTATTTGCAAGTTTTTAGTTTGTAGTTAGTGTAACTGTTTATTTGTACTATTTTTAATTTTCTTTTCTTTTATTTTTGTAATACTTACTTATTTTTTATTTTCTCTTTGTTGCAATATTATAAATTTTCTTTTATAGCTTTTTTCAGTGTTACTTAAACGACAGTAAAAGTAAATAATTATATTATATATTAGAGCAGTTTTATGTCAGATATTTTATACTTTTTTATTTGCCGTTAATAATGATTTATTTTTGTTCGTTTTTTTTGTCAAATGCCTATTTTTATTGAAATTGTTTTTGTATTTAATTTGTTTTGCTGTGTTCAATAAATTATTTTTGTGCTTGTGTGTTTCTATTACTTAGATTTAGTCATAAACTTATAGTTTTTTATTACTTTAGTCGTTGAAATATGATTTTGATGTTATATTTTTATAAAATGGATTGATAAATATCTTAAAACGTAGAAGTTGCCTAAATTTTATTTATGCCAAAACATATATTTTAGTAAGCGTTTGGACTAGATTGGGTGGACAAGGATTTTGTACTCTATTCATTAAAAAACATTCACTTAGATACGAGTAAATTTCATTCGATTTGTTCCGGCTGGATACCCTGGGGGATAAGTTTTATTTTATAATATTTTCTATTCCGGTTTGATCCACCTCATAGTAGATACCTATTATAGGTTAATTGACAAGAAATAAGAGTAAATATCAAGGTAATTTTTTTATTTAAGTTAATATGAATAGTCGTAACAAATTGTAATAGAATACAACCTATTTGACCTTTTTATCAGAAATTCAGTCGCAATAATTAATAAACGAATATAATATGACGTCATATCCGTCATTTGGTTTTTGCAACAAAAAGATCTTGCTTTGTGCAATTCGCGTACCTACCTTCCTACTGTTACTCAGTCATCTTAACAAGGTTTTAGACGCATTTTGCGTTTATTAATAAACGCAACTTTCTTTTTTATAGGTACTTTACTTACAACGAAAAAAAAACAATTAACTGCAAAATATTTTAAGGTTTTATCTACTTTTTGTGTTTTATTGTCTATGACCATTTTCACATAAAACATCTAGAAAACTAAGTCTAAGGATTAACCTATAAAAAAATAACAAGACATCTTTTTAGGTCAGAAACAAAAAGGAATCTAAAAGAGATTATTTCTAGTTGTACCCTTAATTGTTTTAATGAGAAATAAATAAAATAAAGATCTCATGGCCACCCTTCTTTCTGTAATTAAAATCCAGGTAAGTTATGAATATAAAATAAGTTGCGATTTTTTCCTGGAATTAAAATTTTCCTCATAGATTTGAAATACTTGGGACAATCTTAATCTAATACCTACATAGCATAAGTATAGGTATATTGAAGCATATTGCACACAGCGCCATCTAGCCTCAAGCCAAACAACTAGGCTTGTGTTATGATGGCTAGACGACGGATAAAACACTTCTTATATATAAAATTCTCGTGTCACAATGTTCGTTCCCGTACTCCTCCGAAACGGCTGGATAGATTCTCATGAAATATTGTGAGCATATTCAGTAGGTCTGAGAATCGGCTACTATCTATTTTTAATTTTTTTCCTTTAGTTTTTTTTTTTAATGGCACAACAACGTTTGCCGGGACAGCTAGTCTCTATATAAAATTCACGTGTCACTGTGTTAGTTACCAAACTCCACCTAAACGGCTGAACCGAGTTGTATGATTTTTTTTGTGTATATTCGTTAGATTTAAGAATTAAAAAAAAAAAAAAAAGAATAGAACAAAGAAAGAATAGAACAAAATCTGTTTTTTTTTCTTCTATTTTTGTTTATAGGCAAAACAACGTTTGCTGGGACAGCTAGTAAAAGAAGTATAATTTTCTTTGGTAAATATTAAACTCAAAACTCCTAAAATTCTTTATCGATTTGAATCATAGAATTTGCATGAGCCACACAGAAGCTTATTAAAAAGTCCGTAATAATACTCACAAAAAAAATCGCAATAAATAAAAATAAAATAAAAGTAAAATCGCGTTAATTCTGGTCGGGGCGTTTCTGTAGAAACGCCCCGACCAGAATTAACGCGATTTTTCTGTAGTTGAATTTTAATTATTTTAATAACGGGATCGAGTGAAACCGCGTGGCGCTAATAGTTTTAAATTCATAATTCATATTATTTAGTGACCTCTATCAACCAAAACGAAAACTTTATCCCCTTACAAATAAATAAGTGGGTTCATTTTGTAAGGGCGTCTTAGTTCCGCTACTTTTGCACAGATGGCGCTGAAACGCGCACTCATGCGCAGACAGTTTAGTTCTTCTACTTTATCGTAGATGGCGCTATAAGGAAACACTCAAGCGCATTTTATTTACTTCTAAAACTTTGTCAGAGATGGCGCTTTTAAAGAACCACTCAGGCGCAGTAATTTTTTTTGTTAACAAGTTCGTTGTATTGTTGATAGATGGCAGTAGTAGAATAAAAGTTAAGCTCAACAAGGAATCTGAAGTGCAAGTTTTTTCGTATAGTACGTTACAATAGTTAGTATAGTAATAGTAGTAATCAATAAAATTGTATGGAAAGTTAGAGTAGATTCTAAATCTTAATATATATAAATCTCGTGTCACAATGTTTGTCCTCAATGGACTCCTAAACCACTTAACCGATTATAATAAAATTCGCACACCATGTGCAGTTCGATCCAACTTGAGAGATAGGATAGCTTACATCCCGATATTCCCACGGGATCGGGAGTTACGCGGGTGAAACCGCGTAGGGCAGCTAGTATATTATATACTAGCGACCCGATCCGGCTTCGCACGGCTATATTATGCATGTATTATACATATAAACCTTCCTCTTGAATCACTCTATTAATATAGAGTCGGGAACGGATTTTATTAAAAAACCGCATCAAAATCCGTTGCGTAGTTTTAAAGATCTAAGCATACAAAGGGACATAGGGACGGCGAAAAGTGACTTTATTTGATACTATGTAGTGATTGTACCTAAAGGTACTTAGATCATAAATTATTTTATAGTTATGGAAGAAAAGAACAAAAAGTTTCTAGGTAGGTAGGTAGGTACTTAGAAGAAAATAAAAATAAAACCAGCCATGCATGTGCGATTCGCACTTACCATACAACATGGTTCCGCCGTACTATGTTGTATGGGATGTTGTATGAATCCAGTATAATATGTTTTAAGTTATGAACTATTTAAAGTCCTTTGTTTTGCCTTTAATAAATAACATAAGAAAGTAAACGTTAAGTGGGCGTGGCAAGACGTTGTAGGTGTGTTAGGAAGTTCCTAAGAAAGGGGGCGTGTGCTAAGACGTAGGTGGGGACACTTACTATTGGATTGGTAGGTATTTATTACATACTATAGCTCTTACCCGCGTATTTGTCCTCGTTGGGGTTGAGTTTTCCAAATATAATTTCTTATCTTTTCTCTAAAAATATATTTTTGACTTTCTGGATAGGCTAAGAACGTCAAGAAATTTCGTTGTAGGTACGGTCGGTGTAAAATTGCAGACCCAACGTAGAGTTCTAAAATTACTGTTATTGGAATGTTTTCATTTTAATAAGGTCTGTTTGATAAATTCATATGTTGGAAGAGCTTAAACTTCAACTTAAAGAGGATCTAAATACATTCTAATAATTAATAGCAATTTTGGAGCCCTACAGTGGGTCTGCAATTTTTTTGTCTTATCCACAAACTAATGCTATAAAGTACGGTCGGCTGCATAATTACATACTCACCGTAGAGCTCCAAAACGGCTGTTATACCTAAGCATGTTTTCAACACAAGCAATATTCTAGGCACCTGCTTTAGTTGAAGTTTAAAATCTTATAACTCATGAATTTATCAAACAATCTACGGTGGGTCTGCAATTATGCAGCCGGGTGTACCTTCTAGGTCGTAGCGGTCATCACTTAACAATTTAATATTTGATTAGAATTAGTTTTCGTTAGTTGGGCGTGTCCCTAAGCCCATAAGATATCAATCCGCCCAAACAAGTTGCGCACAAGACGTTGGGCGGGGCTTGAAGGTGTGTAAGATACTGGGCGGGGCTTCTGTAAACTTAGGAAAGTTTAGTCAATACAGCTTTTTGTGTTTAGGAAGTAATTTCTTTTGCTTTTTCGCGGGCATAGTACTAATAAATAAAATAAAAATAAATAAATATTGCAAGACACTCCACACATCGCCATCTAGCCCCAAGCTAAGTAACTAGACTTGTGTTATGGGTGCTAGACAACGGATATACTACTTATATACTTTTCTTTTGTAAATATATACTTATAATACATAGACACAACCAGACCACAGACTAATATCTAAGCATAAATACTTGTCTGAGGCGGGAATCGAACCCGCGACCCTGTGTTTGGCAGTCCGGCATGGTGACCATTGTGCCAACTGGGTCGTCACACCATATTAATAATAATATTCATAGTCACCTCCTGGGGTTCTATTTTTGAATCGTTCGCCCCGCGTCGAGCGCTCAATTTCTACTGATATTCGTTCGACATTGGAAATTTGCTTTTTTGAATCGCTTGATCGTAACGAGCGGTCTCCACCACTCGACAGGCAAATGGTAGAATAAACGTTAAACAATCATAGTCAAACATTCGGAAACGATCTTTGAAAAATATTTATATCTTTTGGGATTATGTCGGATGTTCGTCGGTAATTACCGGTTTTCAATTTACTGCGTAAAACGAATAAAAAAATGACATTTTAAATTTTGACGACATACGATTCAAAAATACAGAAAATTAGTGTCATGCGACTTGGAAGTCGAGCATGAATTGTAGGCGTATACGACGAAGCTATGTCACACGAGCTATTCAAAAATTGACCCCTGGTTTTTTTCAATTGATCGGTCATAATCACTACGCCCCATACCGAAATACGTTTGCACTTGTCACTTCACTATCACTACATAGTATCAAACAAAGTCGCTTTCTCTGTCCCTATATCCCTATGTATGCTTAAATCTTTCAAACTACGCAACGGATTTTGATGCGGTTTTTTTTAAATATATAGAGTGATTCAAGAGGAAGGTTTATATGTATAATACATGCATAATATAGCCGTGCGAAGCCGGAGCGGGTCGCTAGTTACCTATATTTTAACTATGACGAATCACCTTAAGGTAAATTGAACTAAGCTTTACAGACTAGGTTTGTGTTTTACACGAGGTCGTCCTAAATTTAAACTTTTCTTCCAGACAATCTTCAGCCGATGACGAGGCGGTGACTTCTTCTATCATCTGTCACATTCAAGGTATGTTAACTTATGTAAGGCTAAGACATACTAGCAAAGTTAGGTGCACGACTTAAAAAAGGAAGTCCAAAATATGGTCGCGTCTAACTATATAGATCTACTAGCTTTTGCCCGCGACTTCGTCCTTTGCTTCGTCACTATTTTCACGTTTCGCTCGTGAAAATAGTGTTTGAAGAAGTATTGAAATATCGAGTTTCACAAAATAAAAACAAAGAAAAGGTAAATATACCGTTTTAAATAACTTTTTTAATGAAAATAATATAATAAAAATGTAATAACTAATTTATTGAAGGGGAAAGATTTATTTGTTTGTAACGTATAGGTTTCGAAACTACTGGACCGATTTTGATGAAATTCAGTATTAGTCATACATTGATCCATTGGGAATAATATATTACATACTTTTTATTTCGATATTCCCACGGGATCGGGAATTACGCGGGTGAAAGCGCTGCTAGTTGAAAATGCATGCTACCCGACCTCATCGTGAATTTCCATCAGTTGAGATGCTGAGCTTAATACAAGCCTATTTTGTGTAAAAAAAATACCTTTTCCATATTTGCATCGCATCTAGGTTTTAAAACCTCCTTTCTTCAAAAGAAATCTCGTTAAACGTTCACTGAACAAAATTAAAATATTCTTTACCACGACTTCATTACTTAGACTTCTTTTAAACTACCGGCTGAATAGATCTGACGATCTACACCAGAACTACGCTTAGAAAAAAGAAAGAATAAAGATTTTTTTTCGTCACGCATGACGTTCCATTGTATGGAGACACGACGACGGTGGATCTCATTAGAGTTTGAATTAAGAACCGAGGCCGATGAAGCGGGAATCTTAGCGATCATTACGGGAAACGGAACGGTGTGGTGTCATGGTGGACGATTTAATGTTTTACATTTTTCAGGAGAATGAAGTTTTCTATGATTTTTTTTGAGATAGAGCGTTAGAAAGGAGTGCCGGGTTTGTTATTCAAAGTGATTTTAAATATAAGCAACGGCTAAAGCGTTAGTTTTGTGTCAGTAGTTCAATTGACAACTACAATTTTTGGCTTTGTCTTAGTAGTTCGTTTACCGGACTGTTGCAACTTCTTTGTCCCATAGGTAGTTATGGTTTGGGGAGATAACCGAACTGTTAAGACTATTCGGTTGGCCAAACTACTGCAATTTTTCAGTGTTAATCGCCCGGTTAAAACAAAAACCAAAAACGATTGAAAAAAAAAACAAGACTCTTTTAAAAGCAACCGAATTAGGAGAAAAGTTTGGAAAATAAAAAAATTGGTAATTAAACTTAAAAAGACAGAAATAAATAAATAAAATATAGCAAAAAATAATCACACATAATAATTGGTTGCCTGTAAAGTCGGTTTACGGACGATTATTTTACGTAAGAACGTCATAAGAACTATTTTGTTTCGTTGTCTTTACCATTTTGCATACCTACCTACTTCATACGTTGCTATGGTGAGCTTATCAATAACATGACGTTGTTGTGGAACGGTCTTTGTCAATAACATGACGTTGCTATGGAACGGTCCTTGTCAATAACATGACGTTGTTATGGAACGGTCCTTGTCAATAATATGACGTTGCTATGGAGCGGTCCTTGTCAATAACATGACGTTGCTAAGGACCAGTCCTTGTCAATAACATGACGTTGCTAAGGAACGGTCCTTGTCAATAACATGACGTTGCTATGGAACGCGATGACGTCATCTTTTTTGTAAATGCTAGTGTTGCATCAATTAATAAACGTCATTACATGAAAAGATATAAAGAGAAAAAAATTGTAAGTAGGTACCTACAGCGAACAGAAAAAAGATTCGTCTTTAGCACAATGCTAGAAGAAGCCCCAGCTTTGTGAATACAACTTCACTACATAGTATAAAACAAAGTCACTTTCTCTGTCCCTATATCCCTTTGTATGCTTAAATCTTTAAAACTACGCAACGGATTTTGATGCGGTTTTTTTAAATAGATAGAGTGATTCAAGAGGATGGTTTATATGTATAATACATGCATAATATAGCCGTGCGAAGCCGGGGCGGGTTGCTAGTAAAGTTGCTAGTAAAATATAAAACTAGTTCAACAAAGAACTAAAACTAAATCTAGTTCCGTAATCCGTTACTAAAGTAGAGCAACTAAAGTAAAGGACTAAAAAGTGAAGTAAAAGCAACAAAGACGTCGGAAAGCAGTGCACGGTGCTCCATTAGTGGACAAGTGAGATGCAACGATTAAAGACTTACGTCCTACCCGCAACACTGAGATTTTACGGGACGTTGACTAAGTTGAGATTTGACGTAAATAATGGATCTTTGTTAAAATTACGCGTTGTAATAATGAATTAAAGAACTTAATGGATGAAATGGAATCAGTGTCTGCGTCTGTCTTTCCTGACCTTTTCTGAAAAGATATCTTCTAGGAATACGTGCTACGTCTTAGACCGCATCGTTACCTACCATCAGACAGGTGATGGTCAAAAGCTGACCTATTATAAATGTAAAAGAAACATACTTTTTACTACGTCTATAGTAAAATAATTAGAAGCGAGTTTTCTCAGATTCAAATTAATTTTCACATTTAACGAGTAGTTTCAGAGTTTCGAAAAAATTTCGTAAAACTTTAAACTAGGTATTATAGCTTATTATAGGTAACTAAGTACTAAAACCAAAACTAAAACTTAAAACTTTGTGTTATTTAAACATACCTAGGTGTGTATTTCGTTTCCTTATTCGAGATGTTATGAAATTAAAATTAAATAAAAGTGATTATAACCTTAAAACTCAAGCTAAACTATTCAAGATATTTCACACTAGCGCTTCTAAAACGCAGTGACTTGCGTTCTTAAACAAAAGAAACGCTCGTCGCCTCAGCACAATGAGCTAAGTTCACGTAAGTCGTAAATTGCTCGCGAGACACCACGCAAATTGAATGGCCCGAGGTGTGAGTGAAAATATACGGGGTGTCGTTGGCGCGAGGTTTCCCTCGCCCCTGCGTTTTGCACCAACTTATTTTAAAAAAAACATGTATTTATACCTACTACTTATAATGAAACTCCTTTTAACCTGATTTTCATCCTTTGTGAATACAAATTCCAAAAACTTATGCGATAGCTTGTTTACTTTCCTAACCTAATATTATAAATGTTAAAGTTGGTGTTTTTGTTCTTCGTGGATACAAGGGAGGGGGGTGATTATAATTTAACAAAATCTTCAAAAGCGGCTCACAAACAACGAAATTATGGCCGAACTGATAACTTCCTTCACTTTTTAATTCGGTTAAAAACGTGAGAATTGTTAAAACCCACGCAATGATGCATGCAGGCGTCAAAAACAGTTGTCACTTTTAGAGAAAGTGTCAAGCATGGGGCTTGACATCAAGAATCAAGTTTTGTTGTTTTGGCTTGATTTCATTATCATTTATAAACCTACTTCAAAAAAGGAAGGAGGTTATTAATTTGTCGCACAAGTAGGTATATTTTTCATGTAAGAGTATGTTTTTGGTCGACGCGAACGCACCGAATTTCACTCCGTATGTTAACCAAGTGCGAACGCGTTACACGGCAACTTAGGCGCCACATAACACGCGAATGTGAAAGAATTTTAAAGTTTACCCATTAAGGCCCGACTCACACTTGACAGTTAAGCGTCTTTGTATAACACTTTATTTATAACGCGGTGTCATTAAGAAAATTGTTGAGAAAATCTTTGCTATTTCTATATGTATGGAAAAGTACACGGTAGGTTTGTAAGTTTGTACCCTCTTAAATTATTCGTTCTTTAATCAAATCAAAAAAAGAATAGCAATGACGTCACCTCGTCATACCTCACGAAACATCCAATAGAAAGTATGTACTGAATTCAAACATCGAATGCCCTCACATCCGGCACCAACCGGATCTATACCATCTTACATACAATTTGTAATGTGTTCGCGGGCCGTGAAGCTCGCCCATTGGTCAGCAGTCAGTTGAGCGACTTCCGTTTCCTAAAGTCACGGTAATTATGTTGTAAAGGGTGGCGCACCTGTGTAACTTACAATGGCATTCCGATTAATTACGAAATGTCAATACCGCTAGGAATTTTAACTATTTCTCAATAACATTTTTGACGTGATAACGTCTAATAAATTAATAGAACACCTGCATTCATACAAAAGTGTCATGTTACCGGAACATGACGCGTCCCGTTCCCGATGTGTGACGTCATGCGTCATGGTAACATGATAGTATTTAATAATAATATCGCTCATCTGGGCTTGTGACAAGTGACGAATAGAAGACTTAACATACCTAGAGGAAAAAAGAAAAAAAAATAGATAGGAATAACAAAAAATCTAAATTTTTCATCGTTTTCATAAGACGTCATCACGTAAAATTTTATTATCGTCTGTAAACCGACTTTACAGACAACCATTTGATTTTTTGCCACCAAATGTCCAAGGATAATAAGACATTGTTTTGACGTGACAACGTCTTATAAATTGGTTTGCCGGGTGCGTTACGCTTCAAGAAACTGCGTTACGCTCCGCTGACGTTATGCGCTCACAATGAGAGCGAGTGAGAGGCACGCGGGCATGGTTAGCCCGCCTAAGAGCGAGAGAGACAGACATAAAAAGTGAAAGGCACGCGTCCCTTCCACTCGAGCACAGTTGTTGTCACGTAAAACTTACGCCCGTATACCGACTTTACAGGCAACCAGTTTTTTTGAGATTAGACAGTGGTTTTGGTCGAAAGATCGGCATCGTAGTCAAGCATACTTGACAGTGGCTCAAAGCTAAGGCAAAATACGGTTTCTTTTTCTTTTCAAAGTTTTAATGTTTTTTTCTTTTATGTCCTTATCATCACAAACCTATTCATCATAGTCCTGTAACAATGTTTGTCGCATGTTTTGTCTCAAATTAACTATTCTATTCTAAAATGATGCAGAATTGAACTCAGTTAATTAAACTTTTCAAATATGTTTGACTAGATATAACTCACAACTACAGCAGTCTCCTCGCTTCCATGACTATTGTTACACATTCGAAACGTCGAAGTAAGAAAAATAAAAAATAAAAATACGTGATTAAGACTCCGGAAAATAATTAGCATAGATATAACTCGTTAAATCTATGACATTTTGAAACAACCTTTATTTTTATACGACAAAGAATCAATTAGACAACTTTACAAAAAAATATTTAAAAAAAACCCATCACCCCCAAAATATCAACTTGAAAAACCCGAAGTCAACAACCGCGAGGAGAGTAGGCCAGGTGGTGCACAAGACAGATGGCCCGCAAGGCACCGTAGCTTACTGGCACCGCGCGCCGAATGTAGTGCAAAGGGTCATTCTATTGTTGCTACATTTATAAGTATATGTAATTTTTTAAGTAATTAAGTAGTAAGTTATTTAAAACGGGATATTTAGTATGTTATTGTAGCAAAAACATTGTTACTTAGCCAGAAACAAAATCATAAACCAGCATAAATAACCATGTTAGTTTCAAATAAAGTTTTCATAAATATTTCAAAATTTTGAATCATTTATTGAGGGATTCTAAAGAACTTGCAATATGCCTCGGTAGATGGTGCTACGCAAAAGGTGGACGGAAAAAATAAAGTGGAAGATTTGTCTATGAGCAGAGAATTGTTACTTTTCAATGAATAAGGGAATTTCTGAAAATTGGAGAAAAATGTAGAGGAAAGTCTACCTATGTATTGGGATGAAATCTAAAAATATAATATTAATGATTAATTGATATAATATCAATGCACAGCTCAAGCCAATGGATGGCTAAAATTTGGCCAACACATAGCTATTTTGACGTAGGCAACCATTAAGATAGGATTTTGAAAATTGAACCCCCTACGCAGATGAAGTCGCGGGTAAAAGTTATGATAAACCAAGCAATACTTCCAATTAACAACCAAAACAGAACGAGCATTGAAAGCGTATCTTACAACATAAACCCCGCGACAAAGGGTCGCGTGTCGCCAGGTGTCCATCTTTCCCTACCCTCCCCTATTATATAATAATACTTATTATTACAACTCCTTATTATTTCTTGTTTTAATTGTTCCCTGACTTGCCTTTTACTCCTTTTGTTCGCGTTTAATGGCGTTATATTGTTTTGAATAGTATTTTGAAGTGACGCGTGCCGGCTGCGTCTGTTATTAAGATGAAATATATTTTTATGTTTTTTTTTTTAATAAAATGTTTATCTTGAAAACTAGCCATTATCTTTCAAAAAATATTCATTCAAACTTAAAAAATTAAAATAGGTACAAAAAGATATTTGAATTTAAAATAAAAACTACTTGTTATCCTTATTTTTTAAGTAAACTATTGTTTCTTTAATAAAAATCCTAATTTACTTATAACCAATTATTATTTTTAATAGGTAGTGAAATATCGTTTTTTATTATTACCGTACTTTGCCTACTTGCGTCATACAGCGGTGGCATGAAACATAATAATAGATCGCAGATTTAATAAGCGGTCGCAACCTCGGAATAACCCAACCAATCAGGAGGAAATTCGTACACAAAAATCTTAACTGACAGTTTTCCTGTTTCTAAAACGGTGCTAAAACTGTCTATACACGAGATAGTCCGAAGATACATTTAAGTTAAATTAGCAAAATTCCCGAACACCGCATGTGGAATGGATCAAGTTACCTAATCTTCCCCTACCCATTCGAATCTGAACATCGTGTGGTCGCGTTCTTAATTACTTTAGAACTTTGCTTTTGTAAGTGTTTAGTGGTTTTTACTTAATTTAAACTTAGATTTTGGGGATTTATCTTTTTATTATACAATTGTGGTCTACGCAATAATAAATATAAAAATAACTGGTTATGTTTTGAAAAATTTAAGGTGTTAGAACTGCCACACCGATTATTTTTACACAGATTATCTCTTGCGGGTTCACAAAAATGGAGGGACAGGGTTTTTCATTTTCCACCGCATCATCGTTTCCTCAGCTGGGTTTATTGTCTATCTGTTAAGATCCTTTTGGGTCTAATTTTAAGACTGTTTCAATGTGAACCGATACAATGTATTGATTCTAAATGAATAAAAAATAGTATTTTAAATAGACAGGCTCTCAGAATCTAGAGGAAATCTCAGGGCGGGGTATTTGATAAACACATTTTCTGTTAGTCAAACATAATGAGAATATGTATTTCTGTATTTTTCTGACAAAATTTAAAGGCTGAAAGAAATTACAGTTTAACTTTATCGGTGGCGATAACATGTTGCTATTGCAACTATATTAAAATAGTCTAATTATTTTTAATGATTATTTCATCAACACGATTCGATAAGTTTGTTTTATATTTGTTAGACATAAATGACTCCATCATAAACTAAAATAAAGTCACAAAACACATGTGCCTTCGTAACTGCTTAAGCATTCAATATCAGCTGTTCATGATATTCTTAATACGGCTAAACATAGAGATAAAATACTTATTATAAAATACCTACACAACAATCAGAACAACGAAAAAAAAAGTTGGGTCGTTGGGAATGAAAAGTTGTTGATCCCTTTTCGTTTACTAATCCTAAATCTATCAATTCCAGCGAGTTAGCTAGTTTCGTTTAACTGTCAATGAACAGCATGCGGCGATGTCCATAAAATAGTTTAGGAAAACGTCAGTTTAAACATAGGTTGACAGCTGATTGAAACATGCAGTTATGGCGAGAGAGTGTATTATCTGCCAGGCATTTTGTTTAGCTCAATTAGGTACCAAATTCAGGGGTAAGTCACGTCTGACGTAAGTATTTACAATGCCTAGATAAACTAACTTGGTAATTATTATTGGTGATAAAATAAAGTCCTGCTGGTCACGGAACATCAGAAAGTAAACAGAAATAGTCAATAACGAATATTTATCACATAACCTCCTCGCGAAAGATCGGGTCAACTGTTCTGAACTGATTGTCAATCTTGACTATTAAGAGAGGCACCTAAGAAGAAGATGTACTCTCTATTGTTTTAGAAGTATTTTATCTCTGAAGCTATAGCACTTATAATGTACGGCTACAGTACTTAAGGCGATAAAACAAATTTAGGGTGAGAACAGCTCGAGAAGATGTCCTCTCGAAGTTTAAAGGGATATTAAGATAAACGTCCTTCATTTTAGGGTTGACACAGAATCATTTTAAGAAAATATTAAATTTTAAATATTCATTCGAGGAGGGCTACCTCTGTATCTGTGTCTTAATATAAGTACAAATTTTGTTCTAAGATTTAATGGAATATTTATTTTAT
Source organism: Idaea aversata (assembly GCA_907269075.1). NCBI lineage: Eukaryota > Metazoa > Arthropoda > Insecta > Lepidoptera > Geometridae > Idaea > Idaea aversata. The sequence continues at coordinate 4,476,963 of OU026100.1, forward strand.
TTAAATTTTGAATTAACTGTTAATACACGGAAAGATAATTAATATTAAAAGAGTTTACTTATTATTAAAGTTTTATCATCTGTTTTTAATCTGAATATTTAAAGAAATCTGCTGATTTATGAATAAACCCTTAATATTTAAAAAATAAGTTTGAATTTCCAAAAGTATTAGAATAAAAAGTTTCCGTAAAGGAGATATGTATTCTGTGGTAAAAGTTGTAGATATATTGGATTCTGTGGTAAAGGTGGACCAAGGTAGCCCAACCAGCGCTGTGCAGCTACGTCTCACAGCATATGCTGAGCCTGCTCCTTTTGCCACACTTATTATTAGTTTATTTAATGTATAATTTTTTGGCAATAAACGATTTTTTTTAAACGCTTTCTCGACAAATTGAGAACCTCCTCCTTTTTTGAAGTCGGTTAAAAGTTACCTAAACCCTGTACAGACACTTAGGTATGCATTTTTAAGCAAGATTGATATTCTTCTTAAGGTTTCTAAGCAAGTAAAAGTCAAAGTATTTTTGTTTATTCAATTTAAATAAACAAAATTAAAATCACTTCGAAAAAAATAATAATCTAAACGTAACCACCACAGGAAATACCAATTACAAGGTGTTAACAAAACACGGATTGCGTGCCGGGACACCCCTACGTCTTGACCCCTTCTTCAAGACACGCTGTAATGTTAACTTTATCGGTTTCAGGGTGGGGCGCGATAATTCGCGATTTTTTACAATACTTAAAGAATAATAGCAAAACTTCCAACAATAATTACTTGTTTGCAAGAAGGTTGTCCTTGAAGTTTATATATGTGTAATAGTGTCAGATGGTAATAAAGAAAACGAAATACACCGTGTGTTGTTATTTTTAAGCTATTGCATAGCTTTTATCGCGGGCTTTGAGCGCGGCGACCGAATCAAGAAATTCCGTAACGAAAATAAAACCTAACACCCCCCACTCCGCCTACCATGTAGCTCGGCCGACTGTACTGTGACTCGCACGATGCAATAGCTTTACCGCGGCAGTCCCTGGGTGCCACACGTTTTTTTTTAAATAATAATAGAGGGTACTATCGAATAAGTAATAAAGCTACAACATAGAGCGGACGATGAAAGTATTAACAAGTAACTATTACTTAACTGTCAGAATATAAGACGGCACACGTGACCATCTGTTAACATTTTACACGGATATATTTTCTGTGATTATAAATCAAGCTTAAGCTTAGGTTTGTTTATTATGACGTAAAAATGTCCGAAAGAAATGACAAACGCATAAGATGTCAACAGAAGTACGTTATATATTTTGGTCGTATTTAAATCATTTTAAGACCAAACCTGAGTCTATCACTGGGTCTAAAAACTTGAATTTCTGCAGAGGGGTTCCTTATGTATCGTAGATAAGCAATAATAAAGGATTCTTGGACTTTCCCACGGGGGGTCGAGAATAACGTGAATTAGCCTGCGGGGCATAGTAAATAAAAAATAAATACAAAAGCGACGCTTAATGTAGCACCAAACCTCAACATTTAAGTAGCTTTTACGCTCAGGGGAGCGCAACATGTGCGTCTTAAGACGTTGTGTGTGGTTCCATTATTGCACCCCTGTAATTTTACACTGTGGTTTATCAATTGTCATGATTTTATAAACAAAATATTTGAGCCACGCGGTTTTATACGCGTTAGTGTCTCTTTAAAACTGATAATGATTTTCTACGAATACATAATACTACGAACTATACAAAATTTAACAGCCTCTTTTATTCTTTTATTCTCATTCGAGATCAAATTTTCAAAAATAGTTTTCTTAGTGCTCGCCTACGTCCTAAAAGCTTTTGTAGTTTCAGAAATTTCTTAATGAGCATTTTTTCTCTTTTGTATAAAACTAGCGACCCGCTCCGGCTTTGCACGGCATGTATTATACATATAAACATACCTCTTGAATTAGTCTATCTATTAAAAAAAACCGCATTAAAATCCGTTGCGTAATTTTAAAGATCTAAGCATACATAGGGCCAGACAGCGGGAGTGACTTTGTTTTATACTATGTAATGATGGGATAGATAAGTATGTACCTACTTATGTATTAAAGAAATCACTACATAGTATAAAATAAAGTCACTTTTCGCGGTCCCTATTTCCCTTTGTACGCTTAGATCTTTAAAACTACGCAACGGATTTTTATGCGGTTTTATTTAATAGATAGAGTGATTCAAGAGGAAGGTTTATATGTATAATACATGCATAATATAGCCGTGCGAGGTCGGGTCGCTAGTATTTTATAAGATAGCTATTATGATTAAGTAATTATCAAATGATAAATTAGCAATCAAACAACCGCGAAAAAAAGCCAAGCAAATCATTAACCAAAGTTCGCTCAAGCAAAAAAATCCCATCAAAACGATTTTAACCGGTAGCTTGCGAATACACCTTGGATGATCAGGATCATTTTTTTTTGCATCGAATTGGCCAGAAGTTTGTAACATATGGAGCAACGCGTGCGCACCTTTAGACATTTGAATGAGTGTGGAATGAATGAATTGGTTTTACAACTATTGGTAACCATAAGGCAAATATTGATGGATTGGTTTGATGATTTTTTAAACTATTTAGGTAATATCACAGTCTCATAAGCTTAAGTATTTTCGCATTCTTGAACTTAAACACAGGCTTAAGTATTTTCGCGTACTTAAGCTTGTGGACACTTGTAAAAAAATAGAAAGTCCATATTATAGGCAAGAAAATTTTAATATTTTTAATGGAAAGACTAGAGTACCTATTATTTAACCTTTGGTTAGCGATTAGCTATATAACATAAAACTGTAAATTCGGTTTACGGACGATAATTTAGGTAACGTAATAAGAAAACGATGAAAATTTAATATTTTTTTGTTATTCCTTCTATGTGTATATTTTTTCTTTTATATAAGTCTTCTATTGATCACTCGTCATCATAACACAAGTCCAGATGAGCGATATTATTATTAAATACTCTCATGTTACCATTACGCATGACGTTACATCGGGAACGGGACGCGTCATGTTACCGGAACATGACACTTTTGTGTGAATGCAGGTGTTCCATCAATTTATTAGACGTTATCACGTCAAAATAAGATATGTATACTTTATTACAGCAAACAAACCTTACAACGAATTAGCATAATAACAGCTCAAACTTTAGATATTATTAAAACTACTAGCGACCCGTCCCGGCTTCGCACGGCTATATTATGCATGTATTATACATATAAACCTTCCTCTTGAATCACTCTATCTATTAAAAAAACCGCATCAAAATCCGTTGCGTAGTTTTAAAGATTTAAGCATACATAGGGATATAGGGACAGAAAAAGGGACGACTTTGTTTTATACTATGTAGTGATAGTGAAGATTAAACTGAAATACCTAGCAACTGTACGTAGCAAGGTTATGTTTCTTAAAATTAAAAGATGTCAAGGACCCTTATTCATTTAAATCCGTGAAATCTGATCCGATGTCCGTGTGTTTTCGAAAGTGACATTTGTTGACACTCAAACAGGAACACATTGCGTCCAACAGAAGGCACTTTATAGTACGATGAACCTATGGATCGTTTTTTATTTGATATTTGACTTTAACGTCGACTTTTTGATCGACTTAGAATATTATAAGACTCAGAAATACAGGGTTATTAGTAATTATACTAGCAAGCCGTTGAGAGCTACTTCTGTGCACCTAAACAAAGAACTTTTGTTCTACGACATTTGGAAATTCGGTTTTTTTTTTATAGAATAGAATATCATTTATTGTTCTATCTGTGTACATAAAGATCTTACAAATAATATGGTTCCAACAGATTACTCATTTCGAGCATACAATATTAAAAACATAGATGCTTAAAACTTAAATCACAAATTATACTAAATTGGTACAGGTACATAATACTAATAGTTAATCTATTATTTTTCGTCATTATCGAAAAATTCCGATATGCTATAAAAAACCTTAAACCAAGATTTTAGTTTTTTATGGAAAATGACACCATTGAGTTCTTTCAAGTGCAACGGTAGATGATTGTAAATTTTAATAGCTGTATAGTATGAACTCTTATAAAATAAACTGTTATTGACTTGAGGTATAAATATATTATATTTGTGTTTATTGCGTTGACTTTGAGACCTGGATGAAATTATGCTAAAGAAATATTCTTTGTTGTTTTTCACGAACAGACATATTTCTAAAATATAAATACAAGTTAAAGTTAAGAAATTTTCGGTTTTAAAAATATGACGTAAAGTATCTGTTTCTTGTAAATTGTACATAGTTCGAAGACATCTTTTTTGTAACCTAAATGTTGACTGCACTTCGGTAAAATTGCCCCAAAAGATAATACCGTAGCTTAAATAATATTAACTTAAATTATATTTTGCGGGTTAGTTTTACATGAAAATTTGTTGCTCACATACACGGAGAGGTCATTAACCTTAAAGGACAGATCTATCTATGCTAAAAAATTAACTCACAGTTAGTTATTATGTTGTAAGTATCCGCCAAGAAAGAACCCCTACGCCACCGAAGTCGCAGGTGAAATCTAGTTGTATAGTCAAGGATTTATAGGCAATAAGGATTTTCGTTAGAGATTTTTTGCCATTTAATTAAATGTGGATTTATCACTAGAAAAGGGTTGATCAAAGTTTTTTGCTGCAAATAAATTTTAATGTCTATTGTTAAATTCGAAAAACTGAAAGAAATGTCAAAATCACAAAAAAATCGTTTTTAATAGCCAGAAAAAAGACAGATTCCGGATTTAGTCTGAATATTCGAAAGTTATTATAGTGCAATCTCAAATCAAGCATTTTATTTCATCTAAAACACTTTAATACATAACTACCTAAATACCGTAACAATTAAGATTCAATATATCGATAATTTAAATAATTTTAGAAATCATATTTCCGGTGAAAGTACAATTAGATTTCTTATCAACTATTTCTCCCTCTCGGAGGGTATCCCTCTGAACTTTCTCTTTACTTCCTAAAAAACTAATTAATGGACACAATATATTGATAAAATATATTATTAGATAACGTGGTATTAAAACAATTAATAAATTAAATAACAACTTATCCAATTTAATATTATTAATTTAAAAGCTTGAATGCATGTTGATCGCCTTTTAACGCGAAAAATACTGCTAGGAAAACGCTTAAAAAATACCTACAGATTTTTATAAAAGTCAAATGTATTTTTTTTATTCTTTTGGAATCATACAGTTTGTACGGGATCGCACAGAAACGTCTTCACTACATGGTATAAAACAAAGTCGCTTTTTCTGTCCCTATTTCCCTTTGTATGCTTAGATCTTTAAAACTACGCAACGGATTTTGATGCGGTTTTTTTTTAATAGATAGAGTGATTCAAGAGGAAGGTTTATATGTATAATACATGCATAATATAGCGAAGCCGGAGCGGGTCGCTAGTAAAAACTAAGTGATGAATGAAATAGCTGGATGCCAAACAAAACTCAGTTAGCTTTCCAGAAATTGTACCCATAATAATATGTCCTTTTATATGAATGATTAAATAAAAGCTTGTAAAAAGAAATACATAGGATTATAAAAGAAAACACGAAACACAAGTTGCAGTACCAAAACCTACTTAGCTCTCTCGCTGTTCGCAATAAACAAAACACAATATAACGTTAAAGAAAAGCGTTTTAATATCGTAGGAGCTGGAGACAATCCTCTTAATCACGCTGCCGACATTGTTGGAAATGAGGCCACACACGCACATACGATGCTATGATTAGTCTCTTTGTGTGAACCGCACTTTTGTTCTGAACATAGCCACCATAACGTTGCAAACTTTGGACATTGTTCTGTTATGAACAATTTTGCAACGTATTTTTTTCGCTTTGGCGGTGGGTTTGGCGGTTTTAGTCGATAAATAGATGGATAGAGAGGTGGGACTGGGTATGGAGTGATCTAAGTGATAAAAAATCGGGTAGGTTTTATTAGAGCCGCAGTGTCAGATTAAGACGACGAAAATATTAGGAATCTAGATCTTCATCACTACAAATAAAGTTACTTTTCGCCGTCCCTATATCCCTACGTCCCTATGTATGCTTAGATCTTTAAAACTACGCAACGGATTTTGTTCCAGTTTTTTTAATAGATAGAGTGATTAAAGAGGAAGGTTAGATATAATACATGCATAATACAGCCGTGCGAAGCCGGGGCGGGTCGCTAGTCTTCTAATATATAATTCTTCAATGCTAGCTAATCCGACCACTTTTTAAGAGGGTAAACGGATTAGCTATCTACATATCTATAAATTTTAAAAATAAAATGACTGACTAATATATTGACGCACACCTTAAAATAATGGACGAGTCGTCCAAAATCGGGCATTTAAGTAATTTAACTTCTACGCGGACGATGTCGCAGTTAAAAGCTAGTTCTACAATAACACCCCGCAATATCCACCAAAAAGCCCACCAACAAACTTAATAAAAAGTAAATCTTTCAAAGACAAAAGACGACGCGATATTCGGTTTTATTGCAGCCCGTACCGGTACCCGTACAAAAAAAAATCATTACGTCACATAGGAAAGAAAGAGTCGAGCAAAAAACACAATAAAGTTACAATGTAAACAAGTTAGTGTGTACTTGAGTAGCTCATTATACGGCGCAGATGGCGGCGTGGGCTGGCTGTATTAGCCGGTTGGCTCGTTCGAGAGTCGAACCGAGCCGCCCCGGCTACGGCTTGAGCCGGTACACGCGTGGCTTGAGCCAGTCTAACAGACACTGAAGCCTTTGTTTAACCTATTTTGGTTTAGATTGCGGTTTTTAATGTGATGAGAGTTCATTAATTTGACGTTGTTTGTTTTTTCTATTTTTCATTTCTTTCTTTCCTAATGACGAACTTTATGGAGGAGAAAGCAGTTTTCTTTACAACAACTATTCTAAAGATGTATTTTGAAACCTTTTTCAAGTTTCAAGTTTTAATTAAAATATTTGCATGCTCAGCTTGAAATGTAATATAAGTGACATCTTTTACCATATTTTTTGCAAATAAATGACATTATATGGATTTTCATGGATTTCTCACAGTTTCTCCTCAAAATTAGTTAGTTAATTAAAAAATATAAAATTAGTTAGTTAGTAAATAGTTAGAAATAAGGCTCTCGCCTTAGTTCTCTCTAGAATCTTATAAGAGGTGAAAACGATAAAATGAAAAAAGAGAGATGAAGAAGAAATCCATCTTATTAAGTTATGTTTGATGGGTTTTGACAGATTGGAGTGGAACTCAAAGTAGAATCAAATTCATCGATGATTTAGAGTGGAAAAAAGTAGAAACAGATCTAAATTTTTCACTGAATCAGATTTGAATAGAGTGCAAAATTCATGACAAATAAACTAATAATTTAAAAAGAGGCGTGAACAGTTAAGATCGTGATAGAGTCCGTACTCTACCGATATATCCGGTTAGTTTCCGGTCACGCACGGGCAGTAGGTAAGTATACCGACAATGGGTACCTACTACAAATTGATTGACCTACCCTTTATGATGTTGGTCAAAGTGTATTACAAGACTTATTCTTACAAGAATTTATATTGAAACAAAATATTTTTTTTTAGGAAAAGGTAATTTTTACAATAGTAAAAAAGAAAGTCTTAGGTACTTAACCGTACGAAATTTTGACCGGCCCGTGGTCAGAGAAAAACCTCATTTATATATAGTGGCATTTAGATAAGAGATCTTTTTTGTATGGATTATCGCGTACTTACCTACTTAGTCATACAAAAAATGAAACGACAATTTTGGTGTTACTTTTTTGTGTTATTACTTAATTACAAACTAAGTTATATTTTTTCTTCATTTTTTTTTCACTTGTCCCTATATAAAGTACCTATATAATATAAAATAAAATTCTCATGTCGCGGTGTTAGTTACCTATATCCAAGGGCTTAACCGATTTGTATGAATTTTTTGTGTATATTCGTTAGGTCTGTCTGAGAATCGAATAACATCATTTTTTGTAAATGGCAAATTAACGTTTGCCAGGACAGCTAGGAATTTATAAGTAGAGAAGTAGGATTTCAACCTTTAACTACATACTAACAAACCCTAAGTAAATTCACTAGATATACACATAATTAAATAAATGAATTGTTTTCCTGTATGTAAGCACAGGTGTAATGAAATAAGGGGGATTGTGGGAAACAGGAAGCAAATCCGACTATAATAATGTTAGCACCCTTGCTTTGATTGCTCAACAGTTTATGATGCGATTATACGAAAGGTAGATGATGTATATGTATTGGCATAGTGGTATGTAGATACCCCGACTTCCATTCTGAAGGTCGTGGGTTCGAATCCCAGCCGACCAATGGCTTTTTCTTAAGAAAAAATTATGTGCGCTAATTGAAATTGCTCTTACGGTAAAGGAAAACATCGTGATAAAACCCGCCGCTTGGTTGGCTCCAAATTATTAAATTATTCTGATTATCGTATTCAAGAGTTTTATTTCGGGACATGGTCGACTAAGCTGAAAAGGTGGTAGTACCTATAGGCACATGATTGTGGTATAGGTTCTGCAATCTATCTAATGCTAGTCCCCAGGCACACTATAAATATCATAAAGTATATAAGTAGTACCTATATCCGTTGCCTAGCACCCATAACACAAGTCAAGGTACTTAGCTTGGGGCTAGATGACGATGTGTGGAATGTCCTGCAATATCTTAATATATATAAATCTCGTGTCACAATGTTTGTCCTCAATGGACTCCTAAACCACTTAACCGATTATAATAAAATTCGCACACCATGTGCAGTTCGATCCAACTTAAGAGATAGGATAGCTTACATCCCGATATTCCCACGGGATCGGGAGTTACGCGGGTGAAACCGCGTAGGGCAGCTAGTTTATTTATATATCATCTAGATTATAAAATGCCAATCTTTGCAATTTGAACCCCCCAATAAAATGTTAACCAAAACTGTCATATCAAATTGAAACGGTAAACGACACCTATAATTATTTTTAAATTGAATCTCTATAGAAATCTCAGGAAACAACAAGTGCGACTGCCGACCTGCTTTAGAAGTTATTGATGATAATGCATTCTGTTATGTGATATCAAAATTATATGTTTTCGCGCATCTTTTGTATAGTGCTCGCTGTTTCCTGTAGTTTTTTATTCATGGGTGGTGCGGCGTTTTTGGTCTTATGCGTCAAAACCGTGCTAAGGGGTAGCGATTTAAATTACCTAGTGATATTAACATCTAAATTTACATTATGTATGCAAAATTTCAGTGAGTTCTTATGATTGTTTTCAAAGCTTCCTAAGTATTTAATTATCTTTGTACAAAATATGAGATGACCATAATCGCTGTTTTAATTGTGACTACGGCTATGCAACATAGTCGAAACTTATAAAAACTATAATTAAAATGCAAGCGATTAAAACTAGAGAAAATAATTACTGAATACAAATCTTGGCGACTTCTATGGTGCTTGCAACGCAGTAGGTTGCAGATTCGATTCCCGCTTCAAATGTACAGTATTTGGTTATGGTCTCGGTAAGTATTTCTATATGTATCTTATACCTAATAAGATAGATAAATTATTTATTTTCAGCACCATTTTTAAATTACATTAAAAAAAATAAAAACCAACAGCTAGTCTAAGGTCCGTATTAATAAACCGAACTCAATATCGATTTCAATCTTGAGTTTGCTCTTGAGTTGTTGCGCTGATTAATAAACCTATCTTAAGACGCGATTAAAGAGCGACGTATCACTTGAGTCATACTGTATTAATAAATCAAACTCAGCTCTCAAGATATGTCTCAAGATGTAGTTTCGTGAACTCAAGTCTGATTGCAGGTCATACAAATGTTACATTTAGTAAAATATTTTCACATTAAAACAAGTTGACAGCAAAATATGACGACACTACCTACCATAGGGTAAGAACATATCATTCAAGGTAAGAACAAAGCGTTATTATCATTCAAGGTCGCTCTCAAGATCAGTCTCAAATCTCAAGAGCGATATCAGCCTGAGTTTTATCTATTAATTAACGCCTAACTTAAGATAGTGACCACATCTCAAGACTCACTCGATTGATACGCACTCAAGATCGATATTGAGAGCGATTTATTAATACGGGCCTAAGTGTTACAAAGGGCGGTTTTAGTAGGTATTTAGTAAGTAGGTATTACAAATATATTCTATTGTCAAGCTATTATATATAACACTAGCTGCTTAGCTTTGGTCTAGATGGCGCTAAATTAATTATCCTGCATTAAAAAAAAGAATCCACGTCGTGACCACCGTGAATTAACAATTTGTTTCAAACAACCCTTCACCAAAAATCAGTGCGAACCAGCGCGACCAATTAAAAAACCAAAAAGCAAATAACATTAACGCATCAATAAACGTTATTACACTGAATTCGTGCGATTAAAAAACCCTTAACTACCCCTTAACTACCATTTAGGGGTAGATGTAGCAAATGTCAGGGTTTCCGATACATCCCTCTTGAACATATGGTTTGGGATTATTTGAATTTCGAATACGGATTCTGTAGTTTTTGTTTTTAATAGAAGTTTATGTGGTTGCCAATATCATTATGAAAAAAAAATCTCTATAAGTTTCTGAGCTCACAAGCTACATATGGCGACTTATTGCATCAACTAAAATAACTTATTTATAGTCCAAATCACTAATCGCAAAAGTTTGTACCTACCTACAAAGCATCAACAATAGAGAATTCTTAAGAAAAATCACTGAGGAAAACTATAGGACAATTTTACTATAGAAAATATGAAAAAAAAACTGTAGAAAACTATACAAACTACCTATATAGAAAAACTATAGAAAAAATGGTAAGTAAGCGGTTTGCTGAAAAATTTAATTAAAAACAGTGAGCTTGAATCATCAGAGAACGTTCAATTTGTAGAATCAAAGTCAAAATACTTTTATTCATTTGAAAACATGCATGCATCACATAGAAACGTCTTAAAAACTAAGTTAGGACACACAATAAGAAACTCATGAGGTTTTTTATTGTTCAAGATAACAAATATTTTTGAAGGTATTTTTAAAATGGAGCAATTAAAGACAGGTCCATATGGGTTCTATCATTAAGGTAAAGTGTCTTAGCATAGTACGCCTTACCACCTAATCGTTTCGTCTTAGTGTAAGTCTTAAGAATAATAATTCAACATTTGACAAGCTTCAACCCCTTGCACCCAAATTGACCGAGTCGCAGGTAAACCGAAATATCGGCAATAGAAGAAATTGTTAGAAAAAAACTCATCTAAAGATGACCTACTTCAAAATTTGCACCTTTCATACTATTGTGTTGCAGTATTACACCTTGCCGACATATGTTGCCCGCATGTCTTCGAATCAAATGGTTTTTTTATTGCTATTCTTGATTAAACGGGTCTTTCAAAGATGCTGTCTTGCATGAAATATCCACAAGAAGTGAGGAAGGTACAGGAAATTTCGTTAGGTTTAAAACTCTGGGTTTTTAATTCATAATTTCGTCAATATTTGTTTAAATTCAATACCATATAATTATGTAAATGATTTAAGAAAATTTATTGAAATAATCGTGTAAGTGATATTATAAAACAAAGGTAGATAAAAACATAGAAAACAAAAAACGAATTTGCACAAATGGGTGACCAATTCTATTCTATTCTATTTTAAAAGCAAAAGAAGAATACCTTACATAAAATAAACTAGACAGATACATAAAAAATACAATAGTATATATTTTATTGTAATGTTTATGTATCTATCTGGAAATATAAAATTATAAGTCCTCACTGACTGGCTAATGTAATAATGCACAGCTTAAGCCAATGGACGGATTGGACTAAAATTTGGCGTAATAAGACAGTTATTGTGACGTAGATATCCGCTAGAAAGTATTTTAGAAAAATTTAACCCCTACGCGGTCAAAGTCGTAGCTAAAAGCATCACTAAATAGTATAAAACATAGTCGCTTCCCGCTGTCTGTCTGTCTGTCCCTATGCTTAGATCTTTAAGATACTGCACCGATTTTTATGCTGTTTTCATCAATGTTTGAGTATATAAATTAAAACTACCACGCGTACGAAATCGCGAGCCACAGCTAGTTAGGTATAAAGAGAAATATTCCTTTAGAACTATGTAGGTATAGAGACACAACTAAACTGAAGCGTTTTAATCACAACGTCAATTGTCTTGTCCAGATCCGAGTCGACTATCATCCCGACGTAATCAAACGTATGACTACAAAGGAGATTCCTTTTTGAGCCTTCCTCTTTTGTTTTCATACATGTCTCACTAATTGACTTTCAATTTATATATTTACATTCGTTTTGAGATACATTTTTACGTATTTAAATGTAAATAATTTTTGGTAAAGCAACACTTTGTTTAATACTTCTAAAGTTAAGAGGAAAGTTTTTTTCATTATTATGAAAATGAAAAAAAAAAACATAGGGACATAGTCATGGCAGTTATAGGTTTTATAGCACAAAAATATTTGTGCTAGTGTCATTATCCAGGGAGGAAACAGTCGACTACGGTTGTATGGAGAGAGCGCAGGTACCCTTTCACCTTAAATTATTTAAAACACGATATTTATCATGATACTATTACTGATAACTAACTATAGTAGTTAAAATAATCTTAGTATTTATTTGCTAAAGTTTTCGCGACTCGAACTCATAATTGCCATAGATCCGATGGTCTACCTACCTGTGACCATGGGATCTGCTAAGGGAACTTAGAGCAGAGGTATCAAATTAAGTAAAAAACGCGATAATATCCGTTAAAACAAATACATATAATTTTATAGCTACTCACCGGGGTTTCGACCGCGTAACTCCCGATCCCGTGGGAATATCTGGATAAATTAAGATGTAAGCTATCCTATCTTTCAAGTTGGATCAAACTGCACGGGGTGTGCAAATTTGATTAAAATCGGTTAAGTAATTTAGGAGTACATCGCGCACAAACAAAGTGACACGTAATTTATATATATATACTAGCTGCCCTACGCGGTTTCACCCGCGTAACTCCCGATCCCGTGGGAATATCGGGATGTAAGCTATCCTATCTCTCAAGTTGGATCGAACTGCACATGGTGTGCGAATTTTATTATAATCGGTTAAGTGGTTTAGGAGTCCATTGAGGACAAACATTGTGACACGAGATTTATATATATTAAGATAGCTGCCCTACGCGGTTTCACCCGCGTAACTCCCGATCCCGTGGGAATATCGGGATGTAAGCTATCCTATCTCTCAAGTTGGATCGAACTGCACATGGTGTGCGAATTTTATTATAATCGGTTAAGTGGTTTAGGAGTCCATTGAGGACAAACATTGTGACACGAGATTTATATATATTAAGACTAGCTGCCCTACGCGGTTTCACCCGCGTAACTCCCGATCCCGTGGGAATATCGGGATGTAAGCTATCCTATCTCTCAAGTTGGATCGAACTGCACATGGTGTGCGAATTTTATTATAATCGGTTAAGTGGTTTAGGAGTCCATTGAGGACAAACATTGTGACACGAGATTTATATATATTAAGATAAGATAGATTAGATAATCATATTAGTTTAAAATCCTACATTACGTACTTGTTAAGGCAATTAATTCCAATTTGACTGTTATTTGACACTTAAAAATAAGCATCATCAAAGTAAAAAAGACGCGAAAATTTAAAGTTAACCGCTACGAATGCGACGTGCGACGCGTGCGCGTCATATCGCCCCACATTCGCTTCCCCCGCGAAAGGTGTGCGCTGGCGCAGGGTCCCCTACCCCTATTATCTTTAACATTCGAAGTCTGTTTGCAAGATAAAGGCACACATACCAGGGGGTGATTTTCTTTATTCTTCACCCGGATTTATTATTATTTTTACGATATTATTACTATGATTGTTGAAGCGACGCGTGCGCACATGGCCGATGCCACCCCATACGAATAAGAGTAGTAGCTGTAATGCTCTTACGTGTTTTTTATTTTTTCTACATTGTTAAGGGATTATTCGATGAAACATTAGTGGTCTTGATATTATTACTAACCTACTTTACTATAAAACAAAAGAAAACTACATAAATCTAAACTATCTCTGCAATAAATCTAAATAACCCAACACACAATGTTTTATTCAATAAACTGTCCCGTTTCAACGACCTTCACAAAACGTCTTGAAGAATACGTCCTTTCATACAAAAGGCATGAGTGAAACAGCTGATTTTACGTCCGGGCACCTTACTCGGCGTAGTAAAAAAATAAAATAAAAGAAATTCTGCGTTACCACATAAGAAATACGACTTCATATTGCATGACGTCTTGAAAGTTTTAAAAGGTTTTTCTTAAGATTCGTTTTGTATACAAATATGAATCTTTGCAACAAGTAAGAAGGTGGAATTTCCTTCAACGATGAAAGACAGTGTACGCGCCCTGTACGTCGCGCGATACTACATACTTATACATATAGACATCTCAGGGGTACGACATGAGGTGAAGAGAGGGAGGCGGCGCCGAGCCTCCGCGTCGAGCTACGACACACGCCAACCGACCGTATATCGTGCGGCCGCGTCGTCTATCTCACGAACTTTTGTACTTTTAATATCAACTGTCTCGCATCTTCGGAAATAAAACAAACTAAGAAAAATCACCTGCATTTTTCAATGTCCCGCTTGGACATTGTGGCGACCGTACCATTCGAATATTGTGGCAACCTGAACATTTGAAACAGTGCCGTATACATCAAGCAAATCGTATTAAAGTCCATCGACGTGGTGACGCGGCATACCTACTTACACATATCGGACTATTTGGACGCCTGGAATTTCGTACATAAAGGGAAGTGCTGCTCCTGGGGCCTGCTGAGAACGTCTGGAGGTCAATCCCAAGGGAAGTAAGCCTTAATCCTGTTTTATCCGTTCTAATTCCCGTGTTCCGATCCCTACTGTGTCATATTTTATGGTCGGCTAAACTAGCTTTTCAAGTGTCAAGCATTTATCATTATTTACATAGTGCACATAAATAGTAAGTCGTAATATTCCTTAAAATTACGCACACTGTGCTTATTTTTCATTTCATTCACCTATATACCTACGCTACGAGTAACTATTGCCAATTGCCTACCCAGCGTATTCTTATTGTATTACATAAAATTAAAAGTGCAATTTATCTTTTTCCTACTTAAACTTCTATTGCTTAAAGCAGTTGTTTACTATAAAAAACAACAGTCTTTCTTCATTTTCTTCATTACAAATCATTATAATTCAAAGGTTATCATCACATATTCCATTACTGCAGCTTACAAAGCTTTAATGATTTATTACTTTTCTATCTAAAAATTGTTGACTCAATTATAATTACCTACCTATTATTGCTTAAATAAATAAACCTTCTAGAACGTAAGTAAATAAAAGGTACCTATATTATGTTCTTTGTTAGTAAACTAATATAATACTTTTGTGATTTAATAGGTATTTAAGCTACCTATTGATTATTCTCTGCGCAATAACAAGCCTGTACGTAAGGTAAGGGGTGCGAGGCTGCGCTCGCGCAGTAGGTAGTTGACGCGCGCTTCGCCCGCTTTGTGCGCGCGGACGCAGCTTGCTGGCTCGTGCTGTGTGCTCGGCGAGAGCAATCTTGAGTCGCGCCGTACCAACACTGATTTACACTGTGTCTACGTACAGCTAAACGTAAGTCTTATTTAATTCATTATTTGTTTGCGCTAGTAAGTATTTATTTAATTTTGTTGGGTTCATTATTTGTTTTTTTTTCTTTTATTAATTAAGTATATCATTATGTTTCCATCAAACCCTCAGCCTTTTGTGGGGAAGGACCTTCGGGCTTCTAGGTCGGAAACCGCTAACGATCCCAAATGCATAGATGATTTGCCTAAATTATTAAAACGCAGAAGCATAATAAAAGGTCAATTAACTCGATTTACAGACTACACAAATAACATTAAGCAATTAGATATTGGTGCGATTACCTCTGCTAAGTGTAAGGAGTTAGAGTTAAAAATAAGTAAGGTACAACTTTTAATGCAGGAATATGAGGAAACACAATCGGAAATAGACATTCTCCACGCTGATGTTGATATTCAGGTTAAAGAACGTGAGCTTATCGAGAACCAATTTATTGCTGGACTAGCTATTTGTCAGGACATTCTGGAGACGGCTACCGTGTACAAACAGGGCATGGTACAAGGTTCGGTTAAAGAAAATTCCCTGGATGCAGTTAGCTGTCAATCTAAAATGTTCAATAGCATTAAGTTACCTACGATTAAGCTACCTACGTTCGATGGTAATTATTTACAATGGCTGGAGTTTAAAGATACTTTCGAGTCTATGATTAATTCTAATGAGAACATTCCTGATATTAATAAGTTCCACTACCTACGTGCTGCATTGGAGGGTAGCGCTTCTGTTGTAATTAAGTCTATTGAATTTAGCTCTCAAAACTATAAGGTAGCGTGGGGACTTTTGTGCCAGAGGTATCATAATAAGAATATTTTAATAAATAATCATTTAAAAACGCTATTGAGTATCGAACCGCTGGCACGGGAGTCCTTCAAGGCATTACGTTTTATTGTCGATCACGTGTCCAAACATTTGCGAGCATTAGATAGTCTCGGTCAACCCACTGACAAGTGGGACTCATTAGTTATTTACATAGTGGCTAGTAAGCTAGATATCAACACTAGTAAACGATGGGAGGAGTACAAGTGTGAACACACGAACCTACCCACTATAACCGAATTCTTCACGTTTTTGCGCGGTCGGGCCGATGTACTCGAGACAGCTTTTAGTAACCGTAGCGACACTAAGACCGACCCAAAATTTAAACCAAGGCAAAACCCTGCCACCAATCAGAGCTTTGTTGTGTCCGTTGATAAAACTCAAAATGTGGGTAGTTGTAAAATATGCGACAACAAAGGCCATCCGGTTTACAGATGCGCCAAGTTCAAGGCGATGAGTGTACCAGATAGGTTTGCAGAGGTAAACAAGTTACATTTGTGTAACACTTGTCTATGTACAGGTCACGCAACTTCCAAGTGTAAGTTGAAGGGCGGATGTCGCGTTTGTAGGAAGAGACACAATACTCTTTTACACACCGCGGACGATACTCGGCTTTCTAGCTCAGCTCCTGACGGCACTCAACCTTCTAGTTCACTCTCTTTGTCGCTATCCGCAGGCGCTGCGGGCCAAGTGTTGCTATGTACAGCCTTAGTTCAAGTAGTTACTGAAAAGGGTATATACACCGCTCGCACACTACTAGATACCGGTAGTCAATCCTCTTTGATGACAGAGAAATTTAAATCTAAGCTAGGGTTGTCATGTGACTCAGAACCGATTAATATAGTAGGAGTTAACAACGCTGCTTGTAATATAACTGAAGTTTGTCGTCTCAAATTAAAATCACGCGTTAACGATTTTATGATTAATGTTCAATTACTGATAATTCCGCATATAACTAATATGTTGCCTAATTCTGAAGTCAATTGCCGTAACTTGCAGATACCCGATACCATTGAACTTGCCGACCCTACATTTTCCTGCCCGTCACAGATTGACATTTTGTTGGGCGCGGATGTCTACTGGCATATCATTGGTTCTAACATTGTTAAGCTCGGTCCCAATAAACCAGTACTACAGAGTTCTCAATTGGGATGGTTGGTTGCTGGCCCCGTCGTAGGCTGCCAGTCGAACCCGAACCCTAGAACCCACTGTAACTTTACCCAAGAAATTCGTGAGTCCCTCGAAAAGTTCTGGGAAATCGATGACTTGCCTCAAGGCAAAACGCACTCACCAGAAGAACAGCTGTGTGAGTCGCACTTTAGGGAAACCGCAACCCGCTTACCGTCTGGTCGATTTTCGGTATCTATGCCATTAAAGTCAGATCCTGCAATTGCATTAGGTAAAACGTTTTATGTAGCCAAGAAGTGTTTTCTGAATTTAGAAAAGAAACTCGAAAGACAGCCTAACCTTAAACAAAGATATAGGGAGTTTCTTCAGGAATATGCTCAATTGGGTCATCTCACTAAAGTTGAACCCCCGCAATTCGGGTACTACATGCCACACCATGCAGTACTAAAAGAAAATCACGATACTACCAAATTACGTGTTGTATTTAACGCATCGTTTAAAACTTCGACGGGTAAGTCACTGAACGATATTCAAATGGTAGGCCCGGTGGTACAAAGTGACCTTATGTCGATTTTACTGCGCTTTCGTCAGCACAAGTTCGTGTTGATCGCAGACATTGAGAAATTTTACCGTCAATTAGAAATAGTCAGAGAACAGCGCCATCTACAACTGGTACTGTGGCGCGACGAGCCTGACCAACCGCTAGACGTTTTACAGCTGAATACAGTCACATACGGCACGGCAAGCGCCCCATTTTTGAGTACTAGGTGTTTGCTGCAATTAGCCATTGAATGCCCAGATGACGTCATAGCTGATGTCATCAAACACGACTTTTACGTAGATGATCTTAATACGGGCTGTGACTCTGCTGAAGGTCTAGAACATATTATGAAGGGGGTAGTTCGGGTGTTAGAATCCGCTTGCTTACCGCTACGTAAGTTTAGGACCAATTGCCCTCAGCTATCATTACTCGAATCAGATACTTTAAAGTCGTTAGATTTATTTAAAGAGTCTAGTGTGTTAGGATTTAATTACTCACCTAAACGTGACACGCTTCAGTTTTCCGCGGACTTAGAGCCCGCCAGAGAAATAACTAAGAGAACCGTAATCTCCACTACTTCTAAAATATTTGACCCGTTAGGTTTACTATCGGCATGCATTATAGTAGCCAAAATTTTATTACAACAGTTGTGGTTGACCAAACTAGATTGGGATGAGGCAGTTCCAGCAGATATTGCCCGAGACTGGAAGAAGTTACTTAACGAATTTGCTGTATTATTCGATATCCAAGTCCCGCGATTAGTTATTTGTGACTCGCCTACTAATATTGAACTGCATTGTTTTGTCGATGCCTCTCAACATGCCTACGCAGCATGCGTTTACCTTCGGTCTCAAAACTCCTCCAATCTAGTGTCAGTTAAGCTACTATGCGCCAAAGCCAGAGTAGCTCCTACAAAACCAGTCACGATTCCGCGCCTGGAATTGTGCGGTGCACTTTTAGGTGCACGCTTGTCTTCAAAGGTCTTGCAGTCATTAAGGTGTACCATTTCACACAAATTCATCTGGACCGACTCGACCGTGGTTCTGGGTTGGTTGAAGACACCGTCGAAGGATTTGAAGGCCTTTGTATGTAATCGAGTCAATGAAGTAAATGAGCTGACACCAGGTTTTACTTTTTATCATGTACCTACGGATGAAAATCCCGCCGACTTGGCATCCAGAGGCATTAGTCCCAACCAGTTACGATCTTCATCCCTTTGGTGGGAAGGACCTTCGTACCTCAAGTCGGAACCCGGTCATTGGCCCAAACAGACTCATACTTGTAATAATACCCCACTTCCAGAGATAAAGGTCCCTAAGAGTTCGCTCAAATGTAATGTCACCAGTGTCATAAACGATAATTTCATTACAAGGTTCTCAAACTTTAACAAATTAAAACGGACATTCGCATATGTTCTCCGGTTCATTAATAATTGTAAGCCTAATAGTAGTAAGTTAGTTGGACCTATTAACGCTGGTGAAATGAATAATTCCTTGACAGTTTTAGTTCGGTTTAGTCAAGCTGAGTCATTCGCTCAAGAAATTGAGTGTGTCTCAAGCAAGACACCGCTCCATCGAAAATCCAAACTGCTACCTCTCACTCCGTTCTTAGACTCTGACGGAGTGCTTAGAGTAGGTGGTCGAATTCAAAATTCGGAATTCGATTTTGATAAAAAGCACCCCAGGATTTTAGATGCTAAACATCACCTGACCAGACTTATTATGGTTCATGAACATATACGCTTATTTCATGCTGGTCCCCAATCGCTTCTCGCATCTGTTCGTGAGCAGTTCTGGCCTATCGGGGGTAGAAACTTAGCTCGTAGCGTTCCCAAAAAATGCACAATTTGTGTGCGTCTGCGAGGATCGACTGTGCAGCCCATAATGGGTAATTTACCCTCCGAGAGAAATACTCCCACCTTCGCATTTTACACGTGTGGAGTCGATATGGCTGGTCCGTTTATGATATCTAGTCGTAAGGGTAAAGGTAATCGCATAACTAAATGCTATTTGTGTTTGTTTGTCTGTCTTACTTCTAAGGCAGTGCATTTGGAATTGGTTAGCGACTTAAGTACCGAATCTTTTATATTATCATTGCGTCGGTTTATAGCAAGAAGGGGTAAACCCTCCGTCATTTATTGCGATAATGGCACAAATTTCAAAGGCGCAAATAATGAATTAAATAAACTTCTAAAGTCGAGCCGTCAGTCTGTGTCCGAATTCGCGTGCAATGAAGGCATACAATTTAAATTTAGTCCCGCTTACGCACCTAATTTCGGAGGTATATGGGAAGCGGGTGTAAAATCCGCCAAGCACCATTTACGACGTGTCATAGGTAACGCTTCCTTGACATTTGAGGAGCTAGCCACGTTGTTCATACAAATTGAGGCCATCCTCAATTCACGTCCACTCTCCCCCTTGTCATCAGATCCCTCAGACCCATCTCCCTTAACTCCAGGGCACTTCCTGATTGGTCGACCATTGACGTCACTACCGCACATACCTATCGACGAGAAGCGGCCCAATAGGTACCGATATATAGAAAAGCTGAGGCAACATTTTTGGGAGAGATGGCGTAAAGAATTCATCGCAGAGCTGCAGCAGCGCGCGAAGTGGAAAACACATCAACAGGAACTCCACGTCGGGGACCTGGTCTTGCTTAAAGATGACAATACACCTCCACTTCAATGGCGCCTCGCTCGAGTCAAACAATTATATCCCGGAGCTGATGGTGTTGCTCGCGTGGCGGACGTAACCACAAGCACTGGAGTCTTCAGAAGGGCAATTAACAAAATGTGCCCTCTACCCACATCGATGAAAGATGACTGTTGAAAGCCGCCGTTTGTTGCTGCTTTCAAGGCCCCGGAAGATGTACGCGCCCTGTACGTCGCGCGATACTACATACTTATACATATAGACATCTCAGGGGTACGACATGAGGTGAAGAGAGGGAGGCGGCGCCGAGCCTCCGCGTCGAGCTACGACACACGCCAACCGACCGTATATCGTGCGGCCGCGTCGTCTATCTCACGAACTTTTGTACTTTTAATATCAACTGTCTCGCATCTTCGGAAATAAAACAAACTAAGAAAAATCACCTGCATTTTTCAATGTCCCGCTTGGACAGACAGTTAAGGCTTCGTTTCCTTTTTTGAAATTCAAGGCGTAGTTTCAAAGAAATATGGTATATTTTACCTTGAAGAAGAGAAAAAAGCACGTGTTTAAAAGATAGCATCAATGCACATGTTTCTATCGGATTTGTGGGCGTATTAAATGTCTTGTTTACAATGTGGAGGCGCCAAGATAAAGCCAGGTGGAATAATTCTTATTTTGCGGAAAAATCAAAATAAACCTTTATTTTATAAGAGAAACTTTATTGAATAGATATGTATCTTTATTAACACTTAGTCTTAAAGCCCTAAAAAGTCTGTCACCTTTTCTCGGCTACTTGCTTGAGGTTTATTTGATTTACCGTGTCCAGATTGTTTTAAATTTGAAAAGTGCATACGTAAGATAGTTCATAAAAAAATTACCACAGATGCAACAAAACTTAAAGTACTCTTGGTAAACGCCACCCTTGACCGTGCCCAGATCGTTTTAAATTTGAAAAGTGAATACGTAAGATAGTTCCTATAAAAATTACCACAGATGCAACAAAATTTAAAGCACTCTTGGTAAACGCAACCCTTGACCGTGCCCAGATCGTTTTAAATTTGAAAAGTGCATACGTAAGATAGTTCCTATAAAAATTAACACAGATGCAACAAAACTTAAAGTACTCTTGGTAAACGCCACCCGTATCGATCCAATATGGCTGATAATCTCCACGTTGGTACAATAGTTACTTACCCCTCATACCGGCACCTTTGACCCTGCGCGTGAGCAGCTGCGCAGCAAGATTGAGGGGTGCATCGCGATCGATAATCGAATACCGGACTTGAATTTGAAATCGGAATGGGTTTTCGATCGAAAGATTTTAGTATAAAAGAAAATATAGAAAAAGACAAAACAAAAATAGGTATCCATCTTAAAAGGTGTCAATTCAGGACTCTTGCTTGATAATTTTTAAATTTAAACTGCTTAGTAATAGAAATAATTTATTGTTGTGTACATGAGCCGATAATATATATTTTGTTCTCAAAACAATTTTAATGATGTGTTACTAATTAAACTAACTTATTAGGTAAAGTAAAAAGCGGAACGTCGCGTAGGTCCAAAAACCCCCAAGTGCTGAGCGTAGACACTAAGTTCAGCAGATGATTTACAAATAAAGTTTAAATTTAAGTGGCTAAACAGTGCAGAATTGTAATTTTAAACCCAAAATTTATCGTTTCCATTTATCTAAATCAAATTAAAGAAAAAAACTAACAAACTGTATACCTACTTTGAAATAGAAACACAAACACACTCATCCATCAATAAAGTTTTGCATCTTTGCGAAGCGCACGCGCTCCCTGCAGATGCGTTTCGCAGCTTACCATTACCGCTAGCGAAATATTTTAATACAAAATATAATTTCATAAGAGACTCTTTAAAATGTTTTAACCCCAGTTAGAGTAGGTATTGTGCCTTGATGCAAATTTAGGGATAGATATTGATTACACATCTGTTTTTATTGTCATATTTTGGAGTTGATGTGTGTCAGGGTCATCGATGAAGAGAATTTTCGGTGACATAATCTTTTTCATACATGGAACTAGCTGCGCTCCGCGGTTTCACCCGCGTAACTCCCGATCCTGTGGGAATATTGGGATAAATTAAGAATTAAGCTATCCTATCTTTCAAGTAGTTTAGGAGTCCATCGCGCACAAACAACGTGACACGTAATTTATATATATTAGATTTGGAATTTACTGCCATGAAAAGTCTTTCTACCACCAACAGTAGCACTATAGATGAGTTTAAATTCTATCTGGATGAGTTGACGATTATCTTTAGTGACTAGATTTAGCCAATGACTTCGTCTGCGTAAGAATTGAATGTTCCAAAATCCTTCCTTAGTAGATACGTCATTTAATATTTATTAGTATGTCATATCTATCAATTTTAGCCAAATTCAGTATATTGGTTTGAGCTATGCTTTTATATATCTATGAATCGATGAAAACCTATGCACTCACAAAAAAGTGTGATTTCATGTCATGTTACCATTACTGACGTGGTAGCCATAGCAACATATTAAAGTATGCAAAACGGTAATGTCAACGATACAAAAGAGTTCTTATGACGTCACATAAAATGATCATCCGTAAACCGACTTTACAGACAACCATTTTTTTTGGTGGATGAGCTGCTACAAATATAAATGTATGAAACAGTTACCTACATTTCTAAGAAAATCTAAGCCAATAAAATTGTTAATTAATGTTCTAGCTGGTTTTAGCTAGCAATTATAAAAGACCCTATTAAGTTGGTACAATAGATTTTTCTATGAATATAATAATAGGTGAAAGGGGTTGCAAGTTGCACACCTTTAGCTCACCCTTCGGGGTTGATTGTCGCGTGCTGCTGTACATCTTGCTGGCATGTGGATGTCATTTCTCGTTACTCTTATATAAATACTAGCTGTCCCGGCAAACGTTGTTTTGCCATTTACAAAAAAAAAAAACTAAAGGAAACAAAATAAAAAATAGATGTTGGCCGATTCTCAGACCTACTGAATATGCTCACAAAATTTCATGAGAATCGGTCAAGCCGTTTCGGAGGAGTTCAACTTCGAACCCCGTGACACGAGAATTTTATATATATAGGGATACTTTATCATTGGCATCATATAAATGATACTTAGACATTGTCCGCACGGGTGTAGCTTATGTAACGGATTAACTTATCTTCTTAAAACTTTTTCTCGTCGAAAGAAATCGCATACGCTAAGCGCCTTCGCAATTTATGGACATTCAATATTGGCATAGGAAAAGATTCTGAAGATCGAAGCTCTTGAAGAAAGGCCCTTAGACGCTATTGGCACTTATGCCAACGTCGCATTTTTTAGAGACGCATTGCAACGCATGTTTGAGCGAATCTCTCAAAAACGCGAATCACCAAACGCGCCCGGGCGCACAATTTGTGTTGTATATCGATACGATTTTCTTTTCACGGGAAGGAGATGCATGTGACTAGAAGAGTGATGAAGATGAATATAGAGGAACGTTAATAAAGAGGACTTAAGAAAATACTGATGTACTGTGTAAGACAAGTTAGGAGATTGAAATGAACAATAATATGACGGTTAATAGAGGAGAATCGAAGAAGACATATCGCTCTAACTTTCAGACTATTTAACTTTTTCATTTAAGTTCTATTGAAAGAAAAATGGTTGTCTGTAAAGTCGGTTTACGGACGATAATTTTGCGTGATGACGTCATAAGAACTGTTTTGTATCGTTGACATTTTGCATACTTCAATACGTTGCTATGGTTACTTGTCAATAACGTTTCTATGGTTACTTGTCAATAACGCATGCCGCCAAACTTTTTTGAGAGTGCAGGTGTTTATCAATTTATAAGACGTTATCACGTGAAAATATCACATTTAAACAATTATGGATACTGAGAACTTATTTATCTATAGATTTACCTTTTTTAAAGTGGATCGAAAAATAAAGAAATATCCCAATAGATCATTATGGATCAAGACAACGAATGTGATGAGAATGTTCGAATAAATAAAGGCAGGAAGATGACTTATCGACATACATTTTTGCAGTTTTAAGTACCTAAGTTTGAGATTCATAGTAACCGTAATGAAATAAAGCTATTATGTCTGTAGGCACAAAAGGATTGTGCCTACAGTACACAATAGCTTTATTTCATAGACAAGTCCTAGGTACTAATTGTAGTAACTGAACTGTATATAAATTGTGTGATGGAGTCTATATAATTAACTATTGCTGATGACTAGGTACGCACCGCAATACCACCTATTTTGAAAGGTCGATGACATTTCCGGCAGTTATATGTTTTCTAGCCCATAGAGGACATTGGCCAACACACAATAGAACAATATTTTATTCTAGCTTCAACAAGAAGCTAAACATACCACCGATTATCAATTAACATCCCATAAAAATGTTAATTTCTTTTTTTTTACATATGACAGGTCAGCGTTTGACCACTATCACACCTACCTGATGGTAGATGACGATGCGGTCTAAGATGTAGCACGCTTTCTGTGAGAATAATAGCAAGCTTGGTTTGTTAGAATTTATTTATAATAAGAAAATATAGTAACAAACAGTAATGTTTAGCACATGACAAGCAAAGAGAAGATAGAGATTGACGCATGTTGTCAGCGTCAAGCGTCCACATTTCCATCATCCTCTCCTGGACGCAAACGCTTTAAACTTAAACCCATCGATGTGATGAAAACTTCAAGCTTCGGTCGATGCAGTCCTTTTGTTAAAGCATCGGCAACCATGTCTTGAGTACATCTATATTTAACAGCAACTTGATTGGCAGCGATTTTCTCACGTACAAAATGGTAGCGCACATCAATATGTTTGCTGCGTGGATGGTACATGGTGTTACATGAAAGACTAATCGCACTCTGATTATCGCAATACAGTATAATGGGTATACCTTTGAGTTTAGGCATAAACTCTTCTTCAAGCTGTTTTAACCAGAGCGCTTCTTGAATTGCGGAGGCTAATGACATATATTCAGCCTCTGTGCTGGACAATGCTATGGTCTGTTGTTTCTTTGAACTCCAGCTTATTGCTGCACCCTGAAATAAAAATATATAGCCTGTGCAAGATCTACGGTCTTCTAAATCGTTTGCCCAATCAGCATCACAATAGCCATAAATATTCTCGGCTAAGTTTTTCTTGTATGTGAGTTTCATGTTGATTGTACCTTTCAGGTACCTCAATACTCGTTTAACGGCAGTCCAATGTTCACTGGTGGGTTGGTTATTGTATCTACTCAATGAATTGACTATATAAGTTATATCTGGTCTTGTTCCTTGTGACAAGTATAGTAGGCAACCAATAACTTCTTGATATGGAATGGTTTTTAAAACTTCATTTTTATTTTTAGCCTTTTTTAGCTTTACATTTGCATCACTAGGTGTCCATACTGGCTTACAGTCGTACATTCCAAAACGGTTGAGTATCATTTCTATATATAGTGATTGATCTATGGAAATCTCATTATCAGATGTATTTTGGGTAATTCTGAACCCAATGCAGTGCTTTGCTATTCCCATATCCTTCATACAGAATTTTGTTTGCAGCTTTTCTTTAATCATCTGATATGTAAGGTCATTATTAAAAAAAAATAGCAAATCATCGACATATACTGCTATTATAAGTATATCCTTTTCATCTAATATACGATAGTAAATACAGGGATCAACATTAGAACGAGTCATACCGATCTCTATCAGTGCAGTATTTAATTTCTTGTTCCATTGTCTGCTGGCTTGCTTTAATCCATAAATGGACTTGTTTAATTTACAAACTTTCGCTTCTTCTTCTTCATAGCCAGGTGGGAATGTCATGTAAATTTCTTCATCGATTTCTCCCTGCAGGAAAGCAGTAACTGCATCCATTTGATGTATTTTAAGTTCATATTTTACAGCGAAGCCAAACAAATATCTTATTGAACAATAACGGACCACAGGAGCATATATTTCGTGGTAATCAATGCCCTTGACCTGCTTATATCCCTTTAATACAAGTCTGGCTTTATAGCGTTTTATTGATCCATTATCATCTCTCTTTGTTTTGTAAACCCATTTACATGGTATTACTGCTTTTCCTTTTGGTAAGTTAACAGGGGTCCAAGTATTATTTTTCAACAATGACTGATATTCTTCGTTCATGGCTCTTTTCCATTCATCAGCTTTACTACTGTTAAGAGCTTCTTCATAGCTTTGTGGATCATTATTTAGTGAACTTATAGTTGACTCACCATTCATGCATATGAAAGATGTATGGCTTTCTTTGTTACCACTTTCAGCCCTTTCCGTTCTTTGCAGACGTGGTCTCAATGTCATGTTGAATTCTGGAGAATCGAGTGTCTCATCAGGTAAGTATGTTTCATCTTGAATATCTTCGAATAGGGAAGAATCATCCGTTACGTAAGTACTTTGAGAAGTATTCTGAGTTTCTTCTGTCTCATTAATATTAATGTTTTCTGTTTCAGGTTCTACATTACATTCTTCTTCAAATAAAGGTAATTCTTCTGTTTTATTTTTGTTGTTTATTTTATTATTATTTTCCTTTATATTAATTAGTTTTTCCTTTTCATTAATCAATTTTTCTTTTTCAGATACATCTTCAACTTTATTTCTTTGTATTGTGGCCTCTAAAAACACAACATCTCTACTAATTATTCCTTTTTTTGTTTTAGGATCTATAAATCGGTAGCCTTTCGTAGAATCACTGTAGCCAACGAAAATTAATTTACGTGATTTCACATCAAGTTTCGTTCTGTTTTCTTTTGGTATATGCACCATCGCATAACATCCAAAAATTCTCATATGACTTACATTGGGGACCTTTCCAGTCCATATTTCATGGGGTGTCTTGTCAGGTAGAGCACGGGTTGGCGAGCGGTTCACAATATATGCAGCTGTAGAGACTGCTTCTGCCCAGAATGTATCCTGCAATTTTGCATTTAAAATCATACATTTAGCACGCTCTATTAAGGTCCTGTTCATCCTTTCACTAAGGCCATTTTGCTGTGGGGTATAAGGATTCGATGTTTGATGTAATATTCCATGACTCTTTAGGTATTTTTCAAAATTGTTATTTTTGTATTCTGTACCGTTATCGCTTCTGAATATTTTTATTTTCTTATTTAACTCATTTTCTGCTCTATTTTTAAATTCCACAAATTTGTCAAATACTTCGTTTTTATTTTTAATAAAATATACATGTACTCGGCGAGAAAAGTCATCAATAAACGTCACATAATACCTTGCTCCTCCAATGGAAATATGTTTCATCGGTCCACACACATCACTGTGGATGAGCTCTAGCAAATCAGTTGCACGGGAGCCTTCACTGGGGAACGGTTGTCTGCTCTGCTTACCTTCTAGACAAGTTATGCAAATACAATTTTTCTTATTCGGTGTAAACTTTACTCCTTTTGTACAGTTAGGTATTTTATTTATATCTGCGAAGTTTAAGTGCCCCATTCTTTGGTGCCATAGGTAAACATCATCATTAGTCTTAGCAATCAATGCTTGCATTTCCTTATTTTTACAAACATTTAACTGGTAGGTGTCACTTATGAGATTTGCTTTTGCAACCAATTTATTGTATTGATTATAAATCTGGCAGCCGGTCTCATTAAATATTACTTTGCAACCACTTTTAATTATCTTGCTAACTGATAATAAGTTTGTTTTCAGTTCCGGGACATATAGAACATTTCTCACCTGTATTGCATCCGTGCTGTTAACTTTTATAGATAAGTTACCGCAGCATTCTACTTTCAATAATTTATTGTTAGCTATTCTTATGCTTGATACAGGTGGTGCTACAATATCAGTGAGCCATTCCCGGTGCATCACCATGTGCATGGAGGCGCCACTATCTAGGTAGAAGTTCTCAGAGTCATTTATTGTGGATGCTGAAAAAGCAGCTACATATCCAGTCTTACATTCAGTTTTCTCATTATTTTTTTTGTGCCAACAATTTTTTCCTAAGTGGCCGTACTTATTACAGTTAAAACACCTCGGACCTCTTCTAGGTTTTGGGTTATCCGTTTTAGGCTTATAATTTTTTGTGTTTGTATAAAGAGCGGTAGTGTCCGGTGATTTAATTTCTTGCAATAATTTATTTTTTATTAAATCAGCACTAATCTTCATACCAGAACTTTCTAAGCCCATAATCATCGGCTTGTATTCATCGGGCAAGCCTGCCAACATCAGAGTACCTAACCACTCATCGTCTACAAAAAATTTGATACTTCTTAGCTTGTGTGCAGCGGACATTATTTTGTTTACATAGTCTTCTATTGAGGAACTGTTTTCTAAATTAGTATTGATGAGTTCCTTCAACAAACCAACTTTTCGAGTTAAGCCACTGTCTTCGAATGCCCTTGCTAAATTTTCCCATACCTGTTTTGCAGTTTCAGCGTCTTGTATATGCACATATAACATTGGGTCAATTAATAATATCAACTTTGACTTGGCTTTAATGTTTTGCTTCTTCGAGTTAGCGTCAACGGCTTCTGTTTCTGATATGATGCAGTCAAAAAGATCTTCATGTTCTAGGTAAGCCTTGACTGCAAAACTCCAAGTAGCCCAATTGTGAGAATAATAGCAAGCTTGGTTTGTTAGAATTTATTTATAATAAGAAAATATAGTAACAAACAGTAATGTTTAGCACATGACAAGCAAAGAGAAGATAGAGATTGACGCATGTTGTCAGCGTCAAGCGTCCACATTTCCATCACTTTCCTAGAAGATACCTAGTCACTCGCGACTTGAAGACCTCCTATTCACGTCACGTCGGGAAGACAGACGCAGGCAACCGATTCCATTCCCTTGCAGTACGAATAAGGAATGATGAAGTAATATACTAAAGCATTCTATCTTTTCGTAATGGTATATTATCTAGTAGAATGAGAATAAGAAGGAACTGCTCATATAAAGTAATCAATGGACCGAAAAAAAACCACAATCTTTGTTTACTTAACATTATTCCGCCAACCACAGTTTCCTGCATTTTTTACCAACAACAAACTGCCTGGGCTATAGCAATCGAAAGTCCGCACAATTCATCTCCTAACCATTAATTAGTGCGCCCCAGTCCCGATTCTTAATCAAGCATAAAATTAAAACTTGGCACACGACAAGCTCAACAAAAAGTAAGGGTGTGTCCACACTACCGTACCTTATGGCACGGCAATTTGTTCAAGACATCTGGCTTCACACCTGCCCGCGCACCCCGCTAAATTCCCTCACACACAAATGTAAATACAATTCGAAATAACAATAAACATTCTTATCCCATCATAATAAGGACTATTAGGCTACAAAAATTGTGGTGTATTATGGTTTTCAGCATGCCATTGCCCCCTGTCATACAAATATGTTCTCTCATTAAATATTCGGAAATGACTAACAGTTTTTCGACTCCAATTGTTCTAGGCTTAGTGAACCACAACAATATATTCGCTCATAATATAAACTGTTATAACCCGCAATATTCTCCTTCCTGTCCGACGTTTACAGACGTCTTTCAATTAAGCGAGTGTCGCATAGCATTGCGTTGTTTCGGCCGTCAATCTCAATAGTGCGGGCGTATTGCAACAATTTGTATGTATACAATACCGCCGTACGTTCATTCACCACATACAAACACCACACAAGTGTGTGTTCATTCAAGACGTTCACTTGTTTGACGTCACTTCCCGCGACGACGCTACGTCTTACAAGCGGGCGTGTATTCTCACCCTAATGATACGTGTTTTGACATATCTTCCCCAAAAGGGTTAAAGTACGTAACAGACGAAACCTATAATTTGGATGTTTACAATTTCAATTGATATTCATGAGTTTAAATTACTTAATATAAGATTTCCGGAGGTCGTCTTCGCAAAAAGCAGTTAATTTGTCAATCAGGGGTCGAGGATGCGGGATGGAATACTGGTAATTTGGTGGTGAGTAGACCAGTTTAGTGGTCTATTGTGGTCTGAAGGGGCCTTAAGAATTGTTCCTAGAAGCCCGCATGAAAGTCAAATATATGTTAATGATAGCTTAAGAGGTTCTTTGTGACGTTTGAGGGTGACGTATTTAATATAAGCGATTGTTATTGATCTTGGAATATCTACTATTTACTATTGAAATCAAAAACTTGACAATTTTTATAAAATGACCATTGAATATACATATAAAATTACATCAAAATCGGTCTTACCCAGAGTTTCCCAACCTTTTATGCATGGTGCCTCCCCCCGGATTATAAATATTTCCATGCCCCCCTATATTTTTCTTCATTGATTCAATAAAAAAACACAAATTGTCGAGAAAAACGGCAGAAGTCTTCGCAAAGCAAGAGTGGCAACTTTAGGATGAAGGAGAAAGCGTTTTGCCCACTTCATGCCCTCCTTAAGATCTCTCTATGCCCCACCAGGGGGGCACGCCCCACAGGTTGGGAAGTCCTGGCTAGCCGTTTCGGAGGAGTTTTAACACTAAAACTGTGACACAAGATTTTTATATGTTAGACTAGCTGACCTGGCAAACGTTGTTTTGCCATTAAAAAAAACGTAGATGTTGTTCGATTCTCAGACCTAACGAATATACACAAAAAATGATTTTTTTGTGTATATTCGTTAGGTTAGGTTAGGTTAGGTTAGGTCGTTAGGTTAGGTTAGTTACAAATCGGTTCAGCCGTTTAGGAAGACACTGGAAACTAACACCGCGACACAAGTTTTTTATATATTAGATAGGTGACCTGACCAACAAAATATGTTGTTCATTAATTAACATTGATATAGTTTTGTTTTTTGGATTAGTATTTGTATTTAGGCTATGAAACTACTATATCAATGTTGGTGAAATTAAGTATGATGATACAAGTAATCCTTGGGAGTAACATAGTTTTCTTTTTAATCGTGACTTACGCGAGTAAACTGCAGTGTGCTACTCTTAATTTAATCCATCTTCAGTCGGAGGTTTTATCTATTATATCGAAAACACCTAACCTCAAAAAGACAAATTCTGCAAAGATATGTAATTCAATTCTCTTACTATGAAATCGGATCGCGGAATCGATACAAAAGAATGGAGAAGTCAAATCGATAAAGAAATCGAAAACATCTGTTTATTGTTCGGTTTTGCGCAAATATCCTCAATTTGTTGATGTGGGCACGTAACGTCTTTGTTGTGTTTAAGTATCGATAAATCTGTGGGTGGATGTAATCGATTTAAGAAATATTATTTAATCGATTATAAAAAAATGCTTTCTTATTTTACCAATGAAAAGCGATTTATTTTACCCAAACTTTTTATTTTTAGTATCACTTATACACAGATTTATAAAACAACTATGTACAAGACATTAAGATTTTGGTAAACCATTTAAATTCTAAAGTCCAGAGAATTTTCTAAGAGAAAGATAAAGAAGTTCGAAAAATCATGTTTCTAGAGTCAGCAGTTTAGTTAGGTCTTAGGCTGTAAAGATATTTTGATCTAATAATAAACAATCAAATCAATGTCTTTACCCCCTACATTGTGCTAGTATTTTAAGTGGAGGGCTTGTAATTTTGGTCTATTCTACAATAAGTACCTACTTGGTTGGCATCATTCAGGTGCTTATAGGCGACATTTTAGTGTCCTTTGGGCACCTGTATTTTATTTTACACCTGTACTTTATTATTATTTTATTGGAAAAAAATACAATTTACAGGTCAAATAGTGTGTTACATAGGTAATTACATTGTAATTGATAAATTCAATTGTAAAAAAATCAAAAATTATGAATAGCCGTACGCTCATCATTAATTAATAAATAAATTCATTTGGTAGATAATGAGTCAAGTACCGCATTCCTCAACATAAACAAGTAAAAGGCGACTCTAACAAAAAAATTGACCTGTAAAATGTCTTATAGTCAGTTAGTCAATGTATCATTTGATTTAAAGAAAAATAGCCAATAACCCAACGAAATATTACCGTAAAAATATCAATTTTCTACTCAGAAACTAATTTCTACGTACTCTTACAAATGACTTCCGGTATTTAAGAGTTCCCTTTATACTTTACCTGACAATTAGCCTCTTGAACTATAAAAGTTGTGTTAAATTTATCAATGAAGCACGCCTCCGTCACACCTGGCGTTTGCAATAAAGCGAAGATTTATTGTTAACTTTGACGGTGTCTATGGCATGACGTAGAAATTCGCGGCTTCGATTCCCGCTGTCGAAAAAACATTTATATGATCTACAAATATTTTATCTGGGTTTATCTCTATCTATTATTATAAGTACTCTATTTTGTTATTAATATCACCATTTACAAGCATTGTCGCTTAGTTTGGTGATAGATGACACTGTGTACATTATCGTACAATATGTATTTATTACATTTTATAATTATTTTTTTGTTTTCTGTACTAAATAAACCATAAGGCTCAAAAAAGGTGCATCTTAAGAGATACCATCTTCTAAACTTGACACTTAAATAAACAGTGTCTTAACCCCAAAATTAACTTTATCGGAAGAACAAAAAACTGCGCAGGCGCATATGGGTGGTCCCGCACGTGCCACCCGTATTGATTCTATCGATAACCAGTGTTGTATCGTATCGATTTATCGATTAAATGCGAGTGAAAGGAGTCACTTTTTACAAGAGGTCTCTTCATAGAAAAAACACAAAGTCGTGTTAGTTAAAACATTTATGACTCAAGAACGGCTGGGCCGATTGCGATGAAACTTAGCATGTAGATAGCTAGAAATTCGGATGAACATATAGGCTACTTTTTATCCCGATATTATTACGAAATCTGGACCTACGCAGCCGAAACGGTGGGGCACAGCTAGTTTTTCTCAATATTCGACAAATATTATAATATTTTTTTTAATTTCCTTAACTTCCATAATTAAGCATGTTTTTTTACATTGTTTCAGACCAATCGGAGGCCACGGGCATTTTTTCATCGGATAAGTGAATTTAAAACATATTAATGGTAAGTTTTAGTTCATAGATCATTATTTAATTCTAATAGCAACATTCCAATAAAAAAACTAATTAGAATTAAAGAGCTCTGCTCTTTTCTGAGCTCGTCTTGGTACTACCGATCCACAGATTTTAAATTATCAATTTATTTAATAATTTATAATAAGTAAGCAATCAGTCTTTCAATTAACCACAAACAAATTATAAGTGATTAAAAAAAACTTAGGGTCAAGCAGGGAGTTGGTCAGTACTTATTTGCCTTTACTTTTGTCGTACCCTTGCCAACCTACTATAAAATTAACTAAAAAAAAAAAGAAATTCACTTTTCTCTCCACCCATACCGTTTTGGCACCGACCAAGCATTCGTAAGAAGATCAATGAGATAAATAAATATATGGTTTAAAAGTCTTTTGCCTGCCCTTTTGTATAATTAACAAAATTGTAATCATGAAAACAACCTGAAATTCTTAAAATCATACTAATTTTTTTTTTACTTTTATCTTTTGATTTTAGAGCGGCAACAGAAATACATCATCTGTGAAAATTTCAACTCTCTTTCTATTATGGTTCACGCGATACAGCCTGGTGACAGACAGACAGACGGACGGACAGATGGACGAACAGCTTAATACAATTTAGCTATTTTTTTTTTCAAATCGGCCGAAAAATAGGTACTCATACCTAACCGTGAAGTCTTAATATTAAATTCCCACTGAATTTCTTATAAAATAAAGGTAATGAACTTGTCATCTGTCTCTGATCATTCGAAGTGGGTTCCCGTGAAATATTTAGGGTCCCGTTTTTACCATTTGGGTACGGAACCCTAAAAACTGATATCGATGCCGGTAAAATGCAACGGTATACTGAACGGAGACATTTATCCACGAGTGATTGTAATAAAAGCTCTCTACAAACAAATACCTAGATAATCATATTGGCTAGTGCATTACCGTCCTGTAACTGAATTTTCCATCGCAACGGTCAGTTTCTGTCTACCCTCAGTTCAGAAAAGTTTTGAATATTTCAATGGGGGAAATTTTCCACTGCGACAGGACTGTAGGGTTGACTTATACTTGCATTTCGACTGACTGCCATATAGTGGGTATGTAGTGCATAGAATGATATATAGGAATTTAAGAGGAAGCTGTGGGGTTCGTTTTATGTACAATCCACGGTCAAAAGTCTCTGCCCACCGTAACGTTGCCAATCCTGTGCTGCACTATTTGAACATTATAACAACGTAACCTGTGGATCGAACCCACGTCGGTTAGTGTAGCGGGTGACGGCTTATACCACTCACACAACTAAAGACATAGCTAACATGTTGAAAATAATAATCACAATGAGTACTTTTTATAATTCAACTATTTAAGTTTATTAATGATTTTTTTTTGTATGCGTTTGGGTGGTTTTGTTCACAAAACGGTCCGGATTTTTTATTTTTAGCTCCGAAACTTTTAAACCGATTTTGATTAAACTTGTTATGAGAATACATTGATTAATTGGGAGTGCCATAGGCTACTTTTTGTCCCGATATTCCCACGAAATCGGGAGGTAAGCGGATGAAACCGCGAAGTGCTACTAATTTACTTATAAATATAGCGATACTTTATTTTGTTTAAGCTCTTAAACATGTTAAACCAAACAATCAAAGATTCAAATAAAACCACCTGCGATTAAATAATATCAACCTTACGGGTTTTAAAATAGAATTTAATTTTAGATTGCCGTAGCAAGCCACACTTAGATTTTTAATTTCCCAAAGCTATGGAAAACAAAACCCCGTTTAAAACATAAATTATAAGAGATGTTTTTGCTGACTCTCCAAATTCAAACACCTTGATAAAGTTGCAACTTGTAATAAAACTGATAAATCGGTGCATTAATAAAGATTAACAACTGTATCTTTTGTCTATGATATTAGATACAGTTTTGAATATCGAATGAGTTTGAAGCCAAAACCGTTTGCTATCGCATCGAATGCATAGTGATCGCGAATTCGAGGTGCGATGTTGGGCCATTAACTTCGTAAAGACGAGAATAGCGTTCGAATGCGTAATTAAATTATTCCTTTGATTTTGGTAAATATTTACTAAGTAAGTAAGTACTTACTTGAATTTGTTTCGTACTCTATCGACTTGTGAAATTTTAAGAATAAAGTAAGTAGATTTTTTTCAAAAGTAATTTTTACTTACCTACTCTTTTTATAAATTGTAAGTTTTTTTTACGGAAAAAGTACTTAAAAATTTACCGATTTCGAAGGGTAGTGTATTTTGATTTCAATTCTATAGGTAAACACAAGTACCTTACAGTGTTTTTTTTTGTTGTCTGTCTAAAGAGAAAGTTTAAACACTTGTAAAACAAACTACTGGGCCAAACCAATGTAGTCTCGGAACTATTTGATCGTAAGTATCGTGGCCCCACATTGCGCCTCCGATAAGACATGACGTGTCCGTTATGAGTTTCTGATCACAACCTTCGTTCAGAAACGCCCACTAACAATCGCTTTTCGTGAATCGCTTTTCAAAATTAGAACGTGTTTTGCTATACTTCTGTATGTAGCCAGTTCGTTGTTATTACCTATTATTTTTGCACACTTAAGAAAACAAAGACGTAACTAACAATTTATCATAAAAAGAGTTTTGGTATAATAATATAGCCACCAGACCACGACCTTTTAAAATTTAGCTTTCATAGATTAACAATCACTACGTTAATTATTGAAAGCAAAAAAAGTCGGAAAATATGAGAGTAATGGAAAAAAATCTTAACATAATTAAGCACAGAAACCTTACCCAATACAAACAATCATAAATAAAGATTAAGTCTATAAAAAACATAATCAATACAGCATACAGCTCAGTTCAGAACCTAATCAATATAAGTAGGCATTCAGACCCCATAATTCCGTTAATAAAAACACAGCGAGCCAGAGCAGGAGGGGGGCGGAAGCGCATTGGGCTTCGGAAAATTCACCCCGTGAATGGTATAAGCGCGGCGATAGACAAACAGGATGACCCCACCACCCTCCCTCCCTAACCGTACATTTTGAAATACCCCCCCTTTCTGTTATACCTACGAACACACCAATTTTATCACGCACAAAAAAAACGTTTTTAGCTTCACTTCTATTCAAATATCAAACAACACTTTACGTTGGAATTTGTTGAAAAGGTAGATATCTATATAAATAAAAATCAATTGCTGTTCGTTAGTCTCGCTAAAACTCGAGAATGGCTGAACCGATTTATATAATTTTGGTTTTGACATGTTTGTCGTAGTCCAGGGAAGGTTTAAACGGTGAGAAACATCGGACTTACGCGGGTGAAACCGTGGGGCGCAGCTATCTATATATCTATAATATAAAAATCAATTGCTGTTCGTTAGTCTGGCTAAAACTCGAGAATGGCTGAACCGATTTGGCCAATTCTTTTTTTGTTATGTTTGTTGTAGTCCAGGGAAGGTTTAAACGGTGAGTACTTACGCGGGTGAAACCGCGGGGCGCAACTAGTTATATAAAAAAATAGATAGCACTAATCATTGTTCGCAATTGAACAAAAATACCGAAAGCATTCTGAATTAAATTCCAGAGAATATTTTTCCGAAATGAACCGAATGCTATCTTTTGTGTGAAAAACTAATATTTCGTGATCAATAATATTTTTGGCTTTAAATTGCATATTTATATGAATGAATCACATACCTACATCTTTTTCTATTTAATTTAATGAATTTTTAATATTGACGTTGTTAATTTTGATTTGAATTTTTATTACTATTTATTAATTTTTATATGTTTTGAAGTTTTTGACTGTGACTGTAAGAAGATATTTATTTTTTAAGCATTTAATCTTTATTATTTTCATTATTTTTAATTTGATTGTTATTATGGATTTTAATATCTGAAATTAAATGAATTATTGATTGATTTAAAAAGTTAAATCTTTTTTATTG
This sequence comes from Idaea aversata, assembly GCA_907269075.1. Taxonomy (NCBI): domain Eukaryota; kingdom Metazoa; phylum Arthropoda; class Insecta; order Lepidoptera; family Geometridae; genus Idaea; species Idaea aversata. The sequence goes on from OU026100.1 coordinate 4,514,763, forward strand.
TAAACTGGAGTTTTAACTACTAACCTTAGTCTAAATCAGATTTGAATTGTTTCAAATAGATCATACGGTAGTAGGTAAAGCCGTGTTTCGCGTGACTGTCTGTTAATATTGCAAAAGCAACAGACAAAATAAATTTGAAAATCGAATAAATATCAAAAGTTTGAATTTCGAACGCGTTTATTTTTTAATTGTCAAGTGGTCGGCACTGAAATTAATAAAGCCTTAACACCCATAACAGCCGTCAGACACAAACGTATCTTAGTAAAGTTAGAGAGGTTATAAATCTCGTCGACACGAAATGGCTGACCAGTGCCATCCCCCTCTCAGATCTATGTTGCTATAGCCACTGCTGCAAAAGTGTGCACCATAAATTTTATACAAGCACGCGTGTGTGGTAAAACTGACTAGGCGTTTGTGTGTGTACGAAAATTCGTGTGGATACCTAGTACTTCGTGAACATTGTCCACTGCATTGCTTTGTGTATGTGTCGTGTACCTACGGAAATGACCGAGCCTACCAGATGCCGAATTGTAACGGATTAATCAAAATAAATATTATAGTAGCGGTTCGACTCGACGAGTCTTTAATTAAATAGGCGAAATAGATTATCTGGTTAACCGCAAACTTCTAAAAGTGAAATAATGCTTGAAGTCAGCAACTAATTTTTGTAATTCTGCGACGTTTTGATACGAACCATGTTTTTTCACATTTGACCTGGGTATTTCGATAAATTGGACAACTAACTGTTCCGATCCCACGGGAATTTCGGAATCAAAAGTATTGTGTGTTCTTCTTTATCTTCTAAACTACTACTATGCTGGTTTTTATCCAAATCGGTTCAGTTGTTTGACCGTGAGGACACAAAGAAGAAAATAAAAAACAAATAAATAGATAAAAAATCCTATTTAAAATAAGGATTAGTATTAGGATTCAAAGATAATCGAAATCGGTATCTAGAGTTATGGAGCATACTTCTTGTGTGAAAACAAATTGAATATGCGTAATGTAAGCCTATATTCACACCTGCGAATACCGATAAGCACAAAAACGTGCCATCCACAATATCGTCGTATGTAGGTACTGTCGTCACGAAAATTGCTATCGAACGTTTTCGCGCCTTTTTTCCATTTTCTTCGTAACGAAGTAACGTCAACCGGCCTTTTATGAAGTTTTATGTAGCTAGCTTTCCATTCGGCCGGCTACAACCGGCTGAAAGAAATGTTAACCGGGCCGTGAGAATCGCTAGTCAGGTGTGGATAACTCTTAGGGACCGATGGACTTCCCTCAGTCTCCTCACTAAATATAAATCCTTTATTTTTATAAAGCCTACGCCCGCCGTGGTCGAATTCACTGCCTAGTATGTACACTCAATGACAAAACGGTTGCGGCTTGTTACTGAATAAAATATTCGATGTTACATAGTTATTTTAGTTCCCAATTTTTAATCCATCATTCTTACTTAATCACTAGAGTTTTGTTTTAACCGTCATGCGAGTAGTTTAGCCAATTTATATCGAGCATGCAAGACTTATTGAATTCATAAAACAAAAACCATGTCCCTATGCAAGTTTGAGGCGTATTTTATTAGTGAAAATTGTATTGTTAGAGAAGTCTGTTGTATGTTCCCGACAGACATAATTGAGTCCAAAACCGAGGGAGGACACCGGTTTTAAGGACGTTATCGGTTACGCACTAATATTTAGTCATGAACGTAGGTATGTGTATGCACAAAAACGCATCTTTTGCCCCCCTAACCGGCTTCCCCATCCCTAAAGGCCGGCGGGCGAACGAATACATTCGACTAGCCCATTTGCAATATCGCATTGTGTGTGTGAATGTACGGAAGCTGCGCGAGTGTGCACCACACAGCCGACAGTTTGCTTAGTTCGGTGCGTAGTTTTACCGTTAACCTATACCTACCTATACACTCTGTATTGGTTTTCTGTACCCGGATGGGTTTTAACAAATTTCAAATTCACAAAATCGTGATTGGTCGGTATTTTGTTTGGACAACGGACACGGTGTCGGCTCCGATAAAATTTGCCTATCATATAATTCGCTTAGTTTAAAATGATGAGTTTTATTCGATTCTGTTGTACCGGTGATTGTTCGAATATTTCAATCGGACATGAGTAATAGTTATCGCTTTTTGTACATACTAACATTTTCTATAGAATTTGTAATAGGTAATTTTCATTAGAAAAATCCCATAATTTCGAATGATGGTGTCTCTTACGCTCTTACTACTATTAGTTTTTGAATGAAAGTTCGCTTTTAATTTTTGTACCCATTGAAGTAGAAAGAACAATATCGACTTCTCCACAAATGAAGCAATTAACTCGAACGCGTGCCCCCAAGTATAACCTACCGGAAGACATACGGTCTAATAACCATCTAAGATTCCTAATATCAATTTCAGATGACCGTTGAAGCGTGCCACGTCACTTTAACAAATTAAAAAAATAAGCCGGAAGTGCGGTATAAAAAACAAATCAACCTAAGACATTCTAATTCCGAATTCTAAAATCAAACTTGTTCAGTCATTGTTCCGCCGAGGTGACGATACATTTACAAGGGTGCGTCTACACTTAATTGAAATTGGAATCAAGTCGAAGAAATTAGTGGTTTCCTTAAGGATTTCATTGTTCAATCAGAATATTCGGAATCTGTAATCGATTGCTTTATAGACCACGAAGAAGATTGATATTTGAAGAAACTTAATACAAAGATTAACTATTTGACACTTTCTATATGGACAAATCGTGCGAAGCTAAAACGAAATAAAACAAAAGAAACAAAATAAATTTAAATTTTAAATATAGAACCTTAGGGCCTCGTACAAACGTCACGACAGATGCGCCGCGACCGGTACCGCACACGACAGCCGCGCAAACCGTTGAGTTCCCGTAATTACCGCTTACCACTAAAACTGAAAGACGATAGCAATACGATATAACTATAGAGCTATAAACACGATAGAAAGCACAGACATACGTAATTGTAACGGACAGGGCGCAGGGCAAGATGTCAGTTTTTATTGCAACTCGAGCTGGATTGACATTCGTTAGGTACGAACTGGCTATTTCTGTTTAAGGGGATGGATAGTATGACCACGAATCCAGAAGTAGTGGGAAGTGGTGAGACAAAATTGGTGAAACCACGAGTCATGAATCGGGTAATTTAATTTATTTTAGTTTCTTTTAAAATTTATAATGAAATCGAAATGTCAGCTTCAAAACGTAATATTTGCAATTGCTAAAATTCTAATTATGCTTTGAAAGCATTACAAATACCTAATACATAATTTGAGGTGATTGTTCATTCATCGCAGAAGATAGCGAACTTTGAAAAGTAGTAGAGGCTTTTACCCTGTAGTAGGACACAACACACTCATAATAATAAACAATAATAGATAACTCTTGTCTGAACAATTGTAAAACCTATAACCGTTGAACGATTCCCGCGCAATATGGCGATGCGATGGCGGTCAACGCGACATGGACGCACCCTAATGACATGATATCACGCGAGCCTTATCTTAGACGATCTGTTTCTTATAACTGGAACTTTATGAATAGCATTTATGATGTTTTAAAACGAATTATAATTATTTGAATTTTATAGTAGGTGCTTAAACTTTGTTTGAAAGATATTATATAGAGTCGATGACCCAAGTAAATAAATCGATAATAGTTAATAATAAAATGAGAATTGTGCTGTGAATAAGTACTGTTGATTCTATACTTACCTAACAAATAAAAACAACGGATGCACTCCGAGAGTGCCTAATTAAAAACAAAACTAAAAAAATAATAATTTACTAAACAACTACAAAATATATGTACATGCACATAATGCACACACTGTAGCTGCGTCTCGTACAGGTGTCGCGAGTTCAGAGATTTTATCTCATCTAAAAATATGCGAAGCTCGCTAAAATAAGTTTTCACTTCAAAAAAATGTCATTTAAGTAGGTACTCAAGACTTTTTATTTATTTTTAAACTAAAAAGTAAAGTCCCGATCCCTTGGAAATATCGAGATAAACTAACTTCTAGAAAACGTAGCATTCAATCAGTAAAATAAATAATAATATGAAGATCAGTCCAGTAGTTCCGAAAATTATATCTCTTTTTTCTTTTCATATTTTTTACCTCTTTGTAATATTGGTAATTTTAAGATCTTATAAACTTTAATACCTCAATATTATGATCTTTAACTGCAATGGATATTTACCATGTGTTTGTTTTTTATTTTATGGAGCTCATTATTTCAGTGCTGACTTGTGAAAATGAAATATGCTGCTCTTAAAAACAAAAAACATATTAAACATTTCATTCTAAATAACTTAAGTAAGTACCTCCTCATTATGTGGGTTTACCATGAGTCCCTTTCTAATACAAAGACAGGAAAAAAAACCTCAACATTATTAAGAAACTTTGCAACTCTTTCCCCATCTTACCGGAGCACGACCTATTCTTTCCAACACATTAATTCGCCATCATCCTTAACCTCAACAGTTTCATTCCTTTGTAGGGTAGTTAAGCGTCCTTTGTCTTCCGCCTAGCGAGCCCTCGTCTTGGCAAACATTGGACACCTTTTGTATTTGCTTTGTTTGCTCGTTCCCGTGGGATACGGTCTCTAAACTCTATGTAAATTAATCTTGATGATTTTTAGTGATTTTAAACGTTCCGACATTAGTCCGCAGCTGTCCAGCACGTGGAAAAAACATAACTAGAATACATTACGTCGCTGTAAAGCCAACAATAAAGTAGGTGATTAATGCGAAATATCCGACTCTTTAATTTTTAAAACATCCGTGAAGAGGCAGATTCTAACCTATACAGCCTCATGCCTCGTCTGATCTTCTTCTTTCTTTCATCTTTGTATTAAATTACAGTGGAAATCTTTAACGAAATCTCGTCTAAGAGTTTTAAATTAAAAGACAACTTGAGACTATGTTCATGGATTTCACGCTTACTTCACTGGTACTTACATCTAAATTAAGCTTTTTATAATCTGTAAAACTATTAATTTTAACTCAAAAAATAACATGAAATTGAAACAAAAGTACAACATCGACCATTGACGTTATTCAAGTCAAAAATTTCATTAACACAGATATTATTATGAAGAAATCAGGAGTATAATTCAACATGCATCTACTAGAAACTAAGCATTATTGCCATAGTGCTCTCAAACCCATCAATTCCTTACTTAAGTGCCAATTCCGGATATTCTAATCAGTCCCCTAACTTATAAACAATGGACTTACTTCCTCTATCGCTTCCTAAAGGATAGTTCTCACAATCAAAAAAAGATTTGTCCCTGTGAGTCCCCGCTTGAGTCAAGGGTTGGCCGGAAGGCGGGATTCTCATGGTTAGTAAATGATTATTGTATCACTTACAAACCGCATTGACCCTCTGTGGTTGCGACTTTGTAAGTAAGTCACTTTTCTTGAGCATCGAGTTACACATATCGTACTAGTTAAGTACTTAATAAAACGGTAGTTTCCCTTGGATTGCAGTAGAAGTCGACATATTGATTTTTAATCAATAATACACCGCTAGCACAGAATATTTTGTAACTTTTAACTCAATCTAAACCTACTTAAAAATAAACAACTTAATACATTGACTGAATTTGTTCTGTTAAAAAATAGTTTTTCTCGAGTTACCATTTTTTATCACTGAGTTATCGATATACCTACTGATCCCATCAAATTACATTTATCTAGATTCAACATTACAAAAAAATGCACAATAAAACCAAAACCAACACCCACTTTAAACAATAAATCTTCGTCATTACGGCGCGGGCGCAGACGCACCGCGGGCGCGGACAGGAAGGAAGTGTAAGACAAGCGCGTGAGAAGCGCGCACGCACCGTGTGAACCACGCCTTATTATAATACAGGTGGATTATTGTATGAGATTCTATTGAATAGAGGTACAAAGATAATAAATTATTAAAGGTGGGGTTAAAAGTAACAAATTAAAAATTATTATAATCCAATAGAATGTATAGGGAGATATTATGTCAAAAACAAATAATATCGGAAAAGCTTATTTTTGAGAAGAATAATATTTTTTCTAGCATTCCAATTTACTTAAATCAAAATTCCACATTTTCGAGTTACTTTATTATTTTATCGAAAGCGCGACATAAATACAACTGAATTTTGTTTTCGATTAAATCTTTTCCCAAAGAAATCATCTCATTTACAAGTAATAAATCATATTCACTTTAACTCCTGAGTCATAGGATGCGTATGCGCAACTTTCGCACCTATCCTTTTAGTGTTAAGGTTCAATGGTATCGTGTGGTTATTGTGAGTGATATGAGCCCAATAAAAAAAGATGAGCGACAATCGTTCCGTGCTGAAGATCAGGGAGCGACGACCTTAATAAGCGGCTTAATGTACAAGAGACAGCGATTTAATATGGATACCACTAACTAATACTATGCAAAAGTTTTTGTATGCTAGGAATGTCTGTTACTTGTTAACGCAAAAACAACTCTATCGATTGCGATGAATCTTAGTGTATAGAATAGCTGGAGTCCTGGAATAACACATTATAGGCTAATATTATTCCGATATTACGGTCACTTTTTTGTCATAAAATACTACTTATTTATTTACTCACCACAAACGCAGATAATAGATTTACCAATAAGTTCTTAGGAAAAAGCAGGAATAAGGTGTTCGCTATCGGCTGAACAGCTGTAGATTGCGTTCAGCCTCAGCCTCCTACCTCTTGTTCCACACACAGTACCGGAAGGAATCAGGGCGGGGGCCCACAATCTCGCCCGTCCGGCGTCGCTTCCGGTCCGGCGCGGGCGCACCGTGACGCGCACACGAGCCTGTAAAGGTAATTACGTGCGTTGATAGAGGAGTTTTCCGGTGGTTACTGGCTATAGAGTCTTATGGCTGTGATTTTTGTACCTACTAGTTAGTTGAATTTTAATTTAATTAGTCGATGGCCATTGGACTTGTTCCATAATTCCATACCTACAAATGAGAAGGATGAGACCCACCAATGAGAAGGATCAAAAAATAATAATTTATCCATCCTTTATCTCGACTTGATAAATAAATGTTTTTTTATATAGTACCTACCTATTACTAACAATAATCATATTTAAAAAAACAAATAATATTGAAAAAGCACTTCGTATTCATAAACGAATTGAACTCAATTCGTTTATGAATTTTTTAAAGTTTTTTACATAAATTAATTTAAAAAAATCCCATTTATGCATTAATTAAACCAAAATACAAATAAAATTACAAGCCGAAATTTTATTAAAACAGAAATCGACCATAATAATAATTACTAAGTTGTTCTTTTGAGATGTCGATATAATTACAATTGGTTATAAAGAGCATTATCAGCTAAATAAAAAAAATCCTAAATTTTGTGAACCTAGATTTAATTTTTTTTTGTGATAGAAAGCAAAAAAATAACTTTCAAATTGTGTCAAAAATAAATGGACAAATCTAAATTCAATAAAAATCGATATATTTTACAAAATAATTTAGAACAGTTACCTCATCTTCCAGAAGTAAGACAGCTCCGTCACTTGACCAGAACCCTTCAGCAGCCAAGACTCAAATGTCCACCCTTACTCACCATCAGCCCTTTATATCGCCAGGTATTTCTGGCAGCCTCCCGCTTCGAAGCGATTTCGTATACCACTGGATAGAATCAGATATAGAAATACTAAGCAGACTACCGACTTAAAATCGCCCGATACTCACTATCACTACATAGTATAAAATAAAGTCACTTTTCGCCGTCCCTATGTCCCTATTTCCCTTTGTATGCTTAGATCTTTAAAACTACGCAATGGATTTTGATGCGGTTTTTAATAGATAGAGTGATTCGAGAGGAAGGTTTATATGTATAATACATGCATAATACAGCCGTGTGAAGCCGGAGCGGGTTGCTAGTTAACAAATATAAGACAGCTAAACAATACCCATGTATTAATATAAAGGTCAGAATGTCAATAAGTACAAATGTCAAAATATCCAAGTTAACGCTTTCATAATAAGAAAAATCATATGAAACTTATTTCAATAGGGATAACTATACATACATAATTGCTACTCACTAAGCCCTGCGGTTTCACCCGAGTAAGTCCCGATCCCGTGGGAATATCGGAATAAAAAGAAGCCTATATGGTAATCCAGGTCTCTAGCTATCTACATACAGCGTTTCATTGCAATCGGTCGAGTAGTTTTTGCGTGAAGGAGACATACACACAAACATACTAACTTTCACATTTATAAATTAGTAGGATTCCGACGATTAGCATGACAAACTTCCCGTTTTAATTAAATGTATAAGCAATTCCTAGATTCATAGCTGTTCAGAAGAGTGACAAAAAACGCAAAAAAAAAAAACGAGCTGTTTGAATTTGTTTAAAGAAAAATTTATTGTCGATGGCCGTTTTGCACAAATACATTCCATACCTACTTATTTGTGACATTTAGCACAGTAAGTCACAAAATCGTTTAACAAAGAAGGAAGAGATTTTAAAGTTGATTAATCTGTAGTCTGCGATTGCACATAAACAAATGATTAAGTACTTACTTACAAGTTCATTGTTGTGGAATAAATTTAGAAATAAAAGCCAACACCTATAGTAATGTTTCGACAAGTACGAGGAACTCGTTTAAGACAGAAATAGATTTAAAAAAAATGTATAATAAATATGTTAGATATCCACAATATCAACCGTTTGATTGAAATTCAAAGTTTATAAGTATAGATAATTGATTTAGTAAATAAGTGCCCAGTGCCTATCTATTTTCGGTCACTATTGGAATTAACTTTTCGTTAAAAGACAGTCTCAATTGTATGATTATGAAAGCAGTCAAAATACAATTTTGCTAGATGACACGAACGCAATACTCAGTCAGTCGAAAATCAACCTTTTTGGTACAGTTTGTTAAAAAAATGTTTTTTAATGAACCTATGTTGCTGTCGGTCCTGAGTTATGTTTGGCATGATCAAAAAGTAGCTCAATAATAAAAGATTTAAACTAATCCTTTGAATTAAATGTATCCTATTAACTCCTATCAACAATCGCAAATCGCAAAAAGTCGCAATTTTTTAAAGTCTCCAAACATTTTAATGAACTAGTGATGGGCACAGTCTTTATCGATAAACATCACCATAATTGCTTTCATTACATAATTATAATTGGCGTGTATAGTGTGCACATTAATTATTCATTAAACACACCCCTCATTTGTCGCACCGACTTGAGAAACGCTAGTTAACCGAACAAGAGCGCCACTATTTGCCTAACCATGGCTTAATTGCATAATTATTTTTTATCGATATCGATATTTTGGAGCTGTATAAGCTTAGTAATCTATACTTCATCACTACATAGTATAAAACAAAGTCGCTTTTTCTGTCCCTATTTCCCTTTGTATGCTTAGATCTTTAAAACTACGCAACGGATTTTGATGCGGTTTTTTTTAATAGATAGAGTGATTCAAGAGAAAGGTTTATATGTATAATACATGCATAATATAGCCGTGCGAAGCCGGAGCCGGTCGCTAGTAATATTATAAAGCTAAAAAGTTTGTTTGTTTGAACGCGCTAATCTCAGGAACTACTGGTTCGCATAGAAAAAATATTTTTGTGATAAATAGTTCATTTATCGAGGAAAGCTTAAGCCTACTTTTCATTTTGATATTCCCACGTGATCGGGACTTACGCGGGTGAAACCGCGGAGCGCAGCTAGTGTACCATATAATGTTTTGACATTTATCTAATAAAAATCAAGTTACATTTGTATTTGGTCAATCTGATTTTGGCTTAATCCCAACCATTTTAGTCTCAAGAGTTCCAAGGCTAAAATTAATTTTAGACTATTGTATTTTAGATTATTTGTGGCAGTTTGTGTTTTGATACAAAACTGCCACGAATTTCAAATAAATACATATAAAAATATCTTATCTTTTACTCGAGCTCGTGAGAGTAATGTTTTTTTATGAATGAATTTATTTCGCTACACTAGATTTCGAACTAACCTAACCTAACCTTCTTGCAAACAATTACATTTTTTCGAAGTTTTGCTATTATTCTTTACTAGCGACCTTCCCCGGCTTCGCACGACTATATTATGCATGTATTATACAAATTCCTCTTGAATCACTCTTCCTCTTCAATCACTCTATCTATTTAAAAAACTGCATCAAAATCCGTTGCGTAGTTTTAAAGATTTAAGCATACATAGGGATATAGGGACAGAGGGACAGAGAAAGCGACTTTGTTTTATACTATATAGTGATAGTGTTCTAGTTTCCATTTAAAATATCGCTAAAGTTTCGCCATGTTTATTACGAGACGTTATTTATAATTCCGATGTTGTTCTTGAGGCGGTGAAGGGTTGACGGGGTGGTCAAGTACACCCCCGCCCTTAAAACCACCCTCTACAGTCGGATGCAGAAACTGATCACATGAAAATTGTAATAAAATACATAATGTTTTAATTTTAATGGTTTTATGGAAGTTAAATATAATTTAATAAAGCAGTTAGACATAATTAAATAAAAATAAATAAATAAATATTTCAGGACATATTACACATCGCCATCCAGCCCCAAGCTAAGCAACTTAATGCTTGTGTTATGGGTGCCAGATAACGGATAAACTACTTATTTACTTCTTTTTTTTTGTAAATATATACATATTATACATATAGGAAACACCCAGAACCAGAAACAAGAATTTATGGTCAGCATAAATACTTGTTCCCGGCGGGAATCGAACCCGCAACCTTCTGCGTCGCAGTCGGGTGTTCGCCCGACGCGCCACAGAGGTCGTCATTAATTATTCTCAATTTTTTTTTCAAAATAAAAAACTTTTTATAAAAGTGAAGATTTAAAAAAGTAGTTTGTTACAATTAGGTATCCAAATGGAATCTAATTTTACATACTTAAATAAGTTTAATTCCCACAAAGCTCCAAATCCCCTTATACCTAATATACAAAATGATTAAATTTTCCCTTTGAAATTAATAAATTTTAGAGGAAATTATTGAATAATTTACGTAGCAGTAGGAATCCGATTTGTAGGATTTAAGCGGTTTATAAAAACTATTTTATCATAATCACTGCATAGTATAAAATAAAGTCACTTTTCGCCGTTCCCTTTGTATGCTTAGATCTTTAAAACTACGCAACGGATTTTGATGCGGTTTTTTTTAATAGATAGAGTGATTAAAGAGGAAGGTTTTTAGATATAATACATGCATAATACAGCCGTGCGAAGCCGGGGCGGGTGGTAATTTAAACACTGCATAATACAGTCGCGGGCAGTACGCTAGAAATGTATAGGAACTTGAAGATTATGGGCATTATTATGTCTCCGTAATATGGTAAAAACACATTCAGTAAGAAATCTTATTTTGTATCACTTTTGTATCTCAGTGTACCCGAGCTTCAATACCTCAGAGAAAATGTTAAATTACGAGGAAAATAAAAGAAGACAACTTTACAGCCCGTTGACGATTCTTGTTGAAATATTTAGAACGTAATGATGTGGTTTTTCTTTGATTTGCAAGACGTTAAGAAGGTTTCATAAGTTGATGGTTAATTTAGAATTAAATATACTCTTTGAGGGTGTTTTATAGGATTTTATCTTAAGGTACCTATGCTCACACTTATTATACCTTCCGTGTTAAAAAGTAGCCTACTTATTAATTCCAGGTCGCCAGCTTCCAACCTACCGAGTTTCATCGCAATCGGTCTAGTAGTTTTTGCGTGAGGGAGTAACAAACATACTCACACATACTAAAACACAAACTTCAATAGTAAGGGATCCCTTTAAAAAATACCTTTACCTAAATGTTTAATGGATGAAAAGTAATTTATATCAAATTAAATAGGTCAATAAATATATCAAATGGGTTGTCCAAAAATTTCAGTCCAGAATAATTAATTTATTAAAAACATTCTTAAAAACCTGATAACATTTATAATATTATAGGACAGGATTATTTAGAATTAGGAGGATTATCACGTTAAATAACCTTAAAAACCTTAGCGTAAAAATCTTAACCTAGAAAAAAAGTGAAATCCACGCATGCGTGTCGCTTCTAAAGTGACAAAACCAAGCGTACAAAGGAGAGGCAGGTAGACTGAGGTACGTGAAAGGGCGAACAATGTCATGTATCAAGTTCATACTAGGACCGACACTTGAGGTACAGCCGACGAGAAAAGTGGTTGGAGAAAGTGATTTATTAGACGTAGAGGTCTCATATATGTTAGTTAACACCTGTATGACCTTGGGGGCTAATGATACTGCTGGGGCATTTTCAAGTTATCTGTTAACATACTGCGCTGGCTCAGCGACCCAAAGTGGATCTTGGCCTCCGAAACGAGAGTCTTCCATCGCTCTCTGTCCTGCGCCTTTTCTTGCCAATTTTTGACTTGAACACTGACACTCAAGGAAGAAAATAAACTTCTAGTGGCGGAGCGTAAAATCCTCCGAAAGATATCTGTTAACATAAAATTTTAAATCCTGACTGACTGATATTATGACGCACTGATCAAAGTAATGGACGGATTGGGTTAGAATTTAGCATACAGCTAGCTGTTATAACGAAGCTATCCGGTGAGAAACGATTTCGAAAAAATTAAATCGGATCTATATAAGCGGACGAAGTCACGGGCAAAATCTGGTTTGTCTTACAAAATTGAATCAGCAAAACTTCTGACACTATCAAAAGGAAAAATACAAGGTGTTACTCGATAATTTCAAGGATTCCAAAAGAATTTATAATATTACTTGTCCTGTTTCGATTTTTGTTACCGGCCAGAAGCTATGTGCCCAAGTGTATGTAACGTGACTTTATCCATCATTGAAATAAACGTCGCAATTGCACAACATCTATTGTAATTCTTTTTATGAAGATTTGACCATGAAGATGCACCATCGATCGATATGAAATTTTAAAGAGAAACTTTAATAGCAAACCACTTCTGCACTCGATTGTACTTACACACATGAAAACGATTCCTTCTTTTAAGATTCAGAAAGCTAAGTGAAACAATGGCAATGTAACTCTATATTGGCAAGTAGTGTGGGAAATTATTAGAGCAACACAAAGTTCTCGGGTTAATTCCATTCAGGAGGTTTGGTTTGACCACAGTACCTTGAGGTTGAGGTTAAAAAACAATGTAACAGGCACTTAGTAACTTTTTTTTGCGTAGACAGAGATAGATTAACGCTTCAAGGTAGTAAAAAAATTACATGTATGTTTTTTAAACGTTCCCTAAAATGTAGGTAAGTACCTACTCGTTTTATCTATCCGTGACGTTCCTCAAAATTTTGTTTTTTTACTTGTAAAATTTATGACGTTTATCTATCCCGATGGGCAAAATTTTAACTCAATGACAATGAAATGGTGTCAAATAATATGTTTGCTTAATGTTAATTCGTCTAATTTCACTTTAAAGTTAATCTCATCGTACCAATTTACAACCAAAATTAATGAAATAGCTTTTAAAAAGTCCAATAAATATCATAAATGAAGCAAGTAAATTCTGAACACATGCGTGCATGAGTATTAAATGTAAATTCTTTATCATACTTAAAATTTAATATCAAGATCCTAGCGTGCCAATTTACAACCAAAAATAAAGAATTCACTCTTAAAAATCCCATTAAAACATCTCAGTTGAAAAAATAAGTAAATTCCAAACCCACGCGTGCTAAGTTATCGAATACTATCGCCCTCTCTTTCACTTAGGTACCGTATTATTTTTTCTTCCACTAAAGTCTAGACTTGGGGTCCGTCTTACCCCTTTCGGGGGTACTTTGGGGGGTACTTTAGCCCCTTATCTGTTAAGTTTGTACAGGGTAGTGTATCGTAGGGGAAAGCCTTTAGTGATTCTTGAGTTTTAGTTGTGGATATTAAGATGAAACTGCGTGTTTTTCGAAATGACTAGAGTTGTTAGAAAAAATGATTTTTCTTTTAAAAAAAAAGTAGTGATGAGAAAATTATGATGATTGTCACTTACCATTGTGTGAGATAATGGCCAAACGCTGACCTATTTAAGTATTAAAAAAAAAACCTTTCTATACAATTTTTTTCACTCAGATTAAGAAATGAGAAGTAGCGTTACATCTTCTTACTGCAGTTATCCCAATTAATTTGGGGTTGCCAAAGGTTTTTTTATTATTTAATACGTCTTCTTCCATTCCCTTCTATTAGCCATCATCTCATCGTTCACATCCATCCTGCCTGTCTTACACAGCTCATTCGTCTTTTCTTATGTCTTCTTTTCACATCACAATTACTTTACACACCTAGTCAAAAGCATTATTATTAGTAATAGTTTATATTTTTATATAATCGCCATATTTTTAATACTTACAATATTTTGAAAAAATACATTTCAAATATTTTTTGTTTGGTGGAAGTATTTAAAAAATCCCACTTTCCGAAACTAACTACAACATCCACTCGTGTATGGAAGTTGAAGGTTTTTATTTCTTTCTCCCCCCTGGACGTCTGGTCTTCCATTTTATCTGAGACATCAAACAATACAATGCCTTGACTATGTTTGAAAAGTATTGCTTACTCCAATGGACGAAAGATTTTTAATGTTGTTTTATTTATGCTTTTATTTTACGTCTAGACTCCAGACTCTGGAGCCATTAAAATGACCATTGATATCAAATGACTTCGAAGGAAAATTGGTGAATTCCATTAAGCACTTTAAAATAATTATAATCAAAACTAAAAATAACTGCACTTCATTAAAAGTTTAGGCTCCAATCAAAGCCTTATTACGGTTAAAACCTCGTATATCGAACTTCTCAAAGCTCCACAAAATCCTTTTGAAATCAGTCTTGAATTCGAACCAGCGCACTATTAAACACTGACGATGGAAAATAAAAAAATGTAGGCCTAGTACTGAACCCTGAGGCAGCCCGAAGCGTAAGATTGACAGACGGAAGGGTTGAAAAAGGGGGTGGGGTTGGGTGGAAATTGAAGGAGAGTGGAAAAATTATACGTGGCAACCGACGCATCTTAACTTCCGAGTCTACCTTCGAGGCTGCGTTCAGATGGACTTGTAAAAAACGCTCAGAACACGATCAAGCAAAACACTTGTTTACGTCAATCCATCAAGCCGCACATCTGGTGATACCAGCTTTTTCTTCACATCAAACAGCAGACTACTGTTACTGTGACTAAGTTATTTAGAATTCACAGCATACTTATTATTTATACTTGAGACTTGATTTCAATTTAATTATGGTGTAAAGAAAGTAGTACCAAAATTTACTTTATTGTACTATAAAAAAATATTCGTGTCTAGTTAAAAAGAAAGAAATTAGATTATTAATATTGTTTTGTTTCTTTCTTTGTAAAGAAATAGCAGTTCCTAACCTATTTGTTATATTTACCTACACAGAAAATGCTAAAACAATTTATGAACAGCTAACTCTGCACTTGTCAACTATAAACGGAGCATAGCAGTTAGTTCCTTTATCCAAGTGTAATTAATTGTAGTCTGCATGAGACAGAAACAAATTCATTACTTTAAACTAGCAAGAAAATATAAAGAGACGCCACACGTATTGTTTCGAAATTATCCGTTAATATTTGGCAAGGCCAAGGGAATATTGACAATGTGTGGAACCAAATATGGATCAGAATATGTTTTAATAAGTATACTAAGATCAAATCCTAGCATGCTATTTAGTAAGCATTTTGTTAGCATACTAAATAAAATAAATAAATAAATAAATATTTCAAGACATATTACACATCGCCATCCAGCCCCAAGCTAAGCAACTTAATGCTTGTGTTATGGGTGCCAGATAACGGATAAACTACTTATATACTTTTTTTTTTTTTTTGTAAATATGTATATACATATTATACATATAGGAAACACCCAGAACCAGAAACAAGAATTTATGGTCAGCATAAATACTTGTTCCCGGCGGGAATCGAACCCGCAACCTTCTGCGTCGCAGTCGGGTGTTCGCCCGACGCGCCACAGAGGTCGTCAACGTACTATGTACTATGTACTTAATGTTAGTTTTTTTTGTTCTTAGGATATTGAAAACGTCAAGGAAAAGCGACATTGTAAGGCGCCAAATATGGGTCCGATCGAATATGTTCGTATACTACGATCAAATCTTAGCGTACCATTCTACATATTCGGACTGAAATTGATGCCGTACTTTGCTAATTTTTCTTTGACGTAAATACTATGCAGTGAATGTAAAATACTATAAATAATATTATTTGCCGATAATATTATTTATTTATTTACCATTCATTAGGCAACAAAGGCGCATACCAAAGACACATACCTTTTTGACTAACATAATATTATTATATTTAATTTATAATAATTAAAAGTGATAACGGACACACGGTCCTTAATTCCAGATGTATATTTTTCACCAAACTGTTAAAATTAAAAAAAAAATCATCCACTATTCAACAAACTAAACAAATAAAAATAAAGTTCCATGTCAACTCCTTGCACTTTCCTAAGTATGAATTATGCCGGTCGGTGTATTCGTTAAGGGTGGATCTATTCATTCTTTTTGTCCGCGTTAAGGAGGTCCGCACCCCCACCCTCAAACCCCCAACTGAAGTTACTCGAGAATATTTTTTTCCTAGACTCTCGAGAACGTTGGAAATCGACACACTTGCCGTAGTTTGTTCCGCTCGTTGCGACTCTGATAGTTTGAGATGAGAGAGTTAAAGGAATACGATATATTTTTTTATTTTTCTTTTGCTAATTCATCAACCTGCAGACAGATGGCGCCATAATGAAAATGTATGAATCGACCTCATATAAATCGCTCTGCCAGTTGACAGGTAGACTTTACAAATTAATGTAAATATATCAAGAGCCAAATATGGTTGACGCCTAGAAATCGGGTTGAAGTCAAGTATGACATTTTTTTTCAGTAGCCTCACTGTTTTACTCACTCTTTCATTCGCATTGATAAATGATGTCAATTATTTGACATTAATTAAATTATGTCAATTATTTGAGATTGATTAAATTATGTCAATTATTTAACATTGATTAAATTATGTCAATTATTTGACATTGATTAAAAAAAAAAAAACTCGTCCGACAAAAAACTCGTCCGGCAAAAAACTCGTCCGGCAAAAAACTCGTCCGGCAAAAAACTCGTCCGACAAAAAACTCGTCCGACAAAAAACTCGTCCGACAAAAAACTCGTCCGACAAAAAACTCGTCCGGCTAAAAACTCGTCCGACAAAAAACTCGTCCGACGAAAAACTCGTCCGACAAAAAACTCGTCCGACGTGAGAATTTTGTGTGACGCTTTTGTAAAATTTCACTCTCATCATTTTTTCATAACGCGCCTAAAGAAGTATAACTTCAATAAATTATGTCAATTATTTCTGTACCTAAGTTTTATTTTCTAAAAGATAAGGAACTTGGAGTCTCCTTGTACTACCCACAAAATTTTACTAAATAAAATCTAGGAGCACGAGAGTTTTTTGTATTATATTCAAACTTTTATATCTGGAGAAATACTTGATATTCCACTATTTGTTCAATAGGTCTAATAAAACACAATGTGACTTATTATAAACATTTAAAAACATGAAAAAATATCGTAAAATTTATCGATAATATTAACAAACAATGTCCCATCACTAGAATATTCGAGGAGTTTGTAAGACGGTAATGAACTGGATTCCGCTTTGATTCGAGTCACTAGGCGTAGCCAGTATCTTGAGACCTCTATCTTATGACGAATGATAAAAATTAACTATAGCATAGTCTTTGAGAGACACGAGTGAAGGTAGGAAGATAAGAGTGGAATGAGAACTTTTACAACCCGTCCTCTGGATCTATTAGAAAATAGTTCGTTTACTATTGAGCGAAATATTAATGTTTGAACACCTAATTGCACGAAAAACATAAACAAAAATTTGCCCAAATCTTTATATCGTGTTGACTCAGGACTTTGAATTATATACACATAATAGAGACTATAGATCTAAGTTTCTGGTATCAATTTACACGGACAGACAGACGGACAAGACAGTGACCTTATAAGGGTTCCTTTTTTACATAAAAATAAACAAAACACATAAATACAAACTTTTTTTTTTACTCCTTTTCTTATACTGCAATCTGTCACACTGAGGACATTCGGCGGTAGATTTGACAATTATGTTTCTTTTCTGGCATGACGAGTCGTGGGCGATCCTGATCATATATGATCCAGTCGCATGTTAATAAAAATACAAACTAAAACAGGAAACTTAAAATTTGGTAAGAGCCTAGAGTAGCAGAAAGGGCGGCTTTATCGCTTAAGAAAGATCTCTTCCAAGCAACCGAAAGGTATAGCAATGTAGCAATGAAAATACAACTTGACAACATTATTCAAAACAATCTAACTACAAATCCTAAGCACCAATAAAACTAACAGTAAGTACCATAACTTACATAAGTTGAACCGACAAAGATCTCCGCTAATCTCGTCTTTGTTAACTTAACCTGACTTCCTTGGGCAGTTAAGTTTTCAAGTTGTTTAACTTGGCTGGACTCGTGTTTAGATAAGCTGCCGTGATCGTTTAAGTTTGCTAGTAAGAGGTCTGATAAGAAATTAATGTTATCTTATATGCTATTTTCTTGGCTTTGAACAGGAGCAATTAGGCAGTTTAATTGGGGCTTTTTTTGCTTTTTCTTTTTTTTATACTAGCGGCCCGCCCCGGCTTCGCACGGCTATATTATGCATGTATTATAGGTACATGTAAACCTTCCTCTTGAATCACTCTATCTATTAAAAAAACCGCATTAAAATCCGTTGCGTAGTTTTAAAGATTTAAGCATACATAGGGAATAGGGAAATAGGGACAGAGAAAGCGACTTTGTTTTATACTATGTAGTGATTCTGTCTCGATATATCTTGTTATATTTTTAATATTCTGCCTCGTTTATTACAACTGATATTGATCGAGTATTTTTACGGTTTCGTACCTCAAAAGGCAGAAAAAGAACCCTTTTAAGTTTACTCTCTTGTCCGTCTGTCTGTCCGTGGCAACGCCGATTTTCTCAGGAACCCGTTTCTGTGAAAATCGGGCCTAGCAAGTTGAAATTTATACCAGATACTGAGGTCTATAGTCCCTATTAGGTGTATAAAAATCAAGGTCCTGGGTCAACACGATAAAAGGCAAATTTAGATTTTCGCAAAAACTTGTAAGTAGGTACCAAAATTTACCTTAATTTTTAACTTTTTAATGCTTGTTATGAGGATAGGTACATTATGAATCCTTCAAAATAACATGGGCCACTTTTTATCCACATATTTCCACGGGATCGGGACTTACCGCGAAGCCCTGCTAACTCGCTCTATAGCAACCAAAATGAAAGTAAGCAACCAACCTAGGTACAATCAGCGCTCAAAAGTCCACTAATAGCGTAACGTTTACAATCCTGTGCAGCTCTATTTTAAACACTCCATGCAGTATAACTACGTAACCTGTGGATCGATCCCACATTGGTCGGTGTAGCGGATGGCGGCTTATACCACTCGGCCACCTAAATACATAGCTAACATGTTGAAAATAATAATCACACTGAGTACTTTTAATTCAAGCATTTATGTTTGTATGTAACGTCTATTAGAAGAAGGTCGTAAGTGCAATACTGGTACATAGTATCATTGTACCGCACTGATAGTGTACTTATGACACATACTGTACATAATAAACGCATATCACACAAAATCAAGTAAAGTTTAGCACTACGCTATCAAGGATCAAACGATTCACTTGCTACGTTTTAAGTACTTGATGTTTCAAGATAAGTATCCTTCGAACACGCGAAATTAAACTTTGTTCTTGTTAAACTACTAATAGTCACTAGATGGTACCTATTTTGAAAGTTAACCCATACATACATTTTTAAGAAATTGAAAACTTTTCAAAAGTCAGATACGATTTGCTATCCGCGAGTGAGTGGATGCTGTAAAGCTGTTCGATAATATAGTTCCGAGAATTAATATTTCATACATTCTATCAAAAAGTTTTAACCTCACAATTTTCGTGAGATGATTGAAGTAAAATTTGGGAAACGAAAAACTAAATAAAATTATGCTTGCATGACATTGTGTTTAAACAAAATTTAGCCAAACTAAATCACAGAATATATAATACTCGCAACCCGTCCCGGCTTCGCACGGCTATATTATGCACCTATAACCCTTCCTCTTGAATCACTCTATCTATCAAAAAAAACCGCATCATAATCCGTTGAGTAGTTTTAAAGATTTAAGCATACATAGGGATATAGGGACAGAGAAAGCGACTTTGTTTTATACTATGTAGTGATAGTGATGTAGTGATGAAGTACAAGCTCAATGCATTAAACTTACGGGTAATCTAAAATTAAATTAAATTTAAATAGGTAAACATTATCCAAATCACTTTGACACTTTGACAGTTAGTTAAGGTCTAAAAACAATTTATTTTTAAGTCTATGTCAGTTAAGTAGGGTCTTAATTTAAAACGTTTTAAGAATCAATGAATATTATATAATCTTGCTACATCCAGGTCAAATGCAAGTCGAATAGATTGACCTAAAAACTTTGTTCCGAATGCAGTCTTAATAAGTCATTGAGGATATATCCTTTTTACCAATTAGTTAGTGAGCTCAATTCACTAGTTAGTTTTGCGTAGACATGGGTATAGTGTCAAACGCAGTAAGACAACTATAAAAACTATGAAAAACTATCTCCCCGCGTAAATCACGTTAAAATAACCGCATAAAAAATTGTATATGCCTTTCTTTACACTATCCGTAGTTATTTCTGAAGAAATTTTCATCAAAATCGGTGGAGCCAAGAGAGGGAACTAATTAACGAACTACCGATTTTTTACGAGTTGTGGAAGTTAATTCCTGTCTGCACTGTAAAATGCAGCCAAGGACAACCTCTGGTTTGGATAGAAATATTGATAAACAACAGAAGAAAACTACTTGTGCTATTGTGATAGGATGGTAGTGGCCTGGATACTTAGGAACTATGGGTACTATGGCGCCTGTCGTAAAA
The DNA here is from genome assembly GCA_907269075.1 of Idaea aversata. Classification (NCBI taxonomy): domain Eukaryota; kingdom Metazoa; phylum Arthropoda; class Insecta; order Lepidoptera; family Geometridae; genus Idaea; species Idaea aversata. The sequence goes on from OU026100.1 coordinate 4,535,858, forward strand.
ATATTCAACAATTAAGTAAAATTAAGGCCAATATTAAAGTAAGTATAATAGGTATGACAGCAATAATCGCCACCAGTTAAACTAACTCCACTGTATCTCAAACACTGTGCCACTTTGTATGAAACAAACACATACAAACGCGTGTAACAATTAACACATCGCGTTTAATCAGGAAGCACCCGAGGATGTTACGATATGGATTTAACCTTTGTCCACATCCTATGTCTTCAACTTGTTAGAACTGACTCACTCACTCATACTGTTTGGTGACACTGTGGCGGTATCTTTGCGAATGTCACTTGGTATATTGACTCATTTTGTTTGTAATATGATATCCTGTGTATTTGAGGTTTTTATTATAATAAATAGGTCAGTGTATAGGTATCTTCTAAAGAAAGCGTGGTAGGTAATCTTAGAATGCGTCGTCACATACCATGATCAAACACTGAAAAAATATTTTTAGGTAGGTATATAAAAATATTATAAAACGGTTGTCTGTAAAGTCGGTTTACGGACGATAATTTTACGTGACAACGTCATAAGAAAACATTGATGGTAACCATAGCAACGATAATACGTTGCTGTGGTTACCTTGTCAATGACGGAACGTGAGCGATGACGTCACACTTTTTTGTGAATGCGACAAAAACTACTGAGAACTTGTCCATTTTTGAGTAATCCATAAGGGTTACTCAAGTTGACATTATGCCTGGTTTTTTTGTCAATTTTGACATTTATAAATTACCGTTTGACTCATTTTGAACACGGACATACGGACAACGTCTGGGATTAATGATTCATAGTAGTAATTGGGTAATCCTGAAGCTATTAATCTGTTTTATGGCGCCTTATCTATTTATTGTAACTTGAGAAGCTGAGTTTTTGATGACTAGGTGACATATCAATAGTCCTAAAGAATTAAAACACGAATCATTGCTTGCCTTAATGGAAATCCCCAAATAAGTAGGAAATTTTTCGTTTTTTTTTTTGTAATTTTAAAGATTTCATGATGAGTCATTTTCACTTTTATACATAACTAGCATCACCTAGCGGTTTCACCCGCGTAACTCCCGATCCCGTGGGTATATCGGGATAAAAAGTAGCCTATAACACTCCCAATGAATCAATGTATCCTCATATCATGTTTCATCAAAATCGGTCCAGTAGTTTCGGAGCCTATTCGTTACAAACAAAAAATCTTTCCTCTTTATAACATTAGGGAAGATGAAGACAAGCTGCGACCCGTGGTTTTACTCGCTTAAGTGTCTTAATAGTGATATAGATTTACTACTAACATATAAATAATAAATAATAGTTACTACGAGCTACTAATTTTAACAACACTTTTTACCCCATAATAAATAGGTTGAATTTATTTTTGACGTGATCACTACATAGTATAAAATAAAGTCACTTTTCGCCGTCCCTATATCCCTATGTCCCTTTGTATGCTTAGATCTTTAAAACTACGCAACGGATTTTGATGCGGTTTTTTTAATAGATAGAGTGATTCAAGAGGAAGGTTTATATGTATAATACATGCATAATATAGGGTCGCTAGTAAGGTCTTATAAATTGGTGAACACCTGCACTCTCAAAAAAGTGTGACCTCAGGCGTACATGGTACAGTTTGTATGAAGATCACATATAAAAGTCTTAAAAAAATTCATATTTTATTTTATCTATATTTTTCGATATATCCTAACTTCATTAATATTATAAATTCGAAAGTTTATTTATTTGTTTCCTCTTCACGGTGAAACGACTGGGCTGGGCCGATTTGGATGAAAATCAGCATACTAACTATTAGTTTAGGGAATTCAGAGGAGCTCACAGATAAGCGCGACGCTCGCTGATCGTTTACGGTCGTGCGGGTTAAGCGACGCCTGGCGCGGTCATTACTTCGATGGGTAGTGTGACAAAGTAGTGTGACAAAAATGTGTTTTCGTGAGCCCCTCCGTGCTTCGGAAGGCACGTTAAGCCGTTGGTCCCGGTTGCTACGTCTAGTAGCAGTCTTTAGGTCAATATAGTGGCCTTAAGGCGATCTGAAAAATCTAACAATAGGTGAGCCACACCACTATACGAGAAGAAGAAGGATATAAGACACTTTTGATCCCGAAATTGTTGATGTTGCTGACTTACGCGGGTGAAACCGTAGAGAGTACATTAAAACAACTGTCTAGCTAGATAAAACTACACCAATTAACAGAATGAAGGTAACAAAATACAAGACCGGCCATCTAATTTAGGTTTACCACCGAAATAAATTGACATCCTGTAATTTACATCGCCGCAAATAGCGAACTAGGTGTGATGACGCAAAATCATACATTTCATTAAAGAAACGATCTAATTCTGGACGTGTTTATAATTGGCGTCGTTTACGCGTATTAAGCCAATTTGTGTCTTTAATTTATGTTAACTTCAGTTTTTAAGTATTAATATAGATAAATTAAACTTTTTCTTTTTCGAGAGGATAGGGTACCGTGGGTTTTTTCCATACAAACTATTACAACTCGTTGTTTTCTCCCCGGATAATGACACTAGAGCAAATATTTTTGGTGCATAAAACTTATAAATGCCATGACCATGCCCATATTTTTTTTAATGTTAATTTTATGATAATTAGAAAATGAAAAAAAAAAACAAAAAATAGGGGCACAGTCATGGCATTTATAGGTGTTATGCACCAAAAATATTTGCTTCATTGTCATTATCCAGGGAGAAAACAGTCGACTACGTTTGTATGGAGCGAGCGCAGGTACCCTTTCACCTTAACCCGATACAACAGCGGTAGGCAGCTAGTCTAGTTTTCCGTCTCCCAACAAGTTTTAAGCCACAAACAAATAACTCTCAACTTCCCAAGTTGGACTCGAGCGCATTTGAACCCGGTTATTACCAGTTATTACACTTAGGAACAATCACCATTAGAACTGGAGAACTTAGCCGTTACATATGCATGCAGTTTTGAATTTGTTCGGAGGTCATTCGTAATCTACGTACCAACGGACATACGGGATTTAAAAAGTAGAGCCAGGAATAAACACCCTCTTTGGCTCGGTGGAAAACACTTGCCTGTGACGCTGACTGAAGATTGCCGATTTTTTAGATGGTGTTTTTAGGTAACAAGCTTTTTCCTGCGGTTTTCAGGAATATCGGAAAACATCACAAATAACACTCTCTAAGTCAGTTCATGTCTCTAAGACCAGCGGTTTAAACTGTGCGATGATATATCAGTCAACCAATCTGGTAACCCCATTACAAGCCTTATACCTTAGTTTTGGCTTAAGCAACTAGATGGCGCTTTGTGATATGTCATACAATATTTCTTCTTCTATAATGAAAGAAGAAAATTAGCAATATTTAAAAAAAAAAACGTGAAAACGTCTTTCATTTCAAGAGGCAAAAACACTTTCAAAAATCAAATGTCGTTACATTTGATTTTAGAAAGTGTTTTTGCCTTACATCCGTTAATGTAAAGTGTAAATTATGTTACAAAATATGACGAGACGTTTCACGTACTCCACAGCGGCTTCGTTCCTGATACAAACTACATTTTTCCCCAAATTACGTACTGAATAAAACCACAGTGTATCAGACCCATAAGGATCTGTGGCTATACCCATCTAGTCTTTAAAATACTTTGGATTGAAGCCAGCAGTCTTTTGGCTTCAAGATGTCGTTTGTACCAACTTACAGACATTACAGCTCTATTAGGAATTGTTGTGTTACTTTTATAGCCGTGTGTACGGAATATTGCCTGTTTCCAGTCCTCTGCAGTCTCGGATGGGAAAAGTTTAGGAATTATAAACTAGGTAGCTGTGTTTGAATATTTCTTTAGTAGAAAGATATTGGTGTACGTAGGTTTAAAAGACTACTGTGTCATGGTGGGCGAAGATCTGTCTGCGATGCAGGTTACAGGTTCAATTCCAGCCGTCGAAGCAGTATTTGATTTACCAATTTCTTAGATTTGGGCAATCTGGCTAATATAATAAATGTATAATTTTGTTCTTCAATCAAAAACTACTAAATCTATTGCGATGAAACTTGGTATTAGAAGGCTGAAACCCTGGAATAACATGCGCTACTTTTTTGACTACTTTTATCTCTATTCTCCCACGAGATCGTCTCTTACACACAAATTGTACTAGCTGTAAATAAAGGAACATCATCAAAACTGTTCGACAACTGGGCCTTGACAAAATTACTGTTTGAAAGATTACAAATATTTATACCTATTAATATTTATCTATAAATGTAAAATTCAAAGACCTGACTGACTAATTGACTGACTAATATATCAACTTGTACATCAAACCAATGGACGGATTGGTCTCAAATTTGGCAAACAGATAGCTGTTTAAGGCAAAAACTCGTACCCTACGCGGTCAAAGTCATACACAGATATTAAAAAAATAACAACAATATACATAAAAAAATAACTAAAAACACTTAAATAAATACAAATTAACTCCATCAAACAAATCTCAACTAAATACACAACAGAATCACGGGAAAAGTATTGTTCAGAATAAATCACTTGTTCAATTTAGTAGTTAGGGTTCCGCACGCAAGGAACGGAACGTTCAATTGGTGAGCTAAAGAGGAAACGATCTTGTACCTACGCGTACCGCTTGCGACGATGGTAGCTAGTCAATCTCAGCTAGTTTAAGGCTAGGTCTACACCTAGCCTTAAACTAGCTGAGATTGACTAGCTGAGAGTGATTATTGACAAAATTCTCTGAAAAAAAAGACAAAAATTTTGTCAATAATCACTACATAGTATAAAACAAGTCGCTTCCCGCTGCCTGTCTGTCCCTATGTATGCTTAGATCTTTAGAACTACGCCCCGAATTTCGATGCGGTTCTTTTTAATGTATAGAGTAATTCAAGAGTAAGGTTTTGAATATAAAACAAAATTACCACGTGTACGAAGTCGCGGGCAACAGCTAGTAAAATAAATAAATAATAAATATTGTAGAAAACTTTACACAGCGCCATCTAGCACCAAACTAAGTAACTGGGCTTGTTATGGTAGCTAGACCACGGGCAGATTACTTATATGATTTGTAAATATTATAATATACATATAAATACGAGTATACTCAGTCCAGAAATATTAAAGTGTTTTCAAGTAAGTAGATAAGCAGTACCTAATTGTGTTTTTAAGATTATTGTTTCTAAATTATGCATGTAAAACAAACTAGGTATAAAACTAGTATTTTTGTCCTGTTAAAAACCGAGACTAATAATTAACCAAGTTTATATTTAGTTATATGAAACGATGCCAAATTGAACAACACTCTTTAAGGTTTTTTTTCATACTTATATCGCTTGTAAATAGTATGTCATATCTTTAGGTTGTTTTCATTTTAAAATAAATAATAAGTCAATAGTGTATCCTATCCTTAGGTTATTGTTGGAAAGGAAGAGACAATTTGGTCGCGTCGCTTGTGGAAGTAGACTCGAATCCCTACGAGTAAGTATAAGTGGTTATAACACGACCACGTTTACTTGACTTGCAATTTTTTTATTAGAAATCTAAGTCTATGTATGGGAACTTGTGTAAAAACAAAAATCTTTGGTTTGAGTTTAATTTATCGTGAAGCAAAAATTAATGCTCGCTTGCAAACTCACTGCAGTCTGCAAGTTTTGAGGTTCGTTCTTTGTTTTTAAAAAAATCGTTTAGGTATTTTAAAAGTAGTAATTTTCAAAAATATACGAGGTACTATACACACCTAATTCTTGAAATATTTAGTTCCTTCTAACTTAATTTTTAAGTCGTTACAAATCTCATGTAAATGAATCCACTTTGACTTTGAATAACTTTAACATCAAGAGTAATAGGTTTTCTTTTTATCATATTTTTGTCTTATTAGGTTTTCTTATTAAATATAAAGTGTACTTATCAACTATTGGATAAACGGTAAGTGTGAGAGAACTCAACGTGTTCCCACTACAAAGTTGGTTACAATACTACAACGCAATCGCTTGAATGTTTTGACGTTCCGTCCGCGCTAGGATGTTTCTATTAGACTAATTTATAGATCAGACTTGTAGAGTCGACAGACATTTGCGTAAGCGCATATGCATAAGCGTTAGACACAATACGTATGAATTAAATTTGTAGTGATGGAACTAGGAGGAACTATTAACACACTGAAGGTATAACTGTTAACTGGATATTTATTGAGTAAAAACGGGGGATTATTATACTAATTAATCTAGGTAATACTACGTCACATGACTTTGTAATACAATTTTGATTCCTGTGTAACCTTGCCCTTGGCACATCTTTATATCAGTGCAGGTACGATGCAATATCAAATGACTATGTTTACATTATAGTTTTTTCTATAACTTTTACCACTGGTTTCGCCTGCCTACACACTACAAATGAATAAAAAATGTGTCAATTCAAGTTCAGATGCAGATTTAGGGTGTTTAACCGACTTTAAATAGCAAGTGCGAGTCGGACACACGCGCGAAGGGTTCCGTACCATATTGTACGCGAGCTCTGCTATTTTTTTTTCTGTTTTTTTAGTATTTGTGGTTATAGCGGCAACAGAAATACATAATCTGTGAAAAGTCCAACTGTTCAGCTATCACGGTTCATGAGCCTGGTGAAATACGGATGGACAGGACAGCAAAGTCTTAGTAATAGGGTCCCGTTTTTCCCTTTTGGGTATGAAACCTTAAAAACTTACTACATTCATGTTAAGAGAATCATGAGTTTTCGATAGGCGACGTGAATAGGTATTTTCAAAAATGACCCGTATCGTGCGATAGAGAGAGTTTAAGTTCAGACGTAATTGCTTTCGTTTTGCTTTCAAATAATATTGCGGGCCGTAACGTTTTTACCCCCGTTATCCTTCACAAAATGAAATAAATTTGGTCTCATTTCATTCATTGCATCGTATTCTAGGTTTATACGTTTTTCTTTTTTGGTAATTCAGTTTAGTCTATTAATGATCGATGAAGTTTTAAAGTCAAAAATATAGATATTCAGAAACTAATAACTTTTATCTTAGGCAATATTTCTTTAAAATAAAAACGGTTAAACCTACTTTTCCATTAGATCTAGAACATTTTCAAAAATGATCAAAATCGGACTTCGTTTATGGGGTTAACGTTAACGCTTTTTGTATGGAAATTTACAGCCTCAGACTGGCCTTAAAGGTAAACAGATATAAAAATTCCAATGGCTAAATTGTTAATATCTTTATTTAATTTATTAATAAACAAATCATAGTAATAAAATGACATAAAATAAAAATAAAACTAAAAATAAGAAAAATAATACAAAATAAAAAAAAAATAAAAAAAATTACCCACCACCCAAAAATTCAATGTAAAATCAAACCACACAAAAATAATACAAAAAAGTAAAACCTTTGAATTAATAAAGAGAGATTTATTAATTGTAAATTCATTTAATAACGGTACCTAATTGAGATCATTCAAGGAAATTTATATCAAAATGGAATTCTTATAAATAAACTTATTTACCTATCTTATAACTTACTTATTAGGTTAACAATGGCAACGGTTTTCCCAAGACAGTGAGTACATGCTTCAGCGCATGAACTTGTGGTTTCCTGAAATAAATACCTAACCTATACCTAAACTATAGATACACTTACGTAAAGTTATAGCGAATTCCTGAATATGACTGATATTGACGACCCAGTTGGCACAATGGTCACTATGCCGGACTGCCAAACACAGGGTTGCGGGTTCGATTCCCGCCACAGACAAGTATTTATGCTTAGATATTTTTCTGTGGTCTGGTTGTTTCTATGTATTATAAGTATATATTTACAAAGAAAAGTATATAAGTAGTATATCCGTTGTCTAGCACCCATAACACAAGTCTAGTTACTTAGCTTGGGCTAGATGGCGATGTGTGGAATGTCCTGCAATATTTATTTATTTATTTGATAGGTTGTATAGGTACAAACCACGGTCAAAAGTCTCTGCCCACCGTAACGTTTACAATCCTGTGCAGCACTATTTGAACGTGACCTGTGGATCGAACCCACGACGTCGGTTGGTGTAGCTAGTGGCGGCTTATACCACTCACACAACTAAAGACATAGCTAACATGTTGAAAATAATAATCACAATGAGTACTTTTAATTCAAGTATTTAAGTAATACATGTTATAGGTAGGTATGTGTTTAGGTTGGGTAATACCATTGGTATTCGTTTTTGGTACTGGAAAGGAATAGATCATTTTATTTTGCGTTAGTGACCTTAATGCGCTATTAATTGCTGTTACTACGCGAAAGCTGCTTCTGTTTTTATAAAGTTTTATTTTTAGCTGAAATTTCATAGCATTACGAAGAAAGTAAAGAAGCTCATTTTCTTCGATCATGTTTTAAATATTATAAGTGTTTTTTTTTTCGATTAATGTAGATCAGATGGCAAACTACTTTTAAGTAGGTATGCAAAAAAAAAGTATAGTTTGCCGTTTATTCCAATTATTATCTCTCTTATCGTGAAAATCGTAAAATTCATGAGAAAATGATATGGGTTCTCTAGCTGTAACAACACTAATTCTATCAATCATTCGTCTATAAATCTCTTTTTATTTGACATTTACAATACTCTATTTGAAATCAAAGACATTGTATCTAAATGCCAAACACATGTAAAAACATCGCCCAAAAAAAGACGTTAAATAATAAAATATTTATCAACAGGAAGCCCGCTGAGATGTAAAATTAACATTTTATTCCCTAATGAGTAAACTTATAGGATGTGTGGGCACGCGATAAGTCACATGTTTTCCTTCAATAGTTAGTGATAACAACGCCAGATGCGGTACCCTGGACACAAAGGGAAACTGACAGCGTTTCAAGAATTTAAAACCTCTTGGGAATCGACATCATGGGTACAAACCCCTTTCTTAGATGACAAAAAGCTGGTTTTTTTTAAGAAAATAATATTTTGACATCTCTAGTGAATGACCAAATGACTGGAGTTCGCGAAATGGTCATTAAGTTTTTATACCATAACTGTTGGAAGGATACTGTTTGTTTAAATTGATGATCAGTGTCCTTTATTTTTATTATACGTTTACTAGCTGCACCCCGCGGTGTTACCCGCGTCAGTGTCTATTTAAAAGTGATATAGATTTCCTATAAAAACATAAGATAAAATAGTTACTACGAACTACTAACTTTAACTGCTTAATGTTGAATTTCGAAAAATCAATTCTTGTTAAAGACCTTAGAGAATCCTTTGTTTCTTTCTTAATATTAAAGAAAAGTATATAAGTAGTATATCCGTTGTCTAGCACCCATTACACAAGTCTAGTTACTTAGCTTGGGGTTAGATGGCGATGTGTGGAATGTTGTGCAATATTTATTTTATTTATTTATTGCTCGCTTACATGCTAAAAGGCGAAGACTAATGGCTCTTGTGGTTTAGTGATTTCGTTATGAGACCTTTTCTCATTTCATTGACAACCCAGTTGGCGAAAGGTCACCATGCCGGACTGCCAAATACAGGGTTGCAGGTTTGATTTCCGCCTCAGACATGTATTTATGCTTAGATAATTTGTATGTGGTCTGGTTGTTTCTATGTATTATATGTATATATTTACAAAATAAAATTATATAAGTAGTATATCCGTTGTCTAGCACTCATAACAAAAGTTTAGTTACTTAGCTTGGAGCTAGATGGCGATGTGTGGAATGTCCTGCTATATTTTATTTGGGAGCACGGGAGTGCCTCTGCCAAGTAGAGCAAACATGGTAACATCTTTTTCTCGAAGCAAATTTCGCTATTTTTAAACCCCCAATATCTTTATGTGGATTTATTTTTCCAAATCAATCCAGCCAACTGCTCAAAACTTGTACCATAACAACAATATTGTAACCAGATATGATACTTTATCATTTTTCTGTGCTGGACAGACGGACAGCATGATAAGACTGTTATTGAGTCGTGTGTCATTTCGCAATTTGTTAGTAGATATGTTAGGGACAAAGATATTTATTTAACCACAAGTGGTAAAGAGGGAACATCTTAACCTTTTTCAAACAATTGACACATTTTAAAAGTTGTTTCTCTTATGTAACTTTTTTAAAAGGGAATCTTTGAAAAGGAAATCTAAGATGGTGGATGTCTTTTTTCGTGTACCTTGCGATTTTATTTTATGTAACTTAGATCAATAAAAGTGTATGAGTGCAATGAAATTCCTTTGCTATCTATAAATATAAAAAGCAAAGTCCTGACTAACTCATATATCATCACACAGCTCAAACCAATGGAAGAATCGGGTTAAAAATTTGGCATACAGATAGCATGCGCTGAGAATTTTTTTTGGAAAATTTCATCTTCTCCGCCGAAATCGCGGGTAAAAGCAAGTCTTACTTAAAAATTCGTGGACCTAGGCCCGTATTAATAAATCGCTCTCAATATCGATCTTGAGTGCGTATCAATCGAGTGAGTCTTGAGATGTGGTCACTATCTTAAGTTAGGCGTTAATTAATAGATAAAACTCAAGTTTTAACCAAGCTGATATCGCTCCTGAGATTTGAGACTGATCTTGAGAGCGACCTTGAATGACAGTAGCGCTATGTTCTTACCTTAAATGGTCTGTTTTTACCCTATGGTAGGTAGTTTCGTCATATTTTACTGTCAACTTGTTTTTAATGTAAAAATATTTTACAAAATGTAAGATTTTACTATTAGATAATTATTCCGAGACGTTTTAAAGGTTTGGTGTAATGACTTTATTTGTTCACTGTAATGCCCTCTAACTTTAGTCATGTATGACCCGCAATCAAACTTGAGTTCACGAAACTACATCTTGAGAGCTGAGTTTGATTTATTAATACGGTATTACTCAAGTGATACGTCGCTCTTTAATCGCGTCTTAAGATAGGTTTATTAATCAGCGCAACAACTCAAGAGCAAACTTAAGATTGAAATCGATATTGAGTTCGGTTTATTAATACGGACCCTAGAAACTCTACTGCAAAGTTTTGTTAAAAATAGTCATCTGATTTTATTGAAACTAGAAGATCGTAATCCCTCGATTGACTTAAGACATATTGTTAACACGCAGAAGCAAAATATGTTTTATATCAGGATGTTTTCTCTAGTGATAAATATCTTTAGTATGTGCCTTTGGTTGTTTTGTACATTATTTTGTTGGGCGTATTAGATGAGTTTGTGAATCGATAAAGTAATTAATGACTGAGATATAAAGTGTTAAGTGGTAACATGTGGTTCGTTTAGATTTTAAATAATATTTACGTGGTTTTGGTTGTAAGTACATGTTACCTGTACAGTCACATTACCAATTAGCTGAACCCCACGTGACCCAGAGCTCATTCGCATATCTATAAAAAATATAGTATTTAGCTATTGTGTTATTTTTTATATATTGTATTGTATAGTATATTATTTAAAAAAAAACAGAATCAGGTAACATTACTTTACAACCTTACAGATTTGCGAGTGAGCTCTAGGGCACGTGGGGTTCAGCTAATTGGTAATGTGACTGTACTTGTATGAGGGCTTTCCGCAACGAGATCTCTTTAGTTCAATCCTTTTTGCGTGAGGATGGAATAGGCTTGCCCAGCATTTAGGCTACTACACTCTTAGCTTAGTCGACCTTGCCCAGAGGAAAGAACTCCTCTGGAGTCAACTAAGCCGTGGGTTTCATCACGTTTTCTTTCGCCGCACCGTAAGACTATGTCAAATTGAGATCCTTTTTTTAAAGTCGGTTAACAACTCATACCTAATCTAACAACCTAAGCATAGTTTCCATCTTTCGTGTCTGCCACACAAAGGGTGTGGTAATTAAAGTTTTTTTTAATACCAACCACGATAGCGTGGGGGTTTCTCGCATGTCCGCATGCAGAATGCTTCTAATATTGGCCATATGTCACAACACTACTGATACTGCGGTAGATAATGATAGCTAATAAGCGCTTGTCTTCCAACATAGTGATGTAGGGATGGGGTTGAGTCGATAGTTTTTAGCGGAACTTGTCGATAAAAAATCGTCTATAACTAATCTAGATAAGATATTACAACTAATAGAATCTGATTGAGGCTATATTATTTCCAATTTTTTTAAATACCTAACACGATTTTCACTCAATTTTGTCTCTTTAACTTTAAAATAAAATAAAATTTAAGTTATCCTGTGAACTGGCAGATCAACCTATAGTTTAGTGTTTGTCAAAATTGGGCTCAAAAAAGGCCCTGAAGGCCCATTTCAAAAATTAAACCTATATATTAAGTACCTATTTACATTACAAAATATGCTTATTTTAAGTATTTTACAAATGATAAGTCAGCGTTTGACCACTATTTATACCTGCCCGAGCGACGATGCGGTCTAAGATGTATGCTATTCTAGAAGATACTGTTCACTCGAGACATGAAAACCCCCAAATTGGTATATTTCAGGAAAGACGGACCTTGGGGTTACGTGGCTATGTGTGCAATATCCGGTAGTATATTTATTAATCGTTTATTTCAAGTAGTAGCCTTAAAAATAAGAACAGACCCATATTAAATAGATGCATTACAGATAACATACATAAACTTTGTAAATTCGCACGATTTCCCGGGTCTTAATCGCGTATTTTTTATTTTTATTTCTCTTATTACCTCGACGTTTCGACTATGTTGCAATAGTCACAAAGAGATAACATACATATAGGTAATATTATTTATCGATACATCGATCCACCCTTCCTTCCTTTTACCCCAACACTAACCGATCTTATCAGCAGTTTTTATTCTCGTGATATACACCGATAAGCCCTGAAATGTCCTTTTTCATAGAAGCCCCAGTAATGGCAGAGGAGAAGGCACGCTAGGCTAGCTTCATAACTTATGTATACTGATTGCCTTTCACCCTTTGCGACTGTCTGTAATTGTAACTTAATGGCTTAGGATATCGGTTGGTATTTACTATCTTAGTTCAGATCAGTAATAGTTATCATTAGTGTTTGTTTGGTGAAGGATTTTGTTTCATTTCTGCATGATTGATTTGAGATTGATGGCACTAACTAAGGCCCATATTCCAGAACGTCACTCAAGCATTGATCTACTTTTAAAAGTAGTTTTAAAAAGAGATTGGATTTTCAATCATATCTTGAGACACGATTCTTGAATCTCGTATCAGCTGATTGTTTGTTTATTCTGAAACGCATCTTGAGCGGTAATCGACACTCATGTAGGGATTTGAACTCGACAATGTAGACGAGGTTTTAAAACTTGATTCAGCTGAGTCAAAATCAAGTTGCCTTTCAGAATACGAACTAATGTCAAGGCTGGATTCGTTTTCAAGAGTAGTTTTAGGTGAACATTGATCTGATTCGTCTTTTGGAATACGGGCCTTAGTACTGTTTGATTGGACATCTGAATAAGAAGGTCGGAGTACTTCCCTTCCTATAGGGAATTCAGTATTTTATCCCTGGATGAATGCACTCTTCGTAAAATAATGAAAAATGTTAATTCGTCAATGACTACAAAGCTTGTCGCATAAGGTTAAAATTATTTATTAATGCATGAAAAAAATGTTTCATAATTTTTTTCTATACAACTTAGAAATCGATAAAAAAAACAAATTAGGATTTATAAATAAATTCACTGACATTTTGGAATAGTTTTAAGACTTAAATTATTTGTAGTTCTGAAGTATTTTTCATAAATATGCAACATATTCCGTTAGGTACCGACTTACAATTATTTTGTACCTAAGTACATACGTTGTATATACAAATAAATATCTATCTAATAACTTGTAGCACGATATGCCATTAAATAAAACGTTTCATGTTGAAAATTATTTCATTGATTATAATAGGTACCTAAGTTATAACTTTAGAATTACCTATGGATAAATACGAAGACATGGCTAAGCTTTTTATATACAAAAGAATATCGAATTTTCTTGGCACAGTAACTCTAGTCTTTTGTTTTAATTGAGATCGTCTTCTGTTTTTACTTCGACAGTCTTTTGTTTTTATTTCGATCGTCTTTTGTTTCGCTTTCGAACGTCATTTGTTTCCGTTCCGATCATCTTTTGTTCGTCGTCTTTTGTTTTTATTTCGATAGTCTTTTGTTTTTATTTCGATCGTCATTTTTTTCGCATTCAGATCGTCTTTTGTTTCTGTTGTTTCAAAAATAGTTGGACCACCACCCCACACTCGAAACACTTTTATTCTTTAACTGATAGCCATATGTCAATTACCCCAACTGACCCATAGTTCCATAATTCACAAGGCGAGGTGAACAATATGATAAATAAAATGCGAACAGGTAATTATGAGGGTGAGGTTCCCACGCATACCGATGCAGTTTACGCGAGGGTGAATGGGGTAAGTGCGTCTGTCAACTTTGGTATTGGTTTGTGGTTCTGTAGAATAAATGGATATTTTAATTATTATCAGATGTTTTACCCGCTTAAGTCCGGATCTGTTCGAAATATTGGGATAGGAAGTGGCCAAATGTTATTCCAATGTTACTTCCAAAGATTCAGTGGATCCTCATAGCAAAGTTCCTTTAAAATCTGTCTAGTTATTCAGAAGCTTTTCATTAAAAAACACATTTTCTTTTTATTAGTACCTACACTAAAGACTAGCTGCGCTTCGATCTTTCGTAATGTTTCTCCCCGTACCTTATTTTGGCAGGTGAAAAATCCTGTCAACTATTAAAATAAGAATAAAATTATTAGATTTGAATTATTAGATATTAGTTATTAAAATTGTAAACATTTCTAAATTGAACCCTAATAATTCCTTAGAACAGAATGCCATATGGCACCGATATTATTATTACCACAGATAAAACAACAGCACCTCTACAAGTAAAAGACAGTTACGAGTCCAACGGTCAATTTTAATTTATTTTTCCTGCTTTTAAAAATAAGTACAGTAAGGCCCTCAACCGCTTGCCAATATTATTACTAATAACTCTGTTAATACATACTTTCTGTATCGATTGTCTTTTGTTACTTTTTCTATTTTCTTTTGTTTATGTTCTAATCGTCATTTCTTAGGTAGTGTTTTCATCGTCTTTTGTTTATCTTTCGATCGTATTTTGTTTCTGTTCTAATCGTCATTTCTTAGGTAGTGTTTTCATCGTCTTTTGTTTATCTTTCGATCGTCTTTTGTTTCTGTACTAATCGTCATTTCTTAGGTAGTGTTTTCATCGTCTTTTGTTTATCTTTCGATCGTCTGTTGTTTATGTTCTAATCGTCATTTCTTAGGTAGTGTTTTCATCATCTTTTGTTTATCTTTCGATCGTCTTTTGTTTATCTTTCGATCGTCTTTTGTTTCTGTTCTAATCGTCATAATGTTAGGTATTGTTTCGATCGTCTTTTGTTTGTGTATTGATATCATCTTTTGTTTCTGTATTCATATAATCTTTTGTTTCAGTCCCGATCGTCTAATTGCTATTTGTGTTTGACACTACTTTTTGCATTATTGATATAAAATTGAAACTTGTGGCGAGTAAAAAAACCGATCCCTACTTGTCGCAAAATTACTCATATTTTTAAAAGTGTACTATTAATAATATATAAAAGTGTGGCTAATGAACCGGAGTTACCCAATACTTCACTGATAAAAAATCATACGATTAAATAAATAGCCAATACGTACCATATAAATAATTAAATAGTAAATAGTATTAAATAATTGAGCTTCGATTATAGCTCGAAGATTAACCCAAAAACGATTTCTTATGAAAATTTCAACAAAATTTTGAGATTTCAAAAATACGGAATTTATTCAAAACGGGTTATTTAAAACCGAAAAAAAAAACATGTTTTTTGTTTTAGTATTGTAAAATCTACATAATTGAGATTTCTTTGAAGTTGACTAAAAATATTCTAAATATCGATAAAATTCCTTGTAAGACCAACGAAAAAAGTTGTGCCATCGGGAAAGAAAAATAGTTGATCCATTTTAATTGTACGATACGGAAGTCCTGAATTGTAGGTGTCAGCGGAAAAACAGACAGACATACGGACAAGAAAATGATCTAATTATGAGTTTCTTTTTTTGACCTCTTAAGGTATATACGGAACTCTTAAAATTAACGGCCTCTAGGTACTTAGATCACGTGCAAATTCATCACGTGTGATTTAAGGTAAACTGTGCCGTAATTTATATCATTAACCACAATGTATTTACGTATAATTTTAAGTATAGATAAGTTATTACGTATTTGGTAACACGGTAGTTTCCAAGTAAAGATAAAATTCTAATACTAACTTAAATATATAAATATTATAATTTATCACTACATAGTATAAAACAAAGTCGCTTTCTCTGTCCCTATATCCCTATGTATGCTTAAATCTTTAAAACTACGCAACGGATTTCGATGCGGTTTTTTTAATAGATAGTGATTCAAGTGGAAGGTTTATATGTATAATACCATGCATAATATAGCCGTGCGAAGCCGGAGCGGGTCGCTAGTCATATTATAAATCTGAAAGTTTGTTTATTGGTTTGGCCTCACTTTACGGTAAAATTACTAGACCGATCTGGATGTAAATCAGCGTAGTGATATTGCAAAGGATGGAGAAGAACATAGGATATTTTTGGTATCGAAATAGGATGAATGAATATGTTGCAAACGTTTTATTAATGCAAAATAAATTTACGGACGGCCATGACTGTGACGTCACGAAAAAGATACAAAACCTTTTTGAAGGCAGCCTTTAAGAGGAAAGGTGGTACCCGGCTCTCTCTCTAAATACAAACGTAGTCGACTGTTTCCTTCCTGGATAATGGCACTAGCACAAATATAGTCGTTGCATAAAACGTATAGGTTTTATGCAACGAATACTGTCATGATTTCTTCATATACATATTTATTATAGAAAGTAAGAGTTAAAAAAAAAACAATATATAAATAAAAAATAAGACATAGAGGCATGGTCATGGCAGCTATAAGTTTTATGCTACAAAAATATTTGCTCTAGTATCATTATTATCCAGGGAGGAAACAGTCGACTACGTTTGGAGAGCCCGGTACCCTTTCCTATTAAGATGAACTAGTGACGTTGTCGACTGTTTTTAATTAGGTACAATTAATGAAGAAGAATGTTTTTATGTTGCTTTTCCGGGAAAAATATAATTCTAAGAGTTTTAAAACTTTACTTTTGAGACTTTTAAAATACTTAAAACTGTCAAGTTGTTAAGGATAAAATAAGTAAGTATGTAACGAGGTAAAATTTAACAATTAATTAATTATATTAAATAATTAATAGTTATGCAAATTTTTAATGTAGAAAGTGGTCATTTGACTAATATTTCTCGAAATTTTCCGTATCTTTTACCTCTCTACATTTGAATATTTCTGGAAGTGATGTAATTGGTTTAAGGAAAAAGATAACATTCGAATATCACGTGCAATAACATTACTCGGCAACAGTGAAAATTAACAGGGTCTTAATATGGTGCTAGAGGAAAGTACCATTGAAACTCAATCGATGGATTGCTAAACAAAGTGAAGACATTTTTTTAAATTCACACGATATTTATTTATAGTAGAAGGTTTTTTATTATTATTAGGTATTTCTACAATAAGGACCCCTAAATGAAATTAAAATCATATTCCAAGAAAGCATTGGATCTCCATAATACCAGTAGATACACTGAACTGGCATTGTCATCATATCAATAAAATGCTTTCATTCGATTTTCGGCATTTTTTCGGAAGTTAATAAGTTAAGTAGGTTAGTTAATGAGCTCTTTTATTATAAGTTTTTTTTTTTTCAATTATCAGTTTTTTTTAATATTTTTTTCTTCTTACCTCTTAAATTATTTCTTCTTAAATATTTTTTTTCTTCTTTAAATGATAGGAACCCATGGACGTGACTTTAATTGCTCCATTTCAAATATAAATAAGTACTTCAAAATATCCGTAAACTTGACCATTGTGATCATGCTCACAAAAAACAAACAGTTTCTTGTGGTTTCTTGTTATTGGTGGACACGTTCCGAAGGCACACATCCTAACTTAGTTTTTACGACTTGATTTTAAAATGATTAAAGTATGACTTTGAAGGGTGGTACTAGTCATGTACAACAATCGACTTTTGGTAAATGTCAAAGTAGTTTCTCAGTTTTCGATATTTTCAGATTTATTAATATTAGTAGGTGTCATCATTAGGTATCTAAGTAATTAACTTTATTCAACAAACTCAATTGACTTGTTTTCAATAAAGTTGTGTTGAATGAATTGCCTACTTCATCAGGCAGGTATTGAATAAAATGCCTTATTCATTGAGAAGCAATCGCATCGTGGATGAGACGAGTTCGAGGCCAACAAACGACTTGTCTGAATGCAAACTGAGATCGATACAAAAGAACATGTTGTAGATAAAGTTTGAATATAGGCAGAATCAAATATTTGAAAAAGAAAACTGTTTATTTCTGACGAGAAAAAAGTTTATCAGTTTTTAATTTTTAGGTAGATCGGTATGTATGTAGATATAATGAAACTTGTTTTAAGAAGACAGTACATCTCAAGAGATCACAGACTTTTTATCCACGGTATCGGAACTAACTCAAGTTAAATCTGTCGTCGAAAAATCTGTTCAACGCAATTTCGTTAGTCACTTTAATTAATTCAAATGTCTGAAGAAGAAAGGGTACGGGGGGCTTTCTCCATACAAACTATTACAAACGTAGTAAACTGTTTTCTCCCTGGATAATGACACTAGAGCAAATATTTTTGGTGCATAAAACTTATAACTGCCATGCATGACCAATGAATATGCCCCTATTTTTTTTTTTTTTTTTTTTTTTAATTTCTATGATAATTAGAAAATGAAAAAAACCAAAACATAGGGGCATAGTCATGGCAGTTATAGGTTTTATGGCACAAAAATATTTGTGCTAGTGTCATTATCCTGGGAGGAAACATTCGACTACGTTTGTATGGAGAGCGCGCAGGTACCCTTTCACCTTAAAGAGTGCTTCAGAATACCAGTCACTGTCACTTCTATAGGTTTTTCTAGATGCGTGTGCTACATCTTAGACCGCATCGTCACCTACCATCAGGCAGGTATGATAATGGTCAAACGCTGACCTATCATTTGTAAAAAAAAGTGCCATTTTTTCCTGTTCTAAAATCCAATACTTAAAAACCAATTAGAAATCTAGTAGCAACGTTATCCGTTAACATTTGGCACGCAACATAAGTAGCAGCCGAGGCGTGACGGGCTGCAAGTGGACATAGGAAGTCAGCCAGCATTGATATCATCTCATTGTGTTCGTATGGTAAATTGCGACCGGATGTAGCAGGACTAGAGATCAACGCGTTTCCAATATCACTTGCTGATGTTTCCTCCATCTTTATGTTTAAAATTTTATTTATTTTTTGAGGTGGTTTTTAAATATTTTCATTTTTTAGCTTATTTAGCGTTCTTCGTAGCCATTCGTGGATAAGCCCAATTCGTCTCTCCACATGCGACTTGGTGTTTTATACTCACTTTTGATTTATGTTATTAAGTATAATGTTGTTTTATTTAACTACTAGCTGACCCGACAAACGTTGTTTTGCCATTTATAAAAAAAAACGAAGAAAAAAAAAAAGAAGTTCGATTCTCAGACCTAACGAATATACACAAAAAAAATCGTACAAATCGGTTCAGCCGTTTATGTGGACATATAGAACTAACACCCCGACACGATAATTTTATTTAACTATAAGGGTTCCGTTTTTTGCCATTTGGCTACGGAACCCTAAAAAGGGAGGCATTAAATTTGTTGACTTTTAAACATTATTTTTGTTTTTATTTTATTTACTTACCAACATTATTTTTACTATTTCGAAATTTCAATTAAAGTATGTACCTATATCTAAAAATGTTTTACCTTATTTTTAAATATTATTAAATATTACAATGGCTAACATTTTTTAAATATTGAAAAATTTATGACAGAAAAAAAATTCTAACCGCTACCAAGAAAAATATTGGTGTACCGTTGTCTTTTTTTTTTACTTTGGGGAGGTCAACTTACTAAGAACACTCTAAATCAAGTAGGTAGGTAAGTACTAGCTAACCCTTCAAAGTGAAGGAAAATATCGACAAAAACAATGGCGCAAGTAAAAAGTGAACAATCTTCTTCCACTTCCTTCCTCAGTTTTTTTTATTGGCCACACACTATGTTTCGTGGTCGGTAAAATATTCCGTAAGAATGCCTAAGTTTCGTTCACTGTCCTTTTGTAATGATGTCAAATTGTAAGACGATGAGAAGAAAATATTAAAATTAACGTTAATAAACGGGGAAATCCATTAATTACTAACATTACTAACATAGTTTGTAAGCTCTTTGTATACTAACACATGGACAAGAAGTCTGATAATAAAGGAATTCTTATTATTGTTAATTGAATTGAATTAATTCTTTAAAATTATTTATTCCAATAGACAAACTTTTTAAAGTAGAAAATTAAAGATGCAAAAAAAAACTTTTGCGAATTTGACTGTGCACCAGTACCTAAGTCGTAAGGAAATATACAAAAGAAAAAATTATAATAAGACTAGCTGCGCCCCGCGGTTTCACCCGCGTAAAAATTTTCTACGCAATTTTCTTAATATTTTCTTTCATAAGAACCTTCTCCTGAAAATAACAAACACAACAAAAAAAGAATTGGCCAAATTGGTCCAGGCGTTGTTGAGTTATGCGCTTACCAACACATTTTGCGATTCATTTTTATATTATAGATAAAAAATAAAGAAGAAAAATAACATAACAAAAATATAAATAAATATAGGTATGTGTACTAGGTAGATATCTCTAAAAGAACTATTTTTTTATTACATTTAATACTAGCGACCCGCCCCGGCTTCGCACGGCTATATTATGCATGTATTATACATATAAACCTTCCTCTTGAATCACTCTATCTATTTAAAAAAATCCGTTGCGTAGTTTTAAAGATTTAAGCATACATAGGGATTTAGGGACATAGGGACAAATAAGCGACTTTGTTTTATACTATGTAGTGATGATGAAGAAGCAAAACTAGTCTATACTAATAGGAAATATGTCATTGTTTGTTTGCATTGAATGGGCTCCGAAACTACTTAAGAGGAAAGGGTACCGGGGGCTCTCTCATACAAACTATTACAAACGACGAGTCGACTGTTTTCTCCCTGGATAATGACACTAGAGCAAATATTTTTGGTGCATAAAACTTATAACTGCCATGACCATGCCCCTATTTTTTTTATTTTTTTATTTTTATAATCTTAATTTCTATGATAATTAGAAAATGAAAAAAACCAAAACATAGGGGCATAGTCATGGCAGTTATAGGTTTTATGGCACAAAAATATTTGTGCTAGTGTCATAATTCAGGGAGGAAACAGTCGACTACGTTTGTATGGAGAGCGCGCAGGTACCCTTTCACCTTAACCGATTTAGATAAAGCTTGGTATGAGAATACATTGATTCATAAAATAAAATAAAAATAAAAAAATAAAAAAATTATTTCACAAACGAAACACTTACAATTAAGACAAATTATTGGATACTCCTTTTAAGCAATCGAGATGCCTGTGCCAGGAGTCTCCGCTCTTCCTTACCTACACTATTATTAGATAGTTAAATGAAACTATATAAAAAAACACTTTTGTACTATAATATATATACATATAGGTATACACATATACAGCACAAACAAATACCATACATTATTATATACATAACAAATAATTATACATTACAGACTAACTAAATATACATGATAAAAACATACATACAGTATACATAATGTGTGTTAGATTTATCCATTAGACGGGAGCCTCCACCGCAACCTCATGGTCGTATGACTATGAGGCGAGGTTTAGCCCCAGCCCATGAATGTGTGTCTGAAAAGAGTGATAATGTTGGCGAGATTGCGATGCTATGAAAGGTTAAGATTCCGCTAAAGAACGCCTTATTTTACATTCTTCAGCAGACTCTCAACCTCTTCATAACTTATATTCATTGACAGTAACACAGGCTACTTTTTATGCCGGTATTCCCACGGGATCGAGAGTTACGCGGGTGAAACCACAGAGCGCTGAATTTCTTAAGAGGAAGGGTACCGGCTTTCTCTCCATACAAACGTAGTCGCTGTTTGGATTATGAGACTAGAGTAAATATTTTTGCAGCATAAAACTTATAACTGCTATGACCATGCCCATATTATGTCTTATTTTTAATGTACATAATATATATATTATTTTTTTTCCTCTTTTTTCTATTATAATTAGAATATGAAAAAAAAACAAGATATAGGGGCATAGTCATGCCAGTTATAGGTTTTATGCAACAAAAATATTTGTGCTAGTGTCATTATCCAGAGACGAAACAGGCGACTACGTTTGTATAAAGAGAGAGTCGGGTACCTTTCTTCTTAATAACTGTTTAATGTTAGTAAAATATATCGGATGTACAATGGAACCGCACTCCGCGTACCGCGTGTCTCACAGAATTATTTCTGACATTTTTAACTTTATTGTCCTCTGTGAATACGAAGTCACGCTCCAAAAGAAATTAATGCGTGGTTTGTACATACTCCACCTTTTGTTAGCTTGCGTTACAGGCTATTACCTGTCTATACCTAAACTAGATAGACGCGATGCCTATCTATGTTTGGGACTGGACACCGGAAACGTCTTATTAGACCTTGTTTCAGAAAACTATCGAAAATTAAAACCTCTCTTGATTTTAGAAAGGAAAAAATGCTTGTGGTGGTTTACCCTACTTTTGTTCTCAGTTTTAACAAAGCAATGACCATGAAACGCTACTTTGTAGGATAATAATCATAGTTTTATGTCCCCCTATTAGAAGACATTACCTACACCCTAATAACCATTTGTTTCAGACCGTATAGTGTATTGAATACCCAAGTAGGTGATCGATTACAAGATACAAATCTAAATAGTACAAATAAACTAAAATTACGGACTGTTTGTCTAGTTCGAGATCGTAGGGACAAATTGCTTAATTGATACCAAGGTCCTATTATTTTAATGTTACAAAAAGGTATTGTCGAAAACTTTAATACAAAGAAAATTAATTTTGTCGATATTTCGAATAAGTATTTACGATGTTCGTGAATAAATAAATTCAAAGTTGATTGTCCTATTGGAATGTTGCTGTTAGAAACGTTTTCATTCATGTATTGTGTTGTAAACGCGCGACTTGTGCGCGCCACCGTCTCGTTGTAGTTGAGAGACGTGCATTGCACGCGAAGGCGGCAGCGCGCACAGCGACGCGAGCAGGTGTGCTGATCGTGATCGCTCCCCTCCTGTTGCAGACCGGGCGATGCGTCGCAAGTAGCGCGGGGCCGTGCCCGCCGCCCGCCCGGCCAATCCCGGCACGTCTAGCCTATGATGTCATCGGAGGAGGAGGCCGACTCACACGCGCCCTACTCGGATAAGTTTCTAAAGAAACAGAAACGCGCCAGACAGCGCGTGGACGCCGGCGAGCCCCGTAATTCGTATTCGACTCTCGCGACGAACGGTACCGCGCCCGCGCGCACCGCACACGGAATGAGTGGCGGACTTTACGGTGCCATCTTCGAGGGCCGACAACACTTTGGCCTTTTCGGCCCCGGTTACGCGCCTGCCGAGATGCTCAACGAGCTGCTCGGGCGCACACCGAAACAGGAGGATACCGGCGATGAAGCGACCGGTGGAGATATCGCGCATCGAGTGCTGCGCGATATTCTACAGAATCGCAAGAAGGAGCTGATGCGCCTCTCGCCTGACAATAACAATGTGCTCGCGAATAACAACAACGATGAACCCAAGAATGAGAAACGGTCGCCGGAGCGACCTGTGTCGTGTGATTCCCGACCCGATCTCGATGATGCATTGCTGACGCTCGACAGTGCCGGCAACTCCCGCACCTCACCACCGCCAGCACCTCCAACGTCGGAGTCCCTGCTCGCGCCCAAGTCGGAACCCGAGGATCGCGATAGTGACGCCCAGCGGTCATCTCCGCGTCCTCTGGATGTGAAACGTGCCCGTGTTGAGAACATAGTGTCGACGATGAGGTCGAGTCCTGCACCTCAACAACCTCAAGTGAACGGTTGTAAAAAACGGAAACTGTACCACCCTCAGCAGCACGACGGCGCAGCTGAGCGGTACGGCAACAGCCACGGCAGCAGTGCGCAAACGGTTTCTGAAGACTCCGATGACGATGGTGAGTCTAGACCACCGATACAACAAAAATTAGTAGAAAAGAACGCTTTAAAATCACAACTTAGAACTATGCAAGAACAACTTGCGGAAATGCAAGAGAAATATGTGCAATTATGCACTCGTATGGGTCAGGAATCGGAGACGATAGACAACGATGGTGTCTCAAGTGATGTAGAACAGAACGAAGACACCGTCCCTAAATCAGAACCAGCATCGCCGGTCAAAGAAACGCCTACTCCAATGCCGCTTCCGAATACGGCTGCGCCGAATATGCTCTCGCAAGTGATGACCAAAATGATGTCTGCGAAAATACATGCGCACGCGCATGCCGCCGCACATCCTCACCTTCCATCCGGATTCAACGGTGCCCTACCGATGATGCCACACCTCCCACCCGCCGACCACATGCACCCACCGCACCCGCACCACCACCTCAACAACGCCGCCGCTATGTACCTCAATGTCAGCCAAAAATTGTTCCTAGAGCAAGAAGCTCGCATGAAAGAAGCGGCCGAGCAGCAGCAGCAGCAACATCAACAGCATCAGAGCAGTCAACAGCAGCGGCCTCTGTCCAATCAACACTCACCACAACAGCGGCAAGTTGGACACACGCCCAAGCCGCCGATGTCGTCAGAGCTCGCTGAGCGGTTAGATGCATTGCGCAGTACTGCCAGCTCAGTGGGGCCCGTATCTGGCGCAGAACTTGAAGGTCTCGCAGAGGTGCTAAAGAACGAGATAACTACGTCGCTCGCGACTCTCATCGATTCTATCGTGACACGCTTCGTGCATCAGCGAAGGATTATGGGAAAGCAATCGGAGGCGGCAGCCGCGGCAGCGGAACAGCTTAACAAGGACCTATTGCGAGCGACGCGCCTCATCGATGGCCGAAAATCGCCGCAAAAGCCGCCAGAAAGACCTTCAGGCCAAATGTCAGGTAATCTTCCCGTCCATCACGTGGGCCCGCCAAATGGCGGCGTCCCATTCATGCATAACCAGATATTGATGAGCCAAATGAATGGTCCCCGCGCGCCAGTCGGTGCGGCGTTCCCGCTGCACGGCGAGGCGGGCGGACAAGGCCACGGCCCTCACGTGCGGCCTCCGACAGGCTTGTTCCAGGCGCCGCCGAAGCCGCTCGCTCCTCTCTACGGGTCCATGAACGGGCATTTTGAGCGCGAACCGAACCCCGAACAGAACGAGGCCCTCAGCTTGGTGGTCACACCCAAGAAAAAACGACATAAGGTGACCGACACGAGGATCACGCCACGCACCGTCAGCCGGATCCTCGGCGAAGGCGTCGGTCATTCACCGGAGAGCAAGTTTCCTGAGTCTCCGTCGCCACGGCCGTACCATGGTGGTATGGCGCTACCGACCTCGGTCGCGATCCCGAACCCGTCGCTCCACGAGAGCCAGGTGTTCTCGCCATACTCGCCGTTTTTCGGCGCGGGTGGTGGGCTAGCGCGATCACCGCCCGCCGCACCGGAACGCGAGTCGCCACCACTGCCGCAGCCTCCGGCGCTGCTGCACCCCGCGCTGCTGGCGGCAGCACACCACGCCTCACCCGACTACCTGCGCCACCACCACGCGCACGTGCCGCACCACGGTGCACCGCCGCACCACCCTCAGATGATGGACGCTCAAGACCCACACTCTGACTGCAACTCCACCGACTTGCCTTACGACGGAATTCAGCCTACTATATCCTTTTCAAATAGATTAAAGGTCAACTCGCAAGTAACCAGAGCTCAGGTTACCTGCGACACTCGTAGATACTTAATTACGTAGGGCACAAATCCGCTGCCACAAAAGCCCACAGATATCTTATTTCTGTAGTGTTTAACCTTACGACTGCCGCCACCTACTTCCTACTTAGTAGATACGTATTACGACTGTGGAAGCCTCACAAACGTTGCGGTTTCTACGCTATCCACGATTCTATTCTATCGCTTAAACTCAACAATAGAGAATAATAAAACAAAAGAACGCGAGCGTTCCTTCTGATCTCGCTTACCTTCGCATTTATTGTTATACTCAGGTTAATTATTGCCCTATTGAAAAGCATATAAATGATAACAAAGCTCAAAGTAAAGTTACAACAGGCCCTATACCTAGATAAACTGATTGTGTAATACGTATATGAATGCAGATTGCGGCTAAGGCACGTTATAAGATTAGACAATGCAAACGGATTAAGTATTTGTGGTGCTTCAAAGAGCCTATGATATACTACGGCATAATCAGATTTAAAGAAATTTTCTTACATACTACAGACATGTTTCAGAATTACTTAGGTACCTATATTTTCTGCGCAATAAAATAACAATGCATAATTCAATTAAATATCAATAAGACAATCAGGAAAATGATCCTTAAAAGTCAATGTTAAAATTATATTGTACAGTTTCCTTAGTATAATTAATTAGGTCGCTGTTTTGCGAATTCTAAATTTAAAAAAAGTATTAACACGTTCCAAAAATATCTACCCCAGTGATAGAAACTTTATAGATAACTTTGTGTACGAATCGAACGCTTTATCTTTTTAAAATTTCAATCAATTATTTTAAGCCAGTATTCTCTAAAACTTTAGATCTATTCAAAAATCGAATGCTAACTTTTTAAAATGTGACCAATTCTTCCAAGCCAGTATTCTCCTTAATTCCATTGCACTCCTCAACATTGACGCCGATGCACCTTCGGAAAGCGAAGCTCATGTTCTTCTGGGTCCGGTATCCAAGCTCAGCGGTGCTCAAAATGTACTTCCCAGACATCAAGTTCAACAAGAACAACACTGCGCAACTCGTCAAATGGTTCTCAAACTTCCGGTAAGTCCTTATTTTACTATTTTTTTATAATTTTGTACCATAGACTACCAAAACACAGGATATTTTTTAATAATTTAAGAACTGTACTATTCTATATTTTTGTCGTAGTATATTTATGGTATATTTGACAGATAGACAAATAGATAAAACCTTTATTGACAAACGTAAACTAAATTATTACATAGATGCGTTATGTACCTAAAAACTGTTAGGTATAGGTAGTATTACCTACTTATTATGTACATTACGCAATTCAGAAATAAATTAATATTAAACATCTAAGTACCTACGTAACACATAACACCTATAATTATATTTCCTTATTAGCAACGTACCTAAATTCCGTTAATTAATACTTAATGTGGTTTTAAAGTGATAATCTTCAAAGTTTAAACCTAACTATACCTAAGTTGCAAAATTGATAAGAAATACTAAAATTATTTAATAAGTTTTCCGGTTGGATACAAAATTATACCTCAATAATATTCAATTTAATTTCCTTACAAATAATCTACACAGTTTATCAAATTAAAGAACACAATTTTCTGCTGTCTTCAATAATTTCCCGCTAAATGGGGTAAACTCGTAAGGTGGTAACACCGTCTTGCTAAACGTTAAAGGGTTGATTCACTATTTCCTAATTAACAAATACGTGGTAGGGTGGCACCCTTTAACTTAAACCAAATCACTAGTATGACTCGATAAATCGAAAACTTAAATAAATTGTCTACGTGAATCTAATTAGAGCCCTACAAAACGATAGGGTTTTTTTATTCACTCGGTTGAAAATTACACAAGGAGTTTTAAATTAATAGGTCGGTTATAAAGTTAGAAAATTGCCTAGGAAAAAAAATAACATTGAAATCATAAAAGAGAAATTATTCAAATCAAATAGGGCGATAGGAATTACCCTTTAATTTTCCTTTGAAGACAAACATCCTAACAACTGTTTTTAACTTTAAACCACCTTGTGTTTGAATAAAAACGTATCAAATTACCACTAGGAAATAACAGAACGAAGCTACGTATTCTGGAAGTTTAAAGCGATTTAAAATTGTGAAAAAAACGATGTTGGTTCGAGACTCAGTCTTGCAAACGTATAACACGGTAAGGAATTACTTCCTTACCGTGTTATACGTTTGGTCTTCTTTAAATTTAAAATTCGAAATCCTAACTAACTGACTAATAGCAACGCACAGAATGGACAGATCGGGCTGATATTTAGCATACAGATAGCTGTTATAACGTAGGCTAAGGATTATTGAAAATTTAAAACCTATGCGGGCGAAGTCGCAAGGAAAATCTAGTTTAAAATAAACATAAAAATCTTAAGTATTTTTATGACTTCCGTATTGTACTTCAGTCTCAAAGCAATGAAGACTAAACCTTTGATTTTTAAAAATAAAAAATTGCGTCGAAACAAATTATTCCGTATAGAAACCGTATGGAAAAATTGGTTCAAGTATTGATTTGTTCAACTAATTTCAACGTTATCTAAGTGTGGTGATAACGGAACCTGCCGTAGTCATTGTCTATGATAAACACCTTCCCCTTCTTTTATAGGCAGGTACTATTCTAGATACCTTTTTTTAATATTTTATAAGAATATTTATTTAAAAAAATTAGATATTTTTTTCATTGTCTCACCCCACAAGTTAAAAAACCAACATTAGACCATTATAGCAATACAAATAAAAAAATACACTGTTTTCGTCGGATTAAGAACATAAATGCAGAACACTTAGGTAGGTACATTTAAACATAACCCCGTATTGAAATTCGTAATTTAGCATTTTTTGTAAAAAGGCTATCTCTGAAAGTAATTTTGTTTAAGGATAGGTACTTTGTATACTTTAGAATAAATTAATCTACCCGCAGGTAAGTAAGGTAACAAATAAATTTTTCCTTCGAATTGAAATCGAAACGATATGGTTTCCACCTATCAGAATAACACCGACACGTGCCAATGTTGTGCAAACACTTGAGTACTTCGATATCGACTTTCATATTAAAGCTTTCTGTTCATATCTCAAGCTTGTATTAGAATTATCTAAGTGTTTATCAAGTTTGATAAAGGGACTGAGTAAAAGCATTGATAAGCGTATTTGTTTATAGATAAAGCTAAATAAATAATAAATAAATAAATATTTCAGGACATATTACACATCGCCATCCAGCCCCAAGCTAAGCAACTTAATGCTTGTGTTATGGGTGCCAGATAACGGATAAACTACTTATATACTTTTTTTTTTGTAAATATATACATATTATACATATAGGAAACACCCAGAACCAGAAACAAGAATTTATGGTCAGCATAAATACTTGTTCCCGGCGGGAATCGAACCCGCAACCTTCTGCGTCGCAGTCGGGTGTTCGCCCGACGCGCCACAGAGGTCGTCAAAGCTACAGGATAAGGCCGTGGTGAATAAAAAAAATAAGTTCAATCGAATTGATTCTTCTTTTTTTGAAGCTTTTTGATACTATAAATGTCAAAGTTTGAGTTTGTTTGTATGTTTGTTACTCCTTCACGCAAAAACTACTGAATTTATTACGTTGAAATTCGGTAGGCAGGTAAAACCGGGGGGCACAGCATCATAAGTTTTAAATAGATTTTCATTTACACCAGTTTTCTTTTTCTAAAGTAAATATAGTACATATATAAATGAGGAATTGTCTTTGGCCAGAGGCTGGTCAAAGTTCCAAGAATGCCTAGAAATGTAAAATTGTAAAAAGCTTTACCAACGCTAAGCTATTTAGTTCGATTTAAAACGCTATCATTAAAAAACTTAACCACTCAATCGTACCAACCTAAAAAATATGACAACCCTTTTAAAAAGAAAACAAATTTTCTTGAACAAACCCCTAAGTGTAACCAAGTTAGTCATTACCATTGTGACGCTAATGGTCACATTGTGGCATAGGTACGGAAAACGGTCATTTCCTCGCGATAAACATCTGTTAAAGGCCACTAAAGGGGGGAACACACTAGCCAATTGTCTGACCATCAGAGACTGACCGCGACGACATGACACGAATTGATGACGTTCCAAATTCAAAAACTTTAAGGAAATTGACAGTTGGATGTTTAAAAGCTTAAGAGGTTAGAAAAAAAATTTACTCTTTTTTGTTCGCTATTAAACCTCTTTATTTGGGTCATTTATGCGTGAGGATAGTAGAGTACTTACTCTCAGCTTAATCGATCGTGTCCACGAAAGAATTCGTCAATACGTCTGGAGTCAACGAAACCGCGGCTTTTCTTTTCGATGTTTTTCTTCACCGTAATAGCGATGTTAATTAACGCTAAAATCTAACCTATTAGTACTTATATTATCTTAATAATTAAGTATAATAATAATTAATGTAGAGGGTATTTTAGTAAAAAATATAAAATACTAACCTAAACCTACTTATTTAGTGCTTATCATAAATCTTAATAATTAATATTGAAAAATAGAGTATGCTCTAATTAAATATTGTTAATTAACGTGTCAAATAAACAAACTAAGTTATCGCTAAGTTACAACTTTAATGATTTATAATCGATAATGCTTATCAAAACAATAAGTATAACTTTTTAATTATCACATGAAAGTGGCGATAACGATGCTCATTTTTTTTTAATGGATGTTAATTACTAAGTTTATTTTTCTTTCAAGTTTTTTTACATTGTGCTTTTAATATAGCCAGTGTCAATAGTAGGTAAATTGGCGGTTAAAACTTTAATGTCTAAGTTTTTTCATGGAACTTTAATCTGATTCTGATACTAAGTTATTAATAAGTATAAAGACAAGCCTATGTTAATAAATTCCAAGTAAAATTGCATTTGCATTGTCTCAGTACTAAGAATATAAAAACTATTTACGAGAACAGTCAAATTCTTGTTAATTAACTGACGCAGTTTTTACTTAAATTTAAATAAAGAACGTTTTTTTTTTAAGTTGTGGCACTGTGAAAAGAAAATGATTTAGGCAGTACACACATGCACTTGTGAACACTAGAGAGCCCTGCTACTAAACGCTCCTTGTATCTTTTCACTTCGACGCCTTTAATAACACTCCGCTCTTTTAAACACCGTCTAAGACTTAAAAAATAAAATAATAAGTATCAACTTTGTCGTTTTGTTGTGGTTTCAATATGAAAAACTTTTTCTCCGACTTTTCGCGTCTTCATAAAACAGACCGCAGCAAAAGTTCAACAAACAAAAGTCTTCACAGAAACTCCCCGGGGCAAAACAAACATCCTTTACTCAAAGTCGATGCAAAGACAAATTCTTTTGGCGCGCAAACTCAAAGAAACGCGCAAACAAAGAGTCAGTGGCAGAATTAGCTTGGGCCACGATAACGCTAATTAGCAACGGTGACTCGTTTAAGTTATTTCGCTTAATTAAGTTGCGCAAGTGGTCTGCGGCTGGCCCGTCAGAGGCGTCGTAAATTGTTAGAAACACGGCAACACTCCAATTAATCTTTTTACACATCCAGCCTGCTTGTCGTACACAAGGGTGTGCACTTACCAGCCGAGTTAAAAACCTTTTGAACGGTTACTACAAACATAACCAGCGAAAAGATGTCACATTTCTAAATGAGCTCTACTTATTCTCAGACGATACATCACAAAAATTAAAACCATATAAAATTATTTTTAATGTAATTAATAAGCCTATTTCGAAATTCGAGCGAACTTAAAATCATTGACACAGCATATTTTCAGCGGAGATTGAAATCTCTCATCTGTAAGGACTCTTACGTTGGTTACGGGAAATGTTGCTAACCTTACGTCGCAATTGCCACATGCCTTTTTAACTTACCGCGTTCGGTACCGGAATATTTTAGTTCAATATTTACCGTACCTAATTAAAAAAAACATCAAGATTTTTATATGAAATTAAATTATTTATTTCCTGACGTGTAGAATTTTGGAGTCTTCAAGTCGCGAGTGAATAGTATCTTCTAGGAAAGCGTGCTACCTCTGACACCCCGTGGTCGCCTACCATCAGGCAGGTGTGATAGTGATCAAACGGACCATCGCCATCTGTTCAGATTCTGAATTTGTACAAGTAGTGATTTGTTAGCAATTCGTTCAAAATTTTGTATAATATATTACCGTAACAAATGTGAGCTAATATGCTTCATCTATCATATTGGTACAATTCGCTGACCTATCATTTGTAAAAAAAACGACTAGACATTAATTTGCCGCCATTAGGGTGCACATTAGTCACAAGTCTCACCTAGTTAGTGTCACATTCATTTCCAGACTTGTAAACTCACGTCGTAGTGCATTGTGCGCGGAGACTGTAAAATTTAATTGGTTGGCTAATACACTGCGCGCGGAGTCTAATTTACGTGTTAACATTTTTAATAAGGCCGGCGAGGCTAGGGCGCGAAGTGGCCGGCCATTTATACCACGCTACGCTCATACAAGCACCTCCAGTAATTAATACGACCCTTTCGAGGAAGCTTATGAGTAGTTTTCCTTCAAAAAAACCTGCTAATTACTCGTCAGAGAAGTTTTTCACTTGTAAGTTGAAATGTCGCTAGAACTGTGCCACTTAAAGCTCCAATCCTATTAGCGAGCTTGTTTATTTGCCATAAGAATTCGTCCTAGAGTGGCAGTGTTGCCAACTCTACGTCTTTTTACGTAGATCTACGTACTTTAGGCCTCTCCTGCAAACCTACGAACTTCAATCCTAGAATCTACGTATTTTCTATCAATTTGTAAAATAACGAAACACATACTGAATGTGCATAATTTCCTTTTCATTTGCGAAAACAAAGTTAATAAACGTTCTTTTTATACTAAAGCACACTCGCTTCGTCATTATATTTTCCGTTATTTTTTATTAATATTTCCATTATTTATTTCTACTTCCGTCATTATTTTTAAACACAAGTAAAACAAAGTTCTCATTCTACAGAGCTGTGACTGTGTAAAACGAAACGTCTCGTCTCACCCGCACGCTCGTAGAAAAACTTAACCTAAAAATATTTCGATCGACAGAGTTACTGTTGTTTTGTTCTGTTGATATCTATCAAATTTCACACAACTGAGGAAATAAACATAAGAAAGAACTAGGTACGGTCCGCGCGCGGGTTTAATGGAGAGTTAAAACCTTCTTTATTCCTCTTCATTTCACTCAGAAAAAAACGTACGTAGATCTACAAACTTTTCTTGGTCTACGCCTTTTTCGAAATCCGAGTTGGTAACACTGCGCACGAGAAGGAACGTCGCGCCTCCTCATTAAATTGCGGCTAACATGTCTTTACTTCCGAATTAGAGTAGGCACGCACGCAATATGCGTTGGTACTATACTACGTAATAGTTAAGGTGGGGCCGAATATTTACATATCATTGCGATACGTTGGCCATTATAAAATATTAGCCTTTCGTCGTCCATCGTCGTTAATAATATAATTAAAACACGCGAAGGCGCGGTACTATCGCGTCGATCAAGGAGCATAACGCCTCCTGTCATGCTTATGTTTTACATTACGTGTTACCTATCTCTTATTAAATAAAAAAATGCGTCGAATTGAAAACATCCTCCTTTTTTACCCGACTACGGCGAAGCCAAAAGGGAGGGTTATGTGTTTGACCTGTATGTATGTATGTAAGTATGTACGTATGTATGTATGTATGTATGTATGTATGTATGTTCATCTGTTCCCACCTAACTTCAAAACTACTTACTATAATTCAACAAATGAGGTATCGTTAGAAGCGTCTCATTTTAAATCGGTTAATAAAAAGTAAGTAAAAACATATATTTACCTTATTTGTTTTTACTAATCTAACAAAGAGGTTAGATTAACTAAATCCTCTTTTGTAACGCTTTTTGTTAACGCTATATTTTTCTAATAATAGAATTCTCGTGCCTCTTTGTTACTTTGTTAGAAAAGGTAAAGATTTGTTTTCACCATATACTATGTATCAAAAAGGTAAGAATAAACTAAATCCTCTTTCGTAAAGCTTTTTGTTAAACCTATATTATTCTACTAATTAAATTATCATATCACTTCACTATCACTATCACTACATAGTATAAAATAAAGTAACTTTTCGCCGTCCCTATATCCCTATGTCCCTTTGCATGCTTAGATCTTTAAAACTACGCAACGGATTTTGACGCGGTTTTTTTAATAGATAGAGTGATTCAAGAGGAAGGTTTATATGTATAATACATACATAATATAGCCGTGCGAAGCCGGAGCGGGTCGCTAGTCTTTATAATATGAAATTGATTTCAAAAGCATAATATAGTTTGGTATAGCTTTAAGAAATTAATAGTTTAAATAGTTTTATCCTTCTAAGCCATACCTTTTGTGGTATCTAAATGACATCAGAGGAAAGTAAAGTAAAATAGCAAATCTATATTTAACATGTTGTTTAGGAATTTATGAAGATAATGGTAAAACCACAAATAGGAAAAATTTAATACAAAATAACTTATCCCATAAGTTGGTAAAATGTCCTATATAATTAGAAACATGCGAAATCAAATACATACCACCTTATTTAACGGAAGGTATATAGGTTTATTTGGTCGTGAACCTATAGATTATTTCCTTGTGACCTAGTTACATTAAATTCAGTAAAAAGGAAATTCTTACAGGAAAGTAAAAAGAAAATTCCAAAAATTTTGGAAATAGGTAATTAATATTCTCATTAAATTAAGTTTGGTATGGCAAAGACTTCCTTAAGTCCAATTCTCGTAAATAACATCACAATATCATTGCAATTACAATACAATATCCGATTGCATTTACCCACAAAGTCAGCTTTTTGAAGAACTTGCTTTGAGAGTATATTTTGTAATTGAAATGCAATCGGGATGATATTGCAATGTAATGTGAACACAATTTTATTTCAATTTTATGCCCTCTGCGTCCAATGACTTCCCGCAATTTTCATATTTTTTTAAAAATTTATATACCTTAGTATTTTGATATTATCTAATCGCTTTCTCTACCTGTTGCTTAAAAAAAAGGGTTGTCTGTTAAGTCGGTTTACGGACGATAATTTTACGTGATAACGTCATAAGAACTCTTTTGTATCGTTGACATTACGATTTTGCATACTTTAATACATTGCTACGGTTACCTTGTTAATAACGGTAACGTGACATGGCGTCACACTTTTTTGTGAGTGCAGATCTAAGACGTTATCACGTCTAAAAAATGGGTCGTGTCAGACAGACGGGCGGATAACCCTATGGGCTACAAAACCCTAAAAATAGAAGATATTTTGAAATACTAATTGACATCTCCATCTGAAAATCTTTATGAAATTACATATTTTTAAATCAACCGTGGTTACAATTGTGTTGCGATAAAACACCTCAACCTCTAGAA
The DNA here is from genome assembly GCA_907269075.1 of Idaea aversata. Classification (NCBI taxonomy): domain Eukaryota; kingdom Metazoa; phylum Arthropoda; class Insecta; order Lepidoptera; family Geometridae; genus Idaea; species Idaea aversata. The sequence goes on from OU026100.1 coordinate 4,571,230, forward strand.
AATACTAATTATTGGTTATCTTCATCATCACTAGATAGTATAAAATAAAGTCACTTTTCGCCGTCCCTATGTCCCTATGTCCCTTTGTATGCTTAGATCTTTAAAACTACGCAACGAATTTTGATGCAGTTTTTTTTAATAGATAGAGTGATTAACGAGGATGGTTTTAAGATATAATACATGCATAATACAGCCGTGCAAAGCCGGGGCGGGTCTCTAGTACCTAATAACTTGTTGTAAGGATCACTTTCTCTTTGTTTTTGTTTAATGTTTATTATAAATTAGTGGAAACTTTGTTGGATTAAGGGTTTTTTATATATTGTTATAAATATTTCTATCATAGTTCTGTACGTTTCCCAAATAAATGAAATAAAAAACCAACCAAGTACAACAAAATGGCTAGAGAATAACCGCAGAATACAAATAGCCAGCTAACAACATGCATAGTGTATTCTACCGTTAGTGTAACATCCATCAGGCTAATGAAAGTGTAATTAGAAAAGTGCCGGTTTCTTCATACAAACCGACCTTATCTTGTCTTCGATGGGGCATTTCATTTTTTAATTACTCCACCCTGTTTAATTGCATACTCCTTTTAGGAAATCATTTTTTTTAGAGTGTAACAAAACTCTGTAGTTAATTCCTTATAAGTAAGTAACTAAAAAATTAAATAAAAAAATATGGGCATAAAAATAAAACTATTTTGATTTAAAGTTAAAGTTCGCGAAAATCACCCTAATATATTGATAATTTTCAATCATTTCGAAACTATGATAAAGCTAATTGTGTTTTCACATTTTGACAATTCCAAAAACTCTGGGGAAATTAGGAAAAAATTCGTGCGTTCAAATTTAATCTCACTGGCGCGGCGGTGCAATTTTTAGATGTGCATTTTCTTAGGAAACATTTCTCACTTTGACCAAAAATACTTTTATTAATTTGTATCCATAAAACCAATAACTATAATGTAACTATATAAGTAGTATTTCACATTTATTGCCAGTTATAAAAAGTCACTTTACTATAAATTTTAATATGTAGTAGGTATCTTTTGACCAGAACACCAACACCAATCATCATAGAGCCCTCGATGCTTCAACGAACAAACGATAATACCAAGAACAATAAATAGTAGGAGCTCTTTAAGACCTGGTCGGTACTGCTTCAGCCTGATAAGGGTACGAAGTACGGACTTCCGTTACCAACTGATAATGGTCACTGGTTACGAAAACATACTCGTTACAATGTAAGAAACAAATTATATAAAAAGTCCTGACTGACTGATTTATCACTGCACAACTCAAGCCAATGAATTGGTCGGGCTAAAAGGACAATGTCCACTTTCTTAATAAATATGGCTTGCATTCAAACTTTTTTTTTAAACGTAATTATTGTAAATTACTAGTACAAGGATCATAATAGCAAAGTATTGAAGTTCCAGGATACATCTATGAGCTTTAGTCTAAAATCCTACTTGTATTTTCTATGAATTGATTTCGTTCCAGTTGCGTTTTGATTGATTCATCTTATCTATCATTCATTTAATTTGATTTATTCGAAATAAGTCATAAAAGGCGAATTTAATAATTATTTGAAACTCAGAAACTTTCTCAATAAAACAAATTATGGCCATAATTTTTAATCGCGTTGACTTAAAAAAGGGTAACGGACCAAAAAAAGTTTTGATAGAAATTGCAAAACTATTTTATTTTTCATACTGCGGATCTCTAAAAATACCAAGTTATAATTATGTAAGGTGGTTGTCGTGTCGTTTAAGGAATGGTACACATGCGATGCGAAGGTGAAAAGGCGCGGCATAGGCCGTATACACATGGGAAATTACCCAAGTGCGACAAGTCGCCAGGACCCGCCCTAAGACGTAATTAATTAATGTGTACCCGCGACCTTATTCTGTTAGTTGATAACAACTTTTATTATGAAACATGATTTATTTTTAAAAGCTTTTATATAACTTGCAATGTAAGTATGAATGTTTATTCGGTTGGAATGCTGCAACTTAATTTTGAAGCGGATATCTTCAAACGATTGTTATTTTAAAAAAAAATAGTTTTAGTTTGGTTAAATACATTTAAAGTCCTGACTAACATTTCAACGCACTGCTCAAACCTTTCCTTTCAAACTTTATAAGTCAGTAGCTCGAACCAATAGAAAGGTTGGGCCAAAATTGGGCATCCAGAAGGCCAATTCTTGTAAATAAGATTGTTTAAATTACATTGTAATATCATTCCGATTGCATTTCAATTGCAAAAGATACCCTCAAAGTTAGTATTTTTTACAAAAAGCTAACTTTGAGGGTAATTTGAGCTACTTTGATGGTATTTATTTGTAATCCAAATGATATTGTAATGTAATGATTTGAACAATGTCCTTTACGAGAATTTTGGCCTTCTGATAGCTATTATGACGTAAGCATCCGCTAAATGAGGATTTTGAAAAAATCATACAAAATTAAGACAAAATCGTTAAAATTATTCTCTCAGAAAAAAATACGTGATAAAAATTACATCTAAAATCTTTAACGTTAATTCACTTGGGAAATAAACTCCAAGTAGAGAAACGTACGCTGGATATTACATATTAAAGTAATTATCGTTAGACTTTGATTACAAAATGGCGTCTATGTTGATAAAACAATTTTAATACCTACCCTCATAACATCATTCAATTTGAAATTTACCTAAAAGGCGGTAAATAAAAAAGTCGTTATCATGACTATCACTACATAGTATAAAACAATGTCGCTTTCTCTGTCCCTATATCCCTATGTATGCTTAAATCTTTAAAACTACGCAACGGATTTTGATGCGGTTTTTTTAATAGATAGAGTGATTCAAGAGGAAGGTTTATATGTATAGTACATGCATAATATAGCCGTGCGAAGCCGGAGCGGGTCGCTTGTTAGGAGATAAGACTTATAATAAGATTTTCTAAGTTTATTATTTCAATTTTCATATAAAAAAATTCTCAACCATTTCTCTTCTATCTCACTCATACGTAAAAATCCAAAAAAGCTTAACCAAACTCAATGCATTCACAAAGCTTAATAAAAACGTAACTTTTTATCTGTATAAGTACTTTCGACTACTTGACGATGGGACTGTCTCCACAGCAACTTAATTACTAAAGTGAGGTCAAGTTACCGTGAGCGGTCACTCAGTAGGACCTAAGTATTAAATGTCTTCGCCCACTACACCGAACATACTGAGAACAAATGTAGACTGGTACCTTATCATGGATGTTACCGATTCTCGCTCAGCTATGCTATCAATGATCGGTATTTGCGAAGCTCACATCAGATAGGTGTCTGAAAATTTTGTATTCATGGCAGCTTTGCATAGCGACTTATTTCGCGCGTTAAATTGCCGGTGAAGTTTAAAAAAACGTAGGTCACGTTCCTTCAAATATATCGTTTTCGAAACGCTTTTGAAGATATAGGATTTTCAACTATTGTGATTAATGAAAGCTTTAAATTTTGATAGCGTCGATATATCCAGTTCCAAAAAAAACCCGTTTTAAATAATTTATTGGTGAGAAAGTAATTATTTATTTTGTAAAACCGTCAAAATCAGTATGTAAGTTCTGTCAAAACTACTTCTGAAAATAAACGGTGTGAAGCGAATACTGTTCGTTGACAAATTGAACGAGAATCGCTATTTCCCATGATTGGTCTGCGCTATTTTATACGCCAATTTGTCGATTTTCTTCATTATGCAGGGCCGGTCAGTATAGTCATGTGGACGGAGACCTTTATTTAGTACTTAGTCTCCGTACTGTGTACGTTAACGTTTACCCTTTTTTTTTCGAAATTATTACCGGAGTAGTTGGGGGGTAATGAAATCTCAGCGAGCACTCAAATGAGCTGAACTTTTGAAGCCTGGGGTAGAAGACAGACGGGTCAGTGTGGAGGGAGTCGGTATACAGGGACGGACTCGGAGCATGACAATAATAAGGGCTGTGGTTTTTTTTTTGTAACACGTGTGAGCTTTACTAAGTTCGCTTTTTTTTCTAAGCTAGTTACAAAATATGCTGAGTGACCTCATACAGCCTCGTCGTTTTTTAAAAGAACTATTATGCATAAAAGTCTACTTTAGGTTTGCGAAACGTTGATTTAAAAAAATAACGGGCGTTTAAAGTAAATAAGGAAAGTGGTTTTCCTTTGCTCTATTTTTACATGTTAATTAAGTCTTTCAGTATCCGTATAGCAGCCCGTATGAAAAGTAAAACTTAGCGTAAGTGCGCGCAAAGATGCGGGCCCTAGACGATTATCAGTGCAATGACGCTCAACATTAGTTACACTTTCTCGCAAAAAAAAATAGGTAAGTAGGTACAGATAGCGATTAGAAGTTAAGTATAATTTGCCAAAATATCAATAGGTAGTTTACATAGAATATCAGCTATCGAGGTTGGATTAGCTACAGCGTAGGTAAGAACTGTATTGCCTTGACGTAAGATGACACGTTTTACTAATTAACTGGGGCTGTGTAAAAAACGGGGGTGAAAAATAGGGGCAATATTTGTATGGGACAACGTGATTCCCTGGTCCCATTCTATTATAGAAACATTTTCGACTTACGCGGACGAGGTCGCGGGCAAAAGCTAGTAAATATTATAAAATTCGAAGTCCTCACTGACTGTTTTGTCTTATTTTTGACAAGTTATAATCAATAATTAAAATCTCGTGTAGTTTTCAGACATTGTGTTGCGGTTACTAAAGTTTAACCAAATAATAATTCAACTCACCTACTCCATTTATAAATTCTAAATTAAATTATAAATTAAATTTTAATGTAAGTAAATCACTACAAAGTATAAAATAAAGTCACTTTTCGCCGTCCCTATGTCCCTTTGTATGCTTAGATCTTTAAAACTACGCAACGAATTTTGATGCGGTTTTTTTAATAGATAGAGTGATTCAAGAGGAAGGTTTATATGTATAATACATGCATAATATAGCCGTTTGAAACCGGAGCGGGTCGCTAGTAATCAATAATTAAAATCTCGTGTAGTTTTCTGGCATTGTGTCGCGCTTACTAAAGTTTAAGCAAATAATAATTTAAATTACCTACTTACCTACATTTATGGATTCTAAATTAAATTTTAATGTAAGTAAATAATATATTAATTCAGAGGATTATATGACTGTGCCTAGTTGCCTACGTGTCATATTTATTTTTCCTTTATACTCAATTGCCTAAGATGGTAATTAAATTAATTATTGAAATCTAAAGTGAGTTAGGGAAAACCACTTTCTTAAATGACACATGAATTCTGCTTATTAAATTACGGATCACATTTCGGAAGTTTTAGCTACTTACGTATTTAATTAAACACAGAAGTTTCTAAATGATGCTTTTAAAATTAGGTAATGTCAACTCTTAAATTCGTTTTGGTAACTCGAAATTTAACGGACAATCCTACTCCTAGATTGGCAATTTTTTTTTCTAAGCTCGAAAGATGGCGCGAGCTTTCTAGCCACCGTAGTCTCCAGACAAGAGTGTTTATTTTAATTTTACCCGGTCAGGTCAGGCAAAACTGCTGAGTGAGCCCATATAGCCTTGTCTTTACAAACTTCATCGACGTTTACTGGATATAGACTTTGTATTTTTTTTTGGAGGCGTTTGGAACTATAGTCATTTTTTCGAGTAGGTAAGCGTAATGTCATGTAATTTTAATGCAAATCAGTTAATTCTTCTCTAATTTTTAATATATCATATTATTTGTCGTTTTTTTGGAGGCATCTGGAACTAGTCATTTTTTAACCTTCATTTCATGTAGGTAATGATAATGCAAATGAGTTAAATACTTAATATATTTGAGTAATATTTTAAATTGTTCCCCTAAGTCCGCCCCTGTATCGGCCGGCGGAGTCTGAAAAAAAGTTTTTTCACTAACTGAAGCATTAATCCGGCCCGGTATTAGTTTACTCGCTTTCGCCCGTCAATGTGTGTGTGCCTGCTCAAAGTCTGCATGTGTGCGTTTCACTGTGCAACTTTTTACATAGACCGATCGAAATTATAGACTTTCCTTTGTTTTTTTAATTACGGCACCATATTGCCAATGTCAAACGATGATTGAATTGAAATTTGAGAAAAAAGCTTAGAAATGAAGTAGGACTAAACCTACATTACAAAGCTTTGCTGTCTAGCTAATTATAAAATTGCATTATTATTTGTCATTTCATAAAAACTTAATAAACCTACACTCCAATCCAGTCTAGTGTCCATTTACGTTCCTATCTAATCCCAAAAAAAAAAATTACCATAAAAAGTTTAGTTTTAACGAAAGTTTGATGACAGTTCCGTCATTCAAACTGAAGTTTACATCAGTTCATTTTGAACTAAAGTTGGAAATAGTGTTTTTTGTGTTTAAAACAAGGATTGACGTGTGCTTTCTGTAGAAACGTCAGTTATAGAAACGTTACATGTCAGTCAATTAGCGGTGAAAAAGTGTTCGTTAAATGGATCCTAAAGCTATTTGTCATTAGTTTTTTTTTGTTTTCACAGTAGTTTTTGAACCAAAACGTTTTGTAGACAAAAATATGCCACTAAAGTATTAAAAATAAATATTACTAGCCACGCTAGTCCTAAGTCCCATGAGAACATCGGGTTAATTTGAGTTATGCCTTTTTTTCAATTTTTCCATTTATTTTCTCCCCATTTAAACTTTCCCTGGACTGCCAAACATAGGAACTTAAAAACCAAAATTAACCAAATCGGTCTAGCTATTCTCGAGTTTTAGCGAGACTAACGAACATCAACTGATTTTTATATTTATAGAAGAAATTATATCTAATCTTGTGAAAAGTGTCTAGAAAGCTACCTTCTTAGGAAATCCAAACTTTTTTCTTGAAATCGACTCTAAGTTGCTATCCAACATTATAATATTTTAATACAATAGGAAAAAATTGTAAGATAATAAATATACACAATGCATGCAAAAAAAAGGAAGTGGGTCAAATTTAATTTGCAAGATTCCATGACAAACATCGGGACAGGTGAAGCTCAATAAAAGCTTGTAAAACACAAAAATCATTAGTCATTTCTTAAAAATTAACAACTCTATAAAACGCAGTATCCCAGCTCATTCTGGCATGCTTCTCGAAAGCTGGACGTGGCGTCCACTCACACACACATACAAAATACCCCTACACATGTATACAATTACACATCTATACAGTATAGCCATCATTTAACGGAAGGCATCACGTTTTTAATAACCATTGTATTTGGCAACGATCGAAATGAGCTTTCGGTAAGTGGGGAAATGTCTGGGAAAACTATTTTTTGTTGAATGCTAGATTTTCTAGGCTTTTCCAAAACTCAGGTTTGACTTGCACAGCAAAAAAAAAATTGTTTTTAGCCCTTATACGTTTTAACTAACTGCCAAAGCGTAAAACTTAGATTACCCATTGTAAGTATTTAGCGAAATTTGTTTGATGCACAAACTCATGCATGCCATCTTAAGTTTTAAAATAGTTTTTTTTTAAGCTATTGCATAGCTTTTATCGCGGGCTTTGAGCGCGGCGACAAGAAATTCCGTAACGAAAATAAAACCTAACACCCCCCACTCCGCCTACTATGTACTTAAATTACACTTTGAAAATTTAAAGTGTAAGTATACAAAAACCCTTGTTATCATAGGTACTTGTACCCCTCAGTATAATAAGTACCTACTAAAAATAAACAAAGGAAGGTTTATCTTTGGCTTGCCCTCTCAGCTTAGTCCATAAGAAAGACCCTGTCAATACATCTGAAGCCAACTAAGACACGTGTTTTAACTGTATTTTGTTATTTTATCAATCACCACAAAAAGTTAAATAAAACTATAGAACTTTAAGGAAATAAAATTAAACAAACAATAAATGGGTTATCGGGCTGTTAATTATTGTGTATCCTTAGGTATTTTATTGATACCAGGGTCTAAGAAAACATTTTAATTAGGTACCTTATATTTTTCCTTATTTACCTATTTCATTGAAATGGAATATTTCGTAGTCTTATCTACACGCCTACACAGAAAAAAAAAGGTTTCCTGAAGCAAGAAATAATTTCTTCCTTATAGACGCTCCAGAATAATTACTTGGTTTTAGTAAAAAATCTGAAAATGGCAATGTCTTAATTTAAAAAATATTTTTAAATGAATAGGTACTGTTTATAATTTTGACGAAGTAAGTATATTATTTCAATGCTTAATATCGGAACGTGCAGATTTTATGGCTTTTTTTGACGTGGCAACGGCTATTAAATTGATGGAACACCTGCAATCTGCATTCACAAAAAAGATGCGTCATGTTCCGGGAACGCGTCATGTTATCGTGTGTGCGTGAAAAGGTTTGTGTTATGATGACGAGTGACGAATAGAAGACTTATATAAAGGAAAAAAAACAATTTTTCATCGTTTTCGTAGACGTTATCAAGTAAATTATCGTTCGTAAACCAACTTCACAGACAACCATTTTTTTGTAAAAAAAAAAAAATTTAATAGCAAGTGAGGACATCTAATTTATTTACAAGGAGTATTATCGAGGTTCTTACCCTCGTCGCTAGCGGTATGCGCACCCGCATCAAATGGTTGTAAAGATAGACATACGACACTCTGCCCTAAATACCTACTTAGTTTTGCATAGAGAAATCGCAAATTACTTAGGTGCAGGTACCTCACTAACTGTTAATATTATCACTTTTAAACACGTGGCTGTGTAGGTGTATAAGAATTTAGTCATTGCCACGTTTTTTTGTTCTTCTTAAAAAAACGAAGTGTAAATCTTGAGTTACTTATTTATAATTTCATTGAAATTCCTTACTTTATCAAAAGCAAACCCAATTTTTTTTAATAAGTGTTTAGTCAGCATTTGACCACTGTCACATGCCTGTCTGATGATATATTTATAAGAGACGATGCGGTCTAAGACGTAGAGCGTACGGCTAGAAAAACTTGTTTAAAATAATGCCTTAACAAAACAGGATTATAAAGGTTTTGTTTTAAAATTTACTAGCGACCTGCCCCTGCTTCGCACGGCTATATTATGCATATATTATACATAAAAACTCCCTCTTAAAACACTCTATCTAATAAAGAACCACATCTAAATACGTTGCGTAGTTTTAAATATCTAAGCATACATAGCGGGAAATTACTTTGTTTTATACTACGTAATGATATTAAGTTAATAATGTATCTAAAAGCCGAAAGAAATCACGCTCGTCTTATAAAATCCTTGAGTTGAACTTAACACCCCTAACCTACGTAGGGTTCTCACAATATCAACTCGTGGTTACCCTTCAAGATATTTCCCGTGAGAAACGCTAATGCATGGGGTTAATAGTTTTAAGACATGACAGAATTTATAGCACCTAAATCTGCACTAATATTTTAGAGGAAAGATTTTTGTTTGTAAAATTTATAATACTTAAACCTGCACTAATATTAGGAATGATTTTTTGTTTGTAACGAATTGGCTCTGCAACTACGGGAGCGAAATAAACTTGATAAGATGATACGTTGAATTCTTGAATGTATCAAAGCGATGGGGACTTAAGTAGTTGAATCCGCAGGATGCTGCTATAGTTTTTATCATACTGAGGTAAAGTTTGAATGTATCTTTATAAGAGGTAATCTTTGCAACCACTAGAACAATTTTGATCTTTTTTTTACAGATAATATATAACAACATTATCTAAAAGCATTACTTATAGGCCAATCCCAATATTCCAGGAAATGGGAACTTTCGCGAGTGAAACCAGGAAACACTGGTAGCTTTTTAAAAGCTTTTATTTAACTTGCAATGTATATAGGTATGTCTGTTTGTTCGGTTAGAATTTTGCAATTTAATTTTGATCCACTTCCCGGTTACAAATTGAGCTGATTTTTAAAATTCACTCTGAAAGAAAGAAAGTAAGAAATAAAATTTTATTTTAACACAAAAAAATAGACACAAGAAAAAAAGTAGAACAACGCCCAGAGAAAAGGTTTCGTCCTCAGCACGATGCTAAAGCTAGAAGCAGCGCTGATTCTCTCTGCGCTGAGCTCTGGTTTGTTTGGCACTAAAAATTCGTGCCATGTCTAAAGATTTACATAACACAACATTCTCAAGTCTGCCAAGACGTTACTACAGGCTTAGTAAACCTACGAGGGGTGAAGTTTTTGTTCATTTTTCTCAACTACCCTTCCCATTGTTAACTTAAAGCAAAAATACATTTTATTGTTCATTAAAAACTTGATTTAACCCAATTTCAAGTTACTCAAATTTATTTGATTGCACCTAAAAGTTTTTAAGTTTATTCCATTTGTTTATTATAAATGAACAAGTAACAATACTTTACTAAATAACAATTTAAGTTTATTGTATTCTCTTTAAAAATAAACCGCGCCTTATTTTTGACGTGTAAACACTTTAAAATCGGTTAGAAGAATAGAGGTCACTGGCAAATATCTAATTTAAGGGATGCAAATAATTACGTCATAATTTGTAATGGAAATACCTACCTACTTAAAGAAAGTGAATGTTGCTGATGTAAGCTTACTTAACTGACTCAGTAATAATTTACAGCGAATCTGCTTCATCCAAAACTTCGTCTAAGAAACTCTAAAAGGTACTTAAAACTCTGCAAAAAAAACCAACCGCCAAATCACAAAGAAACCAAGACGTTGGGCCAGGTAAACGCAAGATGGCAAATCTTAAGAAAGATGCTAAAATACACATGCAAAATTCATCTCTATCATTTAAGGTTACAGTTCAAAGTCCCTTTGCTGACTATCTTTGACAAAAAATTTAATTGTCATTTCGAAATCCTAATTTGATTTAGCAATATCAATCGTAATGGTAGAGAAATAGAGTTGAAACTGAACTGTTTTGTAAAATATTAAGGGTAATGTTAACAATGATATTGTTAAAAACAGCTGATTCTAGCTGTAACGGTTTTTGGATAAATTCCCATGAAATAAAGTCTATTCCAAAAATGAGACGAAACAAAGTTAAAAGAAAAGAAATTGATAATCTAATTAAAAACTATAATTTTATTATAAATCTGAATAGTTCGAACACGCAGGAACTACTGATTCGAATTCAAAAGAAAATTGTGTTGGGTAGTCAATTTATCAAGGAAGGCTATAGGCTACATTTATTTTGATATTGCCACGGGATCGGAACTTACGCGGGTGAAACCGCGGGGCGCAGCGGTAATAATAAAAAGCTCTTAATTTAGACGAATCCTTAAGTATAACATGCAAATAAATATATAAAAAACTAAAGCTTTTGCCCGCAACTTCATCCGCATAGAAGTCAAAAATAGACCAAGGAATCACGTTGTCCCATACAAACTTTGCCCCCCCCCCCATTTTCACCCCCTTAGGGGTAGAATTTAGGAAAATCCTTTCTTATCGGAAGCCTACGTCATACAAAGAACACACCCTCAAAGTTTCAGGTCTCTACGATCAGCGGTTTAGGCTGTGCATTGATCAGTCAGTCAGTCAGTCAGGACAAAGCATTTTATATGTACGTATAGATAAGTATAGGTATATAATTATCGTAGGTAGTATTTGCTAAGACCTATTTAAATCGCCTTGTTTTCTCAACTACCCGCATTTAATTTGCATACGTCGTTAATGTTACGGTGAATGAAAGATAAAATCGGAATTCGTCTTTTGAATTTAAAGTTTTTATCAACAAGATTAATTTCTAAAAAGGTTTTTCTTTTTCCATGAAACCTCATCATTCTTCTTTCACCTTATAGTTACAAAAACATCCCTTAATAATTTAATATTAGCCTTTTCATCTTATCTTTATGATTTACTAGCGACCCGTCCCGGCTTCGCACGGCTATATTATGCATGTATTATACATATAAACCTTCCTCTTGAATCACTCTATCTATTAACCGCATCAAAATCCGTTGCGTAGTTTTAAAGATTTAAGCATACAAAGGGAAATAGGGACAGAAAAAGCGACTTTATTTTATACTATGTAGTGATGATGATAGTGATAGTGAAGTGATAGTGATTTATTCAGCGCCAGGAACTTTAATTCCATGGTATTTAGGGCGCTGTAGTTCCTGGGACATGTTAGATGGAGTGCCTACTCCATCCAACATGTCCTGAGAAAGCCTAGACTTATACCTACCGTTTAGCTTAATCTACCGTGTCCAGGGAAAAAACCTGTCAATACGTTGGAGTGAACTAAGCCGTGGGTTTTATCACGAGGTTTTTTTTACTGTAACTTTCCCACCACAAAGGTGGCATCTATTTTCAACCCCCAATTTCAACCAACGGCATAATTTAAATTAAAATACCTCCATATTCAACCCCGTGGAAATCAATAGTCCATTTTCTACCCAAATACGCAGTGGGTAACCAATTACCTAATTTTTACTCAAGTAACGTCAACAGAAAAAATAGATTCATAGTTTCAGTAAAAGTGTTAAATTACGTTAAAATACGACTTTAAAATATTAAATTATTTTTCTGTCTGTACAAAAAAACATCATATTAAGTATTATAATCACTTGGGTTGAAAATGGAATACATTTTAGGTAGAAATTGGAAAAAATAATCAATTAAATTATTGGGGGTAGAAAATGGAACACATTTTAGGTAGAACATGGAAAAAAATATTTGCGGGTTGAAAATGGGGGTTCAAAATGGATGCCACCACAAATAGATAAGTACATAAAAATATATAAAAAAATAGTTAAAAAAGAAATTAACCAATTTTCCACAACTATGATACTTATTAGCGTAACACTATTTACAATTAGTGTGATTGAATTTCGAAACGAGTGCCAATTAAAAAATAATAGAAACCCCCTAGAGTTGCGAATGTTAGAGACAAGCCTCTTACACCAGGATTTTAAAATAAATAAAACCGGCCAAGTGCGAGTCCGTACCATGTTGTATGGGAGTCCAACTATTTTTTTTTCTATTTTTTGTATAGTAAGGCAACAGAAATACATAATTTGTGAAAATTTCAACTGTCTCGCTATTACGGTTCGTGAGATACAAACAGACGGACGGACGGACAGTGAAATATTAGTAATAAGGTCCCGTTTTTACCCTTTGGATACGAAACCTTAAAAACTATAAAATACGAAACTTCGAAACCCCAAAGCACACGACAAAACCAAACAATACGGCAAAATCAAATCCCATATCAAAACATTAACAAAACAACATTCGATACCGATTGTCATAGAGGACCCTTAACCCTTAACGAATATAATTCTGACGTGAAAAACCGAATTAACTCGTCTGAATACCGAAGTACTACGAAGTAAGCGAAGAGTTGTAATTAGCCTCACGAGATTCGCTCGAACCGCTCTCGTGACGAACGAAGCGAAGATACCGGAGTGATGCGACGAGAAAAAATGGCTAATCAAATCCTTCCCGCTCTCGACACGGCATTGAGTGCCTTTTTATTTTCATTGTGCTGCGAAGTGTCACACTGTGGAGTGACGTATACATCTATAGATATATCTATAGGCAGGTACTATAGGTATAGTCGAGGGTTAATAAAAAGAGTGTCTGGATTTTGTTGATAGGCAAATACTGACGCTAACCTATACCTACTACATAATTGGACTGAAAGGTCTGCTTCAGTTTTAAGAACGGACCAATTTTTGAATCCTTTAGTTGCTGAGAACCTTCTGAGAACCTAAAACGCAGTCTGCCAATTTCGCGTTATGCCAAAATGTCATTTAAAATCAGCGTTTGGACTAAGTGCGTTTTTGTCTATTTCGCAATAAAATTACTTCTGGTATTGGTCATTTAGCGAAACGACTATGTCGCAATAAAACTATTATGTACCACTAGATTGTAGCTGTCATGTCTTTACTAGCGAAGAAGCGAACTTCTTTAGTAGGTAGAGGCTAAGAGTTGATCAGTTTAATAAGTGTATAGAACCAGTTTTCTTCGTTACAATCAAGCGTTCTATCTATCTGTCTATCTATAAATTATTAATACCTGCTTATCAGAAAATTGGTTTGTCTGACTTAAATGTTGTATTCGAAACTTTTGTCTTGGAAATAATTTTCAATAATATCCTTAGTCTTTATCTACATTTGCTTATGGACTTTTTTAATATTTTCCAGGGAATTTTACTACATTCAAATGGAGAAATACGCTCGTCAAGCGATCAGCGAAGGTCTGAAGACAGCCGAGGATCTCCACGTGGCTGGAGACTCCGAGCTCTACAGAGTTCTAAACCTTCATTACAACAGAAATAATCATATTGAGGTGAGGATCTTTGGAAAACATATCTACTTATTTAATTATATAAAATTCTCGTGTCGCGGTGTTAGTTGCCAAACTCCACCTAAACGGCTGAACCGATTTGTATGATTTTTTGTGTATATTTGTTAGCTGTCTAAGAAACATCTATTGTTGGTCCCTATTTTTGTTAATGGCAAAACAACGTTTCCACAGTACAACTAGTTTATAAGTACTATTTTGTTTTACTCACAAAAAAAACAACAGAGTAGCTCCTTAGTTACTAAAATCGTTTCAAATATACAATTTACTTATTTATACCTAATGGGAACCTAACAGAATAAAAATGTTACTTCTAGTTATCAAATTAAAGCAACTAAAGATTATAAAAGAGAATTTATATGTTTCAAACTGCAATAAGTCATGCCCAGTGGGTCAACATATTGAATATATTGGACAAAAATTATAAAAATATTAATACCTAATTTGAATGCGAGTAGTGTAGTAGATAAAGGTTGTAAAATAATATCACTTTTTAGCCCAAAAATGTTGTGCTAAAAATGATAGTGTTAAATTGCAATAATTAATTTAAATGTGTATCATTTCAGGTGCCACCAAACTTCAGATACGTGGTAGAGCAGACTTTGCGGGAGTTCTTCCGCGCCATCCAGGGCGGCAAGGACGCCGAGCAGAGCTGGAAAAAATCCATCTACAAAGTGATCTCGCGGCTGGACGACCCCGTCCCTGAATACTTTAAGTCACCAAACTTTCTCGAACAACTCGAGTAAGCGCCCGATCGACGTAACGCACACAAAGTTTCGGCAATTTACAATTGGACGATTGTTTCGCACACCAAAATTTTACGACACTCGCATTTAGGCCTTCAGATTCAAAATTATTAATAAAAAAGTTAAATTAAATTATTTAAATTGTACGTTGAACGTCGAGCGGAGCGGCGTACGCGCCGCAGTCCGCGCTATACTAGAAAATTCATTAGGTTAAACGAGTAAGAGAAAATTTAAGTCACCTAGAATTTTATTTCTGCACATAATATATTTCGCTATATATAATATTATTATATTATTATTAAGTATTAACTTAAAATGGTTTTTATAGTTGTGTATATCTTAAAATCATTTATTGATTTATTCTTTAAGGAAAAAAAAACGATTAATATATTAACTGCTTAAGTTTTAAATGTTTTGTTGTTTTTATTTTTGGTTTTCCTTTGTTTCCTTATCCTTTGGAGCATGATTCAGTTGAGTTTGATCCTATAGTAATTGTTTTTGTTGGCTTGCTTCGTGCAGCCGAAAATTGTCAACCTTTACCTCGTCATACTCACTTATTTTAGGAGTAATTCATTAAAGTTAACCATAGACTTTAGTACAATAGAGCAGGGTTATTTTTCGATCCACAAACAAATAATTAAAAGATTATTTTTATACTGATAGCCGGTTTTTATTTCATGCAGAAGAGTTTTTCAATAGAATAAGATGCAAAGCAAAATTCGAAAAAGTTACACATCTTTAGTTTTGATTAAAGTAAACATCTTAATTTTTCAATATTAATAATATTTCGGCAATGTTCGGGTCGCATATTCAGTTACTTGTCCGGGATATGCGGGGACTCCCGCCCCGGGTTAGGGTTAAGTTTATTCGTTAGATAACTTTCTAAAAACTTTGCGTGGGCCTATAAGCATTTACTGAACAACGAGCGACTGCGGAGCACCATATAATAGTATCGGTAATTTAAATATCATTTTCTCACTTCAATTTTTAAAACAATAACAGTCACAACCTAAACAGTGTTAATATTTTCGTTGAGACAGTAATTTTACGTATTGTTTTATGACTCTGGCCACAATTTTGGACATTCGCAAAGTGGTAGCTCCGCACGCGGGCGTAGCGAGGCGAACAACATTCACATAGACATTTTGACCACATCCATACCGTAAAATAGATTGAAGGCAGTACACACTAATAGACCAACTCCCCAACAAAATTCAGCTAAAATATAAAGCAAATGCAATATTCGTTTTGATATCCGTTGACAACGCACAAAACTGGGCCACCTCGTCCGATCAGAAGTGCCTTCAAATATGTTGAATTTTTACATGAAATAAATAAATTAATACATAATGGCCCTCAATAGAACTGGCCTCCCAACTGAAGTCGTCACGTGACGCCCGCGCTTCGCTGTCTGCGCGCACGCAGTTCGCCCGTTACGAACATACAGTATACATACACACTTACTATTATACTATAGATGAATAATTAGTTTGATTCGTAGTTATATGTAGCACGGCGGGGCCGGAGCTTGTTGCTCAACTAATCGCGAGGTGGTATCGACACAAAACTGAAACAAAGAGTTGAAACCATGAGGTAGAAAAGTACACTTAGCAAGATATGTAGTTGAGCAGCAAGATTCGGTGATATCGCATATCTCGATGTATTTGTTATAACGTGTAGTTGCTGACCGTCTTCCTTACCAAGCGGCAACATTTTCAGTTTCCATCCTCATTTTCACAGAAGAAAACTTATAATATTATGTTAATGCTTCTTAAATAGATATACTACTATAGATAGTTTGTACAGAGATGTATAGCCATGTACATAATAACTATAACGATAGTTTTAAATACAAGAGACTATCTTAGCGCTAATAATATTTATGTAAGGCACAATAGTAAAACTGGAAATTATCAATTGATTTGCGGAAATGTACAATAGTTAAGCCATCTTCAGTTCGTGGTAAGTTAAACCGCGCAGGGTAGACGGTCAGCCTAGCTAAGCAAGTGTAAGCATTTTTCATTTTATATTACACGTTTGTTATCGTTTCATTTGTAACCATTTTAACTATTACGATAATTAAGGGGTATCTATCTGTTTAGGATGGACCAGGCGTCGACTGGTGTAGATGGTTAAGTGAGAGTTAGAGAGATACGGAAGTTTAAGACATCGACACATAGAACTTACACGCAGACTCCCCCCCTCCTTTGGATTAACTGGTTTTATGTTCAAAACTCATATCCCTGAATGTTTAAAAAAATCAAACGAATTTCAATAATTCTATATCCGAATAACTAGCCCATTTTAACAGTGTTAATAAATAGTGACAAAACTATTGATTTTAGGAAGAATTGAAATTCGTTTGGTTCAGATCATTCAACACCCATTCACAGCCAACCTTTCAATGCAATAGCCCGGTTTCAGTTTGTACTTACATCGCGTCGGTTTGCAGGTTTGCATATACGCAGTCGTCGCAGGGCTTATTCGATATGTTACGTTACTATATTCTGTTACATTACATGATGTACATTACATGTTGTTTGTTTCTCCCGTACCATAGGCAAGTGGCAATTTAGAGCTAAGAAGATAAACATGTCTCTAGGAATAAGTTTACGTATTCGCTTGAATTGAAAAAATGGAATTGAACGCAGCTAGAGACAGGCACTGTAAGATTTCCATGTTAAAGTTACATTTTAGTAGTACCTAGCTACTTCCCTGTCAGTCAAACTTTTTAACTCTAAGGTGTCAATCAACCACTATTAATTACACGTATTAATAAGTAACCCGTTATTCCGATCTCATAATAGATTTCTTCATAAAATAGTTAATGCAGGCTACAATACACAAATTACAATAGAAATGTATTCATTTCCCATACAGTGTTCAACCGACATGCCGTAATTTGCAGATACTTGGAGCCGTTTAATGTTTTAGAATATAATTTTTGGCGATAATAAAAATTTATGTATAATAATTTTGTCCGGATTTTATACTTGAGTGATTCACTGTGCATACAGCTGGTAAGAGACCACAATGGATATAAAAGCGATCAAGCCGATTTAAAATTAATTCGATGTTAAATATTTTTTAAGTTATCGGTTGACAATTTTTCGAAATTAATATAAAGACTCAATTTTGAAACATCGAAATAATTAGTCCACAGTGATGATGGGGGCTATCCCATAGAAAAAGTACAAAATTCGGTGTTTAAAGCTCATGTTTGTATGTATAAATAATATGTATGTAGATCTATTGAGAATATTGCCTGTATGGTATCACTTCGAAATGTTCGTTTAAATATTTTGTGTCTAGATGATAGTTTATTTCTGTTTCAAAAACAAATATTTTAGGTATCTATCAAAAGTTTTTAATTTACATTTTTGGTATTTTCGAATCCGTCTACTTACAAAATGTTTGGAATTAATAATAAACAAAATAAAAATGTAATTTATTTTTCAAAATTAATTATAAATATAACAATATTATGTATGTAGAAAGTGTTTGGTTTCAAGTTTGGGTATTATGGTTCCTAAATTTTCGAAATTTTAATAGACTCTATTGTATGTAGCATTTCATTTTTGAAAATTAGATGACATTTAGGTGTACCAAATAGCTGTATCAACTTTTTCTATATAAAAATCAATAAGGGAAATGCTGAAAATTAGGTATTAATGAAATAAGTATCATTCTTATACATATATATCTGATAAAAAAATTGACAAAATGAGCACGGAAACACTATTAGAAAGTCTTGGAACAAAATACTGCCGACGCTTATCAATAATAAATTAAGTAAGATAAGCTCGATGCCCCTGGTGTTATGATAGATCATATTTATCCAAAGTGTTTGAAATAAAGCGTATGTAATTTTGTATTTGAGGTTAAAAATTAAGGTCTTGGAAATATAGGTAAGCGCCTATGTTGATAAAATATCCTTGTGGTCTTCATTGGTTAACAGCGATACACGTTCATTTTATATTATGTATGTATTGTGTGTTGATCGTAATTAATTTATATTTTATTTTGAGTGAGCCGCGAAATGATGTGGCACCATTTTCGTATGATATATTTGTAAACTACAGCGAGCGGACGCGGATGCCGGTGATAAAATTAGTGACAAAATTTAAATAAAAAAACGAAATTATTTTAGTATGTGACCCGTTGATTATTGTCCGAGGTGTGTTGCTAATGGTACCCAGTGTGTGCTGGCCTGTTGCAACGTACCTCTGACAATAGGTATGGACGGTTCACAATAATTTGACTAGTGTTTAGGCAAAACGTTTCGGCATCCTCGCATTTCGGCTAAGTGATAAATGGCACCGCGTCCGCTTGTTTTGATATATTTAGTACAAATTTCATGATGTTAAGATTACGAGGCTCAAAGCTTTTCTTTTTGGGCGGTCGCGTCGTCGCGTCGCGTCGCGCCTACGATATGAGTCGTGTATAAAATTTTATTCGAAAAAGTGAATATTTTTGTATTGAATATTTCTAAAGTTGGTGTAAAAATCAAAATTTCATAAATTATAGCGATGACAAAATGGGACATTAGATGAAATTTAGAATGTCATACGTTTTTTGTATTTAATTTTAAGAATAGTGTCGGTGAAACGTTTAGGAGCAACCATTTGTAAATAAAGTTTTTTGGCGCGACCACGGTGCGGCGACGCTTCAACCAGTTATATAGGTAAAAATATTATAAATAACACGAAAAGATGTTTATATGGTTCTGGATGTAAAAAGATAAATTTAAAATCAATTTTAAGGTGAAAAGTTAAAGAAAAGAGAGCGTTAATCGGTATTTGTCTTAAAATGGCTGGAACGGGTCACTATTGTAATCTGTGGGCCTCAGACAAGCCATACCTACACAACTAACCTTTACCTTACGCATTAAATTTAATTATTATAACTTACAACAATAACTTATACATTAATATAATATCACATTGTCATAATGCTTATAATTTACGAGCGTGTGTCTTTGTCCGTGAATGTTTTAGGAAATAAACCACTAATTGGTGTTAAGTGGAATTATTCGAGAAGTTAAAAATTGTAACTGTAAAATTGTAAATTCATCGATCATTATGATCTTTGGATTGTTACATTGCGTTCGTTTATTGGTAAATAAAATTGGCTATTATAAAAATTTGTTGATCAAAATTATTCAAAATTATCCGATGGAAAAAAACGGTGAAACATTAAATTGTATCTCTACTAGCATAGTCAGCATGATTTGTTGACTGGTTTCAACTGAGGGATGTTTCTTCGATAATAACAAGTAATAAAGCTAAGCTTTTATTTGAAAATTTTGTTTTTTATTTACAACCTTGAATTTTATCCCATCCTAACTCTGTCCGCAAAGAAATTTAAAGCAGACCACTGTGCAGTATAATGGAATTGGTTACTTGTATTAGATCATAAGTTCGATGCAGTATGAAACGAAACTGACTGATTATAAAAACATACATACAACCGAATTGAGAACCTCCTCCTTTTTTTGAATTTGGTTAAAAATACTTCCGTTAGAAGCCTCACTTTTGACATGTAGGTAGTGTAGATCAATAAATGTCACAAATACGTATTTATGTCGTTATAATTTGTAACAGATATAAGGTAAAATAATAGAGACTTTAACACATGACGCAACATACGAAGAATAAGAAAAGAAACTGTAGCTAATATAACCTTTTTGTCATTGTGCTCTCACAAAGATTTTGGATTAGCTACAACTATTAGAATTTACTGTCAATATCACTTAGGTAAGCACAGGAATCAGATGTTTGACACGACGCGACGTAAAGAAGACATTTTCCCAGCAGTGTGAATACGGGTTACTAAAAAACCGGCCAAGCGCGAGTCCGACTCGCGCACAATGGGTTCCGTACAATGTTTTATGGAACATTTTAATATTTTTCTGTTTTTAGTATTTGATGTTATAGGTGGTAATAACGGCAACACAAATACATCATCTGTAAAAATTTCAACCGTCTAGCTATCACTGTTCAAACGGACGGACGGAGACGAACGGACGGACAATGAAATCTTAGCAATAGGGTCTCGTTTCTACCCTTTGGGTACGAAACCCTAATAAATTATACTAAGTATTGCATAGTCATAAAATAATGTTTTCAAATAGGTGCAAGCAAACTATATGTACTCAGATAATCGGTTGTAGGATTTGATGCCAACGCGGCGAACGCCTTATAAAAATATTATAGCAAAAATACATTTTCGTCGGAAGAACGTCGTTGCTAACAGGGGAACATATTATCAAATTTTTTTATCCAATCTACAGGGCGACAGATCGGAATAATTCTGTAATTGTTAGAATAGATAGTGATGATGAATAGTGAAGTACGCATAGGTAAGTATTAGTAGGTATAGAGATATTTCACTATAAATAAATAGTGCAGGACATTCCACACATCGCCATCTAGCCCCAAGCTAAGTAACTAGACTTGTGTTATGGGTGCTAGAAACTACCTACTTACTACCTACTACTACCTTCTTTTCTTTTGTAAAGTTATACTTATCACTATCACTTCACTATCACTACATCACTACATAGTATAAAATAAAGTCATTTTTCGCCGTCTCTATGTATGCTTAGATCTTTAAAACTACGCAACGGATTTTGATGCGGTTTTTTTAAATAGATAGAGTGATTAAAGAGGAAGGTTTTTAGACATAATACATGCATAATACAGCCGTGCGAAGCCGGGGCGGGTCGCTAGTTTATTTATATAGATTTTTCGCTATGTTCTAGTAGGTATATTCTAAGTCTATGGTAGATATAGACCATTTTTTTTTTGCACAATGTACCTGATAAGGATCTTAAGTGACTTGGTAATGAATCAGCAATCTACCCCCAAATCAAACAACATAACAAGCTATTAAGATGAACATCTAATTATAACATTACCCCTCAAATAAAATGCTAATTTTCTTCAAGATTTTCCAATCAACTGGTTTGGGTCCCCTACATCTTGAGACTAAATAATATTCAAATTACCCCTAATTTTCATATTACTTACCCCTAATATTCAAATTGCCCTTAATTTGCCCTTGGGGTTGAGTTTTGTCTAACTAACAATTTTATTCAACCCTTGAACCAGACTTTAGCTTCACCTAAGAGATAGGTACAGTCCACGGTCAAAAGTCTCTGCCCACCGTTACGTTTACAATCCCGTGCACCACTATTTGAACATTATAACAACGTAACCTGTGGATCGAACCCACGTGAGTTGGTGTAGCGGGTGGCGGCTTATGCCACTCGGCCAACTAAAGACTTAGCTAACATGTTGAAAATAATAATCACACTGAGTACTTTTAATTCAAGTATTTAGGTTTGTGTGTAACGTCTATTAGAAGAAGGTCGTAACTCCAATACTTGTTGATAGTATTATTGTAGCAAATTAATCAACCCCTTACTTATGACCCTTACTGTACAGTAGGCAACAAAAGTGGAGGCCAACCGAGAGTTCTAAAATTGTTATTCGAGTTTATTTATTTGCGTCAGAATGGCAGGTTATCTTATCTTATATATTGGGGGCTGACAGATAGCCAGCAACACTTCGACCCAATGGGATCTTTTGTGTTTACCCCTACCTTAATGTTTCTTACCCTTGGAAGAGGTGGTTGATTAACGCGGTGATCCCACTGAGAGGAAGAAACCTATATTCCTCCGGTTTGGGATATGCATTCCCAAGGAGGCTCATACGCTTCGCTGCTGGCAGGTTGGTTGCCTATTTCGTATGGTACTAACAGTATACTCAAGAATTGCTATCAATTTGCTAGTATTTGCTAGTTTTTATACATTGATTGTTAAATTATGGCATTTCAAAGATTTGTATGAAAAGAATGTACGGTCAGCTGCATAATTGCAGACCCACCGGAGAGCTCCAAATCGGATGTTATAAGGATGTTCTTAACACAAGCAAGATTCTAGACACCTGCATTAGGTGAAGTTTAAAGTCTTCTAACTCATTAATTTATCAAACAAAAAGTATTAGAATGAAAACATTCTAATAATCGTAATTTTAGAACTTTACTGGGGGCTGCAATTATGCAGCCGACTGTACAGTCAGCAACATAATTGCAGAGAGATCCACCATAGAGATGTTCGTCAGGATGGATATATTTACAATGGCCAGACCATTGAATATATTTACAGCAAACTATACCCAATATTACATAAGTACCTAATTGCTTCTATTTGCTACCTCTATTAAAACCTTAGTATACATAGTTTTCCTAATAGAGGTGAATGGAATAGAAGACATACTGCACGGAGCTCAAATATGGGATAAGCACAGGCAGATAAAGGCAAAGTTAGAATGTGTGTCTTTGGAACTAGAGGCACACTATGGAGGCACAAGAAACCAACGGAGTTTTTCATGGTGAACATACCTACCTACCTAGAATGTTCTTAAAATCATAAAGTAAATTAACAAAAACTCACATCATCTTGGGAATATAACAGAAAGAACAATGGGTAATCTGAAATGTTACAAATTTATTAATAAAAAATGAATGTTTTTCCTATCACAGTATGTTTACTTCATTCTTTTACACTTATTTTTATAATTTACCATTGTGTTTGGATTTTTAACACTAATCATCATGTTCCATTTTTTATTAGCCTCAGTTCTTGCTTGTTCGAACATTATAAGTTCATGTTTTTAACTTATTTGGTTCATTTTTAAGATTTAATGTTCATGTTTTTAACAATTTGCTCATGTTTTCACTTTATCTTGCAACTCTCCGATACCAAACAACATTAATTTAATATGAGCTTTTGTTTCCGCTGCTTTCTGTTGTATTTCTTTACCTTTTTCTTCGTACGCTTTTATCCGTAAATCTAAATATTTACATGCCTCGGTAATGTCAAACTCTAGGTAGTGATTTAAGCCTATATTCATGAGGAGCTTTGAAGTGTCAGGTACAGAGGCTTCCATGAAGAAGTTACAGCCGATGTTTACTTGTGATTTGAAGCCGTTCGGATGCATTTTCTTATCGGAAATTACCTTCAGTGTGTGCCTTTGTTGAATGAGATCCAATATCTCACTGTTTAAAGCAACTAATCTTTGTTCTAACACTCGTAAATCTTCTTTTAGGACATTGTTTATGAAGTTGTCGTATTTCACTATTGTTTCTGTAACGTTTTCTTGAGGCATTTTCGTATTTTTGTGTGTTGTTTTTGCCGAAGACACAACTTAACCTCAAAAAATATGATAAGGTTTTGGTAATACAGGAATGTTTATCTGGGTTCTGGCTGACTCGCACACGAATTTAGTAATTAGGCAATATTACTAATATTCGTAAATAGTTAAATAATTCTAAAAGTAATGGAATAAGTACAATGTAGTTTTTGTAAACACAATGCAAATCGCAAGAAAATCAAACAACAGTGACTTTAACAAAAAATGAAGTTGACAGTCGTTGACTGATTGACCGTAATCTAACTATTGAAAACAGCGACATCTTTCCATTACGTAAAGAACTTGAATAACTTTTCGAATATGGAAAACAGCGACATCTTTTGATCTTACAGATAACTATTATATAAACTATTAATAGTAGCGCTATCTGTTAGCAACAACTGAAACAACGAACCCAGCCAAATTAGAACCCAAAGGTTTTAAAACATTCTAGAATGAGCTTATGGCTAAAATGCATAGATGGCAGCACTATACAATAAATTAAGTTGGGCTAGTCTATTTGAGATTTTTGGCGGGAACGAGCCAACAACATTAATTATTGTCGTGCTGCAGTTATTTTATTTACACGACTTAGGTTTTACTTTTTTGAATAATTCTGGTGGAATTGTATAATTCTAGTGGAATGTTATCCAATTTAAGTGTGTGAAAGTGCATAAGTGTATGAAAGTAAAAATCAGTGACAAACATGAACTTTTCTCGTTGCCGCCAAAATTTCCTACAAGGCCCAAGTAGCCACCGCTTTACTATGACCCCTGATTTGACAAACTGTGACGACTTTGACCATTTTGTGATGCAAAATATTATTCGGTACTGGCTATATGCACAAACCATGCGAAGCCATTATTTAAAAAAAAATTGAAAATTGATTATCTTTTTGCAACGAGTTTTTGGTGGTATGCATAGACCTAATATGCATAGAATTTGACGTTCTTTTCTTCTAAGTTTCTTGCTTGGCTTAGTTTTAAGTACCTAGTCATAAATTAAGGGGTAAGTGCTAGTAGGTATGTAGTAGCAAAATAAAACAAAACCTGAAACGATGTAGGAAATCGTTTATTTGACAAGAAATATTGTAGTTTAAAATATCACTTTTACATTTGAATAGAACCTTCAAATTTAACTTACGCTCTTAAATCTAAATGTGACCCAAAACAAAAACAGTGATGTCAAATTACAATGACGATGAGCGATACAAAAAAAAACATATTAGTTTCCACTTTCCGCTCAAAAGATGGCGCCACCAGTACCTTATTACTATCGCCAAAAAAATTGTGATTCTTCGTTTATTTATTATCCTTAAAATTAATTTTATGTTAATTTTATAACTATGTGATGGACTGTCGCTTAAATCTAATGTGCTGACTTCTTATACTAGATGAAAGAGAAAAAAGGTATATAAGTAGTACGTTCTTAATTAATTATTTAGGAAGATTGATTGAGACTTATTTATGCACCGAAAAAAATGGACGACGACAATTTAAGTAGGTACTAGGTACAATTCGTATATTTAAGTAGGTACATCACGTTTTTATTTCAAATGGACGAAACTGTTTCATTTTTCTACTCTCTGACAGGAAGAACTTCAGCGCCAGGAAACTATTTGAACGAATAATAAACTCACTAAGGAACTTGTTTCTCCTGTCTTTATTGTTTCAGTTTGGTTCATTTGAATAAAACTATTTGATATTTTTAAACATCTAAATAGGTAAAATTTAGAAATAGTGGCTCTACCAACTAAGCATTTTATGTTTTTTTTTGTTGTCTGAAAATTCGGTACCTATGGCTGTGAGCCAGCACGCCAGTGTCAAATTATCTTTTGCATTAAAGTATAGTTCATTTTTTTTTAATTAGTGTTATGGCAGTAGTACTATGACCTACCCAACATTGAAGCCTTTTTTTTTCAGACATTTAATTTAGTTGACTCGGAGCTTTGTGCACGACTTTCACGACTGCAAAAGTCGTGAGAAGCCATAATTTAAAAAAATATCTGTTAGCAGGTAGAGCCACAGTGTATAAAAGGTAAATGGACAGACAATTTTCTACGAATATTATTTCGAAAAACTGGCTTAGATATTCAAAACTTTGGCTTACCTATTTCAAAATATCTATAATTAGTATTTTATAGAAGTAAAACTTGTTTAATGTTTGTAATTGATAATCTCCAGAACTACTGAACTGATTTTGATAAAATTTGGTGCAAGGATACATCAAATCCTGTTAATTAATATAGGCTAAATTTTATCCCGATATTTCCACGGGATCGGGACTTACGAAGGTGAAACCACAAAGCTAATCTAATAATAAGATAATTTGTTTCTAAAGATAATGGACTTGACATTGGATACAAATATCAATAAAATATTGGATTTACAAAATTGTCACAGAATTCCATTGTTTCATGTCAGTTTTTCAGTGAAATTTTGTGCAAATTTTAGTAATTTTGGACAAAATCGGCAAAATCCAATTCGTAAGAATATATGAATAATCCATTTTAGACCCCCTGGTTCGGTTACTTAGTAAGATACTGCATAGTAGGCGACAAACTAAAATACGCTAATTTAAACCTTAACATAATACCTTAAAGTATAAGTTACTACAAACCATACTTAAAAGTTACTAGGATCCATTCACAATTTACAACTAATTACTTATTAATAATAATTATAATTACAATAATAATTATTAAAATCATAATAATAAAAAACTCAGTTCTTAAGCTCTAAATAACAAAATGTTGATGAATCATTTGTAAATAGGTAACTAGGTACCTAAAGTAAATAAGTTAAACTAACCTATATACAAATTATATTTATTTACACAATAGTTTTTTTTATTCGAATGCGAATAATAACTGTCAGATTTGATATTAAGCTTTCGACAAACAAGTCAGCTGGACCAAAGCGACATGACCTGAACAAATTAATAAAAATAAATAAAATAAAAAAGGATTCTTAAAGTGAGAAATAATTATCTCTATAGACGCTACACAATAATTTCTTATTTTTACTAAAAATTCTTAAAAAAAAATAAGATGTATCTTAATTGAAGAATATTGCTTTCAAATTAAGAATACTGCTTATAATTTTGATATATTTGACGTGAAAACGTCTTTTAAATCGGTGAACACTGGCATTCACAAAAAAGTGTGACGTCATCGCTCACGTTATTGACAAGGTAATGTTTTTTATGACGTTATCACGTAAAATTATAGTCCGTAAATCGACTTTACAGACAACCAGTTTTTTTACTAAGAAATTGTTCTCCAGTGACTATAGGGAGAAGATTATTTCTTGCTTTAAGGAAACCTTTTTGTTTAGAAGTAACTGCCAATTTTCCATGTAACTTTTCCTTACAATTGAATTGTCATTTTGGTCCAATTGATTAAAGATGTTATAGTTATGTTTTAGTGAATTGTTGAAGTCGCGTCGTTTCCATCGTACGACTAGTTTTGCTGTCTTGATCGTATGCAACTACAGTGCTATGCCTGTAAAATATTAATGAACTACCACCAATTTCTTAATAAGTACGAAAAAATCTAAATATACAGGATAATAGAAAAATACTATAGTATATTATTTTTTTATACTATAGTATTTTTTATACTATAGGGTTTTATCTAAGTACACGTAAATAAATATAGTTCTACTTTAAGTACTAAGTTCAAACATTATTCAAAGATTTCTTATCGAAGTTTTTATTTTTGAAGAAATACTTGAAGAAGTCTTTATTGTTGGGTTTTATTAAACTTTAACCATAGACTAATAATTACCACATATAGACAAACATCGTCCGGAAGCTTATGTTGAAATCATCAGAGACATGTACCGAAATTCTGATTCCGTGGTGCGAACTGCTGTTGGTGACACTAAGCCCTTCCCTGTTACCGTTGGAGTTCACCAGGGTTCCGTCCTAAACCCGTTCCTGTTCAGCGTAATATTGGATGCACTGTCCGTTGCCATCAGGGATGCACACGAGCAGCCTCCATGGCTGCTCATGTACGCTGATGATATTGCGCTGGCGGACTCGGATAAGGGGCGGCTGGTCCAACGTGTACACACGTGGAAGGAGTCGCTTGAGAACGGCGGTTTGCAACTGAATGTGGCGAAGACAGAGTACTTGGCTTGCAATACCACAGATCCCACACCTGTCTGCGGAGACGGTCATATGGTCGAGTTTAAGTACTTGGGATCTGTGCTTCACGCGTCCGGCGACATCGATTGCGACGTCAAGTCACGCATTTCAGCGGCTTGGGCCAAGTGGCGTGAGGTGACTGGTGTCATTTGCGACCCCAAAATGCCGGTTAAACTAAAAGGACAGGTCTATAAAACCATCATTAGACCTGTCCTTTTGTATGGTAGTGAGGCGTGGCCGGTGCTTGAGCGACATAAGCAGGAGCTGCGTGTCACGGAGATGAAGATGTTGCGCTGGATGTGTGGAGTGACGCGAAAGGATCGCGTCAGGAACTCCCGCATCCGGGGCAGCCTTCATGTCCGAGACATTGCAGATAAATTGCAAGAGTGTCGCTTACGTTGGTACGGCCACGTCTTGCGAAAACCGGCTAGTTACGTGGGGAACAAATGTCTTGCCATGGCGCCTCCGCCGGGTCGTGGCAGACTGGGTAGACCCAAGAAGTGCTGGCTTGACGTCGTAAAGGGTGATATGCGTGCAAATGGACTTACAACCCAGGATGCCGAAGATCGTGCGAAGTGGAGGCGTAAAAGTAGGAAAGCGGACCCCGGGCTCCCGAGAGGGATGCAACCGGGAACATCGCTCGGATGATGTCATCATCATCCGAGCCAAACACAAAGACAAACATCGTCTAAAATTAGCATTAGTGTACCATTTCAGCAACGCCAAGTATTACAAATCCAAATTCTTTATTGCACACACCTTAGCAAAAAACACAATCTTAAATCTAGGTGGTACAAAAGGCAAGCTTATCGCTTGAGAGCGATCTTTTCCAAGCAACTTTTGAAAGGACAAGAAGCACTTTTTCTTAACAGACGCCGAATATTATTTATAGTCAAAAATAAATGGAAACCCGTTAAGCATAAGTTAAGAAAAAAAAGGACTACTTTGTACAACGTTATGCATGGATATAAATTTAAAAAAATATATACGCGTCGACTTGATTTAAAAATAGAGGTGGCGCCATCTAGATATAAACTAATAAACTTTGTAAACTCACACGATTTGTATTCATAGTAATTATTTTCCCGGGTCTTAATCGCGTATTTTTTGTTATTTATTTCTCTTACCTCGACCTTTCCTAGCGACCATGACAATTGTAACATAGTCGAAACGTCGAGGTAAGAGAAAAAAATAACAAAAAATACGCGATTAAGACCCGGGAAAATAATTACTATAGATATAAACTGTTTAAATAATGGATAAGCCATCTAGAAATATAGGGTTTTGTTTATAAGTCTTCTGTCTTTAATGTAATTCTGAGTCAATGGTTCTAAGTTTTCCAACTGAATGATTTGTAAGACTTGCGCTTATTAATTCACAGCGTATCTATCATCATCATCATCATATCAGCCACAGGACGTCCACTGCTGAACATAGGCCTCCCCCAAAGACTTCCAGAGCGATCGGTCGCATGCTCTCTGCATCCAACGACTTCCCGCGACCTTAATTAAGTCGTCCGTCCATCTAGTCGGAGGCCGTCCCGCGCTGCGCTTTCCGGTACGTGGTCTCCAATCTAAGACTTTTCGGCCCCAACGGCCATCAGTTCTACGAGCCACATGCCCCG
Source organism: Idaea aversata (assembly GCA_907269075.1). NCBI lineage: Eukaryota > Metazoa > Arthropoda > Insecta > Lepidoptera > Geometridae > Idaea > Idaea aversata. Next base: position 4,601,208 of record OU026100.1, read on the forward strand.
CCCATTGCCACTTCAGCTTACTAATTCTTTGGGCTATGTCGGTAACTTTAGTTCGCCTACGAATCTCCTCATTTCTGATTCGATCTCGTAGTGAAACGCCGAGCATAGCCCTCTCCATAGCACGCTGTGCGACCGCTGTGCGTATCTATATTTTGCGGGTATGTTATTCAAAAGCAGTTAACCCACATAACCTCCCACAACTGATTTAAATAATTACATTTCATAATAGTATATTTCACTCTTTTGTGAGATATGGTGGTAGTTCATTAAATTAACTTTTAACTTTTAAAATAAATTCCATTACCCATTGATGGGCGACGATTTAATATTATTGCAAACATAAATATTGAAATATTAAAATTATTGATACTGTTGACCTTCTTTTAGGACGGTCTGTGAGGACGTATTAATCAAAATATGGAGAAGTTCTTTCTCGACAAGTTGGCAGGTTTCTTTTAGGATGGCAACATTTTTAAATTACAGGATGGCAATAATTATTATTGTTGTTTTTTATGAACCATAGATTTATTAACTATTTAATTTGATAGCCAATTAGTAATTTTAGCATGGCAACATTTTTGTTTTTTTTTAATTTATTATTGAGACATAGAATTTAATATTTGGTAGAAATTTTTAAAATCTAATACGAAACATCGATTTGAGATCAAATTCAAATGAAATTCATTTCATATCACATAATTTTGACAATCTTAACCAATAAGTAGAATTTCTAATTAACTGGGATGGAATGATTACATTTTATATTAATTAAAATTACCTTTTTAAGTAATTGGATATCGAAAATACTTACCAAAAATCTCAATGATTCTTATTCTAATTTTGAATTCGTGAAAATAGGGCTCTGGACAAACCGACGCTACGAATCGCGTGACCTAAGCCATGCGAAATTAAAAAATCAAAAGCAAGCCGCGGAACTTATAAATTCAATTTAAATTCAATTTTATTGTTATGTGCGTCAAAATTGATGCAATGGAATCTGGATCTTTTCATCTTCTTTCCCGACCGACAAAGGAGGTTAATGTTTTTACCATCGAAATTATGTATGTTTTAAAGAAAAGCTTTATAAAAAACTAGCGACCCGCCCCGGCTTCGCACGGCTATATTATGCATGTATTATACATATAAACCTTCCTCTTGAATCACTCTATCTATTAAAAAAAACCGCATCAAAATCCGTTGCGTAGTTTTAAAGATTTAAGCGTACAAAGAGATATAGGGACAGAGAAAGCGACTTTGTTTTATACTATGTAGTGATAAAAAATGCCATTAAAAATTGGAAAATACATTTGAACGTCGTTTTCGCGCAGTTTTTGATTGGAAATTGTTTCGAAAAGTCGAGGGCGGGTTCTGGTACAACCCCGCCCCGCCCCGCCTCGTTTGCCACCCCGTTATCGGGGGTGTTAATATACTAATGTGGAACCAAGAAACAGATCCAACCCAGACAAGATTATTTTCCATTAGCGATATCGCCAATCAACAGATTTGTTGTACGAGTATAATAATATTGACATAAAGCATTGTAAGAAATTGGCATAAGATGAAACTTGTCTACCATTATTTTTCCGCTACCATTTTTTTTCTACCGCGTGACTTTTCGTTGGCTTATATGTCAATTTTATACAAAAAAAATTAAAACCTGTCGATTGGCGATTTCTATAGATACCTAATAGGAAGAAATATTGTATAAAGGGGCTGAACACTATTAAGAAGAAGAAAAAACCTTAATTTTCGTAAAAGACTATAGGAACCGGCCGAAATAACGGAATTAAAAATTATTTTTTTATTTGACTCGCCGCGTCCGCCGCGTGACTTTTAGTACCGGTTTGTCCAAAGCCTTAAATTTTTCAAATTGTTAATGAAAATAATGTTTGGATGGAATTATGTATAAATGGATGGGACATTTTCTTTCGAAACAGTAGATACGTAGGTCATAAAATATACCAAATACACTTTGCCATTTCGCCTAGAAATATTACGAAAAATATAGACAAGTAGATTACAAAATATTTACATAAACGAACTTTTATATAGCCCGCAGTCATGTAGGTAAGCCGATATGCGCCGATCGGAGCTTAAGCAGCATCATTCAGACTCTATCGGCGACGCGCCGACAAAAAGCGGCTTTACATGAATGTAGGCTTAGTTCAAACCGCGTTTTACATTACCAACTTTAAATTGCTTTAAAAGTAACTTTGAATACCGGTTCAAATTAGAAATAATTAGAATCAAAATTAACTTTTTAGAAAAAAGAAAATATGTAAAAATAGTTATTGATGGCTGAAGTTTTTTTTGTTAGTAAAAACTTTCCCCACACGGTAGCGATAAAGCGATATCGCGAGAAATATCGCCACTATGTGGGAGAGCTTATTTTTTAATTAAATAAACCAACTCATTTTTTTAAAGTCGGTTTAAAACAGTTGTGAAATCATCAAAATATGTTGAAAATCCGACATCAAAAATTCAACAACTTTAATTAACTAAACGAAAAAAATAAATATTTAATTTCATAATCCTGAAAACTCAAAACTGGCTACACTAAGCCTCTTATAAAGAAATAACATATATTTTGTAACGTTTACTCTGACAGTTAGTAACTTCACTGACACTATACAGATCTATTAAACAATGTCTACTATGCACTAATAAAGATGTCCAAACACTGAGTGTTCTGTCCCACTAAGACCGGACAGAATCGTCCCGGACCGATTAGGACTGTCCTAAACCGCCTAAGCCCGGTTAAGACCGTCCTGGACTGTCTAAACCCGGATAAGACTGGTTGAGACTGCCATAGACCGTTAAAAACCGGTTAAGACTGTCCTGGAATGTCTAAACTTATTCACAAACCGTCGGAAGACAAACCGAAACAAAAAAAAATTCGCTGCTCTTTCATCCCGCTACTTTTGACGTGTAGCTTGATCCTTGTCTTTTCAGTTTTACTCGTTTCGGTAGCCTTCCGATGGTTTGTGCATCAGCCTACTGGACTATCTAAACCCGGTTAAGACTGTCCTGAGTACTAAACTCGGTTAAGACCGTCCTGAACCGTCTAGACTGGCTTAGGACTCTCCTGGACAGTCTAAGTTCGGTTAGGACCGTCCTAGGCCATCTAGGACGGGTCTGTCGCGACTTCGATGTCAATATCGTTGAAGCCTATTTGACCCGTCAGGTCCGGGTTGGGCCGTCTAGAGCCGTCCTGGACCATCTAGGCCTGGTCAGGATCGTCCTGGACCGTCTAGGACCGGTCAGCGCGGCTCGCCGACGTCGATGCCGATGTCGTTGGAGCCTCGGTGGGATCTTGCGTCGACTGAAATTAAGAAAAAATAGCATGTTATTATTCTAATACATAATCACGAAAATAATTTAAAGGAGAAGAGGTATTTTTTTCGAACCTTCGGGGACATTTTATGGGGTAGGCTACATTTTATTTGGTACAGTCACATTACCAATTAGCTGAACCCCATGTGACCCAGAGCTCATTCGCATAATAATATCTGGGAAAAATATAGTATATACCTATTTTGTTTTTTTTATATAATATAATAGTAAGTACTACCGACCCGCTCCGGCTTCGCACGGCTATATTATGCATGTATTATATCTAAAAACCTTCCTCTTGAATCACTTTATCTATAAAAAAAACCGCATCAAAATCCGTTGCGTAGTTTTAAATATTTAAGCATACAAAGGGAAATAGGGACGGCGAAAAGTGACTTTTATACTATGTAGTGATGAGTTAAAAGGGTTGATATAGTAGTTAATTTTTTGTTTGTTTCTAAAATAAATGTAAAAGTTTTTGTGTATGTTTCTTACTCTTTCACGCAAATATTACTGGACCGATTGCGATGAAACTCGGTATGTAGATAGTTAGACACAGGGATTAACACATAGGCTATTTTTTATCCCGATATTCCCACGGGATCGGGACTTACGCGGGTGAAACCGAGTAGTGCAACTAGTAACTCCGTAATAACAATAACAACTGCTACCGGTCTACCGGTTCTCGTAGTTGCTTACAAACGAGTAAGATCTCTTTTTGCGCACGTTTCCCGTTTGCGTCACGTTACTGAGTCTATAAACTATGTGCAGATAGGATTGGCCGTTTTGACATTCGTGACCTAATTGGGTGTTAAAAAGTGTTAATAAAAAAAAGTTAAAGATTACTTTATTTTTATTTATTTTACGTTTGTTTTTTAGGTAGGTATTTTATGATAAGAGTGTCTAACTTTCAAAAGTCCTAAATAAATGACTACACAGCAACGCCTAGAGATCAAAATGTTTAACAAGCAAAATACCGAAATTGGTTACTTTGTTGATTATCCGAAATCTAAATTTTTCACAAACCTATTTACTTACCTAAAATAAACACAAATATATACAGACTAAAAATTACAACCTCATTATTCAAATCGTTTAAAAATAAAATTTCAATGAACAAAGAAGAAAAATATCGTAAAATTAACCACCCAGTATTTTACAAATATATCGTTAAAATTTACTGACGACAACTATAGATTTCCAATAACAATAATTCATCAAAAACTGCTCAGCATCCTTGATGTGAACGTCTAAAGGGTAAAATACGAGTAATATAAATAAATTGTAATGGCCTCTGATTATAATGTTAAAGCTGAAACCAATAATTACAAGACATTGTATTTGCTGTAGACACCTTATTTTGAGATTTTCAATTAAGGTTATTTTATACTGGACTAGCTTTTGTCCGTGACTTCGTCCACTTTTTTTACCTAAATTGTATGCTCGAAAGGTAGTAATCTGACCTGTACATTGGTTAGGAGGAAAGGGTACCGGGGGCTCTCTCCATACAAACTATTACAAAAGTAGTCGCCTGTTTATTCCCTGGATAATGACACTAGAGCAAATATTTTTGGTATAAAACTTATAACTGCCATGACCATTCCGCTATGTTTTCTTTTGTTTTTTAAATCTTAATTTCTATGATTATTAGAAAATAAAAAAAGCCAAGACATAGGGGCATAGTCATGGCAGTTATAGGTTTTATGCAACAAAAATATTTGTGCTAGTGTCATTATCAAGGGAGGAAACAGTCGACTACGTTTGTATGGATAGAGCGCCGGTACCCTTTCACCTTAAGCTGTGCGTTGAATTTAGCCAGTCAGGACTTAGGTATGTTTAGATAGGTATGGTACGAGAAACTTTAAAATCCAGCTCTTGCACGTGACTTCGTCCGCGTAATGTTTGAATTTTCCAAAAACCTTTCTTACTAGGTAATCTACGTCTTAGTTTGATCTGTACGTTGACTTCAGTCAGTCAGGACTTAAAGTTATTATTAATAGTATACCCAATACCCATCCTGGGGGTGACTACGGGTTATATCAGAGTCAAACCGACTAAAAACTTTCCGGTGACCCTCCTCGGTGCAGCTTGGAGGCCCGGGGTCTCTTTCGAATTCTCCTGAGCCTCCTTGCACCACGTTCATTCCAGGGGTAAACTTCCCCGAGTTTCCACAAAGAAGCGGACCTCAAATTGGCTGCGGGGCTACTCCGCAGCCAGTCTGAGGTCCGCTTTTTTGAACGATCAAAGCCGACCATATTCCCCTGGTCGCCTTTTACGACGGGCAGGAGTACCGTAGCCTTATTAAATTACAACCAAACTGCTACGACACATCTGCCTAGCTAGTCAATACAATTACTCTTTAATCAATTAATCTTTTTGACGGCCTCTGTGGCACGTCGGGCGAACACCCGACTGCGACGCAGAAGGTTGCGGGTTCGATTCCCGCCGGGAACAAGTATTTATGCTGACCATAAATTCTTGTTTCTGGTTCTGGGTGTTTCCTATATGTATAATATGTATATATTTACAAAAAAAAAAGTATATAAGTAGTTTATCCGTTATCTGGCACCCATAACACAAGCATTAAGTTGCTTAGCTTGGGGCTGGATGGCGATGTGTAATATGTCCTGAAATATTGATTTATTTATTTATTATTTAATCCGTAAACTACAAGTAATGACAGTAATTCCTAATTGACCGCAATGTCAAAGGCAAACAATCGCGACATATGCCGACAGGTGGCAGTATTGTCTACAAACAAGTTCATCCGATATTCAATATAACTTTCATATCAAATAATTCAGACTTTAAAAATAATGTTATTATTTAGACAAAAGGCTATCAGAAAGCATTGTCGATAATTTTCTTTTGAAGAGAAATCGCCGGCGGGCGGCGTTTCAATGTAAGGTTAATTTCGGTAATTTACATTTCATTCTGTTTAACCTTGTTTAACAGACATAAAAAGGGAAGTTATTAGTTTGCGTAAACGTAATGTTAAGCTGGCTGTTGCCCGCGACTTCGTCCGCGTAAGGTTAATTTTTTTTTAAATCCTTTCTTTTAGCAAATGGCTACGTTATAACAGCTATTTGTATGCCAAATTTTAGCCGGACCCGCCTAAAATTTGAGTACGTATGTCAGTCAGTCAGGGCTTTGAATTTTATTCCTATTTTATACTTAATTTACGTCAATATGATTTAATTAAGTTCACAATTACACTTTTTAGGAAGAAAAAAAGGCGTTTTAAAAGATTTTTTAAAATATTTATCTTTTCACAAAAAAATCTTTTTGTCAGTTATTATACTTTATTTAGAGATATATTTTTCATAGAATATAAGTTATTAACATTTTGATTAAGTCATTAAATTTTTGTAATTCGCTTTATTTTATTTTGATTTAATTTGTCTAAGTTCCCAGACAATTTTTTTAAATATGTTCAAGTACCTACAGACTTATTGTCCTCTCTTCCTTTATTACCTTTATGTTCTTAAAGATGATTTATATTTTTAGTTCAAGTCTTCATTTTTTAAAGTCTTAGAATATAATATTCACATAAGTCAAAAATAAACAACACTTATAAAATTCCACGAAATTATAAAAAGGAAATAAAGGTCACCAAGCCAAAAAATAAAAAAAAGGTCACTAGGTTTTGTAAAATATAGGTCACTAGGCCAATTCTCTATGCACCCACTACACTGGACTGGATCGTACGCCGTCGAAGAAAAAACTCCAATAAAACAATTAAGTGCGCAAGCGCAACAATGTTGCAAACCTGTTTAGCGAACAGGGCCGGACTCGGTAATGAAGATTTTACTAGATTATATTATAGTATTACTTTATAGTACTAAAAGTTTATAATATTCTAGTAAATGCATGCATTTTATGATGTTTACGTACCGGGAGGTTATAAAATTAATTAGGTTCAATGCCCGTTGTACCGTTCTGTGCTAGTAGTTGTTTACGCCATAAAATGTACTATATTGAGTACTAGCTGCGCTCCGCGGTTTCACCCGCGTAAGTCTGGATCCCGTGGGAATATCAAAATGAAAAGTAGCCTATAGCCTACCTCTCGATAAATGGACTATCCAACAGTAAAATAATTTTTCAATTCGAACAAGTAGTTCCTGAGATAAGCGCGTTCAAACAAGCAAACACACTCTTCAGCTTTATAATATTATTAAGTTTAGATTTACCATGAAAGTTCAAGACTAGATTCGGTCAATATTGAAAAAAAGAAACAGCCATTTTTGAAATAACCATTTAAGTTTGAAATTGTCGCCCAAGTTCAATAAATAAATAAGACTCCGCAAGGTTAACCTCCAACTCCAATAAACAGCTGTTTTTCGGGTCAGCATAACCTCAAAATTCCAAAAAAAGTTCGAATTTTCAAAATTCCAAAAAAAGTTGTTTTTCTGGACGTGTAGAACAATCCATAGTTGGAACACGGAACATACGAAACGTTTCACTTAGGCTGTCTATCCGCAGAAGCGGACTGAAGTAGCAAAGCGGCGTTTCTACATACATTGCGGACCAAATATACTCCGCGTGCGGAGTCGGAAACGCAGCTCCGCTACCTCGCCCCTTTGGACAGGCAGCCTTATAGACCAATCAATTAGGTAGGCACCTATTTTATTAAAATCAAATACCTCCCTGTGCAAAATTAACTGTGAAAAATATGTTTTATTAATTTACTTAAGTGTATTAAACTGTCCATCAAAGCTAACTAAGGACTACTTATTTGCAAACAGAAGCAAGTGTTTACCATAAAATTAAATGTCACCTTGCAAATTGTTAAATAGACCCTTGGATTCGTCTCAAACACCAACGGTTACAATGGGACGAATAATTGTAATCAATCGTTTTTCTTAATACTTACATGTTTTCTACGTATTTGCAAACAGAAGCTGGTATTTACCATAAATCAAAGAAAACCTTGCAAATAGCTTGTTATACAGGGTTATTGGAAATTAATTGACACGGCGTTAAGGGCTTCTTCTGTGCACCTTAACGATCAACTTTTGTCGTAGAACATTTTGGAAATTCAATATAAAAATATTCCATACAAAAATAAAAAATTTAATCCAACAGTTCAAATAATACTCAACTCTACGTCTACGTCACAGAATCAATCATAGTAGGTATGGTACAACCCGATCGGGTCGCACGCAGTGCGCCCCGTGCCGATCGCGCGCGCGCACTTGCCGCATAGACATAGAAAATTACCAGACAGTACGAGAAACACTTAAATATTTTTTTTGGGATATGTATTAAGTTTCGACAAAAGTCGTAGAACAAAAGTTGTTTGTTAAGGTGCACAGAAGAAGCCCTTAACGCCGTGTCAATTAATTTCCAATAACCCTGTATAGACTGACCATTAGATTCGTCCCAAACACCTTGATCCAATTGGGACAATTTGTTGTAACAAATGGTTTAAAAAAATAATGACATGATAGTATTTTCTAAGGTTTTCGCGACTATAACTCATAAAAATTATATTAATTTTAACGGATTTGCATTTCACATAATAAATTTATGTATGACGAATGTCATCTCAGTCCGCGTGACCCGAAACGTCAGATTAAACCATAATTAAAAATCGAATACATATATCCGTTAAAATAAATATATTAATAACTAGCGACTCGTCCCGGCTTCGCACGGCTGTATTATGCATGTATTATATCTAAAAACCTTCCTCTTAAATCACTCTATCTATAAAAAAACACCACATCAAAATCCGTTGCGTAGTTTTAAAGATCTAAGCATACATAGGGACATAGGGACGGCGAAAAGTGACTTTATTTTATACTAGCGACCCGCTCCGGCTTCGCACGGCTATATTATGCATGTATTATACATATAAACCTTCCTCTTGAATCACTCTATCTATTAAAACAACCTCATCAAAATCCGTTGCGTAGTTTTAAAGATTTAAGCATACATAGGGATATAGGGACAGACAAAGCGACTTTGTTTTATACTATTTAGTGACTATTAGATGACATGCATTCGGAAAATAAAGTTTAATTTCGCAATAACCTAAATTTTTAGAGTTCCGTACCTCAATAGGTAAAAAAGGAACCCTTATAAGATCACTTTCTTGTCCGTCTGTCTGTCGGTTTAGATTTATCAACTATAAAATCAATGGGTTCTTATTGGGACCCTGGGTGTTCGATCCTGTTTCTCTCGTGTCAAAAATACTCAAAACCATCTTTGTAAGTTTACTAATTCAGTCACTCTATTTTAAATTCTAATCACAAGTGATAGAGTTTAAAATCTAAATGCAATAAAAGAGACAGAACGCACTGGTGCGAATTTTTAAAACGCAAAAAAGGACATCCATCTACGTCACGAAACGATACGAAATAAAAATCCAAATTGGCTCCGATTACATTGACTTCAAACTCAAATAAAATAAGATAAAAATCTAATGATTTTACTTATGTTTTTTATTTATTTATTTAATATTTATAACATACATTTTAAGCATACCAAAAACTACAAAGATTTTTTCCGGTTCGCCATAGATAGGTAAAGTTCGTTCGGTAACAAATGATAACAAAATGGAACAATTGGAATACACAATAAAAATGAACAATAAAAAATCTGATTTAAGATCTTACTTTTAGTAGTAGTACTAAAGGCTTTAATCTGTACCTACTTGAAAGAAAATAATATTCCAACTACTTACTAAATTCTTCATTAGATTTGGAAACGAACCTCAATTTAATTAAGGCGTTATTCATGAATTAACTGTCAATGAGTTTCCAAGCATAATAAAGAATTAAGGAGTTGGAGCATTACCTAAATTATAAAGAGGAATTTTGGTTTATTTTTGTTTGTAACGAATAGGCTCCGAAGCTACTGGACATATTAATAGTAACATAAGCTACTTTTTTATCCCGATACTAGCGACCCGCCCCGGCTTCGCACGGCTATATTATTCATGTATAAACCTTCTTCTTGAATCACTCTATTTATTAAAAAAACCGCATCAAAATCCGTTGCGTAGTTTTAAAGATTTAAGCATACAAAGGGAAATAGGGACATAGGGACGGCGAAAAGTGGCTTTATTTTATACTATGTAGTGATTTCTATTATACTCAAAACAATTTTAGATATTGGTTTCTAATTGGGTAATTTTTTTTGTTCTTGGGAAACGAATTTGGCGGGCATCCTGTTTAAAAAGCTTTAAGACTAAGCATTACAAAGTAGTGAAACCGGTTAGAAGCCTTACTGCTCTCTTTAGCTTCCTGTTTTTTGCAAATGTGACTTACTGGTATTCGTTAGATTTAACCTCGTCCTACACACCAACGATCAACGTGGGACGAGTTTGTAGATTTTTTGTAACTTCTTTTTTCCTCCAAGTACAGACGTTTTGTCTTCTCTTTCTTTATTCACTTACTAGCTGCGCCCCACGGTTTCACCCGCGTTAGTCCTGATCCCGTGACATTTGACAAATGTCAAAGTGATATTTGACAGATGTCAAAGTGACAGATGTCAAAGTGACAGAAGTCAAAGTGACAGATATCAAAGTGACAGAAGTCAAAGTGACAGATGTCAAAGTGAAAAAATTTCGACACTTTTCGTTATATTTTAGACAATTCACACAATATCTTCATAAATTATAGCCTATGTTCTATTCTGATGTCTAAGCTATATTATTGTAAAGTTTCAATAAAATCCATTCAGTAGTTTTTGCGTTAAAGAGTAACAAACATCCATACATCCAGACATCCATACATACAAACTTTCACGTCTACAATATTAGTAGGATTTACTTGGCCTGTTTTTATTTATTTATTACTGCAGTTGTTACAGCTACTAAGTAGTAATTTTAGTGGTTTTTTTTAAATTAATTACAAATTTAAATAACAATTGATTACATTTAATACAACATCTAATAGCTATTTGCCTGTTACTAATCGTTGTTTCTTATTAATTTATTAATCGTACGCACGCTATTGACTTTGTGATTACGTAAGAACCTACGTAAGGTGAAAATGAGTTTTAAATTATTTAATTTTAGCATTTAGTTATTGTTTAATTTCTTGTTCTACTTCCTATTGAAATTAGTTGTGAAGAAACTAGCTTTTGCCCGCAACTTCGCCCGCGTAGAAGACGAAAATGGATCTATGAACTTCGAAGTAAAACACCCCTAAAATAACTGTCTACCCCTTTTCAACCCCGTTAAATGGATAAATTTCAATAAAATACGAAACACATAATCCATAAATTCTGTCGAAATTTTAAGTAGATTGGACCAAGGATTCCCGTTGTCCTATACAAACTTTGGCCCCCTTTTTCACCCCCTTACCTAGAATTTTGGAAAATCTTTTCTTATCGGATGCCTACGTATTTCAGGTCTCTATATACGATAAGCGGTTTTGGCTAATAAAATAAATAAATATTGCAGGACATTCCACACATCGCCATCTAGCCCCAAGCTAAGTAACTAGACTTGTGTTATGGGTGCTAGACAACGGATATACTACTTATATAGTTTTCTTTTGTAAATATATATTTATAATACATAGAAACAACCAGACCACAGACAAATATCTAAGCATAAATACTTGTCTGAGGCGGAAATCGAACCCGCAACCCTGTGTTTAGCAGTCCGGCACGGTGACTATTGTGCCAACTGGGTCGTCGGGCTGTGCGTTGATCCGTCAGTCAATCAGGACAAAGCATTTTATATGTATACTTAGTTACGCAACCGTTGTTTTTTTGTTCATTATTAACCGTACCCCTAACAATTCCCCTGTTAAAAAACTTTTTCATGATCAACGCCCCCCCTGGACTGGGGAGACCAATAAGCATTGATTTAAAATAAACTTTGAAGGTCTCACGGACCCCCTATGCTCCATTGATGCCGTTCCTATGGAGACGGCTCATTGCTTTCAACAAGCAGACAGATTAATCAATTTTACTCTATGTTAAAAAATAATTAACTCTCGTTTGAAAAGATATTATATGAGAAAGTTCATGTTTATTTTATAACACAAGTTGATTTATTGCGTTTAATGAATTAATTAATGTAAAAGAAACTGTTTAAGTTCACTTCTTGTGCAGTTTTTTTTTTCATAAACTCCAAATAATGATGGCAAGACAATACTTGATCATATACTTACACAAATAGAAAAAATATAATAAAATTCTTCGTTTTTCTAGATTACAATTAAATATAAATATTGTAGGACATTATAATAGCAAGCTGTTGAGGGCTATTTCTGTGCACCTAAACAAACAAATTTTGTTCTACGACTTTTGAAAATTCGAACATTTTTTCGAAAATTTTGAGTTTAGGTTTACTTAAAAATCAGCTGATCCTTACACGGAGAGGTCATTAACCTTGAAATTTTACTTATTTTTTTTATTTCATCTACTGTTCCTAATCTGAATGACATTTGTTTTTAATAAAATGCTGTTTTTCGAATCTACATAACCTCAAAAAAATTTTTTTTCGAATTTCCAAAAGTCATAGAACAAAAGTTGTTTGTTACGGTGCACAGAAATAGCCCTCAACGGCTTGCTAGTATAATTTTCAATAATCCTGTAGATGTTAAAAAAAATATAAGCTTTTAAAGTCACGTGTTTTCTTCATCAGCATCTGACACATATAGGAACTCAAAAAAACCTAACCTCCTTGCACGCAAGTAATTTTAGTTAGAAGTTTTATCATTAGTTTTTAGAGACAGTATGTAAGCTAACTCTCTTCTTGCTTTTGTTTCTTTTCTTATACATTTTAATGTTGTTTCTTTTATGTCCTTGTCATTTTTTGTGTCTTTTACTTCTGTAACTTGTTTGTGTCACAAATAAACTATTCTTTCCTTGAGAGCGTAGGTCGTCTTATTTTTTATCTTCCATCATTGCAATAGGAAAAAATACCTTAGCCGAATCAAATCTACAAACGAATGATACCTTAAATTAAAGAAATCTATCAAAAATGGTTTGGGAGATATGAGGGAATAAATAAACATACAAAGATTGGCGCGAAAAACATAACCCTTTCCAGTCGGGTAAAAACTGTCGTTTATTGGTCGTGGTCCGACTGCCGGAGTTCTATCAATCGAACCACGGGCAAATAAAACTGTCCGTGGTTCTATCAATCGAACCATCGTTTACTGTTACATAAATCAGCATCTACTTATTGGTTAAATCTAACACTTGCTGATAAAACTGGGTCAATCGTACAAATTCAACATGCTATTAAATCAAAGTTAAATGACATCTACAAACTAATAAGACAAATCTAACAATACCTTAATTAAAGAAATCCATCGACTAGTTTGGGAGATATGAGGGAATAAAGAATATTACAAACATACAAAAAAAAATACATACAACTGAATTGAGAACCTCCTTTTTTTGAAGTCGGTTAAAAACAGGCGTAAAAAACATAACCCTTTCCTTGCAGTCGAGTAAAAACTGTTAGATAAATCAGTTAACTATTGATCAAATCTAACACTTACTGATAAAACTGGGTCAATCACACAAATTCAACATGCGAAAGAATCAAAGTTATAATAGTAGATTATACAACAAGTGAAAAAAAAGGTAATTTAATTCGAGGGACTAAGTTGGATCCCGAGAGTAGCGAAGGATTCTATAGTTGAATCCCGAGCGTAGCGAGGGATTCTAGATTAGAATCCTGAGCGGAGCGAGGGATACAAGGACCGAGATAAATTATTATTTTCACGAGTTGTGTACTCTACTTTTTACTATTGACTGCGAGAAAATAAATTTAGAAATGGTTCAAGAGATTGTGTCTCATTTTCGTTACTGGAAGAATTCATTTTAATATAATTTATGTTCTAAATGTTTCAATAAATTTTAATTGTATATATTTTTCAGTTTTATTCCATTTATGCGTCGACTGTATTTATGTTATTCGATTTTTCAATTTATCAGATAGAAAAAATCTAAATTTGGGGTATACTTTTTTTTAAATATAATATTCCATCCAGCCAGTACGTTCTTTCAGCACTTTCAGTACGTTTTTTTTTATAAGTCCATATTATTTCGTATATCCGTGCATGTTCCAAATTCAAAATGATTTTATTCACTCAGTGAGTAAAAGAGCGTTTTATTCACTGTTATCGATGAATAAAATGCCCCTTTTCGGGTGGCAATGGTAAAAACACTATTTTTATAATCCAATATCTAAACCAATATCTGTTATTAATCGCATGACTGCACAAAACTTGTAACAATGCATCGTGTCAATAATTTTCTTTTCTTCAAGGTCTATAATTAAGCCGATCATAACGCAAAACGAAGGTGACGGATTTATTTCTTTTGAATTTGTTTTGAATATGAAAGTGTTTAATGTAAATGAAGTTGAAACAGCTGATTATACTTAGTTAATATCGCTTACGGATAATTCAGAATTCAGTTAAAAAAAATGGTTGTCTGTAAAGTCGGTTTACGGACGATAATTTTACGTGATAACGTCATAACAGAAAAAATATCTTTTTTTTTATTTTTTTTATTTTAGTAGGTAAGTACATATTGTTTTTCTGTTCATTATATTTTGTTTTTCCTTTAAATAAGTCGTCTATTCGTCATTTGTCACCATAACACAAGCCCAGATGAACGGTATTATTAATTGATGCAATAAACGCGTCTCGTGTTTGTTTATATTGCTGCGTGACGTCATTGTTGACATGCCGTCACCGGAACGTGACAATAACGTCACACTTCGGGAACTTGACAATGACGTCACGCAATCCGAACGTGACAATAGCGTCAACTTTTTTGTGAATGCAGGTGTGTGCATGTAGACGTTATCACGTCAAAACCCTGAAAAAAAAACGTGTGGCACTCGGTGACTGCCGCGGTAAAGCTATTGCATCGTGCGAGCTTCGTACAGTCGTACCATTACATACACGTTAAGCGAACGCTCGGCCGAGCTACATGGTAGGCGGAGCGGGGGGTGTTAGGTTTTATTTTCGTTACGGAATTTCTTGATTCAGTCGCCGCGCTCAAAGCCCGCGATAAAAGTAATGCAATAGCTTAAAAAGAAATCTGATAACTAGACGGATAGCTACCGTTAGGTATCCGTACTTTCCTTATTTTACCTTTTTATTGAACCATAAACTTCCCTTATTTTGTAATATTCCGGGTTAAAATCATTTTTGATAACCACATCATATTTATGATTAGCCCTCATCTATTAAATAGGATTTATTTTTAAGATCACATTAACACGTCTTATACGTTATTAAGCTGTCAATTAGTTTATCATGCTTGATCTCTTTTTAGTAAATGAAATTTTAGTATTTTTTATAGTCAGCGAAAGCGTGACAAAACATTAACTAATTAAGAGTTAAATATCGTTTATAAGTACACATATATTTGCAACAGAACTGCACGATCGTTTCCCATCTCCATTCTTCCGTCATACAACCAGGCATACTGATACTCTGGCATCGGTTCATGCCGGAAATCTCACTAAGCATTTTGCTTCGTTATTCCTTATTGGTACTGTAAGGGAATGGAATCAGTTGCCATCGTCCGTCACTCCTGCTGACGTGTAAGGGTGTTAAAGCCACCAGTATATGGGTAAGTATCTCTTGGGTAAGTATGCTTTATCTTAGATCTTATCGTCACTTACCATCAGGAAGGTGTGATAGTGATCAAACGCTTGCCCAAGCATTTGTAACAAAAGTAAAGGAGTAAGTTTGCACCCGCTCTCCAGTGACATACAAATTTTAGGCCCTTGGTGAAAGGGTACCTGCGCTCTCTCCATACAAACGTAGTCGACTGTTTCCTCCCTAGATAATGAATGACACTAGCACAAATATTTTTGTAGCATAAAACCTCTATAACTGCATGACTATGCCCCAATTTTTTGTTTACTTTTTTCATTTTCTAATTATCATAGAAATTATGATTAAAAAAATAAAAAATAGGGGTACACCACTTTTTTAACATTTAGTTTTTATTACTTACCTGTCAAAATTAACAACAAATAGGCGGCAACCTGTCAGTTTAAAAAATTAAAATGTCATCTTGCCAATTGAGAAATTATTGGCTGTCAAATTGTAAATTAAATGTCATCTCAAGCGGTTTCTAATATGCGTAGTTTATGGTAATTTGAAATAGATTGTAATTTTTCTAACATGCTCGTTAGATTAGTTTGCGTGTAGACAAAATCAACTAATTAATGATGTTCCGAATTTGACGTTTACGTTAGGTATTAAATGTAAATTGTAAAAGTTGAAAAAAGAGTTGTAAAAGCATTGTAATACAAATCTATGTGTAAAAGTAATTAAAAATGCAGGCGGAGAGGAAAACGAAACGCGACGCGGGTTCACCTAGCACGCACTTTCAATTAAAAAAAAATAGGAATATACGAAGATTGCGTGAAGATAAGTATCTAATTGTTATTATCACTGGTTTTATAAAAGATAATATCATACATATACAGTATGCATCATAAGTCACCAATCAGTTTGCTACACTAATACTATAAACAAGTATTGGACTTACGACCTTCTTCTAATAGACGTTACACACAAACATAAATACTTGAATTAAAAGTACTCAGTGTGATTATCATTTTCAACATGTTAGCTATGTATTTAGTTGTGTGAGTGGTATAAGCCGCCACCCGCTACACCAACCGACGTGGGTTCGATCCACAGGTTACGTTGTTATAATGTTCAAATAGTGCTGCACAGGATTGTAAGCGTTACGGTGCTAGTGTACTTTTGAACGTTGATTGTACATACATACATCATTAAAGATATACTCGTTCCAACGGTCCCTCTACATATTGGCATGTGAGCACTTTGTCGAAGTATACCCGGTCCCCTTTTGTGTTTAATTCTGTGGCATTTTTATACAAACTATTCGTGGCAGACAAAATATGATTTTCTAGCCACAAAGGTTATTGGAGGTAATGTAATTCGACGATATTATCTTGTTACAAGACAGACAGACACGGACTGATACTTTTCATATTGATTACTAGCGACCCGCCCCGGCTTCGCACGGCTATATTATGCATTATACATATAAACCATCCTCTTGAATCACTCTATCTATTAAAAAAAACCGCATCAAAATCCGTTGCGTAGTTTTAAAGATTTAAGCATACATAGGGATATAGGGACATAGGGACAGAGAAAGCGACTTTGTTTTATACTATGTAGTGAAGTGATGATTTATTCACACTTACACTGGCTATATGCACAAGCCGTGCGAAGCCATTACTTGAACAAAAATACTTATCTATAATTTGATTAGTTACAAACACCGTCAAAAACCATTGCATTACACATTGTTATACTTTCCGTTTCTATTCACGTCATAGACCGAGAGGTTACAGTAAACACGTGCATACTATGCAAATAGGTACTACATTTTACTACCTAATTAAGGTATCTTTGTTTCACCACATTTTTCGTTTCGGACCAAGTCAGAAAGCCATCCAAACCTAAAGATTAATATTGTTCATTAAATAAATAACTTCAAAATCTATAGCAATTTTCTTAGTTTTTTCTTTCCTTCTCCTTACATTAACAAACACATCAAAAAAAGAATTAGTTCAGCTGTTCTCGAGATTTGCGCTTAGCAACACATTCACCGATTCATTTTTATATAATAGATTAAGTTCATTGATTTGATTTTCGAACCACCCAAAGAAAGTTTAAAACCCTGACATTAGTGAACATGATCACAGAAAGAAGAAAAATAATCCAGATGAGTTTCTTATGGTTTCTTCTCATTGGAGGATGAAAGCCCACATCCTAACTTTGAGACATATCGAAATGATCGCAATAGGTATGATGTATGTTGATGATGTTACCGTTATGCACAGGGAATCCTAGTGCGGGTCTTAATATGCATACGGCGGCATAGATTTAATAATACTTTTCCATTTACAATTTTTTATTTGTTCAATTGTAGAAAAATTTTATTCTCCATGTATTTATAGTTTAAGATTTTTGCCATATTTACGTTACCGAACTGTATGCTAACTCTTTATTGTTTTAATACCTTCTTTATTCAATAACAAATTACTATTTTTATCAATGAAATATTTATGAATTTTTATTTTTACAGTTGCCCAATTTTCAGGTTTATCTAAGACTAGCAACGCTCCGGGGTTTCCAAAAATAAAATAGCCTATGTAACACAAAAATATTTTTTCAATTCGAACCAGTAGTTCCTGAGATTAGCGCGTTCAAACAAACAAACTCTTCAGCCTTTTAATATTAGTATAGGAGATGTTTTGTTTGGTATACAATAATAAAAACTCCAGACTCTTTACGACAGTAACCGCTCGGCTTATATTGATATCGTGGTACAGTGTAATAAATTATTTGTCGGAATAACTACTACTCATTAAGATGTTACGATAGTGTTAGAAAAGTAATGTAGATATTAACATTATTTCAATAGGTACCTAGTACAATAATAGTACATTGCGATACAAGTGTGGAAAGTTGATCATTCCATAGAGGTGGTTTATGACGCGCGAGCGGAACGCGAGCGTGGCAAAAGCCGAGATGGAATGATCAATCCACACGTGTATCGTTCGACGTTTTTTATCATAGTTGCGAATAAAAAAAAAGACTTGTTAAAATAATAAAAAGTTTTTAAGTATTTTAGGTTATGTTTACTATTTTTTGTTAATTACACTCCCGAAAGGCTAGGCAAAAGACTTTTAACCTATACAGCCTCGTCTGACATACAATATTTTTTTAGGGTTTTTTTTCATTTGTTTTGTCGTCGGCGGTTAAAAACAGAATATAATGGTAAGGAAAAAATATATTTATGTACCTAAAGAAAAAACAAAATAAAAACAAAACTCAATTTTTAATTGTTTTCAAAGACGTTATCCCGTAAAATTATCGTTCGTTATCAGACTTTAGAGACAACCTTTTGAAAAGAAGAAAAAAGGTACCAACAAAGTGTTTTAAGCCAGCAAGGCTTAAAAACTCTTTGATGGTACCTTTTTTCTATACATCAAAACAGTATAACCCAGATAAATTAGGAATGTTTCATCTACCTAATATGTCATTAGCAGTAAGATACGTATTTGACTTATCGGGATAACGTATTATTTTAGCACTAGTTGGATTTTTTTTATCGCACGCTTGTATAATACGTTGCATTATGAGCCTAAAAGCGGTTTAATAAGATCCACTTTATGAGCAACTGTGATAAAAAATGGTTTTATTAACCAAAGTAAGTGATTTAGCTAGTACTTAATAATAACAAACGGTGTTTAGTTAAAATTGCATTTTAAACATATGCTTTCACGTCCTGCTGAATCGATATTTATTAACTAGCAGCGCTCCGCAGTTTCACCCGCGTACATCACGATCCCGAAAGAATAAACATTTTAAAAGCTAGACTTGATATATAGAATAACAACTCGACTATGTCCCCTCGCTTACCCTAAATAAAGAAGTTCGTTCCAATCGAGAAAAGTTTAAGCTAAGCTGCAAATGAGCGGTGTTTAAGAGGAAAGGGTACCGGCGCTCTCTCCATAGAATAGAATAGAATTTATTTATTGTCAAACTGTGTACATGAGCCGATGATAATGCTTAAAATAGTCGCAACAGTTCACCACACTGGGCTTACAATATTAAAATTAAAATTATTTATAAAATTGCAAAGATTAAATTCAGTAAGTACATATTTTCATATTTTCAAAATGAATTCTCAATATCATTAATTAGGTACATACAAACGTAGTCGACTGTTTCCTCCCTGAATAATGACACTAGAACAAATATTTTTGTGCCATAAAACTTATAACTGCCATGACTATGCCCCTATGTTTTGTTTTTTATTTATGTTTTGTTAAACTCAAAATTATAAAACAACAAATATTAAACTCGTCCTACATAGGCCTTGGCATGTGGGACGAATAAAGGGCTACTTACTCGTTTTTATACTCAGCTTTAAAATTGCAGGATTAAAAAAAAACAGCGCACTCCGGGAGTGCAGGCAGAAGTGAAAACTGTATATCTGTGTAAAATCTCATCTGTCGCGAGAACATACGCAAAAAGAGTTTTAGATGAAAAAAAAAAAAATAGTCGGACGACAAATAGTCGTCCGACATTTGTCGTCCAACAAATAGTCGTCCGACATTTGTCGTCCAACAAATTGTCGTCCGACATTTGTCGTCCGTCAATAGTCGTCCGACAAATAGTCGTCCGACATTTGTCGTCCGTCAATAGTCGTCCGACAAATAGTCGTCCGACATTTGTCGTCCGACATTTGTCGTCCGTCAATAGTCGTCCGTTAAAAAATACCATATGTACGTCTTAATATACTCACAGCCAAATTAAAAACAGTAGGCCCAGGCATACATTTTCGCCGCGCCGTAGAGAGGGGATAGCTGTCTACTCTCCATCCGTCTTACGCTTTTTCGATCAGGTCACGTGTCCTGACGCGAGTTTAAGATTTTATACCCATTACAGAAAAAGTGCTCAACGCCGCTAAAGAAGTTTTCACTTCAAAAATAATTTGCTTGTCTATCACTGTAGACATATCTAAGCTATATCAATTTATTTGTCGTCAACTTTTACTGTTATGTGTAGGTGGTTTTATGTTTAAAATAACAAGAAGCATTTACTATTGTCCTACTGGTTTCTTACTTGGTACAAACCTTATATCTCCTAAAGATTGCCTGGAGATCACTCTCGATAAGACCACCTTTTGGTCCACCTAGATTTAAGTAAAAAATATTTTTGTAAAACCACAGAGACTTAAAATAGTTTATTTATTCACATTATTTGACGACCCAGTTGGCACAATGGTTACCATGCCGGACTGCCAAACACAGGGTTGCGGGTTCGATTCCCGCCACAGACAAGTATTTATGCTTAGATATTTGTCTGTGGTCTGGTTGTTTCTATGTATTATAAGTATATATTTACAAAAGAAAAGTAGATAAGTAGTATATCCGTTGTCTAGCACCCATAACACAAGTCTAGTAACTTAGCTTGGGGCTAGATGGCGACGTGTGGAATGTCCTGCAATATTTATTTATTATTATTAAAACAATTACAAAATAACAAAATAAATAAATAGTAATAATTAAAACTAACTAACTTTTGCTAAATAATAAAGGTATTAATCTATAATCCATACTAATATATTTATTTAAATTGTTACTAACATAGTTGTAAGGTACGTACTACATTGATGGATCTATGATATCTGATAAATAAATGAATTGATATTATAAAGCTGAAGTGTTTGTTTGTTTGTTTGAACGCGCTAATCTCAGGAAAGACTGGTTAGAATTGAAAAAATATTTTTGTGTTGAATAGTCCATTTATCGAGGAAGGCTATAGGCTACTTATTATTTTGATATTCCCACAGGATCGGGACTTACGCGGGTGAAACCACGGGGCGTAGCTAGTCTATATTTCTATACTAATATTATAAAGAGGAAAGATCTTTTTGTCAGTTTTTTGTAACGAATAGGCTCCGAAACTACTGGGCCGATTTTGTTAGAACTTGGTATGAGGATACATTGATTCATTGGGAATAACATAGGCTACTTTTTATTCCGATATTCCTACGGGATCGGGAGTTACGCGGGTGAAACTGCGGAGCGCTGCTAGTAGTATTAAAAATACTAAAATGTTGAATCCAAAATATTGAAACTTATATGAATGCCGAAATGCGAAAATATTTAAAAGAGCTTGTATTCTCCGTTTATGGTATAGTTGATCGAAAGAAATATGGTATAAAAAATTAATTAAAATTAAAAAAACCGACTTCAAAAAAACCTGAAAACAAAAATTAAAAAACCTGAAAAGAAAAACAAAAAAGTGAAAAATAATCCATTTCGGGTCACTAAGACAGCTGATAACTTAAACATAAGTACTTACTTGGAAGTCGGACTGGGTTAAATTGAATGTTGAGAGGTATAAAGAAAACATGGTGTCACCCAGTCCGACTTCCAAGTAAGTACTTATGTTTAAGTTATCAGCTGTCTTAGTGACCCGAAATGGATTATTTTTCACTTTTTTGTTTTTCTTTTCAGGTTTTTTAATTTTTGTTTTCAGGTTTTTTTGAAGTCGGTTTTTTTAATTTTAATTAATTTTTTATTTAACCATTTTTAGTGCCACTGTCACTGAAAATTCTACTCCATGAGGCGAAAGCGACTGTTTCTTCAAATTGCAACCTGTACCTAATCGTAACCCATTGAAGAGTTTGGTGATAAGAAGGTGTTTTCAGATGCTCCATTCATCGGTACCTATTTGTGTATGGGCCACTTCTATGTGGAAATGGAAAACTGAGCAATTTGTTGAATCTCGCTGTGCAGATCTGTTTATCACTCCGTAGATCCTCATCAGATCTTCATTTAGGATAGGGTTCTCTATTTTGATAGAGAATTTTGATTCATTCAAACCCAGTCGGGCGAGGCAAAAGCGAATATTTTATTCAAATTGTAACCTGTAATCGTAACCGATTGAAGAGTTTTCTGATGAGAAGGTAGTTTCAGATATTCCATTTATCGGGAACTATTCGTTTATGGGCCAATTATACTGGTGGAAATTGAAAACTGAGCAATTTGCTGCACTATCGAGGTGCAATTCTGTTCATCACTTCGAAGATCCTCATCAGAACTTCATTTAGGATAGGATTCTCTATCAAAATTCATTCAAACCCAGTCGGGCGAGGCAAAAGCGAATATTTTATTCAAATTGTAACCTGTAATCGTAACCGATTGAAGAGTTTTCTGATGAGAAGGTGGTTTCAGATATTCCATTTATCGGGAACTATTCGTTTATAGGCCAATTGTACTGGTGAAAATTGAAAACTGAGCAATTTGCTGCACTCTCGAGGTGCCATTCTGTTCATCAATTCGAAGATCCTCATCAGAACTTCATTTAAGATAGGGTTCTCTATCAACATTCATTCAAACCCAGTCCGGTGACTAAATTCGACTAAATTCTTTAAATCAACATTCATTCAAACCCAGTCCGGTGACTAAATTCGACTAAATTCTTTAAATTGTAACCTGTAATCGTAACTGATTAAACACTTTTCTGATGAGAAGGTGGTTTCAGATATTCTATTTATCGGTTACTATTCGTTTATGGGCCAATTGTACTGGTGGAAATCGAAAATTGAGCAATTTGCTGCACTCTCGAGGTGCAATTCTGTTCATCACTCCGAAGATTCTCATCAGATCCTCATCAAAATTTTATGGGACCACTCCTGAGGTGTCACCTTTCGAACACAAAAAGAATCATCTCAATCGGTTGAGCCGTTTTCGAATGATCGCGTAACATACACACAAAAAAAAAAAAAAAAAAAAAAAAAAAACATACAGACGAATTGAGAACCTCCTCCTTTTTTGTTGAAGTCGGTTAAAAATATTGGAAACTGAATAGATTGAATCCATTTTAAATCCCAAAATGTTGAACTCCATAGTATTGAATTTAAAACAATCACTTTTTTTGGTTTTTAATGACTTGAACTCATAATAAAACTATTTACCCGACTGCAAGGAAACGGTTATGGCTTTTTTAACCGACTTCAAAAAAGGAGGAGGTTCTCAATTCGTCTGTATGTTTTTTTTTTTTGTGTGTATGTTACGCGATCATTCGAAGACGGCTCAACCGATTGAGATGATTCTTTTTGTGTTCGAAAAGTGATACCTCAGGGGTGGTCCCATAAAAATTTGGTGAGGATTTGATGAGAATCTTCGGAGTGATGAACAGAATTGCACCTCGAGAGTGCAGCAAATTGCTCATTTTTCGATTTCCACCAGTAGAATTGGCCCATAAACTAATAGTTACCGATAAATGGAATATCTGAAACCACCTTCTCATCAGAAAACTCTTCAATCGGTTACGATTACAGGTTACAATTTGAATAAAATATTCGCTTTTGCCTCGCCGGACTGGGTTTGAATGAATTTTGATAGAAAACCCTATCCTAAATGAAGATCTGATGAGGATCTTCGGAGTGATGAACAGATCTGCACAGCGAGATTCAACAAATTGCTCAGGTTTCCATTTCCACTAATAGAAGTGGCCCATACACAAAAAGGATGAATGGGGCATCTGAAAACACCTTATCACCAAACTCTTCAATGGGTTACGATTAGGTACAGGTTGCAATTTGAAGAAACAGTCGCTTTAGCCTCATGGAGTAGAATTTTCAGTGACAGTGGCACTAAAAATGGTTAAATAAAAAATAAATTAAAATTTAAAAAACCGACTTCAAAAAAACCTGAACAGAAAAACTAACAAAACCTGGAAAAAAAAACAAAAAAAGTGAAAAATAATCCATTTCGGGTCACTAAGACAGCAGATAACTTAAACATAAGTACTTACTTGGAAGTCGGACTGGGTGACACCATGTTTTCTTTATACCTCTCAACATTCAATCTAACCCAGTCAGACTTCCAAGTAAGTACTTATGTTTAAGTTATCTGCTGTCTTAGTGACCCGAAATGGATTATTTTTCACTTTTTTTGTTTTTTTTTTCCAGGTTTTGTTAGTTTTTCTGTTCAGGTTTTTTTGAAGTCGGTTTTTTAAATTTTAATTTTTTTTTTTTATTTTATTTCGATCGTCTTTTGTTTTTTTCGATCGTCTTCTGTTTTTATTTCGATCGTCTTTTGTTTTCGTTTTGATCGCCTTTTGTTTCCATTTCAGTAGTCTTTTTTCCGTTTCGGCCGCCTTTTGTTAATCACTTAGTTGAGTAGTTTGACTACGAGGAAATTCATTCCTTTTGGACCAACTAGTTTGACCAGAAAGTTTGTACAGCAGGAACGTACCGTTTTTCGCGTCTATGTTTGTTTTTTGTAATTTTATTTTTTACCGGATATATTTAATCGCGTTTATTATGTTGTTGTTCAAACCTGACTTTTCTAGAATTATACAGCTCTATCACAGGAAGACTGAAAAAAAAAATTTGATACCCAAAATATCATTTTGATTTATTAATGTCATTTTGATTTGTTAGTGTGTTTATTCATTTTGATTTATAGCGTAAGATTGTCGCTAGATCGCAGATCGCACCACGCGCGCATTTGACGACCCATTTGGCACAATGGTCACCATGCCGGACTACCAAACACAGGGTTGCGGGTTCGATTCCCGCCTCAGACGAGTATTTATGCTTAGAAATTTGTCTGTCGTCTGGTTGTTTCTATGTATTATAAGTATATATTTACAAAAGAAAAGTATATAACTAGTATATCCGTTGTGTAGCACCCATAACACAAGTCTAGTTACTTAGCTTGGGGCTAGATGGCGATGTGTGGAATGTTCTGTAATATTTATGTAATATTTATTTTGTGCAGAACTCATTCTGTAATCTAGACCAAACAGAAACGTAGCTAGTCATAAAAGAAATGCATTAGATTTTATTTACGACTCTATCCTCTCGCCTCGGCATTGAGTGCAAAACTTTTTTACCGCCATTTTTACGAGTTTTCGCGCCGGATGATTATTGGTTATTCAATGAGATACATTAAAAAGTGATACTTTAGTACTTTGAAATTAGTTTTCTTTGAAAAGATGGCGGTGGATGGCGCTGTTTCGATAACATCGTTTGTTAAAGCGTCTTGTCTATGTAGGTATGACTCATACACAAAGTAAAATGCACAGGTATATAATAGTAGATTATGCATCAAGGGCATAAAGCAATGTCTCTCAATGACTCTCGGGTTAACTCCCGAGCGGAGCGAGGGAGTTTAAAGTTAACTCCTGAGCGAAGCGAGGGAGTTAAGTAGAGTCCTAAGTGAAGTGAGGTGTTCAAGCCGCCCAAGACGAAAACATGCTTTATCCCGAGGTACATACTCTACTTTTCATACCGTCAGTCCATTTAATTTTTTAATTCTTGTGGTGACCAATTCCCTATATGAAAAAAAACCACTTTAAAAAAAATGGGGCAATTGCAATGAGATGGTAGCATGATGGTAAATATTTGATAGGTATTATAGGCAAAACCTATTTGCTTAGACCTAACGTAACAATCAAAATAAAAGACATAAATCGTGGTCTGCTAGATTTTTGTAGACCAATCAAATGACTTATTATAAATAAAACATATTTGCTGAGACCTTCAAAATTAAAACCAAGAGTTCACACGAATTTCAACGTTCCAAAATTCAAATCACTTTATTCCCTTGGCAGTTTCTTACAACACTATCTCCCTTGGGAATAATGTCTTGCTTTAAGTTGAGGTTAATGGGCTTTAATCCGTTATTAAAGTGCTGCAGGTGTAAAAAGGGTTATTAATAACTAGCAGCGATCAGCGGTTCCACACGCGTATCTCCCGATCCCGTGGGAATATCTGGATATAGTTTAATTATAATCGGTCCAGTAGTCTCGAAGCCTATTCAATCCAAACAAATATTTTCGTCCTGAAAATCATCGCGGATAGCGGATAAGTATCGGCATCCAACGAGGTAACGCAGACAGCCTTTGGGGCATTTAAGTCTAAATTGAGGTCCCTAGGGAGTTACCTAGGGACCCCAATTTAGACTTCACTACATATTATAAAACAAAGTCGCTTTCTCTGTCCCTTTGTAGGTTGCGGGTTCGATTCCCGCCAGGAACAAGTATTTATGCTGACCATAAATTCTTGTTTCTGGTTCTGGGTGTTTCCTATATGTATAATATGTATATATTTACAAAAAAAAAAAAAGTATATAAGTAGTTTATCCGTTATCTGGCACCCATAACACAAGCATTAAGTTGCTTAGCTTGGGGCTGGATGGCGATGTGTAATATGTCCTGAAATATTTTATTTTTTATTTATTTATTTTTTGTATGCTTAAGTCTACGCAACGGATATTGATGCGGTTTTTTTAAATAGATAGAGTGATTCAAGAGGAAGGTTTATATGTATAATACATGCATAATATAGCCGTGCGAAGCCGGGGCGGGTCGCTAGTAAATAAATATGCAGGACATTCCACGCCAAGTAACTAGACTTGTGTTATCGGTGCTAGACAACGGATATGCTAATTGTATACTTTTCATTTGTAAATATTTACTTATCAGAAACAACCAGACCACAGACAAATATCTAAGCATAAATACATGTCTGAGGTGGGAATCGAACCCGCAATTCTGTGTTTGGCAGTCCGGCATGGTGACCATTGTGCATTCTGGGTCTACAACAGACTTCTAATGTAGGTAGTATATTTAACTTTACCTAATTTAAATTTTTAAATAGATAAACTGGCATTTTTTACCTAATTGCTTGTAGTTGTAGGAAGCGAAACAAATGATTTAGTACTCGACTATAGGACACGTCATTCCGTGGTAAGTACCTAAATGGTATCTCTATAAAATATAAATAAATAAAAAATAAAAAAATATTTCAGGACATATTACACATCGCCATCCAGCCCCAAGCTAAGCAACTTAATGCTTGTGTTATGGGTGCCAGATAACGGATAAACTACTTATATACTTTTTTTTTTTTTGTAAATATATACATATTATACATATAGGAAACACCCAGAACCAGAAACAAGAATTTATGGTCAGCATAAATACTTGTTCCCGGCGGGAATCGAACCCGCAACCTTCTGCGTCGCAGTCGGGTGTTCGCCCGACGCGCCACAGAGGTCGTACCTAATTGCTTGTAGTTGTAGGAAGCGAAACAAATAGGACACGTCATTCCGTGGTAAGTACCTAAATGGTATCTCCATATTTATACACATTTGAACAAACGTCATATTACCATGTTTCAATAATTTTCTCTTACAAATAGAGTATAGTTTCAAATAACATGATTTGTTTAATAATATTAGAAGGTAATTTACATTAATACGGAATACTGTTTGAGTCGATTTGTAAACAGTGTTGAGAATATCAAGCTATGTTTAACGCATCATCAGAATTATACAAAATGATAGTGTATCATGTGAAAAACTACTCAATTGTAGGGTTGCCAACGTGTATTTACCAGAATATTAGTAGAGAAATATAGTAGGTACTCTAGGTACACGTCAGAAAGATATAGTGCCTCAATTGACAAAATTGACACTGAAAAATAAGTTTTGTAACCGTAATGTAAACTTAACAGTAATGTAAAGGTTGCCTGGAAGAGATCGCTTTTAGCGATAAGGCCGCCCATTGTGCCATATTTTTTCATTTTTAGTACCTATCTTATAATTTTCTAATTTTTATTTAACTTAATTTTTTTGTTTTAGTATCATGTAAGTACTTTGTTAGAATTAATTTTGTGTTTTGTTTTTATGGTACAATAAAGTGTTTTGTTGTTTATCTATCTATATTAAGAGGAAAGGGTACCGGGGGCTCTTTCCATACAAACTATTACAAACGTAGTCGACTGTTTTCTCCCTGGATAATGACACTAGAGCAAATATTTTTGGTGCATAAAACTTATAGCTGCCATGACTATGCCCCTATTTTTCGTTTTTTTTTAATTTTTAAATTTTTAAAATTTTAATTTCTATGATAATTAGAAAATGAAAAAAACCAAAACATAGGGGCATAGTCATGGCAGTTATAGGTCTTATGGCACAAAAATATTTGTGCTAGTATCATTATCCAGGGAGGAAACAGTCGACTACGTTTGTATGGAGAGCGCGCAGGTACCCTTTCACCTTAACTACTGAAACTAAGCCCTTAAGAAAGATATAAAAGTAAGGTGATTCGTTTTAGTTGTTCGGAATGGAAGGACAGAATTTAATAAAAATATTCCTATCGGACCAACCAAAAAAGTTGTGCCATTGGGATAGAAAAATAGTTGATCAAATGGAAGTGTTGATTTTGGAATGTTCAAGTGGCGCGTATTTAAACTTGAAAGAATTTGACATGTTTTGTTTTTTGTCTCCTTATTTTAACTCGACTACGGCTACGGCAAAAGGGATGAGAACTTCTTATTAAATTTTTGTATGTTTCGCTTTGGAAAACCAGTTTATCAGAGTAATGTGTAAAGTGAAGCAAGCGATCTTAAATTACTTAACTTTTCGAAAATTACGAGATTTTTTTTCGAAGTAACATAGAAATAACATTTTTTGTCAGACTAATATTTACTCCTCATCATCATCATCCGAGCGATGTTCCCGGTTGCATCCCTCTCAGGAGCCCGGGGTCCGCTTTCCTACTTTTACGCCTCCACTTCGCACGATCTTCGGCATCCTGGTTAGTAAGGCCATTTGCACGCATATCACCCTTTACGACGTCAAGCCAGCACTTCTTGGGTCTACCCAGTCTGCCACGGCCCGGCGGAGGCGCCATGGCAAGACATTTGTTCCCCACGTAACTAGCCGGTTTTCGCAAGACGTGACCGTACCAGCGTAGGCGACATTCTTGCAATTTATCTGCAATGTCTCGGACATGAAGGCTGCCCCGGATGCGGGAGTTCCTGACGCGATCCTTTCGCGTCACTCCACACATCCAGCGCAACATCTTCATCTCCGTGACACGCAGTTCCTGCTTATGTCGCTCAAGTACCGGCCACGCCTCACTACCATACAAAAGGACAGGTCTAATGATGGTTTTATAGACCTGTCCTTTTAGTTTAATCGGCATTTTGGGGTCGCAAATGACACCAGTCACCTAATATTTACTGTCTGAAATAAAGTACTTGGCGTACTATATTTTTTCTAACAGTGTATAGTACGTAGTACATACACTCGAAATATAGTTTAATACTATAATTTATACTATGGTTGACAACCCTACTTACTTGTGATGGGAAATATTTAACAAAGATGAGGTATAACGAATATCTATGCTATGAATGTGACACATTGTGTCAAAGAGCAAATTGTTAATGGATTGTCTACGCCCAATGTTCATAACTGAATTTAGTATTAACTATCCAAAAGTATAGTAATCTTGAACTTTGTGCCCAAAAAAAACCCATGAGTTTCTTGTGCCTTCTTCATTGGTGGGCGCGTTCCGAAGGCACATAGCCTAACTTAGCCTGTCACCAGGCTCTCTAGACACCTCATCAACCGATAGCTAACTGTTAAAATTTTCAAAGATGTTGCATTTCCGTTGCAGCTATAACAACAATTGGTATAAACAGAATAAAATGTCCCTAATGATTTTTTGTTTTACTGCCCTTATTTTATTTTATTTTATACTTATTATTTTATTGTATGTACCTATGGGTTAAAATTAAAATCTAACCAACTCAAATCACAGAGTTGGTTAGATTTTTAATTTAGAATATAGATCTTGGTTATCCGAAATAAATGCATTTTATTTTATTTATTTATTTAAAATCGTACGGAACTCTTTATGCGCGAGTCCGACTTGCACTTGGCAGATGTTTTTCATACATTCAACTCCAATTTTGGGGCTAAGAGCATTAGTGATCATCGCCTAAAGTTTTCCTTCAACAAAAAATTTCTCCCTACATAAATTAAGGTGAAAGGGTACCTGCGCGCTCTCCATACAAACGTAGTCGACTGTTTCCTCCCTGGATAATGACACTAGCACAAATATTTTTGTGCCATAAAACCTATAATTGCCATGACTATGCCCCAATATTTTGGTTTTTTTAATTTTCTAATTATCATAAAAATTAAAAAAAAAAAAAAAAAAAAAAAAAAAAAAAAAAAAAAAAAAAAAAAAAAAAAAAAAAAAAATAGGGGCATGGTCATGGCAGTTCTAAGTTTTATGCACCAAAAATATTTGCTCTAGTGTCATTATCCAGGGAGAAAACAGTCGACTACGTTTGTAATAGTTTGTATTGAGAAAGCCCCCGGTACCCTTTCCTCTTAAGTTGTTCAATTACCATCTTTACCACAATTTCCTGTCAAAACATCATCAACTTTGAACTTAAAAACATAATTACAAACAATAAATAACAAAAGAAACATTATTTAACACTGAAACTAAATATTAATACAATATTCTGAGAAATGTAACGTTTTACACATATAAATGTCATTACAGAATATAAAATTTACGAGTCGAAATGACTAAAATTATAATTTTACAGACGTTTTAACGATCCGCTCGCGTATGAGATGCTTTAAGTTACGTTTGTTGTGGTTTTCAGGGTTAATGGTGTGGGTAAACCTTTAATTCGTTATTGAGATAAGCTTGGGAATGTTTTCGATACATTATAATATGTCTCTCTCTCTATAGTCGGCCCCTCATGACTGAGGATCGTGGTCATCATCGGGAAGTCTGCATTTGGATCGGATGATCTGTCTCCAACGGCTTCTATTCATCGCATCTCTCACAATATTATGGAACTTGACGGCTGATGAGTCCTTAATCTGATCCATCCATCTAGTTGGGGATCGGCCTCGAGAGCGTTTTCCATCTGTGTTCCCGACCACGATTCTCCTGGTTCTCATCGCCCTTCCGTATCACGTGACCGAAATATGCCAGTATGCGTTGGTGGCAAATCGTGGACAAGCGCGTCTTCACTCCGAGCTGTGAGATAATATGTGTGATAATATGTCTAAAGTCTTGTATTAAGCCGAAGTGGTATGACCAGAAGCGCGACAGAGGTGTCTTAGAAACAGTTTTTGGATATCAACCACTGAAATCCATAGATATTCCTACTGTCGTAAAGGTGAAGAAATGCTTTGTATTGTCATACACTTCGCAACACGATTAGAGTGATTTGCCTCTATAGAAAAAATCGTGAAAATCCTAAAAAAATTGTTATTCTTTTGAGTTTTTTCAATTATACGGCGATTGTAAAGAAAAAACAAGTACAAAATTTATATTTTCATAAACTTTACATCAAATCCCATAAGGTAGTACAGATGGTTTTTCACTAAAATAGATGTGAGTCTTTTAATTACATAAAACAGTTAAAACGCTATTTCACCGCGCGCGGGGGAAAGGGATAGAGTCATCACGCAGCGCGCGGGTGGGAAAGGGATAGGGGTTTTCAGGTCCTACTTCACCTTAAGGGCGCGTTCAGATGACACGCGTTGACCACGCGCCCACCACGCGCATCACACGCGTTGACCACGCGTTGAACACGCGTTGATATTTGTTCTATACATAATTTGAGTCTTATGACACATCAATAGATCTCAAATTGCATTTCTGCAAGCAGGCGCGGTGCGTGCGCGGGGCGGGCGCTGAGCGTGCGCGGGGCGGGCGCGGGGCGGGCGCGTGGCGTGAGCGGGTGGACTTGATAAATGCAATTTGAGATCTATTGATGTGTCATAAGACTCAAATTATATAGAGAACAAATTTCAACGCGTGTTCAACGCGTGGTCAACGCGTGTGATGCGCGTGGTGGGCGCGTGGTCAACGCGTGTCATCTGAACGCGCCCTAACTGAGAAACAATTTGTGTACAAACACTGTTTGAGAAACAAAATATACTTACGTGTTTCTGAAACAAATTGATAATGTTTCTTTAAATGAATGTTGAATGAAATTGAATAGACTCCGAAACTGCTGGACCGATTTTGATGAAACTTGGTATGAGGATTGATTCATTTAGGAGTGTCATAGTCTGGGACTTTTTATCTCGATGTTCAAACGGGATCGGGAGCTGCTAGTCCTTAAGAGGAAAGGGTACCGGAGGCTCTTTCCATACAAACTATTACAAACGTAGTCGACTGTTTTCTCCCTGGATAATGACACTAGAGCAAATATTTTTGGTGCATAAAACTTATAATTGCCATGACCATGCCCCCCCTATTTTTTGATTTTTTAAATTTTTTAAATTTTAATTTCTATGATAATTAGAAAATGAAAAAAACCAAAACATAGGGGCATAGTCATGGCAGTTATAGATTTTGTGGAACAAAAATATTTGTGCTAGTGTCATTATCCAGGGAGGAAACAGTCGACTACGTTTGTATGGAGAGAGCCCAGGTACCCTTTCACCTTAATGCAAAAAACTACTGGACCGATTGTCATGAAACTCGGTATTAAGATAGCTGGAGATCTACATAGGCTACTTTTTTTGTGGGGCGCAACTATTAATTCAAATTAGATAGATAAATTCTTTATTGCAAATATCATTTTTAAATTACATCACTACATAGTATAAAACAAAGTCGCTTTCTCTGTCCCTATGTCCCTATATCCCTATGTATGCTTAAATCTTTAAAACTACGCAACGGATTTTGATGCGGTTTTTTTTAATAGATACAGTGATTCAAGAGGAAGGTTTATATGTATAATACATGCATAATATAGCCGTGCGAAGCCGGGGCGGGTCGCTAGTAAAATATAAAAAACAAAACTATGTATTATTGTAAACTTCAAACTGTTCATACTCGATTGCAAGTTCTTTAGCTAGACATTAACCAATATCTAATCAACCATGGTCCCTATCGCCGTATTAGTTAGTTATTTTTTGTTAAAAACAAAACTCCAATATTGTTAGAACCCATACAGAAGGATGGGATCGTAAAAAACAAACTCGAACGTAAGCACCAATCACGTCGGAACTGATCGTAAAAACTGAGTAAAAACCATGAAATAAACCCATTTCAAATTAAAGCAGAACCAACTAAATTATTAGTTCCGAACTTAAATCCCTAGTTTCAAATAATGAAGTTGAATTTGTTTGAAGTTTAATGTATTAGTTTTTATGTAATTTAAAATCCGAAATCTATATTTTTTTAAACTCTTTAATACAGGGTTATTGATAATTATACTAAAAAGCCATTAAGGACTACTTCTGTGTCCGAAACAAACAACTTTTGTTCTACGACTTTTTGGAAATTCGAAAAAAAAATAAAAATTTTGAGGTTATGTTTTTAAAAACCACTGATTTATTAAAAGAAAAGTCATTGAGACTAAGAACAGTAGATAAAACTTAAAAAATAAGAAAAAAAATTAAGGTTAATGACCTCTCCGCGTATGGCTGCTGATTTTCTGGTAAACCTAACCTCAACATTTTCAAAAAAATTGAATTTTCAAAAGTCGTAGAACATAAGTTGTTTGTTTCGGACACAGAAGTAGCCCTTAATGTTTTGTTAGTATAATTATTAATAACCTTTTTATAGGTGAGATTTGTACCGACATTTTGGTGTGATTTTGAGCCAAACATTTCCTATAGTTTTGAAGTTATCCAAAAATTAACAATTAAAACTAGTCTAGCATTGAAAACACAAAGAACTTTTGCCTCGAAATTACCCCAAAATATTGGTAAAAGTTTCACCTACAATTCCATCTCATCACTTTTGAGAAAAACAAAACACATTCGTTACAATTAACAATGTTAGTTGTATAAGCGACGGGTATTTCTGGCGCGTTGCGTTTGGCAGCATAAGCAGCCTTAAGGTGCTGCTGGTCGATCGTGTTTCCATACAAATGAATTTAGAGTGTTATCCATTTATTCTTTATGGCATTCGAAAAAACAAAAGTTAAATCTACATAACAAGTCTATATCTAGCCCATGTAGGCGACGAAATAGACAAATTATATTTAATTTGGAAATTATAGCCATCAAAACTTCAGTATTTTCAGTAAAAATAATGCGCATTTCACGGGTAAAATAGCTACGCCGGGAGAAATATAATATCAAATAAGAAACCTACATCATGTAGTAAATTTATCAATTAGTTTAAATAACTTAACTTTCAAAGGATTCATATTGCAGATTTTTCGTATTTTTCTAAATTCGAAAGGTCTGTTTACAAAATTTCCCAGCCCGTATTTTGTTCAAAACATCGTTACCTTTCACCTCTAGAGTAACACCCCGTCACGCGGGTAGCGGGGGGAGATGTAATCCAATGCGCGCTATAGCTTCACGAATACTTTTGTATAACTGGATTTACCAGCAATGTATACGTAACGATTTAGCATTCAATGTGTGTGTGATGCTATCGACAAATAGTCGTAATGTTTGTCAAAGTCGCACGGGGACCAATGAAGACAAGTGACAGTGATTTTGCCAACCAATAGTGAACTATTATCTGAATCTCGCATCCAATAAAAACAGTTTATACGACGAACCGACGACGAACGAGTACCTACCTACCTAGCTGGTGAATTTCATGTGTAATTTCGGCTCGTGTCATACCGTGAAGGTCATATCGTTCGCGCCAAATTCAAATTGCACAGCGCTAATTACCTACCGCAATATTTACGTACAAGTTGCGTAACTGTTGTACCGTTTGAGGGTTCTCTTTTTCACTATCACTACATAGTATAAAATAAAGTCACAAGTACGAGTGTCGAGTATGTACCTACTATGTACCCTGTTGTCTATTTTTTTTAGTTGTGTAATTTATATTTGCTATAATAGGTATAATAACTAAGATCAAAATATACATAAAAACAAAAAACGTCAACGTAAACATTTTTTGGAACCATAGTTCCATATCGCGCGTTATGAAAGGGGGTAGACGGAAAAAAATCTCACGAAAATTTGCAACGACACTTTTTGCTATTGTAAGCCGTGCGGCGTGCGCATGTTTCTCTGTCTGTCTCTCTCTCTCTTATAGAAAGCAAGCCAGATATTTTCATTTCTATTTCACATTTTTTAATTCAAATAGGCTTGTGTTATGGTGACTAGACACGATTAGGCTTGTGTTATGGTGACTAGACCCAACTAGGCTTGTGTTATGGTGACTAGACGCAATTAGGCTTGTGTTATGGTGACTAGACCCAACTAGGCTTGTGTTATGGTGAGTAGACCCAACTAGGCTTGTGTTATGGTGACTAGACGCAATTAGGCTTGTGTTATGGTGACTAGACCCAACTAGGCTTGTGTTATGGTGAGTAGACCCAACTAGGCTTGTGTTATGGTGACTAGACGCAACTAGGCTTGTGTTATGGTGACTAGGCGCAACTAGGCTTGTGTTATGGTGACTAGATGCAACTATTTCGATGCTTATGTATATATACATAGATCACTTTGAAACGTCTTAAAAACCAAAAGCTGTAACGACACTTTTTGCATAGAAAGCAAGCCAGTTATTTTCGTTTCGTCTTTCTATTTCGCATTGAACAGTGTGGTGTCGCGACGATTATTTGCAAAAAAATAATACATATTATTAAAAAAAAACGTGTGGCACTCGGGGACTGCCGCGGTAAAGCTATTGCATCGTGCATCAATATTGCATGTCAATAGTCGTCCGTTAT
The DNA here is from genome assembly GCA_907269075.1 of Idaea aversata. Lineage (NCBI taxonomy): Eukaryota > Metazoa > Arthropoda > Insecta > Lepidoptera > Geometridae > Idaea > Idaea aversata. Next base: position 4,637,553 of record OU026100.1, read on the forward strand.
TTATCGTCCGTTTTTGTAGTCCGTTTTTTGTCGTCCGTCAATAGTCGTCCGTTATTTATCGTCCGTTTTTTGTCGCCCGACATTTGTCGTCCGTCATTTGTCGTCCGTCATTTGTCGTCCGTCATGTGTCGTCCGTCATTTGTCGTCCATTTTTGTCGTCCGACATTTGTCGTCCGTTTTTGATCGTCCGACATTTGTCGTCCGACATTTGTCGTCCGTCATTTGTCATCCGTCAATAGTCATCCGTTAATTATCGTCCGTTTTTGTCGTCCGACATTTGTCGTCCGTCAATAGTCGTCCGTCAATATTCGTCCGTCAATAGTCGTCCGTTAATAATCGTCCGTCAGTAGTCGTCCGTAAATAACCGGCATTTGTCGGGGGAGTTAGGTTTTATTTTCGTTACGGAATTTCTTGATTCGGTCGCCGCGCCCAAGGCCGGCGATAACATCTATTCTTTCACTAATTATTTTTGACACAAAGTGGTACACTAGTTTTGTACCCTAACTTTCTAAAAATCAGTTTTTGTTTGATAAAAAACAATTTTCCAAATCGGTCCAGGCGTTCTCGAGTAATTCGCGAACATACATAAAAAAAATATACGCGACGAATTGAGAACCTCCTCTTTTTTTGAAGTCGGTTAAAAATTGTTCCTGATTTTGGGAGGGTAGGCGCTCGTGCCTGGCGGTCGCGTCGGCGTGTCGCGTGGCGCGAACGGGTCGCAGATTGTCTTCATACCTAACTAGCAGCGCTCCGCGGTTTCACCCGCGTAACTCCCGTTCCAGTAGGCGAGACGCGGATAGAACGCGCCCGGTCGTAAACTCGTGATAACTTCAAAACAAAATGTCCGATTCAAATGAATAAAACAGCAATTTACTGGTTCACTTCCGACGTCTACACTAATATAATTTATGGATCATTATGGATTTATTTCGTATGGTTTCGGACTTTTGAATTAGCATAAAAATAAGTCCGTTTTGTGTAATAAGTTTTAACCGACTTCAAAAAGGAGGAGGTTCTCAATTCGTCTGTATGTTGTTTTTTTATTATTTTTATTACATATTATAAAGGGCCGATTAGTAACTATTAGTACATAGTACATAGTAACTATTATGTATTCTGTGTATATAGGAAATCAAAATATCATTCATCACCAATTTAAAATTAGAATGCCTATCCAACTTTTGACATAGATAATAATTAATGCCTGTAGAATAGACAGAACATCGAGAATTTTTACTGAGCTCTGTGATGTTCCCTCTATTTTAGGTTTTTTTTTTTCAAATTTCGAACTTACAAAACAGGTAAAACGTACGTACTGGTAAGTTTGAGTCATAGAATTTGAAAGTAGAGGAACGCGCGACGACGGGGCGGGGATGTGAGCAATCATGCTATGTTTGTTTGATTTATTCGCAATACCTAAACACTGTTACACCGATTTTGATGAAATGAACGATGGCGCGACTTTCATGATTTTTCTTCTCTGGTAAAAAAGTGCTCAATGCGCCTAAAGAAGTTTTCACTTCAAAAATTGATAAGACCATGGAGACGGTTTTGTCTCGTTTTTATCTGTCTAATAATTAAAGGTACTCAGTGTTACACGCGCGCGCGTTGCGAAAGGAGGCTAGACGGAAAAATTAAGACTAAAAGTTGTAACGACACTTTTTGCATAGAAAGCAAGCCAGTTATTTTCGTTTCGTCTTTCTATTTCGCATTGAACAGTGTGGTGTCGCGACGATTATTAAAAAAAAATACAATTTATTCACTAATTCATCGAAAGGAACTTCGTTCCATCCGGGTGTCCCTTGACACCTCAAGTTTTTTATTTTCAACATGTTAGCTGTCTTTAGTTGGCCGAGTGGTATAAACCGCCACCCGCTACACCAACCGATGTGGGTTCGATCCACAGGTTACATAATGTTCAAATAGTGCTGCACAGGATTGTAAACGTTACGATGGCGGTGGACTTTTGACCGTTGATTGTACACATTCGCACGGCGGCGCTCACCACCGCACCGATCGCAAGCCGAGCACGCGGTGTTTACACTCGCGCAGTTCCGTAAGCTTCTTGTCACTGTGTGTGTGATGTGTCGCGCCGAGTCGCGCGGCGGTAACAACCGAAGCGAGCCCGAACGTGTTTATGTAATGTAGTGTGTGGCAGTGTTCTGACGCTGAAATTGTTGTATGCGTAATATCTTTATACTGCTCTTTACTGAGCCTTTCCTTTTCCTAAACAGTGTAAGGTGAAATAGCTATAATTTTAGCCACGTGCTTCCACGAGTTGAACCCGTCGAACAGGGGATCCTTAAGGTGAAAGGGTACCTGCGCGCTCTCCATACAAACGTAGTCGACTGTTTCCTCCCTGGATAATGACACTAGCACAAATATTTTTGTGCCATAACACCTATAACTGCCATGACTATGCCCCTATGTTTTGGTTTTTTTAATTTTCTAATTATTATGGAAATTAAAATTTAAAAAATAAAAGAATAAAAAATAACAAAAAATAGGGGCATGGTCATGGCTGTTATAAGTTTTATGCACTAAAAATATTTGCTCTAGTGTCATTATCCAGGGAGAAAACAGTCGACTACGTTTGTAATAGTTTGTATGGAGAAAGCCCCAGGTACCCTTTCCTCTTAAAGTTGATTGATATTTTGAATATGTTAAGTAGGTACTTATTAGGATCGCAGTTATCTAGTTCCATAGAAAGCAATGAAGCAAAGTTCTATCGAAATGCGAATAACAGAGGTGGAGTTATATGAATTCTCATAAACGCGGGTTATAAACGTTGGATCCACTTACTTTTATTGCTAAACTACCTACGGGATATGTTTAGTCGGAATTATTTGTTATTATAACTTAATATGGTACGGGTATTGCTCACCATCTTAAGTTTTCATGAACCAGATTGTACCATCTACGTTTTCCCTACAGATGTTTATTTATTTGGAAATCCAACAGCTATTATAAGAATTTAACAACAACAGTTTAATAATAGAAAGCCAATTACAGGATCTCACGAATAAAAAATAGAATAATCTAATAAGATAAGGAGTGAGCGTTCGCTTTCGACTATACCTCCTACAAGTCATATAAAAAACGGAATAAAAAAGAAATTAAAGAAAACAAAAAAATTAAAATAAATAATAAACATCATTCATCAGCAAAGAAATGTTTAGCTAACCGCCGCCTTACCGTCTCAGCACCAGATCTTTGACAATTTTATCCACCAGCCTATTGAAACCGTAGCAGGCCCGCCACAGGTAAGCATTCTGACTATAATTGGTACCTACTAAATTGATTGAAAGGATCTTGTAGGTAATAATGACGGAACTCTCAAATTAATCATACTTAATAAATTTGGACAATCAATTCGATTCGAAGCAAGGGCGGATCCAGCTTTGGCGCCAGGAGGGGGTCACATAGTCAAGTCAAGAACTTATAATTTAATTTTGATAGCAATAGATACAAGTAAAAAGTAGGTATTTTATTAATGTACGTACGTACTGTACTTAAAAATATTTATTCTTTATTGTACATTTGAAAAACTTAACATATTATAATAACCTTCACATACAGGGTGTCCGGTAATGAATGGCCAAGCAGGCACCTACGGCACATGAGTAACTAAGACCAGAGCCTAAGGTTGTTCTAGGCTGTCAAAGTTAATACGTAATTGTGACGTAATCATGTAGGGTTGGCACAGGTGGATTATGTTAAATAAAAAAAATGTGTATCAGTGTCTTTTATTATGGGCGTTTATTTTGGCGCGGTGACAGTGTAGGTAATCTGAATTTTGATAAAAAAAATGAAAGTGGGTACGAAACGTAATAAATTAGCAGGTAATGAGGAGCATCAAATTAAGTTGAAAGTAGCGGCTTTATAAATCAGTTAAATCCTTTTTAACTTAAATTGCTATGAATTTATCATTCTGGTAACTGAATTTATTGATTTTTTACTCAGCTACAAGCAAAAAGATAAGACAATGAAAAACAGAAAAAGTGTTTCAAAAATTTAATTTCAGACAATCAGAAATTAAGGTGACCTGAATAATTAAATATCTCAGTTACTATAGGATTTTTAATATAAACGCCATCTAAAGATTTTTAAGCATATTGTTCCATGAAAATAATAGATGGTGAAGTGACACTGAAGCTAAAAATGAAGGTTACATTTGTGTGAACGCAAGACGTGAGAAAAATAAAAAAAAAAGTTTTTAAGTGTTAGCTGCAGAGATATAGCTGTTTCAAGTTTGACAGCTGTCAGTTGGAATGAAGTCCTCGACGAGACCTATCACTTCCCTGTAGAACCACCAGCCCAGGACCAACAGCTGCAGAGATATAGCTGTTTTAAGTTTGACAGCTGTCAGTGGTGTCGTTACAAAAGTGTCGTTACAACTTTTGGTTTAATTTTTTCAGTCTAACCCTCTTTCACAACGCGCGGTATGGAACTATCGTTCCAAAAATAATAAATGTTACTACTTACCTAGTGGAGTTCATAGGATAGTTAAAAAACGATATGTTTTTATGTCTTCTATTATTATTCATACACACAGTGCAGTACACCATATTTACAATTTTTAAAACCTTTACAATAATTATAAGATAAAGCTATAAAACACGCGACGCTTGAAGTTTACCACATGCATGCGTGTGTCACAGCCCTATAGTCGGGCAGTGTTTGGGCACTATCCGAGCCAGTATATACCGGTTTCTCTCCGTACGTCACGGGCCGCCAGTGCTCAGGCACACACGCGCGTTAAGCTTGTAGTAGTGTACTTATCAAAGAGCCTTGTATGACACCTTACCCTCTGGTCTTAGTTACTCATGTGCCTACGGATAGAGGATACTGTGCCGGATCAGAAAAACGAAAGTTATGTTCTATGAAAATCTCTCGGTTTCCGAGATATCCGCCAAATTAAAAAAAATAAAAATTTCACTCAGTTCTCTATGTTTTGTGATGCCAAAACTGCAAATGAAGGAATTATCCCAATCTGTTTTTTGGATTATATTTGGGTAAAGTAGTAGTAAAGGTATAATATGTGGTATTACCAGTATTTAATACCAAATTAATTTCTAATAAAATGAGCAAGAGCATGCTTCCAGGATAAATGTGCTATCGAATGCAAACAATAATTTTTATGATACATTGAAAGTTTTTTTTAAACTAAGTTGAACTCAAACTTCATGATTTTTTAATTATTTAACCTGAACTTTAAGCTTTCCCGGTGTAAAAAAAAATGTATGGTCACCCTGGTGTCAAATTAAAAAAAAATTGCCTATTTATTGAGATTCTAAAATGATATAATATGTGGTATTGCCAGCATTTAATACCTAATGGTTCCAAATTAAAAATAATTTTTAATTTGGCACCAGGGTGACCATACATTTTTTACACCGGGAAAAGTTAAAGGTTTTAACCTTTAACTTTTCCCGGTTGTCCCGGTTCAGGTTAAAAAATTAAAAAATCATAAAGTTATATTATTCAATCTTAGTTTAAAAAAAAGTTTCAATGTGTCATAAAAATTATTGTTTGCATTCGATAGCACATTTATCCTGGAATATTATCCAAAAAAGAGATTTGAATAATTCCGTCATTTGCAGCTTTGGCATCAAAAAAACATAGAGAAAGAAGTGATTTTTTTTTAAATGGCAGATATCTCGGAAACCGGAAGACTTTCATGGAACATAACTTTCATTTTTCTGAACAGGCGCACAGTGTCCTCTATCCGTAGTTGCCCGCTTATCCATTCATTAACGGACTTCCTGTATATTGCCATCTCGTTGAAGTTAAGTCGTTCCGATTCCGATTGAGGTTAGGTCTAGCTAGACGTTAATGGCGCGGTAAAATTCAAATTTTCGATGCGTTCGTTCCCAAACGTTGGTCATCATACAAAGTTATTATATTAAATTAATTAAATATTGAAGGTATGTATAGTTAGTTACATAAAATCTGTATGTTGACCAAATATAAAATACTAGCGACCCGCCCCGGCTTCGCACGGCTATATTATGCATGTATTATACATATAAACCTTCCTCTTGAATGACTCTATCTATTAAAAAAACCGTATCAAAATCCGTTGCGTAGTTTTAAAGATTTAAGCATACATAGGGTTGGGACATAGGGACGGGGCGAAAAGTTACTTTTATTTTATACAAGGTTCAAGGTTCAAGGTTCTTTATTGGTAAAAATGGATTTACTAATGGATTTACTATGTCATTGTAGTGATAATAAAATATATAAAATCATTATGTTCAATTAGTGGTCCACCTAAGTCCTGGAACCAGCTAAGGGGGGGGTCATGACCCCCATGACCCCCCCTGGATCCGCCCTTGATTCGAAGTTACCTTAAAAAGAAACACCATAATAATATCTGCTATTTCACGCCGTTTTAATAATGGGAGAAAATGAAATTTTCAAATAGTATTTAGCTTTATCCTTCCTAATGCCTCTCTAGAGCAATTATTAGTGTACTTTAAGCACCAATAAAATTGTTATTTTTGTTAAAAACTAGGTTTGTTGTACACATGCTCCTCTGTGATTTTTTTCCTAACAACAAATTACCACTAGAAAAGAAGAGGCTCACAGCTAAGCCACTCTCGCTGATCGTTTACGGTCGTGCGAGTTAAGCGACGCCTGGCGCGGTCATTACTTCGATGGGTGACTAATTAGTAGCGTGACAAAAATGTGTTTTCGTGAGTCCCTCCGTGCTTCGGAAGGCACGTTAAGCCGTTGGCCCCGGTTGCTACCTCTAGTTGCAGTCGTAGGGTCAAGTTAGAGGTCTTAAGGCGATCTGAAAACTCTAACAATAGGTGAGCCACACCACTATACGAGAAGAATAAGAAGACCACTAGAAAATATGATAAGATAACAGAGTGAGGGTTATGAGTATGTAAAACATAGGTTTTATAAAAATAAAAAAAACTCTAAAGCAAATGTTGTTAATGTTATGTTATTGTTATTATTGTGTTTTCACTAAAAACTAAAACAAATACACTAAAAAAGCAATCTCTAAAAATCGTATCCTACCTACAACAATAATAATAAACACAACTAGCAAACTTAAATGGACTAAAATTCAAAACCATTACAAAAGATCATAAATTCAAAGTTTTAATTTATGTAAAACTATAACAACTTTGATTAACCTATCATAATAAAAGACTAATTTAAAAAATAATTCTACCCTAAAAACTATTAACTAAGGTCTAAAATTGCATAATACTTGCAAAATAATACTTCACCGCTACTAACTCCCTAATTTACTGCAAACGCAGGACAGTCCCGTTTTAAATCAAACTGACCTCAGTTGTTTTACGAGCGCATGCGCAATCAACGCTCAGCATAAATTGTTTCAAGTGTTTTATATTACTAAGGACTTTGTACTAATCACTCTGGTAGCGTGTTGCGTGAGTTTGAATATTTATAATAAGAAATGTTCCTTGAAATCCGGTAATATTATGTAAAATTATTCAAAAGTTATGATTAAATCTGAAATAGTTAGCGTTTAACTGTCCACGCAGTAAAACTTTCAGAGGCAAAGTCTGTTGAGATCTCCGATTTATTGCGTTTGTTGCATGTAGCTTGGGAAAACTGTTTGTTAGAAAGAGAGGGATAATCTCACAGTTATACAGTAATTTAATATCAACAATATTTCTTCCTACATATCACTTACTTAACGCCTTATTCGATTTAATGCCAATTTTCTTATTCGCAATAAAATATATCTTAATTATGCATCGGAAAGACTTAACTCTAAGTCACCCTACACCCTAGAGGTACCGTTAATCTAATTTATGAATTTCTGCAGATTAGCACTGCGTAAGTTACTAATCTTTATGTGACCTAAGTTATTAATTTACGGACATTTGAATAGGTATTTTGTCTAATATAATATTTGAAAATTATCCTTATTTTAATATAAATGGGTTTAGAAACGAGTTCCACTCTTCGGTTTAAGCTTTGATGTAGACAACCTCTGTGATCTGTTCTTATAATGTGCTTATGCATTTAATTACCTTATTTTTGTTGCAACCAAAAAAAAATTAACGTAAAGCCAAAATTTTTGTTACAACTAAAAAAATGTTTATGTAAAAGCTAAAGGCGACTCACAGTCTGTTCATTAATGCCTGTCCCTGAACCCTTTCCCCCAAACGGGGACAAAAAGGAATCGTAATTCCCGATTTCGGAATTAAATCCGGGGTGGCAGTAATAAAATATTACTACCTTATCTCAGAATTTTGGAACTTGATTCAGATAAAATTCATACATACTACAGCTTTGCCATTGTCGGGTAAAAATTACTAGTGTCAAGTTGAAATGACATCGATTTTTATGACAGAAATCTAAATAAAAAAAAACTCTGTACCAAAAAAAAAAGTAAAAGAGGCATCGTTTTGATACGCCTAAGTTCCAATCTCATTCACCACACGATTTTATTAAAAACACCGCCTTTTCAAAGTTAATTCTGTAATTTTCTTTAATAAAACTTGATCGTATACGAACCGTAGTTTATGAGTGAAGGCGGGCCAATCGCGCATAAAGTATATAAAATGCTTGCAGCCGTGCACTGGTTTAACATCAGCTTACAATGTTTAATCGAAAACGAAATATAATAAATATTATTCCTCTTTTTTTATAAATGATGGTCATCCTATTAATGGCGACACTCCCTGGAATTTTTTAATTAGTAAACTTTGTTGATATTGATTGAGATATCAGTGACTTACAATCTTTTTTACTGAAATGTACATTAGTGTAAAATCATTTACGGTTGAAGCAAATGGTTCTAAGTTCTAATTCACACAAACTTCAAAGTTCGTCTTCGTAAACACGCCTATATAGGATAAGTGTGTTCGAAGGGTGTGTCTACCGAAAAGAATGACTCAACCGGGAAAAGATTTGTAGGTACGAAATGTCAGGAATGAAAATATAAGTTATCAAAATCCATAATTACAATTAAAAACAAAAAAAAATCTTTATATTCCTTTCCTTTTTTTTTGTTGCTTATATTTTTTCCCCTTTATATAAGTCTTCCATTCGTCATTCGTCACACCATAACACAAGCCCAGATAAGCTATATTATTATTAAATACCTACTGTTTCCTAAGTTACCATGACGCATGACGTCACACAATATTACCGTGACACTTTTTTATGAATGCAGGTGTTCCACCAATTTATTAAATGTTTTCACGTCAAAAGTTAAGATGAAAGGGTACCTGCGCTCTCTCCATACAAACGTAGTAGACTGTTTCCTCAAAACAAAAAATAGGGGCATAGTCATGGCAGTTATAGGCAAAAATATTTGCTCTAGTGTCATTATCCAGGGAGAAAACAGTCGACTACGTTTGTATGGAGAGAGCGCAGGTACCCTTTCCTCTTAAGTTAAAATAAGTTTTGAAGAACAATACATTCGGAGCGCATGTGAATAAGACACCCACACAGATATAAAGTTCGTAAATAAGGCGCAGTACAGACTGCCGGACGCGTGTTTACGTTAAAATCACGCGCGCATGACCACACGGCTTACATTCTAAAAACAATAACAAGCTAAGCTATAGGGAATTGTGGGGATTGTTAATTGAAAACTGTAGTTTATAGGTATTATGTACCCACCTACATCGATTATGGATTTTTGGTATATTTTTATGGTCAGTTCTGATTTAGATAGGTACATAAGTGCGACAATTTTATTGGTAGTTTGTAGTATTAGCTGTGGGTGTTCCTAAGATAATAAAATAAAAAAATAAAAAATAAAAAATCTATGTTATTAAAAAAAAATCTCATTAAGGAATATCTGATTCCCTGGTATTGACAGTTAATTCAATTTATTCAGATTCAGGTATAGAATTCTTAATTACATTATGAAAATAATTAAAGTACAAAAACTTAAAAAATGTTAACAATAAATACTCACTTATGTTGCAAATTACATAATAAGAATGTCAAAATTATAAATGCCAATGAAATAATAAATAGGTAAAGAAATTTTGAATTAAATACCTATTTATTATCACAAAAATGTAATTAAATCAAATTAGTCAGAAAATTCAGTTATTGACCATGAAAACACAGTAATTGTCATACTGAGATACAGTTATTGACCACATAGAAATAAAAAATGAAAAATGTTCAAAAATCCTAAACGGCTAGACCGATTTTTATGAAACAAAAACTATATTACTAATTAAACATGTAACTATCATGAAATAACAATTACATAAAAATCTGTTAATTAGGTACTGAGATATGACTACAAGTACACAGACATAAAAAACAAATAGCAGTGACACTTATAACACCCTATTTCGACATTCAAGGTCTAAAATATAATAAAATTATAGACTCTTTGGTCATATTTTAAAACTTTAAGTAATTTACACCTAATTCTGCCTCTCCTTTTCTTATTATATTAAAAAAGTCTTCATTTTCTTGATCACTGTTTTCATTATCATTAATGTCTTCATCATTTTCCATAATAAAACATTTGTGGCAGAGAAAATTATCCCCTTCTTCTTGAGGTATATGTATATGATGAGACTTCGGAATGCATGACCTGTGAAAAGCTTTTGTACATTCGCAACATCGTAATTTTATAATTTTCACCACTGCTTTGCATGCCCCACAGGAAGACAAAGGAGATTCAAGTTTCTTTTTCTTTTCCAACTTTTTTGCCTTCATTTCTTCTATTTTCCTCTTTTTATCTTCCTTCTTTTGCTCTCTTTCCAATTTCTTCTCTATTTTTTCTAACTCTAGTCTTTGTTTTTCTTTTAGCTTGTTCTCCAGAATCCTTTGATATTCTAGCCCTGAAATATGATAAGGCAGCCTTTCGACGTTACGTTTTCCTTTCCTAGACGGTGTTGAAGGTAATCTCAAAAAGTCTTTTATGTCAGTAGCTGTTGAACATGATGGCTGATTCAAGTTATTCTCGCTGTCACATGTATTTGGTACTCCGAGGTCTCCTAAAGTGATAAGGTCTTCAGTAGGTAGAGTAGCTGCAGCAGTTGTGTTTGCTTCTTGGATCGAAGGGTCCTGGGATCTGTATTCTATATCATTGTTAAATGTGTTGGTTCGTTCTTCGGTTTCACAGGTCTGATAGTCACAATTATTATTGTGTTGTTCATCCATAGTTTCTCGCTGCAGAATATTATCTTGCTCTTTGTCGCATTCTAGAAACTCATCTATAAATCTGTTTATTCTTTCATCGCTTTCAGTGAATACATTGACAATTTCTTCTCTTTGCACATTGTTTGTAGAAGTTGTCGGTATTGGATCAATGTTTTCGCCTTCGTTACTTCCAATAGCTTTTAAATTTGCGTCTTCGTTGGTGTTAGGTTTACTATTATAAAACTCCCAAATTTGGTAGAGAATAAAAAATGATTCATTGTTCTCCACATCCTGTAATATGTTTTTGATATCTTTAAACTTTGATATCATCTCTGGACCAACAATCTCCATAAATTTTGAAAATGGCAGTGTTCTATCAGGTTCATTGTTAGAAGTCTCTGTATTTTCTGTTGTAGAAGGAACCGGTTTTGGGGGAGCTATGCATTTAGAATAATCTACAGCATTAGGATCAAATGGGTATAGACCGCAAGCTCGGAAGCCATTGATTATACAGGCAGGACTTATTTTGTCTGTAACTTTTTTGAGAATCAAAGCAAAGTTTTGTTTTGTCACTATTTCACCCTCATCTTGCTGCCATTCTTTAACTGCTGCTTTCCAAAACTGCTTTACAGGTCTAAAAAGAGACACATCTGCCGGTTGCAGGATCCTTGTTGAATTTGGGTATAGAGCAAATATCTCTATTTGAAGGGAGCGAGCTAACATGCTTAATTCGTAGGTTAAATGCGATCTATGACCATCTACAAATAACAAAACTGGAAACTTGACGTTATTCTTTACCAAAAATGGATGAAAAATATGCTGGATTATATATTTGAATGTGTCTGCCGTCATCCATCCTGAGCTGCTCGTAGCTACACCCCACTCATTAGGAACAGTTTGTCGAATTCTGTCAGGTAAACGTTGATAAGGGTACACGATCGTAGGCAGTACCATTTGTCCATCAGCTGATATTGTAAAGAGCACCGTCATACTTTCTTTGGCGTTTGCTTTCTCGACTATGTAGACATTCTTAGCCCCTCTTTCAGAAAAAACTTTGCCGGTATTTGGACAAGATCGAAAACCACTTTCATCAGCGTTAAAAATTCTGGATGGGTCTTCGAGAATGTCCAATAGATCACATTTAATTAGCTCAGTCATAACCAGATTAAACCAATTTCGTATGTCTGATTCTGACACACAGGCACTGGCATAAGTAACCGCCTCTGATGCTCTTTGAGTTATCCTAGGATGTCGTTTCAGGAATCCTTTCAACCATCCTTTTCCAGGCCTGTTTTCTTGGAATGGAGTCTCTCTAGGATGTTGATTGAGATAGTTTTGTACAGAATCTAAAATATCATCTGCTTTTCTAGGAAATCCTCTTTTGCTCATATCAAACAACCATTCTTCTATGGCCTTTTCTTCTTCTGCAGTTAGAAAAGGTAATGGTCCAAAAGCGTTCTTGGAGTTCGGGTTTAGAATCCGAAAATGTAGTGTTGCTTTAGGTACACCATATTTTTTAGCAGCTGCTCGAACCGCAGAGCCATTATTAATTTCTTCTAGAGCCTTTTCCAACTGTTCTTTGGTATATTGAGGTAATTTAGGCATGTTAAATCAGTCTGAAAGAAAAAAAATTTAGTAATTGACCACCTTAAGTTCAGTTATTGACCACCCCCCGGTCAATAACTGAACCGATGCAGTTAGAAAGCTGAGATTTTGAGAGACTTTATATTTAACCGTAATAAAGCCGAAAATGCATTAAAAACGCATATATAGGAAAATCAGTTATTGACCGGGGGTGGTCAATAACTGAATCTCTAACAAAAAAAAATCAGTAATTACCCGGCAATTTTTTTTAAGGTTAGAATTAGTTTACAAACTTTAAAATAGCACTCAATTAATAACAATTCAATTACCAACAGATATATCTGCAGATCACAAGCCTAAACAAACAGGTTACTGAGAAAATAACAATTTTTTAAACCACTTACCTTAATTTTTTCGTAACGAACACCCACACTTGTTAATTTTTTTTTGAACTGACCTCTCCAAGGAAAAATGATGCCATCTAGGTCAAATGTCATGAACTAATTCGAAAGTAGGATAATTGAAGAAAGTTTTGTTGTCTTTTTCACTCACGTACGATCTCCCATTACCTTATTTCATTCATTTTTGCCTCGGATGGTCAATAACTGTCGCCTGTCTAATAACTATAGCAATCACCCTATTTGATTTTGATATTATTTGTTTTATTGTCTATGACTCAGATATATTCCCTTTCGTTTAATGTATCGTAGGTGCAAGTATCTTAACTCAATCATTTTTTATAGCGTGTAGAAGTTTTTTTTTTCCTTAAGTGGTCAATAACTGTATCATTCACCCTATCACAAAAATAGCTAGTATTGTTAAGTTTTATTATACTACCACGAAATAAGCTAATTCTTTCAGAATACCACGTCAATGCCTTTACCATTGAAACAATCATTTCCAATTAGGTACTATCTAACAATCACTTACTTACTTATAAAGTAATTAATTAAAGTATTTATCAAGTTCTCTGTTTTAAAAACAGTTAAAACATAAAACTGCACATAGCAGAGCAATTTCATACATTTTGTTGGAAGTTTTCTGAAGTCCAGTTCTATCGATATGCGACTATCGCTGAATAATCCATGGTCTATCAAAAGTTCATTAAAAACCGATAGTATCGATAGCCTATCGATACAGTCGATAGCTCAAAACGAGGCAATACAATCGATACTTAATCGATAAATAAAAACTATCGATAGTATCGATACTGGCAATACAATCGATAGTATCGATACTGGCAATACAATCGATAGTATCGATACTGGCAATACAATCGATAGTATCGATACTGGCAATACAATCGATAGTATCGATACTGGCAATACAATCGATAGTTATTTTATTTTCAAGCAACAATACTATCGATAATATATTAGTACTATCGATTGCAAATCTTTAATACTATGGAGTATTGCCACGTTTTGAGCTATCGAGAGTATCGATACTATCGATTATATCGATACTATCGATTATATCGATACTATCGATATAATAGGTTTTTCAGATGAAAACTATCGATAGTTCGGCAAAACTACGCGAAGCAGAACACTTCCATACATTTTGTTCTACGTTTTCTGAAGCCAAGGCAAGTCTATCATTAGGTAAGACACTATTTACGATCAATTTAACTCGTATTTTCTTCCGACTTTATTGCTCAATTCTAATGAAAAAGCGTGCGAAGCTTTAAAATTGTTAAATATCGGTAAATGAGGCAGATGTAACGTTTGAAAGAAATTAAATATGTTCCTTATACGTGTATAAAATCTGTTAGAAGAGTAACCAAATGACCGACGGTCTGTGACGTCACAAATAATACGTCGAAATTTGTAACGGATGTTGCTAATCTAAGCTCTTTTTAACCGACATAAAAAACACGTATATAAAAAGTACATCCATACACTGTTTAAATGTAAGTATATAAAATCTGTTAGAAGAGTAACCAAATGAAGGACGGTCTGTGACGTCATAAAATACGTCAATTGTAACGGATGTAGCTAATCTAATCTCTTTTTAACCGACTTAAAAAAGAGGATGTTCTTAATATTCGATTGTTAATTTTTTGTTGGTTAAGTTATTATGCAATCTTAAGTTATTAATATTTTCAAAAACGGTTTGGTTTTAAACAAGAAGTTTTCACGTCTCATCCTATTTATTATTACTGAAAAATAATTTTAATCCTACAAAAAACTTATGTTTTTTCGTCCGTACCCAAAGAGTAGAAACGGGACTATTTTTCTAAGACTCCACTGTCTGTCTGTCCGTCTATCAAATGGTTGTATCTCATGAACCGTGATAGCTAGACAGTTGAAATTTTCACAGATGTTGTATTTCTGTTGCCGCTCTAACAAATACTAAAAAAAAAATAGTTGTCTGTAAAGTCGGTTTACGGACGATAATTTTACGTGATAACGTCATAAGAAAACATTGATGGTAACCATGGCAACGATAAAACGTTGCTATAGTTACCTTGTCAATAACATGAGGCGTTCCAGTAACGACGCGTGACGTCACACTTTTTTGAGATTGCAGGTGTTCACCAATTTATAAAACGTTATCACGTCAATAATGGTACGGATCCGCGATTCCGACTCGCACTTAGATATTTGTTTGTAATTTCTACACGGGTACCTATAAGAAATCGTAACCATAAATCACAAAACTCCGTAAATATAATTCTAAAAATTCTAATTATAATTCCACGTACATGTGTTCTCCCCTTACTCTTACCGTTTGATTTAGAGGCATGTTTGTTGTCTAACATCCGGGGCGACCGATGTATTTGCAAATCTTGCATTGTAACAACTTTAGTATTTCGAAGTACTTCGAAGTACAGTATGGGTTATAAGTAAATTATCAGTTTGCTACAATAATACTATCAACAAGTATTGGACTTACGACCTTCTTCTAATAGACGTTGTACACAAACATAAATTTTCAAAATTACTAGTTTTAGCTTCGGGTGACCAAAGGGCTGGCTATCTCGGACAACGGATAAGCATCGCGCCATCCAACGTGGTAACGCTGCCAGCCTTTTGGGCACATTTCCTAGGGACCATTTGGACTTTTAATTTAGTATAATAAGTAAAGTAGGTATAGTTTATTTAATTAACTTAAGTTTTCGTCATTTAATTGTTATTTAGTTCTACGAGTATAACTAAATAGCAATTAAATGACGATTATCTATATAATAAACAAACATAAATACTTCAATTAAAAGTACTCAGTGTGATTATTATTTTCAACATGTTAGCTATGTCTTTATTTATGTGAGTGGTATAAGCCGCCACCCGCTACACCAACTGACGTGGTTGGATTGTAAACGTTACGGTGGGCAGAGACTTTTGACCGTTGATTGTACGTCGAAACTTATGGTTTAGGTAGGCGCGAATAATATTATTGGCGAGAGTAATTGAAAGAGAAGGAAAAATTGACACAGTTTGTAAGACGAGGCTGTATGGGCTCAGCACCTTTTGCCATCTCTGACAAGGTAAATAAAAAAACCGGTCAAGTGCGAGTCGTACTCGCGCGCCGAGGGTTCCTTACATTAGTTTCAACTCTCTTTCTCTACCCTTGCTATGGTAAATAGCGTTCCTTCCACTCGACACCACCAAACCGACACCACCGGTGGTGTCGTATGGAATCTCTAGTCCATACGACACCACCGACTATTAGTGAGGTTACCTACATACAAAGTTGTTGAAATGAAAACTCCAATTAAGTTCAAGCAGTTTTATTAATGAGGTATGTCATTTGATAAAGTTTATATTTATCTGTCACTCAAATGGTCATCTTGACATTGTTCATTGCAATTTGCATATTATTGTCTTTCCGTCCGAATATTTTAATTTTTCACAATGGACATGGATACTAATACTGACGACATAAAAAGTTCATTAAGGCCTATTACAAGCACGTAACAATAATTGTGGACACGCTGGAAGACTAGTTTTCCGGTCCGTTCTTTAATACCTACATAACTACTTACTTCACTTAAATAAAAAAATAATATTTCATAAACTCTGTTTTATTAATTAACTAGCTGCGCCCCGCGGTTTCAACCGCGTAATAATTTTCTACGCAATTTTCTTAATATTTTCTTTCATAAGAACCTTCTTCTGACAATAACAAACACAACAAAAAAAGAATTGGCCAAATTGGTCCTGGCGTTGTTGAGTTATGCGCTTACCAACACATTTTGCGATTCATTTTTATATTATAAGATTATCGTTTAACTATAGATAACTTGAAATAATAACTTTGGGGTCGGATCAATGTATGTGATGTTGTTTGATATTTATTTATTTATTTATTATTTCAATGAACTGGGAGCTGTTTGTAAAAAACACGCGTTACTGGACATCACTAGGGTGGTGTCGTATGGACTAGAGATTCCATACGACACCACCGGTGGTGTCATTTTGGTGGTGTCGAGTGGAAGGAACGGTAAATAGTTACCAATTTAACTTGACCCTCTATTTAGTTTGGGCACTCTACTCATGTGGTTTGGGAGCGTTTGTATAAGTACTATAGAGAGTATAGGGTCGCCTTAATTTTCAACTTCTATATTTTTTTTTTTTAAGTTGTACTGTAAGACTTTGCTTTGTGTCAAATTTCGTGATTCTAGGTCAACGGGAACTACCATATTGGTTTTCGACCTAAAACCTACAGGGTAGGTACTTCCGGTTGACCTGGAATTGTCAATTTTGGTTAAAAGAAAGGCACAAGTAAAGGGAAACTTCCGAAATAATAAAAAATATGAAAATTAAGGTACATTTTAGTACTTACAAGTTTTCGCGAAAATGTAAAGCCCATAACTTTTTATCGTGTTAACTCAAGACCTTAATGTCATACACCTAGGGACTATAGACCTCAGTATCTGGTAAGAATTTCAACTTGCTAGGTCCACCCGTTCCTGAGAAATCGATGGTGACACACGGACAGATAGACATACAGACAGACGGACAAGAAAGTGATCTTATAAGGTTTCCTTTTTTACCTTTTGAGGTAAGGAACCCTAAAAGGAATAGAGATAGTCTTAAACCAACTTCTTTTTTTTTATACTTTCTTTTTTAAACTAAGATTTTTACGAAACTTGGTATGAGACATTGGAACCTGGGAATAACTTTGTAACCGACTTTAAAAAAGGAGGAGGTTCTCAATTCGTGCCTCGCTCGCGTTGCTAGTAATGGATAAGCGAAAAACTTTAATAAAATATACGAGTGGATTTAAGTTTAAAAAATAATTAAAATAGATAAAGAACTGTGGACATTAAATTTAAAAAGTGCGAAGTGGAACAATGTATTTTTGTTTATTACAACTGTGGTGGTTTATATTATTAGGTGGGTGTATGATATTTATGGGAACATAAATTGAAATCCAGTGTTACCTAGTTGGAAACCTTGAAAATAGATAGTTTTGAGAAAGGGGTTGAAATATTTTTGTAAGGAGGCTGATAGGATAAATCCGAGCCACCGTTTTGTTTTAACCAACTGCCGATTATTATGATCTTCTTTTTCGTGTCAACGGCGACCAATTCAATGCACCTTGATCACAGCACTCCCGCCCAAAACTTAGCCACGGCAATCGCATTATCTGTTGCCCTGATGAGGTCGTCTGCAAAGCAGCTAACAGGGCAGAGAGAGCAAGCTGTCAATTCGAAGATTATTATGATCCTGTTTAATTCCCTTTTTTTGAAGTCGATATTTAAAATTTTATTTTGAATAAGGCAACGGGTCGATGATGCGCGCGTAACTCTATTTCCCAAGGAATTGTGCTTTAAAGGCACGTCTAAAACAGTTTATTGTATGATTCTAAAAGTGCTTCTTGGTCCGGATTTAGGAACTTGCTTGACCCGAAATCCGTGCACTACATTAAAAAAAAACTACACAGCCAAGCATAAACCATAACAAAAATGAATCCACCCATAGATAATGTAGAACAAGTTACCATACAATATCCCAAACCATTCAACCACCAGTCAAACAAATCCATTAACATCAAAAATAAATATATTGTCTACTCGTATGTATATTCTATTTGTATGCACCACAAGGTGAATGTTGTAAAAAACACGGTCATTAATTTTTACGACACCCAACATGTAGGTACCCTATTTAAATCAACATGGCCAATAATTGCGATGTACCCTCATACACGAGTATGTTGCATGTTTTATATTCATTTTATGCATTTGATTTCTAATAGGTTAAATGGAGTGTTCTTTCTTGTTACACATAGAGACACTGTTTAATTTTATTTCGTAGCGGAATTAATTGTCCGCGCCACTGTCGCTTGAATTATACAACTTCTCCTTTGCCTTAAGGTGTCGGGCACAAAATGAATACACCTTTCGTTCATAACCACTGCTCTACCACGGATCTCTCTTACTAACCAGAGCATTGCTGATTGACTTAACTATTTCTTTGGAATTACGAGTCCATTTTTAGTATGTGGTCCAAACAATGTTTAGATTGTGCGCTGTCGGGTTTCGTACTTTGTGATAATTTCATGAATACAGATTTAATTTAGTGTTATTGAGCTACAAATAAATAAGGAATTATAATTAAGAGGGTATTGCTTTCTTCACACAATGTATTCTCATATTTCCATCTTGAATAATACCTCTAGAGGAAAAAAGTTCTCTAATTGTAATTTCGTGTATTTCTTTACTAATATTATAAAGCTGAAGAGTTTGTTTGTTTGAACGCGCTAATCTCAGGAACTACTGGTTCGAATTGAAAAAATATTTTTGTTTTGGATAGTCCATTTATCGAGGAAGGCTATGAGGCTATTTTTCATTTTGATATTTCCATGGTGAAACCGCGGAGCGCAGCTATTTCTTAAATAAAAAGTTATCTAAAAAAAAATTACTTTGACTCTATGAAGATTTTGTATTTTTTTTTTTCAATTAAATGTATTTTAGGTTTAACTTGTGTCGTCGCAGTGATGACCGCAGCACTATACCTATAGTTAACCGATTAAGTACCTACCATTTCCTAGACATTTCATAATTTATCTTTACTACTGGAAACTACGGAATAAGGGTCAACGCATATCCGCTGGGTAAGGAAAAATAACTGCTCCAACAACAAACTATTTAGAAATCGATATCAATAATCTAACTGACTGACTGACGGTTTAACGCACAGCCTAAACCGCTGCGCTGATCATACAAACTGGAGGGTGTGTTCGTAGGCATCCAAAAAGAAAGGATTTTCCGAAATTCTAACCCATAAGGGGTGATAAAGGGGGGCAAAGTTTGTATGGGACAACGTGATGCTTTGGTTCAATGTACTAATTCTACGCAGACGAAGTCGCCGGCAAAAGCTAGTCATTCCACTTAATCATAATCAGAAAGATTAATTCATTTAATTCTAGAATATGGGTTTCTTTTTTTAATGTTTATGGTCTGAAATAAATACATTTATTATTATAATCGATCCAGCATTGACCCCTATTCTGAAACTTACATATTACTCACACGATATAAAGTATACGAGAGAAAAATGCGCAATAATTCAGTGAAGTTCTGATCCTATCTCCGCCTAGCCGATGGCAAGACCTCATAAAATGTAAAAGCCCTCTTTTATAAGGTCTACCAACGCGAGGTTTAATAGGCACAATATCGTTTATATTGTTACAATAAAATATTCTTTAGTACTATAAAAATTATAAAAAAGGATATTTTTTCAGGCTGGATGTAGTTTTTTTTGCGTACATTGTAACGTCAATGATTGGCATTTGTTATTTTGTAGAGTTATTAAAAATATCATATTGCACGGTGTTTTACTCTTTATTTATTAGCCCGAGCATCACGTGAATTTTACTATAGTATAGTTAGTGTAGTGTGGTATATAATAGTATAGTATACTATCTTTATAGTATACTAAACTCAAGTATAGACGACCTCTGTGGCGCGTCGGACGACCTCTGTGGCGCGTCGGGCGAACACCCGACTGCGACGCAGAAGGTTGCGGGTTCGATTCCCGCCGGGAACAAGTATTTATGCTGACCATAAATTATTGTTTCTGGTTCTGGGTGTTTCCTATATGTATAATATGTATATATTTACAAAAAAAAAAAAAAGTATATAAGTAGTTTATCCGTTATCTGGCACCCATACACAAGCATTAAGTTGCTTAGCTTGGGGCTGGATGGCGATGTGTAATATGTCCTGAAATATTTATTTATTTTAAGACACAGAATCTACACTTCTAAACTAAAATTATAATTATAAAGAAAGGTTTTTTGTGTTTTTGTTTGTAACGAATAGGCTCCGAAAGTACTGGGCCGATTTTGGTGAAACTTGGTATGAGGATACATTGATTCATTGGGAGTAACATCTTTTTTTTATTTAAGTAACTTATTATAATTAGAGAAATAATCGTCTTCTTTGAGAGTCGATTACGAAGATACTATGATTCTTTTTTTTTTGTGGCTTTTTTATTTTTATATTTTGGTTTTTAGGGTACCCAGAGGATAAAAACGGGACCATATTACTAAGACTTCGCTGTCCGTCAGTCTGTCTATCACCCGGCTGTATCTCATGAACCATGATAGCTAGAGAGTTGAAATTTTCACAGATGATGTATTTCTGTTGCCGCTATAACAACAAACACAGAAAAAGTAAATATTTTTAAGTAAGTTTAAAAAAAAATTTGGTTATTAGATTATTTTGTTAATTTTGGTTTGGTTCGGTTGATTTGGTTTGGTAATAGCACGCATATGCTTTTGACACAAGAAGTTGATAAAACTGTCACAATAAACGTTTAAACTATTTATCATCATGTCCTTCCCCCACATTCATACCCATAAAAAATAATAGACACTACAAACTTCCGCAAAATGCATTGTCATTATTATTTACAATCATTATAATTATATAATTATATTTTTAACTAGTTTTTTTAATAGTTGCAAAACACGTAAAAAATATTTTTCACACGCGATTTTCGTTTAACAAAGTCCTTCGACAAAGTGGGTGGCAGTTGTTTTTTTTACCAACAACATGTAGAATTATGTATTTTACGACCGGAGACATATTTTTATGTGCGGTTGTTTGAAATTCGTCCGAAATCGTAAATCATTCGAGATAATTACTAGCGCTTTGAGAATAACGCCGCGGTGTGACAAAAAACAGTGGCTTTTGATTAACAATTTGAATGTTTTAAAGAATAATTATTATTAAATTAGTAACAGATAACACTATTAACATAAATCGTTTTGATTCGACTTTTAAAAAATTAACTGGTCTTTACAAAAAACTTGATTATATTAGACATCTAAAGGTTACACGTTATAACTTGAAATAAACTTCATTGAAAATGAAAACATTGAAGAACGAAGTTCTTTTTACCTTTTTAGGGTTCCGTACCTCAAAAGTTTAAAAAAGTTTTAAAAAAAAGTTAAGAAGCCTTATAAGATCACTTTCTTGTCTTGTGTGTCACCACCGAATATCTCAGGAAAGGGTGGACCTAACAAATTGAAATTCATACCAGATACTGAGGTCTATAATCCCTATTAGGTGTATAAAAATATCCTGAGTCAACACGATACAAAAATATGGGCAAATTTGCATTTTCGCAAAAACTTTTAAGTACCAAAATTTACTTTAATTTTCAACGTTTTCATATTTCGGATTTTTCCCTTTACTTGTGCTGTAAGATCTAGCTTTTAACCAAAATTGTCAATACCAGGTCAACCGGAAGTACCTACCCTATAGGTTTTGGGTCGAAAACCTACATGGATGGTAGTTTCCGTTGGCTTGAATAACAAAAATAGGTATAAAGCCTTCCCGTTCTTCCTTTTTTGGGTGTTACCATACATACATAGTTAAATCAATTTCCCTACATTGTATGTGCGCTAAAACGAAATAGGGGTAAAGTTTACGTAGGATACCTTTCATACCACTGCAAGGGTAGAGAAAGACAGTTGAAACTAATGTACGGAACCCTCGGCGCGCGAGTACGACTTGCACTTGACCGGTTTTTTTTTTAAATAAATAGGTACCTATCAGAACCTGACACAACCATTTTTCAATATGTTGCTATGGTTACCTTGTCAATAACGTAACGTAACGCATGACGTCACACTTTTTTGTTTATGCCGGTGTTCATCGATTTATAAGACGTTATCACGTCAATTAAAATCTAATGGCAGTTTTTCACAGCTTCATATTAAAGGGTTTATAAGAGAATGCGGTTTCCCATTGGAACCCATTATCAGTACAAACAGGAAACCACAAAACTGCACAGACCTGTTTATATGTTACTTACTGTACTACTATACCAATGTAATCAAATTATAATTATAATATTTTTAAGCTTTCGACAAATCAGCACGACTAATCGCGAAAGCTTTTGTACCTTTTCCAATAGAAGAGCATAGGTAACTTCATGCGGATTCCACACACAAGAACTAGATTCTAGCTTACTTCGCACCAGAGTGTTGAAAAGAAGACGTATTCATGATACAGTCTGGTGACAGACAGACGGATAGACGGACAGTGGAATCTTAGTAATACAGTTCCGTTTTTACCCGACTACGGCGAAGCCAAAAGGATGGAGGGAACCCTTTGGCTATGGAACCCTAAAAATGCTTCACTGTGGCAACTCCATCCTGTACTCGATGGTACGTCACAACTCTTATAAATCAACGAACAATTCTGACGTCACATCCGGCTTTAAAACATCTCTTTTAACAAACACAAAGAGCTATTGCTAAAGTTAATAGACTAACTAAATAAGTTATTAAACATTTTATAGACCAGTTCGAATTGTCCCTTTTCAAACTAACCGGTCCTTCAGTCTTTGGATCTTGTTCTACATAGTTAAAGTATTTCTATTCATTGTATGAGATGATTTTTATAACTATGCACTTGTAATAGTTATTTCGGAACGCATCTATACTAATATTATAAAGTTGAAGAGTTTGTTTGAACGCGCTAATCTCAGAAACGAATGGTTCAAATTGAAAAATTATTCGGGGAAAATTATTCATCTTTGAGGGCTTCCGTTGTTTGTTTGACCGCGCTTATCTCAAGAACTACTGGTATGAATTGAAAAAATATTTTCGTGTTGGATAGTCCATTTATCGAGGAAGGCTTTAGGCTAAATAACATCACGCTGCGACCAATAGTAGCGAAGAATCAGTGGGAAATGGGGAAAAACGGGTAAAATTATTCATCTTTGAGGGCTTCCGTTGTTTGTTTGAATGTGCTAATCTCAGGAACAACTGGTTCGAATTGAAAAATTATTTTTGTGTTGGATAGTCCATTTATCGAGGAAGGCTTTATGCTATATAACATCACGCTGCGACCAATAGTAGCGAAGAATCAGTGGGAAATGTGGAAAAAACGGGGAAAATTATTCATCTTTGAGGGCTTCCGTCTTTTGTTTGAACGTGCTGATCTCAGGAACTGGTAGATCAAATTGAAAAATATAGGCTACTTTTTATCGCGATATTCCCACGGCATCGGGACTTACGCGGGAACCGCGGGGCGCAGATAGTCAGTAATAACATGTATTTTTTAACCCCTGAAGATAATATTTTAAGCCCTGCACAAACATTACTTGAGTAGAAGCGTGACAATTCTGTAGGGTTTAGCAATTGAATGTTGATTTGTCTAAATAAAAGAGACTCACTCACTCGATCAACTAGGTGCGCTCGACGGTTTCATTATTGTGGTAAAAAGTAGTATAAGTGGTAATAAATAAATAAATAAATAAATAATAATAAATAAATAAATATTTCAGGACATATTACACATCGCCATCCAGCCCCAAGCTAAGCAACTTAATGCTTGTGTTATGGGTGCCAGATAACGGATAAACTACTTAAAAACTTTTTTTTTTTTTTTGTAAATATATACATATTATACATATAGGAAACACCCAGAACCAGAAACAAGAATTTATGGTCAGCATAAATACTTGTTCCCGGCGGGAATCGAACCCGCAACCTTCTGCGTCGCAGTCGGGTGTTCGCCCGACGCGCCACAGAGGTCGTCGTAATCCAGGTCTATAGCTATCTACATACCGAGTTTCATCGCGATAGGTTCAGTATTTTTTGCGTTAAGGAGTAACAAACATACATTAGTAGGTTGTACTTAAATATGTGGCATTTTCTAATACCGTGGCAATTTCCAAAACTACTGTTTTAAGACACAAAAATATTCCCTGTGAACTTAAACAGCCATTTGTCTGTAAAGTCAAAAATATTCCCAAAAAATATTCCCTGTGAAAAGATAGTTTTAACCCCCAACGCAAAAAGAAGTGTTATAAGTTTGACGTGTCTGTATGTGTAGCTCGTAGCTCCCGAACGGATTAACCGATTTTGATTTTTTTTTGTTGTTTAAAAAGTGAATTAGTCGGGATTGTTCTTAGCTTTGTTTGATCAAAATCGATTCAGTCGTTTAAAAGTTATATGCAATTTACCTTATCAGGGGTTTTTAATTTGTCTTTAAAGCAGCTATTTTAACTGTGAATGGTTAGTCAGTCTTGGCTACAACTGCATGCTTTTGAAAAAACTCTAAAGCTCGTTAAATTCAACATAACATTGTGTGTTACAGCGTTATGTGATAATAACAACCGTGTCACAAAGTGGTCTCACGTAAGACCGTGATAAAACTGTGTTAAATCTATACAGATTTAACTAAGCTATTAAAATATTATAGTGTTTCTTTGTGTCGATGTTAAAAATATGTCAGCTGTGAGTGAGGACATTGGAAACTTTGTTATGTTAGGTAGATACGGAAGACTAGATACGCCCCGTGGTTTTACCCGTATTAGTATCTTAATAAAAGTGATATGCATTTACTATAAACACAGACAACAGCTATTTGTCTGTAAAGTCGGTTTACGGACGGTAATTTTACTTGATAACGTCATCAGAAAACATTGATGAAAATACGTTGCTATGGTTACCTAACATGTCAACAGAACGTGACACTTCACTTAGTCAAAAAAATTGGTTGTTTGTAAAGTCGCTTTGCGGACGATAATTTTACGTGATAACGTCGTAAGAACTCTTTTGTTTCGTTTTTATTTTAGTTTTTTGAGTACTTACCTGAAAACATAAGAATTTTTAGCTGCTTAAAGGAACTAAAAAATGCTGCTAAAGTGTTGCCTGTAAGCAAGCACCTGGGTGCTTAAAGTGTCCCTCTTAATAATTAGCAAAAATACAACTTCTAGATTAATTAGCTTATTTTATATACCATTTAATGACTGTTTTCAATGACATCGCCATTTACCATTTTTATGGGACCTTTTTATTGAAAATTTATTTACAAATATGGGAAAAAATTGATAATAAAAAATGTTATTTGCATAAAACGGATATGGTTTTTAAAGAGTCCCGCCTTTGGCCACTGGGCAGTGCCACTGTTTGCCCTGGAGTCCTAGTAACTGGTATATAATATAATTGATATTTATGTATTTAATTACAAATTCATCAATAAAATTAAAATGGTCAGTAAATTGTAATTGTATGATGTAATTCTTCAAAAGTATCCGCTTAAATGTTTATATCTTTATTTTATATTTTTAACCTTTTGTGAGAAAAGTAATCATTGAAGCCAGCGGCGTATTGAGTTTTGATCCTTGCACAAACCGAGAGATAATTTTAAAACAAATACTTATTCGAATTTTTGATAAAAATCTTGATAGAGTAAATACGAGCAGAGCCTTCAGATAAATAGATTTTATTAAGATTACGAAATCAAGGGACTTCTTTTGGGATTTTGACATTAGCTGCAAATGTTTGACCGGGCCTTGGCCCGAGCACTTTACGGTTAAAAAAAAATCTCTGAATTTTCGATAAAAACCTAGCTAGAGTAAATACGAGCATGCCTTCAAATTACCAAAATCTAACTATTTTTTTTCTTGTTAGCCTATTTGTCCCACTGCAGCTGGGCAAAACCTCCTAATCATCCTAAGCAGTTTGTACTGGGCCAATCTCCAAAAGATGCATCGGGGTCAAAAGATCATCATGCTATCGTTTTCGAGGCCTGCCTTAATTGGGAAAAACAAGAGACTCACTCGTCATTTTTTTATTTCTTATTTAATTTTTTGCTTTATAAGAGACGACTTTTTTTACGCATGCAAAAATCAACTGGGTTTCCTCATACGGTCTTGACAAAACGCAAAATTTCGTTCGTTTCGAGTTCCAAAATTACTATTATTTGAATGTTTTCATTCTAATAATTTAGTTTGATTCATTGATGAGTTAGAAGACTTTAAACTTCAACTAAAGCAGGTGTCTAGAATCTTGCTCGTGTTGAAAACATTCTTATACCAGCCGTTTTGGAGCTCTACGGTGGGTTTGCAATTATGCAGCCGACCGCACCTAACTACTTAGCGACGAAAGGAATGAAATAAGGCACCTGTACGTCCTAAGACAAAATTAATAAGCGTTAATCTCTCCATTATTATAAATCATCTGATACAAAGTATCAAACGTAAACAAAACCCTTCACTAAAGCGTGTATAATACACTAATCGACACTGTCTCTTCAATTAATTATCGATCACAATATTAATATACGGTTTAAAGCAATATATCTGCTTGAAATACGCGTATACTGTTGTTTTATAAGACGTTTTAAAATACGCATATTTAATTACGATCGTCAGTTTTTATGACCACCAAGTTGGTTAGTCGTAAAATTAATTACGGTGGATGCAGACACCGGACTTTGATCGATTAATAGGATAGCTAAATAGCTATCCGATTGATTGAACTACTGAAACTAAGCCGTCCTATTTTATTTACATAAGTGTAGGTACGCTTTTTTTATTTCTCTATTATTAATAGTCCTCTGTTCATTGTTTTTTTCTTTTACAACGTGGTATGTAAAAAAGTCGAACATGATGCTCGTCAAATCCTAAAAAATAGAAAAATCGGAAATAGGATTACTGAAACTAAGTTGTTAAATTTTAAGAGAAAGTAAAACATGTAACGAAAAATTAAAAAAAAATGTAAATAGGATATCAGTTACAAATCGAAGCATATTTTTTTATTAGGTACTTTGCAATTATTCCAAAAAAATTAAATATCGTTTATGAATTAAACGTCAATAAACGTATTACATACACCACACCATTTTTTTTGGAATAACATCAAAGCATAATAAAGATTTAGTATTATGATCTAGATGGGTAAATCTAATTGGGTTTTTTTCCAAAAACTGTATAAGTATATTTTTTAATTTCGTCGCAGATTACAAAATATCGTTAGATTTCGATTTCTGAATCATTTATACGATAAACTTTGTTTCGACAGCTATATAAGGGAGCTATTTATTTGATGCAGTCTATCGGCTGACTAATAAGTCTGTAGTCTACCTTAGCCCTTAAGGTGTTGTTTCATGGCGGCGACATTTCACTGCGACATTCGCGATGATGCGATATAGATACAGCTTTTCAAAGATCATACATTTTTATAGCAGCAATTTAACGCGAACTCGAACAATTTGTATTTTAAATATTTTTAATTAACATCTCATTATTCATCGAGTCTCACGGTGGAATTGTTTTTTTTTTCATACTTTTCAAGTTAGGTAAGTTTATTAACTCATTACTAGTTTATATTATGGGTACCGGAGGGCATGCATGCAGATGAAGAACCGACCTTATTATTATTGTTAAAGGGTTTTATTGACGTGACAACGTCTTATAAATTGGTTTGCCGGGTGACACTTCAAGAAACTGCGTTACGCTCCGCTGACGTTATGCGCTCACAATGAGAGCGAGTGAGAGGCACGCGGGCATGGTTAGCCCGCCTAAGAGCGAGAGAGACAGACATAAAAAGTGAAAGGCACGCGTCCCTTCCACTCGAGCACAGTTGTTGTCACGTAAAACTTTCGCCCGTATACCGACTTTACAGGCAACCAGTTTTTTTAGCTTGTCCTGTTTGGGTTATTAGTAATTGAAATTTCATCCCCTTCCTGTTAACTGATTGATCTGATTTAGTTCTGATAACAATAAAATTTAATATATTTAGTACCATTGTAAATCCAAGATGGCCACAGCTACAAAATAGCGGATTACTCATTATTCCCCTTTGTTTTGAATTCATTAGCGTTTAAATTATCGAACTATTCGCTGCGCGCCGCGGATTTCCCCGTGTGACCAAGTTTCTTCGCAATCGGCTCTTGTTTTTGCATGAAGAGGTAACAGACGTACTAACACAAAAACTTTCTCATTTATAGTAGGATAGTGTATAACTGAGTAGGTTCTTAATGTAGTAACAAAGTTCAAAAGGGATGATAAATAACTGTTATTTTGACGTATGCTCGTGTGATGTCCACACTCTCTTAATTAGGGACGTATTAATTAGGTACGTATTAAGGGCACGTAATTAAGTAACATATTTTTCTGGAATATAATAAAGGTGAAGAATTTGTTTTGTTTGAACGTGCTAACAACCTCTGCAACCAGAAAGATTAAAAAAAACTTTGCTCAATTTAAATGAATAGGGGCTTCAAAGAGGTAATATTAGCTACATCCGATATATTTTTAGTGCCATTTACCGTTACATTTGATTTACGTAGGCATACACACTTCTTCATTCTTGCCATTCTTGCAACAGAAGCTTTAAAACAAAGTTCGTATTCGCGAGGCACGTCCGCTCCCATTACCCTTAAAAATGTAATCTAGCCAAACTTTTCACCGTTGGCGGACACGCCATGGAGGACTTCATTCATTCATACATTCTACTTGCGTCCCTCCAAGGCCCCCGTTTATTTGGAGGTCTTTCACGAGGGTGAAGGTATGTTCTAGGAAAGCGTGCTACATCTTAGACCGCATCGTCACATACCTACCATCGTGTAAGATGACCTATTAATTAAAAAAAAAACTATTTTTAAACAATTTTCATTTCATTCTTTTTCAATATGACTTGCGCCAGCAGTTTTAGGTATTTGTAAATCGTTTCCTAAAAACCGCACCTTAAATTCAAACTTTACGCAAGTTTAATCTCATATTTTCATTTACCAAAGCTCTAGTTCTTGAGGGCTTTAAATTAGAAAATTAGCGAGATACTTTGCGTTTAGAAGCAATCTTACTTCTGATTTTACAGCCTTTTGATAATTATTATCCTTTAAACTACAAACGATATTGAGATACCAAAAAAGAAAATAAAGTAGGACAATGCACACAGCGCCATCTAGTCTTAAGCTAAATAAACCAATATCGTGAAATCGTGACGATATTGCTCGCTAAAGATGATAGAGCTTTTAGATTAGCCTGCCTAGCATGAAGACATATTTTTAATCGCAATTTATAATAAAAATTCAACACGGCGGCTTTATCTATCGTATTTTGAGAGTTGATGTAGTTATATCGCGTGATATCGCTTTATCGTATCGTGTTTTGGTCTTCATGCTAGGCTAGCAGGATCAAATACAGGGCGTTTCTCCCATATTACGCGAGTAAATAATACCTAGTTGTTTATTCTTCCAGGTCCCACTGCTTTTTTCCCACTGATTTCTCTACCATCCTACTAAATTAATTGTATTTTTGAGGTTTATTCGGTGAATATCGAGGTAAAAAGTAGCATATGAGTTAATCCAGGTCTCCGGCTACCTAGATACCGAGATTCATCGCAATCGGTCCAGTAGTTTTTGCGTGAAAGAGTAACAAACATACATACACACTTTGACATTTATAATATTAGTAGGAGTAGTAGGATTGACCGGGTTTTACGTAGTTTTACATAACAAAATATTTAATTGGTAAAAGTATATAAGTAGTTTATCCGTTATCTGGCACCCATAACACAAGCATTAAGTTGCTTAGCTTGGGGCTGGATGGCGATGTGTAATATGTCCTGATTTTTTTTTTTTTTTTTTAATTTTTTTTTTTTTTAATTGGTGGCCCTTTTACCTGCAAGTTTAGTTCTAGGGAAATAAATAGTAGGAATCTTTTTAATAGTTATCTCTCTAACCGTCATCAGATGGTTAAGGTTTACCAGTATAGTTCTGATTCTGGTTTGATTCCGCTTTGGAAAACCTTCTTGGTAGCTACTATGGAACAATGTCTACCACACGCAGGGCCACAGGCCACAGGACTCGAATATAACTATTATCCTTAGTGAAATAATTCAATAACCCATAGAAGCTGAGTCGACACTCGGACCCGGCACCTGTTGCTAATAACAACGAAGACTTACGACCCGTTTGTATTACCGTACCGTCCATGTCATAAGTTGAAGCGGACCACACGCAAAAACTACCTAATTAAAATGGTCTAGTTGCGAAAAGCAAAGAAAAGCAAGACTACCTCTGTAGCGGTCTGGGTGTTAGTATGTATATTCTAATATAAATATAAACTAGCGACCCGCCCCGGCTTCGCACGGCTGTATTATGCATGTATTATATCTAAAAACCTTCGTCTTTAATCACTCTATCTGTTAAAAAACCGCATCAAAATCCGTTGCGTAATTTTAAAGATCTAAGCATACATAGGGACATAGGGACGGCGAAAAGTGAATTTATTTTATACTATGTAGTGATTACGTGTCACGTTGTTTGTGCGCGATAGACTCCTAAACTACTTAACCGATTTTATTCAAATTTGCTCACCGTGTACAGTTTGATCCACCTTGAAAGATAGGATAGCTTACATCTTAATTTATCCCGATATTCCAACGGGATCAGGAGTTACGCGGGTGAAACCGCGGAGCGCAGATAGTTAAGTATATATTTACAAAAAAAAAGTATATAATATGTATTTTAAACGTTATCTAGCACCTATAACACAAGCCTAGTGGCTTTGCTTGGGGCTAGATAGCACTGTGCAAAAGGTTTTACAATAATATCTATTTAAGTACAAGATAAAGCGGATTAAACTCTACAATGATATTGAGATAAATAATTTTAAACTAACATTGTTGTTATGTGGACCTTTGAAAGGAGTGCGTAGAGCTGAAGCCAACACGTAGAAGCCCTTTACAATAACAAGTTTAATAGCAAAGTATGATGTGGACATCAAACCCGGCGGATTATCCCTGCTGCACTATAAAATGCAGCCAAAGACAACCTCCGGTTTGGATAGAACTATTGATAAACTACAAGGAAAAACTACTTGGGTTACTGTGATGGGACGGTAGTGGACTGGCTACTGGAAAACTATGGATACTATGGCGCCTGCCGTAACAATGCCCTCATTAAAGTTATTTCAAAATGGGATGTTTTTTTGCTTTTATTGATAGCTCCACACAATTGCACTATAGCGATTTATAATATAACCAAAAAGGATTTTGCATTGTCTTGGGTATGTAGATGTACAACGAATAGAACCTTCTCGTTTTGCCACTCCTTTGCGAAATCGTACACGCTCGACCAGTCATGTTGCGATCTAAAACTAGATCTCCATTAGAGGCAGCTTCCGGTTAAGCAGCTTCCTCGAATGGCGGCAGCACAAGTGGAGATCGTGCTGAAGTCGAGTGTTGCCACAAGCGGCCATGCGATGACGAGCTATTCGATGTGTCGGTAAACGTTCATGCTCAAAGGCGCAGTAGTGTGAGCCGCGCCTTCAGTGTAGACGTCTGCTACTGAGAAAATAATGAGAGAATGTATCGGGCAGAGGCGAGCTGCCTTGTTACTGTTTGTGGCTCAAGTGGAGACAGATTTATTTTCTTACAGTCCGCAGCACTTCCGAATGAGGCAGATCAGTTGCAGGCAGCATAAGTAAAGCTATTCAGCAGTCCAGCTATGCAATATTGACCACAAAAACATGGGAAAAGTAGCCTGAATATCGAAGCCTTTGGACAAAGGCTTACTGGGACGGTATTGTTTCTGATAACAAGGCTTAGTTAAAGATTGTCACTACAGTGAGAGTTGCGTCACCAATGCGCTTTTCTGCCCCTAGCATTCCCTGATTCAAAGATTGACATTTGTGGCCGGCGTTGTTGCCCCAGCATCAGCCCTACAAGCCTCAATGAAAATCATTTATAGATGACGTTAGCTGTGCTCCACCACGGTTCACAAAATTCACGAATCAAAAAAAACTTTCAGTTGTTAATCTGTCTATTGCTACGGAGCGGTGAAAAGTACCTCTAAACAATTTTTAATAGAAAAGACAAGCACTTCACGCATTTATGGAGCTTAAATTAATCAATTGGCAACTTGTAATAGATTTCCACTAATCTAATTATCGATGTTTAATTATAATTAAATAATCGATCGCTATCTCTCACATTTCGGGCCAAAGAAACAGCAACATTGTTGCAAACGAGACATTCATACTCCGTATACGGTAATCGGAATGCCATTTCGGCACGATTATTTTTAATCGATGCTTGACTCGATTCCACGAGCGATTCGTGAGATGATGTGCGGTTCGCGTTTTATGGTTCCTTGGGAATGTTAAGGAAACCGAACAAAATTGTAGGGTTTTATGGGATTTGCGGTCTATGTCTTTGTTTTTAAGACTAATCGTTTTTTATTATTATAATACTACTGGTACGAATTGAAAAAATATTTTTGTTTTGGATCCATTTATTTTCAGTCCATTTATCGAGGTAGGCTATAGGCTACTTTATTTCCACGGACGCGGTTGAAACCGCGGAGCGTAGTTAGTTTTTTAGATACATATAGGGATTTAATTTTTTTTTTATATAGTCCAATGATTAAACGTGTTTGTTTATTCATTTGGTTTGATAAATGACTGTGACTTTAGATAAATAGTTGCAATGCAATTCTAATTTAAATGCGAAAGTTTAGTATGTAATTATGAAACCGATTGTGTTGAAACTCGGTACGTAGATAAATGAAGACCTGGATTAACACATGGGTAACTTCTTATCCAGATATTCCCACGGGATCAGAACTTATGGGCGTATAACCTCGGTGCATAGTAGATAGTAAACTACTGTGGCTGGACTTAACTCGTGCATTAATAATGCAAGTGACAGCTTTACTTTAACGCCACAACTTCGCTACTAAGTCTTCTTTATGATAGACTAGCAGTGCCGCACAGTTTCACCCGCGATCCCTTGGAAATATTCCGATAAAAAGTAACTTAAGTGTTATTTCAGATTCAAGCTATCTACATATTAAGTTTCAACGCAATCGGTTCAGTAGTTTTTGCGTAAAGAGGTAAAGAACTTAACCAAAAAAAAATCACATTTACATTTGTAAAATTTTGCCGAATATCCTACGGAACCACAGAACTTTATAAGCAAATTTTACAACTTATTTACGACTGATATTTGAGCTACGATCTCTCTGAAAATGATGTTGATTATACATATTTTTGATAAGTCAATTTTATGGCGTTGAGATTTCTTTTCATTGCCCTTCAGTTCCGTCCTACCTTGATTAAAAACTTGTAGGAGTTCAAGGTTTAAAATGAAATACTTTAGAAACAAAGCTTAAGAGGAAAGGGTACCCGGCTCTCTTTCCATACAAACGTAGTCGACTGTTTCCTCCCTGGATAATGACACTAGAGCAAATGCTTTTGTTGCATAAAACCGATAACCGCCATGACTATGCCCCTATGTCTTGTTTTTTTTTTTTCATTTTCTAATTATCATAGAAAGTAAGAGAAAAGAAAGTCTGTAAAGTCGGTAAACGGGCAATAATTTTACGTGATAACGTCATAAGAAAACGATGAAAAATATGAGATTTTTTTTGTTGTAGTTTATTTATATTTTTTTCTTTTGTTCTCTCTTGTTTTCCTTTTTTTTTCTTTTTATTTATATTTTTTTTTCATTTATATGTATAAGTCTTGTTTTTGTCACTTGTCACCATAACTAGCCCAGATGAGCGATATTATTATTAAATACTCTGTTTCCTAACGGGAACGGACGCGTCAAGGTCATGTTACCATGACGCATGACGTCACACAATATTACCGTGACACTTTTTTGTGAATGCAGGTGTTCCACCAATTTATTAAACGTTATCACGTCAAAAATAAGACAAAGGGGCATGGTCATTTTAATAGGCAGTTATAAGTTTTATGCAACAAAAATATCAGCTCTAGTGCCTCATTATCCAGGGAGGAAACAGTCGATTACGTTTGTATGGAGAGAAATCAAATCAAATCAATCATTTATTCACATTAAATAGAGTAATAAGATGTCAAAATTATAATAAAGTACTTGGCTATTTAACCTCATTTGAGGTATGTGAATTAGTCTAAATTAATAGTGAAATGTCAAATAATAAAATTATAAGTTATTAAGTACATAAAAATCAAGTCAATTATATGTCATTAACTCATTCTATACTTTGGTAAATACTCTTTAAGGCTATAAAAGGACTTTTCCGTCAAAAAATTATGTAATTCTCTCTTAAATACTGTGAAGTCTTCAATTTGAGCTATACGATCTGGCAACTCACTGTACATCATGAGAGCCGGGTACCCTTTCCTCTTAAGCGGTGCAGGTCCGATCGTGGGAGTCAACAAGGTTCCGCTCTAATAAGGCACCACATTATAATACTACTTAGTAGCTTTGCAAACAGCATCGGAAGCAAAAAATAATCATCTAAATAGGTTCAGCCGTCTTAGAGTAATCGGTGATCAATTGATCATACATAGAAGAAAAACCAACTTTTTTTTCGTCGGTTAATCTATACTAATATTATAAAGCTGATGAGTTTGTTTGTTTGTTTGAACGCGCTGATCTCAGGAACTACTGGTTCGAATTAAAACATTCTTTATGTGTTGGATAGTTCATTTATCGAGGAAGGCTATAGGCTACTTTTTATCCCGATATTCCCACGGGATCGGCAGTTACGCGGGTGAAACCGCGGAGCACTGCTAGTAACTAAATAATTTTGTGTGAAAAGGTGGTTCCAAGTACTTCATTGATCCAAGTCGAGGGCCGAAAGAAGTAGAATGGCTATTTATTTTTTGGCGTGAGGTAGGTATTTCGCCATAACTTATGTCTTGATTTTTTTCATTTTCTAATTATCACAGAAATTAAGATTTAAGGTGAAAGGGTACCTGCGCGCTCTCCATACAAACGTAGTCGACTGTTTCCTCCCTGGATAATGACACTAGCACAAATATGTTTGTGCCATAAAACCTATAACTGCCATGACTATGCCCCTATGTTTTGGTTTTTTTAATTTTCTAATTATCATAAAAATTAAAATTTAAAAAAAAAAAAAAAAATAGGGGCATGGTCATGGCAGTTCTAAGTTTTATGCACCAAAAATATTTGCTCTAGTGTCATTATCCAGGGAGAAAACAGTCGACTACGTTTGTAATAGTTTGTATGGAGAAATCCCCCGCTACCATTTCCTCTTAAAAAACAAAAAAACAGAACATAGGGTCATTGGTCATGGCAACTATAAGTTTTATGCAACAAAAATATTTGCTCTAGCGTCATTATCCAGGAAGGAAACAGTCGACTACGTTTGTATGGATGGAATTTCCGGTACCCTTTACTCTTAAGAGAACAATCACTCAGGGCTATTACTCTAAAGATAACCGCGGCATACGCGGTGTCATTTCTATATGATGGATGATGTCTTCTTATGTAGGTACTGTGAGGAGGAAAAGTGATTTACAGAGGTGCGCGTGCGCTGATTTATTTTGTACTATGATTATTTAAAACATTTCAATTAGAACGAACCATTAATGTTTTATGTACTCATACTAGCGTTTGGTAGAAGTCGAAAATGATGATAATAGGATTGGACCAAGGAATCACGTTGTCCCATACAAACTTTGCCCCCCTTTTTCACTCCCTAAGGGGTAGAATTTCAGAAAATCCTTTCTTATCGGATGCCTACGTCATACAAAGAACACACCTTCCAAGTTTCAGGTCTCTACGATCAGCGGTTTAGGCTGTACGTTGATCCGTCAGTCATACAGGATAAAGCGGACACCGAAGTCTTAGTAATAGGGTCCCGTTTTTACCCTTTGGGTACGGAACCCTAAAAAGGGATCAAACCCGAAGCGGAAAACGTAGCGAGCAAAATCTAGTTTATTACAAACTAGCGACCCGCTCCGGCTTCGCACGGCTATATTATGCATGTATTATACATATAAACCTTCCTCTTGAATCACTCTATCTATTCAAACAAACCGCAACAAAATCCGTTGCGTAGTTTTAAAGATTTAAGCATACATAGGGATATAGGGACATAGGGACAGAGAAAGCTACTTTGTTTTATACTATGTAGTGATAGTGACTACCTACTAACTCCCGATCCCGTGGGAATATCGGGATAAATTTAGAAGGTTTCCTATCTATCAAGTTGGATCAAATTGCACACGGTGTGCAAAGATTAAAATCGGTAATTTAGGATACCATCGTGACACGTAATTTATATATTTTAGAAAACGATAATGCCGTCACTCACGACGCTGTTAAAAACATCTTCCGAAGATGATAAAGGCCAATGCTTTTAGAGGCAGTTTTCGTTATGCTGCGACGAAATGTTGGAACAACATCCCACCACCCTTGAGAAACTTGCGTAGTTGTCATAGTTTTAGGCAAGCTTTGAAAAAATATATTTTGTGTCATCAAAAGTCGCATGAAATGCTAGTGCTTGAAACCAGTGTGCTTTAGCAATTTCTTTTTATTTTATGTTTTTTTGTTATTTATTTCACTTTACTGTTTTGTTTATTTATTATAATATGTTTTTTTTTCTCTTTTTTCTTGGAAATGTTCAATCAAATGCTGTGTCGTACATCTAAGTAGAGTAAGTGCCTATCTTATTTATATTTTTAATTTATATAACATGTACCTATAATAGTATCATTTACTTGTAATTGTAGTATAGTTTGACGTACGTGTACCTTCTGTTACTGACGTCACCGGAACGGCCTCAACGGAAGACCAGCGCTAGTCGAAATACTAGCATTTCGCTGAGTTGGGGTCCGTTTTGCAACAATTGTTAGTTATTAAGCTTTAAAGAATTTGTAATGTCTTATTTTGTTGCAAATAAATCATATTCTATTCTATTCTATTCTATTCTATTCTATTCTATTCTATGATGATGATGATGATGATGAATGATAAGTAAATCTTTTCAATGACTTTTGTCGTCAACTATACAAAGATTCGAAGTGTTTAACTACCCACTAAAACGAGCAGAATTAGATGCAGTGTCGTTATTTGTAATTGCTTTGTTCAGACCAAATGTCAATCTCTAACACTGACTGGTTTATTCGACGTTCAGTTATCATTATAAGTGAAGCGATGGCGAAATATTAATTGTGATTTAGTTTTAAAATAGACAACAGACAAGCACCACCTTGTGTGCTAGTCTATTTTAAAACTATATCATAAAAACGGGATCGGGAGACGCTAGACAGTGGTAACACTGTCTTCCGATCCCGTGGGAATATCGGAATAAAAAGGCCTATGTTTCATACCAAGTTTTATCAAAATCGAATCAGTATATAGTTTCAAAATCTATTACAAAAAATACAACAAACTCTGTATAACATTTATTAAGGCTTCGCGCGACTAGTCCAGACAGCCAGATGCCTATAGGTACGTCGGCTGCATAATTGCAGCCCCCGGTAGAGTTCGAAAATTACTAATATTGGAATGTTTTCATTCTAATACTTTTTGTTTGATAAATTGATGAGTTAGAAGACAGGTGTCTAGAATCTTGCTTGTGTTGAAAACATTCTTATAACAGCCGTTTTGGAGCTCTACGGTAAGTCTGCAATTATGCAGCCGACGTACGTAATATTGAGTAAATACCAAACAAAGTGTAAGTATTTAATTTCCGAACGTTTCGACTATGTTACAACAATCATGGTCGCGAAGAGACTCGTAAGAGAAGAGGAGGTAAAACGAAAAAGGCCTAATTACCTACAAATTGACATAAGCTAACGCTCCTGGACTTCATTAGTGGTTTTAAAATGAATCCATTTTTTTTAATTTACACCGCACTAGTGATGTGCTACGCAATACCGTATCACTACATAGTATAAAATAAAGTAACTTTTCGCCGTCCCTATGTCCCTATGTATGCTTAGATCTTTAAAACTACGCAACGGATTTCGATGCGGTTTTTTTTAATAGATAGAGTTTTTTTAAAAGATGAACGTTTTTAGATATAATATATGCATAATACAGCCGTGCGAAGCCGGGGCGGGTCGCTAGTCTATTAATAAGACTTATACCAACCGTTACTCAAACGTTACCGAGTTACCGAAACCTACTACCGCCTATACTAGGTACAGAGATAAATTTAAATACTCAGACAATATTTTATAGCTTATTTTAGGTACGTTTTACGACTGGAGACGGGTGCCTGTAGATGAGTCTGGCTAGATTTTATGATGGCAAAGAGAATGTACCAGAATCGAGATGAACTATCGAGTTGTGAATACGTATTGTGCTTTTATTGTGCTACTGGGTTTTAGGGAATGTTAAACTGAAATGTTTTAGGTGACAATATTAAATAATAGAGATCTTATACTTTATAATATATGAATATAAAATGCAAAGAACTGACTGACTGATGAGCAGGTTTGGTAACGGTCAATTCTCGTAAATAACATTGTTCAAAATACATTGCAATATTATTTCGATTGCATTTCTTTTACAAAAAAACCGGTTGACGACACTTAGAATATTTTCGTTGGTCATGGTGTTCTATAAAGAGTAATGAGCAAAGGGCGGGGGGGGGGGGGCAGAAGGGAAGGGGCCAGGAGAGAAGGGGGCTGAAGGAAAAGGGACAGAAGGGAAGGGGGTCGAGGGCAGAAGAGAAAGAGGGCAGTACGGAACGGAAGGGGTTGGGGGACAGAAGAGAAAGGGGGCAGAAGGGAAGGGCCAGGGGGCAGACGGGAAAGGGAGGGGGTAGCGGGCAGAAGTGAAGGGGTCGGGGGGGGGGGGGTAGACGGGAAGAGGGGGCCGGGGGGGGGGCAGAAGGAAAGGGGGCAAGGGGCAGACGGGAAAGGAAAGGGGCAGGGGGCAGAAGGGAAGGAGGAAAAGGGGGGAGACGGTCCACAAAGTAGCTCAAAATACTTACCCTCTAAGTTAGCTTTTATTATTTTTGAAGTTATACTTCTTTAGGCGCGTTATGAAAAAATGATGAGAGTGAAATTTTACAAAAGCGTCACACAAAATTCTCACGTCGGACGAGTTTTTCGTCGGACGAGTTTTTTGTCGGACGAGTTTTTTGCCGGACGAGTTTTTTGTCGGACGAGTTCTTTGTCGGACGAGTTTTTTGTCGGACGAGTTTTTTACCGGACGAGTTTTTTTTTTAATAATGCCAAAGAAGTATAACTTCTCACGCGCGTACATAAGTACACGCACCCTTTTTTTTTTTAAATATTTTTTGTAATCGAAATGCAATCGGAATGTTATTGAAAATTGGAATGTTTGAACAATTTTTGGATTTTTGATTTTTTTTTTGGATTTATGAGAGAGAGAGAAAAATCTGACGTGCCTTTGCATGTAAGACCCTACAATTCACAAGTTCTTAAAAGATCATTTATAAACAAATATATTTTGTTGACTTTTTAGAACTCTACGGTGGGTCTGTACTTTTATACTTGTCTGTACATTCAAAGTAAAGTTAGAATATTATATGTATAGACAACAAAAACCTCATAAGACATAGCAGAGATGTCAAAAGGATCAAAATATCTTGTCTTCACGTTTCCGGTCTAGGCAAAATCCTCATACAGTTCTGCTATCTTTCAAAAGACGAAATGGCTATTTTAATGGGCTGTTAAGTTTGCTTTCAACGATATATTTTATAGCTAATATAATAAATGCCGGTGCGGATGTTGTTTGTTTGTGAAGCACGTCCAAATATGTCATATTTTGTCCTTAGGTTTCATAGTGTCGAATGTATTAAAACTAATTGTTTGATCAATCCTTTATCCTAACACTTACAATATCGCCCGTCTATAGAAATAGTGTCGTAATTGCAAAAAGTCAACTTTTGAGAAGAGACTGTTTAGCGAGATGGCGTTGGTTTGATGTATTTATTATTGTGAAGCACGTCCAAATATGTCATATTTGTCCTTAGGTTTCATAATTTCGAATGTATTAAAACTAATTGTTTGATCAATCCTTTATCCTAACACTTACTTACTTATTTTAATTTCTATGATAATTAGCAAATGAAAAAAACCAAAACATAGGGGCATAGTCATGGCAGTTATAGGTTTTATGTCACAAAAATATTTGTGCTAGTGTCATTATCCAGGCAGGAAACAGTAGACTACGTTTGTATGGAGAGAGCGCAGGTACCCTTTCACCTTAAATGTGATATTGATTTCCAACAAACATCTGTGTTTGTTGTTACATAATAGTTACTATGAAATACAAACTTTATCAGCCCCCTTTAACACTTTCATTCTTATACGCGTCTACGTCCAAAAAAGAAACCCCTATGCAAAGTTTTATACTCGTAGCTGTTGTAGTTTCAAAGAGTTCTTGATGAGTATATTTCCCTTCTATATAGAAGATATAGGTATATGGTTTATAATTCTTATAAATAAACTATATTTCAAGATAACTATTAGTTGATTAACAAGTTTCCTTTAACATTTGAATAATAATTGCATAAACCATTTAATAAAAAATATGTATAAATAGGCAATTGAATATGCAAATGTCGATATCGATAATTTAAATGTTGCCGCATTTGTATCGTTAGTTAAGTGCGGTAACTACTTAATAAATAAAGTAAGATATTAATAATTATTTACGATAATTGGGTTTCCAAATAAGCAGAATGTAATTTACGATGCAAAAAAGTAACAATAGGCGTTTGTTGTCGGGATTATTCTTATAAATATAATTATAGAATATTTTTCTCAGACCTGCCTCTTAAAGTTAACATGACATTTATTAATATTGGCATTGTGATTTACTGTTTTATGGATACAAAATGTTTCTTCGTGACAAAACGTGAAAACATGTTCTTTACGAGCGCTCAGATTTAACAGTTCACCGACCTAACCTATATGTACATACCTACAACACAAATATACGCATTATAAAAAATTTCACAGTACATCCAGTGAGCAGTAAAAAGCGCTGTAAATCAATAGTATTACTAGACGGTAGTAGCACAAAGGAACGTTGCACAGCGCTGCATCTGCTAGCCAATGTCAACGCCGACATTTACGCGCGAAAAGTTTTATGATCCGCAGACGACGAGACGCGTCAAACGAACAGTGAAGTTGTACGTTCATTGTTTATCGACATTTCATGAAGTGTGTACCTCATAATTATTTGTAAGCACATCATTATTAGCCTATACCTACATAGCATAATATTATTTAAACAATCTAAGATAAAAATCAACGTAGAGTTTTGAATTATATTTCTAAACTAGCTGTTGCGACTTCGTACGCGTGTTAGTTTATTTTTATATACTAAAACGTTCCTCTTTATCATCTATTAAAAAACCGCATCAAAATCCGTTGCGTAGTTTTAAAGATCTAAGCATACATATGGAGAGACAGACAGCGGAAAGCAACTTTGTTTTATACTATGTAGTGATAGTTTTCTTTTTCCGGGGACCTTTCTTCTTTACCGTATTTTTTATTTATTTTATTTCTCATAACTCGACGTTTCGACTATGTTACACTACAAGTCATGGTTTAGGTTGGGGTTAGTCATGGACTAACCCCAACCTAAACCATGACTTGTAGTAACATGGCCGAAACGTCGATGTAAGAGAATTACAAAAAAACAAATAATTCATAATTGATATACCTAATATAATAATTATTATAAATCAACGTTTTAGAATTAGTACAAATTGTATCTGTTTAAACGCGAAATAACTATAACCCATAAATGGATTTGAAATTAGAACGAATTCGAACACCATGATATTTGTAGGAACAAATAATTTAGATAACTTTAAAATATCTTTAATAAAAACTTGATATAAGCAACATTGTAACAGCGATAATATCCAATATCTCCACTTGGGTTTGGTTAAGACAACTTATTTTGCAATAATTTTCTTGTGACATATTTATGTTAATTACTAGTATTCAATTGAATTCCTTTATCGGTAAATACCTAGCCATAAATCTAGATTTTTAATAGAATCGTCAAATGAAAAGTTATTAAGACCTTGTTTTTATTGGACTTTGAATGTATAATTATTTTCTCTCTATTAATTCTTTGAAGTCATCAGAACAGTATAATGTAAATATAAAACTTATTAATATATTTTTATCGATAAAATATCATCTGTTTTATCGATATAATTTCCCGACGCAGCACATCACTCGAAGGTTGATTTTACGAGCGTCTCATCGTACCCCGCGTTCCATTTTTAAATGGGTCTCTTCTTGTGGTAGGTCATTGAATAACTAGTTTTGTAAGGTTATACAAATACCGTAAACAGCACAACACTAAACATTTTTAAATTTCGAATTGTATGTTTTAATTTCTTTTATTAGTTTGTAAAAGTGATACAAAACCTCATGTGACAAAACCAAAACTCCAGAGATAAGTGTCATTTTTCGTTGTTGCAAATAAAACTCAGATTTTGTTTTAAAGTTTAAAGTCAATGAATAAAAGATAGATATACACTGAAAGCGCATCGTGGTAAGTCTAAAACTAAAAAAAAATACTATTTTTTGATTGGCGACAAAAAATACAAAATTTGTTTTAAATTTTCCTTCAGTAAGACGTAATTTATGAGTGGCCAGTACTAAAAAGTTTTTGTTGCGAAAAGCGTCGGAGCTATAAAAATTGTCCGTCTTTCTCTGGCGTGAGTTTATGGGCGCGAAAACGTGAGATAGCGTGTTAGGTGTACCGGGTCGGTAGTTTTATTGCTGGCATGCGAGTGATGTGAACTCGAAGGTGGAAGAATATGTTTCTTATTTTAAAGAAATATGAATTTTGAATTAAGAACTTTACATTTTAAATTCCAATGTTTTATGAGAGTAAGTTTTTCTTTTGTTTTTTTTTTCAATACATTTTTTTAACGTAACGTGGCTTTAGAATCCGTCAGAATAGTAACTTGGTAACTTTCAAAACAAATACCTACATGGTGTAACGAAAGTAGATCTAACAATAACGTTGGATCTCTATTATTATATTATGCACTATAAAACTACACTAACTAGCGTTCGTGTTTCAAATTGCATAATTCTGGACTTTTATTCACTTTAGGTGAAAGTGCACGAATGTAAGAAAAGTAAAATATAAGGTGCAATAATAATAATGAACTGATCTGCTGTCCCAAATTTCTCGACTCAATAACTTGACACTGGCTCTATAATACCACAAGTCGTAAGGAACCAAAAATAACCTTAAAAAAATAAGCTCCGTTGGTTTTTAGTTAAGTTTATTTTTTCCATTTTATATCTTCCTACCACACAAACAAAATCGTAACATTTCTTTCACATGAAACTGAAAATTTATGTAGTAATTACCGCTATTTTACATTTTAAAGTCGTTTTTTTGTAGTTTATTAGTGTTATTAAACCTAATACAGTTTAGGAGAAATTAGTAGCTATTAGCAGTGCTTAAGGCTGCTTAAGCTGCCAAACGCAACGCGCCAGAAATACCCGTCGCTTAAAACTAATACTGTTGAT
Organism: Idaea aversata; assembly: GCA_907269075.1. Lineage (NCBI taxonomy): Eukaryota > Metazoa > Arthropoda > Insecta > Lepidoptera > Geometridae > Idaea > Idaea aversata. The sequence goes on from OU026100.1 coordinate 4,681,754, forward strand.
TGTTACGAATGTGTTTTGTTTTTCTCAAAAGTGCTGAGATGGAATTGTAGGTGAAAGTTTTACTGATATATTGGGATAATTTCAAGGCGAAAATTCTGTCATTTCAAGGCTAGACTAGTTTTAATTCTTAATTTTAGGATAGCTTCAAAACTATTGGAAATGTTTGGCTCAAAATCACACCAAAATGTCGGTAAAAATCTCACCTACAATTCCATCTCAGCACTTTTGAGAAAAACAAAACACACTCGTAACAATTAACAATTTTCACCAAAGAAGACGACCGGTGCCAGTAGTAACTATTTAGTAGGCTGTGTACCAAGGTCGTTGGCGTTTGAACCCCCCTTAATAGAATTACTAATTACTAAATTGAAATCCGGTAAAGGCAGCTCAAAACTTATAAAAACATAACCTTTTCGCGTAGTTTGATAAAAAAAGAAAACATTTGAGAGGTGTCAAGGGACACCCGGATGGAACGAAGATCCTTTCGTTTTTTTTTTTTTTTAAATAATCGTCGCGACACCACACTGTTCAATGCGAAATAGAAAGACGAAACGAAAATAACTGGCTTGCTTTCTATGCAAAAAGTGTCGTTACAACTTTTGGTCTTAATTTTTTCCGTTCCCCTTTTGCAACGCGCGATAAGGAACTTTCGTTCCAAAATTATTCGAAACAATAATTATAACACAGATATTTGAACTTGATTAATACACGGCTAATATTACGTGTACGGGACACGAATTAATGATCCGTGTATTTACATTATTTTTAATAGTATAGTAGATTATTATAATATTTTACCTGATGGTAAGTGAGGAAGTGGTAAATCTCAAATAATTCATAAACTAATAATAATTTAAACGCTCGAAATCCGTTTCACCTTAAAAATAATTAGTTCACGCCCTTTCAGTTAAGCAAAAGGCTGTCAAAATTCACCAGTAAAGAATTAATTTAATCATAATCACATAATGGAGTGTAAGTACTTTAATCATTTATCGAACGATTCTTCGCAATGAAAATTAATGAAGGAATATCAAAAGGCGTGGATAACTGGCTTTATGCCAAATTAATGGTGACAGTAGTCGATTTATCAAAATTGATAAAGCCTTCTTTGGAATTTTGTGTCAATGAGTTTCTGATAAAATAGCTTTAGCTTTTATTTCACTCTGGAAGCTTTGTTCAAATTAAAATTCATAATTTTGTTGTCACCACAAAAATCTATTTAGGTAAGTAAGTATGTAATGAGATGTAGGTACATACGTACATCATCATACATGCATAGAAATCATAAGTTCGTCCCTGGGACGAACTGATTGTGTGATTTACATCTCGAGATGTGAGACGCATAAAGACACATTCCAAAAATGGTAACTTTTGTGTTTCATTGTCTTAATAAAACTTTTTAATTTTTTTTAGTGCGTTTCCATGCACTCGTCATTTGATTCCTAGAAAACATATTTTATATATTTTTAAAATAAGTAGGTAAGCATTTTACTTACATTTTTTTTCTTTGGTTTTACTATCGTTAAGTTTCAGACTACGCAATACTAAATGAAATGATTTTTTAATAAAAATATTAATATTTATTGTATAAAAACATGGTATTGTTCTACGAATAACTAAAATTATAAAGATCATTTTACACTGACCTGCGTCGACGCACGTTCGCATCGCTACAAGTGAGCGGGGGGCGGAGTCGCGCGCTGCGTGGTGAGCGGCAACGGAAGCAGGTGAGGCGCGTACTCGGGTGCCAGCACGTACCGTGGCGAACAGCAGTACGAACCCTTCCGCGCTTGGAGCTCCAGCAGCGAACAGAGCGAACGCTCATATAGCCGCCATTGGTGCACCACCCAGTGAGCTGGGAGGAAGGAAACAACTATTAAAAAAGTCAAGATAATCGAGTCTTAAAAAACCTTCGCAGACATTCGCAAATGATCCTAATATTTTATTCATTGATCGATTCTACGCAGATGCGATGAATTCAGTAGGATGAGGATTTTTTTAACTAAACCACGATATTGTCGGGATACTGCAATTTTCTAATCTACGAACTTACCTAATACTTTTATTAATTTTTGATTAGATTATAGCGTAAGTCGTATACGTTTATATCATGTGTACACTCTCCCTAATAAAAACATCAAACTGCGTACTCATCCGACGATTTCATCAATCAATAAAACGCCATACAGACGTTCGCAATCATACAATACGACCTAATAAACAAACTGACGAACAAATTACGAACTTACAACCCTCCGGAAAAAGCTTATAAATAAAACATTCGCTACATTTAGCAATGTAAGGTCTGTAATTCATGCTATGGAATTTATTGGACACGAATATCGTAAAGTTTACCGGTCGGCGGTATGGCAGTATTGCAATGACATTGTAGAACCATCTTAGGGGCTTAATGAAGCCTTCGGGGCCTCGTAAACTATATGCAATGTTGTTGTTTAAGTACTTCATAATTGTAATAACATAGGGCGGTGCGAGTGATATGTGACTTGCTATTGTGCTGTCTTATTTTATGGGTGACAGTCAATGACATGGAAAATCAAAATTACGTCTCAAACTTGCATGACGACACGCACGCCTAATTAAACCGCTCTTAACAACTCAATCTTAAGTCTAATAAGGTGTGGCAATGGCAAAAGCTTTTCACTCTGACGCAACCTCATTGGCACAATTATTATCCCTCCTGCGTCAATTAAATAAATAAATATTGCACAACATTCCACTCGTCGCCATCTGGCCCCAAGCTAAGTAACTAGACTTGTATTATGGGTGCTAGACAACGGATATTCTACATAATAATATACTTTTCTTTTGTAAATAGGTTCGATTCCGGCCTCAGACAAGTATTTATGCTTGAATATTTATCTGTGGTCTGGTTGTTTCTATGTATTATACTTAAAATATTTACTTATTATTTATACTATACTATAAGTATATACTTATAATACATGGAAACAACCAGACCACAGATAAATATCCAAGCATAAATACTTGTCTGAGGCCGGAATCGAACCTGCAACCCTGTGTTTGGCAGTCCGGCATCGTGCTAACTGGGTCGTTAACGTTAATATTTCAGGAAATATTGAAGAAAATTTCGAAACCAAAGAAAACACCACAGTCCTAACAAAAACAGTAGGCATAAACATACCGAAAGAATTCAAAACAAACATGACCTTCGACAACTTACAGTCACGAGATAAAAACAATGTAACACTTACTCCATTATCTCCACGAAATAAGGTTCAAAATACTCTGGTATTTTTAGTGTTTACTGCTCTTACATTTTATCCCACACTGTTGGCGATTACGTCATTTTATAGGAAAAGGCACGTGACAAGATTGTAATCTCAAGATATCTGATTGATTAAGTGTTTAATCAATCAATGAAGAAACAATACAAAAATGAAGAAAATGGTGGATATTTTTATTGGGCTCTACTATCAACAGATATTCACTATACGTCAACCATAATTGATACTAATATCAGCTGTCCCGCCAAACGTTGTTTTGCCACATGAAGCAAATTTTGCTTTATGTTTTGCCATATACTTACAAAAAAAAACTAAAGGAAACAAAATAAAAAATAGATAGTAGTCGATTCTTAGACCTAGTACTGAATATGCATATAAAATTTCATAAAAATCGATCAAGCCGTTTCGGAGGAGTATGGTAACTAACATTGTGACACGAAAATTTTATATATTAGATTAGATAGATTAATGAATGAATTCTTTATTGCCCACTACTAGAAAAAACATTGTTCAAAATAAATAAAACTTATGGCTTAAAAGCGATCTCTTTCAGTAAAATTTATTATGGACAAGAAGTCAAGAAGAAGTATTAGGTACCTATGGAGATAAAAAATTTGGATGAATATTTTAAAAAATCATCTTCGAACTACTTGATTCATAGGCTCATATCTTTGAAACGGACACTTATGGATATTGCCTTTAACAATTATTTTACAGATAGAAAGCTGTATTAAGAAATACCAGCTTCTACATATATAATTCCCACGGGATTATAAATTTGAAACGTATTTCTAATATGCATCTAAAAATTTATAATTGTGGTAATTTGATCGCTTGAGGATGATAAAGTTTGCTCAAGAAAAATAATTTAGTTTACTCTATATTTATTTGCAAGAAACGGCTTAAAAAGAAATGAATAAACTGTGGTATATTAACTATTCCAACATTACAAATATTATTATACGCATTAAAGTTAACATTATTAATTTTTATAGCATTTAATTTCATATGATTAATTCAATTAACACTTTAGTGTACGCAAGTACGCACTTTTCAAAATTAATTACATTTAAAAAGCAAATGGCTAGAAAAATACTAAGTTAAAAGGTTAGGTGGGTTATAAAACGCTTCGTTATTATAAAAATTACACTTCTTTACATAACTACAGTCACCTACTTAAGAAAGAATTTACTTCTAAAATACTATATGTTGTTTTTCTCTACACATAAATATGACTTATGGACATTAAGTAGAGTTAAAGTTATAATTTAGGAAAATTTCTTACGTCAACAAAACATTTATACTTTTTTGCTAGACTATATTGCTCTGGGCAAAGGCCTCACTAACATCTCGCCAAGCAGTTCGGTCGGCTAGGTTTGACCAGTCTCAGTCAAATGTATCGAGATCAGATCATACCTTAAGGCTGCTTATGCTGCCAAACGCAACGCGCCAGAAATACCCGTCGCTTACAATTAGTAATGTTGATTGTGACGAATGTGTTTTGTTTTTCTCAAAAGTGCTGAGATAGAATTGTAGGTGAATTTTTTACCGATATTTTGGGATAATTTCGAGGCGAAAATTCGTTGTCATTTCAAAGCTAGACTAGTTTTAATTCTTAATTTTAGGATAGCTTCAAAACTATAGGAAATGTTTGGCTCAAAATCACACCAAAATGTCGGTAAAAATCTCACCTACAATTCCATCTCAGCACTTTTGAGAAAAACAAAACACAATCGTCATCAACAATTTTCACCAACGATGGCGACCGGTGCCAATAGTAACTATTTAGTAGGCTGTGTACCAAGGTCGTTGGCGTATAAACCCCCCTTAAAGAAAAGGAACAAACTCGGGAAATATAAACAAATTGAATAAGCTCACTTAGCAAAATGAAACATTATTTTAAACAACAACGCCGTAACATAAAACGAAACTGCTCCTGTCGTAAGCAAACAAAACAATACAAAACATAAAGAAGATAAAATCTATCCTTTCTTTAGACCACAGGACATCTCAACACTAGAAATACGTCCAAACCAAATATAAACATCTCTATATTATTATCAGAATAAGGAAGCTAAAACTAATAAAATCGACGCTTGAATAGCAACAAGTACGTTACAATGTCGCACGTTGCATTATTAAATCTAACAAACTATTTACCCACACAACGTAACCGAAACCGCATTGAATAAATTTGTAACTTGCATCTCTACAAATAGAACTTAATATAGAATGTAGTGTTATAGTCGGATATGACGTTTTGTAGAGTTAGGTATTGATAGCATGTGTGGTTGCAGCAATGATAATACTGCCAAGTCGTAAGCGATCATACTTACCGACCACGTGTTGGCAATTTATATGTATGTATGCGATCCGGCCAGCGTAGTATGGTATATGTGAACATAATCTATCACCTCAGTTGTAGTGATAAGGGAACTAATTGGAGAAGAGAGGCGTATCTATCAATAATGGTTGATGATGTAGAATGAATGCTTTGGCCGGGCAAAGACTGATTACTATTTCATCTACTTTGTCTTTATTATCCAGACGATTGCATGCGTTATAATATGAGCGGTATGCAGACAGTTTGTAATTAAAAGCCGTCATCGTAAGTATCACGATATTGTAGTTCATGGGTGTTAGGATTCATAGAAACAGAAAAATACTGAGTAGTGTTAAGCACGAGTAGACAAAAGATCATTTGTAATAATAGATAAGAATTTTAATCTATTTCACAATGGCTTTGTAAACGCGTGATTGACAGAGAAGCATGCGATACAACAGTCTGGCATTCAGTTCCGAAGATGAAGTGTGCAGAGACTCATACAGGGATGGATTGTGTGGAAAAAGAGACGAAACATTAACTATCAGGTGACAAGCGACTTTAAGGATAAGAGCGAATGGATTATGTCTGCAACTCCACAAGCTTGGCGGCAGAATGATATATGGTGGTAGGTCTATTATTTCTGAATTACTTGATCCGCCTCTGATCTCCTAAAACGACAGACTACTACTAAATCCTAAAACTATTTCTTATTGGATCTTAATGGGCTATTAAGATGTCAATTAACCTAACAGATTTGTGCCAATAGGACGATATATTGCTCTGTAAATAAACTGTCAAATGGAACAACAGGTTTCAATGTAAATCAATATTATGTGGCGAATAGTCATTGGTTGTCAATTTCCGTAGTGTGTTGAGTAACTTGAGTATTTTTCAAGAGGCAGGACGTAATAGTGTTCGCTGCTGTGCCAAAAATTGTTATTTATTGATTTACGTCTTTCTTCTGAATATTTGTTAAGTCATGACCTGTAGTGGTATATATTATGTGGAAGCTGCTTAACCGACTCCGGGCACAAGTAGGTAATTTTAGACAAATTCGATGGGTGTCACTTTAGAGATTGTAACTGAGGGCCTACAGTCACATTGACGATCTTTTCCAAGTTAATGAAGCAGCCGTCACTGTTGCAAGCTATTTATTGGAAAAGTAAACGAATACTCCTTTATATTATTTGAACGTTTGGCAGACATCTGTTTTGTCATCATGGCTGTTCTAACAGTAAAGTGTTAATTTATTAATAGTTTCTACTAATTATCCATTACTATTGATCAGAGAAAAAATCGGCTGAACTCTGACATGTTATGGAGACAGCAGATTCACGTGTTTAATTAAATTTAGTCTCTACATTTAGTCTCAAATAATATTGTTATTGAGATGTTTGAATGAATATGAAACGCGAAATGTAAATCTAACAATATTAGTTTAAAAGTTTCACTTAATGGCATCAGATAAACTGATGATGATTCACTTTTTTAAATGATGTCAATCACAGTGTCTTTATTTCCTAAGTGTTGAAGGTTAACCAACTAGCGATCATTTAGCGTGGCCAACTGAAATATCGCGATAGCTGCGCTCGCGTCGCTCCGGTGGCATTACGCCAAAACCTTTCAACTGTAATTTTATACTCTGTTAAATACAATTTATGTCGCCTCTTCTAAGTTTTCGACATAAACTTACATAGTTAATTTATACATTACTAGCGACCTGCTCCGGCTTCGCACGGCTATATTATGCATATATTATTCATATAAACCTTCCTCTTCAATCACTCTATCAATTAAAAAAAACCGCATCAAAATCCGTTGCGTAGTTTTAAAGATCTAAGCATACAAAGGGACATAGGGACGGCGAAAAGTGACTTTATTTTATACTAGCGACCTGCTCCGGCTTCGCACGGCTATATTATGTATGTATTATACATATAAACCTTTCTCTTGAATCACTCTATCTATTTAAAAAAACCGCCTCAAAATCCGTTGCGCAGTTTTAAAGATCTAAGCGTACAAAGGGAAATAGGGACGGCGAAAAGTGACTTTATTTTATACTATGTAGTGATTATAAGTATTTACGTTATAATTGTCTGAGTAGTATAATTTGGAAATTTTATGCAAAAAAAACAAGTAGGTAAACCAGCCTGCCTAGCATGAAGACCAAAACACGATACGATAAAGCGATATAACTACATCAACTCTCAAAATATGATACATAAAGCCGCCATGTTGAATTTTTATTATAAATTGCGATAAAAATTATGATAAAAATTCAACAGGCTTTAACTATCATATTTTGAGAGTTGATGTAGTTATATCGCTTTATCGTATCGTGTTTTGGCCTTCATGTTAGGCTAGCTGATTATTGCTTTATTCGGTTAGGGTGACAATTATAAACCCAATATTAGCTTTCTGTCAAAAAATTAAATACTTTTAAATATAGGTTTAATCGAGATTTAGGAACAAATAAAGTGTTCCTTTCTCAGAATTTCCCTTTCGCAAAATGTCCCTTAAACATATTCACAAAAATAGCACTTACTTTTTTTAAATCCTGATCGATGGTTGTTGAGATCTTTTTATAATCATAGAATTAAAAGTGGAAAATAAATAATAACTTAATATTTTTTTACTTAGCTTAGTACGTAAGGTACTGAAAAGCACCTGTAGTAGAAATGTTGGCATTTCTACGTAAAAGTTAACGTAATTTAGGATTTGAAAGAAAACTTGCGCGCGCGCATCTTTGACTCACCTCACAATACATGAGTGTGAATCTGAAGGATTATTCTGTTAAATAATATTATATTTTATACTTGTGGAAATGTTGAAACATTTATAAATACACATTTAATATTTTATTTTTAATGTCTGTATTTAGCTACGGCTACTTTTCAAAAATATCTTAAATAAATAAATAAATATATAAATATTGCAGGACATTCCACACGTCGCCATCTAGCCCCAAGCTAAGTAACTACACTTGTGTTATGGGTGCTAGACAACGGATATACTACTTATATACTTTTCTTTTGTAAATATATACTTATAATACATAGAAACAACCAGACCACAGACAAATATCTAAGCATAAATACTTGTCTGTGGCGGGAATCGAACCCGCAACCCTGTGTTTGGCAGTCCGGCATGGTAACCATTGTGCCAACTGGGTCGTCACGTTAACAATTTATACATAATAATATGATCTAAGTGACTGTGTAGGTACAGTTCGTTTGGCATGAAATACCATTGCTAGTGCTGTCCCTAGTTGTCTGGTTATGCATTTCGAATTTCTTTAGAATTTAAATACTTTCACTTTTGACTGGTCCGGAAACTGCCGGAATTTTGCATGCCGCTTTAAAAATAATATCGATAGGTAAATATAACCCTAGTCATACCAGCCGAACGTCTACTTAAGGAAACGAAAACCCGGCAGCTTTGGGCACTCACTATTAACAATGATTTTTCCTGCCACGTAACCATTACAAAAACGTTTGTGGTTTACAAGCTGCTGAATTTTAAAGATATTAACATTACAACATCTTTGTGTTCGACGAAGTCGGCCAATAATTCTGAACTCTAAAACCAAGGCCACTTAGGTCACTACTAACAATGATTTTTCATTATACCAAGCAGACAATATCAACACAGTCACTTAAATCTGTGGCGCTCCCTAAATATTACAAAAAACGCAAGTACAAGGTGTTAAATATTAATGACATTACGGCCTAAAACTCAGGACTTGAAAAACATGACCAGGCGACTTGTCACCACCAATAAAGAGTTGCTACGGAGCGAATATTTGGGTTAGGAGCTTTATGACTACATTTCGATATTACTAGATCTAGATAGCAGGTACGACTACATCGCTATAAGACTCATGCCAATCAGACGGTACCAACACAGTCACTTAAATCTGTAGAGCTCCCTAAATATTACAAAAACGCAAGTACAAGGTCCTAAATATTAATGACATTAACATTTACGGCCTAAAACTCAAGACTCGAAAACCATTACCAGGCGACTTGTGTCACCACCGACAATGAGTTGCTACGAAGCGAATATTTCATGCCAAGCAGACGCTACCAAAACACAGTCACTTAAATCTGTGGAGCTCCCTAAATATTACAAAAACGCAAGTACAAGGTGCTAAATTTTAATGACATTAATATTACGTCTTTGCATTCGCCGAAGTCTGCCAATAACTCAGATAAAACCGCACGGGCTCAAGGGTCGCCCGAAATCTGCCGATATCCCGCCGACCTAACTTTGCCATCTCCATTCTTTCGTCATTGAACCAGGCAGACTACATTGCGTTTCAGACGTTGTGTTGTTAAGGTTATCTAAGTTTTATGGTGAGCGCACACCTACCCGCACCGCACGCGCCGCAGTCACCGTTTGTATGCGCGCGGTTCCGGCTGGTGACGTCATCAGCATCGGCCTTGGGGATCTCCTTCGCTGTGGTGACTGCGGCGCGTGCGGTGCGGCTAGGTGAGCGCTCACCCTTAGACATTCAGCTGTTTAGGTCAATTACTTTTTGGATGTTGTGCATCCTAGGAAATTTGGGTTTCAGGTATTTTGCTATTAAGGTAAACTACTCTTTAAGCATTATGCTACTTAGGCATTTTGCGTTTCAGACGTGGTGCTCATGAGGGGACTATATGCGACACCGATGAATGGTATAAAACCCAGACACGTTTTGCTTCTTCATTCCTTATTCGTACAGCAAAGTAATGGAATTAGTTGCCAGCGTCTGTCTTTCCTGACGTGTACAGTTTGGGGGTTTTCACATCGCGAGTGAATAGGTATCTTCTAGGAAAGCGTGCTTACATCTTAGGCCGCATCGTCACCTACCATCTGGCAGGTGTGATAGTGGTCAAACGCTAATGTGTAAAAAGGGGAAAAACCGCTCAAGATAGACTCCGACTCGCGCACGAAGGGTTCAGTGGGACAATGTTGGCTACTTCACTTCATCACTACAAAGTATAAAACAAAGTCGCTTTCTCTGTCCCTATTTCCCTTTGTACGCTTAAATCTTTAAAACTACGCAACGGATTTTTAGCCGTGCGAAGCCGGAGCGGGTCGCTAGTATAAAATAAAGTCACTTTACGCCGTCCCTATTTCCCTTTGTATGCTTAGATCTTTAAAACTACGCAACGGATTTTGATGCGGTTTTTTTAATGTATAGAGTGATTCAAGAGGAAGGTTTATATGTATAATACATGCATAAATTAGCCGTGCGAAGCCGGGACGGGTCGCTAGTTCCGATAAACCGTTAATTTAAATTTGACAGTTGGTAGTCTACGGTCGCCATAGAGATAGTATCTAGTTAGTAGTTACTAACTTGTAATTGCAGAATAACTTCAATTATGTGTAATTTGCATTGACTTTGTTACCGGAAATCTTTTATGGAGGAAGTATTGTATCAGTGTTTATTTATACGGCCTTTGAAGTTTTTTGATTGGACAGTGATAAAACTAAAGGTAAGACGTATGTCATTCTAATTATGTAGCGATAATTGTGAGCAATATCGCGCCGTAAATCCAATCGCGTGCGTATTTAGTTGAATAAATACTCATTACAAACGAAAGCTTGCAATATTGCACGATAAATCGCTACAGTGTGTGTTTCTACTATAAAACAATTTTTAATTCCTATTTACAATCTTCACTTCACTACATAGTATAAAACAAGTCGCTTTTTCTGTCCCTATTTCCCTTTGTATGCTTAGATCTTTAAAACTACGCAACGGATTTTTGATGCGGTTTTTTTTAATAGATACAGTGATTCAAGAGGAAGGTTTATATGTATAATACAAGCATAATATAGCCGTGCGAAGCCGGAGCGGGTCGCTAGTAATTTATAAAAAAACTTATTAAACATGCTAAAATAACCAATAGGGATAGTTAAAAAAACGGCTGCAATCCGGTGCCGACAGAAGTGAAAACTATAAATTAAAAAAAAAACTAATTAGAAAAAAAAAAAAATATTCAAGCAATTACTGAAGTGTTCGCGGTGAGATTCGAACCAGGAGGGGCTAAACTTCATACAAGTTTTAAGTAGCGCTGAAAACCACCAAGCCACAAAGTCTTATTACCAAGCGACGAAAATATAGTACTGTTTGAAGCCGATAATGACGTAGCTGTCACATTGCGTCTCGTAACGAGTTCAGAGATTTTATCTCATCTAAAAATATGCGTAGCGCTAAAAGAAGTGTACAATTCTTTACGAAATTTTAATTAAACAAAGTCTATGACCATTAAAAATCGAGGCTGTATGAACTCAACACATTTTGCCTTCCCTGACAGGCTAAAATTGAAAAAAATCTACACCGTAAAAATAGAATTGGATCTCAGTGTATTCTCTTTGAACAGTGGCGTTTATAAAACCTTCGGCACATGACTATCACTACATAGTATAAAAACAAAGTCGCTTTCTCTGTCCCTATATCCCTATGTACGAGTATTCTTAAATCTTTAAAACTACGCATCAAAATCCGTTGCGTCCGTCCTCTTGAATCACTCTATCTATTAAGATAGAGTGATTCAAGAGGAAGGTTTATATGCATAATATATGCAAAATATACCCGTGGGAAGCCGGGGAAGGTCGCTAGTGAGTTAATAATTAGTTCGGTACTATTTAAAAGAAGCCCATTCATCTAAAATACAAACATTTACTCTAGAACAGTCTAAGTAAACTCTTTCATATCTTTTAACCCTCCAATCGCCGAAAGTAAACAAAAAAAAATATATAACAAAGTAATTAATTAATCAATTAAATAACAACAAATTCATTGTAAACAATGATAAATTCGACTACAAACTTGAACACAAAAATTCTTTGTGCTGTCTGTTCAATTTGAAATAATAAAATAATTAATAAGTTTATAACAACAATTCCATTGTGAGGTTATTATAGATAAGGCATAATTTATTAAATAGTATAATACAATGTTGAAGGAACGTCTGTGAGATTGTTTGTTTTGATGTAGTGCTATTTGTCGCTAAGTCTTTTCTTATCAATTCAGTGATATCACGAGCAATTTTAAGGTGAATATTAACAGGCGAAAAAATTTTTATTGACGTGATCACGTCTAATAAAAAGAACACCTGCATTCACAAAAAAAGTGTCAGGTTCCGCCGTCATGGTAAACGTCACGCGTCACGTGTTTGTTTAATAATAATATCGCTCATCTGAGCTTGTGTTATGCTGACGAGACGAATAGAAGACTTAGATATAAAGGAAAAAAAAAGGAAAATGAATATAAGGGAAAAACAAAAATCTCAACTTTTTATCGTTTTCTTATGACGTTATCATGTAAAATATTCGTCTGTAAATCGACTATACAGACAACCATTTTTTATTTATTTCAGTTTTTTTGCTTTTAGAAAATTTGCTCTATATAAAACGACACAAGATCAAAATGATCTAGTAGCAAAACGTCCCGAAATGTCTTCCTTATATTAAGAAGAAAATAATAAGTATTATTTCTATATTTTAACACTTTAATAACAAAAATGCTCTAGGTTTTTCTTAAGCTCTAAATAATTCAGGCCAAAAATTTCTTAAGTGGGGTCATTTCCCGCCGGCCGGGGCATTGGATTTTGGTTTTGTTTTCATTTAATTGTCAAACTATTTTACTATATAAGTTTTATGCAACAAAAATCTTTGCTCTAGTGTCATTAACCAGGGAGGAAACAGTCAACTACGATTGTATGGAGAGAGCGCCTTTCACCTTAATGTAGAGACATTAAATTTTGCACATCCATCCATAGAAAATATTATTTATTCGTAGGTCCCTACCGACCCCGTATAATTGGCTGTGCTTTCATTTGTCAATCAGGCCAGTCTGCCTTTTATAGTCCGTTTAAAGTTTAATTCCAGTTAAGCAATCCATGTTTGTCCTAACTCAGATTGAAAGCGACTAATAGATTGACATTTTAACTGTCAATCTAGGCGAGGCCGATATTCGTTTCACTACCCCGGGGGCAAAGTGGGCAATTTTAGTCACGTCACAGACTTAATTGAATTAAGCTATTTACAATGATGGCCGGGGAAAGAGATGAAATACTTACTAAATACTAAAATAGAGAGCACATTACTGTACATTACTGTCACGTTTTGTTCACAGATTTGACAATGATATTGTAAAGCATTGGAATATGCACCATTTTAGTGCAAACTTCTGGTTTTACTGATTAATTAGAGCATTTTCCTATTCTAACTTACCCTACCTGCGGTGCGAAGACTTATAGGGGCCAATTAGGAAATCTCCCAATAGCCTTCAAACCCAAGAAAACATGGCAACGTAAAAACTTCATTTTTAACACTTTGGTTTGACCTTTTGACAGCCTTTTTTTTTAAAGGTTGAAAAAATGCGTCATCTTATACATCTCATCCCAGCACTCCTGAGGGAGCAGCGGGGGTATGTGAGACACTTAGTCTAAAGTGGTAAAGAATGGGCACGCGCGTATGAACTCTTCCTCTATTTGACAGCTCTCTGTATCTTGTTAGCTGCTAAGTTGACCTTAACAATACTACAGACGACGCAGTTTATGTTCCTAAGTTATAGACTCACATTCTTTAACAGAGGAGTATTTTCTTTAGCAATATTACGCAGATTTCCGTGAAAGTTACTAAAACAACTGACACATTTGACACGTTATTTTAATTGAGTGCTCTCTATAATTCTAGTATACTTAAATATTTTATCTCTATAATGGTCGTGTGAAATGAAATGTTTGTTTCGATACAAATAGATTGTGAAGTGTAAATTGTACATTTGATTGTGACTGTTGTTTTATTTATCGATTTCAAAAGAGGTTAACATTTCAACGTGATTTCAACCCAAACGTCTAATTCAAAATAGATACCTACTAATAAATACCTAGAAGATTCGTTTAGGATGATTTTTTTAGGTGTGTAAAAAATAACTTCTGGTGCAAATTAGGTAATTTACCGAGAATTTATAATAATATCATAATTATATACAGTGTCTGTCTAAAAGTCCGTAGTTTTTGTTACATACTGTGAAACCAAAAAAATTGGAAAATGTATAAAAAAAGGTTGGAAATATTAACCTAATTTATCCAAAGTTTGGTGAATTTTTAAAATGTGTCATTTATTTTAGGACTTATTTATTTTAGGACTTAACCAATAATAGTGGCACATCTTGGAAAATCCTAACATTTTCAGCAAATTAGATTATTTTGCTCAACTTTAGAATTTAAATAATACTTTTTTTTTCATGCAGGACCTTATGAGTGTCATTTTCTTGTTTGTTGTTTGAACCCATAAAAAAATAATGATATTCCTTCAATTCCTAAGTAAACTTACATAATTCTTAAAAGTAATAAGTATAAAATAAATTGGAGTTAATGTCAGTGTTACATAAAAGAACAGACTGCATTTTAATTGCATTATTTAAATGTATGTATGTGCGTGTAGTACACTTGTAGTGTTTGTTACTAGTATTATTACACAACTTCTACTGAACAAATATTTTATAAACTTTTTCAGGGTTTCATAATTCAAGATCATTTTATGAGAAACTTTTATAAATATTAACGAAAAACTGCGGCCACTTTACGACCGTATTTTCGAAAGGTGGCCACAGTTTTTCGGGACGTAGTATAGTAACAACATAGATACAAAACTTTCGTACATTTTACAATACTGAGAATAAAAAATACGGCCACATTACGAGCGTATTTTCGAAAATTAGTTGTTACTAAGCCCCGAAAACATGGCTTAGTAACAACTAACAACAAATACAAAACTTTCGTACATTTTACAATACTGAGAATAAAAAATACGGCCACATTACGAGCGTATTTTCGAAAATTAGTAGTTACTAAGCCCCGAAAACATGGCTTAGTAACAACTAACAACAATTAGAGACAAAACATCTCTACATTTTACAATAATAAGAATTAAAAACTGCGGCCACTTTACGACCGTATTTTCGAAAGGTGGCCTCAGTTTTTCGGGACGTAATATAGTCACAACACAATATAGAGACAAAACATAAGTATCTACATTTTACAATAATAAGAATTAAAAACTGCGGCCACTTTACGACCGTATTTTCGAAAGGTGGCCGCAGGTTTTCGGGACGTAGAATAGTAACAACACAATATAGAGACAAAACATAAGTATCTACATTTTACAATAATAAGAATTAAAAACTGCGGCCACTTTACGACCGTATTTTCGAAAGGTGGCCGCTTTTTTTTAGGACTTAGTATAGTAACAACATATAGAGAGAAACATCCCTACATTTTACAATAATAAGAATTAAAATAGAATATTGACGTAGTTATGCAGTTAAAACGAATAGGTTAGAATATAGGAAGTAAAGGTCAGGCGCAATTATACAGTAGGTTCAAGGATCGCTTACACAATTATAGTCATTACTGATAAATAGTATGCTCTAGATTTATATTTTTGTGTTTATACTTGGTGTTATTTAATAACTATAATAGCGCCTATGGTTCTTGGGTTACCGCGAAAGACTAGCAACACGTGTGGTTCGCAAAAAAAATTATCTCGAACAATATGCATTCGATGAATGTAAATCGGATTTGGATATCGGACCCCCAGAGATGCACCCTGCATTTCATCGCATCCACTTTTAAAGATAGGTATCTTCAATTGTCTATGATAAGCTACTTATTATTTGTAGAATAGCTAGAATTGAGAACCTTCTTTTAAGTCAGCTAAAGTTGAAAACCAACAAACGATTACTGGGCCATACAATTAATGAACAGCGAGGGATGAACGGCCTGCAACATTGTATTGACACCTTGACACCGTAAACTCGTAACTCGATTACTAATTGCATAACTGTACCAGCTGTACCACGTCACTGACGCCACGTTCTCACCTGTTCTCTGTTACGGTCTTAGTTTGGTTTCTTTAATATTCCCTAAGGACTCAGGTTGGTCGCTGCAGGGTGAACCTGGGAAGATGGGGCATGATCGATCCGTACCGGGTTCAGTGCGACTGCGGAGTCACCGAGCAAACTATGGATCACCTCTTGACCTGCCCCTCTAACCCAAATAGCTGTACACTAACCTGATGTCAGCTAATAACAACGCCAAATACCTGGCAGCTCACTGGAGTGGGCAGACCTGTCCCTATCATCAATTCCCCCCTTTAATTTGTGCTATCGATACGAAGAAGAAGAATTCCTATACATCAAATCTAGATGTTTTTACGACGCCAGCGACTTATATCCATGCTTTTTAAGGCGCTGTTGTGAATGGGACTTGTATTAGATGGAGTAGGCTTGCTTGGTTTACATGTTTCTTTACATGTTTAGTAACATTAGCTTATTGCTTCCTATTGAAGTTTTTCATTCAAGAATTATCTATTTAAAGAACGGCAATCGCGCGGCGCGCAGGTAAAAGGGTAGACGGTGTCTAAGTCTATATGTGTTTCAGCGAAGGGTTTTTAATACTGGGGTTGTTCTAGACGTCAAGGCGAACAACTTTTGTTCTACGACTTTTGGAAATTCGAACTTGTTTTTCAATAATTCTGAGGGATTTTTTGCCCGCTATCTATCGAGCTATAAGTGATTGCTTTAAGTATCAGAGTTCTAAAACTAATTGTAGTCTAGAAAAGAAAATGTCCTGAGAACTGAGAACACGCGGAACACAGCTGGTATATTTTTTTAAAGCCTAAGAAACTATGATGTAAAAGCCTATAAAATTAATATTCTCCTAGATTCTAGATAGGGTGATGTGATGATATTGTAATGAGAAAAATTTCCATGTTATGAAAAATTCTTCGACAATATTGTAATGAACATATGCCTTCAGTAGGCACGTTAATGACAATGTAAATTGATGCATTCCATTGTTAGACGTTTCTCGGAATAAATAGGAAATATGGCATGTAGGGGCCCTACTCATGTGGTAGGGCTAATGAGCTGTCCCCAAAGAGTAATGTCACTTTTGGGAACAAGAGAGTCGATAAAAAAACTGGTCACTCTTGGAAATGTAGACAGAGGCGACTTTAAATGACCGTCTGCAACCACTCTTATTAAGGCAAACTTAACTATTGCCTCAGTTTACAGTGTAGAAGAATAGAAAAAGAAGACGTAATGCGCCAACTATAAATTTATTGGAAAAAGGTCAGAACGAACAGTATTGCTAAACAAAAATTACAGATGAACGAGAATAATATGTATAATTGGGGATAAAAGAAGGTGAAGCACAGCTGTTCTCGAATTGAAAACAGAAATCGAAAGAGAAGTCCGGGCATATCACTAGCCAGGAAGACCGGCGATAGCATGGTGTGGAGCGACATTGGAGAGACCTGCAGTGAGCTAACACATGCCGCTGAATATGCATAAAAGAGAAGTATCTTACACCATCGTCATTTAAGAAAAACGACACTAACCACGGCGCCACGCAAGAACCAAATAAGTTTGCTGGGCTGTATTTTGGCCATAGGTACTTACATAGTTAACGTCAAAATTGAATATGTACAAATGGCCTAACCAAACAGGATGCCGAAGATCGTGGGAAGTGTAAAAGCAGGAAAGAGGAGAAATAAATGTAGGTATAATAATTTATCTTACTTTAAAATTTAAGAAAGTGCGAACGTAAAATATGCAAAGTTCTTATTCTCCAAATTTTTAAACTTAATGAAGTCGGTTAAAAAGAAACATAATGTGTGTGGCATAACCTTATAAATGAAAGATTTTAAACAGTAATTTGTCATAATTTCGGTTGAGACAGGATAATAAATTTAAATCCAAACGATATGGACACCAATGATTAAGCAAACAAGTTTCCGATCCGAGTGATTATGAGTCATAAACGTTACTTTTTATTACTTAAAATGGGTAGGTGATATCCTTAATCGAGGGTTACTTTCAATATGTTGTGGTTTTGCAAAAAAGTTGTTCGATTTGATAAGATTCTGGATTGAGGACGTGTTGATTGCTTCTGGATATGTTTTTATGGAAAATTTTATGTCCTAAGATGATAGGATTTTTGGTAAAGGACAGATGGTACAGTCCGACTACCTTTGCAGTAAATAATACGAAATGCAGTCCCATGATTAAACTTTTGTTATATAAATACGACCAATAATATAATAAATCGTACTGAGAATAATGCATGATGATTTCTGGAAGTGCATGTAAATTATTGGTAATATAAAAATATTGAAAACTTAAAACTTGGGAAAAAAACAAAAATGGTTGTCTGTAAAGTCTGTTTCCGGACGTTAATTTTACGTGATAACGTCATAAGAAAACATTGATGGTAACCATGGCAACGATAAAACGTTGCTATAGTTACCTTGTCAATAACATGAGGCGTTCCAGTAACGACGCGTGACGTCACACTTTTTTGAGATTGCAGGTGTTCACCAATTTATAAAACGTTATCACGTCAAAAAGTCCAAGAAAAGTATTCCTGTACCAATTATAAGCTTGCTTCATCTTCCAATAGTTCGTAATAAAACCCTTAATTTTCCCAGACCAGCCATATTTATTATGCCGACTTTTGTGGCTTCCATCAGGTTTTTTCTTGTTCAAGAGGGCATATGGGCAGGAAAACAGATTGGCCATGTCGTGTTTTAAAGCACAGCAAAACGCATACTATGATACTAGTACACATAAGTAGTAGCATTATGTAGATTTTGTGTATTTTGTGCTCTTATTTATTTCTGTGGTTTTGTCATCCGTAAAGGCTTCTGCCGGTAGACCAGCACCAGTATCTATTTTATCAGTAGCTATTTTTTGCTGAGGCAGATCCCTTTTGGAAGCACACGGCTCCTTAAATCTTATTTTTTTCTTTATTGTATTCTCTCATTTTTTTGTTTTTTTATCTTTTAGTTCTTATGTACTGTTATGTCAGTGTTATTATGTTTGTTTTACTCTTTAAATGTCTTATCGTATGCTTGTCCGAATAAAGGATTTTCTTTCTTTTACTGCTTTTACACAGTGTGTGTAAGTAGACCTTAAACACTTAAAAAGTAATATGAGCTAACATTTTACGAGCAATCAAAGATCATTAGTAAGCGATTCTGCAAGCTAGCATAACTATAAACCTACCGGTCATATTATGTTTTACTACCAAAAGACATAAAAGTAAGCTATCTATAAACTACGGCACCTTTAGTATTTTTTAATTAGCGCATAACTTAAGGTTTCTTGGGTAATAAAGGGAGCGGGAAATGCGTCTTGTCAATGACGCGAAATTTCGTTCAGAACTTGACCCAACTCAGACTGGTCGCTCCTTAGATTCGTTTTCTAAAGTACGAACACGCAAGAATATTTTTTTTGAATTTTTTGACCTTTTTTTAATTAATTATAACTTCACACAACTTATGCATATAGCCAGTATTAAGTAATATTTTGCATCAAATGATGGCCTGATTTTCAGGAGTCGGTCTCGAAAGTGTTTTAGAACAAATCAAGTCAGGAGCTATACAGTGGCTATTTACTACAACCTTCTAAGGGATTTTGGAGGCAATGAGTAAATTCCATGTTCGATACTGTTTTAAACTTTCAATACACTTGTGCAATTTCACTTGCTTCGATTTTAATATGCAACCAGGATAGAATTCAATTTGATTTAGTTGGATTATTACTACGCTAATATAATAAAGAGGATAGAATTTTTTTTGTCTGTAACGAAGAGGCTCCGAAACTACTAGAGCGATTTTGATAAAACTTGGTATGGGGATACATTGATTCATTGGGAATAACATAGGCTTTTTGTTAGGCTACTTTTTATCCCAATATTCACAGGGGATCGTAAGTTACGCGGGTAAAACCGCGGACTGTACTAAATAAATTTTAAATTACGTGTCCGCAATTTTCGATTATTTTTAATTATGTATTTTATTCGTACACTAGCTTTTGCCCGCGACTTCGTCCGCGTAGAAGTCGAAAATGGACCAAGGAATCGCGTTGTCCCATACAAATTTTGCCCCCCCTTTTTAACCCCCTTGGGGGTAGAATTTCGGAAAATCCTTTCTTATCGAATGCCTACGTCATACAAAGAACATACCCTCCAAGTTTCAGGTCTTTAAGATCAGCGGTTTAGGCTGTGCGTTGATCCGTCAGTCAGTCATTCAAGACAAAGCATTTTATATGTATAGAAAGACCGAAATAAAACTAGCATTCTGACTAGTATAATTAACACAAAGTATTTTGATTAATGTTGCTATTTATCAAATCGACAGTGGATATCTAATTAAACTCGTCTCAAAGTACGTAGTAATTAATAACTCAATACACACGGTATGTCACGCGCGATTGGAGTGCGTGTATCCGCATGATTATTTTAACGAAACTGAAAACTTCAAATAGCCATATAATTATTTAAAAAAAACTTACGAAGATACAGAGACAGATTGATTATTTTATTAGTACAACACAGGAAGAAACCTAAAAGACGATAATAATATACAAAGTAAAGTTATTTTGAGTTAAAATAAATTTTAATTGATTATTTTGTGTAGGTTTATTTAGTAACCTTACCTTTACAAATTCAGGCATAGGTAGCCCTATGACCTAGACCTACCTATTTTGGCACAGTCAACAAGCAAAATGATGTCAAATAATTTAGTTATTCAGAAGAACTCAATCTCTTGCGTGTTTTTATCAGCTTATCTGCAAAGTAATTACACCCTGCGTCACTTGATTATTTTTGTAATAATAATAACTGTCTGTAATATCGTCTTTGTAGTTTAATTTGATCCATTCTGAGACATTCTTTTAATCTCAGTTATAAAACTGAGATTAAAAGTAAAAAAATAAGGTAGGACAGAGTTCAAGATATTTTTATCCAAAACAAAGCGAGGTTTCAAACTCTAATCGAAATTGACATTTGGTGAAATGGCTTAGCGATAGTGATTGATAACGCCTTCAGATATTGCATGATACAGCGACGCATGCGCAGTGTAGCGTATTCGTAGCATTGCCAGCTAGTTATTTCAAACTAGCAGCGCTCCGGTTTCACCCGCGTAACTCCCGATCCCGTTTGAATATCGAGATAAAAATTAGCCTATGTTACTCCCAATGAAACAGTGTATCCTTATACAAAGTTTCATCAAAATCGGTCCAGTAGTTTCGGAGCCTATTCATTACAAACATAAAACAAACAAATTATAATATTAGTGTACATGAAGTGCGTGTAAATCCAGTTATTGGAGCAAAATAACACTGTTTCAAATATTTATTACCATATATCGAAGACGAAGTATAATTGTATATGTCTATGATTATTGAATGAATAATTCTGATCTCAGTGTTGAACGATCTGTTGAATTTTCATGAACATAATAAACCTATCAATATCATTTCCGACGTAATATTGTATGAGCATGTTTACATCAAATCAAAATAGATTGAGTATAAACTGTATTTCGGTAAATTCTACAAAACGGTGATTTGCAATGAACTTGAAACTGCTTTCAAAGTAGCGAATGACATATAAACTGGAGAACTAAGGATTTTCTTATAATAAGGGTTTTCGCTCTTAATTGTCTTAAATTAAAATCTTTGACAACGGCTCAGCACACGCATTTGTATGAAAACATCTAAAATATCGACAAATTACGGCGTAAAATGTCATTCCAGTGATAATCCTAGTTGTTCAGAATAGATATAATGGGCAAAAACTTTAATATAATCAAGGAAACAATAATTTCATAGTTGTTTCGCAAGAGATAAGTCATTGATGTAGACAAGGAATTAGTATGGTCCTAAAATAGAACCCTGAGGTGCTCCTAGCGTAACAGCTGACACTACTACAGTTGTGGTACCTGTCCAATACTGTCCATCTACTTGAGTATTCGTGAGTATATCAAAAACACAAATACTCAACTTGCCTTTAGTGAAAAGTACATTAATTTCTATATTTTTCTTATTGATTAATCGATTGTTAAAGATTGTCACTGGCTTCAGCAAATCCAGACGACGTCAAAAGATAATGAATAAAAGATAGAAGGTATTGGTAAACTCAATCGGGTTTAAATCACAAAGGAGTTTCTAAGGTCTTTGTCAAAACTTCATGCAAAGATTACTTGACTTTGACACTGGCAAAATGGAAAGTAAGCCCCAACCATTTAAGAAAAAAAATGTGACCGGTTGGCAAATAATCGGCTGATACTATCAGTGTCTGCGTTTGCCCGAAGGTATCGTTAATTCAGTTTTATTACAGTTTTTATTATTGGTTTGCTGTTTAATCATAAAGGTTTATATTTTTTTATAAATGTATGGGCGGTATGTATAAAGGTCATTTTGTATGAGAGGGAGACACGTCCGTCTTTGCTGAAGTGAGCCTTAAGGTAAGACCTTCAATTGTCTCATTATATAAAACAAAACAAAATAAGATATTATGATTGTCTTGAACTGTTTTTCCTTACGGTTTTAGTTTTTTGAATTTCAAAATTTACTTTATAAAGTTCCAGTACAAACCTGAAATGGTACACGATTACACGACCTATAGTAACAGCAAAACACTTAAGTAATTTAGAAATTGAAATAATTTCCAAGATAAATGTTCCAGTGGGATTTGAGTGCTCTTCTACAAGCTACAGGGATCACGTGCCAGCAAGTCAAAATTACGTAAAAAATCTTACCCCATTATGTATGCACTTTCCCAGTTGACCAGAGCCTAAAAAGATGAATTAAATATATCCAAAAGACAAATAAAAAAATACAATTAATTTTAAAATTGGAGCTGACACTTGCAAACTCACAGATCCACAAAACAATCTGATTGCAAATGAAAAATCGAAGAAAAAATTGAGGCAAATTATCACTACATAGTATAAAATAAAGTCGCTTTCTCTGTCCCTATTTCCCTTTGTATGCTTAAACCTTTAAAACTACGCAACGGATTTTGATGCGGTTTTTTTTAATAGATAGAGTGATTCAAGAGGAAGGTTTATATGTATAATACATTCATAATACAGCCGTGCGAAACCGGGACGGGTCGCTAGTAAAAAATAATTTTCAAACCAAAAAGTTGTAGAAGAACAGTCATCAAAGAAAGAAAAATATACCTACTATACAATCGAATTAAGAACCTTCTCCTTTTTTAAAGTCAGTTTATAAACTCGAGTAACATCACCAAGGCACACACGTAACAACAATGTTTCAACACGAATGAATCATCAATAAAAAAATCCGCGTTGAATGAGTTGCGTAATATTCAGTAGGCCAACTGGACAACAATGTAATCTACCCTTGACACTGAAATACAATGTAACACGCAGGTCAAAACAAACTCGATCATTGGCCAGTAGGAATTCCATTTTTAAAAGTATTTGTTTTGTTTTTAAGATGCGGTCATTGACAATACGTTTTTTGTTAGATTTGGTCGTTATTGACGTGATAACGTTTTATAAATTGGTGAACACCTGCAATCTCAAAAAAGTGTGACGTTACGCGTCGTTACTGGAACGCCTCATGTTATTGACAAGGTAACCATAGCAACGTTTTATCGTTGCCATGGTTACCATCAATGTTTTCTTATGGCGTTATCACGTAAAATTATCGTCCGGAAACAGACCTTACAGACAACCATTTTTTTATTTAAATTTTTGGCTTTGCACTAATTTTGCATAGTGTTAAGAAGTCTTTACATCAAGTTTTAGTACCTACCGATGTCCTTTTTTTATAAAGTGTTATTTTAATATCATTTTTTGGCAATTCATAGCTCAAATCAATAAACGGATAATATAGTTAATTAGTACAGGGATACAGGTTGGTCAAATAACAATGTGGTCCAATGAGAGGATCTTCGGAGTAATGAACAGAATTGCACTTCGAACGTGCAGAAATTGCTTTTTGTCCCTTTTGTTTCACCCGCGTAATTCGCGATCCCGTGGGAATATCGGGATAAAAAGTAGCCTATGTGTTAATCCAGGTCTCCAGCTATCTACATACAGAGTTTCATCGCATTCGGTTCTGTAGTTTTTACGTGAAGGAGTAACAAACATACATACACACACACAAACTTTCACATTTATAAATAAAATAAAATAAATAAATAAATCATTTATTTCAGGTAACAGCCTTATAAATAAGTACAGACCCATATAAAGTTTATATTAGTAGGATAGGAAGTAGGATTTTTTCTTTTGTAAACTTTTTAAAGATGTTTGTATATCAATCAACACTGGTCGAGCTGTTTATTATACAGCCTACTGTACTACTTAAGGCTACTTTACATTGTTGTTCGTTTGACCTATCAAACGAACGACAATGTAAAGTAGCCTTGACATTGAAACACAACGTAACGTTATATTATGATTGACGACCTCTGTGGCGCGTCGGGCGAACACCCGACTGCGACGCAGAAGGTTGCGGGTTCGATTCCCGCCGGGAACAAGTATTTATGCTGACCATAAATTCTTGTTTCTGGTTCTGGCTGTTTCCTATATGTATAATATGTATATATTTACAAAAAAAAAAAAATGTATATAAGTAGTTTATCCGTTATCTGGCACCCATAACACAAGCATTAAGTTGCTTAGCTTGGGGCTGGATGGCGATGTGTAATATGTCCTGAAATATTTATTTATTTATTTATTAAAACAAACGCTCTATCGTCATCTGTTTTATAAACAGATACGAATTCGATTTATAAAAGTGTTTGTATTTTGTTTTTAAATTCCGGTCATTGACTTTTTAAGAAATAACTGAGAGCTTTGCAGAGTTTTGGCGGGAACGAGTCAACAACATGTTTTACTAATGCAGTTTTACTTTTATAAAACTTGGTTGGAAACAGAGTTTTGAACTGTATAATTGTGATGGAAAAATGATTCAATTAAGTTCTATAAAGTGCACAAGCAAGTTAAATCAGTGTCGTACATGGATTTTTATCGTTGCCTCTAAATTATCTTAAAAGGAAAAGTTGCCACCTCCCTTTATTTGACGGACTATGACGACTTTGACTGTTCGGAAACACTTTAAGAGGAAAGGGTACCAGGGGCTTTCTCCATACAAACTATTACAAACGTAGTCGACTGTTTTCTCCCTGGATAATGACACTAGAGCAAATATTTTTAGTGCATAAAACTTATAACTGCCATGACCATGCCCCTATTTTTTATTTTTTTATTTTTTTTATTTTTATTTCTATGATAATTAGAAAATGAAAAAAACCAAAACATAGGGGCATAGTCATGGCAGTTATAGGTTTTATGGCACGAAAAAATTTGTGCTAGTGTCATTATCCAGGGAGGAAATAGTCGACTACGTTTGTATGGCGAGCGCGCAGGTACCCTTTCACCGAGTCGGAGTTAAGTCCGATTTGTGGAAAACAGACCTTATTTTGATGGAAAATATAACTTGACACTGGCGTGAGGGCACAGCCATTTCGGTCAAAATAAGAAGAAAAAAAATGAGAACTGTGGGATTCTAATTTTAAATTCTTTTTATTGGAACGGTGTTTTGGGAGTTTATATCGGGGTTAAAAAACACATTAATAACGCGTTGCGTTCTATATTTGCATATTTGACGTAAAAAAAAAATATAATTTAATTTATTCAATTTAGTTTAATCATAGACTATACAATAGTTAATTAGAATTGTAAATAATAAAAATAGTTCTTCGATAAATATGGTAGGTATCGTTTGACTAAAAATAATATCCTGATTCCGTGAGAATATCAGGATACAAAAAAAAAAACATACATACAACCGAATTGAGAACCTCCTCCTTTTTTTGAAGTCGGTTAAAATAGCCTATGTTCAATGTATCCTCATACCAAGTTTCATCAAATTCGATCCAGTACTTTTAAAGTATTTTCGTTACTGACAAAAAATCTTTCCTCTTTATCCTATCTATCTAATTATATTTCTTCGAACATTTCGTTCGAAGTTTTTGTATGAAACAGCTGATTCACAAAAATCCTGATATTTTTCGCAAAAATAGCGATATTCATAATTTCAACTTAAGAAATAGGGATGAGCTGACCTTGCCCGGTAGTAGGCTTCGGAAAATAAGCAGGTCGTTTAATAGTACATGTGTGCTCTATTATAATAAATTACCTAAAGATGTATATGACATGTCCATTAACAAATTCAAAACTTTTATAAAGCATAAATTGTGCGGTAAGGCATACTATGATACCTCTTAGTACCTTAATGATAAGAATCCATGGATGTGACTTTAATTGCTCCATTTCAAATAATACCTTCAAATATTTGTAATATTGACCTTTGTGAGCGTGATCACATAAAAAAAACCCCATGAGTTTCTTGTTCTTCTCATTGGTGGGCGCGTTCCGAAGGCACACATCCTAACTTAGTTTTTTAAGACGATTTCAAGTGATCATTGTATTTTTAAACATAAGCATCGAAAGAAATAAAGAAATTTGACTTTGACTTTGATTTTCAAGTAAAAAATCCCTCAGAATTATCGAAAAAAAAAAGTTCGAATTTCCAAAAGTCGTAGAACAAAAGTTGTTCTCCTAGACGTCTAGAACAACCCCCTTTCGTATTAAAACCCCCTTCGCTGAAACACATGGTATATAAAATCAGGATCTCGGAAACGGCTCCTACGATTTTCATGAAATTTAGTATTAGTAGCTAGGTTAAAAAAAACACGTAAAATAACCGAGTAAAGCTCAGTCCCCCAGGTACTAATAATAAAGTATGGATTACAATATTCTGTTAAACAAAGATTTTACGTAGGTGTATCGCATGGTATAAAATAATATTTAGTTTACTCGAAGTTATGGAGTTTTTAATAAAAACAAAACCTTAATGAGTTATCCCGCTGGGAAGAAGCCGTAACACCACTTACTTTGCAAACACGATTTAAAATATTTACCTATATAAAGGTAGAAAGAACAAAAACGTCTGTATTAGGAACTTGAAAGCAAGAATAAATTAATATACCTCGCACAGCGAATGGTGACCTCTGCGGTAAGTGGAAGAGGGATGCGCAGAACTCGATATTTATATGAAAATTGAGTTCTGCGCATACCCCTTCTACTTTCCATTAGAGGCCAACATTCGCTGCGCTACGTATACATTAATTTAAAACAAAATATAAACAAAAAACATTAATAAATAATAATCATGTGAATTTTATTGTGTGCTAATTGACATTGCCGTTACGGTGAAGGAAAACATCGTAATGAAACACGCGGCTCAGTTGGATACTGACGACTTATTTCCTCCGGATATGGTCGACTAAGCTAAAAAAAGGACCCAAACTAAAGAGCTCTACTTGTAGAAAAAACCGATCAAGTGCGAGTCGGACCCACGCGTTTGTACCATGTTGTATGGGAGCACCATTATAGGAACAACACCTTCTTTTGTTTTTTAGTATTTAAATAAATAAATAAAATAAATAAATAAATATTTCAGGACATATTACACATCGCCATCCAGCCCCAAGCTAAGCAACTTAATGCTTGTGTTATGGGTGCCAGATAACGGATAAACTACTTATATACTTTTTTTTTTTGTAAATATATACATATTATACATATAGGAAACACCCAGAACCAGAAACAAGAATTTATGGTCAGCATAAATACTTGTTCCCGGCGGGAATCGAACCCGCAACCTTCTGCGTCGCAGTCGGGTGTTCGCCCGACGCGCCACAGAGGTCGTATTTGTTGTTATAGCGGCAACAGAAATACATCATCTGTGAAAATTTCAACTCTCTAGCTATCGCGGTTCATGAGATACAGCCTGGTGACAGACAGACGTACGGACGGACATTGAAGTCTTAATAATAGGGTCCCGTTTTTGCCCTTTGGGTACGGAACCCTAAAAGCCCGTATATACATAAAATTACATAACCACTAGCTGCCCTACGCGGTTTCACCCGCGTAACTCCCGATCCCGTGGGAATATCGGGGTGTAAGCTATCCTATCTTTCAAGTTGGATCGAACTGCACATGGTGTGCGAATTTTATTATAATCGGTTAAGTGGTTTAGGAGTCCATTGAGGACAAACATTGTGACACGAGATTTATATATATTAAGATTTTCGTTATAATATTATACCTATGTCAAAAAAATTGTTTGACTAAATAATAGAATTCCAATATAAAAGTGAGTTAATAACAACTGATTACGATTCAATAAAACGTTTATTTCTTTGCTTTACCGATTAAAGAATATTCGTGTAATTGTTTCAAACTAGTCTAATTATGAAATAAATACTTGGCAAGAAAGGAAAAATATCATTTATTAATGAGGAAAATTGCTTTATTATGTTTATCGAGTGAATTTATAACTCTACTTTTTACTGAATTGATTTGTCTAAAATCTATAATGTACGACATCGCATACAGCGCCATCTATGCCCAAATTAAGTAATTAGATGAATGCCAGATTACGGTTATAATACATTTCTTTTGTAATAGTACATTGCGATACAAGTGTGGAAAGTTGATCATTCCATAGAGGCGGTTTATGACGCGCGAGCGGAACGCGAGCGTGGCAAAAGCCGAGATGGAATGATCAATTCACACGTGTATCGTACGACGTTTTTTATCACAGTTGCGAATAAAAAAAAAGACTTGTTAAAATTTTAATAATAAAAAGTTTTTAAGAATTTTAGGTTATGTTTACTATTTTTTGTTAATTACACTCCCGAAAGGCTAGGCAAAAGACTTTTAACCTATACAGCGTCTGACATACAATATTTTTTTAGGGTTTTTTTCATTTGTTTTTGCGTCGGCGGTTAAAAACAGAATATATTAGTTCCGGGTTTCATTAAAAACAGAATATATAAAAAAAATATATTTATGTACCTAAAGAAAAAACAAAATAAAAACAAAACTCAATTTTTAATTATTTTCAAAGACGTCATCACGTAATATTATCGTTCGCAGACTTTAGAGACAACCTTTTCAAAAGAAGAAAAAAGGTACCAACAAAGAGTTTTAAGCCAGCAAGGCTTAAAAACTCTTTGGATGGTACCTTTTTCTATGCATCAAAACAGTATAACCCAGATAAAGGAGATCATTCATGTTTCTAACAAAAAATACCCACAAAAAAAAATGCCGGCCAGTAATAAAAATTATTTGTATCTTGTAGAGAATAACATTTTGAACAATGTTTACTAAGGCAACAAAGAGCTACGATCAAAAATCGTTGAGTTATTTTACATTGAAAACCCAAAAAATGCATTTTATAGGGATCCGTTTGACCACTTTTAAGATCCCACTATAACTTCTGAAAGGGTTATTGGATATACCTATGTATATAAATATAATAAAAACAGACAAAACTTATCCATTTACTACTTATTTTTATATTTTTTCTGTAGTAATATCTTAGAAGTGGTCAAACGGATCTCTACAAAATGCATTTTTTTGGGTTTTCAATGTAAAATAACTCAACGATGGTTCATCGTAGCTCTTTGTTGCCTTATTAAACATTATTTAAAATGTTATTCTCTACAAGATAGAAACATTTTTTTTTGTGGCCGGCACGTTAATTTTTGGGTACGATTTGAACGATGTCCTTAAGAATGTTTCATCTACTATATGTCATTAGCAGTAAGATACGTATTTGACATATCGGGATGACGTATTATTTTCCAACACTAGTTGGATTTTTTTTTATCGCACGCGTGTATTACGTTGCATTATGAGCCTAAAAGCGGTTTAATAAGATCCACTTTATGAGCAACTGTGATAAAAATATATTTATTATGCCTGTACAACAAAACACCAAGATCAAAATCAACTAAGATCTGTACATAATCACACAAAATATTTGTTCCGCGGCGCGAAACGAACCTACAACCTTCTGCGTCAGACTGAGTTAGTCAAATTATTTTTTAATGGCAACTAAAGTGACATCTTACATTTTACAACAAAAATGTAAGCGAAGGTGAATATTTTTTGAAATACCTTTAAAATGAAGTCCTGGTTCAGTTAATAACTTTGTCGGTTTTTAAGAAGATAATATTTTAGTTTAATTGCTTCGGAATACGATTGAATTGCCCCAAACAATATTGAATGCTTGCGATGAAAGCAAAAAACGTAGTTTGTATGCCAAAATCACTTAATCGATGACAAAACAAGACCAATGAAACTGTATGAAAAGCCGTCAATTAAGGTAGACCTAAAATTGAGTTGTCAAGTCTCAACAACAATCTAGTAAAACCGTGGCAAACACGTGGCAAATACGTGGCAAACACTTAGTAAAACCGTGGCAAACCCGTAGCAAATACGTAGAAAAATTATGGCAAACACGAGGCAAATAGATACCAAAACCGTGGCAAACACGTAGCAAAATCATGGCAAACACGAGGCAAATAGATAGCATTACTGTAGCAAACACGTGGCAAATTTAGTAAAACCATGACCAACACGTGACAAAACCATAGCAAATATTTGGCAAAATCACAGTATAAGCAACTATAATTGACATTTCCTACCGAAAAAAATACAAAACAACATCTTACCTACCAATCTGTCCAGGCGAAAATACCAACCTACTCTCGAACCGAAGCGAACGGAACGCAATGTAAATAAGCCCTAAGCCAGTTCAATGTCCGCTTACAATGTAAGACACCTTGAAACTGATACGTTACATCGTACGACAGACATCGCGAATATTTTTAAACCTTACCTCTTTGGTAATGGCCAGTATGCGGTAGCTTAAAGCATGTTACGATGTTTTTATGTAACTAAACTGTTCCCGGCGATTTTACTCATTAAGTCCCGATCCTGTGGGAATATCGGGTTTAAAATTAGCCTATGACACTCTCAATGAATTAATGTATCTTCATACCAAGTCTTATCAAAATTGGTCTTCTAAATTCAGAGCATCGTAATATCAAACAAGGTGGTCTTCAAGTCGTGAGTGAAAAGGTTTCTTCTAGGAAAGCGTGCTACAATCTTAGACTGCATAGTCACCTTCCATCAGGCTGGTGTGATAGTGCCCAAACACTGACCTATCATTTGTTTTAAAAAATGAAATAATACTTTTTTATATTTGTATACTTTGATTGAACATAGCTCAAAAGAAAATTTATTCTTTGATATATTCTTTAGTTTTATAATATACGTGATTATATACTGCTAAGATGTTCGTTGTTATATAATACAAAGTTGAGTGACTGATTAATTAATAACTGTTATCAATTTACAATGTTCTTCATTGTTTTGTATAACGTCTGTTGTAATATAAAGGATGAAAACAGAAGAAAAATGAAAGTTATGCTCTATGAAAGTCTCTCGGTTTCCGAAATATCCGCCATTTTCAAAATTTTACTCCCTTCTCTATGCTTTTTGGTGCCAAGACTGCAAATGAAGAAATTATTCCAATCTGTTTTTTTTTATAGTATTCCAGGAGAAATGTGCTATCGAATGCAAACAATTATTTTTATGTAACATGGAAAGTTTTTTTTCAATAAGATTTAACTCAAACTTCATGATTTTTTAATTTTTAACCTGAACTTTAACTTTTCCCAGTGTAAAATAATGTATGGTCAATTGGTCACCCTAGTGACAAATTTAAAAAAAAATGCTTATTTTATTGAGATTCTAAAATGGTTTAATACGTGGTATTGCCAGTATTAAATACAAAATTAATTCCTTTTAAAGTGAGTCATGGCGGAACAAAAACTCCATCAGAAAATGTCATTGGTATGTGATAGTTTTAAATATATCACCTAGATGTTGTACTAGACAAAGCTTCGAGATAACTTAGCTAAGTTATGGCTCATGTTATTTAGTACTAAGTAAAATAAAGTCGTGAGTGAAACGCCTAAGCTAGCCAATCAGGCGAACAATAAACAAACATTAAGGTGATTTACTTTGACATTGTAAATATAAGAGGTTTACAGTAGAGATGCCACGAATATTCGGCAAATATTCGGTATTCGGCTACTTTATTATTTTTCGATAATGGGCCGAATAGTATGCAATATTCGGCCGAATACCAAATACTAAAAATGAAAAAGGCATAATATTATTCACAAAAAAAAGTATGTAATAAAACATTTAAATACCATAGTTAATACGAGCTGTACCCCTCGTAAGAATGTGTGTGAATTCCGAGATAAAAATATGACTCTCAACTACATCCAAACTAACTTTATGCAAAATTTCTTCTAAATCGGTCCACTGGTTTTGTATATTACCCCTTAGAACCACACAAACCTCTTTATAATATTAGTATAGTATTCAAATCTATTAGTAGTAACTGGTAAATAATGATGACTGAAAACAAGTTTTTCAGCATTTGTTGAAACCAACTGATGGCGCTTCTCCTTATTAATTATTCCTACTTCCGAAAATAGCTGCTCGCTATATACACTTTTACCGGGAGATAATATATAAATCCTAGAAAATTCTGCTAGGCTTTAATATTGTTTTGTATTTGCTCATCTACACTTGTAAGGGTTATCCGCGGAATATACTAAATGTCACCGAATATTCGACGTTTCGTCCGAAAACCTAGCCGAATATTCGACAAAATCACTATTTGTGACATCTCTAGTTTACTGTTCAACTAGCAGCACCCCACAGTTTCACCCGCGTAAATCTAGACCCCGTGGAAAAATGGTGATAAAAAAGTAGCTTGATTTAAATTAAGTATCATCAAAAATACATCATCTGTGAGAATTTCAACTGTCTAGCTCTCACGGTTCATGAGATATAGCCTGAAAGACTGACAGTGGAGTCTTAGTAAAAGACTCCCGTTTTTGTACTTTGGGTACGGAACCCTAAAACGGTCTCATAGTCTAAATCTGATACAAGTTGTTTAGACTGTATCGATTATCATAAGCCTAACTATGTTCAGAAATATATGCAAATTCTCTCAAGAAAGCCACACATTCCCAGAACCCTATTATATCTGTTTGATCGCAAATCACGTGCCCCGATCTGCGTATGATTACCTCCCATGATATGACACAGTGTACACTACAGAGCAGTGAATTAAGGACGTTTTTGCTGAACATTTTAAAGCTGATCATCTAGCTCGTATCTAGAATAACTTTTCATTGGAGAGCGTATTTAGAAGTCACAAATTCTTTCGCAAATAGACAATGACAATTCTATTTTATTTGGAATTTTGAATTAAGGCATATTTTATTTATTTTGTATTATAAAGATACATAGATACACATTATAAAGTTATTATAACCCCGCGCAGCGAATGGTGACCTCTGCGGTAAGTGGAAGGGGTATGCGCAGAACTCGATATTTATATGAAAATTGAGTTTTGCGCATACCCCTTCTATTTTCCATCAGAGCTCATCATTCGCTGCGTGGGATATACTAAGGTAATTCTAACCCTGTGAAGAGTTTTCTGCCGACATACCTCTAGGGAGAAGACAATAATATAGCGGAAGGTATTAAAAGTGATTAAGATTTGCGAGTGACTTGGGGGTCAGCTAATTGGTAATGTGTCTGTACATATAGTTTCAAAAAGAAAAGTAGTCATTGATATAAAAAATATATACAGAGGCATCTGACTGTTTTTAACTATATTATTCGCTGCTTGATTATTATTGACTTGCTTTGTAAATTGGACTCTACCATGCATGCCTCGTAAACATCCATTTTAATTCGGCAATAAAAAACTAGGATTCTTTAAACATATTTTAATTACTTACCTAACATAAATGTAAAATAACCCTGCATGTAATCTTTGGTCATTGAATTGGCTAGACAACAAATTCGTTTGAGGTAAGTAAATATGTTATATTCATATTTTTAATGGCCCCTCTACATGATGGCCCAGCACTGGAAGAGCGAGATGGCCATGTGATGGTTGAAACGCAACTACACGATGGCCAGGTTCAGCCATCGTTGCCCACTTCCTTTGATGTGCGACCGAAAAACCGACACCGTGGCCATCCAGTCGCCATCCCACAAACCATAAGCCATCATACATACACCACTACGCCCTCTACATGCTGGCCCATATTAGTAGGCCAGCATGATGGCCCATCATGTAGAGGAGTTAGAACAGTTTATACCATAAAACCAACAGCATAAAAAACCATGATATGTCAAGCTGTTGGGTGTTCCAAAATAAATAAAACAGATTATGGTGATTCGGATTTATTGATCGTCACTATATTTGGTACTATAAACGTGCAAATGCGCCTATTCCCATTCCACGGTCATTTGCAATAAAATTTTAAGGGCCCACTCTAGCGATGATCTAGAACATTTAAAAAACTCGTTTAATTATATTTTATACAGGCAACAATGTTGCGAACAGTGGCACACAGGTAAATTACGTATTTTTATGACACAAACATACAACCCTACGGTTATTTCCATGTTTTTGCGAAACTAGCATTTTAATTGGATATGTAAGTGGTAATATAATGATGGGTTTGTGAATTTTTTATATATTTATAATATTTTACAGCGGCAATTTGGCGGGTATTCGTATATTTCGAATTTCGAATGTCTGCTGGAGGAAATCAGACTTCAAACTTTTGGTGACGTGAAAAGCGTCCCAGAAATTTTCAAAAAACCACATTCTGTGGATAAAGTGGTTCTTCCACTAACAACTAGAACAAAGCAAACCAAAGGTTGAATTAGCGAAATTCTATTTCGTAACGCTTTTTGTTCACGTTATTTTTTACCATCTATAATTCTATAAAAACATATTCAGAAGGGCTTTACAGAAAGTCGATTGTAAAGGAATAAAAAAACGCTTGCATTCCAGGAGTACCTACCGACAGAAGTGAAAAAAAAACTAAATTAAATTTTGTTTTAAGTAAACTTAAAAAATAAGTAAACGTATTTACTAAACAACTACAAAATATATGAACATGCATATAAAATGCATATTATGTACACACTGTAGCTGCGTCTCGTAACGGTGTCGCGAGTTCAGAGATTTTATCTCATCTAAAAATATGCGTACCGCGCTGAAAAGAAGTTTTCACTTCAAAAATCACTACATATTATAAACCAAAGTCGTCTGTCTATTTGTTCGCTATAAACACAAAAACTTCTGCACCGATTTTCATACTATTTTTACCAATGGAGAGTGGTCCTCGAGGAAGGTTTTAGTCTGGTTTTAGTATATTAAACGAAACTACCACGTCAAGTACAACTCGCGGACAACAGCTAGTTTATAAATCTGTACTAATATTATATAGCTAAAGAGTTTGTCTGTTTGTTTGAACGCGCTAATCTCAGGAACTACTGATGGTTCGAATAGAAAAAATATTTTTGTGTTGGATAGCCCATTTATCGAGGAAGGCTATGAGCTAGTTTTCATTTCGATATTCCCACGGGATCGGGACTTACGCGGGTGAAACAGCGGAGCGCTGCTAGTAAAAAATAAAGATAACATTTTTCATTTAATTTAAAAAGAACATAGTACCTAATCTCTCCCTGGTTGGTCTACGTGGGCTCCAAGACAAATAATTTCTCCTCAGATACTTCCATATCTCAATATAATTATTGACAACTGCACCAGTAAAGTATAAAGTCAATAGGCAAACGGTGTCGTTACTGTAACTTACGATCAGTAATAGCGGTTATCGTAACTGGTAACATTTCATGTTAATTCAGTGTTGCTATAAGTTTTAGTGTAGTTTCCACGTCCGTCGTCCAATGTACCATCATACTAAGATCGACATAGTTAGATTCAGCCCTAAAATTTATCCAATTTTCAGGGTTCACGCTCTAGCCCGTCTGTATTTAAATTCATTTACAGGAGACTAGCTGCGCCCCACGGTTTCACCCGCGTTGGTCCCGAAATACAGTGAAAATATATGACGAAAAACGCTGAGCAATTTCACAGATGTCAAATTGCCAAACATCAGTCACTTTGACATCTGTCACTTTGACATCTGTCACTTTGACATCTGTCACTTTGACATCTGTCACTTTGACATCTGTCACTTTGACATCTGTCACTTTGACATCTGTCACTTTGACATCTGTCACTTTGACATCTGTCACTATAACATCTGTCAATTTTTCGACACTTTGCGATATATTTTAAACAATTCACGCAATATCTTTATAAATTATAGCCTATCTATTCTGATGTATAAGCTGTATTATTGTAAAGTTTCATTAAAATCCATTCATTAGTTTTTGCGTTAAAGAGGAACAAACATCCATACATCCAGACATCCATACATACAAACTTTCACGTTTATAATATTAGTAGGATGATCTAACTAGAGACATAAGACAGTCGATTCAGAAACAAAAGACGTTCGGAACCGAAACAAAAGACGATCTAATTAGAAACAATTTATTTGTTTTTTGTTGTTTTTAATACCTAATTGTA
This sequence comes from Idaea aversata, assembly GCA_907269075.1. NCBI lineage: Eukaryota > Metazoa > Arthropoda > Insecta > Lepidoptera > Geometridae > Idaea > Idaea aversata. Next base: position 4,718,586 of record OU026100.1, read on the forward strand.
ATTTTTTAATTTAATTTGAATAAAATACAGACGGTGTCTATTAGAAACAATAACGCTTGAAATAGAAAAAAGAGACTAAAATAAAAGACATTGGAGTTTTTTTTTTGTATACGTCAGTATAATGTTGGTTCGATCACTGGAGTTTTTATCATTTACTGATACAACTTACACTGTTGTCGGAATTAAGGTCAAAAATAATTAGGTCATTTAACCAAACTATTGCAATCTGAACCGCTACTGTTAAGTGGTAAAACCAGACAGTGTAATTTCAAAGACTTATCACTACATAGTATAAAACAAAGTCGGTTTCACTGTCCCTATGTCCCTATATTCCTTTGTATGCTTAAATCTTTAAAACTACGCAACGGATTTTGATGCGGTTTTTTTAAATAGATAGAGTGATTCAAGAGGAAGGTTTATACATGCATAATATAGCCGTGCGAAGCCGGGGCGAGTCACTAGTTAAAAATAAAGCATTAAAGAAATCTGCGTTCCGGTCACAATATCTCATTTAATCTTACAAAAGATAAAAACGATATGTAAAAAAACTCCTTTTTTTAAACTTGCGTGATAAACCTACTTATTACACCAGTTATAAATCCAAGCCTGGAGCCTAAACTGAGATAATTATTTTATAAACTGCTTCTGGGTTGCCTCTAAAGAAAATAAAAGGTTGCCTTTTATTTCTTATCCCTTTTGTACTTAATATGGTATCATTATGAATCACTTTCGTATAAAATTAAAGGTCGATGCAATTGAAATGTTTATCATTTTAAAATGGTGGTAAGTAAAGAAGTCTTTGATTGTTAGCACAGTCGTGTTTTCAGCACGTCTTCCTCTATATTTTGGTGGATTTGATATCGGTTCAGTAATTTGACAAGCATTTAGTAGTTTGAACCAGTTCGTCCATAAGTAGAAGCACAGAGGGCGAGTGGGAAAAGGGTGCGAATTTCAGGGGACCAGTGGGTACTGAGCCATAATAAGTAGGTATTTTAGCAAGGTGCAAGAAAGCTGAAGCATGTCAACAGCAGTTTTATGAATGTTAAGAGGATCATGAGTTGTCGATACGCGGCGCGAGAGCGGTGTTGGCTTAGTGGTAGATACCTCGACTTTCATTCTGAAGGTCGTGGGTTCGAATCCAGGCCGGCCGTGCACCAATGTATTTTTCTTAAGAAAAATTTATGTGCGCTAATTGACATTGCTCTTACGGTGAAACAAAACATCGTGATGAAACCCGCGGCTTATATAGTTGGCTCCAGAAGTATTGACAAGTTCTCTCCTCTGGACGTGGTCGACTAAGCTGAGAGGGTAGTAGGTGCTGGGCAAGCCTACTCCATCTTCACGCAAAAAGGACCCAATTAAAAAGGGTCTAATCGCGGAAAACTGCCCGTATACAAGTACAAGTACGCGGCGCGAGTAAGTATTTTCAAAAATGACCCGTATCGTGCAATAGAGAGAGTTTAAATTCGGACGTAATTGCCTTCATTTTGCTTTCAAATAATGTTGCCGGCCGTAACGTTTTTACCCCCTTTATCCTTCACAAAATGAAATAAATTTGGTCTCATTTAATTCAATGCATCTTATTCTAGGTTTATACGTTTTTCTTTTTTCGTAATTCAGTTTAGTCTATTAAAAAACAATTGAAACGCTCGATTAAGTTTTTAAGTCGAAATTATGGATATTCAGATACTAATAACTTTTATCTTAGGCAATAATTCTTTATAATAAAAGATTATTAAATATATTAAAGATTATTAGATTAGATCTAGAAGAAGAAAAGATATATTAAAGATTATTAGATTAGATCTAGAAGAAGAAAAGATATATTAAAGATTATTAGATTAGATCTAGAACATTTTCAAAAATTATCAAAATCGGACTTCGTTTATGGGGGGGAAAACGTTACCGCTTTTTGTATGGAAATTGACAGCCTCACAATGGCCCCATAAGCATAGGTATTGAACTAACAGCCTTGAATAGCATGGCCTAAAGTTGCTAACGCTGTATAATTCATCTATATTGGAAACTAGGATCACCTCGCGGTTTCACCCGCGTAACTGCCCAACCCGTGGGGATATCGGGATAAAAAGTAGCCTATGTTATTTCCAATGAATCAATGTATCCTCATACCAAGTTTCGTCAAAATCGGTCCAGTAGATTTAGAGCCTATTCAATGCATACAAACAATCAAACAAATCAATTCCTTTATAATATTGGTCAGACTTCAACGAAGGACATTAGAACTAGATATAAAACGCTCAGTCTATTCAATAAAACGTTCTACTAACTGCAGGAAGTCGGAGATCAGATTAAACATCATAGTAGGCACCATCACCCCTGAGGCGGCCACGAAGGAGCAATGCTCACGAATATTTCTTTTATCTTTCAATTTCTTCCGTTTATTGTTGTTAAGTAGACGATTTGTTATAGGGTTTTCCCTTCGCAGAATAACGTTTAACGCCTCTACAAGCTATGCATATCACTACGGCAGCCTTCGAAGTTTGAACCGGCTATCAGCGTGCATCGATTGTCTAGATGAGGAGAGCCTCACAGCTAAGCGACGCTCGCTGATCGTTTACGGTCGTGTGGGTTAAGCGACGCCTGGCGCGGTCATTACTTCGATGGGTGGCCAATTAGTAGTGTGGCAAAAATGTGTTTTCGTGAGCCCCTCCGTGCTTCGGAAGGCACGTTAAGCTGATGGTCTCGGTTGCTACCTCTAGCAGTCGTTAGGTCAAGTTAGAGGCCTTAAGGCGATCTGGAAACTCTAACAATAGGTGAGCCACACCACTATTCGATAAGAAGAATAAGGAGAGCGTCACTCTATCTTCAGCCTCCGTCCGCGCAACTGTTCTCTTTATTCCCTAATTGCTTGTTCCCTAATACCTTAATCTCTCATCATTAGGTATTTTACCTACACTCTATCTAGTACAAGTGCTTTATATTTCCTACGTGCGTTTTATTCCTAACTTTAACATCACCTCGATAGATGCATCGCATATCGACATCGCACAAGTTACGAAGCAATGGCGCGAGCGAGATGAGGCGCGGCGGCCTTGATTTTACTAATAAGAAGTCAGAACACGTCTTTTAACTTGTATCTATGTATTCCATCATCCGAGTGATGTTCCCGGTTGCATCCCTCTCGGGAGCCCGGGGTCCGCTTTCCTACATTTACGCCTCCACTTCGCACGATCTTCGGCATCCTGGGTTATAAGGCCATTTGCACGCATATCACCCTTTACGACGTCAAGCCAGCACTTCTTGCGTCTACCCAGTCTGCCACGACCCGGCGGAGGCGCCATGGCAAGACATTTGTTCCCCACGTAACTAGCCGGTTTTCGCAAGACGTGGCCGTACCAGCGTAGGCGACATTCATGCAATTTAACTTGTATCTATGTATTGCAGGAAGGCATATTTCTTTAGTTTTATAATTTGACATTTTACTATAAGTAGTAGGTACTTTTGATTTTATTATATTTGCATGCTTATCTTAGTACTGGTGAAATATGTTGAACTATATTTTTATGTTACATCTTTATACCATATTTCCAGCAAATAAATGACATTCATCCATTCATTTATAAAGAGCCAGAGCCAGAGCTAGTCTCTGAAATTATAGCAAATGTGCAAAAACTACCCTGTCCACCCCCATCAGGTTGACAGGATAATACAATAAACATTTTACCAGCTTTCAAAAAACCTCTCAAAATATTTATTTATTTTAGAAAAAACCACAAAAAGGTATAAAATCGTTACAGATCCGACAAAACAAACGACAAAATATGTCACGACATTTCACACGGTACAGAGAGCTAAGACCTTAACATAACCCTGAAATTATTTTTGAAACAAGTCCTACCACTATTAATACAGCCAGAGGCCCACAACTCATACAAGATGCTGCAAACCATTTACCCCACATAATAGCACAAAGTATTTATTCACAGGCATCCTAGTTTATGCCCTACGCCTCCCCGATTTCACGCCCTGCAATTTCGTATCGTGGAAACCGATGTCGATGAAATAAAAGTTTACAAAAAGTTTAGTTGCCACATTGATATAGGACAAAAACCAGTGGACGATCGAGAACATTTTTAAGGCTCTTCTAGAGTGCTTTTCATCAAATAGTTCGTATGCCTTCATGTCACGAGGAAGGCTATAGGATATTAAGGTAATACTTATTTGCAGTGCTGCTAACATAACGGCATCGGCATAGGAACTATTTATTGAAACGCATTTAACGACACCTTATTTGTCAAATTATGATAAGTAGTTGAGAGGTTATGTGGGAGTAGATGATACAACATATGGGCTAAAGAAATAGCCCATATGTATCATCTGCTCTAGACTACGAAGTACTAGTGGAAATTTGATTTAGGACTATAGGTGAAGAGCCTACCACTAAGTCATGAAACCACATCTGGTGGCAAAAGTGAAAGAGCTGGTTCGCCCCCAGACAATTAACTCAAAAAAGACCCAATTAAAGAGGTCGACTTGCGGATAATAGCCCATAAACAAGTACAACATAACACCCTTTTGGCTTTGCCGTAGTCAGCTAAAAATATATGGGAAGATCAATAATTGAAATAAATACCACCATAGAAATTGTTAAGCGAAAGTAAATTAATTCATCAACTAATTATTTAACTCGCATTATCGTGACGGATTGCAGAGAAAGCAAGACCATTCCTTACTACAATTGTAGACTTTATCGTAATTACTTTGATGTTTTAATTAATCTGACGGACTGAGGGGGAAAAACATGGCTTGAAACTTCGGTAAATGTATTTTGCAAGGGTTTTTCAGCCTACAGCTCCCTGCACCTTATTTATTAGTGCGAAACATGGTACCACAAACTAAACTGAATAAAAAACTACCCTATAAAGTATGTTCTACACGCACAGCCGCTGAAAAAGGGCTTTTATTTAATAAAGAAATTTCTACATTTCAGTTTTGGTGAAATGGTTCGCACATATGAGTGATAAAACGAAGTATACAGATAAACTTTAGGCCAAGACAACAACACTTTAGAGCCCAACTAATGGAAAATGACCCAAGGGTCCCAAGGGGAGTAGAGGGGCCTTTGCCTTGCAGTGGGACACCATAACCTCATAAAAATAGTCTACTGAAGAAACACCGATGATTTGAAAAGCTGTTCTAAAGTACACATTACTTTTACGAAAGGTGTTAGTAAAAACAACTTTATATAAATTAAACACAATGAAACGTTTGAATTAATACTAGTACCGTGTAAGGTTCTGGGTAAACTCAATTATGGATAAAACCCTAGCTAAGACCCTCGGCAGGCTTGCCCTGGGCTGGCTGCCTTATTGGGGGTTGGCATAGAGAAAAATCTAGAACGATCAATCAAGTGAATATCCGACAAATCGTAGTGCTTTTTGCTTTTTTAACGGTAAGCATTGTTATAATACTTTTAGTTATCTGTGATTTTTCTATTCAATCTATGCCTGATAAATCACGATCTTTAAAACAACTGTAAAACGAACGACATAGCGCAAAAATCAAATGTGACGTTAAAAATTGCTGCGCCCCGCGATGCGTATAGTACTTTTTCAAGGTCCTATCTGTCTCCAATATCAAAATTCATCAAAATTGGCGGCATAAGCGTGAGAACTTAACAGACAGATAAAGTTACTTTCGCATTTGTAATATTATTAGGGGTAGGAATTAAACCTACTATAGATTTATCCGCATCGTATTTCAGTATGGTAGAGCCCATTTTTATGAGAAGTCATAAATTTTTATGACATACAAGCGAAGATTTAACTCTTGGTTGTTTTTCCCTGCCATTTTGCGGCTCTACTTGATAAGATCTGTTGATGAAACGTGTTTCAGAGGTTATAATTACTGTGCTCTGTGATTAGGAACTTTAAATAGGTACCTAACTTATTTTAGTTTAAGTCGTAGTTTTGAGAACTAAAGAATCTTTCACCACCTACCGACGTAGGTTAATGTTTTGAAATTTTCCCAGAATTATTTTATTCGCTTACAACTAACATTGTTGATTGTAACGAATGTGTTTTGTTTATTTTTCAAAAGTGCTGAGATGGAATTGTAGGTGAGATCTTTACCGATATTTTGGGGTAATTAGAGACGAAATTTTATTGTCATTTCAAAGTTATACTAGTTTTATAATTCTTAATTTTAGAAGAGCTTCAAAACTTTTAGGAATTCTTGGCTCAAAGTTACACCAAAATGTCGGTAAAAATATCACCTACAATTCCATCTCAGCACTTTTGAGAAAAACAAAACACATTCGTTACAATCAACAATTTTCACCAAAAGGCGACCGATGCCTGCAGTAACTATTTAGTAGGCTGTGTAGCAAGGTCGTTGGCGTAAGGACCCAATTTTACTAGGACATTTATTAGATCGAGTAGGCTTGCCCAGCACCTTTACCGCCCTCTCTTAGCTTAGTCGACCAAATCCTGATAAAAAAATTAAAAAAAATACCCCAAATCAAAATTAGTCATAACAGGAGATTTCAATATTAATACTTTAAAAGCATCAAAGGAAACTAGATATTTGGAGGATATTGCTATGTTGCTATGTAGTTTTAATTCTTAAAGAACTCATCAATACGTCTGGAGAACTAAACAAACCCCCTAAACATAGTCAAAGTCATAGTAATTATTTTCCCGGGTCTTAATCGCGTATTTAAAAAAAAAAAACAGCGCACCCCGGGAGTGCAGGCAGAAGTGAAAACTGTATATCTGTGTAAAATCTCATATGTCGCGAGAACATACGCAAAAAGAGTTTTAGATGAAAAAAAAAAAATAGTCGTCCGACATTTGTCGTCCAACAAATAGTCGTCCGACATTTGTCGTCCAACAAATAGTCGTCCGACATTTGTCGTCCAACAAATTGTCGTCCGACATTTGTCGTCCGACATTTGTCGTCCGACATTTGTCGTCCGTCAATAGTCGTCCGACAAATAGTCGTCCGACATTTGTCGTCCGTCAATAGTCGTCCGACATTTGTCGTCCGTCAATAGTCGTCCGTTAAAAAATACCATATGTACGTCTTAATACACTCACAGCCAAATTAAAAACAGTAGGCCCAGGCATACATTTTCGCCGCGCCGTAGAGAGGGGATAGCTGTCTACTCTCCATCCGTCTTACGCTTTTTCGATCAGGTCACGTGTCCTGACGCGAGTTTAAGATTTTATACCCATTACAGAAAAAGTGCTCAACGCCGCTAAAGAAGTTTTCACTTCAAAAATATGCGATTAAGACCCGGGAAAATAATTACTATGAATACAAGTCGTGTGAGTTTAAAAAGTTTATAGTCAAAGTCAAAGTCAAATTTCTTTATTCCTTTCGATGCTTAGGTATAATTATACACATGATCACTTGGAATCGTCTTAAAAACTAAGTTAGGATGTGTGCCTTCGGAACGCGCCCGCCAATGAGAAGAAGGCACAAGAAACTCATGGGGTTTTTTTTTATGTGATCACGCTCACAAAGGTCAATATTACAAATATTTGAAGGTATTATTTGAAATGGAGCAATTAAACTCACATCTATGGATATCATTAAGGTACGAAGAGGTATCATAGGATGCCTTACCGCACAATTTATGCTTTATAAAAGTTTTGAATTTGTTAATGGTCATGTCATACCTATACATCTTTAGGTAATTTATTATAATAGAGCACACATGTACTATTAAACGACCTGTTTATTTTCCGGAGCCTACTACCGGGCACGATCAGCTCATCCCTGTTTCTTAAGTTGAAATTATGAATATCGCTATTTTTGCGAAAAATATCAGGATTTTTGTGAACGTAGAGCAAGTTTTCGTAAATATATTGTGAATAGAGCGTTAATATATTTATCTCTTTAAATTTTTCTCTAAGTGATTCCCTTTTTTCTTTAAGTGATTCCCATAAACAAACAAGATAACACCTACAAACAAAACATCCCAGAGAAAGCGGAAATAAAACGTAAATTGAAACAACATTTTGCTCCAAACTTTGACGAATCGAATCAGAGGAAAACTGCAACGTTTTTAAACGAAAACTTCTTCAAACTCCGGTAGTAAAATACTAGAGAAGTATTTACACTGGGAACGTTTTTACGCTTCTAGAATTCTAGGCGTGGATTTACGATGGTGAGTGTCGGTGTAATTAATTAGTTTTTATTACTTATCCTAACATTTCAAATAACGTTATTGGACTTTTACATTCTACAATAGGTTTCAATTTATAGGTTTTACTACAAAATTATGTCATTGATTCTTATTAGTAAGTGATTTGATTGTTAATTATTTTAGCTAAAGGACATGTGTTACTTAAAACATAAGAAAGATATTTTGACGTGACTTAAAACATAAGAAAGATATTTTGACGTGACTTAAAACATAAGAAAGATATTTTGACGTGACAACGTTTTATAAATTGGTTTGCCGGGTGACACTTCAAGAAACTGCGTTACGCTCCGCTGACGTTATGCGCTCACAATGAGAGCGAGTGAGAGGCACGCGGGCATGGTTAGCCCGCCTAAGAGCGAGAGAGACAGACATAAAAAGTGAAAGGCACGCGTCCCTTCCACTCGAGCACAGTTGTTGTCACGTAAAACTTTCGCCCGTATACCGACTTTACAGGCAACCAGTTTTTTTACGGTAGAAGGACTGGGTTGCGAGACTTGGTCTTTTTTTACAAGTTATGTTTTTGATGGGATCTATATCTCTATCCCCTGAATACTGAAACGCTACTTAATTTTAAGTGGCGTTTAAATTGACGTTAAGTGTATTCTTTCTATTGAAGCCTACACTTAAATTTCAATTTAAACGATGAACGTCAAATGTTTAGAAAACAATAGATTTGTAGGTAATTTGACCTTTTTCGGAATAAGCCTTAAGCTCCATGTGAAAAGAAAAAATTAGCTGGCGTCGTAGGATTATGCCAATAAGTAAATAGCCTATTACTAAACGACTTATGTGAGAAATACAGTAAACAGGCATTTAACTCCCTTAAAAAATTCTTACATGTACAATTAAAATCATTTGCGGCATAGAGTAAAGAAATACCACACCCTTATTAACCAGTCGTCTTCAACTGACTGACACCTTTACTAAATTAGGGTTGAACATCTTCCTTTTTCTAGTATTCCTTTTTTCATCTTAATATCATTATCTCATGTCTTGTCATGAACTGCAAAATTAACACGTCACTTTTTATTTGTACACACATTATTTTGTTGTGGTACCTAATTGATTGAACAAGCGAAGCGATTAAAGATTGTGAGATTCTACGGTATATTTGTAACTTTGTATTATTTTGCGACGATTATTAAGCTTTGAGGTCTCAAGATATTTATTTCTCCAAGATTACACTTTAATCACCTATAAGAAACAACAAAAACGTAAGTATATTCTAAGCGATAACTTGAGTACGGGTGTTTTGATCTTTATAATTTTTAGTATTGAATTCAGTAGTTGTTGACGACCCAGTTGGCCCAATGGTTGCGGGTTCGATTCCCGCCTCAGACAAGTATTTATGCTTAGATATTTGTCTGTGGTCTGGTTGTTTCTATGTATTATAAGTATATATTTACAAAAGAAAAGTATATAAGTAGTATATCCGTTGTCTAGCACCCATAACACAAGTCTAGTTACTTAGCTTGGAGCTAGATGGTGATATGTGGAATGTCCTGCAATATTTATTTATTTATTTTCTGAGATCGAACATGAGCGAGATTGGTGGACGATTACGAGACATACTCGATCTAAGAAACGTTTTAGGCACTACAGGCGCCTTGAATAACATAGAATAAAGTTGCTGGCGATGTGTGGAATGTCCTGCAATATTTATTAATTTATGATAGTAAGTGACGATGCAGTTTAAGATCTACCACGCTTACCTAGAAGATACGGGACTCAAATACTCCCAAATAAACGGGAGCGTTCGAGACGCGAATGAGAGTGAAGTTTGCGTACTTTCTAACAAAGATAGATCTACTTTCTTTCCTTATATCCGTTACAAATATAGACATATTTATGACGTCATATCCGATTTTAAAGACATAAGGGGCTGTGAAAGTGTGGGAGGTGTCAATAAAATATCACGAAATATCACATTTGTAGTAATATATTCGCGACACTCAACCAAAAAGCGGCGTAAATCTTTCTAAAATAAAACTTATAGATACCTACCCTGTATTTTTAAGTATTTAAATAAAAATTAAGATTCTTTGTAGGCTAAAAAATACACGTGATATAGGGGGGTCTTAAACCTCGCCATGTATAACCATGTTAAAAAATGCCAAAAAAAATAAAACATCACGTGATTATGAACGGCCCCTTACAAAATCTACAAATTGATAACCCTAATAAGACACGGCCATACAATATTGTCGTTATTCTCTAGAGAGTAAACGTTCACGTATTATTGCAATTGCCTTAAAAATTACAATTATATGGTTTATTTTATGTTTTAAAAATACATCGGCAAAAGTGTGTTAAATACATAATTATTAAGTAGGCCGCCCGCCGTGCTACTCGTGTCTACATTGCAAGATGTCCATTATTTTACATTTTAAAGACATACGAGTATCTACATCTAAAATATGCGGAAAAGGCACACGAAATTCAAGGGATTTTTGGAAAAGTTCCTTATCGCGGTTTGTCGATGGGACCTAGCCGAGAAAAACATGTTACGCGTAACGAAAACGTGAAACGAAGAACTGTAAACGTTTGTACTATTAAAACCGAGTGTATATCCAAAAAGCTCTTGTATATAAAAATCGATGTTTATTTTATAAGATTAACCTTATAAAAAATAAAAAAAAGTTACCTGTGGCGCCATCTAGTTACCAAAATTTAAAACTTATCTGACATTATTGCATACTACTCGAATAGAAACTAATTTCCAACATAATCTCCCACACATTTAGGAAAAAAAAAAAAGAAAAAAAAACAGTAGTCTGTAAAGTCGGTTTACGGACGATAATTTTACGCGATAACGTCATAAGAAAACGATGAAAAAAATTGAATTTGTTTTTGAATCTTTAAATTTTTTTTACTTTTTTTCTCTCTCTTTTTCCTTTTTTTTCTCTTACTTTTTTTCTTTTATATAAGCCTTATATTCGTCGCTCATCACCATAACACAAGTCCAGATGAACGATATTATTAATAAATACCCTTGTTTCTTAACGGGAACGGATGCGTCATTTTACGATAACAGGACACTTTTGTGTGAATGCAAGTGTTCCATCAATTTATTAGAAACGCACGCGCATTCGTCGCACGTCAAAAAGAGGTAAAGAGACTTCGTTCCAAACGCTTGTCCCGCGACAGATTCATTTACTTTGTGATCATGCTCACAGAGGTGCTGATTGATTGATTCATTGATACATTTGAAGTAACATACACTTTGTTAGATGAAATATTAGATTAGACACATCCTCTTTTATTAGAAACGTTACAATTTACGACGTAGGTGTAACCGACTTCACAAAAAGAGAAGGTTTTAAATTCATCGTGTATATTTTTTTATGTTTGTTTTTCCGATTACTCGAAGACGTCTCAACCGATTGGGTGGATTCTTTTTTTGTTGAAAAGGAGATTCTTCTACGATAAACTAAGATCAAAGCGAATAATTTTCATATCAGAAACAAAGTCATGTTAGTTAACTCGTTATTATGGGTTAGTCCCGCGCTGCCCCACTTTTATTCCCAGCAAACATTGAGTTTATGTTTGTACCCTTTAAGGGTTATTTATAGTTATTCTCATAACTAGTGCCTATAAAACTATTAACAAGGAATTTTAGATAATAATAAAAAAAAAATAGTTAAGCAGTTTTCTAGGGTTCCCCGTACCTCAAAAAGTAAAAAAAGGAACCCTTACAAGATCACTTTCTTGTCCGTCTGTCTGTTTTTATTTATTTTTACTAAGTAGGTATCTATTTTAAATATTTGGAACTTTTGAACTACTAGCGACCCGCTCCGGCTTCGCACGGCTATATTATGCATGTATTATACATATAAACCTTCCTCTTGAATCACTCTATCTATTTAAAAAAACCGCATCAAAATCCGTTGCGTAGTTTTAAAGATCTAAGCATACAAAGGGAAATAGAGACGGCGAAAAGTGACTTTATTTTATACTATGTAGTGATGTAGTGATTTATCGTTATTTATCGAGCATTTAGAAACTGTGATTGACAGGGACGGGTCGCTCGGGGATCGGGTCGCTCCGGCACTAACCCGGAACAGCAGGGCTGAGCTAGTTAGCAAAGTTTCATCTTTGTCCAAGTGTAAGTGCGAGTGTTAAGTCACTAGAACAAGTTTATTAGACACCGTCCGTGTTCCTCGTAAAACTACTTTTATGACATTTTCTCATCGAGTGAACATTGAAACACTAATTGCAGACGACGTTACAAACAAAACTCAATATGTCACATAACTGATTTCATGTCGCTCGACTAAATTGTAGACAAGGCTTTTTAACTCGTAGTACAGTATGGGTCATAAGTAAATTATCAGTTTGTTACAATAATACTATTCACAAGTGTTGGACTTACGACCTTCTTCTAATAGACGTTACACACAAACATAAATACTTGAATTAAAAGTACTCGGTGTGATTATTATTTTCAACATGTTAGCTATGTATTTAGTTGTGTGAGTGGTATAAGCCGCCACCCGCTACACCAACCGACGTGGGTTCGATCCACAGGTCACGTTGTTATAATGTTCAAATAGTGCTGTACAGGATTGTAAACGTTACGGTGGGCAGAGACTTTTGACCGTTGATGGAGACCTGGATTAACACATAGGCTACTTTTTATCCCGATATTTCCACGGGATCGGGACTTACGCGGGTGAAACCGCGGGGCGCAGCTAGTAATATTATAAAGCTGAAGAGTTTGTTTGTTCGTTTGAACGCGTTAATCTCAGGAACTACTGGTTCAAATTGAAAAAAGATTTTTGTGTTATATAGTCCATTTATCGTGGAAGGCTATAGGCTACTTTTAATTTCGATATTCGGGTCAGTGATAAAAGGGAATAAAAGAGCTTAGTATTCATCAAATTATAAACGCAATATGATAGTACAAACAAATAATATTCAAAGACATCAATAAGTAGCTAATACACAAAATAATATTGCATCGTGCGAGCTTCGTACAGTCGTACCATATACATACAAGTTAAGCGAACGCTCGGCCGAGCTACATGGTAGGCGGAGTGAGGGGTGTTAGGTTTTATTTTCGTTACGAAATTTCTTGATTCGGTTGCCGCGCTCAAATAGTTATTAGTTATCGATCTCCTACATTCTTTCATTTTCTTACGGTTTTTTGCAATTTTTTTAACGCGTTACATTTTTTCTCGGCTCGTTTAAATAATCAATTCGCAAACCATCCACAATCTTGGCAACTCGTTCTCTAGAAGTAGACAGACAGCACAATAGAGTCAAATAAAGATTAAAAAATAATGAAGAATTAACTCAGCATTTATAAGGTTTTATTACATTTGGACTCGTGAAAAAAGGAAGGGTTTTAAGTTTTTGAATCTAAACTATTTCCTAAATACGAGGGACTTTTCCCTCATATTTCCCCTACCCAGAAGAAGGAAGAAGAACAGAAGAAGACAGAAGAAGGAAGGGTAGAGGCTGAAGAAGGATATCCTGGGATGACAACCAAAAATCATAGATCGGTACTGCTGACGTAGCTGTTCTAAGCAAAGCAGCTCAGAAGAGAGGCACTTAAAAGATGGATGCCGATATCCGTTTGAATGGTTTCGTCCCCACTGTACCCGATCCCATCTCTACCTGATTTAAAACACCCTAACAAAAAATCCCAACCGAACCCGATATGATAAAAAGTACGGTCAGAATTAAAAACATTTAAACGATATGCTATATGCGATAAAAATGCTTTAATCATCAGCATTTTCATGAATAATTACAACAATTGACATCTAAAGTTAAATAACGGAAATATGGTCACTAAACTTAGAAAACTTTTTGGGTTTGGCATACGAAGAAGACATTTGTAAGAATCGGCATACACAAAAAAGTTTAATGTCATGCGTTGCCTTACGTTACGTAGCAACGTATTGAAGTATGCAAGTATGTGTCAGGTTCAGTTGACATGATAGGTAACCAACGTATTATTTCATCAATGTTTTCTTATCACGTAAAATTATCGTCCGTAAACAGACTTTACAGACAACCATTTTTTTGTGTCAAATTGTACTAAATTTACACATTTCAGGTTTGTTGTAATACTCAAGGCATTTCGACAAGTCGTAACGTCTTCATCAGCAGTAGGCAGTAGGCACAGCTGTGCTCGCCGGTAAATAACACATCACAGGTTTTCGAACGCAGCCCTGTCCCGTATGTCTGTTTACTAAGATATAGAGAAGATGTGTTGTAAAAAGGGGATCAAAAGATAAAGGGTGTTTAGATAAGAATTTTCTGAGTTTTTTGGATTGAAATTGTAATAAATGAAATAAAGCATATTTCGAATGATTTTGTTACGATGACGACCTCTATGGCGCGTTTTCTTGCCACAGAAGTTTGCGGGTTCGATTCTCACCTCAATTTGTTTCTAATCTGGGTATTCCTATATGTATATTAAGTTAATATTTACAAAAGAAAAGTAGTATATAAGTATTCTATCCGTTGTCTAGCTACCATAACACAAGCCCAGTTGCTAAGCTTGAGGCTAGATGGCGCTGTGTGGATTGTGTTGCAATATTTATTTTTTACATATGCTAGGTCAACTGACATGTTCACTTAGTGACATTAGTTCCAAATATATAATAGATAATAAAAAAAATATGCTAGGTAAGCGTTTGGCCACTATCACACCTGCCTGATGGTAGGTGACGATGCGGCCTAAGATGTAGCACGCTTTCCTAGAAGATACCTATTTACTCGCGACTTGAAGACCCCCAAATTGTACACGTCAGAACAGACGCTGGCATCTGATTCCATTCCATTATGCCCCTTCCTTTCCATTTATTCTGCCGGAAGCCCAGCGGCTGTGTCAGCAAAATGTTGGTGCAGCTATCATTGTTGAGGCAGAACCTTTTTGGAGGCGGCTTCTTAGATCTTATTTCTTTTATTTATTTCTTTTGTATTCTCTTACTATTTATTACCAACTAGCGACCCGCTAGTAATCCTTTCTTATCCGATGCCTATGTCACACAAAGAACACACCCTCCAAGTTTCAGGTTTCTACGATCAGCGGTTTAGGCTGTGCGTTGATCCGTCAGTCAGGACAAAGCATTATATACGTATAGATTTATTCCATTAGCAGTTATCTGAGAAGATCAAAGAATGTAAGCCAACTTTCGGGACATACAACACATTTACTATAACCTAGTAGCTCGTAAAATTTCACATATGTTTACCGGGGCGAGGTGCAGTACCTTAAAAGCATTGGTAATATAACAAAACGTCTGAACCCAAATTACCCATAAAAGTCGGACGGCGTTTTCTAACTAAAGTCGTGAACTGAAACGGTGGTAGAATTTACAATGGCTGCCTTCGTCTACATTTAATGTTCGTGACGTACCTTAGTTTAATTAAAGTGGTCCAAACGGTCGTGGCAACTTTCATTGGAGACATCAAAACTGAGTTCCGAACCCGCGATACAGACATTACTGCAACAGAAGCGGTATTTTTAAACGAACTTCAATGCGTTACGAAAGCGCGAGTTTTACATACGAATCCAGCATACCCTATATAGACCAAATTGAAGTTAAGACCAGGTGGTCTTAACTTCAATTTGGTCTTTCAATTTGGTCGTCATAAATGCAGGTGCATTTATGACGAAATCAGCTTCAGACCATACGCTGCGTAAAGGAGTTGCTACCTTAGACTACCTGCGTTTGCGACGATTCGATACTGACACCTAAAATCTTCGATACCTCTATGCCTAAAATCAATATTTTTAAAAATTCATTTCCGTGAATTCTACATCGAGTGATTTACCCATTTGATTTCGACTAGTCGAAATGCACATATTCACCAAAAGAAATATAATCACTAAGTTTGACAGAAACGACAGACGCCTTTAATAATTTTACATTTTAAGTTTTTTTACGTTTAGTTTCCTTGCAATTAGCTACCGGTTCTTCACAACATTGAGTTTTACGTTCCGTTTTTTCAATTCAAATACGGTAAAAGTATTTGAATTGAGTGTCAACATCGATTTCGAATGATTAAACAATCTACAAAATAAGGTGCACTAAAAACCACTTTTGTACCACTTGATTTTTTATACGAATCCAGCATTCATTTCGAACGGTTTAAAATACCGCTCAAGACTTCAATTTGCGCACTTCAACTCGTAAATTGATCCATTGTGCGCGAAAACTTGTCTGAATGAGATGACTACGATCGCAAAGAGCACTTTAAACCAATAAATAAGAATGAAGCTGTTCGCCAACGCTTTAATTATGATCACAAACGTAACACCTTTACAAAATGCAACGTACAATTTATTAGTATCTGATTCAGAGGGCGAGGAGGTTCGACGTGGTGCAGTAATTGACAACAGTCGTTAAAATGATGGGGATACGCCCGAAGGCCTGATAAATCCGGCGATGGGTGGTCTGTTCGTTGGTGAAAATAATTAGGAGATGTTGATAAGATCCGATGAGAAGCTGTACAATGAAATGACCAACTTCAACCCTGCATTTTGCGAAGTTAGAGAAACCAGTATCAAAGTTCTGTAACTGACTTAGCTGTTGGGCATTACAAAAATATCAAACGAACTAAATATGTCATCATTTTGATCGACAAATTACTACCAGTGTTGTGATAAGTAACTTTACGCACGTCCATCAATGAAATCATTGACAAAAAATAAATAAATAAGAAGGAGACAAAGCCTCACACTGTAGCAATATCGACCAATAAATCGCCACGTCCCAGCTCGCGATATCGCACGATTTACGATTTACACAAATTACTACCAGTGTTGTGATAAGTAACTTTACGCACGTCCATCAATGAAATCATTGACAAAAAATAAATAAATAAGAAGGAGACAAAGCCTCACACTGTAGCAATATCGACCAATAAATCGCCACGTCACAAGCTCGCGATATCGCACGATTTACGATTTACACAAATTACTACCAGTGTTGTGATAAGTAACTTTACGTACGTCCATCAATGAAATCATTGACAAAAAATAAATAAATAAGAAGGAGACAAAGCCTCACACTGTAGCAATATCGACCAATAAATCGCCACGTCACAAGCTCGCGATATCGCACGATATGTCGCTATACTGTGATCGACCCTTCTTCCGAGAGATTTCTTAGTCGAGTCAAGAATAATGCTAGGTCATATAATGTTTTAGAAAAGAAATAAACATTTTATCTAATGGATCGAGAGCATCGTTAAATCGGTTACAGAAGCCTTACCACAAGTTGCTTATTGAACGTAACCATATTGTGTATTTCCCACGTTTAAAACTGTAATTGGCAAACACGTGAGCCGATAAAAATTTAAAGTATAAAACATGAAACATTCCGTGGATAGCCATAGTAGTATATTGGCAACTTGCTTGCAAGTTCGGTTTTATGAGCCACATTAGTGCCCATAGATGGGTCAATAGATGGGTCGCCGATGAGGAGGACTATATTAATAAAATTAGGTCGGTAGTAAGTGATACCTCATTCGTTAAATTATTTTTTTTTAGAATGCGGGAACAGATGAAATACACATACGTATGTGTGTATTCTTTTGGCTTTACCGTAGTCGGGTAAAAACAGTTTTGCTGTTGTTGTGTAGATAGCTGAAATGAACTAGACGGCACGACAGAGACAGAGATACTGTTTTAAGCTATCTATCTCGCAGCTCGCGTGTTTAAAGATTCTAGTCTTTTGAAGTTTAATGGTTTTGAAGTTAGATCGAGTGTGTAAGCAACTCGTGGTAGGGGGGTACGTAATCTTTACAGTAACTTAAGACAGGCTTACCAATTAGCTTGGCGCTAAATGGTAAGAAGTACAAATTGCAAGATAAACAATGATAATGTGGCAAGATCGATATGTTAAGAATAATTGTGTTTGTAATTTTAATTACCATACGTTGGATTCACGCCTCTTAGTTCTGTTTATTTTGGTACTGACACTTAATATAATTTCTTGTTTGTGTTTTTTTCTTGTTTGTGTTTTTACAAAAGCATCTTTAAGTGCCCTGAAATTATTGGTATCAACTACGTGATTTAAAAAAAAATACGTCAGCACAACGCAAAAACTTCGTAAAATAAATACTAGAAAGCAATCTCAAATTTAATACAAATTCAGTATTTGAACGGAACCTCCCGAAATTAGGTTGCCGCGTAGCTCAGTCGGCTGAGCATCTGCGTAACAAGCAGGTAATTTGACGGCCTCTGTGGCGGCGACGCAAACACCCCGCTTGAGACGCAAAAGGGTTCGATTCCAGCCTCAAACTAATATTTAGTTTCTGTTTGTATTGTATTGTATTTATGTTCATATTTAAAAAATAAATGTATATAAATATTATATTCGTTGTCTAGCTACCATAACACAAGCCTGGTTGTTTAGCTTGAGGCTAGATGGCGCTGTCTGTAATGTCCAAAATATTTATTTTTGTTTTCTATTTAAATTTCTGTTTACGACTCATTAAACTTCAGTATTCACTTTTGACAGATTATTATCTTTTCTCCTTTTATTCCTGTTAATGATTCCTCATTTACTCATTAACGCCATCTATTCATACTACGCTCAATAAATAAATATTCTAATATAATTTAATTACATTGAAGCCACAAGTAATCTAAGTACTCATAAATATTATTAAATGGCTCAAAATGTGACGGTCAATTAATCAAATACTCAATAACAAACAGACAAGACTTATTTGTAAAGTTTAATATTAGGTGAGCTTCAACTAAAATGTCACAGTTCCGTCACAGTTTAAGTCATAGTAACTAGAAAACGAAAACAGTTTACAGAAAACCGTATACATTTATCACGTTATTACAACCCACCCATCCCCATTCTTTAATTCTTGAAAGAAAAAGAAATAAAAATTTATTTTCTGAACACAAAAAAATAGACACAAAAAGAGCACAGAAAAAAGTAGAACACCGCCCAGAAAAAAGGTTTCGTGAAGCTAGAAGACGCCGATTTTCAGTACGAACCTTATTGAGACGCACGGGCTTAACTAGTATACTAATAAAAGTCTTGTCCATCCAAAGGTTGCCTGGAAGAGATCGCTTTTAGCGTTAAGGCCGCCCATTGTGCCATATGTATAGGTATTAAATATTATTTTTTCTTTTAGCAGATATTTCTTTCTTTCATCTAGAATTCATTTTATTTCTTTTTTGTGTAATAATTTTGCGTTTTGTTTTTATGGTGCAATAAAGTGTTTATCTATCTATCTAAATCGGTCCAGCCGTTTTGGACATAAATGAAAACTTTAGTTTTGCAATAAAATGTAAGTAGTGACGCCCTCTGGTGAGTAATCACTGTAACAACTATATAAGAACCTTCGCCAATGAATTACCAATATTTTACAGACAACCACATCTAAATCGTACCAGCCGTTTGGAGATAAATGGGAACATTTGAGTGCACAAACACACCCTCTCACCCTAAGGTCCGTATTAATAAACCGAACTCAATATCGATTTCAATCTTGAGTTTGCTCTTGAGTTGTTGCGCTGATTAATAAACCTATCTTAAGACGCGATTAAAGAGCGACGTATCACTTGAGTCATACTGTATTAATAAATCAAACTCAGCTCTCAAGATGTAGTTTCGTGAACTCAAGTCTGATTGCGGGTCATACAAATGTTACATTTTGTAAAATATTTTCACATTAAAACAAGTTGACAGCAAAATGTGACGACACTAGCTACCATAGGGTAAGAACATATATAAATAATAAATAAATAATAATATGACATCACCAACCCGGCGCTGCGGGCATACAAACGGAGACTGCGGCGCGTGCGGTGCGGCTAGGTGTGCGCTCACCATAAGAAAGCTTCTACGGTTTATTCTATTTTTTTCAATAGGTCGTCTCCGAGTTTCAGTTTTTCCGACGCACCTTTCACATTTTCCCTATATTCAGCTGTTTTTCCGACGTTCAGCTGTTTTTCGGACTTATTAGGTTTTTTGACGTGCATCAGTATTTCCAACACTTGCAGCCTTTTCCGTCATTAAGCAGTTTTCCAAAATTCAATTGTTTTTCCGACGTTTAACTATTATTTCCGACGTTCAACTATTTTTCGATGTTAATTTGTAGTTAGTTTTTATAGCAAAGGCAAATGACGATATTTTATCGATATGAATGCAAGGGAAAAATATTAAACGCATAAAAAGTAAATCAAATTGCGAACTAGTGCACGCCGCCGGCTCCGCTTCCGCTCGTTCGTGTAACCGTATAACTGAATACTTTAATTTTATAGCCTTGAATATATTTACGAGACTTCTCTTTCAGGAATTGCGCTGCGCATAAAACAACATTTTTCATTACTTAACCCTACCTATTTTATTGGCAAATATAATTTAGATTGCATAAAAATGCATATTATTTTAGGTAGCAAACGAAATAATGATTTTATTTGATTTTTAAGCATTTGTGACAGGAACGGGTCGCTGGGGGAATCGGGTCGCTCCGGCACAAACCCGGATTTTTCAACAAAACAAAAAACTTTAAAATAAAACCGCTAAATTTTAAGACTCTCTCCAAACATACACGTCTAGCGCGCGTTCCGTTTTTGATAGATATCGTAGTAAACAATATCAAAATTTAAACATACCCAAGACCTAGAAATATAGAGTCAGCAGAATCAATTCAATCTTAGGAAACGTAGAAGCAATAAAAATATGCAATGTTCCACAAGACATAAAACTCGGAACGACAATGAATTCCTTAAAAAGATAATACGTATCGTGTCCTTATATCCGCGTTAGGGTAAATACAGGTAGCAGACTTTTGGATCAGCGGATAATTATTTGAAGGCAGACGGGATTACACGTGTGGCGACGCTTCACATCGCCACCAACAGATTGAGCTACTAAGCCGATCGTAGATCCTAGATCGCGCAAGCGAAGTTTTTCGGAAGATAAGCTCATATACAAGTTCCAACGAAACACCATTGGCCCGCGGCCTATATCGGGTATAACACCTGCCCGGTGGAAGATCTTCCCTCTAAAGGTACATACCATCTCGTACCCCCAAACACGCACCGGGTTAGTACCGGAAGTTCCCGAGACTCCCAATTTCTAAATTTAAATTCCTTCATAGCGGACGCCTACGTCATAAAAGCTACTTGTGTGCCAAATTTTAGTCTGTTAGTTCATTGGTTTAAGCTATGCGTTGACATAGCTACCAATCAGTCTTATTAGTTTTGATGTGATAACGTCTTATAAATCGATGAACACCAGCAGCACTCGCAAAAAAGTGTGACGTCATCGCTCACGTTCCGTTCCAAGGTAACCATAGCATCATCACTCACGTTCCGGGAACGTAAGTTATTAACAAGGCAACCATAGCAAAGTATTATCGTTGCTATGGTCACGTAAAATTATCGTCCGTACCAACTTTACAGACAAACATTTTTTTCATATTAGTTTGCCTTCGTCGACTAGCAGTCGACCGATGTATAATTTTCTCTAGTCTCTCTGTGTGTGAGGGAGACAAAAGATCCGCGACAATGCCGGTAATAAAAGTTTTGATAGGATCCGCCGGAATCCACGATATCGGACCAAAGTGTAGACTGCTGAGGGTTTTACGGTGAGCTGAGCTAGCCAGTGTGTATCGCCTTAACTTTATGGGTTACGTTTTAAAAATTTCTTATTTTTATTACGTTTACCCCTTTGTGTGGGTAAAACGGAAGCAGGGGAAATTGATGGAATAGAACCTTACCTAAAAACTATTGATATGACTGTAATCTATAATCACTATCACTACATAGTAAACAACAAAGTCGCTTTCTCTGTCCCTATATCCCTATGTATGCTTAAATCTTTTAAACTACGCAACGGATTTTGATGCGGTTTTTTTTAATAGATAGAGTGATTCAAGAGGAAGGTTTATATGTATAATACATGCATAATATAGCAGTGCGAAGCCGGGGCGGGTCGCTAGTAATAATATAAAGAAAGATTTTATGTTTGTAACGAATTAGCTCCGAAACTACTGGACCGATTTTGACGAAACTTAGTATGAGGATACATTGATTATTTGGGAGTAACATGGGCTACTTTTTATTTCGATATTCCCACGGAATCAGGAGTTACGCGGGTAAAATCGCGAAGTGTTGCTAGTGTTTCTATAAAAATCTTTCAGAGATTCAGAAACTTTTATTAATAAATTTTATATTATTTTACTTTTCCATAAATGAATTAAATTATAGACAATTTACGATATTAATAAAAAAACCTTTTAAACTCTTTATGCCTTGCATCCCTCCTTCGACTTTATTTTTAACCTTTATTTGTTAGTTTGTTGGGAAAGAAAACCGTCGCAGGATTAGAATGTTTATAAAACAAATGCTAGAATAAATTCGGAGTGCATAAGGAACACTTTTGGAATTTTTTTTTTTTTTGTTAGGTAATATTTTATGTAAAGTCTGTGGTGTGAATAAAAAAAACCTCAAACACTAAATCGAACAAAACAAAATAAAGCTCTATCCACACAATTACATCCAACTTAATGAACAATCAGCCGTTCTGTTTGTTAAACAAGATACAAATAAACTTGTGTTAAAAGCTGACCGCATTCGCGAAAGTTGTGTCCCCTGTTCATTCGCACGTTGATTGTTTTCGCAAAACGCGGTGTGTTGCGGTCTTCGCGGTGGCCGCGGTTGGACAAACTTTGGGGACCGCTATCCGAAATTTAGTGCGTTTGTATTGTACAATACACGATCAAAAGTATATTGCCAGCGTTACGTTTATAATCCTATGCACAACTATTTTAAAACACACACAGACGCACTCCATACAGTGTAACTACAGAATACCATAACGTAAGTTCTCTTACTCTTCTTCTTCTTCTTTGCCTCTTCCCACCTCAGGTGCGGTCGGCTCTCCATATATAATACATGCATAAAACTACACATTCAGACGCATCAACTCATCAAGTAATCAGTAATTTACAACTTCATGCTTACATGTTGAAAATAATAATCACACTCGAGTACCTACTAATAATTTTCAAGTATTTATGTGTGTGTGAAGTCTATTGAACGTCTTAAATCCAATACTGGTTTATAGTATCATAGTAGCGGACTGCTAGTGGACTTATGACGCATACACACACAACCTTGTTTGGTTGTAATAAGACCCGCGGAATAAGGCCCTCGAATGAATAAGACCGATGACTTTAATTAACGATATGTCTAACTTCAGGTCTGCCAAATTAATAAAAAAAATGTAAATAGACCCAGATTGTTATTGAAATGCAACATTGTGATGAAATCCGCGCTTAGTTGGCTTCAGATTTATCTATGAGTTCTTTCCTCTGGACATGGTGGACTAAGCTGAGGGGGTGGTATTCTGGACAAGCCTACTCCATATCCTAGTTCCTGCCAGCTAGCCTAGCATGAAGGCCAAAACACGATACGATAAAGCGATATAACTACATCAACTCTCAAAATATGATAGATAAAGCCGCCATGTTGAATTTTTATCATAATTTTTATCGCAATTTATAATAAAAATTCAACATGGCGGCTTTATCTATCATATTTTGAGAGTTGATGTAGTTATATCGCGTGATGTCGCTTTATCGTATCGTGTTTTGGTCTTCATGCTAGGCAGGCAGATCACTAAATGATAACCGATATTTATTACCGAAAAACCTTTTTGAAATCGAATAAATTACAACACTACAATACTTATTTTACATAAAAACAATGATTTGTCTTAAACTAATAAATTAGAACAAATAATAAAATGGTATTGTCTGTCATAGTCATTATTCTAATATGTCCAGGGCCTGCAATAGGTTAAATACAGCCTTGTATGGACTAGATTAGATATTATTAGGCATTATTAGACATTATTAGATATTATTAGATAATATTAAAGATACTATGAGATAATATTAAAGATATTATGAGATAATACATTATAGATATTTTTTGATAATATATTATAGATATTATTTATTGTCCAGGGCCTGCAATAGGTTAAATACAGCCTTGTATGGACTAGATTAGATATTATTAGGCATTATTAGACATTATTAGATATTATTAGATAATATTAAAGATATTATGAGATAATACATTATAGATATTTTTTGATAATATATTATAGATATTATTTATTGCCTTGTATGGACTAGATTAGATATTATAGGTATTATTAGATATTTATTATTAGATATTTTAGTGTGTTAGTTCGATTACGTTCCAAAGTAGGTATGTAAATGTATACTCAAAATAAAAAATAAATTGCAATCAATATGATAATCGTGTTACATTAGTTGCAATGAACATCGATTAAAATCTTATTTTCTCTTTTCTGAATCGTGGAAACTACGAAGATATAAAGCGAATGGAAGTTACTTCAAATCTTTGTAATTGCTTACATTGGATCCAATCCTTGTGTATAACGACGTAAAGTTATTTTAATTATGGTGAGCGTACACCTAGCCGCACTGCAGTCACCGTTTGTATGCGCGCAGCGCCGGCTGGTGACGTCATCGGCATCGGCATGGGGATTTATTTCGTTGCGGTGACAGCAGCGCGTGCGGTGCGGGTAGGTGTGCGCTCACCTTTATCAGTCTTTTTTTTTGTTAGGAAAATCACAATTTCAGATGTTGATAGATTTAGGCTGTTTTTAAAGTTATACTTTTTTCTTTAGGTGCGTTATGAAAAAATGATGAATGTAATTTTTTTAGATGCGCGCGCATTTGTAACACAAAAGACACATGTTGAAGCTGCGTAACCCATTAGTAAAACAGGTTGAAGCTGTTTTTTTTTGTAACTCCGGAGTAGACTTCAATCGCTTTTTGGAACTAACACGCGACTGAAGTCTACACTGGAGCAGACACAAAAAGATCCATGTTTTTTAAAATGCCTTTTTAACGCTCAATGTTAACTCGATTTTACTGACCATCAAATCATACTGGGGACCTTAACTGATCCTTGTCATCTCACGCTTATAGTTGAGGGAAGTAACCGAGGGAAGATCGAGTACTCGGGAAAATAATAATAAATAAAAAAAATGGTTGTCTGTAAAGTCGGTTTACAGACGATAATTTTACGTGATAACGTCTTAGGAACTCTTTTGTATCGTTGACATAACAATTTTGCATACTTAAATACGTCGCTATGGTTACCTTTCATGTCAACAGAACCTGACACATTACCTTCAATACGTGGCTGGCTACCTTGTCAATAACGTGACGTAACGTATGACGTCACACTTTTTTGTGAGTGCAGTACGGTGTTTATCAATTTATAAGTCGTTATCACGTCAAAAATATTGCAGCACAACCCACAGTGCGCTATCTAGCAACTAGGCTTGTGTTATGGTAGCTAGAGAACGGTTTTTTTTTTTGTAAATACATACAGAAACACCCATACCAAATAGGTACTTTATATAAACTTGTTTTAGGCGGGAATCGAACTCGCAACCGTCTGCGTCAGGCGAGAGGTCGTCGAAAAAAATGACAAGTTAGCCATATCCAGTAATCTCTAACTCTTGGTAAAGTTTGTTTGTGACACAAATGAACGATTTCATCGCCCTCGTACACTGTTATATTAATGGGACGGTCGACCGCGATCCATTACTCTGTTTCATTTGCATTTTGTTACTAAACAAATCTGTCCCGAGTCCTGATAAAATACGATTTTTTATACAGTTTTGGTAATTGTTGGATATATAAAATAAGGCCCTGTACAAACCTATGTGACAAGTCGCACGAGTCCTATGACGTGACTGTCGAGCTGAAAACTTCCTAGAAAATTTTCCATCTCGAAAGTCACGAACCAAAAAACTGGTTTCTAATTTAAATCAAAGATTGTCTGGGAAAGTTGGCGGCAAAATTAAAAGATTTTGACATTGATACAAAACACTTTACTTCGACTAAGATTAGAGCGCCAACTGTCGAAACTTATAGTTTTTTTATCAAAGATATTGGAAAACTCCTCGTTAAAAATAATTACTCCCTTATTCATAATTACCTATTTATTATTAAGAAAATACTTATAATTCAATGAAGTATTTTCTTAATAATAAACAATTCAACCTGATTGAATTTGAATTGGATTGGGTTGAATTTGACAAATTAGTACTTAGTCATTTTTAAGAAAAGTTAAGGCTTTACATTCCGCTCCGGCCCCCGGACCGGAGCGGAATGCGGGTTCCGTTCCGGACTCCGGTCGAAGGCCGGTGGGGCGGCCCAGGTATCGCTGGAAGGACACGGCGGAAGCTGACCTGCGCGAACTTCAAGTCAACAATTGGCAAGAAATAGCGCAGGACAGGGAGCGATGGAAGACTCTCGTTTCGGAGGCCAAGATCCACTTTGGGTCGCTGAGCCAGCGGAGTAAGTAGTAGTAAGGCTTTACATTACGTGCTAGAGGCGCTTTCAATGCGTAATAGTTGCGTTTGCTAATTTACTATTACGTAAAAACTCGCCTTACTCGGATTGCGTCGCGGGGGTTTGTACAGCTTTAAACTATTTTGTTGCAGCGGTTGTTGAATTGGGTGAAGTGTTTTAATTTTATTGATATTGAAAATATTACAATATATGAATATCGAAATAGGGCTCGGTTCTCTTGGCATTTTTAAGCAAATCTTTTGATTTAAAATATTTAGCCTTTTGTGACGAAATTCCGTCTCCTATTATTCTGATGTTCATTTTAGGAAAACAAATAATATTTTTCGATTTTCTTTTACAAATTCTTTTTACTGTTACAAATTTTTATGCAGACTGTACCGAAATAAAGGGTTAATTTGCAACTAGTCTTTAGAACAAATAGCGTAACTAAACCTCAGCGCTTTCATATCACAAAGTAGATGGTAAGTACTACCTATTTACATATTATTATGATACAACGTTTGTCCACTGATCATTTAATAAAAAATACTTAATTTGCAAAACATACGTCTCCTAACCACAGTTAACACATTATTGTAAGAAGCGAAGCGTAACTAAACGTCATTGAAAATGTATCATCAGAGACTAATCACACGAATTTTCGAACGGAAGCAAAAGTGAGCATTGAAAAAATCAACAACCGAAACAATACTATTAACAGGCCCCGTAGACAATAGACTTTCTATTGCCCGATGGTTCGTCAATAGTTCTTTTTTGATAGAAAAAATTGCCCAAATTAAACCATTTTACCAGGCTGCGGTAAATAATTTGCGTCACTTACTGGTTCGTTGACAACGTCTTATAAATTGATGAAACACCGGCATTCACAAAAAAGTGTCATGGTAATACTTTGTGACGTCATGCGTCCCGTTCCCGTTGTGTGACATCATGCTTCATGGTCACATGACCATGACGCGTCCGTTCCCATTAGGAAACAGAGTATTTAATAATAATATCGCTCATCTGGGCTTGTGTTATGATGACGAGTGACAAATAAAAATAAAGAAAAAAAATCTTATGACGGTCGTCCGTAAACCGACTTTACAGACAACCATTTTTTTGTTTATTTTGTGATTTTAGGTTGAATAAAGAATACATTTCCTTTGAAATACAAAAAAGGAATGCAGTAGGTTGAGTTAGGAGTATCGTTTCGATCGATTTAAGAATATTATAAGTACCTATATTATATATCGGTTGAGTAGGTACGGCATAGCCCGACCACACACCTAGAAATTCCTTGATGTCTGCCTTATGTCAAACGTATACCCCTCTACCAAACTAACTTGTTGAAACCCTACAAACAGCAGACGCCCCCGAGGCAAGTCCCAGAAAACGATAGCAGGGTAGGTGAGCTACAAAAAACTACACTCCTTTCTGGACTGTTATCACTAGAAAGAGGCCTTTGCCTAGCTGTGAGACATCATGGGCTAATAAGACAAAAACATAACACTATCGAAAAGTTATGCTTTCAAATGTAAGAAGCCGTATTCAAATCGGTTGAAGCCGTAAGACGTCATCTCATCCTTCGTATCCATCTCTTATGCAGGGTTATTGTTTATTATAGTAGCAAGCCGTTGAGGGCTACTTCTGTGCACCTTAACAAAAAACTTTTGTTCTACGACTTTTGGAAATCGAACATTTTTTGAAAATTTTGTATTTAGGATTTCTTAAAAATCAGCTGTTCCATACACGGAGAGGCCATTAACCTTAAAATTTTACTTATTTTTTTAAGTTTTATCTATTGTTCTTAGTCTGAATGACCTTTGTTTAAAAAAATCAGCTGTTGTTCGAATTTACATAACCTCAAAATTCATATATTTTTTTTTCGTAGAACAAAAGTTGTTTGTTAAGGTGCACAGAAGTAGCCCTCAACGGCTTGCAAGTATATCAATATCTTCTTAGGTCGTCCTCTTACTCTCCATCCCTCTACACTAAAAACTAAGAGTGATCTCTAAGTTTTACGATCACAGACGTAAGTAATGATGGAATGGCAATAATTGAAAATATACACAAATAGAAAAAAAAACGATAAAATTCTCAGTTTTTCTAGATTACAATGAAATTCATAGTATTTCTTATAAAAAATGTGGAATAAAAGATAATATAATCATTTAAAGTTACGAATATTTTCTTAATTTATATTTTTATATTTTCTTAATTTATATTTTTTAATTGGTCACACACGTCGTCTTTAAGACGCCAGGAGTAACATCACCACTTCCACAAACAATCAAACTTGTTTACAAACATACAAAGAAACATTTTACATCAAAAGACATTTATTTATAGTGGATACCATTTAGATATTGATACACTTATAGCAATGTTATTACAATATGGACTAATAAAAGACGTCCCAAGGAAATTCTAGGAAATCATGAACCCTGGTACGATGTTGAGAATGCATCTCGGGAACTTTCGTCTATCATTAGAAACACGAGAATACTACGATAGTAAAATGATACGGTTTTTATACAGTGATTTATCGAGAACAATTTGATGTAAGTAAGCTAAACAAGACTGTTTCTTACAGTTTTTATGTCGTTGTTATTGACATTGTAACTGACGAGCCGCGGAAATGTCGGACTATAGTAGGTATAGCATAGAATTTGACGTTCGTACCTCACGTATAAAGATATAAAAAGACCGATTTTGATAAACCTTGGAGTGAGAATACATTAAATTCTTTTTCTGGGAAACAGTTAAATGGATTACTATTTATCTTATGAGATCGCAGCGCGCTGCTACGAAAGATTATTTAGTTTGTTACAAATAGGCTTCTTAAATACGAAACCGATTTTGATTTTGGATACTTTTCTTTACTTATCCCCATAATCCCATAGGTACGGAACATGCGCAGGTGAAACCGCGGCTAGTTCGTAATAATTCAAAAGCACGAAACCTCCAAAGACGCATAACCAAGATCGTAATACTGTAGAACTGTCGGCATAAAATTAGTTGCACAACAAAATAAGCAATAAGCTTTAAACTATTCGCGATCTAGTCGTAAAGTTCCATCTCTGTCACACATATAGACGTGGAATACGAGCGACAGAGAGGTGACATTGCAACATTGTAGCCGTATATATCGATACAGAAATAAGAAATGCCAAATGCGCCGTATGGCAGCATTAATGGGACGTTTGCTTTTAATTGTATTTTATGACGAACGTATTTTTGGAAATAATAATATAAAATATTAGGTTCTTTCGGTTAATACTTCCGTGCAAGTTCTCAATGACAATCCTACTAATCTTCTATACAGAGTGGTTTATTTAAGTGGGTTAGTCAGGGTAGTCCGTGGACGGCCGTAGCTACGAGAAAACGTTCTTTGGAGACCTTTGAAATCTTTGAAACTACATGAGCTACGAATCTAATAAGGGTGGCCCAGTCTGAGTGTGGACGAGTCTCCGCCTGCCATTTTTACGTGTTTATTGGACATTGTTACGGCAGGTGCCATAGTATCCATAGCTTCCCAGTAGCCAGTCCACTACCATCCCATCGCAGTAACCCAAGTAGTTTTCTCCTGTAGTTTATCAATAGTTGTATCTAAACCGGAGGTTGTCTTTGTATTTTAATGTGCAGACAAGTATAGTTTTATTGCCGGTTTGGTGTCCACATCATATTTGCTATTAAACTTTTTATTAAGGGCCTTTACGTGTTGGCTTCGGCTACACGCACACCTTTCAAAGGTCCGGGGCTACATAGCCCTCACTAATTCAAAAATTAGAATGCACAGCATAAAAATTCTTATATTCTTCTGTATTTGTTGTTATAGCGGCAACAGAAATACATAATCTGTGAAAATTTCAACACTCTAGATATCACGGTTCATGAGATACTGCCTGGTGACAGACAGAAGGACGGACAGTAAAGTCTTAGTAAAAACGGAAGGTGGAGCAAAGCTGTTCTCGAATGGAGACCGAGAATCGGGAAGAGAAGTGTGGGCAGACCACCAGCCAGATGGTCCGACGACATAAGAGCTCATGCTGGGGCAGCGTGGTCCAGAAAGACAGGTGATAGGACGTTGGGGAGAGACGTTGGAGAGGCATATGCCCTGCAGTAGGCTAATACATGCTGCTGAAGAAGAGGAGAAGAGAAGGAAAAACGAAGTACGAAACGTGCGAGTAAAACTACCTAGTTTTTTGCATTAATATTACTAGCTACCTAGCTAGTAATATTAATGCAAAAAAATTGTGAGTTAGTATGTATGAATAGAGAGCAGTGTAGTAGGAGGAGAGACAAAATAAGATTAACCGATATAAAACAGAAAACCAAATTTAAGAACGTGTTCAAGTCATATAGAAGACTAAAATGGAGATGGACGGGACATATGATAAGAGAGAAGAAGGAAAAATGGACAAGATTTGTCACAGAATGGTATCCTAGAGGCAGTACCAGAAGCAGGGGCAGGCAATTCAAGCGATGGGTAGATGACCTCGCAAAAGTAGCCGGACCATGTTGGACTCGAATCGCAAAGGATAGAACAGAGTGGAAATCTTTAGAGGAGGCCTTTGTCGGAACACAAGCTGTAGACCAACCGAATGCCGATATTATAATATAAAATTAAGCAATAGATTAATATAAAATTAAGATAGTTATCTACATAGGGTTAGGTTTAACAAAACTATTAAGTGAAACTGTTAACAGCAATAAGGCTTATTTTATTTTATTATGTTTGTTCCTTCAGACAAAACCGGGAGATCCGATTGCGATGAAAATTAGTAATTAAGTCAATATCTGTTTGTAGAAACCCGTGTCAAAGTTTATCAGAAAGTCACTAGATATATAACTAAGTATTTATTAATAACGGAACTTATGAACACATCAAATAGTATAAAATGTATACATACACGTGTTGATAAAACGATGTCAAAGTGTATGTCTACAAAGATGGCGACCTTGTGACGATTTGCGCAAACTGATATAAATAATTTTACTACATATTATGAACTAAAGTCCCCCCACCATGTCTGAACGCGGTAAACTTAAAACTAAACGAAAAAAATGTAATGAAAAGAACTTTATTGTCTTAATAAATCTTTAGAATAACAGTGCCCTACTCCTATCACACAAGAGTAATTCGACAAAAGGCAAGACAAAATTTCAGAATCTCAGTGAAATGGGAGACTTTTTTTAAATTTGGCACCAAGGTGACCATACATTTTTTTACACCGGGAAAGATTAAAGTTCAGGTTAAAAAATTCAAAACCATGAAGTTTGAGTTAAATCTTAGTTTAAAAAAAACTTCCAATGTGTCATATAACATATTTTTTGCATTCGATAGCACATTTATCCTGGAATACCTACTATCCAAAAAACAGATTGGGATAATTTCTTCCTTTGCAGTTTTGGCATCACAAAACATAGAGAACGGAGTGAAATTTTTATTTTTTTTTAAATGTCGGATATCTCGGAAACCGAGAAACTTTCATAGAACATAACTTTCGTTTTTCTGATCCGGCACAATGTCCTCTATCCGTAGGTGCCCGCTTGGCCATTCATTACCGGACTGCCTAATCAAATCTGGCCGCAAATTAGGGTTGCTGGCTGTTAAAGTTGATAAATATTAAAGGTAGAGTGAAAGAGAGCAGCCGGATCTCGTATAATTAGAACCAGGACCAAAAACAAAACATTTGCTGTAAGTATTAATATTTGTTTTACGGGAATAGAACCTGTTTCCTTCTGTACGCTGCGCCACAGTGGTTGTCAAATAAAAAAAATAAAAAAACTGGTTGCCTGTAAAGTCGGTATACGGGCGAAAGTTTTACGTGACAACAACTGTGCTCGAGTGGAAGGGACGCGTGCCTTTCACTTTTTATGTCTGTCTCTCTCGCTCTTAGGCGGGCTAACCATGCCCGCGTGCCTCTCACTCGCTCTCATTGTGAGCGCATAACGTCAGCGGAGCGTAACGCAGTTTCTTGAAGTGTCACCCGGCAAACCAATTTATAAAACGTTGTCACGTCAATAATTTCGATTATTTTCAAAAATCTGCCTTCGCAGGTAAATTGGCTGCATTAACTAGTTAGTACCTATTAATTTTAATATTGTATCTACTTTATATTCCGCCCTGCCCAGTGTTACAATGATTCACTAATTTTATTATACTGGCAACATTTTATTATACTCACTAATGTTGCAAGTAAATAATATCAATTTAAATTTTATTGGCTCTTCTACTAAATAATTGTAATAAATGGAAATTATGGTATCTTTAATTCTAGTAGTGAATGTAATAATAATGTTGCCAGCTATAATGCAGCTGTCTGCCTGTCTCTTCATTACATAGTATAAAATAAAGTCACTTTTCGCCGTCCCTATATCCCTATGTCCCTTTATATGCTTAGATCTTAAAAATCCTGATCCTGTTCCTGAATCTTGATCCTGTTTATGTGTTTGAATTATCTATGTAATTGACTTGCCAATATTGCGAAATGTGATGACATGGTGAATAAATGATTTATGATTTAAAACCACGCAACGGATTTTGATGCGGTTTTTTTTAATAGATATAGTGATTCAAGAGGAAGGTTTATATGTATAATACTTGCATAATATAGCCGTGCGAAGCCGGAGCGTGTCGCTAGTATAGTATATTTGCTATGCCCGGCGGTTTTACCCGCCTTAGTGTCGATCCCGTGGAAAAATCGGGATAAATAAATATTGCAGGACATTCCACACATCGCCATCTAGTCCCAAGCTAAGTAACTAGACTTGTATTATGAGTGCTAGACAATGGATATACTACTTATATACTTTTCTTTTGTAAATATATACTTATAATACATACAACCAGACCACAGACAAATATCTAAGCACAAATACTTGTCTGAGGTGGGAATAGAACTTGCAACCCTGTGTTTGGCAGTCCGGCATGGTGACCATTGTGCCAACTGGGTCGTCTATAGTCAAAATATGGATTTTAGTTTTCTGAAATATATGCATTTTATTTATTTACTAGCTGCGCCCCGCGGTTTCACCCGCGTAAGTCCCGATCCCGTGGCAATATCGGGATAAAAAGTAGCCTACGTGTTAATCCAGGTTTCCAGCTATCTAGATACCGAGTTTCATTGCGATCGGTTCAGTAGTTTTTGCGTGAAGGAGTAACAAACATACATACACACACACACACGCGCACACACACACACAAACTTTCACATTTATAATATTAGTAGGATTTAATAGTAGCCACAGAGCGAACTCCCGTAGCGCGTGTTAGCAAGAACTAACATAGAATACATAATAGTTACCAGGAACTAAAAACATTATCCCTTTTCATTCCTGTAGACTTTAGGGACAAATAACTATCATTTTTGTAACTATTAAACTTAGAATAAAGATTTCAAAAGTAAATGAATTTATGCCGTAATTTTTCTAAAAAAAAATTATAATTGGAATGCCCGCCTGTACGAAGAGGAAGACATTCATCAAATTCACGTTAAAAGTATTTGCAGTAGCTATATTGGAAAGTAGAAAAACCGGTCAAGTGCGAGTCGTAAACGCGCACGATGGGTTCCGTACCATGCTATATGGAAACCACACTTAAGGTGAAAGGGTACCTGCGCTCTCTCCATACAAACGTAGTCGACTGTTTTCTCCCTGGATAATGACATTAGCACAAATATTTTTGTGCCATAAAACCTATAACTGCCATGACTAAGCCCCTATATTTTGTTTTTTTTTTCATTTTCTAATTATCATAGAAATTAAGATTAAAAAAATTAAAAACAAAAAATAGGGGCATGGTCATGGCAGTTATAAGTTTTTTGCACCAAAAATATTTGCTCTAGTGGCATTATCCATTGAGAAAACAGTCGACTACGTTTGTAATAGTTTGTATGGAAGGGACTCTTTCCATACAAACAAAACAGTCGACTACGTTTGTAATAGTTTGTATGGAAAGAGTCCCCGGTACCCTTTCCTCCTAAATTACTGTTTCACGTTTGTAGTATTTGTCGTTATGGCGACAACAAAAATACATCAACTATGAAAACAATTGTCTAGTTATCACTGTACATGAAATACAGCCTAGTGACAGACGGACGGATCCGGGACGGATCCAAGACGGATCTGGGACGGATAGTGATGTCTTAGTAAAAGGGTACCGTTTTTAACCTTTGGGTACGGAACCCTCAAACGACCACACAAACAGTTTTTCTACTTATATTATCGGTGGTCCGAAAGGTATCATAGCAACTCTGTATTTCTAACCACAAACCCAGGTCTATCACCCCCATCCCGTATGCATTAGAAAATAATATTTACAATCTTGGACATTTTTTTATTAGGTTTTTTATGTGTTCGCCGTGGAGGGTCCGTGAAAGGAAACTACAAAACAGTTTTCTGTTGTGAAAAATAGCAGAAACTTATTTTTTATGGTGTTAAGTTTGACGGTTTGCTTTCACACCTTCGAATCATTAAGGTGTGAAGCGGGTTTTCTTCCAACCAAAAATGTCTTCAAAAACCAGCCAAGTGCGAGCGAGACAAACAAAAAACTAAAAACAAAATATAATGATACGGAACCCCCGTATCATTATATTTTGTTTTTAGTTTTTTGTTGTAGCGGCAATAGAAATACATTGTTTGTGAAAATGTCAACTGTCTATAGCTATCACGGTTCATGAGATACATGTGAGACAGAAAAGAGAAGGATAATGACACTAGCACAAATATTTTTGTTGTATAAAACTTATAACTGCCATGACCATGCCCCTATGTTTTGTTTTTTTAAGCTATTGCATAGCTTTTATCGCGGATTTTGAGCGCGGCGACCGAATCAAGAAATTCCGTAACGAAAATAGAACCTAATTTCTTTTTTATTTTATAAATCTTAATTTCGATGATAATTAGAAAATGAAAAATCAAGACATAGGGACATAGTCATGGCAGTTATAGGTTTTATGCAACAAAAATATTTGTGCTAGTGTCATTATTCTGGGAGAAAATAGTCGACTACGTTTGTATGGAGAGAGCGCCAGTACCCTTTCACCTAAGTAAGTTATGTTATCAAAAAGAAGTGATCCTGCATTGGCACAACACAATCGAGAAGTAACATAATTGCTATGTTTTATTAGTTCTCAGAATGTACGAGAATATACAATTTTGTGCACACGCCATTCATTACCATGCCTTTACAACGTACGCCATTACAGGATTTCATTTAGAATTTTTACAATCTCTAATTGCAGATTATAAAATTGTAAACGACTTCAGGTTATGGCGGGTCTCGGGGGCAGCCAATAAACCATTTTATACTGTAATGTAAATATACAGGGTTATTGGAAAGTAGCTGGACTGGCTCTTTCGACCGTCTATCTATGTAACTGTGTTTTGTTGTTATATAAAAAAAATTCTCTTTTCTTTTTACCAGTTGCAAGCTAAGACTTTTCTTCCTTCGCAATCTCTTTTTCCAGTTACGAAAGCAGATTATTTATTTTTATTGGTAAAAAAAAGTTCAAATCTAACTGTTCGGTAGGCATGATTATTTTTCTGAATGACGTTAGTGCTGGTCATATAGATCATTAGGGGGTAGGAGAGCTTTGGTACAGCTTATCAAACAACTTTTGTTTGATGACAATTCAATTCTAAAAATAAACAAAACTTTGAGGTTATGTTTACCCGAAATCAGCTGTTACTTCCACGCAAAGGTCATTGACCTCAGGATTTTACTGATTTCTAATCTTAGTTTAAAAAAATCAGCTGGTTTTCGAACGCTCATAACCTAAATACCTAATTTATAATTTTTTGTATTTTACGAAGTGTTAGAACAAAGTTGTTAGTGAACTGGGTGCCAGCAAGTTTCCGATAACCCTGTATATAATCATATGTTTTATAGATACCTTTGTTTTGTATATTTATTAATGTAGCTAGGTGATGAATATGTCAAGGCCCATTTGTCGATAAGTTGATTAGATGGTAAGTACTTCACTATATTAAGTTGACATTGATTAAAGTGTTATAATTAGAGATGGTGCACTATTAATATCGATAAAATCATAAACAGAACTCACCAAAAAAGATACAAGTCACTCGATCACTTTACTAAATTTAAATATTGTGTCAAATTAGTATAAATATTAGCTGAACTACTAATTAAAAATACTAAACGGAAATATTTTTCGTAATATGTTAAGAAATTGATCTTTAAAGAATATCTTGATTTAGATGTTTACATACTTCACAATCACATGTTAAGTTTTGTTTAAAATTTTTACTCACTTCATTATTTAACTAGATCTTAATATGTAAACTCAATATTTTTTTGTAATTTGTAACAAGTAATTCATTATTGAATGTCCGGGATGGACAAACTGTTGATACCTACCTACTAAATTATATCCTGAACACAGTTTTTCAATAATAATGAAGAATAGTCATTGATTGATGCCGTAATGGAATTTTCTTATTATGATTATTACCTTTTCTTTAGGTGCACAGAAGTAGCCCTAAACGGCTTGCTAGTATATTTACCAATAACCCTGTATATTTATGCCGTCATAAGAAAAAGAGACGTAACATTTCTTCAAAATTGAGACGTCATATTCGGAATCAGAAAAAAATACTGCATTGACTGGTATTATTGAATTTCGTGAAAGATTGGACTCTACAATGCCATTTATTGATGCCGCAATTAAATTTTCTTGTTATGATTATTACCGTGTTATTACCCCTTTAGTATATTGTCGGCATACGGTTTAATCGCATAAGGTTCCGATATAATACCGGTGGATCATAAAGTAGTCGGGTAACAAATTATATAATTTCATACTAGCACTTTATGTTACGAGAAAACGGTAACATAAAATGTTAGTACGAAGACAGTAAACAAGACTATGAAATATTTGAAAACACAGGAAGGCTTGTTGAATTTAAGCTTTAAGAGAGTACCGGGGGCTCTCTCCATACAAACGTATATAGTCGACTGTTTCCTCCCAGGATAATGACACTAGCACAAATATTTTTGTTGCATAAAACCTATAACTGCCATGACTAATATGACTATACCTATATGTATATGTACATGTATATGTCTTGATTTTTTTCATTTTCTAATTATCATAGAAATTAAGAGTCAAAAAAACAAAAAAGAAATAGGAGCATAGTTATGGCAGTTATAAGTTTTATGCTAAAAAAATATTTGCTCTATTCAGGGAGGAACCAGTCGACTACGTTTGTATGGAGAAAGAGTCTTTTATATTCTACCCTTTCATCTTAAGTTCTGACGAATTCGTTCATTTTGCAACCGCGCTTTTAGTTTCAGAAAGCGTTCCTGTGTTTTCCTTAAAATTAAATAAATTGACTTACCATCATGTCCGGTGGCACAGTGAAGTAGAATGTCCGTTGAAAATCGCACAGCATCGCACAGCAAGCGTTCACACAACACACGTCACTTGTAAAACAAAAGTATCATTCGCAAAACAACTTCATCGACGACGATAGTACACCACTTATATTATTACTAATTTCCGGGATTGTCCTACAAAAAAGAAAATAATATAAAAACAATATCGATATCACTGGCACAACACTATTATTAACGGGATGATAGTCACTTTTTTATATTTCGAATTTAACCACCTTCGTCCGGTCACTGCAAAGTGGAAATCACGACTGGTTAGTGTTGTAACGAATGATCGAATTGGCCACTTTTATCGATTTGTGTTACAATTTTGTTGTTTTATGACAATGTGTGTGTTGTGAAGAAAATAAATTTGCAACAATGTGTGACATTATACGCTTACATTAAGTATTATCACCTACTTTTTATTGGATTAAACATTTAAAAAATACGATAATTAAATACAATTTGTCGCTTTTTTATTACCCCTACTCGGTTGATTAGGTACCTACTTTTTAATTATTCTTATCGAAAGTTGAACTTTAATTACCCTTATTTTATTAGCGTAAGATTGCTCGATAAGAGCTTAGGACATGACATTATTTTGCAAATTATTAACTAAAAAGATGCAATTTTCATGTGATTATGTACCCTGCCTAGTCTGACAAAATGCATACCATGCAACGTTATAAAAGGGGAAAATAACAAATAATGATCAAGTCTGATTAGCAGTAATTTTCACAGACGTCACTAGACGTACAATTAATATTTAATTCAATTTGCTAGACAGTGTAAATGACTATTCACGCATCGTGGATTTTGTAAGCATTGGTTTAATATGGCGCTTCAATATACACTAGTAATAATAATTTATTTAGGTAAAACTATGGTAAGTACATAAAATGTTCACATAAAATAAGGACAATCATTAAAAAAAAAGATAATGACCAAAACAGAACGCATTTTTTCCATTGCGGTTTTTGTTTTCTTTTAGAAACAATTTAGAAAAATGACGCGATAAATTAATTAGACGCAGAATAATATGACAAAGAAAAAGTATTATGAGGTTAACCCTTGATTTCCATCGGAACTAAATTAAGTCAATTAATTATTTGTTATTTTGGTTTTTTTGACGTGATAACGTTTTATAAATTGGTGAACACCTGCAATCTCAAAAAAGTGTGACGTCACGCGTCGTTACTGGAACGCCTCATGTTATTGACAAGGTAACTATAGCAACGTTTTATCGTTGCCATGGTTACCATCAATGTTTTCTTATGACGTTATCACGTAAAATTATCGTCCGGAAACAGACTTTACAGACAACCATTTTTTTTTTGTAATTTTGACGTGTTTGATAAGTTTCGAGATATAAATGAGTGTGACTATTGGACAAAAATAATTAGGCTGTTATTAA
The DNA here is from genome assembly GCA_907269075.1 of Idaea aversata. NCBI lineage: Eukaryota > Metazoa > Arthropoda > Insecta > Lepidoptera > Geometridae > Idaea > Idaea aversata. The sequence continues at coordinate 4,757,913 of OU026100.1, forward strand.
AAGTTGTATAGAATGTCATAGTGATGTTAAAACTTTGCAAAATTGAGTAAAATATCATTTCCCTGAATCTAGCTAATATAATATTCTTAGCCGCAAGCGATCGAACTTTATTGCATTTTCTTTAAACACCTTTATGGATGACATATTAGAATGTCTGTATCATGTTATCCACAAATATCTTGGCAACAATCCAACGTTAATGCGCGATGCAGACTGCAAGCTAAGATACGTTAGCTTAGCTTAGCTATGCAACACTGGTGGGACAAGTTATTTTTCACCGTAGACCCACTGCACAAGAGTGGGACTACAGGTGATTATAACAAAACTGCCTTTTAATTGCCGGAATTTCGCTAAATTAACGAGTATAATGTCAAACCGAACAACATTAAATGAAAATAAACTCAAATTTTTTGAGTAAACTTTTGACTTCGTAGACTAAATAATAACATTTTTTGAATCCTTTTTGGTAATGCTATTTAAGTTTAAAAATTGTGTAAACTTTTTGTTGATAAAAAATGCTTTGTCCAGACTGACTAACGGATCAACGCCCAGCCTAAACCGCTGATTTGGAGGGTGTGTTTTTTATGACTTAGAAGATTCGATAAGAAAGGATTTTCCGAAATTTTACCCTTAGGGGTGAAAAAGGGGGGCAAAGTTTGTATGGGACATCGTGATACCTTGGTCCAGTCTTATTAGAACCATTTTTTACTTCTACGCGAATGAAGTCTAGTAAAAAATAAATACTGTGGCCCCATCGCTGCCTGTCATGTTTGGAAAGTATACGTTGGATCATTATAAACTCATTGGATTTTCGTAGTATGAAAAAATACCTTAGCTATTATGAGCTACGCTATAACTTAGCTTAGCTTTTGGTCTGCAATCGGCATGAGAATAAAATGTCATAAAACAACAATGAGAAACATACGTGGGCTTTATTAAGTACTAACTTCTCAGAACTGTCACGGTAAAATGTCTAGGTATTAAACGATTTAATAGCAATTTATTAATCAAGATATTATCGATAAGTGTTGTAGGGAAATTGTTGAAATCACTTCTATTATGCTGGACAGTGATGGGACCTATTAATATCGAATAATATCGATAAAAATAATGTCGTTTTTATTTAGAAATATGTCACATATATAATAGATTGTTGCAAATTCATATTCTTTGTGTCGCAGTGTGTTTGATTGTGTAAGATTCAGTTTAAATAAAATCGTTTTGTTCGTTCGTGTTGTTTATACTTAATTTATTTAATTTTAGTGTTTTATATCGAATATTGTGTTATTTTATTGTGCAATTTTTTAGAGCATTAGTTAGGTAAATAAATAGTATTTCTTTGCTTTTGTAGTTTTTTTAGCGTTTTCATTTCTTTGAAGTCGAGATTAAATAAATATTTTTACTCTTTTCGAACGCTAACTATGAATAATATACATAAATAAGTATTCCTTCAAGTAGAGCAGGCAATTATTATCAAGACCTAATAATAATAGTTAATTACAAAACCTATTACATTAAATTAAAGTTAATATGATATTTTAATTACGCCATAAGAATATAACTTCGCGTTTATATTGGGACCGTTTTATATATGCGCACGAGTGCTTTTATCTTTGAATTTTATGAACAAGTGTCATATTTATGAGTTTTATATCTTAATGTTGGTAAATACGTGTTTAGTTTACAATTTAAAGTTTTGTTTTGCATTTGTAATGGGTTTATGACTAGGTATTTTTTGCATGATGAAAGATAATAATTAAGTTTTGTTTGATAGAAAAATAATTTATGTTTATGTCGTTAACTACCTAGTTAAATTGATTATAAATACTGCTACCGTTATTTTTTTTGTATTTGGTAATTATGAAACTAATTTTTTTTTGCTTAGTGAAACTATTTTTTTACCGATTTTTCGCGTCTGTTTTTCTATTTCTAGGCACCCGAAACAAAACCATCGATAAGTAATTTTAACTTATCTACTTTTTAGTTTACTAGATATATAAGTCACGTTAACTTCATATTAAAATTTGGTTTTTCACGTTAATTGAAAAATATCCGAAACAAAACTATCGATAGGTAAATTTTTATTTATCGAGTGTAGAAATCACTAAATATGTTATAATAAATTTTTAGTCTTTTTTGTATGTTTGTTACGTATACTGAAGTCGTCGTCTAATGCAATCGCGGTTATTTTTGAAAAACTATTAAAGTATGTTCTGGCGTGTTTTGTGTCTAATGTATGTTTGTGAGTATAGTGTTCCACACAAAAATGTCGTGGTTGTTTTTGAAAAACTATTATTACTATTAAAGTATGTTCTGGCGTGTTTTGTGTCTAATGTTTGTGAGTATAGTGTTCTACTAAAAATGTCGTGGTTGTTTTTGAAAATTATTTTTACTATTAAAGTATGTTCTGGCGTGTTTTGTGTCTAATGTATGTTTGTGAGTATAGTGTTCTACTAAAAAATGTCGTGGTTGTTTTTGAAAAACTATTATTACTATTAAAGTATGTTCTGGCGTGTTTTGTGTCTAATGTAGGTATGTTTGTGAGTATAGTGTTCTACTAAAAATGTCGTGGTTGTTTTTGAAAAACTATTTTTACTATTAAAGTATGTTCTGGCGTGTTTTGTGTCTAATGTATGTTTGTGAGTATAGTGTTCTATTAAAAAATGTCGTGGTTGTTTTTGAAAAACTATTATTACTATTAAAGTATGTTCTGGCGTGTTTTGTGTCTAATGTATGTTTGTGAGTATAGTGTTCTACTAAAAATGTCGTGGTTGTTTTTGAAAAACTATTATTACTATTAAAGTCCGTACTGGCGTGTCGAGGTCCTCAACTCTAGCCCATCGAAGATGTTCAGATGGTGCTTCCTTGCGTACTCGTTGATTATCATCTTCCCTGTGGACAAGGTACTTTATAATTTTGAACATCGCTTAGGCTGGATGTAAAAACAATTGTTTAGAGCTGAATCGAATAAAATAATTCTCATGATCAGAGCGTCGATGGTTAAAATAAATACAAATTTTATTAAAAGAAAAAAATAGTAAGTAATAATATTTCATAAATATTTTTTTGCTGTCTGTACATTTTAAAAAAATTTTTTTTGCGCGGTTAATATGAATTTATTTAGTATATTAAATATTACCGTGATTTTTTATGGAACGAATTACCATTTTTTTAAATGTATAATAATGTGAAATAAGCAATTAAAACGCGATCATTTATTTATCACCGACTTCGAAAAAAGGAGGAGGTTCTCATTTCGTCGTGTATATTTCATTATATTGTAACCAATGTTAAAAAGTAAGAAGTTACCTAAACCTGCCCGGTTCAAACAACAAAAAAGTAGGTAAGTACATTTTTTGTAAAATCAAATTTTATTTACGTAAACGCATAGAGATGCGAAGTGCAACGACGTAGTAGGTTCAATTGTTTTTACATGTTACAATGACAATTAAGTTAAAATACAATGTGGAACTATTTTGTTGTTTTCCAAATTATTTATATGGGTTACTGCCGTACACTCTATAGATTTGGAAGTAGTAAAGTACTGTTGAGGAAATAAGTAAAATACCGACATTATTTGTAAATAAGATATATTTCCAAATCTAAATGTATATGACACAATTTAAAAAAATAAGAAAATATCTAAAACACCTAATTTTAATACAAAATAATTACTTTAAAACAGATATAATTTTCAGATAAAACAACAAAATAGTTTACAAGACAACAACAATCGCAATACATTTTTTAGTTTAATATTAAATTGCCAAGTAAATCTCAAAGGAACTTATCGAACAGCAAATGCCATGTAACAAAATCTTGTAAAGTCAGGTTTGCCTATCTTTTTTTAAAGATTTTTAGATAGATTTCATTATAAGTATGTTTTTACAACCACCCCGGTTGGTTGTCGTTGAATTTTTTTTTAAATCAACGCCAATCAGTGCCGATCGGCTTCATAATATATGAATGCATTACACCTTCAAGGGCTGATGTTTTTTTTTGTAAAATCTCGGGGTGGTGTTTCGGGTAAGTACATGGTTTTATGCATCGAAAATACTCTTTCGTATGAGAGATATAAATATTGGCAACTTAATATTATAACTAAATTCACTAGCCACACACATTATAAATGAATCAAGTAGGCTGGTTTATGGACACAGCTCCAATAGACGTTAAAACGTCTTATTTAAAGGGTTATCATTTCAAAGAGGTTGGATTAGCAACATCCATTATATCAAAAAGTCTCATCCGTCATTCAGTTTTTGCACGTTACCCCTAGTCTTCTGATAAATAGGTATTGACTTTGACACGTCAATCAATCGATCAAACACATATCGTAAAAGTTTTATAAGTTTTTTTTTAGAAATATTGTATTTTACGTGGGGTTGGGAAAGGAATTATTGGGTTAAAATTATGTCCTGGGGTTGAAACTTTGGGTTGAAAATGGATGACACTTTTATTGAAAGTAATTTTTACAAATATGTGTAGCTAGATCTATAATCGCATAGGCAAAGAAATAAAATGATTTGCGAAGTAACGAAACATTGAATCAATATAGATCTTCCAATTTCAAATGAAGCTTTTTTTAAATTAATGTCATCGTATCACTTGTGCATATATAGCCTGTGTCAACAAGCAGTTAAGTTATTTTGAACTTGGAATAAGTATATTTTGTTTCTAACGTAACGGCACTTCTTGTGGATAACTTCAGATAAGCAGCCAGAAAACCTATGGTTTCTTGGCTTCATATCCTGGTTTCCACTACACTAGATAGCGGCGATATTTTAGTTTTTTTACCAAATATCGTGGCAAAATGATAATGATTCGTCATAATTCGAATCATTGTAATTTTGATTCGCAAAAATGTCAACTATGTTTGAAGCGATATTTTAAAGTTTTATAACTCTGTAGGCCGCATTCACGTAGAAAACGGTTCAACGCCGACGGAGCTCGTTTATATGCAGTTTTTCTGCGTAATGACAATCAGCGTCTGATTTTCTGCGTCTGACTTGTACTGCGCCGATAAGCCGGCGCCGGTTACTTGTTTTTTATATGAATGTGGCCTAGTTCGTGCCGGTTTTGAATGAGTTTTAAAATCTACATAAATTTCTAAGTAGAATAGAGACAACATCACAAACTCATCCCAAACAAAATACATTTTAAGTAATATGGCTCACTAGACGACCATTTATGCCTCAAAGGATAGCATCACCATCTTAGTAACGGATAAAAAAACTGAAAAATATCTATGGCCAGTAAGAATCGACAAAGTCTGTAAGTTTGGACTCAGCACCCGTGCCTTATTCCTGATAGCGTAAAACAAAAAAAACTACATTCCCTTCATCAGAGATATCCTGAAACTAGATTCCAAGATCTATCGAGCGGAGCTATTAAAAAAGTGAATCTGCGATCCAATAAGAATATACTAACATCGCTTTCTCCATACAAATATGTTCCCCTATTTTCTTCCTAAATACCTAATGCCTCTAGAGAAATAAATAGAAATAAAATAGGGGTAACAATTTGTAAGCGAGCAATATCCGCGTATCCTTATAATTTCGTTTGCGAAGAACTTACCGCTTGGAGAGTTTAGGAGCGTGTACCTACTATAAGAGCAGTTATAGTATAGTATAGTTTAGTCTTAACTTAATTATACTCAAAACTTTGTCTTTCACACGTCAAATAAGGATCATAAGATTGTGATGTGTTCTCTATTACTATAGTACTTAAAGATATTTTTCGTCATTCGCAAAACGGCTTACCTTCGTCAATCTTCCGCGACGCCTCATCGAGGTCTGAGCCCGCGTAGTTCAGGATGACCAGCACAAGGGGCATCATCTCCCAGGAGTAGTGGAACTTCTCCAGGAGCTTCTGACAGTTCTCCACCAGCGTCTCCAATTGTACAGCTATAAAGATTGGAGAAATTGAAATTAGAATTGATAAAAATTTGAGGAAAAATGTGCTTTTTTTTAATTCATGACCATATCGTCGGGCGAACACCCGACTGCGACGCAGAAGGTTGCGGGTTCGATTCCCGCCGGGAACAAGTATTTATGCTGACCATAAATTCTTGTTTCTGGTTCTGGGTGTTTCCTATATGTATAATATGTATATATTTACAAAAAAAAAAAGTATATAAGTAGTTTATCCGTTATCTGGCACCCATAACACAAGCATTAAGTTGCTTAGCTTGGGGCTGGATGGCGATGTGTAATATGTCCTGAAATATTTATTTATTTATTTATTTATTTATTTATTTATTTATATGTCCTCTAAAGGGCGCCATATTTAATTTATTGTGACGTCATATAGCCATATAACCAGCGGACCATGAGACGCTTCTAACGATACTTCATTTTTTAAATTATAGTAAGTAGTTTTGAAGTTAGGTGAGAACAGATGAACATACATACATACGGGACAAAACATAGCCTTTTGGTTTCGCCGTAGTCGGATAAAAACGAACAAACTACCACCAGATCGATCGGTCGCATACCCTCTACGTCCAAAACGGCTTCCAGCGACCTTAATTAAGTCGTCTGTCTACCTTTTCGGAGGCCGTCTCGCGCAAATTAGAATAGATAATCTTAAAATAGATTGAGCTGTGGCGCGGTGTTGGCTTAGAAACCTCGATTTATATAGATGTTTTTATGAAAAATATATGAGCGCAACATTGCTCCTACTGTAAAGGAAAACATCATTTTAAGACCTGCGTCGTCGTTGGCTCCAGACGTATTGACAAGTTCTTTCCTCTGGATAAAGTTGACTAAGCTAAAGGGGGTGCTGGATAAGCCTACCCCAACAAAAGAGGTAAAAGAGGTCTAGTTGGGTCTTTAGTCGTTTTGCACCATGATCACACCTACCTGATGGTAGGTGACGATGCGGCCTAAGATGTAGCACGCATTCCTAGAAGATACCTATTTACACGCTACTTGAAGACTCTGGTAAGGGATGATTCTCATTAGACCGGGTCGCGCCCGGGTAAAACGTTACATACATTTTGTATGAAGCAATTTAGATTACACAGTGCATGATCAGTGTCCCGTCCGTGCCCGGACGACGCTAGTCTACTCTACGGATCCTCTCCGTCCCCTCCCCCTCATCCCTAAATTGCGGAACAGCTAAATATTGCAGAATATTCCACTCATCGCCATCTAGCCCTAGCTAAGTAACTAAGACGTGTGTTATGGGTGCTAGACAACGGAAATACTACTCTTATAATACATATAAACAACCAGACCACAGACAAATATCTAAGCATAAATACAGATGGGAAAAGAACCCGCAACCCTGTGTTTGGCAGTCCGGCATGGTGACCATCGTGCCAACTGGGTCGTCAGTTTGCATACAAGTATAATAGGTAGGTACCCCAATCTATGTCTTAAAACCCACCAGCAACCGACGACGCTTAAAATTTAATCGGACTAAACTAAAACCAAACAGTGTTTTCCAAGTAGTGTCGATCGGCACTTTGTCCTGTTTTATGTTTTTGTTAAGTTTAAGTGTCTTGATACTTGAGAACCGTAAATATTTATACTTATCGATAGCTTAGTGGAAGTCGTGCCAGTATGATCTCAGGTGCATAACTTTAATAAGTGTTGTTATTTTATAGAAGGTATATGTTTAGTTCTATGGAAAAATAAAAATGTGAGAGTTGATTCATAGCGCGTGGGACGCAAACAAACCCTAAATAAATTCACACTTCCTAGAGACCACCTATTTCAATTTGGACTTTTAATTGTTTATTGTAAGTAATTTAAGTTTTATTATATAACTAGCGACCCGTCCTGGCTTCGCACGGCTATATTATGCATGTATTATACATATAAACCTTCCTCTTGAATCACTCTATCTATTAAAGTAGTTAGCGTAGTTTTAAAGATTTAAGCATAAAAAGGGATATAGGGACATAGGGACAGAGAAAGCGACTTTGTTTTATACTATGTAGTGATTTTTATATCCAAATTTAATAAAAGTGTATTATTAAAAAGTGAGAATCTGTAATTGGCAGTTATATTAATAAACTAGCTGCTCCGCGGTTTCACCCGCTTAATCCTGCCGCTCTCGGTCCCATGTGAATATTGGGATAAAAAGTAGCAAATGTGTTGATCCAGGGCTCCAGCTATTTACATACCGAGTTTCATCGCAATCGATCCAGTAGTTATTGCGTGAAGGAGTAACAAACACACACTCTAACATACAAACTTTCACATTAATAACATTAGTAGGATTAGTGCTGTAGAACTGTTTATGTAAAATTTGTAAGAAAAAGGTACCTACCTAAGAAACGCATAAAAATTTCTTAATTATAAGTGTGTTAAATGATTACCTGCTAACTTTTATTTTATTAGACTTAACTATTTTCTCAATCCGGCGTCCAGCAGTCTCGGTATTTTTCACACCATTCTTTAAAATAGATACTAAAAAAGATTCAAACTGCCTTTAAAACGCGCAAAAATGTCTTTTTCAAGCGAATGACAATGAAACACAATCGCACTATCCATAAAGGAGGATGTGCACATTATAGCCGGTGCTGGGCTGTCATAAACTTAGGCACAACTGCGGTCATAAAGCCACCTCGAGGATTTAAAGCCTTTGTCCGTTGTAAAGTACTCAGAATACGCTGAACAAGAATAAAATAACCCTTATTGTAATACCAATGGTACAGTTCAAATAGTCACTGGATTCGTAACAGTGACGGTTTGACAGTCCATCTATCTCACACAGCATATGCACAATAAGGTAGACACACCTAGTTCCCTTATTTGTTTGAAATTGCAAAGCTTACGTATCTAATGTATAGTTGATTATATGGAGAAACGTTCCCTCGAGGCTACTGGAACTGAATGCAGCGAAGTGTAGTGGCTGTTACCGTTTGACAACAGTCAACAATTGGGTGTCGAATAGAATTTACAATTATTGTTTAGTTTGTGGGAGAATATTTCTTGCGATTGTGTGAAGTTTTGTAGAAAATACAGAAGCTACAGAATTTATTCTTAAAAAAGAGTGTTCAAACTTTGAACACTCTCTTTTAAAGAATAGCTTCTAAATTAAATAGTAAGGGTACTTGTAGGACATTATTCGAAACATATTTGACAAATAGCTTAAATCTATTTGTATGGGACAAGTCTAGATTTAATCTTCTCTCTCTATATATATAAAATTCTCGTGTCACGGGGTTCGAACTTGAACTCCTCCGAAACGGCTCGACCGATTCTCATGAAATTATGTGAGCATATTCAGTAGGTCTGAGAATCGGCCAACATCTATTTTTTATTTTTATTTTTTTTTTGTAAATTGCAAAACAACGTTTGCCGGGACAGCTAGTCTTATATATAAAATTCTCGTGTCACAATGTTCGTTCCCGTACTCCTCCGAAACGGCTTGACCGTTTCTCATGAAATTTTGTGAGCATATTCAGTAGGTCTGAGAATCGGCCAACATCTATTTTTTATTTTGTTTCCTTTACTTTTTTTTGTAAATGGCAAAACAACGTTTGCCGGGACAGCTAGTAAAATCTATATTTTTCAATGCAATAAGTGGTCCTAAGTAGAAATAACAGAATGCAACTCAAACATTGAGTTAATATGCAATGACTGCAAACGTTTGTTTACCGTTTTATGATCAATGTAATCAACTTTACCACTTAACTTTACCATTATTCCCTTAGCAACCATTTTGCAATGTCAATAAGTACAATTTTTCACCAGCACAGAGTATTAAATATTTTATAAATATAATAAATAGAGTATCAATTTAAAACCCAGCTTGAAATCAAATTATTAAATAAATCAAACATCGACTTCAGCCCGGTTAAGTTGATTTTATTCCAAACCTAATCAAGGAGAAAAAGGTTAGGTTGGTTAAAATATTAATTCTAAATTCCGAATCAAAATTTAACTATGAAGCCACGATTTTTCTTTAGCATACAGTATCATATACTAGTTCAATTTGCAAGCTTCGAATCAAAAACGTTAACTTCAGCTTGTGTGGGTTGATTAAAACAGACCTACCCATAATAATCAAAATTCCGAAGCCATGAATCCTCACGTACCATCGATTTTGAAACCCCAAACTATCAGGAAGGAATCTATCCAACTCCAGTGTCCAACATGAAATAGAACCAATTCTACGTAGTTGAACCAAGAGCCATAAACTTGGGAACATTCGATCAATCTCGTTGCGATTCCAGGAACGTTTCGTTCTACGTAAAAAGGTATTGTCGCAATGCGCAAGTCCTAGGTTTTATAGCTTAGTTTTACGAGAATAGGTATCCTATTTCGAGCTGAGCGAGTTACCTCATTAACTTAATTCTTTAGATCGGTTTTTATTTTGTTTTAACACAAGTTTGTTTTAATGTTGTAAAACTATTTGTTATTTATTAACTGCGCCTGAAGGGTTTACCCGCTTTAGTGTTTCTTTAAAAGTGATAGTGATTTCCTACAACCACAGTTTAGTTTGTAAACTTTAACAGCCTTTTTATATATATTCCAAGAAATCCTTTGTTAATGCCCGCCTACGTCCTAAATAGTTATAACTTTTGAAGTTTTAGAGATTTCGTGATGACTCTATTTATCTTTTGTATAATAGATGAGTTGTTTCTCTTAAAAGCGTTTCGATAAACGGAAAAAATTGGAAATCGGTATTTCTTAGTGCAACTTTCTAATTTAACGGTTCATAAAATTTTGAACAGCAATTTTTTTCCACACTTCTTTACAAAGTAAGTAAGTTATTACAGGTAGTACGTATAAAACATTAAATTTTTGTTGCTTTCCTGTCTATTTTAGCAAAAACAATAGAAAATATCGTTTTATGACTTTCCATGCATTATGTGGGTGTTTTTATTTCATATTTTTCTATATAATAATAAATACGCCCCTATTGCATCTAGAAACATTGAAAATTATAAATGGATCTTGACAGTGTCATAAAATTAAACGACACACTGCGTATAATTATGGAAATTAATTAGTTTATTTTAAGGTCAAATAATGGTGACATAATTAGGTATACACTTAATTATAAGACCTAGGTAACTATTCGGTTCATGTTACTGGCATTAATTTAAAAAGGTTGTTTAAATAGTGTTGCTTAAATATTTACAACAAGTATCATAAAGTAAACTAATCAACTGATTAGTTTACTTTATGATACTTGTTGTAAATAGGTTAAGTACCTATACGTACCTACATAAATTAATTTATTAATAAATTAATGGTTTTCTGAGTAGGCAGGTATTGTAATTCATTCTTTAATTATTTATCATTCATGATTAAGTAAAAAATATATAAACAACAACCTAAACCCGCGGTTTCATCCGCGTAAGGTCCGATCCCGTGGGAATATCAGGATAAAAACTAGCCTATGTTTTAATCCAGGGGCCTTATTCTGCTATTTGGCCAACCATTGTCATTATATCGAGACTCTATTGATATTATATCGAGATTGTGACTTTATTTGGTATTCTGCTAAAGTTTTAATAACATCGCAATATAATCACTATGGAGTCTCAATGGTATGGTAATATTTACCTTGCAGGTGTTGCGTAGCAACATGGTAGGTATATGTTGCTAAGCAATATACCGTTTTGACAACTATCGAGATTCCATTAAGCCACGATTGTAGAGCAGAACACAAAAGTGAGTCAGTGGTGTGTCAGTGGTGTCTCAGTGATGTCTCGATAGAATAGTCAACGTTAGGAGAATACGAATTTGACATGTAATGTCATATTTTTGACATTAAATTTCTATTACGATTATATCGACACACTATTGAAATACAATTGTGTTAGCAGACTTAGGCCCCTGGTCTTTAGCTATACTTAAGTATACATGCAGCTTATAACATACATTACAAATAGGATTTTTAAGCGACTGCAAAAAAGGAAAAAGATTCTCAATTAGATTGTACTGGTACGTGTTCAATAAGCTGTATAGACTCTGAAATGCTTAAACTACGTACAGATTGATGGTGCACTAAAAATGACAAATAAAAATGGACAACGTAAAACTGCCAAGAGTTTGCAAGTATATAGTTTGGCTTCCTAACTTCAGATAATCAAGGTGCAATCATATTTCCCTTTTTTTATCAAGTTGTTTTTTTTTTATATTTTATAAATATTTTAGCAAACGAAACGACACGGCTACCATACTGGTGGCTTTCTGAAAGTGCGTATGGCCATGTACAAGTATCAATTAAAGCAAATCGATGTACATTTCAATTCAAGAAAAGCGTTAAACCGTTACGTAGTACATGTAATAGCATTATAATCGTGCGATTCATCTGTTGCAACGGACCGGGGAGCGAGCCAATCGCGGCGTCGCGCCACGCCTACCCGCCACGCTATTGGTCGATCGAACAACTTTGAATATAGAATCACTTTTTTCACTCTAACGCCTACGCGAGCTTCGAAGCTTAGGTTGTAAAGAAAACCTAATCTGAATTTCCAAAGGATTAATATAATATGACTTGACTATAACAAATGTTACGTCTACATCCGCCATTTTATATTTAAATGACAGGTAAGATATTTAAACGACAAGTAAAGTATTTTAAATTGGTTATTAAATTAGACGTATTTGGTTAATAGCTGTTTATTAGAAGTAATGGGTTCCTGTAGAAAAGTTCTTATTGTTTTGCAATAAGAATTTCCCACGAAGAAGTTTTTTACGCGATGAATTTAAAAAAACACCGTATAAGTGACTTCTGTGGCGTAGCGGCTGAACACCAACCTGCGATGCAAAAGGTTGCGGGTTCGATTCCCGCCACAAAAAATATTTATGTGCGTACAGATATTGATTTCTGGTTTTTAAGTTTTTGTACTTAAGTACCTATATTAAGTACTTATTTATTTCCAAATTTTATTTTTTATCTTGTTGAGTCGTATCAGTTTGTTTTATTTAATAGCTAGCTAGCCAAAGATAAATATAAATAAATATTTCACGACATTCCACACCTCGCAATCTAGCCCCAAGCTAAGTAACTAAACTTGTGTTATGGGTGCTAGACAACGGATATACTACTTTGTAAATATATACTTATAATACACTAGCTGCCCTACGCGGTTTCACCCGCGTAACTCCCGATCCCGTGGGAATATCGGGATGTAAGCTATCCTATCTCTCAAGTTGGATCGAACTGCACATGGTGTGCGAATTTTATTATAATCGGTTAAGTGGTTTAGGAGTCCATTGAGGACAAACATTGTGACACGAGATTTATATATATTAAGAAGATAGGAGAACAAACAGACCCCAGACAAATATCTACGCATAAATACATGTCTGAGGCGGGAATCGAACCCGTAAACCTGTGTTTGGCAGTCCGGCATGGTGACCATTGTGCCAACTAGGTCGTCAGCAAGATGGCAGCATGATCACTGCCACCTAACACCACCTCTTTGATGAATATTGAAATAATTTTTTTTTAGCAAGCCAATCTTTGTTTTTTTGCGTGTTCTTTTTTTTGTTTAAAATCTAGAAATATAGGTTTAGTAACATTTAGATTTCGCAATTTTGTTGCCACTGGCGAGTAATATAAAATTACTTATCTATCAAATCGATTTTATCTACGGAAAATCACCGTACGTATATTCAAATTGTAGGTGCTAATTAGGCATATTATGTTACTTCAGTGTGGTTAAACGAAGTTAATTTTACGACCTTGCCTTTCTAAGTAGGTAAGTACTAATTCCTAACTTAAATGAGTATGAAACTTGTAAAATATTATTACGGCTATTTGCAGCAAAATAGCAAAATCTTAATTTTATTATACTTAAATCTAGTTTTGACCATAAATTGTTAACAAAAAAATCTTTCTGAAAGTAGGTAAAGTCAGGTTTGCAAATTCAGGAGAAAGGTGCATAATGCGATACTCGATATATAAAAAAAAAAAAAAAAAAAAAAGTTTGTATAGTCACAATTAAATAAAAAAACAAGAAATGGTTGTCTGTAAAGTCGGTTTACGGACGATAATTTTACGTGATAACGTCATAAGAAAACGATGAAATATTGAGATTTTATTTAAGTAAAGTATTTTTTTTTACATACGCCCAGTTGGCACAATGGTCACCATGCCGGACTGCCAAACACAGGGTTGCGGGTTCCATTCCCGCCTCAGACAAGTATTTCTGCTTAGATATTTGTCTGTGGTCTGGTTGTTTCTATGTATAATAAGTTTACAAAAAAAAGTATATAAGTATTATATCCGTTGTCTAGCACCCATAACACAAGTCTAGTTACTTAGCTTGGGGCTAGATGGCGAGGTGTGGAATGTCCTGTAATATTTATTTTATTTATTTATTATTTATTATAAGTATTAATATTTACACAGTAGTATATCCGTTGTCTAGCACCCATAACACAAGTCTAGTTACTTAGCTTGGGGCTAGATGGCGATGTGTGGATTGTCCTGTAATATTTATTTTATTTATTTATTATTTATTATAAGTATTAATATTTACACAGTAGTATATCCGTTGTCTAGCATCCATAACTCAAGTCTAGTTACTTAGCTTGGGGCTAGACGGCGAGGTGTGGAATGTCCTGTAATATTTATTATTATTTATTTATTATTTATTATAAGTATTAATATTTACACAGTAGTATATCCGTTGTCTAGCATCCATAACTCAAGTCTAGTTACTTAGCTTAGGGCTAGACGGCGAGGTGTGGAATGTCCTGTAATATTTATTATTATTTATTATAAGTATTAATATTTACACAGTAGTATATCCGTTGTCTAGCATCCATAACTCAAGTCTAGTTACTTAGCTTGGGGCTAGATGGCGAGGTGTGGAATGTCCTGTAATATTTATTATTATTTATTTAATAAGGCCCCGTTTTTACGCTTTGGGTACGAAACCCTAAAAAGCAGTTAAAATTCGCCTTAAAACCGTGTAGTATTAGTGGTTGTCGTTAACAATTTGTCCTTGAAACCGGAGTTAAAGTTGAGTTAAAGTTAGTTTAATGTGTTTTTCATGACGACTATAATTCTGTTGGTTAATTATTGAAAGTGTATTATAAGTATATATTTACAAAGTAATATCCGTTGTCTAGCATCCATAACACAAGTCGAGTTACTTAGCTTGGGGCTAGACGGCGAGGTGTGGAATGTCCTGTAATATTTATTATTATTTATTATAAGTATTAATATTTACACAGTAGTATATCCGTTGTCTAGCATCCATAACTCAAGTCTAGTTACTTAGCTTGGGGCTAGATGGCGAGGTGTGGAATGTCCTGTAATATTTATTATTATTTATTTAATAAGGCCCCGTTTTTACGCTTTGGGTACGAAACCCTAAAAAGCAGTTAAAATTCGCCTTAAAACCGTGTAGTATTAGTGGTTGTCGTTAACAATTTGTCCTTGAAACCGGAGTTAAAGTTGAGTTAAAGTTAGTTTAATGTGTTTTTCATGACGACTATAATTCTGTTGGTTAATTATTGAAAGTGTATTATAAGTATATATTTACAAAGTAATATCCGTTGTCTAGCATCCATAACACAAGTCGAGTTACTTAGCTTGGGGCTAGACGGCGAGGTGTGGAATGTCCTGTAATATTTATTATTATTTATTTAATAAGGCCCCGTTTTTACCCTTTGAGTACGAAACCCTAAAAAGCAGTTAAAATTCGCCTTAAAACCGTGTAGTATTAGTGGTTGTCGTTAACAATTTGTCCTTGAAACCGGAGTTAAAGTTGAGTTAAAGTTAGTTTAATGTGTTTTTCATGACGACTATAATTCTGTTGGTTAATTATTAAAAGAACAATGTAGCGAATGGCCGAGTCGAGGCACGGAGAGTATTATCAGAAATTTTACACCAGAGGTTCTCAATCTTTGGACTAATTGCTTATTTACAACCAACCCGCCAACCAACCAGCCGGGAACAAGTATTTATGCTGACCATAAATTCTTGTTTCTGGTTCTGGGTGTTTCCTATATGTATAATATGTATATATTTACAAAAAAAAAAGTATATAAGTAGTTTATCCGTTATCTGGCACCCATAACACAAGCATTAAGTTGCTTAGCTTGGGGCTCGATGGCGATGTGTAATATGTCCTGAAATATTTATTATTTATTATTTTTTATTATTATTTGAATACTGAAGTAAAAACATCTTGCTTTTGTTATTTGTTGAGCTGACTACGCTGCAGGTTTCATCACGATGTTTTCCTTCACCATAATAAGAGCAATGTCAATTAGCGTGCATAGCCTTGTGCAGACATGGAAACTTAAACTCTCCAAATTATGTATGTACCTATACCCAAATAAATAAAAAAAAACTGGTTGCCTGTAAAGTCGGTATACGGGCGAAAGTTTTACGTGACAACAACTGTGCTCGAGTGGAAGGGACGCGTGCCTTTCACTTTTTATGTCTGTCTCTCTCGCTCTTAGGCGGGCTAACCATGCCCGCGTGCCTCTCACTCGCTCTCATTGTGAGCGCATAACGTCAGCGGAGCGTAACGCAGTTTCTTGAAGTGTCACCCGGCAAACCAATTTATAAAACGTTGTCACGTCAAAAAAACAAAGGAATAGATTCTTATGTTAAATTATTTTATCCGGAAAAGAAGAGAAGATGCCCAACGAAAAATCCATTACAGAATTAGGCCTGAAACCAAAAAGTTGAAATGATGATTCTTGAGGTGATATCGAAGTAACGGCCTACCAAATAGATTTTTTTAGTTATTTGTAAAATTCTCCAAATTAGTAATCTAAATCTAACATGATTTAATAAACCGCGCTTTTAGAATATAATTTTCCAACCAATAAAATAAATTATGCTTTAAAACTATGTTTTTTTTAAACTACGCCGTACGAAATACACTTTATATAAATTATTTATTTTATTCTATAAGTAAGCCCAAAGTTTGCGAACCTCTGTAAAACAATAAACCTTACACCGTGGAGCTATTTATCGATTGTACTGTAGTTTGTTTGTTCAACACGTTTTCTCGACAAAGAGAGAAATAAATATGATTTTATGAAAGATAAAGATGACATAAAAATAGCGTTCCTTTAAAGCAAAATAACACAAACAATTCAATAGCCATTGTGTTAAATGAAGAAAGTTACGTAGAAAATATAGTTAACTAATCCTAAGTATTTAATATTTTTAGTAGCGGGAGGGAATCGGAAATATAATAGAATTAAATAAATAAAAATAAAAAAATAAATATTTCAGGACATATTACACATCGCCATCCAGCCCCAAGCTAAGCAACTAAATGCTTGTGTTATGGGTGCCAGATAACGGATAAACTACATATATACTTTTTTTTTTTTTTTGTAAATATATACATATTATACATATAGGAAACACCCAGAACCAGAAACAAGAATTTATGGTCAGCATAAATACTTGTTCCCGGCGGGAATCGAACCCGCAACCTTCTGCGTCGCAGTCGGGTGTTCGCCCGACGCGCCACAGAGGTCGTAATTCACATTGTATCTTTAAAAATAAATGGTAATATCTGGGTACCTATTTCTCCATCCTCTTGGAGGTCCCATCTTGTGTCCGAAGCCGGCTTGTCCGGCTTTATGGAATCTTCCCAGAATTTTTTTGCTGGACATGTAATAATTTCATCAGTTGGTATTTTTACAGTATTAAAAAGACACGTAGGGAATTTTAGAAAAAATATTGGTTTTTGCGAATCATCGATTTTTATTATAAAGTTCCACCTAGACTTAAAATCTCAAGAATACTCTATTGTACTTTTTTGGTCTATCGTTGGCAAGTCTGCCGTCGAAACAGCCACATACGATGTCTACGAAACGTCGCATAGTTGAATGGTTCTGACAGCGAATCTCTCAGAAATCAGCGATCAGTCCAAAGGTGACTTTTACCTACTTAATATAATACGATTTACCTTACGTATGCCCCATAAGTTTGCTCTGCTAACCGTACTTCTCAAGTTTAATGAGGGAAGAGATCTATTTTTTTTTTAAATATATTTTGGAGGCATGTAATACAGTATGATCAAAGATGTGCAAAACTTAATAATGGCAAAACTTAGAACAAAAATCACGCAGGTGTGATAGTGGTCAAAAGCTGTGCCTTGATTCACTAAGGTTCAAGTCGTCGGGCGCGCGTGATTAGGACGAGATTTCCATACAAAAACCGCCCCCCCTCCGCCCCTAATCACGCGCGCCCAACGATTTGAATCTTAGTGAATATAGGCCCTGACCTATCATAATGTAAAAAAAAGGCTCATGAAGTTCCTATATGTGTAAAAATGGCGTCAGATGCTGATGAAGAAAATGTAAAACAAGTGACTTTAAATGCTTATATCTTTTTTCCACATCTAGTTCACGAAATACTATCAATTTAATTATAATCTAGAAAGAACGGAGAATTTTATCATATTTATACTATAAAATAAATATTGTTGTATTCAGTATAAGCATCAATAACGATTATTAAGTAAAATGTAAAATAACAGGATATTCCTATACTTTTTGTTAATTACTTGGTCGTCAGCTAGTCAAAAATAACCCGCCCCTTTTTCTATTTGTGTATTATGCTCAAGTATTGCCTTGCCTATCATGCTATCATTATTTGGAGGCATGAGATCATCATGAGATCAACCCAGCGAAACGACACGACAGTCGGAGAACGTTAAAACTTTCAAGTGAATTTAGTCTCAGTGTGTGTTGTTTTGCCAACATTATTTTTTTGAGGCATAAGATCAACCCGGTGAAACGACAGTCGAAGAACGTTAGGACTTTCAAATGAATTTAGTCTCAGTGTGTGTTGTTTTGCCATCATTATTTGGACCCATAAGATCAACCCGGCAAAACGTTAGGACTTTCAAATGAATTTAGTCTCAGTGTAAGCCACAAGCAGTAATTAGGCTTTGTTCACACCAGTCGACTGATATCCTTATCGGTGGACTTCCTGCGGGTTTCTGCTGCCAGTCACGTCTGCGTGGGACATTGTATTCAATGGGCCCTTGTGTGTGAAGTTATCGACCGGACGCGGGCGGGACATTACTTTATTGTTCCTAATGTTGTTCCTATTTTAAGTTACCTACTGTTTGATTGGTTGAGCGATGTGTTGCATGATTTCGGTGTGATATCGTGTATGGTCATTAGTCTATTGGAAAGTTACATTTGGGGTGCACATTTTTATTTTTGGTTTACAACTAAAAGGTAGGTACTTGACAATAGTTATAGATAATCTTATTTGCAACAAAAAATGTTTATTAATATTTTTTGTGAGACCAAAAGTTTGTCAGATAAACCATAAAAACCATTTAAATCCCTTTTTTCATAAGATGGCGGCCGTAGGACAAGGGCTACAATCCCTCAAACTAGGGTTTAACTTTAAACTGACCACCCCATTAATATCTAAAAAATAAAATTGCGTCCTCTGACAAATACCCGCTAAGCTAAAATTTCAATGGACTACATAGTTTTTTTTTTTTTTTACAAGCTTTATTAAACATGGTCATTCAAGAATTGACGAATCTAATTCGCGATACTCCAAAAATATACGTCTTTGGCCTTTTGCGTTTTTGGTAATTCACTATCATGGTCATTCACGAATTGAAACGGCACTGCTTGACCGATTTTTATGAAATTTTATAGTAGGTCTGAGAATCGGCTACAATCAATTTTTTATTTTGTTTCCTTTAGTTTTTTATTTTTGTAAATAGCAAAAAAAAAAAAACGTTTGCTGGGACAGCTAGTATTAATGCGGTATTACTATATTACTAGGTATTTAAAATATTTATAGTGGCAGCTCCATTCTAACTCCAAGTACCTAGTTTAAATTGTTGGCTTTCTGAATACAACCGGTACATGACCCTGCCAACAACCAAATAAATTAACACTAACCTATATCTTATCTAAGTTCTAAACTGAGTTAGTAGTCGCGAAGGTTGTATTAACTAATTACATTAAACAGATAAATGTTTTAAACAAAGCGGTGATAATTAGTTATTAGAAATTTATTGGCTTTATTGCTGCTATTAAAGTAGTAATAGGTGAGCGCTCTTTGTTAATAGTGTCGGTTTATATGCCTACTGCGTCCAGTGATAATTTAGTGGAATTCACTCAGTGTCTCTGTGAAATTAATGCAATAATTGAGAGCAATAATGTTGAATCAGTGTACATTGTTGGGGACTTCAATGCGCACCCAGGTGAGCAGTTTGGAAATGAACTATTGAACTTTTGTTTAGAACAATCATGGGCATGGGTTGACTTGGAATTATTACCTTCAGATACGCATACATTTGTAAGCGATGTTTACGGTACTGGTAGTTGGCTCGATCATTGCATAGTAACCAGTGCAGCTAGACCTTCTGTCAGCGATGCTTCCGTTCTATACGATGTGTACTGGTCCGACCACTACCCCTTACTTATCGAGTGTGACGTAAACATTGTTAAACCAACTAAACGCTCGGTTTTTCCTGTAAAACGTAGCAATGTAATTTGGGGCCAGAGGGATTTGAAGGAAATTAATGAATATCATTGGTTGTGCCATTCTATGTTGAGGGACATTGACTTTCCGGTTGAATTTTATAATTGTGCAGATAAATATTGTAATGATGAGTCCCATAAGTTAATATTAGATAATATATATACTAACATAGTTAGTATTTTGTCTCAGGCATCTATTGGCAGTAAGAAAGATCAATCTAAGCGCATTAAATTTAAACCGGTACCTGGATGGAATCGTTGCGTCAGGGATGCTCACAGGAGTGCTCGAGTGTGTTATCATACGTGGTTAGTACATGGTAAACCTACAGGTGGTGACGTTTATTGTAGAATGGTTGAATCAAGGCGTATATTCAAATCAAAATTAAAATATTGTCAAAAAAATGCTAATCAAATTAAAATGGATTTAATTGCTGAACAACGTGCCAATAACAATTTTTCAAGTTTTTGGAAGTCTACTAACGCCCTCAATCCAAAATCGAGTATTCCTGTTAGTGTCGCTGGCGTACACGAGCCGCGTGAGATCGCTAACTCTTTTCGGCGTCATTTCGCGGTCGAACCTCAGCTGGCTTCAAATGCTCAAGTGCTGGCAGCCGGACATCGAACCGGGGACACCGTCGGCGTCACTTTTGCTGCCAAGGACATCAAAAAGATAATAAAGTCAATGGTGAGAGGTAAGTCCCCGGGCCACGATGGATTGAGCATTGAGCATTTGAAGCATGCCGGTCCCCACTTGCCTAGAGTGTTAATGATGTTTTTTAACCTTTGTGTCAGCCACAGTTACCTGCCCGATGATCTGATGTGTACAGTTGTCACGCCGATTCTTAAAAACAAAACTTCAGATCCTTCGGACATTTCCAACTACAGACCAATATCGCTGGCGACTATTGTGGCTAAGGTACTGGACAGTCTGCTTGGTGACATAATGAGTAAGCATTCAGAATTGAGTGATGCACAATTTGGCTTCAGGCCGGGCTTGTCTACGGAAACTGCAATTCTCTGCCTCAAGCAGACTGTTCAATACTACACAGCGAGGAATACGCCGGTATATGCCTGCTACTTGGATCTGTCAAAAGCATTTGATCTCGTGTCATACAACCAACTGTGGCAAAAGCTGGAGTGTGAAACTAGCGTGCCTAAAGATGTGATAACTATTTTTAGGTACTGGTACGGTCATCAGCTGAACACTGTAAGATGGGCAGGTACCTATTCCGATGGGTATGTATTGAAATGTGGTGTGAGACAGGGGGGGCTGAGTTCTCCGCAGCTTTTCAATATATACCTCAATGGTCTGATTGGCGAGCTTAGTGGTACCAAGTTGGGTTGTCATATTGACGGGGTATGTGTTAATAACATAAGTTACGCGGACGACATGGTGCTACTGAGCCCGTCAATTAGCGCTATGAGACGGCTGCTTGCTTTATGTGAAGCCTACGCTCGGTCCCACGGGCTCAGGTATAACGTCGCAAAGAGTGAACTGATGGTTTTCAAAGCCGGCTCGAAAACTTACAAAACTGTGCCGCCGGTTCCTCTTTGTGGTGTGCCGCTGCAACAAGTTGAGCGGTTTAAGTATCTGGGCCATTGGATAACCGAGGACCTCCATGATAACGAGGATATAGAAAGGGAGCGCAGGGCGCTTGCAGTACGTTGTAATATGTTGGCTCGCAGATTCGCTCGTTGTAGTAACCTAGTAAAAATCACCCTGTTTAAGGCGTACTGTCAAACTTTCTACACGTGCAGTCTGTGGGTCAACTATACGAAGCGGGCATACAAAGACCTGCAAGTACAATACAACAATGCGTTCAGGGTGTTGCTTGGACTACCGAGGTATTGCAGCGCCTCGCGTATGTTTGCGGAGGCTCGAGTAGACGATTTCAATGCAATCATACGCAAAAGAACAACATCTCTGCTAAATCGGATGCGCAGTAGTCCGAACAGCATCCTGAGGGCAATGTCCGACAGATGGGGCTCTCCGTTGTGGGAGCACTGGGTGCGTCGGCATGCTGCTGTAGCTCCCTGTTCTCGCATTGGGTAGTGCCATCTGCCGGAACGTTTCACGTACTTTTTTGGTTTAAGATTTTGTTTAAGTACTAACATTAATTTTAAGTTTTTAATCTTTTACTAACAATTTTATGGATCTATGTAATTTTATATGATCTGAAATAAATGAATTATTATTATTATTATTATTATTTATTTAGAACTAGCTTTTGCCCGCGACTTCGTCCGCATAGAAGTCGAAAATGGCTTTAACAGGATTTTTAATTGGTTTTATCACTAATATATTTCTGTGGGTTTTAATATTACCAAAATCGGTAGGTTATTTTAAACATTATTTCTGTGGGTTTTAATATTACCAAAATCGGTAGGTTATTTTAAACATTCTTTTGTATTATCATGTATTTTCGTATGTCGTATTTTACATGTTTTCTCTATACGCATAAAAAAGAAAGAAAGGACAAAAGTGTGTACTTGGAAGCAAATTAAAAAAATGGGTTGTGGGAAAAAGTAGTAGAACGAAAATATATAGTATTTAAATTTCATGTTACATATACAATTAAAAACGCCTAAATCAATTGAAATCTGGTTTTCAATATTAGATAGCTCTATTTTGATGAAGGTCGTGGTATAGGCACATTTTAGGAACATCAAAATCCAATTAGTAGGTCCTGAGTAAACAACAAAAAACTGCAGCCGCTCGGCCGAACGCGTTCCAGCAAACACGAACGTAACAGAATACTTAATAGTGTAGCATACATTTTATCCCGATATTCCCACGGTAACGGGACTTACGCGGGTTTGTTTAGGGAATAATTCGTAAACATAACCAAAATGTTCTAGCACAGTTCTAGTCCTCACCATTTTAAATTTCGAATACTACGTTCCTATGAGGCCGTGTTCTAAAAGTGCAACCTCTTTTGAATAAAATCGGATTGTGTTTTCAAACATGTGTCAAAATACAATGTAGGTAAGTTTAAAGGAGTATTGATATCAACTTCGGAGGAAATCACCCCCAAAATAACTTCCTACCCCTTTTTAATCCCGTTAGAGGATGAATTTTAATAAAATACGAAACACGTGTTTCATCAATTCTGTTAAAGAATGTTTATGCAAAATTTGAAGTAGCTTGGACCAAGGAATCACATTGTCCCATACAAACTTCGTCCCCCTTTTTCACCCCCTTAGGGGTAGAATTTCGGAAAATCCTTTCTTATCGGCTGCCTATGTCATACAAAGAACACACCCTCCAAGTTTCAGATCTCTACGATCAGCGGTTTAGGCTGTGCGTTGATCCGTCAGTCAGTCATTCAGGACAAAGCATTTTATATGTATAAGAGAAGAGATACTGCATAATAGCCGTGCAAAGCCGGGGCGGGTCGCTAGTACTTTGATAAAAGAGATCCAATCAAAGAGTATTTAAGTTTTTAATAACCCCAGCACGCCGCTTCATACACATGTTCATACAAAATTGCTGGAGCGTTGTAATGTTCCAAATTCAAAAAACGCTCCTGCATTGGATTTAATTTTCTTTGACCGCGACACTGGCTATATGCACGATAGTGGTAATGCGAAGCCATAATAAAATTATAAATAAAAAAGAGATGGCGCTAGATGCTTCTTTCCGTATGTCAAAATGACAATTTTGACATCATCCCTACGTTCTGTACGTTTTCATGCAAAAATATTATGGTTTATTTTTTACGCCAAGAAATATCAAATTTTAATTAGTAACATAAATCTACTTGAAATACCTAAACCTCTTCTGATATTTTCTGAACACATTCGTGAAGATTATGTTAAAATCTGTTTCCTAGTTCCCGAAATTAGACTGCACAAACAAAGGTAAACAAACCAAATCAACATTTTCTGAGATGAATGGTAGTTTCGCGAAAACGAAGAGATGGCGCTAGTTACTTGAAATTAAAAAAAATATCTTATTAAATTAATTACTTTATTTTTTAGTTAAAAAATGTGTATATTGCTATGTATTCTTAAAATACATAAGTGTACAAAATTTTTAAGCAGAACAAAAAGAATAATCAACTAATTTGTGATTTTCTAAATTTAAGAAAACCTGAATCGCGCATGCAAGATTTTTTTCTACCGGAGCTATATAGGGTTAGCGAATTCTATAGTGCTAAGATCATTATGGACGTAGAACGCTTACTTCCAAAACTTCGAATTTATTATATGTAGAGACTAGCAGCGCTCCGCGGTTTCACCCGCGTAGCTCCCGATTCCGTTAGAATATCGGGTTAAAAAGTAGGCTATGTTATTCCCAATGAATCAATGTATCCTCATACCAAGTTTCATCAAAATCGGTCCAGTAGTTTCGGAGCCTATTCAATGCAAACAAACAATCAATCAAATCTTTGCTCTTCATAATATTAGTATGACCAAAATCCTTTCGTCGACCCTATTCAAAGGAAAGAACTCAATACGCCTAAAGGAAACTAAGCCGCGGATTTCTTCACGATATTTTCCTTCACCGTAAGAGCAATGTCAATTAGTGCACATTACTTTGTAAGAAAAATCTACAACCAGCGGAATTCGCAACCAAGACCTTCGGAATAAAAGGTCAGGTATTATCAATCACTGGGCCAACAGCACTCCAAAAAAAAAACATACTTAGATATATGAACAAACATAGTATAAAATAAAGTCACTTTTCGCCGTCCCTATGCCGCTAAGTATGCTTAGATCTTTAAAACTACGCAACGGATTTTGATGCGGTTTTTTTAATAGATAGAGTGATTAAAGAGGAAGGTTTTTAGATATAATACATGCATAATACAGCCGTGGGAAGCCGGGGCGGGTTGCTAGTATAAAATAAAGTCACTTTTCGCCGTCCCTATGTCCCTATGTATGCTTAGATCTTTAAAACTACGCAACGGATTTTGATTCGAGTTTTTTAATAGATAGACTGATTAAAGTGGAAGGTTTTAGATATATTACATGCACAATACAGCCGTGCGAAGCCAGGGCGGGTCGCTAGTTGAATATAAACTCTTATAATTTGATATTTGGTTAAATATTTGACATTTTAAAATTAAATAATACCTAAACACCATAATTACCTTTAACTTATTTAGGTACGTGTGAGCTCAGTTACCGTGAAAAGGGGGCGGCAGTAGGTTACTACGCTATAAGGAAAAACAAGATGGCGCCTTACGTAGTTAAAAATGTATAAATTATGCATTAATTTACAGTCACGACGACATGGCGACGAAATGTGTAATGAAATAACATTTCTATTTAAACGATAAATTGTTTTGCTTCAATGTAGAGCAATCAAGCAAGCAGTGTTAATTGTCAACTATATTAAAAGCTAAATTACTATCAAAAGTGTTAAAAGTGGAAAATTCAAAGCAAATTTACCGGTCAAAATTCTCATCATTCGTTTTATATTGTTTAACTGATCATCCTCTATTATTATTGATAGAATTTTGATAAAAAACCAAGACAAAAACTAATTTTGGTGGTAGACGTTAGAAATGAAGAAAGACAATTAAGATTTTAGGTCATTTGAAGAAGTGTGTTTCTTTAAACTACTGCATTTAACCTTTTTTGACTAGACCTCCTTTTGTGACCGGCCTTATGAAACGGACTAGTCCGCTTGGCGATACCACTTACGCTGATAGAATCTTAACAAATAAGTTTGCTGGGCTTGTTATGAAGAAAGTACCCGGTCGCTTCTAAATACAAACGTAGTCGACTGTTTCTTCCCTGGATAATGACACTAGGGCAAATATTTTTGTGGCGTAAAACTGCAATGACCATGCCCCTATTTCTTATTTTTTTGTTTTTTTTAAGACTCTTACTTCCTATAATAATTAGAAATTAAAAAAACCGAGACATAGGGGCATGGTTTTATGCTACAAAAATATTTGCTCTAGTGTCATTATCCAGGGAGGAAACAGTCGACTACGTTTGTATGGAGAAGCGACGGGACAAGGAAAGGTAGGTAGGTACCTTTCCTTGTATACGGGCTGTTTTCCGTTAGTAGAAAAAACTCGTCAATTCAACTGGGGCCAACTAGCTCGCATGTTCCAGAGTCAATGTCAATTAGCTCACATTCTATTTTTCTTACGAAAACTGTCCATTTTTCGGACCTTTCAGGATAAAAGTCGACGTAATATCTACCTCTAGCTAGGCCAATATCAATCCTAACTCATATATAAATAGCCAAACCACATTTGAAAAGTTACCTGCATTTTTTCGCCTGGATTCGAACCCCTGAGAATGAAATTAGAGATATCTACCACTAAGCCAACAGCACTCCTTATGTAAATAGGTAAACAACATTGAAAAACCTAAGAACAATACCTAACATATCTTACAATAACTCCTTACTTCAATGGCCCTAAGCAATAAACCGAACACATTGACTTGCGTGGAGGCCACAATCATTAATACTTGTCAAGTCTTTAGACTCCGCCCATTTGCGCAGTCACATTACGCCGGTACAAACTTAACTATACATACATTTCAAACGATTATCAACTTTACATCTGTTAAAATAAGGAGTTGGAACGTACCCAAGTAGCCGTAATGGTCCGCCTCCTAATGATAAATGATGGTTTTTTTTCCCAATAGAAATGTAAATGGTAGTTAAATATGTTTACATAAAGTAAGGATAAGTTAAGAATAAGTATATTTTATTGGGTATTGTAAATTCTGTGTTTATTATATGTTTATTTATGTTGTGCATTTTATTTATTTATTAATATAATGGTGTTAAGACCACTGTGAAGCTGTAAATTTCCATACAAAAAGAGGTAAGTACCTAACGTTTACTTAAAAACTTCATCGAGCGTTTCAATTGTTTTTTAATAGACTAAACTGAACGACCAATAAAAAGACGTATAAACCTAAAATAACATGCAGTGAATTAAATGAGACCAAATTTATCTCATTTTGTGAAGGGTAAAAGGGGTAAAAACGTTACGGCCCGCAACATTTGACAAGCAAAAGAACTTAAACTCTCTATATCGTACGATACGGGTCATTTTTAAAAACACCTACTCCCGCCGCGTATCGAGAGCTAACGATTCTCTTAATCTTGTTAAATACGAATTATTGTTACGAACTAATAATATTAGTATTTATATCTATATAATCTAGGTTATTTATACAACGCCAGCAACTTTAACGCTATTCAGGGCGTTGTAGTGCTTAGGCCATGTATTTGATGTATTAGATGGAGTAGGCTTGTCAAGAACCTATACCTTATGTATGAGTCGACCATGTCCAGAGGAAAGGAAACAAACGTCTGGAGGCAATTTTTGCGTGAGGATGGAGTAGGATTTGCTAAAAGTTGATTTTCGTAGAACTCACTAGTGTTTTTATCCTTTTTACCGTCAAATAAATTTCAAACCTCGCTCTACTTATAGGTCCTTCTTAGCTTATTCGACCATGGAAAGAACTCGTTAATACCTCTGGAGGAAACTAAGCTTCTATCACGTTTTTTTTTGTTCTTTCAGCGCATTAGCATCATATGCAAGCGATAGTTATCGTTTTTAGGGTTCCGTACCCAAAGGGTAAAAACGGAACCCTTTTACTAAGACTTCACTGTCTGTCTGTCACCAGGCTATATCTTATTAACCGTAATAGCTAGACAGTTGAAATTTTTACTGATGATGTATTTCTTTTGCCGCTATAACAATACTAAAACCTTTCGTGCCCGTGTCAGACTCGAACTTTATTTAATTAGCCTGTTATGTCCCACTACTGGGCAAAGGCCTCCCCCATTTCCCTCTATGTGTCCCTATCTCCAGCTAATTTTGGCCACTCTGTGTCGAATGCATCATAATCGTCATGCCATCGTTTTTTGGGTCTATACCTCGAAGACGCTTGCCGTCCCACACTTGACCGGTTTTTTATAAATACTTTTATGTCCATCCATCTTTTATGTCTTTTTTTGTCCATCCAAAGGTTGCCTGGAAGAGATCGCTTTTAGCGATAAGGCCGCCCATTGTGCCATATTTTTTCATTTTTAGTTTCTTATAATTTTCTAAATTTATTTTTATTTTAATATCATGTAAGTACTTTGTTAGAATTAATTTTGTGTTTTGTTTTTATGGTACAATAAACTGTTTATCTATCTATCTATCTATCTTTTATCGGCCGATTAAAAGTCTACCTTCACCCACAGCACGTTTCTATTGAATAATCGATATCGCTACAGTTTTATAGTGGTCCCTGTAAGCCACCTTGCGGCACTCCCGCCGTAAAACCCGAGATAAACTTAGGTTTAACTTAAACCCTCGCTAAAGTTGACTGGAGCCAATGAAAAGTTTTTATTGCAGCTATGAAAGTAGCGAGCGAGAGCCCGTACCATGTATTCAAGTTGGATTTAACTAGATTATGTCAACCAATCAACTTTTAAGTGACATAAAATTGTGGATTCTGTTTTTAAATAGTTTATGTGGGAATAAAAGGTAAATAGATACTTTAGTCTAAAAAATTCTAAAAAATATTTTCTATAAATATAAAATTCAAAGCCCAGTCTGGCGCGTTCATTACTTCAATGGGTGGCCAATTAGTAGTGTGGCTAAAATGTGTTGTTGTGAGCCCCTGAGTGCTTCGGAAGGCACGTTAAGCCGTTGGTCCCGGTTGCTACCTCTAGTAGCAGTCGTTAGGTCAAGTTAGAGGCCTTAAGGCGATCTGAAAACTCTAACACTGGGTGAGCCACACTACTATACGAGATGAAGAAGAAGAAGCCCAGTCTGACTACGCACAGCTCATAGCGATTAATGGATGGATAGGGCTATGTGTTAAGTAGAAATTCGCTAATATATTTTTGATAAGAACGCCGAGATTTACCTCCAACTCGGAATCTTTTAATAGTACCTACAAATCAGAAAAATACTCTTTGCGAAATCTAATATAAATAATTTACAAGAGCTAGGAATCTGAGTTTTCCATGGGGTTTCCTTTTAGCACTTAGGCATGCAATAAGAAAGGATTTTTACAAATTTGTGAAGGGGTAATTATGGCTGTTAACGTTTGCAATACGTAGTAACTATTATATGTATTGTGTTTGTAAGAAATCTTTATCACTAGTGACACAAATTGCGGGGCGCAGCTTCTTTTAATAGTTCGAGCCTTTAATTAAATATGATTGTTAAATTGTTGAAGACGCATCAAAGTGATGTCATGCTTCCAAATGAATTAAGAATTTTGACTTGGTTTGTTGACGCAGCCTTAAGAGGACAGGGTACCGAGGGCTCTCTCCATACAAACTTTACAAACGTAGTCGACTGTTTTCTCCCTGGATAATGACACTAGAGCAAATATTTTTGATGCATTAAACTTATAACTACCATGACCATGCCCCTATTTTTTTTTTAATCTATTTTTTGTGAAAAACTTTCTCTGCTACCTTATGAGGTTTTATGTAAGGTTTATGAAAATATAAATTTTGTACTTTACAATCACCTTAAAATTTAAAAAATGTTGCCGATTATTTTACGATTTTCACGGTTTTTCTATCGAGTTTTCACTCTAATCGTGTTTCGAAGTGTATGACAACACAAAGCACATCTTCACCTTTACGACAGTAGGAATATCATTCCATGGATTTTAGCGGTTGATACCCAAAAACTGTTTCTAAGACACGTTTATCACGCTTCTGGTCATACCATTTCGTCTTAAAACTTTTAGCGAAATTCAGTTTGAATCGAGAACGATACGAAAACCCTTAGTACCAGTTCTGTTGTAGCATTTGGACAGAATGTTCTGGTTAACTGCTTGCATACACAAGTAGGTACAATCCTTCCGTCTTCACGACACTTAATATACACTACCTTAAGGAAGATAGCACTGTACAATAGGAAGAAATGGTCTTATTAAGACAAACTTTGTATACTTAAATAAACAGGAGCGGATAGACAGACAGAGCGGATAAAAACGGGACTCTATTACTAAGACTCCACTTTCCATTTGTCTGTCACCAGGTTGTATCTCATAAACCGTGATAGCTAGACAATGGAATTTTTTACTGATAACATGGTACGGAACCCATCGTGCGCGAGTTCGACTCGCACTTGACCGGTTTTGTAATATGCTGCTCGTTCATAATCGTCGGTCCCTGTCGGATTGAATAGAAATAAGAGAGATGCAAAATGGTACGAAATAAGACGAATTCAGTTGTTTATTATACAACTGTTGCCAGCGACTTCGTTCGCGTGGTGTTTTCATTGAATCTTGCAACTTTCTTTGTCTATAAGGTACCTGCGAGTAATAAGCTGCCTGCCAAAATTTAAAACTAAATATTTCGGAAAAATAGAGAAAATTACTAAAAACAGATAAATATAAGCTTCATTGTCAATCTCGAAAACCAATTTACTTATTTGTTTTTTTTGACGTGATAACGTCTGAGTGACAAATAGAAGACTTAAATATATGAAAAAAAAAATGAAAAATAAAAAAGGAAAAAAAATATAAGGGAATAACAAAAACAACTCAATTTTTTCATCGTTTTCTTATGACGTTATCACGTAAAATTATCGTCCGTAAACCGACTTTACAGACAACCATTTTTTTTCTTGTCTTTTTTCCCTAATATCAAGGTTTAAAAAAAAACTTTTTAGTGGCTTTCAGTCAATACAGAAAATATAAACAGCAGTAAGTATTTACATTTAAAAAAAATTGGTAAGTAGGTAGATATCGACGATCTGCCATTAGCGCATACTTGCATATTTTGGACACGTTGTACGAAAGGGCGATGAGAATTTGGAAAAACTCATCGTGGTTGGGAACACGGACGGAAAACGCTCACGAGGACGATCCCCAACCCGATTGACGTACCAAATAAAACACAATTCGACCGACAAGTTACACCAAATTGTTATGGAGGCAATGAATAGGAGTCGCTGGAGACAGGTCATCCGTTCCAGATGCAGACCCACTGATGACCACGATCCTCAGTCACGAGGGGCCGACTACAGAGAAAAATAAATATTTCAGGACATATTACACATCGCCATCCAGCCCCAAGCTAAGCAACTTAATGCTTGTGTTATGGGTGCCAGATAACGGATAAACTTCTTATATACTTTTTTTTTTTTTTGTAAATATATACATATTATACATATAGGAAACACCCAGAACCAGAAACAAGAATTTATGGTCAGCATAAATACTTGTTCCCGGCGGGAATCGAACCCGCAACCTTCTGCGTCGCAGTCGGGTGTTCGCCCGACGCGCCACAGAGGTCGTCAAAAGAGAAAGAGGCAGATATGAATTCTTACAAAAAGTTGAGTAGATAATAGTACTTACAAATAGGTAAGTATTGATAGATACTATTTATGTAGCAAGTATTCAATAAACATTGAAAGTTCAAGAGTCACACCGTAAAATAAAACATCAATCAACACCTTACTACAAGAGTAACAAATTACGTCAACCGAATAAAATCTTATTGTATTCAAAGTAATCCGGCTAAGTGAAAAGATCTACTATTCTAGTACAAGAAGTATTTGTAAACATTATAGACGATGTCTCAATGCATAGTATTGTATGCTTTGTATTAAAACAATCAGTGATGTCAACTGATTACCTAACTCACGATGAAGGGCATAACGTTATAAAATCGTATATTTTGTTAAATATTGCAGGAGATTCCACACATCGCTATCTAGCCCCAGCTAAGTAACCAGATTTGTGTTATGGGTGCTGGACAACGGATTTACTACTTATATACTTTTCTTTTGTAAATCTATACGTATAAAATTCTTTATCCTGACTGACTGACTGACTGACGGACTGACGGATCAACGCACAGCCTAAACCGCTGATCGTAGAGACCTGAAACTTGAAGGGTGTGTTCTTTGTTTGACGTAGGCATCCGATAAGAAAGGATTTTTCGAAATTCTTCCCCTTAGGGGTGAAAAAGGGGGAAAGTTTGTATGGGACAACGTGATTCCTTGGTTGGTAAAAGCTAGTATATACATAAAATACATAGAAATAACTAGAAACACAAATAATTTGAACCCGCAACCCTGTGTTTGGCAGTCCAGCATGGTGACCATTATGCCAACTGGGGCGTCACCGCACTGGTCAATGTTATTTTTTTTTATTATAAAGCCTAACTCCGGATCACGTAGGAATATCGGGATAAAAAGTCACATAGACTATGTGACTCTCAATGAATCAATGTATCCTCATACCAAGTTTCATCAAAATCGGTCCCGTACTCCAAGATAATAACAGACAAACTGTCACATTTATAATATTAGAAGGATAGGATTAATTGTGATCGACCGGGATGCGAACCCACTACCTTAGAAAATCGAAGTATCTACCATTAGGCCAGTACCAAGGTAAGTACCTACATACAGCCGCTTTAGAGAAGTGGTGTGAATGCATTATTTGTTCGATTCAATGCCCTCTTTCGATTAGTATACATTGCAAACTGCACTGCCTAAAAAATCACTTTGCCAAGCTCCATACTACTACATATGCATACAAAATGTCTTTTTTCTGTACCATTTAGATTTTATTTGACGACCCAGTTGGCACAATGGTCACCATGCCGGACTGCCAAACATAGGGTTGCGGGTTCGATTCCCGCCACAGACAAGTATTTATGCTTAGATATTTGTCTGTGGTCTGGGTGTCTGTATGTATATTAAGTATATATTTACAAAAGAAAAGTATATAAGTAGTATATCCGTTGTCTAGCACCCATAACACAAGTCTAGTTACTTAGCTTGGGGCTAGATGGCGATGTGTGGAATGTCCTGCAATATTTATTTATTTATTTATTTATTTATTTTGCTGAAGCACTGAAGGCTAATTCTCGCAAATGTTAATTACAATTAAATTTAAAAGCGGAGTTGAGGGTATTTTGTGCTACTTAAAGGTCTCAAAATACCCTCAATTTATTATTAATTTATTCGATAATAATTTTTTTGTGTAGCTCATCGTACCGATGTACTTTGAGCTACACAAAAAATTCCATACAAATCGGTTCAGCCGTTTAGGTGGAGTTTGGCAACTAACACCGCGACATGAGAATTTTATATACGTGGTTATTGGAAATTATACTAGCAAGCCGTTGAGGGCTACTTCTGTGACAAACAAACAACTTTTGTTCTACGACTTTTGGAAATATGATCATTTTTTCGAACATTTTGAGGTTAGGTTTACCTGAAAATCAGTGTTTACCTCAAAATTTTCGAAAAAAAGTTCAAATTTCCAAAAGTCGTAGAACAAAAGTTGTTTGTTTGTCACAGAAGTAGCCCTCAACGGCTTGCTAGTATATTTCCAATAACCCTGTATTGAAAAGACACTGATTCTGCCTACGATTTGCAAAAATGGTACAACAATTTAAAACCTACTAAAAGCTTGAGCATTGTGCATCGGCAGGCCTACAGCGATGAAACCCATATAAATTCCGAACACAGAACTTATTCAGATTCGTGCCCGATCAAGACGATGTATATGCACGCTGACGCCTCAATTAACATGCTAAATGTTTCGGTGAATTTTTTGTTTGACACCTGTGTCCTTTATGAAGTACTTTATGTAGATTTCTTGGGGTTATAGTATAGACATGATAGTAGTCTAGTATTTTTATAAATAACTAGCTGTCCCGGCAAACGTTGTTTTGCCATTAAAAAAAAAACTAAAGGATACAAAATAAAAAATAGATGTTGGCCGATTCTCAGACCTACTGAATATGCTCACAAAATTTCATGAGAATCGGTCGAGCCGTTTCGGAGGAGTTCAACTTCGAACCCCGTGACACGAGAATTTTATATATATAGGGATAATATATAGTTTATTTCCATATAAAAGTAGTTATAAGTTGCCATTTTATACATTTCTTCCTTAATGTTTAAAATTACAGTTTTTTTTAATAGTAGCATATTTTGAATCCTAGACTGAGTATTATCTCGTATCCTAGGCTTCAAAAGGGGGTGCTTAAACTAAGTACATTGTATTTATACTAGAATTTAATATCTGCATATATGGTGTGAACAGGTGTAGCACTAATTAACTACGAAAATATAATAGGTATATGATAAATATAATAAATATGGTTTACCGTATATAAGTAAGTACGAGTAATATATATATTATAAATGTAATACTTAATCAAAATTAGGTATCATTGTAACTTTAAAATAACATAAATTCTTAAAATAAAATAAAGCATTGAAAAAATAAAAATAACAAAATAAAATAAATTTTGAATTGAAATTAAATAAAATTAAAATTACGTAAGTAACCTATATAATTTAGGTGTCACGTTTGTGCGCGATGGACTCCTAAACCACATGAGTTTACTCATGTGCCTAAACTACTTAACCGATTTTAATCAACTTGAAAGATAGGAAACTTACATCTTAATTTATCCCGATATTCCCACGGGATCGGGAGTTACGCGGGTGAAACCGCGGAGTACAACTAGTAAATCTTCTCTATATATATAAAATTCTCGTGTCACGGGGTTCGAACTTAAACTCCTCCGAAACGGCTCGACCAATTCTCATGAAATTTTGTGAGCATATTCAGTAGGCCTGAGAATCGGCCAACATCTTTTTTTTTTTTTTGTAAATAGCAAAACAACGTTTGCCGGGACAGCTAGTAAATATATAAATATTGCAGGCCATTCCACACCTCGCCATCTAGCCCCAAGCTAAGTAACTGGACTTGTGTTATGGGTGCTAGACAACGGATATACTACTTCCATACTTTGCTTTTGTAAATATATACTTATAATACATAGAAACAACCAGACCACAAAAAATCTAAGCATAAATACATGCCTGAGGCGGGAATCGAACCTGCAACCCTGTGTTTGGCAGTCCGGCATGGTGACCATTGTGCCAAGAGGGTCGTCAATGTCGTATATTATGTTAGTTCTTATTTGAGAGAGACGCAGGAATATCGTAGTTCAGGTGTGGTTCAGGCATAGCTATGTGTTTTTATTGTTTTCTTGTATGTTTAGTTGTAGGTATAGGTATATATTTAATGGAAAAAAAATTTTACATAGTAAAAAATAAGTCAACTTTCGTATTTATTTTATAAAGTGACGATATAAACGGGACCATGGCGAGTGTTTTCATCTCTTAACATGTGCAATCTCCTGGCGACCATGACTATTTTTTGTTTTTTGTAGATCGATAGGTCGTTGGATTTTTTAAGATGTTAAGAAGGACCACTGGCTTCTGCCAGAATAAGATTTTAAGCAAATAAAATTCGCCCTGAAGGAACTTTTACACACTTATAAGGGAGAAACAAAACGATGGCCACTTACCTAGTTCAATCGTCATAGTCGAAACGTAGAGGTAAGAGAAATAAAAAATTAAAATAAGCGATTTAAGCGACGTCACTCCGCCACACTCTGATGTGTCACCTTACCATCGAAGAAATCCACTTACGCGACAAACATCACATAGAATGTAACAACATTTATTATTAAAATAACATCCTTTATATCCTCCTACTACGAAACTTAACTCATTTACATTGTAATTGACAATTCAACCTTCAAAAGAGGTAGCCGCCATTGCAAATCGACAAAATATGATAATACATAAGTCATTTCAATTCTAAACATACTAAATTAATCCTAAACGTTTCTACCGAGAAACTATATAGAATTCGACACCGGATGCTTCTGTCTGAGACAGACAAACGGACGACTTATTAGTATAAATATTAGTATAATGTAATAAATATTGCAAATATAGACAAAACAATGCGTCGTGTACCTTTAATAGGACGTAGGTGATTTAGGCATCCTTAATAAAGGCTCATCCGCTTTTAATGGTTCGAGGCTTGAATTTATAAGGTCAAACAGCATAAGCAACTGGCCCTATAACACGCTCAGCGCCAAACCTCTACTGCATTAATTTCATTCAGATGCAAATTTATGACAGATTGGCAATACGTCACACAAGATCGCGATCAGTGGAAGGGGAGTAGAGGGGCCTTTGCCCTGCAGTGGGACACAACAGGCTCTTATTATACATGCATACGTCATACCTCAGTTTTTGAAGGCGTATTTATCCTTTTTATTTGGGATAACAACAGCTTAAAAAAAAAATTAATATTTAAAAAACCGACTTCAAAAAAACCTGAAACAAAAACTAAAAAAACCTGAAAAGAAAAACCAAAAAGTGAAAAATAATCCATTTCGGGTCACTAAGACAGCACATAACTTAAACATAAGTACTTACTTGGAAGTCGGACTGGGTTAGATTGAATGTTGAGAGGTATAAAGAAAACATGGTGTCACCCAGTCCGACTTCCAAGTAAGTACTTATGTTTAACCATTTTTAGTGCTACTGTCACTGAAAATTCTACTCCATGAGGCGAAAGCGACTGTTTCTTCAAATTGCAACCTGTACCTAATCGTAACCCATTGAAGAGTTTGGTGATAAGAAGGTGTTTTCAGATGCTCCATTCATCGGTACCTATTTGTGTATGGGCCACTTCTAGTAGTGGAAATGGAAAACTGAGCAATTTGTTGAATCCCGCTGTGCAGATCTGTTCATCACTCCGAAGATCCTCATCAGATCTTCATTTAGGATAGGGTTTTCTATCAAAATTCATTCAAACCTAGTCCGGCGACTAAATTCGACTAAATTCTTCAAATTGTAACCTGTAATCGTAACCGATTGAAGAGTTTTCTGATGAGAAGGTGGTTTCAGATATTCCATTTATCGGTAACAATTCGTTTATGGGCCAATTCTACTGGCGGAAATCAAAAACTGAGCAATTTGCTGTACTCTCGAGGTGCAATTCTGTTCATCACTTCGAAGATCCTCATCAGAACTTCATTTAAGATAGGGTTCTTTATCAACATTCATTCAATCCCAGTCCGGCGACTAAATTCGACTAAATTCTTCCAATTGTAATCTGTAATCGTAACCGATTGAAGAGTTTTCTGATGAGAAGGTGGTTTCAGATATTCCATTTATCGGTAACTATTCGTTTATGGGCCAAATCTACTGGTGGAAATCGAAAACTGAGCAATTTGCTGCACTCTCGAGGTTCAATTCTGTTCATCACTACGAAGATTCTCATCAGATCCTCACCAAATTTTTAAAGGACCACCCCTGAGGTATCACTTTTCGAACATAAAAAGAAGCATCTCAATCAGTTGAGCCGTCTTCGAATGATCGCGTAACATACACACAAAAAAAAATAACATACAGACGAATTGAGAACCTCCTCCTTTTTTGAAGTCGGTTAAAAACACAAATTATCTAAGACTATTTTACAATAACTAACAACAGCTAATAAGCCAATAACAAGTATTCAAAGATTGACATATAAAAAAAATCCTTTAAAATATTTTCATACAGCTCAATGCAGGCCACGCACTATAAAAATAAAAATCATTGAGGTCATATTTCAAATTCAAATACACCAAATTCATTATCAGAATTACATAAAAAAACGTGTGAATAAGAGATATTTGAGTGCTATACCACCTCGAAGAGTCCTTTGAGTGCTATACCACCTGTGTACCTTTTTTGGTACACACTGCAATAACAAGCTTGTGCAAAATGATACCCTGGCGTTGAGCGTGTTAAAGGGATGACAACGCGATCCTAGTCAGGTCACATGAGTAGGAATTCCTACTCATGTGGTCAGGTTTACTTTTGATAAGTTTATGTATGAAGAGGGTGAAATTGGCCACGCGGGCGGGCAGAAGCACATAAAATAGAAGACTGTCGTGCCTAACAGGGTAGCAATTTCAACTTCTAAAGTAGGACCAGCTCTCAAGATTCATGGGGAGAGCTACTGGATAATTAAACTACACACAGGTCTTTTGATTTTGATGCAAAAACTATAACTTCTCACTAAAACTATAGCTTTTACCCGCAAAGCTAGCTTTTAGCTAGCTAGAAGGTCCGCGTAGGCGTTGAATTTTCTAAAATCCTTTCCTAACGTCATAATAATCTGAAAAAAAAACAATGCCAAAAAAACGAAAAAGCATCGGAAAAACAAATGAAGATCGAAAAAATAGTTGTCTGAAAAGACGATAATTTTACGTGACAACGCCATTACATTGATGGTTACCATGGCAATAATAATACGTTGCTATGGTTACCTTGTCAATAACACGACGTTGCTATGGTTACTTGTCAATAACTTAGTATGGTTATCTTGTCAATAATGTCACATAACGTAACGCATGACGTCACACTTTTGTGAATGTCTGTGTTCATGAAAAAACCGATGTCAAAAAAAAACATAAGAGCATCGGAAAAACAAATGAAGGTAGAAAAAAAAGAATATCAGGCAAAGCAGTGGATCGAACGGATGTTGGAAAACCAGCTAAACACATCCTTGAAACCCGTCTGTAACAACAACTAACCCCACCTAATTACATAGTTTACGATTACCCTCACCACATTGAGATGTCTACCACTTGAGTGATACACACAATATAACCTACCTGGTTCATAACTTGACGCCGCTATTGAATATTTACTGTAATTACGAAAAACGTTATCACGTCAAAAAACCAATGCCAAAAAAAAACAAAAGAGCACCGGAAAAACAAATGAAGATAGAAAACAAAACGGTTGCACTCCGGGAGTGCCGACAGAAGTGAAAACTTAAAAAAAAAAACAATTTTTAACTTAAAACTTAAAAAAATAAAATATTTTCAACTTATTTACTAAACAACTACAAAATATACGTAATGCATATATGCACACACTGTAGCTGCGTCTCGTAACGGTGTCGCGAGTTCAGAGATTTTATCTCATCTAAAAATATGCGTACCGCGCTAAAAGAAGTTTCCACTCCAAAAATATTATCAGGCAAAGCAGTGGATCGAACGGATGTCGAAAAACCGGAACAGAAACAAGCAAAATATATCCATGAAATCCGTCTGTAACAACAAATAACCCTACCTAATTACATAGTTTACGATTACCCTCACCACATTGAGATGTCTACCACTTGAGTGATACACACACAACCTACCTGGTTTATCACTTGACGCCGCTATTGAATCTTTACTGTAATTACGTAAGGATTTGTTTGTTTGTTGCTTAATTAAATTTACTCTGATTGTTTTAGTATTTGGTCCGGAATGTTCGCTTTCTAAGTATTTCTTGTGTAGTTTTGCCGTCTTTGTTAAGAAAAGAAGATTTTGATTGTATAAGGTACACTGAGTCAGAATTACAGACCTACCGTAGAGCTCTAAAATGGCTGTAATGGGAATGTTTTGATTGTAATAATATTCAAATCAATTCATGAGTTGAAAGACCTAAAACTTGAACTAACTCGAATAAGACTTTAAAATCTTGCTTGAGTTAAAAACATTTTAATAATGGCAGTTTTGGAGCTCTACGGTGGGCCTGCAATTTTGACTCCAACCTTACCTGGGGAAAATCTAAATATTTCATAAAAAAAATAGTGGAAACTACTTAAAAATGTCATTAGATACCTAAATATTTGCTCTATCTTAAAAACAATTCTTTGTTTATTTACTTGTTACTAATTTTGAGCTTTTTAAAAACCTTCCAGTACCTACCGCGCAGTACCAGCAAGTGCCTTGGAACTTTAAACTAACACGGTTATTTCCACTACCTACCAATGTTATTTATAGAGAAATTCTTCGCGTAATTTGGAAAATATGGGATATAATAGAATATTACAAAATAAAAGATAGGCGCGAAAAACATAACCATTTCCTTGCAGCCGAGTAAAAAATTACTAGCTCAATCATATTATACTAGCAGCGCTCATAACTCCCGATCCCGTGGGAATATCAAAATAAAAAGCCTTCCTAGATAAATGGACTATCCAACACAAAAATATTTTTTCAATTCTAACCAGTAGTTCCTGAGAATAGCGCGTTCAAACAAACTAACTCTTCAGCTTTATAATATTAACTAGCGACCCGCCCCGGCTTCGCACGGCTATATTATGCATGTATTATACATAAAAACCTTCCTCTGGAATCACTCTATCTATTAAAAAAACCGCATCAAAATCCGTTGCGTAGTTTTAAAGATTTAAGCATACAAAGAAACATAGGAACATAGGGACGGCGAAAAGTGACTTTATTTTATACTAGCGACCCGCTCCGGCTTCGCACGGCTATATTATGCATGTATTATACATATAAACCTTCCTCTTGAATCACTCTATCTATTAAAAAAAACCGCATCAAAATCCGTTGCGTAGTTTTAAAGATTTAAGCGTACAAAGGGAAATAGGGACAGAGAAAGCGACTTTGTTTTATACTATGTAGTGACTATGTAGTGTAGTATAGATTAGTGTAGATTATTTACTGGTTTTGTTTAGCTCATTAGTAGCTGTAGACTTATCATAGAAATCACTCATCAAAGTTCAGCTCCAACCCGTTCCGATGACCATTAAATATTTAGCACTTGGGTACAAGACACTAAAACACACTTACGATCAATAAATAAAATATTTTACACTAAAGTGTTGATATTTGCACCGTAGTTATCTGGATATTTTATTTACCATTGCATATTTCAGTTTATTAGTAGCATTTTCTGTAAATGTCAATAGTTTATTTACTTAGTTTGGTTAATTAAAGATTGAATTCTATTTGTTCCATGCAACTGCAATGCAAGGACGGTGGCACGTCTAAAATGCCGTCACTATCACTACATAGTATAAAATAAAGTCCCTTTTCGACGTCCCTATGTCCCTTTGTATGATTAGATCTTTAAAACTACGCAACGGATTTTGATGCGGTTTTTTTAATAGATAGAGTGATTCAAGAGGAAGGTTTATATGGATAACACATGCATAATATAGCCGTGCGAAGCCGGAGCGGGTCGCTAGTAATAAATAATTAAAAATCGGTGGTGACACACGGACAGACGGACAAGAAAGTGATCTTTTTTACCTTTTAAGGTACGGAACCCTAATATTTAGTAATTTAAAACAGCCCCTTAGACAAGATTACTTAATATCGCCAATGGATTTTGTTGTGTGAAATTGATTAAAAATGCCTATTTTTTTTCTGTTACGCCAGATCACGTTACCTTTCGTTGGCATATGTCAATTTCATACAAAAAAAATCTATCGATTAGCGTCGATAATGGTAAGGAATTCGGGGCAGTTCTTTTCTTATCTAACATCGGTGGCTGACATAGCCAGCAACACTTAGGCCCGTATTAATAAATCGCTCTCAATATCGATCTTGAGTGCGTATCAATCGAGTGAGTCTTGAGATGTGGTCACTATCTTAAGTTAGGCGTTAATTAATAGATAAAACTCAAGTTTTAACCAAGCTGATATCGCTCCTGAGATTTGAGACTGATCTTGAGAGCGACCTTGAATGACAGTAGCGCTATGTTCTTACCTTAAATGATCTGTTTTTACCCTATGGTAGGTAGTTTCGTCATATTTTACTGTCAACTTGTTTTTAATGTGAAAATATTTTACAAAATGTAAGATTTTACTATTAAATAATTATTCCGAGACGTTTTAAAGGTTTGGTGTGATGACTTTATTTGTTCACTGCAATGCCCTCTAACTTTAGTCATGTATGACCCGCAATCAGACTTGAGTTCACGAAACTACATCTTGAGACATATCTTGAGAGCTGAGTTTGATTTATTATTACGGTATTACTCAAGTGATACGTCGCTCTTAAATCGCGTCTTAAGATAGGTTTATTAATCAGCGCAACAACTCAAGAGCAAACTCAAGATTGAAATCGATATTGAGTTCGGTTTATTAATACGGACCTTAGACCCAGTGGGTATTTATGTTTCTCTTACTCTACGTACTCTTTGAAGAAGTGATCTATTAACACGGTGATCCCACTAAGAGGAAGAAACTTATATTGCTCCGGTTTGGGATACGCATTCCATCTCTAGTTAAGCCTTCGAATTACACCTCAGGGAGGCAGTGGAGGCTGAAAAACGTGTCCCTACACTCTGCGGGACCCCGTGTCCTAGAACGATGTAGGTATGTCTAGGATTTAGTCCCGAATTTGTTCTATCAAATTCGATAAGAATTCATATTTGTTCCGTCATAGTTGAAGAAGGACACAACTTTTATGCCAACCTCCAGCCAGCGGAATACTTTTTATTTATAAATCTCAGAAGATCTAAATCAGTATCAAACTTTAGTTCTACTTTCCTTTATTACGTTTCAAGTGAAAACAGTGTTATAGCGTATATACATTTTGAAAAGAACCGGGTTCGAAGAAAACCTCCAGCCAGCGGAATACTTTTTATTTATAAATCTCAGAAGACCTAAATCAGTATCAAACTTTAGTTCTACTTTCCTGAATTACGTTTCAAGTGAAAACAGTGTTATAGCGTATATACATTTTGAAAAGAACCGGGTTCGAAGAAAACCTCCAGCCAGCGGAATACTTTTTATTTATAAATCTCAGAAGACCTAAATCAGTATCAAACTTTAGTTCTACTTTCCTTTATTACGTTCCAAGTGAAAACAGTGTTATAGCGTATATACATTTTGAAAAGAACCGGGTTCGAAGAAAACCTCCAGCCAGCGGAATACTTTTTATTTATAAATCTCAGAAGACCTAAATCAGTATCAAACTTTAGTTCTACTTTCCTGAATTACGTTTCAAGTGAAAACAGTGTTATAGCGTATATACATTTTGAAAAGAACCGGGTTCGAAGAAAACCTACAGCCAGCGGA
Organism: Idaea aversata; assembly: GCA_907269075.1. Classification (NCBI taxonomy): domain Eukaryota; kingdom Metazoa; phylum Arthropoda; class Insecta; order Lepidoptera; family Geometridae; genus Idaea; species Idaea aversata. The sequence continues at coordinate 4,800,998 of OU026100.1, forward strand.
ATACTTTTTATTTATAAATCTCTGAAGACCTAAATCAGTATCAAACTTTAGTTCTACTTTCCTTTATTACGTTCCAAGTGAAAACAGTGTTATAGCGTATATACATTTTGAAAATAACCGGGTTCGAAAAAAAACCTCCAGCCAGCGGACAACTTGTTTTCTATGATTGCAAGGTACATATTAAAGCGAATCTGTCATAAAGCGATGCGATAAAGCGATGAAGCGATAAAGAGATTCGCTTAATGACAGATTAGCTTTAATATGTACCTTGCAATCATAGAAAACAAGTTGTCCGCTGGCTGGAGGTTTTTTTTCGAACCCGGTTATTTTCAAAATGTATATACGCTATAACACTGTTTTCACTTGGAACGTAGTAAAGGAAAGTAGAACTAAAGTTTGATACTGATTTAGGTCTTCTGAGATTTATAAATAAAAAGTATTCCGCTGGCTGGAGGTTTTCTTCGAACCCGGTTATTTTCAAAATGTATATACGCTATAACACTGTTTTCACTTAAAACGTAATAAAGGAAAGTAGAACTAAAGTTTGATACTGATTTAGGTCTTCTGAGATTTATAAATAAAAAGTATTCCGCTGGCTGGAGGTTTTCTTCGAACCCGGTTCTTTTCAAAATGTATATACGCTATAACACTGTTTTCACTTGAAACGTAATTCAGGAAAGTAGAACTAAAGTTTGATACTGATTTAGGTCTTCTGAGATTTATAAATAAAAAGTATTCCGCTGGCTGGAGGTTTTCTTCGAACCCGGTTCTTTTCAAAATGTATATACGCTATAACACTGTTTTCACTTGAAACGTAATAAAGGAAAGTAGAACTAAAGTTTGATACTGATTTAGATCTTCTGAGATTTATAAATAAAAAGTATTCCGCTGGCTGGAGGTTGGCATAAAAGTTGTGTCCTTCTTCAACTATGACGGAACAAATATGAATTCTTATCGAATTTGATAGAACAAATTCGGGACTAAATCCTAGACATACCTACATCGTTCTAGGACACGGGGTCCCGCAGAGTGTAGGGACACCTGAAAAACAGCGTTGTTGCAGGACCAGAAATGGCACTGCTCAACAATAAAGCTTACGCCTCTTCTTTTATCTAATTACTCTTGTGTGATAGGAGGACTAGGGCAATATTACTGATAAGGTTAATTTAGACAATAAAGTTTTTTTCATTTCATTCATTTTTTTTTCATTTCATTTCATTTCCAAGGAGGCTCATACGCTTCGCTGCTAAGACGTCGCATTCACACAGTATGTGCTCCATATTTCTGTTAAGGGGAAAGTTCACCCATAATCGAAATTTTCATAGTCATAACAATGATATGTTTCCCTAAACTTAATCACGTGTAAAGTAGAAGGGTGATTATGAGTTTCGCCCTTGAGTCGCTTCTCGGCTCAATGTACCAGCAACTTCGCTTGAACAGTTTTATTTTTTCAACTTTACGATCACTACAATATTTTACGACTTATGACTGTATCGCAATGAGTCGTATCGGTTTTATAATACTTTAATTTCACCGCCAGAAAACCATAAAAATATGTAAATCGCGAATAAAAGTCGTTCTTGGGGCAACAATAAAGTGCATTAATCCGAAATATGGGATATAACTTACGATGTTCTTTTTCAGTACATAAATTAATAATGTTTGTTAATAAAACTATACTTTATTACTAAATAGCGACCCGCCCCGGCTTCGCAAGGCTATATTATGCATGTATTATACATATAAACCTTCCTCTTGAACCACTCTATCTATTAAAAAAAACCGCATCAAAATCCGTTGCGTAATACAAAGGGGCATAGGGGGGTTTTTGGCGGGAACGAGCCAACAACATGTCGTGCTGCAGTTTAATTTACACGAAACTTAGTTGTAAACCGAGTTAAATTGTATAATTCTGGTGGAAAGTTATCTAATTTAGTTCCGTGAAAGTGCACAAGTGTAGTGAAAGTAAAATCAGTGTCAAACATGGACTTTTCTCGTTGCCTCCAAAATCTCCTACAAGGTTATAGTAAAGTAGCCACCGCTTTACTATGACCCCTGACTTGACAAACTGTGACTTGACGACTTGACCATCTTGAAACACTTTGAGCCCGATTTCTGTAAATCGGGCCATAACTTGATGCAAAATATTACTTGATACTGGCTATATGCACAAACCGTGCGAAGCCATAACTGAAAAAAAAAAAAAAAGGGGCATAGGGACGGCGAAAAGTGACTTTTTATAATATGTACAGTGACAACAAAAAATTCCATAATAACTACTGCAATTAAAAATACTACACATCAGTGACGAGGAGTGAAATTTCTTTACAGGTAAGCCGATAGAACACCAATAGCCCTAAAAATTATATAAATCGGGCTGTATGGTACCTTCGCTACTGCTTACTTATTGAGAAATTTTCGTAGCATTCCGGAAAATTAGGCCTTACATAAAAAAAGGTCGGTTTTGAGCTAGTGGTAGATAGATATCTTGAAGATCGTGGGTTCGAATCCTCGCCGGCCATATACCAGCGGATTTTTGTTTTTTTTCACAAAAATCCGCGCAATCAAAAAATAATAATTTATGTGCGTTGGTCTTACGGTAAAGGAAAACATCGTGATGAAACCCACGGCTTAGTTTGCCCCAGACGTATTGACGCCTTTCTTTCTCTGAATACGGTCGACTAATATAAGCCGAGAGGGTGGTATGTTATGTGCTGGGCAAGCCTACGCCATCTAATAAACTTATACGTAGTGCATTAGTTTATTAGCTGGAGTATAATTCACGGCGATAGATGACGTTGCTTGGCATAACCCCATGAGTCTCTTGTACCTTCTTCTCATTGGTGGGCGAGTTCCGAAGGCACACATCCCAACTTAGTTTTTAAGACGATTTTAAGTGGTCTTTATAGAAATTTTAATGTTTTTAAACTTTGGAAAAATAACCGCGACTAGTACGCCACCCAGTTGATAAGCGCCTTTAATAAGCATTAAATAAAGTTACCTACTGGCGCTGTATAATAATTTAGATTTGATGTAAATAAGGCATTATATTTTTTATTGACACGTATAACTTCACCTTTTTGGTCCCGGCTAAGTGACGTTATTAGCATCACCGCACGACTTTTTGTCCCGGTTAAGTAGTGCCACTGGCATCCTCGGGCGACTTTTTGGTCCCGGCTAAGTCGCGCCACTAGCATCATCAGACGACTTTTTGTCCCGGTTAAGTCACGCAACTAGCATCATCGAACGACTTTTTGTCCCGGTTAAGTAGTGCCACTAGCATCCTCGGGCGACTTTTTGGTCCCATCTAAGTCGCGCTAGTAGCATCACCGCACGACTTTTTGTCCCGGCTAAGTCACGTAACAAGCATCATCGAACGACTTTTTGTCCCGCCTAAGTCACGTAACTAGCATCATCGAACTACTTTTTGTCCCGGTTAAGTAGTGCCACTAGCATCCTCGGGCGACTTTTTGGTCCCGGCTAAGTCGCGCTAGTAGCATCACCGCACGACTTTTGTCCCGGCTAAGTCACGTAACTAGCATCATCGAACGACTTTTGGCATCCTCGGGCGACTTTTTGGTCCCGGCTAAGTCGCGCCACTAGCATCATCAGACGACTTTTTGTCCCGGTTAAGTCACGTAACTTGCTAGTCATCGAACGACTTTTTGTCCTGGCTAAGTCACGTAACTAGCATCATCGAACGATTTTTTGTCCCGGTTAAGTAGTGCCACTACCATCCTCGGGCGACTTTTGGTCCCGGCTAAGTCGCGCTAGTAGCATCACCGCACGACTTTTTGTCCCGGTTAAGTCACGTAACTAGCATCATCGAACGACTTTTTGTCCCGGTTAAGTAGTGCCACTAGCATCCTCGGGCGATTTTTTGGTCCCATCTAAGTCGCGCCACTAGCATCATCAGACGACTTTTTGTCCCCGCTTGTTAAGATCGTAAACCAGACCACAACATCGATCTGAGCCAGGTGGAAATAGTAAGTTGAAGCAGCCATAAACTGCTTGCCAGACGTCTCGTAAGTATAGGTTGGGTGGCGCAGGTAGTTTAAAATTATGTCAAGTATAATTATTGAAGAAGGAAAACACATAATTTTCAGTACAATAAATAAGTAGATTGTTAGGTATTTATTGAATAAATCGCGTTTTGTTCTTCCTTTTTCAATTACAAACATGGTCTTGTGAAATCATAGTTTTTAACCGCGATGTCGTCTGCGTCGGAGATGGATTTTCTAAAACACTTTCTTAAGGTGAAAAGGTACCGGCGCTCTTTCCATACAAACGTAGTCGACTGTTTCCTCCCTGGATAATGACACTTTAGCAAATATTTTTATTGTATAAAACTTATAACTGCCATGATTATGCTCCTATGTGTTGATTTTTTCATTTGCTAATTGTCATAGAAAGTAATACCTAGTTAAAAAAAGGAAGATGTATGGAGAGAGCGCCGGTACCATTTCCTCTTAACAGCCATCTGTGAGCCAAATTTTTGCCCGATTCGTTTATTCGTTTGAGCTGTATCAGTCACTTACTGTAATTTTATTACCCGACTGCGCAATGCAACGGAGTGGTAATGTCTTCATCAGTCTATATATGTATGTTTGAACCTATGTGGCTCTCTAGAGCCCAAACGCATGGGCCGATTTTGATGATTCTTAATTTGATTAAGTAATTTAAAAAAGTTTGGGATATTTTTTTACTTGCGATCTTTTGATTTAAAGATTAAGTAAAAATAAAAAATAATACTTTGAAATCCTTAATAAAAATTGATTAACGTCTTGTCAAATGTTCTTACTTAAATCAAAGAGGTTTTTTTTTTTTTTTTTTTTTTTTTTATTTAATTAAATAAGAATAAACATAGATACAAAATATAAACACCCATTAAACCACACGAGGTTTATCTTGGGTGTTAGATTAGCAACATCTGTAATAAATTATTACGTCACATCTGTCATTTGGTTCTGACCAATGTTTTAAAAACGCCACTGCTTCGTTATATAAACTGTTTTTTTTTCTTCGTTTTTAAAATAAAAATACTACCCCATTAATTAAACATTAAATTAATAATGCACTTAATTAAAAAACTGCGGTAGGGCAAATCTGTTAAGTCGTAAAACAAATACCCTTTCAGATGAAATTTATTTACAAATTAACGAGATATTTTATTGTATTTTAAAATGTAACAAAGATTTGAGATAAAATAATCAAATTCTTATACAATACCCAAGTTTTTGTAGGGCTCATAAAGAACATAACTAACTGCGCCTCGCGGTTCAACCCGTATAGGTCCCGATCCCGTGGGAATATCAAAATAAAAAGTATCCAACACAAAAAGATTTTTCAATTCGAACCAGTAGTTCCTGAGATTAGCGCGTTCAAACAAACAAACAAACTCTTCAGCTTCATAATATTAGTATAGATAGATTATAGCCTATGTTATTCCCTGATAATGTAGCTTTCTATTGGTGGAAGAATTTTTGAAATCGGTCCAGTAGTTTCGGAGCCTATTCGTTACAAACAAACAAACAAAAAATATCTTTCCTCTTTCTAATATTAGTGTAGAAAATAGTAAAAGGTAGTAACTTAAAAGTATGGAGACTGGCATTTTAGTAGGCTCAATCTTTGGTTTTTTATTTATTTTTGCGGCCGCCTTTCAAGCCAATGTCATTGTATAGAGGACATTAATCGAAACACCAAATGCCATGTAACAAAACCATGTAAAGTGTCAGGTTTTCCTTTTACCTATGTGGTAAATAAAAAAATATTTGAAATATTTTTTTACATCAAATAACCAATAACAAACAATAACAAAGGTTTGCTCGTTCTTAGATGTTAAAAAAAAAAGATTTTATATCTAAGATATTTTTTATTTACCACATATAAAAAAACCTGATACTTTACGAGGTTTTCTTACATGGCATTAGTTGTTTTATTTGTGTTTTCTATACATTGTCACAGGTTTGGAAGGAACGAGCCCAAAGCCACCAAAGCCACATGAGTAGAGAACTCATGTGCCAAAGCTTCCCTACTCGTATGTGGCCAGAGCACAGCCAGAGTACCTAACCTCACGCAAAAAGGACCTATCAAAAGAGGTTTAGTTGCGGAAAAAAGTCCGTATGCAAGTACAACCTTATTGTCGAGGAAGTCGATGGCGATCCAGCCAGAGCGTGGTTCTGCTTCGACTTCAAGAACGACATCAAGGCAAAGTGTGAAGAACTGGAGGTGAAAAATAGAACTGATTGGTGTAGATTCTCCTGGCTGAATGCCTCAGATGATGATGCTAGAGTGTGGACACGTGCTCGAACTTCTAGCCTCTAGAGTAGCTCAAAGTTAAAGCACGTATCTAGAGTCTAGACACTGAGGCATGACAAAAATAGAGTCACCCTCCACGACCACCTACGCTAGAAGAAATTAACAATAAATATTTTATTTGAAGTACCTACGTTGCGTATTTCGCTTAGACTGACCAGATGTGTGAAATAAAATCAATACCACACAAAAAGTCTCACCAAATAAAAAGAAAAATCAAGTACCTAATTCCCAGAAATATTTTCTGAGAAAAATGCAAAATAAAAAATATTTCAAATATTATTCTTTGAAAATATTTCTAGGAATCAAACACGGAGCCAGGCTCACGCACTTAAAAAATAAAAAGTTTAAAAACAACTAATCCTTTAATTGCGATCGATGACCATGAACTAAAAGCGACTTGGAGTAGAAATAAGCCAAAATTGGCTTAACAATTTTCCAAGAAGTTTTGTAGAACTCGCAAATGTCTATTAAAAACCTCCTACAATTTATTTATTTTCAGAAAAATCGTTGATGAATTGCAAAAAAAATCTGTAAGTTCTGCAATCGATCTGCAATCGACGACGCCGACGTCACGGCATCACGGCAACTTTGAAGGCAAGAAGGTTTGTATATATTTTTATTTGAATTTTAATTTTTATGATAATTAGAAAATGAAAAGAAGAAACAAAAAATAGGGGGATAGTCGTGGCAGTTATAAGTTTTATAGCACAAAAATATTTGTGCTAGTGTCATTATCCAGGGAGGAAACAGTCGACTACGTTTGTATGGAGAGCGCGTAGGTACCCTTTCACCTTAAATAATAAATAAATCATATTGTGTTTCTGTGGAGGAATGAGACCATATATTTGGAGGCATGGGATCAAGTCACTAAATCCAGGATCACCTACAAGCCAACTTATCCGGCTTATTAAAATAGATATGCTAGCATCTGAACACGCGCGAAGGGAACTGGACAGTCCCCACACAATTATCAGGCTGACCTATTGTCGCCGTAACCTATTTCAAAGGAAATTGAGTTTCAGCAATTCCATCAAAATTCCGTGTACACTCTTGCATTGTAAAACAGGTCTGTTTCATGGTTTGATAGTGATATAAAGCTAACTATGCTGTTGTGTTGGTATTAGATGTTATTTTAAGTATATTTTGTTACCCCGACCGCAAGGAAAGGATTATGTTTTTTGCGCCAATCTTTTTACTAAACTAGATTTAAAAAATTAGTAATTCTAACTTTAGTTAAGGCATAAACAGAAAGAAAGTAGAAAGGAGAGTGTTTATTGTTTATTTCAGTTAGTCAAGACATTTTCCAGTTCTTAATTTTTATCTTACTGACAGTCCTTACCTTTTGTACCTTTCGCAGTTTAGACATTTTGCTAGTTAGTTGTTTTGCTTCCGATTTTCTTCCTATATCATCATTTTCCCTGATATACCTTCTAATACGGAGCTCTTTAAAGCACCTTGAAATTGAGAATTAGGAGAATGGAGGAAGAAGAAGAAGACAAGTTTTTGATGGACCGCAATTAAGGCCGAGCTGCCAAGCATCCGGAAATACTATAAATTGTGCATGCTGATGCGAGATTCAGGCGGGAAAAGTTTGATTCTAACTAAACCGATTATTCAGATTCTTAGTAGAGCGATGATTGGATAACGGCGGATTAGTAGGTATAGGTTCATTTTGGACGAAGTCATATTCAGGTTAAAGTATATTTTTGAGTAAGTCAGATTCTTAATAACGATGATTGGATTACGTCGCATTAGCAATAGGTTAATTATTTTTTGTCATGGTAACACAATTGTTTAAAATTTGTTTTTAAATCAATGAAAAATCGGTTTACCATGACAAAAAATAAAAACCTAAAATGGTGGGATGTGAGCAATGTTTAAAAAACTGAAAATAAGAAAATAAAGCGACCATATTAGAGTGCCACAGATCATGATCAACTAGAGGTGGCGAGCGGCAGTTTAGTGGCAGTCACTCAGCAGTGTTTTGTCAACAGTCGAGCAGCTGACACACCGACCTTGCTTGTTAGCTTGTTACAGCTATAAAACACGACAAGCTGCGTGACCAAAGCTGTGGAAGCTGAACATCATGCTCTTAAAACACCGACAATAATACGACGGCGGGCGGCTAATTTCATGATACATTCGGTATTGTTGGTGTCTAGGGTTGCCATACGACATTTTTATATATTATATTATATTTGCGAAACTGTCATGGTCATATATACATATTCGGTCATCGTATTCGACCAATTTGATCAACGCATCCTGATTTGCAACTTGTTCAGTATTTATCCCGTTTTTTGACGATTAACCCCATTTAGGTAGTAAACCATAGTCATTTTACTAATTTTCTTGAAACGAAATATTTGAAAATTAGCTTTATTTTTATCAATTTTGTTGAAAACTATTCATTTGAATTAATAGTATTCAAAAATACCTTTTGATAAAGTAGCTATTCGAGAAAATGTGGGTAGTACCTACGTTCCTTTTCTTTGAAATATAATTTTAAAAGTAGCAGGTCATTAATGCCAAAACCTTGTAAGAAACTTTCCTTAAAACACAATTTTGAATAGCTGGAACGATTCAATGCATGGTTCGAACTGTCTAAAATTTATTTAAGTAAATTAATATTGTATCTTTCAGATTAAAGGTTTTGGTTACAAGTATTAAAGTGGGCATTGAAAATGTTACAACGCCTCGTATTCCAAAACAGACGGACAAGAAAGTGATCTTAGAAGGGTTCCTTTTTTTTACCATTTTAGGTACGGAATCCTAAAAATAATGACAACCCTATCGATGTGTGATTTACAAAATGTTGCATGTTAAGAGGTATGATTAAATCGATTTCGAACATTGTACCTAAACGAGAGACTGTAATTCTTGTAATTACTGCGAACTTGTCTGAGAGTTGAGTGATGGGTGCCAAGTGCCGACTTCAGCTGAGTATTTGTGTCTTATTTATGGCCGTGTATGGAATTAACATTGATCTTAAGATGGTGAAGTGAAACATGATGAAAGTCACGGCTTAGAGGCTTCGTTTGACGAGTTTAAGTTCGTTAAGAATCGATTTCATGTTGTAAAACTTTAATTTTTCAGACCAGGAACTAGCTACATTAAAAGCGGTGCTACAGCTTCAATCAGGTTTTGTACGATATGCAGGAAAGCAGATGGACTGTATCAAAAACGAATTACTTAGCCAACAAAGTCGTTTCCTCAGTAAAAAAAACAACTTTCGTATAACCTTCAGAGTTTTCAAAGGAAAGATCATTTATCAGTACTAAATTTTAACGTGTTCATATCGAGATCATTAATCTCCGCTGCTGGCTCCTAGTGTTTTAAAAATGTTAATTTTTAACCAAAAATCGACGGACAATCGGTACCTACGCGGCAGGTGAAACGTGGTTAAATTTTTTTGTCATTGTCATGACTTGACATAAACACATAGTAAAATTTGTACATTCTGACACAGGCATGATATAACGTAAATATAATCTGAATTTTCGTCATTTTGTCACTATGACGTTCTAACCTGTTCAACTGTTGTACTTTTTGTCACTTACACAATATAACCCCTTGGACGTTCAGACGTGTGAACAGCCTAGTCCCGGAAGGGATAAAACTACGTTTCAATTTCGATCGTCTTTTGTTTTCGTTGCGATTGTCTTTTGTTTCAGTTTCGATCGTCTTTTGTTCTAGTTTTGATCGTCTTCTGTTTCTGTTTCGAAAAATGTTAAGCACCACCAACTAAGGGTCGTTAGTCCAACTTGTTTAAAAGTTGGTTCACATGATTTTTCGGAGTTCCGTGGTCCAACAAGTGGGATAGAACACCATCCCGCACTAAAAAAATCATAGATGGCGTTTTTTAAAGTGTTAAATCCACACTTAAGAAGAAAGAAACTTAGAAAGTTCACTCCAATTTCCAGGTGGTGTACGTACATCTCACGTAGCTCAATTGGTCAGAGCACCCCGGTATGCTTATTGCCGTGGGTTCGAACCCCACCAAGAACATGGAATTTTGAGAATAATTTCAATTTTTAAGCTTTGTACAGCACATGCAAAAACCAAATAACGCACTACGTCATACTTTGTAACGGATGTTCCTAATTAGACCTTAGGCTTAGACTTTAGGTTATTAAGCTTAATTGTATCAAACTCTTTGGTTTAAAAAGTTTTCACATATACCTGCCCAAGATATCGCCTACCCGATTTTTTTGGCTACAACCATTAAGATTCTTGTCGCACTATAGGTACGTCATAAAGGTTCCGAAATCTTTCAGATAGTTCGAAAGTGCCGCACAGAGGCCTGAAGGTTGCTATAAGAGAATATAATATCTCGTAACTGTACACAATGTATGGAAATTGTACGATTATACATCGTGTCTCTTTAATGAAATTGTCCCTTAAGGGTTAATCCATAATAGGTATACGTAAACATGCCGAAACACAATTGTTTTTTTTACATATTACCTACTTAATTTTTGGCAAAATCGGAACGACTTCAAAGACTCCAAAAGCTTACCAACACCGATTGGAACCTAAGAAAGTATTTTATTTCGACCCAGTTGGCACAATGGTCACCTTGCCGGACTGCCAATCACAGGGTTGCGGGTTCGATTCCCGCCTCAGACAAGTATTTATGCTTAGATATTTGTCTGTGGTCTAGTTGTTTCTATGTAATATAAGTATATATTTACAAAAGAAAAGTATAGAAGTAATATATCCGTTGTGTAGCACCCATAACATAAGTGTAGTTACTTAGCTTGGGGCTAGATGGCGATGTGTGGAATGTCCTATATAATATTTAAAAAAAAAGTGTATTTCTTATGATATTATTTCAAACAATTAATAAAGGTATAAGTACTCAAACAAGGTTGTAATAAATATGGACTAGTCTTAGACGAATTAACCTTGTCATATGCATTAGATTAGTAGGTAAGTTACAGTATAATTTTGACCTTTTACGTCTAATCTAGCTTGACTTATACAGCATCAGTAAGTTTAATTTATACATTTAATACTTTTTATTTTTACAAATGATAGGTCAGCGTTTGTTCACCAGCTCACCTACCTGATGGTAGGTGACGATGCGGCCTAAGATGTAGCACGCTTTCCTAGAAGATACCTATTCACTCGCGACTTGAAGACCCCCAAATTGTACACGTCAGGAGAGACAGACGCAGGCAACCAATTCCATTCCCTTCAAAGTCATAGTCAATGTCAAAATTTTTTATTTCGTTTAAAATTTGTATAAAGACAACTTAAAATCGTCTTAAAAACTAAGTTAGGATGTGTGCCTTCGGAACCCGCCCACCAATGAGAAGAAGGCACAAGAAACTCATGGTGGATTTTTTTTTTCATGTGATCACGCTCACAAATGTCAATATTACAAATATTTGAAAGTATTATTTGAAATGGAGCAACTAAAGTTACGTCCATGGGTTCTTATCATTAAGGTGACGAGGAGACGAAGTATCATAGTACGCCTTACTGCACAATTTATGCTTTATAAAAGTTTTTGCAATACTTGCAATACGAATTAGGAATGAAGAAGCAAAACGCTTGGTGCGAACGTCATGAATCGGTGCCGCACATCAGTCTGTCTGATTGTATGACGAAAGAATGGAGATGGCAATATTAGGTCCTGGAGTTCTGATGCACCTCCCCGAATTGTATCCGATAAAAGACCGATCCGATCCGATCCGATAAAACTCACCGCCATGCGATGATGTTGAAGCCGTTGGTTGGCAAGTTTATCGTCACCGAGTCTTCTTGCTCTCCTCTCAATGGACTCCAACGCCCATATTTTTTTTAGTGCTGTAGTGCCTGGGACACGTATTGGTACGTCTTGCCCGACCTGAATTCAGGCTGAATTGGGAAAATTGTGTACACTATTTGGGACGAATTGAGATTGTTTATGCGTGAATGTATGAATTAGGACTAATTGAAAAATAAAACACGACAAATAAAAATAAATAAAAATGCAGCCACAATAAGTCCGTAAAACGTCTCATCTTACGCCAATTGATGTAGCTTATCCAACCTTTAAAAAAATAAAAAGGTTAGATAAGCTACGGGATATATCCGTTACAAATTATGACGCGTTAATGACTTTACAACCGTTACATTTGGTTTTTCCAAGTGATCCGCCTAGCCCACTCTTCTGACCGACTTTAAAAAGGTACGAATCTAATAGATATTAAAAAACATTGTTTTGATAATTTGGATTAATTTCGCGAATGCCTTATGCAGTTGCAGCTAATTTTAGAGTCACATTTGTTTGTTGTGAAAGTTTATAAATATAGGTAATTTATTTTTGGATACCCTTACCTACATTAACATGCATTTTCTTAAGATATACCAATTCAAATTATTATCAAATTTGAGTGAACAACAAACGATTAATCGTATGTAAATCGATACAATTGTAACCACTTCCTGTGGTTTCGACTCGATTATTGAGCCATAAACCAATTGTACCATCACTATTAAGTATAGGAACTTCGAGTTAACCATAATTTTGGTCAAAAGGTAACAAAGCATAACCATTTTCGTTACCTCTTTGGTAAGTTAATAGCATGAAACTTATTGTTGTAAGTTGACATGCAATGTACGAAATTACAGATCTTATAAGTTTCATATTAAGTCGTTTTTTAACAAATAATATGTCAGCGTTTGGTGACTGTCACACCTGCCTGATGGTAGGTGACGATGCGGTCTAAAATGGAGCACGCACCCTTAGAAGATACCAACTCGCGACTTGTATAACCCTCAATTGTACTCGTTAGGAAAGACAGACACATGACCAACTGCAAATTTCCACCATGAATAGGTGTCGGACATCAGTTTGCCTGGTTGTATGATGAAAGAATAAAGAATGGAAGACGACCTCTGTGGCGCGTCGGGCGAACACCCGACTGCGACGCAGAAGGTTGCGGGTTCGATTCCCGCCGGGAACAAGTATTTATGCTGACCATAAATTCTTGTTTCTGGTTGTTTCCTATATGTATAATATGTATATGTATATATTTACAAAAAAAAAAAAGTATATAAGTAGTTTATCCGTTATCTGGCACCCATAACACAAGCATTAAGCTGCTTAGCTTGGGGCTGGATGGCGATGTGTAATATGTCCTGAAATATTTATTTATTTATTATTTATTTAATAAGGTACTTTCTCTTAAGTATTTTCTATGGTTTTCACAATTTTACCTCATACTAAGTTTATCGCAGAGCTCATTGTAAGAGAAAGGCTGAAAATTAATAGCGGTGAAATGAGAACTCAAGAAGGGAATAGGTTCTAAGATCTGCTATTTCTTAGCGTCAGTAAGCGAATACCGAGTTTATTGTAGAGCCCATGTGAGAGATAGGCTGAAAATCAGTATTGGTGAGATGGTCACAAAATTCAAGAATAGATTAGGTTATAAGATCCTTAGCATCAGCAATTGAATACCTAGTTTTTTGTAGAGCTCATGTGAGGGGTAAGCTGAAAATCAATAGCGGTGAGATGGTCACAAAACTGAAGAATGGAATAGGTTCTAAGATCAGCTATTCCTTAGCATCAAGCTAATACCGAGTTTATTGTAGAGTTCGTGAGGGGTAAGCAAACTCAAGAATGAATTAAACTCTAAGATAAGTTATTTTTTAGCATCATCATTATTGCAGCTGCTGAAAATCAGTAGCGGTGACATGGTCGCAAGCAAATTATTCAGCCTGTACCCTCCATGCAGGCACATGTTAACTCGCATCTCACTCATTTCTATTCAATCCGACAGGGATCGACGATTATGAGCGAGCAGCACCTCGATATTTGTGTTTTTCTTTTGTGTACGTACCTTATTAGATGTATTTATATTCAGTATTTATATGTGGAAAATAAATTATCTATAAAAAACTACTCTCTGGTACTAATTAAGCATGAATCTAACTAGGCCCAACCTTTCCATTAAATATTAAATCGAACAGAAATTGCTACCAAGCAACTTCGAGATTACAGCTTACTTTCAAAGACATATTTATTGTAATTATCTTTGAGAAGTTATTACAAAGGGCTGAGGGGTCACTAATTGAATAATAATCATAAACAACGTGTTAATAAATTGTTAATGGGAACGCCATTGCTCTGTACTTACTTTGTTATAGATAAGATTTTCCAATTTCTTTGGACAACATCGATTTTCTTTAGAGTCGAGCGAACGGACTTGAAATAAGAGGATATTTGATTGCTAAACCCTAAACGATTATTGTTCTGTTGTTTTTAACCGACTTAAAAAAACAAGGAGGCTCCTTAATTCGTCGAGTTAATTTAATTAATAATTTATGTATGTTCACAGATTACTCGAAGACGACCACAACCCAAATCAGTCTACTATACAACACGGCTTGCCTAGAGGAGGATACATGAGATTTTCTGATTTAATTTTTAATTAGCTCTATTATTGACGACTCACCTAATAATATTAGACCCACATTAGTGGTTCCAAGAGTGAAAATGAGCAGTTTTTCACGCAGCTTTGAAGATCTCGACGCTAAAACCCTGGCCAAAAAGAATTGCCATAGGTCTAGTGGCAACTACACCTGTAACCCTTTATGCCAATTGCAACAGAACCTTTAAACAAAGTTTGAATTGACAAGCCAACTCTGCTCCAAACAAGAGCCAAGCTCTGGCGCTGTTAGCGCTGCCGGATAAGTTATAGAGTACTTCATTCTTTTTCAATTTCTACTTTATGAATGCTTTGTCTCGTTTGTGTGAGTGACATTCAACATCAGCTAAACTGTGACAAAGCATTGCCTTCATTTACGTTTCTGTCCGGCCGTTAGTTCCAATTTCGACCACCGTGTGTAAACTTCGTGTGCATTAAATAAAAATTTGACATTTAACTCCACAATAAAGATAAAAATAAGACATATTATGACGTTAGTCAGATAAGATACAAAGAACACCTCAGTCACTGTATTTTGTATACTAACTCAATGTATTCTTTATCGTAGGTCAAGAAAAAAATTGTACCATTTGAGATATCTCTTTGATAATAAAGTAATACATTTTAATTAAATTGCGATAGTCTTACAAATTAATTACTTAACACACGAGCTCGCTGATTCGCTGTATCCCATTCATTCCGATTATAAGTAGGTACCTAACAAGAACAATTTATGGCTTAAGTCAAAAGCGGCGTCAAAATTTCTAGTTTTAGCTTCGGGTGACCAAAGGGTTGGCTTAGACAGGGGATAAGCATTGCCATCCAACGAGGCCTGCAGTATTTATTTATTATTATTTATGGCTCTAGTAATAACACTAGCAGCGCTCCGCGGTTTTACCCGCGTAACTCTCGATGCCGTGAGAATATCGGGATAAATTAAAAAAAAAAAATAGCCTATAGCCTTCGTCGATAAATGGACTATCCAACACAAAAATAATTATTCAATTCGAACCAGTAGTTCCTGAGACAAGCGCGTTCAAACAAACAAACAAACTCTTCAGCTTTATAATATATAGCGACCCGCCCCGGCTTCGCACGGCTATATTATGCATGTATTATACATATAACCTTCCTCTTGAATCACTCTATCTATTAAAAAAACCGCATCAAAATCCGTTGCGTAGTTTTAAAGATTTAAGCATACATAGGGATATTGGGACGTAGGGACAGAAAAGGGGCTTTGTTTTATACTATGTAGTGAAGTATAGATTGCAAATGATAGATAGCGAATATAACGTCTCTAGAAATGGCATACATAGAATAGAATAGAATATCATTAATTTTTAGACTCTGATTCTAATGCGTATTATGAAATCTCTTCGAAAAGAAAAGACCAATCATGGTAGTGTTTCCAGATAAAGATTTTCCGAATGAATGCAGTCCGGCCTCCGACTAGACAGACAGAGGGCATGAGGACGCGGAGTGCGACCGATCGCTCTGGAAGTCGTTCGGGGAGGCTTGTGTTCAGCAGTGGTCGACGTCTTGTGGTTGATATGATGATGGTGCAGTCCGAGCCGCATAATAATACAGTGTTGCCATTTGTCAATTATTTCGTTGAGAAATTATTACCGAAACAGTCAACATCAATAATTAATGAAATTGTTCACAATTAGTACAAGAACGCCTAATTAAATACAGTCCACAACACCGTGTCTTAATCCAATTGTGGTTTGATCGTAAAAAAATAATTAGCACACGTTATCGCCACTGTGACATAATGTTACCAGTTCGAAAAATCTTATTTCAATTGCTTTGATTAAAAGTCGTTTTTTATGGTTAAGTACTACACTTTATAGGTTTATGGTGGTAAGTAGCTTATTGCACGTGGTATGTTGACCTAGCTGATTTTACACGCTGTTTAGGATCGACGCCGATATACTCGAAACCGCAAAAGAGAAAGAAAAAATAAACATTTATTTGGACACGACACAAGACAATCAGAAAAATAGTAACAAACATAAAAGCACTAAAATAAAACAAAATAATAAAATAAAAACGACAAAATAAATAATAATTAAGAGAATACAAAAGAATTATACAAAACTAGCGACCCGCCCCGGCTTCGCACGGCTATATTATGCATGTATTATACAATTTATACATATAAACCTTCCTCTTGAATCACCGCATCAAAATCCGTTGCGTAGTTTTAAAGATTTCAGCATACATAGGGAATAGGGATATAGGGACAGAGAAAGCGACTGTGTTTTATACTATGTAGTGATAAGATCTAAGGAGTCGTGTGCCTCCAAATAGGTCCTGCCTCAGCCATGATAGCTGCACCAACATAGCTGTGCAAAATAGCACATTTTATTTGTATTATAGTTTTAACGACAAAAGAATATCAACAAAGCCGCCTGGACCGCGTATTTAAAAAATCTAGTTCAATACGTCCCCATCCCCAAAGGCTGAGCTAAGTTAAGATATAATAAATAATAAATAAATATTTCAGGACATATTACACATCGCCATCCAGCCCCAAGCTAAGCAACTTAATGCTTGTGTTATGGGTGCCAGATAACGGATAAACTACTTATATACTTTTTTTTTGTAAATATATACATATTATACATATAGGAAACACCCAGAACCAGAAACAAGAATTTATGGTCAGCATAAATACTTGTTCCCGGCGGGAATCGAACCCGCAACCTTCTGCGTCGCAGTCGGGTGTTCGCCCGACGCGCCACAGAGGTCGTCCCTCTATATATTACGCAATAACGTTTTAACCCACAAAAATTCAAAATGTATGATATCAACATCTAGAATAAGAAACTCTATTTAAAAACTCTATAACTATTAAGTAACTTCTAATATGACAAACTAATGTTAAAATTGCCACAGAATCTGAATACACACTAAGGTCCGTATTAATAAACCGAACTCAATATCGATTTCAATCTTGAGTTTGCTCTTGAGTTGTTGCGCTGATTAATAAACCTATCTTAAGACGCGATTAAAGAGCGACGTATCACTTGAGTTATACTGTATTAATAATTAATAAGATGTAGTTTCATGAACTCAAGTCTGATCGCGGGCCATACAAATCTTACATTTTTAAAAATATTTTCACATTAAAAACAAGTTGACAGCAAAATATGACGACACTTCCTACCATAGGGTAAGAAAATATCATTCAAGGTAAGAACAAAGCGTTATATTCAAAGTCGCTCTCAAGATCAGTCTCAAATCTCAAGAGCGATATCAGCCTGGTTAAAACTTGAGTTTTATCTATTAATTAACGCCTAACTTAAGATAGTGACCAAATCTCAAGACTCACTCGACTGATACGCACTCAAGATCGATATTGAGAGCGATTTATTAATACGGGCCTAAGTATTTTTTGAGACAGTCAAAATGTGTTGTTTTAGAATGCTCAAAATAAATGTAATTCGGGTTAAAACATTTTTGCATAAAATAGCTCAGTTAGGAGTAGACTGTAAAATCCGAAGGGTCCACATGCGGCAGCCATCCATATCGTCATATCTATACTAATATTATAAAGCTGAGTGTTTGTTTGTTTGAACGCGCTAATCTCAGGAACTACTGGTTCGAATTGAAAAATTATTTTTGTGTTGGATAGTCCATTTATCGAGGAAGGCTATAGGCTACTTTTTATTTTAATATTCCCACGGGATCGGGACTTATGCGCGTCTAACCGCGGTGTGCAGCTAGTTATTGATTCACGGAAAACTAACGCATACAACGGTTGCCTGGAAGAGATCGCTTTTAGGAATAAATTCACCCACTATTACTAGACTAATTTAAGCCTCTTTTTAATGAATATTCAAATGGCTATTTCTTATTTGACACAATAAAACATCTTTAATAAACACGCATTTCGTGTGAACTAGCATTTCTATAAACGCGGCCGAGTTGGATGAATGATGAAAAATATTCTTAAATCATAATTTTATGCGCGAAATACAACAGACACATTCGTTGTATAAAAGCACAAGGTAAAGTACTCGTGTCAATATTATCCATGACGAATAACCAGTGTGTCGACCTCAGCAACGTTTATTATCACACAGTCCATAGAAAATAATAGCCATAAACCCTTCAAAGTCTTCATCAAGAAACTAGCATTTCATAATTTATTTGACACAGCTTTGTCACGTCTCAAACTTTACTACAAAAAACTAGTGTTGCCGATCGATAGTTGACTATCGCTCCGTATATGAACTATCAATAGATAGTCTATTGATAGTTCATTAAAAATCGATAGTCTCTATAGCCTATCGAAATTATCGATAGTTCAAAACAAGGCAATAATATTAATAAGTCCTATCGATAGTTTTTTTAATTTTCGAGCAACAATACTATCGATAGTTTCGCGAGCAAAAATACTACACTTCTGAGCTATCAATAAGTATCGATACTATCGATTATATCGATAGGCCAATCCATAGTATACGCTTTTCTAGATGAAAACTATCGATTCGGTAACATTACTACAAACTAAATTTTTATTAAGAGACAGAACAATATAAAGTTAAAATTACAAAGCAAGAAACCGTCACACGGGTTTTAATACGAATTTCTCAATTTTTAAAAGCTGTAATACCATTTTAATGACCCACAATACGTCCAATTAAAAGAGCAAACAAAACGTGGCGTATGAGACATAAAAAGGTGGCACTAAGGTACAACAGTGGTATAAAGGTGCTGAGGTAAAAACTGAAAGGGCTTTGTCCATGTCCGTAGAGGGACGCGGCCATTCCGCGAACGCAAAGTTATGGGCCCACAAAACGTCAGTCGAATCATCAATGTTTAAATCGTAATAATTTATTGAAGAATTTCGCAATTATCATATTTCATACTTATTTACGATGTCTAGGCTTCCCTCTGACGTCTATCCTATCCTTACGATCCTGGGAGGTCATAAAACGAATAAACCACGAGTAATAAACGTGTTTTATTCCGTCAATAATTATGTTTGTTTTAGATTTTTTTCGTGTGGTCTCATTCTATTGGTTTTTAAAAACCTGTCGCGTTTTATGCGCACGCGCAGGGATCGATTTTGTTACCTATAAAGTGCATTACGCCAATAATCACATTTGTATTCAATTACATGTAGAGTAGAACAATGGAGTAGCTTCGTAATAAGTAGATACATTACTATGTCTAGGCTATTATAGGAAATACCTATAAGTAGTAGATAGAGTCATCAATTGAAGTTATAAATAGGATTCCCGTGAATGAAATAATTATCCTTATTATATTATTAAACCGAAGGGGTATGAACAGAAGCGCGATAGAGGTGTCTTAGAAACAGTTTCTGGGTATCAACCACTAAAATCCATATTAAAAAAAATGCCATATTAAAAAAAACATATTTATAGCGTCGTAAAGGTGAAGAAATTCTCTGTATTGTAATACACTTCGAAACACGATCAGAGTAATTTGCCTTGATAGAAAAAAATCGTAAAAATCCTAAGAAATCGTAATTTTTATGAGCTTTTTCAATTTTTCGGCGATTGTAAAGAAAAAACAAGAACAAAATTTATATTTTCATAAAATTTACATTAAATCCCATAAGTGCGTACAGATGGTTTTTCACTATAAAATAGGTGTGTCTTTTAATTACATAAAACAGTTTCGCGGCGGGTGGGGGAGAGGGATGGAATCATCGAGCAGCGCGCGCGCGCGAAAAGAGATAGGGGTTCACAGGTCTTACTTCACCTTAAACGTTTTATCCAGAATCGTTCGTTCAAACTTACTTACGCTGGCTCAGTGACCCGAAGTGGATCTTGGCTTCCCACACCAAAAGCCACCATTGTACCTGTGCCACTTGCTGCCAACGGCTACATGAAGGGCTTGCAGGTCTTGTTGGACTTGGTCAATCCAGCGATACCTAGGTCTACCAACGGGCCGTCTCCCCTGAGGCCATCCTAGGTATGCTCTTTTGTTCGTTCAGAAAAGCGTTAAAACTAATCTTAACTAGGACACCATAATTTCACAACTTTCCAGGTTTCGGTACGTCGAGACTGTATGGGGCGGGGCGCGGCAATTGCATCCGATGGGACTATCGAAAGCTTGAAAACATCAAAACAAATCTACAATACAGTAAGTATTATAAGGTACTAGAAAGCCATATAATTATACTCTCAAACAGTCCATTGTTGTGGCTGGGAAAAACAAATTAAACGCCACAAAAGCGGTTTTACTGCCAAAGCTGTCGATTAATCTTCGTAAGCTCGTATTTTATACAAGACACTTCATTTCTGAAAGACATTAATACTTTTACAAGTTTACTTACCTACAGGAAAGTCACATTTTTTTACTTTTCAAACGTAAGAAAAGTTGTAAATAAAGGAGTCTGCACACTACACCGGACCATGCCATGACCGTAATAGGGCCGCGTTAGGCACGAAAAGCAACACGATAAACTCTACTATCCCCACTGAAACGGATCGACGGCGTTCTTTACTAAATGACTAACGCCCGAATACTGAAAGGCTCTATCTTTAGTGACCATTAAATTGACATTTAAGTGTATCAATAGGATAGGAGCGTCTTAAATATTTAGGGGACCGCTAAATATTTAAAAGTCGTTTGAGTATTCGGGGATAAGACAATTGTTGATGGCCCGTGCCTTACACGCGACTGTGTTGATCGGTGACGGAACGGTTTAGTGGGCATCATCTCATACTTTTCAATACATGTGTAATAATGTGTATTGCATGTGCCCGGTGTAGTGGACAGACTCCTTAAAAGGTCTATCATATGAACTTCGTACCGCAATTTTCTCTTTCATATAGTGTTCGGATGTACTATTTGTTGACAAGTAGCGATTATGATCACACGTAACAAAGGGGTCATTATTTTGATCAAAATTTAAGTAAATCAATATTTTTGTGCTTAAAAAAATATTGGGCAGTTCCTAAATTCACCACCACTCGGTCCACCACACGGCGAATGGAGCTTAACGATAAATGTTATAGTCACAACTGGCTTTTGAATTTTTCTTAAATATTGTTCGTCCTTTGTTTCCATTTCGATTGTCTTTTGTTTTCCGTTAACTACAACATGTGCAAAATCGAACTACATGAACAAAATGTTCATATAGTTCGATTGATCGAACCATACGGTCGAACCGCGTGGCCAGAAGCGTACCTATAGACCAGCCTTTGACCACTGTCTGCTGCTGGTAATTGACAATGCGGTCTAACAAGCTTACCTTGAAGTTAATACACTCTTGGATTAAAAACTCCTAAAATGAAATACAGAATTCCTATAAAACACGTTACACCTCTGCAAAGTAGAAGTGATCTAGACCATTTCAGACAATTTTAATTACCTTAGCGTAGGGTTTCTATCCGCAGACATTCCGAACCCTTTTAGCCGGATGGTATTATCCAGGCAATCGTAAAACTTTTATTACCTATAAAACCAAGTGGGATCCACACTGCTGTATGCATTTCGCATTACTTGTTGCACTTTTATAACCAATATATTTCGGTTTGATTTGCAACTCCTGGACGGAGCGAAATGGAACTTTTTACTCTATTTGCTTTTTCTTAGTACTCAGTTTATTTTATTGTGTTGTTTATTGATTTAGAGTCTGCGCTCATAGTTGTGTTACAAGTAAACCTATATAACCAGTCAGATCAAAATATAATTGCAACAGAATCTATTAAACTTAATTTTGCGTTCGGAAAGAAACGTCGCGAGGCAAACGTCCGAGGCTGCCTTTGAAAACGTCACAGATTTAGCAAAAACAAAACGCAAAAGTGATTAAGAAGTATAGAACAAAGTGGGGGCATCACATTCAAACTTCGTGAAAATTTATTTATTTATTTATTTATTTGGAAAACCAACAGCTTTACAAAAGTTATAAGAAACGAGTAAAAGAGTGAAAAGAGTAGAATTCGAAAGAAATAATGTTAATTCCAGTAAATATTAGAACAGAGTGGGGGCATTAAATTCGAACTTCGTGAAAAGAGTAGAATTCGAAAGAAATAATGTAGATTCCAGTAAATATTAGAACAGAGTGGGGGCATTACATTCGAACTTCGTGAAAAGAGTGGAATAAAAAAGAAATAATGTTAATTCCAGTAAATATTAGAGCAGAGTGGGGGCATTACATTCGAACTTCGTGAAAAAAATGGAATAAAAAAGAAATAATGTTAATTCCAGTAAACATTAGAGCAGAGTGGGGGCATTACATTCGAACTTCGTGAAAAGAGTGAAATAAAATAGAAATAATGTTAATTCCAGTAAATATTAGAGCAGAGTGGGGGCATTACATTCGAACTTCGTGAAAAGAGTGGAATTAGAATGAAATAATGTTAATTCCAGTAAATATTAAAACAGAGTGGGGGCATTACATTCAAACTTCGTAAAAGTGATTAAGAAGTATAGAACAGAGTGGAGGCATTACATTCGAACTTCGTGAAAAGAGTGGAATTAGAAAGAAATAATGTTAATTCCAGTAAATATTAGAGCAGAGTAGGGGCATTACATTCAAACTTCGTAAAAGTGATTAAGAAGTATAGAACAGAGTGGAGGCATTACATTCGAACTTCGTGAAAAGAGTGGAATTAGAAAGAAATAATGTTAATTCCAGTAAATATTAGAGCAGAGTGGGGGCATTACATTCAAACTTCGTAAAAGTGATTAAGAAGTATAGAACAGAGTGGGGGCATTACATTCGAACTTCGTGAAAAGAGTGGAATTAGAAAGAAATAATGTTAATTCCAGTAAATATTAGAACAGAGTGGGGGCATTACAGTCAAACTTCGTGAAAACAGTGGAATTAGAAAGAAATAATGTTAATTCCAGTAAATATTAGAACAGAGTGGAGGCAATACAGTCAAACTTCGTGAAAACAGTGGAATTAGAAAGAAATAATATTGATTCCAGTAAATATTTAGGTATTAGATTTCAGTATGAAAAAAGAAAGGACCGGGAAACTGTAAATAAAAAATCTTATTAGATTTATCATGAGAAATCTACATTAATTTTACCTACATTTATCCGTTGAAATGTTGCCAACAGGTTTACTTATACCACGCAATATAACTGAGAGTCAAATTCCTTTTACATCTTTAGATACAACTTTTGATCATTAAACTCTCCTATACATACATTACGACGCGATGTATTTAATTTATAAGCCTCCACTTGACCTTAGCCCTAGAAGTCACTGTTAATCAAAGATTCTACATTCTACCTACACATTTTTGTTAGTATTCTTCACATCTGAATAAATAATCATTTTCATTTCAAGTCTCAAGTTTGTCTACCACGCCAATGAATACTTAAACCAACGGCTTTATCCCAGTCAACGGCTATGCGGCTTGATGAAGCAGTTTTTCCGGAATGAAGAGTCAAGCAGCTTTTTACGCTTGTTCAGTTAGGTCCATGCTTCCAGCCTCAACTTTGACTTTCTGCTTGATCATGTCTTAACTGGGTGTACATACAAGTTTTAAAACTTGGTGGAGGCTCTAGCAAATAGTGGTTAGACGCTGACCTATCTATACTAATATTATAAAGCTAAAGAGTTTGTTTGTTTGTTTGAACGCTCTTATCTCAGGAACTACTGGTTCGAATTGAAAAAATATTTTTGTGTTGGATATTCCATTTATCGAGGAAGGCTTTAGCCTATATAACATCCTGCTGCGACCGATAGGAGCGAAGAGTCCGTGGGAAATGTGGAAAAACGGGAAAATTATTAATCTTGTTGGATAGTCCATTTATCGGGGAAGGCTATAGGCTACTTTTTATTTTTATACTCCCACGGGATCGGGACTTACGCGGGTGAAACCACAAGGCGCACGGTACCAGATAAAGATTTCGCTCATTTGTAAGATGTATTATGCATACCTAGATGATATTATCTTTTCGTTCAGTCGTTTTGTCAATTTGTACCTCAGGAAAGACAGACTCAAGCAACTGATTCCATTCCCTTTTTGTTCAAATAAGAAATAACACAGCGAAACGTCTAGTGCAGGTGTCGGATATAACTTAAAAATAAGCACTTCGAGTAAATAAAATTTCTCATTTTTCTACAATATCGGCGAAGTCGTTAACCCATTGCTATGCAAGTAATAATTATGAAGAATTTTGTCAAGACCGGAGAAGGCCACTACCACTAACCACCCTATTTACGATATAGTATAAATATTTCAATAATAACAAATTTATTTGCAGATTAACGCTAAGGATGGAAACAGATTGTGGATTTTTCGATCGACAGATAGCTCGCCGATATACTACTAACACTCTGAAAGCGAACGTTGAATTGTTTTGAACTGACTACAAAAAATCTGATCGTTCAAAGTAGGGCAAAATCGAGACCAAGAGAGTCGGTTACATACAAGCAAACATAGAGGAACTAATAAAAGCGTGTTAAAAATGAGAAGGTTCTTAATTAAACTTAATAAATTGTATGTTATCTGTATATTTTTATGCATATACCAGAACCGATTTAGATTATTCTTAATACCTAAAAAGGGTAGTTACATTTTAATTGAATTGGCGTTGGACCGTGTTTAAGTCCGTTCCTTACCAACTTTAATTGTTTCTTGTTTTCGAATGCGGCTGGTTGGTGAGGATCGGTCGATAGAAAAGTCTGTGGTCTGTTTACATCCTAACTGATTCTTGTATTAATAACGTTACCTAATTTGGTATGAATTATAATAAGTACTAGTATCCTACTTTGCCTCATTATATTATTATAAGATATTGACTGGCTTCTTACCTATTTGAAGATAATATTCCAAGGAATTTAAGTTGTTGTCAGGATTTGTCAACTTTCAAAAGATTTGTAAGTATTTAATGATATTTTTTCCTTATATTTGTGCATATGGGATTTAGCTGGGAGATTATATCCTAAAACGTATAAGAACTTTCTCAAGAAAAACAATAGAAGATAGGTAGAAAATTTACTGCACAGCAAGAAGCACACAATCACTTCACTATCTCACTACATAGTATAAAACAAAGTCGCTTTCTCTCCATAGATCCCTTTGTATGCTTAAATCTTTAAAACTACGCAACGGATTTTGATGCGGTTTTTTTAATCGATAGAGTGATTCAAGAGGAAGGTTTATATGTATAATACATGCATAATATAGCCGTGCGAAGCCGGGGCGGGTCGCTAGTTGCAGATAAAATAGAAATCAAATTGTTGGGTCGGTTAAGCTGAAGCGATGCAGAAAAGACACTGTGACGTATCTGTTCTAAAGGAAATCAAACTTATTTTCATCATTGATGTAACTGCGATGACGCTGTTGCATTGTGCACACTATCATTTTAATACTTAATTGTTTTTATCAAAAACAAATTAATAAATAAGGAAAAAGAAACAAACTCAATCAGCTGAACATCAGAAAATAAAACATGACTTATAAGGACTTTAGTAAGCTCCAGATGTATTGACTAGTTCTTTCCTTTGGACTTGGTCGATTAAGCTGAGAGGGTAATATTGTCTCTGAGCAAGCCTACCCCATCTTATACATGTCCCCCAGGCACTGCAGAGCCCTAACTTGCAAGTATTAAAGTTACTGGCGCTGTAAAATCATCTTGATTAGGGTAAATAACTAATATTACAAGAACTTTCAGAAATTCAGTCACAAACACTACCCTCCACAGTGTTGCCAACTCGGATTTTAAAAAATGCGTAAACCCCCATTAGAAAAGTTCGTAGATCTAAGTACTTTTTTCTAAATAAAATAAAGAGGAATAAAATGAGTGTTCGCGCGCGGACCGTACCTAGTTCTTTCATGAGTTTCGTTATTTACAAATTGATAGAAAATACTTATATTCTAGGACTGAAGTTCGCAGGTTTGCAGGAGCGGCCTAAAGTACGTAGATCTACGCAAAAAGACGTAGCGTTGGCAACACTACCTCCACAAAAACATGTAGGTACATATCCATCACTACATAGTCACTACATAGTATAAAATAAAGTCACTTTTCGCCGTCCCTATTCCCTTTGTATGCTTAGATCTTTAAAACTACGCAACGGATTTTGATGCGGTTTTTTTTAATAGATAGAGTGATTAAAGAGGAAGTTTTTTAGATATAATACAGCCGTGCGAAGCCGGGGTGGGTCGCTAGTTAATAATAATTAATGGAGGTTAGTGGACACAAAGTACCTATTTAATTTTTTCGACCAAAGGAGTGTAAAAAACTGGCCGTAGTATTACAAGTTATATAAAAAACTCGAGAACTTCACGCACCTGATCTGTCTCAGAATGGAATTCTTCGAATCGTACCTACTACTTCATAATATGCACTTAAACCGACTTCTAAGAAATACTTACTAAGCTTATTTACAAGTTTCAGCAATAAATCTGTATAGTCTGTTCAAAGAAAATGTTTAATGGTGTGGTTTGTAGAAGGGAAAAACTAATACTAAATTAACTCTACATGTATGATGACAATAAATACCATAATTTTATAGACATCGCACAAGTCAATAATCCATAGAATTCTACATTTCATGACCATCAATCACATCCTACAGAGTCTCTGATGCGAAATTCTAGGAATTAAAATAAAATATTAAATCTACACAATGTCTGCCTCGGTCCATAATGTCACAAATAAAGATAAATATATCAGCCTGCCTAGCATGAAGACCAAAACACGATATGATAAAGCGATATAACTACATCAACTCTCAAAATATGATAGATAAAGCCGCCATTTTGAATTTTTATTATAAATTGCGATAAAAATTATGACAAAAATTCGACATGGCGGCTTTATCTATCATATTTTGAGAGTTCATGTAGTTATATCGCTTTATCGTATCGTGTTTTGGTCTTCATGCTAGGCAGGCTGAAATCGTTAAACTTTATCAAAATGCGTTTAATTATCTGACTAAAGGCTTCCCCAGACAGTCGCAGTAGGCATAACGAGTATTCGTTGTGCTGGATTCTTTATAAAGAAATAACGTCTCTGACAATATTAACTGATTATAAAGACTATTGTACCGCGTTAATACCTCATCTAAGACTTCTAAGTAAAATATTAAAAGGGGTAGTACATTTTAAATCCTATCACTTGGATACCAGTATCCTACGACGATCATTTTTTCTTCGTATGATACTGGTTACCAAACTCTGGTATCATACACGGCCGAAGGGATTTTAAGTATGAAGTGAAGACATAGTAGTCGCCTCATTCTTTTGTTTTTATTGAAGTTAAACTTCTTGAGGCGCGTTATGAAAAAATTATGAGAGTGAAATTTTAAGACGCGCGCGCATCTGTAACACAATTGTTACAAGTTGCAGCTGCGTAAGCCAAAAGTAAAACAAATCGAAGCTACGATAGTGAAATTTTATCGCGCGCATCACTGTAACAATAGTAACAGGTTGAAGCTGCCCGCACAATAAATATCAGACGGACGGACGGACGGACAGACAGACGGACGTATAACTACTAGAAGTACTTATAACTTCTCACGCGCATACACACTTAAATATTTTTTTAACATCATGCTACTTAAATAAATGATGTTAAAAAAATATTAAGAATACTCGTTTTGAGTTTTGGCGGGAACGAGCCAACAACATGTCGTGCTGCAGTTTTATTTACACGAAACTTAGTTGTAAACCGAGTTAAATTGTATAATTCCGGTGGAAAGTTATCTAATTTAGTTCCGTGAAAGTGCACAAGTGTAGTGAAAGTAAAAATCAGTGTCAAACATGGACTTTTCTCGTTGCCTCCAAAATCTCCTACAAGGTTATAGTAAAGTAGCCACCGCTTTACTATGACCCCTGACTTGACAAACTGTGACTTGACGACTTGACCATCTTGAAACACTTTGAGCCCGATTTCTGTAAATCGGGCCATAACTTGATGCAAAATATTACTTGATACTGGCTATATGCACAAACCGTGCGAAGCCATAACTGAAGAAAAAAATAAAAAAAATACTCGTTTTTATTCGCCATGTAACAAGAAAACCTAACTTACGAAAGTTTGTTGCATGGTATTTGTTGTTTGTGTAGGTACTCAAGGCATACATAGCCCTAGGCTTCAAACAGCCCCGGATCTACAATTTTTTTACGCGGGGCAAAAACTGAAAAATTCTGCCCCCGCCAATTTTTTTTAATTTTTACCTTTATTATCTTTATAATTTCAGTTAACAGATGGATGTCCACTAATTGATTGACTTTCGGAAATAATGGATCCATCACTGTTCTTTTTGTGTTAAGCCTATTTCTTTCTTGTTTGTTTGTTTGTATGTTTATTTATTATTTGTACCCCTGGGTCGAGTTGATATAAAAAAAAACCAAAGTGTTCTGTACTTCACTATCACTATCACTACATAATATCACTAGTCACTACATAGTATAAACCATCTTAAATCATAGTATAAACCATATAAATCGCTTTTTCTGTCCCCATGTCCCTATATCCCTTTGTATGCTTAAATCTTTTAAACTACGCAACGGATTTTGATGCGGTTTTTTTTAATAGATAGAGTGATTCAAGAGGAAGGTTTATATGTATAATACATGCATAATATAGCCGTGCGAAGCCGGGGCGGGTCGCTAGTTTACTATAATTTATTCTGTGGTCAAAGTTAAAGTTAAGTTAATAATGAGTTGAGCATTCGTCTTATAAGTGTGAATTTGGCCGCCCCTTGGTCGTGCCGCCCGGGGCGTGGGCCCCGGTCAGCCCCCCCCTAGATCCAATGTTCCTTGTATGTAGTACGAGTAAAATTTTCTTTCTATAAAAAAACATAATGGCTAACCGTTTACTTTGCTAAAATGCTACAATCAATAAACACAATAAACACGTTTTCCAAGAAAATGTTCTTCATTTCTTTCATCCAATACGAAATAAATCTCAGTTTATTTTACAAATCTTTTCTTCCGCAAATAATACTCTCAAACATTTACCTTTGCACAAATAACTCTTTAAACTAATTGATTTAAATATATCCCCACCGTTCCGGAGGCACTAATGGTGTAATTTTGTACAATTTTCCTAATTAAAAGACAACAATAGCTCTTGTGAATGAACCATTTATCAAGAGTACCTCTTTTTGCTGTAACATAAGTTCTTTGTAATGTTTTGAGTTTCCTTTCTTTCGGGTTTATTTATGGTGGTCTACGCTGCAACCGCTTTTTGCTGTTTACTTTTAATTATATTTTGAAGGTTTTGTTGAGATTTGTGAGTTTTAAAATTGCTTCTGCACGAGTTGTAGTAACACCTTTATTTTATTATGGTCAGTACAAACATTGACGTGACGAAAAAATTACAAATTCCGAGTCGTCTGCAACGCGATCTGAATTAACAAATGAAACACTCTTTATAGGAGAATTGCATGTTGCTTGCAATGCTTCGTTCTCGCGACTATTCGCGTTCGGTTTGTCGAGGGCTTTATTCTGAAAGATAACTCCAAAAACCTAATAAGAATAACTCATCTCCGTACACCTTCCCCCATTCATGTGCTAATCGCCAAAAAACCAAATCGTATTATTTTGGCTATAAAACGTTTTTCGTTTAGAACCGGATCATAAAAACTTCTGATTGAGATCTCCAGAATATCATTTACATAAATATTGCGTAAAATTCAGATTCAATGAATAACGTATTAAGTTCAGGCATACGTTTGTAGGTTGGAATATAAAGTTGTTTAAGTTTTAAACGAATTCATACTTTATTTTCATTAAGAAACTAACCTGTCTTCAGTTGAAAACGTGAGCGAGAGACAAATCAGAACATCTCCAGTAGCGGCCTAGATGTAATAATTTTGCCAAAGAAAAACAGATCCTGCACAAAATATCAAAATAAAGGTCCCAAGAAACTTCATTATTTTAAAATGTCTATGAATAAAAAATCAAGCCAAACTATACGGAAATCTACATTTTTACCTCAGAATTCACCTTATGACACAGGAAGCCAGCGCAAACGCAATTTCCCGCTATATTTTCCTCGTGAAAACGAGTTTGCTTCGCCGGATATCCTGAAAAACTTTAGTCAACTTAGATACTATTTATATTTTACGGTTTGTGATTTTACCTTGTATTTATTATGAGAACTCATTTTATTTGTATCGAAGACAACAAATTGCACACACATGTAGAAATGTTCTACACTCACACAGGTGCAGTATTATGTGTTAATTGAACGTATAACTAATAACCTGAGATTGTTTCTTATTATTTCACATTTTGACCTGTAAGTGAGAATCGCAATCATTGATATGTTTCAAGGTAATCTGTTATTATAATCAAAGTAATAAGGTTTAAATTAGCATTTTTGATAACGGCGTGTAGGGCGTTTTGTTTCGATGGTAATGCGGTTTGGCGGTGTGCCAGAGTTCACGTTTATTGCCAAATATGCTTCCAGACTGTGTTGTTGCAAGTTTTAAATGCATCTTTTTGGTAAGGGTTTTGTTTTAGCTAGATCAAAGACAAGCAAATAATTAAGATTGTTCTCGTATATCAATGTATTTGTTCTTGTATATCAATGACTTTAACTGTAGAAATACTAACGGAAAGACCTAGTTATTAATCCTAGCTTAGTATTTTTCTTTATTTATGCCTGTCTGCAATAACTCTAATTTATTTATTTATAATTTTAACATTAAAAATAATATTAGACAATAGCATTGGCTTTCCTTCCATGTGAAAGCTCGTGCGTTAGTATGTTTGTTATCTCTGCACGCAAAAATTACTAAACCAATTGCAATGAAACTTGGTATGTAGATTGCTGGTTATTAATGTTTTTTTTTACAAATGATAGGTCAGCGTTTAACCTGGCTGATGCGGTCTAAGATTTAGCAGGTGCAGATTGGGCACGCTTTCCTAAAAGATCAATCTGTTCACTCACGACTTGAAGACGCAGAATTTGTACATGTCATACGTCGTATTACTGGTTTAAACTTTTTTTAATTAGCGGCGATATCAATAGACTCAGTTCACTTTTCAGGGTCGAAAGTGTTTACTGAAAATGTAACAAGCAGACAACACTAGGGCCGTCCACTTCCATAAAAAATCCAAAATATCCTTTTAAATCAAGACCCTGTGCATGGTATATTTTTGAGATAATTCGAAATTCTATTTCAGCTTATTGTCAAAAAAGTATGAGTAGGTTTAGTAAGCTTAATCCAGATTTGCAATATTGCCACAAGAGGCCATAAAGCTTAATAATAAAAAAAGTTTCTAGGTCAAAA
The DNA here is from genome assembly GCA_907269075.1 of Idaea aversata. NCBI lineage: Eukaryota > Metazoa > Arthropoda > Insecta > Lepidoptera > Geometridae > Idaea > Idaea aversata. The sequence goes on from OU026100.1 coordinate 4,832,945, forward strand.
ATAACTGTCAATCAATTTGTCAAACTGTTCTTGGACGTTTGACCATATCGCACAAATATAAAATAGCTGACGCTTCTATTTTCGTTAAAAACATTGAAGTGAAATAATGTAATAAACGCTTAGAGATGAAAGGACATCTTATTTATTTGTTTGTTTGCTCTTGGCTCGAGGAAACTTAGCTTCCGACGTAAAATGCAAGGTATGTTCATTTCAATTTTGGTAACTGACACGTCTTGCGTAATCTATCTGATTAAGGGCTTTTCAAGGTTTTGCCGCTTAGCGAAAATGGTAATAAGGTTAAAGAACGTTTAATGAAGGCTTAAAGTTTAATAAGTAAGTAAGGCTTATCCCAATTTATGAAAGAATACAGACACTTGATCCTGATCAGTGATATGTCAACCAGAGGATCCTACAATAATCTATTTTAAAATTAAATAGGCTCTTCTTACTTATTACTTTAATGGCTCTTCCACATTACTGACACAGTTTGTATATTCACTACATTTTAAGCTGTGATAGATTGTGCGATCTACTAATAACAAGCCTAATAACGAACAATCATTGGGTCGAAAACGTCCTTTTTAAAACAGACCTTCAAATAATGGCAGATTCACTTAGGAATATGGTTTCCCAATAAAATGTTCTCCCCGCAAAAGCTTTACATTGCCAAATTGGAATCGTAAAATGGAAAAATTCAATCACCTCAAAGTATTCACCGTAAAATTTTGCAGTAAATTGACATTCGCACATGGAGAGTGAATTGAAGAACTAGTGTGGTTTCCCAATGTAAACCAACATTCCAAAGTAAGGTTCTAAACACGAACTTCCTTATTTATTGACTTGATAACGTCTTATAAGTCGATAAACACCGGCACTCAAAAAAAATGTGACGTCATCGTTTTCGTTAACCAGCAACGTGCAAAAAAACATTAATGGTAACCATAGCAACAATAATATGTGCTATGGTTACCATTAATATTTTTATGAGGTTATCACGTAAAATTATCGTCCGTAAAACAACTTTACAGACAAACATTTTTTTATTATTAAGAGCCTACACTTCCCCGCTGGTAAAAGCCTCTCTACCTTACTTCCATTGATCGCGATCTGTACCTTTTGCACGCCAGTAATTCCTATAGTAGTTTACGAACTGCATTCCGGAAGTTAAAATACAGGTGCAGTTTGCACTGTTATACCAATGCCACCATACCTATATTATTTATCTGCCTTCACCTTCAAGTAGTAGTACATTTGCACTGTTTCTGGTTGCCAGTGTCATTGGACCATACAGTCTTCAAGCCTCCAAGTGAAGAGCGCAATTCGATTGGTACTGACTACTGACTTAAGAGGAAAGGGTACCGGGGGCTCTCTCCATACAAACTATTACAAACGTAGTCGACTGTTTTCTCCCTGGATGATGATACTAGAGCAAATATTTTTGGTGCATAAATTACCATACTGCCATACTGCCATGACCCCTATTTTTTGTTTTTTTTTTAATCTTAATTTCTATGATAATTAGAAAATTAAAAAGAAAAACAAAAATAGGGGCATAGCCAACCATGGCAGTTATAGGTTTTAAGGCACAAAAATATTTGTGGTTTAAATTTTATACCTTGGGCTCTTAATTAATTACGACTGAGAATCGTTATAGCATCCACCGTAGAAACTTTACAGCTCCAACATGATACTTCTTCCGATTTTAAATAATATTCTACAAAAAAACGATATTTTTGAATTTGCAGTCCGTGTACCTACAACATAGAGATTTCTAGAAGTAACAGCAACAAAATGAACTTCTGTCTGTCTGTAGTAAATTACTTGAATAACTTCAAACGAAAGTGCTTAAGTTGGATACAAACAACGCTTTCTTCCTACTTGCATTTTGTTGGGGATTCTGAATGTTACAAGAAATTGGGGAAATTTCCTCTTAGTTGTAGAAAGGATTTCAGATTTTGGCAGAAAACTTAGTTTTTTTTTTGTATTTGTAGTAAAAAGTTATTTAAAAACGGGATTTTACCATGTTTATTGTTTTTATTTTGTGGTGATTTAAACTCCAGTCATGGTGAAAATGATTTTTGTAACAAAGTAAAAATAATATTCACAAAGTAAATACAATAAATATGGAAAATAACCCCTTTTCAAGTAGTTGTACAGTGAAAATAACTATGATAGTTTAAAATAATTGGGTACCTACGGGTAGGTACTATGGTAATTCAAATTTAAATATTTCGTAAAAATAGGAAAAACTACTTAAAAACGCATCATTAGGTAAATATTTGCTGTATTGTCCACCTGTTTTTTTTTTTTTTGTAAACTTTTTAAACTCACACGATTTGTATTCATAGTAATTATTTTCTCGGTTTTTATTTTCATTTGTATTTTTTTAGCTGCACTTATTACCCGCAAGTACGGTAAAAAAATCTTGCGTGAGTATTGCCAGTATCAAAATAACATTTATCGGTCGGCTGCATAATTGCAGACCCGCCGAAGAGCTCCAAAACGGCTGTTATAAGAATGTTTTCAACACGAGCAAGATTCTAGACACCATCTTTAGGTGAAGTTTAAAGTCTTCTAACTCATTAATTATTCAAACAAAAATTATTAGAGTGATGAATGCTCATCACTCTAATAATTTTTGTAATAGTAATTTTCGAACTTTACCGAGGGCTGCAATTATGCAGCCGACTGTACACAAGTCAAAATCATTTGGCAAAAAAATTGTTTTCGTTCCAAAACAGTCGCTTTTAAATCAAACATGGCCGTAATTATTGCATATTAGTCCACAAAAACCAGTATTCATACATTCATATACATAAAAGGAAGAATCCCTTAAGATGGAAACACATTATCGGACGCGTCCGACAGCCGCGACTAACAGCCGCGACTGACTGATATGTGTGCAGGGTCGTTTGGCATCCAGCGGCCCAAATCGCTATAAGACGTCCGAACCAGGGATGTTATGGAGCTCCGTAACCGTAACCAAAACTACCGGATATCCGAAATAAAAACATATCCGTAACCGTATCCGTTTCACGATTTTTGGATAGTTTCGTATAAATAAAATCAAACTAATACATACTATTTGTGTTTATATTTTATTTCAATCTATAATATCCGTAACCGAAACTATCAGAAAGTAACGGATAATTTTATTTCTATATCCATATCCGTATCCAGATCCGAAATATCATATCGATAATATCTCTGTCAAGTTCAAATGCTCAAGGGTGGCTGGCCCAAGGTTACGTCCGCGACTTACGTCCGAAAGTGTGCACAATTCATAAATTTATCATTACACAGATGCCTCTAAGTAGCGGCTGTCAGACGCGTCCGTAAGCCGCGTCAGAAAATGTGTTCCCAGCTTTACACTGCACTGCAACGTTTGCAGAGTTTCCAACCCATGTGTTACGTCACAAGATGGCGGCAAGGTCGCATCTCAGATGCACCTACGCACGTGTAGAGTGTATAACGGAGATAATTTTATACGAATAAGATTATGTTATAATTATATTGCACTTGATTACAGTTATCACAATGTTTAAATGTGCGATTCGGTAGTTTCCAGCAGTAACGAAAATGGTAGATAATTAGAAGTTTCAGAATTAGGAGTGATTCTCATTAGACCGGCCCGTGCCCGGAGCGTGCGTGCAGGGATTTGAAACGTTACATACATTTTGTATGAAGCAATTAGAACACCGTGCATGATCCGTGTCCCGTCCCTGCCCGGACGACGCTCGTCTACTCCACGAATCCGCTCCTCAGCGGCTGATAACCCGGTGTAATATAAACGTGCAGCACGAACGGGCTCCGCTCCGTACACGGCCCGGTTTAATGAGAATCATACCTTACTAATTTTAGCTTCGGGTGGCCAAAGGTTTAGCTCCCATTTTCTTTGATTTGACATACTATGTTTGTTTCCAAGAATTGACCTCTATCAGCAATAGTATATATTGGTATAAAAATATAGGATGATTATTTTTTTGCAAATCAACAGGTTCGATTCCTGGCTAGGGTAGTGACGTTTTCAAAAATCTAATGATGCAGTTTTAGTTTTTATCAAAATCGGGCACGCAACTCCTTTCAGCATTTTTAGCTATCTCTTATAGTTTAGGATATAGCCCTGAAGGCCCACATAAAAAAATCATCCTGTACAGCCGTGCGAAGCCGGGGCGGATCGCTAGTTGACAGATAATTTATTTAATGTAAACAACATAAATTGACATAAAATTAAACGCTTTAGGTTGATTAAAATTAAATTGATTCATTATAACGTTACTTTTTACTTGTTGGCAAGAACTCGTTATTAATTTTATTATGACATCTGTTTTATTAGAGTTAAACGTCAAAGCTTAAATAACAGGTATATTTTATTTAAAAATGGCTGTCTGTAAAGTCTTAGGAAAACATTGACGAAATAATTGAGACTTGAGACGCGAGACTTGAGACTTGACAAATGGTTGTCTGTAAATTATCTTGTCAATAACGGAACGTGGGCGGAACGTGAGCGTAACGTGATACTTTTTTATGAGTGCTGCCGGTGTTCATCAATTTATTAGATGTCATCACGTCAAAAATGGTTGGTAATTTTACGTGATAATGTCATAAGAAAACATTGATGGTAACCATAGCAACGATGATACGTTGCTATGGTTACTTTGTCAACAACTCATGTTCCCGTAACACGACAACGTTGCTATGGTTACCCACCATGTCAATAACATGACACTTTTTTGTGAGTGCAGTACGGTGTTCATCGATTTAAAAGACGTTATCACAAAATAAACTTATCCTGTCCCTTTGTATTATTTCAGAACGGAATCACAGACTGCCTTTTTTAATAGAACGCGCGAAAACCCGCAGAGCGCAACAAAAATAAATTCATCTCCTCTAAAATTTCAGTCAAAATTTCCAACAAACTCCTGAAAATATCTAGAATAAAACGTTCCGTCTTCAAAGTTGATGGAATATGTAAATGAAGGAATACGGAAGCGTGGTGGTAGCTTTTGCAGTCGTTTCTCTGCAAGCAAGTTACTCGTAACTTATAAGCAAAATTTTGCGACCTTGCCCGATAAATCTACTGCCCGGAATATGGGACGTAAAATGTTAACCCGGGTTCTAGGGTTGCCAAACTTAAAAATTAATTATAAATACCTATTTATAATTAATTTTTAAGTTTGGCAACCGGTATTGTCGGCGTGACTTTTCCCAAAAAATATACCTATATTTTTTGGGAAAAGTCACGCCGACAATAAATAAAATTATTTAAAATGTTATTTTTTGATTTTTTGGTGGAACACCAGCATTCACAAAAAAAGTGTCACGGTAATATTGTGTGACGTCATGCGTCATGGTAATATTGTGTAACGTCATGCGTCATGGTAATATTGTGTGACGTCATGCGTCATGGTAATATTGTGTGACGTCATGCGTCATGGTAACATGATCATGACGCATCCGTTCCCATTAGGAAACAGAGTATTTCATAATAATATCGCTCATCTGAGTTTGTGTTATGGTGACGAGTGACGAAAAAAAGAAAAATATAGTAAGTGTATAAAGGAGTAACAAAAAAATCTCAATTTATCAACTTTTTTTATGACGTTGTCACGTAAAGTTATAGTCTTCATATTATATGTTTAATTAAAATCGTTCCAGTTGTTTCAGATCCTATTTGTAACTTCGAAAATGGGATTTGCCTGTGTTCTCTTATATTGTGGATATTTCGGCACTGTTAAAATATAAAATTAATATTTCAGGACATATTACACATCGCCATCCAGCCCAAGCTAAGCAACTTAATGCTTGTGTTATGGGTGCCAGATAACGGATAAACTACTAATATACTTTTTTTTTTTGTAAATATATACATATACTCGTATTATACATATAGGAAACACCCAGAACCAGAAACAAGAATTTATGGTCAGCATAAATACTTGTTCCCGGCGGGAATCGAACCCGCAACCTTCTGCGTCGCAGTCGGGTGTTCGCCCGACGCGCCACAGAGGTCGTCGTGTTGCAGGCGCCATGTTCACGATAAATGGTAAAAATATATCCCGTTTTAAATAACTTTAATAGAAAAAATAATTAGTTTAATATTCAGTAGGTATCATAATATTAGATTCGGTCATTTAATTACGGGTTTCAATTTGAATTTAATTTTATATTTTACTGATGTTCGTATGGATCGGAATGCTGGGGCCGTTAAGAAGAAGGATGAGAGAAGATTGCATGCAGCGGAGATGAGAATGTTGAGATGGATGTGTGGAGTAACGAGGATGGATAAAATAAGGAATGAGTATAGTAGAGGAACCCTGAAAGTAGCACCGGTTACTGAAAATGTAAAAGGGAACCGTTTGAGTTGGTATGGACATGTGATGAGAAGAGAGGAGACGCATGTGACTAGACGAGTGATGAGGATGAATGTAGAGGGATGGAGAGGAAGAGGACGACCAAAAAAAAGATGGATGGACTGCGTAAGATAAGACATGAGAGAGATGTATGTCAGCGATGACATGACGACAAATAGGAGTGAATGGAAGAAGAAGACATACTGCGCCGACCCCAAATAAATTGGGATAAGGGCAGGAAAATGATGACTGATGTTCATTTACTGTGACATTTCTTACAAACTATGGTTGTGTGAGCAAGGTTTTGCGACCTTGCCCGACAGATCCACTGCCCGGAATATGGGACATAAAATGTTAACCCAAACTAGGGTTGTCGAGCGTAAGTGAATTAGCCGACTGCGCGACGCAAAGGGGTGGTAATGTGTTTATCAGACTATGCCTAAAATCCTACTTATATAGAATTCTCGTGTCGCGGTGTTAGTTGCCAAACTCTGAACGGCTGAACCGTTTTGTATGAAATTTTTTGTGTATACGCGGTCTGAGATTCGAACATCATTTTTTTTTCTTTTTGTATTTGTTTTAGTTTTTGTAAATATATGGCAAAAAAAACGTTTGCCGGGACAGCTAGTGTATGTATGTATGTTTGTTTCTTTGTGGCACTCTAGAGCACAAAAAAATCCGATATTTTGATATTTATTATAAATATCGGATATTTTCGAACCCTGCTCTAGAGACCAAACGCAGGGGAGATTTTGATATGTGGCACGTCATTAGATTCGCCATGCCACCGCGAGTGACAACCAGAACATAACAATTTGAACAATACAAAATGGCGGATTTTGGACGCCATATTGTTTTATAACTTTTTAACGTTCACTAATTCGGCTAAGTATTTTAAATGTCTTGATCTGGAGTACCTAACTTAACATAAGTATTAAGTACAGGTACTTCTGTAAATTATTTCGGTACTTCATAATAAGGTCAATTTAAGGCACTATAAGATAATCAGCATTGAAAACCAGCTCGGAAACGTGATTCAGATACAATCAAGCTAATGTATTCCATTCGCTATTTGCTTTACCATCCATGTTACAAGCCTAGTAGCTGAGTTTGGACTAAATGTCGTCTAATATTTATTAGAGTCAATTTACTAGCACTTTTTAGGGTTCCGTCCCGTACCCAATGGGTAAAAACGGCACCCGTTTACTAAGACTTCACTGTCTGTCTGTCACCAGGATGTATCTCATGAACCGTGATAGCTAGACAGTTAAAATTTACACAGATGATGTATTTCTGTTGCCGCTGTAACAACAAATAAATAAACAACTAAAAACAGAATGTAATGGTACAGAACCTTTCTTGCACGAGTTCGATTTATTGATAAATCTAGAGATAAATCAAATTACAGTGAAACCAGATTCATTTTTGTAGTGAAAACTTCTTATGGCGCGTTGGGCACTTTTGTGGGTGAGCATTTTCAACCGATCTCGCGACAGATTTTGACGCGACAGATGAGATTTTATTTGTGTTAGTCTTTTTGTTTAACTTATACTGCCATCTATTACACAAATTGAGAAACTTAGTTTCTAGAAAGACCGCTATTCGAATGTAGATGGCGCTGATTTAAATTTTTTACTGCCATCTAGCGAATAAAAAATAAACTATATTTGTTTAAGTGAGTGCTAATAGATGGCAGTAGCAGATCGTTTCAAGAAATATTCTATGAGAAATAACAAGTTTATTGTTTTCACTTCTGCCTGCACTCCCGGAGTGCGCTGTTTTTTTTTTCTAAGATAGTTTCGAGTACCTCAATAGATGGTGGGCTTATAGCCACCGTAGTAATAATTTTACTCGTTACATACAGCCTCATCTTTACTTTCATCGATTTTTACTGGTCAGAGATTTATATATATTTTATCTATGATGTAAATAAAGATGTAGCTGCCATATGGATAGAAAAAAGGACTATGTATTTCCAGATCCCTCGATAGCGAAGCATCTGTAACTAGTCCCTTTTTAACTTAACCTAATGACTTACAATATAAAATAAATAGGGCATATTTTATCGCATAAAACAATTTGCAGCAATGACTCAATAAAAACAGCAACTAATTCCGCAAGTAACAAGATAATGCAGATAAAACGCATAATCCTTCGGTCATGTTTAATTAGCGAATTAATACGATGAAATACATTCATTTTTAATATTAATTTTATTGCGCAGACAATGTTGTCATTGTATTGAGTTTAAATTTTTGATGAGCGACAGCCCTACCGGTTTCGTCCGAAATAGGGAAGTTTAATGACAAGCTGGAAACTCGTAAAACATCAAACGTTTCAGGGGTGTGTCAATTTTAAATAAATTAAATATTTTATTCGGTCGCGTTTTGCGAAATGAGATTTATTTTTGAAGAACTTTCAGTATAAATAATCAGTGCAACAGTGCCACCTAGCCCCAAGCTAAGCAACTAGGCTTGTGTTATAGAGGCCAGTATAAACTTTTATATTGTTTAATACATATAAACTTTAAACACCCAGACCACAAACCGATGTTTAGGGATTAGGACACTAGGCCGTTTTTACAGGATGGTTAATTTGAATGGGGCGGAGGTAGATCCTAGAACCGCAATAGCTACGAGAAAACGTTTTCGACCTTCCCTTATTTTTGAAATAATAACTAAACTTAGTACCTACCTCTAATAACTATAGAGTATATATTTTTAAATATTTATATTTTTTTTTAATTAGTTTTAGATTGGATTTGGAATTAAGGTCATCATAAAAAAAACACAAGAAGTTAGGGTTGGCGAGTCTTGAAATTATATCGGGTGAATGTTTTTAATAGTCTTATAGACAGAAATCCTAGTAAGTAAACTTTTTAAACTCACACGATTTGTGTATGTGTATTTGTTATACCTTCACGCAAAAACTACTGGACCGATCGCGATGAAACCTGTATCTAGATAGCTGGCGACCTAGCTGGATTAACACATAGGCTACTTTTATCCCGATATTCTCACGGGAACTTAAGCGGGTGAAATCTGAAAGTTTGGATGTATTAATAACTTTTGCTAACAAATAACATTATAAAAGTCATACTAAAGTTGACATCCCTACCCTTTGACCTACACCCAAAAACAGTACCCCTAAACACAGCAAGTTAGACCTTATTACGATGACATACAGTCCACTTCAGACCACACCGGCCAGTATCGTCAATAACCCGATTCAACGATGTTTTTCATTACAGTCCCAAACTTAGTACATTTTAGTTTCACCTGCTTGCTGGGTTCCTTCAAAATCGCATTTCGAGATGGATTGATAGAGATGGTTGAAGTTTCAAAGTTTCCGAGTGTACCTAATTCTTGAAAGTTTTAGAGAAATCTGGAACATGGTATTGATTTTTGTAAGTTTTGCTTAGGTTTCACTGATATTATTGGCCTGTCTTATCTAGGTGATTTATACGGCCACTTTAACCCATGCTATACAGGGCGTTGTAGTGCCTGGGACATTTACTTGCGAACCCTTTTAGCTTTTAGTCGACCGTTTACAAAGGAACGAATACGTCAATGCGTCGGGAGTCAACTAAGCCGCGGATTTTTATCACGATGTGAGATATTTGTCTGCGCTTCCTCTTTCCCTATATCCGTCACAAGTTATGACGTCATATTTCTAACGTTAAATTCGTATTTTGTTTTTGCAAGTGGCTCCCTAAACTTCTGAGATCCTGACCGATTATGACATTTTCCACCCATGTCAAAACTAAATATTTTTATATAAACAGTTCGCAATAGAATATCCATTTGTTCGTATGAAAACTTCCCTGTTGAGGTCCCAAAGGCATTCTTGTCCGCGAACGTAGCCCCGCCTTCTAGGCTTATGTTTTTATTGCACCCCTAATATAACCATCCCTCGGCCTGCCTACATAGCTACACCCCTGTTAGAAAGAGACGGCAGTATAAGGCAGTTAACTTGTAAGATGGCCTTTTATTATCTTTCTTCTTTTTCTTTCACATGTAAAGTTACAAGTTACTACGAGTAGTAGAAGAAACTTTTGGCGGCAACGAAAAATGGCGGTTACTCTTTCGTGCGTCTTTTGTTATTGTTTATATTATTTAATTAGCGACCCGCTCCGGCTTCGCACGGCTATATTATAGATGTATTATACATATAAACCTTCCTCTTGAATCACCCGCATCAAAATCCGTTGCGTAGTTTTAAAGATCTAAGCGTACAAAGGGAAATAGGGACGGCGAAAAGTGACTTTATTTTATACTATGTAGTGATGACATCAGTAAAGAAAGTTGTTCTGAGTAATTACCGGTGACTTTTTATGTAAATTAATGTCAATTAATATGTACAGTCGCCAACAGAATTGCAGACCTCTGTAGAGTAATAAATTACTATTATTCGAATGTTTTCATTCTGATAATATATTTTGTCTAATAAATTCATAAATTGAAATTGACTTTAGGTAAACTTCAACTCGAGTAGGTAAGACCTTAGAACTTAGAGCCTTGCTTTATTGGAAAACATCGTAATAACAGTTATGGAGCTCTACGGTGGGTCTGCAACTTTGCAATTTTGTTGCCTGATTGTACCTACTAACAAGATTTTTATTTATTCAATCACACTTCATACCTACGATGGTATAAATGACGATGAGGTCTAAAATGTAGCTTGCTTACCTATAGGATACCTGTTTACTCGTGGCTTAAAGACCCCCAAATTTACAGAAAAACCGTCAGGAAAGACAGAAGCACGCATGCTGAAACTTGGTATGAGGCTACATTAAGAGTAATATAGGCTACTTTTTATCCCTATATTCCCACGGGATGGTGAGTGACGCGGATGACACTGCGAGACGCTGCTAGTTCTGATATAAAATATTACAGGTCAGCGTTTGACCACTATCACACCGAGACGATGCGGCCTAAGATGTAGCACGCTTTCCTAGAAGATACCTATTCACTCGCGACTTGAAGACTTCCTAATTAAACACGACGCAAGCAAATGATTTTATTCCCTTGCAGTACGAATAAGGAATGACAACGTAAGACGCTTAGTGCGGAAGCAAATAAATCCGTAAGTAAATAAATGTAGACTGCCAGACTTTACAGTGGAACTCCCTTGACCTTCAATGGAACTGGTGCATACACAATTGTTATCTTCGTTTCGTTATCAAGTAGGTACAATCAACGGTCAAAAGTCTCTTCCCACCGTAACGTTTACAATCCTGTGCAGCACTATTTGAACATTAAAACAACGTAACCTGTAGATCGAATCCACGTCGGTAGGTGTAGCGGGTGGCGGCTTATACCACTCACACAACTAAACACATAGCTAACATGTTGAAAATAATTATCACACTGGGTACTTTTAATTCAAGTATTTATGTTTGTGTGTAACGTCTATTAGAAGAAGGTCGTAAGTCCAATACTTGTTGATAGTATTATTGTAGCAAACTGATAAAGGGCTTAATGACCCATACTATACCTAGCAGCAGGCCCCAATATTTTTTTCAATTCGAACTAGTAGTTCCTGAGATTAGCGTAAAAGTTGTTTGTTTGTTTAGGTGCACAGAAGTAGCCCTCAACGGCTTGCTAGTATAATATGTGGTATAATTACCAATGACCCTGTATACCTACCTACGTAAAGTAGGTTTATCTGTGCAATTTGACGAATAATAAATACACAAATGTTATCAACATCACCTCTATTGACTCTGGCGTTATCATTGCAACTTTGATTACATGCAACTACTTTCAGTGGATCTAGATACGGTTGCCACCCGAACTACATTCGATTTTCATTGTTTATTAAGTGGCTATAATGTATAAATTGTATTTAAACACTTCCCCACTTAAGCGGCTTATATTTGTAAAGTATTAAGAGGGTAAACATGCCGCATACTTATTACTTATCTATACAAAAATAAATAGTTATTTTCTTGCCTTAATATTGTTCGATTTCGGTGTTTCTTTTTTTAACTGACTTCAAAAAAGGAAGAGGTTCTCAATACGTCGCGTTCTTATTTAGTAGTATACTATGTAGTGATAACGTCTTATCACTACATAGTATAAAATAAAGTCACTTTTCGCTATGTCCATATGTCCCTATTTCCCTTTGTATGCTTAGATCTTTAAAACTACGCAACGGATTTTGATGCGGTTTTTTTAATAGATAGTGTGATTCAAAAGGAAGGTTCATATGTATAATACATGCATAATATACCCGTGCGAAGCCGGGGCGGGTCGCTAGTAAATTGATAAACACCGTACTGCACGCACAAAAAAGTAAGACGTCAAGTGCCTTTGTCAATGACGCTCACGCTCACGTTACGGGAACGTGAGCGTGAGCGTTATTGACAAGACAAGGCAACGTATTATCGTTGCTATGGTTACCATCAATGTTTTCTTAGGACGTTATCACGTAAATTTACCGTCTGGGAACCGACTTTAGGTACAGACAACATTTTTTTTTTTTTTTTGTGTTGGTAAATCTTTTATTATCAAGTCTTGAATTTCTCCTAGGTACTTTAATTTTTTTTAATAGTAATACATGTAGAATATAAACTATTCAAGCTATTAACATCAAAATAATTAAGTACATATTATTTGATTGCAATTTAAGGAATGAAAACGGACCTTTGTATATGTGATACTCTTAACCAACTCTGAAAACATTGGACAAAATTGAGTGGGGCTCCCATACAACATGGTACTTACGGAACCCTTCCTGCGCAAGACCGACTCGCACTTGGCCGGTTTTCAAACGAAATAAACCTCTTTGTAGACTCAGTGTTAAAATGTCAGGATATCACTTGAGTTTTGTGTTCACTTCACTTTTAATTGACATACTCGTAATATTGAATTCAACTTATTGACGGCAAAAACACGATCTTTCGTTTTTTATAGGAAGTATTCAATATTTATTTGATTTTAATGTAGGGGCTATCTTTTATTTATGTACCTATGCTTTTACAATTTTAAGTAACCTACCCACCTAATTAGACCACAAAAGTCGTATCATTATTAATGAATCGCCAAAAATGTGTTCCTTGTTTTTTTGACCTGATAACGTCTAGTAAATTGACGAAACATCTGCATTCACAAAAAAGTATCACGGTAATACTAATACTATGTGACGTCATGCGTCATGGTAACTTAGGAAACAGAGTATTTAATAATAATAATATCGTTCATATAGGCTTTTGTTATCATAAAAGACTAACATCTATTTTAATGATAAACCATCTGTACTACCATATGGGATTTGATGTAAAGTTTATGAAAATATAAATTTTGTACTTGTTTTTTCTTTACAATCGCAGTAAAATTGAAAAAGCTCAAAAAAATGACGATTTTTTTAGGATTTTCGAATGATTTTTTTCTATCGAGGCAAATCACACTAATCTTGTTTCGAAGTGTATGACAATACAAATCAATTGTTCACCTTAACGACACAGTAGGAATATCATTCTATGGATTTTAGTGGTTGATACCCAAAAACTGTTTCTAGGACACCTCTATCGCTGCGCCCACTTTACGTCTGTTGCATTTCCTACAGACACAGAATACATATAGTTACTATGAACTATACAGGGAAATTTTTTTATGTGGGCCTTCAGGGCTATATCCTAAACTATAAGAGCTAGCGAAAAATGCTGAACGGAGTTGCGTGTCCGATTTTGATAAAAATTAAAACTACTACAATAGATTTTTGGAAAACTCATTATCCTAGCCAGGAATCGAACCTGTTGATTTTGCAAAAAAATTATCATAGCTGATAGAGATCAATTCTTGGAAATACACAGTCATAGTATGGCAACTCGCCTTTCAGCATTTTTCGCTATCTCTTATAGTTTAGGATATAGCCCTGAAGGCCCACATAAAATAAATTACGTGTCACGTTGTTTGTGCGCGATGGACTTCTAAACTAGGTTCTTAACCGATTTTAATCAAATTTGCACACCGCGTGCAGTTTGATCTAACTTGAAACATAGGATAGCTTACATCTTAATTTATTCCGATATTCCAACGGGATCGGGAGTTACGCGGGTGAAACCGGGGAGCACAGCTAGTAATATAATAAAAAAATGGAAAGAAGAGTAAAAAAGATCCAAACGAAGCAAAAAAACTCAAATTAACTTGATATTCGGGCATATCTGCTAACATTCGGTTGTTAATCCTGAGTATTATCCCCCATAACTTTCAGACGGCTGGACCGATTTTGATCAAACATAGATATTTGTAATGTACGAATCATACCCTTTCATTTGATACCCCACTCGAGTATATCTACTTACATTCGGTTTTTGATCCTGACTTTCATCCCCCATAACTTTAAGACGGCTGAACCGATTTTGATCAAACATAGCTAAGAACACTCCCGACTAACTTATCTTTCAAACAAAAAAAACTAAATCAAAATCGGTTCATCCGTTTGGGAGCTACGATGCCACAGACACACACACACACACACAGACACGTCAAACTTATAACACCCCGTCGTTTTTGCGTCGGGGGTTAAAAATCATCCTGTATACTAACACGAGTAAAACGAGTATATTTTCACACGGTCTATAACCACAAACAAATAAGCTATATTTAATTAAGCATTATCAGGTCTTGGTCAACGCTCAGTACATTGTGATAAAAAGCCTATATTACGCTACATATTATATAAATTTATCTTAATTACACATTGATAAGGATGTTAGGTATCCCAAATTGCAATGTTTATTTAATAGCGGTCAGACGGACGTCAATTTAAGTTTTTTTTTTAAGAATCCGACAATAATCTTTATCGTAAAAAAATAATTTTGATGATAACTATTTATAATAGAAACTAGCGACCCGCTCCGGCTTCGCACGGGTATATTATGCATGTATTATACTAAACCTTCCTCTTGAATCACTCTATCTATTAAAAAAAACTGCATCAAAATCCGTTGCGTAGTTTTAAAGATCTAAGCGGTCAAAGGGAAATAGGGACAGAAAAAGCGACTTTGTTTTATAGTATGTAGTGATAGTGATGATAACATATTGTTTGTTTATTTGCTCGTTATAGTTACAAATAGTCTAAGATCACTTTAAAAACGACCTAACGACCTTGATTAATGGATGAAAAATATTTTATATCAAATGAAATAGGTCAATAAATATATTAGTAATAGTCTAATAAATTTCAGTCCAGAATATGATCCATTTTGACGTGACAACGTCTTATAAATTGGTTTGCCGGGTGACACTTCAAGAAACTGCGTTACGCTCCGCTGACGTTATGCGCTCACAATGAGAGCGAGTGAGAGGCACGCGGGCATGGTTAGCCCGCCTAAGAGCGAGAGAGACAGACATAAAAAGTGAAAGGCACGCGTCCCTTCCACTCGAGCACAGTTGTTGTCACGTAAAACTTTCGCCCGTATACCGACTTTACAGGCAACCAGTTTTATTTTAAAGCATGTTTTGCTAGTTAACAATTGAACAAACAAACATTGCAAGTTAAATAAAAGCTTTTTAAAAATCTAGTGCAGTAATCAAATTATACCAGTGATCCGGTTTATAAAAGCAGCGCCGGCGCACGGTAGCTAAATTGTAGCTAAATCACTTAGCAGATAAATTGTATAGCTAAATTGTCCGGTAGCCACATGAGAGACCCGTAAAATGAGATGTGAAGTTTGCTCTTTTAACGCTATACTTACTATAGAGATGGGACAAGATTGAATCCGAATTCGGAATTATTCGGAATAGTTTTGGGCTTTTAGAAACGTCAGTAAACAAAGTTTATTAAAAAAGTTTTCCTAAAAGTTGTTAATCTAAGATATCACTTCACTACATAGTATAAAAAAGTCACTTTTCGCCGTCCCATTTCCCTTTGTATGCTTAGATCTTTAAAACTACGCAACGGATTTTGATGCAGTTTTTTTCAATAGATAGAGTGATTCAAGAGGAAGGTTTATATGTATAATACATGCATAATATAGCCGTGCGAAGCCGGGGCGGGTCGCTAGTAGAGAATATTTTTTTACAAATAATAGGTTCGCGTTTTACTACAATCACACCTGCCTGATGGTAGGTGACGATGCGGCCTAAGATGTAACACGCCTTCCTAGAAGATACCTGTTTACTCCCGACTTGAAGACCCCCAAATTGTACACGTCAGAAAAGACAGACGCAGGCAGCTGATTCCATATAGGTAGGGTAGTTAGGGTATTTGAAATCAGCTCTCAAGCGATTCAAGTTTAGCCTTATTCAGACCAAAGGTAAACTTTGTGAAATAGGGTTCTAGAAAAAAAGCTTCTTATTTATTTATTTTATTTTTATATTAAATCGCGATTGAAAATTTCAAGTACATTTCAAAGTCAAGTAGGACATTATAATATTTACTTAATTTTTTTAGTGAGAAAATCGACGGGGCAAGCAGATGATATTAGGCGGTAATATACGGTTCATAACAACAGCCACAGAGAGCAAAATTTGCCTAAATCATATCTTACTTATATTTTCATTATTTTATCAGTTTATTCATATTGTAATTTAATTTTGATACTCTGTAATCAGATTTCAAAATGACAATCGATAATTTATTAGTGGTCAAATGGTCGGCCTAGTGTCCTAACCCCCACCAGCGTATCCCCCCTGGTAGGTGGTCAGGCAGGAGAGTGGGACTCATAATTAAAAAAAAAAGTACGTACCTAATCATTTTTTATTTGTATTTTGTTATTATAGTGCATCAAAGTGTCATCAAATTAGCTTAAAATTCAACAGAAATTAAACCACAAAAACAAAACCTTCAACAAGTGAACTCACATAAAAGCTTGTTCAACTTAACAAACCCGGAGAATTCCGGAATTTTCGCAGACAATTTCCCCTCCCTAAAACCTGTACCGCACAGAAGCTCACTTATACAACCTTGAGAACAATAAGCGCTCCACAATGTTGATTTAATGAGCTTTTTAGGGTTCCGTATCCAAAGGTAAAAAAACGGGATCCTATTACTAAGACTTCACTGTCTGTCTGTCACCAGGCTGTATCTCATGAACCGTGTAGTATGTCTGCACTTAGCGAGTGGTCATGTGATATTGGAAAACTAATTTTACTGTATTTTACGTCTAAGTTAGGTCTATCTAAATAATAGATACGATAGAATAGATATACAGGGTTATTAGTAATTATACTAGCAAGCCGTTGAGGGCTACTTCTGTGCACCTTAACAAACAACTTTTGTTATACGACTTTTGAAAATTCGAAAAAAAAAATGAAAAATTTTGAGTTTATGTAAATTCGAAAAACAGCTGATTTTGTAAAACAAAAGTCATTAAGACTAAGAGCAATAGATAAAACTTCAAAAATAATTAAAATTTAAAGGTTAATAACCTCTCCGTGTAAGGAACAACTGATTTTCAGACAAACCTAACCTCAAAATTTTCAGTTTTAGTTTTTAAGACGTTTTCAAGTGGTCTATTATACTTTTAAGGTATTATACATCCAAAGAAATAAAAAATTTTGATTTGATTTGATTTGATTTGATTCAAAAAAATGTTCGAATTTCCAAAAGTCGTAGAACAAAAGTTGTTTGTTTAGGTGCACAGAAAAAGCCCTTAACGGCTTGCTAATACAATTACCAATAACCCTGTATAGATTTAATATAACACATAATTATTATTAGTAGGCCGACCTAATAATAATTATGTATATAATTATTATATATATTTAATAATATTAATATTAATAAATAAATATAAATTATTATTAAAAAATTAATAAATATAATTTTATATAATTAATAATAATAAAACTGTATAAAACTTAATACTTATTGGAACGAAGTTCCTTATCGCGCGTTGCGAAAGGGGGGCTAGACGGAAAAAATTAAGACCAAAAGTTGTAACGACACTTTTTGCATAGAAAGCAAGCCAGTTATTTTCGTTTCGTCTTTCTATTTCGCATTGAACAGTGTGGTGTCGCGAGTCGCGACGATTATTTCCAAAAAAAAATTACAATTCCTTCACTAATTAATCGAAAGGCACTTCGTTCCATCCGGGTGTCCCTTGAAACCTCTCAAGTTTTTATAAGTCTTCTTTTTCCTTTTTTGGACAAATTGACGGAATTATTTGACTTAGGCCTATAGAACCAAATTAAGTCGTTATAGCTAGAGAGTTGACATTCTCACAGATAATGTATTCATATTGCCGCTATAACAACAAATAAGTATTAAAATGGTACGGAACCCATCGTGCGCAAGTCCGACTCGCACTTGGCCGATTTTTTTGCTTTTAAATACTCCACGCTAGTCCACACTTAAATCAGAACCAGTCTTTTTGAATGAAGACATGAATACCGCGCGACAAATTTTAATTAAATAAAACAAACGTAGGTTTTTATATTTTAAAGCTTTTATGGTTTAATTTATCTTTGTGAACCGTTTTATTTAAGAGTTCAAACATTTTTTGGCTTCGTACGATTATTATAAATAAATATTTGATTGTAAGTCTTGACAGTAAAGCAGAAACAAATTTGGAAAATTTAAAACCTACGTGGATGAAGTCGCGGGCAAAAAAAAAATGTTTGTATTAAGTTTTGTTTTATCTTTTGTTCATCTTCTTTCTTTTATTCTCTTGCTTTCCTCTGACAATCTTTATCGAAAACTCGTCGTCGTTTGGGTCTACGATAACATTACAGTAGGAAACTCTAATTGCGCAACTCACGACGAAAAGAAGAATAACGTTTGTAAAAGAAAGAAGAGAAAAAAAAATAGAGAAAAAAAACATTACGACAAAAACCTACTACGGTAGGACAGGACCTTTATTTTTTTTTGACAGAAAAATCTCACGCTTGCCCGGCGTCCCGGTCTCAGCATTCACTTGCAGCTACAAGTAAGCTAATTAAGCTACAAGCTAAGAGTCGCTTGGGTCACGCGAGCGATCGTGTTGATTCACCAGAGCCTAAAATGTGAATGTCTATTCGATATCCGTGTACATATCAAATAGCTAGTATCCTAACAGTCTTAGTACTTATCAAAACAATTTTTCTCCAATTTTATAACATGTTCTCATTTCATGTGAATGTTTCTTCTTAAAGTTTATTATCTGTGAAATTATCATACTAACTACAAAACCATATTACGTTTTAACTCACCGTTCGATCATTCTTGAAACAATTACTTACACTGCTAATTCTTCTCATAAACAATTTAGTCTTTATTGCTATAGGATCATTTTTATAAATTGAAAGTCTGGCACATTTTTGCATAATATAAGTACGTCAGTTAACTCTAATATTGGCAGAATTTACCGCGAAATGTGGTAAATGTAACTGATTAATGGTAAACGTTGCTTAATAATGGTAAATGTGTTGATGAAATGTTTAATTTAACGTTTACTGTCAAGTTTGAAGCTTATAAGAATGTTTTATCAGTTTTCAGTCTCATAAGCCCTTTGTCATCGTTATTGTAGGTATCTTGAAATTGAAAGGGTTCCGTGTAAAGAAGGTAGCGCACAGTAGAGTGTAAATAGTGGGATTATTGTGGTAAATGCAACTGATTAATGGTAAACGTTGCATAATGACAAATGTGTTGATGTTTTAAATTTAACGGTTATTGTCAAATGTGAAGCTTTTTTAAGGTTCGTGTAAAGAAGGTAGCGCACACAGTATAGTTTAAATAGTGAGATTATTTTGGTAAAACTAACTGATTAATGGTAAACGTTGCTTAATAATGGTAAATTTGTTGATATGTTGAATTTAATGGTTAATAACAAGTTTAAATCTTATAAGGATGCATTTGTATCTGATCAGTTTTCAGTCATAAAAGCGCTTTATCTTATTTATTTTCGTAAAAGGTCGTATCGTGAAATTGAATAGGTTTGTGTAAAGAAGGCAGAACGTCACAGTTAAGTGTAAACAGTGGGTAAAATCTAGGGAACGGTGTTAAAGTTTTCCCTTTATATTGCCCGCGTAACTTTCGTTCCCGTGGGAATATGTGAATAAAAAGTAGCCAATGTTACTCTCAAGGATTCAATCTATCTTCCAACTAAGTTTCATCAAAATCGGTCCTATAGTTTCTGAGCATATTCATCACAAACAAAGAAGTCTTTTCATAAAATTAAGGGTAGATAGCGAGGAGGTAAACAAGTTTGATTGATTGACGTTTCAATACAATATCTAGTTATAAGTTAACATAAATTAGTTCACAATGGCAGGCATGACCTTATCCATGAAGTAGCTCGAAATACGGCCTAAAAAAGCAAGCCAATTAGCTGATGCTATGACAAGAAACTCAATCTTTTGTTTTGGTTTATTGTAAACAAATATTTTATTTTTAGATATTTTTTCGGTACTTTGGGCTTATTTTTTGTTACAAAAACGATGGGGTGTTATAAGTTTGACGTGTCTGAGTGTGTGTCTGTCGGTGGCATAGTAGGTCCCAAACGGCTGAACCGATTTTGATTTTGTTTTTATAGAAGGAGGTTTTCGATATATTCCCCGTTTCTGGTCCGAATTTCATGATTGTGGTAGAGCTTCAATTTGGTCCATAGAAAGATAACCTATAGCGATTTGGTCCCATACCTTACTTAAATTCATTTTTTTAAAACGAGAATAGGAAACATTATTATCTAATTAGAGTTTAAAAGAAAGAAAGAAGAGTTTTATTTACTTATATTTATATTATTATGATTAATAACTAGTTTTCTTATAAAAATGAAAATGACAATTCTCCGAATAACTGCACTTCGAGAAGCAAATTCTGTGTTATAGCATTTTTATGTTAATTTCACATAAAATCTTATGAAATTAACTTGAAGCCAGTTCTCAATATATTTTTTATCACAGTTGCTCTTAAAGTGGATCTTATTTAACCGTTTTCAGGCTCATAATCCAACGTATCACGCACGCGTGCGTTTTACATTACCTTGACACCACTAGTGTGTAAAAAGTTATCCTGATAAGTTAAATTGGTATCCTACTGCTAATTACATGTTAGGTAGATGAAACATTCTTAATTTATCTGTGTTATACTGTTTTGATGGAGTAAAAAATGTAATGTACCTACTATTGTTTGATCACTGTTATTCATACACTGTGTCCGGGACATAGCAGCGACACTAAGACCTCCACGTTTCGATAGCAATCAATCACCTGAAGGCAACCTTCAGTATAAGAATACTTACATTGTTATTCAGGTTCAGAAGTTCACTTTCAGGATGATGTTAATGTTATTTTTAGCCGACTACAAAAAAGGAAGAGAGAAATCTAAATTCGTCGTATATTAAATATGTTATTAATCGGGTTTTAAGATTAAGTAAGGGATTCTTAATTCTAATTATTTTGTTTGTTTCGCATTTAATTAATTTTGTGTTCGTAGGTACGCGTAGTAGTTTTGTTTTATATGTATACCAAAACGTTCATCTTGAATCACTTTATTTATTAAAAAACTCGTGTTTTAAACTATGTATTGATTTTGATTTTTTATTAAATGGTTTAATGATAAATTGGTTCTTATATTTTCTTTGTTTCGTAGTATATTTATTGAATTATAACTTTCAATTGTGTGGGAATATCGTGATAAAAAGTAGCTTATGATACTCCCAATGAAACAATGTATCCTCATACCAAGTTTCATCTAAATCGGTACAGTAGTTTCTGACCCTATTTAATTCAAAGGAACAAACACTCAAATCTTTCTTCTCCATGGTAATATTATTATAGATTATATTTACAAAAAAAAATCCATGGATATCCTCCTTTTGCCCTTTTTGGGCTTTGTACCAGTAATTCGGTTGCTAGTCTGGTTACAGGACTGTTTTGAAAAAACTTCGCTCACTCCCATTAACCGGATAAATTGTTTTTGTAAAGAGAAAGAGGCAATCAACATTTGGAAGGTTAAAAATAAGGGCAAATCCGTAAAAGGAAATTTCCAAATATTCATTTAGTAGCGTTTGCCCGCGTTTATAAAACACTGTGGATGGTTAGGACAATGGATAGTTTTTAGTAGGACAGTCAGAAAGGCAACAAAAGTGGAGTTTCGAAATTGTTATTAGTTTTTATTTTGTTTGTTTGAGAGCCCTGCTCAAGTTGAAAACATTCATTGCAGTTTTAAAACTCTACGATGGGCGTTAATATTTATAACTAGCTGCGCTCCGCGGTTTCACCCGCGTAACTCCCGATCCCGTGGGAATATCGGGATAAAAAGTAGCCTATAACCTTCCTCGATAAATGGACTACCTATCCAACACAAAAATATTTTTTCAATTCGAACCAGCAGTTCCTGAGATTAGCGCGTTCAAACAAACAAACAAACTCTTCAGCTTTATAATATTAGTACCTATAGATGAGAAAAGATTTTTTGTTATTTGTAAAAAGGTCTGCTGACCGATTTTGATGAAACTTAATATGAGGATACATTAAATCCTTAGAAATGACAAACGCTACTTTTTAGCCCGAAATTCTCACGGTATCGGGAAAAACAAAATATTTTTAAAGAGATACTAAAGTATCAATAGGTCTTTGTATAGACGCCCTGACACGTTTAATTCATTAACCCCCGACGCAAAAACGACGGGGTGTTTAGTAGACTGTTTAGGGTCATAATTTCGAGGTTATTTTTTCTTTTTGTAGGGATTCACGTATACCTATACCTTTTTTGTTCTATTTGTGGCTTTTTCTTTTCATAGTTTTTTTTTTTTGCTTTTTTTAGGCTTTTTACGTTCATACTACCTAGATATTTTTATTATTTTGAGTCGTGGGTTTTTTTAATTTTTTATTTTTCTTTCCCCCTTCCCATTTCTCTATGCCCTCTTGGGGGCACGCCCCTCTGTTTGAGATGTTCTTTGCTATTCCGTGACTATTTATAATATTTATACGCGAAATAGGTATGACTCTAAAAATAACGTTTATTTATGAAAATATGAATGAAAACCACATAAAATAGATATATAACGATACAAAAGCCACTAACGGACTAAGTTTATTAATAGTTTGTGTCTTTTTTTTGTTAATCTAAGAAATATTTATGAAAATATTAGATTGTCGCAAGTGAATGAGACACGTTAAATTGCCTTACAACGGCCATGTTTTAAGGGCATAGCATGTAAATCCGACGGCACGGATGGTAGGTACTAATTGCGTGCGCTATGTATTTTTCTCATTTGCATATAATTAATTTGTGCTTATTTCTAATTGTCTATTTGTAAATAGACGTATAGGTATTATTAGGTATATCAAATAGGTTAGCGTACAATAGGCTTAGGTAGGTACATTTAGTTGAAGTAGGTATATTATGAAAGTAAATTTTAAATGAAAGAGGTAGGTAATCTTCGGAATTACTGGACCGATTAAGATCATTATTTAACAGATAGAAAGCTTAATTATCAAGACGTGATAAAGACTACTATTTATTCAATGAGAAGATAATTACAAGAAACTTATGATAGTAAATGCTTAGGTGATTCCAACAGTAAGTGGGTAACTAAATAGTTTAGGTATAATTATGTTTAGGCCTAATCGTAAATTGCTCTACCCACTAGTACCCACTACCTTTAGCGTCCGTTAAACATAAAATTGCATCGTAACGTAAGTAAATAATTAATGAATATACAGTTTCTATTGTAATTATTTAATTAAAACATAAACAAAACATGGTGATTGATTGGCTATTGGTACCTATATTCAGGTTACCTAGTTATCTACCTCTAAAAAAAAAACAAAAAAAGAAGCGCGGGATCAGTCCGATTAGAAATCTCAACTAGAGATTTTCTCCTATAGAAAAATTCTACGTGTTTTTCTTATCTAAGTTAGTCAATTGCTAATTATTCATCACTGAGAACAAATTTATGTAGAGCGGCCGGCGACCGATCATCTTGAGATTGGGTGAAGATGCGGAAAGTATGCGTCTGCGCATCTCGTAGGTCAGATGTCGGGTTTGACGGGATAATTTCATTCACTGCCGATTTTTTGCACTTTTAGAACTTACCGGGTTGTTGTGGCGGCAGCAGCGGTGGCATTGAGAGCGGTGGCACAGTTGAGTGTGGCTGATGCGCGTACGGTGATACACCCGGCGACTCCGGCACCGAGTCGCAGCTGGGTGAGCCGAGACTGCGCGGCGCTGGAGGCGGCACGACGGGGCTGCGAGGCGCCTTCACCACCGGCGGCTCAGGCCGGTCCAGCTCCATGCCGGGCGGCTGCAGCCCGGCCTGCTGCGCTCGGGCACGAGCCTCGTCCTGCGCCTGTGCCCGTCTCAGTGCCGTCTGTAGCGCCATCACACGCTGCCTGTCAGCGGTCAGCCGGCACTTCTCGCAGTTGCAGTGCCTGTACTTGCAGTACCGTTTGTGCCCCTTCAGCTCTACCTTGAGCCTGTGGTTGCGGCACCGGGCGCAGTTAGGCGGCGCACGCGGCACCGCCGAGCTGGAGGCGCCTGGCTCGGAACGTTCCTCGCAGTCGTCGGGCGTCTGGCGCCTCCACGCGCTCACCGACACCATATCGGGGTCGTGGTCGGCCGTCTTCGCGGTGTAACGCACGCTCGGTGCGGCGCGCGGTCACGATGCGACTGCCGGTGATCGCCCCCCGCCCGCGCCGCTGCATACCGCCCCGCCCCCTCCCCGTCCCGCCGCCCCACCTCGACACACATGCATTTGTTACTGTGCAACTGCAAGTGCATTTTTTTTTCAATTTTGCATGATTTTTGAAAACTTTGCTCAAGTTATTTCTACTCCTGAAAATGTTAAATGTTGTGTCACCCTTGGACAGTTTTCAAAATTAAGTGATCGAAGACGTGCTTCTGCTGATTCACTTTAATAAATCTTTTTAAGCGAGACGGTCGGTGAGCCTGCATCGGTCTATAGAAAAGTAATCTAGTTCTGAAAGAAATCTAGGTTCACCCTACACATAAAGCTATACCACTTTCTACACTAATAATATAAAGAGGAAAGATTTGATTGTTTAGTAATAAATAGGCTCAGAAACTACTGAACCGATTTTGATAACACTTGGTACGGGAATACGTTGATTAATTGGGAGGAACATAGGCAACTTTTTATTTCATCATTCCACCAAGATCGAGGGTTACACGGGTTACACAAACCACAGAACGCTGCTAGTAATTCAACTAATGTGAAAGATCTTTAGACTCGTTAGTTAGTTCATTTGTTACTGCTTCACACAAAACTGCTAAACGGATTGCGATAAAAGTTGGTTTGTAGATAGCTGGATTCCTGAAATAGCACTTAAGCTACTTTTTATCCCGAAATTCCCACTGGATTGGGACTTAATTGTGGAACAGACGTGGCCGCGCCACTAGTATTGCGTAAAAATGTCCTTTACGATGTTTTACATAATTATCATTTTGTAATATTATTTTTTAAGCTATTGCATAGATTTTATCGCGGGCCTTGGGGGGAGAATCAAGAAATTCCGTATGACGGACGACAAATGTCGGACGACTTTTTTTTTCTTTTTCTATATATATATATTTTTTTTATATTTTTTTTTATAAGAACATTTACTATTATTCTCGATATAGCAATAGCTTTACCGCGGCAGTCCCCGAGTGCCACACGTTTTTTTTTAAATAACTTCTAATTAACTAAGTATATTTTATATTTTAACATTTCATTTTTAAACTTATACAGTAAGTATATATTATCTTATTCTTATCTTAATCTTATTGGAATCTAACTAGAATACGAAAACCCGAAACTTTTACACACATCGAAAACGATACACAAAAAAAAAACTTAAATTAATAAAAGGGCACAGCAATAAATGCCCAGTTCTGCGTGTGGTGCATTCGCGTGCATCGTCCAAACAGCACACGAACACACGATTCTCGTAATCACTGCGTCTGTGTGAGTGCGTCGTGGTACCTATGTGTGCGTGACTACACGCAAAATGTTGGCGCGATTTACTTAGTACTAACTATTGCACAATCTGTGGCTCAGAACGCAAGAACTCTCCAGAACTCATTCTTTTTTGGCTAATAATTAGATGAAAACGAATAGGAAGTTTATTTAACAGTTAAAAAAAATATTAATAAAATATTATTCTTTATTTTGGCATAAGTTTTTTATTAATTAGTTGGTTTATTTAAAAATTATGAGCGGAAAACTTATTACTGTAATATGAAAACAAAAACTGAGTGATAGAGGCAAAGTAGATACGAGTTGATTTGATGCTATCTGTTGATCTTTGTATCAATTTCATTGAATGACACTCATTGGGATTCAATATATTATTATTTAAAATTTCCGTTTTATTTACTGAGATGTTTTATTATTTGCCCGTATTTTAACCTTCCAAACGTTTACCATTATCTCTCTAGAAAACCGCGTAAGTTTATTAAGAGGAAAGGGTACCGGGGGCTCTTTCCATACAAACTATTACAAACGTAGTCGACTGTTTTCTCTTTGGATAATGACACTAGAGCAAATATTTTTGGTGCATAAAACTTATTACTGCCATGACCATGCCCCTAAGTATTTTTTTTTAAATCTTACTTTCTATGTTAAGTAGCATAGTCATGGCAGTTATAGGTTTTATGGCACAAAAATATTTGTGCTAGTGTCATTCTCATTATACAGGCAGGAAACAGTCGACTACGTTTGTATGGAGAGAGCGCAGGTACCCTTTCACCTTAAGGGATCAGGACCGAGTCTTCTTCTTTCCAAGTCAGTGACGCTCGACCAGGCATTTTTTCTTGGCCAATAACCACTGCAACGTCTGCAACTGCAGCATTATTGGCCTAGATCAGGTCCTCCAATGTGCAGGTATTAGGGCACAATTAGGGTTGCCAGGTGGTATCCGAAAGGAGGACATGTCCACCTTTTCCAAAATTTGTCCTCCCATCCTCCCTTACATAAAGTCCTCCTTTTGCTACACGTTTTTAAGCTATTGCATAGCTTTTATGGCGGGCTTTGAGCGCGGCGACCGAATCAAGAGATTCCGTAACGAAAATATTAATCTACTTCAAAAGTGCTTGTATCATATTAAATAACTAGCTGCCCTACGCGGTTTCACTTATCGGGATGTAAGCTATCCTATCTCTCAAGTTGGATCGAACTGCACATGGTGTGCGAATTTTATTATAATCGGTTAAGTGGTTTAGGAGTCCATTGAGGACAAACATTGTGACACGAGATTTATATATATTAAGAAAATAATAAAATAAGCACCAGAGTTAAAGTAGTTTATAAAAATTTGTTTTATATTAAATGTACTAATTTTTAGAGTTCCGTACCCCAAAGGGTAAAAAAGATCACTCTCTTGTCCGTCTGCCCGTCTGTCAGTTTGTTTTTAAGAAAGTCCTCCTTTTTAAACCATCTGCCCTCCTTTATGAGATTATCATCTGGCAACCCTAGACACAATGGATACCGAGTGAAACCGCGGGACGCAATAGTAGAATTAGATGATACAAATGACTGTATTCATTAGTTAAATATTGACATAAACGCATCGATTGTAAAAAAAGCGGACCTGTCAATACAAAAGGTTAATTAAATGTCGATATAAATTGGTCTTGAGACTTGTGAAGTTATGTCGGCTTTTTTTTTCAGATCTACCTAATAACTTTTAATTAGAAAATTTTATTTAAATATTAAAGTAAAATAACAAAAAAAATGGGTGCGTGTACTTATGTACGCGCGTGAGAAGTTATACTTCTTTGGCATCATTATGAAATAATTTTCCAGTCACATTATACATAATTTATTAAGTACATTAAAATAATTATGTAGTAGTACCTCTTTGTACTAACCTCATTTTCAGTTTCACGTAGGTAGTAGATATATGCAAACTATTTGGTTTTATGACAGCTGTCGTCTTGCGGTTTGCGGACAACTTCAACATGGTTTTATGACAGCTGTCATCTTGCGGCCACCTAGAACTAACTTTACGATGTAGAATTTAGGTGTCGGTGTGCGCGCGCATCGTAAAAATTCACTCTCATCATTTTTCTCCATCGCGCCAAAAGAAGTATAACTTCAATAAAAAATCGTTATTAAATAAGGTTGACTATCAGAAGCGCTGTTTGGCTAGTGGCTTAATGTAGGTTTTTTGTTTTTATTTTGTTAAGTTCGATAATTCTCCCATTTTAAATGTGATTCTAATTTTAAACTACTAGGACAGTACCTCGGAGACGGGTCCCTCGGAGATCGAGACTAACCCGACAAAAGTAGGTGACTGAAAAAAAATATTAAAATATGACATGAATAATATTATGATGGTTAGAGAAGCGACGCGACGACGTCCAAAAGTAAAAATTAGGTACCTCATACCGAGGGGTATCTGATTCACCCCCCTTTTTGCGTTATTTTTTTTCGTTCACTTCTCCGACAACCCTGTATTTTTCACGACATATTTTAAATTTAATTTATTTTTGTAAAGTTCGCAGTAACAAGATGTCGATGCAGCAGATGAACTGGCTAAAAAGGGAGCCACGGCAATAGTTTTTGGCCCGGAACCTCTATTGCCCATAGCCCAGGCCCAAATAAAAACATGGCTACGCCAAAAAACCGAAGAAACACACAAAACAGAATGGAGAAACAGCGAAACCTGCAGGCAAACAAAAAGTGCAGTCCCGGAAGCACCTAAAAGACTTGCCCGCAGCATCATTAGACTAAAAAGAAACGAAATCCGAACGATCATAGGTGTCATAACCGGTCATTGTGCATTAAACAAACACTTATTTACCATAGGTGTTACAGATAGCCCTCTGTGCAGGGGATGCATGGAGGCAGAAGAAAACCCACAGCACGTGCTCATGGAGTGCAGTAGCGTCACAGTAGCGTGGCTGATCAACGGGCTCGGTCTCTTCAATCGCCGACATCTCTTCCGGAGGCCTGTAGCAACCTGAAAAGGCTGCTAGCTTTCTGGGAGGACCTGGGATGGTTGGAGTGACAAGTAGGATATACACACACGCACAATGGCCCAAATAATGAGGCTAAGTGCGGAAACAGCCCTGTAAAACTAAAACTAAAAACAAGATGTCGATTAAACAAGTCTTCGCAGTATGGTATTGTCGCAGTAAAATCCTTCACAATATAGTTTCTTGATGTCCCAGTAACAATACGTCGCTTTAATAACGCGTCCGCGTAGAAACAAAATTCGATGAAAAGTTTTTCGCAGTGACGTAGGTATCCGGAAAGTATATAAGTAGTATATCCGTTGTCTAGCACCCATAACACAAGTCTAGTTACTTAGCTTGGGGTTAGGTGGCGATGTGTGGAATGTCCTGCAATATTTATTTAATTTTATTTATTTATTTATCCCGGTCACAACAGTTCGCCACATAATCTTATTATCCAATAGCAGTATTACCTATTTATTTGTCGTTTTGTCGCTATAATGTTGCTAAGATAGAACACATTAGTACGACACGGCTCATATAATTGCACGACTGATGCTTGTTGCAACAATTAAACTTGTTATTTACGGAACACTTTAATATTATTGTAAAGGTTTTTTTGGCCCTCCACGTCGATTCTGTGACTCTTTCATACAAACTTTATTAAGCTAAACTTACTTAGTATTTATTATTTGACTGCCATAAAAATAAATTATACTAGCAAGCCGTTGAGGGCTACTTCTGTGCACCTTAACAAACAACTTTTGTTCTACGACTTTTGGAAATTCGAATATTTTTTCAAAAATTTTGAGGTTAGCTTTACCTGAAAATCAGCTGTTCCTTACACGGAGAGGTCATTAACCTTAAATTTTTACTTATTTTTTAAGTTTTATCTACTGTTCTTAGTCTGAATGACCTTTGTTAAAAAAATCTGCTGTTTTTCGAATTTAAATAACCCCAAAATTTTTTTTTTTTTTTTTTCGAATTTCCAAAAGTCGTACCCGCAACGGCTTGCTAGTATAATTTCCAATAACCCTGTATAACTTGATTCAAGTTATATAATGGAATAGTGTGGATTTATTTAGGAATGCACATCAGTATTTTTTTTTCTTTTTAGGGTTCTGTGTACCTCAAAGGTAAAAAAGGAACCCTTAAAACTTTCTTGCCAGTCTGTTTTTGGATTGTATAAGAATTGATAAAGCACTTGTAACCACTTACATATATAAATATAAAATATAAATATAAATATTGCAGGACAGGACATTCACACACATCGCCAACTAGCCCCAAGCTAAGTAACTAGACTTGTGTTATGGGTGCTAGACAACGGATATACTACTTATATACCTACTAACATATATCACTAAACTCCTTAAATTTTATTTCTAAAGTACTCTCGAACACTATTGGACTGTCGGACTACTGTTCGCAAAACTTCAATTATAATTTCACACCTAAGTCATTTAATTATGTGTAATTAATTTATATGCTTAATTACCTGCATAATTAATTATGCTTACATTACAAACAACAAACAAGTTACACAACACAACAGTGTTTTTTATACTTACTTGCTTTACAAGTAAGTATTTTATTTTAAAAGTCAAGATAATTTTTATCCGATTTCAAAAAGAGGAGGAGGTGCCAATGTTTAGCTCAAATTTTATTTTCGCACAAACTAAGCTATTTTTTTAGCTTTTTTGTGTAAGTTGTAGTAAATTGACTATATAGTAGGTATATGGATTTCCATATTTGGTCACGGGGCTACGACACGAAAGACGTACTTGACAAATTATATACGGAACCATAAAAAAAAATCAAAATGTATCTACGTATACTATATCTAAAGTTCATACAAAATCATAACACGTCGAAGACCGATTATCATACAAAACAATAGTATCGGTATAAAAACTGAACATCAGAGAGCAAATATGTCTCAGTAAAAACTAAAAAACCGGCCAAGTGCGAGTCCGACTCGCGCACGAAGGGTTCCGTAAGTACAATTCTTTATTTTGGTATTTGTTATAGCGGCAACAGAATACATCATCTGTGTGGTGTGGAGAGCGGTGTTGGTTTAGTGGTAAATACCTCGACTTTCATTCTGAAGGTCGTGGGTTTGAATCCAGGCCAGCCGTGCACCAATGTATTTTTCTTAAGAAAAAATTATGTGCGCTAATTGACATTGCTCTTACGGTGAAGGAAAACATCGTGATGAAAACTTGTTTATACTTGTTAAGCCGCGGGGGCTTAGTTGTCTCCAGAAGTATTAACAAGTTCTCTCCTCTGGACATGGTCGACTAAGCTGAGAGGGTAGTAGGTGCTGGGCAATCCTACTCCATCTTCACGCAAAAAGGACCCAATTAAAAAGGGTCTAATCGCGGAAAACAGCCCGTATAGACCAGTGCCGAAGCCTTCAAAAATGATAAAAAATGAAACAAAATCACAGTAGGATGAAACCCATTAGAAAAGGAGGGGAATATGATAAAAATGAAAGGAAAAATAAATTACGGTCGATCCGAGTTAGGGAAGTGGGAGGGGGGGGGGGTTTTAAGGGTAAAAAATGGTCTATCTTGATTTCCGGCAAAACTAAAAGTCCTATGGAAAAAAGTTGAATGGCAAAGTTGTAGGTAATAAAAAGATCTACAACTTTTGTTTTACAATTTTTTCACATAACCTCAAAATTTAGGTGAAAAATTCAAATAACCCAGTTTTTGGTTTTTTATTTTTATCTTTTTCAAAAATGTTTTTTTTTCTACGAAATTTGGTGAAAACTTACCTTATTATGTCCCAAATACACTGTAATTTATTTGATTTAAAATATTTATTTTTTCGCCTTATTTTAACTTAATATCAAAAAAACACCCTAATTTTCAATCGAAAATTCTCACGTCAAAATATCAGCTTTGTTTTTAAAAATTGGTATGCTTTCTGTTCGTTGAAATCTCTACTTTCTGATGGTGTAAAAAAAAATATACATTGCCATAGTAAATGTTCTCAGAAAATGCAAAAAACCGATCGAGAAAATCGATATTTTTTTAAATTGTTATATACAATTTTGAGCTATTATTAAAAACACTTTAATTACTCGAAAAACGTAAGATTACATGTAACATTGATAAAAAAAATTGAAAATCAAAATATAATACTAAAATAACGTACACAGTACAGTATACAATACAACATCGTACAAAAAAATTCGATTTTCTCGATCGGTTTTTTGCATTTTCTGAGAAGATTTACTATGGTAACATATATTTTTTTTTCCACCATCGGAAAGTAGAGATTTCAACGAATAGAAAGCATACCAACTTTTTAAAAAAAGCTGATATTTTGACGTGAGAATTTTCGATTGAAAATTAGGGTGTTTTTTTGATATTAAGTTAAAATAAGGCGAAAAAATAAATATTTTAAATCAAATAAATTACAGTGTATTTGGGACATAATAAGGTAAGTTTTCACCAAATTTCGTAGAAAAAAAAACATTTTTGAAAAAGATAAAAATAAAAAACCAAAAACTGGGTTATTTGAATTTTTCACCTAAATTTTGAGGTTATGTGAAAAAATTGTAAAACAAAAGTTGTAGATCTTTTTATTACCTACAACTTTGCCATTCAACTTTTTTCCATAGGACTTTTAGTTTTGCCGGAAATCAAGATAGACCATTTTTTACCCTTAAAACAGGTTCCCCTCCCACTTCCCGAACTCGGATCGACCGTAATTTATTTTTCCTTTCATTTTTATCATGTTCCCCTCCTTTTCTAATGGGTTTCATCCTACTGTGATGTTTTTTTGTTTCAAAAGTTATCGACCCTGGTCTAGTATGCAAGTACAAGTACATCATCTGTGAAAAAAATAATGGTAAATCTTCAAACAAAAGTTACTTACTTGTTTGCAAAGAGGTTATGTTCTTGAAGTTCCTATATGTGTAATGGCGTCAGATGCTGATAAAGAAAATGAAAAACACCTGACTTTAAATTATGCTTAGGTAGGTACAATCCACGGTCAAAAGTATCTGCCCACCGTAACGTTTACAATCCTGTGCAGCACTGTTTGAACATTATAACAACGTAACCTGTGGATCGAACCCACGTCGGTTGGTGTAGCGGGTGCCGGCTTATACCACTCACACAACTAAACACATAGGTAACATGCTGAAAATAATAATCAAACTGAGTACTTTTAATTCAAGTATTTAGGTTTGTGTGTAACGTCTATTAGAAGAAGGTCGTAACTCCAATACTTGTTGATAATATTATTGTAGCAAACTGATCATTTACTTATGACCCTTACTGTACATACCTTTTTTCCACATTTAGTTCACGAAATACTATCAATTTCATAGTAACCTAGAAAAACGGAAATTTTTATCATATTTTTTCTATTGTTGCTCAAATATTGCCTTGTCATAATTATTTTAACTGTTTAGCTATTACGGTTAATTATTGACTCCATGCCTTCGGCTTTTTTGGGCCGTAGTAGGTGCCATATGGGAAGAGACCAAGAATCACTCCATGAGATAGGTACAGTCTGGTGACAGACAGACAGACGGACTGTAGAGTCTTAGTAAAGAGGTCCCGTTTTTACCCTTTGCGTACGGAACTCTAAAAAAGTAAAAAGTGCCAGTCGATTATAAGCGAGTTAGCTGTCAACGAATATGCGGCGATAATTCACGTATTATCTGTCTTATTTTATTAAGTTGTGTTCAGTTTGGTATATCACTATCACTTCATCACTATCACTTCACTATTATCACTACATAGTATAAAAAAAAGTCGCTTTCTCTGTCCCTATATCCCTATGTATGCTTAAATCTTTAAAACTACGTAACGGATTTTGATGCGGTTTTTTTAATAGACAGAGTGATTCAAGAGGAAGGTTTATAAGTATAATACATGTATACATGAAGCAAGAAAAAGTTTTTTTTTTCCTCCATGCATGTATAATATACCCATGCGAAGCCGGGGCGGGTCGCTAGTATATTATAAAGCTGAAGAGTGTGTTCGTTTGTTTGTTTGAACGCGGTAATCTCAGGAACTACTGGTTCGAATTGAAAAATTATTTTTGTGTTGGATAGTCCATTTATCGAAGAAGGCTATTGGCTACTTTTCATTTTGATATTAGCTACTTTTCATATTGCTATTGCTATTAGCTACTTTTCATATTGGTTTTACCCGCGTAAGTCCCACGGGATCGGGACTTACGCGGGTAAAACCGCAGGCTAGTATATGATGTAATGAGTTTTCCAAAAAACAAATAATTTAGTTTTTGTCACAATCGGGGACGCAACTCCTTTTAGCATTTGTCGCTATCTCATAAAGTTGAGGATATAAAGTTAGCCCTGAAGACTTATTAAAATAAATATTAAATGAATATTTAATAAGTATAGGTAAGTATATGGTTTAATTCACTGTAAACAAATTTAAATTATTATTAACTTTAATTTTTTTTATTAAAATTAAAAAAAACCGTCATTAATTAAATAAATCCCCTGACCGCACCCGGTGCAAAGAAGCCAAGATTTTTTTTGTTTTTTTATTAATTTAGTAATTTAATTATTTTGTATTGAGTAATTTTAGTTTATTGCGTATTTTTATTTGTGTAATTTAATTGAATGTGATTTCAGTTTATAATTCCAATTAATGAAAAACAAATTAATTTAAAACTTCACTCTAGGTTCCCCCTCCCCTCGATAAGGAAATTCGTTCTAAAATACAATAAAATTGAGAACCTCCTCCTTTTTTTGAAGTCGGTTAAATATGGCGAATCGCTCGTGAAGAGGTCGTGACAGATGTTGTGACAGCCGAGAATAGGTGCCTCCTTTGGTCTGCTGATCGATTCAAAGTTTGTGCCCCAAGATGCGGCAATGTCAAACGAACCAATACATTATAGACCAATTTCTGTAAACGTTGAGTGATTGACGGATCACGAGGGAAAAACGTTGTCACTTTCTTATAGAGAACGGTGACTGTGATTTGTGGATTTAGTGGAATTTTATTTTACCGCCACATTAAAGTGGTACTGGCCCGGCTATGTCAGCCGCATGCCGGATAGGGCTTGAATATCGGTTCATTTTTCAATTCCGGAATTGAGTTTCAATATTGATCTATCCAGTTCCGGAATTCCGGAACTGGATACTGGATCAATATTGAAACTTGATCAATATTGAAATTGAGTTTCAATATTGATCTATCCAGTTCCGGAATTCCGGAATTCTGATGTTATCGAAATGAAGGGGTATTTTAGGCAGGAATAATAAATCCATTGAAATAGCTGTTCTGGATCAATATTGAAACTTGATCAATATTGAAATTGAGTTTCAATATTGATCTATCCAGTTCCGGAATTCCGGAATTCTGATGTTATCGAAATGAAGGGGTATTTTAGGCAGGAATAATAAATCCATTGAAATAGCTGTTCTGAACTGTCATTATAATTAAAAATTAAGGAATCTATTCATCTAGAACTTTTGTTGGATATCAAATTTCAAAAAAGTCAGTGCGTTCAATCTTTTGTCTGTAAGAGAACTTCTTACACGATTACTAATGTAAGAAACTGGTGAAAAGGGATGAATTGGGCTAAGACAACAACCTTTTGGACCGCAACCAACGGAAAACGACAACCCGGCAGACCACGCCGAAGGTGGCGAGATGACTTGGAAAAAGTTCTGGTAAGACGAAAAACTCATAGAACGCAAAAAGCATGGTCACTCTACAATAACTTCAGTTTACTTTAAAAACAATGTTCTTCGCAAAAAGATGAATAAATATATTTTTGACAAATTAACTAGTCGATGTTGTTGCACAAAAACGACTTAAAAGAAAAAAAAATCAGAAGTGCTTGAAATTGTTATTAATAAAAAAACGTTGTCAGGATAACTTTTAGTTTTGGAGCCAAAAAAATTTAACTGTGCACTTTGTTGTTTTTTTTCTTAGCATTTAGCCTATTCATTTGGGCCATTAAAATAATAACAACTTGTTATAAAAAATCATTAAAATCAGTTCATTTATACCCAATAAAGTTATGCCCCAAAAACCATAAAAAAAAGTTACATTCGGCTAGAACTAGGACATCATATTGAAAAATGTACTTGATGGTCGAAAAAGTGAAAATAATCAATATTATTTTCATACAAAATTGGATAAGCGTAGCTACGCTATGCTAAAATTAGAAGAACAACATTAAAATACGAAAGTCCATGAATGAATCAAATAAAATACACTAATAATATGCACTGGTAAAAAAAAATTGACTTGTGTTATGGGTGCTAGACAACGGATATACTTACTACTTAATTTTTTTCTTTTGTAAATGTATACTTCATTACATAGTATAAAACATAAGTGTTTTTCCGCTGTCTGTCCTTATGTATGCTTAGATCTTTAAAACTACGCAACGGATTTTAATGCGGTTTTTTAAAATAGATAAATGGATTCAACAGGAAAGTTTTTATGAACAAAACATGCATAATATAGCAGTAGGAAGCCGGGGCGGGTCTCTAGTGTAATACATAGAAACAACCAGACCAATGACAAATATCTAAGCATAAATACATGTCTGAGGCGGGAATCGAACCCGTAACCCTGTGTTTGGCAGTCCGGCATGGTGACCATTGTGCCGAGTGGGTCATATCTTCTAGATGCGCGTGCTACATCTTCGACCGCATCCTCCCCTGCCATCAAGCAGGTGTGATAGTGGTCAAACGTTTGACCTACTATTTGTAAAAAACAGCGCACTCCGGGAGTGCAGGCAGAAGTGAAAACTGTATATCTGTGTAAAATCTCATCTGTCGCGAGAACATACGCAAAAGAGTTTTAGATAAAAAATTGTCGTCCGACATTTGTCGTCCAACAAATAGTCGTCCGTCAATAGTCGTCCGACAAATAGTCGTCCGACATTTGTCGTCCGTCAATAGTCGTCCGTTAAAAAATACCATATGTACGTCTTAATACACTCACAGCCAAATTAAAAAACTGTATATCTGTGTAAAATCTCATCTGTCGCGAGAAAATCTGTCGTCTGTCGCGAGAACGGCTGAAAATGCTCACCCACAAAAGTGCACAACGCGCCGTAAGAAGTTTTCACTTCAAAAATCCTAGGCTTTCATAGGTGTTTCCCGCTTTTCGGGTTTTTCTGTAGGAAGATCAAGGCACGGCTGGCTCGAAGTTGGTTCCCAATCCCAACGGACAAGTCGCCAATGGAGTCATAGAAGACCTGCGCAAGCAGACTCCGACCTGTACCCCGACCTGTAAACCTGTACTCCGTCGGACCTCGACTGTTGGCGGAACACAGATGGGTTTTTAGTGGGTAAGCATCCGGCCGCCTACCATCCTCAGGCTGGAGGCAGCCCCACACACCTCCGTCGTCGCCCCCTCCCCCTCAGGGTGACGCAGGATGCAATAATGCATTTTCCCATTGATAAAAAAAAATGCTTTCATAGGTGTGTGCAGTGTGCAATGTAGGCTTGTTTTTTATTATTATAATGTAGTGACCAATTAAAAAAGATAAAAATCAGTGACAATTCACTTCAAGTTCAGTCTATATCAGGTAGTTGTATAGCTTTTTAACATGCAATGTTTTGTTGCAGGGTTCAGTGAATGATATTGCTGAAAAAACCCTCATACACAAAACATATTTGAATATTTTGGTTTTCGTTTTTGAGTTATGAAGACCACTGTCTCTAAACGAGACTGAAATGACTAAGATAAATAAAAAAAATGATTAATTTGCTGAAAACAAACACGAAAAACCCCCCGTTTTACACACAAAATAGTGTAACTTACAAAAAATAGGTAAAAGTAAGTACTTACCTACTATTTTAATAATATCTGCAAAGTCATATTATTATTATTATTTTGTATCCATTTTCAATTTTTGGAACATAATAATATCACGGTAAATATTATAGCGAATTAAAAGAACCCCCCATCTAAATAAATAAACACTCAACTAAGTTAAAAGCCCTTGAACGTACGGTAATTAAAATTATACTAAATTAATTATAATTGAAGGACAAAACATACATATAAAATATCACGCAGTTTAAACGTTCCTCTTATTTCAGCTTTTACCGTTGTAAAAAACATTATTTTAGAGCACTATAAAATAGTGTCTAGTCCTGGCTAAGGCCCTAGAAATGGACCATAAATTCCAACGAGGAAGAAGGAGGCATAGACGAGATACTCTATCCATAGAGATGATTCTTCGGAAGAGTGCCTCTGAAGCCTTGAAGGAGTACACCAAACACAGCTCCATATCGTTGGTCGCGAAGATATGTGACCCTGAAAAGAAAAAGCTAGAACGGTAAGTAGAAAGCTAGAAAGGTAAGGATAGAAAGCTAGAAAGGTAAGTTGAAAGCTAAACAGGTAAGGATAGAAAGCTAGAAAGGTAAGTTGAAAGCTAAACAGGTAAGGATAGAAAGCTAGAAAGATAAGTAGAAAGCTAGAAAGGTAAGTTGAAAGCTAGAAAGGTAAGTAGAAAGCTAGAAAGGTAAGGATAGAAAGCTAGTTAGGCAAGGCTAGAAACCTGGAAAGGTAATTTGAAAGCTAGAAAGGTAAGGATAAAAAGCTAGAAAGGTAAATAGGAAGCTAGAAAGGTAAATAGAGAGCTAGAAAGGTAAGGATAGAAAGCTAGAAAGGTCAGTTGAAAGCTAGAAAGGTAAGTAGAAATCTAGAAAGGTAAGGATAGAAAGCTAGAAAGGTAAGGCTAGAATGCTCGAAAGATAAGGCTAGAAAGCTAGAAAGGTACAAAGCTAGAAAGGAAGGATATAAAGCTAGGAAGGTAAAGCTAAGTTATAATAATTACTAGCATCACCCCCTGGTTTTACTCATGTAACGAAGCCCTACAACTTCCTTAAACATGATTGTTTCTGAAGCACTCATCGACCTAGATTTTAGGTTATCACTTGATTAAATCAACGTCATCTCTACCGACGAAAATTTTCCGCGAAAATCTCTTGCTGATGGCTTGCTGATGGCTTAAACGATGGCTTTATTTATGGACATGTCCAAAGCGTTTGACAATGTAGACCATCAAACTCTGTTAAAAAAACTTGAGCAATACGGTGTAAGAGGCAATGCTAACAGACTAATTGAATCTTACTTATCTAATAGAAGACAAAAAGTACACATAAACAGAGTTGATCCTGTCACCGGTACCGACACTAGCTACGCGTCAAATGAAAGGTTGGTAAGTAAAGGTGTTCCACAAGGAAGCGTGTTGGGTCCGCTCCTTTTTATTATTTATATAAATGACCTTCCTAATGTGACTAACCATTTTATGACAATTTTTGCTGATGATAGTACTATATTATTTACTTATGACAATTTAAATAATGTAGAATCTGACATAAATAATACTCTAATATCTTTAATTAATTGGTTGACATTGCATAACTTAATAATTAACTTGACGAAAACATATTTGATTAATTTTAAACAAAGAAATAATATCCCCTTAGAATTTAACATTAATTACTTAGGCAATTCCATCAAAGAAATAGATTCTACAAATTTTCTAGGCTTAACCATAGATAATAAATTAATGTGGAAACCTCATATTACTAATTTAGTAAAAAAAATAAATCAATTTTCTTACGCACTTTATAAATTACGACAAGTTGCAAATGTCCCTACACTATTAGCAGCATATCATGGATATGTTGCAGCTGCTCTTAGATATGGCATAATGTTTTGGGGCAACACTACTAACAAGCAAAGCGTTTTCGTAGCCCAAAAGAAATGCATAAGGTCTATGTTTGGCTTGATGCCAGACGATTCATGTGAACCTTATTTCCTTAAATATAAAATTTTAACACTTCCATCGTTGTACATAAGTGAGATAGCTAATTTTGTTAAAACTAACCCCCACTACTTTAAAATTAAACCTACTGGAAGCAGACGTCAAGGTACTTTGGAGACAACCAATAAGTGTAAAGGTCTTCTTAAGAGAATGAGTGTAAACTGCATGGCACCTATCATCTTTAATAAAATACCAGAATCAATTAGATCTTTCAATGATACTAAAAGGTTTAAAGCTGCACTCAATGGCTTTCTTGCTAAAAAGGCGTACTATGACTTAAGGGACTTTTTAAATGATAGAAAATTGTAATAATACGTTAGCCACTTTGACATGTGGATAATTTATATTTAAAAATGACTGGACACAATTAATAATAATTTGACATTTAAATTCTATGAGCCATTTTTTTGACATTTGTGTAATTCTTATTTTTGTAATTAGGTACTTGACACTATTAATATTTTGACATTCAATTTTGTGAGCCAGTTTCACATAATTAGGTAAACTTTTTATTTTTATTATGTATAACCTTTATAGCTTTTAGGATATTTCGCAACCTAGTATTGACCTAAATTTTAAAATAAGTAATAATTTAAATGTACCAATAAAATTTCATATGCCGATAAGGCGAATCATGGCTGTACATACGTATTTTCTACCACTGTGAACCATCATTGTTAACCCATGTTTTATGAAATAAATGAATATGAAATATGAAATATCTTCCCTTCAAAGATTTTTTATGGAATTGACAATTCAGGAAACTGATGAGTTAATGAAACTGGCTAATTAGGGGAACTGATCCGAAAGAACTCTGTATGTTTGTCTGTTTTTACACCTTAACCGCTAAACTAATGATGCATTTTGGTATGTAGAAAGAGATAACATTATATGAGCTTGAGAAGGACAGAGGCTACTTTCCAATCCAGGATTAAGGCGGGTGAAACTGTGGTTTGCATTTAGTAGTTGTAAATAATAAACAAATCTGTCCTCTCTTCCAAATATCTCATCACAAAAATGTGTACAAACTATAAGAAAAATAAACCTACGAACCAGAAGGCCAATTCTTGTAAAATAACTTTGTTCAAATCATTATGATTGCATTTCAATTACAAAAAATACCCTCAAAGTAGCTCAAAATACCCTCAAATTACCTCTAAATACCTTCAATATCAGCAATATTTGTAATCGAAATGCAATCAGAATGATATTGCAATGTAATTTGAACAATTATTGTATTTACGAGAATTGGCCTTCAGGGTGCTTTTTAACCGACTTAAAAACAGGAAAAAGTTCTTTAATTCGTCGATATTTTTATATACTTACTTTCATTAATTCATTAGATCGTAACATGCCAGAGTTTTAATGTTTTAAATATTCTATTTGAAGTGAGGTGCCAATGTTAGATTAAATTTCAAAAAAAATTCATCTTCCTTCTACAGGTTCTTATGGATCATTGTCTCCTGCGTCATGTTGGTATCTCTATACAACGCTCTTAAAGAAACTTGGGGCACCACGATGTCGAGGCCCTTAATGCTGACTCCGAAAATTACCGCCGAAGCTATATCAGACTCTGATTTTCCGGCTGTAGCATTTTGTAATGTTAATAGAGTCAGTAAAATAGTTGTAGAAGACCTGGTTGATAGAGTGTGAGTTACTTTTGTTTTTAAATTGTATAGTTCTCTTTTGTACAGTTAATAATGTTCTGGACAAGCCCATCATCACCAGAGAGGAGACGCATGTGACTAGAAGAGTGATGAGTATGAATGTAGGTAGAGGGATGGAGAGGAAGAGGACGACCAAAGAAAAGATGGATGGACTGCGTGAGACAAGTCATGAGAGAGATGAATGTGAACGATGAGATGACGACTAATAGGAGTGAATGGAAGAAAAAAACTTACTGCGCCGACCCCAAATAAATTGGGATAAGGGCAGGAATATGATGATTATGTGAATGAAATTGATTAGAGTGTTGGCGTTGTATAAATAATAACTATAAGAGACTGGCTTTTAAAATTGTTATTTTTGTATGACTACACGCATTCGGCCCATTTGGGCCGTAGGTATTTGGGACGAGACCATGAATCACTCTGTGTCCCATATCGCGGTGCTATAGAACCCCAGACCTTTGGAAGGCGTGCGTGGAGCCAAAGCCAATACGTAGAGGCCCTTTATCTATACATATAAAATCCTTTGTCCTGACTGACTGACTGACTGACGGATCAACGCACAGCCTTAACCGCTGATCGTAGAGACCTGAAACTTGGAGGGTGTGTTCTTTGTATGACGTACGCATCCGATAAGAAAGGATTTTCCGAAATTCTACCCCTAAGGGGGTGAAAAAGGGGGGCAAAGTTTGTATGAGACAACGTGATTCCTTGGTCCAATCTACTTCAAATTTGCATAAACATTCTTTAACATAATTAATGGAACACGTGTTTCGTATTTTATTGAAATTCATCCCCTAACGGGGTTAAAAAGGGGTAGGAAGTTACTTTGTGGGTGATTTGTTTCGAAGTTGATATCAATACTCCTTTTAACCCACCTACATTATATTTTGAAACATGTTTGAAAACTCAATCCGATTTTCTTCAAAAGAGGTTGCACTTTTAGGATACGTACGGCCTCATAGGGAAGTAGAATTCGAAAGGAATGGTAAGGACTAGAACAATTTGGTTATAAAATATACGAATTATTCCACGTTTAAAAGTCGCTAGAATATCGGGGTAAAAAGTATGCTAAACTATTTGTGTTTGGTGGGACGCGTTCGTGTCGTCACGGGCTGGCGGCCTAGGTTTATCGAGAGGCTGCAGTTTTTCGTCGATTACTCAGGTCCTACTAATTTGATTTCGATGTAAAGTATACTAAGACCTTTCTCGATAAAATCTAATAGAGAGAAACCAGATTTTTGAAGTGAAAACTTCTTATGGCGCGTTGGGCACTTTTGTGGGTGAGCATTTTCAACCGTTCTCGCGACAGATTTTGACGCGACAGATTTTGACGCGACAGATGAGATTTTATTTGTGTTAGTCTTTTTGTTTAACTTATACTGCCATCTATTACACAAATTGAGAAACTTAGTTTCTAGAAAGACCGCTATTCGAATGTAGATGGCGCTGATTTAAATTTTTTACTGCCATCTAGCGAATAAAAAATAAACTATATTTGTTTAAGTGAGTGCTAATAGATGGCAGTAGCAGATCGTTTCAAGAAATATTCTATGAGAAATAACAAGTTTATTGTTTTCACTTCTGCCTGCACTCCCGGAGTGCGCTGTTTTTTTATTGGTTTAGGTGTTTTAAATTGTACTTATAACAAATAAACTGACAGACAGACATTAAATTTAAAAACTAAGTAGGTACTTATATTTTTGTTCTACTTAGGTACTACTTTTTATGTCCCCTTTTTGTCCTTTCTACCTTTATTATAAGTATCAATGACAATAAGTATAAAAATACTTAATAAACACAAATATATAAGAATATTGAACTAAACTATTGGTAATATTCAAACCCATAGAAATATATTAGAG
This sequence comes from Idaea aversata, assembly GCA_907269075.1. NCBI lineage: Eukaryota > Metazoa > Arthropoda > Insecta > Lepidoptera > Geometridae > Idaea > Idaea aversata. The sequence continues at coordinate 4,876,463 of OU026100.1, forward strand.
TAACTTTTGTTTTAGGTTAGTGCTTTTATGTTTGTTACTACTTTTCTGATCTACTCAACTACTACTACTTTCCTACTTACTACTTACTACTTTTTACTTTTCTACTTTTTTTTTTTTTTTTTTTTTTTTTTTTCTTGTGTCGTGTGCCAAATAAATGTTTTCTTTCTTTCTTTCTAACCAATTAAAATTCCAACAAGAACCATTTTCAACTTCTACGCGGACGTAGTCGCGGGCAAAAGCTAGTAATAATAATAATATATTTATTTCAGACATAGTCCATAATTTTGTTAGTAAAACTTAAATTATAGGGTTAGTACTTAATAATATATTTAGGTGGTAGGTGTTTTAATTTATAGGTTTACAATAACATGTTTAATTTCAAAGTATGATGTGAGCAGCAAACCGGCGGTATACCTGTCTGCACTATAAAAGATTAGTTTTAAAGTAAAGTTTATTGATCTAAATTAGTAAAAGGGCCGTCTATATATATGTTAACCGATTAGGTTAGTTTGTTTTACTAACCAATTCGTATATTTTAGGATGATCAAATACAACCACACCAGCTTAAGTTACAGATCAAACCTCGTTAATTTTTTCATCGAAACGGGACGCCTACTCCATTTTACATACAATGAGTCTACAGAAGTACTATACGCTGGAATCTTACGTAATCTCCAAACAAAAAACACAACTGTCATCAACATTATCAAAAAGGTAAACAATCTTACCTTTTTGAAAATTCAAAGACCTCACTGATAAATCGTGCTAAAAAGCCTTTGGACACTTTGGCATAGTCATTTAAAATACGCAGTATTTTAAATGACTATGCCAAAGTGTCCAAAGTGTCCAAAGTGCATTTTGAGACCCATGCCAATCGATAGAGGGCATTATAGCGAACAAATAATGCCTTTCCACTAGACCGCTAAAGCGTTTCGGAAACGGGTCATTTAACCAAACTTGGTGTCCTATGATTTTCCAAAAATGCTCATCCAATCCTATCGATAGAGGGGCTTTACGGTGAATAAATAATGCCTTCACACCGAACCGCTAAAGCGTCTCGGAAAGGGGATATTTGTTCTTCTTCTTCTTCGTGGTGTGGCTCACCTATTGTTAGAGTTTTCAGATCGCCTTAAGGCCTCTAACTTGACCTAACGACTGCTACTAGAGGTAGCAACCGGGACCACCGGCTTAACGTGCCTTCCGAAGAACGGAGGGGCTCACGATAACACAATTTTGCCACACTACTAATTGGCCACCCATCGAAGTAATGACCGCGCCAGGTATCGCTTAACCCGCACGAAAGTAAACGATCAGCGAGCGTCGCTTAGCGGTGAGCCTCCTTTATTTGTTGAATCATGTTGTTGAACGAATCACGTTCTTTTGAATATTCCGTTTCCAAGGCGTTTTAGAGGTTAGGTGTGAAGGCATTATTTGTTCGCCTTAATGCCTTTTATCGATACGTATGGATCTCGAAATGCAGCGTGAATTTTTTGTAAAATATAGGACAACACGTTTTGTTAAATATCCATTTTCCGAGACGCTTTAGGGGTCTAGTGGAAAGGCATTATTCGATGTGAAGACAATATTTGTTCACTGTATTGCCCTTTATCGATTGGCATGTGTCTCGAAATGCACGACGCAAAAAAAAAACTATGCCAAGCTCCCATACTAAATGCCCGGACCCCTTCGGCATACCGTTAAGCTATTATCATTATGACGTAGACATTTGCCAAGAAAGGGTTTTGGAAAAAATCTACTTCTACGCGGGCAAAAGCTAGTTTTATTATGTAACACTTTCCTCTTTATAATATTAGTGTAGATTAATATTGAAATTAGATACTTTATTCACATTAAACACACATAATATAAGTACACATAGAAATAAAAAATAATATTTAATTATTTTTATTTGATTAATATTTGTTTTGCGACAAGGAATCAAATCCAGGTGTTGCGGCGAGGGTTTGCTCACCAGATCAAAACGGTCGTCTAACCGTATTGATCTAGCAGTTCTATTTGCCCTTCCTTCCAGATAGCTCCGGACTGCAATAAGATGCTGTTACACTGCGTCTGGAACAACGAAGTGGTCAACTGTTCTGAACTGTTCAGTATGAGACGCACAGCACACGGATACTGCTGTGCTTTCAACTATGTTCTCGATTACGATGATAATGGATTGTAAGTTTTTTTCAAATTCCTGGCTTCGCATAATAGTCAGTGTCAAGTCAGTTTTGAATTTATTTATATATTTTGTTTTTTACTTACAGCCCTTATCGAAGAATGAAAGCGCAGCGTCAGAAAATCTCAGGATTCTATTACGGCTTGAACGTGTTTTTAGATCCTTTGGTGGAAGACTACGCATACCCAATGAGAGCTGTCGAAGGATTTGATGTAAGAAAACTTTTTTGACGCTTTTGGCGCTACTTGAGAGGAAAGAGTACCGGGGGCTTTCTCTATACAAAATTAGTCGACTGTTTTGGTGCTATAAAATTTATAACTGCCATGACCATGCTCCTGTTTTTTGTTTTTTTTATTTTTTTTTTAAATTTTAATTTCTATGATAATTAGAAAATGAAAAAAAACTAAAACATAGGGGCATAGTCATGGCAGTTATAGGTTTTGTGGCACGAAAATATTTATACTAGTGTCATTATCCAGGGAGGAAACAGTTAACTACGTTTGTATGGAGAGAGCGCAGGTACCCTCACCTTAATGACTTAGTTAAACAAATGGAAATGTAATTCCACCTCTCCACAATCGGCACAACTACAGAAAGTGGTGGTATGAGACGGGAATCGAACCCGCAACCCTGTGCTTGGCAGTCCGGCATGCTGACCATTGTATGCCAACTGGGTCGTCAAAATAATAAACTCTTCGGTTAAAAGACCTTAAAAGACTCAAACAGGACCTGTTAATCTTGCTTGAGCTTGAGCAGTACTTATTATTAGACAATAATAGCAGTTTTGGGGCTCTACGGTGGTTCTGCACTTATGTTGCCTCATTGTACAATCAACGGTCAAAAGGTTCTGCCCACCGTAACGTTTACAATCCTGTGAAGCACTATTTGAACATTATAACAACGTAACCTGTGGATCGAACCCACGTCGGTTGGTGTAGCGGGTGGCGGCTTATACCACTCGGCCAACTAAAGCCATAGCTAACATGTTGAAAATAGTAATCACACTGAGTACTTATATTTATGTTTGTGTGTAATTCTATTGTCTATTAGAAGAAAGTCGTAAGTCCAATACTTGTTTATAGTATTATTGTACCAAACTGATAGTAGACTTATGACCCATAAATCCTTCTGAGTTTTTTAGATCAATTATGTAAGTGTACCAATCCAGTCGCATGCTCAAACATAATATATCCAAAGCTTTTAGCGCAATCACTCATCATTCAACCTATATCTAGAAGTTTTGACAGTGTATGAGTGTCAGTCACGTATCCATCTTGTTTTTCTTAGAAAATTCTAAGTAACAGCTGGGGATCACGAACTGAAGATTAACTAGAGGTTAAATGTAAAAGTTTGTGTGTTAGTTAGTTACTTCTTTAAGGAGAAACTACTGAACCAATAGCATTGAAAATTAGTATGTAAATAGCTCAAGTCCTGGATTAACATATAGGGTACTTTGTATCAGAATATTCCTATTGGATCTAATTAATATTGGAGATTTAAACTACGAGATACGGCTAGTATCTACCTAAATAGATGAAAACAATTTTACAATAGGAAAACCACTTTGTAATATAAAAAAAAACTAGCGAAATAAAAAAAATATATAAATATCAATAGGTATAACGAAAAGATGAAGAAGAAATACTTAAGTATACTTATTAAAAAATATTTTAAGCGAATTGAGAACCTCCTCCTATTTTGAAGTCGGTGAAAAATAGGGAGACTCAATAATCATATCTTACTTGCTCCAATTGGTAGCTGATATTTTTCTGTAATTTTAACGTCGAATTGGATAAACACATGATAAACAGCACTTACAATAAAAAAAAAAACAGCGCACTCCGGGAGTGCAGGCAGAAGTGAAAACTGTATATCTGTGTAAAATCTCATCTGTCGCGAGAATATACGCAAAAAGAGTTTTAGATGAAAAAAAATAATAGTCGGACGACTATTTGTCGTCCGGCAAATAGTCGTCCGTCAATAGTCGTCCGACAAATCGTCGTCCGACAAATAGTCGTCCGACATTTGTCGTCCGTCAATAGTCGTCCGTTAAAAAATACCATATGTACGTCTTAATACACTCACAGCCAAATTAAAAATCTGTGTAAAATCTCATCTGTCGCGAGAAAATCTGTCGTCTGTCGCGAGAACGGCTGAAAATGCTCACCCACAAAAGTGCCCAACGCGCCATAAGAAGTTTTCACTTCAATAACTATAGCGTGAACGTACTAAAAATGTTTATTATCTATAAGTACTAATATTCTTAATCCGTGGGAATATCGGGATAAAAAGTAACCTATATGTGTTAATCCAGGTCTCTAGCTATCTACTTACCGAATTTCATCGCAATCGGTCTAGTAGTTTTTGCGTGAAGGAGTAATAAACATACATACACACAAACTTTCACATTTATAATATTAGTAGGAGTAGAATATGCGATAGTAAGTAAAAATAAACAAAAATTGCAAGACATTCCACACATCGCCATCTAGCCCCAAGCTAAGTAACTAGACTTGTGTTATGGGTGCTAGCTAGACAACGGATATACTACTAATATACTTTTCTTTTGTAAATATATCTATAAAATACTTAGAAACAACTGACCACAGACAAATATCTTAGCCTAAATACTTGTCTGAGGCGGGACAAAGCCGCAACCCTGTGTTTGGCAGTCCGGCATGGTGACCATTGTGCCAACATGGTCGTCATCGTAAAGAAGGTGTGTTTTTTATCTCCACAGATATTTATATTTGATCCCACTCACTTTGCGGATCCGACGACAGGACGAGTGGTACACCGTGTTGCAGTACCTAATAAAATAGAATATATGGAAATGGCTTCCGTCAAACAGATCGCAGCGCAGCAAATTAAGAATTATCCGTTTCAAACGGTAAAGTAATCTCAAATTAACTCCATACAACAGAATATATTATTATAATAGCTCATCTTAGTTTATTTTCTTTTCTTCTCTTCTATAACTTCATACTCATACTGAGTTTCTTACTTTGTACCCCTACCACCAGGTGTTAATGCAGTCACTGCGTGCTGTGCCCCTAATGGTGTATCCGTAACTCCATAGTGTCCATACTTAGACATTTTCTTTTTTTTAAGTTTAGTTTGGTTGATTAAATGTTTTATGGTTTAATGAAAAAACTTGGTTTCAGAAAGGTTTCTCTTTCGGGAGATGAAGCGGACACCTCCGAAACACTGGAAGAGACTGTTGTAGATACCTACTAACGTATCTATCTGTATGTTTGTTAGGTATACCTATCCATTCATGCAAAAAGTACTGAATCGATTGCGATGAAACTTGACATGTTATTCTAGACTATCTAGACCTATTTGTCACAGCTCTAAAACAATGGAAAAGCTTATTGTTCTCCTGAATTTTCCATCATCATGTCAGCCCATACACGTCCACTGCTGGACATAGGCCTCCCCCATACGACGCCACAAACAGCGGTCCTGAGCCGCCTCCATCCACCGACTACCCGCGACCGCCACAATGTCGTCGGTCCACCGGGCAGCTGGTCTCCCAACACTCCGTTTCGCGTTGCATCGTGGCCGCCACTCGAGAACCTTTACTCCCCAGCGGTTGTCAGTTCTGCGAGCTATATGACCTGCCCATTGCCACTTCAGCTTACCAATCCTGAGAGCTATGTCGGTGACTTTGGTTCTTCTACGGATTTCCGTATTTCGGATTCTATCACGTAGAGAAACTCCGAGCATAGCTCTCTCCATAGCCCGCTGAGCGACTCTGAGCTTATGAACGAGGCCTATAGTCAGCGACCACGTTTCGGATCCGTATGTCATGAATTTTCCACAGGAACGGGTAATAAGCTTTTTGCAAGTGTGTAAGCATCATAGTTTGCATATTTTTTTCCAGAGAAAATGTTTATTCCCCGACGAATTATACGATACCTACCGCGGTATGTATTCATACAGCACCTGTATCATACGTTGTCGGATCGAAGCGATGCTGTCTCTCTGTCAGTGCAAGCCCTATTACTATCCTGCTGGTGCTGGAGTGGGTGATCGAGTATGTTTCATCGATGATTTGAAATGCTTACAAAAATATAAAGGTAAAAACATTCGAACAAGATAGGGGCGAAAAACATAACCCTTTCCTTGCAGTCGAGTAAAAACTTATTGAGGGCTTACCACGAGTTGCGGCTACATCCCGACTCTACCCGATCCCGTCTCTACCCGATTTTAAAATACCTAACAAAAACTCCCAACTCTACCCGATATGATAAAAAGTACAGTCAAGCTTGCGCTCTCTGTAAAGCGCTCACTCCAAAGCCCCTTAATTGACCTAAAGACTGATATCAGAGATATCAACCGGGACCACCTTTTATTATAGAAATTTCCCTTAATTATTTATCCAGAGTCCAATACTCGCTGCATGCGTTATCTACAGATAATAGTGTCGCCACATTTAAAAAATTCTGAATAAATCACTACATAGTATATAACAAAGTCGCTTTCTCTGTCCCTATATCCCTATGTAGGTATGCTTAAATCTTTAAAACTACGCAACGGATTTTGATGCGGTTTTTTTTTATAGATAGAGTGATTCAAGAGAAAGGTTTATTATGTACTAGCGACCCGCCCCGGCTTCGCACGGCTATATTATGCATGTATTATACATATAAACCTTCCTCTTGAATCACTCTATCTATTAAAAAAAAACCGCATCAATATCCGTTGCGTAGTTTTAAAGATTTAAGCATAGGGATATAGGGACATAGGGACAGAGAAAGCGACTTTGTTTTATACTATGTAGTGATAATACACATGCATAATATAGCCGTGCGAAGCCGGGACGGGTCGCTAGTCATGAATAAATTGGGATTTTCCCAACTCTTTTTTTTCTTCTTGCAGTTATCATTTTTATTTTCTTTCTAATGTCCTAGAGATATAAATAAACCTAAGAAAGATTAGGAACTGTCAAACGCCCTTTATTTTGTGTTGCAGATAAATTTTTCAGCGTTTATCCTCCACATGCCGAAATAAAAATAACAGGTGAAACCGAAGACGCCTTACACTGCGCCGAATGCTTGCCCGATTGTGAACAAACTCGATATTTCGTTAAACCTTCTAAGTTATCACTTGGTCATAACTTTGCAAGAAGTATAAGTAGTTTTAGATCAATGTTAGTAATATTTAATTTTTTAAACGATTTAATATGGTACACTTTTTATTGTTCCGTACCCGTAAATACGGAACCCTATTTCTAAAACTCCACTGTCAGTTTGTCCGTCTGTTTGTCTGTCACCAGTCACCACACTGTATCTCATGAACCGTTTTTTTTACATATGATAGGTCAGCGTTTGACCACTATCACACCTGCCTGATGGTAGGTGACGATGCGGCCTAAGATGTAACACGCCTTCCTAGAAGATACCTATTCACTCGCGACTTGAAGACCCCCAAATTGTACACGTCAGGAAAGACAGAAGCAGACAACCGATTCCATTCCCTTGCAGTACGAATAACGAATGACGAAGCAAAGCGCTTAGTGCGAACGTCTGGCATCGTCTGACCGTAATAGCTAGACAGTTGATTTTTTTTACAGATTATGTATTTTTGTTGCCGCTATAATAACAAATACCTACGAAAAACAGGGGGAAAAATTAGCGGAGCTCTCATTCAACATGGTACGGAACCCTTCTTGGGTGAGTCCGACTCACACTTGGCCGGTTTTTTATTATTATGTAAACTTTTATTTTCCAGACCCGGCATAAACTCGACCGATAAATGTATTGTCAGTATTTATTACGCAAATACCGTCAACTTAGTCGACCGTCTGGATACTGTTAATGACTGGTATCAGATTATAAGTAAGTTCTCACTCGATACTTGGAATAGACGAGAAAACGATGACGAAATAAGTACTTAATCATTTATCCAGAAAGTTGTGTTCCTAAAATGATCTCGAATTTTCAATTTAACAAAATGTTATATTATGTTTAATTTTCGTATTATCTATATACAGTACTGTACACACTACTGCATAAAGACTGTATATATATACCATCATATAGCGTGGCGACGCGTCGCCACGGCATGCGTCGCCACGCCAGAAATCGGTTTTACGTGCGGATATAGATGTTTCACATCAATAATCATCCTATATTTTTATACCAATCGATAGTGTTGCCGATAGAGATCAATTCCTGGAAACAAACATAGTATGGCAAATCAAAGGAAATACTTTATTTTAATTTTTTGTCAAAATCGGGCACGCAACTCCTTTCAGCATTATTTGCTGTCTCTTACCTTTGACTTATAGTTTAGGATAAGTCCTGAAGGCCCACATAAAAAAATCACCCTGTATATAAAAATGAAACAATTAATTTGTTTGTTTGTGCAGGTAACATCGGTGGATATGGCAGTATGCTAATAGGAATTTCTTTGTGTAGTTTCATTGAATTAGTATTTTATTTTTGTGTCCGATATGTGCAATTTGTGTTTCGTAATTTTAAAAGATATTATTAATAAATTAAATAAAGGTGGTATATTTTTTCTTTATCCCAATTTGTAAAACCTTTATAATAAACAGAACGTTTTTGGAAAACTAATTTAAATTTGCCGCTCAAGTTTGCCGCCAACCGAGTAGTGCGTTTATGAAGATGGTTGCAAGTACTAATAATCGTTTAAAGATATGTTTGGAGTTGGTCTATAAAAGTCCAAATAAAATATTTTAAAATAATTAGTATTAGTGTAAATAGTAAATTAATTTAATATTATTTTTAATTTTTCGTTTATTTCATTACGTAACATTTTGGACTCTGAACTTTTCGGAAAATCTAAATTATGTCCGTAACTATTTCCAAGAATGCGCGTATATCTGTCAAAATTTTTATGTCAAACGCAGAGAAATTCGAGTCGCAATTTATTTATTTCTCATATAATGTCCGCCAATTCTCCACCAGGGAAGAGTGATGGTGAGTTCTGATTGCTGTTGCGAGTGCTGGTGATAACTTGTGCATTGTGAATTATTGTGAGGATAAACTTTGGGAATTTGTAGGGGACGACACTGATAGGACTTCGCCGAGCGTCCCGCCAAGCGCGCCCGAGACTGAAAGCCTTAGTTCCAGGATCAGAGATTTCGATGTTGACTCTGTGCGGCGGTATTTGGCTCTAAAACTCGGGCTCTATGAGCCCCCAGAGCCTCCAACACCAAGCACAAAAGTTTTAGAAGAAGTAAACATTGACGGAATTGTGAAATGGATTAAAGGCACGCGATGCAAGAAGATCATCACGCTAGCTGGAGCTGGTATATCTACTTGTAAGTATTACAAATTTATTGAACTACCTATAACATGCCTAAACTAGAACTACTAGGCACTATCCTAACCCCCGATCAGCCTGCAAAGAGATACCAAGACCGATCTCTAACCATCTCAATAGCCTTGCTCGGCAATGGCTGAACAAAACCTTCAACATTAAACCTAAAGATGTCCTATGAGCAAAGAAATAATAATTAAAAAAACGATTGCACTCCGGGAGTGCTTACAAAAGTTAAAATAAAAAAAAAAATTAAACTTTATACTAAACAGCTTCAAAATATATGTAATTCATATATGCACACACTGTAGCTGCGTCTCGTAACGGTGTTGCGAGTTCAAAGATTTTAACACATCTAAAAATTTGCGTACCGCGCTAAAAGAAACTTCAATAAATAAATATATTTCTATTTCTAACGCTCATAACACATCCATTCATAGTCTTAAGACTGACTGCATATTATGCTCAGTGAAAAAACAAAAATCTTCATTCTCTATTTGATATCATTCTCATTCTGTATCTTTTTTTAATTAATTCAATAACAATAACATTGTTAAAAACTGTTAATCAAAAAGCAAGGTCAGTGCCTAATATTTTCATGGAATATTTTTAATCTTGATCAAGATTCAATTGTTTACATAAATTATTTGAGCTTGTTTTCATATTTCTAGGCAAATATGATACAGGAAGGTGAATTTGCACTTTATTTGTAATAAGACCTGACCAGTACATGGCAACTTACCTCAGCTCACTGAGGTCTCTTCTCGAGGTAACAAAGAACCAAATTATAGGTCTTTTAACTTTCTTCGGGTGAGTAGCAAAAACTCCCATCCGGACACAATTAGACCTGAGCACAAGATAGATAGTTGAATGCAACCAGTATGTTCTGTTCAGTAAAAGAGCGGTGTTGACTTAGTTGTAGATACCTCGACTTTAATTCTGAAGGTTGTGGGTTCAAATCCCCGTAGGACGAGCAACTATGAACGTTTCTTGAAAAAAAATTACGTAGCTGATATGGTGAAGGAAAACATCATGACGAAACCCGCAGCTTAGGTGGCTCCAAAAGTATTGACAAGTCCTTCTCTCTGGACATGGTCAACTAAGCTGAGAGGGTAGTAGGTGCTGGGTAAGCCTACTCCAACCTCACGCAAAAAGGACCCAATTTAAAAGGGTCTCATTGTGGAAAACAGCTCGTATACAAGTACAAGTACTACCCTTTTACTAAGATTCCACTGTCCATCTGTCTCATGAACTGTGAAATTGTCACAAATTATGTATGTGTAGGTGTGCTTGATAGTACATTACATGCAATTACATTATTGCTGTGCTTGATAGTTCAATACACAGTGCCGAGATCTAATTCCAGGGTCAAACAACCATATTTTGTAGGTTCGAACGATCATATTTTGAAGGGGCAAACAACCATATTTTGTTTCTAACTTTTTCGGCTTTTCAGGGAAGGCAAAAGGTTACTAGGCTACCTATTGGCAAAAATCTCTGTTGGTACAAATTAAACGTCAATAACCCCGGGCCAAGCAGCTAACACACAATTTATTTGCAACTTTATCACTTTTTTAGACTCGTCTGTTATTATTTTATAATAATTATACTATTACATTATTAACCCATACCCTTTGGTAGATACATCATTTGTGAAAATTTCACAGTTCATGAGATAGAGACAGATGGACAGTGATATCTTAGAAAAAGGGTTGTACTTGTACGAGTATACGGGCTGTTTTCCGCAATTAGACCTTTTTTAATTGGGTCCTTTTTGCGTGAGGATGGAGTAGGCTTGCCCAGTACCTACTAACCTCTCAGCTTAGTCGACCATGTCCAGAGGAGAGAACTTGTCATACTTTTGGAGCCAGCTAAGCTGCGGGTTTCATCACGATGTTTTCTTTCACTGTAAGAACAATGTCAATTAGCGCACATAAATTTTTCTTAAGAAAAATCCATCGATGTACGGCCGGCCGGGATTCGTACCCACGACCTTCAGAATGAAAGTCGAGGTGTCTTACCACTAAGCCAACACTGCTGCTCTTAAAAAATGGGTAGTAAAAACCTACGCGAACCTCCTAGATCAGCCCACTGATTCACAAACCGTCGGAAGACAACCGAAACCAAAAATTTTTTTGCTGCTCTTTCACTCCCGCGACTTTTGACATGTTGCCATCCTTGTCTTTTCAGTTTTATTCGTTTCGGTAGCTTTCCGATGGTTTGTGAATGAGCTTGCTGGTGAAATGAGTGATTCCAGCTTATAATTTTATTTTTTGTTTTAGCTGCCGGAATACCAGACTTTCGAAGTCCAGACACAGGATTATATCACAACTTACAGAAATACGACCTACCTGAACCACAAGCGATATTCGAAATCAACTTCTTTAGACAAAATCCTAAACCGTTTTTCATGTTGGCAAAGGAACTGTACCCTGGAAGCTTCAAACCCACAATATCACATTATTTCATAAGATTACTTTACGAAAAAGGTAAGAAATGGAAATATTAATCAAGGAAAAATGCCAAAAAATGAAAAAAAAAGTCTACAAAAATTGCACCTTGACGAGTGTATGTGCTATTATTTTAAATTGGCAGGCCATGCACTATAAAAAACGAAAGAAATAGTTTCGGTATTCCGTCCTTTTTCACTGTAGGTAAGTAACATATAAAAAAATGGAAACACATCGCCATCCCATCTAATCTCCTTCCAAAAATTAACAAGATGTTAATAATTTGACAGGCCTCCTTCTCCGCCATTACACACAAAACATAGACACATTGGAGCGAGTAGCCGGCATACCTGAGGACAAAATCGTCGAGGCCCACGGCACTTTCTTCACGTCACACTGTTTGGATTGCAGGAAACAATACAATTTGGAATTTGTTAAAGGTAAATTAACACATAGCACCCCCTGCTGTTTAACTACCTGCGTAAGTTCTGAGCTCTAGGCTACTTTTTATCCCGGGTATATGTATTAGGATAAAAGTAGCTTATGGTACTCTCAAGGGTACAATTGGCACTTTCTTCACGTGACACTGTTTGGATTGCAGGAAACAATACAATTTGGAATTTGTTAAAGGTAAATTAACACATAGCACCCCCTGCTGTTTAACTGCCTGCGTAAGTTCTGAGCTTGACGACCCAGTTGGCACAATGGTCACCATGCCGGACTGCCAAACATAGGGTTGCGGGTTCGATTCCCGCCTCAGACAAGTATTTATGCTTAGATATTTGTCTGTGGTCTGGTTGTTTCTATGTATTATAAGTATATATTTACAAAAGAAAAGTATATAAGTAGTATATCCGTTGTCTAGCACCCATAACACAAGTCTAGTTACTTAGCTTGGGGCTAGATGGCGATGTGTGGAATGTCCTGCAATATTTATTTATTTATTTAGCTATTGGCTACTTTTAGCCTGGTTATATTAGTATAAAAAAAATAGCTTATTTTACTCTCAAGGGTACAATTTGTACCCACATGATACAAATTTGTATCCATGATACAAATTGTGAAATGGTACTGTCAAAAGTACAATTTGTCACATGATACAAAGAGATACCCTTGAGAGTACAATAAGCGACTTTTATCCTAATATTCCCGGGATAAAAAGTAGTTTCAGAGCCTATATTCCTAGCATGCCCCAATGAGTACATTTTAGAATCTATGCATTAATTGTCATGAATGTAAACCTTCCCAAAGGTTCACAGTTAGTATAAAGGCATGGGGATGCCTTTATCAAAATCGATTCAACCATTTAACTGAGGAATTTATCAGGCTATGGTTGTCAGATCTTAAAACCAAATCATCATATTTGTAGCGCTTCAAATAGCCAGATATTTTGCTTACATATGAGGCTAAAAACATAACCCCTTTTGGGCTTCGCCGTAATCTACGAACAATAGGTTTACACTTTGCCCTCATATAAAGGCCAAAATTAATCTGTGGAGTCTCGTTATGTTTTTTATTATTTCAACAAATTGAGTTAGATGTGGGACCCATATTTATTACAGATATGTTCACTCACGAAGGCGCGCCCTTCCACACCTTATGAATGTTGTTGTTAACATAATCTGTATATAATTCTATCTCTGTTGTATGCTGTCTCTACTGATAGTCTTCACACACACATTAAGACATATTGTTAGCACGTGCGACACTCATATTAATGCACACCGAGAAAATTTACCCTGGAGGGGCGCGCCTTCGTGAGTAAACAGATGTGTACCCGGAATTGTGCGACTTGTCTTTCGGGACATGTGGTGTACGGGATTGTCAAAGTTACTGTCAACTGGCAGAAAGACATATATGAGGCCGATTCATATATTTTTTCTATACGGCGCCATCTGTCTGCCAGTTGATGACATGAGTTGATTAACACCGGTGAAGAGGGGAATTCTTTCTTTAAGTATTTCAGTTAAATATAACTTTGATTTCAGAACGTATATTCGCCGACCAGATCCCAATATGCACAGAATGTCCCGGAGTTGTGAAGCCAGATATAGTGTTCTTCGGTGAGAGTTTACCGGAGAGATTCCAGACGTGCCTTCAGGAAGACTTCCAACAATGTGATATGCTTATTATAATGGGTTCCTCCCTTGAAGTGCAGCCGTTCGCTTCACTTATTGATATGTAAGTTTTCCAAGGATGCTTTGTGAGTATGATCACAAAAAAAAACCCCATGAGTCTCTTGTGCCTTCTTCTCATTGAAGAGCGCGTTCCGTAGGCACACAGCCTAACCTAGTTTTTAAAACTATTTAAAAGTGAACTCATGCACAGTACATGATTCTAAATGAATAGAAAAAAATTCAATATCTTTTTCTAAGGTATAATTTTGAGACCATTTGGATAAAAAGCTTTTAGTTAACTTACCAACATCTTTTTTTTTTCTCGAAAAAGCGTTACTTCGCTACATAGTATAATACAAAGTCGCTTTCTGCTGTCTGTATATCCCTATGTATGCTTAGATCTTTAAAACTACGCATTTTGATTACATTTTATAACTAGCAGTGCTCCGTGGTTTCTCTCGCGTAACTCCTAATAATGTAACTAAGTTTCATCTAAATCGGTCCAGTAGATTCAAAGCCTAATCTTTACAAACAAACAAAACAAAAAAACTTTCCTCTTTATAATATAAATATTATATTATGAATTCCAGGGTACCAGACTGGTGTCCCAGGCTGCTAATAAACCGCGAAAAGGCAGGCGTCCGGTCTCACGTACTGCGCATGCTCGGTCTAGGAGGGGGCCTGAACTTCGACGAGGGCTTCCGAGACGTGGCCAGGCTCGGGGACTGCGATGACGGATGTCAGGATTTGGCTGACCGGCTCGGTTGGGGGGTAAGTACTCATAAATATACATTTCTATTAATTTTTTCATTAGGTGAAGAACTTTTAGGTTAAATCGGTTACTTTAGGGGATGGAGAAGGGCGAGCATGGGCCCCTCCGTATACGGTCCAAGTTGTCTTAATATTGCCAATCTTTTCCTTCCTTTCTTTTTGCACTCATAAGCCAACTTAAGTCGTAATATAAGTAGTTGTTGGATAGACTTGGAAAGGTCTATCCAGCAACTACTAAAAAAAATAAAAAAAAATCTAAGAAATAAAAAAAATAAAAACTAAAAAAAATCTAAAAAATCTCGTCTGGAGCCATCTAAGTCGTGGGTTTCATCACGATGTTTTCCTTTATCGTAAGATTTTTTAATTTTTCATTTAAGAAACTAATGGTGTTCGACTGACCGGGATACGAAGCCACTACTTTAGAACGAATATTACCTACCACTATGCCACCGCCGCTCGCAGGACATCAGACATAACTAATAATAGAATAATTTTCTTATTTTACAGAAGGATCTAAAAGTGATAATAACTAGAGAACACGAACGCCTGGATCGCGAAGGCGTACAATCGAAGCCAGCTGCACTTGCATCTCCTGGAATCAGTGCCCCAGGACCTTCGGAACCTAAACTATGAAATGTATGAGATAATATCAAACTTAGTCATTATTTTTCCAGGTATTAAGGGTGCTTTTTCATTGACGCAGAGCGGACCATGAACTGGCCAATCACAGTGCTCGAAATCTCTGTTCTGCATTAGCGGAAACAGTTGATTGGCCTCTCCACTCCGCTCAGTTTTGCGTCAGTGTAAAAGCACCCTAAGACAGTATCCCAACAATCCTTTCATCATACAAAAATGTATTTTCCTATTTTTACCTAAATATGATTCTAAAGCAATCGTTATTTTAACATAAAAATCAAGTACATATTTTTCATACAACCTATTATTAAAGTAAAAGTCAAATTTCTTTATTTATTTATAGTCATATATATTGCATTAAATCACATTGAAACGTCTTAAAAACTAAATTAGGATGTGTGCCTTCATAGCGCGCACCAATGAGAAGGGACAAGAAACTCATTGGGTTTTTTGTGATCATTCTCACAAAGTTCAATATTGCACATATTGAAAGGACACCTTTTAAAATTCTAAAAATGTAAACAAAGCTTTGTTTTCTAAAAAAAATAATTATTCCTCTAGAGGCTTTATTCAGAAAGGAAATAGGATAATATATTTGTAAAGAGAAAAAGGCTGTTAAGGTGGGTAAGATTTGGAAAAATAATTACTATGAATACAAATCTTGTGAGAAAAAGTTTAATATTCTGCTCACACACTGACGCGTTGTCGCGAAGCTGCTCCGCGACATCGACTTGGTCTCACTCAGTGTGCAACCAAAAATGAGACTTAAAACGTTTACTTAACCGTCGAAAGCCTTATTAAAGCTTGCATTTATAATAAATAGGCTTATCAATATCATAAATTATAATGATTCAGTTATTTACTAGCGGTGTCTCGCGGATTTACCCGCGTGAGTCTGTGGGATAAAAATTAGCCTTTGTTACTTCCAATTATTCAATGTTTCTTTAAACCAAGTGATATAGAAATCGGTTTAGTTAAAAACAAAATCTTTTCTCTACAACAGGGTTATTGGTAACTACTAGCAAGCTGTTGAGGGCTACCTCTGTCTACCTTAACGATCAACTTTTGTTTGCGACTTATGGAAATTCATTATAAAAAAATCCACACAAAAATAAAAATAAACTTTAGAGGTAAAGGGACACCTGGATGGAACGAAGTTCCTTTCGATTAATTAGTGAAGAAATTGTTTTTTTTTTTTTTTTTTTGTAAATAATCGTCGCGACACCACACTGTTCAATGCGAAATAGAAAGACGATACGAAAATAACTGGTTTGCTTTCCATGCAAAAAGTGTCGTTACAATAAATGAAATCCATCAGTGCAAATAATACTCAACTCGACATAGGCCACATAATCAATGATAGTATGTATGGTAAAACGCGGGCGGGATGTCGCGCCATATAGGCGACCCAGTTGGCACAATGGTCACCATGCTGGACTGCCAAACACAGGTGTTTGGGTTCGATTCCCGCCTCAGACATGTATTTATGCTTAGAGATTTGTCTGTGATCCGGTTGTTTCTATGTATTATCACTACATAGTATAAAACATAGTCGCTTCTTCTGTCCCTATATCCCTATGTATGCTTAAATCTTTAAAACTACGCAACGGATTTTGATGCGGTTTTTTTTAATAGATAGAGTGATTCAAGAGGAAGGTTTATATGTTTAATATATGCATAACATAGCCGTGCGAAGCCGGGGCGGGTCGCTAGTAAATATATATTTACAAAATAAAAGAATATAAGTAGTATATCCGTTGTCTAGAACTCATAACACATATTTAGTTGATTAGCTTGGGGCTAGATGGCGATGTGTGGAATGTCTTGCAATATTTATATATAGACATAGAAAATGGCCAGACAGTACTAGAAACACTTAAATATTGTTTTTGGGATATGTATTAGGTTCTGACAAAAGTCGTAGAACAAAGTTGAAGTAGCCCTCAACGGCTTGCTAGTATAATTACCAATAACCCTGTATAATATTAGTGTAGTTAGTAATTTAGCCAGCACTAGGCATGTTTGGAAATATTTTCAAAGGAAAAATGCATCTCCAAAGCTTTTAGACATAACATCATCACTACATAGTATAAAACTAAGTCGCTTCCCGTTGTAAGTATTCATTTTAAAAACTATGTATGTATTTTTGTTTACCGCAATTAGACTCTTTTTAATTAGGCCTTTTTGCGTAAGGATCGAGTAGGCTTGCCCAGCACCTACTACCCTCTTAGCTTTGTCGACCATGTCCAGAGGAGAGAACTTGTCAATACTTCTGAAGCCAACTAAGCCGCGGATTATGTATCTTTAAAACTACGCAAACGATTTTGATCCGTTTGTTTTAATAGATAGAGTGATTCAAGAGGAAGGTTTATATGTACAATACATGCATAATATAGCCGTGCGAAGCCAGGGCGGGTCGCTAGTACAGTATGGGTCAAAAGTAAATAATCAGTTTGCTACAATAATACTATCAACAAGTATTGGAGTTATGACCTTCTTCTAATAGACGTTACACACAAACATAAATACTTGAATTAAAAGTACTCAGTGTGATTATTATTTTCAACATGTTAGCTACCTATGTCTTTAGTTGTGTGAGTGGTATAAGCCGCCACCCGCTACACCAACCGAAGTGGGTTCGATCCACAGGTAAAGTTGTTATAATGTTCAAATAGTGCTGCACAGGATTGTGAACGTTACGGTGGGCAGAGACTTTTGACCGTTGATTGTACATAGTAAGTCAATATGCCACGATGCACTTTACCTATCGATAAAGGGCCATTACGGCGAAATAATGCCTTCACACCAAAAATATCCCGTTTCCGTGAAGCTTTAAAGGTGCATTATTCCTTGAAAAATATCATAAATTATATACCATAGTGAAATGTTTAATAGAATAGATTGATGTTACGGTTAAAACCCGAAATACGGATAAACCAAGGTTTACCCGTACTTTGGACTTTGACCGTAACACAGACAGACAAATCAAAGCAATATTAGTAAACAAATGGCTTATGAAATATGAATAATATTAGATTAAATAAGATATATACCTATTTATGCATTTGTAAATTAAATATACGAGGCATGCCTTTTAAGTTTTGTCGTTTGAAGAAAAAAACACAACTAGAACCTTATAGTACTTTTTATTGTTTTTCAAAGTGTTCACCACGTAGCTTAATACACTTTTCCATTCGCTCAAACCAGTTATTATAACATTTATTCCACTCTAAAGTGGGGGTGTTCAAAATGGCTGACTTGAAAGCGTCGACTGCTTCTTCACCGGACTGGAACCTTTGACCACGAAGACTTTTCTTAATTTTAGGAAATGTAAAGAAATCGTTAGGGCTTAGGTCAGGACTGTATGGAGGATGGTCAAGAATTTCTACTTTTTCCTGCTTCAAATACTCAATCGTTTGACGAGCGGTGTGTGAGCTTGCGTTGTCGTGGTGCAGGATGATGCGTCGCTTTGAGTTAGATTTTCGAAGTTCGCCGATGACTTGTGGTAAACAAACTGTGGTATACCACTCTGCGTTAACCGTTCTACGATCTTCAAGTGCAATCGTCGCAACATGCCCGGTTTTTCCAACGAACGTGGCCACCATCTTCTTTGAAGTGCTTCGAGAACGAACAACTTTAGTCGGCTTTGGCTCGTCTTGAAAGACCCAGATTGTAGATTGCTGTTTCGAATCAGGATCGTAGGCATAGATCCAAGATTCGTCACCACTGATGATGTCGTAGACGTGATTTGAATCTCCTCGGTTGAACCTTTGCAGAGTTTTCTTACACCATCTGACGCGGGCCGCCTTGTGATCGTCGGAAAGCAGATGCGGTATCCAACGGCAAACTAGCTTTCTCACACCAAGCGCTTCATGCAAGATCTTCTGAATGGTTGTCCCTGAGATGCCTAATAGAGCCTCTATCTCTCGATATGTCACATGACGATCTTCGAGAATTAGTTGTCTTACAGCAATGATGTTATCTTCAGTGAAGGCGGATTTTGGGCGTCCTTCGCGAGATTTGTCACTAACACTAGTATGTCCACGCTGGAATTCTAAATACCAGCGTTCGACAGTCCGCAGACATGGGGCTTCATCACTGAACACAGATGTAAGCTCTTCAAAACACTGAAGCCGTGTCAGGCCTCTTTTGAAGTTGTAGAAAATTATTGCACGAACATTTTCCTTAGAAAAATTCATTTTCGTACTTAACCGGACAGATTCCAATCGACGCTGTGACTAAACAATATAATTAATCCTAATACTTTCAACTGTTTTGAGATTCGAAATTTAAACACATTCGAATATAGAACAGTTTCTAATTCAAAATTGCCGGGAAATATGGAAACGACAGAACTTAAAAGGCATGCCTCGTATAGACAAAAGAAAATCATTTATGCCGCGACTTCGATAACCTATCGTAGTTGCTACAGTTAGTCGCGGATATATTAGACGACCTCTGTGGCGCGTCGGGCGAACACCCGACTGCGACGCAGAAGGTTGCGGGTTCGATTCCCGCCGGGAACAAGTATTTATGCTGACCATAAATTCTTGTTTCTGGTTCTGGGTGTTTCCTATATGTATAATATGTATATATTTACAAAAACAAAAAGTATATAAGTAGTTTATCCGTTATCTGGCACCCATAACACAAGCATTAAGTTGCTTAGCTTGGGGCTGGATGGCGAAGTGTAATATGTCCTGAAATATTTATATTTTATTTATTTATTTATATCTTTTTTCAAGGCTACGGTTTAAATTAGATGAACTGCACATAACTAGCGTGAGCGTATTAACTAGTACTAATAGACAAAGATCCACTGACCGCCTGACCTTCGTTGTTTTATAAAAGCTGAGAATTAAGAATGTTACTAGGTATGCCAAATCAGATCAAACCAGCCAGATTAAACTTACGTGACCGCATGTGACGTCAATCTACAACGCTCCGCTTAGTAACGCATCGAGTATGATATCAGAGTCCGCGTCGCACGTTTACTTCTATAAATCGGAAACTAATTGACGTATCGAAGTAATTCTTTCACTTGTATTTTTTATTTTTGACGAATAATATGGAGAGATAATATTCAAAATTAGTTAACATTCTTCAAGCGCATGCCCCAAACACAGTTATGAATGTGCAATTATTATTCGCCTATATTTGGGTGATTTTTAGAAGGTATTTCCCCAAAAGACAGACAATTTCAATAGTTCCAACACCTTCCAGACCACCGAAAGATGATCCACAAAGGTGTAGGTATAAATAGCCCCTCCTGCGTCGGCCATTTTTTATTGTAAAAATGAGCTATTTCCTTTCATTAGCCATACTATGTAAAATTAGCAATGGCCTTATTTTTTTCATTAATGGATCTACCATTGTCATTATATCGAGACTCTATTGATATTAAACCGAGATTGTGACTTTATTTGGTATTCTGCTAAAGTTTTAATAACTTCGCAATGGAGTCTCACTGGAATCGTAATAGATAAGTCGCTGGTGTTGCCTAGCAATATGGTATATGTTGCTAAGCAAAATACCGTTTTGACAACTATCGAGATTCCATTGAGCCACGAGTCTAGAGCAGAATACCATAGTGAGTCAGTGGTGCGTCAATAGTGTTTCGATAGAATAGTTCACATTAGGAGAATATCAATTTAACATGTAATGTTATATTTTTGACAGTAAATGTATATTACGATTCTATCGACACTATTGAAACACAATTTTGTTAGCAGACTTAGGCCCCAGGTTCGATTCTTGGCTTTGCTACCTAATAACTCCAAGCCACTATGGCCTGAACTTCATAATACGTTCGATCATGTCGACGTTACCCGGCTCCTAAAGGACATCACGTTGCTGAGGGCTGACGTCACTGACATTCGGATGAAACTTGAAACGTCCGAACGTACTGTTGCTGAGCTGCGGGCCGAGGTTTCAGCGTTGCGCAATAATACAGTTGCGCCCGCGCTGTATATTTCACCGACGTCAGCACAAAACGTAAACACGCAGCGAGGCGACCGCGGCAATCGTCACATTGCACGACTCAGCACTCCTGCCGGCGCAAATAGCTCGAAGGTGAGCGCGCAGGTTAATGACCGACCTACATTTAAAGGGACGAAAGAAACTTGTTCTATCCCGAAAAAATCCTACGCACAGGCCGCTTACGTTCCAGAGAATGTGAAGAAAACATCCAATGGGCGAAAGATCGACGGTGACGGTTTCACGCTTGTGGAGAAGAAAAACCGTCATCTGCCGAACCGTAATCACCGTGGTACTGCAGCTACAACTAGCTTGAAGGCTGTAGAACCGGTGATTACTATGTATATATCCCGGTTCAGTAAAACTACAACTACGAACGATGTACAAGAGTATATCAAGACCAACGGCCGGAAACGGCTGGAACAGGAGAAGCTGGGTATCAGCCTTGAACTAGTGGAACTGGAATCCCAAAGGAAGACTAACTTTAAGTCCTACGTGCTTCGGATTCCAGCAACGCTGAAGGACATGTTCTTCTCGGCTGATTTCTGGCCCGCAGGCATTGTATACCGACGCTATAGGGAGGCGAGAACGAAGATTGAAAACCCTAAAACTAATTTATTATAATATTATCTGTATGTATGTTAGTCTGTAAGGTATATATTTTATATGGGTCTGTACTTATTTATAAGGCTGTTACCTGAAATAAATGATTTATTTATTATTTATTTATTTATTATAATAGCACATCGTTTATAACTGTGTTGGGGGCAGGCGCTGAGAAGTACTCAGCTTTTATAAAATAACGAAGATCTGGCGGTGAGGGGATCTTGCTCTATTATAGTGTCTAAGCTAAGCCACGGACGGACATGACGTTATGAGAAAAGGGTACCGGGGGCTCTCTCCATACAAACTATTACAAACGTAGTCGACTGTTTTCTCCCTGGATAATAACACTAGAGCAAATATTTTTGGTGCATAAAACTTTTAACTGCCATGACTATGCCCCTATTTTTTTTATCTTAATTTCTAAAAAAAAATACGGGCATAGTCATGGCAGTTATAGGTTTTATGGCACAAAAATATTTGTGCTAGTGTTATTATCCAGGGAGGAAACAGTCGACTACGTTTGTATGGAGAGAGCGCAGGTACCCTTTCACCTTAAGGGTTTCTTGTTAGGACAATGGAACCTTAAAAACGGCAGCGTAAAGCGCATGCGCGGATGTTTTTATTAAAACATGTCCATTTTGGATCTTATCTGCGACTGACTAAAGCAAGTATCATAATTGATTTTGACTCTTATTCAATAACATAAATAAGCATGGTTACATGTCTTCAAATCAAATTAGGATGTATGCGCCTTTTGGCCTTTTTAAAAACCTCGCAAATATATCAAAATATTGTTCATAATGTTGTTTGTTGTTAGTGATTTTATTTAATAATAGCAAGTAATTTTTAATAATTTAGTGATACTTAAACTAAATATTATGGTGCAAATAGGGGTCAAAAGCAAAATTCCTGTCGTCGGCGTTACGTAGATGTGGCCGGCGGCACACTAATGGCATTAAACGTTAAGCGATAGCTCGGTTGACGGTTTTTTGACACAAGCTAACGCCCATTTTTAATGCTTATTTAACGAGTAGTTGGACACGTTAACGTTAACTTAAATGGAGCAGTAGCATTAAGCGAAAGGCATTTTGCTTTTGGCTTCTAAAAGCGTTTAAATACTACTTATTATTTTTTATTTTAGTCATACCTATACTTATTTTTTTTGTAGTTGACTTAAATTTTGTTTTTAAACGGGCGATACTATTGTTAAGAAAGAATTTATGTAACAAATATTAAAAAAAAAAATACTGTTTAAATTAAACTTACTCATGAATTAATGGTACATATCCATTACAAAAATGATTAAATACAATTTGCATGTGCATGATAAATGATATATTTAATCATTGATTTTTTAATTTATATTAGCGTTAGTTTTGTATTTGGGATTTAATAATAATTTTATTTAATTAGATTACTAGTTGTGACTTGCAGTTTAACCCGTTAAAAAGAAATTTCAGGGCTCTAATCTCCATTCCAAATCCGTCCAACCGGAGTAACAAACCTACATTTTTCACATTTATGATATGAAGTAGAATTCTTACAAGCAAAGCTTTCATTGTTAATAAAGGCGCTTGTAGGAGACAAAAGCAAAGTATCTCTCGCCTAAAACTAAAATTGATTATTGCATAAAAAATTGGTGTTAAGTTTGTATACACACACACACACACAATAACAACAAAAACGTCATAAGAAAACATTGATGGTAACCATGGCAACGATAAAACGTTGCTATAGTTACCTTGTCAATAACATGAGGCGTTCCAGTAACGACGCGTGACGTTACACTTTTTTGAGATTGCAGGTGTTCACCAATTTATAGAACGTTATCACGTCAAAAATTATATGCAATATTTTTTCTTGTTGGCGATAGGCATTGCGTTTGGCTCCTATTTGAACCTTCAATGTTAGATACCTAAAATCAATTAAGTAGCAAATATATTTGTTTAGTATAATAAATAAAAAAATCCAAAGATAAAATGAGTGTGCGGAAAGTAATTTATTTAATGTCTAATTTGGCTTAATGGACTCTGATATTTCTGCCTTCCCCTTCAGGATTTAACACCAAACAATGAGATAATTTTTAAAACTTAGTTGGAAGTGTCTTCTGACAAGAAAACACAAATACCCCTTAAAACTGGTTGAAGCTAATTTATAAATAACTACAGTACAATCTCACTAATCCGGCACTTCGATAGATCGGCACGTCCAATAATCCGGCACCCTCCGCCCACGCCTCCCTCACCCCTCTATACCTGTGCGCTTGGTCGCTGCGTCGTCGACTAGCAGTCTAACCTCAAAACTTATCACGTGCACGTGCTAACGTATTTGTTTTTTTCAAGTGAGAATAGTTTATAGTTAAAAATGACAAATAAACGCAAACACAAGACACTAGATTTGAATAATAAAATGGAGATTGGTGATTTTTTCAGTATAATCCAGTAATCCGAACATTCCAATAATCCGGCACCCTCCGGTTTTTAATAGTGCCGGATTAGTGAGATTGTACTGTATAGAATAAATAAAAGTTATTTTTGTAACGGTGTTTTTTTAGCTTAGTTTGTGTAGAATAGTTTACTTTGTAATGTTATAATAATTCCAATTTCATGTTTATTTGTATGCACTTTGAATTTTTTCTAATGATTTTATGATGATCCCTTAAGGCCGGACCACACGAGATGGCATGACATAAAAAAATATACTTGGTCTCTTATGAAAAAAGGAAATAAGTATTCCATTCTTTATTGGTTACCATAGTACAAGCGTTGCTTAGATTGTGAGTATTAACCGGAATTATATTAGCACCATCTGGTCACCATAGTACAAGCGTTGCCGGCCTTAATGTGCGCGTCATAATATCGACTTTTTACCTAATAATAATATAATTTATTTATTTAAATGAGTTATTCTATATTTTTAACTTATTATTAGTTTTTCTTGCATATTCTTTGTAGGCTTTCAAACGAACTTGGTTATTTTACTGCTGAAGTTATTTAAAAAGGGTTTTTCACCATGTTTTTATTTTAAAAACATGGTGAATGTCCTGTTTTCAGTTTTTTTTGTAATTAAGTGTTTTCTGATTCGTCTTGTAATACTTACTTGCAGCATTTGTTCAAACATTTTTGTCAAAAAGCTAAAATCTAGTTACAATAATAATTCTAGATTTAATATGATCGAGATTTTGCTGCAAGCCCTGTCTAATACGAGTAAGTATAAATTGTTAAAAAAAAACATTAGAAAAAATTGGGTAGAATTTTAATTGTGGCATGGCTATAAGAAATTGTTATAGCAACGCTTGTGTATAGGCAAGAAATTTAATCGCTCGTGTAAAAGCAACTTTAGTAAAAATTGTGCTATTAGACGTTTGCTGTAATTAGTCGTTATTTTTCTCGTGAATTTATTCAAAAAATTATTTATTCGTATTTGTGAGAGAGATTTCGACTTATGCAAAAAAAAAACTGCAATAATTTGTGTTACGGTTTATTGTAAAAAAAACTTATTTAAGGTAGCAGATGACTGCCAAATTCGAAATGTAAAATTATTTTGCAAATCACGCTTTTAAAACATAATTTTGCAACTACTCAATTCTGTATTATGCTTTGAAACTATACCATAATATGTAATTACCAATTTTGACGGTTTATCATACCTCCGTTTAATTTAAAAAAATACATACAGACAAATAAAGAATTTAGAAGTTGGAAAATTATGTTCCTTAATATACAGGGTTATTGTTAATTTTACTAGAAAGCCGTTGAGGGCTACTTCTGTGCAGCTAAACAAACAACTTTTGTTCTACGACTTTTGGAAACTCGAACATTTTTGGAAAATTTTGAGGTTATGTTTACCTGAAAATCAGCTATTCCATACACGGAGAGGTCATTTACCGCAAATATTTACATTTTATTTAAGTTTTATCTACTGTTATTAGTCAAAATGAACTTTTTAAAATCTGTTTTTCGAATTTACATATCCTCAAAATTTTCATATTTTTTTTCGAATTTCCGAAAGACGTAGAACAAAAGTTGTTTGTTTAGGTACACAGAAATAACCCTCAACGACTTGCTTGTATAATTACCAATAACCCTCGACATTCGATTTTTAACTTTTAGAAAAAAACTGCAAAAAAATAGTAATTTGGCGGGCCATTTCTTAGATATCATTAACTTAAATATCCTAAGATATTTTCACACGAGCTTTTAATCGCTCGTGCTAGAACACCATTAAAGTTGCCTTTAAAATGTATAAGCAATAATAACTTTATGTAAAATTTAAATATTTATCAATATTAATATACCGTGACACAAAAATAGAAAATATTATATTAAAAACTGTTCAAATTGTATCCAAAAGCCTGTATTTTGAAAGAAATAAACGCATAATAATTTTAAAAGTATTTTTTATTAAGCAAACTATGATTAATTTATTTACATAAGGTTACACTAGTTTACTGAAAAAATCACTGAAATATTCTAATGTTATTAATAATTCATAAAATTATAAAGAAATAAGATCATTTTAGTCGAAACTTAAATAATTAAGATTAAATAATGTTCTTACATAAGAGATAAAAGCATACCCTACAATTAAGTTCGTCAATTTGTGTCAAATTCTATATTTTACAACGTCAAAGGGGTTGGGAAATATTGGTTGCAGTCAAGATGCCATTTTGATTCTACAACAAAAAATGGAGACAATGGAAAGCCACTATTGAAAAATTCAAACTCCTTGAACTAAAACTGCAATTTAAAACTATTGCAAGAACATTTAACCTAACTAACAAAACCCCATTAATCCCTTTTAGGTATTTATAAGTACCTCAGAATTTTCAAAATGGCAAACCATTATAAGCCGTTCTTTAGGCAAATAATAGAGTTGCCATAATTTGAAAAATCTCCAAATTCAGAGTAAATTATGGTCATTTTCCAATTTCTATTATTAAAAAAAGAGATTTTTTTATAGCTATTCTGGTATAATTCCATTTTTGGGCAAGGTACTACATATACCTAAGAGCGATTAATGAGTTTTCTTGCCACACTATATCTAAAATATCTATTCTTTAGCATCAGTAATCCCCTCAGTACTGATCGCAAACATGGCTTCCGTTTCTGGTAAACACGGGCTGTCGTAAATCTTGCATACTCTGAAAATAAACGGAGTTTCATGAAAACCGAATCAAAATCTGTTAAATGAAGTCACACAGGGTAGTCGAAAGTCGATCATTTTACAACATTATAAGAAAGTTTGTATAAAACTGAAGGGTAAAATCTATAAAACCGTGATAAGACCTGTCGTCATGTATGGATCGGAATGCTGGGCCGTGAAGAAGAAGGATGACAGAAGATTGCATGCAGCGGAGATGAGAATGTTGAGATGGATGTGTGGAGTAACGAGGATGGATAAAATAAGGTATGAGTATATTAGAAGAAGCCTGAAAGTAGCACCGATTACTGGAAAAGTAAAAAGGAACCGTTTAAGTTGGTATGGACATGTAATGAAGAGAGCATGTGACTAGAAGAGTGATGAGTATGAATGTAGAGGGATGGAGAGGAAGAGGAGGACCGAAGAAAAGATGGATGGACTGCGTGAGACAAGACATGAGAGAGATGAATGTGAACGATGAGATGACGACTAATAGGAGTGAATGGAAGAAAAAGACGTACTGCGCCGACCTCAAATAAATTGGGATAAGGGCAGGAAGATGATGATGATGATAAGAAAGTTTGTATAAAACTACTGAAACAAAGTCATAAGAAAAGAATTTAGAAAACAATTATGTCGAGGCAATACTTAAGCATTACATACAAATAGAAAAAGTACAATACAATTCTCCGTTTTTCTAGATTACCATGTAATTGATTGTGGAAAACAGATATTTTAAGCATCTTCATTTTCTAAATCAACATCTGACGCCATTAACACATTTAAGAACTTCAAGAACCTAACCTAGCAAACAATTTTTGTCCGAAGTTTTGCCATTTCTAACTCCTACGCTACGTAAAAGCTAGTAACAATAAACTACTGACCTATTATCGCCCCTGCCTTTCCTCAAATACAGTCTAGTGGTAGACGCGTGCGCAATAATATGGCCGCCAATAGGCTTCTTTGTATCCGCGTTGAAAACACCGACCGCGTCCACTTGTGCTACCACTTGATTTGTTATTACTACTGCTACACCAAACTGGAAAAAAAAACATCGGGTAAGCTGTGTTTGGGAACTAGACTTCGTGAAACGTCTCATCTTAAGTTAACACAATGCTTGAAAATGGAAATAACTTCAAATAATGACTGCAGAGCCTGCAGTGATGTCAGGGAAACTATGGAGCACATACTGTGTGACTGCGACGTCTTAGCAAAAGAAGCGTATGAGACTCCTTGGGAATGCGTATCCGAAATCGGAGGAATACAGGTTTCTTTCTCTTAGTGGGATCACCGCGTTAATCAACCACTTCTTCAAAGAGTAAGAAACATTAAGGTAGGGGTAAACACAAAAGATCCCAATGAATCGAAGTGGTGTTGGCTATGTCAGCCCCCGATATCACTATCACTACATAGTATAAAACAAAGTCGCTTTTTCTGTCCCTATTTCCCTTTGACCGCTTAGATCTTTAAAACTACGGAACGGATTTTGATGCGGTTTTTTTTAATAGATAGAGTGATTCAAGAGGAAGGTTTATATGTATAATACATGCATAATATAGCCGTGCGAAGCCGGAGCGGGTCGCTAGTATCATAATAAACGAAATGAGAATTAGTGATTTACAGTCTTAGCTTGTAATATGATGAATGGATAATGAATAAAATACTTAATTAATTTGTGTTTTGTAAATAAATATTGTAGAACATTTTACACAGAGCCATCTAGCCTCAAGCTAAGCAACTAAGCTTGTGATATGGGTGCCTTCCTCTTGAATCACTCTATCTATTAAAAAAAACCGCATCAAAATCCGTTGCGTAGTTTTAAAGATCTAAGCATACAAAGGGAAATAGGGACAGAAAAAGCGACTTTGTTTTATACTATGTAGTGAAGTGATTAAGAAGTAGAAACCTTAGACTAAGTAAAGACTTATCGTACCTCATCAGCCAATCGTAGCAACATCCTCATGAACCTGCCGAGGTGTAGTTGTCTAGCGTTCAGTTCCCCGCGACCGGAGTAGTCTGTCCTGTACAGAGCTGTCGCACTGTCCACTATTATTAGTGAATATCTGAAATTGATGCAAATTATACAATCTTCAATATACGATGTTATACACCCTCATTTTAATTGCCTTTTTTTTTCAGAATACAATTTTTTTTCGGTTATTTATTGAGAATGTGGTTTATCATTTGAAATTAGTTTCAGGTAGGAGGTTTTCTACTCATTAGAAGGCGCAAAGAATATCACAAATTGTGGGCTCTAAAAACCTAACCTGGGGCCCTGCCGCACTAAGACGGCAAACAGCTGAGGCGTACAATGGACGGAATTTTGAGCCTGCCTTTCAAAGGAATTTTGAAAAATATCGTTGTTTTTTTTGTGCGTTCTGCATACTTCAAGTATGCAGAATTGTCGGGGACATCAAAACATTCAAAAATAACTGATTCTGGTTAAGTTATTTAAAATAAACTCCTACTCTTCAAAATTCCTATGAAAGGCAGGCTCAAAATTCCGCTCATTGTGGGGCGCGGGTTGGGATATCGACGTCGGCTTGAAGCCGACGCACTTAGCCCTGTATTATTTAATTGATTCCTAAATGAGTTGAATCTTAGTTTGAACAGTTACCTAGATTCAGCCATCATAGCGCAAGCATGGACCAGCAGCTGGGTCTGATGGTCAGTGTTATAGGCCCTGGCATATGCCACATTGTCAAGCACAGCTGAGCCCTCCATGCCGTACCGTTGGGCCACGGCCAACAGGCGCTCCGGACGGAACGTACCTTCGGTGTCTATGTACATGCATTTGCCTTCACCACCTGACTGTTCTATTGGTAACTGGGAACATAATATATGATAATGAAACTGATTGAACTAATTTAGTGTCGAGAACTTTGCAGATCCCATTTGCAGAGACTGAGGTGACAATTAATCTTGCAAAAATATTTGAAATACAAATATATACATGTATGCTGTACTAGCTGCGCTCCGCGGTTTCACCCGTGTAAGTTCCGATCCCGTGGGAATATCAAAATGAAAAGTAGCCTATAGCCTTCCTTGATAAATGGACTATCCAACACAAAAATATTTTTTCAATTCCAACCAGTATAGTTCCTGAGATAAGCGCGTTCAAACAAACAAACTCTTCAGCTTTATAATATTATAAGTATAGATTAGTTTCATTCATTATTATTTGTTCAACTCTTAGAAAATACAACATAATTGTTTTATTTGGCTGTTATGAAACTGTGGTGCTGTCCATGAGTTGAGTCATCTTTGCTTGGTTGTAGGATTTGCACAATTACTGCCTTGGAACAAAATATCAGGGTTAATTTAGGTGCTTTGTCAGTCTGATTGTTGCTCAACTATTCTACTATAGGTCATAATTATACGCAACTTCACTGACACTCACTGATGGCAACACACAGCTTAAACCATTGGCTATGGAAACTTTACATTTTGAATGGGGCTTCCTTATGTGTAACTCGTAAATGAGTACAAAGGGATTTAGAAAATTTCCATGGGAACACGATTTACGCGGCCTAGCAAGAACATAACTAGTTTTCAAATATTCATACTTGGCAAGTAACAGCCAGCGTGTGGCATAGCTGAGTCTTCCCCGTTCGAAATTCTCCAAAGATCTCAGTTATGGACCCTGTTTCTATACCTCCACCGAGTAATCTGTCCAGTTCCTTTGATCCTGTCGTCAATTGGATTATTTCTGCCCTGAAATGTTACATTCGAATACGGTATATAAACCAAAGAGGTTGCACGACTAATCATACTGATAAACTCTGCAGTTTGTTTGGTAAACACTCGTCTGTTACGCTGAAGGTCACAGGTTTGATTCTCATTTTGGGTCAAATATTTGTTTGATCTACAGATATTTATGGTTATGGTTCTAGGTGTTTCTGTGTCTATAATCGCCGACATCTCTTCCGGAGGCCTGTAGCAACCTGAAAAGGCTGCTAGCCTTCTGGGAGGACCTGGGATGGTTGAAGTGACAAGTAGGATATTCTCACAGGCACAATGGCCCAAATAATGAGGCTAAGTGCGGAAACAGTCCCATAAAACTAAACATGTATAATTAGCATTAAAAAATAAAACTTTAAAGTATATGGGGTGGATAATTTGAATGGAAGCAATAAGCAGGTCATAGAACCACTGTAGCTATGATAAAATGTTGACCATATGACCTTTCCTTATTTTTCGAATATAATTTTATCAAAATTGGTGCAGTTTTCTGTAAATTACCTTTTTTGATGGAATTCAGTAGCGGTAGTAAAGCCCATGGGCACCAATTTGGAAGCTTCTGCCAATATCTTGTCGGCCTTTGCCTCCGATATTCCTTTGATGGTTATAAGCCATTTTTTGGGAGCATATGCAACAGATTCAATCGTGTGGTACCCTGCTTCTTCAAGTTTCTTTATATCACCAGATGTGATACCATTTCCCTGTGAAATTATAACAAACAACTTATTTTTATAGGTAAATACAAAAGGCTGCACTTATGAGGCTAGTTTCACCCTCATAAGTCTAGATCCTGTAGGAATATGAGAATAAAAACCGGCGAAGTGCGAGTTGAACATGCACATGAAGGGTTTTATACCATTATATTTTGTATTTAATCTTAATCTTATATAATGGGGGCTGACAAATTGCCAGCAACACTTCGACCCAATGGGATCTTTTGTGTTTACCCCTACCTTGATGTTTCTTACTCTTTGAAGAAGTGGTCGATTAACGCGGCGATCCCACTGAGAGGAAGAAACCTATATTCCTCCGGTTTGGGATACGCATTCCCAAGGAGGCTCATACGCTTCGCTGCTAAGACGTCGCATTCACACAGTATGTGCTCCATAGTTTCCCTCAAATCACCGCAGGCTCTGCAGTCATGATTTGAAGTTAACTTCATTTTTAAAAGCATGTCATTGGTTCCGTAATGTCCTGTCAAGGCACCAACCACAGCTCGTGCTTTGCTTCTATTTTGTATATTTATTATATATTTTGTATTTAATATTTGTTGTTATAGCGGCAACAGAAATACATCATCTGTAAAAAATTCAACTGTCTAGCTATCACGATACAGATATGAGATACAGCTTGTGACAGACAGACAGTGGAGTCTTAGTAATAGAGTCCCGATTTTACCCGACTGCAAGGAAATGGTTATGCTTTTTGCACCTACATTTTTACCCTTTGGGTATGGAACACTAAAAAGTACCTCAACTACCTACATACCCCTTCTGGAACTAAGCCCATATGTTTGATAAACATAAGATCATCCGTTAGATAGTTAAGAGCTCCTAATTAACTGACAGACTTGTTTTAACTTGTTTCTAGAAAGTGATGGTAACTTTACCTCTAATTTATTAATGAGCTGCGGTCCGCATTCGTCCAAGTCTTCGTCTACAGATGCAGTGACGGCGGAGGCTGTTGCGGCAGTCATCTTCGAGCTCACTTTATCACCGACACATCAGTTAAAATACTTTTGTTTACAATTATTTTAGGTTATATTTTTAGTGTTGTGGTCAATTTCTTGAAAAAATATTGTAGGTCGCAAATATAATGCTGTTGAATAGTTTTTCAACAAATGGATTATGAAAAAGCTTTGATAATTCGGAAAAAAAATATCTCACGAATCAAAAACAAAGAAAATTACATATAACGTCAATCAATCAAATGTCAACGTCACGTCACGTTTTCCCTCCATTTTTCCATTTCGATGACATTGCTAATAAAAAAAAACTAGATGTTTTTACCCTATTAATACAAACTTGATAAAGGTCGTCACAGACGTAGCTATATTTTATATTAATATAAAAATACC
Source organism: Idaea aversata (assembly GCA_907269075.1). Classification (NCBI taxonomy): domain Eukaryota; kingdom Metazoa; phylum Arthropoda; class Insecta; order Lepidoptera; family Geometridae; genus Idaea; species Idaea aversata. The sequence continues at coordinate 4,909,451 of OU026100.1, forward strand.
GTAAAACGGGGTGAATTGACCAGTAATTTTGGACTTTGACCACAGATTATATATCGACCGCTTCCGAGCAACAACTCCTAACTGCCAGTTTTACTCAAAGGTGATTTTAATGCCATCTGTTATAAAAATGTAAGCAACTCTCCTGTGACGAAAATTCGTAACTATCTGACGTTTAAAAGTATTAAAAATACGCTTATAGAAATTCGACCTATCTTATTTAGAAAATATTTTTTTCAGAAATATCTCCTTTCTCAAATTTTGACGCGCAGTTTGAACTGAGAACGTGCTGGGACCTGTTCGTCTTGGCTAAAAGTAAGTTTCTGCATTAAATGTGTTAAGTTCAATGTAAATGTAATAAATTAATCATTATTTTCTTATTATTATTAGTATTGGTTGTTAAATTTAAATGTAAGTGTTAAAATCTTCGTTACAAGTTTCGACTATTATTAGTTACGAGATATTTCCGGAACAAAATTTTTTCTTGTTTTATCACTATTATTTTTTATAAGACGAGAGAGATAGGAGTTATTGTCAATAAAATAAAAAATTAACTGAATTTACTATTTTTTTGTAACATTCAGATTACACATAGATCCATTATTACACAATTAAATACAAATAAAACCAAAAGTAAAAAAAAAAACTAAAACTACTATTTTTATTAATTCATCAGGGTCACAAGGAACCAACGAATATTTAACAAGTAGTTATGGCACAAAACACTTCCTTTCACAATGATAACAGTAAATTTTAAATACATTAAAAAAACTTCACTTTCACTTTTTTGTTTTTGTTTTCGTTTTTTTTTTAGTTTTTGTTTTCAGGTTTTTTTAGTTTTTGGATCAGGTTTAACCATTTTTACTGCCACTGTCGTTCAGGTTTAACCATTTTTAGTGCCGCTGTCACCGAAAATTCTACTCCATGAGGCGAAAGCGACTATTTCTTCAAATTGCAACGTGTACATAATCGTAACCCATTAAGGAGTTAGGTGATGAGAAGGTGCTTTCAGATGCTTCATTCATCGATACCTATTAGTGTATGTGCCCATTCTACTAGTGAAAATGGAAAACTAAGCAATTTGCTTAATCTCGCTGTACAGATCTGTTCATCACTCCGAAGATCCTCATCAGATCTTCATTTAGGATAGGGTTTCCTATCAACATTCATTCAAACCCAGTCCGACGAGACGAAAGCGACTATTTTATTTAAATTGTAACCTGTAATCGTAACCGCTGGAAGAGTTTTCTAAAGAGAAGGTGGTTTCAGATATTCCATTTATCGGTAACTATTAGTTTATGGACTTTATAGCCCAATTCTACTGGTGGAGAGCAAAAACTGAGCAATTTCCTGCACTCTCGAGGTGTAATTCTGTTCTGAGAACCTCCTCCTTTTTTTAAGTCTGTTAAAAATGCAAAATGGTCTGTATAAAAACATTTTTAGTTTTGTATCCAATAAATAAATAAATATTACGAACATTCCACACATCGTCATCTAGCCCCAAGCTAAGCAGCAAAAGAAGCAACTTGTATTATGGGTGCTAGACAACGGATAATACTACTATTATACTTTTCTTTTTGTAAATATATACGTATAATACATAGAAACAACCAGACCATAGACAAATATCTAAGCATTTGACGACCCAGTTGGCACAATGGTCACCATGCCGGACTGCCAAACACAGGGTCGCGGGTTCGATTCCCGCCTCAGACAATTATTTATGCTTAGATATTTGTCTGTGGTCTGGGTGTCTGTATGTATATTAAGTATATATTTACAAAAGAAAAGTATATAAGTAGTATATCCGTTGTCTAGCACCCACAACACAAGTCTAGTTACTTAGCTTGGGGCTAGATGGCGATGTGTGGAATGTCCTGCAATATTTATTTATTTATTTAGAAATACTTGTCTGAGGCGGGAATCGAACCCTGTGTTTGGCAGTCCGGCATGGTAGCCATTGTTCTAACTGTAATCACCCCATTTTACGGTATCAAAAGATATATTTTGATATATTTTGATATATTTTAGGTATTTGATGACGTCACTAAAATATGTCGACCGATATAGCTCGACATATTTTATATCGACGGTGGAACTTTAAAATGTCGTAAGGGACATTTTCTCGAAAGTACACTTCATATTGCGTAGTATAGCACATTTCATGCCCTATCGATCTGTGTTATTAAAATTTTGATATCTCTTCAAATATATGGATACTAGCGACCCGCCCCGGCTTCGCACGGCTATATTAAGGATGTTTTGTACATATAAACCTTCCTCTAGGATCATTCTATTTAATAAAAAACAGCAATAAAATCCGTTGCGTAGTTTTAAAAATCTGATTATGACATAAAAAACTTTATCATTATCACTACATAGTATAAAACAAAGTCGCTTTTTCTGTCCCTATTTCCCTTTGACTGCTTAAATCTTTAAAACTACGCAACGGATTTTGATGGGGTTTTTTTAATAGATAGAGTGATTCAAGAGGAAGGTTTATATGTATAATACATGCATAATATAGCCGTTAGTATAGTATAAAACAAAGTCACTTTTCGCTGTCTGTCCTTATGTATGCTTAGATCTTTAAAACTACGCAACGGATTTTGATGCAGTTTTGACGTGATAACGTTTTATAAATTGGTGAACACCTGCAATCTCAAAAAAGTGTGACGTCACGCGTCGTTACTGGAACGTCTCATGTTATTGACAAGGTAACTATAGCAACGTTTTATCGTTGCCATGGTTACCATCAATGTTTTCTTATGACGTTATCACGTAAAATTATCGTCCGGAAACAGACTTTACAGACAACCATTTTTTTTTATTAGATAGAATGATTCATGAAGAAGGTTTATATGTATAATAAGTATAATATAGCGTCGCTAGTGATATAATACATCCCATAATATGGGATATATTATATCACTAGCGACGATAAAAAAAACCAGTCAAAATAATAACCCATAATAATATTATAAAAAACCAGTCAAAATAATAACCCATAATAATATTATGGGTTATTATTTTGACTGGTTTTTTTTTCATTTTTAATTCTGAGACGTCGAAAGTCTTTCTATCTGGTATATTTATGTGTTGTAAGGCCCTTACAAAAATAAAAAAGTTCAATTTGACATAAAATATATATATTTTTTTCATATTGAATAAGAATTGGCGTAAGTAGTATTGGGTTCCGTACCACTGTATTCTGTTTTTATTTTTTAACCTCGACGCAAAAACAAATGCAAAAAATAGATGGCGCTAGTGATAAAAATACATGAATGAAGGGTAAATGGTGGTTTACGGTTTATGACGTATTAAAAAACTACTTACCAAATCTCGTTCAAACCAATTTTGGGTGGAAGTTTGCATGGTAATAATGCATATCATATATTTAAGTTTCATCATTCTCTTATTTTAGAAGTTACAGACACACTTTTTACCACTTTGAAAGTGTCTCTCGCGTAAACTATCCAGTTTAGAAAAAATATATTTTGAAATGAGAAACCTTAATATCATTTTTGAAGACCTATCCATAGATAACACTTACGTATGGGTTTGATAAAAAAAATTGAGTTTCAGTTCTAAGTATGGAACCCTAAAATTTACTGTTTTTTTTTTCTATTTTTGTGTAAAAATCTTAATGCGGTTTACATAATACATCTACTTACCAAGTTTCAACAGTATAGTTCTTATAGTTTCGGAAACAAGTGGCTGTGACATACGGCAGATAGACAGACATGACGAAGCCAAATGGCAAAAAATGGAACCCTTATGGTTCCATTTTTTGCCATTTGGCTACGGAACCCTAAAAAATGTTGCGTAGTTTTAAAGATCTAAGATACTTTGTTTTATACTATGTAGTTACTATGTAGTTAGTTAACAAAATTAATATGTTTTATTGAAATATAATTTCATGGAAATGACGTCACAGTGGTTCACAGTTTAAAATTCTTTGTAATATTTACTATATTAATCGAATGGTTTAAGTACTTACACCCGAAACATTTTAAAATCATACGACATAAACTTTGAAATTTAACGAAATGTCCCTTACTACATTTAAAATTTCCACCGTCGATATATTTTAGTATATTAATATAAAATATAGCTACGTCTGTGACGACCTTAATAGTAGGTACACTGAGTTCTCGGCCAAACGTAGTGAATTCTCTTTGTTCTCAACAATCCGACCACGACAATGCTATTTGCACTTCTAGTTTGGGAGCGGCGGGGTTGGTACAAATTCGCATTTCGTACAAAGTATTTTAGCAATACGTACATTCTAAGTTATGAATCTGTAAAGAAAGAAGATAAATTATTGAAGAAAGAAAAACAAATAACACGTTGATTGATGCTGTTTATGATACATCGTTTTGCCTGCCCTTCCTTCAAGGGTGCAGAAAAACGCAAAACATGCGGGCGGGCGGCAAAACTACCGACAAACGGAAAACTATAATTTTTTCATTAATTTCCCAAAATATAGCTTTATTTATGTTAATTTGAATCTTAATTTATATATACAACATGGAAGAAATAGAAGAAATAAATTTACATATAGAGGATCAATCATTTCCTGTAAAAAAGAGTGTTCTTTGCGAACACAGTGACTATTTTCGTGCGATGTTTAGTGGAAATTATATCGAACAAGAACAAGAGAATATTACCATCGATGTAAGTATCTTACAATTAAAACACTATTAGATAAACACTCTTAAATCTGACAAAAATGCTTTTTTAATTAAGTACTTTGTTTTTGCAGGTGGTAGATGCACATTCTATGAACATAATTTTGAGATACATGGATTTAGGTTTGATAGATCTTTCCGAGTTTACTCTACCTGTCATCGGTAACCTGGCCTTGTCTGTAAACTTCCTACAGATCACAGAACTTATGAAACAAATAGAATACTGGTTGGATCTCCAACTATCACACTCAAATTGGATGGAAATAATGGCGATTGGAGAACAGTCTTGTTATTCGAAGTTAGAACATTTAGCTGCTGCATATGGCCTGTTATCTTTCAAATCTATGAAGCTTGAAAATATTCCTACTATGTACAAACTGTTTTGGTATCTCTCCCATCCTTACCTGGATACAGAAACCGAATTAGATGTATTTAAGTTTGGTTTCGGATGGATTACACATACCGAGACAGGTGGAGACGCTATACTCATAATACTCGGCTGTTTAGATCTCAAAAGAGTAACGAATGAAGAATTGATGGAAATGATCACATTAATTGGAGATTACCAGAACAGTTTAGCTGAAAAAGTCTTACACTGTCTCCAATGGCTTTACAACAATGATGGAATCTCCTTAGAAAATGTTACATCGAAAAAAACCACAATACTTGAAACATTCACAGAGCGAGTCTACGTTGAAACTTGTAACTTAATCAAAGAAAGTAAATCTAGAAAATTAGAATTCACTCCGGCAGTACCAATATGGCATATTAAAAGTAGAAAATTAGAATTTACTACACACTTTTTGCACACTTTCTCGAAGGAGAAGGGATTTGAACAATGGTTGGAAGTAGCGGAGAAAAACTTATGGGGCTGGAATGTCGTCTGCTGGGGTTCTAACAAGGTTGTTACCGTGTGCGGAGAGTATGGAAGGGGTACGGGATTATTTCAGAAAGATGTGAAAATCTATGACACATTTAGAAAAGAATGGATTAACCATGGTGTACAGTTACCAGCAAGGAGGCACAGTGGTGTTGCTATTTTAAGAGACTCCTTGTTTATAATTGGAGGTGTAGGTGGGTTTAGGTTAGTTATTATTTTATTACAAGTCTTTAAAGGTGAGCGCACACCTAGCCGCACCGCACGCGCCGCAGTCGCCGCCGCGAAGGAAATCCTCAAGGCCGATGCTGATGACGTCACCAGCCGGAGCCGCGCGCATACAAACGGTGACTGCGGCGCGAGCGGTGCAGGTAGGTGTGCGTTCACCATAAAACTTCTACTTACCAAGTTTCAACAGTATAAGTTCTTATAGTTTCGGAAAAAAGTGGCTGTGACATACGGCAGACAGACAGACATGACAAATCTATAAGGGTTCCGTTTTTTGCCATTTGGCTATGGAACCCTAAAAAATGGCTAAGTATAAAAATTAGGATATTAAAACTGTACTTTTGTTTGATTTCAGAGTAACTCTGGATTCTGCAATGGTATATGATCTAAAAGATAGAACCCATAGAAGTATAGCAAAGTTCCCTGATCCACTACAAAGTCCTGCTGTTTGCACTCACAAAGGTAATTTAAAATATTGTATTTAAGCTGAGCTGTCTGAGCCCGTATTTTACGTCCGAGTCTTCACTATTCGAGCCATCGGAACTCCCTGAGGAAAGCCGAAAGACCTCTAACATTCTTTGTTGCCTCGGAAATAAACCTCAGTGAGCCTCAGTGAGAACATTGTTTCAATTACATTTCAATATAATTCCGATTGCTAAAGATAGGTACCCTCAAAATCAGTTTTTTTTTTACAAAAGCTGACTGGGTATTTTGAGCTACTTTGAGGGTATTATTTGTGATCGAAATGCAATTGAAATGATATTGAAATATATTTGAAGTTCGAACAATGTTATTTACGAGAATTGACCTTCAGGCTTGTTGCCTTGTACTAGGCCACACTGCTGCATTATAGGATTATGTGCAATTAAATATTATCTAGACTAGACTTGTAATGTGGGTGCCAGACAATGGATAAAATAATAGTAAAAAGTACCCCATAAAACTCCCAAGCATTCAATATATACTACAGATCTGTTCACTTACGAAGGCGCGCCCCTCCAGGGTAAATTTTCTCGGTGTGCATTAATATGAGTGTTGCACGTGCTAACAAGATGTCTTAATGTGTGTGTGAAGACTATCAGTAGAGACAGCATACAACAGAGATATAATCATATACAGATTATGTTTACAACAACATTCATAAGGTGTGGAAGGGCGCGCCTTCGTGAGTGCACAGATCTGTACCAAGTTTCATCATGTAAAATGTAAATGATGTAGATGTAGTAAAGTAGGGATTAATGCTTCTTTCTAAAGTTATTTTCATTTAAGCCTTATTTTTTTACCTTCAGGTTCAATATACGCTGGCGGCTTCAAAAACGTATACAAATACGAGGATTTAGGGAAACATGACAGATGGAAACTTGTCCTCACCACAGAAATAAGAGCAAACCGCTTAGTTTCTTATAGGGAATATATTTATTGTATGCAGAACTACTTTAGCAATTTACACAGGTTTAGACCAGAAGTTGACAATAAATTGGAATTAGTTACGAGTTTTAAATATCCTCCTGCTACAGTATGCAATTTAAGTGAGTATAATATATTTTGAAATCATACTAACACCAGTCAACTAAGCTGTGGGGGCGGTATGAGTCAGCCGGCACTACAGCGCCCTGAATAGAATGCATTAAAGTTCTTGGAGCTGTATTATGAGGAAAGGTACCCGGCTCTCTCTCCATACAAACGTAGTCGACTGTTTCCTCCCTGGATAATGACACTATTGCAAATATTTTTGAGCCATAAAACCTAAAACTCTCAAGAAATCTTGAATCAAAAATTTTTTTTGGAGTACAATACGAAGAAGAAGAGGGATCAATACGATCCCTCTTTCGATACGTATGAGTCTCAATATGCACCGCGCATTTTTGAAAAACATAAGACAATATGTTTTGTTAAATATACCGTTTCCAAGACGCTTTAGAGGTTCGTTGTGAAGTCATTATTTGTTCACTGTAATGCCCTCTATCGATTGTACAAGTACAGTCGCATTACCAATTAGCTGAACCCCACGTGACCTGGAGCTCACTTGCAAATCTGTAAGGTTGTAAAGTAATGTTACCTGATTATGTTTTTTTTTAAACAATGCTATACAATACAATATGCCATATATAACAAAATAGGTAAATACTATATTTTTTTACAAATATGCGTATGAGCTCTGCGTCACGTGGGGTTCAGCTAATTGGTAATGTGACTGTACAAGTAGATGCAAAGGCGAATATTATTAAAATAAATAAATATAGCAGGACATTCCACACATCGCCATCTAGCCCCAAGCTAAGTAACTAGACTTGTGTTATGGGTGCTAGACAACGGATATACTACTTATATACTTTTCTTTTGTAAATATATTATACTTATAATACATAGAAACAACCAGACCACAGACAAATATCTAAGCAAAAATACATGTCTGAGGCGGGAATCGAACCCGCAACCCTGTGTTTGGCAGTCCGGCATGGTGACCATTGTGCCAACTGGGTCGGTTGACTTCAATTAATGTTTTCAGGAGACACATTCCTAGTATTCACTCGTCAAATGGGCGGTCAAGCAGAGACGTTGACCGTTGAAGAATACACAGCCGATACACAAGTAGAGCCTATAGTACCAGCAGTATTGTATGAGGATGAAGACTCTGACATTACAATCAACGATGTAGCAGGTTCATGTTCTTTAGTCTTGAATCTGCCATCGTTACAGACTGAAATGTCTAAGTATCATCTCAAGTATGTAGGAAGGTATTCCGATATTTATTATGATAGTTTTTAGGATTATTAAGTGTGTTTATTTAACTTAAGTTACACTTTTATCCATTAATCTGCGCTCCAGAACTCGCTTTGCTGACGTCTCCTAGAAAGCTGCTGAGTTAAAATATCAGATGAATGATGGGTCAAAATAACAAAAGACCAAGGCGACGAAGGCGGGATGATTTTGGCTCTAGAATTACTGGTGTGCCATAGCTACAGATCATGATCAATGGAAGAAAGGTAGAGAGGCCTTTGCCCCTGCAGTGGGATAGAGTAGGCTCTTAAGGTGAAAGAGTACCGGCGCTCTCTCCATACAAACGTAGTCGACTGTTTCCTCCCTGGATAATGATACTAGCAGAAATATTTTTGTGCCATAAACCCTATAACTGCCATGACTATGCCCTTATGTGTTGGTTTTTTTCATTTTCTAATTATTAAGATTTAAAAAAACAAAAAATGGCATGGCATGGCAGTTATAAGTTTTATGCAACAAAACTATTTGCTCTAATGTCATTTTCCAGGGAGGAAACAGTCGACTACGTCCTTCAGGCGCCAGGGGTCTACTTAGCAAATAGCTAACTTCTCATCATACCTACTTCTCTGTTAGACTACTTCGCAAATGGCCTACTTAGCAAACAGCAAACTTCACACCCTACGTTTGTATGGAGAGAGCCCCCTGAACCCTTTCCTCTTAAATTAATAAACACACTTCAATCCCTGGTAGTCCAAGCGAGCGGGCCAACTCATCACTGACGTTTGGCATCCATCTTTTGAGCATTTTTGATTGAGCGACTCCACTCTGGACGGCCGGTTAAGGCAGGTCAGTGGCGGGAGACCGCTTCCTCGTCAGACACATAAGTGTAACTTAAGTTAACTTAATAATCTTAAAACCTATAATGTAGGGGACTTTCAGCAACATTGGTTAATCTCGATTCAAAAAATAAGTGGGTTTTTGCAAGTCTAAATGCATTCTTTAGATTTTTCTCAATAATTCAGAGATTTCTTTTGAAATCAGTTAGTTAACCTAGATTTAAGTCCATATTATTATATTTTTGATGAGATGCTTAAAACAGGTTATATTGTTTTTAATTCTTCTAAAAATGTATGGACAAGATTAAAAAAAATGAGATTTTTCAATTAAGCTGCAAGTGGCCCTAATTCTATTTAATATAGATTCTTTTACACCTTCAAGTAGCCCTAAGAGTTATTTTTTACGCGCGTAGAGATAAAATACTTAATAAAGAGCACATAAAGGCATTGTGGGGTCAATATTTCAGTTACTAGAAATAATGTTAAAGAATTGATTACAATCTAATGTAGATTTTATTTTTCCGGGTGTTAAATGCCCCTAAAACCGAAGATCGTCTGAAAGGCACTCTATGTCGGATAAGTTCAATAGCCGTGGTCACGAGACTAAAGGATCAGCCAGGCACATTGCATCATAGCTCGATTTGTGTATAGTCAAAGCTTGAGCTAAGAAAAATAAAAATATGCGATTAGGAACCGAGAAGATAAAACGAATATAATATGGTGCCTAAGTATTTTATCTCTATAACTATATATTTTTAGAATGTACAAAAATTGTGATTTTTCTACGACTGATAAATCGATAAACCGTATTTTGTCAATTTGTTTTACGGCTCAAAATACCTGGAGGCTAAACAAAAAAAAAACAAATTAGCCAATATTTTTTCACTGGCCGTAGAAGGAACAAATCGGTTCTAGTATGATGTACTGACATAGACTAAGCATAATAAGATAAGATTGATAGATAACCTTAGGTTGTAAGTAAAATGTTCCTCTTTGTTTAGGCAAAATATTTTCTACTTCTATTTTCTTTACCTTTATTCTATTCTTCTATCTTACTTTTCTATCTCAAAATTATTGCCAATACTAAAAAAGTTCTTGTTTTTTTGTTCTAAAAAAATAAACAACTTTTGTTATCAATGTACATTTATTAAACATCCATTTACAAACGCAATATTAATGTGTACATACAATTTGTACAGTAGTCATAAAGTACTTGCATCTCACCAAGCGACGCGGGGATTTTATGCAATGGGGTTGCATTTAGAAGCGACAATGAGGTCGAAGATTCACTCTAGAATTAAAGACTCTCAAGATTGAAGTATTAATTGTGTTACGCGTTACAATAGGTTGCGATTGTGTCCATGAAGCTAGAACAAGATTTGATTCACGCATACATAAGAAACGTCAAAATGTATGGCAAGTCTAGTTGTCATAAAATGTATAGAGGGTACTAACAAATTGGCGTATGTCCTAATAATATGTCATTCAAAAGCGTAATTTCATATATCGGCTGATTCCCTATTGAAACGCGTAATTTCTTAAATCTGCTGACTCCCTCCCTAACTGTTGATTCATTTCCCCTGGTCCATGGGGAGCCGATAAAAGCTGATTTAAAATTCCATCAAAGGCTATATGCTCCTCTAGGAGACACTGTCCAAAATTTGACGCTACTCGCCTTTACGCACAATTCCAAAGCGTTTTATACACTTCACCACATGTACAGCCCGAGTCGCTTGTCGAGACGCAATAACTATACTATAATAAGGCAATTGTTAATATTCATACTAAAGTTACATACTTAAAAAAAATGACAGCATTTAATGCGATCTTATTAGACTAGTAATCAACAATAAAATACATTTTTAGGTATGACAGTGCCTCGGAAAGAGACACCGATAAAAAATAACTTAATTTTATTTATTCTCCGTCTTATTTCTAAACTAATGTTATTTACATTTAATAAAAAATATTTAATTAATTCATAAGTTAAGGCCACTCGTCTATAATAAAAAGCACCATGAAAAATGGCACTTATCATCCCCCTTAGAAAATTATACTAATATAAAAAGCTCGTATCCTAAGCGATTTTACTTAAAAACTAATAGAAAAGACAGTGATGTAGTATGGAAGCGAGATAATGCTAATTGGTATATCATAAAGGCCTTTTTTCACCTAGAGTTACAAAAAAAATGTTCAAAAAAAGCAACCAAGAAAAAGTTGATTGCTGTGTCCAATATGAAATACTGTAAAATTGATGTCAAAAATATTAATAAGGCACGTTTAAAACTAATCTAAAAATACTATAAATTCATAAAATATAAATTGATTAATATTTTTACAATCATAAATATGTACCTACCTACAGATTTTGTCACAATGGTTATAGGCGCTTCTGGAAGCCAAAAGCAAAATGGCATTTCACCTATAACTAAAATTGCTAATTATTGCATCAAAAATCGCTTTTCGTACATTTTAGTTATGATTTAAAGACGAAAATGAATTGTCGTTTTAGCTACAGGCGACATTTTGGCCTTTATTTGCACCATAATTTCAACACGATTTATAGGTAAGGGGCACGTAAATTTAACAAGGCGATTTGCTAAACTTATTTGCCATTTAATATACCGCAATCCCTCAGATCATAGTTTGGTAACATTAAATCTAATATCTACACTGTAATACTATAAAAAGAAAAGATTTGTTCGTAACCGTGTTTGATGATACTTGGTGTGAGGATAAGCCGATTCATTGGGAGTAACATAGGCTACTTTTTATCCCGATATTCCCAAGGGATCGGTACTTATGCGGGTGAAACTGCGGGGCAGTAATTTATAAAAAAAAGCAAGGCACTATTTTGACAACAATTTTCGCAAGAAGTTTAGGGTCTTTGCAAAAATATGTTTTCAATTCGGTATTTTAGTGCTACATTATATTACATTAGCAAAATAAAAAATATAATTTATTTAGGTACTTAAAATCTAAACACAAATACGCAATTACCCCTTTTATTTTTAAGAGATTTTGGACTTCGAGTCATATATTTTTTTAAATCTTTCTATGAAATGAAATAGTTTATTATCCCGACTAATGTCCACAGAAATTACAAGCTTATATCTATGCATATATTTATTAAATTAAAATGCGTATACACTAGTGCAGGGTTTGCAGGATCTTATTATCATACAGCATAAGGTTGAAATTCGGTCGGATTGTTGAATGATTGAGGAAGCTAGCGCCTGTCTCGTTTCATAAAACTATGAGAAAATTGCAGCGTGAAGTTCGCGAATTTCACAAATTCGTTCAGCGAGACGCGAGTGAAATCGGGGGGCATAATTAATATATAAAACAACATAGTTTTTCTATTTACGTCCATCCACCTGTCAATTTATGGAACATCTCTTCATCAAGGTTCTGGTTTGCGTCCTTCGATCGCATAGACAAGAAAATGTACCCTCCAATGAACTCATGGACGACTTTACAATCGGCAGATTGTACTGAGAATATTATGTTGCCCTCTTCGAATTGTACCATCATGTGTTTTATTTCCCAGTTTACGTTCCATGCCTGGAAAAAAAGAGTTTTTAGATTACAAAACAATGTACAAGAAACTTTTTGGAAGGATGTTTTTGATTCGTCAGTCAAAATCGAGTAGATTTAGATTAGAATTAAAGACTTTTGTTTCTTAAGAAGAACCTGAATAGCCAACAGAAAGATGAGAAACTTTTTAAAATTGCGGCTTTTGATATTGATATAGTGAGTTGCTCACCCGCTCCGGCTTCGCACGGCTATATTATGCATGTATTATACATATAAACCTTCCTCTTGAATCACTCTATCTATTAAAAAAACCGCATCAAAATCCGTTACGTAGTTTTAAAGATCTAAGCATACAAAGAGAAATAAGGACATAGGGACGGCGAAAAGTGACTTTATTTTATACTATGTAGTGACGATTGACAGCACGAAAACTTGTATCAAATAAAATGCAGAATTGATCGCAAAAGGTTTTATAGAAATGGTAGAATGAGGTGATATGATATGTATCCATATGATTCAAACAGCATTAAAAATGGCGATTTTTTGAGGTTGTGTCCCGACATTAATGTGACGGAATAGCCTTGTCTTCTTATTTGTTTATTTTCAAATCAATTTTCATTAATTTTTCTGCGAACTAAGAAGGAAGAAATACCGAAACTTGACACTGGCCATATGCGCAATTAAATTAAAAAAATAATTAAAGAAACCAACCTTCATAGTACTAAACCTCCAAGTCTTGATATGGTCACCAGTGCTCGGATCAAGCCTCATGATCCTATTATTGGCTATGCTTATAATTTCATCCTTCCGATGTCCCATGAAACGTACAACGAACAAAGTCTGACCGTAATCAGGTAAGTTTTGCCAGGTTTTGATGTATTGGAGCTTCGCTTCGAGTAACGGCAGGTCTTTGACATTCGCATGGCTTTCTAGGACGCGTTGAGTGAACTGTGGATATGGATTGATAATTTATTAGTAAAATATAAATATATTTTCATTTCTATTTGATGATATACCTAAATAGAAATGAATCGCCGAAACGTAACATTACTTCCGAACGTTTTTATTTGAATATATATTTTTTGAGATGGTTTGTATACAAGGATACAAGGTTTGTATAAAAGAAAAAAAAAGAATGGAAAGCGCAGGGTGCAGCTAGTAGTAATAACATTCAAAATTTTAGTAAATTGGAGTTACTTTCCCGAACTTTAAATTAAAAAAAATATTGCACTTTTTTTTAATATTTAGACGGTACTGTTTGCTAAGCTTTTCCACAAATAAACCGAGTGTTCCTATGTTCCTTAGAACCCCACTTCCAATTAAAAATATGTACGAACCTACATCTGATTTTAGGCGGACGCTTAAGAGGAAAGGGTACCGGGGGCTCTTTCCATACAAACTATTACAAACGTAGTCGACTGTTTTCTCCCTGGATAATGACACTAGAGCAAATATTTTTGGTGCATAAAACTTGTAACTGCCATGACCATGCACCTATTTTTTGTTTATTTTTTTTATCATAATTTCTATCATAATTAGAAAATGAAAAAAAAAACAAAACAGGGGCATAGTCATGGCAGTTATAGGTTTAAAAATATTTGTGCTAGTGTCGTTATCCAGGGAGGAAATAGTCAACTACGTTTGTATGGAGAGAGCGCAGGTACGCTTTCACCTTAATGCAAAAGTTTACTGACCTTCGTCTTAAGTTTCTTCAAGAACCGTGGAGCGAGATAGTTCTCAGGCAGCAACGTGTCGAGATGAGGCAGCGTGTGAGCTGCAGCGTGCGGCGCGGGACGCTGTAACGCTAACAACGCTCGGACGCCGTTCGCCTCGGCTGTGAACGCTGAGTCTGCGAGCGAGCGGCCACGAGCCCCTAGCCGACACGCTGCGACCCATTCTGCGTATTGATCTTCCTAGAAAAAAAGAATTGGTAAAAATTGATTTTTATTTTATACCCGCTCCGGCTTTGCACGGCTATATTATGCATGTATTATACATTTAAACCTTCCTCTTGAATCACTTTATCCATTAAAAAAAACCGAATCAAAATCCGTTGCGTAGTTTTAAAGATCTTAGCATACAAAGGGAAATAGGGACGGCGAAAAGTGACTTTATTTTATACTATGTAGTGAAGTGATGATTAAACAAAACCGCATCAAAATCCGTTGCGTACTTTTAAAGATCTAAGCATACATAGTGAGACAGACAGCGGGAAGTGACTTTGTTTTATACTATGTAATGATAAGTATTCTATCAGTTATCTAGCCACTATAACACAAGCATAGTTACTTAGATTTTGGCTAGATGGCGCTGTGTGCAATATTTATTTGATCGTTTAATTATTTAATTCAACTTACGTTTTCACATTTGAGCCACATTTCATGCATGGCGTCTTCGGCCGGCACTTCCAGTTTGATACTGTAGCGACCGGAGGCTGGGTGCGCGTCTGGTGTTACCTAAACATACATAAATACATAATAATAAATAAAAGGTTGCAGGTTCGATTCCCTCTGATGAACAAGTATTTGTGTACAGATATTTTGTAAATATTTGTTGTTGTCTGGGTATTTCGTCTTTACAAAGTATACAAGTAAATATTATATCCTTTGTTTGGTCACCATAACACAAGCCTACTAAGCATTGTTTTTAATCTTTAATATTCATATTTTTTATAAATATAATTTTTAATATGCATTTTAATTAATTACCTACATTCTAACTAGCTGCGTCCCGCGATGACATTTCATGATCAGTGAGTGAATGAGTCAGTGATTTTCTCTTTTATTATAAACTAGCTGTCCCGGCAAACGTTGTTTTGCCGTATAAAAATAATCATACAAATCGGTTCAGCCGTTTAGGTGTTGTTTGGCAACTAACACCGCGACACGATTGACATCAATATTTATACGTCACTCAATTGTTTTGCCTTCCCAGAACCTCTCCATTAAAACTTGAACTTTATGTTATGGTATTAAAGTTCTTATTGACTTGTATTATTACGAATCGTTTGTATGGGAATTTGGAGTATAGAAAAGTGTTGTTTTTAGATATTTTCAGGCAATATAATTTTTTCTCTCCGTAAGAACCATCCTCGTACCTTATGGAATATTCTAAAAAAAGAATTAGCGAAATCGGTTCAGCCGTTCTCCAGATTTGCGCTTAGGAATATTTCAGCGAGTCATTTTCATATTATAGAAGATAGGGACAATAAAACTCACCTCGGCTCCTCTAAGTTCGACGGAGTAAGATGGCGATTCACCCTTGGCCGCGGCATCGCGCGACGAGTGTATACGCAAGATACCATCACGACACGATATCCAGCCACGCTTGTACGCTTTCAGAGTGAAACGTTTTGGCCTGGAAAGTGAAAAAATAATATATTATACGTGAAGAATTAAGAACCTATTTTTTAAAGCGATTAAAAAGAGTTGTGTTGTTAATGTTACCAGGTATCATGGACTTATAAAACAGGTTTTTTGTTAAAAAAAATCCTCTTAACTTAACTTAAGTTCACATTTCGTGTCTAAACACGAAATGTGAACATCGCTAAATAAGCACCGGTCGCAAAAATTTAATTATTAAATTAATACGCAAAACGAAAAAAACGTTGCATATACTTTGGTTGGTAGCATTCTGAGAAATTTTCATTTGTCAAAGTGGTAATTAAGCGAAGATCACCTTTTGCGTCTAACCATTTTTAATTTAGTAATTAAAATTTGGTTTTGGAGAATTTGTAGAGATATATGACACCATGACATTCCCAGTACTAAGTTTAGTTCAGTCGTTTTTCAATTCCACAGCTAACAAACACACAGACATGTTTTGCAACTTATACTTTACTAGCGACCCGCCCCGGCTTCGCACGGCTTTATTATGCATGTATTATACATATAAACATTCCTCTTTTTTTTTTTTTTTTTTTTTTTTTTTTAGAGGACCTAGTAGGCCTACCGTCTACCCGCGGTGGGGTAGCCCGCGACTTGCTACGTCCTAGCCTTAGACCTCTGACGTTGGTCAGAGCCATTGTTTATCATACTTTCATACTTCTTTCTGACATGCTTCATACGGGGTCTTTCTGTCGTTCACCATTCATAATTTATAGCTACGGGAGGGAGTTTTTTATTTATTTAATGATTTTAACAATAAGTTTCTTAGGTTTATACATACTTTACAGTTTTACATTGTTAGATACAAGGCGCACATATTTTCTTAGGAATACTATCTTATTTCTACATCTCTGTTTGTTACATAATAATTGTTTCTTCTTATATATAATAATAAATCTTATGGCTATTGGGGATTTTTGGAGGGGTGGGTTACACTTATTTCTATACGTATTTACAATATTTTATTTGCAACCATTATCATCAACTTACATGTTAACAGTTATTGTATGTTTATTTTCCTAGTAAATTATAATAATAAAATTATTTATATTATCTTATATGACTATCGTTTAACATTTAATGATGAGATCTTCACGATGTCATCATGACTTAATCGTGACTTAGGCTTTCACCAACCGATCACGTTTATGTTTGCTAAACGCATATATAATCACTATATATTGTTAGCACAACTGCTTATCTATCTACGTTTTATTCCTAGCAATGACTTGCTTTGCGACATCAAGACAGAAGTTTACGAATAAGTCTCTGTTGATTTGTTTCTCTAAGATTTTTGGGATATTTGCTACACTGAGGCGTAAGTCCAATTGCTGCTGAAGATCGTATCGTTCTTTGCCATGCACAGGGCACTCGAAGATGATGTGCACGACGTCCTCCACCTCGACTGGATCACAGATGCACGCCGGGCTCCCCTTGCACTTGAATCTATGCAAGTACGCGGAGAACCCGCCGTGCCCCGTCATTATCTGGGTGAGTGCTCCCTCAATTTTCATCTTCGTGACAATTTTATGAGCGGTGGTCACGTCCGGCAAGAACATTTTGGTTACAGCTGCGGTCTCGGCAGATCTATATCTCTGGTTCCATCTGTCAAGCGTGTCCAGCCGGATATGGCGCTTGGCATATGAAACCGGGCAGGCATCATAGTCCGGCTTTCTTTTGATTTTAGTCGCTGCTTCTTTCGCTAGTGTGTCGGCTCTTTCGTTCCCTGCGTGTCCCGCATGTGCCTTTATCCAGTATAGTGCTACTCGCTTGTTCTGCGCTTTACACTCTACCAGATTCTTACGAATCTCGACTGCTAGGGGATGTACAGCGCCCCGATTTCTGATTGTTTCTAGTGACGATCTCGAGTCGCTGTAAATCTCATAACTGTCTGCAGGACTCCTTAGCACCATGCGGGTCGCTTCCCGAATAGCGAGCATTTCAGCCTGGTATACAGTGCAGTATGACGACAGCTTAAACTTTCGGGTTCCGGTTTCAACGGTGTTATCCCATATGGATAACGCCGCACCTACTCCCCCGTCAATTTTGCTGCCGTCTGTGAAAATCCTCACCGACTGACTGTTCCGTTCGGCGCCTTGCTCTTCGCTATCCTGATTCCGGAACTGCAGCTCGGGTTGATCCGCTGGGTGTGGTGTGTTGGTAAAGGCAACCATCAGTTCCACCTCCCTATCGGCCAAAATCGCCGGCCGTGATACCCCCTTTCTGGCCTCGTACAGGGCGGCTGCCTCTTGTATTCTAAGATCCAGGGGGAGCAACCCGGTCAGCGCAAGCGCCGAGTTGAGGGAGACGGTCCTATATGCCTTGCAGAGCTTTTGTGCGAACCCTCTCTGCACAGCGTTCAGCTGCCTCTGCACGCCCAGCTTCTTAGACGCCGGAGCCCACACACTTGCCGCGTACATGACAACCGGCTCTACGCATGCCGTGTATATCACCCTGATAATCTCCGGATGAAGTCCCCAACTGATCCTAGCCGCTCGCGATAGCTGCTTATAGACATTCAATGCCTTCCTGCAAGTGTTTGCAACATGGCTATTGAACGTCAGTTTGTCATCTATCACGAGCCCCAGGACCTTGATCTCTCTGGACATGCAAATGTCGATCCCGTCCATGACCAGCCGTGGAGTGTCGTACTTTAGCTTTTTTGTGAGCAGCATTGCATTGGTTTTGTGCGGCGCAAATTTAAGCTTATTTCGGACACCCCACTTCCGGACATGTTCGAGAGCAGCATTTGCACGCCTCTGGATCTCGGTTGCGGTACCTCCGTCGAATATCAGGATGACATCGTCGGCGAATGCTTGACAGTAGTCCCCTCTGTCCTCTAATTCCTTAAGCAGTGGGTCGAGGAGAAGGTTCCACAGGATTGGACCACCGATCGACCCTTGGATGCACCCTTTGGTGGTTACCTTGAGGATTTCCTCACCTGCGTACCTCACCCTCACCCCCCTGCCTTCTAGGTATGAATCCATCAGCCTCCGGATGTTAATTGGACAGTTTACCTCCGCCAGTCGAACTCTTATGGCTGGCCACCAGGCGCTGTCGAAGGCGCCCTCTATGTCGAGCGAAATCACGATTACTAATTTTTTGTCAGCAATCTTCTGTCGGATATGATTCACCATGGCATAGAGGGCGTCCTCAGTGCTTCTCTGGGGCATAAATCCGTATTGGCGGCTGCTTATTTTGGGGACTAAGTGCCATTTCAGCCTAGCGACTATCATTTTTTCCAGGACCTTTCCCATCACCGGCAACAGTCCAATTGGTCTGTACGATTTTGGTACCGTGTAGTTTTCCTTTCCGGGTTTTCGGAGCACTATCACGGTCGCCTCTTTCCAGATGTTGGGGAAGTGGCTAAGTTCCAGACATTTGTTGGCCAGTGATAGGAAAAATGCCGGATCTGATTGGACCACTTGCTTGCATATATCTGCCGTAAGACCGTCTGACCCTGGAGCTTTCTTGGGGTTGAAGCTATCGACGGCGGCTCTTAGCTCATCCATGGTAAACGGTGGGTCATGGTCACCATGATCCGTTACGTTTATCTGTTCGGCTCGTTTCCTTATTTGTCGATGTTCGTCGTTGTCTTCCTCCCTTCGATCTTCCGGGTAGAATGTGACGGCAAGGGCCTCAGCTGATTCCCTTTCGTTTAATACCTTCCCGTTCACCGTCAGCGGTAGATCTTCTTGTCTCTTCCCTGTGCATCTTATCACTCTGTAGATACCCTCCCACATTCCTTCCCTTTCTTGTTTTTCACAGAAGTCTTTCCAACTCTCTATTGCGTCTTTCTTGGCCTTCCTCTCATACTCTTCTTTTGCTTCCAGGTAAAGCTTTAATGTTTTCCTCCATTTGATTCTCCAATGTTTTTTATATTAGCCATTTGCTTTTAACTAGGTACTTACTTAAAGAAATGTCTTCTTTGAGACTTTATTGAAATAGACTATATAGATAATAATAAATAGATATTTTATTGTACAAAAAAGAACAACAAATTACACACTTGTTTATATTTAAAACTAGCGACCCGCCCTGGCTTCGCACGGCTATATTATACATGTATTATACATATAAACCTTCCTCTTGAATCACTCTATCTATTTAAAAAACCCCATCAAAATCCGTTGCGTAGTTTTAAAGATTTAAGCATACAAAGGGAAATAGGGACAGAGAAAGCGACTTTGTTTTATACTATGTAGTGATTATAAGAATATATTAGTTGTGTGAATTTTATATTGAACTACTGAGTTTTACCATAATAAATAAAAAAATGGTTTTACTTAGTGAAAAGGGGAACAGTAGAAATTGACATACAACGAGAACAAAAATTAAGATATTTACCCCCAAATACTGAAAGACTACTTAATCTTAAGTGGCGTTTAAATTGACGTTAAGTGTATGCTTTCTATTGAAGTCTACACTTAAATTTTAATTTAAACGCCACTTATGATTAAGTAGCCTTTCAGTATTCGGGGGTTAGTTACATAATTTCGATTCAGTTGAACTTTATCCCCGTAGCTCAGTGGTAAGAGAACTGCTAAGGTTCAGCGGAGGTATTTTAGGGTTCCATATCCAAAGAATAAAAAACAGGACATTACTAAAACTACACTGTTTGGAATATATTTCAATTTCTTAAATTCTAGTGGAAGGGAAACAATAAAATGGCAACATTAAATTTTTAGTAGGTTTTCTAAGTTTATTTTAGGTCAAAATACGTTTTGGTTTTGGGGTAACATAGATATTCTTACGCGAATGAGCAGAATTCGTTGTTACATTTGCTGTGCGCACGCCAAGTCAGCAACGAATAAAACAAATAAATAAATAAATCCCATAAATTTATAAAAAAAATAGAAGAACATAGACTAGAACCTAGAAGATTTGGGTGATTGGTTTCCGTTCCAAAACCGTGCAGGGGGTAATTCTACACATCAAAATGAATAACTTTTCTACGACTTTTGTCTATCATTCAATTTTTTTCTCATACAAAAATTAAAAAATTAAATTCTATTCTATTAATATTGTAAGATCTATAGCTGCAAATATTGTAATTACTAGCTGCGCTCCGCGGTTTCCCCCGCGTAACTCCCGATCCCGTGGGAATATCGGGATAAATTAAGATGTAAGCTATCCTATCTTTCAAGTTGGATCAAACTGCACACGGTGTGCAAAGATTAAAATCGGTTAAGTAGTTTAGGAGTCCATCGCGCACAAACACCGTGACACTTAATTTATATATATTAGACTAGCGACCCGCCCCGGCTTCGCACGGCTATATTATGCATGTATTATACATATAAACCTTCATCTTGAATCACTCTATCCATTAAAAAAAAACCGCGCACTCCGGGAGTGCAGGCAGAAGTGAAAACAATAAACTTGTTATTTCTCATAGAATATTTCTTGAAACGATCTGCTACTGCCATCTATTAGATGGCAGTAAAAAAATTAAATCAGCGCCATCTACATTCGAATAGCGGTCTTTCTAGAAACTAAGTTTCTCAATTTGTGTATAAGATGACAGTATAAGTTAAACAAAAAGACTAACACAAATAAAATCTCATCTGTCGCGTCAAAATCTGTCGCGAGAACGGCTGAAAATGCTCATCCACAAAAGTGCCCAACGCGCCATAAGAAGTTTTCACTTCAAAAACCGCATCAAAATCTGTTGCGTAGTTTTAAAGATCTAAGCATACAAAGGGAAATAGGGACAGAGAAAGCGACTTTATTTTATACTATGTAGTGATTTTCCCGGGTCTTAATCGCGTATTTTTATTTCTTTGTATTTTTTTTGTCTCCTCGCGACCATCTATTGTAACATAGTCGAATAGGTAAGAGAAATAAAAATATGCGATTAAAACCCGGTAAAATAATTACTATGAATACAAATCGTGTGAGTTTAAAAAGCCCGCTCTTGTCTAAGCACTGTCTGGCCATTTTCTATGACTATGCGACAAAGTGCCTCTTTGCCGCATAAACATAGAAAGTGGCCAGACAGTACTAAAAACACAATTTGTTTTTTTCGACCTAACAAGTTTTGGATTGGAAACCAATTACCCTGTCTGTATACAGAGTCAGCAACTTTAAGAGGAAAGGGTACCGGGGGCTTTCTCCATACAAACTATTACAAACGTAGTCGACTGTTTTCTCCCTGGATAATGACACTAGAGCAAATATTTTTGGTGCATAAAACTTATAACTGCCATGACCATGCCCCTAATTTTTGTTTTTTTTTATTTTTTTTATTTTAATTTCTATGATACTTAGAAAATGAAAAAAAACCAAAACATAGGGGCATAGGGCAGTTATAGGTTCTATGGCACAAAAATATTTGTACTTGTGTCATTATCTAGGGAGAAAACAGTCGACTACGTTTGTATGGAGAGAGCGCAGGTACCCTTTCACCTTAATCCATGCTGTTCATCCTGCCTAGCATGACGACCAAAACACGATACGATAAAGCTATATCACGCGATATAACTACATCAACTCTCAAAATATGATACATAAAGCCGCCACGTTGAATTTTTATTATAAATTGCGATAAAAATTATGATAAAAATTCAACATGGCGGCTTTATCTATCATATTTTGAGAGTTGATGTAGTTATATCGCGTGATATAGCTTTATCGTATCGTGTTTTGGTTGTCATGCTAGGCTAGCAGGACGCTATTTCGCCTAGGACTGTTTGAAATTGACATAAGATGAAACTTGTCTACCATTTTTTTATTCTCCACGTGACTTTTCGTTGGTTTATGTCAATTTCATAAAAAAAAACTGGCTATATCACTAATGGAAAGTAATCTTGTCAAAGGGGGCTGAAACTAATTATTTACGCGAATCGAATTATTTATCGAATGCCGTTCGATGTGCCAGACTCACCTTGACCACGCTCAATGCAACTCGGTCGAAACGTCAGGTAAATAATCACAAAATATAGTTTAAACGCCATCGCAAGATATTGTAAGAAAAAAGGGTACCGGGCGCTCTCTCCATACAAACGTAGTCGACTGTTTTCTCCCTGGATAATGACACTAGAGCAAATATTTTTGGTGCATAAAACTTATATGATTAGAAAGTGAAAAAACATAAATATACACATAGTCATGGCAGTTATAGGATTTATGGCACAGAAATATTTGAGCTACTGTCATTATTCAGGGCGGAAACAGTCGACTACGTTTGTATGGAGAGAGCGCAGGTACCCTTTCACCTTAATCTCATTTGTTTGAAGTACGTTAAAGAACTCACCTTAAATATTTCAAATAGCCCGCCAGCTCCGGAACATGTGTGATGTCCTGCCGTGCAGGCGGTCCGCCCTCTAGTTGAGCCTGTAGCTCGCACAGCGCCGCGTCTATCTCGTCCTCGGGGGCGGAGCCCGAACTCGTGTTGGCGCCTCCATCGGCCGCGTCTACGCTACCACCTGCTAGCGTTTGGAGCTCGATTTGCAGCTGGAAAATAAAACAAGTATTGATGATGCAAAGTAGTCAGAACTGGAGAGCGGATGGAAGCTTGCCCAGAAGCTTTAATTTAAAAAGACATTTTATTTTAAACTAGCTGTGCCGTTTAACTCCCTTTAAGTCCTGATCCCGTGGTAACATCTGAATAAAAAGACTCCAGACCTAAACACCAAGTTTCACTGCAATTGGTTCAGACTACCGTCTACTTCAAATTAATAAAAAGGTTTAATCTAACGCAGAATTGACTAACGGCTTCCCTAGGTCTTGCAGCTGTTGCTTGCTGTGTTTGAGACCTAACCAAATGTAGTACTGGGTCCCAAACTAGTGGTACTATCCAACCAAAACGTGATCCGTTAAAATAGGCACTAGTAATATTACACTAGTCTCACCTGTAACGCAGCAAACAGCAGCATCTCCTCCTCAGTACAATGCACCTCCTGGTTCAGGATCTGCCAGCGCGCCTGTTGATACAGCTGATTGAGACGCGACGCGTCCTGGGCCCGAGGACACAGATCGAAGAACGAATAGAACTTGAACCGGAGCTGGAGGGTGTCCCATTCGCGGACGTATTGCTCCATTATAGATAGAGAAGAGTCTAGCCAGCTGGAAATGTACATAAATACTGTAGGACATTCCACACATCGCCATCTAGCACCAAGCTAAGTAACTTGACTTGTGTTATGGGTGCTAGATAACGGATATACTAGGTACTTATAATAAAACATAGAGACAACCAGACCACAGATAAACAAATCAATACGTGTCTGAGGCGAGAATCGAACCCGGAACCCTCAGTCTGGCAGTCCGGCATGGTGACCATTGTGCCAACTGGGTCGTCATGATGAGATTAAATTAGATGTGAATGCTCTCAGGAACTCCATGAGTTCGTTCCATCGAGCCCTTGTTTCCACAAGACAACGAAGTGCACGAATGATCGCCATCCACACATGGTAAAAGTTCCAATTTCGCGCATAAAGCGTCACGGATCCACCTTTCTCGCGCGCACTGCTCAAAAGTGGAACTCTCTTGCCGCGTCGTTGTTCCCACAAAACTACAACCTTGGTTGGAGTCTTCAAGTCTAGAGTGAATAGGTACCTTCTAGGCGAGCATGCTACATCCTCGACCTCATTTTCACATCCCATCAGATGATGCAAGCCTATTTTGTGTAAAAAAAACAGACGGACAGGAGAGTGATCTTATAAGGGTTCCTTTAACCTTTTGAGGTACGAAACCATAAAAGAACAAAAGAGCAAAAGACGTCAAAGTAATTCAAGGTATCTTACCCAACGTTCATCCTAGCCCGCTCCATCAGTGATTTGGGAGTCAGCAGCGACTCTCGCGACTGGTTATCGGGTTCCAGCGGTGAGTCAGCTAGAGACAGCTCAGCGAGAGAGTCTAGAGCGTCCAATGAAGCGGCTCTTGGTGGAGTACCGCAGTAGCCCCCATCGCTGGAGCCGTCGCTTTGTGTGCTGTAGATATGGTTGCCGTATCGCCGAAGGGTGCCATTCTAGAATAAGCGATAAGGAGACTTAGAAGTATCTAATGCGTAAGATATCACAAGACTGGATAGATATTGTTGATGTGGCTTCTATATGCCTCCCGCCTTGTGATCTTTTAGTATCTTAAACTACAACAAAGGCTGAGATGAAGCTCGTTTGAATAAGCACCCAAAAACAAAGAAGATTCTTATACAATACTAGCTATTGCCAGCGACTTCGTCCGCGTAGAAGTCGATTTAAAGTAGATTGGACCAAGGAATCACGTTGTCCCATACAATCTTTGCCCCCCTTTTTCACCCTCTAAGGGTTACAATTTCAGAAAATCCTTTATTATCGGATGCCTAAGTTATACAAAGAACACACCCTCTAAGTTTCAGGTCTCTACGATCAGCGGTTTAGGCTGTGCGTTGATCCGTCAGTCAGTCAGGACAAAACATTTTATATTATTATGTATAGAGGATATGCCTTGTTAATTTTGCAGGTGTTTTCTTCCTATCATCAGAACAGAGACTCAATAGTATTTTTAACAGGGATAATGTTTTTCTGCGATTCTCACCTGTTGTGAAGCTACAGGCGTGGCTGACAACGACCTTGGAGGTGGCGGCGTAGCCGGACACGGTCCATTAGACCTGTCCAAACTGTTGGAAGATCCTCGAGTGGCAGCGATAAAGGTGTTCGTGTCCGGTGGCTGGTTGGACTTTATTCTCTTAGCTTCCTTAAGATTTTGGTAGTTCTGTTTGAGGTGAGACGGTTCTAAGGGATAGCAGAGTGATAGTTCTTCCGGATGTCTTATACCTGAAGGAGAAAATTATGATATGGATAAAGATACATAAGGTAACAGCAGTTTGAGGATGCAGACCCGAAATTGCAGTGAACGCTCTATACAGGGTAATTGGTAACTATACTAGCAAGCTGTTAATTGCTAGTTCTGTGCACCTTAACGATCAACTTTTGTTCTACGCTTTTGTGAAAAGTAGGCAGAACTTAATACAAATCCAAAAATATATTTAAGTATTTCTAGTACTGTCTAGCCATTTTCTATGTCTATGCGGCACAGAGCGCGTGAGGCGCGGGCGCCAGAATCCGCCCGCGCTAAACCATACGTACTGTGTTTGATTCTGTGGCCTATGGTGAGTTAAGTATTATTAGAACTGATGGATTTAATTTATAATTTTTGTATGGAATTTTTTTATAATGAATTTCCAAAAGTAATAGAATATAAATTGATCGTTAAGGTGCACAGAAGTAGTCCTCTGCGGATTGCTAGCATAATTACCAATAACCCTGTATACTCTGCTCCAATAAATTAGTTTTTTCCTATATTTACCTGCGGAAACTATAAGTCGCTGCAAACCTACCCTAGGTCCCTACTATAAAATATAAGTTTTTCGAACTTTCACTCGATGACTAATGGTTTAATAAAAAGATGGAAACTGGTATGGCAGTATTGGAACAATAAAATATCGATTTCAAGCAGGAAACTTCAAAACAAACATCTAAAAGAATGGGATACCATAACGACGATGTTTTCGAGACAAAGGACTGTATATTTGCTATTTGCTTGTGACATTTGTTTCGGTTCTTTGGATGTTTATTCTTTTTTTACAAGGAAGTATACGTAGCTATTTATTTATTTCAGAATTGATAATATTAAGTACTAGCGACCCGCCCCAGCTTCGCACGGCTATATTATGCATGTATTATACATATAAACCTTCCTCTTGAATCACTCTATTAAAAAAAACCACTTCAAAATCCGTTGCGTAGTTTTAAAGTTTTAAGCATACAAAGGGATATAGGGACAGAGAAAGCGACTTTGTTTTATACTATGTAGTAATAGTGATATAAATAGCTATTGGAACTTATGAGATTATAAAGACGATCGCAAGTTCTACTACGATCTTGTAGTGTTGATTGTATTCATATAAATTTTTTGCCGCGAAAATTAGATTTAATAATAAAGTATTTTAAGCTATATGTACTGCTGTATGTTTTAAGGACTTCTCAAAAAGGGTCTACAGCGTATTATACTAATTTTGTAACTGATATACTTATTGTGTTCACTTACAATATAGGTAAGTAACTAAGCCTTGGAAAGGGATTCTTAGATATTCCCCACACTAGATCGGGACCAGCTTATTCAATATCTTCTAAATATATAAATTACGTGTCACGTTGTTTGTGCGCGATGGACTCATAAACTACTTAACCAATTTTAATAAAATTTGCACACCGTGTGCAGTTTGATCCAACTTGAAAGATAGGATATTCCGATATTCCCACGGGATCTGGAGTTACGCGGGTGAAACCGCGGAGCGCAGCTAGTACAATAATAAAATATGGAATTGATAAGACCACCCATCTAACCAATCAAATCACTGACTACTACTGACATTTTAGAGGACTCGTCAATAAACTTTATCCGAGTGGGTGCATTGAGTTCGCTGACATTTAAGTTCCCTTTAAAATTGAAATCGTAAAATAACCATTAACTTTGCATCCATCAAATCAGGTTAATAGTTTCTTTAATGATAATGTTGGAGGTAGGATAGATAAGAATGCAACACGAGTTTGGAATTTTACGTCGTTATGTTTACCTAAATATATTTTCATCAAATTCACAGCAGTGGAAATTTTCTTTAAGGCTCTGCTCTGGACTGGACCAGTACAGTGGCCAAAAAAGAACTAAATGGCATAGCTGAAGAAGCCTTTAGTAGACGAATAAGCAATACCTGGCTAAGTAAATAACCCCAACATCACCGAGAAAACCGGCGCACAAAACTGTGCTCTATACAGATGACGCCCTTTGCCCGAATACTCAAATATTTAGGGATCCCCTAACTATTTAAAACACTCCTATCCTATTGAAACCTACACATAAACGTCAATTTAATAGCCATTTAAGAAAAACCTTTCAGAATTCTGGGAAGAAACTTAAGTTCAATTATTTTAAATTCTTACTCACCAAGACTTTTACAAAGTTGTACAACAGCGCTGAAAGTGTTGATAGAGAAGTCTATCTTGCAGTCAATGTATCTCAAATCAGGCAGCTGGATCCTCAAGGGTTTGTGCATGGGTGTGAAATGTAAGGCCGCGTCTGCGTGGACTCCATACTGGTCCAGGGTATGCTTCGGTCTGGCCAGCCATTTATTCCGGGTTGGCCACCAGAGAGCGTGATCTGACCAGTCTTTCTTGAAATCTGGAAAAAATGAAAAGATTATAAGATAGATTGATAAACTCTTTATTGTACCATATTAAACCTTAATCTATAGTTAATATTATAAAGCTGAAGAGTTTGTTTGTTTGAACGCGCCATTCTCAGGAACTACTGGTTCGAATTGAAAAAATATTTTTGGGTTGGATAGTCCATTTATCTAGGAAGGCTACTTTTCATTTTGATATTATCACGGGATCGGGACTTACGCGGGTTAAACCGTGGAGCGCTGCTAGTTCTAACATAAATTCCTGCTAAAAAATCAATATAAACCAAACAATATGGCACAATGGGCGGCCTTATCGCTATCTCTTTCAGGCAACCGTTGGATGGACAAGTATTAAATTAGGTTTAAAATATACGAAGATGGACATTGCATTGACGTCTTTTGCGGATCAAATTAAACTAAGTTAGACCAAAGAATTTAAGGCATATAGTGCCAATTTTAATCTCAATTATCACACAAATTGTTTTGGTAATAACATAACAGAAATTCCGATATTTATCATGTTTTCAAAGAAGTTCGAATAGAAATGTAAAATTACGTCTAGACAAGAGAGCTGAAATGAAATCTCCGTTCTCCGAACTGCGTTTTTACTCACACTCTTACATTTTATTAGTCTAACGATAAAATCCTGAACTTTATTGTCCAGAATACGTGAAATACCTCTCCTAAACTACACCCAGCTAGAGGTTCATTAAACCTTTTGTGGGAAAGAAGTAAAAAGGAAATATATGACACTTATGTCAGTATCTTAGCAGCATTTTCTCACAAATGTATTCCCCTATTTACTTCCTGAATAATGAGTTTTGAACAATCATTATTTTTAGGGTTCTATACCAAAAGGGTAAAAACCGGACTCTATTACTAAGACTCCACAGTCAAGGCTGTATCTCATGAACCGTGATAGCTAGACAGTTGAAATTTTCACAGATTATGTATTTCTATTGCTGCTATGACAACAAATCCTAAAAACAGAATATCATGGTACGGACGGAAACCATAGTGCGCGAGTCGGACTCGCACTTGGCCGATTTCTTAAAATAAAACCAAGCTTTGCTATGCCTAGTGCACTATTTTTTTCAGTTTTATAGGGTCATATTTCCTTTGGGTATTATAGTCAGAAAAAAGGAAAACAGAGGGACATGTGTAGGTAAGTACTGCAAACATAGTTTTTAAATACAAAAAATAAAAGAGGTTTGTATGAAATAAAAAAGGCAATACCCGTGTGCCGTCTTCTATTTGGTCTCTATAACTCCGGAAAGACTGCTTTGCTAGCAAAATATCATACTGTAGATACTTAAAGTTAAACCAGTACCTATCTGTAAATGAGTCACTGTTGAGATTCACTAGACTGACTTCTTATCAAGCTACCGGGCGGCGCCGGCGCTACCGTACACTGACCTCAAACACCACACTATCTGTGACTTAAATATAATAATTCTACTGGACTGGAGTCATCCCCAATACCTTACATACAGTCATCTTAAACACATGCAGAATAGAATAGAAAAATATGTCTTTTCCAGTCTAGAACGCATTTGGCTTCGGCCCGTGTTAAATTTACCTCTTAAAAAGAGAGAAGTAAACTGAAACTCAAAATAATAAGCCCGAAGGGCACCTTGAGGCGAGGTGTCGGGGAGTAGCAAATTCGCGGTCCCGAGTGCTCCAGGGGGAACCCAGCGTTCCTCATCTCCGTCTGGCCTTAGTTGTTTAACTAAGGCCAGACGGAGATGAGGAACGCTGGGTTGGAGACCAAACGGTCTCTAACGGGATAACTATATCTTTGGCTGCATTTTATAGTACATACAAGGATAATTGCCAGTTAGGTGCCCACAATCATACTTTGATATTAAACTTGTTATTGTAAAGGGTCTTTACGCGTTGGCTTCGGCTCCACGCACGCCTTCCAAAGGTCCGGGGCTCCATAACCCCGTGATATGGGACACATAACAGACAAATAATAATAAGTTTTTATTTCAGGAACTAAATATACATTTTACATAATTAGGTTGTAGGCTTTATTTTTCAGCGAATAACGCTTGAGGCAGAAAGCCTCATATAGTTTATTTTTCATAGTGACTTAATATGAAATAATACACTAATGAAAACATTACAAAACTTTACACCTAGCAAAGGCCACCCTTCGTGTTTACGGTCACATGATTTAGCTATAAAAAAACGAATAAAAACTCATCATTCATCCAAAAGCGTGACGACAACAGAAAAATAGAAACCAAAACCGGTGGCAGGTTTAGTGCACGCGATCCTACTATCTATTGGACGAGCTCCAATATTCTACACCTTTGCAATGGTTTTTTGTGTAAACCTCACAGGAAGGTAGCGCGGTAAAGAGATTAAAAATTGCAGTCGATTAGAGAGAGAGCATCTTGAACTTATCATAAGCAAAGTTTTGATTCTTAATCGAGAGTTAGTAACATCTTAACTGCGTCAGTCCATTGGGTGATAGAATATGACCCAGGTCTTTACAGAAGGACCTGTTCTTTAAGGACCTGAGATTATAAGCATCCAGGACCTCACAGGCGACTCCATTCCACACTCTTGACGTATTTCTTTAAAATAATTTCTGACATTGACAAAAATATTTGCATAGATAATCTAATGAGTAGTGTGAGTTTTGTCGTATAACAAACGTTATCATCACGATTACGTAAACGAGAAAATTGTATGGAAAGTTAAAGAGCGCCCCTAGCGGACGTAATGCGAAGCTTTAACATTTCATACAATTTAAATTTCACGTTTTCGCAAACGCTCAAAACTTTAATTCCATTTCGATTTCAAACAGCTTAGTAGCAGAATTATTGTCTTAGTAAAAATTTTACCGAACTGGAGAGACAGAGAAGCCGCTACCGCCTCAGAAGAGGTATCATATTTCTAACCGAATTCAAAAAAGGAGGAGGCAATTCGTATTTAAGTATGTTCGTATGTTGTATGTTGTACTCGAAAACGCCTGCACCGATTTGGAAAATTATTTTTTACGTATTGTAAAGCGAGTTTCTGTTGTCTCTCTATTCTACTGTTGAATCTCTTAGCAACAGGGTCAAAGTATACTGGTTATCTACAATCGTGATCATTCGCTTCCGAAGCGTGCGTGAGTCACGTTGATGCTGAGTTACTAGGAACAAACTATAACTACTAATTATTACAACTATGAGTCACTTTAAATTATAAAGTTATCGTTAGAAAAAAGCTTATTATTAGAGTAGCGGATCATGGCAGGTTCAGATGAATAATGTTTTAGTCATTTATGCATATTATTTTCCTTTTATGCTAGTAATATTGTGAATGAGGAAAAGAATATTGATAAGTCGGTTTAAGTTAACGTCAAATAAAGGTTTATATAACGTCATTTAACTAGGTATAAATAGTTACATTAAGTTACGAACTTGCAAAATAAATGATAATAAAAATAAACCACAAAGTCATAGAGAACATGAATGTATCAAGGACAATGTTCTTGGGCCATTTTTTGTTGATAAAAGAACGTTACGAGGGCCATGTACCCTGCTTTTTCCAAACAGACGTATTCTTCTATACTTAATGATGCCGCTGAGTAATCTTTTTTTTCCATTAAATCTAGGTTTGCTGTAAATTTTCCTTCAACTAAATATTAAAGGAAATGTGACCTACTAAAAACCTAAATTTAAAAGTAATTCACATATAGGCATGTGTGCAACAGTTTTGCATGTTTTGTGAATAAATAATTATATTAGAGGCATTATTCGGCCTCTGTGGCGCGTCGGGCGAACACCCGACTGCGACGCAGAAGGTTGCGGGTTCGATTCCCGCCGGGAACAAGTATTTATGCTGACCATAAATTCTTGTTTCTGGTTCTGGGTGTTTTCTATATGTATAATATGTATATATTTACAAAAAAAAAGTATATAAGTAGTTTATCCGTTACCTGGCACCCATAACACAAGCATTAAGTTGCTTAGCTTGGGGCTGGATGGCGATGTGTAATATGTCCTGAAATATTTATTTATTTTATTTATTTATTTATTCAAGAAGTAAATAACGGAAGACATTTTTAAGACAAGCACTGATAGGATACCGTCTACTTACTGTATGACCTACTACCGATTAAAATCAAGCGAACTACAAAGATTCCGAAATAATTAGCATGCTGAATCATACGTAATCGATAATTCTCCTCATCGCACATACAATCTAATTGAATCTAATAAAGAATATTAAATTAGAGCTTAAAACCAAATCGTGAGTAACCTCAGTTCACGTTAAGAACATCAATAAATCTTTACCAACCAATGACTAATATAATCTATCGCATAAAGACGTTTAACATTTACTAGTTAGCTATATGGGACAAAGTTTCAAAATACTTCTTATGCAGTTTAAGGCTTCATGGATGTCACAATTCGCTTTCGAGTGCAACATATCAACTTACTAGCACGCTACTGAAGCGTTTCTTACACTCGGGTCCTAAAGATCTGCTTTGAAAAAACAGTACCTACCCTATGAGTTTTCTTCGTATAGAAAATTCGGCTTTTACGTTTCCATAAACGCAAAAATTATACGAAAAGTTGAAGCTTAGCGTTCCTATACCTACAAAAAAAACTAGCACTACATATTCCGATGCTTATGATTTGAGTTTGCCACAGTTTACAGAATTACTCTTGAACCATATAATTGTACATAGAATTCACTGTTTGCCGTTGATTGTTTCAAAGAGAACATTTCCAGCCGCTACCTTTTTTTACTGACAGCTCGGTTTGTCGAAAGAATCATAAAAATAATTCACTCTAATTTTAAATATCTTAAAATATATTCTAACCATTGAGTTTATAATAATCTATGGCCCTCGTACCGCGGCCTTACTACGTCCCCCGTCGTGACTACTAAGAAAGACGTACATTAAATGCCACCTACATGAGA
Source organism: Idaea aversata (assembly GCA_907269075.1). Lineage (NCBI taxonomy): Eukaryota > Metazoa > Arthropoda > Insecta > Lepidoptera > Geometridae > Idaea > Idaea aversata. Next base: position 4,942,819 of record OU026100.1, read on the forward strand.
TACAGCTGACACAAAGAAAGGGGAACGCGATACATAAAACAAACAAAACTGTCGATGCTGCACTTTCACAACTTCGGCCACCAATGTTGAACTTTACACTCCGCACACGACGAGATGGTACCTACAAATGATTCTTTGTTTTGTTTTTTTAACTAGCACTGCAGTCTTCCTACCTTCCATTGCGTCCTTGACGCGACTCAAAGACTAACCAGTGCTTTTTTAGGAGTCTTTGAGTCGCGAGCGTATAGGTGTATTACCATTGTGTGACATAAAGGTTGCTGCCTTATTTAAAAAAAAAAAAAATAATTACACGAAGAGTGAAATTCAGTCTTATCAAGAGGATCATACTAATGACTTTTATTTAATACTAATGAATTTTTAATGGAATTTTCGATACGGCTTACATGTTTTATTACCTAAACCGGTGTTATTTGGGACATATTTGAAAGACGAAATGGATTTTACGTAGAGTTGTTAAATCTACCACATATTGGTATTATTTTTTGGGCTGGCATCACTCTTGCGCTACCAAAATTATGTGAATTTTTGTTCTGAGTGCTGCCATGCCCAAAAAAAATAATATAAGGATGGGTGTCCCAAATAACATGCCTAGTTGTGCTATTTGGGACATGCAAGTTTAACTTAATTTTTAGCTACATTTACACACGAAAACTAAATAAAACCGAATAAATATAATTAAGGACACTACTAAGAGTGCGTTAGAAAACCAAGAGTGTATAAAATATTGGGAAAAAAGTCGAAAAATCAAAACAAAACTGCACAATCAACTTTTATTACTCTAAAATTAGTTTGACCAACAATAAACTTAGTTTCAACAGTCTTTTAAATGACACACGAGGTAGGCACTTGTTTATTATGAATTAATATTTGTAAAAAAAGTTAATTTTTTATTTAAAAGTTCATTTTCTTTATGGTAAATTATTCTTCCAGTTTGGTATAGTTCTTCCGATCTTATTTAAATATCGTTGCGCAAAAACTCTTATATCTGTTTTATCCATGGGAAACCCCCATTCACTCAAAAGTAACAAATAATCCACAAAAATATCTTCCTCTTCGGGGCTGAATATTGTAGGACGCCCAGCTCTTTCCTGTAATTTGTCGTGGTTCTTACAGTGACGAGCTAATGTGGATTTAGGGATATTGAAATATTTAGCAGCACTTCTAATCGACATTTCTTTAGTTTTCACTTTCTCCATTGCCGTGTTTAGATCATCCTTCGTAAATGAATTGTATGGTGAGTAACGTTTACCATTTCTGATATGCCTGTTAATCCTTTCATATTTACGGCCCATCTTGATCTTATAAGTAACTTACTCATCGCTGCAAAGAAAATAATAAAAAAACATCAGTACCTAACAGGTATTTTCAAAATAATAATTTTCTGGTCGTTAGCTATTTGGGACAGCCGGTCCAAATAACACCACAATATTACAGAAAATCAAGCTTCGGGTTATTCGGGACGGCTGGCCCAAATAACACCAAAACCCGTCCCAAGTATCACCGTTCAAAAAACAACACGAAAAATCTAATAAAATAAACACTTATTTAACAAGTAAATACTTTATTTTAATCCTGAATAACATTACATTTTGTTGCTCATAATGATATTTTACTCACATTTATAGTTTTTTAGCTGCAGGCAAATGTTGGACACTATAACAAATCAATAAATATCAAGAGGTTGACAAAAGTCGTTGTTTCTGCGGCGCGTGAAATAACATAACCTCAAACGTTAATCAGTGTAAACCAGATACAAATATAGTATTGCCAGATTACGTTTTTAAATTGTTACTATTAGTAGGTTTTTTTTTATTGTCTATTGAAAATTAATATGAGGAATGTCCCAAATAGCTTCCTGAGTCTCAAATAACACTGATAAAGTATCAGTAACTTAGAATTATAACTTTGTGATTTAAAAACTTATAAAAAAGTACTTAATACAAATGCAAGCCTAGTTTCTTTTGTTACACAAAAGACACAGATATCATACGCGGTATTAATATTGACGTTAAAATGGCTAAACTTATAATGTAATCCAAATTAATCGGACTTAATAAGTCTGATTAATTTTGATAAGGTACAAAAAAAAAACAAATATAGGACTGGTACTTTTGCTGTAGATATAAGAGGTTATCTATGCAAACGAAACCACACGAAAACAGCTAGCCGCTTCATTATTAGGTATAGAAAGTTGTTGCTATTATGTAGCCATCTTCAAATTTCACGAAAAAAATACGATGAATCACCAGTCTCAAATTAAGTAAAATCAATAAAATGTATACATGAGTCATATTTCTACGATGCAACTGCACTTACATAAACCATGACCTTTCTAAAGATAAACACTTTACGATAGAAAATAAATTGTAAATTTCAAAAACAATAACGTCAATCCATCGTTGTTTTAAGTTGGCTGTAAATTATTTTGCAGCGCATGACTCATGTTAATATTATAAGACATTGCTTGCATCTGTGAAAATAATGTAGAGGTCATACTCGAAACAGCTCAAGCAGCGGCTGAAATAATGTAGAGGTCATACTCGAAACAGCTCAAGCAGCGGCTGAAATAAATAAGTACTTAATATAGGTACTTAAGGTGAAAGGGTACCGGGCGCTCTCTCCATACAAACGTAGTCGACTGTTTCCTCCCTGGATAATGACACTAGCACAAATATTTTTGTGCCATACAACCTAAAACTGCCATGACTATGCCCCTATGTTTTGGTTTTTTTCATTTTCTAATTATCATAGAAATTAAAATTAAATTTTTTTAAAAATAAATAAAAGCAAAAAATAGGTGCATGGTCATGGCAGTTACAAGTTTTATGCACCAAAAATATTTGCTCTAGTGTCATTATCCAGGGAGAAAACAGTCGACTACGTTTGTAATAGTTTGTATGGAAAAAGCCCCAGGTACCCTTTCCTCTTAACAGTAAATTAAAATCCACTGTTAAAACATATCGATTGATATTTTTTGCACTTTTATCTACGCTTTATTCCTGGATCCAGGATTTTATTAGTGGATTTTTTATTACTCTTCTATTCATTAAAACTATAACCACTATAAAAATTATTTCTTCAGGATTTTCTTAAAAAGTAGATTTCCAAGTTAAACACTTACCCCCCTAATTTTGAACTTTGTTGATTGACATGTTGTCTATCGACGTTTTAATAAATACTTATGACTTAGGGGGTTACTTTTACAACACGATATAAAAAATAGACAAACGAAACGAAAACCTTGCAACTAAAAGATATATTGAGCAACATAAAAGGTCCAAAAATGTAGAATTAAAATTTTCGGTCATAACAAACCTATTTTTAACTTCGAACAAGGTTTTCCTTATTTGTATCGGTTGTTTTTTTACAGAAACTGCCATGCTAAAGAAAATCGTAACTTAATTTGATATTGGTAGTATTTGGTAGTAACTGTCGTCAATAACACTCCTCTTTTTTGATCGGTGGTTCAAAATAAGCGAATTTGGAACATATTTACACGGCTTTTTTTCTTTTCTTAAAAGTTTAATTCAATAATTAATTCAACAAAATAAAGATTTATTCTTATGTCCTTGTCATTTATATCTTTTTTTTTCTGTAACTATGTGTTTCGTCTCAAATAAACTATTCTATTCTTTCTATTTTTAGGTTCGATTGGCGATTTCTTTCGTACGGAGTTCGGCCTCAGTTGTGTTTATAAAAATCGTGTTTCAAGGCTAATGCAGTTCGAGAACGTTAAAAATGATGAACATGTTTACAAAAGTCTGATAATGTAGCTTTATTTTATGTCTGTGGGAATTTACACTCGCATATCTCCAACGATTATATACGAAATAATTTCATACGTTTTGTTCCATTACTACATGCACGAATATAAAACCTTTTGTTAACTACAGTCATTTGAAGCCCGTTACAGAACGTAGCTATAATATACTAGCGACCCGCCCCGGCTTTGCACGGCTATATTATGCATGTATTATACATATAAACCTTCCTCTTGAATCACTCTATCTATTAAAAAAACCGCATCAAAATCCGTTGCGTAGTTTTAAAGATTTAAGCATACAAAGGGAAATAGGGACAGAAAAAGCGACTTTGTTTTATACTATGTAGTGATTAAGATAATTCAACGCAAGGCAGATATATTTTTACTGCGGACTGCAAGGAAAGAGTTATTTAAAGATATCTTTGAGTGACCACAGGCTAAGCTCTATTATATATATTTATAACGTCACCAAAATATGTGGACGGATATAAAGACATATTAATTAATATAGTCATATGTTTATTAGGGCATGGAGACCTGGGCAAAAATATATATTATAGCTATCCCGGCAAACGTTGTTTTGCAATATACAAAAAAAAAAACGATTCTCAGACCTAACGAATAAAACAGAAAAAAATTCACACAAATCGGTTTAGGTGGACGGACTTAGGTTACTAACACCGCGTCACTATTAGAATTTTATATACAGGGATAACTACCTAGTGTGTATGAATGGTGGCTTGCTATAATATTTTAACATAATATAGCACAGTATATTTATATACCTTTATTACAGCTTCTTCTGTGACGGGCTTTACAAGACTATTATAGTATTAAACAACATAAAATATGTCACTTTGCAAGTATCAGTGGAAATATACAAGAGACGAATAAATCAGAAGTTGACAATTTGAAATTCAAACGATCGTATCATGGTCATAATTTATGATTGCATTCCATTTCATTATCGCAAGTGGGAACATGGTAACTGACAACCTACTTACAAAGATATTAAAATACAGTGCAAGAAAGAAAACATCTCTGCAAACAGTTGCAAACCCAGAACTTTGCTAACTGACAGTGGAAGCAGGATCAAAGTTTTGCTAAGGAAATGGTTCAGATCCTCCTTCTATATCATTGTAATGTAATCTCTTTGCCTACTGACAATGTGTGCAGATAACAGATAAAGAAAAAAAACATCTTGGCAAAAACCAGGCGTAACTCAGCGTAACTGACAGTGGAACCAGGATTAGAATTTTGCTATGGAAATGGTTCAGATCTTCTTCCTATAAAGCTGTAATTTAATTATCTTTGCCTATTGATAATGTGTGCAGATAACAGATAAAGAAATCATCTTTGCAAACAGTTGCAAACCCAGGCGTTCCTCCGTTTCTGTAATTTTAATCTCTTCGCCTATTGACAATGTGTGCAGATAACAGATAAAGAGAAGATATCTTTGCAAACAGTTGCAAACGCAGGCGTCAGGTCCAGAGTTTTGCTAAAGAAATGGTTCAGATCCTGTTCCTACATGGCCGTAATTTAATTATCTTTGTATACTGACAATGTGTGGAGATAACAAGTTGCTGTTCCTGACCGCGTCTATGACCATACTCGACATATAACTTGGAGAGACGCGTTCGGCATCCGCTGCTTTCGATATTTCAACAACCATATCACGTACCTCGATTTCCACCGAGAGAAACACTCATGAGATTCTAAAACACCATTGTTGGAAACGTGTATGGTCATATAAAGGGCCGAGGGCAACCAAACTTCTTATGAAAAAGATTAAAAACGAATGCTAAGTGACCGTTTAATCGGATTTTAATGCATTAGAAACGATTATGCAGAATGGTCTAAACGAGATAAGCCTGGATAACTCAATGAAAAAAAGTTGAATGTAACAAACGAGGTTGATCATCTATGGCAGGGGTGTCAAACTCGATTTTCCAAAGGGCCATTTCGAAAACTGTAGATGTGTTAGCGGGCCAGACATAAAATAATTAAACACGTACATTTTTTAATAAGTTTTTTGGTCAGGTAGGTACCTACTTACATTTATTTGGCACTTTTAAATAGGTAGGTACGTAACACTTCTTGCAGAGTGGTCACAGAAAGTGCAAACGAAAATTAAAAAAAATACGCAAAAAAAATTTGTGATCTAGATTCCGACTGAGGCCGCATCAATATGATTCGCGGGCCGTATGTTTGACATGACTGATCTATGGTATTCGAATAATTTTAACAAAATATTTTAATGGTCATGCGTTCGATCGTATTAATTTGACGAGGTCTTTAGAATATTTATTCTTGTAGCTTAGCTTTGGTCCTTATACGGCCGATTGTGGCCAATGTCGAGGTTCCATCGTATACTTTTATAGCGTAGAACCTAGAAACTTACTCGATTTGGGTCTAAGTGTGTTTGAGTACTGATAAAAGAATAAAACGAATAGTTTAGGATCCTTTAAAAACGACCTTCATCGAGCTGTTGAATTAATAAAAAGTATTTTATATAAAATTAAATAAGTTATTAAATATATTGCAAATAAGTTGTTTAAAAAATTTAAATAATTAATATATATTTTTTTCATGAACCTTATATGCAAACATTCAACAACTCTTGGGTAGGCATGCCTGCGTACAGGATACTAGTCATTTGCACTGGTCTGGTTAATGAATTAAAGTTAAGTTAAAATAAAGATTATGTATTTCATTGGTATTGAATTTGTCTATTAAGCAAACCAGTTAAAAGTCTGAAAATAAAACATTCTGGACTGAAATGTTTTAGGCAACCCATTTGCAATATATTTAATGACACATTTAATTTGATTTATAATACTTTTTATCTATTAAACAGCTCGATGAAGGTCGTTCTTAAAGGGATTCTGTACTATAATAAAAAACACAGTAGTGAAATTATCTATTCGTATTGCAGCGCAAAAATTGAATGACTTTGTTACGTGAATTGAAACAAATATGCAATAGTAGAATCGAATGGGAATTGTTACTGTAAAGACAGTAACATATTTATGTTGGTTAAGGTGAAAGGGTACCTGCGGTCTAGTGTCATTATCCATGGAGAAAACAGTCGACTACGTTTGCAATAGTTTGTATGGAAAGAGCCCCCGGTACCCTTTCCTCTTAATGTTTTAACGTAATATTCAAGGCGACAATCTCGCAACGTATTTCTAATTGTAGACATAGTTATCGACACTTATGTGGGACAAGATTGTTTATTTTTGCCTGTTGACAGTTCTTGCGGAGTAGATTGTAAGGTGTTGACAAGTCAGCACTAACACCACCTCATTAACTGCTATATTAAAATATACGACGAAGTTTAAATAACATATTAAACTAATTGCATCTAGACTAAAATCATCTATTTACCAGTGTAGCCTATTTTAGTTATTTAATGGTTCAGCTATTTCCATTAGTATTTTTTAATCGAAATACGTTCACACGTCGTATCATGAAGAAGCAGGCAGAAAACTAACTAACAAACGTTCCTATCTATAATATAAGTCGAATTATACTTCATTCGCTACATCCTCGAGATTTTATTGTCTCGCTTCTGGGTTTACTAGGCATCGAAACTTACGGTCAAACTTCACTTTAGGTAAGTTTGTTTAACTTTCAATTATATTATGTTAGGTACAGTTGGAAATAATTTTATTGGGTACCTACCTACCTAATAACTCTTTGATTCTTAAAGACCAAAAGATTACTTTGTCCTTTTTTTTTTGTTCAATTTTCATTTGCTACAAGTTTTTGGAATCAGTGAAAACTTGTTTAAATCAATTGTGTTTTTTTACTATTTTGATTATAAATACTATTAAAGTTATGTTTCCCAAACAAACAAAAAAATATGGAAACATGGCGACCTAAATTATGTAGTGAAGGCATATCAAATATCAATATACAGTGACACAAAATTAAATTATGCACGGAACTTTATAAGAAAGATAAAAGAGTGCAAGGGTTAATGTCTTTAACAGATTCATTAGTTCTGCTGTGAGGTAAAATAAGATGGAATTAAGTGACAATTAGTTGAGTAGAGTTTCGCAAGACGCTCTTAGAAATTGTAGGTTTCTTATAATCTGACAACGCAAAGCCAAAACTGCTGCGAGAAGAAACATAAAATATACAAAGGTACATTAGCTTATTTATTGACGAAGCTGTTTATAAACGTAGGTGAGCCCGAAAGACATAGCTAGTCGTTTATAAAATAAACTAGCAAAACCTATAAAATATCTTATTGCAAATACAGTGGGTTAATAGGCCCCTCAATAACTAGAACTATTACGTTTTTATTAGTAACTGTAGAAGTAAAATAACATCTTGGAAAGTGAGTATTTGTAGTCTTACTATCTGCATCACTTGGTTTTATTCGCGTTGGTAAATGATAATGTCGTTAAAAATATCGGGATGAAAATAATACATCCTTCGCCATAGAGTACCTAATCATCCATTTCGGACAAGTATTTTGACCGTGACGTCAGAAAACAAAGTTTGGCTTTTTAGTACAACATTAGTCAGGATTCTGAAGTCTTTCATATACACTGACTTCTTATACGCTCAGTGTTCACATAATCTAAATGGTAATGTTGTTACGAAATATGTATTCAATGATAATAAAGCGATAAAGATAACGCACCAGCCTACCAAACAACAGCTAAGAACAAGTGTAAAGCAATACATTCTCTTCAACCGTTCATTCATTAAATTGCCGCCAATTGCTGGCCACATTAACCAGTGAACAAAGCCAATTGGTTAAAGTAACTGCGCAAATTCCACTCAGACGTCATGTCAATAGGCAATGCATGTGGGTTGACCCATTTAGAACAAGCGAAGTATATACTGAAGAATACCTTGTACAACATCGTAAAACATAGTTAACAAGTATTTACAACCCTATCATAAACGTTACTCATAATAAAACTGTAGGGAAAAATATAGATAAAGTTCACGAAGCAAACAGTAAACATAAAGCAGACAAAGTAATTAAAGCCTCCGTTAACCAAGCTATAGTATATAAATCTTAAAGACGAATCTAGTAAAACAAACAGAAGCAAATACGGTCGCGCGCGCAAGCGCGTTTGTTTATATTCAAAGATTTACTTTGCCGCGACCGATAATATTCAAAGCGTTAGAATATGTAATGAGTTGTACAAATGTTTGCCTTTTTACTTAGGAGAAACTTCTGGATTGTCATCTATCAATAAAATATGTAGGTAGATAGAGAAAACAGTGTTTTTATGATAAAAATCTTTCGTCCAAGGCAACTACAGAATAACGTTGCGGAACTAGGTCAGCTCCCTGCGGTACACCTTGATGTTCGAGTTGTAAAAGATCCGTTTTGAGATAGCTAGCATAAACGATTATATTTATAGCATTGCTGACAGATATTATAAGAAGCCAATGAAAATGTAACAGTATCTGATTAAGCCTACTTAATGAAAAAGGTAAATGGCAAATCAATCAATGAAGGTTGAGATATAAATTATGACTGGCATTAGACAATAGCTACCGTACCGCTACTGTTGGTTAATGGATGCGGCGCACTACCAGTACTCCGTTGATGCATATAAATAGATGTTAGCGGGTCCCCCATGGAAAACACGTGCGTTGGGAGCCAGTGCCAGCAGGTGAACACATTCAAGATGCCACTTGACGATTAGTTACAACGTTATAAATTGTCAAATGAAGACGCGACTTAATTGGCGATCATTAAATATATTTTCGGTTATTCTCGGAACGGATTTGAAATATAGGCTCGAAGCATAAATAAAATTTTATACGGCAGTTTTTGTCCGCTTCCCAGAACATTATAGTAAATTTTTAGTAGGAAATAACATTGGAATGAAGGTCCATTACTAGTTACTATTATAGTTCGTCGGAATCTGCACGCGGCGATCCTTATTTGATGAAGAGGTATAGGTGACATAATCGTGGGTGCGTAGGCGCACGCCCCAGGTCGCCGCCCACCGCTTCCGTCGTGGAGGCGGCGTTACAGCACCTGATCATTGTGAAGCAATAATAAAGATCGCATAATAAAACTATCCAGATGTTTAGTCCTACTGCAATTTTTAAAGCGTTATCCTCACGTTCGAAGAGAACACTTTAAGAACATTTTTCATCTTATCGGCAACAATTGCTTATCAACACAAAAACTTGATAAATTACTTTAAATAAAGTGAAGGCAATCAAGCGCCTGAGTAGGTAGTAGATAGGAGCGCACCATTCACCGCAATTGGTACGGACATTGATCGTCACTATGTGATTGATTGATGGAACAAACGCATGCATGTGGGTGTTAACAACAAGTAGTCTATATTTCTGTGCTCTATTTTCATTATTTGTATTGAAAGTGTTGCAATATAGCAAAGCATAGAAGACAATTGCATCAGATATACAATTTGTATTCTAATATTCCCACGGAATGAAAATAACCAGAAGTTATTACGGGAAACTTTGACGCAGTGCTCAAATAGTTTGCGTCAATATACATAATAAATTGTTACTGTTGTATACTATTCGTGCGTATTTATATTAGTCATTGTTATAAGAAGATAAGGATAGCCTCTAGGTTGGCCACCATTCACTATATTGTTTAACTAAATTATGTCAATTGGTTTGTATTAGATACGTTTTGGTAGCAATCTCGTTTAGAGAATTTGTTATTGTATGTAAATTGAAACAGTTTATATGTTTCTTTGTAAGAGTTATTAGGTTAATCGAAAATCAAGCTTAATGGATCCAAATGATACAAAGAAGTCTTTGATAAACATGTCAACTATTTCGAAATAGGTAAGCCTGGAATCCAAAAGATTCTACAGATCGTATAATTAGTAAAACAACAGCTCTAATATTACACATCAAACATAGCAAAGTATTTAGAAAGCCAAACGGAAGGAATATACGTGTTTCTACAAATGTAAAATTGTAAATCTAACATTTCGATCCGCGTCATCAGTATACCGGTTTCATCTATGCATATAAATCATGGAATAAAATACGGGATACCGTTTAGTAATAATCATAAGGACGTTGTAGTCATTTCCTGTATGCCCGTAACAAATGACATAATATCATGAGATAATAAATATGAAGCATCGAATATAAAGGCCGATAGCAATGGAATGCAGTACAATTGAATGAGTTATTCTGAACACTATTTATTCATTTAGATACCTCAGAAAGGAGGTCACGTAAAAGAAGATCGTATCATGGACGAATTGGTAACAATTTGTAAACACAGTGACAATACAAAAATCAGGCTATTCGTTTAAAATTTTAGATAGATACATTTTTTATTGTACCTTATTAAAACTTATTTCTAACATAAACTCCTGCTAAAAAAAAACAAAATAAACCAAACAATATGGTACAAGGGGCGGCTTTATCGATAAAAGCGATCTCTTCCAGACAATCTTGCTAATATTTGTAGTGTATCTAAAATATTTTTACACGACGATACTCTTTATTCTGCTTATTCCTATGGGATCGGGTCTTACGTAAGTGTGACAACGTAGGTTTGTTACAAAAAAATGTAAATTATTATGGCTATAACTATATTATGTACATTTGAATGTTCAATAAAGCTACAAACGACGAAGGTCAAATTAGCTAAGCCGGTCAGTAAAATCTCAATTTGGAATATATTACAGACTTATTTAATCGACTTAATCTATAGAATTGACCTATTTCAACTTTAGAGTAGGCAGTTCTTTCTGCCCACGGATAGTGTAATTATTCGCGCAATAGCCACCGATTACAGCACCCATAAGTCTAATAAGGCCTAATAAGTGTGTCTATTGAATAGTTCAATAAAAAGTCTAGTAAGTGCATTAATAATGAGAACAGAAACGAAGCGTGAAATAGAATTACGAAACGATCTGAGAACATTGAAAACAATGGTGCGTGTAGCAATAGAATAAACAAACAATCTAAAGCACAGACTAGTTAAAGATGACAAGACAGACAGTAATAATACGGTTCTAATTGTTATTAAAGCTTTGCGTGATCATGTTACATCTGGGAATGCAAGTTAATGCAACATGTCGTGCTACCCCGCAATATCAAAGCCCAGAGCAACTTACATAACACGATAAATACTCATCAACGGATACCAAAATGATAATTACGACTTCCACCAAAACATTTTATGACAAAAAAGATGTGTTTATAATCGGCTGGTTATAATTGCCGATGATTATCAGCAATCTGTTGTGGGTAGTAGTAATTCGATACAAAAAAATATAAAGAATATTATGAATGCGCCTACGCACGATAAAATAATAATAAGGGCCACAATACAGGAATCTAAATTCATTGAACGTTCATTCATTGACAAATCACAGCTGTTTGTTGTTGCCTCGACCGGTACTTACAGATTAGATAACAATCATATCGCTTTATTTACTTTTTACATTCTTTATGCTTTCTTTTGAAAGGTATCTGCTATTCTTGTGATATCGTCCATTATATTTTTAAGGTTTTGAGATTGTATCAACACCTCAAGCGCTGTTAGAGGGTCATTAAAACCAAATATGAAATTGAGACTTCGATTAGATATTAGAAATCGAATACATTTGTAATTTATATTGTGTGGGACGCGAAAGTCGCTGAGTGAAAGCTATTATGAGTTCTGACAGCGCAAAAACACAAAGATAATGATTGAATTATCTGGAACATATTACTTTGAGTATGTTAACTGAGACATAAGTTCCATTATGGAACGTGTTATCGTATCTGATACAGTATTTCACGCACCAGATAATCTTTCATCTTAATTTTTCTGTTTTATTTTTAAGAAACTTGATATCATCTGGGTAAAAACACAATTTCAAACCATCGGGAAGACTGCAGATTTTAAAATATTGGTTTCTTTAAAGAAAATCTGATTTACCGTACTTTTGAAGTATGGACTCCAAATGGGTCTTACTCACCTTTACCTGCAAAGAGAAACATCTCATTAAAATAAATAATAGAGAACATAATCACTAAAACTAATTGAAAACTTACAAGTCACAATATAATTTGCATAGGACTTTCACTGTAACCATTTACAAATAGGTTCATATGAGAAAATAGAGAAAGTAGTTACCTAAAATACAAAGGCGTTATAATTTTTACGACTGTTCTAGTTGTGCTTGTATACGGACTGTTTTCCGCAATTAGACCCTTTTAAATTGGGTCCTTTTTGCGTGATGATGGAGTAGGCTTGCCCAGTACCTACTACCCTCTCAGTTTAGTCGACCACGTCTAAAAGGAGAGAACTTGTCAATATTTCTGGAGCCAACTAAGCCGCGGGTTTCATCACGATATTTTCCTGTATTAGCGCACATCATTTTTTCTTAAGAATAACCCGTTGGTGCACGGCCAGTTGGAATTCGAACCCACGACCGTCAGAATGATAGTCAAGGTATCTACCATTTAGCCAACACTGCTCTACGACTGTTCTAACCGAAAACATTAAACTGTATCAGGCAGGTATAATAAATTAATTGTCATTGATAGAAAGTCGGAAGTGTAAGTACTTATACAAATTAGTGAAGCGATTATCACTCGGCCAGTAATTGGTATGACTGCTTGGTATTGAGAACAATCTGTCAATACAGATAGGCTATCATTATTAAGCTATTGCATAGCTTTTATCGCGGGCTTTGAGCGCGGCGACCGAATTCCGTAACGAAAATAAAACCTAACACCTCCCACTCCACCTACCATGTAGCTCCAATCCGCTGCCGCGGTACTGCAATAGCTTTTTTGTTTTAAAGGTGGCTTAATTTTCAGTATTCTTCTTAGTATAGGCTGCCTCAAGGTTTGACTCGTTTCCATTAAGAGGATCATGAGTTTTCGATACGCGGCGCGAGTAGGTATTTTCAAAAAAGACCCGTATCGTGCGATAGAGAGAGAGTTAAGTTCGGACGTAATTGCCTTCATTTTGCTTTCAAATCATGTTGCGGGCCGTAACGTTTTTACCCCCTTTATCCTTCACAAAATGAAATAAATTTGGTCTCATTTAATTCACTGCATCTTATTCTAGGTTTATACGTTTTTCTTTTTTGGTAATTCAGTTTAGTCTATTAAAAAACAATTGAAACGCTACGATACAGTTTTTTAGTCAAAAACATAGATATTCAGATACTAATATCTTTTATTTTAGGCAATATTTCTTTAAAATAAAAACGGTTAAACCTAGTTTTCCATTAGATCTAGAACATTTTTTAAAATTATCCAAATCGGATTTCGTTTATTGGGCGGAACGTTACCGCTTTTTGTATGGTTTACAGCCTTGCACTAGTCTTAACGCGTTTTCTGCTCGGTCATGGTCTGAGTGTTGAAATATAGAGGTACCTACAATTAACGTTCTCAAACCAATTATGCATTGACTGAACTGAGTTATTAGCGAATAGTATCTAAATAAATCATTCTGTATAGACTATTGATGATTCTGATTGCGAACTTCTCAAGTATAATGGAACCATTGGTCAGATACATCCGCAAATAAGAGCAACGAACTCATAAATAATTAGAATTATAATTCGTGTGTACTCATCGTATTAATGGTGTACCAGATGAAATCTCGGTTAGGCAAATGTTTGACAGATGATAAAACGCTTAGAACAGGGCGTGGGTAGAAAGTAGCACAAAAGCTCGTTAGTGTCGTTATCTTATCTGGCTGGATCAGAATTCGACAATTTTCTCACAGAACAAACTATAAAATCTTAAGCATTTCTTACAGATTTATCTGGCCAATAAAGGATATATCATATTACCAAGATCCTAAAATAGCAGACACTTGACAGCCGTCATCATCCACTTAGCACGTTTGCGAATCGCCATCTTGGCCAATCAAGTCGTTAACCTCTGTATACTCAGGCTGTTACGCGATTCTTAAACAAGACTACCGAAGTACTAATACAGGAACACGAAACTTAAGAATCTCAATGTTAACAGTTAACAGACATTTCTTTGTATCGCTCGCATCATTAACTGTGACTTGATTGGGCACATCTTGAACATGGAGGGTGCAATGCCACATTTATCCTAAACATGTGTCACTGTTATATGCATGGCACATAATTCTGTGCACTTAACTAAATCCTTTGACGTCATAAGCACCGAATATGGACAACAGCTGGGACAACCATCCATAGTCTATTGTGTAGTGCTTACGCAAATTAATTATATTCGCGCAATACAGGCGCCTTCGTCTATGCCTTATTATTAATTCAATGAATATTGCCGTTCACTTCCACAAGACATTGATTTACTACAGCCTGTCTAAGCACCCTGTGATTTGCCGACGTGATTTGAATGTCATTAGAGACTTGAAGAGAAAACGTCAGTGTTCTTACAAAGTCTGTCGCGGCAATTAACGCAAGATTGTTGTCGTGGTGCCGACTTTCACGATTTTAATGCAGCAGACTTAAATAACAAGGAACTGACCATAGTACTTATTCCTTTAAATTATAAAATTCTCGTTCCTTAAGAACCAATTATACGAAAGAGCGTGACTGAAAAATAACCATTAAAAATAACTACAACTTAATCTCAATATGGCTTCTTGCAGTCACTGAATGCAATTCACCTAACGATGGCTTAATATCCAGTAATTTATTTTTCGATTGACAAATCACTAATAAAGCCTTTTTATTTAAGAAAGATTTAAGAGGCCGTCGTAATTTGCAACAATTCCAGCTTTATCGAAACCAGTTTCGTTTACGACGATTGTTCCACTTAATTTTATCTTGGAGTACGCGGTCACCTTCGTTGTCTGCCGTGCGTGTGTTGAAGATTCTTTATCTGTATTCAAATTAGGTGTGCGAGACATTATAAGATAAGCTCTAGTAGACCGAGAAAATACAGTATGGTTTATTTTACCGATCAAAATATTCAAAACTTGAACCAAGTCCAAATCAGTTCCAAATAATGTCTTCCAAAGTTGTTATCTTATGCATATTCAGAACACAGATTATAAACTTCATAAATATTTATCGAACATGATAATAATTTAGCAAAACAACTCGGATAAGGAAAACACGGAGTCAAAGGTTATTTTGGATATAATAAAGTCTGAAATCAAGAATCTGAATCTCTTGAAGGTTGGAACCTTCAAGAGATGCCGTGACCGATATTAAGATATATTAGCAAACATGATCGAGATATGGATTTATCAAGATATAAATAACAATATTTTGGTAGGTTAGAAAAAATAAACAAGTACTGGCCTATCAAAACATATATTCTTCTCGCACGAGCGTGTTTTGTATTTTATTTGGCACCAAGTTAAGCTGAAATAGGTATTAATTTATTTAGTTGCTCTTAATCCGTCTGTCAGACAGTCATACCCAGATTCAGGCAGGGTAAACTGTAAAGAGATGTTATAATCTAATCTGAGAGATGCCATAAAGAGATCGTCTAGATAGTTTCATAACATAATTAATAATGTTAATGTTTCAATAACTTTTAGGAAGCTTACTTTTCACACATCCGTATCGCCACTGTCATTTTTGTTTATTTGGACCGTCACAAAACGTATAAATAGAATAGCGTCACCTGAGTTACATCATTACCTCTGGGTGCGACTTGTTTATGCTCACTCAGCCATATAAGTAGTAACGTATTAATTAATATCAACAATATTCAACAACATTGTAACGATCAAGGAGATATCCATTTACGTATAGCACACATTCATAAATAAAAATAAACATCTTGAAGTGCTTCAGGAAGTTCATGTCTGGTGCAAAAGTATTTTGAACATAGAGAAAATATCTTTTTTTTTACATATGATAGGTCAGCGTTTGACCACTATCACACCTGCCTGATGGTAGGTGACGATGCGGCCTAAGATGTAGCACGCTTTCCTAGAAGATACCTATTCACTCGCGACTTGAAGACCCGCAAATTGTACACGTCAGGAAAGACAGACGCAGGCAACCGATTCCATTCCCTTGCAGTCTTTAAAGTTATGTTTAGTAATTACGATTATATTTCGTTCGTTTTTCTGTATAAATAAAAGTATATTTAAACCCAGGGTCAATTGCTAATTGAAAAGCATGTTTATCTAATAAATACTCCAGTTCGATATAGTGGAAAACGATTTACAAATTTTCCATCAGTCAATCATTTAATTTTTAAGTGGAAGTGTACAGAAAATATATTCTCGAAATTTTATCTTACACTTTGTAGCTGAGAACAGATTTAAATTGCCACAAATTCTGATGGGACGAATGTTTTTGGAAATTACTTTAACTGAAAGTAGATTCAATCACTTTAAAAGGTACCGATGTTTAGTTTAGATACTACTGCCCGTCTAGTTTAATTTTTTAAAGCTAACCTAGCCGCACCCCGTTCCACGGCTTTTAGTTCCATAATGGATGATGAGCAATTACCGGTTACGATGAATTTCTGAATTTAGCATCATTTGTTACTAGGGCAGGATGTTTGACCCGAATGGGGTTTTTATTGATCATAAATTGTCTACGGTGAAGAAGAATTCGATATATTGCTCAATTCTTAAGTATCTTTAGCAAAGAGAAAGCGTGAGAGAGGACGATTTTATTATATTGAACTAGCGACCCGCCCCGGCTTCGCACGGCTATATTATGCATGTATTATACATATAAACCTTCCTCTTGAATCACTCTATCTACTAAAAAAAACCGCATCAAAATCCGTGCCGTAGTTTTAAAGATTTAAGCATACATAGGGATATAGGGACATAGGGACGGCGAAAAGTGACTTTATTTTATACTATGTAGTGATGATTTTGTTTTGAGAATTGCATGACTTTAAATAAGGTTGAAGAGATAGTTAACGTCATTTGTGGGACTAATGGTGGCGCCATATCGATAGTTTTCATTGCGCAGACGCTGGGCAACAGTGCGCGTGCTTACAGCGGATACGCGTACAGTATAAATAGCCGATATTCTATTTTGAGTCGGGGCGCAGCACCCAGGCGCCCGCCATCTGCTCCGGTACCGTCGTCTGGGGCTCTACTCGTACTTACGAGTACAAATTAATTAAATTCCAAACATATACAGTCATGTTTGAACTTCGAAAAGGGTCGTATGCTTGCGAGAATCTTTGTTGAGTCACAGAAACCAGAGAGGAGTTGATTGAGTCAACTTGAGTCATGTCAAAAACCAACTACGTTACGTGACAAAGTTAGCATGTTTACATTAGAATATTTTGTTAAAGGATAAATAGGTCAATGTACTTGCTTGCTAGAAACAATTGTTTTGATAATGACATCTATATTTAAATGGATTAGATCACTGCGGGATTCTAAATTGATATTTACATTACACATTCTCAACAGGCGCTCTTTGGTATGTGTGATTTGATCTAAATACTCTTTGTATTTGTATTGTAAATTAAATAAAAGTAAATACAGACTTACGGCGACAAGGTCAGGGTCTCATACTCGGAGTTTACAAATATTTATCCCCACTTGCCACCGCGAGAGTGTTTTTCGCGTGGGAACATTCTCTAACCAACCCTTTTCCATCACAGAATCTCTGACACCAAGATCATAAAGATCAGAATTCAGTGGTTTCAAATCATCAGACGTTCGTGATATGAAGGCGTTTCTCAGAGTTAGAAACGAATTTTAGCACGTCTCCGGTCGGACAACTTTCGTTTTCTGATAAATGTGTTTAGTATTTATTAACAACTTATTTGATTTTTCGTTTAAATAGTGTTAAGTGGATATTACAACAAGATGATGTTAGCTTAAGATAAAATTCCTCGAGTTAAAGAGGCAAAGTTTTAAGTCAGTGGGAATATCGTTTACGACGCTGAATAAATTGTATATAAACATAGATTCGAATTAATGTTTTCAATATACGGGTGATTAGCATAGATATTGGGTTATCAAAGATTCTAAAGTCACGGCCAGTGACTAAGTTGATTATGACAACAATGATCTGTTGTATGCGGGTGGTCCCGTGGTAGAGTTAATCTCAATTTATTTACAACTAGCTGCACACGATGGTGTCACTCGCGTTAGATTTAACAATCCTGAGGGAATATCGGGATAAGTAGCCGCAAAGCTCATTTTTGTTCAAGTTTCAGTTTAAAGTACCTATATCAAGACCTTACCTGGAAATAGAGCTATTTTTATTTATTTATTTTAGGAAACTCAACAGATAATACATAATTATATAAACAGTACAACAATAGAAAGCCAATTACAAAGTTCCACGCATATAGCTATCTATCTAATAATAATCAGATTTCAAAAGTTTCAGTAGTTTTCAATTGTATTATGTTCGAAGGGACAGACAAAGAAAGCTTTCAAAATTATAAAATCGTGGTTTACAGAGAGCAGACTGAAAAAATCGGCCAAAAACTGTAGGTTTTTGCTTGCATGCAAGTACTTACAGACTTTTCTTATTCTTAGATTTATCTACTATTAACACATGTCGATATTACAAGACCTCTTCATTACAAAACGACGATTGTTGGTACATTTTTAATCCGATTACGAAATGTTTTGATATCGGGACATGAGAAGGATATGATAAGGAATTAGGGTGATACGAATATAAATTAAATAGTATACCAAAGTAAATCTGATCGATTTTTTACACGTGGCATAGAATGTTATTTTGTTATTGTAAATAGCAGGTATCCCAAGGTTAGATGATATACCTATATATAGATGAATCGAAAACAATAACTAATAAAGTTAAGCTTCATTATCGTTTACTTCCGTCCTTAAATAAAATATAAATTACAAAGATTAGCATCTAAGACTTGAAATTCTCGGAAGACTTCGTCTTATTAAATCAGTAGAGCTTTATAAGCTTCTATAATAACCAATAAGTTACTTTCTGGTATTTGACCGCATAATCCTTTTAGTGAATAGAATTTATGAGTTCGAACAGCTGTATTAACATGCTTAGTAGTCTGGCCAGGGCGGGCGGCGTCTTTGACACTCCCTACTGTGGCGATGCCCTCGCCAGATACGCGGGTAATATTAAACAACTTCACCAGATATTCGTTGATTCACTGACTGTAAAAGTTAAAGCAGCAGCTTAGAAACACTTTTAAAATAACACTGAAAAACGAGTCGATGTTGTTGAAACTAAAATTAGCAAAGGAATAAGTAGGTACGTAACTTAATCTAGCAAAACGAACACACTTTAGAAGTGAAATAACACTTAACACACTGTAGTTATTGCAGAAGATAAACAAATAACAGGAAGCGTAAATTACGAGCAATAGACTGAAATAATTGCAAATTCGCACCGCATTTGAACTGAAGATTGGAACCAAGTGTTTACTCATGTGCAAGTGTTTCATGATTCTAATGTTGTTGACACTTATAGGATATTTACATTTTCGAATCATTTTCAAATGTAACATGGCTCGGTATTTTATCTTCAGCAAGTAATATCTGATACTAAAACAACAACATAACTTCTGCATTCACTTCATTCACCATAAAACAGGATTAACCATTAGCCACGGAAGCAATAATGTTCATTGCAATGTCTCCTACGAGATAAGCTAGAACTTTATTACGAGACAGGTCAAAGTAACCTGATAGGAAACCATTACACACCTACCACAGCACGTAAACATTACCGCAGTCTAATTTCATCAGCACATCTGGGAGTCGTTGCACAACTCCCGTTTCTGCGTTAATAATCGGATCAGTTACGGGTTGGTATTAGGCTGCTGAAATGTTTCATGGCGTGGCTTTACGACTTCAGAAGCAGCTGGCTGTAATGCAAATTATCCTGTTGACTGGGTCTTTGAACTGTTTTGACATTTTAGAAATATGATTTGCTATGCCTAGGGTGGGTAGCTATTTATTTCTACCTACAGTCTGTTACGTGGAGAAGATATGATTTATCTGTTAAAGGAAGAGCATAGAAATGATAGAATGCCTCCATTGTGATCAGGCATGTGAAATAAATCTTAGACAAAATATGTAGCTTTTTGAAAATAGCAAACTCTGACGTCTATATTTATAAAAAGACTTGGAAGCAAATTAAGGTTTGGTTATTTCATGAAGTTATATTAACGATACCATAAATTACCTCATTCTTACAAAATTTGTATTTCAAGTATGGTCCGTGCACACATTTGCATGTTTAACATTGAAAGACAATTTATTTTTATCCCTCTTCTACTATAAATGGCAAATTCAATGAAAGACAGTCTATCCAAAATGGTATGATCAACCCACACGAGACCCTATTTTAGGAATAAAAAAGTTATAAAATAGGTATTTTCTTTATTGGTCATGACGCAGTAGGCATGATCTTGTTTGTTATTTACAATACTTTAACAATCAAACAATTGACATCATCATTTTTTAGGGTTTTCCTTGAAATTGTTTGTTACAATTGGTCATATTTGAAAATACGGAAAAAGCAATTAGCTGACCTCTCATATAGTATTACACTATGTTTACAATTATTGTTGTAAGGACATTCGTCAATGGGATTTTTAACATAAGTTTGATTTTCCTCAAAGTCGTCATCATAATAACTGCTGAAAATTAAATGTCTTATAAAAATATTGGAGTAAAAAGTAACCTGAATACATTGCCAGGTTTGGAAGGCCTCACCATACTAAATGGTTCACAAACACTTTTTATAAAATAAGTGCTGATAAACATTCCATAAGAATTTCTACGTGTTCGCTATCTGTTTTTCAAGTGTAGTGAATGAAACAGATGCGAATATAAAAGCGAGACAGTAGCCTTGGCCCAGAGTAATATTAACACAAATGATGTCACATTTATTAAAACGAATTCTGAAACATGTAAAGGTCATACGAGATCAACAATACTACAATGCCGTCATTTACCAAACGTGAACGAGAAAATTGTGACCCATTATAAGTTTTATAGTCAGGAATTAGATGAAATAACATCTATTACATTCAATTAATCAAATCAAAAAGGTTTTAAAAGAACATAAGTCGTGGCAAAGTCGGAGCTGTGCTAATGTCACTGTCAACAAAAATAAGTACAAACATTTCATGCAAAAATGTTTCGCGGAGAACAGTAAAATACACAAAAACATTAACGCTAATGGAATAAATAAAGGAACGGCGTCACACCCGTCAACAGACCTTGACCAGCTTTAGTTAGAGGACAAATGTGGTGTCCTCATGGCTATTAAAACCTCGAAGCATAGTACTGCCCTTGCAATACCGAAATTAACAACTACACATACCACACGATATGCTAATGCTTTTGCTTACAAAAGAACATCAAATGGATCTTAAAACAATGACATAACTACTTTAGAAGATGACACGCATCAAGCATTCACTCAAATCGACTTATAATGGATATTAATGAGATCTCGTTCTGATAACGACCTAAATTATACGAATGCACCAAAGAACCAAGTTTCTGGATTCAGCAATAAAGTTAATTTAACACGAACTGTGACTGATTGGGTAATATATCTTTTAGAAGCAGTTAAATCTAAGTCCGTGTGGTTTTTTGGCATCGCATCAATAACAGATCGTGGACACACAGATCAGACGTGTTGTGTTTCTAGCGTAAACATTTTTAAGAATGAAGTCAGAACATTACAAATAGAAATTCGATTCTAAATGAGTTTAGGTGTTTAGTTTACAATGAGTTGAGATTTAAGGCCTCATTAGGTTTCTAAATAAAACAAGAAATGTGCGCATGTAATGGGTCATGTAGTTTAATTAGGAAAGCGTATTGGCTTCGACAATCGAATCGCTTTTTATGAAAGTATCAGTAGCTGTATCAATTTGGTTTGATGGTTAGACAGTTTCTGTAGTAGTAAAATCAATTGATTCTGAGAAACAGTTTACTATCTGTTCCCATTCACGTGCCATGTCAAGTTGTACTACATTTTTCCAACTCAATAGTTACTTATTAACGTAGTTAAAGTTCCAATACGACTTTGAGAAATTAAACAACGTCGGTTGTTCGCCTTATTACCTTATATGTGTGTATTGGTCTGATACCACAAGATGACGTCACTCAAGTCCGCAGAAAAACCGGTCGGAATCATGCATGACCGCTCTGTAGTCATCCGCTGTCTTGAATCACATTGCGAGCGTACTTGTTAGAGTACTATTTCATACTAATTTTGATTCAATGGCTTAATATAACAGTGAACACTTAGATAATTTCAATTCAAAATCTGTAATTGATGTTCTTGACTTTAAAGAAAATGTGTAGGTACTGTATCCTCTTACGATGTTAAAAGAAAATCTTTCTATCGAGTTTATAATTCCGTAAGCGTGTGCAGTGGTTTATATTATGTGTCATATTGAATTGACGAGTAAACTCCGGAGCGCGTGTCAGCTTTGCATAACAATGGAGAACAATGAGTCCCTTGTTCCGTTTTTCCAATACGTATGACAGATTGATTGTAGAGACATTTCGCAAACACTGCAAAACTAGAGTTTTCTTCATAAAGCTCATATCATACTACCATAAAGCGTAACTTGTTAGTCTCGTTTTTACATAGATCATTGGATCTACAAGGTCTTCGATCATAAAGTTATGTAGGTTCTTAAATATATGTATTAAAAGGCTTTTTATTTACTATTTGTGTAGCTTACCTATTAAAATTTGTGTAGCCTATTATACCTATTAAAATTATGGCAGCAGGTTTGTGTTTATTACAAACAGGGCGTTTCGACATACATTACGTGACTTCAGTTTAATGAACATCATTATCTTTGGGTGAGGTATGGCTATGAACCAGATCGTTACATTAAACTAAGCAATAATAAGCGTGCTCTAACAATAAACAATATTGATAGTGCATGTTTCTAAGTTCCAACTCATTAATGTGCAATTTGCGGTAATTGTTTCGAATAAGCATACTAATGTTCCATATTGGATTTGTATTGATTCTTTAAAAGGAAATACAATCCTTAAAGAGATTTTATCTGCCTTTAGCGAAGCTGTATTTGTCCAGAGCTTCTGCAATTAGGTAATTGTTTAGTGTAAAGATGTCGTTGGCCTTCAGTATTCAATATGCGTGAATGATGTAAGTGTCGTGGCAATACCTCAATTAGCCAATGAGTTGGGGCCGGTGGTGGAATGCGCGCGACCGTTAGCGTCCGGCTCTCATGATCCGTAGTTGGAGACACTCCTTCATGTCACCATCTTGATCCTACTTAGTACATTGTAACATTTAGATCGACTATGATTTGTTAAGGCTTGTCTAATCGAGCTTAGTGGGCACGTACGTTTTTTTTAACAAAATTGATAATTTATGAATGAAAAACGTCAATGATTGACAAAATACCGTATCATAAACTAGAATACTATTACGCCTAATTGCCTATCTTAACAAGATAGACAGATAGCGTTGCTAGACATTATAGTTTTCAGACTCAAGTTTATAAGATGAAGAATATTTAAATGTTTAGGCCAATTTTTACAATACCTTTTTTTTTACAAGGCTTTTACTATACCTTAAAACAATTTTAGGAAACCCAGTTTTCAAAAATAAATTATATCGAGAAAAGTTAATGTTAACATGTTTTCGCCGTTTGAAAAACTACTCAAAGATCTGAAGATACATTCTTAATAAAATTTAGTGTTGTACCTGTGAAAGTTGTTAAATTTTTCATTTTTGGAAAGGGATCTCGTCACGTATTACTTTGCCTTAAGTTCATTGACATGCTTTTGCAAATTAAGGGGACTTTAAATCGTTTAGATATAACTTATCATTTTATCATCGTTAACAATGAACTTTCCTGTGTAGTCGATGCGGGTATATCAGGACATGTTGACACAAAGGTTTTATTGTTACCAGCTAGGATGACACGTATTATCAAGGCAGATAGGGCTCCCTTCCTTTACACATCGAAGCTTCCTGATAAGGATTAGGTACGGTATTAATTTAAGGAATTTACCCAGGAAATACATTATCGTTAAAGACCGTTATAAAACACCATTTTAATGCAGCCAGTTTCCTGGATGTTATTTTAAACAATACCGTATTTTCCTTCTTTGTGACGCCAATTTTGGTATCAGCATTTACATTTTTGTCAAAGGTTATAGCTGGTTTCAATTTAAATATATTTTTATTTATTCATCTTTATGTTTTTGGTATATGGGAATACTATGGCTGTTTCTATAAAACTTTTATTTATACGGTTAATATTGAAGTCAACGTGCTCAGCTACTGTTGGTCAAGTACATCGTGAGTGCAAGCATAGAGAAACAATGAGCGGATGATAACGCGTTATCTACAGCGACGAGTAGAGAGGGACGGCTGCGTTACGTTTGCGCCGGAAACCCGTGACATGGCGGCTTCTCGGAACCTGCGTACGAGCAATACGAGCATCCGTCTCAGACACCAAGAAAACTATAAACAAAAAGAACCCTATTCCATATAGTGTCCAGATTACAGTTACTTTCGAACTTGGCAAGAACTTAAGACCTATTCGTATGCTAGTTTAATTGTGCTTTACAAACTACTAATTCAAATTCGCAACCTTGCGATTAGATGTAGGTTTCTCAGAATCTGGCTCACGATCTGAATGCGAAGTAGCGAAACAAGCTTAGATGGAAAACTATTTGTTTACATTTCATTCTATGCTCTATGTCACTAACTATTTTATTTTATTATTGTAACGTTATCTGATATACCTAAGTATGTTCTGCTTATGTAACGTATTCTTTATCAGGTAGGTATGTATATTCTTAGATTATGCAAGATAGATTGTTAACTATAATTATTTACGTAGGTAATCCGTTATCGAAGATATTTCGCAGACTTAATATTCAAATATTTTATCTGGACACGACTGTTTTGTGTTAACTGCTAGTTTTGATTAAATACATTAGTACATAGATCATTTAAACCATAGATAGATCTTGCCAAGAATCAGGGTTGATAAGGAATGTCAAAACATCGGAGACTGCGACAGTATTATCAGAAGAGATTTGTGATAAGCATTTGATAAGAACACTCTGACAGAAACTTGCCATCTTCAATACTTTCACTTAAGCAGATTTCTACTATTAGGTACTAGGTACTTATTTTCTTCCATGTATTGGAAACTTAAGACGTTTATGTAGTAAAGTAAGAGTAGTTAGTAATTTAGTTAGTTAAATGCAGGTTTGGCGTCCCTCAGGGAAGTATCATATAGCCATATTTATACATGGTTTACATCAATGAGTTATTATGCATGTTGAGCTACAATGGTTACTTACTGAACAAGGAGCAAAATTAATTTTAAATAATACACGAACCGAGACGAGTTTCGGCATCAAAAGTGGGCGAATTGGCAGCCATTTTGAAAGTTATCGAAACATTCGCGTAGGTGACTTTATAATTGTTTATTGAATTATGTCTTTACAAAATCTAAGTTGCTATAATTTTATATGGAGAAGCACTGCTTTGGAATACATTATTCAAATAACATAATATATTTTTTTAATATCAGTAGCAGTTTAAAAACGAGATCAACGACAACATAAATACATATTAAGTATTATAGATTTGAAATAAAAAAAAGAACAATGTTATTTATTACCACTTTAATGTGTTTTTTCTTTAATACGGGTGTGTGGTGTGATCTTTCATTTTAAAAATGCACGCCCTATCAATGTTTTTACCCCTGCCTCTACATGTGTTTTTAGTGGTGGGGCGTGCATCTCTACATAGAAATATCTCTAACAATCTAGCTTGTTGATCTTTGTACCTATTATTAGAAGGTCCTGTTACATTTCTTACGATACTTAGTTGCGATAGCGTCGGCATATCAGATCGGTAGTTCACCTGTACATTTGTAGGCAAAAAATCCGGCCCGCACGGCATAATCGGCCGCGAAGGACGCATGCCAGCGTACGCGCACCCCTCATCTCTTTCTGGCAAGTAGCGCCGTCTCTATCGGTCTTCGCATTGCTTCAATCCAGAACCAGTTACCAGGGAAACTGGCTTCTGATATGAAATTTTATGAATATTGATTGGATGCAAATTTTAAAACATTTTTGACACATTCTAATGCAATGCAGATCGTCTGGAGATTTTATAGTGATAACATCTATTAATTTATTTTTTAATTAGGTATGCAGCATTTGGAGCAGATTTTATTTAATAATTATCATCACCAGTTATTTATTTCGTTGGGAACTATAACTGTCATGCCTTAACAAGACAACATTTGACTTTTTCTTAGAACATAGAATACCTTCGTAAGTTTATATGTTAACAGCAATAAAACTTTATTTGCATGTATAATTAATAAAAATATTGTAATTTGTTTAGATAAATTTAAAAATATGATTATTTTTCTTGTATATAACATGATACCATTTTGAGATCTAACACTCTTATAATTCAGGTTTGACTAAAGCTGTGTATGGATCAAGTTGTTTTATAGTTAAAACGAACTAAACATGAAAATAAACTTTCGCATTAAGAGGAAAGGGTACCGGAGGCTCTTTCCATACAAACTATTACTAACATAGTCGACTGTTTTCTCCCTGGATAATGACACTAGAGCAAATATTTTTGGTGCATAAAACTTATAATTGCCATGACCATGCCCCTATTTTTTGATTTTTTTAATTTTTATTTCTCTGATAATTAGAAAATGAAAAAAACCAAAATAGCGGCATAGTCATGGCAGTTTTAGGTTTTATGGCAAAAAATATTTGTGCTAGTGTCATTATCTAGGGAGGAAACAGTCGACTACGTTTCTATGGAGAGCGCGCAGGTACCCTTTCACCTTAAGTATAACATTTAATATTTTATACAGTAGAAGTAAAAATATGGCGAAAAAGTTTAATTAAGCGAAGCTACATCTTAGTCAATCATGGTTTGACTAATTATAGTATAGTATAAATAAATAGGCTTAATTGTCAACCAAACCAAAGGCAATCAATCAGTCAACCAAACCAAAGGCAATCAATCAGCCTTAAAATATTTTTAACCCCACAAACTTGCTAATTGGTCTATAGGTCAAATTGTACAACAATTTAGACAAAAAAGAAATATAATTGGCTTGAAGTGGATCATAAATAAATCTGTGGTGTTAAGAAATAGATATTTGAAGTGCTCATTAAGCTGCACTTACAAGTGCAGCCTTAATGAACACTTGTAAGTGTTGAGACAGTCAAATCTTGAGTTGAGGCAATTCTGCTGAGGTTATTCATCTATACTAATATTATAAAGCTGAAGAGTTTGTTTGTTTGTTTGAACGCGCTAATCTCAGGAACTGCTGGTTCGAATTAAAAAATTATTTTTGTGTTGGATAGTCCATTTATCGAGGAAGGATATAGGCTACTTTTTATCCCGTTATTCCCACGGGATCGGGAGTTACGCGGGTGAAACCGCGGAGCGCAGCTAGTTTGAAATATTATCTAAGTAGGTTATAGCTAATTAGATAATATTTATGTTATACCTACATAAATATCTTCTGCATATCCTTAATGTTACCTAAGTTACTAAACACTTATGTAAGACCATGATAGAGAAGCCTAGGTTCGCCTTTTTAATATAGTTTCAAATCACTCATTGAAAAGTGTTGAGATCTAAATCCAGGGTCAAGTAAAACCTTTTTTCTTTACTGCCTTTTTAGGTAAGGCAAAAGAGTAATCATTGGGCAATACAGCCTCAGTACACATTTAGTCAATCATCACTGGTCATAGATGTCTTTATTTTTTTTAAATCCTGTAGCAAACTGGGTCTGCCATGTATCAAGGCAACTGAAATCAGTCTTTCTTTTTGATGTGAAACATCTATAGCCGCACGTAAAACCGATTTCTGGCGTGGTGATGCATGTGTACGGTGTGCACACCGTAATCGACTGTGCGATTTTATCATAATCTGTTCTGTTTTTTTGTAAGATTTATTTTTAATAGTTTGTTTAACAACAGCAAAAAACATTTGTGTATCTTACTGAATACTGAAAGGCTACTTATCTTAAGTGGCGATTAAATTGACATTTAAGTGTATGTAGGAGAGCGTCTTAAATATTAAGGAGACCCTTAAATATTTGAGAGTCGTTTGAGTATTCGGGCATCAATCAAGTCAACAACTGAATTTTGCAGTGCTTTTTTAAGGTATTATTGACCTTCTAGATTATATCTTTGTTTTTAAACTAAAGTACAAGAATAGAACCATGTTTTTATATTTTTAGAAAGAGTTTTAGCAATCTGTAGGTACTGCTAATGGAGCATGGAGTGGTTTATCAGTGATATCGACTACAATAGATAAGACTTTTAAAAGCCGAGATTACGTTACTACGGCGAATATCGTGTTTCTTTCCTGCTACTACGTAGTGTTACTTACCGAAGCTCTCGGTCAATTTCAGCATAACGCCGCCAATGTGCATGTCTCCTTTTACGACCATAGTCCTCTTCTCGTTCAGATCCGTCACGTAAATCGTGAGGTTCCATGACCCGTCACCAACTACTTCACCGTCGGCAAGCATTTTTACACAAGTTCTAGTACACTTTACAAAATTAAAGTCACTTCCGAAGGTGCATCGCGGTCGAAAATAAAATTCAAGATCCACAAGCGCAAATCGCGAGCTCCGAACGAAAACTGAATAAAATGTCGAGTTGACTGATTGGTTGCGGGTTTTGACATTGACGTTAATAAAATTTTGACAAAAATGAGGGGCAAAAATATTTTCGAAGATTTTGCCTTACTTTGAATTTCCTTTGTGTCACTGTCTACCATCTTGACTTTTACTCAGTGTAACCAAACGCTTAAAATTTGTACATTATTTGCAACTATTAATCCACTCCGGCACCAACACATCTTAGTAAAAACATTCTATCATCATTTTGCCCGCGCATATTTTAAAGGTTTATTATATTTTTCGTTTACTTGTGCTAATAAAAAATACGAAAAGTTACCATAATTAAATTAAAAACGAAAACATTTAATTTTTTTCATTCAAACCAAGAAAAAGTGAACTTTCTACTATAAATGCTTATAGCAACATCGTGTATTTCGTTTTTTTGGTTAGTTGGTTGGGCAGCGAGCGAAATATTTTGAGCAAAGAGTACATTAAACATTTTGAGTTTTCTTGTATTTTACTCCATAATTTGTGTTAAATCTTAATAAATTAAGCTGATATTATATGGATGCATCAATCAGATGAATGACAATTAATTAAAACCACTCATGAACAGGAAAAATACGACAAAAGAAATGGTCGCTACGAAGAATAAAAACAAAGGTAAGTAAACACAGCTTTAGCCTTACACCTGTTTAATATGCTCTTTGTCGTAAATGCACACTGTATATAAATATTTGCCGATTTTCATTGCAGTATTGTTATGTTCTACACCGGAACATCAATCAGATTCACCTTCACGCGATAGTGACTCTGAAGCGGCGAGTCCTGTCCCATTTCTCTGCACGCAAGATGGGGCCGAAGGCGAAACCGACGTCGTATGGAACTTCTACACTCCCAAATCAGAGAATACTGCTACATCGAGACTTAAGAACTCGACACCTCTTAGTCGCAAATCAAAACGTACACTCCGTCCTAAATTGATAGAGAAACTACCGAAACGAAGGGCTATTAAACCGTCACAGAAAAAGACTGAACTTTTTCAAGACCTAATTGAGTTAAATCAAAATCTACACGAGTTAATATCTAAGAAACGAACTTCAGTTTTATCTGACAAACAATCTGGGAGCGAAGAAGATATATTTAATGATTCTCCAGATGGTTCTCCGAAAAGTATTCCACGGAGTAACTCCCGTTGTCTAAGAAAAAATGTATTGAGTTCTAACTTTACTAAACCAGACCCTGACACCGCATTAGAATCTGACGATTCAATGAACGAATGTCTATTAAAAGCCAGTCAGATTGTTGAAGAAAGAATTTTAAACACAAACCCCATACCTGCAAAAAGAACAAGATATTCCACAAATCGACAAACAAATGCTTTGAAAACCGACATAAACTTCAAAATAGATCAAGATTCAATGGATGCTTTATTAAATAGTATTAAATTAGAATCCCCAGCAGTAACAAGAGCTAAGAATTGTAACTCTCCATGCATGAACAACGATTCATTCGATAGTTTAGTTGGAAACTTAAATGATAGCGCATTAGAGCAGCTAACTCAGATGCCAGTAAAATCAGACTTAAAAAATAAATCAGATAATAATACCAAAGACTGGACGTTAAAAGAATTGATTGTTCATGATAACAGTCCATTGTCAAAATCGTTTTTCGGGCGACACAATACGATGCCCGAATCTCCGGTTGTTGATAAAAATCAACCTTCTACAAGTGGTACAGCCTTTGGAAGGTATAAGTCTATGCCTTATGACCAGCAAAAGGATAGTTCACAAGGTAATATTTATAATAATATCAAAATAATTAACCTCATTAATATTTTTTGGCATTTTTATGACTATTTTAATCAAAGTTATGACTGTTTTTACTATTTGTAAATTTTTAACTCTTGGCTATTACCTAACATTGCTATCAAGTTGGTATTTATTATTTA
The DNA here is from genome assembly GCA_907269075.1 of Idaea aversata. Taxonomy (NCBI): domain Eukaryota; kingdom Metazoa; phylum Arthropoda; class Insecta; order Lepidoptera; family Geometridae; genus Idaea; species Idaea aversata. The sequence goes on from OU026100.1 coordinate 4,974,075, forward strand.
TTGAGTTAAACTAAAAATAGTCTTTGTTTCCAGAATCAGGAGATTCACCTATAAGATGCACTCCAGATGAAATAAAAAAGAAACATCAGTTAGCCAGAGAAAGGCTCCTCGCGAAACGACAGCTGCCTTTCACATCAACACAGCCCACTCAATCAACACAACAAACGCAGCCTAAAAAAGCACAATTTGAACCCAAAAAGCCACAATTTGAGCTCAAAAAGCCACAATTTGAGCCCAAAAAGCCACAATTTGAGCCCAAAAAGCCACAATTTGAGCCAAGAAAGCCCCAATTTCAGCCCAAAGTTGCCAGTAACAAAAATAATGTTCCTATTAAAGAAATAACAACTGGTAGCTCTGACATTAAATCTATTATCGAGAAGAAAAGACAAGAAGCTTTAATGAAATTAAGGCGACGCCAACCACAACAGTAATTGATATAAGGAAAAAAGATGTTAATCAAAGTAATAGTGTGTTATTCTTATTAATATAATTATGTATCTTAATATGTTTGTTTGGGGGAAAATAATGTGCCTTCTCTGTTGATTTTGTACCAGGGTGCGTGCCTGTTAAGTCTGTAGGTAAACGATTGGTGGCGCATTAGTCGGGTTTTATTTACTTTTTAATTAATTACTCTTGTCATGACGATTACAAGTAATTATTACTTCAACACCTGACATAAACGACAAAAAACGGAACATCATTTTTTCATCAGTTTTGATAACTACGTGCAGATTTACCTAGCACGCACTTTACCTACCTACTTTATGTCTTGAGGAAACGTGAAATAAAACTTTGAGTACCTATAGACTTTGTTTTCTTAGGCTCAGCGCAGACAGAGAGGAGCGCAGCGGAGAGGATTTTTATAACGCACTCGAAAATCACTTTCGGCGCTGACCCTTATTAGCAATAATGTCAATTAAGTTTAAAAAAAAATCAAAAAATATTTTTGAATTTGTTCAAAAAATATTTTTTGAATTTTGAAAGAGTGTACTAATAAATAAAATAAAAGTTCAATGAAGTCTTAATTTACGATCTAATCTAATCAGTAAAGGCTTAAGAAACTACCCATTTCAGCGGCCCTAACCAACTGACTGAATTACGTATTTTGAGGGTATTTTGTTTATTGTGTTTGACGAGGAATTGATGCACTTACCCTAACTGATTTGACAGATTTCCAAATAATTACATTGTTGTGATAGTGACATTAGTTGACAAATTTCATTTTGGAATTTGCATGGATGTTCGTTTTCGCAGGAGAAAACCTTTCAGAAAACAAATAAAAAAACTTAAAGTGTGTTGTTTACAAATTGATAATAAAAATAGGAATTTAATTGAATAAAAATGGCTTTGAGTTATATTCGTCAGATCGCTCGAACGGCTTGCACAGTTGGTGCTTTAAAAACGAACATTCAAAGACACATCTCTACCAGCGAGGCTCTTCGACTTGGAATGATCCCTATTGTCGTAGAACAAACAGGCAGAGGTGAGCGTGCTTATGATATTTACTCGAGACTACTCCGTGAACGTATAATCTGCCTCATGGGCCCGATTTCTGACGAAATAAGTTCTCTTGTAGTCGCTCAGCTACTCTTCCTTCAATCAGAGTCTAGTAAAAAACCAGTGCACTTGTACATTAATTCTCCCGGTGGAAACGTGACTGCCGGTCTTGGTATCTATGACACTATGCAGTATATCACTCCGCCTGTAGCGACATGGTGTGTAGGACAAGCTTGCAGTATGGCATCACTGTTACTGGCTGCGGGAGCACCTGGCATGAGGCACGCACTGCCAAACTCTAGGATTATGATTCACCAACCTTCCGGAGGTGTTAGAGGACAAGCTACTGACATACAGATCCAGGCAGAAGAGATATTGAAACTCAAATCACAAATTAATAACTTGTATGTAAGACATACAGGTTTGAAGATTGAAAAGGTGCAGAGTTCGATGGAGCGAGATCATTTCATGTCTCCAGGAGAAGCGAAATTGTTTGGGTTGATTGATAATGTTTTGGAACATCCTCCGTCACATGCAATGGAGAAAGAATGTGCAACAGCAGGAAGCAGTTCGCCAGCGCCTGCTACTGCCTGATCTGTTTTTTTTTTAAATAGTATATTTCCTGTTAGATAATAAATTATATTTTTGATGGAATTGTTCAATAGTGTTTTATTATTTTTGTTGAGGATGGTGAATGTTAGCTTGACAGATAGTTTATTAGCAAATGCATCGCAGACACAAAAATTAAAACTTCATCATTACAGTCATTTTGGTACCCTAGCCACTAGCCAAAACTGTTAATTTTGCCAAAAAAAACACCTATATTTTTGTTTCAAAAGTGATGTTGATGCAAAAAGTATTGCTTAGAGATAAAGAGATCAATCCCAGGAAACAAAGATAGTATGGCATATTCTGTAGTATTCATTAAAAATTAAAATTCTAGATATATTAAGACAGACCTAATATTAATTTGGTAAATAACATTTGTTAAAATGTTGGTAAGGGTAGGTTATGTACAGTATGCGGCATAAGTCCACTTTCAGTGTGCTACAATAGTAAGCTATAAACATGTATTGGAGTTGTAGGTAGCATCTATGTTGCACCTATGTAGGTGGGTTGTGTATATTAAGCTATTGCATAGCTTTTATCGCGGGCTTTGAGCACGACGACCGAATCAAGAAATTCCGTAACGAAAATAAAATCAAACAGCACCCACTACCATGTAGCTCGGCCGAGCGTTCGCTTAACGTGTATGTATATGGTACGACTGTACGAAGCTCGCACAATGCAATAGCTTTACTGCAGCTGTCCTGAGTGCCACACTTTTTTTGTTAGCACAAATTAAAGGGGGAATTGATTAGATTGGGTCAGATCCACCCACTCCAGTGTGCTGTCAGGTCTTTGGCGTTGTTATTAGTAAAGCTGCTCTATCAGGGCTAGGCAATATTTTAATTATAGTTTACCATAAGAATATTTGAGTCCTGATCCATGTTTTATATTTTAATTATAGGTAAGTTAATTTAGCTTTTACCATGAGAATATTAGTGTACCTACCTACTAATTAATTTTATATTTTAATTATAGGAAGCTTCATTTACGTTTTACAATGAGAATATGTGAGTGAGTACTAATTAATAATGAAGGTAGTACTAAATTATCGAGGACCTAAATAATTTGTTGAATAAATAGTAGCTGTAGGTTTTTCTAGGTACAATCCACGGTCAAAAGTCCCTGCCCACCGTAACGTTTACAATCCTGTGCAGCACTATTTGAACATTATAACAACGTAAACTGTGGATCGAACCCACGTCGTCGGTTGGTGTCGCGGGTGGCGGCTTATACCACTCACACAAATAAAGACATAGCTAACATTTTGAAAATAATAATCACACTGAGTACTTTTAATTCAAGTATTTAATTTTGTGTGTAGCGTCTACTAGAAGAAGGTCGTAACTCCAATACTTGTTGATAGTATTATTGTAGCTAACTGATCATTTACTTATGACCCATACTGTACAACGTAGAGTGCGTCCCAGATAAGTCCGTGCCCTATTGTTGGCGCTCACCGTGCTCTTGTCGAGTTTCTTTTGCGTCCCTGGATTTTTAATTACATGTGGAAAACTAGCTTTTAACGGCGACTCCGTCCGCGTAGGTGTTGAAATTGAATTAGGTACTATTGGCATGTGGCAAATTAACTTTTAACTGCGACTCCGCCCGCGTAGTTGTTGAATTTCCTAAAATTCCTACTAAGAGGATGCTTTTTTATAATAATATTATATAGGTAGGTCAGCGTTTAACTACTATCTCACCCGATGGTAAGTGACATTCGGTCTCTTATGATGCAGCTCGCTATCTTTGAAGACACATTTCTAACATATAGGCCCCAAATAAGAACTTATTCTATTCTTTATATTTGTAAGGTACCCATTCTCCGATTGTTGGCTACAACACCGGCCTACGTATCGGAACACGAGCAAATACAACAAAAAAAACATATCACATACAGTCGAATTGAGAACCTCGTCCTTTTTTTGAAGTTTTGAAACTGGAACATCATCGATTTGTTTAGATTTTTCCTACGCGCAAACTAAAGTGGCGCGCACTCTACTAAATGTAGGTAACATGTAGGTGATTATAATCTCACTATATTAAATGAACCCATAAACAAAGACTCCGATTTCCGATGACGACATCTATGAAATGTGTGGGTAGATAGACAGGATTAGCAAATAAAAACCGGCCAAGTGCGAGTTGGACTCGCGCACGAAAGGTTCCGTACCATACCACATCATCTGTGAAAATTTCAACTGTCTAGCTATCACGGTTCATGTGATACAGCCTGTACCTCGATTCACTAAGCTTTAAGTGTGTGATTAACTCCATTTTTTGTTGGGCAATTGCGCCGTTATCCCTTTGACGACCCAGTTGGCACAGTGGTCATCATGCCGAACTGCCAAATACAGGGTTGCGGGTTCGATTCCCGCCTCAGACAAGTATTTATGCTTAGATATTTGTCTGTCATCTGGTTGTTTCTATGTAATATAACTGTCCAGGCAAACGTTGTTTTGCCATATAAAAAAATTAAGAACCGCTCGACCGATTTTGTGCAAACTTCACATAAACCATCTACTAAATAGTCGGAACAAAGGTTGTACATTTGGTTTGGATAGGTGAGCCCGTTCTTGAGTTATAAAATTACAACAAAAAATGGTTGTCTGTAAAGTTGGTTAACGGACGATAATATTACGTGATAACGTCATAAGAAAACATTGATGGTAACCATGGCAACGATAAAACGTTGCTATAGTTACCTTGTCAATAACATGAGGCGTTCCAGTAACGACGCGTGACGTCACACTTTTTTGAGATTGCAGGTGTTCACCAATTTATAAAACGTTATCACGTCAAAAATGGTTGTCTGTAAAGTCGGTTTACGGACGATAATTTTACGTGATAACGTCATAAGAAAACATTGATGGTAACCATGGCAACGATAAAACGTTGCTATAGTTACCTTGTCAATAACATGAGGCGTTCCAGTAACGACGCGTGACGTCACACTTTTTTGAGATTGCAGGTGTTCACCAGTTTATAAAACGTTATCACGTCAAAAATGGTTGTCTGTAAAGTCGGTTTACGGACGATAATTTTACGTGATAACGTCATAAGAAAACATTGATGGTAACCATGGCAACGATAAAACGTTGCTATAGTTACCTTGTCAATAACATGAGGCGTTCCAGTAACGACGCGTGACGTCACACTTTTTTGAGATTGCAGGTGTTCACCAATTTATAAAACGTTATCATATATTTACAAAAGAAAAGTATTTATGTAGTATATCCGTTGTCTAGCACCCATAACACAAGTCCAGTTACTTAGTATGGGGCTAGATGGCGATGTGTGTAGATGGCGATCGAAGCACTGGTGACAGACGGACAATAGAGTCTTAATAAAAGGGTTCTATTTTTACCCTTTCGGGACGGAACCCTAAAAATAGGTAGGCAGCCTGGGTGTGTCTGCTTTCGGCAAATTGGTAGACAATCTATGAATAGCGAAATCAGCCTGTATTAGGTATTTACAACCTTGGCTTACAACGTTTCTCTGTAAACACCTAAGGGTCTGAACACAATGGAGGCGTATGGCGGAAAAATTACTACGTCCGGTGTGTACGAACCTTACGCCTACGTCACCGATCCCAAGGGCATGAATAGGCATGATATCTGATTCTATCGCATAATTATTTCTACTTTGTGGAAAAAGCTTAAAAGGAAAGGCTCTCTCTCCATACAAACGTAGTCGATTGTTTCTTCCCTGGATAATGATACCAGCACAAAAAAAAAATTATGCATAAAACCTGCTATGACTATGCCCCTATGTCTTGGTTTTTTAATTACCATAGAAAATAAGAGTTAAAAAAAACAAAATATACTTACTTATATAAAAAATAAGACATAGGGGCATGGTCAATTGGCCATGGCAGTTATAGGTTTTATGCAACAAAAATATTTGCTCTAGTGTCATTATCCAGGGAGGAAACAGTCGACTACGTTTTTATGGGGAGAGAGCCGGTACCCTTTCATCTTAAAGGAGGGAGAGAGAAAGCACTCTATAAAAATGTTTTCGCCTATTTCTTTCCTAAATAATGCCTCCAGATCTTACTAGCCCTATCCTATCCTACTAATATTATAAATGTGAAAGTTTGTGTTAGTATGTCTGTATTTGTATATTTGTTCCTCTTTCACGCAAAAACTACTGGACCGATTGCGATTAAACATGGTATGTAGGTAGCTAGAGACCAAGATTAACACATAGGATTTATCTGCTACTAGCGACCCGCCCCGGCTACGCACGGCTATATTATGCATGTATTATACATATAAACCTTCCTCTTGAATCACTCTATCTATTAAAAAAAACCGCATCAAAATCCGTTGCGTAGTTTAAAGATTTAAGCATACATAGGGATATAGGGACAGAGGAAGCGACTTTGTTTTATACTATGTAGTGATGTGTTACTAGAAAATTCGACTCCTATGCGAACGCAGTCGTGGGTAAAAGTTACGAGATCTTTCATAAAAATAGGCCGTGGGTTCGAATCGTGGGTGCGGTAAAATTACCGCAATTACAGCAATGGTAATTTTAGCATTGCTCTTAAGAAAGAAAACATCGCGGTGAATAAAAGTCGACTAAGCTGAGAGGGTGTTATAGGTTCTGGCCAAGCCCATCTATGGGCCCAGCCGTGGGTGTTTCATCTAATAATTATGTTCCGGGTACTAAAGCGGGAGCGCCTGAGTAGCATGATTTAAGTTGATGTTAGAGATGGGCCGACTATGGATTTTGCCGACAAGCCGACCAACCGACTAATCGGTTTTCAACTTGCCGACTAGTCGGCAGTGCCGATCATTTTTATATATTTTTTATTATTATTACTAGCCTTTCGGAGGTATTCGGACTATGTCGTCATCACTCGGCTTGCTCGCGCACGCATACGAGACTGATTTCTACTGACTGATTTCTAACTAAGTTCCGAACTAAATTTTATGGTAGGTACTTTACTGGGTAGGTAGGTACTTTTATTTAAATATGTAAAATTAAAATAAGTTCAGATAGTTATGTGTCGGAAACTATTTAAGTTTCTACGTATAAATAATTGTATTATTTTACAGGTTAAGTGCCGATTTTAATCGGCATATTTTGCCGATTAGTCGTCGACCAGTCGCCGACTATAAAATATGCCGAATAGTCGGCTTTCCCGACTAGTCGGCAACTAGTCGGCCCATCTCTAGTTGATGGCGATCTGTATAAATCATTACATGTAAATACTAATATTATTAGTAAGTGTACCTATACCTAGCGAGCGATCTAGACACCTAATAACAGTGAAACAAATTATCTCAACCTTTTCCTTAGCGAAATATTGACCCTGATTCATAGACAAAACCAGTACCTAATAACTATTACAATAGCCAATAATATCGAACAGTAATAGCTTTTCTAAGAGAAAGGCTATTATTTTGTAATGTAGCTACCGTTTCACGACATATTTAATTGTTAAGTATGATTGGTAGTAACAGCTCGCTAGGTCTATCGTTAATTCCAGACTTCAAATAACAAAAAGAGGATCCTAAACTTGTTTACCTACATAAAAAATGCTTTGTTCTTTAGTGACTGACGGATCAACGCACAGCCTAAACCGCTGATCGTAAAGGCCTGAAATTTCGAAGGTGTGTTCTTTGTATGACGTAGGGATCCATTATGAAAGGATTTTTCAACTCCTACACTGAGGAAGTCGCGGGCGAAAGCTAGTATTATAATAATATTGGCCTTTAGTACATCCAAGCTAATATGCTTTTTAAAAAAGTCAGGTTTTTTAAGGTGTTTTATTATAGTGCACTATTATACACTAAATCTTTTTACCTGGTGTAACCTACTAGGCAAATACAGCATTTAATGCTCTATTTATGTAAGTATGTACTAGTAGCGAGGGCACCATACAACCTACATTCCTGTAGGCTTACTTACCTTCATGGATTAAGTCATACCTTTCTAGACCTGTTTATTGTATAAAATAATCAACATTGCCACAAAAAATTAAAATAGCAAACATTATTACGAGTAAGTATATGAGTTTTTGTTACTTTGTTGTGTGTTTATTTAGTCAAAATTTTTCATTCGGTGGTGTTTTAGCAAAGTCACATTGAAACGTCTTAAAAACGAAATTAGGATATACAAAGAAACCCACCGTCTCGCTACCTACAATACAATATTCTGTTACTCTGTGGTACCTACCCTTCTCCGTTTATATATATCCAATAATTACCCTGACATCTGTGTCAGTAGGCTGATGGAACTAGGAGCAGGGTCGGCGATGTAGGACAACTGACATGACGTGTCCCTAATATAATTTCGAAACCAGGCCAGGATACGCAATATAATTATTACTAGCGACCCGCCCCGGCTTCACACGGCTATATTATGCATGTATTATACATATAAACCTTCCTCTTGAATCACTCTATCTATTAAAACCCGCATTGAAATCCGTTGCGTAGTTTTAAAGATTTAAGCATACATAGGGAAATAGGGACAGAAAAAGCGACTTTGTTTTATACTATGTAGTGATTCGTTTGTACTAAATTTGGCCTAGCTACATACAGGTGGGGTAGGGTTTTTAGCGGTCGGAAGGTATCCAACCCCTATTTGATTCGTCTTCTTAGTGATTTATTAGGGTTCTGATCCTGTAATTTGCTCTTGTGTGATAACAGCCAGACGCGTTAAGTCGTTCGGATTCTATCAAGCTTATCCACTTATCTAGTTTCAAAGTATGCAGAGAAAGTTAAGTTTAGCTTTTAGTTCTAAGTCAAAGTAGGTACTTGTATTTAGGTATTAGAATGTTAGAGATCGTTTCAGTGAGAGCAATTTCCTGTTTTCAGACCGCAAAGCGCGTGAAGCTTTTAAGGTCGATAGTTAACACAGCGGCGATCGCGACGTCAGTTGAAGCATTGAGAACAAGGTCAAGTCTTCTCGTCTTCGGTTTGTGGAACACCACGGATCCGGCGAGATTACGTCCAAAACAAAGCTCCATGTCTTTCATGGAATGGTCGTGTTGAATGGTGTTCTTCGCGCATGCGTCGCGTCGGTGAAGGATCGATATACGTGACGTCAGAGGGTGTTAGGCCTCAGTCAGCCGCCGCCGGCCACATTGTGAACATGTGGTTACAATGCCTGGCTGTAACTGCTCTGGTGGCTGCGGCCGCGTCGCGCGAGGTCTTCACCAACTCTTTCTTGGTCCGGTTCAAGCGGTCGGTGCAGCACGAGGAGGCACGCGACGTGGCGCAGCGCCACGGCTTCGAGAGCCTCGGACCGGTAAGTGCCACTGACCACGTGATATACGTAAACATAGCCATAGCCACAATCATATTTGCAACGATATAACTCGATTTACGGTTCGAGCGAGTTTAGCGGTGGTTCAGATTTCAGCAAATTGCATGTCAAGGATAATTATGGGGAGATATTGCCCCATGTGTGTTCTTCCATTACACATTAAAAGTTTAATTAAGTAGGTACGTTTAGGTACCTAATGAAAGATTCGAATTCACATATCGCAAAGACCCTCATTCGCCCGCAGGCACACCCGCCAAATCGTTACGTTAATACGTCGATTTTACGAGTGTGTATGTAGCAGGCAATTGTGTGCGCCATTAAATAGCTGTTGCCACCTCAATCCGATCGTGATAGATGCCTACTTAGCTATATAATATATGTATATAGGTACTTATATTCTGTAAATGTGTTATCATCATGGGTGTATTTACTCCCACGCGCGCCATGGAATCAATCGTAACAATTTATGCGTGCGTTGCTAGGGCTTTATTACCCTATACATATACCTAAATATATTCTGCAAGTATTTGGCTATACCTAACCTCTGTTTAACCTTTAGTAGGTACACATACCTATTATTGGAATAATTTTACGAGTTAAAGTGCATTGATTAATGGGAACACAAACTGTTGCCATTAAATTAAATTTAAAAAAATCTCAACCAAATTGCATGGAAAATTGTTGTTAAGCGTAATTAATAATACCCAATACCGTTTGTAGACGTTCTTTTCCTACATTTTGGTATAATTTAAAGGCGTAAATTCCTTGTCTAAATAGGCCTATCTTTATTTAAAAATAAACTATTCCATATTTTTCCGACTTTAGGTTGGATGAGCTTAGCTACGACGTGGAATTTTCGCATTTAAATTAACCTACGTACCGATACCAAAAATTTTGGATAATATTTTTCTTATAAAGCACAATAATAATACTAAACAACTTTAAAAGCTATAGACAAAAGGCGTTCAACGTTTGACGAATGCGCGGAAATTAAAATTTGTGTTATGTTTCTGATATGAAATATATACCTAGTTTAAAATCCATGGTCAAAGCCTTAAAAGCTGGAAAATCACGTTGTAATGCGGTAACTACAAAATAATTTAATAAAGTAGAGGTAGATACTTTCCCTACTTAAAAACATTTATTTTTTACGCGACCGTTTACGTTAGGTATCGCCTTAATAAAACCTATGTAGATAAATAGTAATCAACTGATAATTGTACCATTAACTTGTTCAAATCGAGATCTTTGTTTTTACAGTGACTAATTTATTGCAATAGATGTTTGTCACAATGGAGTTACACAATTGAGTCACAGATAGTATGTCATTATTAGCTGCGCTCCGCGGTTTCAATTGCATAAGTCCCGATCCTGTGGGAATATCGGGATAAAAAGTATCCTATGTGTTAATCCATGTCCCCAGCTATTTACATACCGAATCTCATCACAATCAGTCCAGTAGTTTTTGCGTGAAGGAGTTACAAACAAACACGCATAGTTTCGCCTAGAAAATATACATCGAACGTTTGAATAAAGCTTTGAAATAAATCTATCCTTCATTAATTTAAATTATTCTAAAGGTCAAAAATACAATATACTTACTTACCTACTTAAAAAGACTAAAAAATTAATAAGCCTTTTTGGACTTGACCTTAATTTTCTTGGACCTCAGGTTTTAAAATCAGTCACAAATGGCGCTCTTAAACACAGGGGTGGATTAGGAGGGTTTATCTCTATTTTACTGTTATCTCGATTATTTTAAACACACAACAAAGGGTTTATGAGGCGATGCGTAATGGATGGAGGCTATAAAATTTACAGTAGCCGTTCCTGAAGAAGCTCTAGGTAGTAAGTACCTAAATATACGCTATAAATGTATGTATGTAGGCTTAAAGCACTGTGCACACTGAGGCAGTAAGGTGTGGTGCGGGGAAGGGATTGGCTGAATGAAAACAACTGCTCTGGATAACGCTCTTATTTATTTTACTTTAACTTATAATACTTACATTATAAGCTAAATACTATGTCTTATTCTATGTACAGTCGGCTGCATAATTGCAGCCCCCGGTGGAGGTAAAAAAATACTATTATTGGCATGATTTCATTCTAATATTTTTGTTTGATAAATTCATGAGTTAGAAGACTTTAAACTTTAACTAAAGCAGGTGCCTAGAATCTTGCTTGTGTTGAAAACATTCTTATAACAGCCGTTTTGGAGCTCTACGGTGGGTCTGCAATTATGCAGCCGACCGTACCTAAGCTACGTCATCACCGGGGTAAAAAATAAAAATAAAAGTTTTTATTTTTGTTAACTTACATGTTCTAAAAAATAAAGACCGGCCAAGTGCAAATTAGACTTGCGCACGAAGGGTTCCGTACCATTTAATCTGTTTTAGTATTTATTGTTATAGCGGCAACAGAAATACATTATCTGTGAAATTTTCAACTTTCTAGCTGTCACCGTTCATAAGATGCAGCGTGGAGGGAGACAGACAGACAGTGGAGTCTTAGTAAATGGGTCTTTGTTTTTACCCTTTGATTCTATGCACCGTGCCACATACACACCGACTGGTCTCTCAGTGGCATTGTGCATAGAAACTAGAACATTACAAATAATTCCCGCCCCCGGAAAGCTTCCGGTACCGCCTTAGTGTGCACAGCGCTTAAGTGTGCTTCTAAACGAACTAGATAGGTAGGTATTATACATTAAATGAGCGACCACTCTAGCTAGAGAGAATAATTAACATAGTAATCTCTGTTTTCCGCATTCGCAAGTAAATGAAATGGGAAAACAGTTTTAGAATAGAAAAGGCTTTTAAATAAGGAAATTAAAAATAAATTTAATCGGATAGACCGCATGCAGACGCAGTAGAGACGAGAAGAAGTCACCTTGAACCAAAGAGTTCTTATTTTTAACCGACTTCTAAAAGAAACAGGTTCTCGTAACTTCGTTGTTTATAAACCGATTTTGATAGATAAGTACATCTTATTTTTTTCCGCGACGAAACGGAAGACGGTAATATGCATTTAGGGTGAGAACATGGTGAGAAGGTGTTTGTCCAAAATGGCTGGTTTATATAAAAAACTTAATAACTCAAAGAGGTTGAATTAGTATTTAAAACTTACATATGACATACCCCAAGTCCTTCCTAAATCCCGCTAAGAATGAAGAACAAGATGAAAATGGCATAACGTTCGTGGGACCAAACAAGAGAGAAAAAAAAAGAGACGTCAAAATATAACCTAATACGCACGCCCGTAACCTTGATTCGTCTCTGGACCAGTAAATAGTTTTTTACGACGCAATAAAATATAAATTAGTAGCTAACAGGTAGATACGTACTATTTGTAAACTATAGGCACATTTTGTGTGGGTTTGTTGTCTAGTAACGTTTACTCACTACATTTAATTTGTTTTAGCTACATTATTATTTAAACTTGGTACTTGGCAGTATGGTTTTGTTATCAAATAAGTAGGTAAGTAAGTAACCTTTAAATATTTTCATTATATTTGATAAAAGAACACGCGAAGTATCGAATTTACGGACCAAGAAAGTCAAATCCATTGAAGAAGCGTTTTTTGAATTTGGAACATTACAACGCTCCAGCAATCTTCGACCATAATAGCCAGCAATTAGAAACGGTGAGCGGCGTGCTGGGGTTAAAATACATTGCGTTCACGAGGCTGTATAGCCATAAATGCGTTTGCCTTTCGCCACAGATGATAAATAAAAAATTAGCCTCAAAGCTATTCGTCTTGATACCTGCCTGCCTAGCATGAAGAGCAAAACACGATATGATAAAGCGGTATACCTAACTACATCAACTCTCAAAATATGATAGATAAAGCCGCCATGTTGAATTTTTATTATATATTGCGATAAAAATTATGATAAAAATTCAACATGGCGGCTTTATCTATCATATTTTGAGAGTTGATGTAGTTATATCGCTTTATCATATCGTGTTTTGCTCTTCATGCTAGGCAGGCTGATAAATAAACAAAAATAAGTAAAATGGAGATTCACCAGATTTAAGATCAGAAGGCAAATTGGCAATGGAAAACCTGCATCCAGCGAAGTCAAAAGAAAAATACATGAAAGTTTATGAAAAATGAGTTGGAAAAACGAGAAAAAAAGGTAGGTACCTAGGTATGTTTTATTTCTCTGCATTCTTTTGAGAAAAGCACTTAATAGGTATTCCTCGGTGGAAATGGCAATTGCCTGTCAAACTCTTAATTGACCTGCAATTGCCTATTTCATGGCCTTTGCAATAATGTACTATTACATCGAGTATAGATTAAATACCTAATCTAATATAATAATCTCAATACTCAGAGAGCGCTCTGGAGCCCTATCTTTAAAACGTTCACCCCCCGTCGTGTGCTCAATTTCTACTGATATTCGTTCGACATCGAAAATTCGCTATTTTTGAATCGCTCGATCGTAACGAGTGCTCCACCACTCGTCGCCGCCTGGTGGTAAAATAAACGTCAAACAATCATAGTCAAACATTCAGAAACAATCTTTGAAAAATATTTATATATTTGGGATTATTTCGGATGTTCGTAGGTAATTACCGGTTATCAATTTTCTCAAAAAATTTCGACGACGAACGATTCAATAATACAGAAAATTGGTGGCATGCGACCTGGAAGTCGAGCATGACTTGTAGACATACACGACGAAGTTTATTGTCACACGAGCGTTTCAAAAATAGAGCTCCTGTAATGTCCGAGACACGTCACTTCACTACATAGTATAAAATAAAGTAACTTTTCGCCGTCCCTTTGTCCCTATGTATGCTTAAATCTTTAAAACCTCGCAATGGATTTTGATGTGGTTTTTTTTAATAGATAGAGTAATTCAAGAGGAAGGGGTATATGTACAATACATGCATAATATAGCCGTGCAAAGCCGGAGCGGGTCGCTAGCACATAATAAGAGTAAGGTTAGGAAAAATGTATAAGGATAAATAAACTTAATTACGTGCCTAATTTTAATCTTATTCTTGATCGACTGATTAGAAAAGAAATATATGATGCGGGTAGTTCAATGATCTAGCTAGGTAGATCTTTTTATATAAAATTCTCGTGTCACGGTACTCGCGGTGTTAGTAACCAAACTCCTCCTAAACGGCTGAATCGATTTGTATGAAATTTTTGTGTATATTCGTTAGGTCTCGAACAACATCTATTTTTTCTCCCTTTTTAACCGACTTCAAAAAAGAAGGAGGTTCTCAATTCGTCGCGTATATATTTTTTTATTTTTGTATACTTTCCTACTTAACCATGGCAAAACAACGTTTTCCGGGACAGCTGGTATTTATATGGAATATAAGTCGGTAGGCACAATATATTATGTAGAATTTCTACATATTATTGTGTTAGAATTTTATTATATTTCTGTGCATAAACAATAAGTATTGCTGGATGTTAGCTGCAAAAAATAGAAAAGGGTAATGGATAAAGAAGTCATAAAAAATACTAGAAATTATACCTACGCACACGCTGTTTGAAAAAATAGGTAGGGTAAGCTGGTATAGGAGTGCGCGTTTTTTAAATGAGACTTTATCGTAGTTAAAGAAATCAGCATTATTTATCAGAAATCTTTAATCTCTCCCCTATAAAATCACCAAACAAACATTAACTCTAATATCAATAGTTTTCGTGGAAATTCAAGATTTATAAAAAATAAAAATTGCGTACTCTTATACAGCTTATGGTAAAAGAGTGCGCAGCAAGTTGAACAAGAGTACGCGCATTATTGACGGTGCAGATCGCACTAATGTAATCCTTTACATGAGTGCGATCTGTACCGTCAACTGGTCAAAAAAAATGTTAATAGGAATTAACATTTTTTTGACCAGTTGTTCGTTTTCTTCGTGACATTCTGTTAATATGATATAAAAGTTCGTAAATAAAGTTCTTAGTAAAATATTTAAATTTCATTTTTCAAATCTCATTAGTGAAAAACGAATGTCGTCTAAGAGTGCGCGCGCCCTCTTACACGCTTACACTCCGCGCTCCTAAACACCTAGCTCTTCACAGAGTAAAATTAATATTCGCTCCATTTATTTAAATATTTTGAAAAGTTTCTCAACCGCTTCGGTTAGCATAAAACAGTTGTTGCGAGAAAATCAATGAAAATATATGTTAACCGAAGGGTTTTAGAACAGCAATCAATGCAAAGCGCAATAAAATTTGAACTTGTTCACTATTGAAACAAAATATAACTGAGGTTGGCTACGAATGTCGCACTAAACTGTTATAAAGTTAGATGCGTACTCTTATCTCCTGCGCACTCTTATACCATCTTACCCTTTGCCACATTAATATACCTACTAAGGTCAATGCCCAGAGCCATAAATAATATACTAACCAGGTGGGTATATGGAACAAAGAAAAGAAAAGCGTGGTCGTACTTTTACTAACTCTACTTTTATTTCTATATTTTTTTTCCTAAGAAATTGTCCAATTATATACAATTCGAATAACTGCTTTCTTTGATAAAAAACAAAAGATTTTGTTCACCAATTTGTATTCATCTGGAAGATTGATTAAGGGAAAATCACCATTTCATAAATATACGGCTCAGTGGATTTATATTAATGAAAAAATGGACCGGAATTGATGAGTAATTACGGCAAACGCTTGAAATTGATTGAAATACCTACCTTATTGATTAGGTGGTATTTCTTAGTGTTAGATAATTTTTTTAGATTTATTTAAATACTTACTTTAATTGTATAACGTTTTAGAAGAACATTTACAATAATTAAAGAACTAATAGACTAATATTTTGGTGTTAGACCAAAATACCTAGGGAATTTAGAAATTGGTTTTTGACTGCAAACGTCTAGGTTGAGGTTGGTCCTAGGTCAGAAGAGTAACGTCACAAATACGTCATTATTTGTAACGGATGTTGTTTTAGTACAACCTCTTTAGGTTATTAAGTTAATTGCATTAATAAAATTAGAACTCTTTGGTTAATAATCCAACCTCTTTAGGTTTTTAAGTTTATTGCATTAGAGACATGAGAACTCTCTGGTTGGAGAAGATGTTGTCATGTCCAATAAACCTTTCCGATTTTTTATTTATTTTATATTGTATTTATTATAGGCATTCTTCACTGCTTTTACTTTAGGCATTACTCTAGGGTATGCCAACGTGCTATGGAGCGCAGTTTACTTAGGTATTGGTTTTATGCCTACTGACAAGATCAGGAACCTCTAATTGCGCTCCTAAACTTAAATGCAGAACGTTGCGAACACTGTTGCCGAACTCATATGAAATTGGGCTGGTCATTGCCAACGAGATCGCAAAAACCTCCTCTGATTGGGTCCCGAGCAGCATGTGACACCGTAGCAGTTCCAAAGGAAGATGGCAGATGAGTTGGTCTCGCATTGTAGAGACTGGCTGGACATAGCTGGCACTACACAGGGAACAGTGGAAAGAGGGGAGGATGCTCTTTGCCTTGCAGTAGCACGGAATGAACTAAAAACATAGGAATAAACGCCGATCCGCACAGAATAGTGCCGACATGTGCCGTACAGTAACGTATCCATCAGTGTCAGTAAAAAATGATATTGTTGCATACTTTTTGTACTAGGCCGTGCCGGCACTGTTCTGTGCGGATCGACCTTAATAGGCATAAACTGTGTAACTTTAGGCACCTAGTTCTCAGAACATCGTCTGTACCTACTATTATTTATTCTATGACATTGGGACCAAGGTTTCAGTTTCAATCAGGACATTGGTACTTACTTAGTCGAGGACTTGGCGCGTAAAATTACTTTTGTTAGAAAATCTCTCAGGATTTGAGTTCGTAGAATTTTCTGAATATTTATAGGAATTTACTGTCCTTAGACAATTTCAGATGGTGACAGAAGAAAGTTTGTTTTGATTACGGAAGATTCCGAGCTTTGATTAGGTACCTAGTATGGAAATTTCTTAAAATTAAATGCCGAATTACCAATACTTATCAACTTTTTGAAGTAAATAAGTTAGGTAACACTTTCACTTAGGTACTTATTTCTTTCATAAAAACATTATTTGTACGATATTCTGCCCTCTCGTAATTAAGAACAAAATAGAAATGCTGAAATGGAGTTTTGAGAAAAGAGCTGTATTTTTTTTGTAAAATTGTATAACTGTGAAAAAATGATGCAGGTACCAACGTTAGATTGATATTTTTAATATTTTTACTTATTATATTTCTCTCAAAACACCTCAAAACTACCTTTTTGAAGATACTGTGTATTTAATTAGAAACGAAGTATTTGTACCTACTCCTGTATTTTCTTGTACCTACACAAGCATAGAAAATACCTAACTCAATTTAATTTACCTACCAATCAATACTCTACAACTACAATTCAATTTGCATGAGCTAGGTCAAGTATGTCTGGCTTTTTCTTTGATTGTTCAATCAAAATTGATTCAATTGTTTTGATAGAATGAGAGTATTACAGGAGGGTTCAAATCTTAAAATACAACGAAATATAACCAAACATGTAATGATGCAGATTTTGACAAAAAAAAAAACTAAAACTGTATCCTACTAATATTATAAACTAGCAGTGCTCCGCGGTTTCACCCGCGTAACTGCCGATCCCGTGGGAATATCGGGATAAAAAGTAGCCTATAGCCTTCCTCGATAAATGGACTATCCAACACATAAAGATTTTTTCAATTCGAACCAGTAGTTCCTGAGATTAGCGCGTTCAAACAAACAAACAAACAAACTCTTCAGCTTTATAATTCCTACTAATATATATTAGTATAGATGTGAAAGTTTGTGTGTGTGTGTGTGTGTGTGTGCGTCTGTATGTATGTTTGTTACTCCTTCACGCAAAAACTACTGGACCGATTGCGATGAAAATAGGTATCTAGATAGCTGGAGACCTGGATTAACTCATAGGCTACTTTTTATCGGGACTTAAGCGGGTGAAACCGCGGGGCGCAGCTAGTCATATAGATAAAAAAAACCATTACCTAAACAACGAATTCGTTGATTTTGCTGAAAGTAATCCCTTAATTTTTTTATTGTAGGTACCAATCAATAATGTGTAATCTTGAAAAGTGTCCTTCTTTGCACACATTTCGCAATTTATGGTATAATAGTTTAAAATCAAGCCTTGAAAGCCCAGCTGATAAATCACCCTAAACTTAAATAAGCGTGCATAAGCTTCGTTTTTACCAAATAAAACAATGGTACAGACATTTGCCTCGACTTAGCCAAAAGGGTAGTTTGCCTTAATTATCCCTTTCCCCTACGTGTAGAATAGATACTTACCTACATAGATATAAGATAGTTACTTGCCTACTTAGCCTTAAAGCAGCTTATATCAAGGCTTATAAAAGAGAAAAATACTCATCATGAAATTTCTGAAACCATAAGAGCTACGAGTCTTAAAATTCGCATGGGAATTCATTTTTTTAGTTGCTCACTAATTTATAACCACTACTTTACACGACCAAGTAGGTACACCTCAGACGAAATTAGGATATGCGTTTTACTTGTATTTTGTTATACGCAGGCCCCGCCTTCCCACTGGGCAGGCTGGGCACATGGCAGGGCCCCCTAGTTCCTGCCAGATCACTTTTTAAAGGTTATAAACACAGTTATAAATGATTTTGCCCATCTCAAATCTCAGAAAGGTTCCTCTTTCAAAACATCGATTTTGAAGGAGTTATAAATGATTTAGCCCATCTCAAATCTAGAAAGGTTTCTCTTGCAAAACATCGATTTTGAAGGAGTTATTAATGTTTTTGCCCATCTCAAATCTAGAAAGGTTTCTCTTGCAAAACATCGATTTTGAAGGAGTTATTAATGATTTTGCCCATCTCAAATCTAGAAAGGTTTCTCTTGCAAAACATAGATTTTGAAGGAGTTATTAATGATTTTGCCCATCTCAAATCTAGAAAGGTTTCTCTTGCAAAACAAAGATTTTGAAGGAGTTATTAATGATTTTGCCCATCTCAAATCTAGAAAGGTTTCTCTTGCAAAACAAACATTTTGAAAGAGTTATTAATGATTTTGCCCATCTCAAATCTAGTAAGGTTCCTCTTCAATCAACATAGATTGCTGTGAATGCTAACAGAGTAACTTTTGTTCTTTCAAAGTCTTAAGGGTCCCATTATCCCAATATGCCTAGGGCAGTGAACGGAAATTCCGTTTACTGGCCTAGGGCCTCCAATAGATTAAAGAAGGCCCTGGTTATACGATTTAGGTAAGACCTAAGTACTTTGATATTCTTGTCACGAAGAGAGAAAGACGTGACACAATTAACGTGTTTTGTTTAAAAACCCACTTTTATTGATCATAAGTAATCATGTCAATTCATCGTTCGATAAAGCATCTATAGTTTCACCTAGTTTATCATCCTTTCATAAAACTGAAATGTGCTAATAAATTCTTAAAATAAACAAATAACCATTAATGTAATGACGTAGAACCTATGTTTAACCTTGTCATAGCAACAAGTCAAAGCTATTCTCATATAACTTTCTAACCTACGCTATGTCAAAATAATTTCATTGAACACAAGTTCAATATGAAGTGGGCAGCATTGACGTGTCTCCCCCTTATAAACAAGTCCAATTTCTTGAATGAATCCGTGACGTCATCTCATCTTGGAACCATGGTTAATTCATGGGGGTACAGATAAATACGTTTAACATTATATAGTTTTAGACATGACATAGTCGCCAAGCCGGCGGTGGCGCGGCGAAATAGTAATCCATAGGCAATGTCATCCTGGTTGAATCTAAGGCATCATAACTCTGGGAGGTAATTGAACATGCTAACCTTCCTCATCACTTGACTGTAGCTAACGGGAGCCCGCTAGATAGATACACACCCATGGTGCACCTGCTCTAATCCTCAGCACCTGCACTTTTGAGGACCTAACAGATAGCAACAAGAGGCCAAGTACCAGGAAGATATGAACGGTCGAAAGTATACTGAGAGGCGCATTGTTAGGAAATACATAATACTAGCTGCGCCCCGCGGTTTTACCCGCGTAAGGCCCGATCCCGTGGGAATATCGGGATAAAAAGTAGAATATATGTTAATCCAGACCTCCAGCTATCTACATACCGAATTTTATCGCAATCGATCCAGTACTTTTATCGTGAAGGAGTTACAAACAAACATACACACAAACACACACAAACTTTGAAGGATTAATCAACGTGTGATACTCAGAGTTGTTACTAACTGATCAGGCTGAAAGTTTTCCTCAAGAAGGGTACACTCTCTCTCACACAGTATTTTAATTCTCTTTGGTATCTGACGAACATCCCCTATTTATGGTGCAAAGGTTAATCAAGTGATAAATTCGAAATCTTCGGTTCGCCTACATGTGTTTATTTTATGTGGCTTTGTTGATATAATCAATCGGGAACGGAATCTTTGAAAATATGAAGAAAATTATGCTTTTTTTACCCAGAGTCGAGAGGGTATTGAATTTATGTATATGCGACCTTTACCTTTGTAACCTTGAGGTTTTAAATAACGTTGCGTCAGATGCCTGAAATATTCATAAAAAATAATATAAATATAATTTTCATTACTCATACTCCGAAAGTAGGTCTAAATATGCCTGAAGAGCGTGTAGAAAATAAAATTTCCAGCCCTAGGGCTTTTCGCTTTCACTGACAGCTGTCATGTCAAATTATGGCTTCGCACAACTTGTGCAATCTGCATGTAGCCAGTATCAGTATCATTACGCATTAGGAACTTCAAAAACCTAACCTTCTTGCTTTTCTTTTTACACCAAAGAATAATAATTATGGCTTGGCACGGCTCATGCATACTGCCAGAGTTTAGTACTAAGTAACTATTTTTTCTTATTTTATTATGTTTTTGTGTTAAGTTTAATCTGGTTTTTCATTTATGATTGTGTATTTTTTGTAAATAACATTTTCTAGACAAACCGTGTTACAAAAACTGTAAGTTAAATCTACGGACTTCGCGTCATTTCCCAATGTTGGATTAACTCATTAATAAAAACTTCTTCGGTAAGTACCGCCGTATTTAAGTATTAAATACAAATAGCAGAAACCTAAAAAAACACTACATAATGTATAACCTCTTTGGTCCCAACCTTGTAAGAGGATCAGGTAGTATGGACACATGAGTACCTAACCTACTCATGTGGTATGGAGTCTCATAGTCTCATTCACTCTCGTTGTTATGAAGAGTTTTATGTATTATTCGTAATGAAAAGCACAGTGTTTACCTCGGGTGAAAGACTCATTAAGTCCCTCGAACTATTAGCGCCCTCGCTACGCTCGGGCGCCAAACTCCGTCTCGGGACTTGTAATGAGTGACTTTCACACCTAGGATAACAATGTACTATTTATTTTTTTAATTGGAAATCACCACCATAATTGAAATGAACTTTCTTTAAGTTATAGTAACGTTGCAACTTGTAAACTTTGTTTCGTCGCATTTCTGTCTTTTGGTATGCGTAATAAGTAAGTTTTTGAAGCAGTAAATATAGGAGAATGAGAATTTGATTTCTTTTCTATTTCGATGGTATGTATTATTTCTACTAATCCGCAAAACACCACATAATCTCGAGTTGGTGTTTCGCGTAAACGGTGTTATGCGTCTGAAGGATGTAGATACCTATATTCCTTACTCATGTGTAAAAGTTCTACCTATTCAAACAGAATATGGCATCAAAAATTCCCGTTGTCACTTTATTCTGTTTTTGATACTGTGGCTATTTGAAGGAACTTTTTTACCGTGCGTTGTGCATTGCGCTGTGACGTTTATATGTTGGCCTTTATATCAGCTAATCTAGAAGATTTATACAGCGAATTAAAAATAGCAAAAAAGAAGCTACTTTTAAAAATAGCTACTTGAAATTTTTGCTAGGTATATTTAATTCGTTGACTGGGACATGTATTTTATTTTTATTTTATACCACCCTCTCAGCTTAGTCGACCATGTCCATGGGAAAGAAATCATCAATACATCTGGAGTCAACTAAGCTGCGGGTTTCATCATAGTTTCCTCCACCATAAGAGCAATT
Source organism: Idaea aversata (assembly GCA_907269075.1). Classification (NCBI taxonomy): domain Eukaryota; kingdom Metazoa; phylum Arthropoda; class Insecta; order Lepidoptera; family Geometridae; genus Idaea; species Idaea aversata. The sequence goes on from OU026100.1 coordinate 4,996,506, forward strand.
TAATTAGCTTATATCTCCGTTACATAGAACGGTAGGCTCTTCTAATAATAAAGCTTTCAACGAAACATAGGTCACCACAACGTCAGCTACATGCCACCTTAGTACCGACTAATGAAAAAACAACATTTTTGTTCCATTTAATCCCTGAAAAGGTTGCGGTTGAAATAATCGTAACCGGAGAAGACTTCCCCGAGGCTTCCTAATGTAGGGTCGGAATTTTTAAAGGCCATTCAAGGTATAAAACGTGATGAGAATATGAATTGGCTGCTAGCGACGTGTATAACAGTTTGTTTTGTGTTTTTTTCTTTTTATGTTAGGACACGAAACAGTACCTATAGCACCTATAGGTACCTTTACCTAACTGAAAAGGTTTTTTGAATACCTAAAGACAAGTAATACAAAATAGCCTCGACGGCGCGGTGGTTGAGTAATTTATTCTTTGACTAGCAACCCGCTCCGGCATCGCACGGCTATATTATGCATTTTTTATACATATAAACCTTCCTCTTGAATCACTCCATCTATTAAAAAAAACCGCATCAAATCCGTTGCGTAGTTTTAAAGATTTAAGCATACAAAGGGATAGGACATAGTGACAGAGAAAGCGACTTTGTTTTATACTATGTAGGGATAGTGATAGTGATAGTGATAGTGAGTGATAGTGATAATGATTCGTTTTACTAAGATATTTGTATATTAGTTTTAATAATCTCACATTTTTTTTGGAGTTTTTTAGACGCCTCTAATTGGGCTCTCTGTTTGTAGCATTTCTGTTAACTTTTTAAGTTAGGTATAGCTGTTGGTTAAAGGAAGATAGGACAAAAACAAAAATACTGTACTTGGAAGTCAAAAAAAAAGAGTAAAAATGAGAGTCAGAAATCATAAAAAAAGAGTAAAGGAGATTCAGAAAAAGAAGTAGAACAAAAAAGTATAGTTTTTAATTCATGTCTGTTTGTTTCTCTGTTATAAATAAACAAATAAAATATAAGTTAGTACAAAGTTACGAAGCTTTTCCTTAATTGGTAATTAGAGTAAAGTGGTTAGCTTAACCTTGTCCAGCTTCACCAGGCAGTAATTATCTAAAAACAAGTGTAGGAAATCTTTAACTTTTTTCTAAACCAAACCTGATGTAATATTGCATATTTTGTGATTGAAAATTTAGTGAAATTATTTTTAAATAACACGTAGGACGTAGGTCCTACGTGTTATATTTTTCAGATTGTCTTGTTTTTGAAGTGAAAACTTCTTTAGCGGCGTTGAGCACTTTTTCTGTAATGGGTATAAAATCTTAAACTCGCGTCAGGACACGTGACCTGATCGAAAAAGCGTAAGACGGATGGAGAGTAGACAGCTATCCCCTCTCTACGGCGCGGCGAAAATGTATGCCTGGGCCTACTGTTTTTAATTTGGCTGTGAGTGTATTAAGACGTACATATGGTATTTTTTAACGGACGACTATTGACGGACGACAAATGTCGGACGACTATTGACGGACGACAAATGTCGGACGACTATTTGTCGGACGACTATTGACGGACCACAAATGTCGGACGACAATTTGTTGGACGACAAATGTCGGACGACAATTTGTTGGACGACAAATGTCGGACGACTATTTGTTGGACGACAAATGTCGGACGACTATTTGTTGGACGACAAATGTCGGACGACTATTTGTCGTCCGACTATTTTTTTTTTCATCTAAAACTCTTTTTGCGTATGTTCTCGCGACATATGAGATTTTACACAGATATACAGTTTTCACTTCTGCCTGCACTCCCGGAGTGCGCTGTTTTTTTTTCGATCGTCTTTCTGTTTCCGTTACGTTAAAGTAGTATGTGCTTATAGGAGTAGAAAAAACTCCCCGAGTCACTGGCGGGTAGAAATATAGATATTATTTTTCTCGTTAAAATATTTTCAATTACTATCTGGCTATATGATTGCTGTTTGTTGAGCAGTTACCCGTACATAGATTTATAGGTCAGGTGAGCCTCTGTAGTAAGAGGTATAATGGATTAAATGTGCCTCTCTCTATCCTACTTAATAATAATAATAATAATAAAGCCCGTTTATTTTCAATCTACAACTAGTACATGTATTTTTGATAAGAAATTTTATTAAACATTAATTAATACCCTAGATTTTTATTTCGTTACTCATATTTCACTATCTTTATTTCCATTGATCGGAACCCCTTCTCGGGTATAGGCCTCCTCAAGCTTAATCCAAACCTCTCTGTCTTCTGCTTTCGATTTCCATTCGCTTCCTGCAACAGCTTTTATGTCGTCTATCCACCTTTTTTTAGGACGCCCTCTTCTTCTTTTTCCATTTGGTCCTTTCCATTCTGTTATCTTTAATGTCCATCTCTTGTCTGAGTATCTCGCTATATGTCCTGTCCATCGCCATTTTTGCTTTAGAGCATAATGTAAGGCGTCTATAATTTTCGTTTTCCGTCTTATGTGTTGGCTTTGTACCTTGTGTAATCTCCTTATTTTTAGTATGCTCCTTTCCATTGCCTTCTGACATGCCACTAATTTGGTTTTTATTTTTGTGTTATACGTCCATGTCTGGCATCCGTATGTCAGAGTTGGTAGAACACAGGTATCCAATACGATTCTCTTTAGGTGGAGGGGAAATTGCCCTTTCAGAATTTCTTTTAGCGACCAGAATTTTTTCCAGCTCATGTTAATACGGCGATTGACCTCTTGTTCTTCGCTATTATCCTCGAATGATATTTGCTTTCCTAAGTATATATAGTTTTTGACATATTCGAGCGGCTTTCCGTTTAAGTTTATTGTGTATGTGTGGCTGTTTGTCAATATTTTCGTTTTACTCTCGTTCATTTTGAGACCTGTTTTTTCGCTTTCTTTGTTCAAGGAGTTTATCATATTTTCTAGCCTTTTACTTGTTTCAGCAAATAAAACAATATCATCCGCGAATCTGAGGTGAGTGAGTCTGTCTCGGTTGACTCTAATCCCTTGTGTCTCCCAGTTTAGATTGTTAAAGCAAAATTGTAGTACTGCTATAAACAACTTAGGTGAGATGGGGTCTCCTTGTCTCACCCCTCTACAGATTGGTATATCTGGGCCTCTGTTCTCTAGTCTGACTTGGCTTACGCTGCCCTCGTAGGTGTTTTTCAGCACTCTGATATATTTTTCGCTTATGTGGCATTTATTTAGAGCTTCCCAGATAGCCTCGTGAGAAATCGTGTCAAAAGCCTTGGTATAATCAATAAAAGCAATATATAGTGGCTTGTTGAACTCCAAGTATTTCTCTATCACTTGTTGCATTACCTGTATGTGGTCTGTTGTAGAAAACCCGGATCGAAAACCCGCTTGTTCTACCGGTTGGATTTGGTCGATCTTCGCACTCAATCGACTTTGTAGGATTGATGCGAACAATTTGTATGCACTTGAAAGGAGGCTGATAGGTCGGTAGTTGGCGATGTCATGAGGGTCTCCTTTCTTATAGAGAAGAATGATTTCAGATCTTTTCCACTGTGCTGGCACAATGCACTGTGCTGGCACAATTCTATACTGTATGTGAAATAAATAGGGTTAACACCGCCTTCGCTCATAGATTTTATATTTTCAGGGCTCCCATATTGTACAATAAAATCAATAAAATTATTAACATCTTTAGAAGCAGCAAGATTGAGTGTAAAAATAAAGTTGCAAAGTTTCTTTGTGAATTAGATTACGACAGCACCGAATCATTGCTAGAAATAATAGTGTAAGACTGTGTATTTGAATGTTTGTTGATACTCTTTTTATGTACAAATTTGGCTTTGAGTTGTTCTTGTTTTTCCACTCGTGTTTCAAAAATATAATAACCTTACTAGGTATAATTGTGTAAGTAAACTAAATAATATTTAAATTGATTGTATCCAAAAGGGAGACCTGGAGACCTATAGTACAGGCCTCGGCTTAGTGTAGGCTTCAGATCTCCCACAACCGAACTAATCTGTACCTACTTTGTCACATTGTTTTTGTTATTTTTAGGTTTGATTGTGGAAGAAATTAATAAATTAATGCCAGTGTTGAGAACCTTGTTGAATATGTACGAAAGTGGGCGGGCTAGCAAAGTAGCCCCTGCTTTTAGGACTTCGTTTTGTATGCCGTCGGGACCTGGGCTTTTGTCAGGTTTGAGTTTTTGGATATGTTTGATGACCTCTTTGGCATCCACTAGTGGTACTTCGTTCGCATCTTGAGAGATTTCTCCGAGTTCATGTTTTGTTGGAGTGGTATCGAAATTGGTGCCTGGTGTTTTTTCATATAATTCTTTGTAAAAATCTGTAGCGCATTGCATGATATCTTGTCTGGTTTTAGTTTTTTTAGATTTCGTTTTTAGGTTTTGAATCCAGTTCTTTTGATTAGCTAGTTTCTTAAAAGCCCGTTTGGCGCTTCTGTATTCTGTTAGGTTTGTCTCTATTATTCTGTTCCTATGGGTTTTGTAGTCCTTCTCAATTGCCTTACTTGTTGTTTTAAATAATCTGCTCAATTCCTCCTTCATTTCCTTTGTTTTTTGTTTCGTTTTTAAGAGTTCCGTTCGTCTGGTAAGGAGTTCTCGAGTCGGTTTGCTGAGTATTTTGTCGATGGTGCTTTGTTTTTTCTTGATTGGTCTACATGTAATGCTGGTGTTGATAATATTTACTAGTTTGTCATAGAAAGTCTGTGAGTCTACTTCTTCGTCTTCATAATATGTTTCCAGTTGATGTATGTTGGACTCGAGGTTAATTAAGTACGACGAAATTTCCTCGTCCGTTTTTAGCGGCTTTAGTTGTGGTTTGAACGATTTTCTGCTCTTTTTACCCTGATGTAGTGTGTAAGTAGCTCTAACCAGTCGATGGTCTGATCTGAATCCAAAGCCATGTAATACTTCTACGTTCCTTATCTTTGTAGGTTGGTTCGACAAAATGAGGTCAATTTCGTTTTTTATGTTGCCACCGGGAGAGAGCCATGTCCATTTGCGGTTATCTCTCGCTTTAAAAAAGGTGTTCATAATTGACAGTTGATGTTCCAATGCGTATTGAATAAGCTTTTCTCCTCTCTCGTTTCTGTCTCCATACCCGTATTTTCCCATAATAAAGTCTTCGTTGGGTTCTGTATTTGTCTGACCAATTTTCGCATTAAAATCGCCGATAACGAGGACATTTTCTCCTGCCTGGGCTTGCGTTGCCTGCATGGTTTCATAAAATGCGTTGATCTCCTCCTCTGAGGCCTTTTCAGTTGGCGCATAAACTTGTATTATTGTGAGCAGTTGACTATCGTATTTCATTTGTAATAGCGCAACTCGTTCGGATAACGCTGAAAAATTTACTATTTTGTTTTTATGTTCTTTTTTTATTAAAAAACCGACCCCATTTAAGCCGGGCGTTTCGCCCTTGTAGCAAAATATGTAGTCTTCATGCTCTTCAATTCTGCATCCCATTCTTCTTACTTCTGCCAGGCCTAGTATGTCTATTTTTATTTTTTGTAATAGGTATATCAGTTCTATTAGCTTATTTGTTGTTCCTAGTGATCTTACATTTAATGTTCCAATCCTGAGCGTTTGTTGAGGTTGTAATTTAGTTAGCTCTGTTTTTGTTTCTTCAGTACTAACTTGAGGGTTGTGGTCTTTATCCCCCACGGGGACCAGCCGGCTTGGGGGAGGTTTCATTGAAGGGTTTTGTTCTTGCTTGCCATTGTTGTAAAGGTTATAGTTGTGGTTGTTATTTTTGTTTTTGTTTTTGTTCCGGTCTCTGGTGTTCTTTAGTTGCTAGCTGCTATTCTGTTCCTTGAGTGAGTTGCTTCTGGCTCGAACCATGTAGTCAAAAGCATTTTTGGTGTTGATTTTTTTTGGTTGTGATATGGAAGTCTATCCTACTTAGTAAAGTACAATCCACGGTCAAAAGTCTCTGCCCAACGTTTACAATCCTGTGCAGCACTATTTGAACATTATAACAACGTAACCTGTGGATCGAATCCACGTCAGTTGGTGTAGCGGGTGACGGCTTATACCACTAACCCAACTAAACACATAGCTAACATGTTGAAAATAATAATCACACTGAGTACTTTTAATTCAAGTATTTATGTTTGTGTGTTGTTGTTGCGTCTATTAGAAGAAGATCGTAAGTCCAATACTTGTTGATAGTATTATTGTAGCAAACTGATCATTTACTTATGACCCATACTGTACCTACCTAAGTAGGTAGGTACTAATATAATAAAGCTGAAAAGAATGTTTCTTTAAATGCGATAAATGTGAAACTACAAATAGGATTTGATTTTTTTTGCATTTGTTAGCTGTATTTTTGCTAGATCTTGGATTTGACGACCCAGTTGGCACGATTGTCACTATGCCGGACTGTCAACACAGGGTTGCGGGTTCAATTCCCGCCTTAGACAAGTATTTATGCTTAGATATTTGTCTGTGGTCTGGTTGTTTCTATGTATTATATAGCCTTTATAGATTTTATAGCCCAGTGGCCACTAAACCCTGTAATATAGGGTCAAAAAAACCACGGTACAATTACCTATACTCTATTTTATCCTACTAATATCATAAATTTGAATAGGTAAGTACTATAAGTGTGAATGTATGTTTGTTACTCTTTCACGCTAAAACCACTGGACCGATTGCGATGAAACTCGGTAGTTATGTAGATAGAGACCTGCATTAAATCAGGCTACTTTTTATCCCGATATTCCCACGGGATCGGGTCTTACACGGGTCTTACCGCGGGCCGCAGCTATAGTACTTTATATAGCTGAAGAGTTGATTTTGGGTGGGTAGACCACCATGGAAGCGCATAGGCTATATAACCAACGCTACGACCAATAGAAGCGGAGCATCAATGAAAAATGTTACAAAATGGGACAAAATATTCCTTTTGAAAGCTTTAGCGAACGGTTAAAGTTACACAAAAAATGCATGACGGAATTGTTCCCCTTTAAAAGTTGTAAAAAGAATACGCGACAGCTTAATAAAATTAAGTTGTGTACTAAGTAATAATCTTAAGTACCTACTTAATACTTTTAAAGTAATGGATTGGTAGGTTTTTTATCTTATATTGGTAGGTGAAATCGCGGGGCACAGCTAGTATATCTATACTTAATAATATTATAAAGCTGAAGAGTTTGTTTGTTTGTTTGTTTGAACGCGCTAATCTCAGGAACTGCTGGTTCGAATTAAAAAAATCTTTTTGTGTTGGATACTCCATTTATCGAGGAAGGTTATAGGCTACTTTTTATCCCGATATTCCCACGGGATCGGGAGTTACGCGGGTGAAACCGCGGAGCGCAGCTAGTAAACAAATAAAGTTATTGTATTTGGTCAGACTACGTGCCGTAGTGACCGCGAAATGTAATGCCATGAACTCTCAAATATCACGATTTGCGGTTTCAAGAGGATTTAATGAACGTTTGAACTGGCCGGATGGCCGAGCAAACTGGGTCAGTTCTATAACAAAATGAACACGTATGTGGATTTTCCATAAAGAGTTGAGCACACTGTTGCGGACAGCGTTCCGGGAGTTGGATTTTTTGAATGTTTGAGATTCTATGCATATGCCACATAGAGATCCGTGTCTGTTTCTGTTTTGCTTAGCAGTTTCTAATCGAGAATTTAGCCGAATTTCGCTAAAATATTTTTCAGTTCTTTAACAATTTTTTTAGCATTTGAAACAAAATAGTTTGACTTTACGATAGAAAATATTATGGGCAATTGGTATATTACAGTAGCTTTTTTAGTGAGGAGAGACTGAAAAACAGTTTAGCTGAGTTCTCTTCCTTTTTACCATTGCTTTTCTTGGGCATGTACCTACTTAATGTATAATGTTATCTTAAATTAGTTTAAGTTAGGTAGGTAATAATGTTTAGTTAAGCTTTGAGTAATAAACGCCTTATTTATTTATTTGTATTATGGTAATTTCTAAACAAAACTAAGTTGATTCTTCATTGACGACCACCTCAATATATATTTTTTTGGAAAATTTACGATTGATTTTTATCTAACCAACTTTTTCAAAGTCAAAGTCAATTTTTTTTTATTTTTTTGGATGCTTAATACATTAAAATGTATATAAAGACCACATAAAATCGTCTTAAAACTAAGTTAGGATGTGTGCCTTCGGAACGCGCCCACCAATGAGAAGAAGACACAAGAAACTCATGGGGTTTTTTTTTCTAATCGTATTTGGTTTACATAAATTAATAGAGTGTTTTGTAATTATTTACTAGATATTTTTTCTCGTATTAATATCTAAGTAGTTTTAAAGGTAAAGCTGCGGTTGAATCGTCCAAAATCGTTCGATTTGAGAACTCATTTCATCTCAATGCAAACTGCAGGCCATAATAGTTTTTACCCGACTGCAAAGAAAGCGCTCTATGTTTTTCGTGCCTATCTCTTTGTAAGTTTCTTTCTAATATTCTTTATTACCTAATATCTTCCAAACCACTAGAAAGATTTCTATATTAGTCTGTATCAGTTTCTTACAAACATACTTAACAATGATAAAGTTGTAAGCACGTAGAGGTAAATTTCACTCTAAGTTTGTTTGCTATCCAGTAAATGATACCCTATCCTTTTCCTAACTTATTTTCTCTTATTCGATGAGGATATTTATTACAGACCCTTGAGTTTTGATCTAAACTTAGGTGAAACGTGATCTGAGTCGGATACTGGTAATGGAAAGTTTAAATTGTACCTATACAAAGTTATATTTAGATTTACTTTCAGCATTGAAAAAGCAAAATCTGAGAGATCATCAATTGTCAAATTATAATAAGAAATCTGTTAGCATTTCAGTCATAAAACGTTTAGATAGTATCTACTAATGAAAAAGCAGTAAAAATAGATAGATAGATAAATTCTTTATTGTAAACACCAATTTCAAATAACATTAATAGTAAAAATAAAAATAAATAAATATAAATAATAATAAAATATATATAAGTAATAAGTAATAAGTAATAAGTAAGTAAGTAAGAAAAAAAGTAAGTAAGTGTAAGTAAGTAAGTGTAAGTATAAGTAATATATAGTAATAAATATAAGTAACTAAAATTTTATATTGCCGATTTTACACGATCACACATACCTCCTTTATACCTAAAGCATAGCACGTCCAAATAAAAACTTTAGAAGGCAAATTCTTTTCGAAGGGCAAATTCTTCTGGCTTTTTGTTACAGTAACAGATAAACATACACTGCGGCAGATTTTTCTTCCCATTTATTTTTTATCACAGGATCGTTATCGCGGGTAAATTTTATAAAGGTACTGAACCGATAACTTTAAAGCCCCCATTTTAATTTGCCTGTGAACTTTGAACTTCAAAAATCCTCTAAAATAAATTGAAAGAACTCTTGACAGTTATTTTCTAATCACTTCGACCCCATCCAATTATATCTTTAAGTTTCCTTTCATCCTTAATGTTGGGTTGAGACTCTTCATTTTGAAGGTTTAACTTTTGACTTCAATATTATATTTTGTCGCGAAATTCTGTTTGGGTTTCATTCTTAACTTATTTTAGACCGGTCTGGAAGGAAATGTATGAATGAAAAAGTTTATTGTACCTACAATATGTTTTGGTCCAAACAAAGATAATGTATACCTATTTAAATTAACTTTCTTTTATTTAGAATACGAATACGAGTTTAGCTCTAAAACAAAAAAAGAGAACAGAAAAAAACGGCGAAAAATACCGTTTGGGTTTTACTCTTAGTATATTGGACGGAGACTTTTAGTCTACATTCTATAGTTTCACCAAAAAAACCTTTTCCCCTATGAATTAGCCCGCAGGGGTAACTACCCCCGGTTAGGTTCCCGTGCTCATGAAGATCAGGTCCAACCGTTTAAAGAAAGGGGTTCGCCCGCAAAACGAGCCATCGCCGTCAGACTGCGGAAGACTCGCAACACGTCCCGCAGTCCTGACACCAAGGGGAGTGAGGAACCGGTGTTTTTAGAGGGTAAAGCTCTGGTCGTCTTCTACCTTTAGACCAGAGGGCGTCCCACATGCCCACGCTGCTCCCCCCGAGAGCGGGGCAACGGGATGTGCAGGCTCATACATTTTGCAACATAAAACCACGCACGCGGAGTTTTTATGTTGCATAGTATATTATGTGAAAACGCCGCCCGCTCCTTTAGGCCGTCTACAGAACCGTAGTTTCGAAACCAGTTACGAAGTAAACAATTCTTTTCGATCCGCTGCTGTGGAAGCAGCCTAAGTGCACATTATCTTATCCTTCCTTCCTTTTTTCCTTTATCTTTTTTATAAATGCTCTCAACACTAACACATCCTTTATACACTAGGATATACTTTGTTTGTAGAATATACTTATACGTAACTTGTGTTTGTGCTGTAAAAAAAGTTAGAAATCTTGGGTCTTGACTAACCATGGCTCTTTTACTTTAGCTTAAAGTAAATCTAAGGCTGTTATCGAGTTTATTTGTTCAGCATAATGGAATATTTCAGGATAGATACTAACAAAATATTTATTTTACCCGATAAGAAAATGTTTGTCTATGAAATGATGATGAATTGGATTCATATCTACTGGAAACAAATCCGACGAAAAAATAAGCTTAATATTTTCCCGTAAAGTTGAGGATGGATCGGTGGAATATTTAAATTGATTACATGGGATTTTATAAAAATATACTTACATGTGAGGAGACGTGGGTTCTCAGTAAAAAAGACGAAAATGCTCTGTTGATCTTTGAACGAAAAATACTGAGGAGGATTTTTGGCCCTGTTTGTGAAGATGGCGTATGGCGAATACTGTACAACCATGAAGTCTACGATCTATACAAGGACCCCAACATCATTCAAGTCATAAAAACGAATAGACTGTCTTGGCTTGGCCATGTACACCGAATGGAATCAAACAGGGTACCTAAACGTTTGCTTGAGTCCAACCCAGATGGTAAGCGCAGGATTGGAAGACCTAAGCTTAGATGGTTGGATGGAGCTACCCAAGACCTAAAAACCATCGGCTTAAAAAATTGGAAGAGAGCGGCGTTAGACAGAGAAGGATGGAAGAAGGCGCTGAAGGAGGCTCAGGCCCATAGAGGGCTGTTTAGCCATTGATGATGATGACTTACATGTGAGGAGGTGAGCCTCCTCTAACTAAGCGACACTCGCTGATCGTTAACGGTCGTGCGGGTTAAGCGAAGCCTGGCGCGGTCATTACTTCGAGGGGTGGCCAATTAGTAGTGTGGCTAAAATGTGTTTTCGTGAGCCCGGAAGGCACGTTAAGCCGTTGGTCCCGGTTGCTACGTCTAGTAGCAGTCGTTAGGTCAAGTTAGAGGTCTTAAGGCGATCTGAAAACTCTAACAATAGGTGAGCTACACTACTATACGAGAAGAAGAAGATAAAATATACTAGCTTATTTATCTACGTTTTCCTTTGGGTTAATGCAGTCATACTTTTTACCCTGGGGTCGGCTAGGTTGGCGGTTTTTAATGAAAAAATATACAAATATACGCGACGAATTTAAATTCTCCTTTTTATTTCTTATTATTTCACAATTTCGGAATGAAAGTCGAGGTATATACCACTAGACTAACGCGACTTACACCTATGAAACACCTCTATGTAACAAAACGGATGGTAGGTATTTTTTAACATAACAGAACACCCACAAAGAGAGATGGATTACACATCTAGATAAAGCTACAATATCGCATGCATTACTTTGGTAGGTATTCTAGGTATCTATGGTAAAATACCGTTTGTGCGCACATTCTGACGCAATATTTAATCCGATTGTGACGTGGAAATCTATTTGATAGCGTTAAATGTTATGTGCTCGCTGAAAAAAAAGACCGACTTAGGCGGGGCACTGCCATGCCCCAGAATATGCGAAAACCTGTGGGTCTTCATATAATCGTTTCACGAATTTTTATTAAACAACGAATAAACTGGCGTGACGAAACTTATTCAACATTAAAATAAGTGTTAGTATCGAGTCAACAAAAATATTTGTACTAGTGTCATTATCCAGGGAAGAAACAGTCAACTACGTTTGTATAGAGAGAGAGCCGGTACCCTTTCACCTTAAGATCCGGGAAAATAATTACTACTAAATATTTCATTAGTAAATAAATAATACATAGTTTTTTTTAAATGAAATATTAGAATATTATATTGGATCATCCTTTATTTGTTTCCACGACTTGTACCTAACTGGGAGTTCTAACTCCCAGTTAGGTACAAGTATTTATTTGTATCTGTACAAACTATTTTCCTAGAACGTTTATGTCCAAGTAAACTGTTAATCCATCCAACACAGAGCTCTACGACCCAAAATAACACGTCCACTGCATAATTTATGTGGATAAATGGTTACAACTTTGGCCATTTATTTCGTTCGCCACATTGTTCGCACTCTCACGTACTTTGTTCTGTTTAATCTTGTTGTTCGAACAAGTGGTGTTTTCGGTTAAGTAGGTATTGGATATTTAGGTATCTACATCTACAGATTAGCATGCTATGTAGAGGGCTATAGAGGATTAGTCAGCTGAAGTGGGGACGGAAAGTCCTAGATTGGAAACTACGTACCTAATGGAAAACGCTTGGCGGCCTCTTACTAGATCAAGGTTTCCCAACCTTTAATGCATGGTGCCTCCCCCGGATTATAAAATATTTCCATGCCCTGTATTTTTCTTCATTGATTCAATAAAAATACAAATTATTTATACGACATAATTTCACACGAGAGTTAAATCATGTGCCATATTGGTGATTCTGAATTAATGTCTCTATAATATCGGTGAAATTCTGTTTGCAAGGCTTCCAAATTAACTAATATATCAGTTTTCATATCTTCGTCCAGTTCTTGATTCTTAATCATTTCTTGTACTCACAACCACCACACAATTCATAAACAATGTTGTTACACAATTCATAAAAAATTAGATTAAAATATCCGATCTCTTCATGCCTTATGCTTAAGATCTCTCTACGCCTCACGAGGGGGGCACGCCCCACCGGTTGGGAAGTCCTGTACTAGATGGACAGATGACTTAATTAATGTCACCGGAAGTCGTTGGACTCAGAGTTACACGGGTTAAATTGTGAGGTGCAGCTAGTACTCTTTACTTTGTAAGTTTAAGTAAGAAGAAATTGAATACACTGACACACCCTGGTACAAACGAACGAAAACATTCATAAATTTTTTGACCCTGAACTTGACATAAATAGAATATGGGGGAATAACAGTTGGGATATGTTGTCTTATTAAAAAAAATCAACCACACTCTTTTGAATGTATCTCTTATCTAATTCGTATTTACGGACTTACGCACTATGCGATTACGATTTCGGCTGATTGATGGCGGCATGATTGTTAGCCATAGTAACATATTAATACTATAAAGTTTATTTGTACAATTCTGTTGTAATGCTTGCCGAATTATCGATAGTTAACATCGAAAATCAGCAGTCCTATCGATATATTTGATACTATCGATAGCATGGCGAGTTGTTAATACCTATTTTAATAACTTACTCATAGTTACGTAATACCTTTGGTCAGGCAGCCTGCTCTTCGAGCGAACAGAATGGTCGGACGGCAGCCTCATCGCAGTGCGTAAGAAACGATTTTCTCATACATATTTTAGGTGTGGACAACCAAACAGCTAACCGCATTCGGCCAAACCGCATAGTGTGTATGTAACCTTTAGCAAAAATTCCCAGGAGCCATAATTAAGTATGCCTCAGTATCAAGTGGCTGAAGGAAGCTTATTTTCTTCATTATCTGATCAAATTAACGAAAGGGGTCTTCGCTTAAATACCTATCTTATATTACTTTGTAAGTATTTTCGGTACATACAAATTACATACCTAATTACAACGTTTAATAAAATGGTCTTAGGTTGGTAAAATTAATGGCTTTACGTTCGTATAAATCAAGATAATTTATGCCAGCAATGCTAGAAACATTAAGGTGAAAGGGTACCGGCGCTCTCTCCATACAAACGTAGTCGACTGTTTCCTGCCTGGATAATGACACTAGCACAAATATTTTTGTTGCATAAAACCCATAACTGTCATGACTATGCCTCTATGTTTTGTTTTTTATTTTTATTTTCTAATTATCATAAATTATAAATAAACTAAAACATAGGGAATGGTATGGGAGTTATAAGTTTTATGCAACAAAAATATTTGATCTAGTGTCCTTATTCAGGGAGGAAACAGTCGGCTACGTTTGTATGAAGAGAGAGCCCGGTACCTTTTCCTCTTAAGTGTTTTCTACATGGAGTAACTTGCTCAGCACCTATTACTACCCTCTTAGCTTAGCTGACCAGAGAAAAGAACGTTAAGTTACGTCCTGGGGGCAATTAAAGTGTACTAACTTTCCTTTGCCATTGTTAGGAACTTAAGTAGAACCTTTTTATCACTATCACTACATAGTCACTATCACTATCACTACATAGTATAAAACATAGTCGCTTTATCTGTCCCTATTTCCCTTTGTATGCTTAAATCTTTAAAACTACGCAACGGATTTTGATGCGGTTTTTTTAATAGATAGAGTGGTTCAAGAGGAAGGTTTATATGTACCTATAATACATGCGGAAGATAGCCGTGCGAAGCCAGATCGGGTCGCTAGTATAGGTATATTTTAAGAAGATAGATAGATAGGTTGGTACGGGCGAGATATTCGTGTCAATAATGGATGATTTTAAATACCTACTAAATACTGTGCAACTTTGAAGGATATTTTGTATAGCGATACCAGACTTACAGACTTTGTCCTCTCATGCTATGTAATAAGTTTATATCTAGGACCTAGGTACTAAAAGAAGAAGATGTTATTAAAAGTATAGAAGATAAACAAAATAAAAGTAATAACAAAGGATTTGCTGAGATCGGTGTCAAACTCAAGTAAAACTATATTTTCCGTTGCTGCTTATCTGACATAAGTCTCACTGAGTATTACGCTACACATAGAAGAGTATGAAATTTCTTTCCTTTGACAATTCCGAAATATCACTGCGTAGAATTCTCTTGAAATAGTCTAGGGATTTGCTTCATGCTAATCGTTTTGGCGAGGAGAGTTATCCATGGCAAACAAAAACGCGCCTTCGCACAAACAAAACGCGTTTGATTCTAGACACTTATACCTACAAAGCAAGTGCGAAATAAGTACTAAGCACTTAAGTAAGGGTTATTAATCAAATTAACTTAATCTCTAACTTCGCTTCGCACATGTTCTAACTTAGCTTACTCTAGTTTACTGATGGGATTAAGTTTAACTTGTTTTAAATTAGTTTTATGGTAATTTCAGGGGATAGATGATGTTGAGTTTAGAGATAAAGCTTGCTACTTAGCAACTGCGTAGTACGTTATGGTAAAATCCGTTGGAGAATTCAGAGTTGGTATAAAATCACTACATAGTATAAAACAAAGTTGCTTTCTCTGTCCCTATTTCCCTTTGACAGCTTAAATCGTTAAAACTACGCAATGGATTTTGATGCGGTTTTTTTAATAGATAGAGTGATTCAAGAGGAAGGTTTATATGTATAATACATGCATAATATAGCCGTACGAAGCCAGAGCGGGTCGCTAGTAAATGATATAAATGAAAAGGAGCTTGGAACATCTGTACATATAATAAATTCGAAGTTTTGGAAGTAAGCGTTCTACGTCCATAATGATCTTAGCACTATAGAATTCGCTAACCTTATATAGCTCCGGTAGAAAAAAATCTTGCATGCGCGATTCAGGTTTTCTTAAATTTAGAAAATCACAAATTAGTTGATTATTCTTTTTGTTCTGCTTAAAAATTTTGTACACTTATGTATTTTAAGAATCCATAGCAATATACACATTTTTTAACTAGAAAATAAAGTAATTAATTTAATAAGATATTTTTTTTAATTTCAAGTAACTAGCGCCATCTCTTCGTTTTCGCGAAACTACCATTCATCTCAGAAAATGTTGATTTTATTTGTTTACCTTTGTTTGTGCAGTCTAATTTCGGGAACTAGGAAACAGATTTTAACATAATCTTCACGAATGTGTTCAGATAATATCAGAAGAGGTTTAGGTTTTTCAAGTAGATTTATGTTACTAATTAAAATTTGATATTTCTTGGCGTAAAAAATAAACCATAATATTTTTGCATGAAAACGTACAGAACGTAGGGATGATGTCAAAATTGTCAGTTTGACATACGGAAAGAAGCATCTAGCGCCATCTTTTTTTTATTTATAATTTTATTATGGCTTCGCATTATTACTATCGTGCATATAGCCAGTGTAGCCTAAACCGCTGATCGTAGAGACTTGAAACTTGAAGGGTGTGTTCTTTGTATGACGTAGGCATCCGATAAGAAAGAATTTTCCGAAACTCTACCCCTAAAGGGGTGAAAAAGGGGGGCAAAGTTTGTATTGGACAACGTGATTCCTTAGTCCAATCTATTTCAAATTTGGCATAAACATTCTTTAACAGAATTAATGGAACACGTGTTTCGTACTTTATTGAAATTCACTATTGAAAAACCCCTAACGGGGTTAAAAAGGGGAAGAAAGTTATTTTGGGAGTGATTTGCTTCGAAGTTGATATCAATACTCTTTAGTGCTTTTGATTAGATTGGTAACATACTCATTAATCTATGATTGGTAAGACGTCACTTCAAGCTGACAGCGTTAACGTAAAACCAAAGAGGTTGAAAACTTCGAACATTGAACTGAAAAAAGGTGTCTTGCCATTTAGTACTGGGAACTTGAAATAGTATTTTTTTTTTGCGCGATACGTTTGCTAATACCTGTCGATAGAGGACATTACGGCAAATGAAATATGCCTTTACACCAAATCTCATAGGTGTCTCGGAAATGGGGTATTTGACCAAACGTTATGACTAAGATTTTATCAAAAGTGCGCTGTGCACAAATAATGCTTTCTAACCAAACTTCTAAACCATCTCGGAGACGGGATATTTGTTAAAACATAGAACTGTTATAGGATAGCCACTGAATCACTTAAAACTCTATATTTTTATTAGGATACGCCAAAATTACTCTCTGCGCAACTGTTCAGCCCTACCTAATAATAAAATTTTGAACAATTTGCCAAAAGTCACAGTTCCCAAAGTTAGTAGATACTAATTATTAAGTAATTTAAAAGAAATATCTTTTGTTATGAATACGAAAATACCTAAACAAATGAATAGGACTTTTACACCTTTTTCATTTTTAAAATGGACAGGAAAGTGATCTTATAAGGGTTCCTTTTTTACCTTTTAAGGTACGGAACCCTAAAAACACAAAAGATGACTATGATAGATAGGTAATTACTAATTAGCACAATATGATTAAAGATTTACTCATGTGGTAATCGTAGAGTTTTGTGCATTATTGGCTCTGTGTTAGAAAGACAGAAATAGAAGAATTCATTTTTTTGGTTTAGAACTTTAGGTACTTAGACGTATAGCCCATTTTGGATCCCATCCCAAGAGAATTGGGTGCACCCGAGGTTTTCGTGTTCCAAGTTAAATTACATCTCATTCAAAATCTATCTTCTCTATACATATAAAATTCTTTGTCCTGACTGACTGACGGATCAACGCACAGCCTAAATCGTAGAAACCTGAAACTTGTAGGGTGTGTTCTTCGTATGACGTAGGCATCCGATAAGAAAGGATTTTACGAAATTAATTACCTACCGGGTTTAAAAAAGAGTAGAAAGTTATTTTAGGCGATTTGCTTCGACTCAAACTCCTTAGTGCTTTTGATTAAATTAAGTAAGTACATTTTATTTTGACACACATGTTTCAAACTCAATCTAATTTGAAATCAACAAAAAATAATCCTATTTTAACTATTTTCGACTCCTGCGCGGACGAAGTCGCGGGCAAAAGCTAGTTTTGAAATAAAACTTTAATCATTGCCTTATCTCGCTTGTGAGTGGCTTTAAACGTCAGCGAAAATGTGACAGAGCATTTATAAAGTTTTACTTAGGGATGCTTAAAACTTTTCTGAACGCTTGATAAGTTTGCTTAAATGTAACTTCATATGATTGTAAAAAAATTGTGCGTTTCAGCTCCGAGGCACGACTGGAGCCAAAACTCCAGAGCTAATAAATGAAAAGTTTATAGTCAAAGTCAAATTTCTTTATTCATTTGGATGTTTTTTTTATCTCAATCAATCAAAGGATTCGTTGGTGCACGGCCAGCTGGGATCCGATCGAACCCATTACCTTCGAAATGAAAGTCGAGATATCTATTACTAGTCTAACACCGCTCTATAGGAATAGAAATATCACTACATAGTATAAAACAAAGTCGCTTTTTCTGTCCCTATTTCCCTTTGACCACTTAGATCTTTAAAACTACGCAACGAACTTGGATGCAGTTTTTTTAATAGATAGAGTGATTCAAGAAGAAGGTTTATATGTATAATACAAGCACAATATAGCCGTGCGAAGCCGGAGCGGGTCGCTAGTATCTAATATACTATGAATACATACTGTAAACAGAAATATTAAGTTAGATACTTATATAAAATATCAAATGATAACCAAAACAAAAGACGTTCATTTAGACGTAAAAATCCCTAATTACACATTGAATTAGACATTATTTGTTCAAATATTTTGTTTGTAAAGAAATCCTAACAGAGGGTATAAAGACAAGGCCCGGCTAATAATTCTTCCACAGAAGCGAGAAAACTTTTAATAATAAGAGCCGTTTTCATTTTCTTTTACTACTGGTGTTTATTTTAATCCCACGTCGAGATCTTCAGTTATTTACTTTAATCAACACTTTCTTTTATACCTTCTTTTTTACGCCTACGCCGACATAAAGTTTCGACATATATAATCTTTACTTCTATATCTATATCTATCTATACTAATATTATTATATTATAAAGAAGTAAAGTTTGTGTGTTTGTTAAATTGTAAGGGATAATCTCGGGATCTACTGAACCGATTTTAAAAATTCTTTCATTAATAGAAAACCACATTATTGCTGAGTGTCATAGGTAAAAAGGTGTCATATGTGAGTGTCTTATATAAAAAACCGAAAAATAATAAGGCTTTTACGTGGTCGGAAAAAACGGTCGAATGAAAGCGTTTCTTACGAACGCTGCCTTAACTATGAAAGATATATTTTTGAGTTCTATAGAAAATATGTGGAGCTTGAAAATGCCTACAAAAAAGTCAACGACAGCATATGTATAACTTTTATATTTAAGTTACAAAAAGTATTTTTTTTATTAGTATAGATAATTTAATTTTTAATATTAATAAAATAAATGCCCAACGAAGTGTGCCGGGTCAGCTAGTAATCTATATTTCTAATTTATATAAATTACGTGTCACGTTGTTTGTGCGCCGATGGACTCCTAAACTACTTAAACGATTTTAATCAAATTTGCACACCGTGTGCAGTTTGATCCAACTTGAAAGACAGGATAGCTTACATCTTAATTTATCCCGATATTCAAACGGGATCGGGAGTTACGCGGGTCAAACCGCGGAGCGCAGCTTAGTTTCAGTATAAATAGCTGAAAAACAAATGACCATGAGACGTCACGTATCGCCATACCACAGCCATACCTCAAACTATGACCTTTGTTGGACGCAGATTGATACGCGCCGAACGCATCGAATTTTTGCCGTTCACGGAAAAAGGTATCTTATAATAATAGATAAGGTATCTACATTTATATTTCCGATGACGTCATCAGAGTCGTCCGCATCGTCAGAGGCGGCTGACTCTGAAATGAATAAATGTACCTTATCTCTATTATTATAAGTTACCTTTTTCCGTGGACAAAAATTCGATACGTTCGACGCGTATCAATGTGCTACCACCACAAATGTGAACTTTCATGGTGGGCGGAAACCTAAAAACAAAAAAAAAACGGCCAAGTGCGAGTCGGACTCGCGCACTAAGGGTTCCGTACCATTATATTCTGGTTTAGTATGTGTTGTTAAAGCGGCAACAGAAAGACATCAATGTGAAAATTTCAACTGTCTAGCTATCACTGTTTATAAGATACAGCCTTGTGACAAACAGATAGACAGACGTTTATACCTATTGGGTACGGACCCCTAAAAAAAAAACTTTGACCTTTAAGGCTGCTTATGCTGCCAAACTCAACGCGCCAGAAATACCCGTCGCTTACAACTAATATTGTTGATTGTAACGAATGTGTTTTGTTTTCTCAAAAGTGCTGAGATGGAATTGTACGTGCAATTTTTACTGATAATTTGAGGTAATTTCGAGGCGAAAATTCTTTGTCATTTCAAAGCTAGACTAGTTTTAATTCTTAATTTTAAGATAGCTTCAAAACTATAGGTAATTTTTGGCTCAAAATCACACCAAAATGTCGGTAAAAATCTCACCTACAATTCCATCTCAGCACTTTTGAGAAAAATAAAACACACTCGTAACAATCAACAATTTTCACCGACGAAGGCGACCGGTGCCAGTAGTAACTATTTAGTAGGCTGTGTACCAAGGTCGTTGGCGTATGGACCCCCCTTAAAAAAACACGACAGATGTTTCATATTTTAGTTTATATCATAAATATTCTACAAACACGAAATTAAAAGCTTTGTTTTACAAAAAACATACCTAAATATGAAAGCTCTCATGTACGAAATAAATATTCTGAGCTATGAAAATAAATGCTCACTTTATGAGGGTTGCTGTGTTCGTAATATAATTTTTAGTGTTAATATTAAACTAAAAGTGACTGCCATTTTATTTATGAAACTGAACTTTTAAAGCGAACAAGCAGATGTGATAAACCCTATGTTTCTCTTGTGTCTTCTCCTCATTGGTGGGCGCGTTCCGAAGACACATATCCTAACTTAGTTCTTAAGACGTTTCGATGTGATTTCATGGGAATGATTCCAAATGACTTTGACCTAGTCAGGCTAAAGTTTAATCTATTATCCGTTCATCTGCCTGGTCAACATTTTAGGAAATAGGATGGTTGTACGTTTACAAGACTTAACATACATAATCAATTAAAAAAAATTACCCGTTGTCTGGTTATCATAACACGTAGTATTTATTATTGCATCCCACTTAATTTCCTAAGTTTGAACACCCTACCCTTCACGTTCCTCAACTTCTTGTCCATCCAAAGGTTCCCTGGAAGAGATCGCTTTGAGCGATAAGATCACCCTTTTAACACTTAAACTTATACTAGATAAGCTTTGTTTTTTATTTAATGTAATTTAAAAATGGTGTTTACAATATAGAATTTATCTATGTATCTATAGTTGCTTAGCTTGGGTTATTTTGCTGTGTGAAATGTCCTGCAATATGTATTTATTTAACAAGCGACCCGCTCCGGCTTCGCACGGCTATATTATGCATGTATTATACATATAAACCTTCCTCTTGAATCACTCTATCTATTAAAAAAACCGCATCAAAATATAGCCTAGTCCTACCTAACCTACCTAGTCAAAGGATTAAACTTTATCGTTCGAAATCCACGTTATTTCTATAAATACCTTACCTGTAAACCCAAAAGTATGTTACCAAATGGAAAGTTTCCCCCGAAATCCCTAAAGTTTAATTAATTAAAATGTTTATTTTTACCTTTCGAAAGGTTGTTTTAGGAATTCCGTGAGTGCTTGGAAAAAATATTTTTACTTACTTACCTACACAAATTAGAGTAATGGAGCATGAGTGAGTTTAGTACCTCTGCCCTCGATTTAAGTATATTGATTTAAAGGTAAACATGAAAAATAAATAAAAAGGTAGGTATTTGGTCTGAAACGACACGTCACAAACACAGATTTTGGTCTGTACCTACTACAAAGGACGGAAAGTACTTGAATCACTACATAGTATAAAACAAAGTCGCTTTCTCTGTCTCTATATCCCTATGTATGCTTAGGTCTTTAAAACTACGCAACGGATTTTGATGCTGTTTTTTAAATAGATAGAGTAATTCAAGAGAAATGTTTATATGTATAATACATGCATAATATAGCCGTGCGAAGCCGGGACGGGTTGCTAGTAAAATATAAAATTATCAAAATATGTCCCATTTCTTTCTATTTAATGTTTTTTTGTAAACTTCCTACAAAAGACCCGCGAACGGGAAGTTCTGAAAAAAAAATACTGAAAAAGAATCCTGACTTCTTTAGAACTTTAATAAAATCAGTACCGTCGTCAAAAAACCTGTCAGTGCAAAAAAAAATAAAAGTCACCCGCCTCGTTTTACGTACCTTTCTCAACAAGTAAATGGAACTTAAATGAGATTGCCAAAGTAAACAGACACACGGTTGTAAAATCAAGTTAAACAAAACGTTGTAAAGTGGCAGCTGGCACCACTGTTCCAACTTGATAACCAACTTTAATGAACTAGAACAGCAGTTCCTGTGCTCACAACGATGTAAACAACATACTTACTTACCTACTCCAACGTACGTACAGTATGGGTCATAAGTAAATGATCAGTTTGTTACAATAGTACTATCAACAAGTATTGGAGTTACGACCTTCTTCTAATAGACGTTACACACAAACTTAAATACTTAAATTAAAAGTACTCAGTGTGATTATTATTTTCAACATGTTAGCTATGTCTTTAGTTGTTTGAGTGGTATAAGCCGCCACCCGCTACACCAACCGACCGTGGGTTCGAACCACAGGTTACGATGTTATAATGTTCAAATAATGCTGCACAGGATTGTAAACGTTACGGTGGGTAGAGACTTTTGACCGTGGATTGTACCTATTTGTGACTATTTTCTATTCTGTGCCTTTATATACTAGACCTAGCTGCGCTCCGCGGTTTCGCCCGCGTTGAATAATAGCAATTATGCGAAAAAAAAAATTCTATTGTTAGACATAAAACCTACTTACATCTCACTTACATACAACGTTTCGCATGCGAGAAATTCGCGCAAATGTACGAAACGACACTTAATTTTGAGCATTTCGAGAAAAAATATGTCTCAAATGGCCTCAAGTCAGCTGTCAATTTCCATATTTTGCAGAACTTACTGTGATCGTTTGAATTATTTATGTTTAAAGAAAATATAGCACTGTATTTTTTAAAAGAGCACACTTGGGAAATAACGAGTCTCTTTGAAGTTTAGTTTCAACAGAAGGTAAATAAAGGGTGACAATGATATCAAATATGTTTCGAGAAAACAGTGCAAAAGTTGTATTTTACTCTTTGGTTACAAACAAAAGAAAAATTAAGTAAATAGATATTTTATTTTATGTTTTTCGGATGTTGAAATGCTTATCACAAAGGTTATGTTAACATTTCTTTATGATAATGTAAAATAAAAAAATTGAATATTTTAGACGCTCTATTGCAATGGTCGAAGATTGCACGTATCGCCGTCTAACCCTAAACTACCCCAAACCAATATGGGTGCTAGACTTCATATAGTTATCAGACCAGAAACTTAATATATTTGTAGAACATACTAATTAAATGTATTAAGCTATTGCATAGCTTTCATCGCGGGCTTTGAGCGCGGCGACCGAATCAAGATTTTTTTTTCTCGGTGGTTATCAAACGAATAGAGGTCGTCAATCGACAACGGTTGCTAACATTATAATCTCTTTAACCAGATATAGTCATCTACAATCAATGGCAACATCTAGGTTCATAGTCAAGAATGACGACCTCTGTGGCGTATCGGGCGAACACCCGCTTGCGACGCAGAAGGTTGCGAGTTGCTTAGCTTAGGGCTGGATGGCGCTGTGTAAAATGTTCTACAATATATTATAATAAATATTAATAGAAGAGCTGAAGTTATTATGCTTGTTATAAAGACAGCTGTCCATTTGTTACAGGTATTGGGCTCGGAGACCGAATGGCACTTCGCGCACCGCGGACTGCCGCACGCGCGTCCACGCCGTTCCATCGCACACACCCGACTACTCAAACAACATCCCCTTGTGAGTGAAATATCTATTTTGAAGTTATACTTCTTTAGGCGCGTTATCAAAAAATGATGAGAGTGAATTTTTATGATGCGCGCGCAGCACTGTCACACGGAAAATTCACATGTTGAAGTTGTCCGCAAACCGCTAGATGACAGCTGTCATAAAACCAAATAGTTTGCATAAGTATATCTACTTCCTACGTGAAACTGAAAAAGAGGTTAGTACAAAGAGGTACTACATAATTATTTTAATGTAATTAATTATTTTTATGTGACTGGAAAATTATTTCTTAATGATGCCACAGAAGTATAACTTCTCACGCGCGTACATAAGTACACGCACCCATTTTTTTATTCATCTACAACATTTTAGAACCCATCTGGCAATATTTTAAGAACCATCTGTTTTTACTGTTGCTTCAACCATAAAAGTCGTAGACCGTGATGTAAATACCTAATTTTTTAAGAAGTGCTCGAGCAGTGTTTTTTCTAATCCGCCTCGTCTAAAATCTAAGCGGATTAGGACGTGCTTTAGTAAAGTTAAGTAAATATTAACATCTTATAGAACTTAAATAAATATCTTAAACTAGCTAGGTATGACGACGTAATACAAATATGAGCTGGTCCCTAATATCGAAGGATTATACGTCCCATAACCTTTATTTATCGAGAAAAAAGGGCTTCAATGACGATCAAGCGAACAAGCCTCATGCTTAATATTGCAATCCACGAGCTTTACAAAAACGAAATGTAAAAAAAAAATATAATTTTGGAACTCCGGATCATGACTACTTGCATGGGTCAAACATTAAAGGAGACTAAGATCAGATCTATTTCCGATGAATTAAAGCGGCCGAATGGTTTCTTTTGACTAGCAAACAAGACTCAGACTGACGGACTGACTGTCTTTAAATGTCCCCCTTCCCCGACATTGACTTGAAGAAATTCGGAAACCATAACCAGGCGACTTGGGGCACTTGCAACAATGATATTTCATGCCAAGTAGACGGGCACCAACAAATTTCAATCAATATGGGTAACTCCATAACTATTACGTATGATCGTTTAACCTCTTTGATGCAGACAGATTAAACTTTCTTAAGTTGGCTTAAGATTTGATCCTTAGGTACACATCCTAACTTAGTTTTTAAGACGATTTTTTGTGGTCTTTATACAAATTTTAATGTATTAAGCATCCAAAGAAATAAAAAAATTTGACTTTGACTTTGGTACGTCGTCGGCATTCTAAATTTCAACAATTTGACGCTACAAGCTTTGAAACGTTACTCCTATCAGCCATACAAAAGGGAGATAGGGTATGAATTCAAAAGACGTGTATCAAAGGGCTTTTATGGCGTACCAACATATTTGCTGTTGGCGCGACATTTCGAAGAGTATAACATTTTTACTCACTAGCTTTTGCCCGCGATTTCGTCAGCGTGGGAGTTTAATTTTCTATAATATTTCTATCTTTTCTTAGAAGATGTCTACGATAAAACAGCTATTTGTATGCCAAATTTTAGCCAGATACTTACATTATACTGTGCGTTTAAATTTATGTAGATTTGTTTTAATAATACTCGGTTTTGTGATGTTCTGAATGAAAATTCCGAATTAAAATTTATATGGCGAAAATTCAGAATACTGTGACACAGCTATAGTTTTCTTAAATTCGAAAACGTTTGTATTATTTTAATAATCTATGTGCAATCTTCATTTAAAAACATCGATGAATAAAATGAATAATGGATATTGAGTGCTACGATCTACATCTCAAAGTATAAAAAGATGGTACTTTAGCATTTTAAATTGATCTTCAAAGATAAAAGAAGTCGTTTGATAAGTTTAAAAAAGCTTTCATTTAGTTTAGCCTGTCAGAGAGAGAGAGAGAGGGGGCCATATTACTCGCAGAGTTACCTTGCCAGACCAATTTATTTCAACAACACAACGACACAAGTCAAGAAATAAAATTATGTCAAATAATTCAGTAGAACTTATCAATCTTTTGAGTGATTTTTTTCTATTGGTGTTTTTTTCGGCTTACCTTTAAGAAAGGTTCACCTCTCGCTACTGGTAAGTAACTCCTCAAGATTAAATTCACATAGACGATGTGTTTCGACATTTTTTCCGCTAAGTCCCCTTGTCAACCCGCGATAAGGAACTTCGTTCCTAAAAAGGGAAATGTAAACCTTAACATTAAACGACAGAAAGTCCGGTGGTATATGCAACATAGAAACTAGAACGAACACAATTAGATTCACAAAATGTCAACTGAATCATCCATCATTGTAATCCTGTATTAGCCTCTATAGCTTGTTACTGTACTTGGATTATTGGAACTCAGATTAAAATCAGCATTAATTGAACGTAATTATGTAATAGGAAGATTAATTGCCAACTGTGATTCAAAGTTAACTTGATTAAAATCATTATTGGAGCTAGGTATTTATATTAGGTAGTGTACCGTAATTAGACCTCTCTATCTATAATCATTACATAGTATAAAACAAAGTCACTTTCCGCTGTCTGTCCCTATCTCAGAACAATAAGTTATTGTTCTGAGGTCCCTATTTATGCTTAAATCTTTTCTTTTGTTTCAGTTTTGATCGGTTTTTGTTTCCATTTCGATAGTTTTTTACTTGAACTAGGGGGATGGATAAAATTGAAAAAATCTAAAATAGTTTAGTTGCTTAACGGTTCCCCTGGGGGAGCATACGAAACCTTCCGAACCTGGGGGGACCGTTGATCGTGAAATAGTTAAGGCCGCCCTTTGTAACATTTAGACTTAAGCTTTTTTTTATTATTAATGTTTTTTTGTAATTGGTGTTTACAATAAAGAATTTATCTATCTATAGTTTTTGACCGTTTACCCTAGGGCAATCGTGTGGGGGACCTTAAAATCATTTTTACAATAAGTATTTCTTCGCCAGGTCCACACAGCAGTCCAACAGACTGGCTTTAAGCGTGTCAAGCGGGGGTATAGACCGCTCCACCTCCCTGAGACCATCAGGCCCGCAGCGGAGCCCCGCGACCCCTACTTCCCTTTACAATGGTATCTGAAGAACACCGGCCAGAACGGCGGGAAACCGAAGCTGGATTTAAACGTGGAGGCTGCGTGGTCGCAAGGTTACACCGGAGTTAATGTTACCACTGCTATTATGGATGATGGTGAGTTATAGAATTATAATTTACCTTAGAATTTGGGGAGATTGGCCGTCGCCTCTGGGACAGGGGGTTTGATCCGCGTTCCGGGGCATTCCTGGTGCAAAGGCTGTCGATAGCGGTTCAGCGGGGTAACGCTGCTTGCATATTGTCTAGCTTTGCACCGGGTACGTTGGGGAGGGGTCTGTTTGATTAGGGTTAGTTGGTTTTTATTTTTGTGTTTAATTTAATTTTATGTTTAGTTTTAAGTACTTAAATCGTTTTTCATTAATTATCTTTCTAAAAATATTGTAATAGCGATTCTAATAAAAAGCGATGCTAATAAAAAATTATAGAATACTAGCTTTTGCCCGCGACTTCGTCCGCGTAGAAGTCGGAATATGGACCGAGGAATCACGTTGTCCCATAAAAACTCCCCTTCCTTTTCCCTCTTAAGGGGTATAATTTCGAAAAAAACACATTTCTAATCGGATGCCTAAGTCATACAAAGAACATACCCTCCAAGTTTCAGGTCTCTTGACGATCAGCGGTTTCGGTTGTGCGTTAATCCGTCAGTCAGGACAAAACATTTTATATGCACAGACTAGCTGCGCTCCACAGTTTTACTCGCGTTGGAGTATCTTCAAAAGTGATATTAATTTCCTACAAATTAGTAGTACGAACAACCAACTTTAACAACACTTTTTACCCCCTAAGAGATTGATTTTTCAATTTTTTTTCTGTGTTTCAGAGATTTTTTGGTTGGTCTTTTCGTCTGTTATTTATAAATACACAAAACATCTCTATTAGAGCCAAGTCTATTTATTAAAACAATTGCTAAGGTGTTTGCGTAATCAAAATACTTATGTCTTAAAGTGTGGACTTATGAGTGGGTATCGCCCACATTTTTAACAAAACAAATATTTGTTTTATGATATTATCATCACACCTTGAAGTTATTTTTATTATGTCAACGGTACAAGTTGGAAACAATAAATAAATTATAAAGGTTCCTTTTTGACCTTTTGAGGTACGGAACCCTAAAAATAACAAAATAAAATGTTATAAAAATTGAACAATGCTTAAGGGTTCAGTACAACCTCAACTCAAAGGTTAAATAATATAGTTAAGTTACACGCTACTTTCCTTAAATGGATTGCCGTATAATTTCAAATTTGATTAAGTCTAAAACACCTGCCCTTAACCGACTCCTTAAGGTGAAAGGGTACCGGCTCTCTCTCCATACAAATATCGACTGTTTCCTCCCTGGATAATGACACTAGCACAAATATTTTTGTTGCACAAAACCACTGCCATAGCTATGCTCCTATGTCTTGGATTTTTTAATTTTCTAATAATTATAGAAATTAAGATTTAAAAACAAAAAAAAAACTTATGGCCATGGTCATGGCAGTTATAAATTTTATACAACAAATATATTTGCTATAGTGTCTTTATCTAGGCAGGAAACAGTCGACTACGTTTGTATGGAGAGAGCGTCGGTACCCTTTCCACTTAAAGCTTCTTATTTAAAACATTATTAGGTAAAGTTATGATGAAATTTAAACTTTCCTTCTTGTCCTTATAGCTGGCATTTAATATCACTAATAGCGGTAATAGACCGTTTAATAAAATATAATTACCGCGCTAAGTGTTAGTTAGTAAAAAATATAGAAGCTTAGTTTTAAAGGGATTATTTTTTATTAAATTTTCACTTAACTATTTTAATATCACAAGATAGGTTTTATAAATTGTGATATGAATTCTTGTAATCTGATAGGTCCTGAACATTCCGTGATTGTTCTTGTTTATTTTTAATGAAAATTGTTAATCAGTTCGGTAAGTCGAACATCGTTTGTGTCGAAAAAAATATTATTTACTAGATAACTTATTGGTACTCAGTAAACTTATTTCTATTTTTTGCAGGAGTGGATTACATGCATCCAGATTTGAAGTATAATTACGTAAGTATTCTGACAATGTTACTAATCAATCGAACGCAGAATATACAATATATTGGCTGATAGTTGCTTATAAAGATATCAAGCTTACAGAAGCTTGTTTGTATATCTATTAGCTCTCATTTAAATGTTCGTGAAAATGTGTCTCTGCCGCGCCGCGGATAGCTTGGAAATAGCTTTGGGTATGGCCTTTTAAATCATACTTATAACGTCTCATTCAGGGATATCATGTGATCAAAACATAGTTAGGTAGTGAAATATATTCGCTGACTTTTCATGTTTGCAATCTGTGTTCGCCTTTAGCTATATGTAGGTCCTTATTTGTAGAGAAATCTCTCGAACTGAAATTCCTTTTACGTCGAGCCGTTTGCGTTTTCCTTGTAAGCCGAAACCTCAAAGAAATTCTTTAAATATTAAGGTCAGTTGCTCCTCCTGTAAGTGAATCCCTGCCGGAAGTTTCATGTAAATAAACTTTGAGAGAAATGTTTATTTATTTTGAAAGCTTTCTTTGAATCACTAAGACACTTTCTAAGACACAAAAAAATCTGTTTGCTTTTAATATGAACGAACGATTTATTTTACGAATAGTTTGAATTTAGAGTAGTTACTTACCTAGACAGTGTTGCCAACTCAAATTTAAAAACGATAGACCTACAAACGTCACATGTTTGCTCTGACTAAACTAAAAAAAAGTTACCGTATAAAATGTAAAAAAAAACCAAATTAGATGCTTTTATATTTGCACATATTTGGCCTTCTTAGGTGCATATTTTAGCGGTTATTATTTGCACATATTTGAACTTTTAGTGCATATTTTACTTAATGCATGAAATCCGATGTCTATCTTATAATATCACGTTTGTATGTAAAATATACGTTCATATTTACCAACAAACCAACAATACAATTGTAAAGGTAAGGGTAAGAAATCTTTCAAAGTTTTCCCTTTTGCGAAGCTTTCTGAACACATTCACATTTTATCCAGTTATATTAATATCATTTTATCGTTCCAAAATATTGTCGAAATATGATAATTCTAACACAATAGTCGTTTACGAAGCTAAGCGTAGGACGAGAACGGAAATTGTTATTTCATACTGACAGATTTTCCGGATATTTAAAGAAGTTCCATTTCTAGGGAACGGAAATTAATGTTTTCTTTTAAGTAGATAAGTTTTTATATGTCTCAAAGGTCAAGACTGGAGCCGTCTTTCTTATCACTACATAGTATAAAACAAAGTCGCTTTCTCTGTCCCTATATCCCTTTGTATGCTTAAATCTTTAAAACTACGCAACGGATTTTGATGCGTTTTTTTTAATAGATAGAGTGATTCAAGAGGAATGTTTAAATGTATAATACATGCATAATATAGCCGTGCGAAGACGGGGCGGGTCGCTAGTTTAGTATAAAGGAAGGAATGAATTCTATGATACAGATTGCTATGATACAGATAGAACTTTAATTTAATTTTACAAATGATAGGTCAGCGTTTGGCGTTTGTAGTCTAAATGAAATATTTAAATAGGCCTTCTTTCCTAAACTATAAAAAGAATGTAAAGAGATAGCGAAAAATGCTTAAGAAGTTTCGTACTCGATTCTGACATAAATCAAAACGTTATTAGATGTTTGGTAAAAGCACATGTAAAAGCATTGTCCTGGCTAAGAAGTGGAAAATCTTTATTTTGTATCAATCGAGAGTGTTGCTGATAGAAATCAATTCCTGGAAACAAAACATAGTACTTAGGTAAAGGAAATTAAAGAATTATTATTGTAGTCTTCTGTAATGAAAGAAATTTAATTTAAAAAACTCGCTCTGAATATAAACGTTAATATTGCTCCGTTCTGACAGATTAAAGTTTTCTTGGAAATAATGTTCTTGTTTATTCTTATTCATTTGGTTTTCTTAAAGATAAAGATAAAGATATTTATTTGCATAAAGTATGGTAAGTACAGATCTTAGGATTAAAAGTTTCACATACTTTGCCAACTCTTGGCATGCAAACTTAATTAGTGAGTCATCAGCAGTTAGTGGCAAAAAATAATAATATTATTAGATTTAAAAAAATTGTACATAATTCATAATAATTTTTTTTTAAATAAATGTCAGTTAATATCCATATAATATCTCTGTCCTTTTAAATTTAAAAATTCTTGTATCGAGTAAAAACGTTTATCGATCAGCCAAGTACGTAAGTGAAGATGTTTGTAATAGACTCGGGTAGAAGCCTTTAAAAATAATAAAAAGTGAAAATAAATAATAGTAGGATGAAACCCATTAGAAATCGATTTTCTCGATCGGTTTTTTGCATTTTCTGAGAAGATTTACTAGAGTAACATATATATTTTTTTCACCATCGGAAAGTAGAGATTTCAGCGAACAGATAGCCTACAGACTTTTTGAAAAAAAGCTGATATTTTGAAGGGTGAATTTTCGATTGAAAATTAGGGTGTTTTTTCGATATTAATTCAAAATAAGGTGAAAATATAAATATTTCTAATCAAATAAATTACAGCGTATTTGGGACATAAAAAGGTAAGTTTTCACCAAATTTCGTGAAAAAAAATCATTTTTGTAAAAGATAAACATAAAAAACCAAAAACTTAGTTTTTTGAATTTTTCACATAAATTTTGAGGTTATGTGAAAAAAGTGTGAATACAAAAGTTTTAGATCTTTTTATTACCTACAACTTTGCCATTAGAGTTTTTTCCATCGGACTTTTAGTTTTGCCGGAAATCGAGATAAACCGTTTTTGACGTGATAACGTTTTATAAATTGGTGAACACCTGTCAGTTCAAAAAAGTGTGACGTCACGCGTCGTTACTGGAACGCCTCATCGGTTGGTTGTAGTCCAGGGAAGGTTTAAACGGTGAGAATTTAAAGATCGGACTTACGCGGGTGAAACCGCGGGTCGCAGCTACATAAAAATACAGTACATAAAAATAGCTAAATTAAATTAAATTTTCAAAAAAGGTATAAAAGCCCAGGCTACCGATGGTTAGGGCCGCAGAGAGAGTAATATTCTCTAACGATACGTGCCGTATCCAGGAGGACTTCAGAATCTGACCCTTGACCCTTGACTTCTTGTTTTTATTATTGACTGGGGTCAAACTCTCCAAATATACACTTACCTATATCAATCAAAGATCGAAGACATCTTGACATATAAAACATTGACGTCTAATTTCATTACACTACTCTATGGATATAAGTATACTTACATACTGAACCTCTTAGCTTAGGCAATTAGATGAAGGCACTCAATGCTAACCGAGTTGTACTTAGATTATATTACGAGTTTATAAGCCATGAGTCTCTAATACTAATAGATTAATGAAATATAACTAACTTTATTTTGGGTTTAAGAGCTCAAACGTATTGGTATAACGTTTTTTTTTTGTTTCAGAATGCAGAAGCATCATACGATTTTAGCAGTAATGATCCTTTCCCATATCCGAGATACACAGATGATTGGTTTAACAGGTAAATTATTTAATATTTTCAAGTATATATTTAACGGTTTTTTTAAACCGACTTTTAAAAGTAAGCAAGAAATCACTACATGGTTTTAGGTATAGGTATATTAGAACGTTCAAAATCCCAACCCAGGAGTTTGTATTTGGCTAAAAAAAACATTTTTCTTTTAATTTTCTTTCTAAATAAAGAAATTAAAAATGTTCTCAAAAATTAAAAAGAAAGTTCTCTGGAGTACAATTCAAGTAGCTCCATTGGTCAGAACCCGGATACGGTTAAGCGGAGGTAGTCGGTTCAAACCCCACCGAGAACATCACATTTTGAGAATGATTTAAAAAAAAATAACAACATAAAATGCGGTTTCATTACAATGTAATTTAAAAAATATACAACCATTTCAAATAAAGGTTCCGGTATGTTTTAAGAAATAAAACAATTTATTGCGTTGGTCACTAATCCGACCAACCCGATGGCACCAAAGCTTCAAAACGTAGTGAACGTGGTGAAAAGGACTTAGGCTACTTACAGATTAGGATCGCAAAACCCTCTAAGCCGGACGTTGACGGGCGAAAAATGGGTTGGAATCCCTATCTAGCTACGAATTGTTGAATAGAGCTTACCTAGTTGAGGGAATGGAGGACTAATACAATTTCTTTGGTTTCTGCCTCAATGTTTTACTCGGGGTAAGACTAGGGTTGCCAACAATAATGTTAAAAATAGTACTATTTTTCACCACATTATACTTTTTACTGTTGAACAAAAATAAAGTTTTCACGTCATTGCTGATGTCACATAGACCTAATTAAAAAGTAAACGTATATGGTGTGCGTGCGTGCGGTCATTGGCGGTCAAATTATTAAGAAATAGTAAAATTCAAAGAAATAAAAAAAAATATTAATTATAAAATGAACTTTTCATTTATTTATTCAACTTAATTTTTTTATTGTGGAGAGGCATTTGAAAGTTTGAAAATATATAAAAGCGGTAAAGCTATTGCATCCAATCCATCGGATGCCTATTATAACGGTTATCTCCATAAAAAAAAGTGCGATCCGTCCATTGGTTTGAGATGTGCTTTGTCAGTCATTTTATTATTAAATCTAATGATTTTTGTTCTAAATTATAACCTTCATTATATGTAAACGTAGCAGAAATTAATGTTGGACGACCCAGTTGGCACAATGGTCACCATACCGGACTGTCAAACACAGGGTTACGGATGCGATTCTCGACTCAGACAAGTATAATTTTGCTTAGATATTTGTCTGTGGTCTGGTTGTTTATATGTATTACAAGTATATATTTACAAAAGAAAAGTATATAAGTAGTATATCCGTTGTCTAGCACTCATCAACACAAGTCTAGCTACTTTGCTTGGGGATAGATGGCGAAGTCTGAAATGTCCTGCAATATTTATCTGAAGAAAATTTACCATGTTTTCAAAGCCTACTTATGACTATTTCTTTACTGTTCGCAGTCACGGAACGCGATGTGCAGGGGAGGTGGCAGCAGCACGAGACAATGGTGTCTGCGGTGTGGGAGTCGCTTATCATTCTAAAGTCGCTGGTAAGTTAAATACCAATTAAATCTACGAGCAGGTTATATCAGATCTTCATTATGCCATCCCATTCTCGAGATACAGAGGGGGTCTGCTGAAGTCACATGACGCCAGAGTCACTAAAAAGCCGCGCTAAAACGCGGAATCGACTTTTCTTACTTAGCGACTAATAAATACATGATTGTTTATTTATATCTCACAAAGGATACATAACCTACTAGGATAATGGTATCTTGCTTCATCAGTCTTTGCAGTAGTTACATGTAGAAGTTTGAAAAATGTCCTAAATGTCATCTCTATTACTTGTAAGTTTAATCATCAACAAACCATCGTTCTAGAAGAAAGTCTACTATAGTCACTTCCCTATACCTTATTTGTGTAAAAGCGTTATCGAAGTAGCTTGATATCTATAACACGTTCAAGGATGTGGTAATTCAAAGTTGCCTATCTCGTAGGGAAAGTTTTAATTAACTTCAGGCTAAGGTACCTTTTACACTATGCAACGGTAATCGAATCGAGTCAACTTGGCGGCTTTCAGCTCGCACGCCATCCGAGCGCACTATACAGGGTTATTGGTAATTATAGTAGCAAGCCGTTGAGGGCTACTTCTGTGCACCTGAACAAACAACTTTTGTTCTAGGACTTTTGAAAATTCGAACATTTTTTTGAAAATTTTGAGGTTAGGTTTACCTGAAAATCAGCTGTTCCATACACGGAGAGGTCATTAAGCTTAAAATTTTACTTATTTTTTAAGTTTTATCTACTGTTCTTAATCTGAATGGCCTTTGTTGTTTGTTGTTTTAAATTGTTTTAAAAAATCATTTCAAATTTACATAACCTCAAAATTTTCATATTTTTTTTCGAATTTCCAAAAGTCGTAGAACAAAAGTTGTTTGATAAGGTGCACAGAAGTAGCTCTCAACGGCTTGCTACTATAATTACCAATAACTCTGTATTATGTTGTCTTCCGATATTAGTGGACTTGGATCTACCAATAATGGTTCGATTGATAGAACAGCAGACAGTTTGATTTGCCCGTGGTTCGATTGGAACTCCGGTGATTGAACCACGGCCAATAAACGCTAAAATTGCTCAGTCGATTGACGTTTGTGTTCTGACACCTCTGCAGAAAGACCAAAATCAAAGTATTTTAGAATGAAGATTGTCTACTTTAATGAAAACGAAATAGCGCCATCTATGAAAAAACCGGTCAAGTGCGAGTCGGTGTCGCGCAAGAAGGGTTCCGTACAAAAAATATATGTTGTGTTATAGTGTTATAGCGGCAACAGAAATACATCGTCTGTGAAAATTTTAACTGTCTAGCTATCACGGTTCATGAGATATAGCATGTTGACAGACAGACAAACAGTCTTAGTAAAAGAGTCCCAGGTCAAATCAAATTACTGTGTCGCTGTGAGGCGCTATTTATAGCTTTGTAAGAAAATTGACTCAGTCCAAGTGGACTCATATAGAGATCGTACGAGTGTACTCGTATAGTGTAAACCTCGCTTTAAGAGGAAAGGGTACCGGGGGCTTTCTCCATACAAACTATTACAAACGTAGTCGACTGTTTTCTCCCTGGATAATGACACTAGAGCAAATATTTTTGGTGCATAAAACTTATAACAGCCATGACCATGCCCCTATTTTTTGTTATTTTTTATTCTTTTTTTTATTTTTATTTTAATTTCTATGATAATTAGAAAATTAAAAAAACCAAAACATAGGGGCATAGTCATGGCAGCTATAGGTTTTATGGCACAAAAATATTTGTGCTAGTGTCATTATCCAGGGAGGAAACAGTCGACTACGTTTGTATGGAGAGCGCGCAGGTACCCTTTCACCTTAAGGATATACGCAACAAATTCTAAACACATTAGAAACAAGTTTAAATGTTACCTTAAGTTATAGGTAAGTAGGTAGCTACAGTAATGTCTTGTAATGTTTTGTATGCAAAAGGGGAATATCAAATAATAGTTATACCTACTATTACCAAACTAACTTTACCCGGCGGGTTTACACAATTATTAGATACCAATTGAAGTGTTCGTGGACTTTAAACATACGTAACGTGATTTTTCCCGTGCCGGACGGAACGTGATATTTTTATATGAAACGCTGTCAAGATATTGTCACGTTCCGTCCGGCACGGGAAAGATCGTATGTTTAAAGTCCACGAACAATTTATGAACAATGCACGTCTCGTTCCCGTCCCGTCCGAGGTTTTTCCTGTTACTTATGCAACGACCTTAAGTCTCCGTTTTTCTTGATTACAATTAAAACCTTTATTGTGTTTTTATTAGTTACAACTTAATTAAATAAAAAAAACGTGTGGCACTCGGGAACTGCCGCGGTAAAGCTATTGCATCGTGCGAGCTTCGTACAGTCGTACCATATACATACATGTTAAGCGAACGCTCGGCCTACCTACATGGTAGGCGGAGTAGGGTGTTAGGTTTTAATTTCGTTACGGAATTTCTTGATTCGGTCGCCGCGCTCAAAGCCCGCGATAAAAGCTATGCAATAGCTTAAAAAAAAGTTGTAGTTTTATCACAAAAAGAAAAGCTCATTTTACCAACTTTCATGTAAACCTGTCCAGTAGTTTCAGAGCCTATTAAATTAAAATAAAAAATAATTAAATCTTTCCTCTTTATAATTTTAGTATATGTAGATATGAAACAATTAATTATCTCAAAATATCTTCGTAATAAAATCCAAAATACTCGCTTTAATTAGATAGTAGGTATTTCGTTTGACAGAAATTCGACGTCTAAAACGATAATTAACTATTGGACTCCAATAGAAACCTTGAATAGAAATTTAATGAATTCCTTAGTCAAATAAGGATCAATTTATTAGAGGAAGTAATTGGACAATTTGTTTGATAAACAAGATGATCATTAAATAGGTACTTAACTCAATTATGTGCTAATTGAACACAGACGTCTGTAAGTAGGTAAATCTCAATTATTTTAGAGCAGTGTTTTTCAACGTGGGGGTCAACAGGAAAGTTGCAAAAAGTTGGGAAAGCTACTGCAGTAAAAAAAATAAAGGTTTAAAAATAATTCAGATTCAGATTTATTTATTTGCCAAAATACAGTACAGCATACAGCAGATCTTAAAAAATAGTAAATAATTTAAAAATAAAGTAGTAAGTAAGTAGTAAGTAATAGTGTATTGTGTAATAATATTGAGAAAAATGGTAACTAAAGGACATAATCATTTGTAATTCTGTGGTGCAATTCTGTTCATCATTCCGAAGATCCTTACCAAATTTTTCTGAGGTAACTCCTTTCCAGCATACAAAAAAATCATCTCAATCGGTTTAGCCATCTTCGCATAATCGCGTAACACACATACAAAAAAAATGTACAGTCGAAATGAGAACCTCTTCCTTTTTGGAGTCGGTTAAAAAGCAACGGGGGCCATGAAAAAAAAAACACTGTCTTAGAGAATAGTAATAATATTTCCATCCAAAGGTAGCTTGGAAGAAAACAGCTTTTAGCGAAAAGGCCGCCTATTTGTGGAACTAATACTTTCTAGCTAACTTTACTCTGTGTATATCGCGTTCTATGTATCTTTCTGTGTTGAACAAATCTATCTAATATTGCCCTTTTTATATCGTCAAAAACTGTAATTACAATTAATTACATTAAACATGTATTATATAAAATAAATAAATAAATTATATTGCAGGACATTCCACATATCGCCATCTAGCCCCAAGCTAAGTAACTGGACTTGTGTTATGGGTGGTAGACAACGGTTATTACTACTTATATACTTTTCTTTTGTAAATATATACTTACTAGCTGCCCTCCGCGGTTTCACCCGCGTAACTCCCGATCCCGTGGGAATATCGGGATGTAAGCTATCCTATCTCTCAAGTTGGATCGAACTGCACATGGTGTGCGAATTTTATTATAATCGGTTAAGTGGTTTAGGAGTCCATTGAGGACAAACATTGTGACACGAGATTTATATATATTAAGATAATACATAGAAACAACCAGACCACAGACAAATATCTAAGCATAAATACTTGTCTGAGGCGGGAATCGAACCCGCAACCCTGTGTTTAGCAGTCCGGCATGGACATACATATTATATGAAGCAGGCTTGCTCAATACCTAGCAGCTTAGTCCACCGTGTTCAGAGGAAGGAACTTTTCCGTTAATACGACTAAAAACTGGTTGCCTGTAAAGTCGGTATACGGGCGAAAGTTTTACGTGACAACAACTGTGCTCGAGTGGAAGGGACGCGTGCCTTTCACTTTTTATGTCTGTCTCTCTCGCTCTTAGGCGGGCTAACCATGCCCGCGTGCCTCTCACTCGCTCTCATTGTGAGCGCATAACGTCAGCGGAGCGTAACGCAGTTTCTTGAAGTGTCACCCGGCAAACCAATTTATAAAACGTTGTCACGTCAAAAAGGTTTACGCATAAACAAACAAGTGATATTATAAGGTTTCCCTTTTTACTTTTTACGGAACCCTAAAAAGATTTACAGCCTTATGTGATACCGGTTCCCTATATTTATTTATCAACTTTTTTTATTCGCAGTCTTGCCATTATTCTTTCATGTCAAACGTATAAAAATAGCTATGTTGAGTTCAGAAAAAAACTCTAGAAAAACTAGCTTAATAATGCCCTGACCGTAATATAAATTGCGTTCCCTTGTTCGTGATAAATGGAGCATGAGAAAATAGTGTAGCGGGCAGTGTATGTATGCAAAATGTAGGATAGAAATAAAATGACGTGTAATAAATAGTGAAATGCCGGCCGGCCTGGATTAGAACCCACCTTCTGGCCGGCCGTGCACCAATGTATTTTTCTTAAGAAAAATTTATGTGCGCTAATTGACATTGCTCTTACGGTGAAGGAAAACATCGTGATGAAACCCGCGGCTTAGTTGGCTCTAGAAGTATTGACAAGTTCTCTCCTCTGGACATGGTCGACTAAGCTGAGAGGGTAGTAGGTGCTGGGCAACCCTACTCCATCTTCACGCAAAAAGGACCCAATTAAAAAGGGTCTAATCGCGGAAAACAGCCCTTATAAGTACAAGTACAAGTACAAATAGTGAAATGTCCGGGCCCATTTAGTATGAGACCTTGGCATAGTGTTTTTTTTACGCGGTGCATTTCGAGACCCATGCCAATCGATAGAGGGCATTACAGTGCACAAATATTGTCTTTGCATCGAACCTCTAAAGCGTCTCGGAAACGGGATATTTAACAAAACTTGTTGTCCTTTGATTTTCCAAAAATGCGGGGTTCATTTCAAAACACGCTATCAATTGGCACGGGTGCACCACAGCATTATTAGTTACTATGCCAAAATGTCGAATTATCATAGAAATTAGGATTAAAAAAATAAAAATAAAAACATAAAATAGGGGCATGGTCATGGCAGTTATAAGTTTTATGTACCAAAAATATTCGCTCTAGTGTCATTATCCAGGGAGAAAACAGTCGACGTTTGTAATAGTTTGCACGAAGAGCGCCCCCGGTACCCTTTCCTCTTAATTCAAGTATTTATGTTTGTGTGTAACGTCTATTAGAAGAAGGTCGTAAGTTCAATACTTGTTTGTAGTATTATTGTAGCACACTGATAGTGGACTTACGACGCATGCTACATAAAACTGTGTCGCCACGTCGAGAGCCATCTACCTAGAATTACGTTCTGCATCAACCTTGATTACTTTCGCTCCGGTGAGCCGCGTTATTGCTGGATTTTTACCGGCCCTCTGACGTCATCGTAATGTTTTCAAATTCAAGTTCTACTTTCATCATTTATAATATTATAGGGGTTTAGTTCAATGTAATATCACTACATAGTATAAAACAAAGTCGCTTTCCCTATATCCCTTTGTATGCTTAAATATTTAAAACTACGCAACGGATTTTGATGCGGTTTTTTTTAATAGATAGAGTTATTCAAGAGGAAGGTTTATATGTATAACTAGCTGCGCCCCGCGGTTTCACCCGCGTAATAATTTTCTACGCAATTTTCTTAATATTTTCTTTCATAAGAACCTTCTCCTGACAATAACAAACAAAACAAAAAAAGAATTGGCCAAATTGGTCCAGGCGTTGTTGAGTTATGCGCTTACCAACACATTTTGCGATTCATTTTTATATATAAGATACATGCATAATATAGCCGTGCGAAGCCGGGGCGGGTCGCTAGTTCCATTTATATATAAAATTTTCGTGTCGTAGTGTTAGTTAAAATATGGTGTTAGTTAAAATATGATAAAATATAAAAATCAATTGGTATGAATTTTTTTGTCTATAGATATTTGTTAGGTCTGAAAATAGAACAACTACTATTTTTATTTTGTCCTTTATTTTTTTGTAAACGGCAAAACAACGTTTGCCTGGACTGGAAGGCTAGTTATGTTACAAAAATAATAAGGTTATGTTTAGGCATAATATAAAAAACATGAAGATAGGTAGGTTACCTATTATTTTGTCCACAAAGTCTAGGATATTATTTTAAGTTTCTTGCAGGTAATAAGGTCCATCTACCCCTCAATTAAAAACTAAATGTTTCGAAAAAATAGGAAAAACTACTTAAAAACAGTCCATTACATAAATATTTGGTTTTTTGTCAATCTGAAAAACGATTAATTAGTTTATTTTCTTGTTATTTTGTCACTCATACCAAGGTTTTTAAAAAACCATTAGTGGCTTTATTATTTTTTGAAGTCAAAATGTCACTAAGTGTAGATGTCAAGATGAATATTATAATAGTCTCAGAATCAAAATGTACAAAAGTCCTAATGTACCATCAGCCAGAGCTGCGCGGTCCCACCTTAAGGTTGATTATCCTGTGCAGGGCCCTATTGTTTCTCCAGCCTCTTAATTTTTGTTGACCAATATGGGAAAGGCGCATTGTTTTTTTTCAAACGTCTACATTCCTTAAAGCGTTTTTTGTATGCTTTTTATGCCAAATGTGTTGTTTGTTGTTGAAACGAAATATTTCAAAACAATAGACTTTGACAATAAAAAAGGGTACTCGACCCCAATTGGCAAACAAAAAAAGGGCGGGATTTCGTAGGTTGCACTACTCCCGAAGGAAAGTGTTCATGGATTGGGACCGTACAGCTCTGGCCGATAGTACATTAAATGGCTTAAACTACGAAAGCTACGATGGCTACAAATACTCGTAGAGCTGCTACGAGTATTTGTAGTCGTCGTAGCTTTTGTAGTTTCTGAATATTCTAGGAAATCTTTCCTAAGAAAATTTCTCATTCTGCGACCCTAAGCATCGATAGACCTGCCGCCCAATTGCCGTATTCTTATGCAGCGCGTCTTGACTGCGTTTGCGTCATAACCATAGATTTCGTATTGCTAAGACGCACTCGTCACGCACACGTTACGACGTTTAGGTTTGCGTAACGTGTGCGTGACGAGTGCGTGACGAGTGCGTAACGTGTGCGTGACGAGTGCGTCTTAGCAATACGAAATCTATGGTTATGACGCAAACGCAGTCAAGACGCGCTGCATAAGAATACGGCAATTGGGCGGCTGGGCCCTGTCACACTAAAAACACTATACTTTAAATAACTTGTATAAAAAATCTGAATTAACCTCTCTTGTGCGGTGTCTTAACTTGCTATATTAGTCGTCACCATTTGTAAAAATGACAATGATGACGTTTAAGATGGCGCTATGCAACGGTCAGTTAATTGACGTTACTATAAAACGAGAAATGAATGTTGACGTCACTGTATTTGTTATGTTAACAAGTTGAAAACAATAGAAAATATAATAAAACAAAATGCAGTCAAAGTGTGTACCTCGGAGACGTGGCCCTCGGAGATCGTGGCCCTCAGAGACTAACCCGTCTCACTACCGACGACAGCTCTCCAGATTTTGGGGTTTTATATTAATTCACTGTTTGTTCTTTCTTGTACGAAAATTAAATTAAATTAAGAAT
The DNA here is from genome assembly GCA_907269075.1 of Idaea aversata. NCBI lineage: Eukaryota > Metazoa > Arthropoda > Insecta > Lepidoptera > Geometridae > Idaea > Idaea aversata. The sequence goes on from OU026100.1 coordinate 5,038,450, forward strand.
TATTAGCTTTAATTTGATAAACTTAAATATCTTCATCTTCATTAAAAAGGTCATATTTTTTGCAAATCGAAATCAATAATTAGTAACTTAATTAGACATAGTAGCTACGCCACAATCCTAGGGAATTATTGGGACAAAAAGTAGTATATTGTTGGTCCTGGTTTCTAGCTATCTAGATCCGAAGTTGAATCGCAATCGATTCAGTAGTTTTAGCGTGAGAATTATCAAACAAACACGCTTTCTGGTTTAGATCATGCTACGAAATATCGCAGTAGCTCTACGAATATTTGTAGCCATCGTAGCTTTCATAGTTTAAAGGTGGTTTAAATTCATTTAATGTACAGTCGGCAGCATAATTAGAGACCAACCGTAAAGTTTATTCTAATAATTTTTGTTTGATAAATAAATTCATGAGTTAGAAGACTTTAAACTTTAACTAAAGCATGCGCTTAGAATGTTGCTTGTGTTGAAAACATTCTTATAACAGCCGTTTTGGAGCTTTACGTTTGGAGCATTAAGACCTATGTACATTTTGATATTGATACTAATTGACATTTTGACTTCAAAACATTAAAAACCCGGTCCCATGTTACATACTAAGTATTTTCAAATTGTAATACACTAAGCGCCATTAGGCATATTTTATCATGTAGATCAAACAGATCCACGTAGGGAATGTATCCCGCGTCCTTCTGCGTCGCAAGCGAGTTTTCGCCGACTACGCCACAATCGTCGTCGAATCTGTGACGTTTTCTTACAAACTATGTATTTTATGTCTCAAGCAGGTGCGGTCTCGAAACTTTATTATAGGCCTAAAACAAAGAACGAAATTAAAGAAAAAACGTAAAAAAGGCTGGCAGCAAAAAATATTTAGGGTTCCGTATCCAAAGTGTAAAAACGGAACCCTATTACTAAGACTTCACTGTCCGTCCGTCCGTCTGTTTGTCCCTAGTCTGTATCTCATGAACCGTGATAGATAGATAGATACTAGCTGTCACGGCAAACGTTGTATGCCATTTACAAAAAAAAAAACGTGTGACACTCGGGGGCTGCCGCTGTATAGCTATTGCATCGTGTGAGCTTCGTACAGTGTCGTACCATATACATACACGTTAAGTGAACGCTTGGCCGAGCTACATGGTAGGCGGAGTGGCGGGTGTTAGGTTTAATTTTCGTTACGAAATTTCTTGATTCGGTCGCCGCGCTCAAAGCCCGCGATAAAAGTTGTGCAATAGCTTAAATAGTACATTGTTATCCTAGGTGTGAAAGTCACTCATTACAAGTCCCGAGACGGAGTTTGGCGCCCGAGCGTAGCGAGGGCGCTAATAGTTCGAGGGACTTAATGAGTCTTTCACCCGAGGTAAACACTGTGCTTTTCATTACGAATAATACATAAAATTCTTCATAACAACGAGAGTGAATGAGACTATGAGACTCCATACCACATGAATAGGTACTCATGTGTCCATACTACCTGATCCTCTTACAAGGTTGGGACCAAAGAGGTTAAACATTATGTAGTGTTTTTTTAGGTTTCTGCTATTTGTATTCAATACTTAAATACGGCGGTACTTACCGAAGAAGTTTTTATTAATGAGTTAAGCCAACATTGGGATCTGACGCGAAGTCCGTAGATTTAACTTACAGTTTTTGTAACACGGTTTGTCTAGAAAATGTTATTTACAAAAAATACACAATCATAAATGAAAAACCAGATTAAACTTAACACAAAAACATAATAAAATAAGAAAAAATAGTACTAAACTCTGGCAGTATGCATGAGCCGTGCCAAGCCATAATTATTATTCTTTGGTGTAAAAAATAAAGCAAGGAGGTTAGGTTTTTGAAGTTCCTAATGCGTAATGATACTGATACTGGCTACATGCAGATTGCACAAGTCGTGCGAAGCCATAATTTGACATGACAGCTGTCAGTGAAAGTGAAAAGCCCTAGGGCTGGAAATTTTATTTTCTACACGCTCTTCAGGCATCTTTAAAGTTTAAACCTACTTTCGGAGTATGAGTAATGAAAAATAATTTTTCAAATAGGTTCAGGCGTTTTCGAGTAATCCGCTAACATACACAAAAAATCTATATATACGAACGAATTGAGAACCTCCTCCTTTTTTGAAGTCGGTTAAAAATAGATGTTCGATTCTCAGAACTAATATACACAAAATTTTCATAATAAATCTTTTCAGCCATTTAGGTGGAGATTGGTAACTAACACTGCGACACAAGAATTTTATATATAGGGACTAGCGACCCGCCCCGGCTTCGCACGGCTATATTATACATGTATTATACATATAAACCTTCCTCTTGAATCACTCTATCTATTAAAAAAAACCGCATCAAAATCCGTTGCGTGGTTTTAAAGATTTAAGCATACAGGGAATAGGGACACAGGGACATAGGGACAGAGAATGCGACTTTGTTTTATACTATGTAGTGATGTATTTTTATTGCCGCTATAACAAAATACTAAAAACAAAAAAATATATTAAAGAGCTCCCATACAATATGATACGGAACACTTCGTACGCGAGTCCGACTCACACTTGACCGGTTTATTTTAATTTATTTCACGAGATTGTAATCGTAAAAGACCATTTGTCTTGTAAAAATATTGTGTTGTGGAAAAAATGTGACGTAAATGTTGTTTTGAACATTTTAATTAAATAACCCAAGTGGCTTGTGGAAGCGTGCAAGGAATATTAAACGTTTAAGTGGAAAGGTAGCCGGCTCTCTCTCCATACAAACATAGTCGACTGTTTCCTCCCTAGATAGATAGATAGATAAATCATTTATTGCATCACAAAAAGGCACATACATACACATTTATCACTATCGCTAATACTAATTATAATTCTATACAAAGCAACTAACATCTTGGGGACAATGCCTCGGGAGGGTGTAGCGGAGGGCTTCCTCTTGTTTTAATTAACATTAATTATGTGGGTTGTTAGGCATAGGTTGATTTTTAAGGTTTTATTTTTTTTGTATTATTTTTGTGTGGTTTGATTTTACATTGAATTTTTGGGTGGTGGGTAATTTTTATTTTATTTTGTATTATTTTTCTTTTTTTTAGTTTTATTTTTATTTTATGTCATTTTATTACTATGATTTGTTTATTTGAAGCAACTAATAAATGATAAATAATAAACTATTATAAAACCAAAAGTGTAATATACATTGAAAACGTGGTGAGCAGTGTGCCGCAGTGATGCAAATGGGCAGTAGCTCAGTGTTGGATTTGCTAAAAGAAGCAAGACACTGATTTTCAGCTATACCCATAGTGTGTGACTTCACGGACGAACGATGGTCCACAACTGACAACTGACAAAAAGATAATGACACTAGCGCAAATATTTTTTGTTGCATAAAACCTATAACTGCCAAGACTATGTATGTCTTTGTTTTTTTTATATTCTAATTATCATAGAAAGTAAAAGTTAAAAAACAAAAAAACATGGCATGGCATTATTAAGGTTTATACGAATAATTTTTTTAAAATTTTTGCTCTAGTGTCATTATCCAGGGAGGAAACAGTCGACTACGTTTGTATGGAGAGAGCGTCCGTACCCTTTACTTTTAAACGTTTAAGGAGTACGAACTTACAACATTATTTTTGGAAAGAATCTGTTTTTTGGCAATCAGCCATTTCTTTTTAGCTGCGCCAACACACCTTTTAAACGTATAGCAATGCATAGAGGACATATTATATTAATAACAGCAAATCTTTACTAATATTATAAACCTGAAGAGTTTGTGTGTTTGTTTGTTAGTCTCAGGAACTACTGGTTGGAATTGAAAAAATATTTTTGTGTTGTATAGTCCAGTTATCGAGGAAGGCTATAGGCTACTTTTCATTTCCAAATTCCCACGGGATCGGGACTTACGCGGGTGAAATCGCGAAGCGATAAATAAAATCACTCTAATCGTGTTTCGAAGTGTATGACAATACAAAACATTTCTTCACCTTTACGACGACAGTAGGAATATCATTCTATGGATTTGTGTGGTTGATACCCAAAAACTGTTTCTAAGACACCTCTATCGCGCTTCTGGTCTACTTTGGCTTAACTTTTTTAATTTTTAACTTGTACGGGATAGCGAGTTCGTGACTCACAAGCTATTAAATCAGTACCTACTTACGTAAATTTTATTTAAGAAACATAGCCTTTGCGTGAGGGTTTAACCTTGCCTGACCTTTCCACGGCTGACCCTATTAGGTAGGTATACTTAATGATAACAGGTATGTACCTACTTGGCTTAATTGTATGGGAATGTCTTATCACTTCCCTATGAATTTCATCAATTTAGAAACACAATTAAAATGATTTCATGACCATTTAATGATGTAAGAAAAGAGTCGCGTGAGAAGTTCTACTTCTAGAAGTTATACGTCCGTCTGTCTGTCCGTCTGCATTACTTTTTTATTAAGCAGCTTCAACGCTGTCTGTCCCTATGTATGCTTAGATCTTTAAAACTACGCAACGGATTTTTATGCAGTGATTTTTAAGGTAGGTTTATACCTACGTATAATATATGCATAATATAGCCGTGCGAAGCCGGAATAAAAGCTTTAAAAAAATCCTAGCCATTCATTTATTTAGATCATTCTCAGAAGATCTAATGGCTAGGTCCAAGATGGATCTATTTTTTCTCATTGGATTCTGAATTGTGTATCTACTGCGATTTAAGACACAACACGTTTTCCTTTCATATTTAACTAGCGACCCGCCCCGCTTCGCGAGCCTGTATTATGCATGTATTATTTCTAAAAACCTTCCTCTTTAATCACTCTCACTATTAAAAAAACCGCATCAAAATCCGTCGCGTAGTTTTAAAGATCTAAGCATACAGGGACAGACAGCGGGAAGTAACTTTGTTTCATACTATGTAATGAAGTTCGCAACAACCTAGCTATTTCAAAGCTTTATAATTAAGGTTATACATCTGAAATAGGTCACACTAACCACCCCTAAAGCTAACATTATCAGTTTGTAATTTAATAACTGGCAAGCTCTACTAACCCAAAGTGGTTTGCCTATATTTTCCTAATATATAGGTAGACTAGCTTTTGCCCGTGACTTCGTCCGCGTAGAAGTCGAAAATGAACCAAGAAATCACGTTGTCCCATACAAACTTTGCCCCCCTTATTCACCCCTAAGGGGTAGAATTTCGGAAAATCTTTTATTATCGGATGCCTATGTCATACAAAGAACACACCCTCTAAGTTTCAGGTCTCTACGATTAGTGGTTTAGGCTGTGCGTTGATCCGTCAGTCAGTCAGGACAAAGGATTTTATATGTATCACTATAACTACATAGTGTAAAACAAAGTAGCTTTTTTTAATAGATAGAGTGATTCAAGAGAAAGGTTTAAAAGGTAGGTGCGAAGCCGGAGCGGGTCGCTAGTAGAAGATAAAAACGGCCAAGTGCGAGTTGGACTCGCAGTATACTGTCCTTCTTCCTGACATTGTCTAATTTTTGTATGGTCCACCATGTTGTATAGGACTCCTACATCACTACATAGTATAAAACAAAGTCGGTTTCTCTGTCCTTATATCCCTTTGTATGCTTAAATCTTTAAAACTACGCAACGGATTTTGATGCGGTTTTTTTTAATAGATAGAGTGATTCAAGAGGAAGGTTTATACATGCATAATATAGCCGTGCGAAGCCGGGGCAGGTCGTAATATTTAATTTGTTTTTATATTTTTTGTTATAGCGGCAACAGAAATACATAATCTATACAAACAACTCTAGCTATCGCGGTTCATGACGGCCTGGTGACAGACGGACAGTGGAATCTTAGTAATAGGGTCCCGTATTTACCCTAAAAATCTAAAACGTATAGGCGAAGAACTTTGAAAGTTTACAGAATCGACCTGTCTGAATTGTGGCACTTTCAGTGTGTTTTATAAAGCAAACAGTTACTCTGCTTCCCAAATAGAAGCCGCTAAGTAAATACGCGGTTCGTTTTTCTTATGTCTTATGTAAATATTCGGTTTTGTTACAGTTTGTTCGTAGATTTTCGGTACTTGTTGTTTTGAATGTTTCTTACGAATTCAAACAGACTTCTGACAGTACTAAATATTTTTTAATTTTTGAAGTTTTACTTCTTTAGGCGCGTTATGAAAAAATGATTATTAATCATAGCTTTCAATCAGGGGTAGACGGATTTTTGTGCTGCAGCCCACGGCCAAAAGACCCTGGCTGGATTTAGAACCCTACGGTGGGCCTTAACGTTTGTTGCCGACTGTACCTACTAAATGGGATAGGATGAGTTGGGTGGGATGAGTTGGGATGGGATGAGTTGGTAAGGTATGAGTTGGGATGGGATGAGTTGGGATGGGATGGTGGACGGACGGACAGACAGACGGACGTATAACTTCTCACGCGCGTACGAAATAAGTACACGCATCCATTTTTATTTTATTTCTTGTTATGGCACAATACCATCGAAACCGAAACGAAACACGATCGAAACAGAAACAAAAAGACGATCGAAACAGAAACAAAAGACGATCGAAACGGAAACAAAAGACGATCGAAACGGAAACAAAAGACGATCGAAACGGAAACAAAAGACAAAAACATTTTTTTTAATTCTACTAAAATGTCGTAAAATAACGCAGTCTGAGTACTTTTAACTCAGACTCCAGAATCTTTGTAAATAAGTCATTTTATTGAACTTTTCAAACGCTCACTGTATCGGAGTTATCACAATAAAAACGATATTGCACATTTTTCAACGTGAAACCGTAATATCTAACTTAAATCTTTTGTTACTGTTCAGATCGTCTTTGTTTCTGTTTAGATAGTCCTTTGTTTCAGTTTAGATCGTCCTTTGTTTCCGTCTCGATCGTCTTTTGTTTCCGTTTCGAGCGTCTTTTATTGTTTGCATTTCGATCGTCTTTTGTTTCTGTTTTGATCTTCTTTTGTTTGATCGCTAGTCAAACTTATTTTTTTACGAAAATTTAACCACGGTTCGTACACAACTTTTTGGACCTTTTTGGAGTCCCTCGGTCCAATTACTTACTTGGACAGAATAGTTGAACCACTAGGTACCCCACAGTCGAAATTTTCAACTAGCATCACGGGGGTATCCTTCGGTACCCAAGTGTGGTTTTAAGGGTGACTTGCAGGAATTAATTAATCAAAATATAGCAAATCTGAATCTTGATTATGAAAAATGGAGTTTTAATTTGGTAAAAATTACATAAAACGATTAATAATAATATTTGTCCCCAGGTATCCGTATGTTAGACCAGCCATACATGACAGATCTGATTGAAGCCAACTCCATGGGACATGAACCCCACAAGATCCACATCTACAGTGCCTCGTGGGGTCCCACGGATGACGGCCGCACCGTAGACGGACCGAGAAACGCTACCATGAGGGCTATCGTTAGAGGAGTTAATGAGGTAAGAGAAGCATAGATAAACATCAGAAGATTCGCATTAATAGTCCGTCGAATGATGAACCTGCACGAGTCGTCAAGGGCAGCGCTTCGATCCAACATAACGTTTTATTTTCCAAGAGACTTAAGCCTAGTTCGCATTAGGCTAGTATTTTAGTCGAGTAGCGAGTAATTTAGTAGCTAAGCGTGTCCGAACACCAAAAATTTAGTCGAGTAGGTTAGAAAGTAATTTGAGTCGATCCATTTTATTCTATTTTTATTAGGCGAGTGGCGAGTAGCCCCCTTCCCCCCACGCGTCCCTGCTCACTGGCTCACTGGCTAAACAAGTCCGAACCTGTCGGATTAGTCGAGTTGATTAGTTGCCGCCTCATCGTTGTATTGTTTTGTAGGTTGTTCATCTTGCAATACACCACTCACTTGTGAGCTGTACTCGAACAAAGGGCGATCGGTTTTTGGGCAGTAGCGAGTATTTTAGCTACTAAATTACTCGCTACTCGACTAAAATACTAGCTTAATGCGAACTAGGCTTTAGAGATAAAGCCAAGCGGATTTGTCCGTGTTCCGATACGTTCCGTTTGGGTTGGAAAGTTCTCGTTTCACTGCCGTCTTTCTACCTTCACTCTCATCTCTCGAAGAGTCTTATTTGGCGGTTTAAAAGTCACGAGTGTATATACTAAGATGCGGTCTAAGATGTACCATACTTTCCTAGATACCTGTTCTTGTGGCTTGAAGACCCCCAAATTGTACACGTCAGGAAAGACAGACGCAGGTAACTGATCACATTCCCTTGCGAATAAGGAATGACGAAGCAAAACACTTATAGCGGGGGTCTGGGATTTTCACCATTAATTTTCTAGGATTCCTCCTCGGAATGTTTGCTTTCTGTTAATTAACAAATAGCTTCTTGTAAATAGGTAAATAGGTTTTGTTAGGATAAAGATGATTGTAGTTCACGATTCACGAAAATCATTGTTTGTATTTTAATACATGAAAATAGGTCACGTTCATGCTCTCTCAGAATTCAAGAGACGTAATATAAATTATACCTACCCAAGTTTTAATCTACGTACCTTTACTCGATGAGGCTTCTTTGTAATAAATCTAAAAGGCAATTAAATTCCAAAATTTCTAAAAGGAACTAATATCCTTTTGAACTATGAAAGCGACGACGATTATTTAATTCTGGTAATACTCAAAGTTTAATTCAAAAGAACTTGAATCTTTTATGTAATGAGGTCTATGTATTTATGCAAATAATTATGGCAAGGTAATATTTAAGCATATACACAAATAGATAATATAAATAAATAAATAAATAAATAAATATTTCAGGACATATTACACATCGCCATCCAGCCCCAAGCTAAGCAACTTAATGCTTGTGTTATGGGTGCCAGATAACGGATAAACTACTTATATACTTTTTTTTTTTGTAAATATATACATATTATACATATAGGAAACACCCAGAACCAGAAACAAGAATTTATGGTCAGCATAAATACTTGTTCCCGGCGGGAATCGAACCCGCAACCTTCTGCGTCGCAGTCGGGTGTTCGCCCGACGCGCCACAGAGGTCGTCATATGATAAAATTCTCCGTTTTTCTAGACTACAATCTCAGAATAGTTGTTTTGTATTCTGAGACTACAATGAAATTGATAGTATTCCGTGAACTAGATGTAGAATAGTACATTGCGATACAAGTGTGGAAAGTTGATCACTCCATAGAGGCGGTTTATGACATGGCAAAAGCCGAGATGGAATGAGCAATCCACACCTGTATCGTACGACGTTTTTTATCACAGTTGCGAATAAAAAAAGACTTGTTAAAATAATAAAAAGTTTTTAAGAATTTTAGGTTATGTTTACTATTTTTTGTTAATTACACTCCCGAAAGGCTAGGCAAAAGACTTTTAACCTATACAGCCTCGTCTGACATACAATATTTTTTTAGGGTTTTATTTCATTTGTTTTTGCGTCGGCGGTTAAAAAACAATATAATGGTAAGGAAAAAAATATATTTATGTACCTAAAGAAAAAACAAAATAAAAACAAAACTCAATTTTTAATTGTTTTCAAAGACGTTATGACGTAAAATTATCGTTCGTTATCAGACTTTAGAGACAACCTTTTGAAAAGAAGAAAAAAGTTATGTACCACCAGTTGGATTTTTTGACGTGACAACGTTTTATAAATTGGTTTGCCGGGTGACACTTCAAGAAACTGCGTTACGCTCCGCTGACGTTATGCGCTCACAATGAGAGCGAGTGAGAGGCACGCGGGCATGGTTAGCCCGCCTAAGAGCGAGAGAGACAGACATAAAAAGTGAAAGGCACGCGTCCCTTCCACTCGAGCACAGTTGTTGTCACGTAAAACTTTCGCCCGTATACCGACTTTACAGGCAACCAGTTTTTTTTTATCGCACGCGTGTATAATACGTTGCATTATGGGCCTAAAAGCGGTTTAATAAGATCCACTTTATGAGCAACTGTGATAAAAAAAATATAAGCATTTAAAGTAACCTGTTTTTCATATTCTTCATCAGCATCTGACGCCATTACACATATAGAAACTTTAAGAATCTAACCTCCTTGCATTATAGCCATTATTCTTTCGATCGTCTTTTGTTTCTGTTTGCAAACATTAGCGGTTAAAAGCACACGTTTAAGGCGGTATTATTTTCCCAAACTTAAATAACAATTTTCCTTAATTTCATAATTATTTTGTTTATATATCTTTAGGCAAGAGTATTTACATGTTCCTAGGAGAGAAAACAGGTAAGTATAAAGAAAATTTTCGTATGTATTTTACTGTGCGTGATAATAGTTAATTGGGTTGCAAAATCAATTAAAATACCAATCCCCGGGTCTTGGAATTGGCAATTCAAATTTATTTGGTCTCGTATGTAGGTACGTGGCACGAACTAAATTGAAGTTCTAGTTTTAGCTGCCAATTTCAGTGGAGGAGGTTTTTTGTTTACTTTTGAAAATTCATATTAGAAACTTAGGACGTAGCTTGAGCTTATTTAAATTAACAATCTATATCAAAGTTTTATGAAAGTACTAGAAAGAAGAAATAAAAAAAGTAATCCTTATCTAATTCATTTCTTACCAAATTTAATTTACATTTTTAAATATTTTCTAAACTTCACTATCACTATCACTACATAGTATAAAACAAAGTCGCTTTCTCTGTCCCTATGTCCCTATATTCCTTTGTATGCTTAGATATTGAAAACTACGCAACGGATTTTGATGCGGTTTTTTTTAATAGATAGAGTGATTCAAGAGGAAGGTTTATATGTATAATACATGCATAATATAGCCGTGCGAAGCCGGGGCGGGTCGCTATATAAAATAAAGTCACTTTTCGCTGTCCCTATGTATACTTAGATCTTTAAAACTACGCAACAGATTTTGATGCGGTTTTTTAAATAGATAGAGTGATTAAAGAGAAAGGTTTTTAGATATAATACATGCATAATACAGCTGTGCGAAGCCGGGGCGGGTCGCTGGTAATTAATAAAAAAAACAAAATTAATAATCTAAATAGGTTTCCCTATGTAGAAAAACTTATATAGGTTAGGTTTGTTAGTTATCAAACTTAGGTTGTTAAACTTGTACTTTATAGATACGGGCTGTTTTTCCGCGACTGGACCTCTTTAGCTAAATCTTTTTTGCGTGAGGATTGAGTAGGGGTTGTCCCCTACTCCATCCTCACAGTCGCGATCGATCAATTTTAATTTTTATGGTTCCTTACCCAAAGGGTAAAACCCCATTTACTAAAACTACATTGTCCGTCTGTCTGTCTGTCATCAGGCTTGTTTAAAACAAAATCATATCATATTGTGGCGACGCTTCACATCGCCACCAACAGATGGCGCCACTAAGCCTATCGTAGATCCTAGATCGCGCAAGCAAAGTTATTCTGAAGATAAGCTAATAAAAGTTCCAATGAAACATCGTTGGGCCGCGGCCTACCGGGTATAACACCTGCCCGGTGGAAGATCTTCCCTTTGGAGGTACATACCACCAACTACATCCAAAATATCAGCTTCTAAATAATAAATAAATATTGCAGGACATTCCACACATCGCCATCTAGCCCCAAGCTAAGTAACTAGACTTGTGTTATGGGTGCTAGACAACGGATATATACTACTTAAATACTTTTTTTTTGTAAATATATACTTATAATACATAGAAACAACCAGACAACAGACAAATATCTAAGCATAAATACTTGTTTGACGCAGGAATCGAACCCGCAACCCTGTGTTTGGCAGTCCGGCATGGTAACCATAGTGCCAACTGGGTCGTCTAAATCGTACGCATCAAAGCGAGAAAATCTCTAAATAAATCAACTTAGTTTATTACCAACGCCTCCTAAAATAAATAAACCAGTGTTGAATTTTAAACGAGGCTTCGTACCTAATTATTTCTATTTCATATTTCACGAGGTATGCAAATTTTATGAAAGACCCGACTTCAAAGGAATACTAAATTACCTACCTACTTACGTTTAGCTTAAATACTTTTGTAGATCTTTATGATTTTTATTAGGGTTCCGTATACAAAGGGTAAAAAACCGGTCAAGTGCGAGTCGGAAGGGTTCCGTACCATTATCATCACATAATAAAAAAAAATAGATGGCGCGGCGCTAGTGGTAACAATACATGAATGAAGGAAGTTTCAACACTATAGTTCTTATAGTTTCGGAAAAAAGTGGCTGTGACATACGGCAGACAGACAGACATGATGAATCTAAAAGGTTTTTTGCCATTTGGCTACAGAACCCTAGAAATGGGACCTTAATACGAAAACTTCACTGTATATCTGTCTGTCTGTCTGTCACCAGGCTGTATCTCATGAACCGTTATAGTTAGACTGGTGAAATTTACACAGATTATGTATTTATGTTGCCGCTAAACCAGAAAATAAAAATTAAATGGGCCCCCGTTCCAATACATACGGAACCCTTCGTGTGCTAGTCCGACTAGCATTTGTTAAATATAGGTATGTTTTTTACATGCTGTAAATAAATAATAATAATAATAATAAATAATAAATATTGCAGGACATTCCACACATCGCCATCTAACCCCAAGCTAAGTAACTAGACTTGTGTTATGGGTGCTAGACAACGGATATACTACTTATATAATTTTCTTTTGTAAATATATACTTATAATACATAGAAACGACCAGACCACAGACAAATATCTAAGCATAAATACTTGTCTGAGGCGGGAATCGAACCCGCAACCCTGTGTTTGGCAGTCCGGCATGGTGACCATTGTGCCAAATGGCTTTTGATGATGATTGATGAAAAAAATGGATATGTATTTCACGCAAAAATACAGATAACTATGTCAGACTTTAATTATGTTATTATAACTAATAAATAAATAAATGAATGATTATCTCCAATTCATTTATTTTTCTTAAATTTAAATTTTTATTAAAACAAACTGATTACAATATATATATAATAAAACTTATAAAATAATTCTATCTAAGCTAACCTAACCTAAATAAAATTTAATTTACAAGTCCTAAAAATAATGTATAAATTTTGCATATAAAACAGTAAATCATTATAAAAACCTAAACCTAGAAGACCGTCGGCAGCGAGGCAGGGCCCAGGCTACCGATGGTTAGAGCCGCAGAGAGAGGAATCTTCTAACAATACGTGCCGTATCCAAAATGACTGCCTTCTGGATCTGACCCTTGACCCAACCATCCAGCGAGAGCCTCTTGAGGTGTTGATCAAGGCTCTTCGCTATTAGTCCATTTGCCGATACAACTATCGGAACAACACTCGTCGAATCAACGTCCCACATGGCGGTAATCTCGTGGGCCAAGTCCAAGTACTTAGTTTCTAATAATAAATGATTTATTATTATTACAACTTACCGGAAGGCACGTTAAGCCGTTGGTCCCGGTTGCTACCTCTAGTAGCAGTCGTTGGGTCAAGTTAGAGGCCTTAAGGCGATCTGAAACAATAGGTGAGCCACACCACTATACGAGAAGAAGATAACTTACCTACAATTAAAATTCAAAGCACAAATACCAAAGTCAAAATTATAACCTTTTGAATTTATACCTAAAATAGAACGGGTAATAGAAGTACCTATGGTATCAATGAGAAACCTTAGTACATATTATGGCTTCCGGAACACGTGTAGAACTTATAAATGTGAATACCTAATAAAATAACTCAGGGCGCTTATTGGTCTTCTATTATTTAATTTTAAAAGTGTAAACCGTTAGGTTTACATAAATTAGTATGTATTTTATCTCACTTTCTAAATTTATATTGTACTAGCTGCCCTACGCGGTTTCACCCGCGTAACTCCCGATCCCGTGGGAATATCGGGATGTAAGCTATCCTATCTCTCAAGTTGGATCGAACTGCACATGGTGTGCGAATTTTATTATAATCGGTTAAGTGGTTTAGGAGTCCATTGAGGACAAACATTGTGACACGAGATTTATATATATTAAGATTGGGTACGGAACCCTAAAATCGGGATATTTACCATGTTTTATGTTTGTATTTTGTGGAGCTCAATATTCACGAAACTCATGTTCCGAATGACGTATTTCGTGAATATGGCGCTCGTAACAGCATCGAAATATCGAGGTCCACAAAATAAGGTACACGATTAACGATTCCTCTCTCTACCATAAAGGACAAAAACCTTAGTTAAATATACCGTTTGAAATGACTTTGATGGAAATAAACGTGTTCATTTGAAATCTCATAAAAAGATGAGTATTTCAATAAATCATTAATCATTATAGGTGTTGTTTTTCGTATTTTGCTCACTAAAAACTGGTTGCCTGTAAAGTCGGTATACGGGCGAAAGTTTTACGTGGCAACAACTGTGCTCGAGTGGAAGGGACGCGTGCCTTTCACTTTTTATGTCTGTCTCTCTCGCTCTTAGGCGGGCTAACCATGCCCGCGTGCCTCTCACTCGCTCTCATTGTGAGCGCATAACGTCAGCGGAGCGTAACGCAGTTTCTTGAAGTGTCACCCGGCAAACCAATTTATAATATAAATTAAAAAATAAAAAAAGTACGGGACATGATCTAATACCAATTCAAGTCATAAAACACTCAATAAACTATATTGTTGAACCTTTAGTCTATATCATAAATTTATGCTTATCGTCAGGTATTTTTCCCGATGACCTAAAAATTGCTATTGTTAAACCACTCTTTAAGAAAGGTTCCAAATCAGATATGAAAAATTATAGACCGATTGCTTTATTATCTAATTTTTCCAAATTATTTGAAAAGGTAATACTTAATAGACTTATTGATTTTTTTATGGCAAATAATACAATAAATAATTTACAGTTTGGTTTCCAAAAGGGTAAAAATACGTCTCTGGCTATCTTTAAAATGCTAAAACAAGCTTGGGATGATATTAATAGGAAAAAAACTGGAATAGCATTATTCTTAGATTTATCCAAGGCGTTCGATTGTGTTGTTCACAATGTACTGCTTGATAAACTGGAACAAGTAGGTATACGTGGTAACGCTCTTGCCTTAATAAAGTCTTACTTAAAAGATAGATCTCAATTTACTCAACTTGATGTATATAATAAAGAAACCAAGACTATTGAAAAGATCTCTTCAAACTCTAAAAATATAGTATTGGGTGTACCACAGGGAAGTATTGTCGGGCCACTCTTATTCCTCATATATATTAACGAATTACCATCTGTTACTAATCATCTAACTGTTATGTTTGCAGACGATGCAACTGTGTTCATTTCCAAAAATAATATGACCCACACAGAATTTGAAAAAGAAGTTAATAAAACTTTAAATTTGTTAATAAATTGGTTAAACAATCTAAATTTAAAAGTAAATATAGATAAAACTATGTTCATGCAATTCAAAAGTTACAGAGCAAAACCTCAGAAAATTAATGTTCAGCATAATAACTCAAATGTTGTCGAAGTTGCCGAAACCAAATTCCTTGGAGTTATTATTGACTGTCATTTAAATTGGAAATCACAAATTAAAAAAGTAAATAACATTTTGTCTAAATATTGTTACAGTTTATCAGTTATAATTAATATTTCTTCCAGGAACATAGCAAAAACTGCGTACTATGGTTATGTTTATCCTCATTTAAGCTACGGTATTATCTTTTGGGGCAATTCTACCGAAGTGCAGTCAACATTTAGGTTACAAAAAAGATGTCTTCGAACTATGTACAATTTACAAGAAACAGATACTTTACGTCATATTTTTAAAACCGAAAATTTCTTAACTTTAACTTGTATTTATATTTTAGAAATATGTCTGTTCGTGAAAAACAACAAAGAATATTTCTTTAGCATAATTTCATCCAGGTCTCAAAGTCAACGCAATAAACACAAATATAATATATTTATACCTCAAGTCAATAACAGTTTATTTTATAAGAGTTCATACTATACAGCTATTAAAATTTACAATCATCTACCGTTGCACTTGAAAGAACTCAATGGTGTCATTTTCCATAAAAAACTAAAATCCTGGTTAATATCTAAGGTTTTTTATAGCATATCGGAATTTTTCGATAATGACGAAAAATAATAGATTAACTATTAGTATTATGTACCTGTACCAATTTAGTATAATTTGTGATTTAAGTTTTAAGCATCTATGTTTTTAATATTGTATGCTCGAAATGAGTAATCTGTTGGAACCATATTATTTGTAAGATCTTTATGTACACAGATAGAACAATAAATGATATTCTATTCTATTCTATTCTATAAGACGTTGTCACGTCAAAAATAATTTTATCATTCGGTTCTTAGTTTATCATACCACCTATACAGAAACGTATAAAGGGACTTATTCAGCAGAATTCATACTTATTTACAGGAAGAACAATACAAATAGAGATAATTTTTTTTTTTTTTTTAAATATATAAATACGAATAAACGACGGTTGTAATGAGACTTACACTTTATAGTTTGGTTTCAATGTCTAATTATAGTTTTAGTAGTTAAATTAATAAATAAATAAATATTTCAGGATATATTACACATCGCCATCCAGCCCCAAGCTAAGCAACTTAATGCTTGTGTTATGGGTGCCAGATAACGGATAAACTACTTATATACTTTTTTTTTGTAAATATATACATATTATACATATAGGAAACACCCAGAACCAGAAACAAGAATTTATGGTCAGCATAAATACTTGTTCCCGGCGGGAATCGAACCCGCAACCTTCTGCGACGCAGTCGGGTGTTCGCCCGACGCGCCACAGAGGTCGTCCTCTATAGAAAACACAACATAAATATTCTCAACTAGCTGAGCCCCGCGTCTTCACCCGCGTAATAATTTTCTACGAAATTTCCTTAATTTTTTTCTTTCATAAGAACCTTCTCCTGACAATAAAAAACACAACAAAAAAAGAATTGGCCAAATTGGTCCAGGCGTTGTTGAGTTATGCGCTTACCAACACATTTTGCGATTCATTTTTATATTATAGATAGCAAAATTTCGATGTGTCAGTTCAGTTACCTCCCTTAAATTCTGTGACATTTAACATTATTAAAAGGCAAAGATCGTTCTGATATATTGCCTACTGTCTATTGTATTAATGGAAAGGTATATATTTTATGTCTACGTCGATAACAGTATTCTTATTACAAATATTACACCTAAATACAGTACGTATCAATAAAATGAAACGTCTTTGTCATATCCGTCAATCAAATACTTATCGGTAATAAACTGACACCCACATTCGATTGACATTTTCAGGAGATGTAAAAACCCCTAAGAAGGGGTACCAAAGGGGGAGAATCAGTATTAATTTCCTCCAACCTTTTAGTGATTTCTTTTTGACATTTTTAATGGAAATATTAAAGTGGTAGGTAGGTATGCCTTTCCAAGTTCCAAAAACAAATTACAGTAGAAACCGTTTATTATGACTCCGCCTATATTGACGAACCGCTTATTATGACGTAATTACACTACGAAGTTTGGTTTTTATATAAAATTCTTTGTAAACAAGTCGGATATACTGACTTCCTTTACAGTGACATATCGCTTATTATGACCCAATTTTAATCAATTTTTCCGGTTATATTGACCGCCATTATTCTTTACACCTTGCAAATGTTTTAAAACCGATGAAACTTCGAAAGTCGACACAAGATTACTTACATTAAAAAATGAAAAATGTAGTACATGCATACATGTATCGTTTCTTTTGAATTAATATAACTGTCTTTCTCCATTAAAATACATAAGTACATCACTACATATTATAAAATAAAGTCACTTTTCGCCGTCCCTATGCCCCTTTGTATGCTTAGATCTTGAAAACTACGCAACGGATTTTGATGCGGTTATTTTAATAGATAGAGTGATTAAAGAGGAAGGTTTTTAGATATAATACAGCCGTGCGAAGCCGGGGCGAGTCGCTAGTATTTAATAATAAAAAAACACAAAACGCTTTGTATGACTTCCGCTTATTATGACGTGTTTGTCAATCCCCTTCGATGTTAATATAAACGGATTCCACTGTATTCATTTTGTCAGAGTTAGGTAGGTATAGGTACTGTTATTTCATACGGGTCAGAAAGTTGAATTTGCTAATCTGTGGTCAAAGTTACAGTACCTATAAATAATAATTATACTAGTTAGATAATTGTTTTTCTCTACAAAATGTGTGATTTCCGGGAAACTAGTTCGCAGAAACTCTATATTTTGTAACTGAATATTCTTGGGCTTATCGCGTTTCAGTATCAATTATTTATCGTGCAAATAATAAATAGGTAAGTATTGATTCCTCTTTTGCAGATTAATGCAATCCCCTACATTGGGTAAAAAGCCAATAAAATAAACAAAGAAACTATCATTCTATCAATTTTTGATAAAATGTGACAATTAACACACGTCTGGATTGTGAGAATTTCTTCGCATCAATTTTATTAAATCTCTCTCTTATTTTTGAGTAAAACTCTCTTATTTTTATTTCTTTAATAATTCGACCTTTCCGTAGCCAACTTAGCTAGATACTAGCTGTTAGAAAGCTTTTTCCAGAATTAATACCTACGGTCTTTCAAGCGAAGACAGTCATTTCCGTCGCCACTCCCATTAGTCTGTCATTTCCGGTCTCTAAAAGCTCTAGGCGATGTATATCTACTATAACTGAATAATAGTGGAACCTAGATGAAAAGAGTAGGCAAATAGTAACTGCAAATTCGTGCAGGACCAGTCGCAGGTGTGGCAGTGGTTGGAACTTAGACAGACTATAAACAAGCTTTGTCAGTGCGTCCATGTTGGGATACGGATATTATATCGAAGATGTACCTATTGCATATCGACATCTCACAAGAAAAAATGAAGCGGTGATTGCGAGACGGTGCGAGTGACCTTGATTTGACCAATCACGATCTATAGCACATCGACGAACTTGAGTGATGCATCTTTCGAAATGTGCATGTGCCTTCATTTCCATACATTTGTTTTACATGGAGGTGACATCGATGTTTGGCATGCTATGTGCATTTGTGCACATAATAGCCGTTCCCCTAGACTAAATTAAAGTTAAATATGTGCATAGCCGTACCCTTAAGACTTGCAGATTTTAAATTGGCTAATAACGATTTTCAAAACTACTGCAAATCTTTAGAATGGTTTTATGACTTCAATTTTGTAAAAAATATATAGGTAACAAAACCACGATTCGAGTGCCGCGATTCCGCGAGAATGCATTTAGCGATTCCTATTTTCTTACCTCGCTTCGTTCCTGTCCACAGGAACGAAGCGAGGTATAGCGAAGTGGCGTTTCCACCAACAGAATTCTTAGAAAACTCCGCGCGCGCCGAAGTTTTCGGCGTGCTTTTGTGGCCAGGCAGCCTAAAAGCAAATAACATAGCTATATTATATTAAAGTAATTAATGTTTTTTTTGTTAATAGGGTCGCAACGGTTTGGGAAATATCTACGTTTGGGCGAGCGGCGACGGCGGTGAGGATGATGATTGCAACTGTGACGGATACGCGGCGTCTATGTGGACCGTTTCTATAAACAGGTAAGCTATTTTACTGTTAAATTGTATAAAACATTTTATTTTTAAACCTGGATTGTAGACTACTTAGTTGACGACCCAGTCGGCACAATGGTCACCATGCCGGACTGCCAAACACAGGGTTGCGGGTTCGAGTCCCGCCTCAGACATGTATTTATGCTTAGATATTAGTCTGTGGTCTAGTTGTTTCTATGTATTATAAGTATATATTTACAAAAGAAAAGTATATAAGTAATATATCCGTTGTCTAGCACCCATAACACTAGTCTAGTTACTTAGCTTGGGGCCAGATGGCGATGTGTGGAATGTCCTGCAATATTTATTTATTATTATTATTTATATTTCATCATCTCGAAAACGACCCAATTATATAACTTTTAATTAACAACTACTTTAAGGTTAAAAAAATAATTTTGCAGGCAAGCAGCGCAAACGGGATTTAGAGTTGGAATTTTGAGAAAATATCAAATAATTTTGATTACAGACCTACCTTCCGAAATTCGTAGAATAAAACTTTCTTAAGGTATCAGTAGCGAAGGGTCCATACAACCCGATATCGTCATAACCCGGTGTCGTTTTACCGGTACGGGTACTATCTAGACCTATCTAATTTAACACAAATCAACAAACAAATAATCTATGATTTTTTATTTTTTTAAAGTGCTAAGCCTGCACTGGGCTCTCTGAAAATATTTTAAGGGAAAAATGCATCTTCAAAAATTGCGACTAAGACGAGACTCGAACTCGCATCCTTTGAATACCGTTCAAATGCGTTACCAATTCCGCCACTTAGTCAAGTCACATGAGTAACTAGTTACTCATGTGGTCAAGTACCGTCATAGTCGAATTTAAGAATCGCATTAACCTCTTTTCGAATTAAGTTTCGTTAGCGACATCTGTTAGTATGAATTTACATTACATATAACTCGAAAGTTAACCATCTAGTTAACGTATTCGACAAGAGATTTTTAAATAAAAAATCATTGAAATTAGTAAAAGCGCCATCTCTTGTCGAATACGTTAACTAGATGGTTAACTTTCGAGTTATATGTAAGTAATGTAAATACATACTAACAGATGTCGCTAACGAAACTTAATTCGAAAAGAGGTTAATGCGATTCTTAAATAATCTATACCAACTAGTTTTATATATATAAATAGCTCCGAAACTACTGGACCCATTTTAATGAAACTTGGTATGAGGATACATTGATTCATTGAGCGTGACATAGGTTACTTTTTATCGCGATATTCCCACGGGATCGAGAGTTATATGGGTGAAACCGCGGAGCGCTGCTAGTGAAAATAACATCGCCAACAGAATGTCGTGTAATCGGCTTACCGTTAAAGAAATATCACACATCGCCACTAAATGTATTCGCCTAGACGTGTTAAATAACCATTTTCATTAAAATCCCCTAGGGCGTTATATCTTGCATCCGATATCGATATAAGTTACGTACATTTACTTGGCTAGGTATAGGTAGGTACCTATAGAACAGTACAGACGGCAACAGAATTGCAAACCCACTGTAGAGTTCTTAAATCTATACTAATATCATCACTACATAGTATAAAACAAAGTCGCTTTCTCTGTCCCTATCTTTCAAACTACGCAACGGATTTAGATGCTATTTTTTTATTAGATAGAGTGATTCAAGAGGAAGGTTTATATGTATAATACATGCATAATATAGCCGTGCGAAGCCGGGGCGGGTCGCTAGTCACTACATAGTATAAAATAAAGTCACTTTTCGCCGTCCCTATTTCCCTTTGTACGCTTAGATTTTTAAAACTACGCAACGGATTTAGATGCGGTTTTTTTAATAGATAGAGTGATTCAAGAGGAAGGTTTATATGTATAATATTATAAAGCTTAAGAGTTTGTTTGTTTGAACGCGCTAATCTCAGGAACTACTGGTTCGAATTTAAAAATTATTTTTGTGTCGGATAGTCCATTTATTGACGACCCAGTTGGCACAATGGTCACCATGCCGGACTGCCAAACACAGGGTCGCGGCTTCGATTCCCGCCTCAGACATGTATTTATGCTTAGATATTTGTCTGTGGTCTGGTTGTTTCTATGTATTATAAGTATATATTTACAAAAGAAAAGTATATAAGTAGTATATCCGTTGTCTAGCACCCATAACACAAGTCTAGTTACTTAGCTTGGGGCTAGATGGCGATGTGTGGAATGTCCTGCAATATTTATATTTATTTATTTATTTATTGAGGAAGGCTATAGGCTACTTTTTATTCCAACATTCCCACTGGATCGGGTTCGGGAATATTGTTTATCTAATAAATTATGAGTTTTAAGACTTTAACCTTCAACTCAAGGAGGACCTTATGCTAAGGATACACGACGACACTGACACTCGACACAAATGTCGACACTAGTATCGATAGCGTCCACACTGTAGCAATTTTTGATGTCGCGGCGGTGGACACACGTAGACACTCGATGTATACATCAAGTGTCTAGTGTCAAGTGTCGTCGTGTATCCTTAGCTTTAGAATCTTGCTTGAGTTGAAAATATTTTAATAATAGTAGATTTGGAGCTCTACTGTGGGTCTGAAATTCTGACCCCGACCGTAGGTACATTGCAGCCCCCGGTAGAGTTGTAAAATTACTATGGAATGTTTTAATTCTAATTATTTTTGTTTGATAAATTGATGAGTAAGAAGACTTTTAACTTTAACTAAAGCAGGTGTCTAGAATGTTACTTGTTTTGAAAACATTCTTATAAAAGCCGTTTTGGAGCTCTACGGTGGGTCTGCGATTATGTAGCCGACCGTACATACAACGAAGTCAGTTAACTAAGTTTCACTAGATTAGTTTACCACAAACTTTACCGTTTACGTGTTACCTAACTACCTATAAGTGCCCTAAGCTGAGTAGGTAGGTACCTATACCTACTGACGACTGATGACCTTTGTGACGCGATGTTTGCGGGTTCGATTTCCTCTGTCAAATAGACCACAAATGAAACATAGGACTTAGAAGAAATATAGGAAAAGAAAGAGAAGCCGTGTGCTGTCCCAAAAGGGTCGACTATGAGCTGCGGCTTGTATAGCCGAGGTCTACCCATTGACTGACCCATTGGTTGACTGCGGTCAAGCATAAATAAAATAAAATAAATATAAATAAATATTGCAGGACATTCCACACATCGCCAACTAGCCCCAAGCTAAGTAACTAGACTTGTGTTATGGGTGCTAAACAACGGATATACTACTTATATACTTTTATATTGTAAATATCACTACATAGTAAAGTCATAAAGTCACTTTTCGCCGTCCCTATATCCCTATGTCCTTTTGTATGCTTAGATCTTTAAAACTACGCAACGGATTTTGATGCGGTTTTTTTTAATAGATAGAGTGATTCAAGAGGAAGGTTTATATGTACCAATACATGCATTATAATAGCCGTGCGAAGCCGGAGCGGGTCGCTAGTATACTTATAATACATAGAAACCACCAGACCACAGACAAATATCTAAGCATAAATACATGTCTGAGACGGGAATCGAACCCGCAACCCTGTGTTTGGCAGTCCGGCATGGTGACTATTATGCTTACTGGGTAGTCAAATGCTTGGCTGCGGCGCTGATCTTCCGGCCAGACCCACTGTGTCCCCGCAACATGAAAGCGATCCTATTTATTTCGCTCCCTGGTGTAAATTATAAAATCACCCAAGTTTTCTAATCAACAGCGTCGGGCTTCACTTTGCAGAACAACAATTCCTATTTGTTTAATTTATATTTGTTTCGAACAAAACATTTGATTGTTTTTCGCAAATAGGCGTGGAAGTTTCGAATAAATTGCTGGTTAGTTACTTGTTATTGGTTTTCTTTTGTGTTACGTAATGAACTGAGAGTTGTTGTGGTTTGTTTTAAAGTTATAATATTATTATTTTTATTACTCATTTATTTATTTTTCTTAAATTTGGGTTTTTATAAAAACAAACTGAATACAAAATATGTACATCACTATATCAACTTATAATAAAAACCATCTAAGCACTAAGGTACCTCAATAAAATAAAATTAACAAGTTTTCGGTTTTCCTAAAGCTTATTTTTAGTTCTTTTTACAATTGTTATTGCAGCTTCTAAAAGTTGTTCTAGACGAAACTAGTTTTAATGAAAACCATTTTATAGAGTTGCGTCGTGAACCATAAACACTAAATGTGCAAGAACAACACGAGCTGTTATTAAATTATTAAGCTTAGTTTGCCGAAATGAGCTTGAAAAAGCTTAAAAGCTAAATTACGCGATTGTAGCACGTGTGATCTTCCAAAAGCAAGCTACTAAGTATAGAAATGTGATGATGAGTAGGTCCGAATACTTTAGGTAGATATTTACTAGGATATTTTAAAAATAATTACGTATACCACCAAATTTTATGAACCGGCTGTGGTGATAATTTAAATTTTAAGGCTAAATGAAGCTTAGGGTCTATTATTTCTTCCAGCGAGATTCGTTCAGCCAATCGCGGCGCGTTGCATAGTGAGACTAAAATAGTACATTGCGATACAAGTGTGGAAAGCTGATCATTCCATAGAGGCGGGTTTATGACGCGCGAGCGGAACGCGAGCGTGGCAAAAGCCGAGATGGAATGATCAGCTTTCCACACGTGTATCGTACGACGTTTTTTATCACAGTTGCGAATAAAAAAAGACTTGTTAAAATAATTAAAGGTTTTTAAGAATTTTAGGTTATGTTTACTATTTTTTGTTAATTACACTCCCGAAAGGCTACGCAAAAGACTTTTAACCTATACAGCCTCGTCTGACATACAATATTTTTTTAGGGTTTTTTCATTTGTTTTTGCGTCGGCGGTTAAAAACAGAATAATAATGGTAAGGGAAAAAAATATTTATGTACCTAAAGAAAAAACAAAATAAAAACAAAACTCAATTTTTAATTATTTTCAGAGACGTTATCACGTAAAATTATCGTTCGTTATCAGACTTTAGAGACAACCTTTTGAAAAGAAGAAAAAAGGTACCACCAAAGAGGTTTAAGCCAGCAAGGCTTAAAAACTTTTTGATGGTACCTTTTTTCTATACATGAAAACAGTATAACCCAGATAAATTAAGAATGTTTCATCTACTTAATATGTCATTAGCAGTAAGATACGTATTTGACTTATCGGGATTACGTATTATTTTAGCACTAGTTGGATTTTTTTTATCGCACGCGTGTATAATACGTTGCATTATGAGCCTAAAAGCGGTTTAATAAGATCCATTTTATGAGCAACTGTGATAAAAAATATTGAGTAGGTACGCAATATTCTGTTGCTACACTTTTATGGATGAACTGTATTGTGCGCTGGGTGTTTCTTTTAAATAAAGAAGAAGTTAGTAGCTTAGGTTCCTTTATTGTAGTTCTCGTAGTTCTTGTCGTGTATAGCACGAACTGCGATTGGCCAACCGAAGTCTCACTCAAGCTGTCGCAAATAATGAGTGCGGCGTCTACCAGCTTCGTGTGTGCACATTTTGAAAGCTATTTCAACCCGTAATATCCTACAATATTTATCTCTCTTTCAGTGCAATTAATGACGGTCAAAACGCACACTACGATGAGTCCTGTTCATCGACTTTAGCCAGCACGTTCAGCAATGGCGCCCGAGATCCAAGCACTGGCGTGGCTACCACCGATTTGTACGGCAAATGTACGGCGACGCACTCTGGCACGTCGGCCGCGGCTCCTGAGGCTGCGGGCGTGTTCGCTCTGGCACTGCATGCCAAGTAAGTTATATAGAGACAAGTTGTGATCATCGAATTAAGCAAGCATGTTCAGTAATGACGCCCCGGAACCAAGCACTCGCGTGGCTACCAGTGATTTGTACGGCAAATGTACTGCGACGCATTTGGACACATCGGCCGTGGCTCCTGAAACTGCGGGCTTGTTCACTCTGGCACTGCATGCCAAGTAAGTTATAAAGAGACGAGTCGTCTTCATCGATGTTAGCCAGTACGTTCAGTAATGGCGTACGGGACCCAAGAACTGGCGTGGCTACCACTGACTTGAACTGCAAATGTATGGCAACGCACTCAAACACGGTCAAATTGCACTGGTCTGCCAAAAGTATATAGTTACATATCAACCATCGGGCGAAAACGCTAAAATCAAGAATTTTGCGCTCGAAGTCAAGCAATATAACTTCTTCTTTACTCAATAGTAACTCACTGATTAAGTTCAGCTTTGTCTTGTTACTTTTGAAATACCAGACGCTACTACCCAGGTAATTACATTGTTCTTACAAAATGCCCAACAAATCATTTCCAAATGAAACCCAATTAGTAGAAATACCAAAAGGTCAACAAGGCCCTTTCATAAATAACGTTTAATTGTCCAATTTCAGTCCTACCTTGACGTGGCGCGATATCCAGCACTTGACAGTTCTTACTTCGAAAAGGAACTCGCTCTACGACGCAAAGGTAAGCCTTTTCAATTTACCTAGGTAAGTGCTAGTGTTGTTGAAATTTAACTATCGATAGTTTAGAAATAATTTTCCAAATTGGTCTAGGCGTTTTCGAGTAATCGGCGAACATTACATAAAAAAATACGCGACGAATTGAGAGCCTCCTTCTTTTTAAAGTCGGTTAAAAATCATCGATATCGATAGCATCTAAAATATCGGTTGTCAAAACAATTACTCCGCTGGCTTAGCGAACCAAAGTGGATCTTGGCCTCCGAAACGAGATTCTTCCATCGCTCCCTGTGCTATTTCTGAAGGTCAACCATTGGCAAGAATTTGTATTTTTTTACACAACTCATCTGATGGGAACTGAAGATGAAGTCGAGGTTGTCGCATGCTCACCTATTCACTCTAGACTTAAGGTGAAAGGGTACCTGCGCTCTCTCCATACAAACGTAGTCGACTGTTTCCTACTCCCTTGATAATGACACTAGCACAAATATAATGCCCCTATTTTTTTTTTTATTTATTTTTTTTTTATTTTCTAATTATCATAGAAATTAAGATAAAAAAAATAATAAAAAAAAACAAAAAGATATGGGCATGGTCATTGGTCATGGCAGTTACAAGTTTTATGCATCAAAAATATTTGCTCTAGTCTCATTAATATCCAGGGAGAAAACAGTCGACTACGTTTGTAATAGTTTGTATGGAGAGAGCCCCCAGTACCCTTTCCTCTTAAAACAGTAGATAACACACATATTTTTTACTAAAATGGTATAAAATTAATATTACTCCTTTACTTGTTTGCGTGTACCACTGAGGCAAAAATATCAGTCTCACAGTTTAATAAAACCTAATATTTTTTTTTAATATTTTTTATAATACATTTGTATTGGTTAGTGGCTATTCGAGATATCGATATTTCGATATTTTTGAACAAATTAGTTAAATAAATATTAAATTATCGATAGTCCTATCGATAGAGTTAACGACCGACAACACTATTGCCTGCTTACTGATTGTGCCTTTGTTGAACTCCCATTATAACAAATACGTACACAAAGTTCTTTAGAAAAGTCTAGAAATGGATAAGGTTCAAAGTGGAGTTTTCAAGCGAGTTTCTATTGTACCCTGAGGTATTTCTACTTATTCTATTAATTTTATTGTTCTTGAAAGAACAATTCTGAAGAATTTCTTGTGAGCATCCATTTCAATGAAGAAGTTCCGCGGCAGTTGCTCATAGTCATTTGATAGATTATAAAAAAGTATTAATATACTTACTATCGTTTAACATGTTGTTTTTAAATTGAGTGAGGTTTATAATTTATACTCGCAGTACTTTGCGGTTTTATCGGCGGAATATTGGGATAAATAGTAGTCTATGTTATTCCTAATGAATCAGTGTATCCTCATACCAAGTTTCATCAAAATCGGTCCAGTAGTTTCGGAGTCTATTCGTTACAAACAAAAAAAATCTTTCCTCTTTATAATATTAGTGTAGATTAATTAATCGTGCTACCAGCAGGGCCGGATTAACCCTGTCAGGCTAGGCAATGAGGCAATGTAATTCTCGGGGCCTATTTTCTTACTCGATACTAGATGGTTCTGGATTTACGAAATACATATTTCATGCGCTAAAAAAAAATGTTTTTTTGAGAAAGGGTCTTTTCGTTCGATTAAACGTTTTATTCTTTTTCTGTGGATGTATTGGATGTAGTGAATGCAGGGCCCCTATTCCTATTCTTCCTAATGGTTAATCCGGCCCTGGATACCAGTGCTGTTTAAAATGCTTTGTAATATCATAAAAATAAGTCTCGGGACTTCTTTTGTGAGATGGACTTGGAAACTTTATTTGCGAATATTCTGCAGGTGTTTTCGTTTCTGAAAGTTTTGTTATTTCTTTCTTTCAGTAACATCAAAGTAAATTAAGATTCTTCTCTTGAAAGTTTTTGAGTTAGAGTTGAGGAGGTATTCTTGGTTTAGTTTATTACTCTTTACGTTCTCTTAGTTATTGTGTGTAAATCTATTGAACTTATTTTACCTTAGAGAAGATAGATATAGGTACTATAGATAAATTCTTTATTGCAAACCCTTTTTTCAAATGAAATTAAATATAAAAAAAAAGCTTAAGTCTTAAGTGTTACAAAGGGCGGCCTTATCGCTCAAAGCGATCTCTTCCAGGCAACCTAAAGAGAACAAACAATGCAAACTTTTATATTTATAATATTAGTAGCCGCGCCTCGTGGTTTACCCACGTTAATAAACGATAAATTGTCATGTTATAAACATGTTTTAATTATAATTTTAAATTAATCATATGTTAAATATATTTCCTACAAACATAATCAGCCCTTTTCATCCCTTTAGGATTCGAATTTCCAAAAATCCTTTCTTAGTGCGTGTCAACGTCTCCTAAAAGAAACCTTTATGCAAAGTTTTTAGACCCGTAGCTGTTGTGGTCTCGAGAGATTTCGTCATAAGGCTTTTTTCTTTTTTTCTTTACATTTACTGAAAGCAACCGATTGAGATGATTCTTTTTTTATTATTTTCTTCTAATATATTGAATCTTTATATTGATGAACAGAAATGTTTATTTCAATATTGATGTAATGATTAAACATAGTAATTGTCTATCGTCAGGGTCGTTTCCACTGGACTATGAACGGTGTGGGTCTGGAATTCAACCATCTGTTCGGGTTCGGTGTGCTGGACGCGGGCGCTATGACCGCGCTAGCTGCCAGCTGGCGTTCCGTGCCACCGCGGTACCATTGTGAAGCAGGTGCTGTTAATACACATACGTAAGTTGTTCTAGAGTTAATAAAAGGATACGCATCCTTTTCTTTTTTTACATAGCCGTGGGCTACAATTTGCTTAAATACTTATTTAAGTTAAGTACTCATACCCATAGAATTCTCTAAGTTTCTTGCTCATACCTAATTACCTATTCTCCGTTCGTCCTGAGAAAAGAGGTATTGACAGATAGGCCGAACGACGTATAAATGATCGTGTAAAGAGTTTTTGTTGAAGTCATCATAATTTTCTTGCCTCTTTCATCTTTTCGCACTCTTCCTTTCTTTCTTTTTTTTTTGTCATCCTTCTCCACCCCATTTTATTGCCAGTTTAGTTCTCATTTAATTCCTTCTACACCTTATCCTCCCCAACGCAATACTACCACCTCTTATTTGGTCGTTCTCTCGCTCTATGACCATATTATTATGCTTGAAAGTCCTGTTGTCTGGTGAAATGACTCTCTCAGACATCTCACCGCATGACGTGACTGAACCACGCCATGCAATCTACTACTCTTCAACTTGTCAGTAATGGCAATAATAGAAAACATCGACAGTATGCCCCATTTTGCTAATTTTGATATTCTTCTTTATAGGGAAGTGCCATTAGAAGGCAGTATTAAGCTGACAATAGACACGACCGCATGCGTCGGTACGCCCAGCGAGGTTCGCTACTTGGAGCACGTGCAGGCAGTCGTCAGTGCTAACGCCACGCGCCGCGGAGACCTCGAGCTGTTCCTTACCAGCCCTATGTCTACTAAGTGAGTACATCATTTTACTATGAAACTATGAAAATTTCTCCTGTAGGTACAGTGTGTGGCACACCTAGTCCAAAACTTCTAACTGCGGGTGCCGGCCGAGAGCGCGGAGCTGCTCCGTCCGCGACCTCCTCAGCTGCTCCACGTCCCTACAGCTTGTACCAAGTTGCTAAAACGCACTCCCATGGTTCGGGCTATTCTAGCCATCAATTTTGTAGCAAGGGAGATTGATATATTTTATAATAGCCTGCCGAAATTCACAGAAGTTGCTTATAGGTACTTGGAAACAATGTAATATAAATGTTTTTTATTTTCTTTTTGTTAATTAATTTATCATATTGGCTTAGCTGTAATGATGCTGTTCTTTAGTTTTAATCTAATATATACAGGGTGTCCGGTAATAAATGGACAGGTAAGCGGGCACCAACGGATAGATAGCACTGTGCCGGTTCAGAAAAATGGAAGTTATGTTCTATGAAGTCTCTCGGTGTCCGAGATATCAGCCATTTTTAAAAATTTAAAAATTTCACTCCTTGCTCTATGTTTTTTGATGCCAAAACTGCAAATTAAGGAATATTCCAATCTGTTTGTTGAATAATACTATTCAACAAACAGATTGGAATAATGATTAATGTGCTATCGAATGAACACAATAATTTTTATGACACATTAAAAAAAAAAACTAAGATTTAACTCAAACTTCATGATTTTTTAATTTTTTCACCTGAACTGTAACCTTTCCTAGTGTTAAAAAAATATATGTCACCCTGGTGCCAAATAAAAAAAAAGTTGCCTATTTCATTGAGATTCTGAAAAGGTATAATATGTGGTATTGCCAGCATTCCATACCAAATTAATTATTATTTTAATGAGCCCTAGAAGATACCTTTACGCTCGTGACTCAAAGACCCACAAATAAACGGAGGCCTTTCTGGTCCGCTGAGCAATCAGAACGGGGGCTTTGATAGTTCGACAGAGGAAACTGGGGAAGACACCCCTGGGATACGAATGAGTCACCGGGCCTCTAACCCGCACTAAGAATGGTCACCGGAGAGTTTTTAGCCGGTTTGACTTCGACCCTTCGTTACCCACGAAGTGGTGGGTTATCTGGAATTTCTCTAAAAGAAAACTTCGTTTAGTTTTAGAAAGTTTTGTAGCAGTATTTTCTAATGATATAAATAAATTACAGCGATTAATTGACGTGTCGTGTCATTCATCTAGTTTGTGAAAATTTTGTAGTACCTAGTCATTTCCAATGGAAATGACTAGGTACTAGGTAAGGTAGGTAGGTCGCTGTATTAATTGGAAAGCCAATTAATACAGCGAATAATTGTTTCATCGTCTCGTTTCAGATCAATGATACTGAGCAGACGAGCGAATGATGACGACTCCCGCGACGGTTTCACAAAGTGGCCCTTCATGACGACACACACTTGGGGCGAGTATCCGCAGGGCGTCTGGACTTTGGAGGTAAGGACCACTAAGACATTTACAATTTTATTTCGTAGACCGGGCGATTGGGCCATTGAAATTCGATGTTTTCAATCATGCGACTTCAATTTGACGACCCAGTTGGCACAGTGGTCACTAGGTTGCGGGTTCGATGCCCCCTCAGACAAGTATTTATGCCTAGATATTTGTCTGTGGTCTGGTTGTATTATAAGTATATATTTACAAAAGAAAAGTATTTATGTAGTTTATCCGTTGTCTGGTACCCGTAACACAATAGTTAATAGCTACTTAGTATGGGGCTGGATGGCGATGTGTGCTATGTCCTGCAATATTTATTTATTTATGCCGCGACTATACTTGGGCACAAAATATTTATAATAATAAATGCATGGGGCTGAATGGAACTTAAAAGCAATGTCAAAGTAACTTGATTTGAATTAATGAGCACAACTGATTAATAATGTTTTTATGCACCTCAATTAGTTGATAGCTGGATTAACACATTAGCTACTTATCCCGAATTTCCCACTGGATCGGGACTTACTTATACAGATGAGGGTCCTAATAAAAGTAGGTAACAGCATAAACACGATTATCTAATATCATGAATTAATGATATCGATAGCTTGTACAAATAGTGTCGTAAGTAACTATTTGTCATTTTTTAAAACATCATATGGTTTTAAATCGAATCGGTATAAAATGGTTTTTCAATTTTTTTTAAATATTGTCTTTGGTATAAGTTTAGTTAATCACTACATAGTATAAAATAAAGTCGCTTTCTCTGTCCCTATGTCCCTACTCCTTATATCCCTATGTATGCTTAAAACTTTAAAACTACGCAACGGATTTTGATGCGGTTTTTTTAATAGAGAGAGTGATTCAAGAGGAAGGTTTATATGTCTAATACATGCATAATATAGCCGTGCGAAGCCGGGGCGGGTCGCAACTTGACTTTATAATATTGAAAATAATATTTGCTTATTTTACCAGGCGCGATACAACGGTGGCCCGAACCCTACATCCTCTTGGTCGGGCTTCGTCCGTGGCTGGTCGCTGGTACTGCACGGCACCCGAGCTCCCCCCTACGCCCAACTACAACCTCAGGACCCTCATTCAAAACTAGCTGTCGTCAAAAAAGCGCACGAAGATAACGCAATCTCAAAGTAGATCAAACGCTGTTGCTCAAATTAAAGCTTTTGTATAGTAAAATTTGCATATTTTTAAAGAAAACAAGAGTAAAAATTGAAAATATTTGACTTGATCAAGATGGTAATGATGATCGTACAGAAGCATACGAAATATGTAACAGGGTAAACAACGGATTGATGTGACAGTAAGTAAGTACTTGATCAAGGCAATATAAAATTATGAATAATTCTTCATCTGTTTTTCAATTCTTAAAAACCTTGCGCAGGGGTTCTAATAAATTTATTAAGAAAGCTGATAATTAAATTGCATAGGAGGACCAAATACCTTGACCGAATTCAAAGATTTTTTTAAAAGAATAAAAGCTTTAGTTGGAGCAACTTTTAAATCGTAAAGTTTAGGGAAGAATGATGAATTTATAAGTATAAAATTATCAGCAAATTACCAACGAATTATGAATTTAAACGCTTAAAATAATATGGAGGCTAAAGAGAAGAATAATATTATAAATTGATCAGACTTTCTTGTTTGTGTACACATACGGGTAAAGTAAAAGATAATGTTTTCATATTTGCGCAATATTTACATCAATGTATTTATTTTAGTATCATTTTACACAATTTCGCTTTTAGTGTGATTCATTTAGAAATATTGCGCTTGTGTGAAACGAACCAGTCTTATCAAAGTTAATTGCTTTGAGAGGGACTTTATTATTTTATTTATTGTTTCCAATAGTTTATATTTTTTAAAGTTTAACTTAATTCCGATTTAACCGATCTCATTTTCATTTTGGGGTAGGAATTAAAAGGTTGGATAATTCCTTCCATCATTTTAATTAGATTCAATTCAAGAGTCAAAGAAAATAAAATGGTAACGATTTTTATGTGTTATTTTTGTTTATGATTGTTAACATTTTTTTCTTTGACAATTTTTTTGGTAAATTATTCTTTCAATAAACCTATAACAATAACTACAGATGATACTAAACTATATATTAGCAAGCAATCAATATCATCATTATATATAATATATAATATATAATATATCATAAATCATTTCAATAAACCTATAACAATAACTACAGATGATACTAAACTATATATTAGCAAGCTGTTTGTTCTTATATTTTTATATTGCTTATAAATTTTATGATAAATATATTTTACTTTGGTTAATTAAAATTGTTGTTACCTAGTTACTTTTACGAACGATTCATTTTATATCATCTCAAGCATTAGAATGCTTTATATAAATAATCATAGATAAATTAAAAACCTGATAAGTGATTAGATTTTGTAATATTTTAATACATTGTAATTAAAACTTAGTAAATGCCTGACTTATTTCACTTACTTAGATGAACAGAAAGAACATATCAGGTAATGTATTTATATTAATGATTAATTCAAGCAGCAATTTGCAACAAATATTGTGTGATTTTGTATTCTTTTAATTTTTGGTGACTAATCATGGGTTAGGTTATTATTTTTTGTAAAATTATATATCTTTTACGCTAGTCAAAGATTTTATGGTAATATATTTCGTATTAATTATGATTTATTTGCAAATGAACTTCTTTTATCCCAGCTAAACGAAGTTCATTTGAAGGTTATGTTATCTTATGGTTTGATGTGTCTACCGATCATAGTGTGACACAGTATGTAAGAGTATTAACAAAGAATATATTAGAATATTATCGTTATCACATAAGAATTAATGAATGTATCTATTTAATATTAAAGATCTTCCTTTGGGGCCCAGTGACGGTAGGTAAACACAAAATTTATCAATCGGCTCTTTACTTTACATCTATTTTCTTAAAGAGAACATTTATTATTAAATACACTACTAAAATATTTAAAGTGTTTTTAATCCTATATTATCCATGTATTAAAATTATATTTGATGTAGCAAATGGGCTAAAAACCCTAGGTTTCCTACAAATCGATAGAATAGTTTTTAAGAAAAACCATATATAAAGAAAAATATATTATGTATCTACTAAATATTATAGTAAATATAATGTGATTTGGTGTTGTATTTGAATTAAATGAAGTTTTTGTAATTAACGATCCTTTCCCTTTTATGCTTTGAATAAAACCTTGAAATTAAACTTCAAAAGTAAATTAAAATCCAAGGTATATTACAAACTTAACAATAATGGAAGGTTTTATTTTGTAATTAAAATATCATACAAACTAGACTATGTACTACTAATTAGTAGCTAAGTCCTTACTTAATCGCAGTATAAAACTATTTACAATGAAGCAATAACTAGGTATGACGTACAAAGTATCAAAAATGTACTTAACAATATCAATTAGTACATTTAACTTCCAAATTGTTTTCTATAATAAAAATCTAGTCACAATTTACTGACCGCATTTTTTTCACAATTTTGAGTTACGTCACTTTACTTTTATATGGTCGTTATAGTCTGTATGTACACTTTAGACCCCCATTTCATTGTAGGGTCGCCCATTGGTTCCGACATCGACTGCTCGCTCCGAAATCCCGTTGAGGCCATTGGTGTGCCCACGGGAACTTAATTGTCAGAGGTCTGAAAGTTTATGAGCATTATTTAAAACCTCATTTCTATTATCCCATATTCCTGTATAATGTACAATCAAGCAAACAAAAGTAGAGTGTAATAATAACAATTTAAAAACACTACGTTCATATAAATCGTTATTATTTTAGTTTTTATTAATGTTTATTTTAGTTATACTGGGATGGTAATTTTTGGTAGTTAAGTATTTTAACTCTGGCAGAATTTAAAGGCCCGGAGTCCAAAACATCAAATCAGCAATAGCAATTCTTAAACTCTACGGTGGGTCTGCACTTTTGTTGCCTACTGTATTTCCCCTTCTCTATTCTACACTTCTGGGTATTACTGTTTACCTTTTTCTAATATAGGAACATAAAGTAACTTATTTTAGAAAAAGGTTCAGAAAAACGTTTTCATTACACGTCAACACTATGTTGATAAGTAATTTTTTTTTTATACTTACCCATAGTTTCTTGCTGTAGTTCAAGTTTATAGGCAGGATTATCGTATGGCGGTAAAGACGATTCACGAGGAGCAGATGGCACGGCTGGAATAAAAAAATATCAAAACTTATTTAAAAATTTTTGGGCATTTGACCAATAATAGCTTTAATTATTGTTCTTCTAAGTTTTTTCTGAAATTTGAAACTTTAGGCTAAATTTAACAAAATGTCGCTTAAACCAAATAGTTTTTCACACACCGATATATGCGTATGCATATATCGGTGGTTATTTTTGTTTTTTTATTAGAGTCATGGAACAGTAAGTAAAAACAAGAAAGTGATCTTTTATGGGTTCCTTTTTCTACCTTTCTGAGGTACGGAACCGTATTTTTTTTTATCATAGGTATTTTACATTTTTTTTATTTCCTTTCCAAAGTATAAGTACTTCTTTATTTATATGACTATATTTCTATACATATTTTTTAAATGTTTAACTTACGTGTGATAGGCACGGATCTAGGACGGTGCCTGCGCAGCACCACAAGCAAAAGTAGCAGAGAGGTTAGCGCGCCCAGGGCGGCCACCACGCCCACGCCCACAAGGGCGGAGTAGTAGTCTCCCCTGGGCGAGCGGGCGTTACCTCCTGATATTGAAGACGCTTCGACCTCATCTGGAATTAAATATAAAGTTAGGATTATAATGTCAATTTGGAATGTGGTCACATTCCATTTATACATTTAAAATTATTTCCGAAACCTTACCATAGACAAATATTTTTGGAAAACATTAAAGAATAATGGCAAAACTTAAAACAAAAATTACTTGTTTACAAAAAACGAAAAACACGTGCTTTAAATGCTTATAATTATCTTTTTTCCACATCTAGTTCACGGAATACTATCAATTTCATTGTAATCTAGAAAAATCGGAGAATTGCATCATATTGTTTCTATTTGTGTAAAATAATATGATCAAGTATTGCCTTGCCATAATTATTTTTAACTTTCCAATGTGTGGATTTTACTTTAAAAATAACATCTTGTGAGGTAAATTCTAGTTGGAATGATAAATGTGAATATGGAATGAAAATGTGGCATAGGAATGTAATTATAAATCATTATTATAAATAAAAATATAAATAAAATATTGCATCGTGCGAGCTTCGTACAGTCGTACCATATCGCTCGGCCGCGCCACATGGTAGGCGGAGTGGGGGGCTGTTAGATTTTATTTTCGTAGAATTTTTTGATTCGCTCGCCGCTATGCTATGCAATAGCTTAATAGCTTCAAAAAATATAAAAGTTAGAACTAGTGAAATTAGAATGGTAAATAGATACTCACTATCTATGGCATTATCTGTGTCCAAAGACTTGGTGTTGATCTCTATGACATTACTCGTTTTAACTTTTCCATTTGTCAAGAACAATTCCAACCAGATACGGCATCTGAAATAAGATAACATTTAATTTTGGCAGTCTTATATGGTAGATAGATAAAGATTTTTTATCACAGTTGCTCATAAAGTGGATCTTATTAAACCGCTTTTAGGCTCATAATGCAACGTATTATACACGCGTGCGATAAAAAAAATCCAACTAGTGCTAAAATAATACGTTATCCCGATAAGTCAAATACGTATCTTACTGCTAATGACATATTAGGTAGATGAAACATTCTTAATTTATCTGGGTTATACTTTTTTGATGTATAGAAAAAAGGTACCATTCAAAGAGTTTTTAAGCCTTGCTGGCTTAGAACTCTTTGTTGGTACCTTTTTTCTTCTTTTCAAAAGGTTGTCTCTAAAATCTGATAACGAACGATAATTTTACGTGTTATCGTCTTTAAAATTATTAAAAATTGAGTTTAGTTTTTATTTTGTTTTTTCTTTCGGTAAGTAAATAAATATATTTATTCCTTACCATTATATTCTGTTTTTAAGCGCTGACGCAAAAACAAATGAAAAAAACCCTATAAAAATATTGTATGTCAGACGAGGCTGTTTAGGTTAAAAGTCTTTTGCCTAGCCTTTCGAGAGTGTAATTAACAAAAAATTGTAAACATAACCTAAAATTCTTAAAAACTTTTTATTATTATAAGTATCAAGTATTTTTTTTATTCGCAACTGTGATAAAAAACGTCGTACGATACACGTGTGGATTGATCATTCCATCTCGGCTTATGCCACGCTCGCGTTCCGCTCGCGCGTCATAAACCACCTCAATGGAATGATCAACTTTCCACACTTGTATCGCAATGTACTATTATTGCACCATATAAACAAAACACAAGTAAACAAAATGATTATACCTACCTACAGTCCTACCTAAAAAAAACAGAACAAAATGGAAACTTAAATAAAGAAAAAAACACCCAAGCGTGGCACAAAGGGCGGTCCAGGCAACCATAACCAGATGTAGTAGACGGATAGATAGATAAGGGTGTTGGACCTTGATGGTTATTGAATATTTTATCATAGGTTTTCACTGAAATATCGCTGTAAATACCTAGTTGGAAATAGACTGTACACTTGTACACAACGCTTGGTGATATAGCACCCAACACATAGTTACGTACCTGGTATCAGCCTGTAATCCTCCAAGAGTGACGGACGGCGGCTGATCCCTGGCAGCGAGTCTAAACTCGTCATGTTCCTTGCCCGGTTGTTCACCACACGCGTGTGCCGCTCGGTACACTCTCACCCAACGCTCGGGCGGTGACGGTACACCTTGCCATGTGATCTCCGCTGCTTCGGCGCCAATGGAGCGGGCTTCGATTGTTACTGTCCAGTTGTAGGGGTCTGGAAGGGAAGAAAGTAGAATTTAGTCAGTGAGTATCAGTTATAGAACACTAGCTGCCCGGCAAACGTTTTTTTGCCATATACAAAAAAAAGATGTTCGATTCTCAGACCTAACAAATATACACAAAAAAATCATACAAATCTGTTCAGCCGTTTCGGAGGAATTTGGAAACCAATACCGCGACACGAGAATTTTATTTAAATAGAGAAGAGATATTGCCGAACTTCGCATTACTTTATTGTTACACAATAATTATAATGCGTGTTACTCCGAGAGATTAAAAGTCAATTGCCTCAAGTTTGTATGGTCAAAATAATTTCGAAAAGACGTACCTATCTACTGCTGGTTGTCATATCACTGAATTTAGTATAGTATTTTCACCAACTGGCAGTGCGGTTCGAATGCGAATCGAATCGAAATCACATACGTACCTATTTGGGTTGTGCCATGGGCTAAAAGTCACTTGATTGAGTACCATATCAGGTCATTTAACCCAGAACTTCAT
The DNA here is from genome assembly GCA_907269075.1 of Idaea aversata. NCBI lineage: Eukaryota > Metazoa > Arthropoda > Insecta > Lepidoptera > Geometridae > Idaea > Idaea aversata. The sequence continues at coordinate 5,076,826 of OU026100.1, forward strand.
TAGTTCAACGCCTATGTCAGAGACGTCCAAAACGTTTTGGAGCGTGGCATCGCATTGCAAATCTATTGGAGCTCTACAAGACAAGTTGTTAAAAGTGTACGAGGCCTGACGCCTCCAAATCAGATCCAGTAGCAGTTCAGAATTTGAGAACGAGAGGAGGGTCGAAGTAGATCTCAAACGTGACCAACTAGTAATAAGCCAACATTCCAACATTTATTACTACCACTATATAAGAGCAGGTTGGCTTGTTCTTAGCCCTTAAACTCGGAAAATGCCCGAAAGGCCAAAGAAGCCATCGCCCAATCTCCCTACTATGCCATTCATACAAACTATTTGAGAAGCTACTGAATAGACTTACCCATGCAATCGACTCTGAATGAATCCTCGAACAAGCAGGCTTCCACCCTGGTAAGTTCTGCTCCAACGAAACCCCGTACGACCTAACCCTGTACGACCTATGATTATGATAATGTCTTGGCTCACCATATAGCGTATGTGTAGTGAACCCAGCAGCAGCTCGGTCCTTCAGTTCGGTGAGAGCTCGCGGCGGTGGAACAAGCACTAACCCCGCCTCGTAATGCGTGTCCGGGCGGAGCTCCACTAGATGGGCAGCGGAACGACTGTGATGGAGCAGCTCTGTCATGCTGTATATCGGTGTGCCTACTGGACGGTATCTGGACGAAGAATAATGACATTACAATTAGGCACAAAATGGATTCTCTACATCAAGTAAACCAAATACTAATACCAATAAAAACAATTTTCACACCTGCAGCACTTTAATCACGGATTAAAGCAAGACTTTATTCCCAAGGGAGATAATGTTGCATGAAACTCCCAAGGGAATAAAGTGATTTAAATTTGGAACGTTGAAGTTCGTGTGAAAATTCTTGGTTTTAATTTTGAAGGTCACAGCAAATAGGTTTTATTTTTAATCGTAATTTGATTGGTCTACAAAAATCTAGCAGGCCACGATTTTTGTTTTTTATTTTGATTGTTACGTTAGGTCTAAGCAAATAGGTTTTGCCTATAATACCTACCAAATATTTACCATCATGCTACCATATCATTGCAATTGCCCCATTTTTTTTAAAGTGGATTTTTTTAAAGTGGCCAGGGAACTGGCCACCACAAGAATTAAAAAAAAATTGAACTGACGGTATGAAAAGTAGAGTATGCACCTCGGGATAAAGCATGTCTTCGTCTTGGACGGTTTGAACCCCTCGCTTCACTCAGGACTCTACTTAACTCCCTCGCTTCGCTCAGGAGTTAACTTTATACTCCCTCGCTGCGCTCGGGAGTTAACCCGGGAGTCCCTCGTTACACTCGGGGTTCAATATGCCACCCACAACATAAGACATTGCTTTATGCCCTTGATGCATAATCTACTATTAAGGACCTACAATAATGACTACATAAGTTTCTGCATGAATGTTTGCTAACAGTAGATACCTCGAAGTATATTCACCACCACCACTATAAGATTGCAAACTGCGCGCCTACGCATAGAGCCGAATATAAGTCGCTAGAGTGAAGAGAGTAGCACAAAATTGACCAATCATAGGGCCGCATTTAGCGGAGTGCGTTCCAAGAGCAACTTTAAGTTTATCCAAGAGCAACTTTAAATACAGTTTGTGATTACGGTCGTAAGTGTTGTGCGTAACCAATTCATTATGATTTCCACAATGATGTAAGTGACCTCGGAAAGGAGAAAGAAAAATTAAAGAATTTAATTAGATGGAATTTGGATAAACTAGTTTGACCAGAAAGTTTGATCAGAAGGTAGATCCCAGTTTTTTGTTCATAAGTACCGAAATGAACACAATGATCTACTTGAAATGAAGCGGTATACGGCTGTCGCACATTTATCTTCTGAAGCTACATGAAGTTAGTAAAAAACTTACCGGACTTGTATCCCGTCAATGAACTGAAGTTCGTCCTCAGTGAAGTGCCGCCAGCTGAGTAGAGCGGTCGTGTCGTTCACTTCGACCACAGACAAACGACTGTCGATATCACGACGTTTCTCTTCTGGAGGTACCACCTGAAACAACAAGAATAGTAGTTAGTAAAGTTATTATCGAACAAGCAGATTGAAGCGATTGTTAAACTCTGCACAAAATGTGCGACCAGTTGTCCCAAGACATAAGCGAATTAGCTGGTTCTTTTTTTTGCCGTAAGCCATTTTACTAATAGGTCCTATATCTACTAAACCGATAATGAGATAATCATGCATGCAGACTGCGAGCCGCGAAGTATAATGGAGCCTTACGTTATGTTTATTCATTAGGTTTTGAAAGACGGATTTTGTTTAAAAATTAAATTTCTTTTAAGTCTCGACGACATAAGTTACTCGAAATAATAAGGTTTATACTTTTTACAAATACAATGTAGAAGTTCAAAATCAAATTGCTTTAAGCGACTTCCAAGAATACTTGAATTTGAATTAAGATTAAACTCAAAAGCTGTAAAAAATATATGAACAAATTTTTAATTTTTTTCAATTTTACTATAAAAAAACTTACCACAGGTAAATCAAGAGTCCGTACGCTATACGTTTCGCTTTCAGGTGAAACTGGTAAGTTGTGCAAGTACAATTTCCCTCGTATTTTGTACGTAGTCGATGGCTTCAAACCAGTCAGTCTGAACTCCAGCCGAGGTGTTGTCAGGATCTCGTCAGCTGGTGCAAACACTTGAGAGAACCAGTGCGCTACTTCTTCGTCACTATGAGACAAAAAACATGAGTAACTAATTGCAGGCGTTTCCTGTGGGTTCTTCTCATTTGGTAGGACAGTAAAACAATTATTAACCCCTTTTGTTTTCATCTTTTTTTTACATATGATAGGTCAGCGTTTGACCACTATCACACCTGCCTGACGGTAGGTGACGATGCGGCCCAAGATGTAAAACGCCTTTTAGAGGGGACTACTGTCAATATTCGACCTATTCACTCGCGACTTGAAGACCCCCAATCTCGATCGTTTTTTATTAACTTGCATCTTAGTGCGTGGTAAACTCTAAACTGGGCAAATGGATGAAGTATACATTTTAATAATCAAAATTAATTTACTTACGCTGTATCAGTGTATCTCAAGTCAACACTACCCCTCAAACCCACCAGCACAGGCGGCAAACCAAGCAGCATTTTAATACTGGTCGGCGAATCAGCTTCAATAGATATAACCGTCAGTTTCTTGTTCATATCACTGAAGGATGGAGGTACTTGAAGCCCTGGAGGTAGACCTGGTAATCCTGATTCTATAGCTGGGCGGTGAATGTTATTCTGATCGTAGTCTGGTAGGTCTTCATTGGGATAGTGAATATCTGGTGGGATTGTTGGAAGGAATGAAGGTGGTTGGGTTTTATGAGGGAAATCTGGACCTTGAGCGTGACCTGGAAACATTAATATACAATTCTAGATCCTGTTTCGTAGAGATATCTCATAATTAAAAGTTAGTACAATGATAAATGATGTTAGTAAAGGCACAAAGCGGAATGTCATTGTCAAATTGGAATTGTCAGTCATAGGAAATACACGGAAGGGATACCAGGTCACTGACCTTCCGTGGCAGTCGCCTCATTCTGATCAGCTGATCTCCCAAGGTTCCTATTAACTTCAGACTCCAACTCCATTTGACTAAGCAAATGTTCTAAGGTTAATGTCGAAGGTGACTTTACATGTGATTCCGAAGTTTTGTGCTGTGATTTTGCTAAAGTGTTTTTCCGGGTTGGAACAGCATTCATCAGCACTGTTTCATATGAATTAGGCTGTTTACTAAGTACATGTGTCTTCGTATCTTGCGACCATAAGCCGTTGCCTTCTTTAGGCCGCAAATCTTTCGACTTCAATACTGTTACGTGTTTTCCGTTATTCGCTTGGGAACGGTAGCTAATCGGATGTTCAGATGAACTTCTAGTCAGGACGTGATCAGATCTATTGTGTAATGTAGGTTCGAAGTATGAAAATGGTGAATGCGTCGTGATTCTGGGTATAGTGTCAGAAAAGTCGTTAGGATGGTAAGGGAAAGTAGGTGGTCGCTTTTCGTGGCTTGGCAAAAAGTAGTTGAAGTTATCTATTAAAGACATTGGAACTTTTCGCATTGTATCTGGAGATGGTTTCGAAGGTGCATTCAGAGGAGCCCAGTTAGTATTAGAATGTGAAAGAACCCGAGTGCGGGAAACGACGTTAAATTTTCCATCATTAGCTTTCAAATTTAACTGTTTTTCTGGATGAGTATGAGTTGCGTGACTTATACTGGTATGTGACTTAGGAAATACAGCTGAGAAATTAGGTATTTTAGGTTTTGTTGGTTGCATGTTCCACTTTTCATGATGCCTAACCAATGGGGGTTCAGCGTGAATAGTTTTGAATGGAAATTCTATATCATCAAGAGTGAAAACTGTTATGTTATCCCCTGGTGTGTATTCTTCAGAATGTAGAGTTGAGTTTGTAATAGAATTTTGGGTAACAGTTTTTAAAACCTTTGGAAAGGACTTCACTGGGTTCAAACGTTTATAGAAGTCCATAGATTCGGTTGCTAAAGGTGGTGTTGGGAGTACTGGGGTAGTTTCAGAGGTAAAAGCGGGGGGTAGAGGTGTAACGTAGTTTATTCGATCACCCACATTTGGTATTTTGAACGTATGAGTCTTAAATGTCGATGTATTCTCTGGTCCTGCTGTAAGCAATAATGTAAATGAGCATGCATATAATTATGTATTTAGAAACCGTGAGAATCAATAATGATTATTAATAAAAAGTGGTTGTCATTCTGAAATAAATGAAATGACTATGTAATTAATGATAAATGTATGGCAATGAATGCGTAAAGTTTAACAGTTTCAACACTAATAAAATGTCATCTATGTATACTGTCGTATTCATTATGAATGACTTGTTTGATTAAACGTGCAATAAAATCGAAATGAAATGACACCAAAATGACTCCGAAAACTATCATGTTGCCTAAAACCAAGTTTATAAATTCTACTTCTTGATATTTATAATAATGAATATGAATCTGATGAAATGCAAACCCGACATCCAACCTAGTCATAAAACCACAACCAATGTTTTCTCCAATCCACTTACTATTAGGCACACAACCCCATTGCTTGCAGCAATCTTCATCAGATATGTTCACAGGGGCTGGTCTATGCATAAGAGGGCATCGTAAACTCTGAGGTGGGACGGGGCTAAGAGGGGTGCAGACCTCTTGACAGTCCAGTTCGCCGTTTTCACAGAAACAACGCTGTTCGCACCCTGTTAGGGTTAACGGGACCTCGCTCCAATTTGGTACCCTAAAAAGAAAAAAATATTATGGCGAAATATGAGTGGAAGAATAATTGTTCAATCAAAGTGAAAATTTCCAATATTATAACAGTTGGCCAAACCAAATTATGTAAGTCTTGGTACAACCTATTCATGTTTTTACCGGCTTTTATTTAGTTTCAGCTGTTTATGTACTTGCAAACAGTTTGAGCTGACATGTTGCATTCTGTATACCTACATTTAAAATTCGGTGTGAGTTTCAATTTATCTTGCAAAATGTTTGTGATCAATACTATGGATCAAATTACAACTCGTGTATAAAATAACTATTGGATTTGATATGCTATGCGTCGACAATTTTTAGTTAACAACAAACTTAGTCGTTCTAAATGTTAAAAATTGTCAAACTTACGGAACTCCATTATAATGGCAGGTACCATCACTCAAGCACCGAGCCGATCTAGGGCAGCAGTTCGGCGGCTGGGCAGGTGGACTCGGCGCCCATCGGACACAACCCTTTGACATGAGTTCGAGCCCTACATGGTTAGGGCAGACAAGAGCGGCACACTCGCGAGTATCCTGTCCTGTACATTCGCAAAGCTCGCTGCAGCCTATGTGGAATTCTTCGCCTAAAATTAAAAACAAAGACTAGTTATTAAGTAAGTATAGACTTTCGCTGAGAGCTTCTTACGTTAAACTGTAGGTACAGCACTTGCAGGACAACTAACAGATGCTTATTTATTATTAGATGCTTATTTATTGGTTATTAGGCCAATTCTCGTAAATAACATTGTTCAAATTACATTTCAATATCATTTCGATTGCATTTCGATCATAAATAATACATTCAAAGCAGCTCAAAATTGCCTCAAACTCTACTTTTCGTAAAAAAAAACTGACTTTTTTCGAAAATAATATAAACAATGGTTGGCCTTCTGAGTGGAGGCCCAAAATTCCATCACAATTTGAGAATATTAGCTGTGCTCCATGCTTAGTGGTTTCACTAACATAATTATGATCCTGGTACAATAACTTACCAACAGCGTAAAAATTACCATCCTCCCAGCATCCAACCTTCGTACCATTAACCTCTTCCATGACCACTTCATTAACATCTGCATCAGTAGCTGTTATAGTGAAATTGAACTTAGTTCCCGTCTCCTTTGTCTTCAATACATAATCTTTACCACCTTCAAGATTCAGAATAAGGTTTTTGTATTTCAATTCTACATCTTCAAATGTTTTTCCTCCGTCATTGCTAAGCAACAGATGTACAGGGTCTTCGGATTTATTAGGATGCATAAGATTAACTTGTACTGAGTTATTTTGTAGTACTTTTACTGAGCCTATTGGTTCTGTTAGGACTAGAGGTCTTAATGTTGATCGTTCTTCGATTTCGCCAATTGGTTTTGTGTGCTGAAATTACATAAACAAGATTGTATGCTGATTATTATTATAAAGAATCTTTGATAGTTTAAATCAAACTCAAAGCGGCGACGTTGTATGCGCATTGCAGAAGTAGTCATCTAGATTCATGGTAAAAGGAAAATATAATACAAACCAAAAAAAAAACTACCCACAATTTATATTTAATTCTTGTTATGTATCCCATATCACGGGGCTATGAAGTCTCGCACCTTTGGAAGGCGTACGTGGAGCCGAAGCCAACACGTAGAGGCCCTTTACAATAACAAGTTTAATAGCAAAGTAAGTATGATGAGGACACCAAACCGGCGATTATCCCTGTCTGCATTACAAAATACAGCCAAGGACAACCTCCGGTTTGGATAGAACTATTAATAAACTACAGGAGAAAACTACTTGGGCTATAGTTGGACGATGGGATGATAGTGGACTGGCTACTGGAAAACTATGTAATCCTTGTTTATTATTGTATCAAGAATTTGAGTATGTTTTAGATGTTGTCTTTGAGACGGCATGTTAACGCAGGAGACTTGGATCTTTTCACCAAAGCCATGGGTGGGTAGATATTTTTGGCGGTCAGGATCAGCCAGTGTATACAGGGTTATTGATAATTTTACTAGCAAGCCGTTGAGAGCTACTTCTGAGCACCTAAACAAACAACTTTTGTTCTACGACTTTTGGAAATTCAAAGATTTTTTTTGAAAATTTTGAACTAAGGTGTACCAGCTGATAGCTGCTGATAATAGCTGATAGCTAACCTTAAAATTTTACTGATTTTTTAAGTTGTGTCTACTGTTCTTAGTTCGAATGGCCTTTTGTTTTAAACAATCAGCTGTTTTTCAAGTTTACATAACCTCAAAATTTTCAATTTTTTTCTAATTTCCAAAAGTCGTAGAACAAAAGTTGTTTGTTGAGGTGCACAGAACTAGCCCTCAACGGCTTGCTAGTATAATAACCAATAACCTTGTATACCTTAGAGGATCATTATCCTACCTGTGTAGCAGCTGTTGTAGTAGTGACGTTGTCTGGCAGTTCGTGGACGTCCTGCGATACGTCACAAACTTGTACTTCGCAACAAGCATCGCTCGGATCCTGTACGTTTATGCATTTGTCAGACGGTGGTAGAGGCTGGCATCTGCAATAAAAATGTAGGTAATAAATAAAATAATAAATAAATATTGCAGGACATTCCACACATCGCCATCTAGCCCCAAGCTAAGTAACTAGACTTGTATTATGGGTGCTAGACAACGTATATACTACTTATATACTTTTATTTTGTAAATATATACTTATAATACATAGAAACAATCAGACCACAGACAAATATCTAAGCATAAATACTTGTCTGAGGCGGGAATCGAACCCGTAACCCTGTGTTTGGCATGGTGACCGTTGTGCCAACTGGGTCATCAACAATATAAATATTTATAACATAGAAGTAAATAAGTTTATATATTTCAAAGTACATAGTAATTGGTAAATAATACTGTGTACAGGGTTTTTGGTAATTATACTAGCAAGCCGTTGAGGGCTACTTCTGTGCACCTAAACAAACAACTTTTGTTCTACGACTTTTGGAAATTCGTAGGGGCATGGTCATGGTAGTTATAAGTTTTATGCAACAAAAATATTTGCTTTAGTGTCATTATCCAGGGAGAAAACAGTCGACTACGTTTGTATGGAGCGAGCCCCCGGTACCCTTTCCTCTTAAGAAAGTTCTTAGATATGCTTCCATATCTAACAAAACACAACTCAAGATTTCTACCTCGGTTTGCAAGTGACGACGGATTTTGGTTCACAGGTGCAGGTCTGTTCACAGCCGATGTGCCATTTCGCTCCAACAGGATGCGTATCGTTGCCGTATCTACATACTTCTATCTTCGTTGGTTTTGCGTCTGAAATAATGTATTTTCATAACCAAAAAAAGAAAATGAAGAATTAGCGTTGGAGAGATTGTGGAAGGTGAACTGCGTGAAGTTCAAGCCAATAATATAATTTTTAAGAATAATTATTCTATTATTGGCTTGATGTTCTTGCATAGCTGTTTAATTTCCAAATAAATAAAATATATAATTAACTAGCGACCCGTCCCGGCTTCGCACGGCTATATTATGCATGTATTATACATTTAAACCTTCCTCTTGAATCACTCTATCTATTTAAAAAAAAACCGCATCAAAATCCGTTGCGTTGTTTTAAAGATTTAAGCATACATAGGGATATAGGGACAGAGTAAGCGACTTTGTTTTATACTATGTAGTGAAGTGATGATAGTGATAGTGAAGTGACAAGGAATATCGCAGAACAGGGAGCGGTTGAGGACTCTGGTTTCAGAGGCCATGAGTAACTCCGTATCACTGAGCGCGGAATAGGTAGGATAGAAAAACAAAATAAGAAATTGCTTAAAAATATAAAAATCTTGTTCTAGATCTCTAACAAAATAGGTACTTTCATTTCACACGATTCGAAGTTGTTAATCTACGAAATCACACGCACGATCGCCTGCGATTATACTACCTACCGATCGGAATTTCACTTTTTCAATTTCAGTATTTTTTACTTCACTGAAAACTGTTTAATCGAGAGCAAAATGCGTAGAAGCGTTTTATAATAAACCTTGAACTAAGCCAATGTAGTTTTTATTTATTTATTTATTTATCAGAAAAACTACATCTATCAATTACAGGATTCCCCAATGCAATAGCGTAATTAAAATAAATATAAATGAATTATAAATAACAAATAATCCATAAAGATACTTTTTGGAATTCACTCTTCCCGCATGTAAATACGTCAATTTGCTCGGCAACTAAATTTGACGACGTAAACTTAATTCACCTGAGCTAATTCACCTAGGTGCATCTAAATTTAGTGTGTAAGTGTAATTTTATTGTGCTAACTAATCACTGTACCGTTTATGAAGTAGGCCACACCAAAATATATACTGACTTTGTACAGAGCGCCATCTAGCTCCAAGCCAAGCAACTAGACTTGTCTTATGGTGGATAGATAACAGATAGAATGTAGATATATACGACTTTTCTTTTGCAAAAATATACTTGTTTATCTATACGATATCTTCACTATAACTTTACTACATACTCGTAGCATAATACAAAACAGCTTCTCGCTATCTGTCCCTATGTGTGCTTAGATCTTTAAAACTACGCAACAGATTTTGATCCGGTTTTTTTAAATAGATAGAGTGATTCAAGAGTAAGGTTTGGGTATATGAAACAAAACTACCAAGTCGCGGGCAACAGTTAGTAATATTATTAAGAGGATAGATTTGATTGTTTGTTTGTTTGCATTGAATAGTTTCCGAAACTGCTGGACCGATTTTGATGAAACTTGGTATGAAAATACATTGATTCATTAGGAGTATTATAGGCTATTTTTATCCCGACATTCCCACGGGATCGGGAGTTAAGCGGGTGTTAAGCAGACCAGAAACAAATATCAATATATAAATATACTAGGGACCCGCCCCGGCTTCGCACGGCTATATTATGCATGTATTATACATATAAACCTTCCTCTTGAATCACTATCTATTAAAAAAAATCCCTTCAAAATCCGTTGCGTAGTTTTAAAGATTTAAGCAGTCAAAGGGAAATAGGGACAAAAAAAGCGACTTTGTTTTATTCTATGTAGTGACTAGCGACCCGCCCTGGCTTCGCACGGCTATATTATGCATGTATTATACATATAAACCTTCCTCTTAAATCACTCTATCTATTAAAAAACCACAATAAAATCCGTTGCGTAGTTTTAAAGATAGGGACATAGGGACAGAGAAAGCGACTTTGTTTTTAACCGACTTCAAAAAAGGAGGAGGTTCTCAATTCGTCTGTATGTTTTTTTTTTTTTTTTTTTGTGTGTATGTTACGCGATCATTCGAAGACGGCTCAACCGATTGAGATGATTCTTTTTGTGTTCGAAAAGTGATACCTCAGGGGTGGTCCCATAAAAATTTGGTGAGGATCTGATGAGAATATTCGGAGTGATGAACAGAATTGCACCTCGAGAGTGCAGCAAATTGCTCAGTTTTCGATTTCCACCAGTAGATTTGGCCCATAAACGAATAGTTACCGATAAATGGAATATCTGAAACCACCTTCTCATCAGAAAACTCTTCAATCAGTTACGATTACAGGTTACAATTTGAAGATTTTAGTCGAATTTAGTCGCCGGACTGGATTTGAATGAATGTTAATAGAGAACCCTATCTTAAATGAAGTTCTGATGAGGATCTTCGAAGTGATGAACAGAAATGCACCTCGAGAGTGCAGCAAATTGCTCATTTTTCGACTTCCATCAGTAGAATTGGCCCATAAACGAATAGTTACCGATAAATGGAATATCTGAAACCACCTTCTCATCAGAAAACTCTTCAATCGGTTACGATTACAGGTTACAATTTAAAGAATTTAGTCGAATTTAGTCGCGGGACTGGGTTTGAATTAATGTTGATAGAGAACCCTATCTTAAATGAAGTTCTGATGAGGATCTTCGAAGTGATGAACAGAATTGCACCTCGAGAGTGCAGCAAATTGCTCATTTTTCGATTACCACCAGTAAAATTGGCCCATAAACTAATAGTTACCGATAAATGGAATATCTGAAACCACCTTCTCATCAGAAAACTCTTCAATCGGTTACGATTACAGGTTACAATTTGAATAAAATATTCGCTTTTGCCTCGCCGGACTGGGTTTGAATGAATTTTGATAGAAAACCCTATCCTAAATGAAGATCTGATGAGGATCTTCGGAGTGATGAACAGATCTGCACAGCGAGATTCAACAAATTGCTCAGGTTTCCATTTCTACTAATAGAAGTGGCCCATACACAAAAAGGATGAATGGGGCATCCGAAAACACCTTCTTATCACCAAACTCTTCAATGGGTTACGATTAGGTACAGGTTGCAATTTGAAGAAACAGTCGCTTTCGCCTCATGGAGTAGAATTTTCAGTGACAGTGGCACTAAAAATGGTTAAATAAAAAATAAATAAAAATTTAAAAAACCGACTTCAAAAAAACCTGAAAAGAAAAACTAACAAAACCTGAAAAAAAAACCAAAAAGTGAAAAATAATCCATTTCGGGTCACTAAGACAGCAGATAACTTAAACATAAGTACTTACTTGGAAGTCGGACTGGGTGACACCATGTTTTCTTTACACCTCTCAACATTCAATCTAACCCAGTCAGACTTCCAAGTAAGTACTTATGTTTAAGTTATCTGCTGTCTTAGTGACCCGAAATGGATTATTTTTCACTTTTTGGTTTTTTTTTCAGGTTTTGTTAGTTTTTCTTTTCAGGTTTTTTTGAAGTCGGTTTTTTAAATTTTTATTTATTTTTTATATACTATGTAGTGATAGTGAAGTGATGATAGTGAATAGTGATAGTGATGTTTGAGGCAAGTTCGAGATCGTCAATAATAAATGAATTCTTTTATTCGTCTATTTTAAACGAAAATAACAATAGTAATCCACAGTCTCCCACACCAAGTTACTGCGAATTCAATAAACAATAACAAACATACCTACATTTTAAATACATTTCTCAACATCTATTCAATTACGTTTGATTGGACAGATGGTTTGTGCAATTGTTTGTTTTATAATCAAGGTAATAAAGTTCACATAATACTTGTATTTCGTAATGTGGTTTGAAGTATTTGCTGTGACTAGATATTCATTTTTTTAATAAGTATGTATCGTACAGTCACCGCCAAAAATAAAATAAATTAAACTGTTATACTAATGTTTTGTTTATTTTTTTAATAAAAACAAATAATAAAGTTCATATTGCTCATTGACAGTTTGGTTGTAGCTTTAACCGTTTTCATAAAAAATGCAACTACTCTAATTTGGCACACAAAAGGAGGAATAAGGGGGGAACCAATTGCTATACGACTGGTTTCTACTTCTATATCTTATTATGTAAAAGCTACATTCATGCCAAGTTCCTTGTTTTCAGCCAGACGGGACCGTAAAAATAGCTAAGGAAACGAAGTAATGGATTTTCGCTTATGATTTTTTTATTTTTGGTTTACTAGAAGTTACTTGATGAAAGTTGTAGATAATCTTATTTGCAACAAAAAATGTTGTTAACTGTTATTTTTTGTGAGACCTATTATTATAGTTTGTCAGATAAACCATAAAAACCGTTTAAATCCCTTTTTCCAAGATAGGTCCTCTCACAAATGCACGCTAAGCCCAAAAAATTTAACATTTCATTGGACTATACGTATATCGAGAGGTTCAGTACTAAATTAAAAAAAAAAAAGAAATTTTAAACCATCAAAACTCTGCTTATGGACGCAACCACGCAATTCTGCTTATGGAGCATTTTACGTGAAAATGAATTTAAATTTTTTAGGACAATGACAATACTATCTAGCTTGTGTTATAGTGACAAAAATAGAACTCTTATACATAGGTATACTTAGTAAATAAAGTTTAAAAATAGTTTTAGGTTCTTACTTAACATACTTTTTAAACTTATGTATGTACTTATGTAACTTTTTAAACATAGTTTACAAACTTATGTAGTTTTTTATTTTCAGTGCACTTTTGATGGTTACTGTACCTACATATTGATGACCTCAGCGTCTGATATTGAAATAGAGTACTTGACTGTACTTGACTTTAATTGGATTATCAAACATTGGTGCAATAGGTTATTTAAAAATGAGTCAAAGAGCTAATTGATTGGACAGATTAAATTCCAGTTAAAAATAATAAATGCGTTAATTACGTGTACAAAATTTACGACCCATGAGTTTTCATTTCACTTTAATTAAAACGGAAATTAAACTACTCGACATCTAAAAAATTAAGTAGATTAAGTAGGTGAGTAGGTACAGTCACATTACCAGTTAGCTGAACCCCACGTGACCTAGAGCTCACTCGCAAATCTGTAAGGTTGTAAAGTAATGTTACCTGATTCGGTTTTTTGTAAACAATATACTATACAATACAAAATACAATATAAAAAAAATAACAAAATAGGTAAATACTTTATATTTTACAGTTTTGCTGGTGAGCTCTGGGTCACGTGGGGTTCAGCTAATTGGTAATGTGACTGTACATAAATATACCGATTTGAGTTACAACAAAAAAATATTTGAAATATTTTTTTTATTAAATAAATAACCTATGATAAGAACCCATAGATGTGACTTTAATTGCTCCATTTCAAATAATACCTTCAAATATTTGTAATATTGACCTTTGTGACTCTAGCGAGCGAAGACTGATATTCTGTCATCACTCAAGAGAAAGAAAGGAATTCCTTTTTTTCTTAAGACCAGTGTGAGGCTGTAAATTTCCATACTAAAAGCGGTAACGTTTGCCCCCCCATAAACGAAGTCCGATTTTGATAATTTTTAAAATGTTCTAGATCTAATGGAAAACTAGGTTTAACCGTTTTTATTTTAAAGAAATATTGCCTAAGATAAAAGTTATTAGTATCTGAATATCTATATTTGTGACTTAAAAACTTCATCGAGCGTTTCAATTGTTTTTTAATAGACTAAACTGAATTACCAAAAAAGAAAAACGTATAAACCTAGAATAAGATGCAGTGAATTAAATGAGACCAAATTTATTTCATTTTGTGAATTATAAAGGGGGTAAAAACGTTACGGCCCGCAACATGATTTGAAAGCAAAATGAAGGCAATTACGTCCGAACTTAAACTCTCTCAATCGCACGATACGGGTCATTTTTGAAAATACCTACCTATCAAAAACTCATGATTCTCTTAAGAAGGAAAGAAGAAGATAAGGAAATTTCCTTAGAAGGAAAGCTTTCTATCTGTATAAGAATGATCAAAATCGGTCTAACAGTTCCGAAAGATTACTATTACTTCTAAAAATCCGAATTTCCGTCTAAATTATGTATACAGTTTAACTATCTAGTTTTTATCTATACTAATATTATAAAGAGGAAAGATTTCATTGTTTGCTGTTTAGATTGAATAGGCTCTGAAACTACTGGACCGATTTTGATGAAACTTGGTACGAGGATACATTGATTAATTAGGAGTGTCATAGAAGTGTCATAGGTCCCGATATTCCCACGGGATCGGGAGTCACGCGGGTGAAACTGCGGAGCGCTGCTAGTGTTTTATAAAGAGGTAGCTCTCTCAACAGGTATACTAAGTTAATACCAACCTCCATTGCCAGTAGCACAAGCTATAATTGAACAGCAGTCATCAACAGGACTCTCGAAGCATAGTGGATCGTTGAGTCGCCTCCCGCGCCGTATGTAAGGATGTTTACATCGAGGGGAACATTCGAATAAACCCCCGGCGGAGCATTCGCAGGTTTCTTCACAACCACGGTCGATCTTCTCGCCTACCTGAAAAAAATCATACGTAGTATATCTTCTTCCATACTTTATTTATTTATTTTTTATTCCGTCCCACTGCAGGGCAAAAGCCTATCCTGCTCTATCCTCCATCAGTAGAAGGTCTTTCTACTGATGCTGAATTTGAATGGAACTGGTCTGTCCATATCTGCCGCATGTCCAACCAGTCCCCTTAGACAAGATTACTTTCCAATCGATATCGCCAATCGACAGCTTTTTGTATAAAATTTACATAAGCCAACAAAAAGTCACATGGTCCTGCGATAGAGAAAAAAAAAGGGTAGACAGGTTTCATCACTTTTCGCCATCCCTATGTCCCTATTTCCCTTTGTATGCTTAGATCTTTAAAACTACGCAACGGATTTTGATGCGGTTTTTTTAATAGATAGAGTGATTCTAGAGGAAGGTTTATATGTATAATACATGCATAATATAGCCGTGCGAAGCCGGAGCGGGTCGCTAGTCTTACATATATTTCATACAATACCTATGTCAATTTCATACAAAAATATCTGTCGGTTGGCGATATAGCTGATGGCAAGTATAAATCTTGTCTAAGGGAGCTGATGTGAGCAAAACCCACAACTGACTGGGTCCCGAACAGCAGGCGACCCTGCTGCAGGTCCAGAAGGAGATGGCGGGACGGTTTTTAATAAAAGAGGGAGTAATTCATGAGGAAGGTTTATGTGTATAATTCTTTAAACTTTTGTATACATTAGCCGAATTATGACGGTGATTGTTGAAATAAAAACTACTGAAAGGCTTTTCCCCTCAAACCGTGCGAAGCCGTTTGGTTGCTACAAATATAAAGTTCAGATCCGTCTGACTGATTGATATAATGTACAGCTAAAAGTAATGGACGGAGTTTAAATTTGGCATACAAATAGCGTTGGCATCCATAAAAAAAATATTTACGAAAATTTCAATCCTGCGCGAACGAAGTCGCAGGCAAAAGCTGCTTAATAATATGTTTGCAGCTGATGAAGGAGTTTAAATCCCAGGCTATCGACCTGGGACCATTCAAAAGCTACGAAAATTATTACGGTCTTTTTAACGTCTTACTCAAATGCTAATAAATATCGAATATACCATTAAAGTAATTTTTAAATCAGAATCTCCGAGATAAGTGCGAAAATAAATTCACAAACTGTGACAACTAAGTGTTAGCTTTTGGGTAATGGAACCCACACGCAACTAAAAGCGACCCATCGTATCTCATTCTTATATCAAAAGTAACAAGACGATACAAAATAATCTTAATTTACGATTAAATTAAAGCTACGACCTTCGAAATGATAGTCGAGATTCGAAAAAAATATGCGCAGCATTAAGGTGAAAGGGTACCGGCTCTCTCTCCATACAAACGTACTGTTTCCTCCCTGGATAATGACACTAGCAGAAATATTTTTGTTGCATAAAAACTATAATTGCCATGACTATGCCCTAATGTCTCGATTTTTTTATTTTCTAATTATCATAGAAACTAAGAGTTAAAAACAACAAAAAAAACATAGGGGCATGGTCATGGCAGTTATAAGTTTTATGCTAAAATATTTGCTCTAGTGTCATTATTCAGGGAGGAAACAGTCGACTACGTTTTTATGGAGAAAGAGCAGTTACCCTTTCCTTTTAACATTGGTCTTACACTGAAGGAAAACATCGTGATGAAACCCGCAGCTTAGTGGCCTCCAGACATATTGATAAGTACTTTCCTCTGGACACGGTCAAGTAAGCTGAGAAAATTAGGTGCTGGGCGAGCCTTCTTTATCTAATAATGTCTCAGACAAGTTCCTATAAACCTTGGATCAAACTTACTTGCGCCGTATTAATCATCTGCAAAGAGTTTTCTACTAAGAACAATGTTACCAACCTTATAAATCACTTCATTCTCCTTGCAAGTCTCAATCTCTTCTGACCTTTCCCTATCAGGTCCGGGCGGGTTGAAAGGTGCTTGCAGGTTACTGTAGAAATTATCAGATATTCCTTTATGTACTGTATGTGGAGTCATTACCCTCGTGTCTTCTTCCTCATCATCTAGATTTACGTCACTTAGATCTGGAACCTAGAATTAGAAAAAAAATGGTTGTCTGTAAAGTCGATTTACGGACGATAATTTTACGTGATAACGTCATAAGAAAACGATAAAAAACTAAGACTAAGATGAGGACTAAACTTCAGGTTCTGAATAAATTTTCTAGATTAAAAATGTAAAAAGCTTATTTTATTTTTTATCATAGTTGCTCATAAAGTAGATCGTATTAAACCGCTTTTCTCTCACTCATAATCCAGCGTCCATAACGCACTAGTGCTGTAAAATTATCCCTATAAGTGAAGCGCAGTATATAAACTGGTTATTTTTCTCGTTTAAATATATATATGTATATGATATTTTGTTAACTTTTTTTTTTTAGTGTTTTCTTTAACTCGCAACTGTGATAAAAAACATCGAACGAGACGCGTGTTGATTATTGATCATTGCATCTCGGCTTTTTAACGCACTCGCGTTCCGCTCGCACCTCTATGCAATGATAATTTACCACACTTGTATCGTAACGTACTATTATCCTTATTTACCTTTTTATTCTTTGGATTAGTCTGATTATGCAGCGCATTAGCGAAGTTCTGTAACTCATCAACGTTTAAGTTCAGAAGTCTTGGTTTCGGTTTAGCTTCGCTCGCTTCTGTTGTTTCAACAACTTCTGGTATGTCAACTTCTCGCGGCCTTTTTCTTTCCGTTGTTGTTTCTTTTATAACTTTTTGCGTTGATCTAGTTGGTTGTGCGGTTGTTGTTTTCGTTGTTATCGTTCTGGTAGTAGGTAATTCTTCATCTTCACTTGCTATTTTACCTGTAAATAAAAGTTTAGTATTATTTTCTATGTTTGATTTAGAGACTTTAAACTTTTCAACACCATTTTAGGTAGCGAGCGAGCCCTTATGTAAATAATGGTAGTGTCACATTTTGAAAATTTTATAAATAGGGTAATTTTCCCAACTTATTATTTTTCCGATTTTTATATTTTTTCCAGTCCTTGTATTCTCGTACCAGTGTCAAAAAAAGTTGCACACTGTAAGTATATTTTAATTATTTTTCTAATGATGATAACAGATCGTTGTTGTTATTGAAATTCCTCTGCGTTGTAATGATTAAAACAAATCACGGATCTTAGTTACTGTGAGCCCAGAATCTGTATAATAAATTGCCAGTGTTTAGCAATGGATTTTGAAAAGGTTAATATAATTATGAACACTGGCATAGGCATCAATCTTTTGTTTTTAATTATACTTTCTACGGTCGGAGTTAGAAGTACAGACCCACCGTAGAGTTCAAAATTAACTATTAATATAATGTTTTCAACTCAGGCAAGAATCTAAGGTCTTGCTCGAGTTCCTGGTTCCTGGTTTGCCTGTTAATAAAAAGTCGATTTAGCAACGTATTATCGTTGCTAAGGTTACCTGGTTACTTGTCAATAACATGACACTTTTCGTTACGTTGCTATGGTTATCTTGTCAATAACATGACGCTGACGTCACACTTTTTTGTGAGAGTAGGACGGTGTTAATCGATGTATAAGAAGTTATCACGTCAAACATGTTTTTATTTTATTTGACACGTTGCAGGAAAACCTGACACTTTACGAGATTTTGTTAGGTAGAATTTGTCTTTTGTATTTATGTCCCCTATATAATACCTATTACCATAGGTTTGAAAGGTGATCTAAAAATAATATCCATAAATAATACAAATATTTTTATTTAGTAAAAAGACAATACAATAAATTATATGATTCATTAAAATTAGTAGTAAAATTTATGATTTCCGTAAAAAATAAACGTCTTCAATCATTTTTCCTTATCGATTAAAACATCACTCTTACGAAAATTCTATAAATCAACACCATAAAATAATAAAAATATTTTTTTATCCTAAATATGTCGTCAATAAACGAATAGCTAACAAATTACAGACCGTTAACTTCCTAAACATGCGTTGAAGTACAGTTACAAACATTCGGGTTGGACAGCGATACGTACCAAACTTGCAAACTTATACTGTTATAAACAAGAAAGGTGCTTCGTTCGCTCGTAAATTTATACCAAATGATGTACTAAAAATATATCCTAGACTAACAGCGACTGAATTTCAATCGTCTGGACCTCGATCTTGTGGAAATGTCGGAAAAAAACGTAACCCATGTTACTCCTAAGAATTTAATGTATTCTCGTACCAAGTTTTATCAAAATCGGTCCAATGGTTTTAAAGGCATATTCAATACAATAAAAAAAAACGTGTGGTACTCGGGGACTGCCACGGTAAAGATATTGCATCGTGCGAGCTTCGTACAGACGTACCATATACATACACGTTAAGCGAACGCTCGGCCGAGCTACATGGTACGCCTACCATGTAGCTCGGCCGAGCGTTCCACACACACACCGCCGAGTGTGTTAGGTTTTATTTTCGTTACGGAATTTCTTGATTCGGTCGCCGCACTCAAAGCCCGCGGTAAAAGCTATGGAATAGCTTAATGAAAATATCAAATTGTATAATATTTTAAAGGATGATTTAGATAATGCAGCATCAGATAAACATCAGCATCAGTTGCCTGCGTCTGTCTTTCCTGACGTGTACCATTTGGGGGTCTTCAAGTCGCGAGTGAATAGGTATCTTCTAGAAAAGCGTGCTACATCTTAGACCCGATCGTCATATGCCATCACCCTGCCTAGCATGAAGATCAAAACACGATACGATAAAGCGATATAACTACATCAACTCTCAAAATATGATAGATAAAGCCGCCATTTTGAATTTTTATCATAAATTTTATCGCAATTTTAGATAAAAATTCAACATGGCGGCTTTATCGATTATATTTTGAGAAGTTGATGTAGTTATATCGCTTTATCGTATTGTGTTTTGGTCTTCATGCTAGGCAGGTAGGCGGGTGTGATAGTGTTCAAACGCTATCATATAAGTAAAAAAAAACAGAAATGTTTTAAACCATATTTAGGTATAGGTACTATTCAGGACGCTCCATTAACTCCACAATAATTTAAGGCCTAAATAAAACAAGTAAAGTTTATTTGTAAGGTTCAAATAAACTTCATTAAATTATTTACCAACAAGTTTTCAATAACAAATCTGACATCCGCAATCTAACTTGCTCTTACGCACCTGTCAGCAACCTAGTAGATTACTGTGCGCAACTTATCCGGATGAACCGATCATCGCGGTCGTTCTCAATCTGTTACAGACAATATCCGGCTTCAAATATCCTCGTCACAACGTGGCTTTGAACTTATAGTCCAGTGAAACGTGATTTGCCGCGCTAATGATGATCGCGGAGCCTAGCTAGCAGCATATTAAGTTGTCGATTCACGACACACTACTGCATCATCAAGCTTTAAAATTGCGATGTCTATTATTTATTTATTTTTATTTCTAGCTCATTCCGTCCCATCGGCAAAGGTGAAAACAGAAACATGGAACTGCTCCCACACAGCTGTCGAACTTAAATGACGCCCGAATTCACAAATAGTCTCACCTCACTTTAAAAAGACTAAAAGGAGCAAAATAATCCGGCTCGAAGGACCAAATTTTATTTTTCATAAATAACTTTTTCTTCAGTATTCTTAACTTACATAGCAACTCTTATGTAACCTAATAAATAAGTTGATTGTCAGACAATCTACACTTATTTAAGTTGATCTTGGACGCAAATGCGGCCCTACGATTGGTCAATTTTGTGCTACTCTCTTTCATCTAGCGAATCTGCGTCTTTTTTGCGGCTCTATGCGTTCGCGCGCACTATGAAGTCTCATAGGATTGATTGTGAATACAGATGTGAAACTGGGCTGCTAGAGTAGCATAAGATCAAGAAAACTAAAAAGTAAAACGTATCATCCTTCACCATACCCTTCGCGTGATGACACTGTTACAACAAGCAACCATTAATTTTAAGGTACGTGAATTAAACACGATAAATGCATTATAACATTATGTAAAGATCATATGTTACGAACAGGCAAGGTCGGATGTATGAAAGTTGTATGGTTGTATGACACAGGTGCTCAAGTACTTAACGGCTAACAGGGTCAAAACTGCGCGTGAGTCGATATATCTTACGAGATCGATAAGTACTTACTTAAGTTAGATGTTTTATACGAAAAGAAACGCCTTTGATGGTTAAGTATTTTAAGGTGTGTATAGCTAGAAAATAGATAGTCGTAGGTGCTAGGTAAGATGAAGGAAAACATAGTGTCGAAACACACAAACTTTCGTATTTATTATATACGCGATTTCACCCACGTAACTCCTGATCCCGTGGGAATCTAGGAATAAAAAGTAGCCTATAACCTTTCTCGATAAATGGACTATCCAACCCAAAACTAATTTTTCAATTCGAACCAGTAGTTCCTGAGATTAGCGCGTTCAAACAAACAAACTCTTCAGCTTTTTAATATTAGTAAAGACTAGCGACCCGTCCCGGCTTCGCACGGCTATATTGTGCATGTATTATACATATAAACCTTCCTCTTGAATTACTCTGAATGTTAAAAAAACCGCATCAAAATCCGTTGCGTAGTTTTAAAGATTTAAGCATACATAAGGAAATAGGGACATAAGGACAGAGAAAGCGACTTTGTTATATACTATGTAGTGATAGTGATATTGTAACACTTGCCTACTTCTGCGTAAGAACTACATTCGAAGATGTAGCTAAACCTGACCTAGCGCAGCGCCGGAGCTAAACCGTGACGAAGTTTTAGTGGTTTTACTACCGACTTCCATATAAAGCAACATGCAATATGAAATTCGTTGTGCCGGAAGAAGAACCTATTTTCTATTATGCTGGCAAGCTACTTTGTTTGAATTGCTGTAGAACGGTGGAATGTCTTTGTCATGTTGTCGTTGGTAAATTAGTGGTTTTGCTGTAAGGACGTATTGTTTTGACTTATTTGTGAGAATATTTACTTTGAAGAATAAAACACTAATGCTAGAAACGCTGTATAAATTTTATTTGCCTTCGAGTTTGCCCTTGAATCCCTATATTTACCTAGGTCACGCATGCCATAACTTGAGAAGAAGATTTGGCTAAAGGTTTTGAAATTTCCCACATATATTTTAAAACCAAAATTAGTCAAATAGTCCAGGAAAAGTTTAAATGGTGAGAATATATGAAAAAAAAAAAAACTGGTTGCCTGTAAAGTCGGTATACGGGCGAAAGTTTTACGTGACAACAACTGTGCTCGAGTGGAAGGGACGCATGCCTTTCACTTTTTATGTCTGTCTCTCTCGCTCTTAGGCGGGCTAACCATGCCCGCGTGCCTCTCACTCGCTCTCATTGTGAGCGCATAACGTGAGCGGAGCGTAACGCAGTTTCTTGAAGTGTCACCCGGCAAACCAATTTATAAGACGTTGTCACGTCAAAATGTTGTCTGTAAAGTCGGTTTACGAACGATAATTTTACGTGATAACGTCTCATAAGAACTCTTTTGTATCATTGACATTACTATTTGCATACTTTTTTACCTTGTCAATAACGGAAACGTGACGTGATATCACACTTTTTTCGAGTGCAGGTATACATCGATTTATAAGCCGTTATCACGTCATAAAACACAATATTTAGATCTATTCGGATAAAACTACGGAGCTAGTTTTTGATATTAAAATGCTTTGTTTCCATTTCTACAGATTTCCTTCATTCCAACTCTACAGATTTTTAAATCTACACTCATATTATACAGCTGAAGACTTTGTTTATTTGAACGCGCCAATCTCAGGAACTACCGGTGGAATTGAAAAAATATTTTTGTGATGGATAGTCCATTTGTCGAGGAAGGCTTTAGGCTATATTATATTTCGATATTCCCACGGGATCGGGAAATACGCGGGGGAAACCGCGGAGCGCTGCTAGTTTACTTATATTTCCAAACTTACAGATTCCCAATCCTACAGAATCATAGCATACTAGCTGCGACCCGCGGTTTCACCCGCGTAAATCCCGATCTCGTGGGAATATCAAAATAAAAAGTAGCTTATAGCCTTCCTCGATAAATGGACAATCCATCCATCCAAAAATATTTTTTCAATTCAAACCAGTAGTTCCTGAGATTAGTGCGTTACTCTAATATTAGAACGTAAGTAAATATATTATTATTTAACTACAAGTTAAACTAACTGAAGACTTAATACTTTCACTACGACTGACACTGGCTCTAAGCTCAAATCGGACCAAGGTCAATAAACAATAGGGCCCGATCACAGCAAGACCATCTATTATGTAACCAGTTGGTGATTCACTCTTGATTGGAATACTGCATGCAAACTGATGCCTTTTAGGGTTTAGAGGACGAATTAATTGAATATTAGGTGCATTGGCAATTAGGAGTGGACCACTTTTGTTTGGCTGGAGAAATCCATTGATTTTTCCGTAATATTTTAGGTAAGGCATTCCATTCGGCGCAATCTAGCCCCAAGCTAAGGCAACTAGGCTTGTGTTTTGGAAGGCAGACAACTGGTAGAATATTTATACGCGGATATTTTCTTTATTTTGGTAATTTTTATTTCGGCAATTAAACCAGTTGGTACAGTACTATCAACAAGTATTGGAGTTACAACCTTCTTCTAATAGACGTTACACACAAACTTAAATACTTGAATTAAAAGTACTCAGTGTGATTATTATTTTCAACATGTTAGCTATGTCTTTAGTTGGCCGAGAGCTATAAGCTGCCACCCGCTACACCAACCGACGTGGGTTCGATTCACAGGTTACATTGTTATAATGTTCAAATAGTGCTGCACAGGATTGTAAACGTTACGGTGGCCAGAGATTTTCGACCGTGGATAGTACATGGTACGGTCGAAGTCAGAATTGATAGACGAGAATAGAAGCCGAGTGCCGACTTTTGTAAAATTAAAGTTTAGTTTTGGAGCTCTACGGTGAGACTGCAATTTTGACACCGAACGTACATTATAAACAAAAGTAATGTCAAACTACTCTACTTTTCTTTTAATATTATACATTCCTACAGCAACACTCAGTCCAGAAACAAAATTATCTTGTGAACCTAATTATGCCGCAGAAGTCATAAAGGGTTATCCTTTACATTTATTTTTAACCGACTTCAAAAAAGGAGGAGGTTCTCAATTCGTCGCGTATATATTTTTTTTTTTTTTTTTTTTTTTTTTTTTATGTATGTTCGCCGATTACTCGAAAACGCCTGGACCGATTTGGAAAAATCTTTTTTTGTATGAAAGGGGATAACTCAGAGGTGGTCCCATAAAAATTGAATGAAGATCTGATGAGGATCTTCGGAGTGATGAACAGAATTGCACCTCGAGAGTGCAGCAAATTGCTCAGTTTTCGTTTTCCACCAGTAGAATTGGGCCATAAACTAATAGTTACCGATAAATGGAATATCTGAAACCACCTTCTCATCAGAAAACTCTTCAATCGGTTACGATTACAGGTTACAATTTGAAGAATTTAGTCGAATTTAGTCGCCGGACTGGGTTTGTATGAATGTTGACAGAAAACCCTATCTTCAATGAAGATCTGAAGAGGGTCTTCGGAGGGATGAACAGCATTGCACCTCGAGAGTGCAGCAAATTGCTCTATTTTCGATTTCCACCAGTAGAATTGGCCCATAAACTAATAGTTACCGATAAATGGAATATCTGAAACCACCTTCTCATCAGAAAACTCTTCAATCGGTTACGATTACAGGTTACAATTTGAAGAATTTAGTCGAATTTAGTCGCCGGACTGGGTTTGTATGAATGTTGACAGAAAACCCTATCTTCAATGAAGATCTGATGAGGGTCTTCGGAGGGATGAACAGCATTGCACCTCGAGAGTGCAGCAAATTGCTCTATTTTCGATTTCCACCAGTAGAATTGGCCCATAAACTAATAGTTACCGATAAATGGAATATCTAAAACCACCTTCTCATCAGACAACTCTTGAATCGGTTACGATCACAGGTTACAATTTGAAGAATTTAGTCGAATTTAGTCGCCGGACTGGGCTTGTATGAATGTTGATAGAGAACCCTATCCTAAATGAAGATATGATGAGGATCTTTGGAGTGATGAACAGATCTGCACAGCGAGGTTCAGCAAATTGCTCAATTTTCCATTACCACTAGTAGAATTGGCCCATACACTAATATTTACCTATCGACGAATGTAGCATCTGAACCTTCTCATCACCAAACCCTTCAATGAGTTACGATTAGGTACAGGTTGCAATTTTAAGAAATAGTCGCTTTCGCCTCATGGAGTAGAATTTTCAGTGTCAGCGGCACTAAAAATGGTTAAATAAAAAAATAAATTAAAATTTAAAAAACCGACTTCAAAAAACCTGAAAACAAAAACTAAAAAAACTTGAAAAAAAATCCTGGTAACAAAAACTAAAAAAAAACCTGAAAAAGAAACCTGAAAACAAAAACTAGAAAAAGACTGAAAAAAAAAAAACTAAAAAGTGAAAAATAATCCATTTCGGGTCACTAAAACAGCAGATAACATAAACATACTTGGAAGTCGGACTGGGTGACACCATGTTTCCTATAATACCTCTCAACATTCAATCTAACCCAGTCCGACTTCCAAGTATGTTTATGTTATCTGCTGTTTTAGTGACCCGAAATGGATTATTTTTCACTTTTTAGTTTTTTTTTTTCAGTCTTTTTCTAGTTTTTGTTTTCAGGTTTCTTTTTCAGGTTTTTTTTAGTTTTTGTTACCAGGATTTTTTTTCAAGTTTTTTTAGTTTTTGTTATTACAAAGAAAACAAGAAATATTTACAAAAAACAATAAGTACAAATTCCTTTTTTTAAACAACACTTAGCATTCTCATATTTATTTCCTTATTGACCATTTATATGTTATATATTGTATATTGACGACCCAGTTGTCACAATGGTCACCATGCCGGACTGCCAAAAACAGGGTTGCGGGTTCGATTCCCGCCTCAGACAAGTATTTATGCTTAGATATTTGTCTCTGGTCTGGTTGTTTCTATGTATTATAAATATATATTAAAAAGAAAAGTATATAAGTAGTATATCCATTGTCTAGCACCCATAACACAAGTCTAGCTACTTAGTTTAGGGCTAGATGGCGATGTGTGGCATGTCCTGCAATATTTATTTATTTATATAGTGCGGCCAGTTGCCACTATAAACACAATAGTTGCATTTAAACCAAACAGTTTTACGAATATAAAACCAAATGCAGCTGCGCAAACAAAGTATTAAAGCGGGCAATATTGACATCGACGCCTACGCAGCCATACTTTTTATGGAAAAACATTATGTTACGACACAATTTTATAGTTTCGAAGTCTAGACTGCAGGTTTAATTTATAAGTCTGACAAATCTAGAATAGTACATTGCGATACAAGTGTGGAAAGTTGATCATTCCGTAGAGGCGGTTTATGACGCGCGAGCGGAACGCGAGCGTGGCAAAAGCCGAGATGGAATGATCAATTCACACGTGTATCGTACGACGTTTTTTATCACAGTTGTGAATAAAAAATATTTTATTAATTAGGCGCCGAAATTTTCGTGTGTTCAAAATTCCGCATTAATAAAACCTACATACTTATAAGTATTCATAATAAAATATTTTTGTAAAATAATAAACAGAAGAATCATAATAAAAACGCAGTTTCCGATAGTTTATTTTTCTAAGACAAAAATGTGTCCAAAATGTGTCTCTTGCCATCTGACCTACTGAGACCCGGAGGTTCCAGGACACAGGGGATATTTGCCGACACGAAGGCTCTACGGACTATGTCGTTGAAAGCATGGTGACGCGGGGACCTACCTGCACACCGGGAACGTTAAGGGGCGGGTTATTTGACTAACTGGTGACTTCATTTATTGGTAATAATAATGTTAAATGTCAGTAACAAAACGAAAACGACTGAAGAAAGTCAACAATACAGTGCTTCATTTGATGTATACGTCAGGGCGCCGCCATCTTGACTGTGTGAACTTGACTTTTGTGTCTATAAATAGGAATAAAATGACGGAACGTGGTTCATTCTGTCGCAGTGGCTTCATGATGACTTAACCTTTTCATGGTCGCACAATTTATTCGAGTTAATTAGTTTAATACCTTTTAGTGAGTGGATTACGCGTTGTAGTAAAATGACGCTGATAGGTATGTAATTTATATGATTAAAATATGTTCTGATGATAATGTACCTTTAAATTTATGAAACCTACACTCAGATTTTGGTTAAAATAGCTAGTCTTTTTTATAAATATATATCTTCTTTGTGTAAAATTAAGTTACTACAAATTACAAAGATTAAATGCCCTTTATAGTTTGAAGTTCTAAAAACCTTTCTTAGTGTTAGTTGGTAGGGTTCTAGCAAGCTGCCAGTTTGGCCTAGAGTTCATTTGACATTAGCAGACGTGACTACTTATTAACAACTAATTAAATAAAATTCTGTCTAAGTACCTAATATACTGTATTACGAAATCTTATTGCTACAATGCAGTGACACGAATAAAGCCACAAAACCGCATTGGGATATGTAACTAAGCCTACAATAGTTACCCAATCTTTAACAATATTTGTACAGCACTTTTATACTTCGATTATATTTTTCTTATAACGCGTTCAATGCACCCGCCATAGACAACATTATGCAGAAAACCGCATTTTAAAACAAATAACAATGATCTATGCTACTTTCTCGCGCGACGTGCGCTCGCGCATATCGTTTCGCATGACGACGCGACTTGACGCTATGCTACGCGACTATTATGTCAATGGGTTACGTGAATATACTTCCTATTAGCACTGATGCTCATTAGATAGCGAACTGTATGATAAATATGTGGAGGTATGTGCGAATTTAGTCCTAGATGTCCCACACTTGGTGGTGCTATCTAATCTTATTTCGGGGGCTGACAGAGCCAGCATCACTTCGACCCAGTGGGATCTTTTGTGTTTACCTTAATGTTTCTTCCTCTTTGAAGAAATGGTCGATTAACGCGGTGATCCCACTAGAAGGAAGAAACCTTTAATCCTCCGGTTTGAGACACGCATTCCCAAGGAGGCTCATACGCTTCGCTGCTAAGACATCGCATTCACACAGGATGTGCTCCATGGTGGTGCTGAAAGACCAATCACCTGGTGGGAGACTTTGGCCGGTGCTTGTTATCACTACAGGCCTAAATCGTAATCGGCCAAAATAAGTTTTAAGTCGGATAACAGTAAGTCTATGTTACACAATTCAATGTAAAGTTTAATCAAAATTGGTCTAGAATTTCAGAGCATAAAAAACAACTTTTTATCTTTGAAATAGTAGCTATTTAAGCTATAGATATGTTTATAGCTATTGATATGTATTCTGTTACTATTATTTGTGATTCTGTATAAAAAGGCCTCCCGCGACTCAGGCTTGTCTTTCTGTTTGTTTGTCTTGTCTGTTTTTGTCACACAAAAACCAAAGTATTTTTTTACTATTTTGTACCTTTATGTTTTTGGCAAAAAAAACATGATTAACCAACTTTCAAAGTGTCAAACTGATAAAATAATATCAACCTTATGTGTAATAGAATTTGCGTATTGTTCATTAAATGCATTTAGCTAAATATGTTTAAGAACAATATCACACAAGCCGCCTTTAGTATAAATAAATAAAAATATTAATCGATGAAATACGGTTACAAGTAGTGACGACATCTGCTTCTGCACACGATTCACGACTCTCAAGCCATGATTAAGGGCATGATGATGTTTAATAATTACGTACCTATACAATCATTAATTATTTAATTAAATGGTAGAGATACGAAATTAAAATGTCACGAATTAAGAAGCATTTAAATTGATAACTCTTTTATGAATAAAAACCCATGACTTTAATTGCTTAATTTCAAATATACTTTAATATTTGTAATCATGACCTTTGTGAGTATAATCACAAGAAAACCCCATGAGTTTTTTGTGCCTTCTTCTCATTGGTGGGCGCTTTCCGAAGGCACCGACTTTTCAATACAGACGTTTCAATAAAGAATTTGACTTTGACTTCTTCTGTAGCAGGCGAAATTGTTTGTTTGCATTGAATAGGCTCCTAAACTCCTGGACCGATTTTGATGAAACTTGGTATGAGGATACATTGATTCATTGGAAGTATTATAGGCTACTTTTTATCCTGATATTTCAACGGGATCTGAACTTACGCTGCTGAAACTCCGGAACACTGCTAGTACTATTACTAAATGGAAATATTTTATTGTTTGTAATGAATAGACTCCGAAACTACTGGACCGATTTTAATCAAACTTGGTAAGAAGATACATTGTAACCTTAGGAAAAACATTAGCGACTTTTCATCCCGGTATTCTCAAGGGATCGGGACTTATGCGGGTGAAACCGCGAGTCGTTAATACTAAGATACCAGTAGCATAGCGTTGTTTAGAATCACAAGGTACGCGAGGTTTGTATAAAAAACAAAACATAACTCTTCTTTTTGGCTTCGCCGTAGTCGGTTAATAAGCTTACAAGATGCTCTACCTATAGCACAATACCTACTTCTCACAAAGGCTATTAACCTACAGTTAATCCTGACAAAATCTAACAAATTACCATTTTTCACTTCTATTCACAAATTTTTAGAACAAAAAAACAGACAATGAGACATTTAAAGCATAACAATGTAATTAGTTTAAGGCAACGCTTCCATTGAGCACGAATACACGGATAACCTTTTTATGAACCTTGGAGTAAAATGTTTATGATGGCGCGGGAGTCCGATTCTGGTATAAGAAAAAGACAATACAATCAATGTTACTAAAGCAACCCTATTTTAAAAACCTACCTTTTTTCAGTAGGTCAGTAGTATTGTCTAATTATCCTTGACTAGCGATCCGCCCCGACTTCGCACGGCTGTATTATGCATGTATTATATCTAAAAACCTTCCGCGGTTTTTTTTAATAGATAGAGTGATTCACACTCTATCTATTTAAAAAAACCGCATCAAAATCCATTGCGTAGTTTTAAAGATCTAAGCATACAAAGGGAAATAGGGACAGAAAAAGCGACTTTGTTTTATACTATGTAGTGATGATAGTGATTTTGTGATATTCCTATAATTCCCGCGAAAATTCAGTTCATTAAATCATTCGATACGACATTTAGTGACCCATCCGAACTTTTCATTCTGAACAGTTCTTGAACATTTAAAATTCAGTTCAATCCGAATGAATTTTTCATTTCAAAGATCAACTTTTCGCTAACAGACCTAGTCTCAGTTTTAACTGATATCATATGGCAATGATTTTTAACGAAAATAATGTTATGGGATTTGGTGTTCAAATGAGTGAGACTTAAGACAAGATACCCTTGAATTTGAATAGGAATGATTTTTTTGTTCAAACGTTAAAAATGGCTTAAATATATTTCTAAAGGTAAAATGTTTCTTGCCGAATTGAACTTAATTTTTTTAGTTTATAATAAAATAAAAATAACACATTTATTTTACGGGGAATCCAACCTCCGTGTCACATATTACTCTTACACATATTACCATACTAGCTGCGCCCCACGGTTTCACCCGCTTTAGTCCCGATCCTGAGAAAATATATGACGAAAATTGAGTAGCTTTTAATCAGCATAATTAATGTGAAAACAGAACGCTGAGCAATTTCACAGATGTCCGTGACATGAAGATTTTTCTCTAATATTCAAGATGGTTGTTGCTTGTCACATTATATCCTCAAACCCATATAAAAATCACTCATTTAGAATCGGGCCCCAAAACACCGTCTACCTGTCGGTTTGGATACTTCAATTTGAGAGCAGGTAGATTTCCGTTGAACAATCTTAAAACAATATCGCGGGTTCGTAAAAATATTTGCTCTTGACGGAAATGAAGGAGATGAAACACCATAACTTTAGTTTAAAATGATAAAAGAACAGAAAGAAATTAATGTTAAAATAAGCAGATAAATTATACTTTATTGCAAGCTTTCTAACACTTATCACTAGGGTTAATTGTGTGTGGGCCCTGAAGGCCTATTCTCGTAGATAAAATAAGTCAAAATAACACGTAGTGTAATTGGCATTTTGGGTTTGCCAACCTTATGATCGGTTTATTTTAATTTTAGATATTTTGGAACCTAGGGGCCTTTTGTATCCACGGACGGTTGGGCTGCAGACCAAAAAGTTCCTAAGTAGCCTATCACTTATTGTAGGTACCTACAGGTACAATTTCGCCACATGATTTCTTCCTATCCAGGCCATCGAACTCTACAATTTTTCATCATAAACAAAACATAAATAACCATCATTGTATTTTAACAATATATATTTAGTAAGACCGATTCTCTATCTTTCTATCAGCAATTTTGTAAATGACCGTTGTCTAAATCATAATTCATATTTTTTGTGTCAATTAGTTTTTGTCTTTGGTAGACCGTTAACTGTAAATCTGTTTATACATTGTGAACGAGGTTTCCATTAGTTCAGACATAAGTGGCGAGGAGTGAAATTTCTTTGAAGGTAAGCCGATAAACCATCCAGTATTCACTGATTAAACACTTTTGACTAAACAGACACACACACACACACAAGTAATTAATAAACTTAGTATTTTGTAAGGCGATAAGTATTGATTATTTTACAGCATTTTGTTTGTTAACTTGTGTTAAAATAGATAGATCTAGGGAAGGTACCAAATGCCTGATTCCGTAATAAGTAAGCCGACAGGAATCAGATTGTATGTACCCCTCGCTACTGGCAGACATGCATAATCCATAATCGACACAATGTTTTGCCCAGTGAGATGTAACAGTTAGTTTTGCCTAATATTTTCTGTATATCTATAATATAAAAATCAATTGCTGTTCGTTAGTCTGGCTAAAACTCGAGAACGGCTGGACCGATTTGGCCAATTCTTTTTTTGTTGTGTTTGTTGTAGTCCAGGGAAGGTTTAAACGCATCGGACTTACGCGGGTGAAACCGCGGGGCGCAGCTAGTCTATAATATAAAAATCAATTGCTGTTCGTTAGTCTCGCTAAAACTCGAGAACGGCTGGACCGATTTGGCCAATTCTTTTTTTGTTGTGTTTGTTGTAGTCCAGGGAAGGTTTAAACGGTGAGAAACATCGGACTTACGCGGGTGAAACCGCGGGGCGCAGTTAGTTATTTATATTTTAAGTTTCTATCAGTAGAATAAGTATCTTGAGGCTTTTTATGCTGCTGTTTTTGATCGCCTTTTGTTTATTTTTCGATCGTCTTTGTTTCTATTTCGATCGCCTATTGTTTATCTATATAAATAAAAATCAATTGCTGTTCGTTAGTCTCGATAAAACTCGAGAACGGCTGAACCGATTTAGATGATTTCGGTTTTCAAATGTTTGTCGTAGTCCAGGGAAGGTTTAAACAGGTGAGAAACATCGGACTTACGCGGGTGAAACCGCGGGGCGCAGTTAGTTATTTATATTTTGAGTTTCTGTCAGTAGAATAAGTATCTTGAGGCTTTTTATGCTGCTGTTTTTGATCGCCTTTTGTTTATTTTTCGATCGTCTTTGTTTCTATTTCGATCGCCTATTGTTTATTTTTCGATCGTCTTTTGTTTTTGTTTTCCTTGGACTAGGGTATCCGATTTAAAATTTTAGAAGGTGGTGTTTTGCTTTTCCACTCCACTTTAGTGAATAGTTAGGGGACGGGCGGGCAAGACGGATGGGTCGGGCAAGAAGAATTATTTGAATATTTTTATAGGTGTTTGTTAGAAAGAGACAACAATAGTTTCGGACGACGCGCCGTTAGTGACTGCTCAAGGCCAGTGCCCCGCAAGCAGCGGCATGTGTTCGACGTGGGAGTACGCGCCAAAAATATTTTTTTTACCAAAAAAAATCAATTTTTAAGCTATTTACATCAAAAATTATGCTTTTTCTATAAAACCCTCGTATAAATTGATATTTCCATCAACATGAATATGTATTTAAGTTCATTGTTTTATAGTTTTAGTAAATATTAGCCAATATCTTGTCTTGTTTAATGTTTGACGTTTCGAAAATGTACCTGGCGGGCAAAAAGAAACCGGGCAAAAGGGATAGTGTTCGTTTTAGCACACCGATTAAAGAAGAGCAGAAAAAAAAGCAAGACGCCACTAATGTAAAGAAGAAGGTGAAGTTCGAAACAATGCCTCAGGCAGGACCATCAAAAGTCCTTAAAAAAAAAAACCTTTGCCAAAGATAAATCTAAGGAAGATAGAAAAACCTATTTATGCACAACATGTAAAGAGATATATATTTATCCCCCAATCGAAGACTGGATCCAGTGCAATATATGTCAAGAATGGACACATGAAGCCTGTTCTTCGTACAAGGGACATGGGACCTACTTTGGTGATGATTGCTTCGACTAAATGCCATCATTCGTTTTGCCCGACTATGGAATTCGTTTTGCCCGCCTAGGTCGGGCAAAACGGATAATGGCAATGTTTTGAAAAAACACCTAAATATGTTACTTTCGATTTAAATATGTTTAATTTTGTTAACTTTTTATAAACTTGAATTATGCTAGTTCCTAATGAAACTAAGACTGTTTAAAAACCTTAGTTATAAATATGTGTTTCTTTCAACCAAACTTAGCTCATCCGTCTTGCCCGCCCGTCCCCTAAAAAGGTTGTGTTTTGCGTTTGTGGGATTGTACGTAGTTTCTACTAATCTGCAAAACACCACAAAACCTCGAGTTGGTGTTTCGCGTATATGGTTTTATGCGTCGGTTTTTTTCTATGTATTTTAGTACGAGATCCCTTTAAGGGCGACCTTCATCAAACTGTTTAATGAATTAAAAGTATTTTATATCAAATTTTTTAAATTTAGACCTATATGGTCAATAAATATATTGCAAATGGGTTGTCTAAAAAAATTCAGTCTAGAATGATTAATATATTTTTATTTATTTATAGACTTTTCGCTGGCTTGGTTAATCGACAAATTCCATACCAATGAAATACATCATCTTTATTTTAACTTAACTTTAATTAATTCACCAGACCAGTGCAAATGACTAGTATCGATTTATCTGCCTACCAAAGAGTTGTGACGGAAAAAAATAGTCAACCTAACGTTTGCATATTCTATAGGCTAGTGAATTGTTTAAAAAACAAAAAAAAATTGTTAATCCTACTTCCTACTAATATTATAAATGTGAAAGTTTGTGTGTGTGTATGTGTGTGTGTGTGTGTATGTTTGTTACTCCTTCACGCAAAAACTACTGGACCGATTGCGTAGAAACTCGGTATTTAGATAGCTGAGTACCTGGATTAACACATAGGCTACTTTTT
The DNA here is from genome assembly GCA_907269075.1 of Idaea aversata. NCBI lineage: Eukaryota > Metazoa > Arthropoda > Insecta > Lepidoptera > Geometridae > Idaea > Idaea aversata. The sequence continues at coordinate 5,111,224 of OU026100.1, forward strand.
ATCCCGATATTCCCACGGGATCGGGACTTACGGGATTACTCATTCACACAAAAAACTTCTGAACCGATTGCGTTGAAACTCGGTATGTAGATAGCCAGAGACCTGGATTAACACATAAGCTACTTTTAATCCCGATATTCCTACGGGATCGGGACTTACGGGATTACTCCTTTACGCAAAAACTACCGAACAGATTGCGGTGAAAATCAGTAAGTAGATAGCTGATGGAGACCTGAATTAACACAAAGGCTACTTTTTTCCCGATATTCCCACGGGATCTGGACTTACGGGATGAGGACTCAAAATATATTTTAAAAGGTTGTAGTTGGGCGGAGGCGGAGAGAGTGATGAAGGGGAGAAGGGTAAGAAAAATAAAAAGGGGGAGCCCGGGAAAGGGGGAGGACAGGAAAGGGGAGGATAGGAAAGAGGAAGGGGATGTAAGAGGGAAGAGACGAAATGGGGAGAAGAGGAAAGGGGGAGGAGAGGAAAGGGGAGGACAGGAAAGAGAAAGGGTATGAAAGAGGGAGGGCATGAAATGGGGAGAAGAGGAAAGGGGGAGGAGAAAAAAGGAGAGGACAGGAAAGGAGGAGGAGAGGAAAGGGGGAGGAGAGGAAAGGGGGAGGAGAGGAAAGGGGAGGACAGGAAAGAGAAAGGGTATGAAAGAGGGAGGGGATGAAATGGGGAGAAGAGGAAAGGAGGAGGAGAGGAAAGGGGGAGGAGAGGAAAGGGAGAGGAGAGGAATGGGGAGGAGAGGAAAGAAGAAGAGGAGGAAAAGGGGAGGGGACCTAACCTAACCTTCTCCATCCGTGACGGTTATTATTATTTATCGTATGGCTAATTATGTTGCTCTACTTCAAAGCTTTACAGTTTTCAGGTACGCTATCGCGTCCTTAGTTAAGTTTGTCCGTGACGGTAATTTGTCAAAAAAACATTCCGGGCCTATCTGGACTCCTAGAAATGTAAGCGCTCGCTTCGCTCGCACGTGTTTGCTACTCATTCCGCGACGGTTCTGTGTCAGAAAAGCATTCTGGGTCTGTCTGGACTCCTTAAAATATTTATAACCGCTCACTTCGCTCGCACGTGTTAGCTACTCATTCCGCGACGGTTCTGTGTCAGAAAAGCATTCTGGGTCTGTCTGGACTCCTTAAAATATAACCGCTCACTTCGCTCGCACATGTTTGCTACTCCATCCGCGACGGTTTCGTGTCAGAAAAGCATTCTGGGTCTGTCTGGACTCCTAAAAATATAACCGCTCGCTTCGCTCGCACGTGTTTGGTCACAATAACTAACGTTACCTACTCCATCCGCGACGGTTCTGTGTCAGAAAAGCATTCTGGGTCTGTCTGGAATCCTAAAAATATAACCGCTCGCTTCGCTCGCACGTGTTTGCTACTCCATCTGCGACGGTTCCGTGTCAGAAAAGCATTCTGGGTCTGTCTGGACTCAGAAATATAACCGTTTTCCACGTCTTCGCTTTCCCAAGACTTCGCTCTCCCACTTTACGTCACCCTTAACGTCTCGCTTTCCTATAACACCGCTTTCCCTTAATACTGGCATTGCTAAACACAAAAACTACTATACGAATTGTGATGAAAGTCGGTAGCAGGTAGCTAGAGACCCTAACAAATAAGCTACTTCTTATTCCGATATTCCTACGAGACTCGGACTTGCGCGGGTGAAACCGCGGGGCGCAGCTAGTGAATCATAATTATTATTCTGAACTAAATTTTTTTATACAACCCATTTGGAATATATTTATTGACCTATTTAATTCGATATAAAATACTTTTCATCCATTAAACAGTTCGATGAAGGTCGTCCTTAAAGGGATCTTAGGTTATTTGGGCAAGAAAAGTTATCGTTTTCACTACTTAGACCTAGTAAAAGAACAGGAGCCCTATTTTTGAATCGTTCGCCCCGCGCCGAGCGCTCGATTTCTACTGATATTCGTTCGACATCGGAAATTCGCTATTTTTGAATCGCTCCATCGTAACGAGTGGTCTCCACCACTCGTCGCCGACAGGCGAGTGGTAGAATAAACATCAAACAATCATAGTCAAACATTCGGAAACGGTCTTTGAAAAATATTTATATCTTTTGGGATAATTTCGGATGTCCGCTGGTAATTACCGCTTTTCAAATAACTGCGTAAAACGAATAAAAATTGATATTTTAAATTTCGACGACGAACGATTCAAAAATACAGTAAATTTGTGTCATGCGACTTGGAAGTCGAGCGTGACTTGTAGGCGTATACGACGAAGCTTTGTCACACGAGCGATTCAAAAATAGAGCCCCTGGTTTTTACAGTTAACCAATTTAGCATTATAATATGATTAGGTATGTATCATAGGAATTTCTCGTAACTATATTCGTTTATTTTGCCTCGTTAAAGATCAAGTCGTGATTAATTGACTGATTGGTCGATTCGATCTGCGTTGAGTAACCGAATTCACAAGATTTTAGCGATCCAATTTGATAGCCATCTTCTCTAATTGAGTACGGTTACAATTTACCTAGGGAATTGTAGCCCTTCTTCAAATCTAATATATATAAATTACGTGTCACGTTGTTTGTGCGCGATGGACTTCTAAACTACTTAACCGATTTTAATCAAATTTGTTTGTGCGCGATGGATTCCTAAACTACTTAACCGATTTTAATCAAATTTGCACACCGTCTGCAGTTTGATCCAACTTGAAAGATAGGATAGCTTACATCTTAATTTATCCCGATGTTCCCACGGGATCGGGAGTAACGCGGGTGAAACCGCGGAGCGCAGCTATACTTATTTATATATTTAACTAGCTTTTAAAAGTAGACTTTTTCAAAAAAACTTTCTGCCTTTCTTTATGCCTACTTTATCCAAAAAACACACCCTACAAGTCTCAGGTCTCTACGATCAGCGGTTTAGGATGTACGTTGATCTATCCGTCAGTCATTCAGGACAGAGCTTTTTATACTTATGTCACAAATTAAATTAAAACTAACTAATCCAAGATGTAAATTACGATTTTGTAACTATTTCTCTCTATTTCTAGTTTTATTTGCGAAAAATAATTAAGTATTTAGTGTAAAATTTAATTTGAATAATTAAAATAATAAGTAATTAGTATTAAAGACCTAGTAATTTAGTAAAATAATATGCATAAAAGTATGTTTTAAAAACTTACATAATATTAAATCTTAAATTAAAATTAAGAAAAGTAATGAACAACTTTAATGTTGATTAGTCTTATCTATACTTTTATAAATATACTAATAATAAGAAAAATATTTTTTTGGTTTTGTAACGTATTCGTTCCAAAACAACTGGACCGATTTTGATGAAACTTGGTATGAGGATACATTGATTCATTAGAAGTAACCTAGGCTACTTTTTATCCCGATATTCCCACGGAAACACTGCGCGCAGGCACTGGTAGTATTAAATAAAAATCAATAAAATGTTAAATTCAAAACCGTGCTTTAAAACGGTTTTGCGAACTGAATCTTCTTCGAACGTGACTCAGATGTATGTTATAAATCATTTTGTGTTGTGTTTTTGCAAAGTATAATTCCTTGTAAGGAGATACCGTGGTTTCCTTTGAATACTATTCAAAAGTCGTTTTATAGGTGTTTTGTTCAATGAAAAGATATAGTAATTCCATTGTATGTTTGTAAAATTATATTGGTTTCATGTAGTTGTGATATCAGCATTTGTAATTAAAGAATTAAAAAAGATTTAGTACTATTGTCTATGCTCAATAGGTATAAATATTCTGTTTTTAGTCTTTTTTATAGTGACAACAGAAATACACCATCTGTGAAACTATCAACTATACAGCCTGGTGACAGACAAACAGACGGATAGACAGTGGAGTCTAAGTACTAAGTAATAGGGTCCCCTTTGGGTATGAAACCACTGAAACGCGATGAATTTAATAGGAGGGGGTGAATTTGGAGGGGTAGAAGGTGCGTTTCAATATAGAAGTTAAAAAACAAAAGATCGGCTAGAAGAGCGAGAAATAGCTAGATAGGGCGTGGGTAAATATAGTTAAACAAAGGCCCCCTTATTCCAAAACGAGGTTTAAGGATAGTCCGAGATCTAGATTTAAACCTTAGATTTCGACACTGATTTACTCGTGAACTATAGTCTAAACACTATCCCTACAGATTAAATAGGGAACTAAAGTCTAAACACTATCCATATCGATTATAAAAGGATAGTGTTTAGACTATAGTTCACGAGTAAATCTGTGTCGAAATCTAAGGTTTAAATCCACATCTCGGACTATCCTTAAACCTCGTTTTGGAATAAGGGGGAGGAAGTTTAAGGCATATATTTGCCTACATAAGATTTGCACTGCCTGACATTGTGGCAAGTAGTGAAAAAAAAACACTAATCGGCACTCTCCTCATTCGTCAATCCGGTGTACGTGTGATGGCATAGTATCAGTATCATAAATTAGGCAAAAATATAAGATTAAGCAAAATAGAGCCTACATTACCAGATCCTTACAAAAACAATCTAAAATAAAAAACTAACAGCCAAACCGATTTTAATGAAACATAGCTAGTAACAGACACGGCATAAGAGTCACAAGGCCACATCAACAAACAGACAAATATACCTACAGATAATTAAAGGTGTCAAAATTTAAAAATCCCTATTTTTTTGTTTTTTAAAAAGATATTTTTTTAGTCAGAAACCACATAAAATTTGACTCATAGCACAGAATATATAACTCATAGGTAGTATTCCTGACTAAAAGGATCTAAAAAAATAGAATTTGAACTTTTAAAGTGTCCGTAAAATATGGTGGAACAGAATCGTGACTTCACCGTCCATTTTAGGAGGCACATTCCTGCTTTTTGTGGTCATCTTTTTGTCTAATTTCATCATTAGAGGTTTTGGACTGAGATGATAGCTGAGTCATCGATTTATGTTTTAAAATTTGTAGGTGGAATTGTTTGTAGTTTAGGAAAGTGGTGTTTAATATTCAATTAACATAAGGCGGCTTAGAATTACCACAATTTATCTGCATTATAGAAGTTATACTAGTCGCCAAAGAACTCTACCCACCCCCGAATAAGACGTTCCAACATAATTGTTTTAATACTTATTTATAAAATATAATCAAGAATTTGGAACAGCCGCCCAATTGCCGTATTCTTATGCAGCGCGTCTTGACTGCGTTTGCGTCATAACCATAGATTTCGTATTGCTAAGACGCACTCGTCACGCACACGTTACGACGTTTAGGTTTGCGTAACGTGTGCGTGACGAGTGCGTAACGTGTGCGTGATGAGTGCGTCTTAGCAATACGAAATCTATGGTTATGACGCAAACGCAGTCAAGACGCGCTGCATAAGAATACGGCAATTGGGCGGCAGGTCATTGATAAAGGATTATCGCCCGAGACCTGGATCTGGAATAGGATAGTTATTTATTGGGATTCACAGTTCCTAACTGTATAAGGCCGATCTGCACACAACGGTGACGATCAGTGATGTCACTTTCACTGACGAGTACGGATCTATACGGATAGCCTAGTAGGTATAAAAGGTATGCTACAATATCATTTTTCACTGACACTGATGGATACGTCACTGAACGGCACGTGTCCGCACTGTGCCGTCACTGTTGTGTGCGGCACAGTGGCTTCTTTATTTACTCATGTGACAGTGGATCGGCCTTTTATGTCAACTATGGCTAAAAATCACACCGGCTTACAAAAATTGGGCAATGTCGATGTTTTATGAGTGTCGTCCTCAGTTTCAGGGCCTATATGAAATTTAGAAAGACAAATCTATACAATACTAGCTGCCCTCCGCGGTTTCACCCGCGTAACTCCCGATCCCGTGGGAATATCGGGATGTAAGCTATCCTATCTCTCAAGTTGGATCGAACTGCACATGGTGTGCGAATTTTATTATAATCGGTTAAGTGGTTTAGGAGTCCATTGAGGACAAACATTGTGACACGAGATTTATATATATTAAGATTTAGTGTTGGAAAACTCACTAAGTTCAGTATCACAATCGGTGTACTCGTGGTTGCAATCGACGGTGTAAGCGGAGGCAGCACTGAGCGCCACCACTACGCACCACAGCGCGAGTGCGCGCACCCACATCCTTGCTATCTCAGCGCCATCTGCAATTACAAAACGGTTTATATAAAACGTATTTATTATATAGTATGTATTTTGACGACCTCTGTGGCGCGTCGGGCGAACACCCGACTGCGACGCAGAAGGTTGCGGGTTCGATTCCCGCCGGGAACAAGTATTTGTGCTGACCATAAATTCTTGTTTCTGGTTCTGGGTGTTTCCTATATGTATAATATCCCAAGTAGCACGTTAGTGAATTTTGGAACTTATTTTGCAACTGTAGGTAGCATATAGGTGATGCAAGAGTGTATGGTATTACTTAAAGATGCAAACAGCACTCGAATTTGCAAATGAGTAACTCTTATCACTAACGGTTGCTTTTGAGTGATTTTTGTTTCTGCTTTATTACCTATGGTAGCATTAAGCCGAATCTATTACTCATAGGCGCATAAAGGTTTTAATTTTCTCTCTTATAGAACTCAAAGAGGCATATGACATCTTAAAATCCCCCCTAAAGAACTGTGCCCTAATAGGTGGTATTTTTCCCTCATTTGGCACCTTTAGTACTAAATAAGTACTATATATGAGTTATTTATCACTTGTAGTGGCTCAAGAGTTATTATTGCAGCTCATTTGGAACCTTAGTGTAATTGCCTTTGTAAGGTCGAAAATACTCTTATATGCCACTGTAAAGCGTAGATCGGTTCCATTTTTATCTCATTTAGAACCACAAGATCTAATTAAAATAATAACGGGTCGAGTGCGAGTCGTACTCACGCGCTGAGGGTTCCGTACATTAGTTTCATTCCAGACAGTTACAGACAGTGTCAGACAGTTCCAAACAGTGCCAGACAGTGCCAGACAGTGCCAGACGGTGCCAGACGGTGCCAGACGGTGCCAAACGGCACCAGACTGTACCAAACTGTACCAGACTGTACCAGACTGTACCAGACTGTACCAGACTGTACCAGACTGTACCAGACTGTACCAGACTGTACCAGACTGTACCAGACTGTACCAGACTGTACCAGACTGTATCAGACTGTACCAGACGGTACCAGACGGTACCAGACGAGACAGTTTCAGACAGTATTAGTCAGTGACAGACAGTTGTACAGACAATTGCACAGACAGTTGTACAGACAGTCCTCGACTTTACAAGTTAAGTAAATTTTACTTTTTTTTACTTTATTATCCTTCACAATGGGTTTTGTACCCGTCTTGAGGATCCCCAATTCAAAGTAGAGACAGCAAGACCTGTGAAGTGAAAAATATCACTACTAGGTACTAATGAGTGATTTTTGGGCTTAAGAGTTCCAATAAGGTAACAATTAAGTGAAAATAAGAACTACAAGGTCTACTTTAAATCGCCATGTTTAAAAATAATAACCTTGAAAAGCATTATTTGTTTAATGATATTTTATTACAATAACATAAAACAAAATAAGTTTTGATAACTATTGTTGACAGTATACTTTTTGTGAAACTATAATGTTAGGTTTTTAACAACCAAATTGTTGTAAAGTATTATCTTATTTATTTGATCAGCACATATTTGTTAATACTTTTGATTAAATTGAAGGCGCATCAAAATTTACTAAGTAAATATACCATGGTTTCACGATAAAAAACCATTTGCAAGGGCTCCGTGATATTATGCTGCGGTTTACACGTACATTTTTAATACTCGCCAAATAGATGCAATATGGCTGTCACAATTAACACAATAGAACAAAGCACACCGTTTTTCGTTTGTCTCCGCCGAAAATAAGACTAGTTATGACAAATTGTCACTCAACGAATGAACGGTATCGCTTTATCGTTCAATCATTCATTCACAGCGCGCAATTCGCACCAATTCCAAGTGCCACTCAGGGTAACAATTCGAACTCTTATGCAACGCTTCTGCAACTATAAATGAGTTGCAATTTTTCTCCCTTTAGTAATATATAGGTTGCATATAAGTTCTAACCACCTATATAGAACTTAATCAAGGTGGATTTTATTACTAAAGGTTCCAAAAAAATACTATATGCAAGCTATTTGTTACCAAATGTGTTACTTGGGTATGTATATATTTACAAAAAAAAAAGTATATAAGTAGTTTATCCGTTATCTGGCACCCATAACACAAGCATTAAGTTGCTTAGCTTGGGGCTGGATGGCGATGTGTAATATGTCCTGAAATATTTATATTTATTTATTTATTTTTATTTCTCTAGAGAATCTGAGTAAGTAACTTATTGTCGGCTTTGAAGTAAAGCGCAAGGAGTTGGACTAATAATAAAATTAAAATCAGGACGTGACTCCGTGGCGTGACGGACGTTCGCCGGCGAGTCCTGCAACGCAATAGGTTAGATTTCCTCTGGCAAACAAGTAAGTATTTTGAAATACATATTTGTTGGGGTCTGGGTGTTTTAGTATGATACTTCACTATCACTACATCACTATCACTACATAGTATAAAACAAAGTCGCTTTATCTGTCCCTATATCCCTTTGTATGCTTAAATCTTTAAAACTACGCAACGGATTTCGATGCGGGTTTTTTTAATAGATAGAGTAATTCAAAAGGAAGGTTTATATGTATAATACATGCATAATATAGCCGTGCGAAGCCGGGACGGGTCGCTAGTATATGATAATTATGTTTATACCAAAAAGTACTTATTTTGGTAAATATTCTATCCGTTAATTTTCAAGTCGAGGCTAGTTGCTTAGTGTGGGGCTTGATGGCGTACAATGTCCTGGAATATTTATTTATTTAAAATAGGGGAGCTGCTTTAACTTGAGATAGACAAATGTAGTAGACAGGTAAGCTACAGTATTTAAAAAATAACAAAAAACTTTTTAGAGTTTTGTACGTTTCCGTTTCTGCTTTAGCTCGTTCTTGTGACATTTAACTTAGCGAAAATGTGAAAATACTGACCAAGTGATTTTCACTTAGTAACATTTTTAGAGCGGTGCGGCTATGCAGGGTTATTGGTAATTATACTAGCAAGCCGTTGAGGGCTACTTCTGTGCACCTAAACAAACAACTTTTGGAAATTCGAAGATTTTTTTGAAAATTTTGAGGTTAGGTTGACCTGAAAATCAGCTGTTCCTTACACGGAGAGGTCATTAACCTTAAAATTTTAAGGTGAACCGAGGCGAATGCGACTATGGGGTGAATGCGACTAATCGATTTTTCTTTCATACTAACGATCTTTGATGAGCATTCCATCTATTGGTGAACAGAGAAATTAATGTTTGTCCCTAAAAATAACAGGTGACGCTACTTCCTTTGAAACTGTTTGTTCAACGGAGGTTTTTTTAAAAGTTGCCATTTTCGACAACTATTGGTTGACGACCCGCGTACAAGTTTTTGTGAAAAAAACATAGTAAAAGCTGTTTCTGTGCAGTTTTGAAAAAAGAAACGAAGAAATACTGATCGTAAGTAACTTTTACGACAACATTTGTAATCCTATGCCTTATATTTCGTATGATTTAGCAGTAGTTACTTTCGCCTCATTTTTCTGTGTTGCGGGGCTATTTTGATGAAATTGACGTAGTTGCAATAGCCCCTTTGTTTTTGTATTGAAAATGTAAATCGCTAGTGATGTTCAATATGAATCCACAGTATCGATAGAATGGCAAGGGTCGATATTATGTAAATTAACTGAAGTATTTTGATGAAGGCAGCGAAAACAAATACTTAAAAGTTCTCTACTAAATAAATACTTTCAGTTTAATTTATTGCTTTTCTATTCAATTATGAATAAAATTGGTATAATTACCCAACTACTTACATGATGTACCTACCTAAATGTATGGTCTTAAACTTCGTCCATCCACCAATTTTCTGCAACCTTTTGATATAAGTATGTGAACCTTCGTTTTCGAATAAGTTTTATTTAAATGACAGCTATTAATGTATTTTTTTAGAAAGTTCGGAATTACAAAAAGAAAAGAGAAAAGCTTAATTGTAAAGAGCTTTGAAAATAGAAATGTATTATCTTTTTTTTTATTTATTTAATGCTTTTATCTAATAAAATAAAAATAAAATAGTAAAGATGCGATGTTTTATTTTCTGACGACGTCGTCGCAGTTTATAAGTCACAGTAAAAAGTTACCTATCGATAAAATGTAGTCGCAACACTAACTGTATGGAGCGTAGTTGCATGGGCTAATGCAACTACAAGCGTTTTATAGGCTATAGAACTGTGTTTTAGTATTGTTTGAAATAATTTATGGGTAAATATTGATTCAAAGTAGGTGTTATGTAAATATAAGCTTTATAACTACTAGCACAAACAAGAAATACTAAAAAGTCACATTCGCCCCAAAATGGGGCTAATGTAACTTTTTCCGTTTTCACAGTGATTATATTGTAAATTTATCTTAAAATGACTATTATTTAAAGTTATTTTGATGTGAGCACGTTCATAGATATATGCTTAACCATGTGGATTAATTAGAATGAGAATTTTATCTACCTGGACGATTATAACCAAAGGTAAAAATAAAACTTCAAAGTTGATAGTTGCATTCGCCTCGGTTCACCTTACTTATTTTTTAAGTTTTATCTACTGTTCTTAGTCTGGATGAAGTTTGTTTTAAAAAATCAGCTGTTTTTCGAATTTACATAACTTCAAAATTTTCGAGAAAAAAAAAACGAATTTCCAAAAGTCGTAGAACAAAAGTTGTTTGTTAAGGTGCACAGAAGTAGCCCCTAACGGCTTGCTAGTATAATTTCCAATAACCCTGTATAAAATAACATTGTAATATTTTGAATGACATTCTAACGAAAGTGACAACTAATTTAAATACAATCATTATACGAACAATGAAGTTTCACTAATGTTATGTAAGCACACTGTATTTTAGCATCGTTTATAACAGTCAAACAATATCGAACCGTTATGTTAGCACTTAGCGTTATTATAATAATGTTTATAATATAATAAATATGGTTGAAAAATATAATAGATACATAGTCAACTTGTGCATTACAATATAGTGCAGGTAGTTTTTAGAGTTCCGTACAGAAACAGTAAAAACGGGACCCTTTTACTAAGACTCTACTGTCTGTCTGTCACCAGGCTATATCTTATTTATTTATTATTTATTTTATTTATTTATTTTACTTTAATCATAGGGTCGGTTGGCTTTGGGGCCCGGGCCCGCGGGCCACAAAGCCACAAAGTCTTATGAATTTGGGGTAGGCTTTGTGGCCCGCAAAGAAATAGTACTACTTTTTACTTAAAAGTACAGTTAACAGAAAAAGATGTTAGCAAATTAAAATTAAACTGTTTCTAAGTAAGAGGTGACACAAAAGTTGTTTGTTAAGGTGCACAGAAGTAGCCCTCGACGGCTTGCTAGTATTTATTTTCAATAACCCGTATAATAGATATCTTGGAGACAGAAGATGATATAGTTGAAGGTACTATCAATACGTGCCCTCCAAGCAACCATTTCCTAATTGATAAAGATAGTGATGATGATGATGATGATGATGTTGTTGGTGACTTAAACCGTTTATCAGGTAAGCAATTACATGCTGAAGCTGTGCTGGAGTGCACACGAAGGGTGGGAGCTGCTTTGATAATGTAAAGGCCAGGCAGAGGAATCTGATGAAGGCGACCTACCACTATCGCAATTGATACCTTCGACTTCACAAGAAATGAGAAGGCTGGACCTGGCAGAATATCGTATTGGCAACTCTAGATGTGGCTGTTAAATGCATCAATGAATAATGCGTTCCAATAACTTTATAGATTATCTGAAGCTGGTGCATCACTTATTTATGATAGTTTTTCTAATGGTTCTTTTTCTAGAAAAAGTTAGAGTTTGAAGTAATATTATGTACTAAGTAATTTTTATGATATAAGTAAAGTCGCTATTTTTTAGACTGATTTATGTAATTATGTTTATTTCTAATTGTTTACTTTTTATTTTTATATGTATGTTGATTTTATAATTATTTCTACAAAAATAACGCACAATTTAAACAAGTACATTGCGTAAGACTGATTTACAAATTATTATGTATGGAGGTAAAATGATTGCTAAAGATTATGCACGTTTTTGAAAATTATGTGTCAAAATAAGTACTACTACCATATTTTTATGTTATTTAATTTTAATTTTTCATTTATTGATTAATATAAATGTTTTAATGAAAATTATCTTAGTTTTATTTCTCTTCTTTCTCTGACTGTACTTTCTTATAATATTATACAATACCTACTTGCTTGTGGGCCCCAAAGTCTACCCCAAATTCATAATTAAATAAAAGCAGGCTTTGATGGCCGCGGGCCCGGGCCACAAAGCCTACCGACCCATAACGGTTCCAAACAATTACTATAACTAAAGACACCAAATCATACATATTTTATTCTATCCCTAGCAAAACCTCAAACATACTGACATTACATCTTTCCATTCATCCGCAAACAAATCACATTCGGGATAGGCGACCAGAAGAGCGTTAAGGGACTTGGGAGCACGAGATAAAGGGGACTGCCCGTGTGACACGTGAACTTATGAACCGTGATAGCTAGAAAGTTTATTTTTTTACAGATGATGTATAAGTTGCCGCTATATTTATTTAATTTTTAATAATTATTTTATAAATCTATACTAATATTATAAAGCTGAAGAGTTTGTTTGTTTAGTTTGAACGCGCTAATCTCAGGAACTACTGGTTCGAATTGAAAAAATATTTTTGTGTTGGAAAGTCCATTTATCGAAGAAGGCTATAGTTGTTTTATAATAACTTTATCATATAACTTAATAGCTTAATAACTTAATAACTTTTTTATATGTATATTGCCTACATTACGTAGGTTAGTACTTACTAACCTACGTAATGTAGGCAATAGACACATGAATGTGGCCTAGAATAGAGATGTAAAGAGATTTATTTATGCTAATATCTTCGAACGCCCTTCCTTTGAATATAAAAAGCAACTATTTTAGGTTAAATATTTAGCTTTCAAAAGATTGTATTTCTATATTCTTTACTAGAAGCGCTCCGTGGTTTCACCTGCGTAGCTCCCGATCCCGTTGGAATATCGGGATAAAAAGTAGCATATATAGACCAGGGTCGATAATTTTTGAAACCAAAAAAAAATCACAGAAAAGGAGGGGAATATGATAAAAATGAAAGGAAAATAAATTACGGTCGATCCGAGTTCGGGAAGTGGGAGGGGGGGGTTTTTAAGGGTAAAAAATGGTTTATCTTGATTTCCGGCAAGACTACAAGTCCTATGGAAAAAAGTTGAATGGCAAAGTTGTAGGTAATAAAAAGATCTACAACTTTTGTTTTACAATTTTTTCAGATAACCTCAAAATTTAGGTGAAAAATTCAAATAACCCAGTTTTTGGTTTTTTATTTTTATCTTTTTCAAAAATGTTTTTTTTTCTACGAAATTTGGTGAAAACTTACCTTATTATGTCCCAAATACACTGTAATTTATTTGATTTAAAATATTTATTTTTTCGCCTTATTTTAACTTAATATCAAAAAAACACCCTAATTTTCAATCGAAAATTCTCACGTCAAAATATCAGCTTTTTTCAAAAAGTTGGTATGCTTTCTGTTCATTGAAATCTCTACTTTCTGATGGTGTAAAAAAAAATATACATTGCCATAGTAAATGTTCTCAGAAAATGCAAAAAACGAGAAAATCGATATTTTTTTAAATTATTATATACAATTTTGAGCTATTATTAAAATTTACACTTTAATTACTCGAAAAACGTAAGATTACATGTAACATTGATAAAAAAATTGAAAATCAAAATATAATACTATAATAACGTACACAGTACAGTATACAATACAACATCGTACAAAAAAAATCGATTTTCTCGATCGGTTTTTTGCATTTTCTGAGAACATTTACTATGGCAATGTATATTTTTTTTACACCATCAGAAAGTAGAGATTTCAATGAACAGAAAGCATACCAACTTTTTGAAAAAAGCTGATATTTTGACGTGAGAATTTTCGATTGAAAATTACGGTGTTTTTTTGATATTAAGCTAAAATAAGGCGAAAAAATAAATATTTTAAATCAAATAAATTACAGTGTATTTGGGACATATTAAGGTAAGTTTTCACCAAATTTCGTTGAAAAAAAAAACATTTTTGAAAAAGATAAAAATAAAAAAACAAAAACTGGGTTATTTGGTTATGTGAAAAAATTGTAAAACAAAAGTTGTAGATCTTTTTATTACCTACAACTTTGCCATTCAACTTTTTTCCATAGGACTTGTAGTTTTGCCGGAAATCAAGATAAACCATTTTTTACCCTTAAAAACCCCCCCTCCCACTTCCCGAACTCGGATCGACCGTAATTTATTTTTCCTTTCATTTTTATCATATTCCCCTCCTTTTCTAATGGGTTTCATCCTCCTGTGATTTTTTTTCATTTTTTATCATTTTTGAAGGCTTCGGCCCTGGTCTAATAGCCTTCCTCTATAAATGGACTATGCCACAATAAAAGAATTTTTCAATTCGAACCAGTAGTCCCTGAGATTAGCGCGTGCAAACAAACAAACAAACAAACTCTTTAGCTTTATAATATAGATAGTATAGATGTAAGAACCCACATAAACTAACAAACCGTGAGATAACTGCAAATTGCACAACATCCATGTAACATCCCATCGCTTGCGTGCGCCCGCGCCGCCCGCCGGAGTAGATTTGATTCTAGTACTTACTTAGTTCTTACAGTGAGACCTAGATTTGTTATTATAAACGATGAGTTTCGCAGTCTTGTACTAAATTGGGTAAGTGATTGTCAGTTTACGTAAAATCTAGGTAAATTGTAGCAATAAATAATTTTAAGCATTCTATTTCAATTACTTTAAAGTGATGGGTTTTCGTTTTGATTACATTATATTATATTAAAGACTAAGTTAATTTTAATTATGTTAAAATAACTATTATTATTGAACATCTGGTGCAGACATGTCTGTTGATACCTATTTTTTCCTATATTACATAACATCTGTAAACGACATACTCGGCAACCCAACAACACTCCAAGAAGCGTGCGAGGACCCCAGGAAAATTCTGCGCTTCTGGTCGGAGCTGGGTTGGCTGGAGTAACAGCCGAAGATCACGCACAATGGGCAGACTTATGCCTGAGTGCGGAAAAATGGAGCCCCTAACCTGAACCTGAACATCTGTAAACCTAACATCCGAAAACACAGTCATACAATAAATGATTTCTGATTTCTGAAATTTATAATTTCACCTAATTTTGTTTAAGCACAAGTAAGCTCAATGTCTAACCAGAAACAAAATACCAAAATAATCATCAGAAACTACGAGATTTTTTTAAACTTATTGTATGAATCCCCAACTTAAGTAAAATTACATAAAACCCAATGGCCTACTATTAAAAGATCAATGGACCATAGAATTAAGACCTAGTTTACACGCTAGAAATCATCGTGTCGTGCACTGCGACCCGATTTCATCATTACTTCCCATAGTGTGCCATTCTCTATAGATTCATATTGTTTGATTGTGGTTTCATTGCAAAGATATTTACCTAAGAGAGACAACATCTCAATCTTATCCTAATAACATTTTTTTTTAAGTATTTTGTGCCTGTGGCGGTTGAAATGTCTGGGAGTTGGGGGAGCCGAGGGTTTGGCATTTGTGAGGGAGATTGGCCGTCACCTACGGGATAGGGGGGTATGATCTGCGTTCCGGGATGTTCCTGATGCAAAGGCTTTGAATAGCGGTTCAGCAGGGTAACGCTGCTTGCATGTTGTCCAGCTTTGCACCGGGAACGTTGGGAAGGGGTTTGTTTGATTAGGGGTTGATTTAATCTTTATTTTTTTAGTGTTGTTTAGTTTAATTTAATTTTATGTTTAGATTTAATTACTTTATTAAGTTTATTTTTTATTTTTTTGTACGTAATTTAATTAATTGTAATTTGTAATCTGATTAATGTGTGTATGATTACGAGTTAAAGTGGATAGAAGTTGCATTAAATAAAATAATAATACATCTCATCTAGATGGCATTCTGTATACCTAGTCACGGGGACATGATGCACCTATTAGATGCAGTAGGCTTGCCTATACCACCCTCTCAGCTTAATCGACCGTGTCCAGAGGAAAGACCTCTTTAATACTTTTAGAGCCAAGGATGTTTTCCTTCACCGTTAGAGCAATGTCGATAGCGCACGTAAGAAAAATCACATATGTGACTTTAGACTTATGAGTTTGTTTGTAACTCCGAAACTACTAAAACGATTTGGATGAAACTTGGTATAAAAATATATTGATTTATTAGGAGTAGCTTAGGTTACTATTTATCCTGATATTCCTGTCGCGAATTGCGAATACACGTAGAATGAAATGTCGATAAAGAATTAGAATTTGAGGAAATGGAACGTATTTTTTAGGCATAGAGAAGGAAAATAGGTTTTGTTGGGGGCGCTAGTGAGTAGGAAAAAAGATGGCGGTAGAGGTGATGAGAGAAGGAAAGTTATGGTGTAAGAGAATAACGAGTTTTAGGGAAAAGAAGCAGATAAACTCTTCTGACAGAAGTACAAGTGAAATGCAAAGTAATGTGGTAAGAAAGAAACGAACCCGATGATAATAAAGCTAGGGGGTAGGTAAGTGCTCTGTTCTATATGTATCTAGGTAGGTGTCAAAAGGTAACCTCAAATGAGAAGAATGGAAAGACCTTGGTGGAAGCGGTTAATGGCATGGGGAGGTGAAGAGTGGCCATTTCCGGGCTTTAGGCCCAATATCCTAAAATACTGAAAGATCATCAGATTGGTGATAAAACTTAGTGATAAGATATGGTTTCTATGCAATGTTTCTATATCTCAAAGAAACTTACTAATGGGGAAGGAATTATTTCCGTTTCCCTATCAATTAAGAACTTCGATAACTCAGGCAAAGTGAATGTACTCGCAAGACTTTGCGAAAATTCCCACAAGATCAGCACATACGCGAGTGAAACCGCGCGGCGCGGCTAATAAATATTGACCTAGTTCTCAACAGCGTGCCACCTGTTAACGACGAATAAATATAGTATTGAGTAGGTATATTGATTTAATTAGCAACGGCCTTGCGAGGTTATTGTTTGTCTATCTCTCCTAGTTGAGTAGATCTGAAGATTTGCAAGAATGTCTGCCTACTACCAGTTTAATAAACAGCTGATCCAATGCGGTAAGAATGGGCCAGAAGGCTAATTCTCGTAAATAACATTGTAAAAATTACATTGCAATATCATTCAGACTGCATTTCGATTACAAAAATACACTCAAAGTCAAAATACCCTCAAAATCAGCTTTCGGTAGGTATTCTCAAGAATATAATACCAAAAAGGTATTTTTTGTAATCAAAATCATTTCATTAGGTTGATACGAGTCTTTTTACTACGTCTTTTTTTCATTCTAAAAATTAACGTTTTTCGTTTTACAAAACAGCATTATTGATATTTTTTCTGAAAGTAAATAGTCGTAGAGCAAGGTGAAGGCCAAAGAAGAATTGGAATATTTAAGGGATGATTTGGGGGCAAGGAGAGTTAATATTATTCGCGGGAAAAATAATGATGGGAATGGGAAAAATGGCATGAAGATAATGATTGAAAAAGTGTGGCCTTATTTTTTATTTAAGTCATTTCATAGTCCGAGTAAATGTTTTAATTATTACAGCCATGTGACCGAATTACACAAGTCCAAGCGTTTATCTACAGAATCCGAGGCATCTTAATTTACTTGCTGCGCGGAGCAATTAAGTTACATATAGCGGTCAAAAGCAAAATACCTGTCGCCGACAGTTAAAATTATTAGATTATTGCATGGAAAATTGTTCTTTAGTTTTCTATGTACCTTTTGTAGGTAAAAAATCCTACATTTTTTGTATAATTTAATGACGAGACTTCCTTGTCGTTTCCAAGCCTTATCCAAAAGTTTAAAAAAATCGCCTAAGCCATTCTTTTTCGACTTAAGTTTTTAAAGATATCCGCTTCAAACTGTACTCTCAACAACAGCCACTTAACAATAATTTTATCTGTTAAATGATTAAAATTTATTTACTGACTTATTATTATAATATTTGATAATAATAGGTAAATATTAGAATAAACCAAAAAATATGAATTATAGACATTCGCATACTTATAAAAGTAAAATACAAGAACCGTATCCGCTTTACTGTATTTTTATCAAATATTTCTTTAGAATCTGAATAAAATTAAGAAGTTTAGTTATCGCGACAGGAATTATACTTTTAGCTCCTATTTGCGCCTGAAGACAGAATTCGTTTTGCCAACAGTAAATCGACTAGCTTAGTTTGTAATTGCAAACTTTTTAGTTATAGTTCCTAATAACTCTTGTTTCTACATACACGAATCTTGTTTTATTTATTAGGGTTGTCACAAATCCTAATAATATAAGGTACTAACAACGCTCCGATTCCATGTTCCATATCACTATTCCATGTGAATATCGGGATAAAAAGTAACCTATGTTACTCCCAATGAATCAATGTATGGTACATTACCAAGTTTCATCAAAATCGGTCCAGTAGTATTCTTACAAAGTAGGTAAACAATTTTTCCATAGTACCGCTCAACTGTGTCGCGGTCACATACTGTTCTACACTTCCAAGCAACAACGCCATCAAATGAAAGATGTAGAAATGTCAAAGTACCTAAATACTGAACCGTTTGCAATGAAACTTGTTAAGTAGATAACTGGAATTCTGAAATAAGAGATTTAGAAGGTACTCTTATTAAAATAAATAAAAAAACAGCGCACTCCGGGAGTGCAGGCAGAACTGTCGCGTCAAAATCTGTCGCGAGAACGGCTGAAAATGCTCACCCACAAAAGTGCCCAACGCGCCATAAGAAGTTTTCACTTCAAAAACAGCGCACTCCGGGAGTGCAGGCAGAACTGAAAACATTATTGTTTTCAGTTCTGCCTGTTGCTGCTTGTTATTTCTCATAGAATATTTCTTGAAACGATCTGCTACTGCCATCTATTAGCACTCACCTAAACAAATATAGTTTATTTTTTATTCGCTAGATGGCAGTAAAAAATTTAAATCAGCGGCATCTACATTCGAATAGCGGTCTTTCTAGAAACTAAGTTTCTCAATTTGTTTAATAGATGGCAGTATAAGTTAAACAAAAAGACTAACACAAATAAAATCTCATCTGTCGCGTCAAAATCTGTCGCGAGAACGGCTGAAAATGCTCACCCACAAAAGTGCCCAACGTGCCATAAGAAGTTTTCACTTCAAAAATAAAAAAGTACCTAACTGACTGATAAAAGCCGCCTCGATTTATTGTAAGTCACAGAAGGTGTTAGGGAAATAGTTAAATTTTATTTCTGTAATAAACAAGCATAATGTTACTTAACACTTCATGAGATGTCTCTAATAAACGATAGTTAAATGATGTAGCAGAGTAATAGTTTTAAAATATTTCTATTGGTATAAATATACTTCTTTCCGGGTAGTTCCGATGGGGTGTGTGTTTTTTGAATGTACAAAATAAATAATTATCAAAATATACTTATCTCAACTTAAAGCCATTTTCATTTTTCGACTAGTAGAGTATAGTTATAACGCAAACGCGACCCATTTTTATACAGGGTTATTGGTATTAGCAAGCGGGTGAGGGCCAATTCTGTGCACCTAAACAAATAAAATTTATTCTCCGACTTTTAGAAATTCGAATATTTTATTGGAAATTTGAGGTTGTGTATTCGAAAATCAGGTTTTTTAAAACAAAGGTCATTTAGACTTTGAACAGTAGATAGAACTTAAAAAATAACAGCTGATTTGTCCGGTAAACATAACCTGAAAATTTTCAAAAGTCGCAGTACGAAAGTTGTTTGTTTAGGTGCACAGAAGTGGGCCTCGCTGATAAATGAATATTTTATTATCGCGTTAAAATGAGTTTAAGTTTTTTTGTCAGCAAATGATTCATCTGTATGTGGCAACCCTATAATAACCCGATTCTCACGTATAAACAAACGCTAGTTAGTGTTGTACACGCGGTTTTTCTCGCCTAATCGACCGCGTATGTTTCCTAGGAACGTTTCGTAATATTATTGTGTGTGGAATTGCAGTTACCTATGCTTACTAGCATTATACAGGGTTATTGGTAATTATGGTAGCAAGCCGTTGAGAGTTACTTTTGTGCACCTAAACAAACAACTTTTGTTCTAGGACTTTTGGAAACTCGAAAAAAAAAAAAGAAATTTTTGAAGTTATGTAAGTTCGTAAAATAGCTGATATTTTAAAACAAAGGTCATTCAAACTTTCAACAGTAGATAAAACTTAAAAAATAAGTAAAATTTTAAGGTTACTGACCTCTCCGTGTATGGAACAGCTGATTTTCAGGTAAACCTAACCTCAAAATTTCCAAAAAAATGTTCGAATTCCCTCAACGGCTTGCTAGTATAATTACCAATAACCCTGTATACATGTTTGGTAAGAATAATAGAATACACATAGAACTGTTAACAGCACACCGTTAACAGTTCTATGCTCACAAGCCAGTGGTAGATTTCGACTTTCATTCTGAAGGTAGTGGGTTCGAATTCCGGATGCACTAGATTTTCTTACGAAGAATATGTACCGTAATCATCATCATAATCAGCCGGTATCAGTCCACTAGACGTAGGCCTCTCCCAAGATGTGTCACTGAGCCCTATTTTCGTCTCTTCTTTTCCCCTCACTGCCCACCGCTTTACGTTTGGCGTCGCTCCACCTGGGCGTCCTACTACGTTTGTCAATTCGTGGTCTGCACTCCAAAACAAGTTTTGTGCCGTAAGAGCAATGATAAGCTAACATCACTACATAGTATAAAATGAAGTCACTTTTCGCCGTCCCTATGTCCCTTTGTATGCTTAGATATTTAAAACTACGCAACGGATTATGATGCGGTTTTTTTTAATAGATAGAGTGATTCAAGAGGAAGGTTTATATGTATAATACATGCATAATATAGCCGTGCGAAGCCGGAGCGGGTCACTAGTTGCAGTATAAATTTAAATCGGTTTACAAGCCAACTTGTTAACATGACTAACGCGTACCACATTGTAGGTACCTGTCAAAATCGACAGCATCCGAGATTAGATCTCAAAAGCGGATTAAACTGGACCATGACGAGTAGGTACTATCTAATGTTTGCAAGATACGAAACCTGTTTTGTAGCTGTGCAGTTTTGTTTCGACGATACGAAAAATAATACGGCTAGATAAGACAAATAGAGTGCGTGGTGATGGTCAAACTTTGTCCAATTAATTGAATCACGGTCTCTAATTAAAATATCAGTTGTCCAATTTCCTTAAAAATAAATTTGACTCCCGATCAAACAAAAGACTATCTGAACTTAATAAAAGAAGATTGAAATAAAAATAAAAAACGGACAAGCACGAAGAGTTCCGTACAGAAATATATCATACCTATGTGAAATTTTTTACTGTCTAGCAATCACGGTTCATGAGGTACGGAACCCTAAAAGATGTTCTGACGAAAACACAGGACAATCGAATTACCTTCAGGCTCTTACACTAAATGTAAGTCCTCAATGTAACTCAATGTATAGCCGTGCGACCCGCCCCGGCTTCGCACGGCTATATTATACATGTATTATACATATAAACCTTCGTCTTGAATCACTCTATCTATAAAAAAAAACCGCATCAAAATCCGTTGCGTAGTTTTAAAGATTTAAGCATACATAGGGATATAGGGACAGAGAAAGCGACTTTGTTTTATACTATGTAGTGATGTAGTGATGATAGTGAAGTTTAGTGATAGTGATTACCAGCGCTCCGCGGTATCTGCGGATAAAAAGATTATGTGTTAATCCAGGTCTCCACCTATCTACATACCAAGTTTCATCTAAATCGGTTAAGTAGTTTCGGAGCCTATTCGTTACAAACAAACAAAAAAACTAACATTTTTTTTTCCTCTTTATAATATTAATTGTAGATAGATGATTTACTTACAATATGTTTATAATTAAACAGACTCGCCGCCGCGTCCTTGACGATTTTAGTTAATCAGGTTTTTCTGGTGATCATTTAATTTTGTGTTACTCGTATTTATGAAGGTTTTTTTGTGTATCGTGACTTGTGTTAAGTTGTAGTAATATTGGTAGGTACAGTATGGGTCATAATCATAAGTAAATGATCAGTTTGCTACAATAATACTATCAACAAGTATTGGAGTTACGACCTTCTTCTAATAGACGTTACACACAAACTTAAATTACTTGAATTAAAAGTACTCAGTGTGATTATTATTTTCAACATGTTAGCTATGTCTTTAGTCGACCGAGAGGTATAAGCCGCCACCCGCTACACCAACCGAGCGACGTGGGTTCGATCCACAGGTTACGTTGTTATAATGTTCAAATAGTACTGCACAGGATTTAAAATGTTACGGTGGGCAGAGACTTTTGACCGTTGATTGTACCTACTTGGCAGTAGTTCCTGTCGGCTTACCTTCCTAGTTGGAGTTTTATTAACTTACCTTCAAAGAAATTTCACCCCTCGCTACTGCTACTTGGGTAGGTGTAGGCTTTAGCAAACTACACTAATATTAAGATTTTTTTTTGTTTCGAAAAGGCTCTGAAAGTACTAGGCTGATTTAGATGAAATTTGGTATGAAGATGCATTAAAACCTTGGGAGTAATATAGGTTACTTTTATCCCCATATTCCCACGGGAACGGGACTTGCAATCAGGGCCGGATTAACCATCTCAGGGCCCCTAGGCACAGCTCGTTTCGCGCCCCCCCTTTTTCATACCACAACAACGCAATTTGGAAATTTTTACTGTCTACATTACGAAATAGAATGAAGGTACCATCATCATCAACAACAGACTTCAGTCATCACATTGCAAAGGTATACGCCTTCCTTCAAGTGAAAACACTTTCGCCAAAAGCAAATAATAGTGCAAAAAAAGCAAAAAATAGTGCAAAATTAATTAATGCCATTATCCCCATTTTCCAAGTATAAAATTAAGATTGACGAAGCGATATTTTATACCCTTAATGGAATATTATTCCGAAAATGTTTAGTTAAATGTCTAAGGTAAAATCTCTTATTGACAGGCCCCCCATTTATTGACATGTTATTTTATTTTATTGATTATTTAATTAACTCTAAGATTAAATCACAACAAACAAGACTTTTTATCAATTTGTGTTTCCACACATCTATGCGTCACTTACACAATCACTATGACCATACGTCAATATAACCGTGCACCACCACATACGTAAAATTGGTCTCTTTTTTCACGCTGAAACAGAGTACTTCCTGGATGTTAAACAGTGATATTTTTGGTCTGCCCCACCTACTACTAGCTTAAATTAGGCCTACTTTAAGTCATAATAAGTTAAATATCTCAGTATAAAACGTAGGAATCTCTAAAACATTTAGTAGGGAAAACGTATAACCTTAAATTAGGAAAAAAATAAAATTTTATGCCTGGGTTTAAATTATCCCTATATATATAAAATTCTCGTGTCACGGGGTTCGAAGTTGAACTCCTCCGAAACGGCTCGACCGATTCTCATGAAATTTTGTGAGCATATTCAGTAGGTCTGAGAATCGGTCAACATCTATTTTTTATTTTGTTTCCTTTAGTTTTTTTTTAAATGGCAAAACAACGTTTGCCGGGACAGCTAGTAATCTATAAAAACAAATTGTTTTTTCGAGTATAGTTCTATTGGTAGTTCATTGTTATGTTCACTTTATTTGTTTTGTTAAGTTTCACTTTTTACCGTAAAACATAAAACCACACAATACCCTTTTTTTTTCTTTTTTAATCATAGTGCTGGGCCCCTGGTCATAGTGGGCCCCTAGGCACTGGCCTAAAGTGCCTTATAGATAATACGGCACTGCTTGCAAGAGTGTAACCGAGGACCACTCAGGGTATATACTGAGAGATAGGCTCGATGGCTCTACCTAATTAGATATTAACGTTCGTTAAAAATTGTTAAGATAGTATTAGTCGAAAAACAAACCTATACAATGTTAGATTGACATACACAAACTGAGAACCTCTTTCAGTTTTTAAAGTCTGATAAAATGATCTTTAAAAAACTATATTTTATTTTGAAGACAATGTAATTTGAACCTTACAATTTAACGAAATCCCAACATCTGCCTTTAAACTACCATAATCTCACTTAATGACATCTCTTGGTGAAGCGTTGGCCGGCCCTTGTCAAGAAACTGACCTGTCCATTTTTAGGGTTCCGTAGCCAAATGGCAAAAAACGGAACCCTTATAAATTCGTCATGTCTGTCTGCCGTATGTCACAGCCACTTTTTGACTTGCTGGAATTGTATACCTACAGATTATGTTTTGGGTCTTCTACTGCCTCTCCTAATCCCAATATATTTAGGGTCGGCGCAGTAGGTATGTCTTCTTCTTCCATTCACCTCTATTAGCCATCATCTCATCGTTCACATCCACTCTCATATCTTGTCTCACACAGTCCATCCATCTTTTCCAAGGTCATCCTATTCCTCTTTATCCCTCTACATTCATACTCATCACTCTTCTAGACACATGCGTCTCCTCTCCACTCATCACAATATGTCCAAGTCCATGCCACGTCTCTTGCTTCAAGAAACCTTTTTTCCTGTGTCCGATTAATTTAACTGAAAGTCTTTGCAAAAAGATTAAATTGTAAGTTGACAATTTGATTGTAGGCAAAAATATTTTAAGGTCAATTATCTGCTCCATTTTGTTTACATGAAACTAAAATAACATGTATAGGTATTTGTTAGACCATATTACAATAATTTATGACCTACACTGATAAAAAGTCTGATACGGTAAACACATCTATATTTACATGCAAATCAGATGGGTAGGCGCAAAACAGCATAAAGGAGACCACAGAATCTGCTATTGTATTTTATATCTTAGCTTAATAAAGATAAAGTTCAAAATAAAACTGAAAATTGTTAACTTGGCTAGAAGACGTTTTGAATATAAAACAACACCAATTGGACCAGTTTTCTCGTACAATAGCTATGTGACGTCATCTTTTTAAGATTTCGAGTGTTTCCTACAAATAAAGAATTTAAAAATATTCATATGAATGCCGTGTGTGATAGTTATGAATACATGTTTTGAGAACGGGACCGTTCGAGTGTTTTTTTTTTACACAAAATAGGCATGCATTTGAACTCATCTCACCTGCTGCGAAGATGAGCTCGAGAACGTAGCATACTCGCTTGTTCGCCTAGAAGTGAATAGCCTTTGCTGTTATCCGATTTCTCGACTCAACTTCGTAGTTCCGAATCGCTGTTTTTACTAAAAATAGGCATGCATTTGACAGCTGGACGAGAATGTAGCATGCTCGCCTAGAAGAAGACCAGGATGCCTGGACAACATGATGGAACGTGACGAATCAGCCAATTGATAAATGGCGCTCTATTATATTAATTCATTTATTTCGAGCTTGAAATTAAGTAGCTATGTAAAGTTACTGAAACAGTAAAGGGAACCATTTGAGTTGCTGTAGAATAATATTATATTTTATAAATCTTCTTGAAAATAATAAGCAGCAGGTATTCGTAATTGCTTTTTAATTAAGAATATTCTTAATTTAAGAAAACCTACTGCTAATAAATTTAAGATTATTTTACTAAAATCAAGAAATAATTCTCTAGCAGGGAGGCTAATTTCTCTTTAAATTTTTTTAGTGTCATAGTGGGTAGCGAATTTTTTACTAAAAATATTGTAACTTAAGTATATATAGATAAATCATTTATTGCATCAAAGGCACTTTTAAAAATGATCAATATTGCTAATAAAAATAAATAATAATTCCAAAGTAGGTAGCTGAGTACAAAATTGCTCAGTCAAGTGTCAAACACACGTGACTGAGCGATTTTGCGCAGAGGTGTCACGCTGTGCAAAAACAAACAAGAGCAAAGTTTTAGTAAATGAAAATTGATCACTTTATTTTAATCTCTCTGTCTTTTTGTGTAAATTGCTAAGATACATTTCTGGTAGGTAGATAACGAAAAAAATACGTAAATTGGTAACAAAAAAGTGTTTAAAAAACGTATTTATCTACTTAATACTTTGATAGTGGATAACCTTTCTCAGTGCTTACATAAATAAAATTCAATTGAATCAAAACTCTTGACTATACGTTTACCTAGTAACTATAAAGTGATAACCCGGGAACCTGTTACGTGTGATTACTTTGACGACTCTACATTCGTGAGAAATCACAGAAATACGCGAAAATTACGACAGAAATGGACAATGTTAATAAAATGAACTTAGTAGTAATAGATTCCTAACTCGGTTAGAATTCGTAGTTGCAATTTGTTTCAAATTCATTCACGGTTTGTAAGTTTATCTAAGAATCGTATTCAAAGCACGGACAAGATATGCTGATCTATAGAACTTTTAAAAACATCGGTCCCAGAATTTAATACGTCTTATAATCATCACATTACTTTGAAAAATTACTTGTGTCCTGCAGTAGATAGTCGATGGGTATTGTTTTTTTAACTGATTTCAAAAAGAGGAGGTTATCAATTCAACGCATATACCTATTTTGAAAAAACAAACCATACTTCGCTCCTTCACTTCACTTCGTTTTTACGCCTGACTTAATAGTATAAAAATTGTATGAAATTGAACCACCAATGAAAAAAATTAAGATGTCCGCCGCCGAAAAACTCGGTGTTATGTTACACGAATCTGGTAGAGATTGGAAGTAACTTATGAACGTCTGGTAGGTGCTTTAACCCTCTGTTCACTGTTATTTCTTTTAGCGACTGTCATCACAAAGTCGTTTAAATCTATACTTTCTAATATTATATAGAAGAAATTTTGTTTTATATATTTTGTTTGTAACGAATAGGCACCGAAACTTCTGAAACGATTTTGATGAAACTTGGTATGAGGATACATTGATTCATTGGAAGTAACATAGGTTACTTTTTATCCCGATATTCGGACCGGGAGTTATGCGGGTAAAACTGCGGAGTGCTGCTAGTATACTAAATATAATGAGAGTTCCATAAAACCTATGAACGCCTGGTACAGCTTCATATTACTAAAGCGTTGCTAGTAGGAAAGACTAGAAATAGGTAACTTTTGAAAATTTTCAGTGCTATTTGTTGCCACTGGTAACGACTGGAAATTTGTTTACCACTAGTTTTGTTGCTAGGTAAAAACAACTGAGAGTAAGTGAAGTTGAAAAGCCCCCCGCATACTAAATTACATGAAAATCGTTGGAGCCGTTTCCGAGATCCTGATTACACTATATACAAGAATTGCTTGTTTAAATACATAATATATTAGATAGATAAGGAAGGCTCTTTAATCTCATGTACTATCTTTAACTACTTAATTCATAACATAAAAAACCAATAATTACAATAAATAAAAAAATAAAAAAACAAATAAAATATAAATAAAAACAATGTCAAGCAAGTCAAATCGGTCAAAATGTCTAGTAACTAAAACTAAATATTAAACACAGGCACAAACAAGAAGAAAAAAATTAACACGTAAACATCAAAAACAAAAAACCCCGTTCTCCAAGGCGATAAGAGAGTGATCTATAAATGTTCCTTTTTTACCTTTTGAGGTATTGAACCCTAAAAACGTTCCGAGTTGGTGAAAATTACAAGCTTCCATTTAACATGACTAGATATTCCAACATTAGCTAGTAGTTTCTATAACAGGATTGGATGTGTAACAGGATCTTTAAGTTTATTAATATCCGTGTTACGAAGAATACCTAATCGTTAAACAAGTTTTGTACGTTTAAACACGTTGTAATAATTTACTTTTAAAAATAGGTAAAGCATTGAGTATTGTATTGATAAAATCAAGTATAAAAATAAATTTACTACCTTATTGATAAAAAAATATATATATACGCGACGAATTGAGAACCTCCTCCTTTTTTGAAGTCGGTTAAAAATATGGAACACTAGCAGCAGGCGGTCAGCAACTTCACCCGCGAAAGTCCCGATCCCATGGGAATATTGGGATAAAAAGTAGCCTATGTCACTCCTAATGAATCAATGTATCCTTATATCAAGTTTCATCAAAATCGGTCCAGTAATTTCAGAGCCTGTTCTTTACAAGATAAATAACAAAAAATCTTTCGTGTTTAGAATATTACTAGATGCGTCCTGCGGTATCACCCGCATAAGTCCCGATCCCGTGGGAATATTAGGATAAAAAGTAGACTATATGTTAATCCAAGTCTTCAGCTATCTACATACCGAGTGTCATTGCAATCGGTCAAGTAGTTTTTACGTGAAGGAGTAACAAACATACACACAAATACACATACGAACACACAAAATTTCACATTCAAAAAATAAAAAATTGATCTGTAGGTGTACGGTCGGCTGCATAATTGCAGACCCACCGTAGAGCTCCAAAACGGCTGTTATAAGAATGTTTTCAACACAAGCAATATTCTAGGCAACTGCTTTAGTTGAAGTTTAAAGTCTTCTAACTCATCAATTTATCAAACAAAAATTATTAGAATGAAAACATTTCAATAATAGTAATTTTAAAACTCTACCGGGGGCTACAATTGTGCAGCCGACTGTACATTCCACTGATATCTCTGACCAAACTATCAACAATTGAAAACAAAAATTAGATCCGTACATTCCATTAAAATCTCTGACTAAACTATCAACAACAAAATAACAGGATTTGAACCCACATCCATTAAAAATTTAAAAAAAAGTAGAATATGTTAAAATGTTCGTCTTCATTCAGAGCGCACGCGTTGATGTCTATTAAATGTAAAAATGTAGAGGTCATAAGAAGCTATAAAATGGATTACTCGTACTATAAGATATTGTATGGATTATGACTCCGACAAAAATATACTTTGACATATAAAAGTCGTCAGAATTAAGAGTTTAAAATCAGTAAGAATAGGGAGTCACTGGCAAAAACCAAATGAAAGACATGACGTCATAAATACGTAATAATTTGTAACGGATGTTGTTAATTCATTGGACCACTAAAGTGATGGTAAGACAACAGCTGTAGACCATCAAGAATTGAAGACGATGAAGGAGGCCTTTGCTCTAGATTGGATAAAGAAAGGCTAATTATAGATGGATGGTTTCCAAATTTACCTCTTTGAGTTATTATGGGTTAAAGAGAACTTGACGGATTTAACAAAACGTTTATACGTCTCTATTGCTGCTGCGTCCTCTATTACAAATTAAATTTTTCTCAAAAAGTTTAGTCGATACCTAATGTTTATTTTAAAGGTAAGTATACTTATTCTAGTAATCGAAAGTAAATTACGATGTCCTTAA
Source organism: Idaea aversata (assembly GCA_907269075.1). Lineage (NCBI taxonomy): Eukaryota > Metazoa > Arthropoda > Insecta > Lepidoptera > Geometridae > Idaea > Idaea aversata. The sequence continues at coordinate 5,140,648 of OU026100.1, forward strand.
ATCCAAGCATACCAAATTGCTTCACAAGTTTTATTATAAACTCAAGAATGAATAATACACCTACCTATTCTACTTAGACAAATACTTTCTACAGTGTATTAGTTTTAGTCAGTGAATGCTTGCGTAAAAAGTAGGTAAATGATACTGTTAATAGCACATGTGTTTGTAAGAAGTAACTGCAATAAACTCTTCACAAGTTTTTTATAGTCCGGTAAAAGTAATGTCATCGAACACGCGGTAAAAAGAAAGCGTTCACGTAGAGATTCTAGAGATGCAAAGCTCAGCAGCCCTAGACAAGATTACTTTCTACTAACGATATCGCAAATCGATAGATTTTTTTTGTATGAAATTGACATAAGCCAACGCAAAGTCACGTGGTATTGCGATAAAGAAAAAAAAATGGTAGACAAGTTGTAAATCGTTCTATTCGTGAGAACGAAACGTTCGGTTGGCTATTCGATTCGATTAAATTCCATACATTTGCTAGACAAGTGTTGGTTTTGACAAGCGTTATCGTTGATTTATCGTTTCTTGAGATCGCATTGGAGCGATCGCTAACCACTTGTAGAAATCGATAAAAAATGGCGAAATTTTCGTCAGCTGTGTTTACAAGTGGTAGAGTTTGACTGTGTTTATTGTGAATTTCATTAAAATGCATAAGTTAAATCTCTTATGGGCTGCTAAAAATGAAGAAGTTTGGTTAAGAAGACAAAGGAGACGTAATTTAAGAAATTGTTTGGAGTTAATTGATGAAATGCCGGAATTGTTGTTTAGAGAACGTTATAGGTTCGATAAACAAACTTTTAAGAATCTTTGCCGTGAACTGCGAAATGTTACTGGATTAAGAGGAACCAAAGAAATTCCTGTATAAATTAAGGTAAGAACTAAACAATTTTCACTTGCCTAGATATACATCTAAAGTACCTAGTGTTGAAGCAAGCAAATGTAGTTTAATCTACAATTTTACAAGAGATAGTATAATGCAGACACTTTCCTTGTAAGATATAAGAGTTTTTATTATTATTAGGGTAAGTAAGTACCTACATAGGTACTTATTCACCTAATTACATTGATACTTATTTAATATTTACTTACAGGTTCTATGTGCTTTAAGTTTTTTGGCAACGGGCTCATATCAACGGATTGTGGGCCTGTCTCAACAACTGCTGCAAAGAACTGCAAGTCGTTGTATTAGGCAAGTTGTGGATGCCTTAAATCATCCAAACATTACAAGAAAATGGATAGTGTTTCCACAAACACCAAGTGAAAGGAATTATATAAAACAAGAGTAAGTTCTTATGAAAATCATCATAAATTCAATTGCAAATATAAAATATATATTAAAAATATCTACTTATGTACTTGAGGTAACTTACTTTTCTGACGAATTAAACTTACATTGTACCTTTTTCTTTTATAGGTTTCATAGGAAATTTCATTTACCGGGTGTGATTGGATGCATCGATTGCACCCATATTGCTATTGTGAAACCCATTGAAGAGGAACATTTATTCTTTAATAGAAAGGGATATCACTCGTTAAATGTCCAAATGGTAAGTTTAATAATTCAAATTGTATTTATACAATACCTACCTATTTTTACAATCATTAGCCTCCATGTAACATCTACGTATTTGTTTTTACAGATATGTGACCATAATATGAAAATAACTCACATTAATGCTAAGTTTGGAGGAGCCACGCATGATGCGTATATTTTTGGGTCCAGTGAAGTGGAACCTTATTTGCGTGGGCTCCATGAAAGTGGTGAACAAGTTTGGCTTTTAGGTAAGTATGTCTTATAAACAGACAGGTTATAAACAAACATTATTATGTCATAGAAACACTTGCATTGCATTTTTAAAGATACCAAACCAACCTAACAAATCTTTATTCAGGTGACTCTGGCTACCCGCAAAGAAGTTGGCTGATGACTCCAATTCTGAATGCTGCTCCTGGGTCCCGAGAAGAAATTTATACAAACCGCCATATACAAGCAAGAAATGGTATAGAGCGGTGTTTTGGGCTGCTGAAGAGCCGCTGGAGGTGTTTGCTAAAAGATCGAACTCTTCACTATCATCCTCAAGTTGCCTCTAAAATCACCCTAGCATGTTGTGTCCTACACAACATGGCAATTGAGGCTCGTTTACCACCACCAAGTGATAGGCCAGTTGATGATGATGATGATGATTTTAATCAGAGAGGAAACATTTCCATGGCTGGTAGTCAAAATGATTTAATTATGGGCAGAGCAATGTTAAGTTCTTTAATTAATAGGTTAATATAGTACTTATTATTGATTTTTGTTTTAGTGACCGCTTGTTTCTCATTTAAGTGTAAATAATTATGTTATTCATAAATTAAATTAGATTATTTTTTTCATAACCTAGGCATGGTGGTGGGGACAATCTTAGATGTATGCCTTAGTTTTAAATAATAAAAATTGACATTTTCTAGTTAATATTATAATGTTACCTTTTTAACTCTATGTGTTATCTAATACACCACAAATTGAAGTTGGAATTGGTTCAGTATTTTTTGTAACAAACACACTCATACTAACTACAGCATATACCTACTTACTACATAATTATTACTAGCGACCCGCCCCGGCTTTGCACGGCTATATGCATGTATTATACATATAAACCTTCCTCTTGAATCACTATCTATTAAAAAAACCGCATCAAAATTCGTTGCGTAGTTTTAAAGATTTAAGCATACAAAGGGATATAGGGACAAAGAAAGCGACTTTGTTTTATACTATGTAGTGATTAACATTGGATTAAACAATATTCAGTGGCTTTTTCAACATTTTTTAATTATTAAATTTATCAATCATAAGAATAAAAATAATACAATAAACGAAATAGTCTTAATAATTAACTTACTTATCTACTTCATTCAGTCTTTTTTTTGCAATTCAGTCTTTAAAATTTCGCAAGTTTGACTATAATTTACTATAATATTATTTTCTACATAACAAAGTAAAAGAAGTATAGGTACTAAATTATTTTAAAAAAATTCACTAATAAACTAATAGGTACGTAAAATATATGTATATGTATTTATATAACTTGTCGGTTTAATGTGTAAGTGCTAACAAAAGATTCTACTATACTAATTATCCTATGGAGAAGTTCGTTGTGCTCTCTGTCAACTTCAATCCGGCGTGCCTCCCTTTCGTGCTCCAGCTCCAGGCGCCGCATTTCAACAGCCGCAAACTCGCTCGCCGCTTGTTGGAATGGGGTTTGTGTCGTCCGTGTAAGCCTCCTGCGGGGAGACAAAAGCTGTTGCGGCTGTAGGGGCCGGCGGCGGCGGCGAGGGGTGGTCGCACCTGACGCCGGTGATGTAGCAGCCACCTGCGGTTGTTGTTGGCGTCGGCGGTGAGCGGTGGTCACGGCGGATTGAGATGACATGGCCGCGCGCGGTCGCTGTGGGCGCCCGCGCCGCCGGCTCGGCGTGCTCGCGCCTGATTGCGGTGATGCCGCCACCCGCGGTTGTTGAAGACGCCGGCGGCGTGGGGTACTCGGGCCGGATTGTGGCGATGGTGATCGTGGCATGGTTAGACTAGTGCTCTCCTGGGCTGTCCCTGTCTGTGTTCGGGACAGACCACTCGGACCAGCGACAGGAGGTGATGCTTCTCGGTCGCTGTGACTGGTCGCAGTTGCAGTTCTCGTCCTTGGGGGGGGCGTGGTCACCTGAGTTGATGCTGGCAGAGAGTTGTCTGTAAAAATACATACAAAACAAGTTATTTGTTATGCTGACCCGAGGATTCTTTTTAATCGTAAATTTTAAAAACTTACCATCAACATTTCTGGCATCGGACTCATGAAAAACCATGTCTTCATTATCAGATATTCTCTGAAAAGAAAAAATCTTACTGTAGGAGGCATTGTCAAAATAATAAGAAAACTCATATTAATCAATCAAATCTATTTGAAATTAATTATAATTAATTTAAAAAATTAATTCTATTTAATTATAATAAACTAGCTGCGCTCCGCAGTTTCACCCGCGTAACTCCCGATCCCGTGGGAATATCTGGATAAATTAAGATCTAAGCTATCCTATCAAGTTGGATCAAACTGCACACAGTGTGCAGATTAAAATCGGTTAAGTAGTTAGGAGTCCATCACACACAAACAACATGACACATAATTGATATATATTAGAATTAAAAGTAGTAGTAGTTATATTTACTAACATTCAAGCCTTGCTCCTGAATTCCATGCTGCCCTTCCAAAGCAGTCTTCCCCAATATAGCCGCAACCCTTTCTTCAAGAACAGAAAGGGTTTTTGTACATCGGGGACCACCACCAGTGCCACGAGCATGCTGCCTTATTTCACCGGCCTTTTTTTTTGTTTTGGACTTCCAGTCCGTCCATACCTGTTGATAAAGATGGTGTCAATGAAGTATTTATAATAGGTAAGTTTAGGTAAATTAGTTGATAATGAAACCGCTGACTGAACTTACTTTTTTCCATTTTTCTGGTGTCCGTTGAGCCCCACCACCGATAGCATTCAATATATCAGCCATTTGCCTCCACTTCCGTTCAGCCCTTAACCTGCCCTGAGACCCCGACTGGGGCTGGCTTAGATCACCATACCTATATTGTGCACAAACAAAGCTCATAATTATACAACGCTATTCCATTGCTTATCGCGTCACTAAGAGTGGGGTTCTTTCAAGTGGGTTTTCAAGTACCTGTTGAATTTGAAAAAAAAGCTATGGCAAACATACCTAATAATAAGTCTTCACAAATATATTGATTATGACATAAAACGATGATTCCTCCCAATAAATACAAATGAACGGAGTTGCATTTAACGTACGTACCTCTCCATAAACTCTACAAGAGCAGCAAATTGTGCGTAACTTGTTCGCAACCTCGATTCCATTGCTGAAAAGTTTTATAATTAAGAGTGAAACGTTATCAATTGATAATCTAACAAATACTTACATACATAACATAATTATCTGCACTTTAACACATTACACAATTGTAATAAACACTTACCGCAAGCAAAATCTTCTAGACACAAAAACTTCACAACTTTGTTTCGAAGATTTTTAAACTAAACAAAAAACCAAACACAAACGCGGGCGAATGCCGAGCTGTCAAAATCAAAATGACAGTTTAGGTCGCGGAAACCATAGACTATAGCGAGTCGACTGATAGAATGAGCGATCGCTAACGAAATTGCACTTTGTCTACCAATTTATCGATTTCTATAATCGCAAACGTACTGGCGTTAGCGATTGTAGAAATCGCTGCGATACTAAGCGATTGTAACTTGTCTAGGGCTGCAGAGTCCGTTCTAAGGCAGAAGCGTCATGAAGCGTCCCTCAATAACACCATTATACGGTTCTTCAAATAACATACCGGTAGAAAAACAATTCCGACAGGTAGACGCACTTTCTACAACAAAACTTTCGTTTAACTGTTTACACTTTGCACTGACACTGCACTGATTTTTATGAACAGGTTGAATAAAACTTTATTGTTTAACCGTATTTTTTATTATTGTTTTTGTAGATGTAAACAGGGTTTATATCGTAGGAGAGCCGGTAACGCGTGCGGTTATGTTGGCGCGTCGTTCGCTACTGTCGGCCAGCCGACTGGTTTGTGATTTCTCCCCATCAACATCGAAAGCGAGCCTTCGGGCCTTTCTTCGGTGTGGCGAAACGTGAAAGCGGTACTACTGCATCTCGAATATTCAAATGGAACGGTTTATCTTCGTCAAGAAGTTCCAACACTTTTAACCAAATTGGAACTAACATAACCGTTACTTTTAAAATTTACAATGATTATTCAACAGATGCTGAAGCCAGAATTATTATAAATATCATTCTTCTTCTTCAGCAGCATGTATTAGCCCACTGCAGGGCATATGTCTCTCCAACCTCTCTCTACAACGTCCTATAAGCGCTCTTTCACTCTGGACCACGCTGCCACAGCATGAGCTCTTGCCGACGCACCATCTAGCTGGTGGATAAATATCATTACGAATGCCCAAAAAACTTTTTATTATTTTAACAAGTCTTTTTTTTATTCGCAACTGTGATGAAAAACGTCGTACGATACACGTGTGGATTGATCTTTGTATCTCGGCTTTGTCAAACGCCCTCGCGTACCGCTCGCGCGTGTTAAACCGCCTCTATGCAAATATAAATTTTCCACACTTGTATTGCAATGTACTATTTTAATGTTTCTTTTCCTGTTTATGATCTGGTGCATTTTCTCATCAGATATATAGACATTAATTTTTTGCACCATTCAACAAGCTTCGGCAGTCAAAAGTAATCCATTATCCAATGGCTTACTTTAGTAAATTAATGTAAACTCTAGTAGCAGTCGTTAGGTCAAGTTAGAGGCCCTAGGGCGATCTGAAAACTCTAACAATAGGTGAGCCACACCACTATACGAGAAGAAGAAGAAGGGTGATAATGGATTCAGATCCACAAAAAGTCAGCTAGATGAAAAATTCGACAAACATCGCTCTCGATAGAGTTCCCAAACTAGATATTAATTCTCGTACACATAGTAGGGGAAACGTCGGCTTTCATTCGACCTGCAGTCAAATGACGCGAGCGCAGTAGGATGTACCACTCGGTCAAGGTGTTGCGATGACTCAAATATGCTTCATTCACGCGTCTTGCATATTTAGGAAGCTATTGCTTAACAGCTATTGAGATATTGACGTATCCTTTTGTACTGTAAAAAAATCCGAAGACGTAAAAGGTTTTGAAGGTCCTATTTGAGGAAACTTTATGGTGTGTGACCGTGTTAATAATTAACACTGCTGTTACGGTGAAGGAAAACATCGTGATGAAAACCAGCGGCGTAGTTGGCTCCAAGCGTAGGTAGATATTGGCGAGTTCTTTCTTTTGGACACGGTTGAGGTCGACTAAACTGAGAGGGTTGTGTAGGTTCTGGGATAACCTAATCTCCATCTAATACATGTCGTAGACACTACAGCGCATTGATTAAACTTGCTGGCGTTGTATTAATCAACTAAATTTGAGAAGTAAATATCATGATTGTTAGTGCTCCAAGTCGCCTGGTTTGGTTTTAGCACGGGAAAGAGGGTTTAAAAGAATCTATTTATTGTAATCTCTCTTTAATATATTTTATTGATTACTAGCGATCCGCCCCGGCTTCGCACGGCTGTATTATGCATATACTATATCTAAAAACCTTCCTCTTTAATCACTCTATCTATTAAAAAAATCGCATCAAAATCCGTTGCGTAGTTTTAAAGATTTAGAGACATAGGGACGGCGAAAAGTGACTTTATTTTATACTATGTAGTGAAGTGATAGTGATGATTTCTGGATGAAGTAACCATGTCTTAGAAGGGTTATTATAACATAAAATGAAAACATAACCCTCCCGTTCGCGTTGTGGGGTAAAACATGATTGTTTTGGTTTCATATAGAAGGAACTAAACCGGATAAACAACAGATTCTATATTGAACTAGGCACGTTGACCCGGTGGATAATATGTAATCTTACATCAGTCGTTACATTTAAGGTAAAAGGGTAGGTACCGGGCGCTCTCTCTATCTATACAAATGTAGTCGACTGTTTCCTCCATGGATAATTATAGCACAAATATTTTTGTTGCATAAAACCTATAATTGCCTATGACCATGCCCATATGTTTTGATTTTTTTGTTTTTAGAATCTTAATTTCTAAAATAAGTTAGAAAATGAAAAAAAAAACCAAGACATAGGGGCATATTCATGGCAGTTATAGGTTTTATGCAACAAAAATATTTGTGCTAGTGTCATTATCCAAGGAGGAAACAGTCGACTACGTTTATACGGGGAGAGCGCAGGTACCCTTTCCTCTTAAATCTAGTAAAAAAAATGTTAAAACACTAGTAAGACTAGTTTCCAGTATAAAGTAATACCACATTATATAGATAATTTTACAGTAGATGGAAAACCGTGGCGCTAATTTGTGTAATTTAAAGAAATGATACTTGGCAAGGTGTTTGTATGTTCTGGTTCATCAACTTTCTACTGCGACTGAATGAATTGCAATGTTATTTACGATTCCAGTAAAAAATGTCAAGATTTTTTTTTTGCGAGATTTTTCTCGGAATTGTTTTCCCGTCAAGGTTATTAACGGTTATTTTTGCTACATATGCTTGATTACCGCTATGGTCGGATTATAAAATACTTAAGAGAATCATGAGCTCTCGATACGCGGCGTTGTATTTTCATAACATTTTTTATTTTAATAATCATCATTGGTAATCAGTCTTTAGTAATTAAGTACTTTTAGGAACATTGGTAAAGTAATTTTATAGAAAAGAGTAAAAGAGTAGAAAAGTTCCCTCGCTCGAAGGGTTCCGAACCATTATATTCTGTTTTAGTATTTATATTCTTATAGCGGCAAAAGACATCATCTGTGAAAATTGTCTAGCTACGACGGTTTGGTGACGGACAGTGGAGTCTTAGAAATATGGTCCCGTTTTTACCCTTTAAATATACGGAACCCTAAAAAACAGGATATACAATTTCTCTATGATACTTCTTCGCACTTCGACAACATAATTTCCAACATCATGACATCATAATAATGTCAAGAGATTTCTCGAGACACGTCAGCGAGTACCGTTTGATACTCAAAAGGCTGGTGATCTCGGAAATACGTTGCTTTGCTAAGAGTTACCATTTTAGTCGATACAACATTTCATATTGGAGAACCTACACTTTAGTATCCTTTGAATATTTCTAAGAAACGGCTAGTTTTATTTAGTGGTAGGTAGGTATCATAGACGAATTAAAGTAATACAATAATTGCTTTTTGCGTATCAAAAATATAAGGGTTTTTAAAGATTTTAAAAGTAGGTACATTAAAATTTGTGATAGTCATTTTGCTATTAATTCGTATTTAGGGTAGTATTTAGAGGTACCTACATACGTTTTAATGTTGTAAATCGTTTTCTCTAATTAGAGGGAAAATAACAGATACCTAGAATCCTACTACTTACATTGAATGAAATAGAATAGAAAATACTGGGTTTGTAAAAATGAAAGAAAATATGTCAATAAATTGATTAAGATTTAGCCACATGTAAAAATTTTTTTAAAGTGTATTTTTTATAATTTCCGTGAAAATAACGGAAACCACTAAAATAGAGAAATTCTTCAACGTTTGAGAATGTTTCACACAAAGTTATTAATTCCACTGTTATACTTAGTAGGTATTTTCAAAAATGAACCGTATCGTGCGATAGAGCGAGTTTAAGTTCGGACGTAATTGCCTTCATTTTGCTTTCAAATAATGTTGCGGGCTGTAACGTTTTTACCCCCTTTATCCTTCACAAAATGAAATAAATTTGGTCTCATTTAATTCACTGCATCTTATTCTAAGTTTATACGTTTTTATTTTTTGGTAATTCAGTTTAGTCTATTAAAAAACAACTGAAACGCTCGATGAAGTTTTTAAGTCAAAAATATAGATATTCAGATACTAATAACTTTTTTCTTAGGCAATATTTCTTTAAAATAAAAACGGTTAAACCTAGTTTTCCATTAGATCTAAAACATTTTCAAATATTATCAAAATCGGACTTCGTTTATGGAGGGGAAAACGTTACCGCTTTTTGTATGGAAATTTACAGCCTCACACAATGGTCTTTTACCATAAAACTTTAAGATTAGAATTGGCGAATAAGCGAGCCGCTAGATAGATAACTGAACGGGTCGTGATCAGGTCTTGCATAATTATTTTAAAAATTACCTCGATGTTCCTACAGAGTTACAGCTGCCATGGTCGCGAGTAGAGTACCTAATGCGTGGAGTTGAGTCAACTCGTTTTTTTTTAGATAATGAATTTAAATCGTGAGAGTTGAAAGAATAAAGGTTTAAGATTCTTTATTTCCCATAAGATTACAATAAATCGCTTACTGAGAAATATGTTTGACTAAGTAATTACTTATGAATTTGTATGAGTGAGCGTATAAGTACACATGCAAACATAATAATATGATACATTGAAAACTAAATAATTAATCACATTGATTATAATAGCTAGGTATTAAATTAAGTTTACCTATTTTACATTAATTTCAAAACATTTTGATGTTATGTATTATTTACAATTTCATATAAATAAACTATCAAGGAAGGATTATAAATTAAAAAAAATATTTAAGAAACCTTAGTGGGTGGGTACATTTAAAAACTATCTACTTGACCAAGTCTGTAGATAGCTTTTGAATGAATGTAGTGTAGATGCCATAGATGAAATCTGCCTCTATGGCACAGCCGCGAGTACCCAGGCTATTTCATCTAACTATACAACAAAATATATGGTCAGTTCAGCAATCATGGTAAGGGCTCTTGAGCCTTGGGATAATGGGACACCATGTTAGTTTTATCCCGATATTCTTACAGAATCGAGACTTACGCGAATAAAACAGCGAGACGCAACTAGTTTTTGAAATAAATGCGACGCGAAAGTCATGAAACAACAGATTTATAGAATAAAGACGTGCAATAACAATTAAATGTAAGTAATTTATTAGTTTTTTGAACGCAATTTTCTACACATTTTCGCCAACTTTCAATCAAATGTAACTTCTCATGTGTGGCTTATATGCAATTACAATTTGCAAATACGACTTAAATCAAGCAGGACACCATTAGGGTAAGACTAACGTCCCTTAAATTTCATCGGTGTTATTTTTTAGTTTCCGTACTCAATGGGTAAAAACGGAACTAAGGCTTTACTGTCTGTCCGTCTGTCTTTCTGTCACCCTGTATCTCATGGAACCGTGATAGCTAAACAGTTGAAATTTTCACAGATGATGTATTTCTGTTGACGCTATAACAATTCGTGCGCGAATCCGACTCGCACTTGTTCGGTTTTTTTGAAGAATATACCATTTATAACAACTGCTTACGCTCAACTTAATGGACAAGTGACATTAGGTCTAGATAGAGAGTAAAAATGTTTACTCTAATTTCTATTACGGTCATTTATGACTGCGTTGACTGTCTCAATCAATCTATTTTCAAATAAAGTTATTATTAAATTATAATACGTAATACATAGTAGCATTAGAAGTAGGTAGGTTGTAAAGTGTTTTTAATATAGCGATAAAATACTTACACTAATTAAGAATATTAGAGAGTCCCAGAAGATCATATTGATGTATTAAATGCAATGACAAGTACAATAAAGCTATTCACTTTCTATCTTTTCTTCTTCTTCGCATAACTAAAGGCCGATACAATAAAAAAGAAATATCCAATGGATCAGAAATGACCAATCAAACCTTTTGTCTAAACCATAACAATTTCCAACTGTAGAAATGTCAAATCTTTTATTAAGAGTTAGCCGTTAGGCATTAGCAATAGCTAGACTGACTAGTTAGGATAAGAAGCCAGCTCTAGGATCGCTGTGGTCCTGGACAAGACGCGTAGCTCCTTTAAATAGTTTCTAGCACAGAGCATTAGCCAACGGTCCCAAAACCCAGGGATGCTAAAATGTAACATCCTATCCAATCCAATCTAATTTTTGCTTGTCTTCATTGCATGCGTCTTCAAAAGGGCTGGAAGGCGGTGCACATTGCATTTTGTGTTTTGGCCCTAGGCTCGGAACTAAAATAGTACATTGCGATACAAGTGTGGAAAGTTGATCATTCCATAGAGGCGGTTTATGACGCGCGAGCGGAACGCGAGCGTGGCAAAAGCCGAGATGGAATGATCAATCCACACGTGTATCGTACGACGTTTTTTATCACAGTTCATCATCATCAATGGCTAAACAGCCCTCTATGGGCCTGAGCCTCCTTCAGCGCCTTCTTCCATCCTTCTCTGTCTAACGCCGCTCTCTTCCAATTTTTTAAGCCGATGGTTTTTAGGTCTTGGGTAGCTCCATCCAACCATCTAAGCTTAGGTCTTCCAATCCTGCGCTTACCATCTGGGTTGGACTCAAGCAAACGTTTAGGTACCCTGTTTGATTCCATTCGGTGTACATGGCCAAGCCAAGACAGTCTATTCGTTTTTATGACTTGAATGATGTTGGGGTCCTTGTATAGATCGTAGACTTCATGGTTGTACAGTATTCGCCATACGCCATCCTCACAAACAGGGCCAAAAATCCTCCTCAGTATTTTTCGTTCAAAGATCAACAGAGCATTTTCGTCTTTTTTACTGAGAACCCACGTCTCAGAACCGTAAGTTAGCACAGGTCGTATAAGAGTTTTGTACAGTGTCAGCTTTGTACTCTTGCGCAAAAGTCGGGACTTAAACCCCCTTATTCCAAAACGAGGTTTAAGGATAGTCCGAGATGTGGATTTAAACCTTGGATTTAGACACAGATTTACTCGTGAACTATAGTCAAAACACTATCCCTATAGATTAAATAGGAAACTATGGTCTAAACACTATCCCTATAGATTAATACGGATAGTGTTTAGACTATTAGTTCACGAGTAAATCAGTGTCTAAATCTAAGGTTTAAATCTACATCTCTGACTATCCTTAAGCCTCGTTTTGGAATAAGGGGGAAGGTGTTTGGTTAGCCCGAAGCAGCATCGGTTCGCGAGCACTATCCGCCTATAGATTTCAACAGTCACGTCGTTGTCACTAGTGATCATTGATCCCAAATAAACGAACTCTTCGCACTTCTCAAAACTAGCCTCTTCTATTACTAACGGCTCCGTAGTTAGGTTTTTCGGTGTGTGAAGATATTTAGTCTTGTTGTTATTGACTGCTAGCCCCATTTGGGCAGACGCGTTTTTAAGATCCAGAAAAGAGCTACTCAATTGGGTTTTGGAACGTGAGATCAGGTCCAAGTCATCAGCATATCCCAGAAGCTGGTTAGACTTGTAGAAGATCGTGCCTGTTGTCTCCAGTTTTGCGTCTCTGACGCATTTCTCAAGGGCTATGTTAAAAAGAAGACAGGCCTTTTTTTCACAGTTGCGAATAAAAAAAGACTTGTTAAAATAATAAAAAGTTTTTAAGAATTTTAGGTTATGTTTACTTACTATTTTTTGTTAATTACACTACCAAAAGGCTAGGCAAAAGACTTTTAACCTATACAGTCCCGTCTGACATACAATATTTTTTTAGGGTTTTTTTCATTTGTTTTTGCGTCGGCGGCGGTTAAAAACAGAATTAATGGTAAGGAAAAAATATATTTATGTACTTACCTAAAGAAAAAACAAAATAAAAACAAAACTCAATTTTTAATTATTTTCAAATACGTTATCACGTAAAATTATCGTTCGTTATCAGACTTTAGAGACAACCTTTTGAAAAGAAGAAAAAAGGTACCAACAAAGAGATATAAGCCAGCAAGGCTTAAAAACTCTTTGATAGTACCTTTTTTCTATACATCAAAACAGTATAACCCAGATAAATTATAGTACATTGCGATACAAGTGTGGAAAGTTGATCATTCCATAGAGGCGGTTTATGACGCGCGAGCGGAACGCGAGCGTGGCAAAAGCCGAGATGGAATGATCAATTCACACGTGTATCGTACGACGTTTTTTATCACAGTTGCGAATAAAAAAAAAGACTTGTTAAAATTTTAATAATAAAAAGTTTTTAAGAATTTTAGGTTATGTTTACTATTTTTTGTTAATTACAATCCCGAAAGGCTAGGAAAAAGACTTTTAACCTATACAGCGTCTGACATACAATATTTTTTTAGGGTTTTTTTCATTTGTTTTTGCGTCGGCGGTTAAAAACAGAATATATTAGTTCCGGGTTTCATTAAAAACAGAATATATAAAAAAATATATTTATGTACCTAAAGAAAAAACAAAATAAAAACAAAACTCAATTTTTAATTATTTTCAAAGACGTCATCACGTAATATTATCGTTCGCAGACTTTAGAGACAACCTTTTGAAAAGAAGAAAAAAGTTACCAACAAAGAGTTTTAAGCCAGTAAGGCTTAGAAACTCTTTGGATGGTACCTTTTTCTATACATCAAAACAGTATAACCCAGATAAAGGAGATCATTCATGTTTCTAACAAAAAATACCCACAAAAAAAATGCCGGCCAGTAATAAAAATTATTTGTATCTTGTAGAGAATAACATTTTAAACAATGTTTACTAAGGCAACAAAGAGCTACGATCAAAAATCGTTGAGTTATTTTACATTGAAAACCCAAAAAATGCATTTTATAGGGATCCGTTTGACCACTTTTAAGATCCCACTATAACTTCTGAAAGGGTTATTGGATATACCTATGTATATAAATATAATAAAAACAGACAAAACTTATCCATTTACTACTTATTTTTATATTTTTTCTGTAGTAATATCTTAGAAGTGGTCAAACGGATCTCTACAAAATGCATTTTTTTGGGTTTTCAATGTAAAATAACTCAACGATGGTTCATCGTAGCTCTTTGTTGCCTTATTAAACATTATTTAAAATGTTATTCTCTACAAGATAGAAACATTTTTTTTTGTGGCCGGCACGTTAATTTTTGGGTACGATTTGAACGATGTCCTTAAGAATGTTTCATCTACTATATGTCATTAGCAGTAAGATACGTATTTGACATATCGGGATGACGTATTATTTTCCAACACTAGTTGGATTTTTTTTTATTGCACGCGTGTATTACGTTGCTTTAAGAATCCCCTGTTCGACGGGTTCAACTCATGGACGCACGTGGCTAAAATTATAGCTATTTCACCTTACACTGTTTAGGAAAAGGAAAGGCTCAGTAAAGAGCAGTATAAAGATATTACGCATACAACAATTTCAGCGTCAGAACACTACCACACACTACATTAAATAAACACGTTCGGGCTCGCTTCGGTCGTTACCGCCGCGCGACTCGGCCCGACACATCACACACACAGTGACAACACGCTTACGGAACTGCGCGAGTGTAAACACCGCGTGCTCGGCTTGCGATATCGGTGCGGTCGCGGTGGTGAGCGCCGCCGTGCGAATGTGTACAATCAACGGTCAAAAGTCCACCGCCATCGTAACGTTTACAATCCTGTGCAGCACTATTTGAACATTATGTAACCTGTGGATCGAACCCACATCGGTTGGTGTAGCGGGTGTCGGTTTATACCACTCGGCCAACTAAAGACAGCTAACATGTTGAAAATAAAAAAACTTGAGAGGTGTCAAGGGACACCCGGATGGAACGAAGTTCCTTTCGATGAATTAGTGAATAAATTGTATTTTTTTTTAATAATCGTCGCGACACCACACTGTTCAATGCGAAATAGAAAGACGAAACGAAAATAACTGGCTTGCTTTCTATGCAAAAAGTGTCGTTACAACTTTTAGTCTTATTTTTTTCCGTATAGCCTCCTTTCGCGACGCGCGCGCGTGTCACACTGAGTACCTTTAATTACATATTAGACAGATAAAAACGAGACAAAACCGTCTCCATGGTCTTATCAATTTTTGAAGTGAAAACTTCTTTAGGCGCATTGAGCACTTTTTTACCAGAGAAGAAAAATCATGAAAGTCGCGCCATCGTTCATTTCATCAAAATCGGTGTAGCAGTGTTTAGGTGTTGCGAATAAATCAAACAAACATAGCCTGGTTGCTAACATCCCCGCCCCGTCGCGCGTTCCTCTATTTTCAAATTCTATGACTCAAACCTACCAGTACGTACGTTTTACCTGTTTTATAAGTTCGAAATGTGAAAAAAAAACCAAAATAGAGGGAACATCACAGAGCTCAGTAAAAACTCTCGATGTTCTGTCTATTCTACAGGCATTAATTATTCTCTATGTCAAAAGTTGGATAGGCATTCTAATTTTAAATTGGTGATGAATGATATTTTGATTTCCTATATACACAGAATACATAATAGTTACTATGTACTATGTACTAATAGTTACTAATCGGCCCTTTATAATATGTAATAAAAATAATAAAAAAATAACATACAGAGGAATTGAGAACCTCCTCCTTTTTTGAAGTCGGTTAAAACTTATTACACAAAACGGACTTATTTTTATGCTAATTCAAAAGTCCGAAACCATACAAAATAAATCCATATTGATCCATAATTTATAATTATTAGTGTAGACGTGCGAAGTGAACCAGTAAATTGCTGTTTTATTCATTTGAATCGGACATTTTGTTTTGAAGTTATCACGAGTTTACGACCGGGCGCGTTCTATCCGCGTCTCGCCTACTGGAACGGGAGTTACGCGGGTGAATCCGCGGAGCGCTGCTAGTTAGGTATGAAGACAATCTGCGACCCGTTCGCGCCACGCGACACGCCGACCGCCAGGCGCAAGCGCCTACCCTCCCAAAAATCAGGAACAATTTTTATCAAACAAAAACTGATTTTTAGAAAGTTAGGGTACACAACTAGTGTACCACTTTGTGTCAAAAATAATTAGTGAAGGAATTGTATTTTTTTTTATATTTTTAAGCTATTGCATAGATTTTATCGCGGGCCTTGGGCGCGGCGACCGAATCAAGAAATTCCGTAACGAAAATAAAACCTAACTCCCCCGACAAATGACGGACGATTATTTACGGACGACTATTGACGGACGATTATTAACGGACGACTATGGACGGACGAATATTGACGGACGACTATTGACGGACGACAAATGTCGGACGACAAATGTCAGACGACAAATGTCGGACGACAAATGTCGGACGACAAATGACGGACGACAAATGACGGACGACAAATGACGGACGACAAATGTCGGACGACAAAAAACGGACGATAAATAACGGACGACTATTGACGGACGACAAATGACGGACGAAAAATGACGGACGACAAATGTTGGACGACAAAAAACGGACGACAAAAACGGACGATAAATAACGGACGACTATTGACATGCAATGCACGATGCAATAGCTTTACCGCGGCAGTCCCCGAGTGCCACACGTTTTTTTTTATTTATATTATTTTTTTGCAAATAATCGTCGCAACACCACACTGTTCAATGCGAAATAGAAAGACGAAACGAAAATAACTGGCTTGCTTTCTATGCAAAAAGTGTCGTTACAGCTTTTGGTTTTTAAGACGTTTCAAAGTGATCTATGTATATATACATAAGCATTGAAATAGTTGCATCTAGTCACCATAACACAAGCCTAGTTGCGCCTAGTCACTATAACACAAGCCTAGTTGCGCCTAGTCACCATAAAACAAGCCTAGTTGCGTCTAGTCACCATAACACAGCCTAGTATCGTCTAGTCACCATAACACAAGCCTAGTTGCATCTAGTCACCATAACACAAGCCTAGTTGTGTCTAGTCACCATAACACAAGCCTAGTTGCGTCTAGTCACCATAACACAAGCCTAGTTTGGTCTAGTCACCATAACACAAGCCTAGTTACATCTAGTCACCATAACACAAGCCTAGTTGCGTCTAGTCACCATAACACAGCCTAGTATCGTCTAGTCACCACAACACAAGCCTAGTTGCATCTAGTCA
Organism: Idaea aversata; assembly: GCA_907269075.1. NCBI lineage: Eukaryota > Metazoa > Arthropoda > Insecta > Lepidoptera > Geometridae > Idaea > Idaea aversata. The sequence continues at coordinate 5,158,090 of OU026100.1, forward strand.
CCATAACACAAGCCTAGTTGTGTCTAGTCACCATAACACAAGCCTAGTTGCGTCTAGTCACCATAACACAAGCCTAGTTTGGTCTAGTCACCATAACACAAGCCTAGTTACATCTAGTCACCATAACACAAGCCTAGTTGCGTCTAGTCACCATAACACAGCCTAGTATCGTCTAGTCACCACAACACAAGCCTAGTTGCGTCTAGTCACCATAACACAAGCCTAGTTGGGTCTACTCACCATAATACAAGCCTAGTTGGGTCTAGTCACCATAACACAAGCCTAATTGCGTCTAGTCACCATAACACAAGCCTATTCGAATTAAAAAATGCGAAATAGAAATGAAAATATCTGGCTTGCTTTCTATAAGAGAGACAGACAGAGAAACATGCGCACGCCGCACGGCTTACAATTACTTACTATAGCAAAAAGTGTCGTTGCAAATTTTCGTAAGATTTTTTTCCGTCTAGCCCCCTTTCACAACGCGCGATATGGAACTATCGTTCCAAAAAATGTTTAGGTACGTTGACGTTTTTTGTATTTATGTATATTTTGATCTTAGTTATTATACCTATAGCAAATATAAATTACACAACTAAAAAAAATAGACAACAGGTTACATAGTAGGTACATACTCGACACTCGTACTTACATATTTTTTTAAGGTTTATTTGAAACTTTAATTGTTGACGGGTAATTAAATAACTGTAATATTTTAATAGGTAATTAATTCACTGGTAAGTAATTAAATATTCAGATTAATTATATTAAATACTAGCGACCCGCTCCGGCTTCGCACGGCTATATTATGCATGTATTATACATATAAACCTTCCTCTTGAATCACTCTATCTATTAAAAAAAACCGCATCAAAATCCGTTGCGTAGTTTTAAAGATCTAAGCATACAAAGGGACATAGGGACGGCGAAAAGTGACTTTATTTTATACTATGTAGTGATAGTAAAAAAGAGAACCCTCAAACGGTACAAGAGTTACGCAACTTGTACGTAAATATTGCGGTAGGTAATTAGCGCTGTGCAATTTGAATTTGGCGCGAACGATATGACCTTCACGGTATGACACGAGCCGAAATTACATGTGAAATTCACCAGCTAGGTAGGTAGGTACTCGTTCGTCGGTTCGTCGTATAAACTGTTTTTATTGGATGCGAGATTCAGATAATAGTTCACTATTGGTTGGCAAAATCACTGTCACTTGTCTTCATTGGTCCCCGTGCGACTTTGGCAAACATTACGACTATTCGTCGATAGCATCACACACACATTGAATGCTAAATCGTTACGTATACATTGCTGGTAAAGCCAGTTATACAAAAGTATTCGTGAAGCTATAGCGCGCATTGGATTACATCTCCCCCCGCTACCCGCGTGACGGGGTGTTACTCTAGAGGTGAAAGGTAACGATGTTTTGAACAAAATACGGGCTGGGAAATTTTGTAAACAGACCTTTCGAATTTAGAAAAATACGAAAAATCTGCAATATGAATCCTTTGAAAGTTAAGTTATTTGAACTAATTGATAAATTTACTACTTGATGTAGGTTTCTTATTTGATATTATATTTCTCCCGGCGTAGCTATTTTACCCGTGAAATACGCATTATTTTTACTAAAAATACTGAAGTTTTGATGGCTATAATTTCCAAATTAAATATAATTTGTGTATTTCGTCGCCTACATGGGCTAGATATAGACTTGTTATGTAGATTTAACTTTTGTTTTTTCAAATGCTATAACGAATAAATGGATAACACTCTAAATTCATTTGTATGGAAACACGATCGACCAGCAGCACCTTAAGAGCCTAAAAGCGGTTTAATAAGATCCACTTTATGAGCAACTGTGATAAAAATAATGTTTCATCTACCTAATATGTCATTAGCAGTAAGATACGTATTTGACTTATCGGGATAACTTAATATTTTAGCACTAGTTGGACTTTTTTTATCGCACGCGTGTAGGTATAATACGTTGCATTATGAGCCTAAAAGCGGTTTAATAAGATCCACTTTATGAGCAACTGTGATAAAAACTAAATATTAATACTTCCCTTACCCTCTAAGTGTTTGAGTTATTGAACATCTATGTCTTGTAATCATTTCACATCGAGTTATGTTAGTAAATGAACGGCTACAATTTGAATACAATGGCTTTATGTTTCCATTTAGAAAACGGGCAAGTGTTTAGAAACGTCATTTCCAAAATTTCATTCGAACAATCGCAGGAAAATATCTGGAGATTAAAAATGTGGTGTGTACAAACATCGTCATAGGATACCAAATCAAATACTTATGTACTTATATTGTTTCTGTATGGGGAGATACACTTTTAAGAAGTCCGATAAATGAGCCGTTCAATCAAAGCAAGTATTTTTATTTTATTTACCACCTACTCATATTGTAATGTTTCACTTAAATATCTATACTTACCTACTGTGATGTGACTCAGTATAAGTACTTTATGTTCCGAGCATTGTACGTACCTACTAAGGATGTCGAGAGCTTGGTGACCTGTATCACAGGTGTTTTTACTACCTTCACAGGCGAGGGTCTCTTCCAGGCGAGTCTTATCCAACAGACTTTTTATAAGTTTCGAGATATGAAGTAAAACGCGTTTTGGCTTATTACGTCCATGTTTCTAAATGAATTGTTGTAATGTTTTCAGATTATAGCACCAAAAAAAAATCAAAAAATGTTTATCTTATTATTTTATTTTTTAATACGAATACAGTTTTAATGTATTTTTAAAACTTAACTTAATTTTGACCAAAATATCAGTTGGATCACTTGGCTTCTACACTATCCAATTGCTCACTCAATTATTATGTAATTTTTTTCAGTACTTCTTGACTTAAGTTTTTGTGAGAGAAATAAATTTTATATTGATTGATTGTTCTTCCTTCAACAACAATAATCAGCCATTTTTGACCCACTGTTGAGCAAAGGCCTTCCTTTCGTCCCCGGTCGAAAGTGCTATTTGGACAGTCATTTGAAGGTGCCAAGTTCTCGACTTTCCATCTTCGTCTGGGTCTAGAGCGGTCGCCGGTCGTTTAATAAGAATTAAAATTCATGTAAATAAAATCTAATACTTACTTATAAAAATCTCATGTTAGTTATCATACTCCTCCGAAAAAGCTTGACCGATTTTTATGAAATTTTATATGCATATTCAGTAGGTCTGAGAATCGGCTTCTATCTGTTTTTTATTTTGTTTCCTTTAGTTTTTTTTGTAAATGGCAAACAGCTAGTTTCTTTTTATATAAAACTAGCGACCCGCTCCGGCTTCGCACGGCTATATTATGCATGTATTATACATATAAACATTCCTCTTGAATCACTCTATCTATTAAAAAAAACCGCATCAAAATCCGTTGCGTAGTTTTAAAGATCTAAGCATACAAAGGGAATAGGGACATAGGGACGGCGAAAAGTGACTTTACTTTATACTATGTAGTGATTTATTTATTGCCTATTGAATGCGAAAAAAATCCAGTCATTTCTAGTATGTACAAATGGCAAAGAAAATCTCAATAGTAGCTTATAAGGGATTAATGGTATCAAATAATTTTTGTAGGTCTTTTCACACAGCGCCATCTAGCCTAGGGTAAGCAACTAGGCTTGTAGCGGATAAGCTAAGCACTGCTCTGTAATTTGTAGGTTTACCAAAAAAAAAAATAGAAATAAAAATAAATATTACTTTATTCAGAGATCTACTCTTTCTAATTTATAATATTATAACAATTTTAATATAGACTGGATTCTCATACAAATACAAAATAAAAACCCAGTCTTCCATTTTTTTATATAAAGATTAAAAACCTTAATTATCATTACGGAAATATTAGTAAAAATTAAAATTAAATCCATTAGGCACTTTAATTTTGTTGAATTCAATGAGTTTTTAACTCAAGTCCTTGAAAATTTTGTTTCATTCAGTCTGAAAAAGAAAAATATTTGCATTAAACTCTGCTCCAATTGCGTGCGCGCACACATTTTTACGTAAGTACGTATAAAAATGTATTTTTGTAGTAAAACTAGCTGTGCGAATATAAAGATAAAAAAGTTACTTTTTTAAGGTTTATAATGTTATTCCAAAACTCCAGCTATCTATCGAATTCGAACCTACGACCTTCAGAATAATAATAAAATATTGCAGGACATTCCACACATCGCCATCTAGCCCCAAGCTAAGTAACTAGACTTGTATTATGGCTGCTAGACAACGGATATACTACTTATATACTTTCTTTTTGTAAATATATACTTATAATAAATAGAAACAACCAGACTACAGACAAATATCTAAGCATAAATACTTGTCTGAGGCGGGAATCGAACCCGCAACACTATGTTTGGCAGTCCGGCATGGTGACCATTGTGTCAACTAGGTCGTCGATATATGTATAGGAATTTAGACACTCACCTTTATGGGTTAAGCGTCACCATTTGCCTGATTGGGTGGGAAGAAAAAACTTTTCTTCTTTTTAACGAATGTAGTATCAAGGTGACCTCTGCAAAACAAGACATGACAATAAATTTCGATATTAAGGTGAAAGGGTACCTGCGCTCTCTCCATACAAACGTAGTCGACTGTTTCCTCCCTGGATAATGATACTAGCACAAATATTTTTGTGCCATAAAACCTATAGCTGCCATGACTATGCTCCGCATGTTTTGGGATTTTTCATTTTCTAATTATTATAGAAATTAAGATTTAATTTAAAAAATAGGGTATGGTTTTGGCAGTTACAAGTTTTATGCACCAAAAATATTTGCTCTAGTGTAATTATCCAGGGAGAAAACAGTTGACTACGTTTGTAATAGTTTGTATGGAAAGAGCCCCCGGTACCCTTTCCTCTTAAGAATTTATAACTAAACTAATTCATACTTATAGCAATACATAGTTCTGCATAGCAAAACTTTACGAAGCAAGGACATCTTCTACATCTATTTTCATACGTTTGTTTATCTAAACTATGTTTTTTTAGGCTACAAAGCTTTGCAGAACTATGCACTTACAATCAGAGGTAATTTTGTGTGTGAGTCCCTCCTTTTAAAAATGTGCCAAATGCCAGTCAAGTTTTTATAGAACGTATATCTGTCACGACACCTTTGAAAAAGGACAATCAAATTTAAGATACGAGCCACTGATTCTAATGTACAATTTATCTGTCTCTTTCACACGTAATATGTTAGAAAGAGACAACACAAAGAACCTTTAGAATCAAAAACAATTTTAAAATTAAATTATTGGAATAAGACCGAAATATTCGCCGATGCTTTATTAAGGTTCCGTACACAAAGGTTAAAAACAGGACCCTATTTCTAAGACTTTACTGTCTGTCTGTTACTAGGCTGTATCTCATGAACCCTGATAGCTAGACATTTGAAATTTTCACAAATATCAAGAATAATAAGAGGGGCTTCTATACAACATGGTCCTACTCGCACTTGGCCGGTTTTTTTGCACTTAGATTCGGGACAAAGGACAGCACAATCAATAGGAAAAAAATCGATATCAAAGTAAGGGCATAGTCCGCAAGCGTTTTTTAAAAAGAACAAAACCTGTTTCATAAGAAATTTAAAGACATGCGCAATAATATTGTATTTAGCGACGTCCAATCCGTATTCGAATATGTTCTCGGCGCAGTATCCAGACATGGGAGCTATGCAAGTGTTATAGAGGAGTAATCCAAGCATCCATTTTTGTGTATCTTTGACTTTTTTCTCAGCAAGGGGTCTTATTGAGGTGTCGCTTCGTGGCCGTTGTACGGGCGATGACGGTTCGCTATTCGATTTCGGACGAAGATATCTAAGATGTACGACTAGGATTTTAATGTAGAACAAAATAAGGAACTAATGCTTTGATGGTAAGGTTCAATTTGGGTTGGATCATTCTGTAATAGACGCATCTATTAGGGGATAATCTGTTGTACCGTCTCGTCTCGTCGGCGTTGTTCACTAAGATCATAGTTAAAGTGTAAAGATAAAAAGATTAGATTGGTATGTATTAATAGTCTGAAGTAAATCTAAGGTTGCTTAAGAACTTACCGCTTGTCAAAGTAAGAAGCTGAAGTTGGCGTGTTGTCGATAGACAGCTCTGAACTTGACGGCTGTAAAGAAATGTTTTAATAGTTAATACTTATAGTATGGAAGCCTTCATGTCGGAGACATTGCAGATAATGTCACCTACGCTGGTACGGTCACGTCTTGCGAAAACCGGCTAGTTACGTGCGGAATGTCTTGCGCACGTAACTAGCGGCGGCTCCGTCAGTTCGTGGCAGACTGGGTAGACCCAAGAAGTGCTGGCTTGACGTCGTAAAGGGTGATATGCGTGCAAATGGCCTAACTAACTAGGATGCCGAAGATCGTGCGAAGTGGAGACGTAAAAGTAGGAAAACGGACCCCGGGCAAACGAGAGGGATGCACGGATGATGATGATGAAAACTAACAGGTAATTAATTAAGATTGCTCTTACAGTGAAGGAAAACATCGTGATGAAACCCGCGGCTTATTTGACTACAGACGTATTGACAAGTTCATCAAAATCGGTCCGGTTGTTTGACTGTGAGGACAAATAAATTAACAAACAAACTATTAGTTAGGATACTTACGTTATTCTCCTTATCCTCGCTATCAGAAGAGATCCTCCTATTTTTACACAGCTCCCTCTGACAACGACAAGACGTTCCACATCCCTTGTCAGACTTGACGCAGCCACATATCTTGGTGCTGCAGCTACCGCGGCATGTGCAGTGCGGGGAACCGTCGCTCGAACGCTTCACCGCCGTTCGGGATATCGTTGTGTCCGTCGGGGAATTTTCCGTTTGGAAGTTCATCGTTAGACGGGAACGTTGGGCCTAAAGAAAAATTGATTTAGGAAAAAGTTAGAATTAAAAAAACCCTCGACTTTTATTCACCATAACTTTCAGACGGCTGAACCGATTTTGATCATACATAGCTCGAAATCGCTGGCATTGAAAGAAACAAGATCAAAATCAGTTCATCCGTTTGGGAGCTACGATACCACAGACACACACTCGCACACTCAGACACACTTACACTTCAAACTTATAACACCCCGTCGTTTTTAAGCCGGGAGTTAAAAAAACAAAGCCTAGCAAGCAATAAGTTTGATAATGTAGACAAGTAGCACAAGAGTAACAGAAATTGTTACCCAAACTTGTGTGGATTTTCTTCAGGGACACATTTGTGGTACCCGGGGCTGTCAGACTGACTTGAGTACCTCTTTATTGGTATAAATATACACCAGAATAAATAAATAAATATTGCAGGACATTCCACACATCGCCATCGAGTCCCAAGCTAAGTTACTAGACTTGTGTTATGGGTGCTAGGCAACGGATACTTATAATACATATACTTATAATACATAGACACAACCAGACCACAGACAAATATCTAAGCATAAATACTTGTCTGTGGCGGGAATCGAACCCGCAACCCTGTGTTTGGCAGTCCGGCATGGTAACCATTGTCGAAACTGGGTCGTCAAGAAGGCTGATTGTCGTGAATAACATTGTTCAAATTACATGAGCACTTTGACGGTAATTTGTAATCGACATGCAATCGGAATGATATTGCAATGTAATTATAACAATTTCATTTACGAGAATTGGCCTTCAGAACAAAATTAAATAAACATACAAAGTTACAAAAATGCAAACGCTTCAGCATTTTAACTGGTTTTGAAATATACCTGTATACGTTTGAAGAGTGGCGTGGCTCTCCAATCAGGGTCCTTCTCATCCGACGGATCATCAAATGGATCATCCTCTTCGTCAGTTGGCTCAACGTATTCCACCTTCTTGACGGCCTGGAGAGGATCTTTCTTCGACTTCTTGCCTTTTGTTACAGTGTTAGCGGCACGGAGCTGTTCCAACTCGTCAACGAGCTTTTTCTGTAATGTTTTTTGGGCAAATAAATATAAATATTGCAGGACATTCCACACATCGCCATCTAACCCCAAGCTAAGTAACTAGACTTGTGTTATGGGTGCTGACAGCTGATAATATACTACTGATATACTTTTCTTTTGTAAATATATACTTATAATACATCAACCAGACCACAGACAAATATCTAAGCATACATACATGTCTGAAGCGGGAATCGAACCCGCAACCCTGTGTTTGGCAGTCCGGCATGGTGACCATTGTACCAATTGGGTCGTAAATTCCGGTTAATAGTTGCGCCCCGCAGTTACAGTCGCGTAATTTATTTATAATGGCGTATGAAATCAGTTTAAAAGCACTGCCTCTCTTACCCTTAGAAATTCTAAGAAGTTAATACTACATTTTGAAACCAGTTGTTTGTAGGCTATTTTTGCAGAAATCCATAGACTATCACCCGTATTTACAATAAACTTTATGAGATAACATAGTGCGCGCGAACGCATAGAGTCGCAAATAATATACTAGAGTGAAGAGAGCAGCACAAAATTGACCAATCATAGGGCCGCATTTAGCGCATTGCGTTCCATATCCAAGAGCAACTTAAGTACTGTTTGACTTAAGACTTTAATTTAGCACGGATAAGCCTTCCACTATGTCCTTCCAGCGATACCTGAGTCGTCCCACCGGCTTTTGACCGGTTGGGTGACATCTGTGTCCTTTCTTAGCGCTTCGGTCTTCTCCCATTCGCTCAAGATGGCCAAGTCAGTAAAGAAGTTGGGAATTGGCAAGAAATAGCGTAGGACAAGGAGCGATAAATTTTTATAAAGAAAATTTTCAGTGCGCTATGTGACACAGCCGCTGCCGCGACTTAGTTGGTTCCAGAAGTATTGACAAGTTATCTCTTCTGGACATGGTCGATTAAGCTGAGAGGGTAGTATGTGCTGGGCAAGCCTACTTTTTTGCTTGAGGAGGGTCCTCAAGCAAAAAAGGCCGAATTAAAAAGGTTCTAACTGCGGAAAAACAGCCTGTATACAAGTATAAGCCTGCTGTTATTAATCTATTTAATTAAGTCTGCTATTAATCTACTGCATATCTTTTATCTGCATACGGTGCTGTAGGAAAACACCTACCTGCGACACAGAAGGGTGCGGCGATCTTAATATTTGTTCTTGGCCTAGGATCTAGATAAGTATTCTATCCGATGTCTGCCACATTACACAAGCCTAGTTAGTAAGTTTTCAGCTAGATGGCGCTATGTAAAACGTTATTTCCTATCTCCCTATTCTATTAAACCCAACAAGGAGCATGTGACTAACTACAACACAAAACTCCTTGTTCAAATTTAACAGAAATTTAATAAAATAAAACTGAATACACTTAGACAATATTGCACAATGTAAATCGAACCCTATTTCATGAAACACAAGGTTTGAAATAAAAAATGAGACCACAACAAAGAACCATAAAGTAACAAAATTGCACAATTCCCCATGTTCAATGAACCCTATTACTGAATGACAAGGTTATATTTTCTTACATTTTCTTCTTCAACTTGTTCTAACTTCTCTTGCTGGTATTGTATGACATTTTGTAGATGTTTACAGGCTTCAGTCTTCTCACCGCGACCGACAACGCCTCGTTGGAGAGCTACCAAGGCCGTCAGCTGATAAAAAAAGAAAAAATGCGTTCAATGACTATGCAAAATGGGAAGCGAAGATGAGGTCCATGATGTAGCATGCTCACATGGTACCTATTCAATATAGACTTGTAAGACTCCAAGGTTGTAGTTTTGGGGAAACAGCAACCTAATAAATTCGTTGCTGTGGATACTAAGATAAACGAAAAATGTTCGGGGTTGTCATATCTAAAATCAGTCGGGACGGAGTTATATCGATTTTTATATACAAAATTTTTAAATTGATGTTTTGGGGGAACAGCAACCTAATAAATTTGTTGCTATGGATACTAAGATAAACAAAAAATTGTTCGGGGTTGTCATATCTAAAATCAGTCGGGAGTTTTATCGAATTTAATATCCTCAATTTTTAAATCGGTAAGTAAAGAAGCGGTGGCGCCATCGAGAAATAAGGGTGTATAAGGGTACTAGCAGCGTTTTGCGGTTTCACCCGCGTAACTCCTGATCCCGTGGCAATATCGGGATAAAAAGTAGCCTAGGTTATTGCCAATGAATCAATGTATTCTCATACCAAGTTTCATCTAAATCGGTCCATTAGTTTCGGAGCCTATTTGTATAAAAAAGAATCTTTAAAATATTAATTTATAAGTATAGACTAGCTGCCCTCCGCGGTTTCACCCGCGTAACTCCCGATCCCGTGGGAATATCGGGATGTAAGCTATCCTATCTCTCAAGTTGGATCGAACTGCACATGGTGTGCGAATTTTATTATAATCGGTTAAGTGGTTTAGGAGTCCATTGAGGACAAACATTGTGACACGAGATTTATATATATTAGATATATGTAATTCTTTACATACCTTCTGCTCACTCTGTATCTTAACCATAGCAAGTTGTCTCTCAAACTCAGACTTGCTGTTATCAAATTCAACGACCAGCCTATCATGAGCTTCCTTTATCTCCTCATATTTAGCTTGATAGCCCTTCTCGCTCTGATTCTGTAGTTCACGCTTAGAATCTACCAGTAATTCGAATAGGCATTTGAGGGCCACTTTAGCTTCGAGCATTGATTGGATATTGTCCCATTGGGTACGAGATTTGTTCTCTGTGAAAGATATAAGATAAATTATTGATGGGTAAACACTATCTATACAATACGCAACGTTGAAAGACATAAATCTTTAAAAAAAATAGTTGACCTTATAGGTTAAAGCGATTTCTTCCAGGCAACCAAAGAAGTTAATGAAGAAGTGTTGTTAGAAATAAAAAAAAACTTTTATACACAAATATAAAAAATATGATAATTATCCGTTTTTCTTGATTACAATGAAATTGTGGAAAAAAGATAATTAATATAGGCATTTAAATCACGTGTTTTTCAATATCCTCATCAAATTCTGACGCCAATACACATAATAAAGGAACTTGCAAATAAGTAATTTTTGTTCGAAGTTTTGCAATTATTTTTAGCACCGCAGCTACTTTTCCGAGTTTTCCGAAACGTGTAGTGGTGACTAAATAATATAAAGTCGATTAAAAATCATGGAAATATTAACGTTATATATCGTCCTTATAAAGTTACCTTGGTCAGCTGTTAATATTTTCTGTTGCAAGTCAGATATCTGTGCCTTTCTAAGCGCGAGATCGTCTTCCAATTCGGCTATCTTTTTCCTATTAGCTTCGTCGTCTGTACTGTTGCGTAGGTTCTCGATCTGTTCCGTTATCCATGCTCTGTGTTTAAATAATTATAAATATAATAACACTCCTTGTATTACGTACCAAAGTTAACTAGAGACTGGAGTGCACATTAAATCATCCAAACCAAGTCTCAAGCTAATTTTATCTGATCAAAACCAGACTTTATTGGTACCTACGACTTGGTTTGTCAAGTTCAACTAATAATCCATCTATGCTTTCGACTCGTGAGAAGAAATGTTCAGTCAGAATACCAATTAGCTGAACCCCACGCGCACTTGACCCAGAGATCACTCGCCCATGTGTAAGGTTGTAAAGTAATGTTCCTTGATTCTGTTTTTGACGTGATAACGTCTATTAAATTGATGACCACCGGCAGCACTCACAAAAAAGTGTGACGTCAACGCGTTCCGCAAACGTTCCATAGCAACCAATGTTTCGTAAAAGTATCACCCGTATTTAATAATAATATCGCTCATCTGGGCTTGTTTTTGATCAATATACTATAAAATATATAAAAAAACGTGTGGCACTCGGGGACTGCCGCGGTAAAGCTATTGCTATATCGAGAATAATTTCTTGTCTTAGTAAATGTTCTTATAAAATAATAATAAAAAAAATTATATATATAATTAAAAAAAAAAAGTCGTCCGACATTTGTCGTCCGATATTTGTCGTCCGCCATTTGTCGTCCGACATTTGTCGTCCGTCATGTATTCTCTATTAAGTGACATGCACTTGTCTTTTTTTGGGAATAAATTCTTTAAACCTTAGGTTTTTTTCGTTACGGAATTTCTTGATTCGCCCCCCAAGGCCCGCGATAAAATCTATGCAATAGCTTAAAAACAACAAAATAGTTGAAAATAGGTAAATATTACATTTTTTACAGATGTGCGAGTGAGCTCTGGGTCACGTGGTGTTCAGCTTATTGATATTCCGACTTAGTTTTTAAAGTTACAGAATCCGGATACAGGAATCATTTTGACACTGCAATCTTACATATGACATAATCATAGAATAACTTGAAATAAAAAGTGTTTACATGTCTTCTACTATACCTGTATTCCATAAGTTCTTCAAGTGACTTCTCGGCTTCAACAATACTAAGATGAACTTCTAATTCTTGTTCAATGTATTGTTGTACCGCGCCCGCTTTAACGCTGCCCTTCGCGTTGCGTTTCATTTGAGAATGTTTCTGACGATCTAACGCTTCCTGGGTGGAGTTACAATGGGTATTATGAGTAATGGATTGGTGGAAGTAATTCACAGAATAAATGTGGTATATTTTTTTTACTAATAGGTCAGCGTTTGTCCACTGTCACATCTGCCCGATGGTAGGTAACGATGCTTAAGATGTAGCACGCTGTAATATTATCTCTTGGTCCATTTTCGACTCTTACGCGGATGAAGTCGCGGGCAATAGTCTTCTATACATATAAAATACTTTGACTGACTGAATGACGTATCAACGCACAGCCTAAACCGCTGATAGTAGAGACCTGAAACTTGCAGAGTGTGTTATTTGTATGACATAGGCATCCGATAAGAAAGGCTTTTCCGAAATTTCCGTTAGGGGGTGAAAAAGAGGGGCAAAGTTTGTATGGGACAACGTGATTCCTTGGTCAATTTTCGACTTTTACGCAGACGAAGTCGTGGGCAAAAGCTAGTTATTTATAAAATAGAGCAAGACTCATTAAGAAATCTCTAACATCACATCACATGGTTGCAGGTTCGATTCCCGCCTCAAACAAGTATTTATGCTATAGATATTTGTTTGTAGTCTATTGATTTGTATTGTATTATACAGACGGGTGTCTGAATATATTTACAAAAAAAAGTATGTATGTATTCTATCCGTCTTCTAGCACCCATAACACAAGCCTAGTTGCTTACTTGGGGCTAGATGGCGCTGTGTAAAAAATGTTCTACAATATTTATTTCCTATTCTTGTTATTCTTCTCGTATAGTGGTGTGGCTCACCTATTGTTAGAGTTTTCAGACCGCCCTAACGCCTCTAACTTGACCTAACGACTGCTACTAGAGGTAGCAACCGGGACCAACGGCATAACGTGCCTATTTATTTATTTCCTATTTTTTATATTTATTAACTCTCCTTTTCGCTTTGCTGTATTCGGGTAACAAGTAAAATAATGTAGAATTACCTTGAGTCTCTTGTTGACAGCAACAGCTTCTTCCATCTTCCGTTTGAGAACGTTCTGCTGCTTCGCGTGTAGAGACTCCATCTTGGCCATGGCTGTGGCTCGCTTGCGATCCTCGTTCTTGAGCCGGAGCATCGCGCGTTCGTTGTCCGCCTTCCATTTGCGGAATTTCTCGCTTTCTTCGCGCATTTGTTTTATTATTTTCACCTGGAGATGAAAAACTTGGTAGGATGTATGCACGTTAAAAACATGATTGTATCCTAAAGACTGAAAGAATGAAGGAAAAGCGTTTAATTATTTACTAACAGCGTTCCGCAGTTTCACCCGCGTAAATCCTGATAAAGAGCCTATGTTAGTCCCAATTAACCGATGTATCCTCACGCCAAGTTTCATCAAATCGGTCAGGTGTTTCGGAGTCTATTCATTACAAACAAACAAAAAAAATCTTTTCGTTTTATAATATTAATGTAGATAAGTGAAGATACAGTTCAAAACCTAACAGCACTGGGGAAAAACCTAGTGGATTTTGTTCCGCAATTCTGTCACACTTTATTGTATGTAGTTCAAGCACTTGTGGTTAAAAATCCGCGTATAATATGTATCAAACCATTTACCGCAGGAAAAAAACCCGCACGTTTTTAAGCGTAATACGGACTATGCCTAATGTAGCACGCATGTCTAGAAAAATAAACACTCGATAACTCAAAGACTTCAATTGTACAACACCAAGAACACACTCATGCCCGAATACTCAAAAAAAAACTCAAATATTTAGGGGTCCTATAAATATTTAAGACGCTCCTATTGAAGCATACACTTAAATGTCAATTTAATCGCCGCTTAAGTAGCCTTTCAGTATTCGGGCGTCAGACAGCAAACACCCATTATACAATATTAAAAAAAAAACAAGTAGGTAGATGTAGGTAGCACTAGTTGCCAATGACCCTGTATAAACTAGTACAAGTAGGCATGCATCGACTGCATTCGATTGCGACGAAGACGTAAACAACAAATAGACTATAAGTAGGTACACCTACCTACCCTGCACCTGAGTGAGTAAATGAGGAATGTACAGTGTACATATTTATGTTTATTCTTATTTAATTAAATGAAAAATAAAATAAAAATAACCCGTTTTCACAATCAACCCTATGAGATTGCATAGTGCGTGCAAACGTATATAGCCGCAAATAAGATGCTAATTCGTGAAGAGAGCAACACAAAATTGACCAATCATAGGGCCGCATTTAGCGCAGTGCGTTCAATTATTCAAGAGCAACTAATGTTTGCGAACACGGGCGTAATCGATTCGAGGCGATTTTCTATTCTATTCTATTCTAAAAACTCAGACAACTTCTTCAACTAACCTTCGTAACCTTCATCGCTTGTAGTTCAGCATTCAGAGCAGCAATCTTGGCTTCATTCTTCTCCTTAGTCTTTATAATGTTGGCTTGCTGTTGACAACGTTTCTTCAGATCTGATATTTCGGATTCTAGAGAAGATACCTTCGTACGTCTCTCTTCGTGTGTTGGGTCTTTCACCTAGAACAGAAAAACAGGGTAAGAACCTGTGGGAATATCAGGGTAAAAACTAGCAAGGAATCAATGTATCCTCATAGTTTGATCAAAATCGGTTTAGTAGTTTCAGAGCCTATTTGTTACAATAAAAAACCAAAAAAACTATCCTTTTATAATATTATATTAGTGTAGATTAGGGTTGCCATTCATTCCGTACTTAAGTATATATTTTTTTAAATATTGTAGAACATTTTTACACAGCGCCATCTAGCCCCAAGCTAAGCAACTAGGCTTGTGTTTTTGTACAGACACCCAGACCAGAAACCAATATCTATAGCATAAATATTTGTTCTAGGTGGGAATCGAACCCGCAACCTTTTGCGTCGCTGTTCGGCCGACGCCCCACAGAGGTCGTCATGAGACTATCGCCCCATATTCCTCATATTTTTTAGGTCAGCGTTTGACCTCTATCACACCTGCTTGATGGTAGGTGACGATACGGCCTAAGATGTAGCACGCTTCATATCCTGTATTTTAACCATCGACCCCAATTTCATAGTCATTTTCCTAAAGAACATCAGTTGCTCGCTTCGCTAGCTCCTAATCTTACCTTAGTCTGTTTCAACTGCTGCAACAACTCATCCCGTTCTTTCTCTAGCTTAGATATCTTTTCTTCGTTATCTCTCAAGTTGTTATGGTTATCAAGCATTTCCTTATTGCTGGCCAATATAGCTTGGACGACTGACGCCTTGATCGCCATCGCGCGATTCAGTTCTTGCAGTTCTTGGTTGAGTGCGACCTGGGGAGCGAAAAATGGATGAAATATGAATAAAGAGAGAAAAAAATGTACTTGTACTTGTATACGGGCTTTTTTCTAAATTAGATCCTATTTGACGACCCAGTTGGTACAATAGTCACCATGCCGGACTGCCAAACATAGGGTTGCGGGTTCGATTCCCGTCTCAGACAAGTATTTAGTTTAGCTTAGATATTTGTCTGTGGTCTAGTTGTTTCTATGTATAATAAGTATATATTTACGAAAGAAAAGTATATAAGTAGTATATCCGTTGTCTAGCACCCAGAACACAAGTCTAGTTACTTAGCTTGGGGCTAGATGGCGATGTGTGGAATGTCCTGCAATATTTATATATTTAATTTAATAGGGCCCTTTTTGCGTGAGGATGGAATAATAGGCTTGCCCAGCATCTACTACCCTCTCAGCTTAGTCGACTAAGCTGAGAGGGTAGTATCCCGTCCAGAGGAGAGTTGTCAATACTTCTGGAGCCAACTAAGCCGCGGGTTTCATCACGATGTTTTCCTTCACCGTAAAAGTAATGACTTAATTAAAGAGAGAAAATATGGATGAATTAAAACGGCCAAGTGTGAGTCGGACTCGCACACGAAGGGTTCCGTACCATGTTGGATGGGAGCTCCATTTAACTTTTTTTCTGTTTTTAGTATTTGTTGTTATAGCGTCAACAGAAAGACATCTTAAAATAAATAAATAAATAAATATTGCAGGACATTCCACACATCGCCATCTAGCCCCAAACTAAGTAACTACACTTGTGTTATGGCTGCTAGACAACGAATATACTACTTATATACTTTTCTTTTGTAAATATATACTTATAATACATAGTAACAACCAGACCACAGACAAATATCTAAGCATAAATACTTGTCTGAGGCGGGAATCGAACCCGCAACCCTATGTTTGGCAGTCCGGCATTGTGCCAACTGGGTCGTCTGTGTGAAACATTTTAACTGTCTAGCTATCAAGGTTCATGAGATACAGACTGGTGACAGACAGAAGGACGGACGGACAGACGGACGGACGGACGGACAAACAGACAGACAGTGAAGTCTTAGTAATAGGATCTCGTTTTTACTCTTTGGGTATGGAACCCTAAAAATGAATAAAATATCCGCAATTGTACTCTCGTTTCTTTCTTTCTTAGTTTCAGATATTTCGTAATGAGTCAAGAAAGGTAAGGTAAAACTTGCAGAAAACTAAAAAAATAAGCTATTTCCATTGATTTAACATACTATGTTTATTTTCAGGAATTGTTCTCTATTAGCAACACTATTGAATAGTATAATATTTTTTTTGGAAAATGAACATGTTCGATTCCTGCCTAGTAGGATAATGATTTTTTCAAAAAACTAATGATGCACTTTAAATTTTTTCTTGAAATGTAAGTCCTTTCAGCATTCCTCTATTTCTTATTGTTTAGGATATAGCCTTGAAGACCTATGTAAAAAAACATCCCCATTCAACTTTTAAGAATCTCAATTTGAAACAGTATAAAAGGATAAACATACCTGTCCCATAGCCCGTTTCTCCTCTTCCAAAACAGCTTGATCCTCATTCAAAACAACATCATCGTCAACTTTATCATTCTCATTTTCCTCTTTAATAAATGACAGTTTAATTTCATGGTCAATTAATTCCTCGTTTGTCTTGTGATTTTCTTTTTGTAAATCTTCTAACCTGGTAGAAATAGATAAAAATGCACAAAATAAAATAAAGATAAAAAATTGAGAAATAAATATTAAATCTTGTTGAAAACTAGCTGCGCCCTGTAGTTACAGCAGTGACTATCAATATGTAGAGACTTTTGTATCTGTACTGGGTGTTTCTGAATGTATTCCTAAAATAATAGTAGATTATACAAGTGAAAAAAAAGGTAATTTAATTCGAGGGACTAAGTTGGATCCCGAGAGCAGCGAAGGATTCTATAGTTGAATCCCGAGCGTAACGAGGGATTCTAGATTAGAATCCTGAGCGGAGCGAGGGATACAAGGACCGAGATAAATTATTTTTTTCACGAGTTGTGTACTCTACTTTTTACCATTGACTGCGAGAAAATAAATTTAGAAATGGTTCAAGAGATTGTGTCTCATTTTCGTTACTGGAAGAACTCATTTTAATATAATTTATGTTATTAGATGTTTCAATAACTTAAAACAACCACGATAACAGATAGAAAAGAAAAAATTTAATTGTAAATATTTTTAAGTTTTATTCCATTTAATTGAATTTTATTCCATGTCATACTCCCAATTTCATAGTCCCGAGATTTTGGCGGCAACAAATTATCTACTATAATTGCTGCTTTATTTCGAAATTATTCCGGAGTCAATGTCTCATTTTCGTCACTGGAACAACTCATTTTATTATATTAGTTATGTTATTGGATTTTTCAATGACATTAAACAACCACTTTATCAGATAGAAAAAAATCTAAATTGGTATACTCTTTTTAAATTTAATATTCCATCCAGCCAGTACGTTCTTTCAGCACTTTCAGTACGTTTTTTTAAGTCCATATTATTTCGTATATTCGTGCATGTTCCAAATTCAAAATGATTTTATTCACTCAGTGAGTAAAAGAGCGTTTTATTCACTGTTATCGATGAATAAAATGCCCTTTTTCGATTGGCAATGGTAAAAAAGTATATTATTCTATCAGTTGTATAGCTCTACCATAATGTGTTATGGTTTAGTTTAGCTTAGCTTGGAACTAGATGGCGCTGTGTAAAAATATCCTGCAATATTTATGTATTCTTTTTTGCCATTTATTACCATTTAAAAGAAACTTAAAAACATTCAGTTTATTTTTATTTTTTATTTTTTTTAGTACTTAACCTAGCACAGCGAAACCACCAAGGTTTATGATTATACCAAGGTCGCGGGAAGTCGTTGGAAACAGAGAGCATGCGATCGATCGCTCTAAAGTCTTTGGAGGAGGCCTATGTTCAGTATAGGACGACCTGTGGCTGATATGATAATACTAAATTACATTAAAATCGATCCTGCACAAAAAATAAAAAAATGTCGTATAACAATTTAACGGCGGTTTATCGCGTTTCATTTAAATACTAGCTGACCCATGCCCACTTCGTTGGGCATTTATTTTATTAATATTAAAAATGAAATTATCTATACTAATATTAAAAAAAATACTTTTTGTAACTTAAATATAAAAGTTAGACATATGCTGTCGTTGACTATTTTGTAGGCATTTTCAAGCTCCACATCTTTTCTATAGAACTCAAAAATATATCTTTCATAGTTAAGGCAGCGTTCGTAAGAAACGCTTTCATTCGACCGTTTTTTCTCCGATTCACTTTGCAAAACGGACTACCACGTAAAAGCCTTTTTATTTTTCGTTTTTTTAAATAACCTATGACACTCAGCAATAATGTGGCTTTCTATTGGTGAAAGAATTTTAAAAATCGGTTCAGTAGATCCCGAGATTACCCCTTACAATTTAACAAACACACAAACTTTACTTCTTTATAATATTAGTATAGATGAGTTTAAGTTGCGGGTTTGTAGGCCCAAGAAGTGCAAACAAGGGTTATATGCGTGCAAATGGCCTTACAAACCAGGATGCCGAAGATCGTGCGAAGTGGAGGCGTAAAAGTAGGAAAGTGGACCCCGGGCTCCCGAGAGGGATGCAACCGGGAACATGGCTCGGATGATGATGATGAGTTCAATTTGCGAAAACTTATATTAATATTTATCTTTATAATTTTAGTGTTCGTTAAAATAAACATGTAAATACCTCGTTTTAATTTCTTTAAGATAGTCTACCATACTAGTTTTCTGTTCGTCAGTATCTTGAGATTTCTCAGTGGCATTCAAATTGTCTATAGTCTGATTACACTGTTCCGTAAGCTCGTTTAACTTCCGTTCGATTTTATCCTTTGCTGCCTCGGCTAAGAGTGCTTTTTCGCATAAATTAGTGTTCTCAATGAGCATGTTGGATAGATGTTCGGTGACTTGTTTGTGCTTTTTGAGAAGTTCAGAGTATTTAGAGCGTTCTCGGTCGAGTTCTTCTTGTAATTGTTCGTTGTTCTGTTCGCTTATGGTGGGCAGTTTGCCTACTAGTTGGAGACGGAGTTCGTTCACTAGGTTATTTAATCTGAAAATTGGTGTAAAATTATCAAGTATTTTCATTCAAATATATTCATAAGGTTGCCTGGGAAAGATCGCTTTTAGCGATACGGCCATATTGTTAGGTTTATATTAATTTGTTATGAATTAATGGATGGAGGCGGCTCAGCCCCCTTAGGCAAGATTGCTTTCTATTAGCGATATCGCCAATCGAAATACTTTTTTTGTTGTTGTATGAAATTGACGTAAGCCAACGAAAAGTCACGTAGTCTTGCGTTAGAAAAAAAAATGATAGATCAGTTTCATCTTATACCAATTTTATACAGTGCTTTAAGTTAATTTCATACAATTAAATCTATCGATTGGCGATATTGCTAATAGAAAGCAATCTTGTCTATGGGGGCACGATCGCTGTTTGTGGCGTCGCGTCGTATGGTCTATGTCCAGCAGTGGACGTGTATGAGCTGATATGATGATATTGAAGGTTAAAAAGAGTGCATCCCATCGACCCCGGTGGTCCCGCCCCGGTAACGGGGCCGTTGGGAAAAATTGTTTCATCGACCCCGGTAGTGCCGACCCCGTCGTTTACCGGGGTAGATGGCACAAATCAAGTGTCATCTACCCCGATGTGTTTTTAAATGAAAAGCGCTTTTAACGTAGTAATGTTTAAAGAGGGGAGAATAGAGTATTATTGTGTGACCAAAAAATACGTTTTATAATTAAAAAAGGTATTCAACGCATTAGACGAGTCAAGTTTGAAACGGTACCTAACGAACAAAATAAAATAGTCTATCCATAACTATCTTTCAACCAATAGAAAGCGATTCACAAATGCATTGTCCAGTGACGTCAGGCAGTCAGTCGCTTTAAAGCGATCAAAGTCGTGTGGTGTCTTAATGTGACTAGGTAAGTGAAGTGATTTAAATACTATTCTTATTAAATGTGAGACAATGTATTTTGAACACGATTTTATTATTTTCACCTGTATATTTCCTTGCTTGTATGTAACCGACTCTTTCAGGCTCGATTTTGCCCTACTTAGAACGATCAGATTTTATTCAAACTTTGCACACCTGTCAAAGACTGATGACAATTTAATGCAATTATTCGATTAAACAATCCGATTATCCTGATTAGTTTCGCCAAGATTCATCAATTTCTTTCCGTATCCTTTGCATACGCATGCGCGCAGTTCCAGACTCAGGCGCAGAACAGACGATTGGAAACCGTAAATCCATTGGGATAGAGTCTATATCTGTATACGCCCGCGTCACATTTTGTATGAAACGGCGATGCGCGGGTACCGTTTGCGCACCGCTACAAATATAGACTCTATCACAATGTTCTTACTAAAAAGCGAAAAATAAACTCTTTAAAAACTAAAACACGATTTTATAGAAAATTCAACTAAAAAATAAAAAATAAGTAATAGTTTAAAAAATAGATAAAATAAATAAACTGAGAATAGTGTAAATTAGAAATAAATGTATATTATTGTAAAAAAAAGCGTAGGTGCATAGTGTCAATAGTTATAAATGTTTTATTGACAGATATGAGTAAAAGGCTTATCATTTTAATAATATATTAAAAAGCACGTTTTTTTTACAATAATATACATTTATTTCTAATTTACACTATTCTCAATTCAAATTTATTAAATTTTATTTTCTATTTTTTAGTTTTTTTATCAAAGCGTGTTAATATGGTTTTTTTAAACTATTATTTTATTATTAGTAGATGTGAGTGATTCTAAACATGTGTAGGAATTCTAAATTTTTGAGTTGCAGGATAAAAAATGGATGAAGAATTCCAAGTTGCTCTACCGGCCTACCATCTTTAACATTTATAATGAGTTATCCCATTTCAAACTAATAAATAATTTTCTAAATCGGTCCAGGTGTTTTCGAGTAATCGGCGAACATACCATAAAATATACATAATATATTATGCTTGTGTATGCGACGAATTGAGAACCTCCTCCTTTTTTGAAGTCGGTTAAAAACAGAGTTGGGCAATATGTAATCTAACTACTGATTACTAACTACGATTACTTTAAGTAGTTAGTAATCAAAATGTTTAACTACCTAAAATAATCGTAAAAAGTAGTTAAACAATTTGATTACTAACTAATAATTGTAGTTGCAATCACGATTACTTGATTACTTTTTTTAACTACATTTACAATAATGTTAGTGTTAAAAAACCCGGCCAAGTGCGAGTCGGACTAGCACACGAAGGGTTCCGTACCATGTTGTGGGAGATCCACTTAACTTTATTATTTTTTTATACCTGTCTGTCTGTCTGTCCGTCCGCCCGTCTGAAACTGTCTGGAACTGTCTGGTACAGTCTGGAATTGTCTGGCACTGTCTGTCAATGTCTGTCACTGTCTGGAATTGTCTGGCACTGTCTGTCACTGTCTGTGACTGTCTGACACTGTCTGGCACTATCTAGAACTGTCTGGATTTGTATGGAACTGTCTGTCACTGTAGAGCACTGTCTGTCACTGTCTATTGGTTGAAAGATAGTTATGGATAGACTATTTTATTTTGTTCGTTAGGTACCGTTTCAAACTTGACTCGTCTAAGTGCCTATAGTTGTTTGATATGTCATAAATATTGAGTGATGGACGAACTACTGAAAATATTTTGATTTTTTATTATTACGTTAGTTTTGCTCACGTTGTTATCGGTCTGGTAATAAGACATTTTCACAATGCGTTGAATACCTTTTTTAATTATAAAACGTATTTTTTGGTCACACAATAATACTCTATTCTCCCCTCTTTAAACATTACTACGTTAAAAGCGCTTTTCATTTAAAAATACACCGGGGTAGATGACACTTGATTTGTGCCATCTACCCCGGTAAACGACGGGGTCGGCACTACCGGGGTCGATGAAACAATTTTTCCCAACGGCCCCGTTACCGGGGCGGGACCACCGGGGTCGATGGGATGCACCCGTTAAAAATGGTACAATAAAGAGTTTGTCTATTTATCTGTCATATTGTAATTTTATTAAGACAGCCCACTATGCAGAGCGTGAAGGCTGAAGAGACTGCCGCACACGTACTCCTGGACTTCAACTTAAACTTTTTTGCATGGCTGATTGCTGGTGATTGGGTCTTATTTTTTGTGGCACCCTTCTATACCATCTTGATATTGTAAAACTGCGCCTCACGGTTTTTCTTACCTAACAATCTCAGCAGCTTTAGCATCCTGGTTGATAATAGGCTTGTTCCTAATCCGCCTAGCTCGGTCCGCGTATCGCAGTGTCGATACAGTTTCATCTAAATTGTAGTCAGCAGGACTGACGCATGCCACCATTAGCGTTAGGGAATTGCCGCCTAGGCTGTCTGTGGGGTACAAGAAAACTTCGTTAATTACACTAGCAACCACTGGCTAGTTGCCATTTATGCAACTTTTACTTCTAGCTCTCTGTGTGTCTTTACTTAGGTAATAATTTTCTATGTTTTGTGTGTTGCCTTTCTATTCAGCTGTCTATGGCTTATGATAATCCATATATTACTTGTCACGTTGTTTGTGCGCGATGGACTCCTAAACTACTTAACCGATTTTAATCAAATTTGCACACCGTGTGCAGTTTGATCCAACTTTGACGACCTCTGTGGCGCGTCGGGCGAACACCCGACTGCGACGCAGAAGGTTGCGGGTTCGATTCCCGCCGGGAACAAGTATTTATGCTGACCATAGATTCTTGTTTCTGGTTCTGGGTGTTTCCTATATGTATAATATGTATATATTTACAAAAAAAAAAAAAAGTATATAAGTAGTTTATCCGTTATCTGGCACCCATAACACAAGCATTAAGTTGCTTAGCTTGGGGCTGGATGGCGATGTGTAATATGTCCTGAAATATTTATTTATTTATTTATTTAACTTAAAAGATAGGACAGCTTACATCTTAATTTATCCCGATATTCCCACGGGATCGGGAGTTACGCGGGTGAAACCGCGGAGCGCAGCTAGTGAGTTATAAATATTTAAAAAGCCTATGTCTTATGTCCGTTTCTGTGGGTTGTTAAAACGAGTGCTTCCTGTTTGCCCCACCAAGCTGCCCCACAGTGGGGCAAAGTGGAATCGTTAAAATTTTGTGGTGTCGTTTGCCCCACTAATATGATTCTGCCCATCAGGGTTGGCACCTTGTTGAGAGTTTGATAATTTTCGTGTCATCTCCAAAGTTATGAACCATCACGGTATGTTACAAATTACACTAAAACAATGCAGACTTAAGTTACTTGTGGTGCCATAATCTCGAAATAGCTATGTACAGACCATTAAATAATATTGACAAGATCTCCATTTCAAATGTCAGTTGTGATAAATGTAACTGGGTTGGTAGGGTGTATGTTAAAATGTATAAACGTTTTAATTCATAAAGTTAAAATACCGAAAGTCAAAATACATAATGATTCAAAATACATAAAGTTAAATGGCATAAGTTTTAAATTCATAAACTTTTAATTCATAAAATTCTAAATATATAATAATTAAAAATTATAATGCTTATAACACATAATAATCAACAAGCCTAAATTTCAAATGTATAACTATCAAAATATATAAGTTGTTGGTACATTAATTAAAAAGAAAGAAATGAAACAAAATTAATAATCTAAATAAGTCTCCCTAGGTAGGGTGCCCAAAAAGCTCGCTGCATTGCCTTTTTGGATGGCAATGCCGATCCGTTGCCCAAAGTAGCAGCCAGCCCTTTGGTCACCTGAAGCTTATACTAATAATTTTAAGTTGTAGGTTCAGGTAAACAAAAACCAGAAATTGGTACGGTAATTGGTTGGTTGGTATTAAATATCGAGTATTTATTGAGTAGGTAAGTACCAGTCATTCTTTTTTCCAAAAAAAATACACCGTGCCCTGACTAAGTTAAATAGGTAGGTAGAATTCGGTTCTGGCAGTTCTGACGGTTAATTTTACTACAATTAATTCACGTACGGTTTAATTTTTTTTTATTTACGCCCTCGCTAACCAAGTAAAATAGGTAGAATTCGGTTCTAAAACTTGCCGGCACAGTTCGCTGCGCTCGCACGGATCGGTTAGGTTATGTTAGAACTGCGTGATACGCGGATACCGCACGGTATCGGTGGAGGCTGCGTGTGTTCTGGCAGGCAGTGTGCCATGGGACCTGGAAGCGAGAGCCCTCGCGTCGATGTTCAGTTGGCGTGAGAAGGCGATTCAACGGGGCGACCGACCGGCGCTGCGGGAGATACAAGCACGTCGGTTGGAGCTCCGCCAGGTCTCATTGGCGGGATGGACTGAACTGCTCGAGAGCCCTCAGTACGGACGAGGCACGGTGGAGGCCATACGCCCAGTACTGGGAGAGTGGGTTGAACACGGTCCTCGTAACGTTTAGGCTGACACAGATACCTACTTTTCGGGCACGGGTGCTTTGGAAAGTATCTGTGTCGGATAGCCCGATGAGCGTTGCCACCACTGTTCAAGCCTCGTCTATACAGCTGTTCACACACTCGAAGTATGTGTGGCATGGCGTGAACAGCGGGGCGAGCTTTGACGCTCCGAACAGTGGTAACGGCGATGGTCGCCGATGAGGCTGCCTGGCAGGCCATGGTCCGATTCGCTGAAACCGTCATGGCGGTGAAGGAGAATAAGAAGCGGGATCGGAAAGTGACGACTTCCGATCCCATCACGTCACGCCGATCGGGTAGGAGCCGCGTTCATCGATAGTCATAATATCATTGAACATAGATATATTATTATGACCTATCGATATTTTGAACTTTTTGTAATAGTTTGATTCGCTCGTAGGGTTTTGTCAATTATTTATTTAAATCTTTATTTGTTTTGGATATATGTTATTTGAATTAATGTATTTTAAATTTATACGTTTTGTCATTATGTATTTCGTATATTATTTGAAACAAATTTTATTTATTTCGATTTTATATATTTTGATCATTATGTATTTTGATTTTCGGTATTTTAAATTTATGAATTAGACATTTTAACATACACCCGGTTGGTAACCTATGGAGTGTGTTTAAATAAAAGTACAAAATGAAAGAAAGAAAAGAAATAAAGAAAATGATTATTTGAAACGTTAACTTCTGAAAGAATCTGGTTATAAATCACAAAATAAATTACAGGACTCGTTACAAATAAAATCTTTGCCAATCTCAACACACAATAATTAGTCACTACAAACTGTAAAATAAAAAAATCTCAGATTGATTAACATTTGACGTTAAATACAGTTTTACTGATTAAATAATAAAAAAAACATCATGCAGAACATACAAACAGTCGCGCAAAATATGAAAATTCTTAGAAGGACCAAACCAGTTTTATTTGGTAGGCATATTCGTAGGTAACGGTCTCGCCGGTTTTCTTGTTATGTGACGGTATGTTTTTAAAGTTGCCCACATCCGTTTTTGCAAATATATGCATTACATGATGATTTAGGTAGCTTTCAAGAAACAACAAATATTAGTGTACGCTATTATGAGTAAAAAGTCAACCAAAGCTTACATAGCTCTTTTTTCTGTAGTAAAATCACAGATTCCGGAATGGGAATCGGGGAGCTGTCTTCAAATATGATTGAAACAAGTTAAATAAAAGTTTTTAAAATACGTGGTTCCCATTCCGGAATCTGTCATTTTACTATAGAGAAAAGAGCAATGTAAGCTTTGGTAGCAGTAAAACTGTAGTTAGCTGAGTCAAATGTTAATCAATCTCCAAATATGGAGACAGCTGGTATGAGCTCATATACATAATTGAAATATGATTCAAATATGATTGAAAAATACGTGGTTATACGCTAAATACAGTTAGCGTAGTCAAATGTTAATTAATCTGAGATTTTATTTTTCACACTTAGTAGTAAAAGTGACTAATTATTGTGTGTTGAGTTTGGCAAAGATTTTATTTGTAACGAGTCGTGTAATTTATTTTGTGATTTATAACCAGATTCCTTCAGAAATAAACGTTTCAAATAATCATTTTGTACTTTTATTTAAACACACTCCATAGGTAACCAACCCAGTTACATTTATCACAACTGAAATTTGAAATGGAGATCTAGTCCATATTATTTAATGGTCTGTACATAGCTGTTTCGAGATTATGGCACCACAAGTAACTTATGTCTGCATGTTTTAGTGTAATTTGTAACATACCGTGATGGTTCATAACTTTGGAGATGACACGAAAATTATCAAACTCTCAACAAGGTGCCAACCCTGATGGGCAGAATCATATTAGTGGGGCAAACGACACCACAAAATTTTAACGATTCCACTTTGCCCCACTTTGGGGCAGCTTGGTGGGGCAAACAGGAAGCACTCGTTAAAACATAAGAAAAATTAACAGAACACATTATGAAAATTCTAAATGGCATATCGAAATGATACCCCATTAAGTTTAACAAAAAAAAGGTCTCCCTCAATTCCTTCCACTGTTCCCTGTCTAATGCCAGCTGGTTGCAGTTCCTACGATGCAAGTCAAACTCGTCCCGCCATCACAAAACTCGCCAATAAATAATGATTATAAAACTAACCTTGCAACAATCTTGTCAATTTGCTATCCCTGTATCCAATAAAACTTCTATTTGTACCATCACCCAATGCTGATATAACATTTCCCAAAGCCAGTAGACCCTGGTTTATTTTGACACCCTCTTTCAGACGTTCGCCGCTGGCTTTCGTCTTCTTAATGCGTTCAGAGCCGGCTAAGTCGACTAGGTGAAACTTTGATGTAGTGGCTAAGTTCCTGTAAATGATATTAGACTTTTAATAATTTATGCACTGCTAAAACAGATTACATGGAAATTTGTAATGGTTTTAAACTTATAGATACTAACTGTTGCCAGCGACTTCGAATTTTGTTTTGTATACTAAAACCTTCCTCTTGAATCACTCTATTTATTAAAAAACCTCATCAAAATCCTTTGTGTAGTTTTAAAAATAAAAAGCGGGAAGCGTCTTTGTTTTATACTATGTAGTGAAGATACCCATGGATTAGTCTGTCCTACTGAATCCTATATGTATATTTATTCATTGTATTTTGTTAATAATTATTATAAATAGATATTGCAGGACAATCCACACAGCGCCTTTTGAACCCAAGCATTTTCTAACCTCGTTTTGCTATCTATACTTAACATTGGAGTCCATCAAGTTAGACCCTTTGTAATCATCGACAAAGTACGCCCACTCGCCGTATTTGAGTTACGCGCTATGAGAATGCGTTCAGCAGATACTATTTATCCTGAATTTTCCCACAGGATCTCGAGGTGCAAATAGTAATAGATACTTACTTATCAGTCCGGCTCTCCTTTGCGATGACAATGGTGAAGACGGCATGACTCCTACTGGACGCCTGGTTCATGGCCGTGGAACCTGTGACACGACCAATTGAACCACGTTCTAATACCATCATAGTTTCCATCGTCGACGTCACTGGCAGCTCCGTTATACCTGGAATTTGGTAGATGAATTTATATCAGTGACTCGTGAAGAATAATCACCTTAGTGTCTTAGGGATAACCGACAGCCCAATCTGCAGAGCGTGTCTGTCGGACGAAGAGACCGTTGCTCACGCAATCCTGGAGTGCGAGAGAATGCTGACATATTTGGCAACCCAACAACGCTCCAAGAAGCGTGCGAGGACCCCAGGAGGATTCTGCGCTTCTGGTCGGAGCTGGGTTGGCTGGAGTAGCAGTCGCCGATCGAGCGCAATGGGCAGATTGATGCCTAAGTGCCTGAGTGCCCCGTGAATGTAATAATGATATACTGGTTCTCGAGTGGCGGCCACGATGCAACGCGAAACGGAGTGTTGGGAGACCAGCTGCCCGGTGGACCGACGACATTGTGGCGGTCGCGGGTAGTCGGTGGATGGAGGCGGCTCAGGACCGCTGTTTGTGGCGTCGTATGGGGGAGGCCTATGTCCAGCAGTGGACGTGTATGGGCTGACATGATGATACATTTTTATTCCCACGGGATCAGGACTTACGCGGGTGAAATCCATACTAATATCGGTCTTTATATCAAAACTAGCTGTACCGGCAAACGTTGTTTTACCATTAAAAAAAAACTAAAGGAAACAAAATAAAAAATAGATGTTGGCCGATTCTCAGACCTACTGAATATGCTCACAAAATTTCATGAGAATCGGTCGAGCCGTTTCGGAGGAGTTCAAGTTCGAACCCCGTGACACGAGAATTTTATATATAAGATGAGTTATCCAGCCCCAGCAACTTTAATACGATTCAGGGTGCTTTGGCGCCTGTTAAATGGACTTGCATACTCAGCGCCAGGAACTTGAATACGATTCAGGGTACTTTAGCGCCAGCAACTTGAATACGATTCAGGGTACTTTAGCGCCTGTTAAATAGACTTGCATACTTAGCGCAAGAAACTTTAACACAATTCAGGGTGCTTTAGCGCCTGTTAAATGGACTTATATATTTAGCGCCAGCAACTTTACTACGATTCAGAGTGCTTTAGCGATACTTATCCTTACCTGGTAATATTACCCCTTTATTCATATCCTCCCTTATCTCTATAATACTGTGCCCCCTCTCCTTGCCCGACAGTAAGTCATAGCACTGCTCCTGATAAAGTTCCATGAAGGATACATTTACTTTGAATGTGAATTGGTCCTCATGTGTCTCGATAAAGTCAAAAATGTCCGCCACTGCTTGGGGGATTACTCCTGTAAAATGTTATAAATATATTTAAATAGGTTTTTTACAAAGATTTCATTAACAGTCCAGAATTATAGCATTTTCTATTGTTTTATTTTAATTTGGGGCTTTTAAAAACAATTCAAAACTCGCTCTGTTCTGTTCTGGTGGTCACTTGTTCTGGTGATATTAAGTACTCTAAATATTCCTGAATTCCTGAAGTATGTTTCTGAAGTATGAAGACTTCTGAAGTATGTTTTAATTTAAACATACTATACTATAGAATAGAACTTTAAAGGGTTGTTGAAAAATCCATGACTAAGGCGGAGTGGGGGGTGTTAGGTTTTATTTTCGTTACGGAATTTCTTGATTCGGTCGCCACGCTCAAAGCCCGCAATAAAAGCTATGCAATAGCTTAAAAAAACGTGTGACACTCGGGGACTGCCGCGGTAAAGCTATTGCATCGTCGTACCATATAAGAGAACGCTCGGCCGAGCTACATGGTAGGCGCCGTGGGGGTGTTAGGTTTTATTTTCATTACCTACGCAATTTCTTGATTCGGTCGCTGCGCTCAAAGCCCGCGATAAAAGCTATGCAATAGCTTAAATATCTCAGGTAGGTTATTTTGTCCTTTAAAAATAATCATACCTAAAACTCAAGCAAATCAGAAACAAAGTTTTAGGCAATATTCCATGAATAAATAGAATCCATTTTTAAAAAGACCCCAGCAATAATCTGAAAGTATAAAGGTTTTTTTTAAAAACTATACATACCAAGTTTGGTGGAATCCCCATCAGATCCTGAATAATTGGTACCCATGGTGTAGGTCTTCCCAGAGCCAGTTTGGCCGTAAGCAAGTATTGTAACATTGTATCCTGAAATATATTAAAGTTAATTTATTTCCTACTTTACTACATATTATTTAGATACCTGATAAATAGCAACAAACATAGCACTTTAATTGTATTTTACGAAATCATGTCCAATAAAGGGGAAAGGAGGTAGATGAAGAAGGACTGCCTGGTATGACAATATCAAATCCTGGACTGGTACTGCTGATGTAGCTGTTCTTATAAGAGCAACTCAGGATATAAACTTTTTAAAAAGACAGTCATCGACATCCGATAGGATATCCGCTTTTAAGGTATTTTTAAGTTTGATTGTGGAAGATAAGTTACAAAATATTATTTATTGAACTCCTTTAATAAAAGTATAGATTTAATCTGGAGGGGAGGCTTTTGTCCTGCAGTGGAACAGAATGGGTTAAAAAGAAATTTACACTAATAATATAAAGTGGGTATATTTGTTTGTAACAAATATAGGCTTCAAACTACCAGGCTGATTATGATGGAACTTGGTAAGAGGAGAAATTAATTCATTGTATCCCGATGTTCCCACAGGATTGGGACTTACGTGGGTGAAACCATTGGATGCTGTTAGTAATAAATAACGTCAAATTTATGGAATATATTTTGTGTTGTTTGTGTCAAATAGGCTCTGAAACTACTGAACTGAATATGATGAAACTTTTTAAATGGATATATTAAATCCTTGGGAGCAACATGGGCTACTTATCCCCATATTTCCACAGGATCAGGACTTACTCAGCTGACAAGCACACAAGTGGTAGGAAGATGTAGGTGAGGCCGTAAGTAGTGCCTAATACTTGCTGCTGCAAAGAAAAAAGTAAATAAATGAATGTTACTTACCCTGAAATAGTTTTCCTATAAGCCCTTTCACTGCTGTGTCATAAAACTCTTGCTGAGTGATGTGTGGTGGGAAAACAAAGTTGTAAGTGAATGCTAGGTCCTTTATCTGAACTTGAGGCTCCGCTGGCACCACCTCGATACACTCATCGCAGCCCCGGTCGGTCTCCAGTTGCATCAATGGCCGAATCCGCAATGCAACTTGCACGGTGTCAAAGGAACCTTTATCCTCGACCATTTTGAAGGTATTTTATTAACTTTTAACTAAAACACCACTCCTAATCCATAAAGTAATAAAATAAATTCTAATTCATGTCCTTTTTCTGTTTTCTTTCCGTTTGGACGGTTGTCAGTTTGTCAGATATTATTTTTCTACAGTCCAATTTGTACCAAGTTATTCTCTTTGAAGATGGTGATCGAACTTTTTCGACTTGACATTGGTGGTAAAAAGTTCTGTAAGAATAAGTTCTGATTAAAAATTAATACAACTCCTGTTTCTAAGTTCACGGCATGTGAAGCAAAACTAAAGATAACATAACAAGAAAATGTAAAACTTTTGATTGAAAGGAGGAAACTGGAAATTACATGGACTAACTGGATAACTTGCTAACAAGAACTTTTCTATACGACAAATATGCGTTTCGTTAACTTACCTGTTTCGAAGATTGCACGCACGCACTGTTGCACAAAATAATTTCGAATTTTAACAAAAAATACTCGATCGTTGCACTATTTCTTTGAAAATTCAAGTTTCAACGGTCGTAGGAGTGTGGGAGGCAAGGAGCTTGTCATTTTTATTTTTAAGTTTTTTTTGGTGGTGTTGCCATTTTCTAGGTGGCCAATAGGCAAACGACGTGAAGAAGTTGAACAGAAGTTTCATGTTAAAGAACCTAATTTTTTATCTGTGCTGAAAATTACATGACTGTCATTTTCTTGTCGGTTGTCTGTCAATGTCAGAAAAAAACGAGCGAAAAAGTGAAAATCGATATTTTCTTTCTTGTTTTGTTTTATTTCTGAAAAACTGTTTCCCTGTGAATTAACCGTTTCACTTCCCATAGATTGTTCTACATTGTGTTTATATAGCTTAAAAGACATCGGTTTAAATACCATTGGTGGTCAACAAGTCGATGTGTAAAAATATTTTGATAGCGTCATGCCTCCCCGAACGAGGACAAGAGCCACGAAGATTTTGAAAGAAAACATTGAAGTTGTAAAGAAACTCAAACAGAATAGTAATAGTAAGATAGAGAACAAGCCTCGAAAAGCTTTGGCTGATAAGACTAACTCTCTCTCCGACGACAACGCTTCAGTAGACGTTCCAATAAAAGCAACCAAAACAGCCACGAAAAGAACCGCGCTACGAACTAAAAATGCTGATGATAATGTGAGGCCTCGCCGTGAACGGCGTTTACCTACACGGTACGTCGAAGACGACTTATTAAATAACCTGTCCAAGAGTAAGGATGCTGTAATAACTTCACATGAAACACCTAAGAAAAGTGCGACGAAGAGTGCCTCTATTGAAGTCATAAGTACTAAAAATACTGTTGTTGAGCCAGCAAAAGAGAAGCCTGTAAGGCAATGTCGTTTGCGATCAGTAAAGGAAAAGCCAAATGTGAAACCAAACTCTCCGGACAAGAATAATGAAACGATTTCACCTTTCAAAACCCCAACAACTAATTTGGATAGCAGTCTTGTTGCTAATCGGCCGAAAAGGATATGCAGACTGCCATCAAAGTTTGAAGAGCACTCGGCCAGCCCAAATAAGTTCATACCAGTTCAGCCATGTAATGCTAGCACTCCTATAGTGCAAAAGACAGACAATAAAACCAAACAGACAACTAAGCCGGTAACTAGAACTAAACTTCAAGAATCTAAGGAAAAGAAAACAAGAAAACATACTTCAAAAATAACTCCCACTAAAACTACCACACTTACTTACAAAAAGATACCAGATACAAACAACAATGCAAAATCTAAAACTAATCAAAAATCTCTTACTCCCATCAAATCTCCTACGAAGTCAACAAAGATACTGACAAATAAAATAAGTCCCACTGCAAATAAAAAATCACCCACTAAAAGAATAATAAACAACAACTTTTCATTCAGAATACTTGAAGATAAACCTAAATCTAATGACACCAATCAAGATATCTATGAATTCACTTATGATCCCAAAGAGGAACCTGCTCCACAAAAGAAAAAACGAAAGCGCACAGTTAAGAGGAAACCTCCAAAACCTAAAACTTATATAATAAAGAATAATTATGATCAGAATGTGTCAAAGGCTCTGGAAGCCTTGAAAACTAAAGTAAAGCCAGGGGCTTCTCAAACTACTAAACCAGCTGTTTCACAAACTACTCAACCAACTGCTGCTCAAACTACTCAACCATCTGTCGACAAAGTTGTTGCAGTTGTTCTTAAAGAAGTTCCTGAAACAATTCAAAAAGTAACTACAATTTTAAAGCCACAAAATACTCAATTAACTGCACCTGAAATTCCTGACATCAGCTACGCTCCTGCTTTGCAACCATTAAATGAATCAGCCAAAACATCTATTCATGAATCAAACTATGCCTCGATACGGGTTGAAGATATTGCAGCAGATTTTGAACTAAATTCTGACAATCATAATGACTTGAATTACTCTCCAATCAGTACTCCCTGTAGACCTAATATTCCTGAAAACCAGGCTACTGTATCAAGTCACTCTCATGCTATATCAAGACAGTCTAAAGATCCTTTAAACCTTCAAGATAATTTAAGCTTCTTTGAGGAGCAACCAGTTGCAAGCAGTAGCATGAATGTTTCCATTAGGCATCCAACGGCAAGTCCATGGAGGGTTGAATTTGGTAGTTTACCCATCAGATGGCATGCTAACACCTATGTCAAGGCAAATATGACACCGGCGGTCGAAAGCTCATTCATCGCCTCTGAAGACTACAATAAAAAGAAACATGTTTACACAAACCTAGTTCCTGAAACTAATGACTCATTACCTCAATTAGAGACCAACACGCCTAATTTCGTACAAACTAGTATAATTTCCTTTATAAAAGAATTAGCAGAAAGGAGTGCTAAGAAAAGGGCAAGAGGTAGATCTTCTACTCCTACAAAAGCAAATTCTTTATTCAAAGATCTACCTACCTCTAATGAATTTGGGTACAAAACACCTAAAAAGGCTAGGAGAGAAAAAGTAGTGGCCACACCTAATGTATCGAACGAGAGCAACAAATCAAACGAAGATACATCAAAAGAATCAAATCCATCAGAAAAACAAAAGCAAAAAGAGACGAAAAAAGACAAAGATTGTACATATTTTGGATTTGATGACAGTGAAAATCAAGAAAATACATCACCAATTAAAATGGTTAAAGCTCCAAATGAAAGGGTTCGAGCTTTAAGACCTCGTGCAAGAGCTGTACTCCAAGAAATCAACAGCCAAGGCCCAACCAGGTCAATATTACCGGTTAGCAAGAAGCTAGCAAGTTCAGATGTAGTTGATCAGATGTATGAACAGTTGAAATCAGCTGAAGATGCTCCGCAGTTACCCGAGAAAGATATTGCAGATCAAATATGTACTACTAATATTGAAGAGGTGATGGATGAAGATGAACAATCAGTGCATTTGTTTGAAGATCTTGAACTGGTTCATCATTTAAAGGTAATTTGCTTAATAACTGTTTGTACTGTTTATGACGACCCTGTTGGCACAATGGTCACTATGCCAGACTGCCAAACATAAGGTTGCGGGTTTGATTCCCTTATTTATGCTTAGGTATTTGTCTGTGGTCTGGTTGTTTCTATGTATTATAAGTATATATTTACAAAAGAAAAGTATTTAAGTAATATATCCGTTGTCTAGCACCCAACCGAACGCGATAGCGGAGCACTGTGGACGCCCTCTGCCCCACGTGGGGGAAATAGGACATTAAGTCAAGTCTAGCACCCATAACACAAGTCTAGTTACTTAGCTTGGGGCTAGATGGCGATGTGTGGAATGTCCTGCAATATTTTTTAATTTATTACTTGATTAACTGATTCATCAGTATTTTTGTGTCAGATGCGTCGTCAATAACATCTGAGTTACCTACATTGTTATGGGTTAATAATTCCAATATACAACAATTTGCTTGTAATACCACTTTTTTACATTAAAAAGAAGTAAAAATTACTCAATATATATTTCTAACTAGCATAAGTCCTGATCCCATTAGAAGATTGGGATTGGTCTATGACCTCCACTCTTTGGACTACCTGCATACAAATTTTCATCCAAATCGTACATTTATTTATTTAGTCTTATGATATATGTATCGATAAACTTTGAGCTTGTTTAGCACTGCCTAGGGAGACACATGCTGGCTGTGATTGTCCCCTCATGCAGTACCCATAAAAAGGCATTAAGATACTATAAGTGTGACCCCTATATCTTCAGCAGAAGCTTTTTTATATAAGTTGTTACTATTATTTCAGCCACATCGCAAAAGCTACGGTAAACCCACAAAGGTGACCTTCCGTCAGAACTCTCTCTCCGACACTGACGACACACAACAGGAACAACCCCGAGCCAGTGATGATGAGTCCGATAACCTTGCAGATCTGACCTTCCAAATGCCTAAACGTGTAAATAAGAAGATACCTAAGAAGAAAGCTAAAAAACAGATGACTAAGAAAGAGGTAGTTATTTCTTTTCTAACACTAAAAGATTGCTGGTTCGATTCTCCTCACAATCAAATAGTTATGTACAAATATTTGGTTTTGGTCTGGAGTTTCTGTATGTGTTTTAAGTATAACTCCCGATCCCGTTGGAATATTGGGATAAAAAGTAGCCTATAACACTCCCAATGAATCAATGTATCCTCATACCAAGTTTCATCAAAATTCAAACAAGTATAGAAAACTATATAATTACTAGCTGTCCCGGAAAACATTGTTTCTCCATTTACAAAATAAAATAGCTAACGAATATACACAAAAATGTTCATACAAATCGGTTCAGCCGTTTAGGTGGACATTGGTAACTAACACTGCAACACGAGAATTTTATAAATACATCACTATCACTACATAGTATAAAATAAAGTCACTTTTCGCCGTCCCTATGTCCCTTTGTATGCTTAAATCTTTAAACTTTAAACTACGCAACGGATTTTGATGCGGTTTTTAATAAATAGAGTGATTCAAGAGGAAGGTTTATATGTATAATACATGCATAATATAGCCGTGCGAAGCCGGAGCGGGTCGCTAGTAATATATACATAATTCTTGTGTCGCGAGAGATTCTATCTGTTTCTAGTAGTGGCTAGCCAAGTTGCTTGCTACACAAGTTGTGTAACTTGGGGCTAGATGGCACTGTGTGTAATGTCCAGTGATATGCGACAACATCATCACTACATAATATAAAACAAAGTCGCTTTTTCTGTCCCTATTTCCCTTTGAACGCTTAGATCTTTAAAACTACGCAACGGATTTTGATGCGGTTTTTTTTAATAGATAGAGTGATTCAAGAGGAAGGTTTATATGTATAATACATGCATAATATAGCCGTGCGAAGCCGGAGCGGGTCGCTAGTTATGGTATATTTAAAACCATGCTAGTAACTATGGAGCTACTGCACTTACTTTTAAAAATAAAATAAATAAATTTTAAACCACGCAATCTCCTCACTTGTAGGCAAAAAACTTGATTACTTCTATGTGTATGAACCGTAGGAGTCAGAATTGCAGAACCACCATAGAGCTCCAAAACTGCTATTAGTTAAAGTTTAAAGTCTTTCAACTTAAGAATTTATAAGATAAATATTATTAGAATAAAAACATTCCAATAAGTAATAGTAATTTTTCATCTCTATGGTGGGTCTGCAATTCTGACTTTTACCAAGTCCAGAAAATAAAAATTTATATATTTATTTCTCTTCTTTCTTTTGTTTTTTCTTTCTTTCTTTCATTACTTAAGTCTTCCGCACTAATAACATTATATTTTTTCATGGTTTACAGGAGAAAGAAGTAGAAGAATGGGCGGCCGGTTTCAATTCGATGTGCGAAGATATCGATGATTTTACACTTGTTGTGGAATAGAGTAAGAGATATCTATCGTTTGTAAAATCATGGCGTTCGAACTAAATAGAGAAAAGGTTTTTAATTAGTGATGTAACTAATATTCGGTCTATTTTCTGCTTTTCGGCCAGATACCAAATATTTATCTGTTGTTTTTTTTATTAAAACAAAAAAAAAAGATAGATTAAAACGTCATGTGTTAAATTCAAATTTAAATTCAAATTTCTTTATTTTTTTCAATGCTTATGTATTTACATACACATGATCACTTGAAATAGTCTTAAAACTAAGTTAGGATGTGTGCCTTCGGAACGTGTTAGTTTAAAACTATTAAATAATTATGCATATCTAAATATCCAATCATGAAAATACATAAACGCTAACAGTTATCTGTTCAAAATAAAATTAAGTTTTTGAATGTTGATCTAACTGAAGTTAAATAAATCAGCTTAGAACAATCATAAGATTTGTTTGAAGAATCAGAATTTACAATCTTTGATACAATGATAAGGTTTATGCACCTATTTTTATTATACACTAACGACCCGCCCCGGATTCGCACGGCGATATTATACGTATAAACATTCCTCTTAAAACATTCTATCTATTAAAAAAACCACATCAAAATCCGTTGCGTAGTTAAGCATACATAGGGACAGACAGAGGAAAGTGACTTTGTTTTATACTATGTAATTATGTGTTAATCAGGCCGAATGTCACACTCGGCCGAAAATTCGGTATTCGGTCCAAAATATTTGTTACATCACTATTTTTAAAATCCTTGTTGCAATGTACAAAATTATTAGTGTAACAGAAATTATAAATCAGGTAGTTTCCTTATATGAAGCATTTAGATATTTATCATTAAGAGATTGAGTAAAGTGTACCTACAGAATATTATGCAAATAATAATATTATGTCACAAGCTGGTGAACCAATTTAAATGCTATTTTTATTAACTTAAGAGGAAAGGGTACCGGGGGCTCTCTCCATACAAACTATTACAAACGACGAGTCGACTGTTTTCTCCCTGGATAATGACACTAGAGCAAATATTTTTGGTGCATAAAACTTTTAACCATGACCATGGCCCTATTTTTGTTTTATTTTATTTTGTTAAATCCTAATTTATATGATAATTAGAAAAAAAAAATTGGGGCATAGTCATGGCAG
This sequence comes from Idaea aversata, assembly GCA_907269075.1. NCBI lineage: Eukaryota > Metazoa > Arthropoda > Insecta > Lepidoptera > Geometridae > Idaea > Idaea aversata. Next base: position 5,196,552 of record OU026100.1, read on the forward strand.
TTAAAAAAAAACCAAAAAAAAATTGGGTGCGTGTACTTATGTACGCGCGTGAGAAGTTATACCACATGAGTAAAGAATACAACCAGAGACTAATGTGTCATACAAGGCTCTCTGACAAGTCCACTACTACAAGCTTGACGCGCGTGTGTGCGTGGGCACTGGCGCCACGTCACGTACGGAGAGAAACCGGTCTATACTGGCTCGGCCAGTGCCCAAGTTCAGGGCTATCACACTCGCATGCGAGCGGTAAACATCACGCGTCGCATGTTTGTTTCATATTGCTTAATAAAATATAGTGTTATTAATTTGATCTTAAGTAGGGAGGGAGTGAGTGTGGACCATTCTGGTGTTATGGTGACGAGTGACGAAATAGAAGACTTAAATAATTTTCTTTCTTTCGAAGGAAGGGTGGGAACGATTGAGTGAGTGAGTGAGCGTGTGCTCCAGTCTAAGCAACTAGGCTTGTGTTATAGTGACTAGACGCGACGGATATAATAGATATAAATTATGTACCTTTACTGGGTGGGAATTGAGTGTGGGAGTGCCCCAACCTAAGCAGCTAGGCTTGTGCTATCGTGACCAGACCACGGATAGAAGATTTTCTTTTATAGAGAGGGAGGGAGGAAGAATGGAAACGATTAAGTGAGTGAGTGCTCCAGTCTAAGCAACTAGGCTTGTGTTATAGTGACTAGACACGACGGAAAGCATAGTTATATATAACATACTACTTGTGAATTCTAGTATGTCAACGTTTATCTATTTAACGTTCGATTCTGTGACATCAAAGTTTCCCGGAAAGCCATAAAAATTTCTGATTTAGGTATTATGTTCATCATTCATTTATTTACCTACTAGCTGCAGCCCGCGGTTTTACTCGCGTAAGCCTCGATCCCGTGGAATATCAAAATAAAAAGTAGCCTTCTAGAAAAATGGACTGACCAACACAAAAATATTTTTTCAATTCGAACCAGTAGTTCCTGAGTTCAAACAAACAAACAAACTCTTCAGCTTTATAATATTAGTATAGATTAATCATCAATTCAGATCACATTGTTACCGCGTTAAAATAAACGCCCATAATAGAAGACACTGATACTCATTTTTTTTGGAACGAAGTCCCTTATCGCGCGTTGCGAAAAAAGAGACGGAAAAAATTAAGACCAAAAGATGTAACGACACTTTTTGCATAGAAAGCAAGCCAGTTTATTTCTATTTCGCATTGAACAGTGTGGTGTCGCGACGATTATTTACAAAAAAAAAGTAGATAAAAAAAAAATTAAAAAACAAAAAACTTTAATTTATTACAACTCCTTAACTAATTAATCGAAAGGAACTTCGTTCTATCTATCCGGGTGTCCCTTGACACCTCTCAAGTTTCTTTTAGTTAATATAATCCACCTGTGCCAACCCTACATGATTATGTCACAATTACGTATTCATTTTGACAGCTCCGAACAACCTTAGCCTCTGGTCATCTCTACTCATGTGGTTATACTTCTTTGGCATCATTAAGAAATAATTTTCCAGTCACATAATATTTAAACCTCTTTGAACTAACCTCATTTTCAGTTTCACGTAGGTAGCTATTTGGTTTTATGACAGCTGTCATCTTGCGGTTTGCGGACAACTTCAACATGTGAATTTTCCGTGTCACGGTGCGCGCGCATCATAAAAATTCACTCTCATCATTTTTTCATAACGCGGCTAAAGAAGTATAACTTCAAAAATATTTGTGCTAGTGTCATTATCCAGGGAGGAAACAGTCGACTACGTTTGTATGGAGAGAGCGCAGGTACCCTTTCACCTTAATGCTGAATTTTCCGTGAATGACCATGTGAAAATTTACCTATATTGATGAAAATCGGTTTAGCCGTTTCGTGGTAAATTGTAAGATTTCTAACTCTATACTCCTGCGAGATTCGATTGAAACAGACGGACAAGAAAATGATCTTATAAGGGTTCCTTTTTTACCTTTTGAGGTGCGGAACCCTAAAAATTACTAAGTAATAACTTTTAACAAATATTTCTGAAATCTTTAGATTTATTTGCAATTTAAAGCAGATATATTTTGTGATAAATATTATAAAACTAGCTTGCGCCCCGCGGTTTCACCTGCATACGTACAAAGCTTCATCTATATTATTCTACATGAATTTATAATACATTTATGCATATTTCAACCTTAAGGACGCATTTACGTTTAAGTGTCAAAATGTTAGCAAAGTATAGCTGGGTTCCGGTTCATTTTACCGGTTTATCCGTCAAAGTTTTACATATTTGAAATATACCAAATGAATCATACAACACTGAAATAATTTTTAAATAATATAGGTTTAATACAAAAAAAAAATAGTTCTTCCCGCAAAAACTATAAATATAGGCCGACTTTCGGTACAAAGATCTCAATAACTAGAAGATTTCAAATAATAAAAAATATACTACGATAAAATAGAAATATTAAACATTCATTCATATAGAAAAGATACGACAAAAATATTCCATTTACTCCACGTACCACAAAAAATAAGGTAAACTTAATTTATCTTTGTCTCAGTTCGATGTATAGATAAAGTAACGACCATTTTGAATGAAAAGTCAGTCAAGATACTTCAAGCGCGTCAAAACGTAAATGCGTCCTTAACTTTTATATAAAAATCCCATAAAAAATTATGCACAGTTTATCCCAAAAAGGAAAAATTTCCGGTGGATTTAAAAATGTTTTATACAAACCTCTTCACAGTCAAAATGCTCGACTGATTTCCGTGATTTTTTTACTGGGGTTATTGTGGAGAAAGACTTTATCTTATGCGGGTGAAACCGCCTAGCACAGTTAGTCGTGTGATAAATTCAAGTACCTACAAGGCATTTTTTAGCATCATGGACCAATTTTAAGAGATTTTTTACTAGTAATTAAGTTAAAAGTTTGGTTTTTGGATTTTATAAGAATAGATTTAAGTTACTTATTTAAAATATCGTTATTATTAGAAATATGTGCCTAATATACGAGTAAGTTTAAAGATTTATTTAAATCAAGGTAATGATTTTTAATAATGAAAAGTATTCGTTTTTGGTTATTTTCGCGAGAAATGTATCAAAACAAAACATCAAGCAAATTGAATTGCTGTTTTGAATGATTTGCAAAACAGCTATTCAATTTGCTTCTAATTCACGTTGGCGAAATCTAACCGTGTCATAAGTGTGACACGATAACTAAAATTGTGATTTAACATAAATCCGAAGGCTATCTTGGCCTTCGGCTTTTTGATAATGTCGATTGCGAAATACGGCTTCACAAAATAGAGTTAGCATTTTTAGCATAAAATAGCAAAAGAAAATATAAATGGAAATTACACAAAATAGATATACAGTATGTATCGAAAACCGTGTAATCCCTCATGCTTGTTGGGGTACCAACAACAAGCCCCAGGACATGACAAAAAAGTTGCATAAAAACGAAACAATTATTTTTATTTAGCGTTCTAAAAAAAATACCGTAATTTACAGAAAAAATGGAATTGGCTGGATGTGGCAACACTACTATTGGTAGCGGGACCTAATAGAGTAAGATCCCGCCTATAAAATCACGAAAGTTTGATGTTAGCCGGGATCTTGGTCTATTATGTAAATAATGGTGTGGTCACATTTTGAAAATTCCCCAAATTTTGGGTCTAATTTCTCTATTTTTTTTTTTTATTCTTTCCGATTTTATTAGTTATATTCAGGCTTACCTGGCAATACCTAGTTTTTGCTATAGACTGTATAAAGATACAAAAACCACTGTCGGACTATTTTGTCCATAGTGTGTCTTTTTTTTTATTTGTGAATTTTTTTAAATCTAAAAATTTTTCCGTGTCACACGTAAGACACGTCTAGTGAACGTATAGAATTAGGGCCCTGAGTCAGCCCATTGCCATGCAACAGTAAAAATCTCACAAATATGACAAGTTTTAACTAAAACTAATTATAATTTAATGTCAATAACAAATTGAAGATTATTTAAATTAAGTCTAAAATAAGACAATTAACTTTTTATGTTTCTCTCTGAAAAATAGATCTTATTTGTAAATAATTTTATCATCTAAGACTTTTCATTGTTTCGCGAATTTAGTTCGATGAACACACGGGATGTGCCATCGTGTTTGTGTTTTAAAAACTTGACATTTTAAGGAATTAAACGTTTTTTATATTTAATAATTTACTTTGTTGTTTTAGTAGACACCTTAAATTTTCTATCAATCCCTATATATATAAAATTCTCGTGTCACGGGGTTCGAACTTGAACTCCTCCGAAACGGCTTGACCAATTCTCATGAAATTTTGTGAGCATATTCAGTAGGTCTGAGAATCGGCCAACATCTATTTTTTATTTTGTTTCTTTCAGTTTTTTTTTTGTAAATGGCAAAACAACGTTTGCCGGGACAGCTAGTAATAATATAAAAAGTGGAAAAATATGTTCTCCGAATTAATCATTTTATCCTCATACGAAGTTTCATCTAAATCGGTCCAGTAGTTTCGAAGCCTATTCGTTACATATAAAAGTAATATTAGTAAAGAATATAGGTACCTAGATAATATATTATGGGTGGGTTGGCTTTGGGGGTCGGGTCCGCGGCCCCCAAAGCCTCCTTTATTTTAATTATGAATTTGGAGTAGGCTTTGGGGCGGTTTCGTGTCAGAAAAGCATTCTGGGTCTGTCTGGACTCCTAAAGATCTAACCGCTCGCTTCGCTCGCACATGTTTAGTCGCAATGACTAAGCTAACCTACTCCATCCGCGACTGTTTCGTGTCAGAAAAGCATTCTGGGTCTGTCTGGACTCCTAAAAATGTAAGCGCTCGCTTCGCTCGCACGTGTTTGCTACTCCATCCGCGACGGTCCCGTGTCAGAAAAGCATTCTGGGCCTGTCTGGACTCCTAAAATCTAACCGCTCGCTTCGTTCGCACGAATTTGGTCACAATAACTAACCTATCCTACTCCATCCGCGACGGTGACGTGACATAAAAGCATTCTGGGTCTGTCTGAACTCTTAAAATCTAACCGCTCTCCCAAACTTCACTTTCCACGACTTTAATTTCCTACGACATCGCTTTTCCAAGACACCGTTCTCCCAAGACACAGTTTTTCCACAATGTTTCTTTTTGCTTTTTCATAACGTCGGTTTTCCACGTCTTCGCTTTTCCAAGACTTCGGTCTCCCACGAGACCTCACGTTACCTTGACGTGACGTTCCTTCCCTTCACGTCTTGCTTTCCTATAACACCGCTTTCCCTTAATACTGGCATTGCTAAACACAAAAACTACTATACGAATTGTGATGAAAGCCGGTAGCAGGTAGCTAGAGACCCAAACAAATAAGCTACTTCTTATTCCGATATTCCTACGAGACTCGGACTAGCGCGGGTGAAACCGCGGGGCGCAGCTAGTACTTATATAAAATACATACAAACAACCAAACCACAGACAAATATCTAAGCATAAATATTTGTCTGAGGTGGGAATGGAACCCGCAACCCTGTGTTTTGACCACTGTGCCAACTGGGTCGTCTGGGTAGTTTTAAATCTACTTCCTCAATTGCGGCTTGTCTTACTAATCTATCAGCCATTAATACTACTTACTCAGTTGTAATCATCACTACGTAGTATAAAACAAAGTCGCTTTCTCTGTCCCTATATCCCTATGTACGCTTAAATCTTTAAAACTACGCAACGTATTTAGATGCGGTTTTTTTTAATAGATAGAGTTATTCAAGAGGAAGGTTTATATGTATAATACATGCATAATATAGCCGTGCGAAGCCGGAGCGGGTCGCTAGTTATTAATAACATCTAGTCTAATATATTTCTTACTGTTAGTAAAAAAAAAAATTGACTCACTCATATGTTATGGTGACCCAAATATGAGTGGAAATACTCAATTGTTTTTGGTTTTAGGGACCCACAGTGAGTCATCCATTTGGTAGTTTTGTGTTTTGAAAGAACATAAAATTCATTCTAGCTAGTAGGTAGGTACCTATATCTAATAGATGACCCAGTTGGCACAATGTTCACCATGCCGGACTGCTAAACACAGGGTTGCGGGTTCGATTTCCGCCTCAGACAAGTATTGATGCTTAGATATTTGTCTGTGGTCTGGTTGTTTCTATGTAATAAAGGAATATATTTACGAAACAAAATTATGTAAGTAGTAAGTATGTCCGTTGTCTAACACCCATAACACAAGTCTAGTTACTTAGCTTGGGGCTAGATGGCGATGTGTAGAATGTCCTGTAATATTTATTTATTTACTAAGTACTAGCAGTATGCCCGCGTAAGTTCTGATCCCGTAGGAATATCGAATTAAAACCCATGTTACCTACTTCTAATGAATCAATAATGAATCAATCAAGGTAGGGCTGAGCTGCGGGTAGGGCTGAGCTGCGAGCTACTACCGGGGTCCATAGGTGGCGGATAATGGATCGGCGGTAAGATATTACTGCTAGCTGTTTCGACAGTCCCCGACCATGCAGCGGCAGATATTGGAGGGTGTAGTGGATATCACTCGGGAGAGGATATTCTATAAAATGCTACAAAAGACCCAATGAAGATTCTGTGACATGGCGAGTCAGTGCCGCCAGTAAATAAGCATTCCCTGTGCCTGAGCAGCTGCGGGTAACAGTAGGCTGTCAAGTGGAGATCGAGTGGATTGGTACAGTTGGCGGTCATCATTGTCGCCATTGGTGACAAACAGCGATGTGGAAGGCAAAGGGAAAACCACCACATTATATTTCTCGGGAAAATCATTATGGCAATTACAACACAAACAAAGGCCCTCAGTCCCCGGCAGACCTTAAATGGTCAGAGGGTGCGAAGAATCCCCGGGTATGCCGTAAAGATGGCAACGTGGAACGTGAGGAGTATGTACAAAAAAGAGAAATACATAAATATTGTACAAGAAATGAAGAGATTGGAAATTGACATCCTAGGGATTAGTGATTCAAGATTAAAGGGTACTGGAATACAACAATCGGATGGCACCTTCACTTACTACAGTAGTAATAACGACAAGGATCATCGAAATGGAGTTGCTGTTATGATCAAGAAACACCTTAAGACCTCTGTGATAAACTTTCATCCTGTATCAGATCGTGTTATGCTGCTGCAACTAAGAGCGAAGCCTGTCAATATTAATATAATTCAGGTTTATGCCCCCACAGGTTCCAAATCTCAAGATCCCTTGATTGACCCCTTTTATGATGACATTCAGCAAGTTCTACAAAAGCTGAAAGACCACGAATGTAATATTGTCATGGGTGATTTTAATGCTAAAATCGGCGAGGGTGTCGTCAGTGGGACAGTAGGAAGTTTTGGGTTGGGGGATAGAAATGAGCGCGGTGATCGCTTAGTCCAATTTTGCCAAGAAGAAAAGCTGGTAGTCACAAACACTTTTTTCAAATTACCGCCTCGACGTCTGTACACATGGACATCTCCAGCTCATACCCCAGAACACATAATAAGAAATCAGATTGATTTTATACTGGTAAACAAGCGTTTTAGGAACAGTTTTAAGTCTGCCAAAACTTATCCAGGTGCAGATATATACTCGGATCATAACCCAGTAGTTGCGACAGTCTCTATAAAAATGAAGAAGCTCCAAGCTCCGAAAAAGAGACCGAAAATAGATATTACAAAACTACGGCAAGAGGATATTAGACTAAAACTTCACGCTAACCTCAATCATCGGGTTAATGAGTTACAACAGCGGGAGATGATTTTATCAATGGACCCAACTCGAACTTGGGATAGTCTCAAGGCGGTCATAGTCAACACCTCAACGGACATATTAACTGCGACACAAACAGTTGGGAAAAAGAAGTGGATGACAGATGATATTCTCAAACTGATGACTGAGAGACGAGATATGAAAAATGTTGATATAAATAAATACAAAGCTTTGCATAAGGAAATTGGACAGCGATGCAAAGAGGCCAAAGATAAAGAGATCAATGATGAATGTCGAGTAATAGAGCAATTGCAGGAGAAACATGACTACTTTAATATGTTTAAAAGAATCAAAGATTTTATAGGTATAAAGAAGCCGAATGTGTCACAGACTCTTTTGGACGAAAATGGCCAAATGGCAATGTCAATGGAAGAGAAGTTGCGGACATGGGAGAATTATGTGGAGCAGTTGTTTAGCGATAATAGAAGTCATCAACGGTTGAATAGCTCGGACCTTTACGGCCCAGACATAACAAAGGAAGAGGTGATGCATGCAATAAAATCGGCAAAATCGGGTAAGGCTGTTGGATCTGACGACATTCCAAGTGAAGTTTTGAAACTGTTGATGGATGATAATATACCAATCGTTGTTCGTTTATTTAACGGGATTTACAAAAGTGGTTTAATTCCTAACGACTGGCTGCATTCTACCTTCGTAACTATTCCAAAAACTAGTAACGCCAAACGATGCAGCGAATACAGAACAATATCATTGATGAGTCATGTTTTGAAAATTTTCCTGAAAATAATCCATAACCGAATCTATAAAAAGGTGGAAGAAAATATTTCAAATACTCAATTTGGCTTTAGAAGTGGTTTTGGAACTCGTGATGCTCTATTTGGGTATCAGGTATTATTGCAACGTTGCTGGGATATGAGTCGATCGGTATACATATGTTTCATCGACTATGAGAAAGCTTTCGACAGAGTACAGCATGACAAGCTTATGAAAATTCTCGGTGACATCGGCCTCGATCCTGCAGACCTGAGAATCATTAGGAACTTATATTGGCAGCAAAAGGCGCGAGTGAGAGTTGATCAAACATTAACACAGGAAGTGGACATTAAGCGAGGTGTACGACAAGGGTGTATACTGTCTCCTTTGCTATTTAATATATATGCTGAAGCAATTTTCACAGAAGCCTTAGAAAATGCAGAAGAAGGTATCATAGTCAATGGCCACGCAATCAATAATATCAGATATGCGGATGATACCATTTTACTGGCGACCACTTTTGAGGGTTTACAAAGTTTGCTTCAGCGGGTGGATAGCATAAGCTCAAGTTACGGCCTTAACATAAACTTGAAGAAGACGAAGGTCATGATTGTCGGAAGATCGAAACCGTCTACTACAGCAAACCTGGTTGTAAGAAACCAGATAGTACAAAGGGTCCACTCTTACAAGTACCTGGGCTGCATCGTGAATGACCAAAGTGATCACAGCGTAGAGATAAAGTGTCGGATAGAGCAAGCGCGTAACGCATTTATAAAACTCAGCCATCTACTCTGCAATCGGTCACTGAAAATATCTACCAGGGTGCGTCTGGCACGTTGTTACGTGTTCTCGGTTCTTCTGTACGGGGTTGAATCATGGACCTTGACTCAGAATATGAGCAAACGCTTAGAAGCATTTGAAATGTGGGTATACAGAAGAATCTTGAGGATTTCTTGGACAGATAAAGTTTCTAATGAAAGAGTTTTACAGTTGGTGAATAAGAAAGTGGAGGTTCTAAGTACTGTAAAGAAACGTAAGCTACAGTATTTTGGTCATATCATGCGCAATGATAAATACGAACTGCTCCAACTACTGATGCAAGGAAAAATCCAAGGGAAGAGACCACCCGGAAGGAGGCGCACTTCATGGCTTAAGAACCTCCGGACATGGTTTAAGCAAAGCACTAGATCCCTTTTCCGTGCAGCAGCGTCAAAAGTAAAAATAGCCTTAATGATAGCCGACCTCCGGTAGGAGATGGCACCTCAAGAAGAAGAAGAAGAATGAATCAATGTATCCTCATACCAAGTTTCATCAAAATCGCCCCAGTACTTTCGTAGCTTATTCGTTACAAACAAAAACCTCTTTAAAATATAAATGTAGATAAAGCTGTTCAAATAAATTTATACGTAAAATTAGAGTTATCTGAAACCGTAACAAGTTATACAATTCAATTAGAACCCTAAACTTCTAAAAGCTTGATTAAAATTGAAAAATTAATCCATCTAACAAAGTAGGTAGGTATCCCACACGCGGCCCTAATGTGATGACTGACGATATTAAAATGATTGCTCTTTGGCAAATATGTCGGGCCGCTGAATTATACAGCGGAAGCAAATATTACCCTTGCAAACATACGTCCCGGGAGAGAGCGAGCTAGTTCGCGCACTCAAAATTAAAAGCACACAATGAAAATACTGTACCTACTACATCCCCTCAGATACCTATGTCGCGAAAAGTAAGTGCTACTCCAACCTTCGCTCTTAACACTACGCGAGTGCTCCGACAGGCTCCGACCTATTGTTGTCAATGAAAACAGTTGCCCGAAGTGTTTTTTTGTTTATAGACTCTTCGATGTTGCCACTCGAGAATAAATAGCCTCGCGATAACGAGCAATATGGTCATAACGAGCTGTTACAATGTTTTGTCTTCCCGATCGATTCTTATTGTTTGCTATTGTTTCATCTTGCAGCTGAATTTTCCCGCGTCTACTGCATTGGATGTTTATCGCAGTGGGTCAGCGATCACTAGCACCCAATTATTTGTTTTGTTTTCAAATATTATTCCTCAATTAATCCGTTCCAGTTATATATTAGGTATAGTTTAGGTATTTGGTTAATTGAAATGGCTCTCTGTTTACACAAACTCAGTGCCTGTCTTGCGAAGTTGAAGCGGCTGAAACGTCGTTTATAATTGAATACCTACCTAACGTCCCAAGAGTCGACATTATAAATTAACAATTGGACTATTTCAGTCATTTAGTTAAAGGGTTGCCGCATACGCAGCCAGGTTGTTCGGGTCGAGAATATTAACCGCAATTCTCGGTCAACATTCACAAAATTGACACCTCAAATATTTGTAACTTCGTCCTGGGACCACGTTAGACGGCAAACAGAATCGTGTCTGGTCCTCCCTTAATTTCCGATGTTTCTACTCGGCCGAGAGAGCGCTGAAGTTTCGTTTCAGTTTATAAGATTTTAAGGTGTAATATCGAATGTAGACACGGAGGTGAGATAGCCGCTTGTCAAAACAAAATGGCGCTGACTATGTTTGAATTGGGCCGTATCAGTCGCAAGCGGAGATTCATTTTGTCGCGTTGCTTAAGACTGTAGGTAGAATAGAGCCTCGTACATATTGTCTCTGTACACACAGTGAGTGTGTGCTGGGCTTGTCGGCGTGTTGGGCTTGCATTTAAAGCTGGCTACAAATTTGTTGTTTCAGTACAAATACTATGATGATATTGTTTGCAGTTAGACTTTGCGTCCGATCGAGGAGTTTGTTTGGACCCCGTACTGGAGCTGTTTTATGTCAACATTTGTAAATTGATTAAGAAGATCACGCCGCTACTGGTTCTTTATTAACTAACAACTACTTCAAGAACATACATACTTGCCTATTCAGTTAAAAATGTTTTAACTTTTTCAACAAACCTAATTTCTCCTTCATTACCTGTAGGTACCTACGTAAAAGTATCTCTATCAACCTATTTCAGTTCAAGTACAAAAATGTTGCCACAACTTTGTACATTATATTTGATTTGTACCCCATTTCACCCTAAATTAGGTGCTTAATATTTAAAATGTGTACCGACGACGTTCTGAAATGTCTCTTTGTTTTTCAAACCTCACAATTAAGGGACCCAATCGCGATCGAAAAACTCCGAGAACAATGTTAATTAAGCAAACAACAGTAGGTACTTACAATATCGGATCAACAGCTTAATCTCTCCTATGTTTAGTCTTCAAATTTACCTATGATTAAAAACCACATGTCAGTGGTAAACACTAACTTTCAAAAGGAGCATACTTAACAAATATTATATAGTAAACTTTACTTTGTGACTGGTAAATATTAAATAATATGTGTGTACTGTGTTGCTAGAGCGTCGAGCGTCGCGTACCGCGTATACCTGCCTCGCAATGTTGCCATTATCATAAACCAAACACGTCAATATTTACCCACACAAACAAGGGCGTAATTTTTAAATAAATTGTGGCATTTCGCGAAATTGCTTCCGCAAATAGAATTGTGGACAAGAGCTTGGGTCCTCGATGTGTGCGCTACTTTTTTGGGTCGACACTCGACCATGTGCAGTGTCTCTCTAACGACACCTCACAAATAGATTTACTTAATAAATGTTGGTTTGCTTTCAACTCATTTTTTTATCTAAATGTATCTTCTTTTTAAAAAGTCTTGATTTGTCCTCAAGCTGACTAGGGTTACAAGTATTAAGTTGTTAACTATTCTTCGATAGATGGTGTTGCCTGACTCATAAATAATTCTCGGGATTTTCATTTTCCTTTGTAAAAGTTAAGTACTTATAGGGAAATTTTAATATTTCGTTTACTTTTATATCTATATAAATTCAAAGTTTTTACACATATTCACTTTTACATACATAGGTACGGTCGGCAGCATAATTGCAGACCCACCGTAGAGTTTTAAAATTACTGTTATTGGAATGTTTTCATTGTAATAATTTTTGTTTGAGTTAAAAGATATAAAACTTTAACTAAAGCAGGTGCCTAGAAACTTGCTTGTGTTGAAAACATTCTCCTTTATATTTTAAGTGGGTAGATATTTATTGTAATATAATTATTTATGTGTTTCTTACACCACATGGCCTACCAGTTAAGCTAAACATACCTTCTACATCCTAAGGTTGCCTGGAAGAAATCGCTTTAAGCGACAAGGTCGCCTGTTTGTACAATTTTATAAGCTTTCTTGTATTTTTCAATGTTTTGTGTGTTGTACAAATAAAGTGTTTATTTATGTATCATAAAACAACCGTTTTGGAGCTCTATGGTGGGTCTGCAATTATGCAGCCGACCGTACATATCTACTTTATATTTTGGTAGGTAGGTAAATGGTTTGTAACGAACATTAAGCAATATTAAACTTGTAAGATATTTCTTCAAGTACAAAAATGTCATCTGTTACAATTACTCACTTATTTACCTTAGTATAATAGGTATAATTAATGTCCCACATTATTTTATCAGCAGTGGAATGTTTCTTTTGTAAATTAAACTCGACTCAAAGGCACTTAACAACGGTTAAACCGTATTTAAATGCATATTAATGAAAGTAATATCTAAACGGTCTGCTCGGCGGCCATTTTGTCTCATATCTCGTTTCCCGCCATTACTGTGGGGTAACCACACGTTCAAGAAAGATAATCCGAGAATTGGTTCTATGGTAGAGGGGAGAAAGTATGGTGTCTCCTTTCTTTGGTCTTGTGTTTATTTAATTTGTAATTAAGACAGGAAGAAAACTATTAAGTTTGTCTGATGTTTTTGTTTCTGAAAAATATTTATTATTATTCTACTGGCTATATTATCTACCCAGGTACATAAGTACTTAACGTATTTACCTAGCTAGGGACTAACCATAAACTTTCTAGACTCACACGATCTGTAACATACTTATTAATTATTTAAAAAAATGAAGACCTGGAAAAATAAGAGCTAGGTTTATTACCTAGTAAAAGCTCTAAATGTTTTCTAACTAATCTTAGAAAGAGCTAAGTATTTACCTATCTCGCACATTGTTTTGAAGTCAATTTTACCATAGTAAAGTCGATATAAGTAGGTAAGTACCTACCCAAGTAGCTACTTACTTGTGTATGTACTTATTTATTATCTAGATAGATATGCCTACCCATAATCTTATATATAAAAATGAATCGCAAAATGTGTTGGTAAGCGCATAACTCAACAACGCCTGGACCAATTTGGCCAATTCTTTTTTTGTTGTGTTTGTTATTGTCAGGAGAAGGTTCTTATGAAAGAAAAAATTAAGGAAATTTCGTAGAAAATTATTACGCGGGTGAAACCGCGGGGCTCAGCTAGTAAATAATATATTTAAGTAAGTAGCATAAATAAATGACGTGGAAAATTCTGTAGTTCGAAGATGGCCAGTTGCAAATGCCCATTGCAAATATAGGTACCTACCTAAGGTATATTTTTTGCATGATGCCGCTTATCATCCCTAAATTTTGATATAAAATCTGTAACTTACGATCAATCTATCGATTCTGTGAACCGAAGGAGTCTGCCCCATGCATTGCCGCGATAAAGCGGGCCGGCCTAAGTAAATAACGAAATTCTGACGCATCTGCCTTTAGAATAGGGGCTCACGCAATCATTGGAGTAGGTACAGTACAGTCAGCAAATAAACAAGCTTTGAACGTCGCCGTGGTAAGATTAAGTTCGATATATAAGTACGTACGGATGTGGAAATCTTTTGGGACATCTGCCGTTGAGTATTTGAAGGCTTTTGGCGCCGTTTGTTGGTCCAAAATGGATTTTTAAAGAAAACAAACTTTGGATAGTGGTTTATAATAACATTTTTTATCACAGTTGCTCATAAAGTGGATCTTATTAAACCGCTTTTAGGCTCATAATGCAACGTATTATACACGCGTGCGATAAAAAAAAATCCAACTAGTGCTAAAATAATACGTTATCCCGATATGTCAAATACGTATCTTACTGCTAATGACATATAGTAGATGAAACATTCTAAAGGACATCATTCAAATCGTACCCAAAAATTAAGGTGCCGGCCAGAAAAAAAAATGTTTCTATCTTGTAGAGAATAACATTTTAAACAATGTTTACTAAGGCAACAAAGAGCTACGATCAACCATCGTTGAGTTATTTTACATTGAAAACCCAAAAAAATGCATTTTGTAGACCACTTTTAAGATATTACTACAGAAAAAATATAAAAATAAGTAGTAAATGGATAAGCTTTGTCTGTTTTTATTATATTTATATACATAGGTATATCCAATAACCCTTTCAGAAGTTTTAGTGGGATCTTAAAAGTGGTCAAATGGATCTCTATAAAATGCATTTTTTGGGTTTTCAATGTAAAATAACTAAACGATTTTTGATCGTAGCTCTTTGTTGCCTTAGTAAACATTGTTTAAAATGTTATTTTCTACAAGATAGAAAAATTTTTTATTACTGGCCGGCATTTTTTTTGTGGGTATTTTTTGTTAGAAACATGAATGATCTCCTTTATCTGGGTTATACTGTTTTGATGTATAGAAAAAGGTACCATCCAAAGAGTTTTTAAGCCTTGCTGGCTTAAAACTTTTTGTTGGTACCTTTTTTCTTCTTTTCAAAAGGTTGTCTCTAAAGTCTGATAACGAACGATAATATTACGTGATGACGTCTTTGAAAATAATTAAAAATTGAGTTTTGTTTTTATTTTGTTTTTTTCTTTAGTTACATAAATATATTTTTTCCGTACCATTATATTCTGTTTTTAACCGCCGACGCAAAAACAAATGAAAAAACCCTAAAAAAAATTGTATGACAGACGCTGTATAGGTTAAAAGCCTTTTGCCTAGCCTTTCGGGAGTGTAATAAACAAAAAATAGTAAACATAACCTAAAATTCTTAAAAACTTTTTATTATTAAAATTTTAACAAGTCTTTTTTTTATTCGCAACTGTGATAAAAAACGTCGTACGATACACGTGTGAATTGATCATTCCATCTCGGCTTTTGCCACGCTCGCGTTCCGCTCGCGCGTCATAAACCGCCTCTATGGAATGATCAACTTTCCACACTTGTATCGCAATGTACTATTGTGTATTTATAATAACATTTTGTGTATTGATATCTTAAGTCTATTGAAGCCTACATAGTTTTTCTTAAGTTATACCTTTTACTAAATAATATTGCTAGTAGTAAAAATTAGGTACCATGTTAGTTTAAATTCCATAATGTTGCAAATGTGAGGATAAAACGTCATTGTATATATACGTTATACCTACCTATAAAATTTGACGTTCGTACCCTTGGTTATACCTTATTAGTAACGGATATTATAAGAAAAGAGACTGTAGCTAATCCAACCTCTTTGCTAGATAGTCGAGTTTATAACACATGATTTTCCTTCAACTATATTATGTTTTTATTTGGGTTTGAAATTATCTATGAAAGTGTTCTTTATGAATTAAGGGTCAAATATTGATTCACTGATATCTAAATTTGTAATTGTTTCAAAGCCTGATAAAGTTTTTAGTAGTTATTTGGAAATTTAGTTCTAAATGTGCGTTCCACAAAACATTTCTAACTCAATATTTTAAAGAAAGAACTATTAATTTTTGTACGTCGAAACACCCATAAGATGCTTTGTCTAATTTATAACAAAACTTAACACATTAAGAAGGCTTTTGAACCAAATCTAACAATTTATGTCGTGCAAGTTGGAACCTTGCTGAAACTTAAGTACAACTTACGTAGGTACGCGGTTCTACTTGGTAACTTGGGTGCGCTAAGTAGATTAACTGCCTATAAATTTAAGTGACCTCGTTTTAGTAATTTGTCATTGTTCTATGTTATGTACAATCAACGTTCAGAAGTCCACCGGCACCGTAATGTTCACAATCCTGTGCAGCACTATTTGAACATTATAACAACGTAATCTGTAAATCAATCCCACGTCGGTTGGTGTAGCGGGTGGCGGCTTATACCACTCGGCTAACTAAATACATAGCTAACATGTTGAAAATAATAATCACACTGAGTACTTTTAATTCAATTATTTATGTTTGTGTGTAACGTCTATTAGAAGAAGGTCGTAAGGTCCAATACTTGTTGATAGTGTTATGGTAGCAAACTGATAGTGGACTTTTGACGCATACTGTACCTTCCTACTTCGTTAGGCACATTCATACTACATTGTGTTAAGAAATTAAAACTTTGTAGTCTAGTATTTCCTAGAAAATGTTACAATTTAGGCATTGTGTTTGTTATACATTTTGATCGATAGGCGATTTACTAGGTATACTTAGGTAGGTAATTTGCTGTGTAGGCAATTTACTTGGTAGACGAGTTGAAAGTTAGACACACTAAATTTTACACACACAATAAAGGATAATTACTATAAAGGATAATAAAGTTACACACACAATAAAGGATAATTAATTACTATTAATCCAACTTAAAATAATTATCTACTAAACTAGGTATATTAGCCTAGCTCTACCATCTATCTTATACTAGCGACCCGCTCCGGGTTCGCACGGCTATATTATGCATGTGTTATACATATAAACCTTCCTCTTGAATCACTCTATCTATTAAAAAAACCGCATCAAAATCCGTTGCGTAGTTTTAAAGATCTAAGCATACAAAGGGACATAGGGACGGCGAAAAGTGACATTATTTTATACTATGTAGTGATAGTGATTCTTTTCTTGAATATCTAAAAAGAAAAAACGTTACAGTGATCAATTAACGCTTCAAACCAATGGACAAATCGTTCAAAAATGTACCAAACAGATAGCTATTAGTATGTCGTAGGCATCAGTTAAGAAAGTATTTTGCACATGAACGAAGTCGCGGGGAAACCTTGTCTACTATGCTTACGTAAAATAAGTTTACGACACAAAAACCCACCTACACAGCAATAAGTAAGTACCTACCTATAGCGAATTAATTCCGCCTTTCCCATACCCACAGCCCATGGTCATAAATAAAGACCTCGCTTGTGCAAACACACGGCAAGTACGCAAACAACATAAAACACGGAATGATTGCAATTAAAAACGCATTGACCGGTCACGTGGCGACCGCCATCTTGGAATTGATGAACGTTACTCATGAATTTATACTTGTTGTTTATTTGAGCGGGAATTAGTTTCAGGCGATTATTGTTTTAGATTTTCAGGCATAGAGACGGGTTAAAAGTGCCATCTTGTCCTGTAAACTTTAGATTTGCCTCGTCTTTTCGTAAAGTTAGAGAACATATTCATAAATATCTTAAAAGCTTTTATGTCATAATTCTTTTAACTATCTTCATTTAGATATTAGTTTTATGAGGGATTAAATACAGAAAACATAATAGAATATCCTTCTTATAAAAGCTTTTCATTTTCATTTTTTGGACAAATTATTAAATTTCTGTGTGTGTCTGTCTGGAGCATCGTAGTTCCCGAACAGATGAACCGATTTTGTAGTTTTTTTTTTTTTGAAAGGAGAATTATAAGTAGTTAAACCTTCCTCCTGGTAGTACCTTACTCTTTCTATTTTCAAAACAGATTCAGAACACTGACAATTTTTATATTTTTAAAATAAATCTCTATCAACAAATCTAAGCATAAAAACACTATCCCCTCATCCCAGTTATGCCTCGATATCGCGAATGACCCCGGGGCTTTGTTTACATTGGTGCTAGTCGATTAAAGTAAATAAAATATCGAGAGCTCTCTGTGCAGTCGATATCGGCTCTAAAAATATACTGAACACTAGCTGTGCCCCGCGGTTTTCACCCCTGTTAATTTAGAAAGAAGAAAGAAAGAAAGAAATAAAATTTTATTTTTTGAACACATAAAAAAAGCACAAGAAAAAAGTTAGGACAGCACCCAGAATAAAGGTTTCGTCCTCAGCACGATGCTAAAGCTAGAAGCCTCATCGCTGATTTTCAGGAAGATGATTTGAGGAATAATCTTCTAAAATTATATTACCTACATAACACCTTCGAAATAATTAATTATTTTACCATAAAAGCTAGGAACATGCTCTTGCGTTTTTTTTAGAACTTTTAAAGGGCGAAATTCCGTCATACAAGGTATATGGGTAACTTTATAACCGTAGCTCGAATACGCAACGAAAGCTCTCAAAAGGAATTTTATTTCCTATTTTATTATTTCCTAATTTTTTATTGATGTTGTGCTCCTATTGACCGTAGCGTGATGGTATATGTAGCCTATACCTTTCTCTTTAAATGGACTATCAAACAAACATATTTTTCTATTCGAACCAATATAGTTTCTAAAATTCAACCTAACAAACTAACAAAATCTTTAGCTTTCAATATTAAATAAATATTATTAAATACATATATTACTCGATTTAGAAATGTTTCATACTTTAAAATCGATGTGTATTTTTTTTTGTTGGAAGTAGAATGCTCAGTTTTAGGCTGTTTGTTAAAATTGTATGTACCTACCTAAGTTTTGCCTGCAATAATGACTATACTTATCTTGATAGATAAGTATTCTACCTACCCATCAAATTCCATCATCATCATCATCATATCAGCCCATACACGTCCACTGCTGGACATAGGCCTCCCCCATATGACGCCACAAACAGCGGCCCTGAGCCGCCTCCATCCAACGAATACCGCTACAATGTCGTCGGTCCACCGGGCAGCTGGTCTCCCAACACTACGTTTCGCGTTGCATAGCGGCCGCCACTCGAGAACCTTTACTCCCTAGCGGTTGTCAGTTCTGCAATATAAATGACCTGCCCATTGCCGCTTCAGCTCAAATTGCTTATTCATATATATCTATCGATAGGTAAGCTTTTGACCATTATCTCACCCGATGGTAAGTGACGGTGCGGTCTAAAAATATAGGTAACACATGTGCCTAAAAGATAAGACCTATATACGCGTTACTTGAAGACCCCACAAATAAAGGTCGCCTTCGAGGGACTCTAGTGAAGAGAGACGGCAGTGGAACGCCAACTTTTCCGACCCCTTCTCCTTTTTATACTATCTTTCTATATTGACGACCCAGTTGGCACAATCGTCACCATGCAGGACTGCCAAACACCGGGTTACGGGTTCGATTCCCGCCACGGACAAGTATTTATGCTTAAAAATTTGTCTGTGGCCTGGTTGTTTCTATGTATTAGGTACATGTATATATTTACAAAAGAAAAGTATATAAGTAGTAGGTATATCCGTTATCTAGCACCCATAATACAAGTCTAGTTATTTAGCTTGGGGCTAGATGGCGATGTGTGGAATGTCCTGCAATATTTATTTTTTATTATATAAGCGACGATTTGAAAACCTTCCTTTTTTTGAAGTCGGTTAAAAATAGTAGGTATTTATGAGGGGGTTGCATTGATTTTCAGGAAAATCAATGCAAGCAAATTAAACTGAGCAAATTAAAGACCCCATGAGTTTCTTATGTCTTCTTCTCATTGGTGCCGTTCCGAAGGCACACATCCTAACTTAGTTTTTAAGACTCTTCTAAGTGATTTCATGCAAATTGTATATGATTCCAAATGAATAAAGAGATTAGATTTGATTTATTTATTTATTTACTTTAATTGTAACATTAGAGTTCTGAATTTTGATCAATCAATGCCCTCATCAAACTACAAAATAGCCTCCGTTTATTAAAAAAATATGAGGCATAGATAAAGTAATAATCTTGAACAATAACCAGCTAAGCTTCACAAAATGTAAATCCCAACCCCGCCCCTTGTAATAAGTTTTTTTTTATTTATAGGCCTATAGCCCAAAGCGGTAATATCGGGTAAGATTTGGATGATCCGAGCAAAGGGCCGGATCACCCCGGGGCGAAGGCGAACATGCGATTTTATGCACCGCACCACCAATTGAATGTTGGTACAATCACCGATAAAAGTATTTTAAATATTCAAAAATCCTCATTAAGTATTTATATGAGTTACTATTAATCTAATATGGTTTAATTTGCCTGATACACAGGAATTTCTAGATCAGGCATGTGGTGTCTCTTGTTCTCTTTTATATTTATACTAGCGACCCGCTCCGGCTTCGCACGGCTATATTATGCATGTATTATACTTATAAACCTTCCTCTTGAATCACTCTATCTATTAAAAAAACCGCATCAAAATCCGTTGCGTAGTTTTAAAGATCTAAGCATACAAAGGGAAATAGGGACATAGGGACGGCGAAAAGTGACTTTATTTTATACTATGTAGTGATATATATTATTTATTGTTATTATCTATCTATATAAATAAAAATCAATTGCTGTTCGTAGTCTCGCTAAAACTCGATTATGGCTAAACCGATTTAGATGATTTCGGTTTCTAAATGTACCTATGTCATAGTCCAGGGAAGGTTTAAACGGCGGCGAGAAACATCGGACTTACGCGGGTGAAACCGTGGGGCGCAACTAGTTTTATAATAAAAATCATCAAAATAAAAATCAGAAATCTGTTTTTTGTGTGTATGCTTGTTACTCATTCACCCAAACTACAAAATACTGTTGAACCGATTGTGATAAAACTCGGTTGTGTTAGGGACTTGGATTTAAGGTTTACTTTAGAGCCCGCAATTTTCACAAGGCACAGCTTAAGAGGAAAAGGTACCGGCTCTCTCTCCATACAAACGTAGTCGACTGTTTCCTCCCTGGATAATGACACTAGAGTTAATATTTTTGTTGCATAAAACTTATAACTGCCATGACCATATTGACCATGCTATTCTCATCAATATCATTACATAGTATAAAACAAAGTCGCTTTCGCTGTCTGTCCATGTATGTGTGTCTATGTATTCTTAAATCTTTAAAACTACGCAACTGATTTTGATGCGGTTTTTTTATTAGATAGAGTGATTCAATATTTGTGCTAGTGTCATTATCCAGGGAGGAAACAGTCTACTACATTTGTATGGTGAGAGAACCGATACCCTTTTTGAAATGTCACGATTAAATGCGCAGTTTTTTTTATTAGATACTTTTGTCAGTGACTGTACTTTCGTACTTATATTGTGTTTAGTTTTCATGGTAGGACAATTCTTTAGTAATTGTTTGTTGGGCTTGAATGCTGTTGTGATTTTTATTGGAGGGGTTACGTTACGATACGTTTGGTGTTTAGTGCGTTTGATGCTTTAAGCATTTTAGTGAGTGATGATCATTTCAGGACCATTAAAACGGCGTACGTGGAATTGCTTTTTCCATACGATAAATAAATAAATAAATATTATTGTAATAGATCATTTTACACAGCGCCATCTAGCCCCAGACTAGCCTAGTCTGGGGCTAGATGGCGCTATATTATGGGTGCTAGATAACGGATAGACTACATAAATATTTTATTTGTAAATACATCGATACCTACTTAATATACATAGACTAGACACCCAAACCAGAAACAAACAGCTATCCATAGCATAAATACTTGTTTGAGGCGGGAAAAGAAACCGCAACCTTCTGCGTCGCAAGCGGGTGTTCTCCCGACGCGCTACAGGCAGAGGTCGAAAAAAAGAATAAAGAAAGAATTGAATTATAGAATAAAAAAAGAAACATTAACTAATGTAGCTACAAATAGAAATAAGATATAGAAATACTCCTAAAGTAATCGTTATTTTCTTCATAAAGGTCCTACTATTACTGTACCTACACTGTTCACTCTTCACAGATTGAAATATTGTCGAATACTTAATTTGTCAAATGAGCTCCAACATGCTTTTTTTTTTTTTTTTTTTTTTTTTTTCTCTTGTTTGGCCCCACAACGTTATGCCATTTTCATCTTGTTCTTCATTTTCAGCGGGATTTTTTTTTTTCAGTTATGGCTTCGCACGGTTTGTGCATATAGCCAGTATCAAGTAATATTTTGCATCAAGTTATGGCCCGATTTACAGAAATCGGGCTCAAAGTGTTTCAAGATGGTCAAGTCGTCAAGTCACAGTTTGTCAAGTCAGGGGTCATAGTAAAGCGGTGGCTACTTTACTATAACCTTGTAGGAGATTTTGGAGGCAACGAGAAAAGTCCATGTTTGACACTGATTTTTACTTTTACTACACTTGTGCACTTTCACGGAACTAAATTAGATAACTTTCCACCAGAATTATACAATTTAACTCGGTTTACAACTAAGTTTCGTGTAAATAAAACTGCAGCACGACATGTTGTTGGCTCGTTCCCGCCAAAAACTCTAACATGCTTTAGATTTTAAATTTATGTTTGACTTGCTCTAAACTTTAGAGCAAGAAAATAAAAAAGCATATTATAATTTGTTTTTAATCGATAGACATTTGCCAAGATGCTCCAAGATGCCGATGTTCTGTCTAGTCTCTACATTTGAATCTCATATAGCTGATATAATCACACCATGGTTTACAAGTTTAAATTCCCATAAATTTACCCGTTTTTTCTACTTCTTAGAATTTGTCTACGAAAGGAAATATTTCAAGATACGAGACATACAGAGTTTACATTGTGAGATAAGCGATGTAGCGGATGCCGACGTGTTTGCTTATGTAGATAGCTTGCTATGTTATAAGTAGGTATACCTACCTAATATTCAATTTTGAATGGGCGTATGTACTGTGCGCCCTTAGTCCACAATCAGTTTGCTACAATAATACTATCAACAAGTATTGGACTTACGACCTTCTTCTAAAAAACGTTACACACAAACTTAAATACTTGAATTAAAAGTACTCAGTGGTATTATTATTTTCAACATGTTAGCTATGTCTTTAGTTGACCAAGTGGTATAAGCCGCCAACCGCTACACCAACTGACGTGGGTTTGATCTACAGGTTACGTTGTTTTATTGTTCAAATAGTGCTGCACAGGATTGTCAACGTTATGGTGGTCAGAGACTTTTGACCGTTGATTCTACTAGTTTTACTAAGGTGGTAAATTTCGAAACTATTTCTAGGAAATAGCTTTAGTTAAGTTAAGTACTAGCTTTTGTCTGCGTAGGGTTTGAATTTTTCAAAATCCTTTCTTACTATGTCATGGCAGTTTTATGTTTTATGCGCCAAAAATATTTGCTCTAGTGTCATTATCCAGGGAGAAAACAGTCGACTACGTTTGTATGGAAAAACCCCCGGTACCCTTTCCTTTTAATCCCGATCCGTCCAGTAGTTTGTAGATACGTCAGTCAGTCAGGATTTTAAAATGTATTTATAGCAAAAAAAAAAAAAAAATTGCAATTATAAAATGACCTTTACCTTTAAATCTTTAAAATTTTATGCAGTTTGAGCTTTAATTCAATTTACATTAAGTGCATATTCTTATTCTTTTTTCAAAAGTTTTATTAGTACGAAAGTTTGTACCATGGAGGTAGGACTAGTTTATACCTACCTACTTTAATATATGAAGCTTTAAAGCGTTTTTAAGCTTTTCGTTTTTTGTTTCTTTCAAATGTGTTTTGTGTGTTGTACAAATAAATCAATCTATCTACTTTACTGATGGACATGACCATGCAAACGGGAAGTCCCATTAATATTTCGTAATTAAATATTCATGAGACTAAAAACCAATAGCTAATGTGTTTTTTAAATCTTATCTGTTTACATACTAACTAAATACATAAAATATAATGAATAATGTATTGTGAATACACACAAAATGCTACCAGCTTATGTAGGCGTGGCATTTCTTGCTACACCTATACCGGTCATTCATAATCGTTGTTTGTGCTGATTGGCTGCAAACAAAGGTTGTTTCAATCGTAGAGCCTTATTGAGGTGGCATAATGTGGCCTTAAGACTTTGCCACCCATGATGCTGAAAAAAAAGAAGTACTTAACAATTATTTTTGTTTTTATTAAGGTAAAGATTGTCGATGCCATTATGCCATAAAGATAGTTTTTAGGATTCCGTACCTCAAATGGTAAAAAAGGAACCCTTATAAGATTACTTTCATGTTTTCTTTTTGCTTGCTTTTTCTATCGGGATAGTGTCAGTTTTTCTATTAGTATCGGTATACCTAAACGCGGGAACTTATGCCGCCTTGGCTTTCCGTTTTTAATTTAATTTAAGATATACTCTTTGTTATAGCTGTTGGTTCTCCAAATAAATAAATAATAATTTAGACGTACCTAATTATGCACTATGCAGCCTCAATTTTAATCATCATTTTCTTAACAGTAATTAAAAAGTTTGCTTGGTAGGAATTGTTCTTAAAAGGGATTTCTAATAAGGCTTACTACTTGATAGAAATTGTTCTATTTCTAATAAGGCTTCTGAATACTAGTTCCATTATGTCTCGACATAGGTAGACCCAGTTTACTAAAGGATTTAAAAAAACTAATAGATAAAATAGACGAAGTCTGTAACGAGGTTGTAGGTATTGGCTAATAATGAAACCTTTTCCCTGAAAAGGCGTTGAAGAAGAAAAAAAATGGTTGTTGGAATAAGATCTCACCGCCGCCGCCCGTGCCGCGCGCTATCCATCGAGTGATTCGAAACTTAACTTAGAAAAAAAAAACAAATCTGAGTAAAGTCCATTGGTTGACGATTTCTTAAAGCTTTTAAACTTAAACTTTTTAGTTTTTAAACTTTTCCATTTAACTAGACACTACGTGGTGGCACATGGTAACTTCGAACAAAAATTATTTGTTTGCAAGGAGGTTAGGTTTTAAGTTCCTATGTACCTATATGTGTAATAGCATCAGATGCTGATGAATAATATGAGAAACAGGTGACTTTAAGAGGAAAGGGTACCGGCTCTCTCTCCATACAAACGTAGTCGACTGTTTCCTCCCTGGACAATGACACTAGAGCAAATATTTTTTAGCATAAAACTTATAACTGCCATAACCATGCATGTTTTTTTTTGTTTTTTAACTTTTAACTTCTATGATAGATAGAAAATGAAAAAAATCAAGACATAGGGGCATAGTCATGGCAGTTATAGGTTTTATGCAACAAAAATATTTGTGCTAGTGTCATCATCCAGGGAGGAAACAGTCGACTACGTTTGTGTGGAGCCGGTCGGTACCCTTTCCTCTTAAATCCTCATATTTTTTTTCTATTTGTGCACATTACTGCACATGCTCAAGAATCGCCATGCCATAATTCTTCGGGGACAAGCAGGAACGAGGTAGCAGTATTTTGTTCCTATTTGTCCCTGAATTAAAATTCGAGGACAAGGTCTGCCTGTCCTTACTTTACTTAAAACCTTAAACTATACAAATCGTACAGTGCATAATTCATGACTCGTTCACTTACTGAAAGTTTCTCAGAAGACAAGTTGATCGAACGCAGCCCAACGACCAGACAAGCCTGTGTAAACACATCACGAATTAGTTCAAATTATGTGCGCCTCCCCCCGCACCCTGCACCCTCCATCCACCCTGCACCGAATCAATATTTGTTGTCCGTACTCTTCTGCCTTAATGTAACACGCACAATACTCACACACTACCTTACCAACTCAATTCCAAACCATAACGCAATCTCATAAAGGTCAAAATACTCTGTGCTCTTTGTTATCTTTTAAGATGTTTCTCAGTGAAGTAGCGAGGTTTCATCCCTATATATCTATCTCTATTAGCGCAATGTCGTCTCTCTCTTGCACGTTTTCCGCGGATTCTGTTCAATTTTATATGTATTGTGGATATTTTTTAAATAAGATTATGTTACGGTTATGACGAACAAAAAGCTCTAATTTTAAATTTAGAGTTTTTTATCATTTCAGCCCTAAAAGGAACTCACATGCGAAGTTTCAGACTTGTAGCTTTTGCAGTTTCAGTGATTTCATAATGAGTATTTTTCTCTATTATATGTTTAAGCAAAAACATTAAATTAAACACTGGCTTTATGCCTAAGTCGTAAGGCAAAAGCAAAATGAAAAAGAAAAACAAATATGTAGTATACTATTTTTTAAATATAATTTCGTGTTCGCAAAACTACACATAAAATTATTATAAAACTCGCATATCTTTATTGAATATTCATAAAGTGCTGTTAATTGCTCAAGTCTGCAAATACAAGGAGAGAGCGACTACGTTTCTTGGAGGCCCCAGATATAGGGTTGACACTGTTAGAGAAAATTATATAAAACAAAGGAAAATAACAGCTGTTCAAATTAAACATTGTAATAAAATAAGCCTATAAAATAAATAAATGGATTTTCATTGCATTTATCAGAGCGATGTTAGGCTAGTGGTAGAACCTTGACTTTCATTCCTAAGGTTGTGGATTCGAATTCCAGCCGGCCGTGCACCAATGGTTTTATTAACAAAAAAGGTTTTTTTATTTTTTTAGTTATCTTAAGTATTTTTGGTTACTTATGATAGGTCAGCGTTAGATATCTATCACACACTGATGATGGGCCTGATGGTAGGTGACGATGCGGCCTAAGATGTAGCATGCTTTCCTAGAAGCTACCTATAACTACCAAGATACGTATCCGCTTTCCTAGATACCTATTTTTGTTATGTCAAATCTGACAGATTGGCAATCCGTCGCACAATATCGCGATCAGTAGAAGGGGAGTAGAGAGGCTTTTGCCCTACAGTGGGACACCACATGCACATAATCTATACTAATATTAAAAAGCTGAAGAGTTTGTTTGTTTGAACGCGCTAATCTCAGGAACTACTGGTTCGAATTAAATTTCTTTTTGTGTTAGATAGTTCATTTATCGAGGAAGGTTATAGGCTACTTTTTATATTGATATTCCCATGGGATCGGGAGTTGCTCGGGTGAACCTCGGGGCGCAGCTTGTAAAATATAATAATTTACTGTAAGTTTCGTAGTGATGTATATATTTTGTATTCCGTTTATTTTTATAAAAATCTATAGGTACTTACCTAAGATAATAAATGAATGACATAAAAAAATATTATTTTATTTTCGAGTTCTTCACTGACAGCCCTAACCCCCCACCATGTCCCATAGCAAAAGGCCAACCCCTGCACACATACAAACGAACACACACATCGGCCCGTAGAGCGCGCGCAACCGGGAAAACTACGGCTTTTACGTACCAATTGTGTACAATAACGCAAACGTAGACTATGCTGAAAATATAGACACTGCAATGGCTACTCTTCATAATATTTTAAACCGGCATAAACCAGTTACTAGAAATACATCATCTGTGAAAATATCAACTCTCTAGCTATCATGGTTCATGAGATACAGCCTGGTGACAGACGGACAGACGGACGGAAGGACAAAACCAGTTACTAGAAATACATCATCTGTGAAAATATCAACTCTCTAGCTATCATGGTTCATGAGATACAGCCTGGTGACAGACGGACAGACGGACGGAAGGACAGCGAAGTCTCAATAATAGGGACCCATTTTTACCCTTTGGGTACGGAGCCCTAAAAAGACTCATATACAATTGATCAATAAAATTATTTAGGACTAAGAATTTTGTATTTACCTATAGATAGAACCATTGCTGCACTGCCAACATCGGGATTTAGACCCAGAATTTTCGGATTAAAAGTCTACAACTAACAGTAAGGCAATACTGCTCTTTTAAAATAAGGCATTTCTACCGAAAGCCCTTTAAATTGGTTGTATAGGTGTTATGCAAGCCTAATCATTAAGCAAAAAGGACCTAAAGAAGCTAAGAGGTCTATAGTTGCGGCATAGCAAGGCATTTCTATTCGCTCCGTATCAGAAGCTCTATCAAGGAAAATGACGTACTTAGGTATCAGAACATCATATTAAAACGTCTATTATGGTGGCCAATATATTGAGTGGCAAAACGACTTCCTAGTAAAACGTTTTGCCGATTTTTGACGTTAAAATACATCAGTCATCGTTCTGAAATATTCAAGTATACTATTCATAAAACGCGTGTTGGTTGTGTGCGCATCTATTTACGCGTCGAGTAAATATGTACCCGCTCCGTTTGTGGAGGCTGCATTAATAATTCAATCGGAGCTCGCTCAGCTCAGGTAGCGGTATAAACGATTTTTAACTCCAAACCAAACTGATTAATCTGAGGCGCCATCGTCGCCATGTTATTCCATTTTTGAAACCACAAAAAACATTCTTTTTATAAATTTTTTTGGTTGCTGAAAAGCAATATTGCTGTCTCTTATTTTGCTAACCGTACATAAATTCTTTCTGAACTAGAGCTTAATTTATCTTTTTGTTTCACTAAAAGTGCAGTAATACTCTTTAACGAAACGTTGTCTTGGAGTTTTGAAGTAACGAGACAACTTGAAAAAGATATGCAATATGTACAAAATACCAAAATATCGTATAGGTACACTTACTAGATTTATAATAACATAAAAAATCCTTTTCAAGCAAAAATTCGTAAAACCGATTTAGAATTTCATAATTCATAAAATAATTAAAAAGAACTTAACAAAAAGTTTGATGCAAATCCGGATTGATTAGCTGTTGAAATTGAATAATAAAAATTCTTTTCTCTTTTAGTTTTAGTCTAAAAATGTAGCAGTATTTTTCTTTCGTATCCGATTTTCCACCCAATAGGTACTTTTAAAAGGCGATAATCCTTAATTTACATTTATTTTTCCAAGTCTAACAAAGTTAAGAAGGAAGCACTTCGTAATAGGTCGATAATGAAATTATTAGGCGTCCCTTGACTTTTGAATAAAAATTCGAATTTTACTTGGAAATTCTATTGAACGTTGATTAAACTTGATTAAGTGAGTAGGTAAGAATCGAGTGTTTTCGATTTCCAAGATCTTGTAATTTTTTTTACGACTAGCCCCGGTTTCTCCCGTGGAAATTCCATTCACATGAGAATTCATACCGGATAAAAAATAGCCCAATATGGATCCTTGTAGATACAAGTTTTATGAAAACATACATACAACCGAATTGAGAACCTCCTCCTTTTTTTGAAGTCGGTTAAAAATCGGTCCAATAGTTTCAGGCTACAATTATTTTTCTTGTTTCCCCAAAAGTCCTAAGCAAGAAGCAAGCCATAACTTCGGTCTACGACCGAAGAAAGAAAAATATAAAAACTTGTGCATATAGCTAATGGCTTATATTAGCTATATGCACAAGTCAAGGCAAAACCTGAAAAAAAGGTTTTTATATTTTTCTTTCTTCGGTCGTAGACCGAAGTTATGGCTGTGCACCTGCACGCAATAAAAAAAAGGTTGTTAGAACTACAATGTATGTTAACAATACCAGCTGATTGAGTCGGAGTAACTAAACGAAGTAAGTTCTAAGTGTTTAGCACATCTGTTGTTCTGCATGCGGAATCTGCTAAGTTATCAAGCCATTAACTACCTATATGCACAAGTCAAGCCAATACCTGAGAAAAAGGTTGTTGGAACTACAACGTATGTTAACAATACCAGCTGATTGAATCGAAGTAAGTAAACGAAGTATGTGTTGAGCACATCTGTTGTTCTGTGTGCGGAATAAATTAGGTTATATATGTCATTAGCTATATGCACAAGTCAAGCCAATACCTGAAAAAAAAAAAACTTGATAGAACCACAATGTATGTTACCAATACCAACTGATTGAATCGGAGTAACTAAACGAAGTATGTGTTGAGCACATCTGTTGTTCTGTATGCGGAATAAATTAGGCTATCTAAGTCATTAGCTATATGCACAAGTCAAGCCAATACCTGAAAAAAAGGTTGTTGGAACCACAACGTATGTTAACAATACCAGCTGATTGAATCCGGGTCGCAATTCTCTGTAACCTCGACTCCACTCTGACTCGCTAGTCGTTGTACCTACAAGCAGACACCCCGCGAACATTTCTTTGTCAAACACTAATATTTGAACCGCTCGACACGATTACACTAGCCTGCTTTGTATGACCGAACGATTTGCGTTGCGATACCTTTGTTTTGTTAATGTTTTGATTGGGATTAGGGTAGTGGGTGTTTTATGTTAGATTAGCGTGATAGGTCTTTCACAATTTATTTATTAAATACTAGCGACCCGCTCCGGCTTCGCACGGCTATATTATGCATGTATCCTACTAATATTATAAATGTGAAAGTTTGTGTGTATGTGTGTATGTGTGTGTGTGTGTGTGTATGTTTGTTACTCCTTCACGCAAAAACTACTGGACCGATTGCGTTGAAACTCGGTATTTAGATATCTGAGTACCTGGATTAACACATAGGCTACTTTTTATCCCGATATTCCCACGGGATCGGGACTTACGGGATTATACTTTCACACAAAAAACTTCTGGACCGAATGCGTTGAAACTCGGTATGTAGATAGCCAAAGACCTGGATTAACACATAGGCTATTTTTAATCCCGATATTCCTACGGGATCGGGACTTACGGGATTACTCCTTTACGCAAAACTACCGAACAGATTGCGGTGAAAATCAGTAAGTAGATAGCTGGAGACCTGAATTAACACAAAGGCTACTTTTTTCCCGATATTCCCACGGGATCTGGACTTACGGGATCAGGACTCAAAATATATTTTAAAAGGTTGTAGTTGGGCGGAGGCGGAGAGAGTGATGAAGGGGAGAAGGGTAAGAAAAATAAAAAGGGGGAGCACAGGAAAGGGGGAGGATAGGAAAGAGGAAGAGGATGTAAGAGGGAAGAGACGAAATGGGGAGAAGAGGAAAGGGGGAGGAGAGGAAAGGGGAAGACAGGAAAGAGAAAGGGTATGAAAGAGGGAGGGGACGAAATGGGGAGAAGAGGAAAGGAGGAGGAAAGGAAAGGGGGAGGAGAGGAAAGGCGGAGGAGAGGAAAGGGGGAGGGGACCTAACCTAACCTTCTCCATCCGTGACGGTAATTTGTCAAAAAAACATTTCGAGCCTATCTGGACTCCTAGAAATGTAAGCGCTCGCTTCGCTCGCACGTGTTTGCTACTCATTCTGCGACGGTTCCATGTCAGAAAAGCATTCTGGGTCTGTCTGGACTCCTAAAAATCTAACCGCTCGCTTCGCTCGCACGTGTTTGCTACTCATTCCGCGACGGTTTCGTGTCAGAAAAGCATTCTGGGTCTGTCTGGACTCCTTAAAATATAACCGCTCACTTCGCTCGAACGTGTTTGCTACTCCATCCGCGACGGTTTCGTGTCAGAAAAGCATTCTGGGTCTGTCTGGACTCCTTAAATTATAACCGCTCACTGCGCTCGCACGTGTTTGCTACTCCATCCGCGACTGTTTCGTGTCAGAAAAGCATTCTGGGTCTGTCTGGACCCCTAAAAATATAACCGCTCGCTTCGCTCGCACGTGTTTGCTACTCCATCCGCGACGATTTCGTGTCAGAAAAGCATTCTGGGTCTGTCTGAACTCCTTAAAATATAACCGCTCACTTCGCTCGCACGTGTTTGCTACTCCATCCGCGACGGTTTCGTGTCAGAAAAGCATTCTGGGTCTGTCTGGACTGCTTAAAATATAACCGCTCGCTTCGCTCGCACGTGTTTGCTTCTCCATCCGCGACGGTTTCGTGTCAGAAAAGCACTCTGGGTCTGTCTGGACTCCTAAAAATATAACCGCTCGCTTCGCTCGCACGTGTTTGGTCACAATAACTAACGTTACCTACTCCATCCGCGACGGTTCCGTGTCAGAAAAGCATTCTGGGTCTGTCTGGACTCCTAAAAATCTAACCGCTCGCTTCGCTCGCACGTGTTTACTACTCCATCCGCGACGGTTCCGTGGCAGAAAAGCATTCTGGGTCTGTCTGGACTCCTTAAAATATAACCGCTCGCTTTGCTCGCACGTGTTTGCTACTCCATCCGCGACGGTTTCGTGTCAGAAAAGCATTCTGGGTCTGTCTGGACTCCTTAAAATATAACCGCTCGCTTCGCTCGCACGTGTTTGCTACTCCATCCGCGACGGTTTCGTGTCAGAAAAGCATTCTGGGTCTGTCTGGACTCCTTAAAATATAACCGCTCGCTTCGCTCGCACATGTTTGGTCACAATAACTGACGTTACCTACTCCATCCGCGACGGTTCCATGTCAGAAAAGCATTCTGGGTCTGTCTGGACTCCTAAAAATCTAACCGCTCGCTTCGCTCGCACGTGTTTGCTACTCATTCCGCGACGGTTTCGTGTCAGAAAAGCATTCTGGGTCTGTCTGGACTCCTTAAAATATAACCGCTCGCTTTGCTCGCACGTGTTTGCTACTCCATCCGCGACGGTTTCGTGTCAGAAAAGCATTGTGGGTCGGTCTGGACTCTTAAAAACATAACCGCTCGCTTCGCTCGCACGTGTTTGGTCACAATAACTAACGTTACCTTCTCCATCCGCGACGGTTCCGTGTCAGAAAAGCATTCTGGGTCTGTCTAGACTCCTAAAAATCTAACCGCTCGCTTCGCTCGCACGTGTTTGCTACTCATTCCGCGACGATTTCGTGTCAGTAAAGCATTGTGGGTCTGTCTGGACTCCTTAAAATATAACCGCTCGCTTCGCTCGCACGTGTTTGCTACTCCATCCGCGACGGTTTCGTGTCAGAAAAGCATTCTGGGTCTGTCTGGACTCCTAAAAATATAACCGCTCGCTTCGCTCGCACGTGTTTGGTCACAATAACTAACGTTACCTACTCCATCCGCGACGGTTCCGTGTCAGAAAAGCATTCTGGGTCTGTCTGGACTCCTAGAAATCTAAGACCTCACGTTACCTTGACCTGACGTTCCTTCCCTTAACGTCTCGCTTTCCTATAACACCGCTTTCCCTTAATACTGGCATTGCTAAACACAAAAACTACTATACGAATTGTGATGAAAGTCTGTAGCAGGTAGCTAGAGACCCTAACAAATAAGCTACTTCTTATTCCGATATTCCTACGAGACTCGGACTTGCGCGGGTGAAACCGCGGGGCGCAGCTAGTTATACATATAAACCTTCCTCTTGAATCACTCTATCTATAAAAAAAACCGCATTAAAATCCGTTGAGTAGTTTTAAAGATCTAAGCATACAAAGGGACATACAGTCTCTTTTTTTATTAAAACAAAAAATACTTAACTTCCTGTGAGATGAAGTACATAAACTAAACTTACATAAGTATTTTTTATTTGTCAATTTTTATTTTGCATGTAAAAAAAACTGGACACTGCTCGCACTGGTAGCTCATAAAAGGACAGGCACATTATGCACAATTCGTGCTAAGCCATAAAATTTAAAAACACGGAGATAAAAAAATATATCATAGAAGTTCCTTGTTAAAAACCTAATTAATTGTCCCTCTACTTAATTTAATTAGCTAATTACAAATTAATATCGTTTAATTTATAGTGTTAGTCAGCGAGACAAAGCCATGTATGTTCTAGGCTAGTCAGCCGAGTTGAGCGCCCCAGTATCTCTGATAAAATATTTGCAATGTAAGCGGCAGACTTAATATTAAAGTGTCGTTTACACTGTGGGTTTTTCTAGACTTTCTGTCCAATTAATTTTTGGCGTGTAAAATAGGTTAGAAGAGTCAAAACCTCATTGAGAGTATCGGTTGAATTTTTGTAACTGATGTTGCTAATCGAACTTTTTTGTTTTTTTATACCATTCGTCATCACTACATAGTATCAATACAAAGTCGCTTTCTCTGTCCCTATATCCCTTTGTATGCTTAAATCTTTAAAACTACGCAACAGATTTTGATGCGGTTTTTTTAATAGATAGAGTGATTCAAGAGGAAGGTTTATATGTATAATAAATGCATAATATAGCCCTGCGAAGCCGGGGCGGGTCGCTAGTCTAATATAAATGGCTCCAGGCTCTTCAGGGTTCTGAAAAGAGCATGGATTAAAGCCTGTAGGTATACCTAAGTTATCAAGATTAGACGTGAAGGCCAATTTATTATTAACTAGCTGCGCTCCGCGGTTTCACCGCGTAACTCCCGATCCCGTGGGAATATCGGGATAAAAAGTAGCCTATAACCTTCCTCGATAAATGGACTATCCAACACAAAAAGATTTTTTCAATTCGAACCAGCAGTTCCTGAGATTAGCGTGTTCAAACAAACAAACAAACAAACAAACAAACTCTTCAGCTTTATAATATTAGTATAGATTATAGCAACATTGGAACAAAAATTGTTTATTTTGTTTTATTTAGCATTTTTTTATAACCGTCTTCAAAAAAAGAGTCGTTAACGTAGTGGTAGAAACTCTGGGAGCTTGGGGCCCTAGTGCCCATTTATGTTTTAAGGACCTGGTCTTAATGTGGCATCAGGTGAGCGAAGAAGCCGCCAGCCCTCCGGCTGGCGGCTTCTTCGCTCAAAGGGTGAGCCTGGCTATCCAGAGAGGGAATGCCGCAAGTCTCTTGGGGACGATGCCGCATGGAGACGCTGCTGGACGGTGTTTTTTATTTGTGATGTGTATGTACCAATGTTTTTTTTTATTTTTTTTATTAGTGTAATTTTTATTTAAATTTTATTTGAATAAAGACATTCGTTACGAAGTAAAAAAAAAGAGTTTCTCTATTTTGAACCTGCGTGTTTGTTTTAAACGGTTTCATTGAGCTTGCTCTGTTTAGGTCAAAAATGATGGCGAGGCATATACACAAATAGAATAATTATGATAAAATTCTCCGATAATCTAGAAAAAAGATATAAGCATTCAAAGTCACGATGTTTTTCATTTTCTTTATCAGCATTTGACGCCATTACACTTAAACTTCAAGAACCCAACCTAATTGCAAACAAGTAATTTTTATAAATATTTTATTGTATTTTTTTTAAGTTTAAAACTTCTCATGTGAATGTGGCAGAATTTATCGTATCCACCTAGCTCTAAGCTACGTGCTGTATACCTACTGTTAGCTTAGCAAATTTGTATTAAGTCTCACTGCACTGTAGCCTCTTTTTCCACTAAAAACAACAGTTTTATCTGTAATTGCGTGTATTTGACTTTATATCCTTTTTCCTTTGTTTTACTAATTAATATACATATGAGTAGTTTGCGAAATAGTCGTGTCATTATTTTATCTCCTAAGGTTCAAGTAATTTTGTACTATCTTGGACCTCGTAGTATGTAACTGGCACGAAATATGAAACACCATGGAAGTCGCGTCTTGAAGTCGCTTGAGGTTTCAATTTGTCTATACTATAGGTATAGAGCCATAGATAATAATAATAATATAAGCCTTTAATAGATGATTTAAACATGACAAGCAATTTCAATGAATGCTAGGGCTCTTTAATGCTTTAGACATGTACAGTCACATTACCAATTAGCTGAACCCCACGTGACCCAGAACTCACTCGCATATCTGTAAAAAATATAGTATTTACCTATGTTGTTATTTTGTTTATATTGTATACTAGCTTTTGCCCGCGACTTCGTCCGCGCAGGAGTCGAAAATAGTTAAAATAGGATTATTTTTTGTTGATTTCAAATTAGATTGAGTTTGAAACATGTGTGTCAAAATAAAATGTACTTACTTAATTTAATCAAAAGCACTAAGGAGCACATGCTAAGGAGTTCGAGTCGAAGTAAATCGCCTAAAATAACTTTCTACTCTTTTTTAAACCCGGTAGGTAATTAATTTCGTAAAATCCTTTCTTATCGGATGCCTACGTCATACGAAGAACACACCCTACAAGTTTCAGGTTTCTACGATTTAGGCTGTGCGTTGATCCGTCAGTCAGTCAGGACAAAGAATTTTATATGTATAGAGAAGATAGATTTTTGAATGAGATGTATTTTAACTTGGAACACGAAAACCTCGGGTGCACCCAATTCTCTTGGGATGGGATCCAAAATGGGTATACGTCTAAGTACCTAAAGTTCTAAACCAAAAAAATGAATTCTTCTATTTCTGTCTTTCTAACACAGAGCCAATAATGCACAAAACTCTACGATTACCACATGAGTAAATCTTTAATCATATCGTGCTAATTAGTAATTACCTATCTATCATAGTCATCTTTTGTGTTTTTAGGGTTCCGTACCTTAAAAGGTAAAAAAGGAACCCTTATAAGATCACTTTCCTGTCCATTTTAAAAATGAAAAAGGTGTAAAAGTCCTATTCATTTGTTTAGGTATTTTCGTATTCATAACAAAAGATATTTCTTTTAAATTACTTAATAATTAGTATCTACTAACTTTGGGAACTGTGACTTTTGGCAAATTGTTCAAAATTTTATTATTAGGTAGGGCTGAACAGTTGCGCAGAGAGTAATTTTGGCGTATCCTAATAAAAATATAGAGTTTTAAGTGATTCAGTGGCTATCCTATAACAGTTCTATGTTTTAACAAATATCCCGTCTCCAAGATGGTTTAGAAGTTTGGTTAGAAAGCATTATTTGTGCACAGCGCACTTTTGATAAAATCTTAGTCATAACGTTTGGTCAAATACCCCATTTCCGAGACGCCTATGAGATTTGGTGTAAAGGCATATTTCATTTGCCGTAATGTCCTCTATCGACAGGTATTAGCAAACGTATCGCGCAAAAAAAAAATACTATGTCAAGTTCCCAGTACTAAATGGCAAGACACCTTTTTTCAGTTCAATGTTCGAAGTTTTCAACCTCTTAGGTTTTACGTTAACGCTGTCAGCTTGAAGTGACGTCTTACCAATCATAGATTAATGAGCCAATCTAATCAAAAGCACTAAAGAGTATTGATATCAACTTCGAAGCAAATCACTCCCAAAATAACTTTCTTCCCCTTTTTAACCCCGTTAGGGGATGAATTTCAATAAAATACGAAACACGTGTTCCATTAATTCTGTTAAAGAATGTTTACGCAAAATTTGAAATAGATTGGACTAAGGAATCACGTTGTCCAATACAAACTTTGCCCCCCTTTTTCACCCCTTTAGGGGTAGAATTTCGGAAAATTCTTTCTTATCGGATGCCTACGTCATACAAAGAACACACCCTCCAAGTTTCAAGTCTCTACGATCAGCGGTTTAGGCTGTGCGATGATCCGTCAGTCAGTCAGGACAAAGGATTTTATATGTATAGAAGATATAGATAAGAAGATAATACATGCATAATATAGCCGTGCAAAGCCGGGGCGGGTCGCTAGTACTTTGATAAAAGAGATCCAATCAAAGAGTATTTAAGTTTTTAATAACCCCAGCACGCCGCTTCATACACATGTTCATACAAAATTGCTGGAGCGTTGTAATGTTCCAAATTCAAAAAACGCTCCTGCATTGGATTTAATTTTCTTTGACCGCGACACTGGCTATATGCACGATAGTAATAATGCGAAGCCATAATAAAATTATAAATAAAAAAGAGATGGCGCTAGATGCTTCTTTCCGTATGTCAAACTGACAATTTTGACATCATCCCTACGTTCTGTACGTTTTCATGCAAAAATAATAAGGTTTATTTTTTACGCCAAGAAATATCAAATTTTAATTAGTAACATAAATCTACTTGAAATACCTAAACCTCTTCTGATATTTTCTGAACACATTCGTGAAGATTATGTTAAAATCTGTTTCCTAGTTCCCGAAATTAGACTGCACAAACAAAGGTAAACAAATAAAATCAACATTTTCTGAGATGAATGGTAGTTTCGCGAAAACGAAGAGATGGCGCTAGTTACTTGAAATTAAAAAAAATATCTTATTAAATTAATTACTTTATTTTCTAGTTAAAAAATGTGTATATTGCTATGTATTCTTAAAATACATAAGTGTACAAAATTTTTAAGCAGAACAAAAAGAATAATCAACTAATTTGTGATTTTCTAAATTTAAGAAAACCTGAATCGCGCATGCAAGATTTTTTTCTACCGGAGCTATATAAGGTTAGCGAATTCTATAGTGCTAAGATCATTATGGACGTAGAACGCTTACTTCCAAAACTTCGAATTTATTATATGTAGAGATTGTATTGTATAGAATATTGTTTAAAAAATACAGAATCAGGTAACATTACTATACAGCCTTACAGATTTGCGAGTGAGCTCTAGGTCACGTGGGGTTCAGCTAATTATTAATGTGACTGTACTAGCGACCCGTCCCGGCTTCGCACGGCTATATTATGCATGTATTATACATATAAACCTTCCTCTTGAATCACTCTATCTATTAAAAAAACCGCATCAAAATCCGTTGCGTAGTTTTAAAGATTTAAGCATACAAAGGGATATGGGGACAGAGAAACCGACTTTGTTTTATACTATGTAGTGAAGTGATAGTGAAGTGAAGTGATTAGTAGGCTTGCTCAGAACCTATACCACCCTCTTAGCTTAATTGACCGTGCCTAAAATCAATATCATAGATAATTACGATCTAAAAAAGAAAGAAAGAAAGAGTAAGATAGATATAATATAAGAAAGGTATAATAAGTTATGAAAAACATATAGTTTCTGCTATATGCTTGCTGGTTGGTTAGTTTTACAGCTGCGAAATAATTTCAACACATCATAAAGTATGGTAATATAATACCTACATAATTTGAATTTCGAAGCGCGTAGGTAACCTCAATCCGGCAAGATGGCCGTCGTTTTATCACCCGCCATGTTTGTTTTGCGCTGCGCAAGAGTTTGTTTTCCCGAGACCTGTTTTACAAAGGTCTCTTTTAAAATAGAATTCTGAATAATAATGAGTAGGTACCTACTTTATGACAATTTATTTGCGCAATCTTAGACTTAAGTAGGTAATTTACCTGATGGATTGTTTGCAAAATAAAAAACAATTGGAAAGATTCAAAATTCTAAGTTGTAATCTAAATTCTAGGACAAATTGTATTTGCAATAAGTTGGTAAATTTACCTAATTAACTTATTTGCTTAAATAATTTCCAAGCTAGTATCGGTCTTGCCTTGATTACCATTTATTATATTATATCACATGAAGAACTAGATACAGACTGCAATAAGTATATAAGTACCTACTTAATGTGTTTTTAATATTGGAAAATGCTAAACTAAATCTTCATGAGCTGAGTGCGGTCGATTAGTTGCCAGAACTGTTAATATCGGCGAAGACTATTCATCATCTTACTGCCCTTATCCCAATTTATTTGGGGTTGGCGCAATATTCTCCTACTTTCATTCACTCCTATTAGTCGTCATCTCATCGTTAAATTCACATTAATTTCTCTCATGTCTTGTCTCACGCAGTCCATCCATCTTTTCTTATAACGTCCTCTTCTTCTCCATCCCTCTACATTCATACTCATCACTCTTTTAGTCACATGCGTCTCCTCTCTTCTCATCATACATTACTATCATATTGGTTATCTGTTACACAGCGAGATTAACAAAAAATGACACATGACATTGACATGTTTTTGAAATCTTAATTTCTATGATAATTAGAAAATGAGAGAAACCAAAGCATAGGGACACAGTCATGGCAGTTATAGGTTTTATACTAGTGTCATTATCCAGGGAGGAAACAGTCGACTACGTTTGTATGGGTTTGTATGGAGAGGGCGCCGGTACCCTTTCACCTTAAAAAACAAAATATTTGCTTCAAAACTTATATTTAGCAATTAACCTCGTACCTATTAAGGGCCACACGGTTTCTCCATATTTATGTACAATAGACGCAGCCGCAGACAAAATAATATATGCTCAACAAAATATGTACACGACACACACACTGTAGCTTGCACACAAAATATTTGGTAACAGCCAATGTAATCCAAGGAGTTTGCCTTGATAAATTAAATATACTTATAGATAATGTCAATTGTATGTTAACATTGTGGAATTAATAGGATTAAACGTGTTTTCCTTTTGATTCATAATTTCGTTGGTTTTCAGATTTTAGAAGTGTTAAGAAAAGTTTTGTTCAATATTTGTGTATGACGTGGGTTAATTCTTATTTAAACATAACAAAGTTGTTTCTAGAAGTTAAACATAAAACTACTTAGTTATAGCAGTTATTGGTAGGTATTTTATTAGGATTTCCTTTGGCGGTTGTTTTTCAAAAAGCTACAGGAAGTACAATTGTTTTCTTCTTGAAAGAAAAAAGAATTAACGTTTAAACATTCTTTTTTTTTCAAAATCTCGTTCTTTTTACATCGAAGTTCTTATGAATGACTAATTCTAATAAAATAAATAAGGAACACAAACAGTAATAACAGATTCGTAAATAACAGATCAAATTGCTAATATAGTTTTGTAGACTATACTTGGGATATGGCATACAAGAACTCGCACGATATAAAGTCACGCGAACCCTGTTGACGCGACTATCGTGCCAGTTGGTCACCTGTCAAAATACCCTATGGTGTGTCAAATCCAAGAATTATGTACTTACCTAAATAAGTAATTTATTCATTCAATATGTGTTTCATTAAAGGCACCTCCTTTACTATCGCTTCATCAAATAATCAACCCTAAAACGCTCGCAGTAACACACCAAATATTTATAATACCTACTTACTTACTAAGTCACAATGAATTTCAAAATATTGACAATGTAAATGTTAACTAAACGACCTTGGCAGTGACCTTGGTTGGGTTCAACAGGCCGATAACCAGAGTTAATATTGGCACCGTAAACGACTATGTTTGACATACGCTCAACTATATCAATATATAAACATAATATTTATATTTGAAGCTAGGGATGTTGGGTTATTGATACTGTTGGCAACACCATCGATTATTTTTAGAGTTGTGTGTTTTAATTCGTTTGTGTAAAGTGTCTGTGTTAATCGATTTTACCCTTTGCTGTCGATTCTTATATCTATGTTTACAACTTAAACTCTCAAACAATTCCTTTCATCACAAGTTTTGTATTAAAACAAAAAAATATTAGGTATGTTAACTGTGATGGATGTTTGAGTTTATTTTTAATTAGCTATCACAAGCGATTTTGTCTTTTTAGGGGTTGAATTCTCCTAATCCTTTCTTAGCGACTGCCTACGTCATAAAAGCTATTTGTATACCAAATGTTTGCCCAATCCGTTTGCAATCTATTGCAATCTATTAGCTTGATTTTTCAGTCAGTGAGGACTTCGAATTTTATAATATTGACTAGTTTTTTCCCTCGACTTCATCCGCGTAGAAGTCGAAAAAGGTTCTAATAGAATTGGACTAGGGAATCGCGTTTTTCACCCTTTTAAACCCCCAAGGCGTAGAATTTCAGAAAGATCATACAAAGAACGAACCCTCCAAGTTTCAGGTCTATACGATAGCGGTTTAGACTGTGCTTTGATCCGTCAGTCATTCAGGACAAAGCATTTTATTATGTTACTTACTTTATATAAGTATTGTTGAGTTTTTTTTTAATTTATCGTCAACCATGATAAAAATCATAAAAGACCACCTTAAAAAGTTAAGCTCGTCCCACAAACAACCCACAATGAGGCCTTATTCTCAATATACCTAAGTATATTATACACGTAACAACCTAACCGGGTATATACATACATACATACCTATAACACCTAGCTACATATCAAATTATCGGCTCTACAGTAATATGACAATATGACCCTCTCGGTACCCTTTTAAGCTGGATGCCTCGTTTAGTAGACGCGATAAGCCGCGTAGGTTTCACGCTTGTCGTAAACTGATCTAACTTATTACTTGCGAACGGGTTGTCGGTAGTTTTACTATCCTGTAAATGTAGGGTTTCTAGACTTTGTGAATTATGTGGGAGGTTTTGTTAGAATTTAGGCCTTGGTATAGTATAGAGGATTACTTTTATAAAATTATTTTCGTTACGGAATTTCTTGATTCGGTCGCCGCGCTCAAAGCCCGCAATATGCAATAGCTTAAAACTTAAGTAATATAGTCTTAACTTTATGAAGGTTTGAGTAAATTTTTATCGATTATTATTTACTCCATTAAAAATGAGCACACATAGAAATTGCACTACGTATCTAATTGTATAAGGACATTATTCAATTTTAATTTTGAATCAAATAAAACATATCATGTAATTATGAATCACATTATGTTTGCTTGTCGATTGTTTTTCAAATTAATAAATCTTTCTATCTGCCTTTGTGGTACAATATTTTAAGCAAATAACTTTTATGAATAAAAGTGAGAACCCCATGATGCTCAAACTCCCCTACAGTTCGAATTAGATTATACTAGCTGTAGTATGCGTGGTAGTTTTTTTTCATATACTAAAACCTTCATCTTTAATCACTCTATCTATTTAAAAACCGCATCAAAATCCGTTGCGTAGTTTTAAAAATGTTAGCATTCATAGGGACAGACGTTACAGACAGCGGGAAGCGACTTTGTTTTATATTATGTAATAATACACTTTCCGATTCATGTACAAACTTGGTAACTTGTTGCAAACAACTAGCCACTTAACACCACGTAAACACAGCACCATCCAAAAACGCAAGTCTTCTATTTGTGTTTTCAATTGTTGCCGAGATTCGGACTGTCCATGTTAAGTTATGTTTGTTTAGCGATACACATGTAATTGATTGTGACGGAGCCTAAATGTCTTACATTAGCTCCTGTAGGTATGTGTAGCAATTTACACTTCTCTATGGTTAAGATCCTGTTCGGTATTAGGCGATTAGGTGCTTGGTTGGAAAAACCAGGAAAAATACCTATCGTAGAGTATTTTCTCAATATATTAACTGAAAAATTAGATTTCTTGAAAATTGTATGATTCCAAAGGAATAAAGAATTTTGACTTCCATTTTGATAACATATATATTTCTCAAAGTTTATGCTGTAATTTCAGCGATTAATTTGGACTATGAACATTCTGCACATATTATTTAACTGTAAAATGAAATAAGTAACTATATCTGTTGAATTTTCTAAGGAAAGTCAATGATTGCTTATTCGTAGGCTCTTAGGAACATACCGACGGCAACAAAAAGTACTTTGCTTATATTCGGGTACATTTCCCGATCACAACAGTCAAAGCCTAACATTAAATTGTCACATACATACCTAGGTAAGTATAGGTACAACAAAATTTAATATTTACATTTACTCATTGAAACCTAACAAGATATTACGTCTTATGAGAACCAATAATATGTGTTTCTCACTAAATAGATATGACAATACGATTGATCTAAACTAACATTGCAGAGGCGACTTCCAATAATGATGTTTGCATAAACATTTAACAGTTTGTCAGCCATCTTGGAATTCGTGTTGTGTGGAAAATCACGGAAAACAAATAGCGAGGTAAGGGAAAATTTCAGGCACGTGAACGACGTTTGTTTCTCCTTGGGGAAGTGGATGGAGGTAAGTTGAATTTTGATGAAAGAATTTGGTACCATCGAATTACCTACCAAAGGTAAGGGGAAAAAGAAAACGTACCAACTAACACACTTTGCGCTCGACCAATGTCGTGACGTTATGAATTTAAATTAAGAGAATCATGAGTTTCAATACGCGGCGCGAGTAGGTATTTTCAAATATGACCCGTATCGTGCGATAGAGAGAGTTTAAGTTCGGACGTAATTGCCTTCTTTTTGCTTTCAAATAATGTTGCGGGCCGTAACGTTTTTACCCCCTTTATCCTTCACAAAATGAAATAAATTTGGTCTCATTTAATTCACTATATCTTATTCTAGGTTTATACGGATTTCTTTTTTTTGGTAATTCAGTTTAGTCTATTAAAAACAATTAAAACGCTTGATGAAATTTTTAAGTCAAAAATATAAATACTTATTCAGATACTAATAACTTTTATCTTAGGCAATATTTCTTTGAAATAAAAACGGTTAAACCTAGTTTTCCATTAGATCTAGAACATTTTCAAAAATTATCAAAATCGGACTTCGTTTATGGGGAGGCGAACGATACCGCTTTTTGTATGAAAATTGACAGCCTCACACTGGCCTTAAGCTTTTCAGAAACTGGCACGATTAGTCCCGTGACTAGCTATGAGACGACGCAACTTTGGGTCAAACGATGAA
Organism: Idaea aversata; assembly: GCA_907269075.1. Classification (NCBI taxonomy): domain Eukaryota; kingdom Metazoa; phylum Arthropoda; class Insecta; order Lepidoptera; family Geometridae; genus Idaea; species Idaea aversata. Next base: position 5,240,721 of record OU026100.1, read on the forward strand.
TGTTGCAGGGGTCACGCGATTAATCGTGCCAGTTAGTTCATATTATGTCAATAAGAAATCAAACAAGTTACATAGGACGCGTACTTTTGTTAAATCAAATATTGTGATAGCATAATTATTCTTTGTATTGATTCTTCCTATCAGTACAATTGGTGGTATGTATCAAATTAATTTGTCGAGACTTAGAAATTTATTTGCTTGTAAACAAATGGTTTTAGCGTTGCCAATGTTAAATATTTGATAAATGTATTTTCATGATTGCATTCAACTCTGTATGTAGCCACTATGTAACTATGTTTGTATAGTTTTAGTATATTTTTGTACTGCCGTTTCCGGTTTCAAAATGTGTAGGTGCCGATGAAATTACACATATCTTTATGAGACTTTCTATCTTTAAGTAGGCGCAGTAATATTGCTATTTTTATAGGTTTTTCTCATCATATTTTCTACAGTAAAAATACGTATACAAATAAATTGTTCTAAAACCAGCATCTTAGTAATTTTCCTGTCATGCATAGTTATTATGATAAGAACTGTTGGCACGTCATTATTTATCTTGACGAGATATAATTCTTATAATTAGCGTTTTGACAGCACATTACTCGTACAATTTATGTCACACGATAAGGGAGTTTCCTGTTTGTTCAAAATTTTAGGGTATCTTTGTCTTAAGAACAAAGGTTCCTTTGTTTGTGTCAGTTTTCTTCATTTTTGTAACCGTCTTTCCTTTTTTTAACATATTTTTTTTTGGAATAGAAATGGATGTAGGCTTTAGAAGGTCATTGGACACAACAGACATAGTAACTTAAAATAGCGGGGTGTACTTTGAGACTCCTATACCTATCGATAGAGGGTATGTTATCGCTCGATTTAAAGTTCGAAAACGTTTCCGGACGTTACGTCATGGCGACGTGTACAAAGGGGCGACGTGGTCTCCCCACTCCGACGCCCCACTCTAACAACGGGCCTCGGCTGAGAAACGGGAGGCGGTCTTCTACAAGTTTCCAAAGAGGAAACAGCTCCAAGAAAATAATATAACTAAGTGGTGATAGTGAATAATAGATTGAGAGTAAGAAGTTAAGTGTGTTTTCGAATAGTGTAAGTAATTATTAGGCGATTGACTTGAGTTTGGTAAATTGAAGTTAGTGATTCACTTAGTTGTTGCATGTATTTTCTGATCAATATTCTTTGTATTAGTAACTCAATTTTCATGCATTATAAATGATATTAAAATAAACTATTTCATGATTAAAGTACATAAAGTGTTTAATTATATTATAGGTATTACTTATTCACTTTTGGAAATACTCGGTTACAATGTGTTTCTTTGAATATCCAGTTTCCACGACGGTTTAGAGGTTTGGTGTAAAGGCATTATTTGCTTGTCGTTATGCCGTCTATTGATAGGCATAAATCTTAAAATGCACCGCGCAAATAATCACTATGCCAAGCTCCCATAGTAAATGTCTGGACCACTTTTCTTACGTTATCCTCAAGTTATTAAAAAATCATAAGTAAATAGCCCGGAAGTGACTTGTTGATTGGTAAGACGTCATTAAGAGCTAAACGTTTGTTCATAAGAAAAACGGCACCTTCTTAAATCCTATTAGTAATCTACTAAATGAAATAAATATTTTCTTAAAAATTATGACCTACAACTTCAATATCTACTTTCGAAATCTGCGTTTTAAACTTTTGCATCTCATTACGAGAACCAGCCCGTTTGGAGGCAAAGAGGACGTTATTTGATTAACACTAATTAGTACCAACCGGCTCGGTTCATCCGACGATGCAAAGAAAGTTTTAAACAACATAACTTTAAACTCTGACTCATAAACCTTAGTCGTTTTCACAAAGGAATAAGGTTCAGTTTTCAATAGAATTATATTAGCAGTGGATTTAGTTAGAGGTTAATCCCAATTTCGTGTTATGATCGTGAAAGTAAACACTTTCTAAGTTTGACCTACCTATGTATGTTGGAATGAAGTTTCGTATTCTAAAGTTTTAGTTGAGATATTAATTACTCTTTGGGCACCTTGGCGGATCCGATTTTCAAGCTCTTTGAATCAATAAAAAAATCAAGTGATATTTTCTAGAACAGGATTTTCGTTGTAGTATTTTTTACGTATAAGATTTTATACTAAAGACACAAACTAGCACCATAAACTTGCTACTAAAAATAATTTAAAAAGCTCAATATATTAAGTTTATCTAGTTCTTTTAACAAAAGTACTTTGACAGCCATTAGAGACATTGACATATTTTTAAAAAACAAAATTTAAATCAATAAAATAATTAGACACTCCAACAGTTTCATTAACTCGCACAGGTCGCGTGACTAGTCATGACGGTTTGTCTTGTCAGCTTACATGAAATTGAATCGTCATTGACATAATTTAAATTTATTTATTTAGAACAAAATTTAAATCAATAAAATAATATTGCGTTTAACTAGAAACTCCAACAATTTCATTAACTCGCACAGGTCGTGTGACTAGTCATGCTCATGACGGTTTGTCTTGTCAGCTTACATGTAATTAAATCGTTATTGCCATAGTGTTATTTAGAACAAAATATAAATCAACAAAATAATATTGCATTTAACTAGAAACTCTAACAATGTCATTAACTCGCACATGTCGTGCGACTAGTCATGACGGTTTGTCTTGACAGCTTAAATTATTCATTTTAATAAAGGATTGTTGAAATTGAATCGTATTCAGAATATTGCGAACTGTAAGCAAATATAAACAGTTCTGAATGAGAACTAACATCCGTAAAGCAAACACAAGTGCACTTTTAATAAAACTTGCATTGTACCTGTCGTCCAGGATATGATTCTAAACTTCCTGTACCGACAAAGTACTCCCGATTCGCCACGCCCAAATCAAAATATATTATCGACCTATTTCGAACAAAGACTGGCAACATCGAAGAAAAAAATCGCATCGGTATTCGCACAATCAATCAAGCGATAAGCCAATAAACCTCAACGATGCGCTTTTGAATTGAGAATTCGATTTTTGAATCAATGTATTGTTGGGGATGGCCGGCGGCGGCGCGCGAATCTAGCCTGTCGAATTGCACAATGAAGGGCAACCGGAAGTGAATGTCGGTGTCTCCGGTGAATAGGACGATATGTTCAGGAACTATTGAGGTCGCCTCGGCATCACTGTGTCGTAGCCCGTAGCTTGGACCGTCAGCAAAAACAGAACTAGAAAACTTTGTTAAATGAGGGAGACCTTTGCCCTGCAGTGGGACAGCATAGGTTAATAAAAAAAAATAAAAAAATAAAAAAAAATGAAATTCAATGTAGGCATTTCGGGCACATGAAACGTTGAGGTTTCTTTTACACTACGTTTTAGGATTCTGATTTAAAAAGCTAGGTAGTTTTTTATGTTCTTTCTCTACTTTAAATAAAGTTCGAGAAAAAAATTATCATCACTTCACTACATAGTATAAAATAAAGTCACTTTTCGCCGTCCCTATGTCCCTATATCCCTATGTATGCTTAAATCTTTAAAACTACGCAACGGTTTTTTTTAATAGATAGAGTGATTGAAGAGGAAGGTTTATATGTATAATACATGCATAATATAGCCGTGCGAAGCCGGAGCGGGTCGCTAGTTGGTTATATAATATTTTAACCTATATTTCTTTTTAAACATAATTATATGTAATTTAATATAGTAGGTACATTTAGTCAGAATGGTTATAAAACATTTTAAACTCACATGATTTGTAGTTAATTTTCCCGGCTCTTAAACATTGAGGTAAGAGAAATAAAAATACACGAATACCCGGGAGAATGAATATTAGTGACTCATTAAGAAAAATTAACGAATTAATAATTGTAAGCGACCAAATTTTTATACCAACTCTACCTAACCATCCTTATAGTAAACTATGATACAAAAAAATATTGTCTAACAATACAACGCCCCCCATTCTACCCCGATATACATTGTGCCGTAGCCAAAAAAAACCCACGGGGTTGCTATAAAATTAAACATCGCCATAAAGGTAGAAAATAATAATGAAATATGTATTACACGGGTATAATGTTGTTAGCCCCCGTTTAGATTTGAATGGCCTTTTTGATGGTCCGTTTGACTTGTGCTTTTGTATGGAATTGTGCGTGAAATCGTTGAAGAAGCAAGATTTATTGATGGGAATAGAGCTAAATGGTTGATGGTTTTACTAATTACAGGGGTTGTGTTCAATTACTGTGATGTTATTGAATTCATGTTATAACAATTTAATTGTTGCATTTGTCGTTAAAGTAAGCACACTTAAGGTAAGTATAGATGGATAGAACGCTATTTCACACACAAATTATAAAACATTATTCTCAATGAATCAATATATCCTCATACCAAGTTTCATCAAAAACTGTCCAGTAGTTTCGGAGCTTATTCGTTACAAACAAACAAACAAAAAATCTTTTCTCTGTATAATATTAGAGTAGAGTAGCAGCGCTCCGCGGTTTCACCCACGTAACTCCCGATCCCGTAAAAATATCAGGATAAAAAGTAGCTTAAGTCACTTCTATTGAATGAATGTATCCTAATACCAAGTTTCATCAAAATCGGTCTAATACTTTCGGAGCTTATACACAACACAAACAAAAAAAAACAAAAATATTATTTCGTTTTTATAATCTTAGTATAGATGTTAGGTAAAGATTATAGATTAGAATAGACAATAATACAAATAAAAAATAGATAGTAGCCGATTCTCAGACCTATCTGAGAATCGGCTACTATCTATTTTTTATTTTGTTTCCTTTAATTGTTTTTTGTAAATGGCAAAACAACGTTTACCGGGACAGCTAGTAATCTTATAAAGCTGAAGAGTTTGTATGTTTGTTTGTTTGAACGCGCTTATCTCAGGAACTACAGGTTCGGATTGAAAAAATATTTTTGTGTGGGATTGTCCATTTATTGAGGCTATATATAGGCTACTATTTAATTTGATATTCCCACCTAGTTATATAAAAACTCGCACGAATAGTCGCTCGATTCACGCTACGCGATCTGTGCGAGTTACCGAATTAGGTACCTTGGTTGCATCATTATTTACTTTTGTAAGTAGTACATTAGTACCAATTTACCAAACTGAAATTATTATAAGGTATCTGCTGGTAATAAGGGCCACTAAAAACGTTTTTTTTTTAAACCATGATATTAGTGACAAAATAACAAAAAAAAAACAAATTAAATTGTTTTTCAGATTGACAATAAAGCAAATATTTATGTAATGACCCTGTTTTTATGAAGTTTCCTTATTTTTTTTTACAAAATATTTAGTATTTAGGTAATTTATGAGGTAGAGTTCGAAAATTACTATTATTGGAATGTTTTTATTCTAATAAATTTGTTTGCAATGTTTGATAAATTGATAAGTTAGAAGACTTTAAACTTCAACTAAAGTAGGTGCCTAGGATGTTGCTTGTGTTGAAAACATTCTTATAACAGCCGTTTTGGAGCTCTACGGTGGATCTGCAATTATGCAGCCAACAGCACCTTAGGTACTTATAAACGTACCTTGAAAATTTTACCTTGTTCCTAGCATGTGAGTCAGTGTGGTTTTCCAATAAAAATATTTAAATAATATGGCATAATTAACATAAACGGGTGACAGACAAAAGTTAAGTTTTCAACTCACGCGCAAGTTTCTATTAGGTAACGAAAACTGAAGATCCGTATTCCAGACAATACAACTTTACATCTAACCTTATTATAGGTTGAACTGTGTCTTATTTACTAGTAATAAAGGCTAATATTGATTGGTAGATATATTTTTAAGTGACTAAGGAACTTGGTCGGTCAAAACACCGTGTCGTTTGTGACACCGTGAATAAAAGGACAATGTTCTTTGTCATTTGCACTTTATAAAATATACTAACAAATCTAAAAGTACTTAGGTACTTAGAAATTCTAAATAGGGCAAATACTTACTTAGATTTAAAAGTTTGGTGGCTCTAAAAACTCGCCTTTATCCAGATCAGCTTTTTTTTTCAAAACTAGTTTTAAATCGCTCGATGGATGACGCTGAGATCTAATTCCAGGGTCAAATAACCTTTGTTTTGCCTTTTCAGGAAAGGCAAAGAGTATATTATTAGCCCATAAAGTCTTGATTACCACTTTGTCGATGTCTACTGGCCATAGATATCTTTAAATTTCTAAATCCTGTAGCCCAGTCACCATAAAACAAGACTAGTTACATAGCTAAGGGGTTAGATGGTGCTTTGTGAAATGCCCTACAATATTTTGGACATGAATCAAATGTACTTATTTTGGAAAAACATTTCCAGTTCATTGGTTAACTGAGGTTTTTCTGCGACACTGAAGCAATCCATCCCCATAAAAAAACCATTAGGAATAATATTTTTCACATGACAACACTCAACAATAGTATTTACATTCCATGTCAGTTTGTTTTACATCCGAAATACACATTGAATGAACGCGTAACATTTCTTCTGGCATCTTTTGTACTGGACATAATGTCCCGTATTATAGGCCCATAGTTCCGTGGACCTTTGTTAGCACAAAGAAAGGTGAATGAAGTATGGAATAATAATAAGGAGGTCTGGTGCCGGAATATTTTTAAAAAGAAAAAACTTTGAGATATGACAACACCGCCACGTGTAACTTTACAATAGGATTTGAAATTAGAACCTTGTGATGTGATTTGTTTCTTTTTATTATGTTTAATTGTAGGTGAGGAACAGAGCTATTTTAATAGGTATAATCTGGTATAATCCAAATTTTAAGCTTGACCGCAAAGAAACAAGCGATTTGTGTTTTGTTTTTTTAAGATTCGAATAAAATTGTATAAATTAAGTTGAATTTTATTCAATTTAGTTCAATGATGATCCAAAATGAGCTATTTCCTTTCATTTGCAATTATGATTGATACAAAAATATACTTAGGTATACGTATTTTATTTTAAATTAACAGATTCGGTACCTGTCTATGTGGCTAATAGTAATAATGCCGTTTCTAAATCTAAATGATGCAGTTTTATTTTTCAATCAAAATCGGGCACGCAACTTTAAGCATTTTTCGCTAAGTACCTATCTCACTAATTAAAAAAATTACCCTGTAAACCTTTTCGACATATTCTTTCTTCCTTTACTCTTTCATAAACCTTAGACCATAGTTGAATGGTCTAAGTCATAAATATATTATCACAAAATCAAGCAAATCTGAGACAAAAATAGTTCTGGACAAATATGGGGTAGGCATACCTAACAGAAAAAAAACCACCGCTTTAATATCGTGTATCAAAAAACACATTTTTATCTTCCTCCACGTTTTAAGGGGGATGCTTGTGGTTGGTTTTTAAAGCGTCATGATTTACGTATTTAGTACGAACGTGTGTGTACAGTGGCTCATAAATTTACATGCCCATGATTTATATGAGGATTTGTTAATGTTATCAGTTTACTTATGCAGCATCGTTTTATAGGCTGTAGGTAGCGATGCGTACATAACACTTCAAGTGGTAGCGCTTTAACTCTGTAGTTCCCTTGATGAATGACGGGGTGTGGGGGAGGAGTTGGTATGAATATTGTGTCAAACTAGATGATTACTATACAAATGTCCTGTCCTGACAATAACGAACACAGGAAAGAAGAATTATCCATTTTGGTGCAGTCGTTCGGAAGTTATACGCGTAGGTATACATTTCGGCGATGCATTTTTATTTATAGGTATAGAAGAGAAGATGGTTTGTTCAGTCGTCAGTCAGACGTCTTTGCTACATGCTAATTTATTAAAAAAAAGACTAGTTAGTTTTTTTAATCCGTGTTTTAGTGTCAAAGCCTATTTCGTTACGAAAACAAAATCTAGTAGAATAACTGCGCCCCACTCGTTCCTTACGCGCGTATAAGGCTCTGTGCCTCAGAAATACCGGGATAAAAAGTAGCTTATGCTACTTTCTAGGTTTCAATATACACCTCACACCAAGTTTCAGCAAAATCGAAAGTTGTTTCATAGCCTATTCAGACAAACAAATCGTTCCACACATAATTTTAGTCCAAATCGGCCCTACTTCGCTGGCTTGGCCACATCGAGAGAATGGAAGAGGATCGAGCGGTCAAAAGAGCATATCTAGGACGACCTCAGGGGAGACGGCCAGTTGGCAGACCTAGGTATCGCTGGATAGACCAAGTCCAACAAGACCTGCAAGCCCTTCATGCAGCCGATTGGCAACAAGTGGCGCAGAATGGGGTGCAATGTCGGCTTTTGGTGTCGGAGGCCAAGATCCACTTCGGGTCGCTGAGCCAGCGTAAGTAAGTATAAAATTTTAGTAAGCGGATTTCAACAAGAATGACAACTTTGATTGAAGTAATTCTCATATTATTTTTAAAAGAACCTTTTATACTCTAGTACAATTCTCACTTAACCACCTTGTTCACCTTCCTTCGTGAATGAATGACTGATAAACGGATAACAAAACAAATAATGTCGCAGAACTGATGTCTTGCGAATTATTTACACTTATAAATAAACATACGAATCCGCATCAGAATGGACGTCAAAAACAAAATCCTATCAAAATACAGCGATATAATACTGAATGCTTTGGGACAAGGATTCTACAGAACTTTAGTCAATGAATGAGAAAAGAGAACACAAAGAATAGAGATCATCACTACATAGTATAAAACCAAGTCGCTTTTTCTGTCCCTATTTCCCGTTGACTGCTTAAATCTTTAAAACTACGCAACGGATTTTGATGGGGTTTTTTTTAATAGATAGAGTGATTCAAGAGGAAGGTTTATATGTATAATACATGCATAATATAGCCGTGCGAAGCCGGGGCGGGTCGCTAGTAACTTTTAAACGGCTGAACTGAGGTTATATGAACATTTACAAAATATTTTTGGTCTTATGCGTCGAAACCACTTTCAAATAAAAAATACTGCATTTAAATCGGGCATTCGTATTGGATTCAACAAAAAATCTTTATGGCAAACACCATTTCTAAATTACATTAATTTTATAAAAAACAAATAAAGCTTTTTTAAAAAACAGGAAGATTTTTGAATTTATCTTTTCTAAAAAAATTGCAAAATAACCAATCTTAGACCTTTGACGACCCAGTTGGCACAATGGTCACCATGCCGGATTGCCAAACACAGGGTTGCGGGTTCGATTCCCGCCTCAGACAATTATTTATGCTTAGTCTGTGGTCTGGGTGTCTGTATGTATATTAAGTATATATTTACAAAAGAAAAGTATATAAGTAGTATATCCGTTGTCTAGCACCCATAACACAAGTGTAGTTACTTAGCTTGGGGCTAGATGGCGATGTGTGGAATGTCCTGCAATATTTATTTATTTATTATTATATAAAATGTATCTGGACACAAGTATCGAGGGATAAAGTTTATTTAAAGGTAAGCCGATAAACTATGTCTGTTATTTCGTGAAGGTAAGCCCACCATTAACGGGTTGTATGGACCCCTCGCCACTGGTACCCCCTCCCTCTCACACGTTCGTAGACCCTTGTCGCGATCTTCAATAGTGTTTTTGAATAGTACAGATGAATCGCTCTCGATGTCTATGCCATCAAATGCCATGTCATATGTTGGTAACATTGAGGACCCTTGAAAATAGACGCGAAAAACACTTCCTTGATAGACCAAATTGAGCTTTATTCGCTGATATTCGCTATGGGAATTGTTGGCCGATAATCTGCAAAGGAACAATTAAGAAAGAAAGTTCGTTAGTCGTTGCTCGAAAATCTGCAAAGGAACAATTAAGAAAGAAAGTTCGTTAGTCGTTGCTTTTGGACAAGTGAAAGCACTGCGCACTGCGCGGCCCTATGATTGGTCAATTTTATGTTGCTTTCTTCACTCTAGCGAATCAGCGTCTTATTTACGGCTCTATGCGTTCGCACGCACTATGCAATCTCATAGGGTGATTGTGAACACTGGTGTTAATAAATTTTGATTTTGAAATATTAAATGTTGCAATGAGATCAGGACTTAGCGGGTGAAACCGCGGGGCTCAGTTAGTATCTGATAAATAAAACCTACTATATACCTAGTGGGCGTCCATCTTTTTAAGCTATTGCATAGCTTTTATCGCGGGGTTTGAGCGTGGCGACCGAATCAAGAAATTCCATAACGAAAATAAAACCTAACACCCCCCACTCCGCCTACCATGTAGCTCGGTCGAGCGTTTTTCCGTACCCGACAAAATTCTCGTTTGAAATTTCAATTTTAAAACTAAAACACAAGAGTAGGTAGTTGAAACTCAGGTCCTTAATTAATCAAGTAGGTAGGTACTTAGCACAAAGTTTTCTCGGCCGACGTTCGTTAATCTCAACTCTTGTAAAATTCACAAAAACTTTAAGCTTTACAAGAACTATAAGTTTCATAAATTCAAAACTTTATTTTTGATGTTAATTTTTTAATTTTTAACTTGTTTTTTTACACGAATAACTAAAATTATAATAAACACGCTCGGTTACGATCGTGCTAAATCTACTTACCGACGAGACATTTCGATCCTGTTGCATCGATCATGGTCATCGGTTTAATAAGATTATGAGCTACTGTGTTAAAAAAAAGTAATAGCAACTACATAGGTACCTACCTACCTAAACTAAGTATCGTTCAAGAATTCCAGTGCAAATATTTGTTGTTTTCAGTCAGCACCCGCCCTTCTTCAGGATGTAAACAACATGAAGCAAGAAAAAAAATTCCGTGCTCAGATGGAGTAGTAATCAAAACGTATTATGGGTGCCGGCTGAGATACAATTTTGTAGCTCACACACACATTCACACTTTTCCTTCAAATAGTCGTTCATGGCGTGTGACATGGACATCACCTCTGTCATAAAATATTACAAATAAAATATTACATTAACAAAATGGGCAGTGAAATTATGCAGAAACCATGCCGCAAGCAAAAGTACAAAGCTTTCTGGTATCACATTTTTCTGGTAAGTAATAAACCGCTTGGTTTTTACAATTTTCGTGGTCAAATTTTTAGTAGAAAATATTGTTGTTGATTTTTAGTGATGTGAAGTAGTCGATAAAAAATAATATAGAATCGAATCGTCAGCTTATTATTATTTTATTTCATTTATTTATCGCAGTTTTCTAAAAGATTCTAAGAACTGTAAGATTTTTGTGCTTCAGAGTCAGACAGACCATACTGATGGAAGTATTGGTGTTTTATTAATTTCAGCATTAGCTCTCTGTAATAATATATTTTCCTTCTTACAGGATCATGAACAAAAAGTGCTTCCCTCAGATTACGAACTTAACTAAATAATTATTATGTCAATATTAATGATGATTTACGAGAAAAAACAGCTGGTCAAAAGCTATTCTAAACGTAATATAAATAGTTAAAATATAAATTAAAAATATTGTTTTAAAATTGGTGATGTATTTTTATTTGTATAATTAGTTCTCTACTAGCTGTTCCCGCGACTTCGTTCACGTGGACTGCAGGATATTTCATCATCAACACTATCGACATTTAGTCGTCCATTGCTGGATATAGGCTTCTCCAATACCCAAAAGACACGAATTCAAAAGACATTACACCATACAAATGACTTAAGGACAACGTGACTATCCGCAACCCAGTGAAATGTGGATATAAACCGACGGCTCAAAAACGGACACGGGCACTGGATCCGGGGTCTTCTCGGAGGACCTAAACATAAATCTAAGCGTAACTCTAGGCCCCCACAACTCAATCTTCCAAGCTTGGCTGCGCTGGATCGCGATGTCTCGGGCCATGACATCAGAATCCTGTCTGATAGCGCGGCGGTGCTACATGCACTGAACAGTAAAACTATAAGTTCAGCCCTGATTACGAATGTTACGAGACACTCAACAGACTAGGAGAACACAATAGTCTGACCTTACAATGGGTAAAGGGACACAGCGGCTCAAGGGGAAACGACGCTGCGGACGAGCTGGCAAAAAGAGGAGTGGAAGCGGTCAGTTACGGGCCTCAACCCTCCGTCCCAATCCCCTCAAACCAACTCAAAGCCTGGATCCGCAACCACGCTAAAATGCGACACCGTGACCTCTGGACCACGACGGAAAGCTGTAGGCAGGCCAAACTAGCACTCCCCGACATAAACAACAGACTCACGAAACGCCTTCTAAACTTAAACCGCCCTCAAATGCGCTTGGTTACAATCGCCTTGACCGGTCCCAGCGCTTTCAACAAGCACTTCCATAACCTGGATATAACGGACAGCCCACTATGCAGAGCGTGCATGGAGGCTGAGGAAACGACCGCGCGTGTGCTGCTGGACTGCATGGTATTGACAGATATTAGACTCAGGACTATAGGTGACGTTAAAAGCCTTCCAAAAATGTTTGAGAAGCCACATCTAGTGGCAAAATTTATGGAAGAGCTGGGCTGGTTCTCCCCATGACAAGTGGAACCTCACGCAAAAGGGACCTAACTAGAAAGGTCTGATTGCGGAAAACAGCCCGTATACAAGTACAAGTAGGCTTCTCCAATAGCACGCCACTGAACTTGGTCCCCCCTCTGCACCTCCAACAGCTACTAGTCACTTTGCGAAAGTCTTCACTCCAAGTATTTGGAGGACTTTCTACGCTACATTTGCTAAGGCATGATCTCCACTTAAAATTTGACGTGATCCATGCAATTTAGGTAAGTATATTTAATTCCGATAGGTGATAGATTTCATCCTCACCACCTGGATGTCTGATCTTGAACTAAAATAAATACCCCTGAACAATAAAATATAAGTAAATAATCGATAAATATACGTTACGCTTCATACCACATCACATCACTATTTTCAAATTCAGCAACCATGAAGTTCCTTGTTTTTTACATGCCAATAAAGACAAATAAATTTCGTACTTTATTGATATTTTGTTTTTAATTGGTTATGTCATAACATGAATGTTTCTATCTTTATCTAACGTAACGTATATGAAAATATGTGATAGAGATAAAAGACAAACCCTGTCTCCCGCTTCCACCTACCCTCCCACCCCTCTGAGCGGCCGCATAGGTTTCGATACAAAATAGGCATGATTATTACTCCATCTGGGCGGGGAATTTTTTTTTTCCTCCATGGTAAACAATATTTTTAATCGAGTACCAGTTTGATACTAGATGTCTAAAGTTCAACGTCCATTTTAACTGACTTCAAAAAACGACGAGGTTCTCAATTCGTCGCGGATAATAATCATTATTTTTAATGTAATATGTATCAATTCGTCGCGTATAATAATAATTATTTTTTAATGTATGTATGTGTGTGTTCGGCATGTATTTGTTTTAGAATTTGAGGCGTTAAAATTTTTCTAGTTTCTCGTAAATAAAAAAAACATTTTAGGGCTTTTCACATAGTGCTATCTAGCCCCGAACTAAGCAACTAATAAGCTAGTGTGTTGATAATATTAGTTGGCCAGACGACGAAAAGCATACTTAGTTATGAAATTTACTTTGGTCAATTATATCTGCTTAAAATACGTATACCTATAAATAACAAGCTCAGCGGGCTATGGAGAGAGCTATGCTCGGAGTTTCTCTACGTGATAGAATCCGAAATACAGAAATCCGTAGAAGAACCAAAGTCACCGACATAGCTCTCAGGATTGGTAAGCTGAAGTGGCAATGGGCAGGTCATATAGCTCGCAGAACTGACAACCGCTGGGGAGTAAAGGTTCTCGAGTGGCGGCCACGATGCAACGCGAAACGGAGTGTTGGGAGACCAGCTGCCCGGTGGACCGACGACATTGTGGCGGTCGCGGGTAGTCGGTGGATGGAGGCGGCTCAGGACCGCTGTTTGTGGCGTCGTATGGGGGAGGCCTATGTCCAGCAGTGGACGTGTATGGGCTGACATGATGATGATGATAAATAACAAGACCAGAAACAAATATCTGTGCATAAATAGTCTTTTGAGGAAAAAAATCCAGCCCACAAAGGGGTCCGGACATTTAGTATGGGAGCTTGGCATAGTGATTTTATTTTCGCGGTGCATTCGAGACCCATTCCATCGATAGAGGGCATTACAGTAAACAAATAATATCTTAACTCCAAACTTCTAAAGCGTCTTTTACTAAACGGTATATTTAACAAAACTTGGCCACCAAACTTTACCAAACTCAAAAAAATTGCTAGAGCTTTTACAGCAAAAACACAATTGCCCAAAAGCATAGTAAACTCGTTACAATAAAATTTAAACAATAGCAAAAAATAATTTTCCATTGAACCGTCTCTAAGAATTATAAGTTTGTTCAACGTTTTAATTAAAATAATTTTAAATATAATCACTTTAGACTCCCGTAGGGTAACAAGGGAAGTTGGAAATTTCCGAAACGGAGCTACGACAAACATATAAAATATCTATACTGGTGTAGAGAAAACATCTTAATATACGTTTATTCTGAACTCGATAACTTGTCATCTTGTCATATACCTACTAGCCCCAATTAGTATCGGATATTTTCTGTCAGTTTCCGATTGGGCCACAGTCTTCATATTGATAAAGACTGTGGCCCAAATCGGATGCAGTAGCGTTCTGGTTAGCGCTGCTGCATGAGCATACTAAAATACATACGGCATACGGCTATATAATTGGTTCTTAAAAGTTTTGCGCGCAGTTATATGTTTGAACATTATCTTCGACGGGCCGAAGCAAGTATGCTAGAGTTATCGATTTCAAGTCGGAAAAAGCTGATTTTCAAGTAAACTCAACCTCAAAATTGTCGAAAACGGTTCCAATTTTCGTCACTTTTCGTCAGTGAAAACAGTTGAAAAAAAATCCGTTCCGGTTTACGTTCCACACTATTAAGCTATACCAGAATCTTGGTATTGTTCAGTTATTATTTGGTTTTTACGATAAGTTAGAAAAGGCTCTAATGTTTTCTCTATTATCCGTTTTTAAATATCTCTGAGCTACAAGCAAGACAAAATAATAAAATATTAATATCGGCTGTAGACTAAGGAAAGTTTCATCGGGCAAATATTTGTGTTTCAAATAACGCGAAGCTCGCGATACTAGGAGAAGGGTTTGTTCGTTACAGGCGCTGGATTCGAACCAGCGCTTGTGCTTAAGGTGCAGTTATACTTACCAGTAACGAGATGTCACATTTTGGTATAGTTAACGTCCACCCTTTTAAGTGGTTTTAAATTTTTAACCGAGTTTACTATAAGAATTACTTGGCCGGCCAGTTTTTCTAGCGGACCTGAGAGACGTCATGTCTATAAAAAAGAAACAAAGACTCATTAAGAAAACTCTATCTGATATTCCCATGGGAGTTACGTGGGTGAAACAGCGGTGCGCTGCTAGTTTGGATTATTATGGAATACCTATTTCCAAAAATATTTCTTAAGGTGAAGTAGGACCTGAAAAACTCTATCCCTTTCCTCCGCGAAACGGCCGTTTTAACTGTTTTAAGTAATTAAAAGACTCACATCTATTTTAGTGAAAAACCATCTGTACTACCTTATGGGATTTGATGTAAAGTTTATGAAAATATAAATTTTGTACTTGTTTTTTCTGTACAATTGCCGTCAAATTGTTAAAAGCTCAAAAAATGACGATTTTTTAGGATTTCCACGATTTTTTTCTACCGAGGCAAATCACTCTAATCGTTTTTCGAAGTGTGTGACAATACAAATTTCTTCACCTTTACGACAGTAGGAATATCATTCTATGGATTTTAGTGGTTGATACCCAAAAATTGTTTCTATGACACCTCTATCGCGCTTCGTGTCTTACCACTTTGACTTAAGAGGATCTTTCCATACAAACTATTACAAACGTAGTCGACTGTTTTCTTCCTGGATAATGACAGTAGAGCAAATATTTTTGGTGCATAAAACTTATAACTGCCATGACCATTATGCCCCTATTATTATTATTTTTTTTAATTCTTAATTTCTATAATAATTAGAAAATTCAAAATATCAAAACATAAGGGCATAGTCATGGCAGTTATAGGTTTTATGGCACAAAAATATTTGTGCTAGTGTCATTATCCAGGTAGGAAACAGTCGACTACGTTTGTATGGAGAGAGCGCAGGTACCCTTTCACCTTAAAAATTATAATAATAGTTCTGTAAGTTTCTTCAATCCTGGTTGAGGTCCGGCCGTGGTACGATGGCGATGGCGAAGGACCCCTTGTTTGCGTGGTACGTCATCGCTGATTGATACGGGCCGCAACAATGCATGTTTGCTTTCAATTACACACCCCGCGCCTACGCTCTTGTCCACCATCACAATACTGTAAAGCTAATGGAAGAGACAAAGGTTTTGATAAGAATTATTTAGACTTAGTACTTGTACTTGTATTTCGCTAGATCTTCGATACGATCGGACGTGTTGATTATTTAATTAATGTTTTAAAATTATTAATTGCTTGCAAAAATTGTGACCTAGACTTTCATACGGAATCTATCTGGGTCACTCGGACATTCATTTTAACGATAATTATGTGTGGTGTGTTCCATTAATATAATAATGGATAGTCCCTTTAAGGAACGTAGCGCGTTAACGCGTCGTACCCCGCCGCCCACGCCTTCACGTGCGCCTGCGCCCAGACCACAGGAAGAGGACTCTCTAGGATTAGTGAGTACCTCTGAGATCCAAAGCTGGATGACCTCTATCGAATCATGCCTAAATGAAGTGTGCGCTGTGGCAGCCGAAGGAAAGTTGAACGCGGACCAAAAGCTAAGGATCAACAATTTATGCCGCAAAGTGGGTCACGGGACATCTCAGCTGGCCGTCCAATATCAATCACTTAAGGCAAAGGCCATTAATACGCATACTTCCCTACAAGCTCTTAAGGAAAAGCAGGACCTCTCGCAACGTCTCCACGACCTCCAACAAGCCCTTGAAGAGTCCTCTAAACCAGTCTCCGCAAAAGTTTCCTTCGCCGACATGATAAAAAAAGGTACCAATGATTTTGTTCAGCCCAAAAATATAAGCTCTGTCGCAATTTATCCCACAGATAAAATGAAATCTAGTGAGGAGACAAAATCTTTGGTCCAAAATATCATCAAGCCAGGACAAATGAAACTGCACGTTAGAGGACTGCGTAAGACAAAGAACGGCGGCATCATCATCAGCACTGAGACAAAGGACGATATTGAAAAACTAAAGCAGTCGGCGCAACTCACTACTTCTGGCCTTACTGTGGACGAGCCACATAAACGCAGACCTAGAATTGTTGTAATCGGGGTTCCCGCGTCCATGAAGGAATCGGACGTCTTTACTTGCATTTATCAACAAAACTTGGCTGATAAACTTCAAGGTACAACACTTGAGAATTTTTTGTCCTTGATTAAGCTCAGTCATAAATCTGGAAAGAGAGACGCCGAGACCTGTAATTACGTACTGGAAGTCCCGGCACAAATTCGAAAGGCCCTGATAACCAACGACCGAGTCTTCGTAAATTGGTCCTCGTGCCCTGTCAGAGACTTTACACTCGTCACAAGGTGCTTTAGATGCCAGCAGTACGGACACGCAGCCAAGACATGCCGGGAGGAGGTCAATACCTGTGGACATTGTGGCGAAGTAGGTCACGGGATAAAGGACTGTAGAAAGACAGCTGAGACGCCAAGATGTGCTACCTGCCTACGTTTCAAGAAGCCGTGTAACCATAAAACTGGCGATCCCACCTGCCCCGCAAAATTACTTGCAGAAAATCGGCACATTAATTCAATAGATTATATAGGCACTTAAACACCTTTTACTAACTTTAAACATAAGTAGTTTTTTAAGAATAATTATTGTCCTACTAACCTTAAAAAGTAAATTACCAAATCGATCTCGCACGCATAGTTTTATTAAATGTAAACAAACTTCGACGATTTATAAGTACAAATATTGGATTTGACACAGTTTTTTCTGATGATGACGCGAATTCTTGCATGTCGCATTTAATAAACATAATTTCCACAAGTCTTATTTAAGAAATTTGACATAGATATAATTCGATTAAGTAAATATTTGTTTTTACCTTTATACGCATTTTAAGTACATGATTATTGTTTCTAGCCTTTGTGAAGAAAATACAAATATTTTGCTAGTAATTAGTTATTTTATTTTATAAGTTAAAGTAAGTCCTGATTCGCCTGAGATACAGGAATCTCCTAGTTCAGGCATATGTGTTTTTATTGTTCTCTTGTATGTTTAGTTCTAAGTTTACTATGTAAAATATGTTTTGATTAAATATATTATTATTATTATGCTTTTTTTTTAAATTTTCTTCTCTCTTTTTAAGAGGTGATTTTAACACGGGCCGAAGCCAAGTGCGTTCTAAACTGGAAGAGACAAAAATTTCCTAACTATTCTGCATGTGTTTAAGATTACCGCTTTCTGTAGTAATATATACGTGGATTTAGGCAAATCAAGTGTAGTTAGGCTTGTGTGTAAGGTGTTGGGTACGACTCCAGTAGAGGATACTATGATTGGTATAGTTTTTACGTTTGTTGCATTCCATTGTGTTCTTAACTCTATAGATAGGTCTGTGTACTTAGCAATCTTTTCGGTGTGAGTGGTTAGGATGTTATGTGTGTTACAAACGGCTATGTCTATTAGATATACAGATTTAGTGGGTTTATGAAAGATTGTAATATCAGGGCGGTTAAAGTGGATCGTTTTGTCTGTGATAATGGTTCGATCCCAGTATAATCTGTACTCACTATTTTCAAGAACGGAGTTGGGTGTATACTTGTAATAGGGAACTTTTTCCTGGATAAATTTATATTTGTAAGCAAGATGTTGGTGAATTACTGCTGCAACCTGGTCGTGTCGGTGCTTGTAATCTGTTTGTGCTATTGAACGACAGGCACCTGTTATGTGCTGGATTGTTTCAGAACTGCTATGGCATCGGCGGCATAAATCTGTAGGTAAGTTTTGTAATCTAATGATGTGTTTTTGGTAGTTGCGTGTCTCAATAACCTGGTCTTGAATGGCTAACATGAAGCCCTCCGTCTCGGGGAACAATTCTCCTCGTTGCAGCCACGCGTTCGACGCAGTTTTGTCGACATGTGACTGCTGGAGGTCGTTGAAATGTCTCCCGTGAAGGCTCTTCTGTCGCCATTCCTCGATTTTAGTTTTCGGATCTTTAATGCGTTCATTACGTTGAGTGTTATGGTTTCGTAAATTTAACCCGAACCCTGTGCCTGGCAGTCCGGCATGGTAACCATTGTGCCAACTGGGTCGTCAAAATGAAAGACAAGGTATCTACCACTAGGCAAACACCGCTCAAGTGATCCGCTCGCTTTCAGTGATAGGTCAGCGTTAAACGACAATCACACCTACCTGCATAGATATAGAATTGTTAGTCTATGCCTACCTGATGGTAAGTGACGATGCGGTCTAAGATGTAGCACGCTTTCCTAGAACATACCTTGTTCACTCGTGAAGACTCCCAAACTGTACATGTCAGGAAAGACACAGATGCAGGCAACTGATTCCACCCTTGCAGTACGAATAAGGATGACGAAGCGAAACGTTAGCGCGGGTATCTGTGATTTCCACCATGTCGCAAATCAGTTTGCCTGATTGTATGACAGAAGAATGAAGAAGAAGAATGCTTATTTTGAAATGTTCTATATGTCTATACAAGCAAAAGTTGAATAAAATGTTGAGATTAATCACAGGAGCTGCCTATCTTAACACTGCCACCTTTCGTTGAAAGCTCAGCAGAACTTTCCAATCCCATAAGGGAGCAGAAACTACGGATAGAGAATTTAACCTCAGATTAAAGATTTAGCAATCGATTTCATGTATTTACTCAACATTTTTTGTTTTCTTCAGAATTTAAGCTCGCTGCATAGGTAACGTGATTTTTCTCGTTACCGTCCGGTTTCTCGTTACTATATCTATCTATTCAAATATATATAAATCACGTGTCACGTTGTTGGACATGGACCCCTAAACTAATTAACCGATTTTATTCAAATTTGCACACTGTGTGCAGTTTGATCCAACTTGAAAGACAGGATAGCTTACATCTTAATTTATCCCTATATTTTCACGGGATCGGGAGTTACGCGGGTGAAACCGCGGAGCGCAGCTAGCATTTTTATATGAAACGATGTCAAGAAATAAATAATCACGTTCCGTCCCGCACGAGAAAAATCACGTTACGTATGTTTAAAGACCACGACCACGTTATGAACGATGCAAGTCACGTCTCTGCCCGTCCGAGGTTTTATCTCGTTACGTATGCAGCGACTTTTAATAGGCCATAAGACAGGTTTATGGCGTGAGTGTTTGGTAGACCAGTCACCCCAGGGGGAAGTAGTTCTATGTGCAGTTCCTACTTCCTCTTGGATTACGGTGAAGACACCGAGGAGTTTTAATGGGTAAACCTCTGGCCGCCCACCATCTCAGGCCATCAGTGAGCCCCACACATCCCCGCTGCTTCCCTCGGAGCGGTGGGACGGTGCATAAGGAGCATTTCTCCTAGATAAAAAAAGGGTGTGTTTGGTCAAAGTTTTATTTCGTTAAGGTTATATTTTGTCAAGGGCGTAAGGCGGACAGGTATGCCACTTCTAGTATAACCATAGATCAACTATCCTGATGTCGCAAAACCACCAACTTCATTGTGAGATTCAACACCTACCTACTTATGATCCCAGCGCTGTAATTGAAAATCTGGGATCCATGATCTTTCAACGCAATGGAATCACACACATAATCTCGAATTCACAAACGCTAGAGTATTATCGGATTAGTACCTCTATTACTGTTTTGTATGGATTGTGTAAATGCATAATCTATTCGAAAAGAGAATAGTCGAATAGTAAAGAGGTTGCATATCAAAGGCTTATGCAAGAGGTTGCACATTAAAGTAATATGCAAGAGGTTGCATATCTGTGAAATATGAAAAGAGGCTCCGACGTTTTGATTAGCATGTGCTTAATGTCTTTTGCTTATATCCAACCTCCTTTATTAATTTTCTTGCTGAGGCTTCAAGGAAAAAGGTACAGGCAGGGTGGCAACCTTTTTTTAGAAAAGCTCGAATCTTCTTTCTTCTTTTACTCCTTCTTAATAATATAAACAAAAATCAAGCAAATCGGTGACAAAACTAATCCTGGGCAATGAGCATCTAGGTATGGGTTAGGCAGCAAAGTTCGTAGTCAAGCGCTGTCTTTTCATTGATTGCTCGTTCTCTATCAACATAATCGCTGTCAGTATCTCAACCAATCAAATTATCCAATCACTCACCAGCCACACCTAAAAAAATATATCAAAAATCAGTTGCTCATTTGGTAAGCTCTCCATCATTATGAGTCTGCATTAGTGACGGTCGGTGGCACTCCACAGCGCACGCGTCGCTCGCCCGGCGCCGCACGCGGCACAAACATGGCCGCGTGGCCGCGCAACACGCATCGATATTAAACGAATATGTTAATGTTTTAGGGTGTTGGAGCTGTCGGATGAGACAGTTTTCGAACTGATTGCGAAGAACCTTTGAAAGATATACCTATATACAGATCAAAGACTGACTGACTGATATTTCAACGCACAAGTCGCACAGCCCAACCAATGGACTAAAAATGGCATACTTATTGTTGTTATAACGTACAGTCGGAATACCAATTAGCTAAACCCCACGTGACAGAGAGCTCACTCGCACATCTGTAAAAATGTTAGTAATAAATAAAAAAATACATACAACCGAATTGAGAACCTCCTCCTTTTTTTGAAGTCGGTTAAAAAAAGAAAATAATAATAAAAAAAAATTAAGGTAAAAGTTACAGCGGCTTCTGCACTAAGCAAGCTTGTCCCGCAGAAGCCTGACAAAAATATAACAAGTAATTATAGAAATAATACATATTAGTACTTACCTATTTTGTATTTTTTTTTTGTATGGTATAGATTCTGTTTTTTTAACAATATAGGTAATGTTAAAAAAACAGAATCAGGTAACATAACTTTACAATCTTACCCAATTGCCGTATTCTTATGCAGCGCGTCTTGACTGCGTTTGCGTGATAACCATAGATTTCGTATTACTATTAAGACGCACTCGTCACGCACTCGTCACGCACACGTTACGCAAACTTAAACGTCGTCACTCACCGTTTCGCGCTAAATTTTGACGTGACATAAATGTCAAATTAATTGTCACCTAGGAAGATTAGTCATAAATTTCGTACGGCAACAGTGAGGTGATATGTACAACATACTAGAGAGGTCAGCGCCGTACACTGCCTCATTCCGTCCAACTGCACAGATAACACACCAGACGACTTAGTCGCTTGCTAGTTCGTAGAGGTTAAAGCGCTCGTGCATTTTTAATCAAAAATATACGGAAAATTACGAAAAATGACTCAATGCGTTCACATTTAGAAACTACACAAACCATAGTAGAAATATTTCTAGAGCGGAAGGAATAACCTACCACAGGTAAATAACTAGATATTATCGATATCATAAATCGTAAATCGTAAATCGTCATAAGGGGGTCGTTGTTGCTCCACGTCCGTAGGAACTACCTTAAATAACCCTACACGTGGCCCCCGGGTGGTGCTAAGAGCGCAACAACTTTGGCAGCTGCACTGCCTACTCTGGGTCTCGCAGCTTACTCTACTACTTCAATCTTCAACCAACCAAAATGAATCCGGATGCGTTAAAAAACGGCGCTTCTCAGCGCCCAAAAACAAGGAACGTCGGACCGTCAGTTCGCGTTTTACAATTGAACATAGAAAGCATTAGTAAATCTAAGACAGAGTGCCTACACAAAATTCTGCATGCCAATGACGTCGACATTGTCCTACTTCAAGAAACGCATACCTCTGACGACTCCCAACTTGCCCGAAGAGGTAACATACCAGGCTACGACCTCATCGCAGCAACATACCATGCACAATACGGAACAGCTACATTTGCCCGAACAGCGCTATCCCAACAAATCAACCTGCTCTCGAACAACATCGATGCTAATAATATTGCTACCACGACTGTCCAGCTTGGTGAAACCACACTTTGCAACATATATAAGCCGCCGAGCACCTGCTGGCCCACACCGCCTCTGCCTAGCCTCGAACACCCCGCGTTATTTATAGGTGACTTCAACAGCCACCATACCAGCTGGGGCTACAGACTAAATGACACCAATGGCGAAGCGCTCATCGACTGGGCGGATAGGTCTAACACTTTTCTGGCAGTCTCCAATAAGGGAAGGGGTACCTTTAGATCAGCTCGCTGGGGCCGTGATTATAACCCTGATCTCGTCTTTACAACAAAGGCTGACGATGGAACTCCAGTCCCAATGAATAGGCAAGTTCTCGCAGATTTTCCACACAGTCAACACAGGCCAGTACTTATAATAATTGGATTAAAAATACCTATGATAGAATCGTATCCTGTACCACGCTGGAACTTCCAAAAGGCTGACTGGCCCGCCTATGCGGCTGAACTTGACGACTGCTTGAGATGGATCCCCCCAGAGCCTAACAACTACGAGAGATTTCGGAAATTAATCATAAGTATCGCCAAGAAGCACGTACCCCGAGGATACAGAAAACACTACATTCCGGGTTGGAATGCTGAGACGGAGAAACTGTGGAACGAATTCTCTGAAACTGGAGACAGGGAGCTGGCCCACGAACTAATGCGATCCCTGGATGACGCTCGTAGGACAAAATGGGAACAAACAGTAAAAACTATGAGCTTTAAGCACTCCAGCCGTAAAGCTTGGCACATTCTGAACAGACTATCCTCCGGTGCCACCTCCCAGAAACAAAAACCAAAAGTGGACCCGAATGAAATCGCCCACAGGATCCACAAACTGTCAAAGGCACCCTGTGACAAAGCTCATACCCGCATGGTCCGTAAGAAGCTCCAAAAGCTCAAGAGTGAAATAACGCCGCATGAGGACTTCGGGCGCCCAGTTTCCACTGACGAAGTGACGCTGGCTATAAAAGAAACCTCTATAAATAAAGCCTGTGGCGAAGATGAAATATTCCCAGAGTTTATTAGATACTGCGGCCCTCGCACACGGGACTGGATCGCTAAGTTTTACACCGCCATAATCGACTCGGGTACAATCCCTCCACTTTTAAAAAGAGCTAAAATCGTAGCTATCCTAAAACCCGGGAAAGAGGACGATAAAGCAGAAAGCTACCGACCAATAGCTCTTCTTAGCATCACTTATAAGCTCCTGGAACGTATTATATATAACCGGATCTCTAGTGTGATTAATAAGGCTATCCCGCAGGAGCAAGCTGGTTTCCGCCCCCAGAGAAACTGTACGGACCAGGTCCTGGCACTAACAACGCACATCGAAAAGGGCTTCGACCGTAATAAGAAGGCATCAGCAGCATTAATCGACCTCACTGCAGCATATGACACCGTCTGGCGCCAAGGATTGCTATTCAAACTGGTGAAAATAGTGCCGTGTATGAAAATATATAGGCTGCTCGAAAACGCACTCAGTAATAGACCGTACCGCGTCCACCTTGGCGACTGTGCCAGCCGAGTGAGAGTGCTCAATAATGGCCTCCCTCAAGGGTCAGTCCTCGCACCTATGCTCTTCAATGTGTACATCCACGATATGCCTGAGACAACCAGCCGGAAGTTTGGATATGCGGATGATTTGGCACTGGTAACACAGGATGCGAGCATGGCGGCTACCGAATTAACGTTAGCAAGGGATCTCTCTACTATGGACAACTATTTCACTAAATGGCGCCTGTGCCCTAACCCTACTAAAACAGAGGTAGCCTGCTTTCACCTGAACAACAAAATGGCCAACCAAGAGCTCGGGGTGAAGTTTAGAAACACCAGTCTTAAACATAACTTCTCCCCCAAATACCTAGGAGTTACCCTCGACAGAAGCCTAAATTTCAAACTACATCTTGAGAAAGTGTCTGCAAAGCTGAAAACCCGCAACAGCATTCTTCAAAAACTCACAGGAACTAGCTGGGGTGCCAATGCAGCTACACTTCGAGCTTCGGCGTTGTCGCTGGTCTATTCGACGGCTGAATACAGCTCTGCGGTTTGGCTGAACAGCGCCCACACATCTCTAGTTGACGTCCAACTCCGCCACACGATGCGCCTCATCTCTGGATGCCTTAAGCCTACCCCAACTTACTGGCTACCAGCTCTAGCCTATATACTGCCTCCTCATATGCGGAGAGAAAGATGCCTAGGTCTTGAAATACAAAAAATGCGAGCGTCCCCAACTCTACCCATCCACGAAGACCTAGTCGACTATGAAAAGCCAAGACTAAAGTCCCGTCGCCCTCCAGCGCTGAGGCTACATGACCCTGAACCAGCCCATAACCTTCAGGAAGTCTGGGCATCTGAATGGGAGTTAAGATCTCTCCCAGGTGACGATATCTTCAAGCCTAATCTCGGGGCACGTCCTGCTGGCTTTGAGGAGCCCCGACGCGTTTGGTGCATGTTGAATAGGATAAGGACAGGAGTTGGGAACTGTGCTTACTTATGGCACAAATGGAACTGGTGCGATTCGCCAGTATGCCAATGTGGAGCTCCCGAACAG
Source organism: Idaea aversata (assembly GCA_907269075.1). Taxonomy (NCBI): domain Eukaryota; kingdom Metazoa; phylum Arthropoda; class Insecta; order Lepidoptera; family Geometridae; genus Idaea; species Idaea aversata. The sequence goes on from OU026100.1 coordinate 5,266,226, forward strand.
ACTGTACACCACATGGTATTTGACTGTCCACTAACCAGATACCACGGGCAAGCGGAGGATTTTACAAACTTAACTAAGGACGCGGTAGCGTACCTGCAAACTGTAAAGCTTTGAAGTAGAGAAACATAATTAGCCATACGATAAATAAATAAATAAATCTATTGAAAATTAAATACGAACATCATTTTTTAGCCGCCATATTGTGACTTGTTTAGCAGAGGTGACTGTAGGTCACTTTCCTGTTCAATATTGGAAATATTGGTTCAATAGTGGAATTTGGCTTTCATTAATAATTTCTACGATTGTCGTAATATTTTTGTGTAATCTTAAATATAATTTAAGTAGTTTTTTAAGTTTTAAGAGATAGGTATTTAATAGGACTGAATTTGCCTTAGATTACTGATAGACGTGTGACAAGCAAAATAAACCGGTCAAGTGCGAGGTGGACTCGCGCAACGAACGAGGGTTCCGTAATTCCACTTATTTGCAAAAATAAATGTTTCTCTTTTTTGCATTAGATTAGGCAGTAGGTAGGTACTGTAGGTATTACGGAACCCTAGTTTATGTATAGGTTTACGCTTATTTTGTTGTTGTCAACGTCACCTTTTAATAATATTAGTAGCTATAGATGTAAGTAGGTACCTATAAAAAAACTGGTGAAGTGTAAGAAACACAGAATATTGTTTTGAAACATACAATATTGAAATTCGGAACCCTAAAAACCCTTAAATAATAGGTAAGGATTAACACCTACCCACGTAGATACAAATAGGCAGAATAATAAATTATGTCGCATCTGCGCGCATTGGTTAACTATGAGAACATGACAACCCCCGCTTGCCCCTCGCATGCCCCGCGGTCATCAAATGGGCGCACTATGTTTGATTGAAATAGCTTCTCTAGTACGTAGTACATATCACCTCACTGTACGGCAACGCTTGTTTCACGCGTAGAATGCGCGTAGGTGAAGTAGACGTGCAGCTTACGTGCAGCATACCTACGTGCAGTTAACGTGACGGTTACGCGTAGTTTTATTTTACAGCAATACCGATTATTGTTTGCGTCGACGTAACGTATGCGTCAACTGCACGTACACTTAACTAACGCGTCATAAGCTACGGCAATTGGGCAGCAGATGTACGAGTGAGCTGTGGGTTACGTGGGGTTTAGCTAATTGGTATTCCGACTGTACCTAGGTATCCAGTAAGAAATTATTTTGGAGAATTGAAATCCTACGCGAATGAAACCCTAGCAAACGCTAGTTGTTATATCTTTATTTTCATTAGTTTTGTACCTACCTACGTTGTTTATGTCATCTAAAATGGAAATAAATGACCATGGAAAAATACCTATTCCTAACTATCCACTATCTACTATAGTTTACTGAAATTACTTAAAGGGTTATACCTCCCGATGCTTATCTTATTAGCTTATTATAACATTGTTTATACTTACCTACCCCTACATATAAATAGAAAAGCAAAATGCCAGCGTAGCTCCTTGAGTTTCCAAATCATAAATAAGTGAATTACGAACCAACTCCGTCCTATTATCCTATATCATCTATATAGACTTTATGTACCTTACTAACGCCCTAAGTTTCTCGTGCCGTATATCTGGGCCCCCACAAACTTGGGCCCTTGTTCGGTCCCTATCTTATAATCCAAAGATGGAGCGTACGGTCACGGGGTGTCGCTATCGCATCCGACCATACTCCTCTTGCAATTTACTTTCTAATATCACCAGTGTTATGTAATAACTAAGGTTAAGTTTAAATTTGGAAATTTAGCTTCTTAAACGACTTTTAGAATCTAGAGAGCCAGGTTTAAAACATAAGGTCAAGAAAATATATATAGGAGTTAAACAGTCTAATATAATAACTGAGGCTAAGTTTAAATTTGGAACTTTAACTTCTTAAAACGACTTTTAGGAGAGCCAGGTTCAAAACATAAAGATCAAGAAAATACTTCTGTGGTAGTTAAACATTCTAATGATTGTGATAACCAAGGCTCGTAGTTTAAATTTGAACTTTTGCTTCTTAAAACGACTTTTAGAATCTAGAGAAAGCCAGGTTCAAAACATGAAGGTCAAGAAAATACATAGGGTAGTTAAACAGTATATTAAGGCACTTAGTTTAAATTTAGAACTTTAGCTTCTTAAAACGACTTTAGAATCTAGAGCGAGCCAGGTTCAAAATATAAAAGTCAAGATAATACCAATTATAGGGCAGTTAAACAGTCTAATATGACAATTAAGGGTCTTAGTTTTTAGAACTTTAGCTTCTTAAACGACTTTTAGAATCTAGACTTAAATATATGAGCAGCTTACAAACAAAAAGGTCAGTAAAACATTCTGTAGAGACCTTCTCTATAATAACATATGCATTTAATTATACAAGAAAAGTAATAATTGGTGAAAAAAAATGTTACAATCGTGATTTCGAATAAGAAACAAATCACTTAGAAATCAACATAGGTTAGTTAGAGTATTAGAAACTCAGCAGTTAGAAAATCTCTCCATACATTTTTTACTAAAATCAAGTCAAACTCTAAATAAAACGACAAAAGACTAATAGATTTTACAAAACATTTAGAAAATAAGTATTTACTAACCGTTGAAAAGAGGTCTACCTACGCGTATTTTTATGGATATAATAATTAAGTAAGTAAGAAGGTATTTACCAAACAATAAACTACTTTCATCCAGAAAATTCTACGAAAAATCCTTGTCTTTCATTATTTGCTCTAAAATACAAGACACAAAACCTGCTTCGAAAGGTTCACGAAATTAAAAAAAAAATCTCGCAACTCTCACAATTTGTTTCACTTTTATTTGTCAACCGAACAAGATGATATTTAATTTAGTCAGGCCGTTGTTTTATTATAGAAATTAACCCGTTTTTAGTGAGCCAGAGGCAATATATACCCAAGCATTACAAGGCGGGCGGGGCTGGGTCCGCCCAAGCGCGCCCTCGAGATAAGCAAGGGTAAATACGAATGAATATAAGTATTTTGGGGATGTTGCGAAGATTTTCATTATTGCATGAATATCGTAAGGTCTATTTCCTGTTGCAGGGAAAACATATTGTTAAAGCTTAGGCTCACTATAGCGTAACTTACGAGTAAGTACCTACTGTTACAGATGTCTTGCCGTTATGGAAGACCAGCGCTAGTCGAAAGATTGAGTTATGCTGATTTGGGTTGGTTTTGCAACAATTTAATAATATTGCCTATACATATGTACCTACTTTGTAATCTATTTTTGTTGAAAATCTATACCTACTTATTATAAAACGATATTACATATTGGTACAGCAAGGGAATGGAATCAGTTGCCTGCGTCTCTGTCTAACCTGACGTGTACCATATTGGGGTTTTAAGTCGCGAGGGGACAGGTATGGCTTTACATCTATTAAAGTGAAAGGGTACCTGAGCTGTCTCCATACAAACGTAGTCGACTGTTTCCTCCCTGGATAATGACACTAGCATAAATATTTCTTGCCATAAAACCTATAACTGCCATGACTATGCCCCTATGTTTTAGTTTTTTTTTCATTTTCTAATTATCATAGAAATTAAGATTTAAAAAATTAAAAAACTAAGACAAACAAAAAATAGGGGCATGGTCATGGCAGTTATAAGTTTTATGCACCAAAAATATTTGCTCTAGTGTCATTATCCAGGGAGAAAACAGTCGACTACGTTTGTAATAGTTTGTATGGAGAGAGCACCAGGGTACCTGGTGCTCTCTCCATACAAAACATACATACTCTTCTTAAAGATAATAATAATAAATAATAAGCACTCGCTGTAGTGCCTGGAATATATTAGATGCAGTAGGCTTACCCAGAACCTATACCAACTTAGTCGACCGTGTCCCTAAGAAATAACTCGTCAATACTTCTGGAGCCAACTAAGCTGCGGGTTTAATCACGATGTTTTCCTACACAGTAAGAGCAATGTTAAAAAGCGCCCATACATTTTTTGTACAAAAAAACTATTGGTGCAGCATTACCGAGATTCGAACCCACGAGCTTCGGAGTGAAGGTCGAGGTATCTACCAATAGGCTAACATCGCTATACCAGACAATAAATTAGAAATAGGTAATTAATTACCAGTGATATGTCAAACAGCGGTATATACATCTTTGCGGCACTTTAACCACACTAAAGTAAAGCAATTGACTCATAATCCCTCTGGTGTTTTCGTATATTACATGAAGACACGTCAAATTATTGTGTCGCAAAAAAGGAATGTGAAATTCGTAGATAATCACTCTACAACTGTTACATCTCACTGGTAATTACCAGTAAATTCATTTGATCACGTATAATTTAATGTTTAACATATCCATTTTAAAAATTTAACATCATAATTAACCAAACGATCACCCATTAAACAGAACACCCCCTTTCACCCCCGTAAACTTTTACTGTTAACATTTATTGTAAACCGTCAACTAAGATTTTAAATAATCCTGTCGAACCCCATACGTCTAACAAATTATTACAATCGTGAAATTAGCAGTGTGAAATTTTACAACAGAACTTCGTGAGCTAAAATGTCGCTTTTTATACTGAAATCGTAGTGACTTGTGACGTTTTAACACTGTTGCGACGTTTATCACCCCCGCAGTTAATCTTTATTAAAGGGGGCATAATGTGAATGGTTGAATTGTGACAGATTTGCGATGGTGAAGGTTACGTTTAGGGATATTATCGCGTTTGTAATGGTCTGTCATTTAAAAGTTAGTATTAGTTAGTTTTACTTACTTTAGGTACTTATTTTTGTTTAAATCAGTGCTGACAGTTTTAAATAATTTAAATATTTTTTCTGACCATACTCTATGCTTCTAAATATTAGCAATAATAGGGTCCCGTTTTTTGACAATACTCTAATGCCTCTAAATACCAGTGCCGTTTTTGAATACGAAACGCCAAAAAGATGCCTATGGCCAGTACCTAAAAATCGACAATGTATGTAACGAGGCTGTATGCCCTAATATTTAACCCTTTGCCTTCCCTAAAAAGACATTAAAAAGAATAAAATATTGACCCTGTGTGATAGAATTTGAGTTCGTACCTACTTGCCCTGTGGAGCAAGATCCTAGCGTTGCGTTTATCGAGTGATTCGGAAATAGTTAAAAAAAATGGCTGTTTACGGACTATAAATTATACGTAACAACGTCACAAAAAAAAAGTCGGTTTACGGACGATAATTATACGTAACAACGTCACCAGAAACCGATTTTTTTTTCAATTTTTGAAAAAAAAACATTTTTTTTCGACACTTATGGGGAACGTCACACAGTGGGAACGTGACAATGACGTCATCTTTTTTGTGAATGCAGGTGTTCCACCAATTTATTAGACGTTATCACGTCATAAAACCGATTCTGCTGAAAATGTTTACCTATATACACGTAGTTACTTCGAGATTTAATGTATGATTGTTTTCTGTTTTTTGGTTCAACTTTAACAATAAATCATTGTAGGGTTACGGAACTAGGGTGGTATTTTTCATGGTCGAACAAATCGAGCTTCAGTAGGAGGAAATCTTAATAAGATGCGGTGCAAACAACGTGGTCCGTAGAGGATACTCCCCTTTCGAATCTTTTGTACGCACTCTTTTTGATCCCATATTCCCAACTTATTTGGTGCGCTTGATAATTGTTTGCTTTTTGTAATTGAATTAGGTACTTATTAAAATAGTTTTGGACATTCCAAATATTTATTTTTCACTAGACATTAAACATTAATTTTGGCATTGGCTAGAAATTCTCGTCACGTTAAAATCGCGAAGAACTATGAAAGTTCTTTGTTTGCTTCCTTTTTTAAGATTCCGTACTTACCCAAAGTATCTCATGAATCGTGATAGCTAGATACTTAGTTCATTATTGGTAATTTTCACAGAACATGCCTGTTGCCGCTGTAACAAAAAATACAAAAAAAAAACATACATAGGTACAACCGAATTGAGAACCTCCTCCTTTTTTAAAGTCGGTTAAAAATAGAATATATCGTACGAAACCCCTCGTGCGCTATTCCGACTCGCACTTGCCCGGTTTTTTAATGTTTCCATGAACACGACTTCATGAAGACATTATTCTCCAATTTTTTCATGAAGACATTATTCTCCAATAATAAAGCATAATTAGATGTAACTAGAACTACGAAGAAGTGAATGTTTGCCGAACGAGGTCTTATTGCGAGCACACGCTATCCGCGAGCAAACAGCACGGGCATAAACCGTACGCATAAGGCTACGTATGCACTATGCGGTATACGCGGTTGCGAATGCAGCAAGGGTGACGCTAAAGGAGCAGACAGACAATCAAGCGGTGGTAGGCCTTGCCCGGTGGCTTCTAACACCACCCTCCGGACAGATTCAAGCGACTGGAGCCGCATCGCAGTACGTAGTAAAATCTACAAATAACGTAAAACGCGCAACTATCTAAGGTATTGAAAATGTAATTTAGAAATAAACACAAGATATTTGACAAACTTGTTCTGACCTCGTGCGAAGGGACCAGCTACAGCCTTCAGTTTTTGTCCACATCTCTCATATCTGAGAAACTACAGGCAAATGTCATAATTTAATAAATCGGAGCACTATACTCGATCACGAAAACAAACATTTTCAATGTTAAAACCATTTTCTCGTACCTACATATTTTTAATTGCAGACAACCGGACGGCCACATTTGGCCAAACCGAATAGTGCGTACGTAGCCTAGGTTAGGTAGGTAAGTGTGTCTTTGGCATAGTGGCAATAGTGGAAAATGGAATAAAATCGCGGATAAAAGCTAGTTAATATAGTAAATAAGGTGTCAAATCTGAAATATTTCTTTCATAGAATACATAACTGGTCGAAAATAAAACCCGTGCTTTTCGGATTTCTTATTAAAATACCGAGTTTTCTGTTAAAACCAAGGAGTTGAAAAACAGTTTAAAAATAAGATTTTGTTTAAAATACTTACTTACTTACTCCGCTGGCTCAGCGACCCAAAGTGGATCTTGGCCTCCGAAACGAGAGTCGTCCATCGCTCCCTGTCCTTAGCTATTTCTTGCCAATTGTTGACCCAAAGTTCTCGCAGGTCAGCTTCCGCCGTGTCCTTCCAGCGATTCCGGTTGAGCGACGCACATCTTAGCACTGCGATCCTCTCCTATTCGCTCCTGGTGGTCAAGCCAGCGAAGATGCTGTGCCTTGATCTCGCCAATGATATTCGGCTCCGCCACCAGTTCCTCGTTTTCGGAATTTTTCCTAATCCTCCTCGTCTTCTCTCCTCGTCCTCCCCAATATCTTTCGGAGGATTTTGCGCTCCGCCACTTTGTTTACAATAAAATATTTTTTTATGGTTGGTAAGAAATTTTTCCAGAGGCAAAGTACCGGTAATAGTAGTTTACCACACAAGGTATGTAAGTGAGCTATTACAGAACAAGATCCAATATGGCGCCCGTGCGAGCACGGCTCGCAAAGGGCGCTATGGATCGAGTGCACCCGAGATATTTAGACGCACGAGCGAGCGAAGCGAGCGAGGGCGAATATAGTTCGAGGGTGTAATTGCTACTTACAACCGAGGTAGGTATACTACTTTACATCACTCATGCGAGGTAAATAAAACATTTTTGTACGACAACTTCGGCTTCAAGATGACAAAAATCAGGCGTGCCGACCACTTATTCATCAGACGAATACTTGACATGATGAACTAGCATAAACTTGTATGTTGTTTTTTTAAATTTTAATACAGTCGTCGCAAGTGAACAAACATTTAGTTCAAATGAAATGCCGCCATTTTCATTTTTTTACAGTAAAAATCATTTTATGAAAAAAAATATATTGACCAAGGAGTTTTGCATAGCTTGAACTGAAATAAAATGCCGCCATTTTCATCGTTTTTTTTTTCAGTAAGAAGTTTCGTCATTTTTTAAGAAAAGAGATTGGTTAACCAAGGAGTTTGACATAGCTTGAATGGTAAAGTGAACTTTACAATTCAAGCATTCACCCTATGCTGGAATGGTAAAGTGATTTGAAAATGGAACGTTCCATCTAAACAATGCACCGTATTGTAAATGACAACTTACACAGTCTCTTACCATACTAGTAAATCCTACTTACCGAGCAAGTATGATGTAAAACAATAAAAAAGTTATGTTAGTAAGTACCTATTTAATTAGGTATACATGTTGTATTAGTTTGATGTATTATTTGCAAGTGAGTTCTGCCTGTCACATCTCTTCTGTAAATACGCCGCACCTGTCGATAGCAAACTATGAAGTTTCGTATCAAATATATAATTATAGGTAGGTATGCTAAATAGCGCTGATATAATAAGTGCTGGAGAAAGATGCTCCGCATTCCATGGACTGCATTTCGAACTAACGTCTCAATATTGCGGGATCTCAAAATCTCCTCGCGGCTGTCATCCGAGTGCCTTCGCAGAGTCCTTGAATACTTCGGTCACATTGCAAGGAAAGATGGTAACAACCTCGAGAGGCTTATAGTGACCGGTAAAGTGGATGGGAAAAGGCCTCGCGGTCGCAGCCCCACACGTTGGTCTGACCAGATCCGCGCCGCTCTTGATTCTTCGGTTTACGACGCCCTACACACCGCCAGAGATAGAATCAGTTGGAGAAAGATCGTGCGAGAGAAGGTGTTTCAGAAGGGTGGTCACGACCCTCAGCATTGAGGAATACGACGCAAGGAGGAGGATGCTAAATAGCAGACAAGATATAACTGTTAGTAGGAATATTGCTAGGGTTCCGTACCTATAAGGTAAAAATGGAACCCTTTTAGGTACCTACTCCAGTGTCCGTCCGTTTGTCTGTCACCAGGCTGTATGTCATGAACCGTGATAGCTAGACAGTTGAAACTTTCACACTTGATGTGTCTGTTGCCGCTATAAGAGATATTCTAAAAAAAACTTCGCGCGTGAATCCAACTCGCACTTGGCCGGTTTTTTGGAACGAAGTTCCTTATCGCGCGTTGCGAAAGGGGGCTAGACGGAAAAAATTAAGACCAAAAGTTGTAACGACACTTTTTAATATAGTTGTACTAGCGATCCGCCCCGGCTTCGCACGGCTATATTATGCATGTATTACACATATAAACCTTCCTCTTGAATTACTCTATCTATTAAAAAAACCGCATCAAAATCCGTTGCGTAGTTTTAAAGATTTAAGCGTACAAAGGGAAATAGGGACAGTCGAAAGAACCTTCGTTCCGTCCGGGTGTCCCTTGACACCTCTCAAGTTTTTTTTTAAGTATAAATGAAAATGGATCCCAACAATGGGCTATAAAGGTCGTATCTTTATAGCCCATTGTTCTCCACTCATTGGGTGCTGGAAAAAGGGCGTCGGAATCGAAGCAGATCCCGAAAACGATGGCGTGACGATTTGGATTTTAATATATTTTTAATTAACATTAAACTCAAAAGTAGAAAAACTTTTGAATCTTTTGTCACGATTTAAATAATGTACCTACGTACCTTACTCAGTCGGAAAAATTTCAACATTTAATCGTTTTTAAAACTGTAGTTTATATAAGTACTTATTATAATTCTTCTTTGAGATAAGTAAAATACTAAAGAAGGCAACTTTTTATTATTCGAGCTCCTCCGAGATTTAAGACGCTCTCTCATCTCATGAAATTAAGTTTCAAATATTAAATTTGCGTATGGAAAGGCACATCCTGTTTCTGTTAAACTTTGAACATTTAATGTATAGGTATGACGTAGGTCTACCTCTACCTAATTATATATTTCTGACTAATGGGTTTGGTAATATAATATATTTAAACTATATAAATATACTTTCAAAATATTTATAATCTTGACCTTTGTAAGTACGATCATAAAAAAAACCCCTTAAGTTTCTAATGCTTTCTTCTAATAAATAAATAAATAAATATTTCAGGACATATTACACATCGCCATCCAGCCCCAAGCTAAGCAACTTAATGCTTGTGTTATGGGTGCCAGATAACGGATAAACTACTTATATACTTTTTTTTTTGTAAATATATACATATTATACATATAGGAAACACCCAGAACCAGAAACAAGAATTTATGGTCAGCATAAATACTTGTTCCCGGCGGGAATCGAACCCGCAACCTTCTGCGTCGCAGTCGGGTGTTCGCCCGACGCGCCACAGAGGTCGTCTTCTCAGTGCTGGGCGCGTTTCTAACTTAGTTTTTAAGATGTTTTAATGTGATTTCATGTTTGCAAATGGATAAAGAATTTGGTAAAACCTACCGAAATACTATGGTACCTACTAGAAGGAATAAAATTAAATTTTATATTATTTTATAATATTATTTTTTTTCTACAGTTTTTAGTAAAAATTACTAAGTAAAAAAATTGGTCGTCTGTAAAGCCGGTTTACGGACGCTAGTTTTACGTGTTAACGTCCTAAGAAAGCATTGATAGCAACGATAAAACGTTGCTATGGTTACCTTTTCAATAACATGATGACGTTACTGTTTTTTGTGAATGCCAGTGTCCATCGATTTATAAGACGTTATCAAGTCAAAATCTAAAGTTTTGGTATCTACTTCTTGACCAACATCGCTCAATAAGTTGTAAAAAAACACACCTCCCATATTTTTCCAAACGCTGACCTCAATAACAAACGAAACGCAGCATGAAAATCTTAACCCCATAACAGCTAAACAAAAGCAAGTCAAATAAAATGAACATACGATACATGCACGTAATTTAATTGTGTAATAAACAATATAGAAGGCGAGCGGCGTGTTATCGCAACTCGCAGAGGGTACCAGGATTTACTCTCATTAGTAGGTTGGTATAATACGAGGCGAACGAGGGGCGTCCGTGCGTGACTCTACCTTACAACTGCTTTGAGGGTGATAACTGGCACCTTTTAAAAAGAAAAAACGAATGTTTAAAAATTACACTGGCAATATGCACTGGCAATCATTAAAAAATAAAACTCATTTGAGACGTGTTTAAAATAAGAACATACGCGGCGCTTTTCGAATATGAGGTAAGTAGTATGAGTGATAATATTCGGTCTTTTTGGTTGCTTGAAGACATCAGTTCTTATTTAACATTTTTTGAATATCGAACATGACTTTCTCTGTATATTCGAACTTTTTTTTGGATACTTACCATTTGAATTTAGAACATAAAACTTCTGACCTCTTTAAAGGTTCGTCTACACTATCAAACTTTTAATAAACTCCTAAATTGAGGCTCGTGTTTAAAATACAACTAAATGCACCCACTACATGTCTATAATGTCTATGCCCCGCTGTGCCCCACATAAACCCGCTAAGTACGAACACTTGTGCCCCACAGCTTGTGCTACAATAGTCTACTAATCGCAGGACAAAAGCAAGGTTTAGATATAAATACAGATCGTGTTGTTTTCGGTCGGAACGATTTGTTCCCTCGCTGATTTTAGGGTGCTTGCGCATTGGGTGAATCGAAGCAAGCGGTTTTTTTAAATGAATTAAATTATGAGCAAAGATTTTTTTTTGTTATTTTTGCTATTTTTGAAGTGAAAACTTCTTATGGCGCGTTGGGCACTTTTGTGGGTGAGCATTTTCAACCGTTCTCGCGACAGATTTTGACGCGACAGATTTTTTTTAGTGTAAGTTTGCCGTTGTCTTTTTAAAGATATGAATAAATAACAGTTGGGTTCTATCTAAAACTGTCGAATTTTACTTACATTTTCTGAGGTTAGGTTAAAACATACAGGTACTTTCATCTCGATACGGTCGACTAAGCTGAGATGTATAAAGGACTAGCTATTTTAGCTATAATCTGAGCGTAGGTTACGTAAATCTAAAGGCACTTATCATCAGAACATATTTTGATCATATAAATTACATATCCATCAGCGTTATTTACTACAACGCCATATTCTACTAGTTAAAGGTATTAAACTAATTAACTCAAATATATTGTGCGACCATGAAAAAGTTAAGACATCATGAAGCTACTGCGACAGAATGCACCATGTTCCGTCATTTTATTCCTATTTATAGACACAATACAGTAGTCAAGATGGCGGCGCCCTGACGAATAAGTACATCAAATGAAGCATTGTATTGTTGACTTTCTTCAGTCGTTTTCGGTTTGTCACTGACAGATGGTAGTATAGGTTTTGGGGAAGTCTACTCCATCTAATACATGTCTCAGGCACTGTGTCCTATATAGCATGTATTACAGTTGCTGGTGCTGTAAAAATCATTTAGATTAGACGTAAATGCCAATATTATCAGGTATCTAAGATATTCATTTTGTGTATTCCTATTAATCATTAAAACTGATTAGAACGAATTACGCGACGAATTGGAAACCTTTTTCTTTTATTTAAAGTCGGTAAAAAAACATTAGAAACGTTTAACTTAACAGTTTTGGAACGAAGTTCCTTATCGCGAGTTGGCGAGGGGCGCTAGCCGAGAGACAAAAGTGACGCGTTGCGAACCGAAAAACCGTAAGATAAACTAATCTCATACCTATATGAAAAAAAGGTAAAAGAACTTCGTTCCAAACGCGTGTCCCGCGACACGTTTATTTTTTTGAACAAATCTGCAATGACCCTAAACCAACCCTCACAAAACTATAGGGCAAGAGTGCCGAGATTTTTATTGTTGAAATTCTGATCTCGTCACACGCGGTATTACGTCGACGCCTCGGAAATCTCTGAATACAAATTTCGGAGGGTTATTGGCTCGCCTATACGGACCTTTATGTAAAGGTACCTTTTTGCCTTAGCCTATTTTTCCCACTGCTGGGCAAAGGTCTGCCTAACATTTTTCCTAACATTATTCCAACCTCTATTTTAGAAGTTGCTTTAACCTTCTTACTTCTTTTTATAAGGTAAGAATAGCTACATCCTCTTTCCTTATATCCGTTACACGTTATCACTATCACTACATAGTATAAAACAAAGTCGGTTTTTCTGTCCCTATATCCCTTTGTATGCTTAAATCTTTAAAACTACGCAACGGATTTTGATGCGGTTTTTTTTAATAGATAGAGTGATTCAAGAGGAAGGTTTATACATGCATAATATAGCCGTGCAAAGCCGGGGCGGGTCGCTAGTAAGGTATAAAATTAATATGAGGTTACATTTGGTAAATGCAAATGATCTGCTACTCTTAAAAATACTGCGCCCGGCGGCTCTACCCGGTATCTCTCGATCGATTTTTATGTTTGTTATAAGTGTCAAAACAAACGTCAAAATTGGTTTATTAATTTTAAATTGAAAAACAAACGAACTACCTACTAAAGTTATTTAAAACAGGGAATTTAAGTTATTTAAAACGCGGGGTTGTTACAAGTATCATTTTCACGACCATATTTTCAGTCTTGTGAAAATGCTTGTAATAGCATCGAGATATCGAGCTCCACTTAATAAAGACAAAAAACTTGGTCAATGTCACATTTAAAATGTAATAAGGGAAAAAAATTGACTTTAGTAGTAAAAATAACCATTAATTGACAGAAAAACTTGTTTGATACTAATAGTTCGCTCGTCTGCAGGGTCCTTTAATTTTTACGAATGTAAAAACAGTGTTTATTTTTAATTTAATTTGTTGATTACATCCATTCTTCGTGTTTATTAGTGTTAATTAAAGGAAGATTCGTTACTGTTTGTTTGTCTAAATGTTTTTTTTTATACAATGTTGGTATGCTATTAAATTAGACTACAGTACAGTTTTTCAAGACGAAACACGGTTGTTCTAGACGTCTTAGCGAATAACTTATGTTCTACGACTTTTGAAAATTAGAACCTAACAAAAAATTTACAAATATTGTATACTTCATAATTTGTACAAAAATAAACATTCTATGGGGCTAGATGACGCTGTTTTGAAGTGACTGCAATAATTTGTTTATAACTTATTTAATAATTACTTATAAGCAAATCGGCCCGACTTCGCTGGCTTGGCCACATCGAGAGAATGGAGGAGGATCGAGCGGTCAAAAGAGCATATCTAGGACGACCTCAGGGGAGACGGCCCGTTGACAGACCTAGGTATCGCTGGATAGACCAAGTCCAATAAGACCTGCAAGCCCTTCATGCAGCCGATTGGCAACAAGTGGCGCAGAATAGGGTGCAATGGCGGCTTTTGGTGTCGGAGGCCAAGATCCACTTCGGGTCGCTGAGCCAGCGTATATAAGTAAGTAAGTATAAGCAATTATTATAGCAGATTGTAAGTACTTAGGGACTTATCTATTTGCTTTTGTAAACAACCTAGTTGCTTAGCTTGGGGCTAGATGGCTATCTGTATATTTTAAAAACTAATAGATGGATGTATAATAGAAAATATTCCAGGATATATATTTAATATTTATACTTATTTATTTATTTTATTTTAATTGTACTTACTTACATAGATTATTCACCAAAATATACAAAGTGACTTTCATAATAAACCAGTAGCCTATAAAAACCAACCACACCGTGAAAATATCTATAACCAAAAACCAAAGCACAGTTTATTCATAAATTTCACGCGCAACTAAATCAATTATGTAATGTATGACAACAATCGACTCCCGCGCAGTGTAGTCAACTCGACCGCTTGCTAGAATAATGCTGTATCGAAAATGATGGGGTGGTTACAATGGTTGTCAGCTAAAATCCTGCGGTGTATGGCTTATTGATATATACGGGGGGTGATATTATTTTGAAAAAAAAAAATGTTTTTTTTTTGGCGTGATAACGTTTTATAAAGCTATGAACACCGTACTGCACTCACAAAAAAGTGTGACGTCACGCTCACGTTACAGGAACGTGGTAACCAAGACAAGGTAACCATAGTATTATCGTTGCTATGGTTACCATCAATGTTATATTATGACGTTTTTTTTCCCTCTGATGCGATTGTGCATTTTCCTTGTTGCTAGCATCGAGTATTTTTATTATACTATTTTCAGTAGCTGCAAATTATTATTTTGTTTGTGCATTAGTTTTTTGAGGAATATTTTAGGAAGCGGGTGACAGAATTGATTCTTAAAATGTCTGTTTAACCACGGAAAAGTACACTTGAAGTACAAAAAAATGGAAAGTTTTTTTTCTGTTTTATGCTGAAAGCCGATGACAAGTAAAAAATTTGGAATAAAGTTATTTTGCTTACATAAAGTTTTGCTATTTCTTTCATCTGTTTTCGCTAAACAAAGACAAACAAAACAAAATTTTACCGAAACCTAGGGCTTTTGTGAAACATCTTGATGAAACTAGCTTAGTTGACTTCAGACATTTTGACGAGTTATTTCCTTTTGGACATAGTTGACTAAGCTGGGAGGTATAAGTTCTGGGCGAACCTCTATTCAATACATCTCCCAAGCATAAAAAGCCTGAATATCATAAAGTTGAGCTGTAATAATAATTTTGATTGTAAAGCTCAATAAAATTATTATTTGTGTACACCCTATATAAAAGTAAGCTAGCTATAACCCGCGGCTGTTCTCGCTAATACTCCAGATTGAGTGACAGCCAGAGTTAATAAAGGCCAAATGTAATGTCGGCCATATGTCGGCACCTTTTCATAACTAAAGGTCTTTTAGTTTTTGGGTAATTATGTTCTGGGAGTGGCAAAATATAAAAAAATTGTGAACCATGGAGAAAAAAACTCCAGGCCCACCTAGGCATCTTAAGGTGGGTCGTGGGAAGACAAAAATCCCCTGGTACACCCAGGTGAGCTAAGATAAACTTTAGAAATAGAAAACCCCTGGTCCACCCTTTTATCTTGAGGTGGACAACAGGAAGAAAAAAATGCCCTTGGTAATACTGCCTGGTGATAGCTGTGGGTAGACCACGGGCTGGACGCAGTTTGATTTCGCTTTGTAACTGGGTTTTCTGTTATTTAAGAAAAAAGTAGTCAATGATTTTTTATTTTTTTAAAGTGCTAAGCCTGCACTGGGCTATCTGTATTTTTCCTTAAAAAGTAGTCCTTAGTATGGCCAAAATTTGAGATTAAGCTTCGAGACGACAAAGAATTTAGATCTTGAAATTGATAACAAAATGTCGATAAAGACCTTACCTACAAAAAATATTTTTTTTAATTGCCTATAAGTATTTTCGTTTTCTTGGACGATAGGCCTATGATTTCGACGAACGTATTTTAAAACGAAAAGGTCGAAAGTTCTAAACGTCGAAGTGAACATCTTTTGTTCTACGACTTTTGAAGATTCGAAATATAAGGTACCTGCAGGTAATTAGGGCTACTAAAAGGTTTTTTAAAACCTTTTATTAGTGACAAAATAACAAGAAAATAAACAAGCGATTGGTTTTTTAACTGACTTCAAAAAATGGAGGAGATTCTCGATTCGGTTGTATGTATTTTTTTTATGGATGTTCCCGCATATCTTTTTTGTTTATCAACCGATTTTTTAGATTGAAAATAAAGCGAATATTTATATAAAGACCTGTTTTAAAGTAGTTTCCCCTATTTTTATGAAACTTTTAGTTTATTTAAGGTGACAGGTGGCATTTAATTATTATAAAGTCGCTTGACCCAAGCGATTTAATCAATTCAGCCATAGCATACGTTTGTCTCGTAACAAACCATACTGTAAAACAAAAAACCTAATTAACACAAGAAATAGATATCAGCGAGCATATTTTATCAAAGTTAACCGTAGCCTCAAGTGGTCCCAGGGGGTTAATGGGGCACGCGCTACGGACCCCTGGTACACCCCCGGGGGACAGCGTTTATTGCAACCAGGGTAACCACCCCTTCTTTGTCTCGCCGTCTATTGAATATTTTATTAATTTTTACTAAAGTTAGATGTTGGGCGGTCAATGTGGCAGGTTGTTGATGTTTTATTTCTGTTGGTGGGTTTTAATTGAAAATTAAGGGGTGACAGATGTGTAATTATTTTAGTAGATAGAGCTATAATAAAAACAATTTACGAATGTCGAATATACCTATTGTATAAATTATATGCTACCAATTTACCTACTTTAAATTAAAAATCCAAATAAGTTTTCCTAGGCACCGGAAGCTAATAAGTACCAACATACATTTTTATGCATTAGTCCAATGGTCCAATGCCTCTACAGCATTTAGCATAGAGATATATTTTTTTTATAAAATTAAGGTTATATGAAAGAAAAAAAAAAGAGGCTATTTATTGTCTCTAGAGTCTAGTCTAGAGGAAGGAAGGAAGCAAATAGGGAAATACGTTGAATGAAGAAAACCATAATATCCGCTTACCCTCTTTTATCAAGTTAATATATCAATAGAAAACCAATCTAATTCCAATTCTCAAGTTTCTATACGAGTTATGAGTTTTTTTTTTTTTTTTGGCTATGGTGTAAAGTTGAATATTTCGAGTTACGCCATTTCCGCTTTCTTATGTCGATATGTAGGTACCTACTATTTTTTTCATTTTGTACGTACGAAAAATCTGTCAAAACGGAAATAACCCTAAAAATGAGGTACCTATCCTTTCTTCAACAAAAAAGAATCATCTCAATCGGTTAAGCCGTCGATGAACATACTTAAAATCAACTAGCTAGGTCCACCCATTCCTGAGAAAATCGGTGGTGACATACAGACAGACGGACAGACAAGAGAGTGATCTTATAAGGGTTCCTATTTTTACCTTTTGAGGTACGTAAAAATACGCGACGAATTCACCACCTTCTTTTTTGAAGTCTTGCAAAAATGAGTCACCATCAAAGCCAAATCGTACTAGGTAGGGTACTTAAATATCTAAAAGCTATCATTTACCTACCACTTGCTTCAGTCGCGCTCGAGTGGTTGCAATAAAAATTTCGCCATGTTTTCGCAGCAGTCACTCCTCGACCTGTCAATTACATCCCCAAGACAAGCGGTGCACGCATTCAATATTATAACTACACTACTTTGTTTTCAACAGTCAGGGGTCAGGGTGTTCACGTTCCCTCGCGTTGTAAATTTTGACAATTCCACTAATATTATAAATGTGAAAGTTTGTATGTGTGTATGTTTGTTACTCCCTCACGCAAAAACTACTATATCGATTGCGATGAAACTGAGTAGGTATACAGTATATCATATGTACATAGCTAGAGACCTGGATTAATATATAGGTTACTTTTTATCCCTATACTTCTACGGGATCGGGGCTTATGCGGGTGAAACCATGAGGCGCACCTAGTATAATATAAAAGATTTGCATGTCGAATATAGTGACTAAGTGTTTTGGACCTCAATGTAGTTACTTATCTAGGTTATGTATAATTAAAATACCTTATTTAATGTGAATAAATGAATTGAATTGAATTAAAATACACCAGCAGCGGGGGCAGGCAGCGCCTCGCAATTCAAACCACGTAAAGTATAGGAGAGGATAAAAAGTTTCCCGATATTTCCCCTGTCACAACATAGACAATTTTTTTAAACTTGGTTAAACTACAAAATAGATTTTGATGAAACTTGCTATCAGGATATATACTGAACCTTGAGGCACTCCAAGGTTCAGTATATATCCTGATAGCAAGTTTCATCAAAATCTATTTTGTAGTGACGAGTCTTTGACTATTACAAAAGAAAATCCAAAAAAAAAAAACAAAATATAAAAAACCTCCACACTTTTGTTTGTCTTCAATTGAAAATTGAATATTAGTTCAAATTAAAAAATCTGTAAGCTACGTTTACATAAAAGACATGTTATTGTTTTCTTTAGATTTCGTCTTTTATGTCATCAATAAAACTATTTTGACCGTAGCATTTCGTGCGTTAGCTTGAGCTGTGCGTTGATATACATATTATCATCTAGTCAGGATTTTGAATTTTAATAATAAATAATAATAATAAATCATTTATTTCAGGCTAAGAAGGCCCATAGATACCATATATTGAAAGTGTTAATGAATAACTTAAAAATATGTTAGTACTTAGCACTTCCATGACACAACACTTTAGTCTTAGTAGGTTCGCGTGGAATTTGTCCGCGGAAGCGACGGAACACCACGTCCTTCGGCCAGAAGCTTTCATTCATAAAGCAAGGAAGATAGCGGTTCGCTACTCGCACCACAAACGCCTTGAAATTGACGAATTGATTGATTGAATTTTATTTTTATAAAAGGCATCCCAAAGCGTTCGACACAAAGCAGTGTAGTTACACCATAGAGCCGCGGCACTGGCACCGTGTTCAGTATTGAACGAACCCCGGCAGATGGCGTAGTGTTTACTCGGCCACTTCGAGTGGAACTTTGAATTTTGAACTATTAGCCGAGTACGAGTCCCTATTCGGCACCTGTCCGTGTTTACCGTACGCCGAATTGCGAATTACTTTACCTATAGTACAAATGTTGCTTTACGTTTGTTTTTATTAAGGTCTTCTCTCACTATACTGGAGCATACTACTTAGAAAAAAATGTGTGGCACTCGGGGACTGCCGCGGTAAAACTTGCATAGCGAACGCTCCGCGAAACTACATGGTAGGCACAGTGGGGGGTGTTAGGTTTTATTTTCGTTACGGAATTTCTTTATTCGGTCGCCGCGCTCAAAGCCCGCGATAAAAGCTATGCAATAGCTTAAAAGGTTTCTGGAAGCAAGAAATAATCCTCTCTCTACAAACGCTAGAGAAAATATTCTTGTTGAGAAAAACGCTTGAGTATTAATATTTATTGTAAATGTTCTTAAAAATAATAAGCAGTATTCTTTATTTAACAATATTGCCAGTTATCATTTTAATATTTTTTATTATCAAAGTTAAGGTGAAAAAAATGTATTTATTTGAATGCCTAATACATTTTGTAGTTACAAAGATCACATAGAATCGTCCTAAAAACTAAGTTAGGATGTGTACCAATGAGAAGAAGGTACAAGAAACTCATGGGTTTTTTATGTGATCACGCTCACAAAGGTCAATATTACAAATATTTGAAAGTTTTATTTGAAATGGACCAACTAAAGTCACGTCCATGGGTTTTTATCATTTAGGTAAAAATCAAAATTGTTTTATCCTTTAATCGTTTATGACGCAAACGCAGTCAAGACGCGCTGCATATGAATATGGCGATCGGCCCGTTGGGTCCTAGCGCGGTACTTGGGTCGCCCCACCAACTTATACCATACTAGCGACCCGCCCCGGCTTCGCACGGCTATATTATGCATGTATTATACATATAAACCTTCCTCTTGAATCACTCTATCTATTACAAAAAAACCCATCAAAATCCGTTGCGTAGTTTTAAAGATTTAAGCAGTCAAAGGGAAATAGGGACAGAAAAACCGACTTTGTTTTATACTATGTAGTGATGCTAACTTCACAACTCACCTACCCTAGCTACAGTTTTAATAAAAAATAAAAGCTATATTTAATTCTGCTAAGTAGTAACACAGAATAGAACGTCTGCAATAACCTGCAAAGACGCCCACTCGTGGTGATTTGGGCATTTATTAAAAAGCACACAATACGAGCGGGAGGATCTCTCTTCTATTTTATTTTTAATATTAAACCCCCGGGCGAACCGGGAATATAGAGCTTGGAATGTTTTACAACTGAATTTACCTAACTAGTTAGAAAAATAATATATAAAAATGGTTGTCTGTAAAATCGGCTTACAGGCGATAATTTGACGTGATAACGTGATAAGAACTCTTTTATATCGTTGACATTACCATTTTGCATACTTCAATACGTTGCTATGGTTACCTATCATGTCAACAAAACCTGACACATTACCTTTTTCATACTTTAATAGGTGGCTACGGTTACCTTGTCAATAACGTAACGCATGACGTCACACTTTTTTGTGAGTGCCGATGTTCATCGATTTATAAGACGTTATCACGTCAAAATAATCGATTAAAATAAATAAGTTCCTATGTATTTCTTCTTTTTAACCGACTGCAAGGAAAGAGTTATGTTTTTCGCGCCTATCTTTGTATGTTTGGTTGTAATTGTAATTTAGTTTTAGTCAATATGTACCTAATTTTTTTATTTTACTTTATAATTTTTTGACGTGACAACGTTTTATAAATTGGTTTGCCGGGTGACACTTCAAGAAACTGCGTTACGCTCCGCTGACGTTATGCGCTCACAATGAGAGCGAGTGAGAGGCACGCGTCCCTTCCACTCGGGCATGGTTAGCCCGCCTAAGAGCGAGAGAGACAGACATAAAAAGTGAAAGGCACGCGTCCCTTCCACTCGAGCACAGTTGTTGTCACGTAAAACTTTCGCCCGTATACCGACTTTACAGGCAACCAGTTTTTTTTATTAATTTATTGTTTATTTTTTTAAATCAACTTTCCAAACTGTTTGACCATTTTAAGCCGTATAGAAAGCATTAGACTGATAGGTACAGAATTTCCAGCGCAGCGTAGGTAGTACTACAAACACTTGTGCTGACTATCGGCGACAATCAGCTGCCGTTTGTCATTACATAGGAAATTACTGGCAAAACTAGCGCTCGCTTTCTACGTGGACGTAAAACTTACACAAAACTATCTAGGGCGGCCTATAGGTATTTTACAAATTCTATAGAATTAGTCTTTTGCCACCAAAAATAATGGTGTATCTTGTTCGTATTTAGCATTTATTTAAATAGTGTTTCTTTAGGTTTCAACTATTCCGGTAACACTTTGTATAATTTTATTTAATAAAGTAGTTAAATAAACACGAAAGTCAAATGATATAATAAATAAGTACAACTTTTTCTGGTTGAGCCAAAGAAACTCTACGGCGAGGTATCATTTAAAATTGTCACTGGCTGTAGCGAAACAAGTAAATTTTAGAAAGATAGATTAAAAACCAAAACTTCATGCAAAAACTAGCTAGTTAATCGTAAGTAGCCAAAACCTGAAACAAAAGAAAACAAATTTCGTAGCAAACAAAATTAACCGTAGCATCTGCTACGAACACTAAGGCTACAGGTTCCGTAGCCATTTCTATACTTTATTCAGTTTTGTAAGTCTATGAACGTTTCACAGAGCGAGCTGAAGGGTCCTTCAGATCTATTATTGAGATTCAGACAGAATGCTCTTCATCATCAACTCGACTCCTGAAATACTTGGAGTACAGTTTACAATTACGTTTACATTTTAATTTAATGAGTTACAGCTTAGTTTATTTTGTAATTTTAATATTAAGGGAAAATTGTTTGTTCGGATACGAAATGGAAAACGTTAATTTCGTAAAAATAATAAATAAATAAATATTGCAGGACATTCCACACATCGCCATCTAGCCCCAAGCTAAGTAACTAGACTTGTGTTATGAGTGCTAGAAAACGGATATACTACTTATATACTTTTTTTTGTAAATATATACTTATAATACATAGAAACAACCAGACCACAGACAAATATCTAAGCATAAATACTTGTCTGAGGCGGGAATCGAACCCGCAACCCAGTGTTTGGCAGTCCGGCATGCTGACCATTGTGCCAACTGGGTCGTCAATATGGCCTTAAGTATTGGTCAAAACCAGCGACGATAGGCACTGACCGATAAATGCACGATGGAACGAGATGTCACTTGGCACCATGACTTTCCCTTATAAACGTTAGCGTACACTGTCGAATCAAAGCTAGTAATTACATTCGGGTTCGGCACAGGGCACTGGGCAGGTGTTTGCACTGTCCAGCACAATTACCCGCTTTGTACGATGAAGGTACATGGCTGTGTCGGTAGTTGGTAGTCACTGTCGGTGTGTCCTGATCCTTATCCGGCGCAATATTGTTGATCGCGTGCTGTACCGCTTTACTTGGGTGGGTTGGTTCGAGTGGGGAGAGAGGAGCGTTTTCCAACTTCGAAGAATCTTAAGATTTGATGATATTAGTACCTAATCCTTGGACACTTAAGCGCTCACAGGTAAAGGGAGCGTTCCAGAAGCGTGGATTTTTATAAGGTTCGAGATTCTATGCAGCGTGCCACAGAGATATCGGCCTGTCTATGCACCACACATATGTGGTGGTAAAATCGTAAATAAAAAACTTTTTTAAGTTGCGCGTTCATAAAGAGTTCCAAAAACATTTAACCTTATTCATGTTCAGTGCGGTGTCGGAGCTGACACGAACTGTTTTTCTTCTTTAATATACTGAATCGATAAAACTTTATCTATGGATACATTTAAT
Organism: Idaea aversata; assembly: GCA_907269075.1. NCBI lineage: Eukaryota > Metazoa > Arthropoda > Insecta > Lepidoptera > Geometridae > Idaea > Idaea aversata. Next base: position 5,289,285 of record OU026100.1, read on the forward strand.
TATTGAAGGTTACGTTTACTATATTTCGATATTCCCACGGGATCAAGACTTACGCGAGTGAAACCGCAGATAACTTCTGGTTTTACATATTTTGTGCAATTTTTACCCTTTCACACACGATCATTTAATGTTAGCAATGGTTTTGTTTAAAAATGTATATTGTGAAATCGTGTTAGTCAAAATCGCCGTTTATGGGTCGTGGTCCGATCGCTGAAGTTCTATCAATCGAACCACGGGCAAATCAAACTGTCCGTAGTTCTATCAATCGAACCATCGTTTTAATAATATCAAATTATATTGACTGTGGTTCTATCAATCGGACAATCCTTTAAAATCTTTAAATAATATCAACTCGTATTCGCTGTCTTCTTAATCCTTGTTCCCTATCAAATAGTGTAGTTAAATGGTTAAAGGTAGATATAGATAGATAGGAAAGGCAATTACAGAGGTTGTGTAAAGTTTAATATAGGCTAATGTTATGCATCGTCCATCTTGATAGCCTATAGTTATACCTACATATATATTTGTTTAAATGAGAGGTGCCATAATTTACGAACTGAAGCATTAGGAGAATTGATCGATTTTAAGTTCCGCAATAAGTTATTCTGCATTATTTATCAAAAAGATAAATAGGTAGATAGTTACATTATAATATATAAAAAAAATACAGCAAAATAAATTCTAACTTAAGTAACTACCTATATGCTAAAAGAAAAAGGTTTATTATTAACTAGCGACCCGTCCCGGCTTCGCACGGCTATATTATGCATTTATTATACATATAAACCTTCCTCTTGAATCACTCTATCTATTAAAAAAACCGCATCAAAATCCGTTTTTAGTTTTAAAGATTTAAGCATACAAAGGGAAATAGGGACAGAGAAAGCGACTTTGTTTTATACTATGTAGTGATGACTACCAATTGAATTGTAGCACAAATATGAAGGTTTTTATTTTTTACGGTAAAATGTACATAATATTTTAAAGCAAAAAAACATTGTTTAGATATTGTAACTCTATTTACTAACTATAAGTACCATTTTCAACATATTTCGTATATTATAACCCGACTGCGTGGAGAGTAATGTGTTTATCCATTCAACTGTCATGCACCGAATTCCCTAGTAGGTACCAATAAAGTATACTAATGGACGTAGACCTTAAAATGTAAAATAAACTTCAACGTTCGACGAGCTCTCGGTACTAGAGGCGAGGTAATAAGCACCTATTTGCCGCAAATTCTTTGAAGTCGAGACCACTTAGTGATTAGCAACTCGTTATGGGGAACGGGTTAGCACCTATGCAAGTGTAGCGATAACTTACCTAGGCTGAGGTTGGACTATAGACTTTTTTTTCAACTGACTAGCGACCCGTCCCGGCTTCGCACGGCAATATTATGCATGTATTATACATATAAACCTTCCTCTTGAATCACTCTATCTATTAAAAAAAACAACAACATACAGACGAATTGAGAACCTCCTCCTTTTTTGAAGTCGGTTAAAAACCACATCAAAATCCGTTGCGTAGTTTTAAAGATCTAAGATCTTTTTTTAATAGATAGAGTGATTCAAGAGGAAGGTTTTTAGATATAATACATGTATACTACAGCCGTGCGAAGCCGGGGCGGGTCGCTAGTAATATTATAAAACTGAAGAGTTTGTTCATTTAAACGCGCTAATCTCAGGAACTACTGGTTCGAATTGAAAAAATATTTTTGTGTTGGATAGTCCATTTATCGAGGAATGCTATTATAGTATTTTTATTTTGATATACCCACGGGATCGGGACTTACGCTGGTGAAACCGTGGGGCTATAGAGATATATATATATCTATCTGTTTATACTACTATAGTATTTATAGTAGTATAAACAGATAAATATATAAAACCAAGTACAACTTAATTATTCCTTTTTACCATAACCCATTATAAAACATGCAAATGCGTCGTTCATGGTATCAAAGAACAGTGAAGACTAAATGCACATCAAAGCAGGTCACATCAAAGGAGGTTGTTTGCCTCTTCAACGGTCGATACACGGCATATTGATCACATGCATGAATACATGCCGCTCTTGCTGTGTTAATTTGATTGAAGATAGTTTTATCATACCTATTTAGATATAAGTACATGATATTATGATCTCCTAGCTGAATGCCTACTATCACACTTAGCCGAATTTTCAACTAATAAACAATATTAATAACATTGCATACTTTAGCTTTTCTTTTCAATTACTTAATGTCGAATTTATGACGCAGTTCACCTTTGCAAAAAACACTATAATTACCTAACCAAAAAGATACTCGTACCTACACGTTTACCTCAGAAATTGTGAAGAAAATGACTAGTAGATATTTAGTTTGGTACCTACCTTTACCTATACAAAAACATTACCACCAAAACTTACCAACGATTCTTCCAATATCGCCGAAATAGTGACAGTTGAGTACAAATAGAGATTACACAGCAGACGGACAAACAGACAAACATGACATTCGGACCTTCATTGGACATTCTCAAAAACCGTACCGTTGTCTCGACTACATCAATATTTGCATTGTCCAGTTTATTGGCGAGGAACGTTCACAACACGAGTGTTATGTTAGTTTCCGATTCGGTTTAGTTTTAAAGAAAACTAGCGTTTTTTCGTAATTATATTGTATCAGCGACTGAATGGAGCAACTAATTTAACCACTTACCTAAGTATTTGACGACCCAGTTGGCACAATGGTCACCATGCCGGCCTGCCAAACACAGGGTTGGGGGTCGATTCCGCCTCAGACAAGTATTTATGCTTAGAGATTTGTCTGTGGTCTGGTTGATTCTTCTTCACTATCACTACATAGTATAAAATAAAGTCACTTTTCGCCGTCCCTATGTGCCTATTTCCCTTTGTATGCTTAGATCTTTAAAACTACGCAACGAATTTTGATGCGGTTGTTTTAAATCGATAGAGTGATTCAAGAGGAAGGTTTATATGTATAGGTAATACATGCATAATATAGCCGTGCGAAGCCGGAGCGGGTCGCTAGTCTATAATATATAAAAGAATCGTTGAATGTGTTGCTAAGCGCAAATCTCGAGATCAGCTGAACCGATTTCGCTATTTCTTTTTTTGTTGCGTTTGTTATTGTCAGGAGAAAGTTATTATGAAAGAAAAAAATAACAAAGTTGCACAGAAAATTATTGCGCGGGTGAAACTGCGGGGCGCAGCTAGTGTATTATAAGTATTTGTATATTTACAAAAGAAAAGTATATAAAATAAATAATAAATAAATCAATATTTCAGGACATATTACACATCACCATCCAGCCCCAAGCTAAGCAACTTAATGCTTGTGTTATGGGTGCCAGATAACGGATAAACTACTTATATACTTTTTTTTTTTGTAAATATATACATATTATACATATAGGAAACACCCAGAACCAGAAACAAGAATTTATGGTCAGCATAAATACTTGTTCCCGGCGGGAATCGAACCCGCAACCTTCTGCGTCGCAGTCGGGTGTTCGCCCGACGCGCCACAGAGGTCTTCAAATTTCTTGATTCGGTCGCCGCGCTCAAAGCCCGCAATAAAAGCTATGCAATAGCTTAAAAACATGATAACCCATCTTTAGCTAATAATCCTGACTGACTGTCTTTAATAGATCAACGTCCAGCTTAGAGCAACGGACGGATTAGGCATGCAGATAGCTGTAAGACGAACGTAGGCATCAGCTAGGAATGGATATAAGTAGTATATCCGTTGTCTAGCACCCATAACACAAGTCTAGTTACTTTGCTAGGGGCTAGATGGCAACACGTGTGGAAAATCCTGCAATGTTTATTTTATTTATTTATCTTCTTTTTCTGTATGTATTATAATAAACATTTTTGAAGGAGCGGTGTTGGCTTAGTGGTAGATACCTCGACTTTCATTCTGAAGGTCGTGGGTTCGAATCCAGGCCGGCCGTGCACCAATGCATTTTTCTTAAGAAAAAAATATGTGCGCTAATTGACATTGCTCTTACAGTGAAAGAAAACATCGTGATGAAACCCGCGGCTTAGTTGGCTCCAGAAGTATTGACAAGTTCTCTCCTCTGGACATGGTCGACTAAGCTGAGAGGGTAGTAGGTGCTGAGCAAGCCTACTCCATCTTCACGCAAAAAGGACCCAATTAAAAAGGGTACGGTACACGGAAAACAGCCTGTATACAAGTACAAGAAACATTTTTGTATCAGATTTGTGACTTCATTCTCATCAACTTTACTCACGTATAACAAACCCCAGCCTTTTTTTAACCAAAGATAAGTAAATAGTGTTACATATCGTAATGTCAAACATACCATGATTCTTCGAAACGTTGACAGGCAAGTGTGAAACGCGCGTGAGCTGGATTTTACGAGAAATGTCGTAAGGACTTAGCTAATTAAGGGGACTGGGTAAATAAATATTATCTTGGAACGTGATGGGTAGGTTATGAATTTAGGCTGCATTCATAGAAAAATGTGGTCGGTGCCTATTCGTGCTGGTTTTATCCAATGTTATAAGAATTCAAAGACTAAAGTAAAAACTAAAGTGACTAAAGTCATGGAAGTGCACAGTGGTAGCATAGTTCTAAGCTAATAACTATTAACACATTCAATTATAATAAAATTATAAAATATGTATGTTAGTCTATAAGGTATGTATTTATGGGCTTTTATAGCCTGAATAAAATAAAGTAAACATAGAAACAACCAGACCACAGACAAATATCTAAGCATAAACACTTGTCTGAGGCGGGAATCGAACCCGCAACCCTTTGTTTGGCAGTCCGGCATGGTGACCATTGTGCCAACCAGGTCGTCAAATGATTTATGATTAAACGTAAGCGCTCTGTTAATGCGGCCAAAGAGGCTGGTCCCCTTAAAAAAAAACTAAATGATAAAAGGCACATGGTAAAATTTTAATTTCGCGTACAAAGCATCATGCATCTTGCTCGTGGGTCGCTGTTTCTCCAAAACTGCAACCTTGAAGTCTTCAAGTCGAGAGTGAATAGGTACCTTCTACCTACCTCATCTTCGCTTCCCATCAAGTGAAATGAGGTGAAATGCAAGCCTATTTTGTGTAAAAAAAATAACTATATTTTCAATGGAAACTTTCATTTCTACCATAATTGCAGGAAACAAAATATACACGGTTATTAGAAATTATACTAGCAAGCCGTTGAGGGCTACTTCTGTGCACCTTAATAAACAACTTTTGTTTTGCGACTTTTGGAAATTCAAACATTTTTTCGAATATTTTGAGGTTAGGTTTACCTGAAAATCAGCTGTTCCTTACACAGAGAGGCCATTAACCTTAAAATTTTACTTATTTTTTAAGTTTTATCTACTGTTCTTAGTCTGAATGACCTATGTTTTAAAAAAATCAGCTTTTTTAGAATTGACATAACCACAATTTTTTTTTCGAATTTCCAAAAGTCGTAGAACAAAAGCTGTTTGTATGTATTGGACAAATTTTAATATCGTTATAGGTATTTGAAAATTACATTTTAATTGTTCATATATCTTTTGCACTACTATGGTTTTCAATAAAATTGGAGAGACTGGCCCCTTTAATGTTTTAAGTTTACCTCCTACTTTAAAATTTTTACTCAGTGTTTCTTGGAAACTTATTATGTATTATGAGCGCAAAACGATGTTTTTATTTCGTGGAACTCACTTATGAACGCAAATCTGTTTGTATGGTTTGTGTAGGTACCTTTGATGGTCTCTCCACGTGGAATTAATTCATAGATCATTATGACAATTTACATATCAAACTGTACAAAATTCTGGGACAAAAGTCTGTTGCTTTACCGGTGTACGATAACATATTTCAGACTAGCAGCGCTCCACGGTTTCACCGGCGTAACTACCGATCCTGTGGGAATAATGAGATAAAAAGTAGCCTATGTTACTACCAATGAATCAATGTATCCTTATACCAAGTTTCATCAAAATCGGTCCAGTAGTTTCGGAGCCTATTCGTTACAAACATCTTTGCTCTTTATAATATTATTATACATAAATAGATAAAAACCCAAATACTTCAACGGCTCTCAAAATATTTAGGGGCTTCTTAAATATTTAAGACGACCCTATCCTATTAAAGCATATACTTAAAATTAAATATCCAGTTAAGTTATGTAGCCTTTCTGTATTCGGGCGTAAGTATAGAAGTTTAAATAAATACACATCCAGTACTTTCTGAACGATAAAAATTCTCCTGTAAATATTCAAGCTAGACTAATGACACCACTTGTCCGAGTTCAAAAAGCTGTAGATAATACAAGCTTCATCAAAGGTTTCACCAAACAAGGGATCTAATCTTGGTACCTTGAGTGGCTAGCGGCCGTCGCGGCGTGGACGAGGCTGGGCTTCATAGGGCTGGAACATACTACAATAAGGTGGGTATATACTGGAGCATTTACTTGTAACAGAACATGGAGCCTTTAAAAATTAACTTTAACCACGATTGGAACATTTGACTATGTTGTACATTGAAATGCTCGAGGAAATGCTTTATACTCCCAAACTTATTTTGTCTACTACCCACTTCACTATCACTTCACTACATAGTATAAAACAAAGTCGCTTTTTCTGTCCCTATTTCCCTTTGACTGCTTAAATCTTTAAAACTACGCACCGGATTTTGATGGGGTTTTTTTAATAGATAGAGTGATTCAAGAGGAAGGTTTATATGTATAATACATGCATAATATAGCAGTGCGAAGCCGGGGCGGGGCGCTAGTTGAGAATAATTTATTTTTTACATTCTGATAAATATCGATTCAGAGTCGTTCAAAAAAGATTGATTTTAAAAGTGATGTGTAAGTTTTCCTGGTTAAATCTATCTAGAAAATAACTTGGTATAGAGCAGCCTTTCTCAAAGTGGGCGATAACGCCCCTTACAGCAGGCCTAAGGAGGGTGAGAAAAAAATGGGTGCGTTGTGTACTACCCACCGCGCTCAGGTTTCAAGTTAACTCTTGCGGGTACTTAAAAACCACTACAACATAAAATTAAATTAATTATTGTTAGCTGTATTAGAAGAGATTAAACATTAATTCCAAACGAGACTTTTACTAATAACCCGCAAGAGTTAACGTGAAACCTGAGCGCAGTAGGTAGTACACAACGCACCCTTTATTTTTTTTTGGGTCTCTTACAGGGGGTAAGAGACCCAAAAAAAATTAGGCTTGCAGCGCTCACAAGTGGGTGCTATCGCCCACTTTGGGAAAAGCTGCTCTATACCAAGTTATTTTCTAAAAAGATTTAACCAGGAAACTTTTGAAATCAAACCGATTTTAATTAGAATATATTAAAGACTTGCGGGTCATAAAATACGCGATTAAGACCTGGGAAAATGGCATTTTATTACAAGTTATCTAGCTGGAAAGGAACTAGTGACACTATCTCATTTGTTACTTTGCAGTTTTGTTCTTTGAATTGAAAAACTTTAAAGACTCACGGAACATGAAGTTTCAGTATAATGAACGAGATTTTAGACGATTTTAACATCTTTAATAGTACATTGTTATCCTAGGTGTGAAAGTCACTCATTACAAGCTATTAAGTCCCTCGAACTATTAGCGCCCTCGCTACGCTCGGGTGCCAAACTCCGTCTCGGGACTTAATGAGTCTTTCACCCGAGGTAAACACTGTGCTTTTCATTACGAATAATACATAAAATTCTTCCTAACAACGAGAGTGAATAAGAGACTCCATACTACCTGATCCTCTCACAAGGTTGGGACCATAAAGAGGTTATATACATGTAGTGTTATTCTTTGGTGTTACTTAAAGCAAGGAGGTTAGGTTTTTGAAGTTCCTAATGCGTAATGATACGAATACTGGCTACATGCACATTGCACAAGCCGTGCGAAGCCATAATTTGACATGACAGCTGTCAGTGAAAGCAATTTTCCCTAGGGCTGAAAGTTTTATTTTCTACACGCTCTTCAGGCATCTTTAGACCCACTTTCGGAGTATGAGTAATTGAGTAATGAAAAAACATTAATTATACCTATTAATTAAGTTTAAAGTAGAATGAATGTCATTGATTTGCTTAAAATAATATGGTCAAATATAAGTAGAGCCTTGTTATTTTAGGTTTTACTTCAAGATTCAGCCCTGTGCTGCTAATTTTTCGTCCACAAACGTCGGTGCAGTCTCGCAGATTATAGAGAATTGAGCCATCTAATATTCTCTGTGTCGCCACCAACCCCAACCGGAGGGAGACTATTCTATAAACCGATCGAGATGACGTCATCTCGATCGGTTTTCAGAACACGTTTTCAATACACTTTTACTTCTTTTTTAGAGTTCCGTATCTCAAAAAGTAAAAAAGAAACTCTTTTCCGTCTGTTTTTTAGCTGTAATGACTAAACAACCTGAGACAGTGTATTACAATTTCTGCGTATTATGTAACCTTGTATTCACTCTGTCATTTTACATTGAACATTGTGAATTCCCTTATTTCTATGACTCTGTAAGTACGTAAATGGTACTCTGTAAGTGGGCTGCGCCACCGGCACCATTGCAATTCGTTGCTAAAATGATGTATGTTGTTGCCTTCTGACTAATTTACCTTCTGTAAGCATAAATGCTTATTGCAACAGCAGTTGCTAACAGAACTTCATAGCTCTTACCGCTACTTAGCCTAAGCCTCAGGCTAGTGCCACAAACCGCAACTCGAAACCCTCGGACAAGCACAATATACATACATTATTTACAGTACCTATAAAAGAACTTCACATCTGCCTTCAAATAAAACATTCGCTATCTCTACCATTCGATAAAAGTCACAACACCGCACTATCAAGTCACTCACCACCATAATAGGTTCTCAAAGACTAGTGGAGCGGCGTCTTTGATCCTCCCAGCCTCCCTCCGCCTCTCTCTACTTAACGGAAATTAAAATAACATGAGATGAAACCGCTGCGTACATACATGTATACTTTTATACGTTGTTACATATATAAAGTTTTATATTAAAGAGGTAGGTAATAGAGAAAATGTTAAAAATGGCTTCATGGAATCAGAAAATATTATTAACTAGCTGCGCACCGCAGTTTCACTTCGCCCGACGACCTCTGTGGCGCGTCGGGCGAACACCCGACTGCGACGCAGAAGGTTGCGGGTTCGATTCCCGCCGGGAACAAGTATTTATGCTGACCATAAATTCTTGTTTCTGGTTCTGGGTGTTTCCTATATGTATAATATGTATATATTTACAAAAAAAAAGTATATAAGTAGTTTATCCGTTATCTGGCACCCATAACACAAGCATTAAGTTGCTTAGCTTGGGGCTGGATGGCGATGTGTAATATGTCCTGAAATATTTATTTATATTTATATTTATTTTATTTACTTCCATTTAAACTTTCCCTTGATATATTTCTAAACCAAAATTAGCCAAATCCGTCCAGCCATTCTCAAGTTATGGTGTGACTAAAGGAAATAGTGATTTATTTTTCTAAATAAGTATAGATTTAAATACCTATCAATTATTCAGTTAGACTAAGGCAGATACTTTTAAAAACTTTGCATCACAATGCTCATAAAGTGAATCTTATGAAACGGCTTTTAGGCTCATAATCTAACGTATTTTGCACGCGTGCGTTTTACATTACCATGATACAACTAGTGCTGTAATAAGTTATCAAGAGATATAGCGATTTATTTTTCTAAATAAGTATAGATTTGAATAAATAAATAAATAAATAAATATTGCAGGACAATCCACACATCGCCATCTAGCCCCAAGCTAAGTAACTAGACTTGTGTTATAGGTGCTAGACAACGGATATACTACTTATATACTTTTCTTTTGTAAATATATACTTACAATACATAGAAACAACCAGACCACAGACAAATATCTAAGCATAAATACATGTCTGAGGCGGGAATCGAACCCGCGACCCTGTGTTTGGCAGTCCGGCATGGTGACCATTGTGCCAACTGGGTCGTCACCTATCAATTTTAAAAATACCTATCAATTTTTCAGTTAGACTAGGCAGATACTTTTAAAAACTTTATAGTTTTCACCCCTGAAACTACTTACAATTGACAAATTTGACTTTTAATAAATTCATAAATGAAATAAGCTTTCATTGTCAAAGTAAGGTATATTAGTACCGTATCGGGCATCGAACCCCACAAGTTTAGTATCAAGGTGCTCCGATAACTGGCTCTCGACGTTATCATGGAGTGTTCTGTGTTACGAGTGTGTGCAATGTTTACATTACGCATCGTATTACTAAGCTGGAGAAAGATTCTCCATTTAAAAGAGATAGTACCATCCACTATATCGAATTTATATAGATTCAGTCTATATGAGGTATCCCTTTTCTAACACAAAATCACAAAAAGAATCATTTCATTAGGCTAAGCAGTCTTTCGAACATAGGTACGTACGGTCGGAGACAGAATTGCAGACCCACCGTAGAGTTTTAAAATTACTATTTTTAAATAAAAATAATATTTAACTAATAAATTCATGAGTTGAATGACTATAAACTTGAACTGCAGCAAGAACCTTAGAATCTTGCTTGAATTGAAAACATTCTAATACCTAATAACAGTTTTGGAGCTCTACGGTGAATCTGCAATTCTGACTGCAACCGAAAAAATACCGATTTGTATGAAATGTTTTGTGTATATTCGTCAGGTCTGAGTCATCGGGCTATTTATGTGCACCTTAACAATCAAGTTTTGTTTTATGACTTTAGGGAATTCGATCGATTTAAGATCTATTAGGTAGGCTCAGACCTTTACTTTTACATTTTATATGCCCCGGCTTCGCACGGCTGTATTATGCATGTTATACATAAAAACCTTCCTCTTGAATCACTTTATCTATTAAAAAAAACCGAATCAAAATCCGTTGCGTAGTTTTAAAGATTTAAGAAGGATTTAAGCATACAAAGGGATATAGTGACATAGGGACAGAGAAAGCGACTTTGTTTTATATGTAGTGATAAATAGGTAGGTAAGTTTGTCTAACCATATTTTTCATAAACTTTTTAAACTCACACGATTTGTATTCATAGTAATTAATAAATAATAAATAAATAAATATTTCAGGACATATTACACATCGCCATCCAGCCCCAAGCTAAGCAACTTAATGCTTGTGTTATGGGTGCCAGATAACGGATAAACTACTTATATACTTTTTTTTTTGTAAATATATACATATTATACATATAGGAAACACCCAGAACCAGAAACAAGAATTAATGGTCAGCATAAATACTTGTTCCCGGCGGGAATCGAACCCGCAACCTTCTGCGTCGCAGTCGGGTATTCGCCCGACGCGCCACAGAGGTCGTCAATTATTTTCCTTGATCGCGTATTTTTTTTATTATTTCACTTACGTTCTCGACGTTTCGACTAAAGTTACAATAGCCATGGTGGCGAAGAGATTAGTTCGCTATTGTCAAAAGCACATTTAACAGTGTTTAAACATATTTTTAAATGCTGAGAAATTAAAAAAAATAAGATCGAGACTAAGGGCGTGTTCAGATGACACGCCTCGACCACGCGCCCACCACGCGCATCACACGCGTTGACCACGCGTTGAACACGATTTGAAATTTGTTCTATATATAATTTCAGTCTTATGACACATCAATAGATCTCAAATTGCATTTTTGCAGGCGTGCGCGTAGCGGGAGCGGGGCGGGCGCGTGGCGTGAGCGTGGCGTGAGCGGGTGGACTTGGATATATACAATTTGAGATCTATTGATATGTCATAAGACTCAAATTATATACTTACAGAACAAATTTCAACGCGTGGTCAACGCGTGGTCAATGCGTGTGAAGCGCGTGGCGGGCGCGTGGTCGACGCGTGTCATCTGAACACACCCTTACGCGGGTGAAACCGCGGGGCGCAGGTAGTATGCTGATAAAAAGGTATGTAAGTTTGTCATACTTACTATATTTTTCATATAACGCCATTAACTCGCCATTGTTAAAGGCACATTTAACAATAATGTTTTTTAAATTGTTTAAACATATTTTAGTGGTTGCATCGAAACGGCCGTGTGGGTATTTACGGTAAATTTTCCTTGAAGCGCACTTGTATCAACTGTTTACACAAGTGAGATGGTGCGGCGAAGAAAAAACGCTCGAACCTGCTCTACGGACGATTTCGAAAATATTTAGTCTGATAAGCGAGGTACCGTTGGTATATTAAGTCAGTGTATTTTATACATTCAATTTTCGAGCTAAACTAAACACGCTATTATTAGTAACTAGCGACCCGGCCCGGCTTCGCACGGTTATACTGTGCATGTATTATACATATAAACCTTCCTCTTTAACCACTCTATCTATTAAAAAAACCGCATCAAAATCCGTTGCGTAGTTTTAAAGATTTAAGCATACAAAGGAAAATAGGGACATAGGGACGGCGAAAAGTGACTTTATTTTATACTATGTTAGTAATAAGTGGTCATTTTTAGTTTTAATTTAATTATCAGTTACATGTCGCCTGAAACACAGGATCACCTAGTTCAGGCACACGTGGACATAGATTTAAGCAAAATTTTGTACCTACATGTATTGTACTGTATTTTTGAATAAATATTATCTTATCTTATCTAGTGGATATTTTAAACTTAAGAAAAAAATGTAAACCAAGTCTTTGAGGTCGGTTTAAAAGGGATAAATAGATGCCTAAATAGATAGATAAACACTTTATAGCACCGTAGAAAAATAACAAAAAAAAATACAAACCAGAAACAATAAACTTAAACACAAACAAGGTCTCATAAAATATCTATTTTTAATGACAATTTGTCAATTTTTTTTTTATGTTGGTAACGAATAGGCTCCGAAACTACTGGGCCGATTTTAATGAAACTTGGTATAAGAATACATTGTATAATTGGGAGTAATGTAGGCTACTTTTTATCCTAATATTCCCATGGGATCAGGTGGGATCGGATGAAACCGTGGAGTGCTGCTAGTCCATAATAAATTAATGAGGGACTTTTAAACTTCAACTCAAGTAGGACTTTAGGATCTGACTTTAGTATAAAACATTCTAATCATTTCAGGTTTGGAGCTCTACGGTGGTCCTGCACTTTTGTTGCCTGATTGTGGAAAGTAGGTACATGTTTGTGGTTCGGCATAATGTATTTAAGGTTCAATTTAGTTGTACGTCCTTCTTGTGTGTTTAACGCCCGAATACAGAAAGGCTACTTATCTTAAGTGGCGATTAAATTGACATTCAAGTGTCATGTTTGAGTATTCGACGAACCAGTTGGCACAATGGACACCATGCCGACCTGCCAAACAAGGTTGCGGGTTCGATTCCCGCCTCAATTAAGTATTTATGCTTAGATATTTGTCTGTGGTCTGATTGTTTCTTAGTTTATTTACTTATACAAAAATTAAATATTTAAGTTTCGTTGTCTAGCACCCATAACACAAGTCTAGTTACTTAGCTTGGGGCTTGATGTCGATGTGTGGAATGTCCTGCAATATTTATAAATAAAAAAATATGTTTACCTTTTTTGCGATGAGTAGTTTCTATAGCGCGACAAGATGGCGGCGGAGGTGCGATGGCGCGGAACCGTTCACCTCGACCGACTGCGTTACAGAAGTATTTCCTACAATATCACAAATATACTCAGAAAATGCCTATCAATTTAACTTCATGGCCATTTTTGGTAGTTGTTAAAAAAAAAATATTTTTGGTTTCGCACGATTGTTGCATAAGTCTACGAATAACTAAGGTAGGTACATACTTAATAAAAAAAGAAAAAATCGCCTAGACTTATAGAGAAATGCTAGATCAGAGATGCAGCCTCTATTTGTAAAACGTCTCAACTCTCATCTTACGATCAGGCAAAAATGTAGCTCATTCTCAAACACGTAACTAAGTATGTACTAATAATCGGTGAACAATTTTATATATTTACATAAATAAATAAGATGATGTGATGTCTATAGGTATATAGTACGCGACGAATTGACTCCTCCTTTTTTGATGTCAGTCATAAATCTAAATAAATGCTATTTATTTTTAAATATTTAAATTAATTTCTTGGACAACTAAGTAAGTACTCCAAAACGTTTAATAAAAACCAAAAAAAAGAATTTTCCAAATCGGTCTAGGCGTCTCCGAGTAATTGGGGACCATACATTAAAAAAAACCCGACGAATTGAGGACCTCCTCCTTTTAAGTCGGTTAAAAATAACCATGCTATGTATACATATTTTCGGATATAGTCTAGCTTATAAATATTTGTTATTATTATGACTGTATTCTGTTTTAGTAAAAAAAAAAAAACTGAGGTAGGTACTAATTTCTCCTACACGTGTATCTTATTCACGCCCTTCGCTCCCAATTACGATCCTTGATAACCAATGTTTGCACTAAAGTTCCGGGATGTCATACCTTATCTTAGTTCTCCGATAAGAGTGCCCCTTAGAGCGGTCTTAGTCTATTGGTAGATACCGCGACTTTAATTCCTAAGGTTGAAGGTTCGAATCTCAATTTCTTACTAAGAATTTATGTGCGCTACTTGACATTGCTCTTAAGTTGAAGGAAAACATCGTGATGAAACCCGCGACTTAGTTGGCTCCAGAGGTATTGACAAGTCCTTTCCTTTGGACACGGTCGGCTAAGCTGGGAGGGTAGTATAGGCATGTTGTATAGGTACTACGAAAGCCTAGTCTTTAATATAATAAATATGAAAGAATGTATAATAAAATAAATAAATAAATATTGCTGGACATTTCACACATCGCCATCTAGCCCTAAGCGAAGCAACTTGACTTGTGTTATGGGAGCTAGACAACGGATATATACTACTTATATAATTTTCTTTTGTAAATTATACTTAGAAACAACCAGACCATAGACAAATATTTAAGCATAAATACATGTCTGAGGCGGGAATCGAACCCGCAACCCTGTGTTTGGCAGTCCGGCATGGTGACCATTGTGCCAACTGGGTCGTCAATGTATGTATGTTTGATACTCCTAACGCAAAAAATACTTCATTGATTGCAATGAAACTCTGTATAAAGATAGCTAAGGATCTTGATTAAACAAATAGGCTACTTTTTTATTTAAAACTAGCGACCCGCCCCGGCTTCGCACGGCTATATAATGCATGTATTATACATAATAAAGCTTCCTCTTGAATCACTCTATCTATTAAAAAAACCGCATCAAAATCCGTTGCGTAGTTCTAAAGATTTAAGCATACATAGGGATATAGGGACAGATATAGCGACAGACGTACTGATGATTAGGTGAAAACGTTTATAAGATGTACATCTTATAAACGTTTTCACCTAATCAGTATCTTTTTTTAGCTACGGACGGTAGGAACTTTGAAAGAAGAAAAACACTCAAGAAAAAAAATTAAAAGAAAATTAAATTCGAAGTTCAACAATCAAGATTTGAATTTAGAACAAACATAAGTCAGGTACTTACTATGCAGGCACTTCATTAAACGGACATTTTTTCAAAGTTTCAACAAATTACCGATATTCGAACGAAACGTTTTAAATAAAGAATATTTTTAAATTCCACCTTAATTGTTAGCAGTGTGATGTTATACGAAAGAGTGACAAGAAATATAAAGATTATTTAAAATTAATGTTGTATGACATTTCACACAACGCCATCTAGCTCCAAACTAAACAACTTGACTTGTGATAATGATGACAAACAACGAACTCCTTTTCTTTTTTAAATACACTAGCTTTTTGTCCGCGTAGAAGTTTGAATTTTCCGAAATTCTTTTTTAGCGGATGCTTACGTCATAATAGCTATCTATATGTATGTATGTTAAAAATCAGTCAGTCATTCAGGACTTTGAATTTTATGTATAGAGATACGAGGAAGCCCCTTAAACAGGATGGATATAATTCACCTTTCAAACCAAAAAAACTAAATCAAAATCGGTTCATCCGTTCGCGAACTACGATGCCACAGACAGACACACACACAGACACGTAAACTTATAACACCCCGTCGTTTTTGCGTCGGGGGTTAAAAATAAGGAATGAGTATATTAGAGGAAGTTTGAAAGTAGCACCAGTTACTGAAAAACTAAAAGGGAACCGATTGAGTTGGTATGGACGGACATGTGATGAGAAGAGAAGAGACGCATGTGACTAGACGAGTGATGAGTATGAATGTAGAGGGATGGAGAGGAAGAGGACGACCTAAGAAAAGATGGATGGATTGCGTGAGACAAGACATGAGAGAGATGAATGGGAATGATGAGATGACGACTGATAGGAGTGAATGAAAGAAGAAGACATACTGCGCCAACCCCAAATAAATTGGTCAGGAAGATGATGATGATGATGATACGAGGAAGTGGTTATCTGTTCGGTTGTATGATATTTTTGATTCCGTACACAAAAGATAAAAACGGGACATTATTGCTAAGATTTTACTGTATGTCTGTCTGTCTGTCTGTCATCAGGCTGTATCTAATGAACCGTCTTAATAATAATAAGTATCTACAGTTGAAATTTTCACAGATTATATATTTAAGGTTTCGTACTTCAAAAGGTAAAAAGGAATCCTTATAAGAACACTTTCTTGTCCGCCACCACCAATTTTTTTTAAATCGCATTATGAATTAATTTAAGAGAATCATGAGTTTTCGATACGCGGCGCTAGTAGGTATTTTCAAAAATGACCCGTGTCGTGCGATAGAGAGAGTTTAAGTTCGGACGTAATTGCCTTCATTTTGCTTTCAAATAATGTTGCGGGCCGTAACGTTTTTACCCCCTTTATCCTTCACAAAATTAAATAAATTTGGTCTCATTTAATTCTCTCTTCTGATCTTATACTAGGTGTATACGTTTTCCTTTTTTGGTAATTCAGTTTAGTCTATTAAAAAACAATTGAAACACTTGATAGGTACAGTTTTTAAGTCAAAAATATAGATATTCAGATACTAATAACTTTTATCTTAGGATCGTAGGCAATATTTCTTTAAAATAAAAACGGTTAAACCTAGTTTTTCATTGGATCTAGAACATTTTCAAAAATTATTAAAATCGGACTTCGTTTATGGGGGGGAAAACGTTACCGCTTTTTGTTTGGAAAACAGCCTCTGGTCTTAAAGACGCTTCAGCATAAAACCGTCCAAGTCGTACCGTGATTAGTCCGAGCGATTTTTTCACGATCAATTGAACTTAGGAAGTCCGTTGGCCCAACGAGCGACGTGATCATTGTTTGATCGTATTATTGAAATTATTATCGAATTTAAATCTTTTCAAAAACGTCTTTTAAATTAAGTGTTGTTTTTACATTTTTAGAATGGTTTCAGAGCAGGTATGTTTCTGAGACAAATCACTATGCCAGACAAATATTTATGCTAAGATATTTATCTTCCCTTAAATTAAATTGTTAAAATTTTTAAACAATTACCGTTGTATTATAAGTATATATTTACAAAAGAAAAGTATATAAGTAGTATATCCGTTGTCTAGCACCCATAACACAAGTGTAGTTACTTAGCTTGGGGCTAGATGGCGATGTGTGGAATGTCCTGCAATATTTATTTATGTGGTAGAATCTATGTAATACTATTGCCGACTAGACTGGCCAATATTGGTGTATAAAAAATATTAATATAATTATTATAATTAATCATCACTATAGTATACTTAAAACAAAGTCTCTTCTCTGTCCCTATGTCCCTATATCCCTTTGTATGCTTAAATCTTTAAAACTACGCAACGGATTTTGATGCGGTTTTTTTAATAGATAGAGTGATTCAAAAGGATGTTTTATATGTATAACACATGCATAATATAGGCGTGCGAAACCGGGGCGGGTCGCTAGTAATATTATAAATGTTAAAGTTTGTGTGTATATGTATGTTTGTAACTCTTTCACGCAAAAACTACTGGACCGATTGCGATGACACTCGGTAAGTAGATAGCTAGAGACCTGGATTAATACATAGGCTACTTTTATCCCGAAATTACCACGGGATCAGGACTCGGGGAGAAACCGCGGGGCGCAGTTAGTCGTTCATAATAACGAAAAATTATTCTAATTTCCAGCCGTAATACGTTACGATTGCCCGTTAAGGTCGTAGCACACATATCAACTAGGAAAAGGATCGTCACTGTATCGCCTCGCCGCCGTCAACCTAACGTAAGCGCGATACCAAGCGATCAGCAGCTCCGAATCAACGGTCTTTAAACCGATTAACCGATCTTTAAAACTACGCAACGGATTTTGATGCGGTTTTTTATATTTTTAATAGATAAAGTGATTCAAGAGGAAGGTTGATATGTATATTATATAATACATGCATAATATAGCCGTGAGAAGCCGGAGCGGGTCGCTAGTAATATACATAATTATAGTAGTAAGTAGTTTATATTCTAGGAAAATATTAATATTATTACATATACTAAGTATTTATAGGCGACCAATTGTAAGTTATTTATTTTGGTTTTTTATTTGTGTCAGTAATTTAATTTGTAGGTATTTAACTAAATAAATTGTAAATAAATGACAACTGACATAATTATGGACATAGTGACTTAAAGATAAGTGTGCTACGACCTTTATACCGTTATACTGTTAGCTATAGGTATTTAGATATAGGTACCTATTATGAATAGCTCGTAGCACGCACTCCCGACTAGTATTGACTGAGTCTACGGCGCATGCGTCTATATTGTGTACAAGGATCTATAGATGTTGGAAGATACTGGGGTTTTTGTGTGAAGTCTACTGTTGAGATTGGTGTCGCAGCGAGAAGTGCTTTTCTGGAATAAATAATAATCATTTACATAGTATCTTCGGACGTCACATCTAGTTAGTAGCTTTAGTGTTGTACCAATTCAGTGAAAAGGTCACCCAAGAGTAGCGTTGGGTTGGTTTAATTTCGAAGGTCATGAGTTCGAATCCCCACTGTTCGTGCATGCACCAATGATTTTTGTTGTATGATTTTTCTTACGAGATTCGAGATAATACGAGACCTGTAACGTTTTAACCACCAGAGTATTAAATTTTTTTAAACTACCACATCTTAACAAAGTAAGTATACTTTTAACTCCAGACCCAAAAGGATAGATGTTTAGTTTAGTTATACGGGGCTGTTTCCGCACTAAGCCTATTCATTAAGACCATTGTGAGAAGATCCTCCTTGTCACTCCAACCATTCCAGGTCTAGCAGCCTCTTCAGGCTGCTACAGGCCTCCGGAAGAGATGTCGGCAATTGAAGAGACCGAGCCCGTTGATCTACCACGCTACTGTACTCCATGAGCACGTGCTGTGGATTTTCCTCTGCCTCCATGCATCCTCTGCCTATGATGGGTGTTAATATAACACTTTATAGTTATCATTTTACTAAAGTTCTAATAAGAACTTTACACACAGTTTTGTACAGATGAATCTTGAAGATATCTTGGATAGATAGAGTTTTTAATGAAAGAGTTTTACAATTGGTGAATAAGAAAGTAGAGGTTCTAAATACTGTAAAGAAACTTAAGCTACAGTATTTTGGTCATATCATGCGCAATGATAAATACGAACTGCTCCAACTACTGATGCAAGGAAAAATTCAAGGGAAGCGAGCACCCGGAAGGAGGCGCACTTCATGGCTTAAGCAAGCACTAATAGACCGTTTTCCGTGCAGCAACATCAAAAGTAAAAATAGCCTTAATGATTAGCCCACCTTCGGTAGGAGATGGCACCTCAAGAAGAAGAATAAGAACTTTATTTGTTTAAAACCATTTAAAAATATTTTATATCTGTGTTTAAGTTTACTACCACCACCAAAACTGTATAACTGGGTTAGAATTAACAACAAAATTCAAAAGTTTCTAATTATTTATACCTACTACGTTGGTATTTATTTAAGGGATTAATTATTAACTGAGTCTACTATGAATTGCTGCTGAGTAGATTTTCAAAACTCGTCTCTAAGTTAAAAAACCTTAACATCTGATTTCATTAACGATTCCTCATTCTAATAAAATAAAAATAAAAATTTATTCTCAAAAGAATGCAGGGAAATAAAATATTTATTATTTTCGAGGAGTGAACACGCGAGGTTTCGAGTTTGCGGACAAGGAGATAGAATCAAAACCATTGCGGGAGCGATTTTTTAATTTGGAACTTTACAGCGCTCCAGCAATGTTGTATGAAACAGCGTGCTAACGCTCCTGCAATGAATTTGATTTTCTTTGTCCGTAAATTCGATACTTCATTGTGTTCTTTTTTCGAAAATAATGTCAATATTTCCATGTATGTTTGAGAAAAAGTTATTAAAACTATAATATTGATCTTTTATATACACCATCAGCAACTTAAATCCATGTTATTCAGGGCGTTTGAGTGTCTGGGATATGTATTAGATGAAGAAGGCTTAAAAAAACCGGCAAAATGCAAGTCGAACTCACGACGAAGGATTCCGTACCATTATATTATATTTTAGTAACAGAATAATCTGTGAAAATTTCAACTCTTTAGCTATCACGTTCAGATACAGCCTGGTGACCAAAGGCCGGCCGGACGGAACGGGCAGTGGAGTCTAAGTAATGTGGTCCCCTTTTTAACATTTGTGTATGGAACCCTAAAACAACCTCCTTGTTATCATAAAAAATAAAAACAAAACAAAATCAAACTGCAACAGTAGCAGTTTTAAAAAAAGAAACACACACATAAATCAAAATGAAGAACAATCCATTAACTCGATCTACAATAAAAAAAAAGAAAACAGAGCAATCTGTGATTGGCTGGCGCGTTGGCGGGACGAATGTTTATTGGGCACCGAGCAGACGCCGACCGCAAGAAACCCGATACTTTTTAATAATGGCTCCTTTAGCTAATGCGATCGGCTTTTATATTACATCGCCGTAGGATAGTATTTTATTACATAGGAGAGTCTAACTAAATGCGGTAAGTGCCTTCCCGACCGCGATATGGGGTAACAAGACCGTGGGATAAAGAGGGCCAGTTGTGGCTTTATTACTCCGATAATCTGTTACGTAGTAACTCAGTTAAGCCACTCGATTGTTTGATTGTTTTTTAATCTATTAACTGGCAATAAAATCTAAAGATATCGCGCAATCTGGAGGAGCGAAACTAATCGCAGTACAAGCATTATCAAACAAGTTATTGGTCAAATAAGCAAGATAGACTCGATACTCTCGCATTGATGGGCTTGTGCAAACATATATACATCGTATAATATCGAACATTTGATAACGTACAGTGGTTGCTTCGTCGGGAATCGATATCTGACCTGATACAGCCGTTAGGCGCGACGAACGGCAAATATTGTTTGATAAAAATAACTAAAATGACTAAGCGTTTAAGAGAGATTTTTATAAATAGGTACCGAACCTCCGGCCTACGTCTTTTAATCAAATAGCAAAGGATTTTAAAATCGCGTGCTAAAAATGTGTCTTTATAGAAACTTAAACAGCGCCAGAGCTTTTTTTTAATAAAAATCTCAAGCAGTTTTAGCGTAAACGTTGAACATAAAAAAATGATATACGTAGGTACCTATTCCTATGCAACGAATTGAGGAACTCCTCCTTTTTTAAGTCAGACAAAAATAGATTGCTTATACAATGTGTTTCAGCGAAGGGGTTTTAATACGAAAGGGGATTGTTTTAGATGTCTAGGCAGACAACTTTTGTTCTACGACTTTTGGAAATTCGAACTTTTTTTCGATAAACCCCCCCTTTGTACCCCTTCGCTGAAACACATTGTATATTATTTCACCAGCACATTTTCTGTGCAAAATTGGTTTTTGATATGTTTTTATTCATAATGATGATGTTGACAGAATCAGTACTATTTGCGACAACTTACGACTTCTTTTTATTATTTTTTATAGGTATTTTATATCTGTCAATTTTGTGTCTTTTTCTTCCGTGTTCTTTTGCTTACTATTTTTTCTTTCCTTCAATCTTTTAAGCACCGCAGCCTTAAAAGTTGAGCGTAGAACTCTTTGCGCTCAAGATTCACTGGATACTTAATTAAACCGTTTATCATAACGTTTTCATTAGCACTCGTAGTGCAGTAATTAACAACTAGTCTGGACAAAATGGCGGACTAGGGGTCATTGGACGATGGCTCAAGTGTTTTGATGAAACGTCATAATTATTGTAGGTACCTACAGGCGTTTTTTAATCAGCTTACCAGAATCCCCTAGTGGATCAAGTTAGAGGATCCTGGAATACTCACTCTTCACTAAGATGCCTTTTCTTAGTCTATAGCCTCATACCCTGTGCAGTATGCAATAGTGTGCATACCTTCAAGCCCAATGATCCCAAGCTTACCAGAAACCCCTAGTGTATTGGGTTAGGTGATCCTTGAGGACTCACTCTTCACTAAGGTGCCTTTTTTTCGTCTATAGCCCCTGTGACTCATACCATGTGCAAACCTTCAAGCCCAATGATCACCAGCTTACCAGAATCCCCTAGTGTATTGGGTTAGGGAATCCTGGTAGACTTACTCTTCAGTAAGGTGCCTTTTCTTCGTCTATGTCTTTTTATGTTTCCACAAATTCTTCCTTGAATTCTTGACTTTTAAAACTCTGCAATGTAGGCAAGTACCTACCTATTTACTTTAATACCAGTTTTTTTCATGCGATACATAAATATAGGTAGGTACAGTCACATTACCAATTAGCTGAACCCCACGTGACCCAGAGCTCACTTGTAAATCTGTAAAAAATATAGTATTTACCTATTTTGTTATTTTTTTATTTTTAAGTAATTTGTATTGTATAGTACTAGCGACCCGCTCCGGCTTCGCACGGCTATATTATGCATGTATTATACATATAAACCTTCCTCTTGAATCACTCTATCTATTAAAAAAAACCGCATCAAAATGCGTTGCGTAGTTTTAAAGATCTAAGCATACAAAGGGACATAGGGACGGCGAAAAGTAACTATAATTTATATACTATGTAGTAAGTGTTTAAAAAACAGAATCAGGTAACATTACTTTACAACCTTACAGATTTGCAAGTGAGCTTTAGGTCACGTGGGGTTCAGCTAATTGGTAATGTGACTGTACATACATACATAAATACCTACACAGGTATAAAATTAACATGATCTCGCCTTGACATTTCGTAAGAAGACCGCAGATATATCATCTACGTCATAGTTCAAAGATTTCAACACAGATAATTCGGTACCTACCTACCTATTATACCTACGGTACTTAATTATTATCTTCCATTTGGTTATTGGTCTGAGAGCTCTTTCCGTATATTGAGTTTACATAGACCATAATTTTTTGTAGGCTTCAAGTGACTAAAAGCTGCTCTTTGAAAAATAGATCGACATTGCGACCCTAAGGCCCTAAGAGGCAATGCAGACAGCCTTTTGGATTCAAATAAGAAACTAATTATTTTGCAATTGGCTTTAAATAATATTTAAACCATTTAAACCATTTATTTTCCATTACACAACACATATACATAAATAAATTAAAATACATAAGTCATTAAATATTAAACAACAAGATATGTGTGTGCAATGGAGGGTGCAGTCTCAGCAATATGCTGTGAGATGTGCGACCATCTTATCGCTACTGATTTTCAGCCTGCCCCTCACAAGAGCCTTACATAGCGGTAGCCGGCATAAACTTAGTAAGTAAGTATGTATTTAGTTATCAATGTCTATTCGGCCTTTACACACACAGAAAATACTTTTCGCTATATACTTAAATACATACAATTAGACTTTTTATATTTTATGTAATTTAAAAATGGTGTTTGCAATAAAGAATTTATCTATCTATCTCTCTATAACTAGTAGTTCGCCCCGAACTGAGACCTCACGAGTTTTTTTTCAGCTTTTATTATATTTCCATATGTATATATAAAAAATACATATGGTATTTTTAACGGACGACTATTGACGGACGACAAATGTTGGACGACAAATGTCGGACGACTATTTGTCGGACGACTATTGACGGACGACAAATGTCGGACGACAAATAGTCTATTGACTATTTTTTTTTTCATCAAAAACTCTTTTTGCGTATGTTCTCGCGACAGATGAGATTTTACACAGAATATACAGTTTTCACTTCTGCCTGTTTTATTAAAGCGTGTTTTTTTTAGTTTTTTAAACTATTAATTTATTTTATACTTTTTGGTCTTTGATAACGAAATATGTTAGATCAGACCCTGGTTACCATTGAAAGACAAACTACTCGTCAAGACGATTCTAACGAGCCTAAACCGACGGGGTGGTGTCGTTTTATTATGAAGTTCCTATGACCACCTTCCAGTTCCATCATCAGACCCTGGTTACCATTGAAAGAAAAACTACTCGTCAAGACGATTTTAACGAGCCTAAACTCGATGGGGTTGTGTCGTTTCATTGCGAAGTTCCTATGACCACCTTCCAGTTCCATCATCAGACCCTGGTTACCATTGAAAGACAAACTACTCGTCAATACGATTCTAACGAGCCCAAACTCGATGGGGTTGTGTCGTTTCATTGCGAAGTTCCTATGACCACCTTCCAGTTCCATCATCAGACCCTGGTTACCATTGAAAGACAAACTACTCGTCAAGACGATTCTAACGAGCCCAAACTCGATGGGGTTGTGTCGTTTTATTGTGAAGTTCCTATGACCACCTTCCAGTTCCATCATCAGACCCTGGTTACCATTGAAAGACAAACTACTCGTCAATACGATTCTAACGAGCCCAAACTCGATGGGGTTGTGTCGTTTCATTGCGAAGTTCCTATGACCACCTTCCAGTTCCATCATCAGACCCTGGTTACCATTGAAAGACAAACTACTCGTCAAGACGATTCTAACGAGCCCAAACTCGATGGGGTTGTGTCGTTTCATTGCGAAGTTCCTATGACCACCTTTCAGTTCCATCATCAGACCCTGGTTACCATTGAAAGACAAACTACTCGTCAAGGCGATTCTTGACGAGTAGTTTGAATGAATGAACTATGAAGTATGGATAATGAGATAACTCCTGCTCTTTCATCAGATCAGCTCTATCATCAGATCAGTTCCATGGTACCATATTATTGTCACCGAAGTTACGCCCTTTCATTTGATACCCCACTCGGATATATTTGCCCTATAGTTTGTGTGCCATATAGGTAGATCCCCTTTTGGACCCCTATCTCCATAACCCCCTGACCGATCCTGCCCATGTTCGAACTTAAAAATTCTATGAACCTCAACTACTTGTATACCAAAAATCATGAAGATCAGAGCAACGGTACTCAAGTTATCGTCGAACAAACATACAAACATACGAGCGACCGACCCTTCTCAACACTAGACCTCTCTCGCTTCGCTCGTTCGGTCAAATATAAGTACATATTATAATTTTAACTGATCAATATGTAGTAGGTACCTACCTAATTTTATGGCATCAAGTCTAAAAGTTAAAATTAAAATTACAATTAAAACTGACTGTTTGACTGTCTTGAAACACTTTGAACCTGATTCCTGAAAAGCGGGCCATAATTTGCTAAAATATTACTTGATACTGCCTATATGTACAAGCCGTGCGAAGCCATAACTAATGAAAAAAAAATTGGTTGTCTGTAAAGTCGGTTTACTGACGATAGTTGAACGTGACAACGTCTTAAGAAAATACTGATGGAACGGTAGCATTTTTCAAAAGAAAATTTTAATTTCATTTGATACTCGATCAAAACATGTAAATGTACTATAGTATAGCAGCTAGCCACGCAGACGCATCGCTCACTCAAGTAGGAGAGAGACGGATGTCGAACGCTGCCGAACGCAAAGGCCGATTGTGCTTCTTTGTCGCTCGTTCCGCGCTCTCGCTTGCACTTCAAGCCTTACATGG
Source organism: Idaea aversata (assembly GCA_907269075.1). Classification (NCBI taxonomy): domain Eukaryota; kingdom Metazoa; phylum Arthropoda; class Insecta; order Lepidoptera; family Geometridae; genus Idaea; species Idaea aversata. The sequence continues at coordinate 5,315,141 of OU026100.1, forward strand.
AACGCCTCAGAGCGAGGTAACGCCGCATGAGTCATGTTTTTTCGTGCGTGCAGCCGGCTCTTTCGAAATATAAGACGCCACGTCAAAAAAAAATCACTTTAAGTGCAGGTACACCTTAATTAATTTACCTAAATGGTATAAATGGTCACCGAAATTATCCAACTTAACTCAAAATTACATAAATTAAATCGGCCATCTCCAATTGCCACCAAAAAACTTATAAGATAGGTACCTACTAACCTACAGACAAACCGATATAAAACCTTTTTGGACCAATTCATCTTGAATATGTCAGTTCTTATAACGACTTTGTGCAATAAATCATGCTGGAGTGGACACTGTGTGGACGTGAAAGGTTACCCTTGCTGCTTGAGAATGGATATTATCAGGTAAAACTACACCATCAACTTATTTTATTAGTAGGATAGCAAGTTAAGGCTGCTTATGCTGCCAAACGCAACGCGCCAGAAATACCCGTCGCTTACAAATAACATTGTTGAGTGTAGCGAATGTGTTTTGTTTTTCTCAAAAGTGCTGTGATGGAATTATAGGTGAAATTTTTACCGATATTTTGGGTTAATTTCGAGGCGAAAATTCTTTGTCATTTCAAGGCTAGACTAGTTTTAATTTTTAATTTTAGGATAGCTTCAAAACTATAAGAAATGTTTCGTTTAAAATCACACCAAAATGTCGGTAAAAATCTCAACTACAATTCCATCTCAGCACTTTTGAGAAAAACAAAACACATTCGTAACAATCAACAATTTTCACCAACGAAGGCGACCGGTGCCAGAAGTAACTATGTAGTAAGCTGTGTACCAAGGTCGTTGGCGTATGGACCCCCCTTAAAATGCCAGTATTAACATTGTTCGGTAAAGGAAAACATCGGTGATAGTCGCGGCTTAGTTAACTCAGATGTATTGACAAGTTCTTTCCTCTGGACATGGTCCGCTAAGCTGAGAGTTGGAGAAAGCTGAGAGGGTGGTAGGTATGGGTAAGTCTATCTCCATCGAATAAGTAGGGCAAAATCGTGCCCAAAGGAGTCGGTTACATACATACATACAAACATACAGGTGAAACTAATAAAAGCGTGTTAATAAAAAAAAAAGGACGGGTCAAAAACATTTTGTTGCACTACCGTCTTCCTGCCTTTACGTCACGAAAGTGTGCCACATCTTGTGAGATAGTGGGCAAACGCTGACCTATTAATTATACCTAAGTAAAACAAACTAGATGGCAGTAAAAAATTTAAATCAGCGCCATCTACATTCGAATAGCGGTCTTTCTAGAAACTAAGTTTCTCAATTTGTGTAATAGATGGCAGTATAAACAAAAAGACTAACACAAATAAAATCTCATTTGTCGCGTCAAATCTCATCTGTCGCGTCAAAATCTGTCGCGAGAACGGCTGAAAATGCTCACCCACAAAAGTGCCCAACGCGCCATAAGAAGTTTTCACTTCAAAAAAATAGTCCCAGTCTCTCTCTTTGAACTCATAAACTTTAAAACTACAGATTTAATTTTCTTTTAAAGGTGCATAATATATATAAGGACGACCCAGTTGGTTCAATGGTCGCCATGCCGGACTACCAAACACAGGGTGGCGGGTTTGATTCCCGCCTCTCACATGTATTTATGCTTAGATATTTGTCTGCGGTCTGGTTGTTTCTATGTATTATAAGTAATATATTTATATAAGTAGTATATCCGTTGTCTAGCACCCATAACACAAGTCTAGTTACTTAGCTTGGGGCTAGATGGCGAGGTGTGGAATGTCCTGTTATATTCATTTATTATGTTACTAGCGACCCGCCCCGGCTTCGCACGGCTATATTATGCATGTATTATACATATAAAACTTCCTCTTGAATCAATCTACCTATCTATTAAAAAAAACAGCATCAAAATCCGTTGCGTAGTTTTAAAGATTTAAGCATACAAAGGGATATAGGGACAGAGAAAGCGACTTTGTTTTATACTATGTAGTGATAGTGATATTTATAATTTAGTGCATAATTTCCTAAAGTTTGTGTAAATTGACGTCCACCGCGTCAACTCAAAATTATTGAACGGAATTTCCTCTGTTACCCGTGCAAAGCCGGGGCGAGTATGTATAATTTGAGTAAAGTCCAAGTTAGATTCCTGTGATCCGGCAATACGACTAAGTGGCTTTTATGATGGATAGTGTTTGCTCCCCAAATAGTTTTCAATTTTGTACCCTCCCGCTTTGGACAGAGGATATTGGATTGGAACGGACGGACGTACGTATAAACTTACCTATTAGGTACACAGTATGCGTCATAAGTCCACTATCATTTTGCTACGATAATATTAAATAAGAATTGGACAAAACTGCGAAACTGTAGTCAAAGCTGCAGTGGGAGGGTATTTGAACGAATGCAGCAGGATGGCCTCCAGCAGGGAGAGATGACAAGCAGACGTTAAGCGCGACCGCTCTGTCAAGAGTGTAACGAATAAGAAGAAGAAGTATTGGACTTACAGCCTTCTAATAGACGTTACACACAAACATAAATACTTAAATTAAAAGTACTCAGTGTGATTATTATTTTCAACATGTTAGCCATGTCTTGAGTTGGACGAGTAGTATAAGCCGCCACCCGCTACACCAACGAACGTGGGTTCTACAGTTTACGTTGTTATATTGTTCAAATATTGCTGCGCAGGATTATAAACTTTACGGTGGCGGTGACTTTTGAACGTCGATTGTACCTATGTATACCTTCATACTAGATTACAATATGTTTTTAGATAAGTACAGTCAGCAGCATTTATGATTTTAAAAGAAAACTGACAGATTAGAAAAATGTGTTTTACCCACGGATAGAATAGGTTTCGATTTCGACTATAATTAAGTAAGTAGTACCTTACTACTTAAATTTAACATTTGACCCGACTCCGCAACAGAAAGAAGGGTAATATGTTTATTTAGGGGGGGGGGTATCTTTCACTATTGCTACTTCCCACCGCGGTTTCTCTTGTTTGTTATAAAATACAACCGAAATACTATCTTAGAACTATCTAAAAATTGCTAATTGCGCACAATATCGTAACGCAACTCCTGGTGAGCCTCTTAACACCTGCCGATATGACATTCCTTTGTGACTGTACCACCTAAATAAGGCATGTGAGTAATCTTTATGATAAAACTGCTAAGATGTAGAATTAATGAGGTGACGTCATTCATTTGTCACTCACTCGTGATATGATAAGGCTTCTATTAAATATGCTGAGAAATTTAATCTAGTATTTTAAATACCCTCTACTTTTATTCCCCATAACTTTCAGACGGCTCAACCGATTTTGATCAAACATAGCTAATAATACTCCCGACTAATTCACCTTTCAAACAAAAGAAACAAAATCAAAATCGGTTCAGCTGTTCGGGAGCAACAATGCCACAGACAGACAGACACACACACAGAGCGACAACGTCAAACTTATTATTACACCCCATCATCGTATAATAAATAGGTATGATGCTTAGACCTTCTTTTAATGTTTTAGATTCTTAAACATATCTTTGCACATCGACGAACTCCGTTGCCTATTTTGACAATTATTAACCTACCAAGATTTTGGAAAAATTAAACCCTACACGGATGAAGTCGCGGGCAAAACATAGTAGTTTAATAAGAGTCTCGTACTCAGGTACTTAATACCTCTTTACCTAAAAACTTGTCAAAAATCTGGTTCTGTTAAAATTGTTGAATTTCGCTATAATACTCTGCGTAGGTATTCCAACCTATTCGAAATTCGATTCGTAAATTTTGCAAAAAAAAAAAGAAAAACATTTTTTTTTATCGTAATTTTTTTATGGATAAAAAAGGCTATTTAATCGAGAAACTATATGAAATCAAGACAAACGATGACCCAAATAACTCTTTACAATTCAATCAACATCACCACCGTTACGAGACCACAAAAGAAACATTTTATCATCATTATCACTACAAAAACTCACTGACATAATATCACCAACATATTCAAATAAAACAACTAAGAAAAAATTGATTGTCTCGCAGACCGGAAATTTATGTGCGGCCATAGCTCGCCGTCCGGCAAAGATACGCGAGTGTTATTTCGATGTTAGGAAATCTAATCAACTACTAAAATTATTTAAGTAGGTGTTAAATTTTCCAAAAATCCATTCCTAGCTGATGCCTACGTTCGTCTTACAGCTATCTGCATGTTGCTCTAAGCTGGACGTTGATCTATTGAAGACAGCCAGTCAGGATTTTAAATTTTATATTATTAACTAAAGATGGGTTATCATTTTTTTAAGCTATTGCATAGCTTTTATCGCGGGCTTTGAGCGCGGCGACCGAATCAAGAAATTTCGTAACGAAAATAATTTATTGTGTTATGACTAAAAGAAAGAAACATACATTTTTTTCTTAAATTATCTCGAGTTTTTCTAAATAAGTATTGGTTTGATTTACCTGTGTAAAGGTCCTTAGTATCGGCCGATCAAAAGTAAGTAGTCTGTGAAGGCTCTTCACAAAACCACTGTCAATCGAATACAAACTGTAATTAGTTAGTTCTAAGGTTGTTTTTGATTTGTTTTGATGTAAGGATCGAAGAAGTGGTTTCAAGAGAAGCCCAGTAGCAAGGTTTGAACAGATGAATGGAATGACACTCGGATTTTATAAATAAAAATAATAAATAATCGCCCACACAAGAACTTGAACCGAAAACAGAAGTGATTTCTTTAGTCTTTATTTCGAAGAAGAGACCTACATGGAAATATTTCTTTCAATTAGAAAACTACTTGGTACCAATAAAAAATACCTCTACGACTTGAAAAAAAAATACGGCAATACTGCAAGACATTCCACTCAGCACCATCTAGCCACAAGCTAAGCAACTACGCTTGCGTTATGGTGACCAGACAAGGAATAGAATAGGTACTTACATACATTTTTTTTCGTATATACCTTACATAAATACTATTAAATACTTAAAATATATACTTTTTTTAAGTGGGACAAAACCCAATGACCGAACGAAGAATAAATCACAGAAACACCACAAATAGGAAAACTAATAAAACCTATCAAAACGACAAAATATTTAGCTATATAGGACAAAAATGTACGGTCGGTGTAGGATCACCTCTGAAAAGAAAGAAAGAAAAGTTTTTTATCTAACATTTTGCTAATGATAACGCTCTGAACCTTCACTCTATTTTATAGTTTAGGGTTTTTTATATCTCTGTATTTCTACCTTAACACAACCCTTTCATCTACGTGTGTTACAACAATGGAATATTCAACAGATACCTTGGCACAGTCAAAGTGGTTAGCTTTATGGCCCCCATATACCACCCGCGGAGAACCCGAGCCTCCGTCGATATTAACACTAACAATAATTATTATATTATAAGTAAATGAAGTGTGAATCAAATCTTTGTGGTTGAGGTGAGTTTAGATACGCGAAATAAACTATCGTATTTTAAGAAAAAATAACCTTTATGTATTTTTGGTTGAGTTCTCCAGCGAATAGAACTTTAAAATAAAATATTTAAAAACATTATCTAAAACTTTTTGATTCCCTATTCTACCTTTATTTACTATAAGTACAAAATGTCAAAATTAATAAATTAAATAAGATTCCGTAGGCAGGGTGCTCGCTGCATTGCCTCTTTGGATGACAATACCGATCCGTTGGTCAAAGTAGCAGCATTCTGCCTCGTTAAAGCAACATTTTCAAAACAAATTTGGCAGTATGAGCTGAGATATCTTTGCCTTCTTAAAAAAAACTAAGTAAGTAATTAATTCTGAAATTAAAAGCTAAATAATATCGTAACTGAAACCCTTGTATATAAACGTTAAGTAAATATTTTCCATTAAAATATTTACAATATCACTAGTTTGTTATACTAGAACTCTATTACGAGCACGAAAACAAACATGTCAACAAAGTTCCTTGAGTTTGCCAAACAAAAATATAGTATCAATCGAACATGAATCGAATGTCTACAAACTAAAAACGCAAGTTCATTCAAAAACTGCCGATTTCATAAACAAATTAACACTACAGAGCCACGTGTTGTCTCTTTTGTGTTGCTTTATAGTTTTATAACACTTATTGTTCCTCAAAATAAACCTGCCGACCGACTCTTGCGCAAGAACAAAAGTGAAATTTATACAAAAGTACAAAAGTCGCGAGATATGCTGCGGCAGTCGGCACAAGCCAAGAGGCAGCATAATGCACTTATTTTAGGTGAAACCTTTGTTACTTGTTATATTTTTTAATTGTTTTATTGCTAGCGCCGGGATTATAGAAAGGGTTGGGAAGGAAGTGTCCATTTTGGTTACAAAGGAGTCATTATTAAATTATTTTATTTGAGAAATTTTTCCGAAAGATGGGTTGAAAGCATCACTGGGTTAAAAAAAATGTGCAATAATTGCCGACTTTAACAATGGGTTGATAGATGATAAGAGGGCACTTGTATATATATTATTTTATAATATATTAAGCAATTGTAATATGGATTAAATTAATGGGTCGTCATTAAATATACACCAGTGAAAGTTAGGCCCATTTGAAGCGAACGAATAATTAATTGAAAATGCGATATTTTTCAGTAGTAATAGAATTAACAGCCGAAATAGATAAAATAAATTGTTTAGGTATTTATCAATTTTTTTAAAATATGTATGTTAGTCTATAAGGTATGTGTCTATGGGCCTTCGTAGCCTGAAATAAATGATTTATTATTATTGTGTTAATAAAGAAAACAAGAAATTGTTATTTTTTGTAAATACTTAATTAAATAAGGTATGTATCTATGGGCCTTCGTAGAATGAAATAAATGATTTATTATTATTATTTTGTTAATAAAGAAAACAAGAAATTGTTATTTTTTGTAAATACTTATTTTTATTTAACTCTGAAACTAACAGATGATATAGTAACCTATCTAGATTCGAGTAATATAATATAAAATATGTATTTATAACTTCAAGAAATAATTTAGCATTTTTAACAACTTTATTATTGAAAAAAAATGAAATAGGCAAGCGTATAATTTTATTTTTTTGGTTTTACCTACTTTATTTCGTGTGTAATTAAAATAAAAAAGTCATTTAAATTACAAAATTATAAAGAAAAACTACAATAATAACAAATAAAGTGCTTTGAAAACTAAAGCCATAAAATGTTGCAATTCATTTAAAATTTAAAATTAATAGAAATTAAATTATAATTTCTGTATTCGGCTTCATATCATTAAAATAACCAAAGAAAAATGCTTACCTATCCAAAAAAACCCTGTGCAATTTTGGGATATTGCTATGCGTTATCTTAGAAAATATTTATAAAAATGTAATGGAAATGTTTTCAAATTGATAAGTTACGATAAAAATTTAGCACAATCAAGTAAATTCAAGTTTCCAAATAAAGTAAATTTATCAATGAATAACCATGTTTGAATATCACTGTAGGTAAATGATCTAAAGTAATGTAAAGGTTAAATATCAAGGTGTACCGATGATAGCTCAAGGCAAACATCATTACATCTAGATTCAAGTTTTGACCAATCTATGTCAATAGGTTTTGTATTAGACAGTTTAAGTTCAAAATACTAAGGTGTTTTTGAACAAAATTTTAGGCTCCTAAGAGGTTAATAAAGTTTTAATTTAATATTGAAGAATATCTATTGATAAAAAATGCTGACAATGAATCAATCATTTACATAAAAAACATGAGGTATTTTAGAAAGAGCTTAGTATTTTTTTTTGCATGAGGTATTTTAGAGTTTATTAAAAGAGCTAAGTATTTTTTTACTTTAGTTAAATTCAATTTTAGTAGAATTCAAAGGACTTTCTGTTGCTAAGTTAAACTGAATCGCGTATATACAAGGTTTTTTCTCGGATAAGCCGAGTTAAAAATCTCGAATAGGAGTCAGTTCATCTAGACTGCTTCGTATAGTTCAAACTGATCATGTGTACAGACTTGTGTTATGAGATAGTATGGTATACTTTCAATGAAGGAAAATAGGACTTTTGGAAGGAGTAGATCTTCCTTCAAGCTCACGCTTAAAAGCCCCGATCGATTGCGGCAGCCCTAGAACTGTACGATATAAGTCCCCGTACGAGCTTTTCTGACTTTAATCATCGAATATTTATTAATATGTTCGATTTAGTTTAGCATAGTACTATTATCGAGCCGTCTCACTTCAGATTGGTCGTTATTTAAGGAAATAATAGTATTAATAACTTTACAAATATTTTTATTAAACTAATACCTACTTATTTAAAATATAACTGGGAAATATATGATTATTTCTCAATATAAAATATATAGAACAAACATATTTTAGTTTAAAATAATTATTTTATTTTCAAATGGAATTAAAAAAGTGTTGTTTTTTAAATCACTACGTAAATAAAAATATTTTTTGTTAAGTTCAAACGTTTGCCGTGTGCTAAATTAATGCTTGATTTATAAATACATATTTATTATTGGAATGTGCAGAAGCAAAGATAGGTACCTATCTTACACCAAACACCTTGATCAAGGTGTCTTTATATATAACTTATATATATTTACATGCTTATCTACAATCCTATTTGTGAAAGCAGACTACGAGAACTTTTACACCGGCCGATCGGCCTAGAACTTTACAAACTCCGTTCAATTTGAAGAAGTTCAAATTTTACAAGATGAAGGGTAATTCTCGTGAATAACATTGTTTAAATTACATTTCAATATCATTCCGATTGCATTTCGATTACAAAAAAACTCTCAAAGTAGCTCAAAATACCCTCAAAGTTAGCAAAGAATATTTGAGTCTGTCAAATCTTGCAAATTGAATTTCACCGGCATGTGTATTGTAAAATTTATTTGACAACAAATTAAATAAATTAAATTTATTTCACAACAAATTAAACGGTCTTCGAGTTGTCGGCCGATAGAAGTATTTAGTCTGCTTACACCCCAAAATGCGATGGTCGACGTTAAACTTAAATTCCTTTTCACCTATCTAATTAAAAATTATTCATTATAACTATATTTTACACAATTTGTTACACATTGCACTGTTCAATCTTCACGATATGACTGTTTTTCACTTTGTCCTTTTTTGTATTACTGAATCATAATACATATAAATGTAGGTATATTATGTATACGTTAGTTAGACATAAATAAGGTTTTTGAGCGATTTTTGATGGCACTAAAATAAACGACCTAATTCGATTTCTAGTGTTAGTTTACAACACCAAACTATGACAAAGTAAATGTTTAATAATAATGCAATTTAAATATGTGCTATACCTAAGAACTAATTATATTATAAAATCATGAAAGATCCAGTAGATCTGATCGTTGTTTGCAAGAATTTAATTCGGATTGACCTCTTTTTTTCGTTTTATTTATTAGTAGTGCCCAGTTATTTGTTGTTGTTTACTTTTCATTAAACAAAAGACATCAACGCGCTATTTACAGCTCGATATGAGTGCGTGAGAACTTTATCAGAACGTCGATAGATAATGGGATCTGATAATGGTAACGTATTGATCGCATTATCCATTATTATGTCACATTTGTTATTTTAGGCGGACAAAGTTTATCTACGTATTATTGCGCGAATATTACGAACTATTGATTTAAAAAGTTTTCCTGGCTAAGTAAATTCGATCAACTACAATATTTTATGATTCAGTATACAAATGGAAATGGTAAATAATGTTTACAAAAAGGACACTTTCTCAGAAGTTCCATTAACAATTTAGGCCTACCGTAGTACGAGGCGTGCGTCGCCGCCCGCCCGCGTCGCGTCTCCACGCCCTCACTGCACTAAATCTACTTATTAAACGCACACAAAACGGATTCGCTGGAAATCGAAAATATATACACAATAAACGTAGAAGCGTCCGAGGGCGAGCGCCACGACAGACGTCTTTATAATATCACCAGAACACGTAAGCTCACTCGGAGTCCAATATCAGATGAGATTTAGGGCACAGCGGGCCCGTCCTGAGGCAGGCACCAGGCGGGGGCGCGGCGCGAAGCCGGCGCCTACGCCAGGGGATACTGTCACAAGGGCGGCTGTGCATGAGCGTGTGCATGCGCGTGTGCATGGTGGTACAGCGGCGACTGGTAGTAGTTATCGGCAGGAGAGTGACTGTAGCCGTAGTTCACGTCGTACATCTTGAGGTCCGCTTTTGTATCGGCTCCGGGCAGCAGTCGCGTGATGCTGAACGGATGCTGTGCAGGCGCGTATCCCGGCGGCTCTTGTTTCAGGTGCGCGTAGTGCTCGAGCGCGAGCGGCGTGTGCTCGGGCAGGCAGAGCTCAGGTGCCGCGTGTAGCTGTGCCAGCAGCTCATCGCGCATGTCTTTGTCCTCGGGCGCACTGCCGCCGCCACTTCCGCCTTTCTCGTGACCATGTTCACCTCGTTTCTCATGTCCGCCACCATGGTGCCCGTGTCCGTGTTGCGCCTTCTGCGCTTGCCGAATTGTCTCTTTCTTCTCGTCTTTGAACCGTTTCTGCCGCCGCAAAAAGCAGCCGTTTTCGAACATATTGCCGCTATCCGGATGCAACGTCCAAAATGAGCCCTTGCCGGGTTTGTCAGGCGTCCGTGGCACTTTAACGAAGCAATCGTTGAACGAGAGCGAGTGTCGGATCGAGTTCTGCCACCGCTGCTGGTTCTGTCTGTAGAACGGGAATAGATCCATGATGAACTGGTATATCTCTGAGAGCGTGAGCATACGCGATGGGTTGTTCTGGATGGCCATCGTAATCAGCGATATGTACGAGTAGGGAGGTTTAGCGTGTGTGTAGGACCGCCGGTAGGTCTTGTCGTTGCGGGCGCGCTGCAGCGCGGATGTGGGCGAGGCGGCGTCCTGGTCGCGTGGCAGGGAGCCATAGACGGCAGTGCCGCCGGCGCCCATACACGAGGCCATGGTGCTGGGCGGCGAGTAGCCGACGCCCGGCGAGCCCATGCAGGATCCGCCGGCCACCATGTTGTTGGAGTATAGGTTCGGGTAGGGCTGCGCCGGCATGCAGCCCATACCGTTCACGTAAGGAGGCGCGAGGCCCGGCGACAGCGAGGACAACGACGCGGACGTCGGCACGTCGCCGTACGACAGCTTCTGCGAGATCATGGCTAGCGCATCACCCGCGCGCGTGCAAGCCGGCCAGGAGCAAACACTCGCACTGATTGAAAGAGTAAATAGAAGCCAGGGGCCCGCGCGCCCCTCCACCGCGCCGGCTATTGGCGCGCTCCGGGGCGGAGCCCGACACGGCCCGCCCGCCGCGCGCGCAGCCCCCCCGGCCCCCGGGGCGCAGGCCCCGCGTCTCTCGCCACACGGTGCGCACAACGCCTCTCACCCGCTAATAATATCGCAGCTCTAACGATAAAAACATGGAATTGTCATAAGTGCTTAGAACGAATGTGAACTTTTTCCTTTCAGTCGTAACCTGTCGGAATTTTATTTTATTGATGGCTTGAATTGTTTTTTGATTGGAAACTTCAGATCGTGTGTTGCTAAAGTTATTGTGGTCAAAATTTAATTTCACCAAGAAAATCTACTTAACTTCCCAAGTCTCGAAGGTCAGTAACATGTAGGAACTTAGAAGCTTCAATTTCCCGCTGTGATGTGATAGGATAGGATAAAAAACGAGGAACTAATTAACCGTCTCTGATTAGACTAACAGATTTTAATGTTTTAGATCTTATTTTCCATCTATTTTATTGGCTTTTAATGGAATTTTATTAATGTAGTTAATGACATTTATTAATCTTAAAGGTTTATAGTTTGTGCCTAAATTTTTACTAGTCGATGTGCGGGAGAAATATAAAACATTATATTTTGAAGCGTTATTTAAAAAAAAAAATATATATATATACGCGACGAATTGAGAACCTCCTCCTTTTTTGAAGTCGGTTAAAAATGATGAACATTTCAGGCCATACGGACAAAGCGGTTTTTTTTTGACGTGGTTTTTCGACATTCTTCTCTTTTTTATAAAGACACTCTCAGGGGTTTATTTAGGTACCTATTGAAAACAAATGTACCTAGTCAAGGAAAATGTATTACCTACTTTTTTTACCTTCTTATACCTATAGTTAAACTAGGTATATATAAAAAACAAAGCTTTAAGTGTAACAAAGGACGGCCTTCTCGCTCAAACAGATGTCTTCGAGATTTAGTAAGAAGTTTAACGCTTTTCAGTAAATTAGGAAAAGTAGTTTCAGGCAGAAAACGGGTCGATCGGTGTTTGTTTAGACAGTTTTGCTATATGAATAAAAATGCGTCTGGTTGTCGCTGGTAGTTGAATATTCTATAGATTTCGAGTTGTGTCACTCGAAATCTAGAATATTCCTTGCTTGCTCCAGTCGGTTTCGGAAATCTTGTCATTATAAAGGCTGCGTTCCGAAATGGATGAAGAGCACTTACACAGTGGCTAACGATAAAATTTCCGGTCCAAAATCGAGGGTACGATTGGTACCACCTATGTATACCTAGCCAAAATGCATAACAGTGCTTATGTTAGCGCGCATACTAGCGGGCTAATAACTGTCAATTTCGGACCGCAGTCTTAATTACAGAAATTATAGGCATAACTGATAGGAGCAAGTAAAGATATTGATTTTGCATAGTCTGCGCCGGTTACCGACTTTCTACAAGAATGCCGCTACAGGCATAAAAGGAAATATTTTAGCCACAACTAGCTGCTCCCTGCGGTTTCACCCGCATAAGTCCCGATCCCGTGGGAATATCAAAATAAAAAGTAGCCTATAGCCTTCGTCGATAAATGGACTATCCAACACATAAATATTTTTTTTAATTCGAACCAGTAGTTTCTGAGATTAGCGCGTTCAAACAAACAAACAAACAAACTCTTCAGCTTTATAATATTAGTATATTATGTGGTCAAAAGACACCACAAATGCAGTTCATTTGAACTCGGCTAAACAATAAACTAAGTAGTAAACTATACTATCAACAAAACTTCATAGTAAAATGCAAACAAATTAGCAAATGACTTGTTATTAGTTAAGTGGTTAAACGATTGTATGTGTGTTTGTTAATTATCGAGCTTAAAATTGTAGGTACAATACTAACATTGCTTGAACTGTTCTTTATAGAAACTATTTGTTAAGATAAGGCGTTTAACAATTGATTATTATCACCTGATAATAACTCTGTGACATAGAATGTTGCGGATTCGATTCCCGCCTCAAACATATATTTATTTCCGTTATTTGTTTCTGGTCTAGACATTTCTGTGTATTAAAAGTATGTATTTAAAAAAATTAAGTATTAATTTTATGTATTCTATCCGTTGCCGTTGTCTAGCTACCATAAAAAAGCTTAGTTGCTAAGACAGCTAGATTTGTTTGATTGATTTTGTTCTTTTTCTTCATTCTGTGACATCTTATAAAGAAAAGTTCGGCGGTCAATTGTAAAGGTATTTGCTTTAGCCACAATTTTAAGTTGTTGAGGCCCGTCCAGTTTTCTAAAAAGTTAGGTATATAACCACGACCGCGTCCGCTTGAGCTGGGCCTTCCTCCTATGAGGCTTTCCTTCCTATATTATTCTGAGAATCTAGTATTTTTGGGTTGTGTAAATAGCCCATGCAATAACTACCCTAGTTGCATGGTTAAAATCTAAACTTTCTTCATTTTCGTTTCTATTTTTTTTTGACTCTCGAAGATCATTGATTGAGTTAGCAACTCTTTTGTAACCTCACCGTTTACTCGTAAGTCAGCAAAGAAAAAAAAAACCTAGAAAATCTTAGGTTGTGTAAATAGCATTCATAGTAACTAACTACCCTAGGCGCATGTTAAGTATGCTTCGCTTCCATTTCCATTTTTTAAGTAATAAATAAATTGACTCTCTAACTCTCGAAGATTATTGACCGGTTGGCAACTCTTGTTGTAACCTCAACTTTTAAGGCAGCTAAGCAGTGGCGGACTGAGGCCCTGGGCGACAAAGCTGAATAAGGCCCCCACCTTTATTTTTTTTCAGTTTTACAAGCTTTTTATTCAGCTCATATTTGTATGTAAGTGTTTATGTTAGTTTTTTTTAGTGTGATATATTTGTTCAGTTACTAATATTTCAATTATAACACGGTGTTACAAGTTTCATCGGTTGCTGGGGGGGGGGGGACCTCAGTACCTATCGATTTAACCCCTGTATGTTCTGCAATATTATATAAAAAGTTATTTGGACATAAGTGAAATTTATATTATCATAACCAGAATCACTTATTTTTTAACGTTTTTATGTCTCCGAAAATCCTGCATATTTAAAACACACGAAAAAACAACGTAATTTTTCAAAATTTCTATCAAAGGGAGGCTTAAAATTCCACCCATTGTAGGGCACGGGTTGGGATATCGACGCACTTAGCGCGGTAGGGCCCCTGGTAGTTTGGCTGTAATTGCGAAGTTCAGGCTAAAATCTGATTTATACTAAAATTTTACTAAAGTCCAAATAACTTTTGAATTATAGAAAATTGTAGAACATACAGGGGGGTTAAATCGACAGGTACTAAGGTCTTGTTTAGGATTTGATCAGGGGAACGCGAAGGTATTTGGGGCCCCCCAAGATCGGAGGCCCAGGGCGCACCGCCCCCACCGCCCCCCCCCCTTAGGCCGCCACTGCAGCTAAGCCAAAGAACATCCGAGCGATTGATTTGGAAGTCTTTAGGGGAGCCCTACGTCCAGCGGTGAACGTCTTGTGGCGGATATGATGATGATAATGATGAAGCTCGTTCTGCAAGGGAATGGAATCGCTTGCCTGCAGCGTCAGTCTTTCCTGACGTGTACAATTTGGGGTTCTTCAAGTCGCGGGTGAATAGGTATCTTCTACGAAAGCGTGCTACATCTTAGGCCGCATCGTCACCTACCATCAGTAAGCTGTGATAGTGGTTAAACGCTACCTACTACATTTGTCAAAAAAAAATGCGTTATTTCGTTTTTGGAGGTTATGGACTAATGATATTCTGAGTTGTGACTTTAACGCCTAGACAAAACATGGTTTAAAATACAAAATAGTAACATTAGAGGTCCCTGTTCGCTCGTTAGCCATCTAATGTGTTTGACCAAGGTTTATGGCCTCCACGGTGTTTGTACACCATAAATGTTGGAAAATGGCCGACGGACATTAAATTCCACAGTTTTTTTTTAATTTATGGTGCTAATTATGACGAAGTGGCCATGGTAGGTACTTGGTAGTACATAGGTACATATGGACGAGAATTTATTGCGTGGGTTGTTTAATTAAGTAACTAAGGTTGGGTTGGGTAGCAACTTGCCAAGTCAAAATTTATAAAAAAAAACTAAATAACACTCACCGCGCTCGTAAAAAAGCTATCTAAATACTTCACTAGCAGTGCTCCGCGGTTTTACCTGCGTAACTTTCGATTCCGTGGGAATATCGGGACAAAAAAAAGCTATGTTATTCCCAATGAACCAATGTATCCTCATACCAAGTTTCATCAAAATCGGCCCAGTAGTTTCGCTTATTCGTTACAAACAAAAAAATCTTTCCTTCTTTATAATATTAGTAATAGATTTATCGAAATCTTTTCAGTATTATCGAGTTTTGTATAAATAAACAAACATCTAAAACATCTGGAGACCGCGAATTGGCAAACGTAGTGTAGGACGCCCTGTGACCAGGTGGAGCGACGACATACGCAAAGCGGTGGGCAGTGAATGGAGAAGAAGAGCCAAAGATCGGGCTCAGTGGCGTATCTTGGGAGAGGCCTACGTCCAGCAGTGGACTGACACCGGCTGATGATGATGATGATGATGAAACAAACATCGGGTGTTAAAGAAACTACTCTCTTGCGGTTCGGTTAAGTCTGTGGTTGCGGTCGTAGAAATGCATAAAACAAGTAGGTATTGGTAAGTATAAACCTAGGTTTTTCAAGTAAGACTGGGAATCGGATTGTTTGAAACTGAACTTCTATCAAGGTTGATCTACCTTATATAGATTTGTTGATATATGAGTGGATAATTTTTTCTTAAAAAATACTAGCGACCCGCCCGGCTTAGATTTAAGCATACATAGGGATTTATGGATAGAGAAAGCGACTTTGTTTTATACTACGTAGTGAAGTGATAGTGATAGTGATGTGCGCTATTCACTATCACTAATGTAGTAATGTAAATTTTGAGGTTATGTAAATTCGAAAAAAAAGCTGATTTTTTAAAACAAAGGTCATTCAGACTAAGAACAGTAGAAAAAACTTTAAAAATAAGTAAAATTTAAAGGTTAATGACCTCTCCGTGTATGGAACAGCTTATTTTCAGGTAAACCTAAACACAAATATAAAAAAAAATCGAATTTCCAAAAGTCGTAGAACAAAGTTTGATTGTTTAGGTGCACAAAAGTAGCCCTCAAAGGCTAGCTAGTATAATTACCAATAACCCTGTATAGAGAATTACAATATGAATTTACATCAAAACTATCTAATTAATATCTTATTAAAGTTTCCCCTAAACCAAACATTAGCTCGACAGTCCACTACCCCAGCCAGCACCAGAAAGTTCAACCCAAGTTCAGCCCAATGTCATCCGACACCGGATCTCCGCTAATGGTGGATGTGTGTTCCACCACTCCCTCTGTAACCTGATCTCCATGTACTGTGGTATTTACATTATCATATCTTTATAACTTTGAGTTTTGAGGGAGTTTAAAGAATGGCTGATGGTTGACCCTTTTTGAGTGTATTTTAAACCGATTTCTAAAAGAAAGATGCCACTATTTATATATTTTTTTATATTCCTATGTTTAGAAATTTTTATTTTTAATATAAATAACAAGTATAGTTACTTGCTATTACTATACTAAATAACTATGTAGTGATTTATAAGGTTAAGACTCTTATTATTTCCTATGATAATTAGAATATGAAAAAAACCAAGACATAGGGACTTGGTCATAGCAGTTGTAGGTTTTATGCTACAATAGTACATTGTTACCCTAGGTGTGAAAGTCACTCATTAAAAGCCCCGAGACGGAGTTTGGCGCCCGAGCGTAATAGTTCGAGGGACTTAATGAGTCTTTCACCTGAGGTAAACACTGTGCTTTTCATTACGAATAATACATAAAATTCTTCCTAACAATGAGAGTGAATGAGAGACTCCATACTACCTGATCCTCTTCCAAGGTTGGGACCAAAGAGGTTATATACATGTAGTGTTATTTTTTGGTGTTACAGCAAGGAGGTTAGGTTTTTGAAGTTCCTAATGCGTAATGATACTGATACTGGCTACATGCACATTGCACAAGCCGTGCGAAGCCATAATTTGACATGGCAGCTGTCAGTGAAAGCGATTTTCCCTAGGGCTGAAAGTTTTATTTTCTACACGCTCTTCAGGCATCTTTAGACCTACTTTCGGAGTATGAGTAATGGAAAAGTATTTGCTCTAGTGTCATTATCCAGTGAGGAAACAGTCGACTATGTTTGTATGGAGAGAGAGCCGGGTACCTTTCCTCTAAACTTGAATTTATCTATGAACAAATAAGAGACATTTAATAACCTATCACGTGACGAGACGGTGATATTGTAAACAATTCTAATGATCCCGTAATCGTAAACAAACAGACCGGGACTCGAGCAACTTAACTAATTACCTATAACCTAATTATTGATAGGGATGTATACATATTTAATTAGAGATAAATGAAGTAGGAAGGTACCAAGATTTGAGAATACATTGTGTAACAAAAGCCTTGTAATAAAGGCACTGCGTGACAGGATTTTCGGACGGAACGTGATATTTTTTAAAAGGACTCTTTTATTTTCAGGCTATTTTACTTATATATTTTACGAATTTAAATGTCCTGGGGACACCAACAAGTACCTTAGAGGCTATTTGTTTACACACTGTATGTATATACGACTGTAAAGTTAAATATAGAGGACAATCCACACAGCGTCATCTAGCCGCCAGCCGCAACCTAGGATTGGTGCCAGACGATAGAATACTTATTTTAAAAGGAGAAGGTTCTCTTAGCTATGTTTTGTTTTTTGTAAATATTATATCTACATACAGAAACAACCAAACCAGAAACAATAAGGTATTAGTAGGACATAAATATTTGTTCAAGGCGAGAATCGAACCTACAACTTTTTGACTCAGAGCTAACTTACTCATAAGAGAGTAACTATGTCGATCTGTCTATTACGTTTCCACGTCTAAACTGCTGAAATCATTTTAATTTATTTTAGATAAAAATAAATGAAGCCTTGGACAAGAACTTTGACTTTTTTCAATCTGATTACGAGGATAAACACACGGAACACAGCCAGCATCAAAATAATAATTGCAACAAAGATCAAGAAAAACATATTTAGCCATTCACTTTCGACTAAATCCCACAAATACGACAAAAGTTAAGCCAATAATTAACAATAGAAAGATAACAAACCACACCTCAACAGACAAAGATAGATAAGACAGGTAAAGGTTTAATCCGAGATATTGCGTTTTTAACACGTAAACTCAGGCGCGGGCACTAGTCACGGATGACAAATTTAAAATGAGTTACATTGTTGTGATTGTCGGTTTAAGATTGAGTGGTATAAGACGTGAGAATTTTGGCAGGTTACAAAGGATGGTTGTTTTCATTAGATATACAGGGTTATTGAAAATTATATTAGCAAGCCGTTGAAGGCTACTTCTGTGCACCTTAACAAACAACTTTTGATGTACGACTTTTGGAAATTCGAAAAAAAATTAAAAATTTGAGGTTATGTAAATTCGAAAAACAGCTGATTTTTTAAAGCAAAGGTCATTCACACTAAGAACAGTAGATAAAACTTAAAAAATAAGTAAAATTTTAAGGTTAATGACCTCTCCGTTTACGGAACAGCTGATTTCCAGGTAAACCTAACCTCAAAATTTTCGAAAGAATGTTCGAATTTCCAAAAGTCGTAGAACAAAAGTTGTTAGTTAAGGTGCACAGAAGTAGCCCTCAGCGGCTTGCTAGTATAATTTCCAATAACCCTGTATAGGTAGGTAAGAACCTACGAGTATACCAGCTTTGGTGTAGGTGTGTTGTTAAGGTAATCTATGTGTTTGACATTCAGCTGTTTAGGTCAATTAATTTTTGGATGTTGTGCATCCTAGGAAATTTGAGTCTTAGGCATTTTGCTAATACCTAAGGCAAAAATACTCTTTAGACATTGATTTTAGGCATTTTGCGTTTTAGCCGTCGCGCTCATGAGGGTTGTAGGGTTGTAGGGTTGTTTAGTGGATTTCTCACTAAATATACTCTCCATTGTGATCAAGAAATCTAAACTAATTATTATAAAGAGGAAAGATTTTTTTTGTAACGAAAAGGATTTTCGAAGCATTGATTAATTGGGAGTTGGGAGTAAGATAGCCGACATTTTTAATAAAAGTTCGAAGTTTCAAAAGTCGTAGAGCAAAAGTTGTTCGCCTTTATGTCTAGAACAACCTTGGTTAGAAACCCTTCGCGTAAACACTTTTGTACATTTATACACTAATACCCATTAACATCTTGCCCTGAGTTGCCCTCTCTATGAACACATCGGGTGATCGAAAAGTTTTTTAAATCTTATATTTAACTAGCGACCCGCCCCGGCTTCGCACGGCTATATTATGCATGTGTTATACATATAAACCTTCCTCTTGAATCACTCTATCTATTAAAAAAACCGCATCAAAATCCGTTGCGTAGTTTACAAGATTTAAGCATACAAAGGGATATAGGGACAGAGAAAGCGACTTTGTTTTATACTATGTAGTGATAGTGATAGTGAAGTGTCAAACAAAAATAGTTTAATATATTATTATAATATTTATATTTTGTAAGTAATATTTTGATATGATAGGTAAAGGTATTGAAAATTAATACTTATATGTAATATGTAAATATATACTTATAATACATAGAAACAACCAGACCACAGACAAATATCTAAGCATAAATACTTGCCTGAGGCGGGAATCGAACCCGCAACCCTGTGTTTGGCAGTCCGGCATGGAGACCATTAAATTGTGCCAACTGGGTCGTCAAATTATAAATGTTATTATTTTAATAATTACTAGCTGTACTCCGCGGTTTCACCCGCGTAACTCCCTATTCCGTGGGAATATCGGGATAAATTAAGATGTAAGCTATCCTAACTTTCAAGTTGGATCAAACTGCACGCACATACGGTGTGCAAATTTGATTAAAATCGGTTAAGTAGTTTAGGAGTCCATCGCGCACAAACAACGTGACACGTAATTTATATATCTTAGAATTAAAAATTTAAACATCAATAACGAGAGGTAATTTTTTTTGTAATTATTTATTTTAATATTTGGAACTTATGTCACTAAGTGTGATCATGTCAGTTGATAGAAAAGTTTGTACATAACCAATGTTTACCCATATAGGGGTAGTAAATAGGTACCTAATTAGTAAAGGAACGCGAGGTAACTAACACGAATGTATTTCCAAAAAAGGTCGGTTATGAAGCCGTGCATTAACACCGCTACACCCACACACAACAAAACGCATTAGTTCTGACGAAATGTTGACAGATACCTACGAGCTCGCGACACGATGGTAAAAACAACAGGTTTTCTGTGAGAACATCGATTTTACAAGGAATTTTTGGAGTTAAGAGGAAAGGGTACCGGGGGCTTTTTCCATACAAACTATTACAAACGTAGTCGACTGTTTTCTCC
Organism: Idaea aversata; assembly: GCA_907269075.1. Taxonomy (NCBI): domain Eukaryota; kingdom Metazoa; phylum Arthropoda; class Insecta; order Lepidoptera; family Geometridae; genus Idaea; species Idaea aversata. The sequence continues at coordinate 5,335,834 of OU026100.1, forward strand.
GTGTATAATGACACTAGAGCAAATTTTTTTGGTGCATGAAACTTATAACTGCCATGACCATGCCCCTATTTAGGCATGGCCCTATAAATAATAGGATAGTAGAATTGAAAAACAAAAATGTTTCTTCTAAAATTGCAACTTAGACAAGACTTCCATCAGGACAATTTCCCTTGATCTTAGTATGTAATCATCATAAAACTCAATGACATAAGTAAAGTTTGAAACGAAGGTCAAAATTAAATTTGCTTTTGTGGCTTTTAACTGCACTTTAAACGTTTGACCGCAACCAGTAAGTAACGGCTGTTAATTATTAAAATAAGTAAGTATAATTATGACAACAGTTGAGTAGAGTTGGTAAACTGGAGGTCATGGGTTCGAATCCAGCCCACGCTCCAATGAAATTTTACTACTTAGGTCTGGTAGTTATGTCACATGAAAAAGCAAGGTCTTACAGGACAAGTAAAGGAAAAATTTCGAAATATAAAAAGTTGAAAATTAAGGTAAATTTTGGTACTTACAAGTTTTCGCGGAAATGTAAATTTGCCCATATCTTTTTATCGCGTTGACTCAAGACCTTGATTTTTATACACCTACTGTTCCTGAGAAAATCGATGGTGACACACGGACAGACAGATAGACGGACAAGAAAGTGATCTTATAATTCTTTTTTACCTTTTTAGTACGGAATCCTTAAACTACTAGATCTCTTTCTAAGAGCAACACTTCTAATTTTCTTCGCCATCTTTAGATGACGCACCTTAACTTGGAAGTTCAAAATACCCAATAATTATTTAATAATAGCCCAAAGAGGTTACTAAGTAACTAAGCTAAGTACTAAGCTAAGTACTAGCAAATGAATGGTAGCAGTTGCCTGCGACAATTTGGGGGGGAGGGGGAAGAATAAATATTTTCCTAAATAATTACCATTTTTAATATTAAAAATGGTTATTGATGCATTTAAAAAAATGCACTATCATCTCTTACTTTTTCAACTTCTTGCAAAACGCATAACCCTCCTCCTATAAATGAAAACTCACGAACAAATATAATAAAGTTTCCTAAGCGTAGATCTGATGATTTTATGATAGGTGTTGAGGTTTGAGGGTACGATGGCAGGGCCTTGCACCGTGGGTGGTCCACATCGCGGACCACTTAGCATGTCACAAAAACAACTAACCAAAAATATGGAAATATTAAGCTTATAACAGGTGATATTTTGTGTGGATACGACAACCTAATATATTTGAGTAGTGCAAGATAAATAATAAAACAATAGATAGATATATAGATAAATAGATAGGTAGATATACTTACTACTTACTTACTTACTCCGCTGGCTCAGCGACCCAAAGTGGATTTTGACCTCCGAAACGAGAGTCTTCCATCGCTCCCTGTCCTGCGCTATTTCTTGCCAATTGTTGACTTGAAGTTCACGCATGAAGATAGATAGATATAGATAGATAAATGCTTGATTGCATCATAGAAACTTAAATCCATATACCTACCATTAAATTTAAAAAAGTATACGCCATGAATTGATAAATCTTATCGTTTTTCTAAAGTCGGTTAAAAAGTATAAAAGACTTATCAAGAAATAAGATGTAATAAAAAGAAGTTATTAGATATAAGTTATTTATTTGTAGTTTTTTAATTTTAGGATGTTTTTTTATTTTTTCATTTATTTATTTATTTGTATCGATTTAAGTATTTTTTTTTTAATGATTGTGATTTTCTTTTAGTTTTATTTGCTTTTGTTTTTATTTGTATTTTTTCAAATTGTAAAATAATAAACGCGAATCAAGAAATATCTGCAAATACAAGAATTATTACAAGTCTGAATCTTCATAGTTCCTTTTACGACGTAATAGGCGAGCACTAAAAAGGATTTTTGGAAATTACTACGACCTTCAAACTTTCATCCCTTTTCTAGCCCTCTAAAGTCTAAATTATAAAAACCCTTAGGCGCGCCCACGATCTGAAAGAATTTTCATGGGAAGTTACAGATTCTTAGCTCCCATAGCTTCTGAGATTTCATGCTAAGTCTTTTTTCTGTTACATATCTTTGACTTTATAAAGAAAATCTATCAAAAAAGATAATTATCAAAATGTATTTTTTTAAGACTAACTTAGAATCATTTTTCAAATGTAACAATCGACATCTCTTGGCCACAGGAAATTTTGGCTGTACCTTGAAAAAAGCGCATATATCGAGCAATTCAGAACTAGTTTTTAAAAAGCCTTACTTAAATTCTTTTTTTTTTTTTTTTTTCAAGAAATAACTTTCTACCTTATCATTCTAGCCATTGAGCCTATATTTTCTTGCCCTTAGGAACGAAAACCTTGCATGCCTGTCTTATCCACACTAATAGGACACACAACTCGATGTTTGTTTTCCTAGGTCAGGTACGGTGCGTCTGCGCAGGTAACTTATCATCCCCTTGTGTTGAGAGGATCTTTGCTTTCAGGAACAACGTGCGATTGTGTGGGTTTTTAGATAAAGCAGGTTCTTACCCTACGTACTTATAATGTGATCTTATATAGTATATTTAACTATATCTAAACATATAAAATGCTTTGTCCTGAACTACTGACTGACTGACGGATCAACGCACAGCCTAAACCGCTGATCGTAGAGACCTGAAACTTGGAGGGTGTGTTCTTTGTATGACGCAGGCATCCCATAAGAAAGGATTTTTCGAAATTGTATCCCTAAGGGGGTGAAAAAGGGGGGGACAAACTTTGTATGGGAGAACGCGATTCCTTGGTCCATTTTCGACTTCTACACGGACGTAGTCGCGGGCAAAAGCTAGTCCATATATATAATAGGTAGGTACATATAAAATTCTTGTTTCGCGGTGTTAGTTGCCAAATTCCACTTAAACGGCTGAACCGATTTGTATGAAATTTTTTGTGTATAGGTATTCGTTAGGTCTAAGAATCGAACAACATCTATTTTTTTTCCTTTACATTTTATGTGTATTATATTATGTACACATAAAATAAGTATTATGTGAGAAAACAACGTTTGCCGGCTAAATGTAAGCTAAGCTAAATATAAAATGCTTTGTCCTGAACGATTGACTGACTGACGGATCAACGCACAGCATAAACCGCTGATCGTAGAGACCTGAAACTTGGAGTGTGTGATCTTTGTATGACGTAGGCATCCGATAAGAAAGAATTTTGAAAAATTCAAACCCTACGTGGACGAAGTCGCGGGTGAAAACTAGTCAGCATAATATTTAGGATGAACTAAATAGCTATAGCGCTATGTGCCAACACCCAGGCGGTAAACGGTTCGATACCCGCTTTGTAACAAAATATTTCTATCTACAGATATTTGTTTCTGGTCTGTGAGTAAGTAGGGATACAAAAGAAAATAATAAATATACCTAAGTTTTATCTCTTGGGCGTGGTTCTTACGGATTCTAAAAGACTTTTGCTTCTGACACAATGCCAAAAATAACTTTTGATTATCTTCTTTGTATCTATAGCACTTATTAAAGGAGAATTGAATAGGTAGGGCCAGATCTGTCTACATAAGTGTGCTGCCAGGTCTTTGGCGATGTTATTAGCTGACATCAGGTCAGCCAATGTACAGCTATTATAGGGCTGTACATTAGGCCAATAAAAAAAGGCAAAAAGGCCATAGTTTGCTCGGGAGCCCCGCAGGCACACTGAATTTTGATTATGAAATTGTACGAGTTCAAGGATGGAAAATATATTATTTTATAATCAGTTAAATTCGTCCCACGTGCAGTCCAAACGGGACGAGTTCAAGGGTCACTCTGTTACAAGCTTGTTGCTTAATTTAGAGTAGGATGCCAAATTACCAAAGAAAAAAAACAATTAGATGAGATCACATTGAATCATCTTAAAAAATAAGGTAAGATAGGGGAGAGGTGGCATGAAAGGGACATTTTTGTTGTTGAGGCTCTAGTAAGTGATTGAAATAATATTTGGAACAGGTTGGAGTCGAATAAGAAGCGTTAATTATTAAACTAATAAAATACAATTCAATAATCGTCATTAATTAATTCATAGTTATTTATTTTTGCATCTTTTAAAAAATGTATATTTTGTCCCTTTCATAAATTACCTGTATTGAAAGGGACGCAGTAGTTTATGAAAGGGACAGTGCATAATTTCAAGAAAATCGCTTTATACTTTGGTCTAAATAATAAAAAAATTATAAATATAAAATGTTCTAAAATATTAAGGTCCGTATTCCAAAAGACGAATCAGATCAATGTTCACCTAAAACTACTCTTGAAAACGAATCCAGCCTTGACATTAGTTCGTATTCTGAAAGGCAACTTGAGTTTGACTCAGCTGAATCAAGTTTTAAAACCTCGTCTACATTGTCTACTTCAAATCCCTGCATGAGTATCGATTACCGCTCAAGATGCGTTTCAGAATAAACAAACACTCAGCTGACACGAGATTCGAGAATCGTGTCTCAAGATATGATTGAAAATCCAATCTCTTTTTAAAACTACTTTTAAAAGTAGATCAACGCTTGAGTGACGTTCTGGAATATGGGCCTTAGTCTTCTTACAATAACAACTTAGATATGCTTAAAATCAAATTCAAAAGTGACCAAAATTATCCTACCAATATTATTAATAAATGTGAAAGTTAGTGTGTGTGTTTGTATGTTTGTCACTTCTTCATGCAAAAACTACTAAACCAATTGCATTAAAATAATTAATTTAATTAATAATTCCCGTCACTAATGTGATATTTCTCTAATAAGAACATAAAGTTTAATAATGAACTTAAAAAATAATTATAATAGATAATATTTTTTATTGCTTCTCTTAAGACACTTAGAACAGTCACCCTTATAATAAAAAATAATTGAAACACATTGAAGGGTTATTAGTAATTATACTAGCAAGCGATTGAGGGCCATTTCCATACACCTAAACAAACAACTTTTTTTCTAAGTCTTTTGGAAAATCGAACATTTTTTTGAAAATTTTGAGGTTAGGTTTACCCAAAAATCAGCTGTTTCTTACACGGAGAAGTCATTAACCTTAAAATTTTACTTATTTTAAAGTTTAATCTACTGTTCTTAGTCTGAATTACCTATGTTTTAAAAAATTAGCTGTTTTTCGAATTTACATAACCTCAAAATTTTCATTTTTTTTTCGAATTTTCAGAAGTCGTAAAGCTAAAATTATTTGTTTAGGTGCACAGAAGTAGCCCTCAACGGCTTGCTAGTATAACTACCAATAACCCTGTATATATAAAAACTAATCAACAATTTTATAAATCACTTATAATTTTTTTTATAAATTTTACAGAAATCCCCTTTATTCTTCTTCTTCTTCTTCTTTATTCACTGTTTCTTCAATTTTGTGTGGATCGATACGTGTTATTTTTTTTAAGTTGCATTTTTAATATAAAAAATGTCATAAATTAATAATTTCTAGTGAAAAATAGCAGTCATGAAAGGGATAGTTATGAAGAGGACGTCCCATTCATAACTGTTTGCTGTGTCCCTTTCATAAATATTATTCAGAAATTGAAAACATAACCACAAAATCTACAATTTGAAATTAAAGTTAATTTTCCTTATGTTCTCATATCTGTGTATCCCTAACCTATCATAAATAGTTATTGACTAATAATAATTAACTCACAGCAATCGATAAAACGTTTTACAATTATAAGAGAAAAAATAGTTTTCAATCACAATAATAACACACGCACGACTCCGCCATTTTTGAAATGACAGGAGTATGAAGTATGCCGCGAATGAATTTGCTTCAAGGCTGCTATACGTCAAAAATAGTGTTGACTCGAAATTGTTTTTAATTTAACGGTTATTTGAATTGTCCCTTTCAATACGTGTCCCTTTCATGGCACTTCTCCCCTATGTGCCGTCGGAACGCGACCTACCATACAATAAGATGTTTTATAAGAACTAATAAATGTTTTGGACATAAAGTTCCAAAGACACATCATCTTCTCTATATATATAAAATTCTCGTGTCACGGGGTTCGAACTTGAACTCCTCCGAAACGGCTCGACCGATTCTCATGAAATTTTGTGAGCATATTCAGTAGGTCTGAGAATCGGCCAACATCTATTTTTTTTTTTGTAAATAGCAAAACAACGTTTGCCGGGACAGCTAGTTTACTTATAATATTTGAATCGTATAGTAAAACACAAGTAAGTACAACTTAAAGGGTCACTATAAAAGGGAGCTTTGTCCCACGGTCCTCCACACCGCGTGTGCGCACTTAAAAAACAATCAAAGTTATGCCACAAACTGCGTGCGGTTTACATGATGCTCTCTATTTTAATTAAATCGATGCAAATATAAAATGAAATGTTATAGTTGGTTACATACCGCGTAATTATGGTACGTTCCTGCTGATCAAACTTTCTGGTCAACCTCGTAGTCAAACTACTCAACTAAGTGGTTAACAAAAGGCGATCGAATCCGTATATACAAAAAGAAATCTAGGTTTTTCTTTTTGTACGAATAATTACGCGGTATTCATTGCCACGCTATTACGAGTATTACGCCAGTTATATGATTCGATCGATATGACGTTTGATTCTATACGTTGTCTGGCCGACATCACACAAGCCTAGTTACCTTGGGGCTTGGTCGGGATATACGCGGGTGAAATCGCGAAAATTATTGTGGGTTGTTATAGTTATTGTGGGTGGAACTCAAGTAATTTTTTTTACGGAAAAATTAATTCCGTAAAAAATATTAAAGTTTTTTTGATGACTGTACTTGACTTTTTAACTCCATACAAAAAAATATGGGCCAATTTCAAGGATGAAACAAATAAATTATTTGATCCCTCAAATTCGTCTCATTTGGGCCGTAGCAGGTATATGGGACCAGTGCAAGGGCCACTCAGTTTTATCACATTTTATTTTACAGTACCTAAAGTACTCAGGCAACACATTTTGAAAAATAATTCATTACATTTTGTACTTTGAACAGGATGTTGGTTTAATAGTACTAATTACTTGAAAACGATGCAGTGCTAATTTATTTTATTAAGTATTCAACATTTTAAATATAAATTTTAAAGAAATTCGTGTTCAAATCTGCATTAATAAGTAGGTACACAGAATAAAAGGTCACGTTATAAGTGAGAAATAATCGTAAATGAGTTGAAAAAAAGAAAAAAACGCTGAAAAATTATATCTTGTTTTTTGAAAATAATTAGCAGTAAGTATCCTTAATTTAAGAATATATTGCTTTAAATTAAAAATACTGCTTATTTTTTGAGGATTTATTATTAAAACCAAAAAATTCTTCTCTAGCGTTTAGATTATTTCTTGCTTTAAGGAAACCATTTTTTTTGTGTATTATAAAGAGGAAAGTATTTTTATTTTTTTGTTTGTAACAAATAAGGTCCGACACTGGACCGATTTTGATGAAACTTGGTATGGTTTTACATTGATTCATCGGGAGTAACATAGGCTTTTTTCTCGATATTCCCGCGGGATCGGAAAATACGCGGGTTAAAAAACTACATGGCAGTTATTCATAATTATTGTAAGGTGCCAACCACCATAATTAAAAACTAAATATTTCATAAAAATTGAGAAAAGTAAGTACTAAAAAAATAGGTCTTTAGACAAATATTTGTTCTATTATGAAAAACAATCCATTTGTTTATTTTCTTGTTATTTTGACACTGTTAAAAAGGTTTTTAAAACACCTTTTAGTGACCTTCTTTACTCACAATTACCTCAGTAATTGATCAAAAGTGCATTAATATTAACATTATATGACTTTTAAAACAAAAAATCTTAATAAAAATATTTAGAGGGAATCAAACCTCAATATAAACCGACCCCTACGCAGTTCGCGAATCCCGGGAAATAGCCCCGGGCATATCCCTCACTAATCCCGGGCAAGTGCTCGCCACGGGGGATTCCTGGGAACTTTATTACTGTAATCCCGGACCACGGGCCGTTTAGTATTCGTAATAAGGTATTAATTTGTGGTTAAGACCGCGGGCGGCAACTTCCTAGTCTGAAGTAAATTAAAAGTTGTAAGTAGGTACAGTCGGCAGCAAAAGTGCAGACACACTGCAGAGTTGTAAATTTGTTTATAATTAAGTTTGTATAATTTTATGAGTTACACAACTTTGAACTTTGAAAAAGAATAAAACATTCTTGAATCAGAATCAGAAAATATTTATTGAAGAACTGGGTACAATATGGTGTTATGGTTTTTATATGATACAGTGCCTAGCACTTTATCCTTTACGGATGTACAATAATTGGTACAATTATAAATAGCAAAGGCTAATTTTTATGATAAGTACGTAGGTTCGTTAACTTCAAGTTGAATAGGTAAGTAGATAACATATTAAATTCTTAACCGCATTCAGTCTTTTCTTTACCTAAGATTCAAAATATTCATTCAGATTGTAGAATGTTTTTGATATAAGCCATTTCTTAAGGTGAAAGGGTACCTGCGCGCTCTCCATACAAACGTAGTCGACTGTTTCCTCCCTGGATAATGACACTAGCACAAATATTTTTGTGCCATAAAACCTATAACTGCCATGACTATGCCCCTATGTTTTGTTTTTTTTAATTTTCTAATTATCATAAAAATTAAAATTAAAAAAATTAAATAATTAAAAAAAACAAAAAAAGGGGCATGGTCATGGCAGTTCTACGTTTTATGCACCAAAAATATTTGCTCTAGTGTCATTATCCAGGGAGAAAACAGTCGACTACGTTTGTAATAGTTTGTATGGAGAAAGCCCCCGGTACCCTTTCCTCTTAAGTTTTACCTTAAAAATATTACCGATTAAATTTTTTAAATCTAACGGAAGGTGATTATATATTTTTATATGACAAAACTGCAGTGTTCCAATATTGTCATTAATATTGGAACACTGCAGTTTTGTTGCCTAATTGTAGGTACACCTTACCCAGTAATTTTGTTTTGAAAAGGAGGAAAACAATCACCTTAAGACTTGTTTCTTATTATGAACATTAAGACCAGTGTGAGGCTGTAAAATTCCATACAAAAAGCGGTAACGCTTTACCCCCCATAAACGAAGTCCGATTTTGATAATTTTTGAAAATGTTCTAGATCTAATGGAAAACTAGGTTTAACCGTTTTTATTTTAAAGAAATATTGCCTAAGATAAAAGTTATTAGTATCTGAATATCTATATTTTTATTATTGAATATATATATTTTTGACTTAAAAACTTCATCGAGCGTTTCAATTGTTTTTTAATAGACTAAACTGAATTACCAAAAAAGAAAAACGTATAAACCTAGAATAAGATGCAGTGAATTAAATGAGACCAAATTTATTTCATTTTGTGAAAGATAAAGGGGGTAAAAATAGGGGCATGGTCATGGCAGTCATAAGTTTTATGCACTAAAAATATTTGCTCTAGTGTCATTATCCAGGGAGAAAACAGTCGACTACGTTTGTAATAGTTTGTATGGAGAAAGCCCCCGGTACCCTTTCCTCTTAAGTAAAAGTTACCGACGTTGTGCATGCAACCAAAGCAAACAGCGCTCCGCGGTTTCACGCGCGTAACTCTCGATCTCTTCGACATATTGGGATAAAAAGTAGCAACAGCGCTCCGCGGTTTCACGCGCGTAACTCTCGATCTCTTCGACATATTGGGATAAAAAGTAGCCTATGTTACTTCTAATGAATGAATGTATCCTCATACCAAGTTTCATCAAAATCGGTTCAGTACTTTCGGAGCTTATTCGTTACAAACAAACAAAAAAACCAATCTTTCCTCTTTATAATGTTACTAGCGACTCGCTCCGGCTTCGCACGGCTATATTATGCATGTATTATATAAACCTTCCTCTTGAATCACTCTATCTATTAAAAAAAACCGCATCAAAATCCATTGCGTAGTTTTAAAGATCTAAGCATACAAAGGGACATAGGGACGGCGAAAAGTGACTTTATTTTATACCATGTAGTGATACATATATAAACCTTCCTCTTGAACCACTCTATCTATTAAAAAAACCGCATCAAAATCCGTTGCGTAGTTTTAAAGATCTAAGCATACAAAGGGACATAGGGATAATAGGGATATAGGGACAGCGAAAAGTGACTTTATTTTATACTATTATAATATACTAGCGACCCGTCCCGGCTTCGCACGGCTATATTATGTATGTATTATACATATAAACCTTCCTCTTGAATCACTCTATCTATTAAAAAAACCGTATCAAAATCCGTTGCGTAGTTTTAAAGATCTAAGCATACAAAGGGACATAGGGATATAGGGACAACGAAAAGTGACTTTATTTTATACTATGTAGTGATAGTGATTAGTGTAGATATTCTACAAAAAAGTTTTATAAGTATTCTATCCGTTGTCTGGTCACCATAACACAAGCCTAGTTGTTTACCTTGGGGCTATGTGACATGTCCTATTAAAAAGAGGACCGTGGTTTCTCACTGACAGTTATCTGCATAGATGTAGGTACCTTACCTACCTATAATGCCACCCAAGTAAAACCAGGATAAGGCAACTAGCTAACCATAAAAAATCTATTAATTTTTAAACTTCACGTACACAAACACCTTGTTAGCATCATATAAAAACACCTAGAGGAAGGGTAGCCTTTCAAAGATATCAAATATTAACTACGAATAGAGAACAAAATCTTTAAACTTGTATACGGGCGGGCCGATTGCCGTATTCTTATGCAGCACGTCTTGACTGTGTTTGCGTCATAACTATAGATTTCTTATTGCTGTAATTTCTTAAGACGAACACGTCACGCCAACCTTAACGTCGCGCGCTCGCCGTATCGCGCAAAATTTTCACGTGACATAAATGTCAAATTAATTGTCACCTAGGAAGATTAGTCAAAAATTTCGTTGACTAATCTTCCTAGGTGCACAGCTTGTTTCACGCGTATAGATGAAGTAGAAGTGCAGTTAAAGTAACGATTATGCGTAGCTTCATTTTACGGCAATACCGATTATTGTTTCCGTGCACTCGACTAATGCGTCATAAATTACGGCGATCGGGAGGCTGTTTTCCGCAACAATACCTCTTTTATTAGGTCATTTTTGTGTGAGGATAGAGTAGGCTTGCCCTAGCACCTTTACCACCCTGTCAGCTTAGTTGACCGTGTCAAAATCCCAGAGGAAAGAAGCTGCGGATAATAAGGACCTGCCACCTTAATTTAAAACAAAAGTTTTTCGTTCGATTTGACTTTCTTCGTTTCTGACATCTCCCGCGTAAATCCTAATAAGTATCAAGGTTTTTAAAAACTTTTTAGTAGCCCTTATTACACGCAGGGACCTTATCATTTGACGTAGGTACAGACAAAGTTATTCGATGGTCTCTATTACGCTGTAATGTAAATATCTTTTAGCCGTACCCATAGTGCATCTAATTAAAGGGGGGGGGAGAAGCGGGCGTTAAGTGGCACTTGTAGTAAAACCATCATAAACGTCTTCTGTCTTGCCTATGAGAAACAGGCGCTGGCTGTTGTGGAACGAGGTACATTTTTTTATCTATAGGTACTTATAATAAAGGAAGAGAGGACAAAAAGTCTGTACTTTGGAGCAAATTAGAAAAAAATAGTCTAGGGAACTTACAAAATGTATTGTTTTTAATCTTCACGTGCGAAGCCGGGGCGGGTCGCTAGTAATATAATAAAGCGAAAAGATTTAATTGTTTTTTTTTTGCATTGAATAGGCCTCAAAACTACAGAACGAGTATACATTGATTCATTGACAGTAACTTATGTGTTTTTTATCCCAATATTCCCACGGGATCGGGAGTAACGTTGGTGAACTCTCGGAGCGCTGCTATAATAGTTTATCTATTTCAAAATTTAAAGTCATGACTGTAGTTTTTTTAAACTCACCTGATTTGTATTTAAAGTAAATAGACTATTTGGCATAAAGAGACTATATTGACTTAGGCATCCGCTGAAAAAGGTTTTTTAAAATTCAACTCCTACGCGTACAAAGTCGCGGGTAAAACCCAGTTTTACACAGACTTTAAATAGTCAGGTTTACAAAGACTTGAACTTTTGATGTGAAACATCTATAGCCGCACGTAAAACCGATTTCTGGCGTGGCGACGCATGCTACGCAGACTACGCACGCTATATGATGGTATATATATACAGTCTATATGCAGTAGTGTATACGGTGTAGGTACACCGTAATCGACTGTGCGATTCTATCACAATCTGTTCTTTTCTGCATATTACTTTTATTATATTGTAATCTCTTTTGTACATTATAATAACGAGTAAAACCTTTAGGTACTTAAATATTTTACACTGAAACTTGTTTTGATTAGCCATCTTAAACGGCACTACCATCCATTACCACCAGCGCCGTTGCCAGACCACCCGTATTCGAGTACTCTTCAAGCGAAACTAGTTTCGCCTCCAGGATTCTCCCGCATGGGAACCGGGAGCCTACACAAACAACGAATCACTTGGCTACTGTTACCAATGCTTTTTCTAACTTTGAATAGCAAAACACTAGCTACCTTGCTACTTACTCGATATGTAGGGAGTTAGCTATAGGTTAATAGGGTTGGCATACATACTAAAAACCGGCCAGGTGCGATTCGGACTCGCGTACAAAGGGTTCCGTACATGATATTCTGTTTTTAGTAGAACTTACCTAAATCTGGCCGAAGGACCAGCGCCGCAGCCAAGTTACGCTTGACTGTGGCTTACAGCTGAGGTCAACCTATTTGGGGCAGCACATGGCTTCTTAAATATTCTAATAAATGTCTATTCTAATTAATCATTGATTTAGAACGATTTATCTCAAATTATTAGGGTTCCGTAGCCAAATGGCAAAAAACGGAACCCTTATAGATTCATCATGTCTGTCTGCCGTATGTCACAGCCACTTTTTTCCGAAACTATAAGAACTATACTGTTGAAATTTTGTAAGTAGATGTATTCTGTGAACCGCATTAAGATTTTCACACAAAAATAGAAAAAAAAAACAATAAGTTTTAGGATTCCCCATACTTAAAACTGAAACTTAAAAAAAAAAAACATCAAACCCATACGTGTGGGGTATCCATGGATAGGTCTTTAAAAATGATATTGAGGTTTCTAAAATATTTTTTTCTAAACTGAATAGTTTACGCGAGAGACACTTCCAAAGTGGTTTAAAGTCAACCCCTGGTAACTTCTAAAAAAAGAGAATGCTGAAACTAAAAAAAATATATGATTTACATTACCATGCAAACTTCCACCCAAAATTGGTTTGAACGAGATCTGGTAAATATTTTTTTTAATACGTCATAAACCGCCATTTGCCATCTATTTTTTTATGACTCCTGTTTAACAGACGTGATTTTTATTTCTTTATTCCTTCTTTGTCTAGGTTACCTATTTCTTTGTGTGTGTTAATTTAAAAGTTGTCGTGTGCCTGTGCCAAAAAAATGTTTTTCTTTCTTTCTTCTTTCAAACCTACTTAATATTTGTTGTTATAGCGGCAACAGAAATACATAATCTGTAAAAATTTCAATTGTTTAGCGTGTATAGCTATCACGGTTCATGAGATACATCCTGGTGACAGATAGACTTTTGACGGAGAATTTTAAATTTGAATTTAATTTTTTTTAAGATTTTTACTATAAACCTAAGACATTTTTCTCTAGCGCCTATAGGAAGAGGCATACTTCCTGCTGCAAGAAACTTTTTTTCTGTGCAGAGCGCCCTGAAAAGCATGGATTAAAGTTTCAGGCGGTGTATAAATCATCAATATTAGATCCTGTAAACCCCAATATTATTAATAGTACATTGTTACCCTAGGTGTGAAAGTCACTCATTACAAGTCCCGAGACGGAGTTTGGCGCCCGAGCGTAGCGAGGGCGCTAATAGTTCGAGGGACTTAATGAGTCTTTCACCCGAGGTAAACACTGTGCTTTTCATTACGAATAATACATAAAATTCTTCCAAACAACGAGAGTGAATGAGAGACTTCATACTACCTGATCCTCTTACAAGGTTGGGACCAAAGAGGTTGTATATATGTAGTGTTATTCTTTGGTGTTACTTAAAGCAAGGAGGTTAGGTTATGAAGTTCCTAATGTATAATGATACTGATACTGGCTATATGCACATTGCACGAGTCAGACATGACAGCTGTCAGTGAAAGCGATTCTCTCTAGGGCTGAAAGTTTTATTTTCAACACGCTCCTCAGGCACCTTTAGACCTACTTTCGGAGTATTAGTAATGAAATAGTACATTGTTATCCAAGGTGTGAAAGTCACTCATTACAAGTCCCGAGACGGAGTTTGGCGCCCGAGCGTAGCGAGGGCGCTAATAGTTCGAGGGACTTATTAATGAGTCTTTCACCCGAGGTAAACACTGTGCTTTTCATTACGAATAATACATAAAATTCTTCATAACAACGAGAGTGAATGAGACTATGAGACTCCATACCACATGAGTAGGTACTCATGTGTCCATACTACCTGATCCTCTTACAAGGTTGGGACCAAAGAGGTTATACATTATGTAGTGATTTTTTTAGGTTTCTGCTATTTGTATATACGGCGGTACTTACCGAAGAAGTTTTTAATAATGAGTTAATCCAACATTGGGAAATGAAGCGAAGTCCGTAGATTTAACTTACAGTTTTTGTAACGCGGTTTGTCTAGAAAATGTTATTTACACAAAATACACAGTCATAAATGAAAAACCAGATTAAACTTAACACAAAAACATAATAAAATAAGATAAAATAGTTACTTAGTACTAAACTCTGGCAGTATGCATGAGCCGTGCCAAGCCATAATTATTATTCTTTGGTGTAAAAAAAAAGCAAGGAGGTTAGGTTTTTGAAGTTCCTAATGCGTAATGATACTGATACTGGCTACATGCAGATTGCACAAGTCGTGCGAAGCCATAATTTGACATGACAGCTGTCAGTGAAAGTGAAAAGCCTGGAAAAAGGGCTGGAAATTTTATTTTCTACACGCTCTTCAGGCATATTTAGACCTACTTTCGATGTATGAGTAATGAAATAGTACATTGTTACCCTAGGTGTGAAAGTCACTCATTAAAAGTTCCGAGACGGGGTTTGGCGCCCAAGCGTAGCGAGGGCGCTAATATTTCGAGGGACTTAATGAGTCTTTCACCCGAGGTAAACACTGTGCTTTTCATTACGAATAATACATAAAATTATTCCTAACAACGAGAGTGAATGAGAGACTCCATACCTACCTGATCCTCTTACAAGGTTGGGACCAAAGAGGTTATATACATGTAGTGTTCTTCTTTGGTGTTACTTAAAGCAAGGAGGTTAGGTTTTTGTGGTTCATAATGCGTAATGATACGGATACTGGCTACATGCACATTGCACAAGCCGTGCGAAGCCATAATTTGACATGACAGCTGTCAGTGAAAGCGATTTTCCCTAGGGCTGAAAGTTATATTTTCTACACGCTCTTCAGACATCTTTAGACCTACTTTCGGAGTATGAGTAATGAAAAATACATTACAGCACACAACAGATCTTAATATTGTCCACTTATATAACCACTTTTGTAGCTTTTTCGCTCAAAGGGTCAGTCTGGCCATCCAGAGGGGAAATGTTGCCAGTCTGCTCGGAACGATGCCTCGGGGAGACGCGCTTGAGGATGTATTTTATTTGTAGGTCATTTTTGTTTTCGATATTTTTTAACTATTAATTTTACTTTTTAATACCTATACCTATTAAATAGATGTTCTGAGATGGGAATTAAAGTCGGTCGCTTTTTAGATATACGAATTCTTTCCATAACCACATCAATTAAAACTCTGAAACAAAGCGAGTTTATAACGAGCATGATAAAGACCTGCCCCAACAAACGGCTCTCGGAACTTATAATAAATGTTTGCACTCACAATTAAAAGGGGGCACTGTGTCAACACTCATGGGTGGTCTTGACCACTCGAAAATCACATGACTTCGCGTTTTCTATCGTGTTTTTTTTCTCTCGAGAAAGACAGTTTTGTTATATCGTCACGTATACGTTTTTACAGGTAGGTTTTTTTATGTTCATGTTTAAATTACGGAAATATAAAAGGGTTCGATTTATACCTACCTACCCTATCGCGAGTATATAAATAAATAAATATTTCAGGACATTCCACACATCCCCATCTAGCCCCAAGCTAAGTAACTAGACTTATGTTATGAGTGCTAGACAACGGATATACTACTTATATACCTACTTTTCTTTTGTAAATATATACCTACTTATAATACATAGAAACAACCAGACCACAGACAAATATCTAAGCATAAATACTGGTCTGAGGCGGAAATCGAACCCGCAACCCTGTGTTTGGCAGTCCGGCATGGTGACCATTGTGCCAACTGGGTCGTCATTCGTCAAATGCGGGGTTCGTATTGCTCGCGTCCATGGGATTTAGCCCTAGATGACCCCTGGGCGGTGCTAAAGGATCAAGAGGATCACCAAGTGGACTTGTTCGGGTTCAGATCGTCTTCTTATCTTCACTCGCGTCCCTCGAAAGCCTCCATTTATTTAGTGGCCTTTGAGTCACGTATAGGTATCTTCTAGGAAAGCGTGGTACATTAAGACGCCTTCCTTGCCTAAAATTGACAATCCTATCTAAGGATAGGATTGTCAATTTGTCACTTACCATCGAGTGAGATATATAGTGGTCAAACGCTGACCTATTTATTATTTAAAAAAAACCTCGTAGGTACCTACATGATATCTTCTAATTTCAGTCTCTTTCGCAGTCCAGAGTTATTTAATTTCAGATTTAGTTGAATCTAATACCTGCCGTGGCTTTGCTTTTCTGTGACAATACAACAAAACCTTCCTCATAATTCACTCCATCTGTATAAAAATTCGGTTATCAGTTTTTGAGTTTATCGATTTCTGTCAACGGTCTGTCCCCCGACGAAAGGACTGTAGATATTTGGTTCTCATATAGGTAGGTCGCCCCGCAAAATAGACAACCAAACGCTCTTATTAATAAAATATACACACGATCGAGAATAATTAATCCGACCCTACAAATAAATTCGTCACAACTTCAATTAATTAAATTAAAACCAAATAACAATAAAACGCGTGTCCGACAATCGTGCCCACTTCGAATATCACGGATGAACGGTTACCCAACGAAAATATACCGCTTTTTTCCCGCCAAAACTTCACAACCCTTCGAAAAATGGCAACCCTTATTACTTAAAAAACTATAATTTGTTTATGGGAAAGTGTATATAAGACAAACTAATCAAATATAAAAGGCACACTCAAGAACGAATTTTTAGTAAATCTCCTACCTACCCTATTAGTATTGTTTATCAGTCACCAGACTTTATCTCTTTAACCGTGATAGTTAGACAGTTGAAATTTTCACAGGTTATGCATTTATTACCGCTATAACAACAAATACTAAAAACAGAAAAATATCTAGGTATAGCGATAAGGAATTTCGTTCCAAACACCTGCTAGAAAAAAAATTAGATCGGAAATAACCCTAATTTGCTGAAAATTTAAGGTATTTTCAAAATGTGGCAAGACCATTATTGGCAGCGAGTCTCTAAGTAAAAAATAGTTCTTCCTTCGGCACATGTAGACTTTTAAAGACCTTACGCACTCGACCAACCATAGATCTAGGGGCACCCAAAAACTATACTTAGATAAGTTACAAGATTCATAAAAGTTAGTTTAAGAGTTCTGAAATTACACAAATTTACTGAAAATTTACGGAAGTTTTACAATGTGGCAACACTATTATTGGCAGCAAGCCCTCAAGTAAATTATAGTTCTTACTTCGGCGCATGACTTCTAAAGACGTTATACTTTTGCGAGTGGTATCACGAGTGGTAAGAAAAATATTTAAAAATATGAATCCGGTAACCGGGACCGCGGTTCCAGTTGATTGCGGTCCCAGTCGCCGGAAGCCTCATGCACTCGACCAAAGGACACCAGAAAATTATACTTAGATAAGTTACAAGATTCCTAATAATTAGTAATAGTTCTGAAATTACACAAATCTACTGAAAATTTACGGAAGTTTCAAAATGTGGCAATGGCAAGACTATTATTGGCAGCAAGTCCTAGTAAATTATAGTTCTTACTTCGGCGCATGACTTCTAAAGACGTTATACACTCGACCAAACATAGACATAAGGACACCAGAAAATTGTACCTAGATAAGTTACAAGATTCCTTATAATTAGTAATAGTTCTGAAATTACACAAATTTACTGAAAATTTACGAAAGTTTTACAATGTGGCAAGATAGTTCTTACTTCGGCGCATGACTTCTAAAGACGTTATAGTTTTGCGAGTGGTATCACGAGTGGTAAGAAAAATATTTAAAAATATGAATCCGGTAACCGGGACCGCGGTTCCAGTTGATTGCGGTCCCAGTCGCCGGAAGCCTCATGCACTCGACCAAACATAGACATAAGGACACCAGAAAATTATACTTAGATAAGTTACAAGATTCCTAATAATTAGTAATAGTTCTGAAATTACACAAATTTACTGAAAACGGAAGTTTCAAAATTTGGCAATGGCAAGACTATTATTTGCAGCAGGCCTCCAGTAAATTATAGTTCTTACTTCGGCGCATCTAGGCTTCTAAATACGTTATGCACTCGACCAAACATAGGTCTAATCTAAGGGTACCCCGTAAACTATAGATAAGCTACTAGATTCCTTAAAGTGGCCACACTATTGCACGAAAAGTACGAATCCAAAGTTAAAAGTCAGAAATGAGGCAGTAACCGTATTAACAATCGGTATTATCCGAATCACGTGCTCACACCTGGCAATTTCAAATAATTTCAATCATTCGCATAAAAAGCGATTCATCCCTTCAAAACCCTGGACTCACCCCAACTCCCACACAACCCTAACATTAAAAAATACTTGTAACAACATTATAATCATATGCGCGCGCTGCGGCTTCCGCTTCCAAATTTTAGGGTTCCGCGGGTTTTATTACTGTCACAATTAATCTGTGTTTTTTTCGATCGTCTTTTATTTCCATTTCAATCGTCTTTTGTTTTTTTTCGATCGTCTTATGTTTCCGTTTTGATCGCCTTTTATTTCCATTTCAATCGTCTTTTGTTTTTTTTCGATCGTCTTTTGTTTTTTTTCCGATAGTCTTTTGTTTTTTTTTTCGATCGTCTTTTGTTTCCGTTTTGATCGCCTTTTGTTTACATTTCGATCGCCTTTTGTTAACCACTTAGTTGAGTAGTTTGACTACGAGGTTTATTCCTTTTGGACAAACTAGTTTGACTAGAAAGTTTGATCAACAGGAACCTACCGAAATGCCTGTGTCAGAAGGCTTCGCTCTTCTATAGTTATTACTTATATTTTGTTAAGCAAGAGGTATAAAATACATAATAATATGAGTTCCTAAAATTATCAGTTAGGTAATAAGTATTTAAAAATAATACTTACAAAAATCAATCGTGATATAACTTTTTAAATGTGATTTGTAGACGAGTATTGCCTTATTCGATGCCCTGTTGAGGTTCTCAGCTGCTGTAATGAGGCACACGAAGCAGGCCAGCAGGTCTTTAAAAATGTAGTTGCATTAGTAGGTGCTATACTTATTGCATTTTCCAACAAAAACTATAAATAAATAAACAGTCAGATAAGCTGTAGGTACTTACCAAAGAATGCAGCCGCAGTAAAGTACGTGAACAGATTTGTGACGTTACATGCGTTACATTTTGTTTTTCCAAGTGACTTCCTCTACTAACCGAAACAAAAAAGGTTTTCACATCAAAAAATGAGTTCTTATACGACAAAAACTAAGTGATGGCTTCAACAAATTTAATATTGATTTTTGTATCTGTACGGAACCCTCGACACAAAACTTCGACTTGTACTTACCCAGTTTTTTTATAACGGACTATCAGTTTGACAGCGCATTTTTAGTGTTGCCATCACTTAATATGTAATTTGTCGGGATGGGTATCGCGATAAGCGTGTGGAGGGTGTTTGATTGATTAAATAAGCGTGCACGATCCGGATATAGGTGGTGGTTAGCTACTAAATGATAAGGGATGTGTCTGTGAATATATTGTCGCGAATGGATGGGTTTTTAAGCTATTGCATAGTTTTTTTCGCGGGCTTTGAGCGCGGCGACCGAATCAAGAAATTCCGTAACGAAAATAAAACCTAACACCCCCACTACGCCCCCACTCCGCCCATTTTCTCTTTTTCCAGTCAGCTCTGTGACCGAAGTCTTGGCCCCGAATTTACAGATTTGCCAGTTTCTAGTCTTAGACAATTAATAGAAATCGACTGAGAAAGAAAAATCTCAGTAGATCCACAATTTGAAATCTGGATCTAATGAGAAAAAAAATATCTCACTAGATTTTGGATCTGAATAGATCCAAAATCCTCTTCCTCGGGGAATGATCCTCTTTTTTACTTCTCTTCGTCTTAAGTTTTTGAGGCATGGGTATTTCATAGTTTTATGTTGTTTGTTTATACGAAATTACGAATTATTTACAAGTAGGTACCTATTATACATAGCGACCGACCGATACGACCCAGTTGGCATAATGGTCACCATGCCGGACTGCCACACATAGGGTTGCGGGTTCGATTCCCGCCTCAGACATGTTTTTATGTTTAGATAGGTATTTGGCTGTATTTATGTAGTAAGGTAGGTATATCCGTTGTCTAGCACCCATAACACAAGTCTTCTTACTTAGCTTGGGGCTAGATGGCGATGTGTGGAATGTCCTGAAATATTTATTTATTTATATGGATGGCAATTTTTTTTTCTTTGTCAATCAGCTCTGTGACCGAACTCTCGGCCCCGGATTTACGGATTTGCCAGTTTCAAGTTCTGTTTTAGTTCTCTTTGTCTTCAGAATTTGAGGATGGGTAAGTATTTTATATTTTTATGTTGTATGCTTTTACGAAAAAACGAATTATTTACAAGTATTTACATAACACGGAATTTGAAAAATAGAAAGGATGAAGAAAGCAGACGGGTAGGTTATAAGTATGGATTATGAATGGGAATTTAAAATGGTCATTGGGGTAAAGGGAACTCAATGATTTTCCAACATTTTTAACCGGTTTACCTAATAGATTGCTAGACTTGGTGATTAAAACTAAACCAGGGGCCTTATTCTGCTATTTGGCCAACCATTGTCATTATATCGAGACTCTATTGATATTATATCGAGATTGTGACTTTATTTGGTATTCTGCTAAAGTTTTAATAACATCACAATAGAATCACTATGGAGTCTCAATGGTATGGTAATATTTATCTTGCAGGTGTTGCCTAGCAACATGGTATATGTTGCTAAGCGATATACCGTTTTAACAACTATCGAGATTCCATCAAGCCACGATTGTAGAGCAGAATACCGAAGTGAGTCAGTGGTGTGTCAGTGGTGTTTCGATAGAATAGTTAACGTTAGGAGACTACCAATTTGACATGTAATGTCATATTTTTGACATTAAATTTCTATTACGATTATATCGACACACTATTGAAATACAATTGTGTTAGCAGACTTAGGCCCCAGGTCATAGTCATCGGAGAACCAAAACAAATAAAATTTAAGAATTATGCTTGCAATATAATAAAAATTTTAAATTGTATTTATTACTGAAATTTTACTATAAAAGCTGGGTATAAAAGCCAAAAATATAGGTAGGTAATTTTTAATATTACTAAATAGTAGGTATAAAAAAAAACATACAGACGAATTGAGAACCTCCTCCTTTTTTGAAGTCGGTTAATAAAGTCACTTCCAGCTGTCTGTCTGTCCCTATATAGGTATACTTAGACCTTTAAAACTACGGATTTTGATGCGGGTTTTTTAATAGATTGTGATTCAAGAGGAAGCTTCACTATCATCATCACTATCACTATCACTACATAGTATAAAAACAAAGTCGGTTTCTCTGTCCCTTTGTCCCTTTAGTAGGTATATAAAACAAACATTCCACGCGAAGTCGTAGGAAACAGTTTGTATTAAGTATTATAATTTTACAGTTATAGAGGTGGCCCCTGTTCGCCGCGTCATCGGTGGGCCATAATCAAATTATACAAATTGCACCATACAATATTCATTGTGCCTATACCCAGTGATGTTACTGTCATTTATCGATACGGTCGATCGATTTTCACAGTGTTATTATGTATTGTCAAGAAAAAGTATTTCAATTTAATTTAAGGTTAGGAATTTTACTTCTTACACATATTAATAACGCAGATTTTTAGCCCCTGCAAGAGGAAGCAAAGATTGACGAATGTCTTATGTCATTTAATCATTTCTAGGATCTAGTAACCTCAATGGAGGTAACTAGGTCCCAGAAAGGTTGGTAGTCTTGGTAGTTTTTTTAAATAATTTAATTTTTATTTAGAACACATAATTTGCTGCTGTCTGATCCATTCCTCCAAAAGAAACCCTCAGGCCAACTAGAAAGACTTATCAACATTTTGCAAGAATAATTTTATTAATATAATACTTAAGTAGGTATTCAAGTTATAAATACCTAGTAGGTACCTGTTGTAATTCTTTGTGCTAATTTGTGTGACCTATTAGTTTTTTCTATTAAATGTTAAGCCGAGTGTGGTGACTGTCATTACAATTAAATAAGTACCTACCTAATAATATTTCGATCTGAATTAACATTTTTTTAGAAATTAAAGTTAGTAACTTCACAGAGCAGTGATCTATCGATAAACCCCGTCCCTTTTTACAGACAAGTGTGATTAATTCATGCTCAATAATGAGGTCGTGGTTTTTAGCGGTGGTGGTCAGACAGTACCTACATACCTACGAGTAGATATTGGTAACCGCGATTGATTCGGGTCCAATTTGTCGCTCTGCGGTTATTGAATATTTCATTATCATGTCTGCATTCATAATAAAATATTCAACGAACTTTGTGAATGTGAGAGCGATGTTAGTGTCGAATGTTGCGTAGCTTTTACCGCTTAAGATATCATCATCACTACATAGTATAAAATAAAGTCACTTTTCGCCGTCCCTATTTCCCTTTGTATGCTTAGATCTTTAAAACTACGCACTATACGCAACGGATTTTGATGCGGTTTTTTTAAATAGATAGAGTGATTCAAGAGGAAGGTTTATAAGTATAATATATGCATAATATAGCCGTGCGAAGCCGGAGCGGGTCGCTAGTTACATAAGTAATATAAGTAAAACAAAGTCACTCTCCGCTTTCTGTCCCCATGTATGCTTAGATCTTTTAAACTACACAACGGATTTTGATGCGTTTTTTTAAATAGATAGAATGATTAAAGAGGAAGGTTTTTATGTAAGTATTTACATTCATAATATAGCCGTGCGAAACCGGGACGAGCCGCTAGTTATCTTATATACCATCTGATAATAATCAAACATTGTAGCCAAAGATTGTAGGTCTCGTAGGCTTCAAATCACTGGCTGAAATGATGTAGTATCTCTTACTTACTATACCTACCTTTTTTTTTCTTTTTTTTTTCGGAGATGATCCACAGTTAACCGCCATCCCGGGGTGACGACCGACGGGTTATTTCGGAGTCAAACCGACTAAAAACTCTCCGATGCAGCTTGGAGGCCCGGGGTCTCATTCGAACTATCCGGAGCCTCCATCTTACTGTAGTTTTGAAGAAATCTTTCCACCTTCAGACCAAAGGGAACCCCACTTAAGGGGTAGGTACTTCGGTAGGTAGATGCTACTTTATTATTGGCCTCTACATCTGATCTGGACGATAATTTACATACCTATATCTACAGCGGCAGCAACTTTAATCCAATCAGGGCACTGTAGTGCCTGGGACATGTACCACCATACCACCCTCTCAGCTTAGTCGACCATGTCCAGAGGAAAGAACTCGTTCATACGTTTTTAGAGCCAACTAAGCCGCAAGTTTCATCACGATGTTTAAAATAAATACTGCAGATACTGCAGGACATTCCACACATCGCCATCTAGCCCCAAGCAAAGTAACTAGACTTGTGTTATGGGTGCTAGACAACGGATATATATACTACTTGTATACTTTTCTTTTGTAAATATATACTTATAATACATAGAAACAACCAGACCACAGACAAATATCTAAGCATAAATACTTGTCTGAGGCGGGAATCGAACCCGCAACCCAGTTCCGAAGTCCGGCATGGTGACGTAAGATCAATGTTAAAAAATTATTGGTGCACGACCTTCGGAATGAAAGTCGAGGTATCTACCACTAGGCCGCATAGCTCAAGCCGTATCATTCCAGTCGCCCACATGGATTGCCACCCGGTGGCAATCGGGACTAAAAGTCCCAGTAGCCTCTGGGTGGCGTCTGGGATGTTATTGCCCCCACTTCAAGGCACGGTTCGCCAACCCCCTCATCGCTGTTTGTCTTACTTAAGGCCACGATGAAAGGTTGGAGGTCGGACTTTTGATTTTTTGACCTATAAACCTACTTATCACTACATAGTCACTATCACTTCACTACATAGTATAAAACAAAGTCGCTTTTTCTGTCCCTATTTCCCTTTGTATGCTTAGATCTTTAATTGACGGATTTTGATGCGGTTTTTTTTAATAGATAGAGTGATTCAGAAGGAAGGTTTATATGTATAATACATGCATAATATAGCCGTGCGAAGCCGGAGCGGGTCGCTAGTATAAAATAAAGTCACTTTTCGCCGTCCCTATTTCCCTTTGTACGCTTAGATCTTTAAAACTACGCAACGGATTTTGATGCGGTTTTTTTAATAGATAGAGTGATTCAAGAGGAAGGTTTACCTATAATTATGTATAATACATGCATAATATAGCCGTGCGAAGCCGGAGCGGGTCGCTAGTAACATAATAATTAGTGAAAGATTTTATTGTTTTTTGTAACGAATAGGCTCCGAAATTACTGAACCATTTGATGAAACTTGGTATGAGGATACATTGATTAAATTAGAAGTAACATAGGCTACTTTGGATCGGAATCGGGAGTTTTGCGGGTGAAACCGCAAAACGCAGCTAGCCATCAATAAAAAACATGCTATCTTATCAAAAAACGATCTGTGACCACTTTCCCACAATGACGTGTCGGTAAGTTCAGGATCCCCCAACTCGCCACGTGGCCAACACGCGCCATTATTTTCATTACAAACTATAAAATGTCGGAAACAATATCGTGTTGTCGCAACGGACAATGAACGAATAAAGGGGGTTAAAATGTTATTGAACTGGTAATTAATAATGCATTCTAGCTTCTAATTTGTTAGATTTTGTATTTTATTTTTAGTTGAATTGCAGTAGGTATCTTATCCATCCATGTAACAAATCCGCTTCGGCCATATTTCGAAACCAAGGTTCGAAATCGGTTTCTAAATATGAATAATGTTTCTTCTTTCGATAAAAGAATAATATTTCTTATCTCGAAACTCGTTTCGATAAAAGTATAGAAATTCGCCTTTCGAAACTTTCAAATCAAAATCTATTTAGATGGATGGATGTACCTATACCTAAATTATTTAACTTGGTGAAATTTGCCATGTTTTGAATGGAAATATTCCCCGTATTCCTACTAGCAGCGATAGGAAAAAATATCCAGTTGTTCAAATGCACGGTTCAAATGGCACATGCAAATGTTGCTTGTTCTCAATCGTGTAGTTAATGTACCAGGCGTTCATAAGTTATAAGATCTCATCATACCTTGATCTAGGTTTGTTTTATTTAGTGTAGTAACTTTCAATTTGTGCCTAAACGCTTACTAAAAAAATTCTAATTGTCGTTTATTTCCAGTCGTGGAAGTGAGGTACTAGGCGCACATAAGTTATTTTTAAGGAGCTCTCATCATACCTTGATCTAGTTTTATTTTATTCAGTATAATATTGCTTAAATTATACATACAATGGCCGATTATTCCCAGTCGTGGAAATGAGGTGAGGTTATGGCGTCCATAAGTTTTATGGAGA
This sequence comes from Idaea aversata, assembly GCA_907269075.1. NCBI lineage: Eukaryota > Metazoa > Arthropoda > Insecta > Lepidoptera > Geometridae > Idaea > Idaea aversata. Next base: position 5,361,772 of record OU026100.1, read on the forward strand.
TCTTATTATACCTTGATGTAGGTTTAATTTATTCAGTGTAAATTTCAATTTGTGCCTAAATTGCTTACTAAAAATTTCTAAATTTCCAGTCGCGGAAGTCAGGTACTAGGCGCACATAAGTTATAAGGAGCTCTCATCATACCTTGATTTAGGTTTGTTTTATCTATAATATAAAAATGAATCGCAAAATGATTATTATTCTTCAAAACCAGTGTCGTAGGGTTTTTTTTCCCTTCTACCATCTCCATCTGCTCTATAAAATAGTCGTTGGTCTGTAAAAAGTACTAGGCAATCAGAAGTCAGTAGAAGATATTAAATCACACTTATAACGTCATCTCTCTCTTTCATTTTTTCTCTTTCCTTTATCGTGTGAATTGTTTAATAGTAATTGGTCTGTAAGTACTAGGCAATCAGAAATCAGTAGAAGGTAAAATCACATTTATAACGCTATCTCTCTCTTCAACTCTCTCTTTCCGTTACCGTGTATTGTTTGATAGTAATTTGGTCTGTAAGTACCAGGCAATCAGAACTAAGTAGAGGGTATCCTACAAAAAACTGTCAGTTAGGTAATGTGAAATCATGCTCGAGTTAATTGAATTATTTTTCCAGTTTTATTAGGGTTCCGTACCTAAAGGGTAAAAACGGGACTAAGACTTCGCTGTCCGTCCGTCCGTCTGTCACAAGGCTGTATATAATGAACTATGATAGCTAGAAAGTTGAAATTTTCACAGATGATGTAGGTATTTCTGTTGCCGCTATAAACAAAAAAATTTGCTATATTTCGTATTTTTACACAGTTTGTAGCATTTATTATTCTCAAAAAGGGATAAAAAAAAGGAAAAAAACAAATATTGATCGATAAATGTTTATTAATTCGTCCATTATAATATGAATTAAATGTATTAACAAGATAATAATATAAATATTGTTACACATAGTGGAGCAAGGAAAAGTAACTGATACATAACTATTATGTACGCTTTTACTAAATAATTATCTATTTAACTTAATAACTAGGCCATTTCAATTCCTAACTGACTCTTTCTATCACATATATTTCTCATAAAAACCATTCACTTAACCATAACATATGATATTATTGCTTTTATTGAAGATAAATAGGCAAAGCGCTTAAGAGGATGCGCGAGTATCTTATCTCTATGGAGAAAACAATGCCCGCGTACCCTCTTAACATGTAGACTATACACTCAGTAGCGTAGCGATGGGGCGGCAAAGGGGCGGACCGCCCTGGGCGCCACCATTAGGAGGGCAGCAAAATAAAATAAAAAAACAATTTTGTGCGGACACTGGCGGTCAGACAATTAATTTTTCAAGTTGTTAGCTCTTGCCCACTTGCACTTACTGAAAGTCACTCCCGCCCAAGGCGCACAATACAGGTATTGCAAATTACGAGTCGGTCCGCAGCTTTACATGGTTTTGAAATAAATAGTTTTTAGCTCAATTCTTATATTATATCGTTACGTTTTTTCTCACAAACACCAACATTATTATTTCGTCAAAAGGGAGGCAAATTGCCAACATTATTATTTGAATGACGTCAAAAGGGCGGCAAATTGCTAACAATATTACTTGAATGACGTCAAAAGGGAGGCAAATTACCAACATTATTACTTTAATGACGGCAAACGGGCGGCAAATTGCCAACGTTATTATTTGAATGACGTCAAAAGGGCGCCAAATTATGAATCCGCCCCGAGCGACAGTAACCCACGCTACGCCACTGAATACACTTCTTCTATCAGTTTATTACATAAAAAATTACGTTATAAAATGTATTAAATTGTTATAATTGGGTTACCTTTTCTTGTTTCCACTAGTAATATTAAACTACTAACAATGTGATAATCATTTGAGTATTATAGTGGCTAATAATAATAAGAGGCAGTGTGTTTGTTGCACCATGTTTTTATAACATTTTTGGCATGTATTTAACTATATGCAGTTAATGTAAATAAATATGTCCAATTGGGGTTGTCCAAATTTCCTGATTCCTATGGTTTTTGTATTATTTTCCGTACATATTATAGTTTAATTTAAGATACTAATTAATTTTAGAATATTTTTGAGTTTTTCTCACTAGTTCTTTTTTATATTTCTAAACTTTTAAACGTGGTGACGTCACCAATGGCGTTATATCAATGTCTTCCATTGCCTAAGTTGTGTAAAAAAAAATTGTGTCTATATCATGGACGTATTAACTGTCATTTGATTTTTTATTTATATTATAGCACATGTCGATTTCGTCATAACGCCGATGGTGACGTCATCAGAGTGCAAGTAAAGGTCAAATATATTCTCTCAACTGGCAGAAAAACCGCTCGGGGGTTTCTTCATACATTTTTAATATGGCGCCATCTATCTGCCAGTTGTTAACATTTTTAATATGGCGCCATCTATCTGCCAGTTGATGAAATATTTAATCGAAAATATATTTCAGGACATATTACACATCGCCATCCAGCCCCAAGCTAAGCAACTTAATGCTTGTGTTATGGGTGCCAGATAACGGATAAACTACTTATATACTTTTTTTTTTTTAAATATATACATATTATACATATAGGAAACACCCAGAACCAGAAACAAGAATTTATGGTCAGCATAAATACTTGTTCCCGGCGGGAATCGAACCCGCAACCTTCTGCGTCGCAGTCGGGTGTTCGCCCGACGCGCCACAGAGGTCGTCATTTCACAAGTCAGAGAAAAAATGCTACATCAACGTTTATTCTTGATTAAATGTTTGTCTATAATGTAGAATCTATAATGTATCTAAAAGTTTTTGTAATTTCAATTTAAAAAAAATAATGAACAAACCCAATTAACTATACAGGAAAAGTATTTTTGTAGTGCACATTTTTTTCTGCTGAATATATGTCGGCAGTGGAGTACATTGACGCAAAAAAAAAAAAAAAAAACCAAAATTTAATGTGAAAAACTTCCTGCAATTTCTAAATTATTGGGTATCTCAGTATTGATACACACAGTGACACGTAGGTACCTACCTTCATTTAGAGCGCGCTATTAAACTAGCTGGCGCTAGTATTGTGTCCATGGACTTCGTCGTTTTGTTAGAAACACTTAAATGGTTATAGCTCTGAGAGTTTTTGAGTTAGCTCCAAAATAAAAAAAACAGTATTTTTTATTTTAATGTGCTTAAAACATACCGAAATTTGTGCACTACAAAAATACTTTTCCTGTATATAGTTTTTAAAGTGGTTTAGTTCAATTTATTATCTTACTAATATTATAAAGAGGAATATTTTATTTCAAGAAATATTTTTGACGAAATAACCTCTTATAAATCGATGAACACCGGCATTCACAAAAAAGTGTGACGTCATGCGTTACGTTACGCTATTGACAAGGTTACCATAGCAACGTTTTGAAGTATACAAAATGGTAATGTGTCAGGTTCTGTTGACATGATAGGTATTTTGTTTGTAACGAATACGCTCTGAAATTCCGATTTTCATAAAACTTTGTATGAGGATACATTGATTCATTTGGAGTATCATAGGCTACTTTTTAGCTTCGGTAATCCCACGGGATTTAGACTTACGTGGGTGAAACCGCAGGGCGTTGGCATTTTCTATTAAGCAAATGGCACATAGAATAATTTGCTATGAATTTCTATGATAATTCAAATAAATAACTGTACTTCAATATTACATGGTAAAGCTTATATAACGTGATAATAAGTTGACTTTTTAAGGCCTATCCGCACAGCTCAGTGACGACACAGTGCCGTACCGTGACGTTCCATCAGCGTCAGTGAAAAATGATATTGATTTTTGTACTAGACTATCCGTACTGGTCAGTGACAGGGATGTTCAGTGATGTCAGTGCTACACCGACGCTCGCCGTGATTCGGCGTGAATTTGTAGCGGACAATATTTTGCCTGACACGGTCGCAGTGTTTCAAGATGGCCGACGAAAAGTTAATTAATAACGAACTAGCTAGTATTGAACACGTACAAGTCAACTAGTGTAGCTTAAGTTACTTAGAATATCGTAGAACTTTAGAATGCGTCTTAATATGACCACGCATTTATCAAGAAATTATTATAGTGCGTGCCAGATTAGTCTAAGTAGCGAAGGAGTAAATTTCTTTAAGGGTAGGCGCAACAAAAATATTTGTTGGCCATATTTGCTTGACGGAAGCGCTATCAATCGCTTGCAGCCATATCTGGCACGCAATCTACAAGCATAATATTTATTTACAGCACTTTAAAATTGGGCGGACTCGTTTCACAATAAGGCACGGTACTATTTCCGATACACTTACAAGTTAAGGTATGTATTTTAATTAGGTACCTACTTCTATGTGGAATAATGTACTTATTTTTATTTGTTAATTGAGCTTATAAAACAATTTCAACTTAAAAATTGTAGCATTATTTAAGAGGATTTTTATACCCTTTACCGCATTAACAAATTAAAAAAAAATAGGACTTTATGAGCCTATTTAACGTAGGTAACCTATGAAAAATCTCTTAATAAAATATAGAAATAATTATTGATTACAAAAAAGATATTATGAATAAACTTTTTGGTCCAGATGTGGAACTGTAAGGGTTAGTGGTAATAAAATAGCCAAAGCCATATCTAGCCACCTTGCAGAAGTAGCTAAATAGAATTAAATATAAATATAATTTGAATAGAAATAAACTGTTTAAATTACGTTTAAGTAATAAACATAGGTTTTAATTTTAGATAAGTATTTTAATTTAACATGGTTATACTTAACTAAGCATAATATGAGTTTTAATTTCCCATATCATAAACAACAAATTGTCATTTGTCCTGTCAATGTCCTGCAATATTTATTTATTTATGTTGTAACATTCCATTATACCCTTACTTTTGGTTGTAATTTCTTTTATTTTCTTAAACATCGTATATTTAAAATTGTGGTTAGTTTTACTTAGAGTTCCATATATGACCCGGGATGCGGTAAAAGGCTACCTATATGACATTACAATGAACTGGCTTTTTATTTAATTTATTGAGCTAAATAAATATTTTTTATGTGTCCTTTATTGGTAAGTCGTATCAGGGCAATATTGAAGAAATACCAAAACTTGATACAAAGCATAAGACACTGGCCATATGCAGATAAATAAAAAAAAACAGCCGCCATACAAACGTAAAATTCAATTAAGTATAATTTCGTTCTATATTTTTGGTAAGGCGTTATATGTTATGCCCGTTTTTTATTATTAATTATTAAAACCTATTCATTATAATTTATTAATTTCAATTATAATACACAATAAAACACCGCCCTAATTATTACTTACTTTTAAGTACAGTTTTGATATTATATCGAAAGAATTCTCACTTCTAAGTTAAAATCTAAGTTATAATAAGTTAATATACAATTTTAAATGTTATTTGGTATGTTACTTAGATTAAAGTTTATTATAAATAATAATTATACAGGGTGTAACGCTTACCGGATAAAATGACAACCTTTTTTTATGATAAGTCGGTGGTTAGTGAAGTTTTTTTTTTAATCTTATACCAATACAGTTTAGGCAAATTCTACTCGATTATTGAGATATTCAACATTCTACAAACATTTGAAGATAAAAAGTTGCTTGCTTAATAATAAATATAAAAAAAAAATTATGTAGATATACATATAGATTGTACAATTATTTATTTATTGCTGTACTATACAGAATGTAAAGAAAACCCTATAATATTTAGATACTTACAGGTAACCCTGGACCACACCCAAAAATTAAAGAAAATAAAAAAACAGCGCACTCCGGGAGTGCAGGCAGAAGTGAAAACTGTAAAGCGAACTGCGTACGGCAGCTCGCTGCGAACCTGCACCATCCACCGAGAGATGTCGTTGTTAACACTGTTGTACAGAAGTGAGTATCGTAGTTCGGCCGTTTGCACAGAGATGGCGCTGTTTTCAATATTGCATAGTAGTAGAAGCACAATAACTGTTAAAATCTCATCTGTCAAAATCTCATCTGTCGCGAGAACGGCTGAAAATGCTCACCTACAAAAGTGCCCAACGCGCCATAAGAAGTTTTCACTTCAAAATGTTGGTTTTTAAGTTTGGAACAATTTAAAATGACAACATCCTTATTTTCCTAAGGGCAGGCTGCCAATAATGAGGTTGCAACATCTTGAAAAATTACTTAAATTTTCGTGCTATTAAAAAAAAATGTTGTTCAGTCCTTGGGGTACCTAAAAATACCTAAGATACGGGCTTATAGGGATTTTTTTACACACTGTATGTGAGATTTGGAAATCAAATCAATTATGATATGTTACATAAACCAAATTATCAACATAACACAAATATGTAGAGAAATAATCAAACAGAAATAAAGAATCCGATATCTCCTTCTTTTGGAGTCGGTTAAAAAGTGAAAATTCTCATTTCTAAACATGATTGTAAACACAATTAAAATCACGTAAGATACAAACTTTAATGTAAACAAGCGAATCACACGCATTTGATGTGTTTAAACACAAATTATACGAGAATTGTAAAAGCCAACAACAATTTGGCTTATTTGTGTGCTTTAGTAAAACCGATTTGTTTGATATTTGGCGTAAAATATACTCAAGTTATGTTAGTTTCATTAGCACTGTACTCTAACGGCAAAGTCTGCCGGGTAAGCTGCACGGTAATATCAGATTTCTCGCAGTGAGACTAATTCTCTCTTTACAGACCCTAGAGAATAATATGTGCTTTTTAATAAAAAAAAAACCAAAATGATAAGTATTTTTAATATAAAAAAAATCTAATTGTCATTTTCAAGATGATTTTTTTCTAAGTAAGATTTTTTTTACTAAATACATTAATACTTCTCTAATAATAAGATATTAGGGAGAGTATTATTCTCACTGTGAGAAATATGTTTCAATCATATCAATAATTAATTAGTTATCTAGCCAATCTTGGATAGATTGGCAAGATAACTAATTATAACAGTGTTTTTCTAAGTATATTTATTGACTATACGATTTGCAGTATAAGTACTATCTCCGGCATACTCCGCCGGAAAATAAATATTGTTTTGTAGTAGTAAAAATATAACATTAAAATCATGTGCTTTGAATAGTGTCTAATATACAGGAAAAGTATTTTTGTAGTGCACATTTTTTTTCTGCTGAATATATGTCGGCAGTGGAGTACATTTACGCAAAAAAAGAAATAAAAAAAAAACCAAAACTTAATGTGAAAAACTTCCTGCAATTTCTAAATTATTGGGTATCTCAGTATTGATACACACAGTGACACATAGGTACCTACCTTCATTTAGAGCGCGCTATTAAACTCGCTAGCGCTAGTATTGTGTCCATGGACTTCGTCGTTTTGTTAGAAACACTTAAATGGTTATAGCTCTGAGAGTTTTTGAGTTAGCTCCAAAATAAAAAAAACAGTATTTTTTATTTTAATGTGCTTAAAACATACCGAAATTTGTGCACTACAAAAATACTTTTCCTGTATACAAAAGAAATGCGTTGGCCTGAAAAGGATTTCTACAATTACGCACAAATATAATAATAAAGAAAATATGAACACATATTAAGTTAAAAAGTACACATAATTATTTTGATATGAAGAAAACACTAATTTTAAATATTTTTTATCCCTCGATTTCCCTATAATTTTTCAAACGAACTACGAAAAATGAGCAAAGCTTAGCACTTTAGTCAACCGATAATACAATTTCGAGATAAAAACATTCACATTAAATGAGCAAATTATTAAATTCTAGTAATTAATAATCACCTCAAACATTGCAGTTTAAAAGTTATTATGATAAATATTCATGTATCTGTGAGAAAGGTTTTCTATTAGACTGGACGGCACTTCACAGAGAGCACAGATTTATGCTATCTTTTATTATGTTATTATATGCAATCTTTTATTATATTACTATGTCATGGCACGTGGTAATTGTAATCCGAATCCGATTGTTCCATTCAAATGTCATTCCACCAATGTTTAATGTGGTTAAAGTCATCAAAAAATCAACTGTCTTAGGCGTTTTTAGCAATACTAAAAACATCATTAAAAATTGAGAAATTTAGGTGTTTGATATCTAACTAGCTATTTTTTTTTGCAATAAAATATCGTTTATTTTTTCGTTTTTGTGCCGTGCCGGGCCGTCTAATAGAAAACCTTTCAATGATTGACATTAAAAAGAAAGCTTATGATAAAAATTATGCAAGTCTAATACATTAAAAATGAATTTAGAATAACATCTCGCAAATTAAAGAAATAAAACATGACTTTGAAACATTAAAAACATGCAATTAAAACATGCAGATTAAAAAAAACGTGTTAATAATGATATGAATGAACTTAAAGTTTATGGTTACTGACAATCTTATTGTCTATAAATTCCTTTATTTTGCGATGAGATTCCAGAAGTTACTACATTTACGTAGCAAGTGCTGAAGCAATATTACACCAGATAGGTAAAACTCCTAAAACAAAATATTCATTTTAATCGGTTAAGAAAATAGGGCCGGTGCAGACGAGAGACTTTTGTTCGTGTATAAAGGTGACAAATCAACATCGAGCTATGCTGCGCTGTACTGCGTTGTGCTATGTTTGGTCAACTCGCTCGTCTAATATTTTAATGAGGATACAAACAAACCATGCTGTGCTGTGTGAGTCTACGCTCTGTTTAAAAACGCAGCAGTCTCGAGTGAGGCGCGCTACCCGCCGTGCTGTGCCGAACTGTACTATGTTATTTTATGGACCCAGTTGGCACAATGGTCACTATGCCGGACTGCCAAACATAGGGTTGCGGGTTCGATTCCCGCCACAGACAAGTATTTATGCTTAGATATTTGTCTGTGGTCTGGGTGTCTGTATGTATATTAAGTATATATTTACAAAAGAAAAGTATATAAGTAGTATATCAGTTGTCTAGCACCCATAACACAAGCCTAGTTACTTAGCTTGGGGCTAGATGGCGATGTGTGGAATGTCCTGCAATATTTATTTATTTTATTTATTTATTATTATGGAGCTCTGCCATGCTGCGCTGTGATAAAAAACGTAGGTACGTTTACGTTTTTTTGAAAATAAAGTCATTTTTGACGAGATAAACGACTACACGAGTTGTTGATTACTTTTACTGAGCTAAGCAAAACGCACAAACTTTTATAAAGCTTGATGTTGATTGTTAAAAAAACGTAGCTTAAGAAACACAGCACAGTACAGCGCTGCATAGCTCGATGTTGATTTGTCACCCTAAGACACGGAACGCAAAGTTTGTCGTGTGTACAGGCTTTAAATACAGAAAATGATAAAACCAAGACAATATCACAGGTGCGTTTTAAGGAGGAATTATTTTTAGCAAAGAAACAAAATGACGTGCTGAATTTCGACATTTTGACGTGATAACGTCTATTATACTGATGAAACACCTGCATTCGCAAAAAAGATGACGTCATTGTCACGTTCCCGAAGTGTGATGTCATTGTTACGTTCCAGTGACGTCACACAGCACGCAGCAATATAAAACAAACACAAACACGTTGTTTTACATTGTTTAATAATAATATCGCTCATCTGGGCTTGTACTTGTACTTGTACTTGTACTTGTATACGGGCTGTTTTCCGCGATTAGACCCTTTATAATTGGGTCCTTTTGCGTGAAGATGGAGTAGGCTTGCCCAGCACCTACTACCCTCTCAGCTTAGTCGACCATGTCCAGAGGAGAGAACTTGTCAATACTTCTGGAGCCAACTAAGCTGCGGGTTTCATCACGATGTTTTCCTTCACCGTAAGAGTAATGTCAATTAGCGCACATAAATTTTTCTTAAGAAAAATACATTGGTGCACGGCCGGCCTGGATTCGAACCCACAACCTTCAGAATGAAAGTCGAGGTATCTACCATTAAGCCAACACCGCTCTCTGGGCTTGTATTATGGTGACGAGTGACGAAAAGAAGACTTATATAAAGGAAAAAATGCAAACAACTTTTCATCGGTTTCTAAGGACGTTATCACGTAAAATTATAGTCCATAAACCGACTTCAGACAACAATTTTCCAGTAAAATTTGCTCCTGAAAACGCACCTATTAACAGTTATTCATTATAACAATTTAAAGATGGAGTTTATAATTTGATAAAACAGTTTTTAACTAGATTAGTACTATTATAGTCTAGTAAGAATCACTTTTTATAAAACTTATATAGAGAAGAGCATAAAAGATCCGCGGCAAGAGGGCAGACAACTTGGCCTAGCATTATTCGCTACAAATCAGTAACAGGACCGAATAGAACCGTGGAGTTCGATGAGTTGAGGCTCGTTCGGCGCACGCGCACCGAGTCGTGTTCGGCCTCACTCGGCAACGAATCGGGCCCGTTCGTTACTTGGTGACCGTTGAATTTCGAACGCAGCTGGGTTACGAGACGTTCGAGTCTGTAACACGATGCACTGTTGGCGCCAAGCTTTCTCATTGGTCGATCGATATTGATCATTATGGTTCCATATATAAAGACGATATAGTTTTTATTGGTAATATTTACAAGTTGTGAATCAATGAAAACAAGCATCCCAATTTTTATAAGGCTGTATAGATGAGGAACTTTTGAAGGTCTACAAATAATTCAATTCTAATAGGTACGGTCGGCACCATAATTGCAACCCACCGTAGAGCTCCAAAACGGCTGTTATAAGAATGTTTTCAACACAAGCAAGACTCTAGGCACCTGCTTTGGTTGATGTTTAAAATCTTTTAACTCATGAATTTCAAACAAAACTTATTAGAATGAAAACATTCCAATTATAGTAATTTTAGAACTCTGCGATGGGTTTGCAATTATGCTGCCGACCGTACATAGAGTTTATGTTATGTGACTTTAAGGTGAAAGGGTACCTGCGCGCTCTCCATACAAACGTAGTCGACTGTTTCCTCCCTGGATAATGACACTAGCACAAATATTTTTGTTGCATAAAACCTATAACTGCCATGACTATGCCCCTATGTCTTGGTTTTTTCATTTTCTAATTATCATAGAAATTAAAATAAAATAAAAAACAAAAAAAGAAAATTAAAAAAACATAGGGGCATGGTCATGGCAGTTATAAGTTTTATGGCACAAAAATATTTGCTCTAGTGTCATTATCCAGGGAGGAAACAGTCGACTACGTTTGTATGGAGAGAGCGCCCGGTACCCTTTCCTCTTAACGGAGAAAAGTCCCTCGTCTGCGTAGACCATCCTACTAATATTTTAAATATGAAAGTTTGTGTGTTTGTTATTACTCTACGCAAAAGTTAATCACCCGATTGCAATACAATGGTAATAAGATAGCTGGAGACCTGGACAAACAGAAGTAGGCTAATTTTTTAGTCGATATTTCAGGACATACGCGAGTGAAACCGTGGAGCGCAGGTAGTATAATAAACAAAACAATGACATCACAATGATTTCCCCAAAATTTTGAAATGAACAAAACGACATTTAAAAGAAAAATAACAGATAAAACCCCAACGTATTGAAACCACAGTACAAAAAACCCAAACATTTGAAAAAAAAAACCTTGCCAGTACTTACTAAAATCAAAGAACACCCTCGTACTCTACGATATTAATTATCCCTGAAAATATATTCAAATAATACTTTTGATCAACACCAAACGACCAATAGGCAGTTGACACTTCTAACTACTTTAATTAATTAAACTAGTTTAGTATGAACAGTGCATTTTAACACCCTTTTTCATAAACATAAACAGCTTGCATGAGATTGTGCCTAAACATATTTAGCTGAATTCTAGCTAAATGAATTTAACATTTCATGTAATGATATTATTTAAGCAGTTTGACAGTTACTTCATGATTAGCCAACTGTTTAAGGTGAAAGAGTACCGGGCGCTCTCTCCATACAAACGTAGTCGACTGTTTCCTCCCTGGATTATGACACTAGCACAAATATTTTTGTTGCATAAAACCTATAACTAGGTGCCATGACTATGCACCTATGTCTTGTTTTTTTTCATTTTCTAATTATCATAGAAATTAAGATTAAAAAAAAAAACTAAAAAAAAATCAAAACACATGGGCAATGGTCATGGCAGTTAAGGTGGGTACTGAGCTACGTTACGAGGTGTAATGTAACATTCGCATCGAGCGTGTTACGCATAGAGCATGTTACGCTGTGTTCTAAAATTGGCGTAACATGCTCGTCAAAACTCTGTGCTCCGCTTTCGCCGCCAACTCAAGTTGGCCGATAGCGAGGACGCGTTGGGGTCTTTGAGTCTACTTAATTATTGTTTCATCCAAATTAAGAAGAAGAAAAAACGTTTCTGGACATCAAACTTATTTAAAAACAGAGGTGTATCTGGTGGTTTGTCATTGATAGCAATTTTAGAATTCTGTATTTTTCTATAAAATACAGAGTTTTTTCTTTGTTCCACTACATGTTTGAAGAAATAAATGCAAGAGGAACGACGTGTGATCACTCGCGACGCGCGTGCGCTCGTGACGACTCAAGAGCGTACTGACTGAACCGCGTAACAGTCAAAGGATTCGCCAAAAAACCGACAGCCGGGTGGAGCACTCAAAGCGAGCAACGAGCGGCTCGTTGCTTGATGATTTCCCCGTAATACGACGTACTGGCTGCACGAATGCTCGCTGTGTAACACGTTACATTACGCCCCGTAACGCCGGTCAGTACCCAGCTTTATAAGTTTTATGCAACAAAAATATTTGCTCTAGTGTCATTATCCCAGGAAGAAACAGTCGACTACGTTTGTATGGAGAGAGCGCCAATCATATTTGTTACTTAAAATGTGTTTTGTCTCTTTCTGTCATTTGTAAAAGTGCGAAAGTGACAAAAAGACATTTAAACTAAAGGAGGTTTAGTACTAAATATATTTAATGAATAAGGGGGTTTGTGTTTAAAACCCACTCCGAACTGCGATTGTTAAATATTGAATCTGCGACCTAACAAAACATGAATCAAAATTGACACCATTCATATTTCTTCCAAAAAGCATGCATCATTGCAACAAGATAGCAATTTTTTTAAAATAATTTATCATTTATTTACGAAAAAGGAATTGTAATATTTTAGCATAGTAAACAGTCAGTCATTTTTAATCTTCCGTTCCACATAAGGGTAAAAAAGGAACCCTTATAAGATCCCTTTCTTGCCCGTCTGTTTTTAGTAGGTTTATAAGGTAACCTAAAAATTTACAAGATTTTCTTACATGGCAAAAACCTAAAAAAAAAATTAAGTATGGTTGACCATTTACTTTGCCAAAATGTAACATTTAATTTTCTATGTTTTATTTAAAACTTACTTATGAACTTGTTCATCGGCGTTTTGTTTCGATTTGAGCATGTCAGCGAGTTCCTTGCGCAGGCGCAGCCGCTCGGTTTCCGCGTCCTCGACATTACCGTTCATTTTGTCGGTCGATTCTAATCTGTTACGTTAGATAAGCTAAGCTTTAGTGAGCTTATTAAATATTAAACCAATTATCTTAATAAAGAGTTTTATGTTTATGTGTCCTATATCACGGAGCTATAGAGCCCGGACCTTTAAGGTAAAAGGGTACCTGCACTCTCTCCATACAAACGTAGTCGACTGTTTCTTCCCTGGATAATGACACTAGCACAAATATTTTTGTGCCATAAAACCTATAACTGCCATGACTATGCCCCTATTTTTTGGTTTTTTCATTTTCTAATTATCATAAAAATTAAGAGTAAAAAAAAATAGGGGCATGGTCAATATGGTCATGGCAGTTATAAGTTTTATGCACCAAAGATATTTGCTCTAGTGTCATTATCCAAGAAGAAAACAGTCGACTACGTTTGTAATAGTTTGTATGGAGAGCCCCCGGTACCCTTTCCTCTTAAAAGGCGTGTGTAGAGCCGAAACCAACACGTAGAGGCTTCTTACAATAACAAGTTTAATAGCAAATTATGATGTGGACACAAAACCGAGGATTATCCCTGTCTGCACTAAAAATACAGCCAAGGACAGCCCGCAGTTTAGATAGAACTTTTGATAAACTACAGGTGAAAACTACTAGGGCTATTTGTGATGGGATGGTAGTGGATTGGACTTATTATTATTGCATACTAGCGACCCGCCCCAGCTTCGCACGGCTGTATTATGCATGTATTATATCTAAAAACCTTCTTCTTTAATCACTCTATCTATTAAAAAAAACCGCATCAAAATCCGTTGCGTAGTTTTAAAGATCTAAGCATACATAGGGACAGCGGAAAGTGACTTTATTTTATATAAGTATCTGGTTCCCGTTGTACAAGTTTTGCTTGGTTTGGGGCTAGATGGCGCTGTGTGAAATGTTTTAGAACATGAAAAATGAAAATTAAATGTGACCCAAAACGAGCTAAATTTTCAAAATCTATTTAGTATGAGGGCAAATCGCGATAACCTTAAGGTGAAAGGGTACCTGCGCGCTCTCCATACAAACGTAGTCGACTGTTTCCTCCCTGGATAATGACACTAGCACAATTTTTTTTGTGCCATAAAACCTATAACTGCCATGACTATGCCAGTAATTAATATGATAATTGTAATTATCATAGAAATTAAAATTAAAAAAATTACAAAATTACAAAAAACAAAAAATAGGGGCATGGTCATGGCTGTTATAAGTTTTATGCACTAAAAATATTTGCTCTAGTGTCATTATCCAGGGAGAAAACAGTCGACTACGTTTGTAATAGTTTGTATGGAGAAAGCCTCCGGTACCCTTTCCTCTTAAGAAAAAATGTTAACTATATGCTAGAGAAGCTTTAAAAATAAATTAAGTAATTAGTGTATGTTGCGTATACATGTTGAATTATGTCTTACCCATTGGCGATCCTGAGTGTATGTATATCGTCTTCCAGTTTGTTGATCCTATCCATCATACGACGCTTGTCAGCTTCAGAAGCACGTAGAGAACTCTATAACAATCAAACGATTACAATCAAAAACTGTAATTCAAATAGAGATAGCAAAAAATGTCAAAAGTACTATTAGGTAGGTACTTCTGAGGCCTATTTTGATAAAAACCAAAAGCCGCATCAATAGATTTTTTAAAATTTTGTTTAGTCCAGAAAATTGATTTGGCTTAAGTTTGTTTTTAGGATTTAATCTTATTCACTATTATTTGGTAGAATAATGGGCCTAGTGTTCTTATCCCTTCACTATTATTTGGTAGAATAATGGGCCTAGTGTTCTTATCCCTACCAGCGTATCCCTACCAGTAGGAATGTGTGGTATTTTTTACCAAAATCAATAAGTAAGTTTAATAATGTAAGTAAACCTAGTAATATTGTAGTGCCCAACCGGGTTCATGTTGTGTCTAATTGTATTTCTGTAAACATCTATACTTACACAAAAAACAATAAATGAAGATTATGATTATAATTATTTGGTACTTCTTCCAATGTTCTAAAGATGGCTTTGGTTTTATTTAAAAATCATCAATTATTGCTTATTTTAATTTTTGTTTTGTTCTTTATTTAATTTATTAGTATTTATTTTGTATTGTATTCGGAATTTTGTTCTACATTATGTTTATATGCTACTTTTATTTGCATCAACAAATGGATTAAAAAATAATCTTGCTGAAAATCAGAACCTACCTTTGCAATAGGTACTATGATCGCTAAAATATCCTTAGCTATAATTAAATACACAGTTATATTAAGAGAGTATATATTCACCGATTATTCAGAGGTTTTCACGTATTTCACGTGTGGCCGTGCCCAGGAGTGCGTGGCCACCATTATTGTAATGTATTCGAAGACACGGCGCGTTGACCGCGTGCGAGGAGCGATAAGTTGCCGCTTTATGAAGTGATAAGCTGCGCGCCGCGATTTCACCCGCCTAACTCCCGGTCCCGTAAGAATATCGGGATAAAAAGTAGCCTATGTGTTAATCCAGATCTCCAGCTACCTAGATACCGAGTTTAATCGCAATCGGTCTAGTAGTTTTTGCGTGAAGGAGTAACAAACATACATACACACACACATACACACAAACTTTCACATTTATAATATTAGTAGGAAGGATAAGCTGCGCCCTGTGGTTTTTCCGCGTAAGCATAAGTCTTTTTTTAAAGTGTTATTGATTTCCTACAAGCCTAGAATACATAGTTATGAACTACAAACTTAATTATACCTTTCAGTGGTCAAATTTTCAAAAAATGTAGGGCTCGCCTTCTAAATAGGTACTTACATAGTTTTCAATCACCCCTTTTCCCCCCTATTTTCAAAAGTTTTAATGCTCGCTTACGTCCTAAAAAGAACCGGCATACAATGTTTCAGACTTGTATAATGTATAGCTCTTATAATTTCAGACATTTCTCGATGAATCTCTTTTTTAAATATTTAGAGCAGTGTCACGTGATATCATCCGCGTCAGCCTGAATGTTACCGTTGGAATATCGAAATAACAGTAGCCGATGTTAATTTCCAGAAACAATGCATCCTAGTAACAAGTTTCATCAAAATCGGTTTAGTAGTTTCGGAATTGACCCATAACAAACATCAACCCGTCTATTCAAACTCTTATATTTGTAACTTACTTCGGCACATTTCACCCTCTTTAGGGGTAGAATTTCGGAAAACCTTTCTAAGTGGATACCGACACTTGAAAAAAAAAGACATCCTCTAAATTTTGTGTCTCTTGGACCAGCAGATTAAGCTGTGCATTGATATATCGGTCCGTCAGTCAGTCCATTAGGCTTTGAATTTAATATATATAGATGAGTTTAAGAGCCACTTGCAGCTTTTATTGTAATTTAGATTTACGCTATTAGTTCTTGTGTTGCCATGACAACGACTCTCCTGTTTTATTGAAAACTAGCGACCCGCCCCGGCTTCGCACGGCTATATTATGCATGTATTATACATATAAACCTTCCTCTTGAATCACTCTATCTATTAAAAAAAACCGCATCGAAATCCGTTGCGTAGTTTTTAAGATCTAAGCATAAAAAGGGACATAGGGATATAGGGACGGCGAAAAGTGACTTTATTTTATACCTAATATGTAGTGAAGCGTAAATCGAGATAGCTGCAAGTGGGCATAGGAATTAGAGAGCGCCAACTTAGAGTCCCTTTTTTCCTTCAATGGCCAGTACTTACGGTAGGCTCTCAAATTTCATAGCCCAAGCGCCGTATCGTTTACGTACGGAAAACTCTAAAGTCTAGACATAGGTAAGTATTTGAGTACTGTAAGTATACCTATAGAAAATAAATAAAGGTAGGACGACTTATAGGTTGGCGTATAGCAGCAGACAAAAAAATTTATCATATTCGAAAAACTTGTATTAGTAAAAACCTTGAATTACTCAAGTGTGCTCAAAACAGACCTAAATTTGCCTTAAAAATGTCCATTCACATGTCACTTTATACTCCGTAGGTACGAGCATGCGTGAGACAGTATTCGTCCCACACACTGTCACCTCATAATACAAGAATGTCCGAGTACTGCCCACGTATGTCTGAACCACACACGAATACAGACTTCTTCCTTCCCTAACCCACTATGTAGGGTCGGCACAACCACAGACACAGGTCTGTGGGATAAGGCTACCTTTCTCCACACCACTCAATTTTTCGTCAAGTCCGCGTTCACTCAGAGGGATTTCCTTCATTTCCCTCCTTAAACAATCCCGTCACAATAATAATTACGAACATGCCTATTACAACAATGTTTTTAACATCGAATATTAGGCAAACCCGACACTTTTTGAAATTTGGTTACATGGCATTGTTGTTTTAATTAATATCCTCTATACATATAGTGCCATATTCCAAAAAAAACCAAAAGACTGAGGCGACTACTGTACCAGTAGCTCGTAGAACTGATGGCCGTTGGGGCCGAAAAGTCCTAGGTTGGAGACCAAGTACTGAAAAGCGCATCGCGGAACTAGATGGACGGACGACTTAAGACCACTGTGAAGCTGTAAATTTCCATACAAAAAGCGGTAACGTTTTCCCCTCCATAAACGAAGTCTGATTTTGATAATTTTTGAAAATGTTCCAGATCTAATGGAAAATAGGTTTAACCGTTTTTATTTAGTATCTGAATATCTATATTTTTTGACTTATAAACTTCATCGAGCGTTTCAATTGTTTTTTAATAGACTAAACTGAATTACCAAAAAAGAGAAACGTATAAACCTGGAATAAGATGCAGTGAATTAAATGAGACCAAATTTATTTCATTTTGTGAAGGATAAAGGGGGTAAAAACGGGCGATTTTATCGCTGAAAGCGATTTCAACCAACCTTTAGAAGGCTAAAAACTTTACACATATTTATTATAAAACATCTACCAACTAGTTAGTTGGCTAAAACGTTTGTGCAATGGAAACGCGTAAAAATATTGTGTTAAATTGACAAATCCTTACTGGTAACATTTACTCCGCAAATTCATGAGTTGAAGGCGACCAGCGTTGATGGACCTGACGAAGGTTTAAAGTTAAACGTTTTTAAAGAAGTTTTAGGTGTGAGAAAAATTGTTTTTTTAACTCTTACTTTCTATGATAATTAGAAAATGAAAAAACTAAGACATAGGGGCATAGTCAATAGTCATGGCAGTTATAGGTTGTATGCAACAAAAATATTTTGCTAGTGTCAGTATCCAGGGAGGAAGCAGTCGACTACGTTTGTATGGAGAGAGCGCCGGTACCCTTTCACCTTAAGAAGTAGATACATAATAAATTGCTTTTTTCTCAAAATTGTTTCGAAAAAAATATATCCTATATAGCCTATAACCCGCTACCGCCTCCGCTAATAACTTGACGACTGTTCAATTCTGGCCGCGTTAAGTAAGATTACACTGCTATGTCTATATACGCAGACAAACAGACAGACAGCCCGACGGACCGGCTAATTTTATTTGTTCCGCTCATTCGTCTTGTTACCGTCTATAATATTGGCTATATTGGATACAATTTATTGACTGGCAATAGTATATTTTTCTTGTTTATTAAATTAACTATAACTGTCCTGGAATACTATCCAAAAACAGATTGGAATAACTTCTTTATTTTCAGTCTTGGCACCGAAAAGCATAGAGAAGGGAGTGAAATTTTTTAAAATTTAGAAAATGGCGCTTATCTCGGAAACCGAGAGACTTTCATAGCATAACTTTTATTTTTCTGAATAGGCGAAGTGTTCTCTACCTGTAGGTACTTATTTGTTTATCCATTCACTAGCGACTCGTCAAGGCTTCGCACGGCTATATTATGCATGTTTAATACATTAAACCTTACTCTTGAATCACTATTAAAAAAACCGCATCAAATCCGTTGCGTAGTTTTAAAGATCTAAGCATACAAAGGGACAGACAGCGGAAAGTGACTATGTAATTATTATGGGGCACCCTGTTTAAACAATCGATATCTTCGTTCTTTTTTGAAGGCGGTTAAAATAGTATATTATGCAATTAGTGAATAAAGGATGGATTTAAAGCCGAGGACAGACAGACAGAAGTTTGTATCGAGTATTTATTGCGCAAGGAGGTTGTATAAGCATTGAGATGGAGGTCCAATATACTGGTGTGTTCTAAATCCAAACAGTAAAACAGTGATTAAAATTCACTGATTTCAGTGAATAATAAATAAATAAATAAATATTACAGGACATTACACACATCGTCATCTAGCCCCAAGCTAAGTAACTAGACTTGTGTTATGGGTGCTAGACAACAGATATACTACTTACTTATATACTTTTCTTATGTATAGTTACAAATACATAGAAACAACTAGATCACAGACAAATATCTAAGCATAAATACTTATCTGAGGCGGGAATCGAACCCGCAACCCTGTGTTTGGCAGTCCGGCATGGTGACCATTGTGCCAACTGGGTCGTCACACAAAATAAGCTTTTTCGTCGAATAAAATAAGCTTTTTAGAGAAGGAATGGTATAAAGCAGGTATAAAGGATCTTTTAGACATCAAAAAGATGTAAAAAGTTACCCTTACCCATCTCTCCATATTAGTTAGTATGTTAGCCTTACAGTAACCCATTTAGCGGCGATCGTAACACAAGACACGGTGTTAAACAGTAAGCCCTCACGTTTTTGCACTTCAATCAACTTATTAAGAGCCGAGTGCGGCGTTCCGGTGCTAATTGTTTAGGTAAACTTAGGTATGCGTAGGTATTCTTACTACCTACGTAAATAAGTAGGTAGGTTAATATATTTTCGAAAAATACCAGTCATAGAACAAAAGTTATTCACATTAAAAAACAATATTCAATCTTCTATGATATAAAATTAATCACTTAATCACTGAATGCATGAAGCAAGAAAAAGTTTTCCGCGCCCTGATGGAGTAGTAATCAAAACATTCTATGGGTGCCGGCTGAGATACAATTTTGTAGCTCACACACACATTCACACTTTTCCTTCAAATAGTCGTTCATGGCGCGTGACATGGACATCACCTCTGTCATTAAATATTACAAATAAAATATTACATTAACAAAATGGGCAGTGAAATTATGCAGAAACCATGCCGCAAGCAAAAGTACAAAGTTTTCTAGTATCACATTTTTCTGGTAAGTAATAAACCGCTTGGTTTTTACAATTTTCGTGGTCAAATTTTTAGTAGAAAATATTGTTGTTGATTTTTAGTGATGTGAAGTAGTCGATAAAAAATAATATAGAATCGAATCGTCAGCTTATTATTATTTTATTTCATTTATTTATCGCAGTTTTCTAAAAGATTCTAAGAACTGTAAGATTTTTGTGCTTCAGAGTCAGACAGACCATACTGAAGGAAGTATTGGTGTTTTATTAATTTCAGCATTAGCTCTATATCTAAATAATATATTTTCTTACTTACAGGTTCATGAACAAAAAGTGCTTCCCTCAGATTACGAACTCAACTAAATATTATGTCAATATTAATGATGATTTACGAGAAAAAACAGCTGGTCAAAAGCTATTCTAAACGTAATGTAAATAGTTAAAATATAAATTAAAAATATTGTTTTAAAATTGATGATGTATTTTTATTTGTGTAATTAGTTCTCTATCTAGCTGTGCCCGCGACTTCGTTCACGTGGACTGCAGGATATTTCATCATCAACACTATCGACATTTAGTCGTCCATTGCTGGATATAGGCTTCTCCAATACCCAAAAGACACGAATTCAAAAGACATTACACCATACAAATGACTGAAGGACAACGTGACTATCCGCAACCCAGTGAAATGTGGATATACACACCGACCGCGACGGCTCAAAAACGGACACGGGCACTGGATCCGGGGTCTTCTCGGAGGACCTAAACATAAATATAAGCGTAACTCTAGGCCCCCACAACTCAATCTTCCAAACTTGGGTGCACTGGATCGCGATGTCTCGGGCCATGACATCAGAATCCTGTCCGATAGCGCGGCGGTGCTACATGCACTGAACAGTAAAACTATAAGTTCAGCCCTGATTTACGAATGTTACGAGACACTCAACAGACTAGGAGAACACAATAGACGGACCTTACAATGGGTAAAGGGACACAGTGGCTCAAGGGGAAACGACGCTGCGGACGAGCTGGCAAAAAGAGGAGTGGAAGCGGTCAGTTACGGGCCTCAACCCTCCGTCCCAATCCCCTCAAACCAACTCAAAGCCTGGATCCGCAACCACGCTAAAATGCGACACCGTGACCTCTGGACCACGACGGAAAGCTGTAGGCAGGCCAAACTAGCACTCCCCGACATAAACAACAGACTCACGAAACGCCTTCTAAACTTAAACCGCCCTCAAATGCGCTTGGTTACAATCGCCTTGACCGGTCCCGGCGCTTTCAACAAGCACTTCCATAACCTGGATATAACGAACAGCCCACTATGCAGAGCGTGCATAGAGGCTGAGGAAACGACCGCGCATGTGCTGCTGGACTGCATGATATTGACAAATATTAGATTCAGGACTATAGGTGACGTTAAAAGCCTTCCAAAAATGTTTGAGAAGCCACATCTAGTGGCAAAATTTATGGAAGAGCTGGGCTGGTTCTCCCCCTGACAAGTGGAACCTCACGCAAAAGGGACCTAACTAGAAAGGTCTGATTGCGGAAAACAGCCCGTATACAAGTACAAGTAGGCTTCTCCAATAGCACGCCACTGAACTTGGTCCCCCGCTCTGCACCTCCAACAGCTACTAGTCACTTTGCGAAAGTCGTCACTCCAAGTATTTGGAGAACTTTCTACGCTACATTATTTGCTAAGGCATGATCTCCACTTAAAATTTGACATGATCCATGCAATTTAGGTAAGTATATTTAATTCCGATAGGTGATAGATTTCATCCTCACCACCTGGATGTCTGATCTTGAACTAAAATAAATACCCCTGAACAATAAAATATAAGTAAATAATCGATAAATATACGTTACGCTTCATACCACATCACATCACTATTTTCAAATTCAGCAACCATGAAGTTCCTTGTTTTTTACATGCCAATAAAGACAAATAAATGTCGTACTTTATTGATATTTTGTTTTTAATTGGTTATGTCATAACATGAATGTCTCTATCTTTTTCTAACGTAACGTATATGAAAATATGTGATAGAGATAAAAGACAAACCCTGTCTCCCGCTTCCACCTACCCTCCCACCCCTCTGAGCGGCCGCATGGGTTTCGATACAAAATAGGCATGATTATTACTCCATCTGGGCGGGGAATTTTTTTTTCCTCCATGACTGAATGTGTTGCTAAGCACAAATCTCGAAGAACAGCTGAACCGATTTCGCTAATTCTTTTTTTTGTTGTGTTTGTTATTGTCAGGAGAAGGTTCTTATGAAAGAAAAAAATAAGAAAATTGCGTAGAAAATTATTACGCGGGTGAAACCGCGGGGCGCATTTAGTTACAAAATATAAATCATTCATCTATATTAATACTAGCTGTCCCGGCAAACGTTGTTTTGCTATTTACAAAAAAAAAAAATAGATGTTGGCCGATTCTCAGACCTACTGAATATGCTCACAAAATTTAATGAGAATCGGTCGAGCCGTTTCGGAGGAGTTCAACTTCGAACCCCGTGACACGAGAATTATTATAAAGCTGCAGAGTTTGTTTGTTTGTTTGAACGCGCTAATCTCAGGAACTACTAATTCGAATTGAAAGATTATTTTTTCGTTGGATAGTCCATTTATCGAGGAAGGCTCTAACCTACTTTTTATTTTGTTATTTCCACGGGATTGAGACTTATGCGGGTGAAACCGCGGGGCGCAGCTAGTTTGAAATACAGATAGCTGTGACATCGTAGGCATCTGTTAGGAAATGCCTTAGGACCTCTACGTGAACAAAGTCGCGGGTGAAAGCTAGTTTAAAAACCGTATAAGAACCAACCGTTACAAAATACAAAACGCAACTATTAACTACAATCCACTATCTAAACACTATCTCAATTAGACAATCAAATTCATGAGCGTATTACAGCAATTGTTGCAATAAAATATTAACGCGAGGGGTAGCGCGTGTGACGTCACGTTAAGGGGTGGTGCCTCGCTGCAGCCATCCACTCACATCTGCCAATATTTACCTAGCTCCCCTCTCAGCCCCCTGACGCCCCGAGCACCCCTGGATTTCAGCCCCCGCGCCCCGCGCATTCGGCGCACGCACCCGTTCATATTTCAAATGCTATGTGGGGAGACACCGGAGACTACAAAATACAAAGTTAGTGGGTTGACTGTCACACCGTAACGTGAAAAAATAATATTGGAACGATAGTTCTTTATCGCGTGTTGCGAAAGGGGGCTAGACGGAAAAAATTAAGACCAAAAGTTGTAACGACACTTTGCCATAGTTGTAAGCCGAACGACGTGCGCGTGTTTTTTTCGTTTTGTCTTTCTATTTCGCACAGTGTGGTGTCGCGACGATTATTTACAAAAAAAAAAAATACAATTCCATCACAAATATACTATAATTAATCGAAAGGAACTTCGTTCCATCCGGGTGTCCCTTGACACCTCTCAAGTTGTTTTTTTTAGGATTACATAAGGGACAAAATAAATAATTAGCTAATACATATTCGCTCGCTTGAGTCGCTCGATAGACGGCACTAAGATATAATTCCAAGTTCAAGAAAACTTTTATTTTTGACGTGACAACGTCTTATAAATTGGTTTGCCGGGTGACACTTCAAGAAACTGCGTTACGCTCCGCTCACGTTATGCGCTCACAATGAGAGCGAGTGAGAGGCACGCGGGCATGGTTAGCCCGCCTAAGAGCGAGAGAGACAGACATAAAAAGTGAAAGGCACGCGTCCCTTCCACTCGAGCACAGTTGTTGTCACGTAAAACTTTCGCCCGTATACCGACTTTACAGGCAACCAGTTTTTTAATTGCTTTTTTAGGAGAGGCAAATGGTTAATTATTAGTCCATACAGCCACGTTACACATTTCGTCGATGTTTGACTGACAATTTATATCTTTCTTTTTAAACCCTGTAGCAAACTGGGACTGCATCTTTTGAGACACCTGGTCCTTTTTTAGTAAAACTTGGCAAAACAGGATAAGATTTAATAGTTTACTTTAACTCTTACATATTCGATGGAAAACTGCTTGAGACGTTTGGGATTAATTTAAGCTTGTTACAAAAGGATTACTATCGCTACATTGTCATCACTACATAGTATAAAACAAAGTCGCTTTTTCTGTCCCTATTTCCCTTTGACCGCTTAGATCTTTAAAACTACGCAACGGATTTTGATGCGGTTTTTTTAATAGATAGAGTGATTAAAGAGGAAGGTTTTTAGATATAATACATGCATAATAGAGCCGTGCGAAGCCGGGGCGGGTCGCTAGTAAAGTTATAAAGCAAATAAAATACTGTATCAAAAAGTTTGTCTATCCAATAGTTTTATGCATAAGTACGTAAAAATAAATTAGTAAATAGATTATTAGTATTAATAGAACTATTAATAGTTTATTAAATCAAAATTTTACCAAATGTTAATTGGTAATTAACAATTTGAATTAGATAGATATGAGTACGTCCTTTATCTGAAGGATCCAAGATTACACAAGAAGGAAAATTTACTATGAAAACGTGTAAAATATAAAATCATTTTTATAGTTTAGTTACGCTACAGTGTGACCGAGTCCGCATCAAACGTCGGATGTGCGAATGCCCTCACGTTTAGTTAAATCGATGCGTTCCGTTTTATTCAGATATACGGCGATTTTATAATTCGTTGATATGTAGGGTGTCACACTGTTCCCACTTTGTTATTCCATTCCGATGTTATTACGCTGGTATTTTCCTTTTAGGGGTAGTAAAATTTAGCATTAGTTGTAAAAACTTTATTACAAAAATCTTTGTTTTAAAAATCTTAGTTTTTGCTTTTAACGACGGGGTGTTATAAGTTTGACGTGTCTGTGTGTGTGTGTCTGTCTGTCTGTTGCATCGTAGGTCCCTAAGGTATCTTTGATCGAAATCGGTTTAGCCGTCTAAAAGTTATCGGGGATAAAATGTCAGGGGTTTAATTTATTATTAAGTTTACCTAAACTTAATCTAAATTTAAGGGTTTTTTAAAACCGAGATTTCATTGATAGAAAAGTAACGCCTAACTTAATTCGCTACAGCAGGGAAAAATAAAATATTTTTTCAGATTTCAACTTTACACCTACTACCTACTCTGATGGTGAAGGAAAACATCGATCGTGATGAAGTCCTCAGCTTAGTTGATAGATTCGTTCTCTGGACACGATCGACTAAGTTAAGAATACGCAAAAAGGACCCAATTAGACACGTCTAGTTGTAGAAAACCGCCCGTATACAAGTACAAGTATATTCTCATTATCACCATAAAAAAATTAAAATAAATATTGCATGACATTCCACACATCGCCATCTAGCCCCAAGCTAAGTAAGTACCTAAGTAAGATTTGTGTTATGGATGCTAGACAACGGATATACTACTTATATACTTTTCTTTTGTAAATATATACTTAGAATACCTACATAGAAACAACCAGACCGCAGACAAATATCTAAACATAAATACTTGTCTGAGGCGGGAATCGAACCCGCAACCCTGTGTTGGGCAGTCCGGCATGGTGACCATTGTGCCAACTGGGTCGTAACCATAACTTCAAATAGTAACTAAAACTCTTATTTTCCATTCATTGCTTGTTATTCTAACGCTACGCAAGTCACGGAGTACGGTCAGCGAAAAAAATTAAATCAAATCAAACAGCATCAAGAGCTCGCACCTAAAAACAACACCTTTTTTCACATTATAAGTTTTTGCCTCATTTTGTGGTTCTATTTGGTTATTTGTTCGCTCCATGGGTGGTCTGTGAAGTGCACTTGACTATGCGAAATGAAGGAATGACTGAGCCGTTTTTAACTTTGCTCTAAGAGTAAGAAACTGAATGTTGTTTTGAAAAAAAAGAAAGAAAAATCAATGTTTTGATGCAAAAATTGCAGTAAATATGTTTTTTGGTAAAATTCTGATATTAGTCAAATTCAGTATATTTGCATAAAAAACTAGTTATTTCATGACTAAAAGGAAAATAGCAAAACACATACAAAATTTAAATTAGCGCCCTCTGTGTAAAGACTACTAAACTATAACGAAACATTCGTTATAGTTTAGTAGTCTTTACACAGTCAAATTCAGTATATTTGCATAAAAAACTAGTTATTTCATGACTAAAAGGAAAATAGCAAAACACATAAAAAATTTAAATTAGCGCCCTCTGTGTAAAGACTACTAAACTATAACGAATGTTGTAATTCTGCTACCAATGTTACCGTTGCTAGCAGAATTACAACGTTTGGTTCGTAAAATGTTCCGTTCTTATGTCATAGATGGCGCTGTTTTCAAGTTTTAACATTCCGAACCCATTCAATGTAGTTTGCAGAAATAATACCAAAATCATCTAAAATAATCTTACCTTGATCTCCTCAAGAGTTTTTTCATTGATTTTAGATTCCGATGATCCCAAATTCTGTAACAAACAAAATATAATTTTCTATTTATCATTAAGTATTCTAAGCTAGTGTTTGACCACTATCTCATTTGATGGTAAGTGACGATGCGGTTTAAGACGCTCGCCTAGAAATTACCGAATTCACTGGTGAAATGAAAACTTTCCAGTACAATCAGGCAACAACAGTGCAAACCCACCATAGAGCTCTAAAATCACTATTATTTGGGTTTTTTTTGCATGATTCTAAGGTCCTGTTTGAGTTAAAGGTTTTATCAATTCACTCATGAATTTATTAGACCAACGTTGAATGAAAACATTTCTGTAATCGTTATTTTAGAACTCTACGGAGGGACTGCAATTTTATTGTCTACGGTACATAATAATATCATGTACAGTCGGCTGCATAATCTCAGCCCCCGGTAGAGTTCTAAAATTACTATTATTGGAATGTTTTCATTCTAATAATTTTTGTATGATAAATTGATGAGTTAGAAGACTCTAAACTTCAACTAAAGCAAGTGCCTAGAATCTTGCTTGTGCTGAAAACATTCTTATAACAGCCGTTTTGGAGCTCTACGGTGAGTCTGCAATTATGCAATTGACTGTACATGGGTGTTCCTTTTTGTTTAATATGCATGTATTAACAAAAAAAAGTTTATAATTATCCGTTATCTGGCCACCATAACACAAGCCTAGTTGCTTAGCTTGGGGCTAGATGGCGCTCTGTGCAATGTCCTGCAATATTTGTCATTATATTCTTGAAAATCACTTTGGCGCCAATACGGCTAAGATGCAAACAGTCCTTGGATATTATTTTATCGCGATAGCAATCTTTAAAGTTGGCTTATCAATAGATAAAATGAGTAATATTGCAATTTCGTTTTATCTATTTTCTTTGCTGTTTGTACGGGAGATTTTACAGCAGTTTTAGCGCAAAAATCTATATAGGTACCTACATACTCTGACCGACTTTTTTATTCTTTTACATATGAATATGATAGGTCAGTGTTTTACCACTATTTCACCTTCTTGATGGTAGGTGCCGATGCGGCCTAAGATGTAGCACGCTTCCTAGAAGATACCTATTCACTCGCGATTTGAGGATCACCAAATTGAACACGTCAGGAAAGACAGATGTAGGCAACCGATTCCATTCTCTTTTTAAAACCGAAATCATCTAAATCGGACCAGCCGTTCTCGAATTTGAGCGAGACAAACGAACAGCAATTGATTTTTATAGTATAATAGCTGCGCTCCGCGGTTTTACCCGCGTAACTCCCGATCCTGTGGGAATATCGTGATAAATTAAGATGTAAGCTATCCTATCTTTCAAGTTGGATCAAACTGCACACGGTGTGCATTTAATTAAAATCGGTTAAGTAGTTTAGGAGTCCATCGCGCACAAAGCAACGTGATACGTAATTTATATATATTAGAAAATATAGATTTATTTAAAGTTCCAAGGGATCGGGATGTTCCTGGGTAAACCCGCGGGTCGCAGTTAGTTTAAGACATCGTATAGACGATTGACGTATTCCTATAATCTCCAGTTGACATTTAGTCCTGGCTTCTGTCCAAAAACTGCAGACAGTTCAACGGCCTTGTTGTTTGTGTATGTCTGTTTATTAGGAATATGTACTAGAAATACAGCATTGACGAATTTTTAGCTATTAAATTATAAATTGTTGTACCTAGTAAGTACCTAACTTGACATTCTATTTCACGACGTTCTGACATGGTGTATTTCTCTTTTTATTGCTATTTAATTTAAGTTTTATTTATTAATATTACATACAAAATGTAAAATATAACATAATGACGTATAATGTAAATTATGAATAAAGATATGAATATGAATATATGAATATGAAATACTTTCGCAATGTGCCAACCATTCAAGAGAAAATTGCCCTAAAATCTTATAAGAAAAGGCTAGAATCGCACCCAAATAGATTGGCAAAATGAGCTAATGCAAGATAACACAAGCTTCAATCGATTAAAACGAACAGCTCCAAGATACCTTCTGGAGTGAAACGAATATGGGTTCTTCACTGGACGGACACCGTGCATGACAAACTCACTCATCCGCCAAACCAGCTGCTGAATGTCTTAGGGACAGATTGCAAGGTAAAAAAAAGAAAAAAGATGAAACATGGAAATCTCTATTTCTTACAGCTGCGCCTCGCCGCGAGAGTCTGGGATTGAGATCAGGGTCGGAAAAAAAAAGTGGCCTATGAACTCTGGGACTCCATTTCCGTTCAGCAGACTTTTCACCAAGATAAATTTTGGTAAAAAATTAATTAAAATTAATGAATCGATAGTATCGATAGGCCAATCGATAGTAAAAGGTTTTTGCAAAAGAAAACTATCGATAGTTTAACTATCTATAGTTAGACAACACTAACCGGTCCTTAAACCGTGTCCTTGGAGAATATCAAAACAATACTCACATCTTTCCTCTCCATCACCATACTCCGTACCCTCGCGTACATCGCCTCCTCCCTCATCCTGGACGCGTCCCGAATTTCCCGCACCAATTCCGTCAGGAATCCAGGACTGTATTGACCGTTGATTAACCCTGGAAAAAATATTGTTGATTTCATTTTAGATGGTAAGTACTTTTATAACCTACCTACTTTCAAAGTTCATGCACACTTTTTACCCACTTAGTGTGTATTGTGTAGTTTTTAAATATTTAAGTGTAATAGTTAACCTAGCCAATGCGGTAGGACACTGCTGTTTTTTATATATACAGGAAAAGTATTTATGTAGTGCACAAATTTCGGTATGTTTTAAGCACATTAAAATAAAAAATACCGTTTTTTTTTATTTTGGAGCTAACTCAAAAACTTTTAGAGCTATAACCATTTAAGTGTTTCTAACAAAACGACGAAGTCCATGGACACAATACTAGCGCCAGCGAGTTTAATAGCGCGCTCTAAATGAAGGTAGGTACCTACGTGTCACTGTGTGTATCAATACTGAGATAACCAATAATTTAGAAATTGCAGGAAGTTTTTCACATTAACTTTTGGCACTTTTGTGGTTGAGCATTTTCAGCCGTTCTCGCGACAGACGACAGATTTTCTCGCGACAGATGAGATTTTACACAGATATACAGTTTTTTAATTTGGCTGTGAGTGTATTAAGACGTACATATGGTATTTTTTAACGGACGACTATTGACGGACGACAATAGTCGTCCGACTTTTTATTTTTTTTTTGCGTAAATGTACTCCACTGGCGACATATATTCAGCAGAAAAATAATGTGCACTACAAAAATACTTTTCCTGTATATGAATTTTTTTTTTTTAATTTTGTTGTGTTTAATCACTACATAGTATAAAATAAAGTCACTTTTCGCCGTCCCTATATACCTTTGTATGCTTAGATCTTTAAAACTACGCAACGGATTTTGATGCGGTTTTTTTAATAGATAGAGTGATTCCAAGAGGAAGGTTTATATTTTTTTTTTTTTTTTTTGTTTATTTGTTTCTTACAGAATCAACAGCACTTAATAAATACTAGCTATTAAACGATATACAAAACATACTGCCAATAACAGATTCTTACTATCTAATTTCATTACAATATAATATGTCGCTAAAGAAAAAAGTATCAAGAGAAGTTCAGTGGAAGCACGTATGCAAGTATAGGGATAGGAATAGGATAGGATAGGGTAGAGGATGGATTATGTATAAAGTTATATAAATAGATAGATATATAAAGATAATATTATATATAAAAGTAAAAAATTAGTTTGTGTTCAGCAACTTAACTATCTGAGATTTAAAAGAAAGTTTCCCAATATAGAACAAATCTATCTCAGAGAAAACCTCATTGTAACAACGCAGGGCACGACATATGACTGAATTTCTACCATAGTTAGTGTGAGTACGTGGGATGGCAAAAAGAGTGTGCCTAGTATGTCTGGTACGCTTGGAAGGTGTTTTTAGTCGAAGAAAAAGGTTAACTAAGTCAGGGCTATCAATATTGTTGTTGCACACATCATAGAGGAACAACATTTGTAGGAGGGTACGTCTATCCTTTAATTGCATCAGACCGTGTCTTTTGCAGGACTCCTCGTAATCACATGGCGTAGTATGAGCACGATAATTAAGTGTTTTTATAAATTTAGTTTGAATTTTCTCCACTTGTTGCACATAGTTTAAGTAGTTAGGATTCCAAACGGTACTACAATATTCCAAGATACTGCGCACATATGCAAAATAGAGAACTTTCAAACAACCCAGGTCAGAGAACGGTCGGCTCACACGCAGCACGAAACCAAGATTTTTGTACGCCTTTTTAGTTATAGCCTCAATGTGATCAGTCATCGCCATATTTGAGTCAAATATGACGCCAAGGTCTTTAATAACGTTTATGTACTTTATAGGCGAGTTAAGCAAATGATACTGGTGTGAAATCTTACTTCTCCTGCGGGTAAAACTTATTTGGAAACACTTTGTGACATTGATACTAATGCGGTTGTTACGGTAATAATTACAGAGGCGGTTAAGATCCTCCTGTATCTTTTGAACATCAGTTTCATTCTCAACAAATCCATAGATCTTAGTATCATCAGCATACATAAGAAATTTAGAGGTATTGAAGCAGTTCCCTATGTCATACAAGTAAGCCGCGTACAGTAAAGGTCCAATTATGGATCCCTGAGGAACCCCAGACGGTATATCTACGAAGTCAGAGCGATACCCCGCCACGACGACAGCTTGAGATCTATTCCGTAGATAGGACTCCATCCACCGTAGGAGATTCCCATGAATACCCAGCTCCTGAAGCTTACGGAGGAGAATGATATGATCAACACGATCGAATGCCTTCTCGAAGTCGGTATAAATAACGTCGATCTGAAAACCCTGGTCCATACCCCGAAGAACATCATCGGTAAAGATTGAGAGATTAGTAGCGGTAGAACGTCCCTTAACAAAGCCATGTTGTTGAGAAGGTATATAGCGCACGACCAAAGAGTACACATGCTTGTGTACAACTCTTTCCATTGTTTTACCTAAAACATTAAGTATTGAAATAGGTCTATAATTTTCAACGGCAGATTTCTTGCCTTTTTTGTGAACAGGTACTATGTGAGCTGTTTTCCAGATCTCAGGAAAAAATCCCTCCGCAAAACACCTATTGAATATAGTAGCAATCGGATAGGCTAGAGAGTCTGCACACTTATGAAAGAAAAAGGGTGGTATTTCATCACACCCGGCACCCTTGGTACAATCCAGATTAAACAGCATTTTTCTCATTTCGGTGATAGAGACATGAATGCCACTAATAACATCAATACCGACACACCTATGCTCAGAATAATAGTCATAACTTTGTAACGGGGGACTAAAGTTCCTACAGAAGAAATCATTAAAAGCATTACATATATCACGAGGGTCAGTGATGGTACTATTTCCGTATTGCATACTGTTTGGATAGCAGTGGCCGCTGGAACTACGCTTCAACTTGACGAATTTCCAAAAAAGTTTAGGTGAAAGTTTAATGTTTTGTTGTGAGAAATTAACATAAGATTTATAACATTTTTTATCCAGTGTTTTAACACGTGAGCGTAAAATTGAAAAAGATTGATAGTCATTTGGGTTTCCATATAGTTTCCAAAGCCTGTGGTATTTGGTTTTTTCTTTTATAAGGTTTATCAAGGCCTTGCTATACCACACCGGATAATTGTACGCCTGAGAAATAGTTTTTTGGGGCACGAAATTCGAGATAGCTGATCTTAATACGGAGTAAAAAATATCAACTACATCTTGCAAGCTATTATTAACTATAAACGACCAGTCCTGGTCCGAGAAAAAGGTCGACATACCCTGGTAGTCACCCTTTCTAAACAGATATTTGGTCCTTTTCGGTGGTTTTATTGTTGAAACGCAGATTTCGGGAATTGAAATGTCTAAAATTGTGTGCGCAATATCTTCCTTGACAAGTGGTGAGTCAGATCTAGTAACAGACATATGCAGATTCGAAAAAATAAGATCTAAAGTATTTCCTGAGGAATTTAAAAATTTATTATATTGTGTAAGATGATATGTATAATACATGCATAATATAGCCGTGCGAAGCCGGAGCGGGCGAGTTTACAATAATAGCGATTTCGGAACTCTATGGTGGAACTCTACTTTTGTTGCCGATTGGACGTTTAACTAGCTAGTCATTTTGCCACTCTAGATATTGTCACATAATAGAATTTTTAATGTGGACCTTCTACAAACAATGATATTTTTCCTTATAGACCCTCTGATTCGGAGCCAGACTGTTAATCTAAATGCAATCTGTACAAAGCAGATTTTAAATTCCGATTGAAGCGCCATGTTATTGTCTGATGAAATTCAATGTAATATCCCAGTGTCTATAAAAACAATAGACGTGTTGGATGTTTTAATAGACAGTAGGTGAATTACGTTGCTTTTAGCTTGTTATTTATGGTGAACAATCGCCATTTTCAGTTTTTCGATATAATGACCCGTTTAGATATCAAAATCTAACATTATTTTATAAAAAGCGCTTTGTTTATGATTTATTTATTTAATGGAACACAAAACAGAATACAGTCATATCAAGAACATAAGATAAATATAACAAATAATTTAAAATTATTGAATGAT
Source organism: Idaea aversata (assembly GCA_907269075.1). Lineage (NCBI taxonomy): Eukaryota > Metazoa > Arthropoda > Insecta > Lepidoptera > Geometridae > Idaea > Idaea aversata. Next base: position 5,395,368 of record OU026100.1, read on the forward strand.
TGAAAATTATTGAATTTACCTAGCCAGCTATTGGGTATTCCTAAAAAACATTAAAACCTCATGAGTTTCTTGTGCCTAACTAATGACCAGTTTTTAAATATTTTTCTATATTTTTACGAAATATTTAGTTTTGAATTAAGGTTGCAGGTGGCCCTTATGGCTGCCTATGCTTCCAAACGCAACGCGCCAGAAATACCCGTCGCTTACAACTAACATTGTTGATTGTAACGAAATTATTTTGTTTTTCTCAAAAGTTCTGAGATGGAATTGTAGGTGAAATTTTGACCATTATTTTGAGGTAATTTTGAGGCGAAAATTCCTTGTCATTTCAAAGCTAGATTAGTTTTAATTCTTAATTTTAGGATAGCTTCAAAACTATAAGAAAATTTTGGCTCAAAGTCACATCAAAATGTCGGTAAAAATATCACCTACAATTCTATCTCAGCACTTTTGAGAAAAACAAAACACATTCGTATATAACAATCAACAATTTTCACCAACGAAGGCGACCGGTGCCAGTAGTAACTATTTAGTAGGCTGTGTACCAAGGTCGTTGGCGTATGGACCCCCTTATTGCCCCTTACTATTTTTGGCTTTTGACTTTCCTAGTGAAAAGTCAAATTTATAATGCCACGCATGTGTTAACGTGCAAGAAACTAAGTAGGTAGATAATCTACTTTATTTATGGATGCAAGGTTATCTCATAGGTCACGGAAAACGCTTACCAGTTAGGTATAATTTAGATACCCTATTCCATTTAGTGTTTATTTAGTATTTTGATTCAATCTAAAGTGCATTGCTATCTATATATAACATATAAAATTCTCATATCGCGGTGTTAGTTGCCAAACTCTACCTGAAGGGCTGAACCGATTTGTATGATTTTTTTTGTGTATATTTGTTAAGTCGTAGAACAAAAGTTGATTGTTAAAGCTACTTCTGTGAGTAGCCCTCAACGGCTTGCTAGTATTTTAAAGACATTTTGACAAATACTCTTAAAAATCGATTTCATTTAAAGCCCCTGATATTCAAATTTAATGGGTAGTGAAATTGATGACAAGTGGAAGTGACGAAAGAGAGCGAAGCTCCTTAATGAATTGTGTTGATTTGACGTAAAATGAGACGTTTTGCACTTAAGGTGAAAGGGTACCTGCACTCTCTCCAAACAAACGTAGTTGACTGTTTCCTCCCTGGATAACGACACTAGCACAAATATTTTTATGCCTTAAAACCTATAACTGCTATGACTATGCCCCTACATTTTTTTTTACATTTTCTAATTATCATACAAATTTAGATAAAAAAATAAAAACAGTCGATTACGTTTGTAATAGTTTGTTATGGAGAGAGCCCCCGGTACCCTTCTTCTTAAGAGCACAATCTTTTTTTACTCTTGAAACTGTTGGACAAATTTTGATGAGATTAAAACAGGAGTATACCTGGGAATTACTTCTTCACCGATATTCCCACGGGATCGTGACTGATGCGAGTAAAACCATCCTACCAAACCAAATCTATCTTCACTTCACTTCACTATCACTATCACTACATAGTATAAAATATAGTCACTTTTCGCCGTCCCTATGCCCCTTTGTATTAGATCTTTAAAACTACGATAGTAGTCGCCAGTATATTATAAAGCTGAAGAGTTTGTTTGTCTGTTTGAACGCGTTAATCTCAGTAACTACTGGTTCGAATTGAAAAAATATTTTTGTGTTGGATAGTCCATTTATCGAGGAAGGCTTTAGGCTATATAACATCACGCTGCGACCAATAAGAGCGAAGAATCAGTGGAAAATGTGGGAAAAACGGTGAAAATTATTCATCTTTGAGGGCATCCGTTGTTTCTTTGAACGCGTTAATCTCAGGAACTACTGGTACGAATTGAAAAATTTATTTTCTGGTTGGATAGTCCATTTATAGAGGAAGGCTAAAGGCTACTTTTTATTTTGATATTCCCACGGGATCGGGACTTACGCGGGTGAAACCGCGGAGCGCAGATAGTATTTTAATAAATCAAGGTCGTTTTTAAAGAATGTCTCAATAAATATATCTACAATTTGGAAAGCTAAGTATTCGTATAGAATTTTAATAAGTCGATAAAATAATCCTTTTGAAGGCGAAAGTCAAATGTTAATTCAAAGAAACTTGGCGTTATTTCTTCAAATATGTAATACGGCTTATGTACTTAATATGAAATACTGTTTGGTTAGTTATTAATTACAATTGATTGAAAGACAAAATTAATACAAAATGCCTGTTTATGATTTTTGGTTAATTTATCACTACATAGTATAAAACAAAGTCGTTTTCTCTGTCCCTATATCCCTATGTATGCTTAAATCTTTAAATGTATGCTTAAATCTTTAAAACTACGCAACGGATTTTGATGCGGTTTTTTTTAATAGATAGAGTGATTCAAGAGGAAGGTTTACATGTATAAAACATGCATAATATAGCCGTGCGAAGCCGGGGCGGGTCGCTAGTGTATCAATAAAAATATTTTTATATTGATTGAAGGTGAGAAAAAATTTGCAACATTCGCAGTTTTAAAATCCAATCCCGTTGGAATATTTAGGTAAAAACCCTATGTTACTCCTCAGGATTTAATGAATCCTCATGCTCAGTGTTATTAAAAACGGTCCAGTAGTTTCAGAGTCCTATTCAATACAAACAAATATAAAAAAACACTATAAAGAAACCGAAAACAATAGTCATGACTGACTGACTGAATGATATATGAAAGTACAGCTCAAACCGGTAACGTAGCTTAGAGGCTCGAATCGCCCCGTGCGCCACCATGAGGAGGGCGGCAAAATTGGGAAAAAAATGTGTGTGCGGTCACTGGCGGTCAGTCAGACAATTAATTAATCAAGAAATTAGCTCTTACCCACTTGCGCATATTAAATGTCGCTCCCGCCTAATACAATTGTTGTAAATCACGAGTCGCTATTATTTTATGACGTCAAAAGGGCGGCAAATTGTTTACATTATTATTTTTATGACGTCAATTGGGCGACAAATTGTCAACATTATTATTTTTATGACGTCAAAAGGGGGGCAAATGGTCAACTTTATTATTATGGCGTCAGAGGGCGGCAAATTGTTAACATTATTATTATTTTATAACGTCAAAAGGGAGGCAAATTGTCAACGTTATTATTTTTATGACGTCAAAAGGGCGGCAAATTGTCAACATTATTATTTTTATGACGTCAAAAGGGCGGCAAATTAAGACTGCCCCGGGCGACAGTGACCCACGCTACGACACTGGCTCAAAGCAATTGACGGACCGGACTCTTTCCATACAAACTATTACAAACGTAGTCGACTGTTTTCTCCCTGGATAATGACACTAGAGCAAATATTTTTGGTGCATAAAACTGCTATGATGATGACCCTATTTTTTGTTTTTTTTTTAACTTCATTTCTATGATAATTAGAAAATGAAAAAAAAAACAAAACTTATGGGCATAGTCATGCCAGTTATAGGTTTTATGGCACAAAAATATTTGTGTTGGTGTCATTATCCAGGGAGGAAACAGTCGACTACGTTTGATGGAGAGAGCGCAGGGGCCCTTTCACCTTAACATAAGCTGACAAAACGATTTTGGAAAATTCAAGTCGCGGGCAAAGCCGGGTAATAAAACTCAACCAATCATCGATCATCACGCATTCTACAAGTCAACGCAGCGATCAACCGAGCATAACATATAAACGGTCTTGTTATGAACAGCTAGTTATGTAGTTAAGCAGAAACGATGTTTTTATGCTAATACATACCTAACCTACACATATTTGTTAATGTCTGCATGCAAAATACGGTACTTTAAAGTTTGATAATGGTTTTATTAACTAAGATCTCTTAAATAAATCTATATTAATATTATAAAGCTGTAGAGTTTGTTTGTTTGACCGCGCTAATCGCAGGAACTACTGGTTCGAATTGAAAAAATATTTTTGTGTTGGATAGTCCATTTGTCGAGGAAGGCTTATAGTCTATATTCCCACGAGATCGAGAGTTACGCGGGTCAAACCGCGGAGCGCTGCTAGTTTTTTGATAAAGTAGGTATTTCATTTTATACCACACTAGCGACCCGCCCCGGCTTCGCACGGCTATATTATGCATGTATTATACATATAAACCTTCCTCTTGAATCACTCTATTTATTTAAAAAAACCGCATCAAAATCCGTTGCGTAGTTTTAAAGATCTAAGCATACAAAGGGAAATAGGGACAGAGAAAGCGACTTTGTTTTATACTATGTAGTGATAGTAATTATGAAAGGTACGGTCGGCTGCATTATTGCAGACTCACCGTAGAGCTCCAAAACGGCTGTTATAAGAATGTTTTCAACACAAGCAAGATTCTACACACCTGCTTTAGTTGAAGTTTAGAGTCTTCTAACTCATGAATTTATCAAACAAAAATTTTTAGAATGAAAACATTCCAATAATCGTAATTTTCGAACTTTACCGGGGGCTGCAATTATGCAGCCGACCGTACAATTAGGCATACAAGTTTACATAATATAAATCCTACCGGACATTGTAATTGCGTGGTGACAGACCGAGGCTTTTCTTCCATAGACTAATAAAGATAAAAGATTTTTTGGTTTTTGTTTGTAACGAATAGGATCCGAAACTACTGGACCGATTTTGATGAAACTTGGTATGAGGATACATTAATTCATAAGAAGTAACATAGGTAATTTATATCCCGATATTGCAACGGGATCGGGAGTTACGCGGGTGAAACCGCGGAGCGCTGCTAGTACTAGATAACCAAATAAACTGACTGTCTAAACTGTCTGATTAGTTTAGTTACTTGTTATGCTAAATTAGATACAGACTGGTGACAGACAGACGGACAGAGTAACCGGACCCCCGTTTTTACCCAGAACCCTAATAAAAAGTGATGGTAGTATTTAAGGTGGACGCAGATTGATACGCGCCGAACGCATCGAATTTTTGCCGTCCACGGAAAAAGATACCATATAATAATAGAGATAAGGTATCTACATTTATATTTCTGATGACGTCATCAGAGTCGTCCGCATCGTCAGAGGCGGCCGACTCTGAAATAAATAAATGAATAAATGTACCTTATCTCTATTATTATAAGGTACCTTTTTCAGTGGACGGCAAAAATTCGATTCGTTCGGCACGTATCAATGTGCGACCACCATTAGGCATTATTGTTGTGTTTCTTACCTCCATCATGTGAATGACTTGGCGCAGCACCGATACTTGAACTTGATCCCTTTTGTAACATCGCATGTTGTCTTATACTGTCCAATTCCACTGTAAAAATATATAAATTATACCTTTAAAAACTTACAACTTCATCAAATCAAATTGCGTGAAGATATTTTCTTCCTGCGGCCCTAACGACTGGTAGCCTGGGCCTTGCCCCGCTGCCGACAGTCTTCTAGGTTTAGGTTTATAATTTACTAGCGACCCGCCCCGGCTTCGCACGGCTATATTATGCATGTATTATACATATAAACCTTCCTCTTGAATCACTCTATCTAATAAAAAACCGCATCAAAATCCGTTGCGTAGTTTTAAAGATCTAAGCATACAAAGGGACCTAGGGACATGGGGACGGCGAAAAGTAACTTTATTTTATACTATGTAGTGAGTGATACATTATTTTGAATTCTTGTATATTTAATTTTATTCCAAAACTAGCGACCCGCCCCGGCTTCGCACGGCTATATTATGCATGTATTATACATATAAACCTTCCTCTTGAATCACTCTATCTATTAAAAAAAACCGCATCAAAATCCGTTGCGTAGTTTTAAAGATTTAAGCATACAAAGGGATATAGGGACAGAGAAAGCGACTTTGTTTTATACTATGTAGTGATATTCTGATATGCCCATGAGATTAGGGGGGGGGGGGAGACAAGGGCGCCTGTAGTATATAAAATAGATCATTATATTGATGAAATCATTGAATATTGAAACGACCACATTAATATTCCACACATTTATGGAACCTTGACTCACATCAGCTATTGTGTAGGTGTGTGCTCGTAGGAGTACATTTTGAAAGGTTGATTGAAGGTTCCTTACATGTAGGATGAATTATCTAGCTATATTTAATACATTAACGTCAGATTGTTGTATACTGATACGTCTATCCTTGTAAAGGGAGAGTAATATAAAACATTTTATTAGGTACAGTCGCATCGGCAGCATAATTGCAGACCCAGCTAAATCAGTTCTTTTCCATCCAAAGGTTGCCTGGAAGAAATCGCTTTCAGCGATAAGGCCGCCCATTTGTGCAACTTGTACTTTCTTACTACACACATTCATAGAACAGCCGTTGCGGAGCTCTACGGTGGGTTTGCAATTATGCAGTCAACCATACTTAGGTACCAACTTTCTATCTACGAAAAACATTTTTGTTTGTAATGAACACTCTGTTGAAACTATTGGACCGATTTTGATAAAACTTTATATTATGAAGATAATTTGCTTCCAAGTACAGACATTTTATACTCTCTTCCTTTAATATAAAAATTAAATTTTGAATTTAAAAAACCCAAAACTTTAAATTATGAAGATAATTTGCTTCCAAGTACAGACATTTTATACTCTCTTCCTTTAATATAAAAATTAAATTTTGAATTCAAAAAACCCCCGACTTATAACCCCCACACCTTTCTGATGGCTAAACTGATTTCGATCAAACATAGCTAAGAATGCTCCCGACTAATTCACCTTCAAACAAAATAAACGAAATCAAAATCCGTACAGCCATTCGGGAGCTACGATGCCACAGATAGACACGTATCTATTTTTAACCCCAGGCGTTTTTGCGTCGGGGGTTAAAAATAAATACATTGAAACCTTGGGGTACCGACTCCCATAGGATAGGCTTAAAAATGACAAGGAATTTTCGTCTTTAAATTATAACAAAACTAGCGACCCGCCCCGGCTTCGCACGGCTATATTATGCATGTATTATACATATAAACCTTCCTCTTGAATCACTCTATCTATTAAAAAAAAACCACATCAAAATCCGTTGCGTAGTTTTAAAGATTTAAGCATACAAAGGGATATAGGGACAGAGAAAGCGACTTTGTTTTATACTATGTAGTGATGTAGGAAAAAAACCCATCTGCAAATGGTGCACACAACACTTAACAGCAATTTAATTATGATATAAAAAAATAGGCAACAGCCACTTTGCATTTAGCCTCTAATGTAAGGTGCAATTAATAAAAACAGTAATGTGAAATGTTCACAACACTATAGTCAATTTATAAAACGAATTCCAAATAGAATTAATGAAGTGAAAATATCTAGCATCAATCTATCAGAGTAAAACAAGACTAGGTCAACAATGATGATAAATCATTATAAAACTTCACGATTGTACTGTTAAGTTTACAGCAAAAAGTGAAACTAATTAAATAAATGAAACCAAATTATTTATGGTTTTGAAGTGCCCTACAAAGCATAGAAATTAATGTAATAGGTAATACTTTCTTTAAAAGTTTGAACTATGTGAATTTATTAAAGATTACAGTTTTACCCACGTAACTCCCAATCAGGGAATATTGGGATAAAAAGTAGCCTCTTTGTTATTTCCAATAAATCAATGTACTTGTACTTGTAAACGGGCTGTTTTCCGCGATTGGACCCTTTTTAATTGGGTCTTTTTTGCGTGAAGATGGAGTAGGCTTGCCCAGCACCTACTACCCTCTCAGTTTAGTCGACCATGTCCAGAGGAGAGAACTTGTCAATACCTCTGGAGCCAACTAAACCGTGGGTTTCATCTCGATGTTTTCCTTCACCGTAAGAGCAATGTCAATTAGCACACATAAATTTTTCTTAAGAAAAATACATTGGTGCACGGCCGGCCTGGATTTGAACCTACAACCTTCAGAATGAAAGTTAAGGTATCTACCACTAGGCCAACACCGCTCTTTTAAATAAATGTATCCATATACCAAGTTTAATTAAAATGGGTCTAGTAGTTTCGAAGCCTATTCGTTACAAACAAAAAAAATAAAAAAACTTTCCTTTTATAATCTTAATATATATAAATCTCGTGTCACAATGTTTGTCCTCAATGGACTCCTAAACCACTTAACCGATTATAATAAAATTCGCACACCATGTGCAGTTCGATCCAACTTGAGAGATAGGATAGCTTACATCCCGATATTCCCACGGGATCGGGAGTTACGCGGGTGAAACCGCGGAGGGCAGCTAGTATTAGTATAGATTTTGTTTCCTGAGGATTATTTTTGGTTGTTCTTACAGTGGTACTTTATGGCCTATTTATTTAACCAATTTATAGTTTTTATTTGTATTAACATAGTTAGTTAGGATAATAAGTTAATGTTTGGATAGGATAGGATATGATAATGTTAGGATATGTTAAGGTTAATACTGTCAAAATGGATTACTAGTTTTACTACTCCATCACGGCACCTAACAGTGGTGACCCCAACGTCATAATGTGGTGGTGACCATGGGTTAGTTAGGATATGTTTTAGCCAGAAATAAGGAATGTTAAGGTATTTATCTTCTAATTTATATAAATTATGTGTCACGTTGTTTGTGCAGGATGGACTCCTAAACTACTTGACCGATTTTAATCAAATTTGCACACCATGTGCAGTTTGATCCAACTTGAAAGGTAGGATAGCATGCATCTTAATTTATCCCGATATTCTCACGGGATAGGGACTTACGCGGGAGAAACCGCAGAGCGCAGCTAGTTAATAGTTAATTATTGTAAGTATAGAATAGTTTTGTAGATAATAATAATTTAGATTTTACTTACTTCTTGTACTCAATAAGTCTTTACTCAGTCTTTCATTTGCTTGTTTCAGTGATGTGATTTGATCCAAAAGGCAGGAGACAAGTCTGCTTCCTACTTGACTGTCAGGCTCGGTTGTCTCTTCATCAGACTCCGATTCAACATCCCCATGACCTGGTTGTGTCACATCCGGTAATCCTTGGACACAAGGGTCACTGAATCTTCTTGTATTTGCATCGTCTTCCTTTTCTTTCTCGTTCATGTCGCTATTTGACGTCGTGTCGCCGACAGATGTGATTATTGGCGGTAAACTCGTATAATCTTGGCTATCAGACAAATTCTTTGGTTGCAAGTAATTAGGATCGTTTGGCATGTTGTGATTCTGTAGATCCGCTCTGTGTCTCATGCGAGCCCTTTGGATTGGTATACCTTTTGGAAAGTAGCGAGGATCGGCGCTGTATATTGGGAATACCGGTGGGTTGTAGTAGCTAGGTAAAGTGGGGAGCGACATCGGTTCTGGCGCATTATAGATATGCCTGTAGGGTTCATATCCAGGCGCGAATTGTGAGCCTCCAGGCGGCCAATTCACATTTGGGCTAACATAGTCATACGCGTCCATATTCGGCGTAGTTTCTTGTATGTGGTGCATCGTCTTATCGAGCCATTTAGAAAGATAAGATGATTTACTCCCACGAGACTTTCGTTTCTCTGTGTTGTTCGAACTACCGTTTACTTGTTTTGGTGTAGAAGCCATTTATGTGCGAAAACTTTTCATCAAAACTACTAATTTTTTAGCCCGCAGCAGTTTCTAATTTGCACAAACTTAGCACTTTACCACTCACTTTCGTTGAGAACTAACAGTACTTTTAACAGATTATTCGTAAACACAACATTACTCCATTTTTTTTTCGTTTGAATAGTTCGTTTATCGACCAATGGATGAATGAATTTCAATGATTTTTTACAATACAAATACAAACGAACGAATCACGATAAAACAAACGTCAACAACCTACAATGAAGTGCAGCCCATTGCCAGTAAATAAATTCTTAAAGGTACAAGAGCCAACAAAATTAAAATTTATTTTTGAATCTGAAAATGAAAAAAGGGCCTGAAGTTATTCATGATGTATTGCAGACAGAGAATAAGTATACTGCCGCGCAAATTAAAAGTGCAGTACGGCATTTTAGACGTTTTGAGAAAAACGCGTTTAAAGTTTTGAATCGAAAATTTGCTGCCATGGCCACCTCGTTTAAGTTTTGCTTATATGATATGACTTTTTATATGAAAAATACATTGTAGTTGATGATGTGCTAACAAAAATACAAAATAAATTAAGATTTAGTACATTTTTAGCCAAAAAAGCATTTATACTTACAAATCTCTCAATTGTTGAACATGGTCAACAACGGAAGAACGCAGTAGGTCGACCAACTGCTTTTTATTGTAGATAAAATAGATAGATAAAATGGTTACGGTACTTATATTAGCAGTATCTTGTTATAAATAATTGTTGAAAGTGTCAGTTATTAGTAATTTAAATAAAACAATGATTAATATTGATGCAAAATATTCACCTTTGTACCTAAAACTATTAAATATTATCAAAATGAACTTCCAAAAAGTATCAAAACCAATAATAAAAGAGCTCAGTGGCCCTTCTGGGCCCTTCGAACCGCAGAATCCCAAGAATGAGGAAACAAGAAAAAATATATAGGAAAGAAGTTTCCGCGGTCCAAAAAAATCGGCTAGGTGGCCACCCAACTTAGGAGAGGTCGGCAAAAACGAACACTAATGAAAGAAACAAGCAAGTCAAGCCAAAATTTATCTCCACTCTCAGGCACTCAAAGCCTTTGTATTATTTCGTACTTTCTGGTCATGCAAATTTCTCCAGGAATAGATCTCGAACTTACCGTAAGAAGCTTCTACGTCCCAATGCAATTCAACACTAAAAACTCCAAAGAAAGCTCAGCTCGATCACCATGATGCACCCTACACTATAACATTAAACTTCTTCCTTCAGCTTTAATATAGACAATGCCCTTCATAAATACACGAGGCCCATGTTTGCGGAGGCAGGCTTGTGAAAACAAGTCGCGAAAACTGCAAAAATCAGCCATTGCCATGACATGCACAGAATGTTTAGTCGAATTCTACAATTTCACTGCATTAACCAAATTATCAAAGTCACAAACTTCACCCATTCGTCGCAGTATCAGTTATTTGATTGCAACAGAAACCATCGAGTTTAAATATTTTGAACACGGCCATTCATTTATGTCTGCCGCCCGACAGTTTCCATCATCAGGTGGAACTAACACTGCGATGAAAAGGCAACATTTATGAGTTTTTGGTCGAATTAGGCAATAGCACTGTATCGGCAGGGTCAATGAGGTCATTGACCCTGCCGATACAGTGCTATTGCCTAATTCGACCAAAAACTCCGCACATGTCATGACAATAACTGACTTCTACAAATATCGGAACCTACCTTCACAACCCGCCCCAGCAAACATGAGCCCCACGCACTTACGAAAGACTCTGTCCATATCAAAGCTGAAAGGGGAAATTTCATATCAAAATATAAGCTGCATCACAATAATCAAACTGAGGCTTCTCTGGATCCTCCCCTGTCAAAGCACATTAAGACGCAAAACCTCTCACGGCAGAAAGGAAGTCCATTCCTAGAGGAATTTGAACAGTGGTGAACAACAAGTGGAACCGCCAAAAAGTCTGACAAAATGTCCGATTTATACTGCTCCAGTCCAGTCACTTAGAAGACTGACTTAGACTCGAATAGACTGGACTGGAGGTATCGTCTACATGATACTAGTCAATTAAAAGCTGTCGAATCGTGTTTCTGTAAAATTGCTCTGTCAGCACTAGAATGGCACTGGATTGGCTCTCTACATTATTCCAATTGCGCTGGAATGGTCGTACTGGAATCAAAAGTAGACCGCCAAATCCAGTTTCTGAACTGGATTGCTCACTGGATCTTATGCATTCCAGTGTAGGTTTATATTTTTCCAGTAGGTAGCAATCCAGCGCTAGATTTGATCGCTGAACTGGAACAACGTAAACCGGGCATAACACAAAAACATTTGCCGCTGATGATCGAAAATAAAATTTTTTTTGGCTCGACCTGCCTAATTCCATCGATAAGTGCCAGCCCTCACCGACCTCCGACCAAGCAAGGGAACCTCCCAACCGATCCCTTCTAGGCCGCAGAAGCCACTTTCCTATTTTTTTTCTTGCGTTTTCCCCTCTCTTAGGATTCCACGGTGTAGGAGGCCACAAAGCCAATCATTCTAATACTTTTCCAAAGTTCATCTCGCCAATCTTTTAAATGATTTCAAGTATAAAAATAAAGATTCCGCTCCAACATCAATCATTGTTTTATTAATAATATTAACAACTGACACCTCCAACAACCATTCACATCAAGATACTACCAATCCAAGTACGACTTATAACCGTTGCGCCACATAATCCAGTTGCACCTAGTCATAAACGCAGTAGGTCTGCGCGTACTGCATTGAAATTTGGAGATGGTTTATTTTTTTAAATATTATTTATAAGTAAAAACGCAGTAGATAGTTCTGCTGCACTTTTTACTACCATTAATTTACTAAAATTTTACGGATTCCTAGCGATAAACGCAGGAAACATACCAACTGCGTTTATGTTAAGCCTTTGATATGAACAAGCTAATTGTTGGGCAAAATTCTACGCAGTAACTATATTAACTGCGTTTTAGCTTACCAGATATCAATAAAACAATGACGAACTGCGTTTTGACTTTTTGTTTTACACACTTCTAGACTAGATAGAAAAAAACGGGCCTTTGATTTGAAAAGAGCACATTGCAAAACCTTAGAATCAGTAATAATAAAAAATACGATTTTTTTGCGTACTGCATTTTAAATTTGCGCGGCAGTATAGACAAGCTACCAGCGTATACAGTGTGAGACAGCGAATTCAACATACCTATAACATAACCTATAAGTATATAGTTGTCAAATTGCCATTAAACAGTAATTAACCATCACTGCACAAGTTCACACCAATTCGTACTCCTTTTTAAAATCTTATAAGTCACAAGTAACACAAATTATAGTCTACGAGATAAGAAAACGAAACTTTAAACGTTTGTTGGCCTCCAGCGACATTGGAGCCAAACAAAAAAAAACTGGTTGCCTGTAAAGTCGGTATACGGGCGAAAGTTTTACGTGACAACAACTGTGCTCGAGTGGAAGGGACGCGTGCCTTTCACTTTTTATGTCTGTCTCTCTCGCTCTTAGGCGGGCTAACCATGCCCGCGTGCCTCTCACTCGCTCTCATTGTGAGCGCATAACGTGAGCGAAGCGTAACGCAGTTTCTTGAAGTGTCACCCGGCAAACCAATTTATAAGACGTTGTCACGTCAAAAAGCTATACGCAAATAGAGACAAAAAATTTATACTTCGTCTTGCTCCCACTTACACATTAAACGTTCAATCCTTCTCACTCTAGTAATTACTATTATTTTAGTAGCGAGTCTATACTTATTCTCTGTCTACGTGATGTATACTCATACCAAGTTTCATCAAAATTGGTCCAGTAGTTTCAGAGCCTATTCAATGCAAACAAACAAATCTACTCACAATAATTAGTCTATAAAATTATAATTTATACCGGGCAAGTTGCCCGCAATGATCATTTCGTATTCAGCTTTTTTGTAAAAATTACCCAGTAGGAAATTAAAATTTATAAAATAATATCCTAACATTAATAATAATTATTCAGCTCAAAAAGCCTAATAGACCTAGAAGCTGTTTTTATTTGAAATAAATTATTCATTTTACTTACGACGCAGTGTATTTTTACCTTTTGCCTGAGTCCTTGGCAAGTAAAAAAAGTTTAAAAAGTTCTATCTTTTGTCATATTCTGGCAACACTTTTGAGTGACAGTGACAGTAATACTTTTATGGCATATGACATTATTTCAATTTGACGTTGACAGTACAAATAAAAATGTCATTTCAAATTACTCTTGTCACAGGAGTTTCTCCCTACAAAGCAATAGATGTCGCTAGTTGTACGTTTTTTAGAAAACAGCTGTTCATTATCAGAGTTAAATAGGGTCAGAGTTTTATATTGCTTGCTGAATTTTTGGGCTCTTGTCTGTGAAGTCAGCTTACTGAAGGTACTATCTTACCCTACAGCACACTACAGGTTGTACTGATAAGTATATACTTATACCAGTATTTGTATAGTGTAGAAGCCAAGTGATCCAACTGACATTTTGGTCTAAATTGAGTTAAGTTTTAAAAATACATGAAAACTGTATTCGTATCAAAGAATAAAATAATAAGATATAAACATTTATGATTTTTTGTCCTATAATCTGAAAACATTACAACAATTCATTCAGAAACATGGACGTAATAAGCAAAAACGCAATTTGCTTCATATCTCGAAACTTATTAAAAGTCAGTTGGATCACTTGGCTTCTACACTAGCCATTTGGGTTAGCTAACATGCTCATAAATAAAACCATATTTTTAAATTAATTACAGTTATTTAATTCCTAAATATATAAAACATCTGTTCTATTTACAATTTAGACTTTCATTTTCTCAATAAAATTCTTATAATAAAAATTTTATTATCCAACTCGAATCCCCGATACAAAATTTGTAACATAATTTATAGTGGACATAGTATTAGTCTATGGCACAGAGGACATTATTGCAAGTTTTTTTACCTTCGAAAAACGCAAAATATAATATTTGTTAGATAGATATTCATTTATTCAAGTCATGACAACTCTTAAAACGAAAATTGGCAGTATGTATGTTTGGTTTAAAATTAAATTGATATGATAAAATTATACAGTATTTAAAAATGTGCGTTAATGGTGGTTTTAATAAAAACAGGCAACTTTTTCCGATAACTGCAATTAAAAATTTGTCATCTATGATGAACACATTGTTTGGAATTACCGGAAAATGTTCTCCGTAATGTTTTATTACGTACAAATTAACAATTTTAACATTGAACCGTTTAACATGTCTAAAATATAAAATTCATTTAAGGCCCGACACAGACGACGGACAGGACAGCGACGGTTTTTTTTTAATAAGAGTTTATTAAATTCTTACGGATGCTATGTGTCATGGTATCACTGACAAATAGCAGAGCGATACTTCCCTCACCCAGTCCGTCATTTCCGCCAAGCCAAATATCTAATTTAAACTCAAAAACTACAAACTAAAAACCTAAATTAAAATAATAATTGATTGATACCCTAACGAGATTTAATTATAGAAATAATTGCATTAATACGGGTAGAATATTTTGTTTATAGATTGTACTTTGTGTGTACGGGATTTATTTTCTTCTATTTTTATAATGAAAACCACTCGTTTATTCTAATAGATTAATTTTATTATTCGAGTGTTTGAAGTAACTAAAAAGTAATAGGTACAATTCAAAATGTGAAAATCTATAAAAAACAGTAGTTCACTTCAAAATCGAAACTAGAAAATATGAAAAGTAAGTGCTTCTACTTTTGCATAAATGGTGCAGAAATATAGAAAGCAGGAAGACCGTAACCATTTGATAACAAATGAAGGAGTTACAATTACTGATGATGGAGTCGGAAGGTAGCCATAGGAACTCTGTAAAACGATGCAACCCCATCGAGTTTGAATTCAATTGATTTGACAAGTACTCTCATTGAATAAGTTTATTTTAAACTTTATTATCTTCTTTTTGGTTTAATTAAATAAAAGCCTGTTTTAAAAAAACATTGTTGTTTTTAGAGTTCCATACCCAAATGGTAAAAAAATGGTTGTCTGTAAAGTCGGTTTACGGACGATAATTTTACGTGATAACGTCATAAGAAAACATTGATGGTAACCATGGCAACGATAAAACGTTGCTATAGTTACCTTGTCAATAACATGAGGCGTTCCAGTAACGACGCGTGACGTCACACTTTTTTGAGATTGCAGGTGTTCACCAATTTATAAAACGTTATCACGTCAAAACGGGGCAAAATTACAGACTTCACTGTCAATCCGTCTGTCTGTCACCAGGCTGTGTCTCATGAACCGTGTTCTACTAAAAAAAATCATTTTTATTTCTTTACAGCTCAGTTTCAAAAAGTAAAAACACAATTGCAATAAAACCCTTTACATTAACGTAAATAAAGTTAGTCGTCTCGAGCGCCATCTGCATTGAGGTCCCAGTGTGGCAACTCATTGTAAACTGCCGGTAAACAATCGGCTGAGGACAAATCCATAGTGTGCGAGGGCTCCTAAAAGCCAACCACGAAGAAAATCAGTGATAAATTGACATTCTTTCAAATAATATTTCCACTTATTCTAACGTTCTGAGTATATAATTTTTGATCATTACGATTACCAACTTATATTTAGATATATATATTGATCATTGTGAGGATTAAATAAAAATAAAAATATACATGAATACTTAAATAATACAACTCTAATAAATGATTTAATTTCCATATGCCAATTTTCTTTTTATTTTAAAAATAATATAAGTCTAAAATCAGCCAGATGTTAACAATATTTTAATATTATAATGGCAGTTTGATAATTGTTGGTTTCCTCTTCACATTCAAACGGCTTGACAGAGTTCGATGAAACTTTGGCCAGCGACAGTTTATAGTATAGAGAAGGACATAGGATACTTTTTATACACGTGACGCCGCGGCGTGCTGCTAGTTTTGAATGAACCAGACTAAATAAACCTCACACATACGATTTCAAAACAGCCAGGCAGTTTAACCACGTAAGTCTCAATTCCGTGGGAATATCAGGATTAAAAGTGGCCTATGTGTTATTCCAAAACTCCAGCTAACTACATACCAAGTTTCATCGCAATCGGTTGAATAGTTTATGTGTAGAGGTACAAACTTTAACACCTTCAATATTAGTTACTTATAAAAGTAAGTTTAAACATTAGCACTTATAGAATTGATGTATTAAAACATCTGAACCGATTTGTCAACGTAAAATAGAAGAGATTTAACATAACAGCGGTGTAGAGAGAACATCAAACAGTTATAAAAAGTCTCCTCAGTGAAAACACACTTTGAAATAAGTCAAATGAGATTTTCCCGGGGCTACCTTACAAGAAAAATAAATTATAAACTGACTTCAACAAGGTTCAATGACAGTGAAGTTAACACTTTGACAATTCCAGATATTACATGTGGGCCCATTACTTCACTCACTTTGTTGGAAACCCCAAACAAAAACATTGCGACTCCATGGACCTATTTAAACCTTTGCGTAGGGACTTTCAAATTATCATAAAATGGTCCTTTTGAGGTACCTGTTTTCTAGGAGCATCGCATAAATTGCTTTGTATAAAATTATATAAATTTATAAATACAGTCAATTTGGAAACCTTCTTCTTTTAAAGTCGGTTAAAATGTTCAGATGTTGTCTCTACTTTTTGCAAAAATATATTATACTTATAACTAAGTATACGTATACATACCTATACAAACATACATCGTATATACGGGACCTGTTCTACATCTAAGTCACATTTTATCAATAAGCATGGATTCCATGCAAATGCGTTTAGTAATCATAAATACATACTGTTTTATTATATTAGCATTGATTTAAATAAATAAATTATTGAATATGGTATATTATTATATCGCTCAGAGACCTTAACACTAGTTGTTAACGCAATCGATCGAAAATACTGTAGGTACATATTGAGTATTTCAAATAAAACTTCAATAATAAAATCGGCCAATACGCAAGCCGTAGATGTATAACTTCCTGTTATCTATTGCCATCATGAGTTTCTCGTGCCTTGTGCGCATAATGACTTTCTTGTGCCTTGTTCTCGCGCGTTCCGAAGGCACACACCCTAATTCACTTTTTAATACGTTTAACCGTGATTTCATGCAAATTGCATACCTAATCCAAATGATTGAAGAATTTAGAATTTGACTTGGTTGTAAGCTGTTTCTCTTTTTCTATAGCGTCGTCTGTTTCAGTTATTTGAACAAAATAATATTTGGTCACCCTAAAATAATGAGATAGTTTTATGCTATCTCTCGCGTATTGGCCGATTCTAGGTTAAAATAAAAAAAATGAATTTATGTAAGCGACGAATTGAGGACCTTCTCCTGATTTAAAGTCGGTTCATTAAGTTTCATGGGAAATACTCAATGCAGTATGTTTGATCGAGTGCGTAAACTCGTGGTATGGCCTTTAGAGGGAGTTGCTATCGTGAGAGAATTTGTGTTTGGTCTGCTTTATGATATTCATTAGTTTTGATATATTTTGAAACGCTAGTACGGAATCCTGCTTTCCTACTCTAACCTACCCTGCATTAACTCGAGTGATTTCAATAGAAATTTGCGAAAATACAAAAGAAGAAAGATTTAATATTACAGTGAGATAGTATCTAAACTTAAGCAGTTTCATGAATGTAACAAGCCGTTAATTGAGACTTGGGTATTGATAAAGAACAGGTTGATGTTCCCTCTATACCACTGTATATTAAATCTCTTCGTACAAAAAGCTTAACAAAATGCTTCAAATGCAATTCGCCAGTTCCAAATTGACTCCTCAACCACACAAGGTACTCTAACCGAGTTTAACATCGTCGAAAGCGGTCAAAAGATCGCTTGTTTGCATTATTTCTGGGTCGGACCAGAAATCTGACGTCGTTAACTGCACGTTAGAAATATTAGAATCTAATAGAAGATCGTTGTTTGCTAAGGGAAAGGTTGGGCTCGGTTGCATTTTATTGGTTAAATATGGGTCGCTGCCTTGCATCATGCCAGCTGGGGACAGAAGCCTGTTTGGACTGTATACTTGGTGGAATTTGCCTACTGGAGACATGGATTGAGGGGTGGAATAAGGGCTCATCACGCGTTCACGTTGAGCTGGACTCATTGCCGGACTTGAAGGTAGCGAATACATAGGACTGCCTATATTCAAACTTAGAGGAGACATCGGGCTATTTATATTTGAGCGGATAATTTGTGCGACGGGTGTGTTTGCACGCATTACTTGCTTTGGTACTGATTGCATGTTTATTACGGGTAGTCTGTTGATGTTAGCTCTAAGCTGCTGTGGGCAGACCATGTAGGGGCGAACTTGCTGAGGCTGTTGCGGCTGCAACTGTTGCGGTATATCCTGAAAAATGCACATAAAAACTGTTATAATAATTTTCTTAACAGTAATAAGTACACACAAGTATTCGAGGATTAATCGGGAAAAAGTTACTTAATTCGATAAAAATCAATCTTATAACAAATTGTCATTTATAGGCGTGTAGAGAAATTAGTCTTTTATCTCCGAAATGCAATATATTAATAAATAAATAAATAAATATTTCAGGACATATTACACATCGCCATCCAGCCCCAAGCTAAGCAACTTAATGCTTGTGTTATGGGTGCCAGATAACGGATAAACTACTTATATACTTTTTTTTTTTTGTAAATATATACATATTATACATATAGGAAACACCCAGAACCAGAAACAAGAATTTATGGTCAGCATAAATACTTGTTCCCGGCGGGAATCGAACCCGCAACCTTCTGCGTCGCAGTCGGGTGTTCGCCCGACGCGCCACAGAGGTCGTCAACAATAAATAAATAAACTGCATCAAAATTCAGGATTACTTTCAAATGAATATTTAAATTAGTATGCAAACTATACATACAAATTTTAATTGAATCCATATTATTGTTCCGAATCTCTTGTTGAGTTAAAAATCATAGTGCAAGACTATTTTTAAATAAATATTTTATTATTTCAAAGTCTTATAATGCAGTTGTGTCCGTCGATGTAGACTGAAATCTTTCGAGTTTTTGAGATAATTTGATCCACAGCAGTCGCGTGTTTTACATATGTTGTTGTTTTTCCCCTAAAGTAAGTGCACGTGATATTTAACAAGATGGTAAGGATAATGTTCTATAGCTTTGACTTTGAACGGAAACTAACAATGATTGTTCATAACTACATTTACCTATATTCACATCCACGTTGAACTATACCTACCTATTTAATTACGTAATTACTTACGTTTTTTAACAAAATATACTGAGTAAAGTATATTATTATGTCTGTAGTTACGTAGGTGCTTAGTTATTTTTAACCGACTTCAACTTCACGACTTAGGTTGTATGTTTTTTTTATGGATAATCGCGCAAATCTTCTTTGTTTATCAACCGATTTTTTATTAGTAAATAGGAAGGTATAACTGGCATTTACATTAAATCTAGACGATTAAGCAGCACCAGCAACTTTAATTCATGTTACAGGCTTAATGCTAACACCCGTATTCCGATGAACCCTATAAGATTGCATAGAGCGCGCGTACGCAAAGAGCCGCAAATAAGACGCTAATTCGCTAGAGTGAGGTGAGCAGCAGAAGATTGACCAATCATAGGGCCGTATTAGCACAGTGCGTTCACTTATTCAAGAGCAACTGTGAATACGGGCGTTAATGTGGTCACCAACAATAATTTAACTTTCTATAAAAAATCTCTCAGCGCTAACACATACTTTATACACTAGGATATCCTTTGTATGTAGATTATACTTATTTGTAACTTGTGTTTGTGCTGTAAATAAAAGTTAATTTTTCATTCAGGGCGCTCTGTAACGACTGAGACATGTATTAGATGGAGTAGTCATACCCAGCACCTATATAGCAACCTTTAGCTTAGCTTATGTGCAGAATAAAGAACTCCTCCGTCCAATACGTCTAGTTCCCTGCATAGAAATTCATAGAATAATCAACCTTAAGGTGAGACCGCACAGATTTGCCTGATAGTACCTTCCCATGGCGTTTTACTTCCGACACCCTTTGAAAGGAGGCCCTTGCTATTGGCCTATAATGGGACTTATTAATAGGCTAACTAATCTCTTTTATCTAGTTCTCTATCAGGATTACGATTAGAATCGTAGTTCTATCGAAGTTATCGTAAAAAATGTGTTATCACAAAGATAATTAGGTGCGTTATGTAATTAATTTCGAACGGTATTTCGTTTAGTTTCAGTCCCCCATATTCCAAAACGAGGTTTAAGGATAGTCCGAGATGTAGATTTAAACCTTAGATTTAGATACAGATTTACTCGTGAACTATAGTCTAAACACTATCCCTATATAATCTCTAAGGATAGTGTTTAGACTATAGTTCCCATTTTAATCTATAGGGATAGTGTTTAGACTATAGTTCACGAGTAAACCTGTGTCTAAATCTAAGGTTTAAATCCACATCTCGGACTATCCTTAAACCTCGTTTTGGAATAAGGGGGTATATGTTTGAAAGACGTAGGGAGTTAAGCCATTAAGTTACAGAAATTACTGGATAGTCCTCAGGTATCATTTCTTAAACAAAAAGAAGATGCACAAAGATAGCACCATCTTTACATAGTATAAAACAAAGTCGCTTTTTCTGTCTGTCCTTAAGTATGCTTAAATATTTAATTTTTTTTTGATACAGTTTTTTTTATAGATAGAGTGACTCAAGAGGATGGTATTTATGTATAATACATGCATAATACAGCTGTGCGAAGCCGAGGCGGGTTGCTAGTACACTAATAAAAAAAAGTTTACTGTCAATTTTGAAATAAGTACAAAAATAGTTTTTTATTTTTTTAAATTTATTAGAGAAGGCGTGTTTGAATTCTGGGAATTTCCGTAGGCAAATGATTATCCGGATCTACGCGATTGATTCCGCGGGGCCCTGCTACTGTCTAATATCATAATGATAAAAACACATTGATTATTTATACGAATAATCTTATTCTGTACCTTTCAGAAAGTAGGTAAATACCTAGTATTCCATCTTTCCTAACTGTTCCAAAAGATGTACTAGATTATACTAATCAAAAGATCAAGGCGGTGAAGTTAATACCTTATTATGAAGACAAAAGTTTCCTCAAGACCTTGTGTCCCTAATAAACGTACTTAGAGGGTGGAATCAGACTACAAACATTTTATCGACAGACAAGCAAAAATAGGTGAAAGTCTCTCTAGGTACAGTATGGGTCATAAGTAAATGAGTTTGCTACAATAATACTGTCAACAAGTATTGGAGTTACGACCTTCTTCTAATAGACATTACACACAAACTTCCATATGAATTAAAAGTACTCAGTGTGATTATTATTTTCAACATGTTAGCTATGTCTTTAGTTGTGCGAGTGGTATAAGCCGCCATCCGCTACACCGACCGACGGGGGTTCGATCCAAATGGTTACGTTGTTATAATGTTCAAATAGTGCTGCACAGGATTGTAAACGTTACGGTGGGCAGAGACTTTTGACCGTGGATTGTACATTAATTAAAAAGAAAGAAATAAAACAAAATGAATAATCTAAATAATTCTCCCTAGGTAGGGTGCCCAAAAGGCTCGCTGGATAGATGGCAATGCCAATCCGTTGGCCAAAGTAGCAGCCAGACTTTTGGACACCTGAAGTCCGACCATTCTTATTTAAGTCTCTCTTATGAGGAAAGGGTACCTACGCTCCCTCCATACAAACGTAGTCGACTGTTTTCTCCCTGGATAATGACACTATAGCAAATATTTTTGGTGCATAAAACTTATAACTGCCATGACCATGCCCCTTTTTTTTTTTTTTAATTTCTATGATAATTAGAAAATGAAAAAAAACCAAAATATAGGGGCATAGTCATGGCAGTTATAGGTTTTATGGCACTAAAATATTTGTGCTAGTGTCATTATCCAGGGACGAAACAGTCGACTACGTTTGTATGGAGGGAGCGTAGGTACCCTATCACCTTAAATGCGAATGGTCGGCAGATAGAAAATCTGCAGTCTATTTCCAATCCTAAAGGTCACCAACCTTCTATAAGTTTCTATTTAGCACAAGAGAAATACAATAATAAATAGGGTCCTTTAGTTTTATTCGTGGTATAAAAGTCACGTCTTGTATGCGTTAAATCAAAGGCGAGGAAAATTCCGCAATAGTTTATCACCAAATAAAACAAGTAGGTATACCTATTTGATATTACATATTTATAATTTACCTATACATCTTCTTAGATAAAGGTACCTAAACTAATAAGAGTTGATAAGGGCTTGGATTAGTACACTTCTATAAATAAATGTATCCTCATACCAAGTTTCATCAGAATCGGTCCAGTTGGTTCGGACAATATTCGTCACTACATAGTATAAAACAAAGTCGCTTTCTCTGTCCCTATATCCCTTTGTACGCTTAAATCTTTAAAACTACGCAACGGATTTTGATGCGGTTTTTTTTTTATAGATAGAGTGATTCAGGAGGAAGGTTTATATGCATAATACATGCATAATATAGCCGTGCGAAGCCGGGGCGGGTCGCTAGTTACAAATAAAATCTTTCCTTTTTAGGGTTCCGTACCCAAAGGGTAAAAACGGGACACTTTTACCAAGACTCCACTGTCCGTCTGTCACTTCACACAGAAAAATAAATATGTTGGGACTTAAGTGAGTACGTTGGTGAAAGAGCCCAGTGCAAGTAACCAACGTATGTCCCGAGATTCGGCCTTTAAGACCTAAGATGTCGGTAAGGCCATGGGAGGAAGGTGGGAATTGTCCGTCTGTCACCAGGCTATATC
Organism: Idaea aversata; assembly: GCA_907269075.1. Taxonomy (NCBI): domain Eukaryota; kingdom Metazoa; phylum Arthropoda; class Insecta; order Lepidoptera; family Geometridae; genus Idaea; species Idaea aversata. Next base: position 5,418,788 of record OU026100.1, read on the forward strand.
TCATGTACTCACCGTGCTAGCTAGACAGTTGAAATTTTCACAGATGATGTATTTCTGTTGCCGCTATAACAACAAATACTAAAAACAGAATAGAACGGAGCCCTTCTTGCGCGAGGCCGTCTCACACTTGGCCGGTTTTTTAAATATTAGTATTTTTCCAACCGTGTCAAGTTCCAGTAAAATTACCATCAAAGAATTGTTTAAAAGAAAAAATAAATCATTTAAATGTTTTATTGAATTTCAGACATTACCTATAAACAGCTGGTGCATTGCAGTTAACTAGTGTTTTGAATCGATAAAACCTTAATTACCTACTAGATATTGCATGTCTCCGTTATACTTAGCAATTACAGTGCAGGACCCATTTTCTACGGGATAAGTTCAATATGAAACTTTGATGAAGAGGCGATTGATTCCGAAGGCACACAGTCTAACTTAGTTTTTAAGACGTTTCAAGTGATCTTTGTACAAACTGTACCTATGCATTTAAATTATTAAAAATACAGGGTTATTGGAAGTTATACTAGCAAGCCGTTGAGGGCTACTTCTGTGTACCTTTGCAAACAACTTTTGTTTTACGACTTTTGGAAATTCGAACATTTTTTCGAAAATTTTGAGGTTTGGATTATTTGAAAATCAGCTGTTCCTTACACGGAGAGGTCATTAACCCTAAAAATTTACTTATTTTTAAAGTTTTACCTACTGTTCTTAGTCTGAATGACCTTTGTTTAAAAAAACCAGCTGTTTTTCGAATTTACATAAACTCAAAATTTTCTATTTTTTTTTCGAATTTCCAAAAGTCGTAGAACAAAAGTTGTTTGTTAAGGTGCACAGAAGAAGCCCTCAACGGCTTGCTAGTATAATTTCCAATAACCCTGTATATTATTTTACTTTTTATGATGTTTAATCGAAGAGAAATCTTTGTAACCATTAATCTGTGTACCATTTTAAAACAGCTGTATCAGATTTAAAGCCATTTCCGGAAGAGTCAAGGAATAAGTCCTTTTCGGAATAGGTCATTTTCGGAACAAGTCCTAAGTCCATTAAAGTACTAATCGATTTTAATTTCCTAAATAAAGCCTCTAGAGCATTTTTTTCCTTAAAAACTTAAAGGTTTCCTTGTACACATGTACCTCTGTTTTCTTTTTTTAGGGGTCCGTACCCAAGGAGTGAAACCGGGACTCTATTACTAAGACATCACTGTCCGTCCGTCCGTCTGTCTGTCACCAGGCTGTATCTCATGAACCGTGATAGCTAGACAGTTGAAATTTTCACAGATTATGATTTTCTGTTGCCGCTATAACAGTAAATACTTACTGAAAACAGAAAAAATAGGGCTCCCATACACGGAACCCTTCGTGCGCTAGACCGACTCGCACTTGGCCGATTTTTTTTAACTACTTACTAGAGAAAATATGACCTTGCTAAAAAAATAACAAAAAGTATATAACGGCACGTGTACAGAAAATTAAGGTTGGTTTTATATAAATAGAATAATTGCTCTCGGGGTATCATTTGAGGAAATAAAAATGGGAATTTATTTGTAAGGAAAAAGCGTTGCTAGGATACCATTTTTGGGTACTAAGCCTAGACGTGTCCTTGGAAATGAACACAGTGAAAGTAATCTTTAGTTACCATAAAGATGGGCAGAGATTTAATAAATAGCAGACAAGAGCTCAGTGCGCCTTCATGCTTTCTTCTTTCCTGCTTTTATCCCATTGGTGAAATCGACTTTGAAATGGGTTTGGAAAATTGCGTTAATTCATTATATATAAATAAATTATATTGCAGGACATTTCACTCATCACCGTCCATCTAGCCCCAAGCTAAGTAACTTGACTTGTGTTATGGGTGCTCGACAACGGATATACGACTAATATACTTTTCTTTTGTAAATATATACATATAATACATAGAAACAACCAGACAACAGACAAATATCTAAAGCATAAATACTTGTCTGAGGCGGGATTCGAACCCACAACCCTGTGTTTGGCAGTCCGGCATGGTGACCATTGTGACAACTAGGTCGTCATGATTTCCTTTTCGTTAGTTGCCTTCGAGATACATGGTATTTTATTAGTATACTAGCTGCGCCCCGCGTAAGTCCCGATCCCGTGGAAATATCAGAATAAAAAGTAGCATATAGCTTTCCTCGATAACTGGACTATAGAACACAAACGAATTTTTCAATTTGTACCAGTAGTTCCTGAGATTAATGCGTTCAAAGATACAACGGAAGCCCTCAAAGATGAATCATCTCCCCGTTTTTTCCACATTTCCCACTGATTCTTTGCTCATATTGGTGGCAGCGTGATGTTATATAGCCTAAAGCCTTCCTCGATAAATGGACTATCCAACACAAAAATAATTTTTGAATTCGAATCAGTAGTTTCTGAGATTGGCGCGTTCAAACAAACTCTTCAGTTTATAATATAAGTATAGATAGGTTAGCCTTATTCTAGAGAAGTGCTTTACACGTGTTTTAATTTTTATAACTATTTTGTACAACAGTGGTATATGTAGGTAATATTTTCTAAACTCGTAAATGATCCATCATCGTTCTGACAGTCGCTTCTACGTCCTTTTACGCTTCAATAACGTTAAGAGCTCCTTTAATGTACAAAAATGTTAGCAATATAATATTTACAACGTAAAAAACGTAATGTTTTACGTTTTAAGGCAAAACTTGGTAGAAATCTCAGAGTTGTTACTGAAGTACTAAAGCAACAAAAAGGTGGTAAATAAAATTATTGTACTGTGCTTATTATTTTTTTTGGGATGTTTTAGTTAGTACGTATTATCTCGCTGACTGTGGCGGATCCCAGTTTTCTATATTATCAAGCTTTCAGCGTAGTAGAGAGACTAAAACGAATATTTTAAGGTCTAAGCTTTCTTTTTCCTTTTCATATGTTGGGTCGAAATTGAGATCGCTTTTGCTGTGGAGGAATCCTTCTATCTAACACACAAGCTTAAAGCTTGGTTTAGAACATCATTTAGAAGATTGCTTATTTTAGCCATATGTATGAACGTCAAGATTGTAACTAGAATAAGACCTATGTTTTTTTGGAAAAATATTTATTTATTTATTTATAACTACATGTATAAAGCGTAAGTGAAGTGCGTGAACTAAACTGTACATTATTGGTATTTTTTTAAATAATCCTGGATTACCAAAAACAAGTGTGAGTCGGACACGAAGGCTTCCATACTATGTTGCATTGCATGGGAGTCCCACTTATTTTTTTCTTCGGTTCTTGGTGCTTTTTTTTATAGAGCGGAAACAGAAATAAAAAACTGTCTAGCTATCACGGTTCATGAGATACAGCCTGGTGACAGACAGACGCACAGACGGACGGACGGACAGTCAAGTCTTAGTAATGAAAAGCTTACTAAAGGCAGCGAATACGGAAGGTATTCGTATATATTTATGAAGTCAGTTAAAATTATCGAATACTACCTACTTTATGTGTTTAACTAGATGACCCGGCAGACAATGTTTTTTCATTAAAAAAAAAGAATAAAATAAAAGGAAATAAATAGATGTTCGAACATCTGAGAATCGATTCTCAGACCTAACGAATATACTTACTTACACAAAAATTTTCATACAAATCTGTTCAGCCGTATAGGTAACTAACACAGCGATACGAGAATCACTACATAGTATAAAATAAAATCACTTTTCGCCGTCCCTATGTCCCTATTCCCTTTGTATGCTTAGATCTTTAAAACTACGCAACGGATTTAGATGTGGTTATTTTAATAGATAGAGTGATTCAAGAGGAAGGTTTATATGTATAATACATGCATAATATAGCCGTGCGAAGCCGGAGCGGGTCGCTAGTTTTATATATATAGGGATAATCCGCGTGAGTTACTTTGTAGGTCAAAGAAATTATCTGATAATTTTGAAAATGAAAGCATGAAATATTATTTATCTTGTCAATAGACATACCTACTCCAATCTTGTAACCTACTCTGCTCTACTAATGTATTGGGCTTTGATCACGGATTTCAGCAATTTTCGATAACATAGTTAGCCATAATGGGCTCATTAGTGGAAGCGGAAACAGTAATATGTATTATGAATTGGATCGGAAAGAGGGCATGTTTTTCTTCGACAAATTACATCTTGAGAGATTCAAGATTCATCCTTTTTTGGTAAAATTTCTTGTGAAATCAAAGAATCAGGAATTCTTATTGAAAATCTCAAATTTCCTTGAGGAAAACCTAAAAAATTCAAAGAGAAATGGAATACAAGTCCAAGCTATATCGCGCAATGGTACTTTATCAAGTTGGACTATCTTCGGACGTCCTTATCTTGCCTAGGGCCGGCTTACGACGGATTCTCGTTTTACTTATTGCCTCGAGATCTGCACTTTATAGGTACCTATTGGGGTCTGGAAGGCTATTGACCTTAAGTCCTTGTTAGAGCCCCTGCAGACTACAGATTTTTGTTGGCCAATAGTTTGGTGGTAAGAAGTGGCTGATTTAACAATCAAACCTGCCTTCAAAATGTTAACTGTCGGCAAACAATCGATCTAAAGTCTGTAGTAGACGTAGCTTAAATAGGGTTTGAGGGTTTCGGAATAATTGAAATCTCAAAGCCTGGACATTTGTGGAATAATGGAATTAAAACGGATTGTGCCGTTTCTTTATAAATTTACTTTCCAAACTGTCAGCATCTTGTAAATTGAATGAAATTTTATCGGTTTTCACGACAAATTCAGTGATAGAACCTGATTGATTACTTTGATCAAAATGAGTGGGGTATTAAATTTTGGTACTAAAATATTTAAGCTCGCTTGTAGTCTGAATCTACCCCTTTAAGTAGATTGGTTCATTTAAAATTCTATTCCCAGAATTCTCACAAACTTAGGTCCCTATATCAGAAGTTCCATAAAACAGAATATCATACATATTATACTTTGAGAAGACTGATGAAAAAACTTTATGCGTTTCAACAACTTTCTTTGGGACCATGAAAACTGTTTTTGTAAATTATGAATGTCTATGTTTGCAGAAACAGTTTCATAATACGTTCTGTCTAACTTCTTAGTTCTTGTATAAAATGCTTTTATAATTTTATATTCAGTAATCATTGTCATGATAATTATCTACGTATTTTCAAAGTCAAAGCTTATAGAGAAGTAAGGAAGGAAAGGAACAGGGAATAAAACCAACGTGCACTTACTGACAGCACTATTATTTTCTCTTTTATTATACATCTCTGTCAAAACAACAATATACATTTATTTCTCATCAGAAAAATAAATAATTCATATACTTATCATGTCTACACAATTCATCCGTCGTCTTACATACTACATAAAAAAAAGTTTTAAAACCCGATAACGATGCCGATCGTTTAAATTACGTCTTTTAATAAAAAATTGTTATATTATTATCTAAAATTCTGATTTATCGAGTTCATTGTAATTTGTAGTTCGTTGGATAGTTTAAGAGTGTTTGCACTTTCCACCTTCTTACAGGCATCGAAACTTTCTAAGAAACGAACGAAGCACGGTATAACAACTTTTGTTCTAAGTTGTACTTTGCATCTTTTGGCAGTGAAAACTTCAAAACACGCTCGTTCGAACCGCCTTAACTAAATTCTATAACTTATCAGTATCAATTTCGCCTCAGAATACTAATTCAAAATTAACGTTAACTAACAAATAAATAACGATTTCTAAACTAATAAAAGTGTTGACTGTAGGGAAACTAGTGAACTAGTAAACATAAGAGTGCGGCGCGTCCTCTCACAAGAGAACGGACGGTAACTACAAGACCTAGGAACGATTCATCACATAACCACCACGATATGCGCATGTTAAATTTAGTACTAGAACGTCTAAAACGATCGATCACTTTAAAAATATACAACATTTATATTCATACAAAACGCGTTGGTATACCGACGCGAGCTAACAGTGTAGTGGTTAACGCCTCCAGGCGAAGAGATTGCGAGTCTGAAAGATTAAACTACAAAAACAAGTCCCAGCGCGAGTCTCTTGTACCCCGACGGAAACGATTGAATTAAATCTGACTCGTTGTAGCACTTCCTTTTTGTCCTTTCGTTAACGAGAGTCCCTTCCACGACTTTCAGTCGGATACTGGTTTAAACGGTAATATCACAAGTATCGACGGCACTGTAAGCTTAATTCGTATAGAGCGGAGTGCACGAAACGGCTAGAGGCTTCAAGTTGAACACTGGACGCGCTTTATCACAGTTTTTAATAAGTTACACGAGGCGAGGGGCCTCATGCTTTTGCTTTTTGGCGCGGCCTACACTGCACCATGCAGATATAGCCGGCATCGACATCACAGCCGCTCACCAGGAGGTTCATGAGGACGCTCGATGACTTCTGCTGGAGCTGCCCCGGCGTAGACGCCGGCGACGGGCTGCGCTTCACGCGCTTCGCACAAGGCTCCTGTTCCTGCTTTAACACCCGCTTTACGCCTGTGTCCCATGAAGATACTGTTCTGCTTGGTATCAGACCTGTTATGCAAATACAATGTTATGTATAACTATAATCGACTTTTAACTAAAGAAATTACTTAGTTCAAAGATAATAATTACCTTGATCTGAGTAAATGTTAGTAATGAGATCCTGTGGTGGGGGTCCCGTGGTGGGTGCTGTTAGAAGGCGCTGTAGCGCCGGTGCCGGAGAGAGATTGTGCGTCTCAGGGGGCTGCGGCCTCGCCATACTAACGCTGTCAGGCAGAGCCCCCCACATGACTGCCGGCTCCAGCACCGGGAGTTCATCGCTTACGGGTATGAATGGAGAGTTTCCATCTTCACCGTCAGACCTTGTATCGAATGCGTCCAAAGACAACTCTGTCAACAAGGACGACTGTTCACAGGAAGATTCATTTTCCTGAAAATAAATTCAAATATTATCAATATTAAGAATAATAGAAAGAAAATACACAGCAAGATCAGATAAAGCTTTACCATACCTGTGGTTCAGGAGAAGACAGTAACAAAGAGTCTGGCGTCAAGGAGTCCACGGGCGATCCATTAGCCAAATCATCGGCCAAAAGACTGCAGTAATTGTCGCTGAGTATGAATTCATCGAACATATCGAAAGGACTATTCTCGAGAGGGATACAAGCGTCTCCGGCAGTAGGTGCCAAATGAGTCAGATCTTCTGGCTCGTCTTTAAGCACTGAAAGGGAAACGTCCATTATTTTCGAAGCAATCTCTTTTACGGTTATTATAAATGTAAAACAGCAACGGATACCTAAGCTTGTGTAGTTCGTGTTCCACTCACTTGTAAGTCCCTCTTCTTGGGTAAACATGAGAAAGCCTTTATTCATTTCTTTCTTTCGTGGAGCGAATATGAGTTCAGTGACGGGTATCGGTCGCACCTCTTCCGGAGGTATGATGGCGACTATGGCGCCGTTCGCTGTTGGTTCAGTTGAAAGTGGAGGTACTTTGGCTGGTACCGCGGGTGCAGAAGTCAATTTCGGCTTCAGATCCGCGTGCTGCACTTGGTGTGCTGCGAACACCTCATCTTTGCACTCGATACCGCTGTGGACAACCAAAAACTTAATTGTTAAGACGCCTGCTGGCTACACCAACGGGCGTATTGATTTATTGAACGTGGTCTACTGTCTCATAGTAAAACGTGTGCCCCGCAATAGTGCCATAGTAATAATTTATGAGCCTATCGTTACGCAGTTAGAATATTTCCGAGCAAATATTGAAATATTGCAATCATAAGTATGTGTATACAGGGTAGTTATATAGGTATATATGATGGCATCGAAGTATTAGATTCACAATACACACGAGTAACTAGTCAACAACATTCAAGGTCGATAGTTGATACACAGTAGCTGACGCAAGGCTTAGAGGAACATCGCAGATAAAAGCTAATTTGTTCGGAGTCTAGACTTAAATAACCTTTTAATGAAAACATTTTCATACACGGTAACAACTGCATTAAAATAAACTGCAAAAAATTGTTATAAAAATGATGTGAAAAACAAACATTTTACTAACTTTAATATAGTCGCGGTAAATATATGAACGATTTATGGTTGAAATTATTTTAACAAGGAAAACCTATCAACCGAATTTTTGCTTCAAATAATAATTAAACTTAACAAACGTCTGCTTTGAATCGAAGTAACACTATAACTGATAATATTGAGAAGATACCTGATAAGAAGTCAATTAAATTGTAAATAAAATCTTCAATGTAATAATCTATATTTATTGAGGATCAATTAATTATCTTACTATCGGATAACCTTAGGATTGGCTCTAAATACACTTACGTCAATGCAATATCTAAATTAGAAGGAACGATAGATTGCAAATACAATTGACTAAAACTTGCAAGTTCTTATTGACCCCGAGATTCTGATGGCCTAGCTTTTAGTATGGTAGAAATAGAAAACATTGTAAATTGGCAAATGTAGATAGATTGAGCTAAACTCAGTAAGAGCTATCATTTAGTACCCGTTATCAGTTAATCAATTTTTCAACGTTATCAGAAACACAATCTTTATAAACGGTTTCTGATTCATTCCACGTAATACTACGGTCTGAAAAAGTGAGTATAAATCGTGATAGAAAACCCGAGTAAGGAGGTGTTTTGGTGGAGTGCATTTACGCACTTACGAAAGTGAATCTGAAAGAGTAGGACGAGGTTTCAGGATTTGTGAACGGGGGACAAGGACGAAGAGATGATAGTAAGGTAGTCTGACGACCTTGCCCCGAACTCACCCCTCGTGAGAGAGGCAAGCCGCGAGAGCCTCCCCATGTTCTCTGTAGACGGCCATTCACCAAAAAAGGGATTGCGCGCGCATGGAAACACGAGGGTTCCGTATCGATTGCACAAACTCGCATTCCGTAACGGATCTCCGATGGAATTCCAACCGTTAAGGTATGCATTTGAGAAAAAAAACAATTAAAAAGTAAAGAAATGTAAGTGATTGAAAGGCATTGTTTTTGTGTTTTTCCGAGGTCGGTGGTTGTCGTTGCGTAATAAAAAAGATCTGGATGAAGTAGCAGCTGTTTTGCCGACACATCGACCTTGGCATTGATACCGTTCAGCGGGCAGAGCAATTCAACAATTACATCTATTCCGCCACGGTCGAGGCCGACACCTGACGTCACGCTCGATTCTTTATTTTCATATAAATCTTTACGAGTATATCAAACAATATTGTAAATTCGTATGTTTGTATACAATCTTTGCTTATCGATTACAAAAAACTATTAAACCGATTTCGAAGAAATTTGATTTAGAGAGTGTAGGTAGGTAGGTACTTCAGGAGAAATGGATAGGTTACTGAGTACCAAACTTCCAAAGAATGCGGGAGTTATGCGGCTGAAACCACGAAGAACAGCTGGTATAATTCAGAAATATTTACACGCGTTTGAGGTTATTGACTTTAGGTATTATAATATTCATGTATGTAAGAGATTATATAAATAAAATCAAATCAACCTACGTTTACATAAACAAAATTTTATAAAATTCGTAAGTCTTTTTGAAAACGTTCACGAAAATATTTTGTATTTTTCCTCCCATTGGAATTTTGTTTTTGTTAATCCGACTGAAAGCATTCAATGCAACATATTACACGCATTTAAAACAATAAATCTTTTTAAAATGGAATAAGTATAGGTAATCGCATTTGAGTAAATCTACGTTTAACGACAATTTTTTTTTTTAAGAAGAGACTGAAAAACATCTTAGTTCTCTACATTTATTCCTTCAGTGCTTGGATAGGTATTTAATATCTATATCTATGAGTTATAATAAATCAGTTCGTCTAGCTTGGTACTGAAAAATAAACGCCTTACTATATCAAATAGATGCGCCTTAATTTTTCACATAACTTCTGACCCTGTAGAAATTATTACGTAAAAGCAGTGAATATTCCAGTTTAAAATTATGTCGAAATAACGAACCTGTTTTCGTAAATATGACCAAGTTACAAATCGAAATCTAGCATTATTATGAAAAAAAACGCGCTTTTAGCATATAATATACAAACCACTAAATCCTTAATTAGGCTTGAAAAATATCCCAAATTTTTAATGAAAGTGTCACCATAAATTATTGTTATTAATTACTGTTCTGTTAATTTTTGGTTAATTTTAAAGCTTGATAAAGATTTTAGTAGTTTAAACATTATGTACCTACCAAAAGCGCGTATCATAAAAAAAAATGTAAGATTCCATTCCATAACTGGGCCATTTTTACAAAAAACATTTTTTTTGGACATGTCAATCGAAATACTCTTAATAACAATCAGTTCAATAATGTTTAGAATATTTAACAACCATACAGCCAGTCATATTCTTAATTATTATGATACGTCAAGTCTAGCAAAACCGGTTCTTTATTATAAAAAATCTCATTAAATAATATTTTAGCAAGTCTAGACGGCAGAGGATGCGATGTCATTGATAAAAAATATTTAGGAATTATTTCAAGGTTGATTAACATGATAAGATTAGATTAATATAGTAACTACGTAAATTACGCTGTAATATCATAACACTATTAGGCATGTTACAATAACCATGAACTGCAATTTTTATAATAGAAAATTAGACATCGATACCTGAAGTATCACTTAACGTAAGAGATATTTTGGCCAAAATGAGTTATTTATATCACTGGATTCAGAATTTTCCGCTGCATCGACTGCCGTTTAAAAAAAAAATATATATATTTAAAATAGTTATTTTGGTTTAAAAATATTTGATTGTTAGTAACTTAAAATATATTGAATAAAAAATAGCTTAGTTTCCTGGAAGAGATCGCCCGTTAGCCGATATGGCCGCCCTGTGTGCCACTCTAGGATCTTTCCCTATATTTAAGTTTTCTGTTTTTAGTTTGTATTTCATGTTTTTTTGTTTATGTTTTATTTCTATGGTACAATAGGTACATCCCATCTACAATTGAATTAAAAAAAACCATAGTATGTATAGAATTTGTTATTCCAATTACTTTTAATATGGATGGTACCGAACCTACCATGTTTAATGTTTATTCAAAAAAATTCAACTGCTTTTCTTTAAATAGTATATTATTATTTTGATGTAGTAAGGAAAAGGCAAGTCACTGCTGCATTCAAAGTTTTGAATAGAAGTAAAATACAGGGAAATAATAATATATACAGAAGTACCTATTGAGTTAAAAACTGGTTTACCTGATTTAGGAATTGCCAACTACCAACAAACCTAAATAATATTTAACAGAATAATCATCCTCACGGAAAACGATGATTCAAATACTCAACAAATAAAAGTTGTCAAATCTATTTAAAAAATGCATTTGCTATTGATTAATCAAGGACGTTTAAATTGAAGAGTTATATTGCTTTAAATGGACGAAATGATCGATACTAGTTAGGGTTCGATAGGATCAAGAGTTCTGGCAGCGATGCGCGGGAGTCAAGGCCGCATGTTATGTAACGTGTTGGTGGCTCGACAACAGGCGGGGGGAGAACACAACGCTAATTTTAGTCGCGATCTGCCACACCGCCGCAACGCATCCGACCACTGCACTCAACATTCTCAAATAATTATATATTTGCAGGCATAAACATAGCACTTAATCAGTAAGTCACGTGATAGAAACAAATGATAATAACGATAGCGAAACGAAGGTAGAAACAAAATGATTAGTTGAGAAATAGATCAACTCGATGGAATAACACTATGTTTACGCTATTTTTACTACATGCGACACCGTAGAACAAACACACGATAAGGTAAACAGGCACTATTACGAAGACACGTTCACTATTTATTCGCTGCACTAAACACAGTATCACTTCACCGTTTCTTACCATGATGAGAGAATATCCTTTGGTGTTGTCAAATAAAATTTTTGGTGATGTTAGTCGCAAGTTTCAATGTGTCGGTGAACAGCTGATCGAGTTAGTCTCGAGAGTTGAGAGTATTGTGGGTGGTGGGTGACCGCGAGGGTGTGCTTTCAACGAGCTCTGTAGCGCGAATGATACGAGCGACGAGCGGCGGCGGCGGCGCACTCGTGACGTGCCCTACCTAAACATACAATTACATCGCGCGACATAACCCGATGATAAATTTTTAAAACCATTCGATATCCACGCTTTGAGATAAAGAACTACACGAAACACCGGTGGTCTATTCCGTCCTCGATCACGGACAGGTTAATGAGATATCACTTGGAATCGAATGATACGCGCGTGTTACGGTGTTACCGGAGGCTTTGTAAAACTGATACGTTTTACAACCCATTTAGGTGCAGATAGTGGGAAGTTACCATCGACACGGTGTTTGTTTTGGACGCGAAAAGTTATTTCTGGTAATAAGGGTCACCGTCACGTGTTTCACGCAACATTCAATCACCAATACAGGTTAATTGAATTACGTTATTTTTGGTTCGGGTCGATGAACTATTCAACTGAAATTTATCATTGAAAAACAATTTTCATGCGCGCCGCTAAACGGTACTTAAAACATATCGATGAGTCTTCATATCGATTTACAATGTATGTATTCTAACCGGTATATGGGTCATGGCGAAACGGCCTATCAAGCCAACAAATCAAAAACATATAGTAGAAAACAAATTCAAAAGAAGAGTAAGTTTTAACCCACGTAAGTCAATAGGAAAAACACACATATTTTCACAAAATAGTGCGTCAACCTCTATCACGTCGATTTAAATTAGACATACCTATTTAGAAACCAATACTATTTTTACCTAAACCGGTTATTTATCTTTAACTATTTGCTATTCATAAGAACTAACCGAAAGTCAAGGTTTTAATTTGCCATCAATACGATTTGCATCTCTGACTTTATAAATGTTCTATAAAACATATTCATCATATGACTTTTCCAATATAACTTAAACAGCATACAAATCAATATCATCTAATCCAGATGCTGAATATAAATCAATGTTACCATTTATATCATCATTATCATCACTACATAGTATAAAATAAAGTCACTTTTCGCCGTCCCTATTTCCCTTTGTATGCTTAGATCTTTAAAACTACGTAACGGATATTGATGCGGTTTTTTTTAAATAGATAGAGTAATTCAAGAGGATGGTTTACATGCATAATACATGCATAATATAGCCGTGCGAAGCCGGAGCGGGTCGCTAGTTAATTATACCTAATGCAAATAAATGCATCACTATAATACTAAAGATTTATAAACAATACCTCAATTCATCAATCAAGACCGAAGCTGTCTGATATGCGATACCTTTGAGCAGCCGCGTTGTTCCACAATTTACTCTCTGTAACCTAATATTATCAGCTAATGGACCACTATTGCACCTAACACAGAATTCTCATTTATATATGAAGATATAATTTGTAAAGCTAATAGCCGTGAATGTCGTTAATGATACACGTGATTCGAATGCGTTTCTCTCGAAAACACTACAGATTAAAAAAGTACTGAGTTAGGGAAAATTTCTTTTAAATATCTGAGCTATAAGACGTCTGTTGTAGCTATGGGATGGTGAATAAGCGGAACGACTACCTAGAGTCCTAGAGCATGCGCTGAGTAAAATTTCGCAAGATTTATAAAGATTTACTCATGGGATGGTGTAATTGTTATGAAAAAGTATAAAAATATCAAAAGTGCAGAAATGGACGAACCTTAATTTTACAGTATTAACTTAATTTTTATTACAATATGAATGACATTGAATAAATAATTTTATCGTAATATCTTACATTTTTAACTTGCGCAATCGCAAAAAATAATTACATAAAAACGATTAGAATCAGTTTGATACACATCTACATTTTATCATCTTAATACAAGAAACTTTTCATAGTGATTGATCATTTATTACTACAAAGTAATGATTTCGTCATGGTGTCGCTTTACGTGGACCGCATCTCGGGCTCCATAGTTCCAACGTGATATAAGACACGTACGTTTGTCCAAAACGAGGTTCAAACTTTCAATGTTGATTTAGACACCGCAAACTTTGATCGAGACGACCATCGAAGTTTAGTGTTTGGCGAGAAAACACGTGTTTTTTCTACTGAGGGCTTTCTTGTTTGACTTCTACTTGAATACGAGTTCTGATTGCGGTATAAAGTAAGGACAAGACGGTTTGGGATATATGAAAAAAAAAAATAAAGAAAAATTATGGCTCAGCACGACTTGTGCTTATAGAAGCAACCATCAAATTTAACCCAAATTAGTCTTAAAATGTAAATCCGTTGAGGAATACCGATAATCCGAATTTGGTAACCGCAAAACCTCTTCTCCTTCATTAGGTTGTAACTTCAGATTTGAACAAACCATAACTTCTTAATAAGTAATTAAAATCTTTCGGGATTGTTTGATAACTAAGATTAATGTCCGTCCCACTTGTTATTTGCGATGATGAAACAACAAGAGCCTCAAAAACAACTCGATTATCACAAGTAATTATAGCATCAGTGTAACTCAGATGGGTTATATCGTGTGGGTGTTAATTGGTCAGCTAGCCTCTGCGATGCGACCATGTTGCATTTAGTTTTGCAGAGTGCAATACGCAAGTTTTGAACGATTGCACAATTAAGGTTGAGTTCGACGAACCATAGCCACACCCCCACGTCCCGCTTTCTGTTAAGCTACGTGACTCTACGACCGTTCCACCTTCCTTACATCATCATCATACATACGTCATTTACCAGGAATAATATTATACTTCCGAAGATTATGAATGCCACATGTGCTTCGCTGATATCATTTATATTTTCCTTAAAGTTTTGATTTACTCGTAATATATTAAGTAATTTTGGACTGAGACAAGGTTTCGATCGCGTAGACAGTCTTGTATCACAGGGCTATGGAGCCCCGGAAGTTTGGAAGGCGTGCGTGAAGATGAAGCCAACAAGTAGAGGACCTTTACAATAACAAGTATAATAGCAAACAATGGGGTGGATTCTAAACCGGCGATTATCCCTGTCTACACTATAAAGTGCAACCAAGGACAACCTCCGGTTTGGATGAAACTATTGATAATCTACAGGACAAAACTACTTGAGCTATTGCGATGGGATGGTAGTGGATTAGGTACTGGGGAATTATGGATAGTATGTCACATGTCGTAACAATGTCCAATTATTGTTATTATTATCTCATTATAATGAGGCTAACAAACTTTCATTGAGTTCGCGTGATATCGGCCATACGAGTGCACAATACATTCACGTGGCAGCCGTCTTTATTTCTCTTTTCACCGGCAATATCGTATGTTGTAATTCCGGAACCGGTTTGCACAGGAATGCAGATCAGTCTGAACTCAATTCGTCAAAGAAGTTTGAACAGTTAAATAAGTCAAGTCAATTTTAAAGGCAACTAAGAGTAGAAATAAATAAACTGTTCTAAATCAGAATAGTCAATTGAATTTAAATTGATGATCGTAGCCGGCATGTTCCAATCTTCAACATCGACCCTACACTCGTTTTATGTCAAAACGAAATAAAGTCCCTCTTACATAAAACATCATACTTACATAAAACAATTTCATAGAATCCGCTGATAAAGAACTTTTGAGGGCACATGAAAAATGAGCTTTCAAAACGAATTCCATCAGAGAGATAAAATCGCTTTGACGAGACAAACGGACTACTTTCTAGAGTACGTTTGTTTTACAGCGAGTGGTATTAAAGCTTAAGTAAAATTGATAGGTAATTAAAAAGGTTGATGGCCTTTTGAGATTAAATTGTGGATTCCTTAGGAGTTGGGAGTCTGGTGTCGTAGGTAACATGATTGAAGACGTGGAAATGTCATGTCTGACAAGAATACTAAACATACTTAAATGCAATATTCGTAGGTATTGCTAAGCTTCTTATATTGAACTAAATGTAATTATGATCCAACGTTTATAACAGATAATTATGAATAGCTACACTGTAAACTAACGACCCAGAATTGATTTTAAAAATGAGCACAGTATTGCCAATACATAAAACAAATTACATGATAATGGTTACAAAAAACTTGATCGCAAACCGGATTGTAATTTATAATGCTAAACTTCTACAATACTTGGTAAAATCAATAACTGGCACTATACAAACACAAGTGTAAAGAATTTTCACAGAAAGACGATAATTTTTATCTAAATAGCGTGTTATGCGAGAATTAAATGTTCATTCAAGTGAATAAAAAGGACTTGCCTTGAAATATTAATTAACTAATGAACGACTGCTGTTAATAAGATTCTCTTTTTTAACTATAAAACGTATTAATCATGTCTTTCACTGTGTAATGAAAAGTCCCAATAAATAGAACATTTCAAGCCAATTCTTTTAGCCACAATTTTAGCTGAAGTAGGAAGTTAGAAGACGCGTTACGTAAGTATACATAAAAAGTTTTCAATAATCAATTGTAGTAAAGCATAAAAGTGACGCTGTATTTGCAGACAAAATTCTTCAAGGCTGAATGTATTATCAATCATGCAACAATAACCATATTTACGTCACAATCATTGGTCCTCAGCTCAGCCCACTCTTGCAATTTTCTCATCTATGATCGCCTGAGACCATAAGTGACTAGATATCAAAATTACTTTAAGCAACAAAGTAAAAACAATTCGAGAGAACACTGCTGTATATTTCAGTAGTGTAACAGTGTTTAGAATTTTAGGTATGCTCAAAGCTTGCAACTTATGTCAGAAGGTTCAACATACGGAGCATCGCCCACGTCTCATTCAAGCTCAAACCTAAATAGTAGTGGGATATGGACTAGGTAGCAGGAAGGTGGGTTGAACGACCCTAGGAGGGTGAGTGCATTCGCCCTACGTTGCATAAAGCGACCGATGACCGCAAAAAACCCGAAAGTTTAGGATTATGCAGGAGGCATGGCTGCTGGTAATATTTGGGAAATTCAGTAAAGTTCGTCATACGTCCTCATTTTACAACTACAAAAATAAAGAGCTGAAGATTCTGGGTTTTCACGTAGTAAAATTTTATGAATAAGACAATAAGAAGGATTTTTATGAAAAACCTTTATGGTAAAAGGTAATAAAAGATTTAAAGGTACCTAAAGGTACTTCACTATCACTACATAGTATAAAACAAAGTCGCTTTCTCTGTCCCTATGTCCCTATATCCTATATCCCTATGTATTCTCATATCTTTAAAACTACGCAACGGATTTTGATGCTTTTTTAACCGACTTCAAAAAAGGAGGAGGTTCTCAATTCGTCTGTGTTTTTTTTTTTTTTTTTTTTTTTTTGTGTGTATGTTACGCGATCAATCGAAGACGGCTCAACCGATTGAAATGATTCTTTTTGTGTTCGAAAAGTGATACCTCAGGGGTGGTCCCATAAAAATTTGGTGAGGATCTGATAAGAATCTTCGGAGTGATGAACAGAATTGCACTTCGAGACTGCAGCAAATTGCTCAGTTTTCGATTTCCACCAGTAGATTTGGCCCATAAACGAATAGTTACCGATAAATGGAATATCTGAAACCACCTTCTCATCAGAAAACTCTTCAATCAGTTACGATTACAGGTTACAATTTGAAGATTTTAGTCGAATATTTCGCCGGACTGGGTTTGAATGAATGTTGATAGAGAACCCTATCTTAAATGAAGTTCTGATGAGGATCTTCGAAGTGATGAACAGAAATGCACCTCGAGAGTGCAGCAAATTTCTCATTTTTCGACTTCCATCAGTGGAATTGGCCCATAAACGAATAGTTACCGATAAATGGAATATCTGAAACCACCTTCTCATCAGAAAACTCTTCAATCGGTTACGATTACAGGTTACAATTTGAATAAAATATTCGCTTTTGCCTCGCCGGACTGGGTTTGAATGAATTTTGATAGAAAACCCTATCCTAAATGAAGATCTGATGAGGATCTTCGGAGTGATGAACAGATCTGCACAGCGAGATTCAACAAATTGCTCAGGTTTCCATTTCCACTAATAGAAGTGGCCCATACACAAAAAGGATGAATGGGGCATCTGAAAACACCTTCTTATCACCAAACTTTTCAATGGGTTACGATTAGGTACAGGTTGCAATTTGAAGAAACAGTCGCTTTCGCCTCATGGAGTAGAATTTTCAGTGACAGTGGCACTAAAAATGGTTAAATAAAAAATAAATTAAAATTTAAAAAACCGACTTCAAAAAAACCTGAAAAGAAAAACTAACAAAACCTGAAAAAAAACCAAAACGTGAAAAATAATCCATTTCGGGTCACTAAGACAGCAGATAACTTAAACATAAGTACTTACTTGGAAGTCGGACTGGGTGACACCATGTTTTCTTTATACCTCTCAACATTCAATCTAACCCAGTCAGACTTCCAAGTAAGTACTTATGTTTAAGTTATCTGCTGTCTTAGTGACCCGAAATGGATTATTTTTCACGTTTTGGTTTTTTTTCAGGTTTTGTTAGTTTTTCTTTTCAGGTTTTTTTGAAGTCGGTTTTTTAAATTTTATTTTTAATAGATAGAGTTATTTAAGAGGAAGGTTTTTAGATATAATACATGCATAATACAGCTGTGCGAAGCCGGGGCGGGTCGCTAGTATATTCATAAAGCCTACCTGATGTTTGGAAAAAGATGTCTAGAACGATTGTTTGTTTAGAATATTACAATGTTTTTAAATGTTTTCAGGTCATATTTGTGAACAACAGCATTCAATAAGTACTGGCCATCTCAAATAGACAATCTGAATTCATTGGCGTAATGAATAAATTTGAATCTGTTCCTCTGGGAACGGTACTGGTTTCTTCAAATTCTCATTATTCATTCAATGTTTTGTTTATTTTATACTAGCGACCCGCCCCGGCTTCGCACGGCTGAATTGTGCATGTATTATATCTAAAAACCTTCCTCTTAAATAACTCTATCTATTAAAAAAAAGCATCAAAATCTGCTGCGTAGTTTTAAAGATCTAAGCATACATAGGGACATAGGGACGGCGAAAAGTGACTTTATTTTATACTATGTAGTGATGAAGTTAATAAAGTGTTACCCACGTTTTAACAAATCAGGTGGAGCAGAAACGTGCTTATTTATTAGGAAATAAGGAAAAGTTCAGAATATGAGGAAACAGAAATAAATACAAAAATTATTGTTTCTAACTACATATTGTTGTTACGCGTAAAGAAAATAATTCTAAATTTAAATTTTTGTATAGAATAATTTTAAATTTAGAAAGAAGTAGTATCAATCAGCGTGTTACAGCTATACTACATAGATCTAAGTTCACGAAGTAGATCACAAGTTGATAACATATTCTTACATTGACCCACATGTGGTGTTAAAATGCAATGGAATAGCAGTCATGGCTGCAGTCACGAGTGTGACCAGGTGCAAGACAAAAATGGTAGTGATAAATAACAGAAATACACGATTGAATGAAAAACAAAGCGTCAAGTAATTTCTAGAAAAAAAGAAGTAAGATGGCATTATTTTTTATTAATAAAAAAAAAGTATCACAGAAGATTTAATAATATTAAAAAAATATTGCAGAAGGCAAGGCGTAAGTGTGTAATAAAATTTCTAAATTCGTGAGACTAAATTCCTGGAATGATATTCGTTAGGTCTAAAAACGAGACATCTTGCACAGGGAGCGGATCAAATTTTAATGTTAAAAAGCACAAAGACGGAATATTGTGAAATTCCAATAGATTGGAATGTAGCGACGACGATGGAAAAGCCGGGCAAATAGCAAGTATGAAACAAATTGGTCTGCTTTTTACACAAAAACTTTTACCAAATCTAGAAACTAGTTTTCCTAGAAAAACAATAGAACAATTTACAACAAAATATTCCTACTTTTTAGACTAAAATAATAGAAAACAGGAACCACTATTTAGAAAATCGTCTAGTGTATTTATAGTAGCTACTTTAAACTAAAATAATAAAGGAAAGGAACCACTATTTGGAAAATCGTCTAGTGTTTTTGTAGTAAGTAGGTACTTTAGACTAAAATAAGGTATGAAAGAAACGACTATTTTGAAAATCGTCTAGTGTATTTATACTTGGTTTAACCGAAAATAATGTAAGTAAGGAACCATTATTTAGAAAATCGTTTGAGGTACTTTAGTCTAAAACAATGGATGCAAGGAAACACTATTTGGAAAATAGTCTAGTGGATTTGTAGTAGGTATTTTAGACTAAAATAATATCGGAAACAAACCACTATTTAGAAAATCCTTTAAGGTACTTTAGACATAAAATAATTTATGAAAGGCACCACTATTTAGAAAATAGTCGAATGTATCAGTAGTAGTGTATCTACTTGTAAATGCTGATACTTAACCTTAACCTAATCTTAAGAGAGGTTGGGTCCACAATAGATATTATCATTAATCACTATCTTATATCACGTCTAAGAACATGTTACTGCATGATTACACTCTACAATAATTCACACATATCCATTCACTTTGCTCTACAAAGTCGAGTTGATTACATTTACATATTTACATGACTTAGTTATAAGTTTAAAATTGTCTGTACAAGTAGTTTACACCAAATCACTACATAGTATAAACAAAGTCACTTCCCACTGTCTGTCCCTATGTATGCTTAGATCTTTCAAAGTACGCAACGGATTTTATTGTGGTTTTTTTAATAGATAAAGTGATTCAAAAGGAAGGTTTTGGTACATAAAACAAAACTACAAAGCGTACAGAGTTGGTTGCAACAGCTAGTATACTTATATATTATATCGTAACAAAGTATGTAAGTAACTATGTATTAGAATGATTTTATCACGTTTTTCTTAACCGAATAAATCGTGACCAAATGGTAGCTTAGTTTGTAAAAATTGATAAGCCAACTTCAAGCGGTATTGTTTTGACGTGACAACGTTTTATAAATTGGTTTGCCGGGTGACACTTCAAGAAACTGCGTTACGCTCCGCTGACGTTATGCGCTCACAATGAGAGCGAGTGAGAGGCACGCGGGCATGGTTAGCCCGCCTAAGAGCGAGAGAGACAGACATAAAAAGTGAAAGGCACGCGTCCCTTCCACTCGAGCACAGTTGTTGTCACGTAAAACTTTCGCCCGTATACCGACTTTACAGGCAACCAGTTTTTTATTTGAAACCTAGTTTCAATATACAGCATAAGCAAAAGATTTCAAAGAAATTAAAACACAACGAAAAAAATGTAAAAACAATAAAGAGGTAAGTAAACAGAGTAAGCAAACTAATTTAAATTAACCTTTAGGGAGCGTAACCGAGTCACTCTTCAGTCGAGTGTTGATTTATTTGCGATACAGTTACTAGGTGAATTTAATTTGTTATTGTCTGAAAGGAAAATTTTCAACATTTAGTTAGAAAATACATGAATATATCTTTAGTTAATGTACAGAATGCGTCATAAGTACACTATCAGTTTGCTACCATTATATTACCAACAAGTATTGGAGTTACGGCCTTCTTTTAATAGACGTTACACACAAACATAAGTTGGATAAAAGTACTCAGTGTGATTATTATTTTCAACATATTAGGCATGGTATTTAGTTGGCCGAGTGGTATAAGCCGCCACCCGCTACACCAACCGACGTGGGATCGATTTACAGGTTACATTGTTATGATGTTCAAATAGTGCTGCACAGGATTATAAACGTTACGGTGCCAGTGGACTTTTGAACGTTGATTGTATGTATGCCTTTGAACGGGTAGTATCGGGCGCCTACAAATTTTCTCTCTCATATTTCAGACAATTTACACAAAACCTTAAAGAAGTATAGGTACTTTAGGTACACCTAAACCTTCCTTATAAATTACTCCGTGAATTGGTGGCAACCTTATAGAAATCCGTTTAGTAGTTTTCGAGTTAATCGCGTTCAGACAGACAGTTCGATGCGGCAGGGGCGACTTTAGATAGAAAACTTTTCATAAGTATTATTTGAAGAGAGAAAAAAATTATTAGAAGCTTGTCTTAAGATACGTATTTGTAGAACTAGCTTGCATTATTATCCTATCGTATATTAAGTAGGTTATTTTTATTTACACATAGAAACAAACACATATAAGTTACAGAGAGAGGAAGGCCGGTATCTGACCTGTAAGTTTATCAATATCTGCTATCGCTAAGCTTAGCCGAGCATAGTAACTGTTGATTATGGACTGATAACCCATGACATGATGGATGCAACAACACCAAAGAAATTTAACATTTCAGTATTGACAGCGTAACAGACATAACATTTCACTTAATATTTTCAAACAGTTCCATCAAAATAATTGGATTCCAAGCTTTGCTATCGCTTTAATTGCTCTCTCTTTACCACTGGAATTTTAAATCTCCTTGATCAACACCCAATAGACAGGGTTCTATCGAAACGGATAAGATAGTAAATTTTCCGTTGCAAGTTTTTAAATAGTTTACAGATAAAGAGCAATGCAATATAGAGATCTATTTTAGAATCAATGTGGTCATAATGTGACGATTATATTGAACAATCTACGTCTAAACACTTGAGTTGTTTCGAACCAAAACTAATTAAGCCCAATAAGTCTAAATAAAAGCGTTTGAGCCCAAATAAAGCCTTTACTAAACTCGAAGTCAAAAGTCTAATGGGATTACCAAAGAGTTCTTAACTCGTTACGACCTTCCAACTTCAGTCTCTACTCAAATAACTGAGAATGAGAATAACTTGATGAACTAACTCATTTTGAACTTAACCTCTGTTAAAATATGTTTTACTTGTGTGTGGGTGATAGTTAATAATTTGAACGTTAATAATCACATCAACGCAATACAGCGGTTTATTCCACTTTGAGAACCTGAGTGATATCATCCAGGTGCTTACAGGAGACACTTTAGTGTCCTTTGAGCATCGGAGAAAATAAGTACCCAGGTTCTTAAAGGTGACTCCAATTTAGGGCTTAGAAGTTCAGGGCAAAGAATACGTTATTTACCTGGGCAAAAATTATATGGGGTTTGACCCGTATGTATGTAGGTGGGTATGTATATTCATCTGAAGTTTATCTGTTCCCGCATATCTTTTAGAGTACAAATCATAATTGGACCAATGTGGTGTCGTTAGAAGCATATTGATCGTCTGCTGGTTCGTTACAATGAAATGAATATGGTAACTAATATTATAAAATTTAAAGTTAGAATTTTTATTTGTTCTCACTCTTCACGGTTAAACAGCTGGACCGATTTAAATGATAATCGGCATAGTGGTAGTTTCGGGGATGGAGAAGGACATAGGATACTTTTGATCACGAAATTCCCGCGGGATCGGGATTTACGCGGGTGAAACCACGGACCGCAGTCAGTAGGAAATAAAGTCAAAAATTAAAAGAAAAAATTAAAAAAAGGGGCAGCGTTGTAGTTTTTGTTCAGGGTTTACATCCGATATGAGATTCATCTAACTAATGTTGTAACTTAGGTACACCTGAGAGGGTTACTAGAGTTACTACGCATCTACCTCCAAATTATGATTGACAGGAAATATAATTTCCTTATTAAGTAAGGAAATTATATTTCTTACTTACGTAAGTAAGTTAAAACTCAAATACTTCCACAATAAGAATAAAAGCCTTAGTACTTCCGTTTACGACTACTGAAACTCTTACAAATGAAATAGATTTTATCCTTGATTTTAATGGTTTTTCAATGTTGATTGAGTTCAGTCAGGTTATGTCGTAAAATGTCTTTAATGCTTTTAAAACCGACTTTATTGTTTTAGGTGTCGCGAGTACAGTTCACAAAGTTGCGTTATAAATGACGTTGATATTTCCATTACGATTTTACGACGCGACTGGCTTGTTTCAAGTTCTCGAAAAAGTATTTAATAAATCTCAAAATTGAAAAATAGCAAAGCAAAGTAGTTCTATTTTTATTTTTCATTTTGTATGTATTTATTAAGTAGTAAGTACTTTGTAATATTTTCATTTTTTTTTTATTATCTTTTTTTTTTTAATTTAAAATTAATCCACACACACAAAAATAGAAATAATAATAATATTTAAAAAAGCAAACAGGTAAAGAAAATAGATAATTTAATAACTTTGCACTCGCAATGATCGGGGTCAGGAGGACGATATCGCAGATTTTAGCAAAGTCTAATAATACTGAGCGGTGATAATGGAATTCTGTTGTTTTATCGTAAGTGCTTTATACTTTTTACAAACTCAAAACCTAATAATAAAATTTTCACCCTCTTCCTTACATTACGAAGCTTCAGGCTTCACGGTTCTAGGCTAAACTAGATCAGTCAACATTGACAGCAGTCATCATGACTTAATTATTTAATATTGGTTGGAAGAAAGATGGATGGACTGTACAGGATAAGATATGAGAGAGATGAATGTGAACGATGAGATGACGGCTAATAGAGGTAAATGGAAAAAGAAGACATACAGGGTCGACCCCGCAAATAAATTGGGACAAGGGCCTGTAGAAAAAGAAAAATGGTTGGCCTAAATAAAAATTTGACAGATGTTAAATTAAATGAACAACACGAATCGCGAAATCTCTGAAACTACAAAAGCTACAAGTCTGAAACGACGTAGGCGCGAAATGAAATATTTTTTGGAAATTTGACCTATAAAGGGGCAAAAAGGGCTGTTAAAATTTATAGTTCAAAGTAACTGTTATGTAATTTGTGTTTGTAGAAAATCAATATCACTTTTAATAAGACACTAATGCGGGAAAAACCGCGGAGCAAAGCCAGTAATTTATAATATCGATAATAAACGTAGATGTGAACGCGTGTGTGTGATGAACACAGGGTTGCGGGTTCGATTCCCGCCTCAGACAAGTATTTATGCGTAGATATTTGTCTGTGGTCTCGTTGTTTCTATGTATTATAAGTATATATTATAAAAGAAAAATATATTATAAGTAGTATATCCGTTGTATAGCACCCATAACACAAGTCTAGTTACTTAGCTTGGGGCTAGATGGCGATGTGTAGAATGTCCTGCAGTATTTTTTATTTTTATTTATTTATGTTACTGATGTAAATCAACGTTTTCATTACAACCTTCCTTTTATAATCGAATATATTTTTTATAACTCGGACGCTAAGTTCCGTTTCCTTTCGTCAGAATGTTCAGTAAATTGTATTGCTTTTATGGGTGCTCCGCCCTAGCTTGGAAGTACTTATAGTCAACGTTTTGGGGTCACGCCAAATGTTATAGGGCTCTTGATGGGTGTTACGGAGTTACAATGCAATATCGTCTTGTATAGCTTGGCCATTTATGCGATACCTCCCTTATTCTCATAGGAACTGCGAAATAAGTTTTGATGCCATTTCGTCAGTTATTCTTTGTTTTATCAAACTTCTGCAAACAGAAGAGGCATTATGCGAAACAGTCACATTATTTGTTAGGTATACAGGAAGTTAAACTTGAATTTATTTTAAAAACTGTTTTACAATATTTGGTGATTTTTGAAAACTTTAGTAAAGCTTCCGAAGCGTTAGTGATTTTTAAAGTCAAAGCCAATTTTTTTATTCGTGCTTTTAAGTACATTTTGTACAATGATCACTTAAAAACTAAGTTAGGATGTGTGCCTTCGGTAAGCGCCCACCAATGAGAAGGTACAAGAAAGTCGTTGGGGTTAGTAATTAGCAATACTGTGCATTGTACCTTCCACTAATCTTCAATTCATTCTTTGATTTGGCATGTATAAATATTAAGACTTATCTGTTCATGTACCTACTTTGATAAAAATAACGATAATTATAAACAGAGAAAGTTATAAAATACCTATTATTAACCTAACAAAATATATTTGGGAACAAGACATTGAATAGTTCGCGGCGCTGGCAAAGATGTCGAGCCAGATAATTGACCCTGACACAATGGCCAAATAAACATATACTGTGGCAATTAAACTATTAAACGTTCTATATGTATGACTAATAAAAACAATTTACAGGGTTATTGGTAACTATGCTAACAAACGGTTGAGGGCCACTTCTGTGCACCTAACCAAACAACAATTTTTTTTCTAAGACTTTTGGAAATTCGAATATCTTTTTTTGAAAATTTTGAGGTTAGGTTTACCTGAAAATCAGCTGCTCCTTACACGGAGAGGTCATTAACCTAAGAGATTATACTCATTCTTTAAGTTTTATTTACTGTTTTAAGTTAGATTGACTTCTGCTTTAAAAAATCAGCTTATTTACATAAAATCAAGATTTTTCATTTTTTTTTTTCGAATTTTCAAAAGTCATAGAACAAAAGTTGTTTGTTTAGGTGCACAGAAGTAGCCCTCAACAGCTTGCTAGTTAGCTACCAATAACCCTGTATAGTGAAAGTTTTAGACCAAACTTTTGAATGGCGATTTTAGTAATAGAAGTCGAATTTATTGAACATTACGTAAACATAGTCGCAAAAACGTACGGCAACCTTGACCGAGCTTCATAAGACGCCTCGTTCATTATCATTCGACAAATATTATGCGTGAATTAAATAGGTATCCCGATCATAACATTCATCTATTTGCTTTTCACATTGCAAATCACGTTTTCTGATAAGGATAAGACATGTCAGAGGGTAAGTCAGAGAGTAGTAATTGATAACAATTCGCGGCATTGCATAAGTTTAGCCTTCAGTGAAAGATGTGTTATGAATGTAATGGAAAACGAGGATAAAATAGCGAAGGTTAAGAACGATTCAGTATGACAACTAATAGAAGTGAATGGAAGAAGAAGACATGCTGCACCGACCCCAAATAAATTGGGATAAGGGCAAGCAGAAGAAGGACAATTCAATATTTTTAGACATTAAAAAATGTATCGTTTCAAATGTTAGGAACTTGTACAAAATGTTTCTAAAGAAAAAAAGTTTACGTTTAACAAAGGTATCACTTTACAAAGAACATCCAATTTTAATGATACAGTGATTGAATTTCATAACCATAAACGAAAAATATTTCGGGTCGATATTTGAACTACGATAACGGTAAACAAATTCAGAGTGAATGTAGTAATTAAACCTAATAGGTCCAATAGAGTAATTACAATTACAGCGTAGGTAGAACTAGAACTGCAAATGGTTACATGAAATAAAATAATAAAAGTAGTGTTGTAACGGGAGTGGTAGGTATATAGGTAGATCAAGATAAATGTGATAGTATGAGACTTTAAAGAGATTTAAATAGTCATAGCCATCACATTAATGATATTCCACAGTTTGTTAATGTCAAAATGGGATCTCACCCGGTATAAAATGTTTGCTAAAGAGCCGGCTCAGATGTTCGCTCTATACCATTTAGTTTTGAAACTTTTTGGAGCAGCTCTAAATGTTACGTACGAGGCACTATTGTCTGGCATCGTAAAACAAGGTTATGACAGTAGACTACTTCATAAAAACTTACGAACATTTCCACAAAATAGTAATTAAAACGTTTACTTACCTTAACTGGGTCAATAAACATTGTTTCTTTACCTAGGGTATTATACATTTAATAAATCTTCCTGAAAGAGAACACTTAAAAACAAGATTTCCAAATCGAAAATTCGATGGAAAAATGACATGTTCAATTTTCTTAATCTATTTCTTATTCTAATCCTACCTTATGATGTAGTTCACACAGACGATGCTGATCGGTTTCTGCTGCTTGTCTGTGATTAACGTCGCCTGGGTTTGGACCCAGGCAAAGCCGCCTGTCTTTGCCAGGAAGCGGTACTGCCCTGTCTCGCATTGCCCTTTGGAGAACACTGGAACAAAACCATAAGTAAGATTCTTAACTAACATTTCCAAAGACACAATGCCAAAAGGGGGTTATTTTAAACATTCGACTCAGTGTCTGAAATCGCGAACTCGAACGATCTGCTATATACTACTGATATACTGCTGATATACTGAATACTGAATGAAATTAAAATTATAAAACAATATTCAATGAGATTACATACTTGATCTATTAGAAAAAAACACATCAAATAAATTATTATTTCTCGAAATTAAACAAAGGTTCATTAATGATCAATAATATTGCCAACGCTAAAATGAAAGATAAATTGTCTAATATAATCGACGTTAATAAACTATTTACGGGCCTTACTGTCCTTGTAAGATTTACAACCAGAAACAAAGACAATAATGAATCTTGATACAATATTTATTTCTAGAAACATTTTTTATAATAAAGTCAGATCGCATCAAAATATCAAATAAGTACACGACATGATCAAATTGCATCCAATAAAAAATATTGGATTTGTTTGATGGAAATCTATACTTTGAGAAAACGTGAGTATGGTTTATCAGTATCAGCCAGAAGAAATGAAAACGTGGTTTTGGCAGAGTTTGTTATAAAATTCTCGTGTCGCGGTGTTAGTTAGGAAACTCCACCCAAACGGCTGATCCGATTTGTATGATTTTGTTTGGTGTAAGTATATTTGTTAGGTCTGAGAATTGAACAACATCTTTTTTTCCTTTATTTTTCCTTTTTATATATTTTATTGGAAATGGCAAAACAACGTTTGCCGGGACAGCTAGTTTAGGTATAAAAATAAATAGTGATAAACTAAGCTCAATATACAAGGAATGTGAACACAATCCTATATCGTGGAGAAACAGGTTCATAAGTCGAGATACGTGGACTTAAGACCATCCTGGACGTAGTTTGTTACACGGAATGACATTTTCCGAGTTTTCTGTACCAAGTATGAGTTCCTATCTTGTATATAACTTAGTTTAGGCCTGTAACATGCTTTATATTTGCTGAAATTTTGATATATTTACATAAATCAAAAAATGTTTCGAATTAATTATGAGTTCAAGGCGCAGAAACCTTAGAAAATACTAGGAATAAATCATTAATTCTGTACCCCAATAGTTACCAGTATTCGTTCATCGCTAGAAGCAAGCATAAAAAATCTTGTTTATGAAGATTCCGCTCTTTCTTAACTACTACAATCTAAAATATTGGTCAACAGGAGAACACAAGTAACAATTAAGTTATATGAATAAAAAATAACAAAGGAAAAAAACATAGCGAACATCTTGAAATACCAATATTTCAAAAATTTGTTTAAGTATTCTGTAAGTTTCAGATAGACTTCATTATTCGTTTGACTTAGAAATATTGAAAGATTTTTCTATTTCCACTTCAACAAAACGAAAATATACAGACCAACTTAACCGGAAGAGAGCACAATAACTTACAGATATGTCCAATATCAAATATGAGAGGGAACTAATAAAGATTAATAGCAATAACACACGGGGCGCAAGGATCGTAATAAGAACCAAGCCTTTGGGAGCTGTTAATCTCAGCTATACAAAGCCTACAGTATATTTTTTTGTTATGTGACCATAGGGAGCTTACGCGTCGATTAATAGCAGAAGAATTTATTCCACACGTAACAAATCGAGGATCAGACCTAAAGCGAGAATTTATGATAATTATATCAAAACGATTTGAAAGCTTTGGTATAGAGACGATCATTTCACAAATAACACATGGAGAATAATATGATTAGAAATTACAGTGGAAACTACTAATCGATTCTTATTGTCTATAATATGTTGTTGCAAGTAACGTGACAACAGGATCAATGGCAGATTGTGTTATCATTACATAGCATGGTAACTAGATATAAGTATTTTTTTATCATTCATAATGTAACAGTAGAATATATTCTGTAATAGAACTACAAATAATTAAACAGTGAAGAATTGCTTCACATAATCGTACATATAGTTTGAAAACATTGTGATGATTCGGCTGCCTCTAACTAAATAAAATAAATAAATATTGCAGGACATTCCACACATTGCAATCTAGCCCCAAAATAAGTAACTTAGAGTAGTGAGAACTTAGAGAGTACTTAGAATAAGTGCTAGACAACGGATATACTACTATTATGATCTTCCCGCAACTTCAGTCTAGTGAAAATGGTGTTTAAAACAACAGCGAAATATCGAGCTCCGCATGATAAAAATAAAAGACATGGAAAATATCTCGTTCAAAATAACTTTAATATTGAACACTTTAAAAGTTGACAGTACAAGGAAGCGACTGCATTTAACAAAAGGTTGAGCCAAATTTCAGATAGACTACTCAAATCCAAAATAGTTGGAATCTAGCCAACCACTGCGGTTACTAACTAGAGAAAAGCAAACAAATAAAACATTAAGATCGCCAACACAACTGCAAAACTGTATCATTTTAAATGCACCTTGAGCTATATTCTAAGCTAGCAACGCTCGCGGTTTAATCCGCGGAAGTCCATACCGCAGGAATACCCACTTGGCACAATGGTCACCATGCCGGATATTTGGAGTTTTTTTTACCAATTATTGCTACCGGTGGGATATTCTATGGAACGTCTACCCCATATATCCCTACTGATCCGCACTGGTAGGATAACTTTTTTTTCCAAAAATCGGTACCGCTTGTTATACAGGGTGAATTTTTTATGTGGGCCTTCAGGGCTATATCCTAAACTATGATAGATAATGAAAAATGCTGAAAGGAGTTGCGTGCCCGATTTTGACAAAAACTAAAACTGCATCATTAGATTTTTGAAAAAGTCCCTACCCTAGCCGGGAATCGAACCTGTTGATTTTGCAAAAAAATAATCAAAAAAAATGGCGATGTGTGGAATGCCCTGCAATATTTATTTATTAAATATGGGGATCAAATGTAGGCTAAGTTACTTTAGACTTTAGGGTATCACAACCTATCTCTATATCTCCATTTCTTTCCAAATCCTGAGAACGTGAAGTAACAAACATAAACTTGATTCCCCTTATTCCAAAACGAGGTTTAAGAATAGTCCGAGATGTGGATTTAAACCTTGGTGCAGACACAGATTTAATCGTGAACTGTAGTCTAAACACTTTCCCTATGGATTAAATCTGTGTCTAAATCTAAGGTTTAAATCCACATCTCGGACTATTCTTAAACCTCGTTTTGGAATAAGGGAGTATGAGTTTACACACAACCAACCGCATATAGCTTTTTTATCACAGTTGCTCATAAAGTGGATCTTATTAAACCGCTTTTAGGCTCATAATGCAACGTATTATACACGCGTGCGATAAAACAAAATCCAACTAGTGGTAAAATAATACGTTATCCCGATAAGTCAAATACGTATCTTACTGCTAATGACATATTAGGTAGATGAAACATTTTTAATTTATCTGGGTTATACTGTTTTGATGTTTAGAAAAATGGTACCATCAAAGAGTTTTTAAGCCTTGCTGGCTTAGAACTCTTTGTTGGTACCCTTTTTCTTCTTTTCAATAGGTTGTCTGAAGTCTGATAACGAACGATAATTTTACGTGTTATCGTCTTTGAAAATAATTAAAAATTGAGTTTTGTTTTTTCTTTAGGTACATAAATATATTTTTTCCTTACCATTATATTCTGTTTTTAACCGCCGACGCAAAAAGAAATGAAAAAACCCTAAAAAAATATTTTATGTCAGACGAGGCTGTATAGGTTAAAAGTCTTTTGCCTAGCCTTTCGGGAGTGTAATTAACAAAAAATAGTAAACATAACCTAAGATTCTTAAAAACTTTATATTATTTTAGCAAGTATTTTTTTTATTCGCAATTGTGATAATAGCTTTTGTAAAGTCATCATTCTAATCGATACTGGATTGATTCTAATATTACTCTCGAAATCGATATTCACTTAGCCAAATTCGATAACAATCTTTATCGAGTCGATCAATGAAAAACAAGTTCGCAATGCAATTTTACTAAGTGCTGAATATTGTTCAAGTGTGTAAGTTTCCACGCAGTGTTGCCAACTCTACGTCTTTTTACGTAGATCTACGTACTTTAGGCCTCTCCTGCAAAAATACGAATCTGTCCTGGAATCTACGTATTTTCTATCAATTTGTAAAATAACAAAACTCATAGCTGAATGTGCATAATTTCCTTTTTATTCGCGAAAAAAAATTTAATATACGTTCCGTTTTATACTAAAGCACACTCGCTTCGCCAACACAATACTACTTTCGTCATTATTTTTAAACACAAGTGAAACAAAGTTCTCATTCCATAGAGCTGTGACTGTGTAAAACGAAAAGGTAGATTTAACTTAAAAGTATTTCGATTCGACGGAGTTACTGTTGTTTTATTGTTTTGATATCTATCAAATTTCAATTTAATTGAACACAACTGAGGAAATAAACAAAAGAAAGAATTAGGTACGGTCCACGCGCAGGTTAGATTAAAACACTCATTTTATTTCTATTTTGAGTGAAATGTCAGAAAAAAGTACGTAGATCTACGAACTACGCATTTTTCAAAATCCGAGTTGGCAACACTGACTTTCACGTACTTATTGTTGAGAGTCAGGTTTTTCTCTGATTGTATCTAAGCATAAACAGTTTTATAGCGTACTAAACACGGCTAGATGTTTGCCAAGGTGAACAAATTTCGTTCAAAAAATTCTCTCCATCCTAATGCGATATATTTTCGTTAAAAGCAACCCACTTAGGTACATATTCGGAAAATTTATTCCCGTATTCCGCAATCTTCTCATTTCTCCAACTTTTTGAGGTAAACAAACTTAGGCAACTACATTCAGAAAGGAACTTTTTCAGAAACGTCGCGTCGAAGGAAAAAATGGTTTCCAAAGTTTTCCTCTTCATATGTTTACTTAGACGAAAGCAAGATAGTTTGAAATCTAAAAGAAGTAATTTACTGTAAAAATGACCTTTCAGACTGGAGTCATCGAACTTAGTTTTACCTACAGGCTACAGGATCTTATAAAGCAAAGATCCGACTTGAGAAATTCTATGCGGGTTTGAAAGTTAAAAACTTTTCATTGTTAAACAAAAAAGTAATAATTTATGTAACAAAATGGAACCCTATACTTTGAGTAAAGATTAGTGTTGCCGATTGATAGTCGAATTGCTGAATAATCGATAGTCTATCGATAGTTCATTAAAAACCGATAGTATTAGATAGCCTATCGATTATCAATAGCTCAAAATGAGGCAATACTATCGATACTATCGATAGTGTTGTTGCTCGTAAATAAAACTATCGATAGTTTTTT
Source organism: Idaea aversata (assembly GCA_907269075.1). Taxonomy (NCBI): domain Eukaryota; kingdom Metazoa; phylum Arthropoda; class Insecta; order Lepidoptera; family Geometridae; genus Idaea; species Idaea aversata. The sequence goes on from OU026100.1 coordinate 5,451,761, forward strand.
TATTTACGAGCAACAACACTATCTTAGTTTACTCTTCGATAGTGCCACGTTTTGAGCTATAGATAGTATCGATAAGCCAATCGATAGTAGCTTTTTCAGATAAAAACTATCGATATTTCGGCAACACTAGTAAAGATATCCGACCGCCTCATTAAAATTGTTTCCAGTTCGTTTTCCTTACAAGTCATTATATGTAAGATCATAGTAGGCCTAAAATTGGGTGGAGTCAGTATTAGCATAAAGTACGGCCTTTCAGGTATTTTAGGCTTCGAAGGGTAAGGTTATCTCGAAGTCGTATCTATGATGCTACCTACGTTATGTCAAATATGTATTTAGGTATTTAGTATCTGGGTTAAAAACAGAATTATCAATGTAGAGATGAATTAAAAATGATTACAAGGTGTTTTGTAGGATTAACAATAATTTGGTAAAGGACACAATAGATTAGTTTTTTGTAAGTAAACAAGTAGGTAACCTATTTACGACTACTTACAGACGTAGTCGAATTTTATAATTATATTTGACAGAAAAAAATTTCTCCAGTATAAAAGTAAATGTCACATAAATTTTCGATTTTTTTAATCGACTTCAAAAAAGGAGGAGGTTCTCAATTCGGTTGTATGTATTTTTTTTCACCAAAAACCAATAGGTTCGGGTACCTAATTAATTAGTGTTTTGATTTAAATTTGTTTTTTATGATAACAAACAAATTAATTTAACATTTACAAAAGCTGGAAATCTAATTTTCTGTCAGACAGAATTATAAAATTGTATGTCTGGCTGCAGTAATGCACATTCTACTTACTACATAGATGACAAATACTAAAGTCATTTATAATACTAAAAAAAATATTTTAAGGGTTTTAAGGGTAAATATTATGTAACTAGGCCTTATTATAGGCCTTTTTTTTTTTTTTTTTTTTTTGTTAGCCTATATCGTCCCACTGCTGGGCAAAGGCCTCCCTAACATCTCTCCAAGCATTTCGGTTCTGGGCAAGGTTTATCCAGTCTGTGTCAAATGCATCAAGATCGTCACGCCATCGTTTACGGGGTCTGCCTCGATTCCGACGTCCGTCCTCCGGCACCCAATGCGTGACGACCCTAGCCCACCGGTCGGGATTCATTCGACTCACGTGACCCGCCCAATCCCATTTGAGATTGGCAGTTTTACTCCCTACATCGGCTATCCCCGTCTTCGAGCGAAGAGTGGGTTATTATAGGCCTAGGTACATAATATATAATATTTAATTAACTGCGTATTAAATACTTTACTTATGAAATAATTTACGGTAAAAATTAATGATAGCATTATCAAATATATATAATAAAATTGATATTGATGATAAACCCAACTTAATTATGCTAAACTTTTCCAATATAACTTCCTCCAATAATGTTAAATGTTTAATTAGGCTAATTAAATGTTTTTTAATGTTATCGTAAGAATTATATGGGCCAGACAAAACTTCGATACAACCTTATTCCAAAACGAGGTTTAAGAACCGTCGTCGTAGATCCACATTTAAACCATAGTCTAAAATAAACGTTAGGTATATAACGTTAAACCTTGGACTATTTTTAATCCGCATTAAATAACGTTTATTAAAGACTATGGTATAAATCTAAATCTCGGACTATTAAAACCATTAGATATTTATTTTTAACATATTATGATAGGTCAGCGTTTGACCACTATAATACCCGCCTGGTAGGTGACGATGCTGCCTAAGATGTAGCACGCTTTCCTAGAAGATACCTATTCACTCGCGACTTGAAGACCCCCAAATTGAACACGTCAGGAAAGACAGATAGGCAACTGATTCCATTCCATTAGACATAGATTTAAAATAAACGTTATTTTAGGATTATGGTTTAATCTGAATCTCAGATTATTCCTTAATCTTGTTTTGGAATAAGGGAGGTGTTTATAAATTCAAAATAACAATAAATTGATAAATAGATTGAAAATGAAATTATTATGGTTTATTCTAAATCTCAAGATTATTCTTAAATCTCGTTATGGAATAAGGGAGAAGATGTTCATAAATTCAAAATGATTCCATATTAACGGGTGAAAAGTCAATACCTCTCCGATAATTCTTATCGTTCTCAACTATAGAAATCAAATAACATGATCAATGTTTCTCTACGCATCTTATTATTTATCAGATGCGTGCACGCAACATGAAATATGAGCAACCGTAGTTTTTGATATGATAGTCACTATACTAATTAGCAAATATAAATTAATTCGAAATTGATTAAATAATTGGTCTGCTGGGTCAAAACTGTAACGGAATTTTTTGTTCAATTAGATTAACAACACTGAACAAAATAATAAGGAAGTAAATTAGATAAAACAGTCTAAAGTTTAAAATAAAAAGATGCCAATACAAATCATTAACAAAAATTCCATGCTTGATTAATTTACTCCTGAAATATAATTTAGACGAATTCAAAAGAAACCAAACGAATGTTATAAATATAACTTCACTCGAATGAAAACCTAGGGTTTCAATTCAAAGGAATATGCTCTACAAATATTGTGTGCCGAGAAATATAAATTGTAATAATTTATGATTTCGCAGGTGTTAAGGTCGATGACATTACGAAACAAGGCCAGAATAATAATGATTCCAGAACCATAGAATCAAAAGAAAACAAGTATCGTAAAAATTATAAAATATTACAACAGAAAAGAGGTTAAATGTTCCGTAAAAAATGTTTTTTTAACGAGACGTTTAATTATACGTATCCATATTTAGAGTACTTTACTGTGAGTGAAATGGGACAGGAAAATGATGTTAAGAAGGACTCGTCGGTGAATTCTTTTAGAACTAATAAACTCGAGTTATGGCTCAAGAACTTCCTTAATGTAGTTACAAGAATTACTTGGAAAATGAAGACAAATTATTAGGGTTGCAAATTATTTTGAGACAAATACAATCAGTTTTAGAGCGTAGATAAAATTACTTGGTAATCATTGAGGTAGGCAACGAAATACAAATATAAACTATTAGTTTTACGAACAGTAAAGACCTCACAATCACAAAATATGAGGAGTTTAGTGTGAGAAGGTGGTTCTAAGTGCTCCATCAATCCTTTAACCTCCACTGGTAGAATCAAAGGTGAGCAATTTACTGCAGTTTGAGGAGCTATTCTGCTCATCACACCAAAAATTTTTGAGACCAACTTAAAGTTACTTACTAACTTTCAATTTTTTTTAAAACTATCGATATCGGGTCGGCGAAGATATCTAGTAGCCCCTTTTTTGGGCGAAATACCCCTCTAATCAAACATTCCCGACGACAAAAGAAATTCTATTAAATCTTCAAACCTGTATATCAAGTTTCATCCAAATCGGTTGTAGAATACAACCTGTAGAGGAGTACCAGCAAACATACATACAAACGTGGCAGAGGAAAGTAAATGTTGTGAGACCAAAGACGCATGTCGCTCAATGAAAAGCGTTACCTATAGGTAGGTACCTACTATAAAATCAAACAAAATAGAACATCACAAACAGAAAAAGTCCAAGTAAACGCACATTTCATAGATGACCAATAAAATAACCGTAAACAATCAATTGAAACTTTCAAGCGCCGTAATAAAGACAAATCACGGGGTCAACATCCGACGAATACTCGAGGTCGTGCTAAAAATTTCATCGCATTAAATTTAAAATCAGCCATCACTGAAAATGAAAACGAACGACGAATAGTGGTCGTAAAGATTCAGAAAAATCTAGTCAACAACGGTGCGTCATAAAATGTTCCACGAACGGTAGGATTGTGGGCCGCGTCGTAAAAACTAGCGCTTGTTATCCAGCTCGCCAAAATTGAAATGAGACAAGTGGAGACAAAACATACAATAATAAAGACGAGATACCTACTTGACTGCGAAAGCCGTATCATCGAATTTTGTTTCTTCGAAAACTTTTCATCGATATACACACATCAACAAAGTCTAGGGAACACGGGCAGGTACAATCGTTTTTTGGGGAAAAATTGTATGTTTTTTGGGTTTTTTGTCTTGAGTGTTATATGTCAATAGAAGCGTCTCTAATACTGAAGGTGGACCAACAGATGGCTAAAAAGTTACTAAGAGTAATTTTTTTATTAAATTTTAACGTGTCTATAAATGTTTTTATTAAAATAAACTTGTTTAGTTTCTCAGTTTCGGCACTATTTCAGTTTTCATACTAATTTTCATTTTTTTTCCTATGGCAACCTTTTCATAAAGTCTCAGCATTAAAAAGAGTATAAAATTCCACTTCTATTGACATACAACACTCAACACAAAACACCCAAAAGAATACAATTTTCCCCCAGAAAAGACCATCTTACCCGTGTTCCCTAGGCTTTGTTGATGTGTGTATCTATATTGCTCTCTATCTCTAATCGCTCAGTTTCTCACAAGCGACAAAGTAAAAGCAACAAATGCATTTGTGGAAAAATTTACTTCTTGCTTTCTGTGTTTTTACTTAAGAGGAAAGGGTACCAGAACTCTTCCCATACAAACGTAGTCGACTGTTTTCTCCCTCGATAATGACACTAGTAAAAAAACCCATAACAGCTATGACTATTTTTGACTATTCCCAAAATGTCTTGTTTTTTTTTTCATTTTCTAATTATGATAGAAATTAAGGATAAAAAAAACAAAAAAAAAACAGGGGCATGGTCATGGCAGTTATAAGTTTTACGCAACAAAAATATTTGCTATAGTGTCATTATCCAGGGAGGAAACAGTCGACTACGTTTGTATGGAGAGAGCAACGGTACATTTCCCTCTTAAGTGTTATAATTTTCTATGTTTTAATTATATGCTGTGGAAATAAAGCGTGTATCTGGTTTTTGGCGGGAACGAGCCAACAACATGTCGTGCTGCAGTTTTATTTACACGAAACTTAGTTGTAAACCGAGTTAAATTGTATAATTCCGGTGGAAAGTTATCTAATTTAGTTCCGTGAAAGTGCACAAGTGTAGTGAAAGTAAAAATCAGTGTCAAACATGGACTTTTCTCGTTGCCTCCAAAATCTCCTACAAGGTTATAGTAAAGTAGCCACCGCTTTACTATGACCCCTGACTTGACAAACTGTGACTTGACGACTTGACCATCTTGAAACACTTTGAGCCCGATTTCTGTAAATCGGGCCATAACTTGATGCAAAATATTACTTGATACTGGCTATATGCACAAACCGTGCGAAGCCATAACTGAAGAAAAAAAAAAAAAAGCGTGTATCTATCTGCGACGCCTTATTAAATCGACTTATTGTTACAGCGATGTTACGTTACATGGAAAAACTGGACTGCTGCGACCTTACGAATTTCGATGTAAAGAAACACCGTAGTGACAATACGTCGATTAAAGCAGAAAAGGAGATATCTCTGAAAAGTTCTCGAAGAAACGAAATTCTATGATGCGGCTTTCGCACCCAAGTAGGTAATAAAAACTGTCTATGCACAGACTATGTAAACAAGAACTTTCGTTGCCTAAATTATAATTCCTAGAATCGTTAGTACCTATTATACATAATATACCTTTGAAGTCTTACGAAATAATGAACACATCTACATCTCTTTAGCTTTATAATCACTACATAGTACAAAGTCACTTTTTCTGTCCCTATTTCCCTTTGACTGCTTAAATCTTTAAAACTACGCAACGGATTTTGATGGGGTTTTTTTTAATAGATAGAGTGATTCAAGATGAAGGTTTATATGTATAATACATGCATAATATAGCCGTGCGAAGCCGGGGCGGGTCGCTAGTAATATTATAAAGCTAAAAAGTTTGTTTGTTTGTTCTCAAAATCTCGGGAACTACTGGTTCGAATAGAATAAATATATTGTTGTGTTGGATAGTCCATTTATCGAGGAAGGTTATAGGCTACTTTTTATTCCAATATTCCCACGGGATCGGGTCTTACGCGGGTGAAACCACGGAGCGCAGCTAGTCTATCCTAATATTATAAAGCTGAAAAGTTTGTTTGATTTTAACGCGCTAATCTCAGAAACTACTGGTTAAAATTGAAAAATAATTTTTGTGTTGGATAGTCCATTTCTCGAGGAAGGCTATACGCTAGTTTTCATTTTGATATTTCTACGGGATCAGGACTTACACATGTGAAACCGCGGAGCGCAGCTTTTAACTTTATAAAGCTGAATAGTTTGTTTGTTTAAACGCGCTAATCTCAGGAACTACTGGTTCGAATAGAATAAATATTTTTGTGTTGGATAGTCCATTTATCGAGGAAGGCTATAGGCTACTTTTTATTTTGATATTTCCACGGCATCGGGACTTAAGCGGGTGAAACCGCGGAGCGCAGTTTTTAACTTTATAAAGATGAATAGTTCGTTTGTTGGGTTAAACGCGCTAATTTCGGTAACCAATAGGTCGAAATGAAAATATATTTTTGTGTTGGATTTGATAGTCAATTTATCGAGGAAGGCTATAGGCTACTTTTGATATTCCTTAAGGGGATATACGCGGTTGAAACCGCGGGGCGCTGCTGGTCTTATAATAACTTTTGATAAAGCTGAATCCAAAACAGTTTAACGGCAGACTGAATATCTGTTCATTAACGTTGCTTAATGAACACTTTACATATTCACGCAATTCTGAATAACACATAAAGATAGGAAGTACCTAAAGATAAATGGAAACCAACTTTCTATCCATATAAAATGCTTTGTCCTGACTGACTGACTGACGGATCAACGCACAGCCTAAACCGCTGATCGCAGAGACATGAAACTTGGAGGTTGTGTTCTTTGTATGACGTAGGTATCCGATAAGAAAGGATTTTCCGAAATTATACCTTTTAGGGGGTGAAAAAGGGGGGCAAAGTTTGTATGGGACTACGTGATTCCTTGTTCCAATCTATTGCTTCAAATTTTCGACTTCTACGTGGACGTAGTCGCGGGCAAAAGCTAGTCAATGTATACCTACAACACGCAGTAAAAGTGTCTAATAAAAGCTGTTTAGGGCCGGAATCGAACCTATTTGAATAATCCATTAATAATACAAGAATGCGGGTTCTTGTAAAATGTAAAGGCAAGTTTAGAAACGGAAATCATACGGAAGTCCGGATTAAATACAAGCACATATAGGAAGTTACTTGAGATATTGACTGGCAAGTAAGAGCAGATACTACAATATCGGCGTTTACAGACGTATTGGCGTTTACAGAGATGTATTGTATAGTTGAGATCTATTGATACGTCATAAGACTCAAATTATATATATAACAAATTTCAAAGCGTGTTCAACGCGTGTGATGCGCGTGGTCGACGCGTGTCATCTGAACACGCCCTGACGCGGGTGAAACCGAGAGGCGAGGGTATTGAAATAAGAATTAATAAAAGGACCGTAATAAATTCAACGTAAGGTAAAGAAAGGTAGATAACATTCTCAGTATCTACGAGTGAATAAATTACCTGTTTATCTACTCGCTACGTGTAATATTTGTCACGTTTGTTTACGTACCCGTTACGTCTGAACGATATTTTAGTCGGCAATGCGACCTCTCTAGCTGCCCGAAGGTCTCGTTCATCGAAGACATTTCGCGGTATGTAAGTATGCCAACACGTCTACAGTGTTCGAAAAGATGTTACTCGAAATCATAGCCCTCCAGCGATTCTTGGGGTTGCCAGACGTAAGAAAAATGCTCCATGTGCAAAAAATATATAAATTATTTCACACATTACAGATTACTCGATTTACGCTACAACTCATTTTTTTTAGGTAGTGTAAGTAAGTAAGTTAGTCAATTTGATTAAAAAACTAAATACTTAATTAATTTTGTAGATTTTTTTTAATAATTTATAAATGTACGAGATTTTGTACTGAAAGTACGAAATGATAAGCAACCTTGGTAGGTACGAGAAAAAGAAACCGGCATCTGGCAACACCGCCGATTCTTGTGAGAATGTTCCCATTTCCCGAGTTAAGTAGCAAGCACGGACCAAATAAATTGGATTTAGGATAGAATGGATTAAATTACCAACCGTTTTATCGTTAAACGTCCCTTGCTCTTGTCACTATTACGGTCTTTTATTGCTTACTGAAGATGTTATACAACGAAATAACTTTGATTTCCAGGAAGTTGAGAGGAATTAGCTCCGACTGAATTTAAGTCCCATATAAGACATTCACAATAAGAGAGAAAAAAATTATAAATTAAAAAAAACCGCCCAAGTGCGAGTCGGGCGCACGAAGGGTTCCGTATACAGGGTGAATTTTTTATGTGGGCCTTCAGGGCTATATCCTTAACTATGAGAGATAGCGAAAAATGCTGAAACGAGTTGCGTGCCCGATTTTGATAAAAACTAAAACTGCATTATTAGATTTTTGAAATTACCCTAGCCAGGAATCGAACCTGTTGATTTTGCAAAAAAATATTCATCCTATATTTTTATACCAATGGATAGTCTTACTGATAGAGATCAATTCTTGGAAACAAACATAGTATGGCTAATCAAAGGAAACAGCTTATTTTTGTAGTCTTCTGTAATTTTCATACTACTGTCCTTAAAAAAAGGTAGTGAGGAGGTATGATGGCCGATGACGTAACAAACTGCTGCACAAAAAACATAAACCGGGTTTTTTTCAATTTTTAAGGTCCGTATTAATAAACCGAACTCAATATCGATTTCAATCTTGAGTTTGCTCTTAAGTTGTTGCGCTGATTAATAAACCTATCTTAAGACGCGATTAAAGAGCGACGTATCACTTGAGTCATACTGTATTAATAAATCAAACTCAGCTCTCAAGATATGTCTCAAGATGTAGTTTCGCGAACTCAAGTCTGATTGCGGGTCATACAAATGTTACATTTTGTAAAATATTTTCACATTAAAACAAGTTGACAGCAAAATATGACGACACTACCTACCATAGGGTAAGAACATATCATTCAAGGTAAGAACAAAGCGTTACTGTCATTCAAGGTCGCTCTCAAGATCAGTCTCAAATCTCAAGAGCGATATCAGCCTGAGTTTTATCTATTAATTAACGCCTAACTTAAGATAGTGACCACATCTCAAGACTCACTCGATTGATACGCACTCAAGATCGATATTGAGAGCGATTTATTAATACGGGCCTAAGTGATGTAGATAATTTAGAACTTATTTAAAAATTTAGAAAAAAATACTTTCCCTCTATGCTTCATACGCTATTAGCAAGTTGATAGGAATTAGATCCTACGGAATTTAGGTCCATAATCCATATATTCACAGTAAGAAGAGAAAACAAAATTGTAAAATAAAAAAAATCCGGCAAAGTGCGAGTCGGGCGCACGAAGGGTTCCGTATATATAACTATAACAACAAATAATAAAAACAGAATACAATGGTAGGTACTTATATTCTGTTTTTGCTCTTCCTCTTGTCACTATTAGGTACGGACTTTTATTACTTACTGAAGATGTTATACAAACACTTTGATTTCCAGCAAGTTGATAGGAATTAGCTCAGACGGAATTTAGGTCCCATAAATTACATTCACAGAGAAATTACATTCACATGAGAAAAAAATAGAATCGTAAATTAAAAATAACGGCCAAGTGCGAGTCGGACTCGCGCACGAATGGTTTCGTACCAATATATTCTATTTTTAGTTGTTGTTATAGCGGCAAGAGAAATACATAAAAATTTCAACTGTCTAGCTAGCACGGTTCATAAGATACAGTCTGGTGACAGACAGACAGACGGACAGTGGAGTCTTAGTAAAAGAGTCTCGGTTTTACCCTTTGACTACGGAACCCTAAAAACCATTTTTATGAGATTGTTCTAAATAAACATTTCTGAAAACTTCGCTAATATTGTCGCTGAAAATGAAATAAACAATATCATACAAGAATATTTTTAACAAGAGAATTCATTTCTACAGTAATCTAAAGATGTGAGTATAATAGTCGGCAACAAGTCTATACTAATATTATAAGGACGAAAGATTTGATTGTTTGTTTGTATTGTCCGAAACTACTGGACCGATTTTTATGAAACTTGGTATGAGATGCATGAGGTGGAGGAAACTGGATACATCGATTCATTGGGAGTGTCATAGGCTACTTTTTATCCCGATATTTCTACGGGATCTGTTTCTACGCGGGTGAAACCGCGGAGCGCCGCTAGTAAATTATCACTACATACCTAGTATAAAACAAAGTCGCTTTCTCTGTCCCTATATCCCTTTGTATGCTTAAATCTTTAAAACTACACAACGGATTTTGATGCGGTTTTTTTAATAGATAGAGTGATTCAAGAGAAAGGTTTATATGTGGGGAGAGCGGGGCAAGACGGGGTAGCGGGCAAGACCCCCGTCTTGCCCGCTACCCCGTCTTGCCCCGCAAGGTCTTGGTCTTAAAACACAAACCAATGGAGCAATCACAATTGTTAAACTGCGAGGGGGTGCGACGGGGAGGAGGCCATTAGATGACACAGTGATTGTTGAGTGACGCCAAGCGTATTTGATTTTTTTTGGAAAAAACTGTTTTTTAGCATAACCCTTGTGATATTTACCATTTAAATAGATCATGACTGTGCTGAAATCAAGAGTTTTTTGGATTAGGTAAAAAGTGAATCGTATGTGTCAATAACTCATTGACAGGTAAGTATTTGTTTATCTTTGTATTGCACGGCAGTTTTTTTTCTGTGACGTTTTTAATTTCAAATGACTGGAGAGGGCATGATGGGGTATGGGTACCCCATCATTCCCCTTCTCATTTTTTAAGGTATGAGGGTAGTCAGTTTTTTTTTATTATTTATGGATTAACGTGTTATTATTTTATTGTAGAATAGTAAAGAAGTATAAAGGAAGACCGATAAAGGAAGTTGGCAAGAAGAGAGCATAAAAATGTGGCTGATGCTGTAAAAGATGAAGGAATCAAAGATGATTTGAAAGAAATCATAATGAAAAATAAACTTGCGGAAGAGAATAAGCAAAAGAAAAAAGAACTTAATAATAATATATAATAATAATAATAAAATATCGAAGAAATTGACAAGACTAAAAAAGGTTAAGGTGCTGCTGGTCGATCGTGTTTCCATACAAATGAATTTAGAGTGTTATCCATTTATTCTTTAGGGCATTCGAAAAAACAAAAGTTAAATCTACATAGCAAGTCTATATCTAGCCCATGTCGGCGACGAAATAGACAAATTATATTTAATTTGGAAATTATAGCCATCAAAACTTCAGTATTTTCAGTAAAAATAATGCGCATTTCACGGGTAAAATAGCTACGCCGGGAGAAATATAATATCAAATAAGAAACCTACATCATGTAGTAAATTTATCAATTAGTTTAAATAACTTAACTTTCAAAGGATTCATATTGCAGATTTTTCGTATTTTTCTAAATTCGAAAGGTCTGTTTACAAAATTTCCCAGCCTGTATTTTGTTCAAAACATCGTTACCTTTCACCTCTAGAGTAACACCCCGTCACGCGGGTAGCGGGGGGAGATGTAATCCAATGCGCGCTATAGCTTCACGAATACTTTTGTATAACTGGCTTTACCAGCAATGTATACGTAACGATTTAGCATTCAATGTGTGTGTGATGCTATCGACAAATAGTCGTAATGTTTGTCAAAGTCGCACGGGGACCAATGAAGACAAGTGACAGTGATTTTGCCAACCAATAGTGAACTATTATCTGAATCTCGCATCCAATAAAAACAGTTTATACCACATGAGTAGAGATGACCAGAGGCTAAGGTTGTTCGGAGCTGTCAAAATGAATACGTAATTGTGACGTAATCATGTAGGGTTGGCACAGGTGGATTATATTAAATAAAAAAAACTTGAGAGGTGTCAAGGCACACCCGGATAGAACGAAGTTCCTTTCGATTAATTAGTTAAGGAGTTGTAATAAATTAATGTTTTTCGTTTTTTATATTTTTTTATATCTACTTTTTTTTGTAAATAATCGTCGCGACACCACACTGTTCAATGCGAAATAGAAAGACGAAACGAAAATAACTGGCTTTCTTTCTATGCAAAACGTGTCGTTACATCTTTTGGTCTTAACTTTTTCCGTCTCTTTTTTCGCAACGCGAGATAAGGAACTTCGCTCCAAAAAAATGTGTAAACTAAGTATCAGTGTCTTTTATTATGGGCGTTTATTTTAACGCGGTAACAATGTAATCTGAATTGATGTTTAATCTATACTAATATTATAAAGCTGAAGAGTTTGTTTGTTTGAACTAAGGAACTACTGGTTCGAATTGAAAAAATATTTTTGTGTTGGTCAGTCCATTTTTCTAGAAGGCTAATTTTTATTTTGATATTTCCACGGGATCGAGACTTACGCGAGTAAAACCGCGGGGTGCAGCTAGTAGATAAATGAATGATGATCATAATACCTAAATCAGAAATTTTATGGCTTACCAGGAAACTTTGATGTCACAGAATTGAACGTTAAATCGATAAACGTTGACATACTAGAATTCACAAGTAGTATGCTATACATACCTACATATAACTATGCTTTCCGTCGTGTCTAGTCACTATAACACAAGCCTAGTTGCTTAGGCTGGAGCGCTCACTAACTAAATCGTTTCCATTCTTCCTCCCTCCCTCTCTATAAAAGAAAATCTTCTATCCGTGGTCTAGTCACGATAGCACAAGCCTAGCTGCTTAGGTTGGGGCACTCACACACTCAATTCCCACTCAGTAAAGGTACATATTTAATATTTATAACTATTATATCTGTCGCGTCTAGTCACTATAACACAAGCCTAGTTGCTTAGACTGGAGCACACGCTCACTCACTCACTCAATCGTTCCCACCCTTCCTTCGAAAGAAAGAAAATTATTTAAGTCTTCTATTTCGTCACTCGTCACCATAACACAAGAATGGTCCACACTCACTCCCTCCCTACTTAAGACCAAATTAATAACACTATATTTTATTAAACAATATGAAACAAACATGCGACGCGTGATGTTTACCGCTCGCATGCGAGTGTGACAGCCCTGAACTTGGGCACTGGCCGAGCCAGTATAGACCGGTTTCTCTCCGTACATGATGTGCCGCCAGTGCTCACGCACACACGCGCGTCAAGCTTGTAGTAGTGGACTTGTCATAGAGCCTTGTATGACACATTAGTCTCTGGTTGTATTATTTACTCATGTGGTTTATACTACGAACCGACGACGAACGAGTACCTACCTACCTAGCTGGTGAATTTCACGTGTCATTTCGGCTCGTGTCATACCGTGAAGGTCATATCGTTCGCGCCAAATTCAAATTGTACAGCGCTAATTACCTACCGCAATATTTACGTACAAGTTGCGTAACTCTTGTACCGTTTGAGGGTTCTCTTTTTCACTATCACTACATAGTATAAAATAAAGTCACAAGTACGAGTGTCGAGTATGTACCTACTATGTACCCTGTTGTCTATTTTTTAACCGACTTCAAAAAAGGAGGAGGTTCTCAATTCGTCTGTATGTTTTTTTTTTTTTTTTTTTTTTGTGTGTATGTTACGCGATCATTCGAAGACGGCTCAACCGATTGAGATGATTCTTTTTGTGTTCGAAAAGTGATACCTCAGGGGTGGTCCCATAAAAATTTGGTGTGGATCTGATGAGAATCTTCGGAGTGATGAACAGAATTGCACCTCGAGAGTGCAGCAAATTGCTCAGTTTTCGATTTCCACCAGTAGATTTGGCCCATAAACGAATAGTTACCGATAAATGGAATATCTGAAACCACCTTCTCATCAGAAAACTCTTCAATCAGTTACGATTACAGGTTACAATTTGAAGATTTTAGTCGAATTTAGTCGCCGGACTGGGTTTGAATGAATGTTAATAGAGAACCCTATCTTAAATGAAGTTCTGATGAGGATCTTCGAAGTGATGAACAGAAATGCACCTCGAGAGTGCAGCAAATTGCTCATTTTTCGACTTCCATCAGTAGAATTGGCCCATAAACGAATAGTTACCGATAAATGGAATATCTGAAACCACCTTCTCATCAGAAAACTCTTCAATCGGTTACGATTACAGGTTACAATTTGAAGAATTTAGTCGAATTTAGTCGCGGGACTGGGTTTGAATTAATGTTGATAGAGAACCCTATCTTAAATGAAGTTCTGATGAGGATCTTCGAAGTGATGAACAGAATTGCACCTCGAGAGTGCAGCAAATTGCTCATTTTTCGATTTCCACCAGTAGAATTGACCCATAAACTAATAGTTACCGATAAATGGAATATCTGAAACCACCCTCTCATCAGAAAACTCTTCAATCGTTTACGATTACAGGTTACAATTTGAATAAAATATTCGCTTTTGCCTCGCCGGACTGGGTTTGAATGAATTTTGATAGAAAACCCTATCCTAAATGAAGATCTGATGAGGATCTTCGGAGTGATGAACAGATCTGCACAGCGAGATTCAACAAATTGCTCAGGTTTCCATTTCCACTAATAGAAGTGGCCCATACACAAAAAGGATGAATGGGGCATCCGAAAACACCTTATTACCAAACTCTTCAATGGGTTACGATTAGGTACAGGTTGCAATTTGAAGAAACAGTCGCTTTCGCCTCATGGAGTAGAATTTTCAGTGACAGTGGCACTAAAAATGGTTAAATAAAAAATAAATAAAAATTTAAAAAACCGACTTAAAAAAAACCTGAAAAGAAAAACTAACAAAACCTGAAAAAAAAACCAAAAAGTGAAAAATAATCCATTTCGGGTCACTAAGACAGCAGATAACTTAAACATAAGTACTTACTTGGAAGTCGGACTGGGTGACACCATGTTTTCTTTATACCTCTCAACATTCAATCTAACCCAGTCAGACTTCCAAGTAAGTACTTATGTTTAAGTTATCTGCTGTCTTAGTGACCCGAAATGGATTATTTTTCACTTTTTGGTTTTTTTTTCAGGTTTTGTTAGTTTTTCTTTTCAGGTTTTTTTTAAGTCGGTTTTTTAAATTTTTATTTATTTTTTTTAGTTGTGTAATTTATATTTGCTATAATAGGTATAATAACTAAGATCAAAATATACATAAAAACAAAAAACGTCAACGTAAACATTTTTTGGAACGATAGTTCCATATCGCGCGTTGTGAAAGGGGGTAGACGGAAAAAAATCTCACGAAAATTTGCAACGACACTTTTTGGTATAGTAAGCTATTGTAAGCCGTGCGGCGTGCGCATGTTTCTCTGTCTGTCTCTCTCTCTCTCTTATAGAAAGCAAGCCAGATATTTTCATTTCTATTTCGCATTTTTTAATTCAAATAGGCTTGTGTTATGGTGACTAGACACGATTAGGCTTGTGTTATGGTGACTAGACCCAACTAGGCTTGTGTTATGGTGACTAGACCCAACTAGGCTTGTGTTATGGTGAGTAGACCCAACTAGGCTTGTGTTATGGTGACTAGACGCAACTAGGCTTGTGTTATGGTGACTAGGCGCAACTAGGCTTGTGTTATGGTGACTAGATACAACTATTTCGATGCTTATGTATATATACATAGATCACTTTGAAACGTCTTAAAAACCAAAAGCTGTAACGACACTTTTTGCATAGAAAGCAAGCCAGTTATTTTCGTTTCGTCTTTCTATTTCGCTTTGAACAGTGTGGTGTCGCGACGATTATTTGCAAAAAAATAATACATATTATTAAAAAAAAACGTGTGGCACTCGGGGACTGCCGCGGTAAAGCTATTGCATCGTGCATCAATCAATCAATAGTCGTCCGTTATTTATCGTCCGTTTTTGTAGTCCGTTTTTTGTCGTCCGTCATTTGTCGTCCGTCAATAGTCGTCCGTTATTTATCGTCCGTTTTTTGTCGTCCGACATTTGTCGTCCGTCATTTGTCGTCCGTCATTTGTCGTCCGTCTAGTGTCGTCCGTCATTTGTCGTCCATTTTTGTCGTCCGACATTTGTCGTCCGTTTTTGGTCGTCCGACATTTGTCGTCCGTCATTTGTCATCCGTCAATAGTTATCAGTTAATTATCGTCCGTTTTTGTCGTCCGACATTTGTCGTCCGACATTTGTCGTCCGACATTTGTCGTCCGACATTTGTCAATATTCGTCCGTCAATAGTCGTCCGTTAATAATCGTCCGTCAGTAGTCGTCCGTAAATAACCGTCATTTGTCGGGGGAGTTAGGTTTTATTTTCGTTACGGAATTTCTTGATTCGGTCGCTGCGCCCAAGGCCCGCGATAAAATCTATTCTTTCACTAATTATTTTTGACACAAAGTGGTACACTAGTTTTGTACCCTAACTTTCTAAAAATCAGTTTTTGTTTGATAAAAAACAATTTTCCAAATCGGTCCAGGCGTCCTCGAGTAATCCGCGAACATACATAAAAAAATATATATACGCGACGAATTGAGAACCTCCTCTTTTTTTGAAGTCGGTTAAAAATTGTTCCTGATTTTGGTAGGGTAGGCGCTCGTGCCTGGCGGTCGGCGTGTCGCGTGGCGCGAACGGGTCGCAGATTGTCTTCATACCTAACTAGCAGCGCTCCGCGGTTTCACCCGCGTAACTCCCGTTCCAGTAGGCGAGACGCGGATAGAACGCGTCCGGTCCTAAACTCGTGATAACTTCAAAACAAAATGTCCGATTCAAATGAATAAAACAGCAATTTACTGGTTCACTTCCGACGTCTACACTCATATAATTTATGGATCATTATGGATTTATTTCGTATGGTTTCGGACTTTTGAATTAGCATAAAAATAAGTCCGTTTTGTGTAATAAGTTTTAACCGACTTCAAAAAAGGAGGAGGTTCTCAATTCGTCTGTATGTTGTTTTTTTATTATTTTTATTACATACTAGCTGCGCCCCGCGGTTTCACCCGCGTAAGTCCGATCTTTAAATTCTCACCGTTTAAACCTTCCCTGGACTACAACAAACACAACAAAAAAAGAATTGGCCAAATCGGTCCAGCCGTTCTCGAGTTTTAGCGAGACTAACGAACAGCAATTGATTTTTATATTATAGACTAGCTGCGCCCCGCGGTTTCACCCGCGTAAGTCCGATCTTTAAATTCTCACCGTTTAAACCTTCCCTGGACTACGACAAACACAACAAAAAAAGAATTGGCCAAATCGGTCCAGCCGTTCTCGAGTTTTAGCCAGACTAACGAACAGCAATTGATTTTTATATTATAGACTAGCTGCGCCCCGCGGTTTTACCCGCGTAAGTCCGATCTTTAAATTCTCACCGTTTAAACCTTCCCTGGACTACGACAAACACAACAAAAAAAGAATTGGCCAAATCGGTCCAGCCGTTCTCGAGTTTTAGCCAGACTAACGAACAGCAATTGATTTTTATATTATAGACTAGCTGCGCCCCGCGGTTTCACCCGCGTAAGTCCGAACCGTTTAAACCTTCCCTGGACTACGACAAACACAACAAAAAAAGAATTGGCCAAATCGGTCCAGCCGTTCTCGAGTTTTAGCCAGACTAACGAACAGCAATTGATTTTTATATTATAGATAGAAGATTATAAAGGGCCGATTAGTAACTATTAGTACATAGTAACTATTATGTATTCTGTGTACAGTGGTGGTCATATAATTAAGAACGATTTGAAGTTCTAGAAGTTTTTTATTTAAATCTTCTCATACACAGAAATCTGTACCTTCTGAGAAGCAACTAGTTATGTTATAAAATAGCCACATGAATAGAGCAACGTAGCTTATGAATAAAGAATAAAATCGCTAACTATTTTTTACACATTTTATATATTTGACTAAAGTAACACATTCAAATAGTACTGAAGCTGGACAAATAATTAAGAACGATTTATTAAACTGCCCGGAAATTGTTTAGTATGACACTTACATTTAAAAAATCACAATAATATGTAGTGAGGAAAATTTTAAAAGAAATTTAATAAATTTTTAACTAAAATTAATAGTCAATAGCATATCCACGGCTTTTAATTACTGCTTTACACCGGCGAGGCATTGACTCTATTAATTTTTGACATTTCGCAAGAGAAATAGAGTTCCATTCTTCTAAAAAAACGTCGTACAGCTCTCTTAAATTTCCACACTTTGTATTTGAAACCTTTTTCTTTACTTCGAACCACAGATTCTCTATTGGGTTTAGATCTGGGCTGTTAGCTGGCCAGTCTAAGACAGAAACTGATTGCGCTGTAAGGAATTCCTTAACGGTGCGTGCAGTGTGCTTTGGATCATTGTCATGCTGTAATGTCCAAATAACCGGTAGAACGTCTTCAGCATAAGGTAACATTGTTTCTTCCAGTATATTTTTGTATTGGAACTGATCCATGTTACCTTCTATCAACTTTACAGGTCCCACACCATGTCCAGAAAAGCACCCCCAAATTTTCACATTTCCACCACCGTGCTTTAATGTAATTTTCGTGTACTTAGGGTCAAATGCTGTATTCGGGGGACGTCGTACATATCGTTTTCCATCAGAACATACTCTATTTATTTTCGTCTCGTCAGAAAAAAGTACATTTTTCCACTGTCGCACAGTCCAGTTTTCATACTTTCTCGCAAATGCAAGCAGGGCTTGCCTGTGGCAAAGTTTCAACATGGGTACCTTTCTTGCTATCCTACCGTGCAATTTTTCTTCTACCAAACGTCTTCGAATACTGCGTGCTGAGATTGCTGAAGGGTTGTTTTCACCAAAATATTCTTTTCTCAGCTCATTAGACCCTTTAAAAGGATTTTGTTTTGCCATACGAACGATGTTTCGGTCATCTCGAGGAGTCGTTTTTCTCTGTTTAGGTACACGTGGAACATTCGAAGTAGTTTGATACGTAGCATAATGCTTTACAGCGTGGAAAACCATCGTTTTTGAACATTGAAAATGGTCGGCTATCTTTTTATAAGACCAATTCTTCCGGCGAAGTTTTATTATTACTTCCTTTGTAGATTTATCACAACTTTTATTTTTTCCCATTGTTTTTTCATAAGAAGCAAGGTTTTTTCATAAGAAGAAAGACTTTTAATCTTTCCAGCACTACATGGCGCCAAAATTATATAAACAGTAACAAATCGACTGAGTGTTCTCTATTTAAATTTGAACAAAGGTATACACTATTTAGCGTTCTTAATTACGTGACCAGCCAATAAATAGGAATACTATGTTTAGAAGTAGTGTAAAAAGTTTGTCTATTTATTTTTAAGCTAATCATGTGTATCAATAAATACAGTGGTATTATGGAAAAGTTTTACGATACCGAGAGAAATAAAAAAAAATACATGCAATTAGTTTTGCGTCCTATTTTGAAAAAATCTTCCTTTTATATCAGCGTTCTTAATTATATGACCACCACTGTATATAGGAAATATCATTCATCACCAATTTAAAATTAGAATGCCTATCCAACTTTTGACATAGATAATAATTTAATGCCTGTAGAATAGACAGAACATCGAGAATTTTTACTGAGCTCTGTGATGTTCCCTCTATTTTAGGTTTTTTTTTTCAAATTTCGAACTTACAAAACAGGTAAAACTTACGTACTGGTAGGTTTGAGTCATAGAATTTGAAAGTAGAGGAACGCGCGACGACGGGGCGGGGATGTGAGCAACCATGCTATGTTTGTTTGATTTATTCGCAACACCTAAACACTGTTACACCGATTTTGATGAAATGAACGATGGCGCGACTTTCATGATTTTTCTTCTCTGGTAAAAAAGTGCTCAATGCGCCTAAAGAAGTTTTCACTTCAAAAATTGATAAGACCATGGAGACGGTTTTGTCTCGTTTTTATCTGTCTAATAATTAAAGGTACTCAGTGTGACACGCGCGCGCGTTGCGAAAGGAGGCTAGACGGAAAAAATTAAGACTAAAAGTTGTAACGACACTTTTTGCATAGAAAGACGAAACGAAAATAACTGGCTAGCAGCCAGTTATTTTCGTTTCGTCTTTCTATTTCGCATTGAACAGTGTGGTGTCGCGACGATTATTAAAAAAAATTACAATTTATTCACTAATTCATCGAAAGGAACTTCGTTCCATCCGGGTGTCCCTTGACACCTCTCAAGTTTTTTATTTTCAACATGTTAGCTGTCTTTAGTTGGCCGAGTGGTATAAACCGCCACCCGCTACACCAACCGATGTGGGTTCGATCCACAGGTTACATAATGTTCAAATAGTGCTGCACAGGATTGTAAACGTTACGATGGCGGTGGACTTTTGACCGTTGATTGTACACATTCGCACGGCGGCGCTCACCACCGCACCGATCGCAAGCCGAGCACGCGGTGTTTACACTCGCGCAGTTCCGTAAGCTTGTTGTCACTGTGTGTGTGATGTGTCGCGCCGAGTCGCGCGGCGGTAACGACCGAAGCGGGCCCGAACGTGTTTATGTAATGTAGTGTGTGGCAGTGTTCTGACGCTGAAATTGTTGTATGCGTAATATCTTTATACTGCTCTTTACTGAGCCTTTCCTTTTCCTAAACAGTGTAAGGTGAAATAGCTATAATTTTAGCCACGTGCGTCCATGAGTTGAACCCGTCGAACAGGGGATCCTTAAGAACAGTCACCAACAAGATAGAGAGTGTGAGATCTTCATATGTAAGGAAAGCGATAATGATCACTAAAATCCTCGTTGTGTGTTCTGTACGAGTCTCTAACTGGACGTTAATGAGGTCGGGCTGCTAGTGCTGTATGGGGCCAATGGGCTCACTTCAGCTGTGGCGGCTTAAACGATGAAGACGACGAAACAACTTTAATTTGTTGTACCCCATTATACCCCTAGGGGGTACCCCATCTTACCCAGAGGGTGGGGCAAGACGGGGTCTTGGGAACTTTTCTACTTTTTTACTCTTTTCTATTAAATTACTTTACCAATGTACCTAAAAGTACTTAATTACTATACACTGATTACCAATGGTGATTATTAAAATAAAAAATGTTATGAAAATACAATGCTGCCGATTTTATTGAGCTTCAAACCTTAAGGACCCCATCATGCCCCCCTCTCCCTATAATACATGCATAATATAGCCGTGCGAAGCCGTAGCGGGTCGCTAGTATATTTATAAAGAATTATTCACGTATTTACGTAACTTTTCAAGTTCAAGGTTAAATTATTAAAAAGTCGTGATTGGATAATGAAAATACATAATATCTAAACTGTTTACATAACTGCGTATCTAAAAATACATAGGCGTATGTATGTTTTGCCTGTAAATATGAAAACACGTGTATTTATTTATTTACTTTTCACCTTTAGGATAAAGAGTATTACCATAATGTTTACCTTTGGTATAAATTTAATAGAGTAATAATAAACAACGATACATAAGTTAAACGTCATAATTTTTACTAATAATAAAAGTAGATGCGAAAGTTTGTGTGTTTGTTACATACATTTTGAATATGGTAGATTAGCTGAGCCCTAAAATTACCACCACTATCTGCGCTCCGAGGTTTACCCGCGTAAGTCTGTCTAAAATGAAAAGTAGCATATAGCCTTCCTCGATAAATGGAGTATCCAACACAATCAATTCAATTCGAACCAGTAGTTCCTGGGATTAGCGCGCTCAAACAAACAAACTATTCAGCTTTATAATATTAGTATTATAGATAACTCCACTTTCCAATATTCTCATAAAATGGGGGCTTAAGACGGTTACATACCGCGTAGGTACTATTCCATACAAAAAAAAATAGTTTTTATCTCCCCATAATATTGTCCGATTCTGGTGTTTCTTTTGTTTGTGTAATTAATTTATTATGAACTAATTTATATTTATTCTTTTACATTTTTTTAAATTACTTAAAAGTTATACCGTTTTAAAATAAGTCAAAAGTACGTGTACGTGTAGTGCATGTTTTAAGTAAATACAAGGAAGGTACCAAGAACGGTCACGTCTTGCGAAAACCGGCTAGTTACGTGGGGAACAAATGTCTTGCCATGGCGCCTCCGCCGGGCCGTGGCAGACTGGGTAGACCCAAGAAGTGCTGGCTTGACGTCGTAAAGGGTGATATGCGTGCAAATGGCCTTACTAACCAGGATGCCGAAGATCGTGCGAAGTGGAGGCGTAAAAGTAGGAAAGCGGACCCCGGGCTCCTGAGAGGGATGCAACCGGGAACATCGCTCGGATGATGATGATGATGAAGGAAGGTACCAAGAACATATCAGCCTAGGATATAATAATACATACTATTTACGCGATTGCCATCAATAACACAATATTTTGTTGCAACGTTGGGACGAAAACAGGTTTGAACAAACGAATAATCCATCATAACATTGGTATGTGATCCTCTTAATCGCAATGTAGCTAAAGATTTATGAAATAAATTAAATAAACTCTTCTAACGTTCAGATTTAATGCGGGCATATCCGCTCCAGTGAGAACAATAAACAAAATTTGAGATATCGTGCCAGATATTTCTCCTACCATCATCGAATTGAAGGAGAATCCAGTGACTTCAAATTGACGCAGAAAGGTTCTAACACAGTGTTTCCTCATTGTCGACTAACAAAAATACACATTAATATTCTCCTAATGTTAATTATTCTATCAAAACGCCACTGGCGTACCACTGACTCACTTTGGTATTCTGCTCTAGAATCGTGGCTCAATGAAATCTCGATAATTGTCAAAACGGTGTATCGCCTAGCAACATATACCAGGCAACACCAGCGACGTATCTATTACCATTCCATTGAGACTCCATAGCGATTCTATTGCGATTTTATTAAAACTTTAGCAGAATACCAAATAAACTCACAATCTCGATATAATATTAACAGTCTCGATATAATGTAGATACATTAATGCAAAATAGCAGACTTAGGCCCCTGGTATGCCCAGTAACGAAAATTCCATGGTATGTGATCCTCTTAAGCGGAATGCAGCTAAAGATTTATGAAATAAATTAAATAAACACTTTTAATGTTCAGATTTGATGCGGGCATATCCGTTCCAGTGAGAACAATAAACAAAATATAAGATATCGTGCCAGATATTTCTCCTAGCATCATCGAATCGACGGAGAATCATGTGACTTCAAATTGACGCAGGAGGGTTCTAACACAGTGTTTCCTCATTGTCGACTAACAAAAATACACATTAATGCTTTATTGCTATTCAAATAGAAGCCATTTTGCTATGAACGTAAAATTTCATACTTAGAATCATTCACAATAATGATGGCAATACTTAAACATATACACAAATAGAAAAAAATATGATAAAATTCTCCGTTTTTTTGGATGACAATGAAATTACGAGTAATAGTATTTCGTGGACTAAATGTGGAAAGAAGATATAAGCATTTAAAGCCATTATATACACTTAAAGGAACTTCAAAAACCTAACTTCCTTGGAAACAAGGAATTTTGTTCAAAATTTTGCCTTTATTCTTTCGACTTTTAAAAAGTTATATTTCACAGCTCGATGCAAATTATATTATCACTACAAAGTATAAAATAAAGTCACATTTCGCCGTCCCTATGTCCCTATATCCCTATGTATGCTTAGATCTTTAAAACTACGCAACGGATTTTGATGCGGTTTTTTTAAATAGATAGAGTGATTCAAGAGGAAGGTTTGTATGTATAATACATGCATAATATAGGCTTGCGGGGCGGGTCGCTAGTAATATTATAAAGAACAAAGATTTTTTGTTTGTTTGTAACGAATAGCCTCTGAAACTGGACCGATTTAAATGAGACTTGGTATGTAGATAGGTGGAAACATGGATTAACACATAGTCTACTATTATCCCGATATTCCCACGGGATCGGAAGTTATGGATATTAAAAATACACTAAGTAAACACACACTTTTGTCACTAAGCTATAAATTGCAATCGTATTTATATCTTGTTACTAGTGTGTTATGAACTGAGTTTATAAGTCATACTTCCTAGTTTATTAATTTTATTATGCAGATAGTGCAATTATAACATCGTTAATTATGTTGGATAAGTGATTAATTGTATGATAAAATTGATATATTATAAAATATCAGTATTGTAACTGGCGCTATAGAAACGAGTCTCATTTAAGAACCTGGGTGCTTATGTAAATTCACAGGCTATTAAAGGATACCCAAAATAATATTTTTATTGGAATTGCCAGGCTGCTTATTTTCTCAGGTGCTCAAAGGACACTAAAGTGTTGCCTTTGTAGACCGAATTTAGAACTAAATAAAAAAGATTTTTCTGAAATATTTAACCTAATTTCATATTTATGACTTAATTCCAAAACCGATACATATTTATAACGAAGACTTGGTGGACTGATTAATTTGGAAATTTATTCATAACTATTTTAAGAGTTGTTTCTAGGTTATGGGTTTGAGTATTATCTATTTACTAGCGACCCGCTCTGGCTTCGCACGGCTATATTATGCATGTATTATACATATAAACCTTCCTCTTGAATCACTCTATCTATTAAAAAACCCGCATCAAAATCCGTTGCGTAGCTTTAAAGATCTAAGCATACAAAGGGACATAGGGATATAGGGACGGCGAAAAGTGACTTTATTTTATACTATGTAGTGAATTATGCAGATGGTGCAATTATAACATCGTTAATTATGTTGGATAAGTCTTAATTGTATGATAAAATTGATATATTATAAAATATCAGTATTGTAACTGGCGCTATAGATTATTATATTATGCATGTATTATACATATAAACCTTCCTCTTGAATCACTCTATCTATTAAAAAAACCGCATCAAAATCCGTTGCGTAGTTTTAAAGATCTAAGAATACAAAGGGACATATGGACATAGGGATATAGGGGACGGCGAAAAAGGGACTTTATGTTATACTATGTAGTGATTACTATTGCTGTACAGTCACATTACCAATTAGCTGAACCCCACGTGACCCAGTGCTCATTCGCATATCTTTAAAAAATATAGTGTTTACCTATTTTGTTATTTTTTTATATTGTATTGTGTAGCATATTGTTTAAAAAAACAGATTCATGTAACATTACTTTACAACCTTACAGATTTGCGAGTGAGCTAGGCTTTTATTCTAGGCTCTAGGCTTTGATTAAAGTAAAATACCGATATTTTACTTTAATCAAAGGTCACGTGAGGTTCAGCTAATTGGTAATGTGACTGTTCATCAGGACTTTTAAAAATTTTACCTTTAACTTAAAAAGTTATGTATAAACACGAATAATTCTTTTTAAACATTTAATTTACTTGTTACCAACCATTAGACTCGCTCACCCACTTAAACTACTTTCTATTGTAGAATTCAATTCTTTGAAGATATTGTTTATTTCATTTTCAGTGACAATATTAGCTAATTTTCAGAAATGTTTATTTCGAGCAATCTCATAAAAACGTTGCATTTTACCGCTTAGTGACAAAAAAGTTTTGGTAAACAGTTTATCAGGCGCGAATCACGCTTGTGTTGAGTGATCTAATAATAAAATTGTGTTATATTCAGATAAAATGTTTAATCTCTTTTATTATATATATTGCAACAGTTTATGTAATCTAAATATTGCAAAAAATAGACTGATGCGATCAGTCTATTTTTTGACAGATAACGACATTCAGACAGATAACGAGTCATCGTCATTCAGAATAGCAGATAAAAAGTAATTAATTAACAATAATGTGGATCATATCAATCCAAAGCCAATCATTGCCATTGCCAAATCTAGACCTGACAACAGTATTTAAGAGGTAAGGGTACCGGCGCCCTCTGCATACAAACGTAATCGACATTATGCTAATTTCGCACCATCTTCGCATCTCAGTAATTCTATTCAATCCGACAGGCACGATTAGGAACGAGTAACACCTTAAACTATAAATTAAATGAATATCAGCAGGCTGGCAGTTATAGGTTTTATGGCACAAAAATATTTGTTCTAGTGTCATTATCCAGGGAGGAAACAGTCGACTACGTTTGTATGGAGAGAGCGCTGGTTTCACCTTGAGCCAATTGTATATAATGTTTTATGTCAATTTCATACAATTAAATCTATCGATTGGCGATATCGCTAATAGAAAGCAATCTTGTCTATATAAGGGGGCTGTATCGGCAAACTATCAATCGATAGTAAGTCTGCTAACTTGCTATGGCCCTAAAGCTTTTCAAATCGTTACGTAATACCATTTTATTCGGTCGGTAGGTCAGAAGGACGACCTTCCACAGTGTCACGTTGGCGCGTGACGTGAAATTCACGAACGAAATTATAATAGGAGAAATGTTGGAGAATGGTAAACACATTAAAGTTAGGTGTTTTGGGACAAAATCTATTTGAAATGGAATGCTTGAACTAGAGTGATCATTTAACATATGTATTGGACGAAAAAAAAAAAACGTGTCGCGGGAAAAGCGTAAGGAATTTCGGACGGACAGAAAGACAGACATTCGTTTATCTTAGGGTTTTACGTTTTGTACTGAATTTTTACAACCAGACCACAGACAAATATCTAAGCATAATTACTATCTTAGGCGGGAATCGAACCGACAACCGTAAAACCCGTAAATAAGTAACTAGGTATACGATTCTAAGCGTGTAAGCATTAGCAATAATGAATCAACAAAACAAAAACTGCCTACAAAATATGTTTGAAAAAACTGCCCACATAATAATGCGCTCGGCAAAACTGCACACAATATAATAATATGCTCGGGGAAACTGCTCATAATATGCTTGGAAAAACTACTTATAAAATGCTCGGAATAACTGGCCATGAATGCTAGGAAAAACTGGTCATAATATGCTCGAAAACTCACATTGTATCATTATGTAGTATGTATTAATTGTCTCGTATTTAAGCAACTTTGTAAATTTTTTATCTATATTTTTAAGAAACAGCTACAAATATATTAAAACCTAAAGCTACCCTATTATAAAGTACGGTCAAACATCCAACACATCGAAATACGCCCACAGTGGCACGTTTTAATTACTACATTACTACAAACATTGTTTGAAACTTACCGCTGACTGTGCTCCATCGAGACGATATAAATGTAGGTACGTACGAACTTTCATTAATATTTATGGGGGAATCTGTGTCAAGATAACATATACATTTCGCACTGATATACTACTGAATTACTAATAAGTGGGTAAGTAATAAAGTGAAGAAATGTAAGTAGGTAGTACTAAGATTTGTTGAGTGCAAAAAATCGTATTTATTTAGACACGGTGTATGTAAAAAGGGGGGTGGATCATCGGTTGCTGGGGGGTGTACCTCAATACTTATCGATTAAACCCCCCTGTATGTTGCCCCCCCCCTGTAAAGGTTGCCTGGAAGAGATCGCTTTGAGCGATAAGGCCGCCCTTTGTAGCACTTAGACTTAGAGTTTGTTTTTTATTTAATGTTATTTGAAAATGGTGTTTACAATAAAGAATTTATCATCTATGTTCTGAAATATTTAGTGGTTCCAAAGTTAATTGAACTTTAGTGAAACATTTGGTCAAAATCAGATTTCAGCACGATCTTTGGCATCCTGGTCCAACACTAATACGACAATATAGTCCATTTACTGATAAAGGCAATATTTATCTGCGATTAGCCGAAAGCAATTCCATTCGAGTATAATAAACTAATACAAACTAATAAGTAATAAGGCTTTAGGTATTTGTGTTAGTGGCAAGCAAATACCGGTATCGAGTGGCATTGTTTATCAATTTCCTTATAATAGGGTTTCGTCAGATATGCTTGTTATTTGATAGGTATTATGTTATGACATAACTCATAACCTACAGCGGGTACCTATTTATAGGTTAAAATTGTAATTGACCGAGTGAATCGAAGACTAATTGGTGATTAGTGGTGGCGTTTGTATGAACGAGACGAGATAAATTATTTTACAAACGCAAAAAAAAAAAAAAAAAAAATTATGTAATGTAATGTAAAATTATTTGATTTAGACAAACGATTTGTTTTTTTTAGATTTGACATTGGCATATCTATGGGCCGCAGGGAACTTTGGCCGGCTCTAGCTCATAGACAATTCATTATAACGCCATCTGTTAAGCGATTATAAACTTATTTAGAAAAATAAAACAGCCTATGTAACTTTTTATATCAGTTATGTTTCGTTGACTTGTCAATAAACAATACTATAATTATATTGCAGGACTAGGCTTGTGCTATGGAAGTCAGATCGGGTATGCGAGTAAGTGTAGCTACTAGCTAGTCAGTACATAAATATTTGCTTGAAGTGGGAATCGAACCCGCAAGTTTGTGCGTCACAGGCAGAGGTAGCCGGAATATGGAGAGCAAGACAGAAAGTCCAATAAATCATAGATATACAAATTATTACAAGAGGCATTAAATACAAACCAAAGTTTAGTATGTCTATTATTTATTCAGTGGTGTGTTATATAGTCTCGCAAATAACAAATATGATTGCCTACCGAATCCATTGGCCATTAATAAACTGTTTTATCGAATCGTCCTTAACCTCGAATTGATCTCTGATAATTTCACATTATTATGTTTACTAATACGGAGGCAGTCACGATTTTGTTAAAAAAATATAAAACGTTTAGGTCACATTATTTACATGACAACAACTGAAAATCAAGAGAGATTTTATATTTTTTCTTTCAAAATTGAATTTAAAACAAACTTTGTTAACAATACACGTGTTAATTCCTATATCAAAGAGAACATCTTCGGATTTTATTAATCTCTTTCTACAGGGTGAATATATTACATGTGCCTTTAAGAGGAAAGGGTACCTGGGGCTTTCTCCATACAAACTATTACAAACGTAGTCGACTGTTTTCTCCCTGGATAATGGCACTAGAGCAAATATTTTTGGTGCATAAAACTTATAACAGCCATGACCATGCCCCTATTTTTTGTTTTTTTTTTTAATTTTTAATTTTTTTAATTTTAATTTCCTTGATAATTAGAAAATGAAAAAAACCAAAACATAGGGGCATAGTCATAGCAATTATAGGAATTATGGCACAAAAATATTTGTGCTAGTGTCATTATCCAGGAAGGAAACAGTCGACTACGTTTGTATGGAGAGAGCGCAGGTACCCTTTCACCTTAATAGGACTATAATTCTACACTAGGGCTCATGTAAAAAATTCACCCTAATACCTTATGCAGGTTTATTGGTAATAAATAATATAAAAAGCGGTTGAAAAGAAATAGCCCATTTCTGTGCACCAATTTTTGTTTTACGACTTTTGATTATTCGAACATTTTTAGAAAACTTTGAGGAGAATTCAAATTGTTAGGTATTAACTTTACTTGCACTTTGAAGAAGGAAGTCAGATCCACGTTATCACGTCTCCGAAACTACTGAACCGATTTGATGACTTGGTATGAGGATACATTGATTCATTGCGAGCAACTTAGGCTTCTTTTTTATCCTGATATTCCCACGGGATCGGGACTTACGCGGGTGAAACCGCGGAGCGCCGCTAGTACCCAGTATGAGGAGCTCCCGCCTCCCAATAAGGTTCGGGCGTTCTTTATCAAAATTTATCGTTCAAATATGCATCAATCATAACAGATTGTTCAATAAATTACAAATGATAACCGGTTTGTACCAGTTACAATCACTACATAGTATAAAACAAAGTCGCTTTCTCTGTTCCTATATCCCTTTGTATGCTTAAATCTTTAAAACTACGCAACGGATTTTGATGCGGTTTTTTTAATAGATAGAGAGATTCAAGAGGAAGGTTTATATGTATAATACATGCATAATATAGCTGTGCGAAGCCGGGGTGGGTCGCTAGTTGTTCAATAAATTACAAATGATAACCGGTTTGTACCAGTTACAATGATATTATAAAGTATAGGAGAACAAGTGAACCGTGTCTTCCATGGAGAGAATACTAAACAAGAACAATGAAGGCATTAGCATGCAAAATTTAACTCTATTACGCAACGCTTAATACTAATTTGGCTTAAGAGATTTCTTACGAGACCTGTGTAAAAGGCGCTTAAACCTCGCAATTTTAAGGGATAAGTAATTGTTTTCCTGCGGGTTAGTAAAATTGTTAGAAGTCACAGAGATATAAACAAGTGAATAATTTAAATCTTAATTTATGTAAGTCGTTTTCGGGTACATTAGGTCAAATGATGTAATGGTTAGTATTTTCTAAGGTTTTCGCGATTTGAACTCATAATTATTATACGTTTTCACGGATATATTCGCGCATTTTATTTTCGTTTTAAACTTTGCAGATCCCATATTGTTTGTAAGACGAATGTAATATCAGTCTGACTGTGAACATGGGATCTGCAAAGTTCCCGAAACGACAGATTTAAAACAAAAATAAAAAACGCGAATATATCCGTTAAAAATATATATAATTATATGTTCTTTTAATTTTAAAGATAAAACCTACCACCCTGGATTTTTATTCAGGCGTGTAAACGTGAAAAAATCAAATGTAACGTTATAAATGCATTATAACTTGTAACGGTATAAGGAAAGAATCGAGGGGATTCGAAGAAAGTAAGAAAGAAGACCTTTGCTTTTATATAAGTAGTATATCCGTTGTCTAGCACCCATAACACAAGTCTAGTTACTTAGCTAGGGGCTAGATGGCGATGTGTAGAATTTCCTGCAATATTTATTTATTTATTATTCTTTGCTACAAATAATAATTTACTTCAATGTTAAGTAACTATTCTGCTAATCACTCTGAAGATCCTCATCAGATCTTCACCAAATTTTTATGCGATCAACTTCGAAATCGGATTTAAAAAAAGCCTTTTTGGGGGAAATACCACTCTGAACTCCCTTTTGCCTCCTTTTTGAGAGAAATAATACTCCAATAAAAAATCCGCGACGACAAAATAAATCTATAAAATCGTAAGTAAGTTTTGTTAGATCGATTGTAAAATACTATCTGTACCAACATACATACATACAGACGAAACTAAATACCAGACTTGCCTGCCTAGCATGAAGACCAAAACACGATACGATAAAGCGATATCACGCGATATAACTACATCAACTCTCAAAATATGATAGATAAAGCCGCCGTGTTGAATTTTTATTATAAATTGCGATAAAAAATATGATAAAAATTCAACATGGCGGTTTATCTATCATATTTTGAGAGTTGATGTAGTTATATCGCTTTATCGTATCGTGTTTTGGTCTTCATGCTAGGCTAGCTGAAGCAAAGACGCTTCACTCGCCCAGTCAATAACTAACATAGAATAAACATAGTAGTTCGTTAAAATAAACCTAATAAATAAAACCGCTAAATAGACGTTTAAGTGCAGTTTCAGTCTAAAATAACAATAAAAGATCAGCTGACTTTAATCACTTCTAGTGTATTTTTCGCCAAAAACATCTATTTTTAGTAACGGACGCTGTTATGGCGATCTGCCAACTATGCTAAAATTGTTCAACAAACAAAAACAAAAACTTATTGCCAATCTATACGTTTAAAAACATTGGTAATAGCGCGTTTTTGCGGTTTCACTCGTTTTAGTGTGGAATCTATACTAATATTATGAAGCTGAAGAGTTAGTTTGTTTTAACGCGCTAATCTCAGGAACTACTGGTTCAAATTGAAAAATTGTTTTTATGTTGGATAGAGGAAGGCTATAGGCTACTTTTTATTTTGATATTTCCACGGGACCGAGACTTACGCGGGTGAAACCGCGGGGCGCAGCTGTTATGGGAATAAAAACCCCATGTAACTTTCAAGGATTCATTCAATGTATCGTCTTATCTAATTGCATCAAAATCGGTCCAAAGTTTCAGAGCTTATACAAGCAAAGCATTTTTATTTATTTAGTGTTTTTGGAGTATACTCCTTAAGAATCGATTTTCATATCTATGGCGCCCGGTATGAGAAAAATCCGAGGGGTAAAACCTACTAACAAGTAACGAAATCGTGTCACGTTTTTGGTGCGCACCTTTAGTGCGCAACTTTCTAATTTGGCTGTGATACTTAAGGAGTAAACTCCAGTCGTGCGTCGGAGCTGACACACACACATTTTTTTTTTAATTTTTATTATTTTTTTTGACAAGCAAAACAAAACATCTTTTTTATATAGCTGAGCCTACGACTTTTGGTAATTCGAATATTTAGTTCGAAGTTTTAGTATGAAACAGCTGATTTGTAAGTAAAATTTCTTTTAGAATTATCGAAAAGTTCGAAATTTGAAAAGTCGTAGAACAAAAGTTGTTCGCCTAGACGTCTAGAACAACCCCCTTTTGTATTAAAACCCCTTCGCTGAAACACATTGTATACATATAAATAATACTAGCTGACCCGTGCCCACTTCGTTGGGCATAATGTTAATAATCCTTTTTTAGTACAAATTGTTATGTTTTAATTTCTAACTGCCAAAAGGAGGGTTATACGTAGATATAGATTGTATTTGCATGCTAATACAAAATTCGAAAGTAAACTCTGTCCGAAAGAAAAAACATTTAATGCTGTCGTTGACTTTTTTGTAGGCATTTTCAAGCTCCACATCTTTTCTCTAGAACTCAAAAATATATCTTTCATAGTTAAGGCAGCGTTCGTAAGAAACGCTTTCATTCGACCGTTTTTTCTCTGATTCACTTTGCAAAACGGACTACCACGTAAAGGCCTTCTTATTTTTCGGTTTTTTTTGAAGTGAATACTTCTTATGGCGCGTTGGGCACTTTTGTGGGTAGCATTTTCAACCGATCTCGCGACAGATTTTGACGCGACAGATTTTGACGCGACAGATGAGATTTTATTTGTGTTAGTCTTTTTGTTTAACTTATACTGCCATCTATTACACAAATTGAGAAACTTACTTTCTAGAAAGACCGCTATTCTAATGTAGATGGCGCTGATTTAAATTTTTTACTGCCATCTAGCGAATAAAAAATAAACTATATTTGTTTAAGTGAGTGCTAATAGATGGCAGTAGCAGATCGTTTTAAGAAATATTCTATGAGAAATAACAAGTTTATTGTTTTCACTTCTGCCTGCACTTTTAGAACCTATGACACTCAGCAATAATGTGGCTTTCTATTGGTGAAAGAATTTTTAAAATCGGTTCAGTAGATCCCGAGATTACCCCTTACAATTTAACAAATATACAAACACACAAACTTTACTTCTTTATAATATTAGTATAGATGACACTCAGCAATAATGTGGCTTTCTATTGGTGAAAGAATTTTTAAAATCGGTTCAGTAGATCCCGAGATTACCCCTTACAATTTAACAAATATACAAACACACAAACTTTACTTCTTTATAATATTAGTATAGACTAATATTGGTACATACTTAATATTTTTTAAGATGGACTAAAACATGATTGTTTTTGTTATTTCGATTAGATAATTTTTAATGTCGTTAAGTAATATTTTAGACTTTGGAATGATCTTTGAATTTGTTTATTTTGATTTGGATTTGATTTATCTTAAAAACACCGATTTATCTTAAAAACACTGTGTTATTTATGTGCGGTCAAACAGTTCGTTCGAAATTTTTAGTTAAACGTTAAATTTACCTTGTTAGGAAGTGAAATGGAACGTTAATCCATAACACTTTACTGTGAGTACCTAATAAATAACATTAACAAAAAACTCTAGAAACAGTATTTTTATCACAGTTGCTCATAAAGTGGATCTTATTAAACCGCTTTTAGGCTCATAATGCAACGTATTATACACGCGTGCGATAAAAAAAAATCCAACTAGTGCTAAAATAATACGTTATCCCGATAAGTTAGATACGTATCTTACTGCTAATCACATATTAAGTAGATGAAACATTCTTAATTTATCTGGGTTATACTGTTTTGATGTATAGAAAAAAGGTACTAACAAAGAGTTTTTAGCCTTGCTGGCTTAAAACTCTTTGTTGGTACCGTTTTTCTTCTTTTCAAAAGGTTATCTTTAAAGTCTGATAACGAACGATAATTTTACGTGATAACGTCTTTGAAAACAATTAAAAATTGAGTTTTGTTTTTATTTTGTTTTTTCTTTAGGTACATAAATATATTTTTTCCTTACCATTATATTCTGTTTTTAACCGCCGACGCAAAAACAAATGAAAAAAACCCTAAAAAAATATTGTATGTCAGACGAGGCTGTATAGGTTAAAAGTCTTTTGCCTAGCCTTTCGGGAGTGTAATTAACAAAAAATAGTAAACATAACCTAAAATTCTTAAAAACTTTTTATTATTTTATTATTTTTTTTTTTTTTTTTTTTATTATTTTTTTTTTTTTTTTTTTTTTTAGGAAGATATTGAGGAGAATTTTGGGACCAACCAAGAGAGAGGACGGCTCATGGAGAGTAAGAAAAAATGTGGAGTTGGAAGAGCTTGTGGCTGAGCCTAATATCATCGGCGAGACCAAATCGGCCCGACTTCGCTGGCTTGGCCACATTGAGAGAATGGAGGAGGATCGAGCGGTCAAAAGAGCATATCTAGGACGACCTCAGGGGAGACGGCCAGTTGGCAGACCTAGGTATCGCTGGATAGACCAAGTCCAACAAGACCTGCAAGCCCTTCATGCAGCCGATTGGCAACAAGTGGCGCAGAATAGGGTGCAATGGCGGCTTTTGGTGTCGGAGGCCAAGATCCACTTCGGGTCGCTGAGCCAGCGTAAGTAAGTAGTATTATTTTAACAAGTCTTTTTTTTATTTGCAACTGTGATAAAAAACGTCGTACGATACACATGTGGATTGATCATTCCATCTCGGCTTTTGCCACGCTCGCGTTCCGCTCGCGCGTCATAAACCGCCTCTATGGAATGATCAACTTTCCACACTTGTATCGCAATGTACTATTTCTTAGTTGAAAAAAAATGCACCTTTTACCTATATATTATGTGAGGCAAAAGAAATGAATATTATTATGAATAATATTATATAATATATGAATGAATATAATACTACTAAAAATCAATCAATTTCTAACAAGTCTTTTCAAATAGTACATATGCTGCCATCTATCGCAAACGTTTGATATTAAAATGAACGGAAATACCAAGTGCGCGAGTTTCAACAGCAAATCGCTAGATGGCGCTGTAATAAATTTGTATCAAAACATTTTGACTTAAGTCTGACACGGAAAGAGGGCGCTAGCGTCTTCAGAAATGTTTAAATGACTTCCAAAAAAAGGAGGAGGTTCTGAATTCGTCGCGTCTATTTTTATTTGGAAACAATAACGTATTTGTATATGACCCCCGATTTATTTCCTATACCTAGCCTATAAGGGTTATATATCCTTTATTGTGCCATGCCAGAGACGTCGTCAGTGTCCTGTGTGAAATGAATTATAGTTGCTGACGATTTAAATCATCTAGACTACATACGGTCGGCAGCATAATTGCAGACCCAAAGTAGAGTTCTAAAATTACTATTGTTGGAATGATTTAATTCTAATATTTTTTGTTTGATAAACTCAAGACTTTAAACATCAACTAAAACAGGTGCCTAGAATCTTGCTTGTGTTGAAAACATTCCTATAAAAACTTGAGAGGTGTCAAGGGACACCCGGATGGAACGAAGTTCCTTTCAATTAATTAGTGAAGGAATTTGTATCGTCGCGACACTACACTGTTCAATGCGAAATAGAAAGACGAAACGAAAATAACTGGCTTGCTTTCTATGAGAGCAATGCAAAAAGTGTCGTTACAACTTTTGGTCTTAATTTTTTCCGTCTAGCCCCCTTTCGCAACGCGCGATAAGGAACTTTCGTTCCAATAGCGTTTTGGAACATAAGGTCGTTGCAGCTACATGAAGAGGACGAGTCGGAAAAGATCTCGTTCCACAGTCGTCTTCGTACCTTCACTCGTATCTTTTGATGGCCCTATTACGAGGTCTTCAAGTAACGAGTCTACATGTTTTCGAAATCAGCATGCATTTAAGACAGCATCGTCACTAAGACGGTTTGTGAGATAGTAGTCAAACACATTCGACGACCCAGTTTGCATAATGGTCACCATGCCGGACTGCCAAGCACAGGGTTGAGGGTTCGATTCCCGTCTCAGACAATACAGACAGTCAGTATTTATGCTTGGATTTATCTGTGGTATAAAACAAAGTCGCTTTCTTAGTCCCAATGTACCTGTATCCCTTTGTATGCTTAAATCTTTAAAACTACGCAACGGGTTTTGATGCAGTTTTTTTAATAGATAGAGTGATTCAAGAGAAAGGTTTATATGTATAATATATGCATATTATACCCGTGCGAAGCCGGGGCGTGTCGCTAGTAAGTATATATTTACAAAAGAAAAGTATATAAGTAGTATATCGGTTGTCTAGCACCCATAACACAAGTTAAATTACTTAGTTTGGGGCTAGATGGCGATGTTTGGAATGTCCTGCAATATATATTTATTATTTACTAGCGACCCACCCCGGCTTCGCACGGCTATATTATGCATGTATTATACATATAAACCTTCCTCTTGAATCACTCTATCTATTAAAAAAAACCGCATCAAAATCCGTTGCGTAGTTTTAAAGATTTAAGCGGTCAAAGGGAAATAGGGACAGAGAAAGCGACTTTGTTTTATACTATGTAGTGATACACTTATAAAAAACTTGTTGTATTCCGCGATTTCATACGCGTGGTATTTTTGTTTTATATACTAAAACGTTCCTCTAGCTAGAATACATACATAGGGACAGACAGACAGCGGGAAGCGACTTTGTTTTATACAATGTAGTGATATATACCTAATTTTAAGTACTTACATGATTTGAATTGATGTGCCATAGCTGCCGAATCAGCTGCATGGTGGTAATCGTATAAAGAGCGACCGACGAGCTCGTTGGCTTCGAACCCGAGCGTGTTTGTCAAACTGAAAAAAAAAAAACAATAAATTAAAAAAAAAGAACTTTCTTGAACTGAGGTAAGTAGTTTACTTTAAATAGAAAACAAGTTTAGGTTAACAAGTATCCTAAGAGAAGTCGACTATCAGCCTGTTAAATAAAAGCGTGTTAAAAACAGACGGACAAGAAAGTGATCCCACGAAAAAAAGAAAGAAAAGTGACGACCCAGTTGGCACAATGGTCACCATGCCGGACTGCCAAACATAGGGTTGCGGATTCGATTCCCGCCTCAGACAAGTATTTATGCTTAGATATTTGTCTGTGGTCTGGTTGTTTCTATGTATAATAAGTATATATTTACAAAAAAAAAGTAGACAAGTAGTATATCCGTTGTCTAGCACCCATAATACAAGTTTAGTTACTTAGTTTGGGGCTAGATGGCGATGTGTGGAATGTCGTCCAATATTTATTTATTATTTACTAGCGACCCGCCCCGGCTTCGCACGGCTATATTATGCATGTATTATACATATAAACCTTCCTCTTGAATCTATCTATATTAAAAAAACCGCATCAAAATCCGTTGCATAGTTTTAAAGATTTAAGCATACAAAGCGATATAGGGACAGAGAAAGCGACTTTGTTTTATACTATGTAGTGATATTTATAAGGAAACCAAACAAATTGATATAAAATGATATAAAAGCTAGTAACAGACTACGTTTGTCGATATTTTATGTCATATTTTTCTTAAGTAATTTATGAAACATTCATAAAAATATTGTAATATAAATATACACGTGACACACGTCAAGTTGCCTTACAGGGTGACAGACAGACAGACGAACATTGGAGTCTTAGTAAAATGGTCCCGTTTGTCCCCTTGGTTTACGGAACCCTAAAAAAACGAATCTAGTCGGGTCCATTCCAGTGTATACAACGTACGGTCGGCTGCATAATTCCAGACCCACCGTACATCTCCAAAACGGCTGATAGAAGAATGTTTTCAACACAAGGAAGATTCTAGGTACTTGCTTTAGTTGAAGTCTTCTAACTCATGAATTTATCAAACGAAAATATCAGAATGAAAACATGCCAATAACAGTACTTGTACTTGTATACAGGCTGTTTTCCGCGATTAGACCCTTTTTAATTGGGTCCCTTTTGCGTGATGATGGAGTAAGCTTACCCAGCACCTACTACCCTCTCAGCTCAGTCGACCATGTCCAGAGGAGAGAACTTGTCAATACCTCTGGAGCTAACTAAGCCGCGGGTTTCATCACGATGTTTTCCTTCACCGTAAGAGCAATGTCAATTAGCGCACATACATTTTTCTTAAGAAAAATACATTGGTGCACGGCCGGCCTGGATTCGAACCCACGACCTTCAGAATGAAAGTCGAGGTATCTACCACTAGGCCAACACCGCTCTTATGCTAATAATAGTAATTTTTCAACTCTATTGGGGGCTATTCCTTTTACTATTCCTTTGAAAAGGAAGCGCTAGTAGACACGCTCATTCAAGGTGACTTTTATATCTAGGTGTTCATTCATTTGGATACAATTTCCAGACATTTTCATACACAGTAGGTAAGTAGGTACATCTACTTGCCTCAAGGTGACTTTATATTATAATATTTTACAACTAGCTGCGCCTCGCGGTTTTACACGCGTAAGTATCGACTCTGTAGGAATATCGTGATAAAATGTGTTACTCCAGGTCTCTAGCTATCTTAATACGGAGTTTCATCGCAATTGGTCCAGCCGTTCTTGAGTTATCAATGGTGTAACTAACACGCCTTTCTTTTATATATTACTAGCGACCCGCCCTGGCTTCGCACGGCTGTTATATGCATGTATTATATCTAAAAACCTTCCTCTTGAATCACTCTATCTATTAAAAAAAACCGCATCAAAATCCGTTGCGTAGTTTTAAAGATTTAAGCATACAAAGTGATATAGGGACATAGGGACAGAGAAAGCGACTTTGTTTTATACTATGTAGTGATGACAAGCTGTCCCGGCAAACGTTGTTTTGCCATTTGCAAAAAAAAAAACGGAAGGAAACAAAGTAAAAAATAGATAGTAGCCAATTCTCAGACCTACTGAAAAAGCATATAAAATTCCATAAAGATCGGTCAAGCCATTTCGGAGAAGTATGATACCTAACATTGTGACACGATAATTTTATTTAATAGATACTAGCGACCCGCCCCGGCTTCGCACGGCTATCTTAATATATATAAATCTCGTGTCACAATGTTTGTCCTCAATGGACTCCTAAACCACTTAACCGATTATAATAAAATTCGCACACCATGTGCAGTTCGATCCAACTTGAGAGATAGGATAGCTTACATCCCGATATTCCCACGGGATCGGGAGTTACGCGGGTGAAACCGCGGAGGGCAGCTAGTATTATACATATAAATCTTCCTCTTTAATCACTCTATCTATTAAAAAAAACCGTATCAAAATCCGTACCGTAGTTTTAAAGATTTATGTATACATAGGGAAATAGGAACAAAGGGACAGAGAAAGCGACTTTGTTTTATACTATGTAGTGAAGTGATTATCATGGATATTATGGACTTGTATTGGAGTGATTTATAGGAATTTATCTATATTTCATTATCTCTGAATTTTGTCTTAGAATGATTTCAGTAAAAGTACTAGTATATATTAAAGTTCTGACTGATAGAAAGAATTAGGAATTTATGAACAAAACAAAAGTTAGTATTGGTAATGTAGGTAAATAATTATTTATATTAAATTAACCGATAATTTTTTTATTTGATTTTCTTTCTTACTTTCTAGAACATCAAAGGTCATACCCAATGTGACCTTAGCACCCATGAGTAGGTTCTGTTTACCGGCATCAAGATAACCTTGGGTGACCTACCCATAACATCTAACACCTACCACGCCAAAACTCAAGCAATAACCAGAAAACATTAACAAAACTAGCTTTTAAAGACATTTTACGACAAAAACAGTGATTATTCTGAAACTTACAATGAACTTTTTTGAAAATCCCGCCATTTTTCGCTTTCAAAAATTAATATGACACACAGAAATCAACACAATCACTGAACAACACTATTAACACTTTTAAATCACAAATTGTAAACAGAATTTAAAAGAAATTAGTGTTCAAAGTACGTTAAATTACCGCGTACTGTGTACAAAAATGAAACCACATCATCTTTAACCTACAAAATACATTTGAAGGTGATATTTTGTTGATATAACACCGTCGAATTTAAACGTCCCTAGTTCACACCGAATCGTATGACAATGTATTTTTCCAACTCAGCCAGGTAATGTTTAATCAAAATTTAATACAGCGCCATCTTTTAGAAAGGTGAAACATTAGGTGGAGTTTAAGGTTCGGATTTAAGTTGAGTCACAAAACAGTGTGGCGCTAGTAGTAGGTTTGGTAGCTGATGCAATTTTTGTGAAATAACAATCAGAAAAAAAGATGAATCAAAAATACAATGTACATAGAAAACTTAGGTAATCGTTCTTACAAGTGTAAGAACGATCTTACTAAAAAAATTTGAAAATAAGTAAACAATTATTTAAAAGTTTGCCAAAACTTAGATTTTGGGGAATTTGTAAAATGTGACAACTACATTATTCACATAAAGGCCTATTTATGTGAATAATGTAGTTGTCTAATTTTAAGTAATATTCTTAATACCCTTAAGAGGAAAGGGTACCGACTACCAACGACAAACGTAGTTGACTGTTTCCTCCCTGGATAATGACACTAGAGCAAATATTTTAGTTGCATAAAACTTATAACTGTCATGACCATGACCCATGTTTTTTTTTGTTTTTAAATCTTGCCAGTTATAGGTTTTATGCAACAAAAATATTTGTGCTAGTGTCATTATTCAGGGAGGAAACAGTAGACTACGTTTGTATGGAGAGAGTGCCGGTACTCTTTCACCTTAAGGCTGCTTATGCTGCCAAACGCAACGCGCTCGAAATACCCGTCGCTTACAACTAATATTGTTCATTGTAACGAATGTTTTTTGTTTTTCTCAAAAGTGTTGAGATGAAATTGTAGATGAAATTTTTACCGATATTTTGGGGTAATTTCGGTGCGAAAATTCTTTGTCATTTCAAAGCTAGACTAGTTTTAATTCTTAATTTTAGGATAGCTTCAAAACTATAAGAAATGTTTGGCATAAAATCACAGCAAAATGTCGGTAAAAATTTCACCTACAATTCCATCTCAGCACTTTTGAGAAAAACAAAACACATTCGTAACAATCAACAATTTTCACCAACGAAGGCGACCGGTGCCAGTAGTAACTATTTAATAAGCTGTGTACCAAGGTCGGGTGGTTTATACTAACGAGGTCGTTGGCTAACTAAAGAAAGAAAACAACTACTTAACTAAATGAAAAAAAAAGCCATTACCCATTATCCAGGAGTTTTTTAATTATCTTTTTTTAATTTGCTGACTTGACGGATTTGTTCTCATGCTCTCTGAGTGAATTTACTAGGGTGACTTACTATGTGATCTGTTATGGTGCCACAAATGGTAGATGAATAATAATTTTTATTTAGTTTGTTGTTGGTGGTCCTATAACAGCTCACTTTATTTTATTTTAAGGTCTATCAAAACAATTGTTGTCTCAGCATTATGTTGTAATATATTGTATCACTTCACTACATAGTATAAAACAAAGTCGCTTTCTCTGTCCCTATATCCCTATGTATGCTTAAATCTTTAAAACTACGCAACGGATTTTGATGCGGTTTTTTTAAATAGATACAGTGATTCATGAGGTAGGTTTGTATGTATAATACATGCACAATATAGCCGTGCGAAGCCGGGGCGGGTCGCTAGTTATTCATATGTAAGTTATCATTGATTGTATATATAACAACACTATCGCATTGGGTTATCCTGTCGAGATAGTTGTAAAGATTGTAATAAGTAATAAAATTAAAATATATCTAGGTAGGTAAGAATAAATTTTATCTAGAGTTAGGGAAATTTTACTCTATAAGATGAAAATAAACTTACGCCTCATCCACATAAGTGAACTTCATATCCAAGTTGTGTTTCGACAGAAAAGTCTTGCTATCCAGAGGTATCTCGATGTTAGATGGATGGGGTATTGGTCTTCCTACAGCAACTAAGGAACCGGTCTTGAGCTCGTCTGGTTTCTTATCTTTGTTACCGGGTTCCGCCTTCGGAGTCAGCATGTGGCCTGTTATGTGGATCACCTAGGAAGGGAGGCAATGGTTTAAAACTGGTAGATATAATATTCAAAGTCCTGACAAATTTAAAGCGATCCCTCAGAATAAAAGATGAATCAAAAATACAATGTACATAGAAAACTTAGGTATACCTTATTGTAGGAACGATCTTACTAAAAAAAATTAGAATATAAGTAAACAATTATTTGAAAGTAAAGGAAAGTTTGCCAAAAACTTAGGTTTTGGGGAATTTGTAATCGGACAAGACCGTGAACGAGAAAGACGTGGAAGAGAGAGGTCTTTGCTTGCATTGCATTGGATCACCACAGAATCCTTATACTTACTTAATTTTTTTTTTTTTTGGAAAACCAACAGCTTTACAAAAATAATAAGAAACGAAACAAGAAAAAGAAAGCCAATTATAGGTTCTCACGAGTAGATATCATAATCATTTGATAATACAGTCCTAACTCCTGACTGACTTATGTCAACGGAAAGGGCAAATATTTTGCACAGAGAACAAAGTCTAGAGCACATGAAATAGTGGTTTTTGGGGTTTTATGTTGTTGTTTTTGTCTTAAGCGTTATTGGTCCATAGAAGCTCTTTATAATACTGTCATTTAATTAAAGAGCTGCCACAGAAGCAAAAAGGAAAAATTTATTATAAAACTAAAATAGTGACGAAACTGAGAAACAAAACAAGTTTATATCTCAATAAAAACTCTATTAACGAGTTAAAATTTAATTTAAAAAAAAACTTAGTAACGTTTATGCCATCTGTTGGTCCGCCTGTTACATTGGCGACGGCTACGTAGCATACTAAGTATGGGGATTTTAATCATTGGCTGAGGAATAAGTCTCTACTTATAAAATATTGACCAGACTTTGACCTAAAGAAATTCAAAATAACCAGGCAACTCAGGGAACAACCAACAAATAATATTTCATGCCAAGCATATAACCGTGACCAGTCACTAAATCATATGGGGAACTTCCTAACTAAGTATAAAATTAGTCATTAAATAACAATAAAATGCAAGCAAACAAAATATTCGATCTATATTAAACCTAGTTAGGCAAGCAAGACCTACTTAAAAACAAATAATTAGGTATTTCTAATGACTGCAATTACTTATTATAGGTAATTAATTACATAACATCGTACGATCAATGGATTTTGTCATTGCTCAACAGTATTTGCGCGTGCTAGTGTTGCCGATCTCATCGCTACGCATCGCATCGGATAGTCGATTATCGCTGAATAATCGATAGTCTATCTATAAGCTCAAAACGAGGCAATACTATCCATAGTATCGATAGCTCTAAACGAGGCAATACTTTGCTAATAAATAAAAATACTATCGATATAGTTATATAGATATAGTTTTTTTTTCGAGCAACAATACTATCGATAGTTTATTCTTCGCAAGCAACAATACTATCGATAGTATCGATAGTTTTGCCACGTTTAGTATATAGTATATGTATATAGGTAAAACTTTCGATAGTTCGGCAACACTAGCGAGTGCTGCCTTAAAAAAATTAATGTATTAAGCATCCAAAGAAATAATATTTTTTTACTTTGAATTTGACTTTGACTTTAATAGAAACAAGACATATTGGCCTTTACGTGTAAGCTAGATGATTTATACAGAGTCAGCAAGTTTTATCTATGCTATACATGACGCTGTAGTGTCTAGGACATGTATTGGACGGACTAGGTTTGCTTTGAACTGAATATGAGTTATCTGACTTGAAGTTTTACCTTGTAAGAAGCCGACTTCAGATGGACATTCCTTCCCTTGCTAGTCAGCGTACACTTGAGACGAAGCAGGAGATCTCGTCGGCCGGATTTCTGACCAGTTCGAAGCGCCTCTCTTATTTCATCGTGGTCACACGGGTGACTGAATTCGAACACGCTCTGACCCATTATCTCCATCTGGAATATTGATAGATAAAAAGGTTAAGAGAAATTTAGACAAAATATCTAAAAAAAATCGACCTAATTTTGTTTTTTGTTTTTCGTATTAAATAGCAGCGCTCCGCGGTTTCACCCGCGTAACTCTCGATTCCGTGGGAATATCAGGATAAAAAGTGGACTTTATCATTCCGCTTAAGTTTTCTCAAAATAGGTTCAGTAGTTTCAGAGCCTATTCATTACAAACATAAAAATCTTTCCTCTTTATAATATTGGTGTAGATGATCCCGTTCGAAATCAAGATGTCACGTATTTTTGTAATTAACGGAAGAATAACATTATTTCTTAACTACTAAAAAGTAAATACTGAATTAGATTTTGCAACTATCCCAAAATGTAGTGTGTCATTTGTAAATTAACCGTCAATTATTGTAAATAGCAATTGAATTTACTGCTTAAATCCTGAACCAGGTCCAGGCTTTGCAAGCAGCCGAAAAATGATGATGTACGGTCGGCTGCATAATTGCAGACCCACCGTAGAGCTCCACAACAGCTGTTATAAGAATGTTTTCAACACAAGGAAGATTCAAGGCACCTTGCTTTAGTTAAAGTTTAAAGTCTTCTAACTCATGAATTTATCAGACATCATCATCATCCGAGCGATGTTCCCGGTTGCATCCCTCTCGGAAGCCCGGGGTCCGCTTTCCTACTTTTACGCGATCTTCGGCATCCTGGTTTGTAAGGTCATTTGCACGCATATCACCCTTTACGACGCCAAGCCAGCACTTCTTGGGTCTACCCAGTCTGCCTCGACCCGGCGGAGGCGCCATGGCAAGACATTTGTTCCCCACGTAACTAGCCGGTTTTCGCAAGACGTGGCCGTACCAGCGTAGGCGACATTCTTGCAATTTATCTGCAATGTCTCGGAGATGAAGGCTGCCCCGGATGCGGGAGTTCTTGACGCGATCCTTTCGCGTCACTCCACACATCCAGCGCAACATCTTCATCACCGTGACACGCAGCTCCTACTTATGTCGCTCATGAGTTTATCAAACATCAAAATATTAAAATGAAAACATGCCAATAATA
The DNA here is from genome assembly GCA_907269075.1 of Idaea aversata. Classification (NCBI taxonomy): domain Eukaryota; kingdom Metazoa; phylum Arthropoda; class Insecta; order Lepidoptera; family Geometridae; genus Idaea; species Idaea aversata. The sequence continues at coordinate 5,496,689 of OU026100.1, forward strand.
GTAATTTTTGAACTCTACCTGTAACTCTACGACTGTACCTAACAGTTTTTCAATTTGGTCATTTATAATGAAACTATTCACGGATATAATTGCGTTTTGTTTTTGTAAACAATGTTCATTTCATTTATTTGCATTCATATGGTAGGTTGTTTTTTTGTTACTTATTAACTTTTACGAAAAACTGAAATACAAAATTAGTTGACCGTTACTTTGCTATCACCGTTAGATAGTTTTAAAAACAATGAAAAAGCGCAAAGTTATTGAAAAAAAAATCTTAGCTATTAATTAGTAAAAATGCTCATCATCATTTGGGGGTTTTTTTGAATACCAACTCACACTATAGGCAAAAGGTGAAGATCTTGTGGTAACTTTTACTTTTACTCAGAAATGTTTATTTAACGTAGTTTAGGTAAATATAGATATACCTAGAAAGTTCAACATTTGAGGTCAGTAATTCCCCAAACCAAAACAGGATAAATACAATTTCTACTGTGTTGCTAGCTGTCCCAGCAAACGTTGTAACATATTTTTGAGTTGCAAACATATACAAAAAAAAAGGTTGTCTGTGAAGTCGATTTTACGTGATAACGTCATAAGAAACCAATGTCACATTGAAAAAAAAAGCTCTTTTTCATATTTCATTTATTTTTTTCCTTTATATTTTTTTCTTTATTATAAGTCTTCTATTCGTCACTCGTCACCTTAACACAATCCTAGATGAGCGATATTATTATTTTATATTGCTGCGTGCTGTATGACGTCACCGGAACGTGACAATGACGTCACACAATTAGAATGTGACAATGACGTCAACTTTTTTGTGAATGCAGGTGTTCCATCAATTAACTAGACGTTATCACGTCAAAAATAGATGTTGGCCGATTCTCAAACAAAAAGTTCATACAGATCGGTTCAGCCGTTCAGAGGAGTTTGGTAACTAACACCGCGACAAGAGAATTTTATATTCTACTGTGTTATTTATAAGCCTACAGCGCTCTAAATAGCATTGATTAATTTGATGGCGCCCTACTTCCCTAGTTAGTCGTTATTAATATTTTATTTATTTATTTAAAAAACTAGAAGATTAAAAATAAAATAACAAAAAATCTGATTTCCAAAAGATAGTACAAAGCCAATCTACTTATACTTTAACTAGCTGCGCTCGGCGGTTCCACTCGTGTAACTCCCGATCCCGTGGAAATATCGGGATAAAAGGTAGCCTATAGCCTTCCTCGATAAATGAACTATCCAGCGTTTCGGAGGCAAAGATATACTTCGAGTCACTGAGTCAGAGTACTTGGGTAAAAAACTTAGATACGATTACTTGGAAGTGGAACTGTGTTTGATTAAATACTGAGAAAACCCTAACAGATGGGGTTCTGAGCTGTGTACAGTCACATTACCAATTAGCTGAACCCCACGTGACCCAGAGCTCACCCGCAAATCAGTAAAAATAATAGTATTTACCTATTTTGTTATTTTTTTTATATTGTATTTTGTATTGTATAGTATATTGTTTAAAAAAAACAGAACCAGGTAACATTAATTTACAACCTTACAGATTTGCGAGTGAGCTCTAGGTCACGTGGGGTTCAGCTAATTGGTAATGTGACTGTACATCGCTATCTAGCCCAAATTAAACAACTAGACTTGTAATTTAATTACCAAACAATGGATAAAATACTTTGTGATGAGAGAAGAGACGCATGCGACTAGGAGAGTATAAATGTAGAGGGATGTAGGGATGCAGACGACGATCTAAGAAAAGGTGGATGGACAGAGACAAGACATGAGAGAGATGGATGTACTAAATGAAGAAGAACCTATACTGCACTGACCCCAAATAAATTGGGATAAGGGCAGGCAGAAGAAGGATAGAATACTTATTTCTAAAATATCAAGACTAGCTTTTGCCCGCGACTACGTCCGTGTAGAAGTCGAAAATGGACCAAGGAATCGCATTGTTTCTTACAAACTTTGCCCTCCTTTTTAGGGGTAGAATTTCGGAATATCCTTTCTATACAAAGAACACACCCTCCAAGTTTCAGGTTTCTACGATCAGCGGTTTAGGCTGTGCGTTGATCCGTCAGTCAGTCAGTCATTTAGGACAAAGCATTTTGTATGTAAATAAATAAATATTGCAGGACCTTCCACACATCGCCATCTAGCCCCAAGCTAAGTAACTAGACTTGTATTATGGGTGCTAGACAACGGATATACTTACTACTTTTATACTTTTCTTTTGTAAATATATACTTATAATACATATAAACAACGAGACCACAGACAAATATCTAAGCATAAATACTTGTCTGAGGCGGGAATGGAACCCGCGATCCTGTATTTAGCAGTCCGGCATGGTGACCATTGTGCCAACTGGTAGGTATACATTAGATGAAAATACCAACTTCCTATCTCTAAACCATAAGTACCGAAATAAACCATTTCATAATAATCATAAAATTAACAATCAATTTGTATTTTCATCACGATCGTAAACAACTTTTCCTGTTAACAATATTAATGAGATACATTTTAACTCTAATAAAAACCATGGCTCAAACCTTTGACGTCACGAAGCGACCTAAATGTTACTAACAAGCGAAAATGTGTTTTAAAGTTTAATAAATAAGGTTTATATCAGGTGGATACAATGTCCACATGGTCTGCCACGCGTTTCAACGCATCATCTAGATAAAGTTTGATAAAGCTATGAACGTAGATAGGTTTGGTGTGAATTGAAGCAAGGGCTGTATATGGCCTAACATGCTTTGATGCCGTGAACACTTTGTCTTATTCAGTGTGACAAAAAATCTGTAATGGGTTTTGGGGCCTTGGGTACCTACTTTTATTTATCAGTTTGCTACAATACTACCTATTAAGAAGTATTGGACTTACGACCTTCTTCTAATAGACGTTACACACAAACATTAATACTTGAATTAAAAGTACTCAGTGTGATTATTATTTTCAACATGTTAGCTATGTCTTTAGTTGTGTGAGTGGTATAAGCCGCCACCCGCTACACCAACCGACGACGTTGGTTCGATCCACAGGTTACGTTGTTATAATGTTCAAATAGTCCTGCACAGGATTGTAAACGTTACGGTGGGAAGAGGCTTTTGACCGTGGATTGCACATGCAGGGTTTTTATTACATACCGTACACCTAATAGGAAGGATATATTTTTAGAAACAAAGAAAATTCAAAGTGTTATCTTATCATGATTGAAACCGGATAAAAAACAGTACAGTAGTGCCTGAAATAAAATTATCATTCAGTAGACATTTGGATATTTCGCGACTGTTTCGTCTGTAAATCTTATACCTACATTATTTTAACTTCTAACTAGCTGTGCGCAGTGGTTTTACGCGTGTTAGTGTCTCATTAAAAGTGATATTGATCTCCGAAAACCAATACTTACACAATATTTACTATAAACTACCAACTTTATCAGCTTCTAGCTGCGCTCTACAGTTTCACCCGCGTAACTCTCGATCCCGTGGGAATATCGGGATAAAAAGTAGCCTATAACCTTCCTCGATAAATTGATTATCCAACAAGATTTTTTAATTCAAATTAGCAGTTCCTGAAATTACCGCGTTCAAACTAACTCTTTAGCTTTATAATATTCGTTTAGATTTTTACCCCTCTAGAGGTCGAATTTCCATAAAATGAACCCCATACCAACTCACCCGGATTTGACTGTTTACGTTCCAAATTTTACGCCAAGTTTATACAATTTTAACCGATGTAGTTAATCCAACCTCTTTGCTAAACGGTTAAAGCAAGCTCTGCCGTTGATTCAACCTTTTTATTTTAACAAAGAGCTTAGTTTTAGCTAAATCATCTTTAAAAGGATAAGACAAGGAGCTCTGTCGCTGATTCAACCTTTTTTTACCCGACTGCGCAACGCAAAGGAGTGGTAATAACAAAGACCTTTGGTTTGGCTATATCCTCCTTTTGGGAAAGCTTTTCATTAACGCCTTGAGCCCTCAAATATGCATATTAAAGTTTGAGGGTCTGTCCCTAAAGCGCACGGAGGTGCGCTTTAGGGACAGACCCTCAAATACCTATCCCTGATATACCTATCCCCTTCACATGATAAACGAGCTTCAAAAACAATACAGGCATTTATTACCATACGATTATAAATAACGTCATATTTTACTACCTATAAAATTTTCATACCGGACGCTCTGAATTAAATCTTTTCTGAATGAGTAAACTCAAAAAAAAAAAAAACAAGAATTTGAAATTCACTGAAAATAACATTGTTACGTTGAATTTTATGGCATTACACTCATTTTAATGGTTTTTCAGTTATTTTCCGAGAACAAACAACATTATTGCGCACACGCAGTTTATAGTAGCAAAACTACAGATAGGTACAGTCACATTACCAATTAGCTGAACAGCACGTGACTTGGAGCTCACTCGAAAATCTGTAAGTTGTAAAGTAATGTTACCTGATTTGCTTTTTTTTTAAACAATATACTATACAAAACAATATGTATAAAAAAATATCAAAATAGGTAAATAAGTACTATATTTTTTTCCAGATATTCGAATGAGCTGTGGGTCACGTGGGGGTTCAGCTAATTGTTAATGTGACTGTACATCGGCGGGTCCTATAGCTTGTCCAATCCTTATTTAATAACGCGCGTTAGATGAGATACGAGTATGAATAAATAAATTAGGTTCACAATTAACCGTCTCTCTAACGATCCCCCTACGGAAAACGGTCCTCCCCCAAAGACTTTCAGAGCGACCGGTCGCATACTCTCTGCGTCCAAAGACTTCCTGCGACCTTAATTAAGTCGTCTTAATTATTGTTTATTTAGCCTAAAAGCTCATAAAAAAAGATCTGGTAAGATAGTAATCAATTTACATCTTATAAAGCTGAAGAGTTTGTTTGATTGAACGCGCTAATCTTAGGAACTACTGGTTCGAATTGAAAAATTATTTTTGAGTTGGATAGTTCATTTATCGAGAAAGGCTATAGGCTACTTTTTATACCGATATTGATACGGGATTAGGAGTTACGCGGGTGAAACGGTATCTCTAGCTCTGGTAAGAGATTTATCGCGTCCTTATGCACCGTTTCACCGCTCCGGGGGGAGCGGCAGGGATGTGTGGGGCTCCCTGTTGGCCTGAGATGGTGGGCGGCCAGAGGTTTACCCACTAAAACTCCTCGGTGTCCCTCTCTTCACCGTAATCCAGGAGGAAGTAGAAACTGTTTGCACATACAACTACTTCCCCCTGGGGTGTCTGGTCTAGAAAGACCCTTCCGCAAAAAACCCTTCACAGGGAAACCGTCTCGAGAGGCGGCGCAGGACAAGCCGCCGTCATCACGGGCCTATGTTCTGGCGACGAATACCCCCGAGTCCGCCGCCATGAGCCGCTTTTTACGGTGGGAGATGGTTGAGTTATCGCGTCCTAATCACACACCCGACGACTTAAACCTTAGTGAATCAAGCTCAAGATCGTGCCAAGCCATAAAAAAGCTTACCTGTGACACTCCAAGGTGATCAGCTATATTCTCGCTGCAGTAAACAATGTCTCCTTGTTGCGACAGAACCAGGACGAAGCCGTCCAGTGCCTTCATGTAGGACAGCTCTGATGATACTTCTTCCAAACCCTTGGGGTCTTGGATCTTGGGCTGGTCGGTGTCCACATCAGGCACTGGAATTTTAAGGATAATTTATTAAATGAAACATTCAAAAGGAACCATTTTATCTACTTTTATTTGAGTTAGGACTTCGATATATGCCATTTTTCCTTACAATTTCCACTTTTGATTAGTTAATAATACAATTTCTGCTATAATAAATTTCTAATATACATAACTAGCGACCCGCCCCGGCTTCGCACGGTTGTATTATGCATGTATTATATCGAAAAACCTTCCTCGTTAATCACTCTATCTATTGCGTAGTTTTAAAGATCTAAGCATACAAAGGGACATAGGGACAGAGAAAGCGACTTTATTTTATACTATGTAGTGATTTATACAACGCAAGCAAATTAAATCCATGCCATTCAAAGCGTTGTCGTGCATGGGACATATCACTACATAGTATAAAATAAAGTCACTTTTCGCCGTCCCTATTTCCCTTTGTATGCTTAGATCTTTAAAACTACGCAACGGATTTTGATGCGGTTTTTTTAATAGATAGAGTGATTCAAGAGGAAGGTTTTTAGGTATAATACATACATAATATAGCCGTGCGAAGCCGGAGCGGGTCGCTAGTATAAGATATAGTGGTATTGCTCAAAACCTATACCACCCTCTCAGCTTAGTCGACCGTCTCCAGAGGAAAGAACCCGTCAATAAGTCTGGAATCTACTAAGCCACGATTTTCATTACAAGTTTTCCTCTTAATGATCTTAACTCAAAGTTATTTGATAACCAAAAGACAAAGAATTGATTTTCAAAAAAAAAATATTGCTCATTAATGTAAGTTATGAAGAATTAAGTTTTCAAATAGAAAAAATCGTATTCATATCGGTACAGTATTTTGAAAGCACTTATATACAGGCAGGCATTAGGGTCAACCAATCCAAATGCCAACTCAAAAAAAATCCAAACATGCCTATTATTCATTCACGGCTTTCAAAAATAGTTTATAATATTTAACCAATGACATTTTATAAAAACAGGATTCCTTTTACAATGGAGTTGTTAGACAACATTTTGTTTTCTTTTTGTATGCAATCTGGATATATTTTTTATTTTAGAATGAATGTTATAATCTGACATTGACTGATAAAGGTAGCTCAGAGCGTCCCTACCCTTTGGCTATGGTAGGTAGCCACCTAATATACTGTGCGGATTTCAAGTTTCTTTTGACTGGGGTACAAAAATCTTTATAAATATAGATTTATATACCAAATCATTTGCGCCCCTTGATCAACTCTCTATACCCCTTTAAAATTCGAATTTCCCTTACGTCCTAAAGGATCCTATCTTTGAAGTTTCCTGACTCGTAGCTCTTCTACGTTGTAGTTTCAGAGCTTTCGTGCTGAGTCATTTTCTCTTTATTATATATATTATTATATATACTACTAACTCCGCTCCGCGGTTTCACCTGCGTAACTCCCGATCCCGTAGGAATATCGGGATAAATTACGATGTAAGCTATCCTATCTATCAAGTTGGATCAAACTGCACACGGTGTGCAAATTTGATTAAAATCGGTTAAGTAGTTTGGGAGTCCATCGCGCACAAACAACGTGACACGTAATTTATATAATATACTAGCTGCCCTACGCGGTTTCACCCGCGTAACTCCCGATCCCGTGGGAATATCGGGATGTAAGCTATCCTATCTCTCAAGTTGGATCGAACTGCACATGGTGTGCGAATTTTATTATAATCGGTTAAGTGGTTTAGGAGTCCATTGAGGACAAACATTGTGACACGAGATTTATATATATTAAGATAAGAAGATAGATAGATAGATAAAGATTTAACAAAATAAGATGCCTTATTTGTAGAGGAGTACTATCAAACATATAAATAAATATACAAAAATATTTACTAAAAGAGGAGAAAAAAACTGAAGCAGAAACGCTTCGCTCGCTCGGTTAGTTAATTCAACACCATAAAGGTCCTGCACTCATGGCATCAATACTATAATTAAAATATGGCCCACAGGAAAAACGTCCTGCGGTTTTAGCTTGAACAACGTGCCAAAAATAATAACGAAAATACTTTTCATATGGAATAGGCATTAGAATTATATATAGGTATTTCAAAGCTTTGTTTAGTCTAGAATGAAGTCATTCATACGATACGGGTAAACGGAAATTTGCGGTTGCAAGGCGCTTAAGAAAAATACATAGTAACTAGCTGCCCTACGCGGTTTCACCCGCGTAACTCCCGATCCCGTGGGAATATCGGGATGTAAGCTATCCTATCTCTCAAGTTGGATCGAACTGCACATGGTGTGCGAATTTTATTATAATCGGTTAAGTGGTTTAGGAGTCCATTGAGGACAAACATTGTGACACGAGATTTATATATATTAAGAAGATAAGGAGATCGATTGTCTAGACATTGTCACTTATTGAATTTATTTAGAACGCAGTCATCGTTTCGAAAGATACAATATTCCGTCATCCGCGGGTAAGACATAGCTTTTTAGGCTTGCTGAGTTGATAGGAAAGGTCAGCTTTCAAATATAAAATTTCAATGGATCGAACCGATGACTCAGAGTCCAGCCTTTTGAAAGATGACATAAATACAGACATCCCCTTGGTGGTAGCGTAACTCAAATACACTTACACCACCACCTGCTAAAAGACTTTGGAAATTTTGCAAGCGTGAATAATACCCCTCTTTTACCATCAATCTATCCTCTTATGGTTAACACGCAGGTTAGTGATAGCCAGACGCATCACAGAAGCCTTGTCCAGCTGTTCCACAACTTCCTTGGCTTAGAGGACGGCAACAATCAGCTTAATATATCTGCATTTTGTGCGGGAACATTGGCCTGCCACAACGCAATAACGTAGTAATAAGATATACTCACTCATAGAAACAACATCCCTTACACGCAGGTAAGAGATAGCCAGACGCATAACGGAAGCCTTGTCCAGCTGTTCCACCTCTTCTTTCTTAGCTGGGAGAGCGGCAGTCAGCTCAGTGAAGATCTGCATCTCCTTCGTGCGACGGCACCGGGCCGCCACACGTGACTTCTCCTTACGCTTCTCATTGTTCCTGTTGAAGACAAGAATATATTAGCGAACCAGTAATTTAAAGAGGCATATTAATTTTTAATCTAACAAAGCCGCTACAGAATGGCAGCCCTGTAACAACGTTCAGGCAGGCAGAGTCGTAGAGACGGAATTGGATTCAGACACGAACGTCCTGGCCCACCCTGACCCTGGACAAAAGGGAATGTCAGGAAAGGAGTCCTTTGCTAAAATTGTCTAAATCATGTTTTAATTAGGTGCAGTATTTTTTTTACTTAGGCGGCTCAGGACTGCTGTTTGTGGCGTCGTTTGGGGTAGGCCTATGTCCAGCAGCGGACGTGTATGGGCTGATATGATGATTTTTCTTACATACCTCCTAAAACTTATTTAGGTATTCATTTTGTATATAGTTTAATTGTTCGTAGAAGGTGGGAACCTCAATCGTTTTTAATTACAAATAATACGATTGCTTTTAATTTTAAAAATGAATATGCAGTCATTACAATCTCTACATATAATAAATTCGAAGTTTTGGAAGTAAGCGTTCTACGTCCATAATGATCTTAGCACTATAGAATTCGCTAACCTTATATAGCTCCGGTAGAAAAAAATCTTGCATGCGCGATTCAGGTTTTCTTAAATTTATAAAGTCACAAATTAATTTAATATTCTTTTTGTTACGCTGAAAAATTTTGTAGACTTATGTATTTTAAGAATACATATAGCAATGTCCACATTTTATAACTAAAAAATATAGTAATTAATTTAATAAGATATTTTTTTAAAATTTCAAGTAACTAGCGCCATCTCTTCGTTTTCGCGAAACTACCATTCATCTCAGAAAATGTTGATTTTATTTGTTTACCTTTGTTTGTGCAGTCTAATTTCGGGAACTAGGAAACAGATTTTAACATAATCTTCACGAATGTGTTCAGAAAATATCAGAAGAGGTTTAGGTATTTCAAGTAGATTTATGTTACTAATTAAAATTTGATATTTCTTGGCGTAAAAAATAAACCATAATATTTTTGCATGAAAACGTACAGAACGTAGGGATGATGTCAAAATAATTGTCATTTCGACATATAGAAAGAAGCATCTTTTTTATCTTCTTTTTTATTTAAAATTATGGCTTGGCATTTTCGTGCATAAAGCCAGTGTTGAGTTTTACGGTCAAAGAAAATTAAATCTATTGCATGAGCGTTTTTCGAATTTAGAACATTACTACGCTCCAGCAATGAAGCGGCGTGCTGGGATTATTATATACTTAAATACTCTTTGATTGGATCTCTTTTAACGAAGTATAGGCACATGAGTAGGAAATAGGATGGAAATAGGTACCAAAGTCTCTTTGCTTAGTACGAAATGCGTTCTCGTGGCTTTATAGCTATAGATGCGTTTGCCTTTCAGCACGGATGATATAAATAAAAAAAATACGGCAAAGCTAAAAATTTGCCTTTATTTGTTATTTTTACTGATTTATAAAACTAGCTGCGCCCCGCGGTTTCACCCGCGTAAGTCACAATCTCGTGGGAATATCGGGATAAAAGGGACCTATATTGATGTGAAACATCTATAGCCGCACCTAAAACCGATTTCTGCCGTGGCGACGCACAGTGGGTCGAAACTGCAAATGATGGACATAGGGCTGTTTTTCGATGCAGATCGTTAGAGCTCACTATAGCCGCACGTAAAACCGATATCTGGCGTGGCGACGCATGCCGTGGCGACGCACAGTGGGTCGAAACTGCAAATGATGGACATAGGGCTGTTTTTCGATGCAGATCGTTAAAGCTCACTATAGCCGCACGTAAAACCGATTTCTGGCGTGGCGACGCATGCCGTGGCGACGCACAGTGGGTCGAAACTGTAAATGATGAACATGGGGCTGTTTTTCGGTGCAGATCGTTAGAGCTCACTATAGCCGCACGTAAAACCGATTTTTGGCGTGGCGAAGCATGCCGTGGCGACGCACAGTGGGTCGAAACTGAAAATGATTGACATAGGGCTGTTTTTCGATGCAGATCGTTAGAGCTCACTATAGCCGCACGTAAAACCGATTTCTGGCGTGGCGACGCATGCCGTGGCGACGCACAGTGGGTCGAAACTGCAAATGATGAACATAGGGCTGTTTTTCGATGCAGATCGTTAGAGCTCACTATAGCCGCACGTAAAACCGATTTTTGGCGTGGCGAAGCATGCCGTGGCGACGCACAGTGGGTCGAAACTGCAAATGATGAACATAGGGCTGTTTTTCGATGCAGATCGTTAGAGCTCACTATAGCCGCACGTTAAACAGATTTCTGGCGTGGCGACGCATGTCGTGGCACGCACGCGTCGCCACGCTATATGATGGTATATATATACATGTCTATATGCAGTAGTGTGTACGGTGTGCACACCGTAATCGACTGTGCGATTCTATCACAATCTGTTCTTTTCTGCATATTAATTTTACAAAATAATGTTTTAAATTCCATCTAGCATTTCCTGAGATCAGAGCGTTCAATCAAACAAACAATGGAAGCCTTAAAGATGAATAATTTTCCCCGTATTTTCCACATTTCCCATTGATTCTTCGCTCCTATTGGTCGCAGTATGTGATGTTATATAGCCTAACTAAAGCCTTCCTCGATAAATCCATGACCAAAAGAATTTTTAAATTCGAACCAGTACTTTCTGAGATTAGCGCGTTCAAACAAACAAACAAACTCTTCAGCGGAAAACCTGCTTCCAGCGAAGTTAAAACAAAGCTACATGAAAGTATCTAAATATATAAAAATCCCAATTTAACATTGATCACGGCATCATGCGTGAATGGCTGGAGCAATTTCGCTAATTCTTTTTTTGTTGTGTTTGTTTTTGTCAAGAGAAGGTTCTTATGAAAGAAAAAAATTTGAAAGTTGCGCATAAAATTATTACGCGGGTGAAACCGCGGGGCGCAGCTAGTATCTAATAAGAATTATATTCTATGAATTCTTGCGTATGATTCTTCGAATAAATGCAACGGGCTTTTCCGTCTTTTATAGGGACTTTATTAATTTAGAATGAAATAAGACCACGTGGAGTCATTTAGTCATTTCCAGCATGTCACATGTTTTGGTTTTGAATCATACAGTAGAGAAAATAAACAATTTGTAAATATGCCTACTTCAAGGGTTGTCAACTCGATCTAAGTTAGGCTGTACAATCAACGGTTAAAAGCCTCTGCCCACCGTAACGTTTACAATCCTATTCAGCACAATTTGAATATTACAACAACGTAACCTGGTGTAGCGGGTGGCGGCTTATACCACTCGGCCAACTAAAGACATAGCTAACATGTTGAAAATAATATTCACACTGAGTACTTTTAATTCAAGTATTTATGTTTGTGTGTAACGTCTATTAGAAGCAATACTTGTTATTATATTATTGTAGGAAACTGATAGTGGACTTACGACGCATACTGATTCTAAATAAAATAAAAAATTGAGTTTGACTTTGATCAATTAAGGGCAACTCGTATCTTGTTGCAAGGTTTCATTGCGATGAGCTGCCATAGATTTTTTCAAAGAATAAACTGGGAGAGAACGATCGAATTTTTAGTAAAGTCAGTTGTATCAGTTTTCCTGAAATGTCTTTTATACGTAAAAATACCTGCAAAACTCTATTCTTTCTTGGAGACCAAAAAACGATTACAAAAAGTTAGCTATTAAAATCAATCTTAAACTTTTCGTTTTAATGACTTCTTGAGGTGGCCGTCGCGTCGACAAAAATATTCAACGTTTTTTAGGTTGTTTAAAGAATTAAGATATCGGCACAATAAATGCTGTAATTTAATGCCAATTATATTGTCTATCTATCTATTGGAACTGTTTTGTGTAAATAACTAACAATAATTGTATCACTACATAGTATAAAATAAAGTCACTTTTTGCCGTCCCTGTATCCCTATGTCCCTTTGTATGCTTAGATCTTTAAAACTACGCACCGGATTTTGATGCGGTTTTTTTAATAGATAGAGTGATTCAAGAGGAAGGTTTATATGTATAATACATGCATAATATAGCCGTGCGAAGCCGGAGCGGTTCGTACTCAATACACAACAGAACAAATATTTTTTAATTAGGGCAGAGAGCATGCGACCTATCGCTCTAGAAGTATTTGGGGGAGGCGTATATTCAACAGTAGACGTGTTGTGGCTGATATTATTATGATGGTGATGATGATTAAGTTTATTTCGATACAATCCGACAGGGACCGACAATAATGAACGAGTAGCACCTTAAATATCTATAAACAAAGTACCTTTTCTTTATAGAACACAGTTTGTCTTTGGAACCGTACACATCCTCAGCACCAACAATACACATTTTAAACACAAAAAATTAAATTTTTTTAGTAATATTTTTCCGAAATAGATTCGTAACAAGACAATACAGCACCGATTCACCCAACGATATGGACAGTAGGTAATTACTTAAAACTTTATTCCATTAATTTGTCATTAGTGTCGAGTCTTTATCGCTTGTTCTAAATAGCATAGGTAGTTATGAAGTGCGTCACAGATGCATTCTTTTTTAATTTTTGTTAATTGCCAGCTTTTGGCCTAGGCTTTGTCTGTTTGGTGGCGAAGGAAGATTGTCGTTAGTAATTTTCTACACAACTAGCTACGCCCCGCGGTTTTACCCGCGTAAGTCCCGATCCCGTGATAATATCAAAATAAAAAATAGCAGCATAAATGGACCATGCAACACAAACATAATTTTTCAACCAGTAGTTCCTAAGATTAGCGCGTTCAAACAACAAACAAACTCTTCAGCATTAGTATAGATTAGACTACACATTGATCCAGCCGCTCAGACCGTATAGAGGGAATAAACAGAATTTAAATATTTGTGTCGATACCGGGATGAAAGATCCTAATCTACAAGTAACCTTTAATTTTTCATCCAAATCGTTTGAGAACTGTTTGAACATCAAGAAGAAACAGACAGATTTTCGCTTTTATACCTACCTACCACTACTATTAGTGGTAAGAACCGCTCTTTCAGCAGTTATCGCTGCTTGACGTAGGTATTTAAACGCCTAAGACATTATTATCAAGTTCAAGCTCAAGTCACAAGCATGAAACTTGCGAACTTAAAACGGGTTCACGCTATTCGTCCACGTCCGCGAGTAGTTTGAAAACCAGTCAAGTAAATGTTTCAAAAGATATCCCGCTAAGTGCGCAATATTATTATCCGAAACCAACAGTGGCAGAGAGTATGCCGTGGCGCTAAATTGATATGGGCGTTGGCTGGACTTGTGTGCCGAAGGGAAGACGGAAGGCTGAGCAAAGCTTTTCTCTAATAGAGCTCAAGAGTCGTGAAAAAGTGCAAACAACCAGTCTTTTCAAGCAGCGTGATCCAGAAAGACTAGTTTTAGGAAGGTGTGGAGAAACGTTAGAGAGCTGAATGCCCTGCAGTGGGCAAAGACATGCTGCTAAAGAAGAAGGAATCTAAGAACAAGATATCACATTTCAGGCAGAGTCTGGCACCGTCAATTACAATTACCATCCTTCAATAATTTATCTTTTTATCTTTCTTATTCTTACATAGTATAAAACAAAGTCAGTTTCCGCTGTCTGTCCCTATGTATGCTTAGATCTTTAAAACTACGCAACGAATTTTGATGCGGTTTTTTTAATAGATAGAGTGATTCATGAGTAAGGTTTATTTATATGTATAATACATGCATAATATTGCCGTGCGAAGCCGGAGAGGGTCGGTAGTAACATTTTGCTACTTGTAACTTGTAACAATGGATAGGTGAGAAAATTTTGTATATGGTGGTACACACACGTATGGAATGAATATAATGTTGACGCAAGTTGAACTTCAAAACGTGATCGGAATTACTGATTGTGGTCGGATATCAATTTGTTCGTGTTTCTTTGTGATATTATGTTAGAAGTACCTACTTACTTAGTCAAATATTAGATAATTTAGCTGGGTTACTTTCTTTGGCATGCTTGTATTAAAATATTATATTGTGCAATGCAACACTACGCCATGAGTATACCTACTCAGAAAGTAAGAATGGAAAATAGGTACTGTGCTGAAACACTCCAGTGATAACTAAACTTTTTTTTTGGATAAAAATACTTTACGGACAGCGCGGGCGACGAGGTTTTGATAAAGATTGTCATTGGCTTTTTATAGCAATCTACGCTAATATTATAAAGAGGAAATATTTTTTTGTTTGTTTGTTTGTAATGAAGAGGCTCCGAAACTACAGGACCGATTTTGATGACACTTAGTATGATGATACATTGATTAATTGGAAGTGACATAGGCTTTTTATCCTAATATTCCCACGGGATCGAGAGTTACGCAGATGAAACGGAGTGTTGCTAAGCTGTGTGAACTTTGAACCCGACTTTGGAAAAAAATAGTTTTTTTTATGATATTTCGAACTTAAAGATTTCGATTAGCAGTGGATATTAGTGAAGCTATATTCGTTAGAAGTAAAGTCAAAAAAATATTTAAAAATGTCATCTCACGAATTTCGAAAAATTTGTTTAAAAAAAAACCAAAGTCGGGTGCCAAGTTCACACTGCTACGTTGTTAGTAACGTATGATTAGTTTAGATTACGTACAAAACTAATAGACTGATAGATAACAGATCTGTTTAACATTATCATGTACAAACAAGGCCCTTTTCTGATCAAATATGATGATATTGAACAATAACACTATATATCAGTTTTATATGATTAGCTTTCATTGGCGCCCAAACTGTAGAATAATAACGGTATTATCAGAAAACGGATAATTACATTCAAAATGTTAGGTGATATGATCTACATTAATATTATAGGAAAGTTTTTGAAGTGAAAACTTCTTTAGCGGCGTTGAGCACTTTTTCTGTATTTTCTGTAATGGGTATAAAATCTTAAACTCGCGTCAGGACACGTGACCTGATCGAAAAAGCGTAAGACGGATGGAGAGTAGACAGCTATCCCCTCTCTACGGCGCGGCGAAAATGTATGCCTGGGCCTACTGACGACTATTGACGGACGACAAATGTCGGACCACAATTTGTTGGACGACAAATGTCGGACGACTATTTGTCGTCCGACTATTTTTTTTTTTCATCTAAAACTCTTTTTGCGTATGTTCTCGCGGCGTTCTTTTTTTGTTTATTTATAGGCTTCAAATCTACTGGATCGATTTTGATAAAATTTGTTATGAAGATACATTAATTCATTGGGAGTGACATATGCTTTTTTATCCTGATATTCCCACGGGATCGGGAGTTATGCGGGTGAAACCGTGGACCGCTGATAGTGTATTATATTTAGTGCATATCAATAAATGTGACTATGCTTAGATCATAGACTTCGCACATTGACGCCCGCTGTGCTAAAATCTTTGTGCTCTGTTGAAGAAGCTCAAGAATAGATAATAAGAAACGGTTAATTAATATTGGTTAGTTGGTTGGCCATAAAGAAAAGAAAATAAAGGATAAAATCATTTCTATGAAAATATTTGATGAGAATGACAAACTTAATAATAAATTAAGTACCTAAATGAAAGATAGAGACTACCTATCTAAGACTATTTATAACCGAACATTTTAATATGTGTGCATTTAAAAACAATTTAATTTCTATTCAAACATATACGAACGATAAACCGCTGCTAACTGTTACTATGTATGATAACAGGATACTGCAGACAGAAATGCATTGAGGAAAAATATTATTAATTCGAGAGAATTAGAGGCAGTGAGCCGTGAATACGTAATACACGCTTAATTCGTGGTATTTTGATAAAATTAAACACTAATAACCCGACTGCAAATAAATGGGTATGTTTTTAGCACCTATCTTTATTATTCCTAGTTAACCTAGTCAAAAATCAAGAATCACGCGGGTTTTACACACACAACATTTTGTTGCCGAGCATATTGACGTATTTACATGCGGGAAGAGTGAATTCCAAAAAGTAGCTGTATGGATTATTTGTTATAATTAATCTAAATTTATTTTAACTACGCTATTGCATTGGGGAAACCTGTAATGATAGATGTAGTTTTTCTAATAAATATATTTTAGCTCGAGGCATTAATAACTTATAGGAATCCACGGCTCAATTATTGGAACCTTTTTATTACCTGACTGCAAGGAAAGGGTTTTGTTTTTTTGCGCCTATCTTAGTATGTTTGTAATATTCTTTATTCCCTCATATCTTCTAAACCACTAGATGGATTTCAAGGTATCTTTAAATTCGTATCATTATTCCAAGTGTTCTTAGATAGATGACGTAAAACAAATTAAATATGAGCGGCGGTTAGGTTCCATTGTTGAAGGATTAATTTGTTGACTGTACAATCCACGGTCAAAAGTCTCTGCCCACCGTTATGTTTACAATCCCGTGCAGCACTATTTGAACATTATAACACCGTAACCTGTGGATCGAACCCAAGTCGGTTGGTGTAGCGGGTGGCGACTTATACCACTCACACAACTTATGACATAGCTAACATGTTGATAATAATAATCACACTGAGTACTTTTAATTCAAATATCTAAGTTTGTGTGTAACGTCTATTAGAAGAAGGTCGTAAGTCCAGTACTTGTTGATAGTATTATTGTAGCAAACTGATCATTTACTTATGACCCTTACTGTACATTTTAAGTACTTGTAATTTAGGACAAAGCACAAGTTAAATAGTAATATGGGACAAACTAAGATTTTTTTGGAATGTGGGACAAAACCTTAGGACAAATAAGGAATAAATATTTTTTAATTCTCCAAATCCGCAATATAGGTATCAAATTAAAGGGCTTATTGGAAAGTTCGGTTTAAACCATCGAACATCGAATCTTGTTCTACAACAAATAATTTATCTAATTTAGCTACACTTTGATAAGTTATTCTTCTCTAGTTTTGTAGGAAAAAAACCAGGCGTGGGTATTTAGGTCAATGTCGTTTGAATAATTGACCGTAGGCAGGGTACGTCGTGTTAAGGGTTTACACAAACGAAACTGAAGCAGAAATTTGTTGGTTGGCCATGTTATGTACAAAAAAAAATGGGTAAGTACGTAGAGTATAAAAGTCTTTTTAGGGTTCCGTACCCAAAGGGTAAAACGGGACCCTTTTACTAAGACTTGACTGTCCGTTCGTAGGTCTGTCTTTCTATCACCAGGCTGTATCTCATGAACCGTGATAGTTAGACAGTTGAAATTTTTACTTAAAATTTATAAATCTATATATATAAAAATCAATTGCTGTTCGTTAGTCTCGCTAAAACTCGAGAACGGCTGAACCGATTTAGATGATTTCGGTTTTTAAATGTTTGTTGTAGTCCAGGGAAGGTTTAAACGGTGAGAATTTACGCGGGTGAAACCGCGGGGCGCAGCTAGTACTAAATAAAAATATAATGGTATGGGACCCTTCGTGCGCAAGTCCGGCTCCCACTTAGCGGGTTTTTTTTACATAATATAAGCGTTTGACCACTATCACCCCTGCCGGATGGTAGGTGACAATGCGGTCTAAGGTCCGTATTAATAAACCGAACTCAATATCGATTTCAATCTTGAGTTTGCTCTTGAGTTGTTGCGCTGATTAATAAACCTATCTTAAGACGCGATTAAAGAGCGACGTATCACTTTAGTAATACCGTATTAATAAATCAAACTCAGCTCTCAAGATATGTCTCAAGATGTAGTTTCGTGAACTCAAGTCTGATTGCGGGTCATACATGACATAAGTTAGCTGTTTCGTTAGTTTTGTAGTTCAGGAACATGGAGCTAGAACAAATTTTGTCAGAAATCAATTATTATGATGATATTTTATGCTAATGACTTTTTGAACAAATCATTCGCATTTAAATAATTTTTTAGTAGTAAAATCTTACATTTTGTAAAAAAATTCACATTAAAAACAAGTTGACAGCAAAATATGACGACACTACCTACCATAGGGTAAAAACATACCATTCAAGGTAAGAACAAAGCGTTACTGTCATTCAATGTCGCTCTCAAGATCAGTTTCAAATCTCAAGAGCGATATCAGCCTGGTTAGAACTTGAGTTTTATCTATTAATTAACGCCTAACTTAAGATAGTGACCGCATCTCAAGACTCACTCAATTGATACGCACTCAAGATCGATATTGAGAGCGATTTATTAATACGGGCCTAAGAGGTAGCACTCTTCCCTAGAAGATACCTGTTCACTCTCAACTTTAAAACCCTCAAATTATAAGGAAAGACAGACGCACGCAACTGATTTAGCCAGATCTACTCGCGGTGCGAAGCGTCATCTGCAAAGGGTCCTGCCGGAAGACCAGCTGCTGTAGCAACCTATTGTTGTTACAGCTATTTTTGCTGAGGCAGAGCCTTTTTGGAGGCACACGGCTCCTTAGATCTTATTTTTTAAAATATATATTTTTTCTGCTCACTGTTCTTATTCTCTGATTTTTCTGTCTTTCAATTTTATACTATTTTGTTTTCTAATATTATTTTTCATTTTCTGTATTTTTAATGTTCTTATGGTTGCTTTTCAAAATCTCTTAAATTGTTCTAAATACCGTATTTATTTTTGTCGTGTGCTTGTCCAAATTAATGTATTTTCTATTCTATTCTATTTCTATTTAATTCCCTTGCTGTACGATAAAATAGCAAAAAGCTTAGTGCTGGTAAAAACTACTGGTCTAAAAACGGGTCAACACATAATCCCCCTTATTCCAAAACGAGGTTTAAGGATAGTCCGAGATGTGACTATAGTACACGAGTAAATCTGTGTCTAAATCTAAGGTTTAAATCCACATCTCGGACTATTCTTAAACCTTGTTTTGGAATAAGGGAGAATATGTTTGAAGCGTAGACAGAGATTAAATATGGACTCGCTGCTAAAATAATAATAATTACTAGAGTAAGAAGGATTGAACGTCTAATGAGTAAGTAGGAGCAAGACGAAGTATAAATATTTTGTCTCTATTTGCGTATAGGTTTTTTTAGCGTTTAGAGGTCCGTTTTCTTATCCTGTAGACTGTAAGACTATAATTTGTGTTACTTGTGACATAGAAGATATTAAAAAGGAGTACTAATTGGTGTGCACTTGTGCAGTGATGGTTAATTACTGTTTAATGGCAATTTGACAACAATATACTAATAGATTATGTTATAGGTATGTTGAATATTCGCTGTCTCACACTATACGCTGGTAGCTTGTCTATATTTATTCTCTGTCTACGGTTTGAAGAAATGTGAAGATACACGTTAAATGAATTTGCAACCACAGACCTCACCAATGCAGTATATTTTATTTATCGATTCAGATAAAGAGGGATTTAGGGACATCAAAACAAACAAGTTGTTTATCGAACTAAAGATAACAAACTAGACTGCTGTGATATTCTTAAGACTTTAGACCGAATGCACTTGGTAACCACGCATAAGAAATTATTTTATTACAAGACCATTTCAAGTGACCTGCCGACAATTGGTTCTGATTGCAAAAATATTGCGTTCCTGTCTTCCAATTGACTATTAGTAGTGACGTTGTTTCGTATGGCCTTTAATTCTACATCTCGTTATCGTTATACAGGGTTATTGCTAACTATAATAGCAAGCGGTTGATGGCCACTTCTGTGCACCTAAACAAACGACTTTTGTTCTACGACTTTTGGAAATTCGAACATTTTTTTTGTAAATTTTGAGGATAAAATATTATGTGAATTCGAAAATCAGCTGATTTTTTAAAATTAAAGACATTCAGAATTAGTACAGTAGATAAAACTAAAAAAAAAAAAACAAGTATATTGTTAATGTTTAGGTTAATGACCTTTCCGTGTAAGGAACAGCTGATTTTAAGGTAAACATAACCTCGAAATTTAAAAAAAAATGCGAATTTCCAAAAGTCGTAGAACAAAAGTAGTGTATTTAGGTGCACAGAAGTGGCTCTCAACCGCTTGCTAATATAGATACCAATAACCCTGTATACCTACCGTCATACATAGGTCGGAATCATTTTATTGCCGGCCTATTATGTTACCAACGGTAAAAACTAGATAGAAATTGTTCATTGCTCTCTTTATGCTAGATTTTTTGCTGGCAGTATTAGAAATGAAATTTATGCGCTTGTCTACACATGATAATAGCTGAGTCGTTTTTTTCTTGGGTACTGCATTCAGTCCCCCAGAAAAAACGACTCGGCTATGCAAATTCATTAATTTGCATGAAATCAAGTTAATATACATAAATCTTACGACTTACGCGCAATGATTTTATCTGAAGGACGACCAAAATCTAAAGAAATCATTGGACATTTCTTATCCAGTCCAAGCAGTTGCGGTGACGAAGAAGTTAACCTTTTGATGAGTTAAACCACAGAGGTAATAAATATTAGAGTTAAACTCATAAACAACTCAACTCAATATTTTTGTTGTTTAATATTGTAATGTATTTATGGATATGTGTTGTGTTATGTAAAATACGCAAGCATTTGAAAACCATCAAACGAAGGAAAGTTGCTTATTTAGGACACCTTTTGAGGAATCCGAGATATGAACTCCTGCAATTGATAATGATGGGGAAAGTTGCTGGAAAAAGGAAAGTCGGTCGTAGGAAAAAATCTTGGTTGCGGAATATAAGAGAGTGGACAGGGATAGCGAGTGCCGCACAACTTTTTAGTTCAAATATTCTGAGCTGACTGCCAACCTTCATTAGTTGGAGAGGCACCCTGAGAAGAGAAGAAGATAGAAATAAATGGTTTAAATGTTTCAAACCAACAACTGCTGAAATGTTTCTAAAAGAAGATTCCGTTTGTGTTGAGAAAAACTGTGTTTTAATTCAAATAATTTTTCCTCAATTAATAACAAACCTATTTTGGGTTCACCAAACAATTATAATACGATTAATAAACAATTGATCCCATTGTAAAACACGATATGATCTACCTAACTATGTAGTTAAATTGTTCGATGACATTTTCTACAATAATAAATAACACATATACTTAATCGAATGGTTAGCGAAGTTTACAAGCAAAGAAAAGTAGCGCGAAGACGCGTTTTTATTCTGTTACTAATTGATACTTATGCAAGGTAGAATTTGCGGTTGATAGGACTTTGTATACTTATATACTTCTAAACTATATTATAAAGCTGAAGAGTTTGTTTGTTTGTAAGCGTTAATCTCAGGAATAGAAAAATAATATTTTTATCACAGTTGCTCATAAAGTGGATTATTATTAAACCGCTTCTAGACTCATAATGCAACGTATTATACATGCGTGCGATATAAAAATATCCAACTAGTGCTAAAATAAATGTTATCCCGATAAGTTGAATACGTATCCTCCTGCTAATTACATGTTAGGTAGATGAAACATTCTTAATTTATCTGGGTTATACTGTTTTTTGTATAGAAAAAAGACACCAACAAAGAGTTTTTAACCGTAAAAAATAGTTGTATCTAAAGTCGGTTTATGAAAGAAGATTTTACGTGATAACGTCAGAAAACAATTAAAAATTAAGTTTTGTTTTCATTTTGTTTTTTCTTTACATAAATATATTTTTTTGCTTACCATTATATTCTGTTTTTAACCCCTGACGAAAAAACAAATGGAAAGACCCTAAAAAATATTGTATGTCAGACGAGGCTGTATAGGTTAAAAGTCTTTTGCCTGGCCTTTCGAGAGTATAATTAACAAAAAAATATGGCCATAAAAAATTGTAAACATAGACTTATTACAAAATATGTTGTTATTTATTATTTTCTTTTCATTTCTAGTATTTTCTTTTATTAGCAACTGTGATAAAACACGTCGTACGATACGCGTGTGGAATTGATCTTTGTATCTCGGCTTTGTAAACGCACTCGCGTACCGCTCGCGCGTGTTAAACCGCCTCTATGCAAAGATCAATTTTCCATACTTGTATCGCAATGTACTATTTTGTGTTGGATAGTTCATTTATCGAAGAATAGGCTATAGGCTACTTTTATTTTGATATTCCCACGAGACTTTCGCGGATGAAACCGCCGAGTGCAACTAGTGCATTATATTTACCTACGTAATCTTCTCTAAAGCAAAAAACTGCATCAGATAATAATAAAACTGCATGATTTATTATTATCATATTAAAAGATGTTATTAAAGGTGTTTAAAGTGTTGCGTATATTTATTAAATTGTCAGATACCTACATCTCGTGGATTCTTGGTAAATCATTAGATTAATGAAGTGGAAAAACAAACACATAACCCTCCCTTTTGGCTTCGCCGTAGTCGGGTAATAAACAGCAAGTACCTTGAATACTTAGGGTAAGTACCCCGTTAAAAAAGGAAAAAAATCTTGACAAACAACAAGTTGATTCTACAGGAACTCTTTTTTACGTTTGGAGTAAGTACTTACAGAACCGTAAAAATAGTTGCAAAATCAGGCCAGGTAAAAACAACCTACAAGAAGAAATGTTTTTACCAGGCCAAAAGGAAAATATTTTTTTTAAGAAATAGTTAAGTAGGTACTTCTATAATGAAAATTAGGGAACAAATGGCATTGTCTCCGATTATTGATACCCCCAATATCCCAACAACCGGATAGGTATCAAAACTTCATTATTTAGTCTAAATTCGGTTCAAGAAATCACGGTCAAGGAGACATCAATATGCATGTAAGTATCATTACGACGCAATGACGCAAATTATCACTAACTAGCAACGCTCGGCGGTAATGCCCGCGTAACTCCAGATCCCATGGGGGATCTGGAGTTACGCGGGAATATCAAAATATAAAATAGCCTATAGCATTCATCGACAAATAGACTATCCAACACAAAAATATTTTTTCAATTCGAACCAGTAGTTCCTGAGATTAGCGCGTTCAAACAAACAAACTCTTCAGCTTTATAATATTAAGTATAGATTATTTCGATTACAGATGAATACAATAGAATCAATGTTTTTACTTTTAAAAATTCTGGTTGGTTCAAAGTTCAGCAAATACTTAATTGGATACGATAATAGCCGTTTCAGTTATCGTAGTAGAGGTTCTGTTTTTATTTTCTGGTACAATCTATAAGGCCCTGGACAACCAGACACGGCTAGTCGCGCGATAAAGGCTGCGCACGCGACGATGTACCTACTCTTTAGAAATAAAAACAAATAACTAGTATTTTCGAAATTAATAGTGCAGGCTTATGCACTTAACAATTAATGAGTTTACTAGTGTTTTTTTTTTTTTTTCAAAAATTTAAAACGTCCTAAATCCGTCCCTATTCGAGTTACAGGGTTGGTGTCATACAATAAAATAAAGCTACTGGCATGACCTTTCAAATGACATATAACTAAAACAGGTGGGACACTAAGAATTTCTTGATCATTACCGTAGGTAATTTGAAATTCTATCTTTGCGTTTTCGTCTTTCGTGTTTTTTTAAATGTTCGACTTCATCTTTTTCTGCCCGAAATTTCGTGTGAACTTAACTAGGTAGGTAGAGTTAAGTTCGCAGAATCAAGTTTGAGATCAATCAAAATCTGATCAAGGTACAGTCGGCAACAAAATTTCAAACCCACTGTAAAACATTTCAATAATAGTAAGTTCTAAAATTACTATTATTGAAATGTTTTCAATCTAATAATGTTTGTCTAATAAATTCATGAGTTGAAAGACTTAAAACTTCAAGTCAAGCAAAACCTTAAAAACTTGCTTGAAATGAAAACATTCTAATAACAGCAGTTTAGAGCTCTACGTTAGGTCCATAAGTTATCAAATCGTATATTTTCCGTTCGGAAAGCACGCCTCGTTGAGTTTAGAAACCAAATTTTAATTACAGTTTAAAGTTTATCTCGCATATTGAGCACATTATAACTAACCTTAAATTATCTGCACGTACGACAAATAAGGTTAGGTTATCGCAACAATAACGTCCAACCAAACAACCAACCTTATGGCAACAAATACGTGAAAGTGTAATTAAATTAATTTATCAGCGCATCCGTTTACTTACTTTATAAACACAGGTTAAAATAACCCAAAATAATCTTAGCAAAAATAGCTGAAATAAAATGCGTCGTTTTATTATGACTAATGCAAACGTGTAGATTTTACTAAGATACTATTTCTATAGCCCTGCGTGAAGATTCAAGAGTATCATGTAGAGTCAAACATCGTCAATGAGAAAAGTTACATTCGTTTTTCAACCGAAGTTTAAACACTAGAAAATGCAGAATTTCGGCCAACCGACTGGGACAAAACAGTCTCAACCGTTCGGTTGTCTCCCTCAATTATTAAAATAAAAAAGTTTAGATAAAGCTATAAAGAATCTTGGCAAAACTTCGTAAAAAAGTTGCTTGCTTGCAAGAAGGTTAGGTTCTTAAAGTTCCTAATGTGTAATGGCGTCAGATGCTGATGAAGAAAATGAAAAACACGTGACTTTAAAATTTAAATGCATAAGTATATCTTTTTTTCCACATCTAGTTCACGAAATAATATGAATTTATTTGTTATCTATAAAAACGTAGACTTTTAATAATAGTTTTCCTATTTTTTTTATTTGCTCAAGTATTGCCATTTGCCATGCCATAATTATTTAAAACGGAATGTTCGTCAGAAAAATGTTTAAATGCATATCTCCAGTAAAATATTTAAAAAACCAGACTAGTAGGTATTTTTTGAAATGCGAACGTAGTGTTAATAATTTATTCAAGTGACAAATTAATTATACGATAACAAACAACATCGACTTAATGTAATGACAAGACATTTTAATAAAAAAATGTATTTTTTTAATTAAGCTTATCGGCTAATCTTATCTGCTTTTCAATACAAAAGCCTAATAAAAATTATTCTTAAAGTCAAGGGCAATGAGAAATTTAAGTTGACCCAGATAACTTGAACTTCTTGTTAGTAAAATGACAAAAAAAAAGGAATTCAAAGGTTTCGGACATTACCCTTATGTCCTTGAAACAACTCGATCTTATTTTGTTAAAATTTTGCGTCGCAGACGACGCAAAATATTTTCAACAAAATAAATAACCTAGCAAACTAGCAATCAATAAAATATTCTGTCAAGACATTGTTTGTTATCAACAGGAAATAGTACTTTGAGCTCCTCTAGTTATGTTTGAGAAATCATAATATTGACTTGGAATGGGCAAGTTTGTATTTCCGGAATATTAACATTAACAAATTAAAAAACAGGTAGTTGATTAAACCTTTAGATGTTTTGTTTGCAAGTCCATTAGAACACGATCACTCAACAGCTAACCTAAATATTTTTAACATCCTTGGATTGATGGGTTGACAACAGTGACGACATGAAACGACGGAAACTTTCTTAAACTACTTACTGACCGATTAACTTTTAACAATTGACTTCGCTGGTCCTTTCAAATTTTCGAATCAAAACTATGAAAAAAAAAACGTTTTAAAACAGCCACGAGAGTCACGATAAGCAACAGTTCACAACCACGTGTTTAATCAGCTGATAATTTAATGACTTGGCATTCAGCCATGTTTTGAACTTTCGAAATGAATAACCAACAGGGTTTCTTGTGTCTGGTCAGTCTTCTTAGTCAAAATAAAGCATGTAACCAGTCCATCTAGTCCAGACATTATCAGATATGATACACATAATCTGTATGATATAGTCAATTCAAAGCCTAATGATAAATTATAAAGAATTTACGACGAACAGAACGCTCAGGATTTGAATGAATGAACGCTGGCACACATGTTTTTAAAATTGAAGTGCTTGATCAAATCTATTCAAGAGTATATACTATTGTTTACAAATAGCTTTAGTGGATTGGTGCGATTGAGTTATTTACATTCTTTGCGAGTTGTAAATCTTATAAACCATTAAAATAGCTTTCGAGGCGTAAAAGTTGGGATTGAATGCATTTGGAACAGGTTTCTGGAAATTATGTCTATTGAGAAACGCTCGGAGTCAGATAATTTAAAAGCGACGCGGCGTGGCTTTAGTAAAATAAACGATTAGGAGAACTTACATGAAGTCTTCCAAATCGACGATGTTTGTATACTGGCAAGGTTGGCCATTAACGTTGAAACACATACTGTTGTAATCCCAATTCTGTCTTTCATGACAGGGAAGGTTAGGCACCATCGGCTGCGGCACATACCGCACCGGATTCTGATACACATTTTGCGGGGCATTGTAAACAACAGGTGCCACAGTCTCAGGAACATACGAGTAAGGATTGTTTCTATAACACTGCGAGGGATATTTCACATAGTTCTGATTGTAAACACCAAAACTGCACACGTTTTCAGGTTTTTTTGACCACTGACCGGACACTGGACACTGCAAATTCCATCCTGTCTCTTCGAACTGGCCTACGACAGAGCACTGCGGCGGGATACCGCCCGGGAACCCTTCGATGAACATTTTAGAGTTCGGCTCCCAAAACCCGAAGAGGAAACAATAGAACAGTCCATTAAGGTTCGATTTCAACGAACGACTGATAACAGAAAGATGTTCTTATCTTGACTGCGAATGGAAGCTAACAGCGAAACTTGATAAAACAAAGTTGATAACATAACATTTCGACCCTGGCGATATTGGCCCGTGGTTACTATAATATATCAAACATTTATGTAATTTATCTTTGTATTTGTGGATTTCAGATTTTGTAGGTAACCGATTTTGGTTTATACGAATACGTATTTTGTTTATCAGATAAAGCTTTCTGATAAAAATTCAACATGAAAAATATTCATAATCTGAATGTGACTTTCCCTCTTTTGCACTGCTTTGTGTTCGTATCATTGATAGATTATCCTTAAGTAGGTAAACCAGTAGAGAAACTAAGCGATCAATAACCCTAATAAAATTTAATCCATAGATGACACACCAGTCACACCACATTACGGTACTTGTACCCAGCAAAATATTCTACAATTTGATAAATATCATTCCTAACAAAAATAAAAAGGTGAGACTTCTAAGAAAATTTACTTATTACCCATTCATAATTACGTAATTGGGTTCCAGTCTACGTCTACGTTTATACAGAATCTATGACACATGTCTGATCAGGCGATAAACAACTTGCTGAGACAGTCATAAAAACCGGCTATATTATGCATGTATTATACATATAAACCTTCTTCTTGAATTACTGTATCTATTTAAAAAAACCGCATCAAAATCCGTTGCGTAGTTTTAAAGATTTAAGCATACATAGGGATATAGGGACATAGGGACAGAAAAAGCGACTTTGTTTTATATTATGTAGTGATAGTGAAGTCAAACGTCTCGACCGATTTTCATGATGGACAACGGTAGATAGCTTACTTTTATCATCATATCGAGTCGGGATGCTACGCAAACAAATCAGCCTAGAAAGCCAACCATTTTATTGGTTTAATGAATTCCGTTGGATGAATCTTGCTTCATGATAACGTGTCAAACTAAATTTAGCAACCGACAGGTTTTAGACTTACCTCTAGATTTGCATACGGCAGGCTAGATTTGTTGACAATCAATTCAAGAACATTTTTTTAATGATTGAAATTGTAAAGAAGCATTTATGAGGACCATTTTTAGGCTATTTTTAAGAAGTTTTGAAGTCATCATAATATAGGAGTCATCCTTTAAATTGTCGAAGACAGATAAATAAATGCATCATGCGCATAGAGGACTAATAAATTGAAGGAAGGACGAATGAATGAAATGTAGAGTTCAATTCAAACGAAAATAATCTACTTAAATACTGCATAGTATAATTCTGAACAATTTAAAAGAGTAAGTAGGTAGCTATCGATTTTTCGATTGGATTGATAAGCGTTTATTTGTCATTTTTTATCAGGCAAAGTAATGCGGTTCGTTGGTTATTGACTTTGTGCAGCAGATAGGTATTAAAGCATTTTTATGTATAACCAACTGCGAGAGGGTTGTTTTTAAGAGTTGGTTGCACAAAAGCGTACCTTGATCCCTTAAAATTGCTACCTGGTTGATGAGATATTACCAGCCATTGTAATACTTTGAAACTATATTAATGTTGGCACGATACGAAGCAGGTCCCGGCTTGTCTTCATTTCATACAATGCTGCGTCACAAAAGATAAAAGAGTGATTCGACTATGTTACCTTATCTTCCCACAGCTTTGGAAATAATTCTTCACGACATTTTAATTTAGTCTGCCCTATATTATAATCATAAGCAATTAGAATAAAATTATGATAAAAAATAATATGTTTTGTAATTAGGTATTATGAACTATGAGATAACCGCTTCTTTGTACTATCATCTTAACAGTATGTTATTGACGTGACAACGTCTTATAAATTGTTTTGCCGGGTGACACTTCAAGAAACTGCGTTACGCTCCGCTGACGTTATGCGCTCACAATGAGAGCGAGTGAGAGGCACGCGGGCATGGTTAGCCCGCCTAAGAGCGAGAGAGACAGACATAAAAAGTGAAAGGCACGCGTCCCTTCCACTCGAGCACAGTTGTTGTCACGTAAAACTTTCGCCCGTATACCGACTTTACAGGCAACCAGTTTTTTTATTTTAAAGTAAGGTAAATGGCTAAAATCTGCACAGTTTATTTGTAAGTAGTTATACAATAAATCATTTTAAATTATCTAAGTACCTACCTAGACTCAACCAATTTAGATATTTTTGTAATTTCTACTCATGATAAGACTCGTGACGATTATTTTGAATAGATAGTGACTAAATAATCGTTGGGGCAAGCATAAAAAGCGTATTTAGGTAGTACACTCGATTTTTTGTTGACCAATCAAATTCGTCTTCTATAGGGCGATAAAACTTTGTCGACCGTTAGACGACCAATCAAATGCGACCTTGTGGGCTGAAAAATTTGCATTATCGGCGGGAAAATAACTGTTTTCCGTGGGGATGATAGTCCAAATTCCAAAATGACCATTTTCTAAATATAAGGATGACGAAATTTATAGTAAATGACTGATTCTGGTCTGACCTAATATACCAATACTAGCTTTTGCCCGCGACTTCGTCCGCGTAGAAGTCGAAAATGGTTCTAATAAGATTGGACCATCACCTTCTCCCATAAAAACTTTGCCCCTCCTTTTCACTCCTAATGGGAAAAAATTCAGAAAATCCTTTCTTATCGGATGCCTACGTCATACAAAGAACACACCCTCCAAGTTTCAGGTCTCTACGATCAGCGGTTTAGGCTGAGCGTTGATCCGTCAGTCAGTCGGTCAGGACAAAGTTATATGCATAGCATCAGCTATAAAAAAGATAAAAAAAAATTAAGCGCTACTCTTACGAGTATCAACTCGTAAGAGTAGCGCTTAATTTTTTGAACAACAGGAAAGGTAATTAAAAATAGAGATTTAGGACGTTTTTGACGCAAAATAGGCATGCATTTGACCTCATTTCGTCTTGATGGGAAGCGACGATGAGTTCGAGGAAGCAGCATGCTCGCCAAGAAGGAGAATGCCTGGACAACACGGTGGAACGCAACGAGTCACTGGACAACATGACTCTGTCCAGGAGATGGTGTTAGTAGAATCCGTTGTTCTAAGCCTACCACAGCTTGATCGTCTGCTCCTTTAGCGCCACCCGGGAGACTATAGGATAAGGTACCTAGTTCTCTAGTATCAAAATAAACTCATGAATATCATTTTCAAACATCATTTTGCAGCGGGTATAAGTTTGGCACAAAAACTTGAACAGCGTAATAATATTTAAATGGACCTACCTATTTATAAATTTTAATTAACTTAATTTAAATAAACTTTTCCATTAAACTTAGTTCAATTAAACCAGGTCATCATGACGCGGTGACGTGACAGAATTGGATAATAAATTAGAAGCTGCAGAGACAAGCATTTGTTGCATTGCATTGTACAGTTTTATCATGGGTGAATAATAGAGCAGATAGATAAATACCTACATTGATTTCGTTACAGGCATAAAAAGAATTTTGAACTTTTATTTTTGAAATTTTGAAATTTTGAATTTTGAAAAAGAACTGAAAATCAAAATACATAATGATCAAAATACATAAAATCGAAATAAATAAAATTTGTTTCAAATAATATACGAAATACATAGTGACAAAACGTATAAATTTAAAATACATTAATTCAAATTACATATATCTAAAACAAATAAAGATTTAAATGAATAATTGACTTTACTTATAAAAAACCCTACGAACGAAGCAAACTATTACAGCAAAAAGTTCAAAATATCGATAGTCATAATACCTATGTTCAAAATGTTAATATTTATTACACATAATATGTTTAATATATCTACGTAAAAATGCCCATCATCACTATCACTACATAGTATAAAATAAAGTCACTTTTTGCCGTCCCTATGTCCCTATGTAGATCTTTTTAAAACTACGCAACGGATTTTGATTCGGACGACATAGGGACGGCGAAAAGTGACTTTATTTTATACTATGTAGTGAAAATAAAAGCGCAGGTGAATTAATTGTAGTAAAATGAACCGTCAGAACTGCCAGTACCGAATTCTACCTACCTATTTAACTTGGTTATGGCACAGTGTATTTTTTTGGAAAAAAGAATGACTGGTACTTACCTTCTTAATAAATACGCGATATTTACTTTGTAATTCGGTATTTGGAACCATAACAAATTATGCAGGTACTTACCATTTTCTGGTTTTTGTTTACATTAACCTACAACTTATATATATTCTGATAGTTATACATTTTAAAATTAGGCTTGTTGATTATTATGTGTTATAAGTATTATATTTTTTTTATTATTATTTATTAAAACTTTATGAAATTACAGTTTATGAATTTAAAACTTATGCCATTTAACTTTATGTATTTTGAATCATTATGTATTTTGATTTTCGGTATTTTAAGTTTATGAATTACAACGTTATGTATTTTGAGTTTATACATTTTAACATACACCCACCTTACCCACATTGCGTATGTCCAGTGAATAGAGAAGTTAACGAAGATTTGCCAGTGACCACTGAGTTCTTATACAGGGTGATTTTTTTACGTGGGCCTTCAGGGCTATATC
The DNA here is from genome assembly GCA_907269075.1 of Idaea aversata. Classification (NCBI taxonomy): domain Eukaryota; kingdom Metazoa; phylum Arthropoda; class Insecta; order Lepidoptera; family Geometridae; genus Idaea; species Idaea aversata. The sequence goes on from OU026100.1 coordinate 5,528,390, forward strand.
CTAAACTATAAGAGATAGCGAAAAATTCTGAAGGAAGTTGCGTGCCCGATTTTGATAAAAACTATAAAACTGCATCATTAGATTTTTTAAAATTTCATTACCCTAGCCAGAAATCGAACCTGTTGATTTTGCAAAAAAATAATCAAATTTTTATACTAATCGACAGTGTTGCCGATAGAGATTAAATCTTGGAAACAAACATAGTATGGCAAATCCTCCTAACAAAAAGTTAACATCATTTTTGCAGTGCCTGATGATTACCTCAGTAAGTTTAAGTCTATCTGTATTCAATAATGGTTGGCACTGACGTCAATCTTGATAATAAACTTTAATTTATATAACGTTATTTTTCAGAAGAAATATTTAAGTGAGTAATTATTTATACAGATGTAGAAAGATTACCTTAAAATAGCAGATATTATCTTAAACTAGCGACCCGCCCCGGCTTCGCACGGCTATATTATGCATGTATTATATACTAGCGACCCGTCCCGGCTTCGCACGGCTATATTATGCATGTATTGTACATAAAAAAAAATTGGTTGCCTGTAAAGTCGGTATACGGGCGAAAGTTTTACGTGACAACAACTGTGCTCGAGTGGAAGGGACGCGTGCCTTTCACTTTTTATGTCTGTCTCTCTCGCTCTTAGGCGGGCTAACCATGCCCGCGTGCCTCTCACTCGCTCTCATTGTGAGCGCATAACGTCAGCGGAGCGTAACGCAGTTTCTTGAAGTGTCACCCGGCAAACCAATTTATAAAACGTTGTCACGTCAAAACCTTCCTCTTGAATCACTCTATCTATTAAAAAACCGCATCAAAATCCGTTGCGTAGTTATAAAGATTTAAGCATACATAGGGATATAGAGACAGAGAAAGCGACTTTGTTTTATACTATGTAGTGAAGTGAAGATGACTAGAGTCATTGGAGTATTTTCTATAGTACCTAGACCTACATTTTCTATGCGTTCTTTCTGCATAGGACTCAGAATAATTTAATATACCTAGTCATTCTATCTTCTTCTTGCAGTGACCATGACCGGTGCAACTCGATCGAAACGTCGGGTAAATATTAAGATAACCAGTACGCGATTGCGACCCGTGTTTAAAGAATAAATATTTATTACTTATCGCGTAAAAAACAGTTTCAAGAAGTAGGTAGTTAGGTACCTATAATAATTAAGAATATTTGCATACACACTAGAATAATTTATCTAGGTTTAGGCTGTTTGGACAATGTAGATTTTTCCCCGCTGCCCTACTGAGGCATTAAAGTCACTAATTGGTAATTCATTAGGGCAGCAAGGAATTCCCTCATTTCATATTTCTCCATCACAGTAAGCTGTTTAAGGGCCTAATTTGTAACTTAAAAACTAACTGATATCATATTATCAGATCCAAAGTCCAGTTCAGTTGGTGGGGGATTACTTAAATCTGATCTTTGATAAGTGAATCTGTTGTTGTTATTTGATAATCAATTGATAATTTTATAATGAATGTAAGAGTGCAGTGTGCATCAATCTAAGTACGTTCAGAGTCAGAATTGCAAGCCCACCGTAGAGTTCAAAAATGACTATTATTGGAATTTTATTTTTAATAATAATTATCTACTTAATAAATTCATGAGTTGAAAGATGAACTCAAGAAAGACCTTATTATCTTACTTGAGTTCAAAACATTCTAAAATAGCAGTTTTGGAGCTCTATTGTGGGTCTGCAATTCTGACTCCCACCATATAATATAGGTTTATTACATCAAGGATATAAATCTGTAGAGGATTTAAGGAATGCCGATCCTTGATTAAATCTCATAGCATCACCGTAGCATAAAATTAGTATTATGGGATAGCCTTCGAAGAAGTTTATATAGTAAACTAGCCACCCGCTCCGGCTTCGCACAGCTATATTATGCATGTATTAAGGTGGGTACAGACCTACGTTACGAGGTGTAATGTAACATAGGTTACATTACACCTTGTAACGTAGGACAGCACTCAAAGCGAGCAACGAGCGGCTCGTTGCTCACTGGTTTCCCCGTAACACGACGTACTGACTGCACGAATGCTCGCTGTGTAACACGTAACATTACGCCCGGTAACGCTGGTCAGTACCCAGCTTTATACATATAAACCTTCCTCTTAGTTCACTCTATCTATTAAAAAAGCCGCATCAAAATCCGTAGCGTAGTTTTAAAGATCTAAGTGTACATAGGGACAGACAGCGGAAAGTGACTTTGTTTTATACTATGTAATGATTACGTATGTATGTGGCGAAGCTAGATTTGGGAAGTCTTCAGAGTAGCTATTAGGAACATAACATACACATCATTTTTTAATTATCGAACAAGTTGGTAGGTATGTCTTCAGAGTACCAGGGCATGAATGATATTTTTTAAAGTTTAATAGCCCTCTCTCTCCTATTCCCCCTACAAGTCTTTTCCCCCAAAATCCGAGTGCCAGTAAAGCTATCCTAATTAGTTTACTGAGGGATTTTACTCAGATTTACAGTCTCAATCAAAAGATCAAATTTTATAGATCTGATTTACCTACTTTTATTGTTTCTCTTGAGTTTCTTTATGCTTCTAAATCATTCTTATATGATGTATGATAAGTCTGTTATCTGTAGTTACCGCGGTAGTAAATTATAATATAATAAATAAACCATTGGTCAAAGAGAAAGTTCAATTCGAGGTGACACTTGGCAATGATGAGGAAAAATTAAAACAGTAAAACGCACATGCATGTAAAATTGTTTATGACGAATAGTTGAGGTTAGGAGTTAAAGATACGAAGAATAATTCTGACTGCTTACCTTCGTTTCTGGTTAGCTGGTTTTGAAGACATTTCAGTTTTTATCACAGAACTATTATGAAACTTCGACGATATGAGCACAATCTTAGAACACTGCCAAGGAGAGTATCATATCGGTTTCCACTGTATCCTAGTAGTTTTGACACCGTTATATCCACAAAATAGTCTCACTTATCACAATTTAGGTCATTTTATTATGCACTATCACATATAAATGCACTTTGTCGTCAAATCTTGCACGGTAGAGAAGAGAAACACGAAATTCAACATGAAAACAATTAGTTTGTTCTACATTTCAGATTCCAATGTCCATTGTGGTTTTTTTTCGACAATTGACGTCATCTATTGGCTAACAAAAGTAAAATCAACTTATTACCAATCACGTAACTTTAAATTTCCAGTCCCGATGACAAAGAAAACAAGCTGTATTTGGTAAAGTGGTTTATCCGGCATACCGATAGATGGCAGTGTTTTCGTTTAGACAATAGAACTAAACTAGATGTCGCTAGTATCGCACAATAAAACAGCTGTTTGTTGGAACGACTTAGTGTTCTAGTTTACCGCTAGATAACAGTACTGGTACATCAAAATGAGTTATCATATTAAAAAACTAGCGATCCGCCCCGGCTTCGCACGGCTGTATTATCCATGTATTATATCTAAGAAAGAACCTTTTTCTTTCATCACTCTATCTATAAAAAAAAACCGCATCAAAATCCGTTGCATGGTTTTAAAGATTTAAGCATAGGTAATAGGGATATAGGGACAGAGAAAGCGACTTTGTTTTATACTATGTAGTGATTAGGCATGTGTGTCTAGTTCCTGTCTGTTTGATGCATCTATGAGACCTAAGGGTAAACAAATAGGTACCTACTTACAATAATAATTTATACTTAGGTACTTGAGGTAAATGATCCCGGTCAAATTTAAAAAGATTAAGTGCCTCGAATTAAAATTCTTTCTTTCTAAGGCATTAATCTAACAAATGAGAGATATTTCTCCAAGCCCTCCCAGACTCCCAGATGGATCGTCTATCTGATTAGATTAAATTTAGATTTGGATAAAAAACAAATTATTTTGTTATAGGACCCATTAATAAAAGTTGGTAGATAGATACACTTACTATGTAAGTAGATATAAGTCAAAGACATCAAATAGGGTAAATAATATACTTACAGGGTTATTGGTAATTACATACATAACAGAACGTGACCTTTTTGTGAGTGCATACGGTGTTCATCAATTTATATGATGTTTTCAAGTCAAAAACCTGATTGAGTGCTAAGTAGGTACCTACTTGTATCAACTTTTGTTCTACGGCTTTTGTAAAATAGAACATTTTATGGTCATTTTTGACGAATTATATCCATTCGAAAATCAGCTTTATTTACTTAATCCTTTCCGTCTAAGTAACAGCTGATTTTATTCGAATTTCCAAAACTCGTAGAACAAAAGTTGATTGTTAAGGTGCACAGAAATTAACCTGTTTTCTTGTATATTTACCAATAACCCTGTATTTTGCTTGATATAGGCATTGATATTACCCAAGTCAATTACAAAAACGTAAGTTTAGGTCTTTCGTTTGCGTATGTAAGTAAGTATTAATATTATTAGCTAAATTGAATAAGTTGGTTAAACTTTCCCCTATCAAAAACTTATTTACAAAGAAATTCATTGTTGTGTTAACAATATCTAATCAGTTTAGTTAGGGTCAAATGAGACACAATAAACAATTATTTTATTGAAATTATTACCTAGGTATATCAATTACCTACTTATCTTTGTTGTTTAACAATGGTAGTCTTTCATAAAGGGAACCATAAATCACTTTTTTTACATTAGTGGCCACAAATACACATATTTTTATTTTAGTTTTTTAAATACCTATACTTATCTTACCTATTTATCTATATATTAGTAGTAGGTTACTTACATATTATATGTATTTTGTATATATTTTTTTGTTGAGGTTTAAAATGGTCACTTTTGGCGAATCGTATCAGAATACAAGTACGATTTTACAAAAATTACCTGAAGCGACACCAACATTAAGAAACTCTCTTTTTAAGTGGGTAAATCACACGCAAAATAAAATATTATAATTACGATTTGAATTTCTATTCCATTTCGAATGTAGCCATTTTAGACCTGCTGATATTAAAATATTTTACTTTTCATTTATTTAACACATTAATCTGATTTCAAATTACAATTAATTAAATTATACCTATACAAGAAATTAAAAAAAAGATAATTAAATGACTAATAAAAAAATTTAAAAATGAAAATATTACAAAGTACTACTTAATAAATACATACAAAATGAAAAATAAAAATAGAACTCCAAATAAAATAATAATAGATAATAAAATAAACGTTTAATAACGTTTAATTTAGACAATGGTTTATCTCTAACAATTCTTAAACTTCGTTTTGGAATAAGGGGGTCTAGCTACAATCAAGACCTTAAAATCAAAAACCTTCCTACCAATTTCTAAGCCCTTAAACCACAAAAATAATATTTAAATTAACAGAAAACATAAATTATTCAATAATACGTTCTCCGAAACAACTTTAGAGTCAAATCCAGTTAGTTAATGAGGATATAAATCAGCCAGCAGTTTACTACTCCGTTGTTTTACGTAGAGAATCAACAAAACTTTTACAAATGACACGTTTACGGTGTTACTTTTACAAAAAGATTTCGTTTTAGTGCAAGAGAATACTGCTGAATTTGTCTATGAATAATTTATTCTAACTAAAATTATTAATCCGAAATTTTATTTATTTATATACTTATAGAACAAATAATAATATTAGAATCTAATTGTATCCCGTATTTATTTATTTTTTGTTTTTGCCTCTTCATGGTCTAACGACTGGACTGATTTTGATGTAAATTGACATAGCGGTAGTTTAGATGATAGAGAAGGTTATATTCAAAGATACCTTTGATCCCAAAATTCACACACGATCGGGACGTAGGCAGGTAAAACCCGCGGTTTTACCTGCCTACGTCCCGATCCTGTGTGTGTGTGGGCTTGTACTTGTATACAGGCTGTTTTCCGCGATTAGACCCTTTTTAATTGGGTCCTTTTTGCGTGAAGATGCAGTAGGGCTTGCCCAGCACCTACTACCCTTTCAGCTTAGCGACCATGTCCAAAGGAGAGAACTTGTCAATACTTTTGGAGCCAACTAAGGCGCGGGTTTCATCATGATGTTTTCCTTCACCGTAGGAGTAATGTCAAATAGCACACATAAATTTTTCTTGAGAAAAATACATTGGTGCACGGCCGGCCTGGATTCAAACCCACGACCTTCAGAATGAAAGTCGAGGTATCTACCACTAAGCCAACACCGCACCGCAGTAAATTTAAATACTGGTGATGTTATATTCTAGGTCAATTAAGGTTTTCTTCACAAACTTCTAATTTTTTTTCCCAATATTTTGGGCAAGGTTCGGGAGTACCTGCATGTAGTACCTACTATAAGTTCTTAGGGAGATAACAAGATTTTCCTTACAAACTGTAAACGTCCTTTATAATATAAGAAAACCGCAGTATCTTCTTAACCTAAACACTATGGTCAAACGTTTAACGTCATAAAAATGTTGATCAAAAATCGAGGTGAAAAGATTCTTCCGGTTACAGACAATAAATAACAATCGTATTTTACTCTAAAACAGACGTAGGTTTAATGAATCAATTTAATTTATTGCTGAGTTGGCAAATACACCTTTACCAGAACTGTATTGGCTAGGTAGTACCTACTTCGTCTTTCAATCTGAAAGTTGTAGGTTGAAAACCAGGTCGCAAATCTACCAATACTTTCAATCCTATGCTATTCTACTAAAAGTATAAATGAAAACTTTGTGTGTTGGTTTTTTACTCCTTCTCTCCGCAAAAACTAGGTACTCTATAGATTGCGATGAAACTCGGTATTTAATAGCTGGAGATCTGAATTAATACACAGGCAAATTTTTATCCCGATATTCCCACGGGATCAGGAGTTACGTGGTTGAAAACGCGGAGCGCAGCTAGTATTTGATAAAAGTACAGTCAGTAACAAAAGTGGAATGACCCACCACCACTAGACTTGCTCAAAGAATGTTTTCAACTTTAAACTTCATTATTAGCTTTAATAATAGCAATTTGCATATGTCACACTAAAATCTGAAATCCAATGTATCGAGTAACTTTCAGTAAAAAGTAAAACAAAGTAAAAAAATTTAAACGAACGTAAAAACAATAACGAAATGGATATAGACATTTAATGGACTGTGTTTTAGACTGAACAATCTATACAACTCCCAATTATTTTTTCTCTAAGTATAGTGGCAGAGGGCAGGCAACCATATATTGATTCTTCGTACAATACAATTATAAAACCCTTTATTAAAAGATACAAGGATAGTAAAATTAATAGCTTTTTATTCCAACATTTGTTTTAAATCTGAGATAAACATCATTTTGTATTCAATAAGGGCACACACTTGCAACGAAATGTTATATGGCATGTATAAATATGAAAAATACACGTATATTAAAGACTAGCTGTTGCCCGCGACTCCGTACGCGTGGTAGTTTTTTTATATATACTAAAACCTACCTCTTGAATCTATCTATTAGAAAAAACCGCAACAAAACCCGTTGCGTACTTTTATATATCTAAGCATACTTAAAGACAGACAGCGGGAAGTGACTATGTTTTATATTATGTAGTGATAGAATAGATACATACATATCTATACTTACCTAGAAGTTAAAGTTCGTATGATCAATTATTTTATAAATTCAAAGACCTGCCTGCCTAGCATGAAGACCAAAACACGATACGATAAAGCGATATCACGCGATATAACTACATCAACTCTCAAAATATGACACATAAAGCCGCCATGTTGAATTTTTATTATAAATTGCTATAAAAATTATGATAAAAATTCAACATGGCGGCTTTATCTATCATATTTTGAGAGTTGATGTAGTTATATCGCTTTATCGTATCGTGTTTTGGCCTTCATGCTAGGCTAGCTGACTGACTGACTGAGTTATATCACGCTAAAACCGCTGGCCCTAGAGAAAAAATTTGCAGGAAATGTGTTATTTGTAAAGTAGATCGGTTTTTACTAAGAAAAAGTTTTCAGGTGGTGAAAAGGCAGGCGACGCCGCCGCAAGCAGAAGCTAGTTAGATAAACAACCAAGTGGGTACCTACTGAGTTGGTAACACTATAGTAAAATTACGGCTAATAATATTCACTCAAACCTCACATTAAGATATTAATTGGATAACATAAAATGTATGCCATAAAATTACCAGAAGCTTTCATTAAAAAACCTTGTAAAATATAAAATATTATATGAAAATTGGAGATAAAACGGCAAGAGTTTGTTAAATGGCCAAAGAGATAAAAAATAATAGAGGAAACATCAAAAATTCTAAATTAACATTTCATTATACATTGATAGACGGTAAATTGATTAAAATAATAATGCTTTCTTAATATCGTGGTAAGTAGATACCTAGTGCACATGACATTAAGAGTCCCGATTCACCCTAGCGATGCTTCATCGAACTGAGCTTCGGGAACTACCCACCGAGTCGAATTTACGGAAAACTTTACTCTTTAGGGATCCGTACCTCGGTAAAAAAAACCCTTATGAGATCATTTGTTTATTGGTAAAAACGCATTGTTACAGCTGGATAAGGATTTTTGCTATTCTAAATGATACTTAGTAAACTTTGAAATGGATTCTATTTACGTTATGCCTCAATGTCACTTCATCACTATCACTCACTATCACTATCACTACATAGTATAAAATAAAGTCACTTTTCGCCGTCCCTATGTCCCTATGTCCCTTTGTATGCTTAGATCTTTAAAACTACACAACGGATTTTGATGCGGTTTTTTTTAATAGATAGAGTGATTCAAGAGGAAGGTTTATATGTATAATACATGCATAATATATAGCCGTGCGAAGTCGGAGCGGGTCGCTAGTCTTATATAAATCTATATAAGTTCCCTAGGTGGATCTCTAAGGAGGCTTACAGCTAAGCGACTCTCTACGACGTCATTACTTCGATGGGTGGCCAATTAGCAGTGTGGCAAAAATGTGTTTTCGTGAGCCCCTCCGTGCTTCGGAAGGCACGTTAAGCCGTTGGTCCCGATTGCTACCACTAGTAGCAGACGTTAGGTCAAGTAAGAGGCCTTAAAGCGATATGAAAACTCTAACAATACGTTAGCCACACCACTATACGAGAAGAAGAAGAAGGTGGATCTCCGAAAGGCTGGTCTGTTGGCCAAAGTAGCAGCCAGCCATTCGGTCACTTAGAGCTAAATTGAAGTTATCTCTTTTTAGGTAATTGAAATATCTTTGTTTAACGACCTCTCTAGATATCTCGGCGGGTTAAATGTAAAAATAAATTGCTTGCAATGTCGGAGATGCACTCTCAATTGTATCAGACGATCGTTGGAAATTACTCTATCCTTTCCTTTAGTTTTATTTTATAGACAATAAGTTCCGCCGTTCAGTTTACAACGTCTGTGTATTCATTTTGTTAAATTGTCTATTTATTTTACGGTTTAGAAATTGTATTGCGATAGATTTCTCGATTGGGTAGGTAAGAGTAGGTATCTAATATATTCGTACCTAGGTACTTGGGTTTACTCACGTTTTGTTTAATTAAGTTACTTTGTAACGAAGTTTCCCCAGACGATACGCCGAATAGAGCGAAGTCGATTTTCGCTCTATCTAGCGCATCGTCGTGACTTCGTCATCGTCGTCGGAGACCAGAGTGGCAGGCCCAACTATCAGATGACATAATTAACTACACAGAAGCATCACAGAAGAGAGATATATATACATTTGAAAGATGTTAATTATCAATCGTGTTTTAATTTTAGTTTTATTTTACAGAGTTTATCCCTATACAACATGTCAAAGCTATGTCTTTAGTTGGCCGAGTGGTATATGTCGCCACCTGCTACACCAACCAACGTGGGTTCAATCCACAGGGTACTTAGTATTTAATTAATAAAATCTCGTGTCGCGGTGTTAGTTGGAAAACTCCACCTATACCTACGGCTGAACCGATTTGTAGGATTTTTTGTGTAGGTATATTCAATATAGGTCTGAGAATTGAACATTATTCTATTTTTTTTCTTTTTTTTGTAGTTACTTAATGCAAAACAACATTTGCCGGGAACGCTAGTACTATTACTAGCGTTCCCGGCAAATGTTGTACTAAATGTTTTGTTAGTTTAAATTGGTCTCATTTAAATTTGGTGAAGATCTGATGAGAATCATAGGAGTGATGATCAAAATAGCTCCATAAATAATAGATATATTCATTATTGCAAAAAAGTTTATGCTCGCGAGGTCTATTGTTTGAGGACTAACAGTAGCAAATGCTTAATTTTCCTTATAGTTAAGTATATGGAAATAATAGTATGTTTTCTCACCCTTATCTACTTATTTATAGATTCTCTATGTACTTAAAAAACCAATTTCTTACCACAAAAGCCTGGATGACTTCTCTCGCACACCGAGTAGCTCTGAGAAATATGCCTGATGCCATCAAATTTTAATAGCTTATTCGTTCTTTTATTTACGACTAGCAACGCCCTGCAGTTTTACCTGCGGGATTCAAAATCCCTTGTGAATATGGTATAAAAAGAGTAATGTTAATTTTCAGGATTCAATGTAGGTTTTGGTGTGCGACCAAGTTTTATTAATATTGGTTTATTATTACCCAGGAGTACCTATCCAAATATCCATCCTAATTTTACCTACATTTATAATTTTAATGTGGGACTAGTCTCTGCCGGCGGCTTTGCCCGCCATTTCACCCTAGAATTTTGACAAACCCTTTCTTAGTGACAATCTCTAAACATGTCTCTGTGACCAGCGGTTTAAGGTTTGTATGTTGATGTATCGTTAGGACTTTAAATTTTATAGGTATTTACAGATCGATCTTAGATGTACCTATATATCGCAATGTCTCTAGGGACAGATAACTGCCCGGCCTCACTACGCAACACGTAAGTGAGCTTATTTAATAATAAAAAACTTCTACGGTATTCATAAGTACGCGTTCAAACAACGCGATACCTCAGTTTTAGGCATCAAACATGAAATTGCAAGCTTGAATGCTGTAGGTTTGAGTCCAAGGTCCAAATACTAGACTGAAAGTTCGAAAAGTGAAAGTAAAAAGTTCGTGATATTCTTCAGAAGGAAATCCAACAAATATACTTAATCTTAACAATCCGCATACTATTGTGCACCAAAATAAGACATGGCGCATTTGCTTTCCTGCCCATCGTGCCCTATCACCTTGTAGAGGACCTGATGAAAGCCACAGAAGCCACCTTGAGTGTGGCTAGTTCCTGGTCTGGGAAAATTCCTATTTTTACCCGACTACGGCGAAGCCAAAAGGGAGGGTTATGTGTTTGACCTGTATGTATGTATGTTCATCTGTTCCTACCTAACTTCAAAACTACTTACTATAATTCAACAAATGAGGTATCGTTAGAAGCGTCTCAACGATCCGCTAGTTAAAGGCTATATGACGTCACAATAAATCAAATGTGGTGCCCTCTAGAGGACATAGAGTCATGAATTAAAAAATAAAAATAATTCAAATGTATCGTGTGGGGTATCAAATGAAAGGGCTTAATTAGCACATTTCAAAAATATATATATTGCACTAGCTGTTGCTCACTGATTTGCTTGCATTCACTCGATAATGGTGTTAGTATGTTTGTTTGTTACTTCTTCATGCAAAAACTACTGACCGGATAACAATAAAACTTGGTAAGTGAATAACTGAGAACCTGTATTAGTACCTAGACTACGTTTTATTCCGACATTCCTACGGGATCGGGACTTCCCTTGTTCCGGGTTCGGGTTTTCAAGGTGAAACAACTCCAGCTGAGTCGTGATAGACGAATTTTAATGGGTAGTACCTATGGGTTTTTGAAGGCTTAAAAAGTAACATTGGCTACTTATAGTGATCGTGTGGGTTAAGCAACGCTTATTAGCGCGGTCGCTCGTCTTCAACTCCAACCGACTAAAATAAAGTTTGTACTTTAAGAATAGTTTAATTAAAGCGTAAAGGTTTAAAAATGTCCCTTCCCCAAAGTGTTCCTTGGTTATTATTAAAATATATATATATTTATAACTTGCAATACTTATTGCATCCAGCCTCAAAAAATCCCATAGTAATATTGCGTCCACCGACTTACGGCGTCCGGTATACGGACGCAAGATTGATTTCACCTCTATTACATAGCTATAGGTATTGGGTATCTATAGTAAAAAAATCAGTGAGACGCATTTTCACTTCCAGAGTCTCTGGACGAGTATAATATAGTTCGCCAATTATCCGATAGCGGCGCTGCGTCGCTGTATATTTTCTGGGTGTATTTTTCCGTACATTTGGCCGATAATGTTGCGTCTACTCCCAAATATGCTGTTGCCACTTCGTGCAGTGCGTGTAGTTAGAAACAAAAGAAATGCGACGTTGCCGCTCAGGCGCTTTGACCGTTGAGACTATGAGGTTTGCCGCGCGCGGCCATCGTTTCATTCTGCTCGTGAACTTTGCGGACGCTGTAGTATCCTGTACGAACGGATGTGACTAATTTTGCGTAGACTAAATTGTGATGAATATCGTGAATATACCATCCTACTGGAGTACCTACTGAGAGGACGTCTGATGAATTATGGAGTTACGTAAAGATTTTTTCAACACAGTTCCATTTTTTTTTTAATTTTCAGGAAAACGATACAAGCTAGGTCAAAGTGGTCAAAGACAAAATTATTTATTATTAAATTACCTATAAATAGGTACAAACATTCATTTTGATACGAGTCATAATTTCCAAACTATTATACGTCAAAGGTGACGAAAAATCAGCACTTAGCAAAATAACTCGGGAAATACTGGGCTGGTTACGTTGAATGAATATCATTATTAGCAAAAAAAAAATTTTTTTCGTCAACTTTGACGTATCATAGCTTGGAAACCATAACTCGTATTAAAATAAATATTAGTACTTATTTATAGGTAATTTATTAATAAATAATTTCGTCTTTGACCACTCCGACCTAGCTTGTATCGTTTTCCTGAAAATTGAGAAAAACTGTAAAACGGGACACTTTTCAAGGGGGGGAGGGGCGTGAGAGTCGTATGTTTTAATGTACTCACATTAAAGTATAAATAGCAGTAGTAGAACTCAACTATAAATTTTGCCGCTAAAAAATCTAGAATGAATAGATTAGAGTGGTGTACCTTCGACAAAATGTATACTACCTACAGCTGATTTTTTTCTGTGTGATAATTTTAGCGAAAAGTTTTTATTCAGAATTGTTTTACCAAATATGAGTGTTAGTTACTTTGACGTTATTTTAGACCAAGACGTTGCTTATGATATAATTTTTATTGTTTAATTTTGTCTTAAACTTAAAGTTTTAATCTAGAGTTTTATTGTTTTACCAAATAAAAGCATTAGTTACCTTGACGTTATTTTAGAACTAGGCGTTGACCATTTTATAATTTTATTGTTTAATTTAGCCCGAAAATTAAAGTTTTCATTCCAGAATTGTTTTGCCAAATACGTGTTCCAGCAAAGGAGTTTTAATACGAAATGGGGTGTTCTAGACGTCTAAGTGAACAACCTTTGTTCTACGACCTTTGGAAATTCGAAAAAAAATTTTAGAAGTTTTTGTATGAAACAGCTGATTTTTGAGTAAAAATTCCCTTGGAATTATCGAAAAAAAAAAGGTTAAATTTCTAAAAGTCGTAGAACAAAAGTTGCTCACTTAGCCGTCGAGAACACTCCTCCTTTAGACCAGGGTCGACAATTTTTGAAACCAAAAAAAAACACAGTAGGATGAAACCCATTAGAAAAGGAGCGGAATATGATAAAAATGAAAGGAAAAATAAATTACGGTCGATCCGAGTTCGGGAAGTGGGAGGGGGGGGTTTTTAAGGGTAAAAAATGGTTTATCTTGATTTCCGGCAAAACTACAAGTCCTATGGAAAAAAAATGAATGGCAAAGTTGTAGGTAATAAAAAGATCTACAACTTTTGTTTTAACAATTTTTTCACATAACCTCAAAATTTAGGTGAAAAATTCAAATAACCAAGTTTTTGGTTTTTTATTTTTATCTTTTTCAAAAATGTTTTTTTTTCTACGAAATTTGGTGAAAACTTACCTAATTATGTCCCAAATACACCGTAATTTATTTGATTTAAAATATTTATTTTTTCGCCTTATTTTAACTTAATATCAAAAAAGCACCCTAATTTTCAATCAAAAAAGGTGATATTTTGACGCGAGAATTTTCAATTGAAAATTAGGGCGCCCTTCCGATATTAAATTAAATTATTTTAAAAAATTAATTTTAAATTTTTCACCTAAATTTTGAGATTAAAATATTATTTAACTGTAAATTAATCATTGTTATTTTTTTACACCAAATTAAGTATCTACCTGAATCCAGAGCCTGAATCATAAATCGCAAGAAAAAAATAAATGAAATAAGAAAATTAAAAAGTCCAACCCAACAAAAACGATGAAATAAAAATTAAATTAAAAATTTAAAAAACCCTCTACACAAAATAATAAAAGTAGTATGAATGAACGTAAAAAGCCTAAAACAAGCATAAAAAATATGAAAAAAAATAAGCCACAAATAGAACATCGGTCTGATCGGTGGGGGGTTGCGGACATAGGGGTGTAGAATGGGGTATGACACTTTAGGGTTAGAAAATTAAAATAAAAAATATAATAAAACCTTTATTATAAGTTTAATTATGTAAGTTATTATATAACTATATGACACTTATATAACTACACTAGAGAAACTAGATGCACTTAACTAACACTGGTAACAGTCTCTTCTGCTTTCGTTGACAATAGCACTAACAGCCGTACTCAGAGACGTCAAAACTATACTTAAGGTACCGCTGGTCGATCCTGTTTTCCATACAAATGAATTTAGAGTGTTATCCATTTATTCTTTATGGAATTTGAAAAAACAAAAGTTAAATCTACATAACAAGTCTATATCTAGCCCATGTAGGCGACGAAATAGACAAATTATATTGATTTATATTAAATTAATTTATATTAAATTATATATATTTTAATTTAATAAATTTAATAAATAAAAAACACGATCGACCAGAGGAACCTTAAGTTTTATTTTTGCCAAGTAAAAATGAAACTTAAGCATAGTGAAGTTTCATTTCTACCTGGCACAAATAAAAGTAAAGTATAGCTTTGACGTTTCTGAGTACGGCTGTTAGAGTTTAAAACGCACTTTGTGTCAGGGGCATATTGTGCACTTGACGATGCATGTGCTTTGATGCCGCTTGAGCTGCACATAGCCAATAGAGCGTCATCTCTGTAAGATTCCCTTCTGGATCCGGATCTGAAAACTAATTGTAATAGGTTAGGTTAGATAGCGATCGCAACATAAAAAATAATCATAATGTGTTGTTATTTTTAAACATAAGTTGATACGATAAGTACTTACATAGATATTTTAACATTTTCCTCAATTCGGCAGAACAGATATCGGGATTGCATGAGAAAATTTCGCCACCATCAATGTATTTATCCGTGGAAGATTGGTTTGTACTTTCTGCTTTTACAAATCCGTCTTTCATGATGAAATTATACTTTTATTCTAGCATGGTTCTTCTTTGGCATGGTCGGTAATACCCTATTGTATTGTTACCTCAATTATAATATAAACTTTGGTGATAATGCCAGTGGAAATAGTGGACGCCGTAAGTCAGTAGGTATATTTGAGGACGCGCAATCAATATTAAGTACTCCAGGACTCAATAAGAGCATCATTATTAATTAGCATATATAAAAAATATACGCTAGGACGTGAAAATGTACATGACGTACCAAGTATACCAGAATAAAAGGAATGTGAATATCCACAATTTCTTACTTTTTGTAAATATAAGATGCACAGGAATATGGCATGTGATAAAGAAGACAACATTCACATAAACTTTGCCGATAATGCCAGTGGAAGTGGTGGACGCCGTAAGTCAGTGTCTTAGCATGGACGTAATAACTATACCTGGATGTATATATATATATATATATATATATATATAGTTATAGGTTCTCGTAAATTGTTGATCTCGCGCGGTGTCCCATCAGTTCTTTGTTGATCCGTTGACCGTTGTTGATCCCACCCGCTTTTGTTGATCAGTATGGAAAATGTGGCATACAAAAGTTGATCCGGACACAATTTGCCTGGAGCCAAGATATACCATTTCATGCATATGGCAAAAAGTGTTCATTGTTGATCACTTATACAAATCCATCTAAGCACGGTTGTTGATCCGATGATCAAATTCAAATAGACCAATCACAGTCGTCGGTGAACATAATTGGTCGAACATAGTTTTTTCCATCGGATCAACTATTATCGTCTGTAACATGTTAATAAGTAGTTCGGATTAAAATTAAAAATTAAATTCCTATAGGCCTATAATAGAAAATACGTTTCAAACTGCTAGGTAGGTACTAATATAATCTAGTAAGCCAAATAGTTACTTCCAGATTAAAATATCACCTTATAACTTTCATCAAAATTGGTTCAGTGGTTTAAAACTAACACTATAAGGGTTCCGTTTTTTCCTTTCGAGGTACGGAACACTAAAGGACAGTCAAATGCGAGTTGGACTCAACCACCGAGGGTTCTATGCACATTTATTAGTAATTAAAAAAGAACCCTTATAAGATCACTTTCTTGTCCGTCTGTCTGTCTGTTTTATTTACTAACTAGCGACCCGCCCCGGCTTCGCACGGCTATATTATGCATGTATTATACATATAAACCTTCCTCTTGAATCACTCTATCTATAAAAAAACCGCATCAAAATCCGTTGCGCAGTTTTAAAGATTTAAGCATACAAAGGGAAATAGGGACAGAGAAAGCGACTTTATTTTATAGGTACTATGTAGTGATAATGTAGTCATAATATGGTTGGTATCTACCATTGAAATTTGACCCCTCAGTTATACTGTCCATACTATTCATCGGTCTATTTTAGTTTTAAATGAGATGTATAATTTTCAGTTTTCGAAATTTTCCCTTTATTTGTGCTATGATCTTATTGCTTGTCAACTTTCACAATTTCAGGTCAACCTGAAGTAAAACGTAGGTTTTAGGTATACAGACAGGATACTTTCCGTTGAGTTAGAATCATGCAATTTGGCAAATCTATACTAATATTATATCTGTGAAAGTTTGGATGTGTGAATAGATAGATGGATGTTTGATCACGCCACATCGGCTGAACGGATTTGTATGAAATTTCAGAGGCTCGTTGTGGTCTGGAATAGCAGGAATTTTTATCTTGAAATTCCTACGGAAACAAGACTAATTATCTAAGCAGAAAAGAAATCCAGTCATTGTTAACAGATGTCAAAGTTGAAAGATGTCATTGTTTAATATAATAATAAATAATTTATTATACAAAAACAATATTGACAGCATTATCGGCATTGCTATCCAAAGAGGCAATGCAGCGAGCCTTCTGGGCACCCTACCTATGGAAACTTATTTAGATTTTTAATATATTATTATCTATTATTAATATTTTTCCATTTAATTAAGTTATAAATTTTATTGGTTACTTACCTACTTAATAGAATGAATATACCTGTTAGTGCATTAGCCGAAATTCGTTAAAATAAAAAATCTTATTTCACATTTATGTTTATTATTGTGTTAAAAAAAAGATACAAATAAGTGAAATATAATAATAGTCATAACCATACTTAATGCTGATCGACTGCCGTGAACATTAATATTTTGATAAAGTTAGACGCAATGAAAGAGATCGTGTTGATAAAGGATTTATGGTCACGGCAGTTTTCAGACGAAGAGAAAATTAATATTATATTAAGATTGATACTCGGAGGTAATAGACCTTAGATTGTCAAACAGTACCTATCAACTAACATCAGTCGCATATTAACACTCCACACGTCGCCATAACCATGTCACGTATACGATAGTACTCTTTGCAAATCATTTAAAGTGTAATACAGCAACAATTACTAAATAAATTCTAGTTATTATGATCTAAACACTCATCTTTAAAAATAGCCTTACCCTGAGCATACTGCATTTAGTTATACAAAATACTCGTATAGACTTAAATTGAATAACAGGTTAAAGAAAAAAATGATAAATGAAAAATGATTTTAACTTCTGTATGCGCCGAGCGCCGAATGATGGTCCCTAGTGGAAAGTGGAAGGGATACTCACCCACAGACCTTACTTTGCCTAAGTTAAAATAATGTTTTTTTGGGTTGGGCAAAATAATAAACGGGAGCAAAGTACCTACGACGATTTGGCTGTAATAATTCTGTGCGCGATTGTACGTGTGCAAACCATCCCCATCAATTTCCACTAGGGACCATCATTCGGTGCTCGGCGTATAAAAAGTTATTGTATTTTACCAAAGCTTAGAATCGAAAATGCGCAAAACGAAAACAAGCGGTCAATTATTTGGGCGTATGGGTGGAGAAGGAATCATAAATAATGAAACATGAAAAATACATAACAGTAATGTAACGTGAATGCAGTCCTTGCTTGAAAAGTAACTCCCACTCGAAAATAACAAATTCCCTCGACCGTCGACCGCTCGTTATCAGATCGCGTATAAAATGCCTCATATACGTAGTAATTAAAATCTAAAAAAAATAATAAAATAATTAAAAATCAAATTTAAAAAATGTTATTATTAATTAATTATTATTAATTATCAATTATATTACAGCACAAATAAAGAAAAAAATAAGATAAATAGAAATTTAAGGGTGTCAAAGTTGAAAATTAAAGGTTGTCCCCATACATACATAGTTGACGCCAATTAAGATAGTCTTCTGAGTTGGGTTAGTTCACTTTTCCCCATTGATTTTCCCCATCAATGGGGATTGTTGTATGGGCGCTCATACAATTTAGAGGACTAGCTTAATGGAGGTATAATGTGTAGGTACGGAACCCTGGGCGCACGAGTTCGACTCTCACTTGACCGGGTTTTTTTTAGTTGTTTAGTATTTATTTTTTTGGTTTCTTTTTATAAATGTTATTCACATATGTGTTAAGTTGCATCCAAGTTCGTTTTCTTAAGATAGGTTCCTTTTGTAAAACTGTTTCACATTTAGCTTTGCCTGGATTGAGTTTCTTTGCGATGTTTTCTTTGAAATATTTTTTTACTAGTTTTATTTCTTCATTTGTCCATTTTGTGTGAGCTACTTTGCGCCTTTTAGCTTTTGTCACATCTTCTTTTTCTTCATCTTCACTTGTTATTGAACCATTGTCAGTGATTTTGAATTTGCGCCTTTTAGCTTTTGTCACATCTTCTTTTTCTTCATCTTCACTTGTTATTGAACCATTGTCAGTGATATTGAATTTGCGCCTTCTAGCTTTTGTCACATCTTCTTTTTCTTCATCTTCACTTGATATTGAACCATTGTCAGTGATTTTGGATTTGCGCCTTCTAGCTTTTGTCACATCTTCTTTTTCTTCGTCTTCACTTATTATTGAACTATTGTCAGTGATTTTGGATTGATTATCAACTTCAAAATCACTGACATCGGTCTCTATATCATCAAACGGACCTTTTTCGTCTTCAGAGTTATCTTGTTCTTTTAGTTTGATATTTTTTCTTTTTCTTAAGCCTTTATTATATTTTGTAATCGTAACATTTATATTTTCATTCTGTTTATCCTCCACTATCATTCCCTGTAACACCCCAATATTATTAGGTATTTGTTGTTTTTCCCTTTTTTTCGTATTAATAACATTTTCGCAAATCTGAAAGAAAACAAAAACAATTTTGAGGTTTTGTCTCAGGGTTTTGTGTAAATAAAGAATTCAAAAAATTGTAAGCAAGTAGAATTTATCAAATCGTTTCGTACCTGAGGTGAAATATTTCTTTCTTCAGTAGATAATCCCGTTAAATTAAAAGATCCAAGTGAGAAACATTGATTCTCACTCAAATCATTTAAATCAAGTAATGTAGTTAAACCAGTAATATTTTGTAAGCTATCCGGAGAACATTTTTGTACTTCACTTAACATCTTCACTTTGCCCAAATTGTCGTTTGCAGGATACTGAATTAGTGATATTCTTTCAGGATATTGTTCCTGAAAAATATAACTACCTATTAAAAAAGGAACTTAGCAACATAACAAGTTCAAGGGGCCTGATAAAGTAACACGAATCGGATTTTGATTGTTTTCTAAAATTAGATAAAAAATAAAACTAGAGAGGTGTCAAGGGACACCCGGATGGAACGAAGTTCCTTTCGACATTTTTAAGACCAAAAGTTGTAACGACACTTTTAAGACCAAAAGTTGTAACGACATTTTTAAGACCAAAAGTTGTAACGACACTTTTAAGACCAAAAGTTGTAACGACACTTTTAAGACTAAAAGTTGTAACGACACTTTTAAGACCAAAAGTTGTAACGACACTTTTAAGACTAAAAGTTGTAACGACACTTTTAAGACCAAAAGTTGTAACGCCACTTTTAAGACCAAAAGTTGTAACGACATTTTTAAGACCAAAAGTTGTAACGACACTTTTAAGACCAAAAGTTGTAACGACACTTTTAAGACTTTGATAACTTAGGTACTTACCTCCTTCGAAGTATTTGGTGATCCTGTATTAGATACATTACAATTTGTTTCTGCATACTCAGAGTCAGACTCAGCGTATGGCACTGTATCTGAGATACCTATTCGCAGTGATGACATCTCTGATAAAATTGGTGAATCCTGAAAATTATTTAGGACGTTTATTTAGTACGTCCTTAAATAAAAATAAATAAGTACAAAAAATTGTAAGTAAGTTCCTAGTAGGTACGTAAGAAGAACTCCCTAACCTACATAGTAAATAATATTAATTTTTCAGCTTCATCAAGCTTCGATATTCCCACGGGATCGGGACTTAAGCGGATGAAACCGCGGGGCACAGCTAGTCTACTAGGAAAGATTTGATTGTTTGTTTGTAACGAATAGACTCCGAAACTACTGGACCGATTTTGATGAAACTTGGTATGAAGATACATTGATTCATTGACAGTAACATAGGCATCTTTTTATCCCGATATTCCCACGGGATCGGGAGTTGCGCGGGTGAAACTGCGGAGCGCTGCTAGTTGATCTATAGATAGTAAGAACGAAACATTTATTTGGAGAAGCACACGACACAAAATATTTTAGAAAAGTAGAGACAAACAAAACAAACACAGACATGTAGGTAGGTAGGTACCCACTTAACTACAGTGACCCGCTAACCAGTAAGTAAATTATCCACCAATTATACACACAAATGTTATTAATACCCTGAGTTAACACCATCGAAGAGGTAACCTATTCGTTTAACCTTGTAAAATATCGGTTAATAAATGTTTTCGAGCAAGTTGAAACAAGAGTCGGTGCACAGCACGGGGCGGAGACGCCGCGCGTTGGGGGCTGCCCTGCTGCCGGTAATGCACAATCAGCATGCTTCCACAAGTAAACAAATTGTTCAATTTCTTGTTCCACAAATTTGTGAACCCTAAATATATCGATCGAACCCTTTCTTATGACGTTTCAAAGTGATATAATAGTGATATAATGAATAAAAAAATTGAATTTTGAATTTTAAGATCTAACTTTGAATCGCTAAACCCTTTCCTTGCAGTCGGGTAAAAAAGATGGTAAATAAAAAGTAAATCACAAAACTAATATAGGTACCTACTTATCTACCTAGGTACCCAACAACAGTTATAATAACCTAATAAACTAAGTTACAAATAGATAGGTATGTGAATCCTGTGGTGTGAGAGAGGTAGGTATTTTAAATAAGTACGTAGGTACCTAAGGTAAAATAATTAATAACATTCGTATGAGATCAAAGTTGACGAATTAATACCGAATTGAATTGAAGTGAACGAGTTACAAGTACCTACTTACTTATTAATGTAAGTACTTAAATAAAAAAAACTTACCTTTACTGTTCAAATCGTCAGGATATCAATTCACAAGTTTACAACCACTTTAACAATAAAATTAACTTTTTCCTTGTGCACTGGTTGCACTCCGCGAGCGAAATGATTCGAACTGATTATATAAAACAATGCGCAATGGTTTGTTCCCTTGATTTCCTATTTTCATCTGTTTTTAACGTATATTTTATCTCTTTCTGCAGTTTATGCAAAGAACGCTCTTTTTTACGTAATTAGTGGCTCAGATCAAATATAGGTTAAGAAAATGAAATATAAAAGGACGTGGAAATGCCGGAATCGTGTGATAAAATTGTCCGTTAATGATCAACAAAGTTAATATTTTTACACGACGAGTACTTCATTTCACGCTCATCTTAGATCCTCCGTTATGACGGTCGGATCAAACATATCCTATCGCCATTGCTCTGCAACGAAACGGAGCCAAGTATATTCGGTGTAAAGGCGGATCAACAAATGTTCACACTTGATACTGGATCAACAAAATACGAGGAAAGGACATTATATATATATATATATATTGTACTAGCTGTTGCTCACTGATTTCCTTGCATTCACTCGATAATGGTGTTAGTATGTTTGTTTTTTACTTCTTCATGCAAGACCCACTGATGGATTAGTACATAAACTACGTTTTGTCCCGATATTGCCATGGGATCAAGTAGTAAAATTCTTCTATAATTTAATTAAGCCCTTTGATTTGAGACTAATAGATAAAACTCCAAAATAATTTAAATAAAAAAAAAAGTTAAAAAACTAAAACCCGGTTTTTTTAACTACAATTTTTTTACGTAGTCGGGTTTTTATCAATGAATAATCAACGAAAAACTCCGCCTTTTCGCAGTGCGATGTAATTGTTATAAATAGAGTGGTTATCTCCGAACTTCGCCTTCCTTGATTGTGACACAAATTTGACGTGTCTTCATGCAGTATACTCAAAACTCATTAGCTCTCGGGAGGAATTATGAGTCAATTGCCATACTTTCGTGTAGTCTTTATTTCGCAAAGACAAATCCCACCTGCTCTGGTTGACATACTCGTATCAATGCCTTTTCGCGCTACGGTCTTCTTTTGAGCAAGCGCGCAATCTGCGACTACAATCAATCGTATTAATAGACGACCCAGTTGGCACAAAGGTCACCATGCCGGACTGCCAAACACAGAGTTGCGGGTTCGATTCCCGCCTCAGGCAATTCTTATGCTTAGATATTTGTCTGTGATATGGTTGTTTCTATGTATTATATGTATATATTTATATAAAAGTATTTATGTTGTCTAGCACCCATAACACAAGTCTAGTTACTTAGCTTGGGGCTAGATGGCGATGTATGAAATGTCCTGTAATATTTAGGTATATTAAGTATATTTATATTTATTTATCTCGATGTCCCCTGAATTCACGACTAACGCGGGTAAAACCGAGGAGCCCAACTAGTTATGAGTACAGTATAATGTTTTTGAACGTATGAGCGCTCAAGTAATAACTACTAGCGAGCGGATATAAGCACGAGTAGTTGTAACCCAGTTTGTTACGATTCAAGGATCTTCACGAATTATTAATGAAACGTCAGCTACAAGGCACTGTTTAATTCTTATGAAACTTCATCAAAGCGAGCTTAGTCGTTAAACTGATGTACCGACTTATCTACCTGCCTTTATGTCTAGGCCTATCACAGACTACGGACTTTTTGTCGGCTAATAGATTGCCGACAGTTTATTATACGAAGGTGAGGATGAACCTTTTTTTTCTGGGCGCTATAATACTTTTTCTTGTTTTATTTTAAATTTTACTTCTTTCTTTAATATATTTACCTTCGAATATAAACTGCCGGCCGTCTTCGACACTTGCTTCTTTGACAGCTTCATACTCAAACCAAATCGTCGACCAAATAGTCTGATTAAACTTATGTTTAGCCTCTTTTGGCCGACAAAGCCGTCGTCAAACCCGGGATGGCGGATATCTGTGAGGCAAAGAAATCCCCGTTCATTGCCGTGAGGATTTTCCACAGGATCTTCTAAACAAAAACAAAAAAAGGTATTATTAAGCTTACATTTTAAGCACTCTCATTATCTTATTCGAATATCTCGTCTGAAGTCAACAAACGAGGGCTCTTTATGCAATACCCCTTTGTTCTCTGTCTATTTCGTAATGTAGCAAGCGATAGATTCAGCAAAGGGAAGCCGTGTTTATGAGATTGCAGTCTCTTGAACTACTGTTGCTATTATTGTCTCAAGGGATTCTCGGGGAGTAGGTATCTAAGATCTTATGAGCTCAAGATCAGAGTTTGTACTTTGTAGTGACATAGTTATTTGTATTATTGCTGGTTTGTCGTATTGCCTATCATTTATTCATTTGTATTTTGTTTGTATTTACGACCCAGTTGGCACAATGGTCACCGTGCTGGACTGCCAAACACAGGGTTGCGGGTTCGATTCCGGCCTCAGACATGTATTTATGCTTAGATATTTGTCTGTGGTCTGGTTGTTTCTATGTATTATAAGTATATATTTACAAAAGAAAAGTATTTAAGTAGTATAGCCGTTGTCTAGCACCCATAACACAAGTCTAGCTTAGCTTGGGGCTAGATGGTGATGTGTGGAATGTCCTGCAATATTTATTTACTTATTTAATATTTATTTGTTATTTATTAGTCTTAGACTGCATCGTCACTTACCATCATGTGGGATAGTGGTCAAACGCTGACATAATGATTATAAAAAAAGTTTAATTTTTATTATTTTATTTAGCACTTTATTTTTTGTAAGTAATGATGTTAATAAATAAATACCATAATACGTTATTCGGTCGCGTATACAGGGTTATTGGAAATTAATTGACACGGCGGTAAGGGCTTCTTCTGTGCACCTTAACAAACAACTTTTGTTCTACGACTTTTGTCGAAACTTAATACATATCCCAAAAAAAATATTTAAGCGTTTCTCGTACTGTCTGGTAATTTTCTATGTCTATGCGGCAAGTGCGCGCGCGCGATCGGCACGGGGCGCACTGCGTGCGACCCGATCGGGTTGTACCATACCTACTATGATTGATTCTGTGACGTAGACGTAGAGTTGAGTATTATTTGAACTGTTGGATTTAATTTTTTATTTTTGTATGGAATATTATTATAATGAATTTCCAAAAGTCGTAGAACAAAAGGTGATCGTTAAGGTGCACAGAAGAAGCCCTTAACGCCGTGTCAATTAATTTCCAATAACCCTGTATAAAACGAGCACACACACACACAAAATCACGAGCGTTTTTTGAAATTTTTTGAGGTGACAATCATACCTGCAACATTCTGTGTAGCGGGCGGGTATTCGCCTACCGCGTCACAGAAGTTAAAACATCAATACTTTCTTAATTAAAACAAGATAGACCTGCCTACTGTAAACTACTAACATAACTTTTAATCACAATAAAAATAACTCAGTGAATGTATAAATAAACAATAAATAAAGTAAAATTTTCCATAGTTTTCAAATTGGTTATAATTAATTGTTTCCTATTTATGTTTTGTAAACATAATGAATATGTTTTTGAATGTTTCGAGGGGGCAATAAATAAAACAAAATGGTGGAAATTAAAAACAAAAATTATAACATAGTAAGAACCTACTTACTATTATGTTGCCCCCAGGCACGCATATGGTGTAAAATGATTTGTTGCCCCATAAAAACGCCTTGAGATGTGAATCCGATGGGAAGTCCAGTAGGCAATAGGTAAGTTCTTTGTTGGAAATCCCGAACAATCCTTCATGCCAATGACATTTTTTTTCTATAAATAAACTAGAATAGACTTAATACACTTTTATGTCATAATTTGTAATGAATTATAAGAAAAGATAATGCAGCTAAAATAGCCTTTTAGGGTGCGATTGGATTAGCTACTTCAGAATTCTGTCGATTTGACGTATAATACATGCATAATATAGCCGTGCGAAGCCGGAGCGGGTCGCTAGTCACTACATAGTATAAAACAAAGTCGCTTTTTCTGTCCCTATTTCCCTTTGACCGCTTAGATCTTTAAAAGTACGCAACGGATTTTGATGCGGTTTTTTTAATAGATAGAGTGATTCAAGAGGAAGGTTTATATGTATAATACATGCATAATATAGCCGTGCGAAGCCGGAGCGGGTCGCTAGTTAAAAATAAAACAAAAAAACGTGTGGCACTCGAGGACTGCCGCGGTAAAGCTATCCGAGCTACATGGTAGGCGAAGTGGGGGGTGTTAGGTTTTATTTTCGTTACGGAATTTCTTGATTCGGTCGCCGAGCTCAAAGCCCGCGATAAAAGCTATGCAATAGCTTAACTATTTTTTTTCAATTGTATTTGCATGTCGCAAATCAACTATTAGACAAGTACATCCTGCAATATTTGGACTTATATCCATGTTTTTTTACCACGTTTTTACGGTCTACTTCGAAGAAACAGCAACATCGCACCGGCAAGGGCAGGCACTCCATACCATTCGCTCCGCCATTCCATACATGTTTTACTTCAACAAACAGCTTCTGAGATTTACAAGTAACGCCTTCTCGCACTCTATAAATAACAACGTATTTACCGTAATAAGCTTTGAGTACAATACTTCGATATGTAAACATTAAGAGGAAAGGGTACCGGCTCTCTCTCCATACAAACGTAGTCGACTGTTTTCTCCCTGGATAATGACACTAGAGCTAGGTAATAAGTATTTTTGTTGCAGAAAACTTATAACTGCCATTACCATGCCTCTATGTTTTTGACGTGACAACGTTTTATAAATTGGTTTGCCGGGTGACACTTCAAGAAACTGCGTTACGCTCCGCTGACGTTATGCGCTCACAATGAGAGCGAGTGAGAGGCACGCGGGCATGGTTAGCCCGCCTAAGAGCGAGAGAGACAGACATAAAAAGTGAAAGGCACGCGTCCCTTCCACTCGAACACAGTTGTTGTCACGTAAAACTTTCGCCCGTATACCGACTTTACAGGCAACCAGTTTTTTGTTTTTGGAACGTAGTTCCTTATCACGCGTTGCGAAAGGGGGCTAGATGGAAAAAATTAAGACCAAAAGTTGTAACGACACTTTTAAGATCAAAAGTTGTAACGACACTTTTAAGATCAAAAGTTGTAACGACACTTTTTAAGATCAAAAGTTGTAACGACACTTTTTGCTATAGTTGTGAGCCGTTCGGCGTGCGCGTGTTTTTTTCGTTTCGCCTTTATTTCGCATTGAACAGTGTGGTGTCGCGACGATTATTTACAAAAAAAATTATATATATTAGAATTCCTTTACTAATTAATCGAAAGGAACTACGTTCCATTCCGGTGTCCCTTGACATCTCTCAAGTTATTTTTAAATCTTAATTTCTATGATAATTAGAAAATAGTTATGGCAGTTATAGGATTTATGCCACAAAAATATTTGTGCTAGTGTCATTATTCAGGGAGGAAATAGTCGACTACGTTAATTTGTATAGAGAGAGAGCGCCGGTACACTTTCACCTTAATTCTATAAATATCTAACCTAACCTTTTCGTAAGTGGACTTGTCGGATGTTTGGCGCCACAGTGCGCGAAGTTATTTTCGACTAGCTGCGCCCCGCGTAAGTCCCCATCCCGTGGGAATTTCAGGATTAAAAAAGCTTATGACACTCAGCTACTCCCAAACTATCTCTGTGCAAAATTTCATCCACATCGATCTACTGGTTTCGGAGATAACCCAAACTCAAACTAACTAGTAGTTCGCCTCGAACTGAGACC
Organism: Idaea aversata; assembly: GCA_907269075.1. Taxonomy (NCBI): domain Eukaryota; kingdom Metazoa; phylum Arthropoda; class Insecta; order Lepidoptera; family Geometridae; genus Idaea; species Idaea aversata. The sequence goes on from OU026100.1 coordinate 5,556,006, forward strand.
TCACGAGTTTTTTTTTTCGATCAATACTTAAATGATATAACGTCGAAAGATTCAAAATACGATAGGTCATCATCTCATATATCATCTCAATCGCGTATTTTTTTATTTCACGTTTTTAACGGGATAATAACAACTTGAAGTATAAATTGTGTGAGTTTAAAAAGCTCCTATGCCTCTTTCTGGCTATATCGCCAGATTATCAGTACCTATATTACCTACTCATCAAGACGATTTTAACGAGTCCATACGCGATAGGCCTATCTTGCTTATAGACTTATCACATCTAGGAACTGTCGCATGCCGTTTCGTCGGAATTTATGCTGTCGACATAAATAACTGACGGAACGAAAATCTGTCGAAACGGAAATAACCCACATCTTGCGTAGAATACGAGTTCCTATAGCTCTATCACCAGAAACCAAATATCAGCTGATTCTTCAGTAGATACCTACACTGAGAAAAAAGTCACCACCAGAAATTAAAAAACTGTTTTGTATTTGAGGAAAAAACTAAGTTTTAGTGAAAATTACGAAAGTTTTGCTGGATTTGCAATTGTTATTATTTTTTACTAACAGCCTTGTATTTTTAAATGTAATTCCTACAAATCAAATTTAGTAAATGCAAAATATTACAAAGTTTAGTGGTTAATGCAAATCAGAGTAAATATAGCAAATGTTTTGTAAATTCAGCAAACTTGCGTTGTTTTTCTAAGAACCGTTATCTGTATTTTCAAGTAATTACTTATATACTAATTCCAAGCAATAAGATTTAATAATTTCAATTAAAATATCAAAACGTTTGTAATTATAACAAAAGGCTTTATTTGATATAACGGAAACGTTTAGTTTTATCATATTTCATAATTCCAAGCAATCGTTTGTAATGATAACAAAAGTCTTTATTTGATTTAACAGAAACGTTTAGTTTTTACATAATTAATAATTTCAACAAAAGTATAGGATTTTTTTTGTAAATTCAGCAAACTTGCGTTGTTTTTCTAAGAACAGTTATCTGTATTTTCAAGTAGTCACTTATATACTAATTCCAAGCAATAACATTTAGTAATTTCTATCAAAATATCAAAACGTTTGTAATTATAACAAAGGGCTTTATTTGATATAACAGAAACGTTTAGTTTTTACATATTTCATAATTCCAAGCAATCGTTTGTAATGATAACAAAAGTCTTTATTTGATTTAACAGAAACGTTTAGTTTTTACATAATTAATAATTTCAACAAAAGTTTGTAATCCCAATCAATTGTACATTGTTACCCTAGGTGTGAAAGTCACTCATTGAGTGCCGAGACGGAGTTTGGCGCCCGAGCGTAGCGAGGGCGCTAATAGTTTGAAGAACTAAATGAGTCTTTCAACCGAGGTAAACACTGTGCTTTTCATTACGAATAATACATAAAATTCTTCCTAACAACGAGAGTGAATGAGAGACTCCATACTACCTGATCGTCTTACAAGAGACCATAGAGGTTATACATTAAGTAGTGTTTTTTTTAGGTTTTTGTTGTATTCAATACCGAAATACGTCGGTACTTACCGAAGAGATTTTTATTAATGAGTTAATCCAACATTGGGAAATGACGCGAAGTCCGTAGATTTAAATTACAGTTTTTGTTACTTGGTTTGTCTAGAAAATGTTATTTATATAAAATACACAATCATAAATGAAAAACCAGTTTAAACTTAACACAAAAACATAGTAAAATAACAAAAGATAATACTATCAAAACGTTAAAAATAATTTGAAAATGCTAGCATTTCCCGTCAGTTTTTTTTACTCAAGGAACGACACTGACCACTTGGTCGCATAAAGCCACATCAGCAACATCTCGACAGGGTGCGGGTGGCGGCGGCGTGGCATGGTCATAGGTCGCTTTGACCATTTTCGTCTTTACATTTATTTTATTAAATAAGATAAAATATCTTGAACTAAATATATCTACTTGAATTCGATTACTGAGAAAAAAGTTACTAAGTACTAAACTCTGGCAGTAAGCATGAGCCGTGCTAAGCCATAATTATTATTCTTTGTTGTAAAAAAAAAAAGCAAAGAGGTTAGGTTTTTGAAGTTCCTAATGCGTAATGATACGGGTACTGGCTACATGCAGATTGCACAAGCCGTGCGAAGCCATAATTTGACATGACAGCTGTCAGTGAAAGCAAAAATCCCTAGGGCTGGAAATTTTATTTTCAATACGCTTCTCAGGCACCTTCAGACCTACTTTCCGAGTATGAGTAGTAGAAAAAGTCTTTATTTGATTTAACAGAAACGTTTTGTAATTTCCAGTGTGCGTTTTGTAATTTCCAGTGTGCGTTTTGTAATTTCCAGTGTGCGTTTTGTTATTCCAAGCAAACGTTTGTATTTACATACATATAACAAAAGTCTTTATTAGATTTAACAGAACGTTTTGTAATTTCCAGTATGTTTATTAATTTCCAGTTTAGTTTAGTTATTCCAACAGAACGGTTTGTAATTTCCAGTGTGTTTATTAATTTCCAGTTTAGTTTAGTTATTCCAACAGAACGTTTTGTAATTTCCAGTATGTTTATTAATTTCCAGTTTAGTTTAGTTATTCCAAGTGTGGGTTTTGTTATTCCTAGTGTGGCGATAATTCGCACCGGCGGCATTTCCGGATTTTTCGGCAGCCATTCCAATTTTGTTTGTACTGCCGATGAGTCGCGTCGCGTGTCGCCCGCTAGTTCATTTAAATTAAATTGTAAGAAAACTTGATAGTTTAAAGATACCTACCTAATTATATTATTAATAATCCTTTTCTGCTTTAAAAAAAGGATATCTTTAAGCGATCAAATTCTCTGTATAACGCGTTATTTTAAAAGTGTTACAAAGTGTGGTGAAAAATATGGATCAGCTCACATGTGATCTTCTAACTAATTGGGGTCTCTGTGATTACATTAAAACATTTTGTGGTAAGTCAAACCTACATAATGATTATCGTAATTATTCTGCCTGAGTGCATAACTTTTTGTGTTTTTGCTTTGAACTTTGAACCGTGCTTTGAACCGTGCGGAGGGCCGCGCCGCCGGCGCGGCGTCGTCCGCGTCCTCGTGTGTAGGTACCTGTCATACCTGTACCTAGGCACATGAGTGACCTAGGTAGGTACCTGTTTTTTTAATACTTACCATCTCATTCCACATAGGTACATGTCTTCGCCTATTATAGTGACCTATTTAGATTTTAGGTTAGAATAGAATGGTTGAAACAACCAAGTAGGTATAGGTACCTAGTCATGCAGGTGTTGACAAGTTCCATGAACTGACTACCTCATGTAATAGTAGGTACTATGAAGTAAGATATCACCATATAGGTATTTTAATTTGATTTTGTTGGTGACCTTTGTAAGCTGTGGAAATAAAAAACCTCTAATTGCTTGTATGTACGTGTTAAAATGGATGGTAGTGAGGTAGATCAGGGTCTTTAATACAACAGGTTCCACTACTTTGTAGACATTTCGTCTCTTCGCGCCAAAATCAATCGAGTCGAGGCGACGCGGGACAGCGCACACTAGCACGGCACGCGACGCGACTCATCGGCCAACGCCATTTTGTGATCTTCACAGTCTGTGCTGCCATTTATCGTCCACAAAATTTTGAGAAATTGTAAGTTTTTCTTTCTGCGTGTTAGACGCTTTTTTTATTTAGTGTTGGCCGTCCTTGTTGTGTACAAGGACGGCATCCAGGAGACCACGCAGGTTAGTCGAGTTGGTGAAATACTTTTCCGATTAAAGCCGTTTGTCCAACGCAGTCCACCGCCAATTAAAGTTAGTTATTATAGCTCAGCTCGCATAGTTGAGCCAGTTTTTCATACATGTGCGTCCACTGCACCCACCCGCAGGTTAGTTTAGCTGCAAGCTAAGCTAAACTAACCTATTTTAGGTTGATTTTAGGTGGCTGTGGATGGTCGGAATTTTGTGGTAATGGAAATCATCTGTTGACTTACAAACACATGCCTCTTTTAAACAAGTAGGTAAATAAAATTGAAGATAAGTGTTTGTTTGTTTGTAACTAGGTAATATCAAAATAACGGCTTTTGACAATTTTGATGTTGATATTTTGATATAAACACACTCTTGTCTTCAAATTTATTTATTTGTATTTATGAATAGGTAGGTACCTTATACAAACACATGCCGTTTGTATACGGTACCTATTAAAAAAAACAATTTTTAAAGTTTTTGGTCTGTTTGTCTGTCTGTTTTGGCATGAAACGCGGGTGAAATCGCGGGATGCAGCTAGTATACTAATAAAATTGACGTATGGGTGGTGGTTCCCAAAAAATGATCTCCGAAGTGAGGAGTGGACATTGGCATAACTGTGTAACTTATTTACAGAAGGCAGAATAGATGCAGGGACTCTCCGATTACTAGCAAATGATGAAATTGTACAGCTGATACCAATCCCTGGTGATAGGACAAGATTTAAAGCAAACCTAGAGAATTGGAAGGCGGAACTCAACAACATAAAATCACCAGATCCAGCATGTGATACAACTGCAAATGTGAGTAGTAGGTGTGTGTGTGTGTGTGGTATAGTACCTACCTAAATGATAAATTGGGAAAATGTTACTAACAGACACTTAATTTTATTTAAATTTATTTAAAATTAAATAATAGGTTAAAAAATTTGCTTAAGTTTTATAGTTTTATGTTTAGATAGATTTAATGAACACCAATTAAAAATAAAATAACAATACCAAATAAGTGTAATAATAGACGGACAGTCTTATCGTTCAGAATGACCGCTGTCAGTTGTTGGTCTTGGTTATCTATATCACTCTCATCATCCTTGCCTTTTTCTATTGGACTCTCAATCTAATCTGTACTTACTTACTGCCTAGATGACTTAAGTTTATATTTTACTTTCAGCTGCCTACCCTGTCATGTTCTGACTTGGAAATTGAAAATGTGTCATTTGGGTCTTTGCTGGAGATAGGTCCACTACATTCACCACGACATTCACCTCTCTGCAGGCCCGTTTCGACTCCAGCTCAACCTTCAGGAAGTAAGCCTAAAGCTTCTTCAAGCCAGCTTTTACAAGGAACGGGGAATCGCACTTCATCTCCAGTTCAAGGCAAACTATACCTCTCAGGGCTATGTGAGTACTATTTTCACGTTTTATAAGTAGTACCTGGGCGATCTAGCTTTGCTCGGTATTTTTTTTGGTAAATCGACGTTTTCTAAAAATGAAACCTAGCTAGATCGATTTATCGCCCCCGAAACCCTCTGGCTATCATACTAAATTTCATTAAAATCGTTGAAGCCGTTTCCGAGATTCAAAATATCATTACATAGTATAAAACAAAGTCGCTATGTATGCTTGAATCTTTAAAACTACGCAACGGATTTTGATGCAGTTTTTTTAATAGATAGAGTAATTCAAGACTAAGATTTATATGTATAATACATGTATAATATAGCCGTGCGAAGCCGGGGCGGGTCGCTAGTATTTTATAAAATATTATGTAAGTTTATACAAGAATTGCTCGTTTGAAGGTATTAGATTTTCAGCTTATCGAATTCCAAAAGGCTCTCTTGGACCAACGGGAACACAGTTTTTTAGTGTATAATTTTTTTATTTGTGTAATTTTATATTATAGTGTACTGAGCCACTTTTATTAAATATAATATCCTTTTTTGTTTTAGGTTCTTCAAACATTGCAATGTACACATGATGTTAAAGCCATATTAAACAAAGGCCAACTATCGGGCAAACTAGATGACACACAAAGGAACATATTAGTGAAATTAATAATTGGACCTCTTTTTGAGAAAGATCCAAACATAATAATCTCAAATACCGATTTCCCTAATTGGGCATTAGAGGTACAGGAAATTTTCCCGAATGAGTCGGCTGCATTGTACTACACACCTTATGTTTCAACATTAGTGAGAGGTACAGCTCGCAATGCGTCTGGAAAATTACTGCGATATGTTTACAATAGACGAAGACAATTAAGAGAAAAAGGGATAATTGAAGGTTCTTCTCGCTCTCGGTCGTCATCAACTTCTTCGCACACTGCTTTGAAAATACAATCACCTGTAGCACATTTAGAAGGAAAGATAGGTAATACAAGTTGCAATATGAGACATTTGTTTTTAAGTTCCAAGTGCCCAGTAATTTCACTAGAAAAACAATTTATCTTCTCTCTTATTAATTTAATCTCTATTAAACTTATATTCCAAATTTCATTTAAATCAGTTCAACTGTTTTGAAGTTTATACATCATACTTTGACATTATTAAGAGCAGATGTGTCATATCAGTCAAAATTAATTGTAAAATTGCCTTCGTCAAAATGTCATCTACCTATTATTAAATTATTATTGCCCTACTTTTATTAGATATTTAGTAGTTAGTTATGGCTTATAAATTAATTTATATTTCTCTTTTTTTGTAGACTCTGCCGAGGAGATAGAAGAAAAACTTACTTTTCTAAAAAATGCTCTGGAGCCCTGGCACCTTATAGAAGAATATTGGACAGCTACAGCCAATTATCGACTGGCTAAAAACTATTCAGGGCCAGGAACCCTTCAAGAATATTTCAATGAATATCCTGTATTGAAACAGTCTACTGGCTATACATTGCTAATACGAGACTTTGACATCTTATACAAAGACAAATCTGATGCTTTGTTCATCAATATATCGACCCTGAACAACAAAGTAATCGAGCTTGCAAGAAAAAAATTAGCAAATATACGAGACAAAGAAGAATTGAAACATACTTTAGAAAGATATCTATCTGCAGTAACCGGTTAGTATTTTACATCGCTTAACTTATATATATATATATAGAACCTACACAATACACGCTGGCTGTTTGACTTGTTGGTTTATTATGGCTTACATCAAAATCTTCACCAGCTATAGGATTCCATTAGATTTGGCAAGATTATGTATTTTCGGCTATTCCTGCACCCAAACTTAGTAGAGAAAAGAACGGAATATTTTTCTTGACTTTATCCTACGCATAAGTGTGTGTGTAAAATTTATCTATCATACCTAGAATTTATAAATACCTACATGTATACAATATTGACAAATACAATGTCTTAACTACTCTTTCCTATTTCAGAAACTGCATCAAGTGACACGCTTAATAATGTCAGTTTATTGCTGCTGCCATTTTAAACATCAAGTGTTCCTTTAAAAGATAAAAAGAAAATCACATGGAAACCTTCAAAAACAGAAGTAAGGGACGGTTTTATTACTCAAATTGGCTCTGATGCTGAATTGGAAACTACAATCACAAGCCGAATATCAAAACTACACAGGTTTGGAAAATCAATGCAGCCTTTTGTAGTCTTTGTGGGTACTATAACTGATATTCCTCATTGTTATGTCATTGCGGGGAGCACTTACTATTACTTTGAAAAGTTATTGACAGCTGCTGTAGACGTTTGCTTCAAAATAATTCATGCTACAGGTGCCAAATACCAAGGAGTGCGATTCTCCGTTCCTTGTAAAGGGTAGCTTAATAAGGATTCTTTAGGCTTATTTCCTTTATTAAACTTTTTACCCTATATTAAACTTTTTAAACTCACACAATTTGTATTCATAGTAATTATTTTCCCGGGTATCAAACGCGTATTTTTTATTTTTATTTCTCTTACCTCGATGTTTCGACTATGTTACAATAGTCATTGTCACGAGGAGACACACGACCATGACCCTCGCGACCATGACTATTGTAACATAGCCGAAACGTCGAGGTAAGAGAAATAAAAAAAAAAATACGCGATTAAGACCCGGGAAAATAATTACTACACTAATATTATGAAGAAAGATTGTTTTGTTTGTTCAAAGCCATTTATAAGCTATACCTTAGATAGATAATATAATTTTCTTTCCATATTTAAAATAAATAAAAATGTACCCAAATAGGAGCATAATTATGAGCTGTGGTGCCCTAATAGAGTAAGATCTCGCCTACCACCCATTTGCCTCCTTTGATCCTGCCCCCGGGGTGGTAAACGCCACTAGTGAGCGCCAGCTACCACCCTGGTGGCAAGAACAAAGGGGGCAAATGGGAAAAAACCTCTAGGGATTGGTATCAGCTGTAAAATTTCATCATTTGCTAGTAATCGGAGAGTCCTTGCACCTATTGTCTTGTGTAAATAAGTTTAAATCACAGTTAGGTCACGTAATTTAAATCACGTTTACCACCCTGGTGGTCAATAGCACTTATGCTATTGACCACCGGGGTGGTAAACGCCACTAGTTAGTGCCAGCTACCACCCTGGTAGCAAGGTCAAAGGGGGCAAATGGGAATAAACCCCAGGGATTGGTATCAGCTGTACAATTTCATCATTTGCTAGTAATCGGAGAGTCCTTGCATCTATTGTCTTGTGTAAATAAGTTCATAGAGTAAGATCCCAGGGCCACCAGACGTCACGTATTTTCTGACGAACGAAATGTGGACGATTGAGTAGTGTTAGTATGTACTACATTAGTTTCAACTCTCTTTCTCTACCCTTGCAGTGGTATGGTAGGTACCAATTTAACTTGACCTCTCTTTCGTTTGGGCACCCATACAATGTAAGGGTCAAGTTACATTGGTTGAACCTTGCTGAAAATTGGCCGTTTAAGCAAACTAGGGGATAGGCATACGAAAATACGTGACGTCTGGCGGCCGTAAATAGTAATGTAATTTACCTATGTATGTAATAGTAATGTATGTGGTATTGTTTAACATAATTAATCTACACTAATATTAAACTTTTTAAACTCACACAATTTGTATTCATACCTCGACGTTTCGACTATGTTACAATAGTCATGGTCGTGAGGGTCATGGTCGTGTGTCTCCTCGTGACCATGACTATTGTAACATAGTCGAAACATCGAGGTAAGAGAAATAAAAATAAAAAATACGCGTTTAAGACCCGGGAAAATAATTACTACACTAATATTATGAAGAAAGATTGTTTTGTTTAAGCTATACCTAAGATAGATAATATAATTTTCTTTCCTTAAAATAAATAAATATTTAAAATGTATCTATTCCATATGTCTTTATTTCAACAACTCCCCTTGTAACTAATTTAAGTATTTTTTAACTTTGCTTTACTTTTGATTACCACAGTAAATAGCATGTATTTAAAATATTTTTAAAACTTTAATTATACACACCAATGCATTTGAGTTAATCGATATCAATAATAAACTTTAAGTTAAAAAATATCTAATAATTAGTTCAAACAACACAACTACCAACTAAGGTACCAAAACCTTCGTTTTGTAATGTCTAGTAAAGTTCTAAGTATTATCAATAATTTAATATTGTACTGAAAATATTCTATAATATGAAAGTTAGTAGGTGTGGGTATTCTTAATTTAATATTATAAAATATTATCAGTATTATTAGTTTCGTATTGTCTAGTAAACACCTAAGTAGGTATTATCAATAATTTAATATTGTACTGATAATATTTTATAATATTAAAGTGAGTATAAATACTAAATTTAATATTATCAAAAGCTTAGTTTTGTAATGTCGAGTAAAGTCCTAAGTATTATCAATAATTTAATATTGTTAAAGTTAGTCTAAGTACTAAAAATATTATAAAATATCATCAAAAGCTTAGTTTTGCAATGTATAATAGAGTCCTAAGTATTATCAATAATTTAATATTGTACTGATAATATTTTAAAATATTAAGGTTAGTACCTGTACTAAATTTAATATTATAAAATATTATTAATATAATATTAAATCGTTTAAAATCTAGGGCTTTACTAGATATTACAAAACTAAGTATTGAAAGTACTAGGGCGTCACTAGATATAACAAAACTGAGCTATTGAAAGTACTATGGCTTTACTAGATATTACAAAACTGAACTACAGAAACTACTAGGGCTTTACTAGATATTACAAAACTGAACTACAGAAACTACTAGGGCTTTACTAGATATTACAAAACTGAACTACAGAAACTACTAGGGCTTTACTAGATATTACAAAGCTGAACTACAGAAACTACTAGGGCTTTACTAGATATTACAAAACTGAACTACAGAAACTACTAGGGCTTTACTAGATATTACAAAGCTGAACTACAGAAACTACTAGGGCTTTACTAGATATTACAAAACTGAACTACAGAAACTACTAGGGCTTTACTAGATATAACAAAACTGAACTACAGAAACTACTAGGGCTTTACTAGATATTACAAAACTGAACTACAGAAACTACTAGGGCTTTACTAGATATTACAAAACTGAACTACAGAAACTACTAGGGCTTTACTAGATATTACAAAACTGAACTACAGAAACTACTAAGGCTTTACTAGATATTACAAAACTGAGCTATTGAAAGTACTAGGGCGTTACTAGATATAACAAAAAGTTAGTATTTATCTATGACGTCATCGTTTCTGATATTACTATGCACGCTGGAAATTACAAAATAGTTACTATTTATCCATGACGTCATCGTTTAGGATATTACTATGCACACTTGAAATAACAAAAGAGATATTTGTAATAATTACCAATTGCATTTACAAAAATCAATTTGTAGCTATTACAGGGCATTTGTTGTCCTCGGATTAAGTAATATTTTTGTAGAAATTAGTGTATTTTGGTAATTTTTTCTCTCAGTGTAGAGTACCTAATCCTCAAGACGACTTTAATGAGTCCAAACGCAATAGGCCTATCTTGTCTAGGACATAAGTTACTATAGCCTTCTTCCGACTCTATCACCAGACCAAAGATATCAGCTTATTTTTCAGTACCTAGAGTACCTACTCTAGGTACTCTAGATACAAGAGTACTCACTTACTCGGAACTCTAGCGCGATGGCGTCCTGGCGATGGCGTAAAATGTATATTTTACCGACCTAGGGTTAATAGAGGTAGCCATGAATACGTAGCCAACGACACGTCGCCACGCGGCGTCCCGGTGAGGTAAGGCCCTTACTCCGGTTCTGTATTCTATCACCTAATTCCAGATATCAGATGATTCTTCAGTACCAAGCATGTACCAAGAGTATCTACTTTTTAATTTGATTTAAACGAGTTCAACATGATTTAAATATCTTGCTCGGTAGATAAGTTCATAATAATAATATGGTTATTGGTTACCTTTCTCATCAGGGTTTTTATCATCAGACTAAACACTCAATTATTTAATACCTAGGTACTCATCGTGATCTTAAAACAAAACAGAAAAAAAGGAGACACGCTTCAATACAAATATATTAGAGAAGTTTGAGACTTATGTCCTGTTATAAGTAAATAAAAATAATAAAAAGACAAGCTTATTATTTAAAGTCTTTGTGTCGGCTAGCACTGAAGCAAACAGAGGTCGAATTTAGGAGAAAGTAGAATAGAAACTTTATAAAAACCACAGTCTTCAGCATGTCTTCACACAAGGTACATCCCGTAGTACATTACGATCGTTGGATGATCGTTGATACCTACAACTTGAGTGACCCAGACGACGTCAACCATAGTAGGGTTGCCCAGTTATCGCCTTGGTTTCCTTTCAGCTGATCAATAGCTGGTTCCAGCATTAGCTTCTTTATAGGCCATCGGGAACAAACATGGCAGTAGAATTGGTTTATGGATTATAGAAGTAAAATTACACCTTCCGTGCATAACTTTACACTATCAACTTTTACGCGAATATTTGAATTTATTTGGGATGACCAAATATAATATGGATCATCTATTTCAATTAAAATATCACGAAGATATTGAAGATTTTTTTAGAAGGTTTCTATGGTTCTGAGAATCATATTCTTTTCAATAATGACAGTCTTACGTAGTATTTAAATTCTCTTTGAATGACAGAATCAAAACCTGACATTGTCATTTCTTACGTAGTTTTATCAGAGAGTTTTATCTATGTTTTATATTCTCTTTGTTGTCATTTTTGAAGTTAAAATTCAAAAAAGTTTTTAATTATTTGTTTTTTATAAAGGTAGATCCCCTTTTGCACCCCCTATCTCCATAGCCCCCTAACCGATCCCTCTCATGTTCGAACTTAAAAATTCTATGGGCCTCAACTACTCTTATACCAAAAATCATGAAGATCAGAGCAACGGTACTCAAGTTATCGTCGAACAAACATACATAGATACTATGTATCTATGTATGTTTGTTACATAGTATACATAGGTACAGCCGACCGACCGTCTCGCCACTAGACCTCTCTCGCTTCGCTCGTTCGGTCAACAAACTTTACTTCTAATAAGTTTCATTATTCTATATCCAAATTTCTATTTACCGTTATTGGGAGTAGGCCTTTAGGTAAAAAATGCTATTTGTATAAAAAAATGCTAAAATGCTTTGTGAATTCTCCAAACTCAGGTTAAATTAGTAAAATTAGTAAGTTTCCAAAAAAACGTGTGGCACTCGGGGACTGCCGCGGTGAAGCTATTGCATCGTGCGAGCTTCGTACAGTTGTACCATATACATACACGTCTAGCGAACGCTCGGCCGAGCTACATGGTAGGCGGAGTGGGGGGTGTTAGGTTTTATTTTCGTTACGGAATTTCTTGATTCGGTCGCCGCGCTTAAAGCCCGCGCTAAAAGCTATGCAATAACTTAAAAAGTTTTTTTTGGCTGAAGTCCTGGGTTGCCTACATGCGTAAAAGGAATCACAGCTGTTTTCTTTTAACACTAAAATAATATTATTGGCCTTTACGGCTAATCTAGACGTTTAATACAGCATAAGAAAGTCACAGAATGCCTGGGACGTATATGATGTAGAAGGCCTGCCCAGCATCTATACCTCCCAGCTTAGTCGACCATGCCCAGAGGAAGAACTCCTCTGTACGTCTGAAAATACTAAATTGCGGGTATCATCACCTTGTTTTCCTTCACCGTAAGAACAGTGATAATTATTATTATAATTATATAATTAGCGCACAATTTTCCGTAAAAAAAATTCAATGGCCGGCCTTCGGATTCGAACCTAAACCATTGAAATGAAAGTCGACTAGTTAGACCGCTGTAGGTATAATAGATAGATACGACCTACAAGATAAATTTACCCCATTATTCCCACGGAATGCGGATATATGCGGGCAAATACTGCGGGAAAAACTTAATGACAGCTCTATCTAATCGCAACCAATATAACAGCTCCACAAAATGACACAATACAATAAAATTTCAATGAAACATAAACCATTTTATTATGCTAGTGTTACGGCAAATAAAGTTCTAATAGTCCCGTTGGCTCGTAACAAAATAATAGCTCTAAATTAGGAGAGAAGCTTCTTGACCGATAGCCGTATTGACGGAGGAAGGTCGTCCCTAACCGAATTTATGGTGGACACAGACTTTCCTGGAGAAAGATAGCTATAGTCCATTTCAAAATCAGAGAGAAATAAACCTAAGGTTGTAAGTTACATTGATAAACATGCTACATCTTAGTTCTTAAACCATAATTATGTAAATATTTTCTATCATCAACTATTATAAGTCCAGTCCAGTCCAGTCTATTATAAGTTATTGACGACCTCTGTGGCGCGTCGGGCGAACACCTGACTGCGACGCAGAAGGTTGCGGGTTCGATTCCCGCCGGGAACAAGTATTTATGCTGACAATAAATTCTTGTTTCTGGTTCTGGGTGTTTCCTATATGTATAATATGTATATATTTACAAAAAAAAAAGTATATAAGTAGTTTATCCGTTATCTGGCACCCATAACACAAGCATTAAGTTGCTTAGCTTGGGGCTGGATGGCGATGTGTAATATGTACTGAAATATTTATTTATTTTTAATAAATCGTTATCTATATAATTCTGTTATCATACATTTAATTATCATTTTCTTGTTGCTTAAAACGTCGTTTTGTCTCATAATATTGTCAAATGACAGATACTACTCTTCTATTAAAAGGTTCCCCGCGTTACAATAAAAAAGCGATACTTAAATGTTTATAGAATTGTATTATCAGTGAAGTACACAATTCAAATATTTTATTTCGTTTTGTAATGGACTATAGCGAGAGCGAGAGTAAATCCACATCAATGGAATATTGACCGTAAATTTTTACGCGAAGACACCTACAAATAACGGCTTTATGATGTTTTTTTTTCAATCACAGAATGCGTGTGATTACCTATCTACACTATGTAATATCACTATCACTACAATCTACATAGTATAAAACAAAGTCGCTTTCTCTGTCCCTATATCCCTATGTATGCTTAAATCTTTAAAACTACGCAACGAATTTTGATGCGGTTTATTTTAATAGATAAGAGTGATTCAAGAGGAACTACATCGCCCTGAATAGCATGAATCAAAGTTGCTATCGCTGTTAGTCGGAGATCCCTTCAAGGACGACCTTCATCGATCTGTTTAATGGTTGAAAAGTTTTTTATTTATTTTTATATAATATGATAGGTCAGCGTTTGACCACTATCACACCTGCCTGATGGTAGGTGACGATGCGGCCTAAGATGTAACACGCCTTCCTAGAAGATACCTATTCAAAGTATTCTATATCAAATTAAATAGGCCAATACATAATATGCAAATGGGTTGCCTAAAAAAATTCAGTCCAGAATAATTAATATATTTTTATTTTTTATATTTTTAGACTTTTCACTGGTTTGGTCAATAGACAAATTCCGTACCAATGAAATACATAATTTTTGTTTTAAATTAACTTTAATTCATGAACCAGACCAGTGCGAATGACTAGTATCGATTTACCTGCCTAGCAAGGTTGTGACGGGAAAAAAATAGTCAACCTAACGTTTGCATATTCTATAGGCTTCATACTTTCTATTGGTATGGAATTTGTCTCCAAGCTAGTAAAAGGTTTAAAAAAAACCAAAAACATTAAATTGGTTATTAATCATATTCTGGACTGAAATTTTTTAGGCAATATTTGCAATAAATTTATTGACCTATTTAATTTTATATAAAATACTTTTCATCCATTAAACATCTCGATGAAGGTTGTCCTTAAAGAGATCTCCGACTATGTATAAATTATCTAGATTAGACGTAAAGGCCAATATAATGTGAAGTAGACAACTACATAACTCTAACACCTAACAATCCACTTTGATATAGATCATTAGGGCCTATTACAGTAACTAGGTGCTTAGATTACGGCAATTTATTCCTCAGAACGACTTAGAACCTAAAATGCCGGCCCACATGGTGCCAGTGACGAAAATGTATTACAGACATTTCTAGCTGCCATTAGGTCTGAGTAAGGATTATTCGATTTTTAAATTTATTGCAAAAATCGGTTGAATAACGGCAATGGAATGCTATATTATATAGCAATAGCCTTTTCTGGTGCTAAGGCTGTCTATTGCTATTCAGTATGGTAATGCAGCCAGTATTTTGGGCAACTTTGCACCAGAAACTTTGGGGGGTAACACTACATCACTATCACTACATATCACTATCACTACATTGTATAAAACAAAGTCGCTTTCTCTGTCCCTATTTCCCTTTGTATGCTTACATCTTTAAAACTACGCAACGGATTTTGATGCGGTTTTTTTTAATAGATAGAGTGATTCAAGAGGAAGGTTTATACATGCATAATATAGCCGTGCGAAGCCGGAGCGGGTCGCTAGTTTTTATATAAATTGATCGGAGTAGGTACCATGAAAAAATCTAATGTTCAAAAAGAGTTACCCGAGGATTCAATATAGGCATCTTCATACCAAGGTTCAATCCTTTGCATTGCTCCTAGGCTACAACTGTATGATAATATGATTACAGGTTGTGCAGCGAATGGTGAGCGCTGGCGGAAAGTGGAAGGGGTATGCGCAGAAGTCAATTTTTAGGTCTGTTTGGGCGGGGGGACAGGAGCAAAGGGAGGGTCAGTTGCTCACATCATCGCTCTCTGTTCCGCACACACGTCTTTAGCCGCGCTCTGTCCCGCTCCCGCACGTCTAAGTACTGTCGCGCACATAAAAATTTACCATCACTCGGTTAACATTGCAGCCGCGTAGCTAACTTTACCCAGATCGAAAATTCAACTTTATACAGAAAAACTGGTAATCATTGGTGCAGGCATAGAAATCCATGTTCGTACCTTTGTTCAGTAAATGTACAGGACAGTATTAGTTCCGTGGTTTGAAGTTCGCGCCAAAAACAATAGAAAATATAGATTTGACAGCAATCTGACAGTTTAAAGTGACAGTGACAGATTATCGATCAATAGAAGATCAGTAGTCAATAGGTAGTTGTTTCATAAAAGGTAATTACATTAAAAGATACCAAAAAATATGTTTATTTAATTTGAGTTCCATATTAGTAGTCTATCTATAGTTTAATAGTGTAAATTACAGTGAATAAATATACTGTATAATAGTAATAGTATTTAAATGTATGTTTTTCTGGTTGGGCAAAATCATATACGGTATGTAAACAAAGTATGACGGTTTGGCTGTAATAATTCTGTGCGCGATTGTACATGCGCAAACCATCCCCACCAATTTCCGCCAGCGCTCACCATTCGCTGCACAACCTGTATATTACTAAAACTGCGATGCAATTAACTATCATTACCGCCGCTAACGGATAGGCAAAGTACGATCAACAATTTTTTTTCATTATATTTTTTGTTATTTTTTTTTGCATTGAATATAGGCTCTGAAACTACTGGGCCCATTTTGATGAAACTTGTTATGAGGAGACATTGATAAATTGGGAGTGTCACAGGCTTTTTATCCCGAAATTCCCACGGGATCGGGATATACGCGGGTGAAACCGCGAGGTGATGCTATAGTCTTTATCTAAGTATGTCTAAATCTAAAAAAAACGTGTGGCATTCGGGGAGTGCCGCGGTAAAGCCATTGCATAGTGCGAGTTTCGTACAGTCGTACCATATACCTACATACACGTTAAGCGAACGCTCGGCCCACTCGGCCTACATGGTAGGCGGAGTGGGGGGTGTTAGGTTATATTTTCGTTACGGAATTTCTTGATTATGTCGCCGTTTAATCGTTACAGAATTCGATAAATTCTAGCATTTCGCGTCGAGCTAATTCGATAGCTATACAATTACCAACGAATCCATTCTTAAACACCATTTCTCACAGCATCACTGGAATTTTCAACGAGATACCGCTTCATTAATGTAAATTCGTACGTCGACACGAGTTACGTGAAGCGCTTTGAAACATTCTAGACACGTTCGTATGGGTGCTTACATACTCATAGGTGAGCGGAGTACGTTGGTAGTCGGTTTTGTTTGAGATTTGTGACATATGCTGCGATCGATCGAAATGCGGTAAGCTCTGGTACAATCCTAGTCATGTCGAAAAAATTGACCACTTTTTTCCGAAACTCTAAGAACTATACTGTTGAAACTTGGTAAATAGATGTGTTCTGTAAACCGCATTAAGATTTTCACACAAAAATAGCAAAAAAAAACAATCAATTTTAGGGTTCCCCATTCTTAAAAATGAAACTCGTAATTATTTTTTCATCTTATCCATACGTGTGGGATGTCTATGGATATAGGTCTTCAAAAATGATATTGAGGTTTCTAATACCATTTTTTTCTAAACTGAATAGTTTACGCGAGAGACATTTCCAAAGTGGTAAAAAGTTACAGGGGGGGCTGTAACTTCTAAAATAAGAGAATGATGAAACTAAAAAAATTATATGATATACATTACCATGCAAACTTCCACCTAAAATTGGTTTGAACGAGATCTGGGAAGTAGTTTTTTTTAAATACGTCATAAACCGTAAACCGCTATTTACCCTTCATTCATGTATTCACCACTAGGGCCATCTATTTTTTTATGACTCCCATTTAAAAGACGTGATTTTTATGTGATGATAATGGTACGGAACCCTTCGTACGCGAGTCCGACTCGCACTTGACCGATTTTTTACGACTGTTCTGGCGTAACTTCGTTGTTTATGAGCCGATTTTCTCGCTATTCAAGTAGCCAATGTTAATCTAATACCCACGTGGTACGATCCAATATTTCTATGCTTATTAATGCATAAGTACTATAAGTTTTTATTGGATTATTTATAGATTATCTAATTGGTATTAACTTAATTAAAATTTCAAATTTCTATGTAGCGAATACCAACTGAGGTTGGCTGAGAGAAGGCTGGGAAAATTGGTTAAAGTCACATATATTTTCTCTTTATAGCCCATTAACCTACAAGATATTTTCAAATTAGATTTTTAACAATAGAACGTTTTGTATAATTTTCGATAGTAATATATTTTTTATGATCTAACAATTTTATAACACAGGAATATTAGGAAATAATAGTAAAGTGTTCTACATTTTTGGATCATGTTTTCATCGTAAAATCGGCCTTTATTATCTTTTCAAACTAAAATGATGATGACAGATATAAAATGTACGTGTAAGTAAGTATATGTGATACAAGTGTGTTTCAATTACATTTTTATTACTCACTAGCTGCGCTCCACGGTTTCAACCACGTAAGTCCCGATCCGTGGGAATATCAAAATGAAAAATAGCCTATAGCCTTTCTTGATAAATGGACTATCCAATACAAAAAGAATATTTCAATTCAAGCCAGTAGTTCCTGAGATTAGCGCGTTCAAACAAACAAACAAAAAAAAATCTTCATCATATTAGTATAGATGTTCTTACCAACTTAAGTAAATTTTGTTTAAGTTTACGCATATCATAATATTACTTATTCGAATAAATCGGTTAAGTTAACTAGGTACTTGAAATTAGTTTAGTCTCAAAACATAATTAGGATTCAAGAAGGTTTCAAAGATGTCCGCTAGAAAATTTTACATTTCAATCTCCAATTAGGTTTTTTTTGCAAACATCTAGATTTTATTTTATTCTCGCTTAATATAGGCTCTGCCTAGCTTTAACATACCTAAATATAGTCCTAATTTGTCAAAGTTTGATTAAATAAATAAAAGTACAAGTTAATTTTTTTTAAATCATTCATTTTTATAACCAGAAACCGACTTATACCGAATAATTTTTAAACGGCTGAAACGACTTTAACCAAACTAAGCGAAGTCACCTTTCAAACAAAAAAAGCTAAACCAAATTCAGTTCATCCGTTTGGGAGCTACAATGTCACAAACAACCAGTAGAGATACACACGTCAAACGTAAAATGCCACTCGGGCTCTTAGGGGTTTGCTCGTGTTCGTATGATAGCCTTTGATGTCCTACGTGTAACCCCTAGGAAGGACTTCGCCGGCGGCGGCTTCTTACAGCACTCTTTGGACAATGTCATGGTGCCAAGACTAAGTGACTCGTCGCGTTCCAGGCATGCCGTGTTCTCTTTCTAGGCGAGCATGATACATCCTCGACCTCATTGTCGCTTCCCATCAGGTGAAATGAGGTTAAATGTAAACCCAAAAAGAGAGTTTTTTACACAAAATAGTGTAAAAAATCCTTTTTTTGGGTAGGGGTATTAAAAAAGATCGTTCACGGTCAAGTAACTTACCTACCCTTTCAGATCTGCCACACCTTATGCATCAGTACGTCAGTACCTACCAACTCTATAAAACTTACCTACCTACTTGAGAAGGCAAAAGGCAAAAAGGCAAGCAATACGATTTCCACACAGTTAATGGTTGAATAAATTCCTGAAAGTCAGTCAACCAACTACAGCTTGTTTAAATATCGCCTTGACAGCCACTTGACCTCACGCAATCGCAAACCTACATAATCTACATACGTTCTACCTACTAAAACTAACGTACCTACATGACAAAATAGTGTGCATATCTATCTTATGTTTGTTGCTGAGTCACGGTCAAAATCAGCTGAACCCTCAAAGCATTGCATGCATTGCATTTTGCAGGCGTGAATGCTAGAATCGACTGCTGTGGCAAAAAATGTAAGCACGCGGGCATTGTTTTCTCTACCAATGTTTTCTCCTAATTATTTATTTTATAAAACCTACGTTTGTTGTACAGTCTGCGTCATAAGTGCTCTATCAGTGCGCTACAATTATACTATAAACCAGTATTGTACTTACGACCTTCTTCCAATTGACGTTACGTATGGAGTTTTTAAAAAAAGTGCTGCACAGGATTGTAAACGTTACGCTACTAGTGGACTTTTGAGCGCCGATTGTATACATACACTAAGTAGACTATTGCAACATCATCATCTTCCTGCCCTTATCCCAATTTATTTGGGGTCGGCGCAGTGTCTCACGCAGTCCATCCATCTTTTCTTTGGTCGTCCTCTTCCTCTACATCCCTCTACATTCATACTCATCACTCTTCTCATCACATCACTTCACACATAGACTATAGCAACAACCACCAACAAAGTTGGATTGTGCAGTAGCAATTGCAAATTTTGCATATCATTCCTTGTTTTAAAACTTCGATATGATAGATAGATAACTTTATTTGTACAACACAGAAAGAAACAGAACACGATAAACACAAAGCGATATGGGCGTTGTTCACGCCGTCACATGGTTAGTTTTTCCTCCAAAACTACTAGAGATCGATCTATTACAGGCTTTCTCTAACATACAGGTAATATAACAATACGTCTTATGCATACCTATTGAATTTTCACGGATTCACGCACTTCAATTTAACGCGTGAAAGAGCGTTACGGAAGTTTGAACAATCGTCTTTGTTAGTCTTACATCAAGATCTTATATTAAGAAGCTACAAACTAACTCAAATAAAACAAACTAGCACGACAGACGCTAAATTCATTCGACATTTGGAACGTGACTTGCGCAAATACAAAACGCTTCGTTTTTAAGCGCTTCGTAAATTGACATACCTTGTGCCGCTTCTCTTGGGTTCTGCGACTAGTCCTTTCGGTTTCTCCTAATAATAATAGCCAGATTATTATACACCTACCCAGATTTATATAAATTACAAATAAAAGCAGGGCGGATTATCTTTCTTTCTTTAATATTATAAACTAGCTTCACTCCGCGGTTTTACCCGCGTAAGCCCCGATCCCGTTGGAATATCAAAATGAAAAGTCGCCTAAAGCCTTTCTCGATAAATGGACTATCCAACACAAAAAGAATTTTTCAATTCGAAAAAGTAGTTCAAACAAACAAACTCTTCAGCTTTATAATATAAATATATAGATGTGAATGTTTGTGTGTGTTTGTTTGTTACTCCTTCACGCAAAAACTACAAGACCGATTGCGATGAAACTCGGTGTCTAGATAGCTGGAGATCTGAATAAACACATAGGCTACTTGTTATCTCGATATTTCCACGGAATTGGGACTAACGCGGGTGAAACCGGGACTTTGGGCCGTGGGGACGCTTGATTTGACGATTGGAGGACGGGGTTTTTTGTTTTTGATATTTACGTGTTTAAATTTTTAGTTTTAGTTACTGGATATTTTGACCGACTTGACTGGCTTGACATTGGTGTTTTTTTTTTGGAATTTTGACATTTTATTTTATTTGTTTTAATTATGTCTGTTCTATTTTCATTTTCATTTAATTTTTATTTTGTAATTATGTCTACCTATTTGATATTTGTTTTCTTGTTTGTGTGCTTTCTAATAAATTAACATAATTAAATAGTTTTATTAGTATCTGAATATCTATATTTTTTTGACTTAAAAACTTCATCGTGTGTTTCAATTGTTTTTTAATAGACTAAACTGAATTACTAAAAAAGGAAATAAATCTAGAATAAAATGCAGTCAACTAAATGAGACCAAATTCATTTCATATTGTGAAGCATAAATGGGGTAAAAACGTTACGGCCCGCAACATTATTTGAAAAGCAAAATGTTGGCAATTACGTTCGGACTTACAACTCTCTCTCACGATACGGGTCATTTTTGAAAATACCGCGTATCGAGAGCTCACGATTCTCTTAAAGTTTTTGGTTCGTAGTAACTATTATGTGTTCTGTGTTTGTAGAAAATCAATGGGTATCATCTAGTGAATAATAAATATCAAGTCAAATAATACTTATTACATGTAGGTACATTACGGAACCCATACCAAGTTAGTTACTTAATTGAACGCGCGATTCGATCTCCCAAGATCGGATTAATGAACGTAGAGTAGATAGGAAATAAGAAGAGCAATCTATTAGATAGAAAAGGTATAGAATTGTTGATTACATACATTTTTCCCTGAAAGTTAGGTACCTACGATTAGGTGAAAATTAATAGCCATGCCATCTAATGCATTAGATTTCTTCATTTCTCCGTGTTGGTGGTTCTTTTCAAAACAAAAATCGGCCAAGTGCGAGTAGGACTTGCGCATGAAGGGTTCCGTTCCATGTTGTATGGGAGCCCCACTTATTTTTTTTATTTTTTTAGTACTTAATTTGTTGTTATAGCGGCAACAGAAATACATAATCTGTGAAAATTTCAACAGTTTAGCTATCACAATTCATGAGTTCCAGCCTGGTGATAGACAGACGGACAGTCTTAGTAGGTACCTAATAGGATCTCGTTTTTTCTCTTTGAGTACGGAACCCTAAAAAGAAAGTTTTTCTTCCTAATTATTATGGTATTAAATTAGGATTCCCTATAGATTGGCGAAGTGAAAAATTTTTATCGAAATATTGGTAGACTTAGGTAATTTTTGTACGTAAAGTCACAACCGACCATAAATATATTCCAAGTGGATGATAGGTGCCTAAACAACCTTGAAAGAAACCTAGTGAAGTACCAAATATCAATATTTAATACCTACTTTAAGGTAAAAGGGTACCTGCGCTCTCTCCATACAAACGTAGTCGACTGTTTCCTCCCTAGATAATGACACTAGAGATAGTCATTTCAGTTATAGGTTTTATATGCAACAAAAATATTTGTGCTAGTGTCATT
This sequence comes from Idaea aversata, assembly GCA_907269075.1. NCBI lineage: Eukaryota > Metazoa > Arthropoda > Insecta > Lepidoptera > Geometridae > Idaea > Idaea aversata. The sequence goes on from OU026100.1 coordinate 5,578,802, forward strand.
ATCCAGGGAGGAAACAGTCGACTATGTTTGTATGGAGAGAGCGCAGGTACCCTTTCACCTTAACAACTTTGCATAATAATAATATTTTTCGTCATTGTCGTGTTTTTTATACCTAAGTACGTTGTAGGTAAGTGTTTGACATATTTTATTCATACAAAGCTGTCTATTTCATCAGGGTCCTTATAGATAAGTATAGGTAATATTCTACTCTTTAAGGTGAAAGGGTAGCTGCGCGCTCTCCATACAAACGTAGTCGACTGTTTCCTCCCTGGATAATGACACTAGCACAAATATTTTTGTGCCATAAAACCTATAACTGCTATGACTATGCCCCTATGTTTTGGTTTTTTCATTTTCTAATTATCATAGAAATTAAAATTAAAAAAATTAAAAAATTAAAAAAAACAAAAAATAGGGGCATGGTCATGGCAGTTCTAAGTTTTATGCACCAAAAATATTTGCTCTAGTGTCATTATCCAGGGAGAAAACAGTCGACTACGTTTGTAATAGTTTGTATGGAGAAAGCCCCCGGTACCCTTTCCTCTTAAATGTACTTACTCTTTATTTTTCAATAATTTTAAACTAACATGGTTAAATTATTTTCATTACTAAAGTTTTAACGTATTTACTATAATCTTATTATAATTTTATTTGTAAAAATATATTAACAGAGTAGGTAAGTTTTTTTACAGCATTTTCTTGTTTAATTTCGGTAGCTACCTATGGTGGGGTTCCATTCTCAAAGAAAACCTATTACCTGAAACCCTATTGCTGTCTGTCACCAGGCTGCATCTCATGAACCGTGATAACTATAGTAGGTATAGACAGTTAAATACAGATTATGTATTTCTGTTGCCGCTAATAACAAATGGAATTAACAACAGAAAAAATATATTTAAGTGGGTCCCTTACAAATAAAGAAAAACGTGGTATTATGCATCTCGTACCTATACTCTACCAAAACTTACCATTTCAAATGTCTTTTTCCTGATAATTATCAAAAAAAATATTGAACTAAAAAAAATAGATTGAACTAAATTACTTTTTGAGCGTCAGCACTTAAAACTAAAATTGGTTTCCAGGAGAAAATATTAAGCTAGGAATTTTGAAAGTTATCCGATTTATAGATTATCTACAAACCATGTTCACGTTCTTATAAAATAAATGAGATATTCTCATTTCTAGGATTTCAATTACAAATATCTCAAAAAAGATAATATTATTATAAATCAACTGGGTTGACACAAATCTAAGATGGTAGATATAAATGTAATTTAATCGAGGAGACAAAATTATTCAACGAGCTGGGTAATAGAATTTAAGAACAGTTGGGCAAAATACCTGTGGTAAAATTACCTATTATGTTCGTCCTATTTAGGTATGAAAGGGGATAATATAAATTTATAAAAGCTTTTAAAAAATCGTTTTTCTAATTTCAAGGGCAGCTTGCATGAGATTGTGTTTTTTAAACAAATACCTAAGGCAAGGCAACACTTGAGCATATACTTAAGGCCACTGTGAGGCTGTAAATTTCCATACAAAAAGCGGTAACGTTTTCCCCCCCATAAACGAAGTCCGATTTTGATAATTTTTTAAAATGTTCTAGATCTAATGGAAAACTAGGTTTAACCGTTTTTATTTTAAAGAAATATTGCCTAAGATAAAAATTATTAGTATCTGAATATCTATATTTTTGACTTATAAAATTTCATCGAGCGTTTCAATTGTTTTTTAATAGAAAACTGAATTACCAAAAAAGAAAAACGTATAAACCTAGAATAAGATGCAGTGAATTAAATGAGACCAAATTTATTTAATTTTGTGAAGGATAAAGGGGGTAAATACGTTACGACCCGCAACATTATTTGAAAGCAAAATGAGGGCAATTACGTCCGAACTTAAAATCTCTATATACTACGGTACGGGTCATTTTTGAAAATGCCTATTCGCGCCGCGTATCGAAAACTTATGATCCTCTTTAAAAAAATACGGTAAAATTCCGCACCTCAAAAGGTAAAAAAGGAACCCTTATAAGATCACTTTCTTGTCCGTCTGTTTCTAGATTACAAAGAAATCACTACATAGTATAAAACAAAGTCGCTTTCTCTGTCCTTATTTCCCTTTGTACGCTTAGATCTTTAAAACTACCAACGGATTTTGATGCGGTTTTTTTAAATACTTAGATAGAGTGATTCAAGAGGAAGGTTTATATGTATAATACATGCATAATATAGCCGTGCGAAGCCGGAGCGGGTCGCTAGTTGATAATATATCGTGAACTAGATGTGGAAAAAAGATACAAGCATCGAAAGTCACGTATTTTTCATTTTCTTCATCAGCATCTGACGCCAATACACATATGTATAGGAACCTCAAGACCCTGAGCTACTTACAAACAAGTAATTTTTGTTAGAAGTTTTGTTCTTTCATTTCTTCTCTCGTTCTTTAAATGCCATTAATCATTATTCATTATGTAATTTGTAGCTTAATGCATTTAACGGGTAATCCAAAACTAAATTCTCTTTTAATAAAAACAAGGTTCATATTATTAGGTAAATCAGTTTGACACATTGACAGTTGGTTAATTATGTTTAGGCCTTAAACGCCTTTAATTTCTGTTGTGCAAATCAATCTAAATATTTACCAGTTAACACGAACTACATTGCAGAGTTCAGGATTATTTTGCTCAACAGTTAAGTATCGTTTTATTTTTAAAATTTCAAAATAACTGCATTGTTTGCAGTTATGTACAACGAATAAAACAACTGCTTCCCTCGCAACTCGTTCCGTTATATTTCTATTAATATTTCTCAAAGGAATTTACCGTTTTTGATCTATGGGTATTCGTTTTAGCTTGAGCTTGTGGTAGGTACCTAACAAAACGCTCTGGCCACGGTCAAGCTTGAAGTTTCTGAGCAGGTTGACTTGCACATCAATAAATAAATTCGTATTAATTCTTCTAAGATGATTTGTTGAAAGTGTTGAACTGATTAATTTGCTGGTTTGAAATAGAATTTAATTTAAGACTACCCGTTTAATGCATATAGCCAAATATGTTGACGCACAATTTATGCAAAAAAAAAGCGGTTTCTCGTAAAGATGACCTACTTATTTAATGAAATATAAACATTTGTAATTCGCTCAACTAGAAAACAATTTTCCAACAACTACATTTTTTTACACTTTGATTTCTGACTTAGTATTTTTACGAAAACCTTATTTTTTTTCGAAATACCCTTTAAAGTACGTATTTATTCATTTTACTGTAGAAATATTTTACTGTATTGTCGTGTAAAAATAGAGTGTTCTATCTATCTGTACCTATCTAGGCGTAACTTTAAACAGTTCCGTTTCATTTAAGTTAATTAGGTAATAACTTACTTAAAGCACGTAATCGTAGTAAAACTAACCTATAAACTGTTTAGATGTCCTTCTGACGTTTATCATTACGTACAACGCTATAAAATTTTAATTAAATAATAAAAACATCGTTAAAACGGGAGACAAGTCCTTTAATGACACCGGTACTGTGGTATAGTAAGACCACGACAACTTTTCTCACGGATCCTGGCCTTTATTATATAGCTAACTAGCGACCCGTTCCGGCTTCGCACGGCTATATTATGCATCACTACATAGTATAAAATAAAGTCACTTTTCGCCGTCCCTATGTCCCCTTGTATGCTTAGATCTTTAAAACTACGCAACGGATTTTGATGCGGTTTTTTTAATAGATAGAGTGACTAAAGAGGAAGGTTTTTAGATATAATACATGCATAATACAGCCGTGCGAAGCCGGGGCGGGCCGCTAGTGTATTATCCATGTAAACCTTCCTCTTGAATCACTCTATCTATTAAAAAAAACCGCATCAAAATCCGTTGCGTAGTTTTAAAGATCTAAGCATACAAAGGGACATAGGGACGGCAAAAAGTTACTTTATTTTATACTATGTAGTGATAGTGATAGTGATTTTTAGGGTTCCTTAAAGTTAAAAACGGGATACCGTTTTTATTACTAAGACTCCACTGTCTGTCACCAGGGACCTTATTTCTGCTATTTTGCATTAATGTATTTACCATTGACTCTATAGCGAGACTCTATTGATATTATATCGAGATTGTGACTTTATTTGGTATTCTGCTAAAGTTTTAATAACATCGCAATATAATCGCTATAGAGTCTCAATGGAATGGTAATAGTTACGTCGCTGGTGTTGCTTATAAATATGGTATTTGTTGCTAAGCGATATACCGTTTGGACAACTATCGAGATTCCATTGAGCCACTATTCTAGAGCAGAATACGAAAGTGAGCCAGTGGTGCATCAGTGGTGTTTCAATAGAATAGTTAACATTAGAAGAATACCAATTTGACATGTAATGTCATTTTTGACTTAAAATGTCTATAACGATTCCATCGACACTATTGAAACACAATTGTGTTAGCAGAATTAGGCTCCAGGCTGTAGGTATCTCGTGAATCGTGATACCATAATGTATTTCTGTTGCCGCTATAATAATCTATACATATAAAATGCTTTGTCCTGACTGACTGACGGATCAACGCACAGTCAAAACCGCTGATCGTAGAGACCTGAAACTTGGAGGGTGGGTTCTTTGTATGACGTAGGCATCCGATAAGAACGGATTTTCTGAAATTCTACCCATTAGGGGGTGAAAAAGGGGGGCAAAGTTTGTATGGGACAACGTCATTCCTTGGTTCAATCTATACTAATTAGTATACGAGGACGAAGTCGCGGGCAACAGCTAGTCAACAACTAAAAACAGAATATAATGGTACGGAACCCTTCCTGCGCGAGTACGACTCGCTCTTGGCCGGGTTATTGCTTATCAGTGATTAGCTAAGGTATTTAAGTTTTTCGCAACTAAACCTCTTTAGTTAAGTCTTGTTTCTGCGTGAGGATAGAGTGGGATTGGCATTGGCCAATAGAAGTAATAGTAGAGTAGTATAGGTGATGGGTATAGATTAACCAATCACCTATACTACTCTCTCGACTTAGTCGACCGTGTTCAAAGGAAAAAACTCGTCAATAAGTCTGGAGCCAAATAAACCACGCGTTTCATCACGATGTTTTCCTTCACCGTAAGAGCAATGTCAACAACATACTTAAACAATAATTGGAAATTCAACTTACGTAAGACGCACTTAACTGAGTGGATACCTATCGCAAAACCCTAAGAAAATAAATCTTCAACCACATTCCTAACCTTTTCATAACTGCAAGAACACCTTAACAGTCATAACTAGTTCTGTTAGAAGAAGACTTTTACACATTTTGTTCATAGCCCACAGAACTTTTTTCAAAAGATGGTTATCTAAGAAGTTTATAATGTTTAAATAAAAATAAAATGTATGTAATGTATGTTTAATTTTTCTCTGTAACTATCTCTTACTGTTTCTTATTTGTGTCTAAATTATGTCGTGTGTTTGTTCGAATAAATTCTATTCTATTCTATTCTAAATATGTTTTACAAAAGGCAGTGTTAACGTAGTCGTAGTATACCTACTCAAAAACCAAACAGGAACATGCATTGGCTATCACGCTTATTAGTTACGCTTGATACTTCTCTGATGGGCACAAACCACAAAATTATGATCATAATAACTTCAACAAAATATTAACTTCAAAACAAAAACTAACCTAATTCTAGAGCTAATAAGATTTGATTTTCTTCAACACTTGCTTACTAATTCTATCATTTTTTTAAATTTTATCACAATTGTGCGGTCTTTAATAAAACTTTTTCGTGGAAATAAACTCTTTTTTCCGCATTTTTCGACATAAAGTAAAGACATTCTTTAGTCAGCCCTTCGGATAGAATATCGGATGCCGGCGAAATTAAATAAGTTTTTCGTGGAAATTGTTAACCGAAATCTAACATTATGTAGTTTGCGACTGTAGAACATGATTTTCCTTAATAATTAGACTTTATCCAATACGCTTTACATAATTTAACATTCTCATTCATTCGATATTCAAAGCTTAATTTTATAATAAACTAGCTGCGCCCCGCGGTTTCACCCGCGTAATAATTTTCTACGTAATTTTCTTAATATTTTCTTTCATAAGAACCTTCTCCTGACAATAACAAACACAACAAAAAAAGAATTGGCCAAATTGGTCCAGGCGTTGTTGAGATATGCGCTTACCAACACATTTTGCGATTCATTTTTATATATAAGAAGATGACAGACTTTAATTCATAAAGGTCTTTATAATAGACAAATTAGACATAAACCCCCTCATTCCAAAACGAGGTTTAAGGATAGTCCGAGATGTGGATTTAAACTTTAGAATTCGACAAAGATTTACTCGTGAACTATAGGCTAAACACTATACCTAAATAATTGATAGAGATAGTGTTTAGACTATAGTTCCCTATATAATCTATAGGGATAGTGTTTAGACTACAGTTCACGAGTAAATCAGTGTCGAAATCTAAGGTTTAAATCTACATCTCGGATTATCCTTAAACCTCGTTTTGGAATAAGGGCGTAAGAGGTTTCCTCTCTATCTAATAATGACACTAGCACAGATATTTTTGTTGCATAAAACCTGTAGGTTGTAGGGTCATATCTGTTATAACAGTCATGACTATGTTTTTTCATATTCTAATTATTTATAGAAAGTAAGAGTTAAAAAAACAATATATATATCAAAATAAGACATAGGGCATGGTCAATATGGTCATGGCAGTCATAAGTTTTATGCTACAAAAATATTTGACCTATCCAGGGAGGAAACAGTCGCCTATGTTGGTATCGGGAGAGAGCTGGGTACCTTTCTTTCTCTTAACAGGTAAAGTAACATGAAATGCCACAGTACATTTTAAGACCCTTATGTACCTATTAATAAATGGCATTACTGCGAACAAATAATTTTCATTATTTGGATTCACTACAAATATTTGTTTACAGAAAGAAATATCGAATCGTGTTATTTTAAATATGTTTATAAATAGAATAATTTGGCGCGCCTCCGGTGTTCATTTCCGTGGAAAGTTTTGCGTGGCTTGTAATTTCCGCATCTTCCTTTTATTGAAAACACCTACCTCCAATTTTCCTTTAGGGCGTGTTCAGATGACACGCGTCGACCACGCGTCCGCCACGCGCATCACACGCGTTGAAAACGCTTTGAAATTTGTTCTATATAAAATAATTTGAGTCTCATGCCACATCAATAGATCTCAAATTGCATTTCTGCAAGCGGGAGCGTGGCGTGAGCGGGTGGACTTGCATGTCGTGAAACAGTCGACTACGTTTGTATGGAGAGAGCGCAGGTACCCTTTCACCTTAAGTGTTATACGTAACGCCAAGATTGAGCCTTGGTTGCGTGATTATGCGTGATTGTGACCCACAACCTACAATCAAGTCTCAATCAAATTAACAAGATGACTCCGATACGCGGGATGACAATCACGGAGTGCAAGGCAAAAATAACATCCTATCTGCAAAAACTGAACTACTACCAAACGGAGGGCCTGCTTCAGGTTGTAATTTAACATATTAAGGATGACAATCGTATTCTACACCACCCTGACAACGCAAATTATAATGATCTGTCTAAATAATGTAGTGATACAAAGAGAGACCTTTGCTCTGCAGTGGGACACCACAGGCTTTAGGTAAATAAAAATTACTAATTTAATAATGTAATTTTTTTGGGCTATGTTAAATACTACACTTAAAATATAGTGATATGAACTTCCAATTATTATTGTAATATACTCACCTAAACTTAACTATTTACTTACTTACACTCACACACACAGTTACACAACTCACGATTACAAATCCCTCATAAACAACTATTCTCACTTTTATTTTTAAGTTATCTGTATTTGTAATCGAATCATACCAGCTACATAATGTGTCCTAGATCTAAATGTACTGAGACTGTGATCTCTTGTGTCTTATGACAAGTATCTGTAAGTATACTTAGCGAGAGCAAGGAATCAATAGTTTTGTATTTGAACAGATTCAAGGTTTTTTTAACACAAACCTGCATAGGTACTTTATTGTGAAAGTAACTTGTAAACATTTTTGTAAACCTTTTTTGTGAAATAAATTATTATTATTATTATTATTTGTCTGTTATACGTCCTGTATCACGGGGCTTTGATTGAATTTGACGCATTTTGCCTGATTGTGGCCCATAATCAAGCAACAAGCCTCAACTTTGGATAAAGGGTTTAATAAACAAACAAAAGTGACGACCTCTGTGGCGCGTCGGGCGAACACCCGACTGCGACGCAGAAGGTTGCGGGTTCGATTCCCGCCGGGAACAAGTATTTATGCTGACCATAAATTCTTGTTTCTGGTTCTGGGTGTTTCCTATATGTATAATATGTATATATTTACAAAAAAAAAAAAAGTTTAAAAGTAGTTTATCCGTTATCTGGCACCCATAACACAAGCATTAAGTTGCTTAGCTTGGGGCTGGGTGGCGATGTGTAATATGTCCTGAAATATTTATTTATTTATTTAAAAGTAGGTATCATCTAATAATTTAGAAAAACATAACCCTCCCTTTTGGCTTCGTCGTAGTCGGGTAACAATATCCAAAGTTAAGGCTTTTTACTTGATTAAGACCCACACCTTTTTTCGAAGGGTTTAATGAACAAACAAAAATATCCACTAATTTTGAAAGGTAATGAACCAAAAAATTTAAAAAAATATCGCTCTGCAGGGAGCTATTATAAGAAGAAGTTTGAAACAATAGCACTAAGTTCCGAAGATTTTAATGAACTGTTTCCGAACTAGACAAAGATGAATGAATATTAATATCGAAGACTTTGAGATGGATTTTTAAGATTCTGTAGAAAAAACAGGGTAGAAAAGGAAAGTTAAACACGAAAGAAGAAACACAAAACACGGATAAGAAATTATTTTCCTAACTGACTTTTGTGTTTCTTCTTTTTCTTTCAATGGAGAATAATTGTATTTATGGTGTATTTAGATAAAAATTACAATAAATAGATATGACATTTTGACAGTCCTCATCTAATACCAAGACCCATTTGGCACAATGGACACCATGCCGGACTGCCAAACACGGGGTTGCGGGTTCGATTCCCGCCTCAGACAAGTATTTATGCTTAGATATTTGTCTGTGGTCTGGTTGTATCTATGTATTATAAGTATATATTTACAAAAGAAAAGTATATAAGTAATAGGTATATCCGTTATCTAGCACCCATAGCACAAGTCTAGTTACTTAGCTTGGGGCTAGATGGCGATGTGTGGAGTGTCCTGCAATATTTATTTAATAATTTAAAATAATTGGCCACATTTCACGCTCTGAAAAAATTGTGGTCATTCAAAGTTGCTGCAATGTACAGATTTAAAAATATATTTTCTAAGCAAACAAAACTATTGAAATACTAAGGTATGTCTTAAGCCTGTAATCCTTGACCGTGGGAACTTCTGATAGAACACACACATTGATATTTTCTAGCCACACAGGTGCAACGCAATATTAAAATTACGCACCCTGGAAACAAATAAATCTACTTTCGATGCATCGTACATTTTGTACAAGTTACATATTCATCAAGCGTTCGTCTTTGTAGGATGTTTATGAATATCATAGAAAACACGCAATGTATGTAGTATTTAACTTGTCACATCGCAAAACTGCAGTCCGGTAGTAAGTAGCTGGCGGGAAAGGGTGGGGTCAGAGTGTACGTTTTTTGGGTATTTTGTTTGATAACGAAATTGTCAATAAGTAAATGTTCTGTACTATAATAATTTATATATTTATATATTTTTATAATAATAATTATGCGAAATAATTATTACATCCGTCTCTATATATTGAAAATTCACACATAAACGTTCGTATGTACCCATGTGCCCTACTAAGAAACAGGTTAAAACGTGTCGGTATCGGCATCATATATTATTATATAAATATTCAGGCAAAACACCTACCAATCTTTATAATATTCGATATAGTTGGGTAAAAAGATGAGTACATTATAGTTACTGGTTTGTCTTAAATCTTCCTTTATTTTTTTGGGATTTATAGTAATTTCCTTTTACTTTTCCCATTATTATTAAACTTGAATAAAAATAAGTTACGATATATAGGATTAAAATATAAAAATAAGCTACAATTTTAATACATCCTACCTACCTAAATCATACCTTTTCCATATTTTTATTTAATTTTTGACAGCTCAATAAATTCCTATTTTAATTTCTTAAGAGAAACCAAAAAAAAAAAAAAAGTCCTGCAAAAGGCAGGAACGTCAAATACTAGTCTTTCCCGCAAATTGTTTGTAAAACATATCCAATTAGAGATCGAAATGTAAAGATCTTTGGACACAACCGGCATAGTAATTTAAAATGCCGCTGTGCAGTTTGACACCCATACCTATTGATAAAAGGCATTACAATAAAAAAATAATGTCTTTACACCAAACCTCTAAAACAGCTCAGAAACGGGATATTCAAATAAAAGCATTGTGACCAAGTATTTCTACAAGACGTATCACCGCGTCCTTTTCCGTGACACTTTTGAGGTTTGTTGTGTAGACATAATTTTTTCGCTGTAATGCCCTCTATCGAAGGGTATGGGTCTCAAAGTGCACCGCGAACTTTTATAAAATCGTAGGATAAACGTTTCTTCAAATATCCCATTTCTGAGACGCTTTAGAGGTTTGGTGTGAAGGCATTATTTGTTTGTTGTAATGGCCTATATCGAAAGGTAAAAAACCACAGTCCATGAAGTATTTAATTTTTTGTCTATGTTTGCCTGTCATAATTATGTCAAAAATTAAAATGAAATATAGAAACAGTTATTTCTTAGGTTAAAATAAATAATCAATATCACATTATAACCCGCGCGCAATGAGAATGGGATGGAACCTTGTCAAAGTAAATCGAAAATGACAGAAAAGTAGCGTTAGAAAAAAAGTTCTGAATAATAATTAGGTATAAATTAGTTATTTGCACGGTCATAGTGTCGCGGATTTGAAACAGACCCATTGATTTAAAGAAAAATTATTATTGTCTGTGGTAGATTGTCTATGGAGCAATGGCGATTTCATTTAAAAAAATGTTTTCTCCAAAATTATAAATAAAACGAGCACATAAGGACTGTGCTTATTAAAGTGATTAAATAAACAAATAATAAATTCCGACCGTGGTTTGTGTTGTTATAAATTGTGGTTTGTTTTATTATAAATGCTAGATTTATGTAATTAATTATTGTGTGATTATTTTAGTGATTTAGTGATAATGAGTGGAAAATGGGGTAAAACTTTGAATAGTCAACCACCTCAAATAGTTCTGGCAGTCGATAGATATTTCGATCAGGAACGAAGTCGGGTTTTCTAACGCATTGAAAATGATGACATAGTTGGCTGTGGATCACGAATCTAGTAATTCGGGAATTACATTGTCAAGAGATCTTTTTGACGAACCTATGGGTTTGTTCAAAAATACAAAAAAAAAAAACAGCGCACTCCGGGAGTGCAGGCAGAAGTGAAAACTGTATATCTGTGTAAAATCTCATCTGTCGAAATCTCATCTGTCGCGAGAACGGCTGAAAATGCTCACTCGTGATGGCGGTAGCGTGCGACGCGAACTGCGTACGGCAGCTCGCTGCGAACCTGCACCATCCACCGAGAGATGTCGCTGTTAACACTGTTGTACAGAAGTGAGTATCGTAGTTCGGCCGTTTGCACAGAGATGGCGCTGTTTTCAAAATTGCATAGTAGTAGAAGCACAATAACTGTTAAAATCTCATCTGTCAAAATCTCATCTGTCGCGAGAACGGCTGAAAATGCTCACCCACAAAAGTGCCCAACGCGCCATAAGAAGTTTTCACTTCAATAACCGAACGAGCAACAAGCATATCTAAAACACGGTGTCACGCATCCGAGGTGAGGGAACTTTGGCTGCATCAACTTCATTTTTTTCAGAAAGCGATACTTCTGAAGAAAGTCAAAGCTCTGATGATGATTCCCATGAAGCACATATGAGTGGCATTGGGGAATAATAATTGGAATAACTAAAAAAAATATTCCTAAACATTATTATTGAAAGGATTACAACCATGAAACATTTTTGTGTATTTTTAACAGACTTCAAAAAAAGGCGGTTCTCAGTTTGACCCGTATATGTGTCAGTATGTATGTTTGTCCGTGAAGTCTTCACATACAGTAGAAATGCCTAATACTATATATGTAGCTACACTAAATATGAATAAATAAAAAATAACTAATTACAACAAAACGAATTACCCATTATTCAGAACTTTTATGCTAACGCTACTTGAAGACGACCCAGTTGGCACAATGGTCACCATGCCGGACTGCCACACAGGTACGATTCCCGCCTCAGACAAGTATTTATGCTTAAATATTTGTCTGTGGTCTGGTTATTTCTATGTATTATAAGTATATATTTACAAATTTTTATAAGTAGGTAGGTATTTGCTGATTTTATAAAACAAAGGTCATTCAGACCAAAAACAGTACATGAAACTTAAAAAATAAGTCAAATTTTAAGGTTACTGACCTCTCCGTGTAAGGAACAGCTGATTTTCAGGTAAACCTAACCTCAAAATTTTCGAAAAAAAGTTCGAATTTCTAAAAGTCGTAGAACAAAAGTTGTTGGTTTGGGTGCACAGAAGTAGCCCTCAACGGCTTGCTAGTATAATTTCCAATAACCCAGTATATGTAGTATATCCGTTGGCTAGCACGCATAACACAAGTCTAGTTACTTAGCTTGGGGCTAGATGGCGATGTGTGGAATGTCCTGCAATATTTATTTATATATGTATTTATAAACTGTCATTTTCGATTTACTTTGACAAGGTTCCATCCTATTCTCATTGTGCGCGGATTATACCTAGTTTCGACTCCTTGCTCGAAGAATAGGTACAATTACAAATTAGTTGTCGTGTGCAACACTCGCACCCCACCCTTATGCCAGGTCAAACAATAAATGTCGGGAAACAAATGGACGTGCTCTCACCTTGAATACTGAGATGACACTGTCACTTTTGCGCGCCGCGACATCTAATATAAAGCGAAATGTCACGAACTACGGCTTCATACTAAAATGTATGGGCAGCGAGGAATGATTTTAACCAAAAAAAATATCTATGTTTCGGCATTGATTATTATTATTTGGTTTCAATAAGTAAAAAACTGCAATGATGAATGCATTCTCTATACTTTTGTCTCACAATTTAACCAAAAATATTTTCAAATATAACAACGAAGTAGCACAGATACTTAAAATAGAAAAGGTCGATTTCGATGTTTTTCATCAAAGTTAATAATTGTTTTTTCAAAAACTATGGATTATTTTCAAAATATCTGACAGTGAAACTGTAGACTCATCTAATAAGCTATCGAGAATTCTTTTTAGTGTCTTACAATGCAGGGAGTTCTTCAATATTTTTAAAATAGTAAATGACGTTTTTAGGGACTCGCCTCTTAAATTACAACGGAGATAGAACATAAAAGGGCATTAAATCAATTTAAACCTTTTTGCGTCGGCATAAGTTCATTAAAATGTGAGTTAAGCCCAATAAATTGGTTCCCATGGGCTCGCCCTTTACTACTTAAAGCGTAACAAAAATTACACTTTTAAAACAAAAAAGTCGATCTTGATTTATTACTTTTATAAGAGTTAACAAGACAAACTGCATTTTGAATGTTATTAAGGGTATGGCATACGAAACTTTTGACATTGGAAACAGTTGCTTTTCTGTCCCTTTTTTTTCTAATTTTCCCTCACGAACGTTATGTCATTTTCATCTTGTGTTTTTACGTTTTAAGCTATTGCATAGCTTTTATCGCGGGCTTTAAGCGCAGCGACCGAATCAAGAAATTCCGTAACGAAAATAAAACCTAACACCCCCCACTCCGCCTACTATAAAAAATGCTATTCAATAGCTTTACCGCGGCAGTCCCCGAGTGCCACACGTTTTTTAGCGGAATTTTGGATTTTTGCTATTTTTATTAATAATTGGCGCTTTTTTATTTTTCTCGTTTTGGGTTCACATGATTTACGCAATGTCCAGTAAATATGTGCAAAAGTTTTATTCATTTTTTTCCTAAAACCTCATTTTTCAGTCTTCCTATTTCGCCAAAGTCAGCGACATAATCTAAGAAAACTTTGCCTTGGATTTTTCACACAATGAGATAAATATAAAACTATGACTTGTAAAAGCAAATTGTTCTCATATCTATTGTATAAAATTACATTGAAATAATTCAATTTTACTCAAGGACAGGTTAATAATAAAATGCAATTAAAACACAAGCACGTCTGCCATTGTTGCGAATTACGCTGAAACTCTTTCGCCTATTCGTTAGGGACCGTATGATATTGTAGAGTAGATTGACTCCTATGATCACATGACTACAAAATAAACCAATCATAAAGCAGCGCCTTGACACTGATTGCTGATTGGTGAATTTAATGATCACGTGATCCACGCTGCCGCCACGCATTCGCCTTGTAAATTGTCTACCGTACCCTTAAAACCGAAGACCTGTTCCACCTGTTATCCACTTAGATTCATAAAATGTAATGAGCATTTAATTTCGGGCTAGGTTTATCTATAGAGATGGGAATAACTTAGATATGGCTATCAGATGGATAACAGTGGAATGGACTCAAAAACAATTTTTCAAACCGTGCATATCGCCGTCTACAAAAGACAAGTTAATAAGATATGCTCGAGATGCATGGTTTGTAAGATCGGTATAGTATGATTTCTTTCGGATTAAGCAATTCAATGTGTTTATTAGGTTTGAAAGGCTCTAATTGGAATATTCGTTTATTATTATGTATTTGTAACAGAGTCGTTGAAGATAATTTTAATGAGTGAATTCTCGATATTTCCGAGATTCCCATGGCTGATAAATAGATAAATAATCAGTTTATATCTATTTAATAACATTACAAAGTGTTGAAATGCGATACCAACATGATTAAATTGAGAAACACCTAAAAAGTCTCACCTAAACCAAATGTTTTAATAACCTTTTTGATCAAAATATGAAGTAAGTACCTTGTACTTGTACTTGAAAACAGGCTGTTTTCCGCGATTAGACCTTTTTAATTGGGTCCTTTTTGGCTTGCCCAGCACCTCTCAGCTTAGTCGACCATGTCCAGAGGAGAGAACTTGTCAATACTTCTGGAGTCAACTAAGCCGTGGGTTTCATCACGATGTTTTCCTTCGCCGTAAGAGCAATGTCAATTAGCGCACATAATTTTTTCTTAAGAAAAATACATCGGTGCACGGCCGGCCTGGATTCGAACCCACGGCCTTCAGAATGAAATTCGAGGTATCTACCACTAAGCCAACACCGCTCTCTCTACTCTTTACTCAAAATATGAAGTAAGTACCTTTAATGAAATAAATCCACCTTATAATTACCTAATAATGAAATGTTACAAATATGAACCATATTTATTGTAGTGCACTAGATACACCACTCAATTATAATTTAAACTTAGGTAGTTTTGATGGCCCCGGAGAGTTCGAATGAGACCCCGGGCCTCCAAGCTGCACCGAGGAGGGTCACCGGAGAGTTTTTAGTCGGTTTGACTCCGACATAACCCGTCGTCGCCCCCCTGGATGGCGGCTATCCTTGAGGATTTTCTGTCCGAAAAAAAAGGTAAGTTTTGATGATCTTTAGAGGTAACAAACAACCCATCAATAAAGTATCCCGCCGAGGCAAATAACCGTCGATCCTTCAAGATACTGATCTTCCGAGGTACCGATCCATCGACGAAACGTACCGTCGAGGTAGAGACATCGAGGTATTGAACACACCTATCGCTATCGTTCGAATTTGAGTAGGTACGGTCGGCTTCATAATTGCAGACCCACCGTAGAGCTCCAAAACGGCTGTTATAAGAATGTTTTCAACACGAGCAAGATTTCTAGGCACCTGCTTTAGTTGAAGTTTAAAGTCTTCTAACTCATCAATTTATCTAACAAAAATTATCAGAATGAAAACATTCCAATAATAGTAATTTTTGAACTCTACCGGGGGGGGGGGGGGGGCTACAATTATGCAGCCGACAGTAGGTACCTATTTATTCTGTATAACCATCCAATATCAATGACTCGTGTCACTTTGTGCACTCGTCGAACCGGAACACACCGTGCTTTTACACTACTACTTTTATCATAAACTCATCTAATTTTATACTCTATGATTCAGTGAAGTGCATACTCGAGCGGCTACTGGATGGTGATTATCACAAACCGACATGCTGTAAACACAGCTGTGTGGCTGCGTGCGTATTATGGACTAGGGTTGCCAGTTTATTAAAATAATAACAAGCTAATTATGGTTTAAATGTTTTGAGTAACAAAGGTAGGCAAGATGCGATCTAATGTATGCAAAATGTTATTGCGTAACAATTGTATAAAAATAAAACATTTAAAAAAGCAAAGGTTATTACCTACCTTTTTGTTACGCAAGTGCAAAGACAATTTAGTGCTTAAAAACCAATAAAACGCTTGTTATTCTTTATTCAGATATTTAATATTATTGGTTTAGTATAAAAAAGTGGTAAGAAACAGAAATACGTCAGAAATTCGAGCATTTTGCAACTGGACACCTGCTTGGCACCAACTCTCCTTAGGAAAACTTAAGTTGCGATACCACCACGCAAGAGACCAGGCAGCAGCGGCCTGATCACCGTAATTCTATGACGCATTAGTCGAGTGCACGTTCAGTTGACGCAAGCTCGTTCACGCTAATCGTCGGTATTGCCGTAAAATAAAGCTAAGCGTAACCGTTACTTTAACCGCACGTCTACTTCACCTACGCGTAAAACAAGCTGTGTTGCCGTACGAAATTTTTGACTAATCTTCTTGGTGACAATTAATTTGACATTTTTCTCACGTCAAAATTTAGCGCGATACGGCGAGTGTGCGACGTTTAGGTTTGCGTGACGTGTGTGTCTTAAGAAATTAGGGCAATACGAAATCTAAAGTTATGATTATGACGCAAACGCAGTCAAGACGCGCTGCATAAGAATACGGCGATCGATCGGCCCGCTGGCGTGCGATGATCAGCACAAACCCATAGTCACCTTCTACGATATATCACAGAAGGAGATGGGGTAGCCCTATTCCATACCGGGAACTGCACTGCCTGTCAATAAAATTCTATAACACACATTAAATAACTTCAACTAAAGCAGAAATCTATAATAGCAGTCCACATTTCATAAACTAATACATAATATACCACATCAAAACAGGAATTATTTCCATTTCATGTTTTCCTTTAACACTTTTCAGTCCTTATCAAAAGTGTCGCTGTTATGCCCACGAGATACGACAAGACGTTCTTCATCAAAATATACCTATTGAAAATTTTTACTACAAAGGAATGGCGAACTATTGTGACGAGTTTGGGTCGGCTCTGTTATTTGGTAGATTTTTCATGTACAGTCCACTATCAGTTTGCTAGCATAATACTATCAAGAAGTATTGGACTTTCGACCTTCTTCTAATAGACGTTACACACAAACTTAAATACTTGAATTAAAGTATTTAGTGTGATTATTATTTTCAACATGTTGGCTATGTATTTAGTTGGCCGAATGGTATAAGCCGTCATCCGCTACACCAACCGACGTGTGGGTTCGATCCACAGGTTACGTTGTTATAATGTTCAAATAGTGCTGCACAGGATTGTAAACGTTACGGTGCCAGTGTGCTTTTGAACATTGATTGTATCTCTACTTGCTATTTACTGAAAAATGTAGTTAGTTTTCCATCACCACCAAGTCATGTGTAGGTAAGTATATCAAAAATCTTAGAAACTTCTCACTGTTGGGACCGATTATACTTAAAGAAACTGCAAGCAAACTTTTAGCTTAGGTCAAAAAAATGGCGGCTATGGTGTTGCGCATGTGCTCAATTCAAAAATATGCAACACTAAACAACACTTCTTCTTTTCGTGTCGATTCAGTTAAACAGTTTTTTTTATTTATGTAATTAGTTTTTAAAAAATTTTGTTTTTGGTTTTTTTTTATTAATATTATATGTATAATGCCATATACAGTATCCAGCCCAATAAGTGGCTGCAGCTGCGGCGTCATCAGTCGCCTCATAGAGGTCTTGTGAAACATGACACTCCAGCAGATGAGGCATAGTCTGCTCTGTTTGACCAGGGTTACAATGGCAGTAGACATTTTCTGGGTCAGTGTAACCGTATCGGCTAAGGTTGCGCGGTAAGCGACCCACCTGAATAACACACTAAACTGCAACACTAAACTGTATCCCCCGATTTTGTTATCAATCGTTTTTTTTAATTGTTTAAAGATGTATTCACGTCAAAAATTTACCTACCTCTAAGTTTTTTGCCTTCTATATTTTAACGTTTGACAATTGACAATTGTTGTACTCGTACACAATTAGGCCAATAAAATGACTAATCAGTCATGACGGAGTTTGTGTTTATATGAAAAATAGTTCGACCTTAGTTATTTTTCTTTACATCTTTACTAAAATGTTTTGTAAAGTCAACAAACTAATCAAATAAAATAAAGAAATAATATTTATGAAAAAAGTTGACCAACCCTAAGCACAAACCATTGCAATTGGCAGCGTATCATTATATCCAGATTATAAGTTCGGATTCGACTTATTTATATCTTTTCCAACCATAATTCTGTGTATTTAACTTTATATTTATTCCTGTTTAAATGACATAGTGCAAAAAGCATTAATTGTTACTTAGGCCCGTATTAATAAATCGCTCTCAATATCGATTTTGAGTGCGTATCAATCGAGTGAGTCTTGAGATGTGGTCACTATCTTAAGTTAGGCGTTAATTAATAGATAAAACTCAGGCTGATATCGCTCTTGAGATTTGAGACTGATCTTGAGAGTGACCTTGAATGACAGTAACGCTTTGTTCTTACCTTGAATGATATGTTCTTACCCTATGGTAGCTAGTGTCGTCATATTTTGCTGTCAACTTGTTTTAATGTGAAAATATTTTACAAAATGTAACATTTGTATGACCCGCAATCAGACTTGAGTTCACGAAACTACATCTTGAGACATATCTTGAGAGCTGAGTTTGATTTACAGTATGACTCAAGTGATACGTCGCTCTTTAATCGCGTCTTAAGATAGGTTTATTAATCAGCGCAACAACTCAAGAGCAAACTCAAGATTGAAATCGATATTGAGTTCGGTTTATTAATACGGACCTTAGACTACTTTTCTTAGCAAATATTTTTACTATAAGCACATGAGTAAATAATTATAAGCAGTAATATTATGACAACCAGAGGTATATACGTCTTTGCGAAATAAACTTAAGAGGATCATGAGTTTTCGATACGCGGCGTGAGTAGGTAGGTATTTTCAAAAATGATTCATTTTGCTTTCAAATAATGTTGCGGGCCGTAACGTTTTTACCCGGTTTCACCCGCATAAGTCCCGATCCCGAGGGAATATAAAAAAAAAGTAGCCTTCCTCGATAAATAAACTATCCAACACAAAAATAATTTTTCAATTCCAACCAGTAGTTTCTGAGATTAGCGCGTTCAAACAAACAAACTCTTCAGCTTTATAATATTACTAGCGACCCGCCCCGGCTTCGCACGGCTATATTATGCGTGTATTATACATATAAACCTTCCTCTTGAATCACTCTATCTATTAAAAAAACCGCATCAAAATACGTTGCGTAGTTTTAAAGATTTAAGCATACATAGGGATATAGGGACATGGGGACAGAGAAAGCGACTTTGTTTTATACTATGTAGTGATTAAGGTCGCACTGATTATAGTTAGTACTAACTTAGTAGTGTTATGATTTTGATATTTTACCTAGATTTTCGTGTTATTATTGGTTAAATTATGTTAATTTACATTGAATCACGTTGCTTTTACATTTTTATAGCTTTAAATAATTATTGTTAAAAGCAAATTTAAAAGGATGCTATTTAATCGCTAATATTTGATTTGAATAAATGTTTTTGCGGGTAATGAGAAAAATAATATAAAACTTAAATTTAAAATTTAAAAAACCCCCGACTTTTATCCATTATCGCCCATAACTTTTGAATGGCTGAACCGATTTTGATAAAACGTAGCTAAGAACACTCCCGACTAATTCACCTTTCAAACAAAAGAAACAAAATCAAAATCGGTTCAACCGTTCGGGAGCTACGATGCCACAGACAGACACACACACAGACACGTCAAACTTATAACACCCCGCCGTCGTAACGGTCAAACGTATTTGGTGGGCACTTCGTTTTGGAGACTCGATCGAGTAGCATCCCTTAAAAGTATACCGTTATTATTGATCAAAATATACGTAGATTTAGGTATTTTTATGTAAGATAGTGATTAATAAATAATTAAGCGGGGATAAGAGTGATATATTGTCTGATTACTGCAATAAATGTGAGAAGTTATCCAAGGATATTATTTCATCAAAGTAGACAATACTTATCTACTTTACGTATTTACTTTATTTTACTTTTGGGGTAAGAGAAAACAAGTAAACTCGACTATTCCCTGGGATACATTTAAACATTTTTTCCTACACCGTCAGCAATAAGCCATTGGAATAGAAAATTAAAAATAATGTTAAAAGAAATGTATTGGAGTAATCATAATCATGTTCGAATTTGTGTTCAATTTGGGTAAATTACCTAATTCAATTCTACTTAAGGCTGCTCCGTTCTCGAATTATTGATCGTATTGTAAAAGTTAGCGGTTAATTTAGTAGCCTCTTTGGGTAATGGTGGGGTGCGAGAGGGGTGACGCGGAAGAATCACAACACATCCCTGTAGTCCCGGCACCAAGCCGAGTGAGGAACAAGTGGAGTTCTTAGAGGGTAAACTTCTGGTTACCTTCCACCTTCAGATCATTATACCCTCGCTGCCCTCCCCCGGAAGAGGCATAAGGGACCTTAGGACCGGTGGAGTTTTAGTAGGTAAACCTCAGGTTACTTTCCACCTTTAGATCACATAATATCCTCGCTGCTCTCCTTCGGAAGTTGCACAAGGGCGCTTAGAACCAGTGGAGTTTTAATGGGTAAACCTCAGGTTACTTTCCACCTTCAGATCACATACCCTCGCTGCTCTCCCCCGGAAGATGCATAACAGTGCTTAGAACTGGTGGAGTTTTAGGTTACCTCAGGTTACCTTACACCTTCAGATCACATACCCTCGCTGCTCTCCCCCGGAAAATGCATAACAGTGCTTAGAACTGGTGGAGTTTTAGGTTACCTCAGGTTACCTTCCACCTTCAGATCACATACCCTCGCTTCGCCCCCCCGGAAGATGCATAAGGGAGCTTAGAACCAGTGGCGTTTGTAATGGGTAAACCTCAGGGAACTTATGTTTACCCACTTCGCTGTTCCACCCGGGAGCGGCAGGCTGATAAATAAGAGGACTAAGAGAACATATGTTCTTATTGCTCGTGTTTTATTAGACTTGATGAACACTTCCCTCCCGCACCCCGCTGTTTCTCATGAAGGCTACTCAGTCAACCGCTAGACTTATAATTATCAAAACAAATATTCCAATCCGATTACAGAATTTCATTAAAGGTAAACGAAACTTTAGTTAGGGTGGACACAGACATCAAAATTCGACTAACCAAAAAAATAAATTGGTATCATTGTCTCAGTGTTAAAATGAGCAAAAGTCGAAACATCACTGTGGTATAAAGCATTAGGTTCTAAGGTCGTATTGCTTGAGAATTAGCTTATAACAATTTAGCACTGTTTCTATATGGACGCTGCTGGTACCTGGTGGATTCCAAAGATAATATTAGTAATCCTAACGCGACCGTAAAACATGTCCATGGTTGACAGTTTTCACGCGTTTCCTTGTTTTCTGTGTGATTTTAATATTCTAGCTATAATCTAAAATTCAATTTAATTAGTATCTCGTATCAAGACAGAGCTTCGAGTAGTAGAGAGGTGACAATGACAAGCGGAAACAGATAAAAGTCCACAGACTATAAAGTTGTTCTATTGTCCTTAATCTGTTATAACCCTCCCTTTTTTTTTTGCAGATTTTTTCCTTTTTCTATTCCTTGACCATTTTTCTCCATCCTTTCCGAGTTAGGTATCCTTTTCCGCGCAGAAATGTTTCCCCGTTTTTGTTAAAACTCTCAGTCATTCCTCCCTCTTCCTGAAATATTACCTAAAATCCATCCTAAAACCAACAAAACCACAAGAAAAGAGCACAAGAAACAAGAAAAGAATAATTTGAAGGGAGAAACAAAATACTCGACGCTGGCAAGATGCGCAGCATAGAATATGCACAGTCGCATCCGCCATAAGAAGAAAAAAAAAAAAAAACCCTCCCTTTTGGCTTCGCCGTAGTCGGGTAAAAATACCATACTTACCGTGTAACTAAGCCCTTATACGGTAAGTATGGTATTTTAACAGATAGTATCAAATCACAACTGATAGATAGATAGATATATCGTTATTTGGCCGACAACAAAACTGAAACTTAAACACAACTTATTTTTCAATTCAATTCAATTTAATTTAATAATAACAAGGTTGATATTATGTAATCATAAGTGGTTGTGATTGACACTTTGACAGTTGGTTAATCATGTTTAAGTGCTTAAACAAAAAATAAATAAGTACGTTTAATTCCTTCATGTTTAACCAACTGTCAAATTGTCAAAGTCTCACGCATCCAGTGTAAAAATGTACTAAAGATAAAACCATCTTCAACTAGCTATCTGCTTAGAGAAAAAAGTTAATATGTGTTTGCCCTTATTCGAACAAAAAACGATATTTCGTTTAAAACTCGATTGTCCTTTATTTAAATAATTAATGGACATATAACGAGGTGCCCAACTGTGATTACTGCTTATTTAATTACTTCTCATTTAGTTTTGGTAATTTCCTTTCAACAAATATTTGGGTTGTTTTATTCCCATGGTACTTTCCATTAGGAATATTTATTAAACATGAGTTTATTCTCAGTCTTTATTAGTTCATTTTAATAATGATTAGGACTTGAAAGTTCTTGTGTTAAATAAACCATTTATTCAATAGTTAATCTATACTATATAATATTATAAAGCTGAAGAGTTTGTTGGTTTGTTTGAACGCGCTTATCTCAGGAACTACTGATTCGAATTGAAAAAATCTTTTTGTGTTGAACAGTCCATTTATTGATGAAAGCTATAGTATTTAATATATGTGATTAATACAACATGCGCTGCTTTAGTGCCCGATAAGATGAAGTACCTATCTTCTTATACCTCTCAGCTTAGTTGACCGTGTCAATACATCTGGAGCCAACTAAGGCACAGGTTTTATCATGGAATGCCTATTGCTTTAAGGCCCTGGATGCCAGTTATTTGCTGTGTTAAATGTTCTTCAATATTTTTTTTATGCTTTTTTTTTTTTGCTTTTTTTTATGCTATTTTTACCGTTGTCTAGCACCCATAACACAAGTCTAGTTACTTAGCTTGGGGCTAGATGGCGATGTGTGGAATGTCCTGCAATTATTTTTTTAATTTTTTATTTTTTGTCGTAAGTCAATTTTTTCCGTCTTGTTCAGGCGGTTAAATGGAATGCCTATTATTGTTTAGCTTCTAGGTGCCTAAAAGCCAATGTGTTTATATCTTTATTTAAAGGTAATACTTTAACAGCTAAAAACACCCTTGAGTTCAAAAACATTTTAAAATCTAATTACTTGAACGTAAATTACAGGGCTTAGCCATAGAGTTAAAATGCCTTTTATATAGCTTAGCGCTTAACAGCAATTTTTTTTTATTTTAGCACACAAACAAACATATTTATTTATTTAAAACAGTTGCTCTCCATACAATACAAGTATAAATTATTCTAATTTAAATATCATATTAAAATCAATCAATAAATCAATCAAAAAAATCAATCAAAAAATCAATCAATATTAATCTATATTAAATAAAATCTATATTAATTAAATTAAATTATATGACATGAACGTTTCAATTTCACGTCACAGTATTTTTCTAGTACATTTATTAAGAAAGTTAAGATAGATAGATAGATAAACACTTTATTGAACCATAAAAACAAAACATGATATTAAAACAAAAAAATAAGTTAAAAAATTTTTAGAAAATTATAAGAAACTAAAAATGAAAAAATATGGCAAAAGAGATCTCTTCCAGGCAACCTCAGGTTGAGTAAAGCTAAGTGCGGAAACAGCCCCGTAAAACTAAACTACTAAGAAAGTTATTATAGGTTTTTACCATATGTTTCTTTAATTTTGTAGTTTTGCATGGTAGATCAACAACTATAAAAAATATGGTAAATAAAATATTCCATTAAAATTACTAAAGTTATTTAAGACGGGGTTTCACCTTCTTTTTTGTTTTTTGTGGAGCTCGATATTTTGACTGCGTCAAGCACCATTTTCACGAAACTAGAGTTTGCGGCTAAAGCTCCACAAAATCAAAACAAGAAACATTCCCTTTTTAAGTAACTTTAGTATTGAAAAGACCCATTGTAGTTTAAAATCCCATTTCCCATTCTCTAGCAATGACTACAAAAGTTACTCGAAATGCTTGTCAAAGAAGTTAGTTAATTACAAGACAAAGTTATTACCTAGGGAATTACTTAGGGATTATAGTTTATTTGATAATTGTCTATTATTGCCTAAATAATTGCTTAGAGATCAAGGTTCTGTATGATGTTCTCTCTAAAGGATTAAATGTTTTGTCTCTATGGGCTTAGCTTGAAATAAATTACAGTGACGATAACTTGGTACTCGAATGTCCTTAATTACCCTCGGTTCAGGGAATCTACGATACAATCTCGCTTTATTGAAGCAATAATATGCTATCATTAAGATTGTTTTGCCAATCAAGTAAGTAGGGAGAGTGACACTATCGGGCTATTGTCTGTTCTATTTGTGCTATAGCTAGCTTCGCCGCTATATACCTTTCAATTTTTACATGTTTAGCATTAACTTCATTTACATGCTTAGTTCTAAGCACATGAGTAGGAATACTTCCTACTCATGTAGGAATACTTCCAACTCATATTATTATGGTTCTAAGTAGGTACAGTTATGTCATAAAATAAATGAACACACTTTTTCCCGGACTATGATAAATTGAAATTTCGTCAAATTACATGACATGACATTTCGTTTTATTGAAACCTACTCAAATATTAATTACCAGAATTAGATTTAAAATCTAGTTTAGTGTTATGTTTGTGTTCTGCGCAGGAGTGTCACGCTACGCAGAAAATAAAAACGACAAAGTTTTTGTACTAGAAATGTCCTAATGTTAATTAAAATTTTGTTTTCTCAAGAAATTGTTCTTTATATTTCAGCTTTCTACATCACTACATAGTATAAAATAAAGTCACTTTTCGCCGTCCCTATTTCCCTTTGTATGCTTAGATCTTTAAAACTACGCAACGGATTTTGATGTGGTTTTTTTTAATAGATAGAGTGATTAACGAGGAAGGTTTTTAGATATAATACATGCATAATACAGCCGTGCGAAGCCGGGGCGGGTCGCTAGTATAGGTATATAGTAGAAGCATAGAATTAAGATAATACTGCCGTTTTCTTTCTAATGTCTTTGCGTAAAAGTCGACTTAGCAAACAAATTATTGAAAATTTTTAAATGGATTTTTTTTATTGAGCCGAAATAATAAGAAATAAGTAGGTTCTTACTTTCAACAGTTCCAAAAGTGCTCAATGTAACTCGCGAGACCAATTCAAAGCTGGCGTCTTGTGATAAACTCGAAAAATACGAGAACCTATTATACAATCCTTGTTATTATGGGTAAAAGGGCCGTATCGTAAAGTTATATGCAAAGAGATATGTTGTAGACTGTTGACTTTAAATCGATCGATTATTTCAGTGAGGAACGTACCTATAGTCGGAGATCCCTTTAAGGACGACCTTCATCGAGCTGTTTAATGGATGAAAAGTATTTTATATCAAATTAAATAGGTCAATAAATATAATGCAAATGGGTTGCCTAAAATATTTTGTTTTGTTTTTTAACCCTTTCACTGGCTTGTTTAACAAATTCCATAACAGTAGAAAGTATGAAGCATATACAGCGTATGCAAACGTTAGGTTGCCTATTTTTTCCCGTCACAACTCGTGTGTAGGCAGGTAAATCGATACTAGTTATTTGCACTGGCCTGGTTAATGAATTAAAGTGAGGTTAAAATAAAGATTATGTACCTATTTCATTGGTACGGAATTTGTCTATTGACCAAACCAGACTTACACAAATAAAAAATACATTAATCATTCTGGACTGAAATTTATTAGGCAACCATTTGCAATAAATTTTGTGGCTTATTTAATTTGATGGTAAACAGATAGATGAAGGTCGTCCTTAAAGGGATCCCGTACTACTATGTGTTAGTGGTGTAACATTGTAGGTACGATTTTTTATTATAGAAGGCAACGTAGAAAAGTCGGACTACTCATAATAGGGAATTCAAAACCTGCCGAAATCACAAACCGGTTTTGAAATAAGACATTGTGCTGAGATTGATTTCTTTTTGGAGATACCATATAAACATTTGTATCCCAAACTCACTCACAATAACGCCACTCTTTTTGCGTCGGGGGTTAAAAAATCACTCTACCAAAATAAAATAATTTAATAAGTTTTTAATGGTACCTACCTACGACGTATTTTTTTTCACTAATAAATCGTTGGTAGTGTTTATCGAAACAAAATGACTGATATTATAATCAGATATTGCCATTAAAAATAATAAAAACACGAATAAACGGAAAAGTGTAAAAAAAAACAACAATTTTTTATACCTAATTTAGCCACTATTACACCAGCTGATGGAAAATGACTATGGGGTCCAAGGTTTAACATGAATACGTTGAAGATTTTTGTTCACTCGTAACTTCTAGCCCTACAATTGTACACGTCTCAGGAAAAACAAACGCGGAATATGCCGAAAAACCGGTTCCTAGGTTTTCGGTGAAACCAGTTTGTATTCCCTACAATCATTGGATCTGGGAAGAAATCAACTAAGAAAGAAAAAGCTCAGTAGATCCGTGATGGATCACGGAAAAAATCTACTAAGAAAGAAAAAACTCAGTAGTGCCATGATGAATCTAGGAAGAAATCGACTTAGAAAGAAAAATCTCAGTAGATGAAAAATTTGAAATTTGAATCCAATGAGAAAAATATCTTACGAGATCCATCCTGGATCATATTCATATATTTATTCATAATTTAAACTATACGTCATTATGTTAATATTTTACATTTTGTGAACTTAAATTAAATAGCAATTAATAAAAAGATAAATACACCATGTCAGAAAGTCGTGAAATAGAATGTCAAGTTAGATACTTACTAGGTACAACAATTTATAATTTAATAGCTAAACATTCGTCAACGCCGTAGAAGCACCGCTTAACAAGCCACTGTTTGAGTCTAGTTTTAAAAAGTCCAAGATTACCGGCACTAGTTACATCGTCATCAACATCAATCTGGCCAATGGATCTTCTGAGAATGATCCGAAACAATCGGCCGACTAAAAATCTTCGTCTCCAACAGTTATACCTACAATACGACAGCCGGAAGCCAAGCCATTTGAGAGAGGCTACAAAGAAAATAAAAGTTAACCTTACTGTTAGCTTTGTTTAGTTCGTAATCGTAGAGAAAGTTTCAAAAGGCCGGCCGAGTGTTAAATTCGATTATTATAGCTGATAGATACTACTAGTATTTGTATACGGGCTGAATACCCGCAACTATATAGACTTCTTTAGTTTGGTCCCTCTTTGGTTGGAGTGGGCTTTGCCCAGCACCTATCACAACCTCTCTTAGTAGACTGTGTTCAGAGATAAGTACAGTGTAGCCAACCCTACAGTTTTAACTGTAAATCTACAGTTTTTTTAAGTCAGTTTTTAGTTTAGGCCTCGAAATCTACAGTTTTTTGCTTAAGCTGCTAGCGCCATCTATTTGTTATGGATGGACCTTTTTAAGCTGTTATAAATAAGCTTCCTCAAATATAGCTGGTCACTTTTCCTGAAGTGTTGCAATAGTAGCTTTTAAATATTACTAATTTTATTTGACATTCTGTCATCCATAAGACTTTTGATATTTAATTAGATTAAAACTTTGATAATCACATGATTTTTCTTGTTATTAATTCCCCTTCTAAATTGTATTCTATTTATTACCACCATTAAATAATAAAAAGATGCAAAATATAACTTTGATACTGGCTTTACCTCAATCCGTGCGAAGCCATAACGAATTTAAAAAAAAATCGAGCCTAAAAGAGTCGGTTACATACATACAAGCAAGCACACATACAGGTTAAACTAATAAAAGCGTGTTTAAAAGCGAACCCGATTTTTACGTAATATGAATACAAATTTTCAGACTGTATTCAAAACTATTTACAATAAGAGCTACTCGTGCTACGTGCTTGATCTCATAGAATATATAATAGTTCAGGCTATAGATACTATGCGAAGCACGCGTCTGTCATATAGGTATCTAACACCAATTGAATTTCAATTTTACTTACGGTACCTACCTACTAAAAGGCACTTATTTTATTTTAAATTTTAAACCCTTTTAAGATTTATTAACCCCCGACGCAAAAACGTCGATTTTACAAATACTTAACCATTTTTTTGTATAAAAAGTCCGGTATCGAAGTCACGAACTTCAGAATAAAATCAAGGTTTCTACCACTGGGCGAACACCGCTATAAATAAATTTGTGTAGTCACCTATTTATCTACACGTAGGTAGATTGTTACAGCTACTCATAAAGCCATTGACACCGAATTGAACTCAACAATGACCGTTTATTTAGTTATCGAATAGTAGACAAACATATCGAATCACAACATGATTCGTTTGTTTTGTGATGTAATCGATAGGAACGTCATCAATATAAACGATAATGATGTCGTATCTTACACACTTGGGCGGCTTGCATGAAATTGTGTTTAAATAAATTTCAATAAATTGTAGTTAAATGCATTTAATCTAAAATTAAATTATATTTAAAAAAAACATAACATTGATTTATTATTTAATCAGTTTGACACTTTGTCAGTCGCTTAATTATGTTGGTATGTTGCGAACTTGACACTTAACTTTTTGAACAGAAATTAGCTAAAGCGGAAAAATTAAAAAAGTAAAAAAAAGGGAAGGCAGTTTTGCGTTCCATTTTGTAGTTTGGCTCCCCGACTACTTTTGTTGGTGTTGTTATTTTACCTTAAATCGGTTTTTAAAAAGCTTATTATTTTTATTTAAGTCATTTTTAGAGCATATTTCTACTCGATGTCAGGCAAAAGCATAGGGCAAAAGGCACTAAATTCTTCACATTTGAATAGTTAAATACCTAGACAGTAGTCAAATAAAAGTAAAACAATCTTCAATGCCGTTGACTTTAGACTTTCAAACAAACCGTTACCTACTTCAAAAAACTTTCAACTCGAACCTTTCAAGTTTTATTTACGTTTATCCTTTGTAAACAGAATGTACTTACAATTAAAGGTTCGAATCGGCTTCGATCTGTGAGACCATTAAAATGTCATTAGTTCTCCATATAGCTATGATAGACGTAATGGTGTCCGTTCTAAGGATCCACTAATAAAGATGTTATGATGTTTATGTAGATTGGATTGCTTTTTGTCGGCCGATTTATAGTTAAAAAAAGTTTCTATCTCTATATCTTTTTAATAAAAAAAATGAATCCCTATTTCCCTTGGTCATCGCATTATGCTTGAACGGCTGGACCGATTGTGCTAATTCTTTTTTTGCTTTGTTTATTAAAGTCACGAGAAAGTTCTTCTTCACGAAAAAACTAAAAAAAAATCGAACGCGGCGGGTGAAATCGCGGGGCACACTTAGTACAATATAAATTCCTCGTGTCATTCAATATTAAAATCGGTCCAGTAGTTTCGGAGCCTATTCGTTATAAACAAACAAACAAAAATAATCTTTCCTCTTTATAATAATAGTGTAGATAACAACTACTCTTCGGCCGATTAAAATTTTTAGTCTACAGGATACTTCGAGAGATCGGAGGATTTTCTGTAACTTGTGTGTGCAATAAAGCGTTCTATCTATCTATCTATCTACTTCGTTGATTCGTGTTAGTAATTTAATGTTGATTTTTTAAATATGCAGTAGTTACTGTCAAAGCGGCAGTTAAAGAATTCCTATGATGATTTTATGTGAACGTTAATGTCCGGTTTAAATTGACTTGTCTTGGTAAATTTACTTTAATCAAGAGTGTAAAAACATAATCTGGACGGGTGGCCTAAAATGGAAGTACATAATTGACATCGGTATGTGGTTGGTAACGAAATAATAACATCGTTAGCGGTGACGATCACATGGCTCTGGAAACAGCACTTTATGGCGTCTATACATGATGGCCCAGCACTATACCAGCGAGATGGCACTGCGATGGTTGAAACGCAACTACACGATGGTCACGTTCAGCCATCGTTGCCCACTTCTTTTGATGTGCGACCGAAAAACCGACACCGTGGTCATCCAGTCGCCACTACAACCACTACCCCCCTCTACATGCGGACCCATATTAGTGGGCCAGCATGATGGCACATCATGTAGAGGAGGGGCCACTACAGAATAGATTGCAAGTTTCCGAGTACCTACCTATATATTTTAAAAGTTGCATAAAAGTTTAAAAATATTCCTACCTCTTACCTACAATTACTTTTTTCAAATCAAGAACTATAAGACTTATCCTACTTGTTAGTGTCTTTGTTACTCGTTCAGGTAAAAACTACTCAACCGATTGCATTGAAACTTGGTATGTAGATAGCTGAAGACCTGGATTAATATGAGCTACTTTTCATCCCGATATTCCGATATAATACCTAATTGATAAAACTTTAAAAATAACTTAGGATGAGGTGATGGGGTGACAACATTATAATTAATATTGGTAATTTTGCTAACTGGACATGTTATGAATTGGTCATTCTGCGAACTGGACATTTAGCAAATTAGATATCACTACATATAGTCACTACATAGTATAAAACAAAGTCGCTTTTTCTGTCCCTATTTCCCTTTGACTGCTTAAATCTTTAAAACTACGCAACGGATTTTGATGGGTTTTTTTTTTAATAGATAGAGTGATTCAAGAGGAAGGTTTATATGTATAATGCATGCATAATATAGCCGTGCGAAGCCGGGACGGGTCGCTAGTTTAATAATATTTGATTATGAAAGAGTTTAAATTACCATTTCATAGATGTACCTAATTACTTTTATTTATTAGCAAAATAGCTGATACAAACTATGCTTTTACAGCTTTTTAAATTAGGATTTATTTTCTACACTAAACTGGTTTTTTAAATAAATATTTTAGGCATTTTCACAATTATACGACTATTTTATGCGAGACCCAAGCTGTAAAATTTATAGTAGGTACTTACTTGAAGTAAACGAGACAAAGTTAAGGGATTCATCAGTCAAGTCAAAACGCGTCACTTATTTCGAGCTTTTAGTGTTATTTTAGTACATAAGAGGTCAGTTATGTAACTTTAGTAATATTTGTGGTTTGTTTGTTTGTTACGCGTGGTTTGTTGTACCAAATCTTTCCTCTTGAATAACTCTATCTATTACAAAAAACCGCAACAAAATCTGTTGCGTAGTTTTAAAGATCTAAGCATACAAAGACAGACATTGGGAAGCGACTTTCTTTAATACTGTGTGTTAATGATTTAAAAACCTTGTAATTAATTTAGGCACTTGTAGGGGCCAGACCCTTTTGACCCTTTAAGTAAAGTTTGCTACATTTTAGACCGAATCGTCACTTACAATTTAAATATAAATAAAAAGAAATTGAATGGTTGTCTGTAAAGTCGAAAATTTTTGTGATAACGTCATATGAGACGAAGAGAGAAATTTTTTTGTTTTGCCTATTTTTCCTTTTTTTCCTTATTTTTTTCAACCGACTTCAAAAAAAGGAGGAGGTTCTCAATTCGGTTGTATGTATGTTTTTTCCTTTACCTACTTATACTCGTCACCATAACACAAGCCCAGATGAGCGATAATATAAAACAAACACGAGACGCGTAACGTTTATCATGACGCTGTCATGGTACCGGAACATGACGGTGTCTGTTACCCGGAACAGACACATTTTGGTGAATGCAGGTGTTTCATCAATTTATTAGTCGTTATTACGTCAAAAAATAATAAATACGGAACGCTTTGATTGAGTGCGTAGACAACTTGGTAAGACTCAGTCAAATGACAACAAAGGATGTACAAGAGTATATCAAGACCAACGGCCGGAAACGGCTGGAACAGGAGAAGCTAGGTATCAGCCTTGAACTAGTGGAACTGGAATCCCAAAGAAAGACTAATTTTAAGTCCTACGTGCTCCGGATTCCAGCGGCGCTAAAGGACTTGTTCTTCTCGGCAGATTTCTGGCCTGCCGGCATTGTATACCGACGCTATAAGGAGGCGAGACCGAAGACAGAAAACCCTAAAACTTAACTTTTTATAATATTATTTATATGTATGTTAGTCTGTAAGGTATCAATTTTATATGGGTCTGTACTTATTTATAAGGCTGTTACCTAAAATAAACGATTATTATTTATTTTGACGTGACAACGTTTTATAAATTGGTTTGCCGGGTGACACTTCAAGAAACTGCGTTACGCTCCGCTGACGTTATGCGCTCACAATGAGAGCGAGTGAGAGGCACGCGTCCCTTCCACTCGGGCATGGTTAGCCCGCCTAAGAGCGAGAGAGACAGACATAAAAAGTGAAAGGCACGCGTCCCTTCCACTCGAGCACAGTTGTTGTCACGTAAAACTTTCGCCCGTATACCGACTTTACAGGCAACCAGTTTTTTATTTATTTAAAATGCTTGTACTCAAACCAATAACTTTCACACCTAATTCGTTTACAATCCGTTACAAATCTAACAAGTTTAGCATCTAACGAGTGTAATTCCCATGTTCTAGGTGCCGAGGAGACGAGGCTTGAGGCATATTTTTGCTCACAAGTGGTCATTATGTATCATAAACACGATGTATTGGTACCGGCATTAATTTAAGAATAATCGACATTTGGAGTGCGACAGTTTGGTTTGATGGTTCTGTATATAATTCAGTGTTTTTAAGATTTGATCAAAGTATTTTGGTTAGCATCGTCAATAGTGACATGAAATTGGACAATTACTAAGTAACTACTAATACAGCATGTTTTACTCTTTGTATAGCTAGACTATATAGCTGACAGCTGTGTTTACACAAATTCTAATTATGGATGTAGGTATAGATAGGTACGCAATTAGACCCTTAGGACGTGTTCAGATGACACGCGTCGACCACACGCATGCCACACGCATCACACGCGTTATATAATTTGAGTCTTATGACACATCAATAGATCTCAATTTGCATTTTGCAAGTCCACCCGCTCACGCCACGCGCCCGCCCCGCACCCACCACGCGCACGCCCCGCGCCCGCTTGCATAAATGCAATTTGAGATCTATTGATGTGTCTTATGACTCAAATTATATATAGAACACATTTCAAAGCATGTTCAACGCGTGTGATACGCGTGGCGGGCGCGTGTTCGACGCGTATCATCTGAACACGCCCTTTGTCTGATGCGATTGACAGCAAAAGTTTCACGCAGTATATTATTTTTAGTATCTACCCATCCATCCTCTTTTTTAATTCTTGTAAATCTAAAGGTTGCTTGAAAGAGTTCACTTTCAATAAGGCTGCCCCTTGAGCTATATTGTTTGGTTTAGGTATATTAATTTTTTAGCAGGAATTTATGTTAGAATTAAGGTTTAATATGGCACAATAAAGAGTTTATCTACCAACTGTCTATCTACCCTCTGAATTGTATAATAAAACAAATACTACCTTATAGCTAAAGCAAAATCATCAATAGCTTTCGTCTTTAGTTAGTCCTATACCCTACGCAGTTCGAAGGTCTTCAGACGGAACTGAAGACCTTCGAACTGCGTAGGGTTTATGACTAACTAAAGACGAACAAAATCATCAATAGCTTTCGTCTTTAGTTAGTCCTATACCCTACGTAGTTCGAAGGTCTTCAGTTCCGTCTGAAGACCTTCGAACTGCGTAGGGTTTATGACTAACTAAAGACGAACAAAATCATCAATAGCTTTCGTCTTTAGTTAGTCCTATACCCTACGCAGTTCGAAGGTCTTCAGTTCCGTCTGAAGACCTTCGAACTGCGTAGGGTTTATGACTAACTAAAGACGAACAAAATCATCAATAGCTTTCGTCTTTAGTTAGTCCTATACCCTACGCAGTTCGAAGGTCTTCAGTTCCGTCTGAAGACCTTCGAACTGCGTAGGGTTTATGACTAACTAAAGACGAACAAAATCATCAATAGCTTTCGTCTTTAGTTAGTCCTATACCCTACGCAGTTCGAAGGTCTTCAGACGGAACTGAAGACCTTCGAACTAACTAAAGACGAAAGCTATTTATGATTTTTTCGAATTCAGAGGGTAGATAGATAGATGGTAGATAAACTCTTTAATATAATATCAAAGACATACCTACGATATCCTGTATATCGTAGGTATGTCTTTAATATTATATTAGTACCCTTAAATTAACTTTGTATACAATATCTTCAAGGTTCAAAGGGAACGAGCATAATGCAATATGAACCTAGTCAAATAACTTTTTACTATGGTCAGAAGACCATCTGCGCGATCCGTCTCTGTTTTTAATTCACATAAAAATATTACATCTTAAAAGTTTTCTCATAGTTCTTGAATTCGTTTTTCCGTCAGTGAATACTTAATCAAAATAGCTTTCGTAGTTTCTGAGATTAAGACGGACGAGACGGGACTTTTTAAACGAATTTATTAAGATTCTGAAAAGTTTTTAAAAACAGAACCCTAAAATTGGCTAGAGTTTGGGATAGGTACAGCTGAGTATAATACACAATGTAACGTTATTGAAATTGTATTCCGATGCATTTAAAATAGAGATAATTGGAAATAATTCGCCGGAAGTGGCAACTATATTGTATTTTCTATTATGTGCAGGTAATTGGGTAAGTACTATAACGATTTGGTGTTTTAACAGTCCTATGAGCGAGCTTCACATATAAATAGCGCGAGCTTTTTCGTAGGTTAA
Source organism: Idaea aversata (assembly GCA_907269075.1). Lineage (NCBI taxonomy): Eukaryota > Metazoa > Arthropoda > Insecta > Lepidoptera > Geometridae > Idaea > Idaea aversata. The sequence continues at coordinate 5,613,975 of OU026100.1, forward strand.
AGTTTTAAATTGTATTTAGCGGTGTTGGCCAGTGGTAGATACTTTGACTTTGATTAAAGTCGTGGGTTCATTGGATACATTTCGCGTGAGATAAAAAATGCACCTGACGACCCAGTTGACACAATGGTCACCATCAAACACAGGGTTGCGGGTTCGATTCCCTCCTCAGACAAGTATTTTATGCATAGATATTTGTCTGTAGTCTGGTTGTTTCTATATATTATAAGTATATATTTACAAAAGAAAAGTATATCCGTAGTCTAGCACCCATAACACAAGTCTAGTTACTTAGCTTGGGGCTAGATGGCGATGTGTGGAATGCCCTGCAATATTTATTTTACTTATGCATTAGGTATTTATCTTAAGATTAATGTATGAGCGCTAATTAATATTGCTCTTATAGTGAAGAAAAACATCGTGATGAAACCCGCCGCGGCTAAGTTGGCTGCATATGTATGGACTTCCTCTTCCCTTCCTCTGGTCGACTTAGCGGTGAGGGTAGTATAAGTGGTGAGCAAGACCACTCCATCCTCACTCAAAAAAGACTAAACTAAAGAGGTATTGTTGCGGAAAACAGCTATACAAACAAGTAATCACAATTTCAAGTTATTTTAGACATTTTAAAAGCTTTAATTGTAGATTTACTTTAGTACAATTAGTCAATGAATTATCTTCTCTACAATATAAAAATGAATCGCTGAATGTGAACAGCTCGAGAACAGCTGAACCTATTATTGACGTGACAACGTTTTATAAATTGGTTTGCCGGGTGACACTTCAAGAAACTGCGTTACGCTCCGCTGACGTTATGCGCTCACAATGAGAGCGAGTGAGAGGCACGCGGGCATGGTTAGCCCGCCTAAGAGCGAGAGAGACAGACATAAAAAGTGAAAGGCACGCGTCCCTTCCACTCGAGCACAGTTGTTGTCACGTAAAACTTTCGCCCGTATACCGACTTTACAGGCAACCAGTTTTTTTTTTTGTTATTGATTTATTATTAAAAAGGACATATACAATTTCTTACAATGAATTAGTTAAACAATGCCAGGAAACCTAACTGGGTTTGTCTTGGCATCTACTTCTATTTCTATTTTATATAAAAAAAATCTTAAGAGTATTCATAAGCGCTCAAAATAACTTTCAATTTAATACAATATTATATTTAGAGAAGAACAGTGCATACGAATATCAGTAGAATATATAAACCCACCCGTTAAATAAACAAATCAATAAATTAAAAAAGTTGTGTTTGTTATTGTCAGAAGAAGGTTCTTTTGAAAGAAGATTGCGTAGAAAATTATTACGCTGGTGAAACCGCGGGGCGCAGCTAGTAATTAATAAAAGCAATTTTAGAACTCTTTGTTACTGATTGTACAAGTCGTAAGCTTTATAAAACAGTTAAAATTTTCTAACATAATCTGAATTTTGTTAATTCTATTTCAAAGTTGTTCTAAATTATTTTGTTATTCAGAGGAAAACCTTTCACAATAAAGTTATTAACTATACCTACGTGTTTTTATATAATTATTATACCACCATTATGAGTAAATCTACTCATGTGCTACCTCTACGTGCTTGTCATGAAGCCAGAAGAGGAAAGGGTACCGTCGCTCTCTCTATATAAACGTAGTGGACTGTTTCCTCCTTGGATAATAACACTAGCACAAATATTTTTGTGCCATAAAACCTATAACTGCCATGACTATGCCCCTATTTTTGGGACACAGTCATTTTTTTTTTTTTAAATTTTCTAATTGTCATAGAAATTAAGAAAAAAAAAATAGGGGCATGGTCATGGCAGTTATAAGTTTTATGCACCAAAAATATTTGCTCTAGTGTCATTATCCAGGGAGAAAACAGTTTACGTTTGTAATAGTTTGTATGGAGAGAGCCCCCGGTACCCTTTCCTCTTAATAGTCAAATTACACAAATTTCAATTACGTTATGATTTATGAGTACCATTTTGTTAATTGATCACTGGCTGGTTGATGAATTGAAGTGCCATCTGACCATTGGTGCTGATTTAGTGATCAGTTGGTCTAAAGCGAAAAATATTTCGGGGAAATAGCTATATTGACATATTTTCGATTGCTGTTTAAGAAATACATAAAGAATTCTCAGGATATGTGTATAAATAATAGTGCATTACGATATAAGTGTGGTAAATTCATCACTACGTAGAGGCGGTTTATAACTCGCGAGCGGTACGCGAGCGCGTCAGAAGCAGAGATGGCATGATCAATATCCACACGTGTATCGTACGACGTTTTTATCACAGTTGCGAATAAAAGAAAAGACTTGAAAAGAAAAGAAAAATTAACAAAATATTTGTGATAACTCTATGTTTACTATTTTTTTAGGCAATATTTTTTTGTTAATTATATTCCCGAAAGGCCAGGCAAAAGACTTTTAACCTATATAGCCTCGTCTGACATACAATATTTTTCAAGGTTTTTTCCATTTGTTTTTGCGTCGGGGGTAAACAGAATATAATGGTAAGGAAATAGTTTATTACGATACAAGTGTGGAAAATTGATCTTTGCATAGGAACGGTTTAACACGCGCGAGCGGGAGCAAAGATCAATCCACACGTGTATCGTACGACGTTTTTTATCACAGTTGCGAATAAAAAAAGACTTGTTAAAATAATAAAAGGTTTTAGAATTTTAGGTGTTTACTATTTTTTAGGCAATATTTTTTTGTTAATTATACTCCCGAAAGGCCATGCCAAAGACTTTTAACCTATACAGCCTCGTCTGACATACAATATTTTTTAGGGTTTTTTCCATTTGTTTTTGCGTCGGGAGTTAAAAACAGAATAAAATGGTAAGGAAAAAAAAATAATACAAAGGAAAAACGAAATAAAAACAAAACTCAATTTTTAATTGTTTTCTGACGTTTTCACGTAAAAATTTCGTTCATAAACCGACTTTAGAGACAACCACTTTTGCTAGCTTAAAACCTCTTTGTTGGTACCTACCTTTTTATACATCAAAACAGTATACCCCAGATAAATTAAGAATGTTTCATCTACTTAACATGTAATAAAGCAGTAAGATACGTATTTAACTTATCGGGATAACTTTTTAGCACTAGTTGGTAATGTACGATTTTAGGCTCATTATGCACGTGCGTTACGTGCATAATGAGCCTAAAAGCCGTTTAATAAGAGCAACTATGATAAAAATTATTTTACACCTTTCCTGATTACATACATATAACCGGTAACATATATACAACGAGTAATTCTGCGGGCAGTCGGTTTCCCTTCTAATTTTAATGATTGACTTTAGGTATGCGTTAGCCTTTGGTTTCAAATTTTACAACCAGCTATTTACCGGTACTAACTTCTAGTTTAACTGTAAAAGTTAATTTAATTAGGCATTAAGTACCGAAGGAATGTCGCAGTAAGCATTCATTTACTTACTATGTTGTCGATAGTCTATCGATAGTTAATGTAACATTAGTATGCCTCAGGCATATAATTATAAATAATAAAATAATAAATAAATATTTCAGGACATATTACACATCGCCATCCAGCCCCAAACTAAGCAACTTAATGCTTGTGTTATGGGTGCCAGATAACGGATAAACTACTTATATACTTTTTTTTTTGTAAATATATACATATTATACATATAGGAAACACCCAGAACCAGAAACAAGAATTTATGGTCAGCATAAATACTTGTTCCCGGCGGGAATCGAACCCGCAACCTTCTGCGTCGCAGTCGGGTGTTCGCCCGACGCGCCACAGAGGTCGTCATTTAACGTTTCATACGAGTGCCTATTTAACAGCAATAAAAAAAAAATATATATATACGCGACGAATTGAGAACCTCCTCCTTTTTTGAAGTCGGTTAAAAAGTGTGCCTTACCAAAAGAATTAAAATTCTAGAAAATATAAATTTGTTTAAGTGTCGCCTTAAAAAATGGCTTGTATAAAACACTTTCTATACTCTTAAGAGGAAAGGGTACCGGGCGCTCTCTCCATACAAACGTAGTCGACTGTTTCTGCCCTGGATAATGACACTAGAGCAAATATTTTTGTTGCTTAAAACTTATAACTGCCACGACCATGCCCATATGTTTAGGTTTTTTCGATATTTTTGTTTTTCAAATCTTAATTTCTATGATAATTATTAGAAAATGAAAAAACCAAGACATAAGGGGCATAGCCATGGCAGTTAAAGGTTTTATGCAAAAAAAAATATTTGTGCTCGTGTCATTATCCAGGGAGGAAACAGTCGACTACGTTTGTATGGAGAGAGCGCAGGTAGGTACCCTTTCACCTTAAATAGTTTTATGAAAAAACAAATGTTATTTACTGAGTTACAATATTATCTTAGCTAAACAGTAAGTTTTATTTGTATAGATGCTCAAACTATAATTAATATTGAGTCGCCCTGTATTGGGCCACACTGTTACATCGAAGGATCACATGCGCGGCTGTCTCGTCCTCCTCCAAGCATCCACGGCAGAGGGGGCTGTATGTAACACCTAGAGTAAACAGGTTTGTTAAAGTACTATATAATACGACGATATAATATAGTAAAAAACTGGCCAAGCGAGAGTCGGACTCGCGCACAAAGGGTTCCGTAACATGTTGGGTATGGGAGCACCACTTAATTTTTTTCTTAATTAAGATTACATAATCTGTGAAAATTTCAACTGTCTAGCTATCACGGTTCATGAGATACAGCCTGGTGCAAGACAGACAGACGGACAGACAGTGATGGGTCTCGTTTTTACTCATTGGGTACGGAACCCCAAAATAAATAAATAAATACGAGATTTAAAAACTTAATTCGTTTTTTTATTAATGTAATTTTTTTATTCTAACAATGACTAAAATATATTATAATAAATAATAGTACATTGCGATACAAGTGTGGAAAGTTGATCATTCCATAGAGGCGGTTTATGACGCGCGAGCGGAACGCGAGCGTGGCAAAAGCCGAGATGGAATGATCAATTCACACGTGTATCGTACGACGTTTTTTATCACAGTTGCGAATAAAAAAAAAGACTTGTTAAAATTTTAATAATAATAAGTTTTAAAGAATTTTAGGTTATGTTTACAATTTTTGTTAATTACACTCCCGAAAGGCTAGGCAAAAGACTTTTAACCTATACAGCGTCTGACATACAATATTTTTTTAGGGTTTTTTTCATTTGTTTTTGCGTCGGCGGTTAAAACAGAATATATTAGTTCCGGGTTTCATTAAAAACAGAATATATAAAAAAAATATATTTATGTACCTAAAGAAAAAATAAAATAAAAACAAAACTCAATTTTTAATTATTTTCAAAGACGTCATTACGTAATATTATCGTTCGCAGACTTTAGAGACAACCTTTTGAAAAGAAGAAAAAAGGTACCAACAAAGAGTTTTAAGCCAGCAAGGCTTAAAAACTCTTTGGATGGTACCTTTTTCTATACATCAAAACAGTATAACCCAGATAAAGGAGATCATTCATGTTTCTAACAAAAAATACCCACAAAAAAAAATGCCGGCCAGTAGTAAAAATTATTTGTATCTTGTAGAGAATAACATTTTAAACAATGTTTACTAAGGCAACAAAGAGCTACGATCAAAAATCGTTGAGTTATTTTACATTGAAAACCCAAAAAATGCATTTTATAGGGATCCGTTTGACCACTTTTAAGATCCCACTATAACTTCTGAAAGGGTTATTGGATATACCTATGTATATAAATATAATAAAAACAGACAAAACTTATCCATTTACTACTTATTTTTATATTTTTTCTGTAGTAATATCTTAGAAGTGGTCAAACGGATCTCTACAAAATGCATTTTTTTGGGTTTTCAATGTAAAATAACTCAACGATGGTTCATCGTAGCTCTTTGTTGCCTTATTAAACATTATTTAAAATGTTATTCTCTACAAGATAGAAACATTTTTTTTTGTGGCCGGCACGTTAATTTTTGGGTACGATTTGAACGATGTCCTTAAGAATGTTTCATCTACTATATGTCATTAGCAGTAAGATACGTATTTGACATATTGGGATGACGTATTATTTTCCAACACTAGTTGGATTTTTTTTTATCGCACGCGTGTATTACGTTGCATTATGAGCCTAAAAGCGGTTTAATAAGATCCACTTTATGAGCAACTGTGATAAAAATAAATATTGCAGGACATTCCACACATCGCTATCTAGCCCCAAGCTAAGTAACTAAACTTGTGTTATGGGTGCTAGACAACAGATATACTACTTATATACTTTTCTTTTGTAAATATATACTTATAATACACAGAAACAACCAGACCACAGACAAATATCTAAGCATAAATACATGTCTGAGGCGGGAATCAAACCCGCAACCCTGCGTTTAGCAGTCCGGCATGGTGACCATTGTGCTAATTGGGTCGTCGCTACTAAAAAAGGCTAATAAGAAAGAATATCGACAAAGAATTTCACTAATTTCCCCTACCTTTCATCTCCCGTAACTTCTTATCCATCCAAAGGTTCTCTAAGATTGACTCATAAACGATAAGACCATCCTTTGTGCCACCTAGATTGAAGTGTTTTTGTAATTTGCGCTATGGTGTGTACAGTAATTAAGAATTCATGTTCCTGGGAAAACGCACTACACTGTCATGTAAATATGAACGTAAAACGTGGTAAAACTTTGAACTATGACTTTAATTTCCTGCCCGCTTTGACGAACTTCGTTTAGCTGTCATTCAGGCGTCATAGTACTGTAGGACTGTTTCCCATTCCGTAGTCACATCACGTTATACGTCACTTTTTTCGTACCCCGCCATAAGCCTCAAAAAACCTCAATATAGCTCAAGGCCTTTAATTCTGTACCTAAACCCACTTAATACGCGCCTTACGTGTGTCACGGTAAAAAAATTCAAGAATTTTCTATCTATCTATACATATAAAATGCTTTGTCCTGACTGACTGACGGATCAACGCACTACGTTTCATTTGTACGACGTAGGCAACCGATAAGAAATTATTTTTCAAAATTCTACCCCCTAAGGGGTGAAAAAGGGGGTAAAGTTTGTATGGGACAACGTGCTTTCTTGGTGGACGAAGAGTGGATTGGAATCTACTTCAAATTTTGCATAAACATTCTCTCGACTTGTACGCGGACGAATTCGCGGGCAAAAGCTAGTCATATACTTTTGCCCGCGCTTATACAAAATTGAACGTCCTGACTGATTGAGTGATATATATGTATATATCAACGCACAGTCTAAACTGGTCCTAGAGTCTAGAGTACTTGAGACATTCATTTTGGAGCGTATTTTGTGAAATGTAGGTCTGCTAAGAAAGGGTTTATCCAAATTCATTTAATTCCAAGTGAGCGAATCCGCAAGGAGAAGTTAGGTTTCTCATACTTACGTATCTAGTATCTATCTATTTTTTATAATATAAAATTAATTAAAATTTAAAAAACCGACTTCAAAAAAACCTGAATACAAAAATGTAAAAAACCTGAAATAAAACAAAAAGTGAAAAATAATCCATTTCGGGTCACTAAAACAGCAGATAACTTAAACATAAGGACTTACTTGGAATTCGGACTGGGTTAGATTGAATGTTGAGAGATAAAAAGAAAACATGGTGTCACCCCCAGTCCGACTTCCAAGTAGGTACTTATGTTTAAGTTATCTGCTGTCTTAGTGACCCGAAATGGATTATTTTTCACTTTTTGTTTTATTTCAGGTTTTTTACATTTTTGTTTTCAGGTTTTTTTGAAGACGGTTTTTAAAATTTTAATTTATTTTTTTATTTAACCATTTTTAGTGCCACTGTCACTGAAAATTCTACTCCATGAGGCGAAAGCGACTGTTTCTTCAAATTGCAACCTGTACCTAATTGTAACCCATTAAAGAGTTTGGTGATAAGAAGGTGTTTTCAGATGCCCCATTCATCGGTACCTATTTTTGTATGGGCCACTTCTATTAGTGGAAATGGAAAACTGAGCAATTTGTTGAATCTCGCTGTGCAGATCTGTTCATCACTCCGAAGATCCTCATCAAATCTTCATTTAGGATAGGGTTCTCTATCAAAATTCATTCAAACCCAGTCCGGCGAATAACCTGTAATCGTAACCGATTGAAGGGTTTTCTGATGAGAAGGTGGTTTCAGATATTCCATTTATTGGTAACTATTCGCTTAGGGACCAATTCTACTGGTGGAAATCGAAAAATGAGCAATTTGCTGCACTCTCGAGGTGCAATTCTGTTCATCACTTCGAAGATCCTCATCAGAACTTCATTTAAGATATGGTTCTCTATCAACATTCATTCAAACCCAGTCCGGCGACTAAATTCTTCAAATTGTAACCTGTAATCGTAACAGATTGAAGAGTTTTCTGATGAGAAGGTGGTTTCAGATATTCTATTTATCGGTAACTATTCGTTTATGGGCCAATTGTACTGGTGGAAATCGAAAACTGAGCAATTTGCTGCAGTCTCGAGGTGCAATTCTGTTTATCACTACGAAGATTCTCATTAGATCCTCACCAAATTATGGGACCACCCCTGAGGTATCACCTTCCGAACACAAAAAGAATCATCTCAATCGTTTGAGCCTCCTCCTTTTTTGAAGTCGGTTAAAAATGCTTTGTCCTGACTGACTGACGGATCAAGCCTAAAACGCTGATCGTGGAGAGTGTGTTCTTTATATGACGTAGGCGTCCGATAAGAAAGGATTTTCCGAAATGCTACCCTTTAGGAGGTGAAAAAGGGGGGCAAAGTTTGTATGGGACAACACGATTCCTTGGTCCATTTTCGACTTCAACGCATACAAAGTCTCGGGCAAAAGCTAATAGAATTACAAAATATATCGTCAAACATTTTACTTTATTGGCTTTTAAATATCTATTTTTTATGGTTTCCATTAATTATTGCTGCACGATTGATAAAGTCGTAATTTACGTTCGAAATTATCAAATATGGAGTACTAGTAATTAAATTAATTTATTTATTTACAAACATGTATAATTTATTAGTAACATACTTACATTTATATCCTATAGCGAGGGGTGAAGTTTCTTTATAGGTAAAATATGTCTTTTTTTTTAATTTTAAGGTTCCTATTGCTGATTACATGACATTTGTTCAAAACTTATTTTTTTAATTGAGGGTAGAAATACTTCACTTGGTCAATTACATAGAATAGGTCGAGCAGTCGCTTCATCGACGTCTGATGAGACAAACGCCTTGTCTTGTCGCCGGGAGTCTCTCCGGGATATTCGTGGATCTTATCGCGATATACGTAGGAGAATCCGTGTTAATTGGGCGGCGCGGGCGCATCATAAGTGCTGTACTTCCACCGGACTGCTTATACCCGGAAGCGTGTGACGCATTAGGACTTATAGTGTGCATGGAGCTAGTGACAATTATTATCACCGTTTATCTATACATATAAAATGCTTTGTCCTGACTGACTGACGGATCAACGCACAGCCTAAACCGCTGATCTTGGAGACCTGAAACTTGGGGAGTGTGTGTGTTATGACGTAGGCATCCGATAAGAAAGGATTTTCCGAAATTCCACCCCTTAGGAGGTGAAAATGGAGACAAAGTTTGTATGGGACAACGTGATTCCTTGGTCCTTTTTCGACGTCTACGCGGACGAAGTCGCGGGCAAAAGCTAGTAGAATTATAAAATATATCGTCAAACATAATACGTAAGTGGCTTTTAAATATATACTAGCGACCCGCTCCGGCTTCGCACGGCTATATTATGCATGTATTATACATATAAACCTTCCTCTTGAATCACTCTATCTATTAAAAAAAAAACCGCATCAAAATCCGTTGCGTAGTTTTAAAGATCTAAGCATACAAAGGGAAATAGGGACGGCGAAAAGTGACTTTATTTTATACTATGTAGTGATAGTGATTTCGTGTGGTTTCCATTTAGAGGAAAGGGTACTGGCGCTCTCTCCATACAAACGTAGTCTATGTGCTGTGTTTCCACCGGACCTTACCCGGAAGCATGTGACGCATTAGAACTTGAATACAGCTAGTGACAATTATTATCACCGATACGTGCAGAGGATCCTGACTCTACCATCCAGAGGAAAGGCGGTGCCGATTGAACTATAGGTAAGTGGCCATCGTTTTGTTTCTCGCCCATAAGTGTGTAAATGGTCCTTCAGTGCGTCAAAGTCAAATTTCTTTATTCATTTCGATTCTTATGTATATTACATTGATCACATTGAAACGTCTTAAAATACGCGCGTGAGAAGTTATACTTCTTTGGCATTATTAAAAAAAAAACTCGTCCGGCAAAAAACTCGTCCGACAAAAAACTCGTCCGACAAAAAACTCGTCCGACGAAAAACTCGTCCGACAAAAAACTCGTCCGACAAAATACTCGTCCGACAAATATAAATAATTAATTACATTAAAATAATTATGTAGTAGTAGTACCGCAGATGACAGCTGTCATCTTGCGGTTTGCGGACAACTTCATGGTGAGAATTTTGTGTGACGCTTTTGTAAAATTTCACTCTCATCATTTTTTCATAACGCGCCTAAAGAAGTATAACTTCAAAAATATTTCTGTTACTTAAGAGGAAAGGTACCCGGCGCTCTGTCCATACAAAGCTATTTTAGTGAAAAAACCGTCTGTACCTACTACCTTATGGGATTTATGCACCTACCTAAGGTTTATGACAATATAAATCTTGTAGGTACTTGTTTTTTCTTTACAATCGCCGTAAAATTGAAAAAGCTCAAAAAAAGCATCGTCCTTTTTTTTAGGATTTTCACGATTTTTTTCTATCGAAGCAAATCACTCTAATCGTGTTTCGAAGTGTATGAAAATACAAAGCATTTCTTCACCTTTACGACAGTAGGAATATCATTTTATGTATTTTAGTGTTTGATACCCAAAAACTGTTTCTAAGACACCTCTATCGCACTTCTGGTTACAACTTTGGCTTAAAAAAAATATAGGTACCTACTACCTACACAGTAAACATAACCTGACAGAAATTGGATTGTATAAATACAATGTTACCTATTTAAATAGGTACATAATGTTAAAAAGGTACATAATAATTTAGTTCATCAATTTTCACCCTATTGGCACATGTAAGGTTAAAAATCCCTTTTAAGGTAAAAAATAAGTTTCAAAAAAGCTTTACTTATCCATCGACGAATTATGTAGGTCAGGGTACGAAGCCTGAAGCTGCATATAAAGTTCGGATAATGATGGTTACGGAAACTGCAACCTACACGAACCAATATTGATACAAAACATTCGCAGACTTTGTAAAGTTAGCACAATTTGTACGTTAGGGCCCGTACATTACGAACCTCTTTATTAAATTGACAGACAATTTATTAATTTAATGTTTTTTAATATTTATTTATTATTACTAGCTGTCCTGGCAAACGTTGTTTTGCCATACCAAAAAAAATAAGAAATTAAAAAAAAAAAATTGTGTTCGATTTTCAGACCTAACGAATATACATATACTTACACAAAAAATTTCATACAGATCGGTTTAGCCGTTTAGGTGGAGTTTGGCAACTAACGGGATAAAGGGAAGGCATTTGCCCTGCAGTAGGACAGAATAGACGAATTAAAAAAATTACAAGACCTACTAAATCTTCTGAACTTATTATGAGACATGGCCGCTCTGATGCCGCGTCCATCTGCCTGAACGCGATTAACCCAAAAACTATGAATGGATTTTCATTTACCATAACAAAAGCCTAGTTGTGGCTAGATGGCGCTGGATGCAAGGTCCTGCGATATTAACTATAACATTATTAATATGTGTAAGATGTAAGAAGTTTAATTCAATCGATTTCTTGTCATATTGCACGCGTCTCTATGTGCTAATTTCATTTGTAATGCGTACATTGTTTTAGTTGTGGGTCTATGTTAATTGTTTGTACCTTTATACAATAGGCAGGTCATCTAGAGGTCAGTAAAACAACTAACATGAAGGTCAATTTTTCATTCAGGTATATTGTTCACACCAATGTGAACTATACTAGACGCCAAACTCTACCAAAGTTTCTGTCCCGCGAAGTCATAAATCCGTGAGGGTAAGGAAAGCACAGTCGACACGTAGGTACTTAGACTGCAATTATTATTTGAACAAACCAAGAATTTGAATTAAATGTTAATTTGTATAAATTGCTAATTTGACGAATCGCGAACCAAACAAACAGCGAATGTAGAAGAAATTGAGAAATTAAAAAATAAATAAATAATAATGATAAATATTGCAGGACATTCCACACATCGCCATCTAGCCCCAAGCTAAGTAACTAGACTTGTGTTATGGGTGCTAGACAACGGATATACTACTTATATGTCTTTTCTTTTGTAAATATACACTTAGAATACTTATAGAAAGCCAGACCACAGACAAATATCTAAGCATAAATACTTGCCTCTAATAGTCTAAAATAATCGAACCCGCAACCCTGTGTTTGGCAGTCCGGCATGGTGACCATTGTGCCAACTGGGTCGTCAAAATTGTACCAACTGCTTGTAATTCAGATTATTAGATCAGGGCAAAAAAAGCACACAATTACTTTATTCCGACTACAAATTGTAATTCAAAGATAGATAATTTTATTTCTACAACATAGAAAAGAACCTACGATATTTATACACAAGGTAAAGTAATAGCTAGAAAGTATTAGTAGATAAGATTTTATTTCAGCATTATATAAGTATTAAAAATATTGCCGGTGACGCTAAGTTTTGAGGACACTACAGTCACTTAAACGCGTAAAAATATACTCTTTCGACTTCTTGTGCATTACACCTTGTTACAATGTTCCTAAAAATGTTAATAAGGGACAAATTTTCCAAGATAAACATCACTTACGAAGGGAAATTGCAGAAGATAGGCAACTTTTTCATTAGGGTGCCTACTTTTCCATTACATTATTTTATTGAAAACAAAGCGGGAGATTATTACGTGAACAAAGAAAATTATAATAGAATGGAACAATACAATTTTATTAAAAACCCTTTTCAGGATTTCGACTTAATTCAATTTTGTCAATCCTTTTTTCTTTAGTGAATAGATAGACTAAAGCACAGCGCTCACTATGAAGCATCAAGTCTCAAGCTCACGCATTTCTAAAATGCGCTTGATAAGACACTTCTTCACCGATGAGTACTTCCGATACACAAGGTAATAATAACTTTTCAGACAGTGTCATGTTTCAGACCTGCTCGATTGATCGTGTTCTGAGCTCTTTATAATTCAAAGTGTTTCAGAATCAGGTATCCAAATACGTATTGATTTTGTATTAAAAAGTAACTCGAGGATGGACAATCAGAACAAAGACAGAATACGAATATTCTGTCTTTGTTCTGATTTCAAGAGACCCATAATAAATTCGAAAACTTTAGATCGACCGTTGTTATTTGCTTTGAAGGAAACAAACAACGAAATAAGTACGTTCTTGCGAAATAACTTGATATTTTGATCTAAACTTATTATTTACTGCGGATTAATTAATAAAGTTTAAAGAGAAGTAGATTCTAGTTAGAGATCGAGACATGATAGACGTCAAATCAACTCATAATTTTGAAAATAAATCCTACTAATATTATAAATGTGAAAGTTTGTGTGTGTGTATGTATGTTTATTACTCCTTCACGCAAAAACTACAGGACCGATTGCGATGAAACTCAGTATCTAGATAGCTGGAGGCCTGGATCAACACATAGGCTACTTTTTATCCTGATACTCCTAAGGGATCGGGACTTACGCGGGTGAAACCGCGGGCCGCAGCTATATCAAATAAAAAGTACCTATAATTTTGATTTATGTAAATAAATGTGTAGGTACATAAACTGATAGATCTACGTCCTTAATAAGTAAATAACGTTTTCAAAGAAGTAGGTAATTTATTTACTTTGAATCTTGTTTTTTTTAACACAAATATGCTCTGTCTTTTACACAGATAAAAAGCTCAAAGCAAAATACCTAAAATTGGTAAAAAATACGTGGAAAATTAGATATTTGTGTTGTTATGTATACCGTTTGAAGATTACATTTTGAAGATTTTTCCTTTAATTTAGTGTTATTTTAATACGAAAATTCCTTGTTGTGTCATCACTACATAGTATAAAATAAAGTCACTTTTCGCCGTCCCTATGTCCCTATATCCCTATGTATGCTTAGATCTTTAAAACTACACAACGGATTTTGATGCGGTTTTTTTATATTAAACTAGCTGCGCCCCACGGTTTCACCCGCGTTAATCCAATGAAAATATATGACGAAAAACGCTGAGCAATTTCACAGATGTCAAATTGACATCTGTCACTTTGACATCTGTCACTTTGACATCTGTCACTTTGACATCTGTCACTTTGACATCTGTCACTTTGACATCTGTCACTTTGACATCTGTCACTTTGACATCTGTCACTTTGACATCTGTCACTTTGACATCTGTCACTTTGACATCTGTCACTTTGACATCTGTCACTTTGACATCTGTCACTTTGACATCTGTCACTTTGACATCTGTCACTTTGACATCTGTCACTTTGACATCTGTCAATTATTCGACACTTTTCGTTCCATTTTAGACAATTCACACAATATCTTTATAAATTATAGCCTATGTTCTATTCTGATGTATAAGCATTTTTTTTGATTATTTTTAATTTAAAAAAAAGACGTACTTTTATTTTAGATAAAGTAACTAAACTATACTAAATAACAATTAAATAACGAAAACTTAAATTAATTAAATAAACTACCTACTTTACTTACACTAAATTAAAAGTCCAAATGGGGATCCCTAGGAAGTGTGCCCAAAAGGCTGGCAGCGTTACCACGTTGGATGGCGATGCTTATCCGTTGTCCGAGGTACGAGCCAGCCCTTTGGTCACCCGAAGCTAAAACTAGTAATTTTGAAACTTCTTTATAAAATTTTAAGGCGTCTGGACCCCAAGGACCAAGTGTCTCCGTTGCAAACGGCAGAAATATGTATCCATCACCGATAGAAGCATATTTCCGTCGCTTCGTCACTTCCGCCGCTGCAGCCGCAGAGCCCGTGGAGTCGATCAGTTAAGTATCTTGGCACTTACCTCGATACTAAGCTCAACTGGTCTGAAAATACCGCTAAGCTTAATTTGAAAGGTATTAAAGCCATAAAAGCCCTAACCCCATTGTTAAATAGACGCTCACGATTAAGCAGCCACACAAAATTAAGAATATATTGCACCCTAGTCCGGCCTTGCATAACATACGCATGCCCTGTCTGGAGCAGCACTTGCAAAACAAACATTGAAAAATTACAATTAATACAAAATAAAGCTCTTAAATATGCCTGTAGTACGCCTTTCCGCACTAATTTACGTAAGTTACACTTGCATTTAGGACTACCGCGAATAGACGCTTATGTCTATAAACTCTCGGAAAAATTCTACCTACACAAAAATCGCTGCAATGACAATCCACTTATTAAAAACATTTGCAAAAGTCGCATCAACAACATCTCTTATATCGATAAATATAATCGATATAAACTGCCCCATCACTTATTCTTAACTGAGTGCAATGATTAGGCTGCGTCGCAAGCGTAAGCGCGGGCGAGCTACTACCCGCGGGCCGCGTGCGCCGTCCTCGCTCGTTTTACCGAGTCGGTATCGAGCGGTGGCCGGGGCGCGCACCGACTTAAGCGGATCGCTTGCGCTTGCGCTCATGACCCCTCCATATTGCTCGAGACCACTTCTCGCTGCTTGATGCGGACGGCCGACTGGCACATATTTATTTTCATCTACCGCCTTTTCTTTTATTTGGCATCTTTTTCTATTAATTTATTTGTACATGCTTTGTGAATTGTGATGCTAATCTAAAGCTACTCAACTGTTATCCAACAGTTTTTGTAGGTTAAAACCTACTGCATACAATTAATAATTATTATCCTACCTGCCCAATCTAATTTAATGCACAAGTAATAAGTTTATATGTAAGTGTTAGCTTGTTAAACAATCTAAATTATTTATGTTCCTTGTACTGCTAGGATTAAACTTACACTAGTAATTGTACATAGGTTAACCATTATTATTTAATAAAGATATTTTGAAATTGAAAAATTGAATTAGCCGCAGAGCCCGCCTCCCTGGAGGTGGAGCTAAAATGTGAATGTATAAGCTATATTATTGTAAAGTTTCATTAAAATCCATTCAGTAGTTTTTGCGTTAAAGAGTAACAAACATCCATACATCCATACATACAAACTTTCACGTTTATTAGTAGGATAGAGTGATTAAAGAGGAAGGTTTTTAGATATCATACATGCATAATACAGCCGTGCGAAGCCGGGTTGGGTCGCTAGTAGCTTATACAAATGACTTAGGTATGTCGAAAAAAGATAACATGTAACTTGTGGAGAATGAACTCACACAATAACTATATTAAAAAATTAACAATTTTATTTATTGAGCGGTATTGACTTAGTGGTAGATATCTACTAGATATAATTACTTAGATTACTATATAAACTTTTTTTTTTAATTTTGTTATTTTTAGGGTTGGCAGGTATTTTTTCTTGAGAGTATATTTTTCCACCTACAAACTTTCTTTAAAGTTTGGTGGATTTTTTGTAATCTTTGCCTATTTTCTTTTAATAAACGATTTATTTGTTTTTATTTATTTATTTTATCTCAACTTTCATTCCAAAGGTCGTGGGCTCGAATCCCAATCAGGGCGGTGAACCAATGGTTTTTTTAATCGGTGAAGAAAAAAAACATCGTAATGAAACCGGCGGCATAATAAGCTCCAGACGTATTGACAAGTTCTTTCCTCTGGACATGTCCAGAGGAAAGAACTCAGCTTAGCAACTCAGCAAAGAACTCAGCTGAGAGGGTAGTAGAAGCAAGCCTACTTCATCATCACGCAAAAAAAGACCCTAAAGAGGTCTGTTACAGGAAAACAGCCCGTATGCGAGTACAAAAGTGTCCCTTTACTTATAGGCGATAAGCATTTTGCGTTTAACCCCTATTTACTTTAATAGAAACTATGAAAGGTACAAAACGTTCTTAATAATAAACATTAAGAAAGCTTTTGTTACTTAAAATGTATTTTGTCACTTTTGCACACCTGTCATATGTATACAGGGTTATTGGAAATTAATTGACACGGCGTTAAGGGCTTCTTCTGTGCACCTTAATAAACAACTTTTGTTCTACGACTTTTGTCGAAACTTAATACATATCCCAAAAAAAATATTTAAGTGTTTCTCGTACTGTCTGGTAATTTTCTATGTCTATACGGCAAGTGTGCGCGCGCGATCGGCACGGGGCGCACTGCGTGCGACCCGATCGGGTTGTACCATACTTACTATGATTGATTCTGTGACGTAGACGTAGAGTTGAGTATTATTTGAACTGTTGGATTTAATTTTTTATTTTTGTATGGAATATTTTTATAATGAATTTCCAAAAGTCGTAGAACAAAAGTTGATCGTTAAGGTGCACAGAACAAGCCCTTAACGCCGTGTCAATTAATTTCCAATAACCCTGTATAGTGCAAAAGTGACAAAACACATTTAACTAAAGAAGGCTTAGTATCCTACTAATATTATAAAATGTCAATGTTTGTTTGTTAATATGTGTGTTTGTTAGTTCTTCTCGCAAAAACTACTGAATTATTGCAATGAGACTCGGTGTGTAGATAGCTGGAGACCTGGATTAACACATAGGCAAACATGAACATTGAACATGGTTACTTTTTTATGTTAATATAATTCCTTCATTCATCTCAAAATATTAAAATGAAAAAACACAAATAAAAATTAAAAACATACATACACATCACAAATAAAAAACACCGTCCAGAGCGTCTCCACGCGGTATCGTCCCCAAGAGACTGGCGGCATTCCCTCTCTGGATAGCCAGCCTCACCCTTTGAGTGAAAAAGCCGCCACCAGCCCTTCGGTCACCTGATGCTACACATATAGGCAATTTTTTTACCCGATATTTACATGGGATCGAGACTTACGCGCGTGAAACCTTAAGGCGCAACTATAATATGTTAATAAAGAAGTGGTACATCTTAAACCACATTTTACGATCTCCGTTCCTTCAGTTTAGATACTTTGACGTAGGTCAACCAGTCATAGGTCCACCGTTTCCAAGACAAGATTTAGGTGACATAACCAAACGTTAGAGAAACAAGGGTTATCTTAATTGCGTATACTCCTTTGAATAACATATTGCTATGTTACCACAAGCACACCCTTCGTTACTAATGGTTCCATTGATGGCATTTGATAGTAATTTCGTTAACGAAATAGGAATAAACTCTAACTTGAAACTGGTAACATTTCGCCATTCCGTTATCGTACAGCAAGAGAATGGCGTAAGTTAAAAAAACATACGCAAAAAGAGTTTTAGATGAAAAAAAAAAATAGTCGGACAACAAATAGTCGTCCGACATTTGTAGTCCAACAAATAGTCGTCCGACATTTGTCGTCCAACAAATTGTCGTCCGACATTTGTCGTCCGTCAATAGTCGTCCGACAAATAGTCGTCCGACATTTGTCGTCCGTCAATAGTCGTCCGACAAATAGTCGTCCGACATTTGTCGTCCGACATTTGTCGTCCGACATTTGTCCTCCGTCAATAGTCGTCCGTTAAAAAATACCATATGTACGTCTTAATACACTCACAGCCAAATTAAAAACAGTAGGCCCAGGCATACATTTTCGCCGCGCCGTAGAGAGGGGATAGCTGTCTACTCTCCATCCGTCTTACGCTTTTTCGATCAGGTCACGTGTCCTGACGCGAGTTTAAGATTTTATACCCATTACAGAAAAAGTGCTCAACGCCGCTAAAGAAGTTTTCACTTCAAAAAATCTTTCAGGACATTAAATATTGCAGGAGTTGCCTGCATCTGTCTTTCCTGACATGTACAATTTGGGGGTCTTTAAGTTGCGAGTAAATAGGTATTTTCTAGGAAAGAGTGCTACATCGCCGCTATTCGCCACCTACCATGTGATAGTGGTCAAACGCTGAACTAGCATTTAAAAAACCGGCTATGTGCGTGTCGAGTCACGCGCTATGTAGGGTTCCGCATTTAAATGACGCAGGAGGCTGAGCGTTGGCGAATGATTCCGAGCCTGACTCCACATCACTCATCGTAAACAATTAAAATAAGAATGCCGATAGTCTTCTCAATATTGAATTTCGCAAAATCAACAATCGGACTTCAAAAATAACCAGGGCCTATATTCACTAAGGTTCAAGTCGTTGGGTGCGCGTGATTAGGGTCAGAGTGGGGGCATTTTTTGTATGGAAATCTCGTCCGACGACTTGAACCTTAGCGAATAGCACAGGGATCCGTCCGATTAATCGAGATTATAATCTCCAAAATACCGCGCGCCAGGCACTAGGCACGGCGACGACCAGCAGCAGACTGCCCCGAACACGAGCCTACAGCTCTTTTTATCCTGTTGCTTAGCGTCATCGCCCCGCCAGTCGTTTCACAACTTTTATTATTTCAAAGTACTTCGAAACGTACACTGAATTAACGAAGTTTCTATGCACGAAAACAGATGGCGTTGCTAAATCTGCGACAGGTAGAACAACGAATCATCGGATAGCGGAAATAGGTAAGGATGGTTTGCGCATGTACGGTCGGCTGCATAATTGCAGACCCACCGTAGAGCTCCAAAACGGCTGGCAAAAGAATATTTTCAACACAAGCAAGGTTCTAGACACCTGCTTTAGTTGAAGTTTAAAGTCTTCTAACTCATCAATTAATCAAACAAAAATTATTAGAATGCAAACATTCCAATAATAGTCATTTTCGAACTCTACCGAGGGCTGCAATTATGCAGCCGACCGTACCTACTATCGCGGACAGAATTACTACAGCCAAATCGTCATATACTTTACCCCCGTTTAATATTTTGCCTAACCCCCGCAAAACATTCCTTTTGGGGGTCATATGCAAGCCTAGTTTGTCATGAATTAACACACAAAAAAAGAAACACGGAAATCGGGCAACATTAGAAATACAAAAGCTATCTTTTTTATTTTAAAATTTTCAAAGTACCGTCTAAAAATTTCAATCTCTCTGTTTATTAACCTTCGAAACTACTTATCATAAATTAAAATGAGAATACGCTATACAATAATTGAAGGTTAATTCCCAAACAATTTGGAATAGAATCTACATTTATTTTAATTAATTTCTTGTAAGTCGATGACATTTTATTTTCTCTTTAACGGAAAGCTTTCCGATCTTGTTGAGCTGCAGGGAACTTTATAATTAAATAAAGTTCAACTCTTACTGTAATCACTAGCACTACATAGTATAAATTTTATACTATGTGGTGCTAGTGATTTGTTTTATACTATAAAACAAAGTCGCTTTATCTGTCCCTGTATCCCTTTGAATGCTTAAATCTTTAAAACTACGCAACGGATTTGGATGTGGTTTTTTTTAATAGATAGAGTGATTCAAGATGAAGGTTTATATGTATAATACATGCATAATATAGCCGTGCGAAGCCGGGGCGGGTCGCTAGTAAAAATAATTAGTGCAGGACATACACGTTCACATTCACAGACGGATAATTTTTTTAGGGTTCCGTACAAAAAGGGTCAAAACGGGACCCATTTACTAAGACTGTCCGTCCATCTGTCTGTGAAGAATTGAAATTTTCCACAGCTGATGTATTTGCTGCCATAACAACAAATACTAAAACCAGAAAAAACAATGTTTTTTAAGCTATGGCATAGTTTTTATCGCGGGCTTTGATCGCGGCGACCGAATCAAGAAATTCCGTAACGAAAATAAAACCTAACATCCCCCACTCCGCCTACCATGTTTGAGTGTGTTTTTAAGAATTTTAGGTTATTTTTATGTTTACCATTTTTTGGCAATATTACTTTGTTAATTATACTCCCAAAATGGCAGGCAAAAGACATTTACAGCCTCGTCTGACATATATTTTTTAGGGTTATTTGCATTAAAATTTGTTTTTGCGTCGGGAGTTAAAAACAGAATATCGCTTGTCCGACTCGCACTTGTCCGGTTTTTTACTAGGTATTCTTATTTCGTTCTTTTAAAACTGTCAAAGATTTCAATGAAACTATATGAATATTGAATAAAAAAGGCTAAATCGGTTGACTGACCGACACTGCCCTCGATATTAATGTAGGTTGAACCGCAGGTTGAACTCTTATATGACATATTCAGGTCATATGAAAAAATGACTTGATATTCTTAGCAACATGCATAACTTATTGTTTTAATCTTTATTAATCACTAGCTGCGCCTCGCTGTTTCAAAACAATTAAAAATTTAGTTTAGTTTTTCTTTACATAATTATATTTTTTCCTTACCATTAGAGTATTTTGTTTTTAACCCCCGACGCAAAAACAAATGGAAAACCCCTAAAAAATATTGTATGTCAGACGAGGCTGTATAGGTTAAAAGTCTTTTGCCTGGCCGTTTAGGAGTAATTAACAAAAAAATATTGCCTAAAAAAATAGTAAACATAATACAAAATTCTTAAAAACTTTTTATTATTTTAACAAGTCTTTTTTCTATTCGCAACTGTGATAAAAAAACGTTGTACGATACACGTGTAGATTGATCTTTGTATCTCGGCTTTGTTAAACGCCCTCGCGTACCGCTCGCGCGTGTTAAACCGCCTCTATGCAAAGATCAATTTTCCACACTTGTATCGCAATGTACTATTGCTGGTTCGGTAACCGGACGGTTACAACTTTTTATCCCAGTAGTTTGATAGGCCGAACTACTATGGTTTTCGCAATGACACCTGCACTACATCATCATGATCACGGTCCCTGCAATGGGATCGAAACGTCACTGTAAGATCTAATAATAAAACGAGAGACACACAAAAAACTCCGTAACGACGTAAGACAAAATTCTATCAGAATATCGTAAAATAAAATTTGAAAATGTATTTTCTACGCGCCAATTTAATAACTAACTAAGTAGTCAAATTACGAACCCTTTTCACAAGACCAAAAAACCTTATTACAATAAAAACAAACAGAACAAACATTCCAACGTAATCAAACATCGCTTCCCTTCGTTAAAATTATAATTATCTACTCACAGACCGTACCCTTTCATAAATACATTCGTTAAATAATATGATCCTACAAAAACTTAACATTAAAATAGCCAAGGGCCGAGCCCACAAATGCAGTGCCACTGTGTGCATCAACCAAGCAATACGTACACTAAAGTTCGCCGTCTACCAGAGCATGCTAAAAACGTACAAAAATCGGTCATTCTGCCTAATACTTTATTTTTGCCGTACATTATCGCATTTAGGCGGACAATGTCCTGTTTTCAAAATGTCCCTTTACCATTTTGCAAAAGGTCCCTTTTCTAAAAGGTCCCTAAAGAAAAATGTCCCCATAAGTCTTTTTTATCTTTCACACATCACGTTTATACAAATGTGATGCCAAACTTTCATATAGAGAAGGACATTAGGTATAGTCAAAATGGTTTAAAAGTTTTATGAGACTAGACAAGCAAATACTAGTCAGTATGTCTAGATCGCTTTATGACTAAATCTCGATACGACTACATCGCGTTATGGCTAAATCAACTAGAGTAGGACGCCTTACATTTGCAAAGACATATCCAAATTGATCGAGCCGTTTGTCTGTAAAGTCATACAAAAGTAGGATGAGTCTGAAAAGTTTTTGTCCCACTGCCTTCTTCTTGACGCATCTCTCGAAGGCCCTCGTTTATTTGGAGGTCTTTGAGTCACGAGCGTGTATAGGTATCTTCTAGGAAAGCGTGCTAAATTTTAGACCACATCGTCATTTACCATAGTGTAAGGCAGTGGTCAAACGCTGGGCAAAAAAATGCCAATTTTTTTCGGATATCTTTTAATTCTATGAGAGGTTACATAATTATAGTGGGCGTGGACTTTTAGCTGAAACTGCCCTTTCCCACACTGCGCTAGTACTGTATGTACTACTAATAGAAGGCATTGTTCATATGGCCACACCGCACTTCGATGACTCAGTGCTTCGAAGGTTTTGAAGGCTTAATAACAATGTTTAAAGCATCTGTAATTAAATCGAGAGTAATCAACAGTTGTCATCGCTTATTTTAATTAAAAAATAATAGTAAGGCGGTGGCAGAGGGCACAGCGAGCGGTGGCAAGGAGTATGCGTGGTGGATACCTTTATTAATTATCTTCAATTTAGGACGCAATAAATTAAAAATGTGATTTAAGTGTTCGGTTTTCGAGATGGGCCGAAAATATATAAGATCGATTTTTGTGGTTGGTTAATTGATCATTTTTAGAATTCGTTATTTATTAGTTATTTTTAGAATTATTCCTAAAGGTGTTCGCACACTACTACAAGGGATTTGTATAAAAACGTCACCCACAAATGAAAAATATATAAAAATCGGAAATAATCGCCTCCTAGAAATATTTTTTAGCCAAAATTGCATATTCCAATATTTAACCGTGACGAGGTTCAAACTCGCGACCTTCTTCTTACCTTGCAGACGCACTACCAACCAGTGTGCTATTTTGCCAATTTTGAGTGAGATTCTTGCTATGCTTTTAACTTGTTTTTTTTAACCGATTTAAAAAATCCATTGATGGTTTTTTTTACCGTGACACTTTTTACCCAATATTACCGAGATACTTTTTTGGGAAGCCATGAATTTATTATTCAAAAGTATTGAATTTTCAATATGCGAACAGCTGTGATTGGCATATATTTATGTCTTAAATAATTAGTGTTTTAAACTTTTGAAAGACTTAACTTTGAGAATTTTTCTGTTTTACTTTTTTTTTTTTAACTTTTTTCAGTCTTCTCGCGACCATGACTATTGTAACATAGTCGAAACGTCGAGGTAAGAGGAATAAAAATAAAAAATACGCGATTAAGACCCGGGAAAATAATTTACTATGAATTAGTGTTTTATCCCTGTTGTTGTTCCAAATGAATAAATACGATTGGAGGTTCGTTTAAACTGGCTATTTTCAATCAATTTAAGACATGAATAAACAATAAAACATTAGATAGACCTATTATCTCCACTATTATCCGACCATAGTAGACAATGACATAAAATGGGCATCACAAGTCGGCATGTCGAATATAAATTATTATTTTATGTAGAAAGCTGTTGTGTATGGGTTCCATGTTGTGTGATGATGATGATGACTGTCTAAATTACGTCCAGTGTGGTTTATAGGCGCTACGGCTTTATGAATAAAAATGACGGAATAAATAGCTGAGATAAAATCAAAGGAATTGTAAAATGTAGGGTCTGTTTTCGAACGTGTCTTGGAGCGTCATAATAATAATATTAATAAAGCCCGCAGGGCACCTTGAGGCGAGGTGACGGGGAGTAGCGACCCCGCGGTCCCGAGTGCTCCTGGGGGAAGCAACCGTTCCTCATCTCCGGCTGGCCTTAGTTGGCTGATCGGAGTGAACAATGACGAGGAAGCGGTCCCCCGCCTCTGGCTTGCCTTAACCGGCCGTCCAGAGTGGAGTCGCAAGAGTATATTCGAAGGATATATGCCATACGTAAGTGAGTGGGCCAGGTAGGCTGGACCCTCAGGGAGCCCGTGACCTGAGTTTAAAACCCAGTGCGGCGTCACTATCCTTTAGCCACTCTCGTCCCTGTTGCTGTAATTTACTCAGCCGATTAGGGTGGCCCAGTTTGAGAGTTGGCGAGTCTCCGCCTGCCACTTTTACATGTTTGTTGAACATTGTTACGGCAGGTGCCATAGTACCCATAGTTCCCCAGTATCCAGTCCACTATCATCCCATCACAATAGCCCAAGTAGTAGTTTTCTCCTGTAGTTTATCAATAGTTCTATTCAAACCGGAGATTGTCCTTGGCTGCATTTTATGGTGCAGACAGGGATAATCGCCGGTTTGATGTCCACATCATACTCTACGTGTTGGCTTCGGCCCCACGCATGCCTTCCAAAGGTCCGGGACTCCATAGTCCCGTGATATAGGACATATTAATAAATTAACTAAAACATTACCGTGCTAGATCATGGAACAAATAACATCACCCCCTAGAGAAAGTCATGGTGCAAAGTACTTGGCAACATGGACTTTGTTTTAAATATTTGTGGGAGAGTCCAGGATAATAAAGAGAAAATATGAAAGAGAAGCCCCTAAACTCTAACACAGAGTTCAGCGGACTGACTGACGGACACAGCTAAACAAGCAAACAAACAAACAATCATTTTAGGCTTAATTTGGGCTACGACTAGATGCATTTTAACCGAATTCTGAAAAATTAAGGAGAATTTTATACCATACTAGCGACCCGCTCCGGCTTCGCCCGACTATATTATGCATATTATACATAAAAAGATTCCTCTTGAATCACTCTATCTATTAAAAAAAACCGCATCTAAATCTGTTGCGTAGTTTTAAAGATTTAAGCATACATAGGGATATAGGGACAGAGAAAGCGACTTTGTTTTATTATACTATGTAGTGATAGTGATAAAGGTGTATATTTTTATTTAATTAATTTTTATTTTTTATTATACCTGTTTTCATCCGGCATTTGAATCCCTAAAATATTTCACAAGAAATGTATTTTCAAAAATTGCATCGCGACGAAATAAGTATGCATTTTATCTACTACATTTATGTATACATTTTTCTTTGAAACTATTTTCTTTTCGCATATTATTTTTAGTGTCACAACTTTTGTGTGTCAAGTACCTAGTAAGTAGTTATATGCCTTTATAATAATATCAACCTGCCTCATCAAGTTAAGGTGAAAGGGTACCTGCGCGCTCTCCATACAAACGTAGTCGACTGTTTCCTCCCTGGATAATGACACTAGCACAAATATTTTTGTGCCATAAAACCTATAACAGCCATGACTATGCCCCTATGTTTTGTATTTTTTGATTTTCTAATCATCATAGAAATAAAGATTTAAAAAATAAAAAAATAAAAAATAGGGGCATAGTCATGGCAATTATAAGTTTTATGCACCAAAAACATTTGCTCTAGTGTCAATATCCAGGGAGAAAACAGTCGACTACGTTTGTAATAGTTTGTATGGAGAAAGCCCCCGGTACCCTTTCCTCTTAATGAACCAAATACTGAGGTAAGTACAATAAAAGTAAGTATCAATCGTATAAAGAAAGTGGTACACGATTTGTCATAGATCGTGTCCCGTAGATTAGAGATCATGATATTACTAACGGTACCCTAATATAATAATCTAAATGGTTGCTCATTAAATTATTGTTTACATTGATTAATGATTTATTTTATTTAGAAGCGGCGTATCTATTTGTTTCATTGTTTTGTTTACTAAACTAAAAATGACACACGGACAGACAGATGAACAAGAAATTGATTATAATAGGATTCCTTTTTTACCTTTTGAGGTAGGTACCTCAAAAATTACCATTCAACCATCGAGAAACGTTTTTAAAATCTTTATAAAGCTGAAGAGTTTGTTTGTTTGAACGCGCTAATCTCAGGAACTACTGGTTCAAATTGAAATAATCTTTTTGAGTTAGATAGTCTATTTATAGAGGAAGGCTATAGGCTACTTTTAATTTTGATTTTCCCACGGGATCGGGACTTACGCGGGTGAAACCGCGAAGCGAAGCTAGTCGGTTATAAGAGTAGGGGAGGTTACTTTCATAAACCAAGATGTAACGTCATAGAAGCGTCATAACGTGTTACAAATGAAAGAAAATAGGATGTAGTTAATCTAAATAACTTTAGGTGAGACCAAGTTGTTTTAGCTAATTTTTTTTTTTTGGAAAGGAGTTTTGATTATCTAATGTTATTGTGGGTTATCGGGCCTTGCCTTAACTTTCTAAGAAAAAGATTGGATTAGCTACATCTCCGTCAGAATAACGTCGAATTGGTGCCTGATACAGCCTATACCCGACTTTTTTATATCTGAGAGCAAAATGCCCAATAGTTTCTAAACTTTTTCTATGTAGCCGGTTCCAAAATAAATTGGTCACATATTTTATATCGATTGTAGATAAAACGCCTTCACAATGCCACCGTTAGTCCTTCGTAAGTCGTAAGGCCCTAAAGTTTATTGATTGCATGTAATCATTTTAGTCCTAAATAAAATATGAAATCTTTCGTAGTTTTATGTGTCCCATTCCATATCACGGGGCTATGGAGCTTTGGAAGGCGTGCGTGGAGCCGAAGCTAACATGTAGAGGCCTTTTATAATAACAAGTTTAATAACAAAGTATGATATTGTGTATATCCAACCGGCAATTATCCTTGTATCATCACTACATAGTATAAAATAAAGTCGCTTTCTCTGTCCCTATTTCCCTTTGTATGCTTAAATCTTTAAAACTACACAACGGATTTTGATGCGGTTTTTTTTAATACATAGAATGATTCAAGAGGAAGGTTTATATGTATAATCCATGCATAATATAGCCGTGCGAAGCCGGGGCGGGTCGCTAGTGTACTATAAAATGCAGCCAAGAATAACCTCCGGTTTAGATATAACTATTGATGAAGTACAGGAGAAAACTACTAGAGCTACTTCAATTATTTTTATATGTGTAAGATAACGTACTTAGGTAATATCAGGAGACAAAAACCACTAAGTTGAAGACTGATAGAATATAATAATATCATTTTTTGTTCTATCTTTGTAAATGTTAGGGACCAAGTGATCAATTGGTCATTATACATAATGCCCGAGCATTAGGTATGAATAATGACCAATAAGAAAGTGCAAAGTGATTATAACTACTGAAATAATTATATTGCCTGGGCATTATACATAATGCCTGTCACCTATTGGGCAGAGTAATTATTCATAATGCCCGGACATTATGTATAGTGACCAAATAATCACTTGGTCCATAACATATATAAAAATCATAAATTATATAACATGGTTGAAACAGATTACTCATTTCAAGCATAAAAAAATAATCTAGATAGATAGCCTTATTTGTATAACACAGGGAGGAACATAGGGCACGATAATAGGTATACACAAAGTAATTATTAGAATAAATTCCAGTGTAATTAAAATAATTGCCAGTTAATTCCATAAACGGCACTGTCATTGGGATAGTTTAAAAGTCTGTTATAGAATTGAGTAGTTGCAATATTATGTTTTTATAATTTTACGTTTTTTTTATCTTGTTCCCGAAACCGCATACTAAATTTCATGAAAATCGTTGTAGCCGTTTCCGAGATCTAGAAATTCTTGTAGCTATATTATGTGTAATAACATAATATAGCTACAAGAATTACTTGTTTAAATATATTAGACTAGCTGCGCCCCGCGGTTTCACCCCCGTAATTCCCGATTCCGTGCATGGGAATATCAATATAGAAAGTAGCCAATAGCCTTCCTCGATAAATGGACTATCCAACACAAATATAATTTTTCAATTCGAACCAGTAGTTCCTGAAATTAGCGCGTTCAAAGAAACAAACAAACTCTAAAGCTTTATAATCACTACCTAGTATAAAATAAAGTCACTTTTCGCCGTCCCTATGTCCCTATTTCCCTATGTCCCTTTGTATGCATAGATCTTTAAAACTACGCAAAGGATTTTGATGCGGTTTTTTTTAAAAGATAGAGTGATAAAGAGGAAGATTTTAGATATAATACATGCTTAATACAGCCGTGCGAAGCCGGGGCGGGTCGCTAGTTTTAGTATAGATTAGATATTTCGATTTTAAACTTTGTCGTTTTCACGACAAACTGAAAAAATAAGTTATTGAATTTGATATCGCTTTTTGATATTGTTTTTTTTTAACAAATGAGACCAAAATTAGCGACGTAATAAGAGCTTTTACCACCATTCCATGAATGTATAGAAAAGAAAAACAAAAATGTCCGTTAACTTAATACTTCGCGCTGCCGTAATAGCTTACTGGACAGTCGACGTTAGGCCCTCGTTATTTATTGCAAGACCAATATTTACGTTGTCTAGTCTAGTTAACTATATTTCTTTGATAGTGAGCTGTTTATTTTAGTTCAGGACTTTGGAAAATAATATTCAGGGTGATTTTAGCCGGCACTAGTCAGGGAAGAGTGGAAAGAGGGGAGGGAGGCTTTTGCCTTGTAGTGGGATGGAATAGGCTTAAAAGAAAAAATAACTACTTTTCTCTTTAAAACATTTTTAATTACCTTCCGCCATATTACTTCTTCTTTTTTAGAGGTCTGTCGGTAGAAAAGTCTTTAACAGGGTCAGACTAAAACCGTATAGTAACTTTTTAATGTGTATCTATTTTATGTTTCTTTCTTGTGTATACTAACCCCCGAATACGTGTATTCTTTCTATTGAAGTCTACACTTAAATTTTAATTTAATCGCCACTTAACATTATGTAGCCTTTCAGTATTCGGGGGTAAATCAAATAAATAAGTACGTAATATTTTTTTACTTTTCAACAACAATTTGGGCCATTCACATTTAGTCTGAATGGCCCAAATTGAATCGACTTTGGGCCTTTTGATCGTAAACAAAAATTGAATAAGTACGTTCAATGACCCAGCCATTAAATATTATTAGAATTTTAAATTTTGCTAAAAGATAAGGTACAGTCAGGAGCAAAAATGTGTACAATGTTAACTCAAAATGCAGTTATTTTGTCAAATCATAAAGTACCTACAGCAATTAAAAGTCCACAATACTGAAGCATGCTAAGCCGTAATTTTTGTCCTTGTTGTCATTCCAAAGTCGACAAACGAGCGCAGAACCCTGTCAACAAATAAGAAAATTAATTAGCACTTAAACTAATTACGTGTTTAACCTCATTTACTCTGAAAATGCATGATCAGCATAACTTTACTGCTGGCACGGTTAATAAGCAGTTCTTCGAAAAAATGTTAATTTTAGAATGAGTACAAAAGACCATTAAAATTGTAGCCACGTCTCTCAGCACTCGATGGCGTTCACCCACTAATTTGTTGACAGTACATTTTAAACGCTTTTATTTTAAGCAAATAAGTGACTAGCTACTACTTTTAGAACAAATACTCGTTCCAAAGGTGTTTGAAGGGCCATTGATAAATTGTAAGACCAGTTGTCTTTACTTCTTTTGAAACTGCAGTTTTGGGTGGTTTTTAGGGTTCCTTAGCTCAAAAGGTAAAAAAAGTCATTTTCTTGTCCGTCTGTCTGTCTGACTGTGTGTCACCACTGATTTTCTCAGGAACGGATGAACCTTACAAGTTGAATTTCATACCAGATACTGAGCTCTATAGTCCTTATTAGTTGTATAAAAATCAAAGTCCTGAGTAAACACGATAAAAAATATGGGCAAATTTACATTTTCACAAAAACTTGTAAGTACCAAAATTTACCATAGCTTTTAACATTTTTTATATTTCGGAATTTTCCCTTTATTTTTCTACAAATGATATCTTATCTTATATAATGGGGGCTGACAAGTTGCCAGCAACACTTCGACCCAATGGGATCTTTTGTGTTTACCCCTACCTTGATGTTTCTTACTCTTTGAAGAAGTGGTCGATTAACGCGGTGATCCCACTGAGAGGAAGAAACCTATATTCCTCCGGTTTGGGATACGCATTCCCAAGGAGGCTCATACGCTTCGCTGCTAAGACGTCGCATTCACACAGTACGTGCTCCATAGTTTCCCTGACATCACCGCAGGCTCTGCAGTCATTATTTGAAGTTAACTTCATTTTTAAAAGCATGTCATTGGTTCCGTAATGTCCTGTCAAGGCACCAACCACAGCTCGTGCTTTGCTTCTACTGTTGTTCAATATAAATTTAGAAGCCCCTCTGGTGCTGCTACCTATGAATTTCCTCGAATGTAGCAGCCCTCGACTGATTTCCCACTCTTGCGTGTGTTTCTTATCAGCGTAATCCTTTACGGCCTTTATGATTGTGCATGCTGGCAGGCCCATACATGGTTCTGGTCCAAGCATAGCACTTGCCGATCCTGTCCTTGCTAGTTCATCAGCTTTCTCATTTCCTGTTATTCCTACATGGCCTGGGACCCATAGTAGTCGCAGCTTGTTCCTGCGGCCCAACTTGTTTAGGGTTTTCACCGCATTCAGGACCAATTTCGAGTTGACCTTGCAGGAATTTAAGGCCTTTAGTGACGCTTGACTGTCACTAAGAATGTAGATAGTCTTGTTCTCTACACTCATTTTCAGATTTTCCTCTGCGCATGCTATGATTGCATACATCTCTGCCTGAAAGACCGTAGTGTATTGACCCAAACTACTCCACAGTTGTAAAGATTCTGAGTAAATACCTGCTCCAGTACCAGACTCAGTTTTCGAACCGTCTGTGTACCAAATGAGGCAGTCTGCGTCTGGTGAGCGCAGTTGCTGTGTCCAGTCTTCCCTTGTGGGAACATGTATTTTAAAGTTTCTTTTGAAGATTTTGACACACGGCATAACGTCGCTAATCATATTCATCTTCCTTTGAAGCTCATCATTAAGCTCTATTTTTGTATGCCTCGTTGTGGGCCTATTGCAGTTAAAAGCGCCTGCCGTTTTTAGTCTGTATAAGGTTTTAATTGCCTCCTGTTGTATGAAGATGTGAAGAGGGGTTAAGTTTAGAATTATATCTAACGCTTTCGTAGGCGTAGACTTAAACGCTCCTGTGATAGCCATAGTGGCCATCCTTTGTAGTTTGCCTAATTCCTTTACGCATGATGTTAGTTTGGTTCTGGTCCACCATACAACACTGCCGTAGGTTAAAATTGGGCGAACCATAGTAGTGTAGATGAAGTACAGTACCCTAGGCTTCAGACCCCAGGTTTTGCCATACGCCGATCTACACATGTTGAAGGCCCTTATAGCTTTTTCTGTCACCTTCTTGGCATGCAGATTCCATGTGAGCTCCTTGTCTAAGGTCATGCCAAGGTATTTCACGTTGGTCGACCATTCTAACTCTGTGTCAAATAAAAGCAATTTCTTCAAACTGCTCAACCTCTTCTTTCTTGTGAAAGGAAGAATCGTAGTTTTGTTGGGATTTATGGTGAGATGGTTTTCAGCACACCATTCCTCCACGTCCTTCAAAGCCTGTTGCAGGAGATCCGAGACAATTTCCGGAAATCTACCATTGATCATGACAACTATGTCATCTGCATATCCCACAGCGTAGCATGCCCCTCTGTTTAGTTTGGTTAGGAGGGAGTCTACTACCAGACACCACAGTGTAGGTGACAATACCCCTCCTTGAGGGCATCCTTTTGTTGTTGTGGCGTGAATTTCATCTCCTAATAGAAATGACCTTATTCTCCTACCTCTCAGCATGAAGTCAATCCATTTACAGAGGGTAGGGTCAATGCCGTGTTCTTTGGCGGCTTTCATGATCGATTCGAATGTTGTGCGGTCAAATGCCCCCTCAATATCCAGGAACGCAGCCGCACAAATCTCTTGACCATCAATAGCATTCTCTGCTCTCGTGACTACATGGTGCAACGCGGTTTCGGTTGATTTCCCGGTTTGGTAGGCACATTGTAGCTTGTGAAATGGTTTCTTTGTCAGAGGCCCATCCCTTATGTATTGATCTACCAATTTCTCCAGGGTTTTTAGTAGGAAAGACGAGAGACTTATCGGACGAAATGATTTGGCCTCTTCATAGCTGTCCTTCCCTGGTTTCGGAATGTATGTTACCTTAACCTCCCTCCATATCTTTGGAATGTATCCAAAGGCTATGCAGGCCTTAAAAAGCCGCATCAGGTGCGGGCCTAGTGTGAGAAGACCTTTTTGTAGTAGTATCGGGTATATGCCGTCCGGACCTGGTGATTTAAATGGTTGAAAGTTTTGCAATACCCAACTCAGTTTTCTTTCTTCTACTACCTTTTTTGCAACATCCCAGTCTGCTTTTGTAGTTCGCAGATTTTGCTCCTCTACGGGCATGGGATCATCAGTGCCAGAATTATCATGAATATTACAGTCGGGAAAATGTGTTTCCATCATGATCCTTAGGGTTTCTTTACCAGATTCTGTTAGTCTCCCGTCATTGGTTCTAACAGCATTTAGAGTGTTACTTCTACTCACAGTCATTGCCTTTATCAATCTTGAACTTTCAGGAACAGAATTAATGTCCTTACAGTGAGATTGCCATGATTTCCTTCGTTCCTTGCGAACTGCCAGATTGTATTCGGTAAGCGCTCGCGAGTAATCTTTGAAACATCTCTTGGACTTGGCGTCGTTAAAGATGCGGCGAGTCGCCTGTCTTTTCTTTTCTAATTCTGGCGTCCACCACGGAACCTTAGTTCCTTTTATTGCTTTCTCTGGGCAGTTTGTGTACCATGCCGTTTTAATGGCCCGGTCAACCCGCTCAGCCTCAAGTTCAATGTCAACCGTAGACTTCAATTTACCTTTAACTGATCCTAACTCATTTTTTAATTCCTTAGTGTACGCATCCCAGTTAGTGTGTCTGGGATTTCTTCGCCGTACACTTGGAGTGGAGTCCTCTGTATCGTATCTAAAGCAGATATACCTGTGATCAGAACCACTAACTTCGTCAGACACACGCCAGTTAGTAATTCTCCTATAAATACCATTAGTGGCCATAGTTACATCAATTACTTCCGATCGCCTAGCCTCCACAAAGGTGGGAGCATTGCCCTTATTTAGTAAATGAAGTGAAGAGCTTACCAGATATTCGAAAAGTTCATCCCCTCTACCATTAGTGTCCGAGCTCCCCCAGGTGATGTGGTGGGCATTCGCATCGCACCCCATCACTAGCTCCAGGTTCTCCCGGCCGCAGAACTCGACTAGTTCCTTCATCCCCCTCATGCTTGTGGGCCGTTCTTCATTCGGGTAGGCGAGGTAAACAGAGGCCAGTACAACCGCCCTCCGACTTCGCCCTCCCCCCGTATAGACCTTGACCGCTGTAAGGTCCCTAGAACAAAGATCGTGTAAGGGCATAGCGTCTATGCCATTTCTGACATATACGCATGTCCTTACACCTTTATTAGTACAGTGGAAAATAGATCCCTCTCTACCCAAGCCTGAGACAACACCCTTGGTACTCATGTAAGGGTCCTGTATCAAGGCAATATCAAAATTATGTCCTTTAAGGTGACGCCCCAAGAGGGCCATCGCCGCTTTACAGTGATGTAAGTTAATTTGTACACACCTTAGTCCCGCCATTTTTGGTTCTTCGAAAATGGGGGGTATCGGCAGTCTATTGACTACCGCCTGCGTCCTCGGTCTCCTCCATCGTCTCCGTCTGCGAGAGCGGAGACGACAGGTTGAGGTCATCTAAGTCGTCCAACACATCATCGGTACGCTGGGAAGTGGCCGGAGAAGGGACTGAGCAGTCCCCGATGATGTCCTGGGGCGGCTCGTTTCGTAGCCTCGTGTCGCTCAGCAGCACCTGTGGAGCAAGTGGCGGAACCACTGCCCCTACGCTGGCGTCGCCCTTGTCCTCGTCCTTGTCATCACTATCTTCAAGGAGCTTGAAGTAGCCTTTGTCGACGCCAGCGTAGAGGCAGTAGTCCTTTGATTTAATGTAGTCGGCCGAAGTCTTGTCCATTAGGACAATCCTTCTGACACTGGTCGCCTCCACTATTGTGTCCACCACCTTCCAGTCGCCAGTCCTCAGCTCGGGGTTAAGGCGCTGAAGCATCGACAGAACGCTGGGCAGATCTGTGATCCAGACGTTCTTCGACTTCCACGCCATCTTCACCTGTTTGGGCAGATCTTTGGCGCTTACCACTTTAAGGGTAAGGCCACCGACCGTCCTCCCAGTGATCCCCGCGAGCCAGTCTGCCGACCTCTGATCCTCGCAGAAGACGTGGAGTGCTCCCGCGTTGACTGCCCCGACGTTAAATCGAGGCAGAGGATCTGGGTAACCGACCATCATCTGCCAGAGAGCGTTGACAATCGGTCCGACGTCTTCATTGGTGACCTGTGTGGCCGGGAAATTGTCAGTGATGACCGCCATCCTGCATCCGTTGAGGGCGTCCCTGAATGATTTGTTGAGGTTCGGTCTCTTGGATGAGTCACCGGCCTTTTCATCACTGACCTCCCTGGCCCTTTTGGTGGCAGTTTGTTTATCTCCCCCTGCCCCCCCGGAAGTTGCCCCGACTGGTGCACTCTGGTTAGAAAAGGTTCGGGTCCGCCTTTCAAGGAGCATCTTGCGCCTGGCTGCCCCACTCAACCTTTTCTTAGGATTGGCTCCTCGAAGTTCGCCTCCCGAAGCATTCGTCCCAACGGGTGTGCTTGGCAGATTGCCAGGCTGCCCAATGGTCCCCTGCCCGGTATGACTCGCTTGAGTAAGCCCTTTATTTTTGGGGTCGGTAAACCTCCCGCCGGATGACATAAAGTCCTTTTTGACGCCCTTGCGGTCATCTGTAGATTTTTTTGTGGTTTTTGAAAGATCCATAATCATAATTAGTTGAATTCACCGAACGTAGCTCCCCACCCTCCACGGAGCCCACAACATTGGGGATGTCTATGAAGTAGACACCAGGGATACTACGTCGGTATAGCATTCCAGAAGAGAGTGCCCACGAGACCGCACGACACGAGATCAATGACGCCCAATCAAGACGACAAGAATCGCGCGCCGCCGCCTGCAAATGATAGGTCAGAGTTTGACCACTATCACAACTGTCTGATGAGAAGAGACGATGCAGTCTCGTAGCACGCTAAGTTGAAGATAATATGTAGGCTAATTCACAAAACGTCGGAAGGCAACCGAAACGAAAAAAAAAATTGCTGCTCTTTCACTCCCGCGACTTTTGACGGGTTGCCTTCCTTGTCTTTTCAGTTTTATTCGTTTCGGTAGCCTTCCGATGGTTCGTGAATCAGGGGGCTGTTCACTCATGACTTGAAGACCTCTAAATTGTACACGTCAGGAAAGACAGACCCAAGGCAAATGATTCCATTCCCTTGCTGTATGAATAAGGAATGACGAAGCAAAACGCTTTGTACTTGTGTCTGGGATTTTATCGATGAATCGGTGTCGCATATCTGTTTGTCTATTTGTATGACGGAAGATTGGAGATGGTAAAATTCGATCGCGTAGTTTTCACTGGTAGTTTTGTTGTTCACTCCTCGAAATGTTTCCAATATACACTTCTAACGAACAGGCTCCGAAACTGCTGAACCGTTGTTGATGAAACTTGGTATAAAGATATATTGATTCATTGGGAGAAACATAAGTTACTTTTTATCCCGATATTCCCACGGGGTCGGGAGTTAAGCAGGTTAAATTGTGGAGTGCTGCTAGTAAAAGATAAAGAGGAGCTTGTCACCCTAACAGTGGTTCTGGTAATATAAAAATGTAGTTAACAAAAAGTTTTTCTCACTAGCCGAGTTAATTAGTAACGTCGACTTAGGCCTACTGTCCATGGAGGCGTAGCTTCATAGACGCTTAAAAATACGCCAACCAGTTTAAGCAGCCCATTGTACTGAACTCTGTCCACGAGGCATATTACACGCAAACTATTTCAATCATTTGCTACAATGCCGTCGGCTTTTCTCGCCATTTTACAAAAATAAATACGTGCTTAAATCATACTTGATGTACGCCCCGGCGTAAGTCATGCTGTACAGCAGGCATCATAAAGCCTTCATGAAGCGACGCGAGCGAGACGTTGCTGCTCCGTCAACAGAGTTTCACAGTAAGCTGTGAGCAGGCGTATACTAAGCGTTTAATGACGAACACTACACAAAGCACTATCCCCGTCTTCACAAACACTGCTTAAGTTGCTCTTGGATAAGTGAACGCACTGCGCTAAATGCGGCCCTATGATTGGTCCATTTTGTGCTGCTCTCTTCACTCTAGCAAATTAGCGTCTTGTATGCGGCTCTATGCGTTCGCGCGCACAATGCAATATTTTTTGTTTGATTGTGAATAATTTTAAGGATGTAAGCGTCATACGCGTCTATGAAGCTACGCGTCAGTAGACAGTAGGCCTAAACTTTAACCCTTACAGACTTGGTGAGTTTTAATAACCTACAATTAGCTCAGAAGTTTATATTACTCTCTAGTAAGAGAAGGGGTAACCTACTGCAATTTTACTTTATAGCCACCTCAAATTATTGAGGTCAGTACTTAAATAAGTTTGTTCGTCAAATTAGTCCCAAGGGATT
The DNA here is from genome assembly GCA_907269075.1 of Idaea aversata. Classification (NCBI taxonomy): domain Eukaryota; kingdom Metazoa; phylum Arthropoda; class Insecta; order Lepidoptera; family Geometridae; genus Idaea; species Idaea aversata. The sequence goes on from OU026100.1 coordinate 5,651,047, forward strand.
CCTGAATAGCAAGTTTAGGGTGTCCCAAAATTATTTTTCAATTTATAGTAATTATTTTTCCGGGTCTTAATCGCGTATTTTTTTTTTTTGAGGTAAGAAAAATAAAAATAAAATAATCGTGCTAGTTAAATTATAGTAAGTACCTATTTATATATATTGAAGTTATACTTCTTTAGGCGCGTTATGAAAAAATGATGAGAGTGAAATTTTACAAAAGCGAGACACAAAATTCTCACGTCACACAAAATTCTCACGGGAGAAGTTGTTTAAATCTAAATTGAACTTTATTGATTGTGTTGACAATCCTTTTCCAGTCCAGAGTTTTTTGTCGGACGAGTATTTTGCCGGACGAGTTTTTTGTCGGACGAGTTTTTTGTCGGACGAGTTTTTCCGGACGAGTTTTTTGTCGGACGAGTTTTTTGTCGGACGAGTTTTTTGTCGGACGAGTTTTTTGTCGGACGAGTTTTTTTTTTATTTATTTTTTTTTTTTTTTTTTTTTTTTTTTTTTTTTATTTTTTTTTTTTTTTATTGTGTTGACAATCCTTTTCCAGTCCAGAGTTTTTTGTCGGACGAGTATTTTGCCGGACGAGTTTTTTGTCGGACGAGTTTTTTTTTTTTTTTTTTTTTTTTTTTTTTTTTTTAATAATGCCAAAGAAGTATAACTTCTCACGCGCGTACATAAGTACACGCACCCATTTTTTTTAAAGACTTTTGGCTTAAAAATGAATATGCAATAGAACCGCCTCCCTTATTAAAGTCGGTTAAAATAAAAAAATATTTACTCCGACAGTTCTATTTAAAAAAAAATGGGTGCCTGTACTTATGTACCTATACGCTCGTGAGAAGTTATACTTCTTTGGCATCATTAAGAAATAGTTTTGCAGTCACATATAAATAATTATGTAGTAGTACCCCTTTGTACTAACCTCATTTTCAGTTTGACGTAGGTAGTAGATATATGCAAACTATTTGGTTTTATGGCAGCTGTCATCTTGCGGTTTGCGGACAACTTCAACATGTGAATTTTCCGTGTGACGGTGCTGCGCGCGCATCATAAAAATTCACTCTCATCATTTTTTCATAACGCGCCTAAAGAAGTATAACTTCAAAAAATGACACAAACAGAAAATTATGCACGAAATAACACGTAGGTAGATATAATGTTAACTTTAGGAAAATCTTCATTAGGATGCATAGAGAATACGATACCGAGTTCCAATTTTAAGCCACGCTTAATAGAAGCAATTTAATTAGTATAATTGAAGCAATTTGAATGTGTTTTACGATGAAACTAATGTTTTAAATTGTTTGTAAATTATTACAAACCATCACGATAACGTAGATTACTTTATTACGAAATAAATAAATTATAACTCTGTATGCCTAGCATGAAGACCAAAACACGATACGATAAAGCGATATAACTACATCAACTCTCAAAATATGATAGATAAAGCCGCCATGTTGAATTTTGACGTGACAACGTTTTATAAATTGGTTTGCCGGGTGACACTTCAAGAAACTGCGTTACGCTCCGCTGACGTTATGCGCTCACAATGAGAGCGAGTGAGAGGCACGCGGGCATGGTTAGCCCGCCTAAGAGCGAGAGAGACAGACATAAAAAGTGAAAGGCACGCGTCCCTTCCACTCGAGCACAGTTGTCGTCACGTAAAACTTTCGCCCGTATACCGACTTTACAGGCAACCAGTTTTTTTTTATCATAATTTTTATCGCAATTTATAATAATAATTCAACACGGCGGCTTTATCTATCATTTGATGTAGTTATATCGCGTGATATCGCTTTATCGTATCGTGTTTTGGTCTTCATGCTAGGCAGGCAGGCTTTGTTTTTAAAGTAGCGCAACCAGTTTGCTAAGCCTGGATTAAGGTGCTACTCGTTCCTAATCGTCGGTCCTTGTCGGATTGAATAGAAATAAGTGAGATGCGATATGGTATGAAATTAGCCGAATATTGCTAAAATATTCTTAGTACTAAACAAAATAGTTCCAAGAAAGGATAGAAAATATTATTGACTTACAGCTTGTATTGAGGCAATATCTTTTAACAAAATTAAATGAAGTTGATTATTTCCGTCTCGACGACCACCTCTGCTTTAAAATAAGTAAAAAGAATCTAATATTGATTTCTACCGAGCCAACTTTTTCTAATCGTGTTTCGGTTTCCAAGAAAGAATGAAAACATTTTATTTATTTATTTATTTACTTTTTTAAAAAGCTATATTTAATCTAAAAAAAAATTAATAAAATCGTCCGATTTTGACCTCATTTCATCTAGAGAGAAGCATCTTGATTGTCAATAGAGAAACAAAAAGAAACACTGCATCTAATACTGACAAATCTAAGCGTGATTTAAAGGACAAAACATCTTTGAAAAAGACAGCGAGGGATTAAACTGAATGGAGAAAGATTTTGGCCAAGATTCACCCCAAAAACGGTTGCAAATGAAAAAAATATACTATCTATAGTCTACTATTCCATGCCAATCAATAGCAAAGGACCACACCTGCGCTCCACACAGTTTGGAAGATAAACTTATCTACTTATAAAATGTGGCGTAAAATGCAAAGTCGGATACTTATATCGACCACACCCAGGTGGTTTCAAAGTTTTGAAAATAATTTTAAACATTTCTTGTGGTGATATTGAAGTTTAATTGAGTGGTAGGTAAATATAAGTGGAGCTAAAATATATCTTTTAGCATTAATCTTAAATTTTAGGAAAATTATACAAATTTACTGGGAATTTTCAAGATGTGGCAACACCAAAATTTTATTCCAAGTCCCAAATATTCGCGGCGACTAGGAGACATTTTTCAAAAGAGGCATTCTGCGACTAAGCCACCATTATTAGCAGAGGTGGCTCTAGGTTAATGGCCATCCTCCTCCTAATAAGTTGTCATAAATTAAAAACTTCCCAATCTCTGGGTAAATTAGATTTTCCTATGTTTTTAATTTTTTAATTCTCCCGAAATAATCAAAAATAAGCTTTTATGTAAAAACTTTGTGTTAGCAATAGCTTTATTTTTTTATTTTATCATGACTAATTCAAATTAAGTAAAAGTTAATAATAGAAGCTAACACCTCATATTATTCAAATTCCGGTCGCGACAACACAATCAATTTGTGTCTGTGACAATATGGACGCCGAGTAACATATTACAATGGCTGGACGAAATAATTTTAAGTAAATACTTTGTTAAGTAGTATTGAAAGGTTTAAAAAAGTGAACTGATCGGAATAGCTAGATTGCTTTCAGCACGGTTCATCATTCGGCATCGGACAGAATCTATTGGAGGAGAAGGTATTTTCTAAAAGGTGAAAGTAAATCAAATCTGTCTATCCACTACGACCAACCACAGAAATCAGAAATCAATAATATTTATATATATGTTAGGCAATAGGTATTGTAAAACAAAAATGTAAAAAAAACGCCATGTCTGCATAATAATGTGTATAATAGTCCAGTTTTTATTTCAGATATAAAAATCATTAATTACGATAAAAAAAAAAAAATGTCTAAAAATAAATAAAAAAATAGTGTCAAGCAAGTCAAATCGTTCATAATCGGTCAAAATAAAAACCTTATTAGGTAGGTAGGTACGTACTTAATTTTCATGTTTAAATACCTTAAGTAAGGTACTTATTGTATTTGCCGAATGGAATAATCGAACTAACTGGTTGTGAAGAATGGAACTATAGGTAGGTAATTTTATTTTTTTAATGATAGACTTATCAACCATCGAGAATCAAAATCTCTATAAAGTATTTACTTCCAATTATTAACTCTTTAAAAGGTTACGCGAAGAGCTTACGACATGTTTTCCTTTTAAAATTACTTTATTCCGTGTTGGCACGCACTCTAAATTATTATAGGTACGTACAACTTGATTATCGGTTTATCGATTGGGTTTTAAAAAATTAAGCTCCAAGTAGGTTTTATGTAGAAACCTGTTTATTACAGATTACAGCTTTTTGAACTCTTTCTCATACATAATAGTCAAACTCAAAATTTCTAGATTCCGTTGGAATTATTCGCATGAAATCACATTATTAAAAATTAAGTGAGGGCGGACGCACACAATGAGAAGGATACACAAGCAACTCATGTGGTTTTTTTTGTGATCATAATCATGCTTTTATTTGTCATAACGAGATCGACTGGTAGGTACTAGGAATAGCAGCCGGAACTCTGATCATTTAATTGGAACTTAGGGTTTATTTAAAAAATTAAAGTAATTAAGACAATATATAACATTTCAATCATAAAAACCTCGAGATATATGTTGGAAAAACACGATAAAAAATACATGAAAAACTTGGTTCTGCATTCATTTTGATACAATATTTTCTGATAGACTGATTGTCCCAAAAGCAGTTGGATTAGCAGATTGTCCTAATAGCAGTTGGTCTTATAGAAGTCAACGCTGCTGCAGTTGCAGTGGCTAACTATTAGGAAGGAAAATTAAGACTGAACGAACGTCACTGACTCGAAAAGAAGAAGAAGTTGGTCTTATTAGCAGATTTTTCCAATCCTAATTTGTCTCATTAGCAGAAGGTCTCTTATAATAAATATATTGCAGGACATTCCACACATCGCCATCTATATAGCTCCAAGCTAAGTAACTAGACTTGTGTTTTGAGTGCTAGATAACGGATATACTCCTTAATAACTTTTATGTAAATACATACTTATAATACATTTTTTTTTGTATTGATTTAAGTATTTGTTTATTTTTTTTAATGATTGTGATTTTCTTTTAGTTTTATTTGCTTTTGTTTTTATTTGTATTTAATTGTGAATTTTTTAGTGCTTATAAGTGCTTATATAATACATATATATAATACATAGTGCTTATATAATACATAGGAACAACCAGACCACAGACAAATATCTAAGCATAAATACTTGTCTGAGGCGGGAATCGACCCCCAACCCTGTGTTTGGCAGTCCGGCATGGTGACCATTGTGCCAACTGGGTCGTCTGATCCCGATGATCCCTTCTCGAAGGGGTGAAATAACTTTAATACGCAACTTCACCTCACTTCTTTGAAACTTCGAAAGAGGTAAGTATTTATTTACCTTTAGAAAAAAAAGTTCCAATAACAAGGGTTCTCCACTTACTTATTCTGTTATTTTCTTCGTAAACTAGATGTATTGCTACCATGTTTTGCCGGAAGGTACAAGTTATCTTCGTGAACCAACCCTGAATACTAACAAGAGTTGTAATGTACAAAAACTTGATAAATATTGTTATTTGTTAGCACCTCGTAGCTGGAAAAATAACCACAAAATTATTTAAATAACTCCGTACTTCCGGTTGATAAACTTTTTAAATTTACATGATTTGTATTCTTAGTAATTATTTTCCCGGGTCTTAATCGCGTATTTTGAAGTTATACTTCTTTAGCCGCGTTATGAAAAAATGATGAGAGTGAATTTTTATGATGCGCGCGCAGCACCGTCACACGGAAAATTCACATGCTGAAGTTGTCCGCAAACCGCAAGATGACAGCTGTCATAAAACCATGTTGAAGTTGTCCGCAAACCGCAAGATGACAGCTGTCATAAAACCAAATAGCTACCTACGTGAAACTGAAAATGAGGTTAGTTCAAAGAGGTACTACTACATAATTATTTTAATGTAATTATTTATTTAAATATTAAATATAACTTCTCACGCGCGTACATAAGTACACGCACCCATTTTTTTATTTTTATTTCTCTTACCTCGACGTTTCGACTATTGTAATCGAAACGTCGAGCTAAGAGAAATAAAAATAAATAAATGCGATGAAGACCTGGGAAAATAATTACTTCCACTTGACCTAGAATTGTCAAATTTATTTCAAAGCAAGGTCTTACAGCACAAGTGAAGGAATAATTCTGAAATAAATAAAAAATGGTACTAACAAATTTGCCCATATCTTTTTATCGTGTTGGCTCAGGACCTTAACTTTTATACGCCTAATAGGGACTACAGATCCCAGTATCTGGTAAAACATCAACTTGCTAGGTCCACCAGTTTAATCGACTGTCCTAAGTATGAATGACCTTCATTTAAGAAAATCAGCTGCTGGTTTTCGAATTAACATAACCTCGAAAATATCCAAAAAAAAAATCTAATTTCCAAAAGTCGTAGAACAAAAGTTGATTTGTTAAGGTAAACATAGTAGCTCGCAACAGCTTATAAAATGACCAATAATCCTGTATAAAAAAACGAACATAAAAGCTTCTTTTAATAGTTATCAAACCTCACAATTACTAGAGAACACTTTATTAGATTTCCGCAAACAAACGCCCAACTACAAGTCAATAAACTTAATAAACCGACTTTGAAGAATAAAGCTCTCGCAAATAACGTAGGTACTAAAAGCTCAATAAATAGGTATAAGTATCAGAAGTTATACAATCTGACCATATAAGACACCCACGTCAGTTAGAAACGTATTTGGGTTTTTGGCAAATAGAGAGTCGAATATTTAACACTCGATCGAGAGACGCATTAGGTATTTTAACTTCAAAAAAAGTAGAGGCATTTCTTTGTATGTATTTGAACTTGTCTATATACAGGGTTATTGGAAATTATACTAGCAAGCCGCTGGGGGTTCCTTCTGTGCACCTTAACAAACAACTTTTGTTCTACGACTTTTGGAAATTCGAAAAAAAAATGAAAATTTTGAGGTTATGTAAATTCGAAAAACAGCTGATTTTTTAAAACAAAGGTCATCCAGACTAAGAACAGTAGATAAAACTTAAAAAATAGGTAAAATTTTAAGGTTAATGACCACTCCGTGTAAGGAACAGCTGATTTTCAGGTAAACCTAACCTCAAAATTTTCGAAAAAATGTTCGAATTTCCAAAAGTCGTAGAACAAAAGTTGTTTGGGTGCACAGAAGTAGCCCTCAACGGCTTGCTAGTATAATTTCCAATAACCCAGTATAAGTCTAAACTAATTACTATTTTTATTACACAGGTAATTATTACTTATCTGTACCCACTAATATTATAAAGAGGAAATATTATTTGACTTGATAACGTCTAATAAATTAATGGAACACCTGCATTCACACAAAAGTGTCATGTTCAGGTAACATGACGCGTCCCGTTCCCGATTAGTGACGTCATGCGTCATCGTAACATGAGAGTATTTAATAATAATATCGCTCACCTGGGCTTGTGTTATGGTGACAAGTGACGAATAGAAGACTTAAATAAAGGAAAAAAAAAGAAAAAAAGGAATATAACTATGTAATATATTTAAAGGAATAACAATGAAAACATCTCAATATTTCATACTTAGTTTTCTTATGACGTTATCACGTAAAATTGTCGTTCGTAAACCGACTTTACAGACAACCATTTGCTTTTTTGTTTGTTTTTATGTTTGTAATAAAAAGGCTCCGAAGCTCGGACCGATTTTGATGAAACTTAGTTTGAGGATACATTGATATTTATCTTTTTATCCCTATAATCTCATGGGATCGGGAAATACGCGGGTGAATCCGCGGAGCGCTGCTAGTACCTTATACTAAAGAATTGGAGAAAAAGCCTTATCTGTTCGGGCAGACCGTATAAACACAGTCTGCTTGTATAAAACCATCACAAATCAAAGTAGTCTGGCAACTTCAAAATCCGGCTTCAGTTGAAAACATTCAAAACTACTTTATATAAATTTTAGAACTCAATAGTGGATCTGAGCTTCTGTTGCCGACTGTACAGTGTACGTAGTTAATAAAAATATAGATAAGAATCCATGGATGTGACTTTAATTGCTCCATTTCAAATAATACCTTCAAATATTTGTAATATTGACCTTTGTGAGCGTGATCACATAAAAAAAAACCCCATGAGTTTCTTGTGCCTTCTTCTCATTGGTGGGCGCGTTCCGAAGGCACACATCCTAACTTAGTTTTTAAGACTATTTCAAGTGATAATAAGCATTGAAAGAAATAAAGAAATTTGAAATTGAAATAGACATAAACTTTAACCAATTTGAAATCCATTACTTTAAATCAATACCACCCTCCATCAGCTACAATTAAAACAATATTACCGATAGAAAACAAATATTAAAACAAAAACCTTTCAAGCGTTATATTAATTAACAAAAAATAACAGACAAAACTGAACAAAACAGTAACTCATAGAGCTGGGGTAAAAAAAATTAATTATTAGATAAAGATATGTTTCCGATTCATTAAGAGAGAGATACAGGTATATCTGTATCACGAAGCGTATCTTTTTATCCCGTGTAGGTTTCAAACGCTGTTTGTCCAATAGATAGATGGTGATAAATTATAGAGATATCAATTGAGATAAATTGATATTCGTCTATTACAAGTTACAACTAACAACCGATTAGATCTGAATATCTCGCCAGACGGATTCAGATTTTACCGAATCATTGAATATAACGGATACGATGATAGATAAAAAAATATTCATTAAATTAAATTTTTTGACATAGATGAATAATTGCAGACCCGCCGTATAGCTCCAAAACGGCTGTTATAAGAATGTTTTCAACACAAGCAAGATTCTATAGGCACCTGCTTTAGTTGAAGTCTTTAAACTCATGAATTTATCAAACAATAATTATTAGAATGAAAACATTCCAATAATAGTAATTTTTACCCGACTACGGCGAAGCCAAAAGGGAGGGTTATGTTTTTGACCAGTATGTACGTTAGAACACTACGGTGGGTCTGCAATTATGCAGCCGACCGTACCTAGTTGGTAGTTTAATGACATGTAAGCTGTGGTTTGTGTATTAGGTTCTGCCAGTTTTTAGGGTTCCGTACCCCAAAAGGTAAAAAAAAGAAACCAATATAAGATCACCTTCTTGTCCGTCTGTTTTTATATACGACCGTCTGTTTTGACGACCCAGTTGGCACAATGGTCACCATGCCGGACTGTCAAACATAGGGTTGCGGGTTCGATTCCCGCCACAGACAAGTATTTATGCTTAGATATTTGTCTGTGGTCTGGGTGTCTGTATGTATATTAAGTATATATTTACAAAGGAAAAGTATATAAGTAGTATATCCGTTGTCTAGCACCCATAACACAAGTCTAGTTACTTAGCTTGGGGCTAGATGGCGATGTGTGGAATGTCCTGCAATATTTATTTATTTATTTTTTATATAACCGTTCCTTTTAGTTTAGCCGTACTAGGATAAAAAATAGGTGACTTCTTGTCCAACTGATATATATCTCTCTTTTTTGATACGGATACACTATGCCCAAGCCTAGTATCTCGTGATGTGTGGTCATTTAAAAAAGTTAATGAAACGAAAAAAGTAGCTACATTTTGGATAACATTTTGCTTCCGTTGATCAACTGGTTTTTAAAACGAAAGCTTGATGACGAATTGCTACCAAATGCGGTATGATTCTTCCGTAATCTAATAAATATACTTTGACATTAATTTAATGATATTATGTCGAAAGACTGGTCAATCATTTATCGAGTTACGTGTGAACTTGTATGATTAAGTGGAGAAATATTTTAATATGGCCATTAAATGCATACCTGCCTATTAGCTGACAGTTTATCAAGTTCAAAAATTCCTATTCTTTTTTCGTTGTAGGTTCGTTGTATACGGGTTGTTTTCCGCAATTAGACCCTTTTTAATTGGGTTCTTTTTGAGTGATGATGGAGTAAGCTTAGTCGACCATGTTCAGAGAAAAGAATTTGTCAATACATCTGGAGCCAACTAAGCCGCAGGTTTCATCACGATGTTTTCCTTCACCGTAGGAACAATGTCGATTAGCGCACATAAATTTTTCTCAAGAAAAAATCATCGGTGCAATTCATTGTAGGTAATTACGAGGATATGTTAAGTTTGAAAACGATATCACTTTTTAATTCATGTCGGCGGCATTCATGTAGAAAGCATGAAGACAGTCGACATAAAGTATGCCATTACACATAAAGAAAAAGGTTTCATTTAAGCTAGAAATAATCTTCTTCTATAGACGTTTTTGGTTTTAGTTAAAAAATCTTAAGAGAATCATGAGTTTTCGATACGCGGCGCAAGTAGGTATTTTCAAAAATTAGCCGTATCGTGCGATAGAGAGAGTTTAAGTTCGGACGTAATTGCCTTCATTTTGCTTTTAAATAATGTTGCGGGCCGTAACGTTTTTACCCCCTTTATCCTTCACTTATTTGGTCTCATTTAATTCACTGCATCTTATTCTAGGTTTATACGTTTTTTTTTTTGGTAATTCAGTTTAGTCTATTAAAAAACAATTGAAACGCTCGATTAAGTTTTTAAGTCAAATATAAAGATATTCAGATACTTATAACTTTAATCTTAGGCATTATTTCTTAAAAATAAAAACGGTTAAACTTAGTTTCCCATTAGATCTAGAACATTTTCAAATATTATCAAAATCAGACTTCGTTTATGGGGGGGAAGGAAAACGTTACCGCTTTTTGTATGGAAATTTACAGCCTCACTCTGGTCTTAAAATGGCAAATTTTGACAGTATTCTTAATTTAAAAGCAATATTTTTAGCTTATGCTTATTATTTTTGCAAGAACTTTGTACTAAAGACAAGAAATTATTATCTAGTTATACTAGTTATAAAGAGGATTATTTTTCACTTCAAGAAACCTTTTTTTCTGTAAACCGACTGTTACCGGCGCGGGCGCAGACTTGGGCGCTTGTCTACACTGACCAACGTGCGCCGTTACACGCCGATAAATCGAAGCCAGTTACTTGCTTTCTACATAAATGCGGTCCCGGTAAATTGAGGTTTTTTTTGTCATCGAATCTAATAAGTTTTTGTTTAATATTCTACACTAATATTATAAGAGGAAAGATTTTTATGTTTCCTTTTTGGTTTTAACGAATAGGATCCGAAACTACTGCTAGCCTAGGATGAAGGCCAAAACACGATACGATAAAGCGATATAACTACATCAACTCTCAAAATATGATAGATAAAGCCGCCATGTTGAATTTTTATCATATTTTTTATCGCAATTTATAATAAAAATTCAACATGGCGGCTTTATGTATCATATTTTGAGAGTTGATGTAGTTATATCGCGTGATATCGCTTTATCGTATCGTGTTTTGGTCTTCATGCTAGGCAGGCTGGACCGATTTTAATGAAACTTGGTATGAGGATACATTGATTCATTGAAAATAACATAGGCTTTTTATCCCGATCTTCCCACGTGATCGGGAGCTCCGTGGGTGAAACTGCGAGTAATTAATATGGGCAGTGGGTTCTGTTCTTAGAACTGTGGTTAACCCTCGCTATTACTATTTATTTAACTTAACAAACATTAACTTGAACCCTTAAGGTGAAAGGGTACCGGCACTCTCTAAATAAGACGACCTCTGTGGCGCGTCGGGCGAACACCCGACTGCGACGCAGAAGGTTGCGGGTTCGATTCCCGCCGGGAACAAGTATTTATGCTGACCATAAATTCTTGTTTCTGGTTCTGGGTGTTTCCTATATGTATAATATGTATATATTTACAAAAAAAAAAAAAAGTATATAAGTAGTTTATCCGTTATCTGGCACCCATAACACAAGCATTAAGTTGCTTAGCTTGGGGCTGGATGGCGATGTGTAATATGTCCTGAAATATTTATTTATTTATTTATTTAAATACAAACGTAGTCGACTGTTTCCTCTTTGTATTATGACACTAGAGCAAATATTTTTCTTGCATAAAACCTATAACTGCTATGAGTAAGCCCCTATGTCTTGGTTTTTTCATTTCCTAATTATCATAGAAATTAAGATTTAAAAAACAAAAAATAAATATAAACAAAAACAGCAGTATCAGTTTTATGCAACAAAAAAATTGATCTAGTGTCATTATCCAGTTATCAGTTTTATGCAACAAAAAAATTGCTCTAGTGTCATTATCCAGGGAGGAAACAGTCGACTACGTTTGTATGGAGAGAGCGTCCGGTACCCTTTCCTCTTAATTTACATTGAAGGAGTTAAATTTCAAACTCCTTCACCATAAAGTCGGTTGACTTGTCGGATTTCTTTGAACTGAGCCCCGTCATTATTTGTTTCTCATTAACGAATTTACTGTTAACAATTTACAACATATGGGTTAACGTAAACATAATTTTACTGTTTAACGATTATAAGTACCTCCAGTACCTTTCTGCCTGAAAGTTTGTTAATTAACATTTTGCGACTGACAATTAGTAATTACTAAGGAGTAATTTAGTTTTTTAGGCAGTAAAAATAAATTATAAAAACAAAACGTTTCAAAAGTCTGTTAAATAAGAAATTTAATAAGTAAAGTTGACTTGCACAACATCAAACGGACAGAACGGACAAGAGAGTGAAGGATTTTAGAAATTTTTGAGGTACGAAACCCTAAAAAAAGCAAAAAAAAAAATGGTTTAAGACCTTAACTAACTGTCAAAAAGTCAACCTGATTTATGAATATCAACCACTAGCAGCGCTCCGCGGTTTCACCCGCGTAACTCCCGATCCTGTGGGAATATCGGGATAAAAAGCCTATAGCCTTCCTCGATAAATGGACTATCCAACACAAAAAGAATTTTTCAATTCGAACCAGTAGTTCCTGAGATTAGCGCGTTCAAACAAACAAACAAACAAACAAACAAACTCTTCAGCTTTATAATATTAATATATAATATATAGTATAGATGTGGTTATTGTCATAGAATTTAATTTCAGATTACCCGTTAAATGCGTTTAAATAGAATTTAGCTCAATTTGTTCACGCACAATCTTATGCAAGCCGCCATGTCTAGACATTAATAAATCATTTAGTAATTGATACAAATCAGCTGAAACTTGGCAAAAAAACACTAAATAAAACTTTTTTAAGTATCTATTTGAAAACCCTCCAAGTGAACACATTAAAATGTGTTATAGGGGTAGCAAAGTTTCGTGAAAATATTTTCACAAAGTAGCCGATGTTAGTGGTCTTAAACTGGAGTTATCTGAAATTTATTATGAAACTTTGGGTCGTTAAGCCTCACGTTCTAACTGCATACATCACTGAAACCATTAGGTATTTGGCTACAGAAAAAAATACTGGTTTCCCTTTTATTTTGGTTTTGACTACAAACAAATCAATTGTATTTACAGTTGTTTTGATTGTATATACAGGGTAACTACATATAGAAGACTTCTGAGTACAGTCACATTACCAATTAGCTGAACCCCACGTGACCTAGAGCTCACTCGCAAATCTGTAAGGTTGTAAAGTAATGTTACCTGATTCTGTTTTTTTCAACAACATACTATACACTACAACATACAATATAAAAAAATAACAAAATAAGTAAATACTATATTTTTTACAGATATGCGAATGAGTTCTGGGTCACGTGGGGTTCAGCTAATGGGTAATGTGACTGTACTTAAACAAACTGTTACAAGAATTTTCAAAATTACATAATTTCAAAATTTAAAAAAAACATGTTCGTAAGTATTTCCAAAAGTCATAGCTATAGTCCCGATCCGGAAACGAATCCAATCGACCCAAAACGTACAAAACATAATTTATAAAAACTTCGGAGACACAAAAAAAAAGGTAGAAAAAGCAAAATGCGAAAGGACGGTCTGAAGATGATTCTAGAAGTAGATCCTTACTTTCAGAGTACATATTACTACAACGTGGCTATATAAAATCTAGGTTTGTCAAAAGTATAGTCTCGTTTAGTTTTATCTAGCTTTTGCCCGTGACTTCATCCGCATAGAAATCGAAAGAATGTTTATGCAAAAATGTAAAGTAGATTGGACCAAGGAATCACATTGTCCCATACAAACTTTAGAGTATAATTTTGGAGAATCCTTTCTTATCGGATGCCTACGTCATACAATTAACACACCTTCCAAGTTTCAAGTCTCTACCATCAGTGGTTTGGGCTGTGCGTTGATCCGTCAGTCATTCAGGACAAATTAAGCATTTTACATAATATAGATTGGCTTTCGCCTGCGTCTTCGTCCGCGTAAAGTTTGAATTTTTTTAAATCTTCTCTTATCGGATGCCTACGTCATACAAAGAACACATCCTCCAAGTTTCAGGTCTCTACGATCAGCGGTTTAGGCTGTGCGTTGATCCGCCAGTCAGTCAGGACAAAGCATTTTATATGTACAGAGGTAAGATATCATCTACCTATCTCTTCGTATGTCCAATGTTCCGCGACAGTTCCCTCGGCGTACCATAATGTAGATATTTCCTTCATATATTGTGACATGTTCTCTCTTCCCAGGTGACTACAACGCTTATATTCCGAGTTTTTTTAAAGGGGCCATCTTTAAAAACAGTAGGCAATAAACATTGCAGGAAAGCGTAAATTAACTTTAGTTTGTGGTTACTTAATTAGTTTTTAAATAAGTTTTAAGTTTAGCTTTGAAAACTGCGATTAAGAAAGTGCAACAGATTGCGTGGTGTATAAACTTATTATACTATAGCTGTCCCGGCAAACGTTGTTTTGCCATTTACAAAAAAAATAAAGAAAAAAAATATAGCATACTTGTTCGATTCTCAGACCTAACACAAAAAATTTTACACAAATCGGTTAAGTCGTTTAGGTGGAGTTTGGCAACTAACACCACGATACGAGAATTTTATATAAATACTAGCTGCCCTCCGCGGTTTCACCCGCGTAACTCCCGATCCCGTGGGAATATCGGGATGTAAGCTATCCTATCTCTCAAGTTGGATCGAACTGCACATGGTGTGCGAATTTTATTATAATCGGTTAAGTGGTTTAGGAGTCCATTGAGGACAAACATTGTGACACGAGATTTATATATATTAAGATGAATTTAAATAATAAAAATTAAAGATTAACCAAACCTACCTCACCAAAACATCATTTATGATGAAACCCGCGGCTTAGATGACTCCAGATGTATTAACAAGCTTGTCCCTCGGGATATGGTCGACTAAACTGTGAGGGTGGAATAGATGCTGAGTAAGTTTTCTGCATCTAATATATGTCCCAGGCACTACAGCGCCTAAAGTTTCCGACGATGAATTAATCATCACTACTTATAGTATAAAACAAAGTTGCTTTTTCTGTCCCTATATCCCTATGTATGCTTAAATCTTTAAAACTACGCAACGGATTTTGATGCGGTTTTTTAATAGATAGAGTGATTCAAGAGGAATGTTTATATGTATAATACATGCATAATATAGCCGTGCGAAGCCGGAGCGGGTCGCTAGTTACTACTAATTGCGGAGTTGTAATTTATGCCAATTTAATACCTAAGTGCTATAATACAAGAATCAGAAAATATTTATTGGGTTTTTTTGGGTTAGAATTTTACATAACATAGTGCCTAGCTAGTGCCTAGTTTATCCTTTACGGATGTACAATCCACGGTCAAAAGTAGAGACTTTTGACCGTGGATTGTAGGCAGAGGCCCACCGTAACGTTTACAATCCTGTGCAGCACTATTTGAACATTATAACAACGTAACCTGTGGATCGAACCCATGTCGGTTGGTGTAGCGGGTGGCGGCTTATACCACTCACACAACTAAAGACATAGCTAACATGTTGAAAATAATAATCACATACTTTTTTTTTAATTCAAGTATTTAAGTTTGTATGTAACGTCTATTAGAAGAAGGTCGTAACTCCAATACTTGTTGATAGTATTATTGTAGCAAACTGATCATTTACTTACGACCCATACTGTACAAAATAAGTAAAATTATACAGCAATAGCTAAGATAAATAGGTAGGTTCGTTAACATGAACATTTTAACTTATTTAAGTAAACAACAGCGACGAAGCATGACCATGATCAAACCGTATCATTCGATCGCATCGCTACGTAGTCTAGTGACCAAGTTTTATGATGATTGTTCTCACATTTTCACGCACAGAAGCTATCACTAATGAGCTCATTTAGATTTCTTGTCGGATTATTTAATGAGTTGTCCGTAATTGCCCATTATGCTTTACTGCCGGTTGAATATTCCTTGTAAACTGTTTAAAAGAGAGGTATCTAAGATTAATGAGAATGGCTTGGGGAAACGAGAAAAACGGTGTCTACCAAACTTTGTTCATTTTACCTGATAGAAATACCGATGCAATATAAGAACGGTTTATATACATGGTTATTGGTAATTATACTAGCAAGCCGTTGAGGGCTATAACTTCTGTGCATCTATATACATACAACTTTTGTACTACGACTTTTTGAAATTCGAACATTTTTTGGAAAATTTTGAGGTTAGGTTTACCTGAAAATCAGCTGTTCCATACACAGAGAGGTCATTAACATTAAAAATTTACTTATTTTTTAAGTTTTATCTACTGTTCTTAGTCTGAATGACCCTTGTTATAAAAAATCAGCAGTTTTTCGAATTTACATAACCTCAAAATTAAAAAAAAAAACGGATTTCCAAATGTCGTAGAACAAAACTTGTTTGTTTAGGTGCACAGAAGTAGCCCTCAACGGCTTGCTAGTATAATTACCAGTAACCCTGTATATACGAAAAAAACTCGCACTACGGATTCTGATGAAGATCACTCCGACAGAATCCGTAGTACGAGTTTTTTCGTATATCAACCGTTATTATCACGTTTGCGTAAAGGAAAAAATCATACGAAAAGACAAAGCTTCGCGTTTTTAACTTTCCATACAATTTTCCCGTTTATGCTAACGTAGTAGAGCGTTTTCTATTCGAAAAAACTCGCACTAAGGGTGAGTTGAGGTCAAACGCAAGCCTTGCCTAGAAGATAACTGATCACTCTACGTAGCCTGAAAGACTTCAAGGTTGCATTATGCAGGGAATAACAATGCTGGGAACCTAGCATTAAAATTTGCACGCTTGTGATGCAAAAGCTTTTATTTATTTTATTTTTTTATTTTTTTGGAGACTAGTATAGAAGAAGAAGAAGAAGAAGATGAAGAAGACTATAAACCTAAAAAATTATAATGTCTATTAGTTCTCGATTAGCTATTTAGCCTACTTGAGGCACGTGAAAATAGTTTACTTAATATTTTTTTGTTTTATGGCTACGCATTTGAGCAATAGCACGATCTTTCTCTATGTCTGATTTTCACAGTACCGGTTCAATTCTTAACTAATGAAATCAGTAAACCACGATTTTTAATTATCAACGCTTTTATTTGTTAACCTCAATACGAAAATAGTAGTTTTTATATATTTATTCTACTTATAGTAATTATTTTCCCGGGTCTTAATCGCGTTTTTGTTTTTTATTTCTCTTACCTCGACGTTTCGACTATGTTACAATAGTCATGGTCGCGAGGAGACTGGAGCAGCGGCGAGCGTCGCTCGTCCTCTCATGTTGATGTTGTTGATTACTATGAATACAAATCGTGTGAGTTTAAAAAGTTTTTTATTCTACTTGTCTTTTGAAGTAAATTGATGGAACGCCCTGCATTCACACAAAAGTGTCATGTTCCGGTAACATGACTCTTCCCGTTCCCGGAACGGGACGCATGACGTCACGGCAACATGACAGTATTTAATAATAATATCGCTCATCTGGGCTTGTGTTATGGTGACTAGTGACGAATAGAAGACTTAACTATAAGTATGTATAAAGGAAAAAAAATAACAAGGAAAAAAAGAAAATAAACAAGGAAAAAAAACAAAAATATAGGAATAACATAAAAAATCTAAATTTTTCATCGTTTTTTATGACGTTATCTCGTACAATTATCGTTCGTAAACCGACTTTACATACCACCATTTTTTTTGTTGTTTTTTTACGAAAGTTCTTGTTGTTTCTCAGAAAATTTTCGTAAGTGTAGTATCCAAAACGAACAGAATATAGACAAGGGTATCGATTTGTTGAGCATTCAATTTCAGAACCAGTAGCTAGGCAAGATTCTGAACAATCTAGAACGTCAGCAAAAAGGAATCTATTTAAAAGTTTATCTATCAAGAATGCAGGAATCGTTCAGTCCTTGGGTTGAGATAGCATCCCTTTCAGCAAATTACTTATAAAATAGGTCTCAGGAGCCCATCCTTAACTTTATGCCTGTGATACAGTCAGAATGAAGGTCAAACAAAGGCTTTTTGTCATAAATCAGGCGGAAAAATATTTGAAATTTTTGTACAAAGCTTATGTATATCAATCAACGAAACCCCATTTGGTTTTCGTTTGGTTAAATTAAAAGTTCTCCTTGTGAGCTCAACTTTTAGGTACAATGGAACTTTCTATCTACGCATTCATATTATGTTCTCGACGTACAGTTGGAGTACCAATTAGCTGAACCCCACGTGACCCAGAACTCACTCGCAAATCTGTAAAAATGTAGTATAAATTTACCTACTTTTTTATATTGTACTAGCTGCACTCCGCGGTTTCACCCGCGTAACTCCCGATCCCGTGGGAATATCGGTATAAATTAAGATGAAAGCTATCCTATCTTTCAAGTTGGATCAAACTACACACGGTGTGCAATTTTGATTTAAATCGGTTAAGTAGTTTAGGAGTCCATCGCACAAACAACGTGACACGTAATTTAAATATATCAGATTAGATATTGTATCGTATAGTATACTAGCGACCCGCACCGGCTTCTCACGGCTGTATTATGCATGTATTATATCTAAAAACCTTCCTCGTTAATCACTCTATCTATTCAATAAAACTGCATCAAAATCCGTTGCGTAGTTTTAAAGATCTAAGCATACAAAGGGACATAGGAACATAGTGACGGCGAAAAGTGACTTTATTTTATACTATGTAGTGATAGTGATAGTGATGATTGTAAAAAAAAACGCTCGGCCGAGCTACATGGTAGGCGGAGTGGGGTGTTAGGTTTTATTTTCGTTACGGAATTTCTTGATTCGGTCTATACGGAAAAGCTATGCAATAGCTTAACAGAATCAGGTAACATTGCTTTACAACCTTACAGATGTGCGAGTGAGCTCTAGGTCACGTGGGGTTCAGCTAATTGGTATTCCGACTGTACCTACCTGATATTTGTCATCCAATTCCTTTTTTAAAGATTCCAATTTAATACCTTTCTTTTTATGTAAAAAAGGCATTTATTCACAATAAAAAAGAATAGACCTAGAGCCAATATTTACACAAAGAAAACATGAAACAGACTTGAACTAGCACCTGTGATTGGCTAAATTACGGCTTTTTGGCGTGCAAAAGCCATGTATTGAAAAGAAAAAGACAAATTGGTCAACAAAAAAAAGAATACAGCACCAATATTTATGACAAAGAAAACATGTCCGCGGATAGCACGCGACTGTGAATAACTTAGAAATAATAAAATATTGAACATCAAAAGAGTGATAGGTTATAACAGACAGTTTATCAATATTGCTGTTCAGTTTCTGTTTACAGGAGTGATGCGTAAAAAAATCTGGAATTATTACATTCATTTTTTAGTTAATGGTTTATACCTATAACCTAAACTTTTGACGACCCAGTTGGCACAATGGTTACCAAAACACATGGTTGCCGCCGCAGACAAGAATTTAGGCTTAGATAAATATTTTGTCTGTGGTCTGGTTGTTTCTATGTATTATAAGTATATTATTTACAAAAGAAAAGTAAGTATATTATTTTTTGTAAAGTAAGTATATTATTTATGTCTGTTATCCACCACCCATGACACAAGTCTAGTTACTTAGCTTGGGGCTAGATGGCGATGTGTGAGTGTCCTGAAAGCCGCACTTTGACAACCCAGTTGGCAAAATGGTCACCATGCCGGACTGCCAAACACAGGGTCGCGGGTTCGATTCCCGCCTCAGACAAGTATTTATGCTTAGATATTTGTCTGTGGTCTGGTTGTTTCTATGTATTATAAGTATATATTTACAAAAGAAAAGTATATATGTAGTATATCCGTTGTCTAGCACCCATAACACAAGTCTAGTTACTTAGCTTGGGGCTAGATGGCGATGTGTGGAATGTCCTGCAGTATTTATTTATTTATTTATTATTTACTTTGCAAGAATTAAAAAGAAATTGTGCTTATTCTAGCTCAATGCATTTAATGGGTAATCTAAAATTAAATTGTATTTTTCAATAACTACACGGTTAATTAAGACACTTTGACAGTTAATCATGTTCATAAGGTCTTAAATCTTTTTGTTCTGCAAGTCAAACCACTTAGAAAAACGGTAGGTACTCAGTGAATAAATACCAAAGAAGCTTCATTCAATTACTAACAAATTTTCTCCCAAAAGAAACAAAAAAGACAGGATAAAAGAAGTTCCAGTTTCGTGTTGAAATTGCCTTGTGAACCGAAAACGATTCTCACAAAACGGTTTCCTGACAATAAGATTACCACGTCCAACCAGGGGCCTAAGTCTGCTAACACAATCGTATTTCAATAGTGTGTCGATATAATCGTAATAGAAATTTAATGTCAAAAATATGACATTACATGTCAAATTGGTAGTCTCCTAACGTTAACTATTCTATCGAGACACCACTGACACACCACTGACTCACTTCGGTATTCTGCTCTACAATCGTGGCTTGATGGAATCTCGATAGTTGTTAAAACGGTATATCGCTTAGCAACATATACCATGTTGCTAGGCAACACCTGCAATAAATATTACCATACCATTGAGACTCCATAGTGATTCTATTGTGATGTTATTAAAACTTTAGCAGAATACCAAATAAAGTCACAATCTCGATATAATATCAATAGAGTCTCGATATAATGACAATGGTTGGCCAAATAGCAGAATAAGGCCCCTGGTTAAATAGTTAGCTGCCAGCTACAAGTGATACAACTTTATACACAATTGGAACTGTGTTCAATTAATTTGATGGAAACATTTTTTAAGGAAAAATGCGTCTTCAAAAATTGCGACTGAGACGAGACTCGAACTCGCATCCCTTGATTACCGTTCAAGTGCGCTTACCAATTACGCCACTCAGTCAAGTACCGTCATAGTCGAATTTAAGAATCGCATTAACCTCTTTTCGAATTAAGGTTCGTTAGCAACATCTCCAGATCTGCCATTGATGCGAGTCTCGTCTCAGTCGCAATTTTTGAAAACGCATATTTCCTTAAAAAATATTTTCAGATAGCCCAGTGCAGGCCAAGCACTTTAAAAAAAATTACATTAATTTGATGGAGATAGATAAATTATTTATTGTAAACACCAATTTCAAATAACAACTTTTTTTATACTATGTAGTGACATAGTATAAAAAAAGTCACTTTTCGCCGTCCCTATGTCCCTTTGTATGCTTAGATCTTTAAAACTACGCAACGGATTTTGATGCGGTTTTTTTAATAGATAGAGTGATTCAAGAGGAAGGTTTATATGTATAATACATGCATAATATAGCCGTGCGAAGCCGGGGCGGGTCGCTAGTTAATAATAAAAAACAAAGCTTAAGTTTAACTGTTATATAGGGTGACCTTATCGGTCAAAGCGATCTCTGCCAGGCAACCTTTGGATGGACAAGAAGTTAGAAGAAAAAGATAGAATAAGAAGAAGATATTATAGGGATGGAGCCGACTATATAGATAAATTATTTATTGTAAACACCAATTTCAAATAACATTAATAATAAAAAACAAAGCTTAAGGCTGCTTATGCTGCCAAACGCAACATGCCAGAAATACCCGTCGCTTACAACTACTATTGATGATTATAACGAATGTGTTTTGTTTTTCTCAAAAGTGCTGAGATAGAATTGTAGGTGAAATTTTTACCGATATTTTGGGGTAATTTTGATGCGAAAATTCTTTGTCGTTTCAAAGCTAGACTAGTTTTAATTCTTAATTTTAGGATAGCTTCAAAACTATAGGAAATGTTTGGCTCAAAATCACACCAAAATGTTGGTAAAAATCTCACCTACAATTCCATCTCAGCACTTTTGGGAAAAACAAAACACATTCGTAACAATCAACAATTTTCACCAACGATGGCGACCGGTGCCAATAGTAACTATTTAGTAGGCTGTGTACCAAGGTCGTTGGCGTATGGACCCCCCTTAAGTCTAACTGTTACAAAGGGTGGCCTTACCAAGTAAGAAGAAAAAGATAGAATAAGAGGAAGATATACGGATGAAGCCGACTTTTGGTGTAGATTCTATACGTACTCGCTACATAATGAAACAACACTGAAGTACTAACTGAAGTTCAGAAGGAATTATTCACTGACATTTCCAGGTAAATAAAATAAATAAATATTGCAGGACATTCCAAACATCGCCATCTAGACTTAGTCCCATCGGCCCCGCTGGCTCTGCCCCGCTAGCGGGGCAGATGGGAAAAAGTGTTGCATCGGCCCCGCTGAACGCAGACGCGGACGCTAGCGGGGCCGATGAAACAAATTAAGTTTCATTTGCCCCGCTATAGGACTTACTTCCGTCGGGCCCGCTAGCACATGGGAAAAAGAGATTGATTCATCGGCCCCGCTAGCGTCGGCGTCGGCGTTTTGCGGGGACGATGGGTAGGTACAGATCAAGTTACAAATAGAGGCAATCAATACTTAGGTTGCCGAAAAAGGAATATCTGTAATTAAAATGGTTTGTATGTTAATCAGTTTTTATTGAGTGCTCAAAATACATAATATTTTAATAATAAAAAAATACACACAACAAGAACATTTTTTAATTTTCATAATCATAGATGATAGTCACACAAATTACATTAATCAGTCTTCATTAATGAACATTAATGCCTAAACTGCTGACAGTTTTGTAAGATGAATATAATATTTTAGGTAAACAACATAACATAAAAAATACAGTATTTGACAAAAAATCAACGAGAGAAAACATTAACATTACAAACTATGTCAGTGTTTCGAGAAAATGTCTACTGGTTATTGGTCCATTTACAAATTTCAAGATCAAGTTATACTATTTAAATAATCAACAAAAAAAAACACAAAACAAGGACTCAATATTTTCTTTAATATTCTTATAGAAAGTCATACACTGCTTAATGGGACACATCACTCTTGATACACTTGCACACTCAAACTTCTAACTTTTAATAGTTTTTTCATAAATGGTCTAACTTTTACAAGAATTAGAGCAGGAATATAAACAATAATTCAGTGCTTTTATTTATGTAATTGTTATCTTGAACAAAATATGTTTATATTACGTAAAAAACAAAAGTCAATTTATGGGACACATCAAAATCAGAATTAAGTTTTTTTTTGAGAATTGCACAATATGTAACAGCTAAAGAGTGACTATCTCCGAACTTCGCTTTACTTTACTGCGACACAATAATTAGTAATTTCACGTTAACACGGTTGTCATGGATTTGACTTCGCGCTGTCTATAGACGCGTTTTGATTTGAGTTGAGTTGAGGTTTGGCGTTGGACCAAAAAGTTTTTTAAGTTTCTTAAGATGGACCCATGGAAAGTGACAGATGTCAAAGTGACAAATGTCAAAGTGACATCTGTCACTATGTCAAATTAATCAGCCAAACCGAACCGAACAAACACCTTTTTCTCTCACCAAAAAAAAGGGTCCATCTTAAGAAACTTAAAAAACTTTTTGGTCCAACGCCAAACCTCAACTCAACTTAAGTCAAAACGCGTCTATAGACAGCGCGAAGTCAAATTCATGACAACCGTGTAAACGTGAAATTACTAATTATTGTGTCGCAGTAAAGTAAAGCGAAGTTCGGAGATAGTCACTCTTTAGCTGTTACATATTGTGCAATTCTCAAAAAAAAACTCAATTCTGATTTTGATGTGTCCCATAAATTGACTTTTGTTTTTTACGTAATATAAACATATTTTGTTCAAGATAACAATTACATAAATAAAAGCACTGAATTATTGTTTATATTCCTGCTCTAATTCTTGTAAAAGTTAGACCATTTATGAAAAAACTATTAAAAGTTAGAAGTTTGAGTGTGCAAATGTATCAAGAGTGATGTGTCCCATTAAGCAGTGTATGACTTTCTATAAGAATATTAAAGAAAATATTGAGTCCTTGTTTTGTGTTTTTTTTTGTTGATTATTTAAATAGTATAACTTGATCTTGAAATTTGTAAATGGACCAATAACCAGTAGACATTTTCTCGAAACACTGACATAGTTTGTAATGTTAATGTTTTCTCTCGTTGATTTTTTGTCAAATACTGTATTTTTTATGTTATGTTGTTTACCTAAAATATTATATTCATCTTACAAAACTGTCAGCAGTTTAGGCATTAATGTTCATTAATGAAGACTGATTAATGTAATTTGTGTGACTATCATCTATGATTATGAAAATTAAAAAATGTTCTTGTTGTGTGTATTTTTTTATTATTAAAATATTATGTATTTTGAGCACTCAATAAAAACTGATTAACATACAAACCATTTTAATTACAGATATTCCTTTTTCGGCAACCTAAGTATTGATTGCCTCTATTTGTAACTTGATCTGTACCTACCCATCGTCCCCGCAAAACGCCGACGCCGACGCTAGCGGGGCCGATGAATCAATCTCTTTTTCCCATGTGCTAGCGGGCCCGATGGAAGTAAGTCCTATAGCGGGGCAAATGAAACTTAATTTGTTTCATCGGCCCCGCTAGCGTCCGCGTCTGCGTTCAGCCGGGCCGATGCAACACTTTTTCCCATCTGCCCCGCTGGCGGGGCAGAGCCAGCGGGGCCGATGGGACTAAGTCGCCATCTAGCCCCAAGCTTAGTGACTTGTGCTAGACAACGGATATAATATTACTCACATAATATACTTTTTTGTAAATGTATACTTATAATACATAGAAACAACTCACACAAATATCTAAACAAAAATACTTGTCTGAGGCGGGAATTGAACCCTGTGTTTGGCAGTCCAGCATGGTGACCATTGTGCCAACTGGGTCGTCAAAAAATAGAAAAAATCCGTAATCCATCGTATCGTAAAATTCGATGGTTTTTTAATTAAAAAAAAAAAAACTCGTCCGACAAAAAACTCGTCCGGCAAAAAACTCGTCCGACAAAAAACTCGTCCGACAAAAAACTCGTCCGACAAAAAACTCGTCCGACAAAAAACTCGTCGGGCAAAATACTCGTCCGACAAAAAACTCTGGACTGGAAAAGGATTGTCAACACAATCAATAAAGTTCAATTTAGATTTAAACAACTTCTCCCGTGAGAATTTTGTGTGACGTGAGAATTTTGTGTCTCGCTTTTGTAAAATTTCACTCTCATCATTTTTTCATAACGCGCCTAAAGAAGTATAACTTCAAAAACTACATAACCGAAAACGATAAAATTTTGCATGAAGATAGCTGAACTTTAAGACTTAAACATACGCTACTTTAAAACAGCAGGGCGCATAGAAGCCAATTTAATTTATATTTCTTCAAAATATTATCAACCCGATCACGTAGAAGCTCAATACAAAAATGTTTTCTAATATCTCAAGGCACCAGGTGACTCTGTGACGAAACGTTATTTATTCTAGACGTATAAAGGTCTATCCGCACAGCTCAGTGACGGCACGACACCGACAGTTCCGTAATTCCGTACCGTACCGTGCCGTGACGTGCTATTCGTACATGTCAGTGCCAGTACCGACACGGCGCAGTGATTTTTAGAACTTTATCGCTAGGGTTACCATAACTTTCGATCGCGAGTCCAACTGGCACTTGGCCGGTTTTTTTTTATTATATAATTTAAAAAAACGAGAGCGAGCAAAGATAACGACCGCAAAATTTGCGATATTTATTGACTGCGGTATAAAGAAAATGAATGTACCTAGGGGTCGATCGATCAAAAAACGTGATAAATACACGGATCAATTCAATTAACTTTTACACGGCCATCTTGAAACATTGCGACCGTGTCAATCAAAATATTGTCCGCTACAAATTCACGCCGGATCACGGCGAGCAGCACTGACATCACTGAACATCACTGTTACTATCCAGTACGGATAGTCTAGTAGGTACAAAAAGTATGAAACAATGTCATTTTTCACTGACACTGATGGAACGTCACGGTACGGCACTGTGCCGGCGCTGTGTCGTCACTGTGCTGTGCGGATAGGCCTTAATAATGCCTTGTAGTACCTACGTTAGGAGGTGCAAGGAACATGTGTTTACTGATCTAGGCTATTATTTTCTCACGGCAATTTATTAGTTTGTTCTGTCATGTCGTGTTGATTTAGGTATATTGGTTTAGTCATTTATTCCCTTCGTTCTTTTATCTATCTTGAAAATATATTAAGGGGGGTCCATACGCGCCAACGACCTTGGTACACAGCCTACTAAATAGTTACTACTGGTACCGGTCGCCTTCGTTGGTGAAAATAGTTAATTATTACGAATGTGTTTTGTTTTTCTCAAAAGTGCTGAGATGAAATTGTAGGTGAGATTTTCACCGACATTTTGGGTGTGATTTTGAGCCAAAAATTTCTTATAGTTTTGAAGCGATCCTAAAATTAAGATTTAAAACTAGTCTAGCTTTGAAATGACAAAGACTTTTCGCCTCGAAATTACCCCAAAATATCGGTAAAAATTTCACCTACAATTCCATCTCAGCACTTTTGAGAAAAACAAAACACATTCGTTACAACCAACAATATTAGTTGTAAGCGACGGGTATTTCTGGCGCGTTGCGTTTGGCAGCATAAGCAGCCTTAGATTCAAAGTTAACATGACTGACTGACTGTATCAACAGCTAGCAGCTCAAAACAATGGATGGGGCAAGTAAAAAATTTGGCTTACAGATTAAGGGCTGGAGTTTCGTTTGTATTAAAAACCAGCCAAGTGCGAGTCGGACTTCCGCACTAAGGGTTTCTTAGTATATTATGTGGGAGTCCCACTTAAATAGTTTTTTTTGTTTGTTTTTAGTATTTGTTGTTATAGCGGCAACAGAATTACATCTTCTGTGAAAATGTCAACTGTTTAGCTATCACGGTTTAAGACATACACCCCGGTGACACACAGAAAATGGATAATACCCGTTTTTTACCCGTTTTGTACGGAACCCTCATAATAGAAACATCATAATTATAAATAAATAAATAAAATAATAAATAAATATTGCAGGACATTCCACACATCGCCATCCCCAAGCTAAGTTACTAGACTTGTGTTATGGGTGCTAGACAACGGATATACTACTTATATACTTTTCTTTTGTAAATATATACTTATAATACATAGAAACAACCAGACCACAGACAAATATCTAAGCATAAATACTTGTCTGAGGCGGGAATCGAACCCGCGACCCTGTGTTTGGCAGTCCGGCATGGTGACCATTGTGCCAACTGGGTCTTCAATTATGAACCTATTCCATATATTAAGTTGGTAAGAAGGGCCGGTTATATCATTCGTATGTCAAACGAACTCATGGCCAAGCTACTAGCTACTCCTTCATGGAAGTCCATATCTCAGAATCATGATAAGTGGAAAGAGAAGGAGAAAATGGGATATCATTACTGCATAGTATAAAACAAAGTCGCTTCCCGCTATCTGTCCCTATGTATGCTTAGATCTTTAAAACTATGCAACGTATTTTGATGCGGTTTTTTTATAATAGACTAGCTGCGCCCCACGGTTTCACCCGCGTTAGTCCCGATCCAGTGAAAATATATGACAAAAAACGCTGAGCAATTTCACAGATGTCAAAACGACATTTGACATATGTTAAAGTGACATTTAACAGATGTCATCTGTCACTTTGACATCTGTCACTTTGACGTCTGTAACATTGACATCTGTCACTTTGACGTCTGTCACTTTGACGTCTGTCACTTTGACGTCTGTCACTTTGACGTCTGTCACTTTGATGTCTGTCACTTTGACGTCTGTCACTTTGACGTCTGTCACTTTGACGTCTGTCACTTTGACGTCTGTCACTTTGACGTCTGTCACTGTCACTTTGACGTCTGTCACTTTGACGTCTGACACTTTGACGTCTGTCACTTTTTCGACACTTTTCGTTATATTTTAGACAATTCACACTATATCTTTATAAATTATAGCCTATGTTCTATTCTGATGTATAAGCTATAATAATTGTAAAGTTTCATTACAATCCATTCAGTAGTTTTTGCGTTAAAGAGTAACAAACATCCATACATTCAGACATCCATACATACAAACTTTCACGTTTAAACTATTAGTAGGATAGAGTGATTCAAGAGGAAGGTTTATATGCATAATTTAGCCGTACGAAGCCCGGGCGGGTCGCTGGTAGGTAATAACCTAAGGTAGGCAAAATTATTATTCACTCCAACTTTAACCACGATCAATTTTGACAAATGTGTTGTCTATTCTGTTTATTGACCCTGACAATGACTAACACAACGTTCGTGAATCATTGTCAAAACGAACAACAAAAACACTGACAACTGGAAATTACTGATTTTAATTTATTATCCGTCTTTTGTTAGCAAAAATATTACGACATTGGTATCAAATCATATTAAAGTAAAGGTCAAGAATTGTCAATATTTCATCGCTAAACTCACAAACAATTGTTTTCACATAATGTTTTATTGTGCCTACTACTCGTCTCTGTTAGAGAACAGATCTCTTCTCTGTTAGAGAAGAGTCTCTGAATTTATAAAACTGTTTCAGATCTAAACTCTTTCCTAGATTGGTTACCTCCAACAGAAAGAACTTCTTCTTTCTCTAACAGAGAAGAGATTCTCGTGATAAACATTGCAATATCATTCCGATTACCAAAAACGTACAGACCCACCGCAGAGCGCCAAACTGTTATCACAACGGTGAGTTTGCAGTTCTGTTCCTGACTGTGCCTACTAACTAACCTAACCAATATCTAACAGCTTAACATTGATCATTAGAAACCATCGATTACTATAAATATTGCAGGACATTGCACACATTCTGTCAAAATCTGTTTGAATTGTATTGTTTGAAAGTTTCTACTGGTAGGTACCTAACTAGTAATCGAAAACTGAACAATCTACTGTATTATGATTATCTGGAACGATCTCTTCATGTTTTCGAAGATCCTCATCATGTTTTAGCCTTTTAGTGCAAATTTTTTTGGAAGGCATCTAAAAGATGTTTCGGCAGATACAAATTGAAACGTTTTTGAGGTGCAATTCTGTTAATCACTCCAAAGATCCTCGGCAGATCTTCACCGATTTTTTATGGGACTACCCTTGAGGTAGACCCTTTCCAACAAAAAAAGATTCATCAAAATCGGTTGATCAACAAAGGAGATATGCGCAAACATCCATTAAAAAAAATAAAAAACATACATACAACCTAATTGAGACCCTCCTCCTTTTTTTGAAGTCGGTTAAAAATACACTCAAATAGCTCAAAATACCCTCAAAGGCAGCATTCTCAAGAATATTTTTGTAATCGAATTGCAATTGGAATGCAATTGCAATGTAATTTGAATGAATTGACCTTTCTTATGGTAACTTTGATAAGCACATCAACTTCGTTGTTACATTCATATAACATATAGTCTATGCCAATATGCTGTATGTAGCTGTGCAAGAATTGTCAGAATTGGTCCAGTAATCCGAAGATCATGAGATTACAATACAAACATCCTGCTTAAACAATTTTGGTTAAATTCTAGCTAAATGCATTCAACGGATAATCTAAAATTCTATATCAAATAACCACAAGGGTGATATTATTTGTGACTTTGACAGTTCGTAAGGTATAATATCTTTTACAAAAATTAGTAGGTTTTTTGTTAATGAAACTGTAAAAGTACGTTTCTCATTATATTACAAAGTAGAAATCATCACAAATATTCAAACTCTTGCTTAGGTCTTGGACTACTCTGATATCTATCTTACTCATAGGAACTTTATTACATCATTAAGTTATCCTTAAGGTCTCCTTTTGTTGTCGAAACTGTGACCTTTTCATACAAACTATGTTCACCTACACGTGTTGGTCATAAAATAAAATAATTTTATGAAACCTTGACACTTGACACTGGCAATTTGAAGAATGGAAGAAAAAATGGTTTAGGATCATTATTTAAGTAGGAAATGAATGAGGAAAAAGTTACAATAAAACCTTCGAATCTGATTTAACTATTTTTTTACAACGACGCACTTAAACATCTACGCAAATAGGTATAATATTTAAAAAACAAACAGGTAAGATACATTCCTATTTAACTATGTTTTGTAAAAAGTTTTTTTGGAGAAAAAATTGTATTTAAAAGTCGTAGTAAATAACAGTCATACTCGAGGCAGTTTCGTTGGGCTTTTAATCCTTTTTGACCCGGGCTTTTGTGGCTATATAGCAAAGATATTAGGATTAAAGCGCAAATAGGGGCCAAACGCAAAATGCCTTTTGCCGATACCCATTGTTAATTATTGCATTGAAAATTGGTGTTAAATATTGTTGTGTGTATCGTTTTTATAGGTGAGTTCTTTTCCTACATTTTAGTATAATTTAAAGATAAAAATAATTGTAGTTTCTAGGCTTATTCAAGTTGAAAAAATTTGCCGTCTTGAGTAAAATATGATCGGTAAACTTCACGATTGGTCAGTTTCGCTATCGGACAACTTAGCGATCGGACAATGGTTGAAGTAGGTACTTACCTATACCTACTGCCAGAACGTTCGTTCAGGGAATTAGGTAAGGTCGGTAGCAAAATTACCCGCCGTAGAGTTCTAAAATTGCAATTATTAGAATGTTTTCATTATAATTACGTTTCTTTAATAAATTTATGAGTTAAAGAATCTTAAACTTCAACTAGCTAACAAGCCGTTCTCGAGATTTGTGCTTAGGAACACTTCAGCAATTCATTTTTATATTATAGATTTTTCATGGACCTTTTTTTTTTTTTTTTTTACGAACAATTTTCAATATAATTCTGGACTTTTGGGAATAAGCCATTCAAATTAATATCGATAGCCATTGGTTTTATTTTTTTCAGCGTTAAGTCACTACAACTGCCTGATGGTAGGTCACGATGCGGTCTAAGATTTGGCATGCTTTCTAAGATACCTATTCATTTCTTGATTTGAAGACCCCCGAATTGTACACGTCAGGAAAGACGGATGCATGTAACTGATTCTGTTCCCTTGCGGTACGAATAAGGAATGACGAAGCAAAGCGATTTTTGCGGATGTCTGATTTAATAAGTCACGATTAAGTTGGAGCGGGGGAAAGCTTAGAAAACTAGTCTCTACATATAATAAATTCGAAGTTTTGGAAGTAAGCGTTCTACGTCCAAAATGATCTTAGCACTATAGAATTCGCTAACCTTATATAGCTCCGGTAGAAAAAAATCTTGCATGCGCGATTCAGGTTTTCTTAAATTTAGAAAATCACAAATTAGTTGATTATTCTTTTTGTTCTGCTTAAAAATTTTGTACACTTATGTATTTTAAGAATACATAGCAATATACACATTTTTTAACTAGAAAATAAAGTAATTAATTTAATAAGATATTTTTTTTAATTTCAAGTAACTAGCGCCATCTCTTCGTTTTCGCGAAACTACCATTCATCTCAGAAAATGTTGATTTTATTTGTTTACCTTTGTTTGTGCAGTCTAATTTCGGGAACTAGGAAACAGATTTTAACATAATCTTCACGAATGTGTTCAGAAAATATCAGAAGAGGTTTAGGTATTTCAAGTAGATTTATGTTACTAATTAAAATTTGATATTTCTTGGCGTAAAAAATAAACCATAATATTTTTGCATGAAAACGTACAGAACGTAGGGATGATGTCAAAATTGTCAGTTTGACATACGGAAAGAAGCATCTAGCGCCATCTCTTTTTTATTTATAATTTTACTATGGCTTCGCATTATTACTATCGTGCATATAGCCAGTGTCGCGGTCAAAGAAAATTAAATCCAATGCAGGAGCGTTTTTTGAATTTGGAACATTACAACGCTCCAGCAATTTTGTATGAACATGTGTATGAAGCGGCCGGCGTGCTGGGGTTATTAAAAACTTAAATACTCTTTGATTGGATCTCTTTTATCAAAGTACTAGCGACCCGCCCCGGCTTTGCACGGCTATATTATGCATGCATCTTCTTATCTATATCTATACATATAAAATCCTTTGTCCTGACTGACTGACTGACGGATCATCGCACTGCCTAAACCGCTGATCGTAGAGACTTGAAACTTGGAGGGTGTGTTCTTTCTATGACGTAGGCATCCGATAAGAAAGAATTTTCCGAAATTCTACCCCTAAAGGGGTGAAAAAGGGGGGCAAAGTTTGTATTGGACAACGTGATTCCTTAGTCCAATCTATTTCAAATTTTGCATAAACATTCTTTAACAGAATTAATGGAACACGTGTTTCGTATTTTATTGAAATTCATCCCCTAACGGGGTTAAAAAGGGGAAGAAAGTTATTTTGGGAGTGATTTGCTTCCAAGTTGATATCAATACTCTTTAGTGCTTTTGATTAGATTGGTAACATACTCATTAATCTATGATTGGTAAGACGTCACTTCAAGCTGACAGCGTTAACGTAAAACCTAAGAGGTTGAAAACTTCGAACATTGAACTGAAAAAAGGTGTCTTGCCATTTAGTACTGGGAACTTGACATAGTATTTTTTTTTTTGCGCGATACGTTTGCTAATACCGGTCGATAGAGGACATTACGGCAAATGAATACGGTATTTGACCAAACGTTATGACTAAGATTTTATCAAAAGTGCGCTGTGCACAAATAATGCTTTCTAACCAAACTTCTAAACCATCTCGGAGACGGGATATTTGTTAAAACATAGAACTGTTATAGGATAGCCACTGAATCACTTAAAACTCTATATTTTTATTAGGATACGCCAAAATTACTCTCTGCGCAACTGTTCAGCCCTACCTAATAATAAAATTTTGAACAATTTGCCAAAAGTCACAGTTCCCAAAGTTAGTAGATACTAATTATTAAGTAATTTAAAAGAAATATCTTTTGTTATGAATACGAAAATACCTAAACAAATGAATAGGACTTTTACACCTTTTTCATTTTTAAAATGGACAGGAAAGTGATCTTATAAGGGTTCCTTTTTTACCTTTTAAGGTACGGAACCCTAAAAACACAAAAGATGACTATGATAGATAGGTAATTACTAATTAGCACGATATGATTAAAGATTTACTCATGTGGTAATCGTAGAGTTTTGTGCATTATTGGCTCTTTGTTAGAAAGACAGAAATAGGTAGAAGAATTCATTTTTTTTGTTTAGAATTTTAGGTACTTAGACGTATAGCCCATTTTGGATCCCATCCCAAGAGAATTGGGTGCACCCGAGGTTTTCGTGTTCCAAGTTAAAATACATCTCATTCAAAATCTATCTTCTCTATACATATAAAATTCTTTGTCCTGACTGACTGACGGATCAACGCACAGCCTAAATCGTAAAAACCTGAAACTTGTAGGGTGTGTTCTTCGTATGACGTAGGCATCCGATAAGAAAGGATTTTACGAAATTAATTACCTACCGGGTTTAAAAAACAGTAGAAAGTTATTTTAGGCGATTTGCTTCGACTCGAACTCCTTAGTGCTTTTGATTAAATTAAGTAAGTACATTTTATTTTGAAACACATGTTTCAAACTCAATCTAATTTGATATCAACAAAAAATAATCCTATTTTAACTATTTTCGACTCCTGCGCGGACGAATTCGCGGGCAAAAGCTAGTAATAAATATATTTATAAATTCCTCTACATTTATACTATTACTAGCAACCCGCCCCGGCTTCGCTCGGGTATATTATGCATGTATTATACATATAAACCTACCTCTTGAATCACTCTATCTATTAAAAAAACCGCATCAAAATCTGTTGCGCAGTTTTAATAATTTAAGCATACATAGGGATATAGGGACAGAGAAAGCGACTTTGTTTTATACTGTAGTGATAGTGATATGTAGTGATAAAACAAAGTATTTTCTCTGTCAGTCTGTCAGAACGGGCATAAACTTAAAAAGTACTGAACGGTTATTCATACGAGTTTTACCAATTTTACAAATTAAAAAAATAAGGCTGCATTAACACAGCTTTATAGAACATTAGGCCTTAATTTAGGTACAAAAAGAAAACCTAATGCTATGCTTATGCTTAATGCTTATGCTTGAACGTAACGTACGCAGACATGGGCGTACCCACAGTGGGGCAAGGTGGGGCATTTGCCCCACCCTGGCTCGGAGCTTATAATAAAAAAAATGGTTTTTAATATAAGTAACAAATATAAATATTCATTATGTTACGTTCAAAAGTCGAGTGATTTTTGAAGGAATACCGAAGTTTATCCGCCCGCGTTCCCTACCCTCTCCCACCACTTGCACGCTCGCGACAAATTTAATGGCCCCTCTTCATGATGGCCATCATGCTGGCCCACTGATATGCTGGGCCACGGTGTCAGTTTTTCGGTCACACATCAAAAGAAGTGGGCCAGCGATGGCGGTATGCATCTGCACGTGGCCCATTCCTCAGTGACTCCTCGAAAATTGGTACGTGGATATTATATGGCGGCAACGGCTGCTTCCACGTCCTTCTCCAATTTACAACTGAACGTTGCCATCGTGTAGTTGCGTTTTAACCATCGCATTGCCATCACCCTGGTTTAGTGCTGGGCAATCATGTAGAGATTAATTAGCCAAAACCCCCCACGATATTATTAAAATAAATACAGTAAATAAAAACATTTATAATTTTCTACTAGTACTTATCGAGTT
Source organism: Idaea aversata (assembly GCA_907269075.1). Taxonomy (NCBI): domain Eukaryota; kingdom Metazoa; phylum Arthropoda; class Insecta; order Lepidoptera; family Geometridae; genus Idaea; species Idaea aversata. Next base: position 5,685,663 of record OU026100.1, read on the forward strand.
TTTTACTTTTATTTGCTTCCGCCCCACCCTTTACAAAACTCTGGGCACGCCCATGTACGCAGACGAGCGACTTCTTTCTTCTTCACGGACTTTTTGTGTCTTAAAGATCTTCTACAGGTAAAATAAATCCCCGAGTGATAATTAATAAAATAAAGTGATTTGCGTGCATTATATCGGTCATTATCGGCCATTTGACGACCCAGTTGGCACAATGGTCACTATTGATCACCATGCCGGACTGCTAAACACGGGGTTGCGGGTTCGATTCCCGACGACATGTATTTATGCTTAGATATTTGTCTGTGGTCTGGTTGTTTCTGTGTATTATAAGTATATATTTACAGAAGAAAAATATATCCGTTGTCTAACCCCCATAACACAAGTCTAGTTACTTAGCTTGGGGCTAGGTGGCGATGTGTGGAATGTCCTTCAATATTTATAACTATATTTATTAATTAATTTCTTGTCTGCGAATGATCCTAAACCTTATAAACTACGTAATAATTACGTCTTGATCATCAAAATCATCAAAATTTATTGAATAAAAAATCTGTATTGACATATTATGAAAGCGTAACGACTTTATTATGCGTTAATCGAGTTAAAATTACGAAAATCCGTAGGAAATTGTTATAATTATATAATTATAATAAATTTTAAGTAGTTATATATACCAACTCATCCATAAATAAGACGTTATTTTTAACCGACTTCAAAAAAGGAAAATGGTGTAAATTCGTAGTGCGGTATAAATATTTATACATAACATACCTATAGTTATTTTAAGTATGTTCACCGATTACTCGAAGATGGCTCAACTTATTCATTTTTGAATTTTTTGAAAGGGGATTTATGTCATTAGGTATACCTACTCTAAAGAACCATTATCGTATTCCAAACTGTCTTCGCCCACTACCGTAATCAACCATTTTCCTACGTTTTCGTATGGACTCTTCCACAATTTGCCTCTATTCAGTAGGTACGTCTTCAGTTGGTCTTCTTTTTTAGATAAACCAGATCCTCTTCGATGCAGTCTCTCCATATCTTTTTCTTTTTTTTTTTGTGCACATCTTCTTCTTCTCGTATAGTGGTGTGGCTCAGCTATTGTTAGAGTTTTCAGATCGCCTCAAGGCCTCTAACTTGACCTAAAGACTGCTACTAGAGGTAGCAACCGTTGGTCCGGCTTAACGTGCCTTCCGAGGCACGGAGGGGCTCACGAAAATACATTTTTGCCACACTACTAATTGGCCACCCATCGAAGTAATGACCGCGCCATGCGTCGCTTAACCCGCATGACCGTAAACGATCAGCGAGCGTCGCTTAGCTGTGAACCTCCTGTGAACCTTCTGATTGGGTACCCAGTTTGTTAAAACATTCCGACTAAAACTGAGATATAATTAGCAATTCAGGGTCAACAACATCAATCAAACCAATCGTAGGTATTAAGAAAAATTCCTAAACCACTTTGTAACGAAATTAGCATGATGGTATAAAATTTTATTACCTGGTCCTTGTTAATCCTTTGGAAGCGTAGAATACGAATTCTCATGGTCAGAATAGATATTAGTACTAACACATGGCCTAATCCTAAAAATCAATAAACACCGGCAACACTCTCAAAATAGTGTGAAGTCATCACTCACGTTCTGTTATTGATAAGGTAACCATAGCAACGTCACTCTCGTTCCTGGAACGTGAGTTATTGACAAGGTAACAAAAGCAACGATTTAATTCAAACTTTGCACACTTGTCAAAGACCGATGACAATGCAATATTATCATAACATGGTGCTGATCTGATGATGGAGCTGGAAGGTGGTCATAAGAACTCTGTAAGTAATGAAACGACAAAACCCTATCGAGTTTGGGCTCGTCTTGGCGAGTAGTTTGTCTTTCAATAAACCAGGGTCTGATTTAACATATTATTTCGTTATCAAAGATCAAAAATATAAAAATAAATTAATAGTTTAAAAAAATAAAAATAAAACACGCTCTAATAAAAAATCCAACTAAAAAATAGAAAATGAAATTTAATAAATTTGCGTTAATCGATCCCAAGGGGTCGAAGTGTTGCTGGCTATGTCAGTCCCCGATATAAGATGATAAGATAGAACTAATTTTAAATAAATAAACCTTTTTGTACATTACTTTGTCTTTATTTTTCTCTTTCCATTCAGATACAATTTGCACCGTTCAGAATTCGTCCTAGTTTAAAAAAAAAAGATTACTAACAGTACCTACCATAAAATTGATCCTGTTTTAGAAAATTTATTCAAAAATATATTTTCAAAAAAAAAATCTATTTGTATCGAGATTTGAACTGGGGCTCTTCAGAACACTACCCCGCCGCTCTAAATGACTACACCAATCGGTATCTGTGGGACTACGTCAAATATAGTCTATAGTTGCTACAGTTTATTGTTTTGTATGTGTGCGTGTCATTTATATCGTGACAAGAGTTAAAAATTGTACTTTGGAAATACATTAAAATGTGACTTCCAAAAAATTAAATTATGTTTGAAATATGTTCAGAGCAAACTAGAAAACAGGCAACATATATACAAATACTTTAATTCCACGTCAATTATAGCAAAATAAAATAAAAATATACTTTCGGGGAAAACAGCGCCATCTAGCGGAATACTTTGCTTAGCGATACGAAACATTCAACCTTAAGGCGGCTAATGCTGCCAAACGCAACGCGCCTAAGAAATACCCGCCGCTTACAACTAACTTTGTTGATTGTAACGAGTGTGTTTTGTTTTTCTCAAAAGTGCTGAGAGGGAATTGTAGGTGAGATATTTACCGATATTTTGGGGTTATTTGAGACGAAAATTTCTTTGTCATTTCAAAGCTAGACTAGTTTTAATTCTTAATTTTAGGGTAGCTTCAAAATTATAAGGAATTTTTGGCTCAAATTTATACCAAAATGTCGGTAAATATCTCATCTACAATTCTATCTCAGCACTTTTGAGAAAAACTAAACACATTCGTAACAATCAACAGTTTTCACCAATGAAGGCGACCGGTAGCTCGAAAGCCGGTAATAACTATTTAGTAGTCTGTGACGCCCCGGTGGGCGCGGCCAGTATGCCGCTGGCTTTCGGACGGGAAGGCCGCGTCGCGCTGCGCTCTCGCACGGATTTTTGCTTACGATTCATTATGCTCCCTATTCGAACCTTGTTTTCTGAAATAATACGAGTATATATTCGTTTGGCTAATGGACGCTAGAATATTGCCAAGTTTTTGTTGAATACTGCTATTTTTTCAAAAACTTACCTAAGTACCTACTTATATTTTCATACTGCGCAAGGACGCTTGTCTTTAGATAGGTACAGTCGGCTGCATAATTGCAGCCCCCGGTAGAGTTCAAAAATTACTATATTATTGGCATGTTTTCATTCTAATATTTTTGTTTGATTGAGTTAGAAGACTTTATACTTCAACTCAAGCATGTGCCTAGAATCTTGCTTGTATTGAAAACGTTTTTATAACATGCTTATAACAGCCGTTTTGAAGCTCTACGGTGGGACTGCAATTATGCAGCCGCCCGTACCTACTCGATTAGTTATTTAGCTAGGTATCCATACTTATGGTTTTTTACGGACGCTATGATAGTGCCAATTTTTTTGACGGACATTGTTTTGTGTTGGTACTTACGTAGGTACCTAACGTGCCCAGACTTATACCTTCTTATTTATTTTTTAAATTGTGAAAGATGAGTAAATTAAAGAAATGTAAAGTTCAGAGTATGCTTCATTGTCGCGAAGTAGGTAACGTAGGTAAGTACACACTTACCTAAACTATACCTAGTAAGTAGTCAAGTACCTACCTATCATGAAATACCTACACACTTTCCCAACTTCGGCAAATTTATCGGCCGAGTCGAACGTTCAATTTGTAAGTACCTACTAGTCCAGGTTCTTAACGTAAAATACGGTCCCATCGTGAAGAAAGCATGAAACTTGGCATGAACGTAGCTGTCATATATGTGCTTCAATTTCGATATGGAAGCACGTCGAGAAATTATTGTTTCCCCCCCTTACCCCCCCTTTTTTGTGCCAAATTAGAGATTTTTGCATTTTGTATGAAAACGGTTCAAACTACAACCAAACTGTCAATGAGCAATATAATCCTCATTAAATTCACTACAATAATTACCTTGGAAGTATGTAGATCGGATTTATAGTTTAAAAGCTGTAAAGTGATTTTAACGCCCCCTCGACCCTGTTTTGTATCAACCCTTATGAGTTATTTGATTTTATTATAAAAACGATTAAAGCTACATCAAAACTGTCAATGACCAATTTGTTTTTCATTAAATTCTCTATAACAATTTTCTTAGAAGTATGTTGATAGGACTTATAATTTTCGAAATATGCTTACTTTTCTTTCAATTCGGCCAGTAACAATAGACACAAAAACGCTATACATCGAAAAAGCGCATGAAATATATTTTTTTAATATGTTATTAGACCATCCGATAGTAGTCTATACCTGAGTTTTCATCCTTGAAAACCCTAGGCTTCTCCTATGGTGCTACGTAATTTTGGCACGTGTTTTAGTTTTTTAGAAAAAACTACCCCTTGAAAGCGTTTTCCAGGTATTTTTGTTTTATATGTTTGTTTATTAATTGTCAATTTTATACTCTAGCACGTTTTTTATAAAGAAATTTAAAAATAACTATTCAGAATAATGTTTTCATCATTCAACAAAATTCAACTTTAAGAAACAGTAAACTATTTTCTTTGTTTCTGAGAAAACTGTCAATCTTACCAGCACCACTTTGGAATCAATTTAAAGGTAATTTTAGTAGCTACAAATGTATTTCTAATAATTTTTCCTATAGGACTATTGGTTCAGCCGGTACATGCCTTCGAAAATGACCCCACCAAATTTTTTTACCTAAAATTCTGACAGTTGATTCAGTTTTTTTGCAAAAACTACCATAAGGAAGCGTTTTTCAGGTATATTGAATAGAAACAAAATTCATGAATACTAAATTGTCTATAATTTGAGCCTAATATTACTACTCTAGATATATTAGTTGCGGAGATACGGGTTGTCAAAGATGTGCAATTATTTTCAAAACGTGAAAACTTATCGATAGTGTCATTTTCCTAGACCTGTACCGGCTGAAGTAATGGTCCTAGAGGAAAAGTCATTAGGTATACATTTGTAGATACTAAAATTATCTTTACTTTGATTCCAAAGTGGTGCTGCTAGGATTGACAGTTTTCTCAGAAACAAAGAAATAGTTTACTGTTTCTTAAAGTTGAATTTTGTTTAATTATGAAAACATTATTCTGAATAGTTAGTTTTTAAATTTCTTTATAAAAAACGTGCTAGAGTATGTAATTGACAATTATTAAACAAACATATAAAACAAAAATACCTGGAAAACGCTTTCAAGGGGTAGGTTTTCCTAAAAAACTAAAACACGTGCCAGAATTACGTAGCACCATAGGAGAAGCCCAGGGTTCTCAAGTATGAAAACTCAGGTATAGACTACTCTCGGAGGGTCTAATAACATATTAAAAAAATATATTTCATGCACTTTTTCGATGTATAGCGTTTTTGTGTCCATTTTTACTGGCCGAATTGAAAGAAAAGTAAGCATATTTCGAAAATTTTAAGTCCTATCAACATACTTCCAAGACAATTATTAAAGAGAATTTAATGAAAAACAAATTGGTCATTGACAGTTTTGATGTTTTTGAAGAAGCATTTTTCCTTAAAAATAGTTTTGATGTAGTCCTATCAACATACTTCCAAGACAATTATTAAAGGGAATGTAATGAAAAACAAATTGGTCATTGACAGTTTTGATGTTTTTAAAGAAGCATTTTTCCTTAAAAATAGTTTTGATGTAGCTTTAATCGTTTTTATAATAAAATCAAATAACTCATAAGGGTTGATACAAAACAGGGTCGAGGGGACGTTAAAATCACTTTACAGCTTCTAAACTATAAGTCCGATCTACATACTTCCAAGGTAATTATTGTAGTGAATTTAATGAGGATCATATTGCTCATTGACAGTTTGGTTGTAGTTTGAACCGTTTTCATACAAAATGCAAAAAACTCTAATTTGGCACAAAAAAGGGGGGGAAACAATAATTTCTCGACGTGCTTCCATATCGAAATTGAAGCACATATATGACAGCTACGTTCATGCCAAGTTTCATGATTTCTTCACGATGGGAGCATAAAACTGATTTTGTTAGGACTGGGAGCTGTACTATACCTAATGTTCTGGTTATATTTATTTGTTGATTTATTTCAAGTCAAAGTCTTTGAGTAAGTTACGTAATCTAGCTTTTTCTTGTGGCTTCATTTCAGTCAACCTATCAGTTATTACCCACTAAAAAATTCATGACCTACTAAAAAAAAAATAAAGACATATGTGGTAGGTGCGAAGTGGGTAGGTATCGTCAACCTCACACCTACCTCGGTCCCATCACAGACGGTTGACGGCATCTACCTACATCGATCCCACCACCTCGGTGATCGCTGGTACCTCGCTCTACCACAATGTGGTAGGTGCGAAGTAGGTAGGTATCGTCAACCTCACACCTACCTCGGTAGGTACTAGGTACCTCAGTCCTACCATTCGGTTGACGGTACCTAAACAAACTTTCAGATTTAAAAATTACTAGCGACCCGCCCCTTCGCACGGTTATATTATGCATGTATTATACATATAAACCTTCCTCTTGAATCACTCTATCTATTAAAAAAAAACCGTATCAAAATCCGTTGCGTAGTTTTAAAGATCTAAGCATACAAAGGGAAATAGGGACATAGGTACGGCGAAAAGTAACTTTATTTTATACTATGTAGTGATAGTGATAGGATTGAAAGAGGCCAGTACTAGACAACACAACAACCTTACATACATACAGACATACTGTTTAAATTATGTAGTAAATATCTTAAAGATCCCCGATGTGGTAAGTTGCTTGTACTATTATACATTCTGTGGTGGTAGGATAGTAAGCGATCTTTAGCTATGAGGCAGTGTGAGGAAGCGCGAGCGCCGCGCGGGACGAAGTGTCTAGCTCCGCCCACACTCTCAAGGTCGTTGGCGTGGGTATCTCCCTTAATCCAAATTTATTAAATTTTATTTTCTACTAGCTGAGCCCCGCGGTTTCACCCGCGTAATAATTTTCTACGAAATTTCCTAAATTTTTTCTTTCATAAGAACCTTCTCCTGACAATAACAAACACAACAAAAAAAGAATTGGCCAAATTGGTCCAGGCGTTGTTGAGTTATGCGCTTTCCAACACATTTTGCGATTCATTTTTATATATAAGATTTTTAGTTGGATTTTTTATTAAAGCGTGTTTTTTTTTTAACTATTAATTTAAAGCGTGTTTTTTTAGTTTTTTTAATTTTGTTAGTTTTTAGTTTACATTCACATAGTTACAACATGCAATGGCACACGGAGCCAAACCGGCTGCAATTTCAAAATCGTCGTCCATACCAGATAGGTAAGGACCAGAAAACGAGTGAGAAAATTGAGAGTGTGAATAGTTTGTTTGAGTCTGGAGGGGCCTTGACAATAAAAAACACAACAAAAAAAGAATTAGCGAAATTGGTCCAGCAGTTCACGCGTGATGCGATGACAAAGGAAAATACGGATTCATTTTTATATATACCTTCCTTTAGATATAGATATCCAATAATACATTACCTAACATTATATTCCATATATTATTATTATATATTATTATTTATTATTATATTCCATTTAAAATGACTTAAATAGTTAAAATAACCATGTTAGTGCCAGCAACTTTAATTCATTACTTACGTATCTATTAGTTATTCTGTGAGACAGACCAATCTGATCGGTATTCTGTGATATTTTTAACATTTCTGGAAATATTTTCTTAGGAAAATGCATAGGTAAAATGAAAAAGGATGAGATTAAAATTTGAACTCGTGACCTGCTTACCAAGATGCATAAAAATATCAATTAAGTAATGCCGAAAAGTTTTTGAGTAATTGACTTTAAAAAAAAAAACTGGTTGCCTGTAAAGTCGGTATACGGGCGAAAGTTTTACGTGACAACAACTGTGCTCGAGTGGAAGGGACGCGTGCCTTTCACTTTTTATGTCTGTCTCTCTCGCTCTTAGGCGGGCTAACCATGCCCGCGTGCCTCTCACTCGCTCTCATTGTGAGCGCATAACGTCAGCGGAGCGTAACGCAGTTTCTTGAAGTGTCACCCGGCAAACCAATTTATAAAACGTTGTCACGTCAAAATTGGGATTTCCACCTAACAAAATGTAGGAGGTATACATTTTGGATGAAATAGAACATCAGTAAGCTAAAATCTAGCTTTTCCAGTCTGAACGCTTACCAGCAGTATTTGGTAATGGGAAAACTGTTGATAAATGTCTACTATAATATACCTAATATGTCATTTTATGTACGGTTGGCTGCATAATTGCAGACCCGCCGTAGAGCTCCAAAACGGCTGTTACAAGAATGTTTTCAACACAAGCAAGATTCAAGGCACCTGCTTTAGATGAAGTTTAAAGTCATCAATTTATCAAACAAAAATTATTAGAATGAAAACATGCCAGTAATAGTAATTTTTGAACTCTACCGGGGGCTACAATTATGCAGCCGACGTATATAGTTTTTTAATAAATATTCTTGATTTAGCTAGCAAAGTTCTTCCATACCTATTGCACGTGTCTTACACAATTCGATTCAAATCAAGTAAAACTAGGGTGACAATGACATACTGCCGTCTGAGGACTAATCCATTCTATTCCGGACGAATCGTACTATAATCCCTCTATCGGTCGGCCGGTAATGGGCACACTAATGAGACACACCCCTGTTCATCTATTTTATCGGACACAGCAGGGTCTTTCGGTAATATTCCGGTATATTCGGTAATTTTACCAATTGTACCGTTACGAATAACAGCTGTAGTAAAATGTGAGCTCATGACAACCAGAACTACTTTACAGAAAGCCACATTTTTATAGGCCGGGTCGGTAATGTACACATTAAAATGGAACACACTCACACAGATAACCAGTCATCTGTTTAATTGAATGTAGCAGGATTACTGTAATATTCGGATATTTTTGGTAATTTGACAAATTGTACCGTTACGTTACGAGTAACAGTTGTAAACCTTGAGCTCATAACAGCCGGACTTACGGTAATGTATAGAACTAGTCAGTCACATTTTATAATATTTACTAGCTGTCCCGGCAAACGTTGTTTTGCCATTTTCAAAAACAAGGAAAAATAAAAAATTGATGTTGTTCGATTCTCAGACCTAACAAATATACACAAAAAAATCGGTTCAGCCGTTTAGGTGAACATAGGTAACAACACCGCGACACGAGAATTAAAATATATGGGGATAAATTGGTGATTCGAATATTTTTTTACAGATTCATTGTTTTATTTTTCAGGCTTTCAACAAAATATGTAATTATGTTGTGTTGTCAGACACTCGGTCTTCACTGGATTTAGATAGTTTTACTGGTCATACCAAATGGTCTCCTTCGTTTTCAGTTTTATTCTCCCACGCGCAAAATTGGTAATCAATGGCAATTGGCAAATTGGTCATCACTTCTTCTTCTTCTCGTATAGTGGTGTGGCTCACCTATTGTTAGAGTTTTCAGATCGCCTTAAGACCTCTAAATTGACCTAACGACTGCTACTAGAGGTAGCAACCGGAACCAACGGCTTTACGTGCCTTCCGAAGCAGTCATCACTAAAGTTGTAGATAAACGAAAATTAATCTTTTAACCAAAAGTTTTCTCACAAATTACTGGTAAACTGGCGTAGTTCTCCTAATCATGAGCTCCCGGTCTATTGGTATTAGATTAACGAGAATCGCTCTGCAATATCGGATAAATTACATTTGGGGCTAAATTATTGGGTACAACTAAACGTATTCTGAACGCGCGCGGAGTCGATTAGGCAATTATATACCTAGATGATTATGTTTAGCACTTATGTTTGATAATTTATGGGACTAATACATATTTAGATTATATTTGAAGCTATTTCTAATAAAATTTGAAGGCAGGTCACTTTTTTGTGTAGTTTGAATTCAAATGTGTAAGTACAAGGTCGGCGACTTATGGTTCCATAAAACAAATAAAAATATCTAGCCCCAAACCTAGCGACTATGCTTGTGTTATGGTGGCATAGACGGGGCCTCCCGGGGCATAGACGGGGCCTCATAAGTGGTCCTTCGACCATACCTATATGTAGGGACATAGAGGTATGGTCGAAGGGCCCCTAAGACTTTGACAGAACAAAAGTTACTCTTTTAGCATTCACTATCTATATTGATTGAAGAGGAACCTTTCTAGATTTAAGATTGGCAAAATCATTAATAACTCCTTCCTTCAAAGTTGATGTTTTTAAGAACATCATACTCTATAGACATTAGAGACAAACTCGTTCATCTATCTTGGAGTATAGTACTTCTTTATTAATTTTTTATAAAAAAGTCCAATTTAAATCTCAAATTAAGATTCTATTTTTCATAAGAATATTTTTAAGTAAGTATAATGGTCACCAACTGCAGTAGTTGGTGTGTAACAAATGTTAAAAATGACGATAGCCCTAGTAATTTGATCTTTGTGTTTATTTATTTTAGTTTTTATAATAAAATTGAGAAAAGAGTGATCTAGCAGGAACAAGGGGGCCCCTATCGACCACGGGGCCCTGGTCCCGTGCCCAGTGGGAAAGAAGGGTCTGGGCATAGAACACTTTTATACATTTTTTAAATCCTAGTATAGGTACTTACTGGGTATGTTGTCTTGTCACTTTCCCTCGTTGCAATTTCGTTATCTACCTATTCCTTTTGCACTCATGCCATTATACGACACCAGCGAGAGTATTTGTCGTGTTATACCTACCTTCTAATAGTCACTGCACCTAGTTGTTAAGTATCTAAAATCGAATGTTTTTTTAGGTTTTTTATATTACCTATAGTCGGAGATACCTTTATGGTGAGCACACACCTAGCCGCACCGCACGCGCCGCAGTCTCCGTTTGTATGCGCGCAGCGCCTAGGTTGGTGACGTCATCAGCATCGGCCTTGGGGATTTCCTTCGCTGCGGGCGCCGGCGACTGCAGCGCGTGCGGTGTAGCTAGGTGTTCGCTCACCTTAAATGAATGACCTTCATCGATACTTTTCATTCATTAAACAGCTGGATGAAAGTCGCTCTTAAAGGGATTCCGTACTAGACTGATCAGATAACCAGCTACGAGTACATCGACGGGACCCTGCTAGTCGAGACGAGTCATTCAATTCCATCAAAAGCCACGGTTTTTTTCAGATATAATTATGCCAAAACATGTGTTAGAAATACATTTCCCTTTCAAATCCATACCTGCCGCCATTGTTATGTAAAATCTATTCAGAAAATGAAAAAGGTTACCGCCGAAATAACTTCGCAAGTATTGTATCTGTCATATCAATCATACTTTCGCGACCTATAATCTGGATATATGGATTATTTTATTCAATACACGAATCTTTTCATATAAAATGAAGGTGCCTTGTAATTTTAAGGTCTAAATTCACTGTAGGTATATGTGTACTGTGTCTTTTGGAAACGTATAGAAACCCCTATGAGTTTCTGGTGCCTTCTTCTCATTGGTGGGCGAGTTCCGAAAGCACACGTCCTAACTTAATTTTTAAGACGCTTCAAAGTGATGCATGAGTCAAAATGGATTTCTTTTGACTTTTACGCGCTTTTTTTTTGACGCGGTACAGGTAAAAAAAAGCGGTACTTCTTTTTTACCTGTACCTTAGGTACTCCTTGACCACAGGATCATAATAATAAATAAATAAATGTTTTATTTCATAGAACAATACACTACGTAACGGCTAATTATAGAAATGAGAATTAAAACAAGTTTTAAATCATAATTCGCAGCGTCAGATTTAGCATCTACCCTTCGTACTAGTTTGCACTGTATGACGGTGGGCCTTATTCTGCTATTTGGCCAACCATTGTCATTATATCGAGACTCTATTGATATTATATCGAGATTGTGACTTTATTTGGTATTCTGCTAAAGTTTTAATAACATCGCAATATAATCACTATGGAGTCTCAATGGTATGGTAATATTTACCTTGCAGGTGTTGCCTAGCAACATGGTATATGTTGCTAAGCAATATACCGTTTTGACAACTATCGAGATTCCATTAAGCCACGATTGTAGAGCAGAACACAAAAGTGAGTCAGTGGTGTGTCAGTGGTGTCTCAGTGGTGTCTCGATAGAATAGTCAACGTTAGGAGAATACGAATTTGACATGTAATGTCATATTTTATACATTAAATTTCTATTACGATTATATCGACACACTATTGAAATACAATTGTGTTAGCAGACTTAGGCCCATGATTCCTCTTCCGAGATCGCAGCAAGTTAACCTACCGCCAACTGCCAACCGGCAAACGGCACAGTAGGTGAATACAAGTAACAAGTTTATCAGTGAAGCATAGTATAACGAAAATTTTTAAACTGAGTTGTTTAGGTACAGTAATCGTTCTTGTTACTTATTATGACATATTATTATTAAAACTTATAAAAAGGTAGCCCAAAAATTCCCGACAATGGCAAGGTTGCGGGTTCGATTCCCGCCGGGAACAAGTATTTATGCTGACCATAAATTCTTGTTTCTGGTTCTGGGTGTTTCCTATATGTATAATATGTAAATATTTACAAAAAAAAAAAAAACAAAGTATATAAGTAGTTTATCCGTTATCTGGCACCCATAACACAAGCATTAAGTTGCTTAGCTTGGGGCTGGATGGCGATGTGTAATATGTCCTGAAATATTTATTTATTTTATTTGGGAAATATGTATATGTAGGTATGTATAGGTGTTGTGTGTATGTATGTAATTATGTGTGTATTGCGTATGTATGTGTGGATATGTGTGTACGTATAGTCAGCCAGTCAATAGTTTGGCAGTCATGACCAATTCAGAAATAGCAATTAAATATGTCCATATCTTTTAAAAGGCTCAACGGGTTTTCATGAAACATGCCTTAGAAAACTCGCAAAATATTCAGCTTTATAAGGGAAATAGTACTGGAATAAACGGCAAACACCCCTGAAACAGGCAAAACTAGATGGCGCTATGAGTTAGAAGCTTTCATGAAATAGTGTTCTTCTACCGCACAAGACCGGTGAGATTAGGGAGGCTTTTGCCCAGCAGTGGTCATTTTGATAAAGTGGACGAGTTGGTGCAGTGGTCATTTTGATAAATTGGACAACTTGGTGTAGGTAGTGGTCATTTTGATAAAACAATGAATGACAACAACAATAAATAATTATTACAACAATGACCCAGTTGGCACAATGGTCACCATGCCGGACTGCCAAACACAGGGTCGCGGGTTCGATTTCCGCCTCAGACAAGTATTTATGCTTAGATATTTGTCTGTGGTCTGGTTGTCTCTATGTATTATAAGTATATATTTACAAAAGAAAAGTATTTAAGTAGTATATCCGTTGTCTAGCACCCATAACACAAGTCTAGTTACGTAGCTTGGGGCTAGATGTCGATGTGTGGAATGTCCTGCAATATTTATTTATTTATTTATTTAATAACAATTTAACAAAGTTATCATTCTGATGCTGTTGGCATTTTGATTCAGTAGACATTTCGATAATATAGTTGACTTTAAGACTAGTAAGAAAGTAAGGTGAATGAAAATGTTACCTACTCGTATGTAGAAAGCAATAACCACGTACCCTCTTGAAATGTAACTGAAAGCACACTTCATTTCAAACCAAAATGCAGTGAAATCATGATGGCGTTAAAATAAACCTTCCTTCTTTGAAAAGAAAACAGAACAAATTTCAAAAGATAAGTAATTCCATTAGTTGAGTTTTGGCGGGAACGAGCCAACAACATGTCGTGCTGCAGTTTTATTTACACGAAACTTAGTTGTAAACCGAGTTAAATTGTATAATTCCGGTGGAAAGTTATCTAATTTAGTTCTGTGAAAGTGCACAAGTGTAGTGAAAGTAAAAATCAGTGTCAAACATGGACTTTTCTTGTTGCCTCCAAAATCTCCTACAAGGTTATAGTAAAGTAGCCACCGCTTTACTATGACCCCTGACTTGACAAACTGTGACTTGACGACTTGACCATCTTGAAACACTTTGAGCCCGATTTCTGTAAATCGGGCCATAACTTGATGCAAAATATTACTTGATACTGGCTATATGCACAAACCGTGCGAAGCCATAACTGAAGAAAAAAAAAAAATTCCATTAGTTCATATTGTTTTAGTTTCTAGAATCAATATAACCTCTTTTATTAACTTTCCTGTATTTTTCCTGTTGAACAGCAAAAACTTGTGTTCTCTTTGAACAAATAGACCTTTTGAGTCAGCGTGGAATCTTTTGTTTTTGTAGATCACTGATTCTGTTTAAATAAATTCTTTCGGATTTATTTTAAGCTTCGTTTGTTATTTTTTATGTTTCGCATGAGTATACCCGTATGCTAATAGGGCAGCTAATATTTTTTTGTAATTGTTTATTTAAATATATGTCAATTCCACATTCGTCTAGTTACGAATCTGTCAAATTCTCTTTTGGACCAAATTACAGTTTAAACCAAACTTAAACTGTAATTTGGTCAAAAAGAGAATTCAAATTAATTACTTATACGACAAAGCGCTGTTGAAAGCTCGATTTTCAAAAGGATGTTACTTTTCGGGCACACTATAATTGTCATATGGGCACTTGATTGTTATCCCTAAATATCCAAGCCAAAAAGGAAGCGTGTTGATATAAGCACGCGACTAAGTTAACTTGACACCTAAGTTTAATGCGCTATTAACTAAAGGAGTCTCAAGATAATTTCTTTATAAAAACTCATTTGAATATCTAGGGCTAGACCATCGCCTTTCATCCTCGGTCAGTATCCGCCATTATGCTTTTCGTACATCATGGGATTCAGTCATAGTGGATTTTAAGCACTTTGGGAAAAAGCATTTTTGACATTTATACGTAAGTAGGTATATGAAATAAGGTAGGTACTTATTATGAAATTCATTCTTATGGGGCAGTCATGATTTGATTATAGATTCTAAAATATAGGGAATAAGATTCTAATTTTGAATTCAAACTAAGACTTCTACTAACTTTGCTGCTAGTAGTAACATATTAGCGCCAAACTTAAATAGCCATTGTTAAACGTACCTACACAAGTGTTTCAAATTAATACAATGAAGTTATGAAGTAACTTGTATGGGTATTCAGGAATTGTTGAGGTAAGTTTCGTACCTATATAATAATTGACAATATCTTAAAACTTATGTGGAACTTTGGTTAGGTAACTACCTAACAATCGAATATTAAGGTAGACAGACTCCCACTTTGTCTAGTTTCTTAGCTTATAACTTTTAAACGTGTGAACCGAATTTTATGAAACAAAGTTAAAAACATTTGCAGAACATTTATCTTTTAGTTTAATAAAACTGCATTGAAATCGGTCGGTCTGTTACGGAGCTACGATGCCTCGTACAAATTATCATAACCTATATTTGCATGAAATTATAAATCAATTATTTATAACTAGCTGCGCTCCGCGGTTTCACCCGCGTAACTCCCGATCCCGTGGGAATATCGGGATAAATAGCAGCCTATAACCTTCCTCGATAAATGGACTATCTAACACAAAAAGAATTTTTCAATTCGAATCAGCAGTTCCTGAGATTAGCGCGTTCAAACAAACAAACAAACAAGTAAACAAACAAACAAACAAACTCTTCAGCTTTATAATATTAGTATAGATTAAGTTAAGGCAAGGCATCTTTATAGAGGGCTATTGGTAATTATGTAAGAATGAGGTCAAAGACTACTTCTGAGCACCTCAATCAACTTTTGAAAAACAAAAATCTTTTCTACAATTTTGAGATTATGTTTACCCGAAAATCAGCTGTTAATTTCCACGGAGAGGTCAGTAGCCTTAAACTAATAGTATTTATTATTTTATTATCTGAATTACCTATTTAAATCAGCTAATTTTCGAATTCAAACAATCGCAAAAATTTCTAAAAAAAATTAGAATTTCCATAAGTTGTAGAACAAAATTGTTTGTTAAGGTGCAGAGATGTAGCCCTCAACCGCTTATATAAATTTACCTATATCCCATTATAAATTCACCAGCTGTGTCTAAGCTAGGTGGACAGTAACCTGTATTAATGTATAATATGTATATATTTACAAAAAAAAAAAGTATATAAGTAGTTTATCCGTTATCTGGCATTAAGTTGCTTAGCTTGGGGCTGGATGGCGATGTGTAATATGTCCTGAAATAAAAAATAAAAAATAAATGAATTAAGGGCCATAGACAAACAGTCAGATAAAATCCAAACTTATAACAACCTCATTTGTAATAAGGGGGTTTTAAAAATACAAAATACAAGAAACAATTAGAATTATTTTTTAAGTACAAAACATTTAGAAGACAATTTAGTCTCAAGATATAAAGAGACAAGGGGAAATTATAAAAGCTTAAATATTACCCTTAATAAGGGAAGACTTTAGTACTTAAGGGCAGGGTAATTATTATCTCTCATTTGTTAAGGTGGCTCTTCCGTAAAATTGGTACAAAATTGTGTGTTTGGTGCTAAATTATTATGATTCAAGATGTAAGGTACCTGGGTCAATAAAAGGTTTTTTTAAAACTTTCATTATTAGTGACAAATTAACAAGAAAATATAAAAATTATTAGATTGACAATAAAGCAAATATTTATTTAATAACGTGACTTTTCAGTAGTTTTTGGACGTGTTTAACGTCTTGTAAACCGATGAACACCTGCACTCACTAAAAAGTGTGACGTCATGTCACATGAGTAGGTTCTACTCATGTGGTCATGTCACGTTACCGTTATTAACGAGGTTATAAGGTTTTTTATGTAGGAGCGTATTAATAACTCCGTATTTGTTCGTATTTTCTTCTTTAATTTCTATCTTTTAATTTTATTAATTATTCGTCTTGCCGAGCCGTCTTCCACAATGTCGTCGTCTTAATTCTATATTTCTTGATCTATCTTCTTTCTCCCTTTCTCCTTACACTGTCTTACTATCTTGCCTCTCATTCACGCCTTACTAATTACCTTTATCTTTCACTCATGCTATCATCATCTGGCTCACACCTTAAGAATCATACGCATTCAAAACGTTTCACTCGTTCCTTACACTTTCTTTATCATCCTATCAATCAGTATCAATCTAATCAAACTCTTATCAAACCTTCATCTCTGGAACATTACGTCTTACGTTCCCTTTCACTCAGAATCCTACATTTATGGACATTAAAATAGAAAAGTATTAAAGTTTGCAAATGGTAATGTCAAAGATATAAAAGAGTTCATAAGACGTTATCACGTTAAATTGTCGTCCGTAAACCGACTTTACAGACAACCATTTGTTTTTTTCTGTGTCCATATATAAAAACAATTTGTTTTAAACTTCTAAACATAATTAAATTACAACACCATTATCGTTTACGAGAGTTTATTTAACAGATTTTCTACTCTTAAAACTTAATGAATTTGTAATTAAGAACTCATTAATATAACTAATAAATACTTAATAATCTTTTTTGTATTTTGATTTCATATTTTCGTAATTAGGTAAGGTTTCGATTAATTATTTAGATTCAAATGGTGTTCTATTACTTAGGAGTCTTAGGATTATTTTTTGGAACGTAGTTCCTTATCGTGGGTATGCGAGGGGACTTAGCCGAGAAAAAATGTTATGCGTTACAAAAACGTGAAACTAAAAACCTTAAAATAAACTAATCTCCCATATATTTTAGGAAAGAAAAAAAAGTATTTTATTTTTTCTTCGTTCCAAACGCGTGTCCTGGGTCATTTTTTTATTGGACTAGTATTTGAAGAGCTTTTTCTAGTACTTCTTCTTTCGTGTCAGCCTATATAGTCTGTCTAACCAATATTGCGCCACAACTATACGGCATCTTTACTGGCCTCGTGCAGATGTTGGGGCACAGTGGATATTGGAAGAAGTGATCCAAAGTTTGTGTTGTATTAGTTCGAATTGAAAAAATATGTTGTGTTAGTTATAATTTTGTGTTAGATAGTCCATTTTTCAAGAAAGGCAATAGGCTACTTTTTATTTTGATATTCCTACGGGATCGGGACTTACGCGGGTGAAACAGCGGGCGCAGCAAGAGTAAGTATAATATTAATTCGGGCGCAGCAAGAGTAAGTATAATAATAATTCGGGCGCGCTAGAGTAAGCATAATAATCTATACTAATATTATAAAGCTGAAGAGTTTGTTTGTTTGTTTGTTTGAACGCGCTTATCTCAGGAACTACTGGTTCGAATTGAAAAATTCTTTTTGTGTTGGATAGTCCATTTATCGAGGAAGGCTATAGGCTACTTTTTATCCCGATATTCCCACGGGATCGGGAGTTACGCGGGTGAAACCGCGAGGCGCAGCTAGTAATTCATAAAAAAGGTAAAAGATAAAGTTCATTTTAAAATCATGATATTCTGAAGGGGCATCTTAAGACCTGGGTAATATTATGCTGTGATTTAGGGAAGAAAGGGTACGATTACTGTGACAGCTTCATTATGAGACTGTTTATCTAGTGTTTAAGTATGTCTCTGGACTGATTTTGATAATTCTAAGACATTTCACATATAAATGGCTTGTTTCAAATGAAGAAGTTTTTTAAGAGTTGCAAATTATCACTACATAGTCACTATCACTACATAGTATAAAATAAAGTCGCTTTCTCTGTCCCTATTTCCCTTTGTATGCTTAAATCTTTAAAACTACGCAACGGATTTTGATGAGGTTTTTTTTAAATAGATAGAGTGATTCAAGAGGATGGTTTATATGTATAATACATGCATAATATAGCCGTGCGAAGCCGGAGCGGGTCGCTAGGATAAAATAAAGTCACTTTTCGCCGGCCCTATGTCCCTATATCCCTTTGTATGCTTATATCTTTAAAACTAGGCAACGGATTTTGATGCGGTTTTTTTTTAATGGATAGAGTGATTCAAGAGGAAGGTTTATAATGAATAATAGATGCATAATTATAGCCGTGCGAAGCCGGGGCGGGTCGCTAGTTATTTTATATTTTAAAATAAATTTTCTCACAAGTTTTTGCAATAATGTTTTGCCCATATCTTTTCATAGTATTGACTCAGGACCTTGATTTGATATGATACACCTAATAAGGACTATAGACCTCAGTATCTGGTATGAATTTCAACTTGCTAGGTCCACCCGTTTCCGAGAAAATCGGTGGTGAAACACAGACGCAGACAGACGTACAAGAAAGTAATCTTATAAGGGTTCCTTTTTTACCTTTTGCAGTACGGAACCCTAATTACTATTGTCATTTTATCTTACCAAAAAAAATAATCGATTAATTGCCGCATTGAAACAGTATTAGTTTTCATATCTTTGGTAGCAGATCGCGTTTTGATCGAAATCTATATCACTCCTTACTTGTTCCCAACGGTTACAGACAACCTTTGTGTTATTTTAACGGCTAATGAAGACTGCAGTCCGAATTGGATGACCCAGTGAACGATCAAATCTCCCGGTCTAAAATCGTAAGCGGCCTAAAAATGCGCGCACCAGCGCTAAATGTCAATTTCGGACCGCAACGTAAGTGAGGAAAATGATACCAGAAATGATATCATTAAGTTTACCGGTTTTTATCGGTTTTTATTTACCGGTAAGTTGCTCTACTGAAGTCACTTAATTCGAAATATTTAACTTATTCAAAGAATTTCGAAAGCTCTTCTTATTAAAGGTAACTATGTAAAAGAAAATTTAATAACTTAAACATCCCAGATTCAACCTTGAAATTGTAATTTCTAAATAAGCATTCGGATATTAAAATGTTGTTTGCTTCTCAAATCGATATACGTATAAAATTAACATTTACCTACCTAAACCTATGCAAATTGCTCGGGTGTTATCGTGATTTCGTTAAATTTTAAATTAGAGCTAAGGTGAAGAAATTACAGGTACAGTATGCGTCATAAGTACACTAGCAGTCCACTACAATCCTACTCCTACTAATATTATGTTATTACCGAGCATTGTGTACGTACCTACTAAGGATGGCGAGAGCCTGGTGACCTGTATCACAGGTGTTTGTTTACTACCTATCACAGGCACCAGTCTTTCACAATTATTTAAGTGTAATTGCTCACTCAATTATTATGTAAGTACTTTTTTCTAAAACTTGTTGACTTAAGTTTTTGTGAGAGAAATAAATTTTATATTGATTGATTGATTGATTGATTGATTGATTGATTGATTATAAATGTGAAAGTTTGTGTGTGTGTATGTTTGTTACTCCTTCACGCAAAAACTACTGCACCGATTGTGATAAAACTCGGTATCTAGATAGCTGGAGACCTGAATTGACACATAGGTTACTTTTTATTCCGATATTCCCACAGGATCGGGACTTACGCGGTTAAAACCACGAGGCGCAGCTAGTGATACTATATACCAGTATTGGACTTACGACGTTCTTCCAATAGACTTTACATACACACATAAATACTTAAATTATTAGTACTCAGTGTGATTATTATTTTGTAGCATGAATTTGTAAATTACTGGTTACTTGATGCGTCTGAATGTGTAGTTTTGGGTCGTATATTACTTGAGTAGTAAGCAGCGACTCACCCAGGCTCCCGAGAGGGATGCAACCGGGAACATCGCTCGGATGATGACGATGATGAGTAAGCGGCGACTCACGTTATGGTTTTGTCTAGTTACACTGTATGGAGTGCGTCAGTGTGTGTTTCAAATAGAGCTGCACACGATTATAAACGTTACGCTGGTGGTAGTGGACTTTTTATAAGTGTATTGTACATAATAAAACTCGTCATACCTAAGCAAACTAAGAAGTAAGAACGCAAACTGAACAGGGTTTTTTCGTCGTAATTTGCCATCGTAATTTGTACGGTTCATTAAATTCACTAAAAGAATCGCCGAATGTGTTGCTAAGCGCAAATCTCGAGAACAGCTGAACCGTGTTTGTTATTGTCAGGAGAAATTTGTTATGAAAAAAAAATTAAGAAAATTGCGTAAAGAATTATTACGCGGGCGAAACCGCGGGGCGCAAGTAGTAAAGATATAAAAACAATAGAAATAGTATCATGAATAACAAGTAAATCGCATGTAAACGAAAACTAAATTACTAATTTTGAAATATATATTTTGCTAAGAGTTGGTTATTAAGTGAAAATTGACTGTGTCGGTAAAATGATAGGATACCGGGTAAAAAATAACTCGGTGTCCAAAGGTGTTCTTTTTTATAAGTAAGTACATAAAATATGCTACCGATACGGTGACAAAACGATTATTTAACCGGAAACGCTAAAGTCCTACCTTCTACAGTAAACATTTTCACGCCATCAAATTGCTACCGTGAACGCATTGGTTCGACTAAGCTTTGAGTTTGGTCACAGCTTTAAGTAAATTGAAATACGCAACTAAATATAAAATTATACGGTAAAGTACTGTCAACCGGTAAAGTCCTTCGATCCGGATAGCAGATGGACGCGGTCAGCGGATGTTCCAACTTCGAAGTTCGAATTTCGAATTCAGTGCCGGCCAGTTTGAATTTGTGTTCGGAGGGCGACGCACGTTCGAATAACTCCGTGAAGCGCATGAACGAATGGACGAAGTGTATTTCGGAATTCAGTGTTCTGTATTTGAAAATTTAAACTAAACCTTTTTTTGTGAATAAAAACTTTTTGGATTGAAAAGTGCTACAGTGATTTGTTTGGATGATTACTGATTTTCTTCAGCTCTAAAAGGTAAGTTTTTAGAAATTATTTTCTCGTTTTGGAATAATTTTTTTTGGTGAATGAACTTAATAGGATGTAAAATTAGTTTGTTGACTTTTTATGGTGTCTGTTTTTTAGACGTGCTATAATTTAACCGACTTCAAAAACAGAGGTTCTTGTGATTACAGGTGTAGGTAGGTATATTAATAAAAATAAGCAGGTTGTTTTTTTTTTCATGGATTTTTAAATTACATCCTGGTTACTAGAATAAAATATTTATTAGTTTCGTCACTAAAATTTATTTTTTTCATGAAGCCTTTTGTTTTTGTTAAATTCAAGCTGGACAAATTAATTTAAACAGGTTTTCCCAATATTATAGGTAGCTTTTATGTAGATGTTGCGTTTCTGGTCTTGTCTTAATATATATAAATCTCGTGTCACAATGTTTGTCCTCAATGGACTCCTAAACCACTTAACCGATTATAATAAAATTGCACCATGTGCAGTTCGATCCAACTTGAGAGATAGAATAGCTTACATCCCGATATTCCCACGGGATCGGGAGTTACGCGGGTGAAACCGCGAAGGGCAGCTAGTTATTTCTATAAGTATGCATAACTAGTTGCGCTCCGCGGTTTTACCTTGTTAACCGACTTCAAAAAAGGAGGAGGTAATTCGTAGCGTATATATATATATATATATATATTATATATATTTATTTACTCAAGTTACAGAGACTCATATTATTAGTAAAATACTTATTCTTAAGTTAGTAAATTAAAATAAAATAAAGTAAAATAAAAAAGAAACATAAAAATTAGAAATTAAAGAAACATAAAAATTAAAAAACATCGATACCATGCCATTATTTTTTAACCTCTACACCATGAGCAGTGGCACAACAGCGGTTTATATACTCGCAGTCCAACCTGCTTGCGATCATGGCTAAGATGGTGTTGGCACTGCCACGTACCCTACGCACCAGGGACGCGCCTCTTTTTCGCATATATTTTTTATGTATGTTCGCCGATTACTCGAAAACGCCTGGACCGATTTGGAAAATTCTTTTTTTTTATCATTATGGACTAAAAAATTTTAGACAACTCATTAGATATATTTATTAACCTATTTAATTTGATATAAAATAATTTCATACATTAAACAGGTCGATGAAGGTCGTCATTAATAGAGATCTTATGCATATTGATTTCTTACCAACACAGAATACATAATAGTTGCGACAAACTAAAAAAATATCTGCTCATTTTAGCCCTTCAGAGGTTGGATTTTTAAAAGTATATTATTATCTTAGTATCTTAGGAATTATTAGAATTATTGCTCTTCAGAGATTGATTGATGAGTGTTTTTTCTTTTATATGTAGAACGACCCGCCCCGGCTTCGCACGGATATATTATGCATGTATTATACATATAAACCTTCCTCTTGAATCACTCTATCTATTACAAAAAAACCACATCAAAATCCGTTGCGTAGTTTTAAACATTTAAGCATACAAAGGGATATAGGGACAGAGAAAGCGACTTTGTTTTATACTATGTAGTGATGTAGTGATAGTGATAGTGAAGTACCCCCATGCAAAGTTACAGACTTGTAGCTCTTTTAATTTCAGAGATTATGTCTTGTATTGATGTTTCTTTTTTATTTTATATACTTACATAGAAAAAACTAGCTGTACTTATTATAAAGTTTATGGAGGGCATGGAATCCAATATATAATAAAAATATGTACAAATTTTGATCCGGTTTAATTTTACTTTTCAGATATTTATAATTACACTTAGCTAACCTAGTTAGAGTGCTAACATTTTTTTTTTAACTCTAAATAATAAAGGTCGATTATGAAAGCTTTCCTAAGGGCGTCTCACAATCACCGGAAGTAAACTGCCTAATTACAGGCTATAAAGCCTTTAAGGATAAATATAGTTCTCATACTTTCTGTCAGCCGACAGCAGACTACTCGCGCTTGATTTTTTAAAATTCTCTTATTGAAGTATTATACGTAAAAGATAGATGATAGATACAACGCTTTATTTATGCACAAGTTGTAAATCTACCTACCTACATAAAAACTAAAACTTAAATTTTAAAAACAATGGCATAAATGTCTTCTTCGTCGCAAAAAGCGGTCTCTTCGAGGCAACTTTGGTAAAGTTAAACTTCACTATAACTTCACGTTCGCTTTAAATTCGGTTCACGTTCGCTTCACGTTCACCTAACGTTGATTTCATGTTCAATTCACGTTCGGTTCACGTTCCGTTTGCGTCCTCTTCTAGTTGATTTCACTTTAACTTCACGTTCGCGTAACATTCGGTTAACGTTCGCTTCACTTTCGATTCACGTTCACTTCACGATCGCTTCACATTCACTTGCTGATCGAAAAGTCTTTAGTTGATTTTAATCCTTAAATATACCTAAATAATAACTTACTTTATTTTATTTTTAAGATAACAAGAAAACATTATTTACTCTCTCTATTATAAACTTTAGTACAAATAGATAATTTATTCGTTGGATAAGGTTAAGCTCCGTGATAGGAACAAAGGTCGGTCTTTGTTTGAGCATTCACCGCCACAGGAATTAGGTTAGAGAGTCCCTAACCCTCCCTTTAAAATCACGCTTTTATCTTGAAGTTCTTAGTATAATACCGCATTTGTGGTAGTATTTGACTTTGTACATTGGTATATAGGTATACTAGCGACCTGCCCCGGCTTCGCACGGGTGTATTATGCATGTATTATACAACCTTCCTTCCTTTTATAACACTAGGTATCTATTAAAAAAAAACAGCGCACTCCGGGAGTGCAGGTAGAAGTGAAAACTGTATATCTGTGTAAAATCTCATCTGTCGCGCTGTATATCTGTGTAAAATCTCATCTGTCAAATCTCATCTGTCGCGAGAACGGGTGAAAATGCTCACCCACAAAAGTGCCCAATGCGCCATAAGAAGTTTTCACTTCAAAAACGCATCAAAATCCGTTGCGTAGTTTTAAAGATTTAAGCATACAAGGGATAAAGGGACATAGGGACAGAGAAAGCGACTTTGTTTTATACTATGTAGTGATAGTGATTATTGTATAATAGTCTGATTTTTCCTACTGCAGGGCAAAGTTTTTTTTTTTCATTTTTCATTTCATACTGTCTAATGCCAGGGTGGGCCAATCGTTTGTGTGTTAGTCTAATTTGTTTGTTACGGAAAGTTTTAAATTAAAACAGTACCAAAACTTTTTGCTATTTACGTCGCCATTCCTTATTCGTACGGCTAGGGAATGGACACAGTTGTCTGTGTCTGTTTTTCCTGATTTTGGGGGTCTTCAAGTCGTGGGTATCTTCTAGGAAAGCGTGCTACGTCTTAGGCCGCATCGTCACCTGCCATCTGGCGTGTGTGATAGTGGTCAAACGCTGACCTATCATATTATGTAAAAAAAAACAAATGGCAGTCTGTGAAGTCGGTTTACGGACAATAATTTAACGTGATAACGTCATAAGAAAACGGTGAACAATTGAGTTTTTTTTGTTATTCCTTTTTTTTATCATTTAATTTTTTTTTCCTTGAAGTATATATTTTTTGCCTTTAAATAAGTATTTTATTCGTCACTCGTCACACCATAACACAAGCCCAGGTGAGCGATATTATTATTAAATACTCTGTTTCCTAAGTTACCATGACGCGTCTGGTCAGATTAACCATGACGCATGATGTCACACAATATTACCATGACACTTTTGTGTGAATGCAGGTGTTCCACCAATTTACTAGACGGCATCACGTCAAAAAAGGCGATAGAAGATAACTCCAAGATTTCTGAGATAAAAACTTAAATTGTTACAAAAATAAAGTGATCTTGTAAATTAAAAGCTTTGAAAATTATAGCTTTATCCCTTGTCAAAGCTTGCTGACGTGATATTTGGCAGCAAAACAATCAGGTCGCACGAGTCACAACCACGAGTTGATAAAGTGAATGAATGACACGGCATATATGGGAGTCCATCCATCCGTAACAGATAAAAATGTCACCTGTCAATCAGCTAAGAGATTCGTGTTTGTCTCAGGTGAATGAACGTCGATATGATTATGACTGGCAGATAAGAATATGAGCAAATCAGATGGATAGGTCGCGCGACCCAGGTGTCAGTGTTTTTAAGCAACCTACGATAGTAGGTACAAGTTTGTTATCCCACTCTCAGGACAAAAATTTCTCTCATCTGTTTCCAAAACTGTCGATCCAGGGACATTGGCCAGTATTCATCGAATAAATTACCTACGGGTAAAAATAAACAAAAGAAAGTCTGTCGATTGGCGATATCGATAATGGAAAGCAATCTTTTTTAAGGCTGTCTGTCCAAAGGAGCGGAGCGGAGCCCACCGATAGAATTGCATAAACACTCAGCACGCGGAGTTTTCACGGAACGCTATTGGTAGAAACGCCGCTCGCCGCCGAAACGGAGGTAGCGACCTCATTCCACAATACCACAACTGGGCGAAATTTTGAGCCTGCCTTTCACAGGTTTCGTTTTGAAATAATAAGTGTCTTTTTTCGTGTGTTTTAAGTATTTTATTACACTTATTTTTGAATGTTTTAATGTCCCCGACAATCCTGCATACTTAAAACACACGAAAAAAACTACTTAATTTTTCAAAACTCCTATAAAAAGCAAGCTCAAATTTCCGCCCATTGTGAGACGTGGTTTGGGATATTGACGTCTGCTTGAAGCCGACGGACTTACCGCGGTAGGCCCCTGGTAGCCTAAAGGGGCAGTTTGGTGCTTCATGGCTTCTTACTTCAACGTTTCTAGTTTCCGCTCCGGAACTAAGCACAAAATCAACAGTTGGCACTTCAAATTCTTAAATAACCGCTAGTGATCCAATGGGAAATGTTTTGGTCTCAACTGGCCACTTCCAATGAGATACTCGAGTTCACGCAGAATGTTGTGCAATATTTATTTATTGGCATCTCTCGTCTCTTTGACCAATTCCGTTTTAATAATGTAGTAGGTACCTACATACATACCTATCCTTTTCAATCCGGTTTTCCACCTTCATTTTATATGGGTCTGCCAAACCCTACCTAATCGTACTCACACTTGTTTTTTGTTTATTAAAAAGTTTACCCGATTCGAGGACAGAATCGGGAATCCTTATGTAAATACGTCCCTACCTGAAAGTCAACGCAGACTGCAAACTTTATAATTAGGCGATAGATTGGTTAGTATCACCACCACTTTATTTAAAGCTAGCAGCAGCGCTCCGCGGTTTCACCCACGTAACTCCCGATCCCGTGGGAATATCGGAATAAAATTTAGCCTGTGTTATTGTCAATAAATTAATGTCTCCTCGTATTAAGTTCCATCTAAATAGGTTCAGTTGTTTCGGAGCCTAATCAATGCAAACAAACAAACAATGAAATCTTTCCTCTTTATAATATTAAATATAGATAAATAGAAGATAATAATAATATAGGTATACTGTATACACGTGTGGATATTAATCATTCCATCTCAGCTATGTAATGATCAATATACCACACTTATATCGTAACGTAATGTACTAGTCTTGTGTATTCGTTGAAAAACGGTTTGGAATATTATTATTCTTCTTCGTATCGATAGCACAAATTAAAAAGGGGAATTGATGAGGCAGGGTCAGATCCGCCCACCCCAGTGAGCTGCCAAGTCCCTTGCGTTGTTGTTAATCTGTCCTATATCACGGGACTATGGAGTCCCGGACCTTTGGAAGGCATGCGTGGGGCCGAAGCCAACACGTAGAGGCCCTTTACAATAACACGTTTAATGGCAAAGTATGATGTGGACATCAAACCGGCGATTATCCCTGTCTGCACTATAAAATGCAGCCAAGGACAACCTCCGGTTTGAATAGAACTATTGATAAACTACATGAGAAAACGACTACTTGGGCTATTGTGATGGGATGGCAGTGGACTGGATACTGGGGAACTATGGGTACTATGGCACCTGCCGTAACAATGTTCAACAAACATGTAAAAGTGGCAGGCGGAGACTCGCCAACTCTCAAACTGGGCCACTTGTTAATCTTATTATTAAATAAACTAGATAAGTTTCTTTATACTTCAAATTCCTTCGCCACACCTAATGACAAAAAAAATGTCCATCGGTTCTAAAATGTCCAATTAAACCTTCAGTCCAACCATAAAAATGTCCAACTGTAGAAATGTCGAACCAGATTCCTGATTCCAATTTGAACTTTCGGCGACTATCGGACAAAAATCTGCGGTCTGCGAAAGCTCTAAATAACATCGAAACTTTTTATTAGCATCGAGTTTTTATACTGAAATCAGTGATCAGGTGGTATGAGTTCAAGGCCTTTCCTAACTTTCGTAAACGAAGTTATTTCATAAAGGTTGTTTCCTGATTTACAAAGGAATATTAAAGGGCGGTGCTTCGGAAAAATTTGGCGTCTACAGGATGTTTGGCTTCATGTCCGGAATTCGAGCGTCAAATACCTTGTTTAAAAATAGATTATTTTAGTTCTTTAGATCCAAAAAAACGTACATTGTTCTCTAAACTTTTACGTTTCATACAAGTTTCAATTCGTCCCAAAACAAGTACCTACTAAAGAATAATGGAAAAACTTCAAACAAAGATTACTTGTTTGCAAGGTTAGGTTTTTGACGTCTTATGTGTAATGGCGTCAGATGCTGATGAAGAAAATGAAAAACACGTGACATTTTAAATATCTTTTTCCAAGTCTAGTTCACAAAATACTATCAATTCAATTGTAATCTAGAAGAACGGAATCACTACATAGTATAAAACAAAGTCGCTGTCTCTGTCCCTATGTCCCTTTGTATGCTTAAATCTTTAAAACTACGCAACGGATTTTGATGCGGTTTTTTTATTAGATAGAGTGATTCAAGAGGAAGGTTTATAATAATACATGCATAATATAGCCGTGCGAAGCCGGGGCGGGTCTCTAGTATTTTATAAAAAAAAATATTTGTGTCTAAGCTCAAGCTCAGCATGGTCTTCCATTTAAACGTAGAAATAATTTCACATATCATTTTGAATGTGTCACGAAATGGTAGGTAATAATACAATTTGACTATATACAAAATTTTCAGGTTGGACATTTGTATTGGACATTTTTCTGGTTGGTCGTTTTTGCGTTATTGAGCATAATTATGTCCAAGTTGCATTGGTAATTATTATGCTCTTGGACAAATTTCTTGTTGGACATTAAACCGTAATTTCGGCTTCACTCAATCATGTGATGGCTTCGTCGCAGAATGTCCCTTTCGCAAAATGTCCCCTAGTCGTAAAATGTCCCTTTAGCAGAATGTCCCTTTAGCAAAATGTCCCTATCGCAAAATGTCCCTTTCGCAGAATGTCCCTTTCGCACAATGTCTCATTCGCAAAATGTCCCTTTCGCGAAGTGTCCCTTTCGCAAAATGTCCCTTTCGCAAAATGTCCCTTTAGTAAAATGTAGGTACTTATTGAATGTAGTACTTATGAACATTTATCGTTAATTGTCCATAATTATAAATAAAAAAAAAACGTTAAATTTGTTCATATTAAATATTATTCATTAATAAAAGAAACAGGTTCTTAGTCAATTTTAAACTTAACATACCTAACAATACGAATAACTTTTATTTATGGTGACCTCTCTGAAAATCGTGAAAAACCATTTTTTCACGCTTTATTTATATAATATAAACATTTCAGGGGGCTCGCAAAAATTATTCGTATTAATAGATAAAACCATCGTAAATTTTACAAATTAATATTTAATCATCATAAAAAAACGGTAGTTCCATAAAACAAACGAGAACTACCGAAAAAAATGAAGAAAAAAAAACATAAACACTAATCAATATAGAACAAATGTGAACTACCGAAAAAAAAATACACATAAATAGTACATTATAGTACCGTTAATTAGTTATGATAATTATTGATAACAAAAATAATCGGTAAATTTGTTCATATTTTGTATTAATTATTATTATTTAAACGTATTCTTAGTAAATACGCGTAACGATAAATTTTAAACTCTACTAACAATACGAATAACTTTTATTTATGGTAAAAATATCCTCTGAAAATCGCGAAAAAATACAACTTTTCGACACTATATACACAATAAACATATATAAAGGTACATTTCAGGGGGCTCACCAGAAGTAAAAGTTGTTCGTTGTGTTCGACAATACTCATTAAAAAAATTTAACTGTTAATAGGAAAGGTCCCCGCTCGTTCTCCATACAAACATAGTCGCCTGTTTTCTCCCTGGATAATGACACTGGGGCAAATATTTTTGTACCATAAAACCTAGAACTGCCATGACCATGCCCCAATTTTTTTTTCTTTTTTTTTTCAATTTCTAATTATTATAGAAAGTTAATTTATGATAATTAGAATATAAAAAAAAATTGTGGCATGGTCAATAATGTTCATGGCAGTTATAGGTTTTATGGTACAAAAATATTTGCTCTAGTGTCATTATCCAGGGAGGAAACAGGCGACTACGTTTGCATGAAGAACGAGCACGAACGGCTCGAGAACGAGCCGGGGATCTTTCCTCTTAAAACAAAACACCAAAAGTAGAAGAGTATCAAAATACTAATTAAATAAAAAAGACTACCTACATATTTATTTATATAACTGCAAGAAAATATTTTTTTTTATAAATTGTTCCAGAGTTAGCCGATCTGTTTGCAATTTATTTAAGAGTTTATTATATTTCCTGTCAAAATAAATGTATTTGTTCCGTCTGTTTGATTTTATGTTTTGAAATAGGCTGTTCTGTAACCGTTTATCCCAAAATTTACTCTCTTTTTTTAATTTATATATGAACATGTACAAACTGGGCTTCTTTGGTATGCGGCCTGTGTTAATACGACGGTGCCAGCCTTCTAAAGCATTGGTAGTTCGATGTCTCTGACCGGCACAACTTAACACATCTGGTGATAATTTGGGATACCACTGATTTTCATAATAGCGGCGAAAGCGATTAAATCCTGGAATATCCTCCCGTGCTTGTTCTAATGCATAACACCACGCGGTAGCAATTCGATCAGCAGGCACTAACGGTATTAAAGATGTGATCCTCGTGACATTCCGACCTTCTTTTGTGCCTAGTAATCCAAGTTTTTTAGACATTTTCCAAATAGCGTCATTATAGTGGTGATAACAACCAGAGATATGTGAATTAGGGAATACTAATCTTACAGCATTCATCTGTGCGATTTCATAATCACATTTGAACTGTTTTATCTTAATTTTCAATCTTTCTTTCAATATACTGAAAAGTCGCACGTACGTACTTTGTGCTTTATTAGGTAATAAAGCATATATCACCGGTATTACATTTGTGCACTTTTCATTGGAATGTATATCCAAGTGTAGAACGTACAACTGATAAAACGGAGGTGGCGCCGTTTTAAAAGTACCATCACCATAATAGAATCCGGGTCTTTTTATAAATCGTCTGGCTGTGGGAGTTGCAAAGATCAAAATTTTATCGACGTCACCATCTTCGCAGACGAGAATTGTTTTTCCTAACATTTCCGGGACAGTTACTGTTTCAAGGCTGGTATGCTGAAGTCGGGCGGTATTTAGGAATTTTTTGCGCACCCGGTATAGAGTATCTTTAATCGAGTGAAACGATGGTAATATGTCATGATCTGAATTTGGCACTTGTCTACGTAGTTTTTCAAAGTTTTCTTCGAAAATTTGTTGGATGGGTCTGAAATCTTTACATACAGCCTTTTTCAAATAATCGACATGTTGACGAACAATATTTTTAACATCGTATGTCTTACATGTATGTCTAGTTTCTCTTGTGATGATTTTCCCGGTTTTGTCCAGTGATAACGAGGCTGTGCATTCCGATCTGTTTACACATCTCCACAATGTACTTCCCGATTTATTACTTCTGTTCTTATTATAACGATGCACACCACGAATTAGCGTATTTTGACCTTTTTGATTGTTTTCAAAATTAAATTCGTCACACATTTTTTTATTTAAACAACTACACCAATACAACGTAGATACAAGATTTGTTTGTTGATAGAAGTAATAAAACACATTTTTTCTAAGTACCCTTCTAATTTCTAACAAATACAATTAGTGTTGCCAGAAGCTTTAAATACTCAGTTATTGGTAGTTTTTTGATATTCATACAACATTTTATACAAAATCGAAATTTTGCGGTTTTGATGCTGAATGTGCACTTCGCAAAATATAAATTTCGCAGTAGTTACATTTTTCACAAGGGGCACTTCTCATTTCTCACTTCTCATTCGTATTGTTAGGTATGTTAAGCTTAAAATTGACTAAGAACCTGTTTCTTTTATTTAATTTGACGACCTATGTGGCGCGTCGGGCGAACACCCGACTGAGACGCAGAAGGTTGCGGGTTCGATTCCCGCCGGGAACAAGTATTTATGCTGACCATAAATTCTTGTTTTTGGTTCTGGGTGTTTCCTATATGTATAATATGTAATTTACAAAAAAAAAGTATATAAGTAGTTTATCCGTTATCTGGCACCCATAACACAAGCATTAAGTTGCTTAACTTGGGGCTGGATGGCGATGTGTAATATGTCCTGAAATATTTATTATTTATTAATGAATAATATTTAATATGAACAAATTTACGAAAACGTTTTTTTTATTTATAATTATGGACAATTAACGATAAATGTTCATAAGTACTACATTCAATAAGTACCTACATTTTACTAAAGGGACATTTTGCGAAAGGGACATTTTGCGAAAGGGACACTTCGCGAAAGGGACATTTTGCGAATGAGACATTGTGCGAAAGGGACATTCTGCGAAAGGGACATTTTGCGATAGGGACATTTTGCTAAAGGGACATTCTGCTAAAGGGACATTTTACGACTAGGGGACATTTTGCGAAAGGGACATTCTGCGACGAAGCCCATGTGATTTCGGTGTCTCTAATCGATGCAGGTGTTAGGTTACAGGAACACCTTTTCCATATTTCTGACAAACAAATATTTAAGTACTTTACGTATTTTAAACCACGAACTTTCGCATAACCTTTACCAAATCCGTGCTATTACAATAAAAGATTATACTATTACATTGCTCTTACGGACTTAATACAGAATAATGCTACTAAATCCGCTGTTAAAGACGTCGTTAATAAAGAGTAAGAGTGTTGGCATTGTACTATTTTAGACGAAATAGATTGGAAGAGATCGCTTTTAAAGATAAGCTAGTCCGTTGTTTTAGTTTAAGCTTTTTTAAATATAAACAAGT
Source organism: Idaea aversata (assembly GCA_907269075.1). Lineage (NCBI taxonomy): Eukaryota > Metazoa > Arthropoda > Insecta > Lepidoptera > Geometridae > Idaea > Idaea aversata. The sequence continues at coordinate 5,718,786 of OU026100.1, forward strand.
GTGTAATTTGTTGTTCTTTTATCACTACATAGTATAAAACAAAGTCGCTTTTTCTGTCCCTATATCCCTTTGTATGCTTAGATCTTTAAAACTACGCAACGAATTTTGATGCGGTTTTTTTAATAGATAGAGTGATTCAAGAGGAAGGTTTATATGTATAATACATGCATAATATATTCGTGCGAAGCCGGGGCGGGTCGCTAGTGTACAATAAAAATCAGTCTATTTTAATAAAGTCTCAAAGAAGACATTTCTTTAAGTAAGTACCTAGTTAAAAGCAAATGGCTAATATAAAAAACATAGGAGAATCAAATGGAGGAAAACATTAAAGCTTTGGTCTACTTATAACTGTAAAAATCTATAAAGTACCTACTTTTCTCTGGTACCATCTGTTATCACCTTACGCGGGTTTCATTTCTGTCATTATAAATCAAGCTATACATTTGTTCATTGAGAAGTAAAAATGACAGAATGACACCCGCGTAAGGTAAATGTTAAAACAGATATGGTAACAAGTAAAAGTACACGTAGATATTATAATTTGACACTAGCGAGGCTACATTTTCATCCCTAAATAGGTATTGTAAATGTGAAAGTCGAAGAAATTTTTGTTGTACCACATCCACGGTTTAACCTAATTCAATTTAAAAAAAAATAGAGGTTGTTTTGGAAAGACACATTGGCTACTTAAAATGATCGTGCAGGTTAAGCAACGCCTGGCAACGTCCCGGCAAACGTTTTTTCCCACATAGAAAAAAATAAACGAAAAATTTTTTTATAGTGTTCGATTCTCAGACCTAACGAATATACACAAAATTTTCATTTTTAGGTGTAGTTTGACAACTAACACCGCGACATGACAATTTTATATATTAGGAATTTTGCGCTTTTTAATCAGAGTTGGAGGTTCATACAAGCACTGCTTTTTACCCGACTACGGCGAAGCCAAAAGGGAGCGTTATGTATTATAGCTATGTATTTAGAGGGCTACATCTAAGACCGATTGTGTGATAGGTAGTTGTCAAAGGCTGACCTATTTGTGGAATAAAATGAGATAGCGTGAACTTTGCAAGCGTCTTACAAAGTTAATCTTCAAGAGCGAGGCTCGTCTGAGACCTTCTATACTACGCACCAGGTAGTTCAGCCCAACATTACTTTACATAATTAAACATCAATCTCAGTCACTGTTAGGAACAACTAGGATTTTTTCGTCTAATTTGGTTTTAGTAATATTTTTCCCTCATTCGTCAAAGTCAAAATTTCATTTCTCAGTTGTCATTCGCATAATGAATCGTCTTAAAAACTAAGTTAGGATGTGTGTCTTTGGAACGCGCCCACCAATGAGAAGTAGGCACAAGAAACTCATGGGGCTCTTTGTTATTTCTCTTTATTTTAAACATGATCGCAAAGGTTAAGATTACAAATATTTTTAAAGGTTTTTGAATGTTTATTGTCCATTAGTTCTAAGACGACGTATTAAAAACCTAATGAAGATTTGGTTCAAAATGTTTTTTTTTTTGAAGTGAAAACTTCTTATGGCGCGTTGGGCACTTTTGTGGGTGAGCATTTTCAGCCGTTCTCGCGACAGATTTTGACGCGACAGATGATATTTTATTTGTGTTAGTCTTTTTGTTTAACTTATACTGCCATCAATTACACAAATTGAGAAACTTAGTTTCTAGAAAGACCGCTATTCGAATGTAGATGGCGCGGATTTAAATTTTTTACTGCCATCTAGCGAATAAAAAATAAACTATATTTGTTTAAGTGAGTGCTAATAGATGGCAGTAGCAGATCGTTTCAAGAAATATTCTATGAGAAATAACAAGTTTATTGTTTTCACTTCTGCCTGCACTCCCGGAGTGCGCTGTTTTTTTTTTAGGCCTTTTTTTGTATCGAAGAGGCTCCGAAATTACTTGACCGATTTTTATGAAACTTAGTGTGAAGATACATTGATTCATTGGGAATAACATAGGCTACTTTTTATCCCGATATTCTTACGGAATCGGGAGTGACGCGGGCGAAACTGTGAAGCGCAGCTAGTAGTTTATAAAAAACTAGCTGCGCTCCGCGGTTTCACCCGCGTAACTCCCGATCCCGTGGGAATATCGGGATAAAAAGTAGCCTATAACCTCCCTCGATAAATGGACTATCCAACACAAAAATAATTTTTCAATTCGAACCAGCAGTTCCTGAGATTAGCGCGTTCAAACAAACAAACAAACAAACAAACTCTTCAGCTTAATATTAGTATAGATTGAACCTGTTAATGGACATGTCATGTCATGGACATTGGACATTGCATGTTGTACCCAGTCACAGACAATAAACGTTTCCAAATTCATATCTGCTATCTATCTTCTATACATATAAAATGGTTTGTCCTGAACGACTGACTGACTGTCTGACGGATCAACGCACAGCCTAAACCGCTGATCGTAGAGACCTGAAACTTGGAGGGTGTGATTTTTGTATGACAGAGGCATCAGATAAAAAAGGTTTTTGTAAAATTCTACCCCTTAGGAGGTGAAAAAGGGGGGCAAAGTTTGTATGAGACAAAGTGATTCCTTAGTCCAATCTACTTCAAATTTTGCATAAACATTCTTTATCATTGTATTTTGGAAGATGTGTTTCGTATTTTATTGTGATTCATCCACTAACGACGTTAAAAATGGGTAGAAAGTTATTCTGGGGGTGATTCGCTTCGAAGTTGATTTCAATACTCCTTAGTGTTTTTGATTTAAATTACATTTTATTTTGACACATGTTGACTTTTTTCTACTTCAACGCGGGCGAAGTCGCTGGCAAAAGCTAGTCATTAATATAATTTACTACATTTTATAGTAGTCAATATATTAATTGGCCGCAAAGTACACTGTTTGAATCAGTAATTTTGTAGGCCGCAGTTTGATTAGCGCTGGTCCCTTGTAATAAATTATTCAATACAGCATGGCTGGGGAACACTAATTAAGTAATTAGCACGAGTCACAGCCGCCCATAAAGAGTGAGATACTATACACTGAGTGAGAGGAGTTAGCTTTGCAGACGGATTTTCGTATAAAGATCTACCTTGGAGATATTTTACGAAGATGGTAGCACAGGCGCTAACTGAATAAATAACTTGGCCGCTGTGTTAAAAGGAGTAGAGTAGGTTTAGTTAGATACGTTGATGTTGGCTTAGTGGTAGGTAGAAACCTATATACAGGGTCTCCGGTAGTGAATGGATAAGCGGGCACCTACGGATAGAGGACACTTTGCCGGTTTAGAAAAATGAAAGTTATGTTCTATGAAAGTCGCTCGGTTCCCGAGACATCCGCCATTTTTTTTAATTTAAAATGTCACAACTTTTTCTATATTTTTTGATGCCAAAACTGCAAATGAAGGAATTATTCTAATCGGTTTTTTGGATAGTATACCAGAATAAATGTGCTATCGAATGCAAACAAAAATTTTTATGACAAATGTGTCATAAAATTTTTTGTTTTTTTGTAAAAAAATACTTTCAATGGAAAGTATTTTTTTAAACTAAAATTTTACTCATATTTAATGATTTTTTAATTTTTTAACCTGTGTAAAAAAAATCCTGGTGTAAAAAAAATGTATGGTCACCCTGTTGCCAAATTTAAAAAAAACTTGCCTATTTCATTGAGATTTTAAAAGGTATAATTATGTGGTATTGCCAGCATTCAATACAAAATTAATTCTTATTAAAGTGTGCTAGAGCTGTTGTGAAATTTGTTGTGTAAATTCGTTAGGTCCGAGAATCGAACATCTATTTTTTATTTATTTTCCTTCAATTTTTTTTTGTAAATTGCAAAACAACGTTTCCCGGGCAGCTAGTAGTTCTATATATTGGTATTGCTACAATCTTAAGGGTAATGACCTCTCCGTATAAGGAACAGCTGTTTTTCAGGTAAACATAACCTCAAGATTTTCAAATAGGTGTTCGAATTTCCGAAAGTAATAAAGTTGTTTTTTTAGGTTCACAGAAGTGGCCCTGAACCGCTAGCTGATATCCAATAACCCCTAATACAGGGTTCGAATCCAAGCCTTCAGTGCACCAATAATAAATAAATATAAATAAATATTGCAGGACATTCCACACATCGCCATCTAGCCCCAAGCTAAGTAACTAGACTTGTGTCATGGGTGCTAGACAACGGATAATACGGATATACTACTTAGGTTGGATTTTACCATCCATATTTGAACGCGATTACTTCAAGCTAATCTCCGTTTTAGGCCTTCATCTCGTTCAAAACTCCAAATTGGATTTTACCAACGAAAACTGATCACGATTAGAGCTAGAACGCGTTTAATTTCTGAACGCCCAATTTTGGACGTTTAGCGCGTTGAACACGATCAAATGAACTGTCATTGGATCTGTCATCGTGTTGTTAGGTTATTTATCTAACATTAATTACGTATTTTCGAAAACATCGTCATTTTTATTAAAGTAATAGCATGAAAAGGGCTTTAGCGCTCGCATTTGATGAAACCTATGATGAAAATATAGTTCGCCGTCCAAGATGGATCCGTGAACGTGAAGAACATTTTGACACCCTTGATGATAAGGATTTTGTTACAAGATTTCGTCTCATGAAACACACAGTTCTAAACTTATTGGAGTCAATTGAAGATAAACTAGAGTTTCCTACAAATATGTAAGTTCCCTTTTGTAGTTTGTTAGTTCTCACTACCCCGGTATGCGGTTGAACCTATACTTATGTGTTTGTTCTTTTTTAGGAACAACAGTGTATCACCCATCAATCAATTGCTGTGTGCCCTACGCTTCTACGCAACAGGATGTTATCAAATGACTGCAGCAGATTTATGTGGGTTTAGCACTTCTACTGCCCATAGATTTGTGCACAAAGTCAGCGCCGCTATTGCTACACTGCGACCTCGCCACATTTATTTTCGTGAATTACCAGAAGAGATCCGCCAGACACAAATAGAATTTTATAAGAGAGCTAAATTTCCGAATGTTATAGGTGCTATAGATTGCACTCATGTGAAATTTATAAAATCACCAGGTTAGGCATTGCTTTTTTAATTTTCATGAGTTTCTTAAAATATTGAAGTGCACTATGAAATATACTTACTTACTACTTTTTTTTTCAGGTGGAGATCGCCCGGAGATTTTTCGAAACAGAAAACAATATTTTTCTTTAAATGTACAAGCGATCTGTAATGCTTAACTGGAATTCACTGATGTGGTTGCACGATGGCCAGGAAGCACCCATGACTCATACATTTTTAACAACTGTTATAGAAGAGCTATGTTTGAACAAGGACTTAAATCAAGGAAATATAAATACTGGAAGTGGAGATGGAAGACTACAAAGGACTAATCCAAATCATAGAAGGCGTAATGAATTTGTAACAAACTATTTTGCACGGTAAGTCTACACCTTTTTGAATTTATCAATAACTAGCGACCCGCCCCGGCTTCGCACGGCTATATCATGCATGTATTATACATATAAACCTTCCTCTTGAATCACTCTATCTATTTAAAAAACCACATCAAAATCCGTTGCGTAGTTCTTAAGATCTAAGCGTACAAAGGGATATAGGGACAGAGAAAACTACTTTGTTTTATACTATGTAGTGACTAGCAAGATTTTCTTTTAATTATATTTAAAAAAAAAAATGCTATGCTATGTGTACGGACAGAGGAAAGCTACTTTTTTATACTATGTAGAGATCAATGTTAAGACCTTCCTTCAAGCTCAGTCTAGTCAGGGAAAGCTTTTGCTTTTCAAGGCACATGAACTAATTATTTTTATTTCAATATTTATACTCCTAGAAAAGTAGAAAGTAATTCCTATTTTGTATCTTTTCAGATTACCAAGATAATTGAGGGAGAAGGTTGACTATTCCACCTTTTGCTTACTTATTTTAAGTCTCAGCTAGGTACAATCACTAAAAAATTATATGAAATTAAATAACATGCTCAGAACACAATATAAGGGTACAGCTTTATGTATAAACTGGCTGCGCTCCACGGTTTTACCCGATCCCGTGGGAATATCAAAATGAAAAGTAGCATAGAGGCTCTATCTCTATCCTCGATAAATGTACTATCCAACACAAAAAGATTTTTTCAATTCGAACCAGTAGTTCCTGAGATTATTAGCGCGTTCAAACAAACAAACTCTTTAGCTTTATATTATAAGTATAGATTCTGAGCATGTTATAAATTTAAATAAAAGTAAGTATCTATAAATATCAATGAAATATATCAATGTGTTTATGAATGTTAAATAAAGATCAATTTGTGATTGTAAAATATTAATAAAACAACATTATTTTGTAAAAATCTAGTCTTTTAATTTTATTTAGCTGTATTTTTAATATTTCCAGCTTTATTTTTTCCTGCTCTGTTTTGAGCTTTTCCTGTTCTAGTTTCTCTCTTTCCGCCTTCTCCTGAACCTTTAAAATACTCATATTAAGTCGATGCTCCTCCTCCGCAAAGGCATTAGTTGTGAGCAAAGTTTGTATACGCTCATCATTCAAACTTTGCTCCCTTCTTAAAACTGGCCTCCAACGACTGGCCCTGGCAGAGGTAGTAGTTGCACTGAAAAGAACAGAATAAATTAATCTAAGATCACCAGACATGTATATGTGAAAACTTTAATTGTATATACTATTACTACTAGCAGTGCACTGCAGTTTTAATAGTTCCGGTTCCGGTAAAATATAAGAATACTGCCTTTCTCGCTATCCAACACAAAATAATTTTCAATCATATAAATACAGACAGACACACTTGGCGGGGGACTTTGTTTTATAACATGTAGAGATAGAGATTTACTAACCTTAATGGAGTGGGCAGTGGATTCTGAGCCTCTGGCTGCATATGAGGCGAGGGACTCCGGGAGCTACTGCTGCACTGGTACTAGCTTCTGCTGTACTGCTACCAGTTGCTGTAAAAATAATGCACATAAGCTATCGACAAAGTATCAAAAATTTATGATTACCTCATTTATTTAATACTAACTTTTGCCCGTGACTTTGTCTATGTAGAAGTCGAAAATTCAGGACAAAGCATGATATTATTGTATAGATAATATAATACTCACCTAGAACATGAGCGCCATCGGTATCAAATGGATTATCGAAGCCGGTCACTCTTGTTTGTATTATCTCAGATACACGTTCAATGACCGGATCTTCATTAAATTTTTTTGGGGGACCTCCACCTGTTACATAAAAAATATAAAATATAAATAAATATTGCAGGACATTCCACACATCGCCATCTAGCCCCAAGCTAAGTAACTAGAGAAGGTAAAAAAGAAGGTAGGTACAGATTGGATAAAGAGAAATTAGAATTACTCAAAGTTTCTAAGGTTTTATGTAGGTACTTTTTAAGTGTACTCACCTGTAGCCAAATGATGTTGATTACGCAAGGTTATTAAATTTTTCGCCCTTTTCTTTAAATTCTACCAACATGTTTTCAGGGATACTGAATCTCTGGGATGGAGATACGACGCAGAATCAAATTCAGTGGCAATTTTTTGCCACTGTTCATTTTTGGCTCGAATTGTAACGTTGTCCGTCTTTTTATTTTCGATTATATCGAAATACTTTTCCACCAACTCTATCAAAGTATTTTTTTCACTGGCGGCAAATGTTGGTTCTCGTTTGCGTTTCATTTTCACTTCACTTCCTCTGCAGTTCGTTTGTAAAAATTCAAATCCGAAAGCACAATCACTCACAATCTCACAATATCAACACCACGGGTCAGCAATTATGACAGAATTTAAAATTTCCCAAATAGCTACGTTGGTATTGCCAGTTATGAATAGAAATATCCACAACAAACATATGATTTCATTAATTTACAATCAATTTAATTATTTTGATAATATTTAAGTATATTATAGTTTATTATTAACAATAATAAATATATTTATAGTGCAGTAATAAAATAATACAATTTAAAATATTATAACACAAATTCAATTTTCCATTTTGTAGTGGAACAATTTTGTGACCTTGTAACAAATTGCAATTGTCAAACTATTCTTATTTTTCCTCTAAAATTTGGCATCGCGTGGCAGCCATTTTGCCCTCGCTCATCATCGTTTTGTCTATGATTGTTTCAATCAATTGCGAGTTTACTTTATTAGGTTGGCGAAAGTTTGGTTTTCATGAACGCGATCAAAATGTAGTCGGTAAAATCCATTTGTACTTGAACCGAGATCGAACGCAATACGAAAACGCGATCAATTTAATCTTCGTTTTATCAATCTCCGATTAGCGTGGCACTGGTAAAATTGGCCCTTAGGTTGGATTTTACCATTCATATTTGAACGCGATTACTTCAAGCTAATCTCCGTTTTAGGCATTCATCTCGTTCAAAACTCCAAATTGGATTTTACCAACGAAAACTGATCACGATTAGAGCTAGAACGCGTTTAATTTCTGAACGCCCAATTTTGGACGTTTAACGCGTTGAACACGATCAAATGAACTGTCATCGTGTTGTTAGGTTATAGGTATATCTAACATTAATTACGTATTTTCGAAAACATCGTCATTTTTATTAAAGTAATAGCATGAAAAGGGCTTTAGCGCTCGCATTTGATGAAACCTATGATGAAAATATAGTTCGCCGTCCAAGATGGATCCGTGAACGTGAAGAACATTTGGCTCACTGGCGGAAAATGTTGGTTCTCGTTTGCGTTTCATTTTCACTTCACTTCCTTTGCAGTTCGTTTGTAAAAATTAAAATCCGAAAGCACAATCACTCACAATCAACACCGGTCCGCAATTATGACAGAAATTAAAATTTCCCAATTAGCTACGTTGGTATTGCCAGTTATGAATAGAAATATCCACAACAAACATATGATTTCATTAATTTACAATCAATTTCATTATTTTGATAATATTTAAGTATATTATAGTTTATTATTAACAATAATAAATATATTTATAGTGCAGTAATAAAATAATACAATTTAAAATATTATAACACAAATTCAATTTTCCATTTTGTAGGGGAACAATTTTGTGACCTTGTAACAAATTGCAATTGTCAAACTATTCTTATTTTTCCTCTAAAATTTGGCATCGCGTGGCAGCCATTTTGCCCTCGCTCACCATCGTTTTGTCTATGATTGTTTCAATCAATTGCGAGTTTACTTTATTATGTTGGCGAAAGTTTGGTTTTCATGAACGCGATCAAAATGTAGTCGGTAAAATCCATTTGTACTTGAACCGAGATCGAACGCAATACGAAAACGCGATCAATTTAATCTTCGTTTTATCAATCTCCGATTAGCGTGGCACTGGTAAAATTGGCCCTTAGATACTTTTCTTTTGTAAATATATACGTTTATTACATAGAAACAACCAGACCACAGACAAATATCTAAGCATAAATACATGTCTGAGACGGGAATCGAACCCGCAACCCTGTGTTTGGCAGTCCGGCATGGTGACTATTGTGCCAACTGGGTCATCCAAGGGATGTTTCTTACGATTTTATGTTAGTTAACATTGCTCTTACGGTGAAGGAAAACATCGTGATGAAACCGCGCGGTAGTTGACTCCAGCCGTATTGACTAGTCGTTTGGACATGGAATCCTATGGACACGGTCGACTAAGCTCCATCTAATACATGTACCAGGCACTACGAGCGCCCTAAATAGCATGGATTAGAGTTGCTAGTGATGAGAATAATGAGTTTTCGATACGCGGCGCAATTATGTAAGTATTTTAAAAAATGACCCGTTATCGTGCGATGGAGAGAGTTTAAGTTCGGACGTAATTGCCTTCATTTTGCTTTCAAATAATGTTGCGGGCCGTAACGTTTTTACCCCCTTTATCCTTCACAAAATGAAATAAATTGGTCTCATTTAATTCACTGCATCTTATTCTAGGTTTATACGTTTTTCTTTTTTGGTAATTCAGTTTAGTTTAATAAAAAACAATTGAAACTCTTGATGAAGTTTTTCAGTCAAAAATATAGATATTCAGATACTAATAATTTTTATCTTAGGCAATATTTCTATAAAATAAAAACGGTTAAACCTAGTTTTCCATTAGATCTAGAACATTTTCAAAAATTATCAAAATCGAACTTCGTTTATGGGGGGGAAAACGTTACCGCTTTTTGTATGGAAATTTACAGCCTCAATAATCTAGATTAGTAAAGACCTAATTATTTATGAGTGACTTAAGTTACATAATTTAGTCTTCTGGCTTGTAGAGTAGAGTTAAGAGGAAAGGGTACCGGGCGCTCTCTCCATACAAACGTAGTCGACTGTTTCCTTCCTTGATAATGACACTAGAGCAAATATTTTTGCTGTACAAAACTTATTACTGCCATGACCTTGACCATGCTCCTATGTTTTGTTTTTTAAATCTTAATTTCTATGATAATTAGAAAATGAAAAAAACAAATACATAGGGGCATAGTCATGGCAGTAATATGTTTTTTGCAAAAAAAATGTTTGTCTCATTATCCAGGGAGGAAACAGTCGACTACGTTTGTATGGAGAGAGCGCCGGTACACTTTCCTCTTAAACGATTTATTACATTAGATAACAATGACTTAATTAAGATCACGGAAAGTCATTGGACGCAGAGGACATGCTAGCGATCGCTCTGGAAGTCCTTAGGACAGGCCTATTATGTTCAGCTGTGGACGTCCTATGGCTTCTTCTCTTCTTCTTCTTCTTCGTCTTTTCGAGTATGTGACGTTTTTGTTCCTGCCCAGTAGTTTGCCACTGCCAACTGCAGCAGCGTTGGCCTCTACCAGGTCCTCCAATGTGCAGGTATTAGGGCACAGTGGGCATTGGAGTAGGTGTACCATTGACTGAGACGGGGCTCCGCACTCGCATTGCTCTTTAGGGCGTGTTCAGATGACACGCGTTGACCACGCGCCCGCCACGCTCATCACACGCGTTGACCACGCGTTGAACACGCTCTGAAATTTGTTCTATACATAATTTGAGTCTTATGACACATCAATAGATCTCAAATTGCATTTCTGCAAGCAGGCGCGGGGCGTGCGCGGGGCGGGCGCGGAGCGTGCGTGGGGCGGGCGCGTGGCGTGAGTGAGTGGACTTGATAAATGCAATTTCAGATCTATTAATGTGTCATAAGACTCAAATTACATATGAAACAAATTTCAACGCGTGTTCAACGCGTGGTCAACGCGTGTCGTCTGAACGCGCCCTTAGTCGGTGCAATATAGATACCCCTATTTGCTCAAATTTTGTCCTATGGCTGATACAAGTATTGCCTAGATTGTAGCGCCAATTTTAACACTCAACAATTAAGTTTATCGACGAATTTTCAAAGAAATATTTTGGCTTTTTTCCTTAGAATTTCCACCGTTGTCGACTCAAACACTCGGCGTGTTTGAGGCAAACGGATGGGTCGATGAAATGCGGAAATTGAAACCTGAATTTTTCGTGAATTTTTGCTATGTTTGGATGAAATATTTATCAACCGTTTGAAGGTCAATAGACCATTTTCCGAATTGAATATATTTTTATTTATTTGTGTCAAAAATACTAGCTAGTTGGAGCTAGGAAAATCTATGAGGTTTTGTCTTATTAATTGTATAACCGCGCTGAGCTCAGAAGCCTTGACAATTAACGACGTGACAAAAAAGACATAAAATAAATAAATCAAAAACAATTGTGCGTATTTAAAAAAAAAGTTGGACTAGCGCCGCCCGTCCGGAGTGTGTTAACGTACGACTCAATGAGCGGAGACTTTTAGCGACCCGCCCCAGCTTCGCACGGCTATATTATGCATGTATTATACATATAAACTTTCCTCTTGAATCACTCTATCTATTAAAAAAACCGCATCAAAATCCGTTGCGTAGTTTTAAATATTTAAGCATACATACAGAGAAAGCTACTTTGTTTTATACTATGTAATGATGATACTGTATTAAATAAATTTTACCTATCTGTTTGCTTTCCCAAAACAATACAATATTAGCAATGCGACCCTTCGTCTTCGTCACAGCTCAGCTTTCTTTTAATCTTGTCAATGGCCGTTTGATAAATTAGATTTTTCCGGGTCTGAGGCTCGATTCTGCAGCGGAAGATATTAATATCACATGCCCTATCTTTTTCTGCCTAAATATCGTTTTTCTTCGACAATCTATCGTGTGACGTCGACTGTGTTAGAATAGGGTCAGGGACCTACTTCATCTACGTCAGATCTGTCTTTTTGTTATGGTTTAGGATAAAAAACAGACGGTCTGCTGAACATTAATCTTATTGTATGGACTGGTGATTTAAATATAAAAATATACAGTAGATTTAAGGGCTTCAATAGCGTTTAAGTTAGTAGGTTTGTTAGGGTAATAATTGGGAAGATTTTAACAAAGGGTTTTCAAGGCAATCTTAGTTTAAAATGAAGTTGTGTTTTGGGAGAACAATACAACTAAGGCAATAAGGCATGGGAATAACTCAAGGTCTTTATGTTTACGTTTGTAAACACAGATCTCTGTCATTTATCAACTTTTTGACGTGATAACGTCTAATAAATTGGAACACCTGCATTCACACAAAAATGTCACGGTAATATTGTGTGACGTCGTGCGTCATGGTAATATGACAAGACGCATCATAGTAATTTAGAAAACAAAGTATTTAATAATAATATAAGCCTCCTCTGGGCTTGTGTTTTGGTGTGCCGAGTGACGATATCAATGATTGAAATATCAAGGAAAAAAAAAGAAAATAATAAAGAAAAAAAAAGGTAATAAATATAAAGGAATAACGAAAAATTCTCAATTTTTTGATCGTTTATGACGTTATCACGTAAAATTATCGTCCGTAAACCGACTTTACAGACAACCATTTTGTTTTATTTCTTTGAAATGATATGCTGGCTTTTTCCAATTTAGCCCATTTTTTACTCCAATGTCCGTTGTGCCCTAATACATTGGAGGACCCAATAGAAGCTAACACTGGTGCAGTTGCAGTAGCTAACTATTGGGCAGGGTCATTAACTCAAAAGAAGAAGCCCATTTTTTTTCCAAATCCGCCCAAAAATATGTAAGCACCAGTGATACCTATTTATTCTTTTTGCTGATCGACCCGCAAAAGACAGACAGTAAGAAAAATTTAAGAGTATTATCAAGTGAATTCTTTCTCAATTACCTAAGTGCAACAGAAATCAAGGCGAGTTAATTTGAGACCTGGTAAATAAAAATATTGATTTTAGTCTCAAAAAAAATTCATCCAAGTAAATGAAATTGCTTATTTTGCTTTGACTTTTGCTAAAAATACTTGTTGGTCCGTTCAAATTACGCACGTAAAGTAAGTATTGACTGTCCCATAAATTCTTCGTCTAATAAACATCTTATTCCAAGACGACATCTATGGCGCAGTGGGAGAACTCCCGCCTGTGACCCAGAAGGTTATTTTTAACAACAAAAACTAAGATACCTACGGGCAAATAGAGCCACCTCCCTCCTTAATTAAAAACTAAATATTTCATAAAAATAGGAAAAACTACTTAAAGACAGTATTTGCTTACCTACTTGTCAATTTGAAAAAAAATCTCTTTTGATTTTGTCATTAAGGGTGAGCGCACACCTAGTCGAACCGCACGCACCGCAGTCGCCGCAGCGAAGGAAATCCCCAGTGCCGATGCTGATGACGTCACTAGCCGGAGCCGCGCATATACAAACGGTGACTGCGGCGCGTGCGGTTCGGCTAGGTGTGCACTCACCCTTAGTGACAAAATAAAAAGAAAATAAAAAAAAATGTTTTTTTTTAAATTGACAAGTAGTTTTTCCTATTTTTACGAAATATTTAGTTTTTAATTAAGAAGGGGTTATTACGCGAAGCTTAGACACCTTATTTATTTACTTACGAAAAAGTATATATAAGTATTTTATTCGTTGTCTGGCTACCATAACACAAGCCTACTGCCTAGTTACTTAACCTTAACTTGATCCTATTTTCTGCAAAATTAATTAATTTAAAAAATATTTACAGATAACCCCACTGCAGGCCACGCACATTAAAAAACAAAAAAAAATGTTTTTTTATTTCGAAAGTACAAAAACCTAGGCATCTATCTCATCGGAATTAATTTCGTCTATAGGTACCTACACAACCTTGGCATTTTCATTTAGTTCGATTATGGTGTAAGCAACGGATTATCGTAATAAATTAAATGAAATTTTATAACTCAACACACCTTCTCAGTATCCAAAAACGATTTCTTATGCAATTTTAACAAAATTGGCCCAATGGGACGAATTTCAGAGATTGTAAAAATATTGCAGGACTTGACAATTATAGAGGTAGTGACAAATACTCGAGCCAATTTAATATTTCGCAATTATTCTGCAAGGTCATTAATAAAGGTTTAGATAGATGCAAAATAATGTACTATGTTTGCACATTACATAACCAAACTGGGTCATTTTTAGGGTTTTGTACCCAAAGGGTCCCTATTACTAAGACTTCACTATCAGGAGCCTTATTTTTGAATCGTTCGCCCCGCGTCGAGCGCTCGATTTCTACTGATATTCGTTCGACATCAGAAATTCGCTATTTTTGAATCGCTCCATCGTAACGAGTGGTGTCCACCACTCGTCGCCGACAGGCGAGTGGTAGAATAGACATTAAACAATCATAGTCAAACATTCGGAAACGGTCTTTGAAAAATATTTATTTCTTTTGGGATAATTTCGGATGTCCGCTGGTAATTATCGCTTTTCAAATAACTGCATAAAACGAATAAAAATTGACATTTTAAATTTCGACGAACGATTCAAAAATACAGTAAATTTGTGTCATGCGACTGGGAAGGCGAGTGTGACTGGCAGACGTATACGATGAAACTTGGCCACACGAGCGATTCAAAAATAGAGCTCCAGTTCATCCGTCTGTCTCTCGTCATACTGTATCTTATGAACCATGATCGCTAGACCGTTGAATTTTTTACAGATTATGTATTTCTGTTGCCGCTTTATCAACAAATACACTAAAACATTTAAAAAAAAATGGGTGCGTGTACTTATGTACGCGCGTGAGAAGTTTTAATTTTTTTTTCATCATTAAGAAATAATTTTCCAGTACCTATAAATAATTAATTACATTAAAATAATTATGTAGTAGTACCTCTTTGTACTAACCTCATTTTCAGTTTCACGTAGGTAGTAGATAATATATGCAAACTATTTGGTTTTATGACTGCTGTCATATTGCGGTTTGCGGACAACTTCAACATGTTAATTTGCGCGCGCGCATCATAAAAATTCACTCTCATCATTTTTTCATAACGCGCCTAAAGAAGTATAACTTTAAAAAATATATATTTAAGTTGATAATACACTCGCACTTTTTTGATGACCCCTCATTATTTTCATAATAAAAACTATTTATTCTTTTGATTTTTAACGAAAATCTTTTCTTTTTAATTTGACGGACATCCGGTACTACATTACCACCCTTAAGCGGTACTTACAACTTGTCACTCAACCCTTCTCAAATCGAGTTATGAGTTCCAATAGTTCCGCTTCCCCCAACTGTAAATTCAACGAAGGTTCTATACTAAGCCCATTTTGTAAATAGTTTACAGAGAAAAGGATAAATTAGAGACAGACCAATAAATATACAAGTTTCACAATACACAATGTTCTCAATAAATATTAGGTGGATTTATACCTAAAGTTAGATGGAAATTTATTGCAATTGTGCCTATAGAATAATAAAAGGTAATGGTGGTAGCGAATAACCGTAAGTTAAGATTTTTTACTTAATAAACTTATGTGTGTACACGTTCATTTGTTTTGTTTACTTTTTGCTATTACGAATTTTATGTGCATTCAAAAGTCGCTTATGAATATTTATAACAAGCAGCAGTTAAATAAGCAGTTTCACTCGTAAATTCGAATATAGACATAAAATTTTAATGTAACCAATGTCACTCCCATTAAATCAATATATTCTCATACCAAGATTCATAAAAGTCAAATAATTTCATAAACAAAAAAAATCCTTTTTATTTATAAAAGCAGCGCCTGGCGGTTTCACCAGCAAAACTTCTGATCCGGTGGGAATATCGAGATAAATAGCCTATGTTACTTATACAATTATTCCATGTATTCTCAGACCAAGTTTCATCAAAATCGGTTTTAGTAATTTTACATCTGATCCAATGAGAATATCGGAATAAAAAGTAGTCTATTTTACTCTCAAAAAATCATCTTTATAGTTTTACTTCTTTAATAGTTAGTTTTATTAACCTGACACACAAAACGACGGAGTTTTAAGTTTGTGTGTCTCTGTGTGTGTATTTTGTTTTTTTTACCTAGATACCTCTACATAGATAGATAATGTAGGTGAAGATATATGTACTTATCGGATATCCTAAAACACTTAAGTTCCCTTATTAACTACCCGTTTCGTAATACATTTTACTGAAAAATCATTGTAAATAAATTAGTGTTCCTGTAATACCTTCGTAATTAGCCTTAAAACGCTGCGACACGAACACGACGTCACAATAAAAGCACGCGATGTCTTGTTTTCACTACAAACTACCAGAACTCCACTTACTGTGACAGTTGAGATTTACTCTGCACTTACTAACACATTGTATGAGTTTTAAGGTTTTAGTAACAGACACTGTTGCTCGCCAAATTAAAAAAAAAAAAAACAGCGCACTCCGGGAGTGCAGGCAGAAGTGAAAACAATAAACTTGTTATTTCTCATAGAATATTTCTTGAAACGATCTGCTACTGCCATCTATTAGCACTCACTTAAACAAATATAGTTTATTTTTTTATTCGCTAGATGGCAGTAAAAAATTTAAATCAGCGCCATCTACATTCGAATAGCGGTCTTTCTAGAAACTAAATTTCTCAATTTGTGTAATAGATGGCAGTATAAGTTAAACAAAAAGACTAACACAAATAAAATCTCATCTGTCGCGTCAAATCTCATCTGTCGCGTCAAAATCTGTCGCGAGAACGGCTGAAAATGCTCACCCACAAAAGTGCCCAACGCGCCATAAGAAGTTTTCACTTCAATAACTAAAAGGTTTATTAAAAACCTATGACAAAATAACAAGAAAATAAACAAATTAATTTTTTTTCATACCACTACATAGTATAAAACAAAGTCGCTTTCTCTGTCCCTATGTCCCTATATCCCTTTGTATGCTTAAATCCTTAAAACTACGCAACGTTTAGATGCGGTTTTTTTATAAATAGAGTGATTCAAGAGGACGGTTTATACATGCATAATATAGCCGTGCGAAGCCAGGCCGGGTCGCTAGTTGGCAATAAAGCAAATATAAATTAATCTAATGACCTTTGTTATGTAGTTTTCCCTATTTTTACGAAATATTAAGTTTTTAGTCAGATGTCATTTTCACACAATATGATGTACCTATTTCTATTGCCGGTATAACAACAAAAACTAAAACAGAATATAATGGTATCGAGTCCGGCTCGCACTTGGCCGGTTTTTAATTATATAATATAGTGTAGGTACTCAGAAACCTAACTTTGAGAACTGGGCTTTATGGATGTAATCAATGAATAGCCTCATCGTCCTTTATTAAAATCAATAGTACGGGTCAAGAGTTTCATCTTTCCAATGAGCTTGTTAACCACACAAGTGGTTACTGATTTCTGTCATATTTTTATATTAAAAACCACTTAGTTATTCAATGTATAAAAATTCATTGACATTCTATTCAACAAAGTCGAGTCAAAATTATTTTCTTATTCATTTTGATTCACTTTCATGAGATCTATAATGAAACGTTTTAAAAAATAAGTTAGAATATGTGCCTTCAGAACGCGCCCACCAATGAGAAGAAGGCACAAGAAACTCATGGGATTTTTTACAAATATTATTGAGGGTATATTTGAAATTGAGCAATTAAAGTCACATTCATGGGTTTTGTCATTAAGGTACGACAAATTATCATAGTACGTTTTACCGCACAATTTATTATTTACTAGCGACCCGCCCCGGCTTCGCACGGCTATATTATGCATGTATTATACATATAAACCTTACTCTTGAATCACTCTATCTATTAAAAAAACCGCATCAAAATCCGTAGCGTAGTTTTAAAGATTTAAGCATACATAGGGATATAGGGACAGCGAAAGCGACTTTGTTTTATATCACTACATAGTGATAATGATAAAAATTTTGAACCTGTTAATGGACATGTCATATACATCTTTAGGTAACTTATTATAATACAGCACACATGTGCTATTAAACGACCTGTATAATTTTCCATTTAAATAAAGTTTTAATTGTGGATGGGTTTCCCCTTTTTTGTAAAAAATAAATTGTTAGAAGCTTTCGGTCCCGTCACATGTGAATTCACACGATGTAAACGTCAAGTTGTTGTCTACCTATCTTATTTATTTGCAACCCGTGGAAAGGTATAGAAATCGTTTTAGATCCACATTAGATAGAAATATATTACACACACGAGTATAAATAAATAATACCTTTTATAAAAAATCAAGTTTAAACCTGCCGGTTTCTTCCAGGTAACCTTAAAAGAGAATTCTCTTCAGTTTAAGGTGAACAGCTGGCCATATACACCTACGAAAGATTAGCTGCCTATAGCCAAAATAAAATTAAAATCAGTATTTTAATCAGTTAAATAACTAAAAGTAAATATATATTTACCGGAAAACGCGTAATTGAAGTTCCTAAATAATATAAAATTCATCCCATTATGAATTATTTTAACAAACTCTTTTCTTGAACCGCATGCAAACAAAATATGGGATGACAAACTCGTCCCATTCGAACCGTGGGTATATGAGTCCAAGGGTCACCGAAATATATTCATCAGTAGCTCTACTTCTATCTCTATTATTGAAATTCATAGCTCAGAAATTGAACAATTCAAACAATTTTCACTGAATTTCATTAAAACGAACTCTATTTAGAACCTACTCTAGATTATAAATGTTGGAAAACTATGTTTAATTCATAACTTTGACGACGCCAAAAAATTAGTTAAAGAGTTGGGCGATAGGATTAGGGGGATTGGGGGTGACTCCCGCTCCGGCTCGTTTCTAGCGCAGAGGTTAGCCATCGCCATTCAGCGTGGTAATGCTTCTAGCATTATGGGAACCTTTACGCCGGGAACGATAAGGGGCAGGTTATTTGACTAATTGGTGTTTTTATTTATTTGTATTTATAATTTAAATATTTTTTTAATTAGATATAATGTTACTTTGATTGCATAGATGTCGGTTAGCTTCTAGGTTCACTGAATAACCTGGTCTAACCTATAGTCTGATAGTCTGAACAATATTCTGACTGAACGCAAAACTTTTCCTTTGCATTGTTAAGAACTCAGTCTTGTAATATACGATAAATGTTGGCTCAGTTATTTTCAAAAGTAAAAGTTGTGTTGCTTTGCAATTCTACAGTTTCAGTCGGTACTAAAAACTTATTTGGTGGTTCGACTTTACATCTAAACCGGCAGGTCTAAAATGGTTACTTTTGAAGACGAATCGTGTCCAAATCGAAATGACGACTTCAAAACGGTTCTGACGGTTTTCAATTCATTGCGCATATTTTTTATGTAATTTGTTTTGGCATTATTTATCCTAACTAATATTATAAATCCGAAAGTTTCATTATTTATTTGTTTGATTAAACCACTGGACCGATTTGTATATATTTACAAAAGAGAAGTAGAAGTATATAAGTAGTATATCCGTTGTCGAGCACCCATAACACAAGTCTAGTTACTTAGTTTGGGGCTAGATGGTGATGTGTGGAATGTCCTGCAATATTTATTTTATTTATTTATTTTTGTATGAAAATCGGCATAAAGGTTAGGGGATGGAAAAAGACGTACTTTTGATCCCGAAATTCCCACGGGATCGGGACTTATGCTGGTGACACCATAGTGTGCAACTAGTTTATTATAAATACTTAGTCTCACAAAACGCGATGGTTGCTTCGGTCGGATTTATTTCTATTGCAAATTGTGTCAAATGGCATAATTTAAAGCCACTTTGGATTAGCATCGTGTTGTTCAATTCTGCCTTTTGACACCATTTTCCATAGGAACTTTTAAAGATGGCGACCTGTCGCAACCATCTGGATATGTACCAGGTGCCTATTACTTCGCTTTTTAATGTCTAAAAAAACATACATACAACCGAATTGAGAACCTCCTCCTTTTTTTGAAGTCGGTTAAAAAATCGGTTTCAAACGTATAAAATCACACACAAAATAGGTAAACTCCAATTCGTATTACGATTCATCTAAAGTAGCTATTCTAGACCCTCTGTTTTCACTTCTACTAAGGTAGAACTCAACACCCAATATTCGTGTATATGAATTATTAATAGCGTTTTTACATGTCAAAATATGAAGTAAAAACAAAATTAATTGCACAAAAATCTGTGTTTGTTAAAAATAACACGCTATTACTAAGCCCATTATAAAGTTTATAAGAAACTTGAGTTAAGTATTTACATATTATGTTACCAATTAAGTGAATTGTAAAAAAATATGTTTCATAATCAAATTTTTATAACTTAATACCTCTATTTGTTAAGACGTAGAGTCATTGATAAAGAGTTTGCGTAACTTAAGAGGATCACATACGAATAACATTTTTTGATGGATTTTTCGTTACGGGGCATACCTGCTTTCATCCCTTAAATTGCAACAAATATGTTATGTTAATGATGTCAATCGCTTAAATAGTTTGTATTCTTACATGTTTATTTTTATTGAAAAAAGTTATAACTTTAAAATTAAAAAAAGTTAGAAGTTTAACTTATAACTTTTAAATTATTTTAAGAAATACATGCTTAGTTTGTAATGACCTAGCTGCGCTGGTTTACCCGCGTTATCTTGTTATTAGCGATAAGTATTGATTTCCTACGAACACAGAATAATTATTTATTGTTATTAATCATAATTAGTTACTATAAACTACAAGCTTTATCAGTATTTTTTACGCTTTTTAAGGTCAAATTTCCACAAATCCTTTCTTAGTGCTCGTCTACGTTCTAAAAGGAATACCCATGCTGAATTTTAGCCTCGTAGCTTTTATAGTTTCAGAGATTTCTTGATGAATATTTTTCTCTTTACATAAAATAATTACACACAAAAAAGAAACACCAAAGTCGAACCATATAAAGGGGAGAAAAGAGATTTTTTTTGTATGGATAAATAACCGGTATGTAACAGTATATAACGGTATGTACCTAATAACAATCCAGAACCGTGAACTTTGGATAAAAACAATTAGGAGAAGCTACCCCAAATAGAGATGGGAGCAAGGCCGGAGAAAGAAGTAGAGAAAAAAACTTGAGAAGTGTCAAGAGACACCCGGATGGAACGAAGTTCATTTTGATTAATTAGTGAAGGAATTGTAATTTTTTTTTGTCAATATTCGTCGCGACACCACACTGTTCAATGCGAAATAGAAAGACGAAACGAAAATAACTGACTTGCTTTCTATGCAAAAAGTGGTATTACAACTTTTGGTCTTAATTTTTTCCGTCTAGCCCCCTTCCGCAACGCGCGATAAGGAACTTTCGTTCCAATAACCGGTATGTAACCATCTTAAGACATAGAGTCATTGATAAAGAGTTTGCGTAACTTAATACCATTCTGCGTTTGAAATGTCAAGAGCCCTACAGCATACATGACATAACCGACCGCGGCAGGTGCTCTAACTATTTTCCAATCTTGTTATTCCGGTTAACCAAACAATTGCTCCACGAATCGACCTTTGACCAATCCTTGACCGTACTTTTTGTCGTTGAAAAGAGGTCTAAGGCCATTTTATAAAAAGATGGTAGTGACTAGTGACGAACAAGAAACTCAAACTTAAAATAATTTATTCATTAAAAATCGTACAGTTTGTACGAGATTACATTGAAAAGTCTTAAAAACTAAGTTATGATGTGTGCCTTCGGAACGCTGTGTTAATGGGGGTTAAAGATGTTGCCTTAGTTTGAAAAAGTGTTTTCTTGTACTGGTAATTATGTATGTACCTACCAAACTTTGGAAACGCGATACAAATCTGCTGCTCTTCTTGTATCACACATTGAGTAGGCCACTTTTGTAAAGAACATTTTTCATTGTTTTTTTTGATATTATTTTTACTAGAAAATCAGCTGCTGTTCACAAAGAGGTCATTAACCTTAACATTATACTTATTTTTTAAGTTTTATGTAAACCGATTAGACTTAAAAAAAAGGAGTAGGTTCTCAATTCATTGCGTAGGTATCTGTTTTTTTTAAGAAAGATCGCATTTCATAAATTTGCAGAACAACATTTGTTAGTTAAAAGGTGCACAGAGGTAGCCCTGATAGGAACAGCGGTGGGTGAACCATGCTGACAATATTGACCGTCATATGTCTCCTCATTCCTAACTACATTATTATTTAAAAACCGTATCTAAATCAGTCCAGCCGCTTCACTATCACTACATAGTATCTTATCTTATATAATGGGGGCTGACAAAATTGCCAGCAACACTTCGACCCAATGGGATCTTTTGTGTTTACCCCTACCTTGATGTTTCTTACTCTTTGAAGAAGTGGTCGATTAACGCGGTGATCCCACTGAGAGGAAGAAACCTATACTCCTCCGGTTTGGGATACGCATTCCCAAGGAGGCTCATACGCTTCGCTGCTAAGACGTCGCATTCACACAGTACGTGCTCCATAGTTTCCCTGTCCTCACCGCAGGCTCTGCAGTCGTTATTTGAAGTTAACTTCATTTTCAAAAGCATGTCATTGGTTCCGTAATGTCCTGTCAAGGCACCAACCACAGCTCGTGCTTTGCTTCTACTGTTGTTCAATATAAATTTAGAAGCCCCTCTGGTGCTGCTACCTATGAATTTCCTCGAATGTAGCAACCCTTGACTGATTTCCCACTCTTGCGTGTGTTTCTTATCAGCGTAATCCTTTACGGCCTTTATGATTGTGCATGCTGGCAGGCCCATACATGGTTCTGGTCCAAGCATAGCACTTGCCGATCCTGTCCTTGCTAGCTCATCAGCTTTCTCATTTCCTGTTATTCCTACATGGCCTGGGACCCATAGTAGTCGCAGCTTGTTCCTGCGGCCCAACTTTGTTTTATACTATTATCACTACATAGTATAAAACAAAGTCGCTTTTTCCGTCCCTATTTCCCTTTGACTGCTTAAATCTTTAAAACTACGCAACGGATTTTGATGGGTTTTTTTTAATAGATAGAGTGATTCAGGAGGAAGGTTTATATGTATAAAACATGCATAATATAGTCGTGCGAAGCCGGGGCGGGTCGCTAGTTAAAGATAAATGCAAACAATTACGCAACACTCCTGTAAGCAGAAACTGAACAGCAATATTGATAAACTGTCTCTGAAACAATGAACCACTATCCTTATTTTACGTTACTTTAGTGTGGTATATACATTATGTTTATCTGTGTTTATCCAATTCCAACACCTTGATGAATTAATTATAAATTCGTGTGTGATTGCGCATCATAAAAAAGGGCCCGGCGCTTTTATTTGGCCCTTTTTCTTTTGATCTCGCCGGCGCTAGCCGTCTGCACTCTAAGATTAATGGTCCGATGCTGTTGTAAATCTCTTAACACGTTTTTAAGTTAAATAAATGTCTGGAGAATAATATACAGTTACGTAATGCAACGTTGAGATCTGTTTTGGAAATACTCATTGAAATGTAAACTTTGAGAACTCTATAACTTTAAGAGGAAAGGGTACCGGTTGCTCTCTCCATACAAACTATTACAAATGTAGGTAGTCGACTGTTTTCTCCCTGGATAATGACACTAGAGCAAATATTTTTGGTGCATAAAACTTATAACTGCCATGACCATGCCCGTATTTTTTATTATTTTTTTATTTTTTTAATCTTAATTTCTAAGATAATTAGATAATGAAAAAAAAAACAAAACATAGGGGCATAGTCATGGCAGTTATAGTATTTATGGCACAAAAATATTTGTGCTAGTGTCATTATCCAGAGAGGAAACAGTCGCTACGTTTGTATGGAGAGAGCGCAGGTACCCTTTCACCTTAAAGGACCCTGTAGATCTTTGGTTAACCAAAAAGCTTGACAACTTTAAGGTTTTGTACTTTGCGACATGAATCGCGGTAATGTAACTTTGAAAGTTATTTAGCAGTAACGTGCAACGCAATCATGAAACTTCGAAGTTTTCTTATTCCTCGATTGAGAACAGTCGCACTATCGATATTCCAAGTTTTTGACGTAACAACGTCTTATCGATGTCGAAATCGATGCACACCGGCATTCACAAAAAAGTGTGACGTCATGCGTTACTTATTAGCAACGTATTGAAGTATGCAAAATGGTAATGCCAACGATACAAAAGAGTTCTTATGACGTCATCACGTAAAAATATCGTCCGTAAACCGACTCTACAGACAAACATTTAAAAAAAAAAAGTTTCAATTAAAAAAAAATTCAATTGTAACTTTAAAACTTTTTCAAATAATTCATTTTATTATGTTTATTTAAGTTTATAGTCCTAGTTCGTAGTAACGCTCATGCCTAAATGTTGAATTTACATCATTTTCAACCCTCGAGATGCTGTAATTGGTTTTCTGTTATTACACTATGTTTTATAAGTAAATAGCTGAATGTTGGATCTCCGAATAAATAAATAAAAACCTCTAAAATTATTTTTGACGTGATTGCGTTTAATAAATTGATGGAACACCTGCTTTCACAAAAAAGATGACGTCATGCGTCATGTTCCGGTACCATGACGGCGTCATGGTAAACGTCACGCGTCTCGTGTTTGTTTTATATTGTTTAATAATAATATCGCTCATCTGGGCTTGTGTTTTGCTGACAGGTGACGAATAGAAGAGGAAAAAATATATAGGAAAAACAAAAAATATAACAATTTTTTATCGTTTTCTTTAATAAAAAGTTCTAGGCAATATTTTTTTGTTAATTATACTCCCGAAAGGGCAGGCAAAATACTTTTAACCTATACATCCTCGTCCATTTGCCATTTTTCCATTTGTTTTGTCGGGGGGTTAAAAACAGAATATAATTAATAGTCCAAAAAAAATTAAATAAAGAAAAAACAAAACTCAATTTTCAATAAGTTTTTAAGATGTTATCACTTAAAATTATCGTCCGTAAAACTTTACAGACAACCATTTTTTTTCTAGTGTGTACTTACCATAAAACGTATCTGTTTAATAAACACAGCAAGTATAAAGTATTCTTTATTTATTGTTTTGAATATGAACAAAGCTATTTTATTGAAGTTCCGGTCTGATATTGCAACTGTTTTCACTGTTTACTTTGAAGAATTTTACTTCAAATAGCTGTACGAAGTAAATATTTTGATATTATAGAGGTAAAGTGGTTAACTGAGTGGCCTGTTTGGGTTATGTATTATGGCAGGCTGCATGACTTTCGACTGATATTTATTTAAGATCCTATGTAACCAACTGTAAAAGCAAATAAATGAATTGAATTGATACTGGTTCACGATTATTGAACCATTTGGATCAGAATTCCTAACTTTCAAAACGTAATTGAAGGGTCGGATGGATGAACATGTTAGGTCGCACTTTTTTATTTTTCGTTTTTATTTTAAAAAGGCCCCTTCAATGTAATATTTTTTCAAAATACTTTATGTGCTAGAATAAACGCAAATGTATCTATAATTTGTGAAAGTTTCAGCTTTATAACTATTAAACAGCCAATTCTACAACAAAAAAACAGTTAAAAACTTTAACGCTAATTAACTCGAAATTAGGTTTTTGTATCATAACACGTTCATCTATCCGACCCTTCAATTGTGTGCAAAATTTCTAAGAAGCACAATCTGTAAAATGCAGTAAGAGCAAAAAGAATATTAACAAATATTATCTAAAATCATTGACCTATTGCCTAAAATAAAAAGGGTAAAGATGCAATGCACATTGACATCGATATGTGACGTGTTATCAGCGATGTATCTTCAGACACAAGTTGCCTTTATTAATTACTAACAGTGCTCCGTGGTTTTACCCGTGTAACTCCCGATCCCGTGGAAATTTTAGGATAAAAAGTAGATTATATTATTCACAATTAATTGATGTATCCTTGTACCAAGTTTCATCAAAATCGGACCAGTACTTTTGGAACTTATTCGTTACAAACAAATAGTAAAAAATCTTTATAATATTGAGTATAGTATAGAGTATAATTCAAGGTTAGTGGGTCTGAATGTTTAACGTACTAATAATCTGTGGTTTTACAACAAACTTGAGTGTAGTAGGTATTGTTTATAGATAAATATTATTCCAATAAAGAATATTAAACATAAATAATTATCAAGATCTGTATCAAAACAGGTTACTCCATTAACAGGTATAACATCTTAAGAGCAGCGCGAAATTCATTCATTGACCTGATTGTTTACTACACTGAAATGCAAGGTTCCATTCATTTTTAGTATCGCTTTCTTATCGTTGAGCGACGAACATTTTATTTATTTATTTATTTATTTTATTATCTTAGGAACACCCACAGCTAATACTACAAACTAGAAACAAAAATATAAATCGGTAAAAATATAAATATAACGGGTATCCACAACTAGAACTAAATTGAGGTTAAAAAGCAGTTATTACACCATATCAGAACCTGAATAAAGATCTACATATTAGTTAAAGAGAATCACATGTCTTCAAATACAAAGCATAACTAGCAATGAATTGTATAAATAAATAAATATTTTCGTAGTAGAACCTGTCTATTATTTGTGAAGGGGTACCTACTTGACGGCAAAAGCCATAACGTCGAATTTTGTTTCTTTGCAAACTTTTCATCGATATCTCCATACTGCGACGTCTTATTAACTCGACGCATTGTTACTGTAATGTTTATGTTACATCAAAAAACAAACCACGAGATAAACAACTTGATGACCATGAAAGTTATAATTAAATTAATTAAATATTATTTTTTTAATTTCGGTGTTAACATTATTTTTATTCTATAAAGGTCACTGACTGATTTTGCTTTGCTCTCGAGAGAAGGTATAATAGTTTATTAAATGTAAGTATTTGGAAAAGTTACACAATTATCTGTTTCCAATTTGGAAACTGGTCAGTGAAAACGAAATCTATTAGTGAAAGCAGTCCCAAAATGACTTGCGGCATGAATTGACAAACAAAAAGTTTGTTTACCTATTTAAATGAGTTTGCTGGCGTAATTTAGGTTTGCCTGTAAAATAGAATGTTTTAACCATTTCTAAATGAACTTAGAAATTAGTTTTTCAATGAATGTTAGCTGTCTACTAAAGCCGTAGAGCGTTATAGAGTAGGGTTCTTATCAATTATTTGAGGAATAGTAAATTTTGTTGAAAACAGCGGTTTATGTATGAGATAATAATGTGAAATGAGCTAGGCTATTTGATAATGTCGATAGCGAAATACGACTTCAGCTAGCCTAGCATGACGACCAAAACACGATACGATAAAGCTATATCACGCGATATAACTACATCAACTCTCAAAATATGATACATAAAGCCGCCATGTTAAATTTTTATTATAAATTGCGACAAAAATTATGATAAAAATTCAACATGGCGGCTTTATCTATCATATTTTGAGAGTTGATGTAGTTATATCGCGTGATATAGCTTTATCGTATCGTGTTTTGGTCGTCATGCTAGGCAGGCAGAATAAATAGCGATCATTATAAATAGAAATCACACGAAATAGATACATTGGTCACCATGCCGGACTGCCAAACACAGGGTTGCGGGTTCGATTCTCGCCTCAGACAAATATTTATGCTTAGATATTTGTCTGTGGTCTGGTTGTTTCTATGTATTATAAGTATATATTTACAAAAGAAAAGTATTTAAGTAGTTTATCCGTTGTCTAGCACCCATAACACCAGTCTAGTTACTTAGCTTAGGGCTAGATGGCGATGTGTGCAATGTCCTTAAATATTTATTATAATTATTACCTTCACATGCATGCAAAAGCTCCTATCGGACTTTTTTAGATATAGATAGGTAGTTCGTGAAATATTTTATATTTATAAAAAAAATCTTATTTTAGATCAGAGTGGACATCTGACACTCTGATTTTGGAGTGTGGTATCTTTTAATACGTTTTCGGGGATGGTGATCCTGTATCCACCATCCATTTTTAGATCAGAGTTGACATCTGTCAAAGGCTGTGAAAGGTATTTTTTATTTAATTTAAGAAATAAGGCTACACGATGTAGTATTTTTACAATTAACCTGCTAGACTTTTATCATTTAAGATAGATTTTGTTATTTTACCGTGTCACATGTAACATACGTCAAGTGGGCTTACAGAATATGAACCTGGGGCCTTATTCTGCTATTTGGCCAACCATTGTCATTATATCGAGACTCTATTGATATTATATCGAGATTGTGACTTTATTTGGTATTCTGCTAAAATTTTAATAACATCGCAATATAATCACTATGGAGTCTCAATGGAATGGTAATATTTACCTTGCAGGTGTTGCCTAGCAACATGGTATATGTTGCTAAGCAATATACCGTTTTGACAAAAAGTGAGTCAGTGGTGTGTCAGTGGTGTCTCGATAGAATAGTCAACGTTAGGAGAATACGAATTTGACATGTAATGTCATATTTTTGACATTAAATTTCTATAACGATTATATCGACACACTATTGAAATACAATTGTTTTAGCAGACTTAGGCCCCTGGAGTATTTTACCTGCCAGAGCGTCATCGATTCCTCAATTTATGTCGCTAAAATAATTTCACATACCTATGACATCTTTTAATGGATTTTTTGTTTCGAGTCATACCTGTTTTCATCCCTTATTATTTCAATAAAACATTAGAGTATTGATGTCAATCGTTTGAATAATTTGTATTCAACGTTTACAGGATTTATTAATTCAACAAAATTATAACTACGACTTACAACTTGTTTTTAAAAAAAAAACACAAGCCTAGTTTTTAATGAATTTCTACCTTGGGTTACAATATTGCAAATATCTTACATATCCCTATTTTTTTGAAAATAAGTTATAGCCTATATTATTCCCCAATAATTCACCTTTTTATTAGTGAAAGAATTTTTAAAATCGGTTCAGCGGTCACTCTCAACATACATATATACAAACTTGTTACCAACGTTACCTCTTTATAATATTAGTATTTATTTATTTATTTGGAAATCTAACAGCTATTATAAGAATTTAACAACAACAGTATAACAATAGAAAGGCAATTACAGGATCTCACGAATAAAAAATAGAATAACTAATATGATAAGGAGTGAGCGTTCTCCTTCAACTATACCTCCTACAAGTCACAAAAAAACGTAGTTAAGAAAGAAATTAAACAAAACAAAAAACTTACTAAATAATAAGCATCATTCACCAGCAAAGAAATGTTTAGCTAACCGCCGCCTCACCGTCTCAGCACTAGTACTGAACAAGTCCAGATCTTTGTCAATTTTATCCACCAGCCCATTGAATCCGTTGCAGGCCCGCCACAGGTAAGCATTCTGACTATAATTGGTACCTACTTTAGATACATAAATTGGTTGAAAGGATCTTGTAGGTAGTAATGACGGAACTCTCAAATTATTCGATTCGAAGTAACCTTAAAAAGAAACACCATATCCGCTATTTCACGCCGTTTGAATAATGGGAGAAAATGAAATTTTCTACATAATTGCTCATACTGAGATGAATCATAGGGTACACCTACACGACAACAAAGATATTTTAGAAATTTTTCTGAATTTTTTCAAGTCGTGAAATATACTTATCATAGCACGGGTTCCATATTTGCGACGCATATTCAAGTATACTGCGAACATAAGTGCATTAAAAGATTTTATAAGTTTTAGCACGCATAAAGAAGAATAATAGATAAATTACACAAAAAAAGGAACACCGAAATCAAACCATATTATGGGGAGAATAGAGTATTTTTCTTATTGTATAGATAAGTACGCATTACGGTACCGTCTAAATCAATAATATTTTTTACCTATTAATTATTTATATTGGATTTTTTTACATTTTAAGTAAACAGATTATTATGAATAAATAACACACCTACTTACTACGTAGATGAATACTTAATTTTAGGTTGTTTTTTTTTTTCAAGATAAAAGACCAAAATTATGGAAAATTTAGTTGGTGGTATTTTTTTTAATATTTAGGACGTAATAACCTAATAAGTAGTAAGTATTTTAACTTACAAATTCAATGTCATATTAAATCTATTCCAATTTTTGTACTAGGTAATATTAATAAAAACACCATAGGTATAATAATACAAAAGTACTTAACTACTTACTATCTTTCACCCGCGACTTTGTCCGCGATAGGGGTTAAATTTTCCAAAATTCTTTATTAGAAGATGCCTACGTCATTCTAAATGACGATAACAACTGCATGGCTCAAGAAATCGTCAATTCTTGTAAATAAAATTGTACAAATAACATCGCTATATCATTCCGATTACATTTCAATTACAAAAAAATCTATACCAAAAGCTGACTGTATATTGTGTACTACCTACGCCTTACGGTTTCACCCGCGTGAGTCCCGATCCCGTGTGCATATCGAAATGAAAAGTAGCCTAGAGCCTACCTCGATAAATAGACTATCCAACACAAATAGTACATTGTTATCCTAGGTGTGAAAGTCACTCATTACAAGTACCGAGACGGAGTTTGGCGCCCGAGCGTAGCGAGGGCGCTAATAGTTCGAGGGACTTAATGAGTCTTTCACCCGAGGTAAACACTGTGCTTTTCATTACGAATAATACATAAAATTCTTCCTAACAACGAGATTGGATGAGAGACTCCATACTACCTGATCCTCTTACAAGGTTAAGACCAAAGAGGTTATATACATGTAGTGTTATTCTTTGGTGCTACCTAAAGCAAGGAGGTTAGGTTTTGAAGTTCCTAATGTATAATGATACTGATACTGGCTATATGCACATTGCACAAGTCGTGCGAAGCCATAATTTGACATGACAGCTGTCAGTGAAAGTGAAAAGCCCTAGGGCTGGAAGTTTTATTTTCTACACGCTCTTCAGGCATATTTAGACCTACTTTCGGAGTATGAGTAATGAAAAATATTTTTTTAATTCGAACCAGTAGTTCCTGAGATTAGCGCGTTCAAGCAAACAAACTCTTCCGCTTATAAGTATAGATTTTTGAGCTACTTTTAGGGGTATTTTTTGTAACCGATTTGCAATCGAAATAATATTGCAATGTAAATTAAACTTTGTTATTTATGAGAATTGGCTTTCAGTATCTATTGCAACAGAGACAAGAAACTTGCTCTGTCTCCGAAGAGACTAGATAACGAGGACTTATAGAAACTGAAGTTCTTGGTCCAATTGTCGCACAATAAGAATCGGGGAGGCAACTAATTGCCACCCTTCCTCTATTGAAAACGACAATGGAATTTTTAGTAGGTACCTAACATATGCTCGGTTCAATTTTCAATTGTAGCTTTAATACTTAGATATACCTACATCTATAGAGTTTGTTTGTTTGTTTTAATGCGCTAATCTCGGGAACTACTGGTTAGAATAGAAAAAATCTGTTTGTGTTGGATAGTCCATTTATCGAGGAAGACTATAAGCTATTTTATATTTCTATATTCCTACGAGATCGGGAGTTTTATTATAATTCTTTAAGTTTGTAGTGCTGATAATGTAGTGACGCTAACGTCTAAATTCTGAATTTACATGTTTTTCTACAATTGGCTTTCTGTTGTTACATTATAATAGCTGTTGGATCTCCAAATAAATAAATATATATATTTTTCAAGCATTCATAAAACGTCAATAATTTGCGCGAAAATTCTTTCAGATGTTTTATCCATTGACAGGTGAAAAAATGTTACGGAAAGAGGACCTACAGAAAAGCGAGCAAACTTTCCGAACACAAGTTATGTATATATATTGGAGTTTTCAAAACTTTGCCTTTAAATGATGGCTTTTAGGGTTACGCATGTGTTGCCCGTATATATTTATTGACAGCACAAACACTTGTTTCCAATAAAATGTCAATTAATCGCGAAAAAAAATTTAATATAGGCGCCTAACATTTATGATTAAAAATTTTAAAACCTTGAATATTAGTTGGATGTCAAATATCACTTCCCTGCGCCTCGCAACTCTTCAAGGAAGTTTGTTGATAAGCTATAAGCATAGTATCTTCATTTCCTAAATTATCTTAGGTTGGATTGCACAACAAAAAATAAATAGATTTAAGACCTTAAACATGTTTAACCAACTGCCAAAGTGTAAAACTAATTATATTATTTCAACCTTGTGGTTTTTTAAATACACTTTAATTTTAGATCAACAGTTATATATATTTGGCTAATTTTTTTTTTTAAATAAATAAAATAAAATAAATAATCGTTTATTGCCATAAAATTACAATTTTTATACAGTAAACAAACAATAATAAACATGGCAAAAGGAACAGGCTCAGCATATGCTGTGAGACGGAGCTGCACAGCGCTGGTTTTCAGCCTGACCCTTTCTCTCTGTTATTCTATTATTTTGGGGTAATCATGCATAAAAATAAAATAAAAACGAGCTTTAAGCTAATAATATTTGAGTTTTTCGACTATAAAATATATCAACATTCGGCTTCACTACATAGTATAAAACAAAGTCGCTTTCTCTGTCCCTATGTCCCTATATCCCTATGTATACTTAAATCTTTAAAACTACGCAACGGATTTTGATGCGGTTTTTTTTAATAGATAGAGTAATTCGAGAGAAAGGTTTATATGTATAATACATGCATAATATAGCCGTGCGAAGCCGGGACGGGTCGCTAGTATACAATAAATCTTTTTTTTTAAGCACAACGTCATGCAAGACCCCGTTAAGTATTATTTTTGAATTGTGAAAACTAATGATTTAATGATTAACCATGACAATTGATTAAGTACGTTTTAAGCACGTAATTACATCATCTAAATAGGCTTAGCTTGACGGCAAAAAATTTAAAACTCATTTGTCATCTTTTTAATTAGAGGCTTCAATGAACCGGATGCGGTTTTTCTATTCGTTGTTATTATAATTTGTGAAGTCATTATTAATTGAACCATAAAAAATATGTCAGGTCAGGTCGCAGAGTAAATTGCTGAGTGGGGACCTCGGCAAGTCAGGCAACTAAATTTAACAATCGAATAAATGTTTATTATTGAGACATACATCCATATATTTCTAACACTTAAAAGTAACAGAGGAAAGGGTACTGACGCTCTCTCCATACAAACGTAGTCGACTGTTTCCTCCCTTGATAATGACACTATAGCAAATATTTTTGTAACATAAAACTTATAACTGCCATGACCTATATTTTGACCCTAGGTTTTTTTTTTATTCTTAATTTCTATGATAATTAGAAAATGAAAAAAAAACAAGACATAGGGGCAAAGTCATGGCAGTTATAGGTTTCATGCAACAAAAATATTTGTGCTAGTGTCATTATTCAGGGAGGAAACAGTCGACTACGCTTGTATGGAGAGAGCGCAGGTACCCTTTCAACTTAAAATTTAAAAAAAATTAGCCTACTTGGGAATGCGTATCCCAAACCGGAGGAATATAGGTTTCTTCTTCTCAGTGGGATCACCGCGTTAATCGACCACTTCTTCAAAGAGTAAGAAACACTATGGTAGGGTAAACAAAAAAGATCCCATTGGGTCGAAGTGTTACTGGCTATTTGTCAGCCCCCAATATATAAGATAAATAATAATATATAAATTTTATGGAAATTGATAGTATTTCAGTAAAAAAGATAAAAGCACTTAAAATCAAGCGTTTATCAATTTCTTCATCAGCATCTGACGCCATTACACAAAAAGGAACTTCTAGAACCTAACCTCTTAAACAAGTATATAAACAAGAAATTATTGTTCGAATATTTGTATTCTTTACTCTGGAATTATGCATATTATTTCAATGCCTAACAATGTCATTGTCTGCATCAATATCTGTGGACAAAATTTAATAGATAATTGTTTGTTTAGAGAGGCATTTTTTGTTGGCCGAAAGTTCACTAACGGAAAATTTTAAAGGCGTTTTATTTATTGATTATTACAGAAAATCTTTGAGCCGAGAGAAAGTCTTATAGTCTGCAGGGACTCCACTTTTTCAACGAAATACGAAAACTGTTTGGTTGACCTCGATAAAGTCGATAAGCTGGGATAGCCCAGTTTATTGTTCGTCCTAAATAAAAGTTAAGTAAGTAGAAGACTTAATTGTTTCGATCAACAGGCAGCACCTGATACCCCACCATAGCACGTATATCCAATATCCATAGTTTATATGCAAACATTCATTCAACACAATCGATGATTTAACAAGATTACTGCAGATATACGCCCGTATTCACAAACAGTACTTAAGTTGCTCTTGGATAAGTGAACGCACTGCAGTAAATGCGGTCCTATGATTGGTCAATTTTGTGCTGCTCTCTTCACTCTAGCTTTGCGACTTATTTGCGGCTCTATACTATACGGACGACGTGAACTTTTACAATGACAAAATCGGTTGATAAACAAAAAAGATATGCGGGAACATAAAAAAAATACATACAACCGAATTGAGAACCTCCTCCTTTTTTTGAAGTCAGTTAAAAAGAGAAATAAAGAGACAACATTAGAAATACTATAGATAAGTAGATAAACAAATAAGTATATACAGTGCATAATTTGTCGGGAACAAAATAAGGCTAGAAAAAAAGATCCAATTAGAGACTGAAATGTAAAACTTCTTCGCGTACTATTTGTAAAGAACATCATTACCTCATAATAGCCTTATAATATTTAAGTTAGTTCCAAAGCATAAAAAGACTTTAAAAAACTTCTAACAAATGTCCCTCACAAATAATCTGCGAAGGAATTTTACATTTCAATAGGTATCTAAATTGTATTATATTCTATTCTTTGCAAAAATCGAACTTTATTTCGTTTCTGCCGAAATTGGCCGTGTGCCACTAATGATCATCTGGCACAACATAAGCTGAACTCACAAACTAAGTGAATTACTAAGCTGAAGTGCGTCATGCAGCGGGAAGAGAAGAAACGACTCTGACACGATTTTATCTATACTAATATTATAAAGAGGAAAGATTGTTTGTTTGCATTAAACAGACTCCGAAACTACTGGACCGATTTTGATGAAACTTGTATTAGGATACATTGACCCATTGGTAGTGACATTTACTTCAGACTTTCGTATTTTTTCAATTTAATTACCTACTTTGTCATTGTTAAGTTTCTTCGTTAAGTTTTTTATTTGTTTTCTTGTCCGTGTGCTTTTCTAATAAATGTCTATTCTATTCTATTCTTTTGTATATTTGTTTAGTCAAATCTAAGAACATTTCTGCAACTTAAGCTATTACTTTGTGTATATCGTGTTCTATATACAACAAGTTATATCATCACTACATGGTATATAAAAAAATATAAAAAAATAAAAAAAACATACATACAACCGAATTGAGAACCTCCTCCTTTTTTTGAAGTCGGTTAAAAACAAAGTCGCTTTCTCTGTCCCTATATCCCTTTGTATGCTTAAATCTTTAAAACTACGCAACAGATTTTGATGCGGTTTGTTTTTAATAGATAGAGTGATTCAAGAGGAAGGTTTATATGTATAATACATGCATAATATAGCCGTGCGAAGCCGGGGCGGGTCGCTAGTAAAGTTATAAAAGTATATTGCTATTGGTGTTTTATCGGCTTACCTTTAAACAAAGTTCACGTCTCGCTATTGATAGGTACTCTAGGTACAATCAACGTTCAAAAATCACCGGCACCGTAACGTTTACAATCCTATTTGAACATTATAACAACGTAGGTAACCTGTAAATCGGTTTCACATCGGTTGGTGTAGCGGGGGGCGACTTATACCACTCGGCTAACTAAAGACATAGTTTACCTACATGTTGAAAATAATAATCACACTGAGTACTTTTAATTCAAGTATTTATGTTTGTGTGTAACGTGTATTAGAAGAAGGTCGTAAGTACAATACTTGTTGAAAGTATTATGGTAGCAAACTGATAGTGGACTTATGACGCATACTATACCTACCTACGTAATCTTTCAGTTTTCACTTACAGCGATAGGTACTTCTAGGTACGTGTAAGTACCCCATTAGCAGTATTCCAAAATGGATTCTGGATAACCAAGACCATTTGTAAACCTTTCTGAAGAAGCGAGATAGCATAAATATTTTTTTATGTTAGGTCATTAGCATTACCTACCTCGCCACCCGGCAAAAATTGGCTCTCAAAGAAAATTATCATAATTTTA
This sequence comes from Idaea aversata, assembly GCA_907269075.1. Taxonomy (NCBI): domain Eukaryota; kingdom Metazoa; phylum Arthropoda; class Insecta; order Lepidoptera; family Geometridae; genus Idaea; species Idaea aversata. The sequence continues at coordinate 5,755,142 of OU026100.1, forward strand.
GGAATTAAGTTGAAAAATCAGATGTTCAGTTTGGGTGAAATTAATTACCTAACCTACATTGTTAGATATAGGATTTCGTATAAAATATTTAAATTGTGGCCTTGACATTATAATGAAATGGTCATTAGATTAAAAATTACTAAATAACTAACTAAATAATTATAACTACTTAACAAAAATATTTTGTTCATTTATTTTCGAGGTCTAATTTTCAAAAAAATCATCCTTAATGCTCCATAACGTCCTAAATGGAATTCCCATGCGAAGTTCCAGACTCGTTGCTATTATAGTTTCAGAGATATCGTGAGTCTTTTTCTCTATAATAAACAACTAGCTGCGTCCCGCGATTTCACCCGCATAAGTCCCGATCCCGTGGATATCAAAATAAAAAGTAGCCTATAGCCTTCCTTGATAAATGGACTATCCAACACAAAAATAATTTTTCAATTCGAACCACCAATTTACCAATTATACGAATGACAACATCACAAAGACATTCCACCGTTTTACTGTATTTCAAACGTTTTCAGGTAGAACACCAGCTAGCATAATAGAAAATAGGCTCTTCTTTTGGTACAATGAAGTTCATATATTGCAAGTTGCTTTAAATGGAAGTCGGTAGTAAAACTTCGTGACGGCTTAGCCGCAGCGCTGCGCTAGATCAGGTTTAGCTACATTTTCAGTTGTAGTTCCTATGCAGCCACATAAGTCCCGATCCCGTGGGAATATCAAAATAAAAAGTAGCCTACAGCCTTCCTCGATAAATGGACAATCCAACACAAAAATAATTTTACAATTCGAACCAGTAGTTCCTGAGATAAGCGCGTTCAAACAAACAAACAAACTCTTCAGCTTATAATATTATTATAAATCCAATGTCTATAATAAATAACAATCTGATGACGTCGTGTCCCACTCATGAAACAAGAGAGTAAAGACACTTCGCGGATAGGGGGATTCGAAGCTAGGACGTCATGGCAGACAGTTGTGTCCATAATAAATATGTCAAAAGCGAATAAAATTCATATTAAGTCCATGATAAAAATAGCATTATTGACATCCTTATTTGAGAGGAGCTTATAATCCGGAGGCGCCACTATATCAAACTTTGATCAAAGTCGGTAAGTATCAAAGAAGCCCCACAATTTGATCCCGTCTGGTACTGACATTTAAGCCTTATATGAAAGGGTTATTTGGACCCATTTACAAAAATATGTCGACTTTGAATCTTGATTGTAACGATTTAAGGGTCAATTTAACATGAAATCTTGCATAAATAAACAGTTTGACCGATATGAAAGTACTGCAACACACAATGTAGTAACTAGCGACAGTCATCAGTTTTACATTCTTAGTTTTGTTACCAATCTCCATTAACGTAACGTAACCGGACCGGCATTTTTCACCAGTTTTTGTCATTTTTTTTTTGTCGTTCGCTTCATTCAAATTCACGTATCAAAGAATACAATCTCGAAAAAATTCGAGAGCTCGAGAGATTCGCCATCTTTGATCTATTTTTAGGGTTCCGTACCTCAAAAGGTTAATAAGGAATCCTCTTGTCCTTCTATTTGACATTTTCTCTGTTGGATAGTCTTTAGAAAGCTTTTCACGATTACCGGAATCAAAAACCGAATTGAATTGTTACATAATGTTTTGGATACGTCTACATTGCTACATGGTATTTTTTTCTCCACGTTTTGCAATATTTGTGGTCAATAGGAGACTGACGCAGCGGCGCGGGCGGGCTTTCTCATCGTACTAGTGTTTTACTATGAATGCAAATCGTGTGAGTTTCAAGAAGTTTCTTACGTCTACAGCCGTTGTCGTCTTTAACTCGATTGTGCACAAGGTTTATAACTCGGACAATTATTATAAGTATTATAGCAGAGCGCGTGGAATTGTGGGAACAAACATGAAATACATGTAATTTCTTCAACGTGGCCTCTTTTTGTTTATTATTCCGCGACCCTGGCGACTTTAATCACGGTAGAGTTAATTTGCACTCAATTACTGGAGACCCTGAATTTTTTACTAGAGTTTCGTAACTAACTATCAATAATTTGGTAGTGAAACCAAAATGGTCTAGAAACTAGAAACGCAAATTCAAATAACCATGTGAGATGAAATTATTTATGCGTTTCGGGAATGGTTCTCGTTTCCTGTTAATTAATTATGTATATGAAAGTGAATAGTTACTCGGTTATGTTCAACAGCTACTGAATAAACGTTAATGATTTAGTACCTTTGGCTATTTTTTACTAATCTCTAGAGTTCTGGCTATAAAATAGCTGACCTAAATCGGGTTGGTGCATTAGTCCCTATCAACGTACCCCCTGGTGGGTAGGAATGGAATTATTTTCCACCTATCTCTACTGGGATTCTTGTCCATGCAAAGGTTGCCTGGAAGAGATCGCTTTTCACTTTCGCTTTTGTCTATTACTTACGTCACCGGAACGGCCTCAACGGAAGACCAGCGCTAGTCGAAAGACTAGCGTTTCGCTGAGTTGGGGTCCGTTTTGCAACAATTGTTAAATAGTTATTAAGCTTTAAAGACTTTGTAATCTATTATTTTGTTGCAAATAAATTGTGCCACTTTTTTTTTTCATTTTTAGTTTCTTATAATTTTCTAACTTTTATTTAACTTAATTTTTTGTTTTAATATCATGTGGTATTTTGTTAGAATTAATTTTGTGTTTTGTTTTTATGGTACAATAAAGTGTTTATCTATATAGGGAGAGATACTAAGGGAGAGATACTTGGAAATTGACTTCGAAAATACGATAAAGTGATCGGAGCGTAATTTTAAATTTATTTAAAAAGTAGTAATCCAATTTCCGAAATTTTAAAACCATACGATAATTTAAAGCCCATGTGGTCATTTCGACGCCTCTCGCGATCTTTAAGATTTTAGAAAATATGGACCTTTTGCACTTTTCACGATTTGTAGGTACACTGTTATCCTTGATTTGAAAAACATTTTCAATGTTAAAACTCTTCAGCATCATTCAAAAAGTCTGGGTTAAGTTCTTGAATTCGACTCCTAGGTCCGTATTAATAAACCGAACTCAATATCGATTTCAATCTTGAGTTTGCTCTTGAGTTGTTGCGCTGATTAATAAACCTATCTTAAGACGCGATTAAAGAGCGACGTATCACTTGAGTAATACCGTATTAATAAATCAAACTCAGCTCTCAAAATATGTCTCAAGATGTAGTTTCGTGAACTTAAGTCTGATTGCGGGTCATAAAAATCTTAATTTTTTTTAAATATTTTCACATTAAAAACAAGTTGACAGCAAAAGATGACGACACTACCTACCATAGGGTAAGAACATATCATTTAAGGTAAAAACAAAGCGTTACTGTCATTCAAGATCAGTCTCAAATCTCAAGAGCGATATCAGCTGGTTAAAACTTGAGTTTTATCTATTAATTAACGCCTAACTTAAGATAGTGACCACATCTCAAGACTCACTCGATTGATACGCACTCAAGATCGATATTGAGAGCGATTTATTAATACGGGCCCTAGTCTTACAAGAAAGAATAAACCTGATACGGCCCACGTTGTAACGAATTTAAGGTAGGATATATTGTTGTAAATATCAATCTGGGTAAATACAAAAAATATATATATTTGACCCCGTCCTTCTGCCGCGATGACGTCATATACTTACTGCTATACAATGTGTTTTAGCGAAGGGGTTTTAATACGAAAGGAGGTTGTTTTAGACGTCTACGCGAACAACTTTTGTTCCACGACTTTTAGAAATCCGAACGTTTTGTTCCGATGATTCTGAGGAAATTTTAACTTGAAAATCAGCTGTTTCATACAAAAACGTCGAACGAAATGTTCGAATTTCCAAAAGTGGTAGAACAAAAGTTGTTCGCGTAGACGTTTAGAACAACCCCCTTTTGTGTTAAAAACACTTCGCTGAAACACATTGTATATATAGATCACATCCCTTTTTCCTTTTCTTTCCCGGAAGTTAACAGAGAGCTCTTTAAATAAGCCCTGCTTATGGCGTATCCAAGTGTAACAGTCCGGGAAGAGATTTTCATATTTTTTGTTCCACATGCACCCTAATCCATCTCCATCACAGAATACATGAGTGCTTGCATAAGGAAAGTTTTTGGAGCGAATAAGATACTCTAACACAACGGACTCGTCTGCGCCAAATAGGCTTATACGTATTTTTATAAGCCAAGTGGCAATAAGCTGATCATATAGCTCGCAGAACTGACAACCGCTGGGGAGTAAAGATTCTCGAGTAGCGGCCACGATGCAACGCGAAACGGAGTGTTGGGAGACCAGCTCCTAGTGTACCGACGACATTGTAGCGGTCGCGGGTAGTCGGAGGATGGAGGCGGCTCAGGACCGCTGTTTGTGGCGTCGTATGGGGGAGGCCTATGTCCAGCAGTGGACTTGTATGGGCTGACATGATGAATAGGCTTACATTTGACTTCGTCTCACCTGATGGGAAACGACGATGAGGTCTAGTATGTAGTATACTCAGTTAGGAGAACAGTATGCCTGGACAACATGATGGAACGCGACGAGTCACTTGGCACCATGACTTTGTCCAGGGGTGGTGTTAGAAGCCACCGGCCAAAGCCTACCACAGCTTGATTGTCTACTGACAATAACACTTATGTTGGTTATGTCCCTCCGGCCCCATTGGCAACTGAAGAACTAACATTCTTGTTACCCAACAAGTGGCCAAAGACGATAGATTTATCTTTTTTCTCAACTTTTATCATTAAACCTTCCAGTTTCACAACCAGTTGCTAAACAAGAATTAACTTTCTTGCTACTTAACCATAAAATTGCCAATTCAAAATATTAAAATATACAAATTTTTAAAAACAACCAAACTTATTATTAACATCATATTTCTTGAAATGATGTCATGTATGAAGGGGTCACAATACCAGTAAATTAATTAACTGCAAGCTGAACTGTCGGCGAATTATCTTTCCTAAAACATGATGACACTTAGATGACACTTGCTCTTCTTCTACCTACCCATTTCTCACTTTATTGGGATCTTACATAGTACGTCTTCTTCTTCTCTATCCTACTGGAAAATGATTTGGAAATATTTTACGGCCGACTGACTAACTTAAATCTTCTTGAGAAAGCTGTCGTTGCGGATGGATTTCCGTCACCAAGCAAGTGAAAAAAGGTGCGATAGTCAACACAATGTCCTCTAAGCAATTAACCGCCTTACGACTCCCACGGGAGGCAAGGGTTAGCCTTATTCTAAGTCCGGGCTACACGTCATGGATTTACGAGTAGATGACGCTTGTGTACGTTAGTATATGTTTGGGTACACAACACCGTACATAGTACATACCTACTTGGCATTAGACTTTTCCAAGAAAAACGTGTTGGCGAACGTCTCAGATTTAATTAAATTAAACAAGAAATATGATATTACAAACAGATATTGTTCTAATACATCCATTTTAATTTATCTTATTTGTGTGTGGATTATGTTTTATATTTTAACTAGCGACCCGATCCGGCTTCACACGGCTATATTATGCATGTATTATACATATAAACCTTCCTCTTGAATCACTCTATCTATTAAAGAAAACCGCATCAAAATACGTTGCGTAGTTTTAAAGATCTAAGCATACAAAGAGACATAGGGACATAGGGACGGCAAAAAGTGACTTTATTTTATACTATGTAGTGATAGCGATAGTGATAATTGGGATTGAAATGATATTTATAATTGACTTTTTACTTTGATCTATTGTTTGACTTATTATATATTTTACTTACTTATTGACTTTTTACTAAATTTCACATTTTATATTTAATTTGCATATTTTTATTTTATTTTGAAAATTATGATATTCTGATTTGTTTATTTTGATTTGTTTATCTTTTAACATTAATTCTCTATAAATGGGTGTAATTTTCCTGAATAAAGAATTATTTTATTTTATTATTACTAGCCAATTATACACAAAATAATAATTCAATTAACAAACCTTCCACAATCTTGGCAACTCGTTCCTAAAATAGACAGACGGCAGCTTGCCGTCAACTAGAGATATATCAACGAATGGAGGATTTAATTAGCATTTTAAGGTTGTGTTACAAACAGCAACTTAAAAAAAAGTAAAGTGACTAGCTTGGAGTACAAGTTCTATTCAAATCAAATCAAAATCAAAATTCTTTATTAATTTGGCATCATACAATTTGCATGACATCTCTTTGGTGCGTCTTAACATAGGTACTTAAATATTCAACTCCCGAATGACAAAAGTGGATTAAAAGTAAGACTTTTATTAGACTTCAATATCATTTTGTTTGTCTGTGTACACGCAAACGTAGCCCAAAACGAATGAACCAATTCGAATGGGTTTTTTTTCTGAAAGCTGTATGTTTCGTATAAGTTTTTAAAAATATTTGATAAAAATCAGTTCTTTTCAAGTTCAGTTCAATTGAGAATTTCACAAATTCTCTGACAAATATCGTCTTCATATTACTTTAACAATATTTTTTCATTATACAAGGCACTCTGTGCGAAGTTCACGTTACAAAAACTAGGATATTACTTTATTAAAGTCTTTGTAAGTTGGATAAGTGGGTTGTATTAGGGTATTAGTTTCTTTTTCAATTAAACTCGGTAGATGACGTTTTTTTTAAAGACTTACTCAAAACAAAGGATTAGTTTTATTATGCCTCAAAAGCTGGCAGACAGATGCTGGCAGACTCTGTTTGCTACGGGATTAAAAATACTGAAAGATGTCTATGGCCTGGCCAGTAAAAACTCAAAGTGTGGCTGTGTGAGCTAATAATTAATCCTTTCCTTCCCTGAAAAGGAAATAACGAGGAAAAAAATAATGGTTTGACATGGAATTCGATCTCAGGTCCTTCCATCGAGTGATTTGTAATTAGTTTAGAAAAATAAAAACGGTGGTACGATTATATGGAACACTTTGCCATCATACCAAACAGAATGTTCTTCTAGTCTAAGTAGGTACGTTAAGTCCTGAAAGAAAAATGTTATAAGAAATTTCCATTGAGAAATCTTCTAAGACACACATTTTTGAAAGAGTAAGCGTTACAAGCATCTAGTAGATCTTTATTATAAGGTGTAAAAAAAACTAGCAACGAGGTCTAACAAGCAGCGCACTATTTTTCAGAAGGCACATTATGGGTCTCGACCAAATTACACTATATAAGGTATAGGTCTAAACTGCTACCTTTTAAATAAATAAATAAATATTGCAGGACATTCCACACATCGCCATCTAGCCCCAAGCTAATTAACTAGACTTGTGTTAAGGGTGCTAGACAACTGATATACTACTTATATACTTTTTTTTTGTAAATATATACTTATAAAACATAGAAACAACCAGACCACAGACAAATATCTAAGCATAAATACTTGTCTGAGGCGGGAATCGAAGCCGCAACCCTGTATTTGGCAGTCGGGCATGGTGACCATTGTGCCAACAGGGTCGTCATCTTTTTGGTGTGCTTTTAGTTTTGTTGGTTGTTAAAACACCTAAAAACGCCGTATTTTGCGATATCAGTTTCAGTACATGAGCTAGTAGTGCCAAATGCCGGGATTTTTTTCAAACAAACCAACTAGTTTACCAGATAAAAACAAAAGAAGTTTATGAGAGCCAAAAAATGACAAGGAAGTTTCCTCCTCAAATTATACAAAAATGTAAAAAAAAGTCTTCACTTACCTACAAGCGGTACACACACAACAAAATTTAGCAACACTTTTCAACTTAAGTTATAGGCGAAAGGCATTTTTCTTTTAGCTCCTATTCGGACCTTAATTGGAACTTCTTTAAGCCTAATGATCTCTAAAAATCGTAAAAAAAATCATAAACGCTCCGAAAGCCGTAATAATCAACAGCTAAGGTCATAAATCATCTAGGGCAGAGATGTAGATAAATTGAAAGTAATTACATTTTATCGAGTTTAAATGCCAAACGGCTAAGTGCGGCAGACTGAAGACTTTCTGTTGGCCGACTTTTTGACCATAGAGATTTTGATCGCAAAACTGCATCTGATCCTTTTCTACACTAATATAATACGAGGAAAGTTTATTTTTTGTTTGTAACGAATAGCCTTCGAAGCTACTTTACCGATTTTGATGAAACTTGGTATGAGGATACATTGATTCATACGGAATAACATGGGCTACGTTTTATCCCGACATTGCCACGAGATCGGGAGTTACGTGGGTGAAACCGCGGAGCGCTGTTAGTCAATGGATACCGAAACTTTTCTTCTTATGTTGTCGCAGGCATATGATTCAGATATTTTTCATGTTTCTTTTTGTTATTTCTGGCCAAGTTTTACCCAGGACCGAGATGCTTGGAAGTTGTGAAGGAGACCTTTGAACACAAAAAATGTTTTGTTTTTGTTTTTCGTTTTTGAAAATGTTTTTGTACTTATTTGGGGTTTTCACAAACACCTTAGAAAATTCTTGCAGATAAGATAAATGGCGACTTTTACATTTGAAACAAATTGTTTACTAGTTTTTTTGTTCAGCTGTCGTATGGCTGTCGTCCAACAATAAAAGTCCATTGTCCGCGAGAACTCTAACACTAATCATCGTCAAAGTCAGACCTTGGCAGTGACAAAAATCGTTTAAAATTCTTTTAACTGTGCCAGTGCGCTCTTGTTGCGTCAATTTATTGCTAGTGCTAGGCAAACGTTTTCCGTCATTTTGAATTAGGCTTTTTCAACAAAAAAAGACTAGCTGTAGCTCTGCCTCGATAGATGGCAAAAGTATTTTTACATCAAGGAAGGTAAAAACAAACTGAAAGATGTAAAAGTCAGCAAAATTTGTAACGACGTGGTATACAAACAGCACATTGGCTGTATAGGCTCACTCAGAAGTCTTTGCCTTCCTTGACCTGAAAATTAAAAAAAAACATTACCTTGACCAGAGACAACAAAGGTTAAAAAACCCGCCATCCATCGAGCGATTTTGAATAAGTATAAAAACCACATTGGATTAGAACTGCTATCCCAAGAATACTTTTTTCAGCAGAAGTAGTTAGGGCACAATAATCTGTTCTGTGTAAATCTGATTTTCAAAGTGTAACACGCCAGCCATTTAAGCATGTAGAATCCGAACCAAATCACACAAATTTTATATACTATCTAAATAGAAAGGTTTAGCTATTACAGTTGGTTTTTCATTAATATGGTAACGTAGTAAATAGTATAAATAAAACAATCATTCGTAAATTAACTGTCGAGAGAAACAACTAAAAATAAATCCGAAATGGAAAAGCCTCTAAAGATGGCAGTAGAATTTTGGGTCTATAATTAAGTGACCCCTAAATTGGCCATTTCTATTCAAGCGCATATACAGGGTTATTGAAAATTATACTAGCAAGCCGTTAAGGGCTACTTCTGTGCACCTAAACAAACAACTTTTGTTCTACGACTTTTGGAAATTCGAAAAAAAAATTGAAAATTTTGAGGTTATGTAAATTCGGAAAACAGCAGATTTTTTAGGTCATTTAGACCAAGAACAGTAGATGAAACTTAAAAAATAAGTAAAATTTTAAGGTTACTGACTTCTCCGTGTAAGGAACAGCTGATTTTCAGGTAAACCTAACCTCAAAATTTTCGAAAAAAAATTCGAATTTCCAAAAATCGTAGAACAAAAGTTGTTTGTTTCACCCGCGTAAGTCCTGATTTCATTATCGAGATAAAAAGTAGCCTATATGTTAATCCATGTGTCTATCTATCTATATCTGTTATTATCCTAAATAAATAAATAAAATACATACTGAGTTTCGTTGCAATTGTTTCAGTAGTTTTTGCGTGAAGGAGTAACAAACACACACAAAAGTTTCACATTTATAATATTAGAAGGATAGTAGGATAAACCTACATAAAAACTAATAAAATCTGCTTATTTGAATATGGTGGTAATTTGGACAGTATCGCGTGGGTAAATACGTATACTTCAGCCCTCATTAGGTAAGTTGATGGATGATCATTATGTCACGGGGATGTTGCCGACCTCAGCGTTGAGGGGTTGCGTTAAATAAACGTGTATTTTGTATTCTACAGGATGTCGCTCTTTACTCAAAATATTTTTTTTTACTTTAAAAAAATATAAGTTACTCTGCCTACATTTTAATTTAAATGGTACCTTACATTTTCTTTTTGAAGGTAGTCCGGTCATATTTCGCCCTTTACTTATCTTTTTTTCAGCGTTAATTCTGTCTCCATTTGGCTGTTTTATAACATCCTATATAACGAAATCCCTTCCGGCATTAAGTTACCAAGAAACACAATGTCATCAAACACCAAAGAGAAATAATTACGCTTCATCTTATTCAGGAGATAGCAAAAGTTTGTTTACATAAAACGTGTAAGAGACCACGCAGATGAGAAACTTTTTATCGGCGGAAATTTTAGCGCAAACTTGTTTCTGTTGTTTAAAATGTCCAGGATTTTAACACCTTAGTGCTTTTGACCTTTGGAGGCCTTATTTTCAGTTGCAGGCTTGATTAACCACGACTCGGCTTGGAGATTGGTCAATCTACGGTGGTTGGTAAACGTCAAAAATGCTTATTATTATGCATTTAAGTTTTCGTTGTCTACCATCAGTGAAAAGCAATAGAACGCCCGCGCCCGCCCCAGTGTTCACCAGTGAATTGCTAACAAAGTGGTGATCCAAAGGAATAAGCCAAAGTAATATTGAAATAAAGTACCAGGCTAGCATAAATTATTAGGAGTTCTCATAGTAGTTGTCTTTGCATCATAAAAACAGCCGATCATAAACAAGTGCCGATTTGTCGACGATTATCGGCGAACAATCGAGCAACCGAAAATCTTTAGTCTGCGAGAGTTATTACAACGATTTGAAGTAAAAAGTACATATTTCCATACCTATTTATTATTCAGTGGAAGCCATAAACAGCGACACAATTTGAATAAAAGTACTGCATTGTGTTTTTAGGTGGACATTAGCATTGACTTTATTATTTTCCTGCTACTGAGTTACCATTTCGTTTTGTAAAAAAGAAACACTTCGGTAGTTGTTTAAAAATTTGTCAAGTTACGAGTATTGTTTGGGAAGTGGCGCTAATATTGGATGTTAGTATTAAATATCTCGCAGAAGGAAAGAAAATAAAGGTTTTTAAAGTGGCCAAAGAACTTGCTGCTACTTTGGCCAACAAAATCGGCATTGCCATTCAAAGACGTAATTTTGGGCAGGGCCCAAAAGGGAAGCGTGTTTGTTTGTGTTTTCATATTACTTAATTATATTATTGAAGTTGGCTGATTTATTAAGTTAATATAAAATTCAAAGGCATGACTACGCACATCCCAAATTAATGAACTATTTTGGGAAATTTAACTCACATGCGAACAAACTCGTGTGTAAAATCTAGTCTTTATCTAACTTTAATCTACAATTTCCCAACTTTTTATGCTTTCGTTGTTTTCGTCTATTATCTATACAGTTTGTTATATAGATATCCTATCCTACTAAATATTATAAATGTAAAAGTTTGTGTGTGTATGTTTGTTACTCCTTCACGCAAAAACTACTGGACCGATTGCGATGAAACTCGGTATCTAGATAGCTAGGGACCTGGATTAACACATAGACTACGTTTCATCCCGATATTCTTACGGGAACTTACGCCGGTGAAACCGCAGGGTGCAGCTAGTATAATATGAAGTCAGAGTTTGTTTGTTTGAACGCTCTAATCTCAGGAACTACTGGCTCAAATTGAAAACATATTTTTGTGTTGGATAGTCTATTTATCGAAGAATTACTTTTCATTTTGATTAATCCCACGGAATCGGGACTTAGGCAAGTGAAACCGCGGGGCGCAGCTAGTAAAATATACAATTATTTACTCGGGCTACTATAATTTAGTTGTTTTATATAAACGTTTACAGATTAAGAGCCCATAAACACGTTTTCTAAATAAAATTATCATAACAAAAGAGTTAAATTTACAAAGCCGGAACTCTGACCTAACTGTCCGATAACTTTTGGAATAACCAAATATTATTAAACATCAGTTTAGATCACGTATTCACCTGTTATTCTAAAATGACTAATATCTACTATTAGGTCAGTGGAAACAAAAAACTTGTAAAGAAGACCTGTCATGATCAAGTGTTTTTGATAATCACTTAGAATTTTGACTTGGGTCATTAGTCATCATATAGTTTTTATCGACCAAATTGAGTGTGGTAAAAATGTTTGACGGTATCGCAATAAGCCGTTGGTCTCAGGTGCTACCTTTGCCTGGTAGCAGTCGTTAGGTCAAGTTGCAGAACTTTCAATTGAACTTAAGTAGGTATAGAATCAAGTTACAAATTCAATTCAATTATTGATGATAATATAAGAGAAGTTTAGAAATATTAGAAAAATATCTTACAGTAAGAGCGGCTGGCATGAGATCCATATAATGGGTAAACTTATATTAATTCATATTTCAGTAAACCCAAGGTTGATATTATTTAATCAGTTTGACACTTTGACAATTGTTTTATTAACACAAGAACACAAGCAATTTAATAATAAATACATAATTAATTATTTAAAAAAAACTACCTACCAACTACATTTACATTAATTTAATTTAATTTTGAAGGATGTGTGCCCAAAAGGCTGGCTGCATTACTTTGTAAAATGGCGATGCTTATCCACTGTCTGAAGTAGGTGCCAGCCTTTTGTTCACCAGAAAATTAATTATTTTTAAGGTTTAAAATCAGTTTATTTTTTGTTGCGCATTTCAACCTAAGTATAGTACTTAACTGCTTAACTTACATCAATAATTTGATCGTGTTAAAGGTTCCTTAACATTTTGAGATCACGGATCTTTCAATTGATGTTTAAAAAATTAAGTGACCATTTATTCTGAGAATAATACTCACTCTACAAAAATTGATACTTGGCTACTTGATATGTTTTCAAAAACGTAAGTTAAGAAAATTAAATTAAATTTTTACTCAAGTACTACTTTACTGGTTTAGTTGTGTGAAATTAATTAATTTAGACGTAACCTTTAAAGTGCTTAAAAACTTGTTAAGGCGTATGAAGACATCGCTACCTAGTCTTTGGTAGAAGCCGATGGAAAATTAAGACGAACGAAAGAAAGGTTAATGATAAAATGAAAAACCTCCGTATGAAAAGAACTCTAATTAAATGTTAAAAGAAAATACAAGCCTAGTAGTCTACAATTGTTTAGTAATTTAATAACTTTATCGTTAAAATATATTTTTGATCGATATAACACATAAAACAAATCTTACTAATATTACAAATGTGAAAGTTTGTGTGTATGTAGGTATGTTTGTTCACTCCTTCACGCAAAAACTACTGGACCGATTGCGATGAAACTTGGTATGTAGATAGCTGGTAATCACTACATAGTATAAAATAAAGTCGCTTTCTCTGTCCCTATTTCCCTTTGTATGCTTAAATCTTTAAAACTACGCAACGGATTTTGATGCAGTTTTTTTTAAATAGATAGAGTGATTCAAGAGGAAGGTTTTTATGTATAATACATGCATAATATAGCCGTGCGAAGCCGGAGCAGGTCGCTAGTCAATAATAATGCGAAACCCACAGATTTTAACAGTCGGAGGGCAAATTATGATCCGGAAAAGTGGGCTAAGATCTTTATCTACAAATATAAAATTTTGTCCTGACTGACTAATTCAAGTCAATAGACAAATCGTGGATAAACTCCACGACATAATCTTTTCATCTCCATTCTTTCGTTATACAACCAGGCAGACTTGTGTGCGGCACCGATTCATCGTGGACATACCAGACGTTCGCACCAAGCGCTTTGCTTCGTCATTCCTTATTCGTACTGCAAGGGAATGGAATCGGTTGCCTGCGTCTGTCTTTCCTGACGTGTACAATTTGGGGGTCTGCAAGTCGCGAGTGAATAGGTATCTTCTAGGAAGGCGTGTTACATCTTAGGCCGCATCGTCACCTACCATCAGGCAAGTGTGATATTGGTCAAACGCTGACCTATCATGTATAAAAAAAAAAAGTTTTCGCACACTATTATGACGTAGGCTTGAAATATTTTTTTAGAAAATTCATTTCCTAGGCGCACGAAGTCGCGGGTTAAAGCTAGTGTTTTTACTTTCCTATCTTTGCTATCTTATCGATAAGCCATTTTAATCCGACCTCACTACCGTAAGAAGAATTCAATATGATATCCGTTCTAGGAAATGGGGCCAAACATTATATTTTATGCAAAAACAGTTGTAGATAGAGTACGAGATAACATTTTAGTACTTTAGGAACATAAAAAAGGTTGTTTTAGTGCTTTCAGTTAAAATAAAATTGAATCGTTTTCCACTCTACCTAATTCAAATAAATTATCTATGAGAAAGGGACTCATCAAGAAAGCTCTAAAGCTACGAGCAAAGTTCGCATGGAGGATGATTCCATTTAGGACGTAGGCTAATAGCACTTAGGATTTCTGGGAATTCAATTTCTAAAGAGGTAAGTAAAAAGGAGTTAGAGTTTGTAATTTATAGTGACTTTTATGTATTCTGTGTTTTTCTTCACTAAAGAGACACTAACACGAGTAATAACGCGGGGGGCGCCAGCTTGTTGATATATAAACTTGAATTTACCTATAGCTTTTCCTTCAAGCAAAAAAAACATACACGTTAAGCGAACGCTCGGCCGAGCTACATGGCAGGCGGAGTGGGGGTGTTAGGTTTTATTTTCGTTACGGAATTTCTGGATTCGGTCGCCGCGCTCAAAGCCCGCGATAAAAGCTATGCAATAGCTTAAAAAATTAAAAAGGATATCCGTTGTCTAGCATCTATAACACAAGTCTAGTTACTTAGTTTGGGGCTGTGTGAAATGTCCTGCAATATTTATTTATTTAGGCTTTACCTCCGTATTTCCGGAGTATCCAGGTTTCCGATATCAACTATTCCAGTGCAAAAAATATTGGAAATCAGTACAGCCATCGCTTTGTAATGAAGCCATTTAACGACTTACTACAGAAGTCAATGACAAATTTCGTTTCACTTATAAATTAACTTAAGGTATTAAAAAGTAGTTACCTAATTAGCCGTAATTATTGGAAAATTAGCCCCATTAGAAAAGTAACGCCCACTTTGTTCCACAATCGTTTAATTAATGTCTTGTCTATATACAATTAATTTTACATAATTTAATTGTACCTACTAGCTGCGCTCTGCGGATTTACCCACCGCCGATACTATGAGAAAATAAATAGAAGCCGCAAAGCGCATTTTCGTAAAGCGCTTTTCTTTGGTCATTCAACTTAGTGGATAAAAACAGCGTAAAAACAGCGATATTCATAATTTCAACTTAAGAAATAAGGATGAACTGACCGTGCCCGGTAGTAGGCTCCGGAAAATAAACAGGTCGTTTAATAGTACATGTGTGCTCTATTATAATAAATTACCTAAAGAGGTATATGACATGTCCATTAACAGGTTCAAAACTTTTATAAAGCATAGATTGTGCAGTAAGGCGTACTATGATACTTCGTCTTACCTTAATGATAAGAACCCATGGACGTGACTTTAGTTGCTCCATTTCAAATAATACTTTCAAATATTTGTAATATTGACCATTGTGAGCGTGATCACATGAAAAAAAAAAAACCCCATGAGTTTCTTGTGCCTTCTTCTCATTGGTGGGCGCGTTCCGAAGGCACACATCCTAACTTAGTTTTTAAGACGTTTTCAAGTGGTCTATTATACTTTTAAGGTATTATACATCCAAAGAAATAAAAAATTTTGATTTGATTTGATTTGATTTGATTTTCATGTAAAGTAGGTATACCACGGACTTCCTAGAAAATATAGCTACAAAATGGTGAATACTAAATTAATATAACTAAATAAATTAAACCATCAGTCAATAACCAATAAGCTAATATGTCAATAATTTATTATAGTAAAAATCAACTTGGACCCTTCATTTTTACTATCTACGCGTAAGGCTCGATCTCTTAGGAAATCGAAATATAAAGTAGCCCATGTCCAATAATGTTCATCCTCAGGGATCAAGATATGTTCATAACAAATTCTATCAAAATCTGTTCAGTATCTTTCGGGATTACCTGTAAAATTACAAAGGCTTTAACTACGTAAATACTTACTTCTCTGTAGAGATAAGTAGAAAAAAATAATAAATACAAATAAATTTAAATTACAAAAAACGCATTGATTTGACCTCATTTCACCCGATGATTACTAGATAATTTAAGTAACTTTTTTTCGATAACGATTTTGAACAGTGGTGCTAAACGATCTCAAAATTTTATCGATTGAAATACCATACGATTAAATTGGTTTGTTATTTTGCATAATTGAATAAACTACGAAAGCCTTAGTGAAGTCTACGTCAGTAGTCATGACCACGGTCCCTGTAACGAGACTGAAACAAAGTTCTAAATTAAATTTATTTTAAACTAGCTGCGGACCGCAGTTACACCCGCGGGCGATTTTTTTAAGTTTTAATAATACACTAGCGACCCGCCCCGGCTTCGCACGGCTATATTATGCATGTATTATACATATAAACTTTCCTCTTGAACCACTCTATCTATTAAAAAAACCCATCAAAATCCGTTGCGTAGTTTTAAAGATTTAAGCAGTCAAAGGGAAATAGGGACAGAAAAAGCGGCTTTGTTTTATACTATGTAGTGATGATAGATACATTGTCCTGACAATAAAGAATTTTAGCATTTCGTTTCAAACATATTGAAATTAGACACAGATTTGCTCACGAAAAACCCCGTTTAATACACAAAAATGGGTAAAAATCTTTATTACTTTATTTTAAAAAAAATTGTGAGATTTTCTAAATCACCGTCATTTTTATCAGATTTTTTGTAGCGAACATTATAAGCACAAATATAAATACTAACTTAACCTACCTTAGTTTCCACAAAACGGTTAGTTTTAATTCTATGCCAAGGATCTAAGTAATCTAACTTGCACTAAGTTCGTGACCCAAGTACCTAAGTTTATACAATTTCTCGATACAAACCCCAAGTTTCTTATTTGATTTCGGAAGTCGTTATCTTCACGTAAGGATGGTGGGATTATTTTAGTTTTACGGTTCGACCAATATCAACGATGCAGCTCTCTTGAGGGAAGCAAGATAACTCAAGAATTTATCTTTCAATTTTATGAAATACGTTTAAAAGTGCTTTCGTATGAGTTTCTTGTTATGTTCTTTTTCAAGGATTAACTGTTTTCCTTTTTTTTTCTGATTTATAAAATTCTATTAGGTACTATTAGGTACCTACACTATTACTTAGACATATTTTTTTATCTTTTACTATTTTTTGTTATTATATAGCGGCAACAAAAATACATAATCTTTGAAAGTTTCAACTGTCTAGCTATCACGGTTCATGAGATACAGCCTGAGGGCGCGTTCAGATGACACGCGTTGACCACGCGCCCACCACGTGAATCACACGCGTTGACCACGCGTTGAACACGCGTTGAAATTTGTTCTATACATAATTTGAGTCCTAAGACACATCAATAGATCTCAAATTGCATTTCTGCAAGAAGGCGCGGGGCGTGCGCGGGGCGGGCGCGGGGCGGGCGCGTGCCGTGAGCGGGTGGACTTGATAAATGCAATTTGAGATCTATTGATGTGTCATAAGACTCAAATTACATATAAAACAAAATTCAACGCGTGTTCAACGCGTGGTCAACGTGTGTGATGCGCGTGGTGGGCGCGTGGTCAACGCGTGTCATCTGAACGCGCCCTGATGACAGTCAGACAGACGACGGACAGACGGACGGACGGACGAACGAACGAACAGTGAAGTCTTTGTGGACTTAGTATATAATAATAGCGTCCCGTTTTTACCCTTTGAGTATGGAACCCTAAAAAACATTTATTTTATTTGGTTGGAAGAAGGAAGGCAAGGCAATCGATTAAATTCGTTTGAAAGTTTTTTTAGATACTAATAAGCATGGAGGAATAAAAAGAAATCCCGCTCAGAGCGGAAATTTTTTTCTTGCTTCATTCTAATAAGATTTTCTTGTAGTTATCTTCTTGAATTAAAAGCTAGCTAGCTTAAAAAATATCTTAATTATAATAATTGTTGAGTTGAGATAATTATATAACTTTTGCACAACACATGAATAAACCACATAGAATGATGCCTACAAAAAGCTTGAAATTTTCTTCGAGGTAATTTATCTATTTTTCTTTCGTTTCAGATTCAAAATACACGTGTCTTCTGTTGGATAGTTTAGGTAAGTCTCAAACTTTTTTAAATTACATAATTTGATTTTATGTAGGTACCTAATAAAAACTTTCGAATATTATTATCAAACAACAACTTCGAAATTCTCTCTTAAATTACGAAAGACATTTAACCATTTGACCATGATTTTTGTTTCGTGAAAATGATGCTTGTAACAGCATTAAAATATCGAGCTCCACAAAATAAAACATGGTAAATATACCGTTTAAGATAACTTTTGGTAGTAAAAGTAATCGTATTTGTTTAAAATAACATCTTTCAATATAAATCAAAGACTTTCAATAAAAACTTACGCTGGCTGGCTCAGCGACTCCGGATCTAGGGCCGTATTAATAAATCGCTCTCAATATCGATCTTGAGTGCGTATCAATCGAGTGAGTCTTGAGATGTGGTCACTATCTTAAGTTAGGCGTTAATTAATAGATAAAACTCAGGCTGATATCGCTCTTGAGATTTGAGACTGATCTTGAGAGCGACCTTGAATGACAGTAACGCTTTGTTCTTACCTTGAATGATATGTTCTTACCCTATGGTAGCTAGTGTCGTCATATTTTGCTGTCAACTTGTTTTAATGTGAAAATATTTTACAAAATGTAACATTTGTATGACCCGCAATCAGACTTGAGTTCACGAAACTACATCTTGAGAGCTGAGTTTGATTTATTAATACAGTATGACTCAAGTGATACGTTGCTCTTTAATCGCGTCTTAAGATAGGTTTATTAATCAGCGCAACAACTCAAGAGCAAACTCAAGATTGAAATCGATATTGAGTTCGGTTTATTAATACGGACCTAGGTCTCCGACACCAGGAGCAGACCCCTCTTTCCCACTGGGCATACTAGGCCAGGGCCCCATGATCGATAGTTCCCTAGTTCCTGCCAGATTACTAAACGATAACCGACATTATAATTACCGCAACACTTTTTGAATTCGAATATTTCGAAACTAAATTACCGATTACAAAATACAATAAGTACCTATTTTTTATTTCATATATTTTACTGTAAGTATAGTGTTCTGTCAAAGTCATAGAAGGCCCATTATCCTAACATGCCCAGGGCCTTTAATAGGTTAAAACGGCTTTGACCAAGAGACGCAATTGCAGCCTACTCTGTGCCACTTGCTGCCAGTCGGCTGCTTGACGGACTT
Organism: Idaea aversata; assembly: GCA_907269075.1. NCBI lineage: Eukaryota > Metazoa > Arthropoda > Insecta > Lepidoptera > Geometridae > Idaea > Idaea aversata. Next base: position 5,774,579 of record OU026100.1, read on the forward strand.
GCAGGTCTTGTTGGACTTGATCAATCCAGCAATATCTAGGTCTTCCAACGGGCCATCTCCCCTAAGGTCGTTCAGTACTACCAGGTATCACTACATAGTATAAAACAAAGTCGCTTTCTCTGTCCCTATATCCCTATGTATGCTTATATCTTTAAAACTACGCAACGGATTTTGATGTGGTTTTTTTTTAATAGATAGAGTGATTCAAGAGGAAGGTTTTTAGATATAATACATGCATAATACAGCCGTGCGAAGCCGGGACGGGTCGCTAGTTAAATATAAATAGGAAATTAACCTGCCAATATGTAAATTACATAAATTAATTTATTCACAGAAATCATTTACAAACAAGAATATTGGCAACAACAACAGTAATCAAATAGTCTAAAACTATGAAACACAAACAGTACCCTTTAAACAAAGATATTGAATTCATGAATGAATTCTATTGGGCTTTCATCTCAATACTATCCTGAAGGGTTCGTTTGATCTCGTTGGTATGGTTACGGTACTTAGAGAGGAAAACGTACCCATTGCATCCTCAATTCCTCACATTGTTCTCTTTAGAGTATTTTTATTGGAATTTTCTTTCCGGGGCATAGCTACTGTCATCCCTTAAATTGCAAGATAATGTTATGTTTTTGATGTCAATTGCTTAGGTTAGCGCGCGGGGATGGCGGTTAGCTCTATGTTCTGGATAGGTCTATATTTTGTGATGGTCGTGGTATATTTTACCTTAAAATCTAATATTTTCATGAACTGGGTGACAGATGGCGTTGCATGAAAAAATAACCGCTCGTGGTACGCTACCCAGTTGAGAGGCGTAAAATAAATCCTAGTCTAATTTCGGCCCTTAATTTGGTTACCGACGGATTACGATCAGTTCTGGCTTCGAGGCTAGAAATATTATATGATGTTGAAATAACTTTTGACCAAAATTAAGTACAGCAATCAAAGCATCATAATGTTCAAAATTCAGTTCTAGTTTCGAGACTGGAAAGATACTACATATAGTTATGTTAAAATAACTACTGGCCTAATTTTTGGTCAGGTAGAAATGTGTATTCAACTGAGATCGCTCGCGCACGTTCCGGGGAGCGCTTGGTGGTTGATATTTATCCAGTTTTTTCATAGGACAGCGGGACGAAGCCAGTATCTAAATAAAATAATAGTTACATATGTCCATAACATTTTTAATTTGCTTAACTGTCATAAAGGAATGTCGAATTTGCAAAAAAAATACTTACCTTGCACAAGCTCACAAATAAAGGCCCGAGACCTGTAAAATTACAGCTCAAATTATTTACATAGTCTAAAATAAACAGCGAGACTACAAACATATTTATTATCACATTTTACAGCGCAGCAACCTTAAAATAATTATTATATTAATTATTTATGCTTAATATATTCACTTACCTACTTTTTGACACTACCTACCTACTTTTACTTGCCACCTGAACATATGACCCGGCAAGTTTTAGACATGTGAACCCCACCTAAAACCCGAGGTAGACCCCACCAAACGTGGATAGCCACCATTACTAAAGACATAAAAAATTCCGACAAATCGACAAAGACGACCCAAGGCCGTGTGTCCTGGCGAAGAGTAAGTAACTAGGAGAGCCGACCCCAAATAATGGGATAAGGATAGGAGAAAGAAGAAGAGGAGGATACCTACTTTTCAGTTAATCCTTACTTGTATTATAAATCTGAAAGTTGGTTCATTTATTTGATTGTTTGTTCCTTCTTCACGTTAAAACGACGATGAAAATCCGCATAGCGGTATTTCAGGGGATGGAGAAGCACATAGGATTTTGATCCCGATATTCCTGCGGGATCGGGACTTACGTGGGCTTAATAAAATCTCATATAAAAGAGCTTTTTAGCTGATCAGTAAACTTTTTAAGTGACAGTCGACAGAAAGTTGTTAAAATGGAAAAATGAACTTGAAAGTTTCAGTCAAACCTACTTATTCGTGTCTGAAACTTCGAATCTAATGATTTCCGTGAAATCATTCACATACTTATAGGTTGATAAGCTCAAAGATCTTGTTAACGGATAAGTGAGCTTTTAAGTGACAGTCGGAATTTGTTATATACAAACTTATTCTGTTTATTTACTCCCCTAATATTCCTGTCTTAAACTTCGAATCTTATGACTTAGTTAACACATTACTCTCCTTTGCGTCGTGCAGTTAGGTAAAATCATCCAAAGACTTTTATGTTGACCGACCAAAAAAATATTAAGCAAAAAAAAAGGAAAAAAAAAATACTTAAAATTAAAAAAAAAATTCTATCACGTTATGTACAACCCACCCATCCCCTTCTTTAATTCTTGTCCATCCAAAGGTTGCCTGGAAGAGATCGCTCTTAGCGATAAGGCCGCCCATTGTGCCATATTGTAAGGTTTTATTGTTTTTGTAGCAGAATGTATGTTAGAATTAAGGTTTAATGTGGTACAATAAAGAGTTTATCTATCTATCTATCTAAAAAAAATATTCTAAGTCAAACTAACCAAAAACAAGTAACTGAGCATCTGCCTTCAAATAGAATGGTTGGCAAGGTTAGTGAGTTATCAGCTGTTCGAAATCAAGGTTCTTGTGGTAATTTGGAAAGTATGTTTATGTACTTAGGTTAAGAAAAATGGTTGTCTGTAAAGTCGGTTTACGGACGATAATTTTACTTGTTAACGTCATGAGAAAACAATGAAAAAGTGTTGTTTTTTTCATTTTGCTTTCATTTATACTATTTTATGTATATTTTTTTCCTTTATGTAAGTCTTCTATTTTCGACACGTGCCACGTCTCGTCACCACCGGAACGTGACAATGACGTCACACAATATTACCATGACACTTTTGTGTGAATGCAGGACTGCAGGTGTTCTATTAATTTATTAGACGTTATCACATCAAAAAAGTCGTAAAATACCACAGACATAATATACATATTTTACTTGGGTGAATGGGCCAATGAAATTTGAACTTATCAATCATGCCCTAAACATACTCCAACAGCTTTAGTAATGGCCACTATATAGGCTAATAGTTACGCCGTGGATTTCCCAATGTCGCGTTTGAAAACGAAGGAGACCATTTGGTGCATATAACCAGTAGAACTATAATAATATGACCGGTGAAGGCTGAGTGTCTGTCTGAGCAAGATCGTTCGCCACAACCTAGGGAAATACGACCCAGTTGACACAATGGTCACCAAGCCGGACTGCCAAACACAGGGTTCCATTCCCGTCTCAGACAAGTATTTATGCTTAAATATTTGTCTGTGGTCTGGTTGTTTCTATGTATTATAATATGTATACATTTACAAAATAAAAGTATATAAGTAGTATATCTGTTGTCTAGCACCCATAATACAAGTCTAGTTACTTAGCTTGGGGCTAGATGGCGATGTGTGGAATGTCCTGCAATATATTTATAATACTTATCCAAATATTTAAGGCTGAATTCTGAATTGAATATACGAGAAATGTCAAATTATCGACTACAAGTTTGGCAGCATTATTGTTAGATAGAGTGTATTTTATATCAATTACTTTCTATGCCGTTATCTTGGCAACAATGCAAGTAAGTATTACATTAATACCTTAAATGTACTACCCTGAATTCAGGGAGATAACATGACGGCATAGGAACTATTTGATGAAACGTACTCTAGGCGGCTCTTTATTTCAAATAAATAAATAAATATTTCAGGACATATTACACATCGCCATCCAGCCCCAAGCTAAGCAACTTAATGCTTGTGTTATGGGTGCCAGATAACGGATAAACTACTTATATACTTTTTTTTTTTGTAAATATATACATATTATACATATAGGAAACACCCAGAACCAGAAACAAGAATTTATGGTCAGCATAAATACTTGTTCCCGGCGGGAATCGAACCCGCAACCTTCTGCGTCGCAGTCGGGTGTTCGCCCGACGCGCCACAGAGGTCGTCAAAGGTCGTCAATGTAATCTGCATACCTACTCTTAATAGGCCCTCAGCGATGCAAGTTTTCTCAAATTTAAAGCTTTATCAAGTAGATTTATCTCTCCAACTTTGAAATGTGACATCAAAAGATTCATTCCACCTCATTAAGACGTCGATTTGTGATAAGAATTCTTATGTTTTCCAACCACGCAACAAATATTGCATAAACATACTTTATCATACAAAATAAACCGTATATTAATAAAAAACCAGGGCATTTTCAACATAGTATATTAGTTATTCATCATTTTGATTAATTCACGTATAATTAATCAAGCCGTGATAGGTATTTAATTGGTTATATTGGTTAACAGCATGGTGAATTTCGTCGATCAATATACACTAATACTAGCAAAGCCCCGCGATTTCACTCCCATAAGCCCCGGTCGTAATCCCATCTGTTATTAGAGAGTTTACATACCAGACTTCATCATTGTCCTGCAATATTAATTTATATAAAAACTAGCGACCCGCCCCGGCTTCGCACGGCTATATTATGCATGTATTATATATATAAACCTTCCTCTTGAATCACTCTATCTATTAAAAAAAACCACATCAAAATCCGTTGCGTAGTTTTAAAGATTTAAGCATACAGGGACATAGGGACAGAGAAAGCGACTTTGTTTTATACTATGTAGTGATAGTGATACTAACTGAATCCCGCGCTTTCACTAACGTAATTGACGATTCCGTAAAGCTTATACCTAGTGGTATTCTAGAATTTTAACTATCTATATTCTAAGTTTCTTCGCAATCCAACCAGCCGTTCTCAAGGTATAAAACGTGTAACTAACACGACTTTATTTTATAGATATAAATAAACATAATCCAGGATATTATCTAGCTCAAGCTAAGCAACTAGGCTTGTGTTATGGTGATCTAACAACGGATTTTAAAACGGTTAAAAACTGTTTGTTCGTAATCTATCTATTTAAATAAAAATCAATTGCTGTTCGTTGGTCTCGCTAAAACTCGAGAATGGCTGAACCGATTTAGATGATTTCGGTTTTGAAATGTTTGTCGTAGTCCAGGGAAGGTTTAAACTAGTCCAGGGAAGGTTTAAGTTTAAACCTTCCCTGAACTGCGCCCCGAGGTTTACCCCGCGTAAGTCCGACGTTTCAACTTTAAACGATGAGAGCTAGTAAAGTAATAAGGCTGTATAACTACTATTTTGATGACACATCCAATCCTTGGGACTAATATAAGCTTTTATCCCAATATTCCCCCAGGATCGAGTATTCAATTAACTAAAAATACCTAAACAGTTTCGTACCGTGAAACGTTTCCGATAAAATATAAGAGAATATTATTGTTACAGCTTTCAAAGTAACGAAGTTAAGTTGAATTAAGCTCGTAAACTTTATTGTGGGAAGTTTTAAGTCGAAAGTTTTTGTGAAATATTTAATAATGGTATTATCGAACTTCGTTTCAACAAACGTTTATGATTTTAAAGGCTTTAGTTAGGTATTATTGAGTTTGAAAGCGTTACAGGTAACGATTGATATTGATTACGAATACCTATTTCTACCCACGTAGAGTGGTTTCAGGGTTACTGCAGACCAGTTCTAGATAGTTAGTTTTTAGACTGTTTTCGTTGTCACTAGCAATTGATGCTGGTCATGAATCTAGTGGTTATTTGAAGTAAACGTCTGGGCGTCGGTTGTGTTGCCATATTATGATACCTACACTATTATTATAAAGAGCAAAGATTTTTTTGTGTTTGTAACGAATAGGCTCTGAAACTGCTGGGCCGATTTTTATGAAACTTCGTATGAGGATACATTGATTAATTGAGAATAACATTAGCTGCTTTTTAACCCTATATTCCCACGGGATTGGGAGTTACGCGGGTGAAACCGCGAAGTGGAATGATGGTACGTCGCGCTCCTTGTTACCAGTGGCTTAATGACGCTCGAACCATTTAATTGTGTCCCGAAATATTTGTGTTTATTAGTTTAAGAAACTAGTCGCAAATAAATAGGTATCTTCAAGGATCTTCTTAGGCCGCATCGTCACTAACCATCAGCATATGCTTTTATGATATTATTATCACTACACCGTATAAAATAAAGTCACTTTTCGCCGTCCCTATGTCCCTTTGTACGCTTAGATCTTTAAAACTACGCAACGGATTTTGATGCGGTCAAGAGGAAGGTTTATTTGTATAATACATGCATAATATTGCCGTGCGAAGCCGGAGCGGGTCGCTAGTGATACATAAAAAAAGAAATAGATAAATTGCAGGAAAATATCCTAAACGGCATGTAATTGCTTTTATTTCGAGATGTGCTGATAGAAAGTGCCCTTGTGCCCTTACACTTAACCTACGCTCAATCTTAGCTAGATATGAAGTAGACTAAAAGTAATTATCTTTGACATTCAGTTCAAACACGACCGCAAATACAAGTGAATTCATAAGTGATGTGAGACCAAAAAGGTTTCATAAACTGAAAGTTTTCAGTCTGTTTTACACCGCTAATGATAACGACGTGTCTTATCGTTGGAAATGTATGATAATTTCGTCGTGTCCTATTATTTTAATCATTATAGTAAAGTACGTAACCTACTGAAGCGATTAGTCTGCGAGACTCACTCGACATGACATTTGTGGCCGGAGCCGCCCCGCATCTATAGAGGGTCGTAGTTATAGGTAGGTATTGACAGCGACGACACTATGAAAAGGGTTAGGTACACTACGCACAATCGATACCTATACCCTTACTCAACTGATGTTTGACTTACCCATATTGTTTTACCTACTATATTTTATGGATACAGGGTTATTGGTTAACATTTAAGAAAGCGGTTGCTGGCTACTTCAACTTTTGTTCTACGACTTTTGTTTGCTGGCTACTTCAACTTTTGGTCCGATCCGGTTCACTACGTACAATTTTTTTTACATCCAAGGTCCGTTTCATGGTCTACAACTTTTGTTAGCTGACTACTTCAACTTTAGTTCTACGAATTTTGTTTAAAAATTTAGAATTTTAAGGTTTTCTTAGCAGACAACTCATGATGAAGTTATTTAAGCGGCTATAATTGCGTTTGTTGGATTTTTATCCGGTAAAATAGATTCATTTTGAGCCAATGTTAATTCGAAAATTGGCTTCATGAAATAAGTTGTTCAGACGTAGTACAGTGGATAAAATTTAAACGAAAAAGTTAATATTAAGGTTCCTGACCTCTCCATATAAGTACAGCTGATGTTCAGGTAAACATTTATCGTGTTGACTCAGGACCTTCATTTTTAGATACCTAATAGGGTCTTTAGACTTCAGTCACCATCTTCCTGCCCTCATCCCAATGTATTTGGGGTCGCCGCAGTATGGACTATAAACTTCAGTAGGTATCTGGTATAAATTCCAACTTGCTAGTTACCCTCGTTCCTGAGAAAATCGGTGTGACAGACGGACAGACAGACGGATAGATGAACAGACGGACAGACGGACCTGTTTTTACCTTTTGAAATACGGAACCCTAAAAATTTTCGAATTTCCAAAAGTCGTTGAGCAAAAGTTAGTTGCTTCCAGAAATATTATCTAAAATCAACAAAAACACAACAAAAGAGCGCAAGAAATAAGAAAAGAATAATTTGAAAGGAGAAGCAAAATACTCGACGCTGGCAAGATGCGCAGCATATAATATGCACAGTCGCATTAGCCAGCACTAGAAGAAAAAAAAGTTGGTTGTTAAATTAACTACCCATCGCTTTCTTAAACAATTGTACCAATATCCCTGTATAAGGTTAGTAAGTTTGTTGTTTAGGTTGAGTGGGTTCTTTAGAACTTACAATCTTCAATGTTTTTACTTTTGGTTTATATAATACTAGCGACCCACTCCGGCTTCGCACGGCTATATTATACACATGTATAATATAGCCGTGCGAAGCCGGGGGATATTAAACATATAAACCTTGCTTTTGAATCACTCTATCTATTAAAAAAAAACTGCATCAAACCCATTGCGTAGTTTTAAAGATCTAAGCATACAAAGGGAAATAGGGACGGCGAAAAGTGACTTTATTTTATACTATGTAGTGATAGCTACCCTTTTTTTTAATGAATTTGTTGTTCTTGCCTTTCATATACGAGCCTAACATCATACGGTCCCAAGTGAGCCTTCCATAATTTGACTTTGAACCCGAAATACTCGTTTAACAGGACCAAATCTGTCAAATATTTGACGGAAGAACAAAACAACTCGTATAACAAAAGGAAAAACTAAATAAATTCTTCAGGAAAATTTAGGGGTTCTCCGCCCCTAAAGAAAGGATAATGAAAGAAATTGAACGATGAATAATTGAGAATTTAAGAATTTCGAGAACAAGAAATTTTCAGTAGACATAAAATCATTGAAAAAAAATTGGTGCTAAATATAAAAGAGATTTGAATATTTCATTTTGACGAGTTGTTTAGGTGTTGATTTTAAATCAGAGAAATGTAAAACAAAGAAAATTGAATTTAAGTGATGAGGGTTTGTAAAACTGATTTAAATAATAAATCTATTAATTTACTTTGTAGAAATTATTTCAATCTGAAATTACGAGTATGTTATAGTATAATCGTATTCAGACAGTTATGGTTTGGCGTTTACTTACAAACTATAATAAATAATAATAAATATTACAGGACATACCACATATCACCATCTAGTCCCAAGCTAAGTAACTAGACTTGTGTAATGGGTGCTAGACAACGGATATACTACTTATATACTTTTCTTTTGTAAATATATACTTATAATACATAGAGACAACCAGACCACAGAAAAATAATAATATCTAAGCATAAATACTTGTCTGTGGCGGGAATCGAACCCGCAAACCTGTGTTTGGCAGTCCGGCATGGTGACCATTGTGCCAATTAGGTCGTCAAACTTACAAACTACTTATGTGTCTTGAAATCTTTTCTCAATACGTCACTCGCGCATGAGATTGGGAGTTCCTATGATAATCTAACTTACTTGTTAAGATAACTATGTACGTACTCTAAACAATATTAAATCTAAAAAAAATAACAAATTAGGTAAAAATACTACATTTTTACAGATGTGTGAGTGAGCTTTGGGTCAGGTGGGGTTCAGCTAATTGGTATTCCGACTGTACATACGTACTGGGGTAGGTTTACATTTATAATTAGCTGGTTCCGCGGTATAACCCGCGTTAGTCTTTATTTAAAAGTTATATTAATTTCTTACATTATTATAAACTACAATTTTTTTAACCTTATGGAGGTCGAACTTCCAAAAAACCTTTCTTCGTGTTCCCCTGGGTCCTAATTCCCATTGCTTTGAGCTTTGGGTTTCCCATGCGGAGTTTCAAACTCGTGGCTCTTATACTTAGATATACTTCAGAGATTTCTTTTTCTCGTTTACTAGCTGTTCCCGCGAATTCATACGCGTGATAGTTTTGTTTTATATAATAAAATCTTCCTCGTGATCCACTCTATCCATCGGTGAAAACAGCATGATAACGGCGCAGTCGTTTTTGAGTATAGCGAACAGACAGACAGACGCGGCAGAGGACTTTGTTTTACAATATGTAGTGATATAAATATAGGTTACCTACCTACACATTTCAATTTTGCTACAAAAAACTTTACGTCATTGTCTAAGAGAGGTCTAAGAAGTATTAAAACCAACATTTACGAGTGTTTACCTCTACAATTTGTCTCGGCAGGGACTTTATGAACTAGTATTTTTTTATATACGACCCGTTCTTTGCCGAAACGGTACTAACACATCCTATATAAAGTTAATTAATAATAAATAATGTATTTATAGTTAAACTTACAGTATCTCAGGTAGAACTCTGACTTTAAGGCCAGTGTGAGGTTGTCAATTTCCATACAAAAAGCGGTAACGTTTTCCCCCGCATAAACGAAGTCCGATTTTGATAATTTTTAAAAATGTTCTTGATCTAATGGAAAACTAGGTTTAACCGTTTCTATTTTAAAGAAATATTGCCTAAGATAAAAGTTATTAGTATCTGAATATCTATAATTTTGACTTAAAAACTTCATCGAGCGTTTCAATTGTTTTTTAATAGACTTAACTGAATTACCAAAAAAGAAAAACGTATAAACCTAGAATAAGATGCAGTGAATTAAATGAGACAAAATTTATTTCATTTTGCGAAGGATAAAGGGGGTAAAATCGTTACGGCCCGCAACATTATTTGAAAAAAAAATCAAGGGAATTACGTCCGAACTTAAACTCTCTCTATTGCACAATAAAGGTCATTTTTGAAAATACCTACTCGCGCCGCGTATCGAAAACTCATGATCCTCTTAAACTAAGAAAACGTGTGTTTTAAAAGCCAGCGTCTTCCCATCATGTGCAGACTTGATTGTTGTAAATGAAATTTTTAAAGCAGTTTGGTAATCTAAGCGTAGTGTAAGATATTGAATATGTACCAACTTAGTGTTCTTTGTGTTAAACTCGTGTTGAGACAATATTCAACTTCAAAGTACAAGGAATTCCATAAACCAGTTCAACACAAAAGACCTTATCGCCGAAGCTCGAGATAATGTAACCGAACACTGTACGTAAGATACCTAATTGATTGATCGACTGAGTATGAAGTATTTGAGTATACGACGAGAATGTGAACTCAAGATGAAAAATGTCGCATTCATTAGGTGCCTACGTCATTTGGACCTCACAGAGTAGGGAAATGTAACAAATTATATGCAAAAGAAAGTTATACATATGTAAGATAGCGACCCGCTCCGGCTTCGCACGGCTATAGGTATTATGCACGTATTATACATATAAACCTTCCTTTTTGAATCAATCTATCCATTAAAATAAACCGCACTGGTTCAGTAGTCCTACTGAGTAGTTCAACTGGTAGTTCAAATGATACTTCATTGTTTCTCTATTACTACTAGTAGTACAAATGATACATTAATGTCGCACTGGATCAGTAGTCCTACTGAGTAGTTCAACTGGTAGTGCAAATGGTACTCTATTTGTTTCTTTAATACTACCAGTAGTACAAAAAAAAACCGCATGAAAATCCGTTGCGTAGTTTTAAAGATCTAAGCATACAAAGGGAAATAGGGACATAGGGACGGCGGAAAGTGACTTTATTTTATACTAGCTGCGCCCCGCGGTTTCACCCGCGTAGTTCCCGTTCCCGTGGGAGTATTGGGATATAATATAGCCTATGTTACTCGTGGATAATGTAGCTTTCGAATGGTGAAAGAATTTTTAAAATCGGTCCAGTAGTTTTTGAGCCTATTCATTACAACCAAACAAACAAACAAACAAAGTTTTCCTCTTTATAATATTAGTGTAGACTATGTAGTGATGATACTTGCTCGTATGAAGTAAAACTAACAGGCTGATTTTCGAACTAATATAACCTTAAAATTTTCTAAAAATGTTCGTATTTTCAAAAGTCGCAGAACATAAGTTGATTGAGTGCACACAAGTAGCCCGCTTGCTTATAAAATCACCAATAACTCTGTATATGTATGGTTTTCTTCCGAAACAATTTGACTAGGGATTACTTCAACGCTGCTTCCTAACTATCTAACTAAAGTAGTTAGATAGTTAGGAAGCAGCTCACTAAAAGTTTACTAAAATAATTGTTTTTTTTTCTCTCTCTTTTTTAGCTTAAGTATGTTAATTTATACAGGGTTATTGGAAATTAATTGACACGGCGTTAAGGGCTTCTTCTGTGCACCTTAACAAACAACTTTTGTTCTACGACTTTTGTCGAAACTTAATACATATCCCAAAAAAAATATTTAAGTGTTTCTCGTACTGTCTGGTAATTTTCTATGTCTATGCGGCAAGTGCGCGCGCGCGATCGGGACGGGGCGCACTGCGTGCGACCCGATCGGGTTGTACCATACCTACTATGATTGATTCTGTGACGTAGACGTAGAGTTGAGTATTATTTGAACTGTTGGATTTAATTTTTTATTTTTGTATGGAATATTTTTATAATGAATTTCCAAAAGTCGTAGAACAAAAGTTGATCGTTAAGGTGCACAGAAGAAGCCCTTAACGCCGTGTCAATTAATTTCCAATAACCCTGTATTGTCAGACGAGTGCAGTAAGGTGTTTGTAGACTGCAAAAGCCCATAAAATGAAGCATTAATTTATTGTTGTCATATTATGTTATCAATCACTATTCTCACTTCGAAGATAATAAAATACCAATCGGCCAATGGGTTTCATTATGGATACCAATCGGACAATAGAAAATCTGCTAGTCTACGACCACTGTGACTATACTTTCCTACTTCCCTAACCCAATTTTTTACTCGGAAACGGTCACACCGTTCATAATTTAGTAGAAGGAAAGGAATCAATCAAGCCCCATTCGTATAGGTCGGCAGCAATCTACAAATAAAAGGAAAAAGGAAAAAGTTTGCCAGAAAATCTGTTAAATTACGGCCAGGGGATTAAAATTCTATAAGAGCCCACTTAAGATCATCTTTACGTTTCTTTTTAAGTAACATTCTTAAGTACGAAAAAGTAATTTTGTGTGTAGAAGTACTAAAGTAAAACAAATTCGTCACATTCCACTTTCGCCAGACTTTATAAACAGTTTTTGAAACCTATCTTGGCTGATACTTTTTCCTCGATGTAGAATAGATATATAATTTTACTAGCGACCCGCTCCGGCTTCGCACGGCTATATTATGCATGTATTATACATATAAACCTTCCTCTTGAATCACTCTATCTATTAAAAAAATCGCATTAAAATCCGTTGCGTAGTTTTAAAGATTTAAGCATACAAAGGGATATAGGGACATAGGGACAGAGAAAGCGACTTTGTTTTATACTATGTAGTGATTAGGAAGAAATATAGGAAGAAATATAGAAAACTATATAAACAAAGTAATAGCTAGAAAGTGTAAGTTGCACAAATAGGCGGCCTAATCGCTGAAAGCTATACCTTCCAGGCAAAATTTTGATGGAAAAGAACTGATTTCGCTTTTATGATCTACCTACATGGTAGGTATTCGTAATGATATCAATATTATCATTATGGAGCAAGTTTAGTTTTTCAGATAAGAGAGAGCTGTTAGAAAAAGAAAAAGAAAGCTGTTTTGTTTAAATAAACTTCAGATAAAGATCTTTTTAAAAGCTCTTTTAATTTTTATATTTATTTAAGTTCATTACAGCTTTATCCTTAAGTTTGGTTTTCTAATTTAATTTTAATTCCATAAATAAAATTTAGAAATACCTACGTTTTAAAAGCTTATCCCATAATGAATATACACGAAAATTGAACGTCACAGGTGCTATGTTGTAAAGAAAATTTACAATAATGAGTGTTAGCATTAACTCAGATTTTTGTCGGCACCAATGAGCGTAAAAGGTTGCCAAACTAAGATATTACAATTACATACAGTGTAGTAGAGAAAACATCAAAATTTCAACTATGTAACTTGCTTTAAAATGTCAATGTTATTTATAACGGAATATTTAAAATATTTTTAGTTTTTATTTTATGAAGCTACTAGTTGCGCCCTGCAGTTTCACCCGTTTTAGTTCCGATTCTGTGGGTATACCGGGATAAAAAGTAGCCTTTGTGATAATCTAGGTCCCCAGCTACCCAGATACCGAGTTTCATCGCAATCGGTCGAGTAGTGTTTGCGTGAAGGAGTAACAAACATACATACACTACACACACACAAACTTTCACATTTATTTACGACCCAGTTGGCACAATGGTCACCACGCCGGACTGCCAACACAGGGTTGCGGGTTCGATTCCCGCCTCAGACAAGTATTTATGCTTAGATATTTGTCTGAGGTCTGGTTGTTTCTATGTATTATAAGTATATATTTACAAAAGAAAAATATATAAGTACTAGCTGCCCTACGCGGTTTCACCCGCGTAACTCCCGATCCCGTGGGAATATCGGGATGTAAGCTATCCTATCTCTCAAGTTGGATCGAACTGCACATGGTGTGCGAATTTTATTATAATCGGTTAAGTGGTTTAGGAGTCCATTGAGGACAAACATTGTGACACGAGATTTATATATATTAGAACTAGCTGCCCTCCGCGGTTTCACCCGCGTAACTCCCGATCCCGTGGGAATATCGGGATGTAAGCTATCCTATCTCTCAAGTTGGATCGAACTGCACATCTTATCTTATCTTATATAATGGGGGCTGACAAGTTGCCAGCAACACTTCGACCCAATGGGATCTTTTGTGTTTACCCCTACCTTGATGTTTCTTACTCTTTGAAGAAGTGGTCGATTAACGCGGTGATCCCACTGAGAGGAAGAAACCTATATTCCTCCGGTTTGGGATACGCATTCCCAAGGAGGCTCATACGCTTCGCTGCTAAGACGTCGCATTCACACAGTACGTGCTCCATAGTTTCCCTGACATCACCGCAGGCTCTGCAGTCATTATTTGAAGTTAACTTCATTTTTAAAAGCATGTCATTGGTTCCGTAATGTCCTGTCAAGGCACCAACCACAGCTCGTGCTTTGCTTCTACTGTTGTTCAATATAAATTTAGAAGCCCCTCTGGTGCTGCTACCTATGAATTTCCTCGAATGTAGCAGCCCTCGACTGATTTCCCACTCTTGCGTGTGTTTCTTATCAGCGTAATCCTTTACGGCCTTTATGATTGTGCATGCTGGCAGGCCCATACATGGTTCTGGTCCAAGCATAGCACTTGCCGATCCTGTCCTTGCTAGTTCATCAGCTTTCTCATTTCCTGTTATTCCTACATGGCCTGGGACCCATAGTAGTCGCAGCTTGTTCCTGCGGCCCAACTTGTTTAGGGTTTTCACCGCATTCAGGACCAATTTCGAGTTGACCTTGCAGGAATTTAAGGCCTTTAGTGACGCTTGACTGTCACTAAGAATGTAGATAGTCTTGTTCTCTACACTCATTTTCAGATTTTCCTCTGCGCATGCTATGATTGCATACATCTCTGCCTGAAAGACCGTAGTGTATTGACCCAAACTACTCCACAGTTGTAAAGATTCTGAGTAAATACCTGCTCCAGTACCAGACTCAATTTTCGAACCGTCTGTGTACCAAATGAGGCAGTCTGCGTCTGGTGAGCGCAGTTGCTGTGTCCAGTCTTCCCTTGTGGGAACATGTATTTTAAAGTTTCTTTTGAAGATTTTGACACACGGCATAACGTCGCTAATCATATTCATCTTCCTTTGAAGCTCATCATTAAGCTCTATTTTTGTATGCCTCGTTGTGGGCCTATTGCAGTTAAAAGCGCCTGCCGTTTTTAGTCTGTATAAGGTTTTAATTGCCTCCTGTTGTATGAAGATGTGAAGAGGGGTTAAGTTTAGAATTATATCTAACGCTTTCGTAGGCGTAGACTTAAACGCTCCTGTGATAGCCATAGTGGCCATCCTTTGTAGTTTGCCTAATTCCTTTACGCATGATGTTAGTTTGGTTCTGGTCCACCATACAACACTGCCGTAGGTTAAAATTGGGCGAACCATAGTAGTGTAGATGAAGTACAGTACCCTAGGCTTCAGACCCCAGGTTTTGCCATACGCCGATCTACACATGTTGAAGGCCCTTATAGCTTTTTCTGTCACCTTCTTGGCATGCAGATTCCATGTGAGCTCCTTGTCTAAGGTCATGCCAAGGTATTTCACGTTGGTCGACCATTCTAACTCTGTGTCAAATAAAAGCAATTTCTTCAAACTGCTCAACCTCTTCTTTCTTGTGAAAGGAAGAATCGTAGTTTTGTTGGGATTTATGGTGAGATGGTTTTCAGCACACCATTCCTCCACGTCCTTCAAAGCCTGTTGCAGGAGATCCGAGACAATTTCCGGAAATCTACCATTGATCATGACAACTATGTCATCTGCATATCCCACAGCGTAGCATGCCCCTCTGTTTAGTTTGGTTAGGAGGGAGTCTACTACCAGACACCACAGTGTAGGTGACAATACCCCTCCTTGAGGGCATCCTTTTGTTGTTGTGGCGTGAATTTCATCTCCTAATAGAAATGACCTTATTCTCCTACCTCTCAGCATGAAGTCAATCCATTTACAGAGGGTAGGGTCAATGCCGTGTTCTTTGGCGGCTTTCATGATCGATTCGAATGTTGTGCGGTCAAATGCCCCCTCAATATCCAGGAACGCAGCCGCACAAATCTCTTGACCATCAATAGCATTCTCTGCTCTCGTGACTACATGGTGCAACGCGGTTTCGGTTGATTTCCCGGTTTGGTAGGCACATTGTAGCTTGTGAAATGGTTTCTTTGTCAGAGGCCCATCCCTTATGTATTGATCTACCAATTTCTCCAGGGTTTTTAGTAGGAAAGACGAGAGACTTATCGGACGAAATGATTTGGCCTCTTCATAGCTGTCCTTCCCTGGTTTCGGAATGTATGTTACCTTAACCTCCCTCCATATCTTTGGAATGTATCCAAAGGCTATGCAGGCCTTAAAAAGCCGCATCAGGTGCGGGCCTAGTGTGAGAAGACCTTTTTGTAGTAGTATCGGGTATATGCCGTCCGGACCTGGTGATTTAAATGGTTGAAAGTTTTGCAATACCCAACTCAGTTTTCTTTCTTCTACTACCTTTTTTGCAACATCCCAGTCTGCTTTTGTAGTTCGCAGATTTTGCTCCTCTACGGGCATGGGATCATCAGTGCCAGAATTATCATGAATATTACAGTCGGGAAAATGTGTTTCCATCATGATCCTTAGGGTTTCTTTACCAGATTCTGTTAGTCTCCCGTCATTGGTTCTAACAGCATTTAGAGTGTTACTTCTACTCACAGTCATTGCCTTTATCAATCTTGAACTTTCAGGAACAGAATTAATGTCCTTACAGTGAGATTGCCATGATTTCCTTCGTTCCTTGCGAACTGCCAGATTGTATTCGGTAAGCGCTCGCGAGTAATCTTTGAAACATCTCTTGGACTTGGCGTCGTTAAAGATGCGGCGAGTCGCCTGTCTTTTCTTTTCTAATTCTGGCGTCCACCACGGAACCTTAGTTCCTTTTATTGCTTTCTCTGGGCAGTTTGTGTACCATGCCGTTTTAATGGCCCGGTCAACCCGCTCAGCCTCAAGTTCAATGTCAACCGTAGAGTTCAATTTACCTTTAACTGATCCTAACTCATTTTTTAATTCCTTAGTGTACGCATCCCAGTTAGTGTGTCTGGGATTTCTTCGCCGTACACTTGGAGTGGAGTCCTCTGTATCGTATCTAAAGCAGATATACCTGTGATCAGAACCACTAACTTCGTCAGACACACGCCAGTTAGTAATTCTCCTATAAATACCATTAGTGGCCATAGTTACATCAATTACTTCCGATCGCCTAGCCTCCACAAAGGTGGGAGCATTGCCCTTATTTAGTAAATGAAGTGAAGAGCTTACCAGATATTCGAAAAGTTCCTCCCCTCTACCATTAGTGTCCGAGCTCCCCCAGGTGATGTGGTGGGCATTCGCATCGCACCCCATCACTAGCTCCAGGTTCTCCCGGCCGCAGAACTCGACTAGTTCCTTCATCCCCCTCATGCTTGTGGGCCGTTCTTCATTCGGGTAGGCTAGGTAAACAGAGGCCAGTACAACCGCCCTCCGACTTCGCCCTCCCCCCGTATAGACCTTGACCGCTGTAAGGTCCCTAGAACAAAGATCGTGTAAGGGCATAGCGTCTATGCCATTTCTGACATATACGCATGTCCTTACACCTTTATTAGTACAGTGGAAAATAGATCCCTCTCTACCCAAGCCTGAGACAACACCCTTGGTACTCATGTAAGGGTCCTGTATCAAGGCAATATCAAAATTATGTCCTTTAAGGTGACGCCCCAAGAGGGCCATCGCCGCTTTACAGTGATGTAAGTTAATTTGTACACACCTTAGTCCCGCCATTTTTGGTTCTTCGAAAATGGGGGGTATCGGCAGTCTATTGACTACCGCCTGCGTCCTCGGTCTCCTCCATCGTCTCCGTCTGCGAGAGCGGAGACGACAGGTTGAGGTCATCTAAGTCGCCCAACACATCATCGGTACGCTGGGAAGTGGCCGGAGAAGGGACTGGGCAGTCCCCGATGATGTCCTGGGGCGGCTCGTCTCGTAGCCTCGCGTCGCTCAGCAGCACCTGTGGAGCAAGTGGCGGAACCACTGCCCCTACGCTGGCGTCGCCCTTGTCCTCGTCCTTGTCATCACTATCTTCAAGGAGCTTGAAGTAGCCTTTGTCGACGCCAGCGTAGAGGCAGTAGTCCTTTGATTTAATGTAGTCGGCCGAAGTCTTGTCCATTAGGACAATCCTTCTGACACTGGTCGCCTCCACTATTGTGTCCACCACCTTCCAGTCGCCAGTCCTCAGCTCGGGGTTAAGGCGCTGAAGCATCGACAGAACGCTGGGCAGATCTGTGATCCAGACGTTCTTCGACTTCCACGCCATCTTCACCGGTTTGGGCAGATCTTTGGCGCTTACCACTTTAAGGGTAAGGCCACCGACCGTCCTCCCAGTGATCCCCGCGAGCCAGTCTGCCGACCTCTGATCCTCGCAGAAGACGTGGAGTGCTCCCGCGTTGACTGCCCCGACGTTAAATCGAGGCAGAGGATCTGGGTAACCGACCATCATCTGCCAGAGAGCGTTGACAATCGGTCCGACGTCTTCATTGGTGACCTGTGTGGCCGGGAAATTGTCAGTGATGACCGCCATCCTGCATCCGTTGAGGGCGTCCCTGAATGATTTGTTGAGGTTCGGTCTCTTGGATGAGTCACCGGCCTTTTCATCACTGACCTCCCTGGCCCTTTTGGTGGCAGTTTGTTTATCCCCCCCTGCCCCCCCGGAAGTTGCCCCGACTGGTGCACTCTGGTTAGAAAAGGTTCGGGTCCGCCTTTCAAGGAGCATCTTGCGCCTGGCTGCCCCACTCAACCTTTTCTTAGGATTGGCTCCTCGAAGTTCGCCTCCCGAAGCATTCGTCCCAACGGGTGTGCTTGGCAGATTGCCAGGCTGCCCAATGGTCCCCTGCCCGGTATGACTCGCTTGAGTAAGCCCTTTATTTTTGCGGTCGGTAAACCTCCCGCCGGATGACATAAAGTCCTTTTTGACGCCCTTGCGGTCATCTGTAGATTTTTTTGTGGTTTTTGAAAGATCCATAATCATAATTAGTTGAATTCACCGAACGTAGCTCCCCACCCTCCACGGAGCCCACAACATTGGGGATGTCTATGAAGTAGACACCAGGGATACTACGTCGGTATAGCATTCCAGAAGAGAGTGCCCACGAGACCGCACGACACGAGATCAATGACGCCCAATCAAGACGACAAGAATCGCGCGCCGCCGCCTGCGGACCCCTCCCTTCCAGAACACTCGCCTGGCGGCCGTCTGACCGGACGCCTCAGCCGATTGATCGTGGGTGGCTAGTCCACAACCTCCCGTTTTCGAAAGAAATCAGGGCCAAAGTGGAGTGTTGCGGAGTCCAACGACTACCGCCGCGTTGGAAACCGCTCAGCCACCAGGATCCCGTCATCCCCTCTTACGGGTCTCCACGCACGGCACAAACACGCGGGTGACCTCCCCCCCTCCGCATCCCATCCCCCCACCCTGGTCTGACCCTCACATATCTTAGTGTGAGTCTCGCCACAAAGTACAGTCACTTATACCCCGTGGACAGACCAGGTTTTATTGCGGGTGGCCTCCCCTTTACCCCCCCTCCCGTTTCCCCCCCATAGAAAAAGCCCCCCCCAATTTTGCCCACTGCCCCCCTATACCGACCCTCACATATTCTAGTGTGAGTCGTGCCACCGAGTACAGCCACTGGTACCCTGTGGTCTTACCGCCAGGAGATTTCTGTTACGTCTATTTCTGAGGGAATTAGACCAATAACAGGTGGCACCACGTGAAGGATAATCTCTCTGACTTGTCTTAGGGATCAACATGACCGTCGCACTCTCCCCTAAGACCATTTGCTTCCTGGGAGATCAGAAGGATCTCCAAGGAAGGCTCAAACTACAGGCTACACCTACAGCTAAGCAGTGAAAGGGTGCACAGCGTGTAAGCGGGGGGATCAGCACAACCCTAAAAGCATTAGTTTAAGCCCCACCCAACTGCACATGGTGTGCGAATTTTATTATAATCGGTTAAGTGGTTTAGGAGTCCATTGAGGACAAACATTGTGACACGAGATTTATATATATTAAGATATCCGTTGTCTAGCACCCATAACACAAGTCTAGTTACTTAGCTTGGGGCTAGATGGCGATGTGTGGAATGTCTTGCAATATTTATTATATTTATTTATTATTATTATATTTTATTTATTTAAGATATAGTAAGATTACATTGAAATATTGTTTGTAACAACATCGAAATATCGAGCTCCACAAAATAATAACAAAAAACAAAACAACTTTCACAATGAAAATGCCAACCATGTTGGTTTTCACCTACAAGTTCATTTTCAAACTAGATTTCACTCGCATCTTCGTCTGTAGGCATTGACTTTTCCAAAATCTTTCGCGGATGTCTTCGTTATAATAGCCTAGTGGGCCAAATTTTAGTTTGATCCGTCTATTGGCTTGAGTTGTGTGTTGATATATGAATTAGTCAGTCAGGACTTTAAAAATATTTATAGATGGGTTACTAAGGCGTATGCTCTGAACTCACGAAAATTCATTGCCATTTCAAAGCTACACTAGTTTTAATTCTTAATTTTAGGATAGCTTCAAAACTATAGGAAATTTTTGGCTCAAAATCACACCAAAATGTCGGTAAAAATTTCAAAAGTACTGAGATGGAATTGTAGGTGAGATACCTACAATTCCATATCAGCACTTTTGAGAAAAACAAAACACATTCGTAACAATCAACCATTTTCACCAACGAAGGCGACCGGTGCCAGTAGTAACCATTTAGTAGGCTGTGTACCAAAGTCGTTGGCGTATGGCCTTAAGCTCAAAATTTAAGGAAAAAGGTTCGTTCTATATTTCCCACTGTATTTTTAGTATCTTTGCTGCCAAAACGATTTCGTGACCCGGATTAACACATAATTTAACTTTAGCCAGAATCGTGTATTCAATTCGGGCGTAACCGGAATTGAACAAAATACCTTAGGCCCGAACGGAAATGGGGGACGGACAAGTTTTTTGCAAAAAGTATTTTTTTATTTGTTTCCATTTTTGATGATTCAGTACGAAAATAAATTATTTTTTCGTGTTGCACGCGCCTAATTCATTAAAAATCATGTTAGATAACACTTAGGTAGCAGTAGCAAGGTTACCATACAACTCGATTACTGTCGGGCCTTCTTTAGTAGTCAATAGTCAATAGTATCTTTACAGACTTGGGTTACACTCTGTATATGTGCCTAAATGCTTTAAGATTTCACGCATCAGCTCACTTTACAAAAACAAAGGTGATCGCTCCGACTGTAATTCGTATCGAGGCATCTCACTTCTGTCTGTTCCCGGTAAATTATTTGCCATAATCCTCCTAAATCGGTTGCTGCCCTTATCCGAAGAGATACTACCGGAATCTCAGTTTGGGTTTCGACCAGAGAGAGGAACTTGCGAGGCCATCTTGTCAGTCCGTCAGCTTATTGAGAAAAGCAGAGAACAAGGTCAACCACTGTATCTTTGTTTTGTTGACCTTGAAAAAGCCTTTGACAGTATTCCTTGGTTGATTCTGACGAAGCTTGGTTGTCCGGACAAGTTTGTAAGACTTTTAAGACTATTACATGATGACATGACGTGCTGTGTCACAATAGATGGAGAGCAGTCCGAATCTTTCCCTGTCACATGTGGGGTTAAGCAAGGATGTGTTCTGGCACCAACGTTGTTTGCGTTATATTTCGCTGTTGTTGTCCTCGAAGCTTTACAACATCTGATCTTCGGGTATTCGAATTAGGTATCGCACAAATGGAGGGCTTTTTAATCTTGCCAGGCTTAAAGCGAACACCAAAATCTGTGTTACCCTCATAACCGAGATAATGTACGCCGACGATTTATGTTTCGTCGCAGACACATCAAGTGGTCTCCAAAATCTTATGACCAGTTTAAACGAGGCATGCATGAAATTTGGGCTTAAAATCAACGTTAGAAAAACCGAAGTGATGGCAGCAGGGATTAACGTCAACGCACCAATAGATATGTGTCTTGGAGAGAATGAATTGAGACAAGTGGACAAGTTTAGGTATCTAGGTAGCACTATTACGCCAAAGTGTGACTTAGACGCAGAGGTAAACAGCAGGATAGGGGCTGCTGCTGCTGCCTTTGGTAAGCTGCGTTCTAAAGTGTTCCGGTCACATGACATAAAATTGTCCACGAAATTATTTTCGTGGACAATTTTATGTCATGTGTTTATATGGCGATTGTACTCCCTTTCCTTTACTCATCGGAGACATGGGTTCTGTACCGTAAGCACATACGCGCACTCGACAGGTATCATATAAAGTGTCTACGAGATATCATGAACATTCGGTGGCAGGACCGAGTCCGTAACACCGATGTTCTACGACGTGCAAACGTTGGGGGTATTGAGACCTACCTCATGAGGCGCCAGTTGCGCTGGAGTGGACACGTGTCACGTATGACCGATGATAGGATGGCCAAGCGCATATTCTTTTCAGAACTCCAAAATGGCAAGCGTCAACCAGGTGGGCAATATTTGAGGTATAAGGATGTTCTGAAAAGGCATATGAAAAGATGCAAAATTGAGCCAGCCTGCTGGGAGCAGAGGGCAGCCCAACGTCCGGAGTGAAGGCATCTGGTTAATCGGCACGTCGCTGATTTTGAATCAGAACGATGTGCTGATTTAGACCTCAAACGAGACGCGATAAAGGCCAGACCACCCTCGGTTATTTCGTATAATTATTTAAATGGTGTGCTTACGTGCCCGATATGCGGTAGAATATTTTCTACAAAAATCGGGTACGCCAGTCACCAAAGACGAGCTGCTGAACATCGAAGTTCTTCATCTTCTTCTGCATAAGTAGCCAGAAATAGTCACTGTGGCCGAAATCGGTCAAGGAGACATCGTCATCATCATCATGTACACTGAAAAAATATTTTTGCTATCGGTGTTTCATCGGCTTACCTTTACAGAAATATCACCCCTCGTCACTGGTAGGGTAGGTGACGAGGGGTAATATTTCCTATCTTTAATACTTAATATTATAAAGAGGAAAGATTTGATTATTAGTTTGCATTGAATAGGCTCCCAAACTACTGGACCGATTTTGATGAAACTTGGTATGAGGATACACTGATTTATTGGGAATGTCATAGGTTACTTTTTATCCCGATATTCTAACGGGATCGGAAGTTAAGCGGATGAAACCGCGTAACTAATACGTGGCAATCTATTATCTATCGATGCGGATAACTTGACTCTTATCTTAAGATGCTATCAAGACAAACTAGCCTAAGTTTCTACTTAGCTAAGCTTAAATACATTTACATAATTACACTATGTAGTTATAGGTACTTAATAACGGAATATCAAGTTTTATCCCACAGAATATTCAATATGTTAAGTTAGTTACGTAGGTACTGATAGAATAACTTCGCAAAACTCTTCTTTGCTCACTCACCGCACCCACTATCAGTCTTCGTAAAACAAGGATGAAAGCTAACAGTAGTAAATTCAATGAGTTAGCTCAAATTCTTCGGGGATAGTCAGGTGTCTTCACATCGATTTTAAGTCTAGCAGACTACAGATTTAACGGCAATAATAGTTCACCCACAGTTCTCATTTGAAAGCACTTACTTACTTAATTACTCCGCTGGCTCAGCGACCCAAAGTGGATCTTGGCCTCCGAAACGAGAGTCTTCCATCGCTCCCTGTCCTGCGCTATTTCTTGCCAATTGTTGACTTGAAGTTCGCGCAGGTCAGCTTCCGCCGTGTCCTTCCAGCGATACCTGGGCCGCCCCACCGGCCTTCGACCGGTTGGGCCCAACCAGTCGAAAGCACTTGGTTTGACAAAATTTTTTTTGTAAAAATATTTGTTTCTTAGCCAATCACATTATGAGATTAATGAATTTAACTTATCAGACATATTACTTAGTTAGACATTCGTTTAAGAGGAAAGGGTACCGGGGGCTCTTTCCATACAAACTATTACAAACGTAGTCGACTGTATTCTCCCTGGATAATGACACTAAAATATTTTTGGTGCATAAAACTTATAACTGCCATTAAGGCATTTAAGGCTACAAAGACAAAAGCGTTTTAGATGACCCGCCCGATTGTGTTGTTTGTCCAATTGGCCGTGTTAACTACAATCTCTAGTGAAATTTTAGAAAAATATTATAAATACTACCAACCAACCAATCAATTCTACCAATTCCAATTTCTAATTTATTTACCAATTCTGTATGATTAATTTGCATTAGATCACTTCGACATTTTGACAGATAACTTAGACCTTTGCTTTGACTGTGATACCAAACTATCAGCCAATGATAAGTCTGCTATCTGCGACGAGTCCTAAAACCAGGTTTGTGAACAATAGGTAGGTACAAGTACAGACATTATTAAGCTGGAAACGGAAGGAGAAATTATTTTTAAACTGAAAACTTTTAGTTAATTCAATTAAGCTTTAAAATATCTCGACGAAGTTCCAAAGTTTTAATCTGGGATTACGACAAGAAGGGTGATTCCTTGCATTCGTGATAAAAATTTACAAAGTGAGAAATTCTGAAATCCTTAAAGAATATAATTTTTATGTTGGGGGGACGGCTTGGAGGACGGGGTTTTTTGTTTTTGATGTTTACGTGTTTAATTTTTTTCCTTGTTTGTGCCTGTGTTTAATGTTTAGTTTTAGTTACTAAATATTTTGACCGACTTGACATTGTTTTTTTTTAATTTTGACATTTTATTTTACTATTTGTTTTAATTTTTTGTAATTATTTGTTTTTTTCTATAATAAACTAGCGACCCGCCCCGGCTTCGCACGGCTATATTATGCATGTATTATACATATAAACCTTTCTCTTGAATCACTCTATCTATTAAAAAAACCGCATCAAAATCCGTTGCGTAGTTTTAAAGATTTAAGCGTACATGGGGATATAGGGACAGAGAAAGCGACTTTGTTTTATACTATGTAGTGATAGTGATGATATCGTTAGATTGTCCTTATATACTTGCATATGTAGTTAAAGCTATTTATTGTTGGCAAAATTAGACTAATTACGAGTGTACCTAAATACGATTTTTTTTCTATGCTAAATAGAGTCGCATTTCACCTCATCTCACCTATAACCTCGAGGATGAGGTCGAGAATAATAGCATGCTCGCCTAGAAGAAGTAGAAGGTTCATTCTATGAAGACTCCGTCTATATTTATTATAGTCTTGGGGGAACAGCGACGCTATACGACGATAGATTTAGTATTGAAAAAGCAAGCAAGAAAGCAGTCACATTACCAATTAGCTGAACCCCACGTGACCTTGAGTAATGTTCCCTGATTCTGTTTTTTTAAACAATATACTATACAATATAAAAAAATAACAAAATAGGTAAATACAAATAAAATTATTTATTTAACATCATTTATTCTATTCTATTTCCTTATTAACTTATATAATTATTTTGCTATTTTATTTATTTATTGTTTGGGTGTGTATGCGGGAGCTTGAGATGACGCACGACGGCAACGGGTTTGACCGGAAGACCAGCGCTGCAGCCAAGTTATGCTTGACTGTGGCTTACAGCTGAGGTCGACCCATTTGGGCAGCACATGGCTTTTTAAATATTCTTAAGTTTAATGTATGTTTTTTACATAATTCTTCGCTGTTTAAGTTACCTATTTCTTAGTGTGTGTTAATTTAAAAGTTGTCGTGTGCCTGTACCAAATAAATGTTTTTCTTTCTTTCTTTCTTTCTTTCTAAATACTATATTTTTTACAGATATGCGAATGAGCTCTGGGTCACGTGGGGTTCAGCTAATTAGTAATGTGACTGTACTTACGGAAAAAAGTTCGTATATTTTCCGATCTTATAAGGATGGATGAGATAGATTGGGTTAGGTGATTCAATCTACCTACATAGTTGCCTACGAATCGAAACGTATAAGAATAAACAGCAAAGTCAGCAAGTTTTCTATTCGTTGGATCCCACGTTCCGTTTAATTCGCACTAGGTATTATTTGTACTTTAAACAAATGTTTCAAATTGGCTGGGTTTGTGTTTCAAAATTATCAAGACCTTTCATTTGATACCCAAAAGACGTCTTACAATTTTTTTGACGTGATAACGTTTTTTAATCGATGAACAACGTACTGCACTCACAAAAAATTGTCATGTTACGGGAACGTGAGTGAGCGTTATTGACAAGGTTACCATAGCAATGATAATTCGTTGCTATGGTTACCATCAATGTTTTTTACGACGTTATCACGTAAAATTATCGTCCGTCAACTGACTATTTTTTTTTTTTTACTAGATGCCCGGTAGATGGCGCTATATTGATTATATTATGACGTCACATAACCTATAAGCGGACAATCAAGACACTTATAACGATACTTCCTTTGCCAAATTGTGATAAGTAGTTTAGATGTTATGCGGGAACAAAAACACACATGCGGGTCAAACAAACCCGTTTTGCTACATACTCCAGGGTTTCCCAAACTTATTTTGTCTACTGCCCACTTTGAGGATATTTTTTTTGACGCCCTCATTTTTTCACCTTCATAACATAAAATTAAATTAATTATTGTAAGTTATATTAGGGGAGATTAAACATCACTACATAGTATAAAACAAAGTCGCTTTCTCTGTTCCTATATCCCTTTGTATGCTTAAATCTTTAAAACTACACAACGAATTTTGATGCGGTTTTTTTTAATAGATTGAGTGATTCAAGATGAAGGTTTATATGTATAATACATGCATAGTATAGCCGAGCGAAGCCGGGGCGGGTCGCTAGTTAATTCTAAATGAGACTTTTCCTATTACCCACAAGAGTTAACTTGAAACCTGAGCGCAGTAGGTAGGTAGTACATAACACACCCATTTTTTTGGGTCTCTTACCCTTTAGGCCTGCAGCACCCACAAGGGGGCATTATCGCCCACTTTGGGAAAAGCTGCCGTAGTCGGATAATTAAGAAGAGGCTTCTCATCCTACAATAATTTCGCTTCCTTAACACCACAAATTCGATTTACCTATCGTATTTAGATAAATCAAATCACAAAATAAACAATAGGCCACTAACGAAGTTCAGTTCAAGTTACGCCGCGCCGCCCGTAGATAGGGCTTGTTCATCTAAATTCAGCTGTGCGTCGTCAACTATGGTTCATTGTTTCAGCGTTTCAGTTTCAAGTAAAGAGCTCCTTGGCACAAATTGCAAACACGAAACTACGTTGAGAGATCTAATTAGGGCTTGTCGTAAGCAACGCCAACCATCAAGCTTCATTTGTTAAACCAACTGTGTTTTTTCGATCTTCATTAGTTTTTTCCCGATTTTAAACAGTTTTGGTTTTTCACCTATGTTTTGAGTATGTCTATATTAATGGACTTGCGCCAGAGAGACTAAACCCAGTAGTTCTATCAAACGAACCATCGTTATAATAATATCCAATTGTAATAGAGTAAATAATTATCAATATCTATGAGGGTAACCAAAGGGCTGGATGCTACTTTGGCCAAAGGATCGGGATTGCCATCCAAAAAGGCCAGAAAGTCCTTCGGGCCTGAAGGCCCTGAAAAACATATTCAGATTTTTAATATAATTTTTTGCATTAAATTATTGAAACGTATTGTAAATAACTTTTGCGGAAACAAATAAATAAATCCAAGTCATATAAGACTTGGTTATTTTTAGACCAAAAATTATCTCAAATTTTCTGACCACAGCATTGGCGCCGCTCGCGCTGCTTTAAACTTGCGGCTTGACTCTCTGCTTGATCGTGTCCAAGACCCTTAGGGCATAAAGATAAATATCATCCCTGAATTCACAGTAAGGTAAAGTAAGGAGCAAGGTGAGGAGTGTTTGTAAATCGTACGTTGCGTGTAACAGAATATGTATGTTCCTCCGGCTATTAGAATGCAAAACGACTGGGTTTCGGGTTACATTACCAACGCTAGACTGCCACTGGTTTGTATTCTGCCCGTCTTACAACCTGGGCCTTGATTTTAATGGGTAGGTGTTGATTATATTGGTGGGAATTGTGGTCTATTTAATATGAATGTATATATTTCGTGTCTTTATTTGTTTGCCTTTAAGTCCTATACAAGTGTGTTACCCAACTTATTGTTCTCTTATTGTTTCTTATTTGTGTCTATCTATGTCGTGTGTTTGTTCGAATAAATCACTACATAGTATAAAACAAAGTCGCTTTCTCTGTCCCTATATCCCTTTGTATGCTTAAATCCTTAAAACTACGCAACGGGTTTTG
Source organism: Idaea aversata (assembly GCA_907269075.1). Classification (NCBI taxonomy): domain Eukaryota; kingdom Metazoa; phylum Arthropoda; class Insecta; order Lepidoptera; family Geometridae; genus Idaea; species Idaea aversata. The sequence continues at coordinate 5,802,908 of OU026100.1, forward strand.
ATGCGGTTTTTTAATAGATAAAGTGATTCAAGAGGAAGGTTTATATGTATAATACATGCATAATTTAGCCGTGCGAAGCCAGTACGGGTCGCTAGTTATATTATAATTCTAACTTCGACAATTGTGATATCGAATATCACGTCCCTGTAAGTTTAATACGAATGCAAGCTACCACGAAATACTTTTAAAATGCTATAGCCATGCAATCTCGAATACCCAAAAGTCGCAATTAATTCCTCATTATAATAAGAGACATTCCAATGACATTTTTTGATGGAATTCTCGTTCCGAAGTATACCTACGTGTTTTCATACCTTAAATTGCAATAAAATAATATGTTATTCATTTCAATCGTTTGAATGGTTTGGCTTACGTGCAAAAATCGCATTGAAGCAATTATTTACACAAAAAACTTATAAATTAAATGGTTTTTTTTTTGACGGAGAGAAAATCCTTACAGATACCTGCCATCCCGGGGTGACGACGGGTATTGTCGGAGTCAAACCGACTAAAACTCTCCTATGACTCTCCTCGGTATAGCTTGAAGACCCGGGGCCTCATTTGAACTCTCCGGGGCTCCCTGCCCCGCGTTAATTCCAGGGAAACCTTCCTCCAGTTTCCACAAATGATGGCACGGGGCCACCCTTTATGGAAACTCGTATACCTGGGGTTAAAAAGTCTCCGCCCAGTGTAACGTAGCATGTTAGGAACGCAGTTTATTTCTCGTAGACAGGTGAAGTGTTCATACAAAAACATGAGTCTCTGCCGTCCAGTATCGAAACGGTCATGAAATATGGAAACCCTTATCTAAATCAAAATGTTCCCAATTAATCACAGTGACAAGCATACAATGCTGAGACCTTACCACGAATTGTTTACGCACTAATTACGTTTGCGACAGCCAGAGGATCGAAAAGAAACCAAAATTACTTAAGACAGAATTTAATAACTAATTAATTATAATTATTACAATTATTGATGCGAGACCTAATCGAAGTATGATATAGGAATGCGTATTGAGACACGGCACGAGGCTAAGTTGAATTGGGGTCAACGCGGAGTCAGCGGTTTACACTAGGTTAATAAATTTAGAGATCCGCGGTGGCAACGATTGAGATAGTGCAGGGTTCCGTAATTCACTCTATCAATTTTTTTTTAAATTGAAATCGATTAATAAGCGAGGCAAGATAGTATCTCTGTTTAGTGTGAACATACCAGACGTTCGAACTAAGCGCTTTGCTTCGTCATTCCTTATTCGTACTGCAAGGGAATGGAATCGGTTGCCTGCGTTCGTCTTTCCTGACGTGTACATAGTGTACAATTTGAGGGTCTTCAAGTCGAGTGAATCTAGGTATCTTCTAGGATGGCATGTTACATCTTAGGCCGCATCGTCACATACCATCAGGCAGGTGTGATAGTGGTCAAACGCTGACCTATCATAGGAAAAAAAAGAAGTGTGATCAAATTATTTTGTATAGATAGCCGAAATATATAGCGCGATAGAGACAAGAGTTTTTTTTACGCAAAGCAGGCTTTCATTTGACTTCATCTCACCTGGGGATGGGAAGCGAGCGACGATAAGAGCGAGGATGTAGCATGCTCGCCTAGAAGGAGAACTAACTGCAAGAGAGTTAAGGCCGCTGCATAAGTAACGGGATAAAACCTCGGACGGGGCGGGGCGTGACGTGCATTGTTCATAAAACATAACGTGATCTTCCGAAAATATCACGTTCCGTCCGGCACGGGAAAAATCCCGTCACGTATGCAGCGACCTTTACTGATTTATATTATCTATCCCGCGGCTCTTTATTATTTAATTTTAGTCTTAAAATTTCAAATTAAATACTCAATGCGGTACGTTTTAACAACTCGTGGTAAAGGTACAGAATCGCAGAGAAAAATCCATTTAAAACAGTGACACGCTTTGCATTGCTGCGGTAACATTACTTTTACAGTGATTAAACAAACTGTAACGTGCATTCTAAAACAAAGTCAGATAAAATATGATGTATTGTTATGGAAACTTCATTCTGTAATGCAGTTAGGATCGCACGGTCGGACGTGTCAGAGAAAACCGGCCAAGCGCGAGTCGGACTTGCAAACGAAAGGTTCCGTACCATTATATTCTGTTTTTAACCTCCGACGTAAAAACGACGGGGGTGTTATAAGTTTGACGTATCTGTGTGAGTGTGTGTGTCTCTGTGACACCGTAGCTCCGGAATGGATGAACCGATTTTGATTTTATTTGTCAGTATTTGTTATTATAGCAATAGAAATACATAATCTGTTGTGTGCGGGGTAACGCTGCCTGCATATTGTCCAGCTTTGCACCGGAAACGTTGGGGAGGGGTCTATTTGATTAGGGTTAGGTTAATATTATTATTTTTTATATTTTTGTGTGTGTGGTTTAATTGTATGTTAAGATTTGTGCTTAATTTGTTTTTTGTTATAATTAATATTTTATCTGTTAAAATTTTAACTGTCTAGCTATCATGGTTCACGAGAGACAGCCTGGTGACAGACAGACAGTGGAAACTTAGTAATATGGTCCCGTTTTAACCTTTTGGTTACAGAACCCTAAAAACTACATAGTTTGTACGAAACCGGCACAGATACATACTTTAAAAAAGTTTTCATTAACATGATTAAATATATAAAAAAAAGTGGTTGCCTGTAAAGTCGGTATACGGGCGAAAGTTTTACGTGACAACAACTGTGCTCGAGTGGAAGGGACGCGTGCCTTTCACTTTTTATGTCTGTCTCTCTCGCTCTTAGGCGGGCTAACCATGCCCGCGTGCCTCTCACTCGCTCTCATTGTGAGCGCATAACGTCAGCGGAGCGTAACGCAGTTTCTTGAAGTGTCACCCGGCAAACCAATTTATAAAACGTTGTCACGTCAATAACTCTACTCTAGAATGATATGTATATTCAATGCCTTTTTACAACAACTTCTTATATTTTATTCCGACTTTTTATCACCTTTTTTTCGCATGTCGTCGCCTCGCCTCCCACACAATCTGCGCCACGTGTGCGTACATCCTTTATATTTCAGACTTTCAGTGATATTTTTTGCTGAAGCCTGACCCAGATTTACTGTACACTGTCTAATAATGTTGTTTTCCACTGACGGCACACATTCCATGAGTATTTCTGAATACAACCGTAGGTAAGCTCGGTGTTTGGGAACCTCTACCTTTGTAGGGTAGAGAGGAATAACTTTGTAAGCATATACTTACTTTTAAAAAGGTTAAATGTATTGTTATAGAGTGAAATTGGACAGTGTAGAAGCCAAGTGATCCAACTGACATTATGGTCAAAATTGAGTTAAGTTATTCGCATTAAATAATAAGATATAAAATTTTTGGTTTTTTTTTGCCCTATAATCTGAAAACATTACAAAAATTCATTCAGAAACATGGACGTAATAAGCAAAAATGCGTTTTGCTTCATATCTCGAAACTTAGAATAAGGCAGTTGGATCACTTGGCTTCTACATGAATAGTGTAGAAGCCAAGTACTTAATTCAAGTGATATTATGGTCAAAATTGAGTTAAGTTTTAAAAATACATTAAAACTGTATTCGCATTACGGAATAGAATAATAAGAAAAAAATTTTGTCCTAGTAGGTCTTGTATTACGTATTACGGTATTACGGCCGCATAATTGCAGACACACCGTAGAGCTCCAAAACGGCTGTTATAAGAATTGCCTGCTTTAGGCTGCTGCTCGTCTGCTTTATGTGAAGTTAAAAGTCTTCTAACCCATCACTTATTCAAACAAAAATTATTAGAATGCAAACATTCCAATAATTGTAATTTTCGAACTCTACTGAAGGCTGCAATTATGCAGCCGATTGAACGTCGAATTTGCACCAAAAGGGTTTTCAAATGAAAAAATTATGTGCTCTAATTAACATTGCTCTAACGATGAAGTAAATCATCATGATGAAACCTGCGGCTTGGTTGTTTGTCACACTCAATAGATTTACCTACTGCTAACGTTAGGTACCCGCATACCGCAACGCATTCTGCACCAGTCATTCAAACAAAACTGAATAAATCGAATAATCAAGATAGGTAGGAGTAATTATGCAATGAAATCATCGAATATTTAATTTTATTCCTAAATAGGTAGGTAAGTATTATTTTAATTACAATCATTTATACAGGGTTATTGGAAATTATACTAGCAAGCCGTTGAGAGCTACTTCTGTGCACCTTCACAAACAACTTTTGTTCTACAACTTTTGGAAATTCGATCATTTTTTTCGAAAATTTTGAGGTTAGGTTTACCTGAAAATCAGCTGTTCCTTACACGGAGAGGTCATTAACCTTAAAATTTTACTTATTTTCTAAGTTTTATCTACCTACTGTTCTTAGTCTGAATGACCTTTGTTTTAAAAAAACAGCGGTTTTTCGAATTTACATAACCTCAAAATTTTCATTTTTTTTTCGAATTTCCAAAAGTCGTAGAACAAAAGCTGTTTGTTAAGGTGCACAGAAGTAGCCCTTAACGGCTTGCTAGTATAATTTCCAATAACCCTGTATAACGAGGAAGGTAATTGAAACATGAAGTTGGAAGTCAAAAATGGTTGTCTGTAAAGTCGGTTTACGGACGATTATTTTACGTGATAACGTCATAAGAAAACGATAAAAAAATGTTTTATTTTTCATTCATATATTTTTTTTTCCTTTTTCTTCTTTTGTTTTCCCTTATTTCTTTTATATAAGTCTTCTATTCGTCTCGTCACAATAACACAAGCCCAGATTAGCGATATTATTATCAAACAAACACGTGACCCGTGAGGTTTACCATGACGCCGTCGTGTTCCAGTACCATGACTCGTCATGGTACCGGAACATTACACTTTTTTGTGAATGCATGTGTTCCATTTATGAGACGTTATCTCGTCAAAAAATACCAAGAAAACATTTTATAAACCCCTTACAAAAGATTTTATCTTGTAAATTTCAATTTGTTAAGTTATGATTCTACAGGCAATTTGTAAGCTTTGACAAGACTTAATGGGTAGGTAAATTAGGCGTCTCAAGAGCCGTTTGTTATTGTGTAAAATGTCTCCGAACAGATTCAAAATATAATTTATTTTAGCTACACTATGTTAGTAACTGAAGTTGGTTTAAAAGCTACACTAGTGATAATATTTTGTGTCCAGATGCCTAACAGCAGACGGTACTAGTAGGTATGCATAGCAAACTGTAGGGCACATGGGCACAATGCACTTTTAGCACTTTTTACGGTTCCGTACCTCGAAAGAAAAAAACGGAACCCTTTTTTTTTGTATTTATAATAATAAATAGTTTATTTTCAAAAAAAGAATTAAAATGATACAGTACATAAATCTTTGATCACCAAACTAGGTCAACCTGTATCTTGGGGATCACCTTCCTAATTGTTACACTTGAGTATCTTACAATTCTACAAATCACAACTTTACAATAATTAAATACATATAAAGTATATTATATAAAATTAAGTATATTAGAATGAAGTTATTAAACTATACTAATATTACATTGCCAGTTAAATACACCAAAAAAATAAATAAATAATTCAGTTCCAGTATTTACTACGAGTAGGTAAAACTGAACAAGAACAATTTTAAAGTTTTTTTGTTTCTATGTTATTTGTTACTGTACACAATGTGTCGTGTATTTGTTTATGTGAAGAACAGTTAAAGGATCAACCCTTATAGGATCACTTTGTTGTTCGTCCGTCTGTCTGTCTGTCAAGACCCTTTTTTAGTTTAGCATATTTTATTACTTTTTTAATTTGTTGAAACTGCATGGCAAACCTACAAAATATACCTTTTGGCAATACAAACTATGACTAAACGCAACTTTGGCGATAAAAGCCCTTGACAAAATACAACCTTGGCGAAAAAATATTTTAACTAACTCACAATCTTGTCTTTCTTAGTTAATTTACTGGCATATTTTTAACAGACTCAGCATCTTTTAATTCAAGTTCTTTACAAAATTAACTACCTACTTTTAAACAATACCTAGGCAGTATTTTTTCCTCGCATTTAACATAATAGTCTAGTTCAATGACTTGGCCTTTCATGCCTCCTTGAAGGTCTGGTAAAAATAAGAGTCTAAAGAAATTCAGGCTTAGGTATAATGTAAAAATCGTGTCACAAATAAGGGTGGCAACAGACTGGTCGATAGCTCGGTGATAGTTTGCATATGAAGTCCGAAGCTCATTTTCTGTTTCTTTTCAAATTTCCCTAGTGAGCGAGCAAAAGCCTTTGGAAATTTTGGCATAGTAACCTAAAATGCCTCCGTGTATTTCGAGACCCATGCCAATCACGTCCACTGCTAGATATAGGCCTCCCCCATACGACGGCACAAACAGCGGTCCTGAGCCGCCTCCATCCACCGAGGGTATTACGGCGAACAAATAATGCCTTCACATCGAACCGCTAAAGCATCTCGGAAACGTGACGAAACGAGACGCTTTAGAGGTTCAGTGTGAGGGCATTATTTGTTGGCCGTAATGCCATTTATCGATATGTATGGGTCTCGAAATGCACCGCTCATTTTTGTAAAACCATAGGACAATACATTTTGTTAAATATCCTGTTTCCGTGACGCTTTAGAGGTTCGATGTGAAGACAATATTTGTTCACTGTAATGCTCTCTATCGATTGGCATGAGTCTCAAAATGCACCGCGCAAAAAAACACTATGCCAAGCTCCCATACTAAATGTCCGGACCCCTTTTTTATGCAACAACATAGCTTCAGCCAGCCAGTGTCAAAATAATCTTGCCTTTCTTTTTTTCCTTCCTTCGCTAAAAACAGACACGCTCTGAAACGAAACCTCGTCTTGGCATCGCTGAAAAATGTCAAATATCATTTGAGCTGTTTTGTGTTCACTTCACTTTTGCACCATAATTGAACTAAAATAAAATATATAAAATGTCACCTAAATTATGAAATTTAACTCACATTGTATGATGTGAGTTTTCCTATTTCTAACAGGGCTGCAATAACTTTCTCGTCCTGCTATTGGTTAGTAAGTATGTTCTTGGCCATTGGTCGATAGAAAAGTCTACCGTCTGTTCTTACCCTAAGATGTTTAGAATTTCCACCAAACCCCAGTGTTTCCGAGTTCGCATGACTGGGTTTTTTCTCTTCAAGGGTAAACTATTTCTTAGTAAAATGTATACGGTTTCAATGCGTGAAACTTTACTGAAGTAGGTTCAATAAACAGAAGTTTTTGTAGGTATTTGAATACAATGCTGCCTTTGTGTAGATTATCTATCTACTTTTCAGATACTATATATTTTTGGTTTTGTCAGAAAATAGTTATTTGTCTTAGAAAGATATAGTAGGTACACGTCGGAAAAATATAGTAGGTAAACTATAGTAGGTAAATATAGTAGGTTACCTAAATACCTATTTTAAAATGTTCAGCATTTTCATAATTTCCTTTCCGTATTTTGTGGCATACAATTCGCGTAATTTAATAAGTATAAAATAAGTGCTATGCGCAAGATTTCTTTGCTCGAATCAGATTTGCATCAAATGTGATTTTTTACTTAGTCTGGATTGTTCCACCGCTGAACAAAGGCCTCCATACTAAGTAAAGTGTCTGAAATATAGTATTTTTGCGTACTATATTGCAAATAGTATATAGAGATATACAATACAAATTTAGTGTATATTATACGGTTGGCAACCCTAAGAGAACGTACACCTGCCGGGAAACAAAACATTCACCCTATTTCATCGGGTTGCAATGCAAGATGAAACCCATCGATGAGACACATCTAAAAAACAGGGTCTTCTGAGCTGAATCTCGAGGGTTCCGAGGTCGGCCTTACAAACATAAATTAATTCGGCCACGGGCGTATAATGAATCATACCTGGGAAATGATATAAATACCTATATTTATGTATATTGTATTAGTATTGGTATTGTATATTTTTTATTCCCACAAAAGGCATGAACAAAATGTATGGTCACTATGATTACTTAAATGTAATCATAGTGACCATACGTATTGTTTTGCTTAATCCGGCACCATATGCCACCGTTTTTGTTGAACTTTTTTTTTAAATGTGTTGTCCTGACTGACTGACTGACTGACGGATCAACGCACAACCTTAACCGCTGATCATAGAGACCTGAAACTTGGAGGGTGTGTTCTTTGTGCGACGTAGGCATGCTTTAAGAAATAATTTTCCGAAATTCTACTCCTAAGGGGGTGAAAAAGGGGGACAAAGTTTGTATGGGACAACGTGATTGCTTGGTCCTTTTTCGACTTCTACGCGGACGAAGTCGCGGGCAAAAGCTAGTCTATAATATAGTTGGACATTATTTTAGTTGGACAATTTGGACATCTATATAGTTAGACCTTTTTCTGGTTGGACTTTTCAATGCTTGAAGATAATTATTCTCTTGGACATTTTTTTTGTTGGACATAGTCAGTCATATAGTATAATCCAGACTAAGAAGCAAAGTAGATATACTTACCTACTTACCTACATATATAGGTGCACAATCCTATCCTATCCTACTAATATTATAAACGTGAAAGTTTGTATGTATGGATGTCCGGATGTCTGTATGTATGGATGTTTGTTACTCTTTAACGCAAAAACTACTGAATGGATTTTAATGAAACTTTACAATAATAAAGCTTATACATCAGAATAGAACAAAAGCTATAATTTATAAAGATATTGTTTGAATTGTCCAAAATATAACAATTAGTGTCGAAAACTTGACATCTGTCACTTTGACATCCGTCACTTTGACATCCGTCACTTTGACATCTGTCAAATGTCACTAAAATCTGTGAAATTGCTCAGCGTTCTGTTTTCACATTTATGCTGATTAAAAGCTACTTAATTTTCGTCATATATTTCACGGGATCGCGGGATCGATCGGGACTAAAGCGGGTGAAACCGTGGGGCGCAGCTAGTATGTTATACACAACACGAAAGAATACTAAAAGAAAGAAACTAATATCTAAGGATGGGTATAGTGTATAGAGTAGACATGGGGCGGGTAGTGGTTTTGCCGGGTACTCGCTGAACGGGTACCCGACACATTCTGCGCCGGGTACTCGTGGGTACCCGGCGGGTACGTATCGGCGATATATCTATGCACACCATCTAGTTACGCCTGTTCTCAGAAGCAGGGCTAATTTATGACAAGAAACGCAGTCGCCTAAATGCTAACCGCGCAGAAAAATTGGCGTTTTTACATCACAACTTACCCATCTTAAATTACCAATATTAAAATAAAATATATATTTAGTTTTTTTAGTTCTTCCTGATAAATTAGTGAGCAAAACATAATTATAATGATTACCGTTTGTGTTCAGCATAATAAATAATTTAAAAAGTGTAATATGTTTCATTATTTTTGGTCTATCAAATTACCCGGCAGAGCCGGATACCCGGCACCATTACCCGGTACCCGGCCGGATCCTAAAAAAAGTGCCGGATCCGCCGGGTACCGGATCCAAACCGGGTACCCGCCCCATGTCTAGTATAGAGACTTATATTACAGCTAGCCTAAGTTAAGTTAGCCTAAGTTATTGCGACAGATTTTTTCCCAAACAAATTAATTCATGAAAATTTACAAAGTACTTACCTATTAGACCGAAACACTAAACTTTAATATTTATATGAAAAACCCTACACTATATTTTATATCATGGAACATCATAAACTTAATTTAATAGTGGAGATCTAGGAGGGTTGCACTAAAGCCAAATATTTTACGATAATCGGAGCGTAAAATAATTCCCCTTTATTTTTCGGAGATAAAATAATAATTCGACCTTAACTTTATTATACCTGACAGCTTTATTTTATACTTGATAGTAAATTTTATATTAGGGTATATTGTTTTTAAAATGTACAGTATGCGTCATAAGTCCACTATCAGTTTGCGACGATAATACTATAAACAAGTATTGGACTTACGACCTTCTTCTCATAGACGTTACGCACTGATTAGTGAAAAGAACCCATGGATGTGACTTTAGTTGCTCCATTTCAAATAATACTTTCAAATATTTGTAATATTGACCTTTGTGAGCGTGATCACATGAAAAAAACCTCATGAGTTTCTTGTGCCTTCTTTTCATTTGTGGGCGCGTTCTTAGATTTTAAGACGTTTCTATGTGATCTGTATACAAATGTGAATAGAAATTTTTGACTTTGCCTTTGACACAAACATAAATTCTTGAATTAAAAGCACTCAGTGTGATTTTTATTTTCAACATGTTAGCTGTCTTTAGTTGGCCGAGTGGTATAAGCCGCTACCTAATACACCAACCGACGTGGGTTCGATCCACAGGTTACATTGTAATAATGTTTAAATATTGCTGCACAGGATTGTAAACGTTACGGTGCCAGTGTACTTTTGAACGTTGATTGTACTTTGCGAATTTCCAGCAAAATTGTTTGTTTTTCTCATCCGTGAACTACAAAGAAAACTGCATTTGCTAATTGAAACCACATGCTTCTTGCTAATTAGAACATACTACACTACTAGACTAATGGAAAAAACCTACATTAGTATCCTTTATTATGAAGGTACATAGAAGATTTGAAAAAGCATTTTCTTTTTGTTCTATGGATAAATAAATAGGTTTTAAAATTGCCCATTTCACTGTATCATACTATGAACGACCCCTGGCACAGCCAAGTGCACTGAAAAAATATGAAAAGAAACCCCTGGTCCACCCAGCAATCTTAAGATGGACCACTGGAAAAAGAAGAAAACTTGCCACTGGTATACAGTCACAATTGCAGACCCACCGTAGAGTTCATTCTAAGAATTTTTGTTTGATAAATTCATGAACGACTTTGAACTTCAACTAAAGCAGGTGCCTAGAATCTTGCTTGTGTTGAAAACATTCTTATAACATCCGTTTTGGAGCTCTACGGTGGGTTTGCAATTATGCAGCCGACCGTACATCCAAGTGAAATCTGTTGGTGGACCAAAGCCAGGGTGCAAACGTAATGCGAACTGACGAATTTGTAAGATTTTTTTTATAAAAATAGCTAGCATGAAAAAGTTCCTAAGATATTTTTTTTGTTAAGAGGAAAGGGTACCGGGGGCTTTCTCCATACAAACTATTACAAACGTAGTCGACTGTTTTCTCCTTGGAGAATGACACTAGAGCAAATATTTTAGGTGCATAAAACTTATAACTGCCATGACCATGCCCCTATATTTTTTTTTTTTTTTTAATATTTTTAATTTTAATTTTTATGATAATTAGAAAATGAAAAAACCCAAAACATAGGGGCATAATCATGGCAGTTATAGGTTTTATAGCACAAAAATACTTGTGCTAGTGTCAGGAGAAAACAGTCGACTACGTTTGTACGGAGAGAGCGCAGATACCCTTAAGGTTTCAGCTGCACGCGGGATCCATCAAATCTTGAAACCAGCTACTAAGTAATAAAAACAATACAATATAAATTTAAGTAATGCAATCATAACAAAAGCAGACGTAAAATAACGTAATAGCAAGAAAATAACAAATTCAATATAAAAATAGCTGAAGTAGAACGTTTCAGCCATAACTTCATTGTACCCGTCGAAGTTATTTTGATCCCTTCCATAATCATAATAATAACGTTCGGTGTTACAGCAGTTTATCCCAAGAAATGACCAAATGACCTTAAATAATTAATATCTAAAGTTAAAAGGGAAAAAGATGCAATGGTTGAAATCTAAAGACTCAAAGGGCATAAAGCAAATATTACGCGGAAAGCATGTTGAAAGGTTTCAATATGTCCTCTATAAATAAATATAAATATTGCAGGACACTCCACACATCGCCATCTAGCCCCAAGCTAAGTAACTAGACTTGTGTTATGGGTGCTAGACAACGGATATACTTTTCTTTTGTAAATATATACTTATAATACATAGAAACAACCAGACCACAGACCAATATCTAAGCATAAATACTTGTCTGAGGCGGGAATCGAACCCGCGACCCTGTGTTTGGCAGTCCGGCATGGTGACCATTGTGCCAACTGGGTGTAAGAGCAAATAAGAGCAAAGTAAATAAAAGTGCTTATAATATAGTCAGCTATTATTAACACATTTTACTATTATAAATCACTAGCTGCGCGCCGCGGTTTGACCTGCGTTAGGCTGCTTGTCCACAGGATATCTATGGGCCTTTGTTGCCTGCAATAAATTAATTATTTTTATTACAAACTACACTTTCCCACTGCTGAGGAAAGGCTACTCAACCTTTCTTCCATTGATCGCCATTTGTAGCTATTGTACATCAAGTACTCCTATAGGAGTCAAAATAGTCCCTCCATCGCCGTTATTTTAGCTCATCGTTCATCTGACATGCGGCAGACATGTCCAGTTGTTTAGCAGTATTCTGGAAGACGTCTTTTTGCAATAAATAGTAAATAAAATCTATACTATACAGGGTTATTGGTAATTATGCTAGCAAGCAGTTGAGGGCTACTTCTGTACACCTTAACAAACAACTTTTGTTCTACGACTTTTGGAAATTCGAAGAAATAAGATAATTTTGAGGTTATGTAATTTCGAATAACAGCAGATTTTTTTAAAATAAAAGTCATTCAGACTAAGAGAGTCGATAAAACTTAAAAAATAAGTAAAATTTTAAGGTTAATGACCTCTCCGTGTAAGGAACAGCTGATTTTCAGGTAAACCTAACCTCAAAATTATCATTTTTTTTTCGAATTTACAAAAGTCGTAGAACAAAAATGGTTTGTTAAGGTGCACAGAAGTAGCCCTCGACGGCTTGCTAGTATAATTACCAATAACCCTGTATAATAAAGCTGAAGAGTTTGTTTGTTTGAACGCGCTAATCTCATGAACTACTGGTTCGAATTGAAAAATTATTTTTGTGTTGGATAGTCTATTTTTCGAGGAAGGCTATATGCTATTTTATATTTCGAGTTACGCGGGTGAAATCGCGGGGCGTAGCTAGTATTACATATGTGAAAGTTTATGTGTGTGTCCAATAAAGTCCAATTGCAATGAAACTCGGTATGTAGATAGTTTAGTGACATGGATTAATGAACTGGCTTTAAATCCCGATATTCACGAAACTGCGAGACGCAGCTAGTTATCCATAAATATTTGTTTGATGCGAAAACCAAACTTGCAGCCTTTTACGTCACAGGCAGAAAGCTCGCCTACCACGCCACATAGGTCTTTCAAAACATCTCCACATTCTTGCGACCTGGAATGTCGGACTAATTCTCAACTCTTGAGTTCCATTATGATAATCTTACTAAAGGAAAGGGCTCTGGTTCGTATAATTAAAGGTTCCTCCATTAGACACATCTGGTCCGGGCCTCGAAAAATGAAGCATTAGTTTTCCTATTAACATTAATGAAGTTAGCTTAGGGACGGATGGCAAGGGAGTCATATTGGAGATAGGTTTGTTTTTACGTTTATTCTATACTAGCTGCGCTCCGCGGTTTTACCCGCGTAAATCCAGATCCCGTGGGAATATCAAAATGAAAAGTAGCCTAAAGCCCTTTTTTTGTGTCCTTCATCGGCTCATCTTTTTCTTTTGTTTCTTACCTATTCGTCTTTATTTTTTATATTTTTATAATATTTATATAGCGTTGTGGTTACTGTTAGACTCACATCAAAATTCCTTTTACTTTCTATGTTTTATATGCGTGGAACTCTGTAATTGGCTTTCTATTGTTGTACTGTTTATATAATTATGTATTAGCTGATGAGTTTCCTAAAATAAATAAATTAAATTAAATAGCCTTTCTCGATAAATGGACTATCCAACACAAAAATATTTTTTCAATTCGAACTATAGTTCCTGAGATTAGTGCGTTCAAACAAACAATCAAACGAACAAACAAACTCTTCAGCTTTATAATAATAGTATAGATTCGCTGTTGCTGGTAGCTGGTAGTTTTGTTTTATAATTATACTAAAACCTTCCTCGAGAACCACTGGAGAACCACTGGTGAAAACAGCATGAAAATCAGTGTAGTAGTTTTTAAGTTTATTTAAAGTTATATCATGCAGTTGTATGATTCCGAATAAATATAGAATTTTGACTTTGACTTATAGAATAGACAAACAGACGCGGCGGAGGACTTTGTTTATAATATGTAGTGATAGTGAAGTGCCTAGATCCCGATCCCGATTCCGCGAGATATCAGAATTAAAAAGTAGCCTATTTGTTAATCCAGGTTATCCAGTTATCTACTTACCGAGTTTCATCGCAATCAGTTCAGTAGTTTTTGCGTGAAGGAGTAACAAACATACACACAAACTTTCACATTTAAAATATTAGTAGGAAGTAGGATATATATGGCTTCGACTTCAATTTGGTCATTATTGCTGAAAACAGCTGATTTTCCAGTAAAAGGTCTCAAAATTTAAAAAAATATTCGAATTTTCAAAAGTTTTTGAACTAAAATTGTTCGTCTAGAACAATGTATCAAACAACTGTCGTCGAATCACATTATTTATTTACTTATATACTTACCGATACTTTTTTTCTACCGGCTCTATACAGACTACGGTTTCAGACAGTACAAAGGTTTTCAAGAATAAAATATTGTATTCTATTCTTAAATAGTCACAATGTAGGATGAATAAAATACACGAGAATCCAAGAAACAAGATTTGAAAAATACGACAGAGGTGAAACGTAACCGTTTTCCGCGTTCTCTTGGGCGCTATTTTCCTTATTCTTCAGAATTTATTAGTTAGCAAAGAACACACACCTACACAAATAGCACTGAGGCACGCCATCTCAGAAGTTCCAAAAAGTGAATGCTTCAAGTAAAGTCTTTACTCACGGAAGAACGATGAACGAAGATAAGACGGATTTTTTATCCAAATGTTTGTTGCTTCGTAATTTGTTACACTAGCAATTTGTCACACTAAATTTAGTTAACCCAGATTAATAAAAAATTAAATACCCAATTAAATCCATGCATCTGTAACAGAAGGTTGAAATCGAGTTTAATGATTGTGCCGAAAATGTTAAAAGAAAAATAAAAATACTTAACTTTATTCGTACCAGAAAAAAATACATAATAATATAATAAACCTAAAAATACTTAACTATACCTGCAACTAAATCCAAATTTTATGTGTATATGTATACAATGCTGCCACGAAAAGGCATGTATTAATATAGTCTATAACAGACTAGATTTTGCAATTTTGGTGCAAATACAGGGTTTTTTTTTTTTTAGTTTTAGTTTTACGGGGCTGTTTCCGCACTTAGCCTCATTATTTGGGCCATTGTGCGTGTGTGTATATCCTACTTGTCACTCCAACCATCCCAGGTCCTCCCAGAAAGCTAGCAGCCTTTTCAGGTTGCTACAGGCCTCCGGAAGAGATGTCGGCGATTGAAGAGACCGAGCCCGTTGATCAGCCACGCTACTGCACTCCATGAGCACGTGCTGTGGGTTTTCTTCTGCCTCCATGCATCCCCTGCACAGAGGGCTATCTGTAACACCTATGGTAAATAAGTGTTTGTTTAATGCACAATGACCGGTTATAACACCTATGATCGTTCGGATTTCGTTTCTTTTTAGTCTAATGATGCTGCGGGCAAGTTTTTTAGGTGCTTCCGGGACTGCACTTTTTGTTTGCCTGCAGGTTTCGCTGTTTCTCCATTCTGTTTTGTGTGTTTCTTCGGTTTTTTGGCGTAGCCATGTTTTTATTTGGGCCTGGGGTATGGGCAATAGAGGTTCCGGGCCATAAACTATTGCCGTGGCTCCCTTTTTAGCCAGTTCATCTGCTGCGTCGTTTCCCAAAGAGTTACTATGCCCTTTTATCCATTGCAACGTTACTCTGTTCGTATTTGCAATGGATTGGAGTTTGTTATGACATTCCATTATTAGGGCAGATGTTAAGGTATTGTTTTGTAGCGCTTGGAGTACGGATGCACTGTCAGAGACAATTTTGATGTTAAGATCCCTGACATCTCTGGCTGCAACCGCTTCTGCTGCTCTGATAATTCCAAGGCACTCTGCTTGGAAAATTGAATTTAGTTTGTCCAAAGTGGTTGATATTTTGATATTTAGGTCGTTCGAGAAGACGCCGGCTCCGGTACCGTCAGTGGTTTTGGAGCCGTCGGTATATATCCTAACTTCATTGATGCCAGAGCTATCTTTTGCTTCCGCTATGAGTTGGATATTATAACTTCTATCGAAGACGTGATAGCATAAAATTTTGTCTGTGGGTGCCTCTAAAAGTGGAATTTCTTTTAGGGTCCTTGGTAGAATTCTTGTGTGCATTGTTTCTATGTTTTGCTTCCATAGTCCGTTTGATCTTAATCTTAGAGCGGCTAGCTTAGCCTCCTCCTGAATGATAAGATCTAGAGGCCTCAGGTTTAGGAGATACTCTAGTGCGGCTGATGGGGTAGTTTTCATGCATCCCGTAGCTGCTACACTCGCTAGGCGTTGTAGGCTTTGGAGTTTTGTTTTCACTGTGATCAGTTGTGTCCTGGGCCACCATACAACCGATCCGTATGTTAAAGACGGTCTGATAACTGATGTGTACAGCCAAAGTGTGATCTTTGGGTTAAGACCCCATTTCTTGCCAACAAGTCTTCTGCACTGACCGAAAGCTATACAGGCTTTTTTCATTTTTTCATCGATATGACTCGCCCAGTTCAATTTGTTGTCAAGTATGATGCCCAGATACTTGACTTGTGTCGATAGGGAGAGTTCAGTATTAAAAAGTTTTGGTAATTCTAGTTCTGGTAACTTCCTTTTGTTGGTGAAAAGGATGAGTTCCGTCTTTTTAGGGTTGACTGACAGTTGATGTTCGTCACACCATTTTTCAACGATTTGAAGGGAAGATCGCATTACTTTACATAACACGTTCTCTGCACTTCCGTTTATTAGTATTGTTAGATCATCTGCATAACCAATAGTAGTGTATCCTCTTTCATTTAGTCTTTTTAGAAGGCTATCTACTACTATGTTCCATAAGAGTGGTGAAAGGACCCCCCCCTGTGGGCATCCTCGGACTACTTTAGCTCTTGTGGTAGTGTTCACCACTATTTGAACCGCCCTTTTGCTGACTAGTTCTGTGATCCAGTTTCTCACAACCGGTTCAACTTCGAACTTTTGAAGGGCGTGGTTGATGCTTTTGTGCATTGTTTTGTCAAAAGCTCCTTCTATGTCTATGAAGGCCGCAAGTGTTGATAGTTTATTTGTGATTGCTGATTCTATTTTATGCACTACCGCATGTAGGGCCGACTCTGTCGATTTGCCTTTCTGGTAGGCATGTTGTTGGGGATGTAGAGGTTTATCTTTCAGTGCTCCGTCTCTTAGATGTCGATCTACTAGCCTTTCTAGTGTCTTAAGAAGGAAAGACGTTAGGCTGATGGGTCTGAAAGATTTGGCGTGGGTGTAGTCTTCTTTGCCTGGTTTTGGTAGGAAGACCACCTTTGCTTCCCTCCACATTTTTGGTATATATTTGAATGCTATACAGGCTTTATAGATTGGTATTAAATGTTTGATTATTTGGTGGGAATGCCATTGTAGTAGTGCTGGAAAGATCCCATCCAGCCCCGGGGATTTGAACGGTTTAAAGCTTTTTAGGGCCCATTCAGTCCTGTCCTCAGTTACTATGTTACTAGCAATTTCCCATTCTTGAGTTGTTGGTGTGCCGTAGTGCTCATCGGTCCACACTTGCTCAGGTGCGATTTGGCATCCAGGGAAGTGTGTTCCCAGCAGTACTGCACTAGTTTCATCGTCTGTCTGTGTGTAGGTGCCGTCTTCCTTTTTAAGGGAGCCTAGTAGATTCAGGTTACCCTTTGACAGAATTTTCTTTATTCTTGCGGCTTGGTTGGTGGTGTTTATACTGCTACAGAAATTGCGCCAGGCCTCCGTTCTCCGGAATCTGATTCGCTTCTTGTAGTGTTGTTGTGCTATTTTGTAATTATCCCAGTCCACAGTGGTTCTGGTGTTTTTTGCTCGGTTGAAGAGTGTCCTAAGTTCCTTGCGTAGTCTTTCGAGTTCTGGCCCCCACCATGTGCTCTTTTCCTGACGCTTTGGAGTCTTAAGAGGACATGCCTGTTCGTAACTTTGCACAAGTGTTTCAGTTAAGAACTGTACGTTTGATTCTATGTTGTCAGTATTAAGTGATACATCGTTTAATTGTGCGTCACCTAATGTTTTTGTTATGGAGTTTGTGTACCTTGTTATATCGGTTTTACGGGGGTTACGATATGGGACAGGGTCTGGTAAATTATATTTAAGTTGGAAACACACGCGGCGGTGATCAGAGAAGGAGGGCTCGCTCGATACGTGCCATCCCTCGATGAGGTCAACCGCCGCGTGCGTTGCCAGTGTAATGTCAACTAAAGTTTGATACCTGGAGCTTACAAAGGTGGGTTTTGTACCCTTGTTGATAATGTTCAGGTTTGTTTGGAAAATATATTCAATTAATAACTCACCCCTTTTGTTTGTGTCCTTACTTCCCCACAGCGGGTGATGTGCGTTGCAATCTGCGGAGATGATCAGTTCCCAGCTGTGTTGCTCGCAGTGTTGCACCAGGTCGGCTAGTTCTTTTGGTGGAACTTCGCCTTCGCTCGGCATGTACACTGATGCTAGAACTAGGACTTTTTGATTTTCTGTTAGGATTTTCACTGCAGTGAGGTCTCTAGAACAGAATTGATTGAGCATGGTATTTGCGATAGTTTTTGGCATGACAATACACGTTCTCGGTTTGTCTGCGTTGATGTTCAGAAGTAACTTACCACTGATGTTATTTAGGCCGCAGATTGTGTTATTTCTGATCCAGGGTTCCTGGATCAGGGCGACCGCCTTTTGATCTTCCTCCAGCACTCTGCGTAGAGTGGCCGCCGCTATTCGTTTGTGCTGGAGGTTGTTTTGGTATATATTGAGGGAACTATGGACTACGAAGGACGTCATCTTCGTCGCTCGTAGTGCCCTCGGCGCGCCGCGGTGAGCTCGTTTCCATCTTGCTCGGACTCGGTTGAGGAGCTGAGGTGGACGGCTCAGGAGCGGAAGGTTCCGTTCCTTCAGTCGCAGGCTGCGCGTTTTCGGCCGTTTCCGTTTCCTCCGTGGAGAAAAAGCGGATGTAGCCACTCCCGGACATGTGGGCTACACGGCGTTCTCTTGCATGAATGGTTTGTTTTTGGTCTTCGGGAATTCCGAGGACCAGGTGGACTGCCTTCGCCTTGGATTCGGGATCCTTGGCGTTGTCGCTTACCGTTAAACTGTAGCACTGCCAAGTCTCAACCTTGTACCAGGGATTCTGGGCACAAAGGAGCCTATGCAGTGTGTCAGAGTCGGTGATGCGGGTGTGAAGGAGGAGTCCTGCCTTGATCCTCTTTTGCATCTCTGACTGTTTAATAACAGTCAGATTGGTGCCGGGTATCGGTGATACCATTTTTTTTCACCTCCTCAGTCAGCCAGGCGAGTGCGTTCGCGTCTTCACACCACATCGCTAGAGCCCCATCCTTAAGGAAGGGGTTGCCGCGGAAAGATGGAGCCTGCGCGCTTGAAGACGATGGAGACAGGGCGGCCTTCAGGATGCTATCATCGATAGTCTCCCTAAGACGCTCTGCCTGTTCCATCGAGAGGTCCCTTAGCGGGTTGGTGACAATTGCTACTCTCAGATGCGACTGGGCCGCATCTGCGTAGCATATCGCCCGCTTCGGGTCAGTTTTCGCGCATTTGGCATCCCCCCTTGGAGATTGGGTGTCGTCTAGGCGAGAACGCTTTGACGAAGCTTGCCCTTTCTCTTCAGGCTGTTCCTTTTCAGGAACAGTGGGAGCCGACGCTGCGGTCCGCTTACCCCGAGAACCTCTCGATGTTCGTTTCCACCTTGGCTGAGATTGAGGTGGTGGTGTTGGGAGGGGTTGTGCTGGTGACGTTGCCTGCCCTTCGCGCTGCGTTTTCGCTGCTGCGTCAAATTCGCGCTGCGTTTTCGCTGCTGCGTTAGATTCGCGCTGCGTTTTCGCTGCTGCGTTAGATTCGCGCTGCGTTTTTGCTGCTGCGTCGGGTTCGCGCTGCGTTTCCGCTGCTGCGTCGGCTGTCACTTTTTTAGGTTTTTTTTTGTACCTCGGGGATTCCTTTCTCGCGCGCCGGGTGGGGCGACTGCGTTCGGGATGGCCCTTCGGGGTTTTAGGTTCTTTTATGACCACAGGTGTCGTTGGTTTTCGTTTGTCGCTGCGATTTCGCGCGACTACGGTCCAGTGTGACACTGTGGTCAGATTTGGCATGGCCTCGGCGAGGCCAGACAGGTCCAGGCTGGAGCCTGAGCACAAATTGTCCCCCCCAGAATACGAGGGACAGACCGAGCTAGGCTCGGTGAGGGATTCTCCACTACCGTTGGTAGTGGTACCCTCCTGGGGTACGTTACTCTTTTTTTGTGCGTCCATTTTTTTTGAGCTGAGGATAATTTTCCATACTGCCCGCCCTAGGCATGTATGGTGCTTCTTTTTGGGGGGATTTAGTGCCCCAAGGTCATGCAGGCCTGGTGTGGTTTTGCGCCGCCACGGTTCGGCTATGCGGGATTGGTCGTGGGGTTCTGGGATGGGATGAAGGTTAGGTGGTCTTGCCGCCAGGAGATTTCTGTTACGTCTATTTCTGAGGGAATTAGACCAAAAACAGGTGGCACCACGTGAAGGATAATCTCTCTGACTTGTCTTAGGGATCAACATGACCGTAGCACTCTCCCCTAAGACCATTCGGCTTCCTAGGATATCGGAAAGATCTCCTAGGAAAGGCTTAAACTACAAGCTACACCTACAGCTAAGCAGTGAAAAGGATGCACAGCGTGTAAGCGGGGGGATCAGCACAACCCTAAAAGCATTAATTTAAGCCCCACCTCAAATACAGGGTTATTGGAAATTAATTGACACGGCGTTAAGGGCTTCTTCTGTGCACCTTAACCAACAACTTTTGTTCTACGACTTTTGTCGAAACTTAATACATATCCCAAAAAAAATATTTAAGTGTTTCTCGTACTGTCTGGTAATTTTCTATGTCTATGCGGCAAGAGCGCGCGCGCGAGTTGTACCATACCTACTATGATTGATTCTGTGACGTAGACGTAGAGTTGAGTATTATTTGAACTGTTGGATTTAATTTTTTATTTTTGTATGGAATATTTTTATAATTAATTTCCAAAAGTCGTAGAACAAAAGTTGATCGTTAAGGTGCACAGAAGAAGCCCTTAACGCCGTGTCAATTAATTTCCAATAACCCTGTATAAGTGTTCTAAAAATCGAGTAACTTCGGTCCTCGATTTTTAGAACACTTATAGCCGCGCTATTGAAGACGGCCAAGAATATCAAATCAAGCCATTTTAGAACACTTATAGCCGCGCTATTGAAGACGGCCAAGAATATCAAATCAAGCCATTTTAGAACACTTATAGCCGCGCTATTGAAGACGGCCAAGAATATCAAATCAAGCCATTTTAGAACACTTATAGCCGCGCTATTGAAGACGGCCAAGAATATCAAATCAAGCCATTTTAGTGCCACTACACTCGCCACTGGCGAACAATGAGGAACCAATCAGGGATCTAGGTTATTTTAGTCCTTTATGCATAGCGCATATAGCTCGCAGAACTGACAACCGCTGAGGAGAAAAGGTTCCTTGCCACGATGCAACGCGAATCGGACTGGGAGACCAGCTGCCCGGTGGACCGACCACATTGTGGCGGTCGAGGGTAGTCGGTGGATGGAGGCGGCTCAGGACCGCTGTTTGTAGCGTCGTCGTATGGGGGTGGCCTATGTCCAGCAGTGGACTTGTATGAGCTGATATGATGATGATGATGATGCATAGCGCTGAATTTTTATACATAAACAAAATGGTTTAAGAGAAAGGATCTCTTTAAGGAGGTCCCGTTTTCTTATAGAACTAGTAAATCGTAGAATAAATTCTAATTCAATGAAACAAACTTCCCTGAAAAAGATGAAATTATTCCACGCGTAATTTAATTTCTCTTGGAAAAGTTATAACCTACGACGCTGAAACCTTTTCCATTTGCCAATGACAGTGACAGGACTTAATTAATGCTATAAAAAAAGTATTTTCATACCTAAATGTTATGGAAAATAACCCCAAAGCCGCAATAAAAGGAATATTTCGTGAAATGTTAGGAATCCTGAATTGATTTCCCTTTGGTGAGACAAATATTTGTATAAATTTTGGTACCTACCGTTATTTGTTCTCGGTGTCTGTGAACAAGCTGGATATAACTAAAATATTTATAGGTCTATGGATACAACTGAAAATATCAAATGAAATAAAACTGTTCGTATGTAAAATATATAAGCTCTCACCCGCGACTGCGTAGGGGTTTAATTTTCTAAAATTCTTTCTATGCCGGTGTGTCGAGACCGATCCGTCCTTTGGTTTATGCTGTGCGTTGATATTTCAGTCATCATCATATAATTTATAAATGACTTTGCTTTATGCACTGTCTTTATCTACGTATACTAGTATAATATTATAAAATATTTTTTTTTTTGTTTTTTTGTTTATAAGGAATAGGCTTCGAAAGTACTAGACCGACTTTGATAAAACTTGGTATGAGTATGAGGATACATTGATTCATTGGATATAACATAGGCTACGTGTTATCCTGATATTCCCATGGGGTCGGGCGTTACGCAGGCGAAACCGCGCAGCACTGCTAGTCACTATCACTACATAGTATAAAATAAAGTTACTTTTCGCCGTCCCAATGTCCTTATGTATGCTTAGATCTTAAAACTACGCAACGGATTTTGATGAGGTTTTTTTAATATAGATAAAGCGATTAAAGAGGAAGGTTTTTAGATATTATAATACATGCATAAAAAAAGCTGCCACACTGAAGTGAAATTGGGCCGGCCATATCTGCCGTATGCCGGAAGAACTTTGGGCCAAATCAACAACTTTTTGGACACCCACCAACGGTAAAAGATTACCCGGCAGACCCCGTCGAAGGTGGCGAGACGATATGGACAAATTTATGACAGACTAGCTGCGCCCCGCGGTTTCACCCGCGTAAGTACTCACCGTTTAAACCTTCCCTGGACTACAACAAACACAACAAAAAAAGAATTGGCCAAATCGGTCCAGCCGTTCTCGAGTTTTAGCCAGACTAACGAACAGCAATTGATTTTTATATTATAGATTGGCAATCCGTCGCACAAGATCGCGATCAGTGGAAGGGGAGTAGAGAGGCCTTTGCCCTGCAGTGGGACACTACAGGCTCTTAATAATAATAATTTAAAAAAAAGACGCCGGGGCGGGTCGCTAGTATTATATAAAAAGGAACTACAACGACAGTTGAGCTCCTTAAAACAATTAGGGCTCATCCGATGAATTTGTCACCGGTTCCGGACAGCTACAGTTACTCCACCGAACAATAAACTAGTGTCCCGATGCCTCTTGAACTCGTTTAAACTTCGTAACAGGTTTATGAAACCTGAGCAAAAGTTTCAGTGACAATATCATAAAGGACCTTAACTTAATTTGAACTTAGTTTACTGAACAGTTTGAATAGTTTTGATTGAAACAATAAAAAACTTCTAATTCAATCGTAGATTAATATTAATTCAGTGCATTTTTTTTAATGATTGTTCACCGTTTTACCCCTAT
Organism: Idaea aversata; assembly: GCA_907269075.1. NCBI lineage: Eukaryota > Metazoa > Arthropoda > Insecta > Lepidoptera > Geometridae > Idaea > Idaea aversata. The sequence continues at coordinate 5,826,536 of OU026100.1, forward strand.
CACAACTAGAATAAGAATAATTTATTGAAAAATTAATTAAAAAGAAAGAAATAAAACAAAGTTAATAATCTGAATAAGTCTCCCTGGGTAGGGTGCCCAAAAGGCTCGCTGCATTACCTCTTGCCGATCCGTTGGCCGCCAGCCCTATTTATTGAATAAAACTTTTACAAAATATTATATTACTAGCGACCAGCTCCGGCTTCTCACGGCTATATTATGCATGTATAAACCTTCATCTTGAATCACTCTATGTATTTAAAAAAACCGCATCAAAATCCGTTGCGTAGTTTTAAAGATCTAAGCTTACAAAGGGATATAGGGACAGATAAAGCTACTTTGTTTTATACTATGTAGTGATAGAGCTAAATGAAAACAATTAATAACTGTCTGCAGGTGACGATGCGGTCTACGATGTAACTCGCTTTTCTAAAAGATTCCTATTTTCTCGTGACTTTTGAACACTGTAACTTAAAGAGTCAGTATTGTGTTGAGATTTATCGTTTTCTTTTTTCAAAACATGGCGTAACAAACAAATAAGTCATTATCAATTGCAACCTAATCTTCCTAAATTAAAATTTAAAAAGAAGAAAACATGTAACATAGTACGTACGTGTGGAAGTGGATAGATTAAATTTTTACACTAAGTATAGAGATACTTATTAAATTTTTACGCCGACCCCAAATAAAATTGGGATAAGGGCAGGATTAGACGAAAGGTTAAATTCAAGGTAGGCAGGTAATCTTTGCCTTCAAATAATAAAAGAAGGTACCTACTTTCATAGTGTAAACTAGCGACCCGCTCCGGCTTCGCACGGCTATATTATGCATGTATTATACATAAAAACCTTCCTCTTGAATCACTCTATCTATTAAAAAAACCGCATCAAAATCCGTTGCGTAGTTTTAAAGAGCGTACAAAGGGAAATAGGGACAGAGAAAGCGACTTTGTTTTATACTATGTTGTAGTGATAGTGATTGTAAGATAATAACTATTGATTAAATTAATAAGTTTAACAATGTAATATTATTCGTGGCATAGACTATATTAGTTCTAGATTTAGTTTGTCTGTGGTTCTAGACTGTTAATTTCCTAAAACTTAAGTAACAAACGATTAATTAAAATCGTAGAAACTTAAACCAACTACTAACCTTAAACTTTATATTAATGTTACTTGTTTAGAATAATTAATAGTTATTAAGTTCATGTGATACATCGTGTTTTAGGCAACGATATGTAAATTATAGTAATTAGAGAAAACATCGGAATAATTACAAACTATTTCGTCATTAATAAATACGGAATTGTTTATTTATAAATTTAACTTAGGTATATAAAATACAGTTTTACTTTCAAAATTGTGGAGACTGGAGCTCGCACAAAGGTTTGTGAGAACCACAGAGCGTTTTACAGGTCTCCATGCATCTACCAACGGGCCAAGGCAAGCTGAAAATTAAATAAAAGTAACAGCAAAAACTTCGTCGTAACAAACAAATGTGATATTTATGAGACGTGCTTACTTACTTCTAACTTAATTTTGTGGCTCTACAACTCTTTGTGAGTCTGGGCCTTCTTTACGTTCTTGTGCCACTCGCTTCGATCCCTGGCCTTTTTCAGTTGATGAAGCATTTTATGACCATTAAGTATTCCTCAACGCAATGGATCCACATCTTCTTCGGCCTCCAGCGTGTCTGAGGTCTTCTGTTTTGACTTCCACTCAGTGAGATATAACAGTTTTAGAATGTTTATCACCGAACTTCGTATTTCTTTATTATAAATAATAAATAAATAAATAGTCATTTATTGCAGGCATACAATGTCCCATATTGGAGAAATATTACAAATAGTCAAATTAAAATTCAAAATAAAATAAAATAAAATAAAAATTTAGCTTAAAAATGTAAATACAATTAGTAAAAATAAAAAATAATTATTATAAATAATTATTGTGACACAATAATTAGAATGCCTGTCTTCGTGCACATCCGAAAGCACCCGAGAGATTTGGAGTCAATTGCCTTAAGTTTATTTCAAAAAGACGTAACTGTGCGTAATTACCTCTGGTTGACATATCAGTGCTTCCACTGCTCTATAGCCCTATGATCGTAAAATCTTTCGACGTGCCTCACCCATTTGAAGCATTGAAATCTCAAAATAAAGTAATACTGCATAACTGACTGAAACTGGGTTTGATCTGGATTAGTCTAGAAGTTTCCTCTATCGTAGTATAGATATTTTATATCTTTGAATTTGGGCCTTAGTTTAGTTGGACCTAAAGTTATTCAGCAAGTACCTGAACTAGGATCTTAAGCTATAACTTCATAGGTTTATGATTTTGATCCCAGATAAGAACTCGAACTTATTTGAGGACCAAGTGAAGTAGGTAGGTACCTTACCTATGTAGGTATAATCATTCACTACGCTACTATTATCTTGAAATGATGAATATTAGATAGGTACATACCAGCCTAGTTAGCACTAAAAAAATAACTGGTTTGTAACCATGTATTTTTATAAGTGAAATAAATTATTTATTAGTCGACTGATTAGTTCTTACTTGGGGGATAATGCAACTTACCATCATCATGCAACCTACCATCATCCCACAAATTGGCATGGCTTGATTATTAATTTGAGGGATGATGCCACGAAGATTCCCACAATCTCCCACAATGTACAATTTGGGGGTCTTCAAGTCGCGAGTGAATAGGTATCTTCTAGGAAAGCGTGCTACATCTTAGGCCGCATCGTCATCTACCATCAGGTAGGTGTGATAATGGACAATCGCTGACCTACCATATGTAAAAAAAAAGAAAAAAACGTGTGACACTCGGGGACTGCCGCGGTAAAGCTATTGCATAGCGACCGCTCGGCCGAGCTACATGGTAGGCGGAGTGGGGGGGTGTTAGGTTTTATTTTCGTTACGAAATTTCTTGAATCGGTCGCTGCGCTCAAAGCCTGCGATAAAAGCTATGCAATATTAGCTTGAAACTCCGATTTTAGGGGATAGCAATTTGCCGGATAGTGGTTTTATCAACTAATCGCCGAATACAAAAAAAAATAAAACGCAACGAAATACGACCCTACTTTTTGGAAATCAGTATAGTCGACATACAACACTGAGAAATAAAGAAAATAATAAATAAACTACCAATAAAAACAGTACCTAACTAGGTACATCCCTATTTATTAGCATTCATAATTAGTAATTCGCTCCAGTTATTAAATTGTTAACATAATAGGGACCTAAGTAAACATTCCAGCCTAGAATTCCGCAGGAATATCTAATGGTATGCTTTGAAATTATTATTTTATGATGAATAATGGCGTATAAATTCAACGTAACCAGTGCAACCTACATTTTGAATATAAATGTCTGGAATTCCAAGTTATTTTCGTAGAACTTAGACTGGAGCCTGCATGTAGGAACTCACCAACATTATGTGGTTATATTCATTTTTCAGTGTTTCAGGTGGTTTCAGTTTACTTTATTGCATGTCAACTTCACAGACTACGTAGTTCCAACAGTTTTCTGTCACGTTTTGTCCCCAGATTTTTTTAAGCTATTGCATAGCTTTTATCGCGAGTTTTGAGCGCGGCGACGGATCAAGAAATTCCGTAACGATAATAAAACCTAACACTCATATAAAATTAGGTCAATAATTCATTATATCATTTGATCTTTATATTAAACAAAAGTATGATTAATGAAATTAGGTCATGTGATCATTAGAACATTTGTTATCATCACTATTACTGCATAGTATAAAACAAAGTCTTTTTCTCTGTCCCTAATATCCCTTTGTATGCTTAAATCTTTTAAACTACGCAACGGATTTTGATGCGGTTTTTTTTAAATATATAGAGTGATTCAAGAGGAAGGTTTATACATGCATAATATAGCCGTGCGAAGCCGAGGCGGGTCGCTAGTTATGCCATATATTACATACTAGCGACCCGTCCCGGCTTCGCACGGCTATATTATGCGTGTATTATACATATAAACCTTCAAAAAAAACCTAAAAAAACACCGCATCAAAATCCGTTGCGTAGTTTTAACGATCTAAGCATACATAGGGACATAGGGACATAAGAACGGCGAAAAGTGACTTTAATTTATTATACTACGTAGTGATAGTGATAGTGAAGTAAGGAAGGTAAGGATTTGGATTAATTGTTTTTTCATTAAAAAACGTTCTTCATAATACTCTAGTCTTCCATTGAATAGCCGCTAACAAGATTGCAATACAATCGACTGATTATTCTTTCTCCATCCCTTAAAATAACATTTTTCCTTAACAATTCCATCACAATCTTTTCTAAAAACGCTGATATTCCTGAAAGAAACGGCATTATTCTTTTTATCCAACAAGCTCCGAGATCCACGTAGTAAATACCTATACCTACCTTCTTCGATCCGTTTATGTTTTCTCAAAAGACCATTCATACGTCGAAATTGCCACGTAATAGCGCCTCAATACTATGAAATTCTGGTGGAAACAGACCGTAGACTTTTTATCTGCCGATGGCTTAACAAAATTTCACATAGAATCCAGGGAACGTATGTGCAAATGCAAAGACATTAGTCACCCTCCATACATGATTACTCTAACGACCTATTTGAACCCGGGGTTGCTTTTTTAGGACTAAAAGAAAGAAATACTTAAATAAATAAATAAAATGTTATTTTCTGAACACATAAAAAAGGCATATAAAAAGCACAAGAAAAAAGTAGTAGGTACAGCGGCCATTAAAAAGGTTCGTCCTCAGCACGATGCTATTAGAGCTAGAAGCCCCAACGCTGATTTAAAAGGAGCATTTTACCGATTTACAGCTAATTATAACCACGTCCACTTAAGTAAGGTGGTAAAATAGAAGAGCATCATAGCTAAGCGACGCTCGCTGATTGTTTACGTTCGTTCAAATTAAGAGACGCCTGCGGCGCGGTCATTAGGTACTTCGATGGGTGAACAATTAGTAGTGTGGCGGAAATGTGTTTTCGTAAGCCCTCTGTGCTTCGGAAGGTACGTTAAGCCGTTGGTCCCGGTTGCTACCTCTAGTAGCAGTCCTTAGGTCAAGTTAGAGGCCTTAGGGCGATCTGAAAACTCTAACAATAGGTGAGCCACACCACTATTATTATACGAGAAGAAGAATCTATAAGTACTTAATATTATAAAGCTGAAGAGTTTGTTTGTTTGAACGCGCTAATCTCAAGTCTGGTTCGAATTGAAAAATTATTTTTGTGTTGGATAGTCCATTTATCGAGGAAGGCTATAGGCTACTTTTTATTTTGATAATCCCACGGGATCAGGACTTACGCGGGTGAAACCGCGGAACGCAGCTAGTCGTAAATAATTTCGAGAGCGTTGCAAGAGTGCTTTTAAATTTAGCAGAGCCTATCGCCCGATAGAATAGTCTGTAGTATGTTTTTATACTTAAAATATTTTCGGATTTTTCTGCCTCTCCACGTGTACGGGGATAACATCAAAAATGTGGGAGTTAACATAAATTCCGCGACAAAATTGCTACCTCGTTATGCCTCCAAAACCTTAGGATTTGCAATTTGCAACCCATAAAATAGTTTACGTTACGTCGGAAAAAATAAATTTCGGTTAAATTTAAAAGAGTTTTTGTGTGTTCCTTTCATAAGCAGAGAGATGAAAGCGATCAACATTTTGTAATCAATGTTATTTTATTCACATTACTTCGAAAAAATATGTTTAAATTTACCTGCTAGGTATTTTTCACGCATATTCTGAACGATCCTATCAAAACACGGAAACATTTTACGCCAGGGACCGCGTCCCTCAGAGCCAAAATCCAAACAATTTTTAAAGGATAACCTCATAATGGTAAATCAAAATATCTGAAATGAAATATCTCAATTGTTAGCATTCAGTTCTGATGTTTGTTTTTTTAACGCATCTGCGGTAATAAACAGGGATGGGTGGTCTTATTGACTGTTTATTTACTTTACTTATTTGGTGAGGTTTGGTTCGACATTCCATGCGTCAGAAATTATCAATAATTATAACATGAACTAGCTTTTACCCGCGACTGCGTCCGCGTTTTTCTTAGCTTTATTAGCTATCTGTAGGTAGGTAATAGTAGGTATGTGCCTTTTATTCCGATCTGCATATCCATTGGTTTGATATTATATCAGATTTTATATTTGTAGATAGTAGTGTGCATATATTATTATTTTATAATATTTTCTGCATTTCTAAACGGATTTATAATCGTAATTATTTTCAACACTGTTTTTTTAAAATTTGGGTATAGTTAACATATTCAGTACTTGAAGAAGATACGAGTGTAATTTTATACAATCTATATTAATATTATAAAGCTAAAGAGTTTGTTTGTTTGTTTGAACGCGCTAATCTCAGGAACTACTAATTCGAATTGAAAAATTATGTGGTAGAGTACCTAAAGGTAGGGTATAATAAGAATTTTCAGAGCTTTTCACAGAACATAATTAAGGTGTTGCCAGTATTTTATAAAATAAGACTAGCTGCGCCCCGCGGTTTCACCCGCTTAGATTTAATACACGAGATAAAAAAAAACTAAAAAAATCTCATATGTTCTCACCTTATAAACTTTTCCTACAAATAGGTTAATCAAAACCAAAATAAGCCAAATCGGTTAAGCCGTTAGCGAGTTTTAGCTAGACCAACAAACAGCAATAAAAACGCCCTTATTTATTTACATTTAATGCCTTATTTTTTCAACATGTTTTGTCACTTTGAACTTTTACAGAAGACAGGTAGGTGTGCGAAAGTGGCAAAACACAATGTGTCCCTTTGTATGCTTAGATCTTTAAAACTACGCAACGGATTTTGATGCGTTTTTTTTAATAGATTATAGAGGAAGGTTTTTAGATATAGGTAATACATGCATAATACAGCCGTGCGAAGCCGGGGTGGGTCGCTAGTATTTAATAAGACTAGCTGCACTCCGAGGTTTCGTCCGCGCAGATTTAACACACGAGTTTTTTTTAAATTCCTTATTTTCTCACCGTAGAAACTTTTTTTTTGTTAGAAACCAAAACAAGCCAAATCGGTTAAGCCGTTAGCGAGTTTTAGCGAAACTTACAAACAGCAATAGAAACGCCTTTCAACTTCAAATGTATGGCTGATTGCTGACATAAATTATTCATGAACATTTTATGCCTGTTTTGTCACTATTGAACCTTTACAGATGACAGGTGTGCAAAAATGACAAAATACATTTTAACTAAAGAGAAGTTAATGAATAAAGTGGATAGAAGATAAATAGGTAGGTAGTCTGTTAAGTACTTCAAAAATCATGCCCATTTTGACCATGGTTAGGTAAGTACGTAAATAAAACGTTTACTTCTCAAACCATACTTCATAAATTAATTAATTATCCATTAAGTAAATGGAATACAAATAATTTAAAGGTAATTAATTTTTAATTTGAACATGAAGTTAAGTTCAATTTCGTAAGAGAATTTAATACATTAATTAATTCAAACGATCTGTTAATTCATTTTATATACGTAACTAAATGTTTAATTTGATTAAATAATCAGACAAAAGAGGTACGCTCTTGCAGTAGTTTTAAGACAATGGAGATATCCTCTAGCACATTACCAAGTAATAATAATAAAAAAAATTGTTCAGATAACAATATAAGCCAATTATTGATTTCATTATCTAACGAGTCAAATAATAACGATTGCTGGAATAAATGCCCTAAAATAAATAAAGTAAATAAAAATTATGAAAAAAATATTACCCTGGTGCATCAAAATATCAGAGGGATGACAGAGGGCAAAATACTAACACTGGAATTGTACATGAACGCTGAGGATATTGACATTGTATGCATAACCGAACATCATCTCCGGGCTCACCAGCTCATGTTCAATTTCAGCAACCACCGGGTTGGCAGCGCATTCTGCAGGGTAAACACGGCAAAGGGGGGGTCTCTTATAATACTGAACAATAAATTAAAATATAAAGAAAGAAAAGATGTCGTGTCTATGTCTGTGGAATGTGTAACGGAAATATCTTGTGTAGAACTGGAGCAATTAATAGTAGTATGTGTATATAGACGACCTGTTTTTGAAAATTTTAAAGAATTTATTGAGTATTGGATGAAATGCTAACAAAATTAACTAAAACAAAAAAACAATTACTTGTATGTGGGGATTTTAACGTAGATTTACTGAAAATAAGCACCTTTTCCACGAAACTTCTGAATTTGTATAAATCACACAATTTATCTAACGTGTTTCTGGAGCCTACTAGAACCACTGACACTACTGCGACATGTATGGATAATATTTATATTACCGATAATATATCCACGATTAGCAAATCTATCATTAATAAATTAGAATCAGACCATAGTGGTCAGTTTGTCAAATTTGCTATTGTCATAAAATCGATACCAAAAAGGAAAATAAAGTACGTACCGGTGACTGCTGCTCGTCTGGAGGAACTTAGATTGAATTTAGCTAACGTTTTACCGTTTCTGCCTTGTGATACGGATCCAAATGTATTATATAATAACTTTTTTTCGGTTCTTAATAACCAATTTCAGTCTATCTTTACATCCAGATCTATGGTAGTCTCCGACAAACGCGAGTTTAGTGACTGGGCAACGGTTGATATTCACCGCAGTAGACATAAACTATATGAGTTATACGCGGAAAGACAGAGTAATACATCAGAGGAGTTTGGAGCCTACGTTAGAAACTATTCAAGGATATTTAAAAGAGTGTGTATTTTGGCAAAATCTCTCTTCATTAAATCTGTGATTAAAACTAGTGATGATAAAATAAAAGCTACATGGAAAGTAATTAACGCTGAAACAGGGAGAGTCGCAGCCAAAAACACCGAGTTTAAATTGAGTATTAATGGAAATATAACTAATAATGATCAAGATATCGCAAACGAATTTGAGATTTTTTTCGGTAATGTAGCTATTACTTTGACGAAGGCTTTAAATTCTTCTACCCCCATTGCAGAAGCTTTGCTAAAAACGAATGTACCAAATTGTAATAAAACATTTAAATTCCAATATGTTAAAAATCATGACATTATTGTAGTGCTTAAGCAAATAAATCTCAAGAAAACTAAAGATCTATGGGGGATGTCTGTCCCGATTGTTAAATCAATTATTGAACTGATTATACCAGAACTAGTCATTATATTTAATCGATGTATAGATTGTGGTGTGTTTCATGATTTAATGAAATTGAGTAAAGTAGTTGCACTGTTTAAATCTGGTAGTACCTCAGACCCCTCCAATTTTAGACCAATATCAGTACTACCCACGTTAAGTAAAATTTTTGAAAAACTTATTTTAAAGCAACTACTGAAACATTTCCATGATAATAATATCTTACATAATAAACAGTTCGGGTTTAGTAAGGGGCGCTCGACTACTGATGCGGGTATAGCGTTAATTAAAAACATATTTGATGCTTGGGAGGAGTCACATGATGCGTATGGCATATTCTGTGACTTATCCAAGGCATTTGATTGCGTTCAACATAATACATTGATCATGAAACTACACCACTACGGTATTAGGGACGGCGCCCTGGATCTTATCTCTTCTTATTTGAGCGGTAGGATCCAGAGTGTTGATGTTAACGGGAAACGATCCCCCGGATCTGCGATAGCAATGGGGGTTCCTCAAGGATCCATATTAGGACCTTTCCTGTTTTTAGTTTATATAAATGACTTACCTTACCTTGTAAGGGACAACCATGGGATAGTGTTGTTCGCAGATGACACATCCTTGGTGTTCAAGGTTAAAAGGCGTCAGTCCAACGTTGACGATGTGAACAATGCTCTCTCTAGAATAGTTGATTGGTTCAATTCCAATAATTTATTACTGAATGGATCCAAAACTAAATTAATTCGGTTCACACTTCCAAATGTAAAACAAGTAAAAACTGTTGTAAAAATTAATGATGAGGAAGTTGAATTAGTCAGTAAGGCTGTCTTTCTAGGTATAACTTTAGATCCTAAGCTTCAGTGGGGCCCGCATGTGGAAGCATTGTCCAATAGACTTAGTTCTGCCGCTTACGCCGTTAAGAAAATTCGCGAATACACGGACATTGAGACTGCTCGCCTAGTCTATTTCGGCTACTTCCACAGTGTCATGTCGTACGGCATCCTACTGTGGGGGTGTGCTGCAGATATTGATGCTATTTTCATATTGCAAAAGAGAGCTGTCCGAGCTATCTACAAAATGGGCCCCAGGGAATCACTTAGAGAAAAATTTAAAGAGATAAATATATTAACGCTCTATTCACAATATATCTACGAAAACTTGCTCTACGTTCACAAAAATCCTGATATTTTCCGTAAAAACAGCGATATTCATAATTTCAATTTAAGAAATAAGGGTGAACTTACCGTGCCCGGTAGCAGGCTCCGGAAAATAAACAGGTCGTTTAATAGTACATGTGTGCTCTATTATAATAAATTACCTAAAGATGTATATGACATGTCCATTAACAGGTTCAAAACTTTTATAAAGCATAGATTGTGCAGTAAGGCATACTATGATACTTCGTCTTATCTTAATGATAAGAACCCATGGACATGACTTTAGTTGCTCCATTTCAAATAATACTTTCAAATACTGTAATATTGACCTTTGTGGGCGTGACCACATGAAAAAAAAAAACCCCATGAGTTTCTTGTGCCTTCTTCTCATTGGTGGGCGCGTTCCGAAGGCACACATCCTAACTTAGTTTTTAAGACGTTTTTATGTGGTCCTGTATACTTTTAAGTATTAAGTATCCAAAGAAATAAAGATATTTGATTTGATTTGATTTGATTTGTTTTACCGTTGCTTGTTGCAACGTTTATATTATGCTACTAGCTTTTGCCCGCGGCTTCGTCCGCGTTAAAGTCCCAAACAAACTTTGCCCCCCTTTTAACCCCCTTAAGGGTAGAATTTCGAAAAATCCTTTCTTATCTGACGCCTACGTCATACAAAGAACACACCCTCAATTCAGGTCTCTACGATCAACGGTTTAGGCTGTGCGTTGATCCGTCAGTCAGTCAGTCAGTCATTCATTCAGGACAAAGCATTTTATATGTATAGATAACATGTATTTTAAATAGCTTGCCTAGTTATACGACAAAGACAAAAAATAAATACTAAAAGACGAAAATGATGAAAAGATGATTGAAAAAAAAATCAAAAGACGATCGAAAAAAAGAGCTCCAGTACCACTTAATTATTGTTTTCTGTTTTTTGTATTTTTTGTTATAGCAGCAACAGAAATACAAAAATCATCTGTGAAAATTTTAACTGTCTAGCTATCACGGTTTATGACATAAAGTCTGGTGACATACAGACGGACGTTTTTACCCTTTGATGGGTACGGAACCATAAAAACAAAAGACGATCTATCACGTTTGCGTTAATCCAAAAATTGTGTAAATAGTTGAAAGGCCTAACGGACGTTAAGTAAAGGTTCAATATTCCATACAATATTCTCGTTAACGCAGACGTGATATTAGCGTTTGCTATACGAAAAAACTCGCAGTACGGGAACAGAACATCAGCTTACAAATTAACCGTTCGCCGCCTAAGACGTGGTATTTGGCGATGAAAAGTTTATAGTGTGGTGTGGGTTCACCTAACCTATCTGTTTGATATTGCACTATTGGTATGTGTACCTTGACTTTCAATCTAAAAGTCAAAGGTTCAAATCGAAATAATTTTTATATTACAAAAAGTCGCGAGTGAATAGGCATCTTCTAGAAAAGCGTGCTACATCTTAGGCCGCATCGTCACTTACCATCAAACAGATTTGATAATGGTCAAACGCTGACCTATCATACGTATAAAAAAAACAGCTCATAAGTGATCCTCTTGTCATTTCTCACAGACACGTAATCCCACTAACAAACTTATAACTTTAACAATAGATAAATCAAGAAACAGATCCTATACGTATAAAGGTCAACGTCCATACTATTTGTCAATCCGGCAACATTATTCTAATTACTTATTCTTTTCTTATTCTTTGCTCAGCAGAAGATTTAAAAAAATTGGCGGGGCTTCTGCCTCCGCCGCGAGCGATGTGTTACTACAATCCTTACATAGATGGGTGTAGATCTTCCGTCTTCACCGGTTCTGCAAAGGATGTGGGATGAGGCGGGGGTGAAGGCGTTGCAGGAACGGCTTGTGGGGCAGGCGCAGGGAGCGGACTTGGCAAGGCTTAGGAGCGGTGCCAGGTCGGACTCCGGTGCGTGGTTGCAGGCGTTGCCTTCCCCGAACTTGGGCACCCTCTTGGATGGTGACTCTTTGCGGGTGGCTGTGGCGCTTCGCCTGGACTGCAATGTATTTGAACCACACACATGCATTTGCGGTTCCGGGGTGGGGGCCAGTGGTCACCATGCACTGAGTTGCTGTCGTTGCCTGGGAAGGTTTCCGCGGCACCACGCCCTGAACGACATTATTCGCCGGGCCCTGGTGTCAGCTAACGTTCCTTGTGTCCTGGAACCTCCGGGCCCCAGCCGCACGGATGGCAAGCGTCCCGATGGGTTGACCCTCGTTCCGTGGCGTAGGGGCAGATGTCTCATATGGGACGCAACTTGCGTCAACACGTTCGCGATGAGTCATCTGCCCCTCACGGCAAGAGTGGCTGGTGCGGCGGCCGAAGTTGCTGCAGGGAGTAAGCACGCCAAATATGCCCCGCTTGCTCAGAATTATATTTTTGTGCCTGTGGAGGTCGAGACGTCTGGGAGTTGGGGGGCCGAGGGTTTGGCATTTGTGAGAGAAATTGGCCGTCGCCTCCGGGACAGGGGATTTGATCCGCGTTCCGGGGCATTCCTGGTGCAAAGACTGTCGATAGCGGTTCAGAGGGGTAACGCTGCTTGCATATTGTCCAGCTTTGCACCGGGAACGCTGGGGAGGGGTTTGTTTGACTAGGTTTAGATTTAATTTTGTTCACTTTGGGTCGCTGAGCAAATAAGTAAATATGCATTGGCAAATTGGCAAAACTTGTATTTGAACTTGTCTTACTTAATGGTTAAAAGCTCGAAGCTGAAAGGTTAGATTAAAACCAAAAAACCGTTCTAACCTAACGTAACCGCTGCACTGGCTTTATTTTTTTGCATAATATGTTATGTAATTGGAAATAATGTTTACAAAATAAATCATTTATCTATCTAACCTAACCGAATTTACCCGATTTTGTAAAATCTTTTAACATTATACAGTGGACGTTATATCTTAAAGAATATTGCTGGTTAGTTTGCGAATGTAGCTTTGGTCACGTACAAAATACAAGATACGATTGAATTATGAGATTTACGAGTGTGATAATTTTATATATGTTATTTTCTGATATCAAGTAATTGTGTTTTGTTGATTTGTTATTAACTGAAGCTATTTCTATATACAATTGAACCTAATTATTGTTTAATATCAAATTGGACGTAGTGTTGTATATTTCCTTAAGAAGCATAGACGAATAACTTATTAGACAAACACTGCCATACAAAATACCATTTAAGATGCATATATGTAAATTTTTTTTGCTGTTTGTAGTTTTCAAAATATTCTTGGAGCGCGGTGAATACGAATTCATTAACTTGATCCATCCAGTTGGAACTCGATCCTCTTGGAACAATGGTCACCATGCCGGACTGCCAAACACAGGGTTGCGGGTTCGATTCCCGCCTCAGATATGTATTTATGCTTATAGATATTTGTCTGTGGTCTGGTTAGCTTGGGGTTAGATGGCGATGTGTGGAATGTCCGGCAATATTTATTAATTAAAATATTACCGTGTAGTATGGAACGAAAACCATATTTTTTTGGATGTATATTTAAGTTATATCACTTCAGGCGTGCATTTTAGCGGTTTCGTCTATGATTTTAGTAACGTCATCTGTCCCTAATGAAACCTAAAAACTTTTGATAATGAGTCACATAATATAAGGCGTTGTAATAAAGAATTAGAGAACTTTAAAATATATTTTGATAATTAGAAACGATTTTTCTCAGTTTAAAATCAATATGAAAATTTTACCTATACCTAATCATTTTTTTGACAGATTATGAACATTATTTAACCTCAAAAAAAAAGTTAAAAATATCTAGAAATAAGAGGTTTATTGTGTGTTTTTTTAATGAGTAACAGTATATATTATATTATTGTTTGTCCTTACATACATATAATTGTTTCCTTACCTAATTAGAAACTGTTTGCTGCCACATAATGCTCTATTTGTCTATGAAACGCAACGAGCGTTAATAATTGAATAATTAGTTTATTGTTTGTAGCCACCAACAGCCTTCTGCCCGAATACTTTAACGTTTAGGGGTCCCCTAAATATGTAAGACGCTCCTATCCTATTGAAATACAACGCTTAAATGTCAATTTAATCGCCACTTAAGATATGTAGCCTTTAATTATTCGGGTGTTAAGCTCGTTGTTTACAACTAAAATTATTAATTACTGCATGAATTAAACTTGGAATTTTTCAACTAAAATTATATAAACGACATGCAATTTTCCTCTAAAAATTATGATCACCTACAAATTGTATAAAAAAATTAGGCAAAAAAAAAACATTAATGTATTAAAAAAATATTTTATTTATATTCGAAGCGCATGCCTTTGGCTACCCCTTTTTAATTACGTTTTTGTTTGGATTTCGATGTTTCAATCAACTCATACCCTGACAATATTACCTTATTTTGATTGATACGATTGTATGTACCAATGTTGTGTTCCAATGTACACAATGTGTAACAAAAACCCTTTAATTCCCTTAGGTACAATCAACGTTCAAAATTCCACCGCCACCTTAACGTTTACAATCCTGTGCAGCACTATTTGAACATTATAACAACGTCACCTGAGGATCGAACCCACATCGGCATATACCACTCGGCCTACTAAGACATAGCTAACATGTTGAAAATAATAATCATGCTGAGTTTTTTTTTAATTCAAATAAGTATTTATGTTTGTGTGTAACATCTATTAGTTCTTCTAATAGATAATAGGTCATAAGTCCAATACTTGTTGATAGTATTTTGTAGCAAACTGATAGTGGACTTATGGCACATAGTACGTACATGCAGGTATACGCATTTCACCGAAATTAACCTACCTATAACTAATCTGACGTAAACCAATCTCCGCTCTACTAAGAATCTGACCTACTCAGAAATTGACTTGAAGCTGAATCATACTACTTCAGAATCCAACTTAATAAGTCATTCGACTTAACCAAACATTTCCCGCCTAAATCCAAGCGGACCTTATTCAAAAAAATATATAAAAAAAATGGAAAATATCCTCTAACTTATTTGATTATTACTAAACAAGCAATAGTCAATGAAATGAAAAAAAAACAGCCCGAACTTTGAAATAAAATAATTATAAGTATTAATTTCACCAAAAAAAAATTTTTTTTCTAATATTAATTATTAGGGTTTTTATTACACATTGTATATATAACTTGGCACTTAGGGATAACGTACGTCATACATTTTAATGGAATTTCAAACAAGAGAAAACAAAATAACAATATAATTGTACCCTCAAATTCACAAGGGCCATGCTTAACAAAATAAATCAAACAAGGTAGTCAGGTATTCCCAAATGGTACGAATTTGTTCGCGAAAACCACAAACTCGAATAACAATATTATAATCAGAACCTCACGTTCTATTCTAATCATGATGGTTTTGTAATAAAATAAATAACTCTACAAACATAAAAACTTAGTGCGACGCCCACACAAAATACTTTTTATCGACCGATTCTTACAACCTGTATAAAACCTTCTTTTGCTTTCGTTACGATCGAATTAAATTTGGGGGACAGTCAAAAAATAAATATTCCTGCCTGTGCAAAAGTTTTTTTTTGGCTGTCCAGAAAATTCGATTCCTGAGACATTCGGAGACAAACAAAAACGACCCACAAAAACTATAACTACAAACTGGTTTTTTTTATCTTATTAAAATAAATACTGCAACCCTACCGCACTCGATGAAACGGAGTGATGATGTATTAAGTTTTTACCATGAAACTTGAAGACTAGAATCGGCCAACACGCGAGTCGAGTGCAATGTTATGCGTCTATTGCGCCATCTATTTCAGATATCTTTACAAAATAACAATAGTCACACCGTGATAGAGACAGAGAGCTTAGTCTCAGCTCAGTCTTTAGGCCCGGTATACAGTCACAGATTTGCGAGTGAGCTCTGGGTCGCGGGGGGGTTCTGCTAATTGGTAATGTGACTGTACCTTTAAAGACCATCAAGCAAGTAACTTCCACCACAGATACAACATTAATTTTTATTTAGAATGTATCTTCAGATATTTGAGTAGTTTTTCATAAGGTGAAAACGTGATAGCATTAATTTTTCTCTATAGAATTTTTTTGACGCGATAACAACTAATAAATTGATGGAACACCTATATTCACAATAAAGTGTCTGTTGTGGGTAACAGACACCGTCATGTTCCGATGGCGTCATGGTAAACGTCACGCGTCTCGTGTTTGTTTTATATTGTTTAATAATAATATCGGTCATCTGGGCTTGTGTTATGGTGACGAGTGACGAATACAAGACTATAAGAAAAAAGTTTTAATAATAATCGCTCAATCGATTAGTTTCGTATAAGTTTTCAGTTTGCGATCGCTAACACACTGACCTGTGGCCCTTCGCCTTGGCATTTCTAATAATTGAGCTAACTTGTCCGATTTTTATCTCATCATTGCTCAAACTTATATTTGATTTAACTACTAATGTAAAAAACTATATAATGTAAACTAATGTAAAAACTACTAACGTAAGTGATTTAGGAAATTGTTTCGTTTCTTCCGGTAATTTGAAGTAAATTGAGCAATTGTCATAATAAAGAAAATAAAGAAACGGTATGCTATCATTCCATATTATATTATACTAGCGACCCGCCCCGGCTTCGCATGGGTATATTATGCATGTATTATACATATACACCTTCCTCTTGAATTACTCTATCTATTAAAAAAACCGCATCAAAATCCGTTGCATAGTTTTAAAGATTTAAGCATATATAGGGATATAGGGACATAGGGACAGAGAAAGCGACTTTGTTTTATACTATGTAGTGACTAGCAGCGCTATGCGGTTTCACCCGCAGAACTCCCGATCCCGTGGGAATATCGGAATAAAAGCCACGTTATCACTATCACTACATAGTATAAAACAAAGTCGCTTTATCTGTCCCTATATCCCTAAGTATGCTTAAATCTTTAAAACTACGCAACGGATTTTGATGCGTTTTTTTTTATAGATAGAGTAATTCAAGAGGAAGGTTTATATGTATGACGCAGGGGAGGCCGAGCGTTGGCGAATGATTCTGAGCCTGACTCCACGTCACTCGTCGTAAACAATTAAAATAAGAATTCAGATACTCTGCTCAACATTTAATTTATCACAATCAATCATCACACTTACAAAATACCCAGGGATCCGTCCGATTAATCGAGATTACAATCTCCAAAATACCGCGCGCCAGGCACTAGGCACGGCGACGACCAGCAGCAGACTGCCCCGAACACGAGCTTATAGCTCTTTTTATCCTGTTGCTTAGCGTCATCGCCCCGCCAATCGTTTCACAACTTTTATTATTGAAGTTATACTTCTTTAGGCGCGTTATGAAAAAATGATGAGAGTGAAATTTTACAAAAGCGTCACACAAAATTCTCACCGTGAAGTTGTCCGCAAACCGCAAGATGACAGCTGTCATAAAACCATGTTGAAGTTGTCCGCAAACCGCAAGATGACAAGATGATAAGTACAAAGAGGTACTACTACTACATAATTATTTTAATGTAATTAATTATTTATATTTGTCGGACGAGTATTTTGTCGGACGAGTTTTTTGTCGGACGAGTTTTTTGCCGGACGAGTTTTTTGTCGGACAAGTTTTTTGTCGGAAGAGTTTTTTGTCGGACGAGTTTTTTGTCGGACGAGTTTTTTGCCGGACGAGTTTTTTGTCGGACGAGTTTTTTGTCGGACGAGTTTTTTGTCGGACGAGTCTTTTGTCGGACGAGTTTTTTGTCGGACGAGTTTTTTGCCGGACGAGTTTTTTGTCGGACGAGTTTTTTGTCGGACGAGTTTTTTGTCGGACGAGTTTTTTGTCGGACGAGTTTTTTGCCGGACGAGTTTTTTGTCGGACGAGTTTTTTGTCGGACGAGTTTTTTGTCGGACGAGTCTTTTGTCGGACGAGTTTTTTGTCGGACGAGTTTTTTGTCGGACGAGTTTTTTGCCGGACGAGTTTTTTGTCGGATGAGTATTTTGTCGGACGAGTTTTTTGTCGGACGAGTATTTTGTCGGACGAACTTTTCGTCGGACGAGTTTTTTGTCGGACGAGTTTTTTTTTTTTTTTTTTTTTTTTCAAAGTACTTCGAAACGTACACTGAATTAACGAAGTTTCTATGCACGAAAACAGATGGCGTTGCTAAATCTGCGACATGTATAATACATGCATAATATAGCCGATTTTGCCCTACTTAGTTCTATAGGTAACAGAGAAACAACCAAATAAACATAAGTATAACCCGCGCAGCGAATGATGAGCTCTGACGGAAAGTAGAAGGGGTATGCGCAGAACACAATTTTCATATAAATATCGAGTTCTGCGCATACCCCTTCCACTTACCCCAGAGCTCATCATTCGCTGCGCGGGGTATACAGACAGACATGAATTTTAAAAACTATACATTTCGTTCGAGTGCTTCCTGTTTGCCCCACCAAGCTGCCCCACAGTGGGGCAAAGTGGAATCGTTGAAATTGTGTAGTGTCGTTTGCCCCACTAATATGATTCTGCCCATCAGGGTTGGCACCTTGTTGAGAGTTTGAGAATTTTCGTGTCATCTCCAAAGTTATGAACCATCACGGTATGTTACAAATTACACTAAAGCATGCAGACTTAAGTTACTTGTGGTGCCATAATCTCGAAATAGCTATGTACAGACCATTAAATAATATTGACAAGATCTCCATTTCAAATGTCAGTTGTGATAAATGTAACTGGGTTGGTAACCTATGGAGTGTGTTTAAATAAAAGTACAAAATGAAAGAAAGAAAAGAAATAAAGAAAATGATTATTTGAAACGTTAACTTCTGAAATAATCTGGTTATAAATCACAAAATAAATTACAGGACTCGTTACAAATAAAATCTTTGCCAATCTAAACACACAATAATTAGTCACTACCAACTGTAAAATAAAAAAATCTCAGATTGATTAATATTTGACTAAGTTAAATACATTTTTACTGATTAAATAATAAAAAACACCATGCAGAACATACAAACAGTCACGCAAAATATGCAAATTCTTAGAAAGACCAAACCAGTTTTATTTGGTAGGCATATTCGTAGGTAACGGTCTCGCCGGTTTTCTTGTTATGTGACGGTACGTTTTTTTAAATATTAGTGTACGCTATTATGAGTTAAAAGTCAACCAAAGCTTACATAGCTCTTTTTTCTGTAGTAAAATCACAGATTCCGGAATGGGAATCGGGAAGCTGTCTTCAAATATGATTGAAACAAGTTAAATAAAAGTTATTAAAATACGTGGTTCCCATTCCGGAATCTGTCATTTTACTACAGAGAAAAGAGCGATGTAAGCTTTGGTAGCAGTAAAACTGTAGTTAGCTGAGTCAAATGTTAATCAATATCCAAATATGGAGACAGCTGCTATGAGCTCATATACATAATTGAAATATGATTCAAATATGATTGAAAAATACGTGGTTCCCATTCCGGAATCTGTCATTTTACTACAGAGAAAAGAGCGATGTAAGCTTTGGTAGCAGTAAAACTGTAGTTAGCTGAGTCAAATGTTAATCAATATCCAAATATGGAGACAGCTACTATGAGCTCATATACATAATTGAAATATGATTCAAATATGATTGAAAAATACGTGGTTCCCATTCCGGTAGCAGTAAAAACATTTGACTATGCTAACTGTATTTACACCGTACCGTCACATAACAAGAAAACCGGCGAGACCGTTACCTACGAATATGCCTACCAAATAAAACTGGTTTGGTCTTTCTAAGAATTTGCATATTTTGCGTGACTGTTTGTATGTTCTGCATGGTGTTTTTTATTATTTAATCAGTAAAATTGTATTTAACTTAGTCAAATATTAATCAATCTGAGATTTTTTTATTTTACAGTTAGTAGTGACTAATTATTGTGTGTTGAGATTGGCAAAGATTTTATTTGTAACGAGTCCTGTAATTTATTTTGTGATTTTTAACCAGATTCTTTCAGAAGTTAACGTTTCAAATAATTATTTTCTTTATTTATTTTCTTTCTTTCATTTTGTACTTTTATTTAAACACACTCCATAGGTTACCAACCCAGTTACATTTATCACAACTGACATTTGAAATGGAGATATTGTCAATATTATTTAATGGTCTGTACATAGCTATTTCGAGATTATGGCACCACAAGTTACTTAAGTCTGCATGCTTTAGTGTAATTTGTAACATACCGTGATGGTTCATAACTTTGGAGATGACACGAAAATTCTCAAACTCTCAACAAGGTGCCAACCCTGATGGGCAGAATCATATTAGTGGGGCAAACGACACTACAAAATTTTAACAATTCCACTTTGCCCCACTGTGGGGCAGCTTGGTGGGGCAAACAGGAAGCACTCTTTCGTTCTACTTCTTTCGGTTTCCTAGACTCATTTATTAGGGTTCCGTACTCAATGGGTAAAAATGGGACCCTATTACTTCTTAGTAATTGGAGTCTCCTCCAATGTCTGTCTTTCTGTCTGTCACCAGGCTGTATCTCATGAACCTTGATTGGTAGACAGTTATAATTTTCACAGATTATGTATTTCTGTTGCCGCTATAACAATATAAGTAAGAAATTAGAAAAATGGTTGTCTGTAAAGTCGGTTTACGGACGATAATTTTACGTGATAACGTCATAAGAATCCGATTTTAATTTGCTTTTAAACTTTGTCATCTCTTTCTTTAGGTTTAGTAAAGTCAAAGTCAAATTTCTTTATTTCTTTCGATGCTTATGTATATAGATCACTTGAAATCGTCTTAAAAACTAAGTTAGGATGTGTGCCTTCGGAACGCGCCCACCAAGAAGACGGCACAAGAAACTCATGGGGTTTTTTTATGTGATCACGCTCACAAAGGTCAATATTACAAATATTTGAAGGTATTATTTGAAATGAAGTAATTAAAGTCACATCTATGGATTCTTATCATTAAGGTACGAAGAGGTATCATAGTATGCCTTACCGCACAATTTATGCTTTATAAAAGTTTTGAATTTGTTAATGGACATGTCATATACATCTTTAGGTAATTTATTATAATAGAGCACACATGTACTATTAAACGACCTGCTTATTTTCCGGAGCCTACTACCGGGCAAGGTCAGCTCATCCCTATTTCTTAAGTTGAAATTATGAATATCGCTATTTTTGCGAAAAATATCAGGATTTTTGTGAACGTAGAGCAAGTTTTCGTAAATATATTGTGAAAAGAGCGTTAATATATTTATCTATTTAAATTTAAAAAAGTAGTATAGAGTAGGGCAAATGTGGATCTATAAGTAAGAAAGTATATAGGTATGGTACAAAGTTGTAGTCTCTTCATAGTGGAGGCCCACCGACTCGTAGCGTTTCGCTTAGTCATCATTTCTTATTCACACTAGAATAAAGATTGACTGTTCTGAGACGTCTTCAATTGGATGTGTTCCAATCGCAAGTGTCTAGGTAAGCATGTTACGTCTTATAGGTATCCGAAAAATCGATCACATATAGGTAGATACATCTACATTGTCATAGTAACTGCTTAAGATGAAGTGAGTTCCAAATCAAACAAATTTAGACGATTCTACCTCAGCTTTATCCTATCCTATCCTACTTCCTACTATCCTATCCTATCCTACTAATATTATAATGTGAAAGTTTGTGTGTGTGTGTGCATATGTATGTTTGTTACTCCTTCACGCAAAAACTACTGGACCGATTGCGATGAAACTCGGTATCTAGATAGCTGGAGACCTGGAATAACACATAGGCTACTTTTTATCCCAATATTCCCACGGGATCGGGACTTATGCGGGTGAAACCGCGGGGCGCAGCTAGTAATATTATAAATGTGAAAGTTTGTGTGTGTGTTTGTTACTCCTTCACGAAAATACTACTGAACCGATAGCGATGAAAATTGGTATGCAGGTAGCTGGAGACCTTTTTTTATCGAGAAGCGCCTTATGCACCGTCCCATCGCTCCAAAGGGGAGCGGCGGGGATGTGTGGGGCTCCCTCTGGCCTGAGATGGTGGGCGGCCAGAGGTTTACCCACTATAACTCCTCGGTGTCCCTCTCTTCACCGTAATCCACTGGATTAACATAATATTATGACATACTTTTTTTTCTCAATCAGATTTTTTTGGAAATCGAAACACGATCATAAAAAGTTAGCTCAATTGAAATCAATCTTGAACTTTAATACACATTTTGAGGTGGTTGTTTAAGGGAAATTATCAACTTCATTTAGTTTTGTTACAAGCTGTAATGTAATGTCAATGATATTTTCTATAATTTTTTGGAACTATTTTGTGTAAAATACTAACAGTAGGTAATTAAAAAGTATAATAAACAACTGAAAAAATATTTGAACAATATTAGGCTAATTTCGAACCATTTCGCAACTTACATAATTCTTTCAATCCGACAGGGACTGGCGATTAGAAACGAGTAGCACCTTCAGGGTCCTTCTCTACTCATGTGCTTCAGGTATTTAAATACCCACGCACGTGAAAGTAATGTTTTGAACGCCTTAAGGTAAAGGATACCTGCGCTCTCTCCATACAAACGTAGTCGACTGCGGCTCGACTGAGCCTGGGGCTCTATTCATACAAACTATTACAAACGTAGTCGACTGTTTCCTCCCTGGATAATGACACTAGAGCAAATATTTTGGTGCGTAAAACCTATAACTGCCATGACTATGAACCTATTTTTGTTTTTATTTTCATATTCTAATTATCATAGAAATTAAGATTAAAAAATAAAAAATAAACAAAAAAATAGGGGCATGGTCATGGCAGTTATAAGTTTTACGCACCAAAAATATTTGCTCTAGTGTCATTATCCAGGGAGGAAACAGTCGACTACGTTTGTAATAGTTTGTATGAAGAGAGACCCAGGTACCCTTTCCTTTTAAGTATGTTTATTTAAACGTAACTCATTAAATATAATCAACAACCTCTTCCTTTTTTGAAGTCGGCTAAAGAATAATTACTAAATTATTACAGTTCTCGGTATCAATCAAAACAGGTAGCAAAACATGTCATAAAACACTGTAAAATTAGCATAAAAATTTTCGCAATCTAGCAAGTTTAGCTCATTTAAATATGTTGTACCTAGTAACGGGAAATATTCATAATAGGTATCCAATTAAGGTAACACCGAGGTGCCAAGTTCCCGTACTTTATGAATAAATAATAAGTAGATAATTTAACCGCAGTTGTAGACTACTAAGTAACTGAGAACTTACTTAACTAGATACCAAAACACGTAACTTAACACATAGTAAGTTAGACAACAAATTAAAATACGTAACTGACCAAGAAAATTAACTTTTTAAACGGGTAAATCTATTTTTAAACGACTTTAGAAAAGGTGGATGTTCTCAATTCCTCGCCAATATATATATTTTTTTTTTAACTGAAAGATGACAGTAAAATCGACAAAGATTCAAAAAACAAGGCTGTATGGGTTCACTTGCCAGTATTTGCCTTCTCTGACCAAGTAGAATTAAAAAGAAAACTCTTGACCAGAGACAACGGTGTTTATAAAGCACGCCATCTGTGTGACAACTTTATACCATATTTCGAGCAATTAAATAAACAATAATAATATATAATAATAGACATTAATAATGTTCTTTCATCCTATCGAGTGTTTCGGAACTAGCCTTGAAAACAATTTGAATGTCCTAGAGTCTATTACTTCGAGAAAAGGGTTTTATAGGCTTAGCGGCAGATTTACTGTAGTACCCAATATTACCTATATTAAATTATCTAATTTTAACCCGAATTGTGCCAGGAATAATTTTGTCACAGTAAAATTGTCGTACAAAAATAATTTGACATCTCAAGACAGCAGTGGAGACGAGAAAGTGGATGTAATCTAATATTCAGAGAAATTCTTACTTCAGTGCTAATACTTTAACGTTTGGCATATTTTTAGCATATTTTCTTTATGATCTTGTCTAACTTTCCATTCATCTACGACGCAAAATGCCTAAATGAATGTCTAGACTGCAAATTACCTAAGCTGTAAATCTCCTAGAGATCAAAAAATTTAACTAACTGAAGACCCGGTTGGCACAATGGTCACCATGCCGGGCTGCCATACACAGGGTTGCGGGTTCGATTCCCGCCTCAGACAAGTATTTATGCTCAGATATTTATCTGTAGTCTGGTTGTTTTAAAGAAACTGCGATAAGTTGGGATAAGGGCAGGAAGATGATGATATTTACAAAAGAAATATAAGTAGTTTAACAGTTGTCTATCACCCATAACACAAGTCTTGTAATCGCACGGCTATATTATGCATGTATTATACGTATAAACCTTCATCTTGAATCACTCTATCTATTTAAAAAAACCGTATCGAAATCTGTTGCGTAGTTTTAAAGATCTAAGCATACATAGGGACAGACAGCGGAAAGTGACTTTGTTTTATACTGTAATGATTAACTAGCAAAATGCTTTAGTAGTCTGTATGAAAGTCTGATTTAATAAATATTTTTTCATTACTCATACTCCGAAAGTAGGTCTAAATATGCCTGAAGAGCGTGCAGAAAATAAAATAACCAGCCCTAGGGCTTTTCACTTTCACTGACAGCTGTCATGTCAAATTATGGCTTCGCACGACTTGTGCAATCTGCATGTAGCCAGTATCAGTATCATTACGCATTAGGAACTTCAAAAACCTAACCTCCTTGCTTTTTTTTTTTACACCAAAGAATAATAATTATGGCTTGGCAAGGCTCATGCATACTGCCAGAGTTTAGTACTAAGTAACTTTTTTCTCAGTAATCAAATTCAAGTAGGTACCTATATATAGTTCAAGATATCTTATTTAATAAAATAAATGTAAAGACGAAAATGGTCAAAGCGACCTATGACCATGCCGCGCCGCCCGCCCGCGCCCTGTCGATGTTGCTGATGTCGTACGTTGAGTAAAAAAAAAACTGGTGGGAAATGTTCATTTCCAAATTATTTTAAACGTTTTAATTAGTACTCTTTTTTCATATTTTATTATGTTTTTGTGTTAAGTTTAATCTGGTTTTTCATTTATGATTGTGTATTTTGTGTAAATAACATTTTCTAGACAAACCGTGTTACAAAAACTGTAAGTTAAATCTACGGACTTCGCGTCATTTCCCAGTGTTGGATTACCTCATTAATAAAAACTTCTTCGGTAAGTAGGTACCGCCGTATTTAAGTATTGAATACAAATAGCAGAAACCTAAAAAAAACACTACATAATGTATAACCTCTTTGGTCCCAACCTTGTAAGAGGATCAGGTAGTATGGACACATGAGTACCTACTCATGTGGTATGGAGTCTCATAGTCTCATTCACTCTCGTTGTTAGGAAGAATTATATGTATTATTCGTAATGAAAAGCAAAGTGTTTACCTAGTGTGAAAGACTCATTAAGTCCCTCGAACTATTAGCGCCCTCGCTACGCTCGGGCGCCAAACTCCGTCTCGGGACTTGGAATGAGTGACTTTCACACCTAGGATAACAATGTACTATTAAACTCATTTACCAAGTATAAACACGACCGACAAAACTCGCATACCACTTAAATTAGTAGTTACTTAGAAACAAACGTTAACTTAGTAACAAAAGCCCTCAGCAAAAGCCTATTTCAATAAAGTACATGATTTAAAAGGGTAGTAACATGAGTAACACGGACTTCCTAGAAAATAAATAAATAAATAAATATTGCAGGACATTCCACACATCGCCATCTAGCCCCAAGCTAAGTAACTTTACTTGTGTTATGGGTGCTAGACAACGGATATACTACTTATATACTTTTCTTTTGTAAATATATACTTATTATACATAGAAACAACCAGACCACAGACAAATATTTAAGCATAAATACATGTCTGAGGCGGGAATCGAACCCGCGACCCTGTGTTTGGCAGTCCGGCATGGTGACCATTGTGCCAACTGGGTCGTCAAAGTGTAGTAGTGTAACGAAACTTTAAAATTCTGAATAAATCCTACATTTTTCTTTAAAATATAATATCGGTTGTGCTGTCTGTCTACCTCAGAGAACGAGTGTGAAATTTGACCACTGATGGTAAATGACAATGCTGTCTAAGATGTAGCACGCTATCCTAAAAGAGACTATCGTGACTAAGTAAATTAACCCATCAATCTACACTTAAACGGAACCGGAACTGCGCTCCAAAACACGAATCGCTGACGTCGGTAAGCAGGCCGGTAAACTGAAGTGGGACTGGGCGGGCCACGTCTGCCGGATGAACAAAGAATTATGGGCCAAAGCTGCTACAGAATGGCTGTCCCGTAAAAAACGTCCTCTAAGCAGACTTAGTCGCAGGTTGAAAGACGAATTAGACTCATACACGAACGACTGGCCCACCGGAGTAGAAAGAAGGGGGAGGCCTTTGCAGGCTAATAAAAAAAAATTGGCTGTCGGTAAAGTCAGTTTACGGACGATAATTTTACATGATAACGTCGTCATAAGAACTCTTTTGTATCGTTGACATTACCATTTTGCATACTTCAATACGTTGCTATGGTTACCTATCATGTCAACAAAACCTGACACATTACCATTTTGACGTGACAACGTCTTATAAATTGGTTTGCCGGGTGACACTTCAAGAAACTGCGTTACGCTCCGCTGACGTTATGCGCTCACAATGAGAGCGAGTGAGAGGCACGCGGGCATGGTTAGCCCGCCTAAGAGCGAGAGAGACAGACATAAAAAGTGAAAGGCACGCGTCCCTTCCACTCGAGCACAGTTGTTGTCACGTAAAACTTTCGCCCGTATACCGACTTTACAGGCAACCAGTTTTTTCATACTTCAATACGTTGCTATGGTTACCTTGTCAATAACTTAACGCATGACGTCACATTTTTATGTGAATGCCGGTGTTCATCGATTTATAACACATTATCACGACAATAAAAAATAAATATTGACACATCAGTGGGCAGATGAGAATAAGCAGCATTTTTAGTAGCAGTGTTTTATTCTTGAAATGTATCGTCACAAATAAGTGACAAAGTATGGTCTTCACAACAAATCCACCAATTTACGAATAACCTAATGACGAATGACAGAATAAAAAAAATAAAAAAAAAAATAAAAAAATATTTCAGGACATATTACACATCGCCATCCAGCCCCAAGCTAAGCAACTTAATGCTTGTGTTATGGGTGCCAGATAACGGATAAACTACTTATATACTTTTTTTTTTTTTGTAAATATATACATATTATACATATAGGAAACACCCAGAACCAGAAACAAGAATTTATGGTCAGCATAAATACTTGTTCCCGGCGGGAATCGAACCCGCAACCTTTTGCGTCGCAGTCGGGTGTTCGCCCGACGCGCCACAGAGGCCGAGAATCACAAAGACATTCCGCCGTTTCAATACAATTCAAACGTTGTCTGGTAGAATTCCAGCCAGCATTATGGGAAATATAGGTTCTTTTTCTGGCACAATGAAGTTCATAATAATTATTGCAAGTTACTTTGTAGTCTTAGATCCGTTTATTAACGATCTTCACCGAGCTGCTGGATGAAAAGTCACTATCATCACTACATAGTATAAAATAAAGTCGATTTCTCTATCCCTATGTCCCTACGTCCTTATATCCCTATGTATGCTTAAATCTTTAAAACTACGCAACGGATTTTGATGCGGTCTTTTTTAATAGATAGAGTGATTCAAGAGGGAGGTTTAAATGTATGATACATGCATAATATAGCCGTGCGAAGCCGGGGCGGGTCGCTAGTCACTACATAGTATAAAATAAAGTCGCTTTCTCTGTCCCTATTTCCCTTTGTATGCTTAAATCTTTAAAACTACGCAACGGATTTTGATGCGGTTTATTTAAATATATAGAGTGATTCAAGAGAGGAAGGTTTATATGTATTATACATGCATAATATAGCCGTGCGAAGCCGGGACGGGTTGCTAGTATTTTATAAAATAAAGATTTTGTTTTTCATTAGTATGGAATTTGTCTATTAATGAAACCAGTGAAATAATGTCTAAAAAGAATAATTAATTAATCATTCTTGACTGAAATTTTGTAGTCAAACAATTTGCAATTTTATCCCTTATAAATTATGAAATTCTTGTGTCGCGGTGTTAGTTACCTATGTCCACCTAAACCGATTTGTATAAAATTTTTGTGTATATTCGTTAGGTCTGATAACCGTAAAAAACATATATAGTTTTTTAGTAAGTAAATGACAAAACAACGTTTGCCGGGACAGCTAGTTGACCATGATAGTTGACCTATATAATCACTTCACTACATAGTATAAAACAAAGTCGCTTTCTCTGTCCCTATATCCCTTTGTATGCTTAAATCTTTAAAACTACGCAACGGATTTTGATGCGGTTTTTTTTAATAGATAAAGTGATTCATGAGGAAGGTTTATATGTATAATACATGCATAATATAGCCGTGCGAAGCCGGGGCGGGTCGCTTGTTTGATATAAAATACTTTTCATCTATTAAGCAGCTTGGTGAAGGTCGTTCTTATAGGGATCCTGTACTATTAGGTGGAAGTCAGTAGTAAAACTTCGCCACGGCTTAGCCCTGAAGCTGCGCAAGGTCAGGTTTAACTACATCTTCGGCTTTACTTCTTAAGCAGTAGGCAAGTGTTACAATTAATAAAAAAATGGTTGTCTGCAAAGTCGGTTTACGGACAGTTTTACGTGATAACTGTGATAAAGAATTACGTGATCAAAGGAAAACGATGAAATGTTTTTTCCTTTTTAAGTATATTTTTTTTCCTGTTTTTAGGGTTCCGTAGCCAAATAGCAAAAAACGGAACTTCCACCCAAAATTGGTTTGAACGAAATCTGGTAAGTAGTTTTTTTTTAATACGTCATAAACCGTAAACCGCCATTTACATTTATGATAATGGTACGGAACCCTTCGTGCGCGAGTCCGACTCGCACTTGACCGGTTTTTTTTTCTTTTATTTTATTTTTCCTCGACTCGCGACTTGAGACTTGACAAATAGTTGTCTGTAAATTACCTTGTCAATAACGGAATGGGCGTTATCATGAGCGTCGTTACTTTGATTCGTTACACTCACGTTACGCAACGTGAGCGTAACGTGAGCAATGACGTCATCTTTTTTGTGAGTGCCGGTGTTCACGAATTAATTAAAGATATCACGTCAAAAAAAAAATTCTTTTTTTTCGCAATTTGAAGCTCACATTTTTGTGCCGGATAGTCCATTTATCGAGGAAGACTTTATGCTACATTTCATTTAGATATTCTCACAGGATCGGGACTTACGCGGGTGAAACCGCGGAGCGCAGCTAGTTATCACATATTTTTACTAGGTACTGATACTAAACCATACGAGAAAAATTACAACAACACTATTTCCCAAACCTCTAATAAAAATCCTATTTCTCTTTTGTAAATATTTGCTTTCTATTAAACGTATAACACAAAAATAATAAATGTGGCAGATTGATACGTGATACCTTACTCTGGAGTGAGGCCGGGAATGCTTGAATTACTGATAGAATGCATAACACAAGAGAAATTCCGCGGCAGATTATGACACTAAAAAATATGTTCGAATTTCCAGAAGTCGTAGAACAAAAGTTGTTTGTTTAGGTGCACAGAAGTGGCCCTCACCCACTTGCTAATATGATTACTCATAACCCTGTAGATTAACACATAGACTACTTACTTTGTATCCCGAAATTCCCATAGGATCAGGAGCCCTATGTTTGAATCGTTCGCCCTGCGTCGAGCGCTCGATTTCTACTGATATTCATTCGATTTTGGAAATTCGCTATTTTTTAATGATTGAAACGAGTGGTCTCCACCACTCGTCGCCGACAGGCGAGTGGTAGAATAAACGTCAAACAATCACAGTCAAACATTCGGAAACGATCTTTGAAAAATATTTATATACTTTGGGATTATTTCGTATGTTCGTTGGTAATCACCGGTTTTCAACTTTCTGCGTAAAACGAATGAAAATTGACATTTCATGACGACGAACGATTCATAAATACAGAAAATTGGTGTCATGCGACTTCAAAGTCGAGTATGATTTGTAGGCGTATACGACGAAGCAATGATTAAAAAATAGAGCTACAGGACTTACGCGTGTGAAACCACGGGTCGCAGTTATATTATGAACTCCATTAATATGGTAAAATTACGAAAACCTGAGAAAACCTTTATTACTGGTTGTTAAAAGCCCCGACAATGATGTTGCAAAGCAAAATACTCCACTCTGTACCGCGAGCTTTTTTCTCAATGGACTCTACCGATATACGTATGTTGTTACAAAAATTTTGTAACATAATAAACCGAGATACGTGTTTACTTATAATATTAATTCCCTTTTATAATGTTATTAGCTGCGCCCCGCGGTTTCACCCGCGTAAATCCCGATCCCGTGGGAATATCGGGATAAAAAGTAACCTTTATTTTTCAATTTGATCTAGCAGTTCCTGAGATCAGCGCGTTTAAACAAAAAAGCCCTCAAATTCTTCGCTCCTATTGGTCGCAGCGTGATGTTATATAGCCTAAAACATTTCTCGATAAATGGACTATCCAACACAAAAATAAATTTTCAATTCGAACTAGTAGTTTCTGAGATCAGTGCGTTTAAACAAAAACGGAAGCCCTCAAAGATGAACAATTTTCCCCGGTTTTTCCACATTTCCCACTGATTCTTCGCTCCTGTTGGTCGCAGCGTGATGTTATATAGCCTAAAGCATTCCTCAACAAATGGACTACCCAACACAAAAATAAATTTTCAAATCGAACTAGTAGTTCCTGAGATATGCGCTTTCAAACAAACAACGGAAGTCCTTATAATAATTTTCCCCATTTTAACCACATTTCCCACTGATTATTCGCTCCTATTGGTTGCAGCGTGATGGAATATAATAAATAAATAAATAAATATATTTCAGGACATATTACACATCGCCATCCAGTCCCAAGCTAAGCAACTTAATGTTTGTGTTATGGGTGCCAGATAACGGATAAACTACTTATATCCTTTTTTTTTTTTGTAAATATATACATATTATACATATAGGAAACACCCAGAACCAGAAACAAGAATTTATGGTCAGCATAAATACTTGTTCCCGGCGGGAATCGAACCCGCAACCTTCTGCGTCGCAGTCGGGTGTTCGCCCGACGCGCCACAGAGGTCGTCTATTAGTATAGATTTACGGATAGTAGGTATATCTTTAAAGCAGCTATTAACATAATATTGTTGTTTTGATAGGGAATAAATCAAGTGAATAAAGGTCGAATAAATTAAAATGAAGCTATAAATAAGTGAACTTTGCTTATTTAAACTATAGGGAATAAAAGTTTGCTTGTTTTTTCACAGTTGATTTAAATAAAAATTAGCAAAAATTTAAAATTTACTAAAATGCGATGTTGGCCTGGTGGTACATAGGTACAGTATGCATTATAAGTCCACTATCAGTTTGCTACAATAATACTATCAACAAGTATTGGACTTACAACCTTCTTCTAATAGACGTTACACACAAACATAAATACTTAAATTAAAAGTACTCAGTGTGATTATTATTTTCAACATATTAGCTATGTCTTTAGTTAGCCGAGTGGAAGCCGCCACCCACCAACCGACGCCGACGCGACGACGTGGGTTCGATCCATAGGTACGTAGTTATAATGTACAAATAGTGCTGCATAGGATTGTAAACGTTACGATGGCGGTGCACTTTTAAGCGTCGATTGTACCTACCTCGACTTTCATTCCGACAGTCGTGAGTTCGAATCCCGGCTGGCCTGAAAATTGAAGAGAAAATTGTATGAAAAATTAAAGCTTTACATTACGTCTGATAAAGGCGTTTTTGACGACCTCTGTGGCGCGTCGGGCGAACACCCGACTGCGATGCAGAAGGTTGCGGGTTCGATTCCCGCCGGGAGCAAGTATTTATGCTGACCATAAATTCTTGTTTCTGGTTCTGGGTGTTTCCTATATGTATAATATGTATATATTTAAAAAAAAAAAAAAAAAGTATATTAGTAAGTAGTTTATCCGTTATCTGGCACCCATAACACAAGCATTAAGTTGCTTAGCTTGGGGCTGGATGGCGATGTGTAATATGTCCTGAAATATTTACTTTTTTTTTTTTTTTTTTTTTTTTTTTTTTTTTTTTTTTTTTTCAATTTTCATACATAAACAAACGTATTAGTACCTTTTGAATGAACTATTGTTTTATATGAACTAAAATACTAGCACCATTGTAAAAAGACAACGACTTTCTTTATTGACTTACAACATTTTATAAAACTATATATAGGTACCTTATCTTGGTTGAAAAACCTAGAAAATCTTCCGCAACAAAATAGTTCAAAGCAAAAATCCTTTTTCTCACCTCTATATTTACACATTTTCTTCAGAGCGGGCATAAAAACTCCGTAGAGATAAAGCAAGGAAACATCTTGTTCCTACAAATATCACAGGGAAGTAGGTACTTCAAGAAAACTCGAACATAACTGTAAAAAAATAAGGCTTTGACGGATTAGGCTTAAAACAAGAACTTTTTGAAGGTGATGTTTAATAAAATATTATATTTTCGTCGTTCTTTTGCTCTAACGCGATTGCTTTAGACCTGTATCATACCCACGGAAAGTAATACATTTCCGCAGAGAGTGGAAAAGTGACCTAAAAACAAACAATTTTTAATCATCTAAGTAATCCCTAGAACCATACTGCTGGGCAAAGATGTTCCTGCACCGCGATCCTGGGCTACCTCAAAAAAGATTTTTTTTACCAACTGTTAAAATAATCTTCTTTTATTATTCTATAATTTTAACACGTAAACCAAACTTCTTACAAAATCGCCGATTCATAACTCCTACATGGATCGTAATTAGATTTTTTGTTGCGATATTATTTTGCATAACCAGTCCGGTAAAGCAAGAGGTCAAGTGTTTTTTACAATGGTCAAATGGATTGTGGAATGTGTAGGTGTTTTATAAATTACAAAAGTATCATCAAATTAGATAATAATTTCTGGCCACACGAAACTGCTTTTAGTGGTTTTTATTATGAATCATCGATTTAGGAGTGTTTATGATGAATATAATATTAAATAGTTACCTATTGTGTTTCATTGTTTAATTTTTAAGTGTGACATTTGAATTTTTTATATCTATATTATGTTTTTGACTATTTGTTTTTGTGACTAATATTGAATTGAATAGATATACACGAAAAAAAGTTTTCTTGATAGAGAAACAATCCTTTAATAGACCCTAAACAATTAACTGCTTGTTTTTTGTAAATATTTTTGAAAATAACACAGTATTGTTAATTTAAGAATGTTGATTTTAAATTAAGGTTACTTGCTTATGATTTATAGATTTTTTACTAAAACCAAGAAATTTTATTCTCTAGAGTCTTATTAAGAAATTTACGATTAACTGGAACAAGTGTGGTAGGTTTTCGAGTCGCAGCATAAGATTTTAAAGGATCAGAAATTTGGATTTTTAAGATGTTGAATTCTCATAATGTTAAATTCATCGAAATGTTTAATCATAGATTACCATTACTACATTACCAAAATATTGTTTCAATTTCTGTCAAATAATCGATCTATCTCCCTATCTATCAATCTTATTAGCTTTTTTCCTCAATACTTAATACCTAATCTTATAATTAGTAAGTTTAGTCAGAGCTTTTTTATTTGCTTCATGAAAATTAATTGGACTACTTAGGTAAGTACTTATTTAAAAGTTCTAGCTTTTTCCTTCGAATATACAGGGTTTTTACTTAATAATTAGCTAAGAAAACGCTTGAGGGCTACTTTTATGTGCACTTTAACTAAACACTTTTAGAAAATCAATTATAGGTAAGTAATTACCTAGTTATTATTTACAAGAAAAATAAAAATAAACATGGTACAACAGTATTAATTATACAACATTCGCAAAGTAAAACATAATTTAGTTTTTAACCGACTCCAAAATAGGAAGAAGTTTTCAGTTCGTCGGGATATTTTAGTCCTTAAACACAATTAACCAACTGTCAAACACAGCCATCTGTGAATAAATAATATAAGCCTCGTGGTTACTAAAGTATAATTTTAAATTTCCCTTAAATTATATTGAACTAGGTAATTATGTTTAAGAACAATCTCAAGCAAGCCTTAAATGATAAAACCTAATTTATAAATTTAATTCAATATCAATTATCTACAAAATTAAAAGATCAATACATAATAACTTATTTAATTACAAAATAATAAAATAAAATAATAATAAATTAATAAATAAAATCACAAAAAATCACAGAATACAATTATAAAAAATGTTAAAATTAAATAAAAAAACCGCCCTAGACCGCAACCGGCGCAAAAGAGCCGATAATACTGGCCGCGGTATCTCTCTAGTTTGAATAAATAACCTAGATACCTCAATATTATTGAAAAAAAAATGTTCGAAAGTCCAAAATCGTAGAAGAAAAGATATAGGCGGTAGATGTCAGAAAGGAAGAAAGTCAATTTAGATTAAGGTGAAAGGGTACCTGCGCGGTCTCCATACAATCGTAGTCGACTGTTTCCTCCCTGGATAATGACACTAGCACAAATATTTTTGTGCCATAAAACCTATAACTGCCATGACTATGCCCCTATGTTTTGGTTTTTTTCATTTTCTAATTATCATAGAAATTAAAATTACAAAAATTAAAAAAAAACAAAAAATAGGGGCATGGTTATGGCTGTTATAAGTTTTATGCACCAAAAATATTTGCTCTAGTGTCATTATCCAGGGAGAAAACAGTCGACTACGTTTGTAATAGTTTGTATGGAGAAAGCCCCCGGTACCCTTTCCTCTTAAGGTTAAAATCTGAAAAAGTGTGTTTCTTACATTGAGATAGGTTTCTTAGTTGTTTGTCGCAGAAGTACTAAACTGTTTTCTTAGCTATTTATCAATAACCCTGTACAAACTCATTTCGCACATCCAATTACTTATTGAAATTAAACCAGTATTTGTACCTACTACTTTATTTATGTTTGTGCTTAAGGAACAAAGGATTTCCTCCATCATCTACAAACGATAATCTAATAATTAATTAAATATTTACCTGGTACGCGGAACGTATTCCGCGTATGCTCGAACCGTGTTTTGGTAATTATTAACTATTAACTAAGTGGATATGTTTACATTGATACATAAGTAGATATACATTACAATATAATAAACGGTAGGTACGGTCGGCTGCATAATTGCAGACCCACCCTAGAGCTCCAAAACGGCTGTTATAAGAATGTTTTCAACGCGAGCCAGATTCTAGACTAGACTTTAGGTAAAGCTTAAAGACTCGTAACACATCAATTAATCAAACAAAAATTATAAGAATGCAAACATTACAATAATAGTAATTTTCGAACTCTGCCGAGGGCTGCAATTATGCAGCCGACTGTACCTACCAACCAGTTTCTTCAGTACCAGGAATTCGAGTTTTCATGAGAACCGATATTTCCAGGAATTTTCGAAAAAAACTTGTTCGGTAGAAAATCATATTTTAATTGTTGATATCAGAAAGAGATATACATATTTATTTTACTGTGAATACTTAGACATATATTTATTTGGCTTGTGTTGGAATCTCATTCGGTTACCACCGAATCATGTTAGTACCTACTAAACATTCACAAATTTTTCATGCTCTCGGTGATGGGGTTTGAACTCACGACCCCCGCTTAACCGTAGCGGTGCTCTGAGCCATGAGCTGTACAACACGTAGTGCTATCTACTGGAGTCGCTTTACAGCTTCTAATAATAATTATTATTATTTACATTGGTATTTCACGACCAGAAAAGCACGTTGCACTTTGGAGGTACTTGGTGGTCTGTACCTTCAAAGGAAAGATCTTCCACCGGGCAGGTGTTATACCTGGGGCCTAAGTCTGCTAACACAATTGTGTTACAATAGTGTGTCGATATAATCGTAATAGAAATTTAATGTCAAAAATATGACATTACATGTCAAATTCGTATTCTACTAACGTTGACTATTCTATCGAGACACCACTGACACACCACTGACTCACTTTTGTATTCTGCTCTACAATCGTGGCTTAATGGAATCTCGATAGTTGTCAAAACGGTATATTGCTTAGCAACATATACCATGTTGCTAGGCAACACCTGCAAGGTAAATATTACCATACCATTGAGACTCCATAGTGATTATATTGCGATGTTATTAAAACTTTAGCAGAATACCAAATAAAGTCACAATCTCGATATAATATCAATAAAGTCTCGATATAATGACAATGGTTGGCCAAATAGCAGAATAAGGCCCCTGGTAGGCCGCGGCATGGCCGCGGCTAACGATGCTTCGTTGGAACTTGTATATGAGGTTATTTTCAGAAAAACTTCGCTTGCGCGATCTAGGATCTACGATTGGCTTAGTAGCGCTATCTGTTGGTGGCGATGTGAAGCGTCGCCACAGACCGTTCCAAACTATAATCGGATTTTTTAGGCTCTGTTGAGCAAAATCGAAAGCACATACTATAGGTCGCGCGTTGGATTACAAGTGATATGGAAAGACGATATCAAACGACACGCATTGGATGGCAACAGCGGCTCTAGACCGTCGTCGTCGGTAGTGAAAGACGATGGAAAAGGCCTACGTCCTGGATTAGACAAACCAGCCTCGATGGATGGAAATGATTGAGCAAAAAAAAAGCAAAAGTAAGTATTAGCGGTTCATATTAAAAGGCAACGGAAAAACTCCGGGAACCTATTTTTAAAATTCGGTAGCGGAACATACCAGGAATTCCCGGGTTTTCTTTTCCCAAGTACACATATTTATGAACATATTTTCGTCCACGTGTAAGCTGTAACTTTGACTTATAAATGAATGTTTACTTCACACTGCTTTCATTTGCTCGTGATAAACAGGAAGTTGGCAAATTTTAGCCTGTCACCAGACCATTAGCACAAACTACCATCTTATTTTATTACATTTTCTAGATTAACTACAACAATACTCTGCTATATCAGAGACAATCACTAACACTATCACTACATAGTATAAAATAAAGTCACTTTTCGCCGTCCCTATGTCCCTTTGTATCTTTAAAACTACGCAACGGATTTTGATGCGGTTTTTTTAAATAGATAGAGTGATTAACGAGGAAGGTTTTTAGATATAATACATGCATAATACAGCCGTGCGAAGCCGGGTCGGGTCGCTAGAATTCAATAACTGTCTCTTATTCTGATAAGTTTAGCTGATAACCGAACACTAATTCTTTAGGACCAAATAATCGTTTATAAAAAATAAAAATATTTGAATCTCTTAAAAAAAATGTATGGCTATACGAGTATTAGGTTTTTGAATTAAAATACCTATGAAGTAGGAATAAGCCTTCGAATCTAATCTGATGACATCAGAAGGTTGCGTGTTTGATTCTCGCCTCAAACAGCTATTTATATAGGTACAGATATTTGGGCGAATAAATAAATATTGCAGGACATTCCACACATCGCCATCTAGCCCCAAGCTAAGTAACTACACTTGTGTTGTGGGTGCTAGACAACGGATATACTACTTATATACTTTTCTACAGAAAAGTGTATGAGTATTTTTTCCGTTCTCTGATATCACAAGCCTAATTGCTTATCTTTGGGCCAGATGGCGGTGTATGTAAAGTCCTAAATTAAATTAAAATTAAAATTAAATCAAAATTAAATTATAAATTAAATTAAATATTTCAGGACATATTACACATCGCCATCCAGCCCCAAGCTAAGCAACTTAATGCTTGTGTTATGGGTGCCAGATAACGGATAACATACTTATATACTTTTTTTTTTTAAATATATACATATTATACATATAGGAAACACCCAGAACCAGAAACAAGAATTTATGGTCAGCATAAATACTTGTTCCCGGCGGGAATCGAACCCGCAACCTTCTGCGTCGCAGTCGGGTGTTCGCCCGACGCGCCACAGAGGTCGTCCTGCAATATTAATATATATTTATTTATCTCCAGCTGTTTAATTCTCGTGGTTGAACTTTTATCGGTATTAAGGGAATACTAACTGTTGTTAGGTTAGTTAGTTTGTTGTTAATCTGTTAAATATAAAGCACTTATTTATGTAGTTATGTCTCCATTAATAAAACTTTTTGAAATTCTAAATATTTTTTATTTTATCATTCATTTTTTTACCGTGTTTCCTAAAATACTCGTAGTGTAGATAAACACTATTAGGTACACGAAATTTTTAGAATTTCTATGGATCGTCATCTGTTTTTGTTTCGATCGTCTTTTGTTTTAGTTGCGATCGTCTTTTGTTTTTGTTATTGTTTCGATTGTTCTTTTGTTTTTGTTTCGGTTGTTCTTTTGTTTTTGTTTCGATCGTCTTTAGTTTTTGTTTCGATCGTCTTTTGTTTTTGTTTCGATCGTCTTTTGTTTTTGTTGCGATCGTCTTTAGTTTTTGTTTCGATCGTCTTTTGTTTTTGTTGCGATCGTCTTTAGTTTTTGTTTCGATCGTCTTTTGTTTGATGGTGAATAAAATTTATTTTAAAAAAAATTGTATTAAATTAAACCACGACTCGACTTCTATTTAGGGATCGTGGTTTAACTATCTTTTAGTTAGACCACGGACCTTTTCAGAGTCCCATCGTCCAACTAATTGGACTAACTAATTGGTGATCGGAGTCTACGTGAGTTCACCAAAATGGCACAGCTAGTTATGAATAAATCCAGAAATATAATGAGAATGACCTTAGTAACATTAATTTTAATAATTATTATTTCGAACAAAACAAAACTTCGAAGAATAGCTGAGACTTGTTAGAGCTTAACTCGTCTTTGTTAAGGAAATCTTTAATATTACGTAATGTCTTTTGTTTTTGGATTTAAGTAATGAAAAATTAGAGAAAGGTTAGGGACACTGCAGCCTACAGACTTTTCAATCGTCAGATAGCTTGAATGTCTATTAGACCGTCTAAACTCACAAAATGTGCTAAAAATAATCTATAAAAACTCTCGCACGATGGGTCCCGTGCCATGTTGTATGAGAGCCCGAGAAATTTTAAAAGAGCTAAGGAAGAAATTGAAGAAGAAGTATTAAGAAGAAGTTGAGTCAGTCCGGCAGTCCAGTTCTACCTGATAAACCTGATAGCTCAAGACCCTCAACAATAAAATAACAAAAAAAAAGATTAACAACTATAATTTACAAAGACAAAAAAAAAACATAACTAACTAAGAAAGGCTTTTGGTAAATCCTTTGCGGGCGAAGACGTTGGTAGCGGCTAGTCTCATATAAAAGCTATATTTCAGCACTTACTGTACTGAAGGATTATGGTAGGTTACCTAAAGTCAAAGAGAATATTTTAAATAACCTTTGAAGGAATCGTAAGTAAGTAGGTACGTAGAATATGATATTTAGATAGGTATGTATTTTCATGAGCTTTAAGAAGAAAACAGTAAATTATAAAAAGCGACAAACGACAGAAGATGAATAGCCCGTCGCCTTTGATAAAGTTTGTAATACCTTATTTATATAAAAACCTTGGTTGTTTTTCCCCAAACTAGATCTCTATAATTTGGTCATTTTTGCGTGAGGTGTCAGTAGGCTTGCCCAGCACCTATAACCACCCTATAATCGACCTGGAATAGTCCTAGAATAGTAAAATATGGTACCCAGCGATTCTCATCTTCCTCTAGTTTTTAACTGACTTAAAAAAAGGAGGAGGTTCTCAATTCGTCGCGTAAGTATATATTTTATAATGTATGTTCGCCGATTATTTTAAGTAATTTTTGAATTTCTTTATTCTTCAAGTATAAAATTCTTAAACCTACCATTAAAGCTGAATCAGTTACTTGTACTTGTACTTGTATACGGGCTGTTTTCCGCGATTAGACCCTTTTTAATTGGGTCCCTTTTGCGTGAAGATGGAGTAGGCTTACCCAGCACCTACTACCCTCTCAGCTCAGTCGACCATGTCCAGAGGAGAGAACTTGTCAATACTTCTGGAGCCAACTAAGCCGCGGGTTTCATCACGATGTTTTCCTTCACCGTAAGAGCAATGTCAATTAGCGCACATACATTTTTCTTAAGAAAAATACATTGGTGCACGGCCGGCCTGGATTCGAACCCACGACCTTCAGAATGAAAGTCGAGGTATCTACCACTAGGCCAACACCGCTCTTAAGCTGAATCAGTTCTTTTCCATCCAAAGGTCGCCTGGAAGAAATAAATCGCTTTCAGCGATAAGGCCGCCCATTTGTGCAACTTATACTTTCTAGCTATTATTTTACTTACGTGTAGGTATATCGTGTTCTGTTTCTTCCTGTGTTGTACAAATAAAGTTATCTATCTATCTACTCTTACACCAAATTCGTACAATATTAAATAGAATTTTAAACTATGACTGTAACACCTATGTATGCCTACCTACATATATTGATGAATAAATGAATTGAATTGAATATGTACCTATTTCTGCCATGAGTTTCGCAACGCTAGCCAATAAATACGTCAATCAACTGTACATTAAAATTGACATAAACAATAATAGTGTATCAATCATAATTTTAAACACTTGTACCGACCACTAAAATCAATTTCCAAGTCAAATTGTTGATGGCTTCCTAATAACAAATTGTAATGAAGTTGTGACCTTTATGATCAGGTGAATAAAGTTCAAAGTTTGACTTGGACAGAATCGTAAAAGTACACCTAACTTATGACCACCGTACCAAATAATAACCAAGTAGCTAGAAGCTTTAAAAGCTATAGTATGAGATCCCTTCAAAAATGACCTTCATCAAGCTGTTTAATGAATGAAAAGTATTTTATATCTAATTAAATTGACCAGTAAATATATTGCAAATGGGTTGCCTAAAAATTTCAGTCCAGAATGATTAATTTATTTATTTTATTTTTTTGATTTTAGACTTTCACTGTTTTGGTCAATAGACAAATTCCGTACCAATTAAATACATAATCTTTATTGTAACTTAACTTTAATTCATTAACCATGCCAGTGCAAATGACTAGTATCGATTTAACTGTTGTGACGAAAAAAAATAGTCAAGGTATGGAATTTCTTTCTTAAACAAACCAGTGAAAAGTTTAAAAAACAAAACAAAAATTAAATTTTTAATTAATAATATTCTGGAATGAATTGTTTAGACAACCCATTTGCAATATATTGACATATTTAATTTATTTGATATAAATACTTTTCATCCATTAAACAGCTCGATGAAGGTCGTCCTTAAAGGGATCTTTGACTACTATATTTTATCGCTCAGTCGTCACGCGTGAAAAAAATAAAGAACTTTAACCACTGAGTAAAATAAAGCCAAGTCTCAAATCTGAAACTTGAACCAAAATCAATAACAAACTGGAAGTGCCGTAATACCTACTTAATTCACCATGATATTGTTTTATGGGTGTGCCGTGTGCGGGCTGCGGCAAAATGAAGTGAGATGTAGCAAATTCGGATCACGCAATCCGAGACAGTTGCGTTGGTTCTTGTAGGCAGCCCATAAATATTGTTAACCAACAATAAATCAAACAAAAGGATTTGCCCACCGAAAGCTCAAACAAAAAGTTTAATGTCTAAGATATTAATATTACAGTCGAGCCTAGACCTTAACAGTTTCATTAACAAAACTCGCTTTTATATAAGTCAGACGTTGCCGGCACTCAAATCATGATTAAATAACAAGACAAAAAAAACAAGCACACAACAAACTTATAAATAAAATACCTAACACTCACAGTGTAAAAACATCACCCTCCCGTGGTTGGGTAAAAAAAAACAAGCAAAAAGTAAGAAGATACTAGAAGATGACAACAAAAATGGTTGTCTGTAAAGTCGGTTTACGGACGATAATTTTACGTGATAACGTCATAAGAAAACATTGATGGTAACCATAACAACATATTATAGTTGCTTTGGTTACATGGTCAATAACTCACGTTCCCGGAACGTTAGTGACGTTGCTATGATAACCTTATCGATAACGGAAAGTGAGGGATGACGTCACACTTTTTTGTGAGTGCTGCCGGTGTTCATCAATTTATAAGACGTTATCATTCAAAAGCCCCAAACGGGTCAACCTAAGTTGTAAGCAACAGCTAAACTATAGCCACTAGAACTTGAACTGCAGATGATTGGTTAAAAATAAATTGTTAAATAGGTGTTCTCTCTGCACCACAGTAATTTAAATCTCTTTTCACTCCCCATGTTTTTGCTCACTTGTCAACTGAAATATATGGTTGGTCTCCTACAAAGGCAGAAACACTGTTTCAGCAATTAACTTTGAAACTCTGAAACCCTCACAACTTTAATATAGCCTCTTTATTCATCATTTTGTTATTATCATTTACATTTCGCTACAAAAGAGACAATCTTGAATATCCAACAATGAGATTTTATCATTCTACAGCTTCAGAAAATAATAAAGCGAGGTTTCAGGCAGAAGATGACTTATCTCTCTTCACTAATGTAAATTCATTGGTTTACAAACAATGGAATAAAGACAATCGTGACTTAATTAAATTGGATCTCATCTTTTGTGACATAATACATTTTCATTTTAAACTAGAGCTTGGTTCATTGATTCGCTAAAGGTCTGCGTCCATTTCCACAGAACCTGCCCAGAAGCAATTGTCTCTTTAAAAAAAATCGTGCCCAAAGGAGTCGGTTACATACATACAAGCAAACATACAGGTGAAACTAATAAAAGCGTGTTAAAAAGATGTTCGACAGATACAAATTGAAACGCTTTTGAGGTGCAAGTCTGTCAATCATTCTAAAGATCCTCGTCAGATCTTCACCAAATTTTTATGGGACCACCCTTGAGGTAGACCCTTTCCAACAAAAAAAGATTCATCAAAATCGGTTGATAAACAAAGAAGATATGCACGAACATCCATATACATCCGAATTGAGAACCTCCTCCTTTTTTGAAGTCGTTTAAAAATAATAAGTCTTAATTTTAGTGACATTTTATTACACTTAGTATCAAGTTTCCTCGTTGCTTCAAAACGCCATGACGAGGTTTCGTTAAAAAAGTCTTTAGCAAAACAAGAAGAAAAAAAAACATACCTACATACAACCGAATTGAGAACCTCCTCCTTTTTATGAAGTCGGTTAAAAATGGAATAAAAAAGATAAAAAAAATATGTTAGTTAGGGCAGTATAAGCTGAAAACACTTTGCCTTCTTCCGAGGAATATAAACAAAAGAAAATTTAACAAGATGATTTGAATGTAGAATTTTAGCTAAACAAATTCGAAATCTACTTAGTATAATTTTCTCGTAATAACAGCCACAATATCCAATTGTAAAATTACGCCTACAGTCCGACAGAAATG
Organism: Idaea aversata; assembly: GCA_907269075.1. Taxonomy (NCBI): domain Eukaryota; kingdom Metazoa; phylum Arthropoda; class Insecta; order Lepidoptera; family Geometridae; genus Idaea; species Idaea aversata. Next base: position 5,870,248 of record OU026100.1, read on the forward strand.
CAAATGTACTACGCAATCGGCGACAACGAAACCATCCTTTAGATTTGAATAATAAATTGGAAATTGATGGTAATTGTTATCGTACTTTGGTTACTGTTTTTGTTTATAAGGTCCTAGACACATGAATTGGAGCGACAAGCGACTTTACATGTCGACATTAGGAAATCACTATCATCATCACTTCACTACATAGTATAAAACAAAGTCGCTTTTTCTATCCCTATTTCCCTTTGTATGCTTAGATCTTTAAAACTACGCAACGGATTTTGATGCGGTTTTTTTTAATCGATATAGTGATTCAAGAGGAAGGTTTATATGTATAATACATGCATAATATAGCCGTGCGAAGCCGGGGCGGGTCGCTAGTAATCTTAATATAGTCATAATATCTCTTTAATTTCGGGTTAGAAAACCGCTACGGTAAACGGTCGCGGGTTCAAACCCTACCTTAAAATTTTCAGGTTTATCGATTTTCTATTTCTAAAAAAATGTTAATTTTATCATCTATCGATGCCATTTACGTTAAAAGCTGAACGACTTACTTCCCTATAAATATTTCGCCAACCGCTGACATTGATAAAAAAAAATATTAAAAACCTTTTTACTTTTATACAGCTAAATCAATTTTCATGTAATGTGAAAATACACACGAGACATTAAGCTTTTATATATACCTCATTTGAATCTGTCTATTAGTTTTGAATCGATAGAATACATAGACAATCAAACAAACTGACATAGAAACAGGCAGACATAGGAACACCCTTCTTTTGTTTTTGGAAGAAAAGAAAAACAAGTGAACATCTGGGCTTTAAGGTGGGTTCATACGCCAACGACCTTACTACACGGGTTACTAAATAGTTACTACCGGCACCGGTCGCCTTCGTTGGTGAAAATTGTTGATTGTTACGAATGTGTTTTGTTTTTCTCAAAAGTGTTGAGATGGAATTGTAGGTGAGAACCGACATTTTGGTGTGACTTTGAGCCAAAAGTTCGCTATAGTTTTGAAGCTATCCTTTAATTAAGAATGAAAACTAGTAGAACTTTGAAAGGACAAAGAATTTTCGTCTCAAATTACCCCAAAATATCGGTTTTCAATGTTAAGGTGGGTAAACATCGAATTTGAAAAGTCGATCAAAAGGGATACATTGTAAAATATGACACGGGAGACTAACATATACACATACTGTGTATAAAATACCAATATATTCGAAAATGTGTGTGTTTGTTTGTATAATGACGAGGAACACGGAAAATTAGTACACTAATTACGATGAAATTTGGTATTTAGACAGACGTACAGAGGAAAGCAAATTTTGCCAAACTCGTATACCTAAAAGAATCACTCAAAATTGATCAAATTAAACAAGAAATAATATTACAGACAGTTACAATTTCTAAACACAAATTACTAGTTAATTATACACAAAATAATAAAAAATAATAAAGTCAAAAACCTTTGAAATCCTATCAACTCGTTCTCCAAAGGCAAAGATAGACAAACAGAACACCCTTCAAATCAGGATTTAAAAGAATAGAGTATTTACTAAGCATTTTAAAGTTCTATGACACTTGAAACAAGGACACTTCGCTCGCTCGGTCAATAATATCATCATTATAACCTTTTCACAACCGTAAATCCAAAGAGATTAAACCATTTATAACATACGTAAAGTGTATAATGTAGTGAACCGCTAAAAGCTTTCTGATTTACAATAAAGCGTCGGGTTCAACAGTTTAAATACTCTGATGGATGTCACAGCGTTTATTAACCCAATTTAAACCTTGCCTGGTACATTATTTGTTCTTAATTATAAGTACGGAGCTATTGTATTTTGTAACACGCGGTTCGTTAAACATTGACTCTACTGCATTAGGGAAAGGTATATTTATTATGACAATAGGAGCGCTCCGCGGTTTCACCCGCGTAACTCCCGATCCCGGGGGAATATCGGGATAAAAAATACCTATGTTACTCTCAATAAATTACTGCATTCTTATACTAAGTTTCATCAAAATCGGTGCAGTAGTTTCAAATATAAAAACATAAAAAACTCTTTCCTCTTTAAAATATTATTGGCAGCGTTTCGCGGTTTCATCCGCGTATTTCCAGATCCTGTGGGCATATCGGGATAAAAAATAAAATAACTATGTTACCCTCATTGAATCAATGTATCCTCATACCAAGTATCATCAAAATCTGTCCAGTAGTTTCGGAGTCTAAATATTCGTTACAAACACAAAATCATAAAATCTTTCCTCTTAATAATATTAGTAGTATAGATAAGTATACCAAAGCACCACACCACGGACTTATGAACAAAAGATGAACGTTGCCGTGACCTAACTCCTGAGTTGATGAAGCCATACTAACTAGCACTCTACATCTTCTTCTACCTGCCCTTATCCCAATTTATATAAGGTCGGCGCAGTATGTCTTCCTCTTCTCACCCACACTGCAAAGTGATTTGGCAATATTTTTACGCCGCCTGCCTGACACCTACACTCCTTGGGAATGTTGTTTGTGCGATGGTTTACCCGCCACCGCGCGGAGGATCCAAAGTGCGATAGTTTGCACAAGGTCCTTAAATCCATTAGTCGTAGAAGATATGGGGTAGCTCTATTCTATGCCGGGGCCACACGGCAGCACTAACTAGCACTACAATCACATTTTATTTGACGGCATGTGTCTCTCCGGTTTACGACAAATATCCAAGTTGTTCAGTTATTGTTTGCAAAAAATCCAGCACAAAAGTGAATTACGTAAAGGATTGCATCTTATGTCACTAATAAGTACCGGAAAAAATGATTAATAATTAACTCAATTAGTAAATAATTAGAAATTCCTTGTCCACAGTCAATATGTACCAGCTGAAGAAGACCGCTGTACGAGTGAAGTCTCCTTAGTCCAATGGAGGTGATGCGCATAATGGATGGCCCGTAGGATGCGCCTCACTTCGGCGCCCATTTACCTTCTGCTGATCGCCGCTTGCGCATACGCTTTTATACCGGGGGCTGATGGTGAGTTATACCTAGAGACTATATTTATCTGCATTTTTTTTAGCGGTGTTGGCTTAATGGTAGATACCTCGACTTCCATTCTAAAGGTCGTGGATTTGAATTTCAGCCGGCCATGCACCAATGTATTTTTCTTTAAAAAAATTATGTGCGCTAATTGACTTTGCTCGTACGCTGAAGAAAACATCGTGATGAAACCCGTTCAAGTTGACAAGTCCTCTCCTCTGGACATGGTCGACTAAGCTGAGAGGGTTGTAGGTGCTGGGCAAGTCTACTCCATCCTCACGCAAAAAGGACCTATTGAAACAAGGTCTAATTGCGGAAAACACCCCATAAACAAGTACAAATGACCTGCGTTTACGTACTTTTTTCTAACGTAGAAGGCTTGAGGTCACGTGGTAGGTCCCATGGTCAGACCAGCTGAACAACTCGTCTAGGTTTGAGGAACGCTGCGGGTGAAGAAGAATGGTGATCTTCAAGCATGAAAGGTCGACTTGAGAGAGAGAGAGAGAGAGACTTAATAATCTGTCTTGTATTTGTTGACGCGGTAGTGTCCTTAGCAGCGGTAGCGGTAATTTTGTGTCTGGATTATCGCTACTTGAGCCATGTCAACTCCTATCGTCTGTTTTATAGGTAGAAAAAATATAAGCAATAAGTCATCATTAAAACTTTTTGTGTCAGGCCCAGTTACTTTGCCAGCTGTAAACTATGACAAACAACAAAATGTACAATTTCCCCAGTTTTTAATAACTGTGTAACACATACCAACTTGTTTCAAATTAAAAAGCTTTCTACGTACTTTGCGCAGATGTTTGTTACTAGCAACTGTTAATTTCTCTCTAAACAGACTCGATCTAGCGTTATTTTTTTATTTATTTCGCACTTTAGTCGCTCGCATTTAGCTCCTACAAACTCGTGGCACAATGTGCTAGTAATTATTGTCTTGTTTCAGGTCCAATATCTCACAAAGAAGCTTTGGAAGGCGGCAACGCGACCCTCGAGTGTGACACCACGCCTGACTCCACCGATGACGAGTTCATGATACTCGTCTGGTATAAGAATAACTTGCCTATTTACAGGTAAATCATTTTCACCTTATTATCATCATCCGACCAATGTTCCCGGTTGCATCCCTCTCCCTCTTGGGATCCCGGGGTCCGCTTTTCTGCTTTTACGTCTCCACTTCGTATGATCTTTGGCATCCTGTTTGGTTAGGCCATTTGCACTCTTATTACCAATTGCGACGTCAAGTCTGCACTTTTTGGGTCTACCAAATTTGCCACGACCTGGTGGAGGCGCCATGGCAAGACATTTGTTCCCCACGTAACTAGCCGGTTTTGCAAGACGTGATCGTACCAGCGTCGGCGACATTCTTGCAATTTATGTGCAATATCTCGAACATGAAGGCTGCCCCGGATGCGAGAGTTCCTGACGCGATCATTTCGCGTCACTCCACACATCCAGCGCAACATCTGCATCTCCGTGACACGCAGCTCCTACTTATGTCGCTCAAGCACGCCTCTCTACCATACAAAAACACAGGTCTAATGATGGTTTTATAAACCTGTCCTTCAGTTTGAACGGCATTTTGGTGTCGCAAATGAAGTGTCATTTCCGACCCCAAAATGCTGGTTACCTCACGCCACTTGGCTCAAGCCGCTGAAATGCGTGACTTGACGTCGCAATCGATGTCACCGGATGCGTGAAGCACAGATCCCTCCGCCCACTTCCAGTCCTAATTTTCACCTTATCAGATGTGTAAAATTAAGGTCGTACCTGGACTGTCCACTTCTTAGACAAATAGATTTCGATTTTTGGTAAGATAAGAAAAGAGGAAAGGGTACCGGGGGCTGTCTCCATACAAACGTAGTCGACTGTTTTCTCCCTGGATAATGACACTAGAACAAATATTTTGGTGCATAGAACTTATAACTGCCATGACTGTTTTTTTTTATTTTTTGTTTTTTCAATTTTTTATTTTTTAAATATTAATTTCTATGATAATTAGAAAATGAAAAAAAAAGACAAAAAATAGGGGCATAGTCATAGAGTCACTTATAGATTTTATGGCGCAAAAATATTTGTGCTAGTTTCATTATCCAGGGACGAAACAGTCCACTACGTTTGTATGGAGAGAGCGCAGGTACCCTTTCACCTTAAGGTGTGGAATAGGTACCGATGACTCAATATTCCCAATGGATGGAGAATTCGAGATTCCGGTTGAAACCATCGAAAACAACTCGCAACAATGTTGTGGTGGAAGTAAACTTTATTTGAAGTGAAGGGGTGGGTAAGATATTCCCCAACCTGTATTAGACAGACGGAGAATTAATTGCTTAAAACCCTTTCCGTTAACCCTTTCTTACATTGTGACGTTAATACTAATTTAATTTTTAATTAACTATCTCTTTTACATACTCTTATTTATCTGGGTGAAATTTGGGACCTTGACTGATTTTCACTAAGTATTTCAAAAGCCGAAAATGTTTATTAGAAACCCCTTACAATTATAATTTTTTTCAAAGTAGTATTTGTTAATTAAAAAAAATACCTTTTTTTCATTAATTTGAATTGTCCTCCGAAAACAGTCTGCCACAATATTAATCTGTGACGTCGCCTTTCCTTGCGCCTGGCGCGCGTTTTTTTTTTTCTCTAAGAAAATGGAAAATCGTGACGTCACACGAAGGTCAGTCATGGCCGCCCGCATCTCGTTTCTTTCAGCAGACAAAATATTGCAAATTTATTTTGCGAAAATAAAATTTTTACAATGCGAAATAAATATTGTAGAGTTAGGGTCAATTCACACGTACCACAACCACACCACGTCGCAGCGACAAAATGTGATCGAGCTGTGGTTACGTGTGAATAGTGTCGCAGCGGCTTTTTGCAGTTGCGTTGTGGCAACCACATCGACAAAATGTTGATGTGATGATGTGGCCGCGGTGCCGCCGCCGGTGGTGTTGGCGTTGCCGTCGCGATGTGGTTGCGATGTGGTCGTATTACACAGGTGGTCGATAACAACGGCAAAATGTGGTAAGTGTGAATTGCAATATTCATTTTCAATAAAAAATATACGCCCGACCACATCGCGTCGTTGTGGTGTGGTTGTGGCTGTGGTGTGGTTGTGGTACGTGTGAATTGACCCTTAATGTAAACCTATTAGCTTCCATTTTCAATATATTTCATATTTTATCATTATCACAGTCATGTACAAATATATTCAATCATTTTTATTTTATCATTTTAGAATTTATAACTTATCTATGAAGTCATCGACATGGTGATAAAGTTTTTATTGTTGTCAATCCCATTTGTTAAAGTCATAAATAAACGAAAAAAAACCATAAATGTCGTCCAAATATTGCTTTTAAAACGATCCTTAATTCGTCTCAGTCAACATATAAATTCGAGAGTTTATTTGTTTGTAACTCAAAAGATGAAATCTGTTAAACAGTAGTCTAAAGTGCGAAGGCTACGCAGATGAAACCTCGGGGCGCAACCAGTAATATATTTATGACTGTAAAACAAAAGGTTACAACGGATTTATGTATTTCAAAATGAAAATGTAGCTTCTAGATTTAGTTTTAAGTGCGTTTAGAATTGGTGTTTTTGTAATTTATATGAGTACTTTGCATATTTAACCTACATTAAAATTTTCTTTTGGTTCTGTATAACCTCATTTGTGACTGTTTACTTGCAAGACTTTTGTTTGAATTGAAATATGCTCAAAATTGTATGTTAAAGTTAACCGTCCAATTAGGAAGTCTGTAAAAATATTGGCCAATAGAATAAGCTATATGTGGCATGTGCCACGCCATTTGGCAACGGTCCCGCTAAAATATAAACGGGTGTAGTAATAGATAGGTAACTCCATAAATTACTTGTTGTGTATTAGGATTACCTACTATCGAAGACAAATAGTTTAAAATATGTCTTAGACAAATTGAAAATAATTAATTATACTCGATCCATAAAGTGGAACATACAAAAAAAAGAAAACCCGATAAAAAGTCCCCAAGTTACTTCTGAGAAAAGGTGATACTTTCTCAGAAGTAACTATATGGGGACTTTTCCACCAAAACTGTGGTCCGTAGCAGATTCTATTGAATGGTATTCCTTCGACTCAAAACTTAATCGAAAGCTCGCAAATACGATGGAATACTCTATAATAATACTCTAATATTCCATTTATTCTATAAAATGAACCTTTAAAACTTTGGACGAAGTGAAAAAAGAAATAAAAGTACTGAGAACGAAATCCAGAGAATAATGGCTCAAATTGAGATAACGAAAAGAAAAAAACAGTTACAGCACAATGAAAGATCGCAGAAACAATTACTCCTAAAAGATGACATGAATATTATTTCATTGCCAAGCGCAATAGGGTACATTACTTACATGTCTAAGAAATAATCAAGACGACTTACCATGAAGCAGATAACCAGCGACTTACCCATCTTCTATCTTCTTCTTCTTAATATATATAAATCTCGTGTCACAATGTTTGTCCTCAATGGACTCCTAAAACACTTAACCGATTATAATAAAATTCGCACACCATGTGCAGTTCGATCCAACTTAAGAGATAGGATAGCTTACATCCCGATATTCCCACGGGATCGGGAGTTACGCGGGTGAAACCGCGGAGGCTAGTCTTCTTCTTCTTCTTATATATAAAAATGAATCGCAAAATGTGTTGGTAAGCGCATAACTCAACAACGCCTGGACCAATTTGGCCAATTCTTTTTTTGTTGTGTTTGTTATAGTCAGGAGAAGGTTCTTATGAAAGAAAAAATTAAGTAAGTTGCGTAGAAAATTATCACGTGGGTGAAATCGCGGGGCGCAGCTATATAATATAAAAATGAATCGCTGAAGTGTTCCTAAGCGCAAATCTCGAGAACGGCTGAACAGATTTCGCTCATTCTTTTTTAGAATATTCCATAAGGTACGAGGATGGTTCTTAAGGAGAGAAAAATTTAAAAAATTGCCTAAAAAGTCTAAAAACATCACTTTTCTATATAATAGTCTCCCATATACACATCTATATATATAAAAGAAAGTCGTGTTAGTTACACTATTTATAACTCGAGAACGGCTGAACCGAATTGGCTGAAAATTGATGGAGAGGTAGCTTAGAACCAGGAGAAGGACATAGGGTACTTACATTTTCATTTTTTTTTCTTTTTTTTTCGATATTCAAACGAGATCGGGATTTACGCGGATGAAATTAAACATACGTACGAAATATTCTTTTTTTTTTCTCGGGACTTACGCGGGTGAAATTAAATATACGAATTATTCCATATTCAAACCCGCATAAGTCCCGATCCCGTTGGGAATATCGGGATATACACTATTATGTATTCTGTGACGTTCGTCTTTGTTGTAAGGCGTTTGACCGGGGGTTTTCTCGAGCGGCTGCAGTTTTTTTGTTGATTACTCAGCTCCTACCAATTGGATTTTGATGTAAAGTATAGCACGACTTTCCTCAGATTTCACTTGGTTCAGGCGTTTTTAATTGTAGATTATGTAACAAACAAACAGACAGACAGATATATTTTTGTTCTATTACTTTTTCGAACAGACTCTTTTTTTGTTGATTAGCTGTATTATATAGAAATCAATGCCACTTTTCGTTGTAATTTTATAACTCAAGAACGGGCTCACCTATCCAAACCAAATGTTTAAGCTTTGTTCGGACTATTTAGTAGATGGTTTATGTAAAGTTTGCACAAAATCGGTCGAGCGGTTCTTCATTTATCACATTTTTTATATGGCAAAACAACGTTTGCCGGGACAGCTATTTTATCTATATATATAAAAATCAATTGCTGTTCGTTAGTCTCGCTAAAACTCGAGAACGGCTGAACGGATTTATCTTATCTTGGTCTTGAATTATTCGTGGAGGTCTAGGGAAGGTTTAAACGGTGAGAAACATCGGACTTACGCGGGTGAAACCGCGGGGCGCAGCTAGTCTATAATATAAAAATCAATTGCTGTTCGTTAGTCTGGCTAAAACTCGAGAACGGCTGGACCGATTTGGCCAATTCTTTTTTTGTTGTGTTTGTTGCAGTCCAGGGAAGGTTTAAACGGTGAGAATTTAAAGATCGGACCGCGGGTGAAACCGCGGGACGCAGCTAGTCTATAATATAAAAATGAATCGCAAAATGTGTTGGTAAGCGCATAACTCAACAACGCCTGGAACGATTTCGATAATTCTTTTTTTAGAATATTCCATAAGGTACGAGGATGGTTCTTACGGAGAGAAAAATTTAAAAAATTGCCTGAAAATGTCTAAAAACAACACTTTTCTATACTCCATACCATACAAACGATTCGTATAATACAAGTCAATAAGAACTTTAGTACCATAACATAAAGTTCAAGTTTTAATGGAGAGGTTCCGGGAAGGCAAAACAATTGAGTGACGTATAAATATTGATGTCAATCGTGTCACGGTGTTAGTTGCCAAACTACACCTAAACAGCTGAACCGATTTGTATGATTTTTAACCCCCGACGCAAAAACGACGGGGTGTTATAAGTTTGACGTGTCTGTGTGTGTGTGTGTGTGTCTGTGTGTCTGTCTGTCTGTGGCATCGTAGCTCCCGAACGGCTGAACCGATTTTGATTTAGTTTTTTTTATATGGCAAAACAACGTTTGCCGGGACAGCAAGTATAAAATAAAAGTGGTGTTCCTAAGCGCATAACTCGAGAACGGCTAAACCGATTTCGCTAATTCTTTTTTTTTAATATTCCTTGAAGAACGAAGATCGTTCTTATGGAGACAAAAATTCAAAAAAATGCCCGTTAATGTCAACGTCACGGCAACCTGATGACAGGCAGACGGAGAGACAGACAGAGCAATGGGGTCCGTTATTACCCTTTTTGTGTACGGAACCCTAGACCCTAGACTTTACTACTATTTAGGCAATTATTGTATAGCACTCTTGTTGTTTGATCGTCTCTACAGAATAAAAAATAAACGAGGTACTAACGTCAAATTCTATGACTAAACCATCCTAAGTAATGCGTGCAAATGTCAATTTTATTACAAGAACTTGAACGGACTATAACCACTTCTCGTGCCAACATCGCGATCGCGAGGGGTACTTATCATAAATATCAAGCCACGAAATATCTCGTAAAACTTCAAAAATATAGGTAAAAGCTTACGAAGCTCTTATAGAAAATATATTTGCCTTCGAACTAATAAAAAACTTATAAGGGCCTCTAAAAAGTCTAAGTAAGTAATTTTATAGCCCGAGTCGTACATCGTCGTTATATTACATCCTGCATGAGTTTTAGAACTAATTTCACTCATAATCTTAAAAGCTTTGCTACTTTTAATGGTTATTTCATTAATGTGGCTAATGGCTCTAGTATGGACATCTGCAGATTATTTTTAATAAGTAATGCTTGATTTCATAAAAACTTACCTGGAGTAAAAGTAGCAGTACCTACCTACCTATCTGCTAAGTATGTCTTCACTACATAGTATAAAACAAAGTCGCTTTTTCTGTCCCTATTTCCCTTTGTATGCTTAAATCTTTAAATCTACGCAACGGATTTTGATGCGGTTTTTTTTAATAGATAGAGTGATTCAAGAGGAAGCTATATGTATAAAACATGCATAATATAGCCGTGCGAAGCCGGGACGGATAGCTAGTATGTATCTATTTTAGACGCTAAGCACGAGATATTGCTAACGCAAAGTTCGATTTTGTAGCTATAAAAACAACTTTTTCCCTTAAAACATACTTCATGTTCAGGATAAAAGTACTTTCACGCGAATTAAATATTTTTTTATGAGAATTGTAACATTATGGAACGGTAGACGCTGGGTATTGCAAAGCCGTTTAATACTAAGGGAAAAAAACAGGCACACAAGCTGCCTTGTACCGTCAGACGGACAAGATAAGGTAACCAAAATCCGCTTTACCACAACAAAGCAACAGACCCTGGCCCATATCCGTCAGCCATTCAACCCCCTTGCGAATTGGCAGAAATTGCATGTCGCTGGCTACTGGCCAACAACTTCGGATATATCGAACAGTAAGGCCATTTGATGACTGTTATCAGTGATAACTACAGGGATTAAGTGGCTAACAAGGTTTCAGAGGCACGGAACTGGGTCTGTAAAGGTGAAATCAGACTAAAGACTATCAGCCTTAGAGGAAAGGGTACCGGCACTCTCTCCATACAACGTAGTCGACTGTTTCCTTCCTGATAATGACACTAGAGCAAATATTTTTGTTGCATAAAACTTACTTATAACTGGCCATGCATGACCAATATGACCATGCCCCTATGTCTTATTTTTTATATATATTTTGTTTCTTTAACTCTTACTTTATTATATGATAAAAAAAACCAAGACATAGGGGCATAGTCAGTCATGGCAGTTATAGGTTTGATGCAACAAAAATATTTGTGCTAGTGTCATTATCCAGGGAGGAAACAGTCGACTACGTTTGTATGGAGTAAGAGCCGGGTAGCTTTTCTCTTCGCTTACATTTCACATTCAAAGGCATTCATCGAATCGTTGTCACTTCTTTCTCGGCTACTTTATACACCAAATTATTAACCAATAGAAAGTTGATAGTGTGCATGGGTCCTAAATTCGCTGTTACCTGATCAGATAGGGCCGTGCTTGTGAGCATCGCCTTTTGACAACTTTTTTATGATCAGTTGAAGGTCAAGCGTGCTTATCGAGCGTGGTTATGTCGCTAAATCACGCTCTGTTATAAAACTACAAGATACCTATAGGTATGCGGGTAGGGAGGCATTTACATGGAGTATTTTTACGTGACGTGTATTACAAAACACGCTAAACAAATTTATACTTCACTACATAGTATAAAACAAAGTCGCTTTCTCTGTCCCTATATCCCTTTGTATGCTTAAATCTTTAAAACTACGCAACGGATTTTGATGCGGTTTTTTAATAGATAAAGTAATTCATGAGGAAGGTTTATATGTATAATACATACATAATATAGCCGTGCGAAGCCGGGACGGGTCGCCAGTAATATAAAGCTGAACAGTTTGTTTGTTTGAACGCGCTTATCTCAGAAACTACTGGTTCGAATTGAAAAAATATTTATGTGTTGGATAGTTCATTTAATAGGCTACTTTTTATTTTGATATTCGGGAACGGACGTAACGTAAGCGCTGCTAGTATATAAATACATCTATGCCTCCAAAGCCTTTTAGTTTCAACGAGTTTTCCACCTGAATTTGGCACCCTTTAATTATTTGAGGATTCTACAATAATTTATGAGGGTTGCAAAGTGTGGAGTTCATGCTTTTGGTGTTTAATACGGGTGTATGTTAAAATGTATAAACTCAAAATACATAACGTTATCATCACTATCACTATCATCACTATCACTTCACTATCACTACATATTATAAAACAAAGTCGCTTCCTCTGTCCCTATATATGTGTGCTTAAATCTTTAAAACTACGCAACGGATTTTGATGCGGTTTTTTTAATAGATATAGTGATTAAAGAGGAAGGTTTTTAGATATAATACATGTATAATACACCCGTGCGAAGCCGGGGCGGGTCGCTAGTAATTCATAAAGTTTAAATACCGAAAATCAAAATACATAATGATTCAAAATACTTAAAGTTAAATAGCATAAGTTTTAAATTCATAAACTGTAAATTCACAAAGTTCTAAATATATAATGATAAAAAAGTATAATGCTTATAACACATGATAATCAACAAGCCTTACTTTAAAATGTATAACTATCAGAATATATAAGTTGTAGGTTCATGTAAACAAAAACCAGAAATTAGTAAGTACATAATTTGTTTATTAAAATAGGTAGAATTCGGTTCTAAAACTTCCGGCCGCTGCCGCAGCACAGCTCGCTGCGCTCGCTCGGCTCGTGCAATTTGGTCGCAGTTGAAACCGAACCTAACCTATCCATGTCGGTTCTGGGTAGGGGGTTTCTGTCACAAAATCGACACGGATAGGTTAGGTTAGGTTAGAACTGCGAGACAGCTATGTCCACTAAGGAGGCCGCGGAGAGGGAGTGTGAACTCCTCTCCGTGGAACCGACGCACGCAAGGCGCATTGGAGGCGGGTGGTCCGCAACGACCACCTGCCACTCTAAAGTGACCTGTGGAGGCGGACTCGGGGGGGTCGTCTCCAGATCACACGCCCGAGATGGCGGTGGCGTATCCTACGCCGCCTCTCGAGAGGGACTTTTTCTCCCGTCACGGGTTTTAGAGACGGGGTCTGACGAGACCAGCCGCCGCCGTGGGGCAGCAGATGACATGTGTAAGTGCCCCTGCGTCCCCGGCACTCACGGCGGAGAGAGGACATCGAGGGGTTTTAGTGAGTAAACCTCTGGCCGACCACCACCTTAGGCCAGAGGGAGCGCCACACATCCCCGCCGCTCTCCCCGGAGCGGTGGGGACGGCACAAGGAGCATTTCCCCTCAAAACAAAAAGGTTAGAACTGGGACCACAATGCACGAGCCGAGCGAGCGAAACGACCGCGACCGGTGCCGCGGCAGCGACCGGCGAGTGCTAGAACCGAATTCTATCTATTTTACTTGATTAGGGCAACGTTTATTTTATATATTATGGGCATTTTTACGTAAGTAGATATATTTAACATATTATGTGTAATAAATGTTAACATTTTGAACATGGGTATTATGACTATCGATATTTTGAACTTTTTGCTGTAATAGTTTGCTTCGTTCGTAGGGTTTTTATAAGTAAAGTCAATTATTCATTTAAATCTTTATTTGTTTTAGATATATGTTATTTGAATTAATGTATTATAAATTTAAACGTTTTGTCATTATGTATTTCGTATATTATTTGAAACAATTTTTATTAATTTCGATTTTATGTATTTTGATTTTCGGTATTTTAACTTTATGAATTATAACGTTATGTACCTATTTTGAGTTTATACATTTTAACATACACCCTTAATTTATTTGTGTATATTCGTTAGGTCTGAGAATCAAACATCTATTTTTTATTATTTTTTATAATTTATATATTTTTCATTTTATTTTTTGTAAATGGCAAATAACGTTTGCCGGGACAGCTAGTAATAATATATTAATATACCCTTGTCATGTTAATATTGTGCTCCTCTTTTCAGCTTCGAAATCCCAGATAGAGAATGGTCGGAACCATTCTTCAACACAAACAATCGTCTCCAAGCTGACATGAGGAGTCAGCCCACAACGATCACCATCACTGCATTGACTGAAGATGACCAAGCTTTGTACCACTGTCGCGTAGACTTCAGACTGTCTCCGACAAGGAATCTTGGATTCAATTTGACTGTTACCGGTAAGTAAAAGATTGATAACATACTCTATACAGGTTTATTGGAAATAATACTAGCAAGCCGTTGAGGGCTACTTCTGTGCACCATGACAAACAACTTTTGTTCTACGACTTTTGGAAATTTGAACATTTTTTCGTAAATTTTCAGGTTAGGTTTATCTGAAAATCAGCTGTTCCTTACACGGAGAGGTCATTAACCTTAAAATTTTACTTATTTTTTAAGTTTTATATAGCTAGAAACCTGGATTAACACATAGGTACTTTTTATCCCGATATTCTCACGGGATCGGGAGTTACGCGAATGAAACCGCGGGGCGCAGCAAGTTACCAGTAAACTTGTAAAAGGACATTTTGTATTTTTTACTGTCACTCTCTAAAATATACTAGTAACATAAAGCAAGACATTTTAATTCTTTTTAGCTCAAATAGTATTTATAACACATACTCACACAGTTTGATAGCAATAGGGGAAAATTCCACATTAAAAGTTTTCACCAATAATAACCCAACAACAAGTCAGAAGGTTGAATACCTTATTATTACAGTTGAGTGGCTTCCCTGTTTACATATTGATACAGTACCCTTAACTCTTAAACCCACTAACTATGTAGGAAACTACATCGGTCCTCTTAAACACAAATAATGAGTTAAGCTTTCATAGACAGATACAGACCTATGGCTGCCTGTCACTGGAGCGGAGCGAGGTAGGGAAGCGGTGAAAACTCCGCATGCAGAAATTTTATGGCATTCTATTGGTGGAAACATCGCTCCGCTACCTCGCTCAGCTTTTGTGGACTGGCAGCCTAATTCACCGCAGTATTAGAGGATACGTGGGATATTTTTACCACAATAAGCCAAAAACATGAACGTGTGGCGGGCGAGCATTTGAATCTAAGGGGGGATACGCTGGTAGGGATTAGGATTTAGGACACTAGGCCTTTTTTTTGTCGTTTTTTTTTGTTTTTTTTTTTGATTGGTTACTCTTAGGGTTTTTCGTTTCACATTTTGGTAACGTCTTAAATTTTTTCTCGGCTAGGTCCCCTCGCCAAACCGCGCTAAGAAACTTAGTTCTTATTTCTAATATACCTGTACCTACCATCACGCCACAGAGGTTATCAAAAGTTGATAACAACTTTTTTTTAAAGTCGGTAAGTAAAGTGGATGTTCTCGGAAGCACCGTAACTAGGCCGTTTTGGTATAACGTGTAGGCAAACGAACGAAACTTTAACTAGTTACATAAAATGTTCCCTATTTGAGTTGATATTATCATTATGGTGACCCACTGGTCAGTATTAGCCCTACAACATTACAAGGATCTTAGTTAACGTCACCCGAAATATATGCAATTGTTCGGTCTTGGTTGGAATCGGAAAAGTGCGGATTCTCATTTCGCCGGATTCAGTACAGATCATTATAAAAATTAAATTTAGAATTTAAAAAAAACTCCAACTTTTGTCCCCTATAACTTTCAGACAGCTTTCAATGCCACAGACACACACACACAGACACGTCAAACTTAATGACATCCCGTCGTTTTTGCGTCGGGAGTTAAAAACAAAAATATTTATAACATACTAGCTGCCCTACGCGGTTTCACCCGCGTAACTCCCGATCCCGTGGGAATATCGGGATGTAAGCTATCCTATCTCTCAAGTTGGATCGAACTGCACATGGTGTGCGAATTTTATTATAATCGGTTAAGTGGTTTAGGAGTCCATTGAGGACAAACATTGTGACACGAGATTTATATATATTAAGATGTTTGTTTCCCTTGATGCCAAAGGTACTAAACGAGAAATGAATGTGGTAAAACAGTATAAAAAGTGCTACATTTAGCACCAAAAGAATTAACTTGACATCACTGTTACGTCTTGTAACTTGGAGTTATCAATAAAGATCTGTATCTGTATCTGTATCTGTATCATTACAAGTTAAAAACGATATACATCTACAGTTCCACATCTACCCTAATTTATTAAAGAGTAAAGGCTCTGAAAAAAAACTGGGCCGATTTAGATGAAACTTGGTATGAGGATACATTGAATCATTGGGAGTAACATAGGCTACTTTTTACCAGAGTGCAAAGAACGGGTTATGTTACGACACAAATTATTATTACATGTGCGAAAAGAAATTACATGTGATTGAGTAATGAATGAGTGAATTAGTGAGTGAGTGAGTGAGTGAGGGAGTGAGGGAGTGAGGGAGTGAGGGAGTGAGGGAGTGAGGGAGTGAGGGAGTGAGGGAGTGAGGGAGGGAGGGAGGGAGGGAGGGATTTAGTGAGTGAGTGATTGAGTGAGTCAGTGCGTGAGTGCGTGAGTGAGTCATAAATTGAATCTCGATACTCGCCCAGAATCGGAGCATACACGGCCGAAACACAAGCTGCTAATTTCTAAAAAAAAAATTATGAGTTTTACCCGACTGCAAGGGTTATGTTTTTCGCGCCTATCTTTGTATGTATGTTTATAATATTATTTATTCCCTCATATCTTCCAAACCACTCGATGTATTTCTTTAATTAAGGTATCGTTACTATCGTGATATTCCCAACTTTTATAATTAAGTCTTATAGCACCCTTCCGTTTATTAGAATCCTTGTCGTTGTCTTTACGTTTACGACAGGTAGTGTTGCCCATCGAGCGTAACCATAGCTATTTCAGTACAATTATTTTGAGTAAAGTTTAATGTGTTACTAACACAATTATACTACTGTACCGGAACACTGGACTACTTACTAGATTGAGTGTCTCGTAACTCGGTTTACTTGCGTTCTTACTAGACAAGTACATCAATTATCGAGGAAGGCTTTAGGCTACTTTTTATTTTGATATTCCCACGGGATCGGGAGTTACGCGGGTTAAACCGCGGAGCGCTGCTAGTATAAATTATATACCTACCTATAAGTTACATAAATACACCTGTATACCTGATTTACCTATAGACCAAAAATATATAGGTACCATCTAAATAATATAAATAATAAAACCATTAATACTTAAAAAAAGATACGATAAAAACCACCGGCTGACTCTCAGACTACATTCGATGCACTCACACACACAATCAAGACACTGCACTGTGACGCGCTCGAGTTTGTTTACTCAGTCCGGCCGGCCCGGCTGATTCACTCTCGAGTGCGGCACATCGAATGATTTCTAACCTACCCCAAATCAATATTTAATAAGTATAAGTATTTAACAAAATCTCTAGTAAGTATTATTCTTTTAAGTTATAAACTACCTAATTAAGAAATGTGTAAATTAACGAAATATTAAGTTCACTGCATGCTTTTCCACTGATTTGAGACCTAGATTTTAAGTTAATTAAGTAACCATTATAATTTTCTCACATAAGCGAACTGTTTTGTAGTTCTTTTGAGAAATAAAGATTCTTTAAACCTAAACCTAAACCTAATTACTTGAGCCCAAGACTGTTAGTGCTAAGACTAATGGGTAATAGTAGATAGTTAGAATGAAATATCTATCTGTTTCATTCTAATTGACATTGTTTGTTACGGTGAAGGAAACATAGGAAAACCCGCGATAGTTGACTCCAGACGTATTGACAAATTCTTTCCTCTGGACACGGTCGAGTAAGCTAAAAGAGTAGTATGGGTTCTGGTTCTGGGCAAAAATGGGCAAGCGTGCTCAATCTTCACGTAAAAAAGACTCAACTAAAAAGGTCTAGTTGCGCAAAATAGCCCGTAGACAAGTTTTTTATTCTAACTAACAGCTACGGGCAGAAAAAACTGCCTATGGTCTCCAACTTAACGATAAATAATATAAATTTTACAGATATCTGTTGGCCATTGTCTACCTGTACATTTTTTTGCAAGAGTGCTAAAACAAGTTACAAGACTGACTGAGTGAGAGACTGAGTGAGTAAATGAGCGCATGAGTGAGTGAGGGAGCGAGTGAGTGAGTGAGTTAGTGTCTGACTGAGTGAGTGAGCGAGTGAATGGTGAGTGAGCGAGTGTGTGAGTGAGTGAGTGATACATTAAGTCTCGATAGTCGCCCAGAATCGGAGCATACACGGCCGAACCACGAGCTACTAATTGTTAAAAATATGAGCACCAAGGAATTTCGGAAATTCCAGTTTAAACCATAAACATTATATCTACCTTGGTTCAGAGCGTAAAATCTCACACACAATATTTCGAGTAACCCACTTAGTACTCTTGGGAATTACGAAGTGGATACTTATCGGAGCCCTATTTACGTAGTCCCAAACGCATTTTAACACGCTATACGGCTATACCCGTTTCCATTATACTGAATTTCGTTTGAGAATAATGTTGCCAGACGGTAGTGGGTATTAAGGCCGATCCGCACACAACAGTGCAGGCACAGTTCCGACACGTGGCGTTCCGTAACGTAATCATCAGTGTCAGTGAAAAATGATATTGTTTTTTACTTGAGAAGAAAAGAAACAAATATGTATAGTATAAATACTTGTTTTTTTGAAGTGAAAACTTCTTTAGCGGCGTTGAGCACTTTTTCTGTAATGGGTATAAAATCTTAAACTCGCGTCAGGACACGTGACCTGATCGAAAAAGCGTAAGACGGATGGAGAGTAGACAGCTATCCCCTCTCTACGGCGCGGCGAAAATGTATGCCTGGGCCTACTGTTTTTAATTTGGCTGTGAGTGTATTAAGACGTACTTATGGTATTTTTTAAAGGACGACTATTGACGGACGACAAATGTCGGACGACTATTTGTCGGACGACTATTGACGGACGACAAATGTCGGACGACTATTGACGGACGGCAAATGTCGAACGACAATTTGTCGGACGACTATTGACGGACGACAAATGTCGGACGACAATTTGTTGGACGACAAATGTCGGACGACAATTTGTTGGACGACAAATGTCGGACGACAATTTGTTGGACGACAAATGTCGGACGACTATTTGTTGGACGACAAATGTCGGACGACTATTTGTCGTCCGACTATTTTTTATTTTATTTTCTATTTACTTGTACTTGTATACTGGCTGTTTTCCGCAATTAGACCCTTTTTAATTGGGTCCTTTTTGCGTGAAGATGGAGTAGGCTTGCCCAGCACCTACTACCCTCTCAGCTTAGTCGACCATGTCATGAGGAGAGAACTTGTCAATACTTCTGGAGCCAACTAAGCCGCGGGTTTCATCACGATGTTTTCCTTCAATGTCAATTAGCGCACATAATTTGTTCTTAAGAAAAATACATTGGTGCACGGCCGGCCTGGATTCGAACCCATGACCTTCAAAATGAAAGTCGAGGTATCTACCACTAAGCCAACACCGCTCTTATTTTTAAATATTTATTTATATAAATATATATTATATTATCTATTTAAATATTTGGAACTTATGTCACCATGTGATCATGTCAGTTCTGTTACAACTACCTAACATACTTCACTCCTATAAATACTTGTTGAAGGCGGGAATCGAACCCGCAACCTCATGGTCATGGAAGTCATAAGTTTTATGCACCAAAAATATTTGCTCTAGTGTGGAGAAAACAGTCGAATACGTTTGTAATAGTTTGTATGGAAAGAGCCCCCGGTACCCTTTCCTCTTAAAGACTGGCATATTTTCTAGCCTGCTTAAACACGAAATAAAATAAGCTGGGACATCGTTGACATATTGAACCAGTGGCCCCAATCCCCTAAGAAATTGGGCATTATCCTTTTCCTTGAAATCCGGATAGGTCTAAGCGTATACAATGTGTTTCAACGAAGGGTTTTTAATACGAAAGGGAGTTGCGCTAGACGTCTAGGCGAATAACTTTTGTTCTACAAGTATTAAATATTCGAACTTTTGGAACGATAGTTCCTTATCGCGCGTTGCGAAAGGAGGCTAGACGGAAAAAAATAAGACGAAAAGTTGTAACGACACTTTTTGCTATCGTTGTAAGCCGTGCGACGTGCGCGTGTTTCTCTGTCTCTATCTCTCTCTCTCCTCTCATAGAAAGCAAGCCAGTTATTTTCGTTTCGTCTTTCTATTTTGCATTGAACAGTGTGGTGTCGTGACGATTATTTACAAAAAAAGAAAATTACTTTCTTCACTAATTAATCGAAAAGAACTTCGAACTCTCAAGTTTTTTTTCAATAATTTTGTGGTTATGTTTACTCAGTGAAAATTTCATCTATCTATCACGGTTTATGAGATACAGCCCGGTGACAGACAGGCAGACAGACGGACAATGAAGTCTTAGTAATAGGGTCCCATTTCTACCCTTTGGTTGCGGAACGCTAAAAATCAGCTGTTTCTTAGAGTTAGAAGTCCTTTTGACCTTTCGATTTTATTTGTTTACTAGCGACCCGCCCCGGCTTCGCACGGCTGTATTATGCATGTATTATACCTAAAAACCTTTCTCTTTAATCATTCTGTCTATTAAAAAAACCGCATCAAAATCCGTTGCGTAGTTTTAAAGATCTAAGCATACATAGGGACATAGGGACAGCGAAAAGTGACTCTATTTTATACTATGTAGTGATTAAGTTTCGACTACAATTTTAAACTATTTTCTATATTGCCGAAAACAGCTGATTTTCCAGTAGGTATACAAAACCTCAAAATTATCAACAAAAAAAAAGTTCGAATTTCCAAAAGTTACAGCAAAAGTTGTTCGCCTAGACGTCTAACACAACCCTGGAATTAGAAACCCCCTATTGAAACACATTGACATTATTTACCCGTGTGACATTATTTAATACACAAAGCCGATGTAAACCAAAAGCTCCTCGTTTGGTTCTTTAATTATTAAAATAATTCAAAGAATTTCCCAATCAAGAACTTTTCAGTAAAGCGGAAACTAATTGACGAACCTCTCGCGGTATCTGATAAATTATTTTTCGACGCTAATCCAAGGTATCTTCTCAATATTAAAATACCGGTGTCTTTGAACATCCGCAGACTACAAACAAACTTTATGTCGCCCGATTGATTTTTGTCGCTTCACACTTTACTCATTTATCAATTTACCAAACTGTATGTAGTGTACTGTACGGATTAAAGAGTAATTGTATTGACTAGGCAGTTGTTCGTAGTATAGTGTACGAACTAAAGAGTAATTGTATTGACTAGGCAGTTGTGGCGCAGTGTAGTGTATACGGACGGAATAATGAGTAATTATATTGACTAGGCATTTGTTTCGTAGTATAGTGTACGGACTAAAGAGTAATTGAATTGATTAGGCATTTGTGTCGTAGTGTAGTGTACGGACCAAGAAACTTAGAAAACAGGTACGGACATGGATTAAAGAGTAATTATATTGACTAAACATTTGTTTAGTAGTATAGTGTACGAACTAAAGAGTAATTGTATTGACTAGGCATTTGTGTCGTAGTGTAGTGTACGGACCAAGAAACTTAGAAAACAGGTACGGACATGGATTAAAGAGTAATTATATTGACTAGACATTTGTTTAGTAGTATAGTGTACGAACTAAAGAGTAATTGTATTGACTAGGCATTTGTATCGTAGTGTAGTGTACGGACCAAGAAACTTAGAAAACAGGTACGGACATGGATTTCTATGGTACACACTTAAGAGTAATTGTATTGACTAGGCAGATATTTCGTTGTGTAACAGAAAACAGGTACGGACATGGATTGCTATGCTACGGACTTAAGAATAATTTGACTAGGCAGTTATATCGTTGTGTAGTGTATACGGACTAAAGAGTAATTGTATTGACTTGGCATTTGTATGGTAGTGTAGTGTAGCTAGGTACGGACCAAAAAACTTAGAAAGCTGGTACGTACATGGATTTTTATGGTACTGACTAAAGAGTAATTGTATTGACTAGGTAGTTATATCGTTGTGTGTGTATAAGGACTAAAAAGTAATTGTATTGACTAGGCATTTGTTTCGTAGTATAGTGTACTGACTAAAGAGTAATTGTATTGACTAGGCACTTGTTTCGTAGTATAGTGTACGGACTAAAGAGTAATTGTATTGACTAAGCAGTTATATCGTTGTATAGTATATACGGACAAACTAAAGAGTAATTGTATTGACTAGGCAGTTGTGTCGTAGCAGGCGCACCGACCGGACGTATGAGGTAAGATAATAATTATTGAGCGTGCCAAGTCGGGTACAACGACCAGTGATAGTCTCAGGAAGCTGAACATTACACCATCGTGCATCGTCCGACACAAAGTCTCCGAGTTTGCGGGCGCCCTTATCAGAGCACCGGAGACTCCACAGATAAAATTAGATCCAGCAAAATATTTCAATTTACGTTCGTCCCAAAATTTCGTCCCGCTCCGGAAGTAAATTCAAAAGCCAACCTCTTAATTTAACTCCGCTCTGTCTTTGCATCGAGTTTTCTATCCATGCACTTGTTTGAATAACTCTTCGGGCTTTACAAAGCTATTCGAGCTGTAAGGTTTAGAAAATCGTCGCGATGATTAAGTAAAGTAACTTTTGGGACAGTGGAAACATTGTTTCTATCAACTGGACAGATGTTTACCTCACACATAGCGAACATTAAAACACCTACATAGGTACCTACATGATGAATGGATGTTTCAACCAAGAACATTAGCAACAAAAGTATTACGTTTGTATTGTCTGTCCGTATTTGATTATTATTTTGTTTGGAGTTCGGAATGATTAAAGAGAGATCAAATTGAGGTTATTTTTTATTTAGTTTTGTTATAGAATGCTATATAATAGGTAATGCAAGAGCGGTGTTGGCTTAGTGGTAGATACCTCGAATTTCATTCTGACGATCGTGGGTTCGAATCCAGGCCGGCCGTGCACCAATGTATTTTTCTTAAGAAAAATTTATGTGCGCTAATTGACATTGCTCTTACGGTGAAGGAAAACATCGTGATGAAACCCGCGGCTTAGTTGGCTCCAGAAGTATTGACAAGTTCTCTCCTCTGGACATGGTCGACTAAGCTGAGAGGGTAGTAGGTGCTGGGCAAGCCTACTCCATCTTCACGCAAAAAGGACTCAATCAAAAAGGGTCTAATCGCGGAAAACAGCCCGTATACAAGTACAAGTAGGTAATGCATCATTGAGAGCGTCGTTGATCTAGTGGTAGATACCTCGGATTTCATTTCGAAATTTGTGGGTTCGAATCCTGGCCAGGCACAAATGAATATTTGTACAGAAAATGTATGTGCGCTAATTAACATTTCTCTTACAATGAAGGAAACCATCAGTGATGAAACCCGCGGCTTAGTTTTCAGACGTATTTGGCGAGTTATTTCCTCTAGACATGGTCGACTAAGCTGAGTGGTATAGATTCTGAGTAAGCCATGACTAGGCACAATCTATACTAATATTATATAGCTGAAGAGTTTGTTTGTTTGAACGCGCCAATCTCAGGAACTACTGTTTAGAATTGAAAAATTATTTGGCTATTATTATATGGCTATTTTATATTTAGATATTCCCACGGGAGTTTCGCGAGTGAAACCGCTGAGCGCTGCTAGTACCTTATATAGCATTTAAAAAGCTACATTATCGATTCTTTTTTTTGTAAAATTAACAGGATCTCTCTTTGGCGTTGGCATTTAGTGGTTTGAAGAGTCCTTATGCCTCTATATGGTCTGAATGCACATAGTAGTTCATAACTGTGTTGGAGTCATGAGCTGAGTATAATTCTCAGCTTTTGGTCTATTCTGACTTATGCCATACGAATTTGGCCCTAAACGGATACATCGCTATGAAAGCTTACAATATACCCTCCCCTAGGTAATTTCTATGCTTTAATTTCCCCAAAATTATACCCATAATTTCACAATAGGTTATTTAATAAAGTTGTAATTGTTGGTTGGCGTCTCCCTTTAATAATAATTATAATGAAATTATTATCAAAATATTATTAAACGTGACAAAGGTCTACAATTTATCAATTATAATAATTTAATTTAGTTAATAGGATTAACTTTACCTTTCACCTAAATACCAGACCTTTTAACAAAGGGAAACCAAAATTAAAGTTACCTAATGTGAAACAGACAAACAGACTTTGATCGGCTGATAATTTAAGGCAAACAAAGTATTCTATTAAACTTCTACCTTTATACAGGTTTCATTTTTGTTTTAATTTTGGACATTCCACACCTCGCCATCTAGCCCCAAGATGAGTAACTAGACTTGTGTTATGGGTGCTAGACAACGGATATACTACTTATTATATTTTGTAAATATATACTTATTATACATAGAAACAACCAGACCACAGACAAATATCTAAGCATAAATACTTGTCTGAGGCAGGAATCGAACCCGCAACCCTTTGTTTGACAGTGCGGCATGGTGACCATTGTGCCAACTGGGTCGTCAAATTATAGAAAGAGTATATCTATCTGTCTATAAGAAAGCGGTTGAAAGCTATTTCTGTGCATCCAATAATCGCCTTTTATTATTTATTTATAGACTTATAAAAAAATTGAGGTTATGTTTACCCTATAATAAGCTGTTACTTACTAGGAAAGGTCATTGACCCCAAGATTAAACTTATTTTTTTAAGTTTTATTTACTTACTAGCTGAGCCCCGCAGTTTCACCCGCGTAATAATTTTCTATGAAATTTTCTTAATTTTTTTCTTTCATAAGAACCTTTTCCTGACAATAACAAACACAACAAAAAAAGAATTGGCCAAATTGGTCCAGGCGTTGTTGAGTTATGCGCTTACCAACACATTTTGCGATTCATTTTTATATATAAGATTTTAGGTCTGAATGACCTTTATTTAAAAAAAATGCTTATTTTTGTACTAATATACGCTAACCTGTAGCCTATCTTCAAATATTTCCAAAAAATGATCGAATGTCCAAAAGTCGTAGAACAAAAGTTGATTGTTAAGGATACATAGCGTTCAACCGAATTCAAATTCAAAAATGTATATTGGTATAAGGATCTTAATACATTGGTATAAGGATCACATAGAAACGTCTTAAAAACTAAGTTAGGATGTGTGCCTTCGGAACGCGCCCACCAATGAGAAGAAGGCACAAGAAACTCATGGGGGTTTTTTTTCATGTGATCACTTTTTTTTCATGTGATTACCAATGAGCCTGTATAAAACGATCGACGAGTACAGATCTGTTCACTCACGAAGGCGCGCCCTTCCACACCTTATGAATGTTGTTGTAAACATAATCTGTATATAATAATTCTATCTCTGTTGTATGCTGTCTCTACTGATAGTCTTCACACTCACATTAAGACATCTTGATAGCACGTGCGACACTCATATTAAGGCTGCTTATGCTGCCAAACGCAACATGCCAGAAATACCCGTCGCTTACAACTACTATTGATGATTGTAACGAATGTGTTTTGTTTCTCTCAAAAGTGCTGAGATAGAATTGTAGGTGAAATTTTTACCGATATTTTGGGGTAATTTTGATGCGAAAATTCTTTGTCGTTTCAAAGCTAGACTAGTTTTAATTCTTAATTTTAGGATAGCTTCAAAACTATAGGAAATGTTTGGCTCAAAATCACACCAAAATGTCGGTAAAAATCTCACCTACAATTCCATCTCAGCACTTTTGGGAAAAACAAAACACATTCGTAACAATCAACAATTTTCACCAACGATGGCGACCGGTGCAAATAGTAACTATTTAGTAGGCTGTGTACCAAGGTCGTTGGCGTATGGACCCCCCTTAATGCACACCGAGAAAATTTACCCTGGAGGGGCGCGCCTTCGTGAGTGAACAGATCTGTATCGGCAGATGGAAAAATCGCTAGTCTGTTCAAATCGTTAATGCTCTGAAATTACATTTCAGTATTGCCGAGCCCACCATTTTTCATGGACGAGCTTAACAATAAGGTGGAGAATAGAATTGGACCGTACCACGATGGAGACACGCTTTTGCTGAAGTGCTTAGTCATTGGAGGTAAGTGATGGGTTTTGATTGACCAGCCGGAACTGGAGTAATAGTTCCTATGCCTTTATGTTAGCATCAGCGAGGCTTCCGGCGACTGGGACCGCAATCAACTGGAACCGCGGTCCCGGTTACCGTATTCAGCAATGTAAATAATAAGATGGACAGTATGCGTCATAAGTCCACTATCAGTTTGCTTTGCTACAATAATACTATTAACAAGTATACTTGGATTAAAAGTACTCATTGTGCTAATTATTTTCAACATGTAAGCTATGTCTTTAGTTGTGTGAGTGGTATATAAGCCGCCACCCGCTACACCAATCGACGTGGGTTCGATCCACAGGTTACGTTGTTATAATGTTCAAATAGTGCTGCACAGGATTGTAAATGTTACGGTGGGCATATACTTTTGACCGTTGATTGTACCTACCTAACAGTTATAGAGTAGTTATCTCCGAACTTTGTATTCCTATATGATGACACAATAAATTGTCGTGTCTTCATGCAAAATGCGAAAACACCTGAAAGGATTATGAGTAAATTACATTAGTTTCGTGTGGTCAAGTTTATTTCGGAAAGACGTATCTACCTCTTGTTGGCATATCACTACTTAATTAATACCTTGAATTCAGAGAGATAGGGGAACCAATATGACGACATAGGAACTATTTGATGGACGCACTCTATATTCGGAGACAATGACAAAAAATGCTAAACAATTGGAGGGCAGAAGGCGCGGCGGGCGGTCAGTAATCTTCTTGCTACGTTCTATTTTTTAATCCGCAATGACCTATCTATGGAAATTTGGATTGAACAAAGGCTAAATAAATGAACGTTTTAATTTTATTTGCAATAAATAAGATACCTCAAAGAAGTCACTTAAATTTTTTAACCGACTTCATAAAAGGAGGATGTTTTCAATTCGGATGTATGTACTTATGTTTTTTTTTTATAGTTCAACATATTTCACCGGCACTTTGCTTGGCATGCAAATATTTTTAAATAAATAAATTGATTTCAGTCAGTTATACTATAAAAACATACCAGGTTCGGTGAGTGGACAAGACTATAATTTCGTTATTTCGATTGAAATGACATTCGACTGGTATTTCACTTTGTCGATTATTTTTACTTCGATTTTGTACGATAAACTATGCCTAACGGCTATTCTAACACTACATTAGCTACAAAAGCTAAGGCAAACGCAAATAAGTACTTAGCTTTTTTTATTCCTTCCTGAGTTGTGCAAAATACAAAATTAAATAAATTAATAAATAAAAATATTAAATAATTTATGTACGTAATTTCAATACGATTAAACTCGTCATCAACCGTTCACCATCAATATTTGTCAATATTTTCTTCTATGTAATAAAAATAGTCGTTTTATGTTTTGAGCATAACATTTTGGTTGGATTTATTGTAAAAAATACATTTTTTTTGTTTGAGTCATTCCTAATGAGACATTTCAAAACGGAAATCAAGGAATCACCTACACAACAGTAAAATCCTACATTCTACCTAATTATGTTTTCTTAGAACCTGTACAAATTACCCTTGACAGGATGTCCTAATACCTTGAAAGCCTTATCAATTTCCATTCCAACATTTAATTAAGAATAAATAACAAACTAAATGCTCACTTAATGCTCGTTCGAAGCGTTTAATAACATCTCTGGCCCCAATACACTAGCGTTTGTAATTAGATCACATTTTTTTGTAAATACCATTGTGCTATCTTGTCTACAAGTGGTGCTTGCATTCGAGCAACTTTTCTAAGGTATTTGACAGCATGACACTACGTCCAGAAATATTTTTACTTAAGTCTACTTATATCAGGTTCTAAGTTAATTTAAGTTTGCGTCAATGAGAAATGATGATCGTCTTTCGTCTTTTCATCTGGACTTTTTTTAGGTCAGCGTTTGACCACTATCACACCTGCCTGTAGGTGACGATGTGGCCTAAGATGTAACACGCCTTCCTAGAAGACTTAGCTAAATAAGAAGAAATAAGTAGGTACCAAATCGTGATAAAACATGACTTGATGGGTCTATCTTCTTCTATTTGAGATGCCTCTCCGACAAGCGAAGTTTAGCGTAAAATAATTTTCTATACCAAAATTATGATGGCTAATAATGGCTAAATGCAAAGCGAAACCAAAACCTTATAGACAAAAATAGAAAACTCGAAATACGCGACAAAAAGTCGTCCAATTATGTCTTTAGTCTACGTCTTCGTAAACATTTCATAAGGGATTCCTCCCTGGCAATAAATTAAGTCCCAGTATTTCAATAACGCTTGTGATTCGATGTTATTTTATCTCAGTCACAAATGAGACCCTGGTAACACTTGCATAGTTTCCGGCGGCTTAATTAGAGGAAATCTTTGGTTATTATTTGTAAAACATTTTAAAAATGCAGTAACATTATGTGACTTTAATATCAAACTAGATCGCACGAATAGTAAGTAAAAAACTATAATAAAAATTCCTAGACGATAATAAAGATCAATCCGAATTATAAATTATCGATTTACGATAAGTTTTTATTACATTCTATTTTAAACTTTTCAAGAATTTTTGAATTGTTAAATGTTAATATCTAGTCATTCAATTCACTAAATTCCATTCTTCAAATTAAAACTACCTACTTAAGGTGAAGTGAGTTCCAAATCAACCTATTTTGGACGATTCCACCTCAGCTTAAATTAAAAATACACCTTTGGAGCCGCTTAGATTAATCTAAAAAAAAATTAGTAAATATTTACAAAACACTCTATTTTTTGTTGGAAACCGGAACACGATTAGAAAAAGTTGGTTCGATAGAAATCAATCTGAAACGTTTCGTAAATTTTCCAACAAATAGGTACACATTTGGAGGTGGTTGTCGACGACGGAAAGAATCAACTTAATTTGGTTTTGTTCAAAGATATTGTCACAATACAAGCTATATTGAATGCCTATGATATTTCCTATCCTTCCTTGGAACTATTTTGTGTTAACTACTAAGAATATTTGTATAAAAATATTTTAGTAAAATACTGCTTACTTAATTTCGCACCATCTCGCATCTCACTTATTTCTATTCAATCTGACAGGGACCGACAATTAGAAGCAGGACCTTAAATGTACCTACGCTTAAAGGTCTGATGTTTTTGCTGCATTTTAAGAGTAAAATAGATATTAACTTCAAACAAAGTAACAGATTCAATATCTCGCTACATACCTATTAAAATAGGTACGTTGAACTCAGATAATAGTAGACTTACCTTTCTAAAGTTATTAGGTACTGCAATTCACTTGAGACCAGCTTGACAGTCGAAATATTGGCAATATCTCGCAGTTGGAGTACCTAAATGTAAAACTGTTTATATAAAGGAGGTGAGGCTGTATAACGATCTGCCTGATTATATTAATGAGTTTGAAAGTGTAAATATTAAAAAAAAACTTAAATTACATATTGTCAAGCTAAAATATTAATTCCAATTATATACTGAGACTAGCTTTTGCCCGTGACTTCGTTCGCGTAGAATTTGTAGATTGGACCAAGGAATCACGTTCTCTCAACAAACATTGCCCCCAGTGCCGTATTATCCATAAGGCTCTTTAGGCCAGTGCCTAGGGGCCCACTATGACCAGGGGCCCAGCACTCCCGATTAAAAAATGAAAAAAAAAAAGGGGATTGTGTGGTTTTATGAAACCACGGTAAAAGTGAAAAATGTTAGTTTTATAAAAATATGCAAGATTTTCCTATTCTTTGTTTCATTTTTAAATGACTCCGATACTTCGTCCTGTAGATTGTGGCGAAAGTCTTTTCACTTGAAGGAAGGCGTATACCTTTGCAATGTGATGACTGATGTCTGTTGTTGATGATGATGGTACCTTCATTCTTTTCCGTAATGTAGACAGTAAAAAATTCCAAAATTGCGTTTTTGTGGTATGAAAAAGGGGGGGCTTTCAAGTTTCAGGTCTCTACGATTAGCGGTTTAGGTTGTGCATTGATCCGTCAGTCAGTCACTCATTCAGGACAAAGCATTTTATAGGTATAGAGAAGATTACAGAAATCAGAAATATTTTTTTGAAAAACTATGTGTTTTACAGGTGTTGTTTTGTAAAAAATTTGGTAATAAGAGTAGTTCAATAGTTAAATTTGAACATAATTAGGTAGGTATTTCATTTTAATATGAAAAACCTTAAGTCTAGGTATTGCATTATAATGTAATACAAATATAGGTAAACTTAGATATATACAGGGTTATTGGAAATTAATTGACACGGCGTTAAGGGCTTCTTCTGTGCACCTTAACAAACAACTTTTGTTTTACGACTTTTGTCGAAACTTAATACATATCCCAAAAAAAAAATTTAAGTGTTTCTCGTACTGTCTGGTAATTTTCTATGTCTATGCGGCAAATGCGCGCGCGCGATCGGCACGGGGCGCACTGCGATCGGGTTGTACCATACCTACTATGATTGATTCTGTGACGTAGACTTAGAGTTGAGTATTATTTGAACTGTTGGATTTAATTTTTTATTTTTGTATGGAATATTTTTATAATGAATTTCCAAAAGTCGTAGAACAAAAGTTGATCGTTAAGGTGCACAGAAGAAGCCCTTAAGGTGAAAGAGTACCTGCGCGCTCTCCATACAAACGTAGTCGACTGTTTCCTCCCTGGATAATGACACTAGCACAAATATTTTTGTGCCATAATTCCTACAACTGTTATGACTATGCCCCTATGTTTTGGTTTTTTTTCATTTTCTAATTACCATAGAAATTAAAATTAAAAAAATTAAAAAAAAAACAAAAAAATAGGGGCATGGTCATGGCTGTTATAAGTTTTATGCACCAAAAATATTTGCTCCAGGGAGAAAACAGTCGACTACGTTTGTAATAGTTTGTATGGAGAAAGCCCCAGGTACCCTTTCCTCTTAACGCCGTGTCAATTAATTTCCAATAACCCTGTATACCTACAATCCACTTCAAAGGTGAATACTTTTAATTACCCATTAATTACCTACTTTTGTGTTTGTATCTCATTTTAAGTTTAAGTCTGAGAATAAATGACTTTAAACCTAATTTAAGAACCTTTGTAGAGAACAGACTTTTTATCAGCCGATAATTTTATATCAGTATGAAAAGAACGACAGTCCAAAAGACTGCAAGTTCTCGTCTGCAGTTTGCACTAAGATTTTAAAATACAACAATTTGCATTTCATTAGGGATTACTCCGATATGTTTCCAAATGAGAGTGACATTATCCAGAGAAAACCCGATCTTTATTTTTAGCTTGACTGTTTTCACTCGGCTTTCGAGCCGAACTAATTTGAACTGGACTAAATTATATTGCAAACGTTTTGTGTAAAGTAACGTTACCTGAGATAGGTTTGACTAGAATCCAATCACGTCCTAGCCGAAAATCCCATACCTAGCACTTAGAAGGACCGTAGGTAGCTGCTCTAAAATCAGTATTAAGAATTGTCAGTGACTCGAAAATCCTAAATACTCCTAAAACTACACAGTGAACCTAGACAAGAGGTACCCATACTTTCGATCGCCGAGTGTAGCTAAAATTATCACGTAATAAGACCACCTGACCACCTGCTTGCGTCTATAGCTCTATGAATTATCTTAACTACAAACATTTTGCACCCAATGTATTTTTAGATGCAAAAATCAGTATTAAGAATTGTCAGTGACTCGAAAATCCTAAATACTCCTAAAACTACACAATGAACCTAGACAAGAGGTGCCCATACTTTCGATCGCCGAGTGTAGCTAAAATTATCACGTAATAAGACCACCTGACCACCTGCTTGCGTCTATAGCTCTATGAATTATCTTAACTACGAACATTTTGCACCCAATGTATTTTTACATGCAAATTTCTTGATAAATATTTGGTGGGTAAAACGGTTAAATGTCGATCTCTCATATTTTTTGCTGGGTCGATCTTCATGAGAATATGTATGGGCACCACTGACCAAGGTCCGTATTAATAAACCGAACTCAATATCGATTTCAATCTTGAGTTTGCTCTTGAGTTGTTGCGCTGATTAATAAACCTATCTTAAGACGCGATTAAAGAGCGACGTATCACTTGAGTCATACCATATTAATAAATCAAACTCAGCTCTCAAAATATGTCTCAAGATGTAGTTTCGTGAACTCAAGTCTGATTGCGGGTCATACAATTAATCTTACATTCTTTTAAATATTTTCACGTTAAAAACAAGTTGACAGCAAAATATGACGACACTACCTACCATAGGGTAAGAACATATAATTTAAGGTAAGAACAAAGCGTTACTGTCATTCAAGATCAGTCTCAAATCTCAAGAGCGATATCAGCCTGGTTAAAACTTGAGTTTTATCTATTAATTAACGCCTAACTTAAGATAGTGACCACATCTCAAGACTCACTCGATTGATACGCACTCAAGATCGATATTGAGAGCGATTTATTAATACGGGCCCTAGACTATTAAGGCGAAGTGTGACCTGATTATAACCCTTTCCCCCGCGCGCCGCTAAATGTCTGTTTTAACTATGTTTTATGTTATTAAAAAAACTAACATCTATTTTAGTGAAAAACGATCTGTACTACCTTACAGAATTAATGTAATGTTTATGAAAATATAAATTGTGTAGGTACTTGTTTTTTCTTTACAATCGCCGTGAAATAGATTTTTTTTTTAATTACCATTTTTTATGTTTTTTACAATTTTTTTCTATCGATGCAAATCACTCTAATCGTGTTTCGAAGTGTATGACAATAAAACACTTTTATAACAGTAGGAATATCATTCCATGGATTTGATTAGCGGTTGATACCCAAAAACTATTTCTAAGACACCTCTGTCGCGATATTTTACGCTTCCGGTCTTACCACTTCGTCTTAATAGAGAGTTCTACTTACTGTTCGTCCTGCCTGTCTTCCTGTCTGTCAGTCCCTGCCTGATGCACTTAACTTATCCGGTACAGTTATAAATTCAAGTAACCTAAAATTCGAGCTAAATTGAATCCCAGTTGGGAAACAACACAAATAGGTTATAGAATATTAAATTAAAAGCAATGGAAGTAACTTAGAATTCGCAGGAAATAGAACACGGTAAGTTGCGATCTGGATTCTGCTTTTTTGTATGAAAATAAAAGCTACAAATACTAAGGTAGAATTTCATTGAAGGCAAGCACCAAAAAGAGGTACTTACTTTAATTTGGTAGGAAATTATGAATCATACCTATCCAAAGATTTAGCTAAAGAGAATTTAAAATCACTACGTTTTAGAGTTAGAGCATCCGATAAATGAGTTTAGTCGAAGAAGTTTGCACATCTGTATAACGAGTTAGTTTGAAGGAGTTTTCATATAGCTATGTCTCTGTAAAAGGAGTTCGATCCAATCTATTTTATATGTGTAAAAGAAGTTTAATCAAAGAATGTTGAATATCTATTAAACAATATTCGGTTGAATGTCTTAGGAGTTTGTTTGAAAGAGTTTTCACATCCGAAAAAGGAGTTCGATTGTATTTTTCCAAAGGAGTTTTTACTTCACAGTTTATTTTATAATGTTTTTTTTCGTCAGGTCGTCCACCACCTAGACTAAGCTGGTACTCCGGCGAGACGCTGGTCGACGCATCGGACGGGAACAGCGACATACCTAAAGTGAAGGAAAATGAGCTGTATCTCCCATTGACGAGACACAATGCAGCCGACTTGTCCTGTAGAGCTAGTAACACGATGTTGGCGCCCCCTGTTGTCTCTAGTTTGGAAGTGGAGTTATATTGTAAGTACAATGCGCCAAGTATCACCACGTAAGCGCCAAGTAAAGTGAAAAAAGAGTGCCAAGTAAAGTGAAAAAGTTGTTAGCACACCAAACAACTCACTCACTTACTTCGTCTCCCTATCTCTTCTTTTAACTTTAAAGTAACTTCTAGTGGGATTTTTAATGTGGTAAAAAAAAATTGTGCTTAATGTGGGTTGAATTGTTGGATTCTTGAGGAAGCTAGCACCTTTGCTCACGTTCATAAAGATAAAAGTCACATTATAAATGTAATATGGCCTTTAGAAACTCGATTGTAAAAGACCACCAGAAACATAAAAACAATTCTGAAAATTTGAAAAGATCACCGCTGTATTCGCTTGTTGCGGGCTATGCAGTCTGATTACTTGATTATTTTACTTGCGACAACCCAGCATCTTTAGCTATAGTGTCAAAAGCTATTCATACGTGCACAATTTCATGCTGGATCGTATCCCAGGCGATTTTCCCACCTCCTTTCTGAGAAGTATGGTTTTACTTTCCAGTGCCGGCCTATAACGTGTCAATATACTGGATATCGGGCACCGAAGGCGATTCCATTCAAGCCGGGAAACCTGCGATAGTCAAGTGCACTGCGAGAGGATCGTACCCGCAGCCGGAGCTTAGCTGGATGCTGGACCAACGGCATTTGACGCAGCATACTAATCAGGTAACCTCAGTAACCATTGCTATGAGTGTTTGCTATGGACACTGAAGGCGAGACTCCAAGCTAGGTAGCCTGTATCAGCAGCAAGAGCTTAGCTGGATAACCAATAGTACTTGATACAGCATTTCTTAGCTTTGCAGCTGCTAGATCTACTATATACCTACCATAATATTAAGGAATGTTTCGAATGCAGTAACTAAATCGCCAAGACTTCAATTGATGGAGTATCTTGTCGTCTAAAATTCTAAAAGAGTTATCTTTCTGCTTAGCTTTTCATCAACGTTAAACCAATTGATCAAGATCAATAATTGAAAATTCGAACGGTTCCAAAGCGACGTATTAGTGAGAGTATAGGCGCATGAGACTATCGATATAAAATCTCAGATGGAGACTGGTGCAATTCATAAATCCTGAATTGAGGCGAAGGCTAAACGTTCAATTTATAATGTGGTTCATCAGTAATATAATATACTGATAGATCACATTCCACCGACGGAATAAACAGGCAAGGCATACTAGCTTACACGATCAGTAAATAGATAATATAGATAAACACTTTATTTGTACAACACACAAAACATGGAGAAGGTCCTGTTTAGCTTAACTGGTAGGTCGTGTGGTGTAAGAAACACATATACTAAATACCTACTTAAAATAGATATAGATTATAAATGAAAAACTTAAACATAAATATCATAACATACACTAATATTTGAAGGTTAAACAAACTTACCTGAAGTGAAGTTTGACCGTAATTATACGAATCGTTGCATCCGAAGATATTTTACTAAGGTAGCTATTATACTACCTTACATATAGGTACCTAGTAATACTATTCTCATTAAGAATATTCTTACTGAGAATAGTATTTCTAGGTATCTTTAAATTTATCAAATATTACTGTTTTTGGTAAATACTGAGGAACCACATTATTTATAATGTGGTTCCTCAGTATTTACCGTTCATTTTTTTAGACGTTTAGTTTACTAAACGTCTAGGCTAAGATCCTGATCCATATTGAATTTATTAAAGGTGTCATTTTATTTAACATCAGGCGTAATGCGTATCAACTCCTAATTCCAAAACTTCTTAAAAGGACAAAAGCTATCTCTCATCTGATCCTTTCTTCCAGAGTTGGGACGAGTCTTCCCGTACTGCAGTATCATTCCTAGAGCTAAGTGCAGGTGTTGGCGACAATGGAGGTACTCTCGCCTGCCTGGCGACCAACCCCGCTATGGCACCTAACTCGGGCTCCAAGGCTGATGTCATCAAACTTAATGTTACTTGTAAGTTTCTATTGTCTTGACTTGCTTGACATTATTTGAAATTGTGACATTTAATTTTTTAATTACCTGACTACGGCGAAACCAAAAGGGAGAGTTATGTTTTTCAATGTATTTATTTGTTTATCACTTATCGTTTAGTTTCTTTGATTTAACCGACACCAAAAAGGTCGAGGTTCTCAATTTCACTGTAGGTATATATTTTAACCGGATTTAATAAAAAAGGATTTCTTATAGACTTTTTAGGAATAACTTCTTCGTTTACGAACTGTTTTTTTGACGATTTTATTTTTGTTGGAAAAGAGATACTTATCTTAAGAGTTGTCCCATTATAATATCTTGATTCGCATTGGACCTTATAAAGTCTGTTAAAAAAAATCACTACCATTGTATCACAGACTTTAAATTTTTATATCTACCTATTGTTGCTTTTAAAGTTTATAGTAAAATATAAATAAAGGAAGTTAAAATTAACTTTTCCTCGGGCTGCATATTTTGAAACCCTTACTTAGGTAAAGAAGTTCTATTTTACCTAATACCTACTCATCATCCTGCCCTTATCCCAATTTATTTGGGGTCGGCGCAGTATGTCTTTTTCTTCCATTCACTCCTATTAGTCGTCATCTCATCGTTCACATTCATCTCTCTCATGTCTTGTCTCACGCAGTGCATCCATCTTTTCTTCGGTCGTCCTCCTACCTACTCTACCTAATACCTACTCTTCATTTTATATTATAAAAATTCTTATTCCAGATAGTCCAATCCTAGAAATATCAAAACTAGGCGATGGAAGTCAGAACGAGGTGGTGGAACTAGATCCTCTACATTTGGAGTGTGAAGCTCGAGCCAATCCACCTGTTTACAAGTTTATGTGGTATTTTAATGTAAGTACATAAATCGTTAACTTAAGTACCTATATAATTAGGAACAAACTAGTTGTGCCCCGCGGTATCACTCGCGTATTGTCGAGATCGAGATAAAAAGTAGCCTCCGTTTTTCTCCAGGGTCTCATTTCAACCTCTATACCAAAAGTCATCAAAATTGGACAAACGCAGTTACTTTCACATTCATAATTTAGTTAGTAGGAATGTTTAAAAAAATTACTTACACAAAACATTTTTTTTTCATTCTGCTAGTCATCTTTTTGTAAAATTGATCAGCACTTATGCTGCCCTTTCGACTTAGTCGACCGTATCCAGAGGAAATAATATGGAGACATTTCATCACGATGTACTTATTCCGTCACTGTTGTCTTATTTATTTTGATTTTTGGGCTTAGGTCATACCAATAAGTACCTACTAAGGTAGTAATACCATACTAGAAAATACCTAACCGTTTCTTATTTATTATTGCATGCTAGAATCTAATATAGGTTCATTTCAATGCAAATAGCCCCCGACTACTCAACTTTGCACCAGGGAATTTCCATAGCTAGACCCAACGTATTATTAACTTGACTTGGCGCCATAATTATTTGTTGGTACCTACTTAGTTAAAAACTCAACCGATTATTATGAATATTGACGTAAATATCCGTCAACTTTGAATAGGAAATGGGTCAGCTTGATTGATGGAAGCGTTTTCGAATAATTTATTCAATAAAAAATAGTTTTTTTTCTTATCTATTTTCAAATCACGGTTTCATAAAATCGTATGTTAATGATTTGTCTGATAAATCAGAAGTGGGAACACCACTACGTCAACTGATAGAGGTATTGATTCTTAAAAAGTATATAATGCATTCTATCCGTTATCTAGCACCCATAACATAAGCCTAGTTCCTTAGCTTAGGGCTAGATGCTGTGTAGAATATTCTACAATAAAAAAATAAAAAAATGTAATTTATCAAAGGATGGGCATTTTAGGTTATGTCTCAAAAAAGACATGACTGTCAGTTCAATGAAAACTTAACTAAAAACAAAAATATTTAAAACGTTCGTCTAGTCGCAGAACAAACAAAAATAATAGAAATCTAACTCCAAGTACCCGACATATTATGTATGTATACAGATAAAGTTTTAATTAATATGTTGTATTCACCTGCATTTTGATGACGGCGTTATGCCGAAATCGACATGTGCCATAATAAATAAATAAATCAAATGACAGTTAATACGTCCATGATATGGACACACTTTCTTTTACACAACTTAGGCAATGGAAGACAGCTAAAATAAAATAAACAAATAAAATAAAATATGCCTTTATTACTGTTAATAGTTTTGTTATGGTTAAACCTAACCCTATGTAGATAACTATATTAATCTATTGCTTAATTTTATATTATAATATCGGCATTCGGTTGGTCTACAGCTTGTCTTTCGACAAAGGCCTCCTCTAAAGATTTCCACTCTGTTCTATCCTTTGCGCCTCGGGTCCAACATGGTCCGGCGGAAGACATAGCTATTATGACATTATTGGTGACGTAGCCACGTCTTCGATTGTTTCTACCTCCATGAGCCACGTTTAGTAACAAAATGATGAAAATGATAGATAAGAAATATTCAAAAAATTATTAAAAAAGAACTGGTGAGAAAAACTCAAAAATATTCGAATTAGTATTTTAAATAAGTCTATATTTACGGAAAATAATATAATAATAAAAGCGTGTTAAAAACCATAGGTCCCCACATTTGGACAATCCCAATTGGTTTACAATTAACAAGAATGTGTTGTGAAAGTTGTTTTTTATCACAGTTGCTCATAAAGTGGATCTTATTAAACCGCTTTTAGGCTCATAATGCAACGTATTATACACGCGTGCGATAAAAAAAAATCCAACTAGTGCTAAAATAATACGCTATCCCGATAAGTCAAATACGTATCTTACTGCTAATGACATATTAGGTAGATGAAACATTCCTAATTTATCTGGGTTTTTTTTTTCTCTCTTGTTTGGCCCCACGAACGTTGTGCCAATTTATCTGGGTTATACTGTTTTGATGTATAGAAAAAAGGTACCATCAAAAAGTTTTTAAGCCTTGCTGGCTTAAAACTCTTTGTTGGTACCTTTTTCTTCTTTTCAAAAGGTTGTCTCTAAAGTCTGTTATCGAACGATAATTTTACGTGATAACGTCTTTGAAAACAATTAAAAATTGAGTTTTGTTTTTATTTTGTTTTTTCTTTAGGTAGGTACATAAATATATTTTTTCCTTACCATTATTATTCTGTGTTTAACCGCCGACGCAAAAACAAATGATAAAAACCCTAAAAAAATATTGTATGTCAGACGAGGCTGTATAGGTTAAAAGTCTTTTGCGTAGCCTTTCGGGAGTGTAATTAACAAAAAATAGTAAACATAACCTAAAATTCTTAAAAACTTTTAACTATTTTAACAAGTCTTTTTTTTTATTCGCAACTGTGATAAAAAACGTCGTACGATACACGTGTGGATTGATCATTCCATCTCGGCTTTTGCCACGCTCGCGTTCCGCTCGCGCGTCATAAACCGCCTCTGTGGAATGATCAGCTTTCCACACTTGTATCGCAATGTACTATTTTGAATTCGTTAAACAAGTCTATTTTTTAAA
Source organism: Idaea aversata (assembly GCA_907269075.1). Taxonomy (NCBI): domain Eukaryota; kingdom Metazoa; phylum Arthropoda; class Insecta; order Lepidoptera; family Geometridae; genus Idaea; species Idaea aversata. The sequence continues at coordinate 5,909,729 of OU026100.1, forward strand.
TTGTGAGGGTAATTTTTTATAAATATTTGCTCCTTCAAATGTAATCATCGTTTTGCCGTATTTTGCATTTTTCGTAATATAGATTGGTTTAATCTTATTGAATTTTTTAGACGTTTCAATGTGATCTCGGACAAACTGTATGATTCTTAATGAATAAAGTATTTTGAGTTTTAAATTCTCATAGTATAGCCATGTCCATCCGTCCGCGGCCTACCTCAAAGACTATTAGTATTGGGAAGCTATAATTTGACAAGAATATACAAATGGCCCAACACGCACTTGGCTTGGTTTTTCTTTTCTTTAATTTAATTTTATGTTTAAACTCACCCCCTTATTCCAAAACCAGGTTTAAGGACAGTCAGAGATGTGGATTTGAACCTTAGATTTAGACACAGATTTACTCGTGAAAGTCTAAACACTATCCTTTTAGTTCATGAGTAAATCTGTGTCTAAATCTAAGGTTTAATCCACATCTCGGACTATCCTTAAACCTCGTTTTGGAATAACCAAACAACCAATATTTGATATCTTGCTTCGATATCAAATCTTGTTGCAATCTATGGGTGACTCAAACTACAATACGAGAAAAAGACGTTAAAATATTTTGAAAACAAACCCATTTTTCGCGACTGCAAGAAATGGTTATGTTTTTCGCGCCTATCTTTGTGTTTGTAATATTCTTTATTCCCTCATATCCTCCAGACCACTCGATGGATTTTTTTAATTAAGTTTTCGTTAGATTCATCTCATTAAGTGTTCCTAAATATAGGTGACATAAAAACCAAGTGTTCCTAAATATAGGTGACATAAAAATGTAGGGGGAGGATTTCATTATTTAAGGTGATTTTTTAAGTTACTTATTTTATATTCCAGGATAGTGAAATAAAACCAGGTGATATATGGGGCGACAAGACGTCCTCACAAAGGCTCCTGGTTGAAGAGACGACGAGGATTCACGCGGGGCGGTACTCCTGCGCAGCGGCCAACGTTATAGGCGAGACCAGAGCTGAGACTATTGCTATTACTGTATTTTGTAAGTAAACTATAATGTTAGTAACGGAAACATAAAAATCTAATTAATGCATACATAATTTTAAAAGTAGTAGATAGCCAACCACTGAGTTATAAGCCCACTCGATAATAACTAATAGTTCAATTAATAGTTATTGTGAGCACTTATGAATGATTTTTATAAAATGTTAAAGCAGCAGAAAAGTACCTACTAGAACATAGATAATCGCTTTATTTACACAACATACAAAACATAAGAAATTATTAATACATAGATAAGTAAAACTAGATACTTTCCTAAGGCTACAAGCCAAGCGACCTTCCGCCGGCAAAGCGGCATGACGACGAAATATGACGAAAATCGTATTACTCTTTAAGTAAGATCAACTGTTTACTAAAATTAGTTAATATAATATCCTATACGTTGACAGATCCTCCCGAATGTGCCGAAAGGGGCATCACGCTCCACAAGGAAACCATCAACTGCAACGTCAAAGCTCTACCCGCTCCTGACACCTTCTTCTGGCACGTCCAACCCTCAGGTTACAACTTACCTTACCATCTTCCTATCCTAGGTATAAATATAGGGCCGCCGATGGAGTCACAGAAGTCCTGCGCAAGCATACCTGTACTACGTCGGACCTCGACTGTTGGCGGAACACCGATGGATTTTTCTCAGAAATATTTCTCTTATATTTTTAATTTGTCCATCAATCGTCTTTTGTTTTCCTTGGACTAGCTAGGGGATTCGATGCGATTTTAAAAAGTCTTAAAAGTTCTACTCCCGATGTCTCCACTGGGGGAGCTTAGAGAATCCGCGAGACCCTCTGATCAAATTTTAAATTAGCGCCCATCGTAACCCCTGGACTATGGGCATTAAAAAGTTCTCGACAGGGGAGTCCATTCAGAGTAAGGGATCCGATACCGAAACTTCGAGTGTCACAGCTAAATTATTTACCAGGTGGCCTGGTATGTATGCTGGTATCATGCTTGTATAACGGTAACTTTTTAATGTATTTTGTTTCTACAATAAACCGTTCTATCTATTTACAGGGTTTGAAGTCCAGCACCTAACAACGGGCTCACCCATTTTACCTCTAAGCCAAATAACTGGCCCTCTAGCTGGAACATTAAAGACGAGTTGCGAAGCCAGTAACGGCGTAGCTTCGCAAGAGGAACAATGTGAGAAGATATTTAGCTTCGAGAATTTAAGGCCGGAGCAGCCTCAGCAGTGCGACTTGGCTTATGAACATGGGGAGTTTCAGATTAGATGTTTACCAGGTAAGTCGTTTCTGACACTCGTGTTATTTGGCGCCATGGCATTTAGTATCTTGGTCAGTTTGCCATCAGAGTTTTTGGTCATATGATCATTCTGTTTATATTTTACAATTCGAAATTTTTTTAAAACATTGTCATTCAAACTTAGAACAGTAGATGAAACTTAAAAAACCAGTTTAAGGTTAATGACCTCCCTGGTAAGGAACAGCTGATTTTCACTCTTTATATAGAAGTCAAAATGCCTTTCGCTTTTATTCAAAAATTGTTCATTATTGCATGAAAAGTGTTGATGTGTGTACTATTTGTAGATGAGTTCTTTTCCTACATTTTTGGGTAATTTAAAATTGAAATATTTCCTTGTCTATCCCAATTTAAGTTAAAAAAAACACTAAAGTTTACGACGGATTTTCAAGTAAAGTTTGAATAAACTTAGAAACGGCAAGGAAATTTCATCTACAAATGATACCAAAATGAAGGAAAAGATTTCACTTACAGCAACAAAGAAACTTACGCTTCGGCGACGATCATTTTGCGTTTGGCATAATTTTTAAATACCTACTAAAAATGCATTTTTGAATAAAAACTAATAAACCTTAGTCATTTGTGCTAGTAGCGCCATCTATGCAACGTATTGCAAACGCTGTGTACCGTTCGGGCGTGGGGTTACGTGAGGTTCGGGTTCTTAAGTTAGGTTCAAGTTTGGAACTAGAAATTATGTATGTAACCAAGCGTTTGTTAAGTTTGAGCGTTTCACATAGATGGCGCTACATTTAAAGAAATAAAAAGTAATGATTTTGTTTAATTCATATTGGAATCAAGAATATTTATTGAAAAACTGTGTACCTACATAAGATGTTAAATTATAGTAAATAGGTATCAACAGTTTGTCCATCTCGGACATACAATAATGTGTTACATAAGTAACTTTTTATCACAGTTGCTCATAAAGTGGATCTTATTAAACCGCTTTTAGGCTCATAATGCAACGTATTATACACGCGTGCGATAAAAAAAAATCCAACTAGTGCTAAAATAATACGCTATCCCGATATGTCAAATACGTATCTTACTGCTAATGACATATAGTAGATGAAACATTCAACAAACAAAAAGTGGTCAAACGGATCTCTATAAAATGCATTTTTTGGGTTTTCAATGTAAAATAACTCAACGATTTTTGATCGTAACTCTTGTTGCCTTAGTAAACATTGTTTAAAATGTTATTCTCTACAAGATAGAAACAATTTTTATAACTGGCCGGCATTTTTTTTTGTGGGTATTTTTTGTTAGAAACATGAATGATCTCCTTTATCTGGGTTATACTGTTTTGATGTATAAAAAAAGGTACCATCCAAAGAGTTTTTAAGCCTTGCTGGCTTAAAACTCTTTGTTGGTACCTTTTTTCTTCTTTTCAAAAGGTTGTCTCTAAAGTCTGATAACGAACGATAATATTACGTGATGACGTCTTTGAAAATAATTAAAAATTGAGTTTTGTTTTTATTTTGTTTTTTCTTTAGGTACATAAATATATTTTTTACTTACCATTATATTCTGTTTTTAACCGCCGACGCAAAAACAAATGAAAAAACCCTAAAAAAATATTGTATGTCAGACGCTGTATAGGTTAAAAGTCTTTTGCCTAGCCTTTCGGGAGTGTAACTAACAAAAAATAGTAAACATAACCTAAAATTCTTAAAAACTTTTTATTATTAAAATTTTAACAAGTCATTTTTTTTATTCGCAACTGTGATAAAAAACGTCGTACGATACACGTGTGAATTGATCATTCCATCTCGGCTTTTGCCACGCTCGCGTTCCGCTCGCGCGTCATAAACCGCCTCTATGGAATGATCAACTTTCCACACTTGTATCGCAATGTACTATAATTTATACTAAATACAAAACAATATATTGAGCTGCCATATCAAGCTCATGTATCTAGTAAAATATGTAATAAAACTAATGAATTGACTAAAATTTGAATAATAAAACGGGAAACTTAACAATCATATTAATGATTGTAAACCGTTGCGTGGCAGTTTCTTATTAATCTTCTTTTTAACGTTTTGATCTCCAGTGGACAACGCAACGTACTACGAAATCTCAGTATGGAAGTTATCATCATCAAACTCTTCGTTAGTCCTCGAACGTCGTGCGGCCGTACGTGGCGGTGCAGCAGCCCGAGGTGCGGTCCGTATACGAGCATCTATTGGGAAGCTTAGAGCTGCAGATGAAGCGGCCGCGCTAGCTTGCAACAGATACGGTTGTTCAGCACCTGCGTTGTTGAGACCCACTGATACGCTGTTGCGAGCTGCCTCGCCACCTTGGTACAATTGTAAGTACAAAACTATATTTTTAATGCTGCCACTTGCAGCAAAATTGAAAAATTTTTATACCTACTTTATTAAACTTAGAATGTGACTCCTTGCAAATTGCAAAAGCTAAATATCGCGATCAATGGAAGAAGTCTTTACCCTGCAGTAGGACAGTCTAGATGGGTTCTTAAAAAATAAAATATTTCGGAAAATTTTACACAATCTTGAAATCTACTTTCAAATCGTTTAAAAATCGGCTTATGGATAGACCATTCTAGAATTAATAAAATACATTTTGTTGCAAGCAAAGTGGCGGCCCTTAGATAAAGTGCGTGTCAGATACCTAAGTCTCACCTACTTCTTACGGTGAAAGAAAACAATCAATGATAATCATCAGGATTCTTTTCTCTGGACACGTTAGAATTAGTATAATTGTCTGGGCAAGCCTACTCCATCTAATACATTTCCAAAGCACTATAGAGTGCTGCATTGATTAAAAATTGCGATTTATTCCGGTCGGATCCCCTGGATCTGATACCCTGGGGTGCCGGCTCTGCATAAATCATCTAGCTATAATTTGATCAAGAGAACCATCTCTGCTTCAAGTCTGACTTTCCTCTGGCAGTATGGTAATGGTAATTCACAACCTACCATCAAAGCTAAATCAGTTCTTTTCCATCCAAAGGTTGCCTGGAAGAAATCGCTTTCAGCGATAAGGCCGCCCATTTGTGCAACTTATACTTTCTAGCTATTACTTTACTTTGTGTATATCGTGTTCTGTTTACTCTTGTGTTGTACAAATAAAGTTATCTATCTATCTATCTATCTATGGTGCTACTCTTTAACAGATCGTGGTTTATAACCGTTCCCGTTTACATCTAATTAAAAGTTTGTACTCACGAAGTCTACTATTCGCAGAACTATACTACTAAGTAGAAATAAATGTTAAATTTGTTTGTTATGCCTATATAGCCTATGTTACTTCCAATGAATCAATGTATCGTCATACCAAGTTTCATCAAAATCGGTTCAGTAGTTTCGGAGCCTATTCGTTACAAACAAATAAAAAAATCTTTCCTCTTTATAATATTTGTGTAGGTTAATATGTATTGTAATTATATAGGAAATAACTGCGCCCCGCGGTTTCACCCGCGTAAGTCCCGATCCCGTGGGAATATCGGGATAAAAAGTAGCCTATAGGTTACTTATGGATAGTCCATTTATCGAGGAAGGCTATAGCCTTCCTCGATAAATGGACTATCCAACACAAAACAAACAAACAAACTCTTCAGCTTTATAATATAAAGTATAGACTAGCGACCCGCCCCGGCTTCGGACGGCTATATTATGTATGTATTTACATATAAACCTTCCTCTTGAATCACTCTATCTATTAAAAAAACCGCATCAAAATCCGTTGCGTAGTTTTAAAGATTCAAGCATACATAGGGATATAGGGAGATAGGGTTAGAGAAAGCGATGTTTGTTTTATACTATGTAGTGATGATAAACTATTTGTATTTGTAATTTCCTATGGTAATTTCTCTTCCAGTTTTCCTAGACAAAGAAGTGGGCATCAGCATAGGTGCCTTCGTCCTGATCACAGTGTTTATTATCTCCACATACCTAGCCATCAGGCTCGCCCGTCGCCCGAACAAGGGAACACAGCCCGTCATACAAGTACTGCAGCTGGATGACGTTGCAAGAAGTTATCTTGATAATATCGGAGGTTGGTACGTCTATATTTTTAGTATTATGGTGCTGGTTTAGTTTGGATAAACTAATATGAACCTCACTATACCAGGAGTCGGCAACCTTTTGAGTCAAAAATTAAAATATACAAAATTTCAAAGTCTTTAAAGAGCCACAAAAAAAGTTCTTGCCAACAATAAAATAGTAGGTACTTACTTACCCGCATTAATAAAGTTTTTGAAGTGAAAACTTCTTATGGCGCGTTGGGCACTTTTGTGGGTGAGCATTTTCAGCCGTTCTCGCGACAGATTTTGACGCGACAGATGAGATTTGACGCGACAGAGAGATTTATTTGTGTTAGTATTTTTGTTTATACTGCCATCTATTACACAAATTGAGAAACTTAGTTTCTAGAAAGACCGCTATTCGAATGTAGATGGCGCTGATTTAATTTTTTTACTGCCATCTAGCGAATAAAAAATAAACTATATTTGTTTAAGTGAGTGCTAATAGATGGCAGTAGCAGATCGTTTCAAGAAATATTCTATGAGAAATAACAAGTTTATTGTTTTCACTTCTGCCTGCACTCCCGGAGTGCGTTTTTTATTAAAATAACTAAGTATCTATTTGCAAATCCGTAAATCCGGGTCAATAGTTCGGTCACAGAGCTGACTGGACATAGAAAAAGTATCTATTTATAGGAAAAATATCTATTAATTCATATAAAAGTACTTATTAAATAATTGATTCAGAACTATTTTTAAAGGTTTATTAATAATATTCGCGTACAGAAATAAAGAGCCGCAGCTTCACACCAAAAGAGCCGCATGTGGCTCACGAGCTGCAGGTTGCCGACCCCTGCACTATACTATTGACGATCCAGTTGACAAGACTGCCGGACTGACACAGGGTTGCGGGTTTTATTCCCGCCTGAGACAAGTATTTATGCTTAGATTTTGGTCTGTGGTCTGGTTGTTTCTATGTATTATAAGTATATATTTACAAAATAAAAGTATATCAGTTGCTAGCACTCATAACACAAGTCTAGTTACTTAACTTGGGGCTAGATGGCGATGTGCCTTTTGTGCCTGTTGAAGTTAGATTTTTTACTATGTTTTTTTATTTATCTTTGTCATCAAGCACATCGACAGAGTATGCAGCACCACACTGCGCTCCAAAACAGGCATAGCGGATGTTTTTTAAATAAAGGTAATTCAGAAAATAAGCGGATAAAACTTTAAAAAACATGTACAATTTTTCACCCTTCCTCATATCTAAAACGTTAGTTTTAATAGCTGATACGCAACGGGTTAAGTTGACCTCTCCTTATTATGTAACAGCTGTTTTTCGGGTAGGTAAATCCAAACTTAAAATTATTCGAATCCCCAAAAGTCGTAGAACAAAAGTTGATTAGGGTTCACAGAAACAGCCCTAAACTGCTTACTTAGTTAATTACCAATAACCCTATGTACAAGTAGTTAATTGGTTGTGCCTGACTAGGATCTTGATATAAACTCTAATATAATTAAATAACTTCTTTTATTACTCGAAGCACACATAATCATAACTCTGACAACGAGTAACAACATGCTTCTATTAAAGGCGGGCTGTCACCCCAAGTGACAGTTGACATTGACTTATACAACACCGTATATAACCAATAATCTATTGCAACATCAAAAATGGTTCTAAACCAAATCTAACCAAAGCTTACAAAGTTAACCTACAAAAAGTAACATAATATTAATTCCACAGAACAGAAGATCCAAGCTTCATGCAGCCTCCGGTCCTACAGTAGCGGCTACTCAGAAGCGTCCACAGAATCAGCCCCTCCCGTAATAGACCGGAGACGAAAGCCAAATTTTTGGGACCGATGGGAACAGCCCCCGCCTGATGTCACACTCACATTGCATAGAGAAAGTGCAGTGTAGAACACGCTTATGACTGAAGTTTCCCCATGCATTCCCCCATGTCCAGTGAAATGTGGAAGTCTGGTGTCAAATCTAACATAATGTAAAAACGTCATAATTTTAAGCTATTCGAAAACCTACAAGCAAAAGATTTCTCCAGTGTCATTCTGTTTTAATACTTACTATATTATATGTTGTGTCTAATGATGATATCAATTGCTGTCCAATCACTGAAAATTCTACTAAAAATAAAGAAAGGATTTCATAACTTTCCCAAATACATTCGTGCAAATATCCTGATGAAGTGTAAGCTTTTATGAAAAATAAATTGTACCTACTGAAAATATATATTGAAAAGAGGAATTCCTGTTATACAAAGAAAGACTTTTAATAATCTAAGCACAAAGTTATAAAAGTGAAAAGCAAAGTTAAAGAACTATTAACTCCTACACCGCCAAATTACGATAATTCTACAGCTCAACTCTCTGGAACTCGAAAGTGTGATGACAATGAATTTAATTCAGTGTAGAAAGATATTTTTAAAAACCTGAAGATTACTTTTAAATCTAGACGAATTAAATTAAAAATTGTTTAAGGAAATTCATTTTATTTAAACATAGATAGTGCTTAAAGTAATTTTAGTATTAATAAGTTAATGTTTAATAAATACTTAAAACTAAAATAATTTATTCTTAATTTAATGTATTGGTTCTGGTATATCTCCCCTTCTTGTCTCTTCTTTTATTTTTCCATTATCTCCTTTAATTACAGCATTGCCTTCTTTATTTTCAGCCACCACTATAGGATTAGACTTTAGAGATCCACTTTGACTCGATTTATAAATAATTTGAGGCGGTTTTGGTACAAAAGGTACAGTTTTAGAAGTATAAATATGATTATTTTCGAATTTATTTGCAGATATTGTAGATGTTGCTATAGCTTGTGAACTTAAGCCAACTGGGGGTGGTATATTTACACTTTTAGAAGGCACATAGACGAAGTCCTTTGATGGAGCAATTTTTGGTGTTTCCATCTCTTGTAGATTAACCTTAGGGGGAATTTCAACTCTGACCTCCTTGTCAGGGTTATTATGGTTTATCTGTTTGTAAGAATATTTTGATACTATTTGTCCATTTAAAGTATGCTGATTCAAAATGTCATGTACTTTTTGATTTTTATTATTATTAGGACCTTTGGTAATTTGTACATTTCCTGTATTTAAATGGACATGTCCATTATTCGATGGTATGATCTTTACAGCATCTCTCAGTGGTATTAGTTGGGAGAATAAAATAGGTTTGCTATCGATGTGCACGTTGAGCGCTGGATTGGACACTGTACTTACAAATTCAGGTGTCAAAACCGCTGGTCTTCTGTACATGTAAGGAATTGGAACATTATTCACTGGAGGCACTGGTTCCACAGCGACAGGCAATCTCATGAAGGGAATGCCACCATTTGCAGCAACTTCTTGTATCCTTATCTTTATAAACTCAGGTACAGGTGGCTCCTTTGTCGTTCGAGTGACTATAACATCTTTGCCATTATAAGATTCATATTTCATATCTGCATCGTGTCCAAATTGCTTATACGAATACATATTCTGTACAGGCCTTATTGCTACTTCTGGTGCAATAACTAGTGGTGGTACCTCAACAGGATAAACTGCTACAGATGGATTAACTCTTTCAGGAGGTAAAATGTAGACTGGATCGCGTTCTTGCGTGTATATGTTTAAGGGTTGCATTACTTTTTCTTTTGTTTCAATTACTACTTTCTGTAAGAGATTTTCTGTAAGTACACCAGACTTTATTAAACTTTTAGCCATTTCAATAGCTAGTAACGTTTCAGCTTCAGTTTTAGTACCAAGATAAGTTCCTAATATAGCTATTTCAGGAGTAACTATTTTCTTAACTATTGGATTTTCCTTTTCTTCATTTTCTTTATCCGAGTTAGTATTATTTGAAACTTTAATAAGAATGTTGTAGTTTTGTCCCGGAATTGAGAATAACTGGTGAGTATCATTTTTTGCCAAGAGTCGAGCGTAGACAACATTAGTAGAAGTTCCGAACAGTGTTGATCCAATAAGATTCTTTAAGTATCCGATGCTCCTTTTCGGTCTTTCATTTCCACTGCCTAAAGCAATGCTAGCCAAGAGAAGACACTGAAATAAAAACAAAAAAGACTTACAATTTGTTAAAAAATCTACCGAAGATCTTATAGTGTAGAAGGTACGGTCGGCTGCATAATTGCAGACCCACCGTAGAGCTCCAAAACTGCTGTTATAAGAATGTTTTCAAGATTCTAGGCACCTGCTGTAGTTAAAGTCTTTTAACTCATGAATTTATCAAACAAATATTATTAGAACGAAAACATTCCAATAATTGTAATTTTCGAACTCTGCGGTGGGTCTGCAATTATGCTGCCGACCGTACACCTATAATTTGTTTATTTGCATTGAGATACGAAAAATATCACTAGATAAAGCTTATCGTAAAAATCCACAGCGAAAAAAGATCATTAGTTTTAAAGGGCTGAACCGATTTTCATCAAAATTTGTTAACTTAGGAATTTCACAGAATATTGAATTTTCAGATTTAAAAAAACACATTTAAATCGTTCTTATAAAGGTGAAAAATCTCAGCCACAAAATGTTATAAAAATCTATAAAAAATATGAAATTAAAGACGCCACAAAAATAGATATAGAGGTATGTTACTTACATTCAACAACGGCCACCGCATGATATCTCCAAACAATTATTTGTCCTGCTTGAATTTCTCACAAACTTTATTTCACGGAGCACTACCGAATACTAACTAAAGTTCCTTTGATTGGTTGTTTTTATGCAAAGACGAATCATTAAGGGAGAAAGTAGATATGTAAGGATGTACCTAGTTAACAATTAGATTGATAAGTACCTAGGTAGTTAGGTAAGTAGGTACAAACTAATTAATAACTTAATGATTGTTAGCAAATTATGTTGTGACTCAGAGTAAACTTGTTACAAGCAGCTCAAACTGCTCACTGTGAGAGACGAAATCAAAAACTACCTGAATAGATACTTTGCCAGATTGAGAATCCACCCTAACAAAATGGCTAATGACCTCACAGCTGAAGACGACATATGTTTCGCTAGACTAAAGAGGCATAGTGTATCTAGCCTACGACTCAGATTCACATAGGAGACAAGGGCTGAGGAATGGGGTCAATGGACCTCTCTCCAGATTATGACAGAACTCCCGAGCGAAAGCGGATAACTGTGTTGCTCATTGCAGACCACTATGCTGCAGATAGCAACAGGAGCTATAAACATGAAAGAAAAGAACAAGCAGCGCTCCGCGGTTGCAGCTGCATGACTACCAAACCCGTGGGAATATCGGGATAAAAAGTAGCCTATGTTACTGTCAATGAATCAATATATGCTCATACCAAGTTATATCAAAATCGGTCCAGTAGTTTCGGAGCCTATTCGTTACAAACATAAATACAAAAAATGGTTGTCTGTAAAATCTGTTTCCGGACGATAATTTTACGTGATAACGTCATAAGAAAACATTGATGGTAACCATGGCAACGATAAAACGTTGCTATAGTTACCTTGTCAACTATCAAAGTATCGTTGGCTCAGAGACAGAATAGGGTAACATGGTCAACAGTGAACCACAAAAAGTTTAGACACTCAGAAATCCTCCCTTTGTCACTGTAACAAAGACATTTTTTGATAGATTACTTGTTGATATTTAAACTTTGAATCTGTATATCAATTTCAGCTGTAAATCTATTCAAACAGAGTGTATTATTGGTTATTTAAAAGTCGGGAAATGGTTCACTGTGTACAACCCTAGGTACACACTGAACCAGGGGGTTGGTCTACAGTGAACCATAAGGTACACAGTGAATCATCGCATCAAATATGTGTTAATAGCAGTGACTATCTAAGCTTGTTTTAAGACTATACCTATATATAAAGGAAAACCAAATAATGTTTTGTTACCAAATCAGTTTTATTCATAAAAAAAAATACTTATAAAGATATGAAGGCATACAAAATAATCCAAATTATACCTCTTTGTATTAACGCTTATTACAACTTTAAGTCTTAAATTACTATTAATTCATTTCATCATCATGCATTCGCTGATATAATTTTTTAAAATTATTTCCTGTTCATACGTGAATACAGCATTTACTTCGTAATTTGGGACAAGTCGTGCTTCGTTATTTGTCTCGTGTTTTTTTACATATCTTCTTAGTGTGGAATATTTTAAATTACATTCTACTGCAGCCTTGTAAATGCTTGTACCTTGTTTTACAAGTTGGATAGCTCTTTTCATATCATGTGACTTATGTCCTCCAATTTTCCTTTCTTCCCTCTTTTGTCGACCCATTCTGAAATTAAAATAGTTAAGCAATGAACATGAATACGTAGGTACACTGTGAACCGTGGTTCAGTGTGTACCAGTTTAGTTTGGGCCACTGTGTACGACCAACATTTTTTTACTTTTAAGGTTATATTTTTAAATGAAATTATCAATTATAAGAGATGTCACTATGTCTAAACGTTGCATAAATAGTTCCTTTGCAAGTGTGTAACAAATAGCAAACGAAAAACAATAAACAGAACGATCTAGAAAACAAATGATACTTACATTATTTTCAACTTTTTTTGGCCCGAAACACTAATTAACCCGCTGCGCGAGTGTTTTCGGCGAGAGCGCGCCGTCGACTGGGCAATAAGGATCGCGGTAAAAAACAAGTCCTTTCATGTATATAGCACGGAGCGGCAACGTCGTATTCATGAGATATGAGTGGTGGGTCACTGTGTACCATTGGTTCACTGTTGGCCATCTGACCCTACATGGACCGGTGGGAAAGGAGGCGCGGGCGGCGGCGGTGGAGGGGGCGCGGGCGGCGGCGGTGGAGGGGGCGGGGGCGGCGGCGGGGGTCGATGAGGCGTTCCAGTAACGACGTGTGACGTCACACTTTTTTGAACTTGCAGGTGTTCACCAATTTATAAAACGTTATCACGTCAAAATCCCTTTCCTCTTTGTTAATACTGCTAGTTAATACTAGCTGCGACCCGCGGTTTCACCCGCGTAATAACGTGACTTTCTTAATTTTTACTTTCTTAGGAACCTTCTCCACACAAACACAACAAAAAAAGAATTAGCGAAATCGGTCCAGCCGTTCACGCGTGATGCGATGACCAAGGAAAATAGGGATTATTTTTTTATAATCTAAAATATAGATTAGTGTAGATTGATAAATAAATAAAATATATAAATAGATAATAGTCGTTAATAGTACTACTAGCTTCCCCGGCAAACGTTGTTTTGCAATTTACAAAAAAAAAACAGACCTAACGAATGTACACAAAAAATTTCATACAAATCGGTTCAGCTGTTTAGGAGGAAGGATTTTTTTATAAATATATTCTGTGGTAAAAATATTTGGTTGCAGTGCCAAAGCAGTTGACGGTTCATGCAGAAACGGCAGTGAACGGAAATTTCCGTTCACTGAGAAACGGTTTTTCGTTTAAAAGTTTTTAAAAGTTTATTTCTAAGGTACCAGGGTTACATGACCGTGAAAGAGTTTTATCATAACAATTCGTTTGTCATTGAAGTGAGTCGACAAAGCAGTTGACGGAGCTAGTTGAGACGGTTTTTCTTTCTAAAGTACCAGGATTACATGACCGTGAAAGAGTTTTATCATAAGAATTCGTTTGTCATTGAAGTGAGTGACAAAGCAGTTGACGGAGCAAGTTGAGACGGTTTTTCTTTCTAAGGTACCAGGATTACATGACCGTGAAAGGGTTTCATCATAACAGACGAATTCTAAAATCAATGTTCTAATTCGTTTGTCATTGAAGTTATCCATTGATTTAGCAAACGAATCATCGATTAACGATGTTTGTTGTTCTTGAACGAGCCTAGCCTGTGGGTGGTGGGCGGACCCAATGCTTTGACATAATACACAATGATGAAACTCTTTCACGTTCATGTAATCCTGGTACTTTTGTGCGAAAAAAATGAAGTTTTTAATCCTATTTACTAGCTGTCCCGGCAAACGTGTATCCTCTGATCAGTGACAAAGCAGTTCGGAGCGAGTTGAGACGGTTTTTCTTTCTAAAGTACCAGGATTACATGACCGTGAAAGAGTTTCATCATAACATACGAATTCTAAAATCAATAAAATTGTTCTAATTCGTTTGTCATTGAAGTTATCCACCGATTTAGCAAACGAATGCAATGATCCTAAACGAACCTAGCCTGTGGGTGAACCCACTACTGCTTTGAAAAAATATAACAATCTTGAAACTCTTTCACGTTTATGAAATCCTGGTACTTTTGTGCGATGTTCTAATTGGTTTGTCATTGAAGTAATCGATCGATTAGGCAAACGGATGCAATGATCGATTAAGGATGTTTGTTGTTCTTGAACGAGTCTAGCCTGTGGGCGGACCCAATGCTTTGACAAAATATAACTATGATGAAACTCTTTCACGTTCATGAAATCCTGGTACTTTTGTGCGAAAGACCAAGACTGTCAAGGAAAACATTTGGTTGTCATACTGATCAAAGCAAACACCAAAATCAAAGCAGTTGACGGTTTTTCGTATAAAAGTACCAGGATTACATGACCGTGGAAGAGTGTCCACAGACTAGATTATAGTGTTCTCATTTGATAGGAAATACGATAAGCAATAATATACTCTATTTCTTGGAGAATTAATAATATATTTGTTTAACAATATTTGTTTGTCACTGATCAATGACAAATCAGCTGACGAAGCGAGTTGAGACGGTTTTCTCTTTTTAGAGTACCAGGATTACAGAAGAGTAGAGTTTAATGTCATATAAATACGATATAATTTGTAATGGATGTTGCTTAATCTATAGTTCTTTCATGAAATGAAAATGATAATTATTTGTGTTAAACAAGATGTTTTAACGACAGCCTACCCGATTTTTTTTAGTCTTCGTTAAAATGACCCATCGCAGTGGTTTTAAAAAATACTTACTTAAGTATCGTTAGGTAGTTAAATAAAACACAGCCAGATTGTTAAATTAATTATTTATTTTTATTATATTTTAATCCGATACTACAAATAAATAGATTTAACATAGAATCATTCCCAATTCCTAAAAATAAATCCTAAAAAAATGCATTTCAAAGAATTACACCGCATCGAGTTCATCGTCTTTGTCTTAAAACACGTTTCTAGGAATAAAATAGCAACTGTAGATACGCATTAAAAAAAACAGTTTAATCGTTTCTTTATGTTTCTACAGGGTTATTGGTAATTATACTAGCAAGCCTTTGAGAGCTACTTCTGTGCACCTTAACAAACAACTTTTGTTCTACGACTTTTGGAAATTAAAAAAAAAATATGAAAATTTTGAGGTTATGGAAATTCGAAAAATAGCAATTTTTTAAAATAAAGGTCATTCAGACTAAGAACAGTAGATAAAACTTTTAAAATAAGTAAAATTTTAAGGTTATTGACCTCTCCGTTAAACCTTACCTTAAAATTTTCAAAAAAAATTCGAATGTCCAGAAGTCGTAGACCAAAAGTTTTTGTTTAGGTGCACAGAAGTAGCCCTCAACGGCTTGCTAGTATAATTACCAATAACCCTGTATAATCAATGCCTTAATTAAACCGAAGTGGTATGACCAGAAGCGCGATAGAGGTGTCTTAGAAACAGTTTTTGGGTACCAACCACTCAAATCCATAGAAGAAAATTTAATGCTTTATTGTCTTACACTTCGAAACACGATTAGGGTGATCGAACCTAAAAATCGTCAAATTTTTTGAGCTTTTTCAATTTTACGGCCATTGTAAAGAAAAAAACAAGTACAAAATTTATATTTTTATAAGCTTTACATCAAATCCCATAAGGTAGTACAGATAGTTTTTCACTAAAATAGATGTGAGTCTTATAATTACATAAAACAGTTAGAACGGCCATTTTGCGACGTGCGGGGGAAAGGGATAGAATCATCGCGCGGCTAGCGCGTGGGAAAGAGATAGGGGTTTTCAGGTCCTACTTCAACTTAAGGCATTGAATAATAATATGACGGATTAAAAGTTGCTGACAGCTATTAGATGCAAAGACCAATATAAATAAGAATCTGACACATTTTCGCTGACGCAAAATGTCAGCTACACAAGAGACAAAGTGTTGATTAACTAAAGCTTCGCTTAGGAACGATTCTGTGGCTAATAAACATGTATAGATTACGCTAGTTACTTACATAATAGCTTAAAATCTAACTATATTTATATAAAGTAAGTCCAATATACCTACTTAATACTATTGGAAGACTAGAATTGGCATAAATAAAGACTAGTACTACAAAGAAAGACTAGACTAGAAATATAAGGTATACAATCTATATCAGACAATCTAAACTAAGATCTAGATATCCTACTAATATTATAAACGTGAAAGTTTGTATGTATGGATGTCTGGATGTATGGATGTGTGGATATATGAATGTATGGATGTTTGTTCCTCTTTAACGCAAAGCCCGGCAAAGTTGTTTTGCAATTACAAAAAAATAAAATAGATGTTGTTCGATTCTCGCAGACCTAACGAATATACACAAAAAATTTCATATAAATCGGTTCAGCCGTTTAGGAGGCCATAGGTAACTAACACCGCGACACGAGAATTTTATCCAGTATGAATTTTTTATGTGGGCCTTCAGGGCTATATTCTAACTAAACTATAGGAGATAGCGAAAAATGCTGAAAGAAGTTGCGTGCCCGATTTTGATAAACACTAAAACTGCATCATTAGATTTTAGGAAAAGTCATTACCATGCCGGGAATCTAACCTGTTTATTTTCCAAAATTTCTATGATAATTAGCAAATGAAAAAAACCAAAACATAGGGGCATAGTCATGACAGTTATAGGTCTTATGCAACAAAAATATTTGTGTTAGTGTCATTATCCAGGGAGGAAACAGTCGACTACGTTTGTATGGAGAGAGCGCCGTTACCCTTTCACCTTAAGGCTGCTTATGCTGCCAAACGCAACGCGCCAGAAATACCCGTCGCTTACAACTAACATTGTTGATTGTAACGAATGTGTTTTTTTTTCTTTCTCAAATGTGTTGAGATGTAGTTGTAGGTGAAATTTTTACCGATATTATGGGGTAATTTTGAGGTGAAAATTCCTTGACATTTCAAAGCTAGACTAGTTTTAATTCTTAATTTTAGGATAGCTTCAAAACTATAGGAATTTTTTGGCTCAAAATTACAACAAAATGTCGGTAAAAATCTCACCTACAATTCCATCTCAGCACTTTAAAGAAAAACAAAACACATTCGTAACAATCAACAATTTTCACCAACGAAGGCGACCAGTGCCAATTGTAACTATTAAGTAGGCTGTGTACCAAGGTCGTTGGCGTATGGACCCCCCTTAATAGCTCAGTAGACAAACATATCGGCTGAAATCAATATCTACGCACACCACGGCACTTCAGCATCGAAGACATGCCTTGGAGGTAACGCGTGAGGAGCGTGATGCGGCTGCGGTGACCCATGGAGTAGCTCACACATGAAGCTGATGTACGTGATGGCTAGCCGGAGTGTCTCGATACGGGAGAGTCGTTTCTCGTATGCGAAGGTTGGTACCTGGAGGGAGAGAAAACATAATAAAAATATACATACACGTTAAGCGAACGCTCGGCCGAGCTACATGGTAGGCGGAGTGGGGGGTGTTAGGTTTTATTTTCGTTCCGGAATTTCTTGATTCGGACGCCGCGCTCAAAGCCCGCGATAAAAGCTATGCAATAGCTTAAAAACAGTAGTGTCATATACATACACGTTAAGCGAATCCTCGGCCGAGCTACATGGTAGGCGGAGTGGGGGGGTGTTAGGTTTTATTTTTGTTACGGAATTTCTTGATTCGGTCGCCGCGCTCAAAGCCCGCGATAAAAGCTATGCAATAGCTAAAAAAGCTGCTGCTATATATCAGTTTAAATAAATATAATTACTAAAAGAACCATTAATATCAAGCACTAACCTTCCTCCTCAACTTATCAAAAGCTTCATTTAAGTTGAACATTCGCCTCCGTTCGCGGATGTTTGCCGCGCGTCGTTGCGCGACGGAAGCGACGCGTCGCCGTGGTTTCTTGCCGTTTGGTGTCGAACGAGCTCCACCACGGCCGCCGCAACCCGCTGCCGACCATACTATTCAAAGAAGTTGGAAAAGATCACTAAAAGTGACCCTAACGGTGCTTTCCCACCAGATATGTGCTAAGCAGCTATGCTGCGAAGATGTGAAATCTACGCTACGCCACCAGGGCCATTATTTTAGGCGAGATTGCCATACGAAAACCGCACCCCCTCCGCCCCGAATCACGCGCGCCCAACGACTTGAAGCTTAGTGAATAATGGCCCAGTGTTAAGCTATGTGCAGTGTGCACCAATGAATATGATTGGTGGATATCAAACGCATCCATAGCATCGTAGCATAGCATGGTGGAAAAGTACCCTTAGTGTAGGAATATCGGGATAAAAAGTAGCCTATGTTGCTCCTAATGAATCAATGTATTCTCATACCAAGTTTCATCAAAATCGGTCCAGTAGTTTCGGAATCTATTCGTTACAAACAAAATACAAAAAAATATTTCTTCTTTATAATATTACTAGCCACCCGCCCCGTCTTCACACGGCTGTATTATGCATGTATTATACATATAAACCTTCCTCTTGAATCACTCTATCTATTAAAAAAACTGCATCAAAATCCGTTGCGTAGTTTTAAAGATCTAAGCATACATAGGGACAGACAAAAAAAGCGACTTTTGTTATATACTATGTAAAGAAAAGAAGTATAGATAGATTATTAGGAGCGACTCTTTACTCCGATCCTGCGGGTATATCAGGTAAATAAGTAGCCTATGTTATTTCTAAGGATCCAGTGTATCCTCACACCAAGTTTCAGCGCAATCGGTTCAGTACCATTATTCACTAAGGTTCAAGTCGTTGGGCGCGCGTGATTAGGGGCGGAGGGGGAGAGGTTTTTGTATGGCAATCTCGCCCTAATCACGCGCGCCCAACGACTTGAAGCTTAGTGAATAATGGCCCAGTAGTTTTTGCGTGAAGGACTAACAAACGTACACACATACTAACATAAAAAACTTTCATACTACTGCGCTTTGTGGTTTTATTTGCGTAACTCCCGATCCTGAGAAATCACTACCATAGTATAAAACAAAGTCGCTTTCTCTGTCCCTATGTCCCTATATCCTTATGTATGCTTAAATCTTTAAAACTACGCAACGGATTTTGATGCGGTTTATTTAATAGATAGAGTGCTTCAAGAGGAAGGTTTACATGTATAATACATGCATAATATAGCCGTGCGAAGCCGGGGCGGGTCGCTAGTATCGAAATAAATAGTGAGTAGCCTATGTGTTATTCGAGTGATCCAGGTATCTGCAAAACCAAGTTACAACGCAATCGATTCAACCGTTTTGGCGTTAAGAGGTAGGTATATAATACATATTTACCCACAAACTTCCGCTTAGCTTATACCCCACTGCTAAAGGGTAAATTAGGCCATTGATTTTGCCTTAAATGCATCCATGTTTGTCCACATACATGCAAGTTATGTGTCATAATAGGGACTAAACGGTTGAACCTATGTTTTGAGGTAGGTATCTCCTGCGGTAAGGATCTTCCATCTTACCTAGGTCGGCGGGCGGAAAAGCCAGGATGTCCGGATAGGGTACCGGCGCCGGCGGCGCGTCCCAAAGCGGCCCGTAGGGTGACACCTCGCTGCCCTAAACAAGTCACAATCTTGTACAGTTGACTGTGTGAATATATGTATAATTAAAGCTAAATCTGCTTTATACAAAGCACGGTTTAACGAAAAGTTTTTCTAAGGATTTTAGACAAGAAACTTAAAAAAACGAACGTCAAATTCTATGATTTTAGGTAAGTAGGTACTGTCAGTGACAAATGGAAAACAACTGACTGAAGGAAGTCATCAATACAGTGCTTCATTTGAATACATATACGTCAATGCGCCGATTGTGGCGCCGCCATCTTGTTTACTATAATGTGTCTAATGTCTATAGGAATAAAATGACGGAACATTGGTTCATTCTGTCGCAGTAGCTTCATTATACCTGAACTTTTTCATGGTCGTACCTACGATTTTTTTGAGTTAAAGTTAATTCGTTTAATACCTTTAAGGTGAAAGGGTACCTGCGCGCTCTCCATACAAACGTAGTCAGCTGTTTCCTCCCTGGATAATGACACTAGCACAAATATTTTTGTGCCATAAAACCTATAACTGCCATGACTATGCCCCTATGTTTTGGTTTTTTTAATTTTCTAATTATCATAGAAATTAAAATTAAAAAAATAAAAGAATAAAAAAAAAAACAAAAAATAGGGGCATGGTCATGGCTGTTATAAGTTTTATGCACCAAAAATATTTGCTCTAGTGTCATTATCCAGGGAGAAAACAGTCGACTACGTTTGTAATAGTTTGTATGGAGAAAGCCCCCGGTACCCTTTCCTCTTAAAGAGAAGATTAGGCGTTGTAGTAAAATGACGCTGATGATTATGTAATTAATTCCGTTATAAGATAAGAGGTACTGATAAAATCGAAATCAAAAAATCTAAATCAAAATTTCTTTATTCCTTTCGATGCTTATGTATATACACTACACATGATCACTTGGAATAGTCTTAAAAACTAAGTTAGGATGTGTGCCTTCGGAACGCGCCCACCAATGAGAAGAAGGCACAAGAAACTCATGGGGTTTTTTTTTTATGTGATCACGCTCACAAAGGTCAATATTACAAAAATTTGAAGGTATTATTTGAAATGGAGCAATTAAAGTGACATCCATGAATTCTTATCATTAAGGTACGAAGAGGTATCATAGTATGCCTTACCGCACAATTTATGCTTTATAAAAGTTTTGAATTTGTTAATGGACATGTCATATACATACATCTTTAGGTAATTTATTATAATAGAGCACACATGTACTATTAAACGACCTGCTTATTTTCCGGAGCCTACTACCGGGCAAGGTCAGCTCATCCCTGTTTCTTAAGTTGAAATTATGAATATCGCTATTTTTGCGAATAATATCAGGATTTTTAAAGCAAGCCAGTTATTTTCGTTTCGTCTTTCTATTTCGCATTGAACAGTGTGGTGTGGCGACGACTATTTACAAAAAAATAAAAATTTAAAAATAAATTTAAAAAAAAATACAATTCCTTCATATTTAATTAATTATAATCGAAAGGAATTTCGTTCCATCCGGTTGTCCCTTGACACCTCTCAAGATTTTTTAAAATTGTCTAGATGGGAACAACTGAAAACTAAATTTTGAAAACTTACTGAAGAGCTAGTCCAGACGTGCGGCGTCTCGCTACCGTATGACATCAGCGGGAAATGAATCTTGAGTCCTTTTTACACACCACCACAAGAAATCACCACCTTCACACTTTTCACAGCTGACTACCAGAGGCTTCGGACCACTCCGATCCTACCAAACCCAACGGACACAGCTAACTAAATCAAAATCATAACTATAACACCATCACGAAATATGAAATCACAATTTTATTAAATTCAATCTTCAAATAATATTCAACTCTATCGCAAAGGAATTGGTGCTGAAATGGAACGTCTCTCATCTCATGGTACCCTAGTAATAGCGCACCAGATTTCGTGGTCGTGATTGGCTGAAAGTGGGGTGAGATTAGGGTGGTAAGCTGTGATTGGTTGCAGCAGGTGCAAAAGGCGGAACTTGAAAGTATTGACTCCTGTTTTCAGATTTCAGATATTACGTTTTATTATTTTTTACTTCAGATTGCTATTTAGTTTACGAGTTACTTGAGGTGTAGGTAGGTAAAAAGGATCCTATTTTGAATGATAATTAATGTGTGTGCCTTTAATATTTTTATAACTAAAATATTTTTTTAAATCCGTAGATGCCTTAAGTTTTAAAATTAGTCCTTTTAGCTGCAGTGAGGCAATAGAGATGAAAAGGAGAGTAGTGCCTATTTGTTCCATTAAACAGACGTCATTGGGCAAAATATTTGTTTTATTTTGTAAGTACCCACCCACATAAAAAAACATAAATATAGAAGACTTGAAAAAATTAAGTACCTATCTAATACATTTTGTAAGGACTATCACTACATAATAGTTTAAAACACAGTCGGTTTATCTGTCCCTATGTCCCTATTTCCCTTTGTATGCTTAGATCTTTGAAACAACGCAACGGATTTTGATGCGGTTTTTAAATAGATAGAGTGATTGAAGAGAAAGGTTTATATGTATAATACATGCATAATATAGCCGTGCGAAGCCGGAGTGGGTAGCTAGTTATTTAGTAATATTGAGTAATTCGTCTGTTTTAGATTAGCTTCGTCGAATTAGAGCACCTATCTAATAGATCTAACGTTTAGATTTCTATGGATCCCAAGATTTTTCAGAAATTTCTAGATAACTAGCTCATGCTGAGTAACGAAAAAAGTGAAAGATGTCCATGACCAGATAATTTCTACAATCTCATTCTGAAACCTAACCCCCAAATACTGAAAGACTACCTAATCTGAAGTGGCGTTTAAATTTACTTTAAGTGTATGCTTTCTATTGAAGCCTACACTTAAATTTTCATTTAAACGCCACTTAAGATTATGTATAGCCTTTTAGTATTCGGGGGTAAATCTAGATAATAATAATCACTTGTTACTCTCTACACCTGCAATGACAATTTATTCTTATTCCATACGCATTTATTTAATATCTCATATGATGCGTGACCCCCAGCTTCACAATCCAACCAAAGCAGATGGCACATTCGTCACACATCGACCATTGTCCTAAACGAACGCAATACTAAGGATATTTGTCAATTTTGACGTGAAATCGGTGCGGATAGGGTAAATCGGCGTAAATTAGGGTAAAACCCAGTTTCGTACGAATTGATGTGTAAATTAATTTAGATGAATGAAAGAAATTTCGGATTTTGCGATTATGTTTGGAGTGTGAAGAGATTGGTTGCATAGTGAATTGACGATCTTTGTGGCGCAGTGGGAGAAATCCTGGTTGCGGGTTCGATTCTCGAAGTCAAGTTTGTGTGCAGATCCATACTAATAATAAATAAATAAGTAATAAAAAAATATTTCAGGTAACAGCCTTATAAATAAGTAGGTACAGACCCATATAAAATATATACCTTACAGACTAACATACATATAGATAATATTATATTAAATTTAAATTAGGTTTTAGGGTTTTCTATTTTCGGTCTCGCCTCCCTATAGCGTCGGTGTACAAAGCCGGCGGGCCAGAAATCTGCCGAGAAGAACAAGTCCTTCAGCGTCGCTAATATACTAATCTATCTATATCACTAATATATAGATACATAGATAGATAGATAAACTCTTTATTGTACCACATATTTAACCTTAATTCTAACATAAACTCCTGTTACAAAAGCAATATTAAACCAAACAATATGGCACAATGGGTGGCTTTATCGCTAACAATATCGATCTCTTCCAGGCAATCTTTGGATGGACAAGAATAGGTATATTTTATATGACAAAACAAGTTAACTTATACCTATTACACAGCTAGTTAACTTATATTTATGCAGATAGAAACTTATTGACTCTAATTAGTTTAACATTAAAAAGTCAAAATAAGGGTTGCGATCACAAAAGACCGATTTTGATTTAGCAAAACATGTCGGATTGATTACACGCAACAATTACACGGTGAAGGGCGACATCGGCATATTAAAACGGGGGCGGATTGCACGTGCGCCAAAGGGGCGCTAAATATGTTTTGATATCATAACTATTTATTATTAACGTAAGAGTTATAGAAACCTATTTGGTTTTTCATATTATTTAAGTTAAACTTTTTGTAAACCTTTTGACGTGACAACGTTTTATAAATTGGTTTGCCGGGTGACACTTCAAGAAACTGCGTTACGCTCCGCTGACGTTATGCGCTTACAATGAGAGCGAGTGAGAGGCACGCGGGCATGGTTAGCCCGCCTAAGAGCGAGAGAGACAGACATAAAAAGTGAAAGGCACGCGTCCCTTCCACTCGAGCACAGTTGTTGTCACTTAAAACTTTCGCCCGTATACCGACTTTACAGGCAACCAGTTTTTTTTTGATAAATAAATATATAAAAAACGAGCAGACACTCATTTTGTTCGAGTTTAGTAACAAAATAGTAGTTAATTCCTAATTTTCTGGTACGTTTATAAATTACCCTTAGAATAGATAACTTTATTTATGAAACAAACTAAGAAACGTAGGTACCTACCTACTTATAATATAAAACACGATAAATAATAAGTAAAGTAATAGGTAGAAAGTAAGTAGGTAGTACCTATAAGTTTCTTATATTATGGGCGGCTTTATCACTAAAAGCGATTTCTTCTAGGCAACATTTGGATGGAAAAGCACTGATTCTGGAAAGACAGACGCAGCCAACTGATTCAATTTACTTCTGTACGAAAAAGAAATGACGCAGTAAAACGCTTAGTGCTGGTGTCTGGGATTAACGCCATAAATCAGGGTCGTATAATAGTAATTTCACGAAATATAATGACGAAAATATTATAAAACCACATTTTTAGACAATATCAGTTACCTACCTAAACAAAATTCAATAAGCCTAACATATATCGAATTTGTCACCCCCCCTTGCAACGATATTGCAAAGACCATCCTGTTCCGAGGGGAAATCTTAACGAGGGCATTTTCCACGGTTGTGTTTTATTAAAGTCATATTATCGGATTAGAAATGAAAAGGCGATTTTTCGGTCGTGTGCTCATCCATTGTTGTTATCTATACCTACTTATAATAAAGGAAGGAGAACGAAAAGTCTGTAGGTACCTATTTAAAAGCAATTTTAAAAAAAAGAGTCTAGTCCCTAGACTCTTTACTCAACTCTTAGGGGGTCTTAGAAAAAGTACATATAGTAGAACAAAAACGTAGTTTTTAAAATTTATGTAAGTATGCCTATCAGATAGAGTGATTCAAGAGGTAGGTTTGTGTATAATACATGCATAATATAGCCGTACGAAGCCGGAGCGGGTCGCTAGTTAATCGATAATTTTAATATTATAAGACGGGAAGATGTGTTTGTTTGTAACGAATAGGCTCCGAAACTACGGGACTGATTGTAATGAAACTTGGTATGAGAATACATTGATTCATTGGGAGTAATATAGGCTACTTTTTATCCCGATATTCTCACGGGATCGGGAGTTACGCGGGTGAACCGCGGGGCGCAGCTAGTCACTTCATCACTACATAGTATAAAACAAAGTCGCTTTCTCTGTCCCTATATCCCTATGTATGCTCAAATCTTTAAAACTACGCAACGGATTTTGATGCGGTTTTTTTAATAGATAGAGTGACTCAAGAGGAAGGTTTATATGTATAATACATGCATAACATAGCCGTGCGACGCCGGGACGGGTCGCTAGTTATTAATAAAATAAAAAATAATTGTACTCTCCTGGCTCTGGTTGACAAGGCGTCTTTGTCTCTTTTTGGGTTTCGTTCCTCCAGGTCCCTCTTTCCTACAGAACCCCATGATCGATAGGGGGCCCCCTAGTTACTGCCAGATCACTTTTTCCTCAATTTTAATCAGTACAAAACCCGATATAAATAAACACAAAGATGAAATTGTTATGGATGCTGGCTACCGTCATTTTTTTAAACATTCGGTACAAATATATCCATTTGCAACATGATGTTTCATTTCCTTTCATTTAATACTTAACCATAGACAAACACCGAATGGAATCAAACAGGGTACCTAAACGTTTGCTTGAGTCCAACCCAGATGGTAAGCGCAGGATTGGAAGACCTAAGCTTAGATGGTTGGATGGAGCTACCCAAGACCTAAAAACCATCGGCTTAAAAAATTGGAAGAGAGCGGCGTTAGACAGAGAAGGATGGAAGAAGGCGCTGAAGGAGGCTCAGGCCCAAAGAGGGCTGTTTAGCCATTGATGATGATGATAGACAAACATTTAACAAACAAGTGTTTGGTTTTTTTTGGCGGGAACGAACCAACAACGTCTCGTGCTGCAGTTTTATTTACATGAAACTTAGTTGTAAACCCATTTAAATTGTATAATTCTGGTGGAATAATATCCAATGGAATGTCCTGCAATATTTATTTATATATCCTTGCCGATCCGCACTGGTAAGGATCGACTCCTGTGAAGCCAAATAAAAATAAAAAATACGCTTAAAATCAAATTTATTCTTAAAACACACATTCCACTTAATCTAAACAATATAAACACATATTTAGGGTATATAATTTCAGTTTATAACTGGACGCGCCGGAGAACGGACGCGCGCTCTTTGTCAGGATTCCTTCAGCTTTCCGTTCTCGTTCACCTTTGTAATACGTTCCATTACTTCGTGGTTGTATGTGGAGTGAAGCATTAGGCCTAGAACGCCCGCTCTGTTGGCAAAATTAAAAAAAAAACTTAGTAAAACTTGAAAAAGACTTCAAGTATTTATTGACGACCCAGTTGGCACAATGGTCACCATGCCGGACTGCAAAACACAGGGTTGCGGGTTCGATTCCCGTCTCAGACATGTATTTATGCTTAGATATTTGTCAGTGGTCTGGTTGTTTCTATGTTATTATAAGTACCTATATATTTAGAAAAAAAAGTATATAAGTAGTATATCCGTTGTCTAGGACCCATAACACAAGTCTAGTTACTTAGCTTGGGGCTAGATGGTGATATGTGGAATGTCTTGCATTATTTATTTATATTAGTAAATAGCTGCGCCCCGCGGTATCACTCGCGTAATAATTTACTACGCAAATTTCTTATTTTGTCTTCCATAAGAACCTTCTCCTGACAATAACAAACAACACAAAAAGAATTAGCAAAATCGGTTTAGCTGTTAGGTACTTCGGTTCAAACGCGTGTCCCGCGACACGATAATTATTAGGGTTCCGTATCCAAAGGTTAAAAACGGGACCCTATTACTAAGACTTCACTGTCCGTCCGTCCATCCGTCTGTCTGTCTGTAACCAGGCTGTATCTCATGAACCGTGATAGCTAGGCAGTTGAAATTTTCACAGATTATGTATTTCTGTTATCGCTACAACAAATACTAAAAACAGAAAAAAAAAAACATGGCTAACATACAATATGTTAATTTAATTTGTAGGTAAAGTCTTATATTACCTAGAAGCCATAGCGAGCCTAATGCTCAGTTCTTGCTCGACCAACTCATCCAACCGGAGCCACTGCGTCACTCGTTCCATGTCTATCTCGGCCCGTCTCAACTTCTCCCACTGGTAGTGTTTGAGACACGCCTTCTTAGGTGCCCGATAGAACTCCCCCGTTAGATCGAACACGTTACGTACTAGTAAGCATTTTATATTGAAGAAGAATTTATCATAATATTACCTAGAAGCCATAGCGAGCCTAATGCTCCGTTCTTGCTCGACCAACTCATCCAACCTTAGCCACTGTCTCACTCGCTCCATGTCTATCTCAGCCCGTCTCAACTTCTCCCACTGGTAGTGTTTGAGACACGCCTTCTTTGGTGCCCGACAGAACTCCCCAGTCGGATCGAACACGTTACGTACAAGTGGGCAACCGCAGACATCTGTGTCACTCACTTTTGGATCTTTGAAGTGTTCCGGACACATTACCTAAGAAAAAGAACGTATCACTACATAGTATAAAACAAAGTCGCTTTCTCTGTCCCTATGTCCCTATATCCTTATGTATGCTTAAATCTTTAAAACTACGCAACGGATTTTGATGCGGTTTTTTTTAATAGATAGAGTGATTCCAGAGGAAGGTTTATATGTATAATACATGCATAATATAGCCGTCCGAAACCGGGGCGGGTCGCTATATTTTTATACCAATGAATAGTCCGCAGTTTCATACTTTATATTATATATTTTAGCAACACCGCAGTTTCACACACGTTAGTCCCGATCCCGTAGGAACATCGGAATAAGAACCCTATGATACTCCCAAGGATTCAATTTATTAATACCAAGTTTCATCAAATTGGGTCCAGTAAATTCGGAGCCTCCTTATTACAATCGTAGCTAACTATAGTGGTCGGTATTTTACGAGACGCTATGGGACCTGGGGCAAGACTTAGAAAGTAAATCCAATATTTTTAGGTGATTTTCAAATTTTTAGTTATTTTTGTCTATCTGCACAACAAGATTTTAGACATCATAACAAAATATCTGTCACAACATGCTTATCTTTGTCATCACAACAAACTTCTATTTGTCATCCATCATAAAAAAAATACTTTTGTCATCACTACAAATTTTTTGTCATCACTACCATTTTTTTGTCATCACAACAAATTTATTTTACTCTTCATATCTTTGTCAACTTAATGAACATACCAATAAACTAGTAAACTCACCCGTAGCCGCTTGCAATACGTTCCATTCCCTGGATTGTAATAATCACAGAACATACTCTGCCCATCAATCCTAGTCCTATGTCGGCTACCAAACGACGCTTGCGCCTCATATTTAGTGAAACATTTCTCCATATGTTTGACAGCCGTTCGCGAATGTATCTCATGCCCACATGTGATGCAATACATTGAGGTTTCATCGTCCGCATCCTAGGAAAAACAATATAAATCAATATGTCATCAAATTTTGTATAAAAGCATTTATATAAGAAAAAACACTCACATATTCGTTTTTAAGTTTTTAAGCATATTTGCCCACTTAAGAAAAAGCTGTGTAGTAAAAAATAAAGTAAACTATAAAAAAAAGTTAAAAAATATTTTAATTTCTGACTAAAACAGTAAAAAGAAATAAGAAAATTGAAATAAAAAATTATTATAAAATAAAATGAACTCAGCTGTTACTAAAATTTGATCAAAGCAACATAAAAAAAGAAGAAAAAAATTGCAATTGAACACAGCAACAAGCATTTATTCATGATCAGATTTATCATCAACAACAACAAAACTTTATTTGTCAACATAACAAATTATTGTCATCATAGCAAACTTACTTTGTCATCAATATTAACTATTGTAGCATTTTTCGCTCTGGCAACGAGCGCATCTAAATCTTGATGTTGCTTATCAAGCGCTCGTAGCGCTGACTGCGCTTTCGCTATCCCACTGCGGACTACTTCAAGTGCTTTACGATTTTTCTGTTCCGCGACACAGCTGGATAGTGACCATTCTTGTATACGTTGAGGTAATACCTGTAAGTAACAAAATATTAAGTGTTGTTGAACAAAAAAAACGTAAGCAGGATATGAACCTGTGGTCTTGAATCAGTAAATAAGCTTAAATACCTGAAACAAGAATCCTATCCCTTTAAATTTTAGCATAAGCGAAACTAATAAAAAACAGTAAATTGTTTCAATAAATCTTTCACAAAAATTCAAAATATATTAAATATCTCAGTTCTGTGCATTCACTGTTAGTTGATCACTATACTTTCCTAATAGACTTCAAAAAAGAGGACCCCTAAAAAGTTGGCTGTGATGACAAAATATATTTGTCATAGAAACAACATTTGTCATAGCAACAAAATTTGTCATCACAACAAAATTACTTAGTCATCTGTAAGAACCAGGGACCGAAAAACCGATATTTTAGGATACTTGAAATTCAGATACCCTTATGCAAAGATATCTTAATTTAAAATAGAATTACGGTACCCAAAAATAATGATATCGCAAAATTTTGGTATCTAAAAATAAATGGTTTATGAACCGTTCATGAACAGTATTTTTGAGATGTTTGTAAAAATGGCAACGTCGCTTTTTCGTTCGACTGAATCTAGCAATTTACATCTAGTGCAGCTCCCAGTCCTAACAAAAATCAGTTTTATGGTCCCATCGTAAAGAAAGCATGAAACTTGGCATGAACGAACGTAGCTGTCATATATTTCTTCTTCGGCTTCAATTTCGATATGGAAGCACGTCGAGAAATTATTGTTTCCCCCCTTTTCCCCCCCTTTTTGTGCCAAATTAGAGTTTTTTGCATTTTGTATGAAAACGGTTCAAACTACAACCAAACTGTCAATGAGCAATATGATCCTCATTAAACTCACTACAACAATCTCCTTGGAAGTATGTAGATCGGACTTATAGTTTAGAAGCTGTAAGTGATTTTAACGCCCCCTCGACCCTGTTTTGTATCAACCCTACTGAGTTTTTTGATTTTATTATAAAAACGATTAAAGCCACATCAAAACTGTCAATGACCAATTTGTTCTTCATTAAATTCTCTATAATAATTGTCTTGGAAGTATGTTGATAGGACTTATAATTTTCGAAATATGCTTACTTTTCTTTCAATTCGGTCAGTAAAAATGGACACAAAAACGCTATACATCGAAAAAAAAATATATATTTTTAATATGTTATTAGACCCTCCGAGAGTAGTCTATTCCTGAGTTGTCATCCTTGAAAACCCTGGGCTTCTCCTATGGTGCTACGTTATTCTGGCACGTGTTTTAGTTTTTTAGGAAAAACTACCCCTTGAAAGCGTTTTCCAGGTATGTTTGTTTTATATGTTTGTTTATTAACTTCTCAACTGGCCTACAAACCCCCGAGCGGTTTTTCGGCCGAAACGCTACACTGGCCAAAACCGCTCGGGGGTTTCGGGCGTATTTTGATGTTTACGTCTAATGAATGAATGTATGTCAAGGTCAAGTATAGCCAACCTATTCTGGGATGTACATGAGTTGCATATAAAACCATACTACTTAATTCATGAGTTGCCTTTGGGGAGCGCTGACATTATTTGCTATGCAGATGATACGGCGGTGGTTTTTCATGGTAAATCTTGGGATGAATCTTTTAGACGTGCGGAGGATGGGCTCAGGCTTATTTCAAACTGGTTACAGCGGAATCTTTTGACACTTAACACCCAAAAGACAAACTACCTTTGTTTCCATAAAACTGCAGCCTCGACTCCTCCACCCACAGGTAACATCAGGATTCATAACTGTGACCCCGCCGACATCGGTTGCAACTGCAATGAGGTCTCTAGAGCGATGACTATGAAATATCTTGGAGTCATTGTTGATGAGAATCTTAATTTCAAAACTCATATCGATAAGTTATCGGCCAGAATACGTAAATTAATAAATGTAATGAGAAACCTACGCGCAGCCGCTTGTCTTGAAACTCTGAAGTCAGTCTACTTAGCATTGTGTCAGTCCCTACTTAACTACTGCAATGTCAGCTGGGGTAGCTCTGCGAAGACTGTATTGATACAAGTTGAGAGAGCCCAAAGAGCGGTTCTTAAAACTATGCTCAAAAAGCCTCGCAGGTATCACACAGTGGACGCGTTACGTGATTGTGGAGTCTTAAGTGTTCGTCAATTGTTTATTTTAAAAGTAGTGTTAGATGCACATAGCGACATACTTCGTTCTGGTGTACACCAAACAATGAGTCGCAGAAAGTTTGTTGCTAAAGTTCCGAGAGTCAAAACAGCTCTTGGCCGTCGTTTCTGTCCTTTTATCAAAAATGTCTTATACAATAAAGTGTTGAAGATCTGTGATATTAAACTGTGCAATAAACGTGAAGCAAAAGCAAAACTTTTAGAATGGTTGTCAAAATTAGATTACGATGAAACTGAGTCAATATTAGACAAGTTAGATGTATAAAATAAAAATATAGAAAGCACTGTAACTAGAGAACTAAGATATTGTATTTAATCTAGGGTAATGTATTAATTTAGGGATATTTTAATTAATTCGTACGTATGTGTAATATATATAGTATTTAATTTAGGAATATTTATCTATATATATATATATATATTTAGACATATCTATAGTTACATTCATTAACCAATATTTATTTTTCGGAGGCTCTATTTAAAATTTAAGTTTATTTGTGTTTTGTAAAGTGTTACCATCGTTCGACATTAGACTGTTGGTAATCGTAAATACCGGTACTCACGATACAAGCATTTGCTTAGTGTGAATACCACTGTAAACTCGCAAACTGTATAACAAACAGCAAGATTCTTTAATCATAGTGCAACACTTGTAAATTTATTCTAAGTTTTTTGCTGAAATAAATATTTTGTATTTTTTGTATTGTATTTTTTTTTTATTTGGTAAGGTTATAATCGTTCAATGTCAATGTCACTTCGATCAATTGCCTCTGACGGCCATGTTTGTTTGTTTTTGTTTTGGACAGTGCGCGTTTCGACTTAATTAATATTGTTTTCATTTGTTTTATGTGTTGTGTTTTGTGATAAAATAACGCCTGGGTAACTAGATCACCTCACTTTGTATTATTAACTCATAAATTTCGCAGGAGATATTAGTTTCTTTAGGAATTTTTTTTGCAATTTTTTTGCAAGTGCATTTTGCAAATTTGCACTTCACTCTGCAATTACTCACATTATTTGTTAAAGTACTAATATTTAAACTATGTCATCTAAATAGGAAATTTCATTCTGAATGCAGAAAGGTATCAATGTTATGAATTAGTCAAACCAAAATTAATTTATATGCATAAACGGGTCTGCCCCCTTCAAGCGGCCATTTTTTTTCGACTTGGCCAGTCAACGGCTACTTTCTGCTCCGAAAAGAAAATCGCTCGGGGGTTTGTAGGCCAGTTGAGAAGTTAATTGTCAATTTCATAGTCTAGGTCGTTTTTAATACAGAAATTTTAAAAATAACTATTCAGAATAATGTTTTCATCATTAAACAAAATTCAACTTTAAGAAACCGTAAACTATTTCTTTGTTTCTGAGAAAACTAGTCCTATAGGAGAAGTAATAGTCCTATAGGAAAAACTATTAGAAATACATTTGTAGATACTAAAATCACCTTCAATTTGATTCCAAAGTGGTGCTGCTAGGATTGACAGTTTTTTCAGAAACAAAGAAATAGTTTACCGTTTCTTAAAGTTGAATTTTTAATGATGAAAACATTATTCT
Organism: Idaea aversata; assembly: GCA_907269075.1. NCBI lineage: Eukaryota > Metazoa > Arthropoda > Insecta > Lepidoptera > Geometridae > Idaea > Idaea aversata. Next base: position 5,942,914 of record OU026100.1, read on the forward strand.
GAATAGTTATTTTTAAAATTTCTGTATTAAAAACGACCTAGACTATGAAATTGACAATTAATAAACAAACATACACGTGCACGGCAGAGATTACGTTTAACCCTTTCTAATGACATATGTAAAAGAGAGAAAGGATTTTCGCGTAGAATTGGCAACGCGCAAGAAGACACTTTAGGGTTTAATATTCGGGTATCCGCTTACGATTTTGGGTACCCGAAACTAGTGGTACCGCAATTTATAGATATCATTATTTGTGGTACTTAAATGCAAAGTAAGCGTTCGAGTATCACTTAAAAATACCGATCAAAACCGCTTATTGAGATACCATTTCGGTCCCTGGTAAGAACTATTGCAGCATTTTTTGCTCTGGTAACAAGTGCATCTAAGCCTCATTTATCAGACGACCAGGGACGACATAGTACAGTATAGATTCATAGACAGTCCTAACTCGTCCGTTTGGAACTCAACTAGAACATATATCCTTTATTATTGTTTCTAGTAATTGAGAATGTAATAGTTATTTTACTTTATTTATTATCAAAAAAAAATGGTTGTCTGTAAAGTCTGTTTCCGGACGATAATTTTACGTGATAACGTCATAAGAAAACATTGATGGTAACCATGGCAACGATAAAACGTTGCTATAGTTACCTTGTCAATAACATGAGGCGTTCCAGTAACTACGCGTGACGTCACACTTTTTTGAGATTGCAGGTGTTCACCAATTTATAAAACGTTATCACGTCAAAACGTTTAAGTTATTGGTGGAGTGAAATGCATGCATGGCCACTATTTGGCAATGGAAATCATTGAATATTACTCGTTGATCAGCTTTATTATTTACTAGCTGCTCCCCGCCGCTTCACCCGCGTAGGGGCCAATCCCGTGGGAATTTCAGGATAAAAAAAATCTCTAAATATGCAAAATTTCCCCCCTACAACCTCAAAAACTTAATATCTGTCCATCTAACTAAACGGCTGAACCGATTTGTATGTAATTGTTTGTGTATATTCGTCAGGTCTGAAAATCGAACAACATATATTTTTTTTATTTTTGTTCCTTTATTTTTTTTTATGGCAAAGCAACGTTTGCCGGGACAGCTAGTATAAGTATATATTTTCCTAAACTTATTTACCTGGTATATTCTAGCAGTAGCAAGGCTAACCCCACACTGTGTGCTACAATACTTGCTGCCATACATAGCAGCTCGAGTACACTGCGGCCCATAACACTGTCGCGGTGCAGCCGTTTGTAAGTGAGATATTGACTCTTCCATCTCAAATGTTTCTCGTTCATGGTGCTTTTTTTTAGCTCTGTTGCTACTGTAAGGTTTATAAAATACGTAGAAAATTATAATAGAATATGATTTATTTATAACAAAAAAAAATTACAAATTGTGTGTATAGCTACTAAACTACTAGCAGCGCTCTGCGGTTTCACCCACGTAAATCCCGATCCCGTTGCAATATCGGGATAAAAAGTAGCCTATGTTGCTGCCCATGAATCAATGTATCCTCATACCAAGTTTCATCAAAATCGGTCCAGTAGTTTCGGAGCCTATTAGTTACAAACTAAAAAACTTATCTTTATAATAGTAGTATAGATTAATAATATAGATTATAGACTAGTGTAGACAAGAAAATACAAATTGTATTACTATGTATTATACATAGTAATACAATTTGTATTTTATACAAGACAAGTAGTCTATACTACGTCTACACTAGTCTATAATCTACTAGCTGCCCTCCGCGGTTTCACCCGCGTAACTCCCGATCCCGTGGGAATATCGGGATGTAAGCTTTCCTATCTCTCAAGTTGGATCGAACTGCACATGGTGTGCGAATTTTATTATAATCGGTTAAGTGGTTTAGGAGTCCATTGAGGACAAACATTGTGACACGAGATTTATATATATTAAGAATATTATTAATCTATACTACTATTATAAAGATAAGTTTTTTAGTTTGTAACTACTAAACTATAAAAGTTGGCATGTAATAATTGTTGCAAAATAGCCCTTAATTGAGTGCTATGCTAGTTTTTGATGAGATATTATCTGTGGTCCCACCACCACTATAAATTAAATTAATATTGCAGGACATTTTTACACAGCGCCGTCTGACCCCAAACTAAGCTCCTAGGCTTGTACTATGGTGGCCAGACAACGGATAGAATACTTCAATACTTTTCTTTTGTACATACAGAAACACTCAGACCAGAAATAAATACTTTAGTTAAATACTTGTTTCAGGCGGGAATTGAACCCGCAACCTTCTGGGTCGCAGGCAGGTGTTCACCCGACGCGCCCCTAGGTAGTCAATGCCCAACTGGGGGGTCCACAATTTAAAAAAATTTAACGGAGCCTCACTGCAGAAAATTAAATATAACAAAACCGCGTTTTAATTTGACGTAGTCTTCTTTACGTTCTCTAGTGGTAGTGCTGTTGCTATCTATCGAGGCATGGTGGCAACAATTTTTGTATTTTTGACGACCCAGTTGGCACAGTGGTCACCATGCCGGACTGCCAAACACAGGGTTGCGGGTTCGGTTCCCGCCTCAGACAAGTATTTAGATATTAGATATTTGTCTATGGTCTGGTTGTTTCTATGTATTATAAGTATATAATTTCCAAAAAAAAAGTATATAAGTAGTACTTATATCAGTCGTCTAGCACCCATACCACAAGTCTAGTTACTTAGCTTGGGGCTAGATGGCGATGTGTGTCCTGTAATATTTGATAAGCCTAATTCTAAAACTTACAGAAAAGTTATATTTATTTATGCTATTTCTTGGTCATAATAATTGTTACCTTGATTGCTTAGGCACCTTAGGTACTCTGCTTTTGATACATATCCTTTGTTTGCATTTCAGTTTACTTTTATTACTGCCACCATACTTGTACATATCTTCACATGCATCGCAACTGAAATAAAACATTAAATAGAAAATATGCATGGAAACCTCACAACATACATCGCACCTCCGCTCAAATAATGTCATAAGTTAAAAAATGAAAATGTCGAGAAAAAGGTGTCTAAAGTTATAGTCTTATTTTTTTTTCGGTTTTCTAGTCTTTGTTTGAAAACTAATAGAATTAGCGATATGAACTTTTCAGTAGGTTTAAATGTTTTTTTAAGATTTACAAAATGGTGTGGTTTCCTGAAAATGTGAAAAAAAATTATATGATTTTTTAATTTTTATTTAATCGTATGGCATAAACAGTCGATCAATATTACAATTCTAAGTTCAGTTTCTGTATCCATTGGATTGCGTCATTTTCAAGGGTGAACAAGTCTGCTAGGTCACCATCATATTTCGTCAGGGGGCAATCTTTGATAATGTGCGCGACATCTTGCGAGGCAGCTCCGCAATCGCACGCCCGCCGGCGAGGACCTCCACCCACACTTGTGCATGAAAGCTCGGCTGCGGGCACACCCGGTTCTTAGCCTATTGAGCCGAGACCATACTTTCCTGGGCAGTGAGAAGCCAGCTGGTTTTTTCGTAGTCACAATTCCCAGGTTGTCTGGCGGGTTGACTTCCCATTCCTGCTTCCAAAATGACGAAATATCGAAGTCAGCGTACAATAGTTGGCGGGCAGTATCGCAAGGTGGGTGACGCGATTTTAGTCGGCATGTTGGAGGGCTCTTGAAGTCGGTCTAGGCCGGGAGGCTTGGGTTAGACAAGATTTTCTTTGTCTCGCGGCACAGTGCTTGCTGTCGTCTCAGATGAGGGGGGGCTATGTGGCTAAGGACTGGTAGCCACTGTAGGGGAGCCACTAATTTTTTAATTGTGACACTATATTGTTAAAAAAAACGATTAAGTTAAGAAATATTATTTATTGTATGAAATTTAAGTGTTATATATCGAGATACTACACTGTTATTAAGCAAATCCACAGATTGTTTTAAACTTTATCTTTTCACATGCACCGTCATAAACCGACAAACAACACTTTATATGAGATTTAGATAGTCGACTACCATGATGCCCAAGTCATTTAGGTGACACTGTTCGTGTTTGGCATGTCATTGCTTTCGGTTAACATTATAATGACACTAGCGCCTTATACGGTCAAACAATTGAACTATAGACGTGACGCTTTTTGAGATAACACTTTGAAGGATTGCGAATCCAATGGTACAATAAAACCGGTTTTTGTTTTTTTTGAGTTATGACACTATTTGAGCGGAGGTGCGACATAGTTGAACGTACAATAGCCACGAACAGGCTATGTTTATCGATAGTTTATGTCAACTCTTTAGTTAAACATTTGTCAAAATATTTTTTATCACAGTTGCTCATAAAGTGGATCTTATTAAACCGCTTTTAGGCTCATAATCCAACGTATTACGTACGCGTGCTTTATAATCTACCAAAATACTAGTGCGGTAATAAGTTATCCTGATAAGTTAAATACATATCTTACTGCTAATTACATGTTATTTTTAAGAAACATTCTTAATTTAGCTGGGTTATACTGTTTTGATGTATAGAAAAATAGGTAGGTACCAACAAACAGTTTTTAAGCCAGCAAAAAGGTTGTCTGTAAGTACCAACAAAGAGTTTTTACTCCAGCAAAAATGGTTGTCTATAAAGTCGGTTTACGAACCACAATTTTACGTGATAACGTCTTAAAAAACGATTAAAAATTGAGTTTTGTTTTTTCTTTACTTAATTTTTTTTTTCCTTACCATTATATTCAGTATTTAACTCCCGACGCAAAAACAAATGGAAAACCCCCTAAAAAATATTGTATGTCAGACGAGGTTGTATAGGTTAAGTCTTTTGCCTGGCCTTTCAGGAGAATAATTAACAAAATATATTGCCTAAAAAAATAGTAAACTTAAACTTATCAAAAATATTTTGTTATTTAATAACACGTTTCTTTTCAAGTCTTCTTTTATTCGCAACAGTGATAAAAAACGTCGTACGATACACGTATGGATATTGATCATTCCATCTCGGCTTTTACCTCATAAACCGCCTCTATGCAAGGAACAATTTACCACACTTATACTTATCGTAATGTACTAAGTATTACGTTGTCACAAGTAAGGCACGTTATGTGGTTTTACAGAATTAAGGCCCAGTACTCATTTGTAAGTCAGTAGTTACGTTACGTAGTTCGGTTTGAATCGGCTTAAGATGAGTTTTTGGAAGCCGCCGAATGAGCCGAGAAAAGTGTTATTAATCTGATCTTTGTTTATATGCCTGTGTACATGGCATCGCAGCTCTGAAATGATTGCAAATTGCTGAATTTTCCCCTTCAATCAGTTCTCATATTTTTTTTTATTTAAAATTTTTTGGCCAAATAATTTTTAGAATTCTTACTGTCCACAGTCATTCAATTGAAGGCATCCAGGGCAATCCCCACATCCATCTTTGTTGCTTGGTCTTTTTGAAGATTTGTTCTCCGAGTGATCTTTTTCTTTACGCTTCTTTTTCCTGTCATCCCTTCCTGGAACAACTAAAACAAAGTATTAAACAGGGTTATATAATTAACTAGCTGTCCCGGAAAACATTGTTTTGCCATATAAAAAAAATTAAGAACCGTTGACCGATTTTGGGCAAACTTCACATAAACCATCTACTAAATAGTCCGAACAAAGCTTAAACATTTGGTTTGGATAGGTGAGCCCGTTCTTGAGGTATAAAATTACAATGAAAAGTGGCATTGATTTTTATATATATAGATACCTACGCTCGGATGATGACCTACATACCAATTATTACAGTAGTCTTGAAAACTCAACATTTAGGAATTCTGAGTACATATTTTATTTTTAACAGACTTCAAAAAAAGGAGGAGGTTCTCAATTCGGTTGTATGTATGTTTTATTTTTATAATAAATAAGTTAATGTTTGAAGTTGAACACTATCTCACACTATGGTAAGTGACTATGTAGTCTAAGATTTAAATGCCCTCCTAGAAGAAACACCTGTGACTAATAGCTTATGCACATGTCCCTCTACTAATATTATAAATGTGAAAGTTTAAGGGCTTATACACATGTCCCGATTTGGTCAGGTCCGACATCAGTGTTGCCACATTTCAATTCGACAAATCTGTATCGATAAGTGAAAAAATCTGTGTAAAATCTGTATGAGTCCAGATTTTATACAATTATAGCTGTTCTCATACAGATTTTACACAGATTCACTTATTTCACTTATATTAGTAGATAATACAGACACGAGTGAAGGTAGGAAGACAGCAGTAGAAAAAAAACCAAATAAAGCTTGTTGGTATAATTAGAAGAAGAGATAATCAGTTAAGTTGTATCACCATACGCGAGGAATGCAGCAGTAGTAGACACATTGAAACGTCTAATTTCAATTGACTAATATGCAATAAACTTACTAACTCAAAAGGTTTGATAAGCAAATTATGACATCCAGGATAAAAATGTACAATAGTAGTAAGTAGAAAATAAATGAAATAATATTCAAAATTACCAGGATCTGCACCGTCATTTTCCCGTTTCTGAGGTCGGAACCTGGTCTTTAAGCTGGGATCCTCTTCCCGACAACGATCACAGAAGTATGTCTTTATATACTTGGCTTCTCTCTCCGATATGTTGATACAATCACCATGGTACCATTCCTCGCATGCATCACATGCTCTGAAATGGTCAAAGTCAAAGTTGTCATGTTATCAAAGTCTGAAGTTTGGTTAAACTTAGGTGTTGTTACTTGGATTTTGCTAAATCTAAGTGTAACCCATTTTTTTTACGACCATACTTAGGTTTTTAACTAAGAGTGGTGTTGGTTTAGCGGTAGTACCCTCGACTTTCATTCTGAAGGTTGTGGGTTCAAATCCCAGCCGGCAAAGCACCAATGGATTTTCCTTCAGAAAAATTTATGTGCGCTAATTGACATTGTTCTTACAGTGAAGAAAAACATTGTGATGAAACCCGTGGCTTGGTTAGCTCCAGAAGTATTGACAAGTTCTCTCCTCTGGACATGGTCGACTAAGCGAGAGGGTAGCAAGCCTACTCCATCCTCACGCAAAAGTACAAGTAGGTTTTTAACCAATTGCAATTGAAATAATCTATACATAAAATAAAAGAAGAGAGGACAAAAAGTCTCGAATCAAGCGGGCGAAATTACGGGATTAGAGCTAGTTGTATTACTGTTTGCTTGCCCTTACATCATAAACCGTGAACTGTCTGAAGATCGACAGATGCAGTACGCCTGGCCAGCTTGATTCAGCAGCGTTGTGATCTTCGACTGTCGCTCCGGCAAGTCAAACTGCTTCGCGATATCAGCTTTCTGTTGGAGCAAAGATAATTTACAGAAATAGCTCATAAAAGCTTTTAGAATGCCCTCGATCCTCGTATTTATTGTTGACTTACGCTCTGCTTGCTTCTTTTATCACTCATCTTGAATTTGTCAAACAACCTAGCTCCACATAAAACAGCGCAGGATTTTTATTATTCCCGTGATTTCTATTTTAGTTAAATATTCAAAACCACAAGGAAGAAAACACAAATTCCAAAAAATCCAAAGTGTATTTCTTTCTTTTTTTTTTCTAAATATTAATGTTGCCAACCAAACCAACTAAATAATATGATTTGCCACAGACTAAAAATGTTTGAAAGTTTGATTATTTTAATCACTGTCTCTTTTTTTTGAACGAAAACTTTTTCCTAAGTCATCTTGACATTTCTGTTTCTATAGCAACGGAATTTGTTTATCTACTTTCGAGGTTGTTTTAGAAACGAAAGAAAATAACTTTGAAATAATTTAATTTCAACGCAATGGACGAACTAGAAACGCCGCAAATCATTACTCACATTGAGAATAATCTCAACCACTCTTTATTTGATTGCAAATGGATTCCTTGCTCTGCTAAGTTTGTCGTCATCGGATCTATGCCCAGAGGTACAGGCACGATTGAACTGTATGAAATTACTGCTGGTGAAGCTAAGAAAATAAAGGAGATAGAGAGACCTAATTCTTTCAAATGTGGTACCTTTGGAGCCAGTAGCGATGTGGAGAGGAGACTTACTACTGGAGATTTTAAAGGAACTTTGGAAATCTGGTAAGAAGTTATTGAACTTCGTTCTTTTTATTGTAGACTGCGACCTTGCTCAATACATGTTGATAAGAACATGCTTCCAGAATATTCTATCTATACTATATTGCTACCCCCCGCTACTACATATATTGCTACCCCCCGCTATATCATTGAAATCCGCAGCGCTAAGTCATGACATGACTCGAAATAGAGCTACGGTTGCTTAGCTAATTCGGAACTGCTCAAGTGTAGATTTTTGCCTTGACTACAAAGAATAGAGTTCAGTATATTTTTCACTCATACCTAGGTTTGTAATAATTTTTATTACAGCATATCATTCACCTATTACATCTCACTGCTGGGCAATAGTGAGAGTGGGGATTCAAAGTTTTATTTGTCTTTATTGTACCCTATTTCATTAGTCAGTTTGGAGCTCAAATTAAATCAATTAAATTATTCAATGTTTCAGGGATTTAGAGAAGAGCTGCCAAGTATACATTACCAAAGAACACACAGATATAATAAATTCTATTGATGGAATGGGTGGGAACACAAATAACTGTGGAGCTCCTGAAATTGTCACCGGTAGTCGAGATGGTAAGTAACTGCACCTGAGAATTCTAGGATTGTGATTGTAAATGTTTTCCTGGATTAATACAGACTATGTTTTAACCTGGTATTCCTTAATCAATAATGCTAAACACAGCTCAACAGAATTTAATAGTAGGTACTTACCTGAAATACCTTTCATTGACAGCAATTTCATTATAAATATTATTTGACATTGCATGCAACACCATCTAGCTCCAAACTAAGCACTTGTAATTAATATTTAATGCATACAAAAACACCTAGAAACAAGAAACAAATATCTTTAGTTCATAATATTCTACGGGGAGACCTTCTGAGGTTGAAGAAACCCTGCAGGTGCCCTAGACACTAGCTTTTTAACCGACGAAAATAAAAACTGAGGAGGTTCTCAATTCGACGCGTATTTTTAATTTTTTAATGTATGATCACCGATTTCTTGAAGGCGGCTCAACTGATTGAGACAATTCTTGTGTTATTTAAATCTCAGGTACAGTAAAAGTCTGGGATCCTCGTCAAAGAGGCAAACCCGTCGCGAACATGCAGCCAGCCCAAGGTGAAACGAAGCGCGACTGCTGGGCCGTCGCATTCGGTAACTCATTCAATGACTCCGAACGTATTGTGGCCGCTGGCTACGACAACGGGGACTTAAAGATGTTTGATTTGAGATCCATGTCTTTGAGATGGGAATGTAATTTGAAGAATGGAGTAAGTATTCTGACCATACCACTATCACTTACCATCAAATGGAGAGCGGTGTTGGTTGGCCTAGTTGTAGATAGGTACAATCGGCGCGCTCAAAAGTCCACTAGTAGCGTAACGTTTACAATCCTTTGTAGCACTATTTTAAACACTCCATGCAGTGTAACCACAGTAACCTGTGAATTGAAACCACGTCGGTTGGTGTAGCGGGTGGCGGCCAACTCGGCCAACTGAAGACATAGCTAACGTGTTGAAAATAATAATCACACTGAGTACCTACTTTTAATTCAAGTATTTACGCTCGTGTGTGTAAAGTCTATTAGGAGAAGGTCGTAAGTCCAATACTGGTTCATAGGATCATTGATAAGGCACTTTTTACGTATACTGTACCGCGATTTTCATTTTGAAGTTCGTGGGTTCTAATCCCGGCCGGTCATGCACCAGTGAATTATTCTAGCAAAAAAATATAATACCTATGTGCGCTGATTGACATTGTTCTTACGGTGAAGGAAAACATTATGATGAATCCCGCAGCTTAGTCAGCTCCAGGCGTATTGAAGAGTTATTTTCTCTGGACATGGTCGACTAAGCTGAGAAGGCTTACCCAGCAAAAAATATTGAAATAACTGTTATCTTTATATTGCAGGTATGTTCAACAGAATTCGATCGCAAAGATATTCCAATGAATAAACTAGTTGCTACCACGTTGGAGGGCAAGTTTCACGTGTTTGATGTCAGAACACAGAATCCGAGCAAAGGATTCGCGCAGGTTAGTTAAAAATATAAACTAAACTACCTAGCAATAATATCTTATTAAACTCGCTAGTTGTGCCTTGCAATTTTACCCGCATAAGTCCCGATTCTGTGCGAATCTATACTAATATTATAAAGCTGAAGAGTTTGTTTGTTTGTTTGTTTGAACGCGCTAATCTCAGGAACTACTGGTTCGAATTGAAAAAATATTTTTGTGTTGGATAGTCCATTTATCGAGAAAGGCTTTATGCTACTTTTTATCCCGATATTCCCACGGGGTCGGGAGTTACGCGGGTGAAACTGAGGAACGCTGCTAGTATCAGAATAATTATATTTTTTTTAAAGCAGCTCGGGAAATATTTTACGCGGAAAACACATCTTCAAAATTGTGCACCGCGGACAGACTTGAACTCCCGATACGCCTCAGGCGAAATTTAAATAATAATATTAGCGCAGTCTAACGACTCCGGTTGACGCTGTGTCGAAGCCGAAAATTGCGGGTTCGATTCCCGCGTAGGAATAAATATTTGTATGTATTATCTTTTTACCCGACTGCATGGAAATGGTTGTTTTTATTAATTTGTAGTCTGCAGTGTGTACAAAACAAAAGAAAAGTATCTAAGTATTCTTTCCGTTTTCTGGCACCCATATTACAAGCTTAGTTGCTTAGTTATGGGCTAGATGGCGCTGTGTGCGGTGTTCTGAAATATTTATAATATTTTCTCGTTTCTAGGTTTTAGATAGTGCCTCAAAAAGTGGTACAATTTGGGTAGCACGACATCTACCGCAAAATCGAGATCTATTCCTTACTTGTGCTGGTAACGGACAAGTCTCACTATGGAAATAGTAAGTATAGTAGCTTTTATCTAAGCATACATAGGGACAGACAGACAGCAGGAAGCGACTATGTGTTATACTATGTAGTAATACTGAGGTCTATAGTCCCTATTAGGTGTATAAAAATCTAGGTCATGAGTCAACACTGCAAATTTATTGACGTGATAACGTCTAGTAAATAGATGCAACACCTGCATTCACAAAAAATGTTGATGTCATTGTCATGTTCCAATGACGTCATGTCAACAATGACATCACACAGCACGCAGCATTATAAAACAATTAATAATAATATCGCTCATCTGGGCTTGTGTTATGGTGACGAGTGACGAATATAAGACTAACCTATATAAAGAAAAAATGGTTGTCTATAAAGTCGGTTTACGGACGATAATTTTACGTTAGGTTTTATTTTCGTTACGGAATTTCTTTATAAAAGCTATGCAATAGCTTAAAATTCATACGATAACACGTAAAATTATAGTCCGTAAACCGACTTTACAGACAACATTTTTTAATAACCATATGTATGATTTCCAGCGAGTATCCAGAACAGCGTTACCGTGTAGACAGCCAAAACGTAGCATTCGGTGTCGCCGGCAAGTTGAATCGACTACAGCGCATGGTGATTAGCTCGCAGCCAATCAACGCGCTCGATTGGAACAGAGACCACATCGGATTGGCTGTTGCCACCGCTTACGATCAGTGTGTTAGGATTATTGTTGCTACTAAACTTAATTTACAGTGAAAGCTCCATTATTTATACCTATAAGTAGCTGTACCGCACGGTTTCACCTGTATAAGTCCCGTTAAGGGATTAAAAGTATCTTACGTCCTTTTCCATCCCCCTACCCATTTGCCACAATGGTCACTATGCCGTCATGGGTTCGATTCCAACCGCAGACAAGTATTTATGCTTAGATATTTGTTTGTGGTCTGGTTGTTTATATGTATTGTAAGTATTTACAAAAGAAAAGTACCTATATAAGTAGTATATCCGTTGTCTAGCACCCAAGTTTAGTTACTTAGCTTGGGGCTAGATGGCGTTGTGTAGAATGTCCTGAATGTTTATTTATTAACTACCACTATGCCGATTTTCATCTCAGTCGGTCCATTTGTTTGCTTTTCTTTCGAATTTATAATATTACTAGCTTGTGGTTTCACCCGCGTAAATCCTGATCCCGTGGGAATATCGGGATAAAAACTATGTGATAATCCAGGTCTCCAGCTTTCTACATACGAAGTTTCATCGCAATCGGTTCAGTAGTTTTTGCGTAAAGTAACACACAAACTTTCACATTTATAATATTAGTAGGATAGTTAATATATAGTTAATTGATTAATTAAGATGAAAGGGTACCTGCGCTCACTCCATACAAACGTAGTCGACTGTTTCCTCCCTGGATAATGACACAAGCACAAATATTTTTGTGCCATAAAACCTATAACTGCCATGACTATGCTCCTATGTTATAATTTTTTCATTTTCTAATTTTTATAGAAATTAAGATTAAATAAATAAATAAAAAAGCAAATAATAGGGCATGGTCATGGCAGTTATAAGTTTTATGCACCAAAAATATTTGCTCTAGTGTCATTATCCAGGGAGAAAACAGTCGACTACGTTTGTAATAGTTTGTATGAAAAGAGCCCCCGGTACCCTTTCCTCATCATAGTAAGTGAGGAACATTGATATCACTCGCTATTAGGGTTTATGAGTGCGGCAATTTTATCACCGCATTTTAATTTTTTATTGTAGTGCCTTCAAAGTCTTTCCAACACAGTATAATGTGATATTTTCTGGTCAAAAATAAACTAATATCTAAGCTCAATTATTGTTTCTCTAAAAATAAAACAACATAATAATTTTCTAACTCAAAAGAGTGGTTTATTAATAACCTAGCACTTAGAAATTATAAATAAAAATTAACGCTAGCATTCAATCAGTTCTTATTACCACTAATGTAAAGTTAGAACGAACGAACCATACTAAAGTTACTACAGGTTTTATTACATTTTAAACACAAACCTACCCCTTATTCCAAAACGAGGTTTAAGGATAGTCCGAGATATGGATTTAAACCTTAGATTTAGACACAGATTTACTCGTGAACTATAGTCTAAACACTATCCCTGTAGATTATATAGGGAACTATAGTCTAAACACTATTCCTATAGATTAAATAGGGATAGTGTTTAGAGTATAGTTCACGAGTAAATCTGTGTCTAAATCTAAGGTTTAAATCTACATCTCGGACTACCCTTAAACCTCGTTTTGGAATAAGGGGGCCTTAGTCCAAAACGAGGTTTAAGGATAGTCCGAGATGAAAACTATAGATCACGAGTAAATCAGTGTCTAAATCTATGGTTTAAATCCACATCTCGGACTATCCTTAAACCTCGTTTTGGAATAATTAGGAAATTGTTCACAAAACGTTATACAGGATGTTGGTCTTTGATTAAAGTAAAAATATCGGTAGATACGTGACTCGCTTCTACGGATGGTCCCCTTGACTCAGTCACAATCCGATGTACAATCCACAGTCAAAAGTATCTGCCCACCGTAACGATTACAATCCTCTGCAGCACTATTTGAACATTAATACAACGTAACGATCGAACCCACGTCGGTAGGTGTAGCGGATGGCGCCTTATACCTCTCGGCCAACTAAAGACATAGCTAACATGTTGAAAATAATAATTACACTGAGTACTTTTAATTCAAGTATTTAAGTTTGTGTGTAACATCTATTAAAAGAAGGTCGTAACTCCAATACTTGTTGATAGTATTATTGTAGCAAACTGATCATTATGATCCATACTGTATGTAGTAGTCTGTCAAAGACTAGATCCATTGTTTGAGTACCTAATGTATGAACGTCACGTATCTACGCTCTTTCATTTTAATCAAAGGTGTTGGTAGAACTAAACTGTCAAGTTATCTACAAAAAACACCCTTTATTTAATCAATAGTTCACATAACTTTAGTATGATTCGGTGAGAGGCGAACAAAGCTTTAGATTCTACATTCTTGTCCCCAAGTTACTAGAAAATAACGTTTATCAAACACTTATACAATGCAAATAATTAAAACTACCAAAATGTAGACAACTAATGGTCCAATTTCGTAGATTCACGTCGTCTAAGAGGTTTGAATAAATCAATTGGGTTAATTAATGCGTTATATTCTTCAACTTTATAATCGTAGGTAGGTACAATAAAATTAGAGTAGCAATAGAACCCATGATTAAGCGAGAGAATGCATTTTTCGGCTGACAGATTAAGGCCATGTGACAGTCACAGTTAGAATTCATTTTATTCTTTACTGAACAGTCGAAATCAATAACGCCCCTTGCTCCCATCTTTTCTGTCGTTTAAACGTCCATATGAAAGCTGCGGTTCGAATTAGATAAACAGCGCTTACATTGCTAACGATAAAATCTCCCGGTCCAAAATCGTAAGCGTACTAAAAAATGCTAAAGGCGCTACGCGTACGCATGGAGCGCGCTATGTCTATTTCGAACCGCAGCCTAAGAGACAGAAGTAATCGATGGAAGCAAGTAAAGGTACGATATTTATAATGCGCCTTAGACCTCACCGAGTTAGATTCTTTATTGTGGTCCCATTGATACTCTAATCGCATTGTACGTAAGTAATGTATTAGCCGAAATCTTATTCCTAAATCGAGTGCGCTTTGCGTTGTCAAATCAACGCGTAAGAACGCATGTGTCTTTAGTGCAATACGCACGAATTAAGTTGACCGGCCCGAGCAGGCGTCCGACAAATACGCTGTAGCTGTTACAGTCCGGCCAAACTAAACAGTCAGGAAGTGTACACAGCCAGCCACAGCCCGGCCAAATTAAACACAGTCATTGCTACAGTCCGGCCAACTTCAAGAGCGTATATAGGTAGACTGGACCACGTTTTGAACCACCAATTGTATTCACGCGAATTGAGTTGGCCGCTTCAAAGTTTCAATCAAGTACACAGTCACTGCAACAGTCCGGCCAAATTGAATAGTCATTGCTACAGTGCAGCCAACTGCAAGCGCGTATATAGGTAGACTCGTCCACCTTTTTAACCACTATTGTATTCGCGCTAATTAATTTGGCCGGGCAGTATGTGTCCGTCAAGTACTCAGTCACTGCAACAGTCCGGCCAACATAAACACAGTCTATGTAACAGTCCGGCCAACATAAACACACTCACTGCAACAGTCCGGCCAAAATAAACACTCACTGCAACAGTCCGGCCAACTTAAAACGCTTATACTGCAGACTTTTCCACCTTGTAACCACTATTGTATTGAACTAGTGAACTTGAATCGTACAAAAACTATTTTTTCATAGATCGTAAGCTAATGTTCACTACTAACTAAAGAAGAGCACATTTTAAAACGACAAACAAGGATGGAATTCAATCTATATTACAAACAGTGATTAACTTTTGTCAAATAAATTCAATTTCACCTTATTTAATGTCGCTTATTTTCTAAAAGTTTCACATCTCTGTACTCTCTCTAAGTCAAAAAAATCTGCCTAAACTTATTTTTACAACACTCCAATAAAACTTAGTTAATCAATTCTAAATTATTTCTGGATGAATTCAAAGCGATTCATTTCTGAGATCGAACTGTTTATTCTACTAGAAACTTTCCAAAATGACCAGTTTACACTTACTAAAGTGCAACAACCATTATAAATAATATGACATTCACATTTTTATCATCTAAATAATAAAATTCGAATTTGAATATCATTAATTATGATGACACCTCTTTAAACCCCAAATGGCAAAAGGATAAGTTTCACCCCACATCTGTTTGAACGTGGCATCCCAGCTCCGAAACGAATTAATTCAAATGTAGCTTCTTTATCTAAAAGCTGAAAGCTTCGATTTTAGCTAAGTTTAAAGAAAAACGTTTAAAACTTAAAAGGAATTTTTGAGGGGGTTTTTAAACTTAGACCCCCTTATTCCAAAACGAGGTTTAAGGATAGTCCGAGATATGGATTTAAACCTTAGAATTAGACACAGATTTACTCGTAAACTATAGTCTAAACACTATCCCTATATAATCTTTATGGATAGTGTTTAGACTATAGTTCCCTATATAACCTATAGGGATAGTGTTTAGACTATAGTTCACGAGTAAATCTGTGTCTAAATCTAAGGTGTAAATCCACATCTCGGACTATCCTTAAACCTCGTTTTGAAATAAGGGGAAGACAGTCCCCATAAAAAAAGCTAAAACTGTTCCGTAGAGTTCCAAAAGTGATTTGTGGGACCCATATGTTATCTGGCACCCAGGACGGTCAAATTGCTAATGTGTATATAAATTGTAACAAATCAACTGTAGATTACTTTTACTTCAAAAGTAAATTGTTAAATCTATTTAGGTTTAAAGAATTCTATTTTGTAATACAATTCGATTAGAACAACAGGAACACCCATGTTGTGAACTATGACGTCACAGGTAGAAATCTAACTTCATTCGTGACGGATTTCGTACAATATTATCAGACTGAAGTTAGTTTCTGTATTGTCATTTTAATCGAATTTTAGTTTGAACTATCATTCCCATATTTTTTATTAAAATCATATTAAAAATTTCATTTTTTTATGAACATGAAAGGGATAATATGCAACGATTATATTGTGTATTAATAAAAATATTCTTACAAACATTTTATCGAAAATTAATCATTATTTGAAACAAAGATATTTCGCTTTAAAATGCAAATAGATCCAATTCAGTCATTGGATTTAGTTAAAATCTCACATTCTACAAATATTCAAATCAAACGAAAGCTGCGCAGAATCCAGACTTTTGTCCTCTTACCTTTTAGTCAAAAGTCTGTCAGCAAAAATCATCGCATACAAATTAAAAGCTAGGCGCGACATTGTCATTAGCCTATCTAGGACAAAAATCTGTCTCCTACAGCGTTTTATTGTAACTAAAGTAAGCATTACAAAGCACACTTACATTAAAAACATAAATTAATATATTTACACTTAATTCTATGCTAGACTTATATTAAAGATTAAGGCTGTCTGCAGACGACGAACAGAACAGTCTAATCCTGTCCGTCGTCTGCGGAGAGCTTAAATAAGTTAACGTAATCACAAATTTCTACCGATTGTTAATATTTTAACTTGTGTAACGCGGGACAGGTGGTTACATACTTTGGCCACAGAGTAATGGCATTTTTGACATTTCAAACAATAAGACTGAAGAACCCTCGTCTGCCTTCATGAGATGGAATTTTCGTAGTAATTTATTGAAAGGTTAATTAAAACCTTTTTAAACTTAAGCAATTTGTATTTAAATTGAAGAGGATGTAACATTTAGGTATGGAGCCTGGCATAATAGACGCCACCATTTGATTTTGCGCGGCCGCCTTACTAATCTGTGTGAATGGATAGCAGCTGTCAATACAAACAACATTGCCGTTTAACAAAATCTCGTAAAGTATCAGTTTCTGTGTTATTTGATGTTAACAAAATAACTTAGATAACTATTAATCTATAACAGAAAAAACTTGAAAATTGCCATTTAACAAAATCTCGTAAAGTATCAGTTTGTCTGTTATTTGATGTTAAAAAAATTACATAAATTACTATAAGTATATTAATCTATAACAGAAAAACTTGAAATTCCTAAGATTATATTAAATCAAATTTGTTTGTATTAGTGTGTCCTCTCTACATTACCATAGCTTTTTAAGATGATGGCCACGCAACAAAAAAAAAATGATACTATGCCAAGCTCCATACTTAAATGTTACTTCCTTTTACTATAGAAACAAATCGTGTTATTTTAAAAAAGATTTGAAATATTATTCAATATAGTACTCTTAAAAACGATGGTATAATGCCTCTTTACGTTGACTATGCCAAAATGTTTCAACCCCGTCTCCGAGTCTTATCTTCATAGTAGTAAATTCAAAATTGCCATTACTCGACCGGATTATAGGTGTACCTTAAGAGGAAAGGGTACCGACGCTCTCTCCATACAAACGTAGTCGACTGTTTCCTCCCTGGATAATGACACTAGCACAAATATTTTTGTTGCATAAAACCTATAACTGCTATTACTATGCCCCTATGTGTTGGTTTTTTTCATGTTCTAATTATCATAGAAAGTAAGAGTTAAAAAAAACTAAATATACATAAAAAAAATAGGACAGGGGCATGGTCATGGCAGTTATAAGTTTTATGCTACAAAAATATGTGGTCTAGTGTCTTTATCCAGGGAGGAAACAGTCGTCTACGTTTGTATGGAGAGAGAGCCGGTACCCTTACCTCTTAAATGTATGATTCATGATAAACATTTTCCGTGTAATACGTATACAAATCTAAATATTTGTGTTCAAAGGCAAAACACACTAAAATTAACCATTTCATTACTCATGGCTATTTACAAAGCTATTTTTACTATATAGCTATTTTGTATACCAACAAATAAATATTATTTTTTTCCCATTAAAATGAAACATTTTATATTCATTACACGTACAGAAATAATAATCACATTGTTAAAACTTAATGTAAATAATTAGTTAGTTTTTTTCGTGGTTTTTTTTATTGAATCCGTGTGTTGATAAAAAACAAAGTGAGGATAGAGGTTTAATATTTTAACTTAAGTCATGGTCATTATGTTTTAGGCAGGAATACATAAAAGTTGTTCGTAATACACTATCAACAGAAAATACTTGAGGTGGGTGAAATTCGAGCTACTCAAAACTTTTTGGTCTGGAATTATTGATTTTTTAAAAGTAATTTGTAAATTATCGACTATGATTACATGGCCATCATTCAGATTCCCTTTTTTATTCTTAACTAGTTCCGAATTGCACGATAGATGGCTCTAATACCAACATAATGAATGTTCAAAAGAATGCGGAGCAGAGAAATGATAACTAAAATTGTTTAATTTTTCATCATTACAAAATGGATTTTTACTCATCATAGTCATCCCGAATATTTTTATCCAATAGCGAGTGATGTCATCTACCGAGGCATAATGGAACTAGTATTTTTATTTAAGTAAGCCGTATTACATACGTTATATGGGAGCAATTCCTTTGATGAAGGCTACAAACTTAAGGCCCATACGCTCGGCATCTTCACCAACCTGGTGCGAGCTCGTGTTATTCATTTGAATATTAACGTAAGAGAAAACCTACCAACAATACTAGTTTTTCGTTAAGTTTTCATCTAATTCATGGTCAAAACGAAGCGCAAACCAAGGACCTAAGAAACTCCTTACGGAAAAGAGTGGTTATATCTACAGATACTGCAAGCAGACTTAAGATTTGGGTCAATTTTGCTTTTGATAGTATTGCGTATGTGTTGCTCCTATATTTTTTAGTTTAACAGCCACTGACAGCACAAAAACTTGGGTCAACAAAATGGGGAATTGATCGTGACAGATCTTATCACAACATTAGGAACTCCTCACACTTGAGTGTTTTGTTCTTTTTTGCGCCTATTTGCGTTAAGTTATTCGATCTTTAATGTAAGTGTCCAAACACATTACAATGTATCTTCTATTCACCGACACATTTCAATTCTAATGCCATTGTTTTTTTTTCATTGACTTTAAATGTCAATACTATCGGCAGACAGAAAGTCGTAAGTATTTAAGATAAATTATTAAAAGAACAACCTATTATGTAAAAATGCCTTAACTGCTCACTTTACAAAGACCAAGGTAAATGAACATGAAATCCAGAGTAGGGTTACCTTGTAGTTGTGTATATTATAGGTAAAGGTACATTATCTGTTATGGGAACCACGCCTCGTTACAGACAATGTGTCAGTAGTCCGTACCAGGAACGATATCGAACCTGAAACAATTTAACAAAATCATTTTTAGACAAAAATCCCATCAGACGTTCAGACATTATAATTCAAACGTTGGCGTAATTCAGACGTAGAAAACATGCCAGCATAGTAGCAAATAGGTTCTTCTTTCGGTACAAGAAAGTTCATATTTGCATGTTGTTTTAGGTATAAGTCTGTGGTAGAACTTCGTCACGGCTTACCTAGCGCTGCGCAGGTTTAGCTACATCTTCGATTGTAGTTCGTGTGCAGAAGTAGGCAAGTGTCACAATATAGTTATACTAGCGACTCGGCTTCGCACGGTTATTTTATGCATGTATTATACATATAAACCTTCCTCTTGAATCACTCTATCTATTAAAAAAACCGCATCAAAATCCGTTGCGTAGTTTTAAAGATCTAAGCATCCATAGGGACAGACAGCGGAAAGAAAGTGACTTTGTTTTATACAATGTAAAGATTTACCTGTCTTTGTATGAGATTCAGTCAAGATTGTCCTGGAAAATGAGTCGAACGTATCCGGGCGAGCCTTGCAGCGGCGACGCGCAGAACGGACATATCGCGTGGAAGCCGTTCGTACCGTGAGGTATGTCCACGCTTGCCCAATATCTGAAATATAACGAGACATAAAGACAATCCTGCGCCCCACGGTTTTACCCTGGCCATGATTCCGTGGTAATATGGGATGCAACTGTCCAAAAATCAAGTTTTATCTAATTGCGAAACTAACACACAAACTTTCATATTTTTATTTTTTATTTTTATTTATTTGTTATATATATATTAATTATTAGCTGGGCCCTGCGGTTTCACTCGCCTAAGTCCGGGAATATGTACATTTCAACATTCAGTCGTAAACCTGTTGCCTATGTTCTTCTCCAATACGAGGTAGATGGACCTCGTATTAAAAAATCATCGTAATTGGTTCAAAGGTGTCAAACATAACAGTTCACTTCGTTGTTTTTTTAAATATTGTGGTTGGATTTGTAATACTTACTTGACTGTCCGCTCCGAAGCCATATGTCCGCAAGGGTTGAATGCGTAGGTTGGCGGTCCAGCGTCGACATAGAACGCAGGTTCGATGCCCATACAGACGCGGACTACCGGCCCTGCGCATAGGCACATCGGGCAGCGGCGCACGCCCGCCTCGCTCCCATCTGCGCCCCACGAGTGCTCACCTAGAAATTAATTAATAAAAGAGATTAAGTTAATATAAAACATTCGACGACCCAGTTTTGTCACCATGCCGGACTGACAAACACAGGCTTGCGGGTTCGATTCCCGCTTCAGACAAGTATTTATGCTTAGATTGGTGCAAACTACAAAAGGAGCTATTGTATTTGATTTGCCATACTATGTTTGTTTCCAAGAATTGATCTCTACCAGCAAGACGACTATCCATTGGTATTAAAAGATGGATGATTATTTTTTTGAAAAATCAACAGGTTCGATTCCTGGCTAGGATAATGACTTTTTCAAAAATTGAATGATGCAGTTTTAGTTTAGGATATAGCCCTGAAGGCCCACATAAAAAAATCCCCCTGTATATTTACAAAAGAAAAGTAAGTATATAAAGTAATAAGTATATTCGTTGTCTAGCATCCATAACACAAGTGTAGTTACTTAGCTTGGGGCTGGATGGCGATGTGTGGAATGTCCTGCAATATTTATTTATTTACAAATGCCCACCGTTTAATTTACTTTACTGCCTAGTGGTCACTTTCATTCTGAGGATCGTAAGTTCGAATCCCGACCAGAAGGCCAATTCTCCTAAATAATATTGTTTAAATTACATTTCAATATCATCCCGATTGCATTTCGATTGCAAAAGATACCTTCAAAGTCAGTTTTTTTTACAAAAAGCTAACTTTGAGGGTATTTTGAGCTACTTTGAGGGTATTATTTGAGATCGGAATGCAATCGAAATGTAATTTGAACAATGTTATTTACGAGAATTGGCCTTCAGAGCACCAATGGATTATCCTCACGAAAAATGTCTCACATTCTCACGTTATTCTAAATGTGTTGTAAACCAATCGATCTGGTTTATTTACCTTGCACATGTCCGCAGTTGAGATAAACGTAGGGTTGGTTCAGATCCTGATGTGCTGTGGACAACTTGCGCGGAATGACGAGCGTGTTCAGTCCGACGGGACACTGTGGTCTGCCAGCGTTCAAAGCATCTACTAAATCTTCTAGTACTCGTTTTGTCTGTAAAATAAAATAATATAATCAATTTAAGTATAATATAGGCAACCGTTGCCTTGGCGAGTATCCGAATGCCATTTTTTACTCGACTGCGCGACGCAAAGGAATGGTAATATGTTCATCAGTCTATGTATGTATGTTTGAACCTATATGGCTCTATAGAGCCCAAATGCGTGGGCCGATTTTGATGATTCTTATTAAGTGTTTGTTAGATATTGTTACGGCAGGCGCCATAGTACCCATAGTACTTCAGTATTCAGTCCACTACCATCCCACCAAGTAGTGTTTTCCTGTAGTTTATCAATAGTTCTATCCAAACCAGAGGTTGTCCTTGGCTGCATTTTATAGTGCAGACAGGGATAACCGCCAGTTTGGTGTCCACATCATACTTTGCAATTAAACTTGTTATTGTAAAGGGCCTCTACGTGTTGGCTTCGGCTCCACGTACGCTTTCCAAAGGTCCGGGGCTCCATGGCATGGGACACTAACAGTATTTTATTTATCTGAGATACAATTGATAAGAGGAATGGCAACTCCCACACAAACCGTTATTGGTTTAAGAGAGTGATCAATAATTTTAAGTAAATTGCTCCGTGATTATTTTTTACAGTGCATGACCTGCAATGGGCTATCTGAAAATATTTTTTAACGAAAAATATAATAAATACATGGTAAGCGCACTTGAACGGTATTCCAGGGATGCAAGTTCGAGTTTCGTCTTAGTTGCAATTTTGAAGACGCATTTTTCATTAAAAATTATTTTCACAATTGCTCCGTTTAAGAACCTGGAATCTAACGATATTGAAATCCTGAAGAGAATGCCGGTTAAGATCAAATAAACCATCTGTTCGTTGGCATTATTTCTAAACTAAACTACTCATAGCTAAATTCCTACGCAAAATAATGATTGATTGCAAATCCCACAAAAAATACATTATCTTGTATCCGAAGTTACGTAAATTAATTGTCTGCTACAAGTTGAATAAATTATGCTAATCCATTTGATTGATGGACCTATCAGCACTCTATTGAATTGAAATGTCGTGAGAAAATTTCATAAGGTACTAAGTAAAAAAAGTAGCCAAGTGCGAGTCGGACTTGCGCACGAAGGGTTTATACCATGTTTTATGGGAACCTCATTTGGAGTCTCCTCGCGACCATGACTATTGTAACATAGTCGAAACGTAGAGGTAAGAGAAATAAAAATAAAAAATACGCGATTGAGACCCAGGAAAATAATTATATGAATACAAATCGTGTGAGTTTAAAAAGTTTACCCCACTTAAATACTTAATTTTTCTTTTTTTAGTATTTGTTATAGCGGTAACAGAAATACATCTGTGAAAATTTGTCTAGCTATCATGGTTCATGAGAAGCCTGGTGACAGACAGACAGTAGAGTCTTAATAAAAGGGTCCCTTTTTTACCGGGTACGGAACCTTAAAAAGAGCTTTTTAATATAAGTACTGGTAGACCCCTAAGCCTACTTCAAGCGACAGTTCCATGAAAGTATGTTAAAGTGATCCTTGAACTTATCGAAACTTTCCAAGCATTTTCATGGACGAAAGGGTTGTCATCTTGAAAAAGTTCTCGTCTGCATTCCACTTCAAATGTCTAGAGTTAGTAAGTAGGTACTGTTTGTTTCTAACCTCTTTACTGTTGTTTAAATTGATCCAGCCGTTTGGCTGGATCAATTTGGATTAAAATTTGCATAGGAATAGCATAGTGATTCTTGAATTTGTCCCATATACCTACGGCTAAGAGGGGATGAATTTGAGGGATCAAAAAATTATATTTTATTAATTCTGAACTCGTCCCCTTTTATAATCAAAATGTCGTTCAGAATTCGTAAGAATAGGACATTGGTTATTAAAAAAACGTGTGGCACTCGGGGACTGCCGCGGTAAAGCTATTGCATCGTGCGAGCTTCGTACAGTCGTACCATATACATACACGTTAAGCGAACGCTCGGCCGAGCTACATGGTAGGCGGAGTGGGGGGTATTAGGTTTTATTTTCGTTACGGAATTTCATGATTCGGTCGCCGCGCTCAAAGCCAGCGATGAAAGCTATGCAATTGCTTAAAAAAATTACCACGCAAATACTTACCAAGCAGTCGAGGCAATATCTAAAATCTCAGAATACATTAAAACAACTATATTGTAAGGAAATATACTTACAGGAGAATTTTTCAATCCCTCCGCACTCCTCCAAAGCAGTGTTGCTCCACATAAGTCAATCATTGTCCCATCTCTTAACACGTTTGTTTCTGCTTGACATGGCAATCCCTAAAATAGAGAAATAAATATTAAAATCCTAATATTTAACTGTTTTTAAGTGTGCTGATATTTTAAAACAACGTTTGCTTTGGCTCCATGGTTGATGGCCCCTCTACATGATGGCCCAGCACTGGACCAGCGAGATGGCCTTGCCAAGCGATGGTTGAAACGCAACTTCACGATGGCCATGTTCATCCATTGTTGCCCACTTCCTTTGTGCGACCGAAAAACCAACACCGTGGCCATCCAGTCGCCATCCCACGAACCATAAGCCATCAGACACCACTACGCCCTCTACATCCTATGGGCCAGCATGATGGCCCATCATGTAGCGGAGCCATAATATGTAAAAATTGGGTGGATATAACCTTACATGCTATCTAGAGATATGGCTGGAGGCATCTTTGAAAATGTAATGACCCCCAGGGTCAAGATAATCGAGGTTAGTAGGCCTACACATACATACGATCTTCAAACACCATATGGTCTCAAAACAATATTATGTCATGTAAAAATGATAAGTGGTGTACGAGACAAGCGTTTTGCTTCGTCATTCCTTATTCGTACAGGAATGGAATCAGTTGCCTGCGTCTGTCTTTCCTGACGTTTACAATTTAGGGTCTTCAAGTCGCATATGATATGAATCGACCCTGGAATATCATATAGGCTACTTTTTACGCCTTTATACACATGGGGTCGGAACTTACGCGGACTTAGTATTATTTTTTACCTTCTGTTGAGCTGAACGACTCTCTCTCAGTGAGAAGACTGCGCCTCCGACTGAAGTCTCGCGCCACGGACCGCAAGTCGCGCTGCCACCGCAGAAGTCGCCACGAGGGTGCATGATCAACACCCCGTTTGTCGTTAGACCATCTATTTCATGATTTTCTGACCATTTTGTGGCCTTTTCCTGAAATATTTCATTAAATATTAAGTATTAATACGACGAACACGTGGGTTTTGACGACCCAGTTGGCACAATGGTCACCATGCCGGGCTGCCAAACACAGGGTTGCGGGTTCGATTCCCGCCTTAGACAAGTATTTATGCTTAGATATTTGTTTGTGGTCTGGTTGTTTCTATTTATTATAAGTATATATTTACAAAAGAAAAGTATATCAGTTGTCTAGCATAACACAAGTCTAGTCACTTCGCTTGAGGCTAGATGGCGAAGTGGAATGTCTTGCAATATTTATTTATTCTATCGTAAGTGTAAAAACTCTTCTAGAAAATTTTCACAGATGATGTATTTCTGTTGTTTCATTAACCTCATGTTTAAGTAAATAAACACCTAATGTTTCACATTTAGTAAAAAAAAACTACTTACGCCAAGAAATATATTCCTAGAAGAGTCGAAGCCAGCAGCGTATATGCGACAGTTGTTCACATCGTTTCTATCTGCGATGATGCGACACGCAAACCGAGATATTGTGCTCTGCAACACTTTAGTGTCGCCACTTTTGTCGCCGGCCACTGTGTCCATTACAACGAAGTCTATCGGTGACTCTGACGATCTACCGATCTGTTGACAAGAGAAACAAAATTTTTAAAAAATATTATAGAAAATAGTGATTTATTACTCAAGTATGTGTCTAAACTAAAGATAATGCCTTTGGATCAAAAGAATCTAAGCAAAGTCTTTTGTTTGTAACAAATAGGCTCCGATAATGACCTGGATAATGACACATGGCAGTTATAAGTCTTATGCACAAAAAATATTTGCTCTAGTGTTATTATCCAGGGAGAAAACAGTCGACTACGTTTGTAATAGTTTGTATGGAAAGAGCCTACGGTACCCTTTCCTCTTAAGGCATCTGTGTAATGAAACTGTGCACACTATCGGACGTAAGTCGCGGACGTCCTAGAGCGATCCGGTAGACAAACGACCGTGACTTATCAGTCGCGGCAGTCGGACGCGTCCGCGGATGCGTCCGAACAATATGTAGCCCCCACTGGGCCAGTTCGTCAAGATTGATAGGATGTGATGAGTAATGATATTTTGCTTCACGGCGCTATGGCATCTAAAAGCTTTTATATGTTTGCTGAAAATCCCAATAATGTAGTTACAGAGAAGCTAAGCTTCCTCCCAAAGTGCATTTCCGTAGATCAAGAAATCTTTATCCTATCCTATTAATATTATAAATGTGAATGTTTGTGTGCTATATTATTTATACAATTTGTTTCAGCGAAGGGATTTTAATACGTAAGGGGGTTGTTCTAGTCTTGGGTTGTCTAGGCGAACAACTTTTGTTCTACGACTTTTCAAAATTTTCGAAGTTGTTGTATAAAACAGCTGATTTTCAAGTAAAAATTCCCTCAGAATTATCGAAAAAAAAGTTCAAATTTCCAAAAGTCAAGTACCTAGAACAAAAGTTGTTCGCCTAGACATCTAGAACAACCCCCTTTGCGTATTAAAATCACTTCGCTGAAACACATTTACTCCTTCGCGCAAAAACTACTGGACCGATTGCTATGAAACTCGATATGTAGCTAGAGACCTGGATTAACAATAGGCTACTTTTATCCAGATATACCCAAGGGATCGGGACTTACGCGGGTGAAACCGCAGGGCGCAGCTTAGTGCAGCAATAAGCGGTGTAGGCCTAGTGGAAGATACTTTTTCATTCGGAAAGTCGTGGGTTCAAATCCTGGCCGGATTTACCTTCGAGAAAATTATGTATGGTGAATAACAGTGCTCTTACAGTGTAGGAAAACATTGTGATGAAACACGCAACTTAGTTGACTCCGTTCTTTCCTCTTGATACGATCGACTAAGCTGAGAGGGTGGTATAGATTTGGAAAAGCCTACTTTGCTCTTACAGCGAAGGAAAACATCGTGATCAAACACGCGACTTAGTTGACTCCGTTCTTTCCTCTAGATACGATCGACTAAGCTGAGAGGGTGGTATAGATTTGGAAAAGCCTACTTTGCTCTTACAGCGAAAGAAAAGTCGTGATCAAACACGCGACTTAGTTGACTCCGTTCTTTCCTCTTGATACGATCGACTAAGCTGAGATTAACTGAGGTATAAATTCTAACTAAATAACTAACTAAATAAATACTAAGCTGAGGTATAGATTCTGGACAAGCCTACATATACCAGGCACTACAGCGCATTGAAGAGCATGAGTTTAAAGATACTGGCGCTGTATAAAAATAAAGATTAGATGTAAAAACCAATATTATTGTGATCACATGATGAAAATTCCCTAACGCCGACATCTTTTACAAATTCATAGAATTCAGCCGCCTACTTATTATGTAACCAATTCAGGAACTATTGGCGCGTAGTTCGGGATTTTCCACTATCATCCCGACTACGGAAAAACCCTTATTTAGTGGCCGAGATTGTAAATACGCGATAGCTGAAAAAAACCGAGTTCGTTGCCGGCAAACGTATCGGTCAGAATCAGTTTATCTATGTTGACGTGTTTAAGAGACTATCAAGTATAGATAAGTGAAACTAAACCTTAAATAACCAAATTAGAAGCAGTAGACAATAGACTTGTGTTGCAACCAAAACATTTTTTAACACGCTTTTATTAGTTTCACCTGTATGTTTGTTTGCTTGTATGTAACCGACTCTTTTGGGCTCGATTTTGCCCTACTTAGATAGAACGATCAGATTTTATTCAAACTTTGTTCATAGTATGGTTATGGATATGATATTTCTGCCTGCCTAGCATGAAGACCAAAACACGATACGATAAAGCGATATCACGCGATATAACTACATCAACTCTCAAAATATGATAGATAAAGCCGCCATGTTGAATTTTTATCATAATTTTTATCGCAATTTATAATAAAAATTTAACACGGCGGCTTTATCTATCATATTTTGAGAGTTGATGTAGTTATATCGCGTGATATCGCTTTATCGTATCGTGTTTTGGTCTTCATGCTAGGCAGGCAGATCTGGATATGGATATAGAAATAAAATTATATCGGTTTCGGAGACGGTTACGGATAAGTAATTATTTCGGATTATCCGTTAGTTTCGGATAGTTTCGGTTACGGATATACGGAATAACAAACAAACTGCAAGATGCACGTGGCGCGCCAACGGTGGTACAAAAACCTGTCGATACATATAGTTTTACTAGCTGTCCCGGCAAACGTTGTTTTGCTATTTACAAAAAAAAAAAAATAGATGTTGGCCGATTCTCAGACCTACTGAATATGCTCACAAAATTTCATGAGAATCGGTCGAGCCGTTTCGGAGGAGTTCAAGTTCGAACCCCGTGACACGAGAATTTTATATATAAAGAGATTTAGACTACGCCCTTATTCGAAACTATTCGAAACTTGTGAAACAGGTACGGAGCTCCATAACATCCCTGCCTATGCAAATTGAAACTGTACCTAGTTTTATAAGTTCTAACGTTACGCGGTTTGTATTCTTCACAATGTTACCGGAAATATAGTGGTAAATTTATTCCCATGGGATGTTTAGGAACAACATCCCGAAGAAAGAATAGACATTGATACTCGTTAGCGGTCTGCGGTTAACTGTAAACGTACCTTTTTAGTTACACAGGAAAAGATTCATAAAATACAACCCACATGGGGATAGCCGATGACAAATAAAGTACAGTTACTTGATGTGTAGTTGGTACTTACGGGAAATTATAAATAGTAGAAAATGTTATTACGCGTAAAAAATTCATTTCTCAGAAAATAGTTAATTGGTTGGTTCATAGGTTATAAAAATAAAAAATATGTACTTCTTATCGCATAATATGCTTGTTATGATGATCATTGATCATTCTTATTTATGGTGACTTTAACTCTGTGACGTAAAAATCTTCAAACATTTGCTTTAATGAAGGTTGAATCTGAATTAACTTTGAAAGTTCGTATTCGAGTTGTTCTGAAACATCCGCCGATCAAATCCTCAGTAGCAGCCAGGGTTGCTTGCAGACACTCTGGTGTGAAGGCTGTCGTTACGTCAACCGTTCCGGGCTGCGCGTGCGCCGCTCTAATTGTCAATGGCGAAGACTAACAACCTTTTTAATACAAATGCATATTAAATTTCCTGTGGATAATAGGAAGGTAGTAATTTTGCAAGATATGTTTAATACGAGACGTTTGGGAAAATGACAACTTAACATAATTTTGACATGAAACCCTAAAGGCAATCGATTAAAGCCATCGCAATTTTGAAATAACTAAATCGCTCAATTGTGAAATTTGCATGAATTCAGTCACGCACATCATAGGATCGAAACGCCAGGATCCCCATTTCAATTACCGTACCAATATTTGATAAATGGATTTTTCTCCCTTATCACCATTTAATATGCCTGGCTAGAAAGATAGGTAAAGTTTTAACAATTCATTGCGTGTTCAAACGAATTCTTTTGAAGTTTACTTAGAAGCAACTAAACGTAACTAACCTAAACTTAGGTACCTACTTTAATTTAAATCTTAGCAATTTCTCCGTTTATCCGAGCCCAAAGCGCTTTACGCAGCCAAGATGAAAATTAATCAAATGAACCGTAATTAATTTGAAAGCGATGAAGTGAAATCAGTAGTATGAAATTCCCAATTAAGTAGATGAAACTACAAATCCAATTTATCCCGATATTCCGTAGAGGTCGGCAAGGTTCAATTAACCAATAATAAGACACTCGAGATTCGTGAAGGCGTAACGAGAGTCGGTTATATGAACCGATAAAACTATGATTGCGTCCAAGCAATTTGGAAGTTTGAAGTCTGGTTGAAGAGTCAGACAAGGTTAATCAAGATAAGCCCCAATTTAAAATTTCATTTCGATTTGTTACGATGAATTTGGCAGGATTATGATTAGGAAGCAGAGCATGAGGCGTTTGAGCTGTATAAGAATGCAGATTAGCGTGATCGGAGCCGCATTGCTGATGTTGGGTAACGCGTCGCACTTGCGAATTGCGTCACGTTACACTATGCTATGTTACACGAGGACCTGAATTCACACTGCACTTGTGAAAAACAACACGACAATCGATTGAATGACCTTTGGTCAAGTCAAGGTCTCAACTGCTATGTTACGAGGACCTGAATTCACACTGCACCTGTGAAAAACTACACGACAATCGATTGAATGACCTTCGGTCAAGTCAAGGCCTCAACGGTCACTCGGAACTTCTATCGCTTTTGCATAACATCCGTAAGTGAAGCAAGTTTTCAAGTTGACCTTTTAGATATTTCTTTACAACGGGTACGGTTGTGAATTGCGTGATGAATCGACAGTCATTGATGAGTGACAGAACTGATAAAGAAACCACATAATCGAAACATAATTGCTCAGAGTCAGATAACTGAAGTTGGTTACTATTTGAAAGTCATTAATCATTAGGCAATAGAATTGAAAAGGTACAAGTGAACAAAAATGTTATTACGGCTTTACGAAATAGCTGTGTCTGAAAGCTGAATTGAATACATTTCCCCGAGCAAAACTATAAAATTGGAACATCAGCCGTGACGAGACGAGAGAATAAAGACGTAGAATGATTACACGCCTTCCGATTACAGAACCGTTATCTCTGGAAGTGAATTAATGCGTCGCGTCAAGTTCCTGAGTTTAAGAAATTTTAATAGTTGAGACTTTTAAATAAAAAGAAAGAAAGAAATAAGAAAAACATTTATTTGGTACAGGCACACGACAACTTTTAAATTAACACACACAAAGAAATAGACATAATACTTTACGTTAGTCTGATAATTAGGAGGCTCTGGATACTATATATTTACTTTATATTGGCCAATAGTTTAGTATCATAT
The DNA here is from genome assembly GCA_907269075.1 of Idaea aversata. Lineage (NCBI taxonomy): Eukaryota > Metazoa > Arthropoda > Insecta > Lepidoptera > Geometridae > Idaea > Idaea aversata. Next base: position 5,973,909 of record OU026100.1, read on the forward strand.
AGTTTGATATCAGCTACTAAAACAGCTGATACTGTGATTGCCTACCAATAAGAACTGTCAAAGAAAAATGGGCTGCAGAAAAATCTGTAGCGTGCGAATGGTTTCAAACAGCCATATTTAAAGATCGTCGACTTTAAGGAAGATCGATTTAAATACAGACTTAATAAAAATAATTATTTATAATCTACTTCGTGTTTTTTCATGAAAAACCAAAAGCCAACGTTATACCTTTAATTCGGCCTTGTTTTGTTAGCCTTCGAACCTACTCGTTCTTACTTAGCAACAAAAACTTAGTTTTAACAATCCCATACAACCAGGCAAACCGATATGCGACACCGATTCATGGTGGATATCTCAGTATATTGCAGGACATTCCACACATCGCCATCTAGCTCCAAGCTAAGTAACTAGACTTGTGTAATGGGTGCTAGACAACGGATATACTACTTATATACTTTTCTTTTGATACCCACACTAAGCGTTTTGCTTCGTCATTCCTTATTCGTACAAGGAATTGGAATCAGTTGTAAGCATCTGTCTTTTTTGACGTGTATAATTTGAGGGTCTTTAAGTCGAAAGTGTACTGGTATCTTCTAGGAAAGCGTGCTACATCTTAGGCCGCATCGTCACCTACCATCGGACGGGTGTGTAGTGGTCAAACGCTGACCTATATTTGTAAAAAAATCCTTATGTAAGAGAAGACGTCAATGTTGTGCTGCGTTCGTGTAATCAGTGTTGCCAGCGCGGTCTTATATAAAAAGTAACCTTTTAGTTTAAAAAGTAACTTTCCATGCTTCTTGTGAAATGTGTTGAAATTGAGGATGTTAAAAAAAAAAGATCTTAAAAAGAGATCTTTAAAACTACGCAACGGATTTTGATGCGTTTTTTAATAGATAGAGTGATTCAAGAGGAAGGTTTATATGTATAATACATGCATAATATAGCCGTGCGAAGCCGGGACGGGTTGCTAATACATGATAAAGATTACACATAGTGAGCGTAGCGGGATAACATGGAAGCATTCCGTTTCACGTAAGTTTTTTGTAAAAAAAAAAACAGAAAAGTTACCTTTTGAGTAGCGTAACCTAACAGTAAACGACAGGCTTAAAAATCACCTAAAAGGTTACAAATGTAACTAAACGCTGCGTGTAATGAAGTAGCGTCGTAGAAACGTATATCAGCTGACCACAATCAGATTATACCTACGTCTAAAGCTACACCACACTAGCGGTCATCTAACCAATTCTATTATTACAAAAGCAAACATTATAATGTACCGATATAAGAAAATTTTATAACCTTGTTAAATTTGATTTGTAACGGGTAAGAACAGAAAGTAATAATATAGATGAAGTAGATAACAATGTTACAAAAGTAATGGCTAGGAGTGTATTGATTACTGAAATAATAGATTGTTGATCATTGACGAAGCAGTACGAGTTTCTTAAACGCGTCAAGGCTTTGTGTATGCTAAGTGCCTTATAATGGAGAATACCTCAAATCAAATCAAATCAAAAAATTTTATTTCTTTGAATGTATAATACCTTAAAAGTATAATAGACCACTTGAAAACGTCTTAAAAACTAAGTTAGGATGTGTGCCTTCGGAACGCGCCCACCAATGAGAAGAAGGCACAAGAAACTCATGGGGTTTTTTTTTTTCATGTGATCACGCTCACAATGGTCAATATTACAAATATTTGAAAGTATTATTTGAAATGGAGCAACTAAAGTCACGTCCATGGGTTCTTATCATTAAGGTAAGACGAAGTATCATAGTACGCCTTACTGCACAATCTATGCTTTATAAAAGTTTTGAACCTGTTAATGGACATGTCATATACCTCTTTAGGTAATTTATTATAATAGAGCACACATGTACTATTAAACGACCTGTTTATTTTCCGGAGCCTACTACCGGGCACGGTCAGTTCATCCTTATTTCTTAAGTTGAAATTATGAATATCGCTGTTTTTACGGAAAATATCAGAATTTTTGTGAACGTAGAGCAAGTTTTCGTAGATATATTGGGAATAGAACTTGACGTGATAACGTCTTATAAATCGATGAAAAAGTGTGACGTCATCGCTAACGTTCCGTTATTGACAAGGTAAGCATAGCAACGTTACCATCAATGTTATCTTATGACGTTGTCACGTAAAATTATCGCCCGTACGACTTTACAGACGTACGACTTTACAGACAATCAGTAGTTTTTTAAAATAGTAGTTCTGAATCGCTCTATGGAAAGCGCTGAGATGTAATTCCAGGGTCAATCATTTTTTTTTCTATATTACTTAATTTTCAGGAAAGACGAAGGGTAAGTTTAACCATACAGCCTAATTCATCGATGTTTTCTGGCCATAGACAATATTCAGGTTTTTTAATCCCGTAGCAAATTGGGCCTGCCATCTATCAAGGCAGCTGGAACTGGTCCTTTAGTAAGCCCTATTATCTAAACGTAGTCGCGATAGTAGCGTATAAAACATGGTCACAAAAACTCACACTATGCCGATGCACTATGCACTATTGTACGAACGTGACGCACCTGCCCCGCTATGCATATACTACAGATAAAGATATTCTAGACTAGCAGCGCTCCGCGGTTTCACCCGGGTAACTCCCGATCCCGTGGGAATATCGAAATATAAAATAGCATATAGCCTTCCTCGATAAATGGACTATCCAACACAAAAATATTTTTTTATGTTCGAACGAGTAGTTCCTGAGATTAGCGCGTTCAAACAAACAAAACAAACTCTTCAGCTTTATAATATAAGTATAGACTAGCAGGGCTCCGCGGTTTCACCCGCGTAACTCCCGATCCCGTGAGAATATCGGGATAAAAAGTAGCCTATAGCCTTCCTCGATAAATGGACTATCCAACACAAAAACAATTTTTCAATTCGAACGAGTAGTTCCTGAGATTAGCGCGTTCAAACAAACAAAAAAACTCTTCAGCTTTATAATATTAGTGTAAATAGATAAGATGTTTTTTAAGGTAAAGTCAGAAACAAAGTCATTAGTATGATATAATTACAACAAAAATTAACCTCTGCTGTAAGAGCTCATTGTAATAAACACAGAAGGTCGTGAGTTTATCCATTGTTCTCGTAAAAATACAATTTTTTGATTCCGGTTCCATTAACTACCGGTTGTAATTATTTATTTAGCGAGATGTTAGCGGAAACTTGCTGTAAAAGTTTGATAAACGATCAATTCCGTGTCCTAAGTAGTAAGTAATTCAATAACTCTTGGGTAACATATTAACAGTGTGACAAAAAAAAAATACTTTTTTCTGTTTTTAGTATAGGTATTTGTTGTTATAGCGGGCTGGTGATAGACAGACGGACGGACAGCGAAGTCTTAGTAATAGGGTCCTGTTTTTACCCTTTGAACCCTAAAAACGATTAATTCGTGTCCCAATAATCCATGGGTGACAGATTAACATTGTGACAAAAAAATACTCAAACCCCTCCGTTCTTCGGGGGGGTGTTAGCCCATGTTGTAGCCCATGTTAGCCCAGGTAGTAAGAAAGTAAGTGTACGTACAATTTGGGGTCTTCAAGTCACCAGTGAATAGGTATTTTCGGCCTAGTGTTTTAATCCCTACCAGCGTATCCCCCCTGGTGGAAAAAAAGTTCCATCAATCCCAACCAAGGACTACTAAGTACTGTCAGTTACAAAAAAATATTATTATTGTGGAGGGAAAACTAACACCGCATCGCTACTTACCACCGCGTAATAGTGGTCAAAAGCTGACCTCTTATAAAAAAAAGTTAAAAGTATTTAGACGACCTGAAACTCTTAGCAATTAGATGAAGAAAAAGATTTTATGATAATTCAACAACACAGTCTAAACCACTGGGTCTAGAATCGTGAAAACTAGCACTAAACAGGGATTTTTTGAAACTCCCACGGCATCGGGATTTACGCGGGTAAAATCGTTAGGCATAGCTAGTTTATCAAGAAAAACATGTTGAACAAGAATGTTTACGTAATATGGTACAATATTAATTTTAAACCCGGTTAATTAACTACAGAAAATGCTTAGCTTTTAATTAAAATTTCTATGTTACGATGTAAAAGTAATTAAATTTAATTACAGGTAACTCTAATAATATGTAATCAAACCAATATCGTCACATCATTACGATTGGAATAGAAATGAAACCGTATATTTTATTCAGGTATAGTCGAGTTGAGACCGTATAACTTCAATTCAAAAAATAATAAATTAATGTTTTTTTTTTTAATGTTTTGATATAGCTTGTCAAATAATGTACATTTATGTCCCGGGAAATGTTGTTTTGTCGTATCATACATAAAACTAAAGTAAACAAAATAAAAAATATATGTTGTTCGATTCTCAGACCTAACGACTATACACAAAAAATTTCATACAAATCTGTTCAGCCGTTTAGGTGAACATAGGTAACTAACACCGCGACACGATAATTTTATACAAATACCTAGCTGTCCCGGTAAACGTTGTTTTGCCATTTACAAAAAAAAAAACAGATGTTGGCCGATTCTCAGACCTACTGAATATGCTCACAAAATTTCATGAGAATCGGTCAAGCCGTTTCGGAGGAGTCCAAGTTCGAACCCCGTGACACGAGAATTTTATACAATATAGAGAAGATATGCATATATCCTACTTTATTTGGAGTCGGCAGTAGGTATGTCTTATTCTTTCATTCATTTTTGTGTGCGCAAAATAAATTAGGATAAATAAATAGCTAGGAGATTTATTTACTCCTCTCTTGTTTAACACTAGCATCGCCCCGCGGTTTTAGCCGCGTAAATCCCGTCCTGTGGAAATATCATCGGGGTAAATAATTGCTTAGGTTACTCCCAACTCCCAATGATGAGCATTCTCTTACTAAGTTTTATGAAAATCGCTCCCGTAGTTTAAGGTTTAAGATTCTTTATTTCCCATAAGATTACAATAAATCGCTTACTGAGAAATATGTTTGACTAAATAATTACTTACGAATTTGTATGAGTGAGCGTATAAGTACACATGCAAACATTATACATTGAAAACTAAATAATTAATCCCATCGATTATAATAGGTAGCTATTAAAGTGAGTTTACCTATTTTACATTATAATTTTAAAACATTTTGATGTTATTATTTACAATTTCATATAAATAAACTATCAAGGAAGGATAATAAATTATAATAATTATTTAAAAAATCGTAGTGGGTACATTTAAAAACTATCTACTTGACCAAGTCGAACCACAACTCATCGCCGCGCGCGCCGTCGACCCGATCATAGCCGAAGTTCAACGTAAAACAACGAGTGATTTGAACGGAGCCAGTTGCACCGCGATAATTTTTATTCTTTGCTTAACCACCAGTTAATTGAAGTCACCCAATGATTATTGTTCGTTTTCGTCGTTAAATCTGTTCCGACAAGGTTTCTAAGAAATTCTTTTCGTCCTGGTTTGTAGACTGCGCCGATATCTAAACAAAACTTCTCAACATGTATCCCTTATGTAGTGGTTATCGTCCTTGCATTTTTAATATAGGTTTCATTTCATGTTCGTAGTTACTGTTTTTCTTTAGGGTGTTTACTAGTTTTTTGGCTGTTGTTTCACTATTTTTGGTACTCCTTTTATATATTTAATAAAAATATTTTCTTCTCCTTTTTCTTTACGAGACTTATATTCTTCTTTAACTAGGTTTAGGTATTTTTGTTGCTGGGGTGTGTTATCAGAGAACATTTTTACGTTATCTATTTTTAGTTTTGATGTTCTGTTCCGAAGAGCATTTTTTACAGTTACCGAGGATGAAAATATGGCTTTGATAGGCCTTAATTTATCAGGATGATATTTTCCTAGGCGTATACAAGTTATGGGGCTAGGATCGTCTACTTCAGTAATCGCTACGATTTTCTTTACTTCATCCATGTCATGTTTGAATCTTTCTTCCTTATCAGTAGACATTAATTCGGGTATGCCAGTTATTATAAGGTTTCTATCTCTGATTGTACGTTCTCTAAATTCGGACATTATATTTTCACAGCTTGATATGCTGTTGCTGGTATGTGCATTGCCTTGGGATATCTTTAGTTCCTTAACATCATTTTCTAGGGACGAGATTTTTAGTTCAGTTATATTATTCCATGTTTTTAATTCTGATATTTCCATTTTCAGTTTGTTTTGTTCTATAATTATTTGGTCAGTTTTTTGTTCAATATTATCCATTTGTTTTTTTATGGCAGTTATATCTTTTGATATTCCATTTAAACTATTGTTTTGTGTTGTAATAAAGTTTTGCAGGATAGAAAGTACCTCTTTTTTGAAATCTTCTATCTCTCTATTAATACTGCTGTCCTCTTCTGGTAACTTCCTTTTGTTGGCACTCATCTTAAGTTAAATTTTGGTGGAACTGAGCTGCTTCACGTACAGGTTATCCGAGCAAGTACTTTACCCACTTCGCAGAGCAAATTTGCGTGTAAATAAAATCCTTGCGTATCACTATTGGCTTAAGGTTGATTATCAATTAATACTTTTTGCAAAATTATGATTTGAATTGTCGACACGTCCACTCAATACGCTCACAGCGGGCGGTTAGTTTTTTAACTATTATTTATTTTTCATTTTTTAGTTGAATTTTCTATAAAATCGTGTTTTAGTTTTTAAAGTATAATTTATTTTTCGCTTTTTAGTACAAAATCGTCGAACCGTAAGAACATTGTGATAGAGTCTATATTTGTAGCGGTGCGCAAGCGGGACCCGCGCATCGCCGTTTCATACAAAATGTGACGCGGGCGTATACAAATATAGACTCTATCCCAATGGATTAGTTTCGGAGTCTATACAATATAAAAAGAAGGAAGGAAGCAAGAAACAATCATCTCCCATAGACGCTAGGGAATAATTTGGATAGTGTAGACGCCAAGTGATCCAACTGACATTTTGGTCAAAATTGAGTAAAGTTTTAAAAATACATTAAAAACTGTATTCGTATTAAATAATAAAATAATAACATATAAAAATTGATTTTTTTGTCATTTAATCTTTTTTTCGTTTTCGTTTTGCTTCATAATTCGAAACTTATAAAAAGTAAGTTGGATCACTTGGCTTCTACACTAGCCATTTCTTGTTTTTAGAAAATGTAAAATATATATTTTTTAGATAAGTTCTCATGCTAGTGACAGTCGTGTCTTTTTTGAGAATAAAGATCTTTAAACCTGAAATGTTCTTGAAAATAAATTGCAGTATGCTTAATTTAAGAATATTGCTTTTTTTTTTTAAACTGCTAATCATTTTAAGATGTTTTACTAAAACCACGAAATTATTATATTATACAGACAAAAAGCTTTATTCTTTTTAATATAAGTCTTGTAAACAAATGATAGGGCGAACGATAGAGCGATGTTGGCTTAGTGGTAGATACCTCGACTTTCATTCTGAAGGTCGTGGGTTCGAAACCCGGCCGGGCGTGCACCAATGTATTTTTCTTAAGAAAAAATTATGTGCGCTAATTGACATTGCTCTGCTCTTACGGTGAAGGAAAACATCGTGATGAAACCCGCGGCTTAGTTGGCTCCAGAAGTATTGGCAAGTTCTCTCCTCTGGACATGGTCGACAAAGCTGAGAGGGTAGTAGGTGCTGGGCAAGCCTACTCCATCTTCGCGCAAAAAGGACCCAATTAAAAAGGGTCTAATCGCGGAAAACAGCCCGTATACGAGTACAAGTAGGGCAAACGATAATGTACGGAGAGGGGTATCACTACATAGTTTAAAATAAAGTCACTTTTCGCCGTCCCTATGTCCCTATTTCCCTTTGTATGCTTAGATCTTTAAAACTACGCAACGGATTTTGATGCGGTTTTTTTTAATGGATAGAGTGATTCAAGAGGAAGGTTTATATGTATAAAACATACATAATATAGCCGTGCAAAGCCGGGGCGGGTCGCTAGTTAAGAATAAGATAGGTCGGCTCAAAAGCACCGAGTCAATTTCCCACCCATCAGCTCAATACTGACGCTATCATCACGCTCCACTTGCCACACAATCTAATTTGGGAACGCGGAAGCGGAAGTTACGTACACCTTACATATACCTACATACCTATATCTTATCGACGTATATACGTCATTGTGTAAAAATAAACAAAAGACACTTAAAACTTCAAGTACGTTGCCTGCGCACATTCCGAAATGCAACTTTACGGCTCTTTCTTTTATTATTACTTGAAATTAGTCATTATAGTGCATCGGCACGTTTTTCTTAGGAAATTCTATGTTTGTAACAAAATAAAACACATATTAAACGTAGTGATGATAATTGAACCTTGGTTGGAAACGAAGAAATTACCAGCCGTATGAGACATTTCACCTTCTAGTCTAAGAAATGACGAGCACAATGCATTATTTTATACTAGCATCGCCTCGCGATTTCACTTGCGTAACTCCCGATCCCGTGGTAATATCCCGATAAAAAGTAACCTATAACACTCTCAATTAATCAATGTATCCTCATACCAAGTTTCATCAAAATCGGCCAGTAGTTTCAGAGCCTATCAACAAACAAACAATCAAATTTTCCTTTTTATAATATTAGTATAGAATTATAGATATAAACCAGTAGTAGAGTTCCGCGCTGCTGTCCCGATATCGTGGGATAAAAATTAGCCAATCTTACTCCAAAGAATTCAATGTATCGTCATATCAAACTTCATCATAATCGGTCCAGTAGTAACAAAAGAAAGTAAGTATAAATCGCTATCCTACTACACAGAGGAGATAGTCCAACAGCAGGTAGACCATCTGCCCGTTTCGTCACAAAAACGCAGTTAAACTGTTAGAAAAACATCAATAACATTTGAAATGCAACCGAAGGCGAAAATATTCGATAAGATACGTGAAAGATTCTATTGTATCTATTTGTATTTAATACCACGGCTGCACGTTACAACCATAATCGTTAACAATTTGTTACATATAATCCACGGTTTAACGTTCCGTCTGTCTGGCGCCATTCATACACTCAACATTCACCTGTTTCCTGTAATCGACAAAAACACCAGGTACCTTCTATAGTCGGAGCCAGGACAAGAGGCAACGTCCCACAAGCAAATAAATCCCATAGATGTGCATATGCGCGAAAAGAACACGCAATATTGACTCTTGCTGCACACATTTTAATACGGGACGCGAATCCAGAACTCAAGTATAATAACCGAAATACCCAAAACAACAACCCCCCCCCCAAAAGTTCGCGTACTTTGTGTAATTCAATTAGGTAAGTAACCGTGTCTTGAACGAATTAATTTTAATTGAATAGCAAATAATTGTCTTAAGTCTCAAATAGCAAATAACGGTACCAATGAGGACATCCACATCGTCGCGTCGCTCGAAAGTTTATTCTAATAGACATTGTTCGATATTTTTATTTTAGTTCAAATCTGTAGGCGGAATGTAGGCGACATTACGGTTCGTAACATTTCAATACAACCAAATTATAGTCAATCAAGCTCGAGCATAATGAAATCGAATTAAGTGAAGAATGAACATCTAAATGAATTCAGCCAATTACTGTAGGAAGCTCCGAACGATTAAGTAACTTCAGCTTTTAACGGCCGTAAAGCTATTCATAGACATAAACCTATTCATAGACCTGTCTACATTTAAATTAATATACCTAACTGCAAAATAATTATAATAGACAACATAAGACAAATCTTAATATATATAAATCTCGTGTCACAATGTTTGTCCTCAATGGACTCCTAAACCACTTAACCGATTATAATAAAATTTGCACACCATGTGCAGTTCGATCCAACTTGAGAGATAGGATAGCTTACATCCCGATATTCCCACGGGATCGGGAGTTACGCGGGTGAAACCGCGTAGGGCAGCTAGTAAACTTAATAAAAAGTTCAATCACAGTTCTCTTAGAGACAAGTTAGAGCAAGATTCTTTCGATATTGAAAAATTCATTTCAAATTCAAATTTCAATTCGACACCCTTCACATTGCCTCAAGGCGTTTTCATATTAAGTGAACGTATTTCTGCTTATTCCAGGACTAAGTATATATTTCACGTCGCTCGTCCTAGCAACAACTGACACATGTTTCCATACACCCGTCCCTGATAATGTGGCCCTCTGGACATACCGTTACTTATTCGGGTCGACTTTAGCCGCATTTACATTATCATTTTAGTCTTTGAGTCTACAGCGTTAAGGTTTAATATCGTCGCTTAAAATATTATTAAAGTCGTGGAAATGTAGGGAAATTGACCGGTGTGTCGGCCTGTAGCAGGTTGTCAACTGTCAATAAGTCAGGTCCCTTGCGGGAGGGTATATCAACCCACGTCGGATGCCAGATATTCCGGCGTAACTGACATGAAAAGGTTATTAATATACCTACATAGATATATAACTGGAGAGAGGAACAATTTAATACAATGTTGTTATAGGTGTGGTCTTAACATTGCAGACAGAAATAGACGTAGAAGCGACGATCAACAACGTTCGGACGAATTCCGCTGCGCATTGAAGACGACCCACGCAACAAGCACCGCGAAATGGGACATCCTTCGTTCTAGTTGCATGCGCAAACGCAACACGATTGTTCTTTCGTAAATCGTTAATGTAATTTACGTTATCTGTATATCAAGTAGAGTTACGAGTGAAATGAATTTGGGTCAATAGATATAACAAAATTATTAGCAAACAATATGGTTTATAAGATAGCATTGGTAGGTTTGGAGTTACGGCTTTAAAGCAGTAGAATAGAGATTATTGCGAAAAAAAATATGAAAATATATATTTATTTACCAATACCAGTACAACAGTTTGTGGAATATCTGCAGCCCTCACACTAGACTAAAGACTGTATTGTGAAGTGCCAATAGTAGAATTCAATAGAGTGAACATTAGAAACCTTCTCAAATTGGTTTTATCGATGTAACAACTCGGTGACACTACTGAGGCGTAACTGACACTCAAATCTAGATAACAGTTTTATTTAGGAAAAGGTTGATGCTCTCTTGATTCAATTTCAATTAAAATCTCTTTTAAGACCAGTGTGAGGCTACAAATTTCCATACAAAAAACGGTAACGTTTTCCCCCCCATACACGAAGTCCAATTTTGATAATTTTTGAAAATGTTCTAGATCTAATGGAAAACTAGGTTTGACCGTTTTTATTTTAATGAAATATTGCCTATGATAAAAGTTATTAGTACTTATCTGAATATCTATAAAAATATATTTTTGACTTAAAAACTTTATCGAGCGATTCAATTGTTTTTTAATTTTTAAACTGAAATACCAAAAAAGAAAAACGTATAAACCTAGAATAAGATGCAGTGAATTACATGAGACCAAATTTATTTAATTTTGTGAAGGATAAAGGGGGTAAAAACGTTACGGTCCGCAACATTATTTGAAAGCAAAATGTAGGCAATTACGTCCGAAATTAAACTCTCTCTATCGCACGATACGGGTCGTTTTCGAAAATACCAACTCGCGCCGCGTATCGAAAACTCATGATCCTCTTAAGAAACGACAGAACATTTAATACAGATTTCTAAATAGTTACAACTCCGGATGCGCAGACTAGATTTATGAAGCTTCCATTTAGCAAACAATAGTTTATAGAACACAAGCGGAACGCGAACCATTGTTAATTAAATAATGGTCGGGTATATTTAGAGAGTAAATAATGCTATATTTGAGAGTTGAATGTGATATAAGAAATTCTTAACGTGCATCAATAGAAAAACGATGCGATGTGTCAAAGTTATCTCTCTCTCTATAGTCGGCCCCTCATGACTGAGGATCGTGGTCATCATCGGGAAGTCTGCATTTAGATCGGATGATCTGTCTCCAACGGCTTCTATTCATCGCATCTCGTACAATGTTATGGAACTTGACGGCTGATGAGTCCTTAATCTGATCCGTCCATCTGGTTGGGGATCGGCCTCGAGAGCGTTTTCCATCTGTGTTCCCAACCACGATGAGTTTCTCCAGGTTCTCATCGCCCTTCCGTATCACGTGACCGAAATATGCCAGTATGCGTTGGTGGCAAATCGTGGACAAGCGCGTCTTCACTCTGAGCTGTGAGAGGATCGACACGTCAAAGTTATAGTGATATATTAATATAGCATGCAGATGAAGCACAGCTTAAACGCCTAACTAATCTTTAACTATTAAACCGACTTCAAAAAAGAAGGAGCTTCTCAATTTTTCGCGTTTATTTTTTTATGTTCACTGATTAATTTTTTTTTGTGTTAGAAAGGGGTGGTCCCATAAAAATTTGGTGAGGATCTAATGAAAATCTTCAGTGATGAACAGAATTACACCTCAAGCGTGCAGCAAATTTCTCAGTTTTCAAGATTTACCAGTAGTTTTCTAAATAAAAAACTTACCAACTGAATTCTACTAATATGATAAATGTGAAAGTTTGTGTGTGTATCTCCTTCACGCTAAAACTACTGAACCGATTGCAAAGAAATTCGGTATGTAGATAGCTAAAGGACTGGATTAACATATATGCAACTTTTTTATCCCGATATTCCCACGGAATCGGGACTTACGCGGGTGAATACAAAACAAAAACGTGGCCATTTAAATTGGATAATAAACGTAAGCATCAGTTTGAGGGACATTACCGTAACTTAACGAGAATCTCGACCTAAATTCTGAAACCATACAAATGGTAGCATAAAAAATCTATTTAAAAACATGTAATTAATGATGAACGGGTTTTTTTTTAGAAGACAATAGCAAAGGCTACTGTAGGTAATTTGTGACAACATTTCGAAATAAGGCTGTTTACTTCAAATAACAGTAAAGAGGAAAGGGTACCGGCGCGGCGCTCTCTCCATACAAACGTAGTCGACTGTTTCCTCCCTGGATAATGACACTAGCACAAATATTTTCGTTGCATAAAACCTATAACTGCCATGACTATGCCCCTATTTCTTGTTTTTTTTTTCATATACCTACTAATTATCATAGAAATGAAGAGTTAAAAAACAAAAAAATGCAGCATGGCTATGGCAGTTATAAGTTTTACACTAAAAAAATATTTGCTCTAATGTCATTATTCAGGGAGGAAAGAGTCGACCACGTTTGTATGGAAAGAGAGCCGGTACCGACAGTAATAGTGTCGCGTTAGAAAACTTTCCACTAAAAATGAACTAACGGTTGTTTGGACAATGGTTTTCTTTCAGTGTACACTTAGTACTCAGTTACTGAGTCATTAGCGAATTGAAAGCAAACTTGCAAAAAAATAACCGAAGTTGGCAAACGAAACGGAAGCATTGAAATACGAAATCTAATTATTATACATTGATGTCACAATAATCGCCAATTGTGTAGCTCTCAGGATTGGTAAGCTGAAGTGGCAATGGGCAGGTCATTTAGCTCGCAGAACTGACAACCGCTGGGGAGTAAAGGTTCTCGAGTGGCGGCCACGATGCAACGCGAAACGGAGTGTTGGGAGACCAGCTGCCCGGTGGACCGACGACATTGTGGCGGTCGCGGGTAGTCGGTGGATGGAGGCGGCTCAGGACCGCTGTTTGTGGCGTCGTATGGGGGAGGCCTATGTCCAGCAGTGGACGTGTATGGGCTGACATGATGATGATGATGATGTCACAATAACAGATATGGTAGATTAATAGTTATTATAATGGTAGATTATTATTAGCAAATACAATATTGACAATACTAGCATTTTGTATACGTACAAAAAAAAAATTATGATTTAAAGATTTATTAATGTTATCTATTATAGCAGCGCTCCGCGGTTTCACCCGCGTTACTCCCGATCCCGTGGGAATATCGGGATAAAAATTGTGTATGTCACTCTCAGTGGATCAATGTTTCCTCATACCAAGTTTCATCAAAATCGGTCTAGTAGTTTCGGAGCCTATTCGATACAAACAATCAAATCTTTCCTCTTTATAATAGTATCATCTCAGAGTACAATAGATTTTAGCTATTTTTTTAGCCGTGCCACTGCAGGGCAAAAGCCTCTCTCCCCTCTTTACACTGGTTAAATTGGTATTATGAGTTCTCTAAGTAAATGTTTAATGTCTTGACTACAAACCACATAGGACACTTGAAGTTAGTAAGTACTATATTAGAACATCCATGCATTGCAACACAATCGCTTAGTCACAATCCGAAGCAGGAAGCTCACATTAAAACTTAACTAGCTAAGATAGTTATAATTAACAGTAAAATTAATAGCTACGAGCTGAAAACATTTAATTTCTCTTTAGATTTCATTTGGATTGGACATTCATTTTGACAGTTGGTGATTTATAATCTACGATAAGACCCGAAAAAAGAATTGAACTTTTTAAATATTGCGGGGAAATTATGCGAAAAACTATCTTTTAGACTAGAAATGTTTTTCTTGAATTGGTCTCTTGACTTTAATTTTAGAGATCCCTTTTTTACCCTTTGGGTACGGAACCTTAAAAGCCAACCTTGTAATCAAAGTATGTAATAACATAAACCTCAAAATCCAACTGCAATAACACATAATGACGGCGCTTATTTTCCATTGTCAGTCCATTCGCACAGTCTTGACGGACATATCCCAATTCCCTGAGCCATTGTGACTCTAACAAAAGGCCATTGCAAGATGGCCAATTGTCCAGCGAACGGTCCTTTCTGGCAAGGCTTTAGGAAGCATCGAACCGATCCTTCGTAGATAACCCAATTTGAGAAGTCCCGAGGCACTGAATTGACTCTCACGTCTCAGATAGACTTTATTCTATAGAACGATTTCTAGTTTTTTTCTGCATTTTAATGGCCTTTTTTGGATTAGCCTTTTCTTGCTAATCTACTTCCGTATCGCTCGCGCCGGACGGGCGCTGAACAACTATTTTTTCTTCTTTATTACCTTTTCAGGGAAGGCAAAACGTTAATTAATAACCCATACAGCCTTGTCGATTTTTACTGGCCAAAGACACATTTCAGTTTTTTTTAATCCTGTAGCAAACTGAGTCTGCCATCTATAGGCATAATGGAACTGATCCTTTTCTTATTTCGCATGTTGAAATACAATTTTACAGGTTACTACCTGCAAAATTGTTTTTTTTTTTATTGTAATCTCAATTATATTGTCCCGGATATGTACAAAATTACTAAAATTAGTTTCGGTACAACTCTTTTTGTTGGCCTGGCTTTACTTTGACATGTCATTAAATTCTTTCATAAAGATCCTGTGCTAAAGAATGGTACGTTTCGTTAGATGGCCATTCACAGAATATTGCATAGTATATTGGAGTTAATAGTCCGATAAAAAGAAACAAAGTAGAAGCAATGATTACGAATTACTTTATCAAGATCAGTGATTTGAACGCCTTAAAGTTACAAAATTAAATTAATTAAGATTAAAATCGTTGCTCTGTCAATTGGGAAAGACAGAATTAGCCTTTCATTTGTATTACAAAAATTGGAGCAATTTTAAGAAACAACGTTTCACGAAGTTTTCTTGCGTAATTCTCCTGTTCAATTTATAGAAACTTGAAATTGAAAAACCCGGGTACGAAAAAATGGTGGTCTGAAAAGTACTTATAAAACAAGAGGATATTCCGTGGAAAACCGTGGTCGTAGCCACCTTTGCCCTAAGGATCGCTTCTACCTACCTTACCAAGTTACCAGCAATCTAATATCACTACATGGTATAAAACAAAGTCGCTTTCTCTGTCCCTATGTCCCTATATCCCTATGTATGCTTAAATCTTTAAAACTACGCAACGGATTTTGATGCGATTTTTTTAATAGATAGAGTGATTCAAGAGGAATGTTTATATGTATAATACATGCATAATATAGCCGTGCGAGGCCGGGGCGGGTCGCTAGTTAATTTATAGAAGTTGTCATAGACCACGACTCTTAACTCCAAGCAATATTTCTTATTTCATACTTTTCCGTAGGTTTTAAATTTAAAAACTTATTGTATTTCATAATTTAAATACCTCTATATTTTTTTTAATCAAGTTCTAATTTATTTGATACCCAATTCGGCCCCGTGTCATAAAGTTTTGTTACCCGACTACGGCGAAACCAAAATAGGGTTATGTTTAATTTCCGACTTTATGTTCTATAGAGGGCGCCAAATTGAATTTATTGTGACGTAACTTACCCGAAAACCGACCATCAAGACGCTTCTAACCACACGTATAAAAATGTATTCATTAAGTTCTTAAGAGGAAAGGGTACCGACCGCTCTCTCCATACAAACGTAGTCGACTGTTTCCTCCATGAAGCAAGAAAAAGTTTTCCGCGCCCTGATGGAGTAGTAATCAAAACATACTATGGGTGCCGGCTGAGATACAATTTTGTAGCTCACACACACATTCACACTTTTCCTTCAAATAGTCGTTCATGGCGTGTGACATGGACATCACCTCTGTCATAAAATATTACAAATAAAATATTACATTAACAAAATGGGCAGTGAAATTATGCAGAAACCATGCCGCAAGCAAAAGTACAAAGCTTTCTGGTATCACATTTTTCTGGTAAGTAATAAACCGCTTGGTTTTTACAATTTTCGTGGTCAAATTTTTAGTAGAAAATATTGTTGTTGATTTTTAGTGATGTGAAGTAGTCGATAAAAAATAATATAGAATCGAATCGTCAGCTTATTATTATTTTATTTCATTTAATCGCAGTTTTCTAAAAGATTCTAAGAACTGTAAGATTTTGTGCTTCAGAGTCAGACAGACCATACTGAAGGAAGTATTGGTGTTTTATTAATTTCAGCATTAGCTCTATATCTAAATAATATATTTTCCTACTTACAGGTTCACGAACAAAAAGTGCCTCCCTCAGATTACGAACTCAACTAAATATTATGTCAATATTAATGATGATTTACGAGAAAAAACAGCTAGTCAAAAGCTATTCTAAACGTAATGTAAATAGTTAAAATATAAATTAAAATATTGTTTTAAAATTGGTGATGTATTTTTATTTGTATAATTAGTTCTCTACTAGCTGTGCCCCCGACTTCGTTCACGTGGACTGCAGGATATTTCATCATCAACACTATCGACATTTAGTCGTCCATTGCTGGATATAGGCTTCTCCAATACCCAAAAGACACGAATTCAAAAGACATTACACCATACAAATGACTGAAGGACAACGTGACTATCCGCAACCCAGTGAAATGTGGATATACACACCGACGGCTCAAAAACGGACACGGGCACTGGATCAGGGGTCTTCTCGGAGGACCTAAACATAAATCAAAGCGTAACTCTAGACCCCCACAACTCAATCTTCCAAGCTTGGTTACGCTGGATCGCGATGTCTCGGGCCATGACATCAGAATCCTGTCCGATAGCGCGGCGGTGTTACACGCACTGATCAGTAAAACTATAAGTCCAGCCCTGATTTACGAATGTTACGAGACACTCAACAAACTAGGAGAACACAATAGACTGACCTTACAATGGGTAAAGGGACACAGCGGCTCAAGGGGAAACGACGCTGCGGACGAGCTGGCAAAAAGAGGAGTGGAAGCGGTCAGTTACTGGCCTCAACCCTCCGCCCCAATGCCCTCAAACCAACTCAAAGCCTGGATCCGGAACCACGCTAAAATGCGACACTGTGACCTCTGGACCACGACGGAAAGCTGTAGGCAGGCCAAACTAGCACTCCCCGACATAAACAACAGACTCACGAAACGCCTTCTAAACTTAAACCGCCCTCATGCGCTTGGTTACAATCGCCTTGACCGGTCCCGGCGCTTTCAACAAGCACTTCCATAACCTGGATATAACGGACAGCCCACTATGCAGAGCGTGCATAGAGGCTGAGAGGCTGAGAGGAGGACTGCATGGTATTGACAGATATTAGACTCAGGACTATAGGTGACGTTAAAAGCCTTCCAAAAATGTTTGAGAAGCCACATCTAGTGGCAAAATTTATGGAAGAGCTGGGCTGGTTCTCCCTCTGACAAGTGGAACCTCACGCAATAGGGACCTAACTAGAAAGGTCTGATTGCGGAAAACAGCCCGTATACAAGTACAAGTAGGCTTCTCCAATAGCACGCCACTGAACTTGATCCCCCGCTCTGCACCTCCAACAGCTACTAGTCACTTTGCAAAAGTCGTCACTCCAAGTATTTGGAGGATTTTCTACGCTACATTTGCTAAGACATGATCTCCACTTAAAATTTGACATGATCTATGCAATTTAGGTAGGTAAGTATATTTAAGTAATTCCGATAGGTGATAGATTTCATCCTCACCACCTGGATGTCTGATCTTGAACTAAAATAAATACCCCTGAAAAATAAAATATAAGTAAATAATCGATAAATATACGATATAATATACGATACGTTACGCTTCATACCACATCACATCACTATTTTCAAATTCAGCAACCATGAAGTTCCTTGTTTTTTACATGCCAATAAAGACAAATAAATGTCGTACTTTATTGATATTTTGTTTTTAATTGGTTATGTCATAACATGAATGTCTCATCTTTTTCTAACGTAACGTATATGAAGATTTGTGATAGAGATAAAAGACAAACCCTGTCTCCCGCTTCCACCTACCCTCCCACCCCTCTGAGCGGCCGCATAGGTTTCGATACAAAATAGGCTTGATTATTACTCCATCTGGGCGGGGAATTTTTTTTTCCTCCATGGTTTCCTCCCTGGATAATGACCCTATAGCAAATATTTTTGTTCCATAAAACTTATAACTGCCATGACCATGCCCCTATGTTTTTTTTTTAGAAAATGAAAAAAACCAAGACATAGAGGCATAGTCATGGCAGTTATAGGTTTTATGCAACAAAAATATTTGTGCTAATGTCATTATCCAGGGAGGAAACAGTCGACTACGTTTGTATGGAGAGAGCGGATACCTCATTTGTCAAAATATAAAAGGTACCCAGTTTTTAAGAACACGGTAGGTACATACGTATTACGTACGAGTCAAAAACAAAACTATCTTTTTGCCTTCGCCGTAATCGGGAAAAAAGGGACCTTGCTTTTTAAATGCTTAAAATAAACCTATTGTGAATGAGCCAACGTTCAGTACCAACAATAAGGTCAAATGAGTTGCCCTAACGGTCCTGTTACAACAGACGTGACATGAATATCCTAATGGTATATTAAAACCTAATAATACAATCTATTTGTAGCCATAGACTGAATCAGCAAAAATAAGTGTAAACATGATTTCACAATGTTACAGACAAAAAACTTATTATTTAGAACGTCAGACACTACAATAAATACACAGGTCCATAGCTGTCGCCGATAACCTACAACTGAAAATTCCTTGTTGTAACTAAACCTACTAAACTAAACACGTAAAAAAACACCGTGTTTTAACCGACTTCAAAAAAGGAGGAGGTTCTCAGTTCGAACGTATGTTTTTTTTTGTATGGACTAGCGACCCGTCCCGGCTTCGCACGGCTATATTATGCATGTATTATACATATAAACCTTCCTCTTGAATCACTCTATCTATAAAAAAAACCGCATCAAAATCCGTTGCGTAGTTTTAAAGATTTAAGCATACAAAGGGAAATATGGACGGAAAAAGCGACTTTATTTTATACTATGTAGTGATGTTACGCGATCATTCAAAGACGGCTTATTTCGACTTAAGTTTGGATAAGCTTAGAATCGACAAAGAATTTTCACCTTTAAACTATACCAAAATGAGGGAAAGATTACACGAACCCACACAAAAAAAATGTAATAACAATTTTAATTTAATTAGTTAGCTTTTCGCTCCGAAATGCGCCATTAAATAACGTTCATAAAATTAAAGAAGGTAACATCTTCCAAATACCTACTTCCAATTTATCAGGCCCTTTGATTAGCTCATTTCAATAATTTAGTACCCATCAATTAGGATCTTAAAAGCATTTTAAGAGCAATCGCCTTGATTGAATTAATTATCTCGAATACTAATAATTTGGATAATGTAACTTTTTTTAATTTATTTAACTAAAAAAGTACACATTTTCTTACATACTAATTTCCCGCCAAACTGCAATGTGCAGTTTGTTGGCGAGCGCGCGCTTATTTACTAACATTACATGTATGTGCACTATCTTAATACCTACCTACTAAAGAGTTTATAGATATAGAAAATATCAAATGAAGTTACTTAACTGGTTTTAATAAATTATCTCTAAGCCTACTTTTCAACATATTTTTTGTCATTCCCGGTTCACTTCTTAGCCACGACAAGTCAAGTCACCTTAGGCACCATGTACCCATTCGTTCTTCTACCATAACAATTTTTAGCTTTAGGCATGTCTAACATTCCTTCCCTACCTCTTCTTGTGTCATATTTATTATTTTTATTCAAAAAAAGGCTTCATAAGGTCGTCACTACTTATGGGACGAGATGATATTCAATAATGTCTAAGTGTATCTATCTATAAATATAAAATTCAAAGTATTGATTGACTGACTGTCCTAGACGTCATGTCTTCAAGTCGTGAGTGAACAGGTATCTTCTAGGAAAGCGTGCTACATCTTAGGCCATATCGTCACCTACAATCAGGCAGGTGTGATAGTGCGCATACGCTGAGTTAACCTTATAAAATATTTGGTAGAAGGTTTCTATGTGAAGTGTAGTTATCCCTTAAGGGCTTTTCTAAATTCCACTCCCAAAAGGGTAAAATTGTGTGCGAAGCTGCTAGCAGAAACTAGTTACGTGTTAGCGTTTGGACCTTTGAATTTGTACCAATTTTGAAAGATTATTTGGACAGCATTTTGGGAAGAATTTAATGCACCTTCAAAGTGTCCCTTGAAAGTGGTTTACTTGAACTTTATTGAAGTTTAGTTTATTAAACCTTTTAACCTTTTTTTAAGTATTATGTTTATTTAATTTATGTATTTAAGTTTGGTTATAAATATATAATAGAGACTATTAGCGCTCTGCGGTTTTGCCCACATAACTCTCCCGTCCCGTAAGCATATCGGTATAAAAAGTAGCCTATGTTACTCCCAATGAATCAATGTATCCTCCTACCAAGTTTCATCAAAATCGGTCCAGAAGTTTTGGAGCTTATTCGTTACAAACATAAAAACAAACAAAAATCTTTCCTCTTTATAATATTACTAGCGACCCGCCCCGGCTTCGCATGGCTATATTATGCATATATTATACATTAAACCTTCCTCATGAATCATTCTATTTATTACAAAAAACCGCATCAAAATCCGTTGCGTAGTTTTAAAGATTTAAGCATACATAGGGATATAGGGACAGAGAAAGCGACTTTGTTTTATACTATGTAGTGAAGTGACGAGTAGTGTAAGTGTAGATATTTCTACCCGTAACTGTTGGGTTTTTTTGTACAATGAATGACACATAGGTTACGCTTAATTTGATGCGTAAGAACATTTGACTGATTACTTTAATCATATTTTACGATTGCATTTTGGGATTTCCTATCATATTATCGTGATTGTTTTTCTTTAAATCATTAAACAATAAGTTACCTATAAAAATATATACCTTATATACCTATACCTTATTAAAAAAGGTAGATAATTATAGAAACAGCAAGTCATTATACATTATCTATACATATAATAAAGGAAGAAGGAGCAAGTTAGTCTGTACTTGGAAGCAATTTTAAAATACCTAGTTTAGTTATCTTTCTCTCTGGCTATGCAATTAAAAACTACTTAACCTATTGTAATCTTGTTTTGACCATTGGATTCTCATTGCAGCTTTATCTTCTGAAAATATCGTATACCTTCTTACTTACATCAAAATGTACGAAATTGAAATTGAATTATCCCGAGAAAAACCACGGGGAGCAGGCGGAGCAGCCTCGTCGCCGTCCATGGTGCACCTACTCCAATGACCATTGTGTCCTAACACCTGCACATTGGAGAACCTGATAGAAGCCAACCCTACTGCAGTTGCAGTGGCTATTGGGCAGGAAAAATTTAACTGGTCGAATCACTCACCCGAAAAGAATATAAAAGATAAATTTATTGGTAAGTCTTATCCGGGAATCGTCAGATTACATTTTCACATCGTGTTATTATAAGAAAATAACCCAATTTTTGTGGACTTTCCATATAATATTTGACGACATTTATCTAATCTTAACCAAAAATTCCATTTTAATTTTCAATAAATACAATACTGTGTTTACCAAATTAAAGAAAGGAAATGAATAAGCAGCGTTACTCAGTTTACCAACCAACAGTAAAAAAATTTGTTTTTAAATTGCAAACGTAGAAAAAATCTAGGTAGGTAGGTATTCATTACAAAAGACCTTTATTTTTCAAGTATCCGACTCGTTTCGTGGGTGTGACATTTCATACTGTTCTATTTAAAACAACTAAACAAACATCTTGCTTGTGAAATATCTATTACTTAGTACCTATTACATTCTATCACTACATAGTATAAAATAAAGTCAGTTTTCCCCGTCCCTATGTCCCTTTGTATGCTTAGATCTTTAAAACTACGCAACGGATTTTGATGCGGTTTTAAATAGATAGAGTGATTCAAGAGGAAGGTTTATATGTATAATACATGCACAATATAGGCGTGCGAAGCCGGGACGGGTCGCTAGTAAAATAAATACGCAAGCCTCTTTGTTTCATCGCTTTTTGTTTCAAAAAATAGAATTCTACACGAACGAAGTCGCGGTTAAAATCTAGTCTATTACTTATAATAGAATAAAGAAGTTTGTACCTACTTGGAAGCAAATAAAAAAAATGAATAGTCTAGTTTAAAAATAAATTAAAAATTTAAGAGAAAATCTGTTCAATTATCAGGACAAAGTACCACTTCGTCTAGACATACGTAAAACGGTAACGAATCCCAGCATCTCGTCTCCCTGGGTCCGGTGAACCGTCTCGTCTAACCCCCCTTTCTCCCCACCCTTCCTACGACGCCACTCCCCCCACTAGAGGATACTTATCCCAAATTGACACAAAAATAGTCCCCAAGTTTTATATTCAGAAAAAGGGCTGACAGCCATTCAATCTTTTGAGATAATTACACATTACAGCTTTATGTCGTATAAGATTCAGTTTAGAAAAAAACGGTCAAGTGCAAGTCGGACTAGCGCACGAAGGGTTCCGTACCATTATATTCTGTTTTTGACGACCCAGTTGGCACAATGGTCACCATGCCGGACTGCTAAACACAGGGTCGTGGGTTCGATTCCCGCCTCAGACAAGTATTTATGCTTAGATATTAGTCTGTGGTCTGGTTGTTTATATGTATTATAAGTATATATTTACAAAAGAAAAGTATATAAGTAGTATATCCGTTGTCTAGCACCCATAATACAAGTCTAGTTACTTAGCTTGGGGCTAGATGGCGATGTGTGGAAGGTCCAGCAATATTTATTTTATTTTTTGTATTTGTTGTTGTAGCGGCAACAGAAATATGTACATCATTTGTGAAAAGTTCAACTGTTTATGAAATACAGCCTGGTGACAGACAGACAGTGGAGTCTTAGTAATAGGGTCTCGTTTTTACCTTTTGGGTACGGAACCCTAAAAGACAGAGATCCACCGGAAAGCGACTAAAAAGCAAGCAAACAGACATTGGTATACATATTGGCTTTTACAACAACTTTAATTGCTATTCGGGCCTCTATAGAGACTGGGATATGTATTATATATGCTTGCCCAGAACCTATACCTTCTCAGCTTACTCGACCGTTTTCAGATAAAATAACTTGACAAAACGTCTGGAGCCAACTAAACCGCGGGTTTCATCACGATGTTTTCCTTCACCGTAAGAACAGTGTTAAAAAGCGCACATACATTTTCCGTATGAAAAATTCTGATGCACAGGGACGTTCATTATGCAAAGAATAATTATGCAGAAAATATTATTCAAAGTTGTTAATATAAGTAAACGATAGCTTGTCGGAGAAGCGTTTGAAATTAAATACTTCATTAAAAGATAAAAGCTGTTTGTAACTTTAGTCTCAGCAGTACGCTGTAATAACTAAAGTTTTGATTTTCTACCAACTACAGGCATTCCCCGGTAGGTATACAACCTTCAAAGTTATATTTAATCCATATTCAAGAGATTTAATGTAACAGTGGACTAAAGAGGACGTCTGAACTTATAAAACAACTAGCTGCCCTACGCG
This sequence comes from Idaea aversata, assembly GCA_907269075.1. Classification (NCBI taxonomy): domain Eukaryota; kingdom Metazoa; phylum Arthropoda; class Insecta; order Lepidoptera; family Geometridae; genus Idaea; species Idaea aversata. Next base: position 5,998,033 of record OU026100.1, read on the forward strand.
GTTTCACCCGCGTAACTCCCGATCCCGTGGGAATATCGGGATGTAAGCTATCCTATCTCTCAAGTTGGATCGAACTGCACATGGTGTGCGAATTTTATTATAATCGGTTATATGGTTTAGGAGTCCATTGAGGACAAACATTGTGACACGAGATTTATATATATAAAACAATAAGAGTTTTTGAACGACGACGACGACGACGTCGTCTCAGTGACGAAAAAAAAACCAAATTAGAAGATGACCAGAAAAAAAGTTCGTTTGAAGATCAAAAATACTCGTAACAACAGAAACACGGAGAGAATACATGATATACAAAGAAAAACTTAGGGTGGCTTGCGTCATATACTGCTTAAAGAAATTTAGCGAAATTGTAGGTAAATGTATCGGGTAGTCTAAAAATCAAATTCTATTTCAATTAACACAAGGGTGAAATTGTTTTTAAGATTTTGACAATATCTTGGCCTCAAACAACTTAGGCCGGCCTTTGGCTACAGATAATTTTTAACCTAGGTAGCGCCATCAATAAATTGATTCAGAACTAGTTAATGAGAGATCTCAGAATACAAACAACAAGATAGGCGCGAAAAACATAACCAAACTTTCCTTGCAGTCAGGTAAAAAGATTACTGCTACACTACGTTGGCACCCGAATCAGTCTCTTTGATTAATATTGAATAGGTAACGGTTATGTTAAGAGACTGTTAGCCGCTGAATAGTGCTCATGCGTGTTTGAGTTAATTATAATTTGAAATTATACTAAAAGCTGTGAAAAGGCGAGGATGCCATAAAGCTCTTCATGAACGTTCATATTTGAAATCCAATTGAAGAAATCGATTTTTAGTGGGTAATAAAAATGTATGGATTTCATATCGCTAAAGAATTCGACTAATGGTCGAAATTAAATAACCTAACAATGGTTAAAATTTCATGTTTCTGACATATTTCTTTTATCAATACTATATAAAAAAACACAGATTAACCGTTGGTCTGTGATAGACAGGACGAAAAAAACAAATCTTGATAATTTAAGGGACTTTTCCAAATACTGAAATTAAAAAAACTCTACAAATGTTTAGTGAACTTACAAAAAAAAACGATATTAAAGTATAAGTACGTAACTTCTTGTGAGTGTTTAACTTGAATGTCTAAATTAATTCACCATCACATATATTATCACTAAGTATCTCATAAATATCAACAATACCAATAATCAATCTTTGCAAGAATTTAGTGTCAAGGATCATAGTAATCACGATTCCATCCAACTAATATTACTGCCACACTTCTATGACATATTTATTGTATCATAAGGCCATAGGAATTATAACAATGACAGAGAGACAGCCGTGAAACCAGTTTCGTCTTTGAGTTTGTAACGTTGAAGGTTGGCCGGAGATAGATAAGTGAAAGTAGCCAGGGTGGTTTAAACTACGGTCGGAATGGTTCTATGAAACTTGTACGAGCTTGTGCTTAGGTCAAAGATATTTAGATACAAGTGGGAGAAAGAGAACACCTGAACTTTTTCCTTATTGAAGCCGTTCAGTTAAACTGTACAGGTAAGATGAAGCATATCCAATCAGGCAATCAAATTGCAGAACCACCGTAGAGCTTCTTAACTGCTATTATTAAGTTTTCAACTCAAGCTATATTCTAAGGTCCTGCTTGAGTTGAAGTTTAAAGTCTCCCAACTCATGAATTTATTAGACAAACAGAAGAAAAACATTCCAATAATAGTAATTTTAGAACTCTATTGTGAGTCTCCGATTCTGTTGCCGTTATTTGTTGAAAAAATATTTCATACTTGTACAGGCAACCGAAAAAAATATGAATTTTGATATCTTATGCCCGAAGGTATGTATCTATACTTATGCAGCTTAAAACTGTGCAAACAAAACTAACGGTGTGTAAGGCGGCCTGTTCAGACGTTATTTCCTCGGTATTAGCTTCCAATATCAATTATTACGTCTTAATCGCGTCAAACTTGACGTACTTAAAAGCCTGATGAGTAATTTTATTTGCATAAAAGTGCAATTTAGAGATAACAATGAAACCCGAACTAAGAATTGAAACATGGAGTCCTAGGAATTAAATAACAATGACTCAAAGAAAAGTAAAAATAGTAAAAAAAAAAGTACTTAGTAGTTATATTTGTTAAAAAGTTCTCTCTTTTTCGTTGTATTTAAAAATCTTTTTGGCCTCAACGAATATAGGCTCACGACTAACTTTAATTTTACATTCTGAAAGCAATAGAGGTACCTACGTTTTAGACCTAGATCGTGGAAGCGTGGAACAGAAATAGGCTACCGCAGAAAACCTTTCGTGTAGACACGTGAATGTTGATGGAAAAAATGGTAACGACGAACCTTCAAATGTAACATTTTATAGAGTCATATTTTATGTTCATAAAATTTACAGGTATGTATAAAAAGTTACTGACTGATAAGGATAACCGATGTCGTTAAGAAAATCGTGGCATAACACGTTCCATATTTGAGTGTTAATACTGAACTGAAACTAATGAAACTGTGGATGTTTAATGTTTACTTTAACTAAATCAACACGCGTGAGACGAAGATTGCGTAGAAGCTAAACAACTACTGTCACAGACGTTAGAAACTTTGCTTTCCTAAGTAAATAAGGAGGAAGAGTAGTGATTCTTTGCTACGTAGTGTAGTACAAACACGCATATCTGCCGTTTACTTGCCGTATACAGTCGGCGACAGTTGTACCAGTCGTTAAAAAAGCAAATTCGTAAAGGTATCAGGGTAACTGGAGGTCGATGGAGGTGAACTGTGTGGGTAGATGAAAGAAAGTGTTGTGTTCGATTGCAGATGACATCGGTGTCGTGAAGCGGCGGTATCGATTGCGGCGGGTGTTGCGCGCCGGTCGGCCCGGCGACGTCCTTGGCCCGACCACGCCGTCTCATACCCACCCTGACTGACGTCACATCCCAACCCCTACCCTCACATGCGGACCGGGTCATCTGTGACGTCACTCATCTCCACAATGCAATCCTCATACGGGCGCATCAACGGATTTACGAACGCTTCCCGTTGGACTAAGCACCGACCTTCAAACTTTCACGCTCAATGAACTTTGACTTTCCGGAGAACGAGTCTGTCGTTATTAATTTCCACAAACCATGTCAAAATGTCAACAACCCTGTTACTAGCTAAAGGAGAAAATACGCTAATACAAAATATAAACCACTCCTACTCACAAAAAAATAATAGATAGTGAATAATTCTGACAACCGGTCCGTCGATTTTGCATTGTAAGATTAGAATTGTAGATATAAATAAAAATATTACAGTACTTAACAAACACACAAACAACATTACACAATAGGCAAATAAAATAATGGAAGGTGATAATTGAGTGAAGCGGTAAGCAAACATTTCTATATGACAAAGCGCATACAGTATAGCCATGAGAATGCATGCATATGTGTTTTACGGCGATGCACGCGCGCATTCATGCGACTACGGACAACGGGCACAAAGAGGCAATCAATTCACGTTGATAGCAACTGCGGACCTGAATCAAGTGTCCTTCTTTTTATGCAACACAAATACCCGCTGTTAATTAAGAAAATAAAACTTTACTCTTCAAAAGGTAGATAGCTCATTTTAAAGAGTTAAGTTTAAACTCTTCCAAATAACAAATTTTATTTATAAAAATAACAGCAACAAACAATCTCAACGATGTTAACAAAAAACATACATTTTCGCACGTAGACAACAATAACACGTAAATACCAAGATTTAGGAGAATATTTAAATAAAAAGAACATTATATCAATGGAGTAATAAATTCCGAAGATTGTGAAGGCGGGGCACACTATTCGGAAGAGACTCCGATGATCCATTCACCTCGATACTAAATTAACATAATTATACAAGCTGCATATGATTGGTGAACTTGAAAAAACTCTAAATATGCGATAGTATAAACTAGATTTAGTTTTATTAAACCTGACCCGCCCGACAAGTTATCTCGCAGATTCATGCCAGACAGTTGTAAACAAACCTATATGTTTCAATAAACCAAGGAAACCTTGTAGCAATCAGTCAATATTTTATCTGAAAAATTTGTACGATAACAAATAAAAAGACGAAAATAAAACGGCATACAAATAAACGACCGATAGTGTCTGCGAAAACAGGTCGGCCTTTTGCGAAGAATTTTATTAAAACACGTATGAGACACATTTTTATTTACGCCGTAGATTGGTTTGAATTTGATAAAAGTTTGATGGAATAAATTGAAAATATCAATGACAAAGTAAATGATAATATTTTGGATCGTTGCTACCGTGTCTGTCGTTCCGGGAACGATATGAGAACATAAATATTTATTAAGGTGTTTACTGAAGAGTTTTTTGCGGTGTACTTCTGCGTCATTGTGTCGAAACGAGCGTCGAGTGCGAGCCGAGTATTGCAACAATAAAGCCGTCTAATCGAACAGGATGTGGAGCGGTGCGAACGACCGCGACCAACGAACTTTGCAGCCCCATAGGAATACCACAATCGACAATATAGTTACACGTAACCACGCACATTTTTAAAGGAAACATTGGGGGACCATATTTATGACTATTCGTTTACACTCTCATAATAAATCTTTACAAATTAAATTAGAAATACGACACAAAATCGGATGTATTGTATTATATTATTTATCTATCATCTTTATCTATAGAACATGCATCGCTTCCTACTTCCAAGTTCAGTTCCAACTATAGACATGGTTCCAAGTAAAAATTAAAAACTCAGCATGATCCGCTATCGCTATACCAGTCGTCTATTTTATTGTTTATTTATTATACATGTAGAGATGTGTGATAAAGGGAGGTGGTGTGCCTCTGCGTGCGGTCATTTGTGAGGGACCAACGCATTGTCTCCCTGGGGGCACTAACCCATATGCTCCGATTAGATACGCCTCGACGCCGGAACAACTATGTAAACATGTCGCATCTTGCAAAACATTACATTATCTTTACTATAAATAAAGACCTCTGTCTTCCAGACGATTTCTCTGTCTGTTGTGTAGGACAGCATGTAACATTCCAGTATGGACTTTGATCTCGATATGTTGCAGCTTGTCTTGAGACTGTTAAATCCCTCTTGTCTAATACTGAGACTTATTCTATCCAGGTCACGAATTATATATTTGGAAACAACTAAAAAGATGTAACGGGTTACAAGTGTAATGTCCCAGTCGTTTTCCGCTAAAGCCCCAGGGCTGTCATCGTTTCCATTAGACGACTCTATTGCCGTTTGTTTTGGCACAAAACCAACAATTTCATTATGAAACGTTTCAATGCTTTTATTATTCAGCGCTAAAAGAATCAATTCAGATGTCTGTGGATAGAATGCACGATCCTGTTTCGCAACCGAATATGTACATTCATTGTTTGTGCTCATGTTAGCACATTGTTTGACTCTTTGTAGTTCAAACAGACTCTGTCTGATAAGCGGTCCCAAAGGGGAAGCAAACAAGTTGTGACATAATTTCGGAATCAAGGAATAATATAACATCATTTCTCATAGTGTCGCAATATGAATAAATAGAGCCACATGTTTGACATTCCCTCGTCTGGTTGTTATAGCAGAGGAGCACTTTCCTCATTTCTCTGAGATCTGAATGATCGTGGTCGACTAATATAATTGTAAATTTTACGACTTGGAAAACCCGTCATCTGTCGGTTGAGAAACACGAACGATAAATCCTGCCTACCAGGGATTGGTCACGTAGGTATTTTAGGGTTTCCGAAGCACCCTTGACATAAATGAAATTATTATTTATTGTGATTTCAAACACGCGCGCATGTTGACCGTAAGTACTTTATTGATTACTTGCAATGACTATAGGAAGGACATTCTTTGTTCGCCGCAATGGGAAATATTGCATTCGTCTTTAAAAGGAAATGTTTTGTTAATAACAGCATAATTGTTTGTCTTATGCTGATGCTTAAATAATGCTATTATAATTAAACATTTCCTTTTTTGGAAGCGTTTGTTTAATTTGAAGATCACGATGTTCTTTTAAACCAAACCCGTCTAAATATGCTGACGGTATGCTGACCTTACTAAATATTCCAATAACAGTTTTAAAGGCATATACCGTATACTTACCACATGCTTGAGAGGACCGGACGCGAATTCAATGGTGCTGCCAATGCAGTAGCGAAAAATCAGGAAGGAATAATAGTAGAATAAGTAGGTCGAGCCCTAGAGAAGCAAGAGAAGGCACTTACTTGAAACATATCCGTGTCCGGATCCTCTGTGTACTCGACAATGACAGCCTGGCTGCGGCTGAGTGTGTACGATATCGAATGCTGGCTCGCATCCAGTATGGCCTTGCTGCTGTGCGGTGTCTTGACCACGTAATGCTTTGAACGCCGTACCCCGTTCGCCTGCGGTCGTCGGTATAGCACGAACTTGCTGCGTCGACGACCGCGCTCCCCGGTTGGCAGGTAGCCGTTGTAACTGTTAACAAAGGAAAAATAACTAAGTAAGTAATTCGAAACAAAAAAACTTACAATTTGATCTAAGTGAACATTAAGTTAAGAACCGCCAAGAAAGAGCGCGGAACGATAAAAAGTTTTATGGATTGAAAGATTTTTGTTTCAGAGGCAAAGTTACTCTTTAAGCCACCATTAACTCAAGATAACCTTCATTTGTGCTACAGTACAACATTGTTTCATTGGAGCAACTAAGTCATAAATAAGACCTACGAATAACATCACAAAACAACATAACAAATACATTGATATGGTATCTAGGAAAACCCGTCTCCGGTAAAGCACCGGGTCCATTTTATCATCATAAATACAATGTATTGACAGTAAACTATGATGTACAGCTCTGGCAAGTCGTAAAGTTTAAAGACACCATAAAAACTTATATTCAAAAGAAGAGAAAGTCGACTTATCCATAATTTGGAAATAAGCTTTTTGTCGTTTCTGAATGTAAGAAAATGCAATTTATTTTCATAGTTCTTCATTTGGAAGCACATCTTAGATTAACTACGTTTCTTTTTTATGTCAGTAACTTATTTGTTTGACAACCAACACTATTAGCTGACTGCTTAGCAAGTCTCTTAGATTTTTTCAAGCTCCTTGGTGTAAAGCCGTAGACTCTATTGAAGACATCGTAGTCACGCCATTTTTTTGGGTCATCCAATCCGACTTCTAGCACCCATCTGTGATGATCTTACACGAACGAAATAATAAAAACTACCACATAGACAATATCGGAAAATTGTCCATGAAGTAAGGTCATCTGTGTAGATATTTTTTTTTCTTAAAACAATGGTGGTTATCAATGAAGTACTAAGCATTCAGTTCAATGGGAAAGGTTAAACTTCCGTGAGAATTAAATAAACAATCTGGCATGCATTTGTGTTTCTAGCTTCTATTACCATTGATCGACGACCTCTGCGGTGTGTAATGGTCTGTCACTCAATACGACGTAGAAGGCAGCGAGATGTTTATCTACGCATTATAAGTCCGGTAGATGGCGCTCTGCACAAAATATCCTATAATACTTCCTAACCAAGGTACAATGTGCCTTGTGACGTTACTTATTTGAGTAATGAAGAGATCATTGATCCTGTCTACGTTATCAATGTCCTTCTTGAAACAAGACAATGTGGAGATCTGAATCTTGGGGCAATCACCTAATTGTTTTCTATAGACGACGGCGGCATTGGACTGATAACAAAATCGGAACAGAATTGTGTAAAATAAAACTGCGTAGTTAAGATATAGAAAAAAAAGATTCATCAAAATCGGTTGAGAAACAAAGAAGATATGTGGGAACATCCATAAAAAAAAACATACATACAACCAAATTGAGAACCTCCTCCTTTTTTTGAAGTCGTTAAAAAGGAAATATCTGCAAGAATTATAGACAAATTAGAACTACAATCGAAGAGTGCAAAAGAGTGAAACAAATTGAAATTGAACTATGAATTTACACTAATATAATACAGCCAATTTTTTTTTGTTTTTTTGTTTGTAACGAATAGGCGCCGCAAGTAATGGACCGATTTTGATGAAACTTAGTATGAGGATACATTGATTCATTGGGAATCACATAGTCTACTTTTTATCCCGATATTCCCACGGGATCGGGAGTTACGATGGTGAAACCGCGGAGCGCTGCTAATAGATAATATTTTCACAATCAGGTTTTGAAAATTAGATTGTTTAGTTTAAGGTCATAGAAAATAAGAGTAATTTTTAACAAAGCTAATTCCAATAGTATAATGCAAACATAGCGCGGTATATATCAAAGAGAATAACATAAATTAACATGAATCTTATAATTCAACGTTTTTAAGTAAAACTGGTATAGTATAATAAACCCACTGACTGTTTTTAATTACTTTATTTCTCTTTTAATCTCTTTTTTAGACTAATTGAGTCATTTATCATGGAACGCGAACAAACCATTAGAACAACCACTTTATTAGAAAGAGGAGTTGTTTTTTAAGCGTTCGTTGGGAATATTTAAGCAAGTCGTAAAACTAACAAAATTCAAACATTTTTAGATAGGTTAGGATTGTTGGAAATCGATGTAAATACAAAAATAGTTTTTTAACGTCTAAAAAATACTAAACCTATGAAGTTTTTTTAAGTTGAAAAATCAGATTAGAAAAAATTACCTAGAGGTGTCAAGTGGAAAGTACAATAAAAATAATTTATCAGTGAGAGCGCAATAGTATACAAATATACTCTCGCTCGAATTAAATTCAACAAACAATGATCAGACAATCAAGTGAAAGCTTATTTAGGCTCCAATAAAATTAGACAAGTAATTGTATCCATCAAAACATGTAGTTACATCACTAGTAATATTGTTGCGAAATATTGAGAATTAGTTCGCCTCGAATTATTTGGATGATTTGCACACAGGTAGAGTAGACAATTTGTAGAATAAGACATTGATCAAGATAACCGAAAATCCGGGAATTATGCAAGTGACATCGCTGATATAGTCTAGTTATTCGAAATTGAGAGATCAACCAGTAGATACATAAATAACAATCAAGTCACACATTAACTTGTCAACCTTAACCCTCGTCTTCCAAACATAAGACGATCCGTAATTGCAAGTTAATTTCGGATCTGTCCCGTCTAGACGAAATGATGTCACCCGTTATACCTCACTTACATATTGACAATAACTACAGAACAAATGTTTCACATCAAAACGTTCAACTACATTATTTCGCAGCAAGAAATCAGACAATGTTAACTGTACGACGCTTGGGAAGCTGAACAAGTGCACACCTTTGTCTTCATTATATAAGTTACCGTAACGTCTCACAATTGACATAACATAACTTTTAGATACGAAGATGTGAAACTAATTCCGAACAAAGTCAAATCGAATAAAACAAAAGACCCAAAGGAAATCACACCTAATCTTAGACCTCCCTAAAAAAGTGACTCTGTAACTGTCAATTCAAACCATAACTTAATAAATAACATTCTTAAATGAATGAACAGCAACGATAAAGGCTCAAGGAAAAATCATATCGAAATTAAAAGTAAATATTTTAATTTGTCACAGTTTCTGTTGTAACTATGACTAATTATTTCTTGAAAGCCTTAGATTATTCTGGTAATTTGCGCGCTTTCCAAATGTAAATTGTAATTAGAGCACATAAAATATTTAATGAGTTATTTCGTCACGGGGAAGCGCACGCGGACCGTAAATCAACATCTGACTTTGTATTAGGAAAAACCAATCTTCGCAATCCGTGATCCGTGGCATGCTTGATAAAGGTTTAATTAATCGTGTTTATAATATTAGTAACACAAATAATAACTAGTAAATCATATCCGTATATGATTAATGTCGGAACGATCTTGTATAACATATAGAAGAGAATAGAGATCGGAAACAAATACAATGGATATTTACTAACAACGTAAATAATTTACTCTTTACATTCATAAAGATGACAAAATGCCTCGTAATAGGATGATCTTTGATGTTAGCTTATTGGTTAGAGCAATTCATTGCAGTTAAGATACAAGTGTGGGGGTTATGCTTCTTAAAAATATATTTAAACCAGGGTTCGAGGATATATATCAATGGATATATATCATGATATATATCCGATATATATCCGATATATATCAAAGGGTTTTTTGTGATATATATCAATACCAAAATTATTTAAAAATTTGATGAAAATAAGTCATGTTTTGCAGTTTTCTGCTGTAGTTCTCCATCCTAAATATAGATGGCGTTGGAGTAAAGTTAATAAATACTCCCTAATAGTAAGTTTAGGTATTAACGTTTAAAGTTCAGGTATTTTAAGTATTAGTGTAGGTATTCAGAAAATTAATGAAGCCATTGAATGATTGGAATTTATAAGATTTTATCTTTTTGAGTTGATTTTACCTGATGTTGTTTATGATTTTAATTGATTTTTCTGATTTATAAGAAGATTTTATGTTTTTGAGTTGATTTTTCTTTTATATGTTTTTTTTTTTTTTAATAATTTATTATATTTATAAAACATAGCTATACAAACAGTATACATAAATAATACAATAAAATAACAATATGGCTGTCATACAAAATGAATAAATATCATGTAAATATCACATTTTTGATATATATCGGATATATATCAAAAAAATCCGATATTTTGATATTTATTATAAATATCGGATATTTTCGAACCCTAAAACTGATATGCTTTAAGAAAGCATATCAGTTTTAGGTTTAACATTAGAAGAATTTCTCAGGCTTCTTTTCAGCTTTTTATACGACGACGTATACAATATTAATATTCAATTGGGTGTTGATTTAAACCGATTTTATAGGTGACAATAAATTTGTCGCTGTTTTTTGATGTTTATCTCTATTTTACTACCCTTTTATTGTTTGTTGAAGATCATTCTTTAGATTGTCTTTTATTACGAAACTTTTTCATTATACTTAAAAAATCTATTGTATGGAATTATTTAATTCCTCTATAATAAATATAACTTGTCTTTATTGCTTTGTAAGGGATCTGAAGCGGCTTAGTTTTATAGAGTTCTCCCCAAAAATCGATTTAACAAAATGATTCATGAGGGAGTTACCCTTCCGAGCTTCAAATGGAATTGCTCGATTACTAGTATAACGAAAGTGTTTATTTTGCGAGAAATCTTATCTTCTATACATATAAAATGCTTTTTCCTGAATGACTGACTGACAGACTGACGGATCAACGCACAGCCTAAACAGCTGATCGTAGAGACCTGAAACTTGGAGGGTGTGTTCTTTGTATGGCGTAGGCATCTAATAAGAAAGGATTTTCCGAAATTCTACCCCCAAGGAGATGAAAGGGGGGGGGGGGCAAAGTTTGTATGGGACAGCGCGATTCCTTGGTTCATTTTCGACTTCTACGCGGACAAAGTCGCGAGTACTAACAAGAAAATTCTCTATAAATACATATGGAACAGAAATAGGCATTAAGGGCTTCTTGAGGTTACGTGTTTGCACTCCATGTAGTCAACTATAATTCAATTAAACAGAATGAAACACTACTCCCTGTTTCTTACCGGTTAAAGTACTGTTGCCGTGCATTGCCTTCTAATAGGGAACTCAAGTCTTATCGATTTGTCCCATTACATAGGTACAGAAGTACATTTCAAGTTTGTTACTACCTAGCTTATTTTAGTGATTATTAAGTAAAGTATTAGAAAGTAGTTACCAGATTATTTCGCCTTCATTGCGTAAAAGTAATTTCACGGTTAATCATCATATCGATTTAAAACAGCTGCCACAGCTTTCGTATTTTCTTCTAATAATTTAACACAAAATATATATTTTTTGATTCTAAATACATAAAGCAAAGGAATTTATATTTATGTGAAGAACAGTCAAGCACGAACAGCGCGATAAGGAAATGGCGTATATGAAATATAAAGCATAACATTCGAATCGTTTCATGAATTTTCAGCTCCAAAAACTAGTATACCAAATTAGTTAATACCACACGCTATTGCAGTGATTTAGGTATTTGGTGCAACAATTCTATTTTCGTCAGAGCCTCGCTTCCGTAGTATTCCATACAGACTGCATGCGATACAAACGAAATTACCTACGTCTTTCGTAACTGTAATAAAACTGCTGTAAACCGTCATATTTATTTAATACTTATTTTATTTTTACTGTCACAAGTTTGAACATGAAAGAAAACATTGAAATATAACTGTGAATAAAAGAAATAGTCGTCTAATTAGCGCGTCTTTGTAGTCTAAAATAACTGTTCCGATCCACTATTGTAATAGGTAGGTTAGGTATATGTATTTGTTTTGAAATTCCCATCTTTTTAAACTTTGTGAAGTTATGTAAATGCGACAATTTTAAGTACTTTAGCGAACAAGAAACTGTTTCTATAAGTACCAAATTTGCTTAAAATGTTTGGACAGATTCTTTAGACTGAAGTTTCTTCTCCTTAACAAGATTTGAAAACTGAAACCACGCTTATAGCAATCTACAGGTCTAATCAATCTATAGAATCTATACATATAAAAATCTCTGTTCTGATTGACTGACGAATCTACGCATAGCCTAAACCGCTGATCGTAGAGACCTGAAACTTGGAGGGTGTATTCTTTGTGTGACGTAGGCATCCGATAAGGATTTTTCGAAGGGGGGCAAAGTCGTGACGGGCAACGTGATTCCTTGGTCCAGTTTCGACTTCTACGCGGACGAAGTCGCGGGCAAAAGCTAGTTTAAGATAAAAATATACATTCTTTAGATCCTAGATTTTCGATTACAAATGATTGGGTTAAAGTTACAAGTAAATAACTTTCTATGAGTCGAGTCAATGTCGTCAGTTGGAGATAAGATAAACAGGGGCCCTACCGCGGTAAGTGCGTCGGCTTCAAGCCGACGTCGATATCCCGAACCGCGTCTCACAATGGGCAAAAATTTGAGCATGCTTTTCATAGAAATTTTGAATAATTAAGTAGTGTTTTCGTGTGTTTTAAGTATGCAGGATTGTCGAGGACATCAAAACATTCAAAAATATGTGATTATGGTGTTATTATTTTTAAAAAAAAACAAAGTCATATTTTGTAGTGTTTTTTAGAAATAAAAAAACCAGAATAACTTATTTTTAAATGTTTTGATGTCCTCAACAATCCTGCATACTTAAAACACATGACAAAAACCACTTAATTTTTCAAAACTCCTATGAAAGACAGGCTCAAAATTTCGCCCAGTGTGGGGCGCGGGTCGGCGTAAACCGACGCGTTGGTTTGAAGCCGACGCACTTACCGCGGTAGGCCCCCAGGGCCGACCAAGCGCTGGAAGGACTGCGCGAAGAAAGACCTACGGCGAATAGCAAAGCTCGCATCCTGGAAGAGAACAGCGAATTCTGAAGGAAGATTGTGGAGACCAAAATTAAAAAAGATTGTAGCGCCGCAGAAAGTAAGTAGGTAACTAAATGTCGTAAATTTTGTCTGCAATTCACACTTCTAATAATATGCTAATACATCAAAACCGCGACATACATTTTATAAACAAACTAGCTGCCCTCCGCGGTTTCACCCGCGTAACTCCCGATCCTGTGGGAATATCGGGATGTAAGCTATCCTATCTCTCAAGTTGGATCGAACTGCACATGGTGTGCGAATTTTATTATAATCGGTTAAGTGGTTTAGGAGTCCATTGAGGACAAACATTGTGACACGAGATTTATATATATTAAGATTAAACAAACGTGTCTGCAAACAAGATACAAGAACCAGAGATGCTCATGACCTCTAAATGGAATACGCATTACGAGAAACCAAGTTTTGCGGTCAGTTAGAACTCAATGAACAACAATAAAATATGAATTCGTGTCATGACCGTGATTATCTAGTGCACACGATTTTAACAAAACGTTTAACGTTTAAAGATTAGTCGGGTTTTACTAAGACAAATGTATGATATCATCAAGACACTAAAATTACTGCACTTAACTAGGTATTTCGCACTTTAGGTACGATTCTACTTAAGTTCATAGGGTTCTAGCTTTTTAGTAACTTCATACAAACGCATGCGTCATAAGTAAATAGATAAAAGATTTACGCGTTAGATTCCTACTAGATCATCTAGCTACAGTGTTATTAACAAATCAAAGTCCATATAAAACATATAAATTGAATTTAGTACATGTTATGGCGCCGAAGGTATATTTGGTATCAGAGTTTAAAATCAACTCCCTATAACTACTCAGCATGTTAGGATGTGTGCTAATGCAATTACTAAATAAACTAAAAAAGAAAGTGACTTGTCTATTTCAATGAAGAAATTCTACAAAAGGCAAGCTGTTCTGTTTAAGGGTATGTGGAATGAGTATACGATAAGCTTGTTTAAAGACAAAGCGAGGTAAAAACTTTCAATATAAATTATCCCTTGTACTTGTACACCCGCATAATCAGAGTTCGATGATTGGATATGATGAACCTAATGAAAATAACTTGGAGGTTAATAAAACTATACTATACATATAGCTTAGTCAGAATACTTACCTATAATTTCTTGTATAAACAACATGTTTAAAAAGAAAGTAAGAGAGGTTAATTTTAAATCTAGATCATTTAGTTAAAATAATTTGGATAGCTACAAAACCTCGTGAATAAAATTTTGAGTATGACGTTAAAATACCGTTAAAAGGAACATTTTTGGAGTACTAAGAATTTTATGGTAATATCAGAGTGGATAATGTAACATAACCGGCTGGAAACGCTGGCACGACTGTTCTGATTTCCATAATACATGGAACAGTCGGGGTCACGACTATACGAGTATACATCAAGTGAACGAAGACATTTTCATCTTGTTTTTGTGGAGATACGGGTTCGTTGCGCTCCTCTTGTTAGGTGCGGTGTGATCGGCATAATTTCGTATATTTTAGAATGTAAATGATCCTGTTTGACTATATTGACAAGAAAAACTGACTTACAAGCTAAGAAATAATTTGAAAAGAATATACCACTGATACATTCGAAATATGAAATTCGCAAACTGTGGTTATAAGGACCATCTCTAAAGAGAATTTTGCTTCTTTGAATTCGATTTACGTTAGGTGCTGAACTTAAATAGGCCTGCGGCATCGAAGGCAAAAGTTACAGAACGAAATGGTTAGAAACTTACCCGAGTATAACGAGTTCTCCATATTTGACGAGAGGTTTTGGTTTCTGTTCGGAACCGCTCTCGCCAGCCTCCTCCAATATTGGTGAGTCTGCAGTACTGTCCGCAGCACTGGAACAAAAACAGTTTTACAATAACCATTATTTACGCCAGACCTTAGATAAGGATATCATCAAGTATCAGTGACAAAGTATGAGTGATTTTTATGCGCAGATTGTTCGCGCAAAAATAATTCAAATAAAAGCAGTTATTATATTTTTTTGGTATTCCCTAAAGGTCAAGAGTGTAAAGTTAAAATATTCTTCTTTCTACGGGATTGAAAAGCAAAAACCCTTAAATTTACATAAATTACGTAAAAGAAACAACAGGTTTAAAACACACAAAACGTTTTGTAGCCGTTCGCCACGCATGGGCCACCTACAGAACTACAATAATACCGTATTGTAAAGTTTATTGATAAATATCTCATGTTGGGTCAGCCTTTGCATCTCGCCGGTAACTGGTCGAACTCGAGACAGCTGTGGGTCAAGATTAGTGGTAAATTACTACTACCCAGAACCATAACCGGTCGCGGCCGACGCACTGACACTTACGCAAGGCTCGTAAAACTAATGGTTATAAACTTATTCCATACAATATGGACACCATTTGTGCATCTGCATCTATAAACTATTTTAATAATTCAATAACTCTGCGATATTAAATTCTTCGTTTATTCCCGTAGATATGTAAGTGCTTTTATCGATCGCGGTACGATAAGCTATCAGTCCCTATAAGCCTGCGAACTGGGGCACTCTATCTCTAATGCACGTACTCAGGTTTGAGTACTGCCTGACATAGTTAAACTCTCGCTTTTGTTATGATCCGGTTAGTCAGGTTTGGCCTATTTAAACACTATGCTAGATCAAGTGGATCGTTTAAGAGAGCATAACTATTAATTACATACTATGCATAAATAAATAATAAATAGACTTATACACCTACAAACTCGAAAAATAAGAATTGTATTTAGGAATATAGGAAATACTTCAATTTTAGCAAGATCTCCAAAACTATTTTTATTTCGGGGTAAGCCTTGAAAGGATAAGATAAAACAACGCGACGCTCACACAATACACGTCTCCAAAAAGTCAGTTTAAGGATAAGATCGAAAGACCGTGATCTTGCATAAGGTCAAAGCACTTCTCTGCTCTGACATCTCTCTCCATATTCCATTCGCATCTCGAGACAGACTCCAGACCGCAATTATCAAAAGCCCACGTTGAAATATGTGTTTTCCTTCAGTCTAGACTACATTCAACATCCTCTAAAACCATAACCATCAGGATAGCTTCACAGAGTTATTATATGAGTATGCTGTATTAATTCCGTGACAATAAACTATTAAATTCATTTGCATGTCTAAATGTTATATTTTCCGCATGATTCTTCCGTTTGTCTCACCTTTGTCTAGGTGTTACGATTTAGATCTAAACAGTAGACGTGCGTCTATTATAGATATATCTATTCGATAATGGAGAACGATGATTGCAAGAAATATATTATGTATTACAATCTACCTACCGTGTTATACGCAAGTCAACGTTACTTGGCACTGTTAAAGATCTAAAAACATAATTTAAATAATAAACGAGACAGGTCTTTGTTTGAATGATTTTTCAGATTCCCACGTGGCTGAGTTTGATCAAATAAAAAGGCGATAGAGCTAGAGGTATACAATTTACTACGTTCTAGTGTAAATTCTGAGAAGTGAAAATGAGTCAGGACAGTGGTGGTGCCACTTCTGATGACTGTTCAGCAAACTGAGCACGTGGCGATAAAAGGCTGCGTAGCATCCGGCCCGGTACGACCACGCAACACACAAAATGCGCCGAATGTGGGAACGCCGGAAGTTTATAAAGAATCACTCCTACACGTTGAGAATTCCTTATTTTACTATATGCAAGCAAAGTTGCAATACGCAAACGATATTTCCTTCCTGTGCTGAGTAGGCGAGCAATATACATGTGATTTAGGGTTCATAGAATACAAAAGTTATACCTACTAAGCATTTCTCGACTAGGTACTAAGTAGGTTGTGATATGATTGTCTGTATATCGTTTATTATAACGATAAGTTATGTCTATTAAATTGTCGTCAGTGAGATTTTGCTCTGACTTCTGTACAATAAGTTAAATTACATAACATTCTGTATATAAATCCCTTGTTTTCGCTTTCACTGTTCGCACGCTAGTATTGAATCGTGGACTAAACCCACGGACACTTTCTGTCGAGATCCCTACTGGCCTTTCCCAATATTTCATTTTCCTTCATCACTTACCTACACGTTATTTGTAGTACCATTCATTGAATTAATTTGTTAATTATCAATTACATATATGCTTGTATTTTTGGAATTTCACAGGTCAGGGGAAAACAGCCGGATGTTTTAGATCACTCTGATATTGTGGTAAGTAACCTACTACGCTGTAGGTTTCGTCGTTTTTATAGGCGTTATTAAATAGCTATTCGATCGAACAAATATTATCATTTATTTCCTTCTCAAGTATATAGTAGAAGGTAGGTCCTTTCCAGTTTGTAATCAACCTGCCGGTGGGCAACGGTTGATGGTCCAACGGTCATTTTTTCTAGACGGAAATTACTTTGAATCAACGCTCCATCCGCGTTCAGATTGCTTACATTACGTCCATCCGTCAAATTTTTGATGGAACCTCCTGAATCTGATTTGTTTCATATTGTTATGACCATAATTTAGTATGTAAAAACAAAGAGGAAAGGAAAGAATCAATCAAAACGCGGTAAATAGACACAATACGCCCTAGTTAAATTAGTTTCTAATGTAATGAGTATTTTATTACTCTCCGAACCGTGATTCACGAATCACGGAATAATGTCACCGTGAATGTAACGGGTTTCGACAGTCTTGTCTTGACTTGTAGAGCTGGCTGGGGCGCTGAGAAATCGTATTTGCACAAAATCTATTTATTGCAAGCAGCTCAATCAAAGTAGCTTGTTGCTCTATTGATTGAGAGCTAAAGTTTTCATTACTTTAACGGATATTTTTAGCTTTTTGAGACAAACTTGGTAATTTTTGGCAGTCATTTCTGCCTTAATCGAGGCCATTTGATGCGTGCGGTCAGCGAACCGCGGCGAGACGTTATGAGCTGCGCACACGCCACATCGCACTGGCCGGAGCGGCCTTCCAATATGCACTCAGTCACATTGTTATAAAAGAAAGAAATGGCGTATTGGGACGACCCAGTTGGCACAATGGTCACCATGCCGGACTATCAAACACAGGGTTGCGGGTTCGATTCCCGCCTCAGACAAGTATTTATGCTTAGATATTTGTCTGTGGTCTGGTTGTTTCTATGTATTATATGTTTACAAAATAAAAGTATATAAGTACTTAGTATATCCGTTGTCTAGCACCCATAACACAAGTCTACTAACTTAGCATGCGGCTAGATGGCAATGTGTGGATTGTCCTGCAATATTTTATTTATTTATTTAGATGATGTAGTTACAACACCCCACATATTCTATACTATACCTAATTGAATACTGATCGGCTATCAAATAACCGCCCTATCATTAATAAAGGGCCAGGCAGTGAGATATGATAGGAATTCCATAAAGGTTAATTACGGGAAAGGCATGGTATCGACATCTAAGTTCAAGCGGTCGGGCCGCTATTTTCTATTGGCATTAGTGAAAGAACATCTGCCGTGCAGGTGCGCCGTCAACATATGGGTATGCAGGTGCCCGATATTCCCTGCATTTAAAGGGCTTTCTTTGTTAAATGTGCTTGCTTTTCAAAAGTATTTGTGCCAAATAAAGTCTTGTCAAATTCTGGTTATCTAATCTAATCAATAACAGTTTTGTTTACCCAGACCGACAATAAAATGGAGTTTGGCAGACAAAGTACCTAGAACTTCGTTTCGTAGGGAGGTGCTTAAGTATTGTTATAAACTGGCTCATCTTTATTTAAGTTTGAGACGTTTTGTGTCTAGCCACCTGGGGCTAGTCAGACGTGACAACTAAAGTTTTAAAATCTGTCTCTTTACGGCACAACTTTTTATAAAAAAAATATTTACTTAACAAATAATGGAAGATAATAAAGTAGAGTTCGTTTTATTTCAAAACAATTTTCCTTTATTAGCATCGTCATTTTTAAAGCTGTTTCCATTAGAGCGAGATTTTTTTTTTTCGCAAATCTGTGTGGTCCAAAAACCAGGTATAC
This sequence comes from Idaea aversata, assembly GCA_907269075.1. NCBI lineage: Eukaryota > Metazoa > Arthropoda > Insecta > Lepidoptera > Geometridae > Idaea > Idaea aversata. The sequence continues at coordinate 6,017,440 of OU026100.1, forward strand.
GTGTATAACCTTCTCGGAATAGTGCTGACATATTGAGAAATCACTTCAAATAAAACGGATAATACATAATGTGTTATTAATAAATTTAACAGGAAATACTACCTTTTTATAAGAATTATATGAATCATTCATTCAAGAAAAATGAGTGTGGGTTATGAAATACCTACATGCTGCCCTGCGGGTTCTCCCGCGTTATACCCATCCCTATAATAAGTGCAACAAGTAGGAATTTGATGTTCTAACAAATCAATTATTTGGATAAAGGATGGACTTCAAGACGTATTGAGCAGAAGGCCAATTCTCGCGATTGCATTTATATTACAAAAAATACTCTCAAAGTAACTTAAAATACACTCTAAGTCTGTTTTTGGTATTCTCAAGAATATTTTTTGAAATCGAAATGCAATAGAAATGATATTGTAATGTAATTTGACCAATTTCATTTACGAGAATTGGCCTGGTTGACTTAGCTAAAACCAAACATTACGCGCCCAGAATAACTGTCTTAATCATCCAGATAAGAGGTTACAGCCAATAATATTAATAAGGTTGGACAAAAAAAATATTCTGCTCGTAATATCAATTTGAAAAATATATAAGGAAAACGGCCCATTAAACTATACGCTACATTTCGCGCAGTTATTATTATACGTTAAGCCCTGAGGGCCCACGCAGCCCTGACGAGATGAAACTTTAATGAGCGCTCTTTGAAGGAGGGCTTCATGCAGACGTCACTGTACTTTGTTCATCGAAGGTTGCCTTAAAAATAGAGCTTGAGTGGTCTAAAAATGGAAGAGTTTTACGTTGAGGCAAATGGTTGTGGAAGTTAATAAAGCAAACAACAAACGATGTCTTATTTAACAAATCCTTGTTATTGATACAATGCAACACAGGTTTGTGTTTTCCGTTTATAAAAAAAGCTAGCTTTTGCCTGCGACTTCGTCAGAGTATGAATTGAATTTTTTGAATTTCTTAGCGGATGTCTAAGATATAACAGCTATCTGTATGTGAAATTGATCAGTCAGTTGGTTTGAACTGGGCGTTAAAATATCAGTCCATCATGACTTGATTTTTATATTTGTAAATTAGTAAATTAAGATTTTGGTGGAACAGGGAATCACGTTGTCCCATACAAATTTTGCCCTCCTTTTTAACCCCCTCAGGTGTATAATTTCTGAAAATCCTACGTCTGCCTACGTCATACAAAGAATACACCCTCCAAGTTTCCGGTCTCTATGATCAGCGGTATACACTGCGCGTTGATCCGTCAGTCAGTTTGTCGTTCAGGACAACGCATTTTATATCTTTGCTTCTATACATCTCGTACAATGATTTGTCCTGACTGACTGACGGATCAACGCACAGCCTAAACCGCTGATCATAGAGACCTGAAATTTGGAGGATGTGTTCTTTATATGACGTAGGCATCCGATAAGAAAGAATTTTCAGAAAATCTACCCGTAAGGGAGTGGAAAGGGGGCGCAAAGTTTGTATGGGACAACGTGATTCCTTGGTCCAATCATGTCCAATTTTACGCGGACGAAGTCGCGGGTAAAATCTAGTGTATGAATATAGAAGAAGATTATCATTAGATGTGGACACTAGTTTTGTCAGGAGGTTGCTATTGCGTCGTAAGTGAGCCGTTACTGCGAGGTCGGAATCGTGCGTTTTTATGCACGTAGGTATCTATCGTATTGCGTGTTACAAAAAGGTACCTATTAAATCAATGGATCTGTAAGTAATACTTACCCACTGTTTAGGTGTTCATAAAAAGTACTAAGTAAGTACTAGTATTATAAAGAGGAAAGATTTTATTGTTTGTTTGAATTGAATAGGCTCCGAAACTACTGTAAACTGATATAATACTTGCAGCGCTTTGCGGGTAACTCCCGATCCCGTGGGAATATCGAAATATAAAATAGCCTACAGCCTTCCTCGACAAATGGACTATCCAACACAGAAATCCTACTAATATTATAAACGTGAAAGTTTGTATGTATGAATGTCTGGATGTATGGATGTTTGTTACTCTTTAACGCAAAAACTACTGAATGGATTTTAATGAAACTTTACAATAATATAGCTTAAATATCAGAATAGAACATAGGCTATTATTTATAAAGTTATTGTGTGAATTGTCCAAATTATAACGAAAAGTGTCGAAAAATTGACACTTTGGCATCTGTCAAATGTCACCTTGACATCTGTCACTTTGACATCTACTTAATTTTCGTCATATATTTTCACGGGATCGGAACTAACGCGGGTGAAACCGTGGGGCGCAGCTAGTTTTTCATAATTTTTCAATTCAAACCAGTAGTTCCTGAGATTAGCGCATTCAAACAAACAAACAAACTCTTCAGCTTTATAAAATATAGATTATAGATTATTTAGATTTGGTTTTATAGATTGTATATCCTACCTAACTATACTACTGGACCGATTTTAATAAAAATCTGGAGGAGGACATAAGATACTTTTGATACCGCGGGATCGGGATATACCTACGCGGGTGAAACCGCGGGGCGCAGCTAGGTAGTTTATTTATATAAAGTGATGACAGTTTGACGAGCCAATATATTCAAAACCTTTGAGCATTGGTAGTCAAAGTGAATTTTATTTGTAGCAGTTTTTTTTCGATAATAACACGTAAATAAATATTATTTTATTTTTGTTCTAGAATGGAACACTAATAAATAATATAACTTTTAATTTATATTTCTAACTTCACTATTCCAAACATATGCATTTTAATTGGGATTGTCCAAAAAAAATGTCAAGCCAAATGTTTGATGCATTTGACAGAGACTGGCCAAACCTAGCCCTCTTTGCCTAACAGTACGACAAGGCTAACAAAACAAAATGTTCAAGGGTTCGAATGGAATTCCTCAAGATTTCACTCTTAAAAATCTTACCATAAACAACACATCAATTTTACTCTTAAAATAAATACTAGTATTGTATTAGTAGTATTATTAGTATTAGTCAGAATATACAAGTTTACATTTTTAGGTGTAACAGTGCATACCCATGTACTCTATTAGTACTAGCAGTGCTCCACGGTTATAACACCCGATCCCATTGGAATTTCGGAATAAAAAATAGCCTATGTCACTCCCAATGAATCATTGTATCCTCATACCAAGTTTCATTAAAATCGGTCCAGTAGTTTCGAAGCCTATTCGATACAAGCAAACAATCAAATCTTTTCTCTTTATAATAATACTAGCGACCCGCCCCGGCTTCGCACGGCTGTATTATGCATGTATTATATCTAAAAACCTTCCTCTTTAATCACTCTATCTATTAAAAAAAAACCGCCTCAGAATCCGTTGCGTAGTTTTAAAGATTTAAGCATACAAAGGGACATAGGGACAGCGAAAAGTGACTTTATTTTATACTATGTATAGTGACTAGCAGCGCTCCGCAGTTTCACCTGCGTAACTTAGAAAAAGTCGTTCCTGAGATTAGCGCGTTTAAACAAACAAACAATCAAATTCTTCAGCTTTATAATATGTTAGTATAGAAGCATAGATAGGGCAGCGTTTGACCCGTATCTCTAGTGAAGATTCTGATGATGCAATCTAAGTTCTTTTGAGAATATCCACTCCAGTTGTTTTTAACTATAAAATATAGAACTGATCCCTAAAAATAATAAATCTGGTATAATGTCATCGGACAATAATAGACAGCTATTTTTAAATTGGAGAGTAGCCACAAAAACATTCATGTCCTACGTGAAAATAAGTTGGTTTCTTGATACAAACCATTAAATTTGATTTTTGTTATTATTGGTAAATTGCATGGAAACAATAGTTGAAATGTATTATGTCATTCCATCATTAACCAAAGGAAAACACGAAGTACTTATCTTTCAATGTTCCAAAGAAATTTTAAAATTTACAATTGAAATGTCTGTTTTTAGTATTTGTTGTAGTAGGTACATCATATTCTGTGATAATTTGAACTGTCTGGCTATCACGGCTAACGATTTATAGTCTGGTGACCGACAGACAGACAGTAGAGTCTTAGTAATAGGGTCTGTTTTTACCTTTTGGGTATGGAACTGCCCATGTTTTTGTAGGTAACATCCTACTTTGATTCATTATTGGTTGTTTGATAATAAAATATGTAGGAATGTAGGTACCTACATAATATAATTAATGGAGTAATAATGACTTATGATAAGTAGGTAGTTAGGACTGACTAGTCAGTTAAATGTGTCTGTGTGCATGATTTTATAATTTTATTTTTCTGAGGTAGGTAGTTTGGAAAATTTTCAAAATTAACTAACTTGATACCTACTTATGTAAGTACTGTTAACATTGCAATATTATATTTTTCAAATAGATAGAGCAGGAGAAAGGAGTAAATAAATAATTTTTACTTTGTTCGTCTACTGTGCCGCAGATAGCGATTCAAAACATTGAACAAGAAAATGTTAGCTGGTAGGATTATGATAAACTACGCACATGAATGATCAAATCAACGATTATTTTAGATGAAATCATCGTATTTATAGTCGTAGGAGACGTCTAACAATCAATTTCGTCGCAAGCACTACGTTGTTATTTAACAAACTCACCGTTTTACGACCATGATAGAATCCGTCTGCTCGTTTGTGGACCCTATGATTCGAACCGTATTTTAAAAACAGCACTAACGTTATTGTAAACACCATGAATTTTAATTTAACACCATCAACTCAATTTTATAAATTCACACATCGCTAAAAGCGATAAACACTTTGCTGTTCATAAACCCGACAGCCTTTATTTTACACTTCACTATCGCGGACATGAAAACTATATTTTAATTCTTCACAAATTCAGTAATTCCGATTCACAATCAGCGGGACACTATCGATTGTAATTTATTTTACAGTAATTCACACAATTTTTTGTAATAAATCTCGTAAACAAACACAACGAAAACTGAAATGTGTTTCTGTTCTACGGTTTTACTAACTTCACGCCAATAGAAATAGACAAAGATCAAAACAATAAAATGAGCGAACAAGCACTACATCCGGCAACATAATAAAACTTAATCATGCTGACCAACGTTAGGAAAAAATAAAGATTGTCATCCACTCTTCGAGCATTAAGGGGAGGGGGAGAACAAGCAGGGTCTTCCCCCTCAGGCTAAGTACATTGGCTACTGGTCGTCTACGTTAAATAACACTAGTTGAAGCGATATCTAACGATATTGTTGGTGACTGTGTCGCAGTTACGAGCTCCTCCAAAATGGTGAAATGCTCAGTCAATTCGTTCAAAAGGCGATCAAAAACGTCAAATACCCAACTTCGTGTTCGAAACAAACAAGTGTGAGTCGGACTCCCGCACGAAGGGTTCCGTATCATGTTGTATTTGAGCTCCACTTTATTTTTTTTCTTTTTTTAGTTGTTGTTGGTAAAGCGACACTAATGAAATACATAATCTGTGAAAATTGTAACTCTCTATCCATTACGATTCATGAGATACAACCGGATGACAGACGGACAGAAAGGCAGACAGACAGACGGACGGACGGATTTACGGACGGATGGAACTGATAGACGGACGGACTGATGAACTGACAGTGAAGTCTTAGTAATAGGGTCCCGTTTTTCCCCCTGAGGAATGGAACCCCAGAAACTACTTAATGACCACGATGTGTATCAATGTACTCTCTGAATAGTATCCGACTAAATCGTAGCGTGTGTATCGATACCCAATTTGGTTGTGTCAATTTGGTCGGGACGACCAAATCGTAACGTGTGTAAAAGCCTTAAAGTGAACTCTATACTCAAAAGTGATGCTGATATTTTACCGCTGAGACGCAAAATAACTTCCCGGTAAAGTTTCGCTATATAACTATAGCAAAACAAAGCAGTGTAGCACTGGCCTAACAAAACAACCAAGCTGCCAACGTGACCGAAGAAAACTGCGTTCAATTTAATGAATTTTGTTCTAGGTGATTATGTTTACATATTTTAAAATAGTCATTAAATACTCATTGATAGTCACTAAAAAAATATGATAGGGAGAGATGAACGCCAACACTTGCTAATAATAACCTAATCTAAAATAAAATTACTTTTGTAGATTTGATTTTGACATTGGCTGGTTGTGTTTCACTAATAATAAATTAAGAAAACGAAACCCGGAAACGCATTTAATTCCCGCGAATTTTAAATGTATACACATTTTATAAAAATATAAATAAAAATCTTGACTTACCTTTTTGTCCACACTTTTCCAGCATTAAACAACGGCAAACCAAAGGTATTGGAAGAAACAAAATTCACGAATTGTTTTTTAATCATCGAAGCATATTTACGTTTCAAAATAAACTTTAATTGATATTTACGCGTTTTATGATATAATTTTGCAACTTTTCTATTTTGGATATTGCAAGCAAAACCCATAATTAATTTAGGAAATTAGCAGAACTACCGCAGAGCAAAACAGAGTAGTTTTTTGTAACTTTTCCTGGGTTTGCACAGAGTAAAACTCCAATATTTAGTAATGTGGCACCACGGTGTGTTACTATACTGTGAATGCAATAAGCACGCGCCCCGATACGTGGGCACTCCAATCGAACATGTACGGACAAGTTTGCAAGTTATTAGCCACACACATCATACAATCTATCGCATGTACTGTGTTGCAATAATCTAGCTTGTAATCATCATATAGCCAGCTAGTTATTAAAGTTACTAGAATCTAGCATCATCCTTAATCAGTCACTAAGTACCTACATAGTATAAAACAAAGTCGCTTTCTTTGTCCCTATGTCCCTATATCCCTATGTATATGCTTAAATCTTTAAAACTACGCAACGGATTTTGATGCGGTTTATTTTAAAAGATAGAGTGATTCAAGAGGAAGGTTTGTTATGTATAATACATGCATAATATAGCCGTGCGAAGCCGGGGCGGGTCGCTAGTAATATTATAGTAATAATAATAAATAAATACGAAAGTAATCCTGTCTGTTACGTTTTACACCTAAACCGCCGAACAAATTTTAATAAAATTTGGTAAATAGGTACATATTTCATAATAGAGATAGGTATTAAGGAGAAGAACATAATCTTTTATTCTGAATGCGATCCTGGACTTACGCAGGTGAAACCGCGGGGCGTAGCTAGTCTACTATAATTTATTTATGAATGCCATATTATCCTGTTTTACGCCAGAAGCATGGTTACAATAGCGCAGTACCATTATTCACTAAGGTTCAAGTCGTTGGGCGCGCGTGATTAGGGGCGGAGGGGGGGCGGTTTTTGTATGGAAATCTCGTCCTAATCACGCGCGCCCAACGACTTGAAGCTTAGTGAATAATGGCCCAGGTCTAACTCCAGAAGTAAATAATATTTAAGAAATAATTTAAACAATTGCTTAGCTTGAGGATAGATGGCGCTGTGTGAAATGTCTTGCAATAAAAAGACAAGGAAGTGATCTTATTGGATTCCTTTTTTACCTTGATGTACCTACTCTAAAGGCTTTTACACACGTCCCAATTTGGTCGGGTCCGACATACAATTTGGTCGGGTGTACAACCAAATTGGGACGTGTGTATCGTGGTCGGGCAGACTTAATTATTATTAATTGATCAAATTGGATACGCTCACCCAATTTGGTTGTATCCGACCAAATCGGGACGTGTGTAGGTACGCATCGGACCCAACTTCGTGTTCGAAACAAACAAGTGTGAGTCGGACTCCCGCACGAAGGGTTCCGTATCAAGTTGTATTTGAGCTCCATTTCATTTTTTTCTTTTTTTAGTTGTTGTTGGTGAAGCGACACTAATGAAATACATAATCTGTGAAAATACGATTCATGAGATTCAACCGGATGAAGACGGACAGAAAGGCAGACAGACAGACGGACGGACGGATTTACGGACTGATGGAACTGATAGACGGACGGACTGATGAACTGACAGTGAAGTCTTAGTAATAGGGTCCCGTTTTTCCCCCTGAGGAATGGAACCCCAGAAACTACTTAATGACCACGATGTGTATCAATGTACTCTCTGAATAGTATCCGACCAAATCGTAGCGTGTGTATCGATACCCAATTTGGTTGTGTCAATTTGGTCGGGACGACCAAATCGTAACGTGTGTAAAAGCCTTAAAATGATAGAAAAACCGGCCAAGTGCGAGTCGGACTCGCGCACAAAGGATACCTACCATAATACTGTTTTTAGTAGGTATTTATTGTTATAGCAGCAACAGAAATAAGTACCTACTTAAATACATTATTTGTGATTTCATCAGTCTAGTTATTACAGTTCATGAGATACAGCCTGGTGGGTGACAGACAGACAAACAGACAGAAAGTGGAGTCTTAGTAATAGGGTTCCCTTTGGTTACGGAACCCTAAAACGTACCAACATAATATCTTAGCACAGTCACGCTCATTATAAATGACTCACTTCTTCATGCATGTGTTAGATACTCACAAATAAGTAACTTATTTGATTTATATTTACATAGTTTAAAATATAGGATCGTCAACTGACTGACCGTTGGATAGCGCCATCTTTAATGTTTAATTCTTATAGTCAAACTAACTTCCGTTGAGAGCTAATAAAATGGCTTACTGGGCCAAGCAACGGGCAGTCAATCTACGATCCTGAAAGTGTCAACAAGTGAAAATTATAAGTGTAGTGAAGGAAAGCAAAAACTGTAAGTTGAAATTATATTAATTTAATAATTTTGTTTAGGGTTCTTTAATGTACTTTATTTCTTATAATGATAATAAATAGTGGCATTTTTATGTATAATTTAATTGCCTTGTGTCTTATAAGGTTACAGAATAAGCCTTGCTATTTCAAGTGTGAAATAAACCTTGTTACATAACCTTTTGTTTATATTTTTCTATTCTTTAGAACCTAATAGACGTCTTAAAAGAACTACTCTTGTGGTTATTTAACATCTCAGAAGTGGGATAGAATTCACAATTACAAAATGTATTTCCTCCTGGCTTGAAACCCTTAAACGTTATGTAACGTGTCTATTTTTTTTTTCATTTCCTCTATTATGCTAAATATATTTAACGGGTAGTCTAAAATTAAATTCTATTTCAATAACCACAAGGTGGATAAGTTAATCAGTTCAACACAGCTCTCAATAATTCACATTTGAAATACAAGGTCATTTTTAGCAGTTGAATGTACACAAGGTAATGATAAAGATATTAATGTTGTCTTAGCTTAAACACGAGTTAGTACATTGAGAACCGATTGGAGCCTAATTATCTTAATTTACAGTTTAATTTCTTGGTAAGTAGCAATAATTTGATTTTTCTATCTAAAGCATTTTAAATTAAACAACAGTTATTTGTGCGAATTTTTATTATTGTTTTCAGTGTAATGGATCCAGATGGAGGCCAGCGCTCTCCAATATTGGGGTCTACGAATAGACGGAATCCAATGATGCCTGGTTCCCCTGCTCCAAGCAGAAATCGGTCGCGCAGTCCTCTACAACGTCCATCGGGATACGGACCGGATACATCCAGGGAGCGACGCCGGCTGCGTAGCCCATCTGTGGACACCGAGCATCGTCTGCGCACCCCTTCGGCGCTTGCTGTTGACGTTGCCAGACGACGACGCCGGATGTACGACTTGCTGGCGTACAACGCAGACGAAGAAAGAAGACGGCACCATCCGCGCAGCCCATCTGCGCATTCCAACAACGCCGAAAGGGACTGGCGCCACCTACGCGACCCATCGGGACGACATCGCCTGCGCAGCCCAGCATCGGTACGCCCAACTAGCAGCCGCCACCGACGCAGTCCGATCGCACATCCCGAGAACATCGACGAAATAGAACGTCGCTTGCGCAGTCCAACGACGCGTGGTGATGGTGCTTCCGGCCGCGACGATGACGGTGCAATAGACGGGCAACACCAGCATCACAGCCTACGCGATCTATCGGTAAGTGCTCCTGATATAGCAAGGGGACGACGTCGCTCGCGCAGCCCAGCAACAGTGCGACATCGCAGTCCAGTCGCGCACACTGAAAACAGCAATAGGGGACAGCGCCGCTCGCGCAGTCCAACGGCGCGTAGTGCAGCCATTCTCGAGTGTGCTACTGAAGGGCATCACCACCCGCCGACTTCTCAGCACCACCACATTGGAGAAGAACAAAATATAACAAGGTTAGTTCCTAACTCTGACTTAAACATAATTACTGAACTATTAAGAGCAATCAAAAGCAGTAACCAATCCGAGTCTCTCGATAAATTAGGTGCAATTCAAAATACTGTACCCGAATTCGATCCTTCTCGAAAGGGGCAAACCATAACTATGTGGTTGCATAAAGTAGGCGAATGCGCCACTATATACGGATGGAGTGAAAAACAAACTGTACATTATGCACTCGCCAAATTACGTGGGGTTGCGCAACGCTGGTACGAAGGACTACCATCAGTCCTGTATACATGGTCGGAATGGCAACAAAAACTTACCGAAGCTTTCCCATCCGATGAAAATTATGGGCAAATGTTGACGGATATGCTGAATAAGCGCGCTCGTTTTGGCGATTGTGTAGAAACCTATTATTACGAGAAAATAGTACTTATAAATAGGTGTGGTATAGTAGGAAAGAGGGCGGTAGAATGTGTCCTTCATGGCATAGATGATCGGTCGATTAGATTAGGAGCAGAGGCTGCGCAATTCACGGATCCTAACAAATTACTAGCTTATTTACGTTCTACTCGTAATATTAAGATTCCTACCAACGACCGACGATCTAACAGGACTCAATTAAATAAACAGTCAGAAAATACTCAAAATAACACTATCAATCGTTCACGATGCCTTAACTGTCGGCAGATTGGTCACGTTACAGCTCAGTGTACCCTCCCGTTGAAAAAGTGTAGTCACTGTTCTAGAGTAGGTCACGAATCCGAACGATGTTTCTTTAAGCCTTCATCCTCTAAAGCACCTGACCCGAAACCTGTCATGCAGATATCTACTGGTAACGACCCAAGTAGTAAATATTTTAAAACTGCAATCATTAAAAATGTGAAATTTGACTCATTTATAGATTTCGGTAGCCGTGTCTGTTTGATACAAAAATCTGCTTTTGATCTACTCAATTCAGATTACGAAAATTGCGAAGATTCTTTTAAGGGTTTTGGTAACTCTTTTGTTAAGGCGTTAGGTAAACTGTGTGTTAGTATAGAAATCGATGGAGTTAACGCGGTCGTAGATATATTTATCGTTCCGGACATCAATATGAATGTACCAGTACTAATAGGTCAATCGTATACCGAACAGGCACATATAATCGTACGCAAAACAAGTGATTTATTAGAATTTTCCCAATTACCTAATGACTGTGATAAAATTGATTGTAAGAGGGTTAAGTTATTCTGTAAAGATACTGTTGAAGTGTCAGGCTTAACAGTCGTTGACATTTACTCTGATAATAACATTGATGGGGATATATTCGTAGAAGGTAGCATACGATTTCAGTCTGGAGTTCGATATTCTGTCTTATCAGGCCTTTTTGAAATAAAAGGTGGAACGGGGTCTATTGTTTTGAATTGCCAAAGTAATGCTTCATTTCTTCTTTCGAAAGACTTTTTAGTAGCTCGTGCTAAAGTTGCAATCCTAGAACAGAGCATTCCAGTTTTAAGTATTTCGTCTCAAAACCAACATAAACAAAAACGACCGGTGCTCGAATCTGATATTAATACTGGGACTGATGCGACGAAAACCGATAAGGAGAATGTTTTAAGTTTGCTTAATACTTATAGAGATTGCATTGCTTTTGATTTGTCCGAATTAGGAAAAACATCAAAAGGCGAGATGAATATCGAACTACATGACAATGAACCCGTGGTTTATCGACCTTACAGACTAGCAATTAAGGAAAAGGGACAGGTTAGGGAAATTATTGGGGAACTACTTCAGCATGACATAATCCGTCCATCTATGTCCTCTTATTCTAGCCCAATTGTCCTGGTTAGGAAGAAGAACGGTGAGGTTAGGCTGTGCATAGACTATCGAGCTTTAAACAAAAAGACTATTAGGGAACATTTCCCGATGCCTCTCATTGACGATCAACTGGACTGTCTTGCAGGTTATAAATTCTATACAACCCTTGATTTAGCATCGGGGTATTACCAAGTACCGATAAGGGAAACCGATAAATACAAGACAGCGTTTGTAACACCAGATGGCCATTTCGAATTCAATCGGATACCCTTCGGCTTGGCTAATGCCCCGGCTAATTTTCAAAGAATGATGAATGAAGTCTTAGGTTCCGCTCGTCATGGAGAGGCATTGGCATATCTTGATGACGTTATTATTCCATCGGTAGATATTTCACAGGGTTTGCAACGATTAGAGTCAATTTTGAAACTTTTCCTTGATGCAGGTTTAACATTAAATTTGTCGAAATGCTTTTTCTTTTATAGTACTGTTGAATACCTAGGATTTGAAGTATCTGCCGATGGTATAAGACCCGGCTCGCGAAAAATTGAGGCTGTTTCAAATTTTCCTACACCAATTAATCAACACTGTCTGCGTCAGTTTCTAGGCCTAGCAAGTTTTTTTCGTAGATTTGTCCAGGGATTCTCAGTCATAGCTAAACCTTTGACATTGTTATTAAAGAAGGACTCTAAATGGGCTTGGGGATCTTCACAAGAAGATGCCTTCAATAAACTTAAGAGGTCTCTTATAGATAAGCCCACATTGGCTTTGTATAATCCTCAGGCTGATACCGAACTTCACACGGATGCCTGTAAACTAGGTGTAGCGGGTATCTTATTACAGAAGGTAGACGGTGGTCCCCTAAAACCAATTGCTTATTTTAGTAGGCAAACCACTCCCGAAGAACAGAATTATTCTTCGTACGACCTAGAAACTCTCGCAGTTGTGTCTTCTCTCCACAAATTCCGGGTTTATTTAATAGGGATCCCTTTTAAAATACTAACCGATTGCAACTCATTAAGAGCCACCTTTCAGAAACGAGATATGTTACCCCGAGTTGCTCGTTGGTGGGAGCAAATGCAAGAGTTTAATTTCAGCATAGAATACAAACCAGGTCATTCTATGGCTCATGTAGACGCACTGAGCCGCAATCCAATTCTAAATTGCAACAATTATGACGTACTCGAAATATCCGAATCCGATTGGCTAGTCACTGTTCAAAGTTCAGATAGTGAGATTCAGAAAATTATAAATATCCTCAAAGATCCCAATCTAGAAAATGTTGTTCATATAAAATCGTCCTATAAACAAAAGAATGGCAGATTATTTAAAATTACCGCTGATGGTGATAGGTGGGTCGTGCCTAAGGGGGTACGCTGGCAAATCGTCAAACAAAACCATGACGATATTGGTCACTTTTCTGTAGAAAAGACCCTGGAACGAATAAAAGCTAGGTATTGGTTTTCCGATATGAATACATTCGTTAAGAAATACGTGAGCTCCTGTCTAGAGTGTACTTATGCTAAAGCATCTGGTGGAAAACGTCCTGGGTTTCTTCATCCTATAGAGAAGGTTGATACTCCTTTCGATACTATCCACGTTGATCACGTAGGTCCATTTGTTCGGAGTAGTAAGGGAAATATGTACATATTAGTTTTTATTGACGCGTTTAGTCGATATATTGTCCTTAAACCAGTCAAGAACACAAAAACTCGTTCTACTATTAATGCTTTTAACGAATACATTGCTTTGTTTGGGGTACCTAGACGTATTATATCCGACCGCGGGACATCATTTACAAGCGACTCATTCAAACAATTTGTTGAACAGAAGGGTATTAAACACGTCCTTAACGCTGTTTCTACTCCCCGAGCTAATGGGCAAGTAGAACGTTATAATAGAACAATCCTAGAATCTCTTACAGCTAAGTGTGTAGGAGCTAACGAAAAACGATGGGATGATTACATACATGACGTACAGTGGGGATTGAACAATACAATTAATAAGGGTATAAATTGTACTCCCACTGAAGCTTTGTTTGGTCTTAGACTAACAGGTGCTAGCGAAAGTAGGCTTGTTACTGAACTGACGAATACTAACGAAGAGGGTTTAAACAAACGTAACATAGCTGAAATTAGGGACGATGTTAATCAATTTGTTAAAGCCAATCAAGAACAGCAAAAGAAAGTTTATGATCAAAAACGTTGCGAACCATTTAAATATAGCGAGGGTGATCTTATAAGAGTCGAAAGGCAAATACCTTCGGCAGGTCACAGTAGAAAACCTATACCAAAATTTCAGGGCCCATACAGGATTACTAAAATACTAGATTTAGATAGATTTGTCATCGAAGATACCCCTTTAACACGAAAGGGTAATAGATGTTATTCTACCATAGTATCAGTTGATAAAATCAGACCTTGGTTGACTTTTAACAGACCCCACGATGACTCGATAAATGACGAAGGAACAACCCAGTAATAACTTTGATTTCATTTTACAAAATATAGCAAAATGTTGCTAAAATAAATCATAACCTGACATGACACCAGCAAACTTATAGAGCCATTTAGTCCTAATTAGGTGACAATAAAGTCGACCTAACATGGTACTAACAGGTTTAATGTATCTTTGTTGACTCTAATCAGGAATAATACAAATAAATGTATGTATGACTTATATAATATTCTAATAACAAATAAAAAGCAGATTTAAATCAATTATAATAGACTAATTAATCGACAAATTACTTTGATTTAAAATAACTGTTTTATTATGTGTCTTGTACATTTTTCTTTCTTTATGATTAATATGTATCTAAGAATTCACTTTATTTCCTTATTTACAAACAGCTGTTAAGTACGAGGCCGTACTTTAATTCCGGATGGCCGACTGTTAGATACTCACAAATAAGTAACTTATTTGATTTATATTTACATAGTTTAAAATATAGGATCGTCAACTGACTGACCGTTGGATAGCGCCATCTTTAATGTTTAATTCTTATAGTCAAACTAACTTCCGTTGAGAGCTAATAAAATGGCTTACTGGGCCAAGCAACGGGCAGTCAATCTACGATCCTGAAAGTGTCAACAAGTGAAAATTATAAGTGTAGTGAAGGAAAGCAAAAACTGTAAGTTGAAATTATATTAATTTAATAATTTTGTTTAGGGTTCTTTAATGTACTTTATTTCTTATAATGATAATAAATAGTGGCATTTTTATGTATAATTTAATTGCCTTGTGTCTTATAAGGTTACAGAATAAGCCTTGCTATTTCAAGTGTGAAATAAACCTTGTTACATAACCTTTTGTTTATATTTTTCTATTCTTTAGAACCTAATAGACGTCTTAAAAGAACTACTCTTGTGGTTATTTAACACATGTTTAGTTTTCGTCAAATGCATGATAAGTCCTGCTACTGGTTTTAACTTGTCCGTTACATAACATTTTAGTCCATACCAGCAGCGGCCTGTCGTTTAACCAATAAGTCTTAATCCCATGGGAATCTATGGGTAGGTATCCCTTTATATATAAAATTCTCCTGTCGCGGTGTTCGTTGCCAAACTCCACCTAAGCTGCTGAACCGATTTATATGATATTTTTGGGTAGGTATATTCGTTAGGTCTGAGAATAGAACAACATCTATCACTACATAGTATAAAACAAAGTCGATTTCTCTGGCCCTATGTATGCTTAAATCTTTAAAACTACGCAACGGATTTTGATGCGGTTTTTTTAATAGATAGAGTGATTCAAGAGGAAGGTTTTTATGTATAATATATGCATAATATAGCCGTGCGAAGCCGGGGCGGGTCGCTAGTTTTTTTATATGGCAAAACAACGTTTGCGTGACAGGGCTGCTAGTCTAATAAAAATGAATCCACATTTTCCTTGGACACGCCATAACTTGAGAATGGCTGGATTGTTTTAGCTAATATTGGTTTAGAATTATTTGTGGTACACCAGGAAAAGTTTAAATGGGGAGAAAGTATAAAAAACGCACGTGAAACCGCGGAGCGCAGCTAGTATCAGGATAAAAAGCAGCTCATGTTACTTCTAACAAGGATTTAGGCGGGAGATGTCAGAAAAGAAGAAAGTCAGTTTAGATTTTAGGTCAAAATCTGAAGAAGTGTGTTTCTTATTTGTTCGGTTTCTGAGTAGGTCAGACAATTAGATTGCCAGAATCTTAGTACCCCAGATGTTGAGTACACGAGATTCTTATTTGACAAGACTATATTTAGACCATATTCTGAGTAGGACATAAATTCAGTACTGTCGAAAGGAAAACAAAATCGTCAGTTTAAACCTACTTTCATACTAAGTTTCATTAAAATCAGGCCAGTAGTTTCAGAGGCTCTTTATTACCTATGATTACCCTACGTGGTGATTTTACGGTGACGAATTTACCGAAATTCGACATACCTAATAGCATTTTTAATTAAAAACTAAATAAACGTGCCATAGACTCATTATCTTCGAACAAAAATAAAAATGTATAGTCCTAAAGAATCAGGAGCAAATAATAATAAAACATATAATTTATTGAAATAATTATATATTAAACATATTATTCTTATTTTATAACAAATTCATTAACTTTAGTATATACTTCAGAACACTGTTTTGTAAGCTAATCGCCATCTATATTTTGCATTATTTAAGTATTATAACCAGAGCAATTATTTCTTTTAACCATCACTCCGTTTTCCTTTTGCAAATGTAATCCTATAAAAAACCTAAAACAGTAAATCACAGAGGCATGTCTACAGCAAACCTTGGTTTTATGAAAAAATAATAATTACTCTAGTAAGATAATTATTTAGGGAGTAAATATGTATGAAGAAAGCGCTATAAGGCGTGAAACACACAGAAGTACCACAGCAAAGATTAAGATAGCGACGCGACGCGATTTCAAACGTTTCGCAGACGACCCAGTTGGCACAATGGTCAATGCCAGACTGCCAAACACAGGGTTGCGGGTTCGATTCCCGCCTAAGACAAGTATTTATGCTTAGATATTGGTACGAAAGTTCCTTATCGCACGTTGCGAAAGGGGGCTAGACGGGAAAAATTAAGACCAAAAGTTGTAACGACACTTTTTGCATAGAAAGCAAGCCAGTTATTTTCGTTTCGTCTTTCTATTTCGCATTGAACAGTGTGGTGTCGCGACGATTATTTACAAAATAAATTACAATTCCTTCACTAATTAATCAAATCTATAAACTCGTTAGTAGGTAGGTAATAAGATAGTGCACATACATGTTATGTTAGTAAATAAGCGCCCGCTCGCCAACAAACTGCACTTTGCGGTTTGGCGGGAAATTAGTATGTAAGAAAATGTGTACTTTATTTAGTTAATAAAAAAAAAAAAAAGGAACTTCGTTCCATCCGGGTGTTCCTTGACACCTCTAAAGTTGTTTATTTTTTTGTCTGTGGTCTGGTTGTTTCTATGTATTATAAATGAATATATATTAACAAAATAAAAGCATATAAGTAGTATATCCGTTGTCTAGCACTCATAACACAAGTCCTTAAGAGGAAAGGGTACCTGGGGATTTTTCCATACAAACTATTACAAACGTAGTCGCCTGTTTTCTCCCTGGATAATGACACTAGAGCAAATATTTTTGCTGCATTAAACTTATAACTGCCATGACCATGCCCCTATTTGTTATTTTTTTATTTTTTTTTATTTTTATAATCTTAATTTCTATGATAATTAGAAAATGAAAAAAACCAAAACATAGGGGCATAGCCATGGCAGTTATAGGTTTTATGGCACAAAAACATTTGTGCTAGTGTCATTATCCAGGGAGAAAACAGGCGACTACGTTTGTATGGACAGCGCGCAGGTACCCTTTCACCTTAAGGTGAAAGGGTACCTGCCCTATAACTGCCATGGCTATGCCCCTATGTTTTGGTTTTTTAATTTTCTAATTATTGTAGAAATTAAAATTAAAAAAATAAAAAATAACAAAAAATAGGGGCATGGTCATGGCTGTTATAAGTTTTATGCACCAAAAATATTTGCTCTTGTGTCATTATCTAGGGAGAAAACAGTCGACTACGTTTCTAATAGTTTGTATGGAGAAAGCCCCTGGTACCCTTTCCTCTTAACTTAGCTTAGCTTGTAAGTTTACTAACTTCAGCCCAAGCCCAAGCCAAAGCTAAGTTACTACTTAGCTGGGGCTAGATGGCGATGTGTGGAATGTCCTGCAATATTAATTTTGTGCCGCCTCAATGCTGATTAAATGTCGCTTTAGAATTATGGCAAAACTTCGAACAAAAATTACTTATTTGCAAGGAGGTTAGGTTCTTGACGTTCCTTTGTAATGGCGTCAGATGCTGATGAAGAAAACTAAAAACACGTTAATTTCAATGCTTATATCTGGTTTCCACAACTAGTTAACTATCTTTTAACTTTTAGTTAATAGTCCATTGAAATGTTACATTTTTTTGGGCTTAGCGTGCATTTGTCAGAGGACGTAATTTTATTTTTTAGATATCAAGAGAGGGTTAGTCTAAGCTTAAATCCAAGTTTGAGGGATTGTAGCTCTTGTCCCACGGCCGCCATCTTGAAAAAGGGAATTAAACGGTTTTTATGGTTTATCTGACAAACTATAGGTCTCACAAAAAATATTACTAGAATAAGAAACAAAAACTTATAAGCGAAAATCCATGAAAATTTGAGTCTTTATTTTTACTAAGTATACTGATTTCGTAGCACCATGGGAGTAGCCCAGGGTTTTCAAGGATGTAAACTCAGGCATAGACTTCTGTCTGAGGGTCTAAAACGTATAAAAATGATTACATGCGCTTTTTCGATGTTTACCTTTTTGTGGTAATTTTCAGAAGAAGAAAAGTAAGCATATTTTGAAAATTATAAGTCCTATCAACATACTTACAAGACAATTATTGTAGACAATTTAATGAAGAACATATCGGTCTTTAACAGTTTTGTTATAGCTTTAACTGTTTTTATAATAAAATAAAAAAACTGTAAGGCTGATACAAAACAGGGTCGACGGGGCGTAAAAATCACTTTACAGCTTTTAAACTATAAGTCCGATCTTCATACTTTTGAAGTCAATGTTGTAGTGAATTTGGTGAAGATCATATTGCTCACGGCAATTTGGTTATAGCTTTAACCGTTTTCATAAAAAATGCAAAAAAATCTAAATTGGCACAAAAAAAGGGGGGAAAAGGGGGGAACCAATCGCCATACGACTTGTTTCTACTTCTATATCTTATTATAAAAAAGCTACCTGTATGCCAAGTTTCATGCTTTCAGCCAGGTGGGACCGTAAAAAGAGCCAAGGAATCTGAATAATGGATTTTCACTTATAATTTTTTTATTTTTGGTTTACGACTAAAAGTTACTTAATAAAAGTTGTAGATAATCTTATTTGTAACAAAAAATGTTAAGTAATATTTTTTGGGAGACCTATAGTTTGTCAGATAAACCATAAAAACCATTTAAATCCCTTTTTCCAAGATGGCGGCCGTGGGACAAGAGCTACAATCCCTCAAACTTGGATTTAAGCTTAGACTAACCCCCTCTTGATATCTAAAAAATAAAGTAGCGTCCTCTGACAAATGCAACCCCAAATGTAACTTTTCAATGGACTATAACTAAATACTATCAATTTAATTGTAATCAAGAAAAATTGATTTTTTTTCCTGTTGTTTTTTTTTTGTGTATGTGCTTGCCTTGCCATACAAAACGCGTCGCATCGCTATTATCATGCTGCTTCTGTTGCCATCATTACGCATCGTATCACCAACGTGCTGATTCTGTGTGTTTTGCGCCTTATAATACCATCTTAAGATTTTTATCAAATATTTAGATTTCTTAAAATTTGCAAAAAATTACAAACAAATCACCTATTTATTTTTGTAATTATTACTATTTAATACTTAGACGCAATCCCCCTTATTCCAAAACGAGGTTTAAGGATAGTCCGAGATTTAAACCTTAGATTTAGACACAAATTTACTCGTTAACTTTAGTCTAAACACTATCCCTATAGATTATATAGGGAACTTCTTCTAAATATTTTTAGATTATGTAGGGATAGTGTTTAGACTATAGTTCACGAGTAAATCTGTGTCTAAATCTAAGGTTTAAATCCACATCTCGGACTATCCTTAAACCTCGTTTTGCAATAAGGGGGAATGAAGTTAATTTTAAAAACTAAAGGCGGTTTGAAAACATATTCGAATCAATAAATTATTAAAAAGTGATATTTTATACCGAAGATACACCGCACATCATACATCGCACGTAACACATTGATGTCGCCTCCGCGTACAACAAATGTATGGAAAAAGAGGTGCATGCACATTTCAAAAGATACATCACTCCAATACATTGATACAAGTTCATCTATTATTATACGTCCTGTATCACGGGCCTATGAAGCCTTTGGAAGGAATGCGTGGAGCCGAAGTCAACACGTAGAAGCCCTTTACAATAACAAGTTACTTAGTAATTATTTTTCCGGGTCTTAATCGCGTATTTTTGAAGTGAAAACTTCTTATGGCGCGTTGGGCACTTTTGTGGGTGAGCATTTTCAGCCGTTCTCGCGACAGACGACAGATTTTCTCGCGACAGATGAGATTTTACACAGATATACAGTTTTTTAATTTGGCTGTGAGTGTATTAAGACGTACATATGGTATTTTTTAACGGACGACTATTGACGGACGACAAATGTCGGACGACTATTTGTCGGACGACAAATAGTCGTCCGACAATTTTTTTTTTTTTCATCTAAAACTCTTTTTGCGTATGTTCTCGCGACAGATGAGATTTTACACAGATATACAGTTTTCACTTCTGCCTGCACTCCCGGAGTGCGCTGTTTTTTTATTATTTTTATTTCTCTTACCTCGACGTTTTGACTATGTTACAATAGTCATGGTTGCGAGGAGATACCTCTTCTATTGAAACATAGTCGAAACGTCGAGAAATAAAAATAAAAATACGCGATTAAAACCCGGGAAAATAATTACTATGAATACAAATCGTGTGAGTTTAAAAAGTTTATTAACAAGTTACTTAGCTAGATGGCAATGTGTGGAATGTCCTGCAATATGTGCTTAAAAGACCAATTCAACCTAAATAACATTGTTCAAATTACATTGCAATACCATTTCGATTACATTTTGATTTTAAAAAAATCCCTTCTGGCTCGTGATTGGTCAAGGATTTCGCGCCCCGTCTCGCTCGCACTGCACTGCGCCGTCTCTACTTGTGCGATGTCAATGTGCAATGCATCTTCGACCAAGCCGTACCCATACACCCGTATTCACAATCAACCCTATGAGATTGCATAGTGCGCATAGAGCCGCAAATAGGACGCTGATTCGCTGGAGTGAAGAGAGCAACAGGAAATTGACCAATCATAGGGCCGCATTTAGCGCAGTCCGTTCACACCAAGAGCAAATTAAGTATTGTTTGTGAACACGAGCGTTAGACACCTAGGGAATTTAAAAAATTGAAGACATTCTTCAAAATTCAATGCTCCCCGGGTTCAAAGAAGCGAAGCAGTTGGTAGGAGCAACGCTACGGTTAAATTGGGGTCGTAGATTTGAACCCCACCCGAAGCATCGAATTTTGTAAAGAATTCTCAAGTTATCTTGTATTAAATAACACTACATTTATTATATAAATTACGATTGAAATGATGTAACTAAATAATTAAAATTAAATTATCATAATTCATTAATAATTAAAAACGAAATTATTAGGTAAAAATAATATAGGTATCTACAATTATGATTTTTAAAAATGTTTTTAAATAAGCTTTGAGACCAAATTTTTAAAATGCTTTTAGTACTTACATTTTGTTCTAAAAACGAGTAAATTATACGAACATAAGTTCCGCGGTGGGAATTAAACCTACTTCTTACACAAAGATTGACAAAAGATTGGTTGGTTGTTCCCATTTTACAATCAAACCAGCTTACTTATATGGGATTAAAAAGGCATAGACAAGATGTTTTTTTAATTCACCTTCTCTATGCTATTATTTCCTAAACTACACGATATAGCGAAAAACTCATGTAACCCCCAATCAGGGTAGTAGCCTAGAGTAATTCCAAAACTTCAGCTATTTTTATCATCATCGGTTCTGTATGCCTAGCATGAAGACCAAAACACGATACGATAAAGCAATATAACTACATCAACTCTCAAAATATTATAGATAAAGCCGCCATGTTGAATTTTTATCGCAATTTATAATAAAAATTCAACATGGCGGCTTTATCTATAATATTCTTGAGAGTTGATGTAGTTATATCGCTTTATCGTATCGTGTTTTGGTCTTCATGCTAGGCAGGCAGTAGTTTCTTCATGAAAACACACAAACTTTCACATTTTATATTAATAATTAATTTACTACAGCATAACTACTTCTGTCTTAAAGCTAAGTGTACCTATATGTACAAAAAATTCTCGTAGTCGTTGCCTAAGTGTACAAAAACCATGTTCAGTTATTGAATATATCTAAAAACTACTTGCACCCCGCGATTTCACCCGCGTAAGTCCCGATCCCGTGGGAATATATCTATCTACTTATATAGCTATCTACTTACATACTGAATTTCATTGCAATTACTTTAGTAGTTTTCCGTGAAGGAGTAACAAACATACTAACACACACAAACTGACGACCCAGTTGGCACAATGGTCACCATGCCGGACTGCCAAACACAGGGTTGCGGGTTCGATTCCCGCCTCAGACAAGTATTTATGCTTAGATATTTGTCTGTGGTCTGGTTGTTTCTATGTATTATAAGTATATATTTACAAAAGAAAAGTATATATGTAGTATATCGGTTGTCTAGCACCCGTACCACACAAGTATATATAGTTACTTAGCTTGGGGCTAGATGGCGATGTCTGGAATGTCCTGCAATATATAAAAAAAGACTGCGTAAGTTCCGATCCCGTGGGAATATCGGGATAAAAAATAGCCTATATGTTAATCCAGGTCTCTAGCAATCTACATACTAACACACACACAAACTCTTACATTTATATTATTAGTAGGAAGTAGGATGGGTATGGTTCGATGGAAGTATATGAGGATATGAGGTAGTGAGATAATAGGAAGTATAATGTCCTTTGTACAGTGGGGCCATGCATAATTTAGGTTAAGCTGGAAACACATTATCGGACGCGGCTGACGGACGCGACTGATGCAGCATCTACACGTCTCATTTGCTGACAGTGCTGGGGGTATTTGCTTATCTGTTGCAACATTAATTTCAACATTTTACATTGGTGGCAATCCAATCCGTTTGTTGTCAGTTTTTGTGGCGCGCATCAAAGGGTTTCGGCGCGAGTGCACAGCCTCCGTCCACACGTCTGCCGATGCATCTGTGCAAGAGCGTGAGTGAGAGTGGATCGTCGTGATCTACCAGTAGATGTATCAGTCGACGTCCGCTGATGCATCTGTCGATGTGTAGAGGAAGCATGACAGCCGCGACTGATAGGTGTGCACGATCGTTACGGGCCAGATTGCAATAGGTCGTTAAAGGGCGGCCCAAGGTTATGTCCGCAACTTACGTCCGATAGTTTGAACAGTTGATACATTTATCATTAGACGCGGGACAAACAGAAGAGGCGAGGTTCGGGTGCGGCGCAGACTCGTACAGACGATTATAAACCGTAAGTTAATTATGATAGAGTCTATATTTGTATAGTGTGCGAGCGGTACCCGCGCCTCGCCCGCGCCGCGTCACTTAAACAAAATATAGAACGGGCCTTACACGCCTTACACCTTAAGTCGCGGCTGTCAGTCTCGTCCGTCAGCCGCGTCCGATAATGTGTTTCCAGCTTTATCATCCTACTACCGACACTAATCCGTACAAAACAGGGAGTAAATGCTAGTATTCCTCATAATCGTAATCGAAATCGTCTTCTTGTCCGTTCTGCAGCATCGCAGCGAGGGAGAGTTCAGTACCCGCTTCTACAGGTTCTTCGAGATCTTCGTCAAAGTCTTCCATTGGTTCTAAACAAAAACATTAAGGTAATTTCAATATAAAAATCGCCAAGTTACAAAAAAAGGTTATTTTGTTGAACGCGCTTCTGAAACTGTCTTTCAGCGAAAATATCAATTTTATCGATCTTTATTTGTGGTAAACAAAGGTCTTTTAAATAACTAGCTTTTTCCCGCGACTTCGTCAGCGTAAAAGGCGAAAATATACCAACGAATCACGTTGTCCCATACAAACTTTGCCCCCATTTTCATCCCCTAAGGGGTAGAATTCCGGAAAATCCTTTCTTATTGGATCGTCGTCACACAAAGAACACACCCTCCAAGTTTCAGGTAAATTTTGGTACTTCACTTTTGGTATTTGCCCCATATTTGCCCATATCTTTTTATCCTGTTGACTCAGGACCTTGATTTTTATACACCTAATAGAGACTATAGACCTCAGTATCTGGTATGAATTTCAACTAACTAGGTCCACTCTGGACTAGACCCGTTCCTGAGAAAATCGTTGGTGACATACAGACCGACAGACAGACGGACAAGAAAGTGATCTTATAAGGGTTCCTTTTTTTACCTTCTGAGGTATGGAACAATAAAAAGCATAAATATAATCTTAGGTTTAACAATTTTACCTGCAACAGACGGTGTTGGCGGTGCAGGCGTGGCCGGAGCCGGTACTGGTGTGTCCAGAACAGCTGCAGGAGTAGCCAGACCAGCTGTAACCGGGGTAGAAAGGCCAGGTGTAGCCACCGTTACCCGGCCAGGTGTAGCTGGTGCGACCGGACCAGGCGTAGCAGGTTTAGTAGACTTCGAACTGTTACCCTTCTTTCGTTTCTTCGGGGCTGGAGATTCTGGTACCATTAGTGGTGCAGGTGTTTTTGGTGTTCTGTTGAGTAAATTTATGTTTAGATAAGGTACACTTGTCGGTATACTTTTTAGGTCCTTTTTGTGTGAGGTAGAATAGACTTGCCCAGCGCCCAATACCATCTCAGCTTAGTCCACCGTGTCCAGAGGTTTCATCAAGATGTTTTAGCACTACATAGTATAAAACAAAGTCGCTTTCTCTGTCCCTATGTTCCTTTGTATGCTTAAATCTTTAAAACTACGCAACGGATTTTGATGCGGTTTTTTTATTATTAAATAGAGTTATTCAAGAGGAAGGTTTATATGTATAATACATGCATAATATAGCCGTGCGAAGCCGGGGCGGGTCGCTAGTTTCACCATAAAGCAATGTCAATAGCAGACATACATTTATTTTAAGAAAAATCCATTGGTGCATGGCCGGAATTCCAATCCACGACCTTGACCAAGAATGACATTCAAAATATCTACCACTCCTCATCGCCCCCCTTGTCAATCTTCTGACCGATTTTATACAATACTAGCATTACTTCGTGAGTTGTACAAAGCTACGAAAACTCTATCTGGGCGACGTAGTTATAAGAAGAAACCTCTGAAAGACGCTGAAGGACGCCTCATTGCGACATCAGAACAGCAACTCCATCGATGGCATGAACATTTTGAACAGGTTTTCCGAGCAACTTCGGACGCCCCGTCGGTCATGCTTCCTGCCGTATCTTCTGTTTCTCAGTTGGATATCGATACAAACCCACCATCCAGTCACGAAATCAAAATGGCGGTCTGCTCCCTGAAGACAGACAAAGCTCCTGGACTGGACTTGATCACTGCGGAGATGTTAAGAGCCGACTTGACTACCACAGTTGCAGAAATGACACCTCTGTTGCATAAGATTTGGGAAGAGGAACAACTGCCAAGCGATTGGAACAAGGGTCTCCTAATCACCGTACCGAAGAAAGGCGACTTAAGTTTGTGTAACAATTGGAGAGGCATAACCCTACTTTCAATACCATCGAAAGTACTGTGCAAAATCCTCCTGGATAGGATGTCGAAGGCCATTGAGCCCATGCTGCGTGGTGAACAGGCTGGTTTTCGTCCCAACCGCTCTTGTACTGACCAAATAAACACCTTGAGAATTATACTCGAACAGGCATCAGAATGGCAAAGAGAGGTGTATCTTACCTTTGTGGATTTCGAAAAAGCCTTTGATACTCTCAAATGGTCTAGCATATGGTCCCGCTTACAGGACATGGGAGTTCCAACGAAGATCATCAATATACTACAAGCTATTTACAGAAACTACTCTTGTGCTGTTACCCATGATGGTCTCGTTTCCGAAGATATAGCGGTGCATGCGGGTATACGACAGGGCTGCCTTCTCTCACCTCTGCTGTTCCTAGTTGTCCTTGATGGAATAATGAGGCGCACTAATAATGGCAAACGTCGCGGCGTAGAATGGGGAATATCGAATATGTTGGATGACTTGGACTACGCTGATGACATCTGCCTTTTAAGCCATACCTGCGCCGACATGCAGGGGAAACTCGATGATCTGAGACAGGAGGCGTCCCTGACCGGTCTAAAAATCAATACTCGGAAGACCCAGGAGATGAGAACTGGAGTGAGGAACCAGACACCGTTGCGAATAGGCACAGAGGCAGTGGACCGCGTTCACAAATTCACATACCTCGGAAGCGTAGTGTCAGAAACTGGAGGGACCGAAGAGGACATCATTTCGAGGATAGCCAAAGCGAGAGCAACCTTCGCTCAGCTGCGTCCAGTATGGCAATCACGGAAATTGACTCGGAGAGTTAAGCTCAAGATATTCCGGTCCAACGTTATTTCCGTCCTGCTATACGGGTGCGAGACTTGGAAGGTCACAAAAGAAATCACGCGCGATATCCAAGTATTTGTAAACCGGTGCTTACGCCGAATCCTCGGAATTTACTGGCCGGACAAGATCACCAACGAAGACCTGTTGAGACGCTGTAACGATGTCCCTATCGACCTTAAAATCAAACGTCGTAAATGGAGCTGGATCGGCCATACTCTGCGTAGGGATCCCGACCACATTCCTAGACAAGCTCTAGACTGGAACCCTCAAGGCAAACGGAAGCGTGGACGACCCAAACAAACCTGGCGACGAACGGTGATAGCGGAAGCGAAAAGCTTCGGTAAAACATGGAGCGAAATAAAGCGCGTAGCTCAAAACCGAACGCGATGGCGGAGCACTGTGGACGCCCTCTGCCCCACGTGGGGGACATAGGAAATTAAGTCAAAAGTCAAAAAAGTAAGTCAGCATTACTTCGTGGTTTAACCCGCGTAATTCCCGATCTCGTAGGAATATCGAGATAAAAAGTAGCCTATAACACTCCCAATAAATCAATGTATTCTCATACCAAGTTTCATCAAAATCTGTCCAGTAGTTTCGGAGCCAAATATTATAAAGAGGAAAGATTTTATATTTTTGTTTGTAAAGAATAGGCTCCGAAATTACTGGATCGATTTTGATGAAACTTGGGATGGGGATACATTGATTCATTGGGAATAACATAGGCTACTTTGTATCCCGATATTCCTACGGGATCGGGAGTTACGCGGGTAAAACCGCGGAGCGCTGCTGGTATTATCGCTATCACTATATAGTATAAAATAAAGTCGCTCTCTCTGTCACTATATCCCTTTGTATGCTTAAATCTTTAAAACTACGCAACGGATTTTGATGCGGTTTTTTTAAATAGATAAAGTGATTCAAGAGGAAGGTTTATATGTATAATACATACATAATATAGCCGTGCGAAGCCGGGGCGGGTCGCTAGTAAAGATATAATTAAGTGTAGATTTGAACAACTCACTCAGTAACAGTTTCAATTCGTTTCGGAGTAGAAGGTATAGTAATTCCAGGATTATCCAAACTCTTCAATATATCGTAGTTAATTTTAGCACTGATTTTCTTCTCAGCTAGCATCTTGCCGACGGCTTCGCTCGCCGTCGCCGCGTTCAATGCTACCTTCTTTTTGTACGAACCTCGTACTTTTTTCTTGGTTTTGTTATCTTCTTTCTCTTTTGCACGTACTTCTTCTTTTACTGTAAATTTTTATAGAAGCAGATCACTACATAGTATAAAATAAAGTCGCTTTCTCTGTCCCTATATCCCTTTGTATGCTTAGATCTTTAAAACTACGCAACGGATTTTGATGCGGTTTTTTTTAATAGATAGTATAATACATGCATAATATAGCCGTGCGAAGCCGGGGCGGGTCGCTTGTATATTATAAAAAATAATTAGAGAATTGTTTGTTTTGCCTTGAAACAACTTGACCGACTTTTAAAACTAGGTATGAGGATACATAAAAACACGCAAAAACTACTGATCCGATTGCAATTAAACACCGTATGTAAGAAGATAGGTTCCCGTATAGTGGCTTTTTTATCCCGATATCGCATGAGATCTTGACTTTTCAGGCCAATGCTATTCTAAAAATGATTATAAATTGAAAGGTTATTTAGTTTTTTGTTTCTAACTAATAGGTATCTCTTCTTCTAGCCATAATCTTACCTCAAATCCTCTCCATCCTAAGGTTGCCTGGAAGAGACCGCTTTCAGCGGTAAGGCCGCCTATTGTGCCGCTGTTTTATCACTTCACTACATAGTATAAAATAAAGTCACTTTTCGCCGTCCCTATATCCCTATGTCCCTATGTATGCTTAGATCTTTAAAACTACGCAACGGATTTTGATGGTGTTTTTTTTAATAGATAGAGTGATTCAAGAGGAAGGTTTATATAAATATAAATATTTAAATATAAATAAATAAATAAATAAATATTTTCAGGACATATTACACATCGCCATCCAGCCCCAAGCTAAGCAACTTAATGCTTGTGTTATGGGTGCCAGATAACGGATAAACTACTTATATACTTTTTTTTTTGTAAATATATACATATTATACATATAGGAAACACCCAGAACCAGAAACAAGAATTTATGGTCAGCATAAATACTTGTTCCCGGCGGGAATCGAACCCGCAACCTTCTGCGTCGCAGTCGGGTGTTCGCCCGACGCGCCACAGAGGTCGTATATGTATAATACATGCATAATATAGCCGTGCGAAGCCGGAGCGGGTCGCTAGTTTTATATAATTTAAGTTAATTGTACTTTTTCTGTAATTTGTGTGGCAACAAAGCGTTATATCTATCTAATAGGTTTCGAAACTACTGGGCCGATTTTGATGAACCTTATTATAAAAATACATTTTATCCTTGGCCTTATTATGGAAAGCTGAACTCCTACGCAGGTAAAAGCAAGTTATTAATAATAAAAATAAAAAAACCAGCTAACTTTTCTGATCCTTCAAATATCCCGCATTGATCCGTCTCCACAGCAACGTCTTGTGTCTCGCTTCCTCCTCACTCATTATCATAGAAGTGATATATTCTTCGTCTTTCTCTCCCAAGTGCAATTCGTCTGCGGTATGTAGATCTTTTGTGTAACTCGTTTTGGGTTCCGGTTTCAGGAATTTGTCTTTGTCTTCAGCCTTATCTGTGCCAAGACCTATTACTGCTAAGTCTGGACCTAGAGGAAGGAAAATAGGCAATGATTTGCTATAGTAAAATATTAGAAAAAAATATTATATTCTATTATTTTTTATTTGGAATTTATTTTTTATTTTACTATTTTTATTGGAATTAAAGAACTTTTTTTTTTAATAGAATTTATGCTTATTCTATTCTAATATGTTTTAGAATATTATTAATTTGAAACAAAAAAAGTATCTTTAAAAATGATATGCATTTTTTACGAATACAGAGTATATAATAGTTACTACAAACTGCAAACTTGAATAACTCTATTTACCCCTATAGAGGTCAAATTTGCAAAAATCCTTTCTGAGTTGGCCCCTGCGTCTTAAAAGGAACCGCCTATGCAAAGTTTTGACGACCCAGTTGGCACAATGGTCACCATGCCGGACTGCCAAACACAGGGTTGCGGGTTCGATTCCAGTCTCAGACATGTATTTATGCTTAGATATTTGTCTGTGGTCTGGTTGTTTCTATGTATTATAAGTATATATTTACAAAAGAAAAGTATATAAGTAGTATATCAGTTGTCTAGCACCCATAACACAAGTCCAGTTACTTAGCTTGGGGCTAGATGGCGATGTGTGGAATGTCCTGCAATATTTATTTATTTTATACTCGTAGCTCTTGTAGTTTCAGAGATTCCGTAATGAGTCTTTTTCTCTTTTTATACTTACAGGAAACATTTTTGAAATGGCTCTTCATGAGCATCCCCTTAACTTAATTGAAAAATTCAAAGGTTCAATTCCTGGCTAGGATAACTAGTTTTTCTCAAAATCGGGCACGCAACTCCTTTCGCGATCTAAGGAACAAGGTGTTTTTTTTACATGGGCATGTAAAAAAATCACCTTGTATAATAGTAACTACAAACTTTAATGACCATTTTAACCCCTTTAGAAGTCGAATTTTTAAAAATTCTCTGTTAGTGCTCCCTGCGTCTTAAAAGAACCCCCATGCGAAGTGTCAGAAGAAAAATCGAAGCACTTTTAATTTTAGAGTTTCCCTGATACCTACTGATGAGTCTTTTCTCTTTTTGATTCAAGATAAATTTTTGAAAAGGGCCTTCAGGGCTTCATCCTAAACTTTATTTAAAAATGAACAAGTTAAACTGGCTAGGATAGCGACTTTAAAAACAATCTAATGATGCACTTTTAGTTTTTGTCAATGTTGAACGGTTGGGCACGCGACCTTTCAACATTTTTCGCTATCTCATAATGTTTAGGATGATGAAACACGGACAGACAGACGGACAAGAGTGTTATTAGGGTTAACTTTTTTACCCTTTGAGGTACTGAGCCCTAAAAAATCACCCTGTAATCACCACTTACCTAACCCCTTTTCAAGTTTCATTTTCTCGTTATTTATCCCTTCACCCTTGGCAATTTCTCCTATAATGTTGAGCGTGTCTTCCCTCGCGAACTCCGCCGCCTGCGCATCTTCTAACGCTAATGGATCATCTAATAATTCTTCTGTAAAAGCTGGAATAAACAAGTTTATCATTCAAACACTTATCTTTTCAATAAATAAATATTGCAGGACATTCCACACATCGCCATCTAGCCCCAAACTAAGTAACTAGACTTGTGCTATGGGTGCTAGACAACGGATATACTACTTAAATCTTTTATTTTGTAAATATTTACTTATAATACATAGAAACAACCAGACCACAGACAGATATCTAAGCATAAATATCTTGTCTGAGGCGGGAATCGAACCTACAAAACTGTGTTTGGCGACTGCCGGACTCGGCATGATGACCATTGTGCCAACTGGGTCGTCAATATGGTTCTCCCTTGGTGATCCTCCTCCTATCTGCTTCGTTATTGTTTCTTTTACTCTTGTAGATTTACGACCCAGTTGGCACAATGGTCACCATGCCGGACTGCCAAACACAGGGTTGCGGGTTCAATTCCCGCCTCAGGCAAGTATTTATGCTTAGATATTTGTCTGTGGTCTGGTTGTTTCTATGCAATATAAGTATACATTTACAAAAGAAAGGATTTAAGTAGTATATCCGTTGTCTAGCACCCATAACACAAGTTTAGTTACTTTGCTTGGGGCTAGATGGCGATGTGTGGAATGTTCTGCAATATTTATTTATTTCCTGTTTTCTTTGGTGAAACAAGTTTATGTGATTTTATTTGCGAATACGTGTCAATGGTGTTTTGTTAAACTTTCCGACTTCAAAAAAAGGAGAAGGTTCTCAATTCGTCGGGATATTTTTTTTTAATGTATGTTCCCCGATTACTCGGAGACGCCTAGACCGATTTGGAAAATTCTTTTTTTTTAGTTGTTTATCACTGTATGTTTTCCTATATGAATAAAAGAAATACATAAAATAAGGCAACAAACCTAATCTACTTAATGTGGGAGTGGAGACGGAGGCTCTGCCAGCTCTTCTTTTACAGTCCTTCTCTAACTGAACTTCTATCTCTTTCTGGAGCTCTGTTAGTTCCTTCTCGCCATCTTCTTCTTCCATTAACTGATATTGGGTATATACATTTGGGTTTCATTAATGGAATTCTGAGTATTAATAGTCGACGCGCAGGCAAACACTTGCCTGGACGGAGAAGGTCGTAGGTTCGATTCCTGCCTCGAACGAATACCTATTTACAGATTTTTATTTCTGTGTGTACATTAAGTACTAGCAGCGCACCGCTATTTCACCCGCGTAAATCCCGATCCCGTGGGAATATCGGGATGAAAAGTAGCTTATGTTTTTTTCAATGAATCAATGTATGTATTCTCATACCAAGTTCTATTAAAACAAGTCCAGTAGTTTCGGAGCCTCTTCGTTCAAAGAAAAAAAACTTTAGTATAAATAGTACGAGTATTCTTTGAAAGAGAGAAAGAAGAAAGAAAGACAAACATTTATTTGAAACAGGCACACGACAACTGTCTATCTTTATATTTCTATTATTAAACTTTCTTTAATTTCTATTTTTTTTTTTATTTTTTTTTTATTTTTTCTTTCTATTCATTGTTCGTATCGGTTGCCTGCGTCTGTCTTTCCTGACGTGTACAATTTGGGGGTCTTCAAGTCGAGTGAATAGGTATCTTCTAGGAAGGCGTGTTACATCTTAGGCCGCATCGTCACCTACCATCAGGCAGGTGTGATTCGCTGGTCAAACGCTGACCTATCATTTGTAAAAAAAAATATTGTATGGTCACTATAACACAAGTTTAGTTGCTCAGCTTGGTGCTAGATGGTGCTGTATGCAATGCCCTGTAATATTTATTTTACCTTTTGCAATCGTTCCTTATCCCGTTTCCTAGCCGCTCTAAACGCAGGCGGATCCTGATCCTCTTCCAAATCGACAGTCATGAACTCATCCAACGTAAGCGCACTAGACGGCGTCTCGCCGAACTCGAGCAGACGCTTCCTCAACGTCGACTCGTGAACTTTAACGATACGGACCACGTCGGCTGGCGTACGGCAGAAGTCGTGGAGGCGACCTGCTATTAACAAAGCTGGAAGGGAAAAACAATTAGAATTAAAACAAACCCGACTGTCATCCCTTTTTTTAATTTTAACTCCCTATCTATCACGGTATAACCTAGTGACAGACAGACGGACAGACGAACGGACAGTGAGGTCTTAGTAATAGATCAATTATCTACAGTAATATTAATAGGAAAGATTTTTTTTTTTATAACGAATAGGCTCCGAAACTATTGGTTCAATTTTGAAGAAACTATCTTCAAATTATCTCCAATAATATATTGAATCCTTAGGATTAAAATAGTCTAATCTTTATACTCATATTCCTACGAAAACGGAACTTACGCGGGTGAAACTGCAGACAACTGCTAGTATGTAATAAGTATGATTATATTCAATGTATTATATTCTAATTTACTAATTAAACAAAGATTAAAAACACGATTATTATATGTTATAATTATTCGGAGAAACCCATTTTTTATTCGGTTTCTTGTTTATCAAATGCATAATACATTAATTGTCTAAAATATTTCTGAAACATTGACAAAATATCAAGGTTTAATATTTACTTAATTTATATTTTATAATAGCTACCAACCTAATCAGCC
Source organism: Idaea aversata (assembly GCA_907269075.1). Classification (NCBI taxonomy): domain Eukaryota; kingdom Metazoa; phylum Arthropoda; class Insecta; order Lepidoptera; family Geometridae; genus Idaea; species Idaea aversata. The sequence continues at coordinate 6,050,884 of OU026100.1, forward strand.
CTTGTTACCACTTTAAGAGGAAAGGGTACCGGCTTTCTCTCCATACAAAGACAAACGTAGTCGACTGTTTTCTCAGTAAGAGTTAAAAAAAAATATATATATAAAATAAGACATAGGAGCATGGTCATGGCAATTATAAGTTTTATGCTATTCAAGGGAGGAAACAGTCGACTAAGTTTGTATGGAGAGAGAGAAGGTACCTTTTCTCTTAAAAGTTAAATTTTTAAAAATCCTTAGTGTTCAACTACGACCTAAAACGAACCCCAATGTAAAGTTTCAGACTCGTAGTTTTTTTTAGTTTTAGACATTTCTTGAAGAAAGGGCGCATGTGTCTAGAGGATTAATTAGTATGAATGCAGAGGGATGGAGGAGAAGAGGACGACCTTAGAAAAGATGGATGGACTTGTGGCGAGGCTTCACATCGCCACCAACAGATGGCGGGTTATATGATCGATGGATCGTAGATACTAGATTGCGCAAGCGAAGTTTTTCTATGGATAAGCTCATATACAAGTTCCAACAAAACATCGTTGGGCCGCGGCCTACCGGGCATTACACCTGCCGGGTGGAAGACCTTCCCTTTTGAGGTACATACCACCAAACACCTCCAAACTGGTGACCACTCATATGAAATACGAGACAAGTGTAAACAATGAGATGTTGGCTAATAGAGCTAAATCGAAGAAGACGATATACTGCGCCGATCCTTAACAAATTGGGACAAGGTAGGTAGAATATTTTGGTAAGGTAATGTACAGTTGTGTACTTTTGCATAATGTAACCTCAAAATATAAGATACAAGTTAATTTTAAATGAAGTAGTACAAAGCGTATTAAGAAATCAATGAACCGCTCTTATTTACTTCCTGCTAAATAAAAGGTGGTTGTCAGTGAAATTAATTTCAGAAGGTTGGTTTTATTAAGAGTTAGTTGGTAGATAAAATTAAAACCAGTATGATTAATTAGAAAGAAAGAATTTTAGGAACTAGTTAGTAGGAACTAGTAGTAAACATAATATTATAGTAAAACAAAACAGTCATTTTTGCGACAGCTGTAAGAGCTTTTACGGTTTACCACGCGTCTCTGGACTGGACCCCTGCAGAATCCAAAAAGCAACTGTGGGCTGCCAAAACCCTCCGCCATCGGACTTCATCGCATCCACGGAAGCCCTGCCAACTGGTAACGAGCTGCAGTGGCCAATCTGGAAGTCCCTAAGTCACCTGTGGCCGCTCAGTTACTCAAAGTGTCCGATGAGCAGTAACCCCACCTAGCCTCTGCAGACCAACTATGGTCTGCAGAGGCTAACCTGGGTTTAGTGGGTGGGGTTTCTCCTCATCAAACACTTCGAGTAACTAAGCGATCGTCGTCGCGATGCACTGCAGAAGATCTTAGCAGGCCAACAAATAATGCGGTTACCGTGGCTTTTGGGCGAGGGTGTTGCAGCTGAACTATCTTGAAGCCTTGTTGACACGAAGAAGCGTAGATTTTTGGAGTAGGTAAGTAAGTAGGATATATGAAGAATATTAGTAAATTTTTTGGAACAAGTGACATATTTTTACAGATTTTTTAGAGTAGGTAACGTCCGAATACTTAAAGGCTCTCTATCTTAAGTGGCGATTAAATTGACATTTAAGTGTCATGTTTAAATAGGATAGGAGGAGCGTTTTAAATATTTAGGGTACCCTAAATTTTGAGAGTTGTTTGAGTATTTTGGCATAAGTATAGTAAGTAGGATATTAGTAGTAAAGGACGTTAAGGCACGAAATTATATGACTTGTAATAGTATGAACTCACCAGCGCCGCAAATACCGGAAGGTCTCCTCCCAGAATGTATGGAATCCCTCTTCATTCGTTGTACCAGTCGGAGTGCCGTCATGCTGACTTCGTGCTGTTTGTCTTCGAACTGGAGTTGTGATGCGAACCGGAGGATGTACAGGCAAGGGTCTGGAACATTTCGTTTTGGAAAGTTAGAGGATGTTAAAGTCTTGACTGATATATCAACGCTCAGCTGATGAGGAAAGGTACCCGGTCGCTTCTCCATACAAACGTAGTCGACTGTGACACTAGCACAAATATTTTTGTTGCAATAAACCTATAACTGCCATGATCATGCTCCTATGTCTTGATTTTTTTATTATTTATTATTAGGAAGTAAGAGTCTTAAAAAACAAAAAAATTATACATAAAAATAAGACATACGGGCATGGTCATGGAAGTTTTAGGTTTTATGGCACAAAAATATTTGCTCTATTGTCATTATCCAGCAGGGAGGAAACATTCGAATAGTTTGTATGGAGTCAAAATATTATGGTATAGAGGTACAGATAGCTTTTATGTACGGTCGGGGTCAGAATTACAGACCCATAGTAGAGTTCTAAAATGACTATTATTGGAACGTTTTTATTCTAATAATATTTATTTAACAAAATCAAGAGTTAATAGACTTTAAACTTGAACTCGAGCAAGACCTTAGAATCATGCTTGAGTTAAAAACATTCTAATAATAGCAGTTTTGGAGCTCTACGGTGGGTCTGCAATTCTGACACCGACCGTTTGAGCATTCGCTCAGAACGGATTTTGAGAAATTTAACTACTTATCGCGGACAAAGTCGCGGATAGAAGCTAGAGATTTATATCTCTGTTAACGGACGATGTCCCAAGAAATGATATTTTTGAGACATTTTTTGAGATTTAATCGGACCATAGAAGATTCTTATGCTAAAATGAAACTTTTAACTTTGTGATTTTTTTAATGTGAGAAACGGCGCGAGTCCTTACTCAATGCGGATAATATTTAAATATTTAAAAGCATTTGTTTAATTTAAAAAGTCAAGGTGATAAGGTTAACTTAATCGCGCTATTTCAAGAACATAAATAAATTAATTTAACTGTTTGAGTTAATAATTAATAATATTTTTAAGAAGCCTATTATGTGATAACATAACAATTATTATACATCATCGCTCGTACCACAATGATGTTTGGAGAGTGTGTTCTTCGTGAATTCTTTTTAATACCCATACAATATAATTTAAAAACTTGTAGCTACCCATTTCTATGCGAATAAATTCTTTGATGGGAATCTCGGGTGCAACACACGATGCCCTTCATCGCTATTTTGCTGTCAAATTAATGTCAAATAAAAGCAAAGTCTTAAACAGCACAAGTAAAGGGAAAATTCCGAAATATAAAAAAATTAAAATTAAGGTAAATTTTGTTAGTTACAAGTTCTCGCTAAAATTACAATTTGCCCATTATATTTGTATCGTGTTGAATAAGGACCTTGATTTTTGTCCAAAAGGGACTATAGACCTCAGTATCTGGTATAAATTTCAACTTGCTAGGTTCACACGTTCCTGAGAAAATCCGTGGTGACACACGGACAGACAGACAGACGGACAAGAAATTGATCTTAAAAGGGTTCCCTTTTTTACCTACCGTTTGAGGTACAGAAACCTAAAAATAAGGAAATTCAAGGAAATTTTAAGATTTGGCAACACCATCATTTGCAGTGGATTCTTAAATATATACTGGTGTTGCCACATCTTGGAATTTTTTATTGAATTTATTGATTTGACGACCCAGTTGGCACAATGGTCACCATGCCAGACTGCCAAACACAGGGTCGGGGGTTCGATTCCCGCCTCAGACAAGTATTTATGCATATTTGTCTGTAGTCTGGTTGTTTCTATGTATTATAAGTATATATTTACAAAAGGAAAGTATATAAGTAGTATATCCGTTGTCTAGCACCCATAACACAAGTCTAGTTACTTAGCTTGGGGCTAGATGGCGATGTGTGGAATGTCCTGTAATATTTATGATAGCGACTATTGATTTTAGTATGATTTTGTTAATAGAAAAACGTTATTTCAAGTTGCTAGATTGACTATGGCAGCGACTTGTTTACCAAATCAATTTGACTACTGTTATTTTACGTTTTAATATTTTAAATGTTTAAAAATTCATAAGTTCCTATCAAAGTGATTGAAACAATTTACTATTAATTTTAAAGATTACTATTGAGCCCTTAATTATTTATTTAGATTTTAAAGATAGAAAAGTGACGTCACGTCTGTCAAACTTGTTGCCAAACTCCACCACCGCCTATAAAAGCACGGGATCTTTTGCTGCTCAGTCTTCGGTCGGTAAGGTGGTTGGGTTCGACGATGCATAAAGTAAGACCATTTCATATTTTTGATACAGTGTATTATTGTCTAGTTTGTTGAAGTTAACAGTTGTTGCTAATATTCTAAATAGTTGTTGATTTAGTAATAAAAGGTCAAGTGTGGTTCGCTTGGCCGTCCACGTCAGTGGTTTATGTTGGAACCATTTTATCATGTTATTTACCCGTTGTTTGTGTTGTGTACCTATTACCATTAGACTAAACTACCAAAAGATCTAGCTTCTCTTGTCAGAAGCACCTTTTCTCCAACATTTATATTATTACAATTTACAATTAATCAATTTATTTTTACAATTTATTTATATTTTTTTGGGTAGGGTTTGGGGTTCTAGATATTATACCTAAAAGGGACAACATGGTTGTTTTTACACACAGTACACGTATACCTAAACTAGCTTTTGCCCGCGAATTCGTCCGCGTAAGATTAGTATAGATTGGACCGAGGAATCACATCCCCCGAGAAATCGAGAACCCCCCTATTTCACCCCCTAAAGGGTAGAATTTCGAAAAATCCTTTCTTATCGGATGCCTACGTCATACAAAGAACACACACAGGTCTCTACGATCAGCGGTTTAGGCTGTGCGTTGATCCGTCAGTCAGTCAGTCATTCAGGACAAAGCATTTTATATGTATAAGAAGATAGATGATTTATTATAAAAATATAATACAACATTTGTATTCTTAACATTAGAGTGAATTGTAATGAAGTAGGTACTTTATAAAAGACTTGCAATACGGAATTCAAGACGATATAAAAGGAAGTAATTATGCGTATAGCATACTTAAACAAAGTATCCGTACACCTGAGTGACCAGACCATTAGGTAATATACTACTTAGATTTATAAATAGTAGGTAAGTTAATAAACTTTTTCATCCCACCTATTAAAAATTTGCAAAATTGAAGATTTTATTTGAATCGTTTCATTGTACCCCGCGGCTTTTTCAGATGAAAACTATTGATAGTGAAACTATCGATAGTTTCACTATCAATAGTTTTCATCTGAAAAAGCCTATACCTACTATCGATTGTCCTATTGATACTATCGATAGCTCGAAACGAGGCAATACTATCGATAGTATTGTTGCTCGTAAATAAACAAACTATCGATAGTATCGATTATTTAAGACTATCGATAGTATCGATTATTTAAGACTATCGATAGTATCGATTATTTAAGACTATCGATAGTATCGATTATTTAAGACTATCGATAGTATCGATTATTTAAGACTATCGATAGTATCGATTATTTAAGACTATCGATAGTATCGATTATTTAAGACTATCGATAGTATCGATTATTTAAGACTATCGATAGTATCGATTATTTAAGACTATCGATAGTATCGATTATTTAAGACTATCGATAGTATCGATTATTTTAGACTATCGATAGTCTGCCAATTTGCAACATTATTTGGTATATTTTAACAGTTGGTAATGTACAGTCGGAATTAGAAATGAATATCCAACGGTAGAGCTGCTATTATTAGAATATTTTCAACTCAAACTAGATTCTAATTCAAGTTTATTCTTCGCGAGCAAAAATACTATCGATACTATCGGTTTTTAATGAACTATCGATTATTCAGCGATAGTCGACCATCAAACGGCAAAGTGCCCAGGGTCCTGTAATCGATAGAGGGCTAGTTCCTGCCAGATCATTAAACGATAACCGATATTGATTAGGTACCGAAAAACTTTCCATACTGAAGCCAAGTGAGTATACCCCGAAAAATAAAACACTGGAGTTTTCAAGTCTTATAGATAATTCTAACCAAGCATGCTACATCCTCGACCAAATCGTTGCCAAAGTGGAGTAGGTAAAGTCAACAAAATGCAAGAACGTTTGTGTTACTTACCTACTGAGAAACAGGAAGATTTCAACGTTAAATTATCAAAACGATTCATAATTGCCAATGCAAAAATTGATGTCAATTAAAATTATTTGAACATAAAAACAAAGGGGATTTACTACTAAGATTTTTAAACGTTTACCTAAACTTGTTTGTTTAAATACGACCTTTCTAACTTTTTATTTATTAGTAATTTTAAAAGTGTAGAACAGAAAACGTAACTTTCTTTTTATTTTACCTACTATTTTTAAAGTAAAATGTTAACTTTTTTGAAATCGGATTTTTATCTAAACTAGTGCCGAATTGATCGATAATTTTAATTATTTCTATAAAACATCACAAATGCAAATTTCGTAAAAAAAATAAGTTAAGACACTGTTCAACGATTGACGGTCCCCCTATGCTAACACAGGGGAACCGTCAATCGTGAAATAAATCTTGACAGGGGGACCTTTTACCGCAGGGGGGCCGTTAGGGGGACGGTCAATCGTGAACCGAAATTTCGGTAGTCCGAACACCGATGCTTGGATTTTTTTCTTCAAAGTTTTTAGATTTTTCTCTAAAACTAAAAGATACTGAACCTGTTACATAAGACAACAATATATTATGTATGCATGACCACGTACCTACCTACACTTTATGCATGCTAGGTACTAATTTCATGAAAATAAACATTCTTATAAGTATATTTTTTTTATTAAACTAAAGTTCTAAATGACTTCCTTATTTACAAAGTACCTAATGCAACATTGTATCAACAATCAAGATTGTATAAATTAAACATTAGCTTTTTTCTCAATTCGTAAAAGGGTATACAGGGTGGTCAATTCAATTCAAGAAATCAAGACATTTATTGCAAAGTAATGTACAGTATGGGTCATAAGTAAATGATCAGTTTGCTAAAATCTATATATATAAAAGAGAAAATCACTGACTCACTCACTGACTGACTCACTCTTCACGATATCTCAGAAACTACAAGTGCTAGGAGTCTCAAATTTTGCATGGGGGTTCCTTTTATGACGTAGGTGCTCACTAAGACGGGATTTTGCGAAATTCGACCCCTAAGGGGGGAAAATGGGGGGTCGAAGTTTGTATGGGACAACGTGATTCCTTTGTCTAATCTACTTCAAATTTTGCATAAACATACTTTAACAGAATTAATGGAACACGTGTTTCGTATTTTATTGAAATTCATCCCCTAACGGGGTTAAAAAGGGGTAGAAAGTTATTTTGAGCGTGATTTGCTTCCAAGTTGATATCAATACTCTTTAGTGCTTTTGATTAGATTGGTAAGACGTCACCTCAAGCTGACAGCAGCTGATGTTAACGTAAAACCAAAGAGGTTAAAAACTTCAAACATTGAACTGAAAAAAAAGGTGTCTTGCCATTTAGTACTGGGAACTTGACATAGTATTTTTTGCGCGATATTTTTGAGAACCATACCTATCGATAGAGGATATTACGGCAAATGAAGTATGCCTTTACACCAAATCTCATAAGCGTCTCGGAAATGGGGTATTTGACCAAACGTGATGTCTTAAGATTTTTCAAAAGTGCGCTACAAATAATGCTTTCTAACCAAACTTCTAAACCATCTCGGAGACGGGATATTTGTTGAAACATGTGGAACTGTTATAGAATAGCCACTGAATGGCTTTTTAAAAAAAGATTATGTTGTGACTAAATAGAAAATGTTTTATTAATAATTAGGATTTAGTAAAAAACTAGGAAATAGAAATTATGATAATTATGAAAAGCCGTCTTTCAGCAGTCGCGGCTGGATTGAGACTGATGAGCTAATGATGGCTACTGTTGCTGAGGTAGCAGTAGTCAGCTTATGTACCTACATGTGAGGGGATTTCCGAGACGCTTTAAAGATCTGGTGTGAAGGCATTATTTATTTGTTTCTATCGATAGACATGGGTCTTAAAGTGCATCACGGCCTTTTTAAGTTACTGTATCTGTTGTGTCCAAAGGCCTTTTTCCTACTGCATGACGTTCACGGTCACAGTTCGCGGTCTTCCATTTTCTTTTTTATTCGTATTGGCTCCATAGAATTTGACGTTCGTATTTCTTGATTGGCTCCTCGAACTGCATACAGCCAATGTCATGTAAATCTGGATGCAATCCGTGGTAAAGGGATTGCATAAATAAAAACCTGGCTTGGATACCTTCTCCAAAACGGTAGGAGGTACCTTTATGTGAAGAAAGCTAAAGGCGTAAAGTAAAATAAATCTAAAGATACAAACTGAATAAAGTATTGAGTAAAACCATGAGCATAAAAAATAGATATAGGTACCTAGGTAGGAGTAAGCAATGAAAATACAATCTATACTAACTATATACTTATCTATACTAATATTATAAAGCTGAACAGTTTGTTTGTTTGTTTGTTTCAACGCGCTAATCTTAGGAACTACTGGTTCCAATTGAAAAATTACTTTTGTGTTGGATAGTCCATTTATCGGGGAAGGCTATTTTTTATTTTGATATTTCCACGGGATCGGGACTTACGCGGGTGAAACCGCGGGGCGCAGCTAGTAATACTATAAACAAGTATTGGAGTTACGACCTTCTTCTAAAAGACGTTACACATAAACATAAATACTTGAATTAAAAAAAAAAAAAAAAGTTCTCAGTGTGATTATTATTTGTCAACATGTTAGCTATGTGTTTAGTTGTGTGAGTGGTATAAGCCGGCACCTGCTACACCAACCGACGACGTGGGTTCAATCCGCAGGTTACGTTGTTATAATGTTCAAATAGTGCTGCACAGGATTGTAAACGTTACGGCGGGCAGAGACTTTTGACCGTGGATTGTACACAAGGATCTTAAAATAGGTTTAATTAAGTAACAATAACTTATCCATTACAGGCATGCAATATATTAAACTTATATATACTAAATGAATATTTTTATAATATTAAAGGTAGGCAATTCAAAAATATTGTTACCTTTGTATGTAATATGCAATATACCTTTGTTTCTTCATAAAATTCAGACAGACTATAAAAGGTTTTTACAATGAGCCATTTTTTTTTGGACTTCAATATATTATTATTAGTAAATTTAAAAGACACAAGGGCAGGGTCAGTCAGCAAAGGCTGAAGGTAACAGGTGCATATTTTAAAGTTGTATTTTTTATAGAACGGTTCAGTAATTGTTAATTATTCTGGTTGATATCACTAAAGCTTTCGAAGTGTTCGTTATTCCACGCAGAATAACCAAAAAGTATTGAACCGTCATTAAAAATTATTAAAACTTTAAAATATGCACCTGTTACCCACGGTCTTTTGCTGACTGTACTAGAACCGCTGCGCTGTAATAATCCATTATTTTATTTCAGAGCGCCATGAGGGCGGGTTGTATTGGAATGCGCTCTGCCATCGCGTCTGCCAGGTATTAAAATTTTAGTGGTTAATCCATAAGATAGAAACTAACATAGCTCAAATCGATTAATGAATATACTTAACTAACTAGCTGCGCCCCACGATTTCACCCGCATAAGTATCGATCCCGTGGTAATATCAAAATTTAAAGTAGCCTAGCCTTCCTCGATAAATGGACTATCCAACACAAAAAGATTTTTTTCTATTCGAACCAGTAGTTCCTGAGATTACAAACAAACAAACTCTTATTTCAGCCAGCTTGCGGCAGCAGGTGTGATGTTTTGGACTTCCATTATTCCACCAAAAACAGCGAAGGGGGCATTCGTTTGCCAAATAGAAAAGGGTTTGGTCAGGTCTATTATAAGATTATGCCCCCGCAGAATAGCAGATTTACCCCCGCGAGGGTAATTACCCCCATGTAAGGAACGACTGCAACATAAACGACGAATTGAGAAACTCATTTCTAAAAAGGAAAAGTCATTTCATAATCATACATAACAGGTAGGAAATTTGGAAATATTCAACGGAATATTTTACTGATTATGCTAAAGATAAACCAGTTTAAGTACTTAAAGGACGTTTTAATAACCTAGTTTTCTATAAATAAAATTGATACCACCGATGAACGAACAGATAAAGTGGCCTGTGATTGATACCAAAGAGGTTTAAATTACATTGAAATAAGACTCACTTAGATTAATCTGGGGATTATAACACCCCGTCGTTTTTGCGTTGGGGGTTAAAAATTGCTATTACCCAAAATTTTGGGAAATTTTCCTAAATCTGCTGCTTATAATGTTGTAGCCATATCCTGGAAATTAGTTAAATTTTCATTAAATTAGGGTAATGTTCTCGAAGTTTGAATTAAAATAATTATTTTATTTTCTTGCAATTATTTTTCTATTTTGGTAATGTCCAGGGCGTACCTACAAGTATACATAAGAGGTGTTAATTACGTACATGGTTTTTGACACTCTGTTTTGGCGGCTTCGATATGTCTATTAACTCCATACAAATCACAAGTTTGGAGGCACGAACTAGTGATTTCTATCAATTCCACAAATCAATTTCATTGATAATTACCACAGTCATTTCTAACGTTAAAAACAACGTTTTAACGTTACCAAAGACATTTTACATAGAGTTAGCAATAAAAATACCAAATTATTCTTGGAAATACCCTAATGAAATCAAAATAATGTATGTACCTACCTAGTACTTGCCAAACACATTAATTAAACAAACTAATTGGATGGGTAAGCACGCAATGTGGAACAATAAATCTAGTATAAAATCTAGTAAAAATCTAAGATTTCATTAATGTCTAGTGATTTTACACTCGGTTAATTTTTAAAACAATCAGATAATTAATTCTAGTTTCCTAGATGAGGGAGCCGGGTTTTCTTATTTAAAACTAAACTTGTACTATTATAATGTGGCATTTATCAGTGACAATAATATTAAAGGGAAAGTTTAGTCTAGGTCTGGCTCTGATTCCAATCTTCTGTTTTATAATATTTTAGTCTTCGTTTTCGATACAAAAAATAAATAAAAAAATAAACATCCTAAAATTAAAAAAACTACAAATAAATAACTTAACTTAACTATTACAATATATATTCTGTGTACATATACATATAATCTAAACTAATAAGCGGAATCGCTGTCCCATTCCATTCCTTGTAAGCTCTACAGCAAAAAGGCATTATAATTATGTACATTGCACCGAAACTGTACAATGAACTAGATTCGAAGTTAAGAATTTTAGCACTAAACAAATATAAATTAAAATTGCTAGTCATTAATTGGATTAAGGCTTTGGATTATGATGGTACAGAATGTCTATTGGACTAAATTTTAGGTTACAGTCATCTTTTTTGTATGCATTATCGTGGTTTGAATTTGCTTCTGTACCCAGACTCTTAAGAGACTGGGGTCACGGGAGCATGCTAAGATACCTAATATGTTTGTTTAGATTTACTTATCTTTTATTTTATATTTACTTTTAATTATGCACATTAGCAATATTTTATATGTAATATATAAAGGGGGAACTGTAGTCCCGGGCCACAGCTCACGCTATTCCGGGAAGCAGGGCCACATTGTATTAGATTATTGTTTTTATTGTGCCAATATTATTATTATTATTAAACATTCTTCTTGTTTGTTTATAACGCTTTAACGCCAGTGTGAGGCTGTCAATTTCCATACAAAAAGCGGTAACGTTTTCCCCCCACAAACGAAGTCCGATTTTGATAATTTTTGAAAATGTTCTAGATCTAATGGAAAACTAGGTTTAACCGTTTTTATTCTAAAAGAAATATTGCCTAAGATAAAAGTAATTAGTATCTGAATATCTATAATTTTGAATTAAAAACTTCATCGAGCGTTTCAATTGTTTTTTAATAGATTAACTGAATTACCAAAAAAGAAAAACGTATAAACCTAGAATAAGATGCATTGAATTAAATGAGACCAAAATTTCATTTTGTGAAGGATAAAGGAGGTAAAATCGTTACGGCCCGCAACATTATTTGAAAGCAAAAAGAAGGCAATTACGTCCGAACTTAAACTCTATCGCACGATACGGGTCATATTTGAAAATACCTACTCGCGCCGCGTATCGAAAACTCATGATCCTCTTAAGCTCCCGAACTACTGGGCTGAATATGATGAAACTTGGTATGAGGATACATGGATTCCTTGGGTGTAACAGAGGCTACTTTTAACCCCAATTATATTCCCACGGTATTGCTACTAATACCTATTAAACGTAAAAGTTCATTTGTACAGTATGGGTCATAAGTAAATTATCAGTTTGCTACAAGAATACTATCAACAAGTACTGGAGATACGAGCTTCTTCCAATAGACGTTACACACAAACCTAAATACTTGAATTAAAAGTACTCAGTGTGATTATTATTTTCAACATGTGAGCTATGTAATATGTAATGTAGTTGGCCGAGTGGTATAAGCCGCCACCCGCTACACCAACCGACCTGGGTTCGATCCACAGGTTACGTTGTTATAATGTTCAAATAGTGCTGCATAGGATTGTAAACGTTACGGTGGGCAGATACTTTTGACCGTGGATTGTACGTACAGTCGGCTGCACAATTGCAGCCCCCGGTAGAGTTCTAAAATTACTATTATTGGAATGTTTTCATTCTAATAATTTTTGTTTGATGAATTGATAAGTTAGAAGACTTTAAACTTCAACTAAAGCAGGTGTCTAGAATCTTGCTTGTGTTGAAAACATTCTTATAACAGCCGTTTTGGAGCTCTACGGTGAGTCTGCAATTATGCAGCCGACCGTACCTTAACAGTACGAGCGATTTTTATTTTTGTACAGGGAGTGAGAATAGCTACTTTTAATACGGGGAGCTTAGTTTAGACCTTACCTAAAAAAATTTTTAACATATTTTATTTTATTTAATCAGGTAAGTATATTATGTACCTACATGAGAAGTTGGCCATTAAGATGTATGCATGACTAAAACATTTTTTATCACCCCACACTGTAGAGCCAGTAACATCCAAATGAAATAATATAGGTATTATCAGAATACCTTTGCCACTCCGAATGTCTGATACTTATCTGATTTCCACACGATATTTTCCATCACAAAAAAGGCAATGTATTCGAAAAATAAATGTTTTTCCCATTTTAAAATGTTCCATTGTAACATAATTCCCAGCGCGTTTTAAATTATAAATACCAGAAAATAAACGAGTTGTTTTACGCAATAGTATCGTCTGGAAACGAGGCAAAAATGTATGTTAACAAAGATATTTCTAAACCAAATGTACGCAGATAGCTATAGTTCTAGACGATTAGTTAGGAATCTAGACTCTTTAGACGTAAGAATTTTGTTATTTAACCGGACAATAGACACGTTAAGAGGAAAGAGTACCGGGGGCTCTATCCATACAAACTTTTACAAACGTAGTCGACTGTTTTCTCCCTGGATAATGAGACTAGAGCAAATACTTTTGGTGCATAAAACTTATAACTGCCATGACCATGCCCCTATTTTTTGATATTTTTAATATTTTAATTTTTTTAATTTTATTTTCTATGATAATTAGAAAATGAAAAAAACCAAAACATAGGGGCATAGTCATGGCAGTTATAGGTTATGTGGCACAAAAATATTTGTGCTAGTGTCATTTTCCAGGGAGGAAACAGTCGACTACGTTTGTATGGAGAGCGCGCAGGTACCCTTTCACCTTAAGAGCATCACTTAGCAATGAAATGGAATGGAATTTTCGTTTCGGGACTTAGCTGTTTGTATCCTTTATATTGCAATATAATAAATGGGACGACTTTGTGAATGGAAAATATTTATATGTGGGAATATCTGGATAAAAGTCCAGCATATCCATACCACCCTAAAACTTAACTTATATTTAATAAAATATTATCTATAGGAAAAGTATTTTTGTAGTGCACAAATTTCGGTATGTTTTAAGCACATTAAAATAAAAAATACTGTTTTTTTTTATTTTGGAGCTAACTCAAAAACTTTCAGAGCTTTAACCATTTAAGTGTTTCTAACAAAACGACGAAGTCCATGGACACAATACTAGCGCCAGCGAGTTTAATAGCGCGCTCTAAATGAAGGTACCTACGTGTCACTGTGTGTATCAATACTGAGATACCCAATAATTTAGAAATTGCAGGAAGTTTTTCACATTAAGTTTAGGTTTTTTTTTATTTATTTTTTTGCGTAAATGTACTCCACTGCCGACATATATTCAGCAGAAAAAAATGTGCACTACAAAAATACTTTTCCTATGTTAGTCTGAAGGGATCTATTTTATATGGGTCTGTACTTATTTATAAGGCTGTTACCTGAAATAAATGATTTATTTATTTATTATACCGAGTTTCATCGCAATCGATGCCAGTAGCTTGTAAAAAAGTTTTTGCTGCGTTTCATCCAAAACTAACGCGAAGCCATAAAGAGCCATAAAGTTTCGCATTTTAATTATTAACTTTTTCTTTAATATATAGCCATAAGAGCCAAAAAAAAATTCGCATATTTTTCTTTATAATTTCTCAATTTATTGTTTTGGAACTTCTACTACAAAATATCCTGGAAAATGTAAGTATTCATATTTAGTTTTTAGTTCCGAGCCTAGTCCCAAAACACAAAATGCAATTTGCGAGTGACACCATTCATAAACCACGACAAGTGTTTCGCGTCTACACGACGCATCATCAGGATTGGACTCCGACCGCGCTATTTGGGCGCCAAACGTTAGATACGAAGTCGCTCCCCGAGATGTTGCCTCGCTGAACGCTTGAACAAGAGACTCTGTCCCCCCTTATTCCAAAACGAGGTTTAGGGATAGTCCGAGATGTAGCTTTAAACCTTAGATTTAGACACATATATACTCGTGAACTATAGTCTAAACACTATCCCTATAGATTAAATAGGGAACTATAGTCTAAACACTATCCCTTTAGATTATATAGGGATAGTGTTTAGACTATAGTTCACGAGTAAATCTGTATCTAAATCTAAGGTTTAAATCCACATCTCGGACTATCCTTAAACCTCGTTTTGGAATAAGGCGGTTCAAGTTTGCACATTGCATTTTGTGTTTTGGCACTAGTCTGGGAACTAAAAACTAAATATTAATACTTCAATTACAGATATGGAGTTCCGAAAAGTAACGCCGGATTCAATCAACTATCCTGGAAAGGAAATTGGGTAAATATGACGTTAGATAATTGGTAACTGCATAATGAATGATTTACCTACTTTCTAGTGTTAGAAGTCGGTCGGATGTAACTGAAACAACGTGAAAGCGAGTTACGAGAGAAATGGTAATATTTTTACTGTTAATTGAAAACGATTATGTAGCTCTGTTTGATTGTTTTGGATTAATATTATAGGCGAAAGTCGTGTTTGTTGACTCCAACGCGCTACTCGCTCGACTAGTTTGGATAAAAAAAAACAGGGCAGATACAATCGTAGAGATCTGAAACTTGGAGGGTGTGTTCTTTGTACGACGTAGGCATCATCCGACAAGAAAGGATTTTCCGAAATTCTACCCCTGAGAGGTGAAAAAGGGGGCAAAGTTTGTATGGAACAATGTGATTTCATTTTCACCATCCATTCAGTCCATTTTCGACTTCACGAAGACACGGGCAAAAGCTAGTTAACAATAAAAATATTGCCTAAAAAATAATAAACATGAAAATAACCTAATTTTTTTAACAACATAGGTACTCAAAAATTGACTTTTTTTGTTTTTAGTATTTGTTATAGCGGCAACAAAAATACATCATCAGTTAAATTTCAACCTTCTAGCAATCATGGTCCATGAGATACAGCGTGTTGACAGATGACTCTATCCCTTTCCCCCGCGCGCCGCGAAATGGCCGTTTTAACTATTTTATGTAATTAAAAGACTCACATCTATTTTAGTGAAAAACCATCTGTACTACCTTATGGGATTTGATGTAAAGTTTATGAAAATATAAATTTTGTACTTGTTTTTTCTTTACAATCGTCGTAAAATTGAAAAAGCCCAAAAAAATGGCGATTTTTTTTAGATATATCACTCTAATCGAAGTGTATGACAATACAAAGCATTTCTCCACCTTTACGACAGTAGGAATATAATTCTATGGATTTTAACGGCTGATACCCAAAAACTGTTTCTAAGACACCTCTATCGCGCGTCTGGTCTTACCATTTTGCCTTAAAAAGTCGTATAAAATCTGACAACAAAACCTTCACCTTAAGAGCCCGTTGATTTCCGGTTTCCGCCATTACCAAGGATTATTGGTCATTAATATATTAGTGCATACATAATGAACTAAATTATAGACGTTGTATTTTAAATTTTAGATGAAGAGAATAGAGTTTATTGTTGTTAAAATTATTTAAAAAGGGATTATGTAAGGCATGATATAAAGAAATAAGTATTTATTTAAGTGCATGCACTAAATCATTTTAAGAACATAATTTAATGACTGTCTAATACCTATATTTTAGAGTTTAAGACAGGTAAGTACTATTTTCTTAGAATACCTATAAAGACACCTTAGCAGAGCATCTTCATCTATATACAGAGTAAAAAATTTATTAGGGCTTTCAGGGCTATACCCTTAACTATAAGAAATAGCGAAAAATGCTGAATGCATGCCCGATTTTGACAAAAACTAAAACTGCATTATTATATTTTTAGAAAAGTCCCTGTATTTTTAGAAAAGTCACCATTACCCTGGCCAGGCTGGACCGATTACGATGTAACTTAGATATGTTCATAAATATATACGAGGACAAGATAACTTTGTGTATCTTACAACATACACCCGTTTAGGGTAAACCAACCAAACATTTTACGAAATTATTCACAAATTGCTTACATGGCGGACTTTGACAATAAAACAAAACTGCACAATTAGCGCATAAAACATGATACCTGTAACAAAACTCGAAACAGCCCAAATATTTCGACCGCAGACCGTTTAATGGCCACTTAAAATTTTATATATTTGCGAAACGATATCAAAGAATATTCGGTGATCCGGTTTCTTATTTTTGTTTATTACAGTTTCATCAGAATATACACGAATTCATATATTTAACTTGTTAATATCAATGTTACAATCATTAGTAAAATTTTACCTTCAATCTTACGATAAATTTGTTTATCTAAGAAAATGATAGATGAAAATGCAATCATCAGTGACCCAGAGATAATAGTAGATTGTATAATAAGGGGTTAAAATAATACTTTTTACGTGAGAGCGTTATTTAGAATCCAGAGTGAATGATTCCATTATTTTATTTAGAATCCTAAACGCAACGAGGGCTTCAAAGTACTTACGTACGTACCTATAATAAAAATATATTAATTCCGAGTAAATACTCTACTTTTTATCTCCCTCTTTGAGTAAACGGGATATATAGAACTTACTTTTTAATAAAATATGTATTTATTAATAAACGAACAACTAAAAACTGATCAGGATTTATTGTGTACTTAATTGATTGTGTATCACATTTTTTACGTCAATTAAACATAATAAGTGCGCCGCCAAAGTACTCATTACTGCCCGTTCATAAAGTAAGTACTTAAAGTACTCTTGTTAGATTTTATCAAGGAACAAAACGTCGGTTTTCAAGTAGATGGAATAAATATTCATCTCAAAAACATCTCTCTCAGTGATAATTTCAATTACTTACACCTTTCATGATTACAGGAAAAATCATTTCGAGAACTGTCCAGGAATTGTACTTAAGACGAAAAGAAAGCGCCAATACGCCGAATGACCACAATTTAAAAGTAATTTGTACGATTGTTTCAAATGAAAAATGTATAATTGTATTACAATGTGGAATGACGATTATGTGATGAAACTTCTCGCGTCAGTGCATTTATTACAAGATTATTTTTCTTTTCTCCAATTAATGGCTTCGTATAACTTATACATATAGCCAGTGCATATAATAAAAATATTTGCATCAAGGTAAAGTCTAATTTTAAAATGTTTCAAGCACATCTTCTACAAGGATATTAATGAACGTCGCCGATAAAGGGCCTAAATGTGTTATCATGTTGACAAGAGTTTCAATAAAATAAATAAATATTGCAGGATGTTGTACACAGCGCCATCTAACTCCTAGCTAAGCAACGAGGCTTGTGTTATAGTGGCCAGACAACGGATAGAATACCTACTAAGTATATACTTTTTTTGTATTATGTACTTTTATAAAAAGGCATAAATGTGCAGAAACCAGTACAGAAACACCCAGATCAGAAACAAATTATTCGTTTACAGAAACAAATAAATAAAATAAAATAATAATAAAAATAAAATAAAAATCATTTATTTCAGGCTAGAAAACCCGACATGATGGTCCAGCACTGGACCAGCGAGATGGCCATGCGATGGTTGAAACGCAACTACACAATGGCCACGTTCAGCCATCGTTGCCCACTTTCTTTGATGTGCGACCGAATAACCGACACCGTGCCCATCCAGTCGCCATCCCACGAACCATAAGTCATCAGACACCACTACGCCCTCTACATGCTGGCCCATATTAGTGGGTCAGCATGATGGCCTATCATGTAGAGAGGCCATTAGATTAGTGAGAACGCTAGAGTCCTAACTCACATTCATTATGATCCTTGGTCGCAGTCTAGACGACCAAGTTCATTAACAACCATTTCTATGTATGATCAGAAACATAGCGACCTAAATACTCAGAAGCGTCCGATGTTGAAATTACATTATGCATCTCAGTCACGCTCCGGAACGACACATTTTTCCTTGCAGATGCCACACAGCGCCATCTAGCCCCGAGATAAGCAATTAGGCTTGGGATATGGTGGTCTGTACTTTTCTTTTGCAAATAAGTACCGGCGACTGACGAACGTATCCTGATCAACCAAAGTAAAAAAAGGTTGGTTTTTGCAAGTACCTAATACCCTACTACCTACTATTCTGAGTCTGTTACCTGTTTCTGGGCTGAACCAGCCCAGAAACAAATCAAAATAAATAAGTCATACAAATATAATTTCCACGGCGGGAATCGCCCCTGCAACCTTCTGAGTCGCAGGCAAGTTTTCGTCCACGGCGCGGCGCCATAAAGGTTGTTTTAAACTTTATATCCTGTTCCACGACAGCATGGTGTCCAAATTATTGAAATTTAAACAAAAATTCCTTAAACAAGTTTACCTAATAAGTTTAGGTAGGTATATTATTTCAAATTTATGTTACCTATACATGCGAAAATTTCTCTGTTTGTTTGTTTCGCCTCACGGTGGTGACTCTCAAGCACTCGACTTTGATGAAAAATTGCACCGAGATAGTAGTATGAAGTAGAACATGGGCTACTTTATCCCGATATTATATACCACAGGACTTCCGCACATTTTTAGATCAGAAATATTTATTGACTAACCGTGTTTTACAGATGTTAGGTAATATTGTATAAAATTTGACGACCCAGTTGGCAGTTGCGGGTTCGATTCCCGCCACAGACAAGTATTTATGCTTAGATATTTGTCTGTGGTCTGGTTGTTTCTATGTATTATAAGTATATATTTACAAAAGAAAAGTATATAAGTAGTATATCCGTTGTCTAGCACCCATAACACAAGTGTAGTTACTTAGCTTGGGGCTAGATGGCGATGTGTGGAATGTCCTGCAATATTTATTATTTATTTATTATTATTTATTTGGTAGTAACAACGGCCAATCTGCATCACACGTTCAATAAATTAATTTGAACTTAGATATTTTCGATTTCCGCGGGTGAAACCGTGGGACACAGCGGGCACAGCAAAACATCAAATATTTTATAATAATTCAGGCGTAACAATATCTAGTTATTATAGTGGCATTTAGGCAAGGCTAGATCCTGATTCCAAGAGGCCACAATATCAACTACTTAACTTGAAAAAGATCTCAAAAATCATGCCCATTGTGACGTAATTCCACTAGTTTTAATGTCTTACAAAGTTTGTTTTAAAAAAATGTTCGAATAAAGTAGAATATAGGCATTTGAAGCTTTTCCCTAGTATATAAACTTTTGATCCCATTTCGAGTGCCAGGAACGCCTCAGTAGTGGCATAACTTGGCGTATTGCAAAGCTAGTTCGGCTGTGCAATTTCAAAACTTAGTAGGTCAAGCATTCTTCTAAATGTTAATTGCTATCTCAAGTTCGTCCCATTTGGGCCGTAGGTATGAGACGAGTCCAACCAAGAAGGGTCACTTCTTCTTTCAGCTTACAAGCCATAAAACAATCGTATCGCCCAAACAACTCATAAGATTTTAAATAGAATTTTGAACATTAAGAAACAAACAGTCGTAAAACAGAAAACAAAAATTAAATATACCTACTCCTAGCAAGTATAACGTTGATATTTTTTGATAACTTAGCAAGAGCCCTTGCAAGGTTATAAAAGTTTTCGAGCTATTTTTGTAGCTGTTACAATGAGTAAATGTTATATGATATGGTCTTAAATATCCATCAGAGACGACATCTCAGAGAAAGCGTGCAGAATTTTTTAATGTTCCTATAATCATAATATTTGCTTATTTACAACATCATTAACATAATTAAAACACCTTAAAAGACTCGACCGAAACAAACGTCTTAAGGTGAAAGGGTACCTGCGCTCTCTCCATACTAGTCCATACAAACGTAGTCGACTGTTTGCTCCCTGGAAAATGACACTAGCACAAATATTTTTGTTCCATAAAACCTATAACTGCCATGACTATGCCCCTATGTTTTGGTTTTTTTCATTTTCTAATTATCATAGAAATTAAGATTAAAAAATTAAAACAAAAACAAAAAATAGGGCCATGGTCATGGCAGTTATAAGTTTTATGCACCAAAAATATTTGCTTTAGTGTCATTATACAGGGAGAAAACAGTCGACTACGTTTGTAATAGTTTGTATGGACAGAGCCCCCGGTACCCTTCCCTCTTAAGGTGTGGGTTTCCCAAGAATTGCTTGTTAACGATGAGTTGAAAGGAACCATTATAAAAATTGCCAAACTTTCTATGTTAACTGTATTTCCTTCACGATCTGGGGATGTTGAAAATATATTTCAAGACCATCTTAAGGAAAACAATAGAATCATTGAATTTTATGATTCAGTTAGCCAATATATCTACATGCTCATGTTTTTTTATTGGCGATTCAATAATTTAATATGCGTACGTTAAATTACAGGATACAATCAGTCTTATAGTCTATTTCTTTATTTACTTTTGTGTAATTCATTTCGAAACTGAATTCGCGAATGTCTTTGTCTCGTGATGTTTTTAGGGTTCCGTACCCAATGGGTAAAAACGGGACCCTATTACCAAGACTCCACAATCTGTCTGTCTGTCACCAGGCTGTATCCCATAAACCGTGATAGCTAGACAGTTGAAATTTTTACAGATGATGTAGGTATTTCCGCTTGTAATAACAAATACTAAAAACAGAATATAATTGTACGGAACCCTTCGTGCGCAAGTCCGACTCGCACTTGGCCAGATATTTTTAGAGAATCTATAAGGAAAACATCTAATCTGGTATTTTAAATGTTGGTGAGCAGAGTTCCGATTGGCCTCTTTAGCGTTTTCCTATAATATTTGTTGAATGCCGATCAGCCCACGGAACACAATCACGTCGAAGATAACAATCGTCATAAACAAACTGACCTTTATTTAGAAGAACGATACAATAAAATTGAATTGACCTTAAGCGCAGTAGGTATTTTAGGTACAAAAAGTAACTGTATATTCCATACAGGGTGTCCCGTAATGAATGGCGGGAATAAGCGGACCAAAACTTCCTTCTTTTCGTGGACCTTCGAACAGAGTACACTGTGCCAGTTCAGCAAAATAAAAGTTATGCTCTATGAAAGTCTTTCCGTTACCGAGATATCCGCCATTTTAAAATTTTCCTTCTCTGTGTTTTTTGATGCCAAAACTGCAATTGAAGAAATTATTCCCATCTATTTTTTGGATAGTATTCCAGGATAAATGTGCTATCGAATGCAAACAGATTGGAATAATTTCTTCATTTGGAGTTTTGGCACCAGTAGTGAAATTTTAAAACTTTGATACTGGTGGATATTTCGGAAACCGACAGACTTTCATAGAGCATAACTTTTATTTTTCTGAACCGGCATAGTGTCCTCTATCCGAAGGTGCCTACTTATCCATCCATAATGGAACAGCTGATTTTCAGGTAAACTTAACCTCAAAATTTTCGAAAAAATATTCGAATTTCCAAAAGTCGAAGAACAAAAGTTTTTTGTTTAGGTGCACAGAAGTATCCCTTAATGTCTTGCTAGTATAATTTTCAATAACCGTGTAAAATAATAGCAGCGCTCCGCCATTTCACCGCGTAACTTCTGATCCCGTGGGAATATCGAGATAAAAAGTAACCGATGTCACTCCCAAACCAAGTTTCATCTAAATCGGTCCAGTAGTTTCGGAGCCTATTCGTTTCAAACAAACTTACAAAGTATCAAATCTTTTCTCTTTATAATATTAGTATAGATATACATAAGTTAGTCTATTGAGTAGGCAAATCACCTACTTGACTATAATAGTCTTATTTGAATAAATAAACGGAGTTTCATCGGGTCAACAGACTGTCTTTACTATACGATAGTATGCTCTTGCAAATTACCATAATTTAGCAGGTTAGGTTAGGTTAGTTTAACTATGATTCACCGTAATCTAAACCAAACTAAAATGTAACTAGAGTCAATTTTATAAAAGAAGTTCCGCAAAAGTATTAAGGTGAAAGGGTACCTGCGCTCTCTCCATACAAACGTAGTCGACTGTTTCCTCCCTGGATAATGACACTAGCACAACTATTTTTGTGCCATAAAACCTATAACTGCCATGACTATGCCCCTATTTTTTGTATTTTTTTTTCATTTTCTAATTATCATAGAAAAAAATGACAAAAAATAGGGGGGCATGGTCATGGCAGTTATAAGTTTTATGCACCAATCGACTACGTTTGTAATAGATTGTATGGAGAGAGCCCCCGGTACCCTTTTCTCTTAAAGCAGTAATTTACAGCTGCAATTTTACTGCTCACTTACGACAAAAACTCCATGGTCAATCTATTTAATGAGTTCCAGCAACTGACGCGGTATCTCTTTTCTGAATTGAACTCTCGGTACGTTTAATAGAGACATAATCGGTGACAAAGGGGTCTGCCGTGCCCAGGCGCATGTACTCGTATATGGTATGCTTGCTTACGGAGCAGCGTAGGCTGTTCGCATACTAATCGTAATGTCCGTGAACATATGACTATTATAATGAGGAATATAAGGTGTGAATCAAGTTTAAACAGCAAATTTCGACGTCATCGCGACCTCGGCTTACTTTCGATCGAATATGGGAAAACATTTGGGTAATTCGGATATCAGATCAATGTAGTTCAGATCGGAAGGCCAATTCACGTAAATTGTATTGTTTAAATTACATTTCAATATCATTCCGGTTGCATTTTGATTAAAAAAACGTAGCTCAAAAATTCAAACTTCGCTTTTTGACAATAAAAACTGATTTTGAGGGTCGAAATGCAATCGAAATGCATTGTAATCACTATCACCATCATCATCACTATCACTATCATTACATAGTATAAAATAAAGTCACTTTTCGCCGTCCCTATATCTCTATGTCCCTTTGTATGCTTAGATGTTTAAAACTACGCAACGGATTTTGATGCGGTTTTTTTTAATAGATTGAGTGATTCAAGAGGAAGGTTTATATATGTATAATACATGCATAATATAGCCATGTGAAGCCAAAGCGGGTCGCTAGTATTATTTAAATTACATTTCAATATCATTTCGATCACAAATAATACCCTCAAAATAGTTAAAAAATACCCTCAAAGTTAGCTTTTTCAAATAAAAACTGACATTTAGGGTATCTTTTGCAATCGGAATGATATTAAAATGTAATTTCAATAACGTTTCAATATCATTCCGATTGCATTCCGATTACAAAAAATACCCTCTAAGTAGCTCAAAACTCAAACTCCGCTTTTTGACAAAAAAAAACTGACTTTGAGGGTATTTTTTGCAATCGAAATGCAATCGGAATGCTATTGTAATGTAATTTGAAAAATGTTATTCACGAGAGTTGGCCTTCTGTGTTTTTGGCCAAATAAAGATATATCTTTCTATATCTATCTATCAATTTAAGTAAAGTTGAAAGTAGAGAAACATGCCCTAGAACTACAGTACCTAACAGAACTAACAGTTCAAATGCATTGGATATTCGCCAACTAGATTGGTGACTCACTTTACAAATTGCTCTATCTATGAGTTTATCTTCATAGTACATTGCGATACAAGTGTGGAAAGTTGATCATTCCATAGAGGCGGTTTATGACGCGCGAGCGGAACGCGAGCGTGGCAAAAGCCGAGATGGAATGATCAATTCACACGTGTATCGTACGACGTTTTTTATCACAGTTGCGAATAAAAAAAAAGACTTGTTAAAATTTTAATATTAAAAAGTTTTTAAGAATTTTAGGTTATGTTTACTATTTTTTGTTAATTACACTCCCGAAAGGCTAGGCAAAAGACTTTTAACCTATACAGCGTCTGACATACAATATTTTTTTAGGGTTTTTTTCATTTGTTTTTGCGTCGGCGGTTAAAAACAGAATATAATGCTTACCATTATATTCTATATAATGGTAAGCATTATTAGTTCCGGGTTTCATTAAAAACAGAATATATAGAAAAAATATATTTATGTACCTACCTAAGGAAAAAACAAAATAAAAACAAAACTCAATTTTTAATTATTTTCAAAGACGTCATCACGTAATATTATCGTTCGATAACATACTTTAGAGACAACCTTTTGAAAAGAAGAAAAAAGGTACCAACAAAGAGTTTTAAGCCAGCAAGGTTAAAAACTCTTTGGATGGTACCTTTTTCTATACATCAAAACAGTATAACCCAGATAAAGGAGATCATTCATGTTTCTAACAAAAAATACCCACATGCATTTTTTGGGTTTTCAATGTAAAATAACTCAACGATTTTTGATCGTAGCTCTTTGTTGCCTTAGTAAACATTATTTAAAATGTTATTCTCTACAAGATAGAAACATTTTTTTTTCTGGCCGGCACCTTAATTTTTGGGTACGATTTGAATGATGTCCTTAAGAATGTTTCATCTACTATATGTCATTAGCAGTAAGATACGTATTTGACATATCGGGATAACGTATTATTTTAGCACTAGTTGGATTTTTTTTTATCGCACGCGTGTATAATACGTTGCATTATGAGCCTAAAAGCGGTTTAATAAGATCCACTTTATGAGCAACTGTGATAAAAAGTCTATTTATCGAATTCTCATTCCAATTCCTCCGTCGGCGATTACCCGATATTTTGTGTTCTGAAACTTAAGCTGATTTCAGTCCAAGTAGCTGTACCTATAGCTGACCTAAATCAATCTGATAAAACTTTGTTCTCCTTTGTTGGGTAAACAGCATTCACAATAAATAACTGTTTTTCCTGACGTGTATAACTTTAAAATCTTAAAGACACGACTTTAAAAAAAAAGCGTTATTCATTTTATGCCGCATGGCTATTTATTTTAATATTCCCACGGGATCGGGACTTACGCGGGTGAAACCGCGGGGCGCAGCTCCTGTTTACCATATTATGCTAAAATATATTCACAACTTGATCTACAACAGTTACTGTGTAGTTAAATGGTAAAATATCAACGTGTCGAGTTTTGCAACAGAAAAAAAATTCTGCAATATGAATATACTTATATGACCGTAATACAACCTTCGTTCTCATGTTACAAAATAAGCAGATATTATGTTATTTATGTAATAAAAAAATAAAATAATTTGCCTGTGAACTACCTACGTATAAAAGTATTTGAGGTGTGATCATACTCCTCAAATACATAGGAGAAAAGAGAAGCCTGTGGCTAGAAGAGTGATGAGTATGAACGTAGAGGGATGGAGAGGAAGAGCACGACCTAAGAGAAGATGGATGGACTGTGTGAGACAAGACATGAGAGATAAGGATGTGAACGATGCACGATGAGATGACGACTAATAGAAGTAAATGGAAGAAGACATACTGCGCCGACTCCCAATAAATTGAAATAAGGGCAGGCAGAAGAAGAAGATCTACGTAAAGGTAATTGAGGAGTATCATGAGGAAAGAGGAGAAGCATATATGTGATTAGAAGAGTAATGAGTATAAACGTAGAGGGATGGAGAGGAAAATTTACGAGAGAATATGGATGGACTGTGTGAGACAAGATGAGACATGGATGTAAACGATGAGATGACGGCTAATAGACGTAAATGGAAGAAGACATACTGCGCCGACTCCCAATAAATTGAAATAAGGGCAGGCAGAAGAAGAAGATCTACGTAAAGGTATTTGAGGAGTATCATGAGGAAAGAGGAGAAGCATATATGTGATTAGAATAGTAATGAGTATAAACGTAGAGGGATGGAGAGGAAAAGGACGAGAGAATATGGATGGACTGTGTGAGACAAGATGAGACATGGATGTGAACGATGAGATGACGGCTAATAGACGTAAATGGAAGAAGACATACTGCGCCGACCCCCAATAAATTGAAATAAGGGCAGGCAGAAGAAGAAGATCTACGTATAAGTATTTGAGGAGTATCATGAGGAGAGAGGAGAAACATGTGACTAGAAGAGTGATGAGTATGATATGAACGTAGAGGGATGGAGAGGAAAAGGACGAGAGAAGATGAATGGACTGTGTGAGACAAGATGAGACATGGATGTGAACGATGAGATGACGGCTAACAGACGTTAATGGAAGAAGACATACTGCGCCGACCCCAAATAATTTAAGATAAGGGCAGGCAAAAGAAGAAGATCTACGTATAACTATTTGAGAAGTATTATGTGGAAAGAGGAGAAGCATGTGATTAGAAGAGTGATGAGTATAGTATAGGAAGAGGAATAGACGTAAATAGAAGAAGACATACTGAGGCGACCCCCAATAAATTTGAGATAAAGGCAAGCAGATGAAGAAGATCTACGTAAAAGTATTTGAGGAGTATCATGAGGAGATGGGAGAACATGTGACTAGAAGAGTGATGAGTATAAACATAGAGGGATGGAGAGGAAGAGGACGACCTAATAGAAGATGGAGGGACTGTATGACACAAAATGAGATATGGATGGGAACGATGAGATGACGGCTAACAGACGTCAATGGAAGAAGACATACTGCGCCGACCCCAAATAATTTAAGTTAAGGGCAGGCAAAAGAAGAAGATCTACGTATAAGTATAAAGTATTTGAGGAGTATCATGTGGAAAGAGGAGAAGCATGTGATTAGAAGAGTGATGAGTATAGTATAGGAAGAGGACGACCTAAGAGAAGATGGAAGGATGGACTGTGTGAGACAAGATGTGATATGGATGTAAGCAATGAAATGACGGATAATAGACATAAATGGAAGGAGACATACTGCGCCGACCCCAAATAAAATTGAGATAAAGGCAGGCAGAGGAAGAAGATCTACGTATAAGTATTTGAGGATAAAGTGCAATACAGGAGGGATAAATAGTAAAATAAAATGGGTCAGCAAATAACTTTTAATAAGTAAAAAAGAAACGCACTAATTGCTTCATAATTTTCAGCAAATTCAATTTCCCAAACCATTGTGTAAAAAGATTGAGACAGACAATTACGATTAAAATTTCATCAATCTAGTTATTTGTTAATGAGCGATTACCATATTGCTCTGTATTGACTATAGATAAACTGGGCCGTAATTCTGTAAGGCAACTTGACGTGTCTCACTGCCTTGTGACACGGTCAAATATTATCATTAATATTTTTAAATTACTAAAAAGTTATGCCAAATCATCGACAAACTTAGTCCGTTAATGGCTTTTCTATTCTTATAAATCTATTTTGTGAGGTTTCCATTCATATTTTCATTAATAAACGCTGTTTCTGACGACCCAGTTGGCACAATGGTCATGCCAGACCATGCCGGACTGCCAAACACAGGATTGCGGGTTCGATTCCCGCCTCAGACAAGTATTTTATTTATGCCTGAATATTAGTCTGTGGTCTGGTTGTTTCTATGTATATATTTACAAAAGAAAAGTATAGTTGTCTAGCACCCATACCACAAGTATAGTTCCTTAGCTTGGGGCTAGATGGCGATGTGTGGAACGTCCTGCAATATTTATTTAAGTACCTATATTTATAAACTTAGTCCGCACTAGCGTACTAGTTTTGTGTGGTTTCCATTCATATTTTCATAAATAAACGCTATTTCTGAAGTAGTATTTCGCGACATTATCAAATAGTCTTACGGAATCAGGGTCCTGGCACATACTTTCGCGATCTTAGTGCACCGCAACGGAGGCAGGTGTCCCTCGCGACGAACGACGACGCGACCTTGCGCAACAGTGGACCGGGCGGCGCGAACGCCACAGCCGAGACCCACCAGTCAGTCGGCGCAGGCGCACGGGCGCATACCCATCCGTAATATTGCTGCAAATTTTTCAGTGTTGTGATAACTTGTGAAGTTTTTATGTGGCAATGTCGGGCGCAACCTGTGCCCTGAGGAAATGAAGGGGAGGTCCAAGGCACCTAGTCAGTTGCCCGTCGTATTAGGGAAATTATTGTTACGTTGGATATTTACTAAGGCTGATTCGGTGCTGTTTATTTACCGGTTTGTTGTGTTCCTTATCTATGACGTAATGTGGTTAACGATTAATGATAACTGCTTGGTTTTTTAGTAAATTGTTAGCCGATATTTCTAGAATTGATAATCGATTTAGTAAGAATAACAAGTTCGTATTTTATCTAAACCAATAATAGCGGTCATAACGCTTTACTTTTTAACCGACTTCAAACAAAAAAGGGAGGTTCGCAATTCGCCGCGTATTTTTTAAATATACTAATTAAAATTTGTATAAAGTAGAATTTTCAAATCTTAGAATAAAAGTTATTCGCCTAGCGTTTACATAAACCAATAATCTGACAATGAATTTATCTTTTCAATCAGGTACTCCCTAAGTTAGTCAGTGCCATCTATCGAAAGATTCAAAACTAAATCTTATAGGTATATACAATTCTCGTGTCACAGTGTTGTCGCTAAACTCCTGTGAAATGGCTTGACCGATTCTTATGTAATGTGTATATTATATTCGTTAGGTCTGAGAGTTTCGACTATATAAAAACACTAGCAGCGCTCTGCGTTTTCACCCGTGTAAGTCCCGATCCCGTGGGAATATCGAAATAAAAAGTAGGCTATAGCCTTCCTCGATAAATGGACTATCCATCACAAAAAGATTTTTTCAATTCGAACCAGTAGTTCCTGAGATTAGCGTGTTCAAACAAACAAACAAACTCTTCAGCTTTATAATATTAGTATAGATTAAATCCTGTATAGTTCAAGTTACTAACATCATGTAAAGTTAGGGTAATGAACTTTAAAAAATAAAATTAAAAATGTTTTATTTTTCTGACATAATACAAACAGACTTAAATCGTGGCTCCATTTGACCCCTGCGGCTCCATTTCATTGTGGCTTCTTTACTCAAAGAATCTACCTACAAATATTACCTACCTAATGTGGTGTTAACAATACATTTGTGTCACAAGAATTAAGTAGGTACCTGCACTAAGAGCTCATTGTCTTTAAACTTATTTTAAAGTGTTTTTGTAATTTATTTTAACTCTGAGATTTGAGAATACACATAAAACTAAAGAAATTACATAAAACTCAGACACTTTCACAATTCTTGCGAAAAAACATATTTAATTAACCAGATATATAAAAAACTACTTTCTATGTAGATTAGTTAGGTATTGCAAAAAATCGAATTTAGAAAACATTTCATTCGATTGAGTTAGTATTCGTTTCAAAATATGTTATTAAATATATTAGTTATAAGATAAATATTGCATAAAAAACGATAAGAATTCTGAACCAGTTTAGGTGAATATTATGGAGATAGTTCGATTTAAATCATTTATTAAAAAAATACTTTAAATAAAGGAGATTCTCATTTCGGACGTTTTTCTTAGCTAAGTTGTTCCAAGCTAAGCAACTAGGCTTGTATTACGGTGGCCAGATAACGGATAGAACACTTATATACTTTTCTTACGTAAATACATACATAAACACCCAGACCAGTAACTAATATATTATGTACATTAAGATATAGATAACTTTATTTGTACAACTAGAAAGGAACATAGAACACGATAAACACAAATTAAAGTAATAAATATTTTTTGAGGCGGGAATCGAACCCGTTTGCATCGCAGTTGTTCGCCCGCCGCGCCACAGACGTCGTCAACTTTCTTCTCGATATTTATCAATAAATTAAATTAACTAAGAAAAGGTACAGAAGCGATTTTGATGTCATTTAAAATTGATGTAACTGGACCCCTGAAAGGCCTGGAACTTACACGCTACTAAATATGGCCCTAAAATACGTTCTTGACATGACAATTTGGGGGTATTTTAGTCGCGACTGAATTAAGTATCTTCTAGGAAAGCGTGCTACGTCTTAGGCAGCATCGTCGCCTACCATCAGGCAGGTGTGATAGTGTTCAAACGATGACCTTTCATATGTAAAAAAAGTTATTTTTCGCCACGTTCTTTAAAAACCTTGACGCTTTATGCTATCTTTGAGTATTGAAATATGTATTTGCAATAATTAATGCATTATAATATGCACTGCACAACAATAAACAATTACAAATTGTATGTAAATTATGAAAATATAGGTAAAAAATTGATAATACACGTAGAGTTAATGATAAATAAAATAGAAAAGTCATTTTTACCTAATTACCTACCTAAGTACCTACTTACGTAATAGCACAGTTTATAAATAATAATGTAATAGATATATTAGTAACAGATAATAAATCGAGTCTTACTAATAGTCTATTAATTATACGTTTAGGTTTATTATCGGTTTTTTATTTGAGTTCAGTGGTTAAAATTAAAAAAATAACTATTAGACCAAGTGTTGTGGACAGAAAGGTAAAAATTGTACAAAACTACAAAACATGAGCTATTTCCTTTGATTTGCCATACTATGTTTGTTTTCAGATTTTTTTTTTCTATCAGCAAAACTATCGATTGGTACAAAAATATAGCTTGATTATTTTTTGGAAAATAAACAGGTTCGATTTCTGGCTAGGGGATTTTTCAAAAACCTAATGAAGGACTTTTAATTTTTGTCAAAATCGGGCACGCAACTCCTTCTTGCATTTTTCGCTATCTCTTCTCTTACCCCCTTATTCCAAAATGAGGTTTAAGCATAGATGTGGATGTGGATTTAAACCTCAGATTTAGTTAGACACAGATAGTGTTTAGACTATAGTTCCTCGTTAAACCTCGTTTTGGAATAAGGGGGTTATAGTTTAGGATATAGGAAGGCTCATGTAAAAACTCATCCTGTAATAAAGGCTCTAAAAACCACGGGACCGATTTTGTTGAAACTTGATAGGTACCATTAATTCCTGCCAAATTTCGTGTATGACATATTATTTGGAACCCATCCTAAATTATGCATAAAGATATATTTTACTTTTTCAAACGTACCATTGACTTGAATGTATTTAGGTACATCGATGCGATCGCGTGCAATAAATTGACGTCGTCTCGTACCAATAAAGCAATAATTACTATAATAAACAATATTGAAGTTTAACGACAAGAACAAAGGCATTTTAGTGAACAAATCGAGTCGTTTGTATGTTACAATGATCATGACTTTTTGGTTAAATTATTTTGTGTGATTTCTCAAGGTTCCTTTTAACTATCAGGCAATTATATTTTTTTTTTTCGTGTTTTTATTTGTCTTCAACATCATTTTAGAGCTTCTATATATTTTTAGTTTGTGTTTGTTAACCCATTTCACAATTATTTTTACCTTTAAGGAATATTTTTCTACGTTTTTAACATTGAGCTAGATCTCAACTCACTGGTTTTTAATTACTTTTTCTACAGCTGTACAAATAAGATCGATAAGCAGTTAAAAGAAATTAAATATAAAAAATATGTAAGTCGAAGTAGAAGTCGAATTGAGAACCTCAACCTTTTTGATGTCGGTTAAAAACAGCGAAAAGGGAACATCAGATCATCACCGTGAAAATTAAATAAATACCTATAATAAAATTAAAAACAAAACATTATTATACACAAACTAGATGTCCAGGCAAACGCTGTTTTGCCATTTACAAAAAAAAATTGATGTTGTTCGATTCTCAGACCTAACGAATATAAATAAAATAAATAAATAAATATTTCAGGACATATTACACATCGCCATCCAGCCCCAAGCTAAGCAACTTAATGCTTGTGTTATGGGTGCCAGATAACGGATAAACTACTTATATACTTTTTTTTTTGTAAATATATACATATTATACATATAGGAAACACCCAGAACCAGAAACAAGAATTTATGGTCAGCATAAATACTTGTTCCCGGCGGGAATCGAACCCGCAACCTTCTGCGTCGCAGTCGGGTGTTCGCCCGACGACGCGCCACAGAGGTCGTCGATGTATACACAAAAAATTTGTTATCCTAATTTTTTGTCCCTAAGTGTATTGTATTTCCATCGCCTTATTAACATAAAACATATAATTAGATAGGTATGTTTATGTCTCTTTTTGTCATAACTGGTTCGAGCCTTATAAATATTTATTACTTCCAAAAACTAAAAACATAAAGGTCAAATGAACTTATTAATAAAAAGGACCTAAGTATTTATAATGAAAAAACAGCTTCATTTTTAACACATTATGATAAGTAGTTATTTTTATCCATGATGTTACGATTAACAGATTATTATTTTAATTTTTCGTAAGAATCTACTCATAGAAGGAAAAATGTTAACTTTATCTGGTTGTACATAGTACAGATTGCAAATTTTTCCAGACTGCTTGTTCAACTTTGAACAATAAGCCATTAAAATATGTACCTATAAATAAGACTTTGTTATAATCAGTATTTTTCGAGTATCTGATGAGAATAAAATTATTTTAATTATATTCATATGTTCGTTCCAGTTTCCTCTGGTATGCGTGTCATCTAAAAATCAAGTCCCCAATGAACAGCAGTGTGGATTTCTTCGAGAGTCTAATCGATGAAGACGGTCGATTCGCGGAGCTAAACTGCCAGGAAGCACCACCATCGCGCGCCTATCGACCGCGACCAAGACCTCATAATCAAGGTCCGTTTCAATTTATATTCATTTTCCCATGCAGGTACCTTTACAATATAGAAATAACAATCAACTACCTACCCTTCAACTCTACGGCTCTACCTAGCGCCAACCTAGCTCATAAAAACTGAGATAAAAACGCACGTTTGTTTTAAACACGCCATTTTTGGCAGGCATTTATTATTGGCTACGTTCACAATTATTTAAAACTAAATAAGTAACAATAACAACTAAAGAATAAGGGTTCCGTTTTATGCCATTTGGCTATGGAACCCTAAAAAAGGCAGGCAGTTAGGTAAATAGGTTTTTACAATAGGTACCTACACTAGATCACCAATAGTTAATAAAATTATTAAAATAAATATATAATGTATAACTGTAATTACTCAATTTACTAGTAATCCCTTGAGTTGTATTTTTGACGCTAAATTAAATGGACGATGGATATTATGCCCTAAATACTCAATTGAAAAAAGCATTGCATGTAAATTAATAACAAGTCCTTAGTAATATTGACCGTGGCTGGCTGTATATACAAAACGTGCGAAGACAAAACTAAAAAAAAAACTGTCACAGTATTTTGACGTTTGTCTGACGATGTTACCACAAGAAAAAAATTTCCTGGTTTGTCGGCAAATTGAATTTGCCGACAAGCCAAATAAAATTAATTAATTTAATAAAATCGTGATCAATTTTATTTTTTGTTTAAACTACAACAAAGAATTCTTATAATATACCCAAGAAATAGTTAGTAACAATAAATCTCGATAGAGATCATTCAAGATTGGTGGAAAAAATCGGAATGTCTGTATCAATCAAGAACGCAGCCCCGGTAGAGACGTGAAATTGTCTTGTCTATAGCAAAGAGTTTTCATTTTTATGCAATAAACCTAATGGCCCAAAGAGGATCATTTTTTTATAACGTAACATCCGTCATTTCGTTTTTTGCAAGTGACCCTCTACGCTTGTAACCTATTTTCAAGGCGTAAGCAAAATCATACCAAAACGAAAATAACCCGATAGGTATGATAATTGATATAAATAAGCAGATTAATTAAATACCTATAACAAGAAACATAAATAGACAAAGTAACAAACAAACCTATTGTGAATAATCACAGCGCGAACGAGCGCAACGATGGGTAGCTGTGGCAACACTGGCTGGGTCAATCAAACAAAATGGCCGACTTCGTTTAATAAGATCAAGGCCTCAATGTTTAAATAAAATATTTCAAATATCGTGAAGTTTCGTGTCCATTATGTCGAATTTGTGTTCTAGAATAGTTTTAAAACCTCAGAAAAGGTTACAGGAAGGTAGAGATAACATGTCAGTCGCACAAACAAACACCTGGATGAACGGTGAGTCGATAATGGTCACTCATATCGATTTGGCACTGAATATGACTTTTTGCAACGTATTCTAAGGTCAATAAACAGGTTAACGTGGACGGGCAGCGAATTAATTACGATATTATGTCACGGTCTCCCGGCTCAGTGTTAATTTAGGAAGTTAGAGCGACGCATGGCACGCCTATGGTACGTCGATCGATATTTTGATAGTAATGTTTTTGTTTACAGCTGAAAACATCAACAATGGTGGTGGATTATCGTTGTCACCTCCGCACACGATATCACAACGAGAGACAGGGACCCAAGTGTCTCAGTGTTACAGTGGACCTCCATCTCCCTGCGGATCTACAAGTTTACCGTCACCTACGTCTCCTACTGCGCCGCCTGGGGCCGCTACAGTAGACCCTAACTGGCAAGCGACAAAGCCTACTATTCGAGAGAGAAATGCCGCTATGTTCAATAATCAGCTCATGTCTGACATCACATTCATTGTCGGAAGTCCTGGTAAGTCATACAATTTCACTGAACATAAATGTCTATTAGTTTAGATATAATTTTTGTGTTTTTCCATTCTGTGTGTAAGTACGTGAGGCTAATTTATATCCGTAGAAATTTACATTTGTACATATGAATATTCAGTCCAATTAAATTATAATTTCCAGGTCACACGAAGGTGATACCTGCGCACAAATATGTATTAGCAACGGCAAGTTCAGTATTCTATGCAATGTTCTATGGAGGTTTGGCCGAGTGCAAGAAGGAAATCGAAGTACCTGATGTTGAACCTTCTGCTTTCCTCACATTATTAAAGTAAGTCAGACTAGCGTCTGTGTTTGAAAATTATTTGGTTGCACACTGAAGAACCAATAATTTTAAACATCTTTTGACAGTGTTTTTAACTCCCGATAATATAATTTCAGATATATATATTGTGATGAAATTCAATTAGAAGCAGACACAGTATTGTCGACTCTGTACGTAGCCAAGAAGTACATTGTCCCCCATTTGGCCAAAGCATGTGTCAACTACTTGGAAACAAGCCTAACAGCAAAGAATGCTTGTCTCTTGCTAAGCCAATCACGACTCTTTGAAGAACCAGAGCTGATGCAGAGATGCTGGGAGGTGATTGACGCTCAGGTATGTGAGTCTACAGAGGATCTCACTAACATCTGCCTCCAACAATCTTCCTCCTACAGTAGTTTGCTTATGGAGTTTTCGGAAACATCCAGTCAAAATTGCTCAAGCCCAGACAGTAAAGAAAGCATAGAAAATATTAATATTTTAAACTAACACAGAAGCAAACGGATGCTTAAAGAATTTTGAATCTCAAGCACAAATTATTAATCTCTTTAAAGTTACTGAATTAATGTGCCACTTGTTTTTCATAAACAATACAAGTATTTAGTATTTGCTAGTTATTTAGGTTGTGAACTAATTTTAGATGTGGCAAAGTGTAAATGTTTATTTTGATTATGTGTGTACTATAGTGATTCTAGTCTTACTTAGAGTTAATCAAAACCAATACAGAACTGCAATACAATTTGCTTAGATTAGTCTAATATGTAAATATATTGATTGATGTTGTATTGAGCATGTAACTGTTGGCATGTTGTTTTAAAATAAGTGTCATTCTTGTACAAAAAGAACTGAAAATAAAAATGTTACAAATTGTATTGCAGTTTCAATCAATCCTTTCTAATCAGGACATTTCTATTTTAGGCTGAGATGGCTCTGACTTCGGAAGGCTTTGTTGATATAGACATGTCAACTTTGGAATCAGTATTAGCGAGGGAAACATTAAATTGTAAAGAGATCAATTTATTTGAAGCTGCTTTGTTGTGGGCACATGCTGAGTGTTTGAGAAGAGAGATAGAACCGACACCTTCCAATAAGAGAGCCATGCTCGGAAGTGCCATATATCTGATAAGGTTCCCGACAATGTCTCTTGAGGAGTTTGCAAATAGTGCTGCTCAATTGGGAATACTGACACCACAGGAAACAATAGACATATTTTTGCATTTTACTGCATCCAGTAAACCATTACTGTCTTATCCCGTCAAACCGAGAACAGGACTGAAAGCTCAGGTATTTAGATCTTAATTTTGAATAACTTTGTTACCTTTGTACTGAATTATTAGGTTAGATTTAATAATTTGGACTGTTTACTTTTTCAGATATGCCACAGATTCCAGTCTTGTGCATACAGAAGTAACCAGTGGAGATATAGAGGAAGATGTGACTCGATTCAGTTTTGTGTGGACAAGAGAATATTTGTCGTCGGCTTTGGACTTTATGGATCTTCAAATGGTGCTGCTGATTATAACGTTAAGATAGAACTTAAGAGACTCGGAAGAGTGCTTGCCGAAAACAACACAAAGTTCTTCTCTGATGGCTCAAGCAACACTTTCCATGTGTATTTTGAGAATCCAATACAAATAGAACCAGAATGCTTTTACACTGCATCTGCTATCCTGGATGGCAGTGAACTGAGTTACTTTGGCCAGGAGGGTCTTAGTGAAGTTTACATGGGAACAGTGACATTTCAGTTCCATTGTTCATCAGAAAGTACAAACGGAACAGGAGTCCAGGGAGGCCAAATCCCCGAACTGATCTACTACGGACCTACTGTTAATGCAACCTTGGTGAACACAACTACTAATGAGGACTGACAAACAACCAGATCTCGCCCTCTCAATTATTACTCAGTCTGAGAGACAATTAAATTTTCAAAAAATACTTAAGTAATTGTAACCTTGACTTAATATTATGATCAAAAATTTATCTTAACCATTCCCCAAATTGTAAAGTGTTGATTGTTAAATATTGGAATGTTTGTACTTGTGTATAGTATTTGTTGATGCTGTAGTTGATTAAGCTACAATTAAGAATGTGATATGGGTGTTGTAAAAAGCTCTCTAAAATATTCGTTAGATTTAGGCCTATCCCTTCCCCATTTAAAAAATTATCTATTAAAAATATACTTACATACAATATATTGAACTTTGATTTAATGTTTTATTTGTTAAATAGTCTGTTTAAATTTTTGCCTTACTAAAACATCCTAGCTAAGACAATTCAAAATATCAAAAGAATGTAATACAAATATATATAGAATCCTAAATATTATGGCACTCTCTTGGAATATTACAAAACAAAACATATATTAGGTGAACTCACAATGCATGTGTGATGTGCATTGCTTGGCTAATAAGTGAATAGGTAGGCAGGTAAGTAAAACGAGGTTCAGATACACATGAGATGGATCTGTATGATTCTTGCTTGATCACACAATAACTACTGATAACCTATTAGATAAAATATAATTCAGCTGGGTCCCAGACAATAACATAACAGCATGTAAAGTTTTTCCCAATTCTCTTACAGGATTGAGGTTTTATTTGACTCAGCAGGTAAGATCCCGGTAGCAGTTCATAGAGGAATCATAGACAGTTAGTAAAAATAAAAATGACTTACCATTTGGTGGTATATTGATGCACAATGCTCTAGACAGCTTGAAGTACGTCCGCCCCAGCTGGTAGCAGCATATTGACCCGGCATCACTTACATCAATTAACAAATCTGAAGAGAGGTAGTTAAAGAAATATATTTTTGACGAAAGTAAATATTTCAATTGCTGAACCGATTTTCATCAAACAAGCACACTGACATCTGCATTGAAAATCAGCTTATTTAGTTAAAAGGGTCATCCTTATTACCCAACTGCAAGGAAAGGGTGTTTTAATTGTAATGAACAGGCTCTCTGTCTCTAAAACAACTGGTCCGATTTTGATCAAAACTTGAGAGTAACATAGGCTAATAAACTTATAAAACTCACACAATTTGTATTTGATTTTCGATTTGTTTGTTTTTATTTGTATTATAAAAACCCTGAAAAATAGTTCCCAGGGGTTCGGCACTAATCCTGGTCATACTATGAAGTGTTGCTAGTTCAAACAATTTTTTAAAAGGATACGAGGAGTGCCCTCTGTTCTGCATGTCATATAGACGCAGGCAGCTTGTGTATGCGTCGCCGGTCTGCCTATTGTCAAATGTAGGGACAATGCCATCTTGTAGAAATTACAAGCAATGTCTATACATTGCTGGTTGAGACGGAGCTGTTGGCACAGATTGGTTATTCCTTCCCGAGCTTTCCTTAGTGTTATCTCTCTTGATTCTTGACCAATTCCAACATTGTAGGCTGTTTGGAGGAAATAGAAGTTCGTATAAGAAAAAAAGCAATTAATTCATGTGTAAGTACCTAAGATCAACAGAAAGTCTGTTTAGTTTACACAAATTGGTTTTGGTTAAGTTTGAGAACACCCCAATATCTCACGTAATCTGAACTAAAACATGTGACACCAAAGGGCACAGTTAGCTAATATACCTATATAATATATAAAATTCTCGTGTCACAATGTTAGTTACCATACTCCTCCAAAACGGCTTGACCGATTTTTATGAAATTTTATATGCATATTATTCAGTAGGTCTGAGAATTGGCTACTATCTATTTTTTATTTTGTTTCCTTTAGTTTTTTATAGTATTTGCCATAACAATGTTTAGGGGTAGCTAGTACAAGTTTGAAAATCTAATAAATGAAATCTTTACTCAATCATCTAAGTGTTTCAACGTACCTCTTCCGAACCCAGTGGCTCCACCTTTAGAGTCAGCAGACACGAACTGACCGATAGCAGAGGCGCCTCCATGAGCATTCTCTTGAAACTCTACCTCTGATACTATAATATTGTCCTCAAGTACAGTTCCACAGCTTGTGCAGACTGCATCGCCTCGTGCCGGGTCTACTTCGATTTCAGACGAGCCGCAGTGCTTGCACTTCTTTCCCGACATATCACTGTTCACAAAACAACGAGATATATATAAAATTTCTATCAATATAGCTTAAAAATAGAAACTAGGTTTTTGTTGGATTATTAGTGTAAAAGTTACTTAGAAATCTGCGTCATTCAATTGTAATTAATAAAGACAACATTATACATTCCATCGTCATAATCCAGGAGTGTTGTAAATGAAAAGAAAGAAGAAAATATAAAGTAAAATACGTACCTCTCTAACTAAACTCGATGAAGCAAAACAAACTGGTTTTAGTGTTTTTACTACAATAAGGAATGAATCACTGTTGCTGAAATTAACAGAAATTAAAGTAATTTGACACGAATTCCGACCTGATGGAGAAAACTCAGAAAATTCAGTAATAATTATGAAAATAACAAATCGCAAGATCAACGCAAGATGAGCGAGTTCAGCAGCTGATCCTTATCGTTTGACATTGAGCGTAAAGTAAATCTGACATTAACGTATATATAATTTGACATTGACGTATATTTTATTTGAAATTGACAAATATTTAATTTTACTGGCCGGCCAATAACAAAGGGTCCTCATGAAGGGGGGGAAGGCGGCGCAAAATGGCCCCATCCCTATCCATTTTGTTTACCCAATAAGAATTTAGAGCAACTTTGTTTCCAATGACGTAAAAGAAATTAAGATCGGTGGTTGGTTGAATATCACGCCATTGTTATTTTTAGCCGATGAGATCACCGCATTGCTCGTTGTTCGAAAACAGATTTCGAAACCAAAATGTACTACGATATTATGCCAAAAAT
The DNA here is from genome assembly GCA_907269075.1 of Idaea aversata. Classification (NCBI taxonomy): domain Eukaryota; kingdom Metazoa; phylum Arthropoda; class Insecta; order Lepidoptera; family Geometridae; genus Idaea; species Idaea aversata. The sequence continues at coordinate 6,091,055 of OU026100.1, forward strand.
TGGGAGATACGACTTTTTGTTTCGAGAATAAAGAAATCGGAGGGCATCCCCAAAGAAACGACGAACATTCATTATTTTCTTTCACAAGCGTATAACAAAGTGCAATCAGGAGATGAGTCATCTTTGTTGTGAATGTGATCATTTCTTGTATCCGTCCTTTATCTTTTCATTGCCCATTTGATTATCTACATCTGCTACTGTCATTTCTATAGAACTGTCAAAAAGAACTTCGCAGCAAGTTTCGTGAAGAGTGAATTACGGACAATTTATTTGTTTTTGCTGTTGTAACTTAATCAATTACGTAAAGCTAATAAAACTATCTTATTTTGGATTATTGTGCCTTCGGACTGATGACGATGAAGCTGGAAATAAGTGATAGTCAATCGAACCAGTCAGATTATTCTTGCGACAGCCAATCTTCGCAGGATTCCTCTACAAATGACTTCGTATCCTCAACGTCGACTGCAAGAACTTTGCTCTCGGTAAGTGATAACATACCTGCTCATTATTAATTAAAACGAAGTCCCCAGAAAAGTCTTTTGCACTTAAAATTTTATGGAACCGAAAAGTTTTGAACATGTTTTAATTAAAAATAAGGAAACAGGAAATATTTGGCACTTATCTTTTTTATTGTTTCAAACATACATAACTTTATGTTACCTATTTATTATGATTTAAAAGATCTATTCTGTGGTTCCTTTCACTATTTCTACAACAACAGTGGATTTATTTCTGCAAAGTTAAAATAGGAAAACATAATGTGCAAGTAATTTCTTACATTAGTATTTGATGAGGCAAATTAGAACCTCCATTCTTATTGACTAGATCTCAAATAAGCTGGCTGATTCTCAATAGTTAATGAAATAGTTGATTATTGTAAAACTTTACTGTTTTTCTTGATTCGTGAACTTATCCCTTAGGACGAGGTATACAGGGTGACTTTTTTACATTTAAGTTCTCAAGAAAAATGCTGCTGATTTTGATATAAATGAAAAACTAAGTACTTACTTTTTGCCTAAATATTACTTCAAGTGATTTCAGAATACTATCAGGGCAATTAACAACATACATATAAAGAAAAGAATAAAGATACACACTTGATGAAAAACTGTAATCAGATTTTTAATGACTCCATTTCCAAAACCAGGAATTGAACCTGTTAAATGTACAGAAAAGTACAAATTATGAGCTGTTTCTGTGATTAGCCATATGTCATGATTTGATCTTTATTGATTGGCACACTAGGCATAATTTTTACACAATCAACAGGTTAAATTCCCTTGTATTGAATGATTGATTTAACAATATCTGCATGCAGTTTGGTTTTATCAAAATGAGCGTCATTCATTCCTTTGAGCATTTTTGGAAAATATTTTGACGAGAAAGCTCATTAAAAAAAATTGACCCTGTATAACTTTTTATCTTGGCTACTTTACCTAACCAAATGCATCTTGCCGATAACTAAATCAAGCGCTGCCATAATTTTTATGGTTCCATACCTCAAAAGATAATGAAAGGAACCCTTATAAGATCTTTTTTTTGCCTGTCCCCGTGTCACCATCCATTTTCGCAGGAATGGATGAACCTAGTTTGACTTAAGTTTGTTTATCCATTTCTTAGGTAATTTTCTTTTTGTCTACAACTGTTACCAGAGGTAGTAACAGGGACCAACTTCCAAAGCAAGAATTAAAAACTGTTATCCATAAATTACATCACACTAAATTTGTACAGTAAAAATAAATATGAAGTAACATAGAATTTGTACTTGATTATCTTGTTCCTGTAGCTATGATAAGATGCTTTAAAATATATATGATGGCTGATATCAACCTGATAAAGTTAAATAGCACATCATCCTTAGTCATCGACTAACAAATACCTTATTTGCTGAGGTTTTGTACTTAAACTACCTAAGATTGATATGACATACCTAACTATTTCATATATTCCCACCTCTATACAGGTAAAGTAAATAAATAAATATTGTATGACATTCCACACATTGCCATCTAGCCCCAAGCAAAGTAACTAGACGTCTTGTGTTATGGATGCTAGGCAATGAATATACTACTTAGATACTTTTCTTTTGTAAATATACAGGATGATTTTTTTATGTGGGCCTTCAGGGATATGTCCTAAGTTGTTGTGTTGTGGGCTTAGAGTTAGCGAAAAATGCTGAAAGGAGTTGCGTGCCCGATTTTGACAAAAACTAAAATTGCATCATTAGATTTTTGGAAAAGTCATTACCCTAGCCAGGAATCGAACTTGTTGATTTTGCAAAAAAATAATCATCCTATATTTTTATACCAATCGATAGTCTTGCCAATAGATATAAATATTTGGAAACAAACAGTAAGGCAAATCAAAGGAAATTGCTCCTTTTTGTTTGACCCATTGGTATAAAAATATAGGATGATAATTTTTTGCAAAATCAACAGGTTCGATTCCTGGCTAGGATAACAACTTTTTTAAAAATCAAATGATGCAGTTTTAGTTTTTATCAAAATCGGGCACGCAATTCCTTTCAACATTTTTCGCTATCTCTTATAGTTTAGGATATAGCCCTGAAGGCCCACATAAAAAATTCACCCTGTATACTTATAATACATAGAAACAACCAGACCACAACAAAAAAAAATCAAGTAGGTAATATTTTCTCTTCATAATAATTAATATTTTACATTTCTAACGTACTTTGTGGTTGACATGTAGGTAATGACAAGCTTTGCTGGACTTTTTAACTGTTTTTCCCTGACATCGCACATTGTGGTTAAAATATCAAACAAAATATTCTATGAATCATTAAAATTATATTACCAAAGTAAACAAATAATTAATTTTGCTACTTTTGAATGATCTTGGTATTAATTTTATATACTAAGGGAATTACCTGAGTAAATTTAATTTACCTACAAGCTGAGACCGAGTGCGGGATAAAAATTCCCCTATATACTATTTTTTTTTACAATTTTTTAATACTTTTGTTTATTTTTTCTTTCTACTGTATTCTCTTTGTTTAATGTAATCTGTAAATTGTCATTCTATCTTATACTTTTTGTACCTTGTACTCTTTTAATTTCCTGTCTTTTTATCTTATTCTATTGTTTCTTATTTTTATACATTCTAATGTTTTGTTTTGTCAACTACTCTCAACTGTTCTAAATATGTTTTGTCGTGTGCTTGTCAAAAAAAATGATTTTCTATTCTATATATTATTTCACGATTTCAGCTATCTACATACGAAATTTCATCGTAATCGGATCAGTAGTTTTTATGTAGAGGAGTAACAAACATACACAGACACACCATATATACAATACTAACACACAAACTTTTACATTTATAATAATTACTAGCTGCGCCCCGCGGTTTCACCCCCGTAAGTCCCGATCACGCAAGAAACTCGGAATTAAAAGTATTCTATGTTCTTCCACGTCCTCTAAACTACCTACCACTATATTTTCATCCAAATTGGCCCAGTCGTTTGACAGTGAAGAGGGAATAAACAGACTTTCGATTTTATTTTATACCAAACTAGCAGCGCTCCGCGGTTTCACGCGCGTAACTTCCGATCCAGAGGGAATATCGGAATAATCCTATGTTACTCCCAATGAATTAATGTATCATCATACCAAGTTTCATCAAAATCGGTCCGGTAGTTTCGAAGCCTATTCGTTACAAACAAAAAATCTTTCCTCTTTACTATATTAGTGTAGATATTAGTTATAGGAAGTTAGATTTAGGATAGGTAGTGAGGATTATTAGGTTAAGGAATAAGGATGGATAGTATTGGATAGGAACAGGATAAAACAGGATTAGGTTAGCTTCGTCCACTACCTACGTCACACATGGGAGTGAGTACTATTGAGTACCTACCTTTACGAAATAGGTAACGCCACATAATTTGCTAGCTAGTTTATGTAAGTACCTAAGTAGGTACATACAATGTTTTTAATTATGTCTTGCTGTAATCAAATCATGCTGTATAGTCTGAAACCATTAATAACGTGTAATTAAATTATTTTCTGGTACAATTCCATGTTAAACTACCTATTTGGTGTATTACAGAAGTGGAATAATTTAAAGTAACGCGATAAAACAACAATTTGAGCAGTTTTGTACAAGGTTAGTTGAGGAAAACAAGGCGGCGCGCGAGGCGATGACCGGCCGCCGCGCCGCGGCTGTTGCTGACGTCAACGATTCGAGGAAAACTCGCGGGTCTCAGGCCCACGCTGTGTATGCGCAGCGCGGCTAACACATGAACCAAACAATACCTAAATACGACGAGTGACAATATTTGTTAATAAAAATGTGCTAAGTGCGATTCGGACTCGCGCACTAAGGGTTGTGTACCATTATATTTTGTTTTTAGTTTGTTATTGGAACGATAGTTCCTTATCGCGCGTTGCGAAAGGGGGCTAGACGGAAAAAATCAAGACCAAAAGTTGTAACGACACTTTTTGCTATAGTTGTAAGACGTGCGGCGTGCGCGTGTTTCTCTATCTGTCTCTCTCTCTCTCATAGAAAGCAAGCCAGTTATTTTCGTTTCGTCTTTCTATTTCGCATTGAACACTGGTGTGGAGTCGCGACGATTATTTACAAAAAAAAATTACAAATTCTTCACTAATTAATCGAAAGGAACTTCGTTCCATCCCTTGACACCTCTCAAGTTTTTATTATAGCGGCAATAGAAATATATCATTTGTGAAAATTTAAACTGTCTAGCTATCACGGTTCATGAGATACGGCGCGGCCTGGTGACAGACAGACAGTGGAGTCTTAGTAAAAGGGTTCCGTATAGAAATAGGTACATCATCTGTGAAAATTTCAACTGTCTAGCTATCACTGGTGACAGACGGCTGGACAGTGGAGTCTTAGTCAAAGGATACTATAATAGGATAGGAATAGGATACTATATAAGGATAAATAAATCTTTATTACTATAAAATACAAAGACTTGGGTAACAGCAAATAAAAAACAAACAAATCAAATCAAGTAAGAAACCCTAAAAACATAGTTTCAGAGGTAGGTAGGTAATCTATTTAAGTACCTATGCACAGACATTCTATGGTCTGTGTACCTATGTCTATGGGGGTCCACTGGCAGTTCAAGGGCCCGACGAGGCCCGGCCCGTATAGCGTGCTCACGGTGCATTTCTTAGAATTGAGGTGGCATAACATTATTATATGTAGTCTCCATCCCCCCCAGTGTCTTTCCCCATCAGATATCTATTTTATTTACCTGCATAAAAATAGGTTTTTCAATTACATAGCCAACTTGTTTTAAATACAAAATAGTATTAATAAAGTATATTCGTTAGTTAGATAAACTGTAGAATGCTCTAGTGATGGTGACTGTGTCTGCTGCTGTAGCCTTTCTTGTAAAATAAAATAAATAAATGAAATAAGTACTAGATCCTTCTAAAAACTCTAATAGACGATAGATTAAAAATTCTCTAACAAAACAAATATAGAGACAGATAAGTCCTTTATTTTACCAATCCTATTCATAACTTTCTAAGTAATGTTATAAATCCGAAAGTTTGTTTAAGTACTTGTTTGTTTGTTCCCTCAAGGTCAAACAACTGATTTGCGGAAAATTCGTCTAAAACAATTCGTCTAAAACAATTCATCTAAAACAATTCGTCTAAAAAACAATTCGACTAATAACAATTCGTCTAAAACAATTCGTCTAAAACAATTCGTCTAAAAACAATTCGACTAATAACAATTCGTCTAACACAATTCGTCTAAAACAATTCATCTAAAACAATTCATCTAAAACAATTCGTCTAAAAACAATTCGACTAATAACAATTCGTCTAAAACATTAAGTTCGAAGTGAGTTAAGATTCGGTAATGGAGTTATGCTGAGTAGCGGATATGTTGGACGCAGCTGCAGTGGAGTTAATATTCAAGTAAAATGGGTAGAATTCGTTTCTAGCACTCGCCGGCCGCTGCCGCGGCACCGCTCGCTTCGCTCGCTCGGCTCGTGCGTTGTGGTCGCAGTTCTAACATAAACCTAACCTATCCATGTCGGTTCTGGGTAGGGGTTTTTCCAGATGGGTCTTTATATCTCTCTCTCTCTTAACTCCACTGCAGCTGCGTCCTACATACCCACGTTTTACTTTACCTCCATCATCGAATGTTAACTCCGCCGCGGCAGTGTACCAGACCCGCGACTCAGTATACCTCCATTTTTGAAACCCAAGTGTAATCGGGAATGGTAATATTTTTAGACGAATTGTTATTAGTCGAATTGTTTTAGACGAATTGTTTTAGACGAATTGTTATTAGTCGAATTGTTTTAGATGAATTGTTTTAGACGAATTGTTTTAGACGAATTGTTATTAGTCGAATTGTTATTAGTCGAATTGTTTTTTAGACGAATTGTTTTAGTCGAATTGTTTTAGACGAATTGTTTTAGACGAATTTTCCGTAGACAAAGAAAAAAAGTATAAAATAAACATAAAAGTAAGAGAGAAAAAAAAATACAAACATAGAAAATACAAACATAAAAATAAGATAATACTTACTTACTTTTAAGAGGAAAGGGTACCGGCGCTCAATGTAGTCGACTGTTTCCTCCCTGGATAACGACACTAGCACAAATATTTTTGTTGCATGAAACCTCTAACTGCCATGACTATGCCTCTTAGTCCCAAAATTTCGATCGAAATTAACTAGTCCATCCATCTTAGAGAAACCCTGAAACTACTTCAATTTACGTTCAATTAACCTCACGCTCATTTCGGTAAATCTTTAAAACCAATAAACGATGATTGATTCGGAGAAATCTTATTGGTTGACGTTATTTTGCATACATAAGACATACTGAGAAGACCTTGAAAGCCATACGTTTGCTGTAGTATATACTTCAAGGCAATTATTACTTGAAAAGTAATAGCAAAAATGCGTTCACTGTGTCACTGTAACGCTGATTTGTTGTGTACTTTAAAAACATTTTGTATTTATTTTATCTTTATACTTACCTACTTCAATGCAAACATAATGAATGAAGTCATGATTTAATTTAAGACATTGACTACAAACAGAATTCATTAATGGATTTTAGAAGGTTTATATGTGTACCGATTGTTGATTCTTAGAAACACAGATTTTTCTTTTTATTTACATATTATTATGATAGGTCAGCGTTTGACCACTATCATACCCTGCCTGATGGTAGGTGAATATATTGCCTAAGATGTAGCACGCCGACCTAGAAGATACCTATTCACTCGCGACTTGGAGACCCCCAAATTGAACAAGATAGATTGTAATGATTGGAGGAATTATTTAGGAAGTCATTATTGGAATAGATATGTATGGAGAAATCGTTCAATCACGGTCCTAACCAGAGGGTCATTACTCCCAAGGGATTAAAACAGCTATTTTGTAGGGGTAATAAAGCTGATAATAGATAAAAAAAAATTGCATGATTTGATGCGGTTGCGGCGCGGTAACAAGTTGATTGAAAATGATTATCATACTCGTAACAGATAACTATCCAAAAATTGCACCGTAATTATTTTAATCTCATCGCTGTGGAATGTTTTGGATATGCATTTTTAATTATTAGAAAATATTTAATTAGGTTTGTTTAGAGGTTTAACACCGATCCAGTAGAAAGATCTAGTTTGAATAATCATTGATTCCTGTTTCCTATCTATAATAGAACGCATGCGCTCGCGCCGCCAGCAAGCCGCGAACACTAATTAGCAAGTCAATTAACGCGAGTTCAAGTTGGGCAAGATACCCACTACCTAGGTAGTTTGCGCCTACGATTTTATTGTTTCTACTACATTATTTACTGTTTTCTTTGCTCAATCTATCTATTCAGTTTAATATTGTTTCTACTTTCAGTATTAAAAGAAGAAAGTCACTCATATAAAGTTATAATCATCATGATCAATCATTATTTCATTATCGGCCTAATCAAGAAAGATATAATCCGCGCGCAATAAGAATGGGATGGAACCTTGTCAAAGTAAATCGAAAATGACAGTTTTCAAGTAGCGTTAGCATAAAAGTTCTGAATAATAGGTAATTAGTTTTACGTTTTTTTATTTATTCATGTTTGGTGTAGGTATATAGTATAGGTATTTCTACTGTATCTGAAGACTTCATGGACAAACATACATACTGACACATATTATACGGTCCTTATGTGCTCATTTTATTTAATGAAATCGCCGTTACTCCATAGACAATCTATCACAGACAATAATATTTTTTCTTTAAATCAATGGGTCCGTTTCAAATCCGCGACACTATGACCGTCCAAATAACTAATTTATACCTAATTATTATTCAGTACTTTTTTGCTAACGCTACTTTTCTGTCATTTTCGATTTACTTTGACAAGGTTCTATCCCATTCTCATTGCGCGCGGATTATACTTAGGTATTTACCAGAAATACCTAAGTATCTAACGAATACTCTTCTGGATATTCTTTAATAGTAGACCCCTCTTCAAAAACTCCTAAATAAAATGATTGGTGAGATAGGAATTTTCCAGAAAGATCTTATCCTTGATTTGGAATTGGGATTAATAATCATCACACTTGTGAGTCTTTGGCGGGTAAACCATCCACAATAGCAGCAAGGAGAGTTGGTGTCAGGCATATTATGCAAGCTGGTCGTAAAATCTAACCTTCATGTCCAGAAAGTTAAATTACTAAAATATTAACCTTTAAAAAAGTTATATTCATAAAATGTTGAATATTACCGAATTACTTTGCAGTAGCTCAAATTCCTAAATCATTGGGATAAAAGCTGAAAAAAGATCTAGTTATTCTTAAGTCCGCTTAATCAAGCCTTTTCTTGTATCTTATAAAATTAATAAATATTGCAGGACATTCCACACATCGCTATCTAGCCCCTAGCTTGTTTTATGGGTGGTAGACAGCGGATATACTACTTATAGACTTTTCTTTCATAATTATATGCTTATAATACAACCAGACCACAGTAGACCAGGGTCGATAATTTTTAAAACAAAAAAAAATCACAGTAGGATGAAACCCATTAGAAAAGGAGGGGAATATGATAAAAATGAAAGGAAAAATAAATTACGGTCGATCCGAGTTCGGGAAGTGGGAGGGGGGGGGGTTTAAGGGTAAAAAATGGTTCATCTTGATTTCCGGCAAAACTACAAGTCCTATGGAAAAAAGTTGAATAGCAAAGTTGTAGGTAATAAAAAGATCTACAACTTTTGTTTTACAATTTTTTCACATAACCTCAAAATTTAGGTGAAAAATTCAAATAACCCTGTTTTTGGTTTTTTATTTTTATCTTTTTAAAAAAAAAATTTATGTCCCAAATACACTGTAATTTATTTGATTTAAAATATTTATTTTTTCGCCTTATTTTAACTTAATATCAAAAAAGCACCCTAAATTTCAATCGAAAATTCTCACGTCAAAATATCAGCTTTTTTCAAAGAGTTGGTTGGTATGCTTTCTGTTCGTTGAAATCTCTACTTTCTGATGGTGTAAAAAAATATATACATTGCCATAGTAAATGTTCTCAGAAAATGCAAAAAACCGATCGAGAAAATCGATTTTTTTTGTACGATGTTGTATTGTATACTGTACTGTGTACGTTATTATAGTATTATATTTTGATTTTCAATTTTTTTTATCAATGTTACATGTAATCTTACGTTTTTCGAGTAATTAAAGTGTAAATTTTAATAATAGCTCAAAATTGTATAAGTATAATAATCTTATATATAAAAATGAATCGCAAAATGTGTTGGTAAGCGCATAACTCAACAACGCCTGGACCAATTTGGCCAATTCTTTTTTTAGAATATTCCATATGGTACGAGGATGGTTCTTACGGAGAGAAAAATTTAAAAAATTGCCTAAAAATGTCTAAAAACAACACTTTTCTATACTCCATACCATACAAACGATTCGTAATAATACAAGTCAATAAGAACTTTAATACCATAACATAAAGTTCAAGTTTTAATGGAGAGGTGCCGGGAAGGCAAAACAATTGAGTGACGTATAAATATTGATGTCAATCGTGCCGCGGTGTTAGTTGCCAAACTACACCTAAACGGCTGAACCGATTTGTATGATTTTTAACCCCCGACGCAAAAACGACGGGGTGTTATAAGTTTAACGTGTCTGTGTGTGTGTCTGTCTGTGGCATCGTAGCTCCCGAACGGCTGAACCGATTTTGATTTAGTTTTTTTTTATATGGCAAAACAACGTTTGCCCGGGACAGCTAGTTTAAAATAAATATAGATTTTCTCGATCGGTTTTTTGCATTTTCTGAGAACATTTACTATGGCAATGTATATATTTTTTTACACCATCAGAAAGTAGAGATTTCAACGAACAGAAAGCATACCAACCAACTTTTTGAAAAAAGCTGATATTTTGACGTGAGAATTTTCGATTGAAATTTAGGGTGCTTTTTTGATATTAAGTTAAAATAAGGCGAAAAAATAAATATTTTAAATCAAATAAATTACAGTGTATTTGGGACATAATAAGGTAAGTTTTCACCAAATTTCGTAGAAAAAAAAATATTTTTGAAAAAGATATAAATAAAAAACCAAAAACTGGGTTATTTGAATTTTTCACCTATATTTTGAGGTTATGTGAAAAAATTGTAAAACAAAAGTTGTAGATCTTTTTATTACCTACAACTTTGCCATTCAACTTTTTTCCATAGGACTTGTAGTTTTGCCGGAAATCAAGATAAACCATTTTTTACCCTTAAACCCCCCCCCCCTCCCACTTCCCGAACTCGGATCGACCGTAATTTATTTTTCCTATCATTTTTATCATATTCCCCTCCTTTTCTAATGGGTTTCATCCTACTGTGATTTTTTTCATTTTTTATCATTTTTGAAGGCTTCGGCCCTGGTCTACAGACAAATATCTAAGCATAAATACTTGTTTGAGGCAGGAATTAAACCTGGAACCTTGTGTTTGGCAGTCCGGCATGGTGACTATTGTGCACATTGTCACCATGCCGGACTACTCGATAAAGATAAATTTATAACGACGACCCACGTTGTAAATTTTTCTTTATCGAATCTCAAAAATCGAAAGATTTTATGTATATGGTTCACGGAAAGAGCAAATCATTCATCCGGCTTTCCGTGAACCTGACCTTAAGAAAGTTATCCGAATTACGAACTTCATCGGAATAGGGTGTTTTGCCTCACGTGAGGGTCGGTTCTTAGGTCACGACCTTGAACTACATAATTTAATTCCTCGCTAGGTTCTATCGTGCTGTGACTAATGACTCAAAATACTAAGCAAACAAAACGTGCTATTGTAAATATTAACTTATCTAACAACATGTCTAGATTGTATGATTATTGTATTTTATACTCAATGATTAACTTTCGTGTTGTTTTTTTTGTATTAAGACGCCGATTTCGTCATTATTGACTATTGTAGTGCTCTAGATAATCTGATTTTAATCGTAATAAAAAATTGTGCGCAATAAAGCCCTTAAAATGGCTATTATTACGCTGTATTATTAATAACTATTTATTTCCTTAAAGGGCTTATCAATATCAAACTTATAGATAATAATGTTTGACTAATGGAAACTAGCAAGAAAATCGAACCAAACAATTTGTTGTAACAGGAATTTTATATTAGGGAAAATGGTGTTTGAAATATTACCACTTTCTACCTACATAAGCTTAACTTCATTGGAATTGATAAAGTTGATAAGCATCGCGTGGTGCGATTACGTCAGAATAAGGTATGAGTTCACGTGGATGACGTAACGCTTGTTGAGGGTAATCGGTGGTGCTAGACTCCCTGGAGCCTAAACATGGGCCCAACAACTATTGTAACCTTTTGACCTTTAGATTTTAAATGAGCTTAATTCAATTCTTGATTAATGGCGATTGCGTTACAATTCCGTCAATGTCCCAGTCCTTTCATTTATCTGATCTAAACTCCATCCATAAATTATCATCCATCAGCATCAACAATATTATCACAGTAACTAGCTACTTTCTCATTTTAATCAAATTATCCACCGAAATCATTTTGAATACCTCGATTCTGTCAACACAGAATCTGTGTTGATTCCTTGATTCTGTGTTGACAGAATCTGCTATTGTTTCAGTGTTTTGTGCTTACAATCCAGATATTGTAGTCGTTAGTTGTGAAACATTGCCCTCTATAAATCAGGATACGAAATCTGGTACATCGATTGAGACTGCACCAGGTATTTATTGCAACAGACGACTTCGAATGTTTCCTTCACCTCTTAATTTTAATTGGATGTCTTTACAAACGGTACCTTTAATTCTATTGAATTTATTTTTACAAAGGCCATTACAATGTTCCCGTTTGCAGTAATGTTTTATCTTTTATAAATTATCTTATATTTGTTTTTCTTTAATTGAAATTGTTCTTATTTTCTATTAGGGTTAGCTGGGGATTAGTTAGCTTAGGGATATTCTATCCATGTTAAGTTTTTTTCTATTATAGATTTAAGATTATTGATAGGATTAATCATTATATCCTGATTCTGCCGTTATGCCAACAAAACTTAATATATATCTTCAAATTTTTATTTATTTGCCAACATTACAATTTCTACTGGTTACTGTTATGGTTATGATTCATTTAAACTATTAACTTTGTAAAATAATTTAATACGCTTTGTTTTCTGCTCATTTTGTGCTATCAAAGGATAGCGAATGACCCACTTTGCGTTTGCCTTATTCGTATTGTTAGTATGATTTGCTAACAGTTGTTTTGACTTCAATAACTAGCTGTAATTATTAGCTCTAAATTGGCTTTAGTTATGGATATTCAAATATGGTAATAAAATATCAATTTCATCATAAAGCCACAAACTGCGATGAGGAAACCACTATTAAAAGAAATGGGATTTTTTGGAATGTTTGTCAACTCTCCGCCAAAGTTTTGCAACTCTGCCAAGTGTAACTTTCACGAAATGAGTTCGATGATAACGTGTCATGTAAAAACAATCCATTGAATCATGATGGGTTCAGTTCAAACTGATGGAGTAATGAAAATATGTGTTTTGGCTTGGTGTAGCGGATTTCTGAGATACTTGGTTGTTACGTCGTTTCGTTAGCGAGCGTTTTGTTTGCGCGTGCGCGCTACAGTCGCCTGCCATCGTACAAAACCGGCTACGAGCGCGCCAAGTGACTCAGTCTGATATAAAACATTCTAGCTACACGTACGTCTATTCAAGTCTCAGTAAACGGTCCTATGACTCATACCTGTTATCACAACGTGAATTGATACGATTTTTGCTAACTTTTTTTGTTGAGTGAACATTTTGTTTTGAACCCTTTGTGGATAGTTGTTTGAGAACATTTTATCGTGAAAGTAGTCTTCATGTCTCAGCTGGTGCCATACCACATTTACAGCGGCGAGCAGGACGACAGTCTCATGTTTGCCACTATGTTTGACTATCATAACGATGACCATGCAAAGTCTACGGTGAGTACAACAACTACATACTTATTTGCAACTGCAGTCTTACAATTTTTTTGAGGTTCAGTAGGTTACTAATCGTGAACTGCTTTTTTATTAACTTTCACTATGTTTGCCGCAACTTGCGTCGTATGGTGTAATCTTTCTAATAGATAATGGTGTCAAAAAGTTAAAAAAACTTACGTAAACACCTTTTAATATCTTTTGGCGTTTATAACTTAATTCAAAAATGTACTACCAGAAAAAATATTGCGTAAAATACGTAGTAATAACTTTTGATAAACTTTTTGTATCAGTGTCAACAATGTTTTGCTAGATTATTTTTGATAAATCCAATGAATTATATGTGAGGTTTTGATATCAAAACAAAGTTATAAACTATTATTTAATATTTAGGTGTCAAATTAAATTATACCAAATTTTAATTCTCCTGCATAGAAACTAGACTGGAATACTTAATTAAAGTTAAAAATAAATTGATTTGTTAGTATAAATTGTTCCATTCCTTTTAATACAATTTGTTTGTCATATTATTATCGAAAACCTGATTATTTAAAATATCTAAAGACGCAATAAAACTCGTGTTGTGTACTTCAATGAACAGTTTCCAGTTATTGGTTCTATGTTACTTAAAAATTCAACGTGTAATCACTAGATGGCAGCAGTTGTACCTTTTTATATTAACTAAATAATAATAAAACTTGTAAAAAAGGTTACAATCCCTACTTAATATTATGAATCCTATATGTTTGTTTGTATATTTGTTTGTTTTCGCTTCACAGTCAAATGACTGGACCGTTTTGAATGAAAATCAGCATAGCGGTAGTTTAGGGAATGAAAAAGGATAGGATACTTTTGATCCCGTAATTCTCGGGGGATCAGCGCAGCTATATTTTATAATGTTAAATGAATCTTATACTGTAATGTCCTATAGATCTATTCGTTGTATAGTTATAGCTATGTAGGTCGATATTGACGTCACTGTAGTGGCGCGACGCGATGACGTCATCCACGCAACTTGTTGAGAAAACTTCTGAGAACTTGTTTTCGATCACATAAATATAAGACGCTACGCAATATATCCTTTCTATGTGAACAGATAACGTGTTTTTGGTAATACTATAATTAAATATTTCTAAGAAATAAGACATATTAATTCTAAATTATTCTATTGTTGTATTTATATAGCGTTGTGTAATTGTTTTTGTATATCTGTCTGTAATATAAGGAAGGAAAACGTAATTCACGTTGTATTTTGATACCTATGAGACAGTGGTCACGTAGGCCATTTTTAGAAAAAGGCTCTAGATATTGCAGTGCATGCTAGATTCGCTTATTTTTGTTTATATTATTCGCTCGATGGACAAGGCGCAGAGATCTAATTCCAGAGTCAGACAACTTTTTTTTTTCTTTTCTTTATTACGTCTTTCAGGGAAGGAAGGGTAATTATTAGCCCATACAGCCTCGTTACAAATTTTGTCGACGTTTACTGGCCATAGAAAGCTTTCAATTTTTTAAATCTTGTAGCAAACTGGGTCTGCCATCTATCAGGCATCTGAAACTAGTCCTTTTATAAGTGGTTGGATTCTTCTTCTATATCTATCTACTTAATCAATTCTTTCAATTTTTTAAATCCTGTAGCAAACTGGGTCTGCCATCTATCAAGCACCTGAAACTAGTCGTTTTAGAAGTGGTTGAATTCTTCTTCTATATCTATCTACTTATCTACTTCCATGCTAATTTCTATTGAAATTAATTGACTTGATTTACTAGCTCTTATTTCTTTATAGTGTTTGTTTCTTTTAATTGTTTCAGTGCTTATTTCTTGGAAAATAATTCCATTAAAAAACATTTAGTCCTTAATGGATTTTTAATCAATTGATTAGGATTCATTCAGTACTTTCTTTTGGCATTTAACATCGTAAACTGAAATGGATTATTCTAGAAATGTATAAACTATCGGGTATCTGATAAAATAAGAGCTATCAGTTGCGCAAGCTCAACCGGATTCGGCGGTACCACGAAGGGTGGAGTGGGGGAGGTGATCGTAACCTTTGCGAAGCGAAAACGTCAAGTCCGGCTGACTTGACCCACTTTTCGGCTCTTGTGAAATTTCTCCTGCGCCTGACTGGTTCCAAGAACATATTAACGCGTGTCTGCTTGCTTGGGGAATCCCGAACGCTGCCGGCGCTCACGCAATTTACCTCAACTAAAATTTAAATATTATGTGCATTACAATGGAGACAGTGATATGCAGAATTAGCCAAGTTAAAATTGAATTAAGTCTATAGATGTCTACTTTCTTAAAATAATTTATTAGTAAAAGATAGCCGGTTTCTAAGTAAATAGGTAAGGTGAAATAGGTGACGTTACATTAAAATTATCAGCAATAGCCAGCCTAAATTACCTACCTATTACAGAACCGTATTCACTCTTCTTTATTTATCAACTCATATATTAAGTCTGTCTGATTTCCAAAAAAATATAGTAAGTAAACGGTAGCAGTTTCCTAAAATTCGGTTAGGTAAAGTTACAATTACCAGCAATAATTAGCCTAAATTACATATTACAGAACTCTTTATTAACACATTACGGCAAGACAAACAGATGGACACTCAAACTGAATTTAACTAATGATTGACCTTGTTAACTCGTGCAGATGGATTTTATTGACCGACACCTATTAAAACGGTTGCAGTCAATACGGGCCGGATGCTGACAATTTGCTTTAATTGCAATAAACTTCGTACCGTCCATCTTCACTACACGACTACGACATACCACATACGAGTGTACAAGGAAAATGCGCAAATTCCGCGGCCTATTTGTATTAGCAGTGATAAGGTTAAAATGGGCTCATCCAAATCATTTTTTAGAACTAATTTTGGGTCTGATAAGTGTTTCCGATCTTTAATAGTGTTGTTTGTCAGTCTACGGATTAGATAATCTTATATTCGTCGACAACAGTTCCGAGAATTCGAATGACTCACCTTTGGATCCGCGATTGCCTACCTACAGTGTAAATCGGAAGTAATACTTGTACGGTCACATTCTTTTGTTAAATCATAAATTACAGTATATACACCTAAAATATTTAAATCAACAATCATTGTTTTAAACTACATTATGTCTTTGTTTAATAAAAGTATTGTTTTAAAAACAGTTTTAATAATACTGATGCAATACCATGTATTTATTATTATGTAGATAAAAAAAATCGCAAACTGCACACCTGCGGCCTATGACGTCATACTCGAAGAACGCCTAAGCCTGAGAAACTATTCGCAGCCATTGCCTTTTTAATAAAAAGTAATGTTTATGCTTTGAAGTGTATATGGCATTAGCTTATTCTCAAGAAGGCAATGATATAATGTCCTGTTGCATTTCAAAACGTTGTAAAGCTACGCCAATTTCCCAAATAGCTTTCTCTAAATCTTTAGAAGTGTCTTGTTTAGTGTTACCGCCGTTCCATAAAGCAACAAATTCTGTTGTACAAGTAGCTGTAACAAAGCACTATGGTAGCGTTTTATTGCCTCTCATAGATAATACTGAGTGACCGAAGTCCATTTGGACCATTACCAACGTTTCCTTTGTTTACTGGTCTAAGTTTATAATGTCTTAGAATTGAAATACGATGTTAAAAACACTTGAACCAGAAAGATTAGTTTGTTTTGAACCGTGACTACGTTGGTAGCTCTGACCATGAAATTTTAAGTCAAGGCGACTATGTTATGAAGATTTTTATCGTGATTAATGTAAGTTACATTACTTAGTAGGAACTTATAACGGGTCATGTTTATGTGATGCCTTTGACGATCTCATAATAGTCTCTACAAATTGGTAGGTTCAAATGTGGTCATTTGGAATGTGTTCCTTTGCATTCAAATTATACAACGCATGTTAATGTTTCGGTATCCAGGCAGTCTTCCATCATTGTGCTTTTGTGTCGCATAAGTTTGTCTAGCTTTGTTAGCTGTCACCGCGCGGTGGTTGTTGCGCAGGCGCATGCTGCCGCCGTACCATAACTAAACCCACCCACGTTGTTATGATCATCATAATTATTGTTGTATATATCTAATTGTCGCGTTATAGGAATTAAGTGCTTGCAAAATGCAATGTTTGTTAATCTGAGTTTTTTTCTTTATTCTTTATAATATTCACGTCTTAATTTTACACAATAATAACATTATTATTACCAGAAAACAAAATGAATTCGTTGAACTTTAGGGATAATATTATTGTGGTAAGTGTAACATGTATTAAATTTTAATAATTTATTATCCTTCACTGTATATCGGATTCCGTTTAACTGGACTATAAATACTAGTTTATTAAATTTTATCCTTTAATTACTTCCTGTTTGGATCATCATTATTTTGTGGCATGTTGGGTGAACAGTCCGACCAGCCTCCTATGACAGAAGGTTGTGGGGTTGATTCTTGCCGTGTAACAAATATTAAAATATCTCATTTTATTCATAAGGCCTAAGCCTCACCATCCTAAGTAATTTTCTGTCTATTTAAAACACATGCCTCTAAACTGGCGAACAAAGCCTTTGGCTGCATGAAGCTAAAAAATGTCCTATTTAGTGACCTTTGAATTAATCTTACAAATCACACCATGTCAGTGATTAATGTGTATCATTAGTCTTTGACTTGTTTCTTTTTAGAGACCGAAATAATAATCTAATACGGTGTTGTGCCAACATTCCTTAAAAATTCTTTAAATATCAAATAGACCGCAAAATCTTTCCTAACGCTTTTTGTTAAAAGTTAACTGTGTCCTCTTCAATTCAACAAAACGTGATCCTTTAATTTGGGATTCTTCACAAAATTACAATGGCTTCGCAATATGAAGTCATAAATTTACGAAATGGGTGTTTGTTTAAATGTGCCGCAAACTTTGTTAGTGGAAACGGTAAAGTATTGCATCTCAAAGTTTTTCCCTTGGGCCCGTTAAATCCCTGTGGCTTGAGAGTTGAGGTGTTCAAGTGAATGAGTCATAGGTATGGCCCGTCCGACATTCCATTGGACATTCTGACCATGCCACTTCTCGTCAATACGATTAATGTAGGTTATCTTTCTTTTATGTTCTTTACATAATATTTTTTTCTTGGAATTATAAATATTAAGAATACCAATTATATCAAAGATATTGTAAAATATAACATTAAGCAGAATTAACTTTCTGGGGCTTTGATAAAATACCTACCTATAGCGACTTAGACTGATGAAGTACGTAAGGTCTGCTTTGCTTTTGTTTAACGGAGTAATAACAATTACGTCACAATAATAATAATGGTGCTGATATTTACAACAGCTGCGGAGTCCTTGTTCCGATTATGGCCAAGAATCGTGCTTGCAGCTCCGTAGATTACTGACATTTTCCACGTTTCCGCCTCCACTGCCTTATTAAAAGATGTCATGCTTAGTAGTACACGTGCATGATAGTAGTTTAGTACCTACATTAATGTCGGCAATGCACATACTAGATTAGCAGAATAACTGGTTCAATTTGCATATAAAACTTAGTAAATATGTAAATTCAACTCGATCTAGTTCTGTCTTGCATTTAGATCTAAAGGTTTTTGAGAGACAAGATGTCATAATTGGATTTAAAGAACGATAAATAATCCTGTAAATGGAATGAGGTTTACTCCCGCCCACAAAGAAATTTTGTGATAGACGGCACAATAACCTCACTACCAATACCGACGCCATTATTTAATGAACCCTCGTCAGATGAAAAGGTCAAATTATTTGAAAAGATTAATCTCGTAATTTATGAGGGACCATCTCGCCTCGCCAGATTTCTCGGTTGACGGACAGAGCTATAGGAAATTGATTTCATGTCATGCATCAAAGGGCTAGTTTTTTCGGAGACGCTTCTACTAAATCTCGATTCGTTTGTACACAAACTTTTTGTGGTAGAGTTTGGAATATTTTGATCGCCTTTGTTATTTTTTATTTGGTATAGCTATTTAACTATGTTTGGATTTAATTATTTAGTAATAAATGATACTTAATGTTCGTGGAACATAAATTGTCGGGAGAGAATAATTTGCACGGGCACGCCATTTTACTGAGAGTAATGCTCTCGTAAATGTTTATGACTTCGCTGCGTTTTCAACTTCAATGCTATTTTAAATTATTTTTAGTGTCCCTCTTTGGTCGTAAGACTCTTTATATTTTTATACTTTATTGATGTCCAGTGTTGTCAAATATATCAACTTTATGACAATCTTTCGGATTGCTACGTCGACGCTGCGCCTTACATAAAATCGCACAACGTAATTGAACAAAGCCGTTATTACTTTGCAGAAAAATACTTACTTTTATGCAGCTTAAGAAACTTGTAATAGGTACCAAAGCTTTTTGGTCATAAAGTATAAATAAATTAGTGATATGGTTATGCATTTTTGTAGTGACTTTAGTAGGTAAACGTTTGTGGTTATCGCAATAAATAAAACTCAATTAATGAGTTTCGAATGACTGCTGTTGCCGCAATTCAACGAAACCAATTTTGTATTTAGCAACTCCTACGCAGTTCTTTATTCTTTACGTCTCAAAAGAAGGTCATTTGTTATGTCCTTATCTTTCTCCATAATATTTAATTGTTATGAAATTGATTTGGAAGCAAACTGTTTAAAAAATATTCGACCTAATTTGTGTGTGTTACCATCACAAAAAATGGAATTTTCCATATTGATAATCTAAGTGTTATCGCTTTTTTGACATTTCACGTCTCGAACCTTTCTGTCATAATAGAACCACGTGACTGTCAACTGTTACCACCACCACGAGACGAAACGACACATTACGACAAGAAAGCGATAATTATGTGTAAGGAAAACGATACTTATCAATTTATTTCAGTATATAACATCGACTTCAGGTAGACCTGGTTTTGAAATAGAATATAGTTGTTTAGGTGTGCTATTTAAGTAAATGGTATAGAGGTTCGTCTATAAATAATGTAAAACAGGGAAGTAAACATGATATCCGTCTACATAAAGGTTGTGTTTAGCGATAATATTATATTCCTCATTGCAAAACTACGCAACTTCAACTTAACATAAACACATTCTGTCATTATACTGCTTATTAGTCGAACGTTGAACCCTTTGCGTTCGGGTGATCAAACTTTGCGAGGCACTGTGCTGCAACCTTCGTGATTGATTGACATGGACGGAATAACACTATCATGAGATAATACGGAATCGTATATTATGTTTATTTTACACTCTACTTTATATCATTTATTTAAATATTTACTAATAGTCGTACTGTATCTTTAGAAGAATGACGAGTCGTCTGTATGAGGCGACATTACATTGATGGTAATCAAAATGACTGTTAAAAATGCGGGTCCCCATAAACTCTTCAAACACTCAACATATTTAGACACAATAAACTTCTTTCCCTTTTATGATTTTGACATTAGTCGACATCGTATGAGCGTTTATTGCTAAAGAAAGGAATTCTGGTGTACTTAACTTTTTTATATGGTCTATTTTATTATTTCTTATAAAATTTCTACTTTTTACCAAGAATATGACATCATAAAATATAAAATGATGGCACAAGGTTATAACTTCAAAAGTAACAATTAAAGCACCGAAAGTAAATAGTTCAGTCTCCTCTTTTTAATGTTTCATCTAAAGAATATTTCGTTTCTGACTATTCACAGCCCTTTACTTAATCAAACTTGGCCAAGAACCTAAAGAAGTACTTGGAGTATTTAGCAGCTTTTTGATATTCAACAAGAAACATAGTAGGTGGTCAAAGTTTAATAACGAATGCTCGACTTCTTGCACTCGCTAATTCAATTATTCAGTTTAGGTTCCCTTGCCAGCCGATCGCGTTGCATATTGAATTTCTGCTAGCCCGATCGGAATCGCACCTCTAGCCCAATTAGGAAGATACTTATAAGGTTCAGTGTTTATTTGCGCGTTATTGTTATCGCCGGAATCTGGGCTGTCGCCATAGTTTTGCAATTGCGAATTCTGTTTGTTGTCTTTTTAAGGAGTCGAAAGTTGTTGATTTTCTGCAACGGTTCGGTTGTTGTTGTGCAATGTCTGCGTAGGTGTGGTGCATAATACGCGGGGGCCTGTCTGGTGTCGAAGGTGTCGGGAGCCGAGGGGCGGTTGGTGGTGTGCTCGATGCCGATGCACCGGTGCGGCGACCGTCGAGTGGGGCGTAGGCGTCGCCGGGGGGCGTCGCGCCAGGCTTATCAGACGGTGGCGGGGCCGGCGCGCGAGCCTCACTCCACGTTCTACCGCTGACCGCGCGGCAGTCTTGTCCACGCTCACTGATACTGGTTTTAGATAACAAAAACCTTTGTCCAGTCGAAGCAATAATATTTACACGTTTCGTGCACTGCGTCGTCGCGCCGCGTTCTTTAGGGGTTTTCCGACGCTGACCGACATCTGTCAGATTGTTTTCATTGTGCGCATGCGTGTTTCGCGCCTGTTTTATCAAGTTGAAACAAGTTTATAACAATTTTTATGAAGTTTCCTGTTGGATTGTTCAGTGTTTTTTTGGATTGCAGTTTGAGGAAATCAGGTAATTAACCTTTGATAACCCGAATCTGTTTGTTTTTTCTACACTGCAGGTAGTGCAGGTACCCGCTAGCAGACATCCTAAAGCATGTTTGTTGGTTTAATAACATTGATTTTTATTTCATCATCATTATCGAGATCTCTAGAAAATTACCGATGAGGTGAAGCATCGTCGAACAACCTACAATCGATCGTGGTCAGAATACTAATAATCAGTTACCTAGATGTTAAAGCGATTGTATTGTTTTATCAGTGTTGTGAGATCATGTTTGGAGATGTCCTCGTAGTCTTCGTAGGCGGGTGGTCTCTGGTAGATGACGTCGCGACGCTGCGCGCGCGCTCCGTGTCGTCGCTCGCGGTCAGTTTAACGAACCCTGTACCGACATCAACCTTGCCATAATCGCGATTATTTGCATTACTATTGTATCCAGTTGTAGGCTGTAATCGCTCCTTTAATTACACCCTTGGGTTCAACATTGTCTAATTTGACAAAGCTTACCTTGAATTAAACACATACCTACTTCCATGTTATATTTCAGTGCCTCATTGTTTCAACAGGGTAAACTATACTATATATTTTTACACGTTTATCACTTATCTGTAACATTGCGATAAGATAATATTTATAGAATGTATTGACGGATACACCTTCAATGTATACAATAAAAAAATCAAGTTTTGAAGAGAATTATTTACCAGTTTGCTATTTATATTAACAAACTATATCTGTTTCAGCAAACGTTGTTTTGCCACTTACAAAAAAAAAAACCTAACGAATAAATACAAAAAATTCATACAAATCGGTTCAGCCGTTTAGGTGGAGATTGGTAACTAACACCGTGACACGAGAATTTTATAAAGGGACTAGCTGTCCCGGCAAACGTTGTTTTGCTATTAAAAAAAAAATAGATGTTGGCCGATTCTCAGACCTACTGAATATGCTCACAAAATTTCATGAGAATCGGTCGAGCCGTTTCGGAGGAGTTCAAGTTCGAACCCCGTGACACGAGAATTTTATATATATAGAGATTGATATTTATTATATTGAAATTATTGAATATCCTATTTTTAGAGAACGATTGAATAAAGCAGTTTGCATGTTTAATATTAACTTATCAACAATGACTTGATCATCATAACGTATCCTGTGCTTTATTTAAATTTCTTGCTAACAAGACGCATTATGCTGCAGCTTCGTAAAACGTCTATTTTATACGGGCTTATTATTCTCTACATGTTTTTTAAAATGTGCATTGTCTATTAATTGAGGTTGAGATTTGTTTTGTATTATTTTGAAATTAAACTGAAATTAAGTCATTGTTATATTTTTGATTAATCTTTTACTAACCGGGATAACCGGAAAAACTTTGGGCTAAAGCAACAGCTTTTTTGACACCCACCAACGGAAAAAGATTACCCGGCAGACCCCGACGAAGGTGGAGAGACGATATGGACTTTATGACAGATTGGCAATCCGTAGCACAAGATCGCGATCAGTGGAAGAGGAGAAGAGAGGCCTTTGCCCTGCAGTGGGACACTACAGGCTAATAATTGTAATAAAGGTTTTAAATTGATAATTATGATAGATCTTATAGTAGATGAGGTAAAGGTATATTGAATGCACGTTGGGGAAACCTTGGCCTGATGCCAGACAGCTACATGACTGTACACTTATGTTGACGTATTGTTTTCGTAGTAAATACCTGCCGCACTATCTCTAGTGCATCTTTTTGTTCTAAATTAATGAATCAAAATGTCTCGGATACAGTTCTGGATTCAGATCTTTGTTTACCTGAAACCAATTTACTATTAGAAATCTGCTAGTATAAATTACTGCAGCAATAAAATGTAGCACTTATCGCGTTTGAAACAGAAATATTCTATAAATAAAGTAATTGGGTTTCAATGAAATATTTCCAACTGATATCGGAATAGCTTCCCACTAACAGGGAATTTTCTTCAGAACAGCGATTGTGAAATATTTGCGATAAGCACAAGTGTTTGTACAATGTTAGTGTTCGTGGAAAGACGATAAGCTTGGACCGAAACGGACAGACAATTCGGATGCCGTTATCTAGAACAGATAAGATGGGAACGCCCGGTGTCCTTCTTGCACTTTCAAACAAGCAATATTACGCACAGATTTAATGCTTTTACGTTTGCATTACCTTACGACCACTCTGAGCGGTAACGTTTCCCCCCCCAAATGTTCTAGATCTAATGGAAAACTAGGTTTAACCGTTTTTATTTTAAAGAAAGATTGCATAAGATAGAAGTTATTAGCATCTGAATATCTATAATTTTGACTTAAAAACTTCATCGAGCGTTTCAATTGTTTTTTAATAGACTAAACTGAATTACCAAAAAAGAAAAAAGTATAAACCTAGAATAAGATGCAGTGAATTAAATGAGACCAAATTTATTTCATTTTGTAAAGGATAAAGGGGGTAAAAACGTTACGGCCCGCAACATTATTTGAAAAGCCAAATGTAGGCATTACGTCCGAACTTAAACTCTCTCTATCGCACGATACGGGTCATTCTCTTAAGAAAACATTATATCGATGTAAAATCGCATATTTAATTAAATTTCACAAGCTGTGTGTTTAAAAATGCTGAAATAGAAGCTAATAAAACGGTTAACTTGAATTGAAAAACTTGTATCAGGTAGAACATTGGAACGGTGACAATATTTTCTCTGAAACGACGCTAATTTGGACGTGTTCCAATCAAATAATAAGAAACCATTTTTGTTTATTATTTCTTGCTATATATATGTATCTAAAATTAAATGTAATTGGAAAAATGTCATCAAAAGAATTACTTAAAGAGAATTTTCGAAAAGAAATTAATTTGGATTTCTCAACCAGTACTTACAGTGTTGAAACGGTGCAGATTACGTTGAAGGTTTTTCCTTAAACAGATGACGTTTTTATGTTGATGGGCGTTGAATTATCTGTGGTGGTGCTAGCCGGTACCAGGGCCGTTGCTACACGGCCTTTACGCGCCCAACTGATAAACGAAAACGCTTATACTGCGTGCGCATACGCAACAGGGGCGTTGCTTACTTAGAAGCCTTCTTTCAGTCTAGGTGTATACTTACCTACTCTTTCATATCTCTAATTCCCGTATGTCACATTGCTTAGCAAAACCTAAATAATTTCAAATTGAAAATAGCAGATGCTTACATTTCA
This sequence comes from Idaea aversata, assembly GCA_907269075.1. Classification (NCBI taxonomy): domain Eukaryota; kingdom Metazoa; phylum Arthropoda; class Insecta; order Lepidoptera; family Geometridae; genus Idaea; species Idaea aversata. The sequence goes on from OU026100.1 coordinate 6,116,274, forward strand.
ATAGGTAAAGCTGTTCAGAACATACCAACAAACAGCTCGATATTTACATATCTAATTGGCTTTTTTAAAACCACAACTTGGTGTCACTAAACATTTTAATCTTTCACTGTTGCGGAGAAATGGCGAGTTAAGAGTTCTGTTATGTTCCGTTCACGCAATGGAAAATTTTAACTATGGGCGTTGACAAAGATGTCGTCGGAATATACACAATATTGTGTCAGTGAGCTTTACTTTCCTCTACGATTTTAGATTAAATACTTAAACATGAAATGGGCGATATGTCCATCGTGTTTATGTTTCGTTAAGACACTCCATGTTTTAAAGCATTCATTTACCGACGAAGTAAGGCTGTACTTTAAAAGAAATTAGCATAAATGCCGCCTAACACAGCTATCGTCGTCGTTGAGACAATGGCTTTGTCTGTATGTCTGTCGATGTCGGTCGGCCTGCCATAACTGTTTCTGTACAAAGGTTGATAATTTTACAAAACAGTTTTAATGACACCGACAAAGAATACTTAACTAATATTCCGCTACTCTTCTGGATATTCGCAGAATGCAAAAGTCAGAAGTTACTGCGAATATCGTAAACTTAATTCTCTTTGTGAACGGATCGTTAATGTGAACTGGGAAAGTTTGTATTCTGTACACATTATGTTGTAACTTTATTGATGTCGTGTTAACCATGTTTACCTTTTTTATGTAAATGTAATAACGATACGTAGAAGGAGAAGGTACTATCACGTTCCAAATCTTAAAAAATGTCTTTTTCTTTAAATGTGTGGTACCTAACATTTCAGTTACCAAGAAATGTTAGGGTCTAGCTAAATATCGAAGTCCTCTGAAATTATCTGAAGTATGACTGACTCCTACTTAGATAGGTAACTCCAACAGTTACAGCTCCGCGATGTGGGCGACGCAATTAAAAAATTGAATAAAACAAGTAACACGTGTGTGGGCGTTGTCCTTACCGCTTCTACCTTCTCGATGTTTGCAATTCTTTCTCCATTTATTATATTATTTATATCTTTGTATGGTTATTGCGTTTCAAATAAACATCAACCACACTTTTGAATAAATCGTAAATCAATATTCAAAGTTATCAAAACAGCGAACGTGTCCTCCGTGTTTTGTTTACTCCGATGTACCTCCAATTTAACAATTGCGACATCACTTCTAACTAATTAATTCGAGATAATGCACACAAGTGGATGTAATCTGACCATTTCAAGAATTATAATTGACTTTAACGCTGCGCTGCAATTCGCATAGCCATTTAACGCATTAGGGTTATACCTCTTTGTTTTGTACCGCGGTCGTGCAGCTGCTGTTTTGTTATCGTAACCTAACAATAAATAGCGATTTAAAACACTTCTCGGTACAGATAACCCGCTAGGGACCTCTACTACTAAATCCTAATTGGTTCCACTTGTGCTAAATAAATATCAAAAACATGTTTGTAATATCTTTCTTCCAGGAAAAAACATTTAAATAATTGAATTAATTTGAATAACGAATATGGATACCTAGAGTATGGATAGGCAATAACCTTTTTATTGATAAAAAAAGATTTGTTATTCAGTTTGGATTACAAAAAGCATCGTTTTGTATTTGTAGTGTTTTTTTCGGCGAAGTCTGCGGTTGGCAGAGCGCGAGCGCGGCGCCTTGTGGAATGCCCGCCATTTCCGGACGATATCCGTTTCACTGTTTCGGCGCCTTACTTACCAGTTTAGATAACTTTATCATGTTCTACAAAATCATCAATCCTCCCAATCATCAACTCGTTTACATACTTTTCGCTATGTAAATTGTTCTTTTTTTTCTGCCAATTAGCTTTTCTTGTTCATTTTCCTTTTTCCTTATTGGCAACCTTCTGACGAGTTTTCTTCGAACGTTTTAAAATGCGAATTTGTTTATTTTGTCTGATAATTTAAATTTACCTACAAATTGTTTTAATGAGCTTTAGATTTATGAAGTTTATCCATGTAATAAGAAGCGAAATTTTCTCCAATGTCACATGCTGATTCATAGGCAAATGAATCATTCAACGTAATCGAGTTTTTGAATTGTGCTTACCGACGAATGTAAATACGCGATCGTAGTGACCTGCGATAGAGAGCGAGTGACGGTGACTCACGCGGGTTTTCCAAGAATTACAGAATGGAGCAGTTTTCGTGAAAACGAAGGTCGCTTTCAGTCGAATAGTCGACTTAATGAGTGGCTTTTGTGCCAAGCGGGGTCTTTCAGACAACGATAAATCAACCCCATAATATTCCTGGAAAAGGTCATCGATAAGCAACTTAGGGTACTTAAAGTAACGTTAACCCTTTGTCCTTAAATAAGGTGGGGTGAACTCTAAGGGTGCAATATGAAAAACGACAATTATTTCGATATTTTCCCCGAAGTAACTGTTTATAACGAAGTTTTACATTACGCGTCGGTCATAATTTCACTTTCTGTCGTGTCGAATTGGCGCGGCAGTGGTTTCCTGTAACTTTGTTAGTTTCGTTCAATAAAGGTAAAGTGAAGGGAGGTTGGCGTGGTGCCAGGGCGTCGATTTGTTTTATTATTCGCTTAGTGGCGGTCAATGTCGCGACAATCCGCCGGCGGCGGGGCGCCCGCCGTACTTGCATGTGTTGCACATTAAACTTGGATTCGTTCTTTTTCATGAATGAGTTTAAATTATTCAGTAACATTATAAAGTTTAATGACTCTGATGTAAGATTTATACCAACGTGTGATTTGGATCGGCTGGTGAACATCACATTTAAACATCATTAGATTAACCAGTTCATCATTAACCTCCTTTATCCGACGAATTAAATTGAAAATCATCCGTGAATATTTTGATACACTGTATACAAACAGATCTTTATGCTGTTTAGAATCGGTTCAAGGAATCTCGAACTTGACGAACCGAGCGATGCTATTAGTGCAAGCAATTAGCGCTGCGTTAATGAGCTCTCAAGCAACCGGCCCCACATAAAGTTACGATAACCGAACCGCATGTTCCACATTGAGATGAGCATCTTAACTGGTTGGTGTTATAGTCCTGGATACTTTACTCAGCTGGTTAAATGTGACGATGATAAGTTCTGTATTTCCAGGTCAGATTTAGAAGTTAACGATGACAACGAAAATATATTATTTTATTATGAAGATGTCTATACGTCTAAATCACGTCTGAATGTAGAGCAATATGTGTGAATTTCATGTCACAGTAGGCGATAGGCGTGTCTCACTTCACCTGTCCGGACTATCACGCGGCTAACACGTGTTTGAGCACGCGTTTCCATCGACCGTGCTGAATTTTCTCGAGTTCCATTAATTTCAAGAAATAAATGTTCAAAACGTCATTCTCCGAAAAAAAAAAACATATTTTGTTTTAAGAATATACTTAACAATTTTCAAATCCCTAATTTAATATCCCGAATTAAGAATTACAAGTTGAAACACTTTCTAGTTATGTATATTATTTATTATCCAAGATTCTATTTCTTTATAATTGCATAAAATTGAGCAATAATTTCACCACGTTGCTTTATACGTTTGCAAAGGTTAACGGTCTAATTAATTCCAATTATAATTTGAATTCTGAAGATATTTCTCTAGAAAATTCGCTAACCATATTTGAAACTGATCGCGTGATATAAAAAAAAAGGTAACACTAAAAAAATTCCACGGAAAATTCAAGGTAGGTCAAATAACTATTGTTCTGTAAACAGATGTACAGATAAGTTAGTTTATGAGCATTGGCGAGCGCGATTTCATTACAACGTGTAGGCGAACACACGTGCGGATAACGGTCTGCCTTATCGTAGGACCTCGCGATGTATTACTCTGTTCTATAGCCTACGACATCGGAAAACAAATTATATTTTGCACGAGGTGAACGCTCTAGTACAAAAGACACAAAATTTATTCGAAATTCGGAGAAAGTATGAAATGACAAGGACATCGCGAGAACGACAACAATCGTGCGACAGTTACCTACGGAGACTACGAGATAGACTACGGCGAGCGATTCGAAAAACCACAAGTCACGGCTAATTGTGTTGTCATATAAAAAGTAGCGTATAAAGAGCAAAGCCATTATTACAGAGTGATCACTGCTCAGGATCACAGTACATGCAATACGTCATTACTAGATATAGTGGTGATCTCATGCCACCACGCGGGACGATAACACCAGCGTGTAGTACGTTTTGAGTGGGCACAATACCATCAAGGGCTTCAGCTTACCTTCTTTGTAATTTGCTTACATTATTCCCAGAAACCGATTGATGCTTTCGTTTTACAACAGAAGACGTAGAAGTAAAGAGGATCTAGAATTATAAACATCACAATTAATGTTTAGGGCGTAGAATTTAGTTCGGAACTAGCAGACAGAGTCGGTAACAACGAAGAATGTGAAATATATATCCCGTCAATTAATTATTAGGTAAAGCACCGTGACCAATTAACGTAATGTTGGCAGCAGCGTAGCAGAATGTGGCGCGTTTATTTGAGACGAATTTCATTTAAGCAATTGTGGTAATTGACCTGACGAAGCGCCTTCCGGAGCATGCTGCCTTGTCCCCTTTGTGTTGCAATAATGCAGGCCACGCTTAACTTTAATTGCAGTACATTACTTATTTATAATTATTTAGTGTAATGCCTAACATAATAATATGTAAATAAATAATATGCCCGACCTCAAGTAGTTAAGGATATAAACTTCCTGTAAGTGAATGTGTATTATCATAGTTCGATTGCCTTATATGGATGCGGTATTGAACAGTGTCCATCGCCCACATAGCTGCGACGTCCTTGCCGCAAGGTCCAAACCTCACGCCCACCTACACCAACGTCATCTTTGACTTTAGGTCACTCTTCATAAATTTACTTTTTCATTACTATTTTGGGTAAAATATGCGAATTGCCTAAAACGGGTTTGTGGTAAACCGAATTATGTTCAGAGCCGACTGACGATTGACCTCTTTGTTCGTCGGTTTATTTACCCAGCAAATTCGAAAGTGAACGACGACGCGATGATTGGATTGATGATAAACAGGATTCGTAGTTCGTACCGAATAAACTAATGAGAGGAGCTATCGATCCGATGCACGAAGTTATTTATCAGTTACCTTAGATAACAAACGGCGCAGCGTGCGATGCGAAATGATGCGAAATATTTCCGGAGTTAGAGGAGTATTCTATTAATAAATGATTCGACGTCGGTCGTGGGCGAAGATTTCGGGCGGCGCGGCGCGGGCGCGGCAGTAGCGCGCGATCAGCCGCGGCCGCCGCCGTCCGCGCGCGCAACGAACGAACGACCCGCACTCCCGCGCACACGATACCCACCGCGATATATCGCGATAAACGACCGACGATCCACATCTAAACTCAAACCTTACCCTATCACAACCCTTAATTATCGAAAGAAACCTATAAGCCGACTGTTGTGGCATCGACGGATCGACCTCATTGTAGTCAATACCTATTGCACTTTTGCGAGGGCGGATTATAACGAACAAATCGACTAACAAACTCGAGCCGTACGAAGGTGTCGCGTCGCAAAAAGCGCAACACAATAGAGTAAGCGTCTAATTATAAACTTGGTTGAGTGAACACCGACCGCCGACATGCAGAACATAGATCCTCTGGAGATAGCCAATATCCTCGCCACAGAACTATGGTGCCAGCAGGTAGTACACCGACAAACATAGTAAATCTAACAAAACGCCTTCATTAACCTTTCCTTCGTTACATCTTCTTATGTACACAGTTTTTCAATAAATATTCTTGATTCTTGATTCTTGAGAGCCAAAAAGTTTTGCGAGAATTGTATTATAAATATTTAGTGTACGGTCGGAGTCAAAATTGCAGATTCCCCGTAGAGCTCCAAAACTGTTATTATTAGAATGTTTTCAACTGAACCAGGTTCTAAGGTCTTGCTGTAATTAAAGTCTTTCAGAATAAAAACATTCCAATAATAGTAATTTTAGAACTCTGCGGTGGGTCTGCAATTCTGACTCCGACCGAAAGTACTTTAAACTGAGAGACAATTATTACCTAATAGTTCACTACTTAACAAAAACCATAGGTACTTAGACTAGTAAACTCGTCAATCTCTTGACCCATTTTATTTAAGAACGCTGAAAAGTTTGTGATATTAAGAATTCTTTCATAAAAGAAAAAATAAAACAATTTGGTTTTGCATCGGAATGAATATCTATAAATACAAAAATATTTATGTCATAGGTATATCTTAATATTTTAAAACATGTTATCTGAGAATAACATCGTCAATTTGATTAATATTTTGTTTCAATATTATTGTTATGATACGTAGTTAATGCAAATATTTTGCTGATAAAAGTCCATTGGAATGTGGAAGCAATCGATCGAGACATAACAATAAATATTGCATAAGTGTATCATCGAGCTGTAGGGTAATAGATGTGAGTGGAGTTACTGTAGCGAGTGACATTTACAGTGAATTCTTAGCTAATGTTTCTCCATTTGTTTGGTTACAGTTGGCAAACCTTGAAGGACTCCAATCCGGAGTCCCAACCCTCACGACGGCCACCATAACGCCCACCCAACTCCGCAATTTCGAGCAGACATACATCGAGCTGACGAATTGCAGGAGCGACCAGGCCACTCACGCGGGATTTGTACCACCTTCGGTCACGCACGCCAACAATTACGGTATGTATTTTACTTTTAAATATTTGGGAACTTTTTGGAAAATTCAAATTCTTCAAAGTAATTAAGATCCGTCATAGTAGGATAGACTCATCTGTAAGACCAAGTATAATGACAAGAAGATCAGTAGCTCTAGAACGTCTGTAATGATATGGTGACAAAAATCGGGTGCGCCACTCACCAAAAAGCACACCATAGACGAAGCTCGTCATCTTCTTCTGCATAATGTAGCTACAAATAGTCACTGTGGCCAAAATTGGTGAAGGAGACATCATCATGGTGACAAAACGTGTAGGCTCATCTTTAACGTTTCCGTTTTAATATTCCAGGCATCCTGAATTCCGTGGGGTATTGTGATTCGGGCCCGACGACGGCGCTGCATGTGTCGCCGGGCCCACTCTCAGCCAGCGGCGATAGCAGCAGCAGCCCCGGCCTGCCGACGCCGAAGCGACGCAACATGGGCGGCCGGAGACCAACCAAGGCTCCCCAAGACATCTCGCCAGAAGAAGAGGAACGAAGAAAGGTCCGCCGCGAACGCAACAAGATGGCGGCAGCTCGGTGTCGCAAACGCAGGCTCGATCACACCAACGAATTACAAGAGGAGACAGATAAACTCGAAGAGAAGAGACAGTGTTTGCAAGAAGAGATTCGTAAACTGAACGCTGATAGGGAGCAGTTGCAATCCATCCTAGATACGCACATGCTATCATGTAGACTCGGTAAACGATCATCTAGTCCTCCCGACGTGAAGCCCTTTCAAGATCCTTACCCTTATCCGGAGCTAAATGAAGACGGAGTGAGAGTCAAAGTGGAAGTCATGGACCCCACTGTCGACCCGGTGCTAGGCATCAACAATATGTTCACATCTCCGGCAAACGATAAAAGGTTAGTAAATCGTATATTATCAGGTTTTAACAATTGCGTCTTTGCGTATTTGATTAGATAAGTAAAAAATGCGAGTGCTATCGATCAAAAAACGTTAAACAAATGCACGATTTTAACACATCAAAAGATGTTTCATATGTGTATAATGAATTTCATATTCTGGATACGGATAGACATCAGTAGAAACCGATGTCTATCCTCCATTATGCTTGCTGCAATGGGATTAGGTCTGTTCAAACACGCGTATGGTTTGACTGATTTAGAATGTCAAAAGAAGAAACCATTATCTATACATATAAAATGCTTTGTCCTGACTGACTGACGGATCATCGCATAGCCTAAATGTATGAGACAATGTGATTCCTTATACTGTAGCTAAGTCACTAAGCTACTACTCCCGTGTTTTACAATGTATATTTTTTAAGACGAATTCCATTCCCTTGCTGTACGAATAAGGAATAACGTAGCATAATGCCTAGTGCGTGTCTGGGATTTCCACCATGAATCAGTGTCGCATATAAGTTTGCCTGGTTGTATGACGAAAGAATGGAGATGGCAAAATTGGTGTAGTTCTGTTGCAAACTCTCCGAAATGTATCGGATAAAGACTCAAGCTTGCCACCTTATTTGGCTTAACTTAAAAATAATGTATGTGACGACCCAGTTGGCAGAATGTTCACCATGCCGGATTGCCAAACACAGGGTTGCGGGTTCGATTCCCGCATCAGACAAGTATTTATACTTAGATATTTGTCTGTGGTCTGGTTGTTTCTATGTAATCTCTATATAATGTATAAAATTCTCGTGTCTCGTGTCAAAAATGTTTTTGTTAGGTCTGAGAATTGAACAACATCAATTTGTTATTTTTGAAGTGAAAACTTCTTATGGCGCGTTGGGCACTTTTGTGGGTGAGCATTTTCAGCCGTTCTCGCGACAGATTTTGACGCGACAGATGAGATTTGACGCGACAGATGAAATTTTATTTGTGTTAGTCTTTTTGTTTAACTTATACTGCCATCTATTACACAAATTGAGAAACTTAGTTTCTAGAAAGACCGCTATTCCCTCCAAGGTCGAATACCTCCTGGAGGCCGCTATTAAAACAGCGCGCAACGGTCGCATCCTCCTGGAGGTCGATAATTTGGCTCCTATTTCAATCTCAATGTCAAGCTTTTAAAAATATAGCTAGCTTGTTCGAACAAAGACAATGTGAAAGAGAAAACATTAAGTTGTTTATACAGACTCATAGCTACCAATATAACAACCGGAAATATTACTTTTTTCGCATTTGTTGAGCGAGTCTGAGGTCAAGTGGGAACGTCGCAACCGCAACGGCAACTTTTGCACTTGAGCTTGTGTTTTGTGAACGAATAAAATAATTTAACCAAGCAAAACATGGATGGATGAGTTCTAAACAGTTTTTATACCATTCTATAGGTTTTTAGAATAAATTTCGTAAAGAAATTGTCAAATACATCAACCAAGTCACGAGACAGCGCCAATGGCGCGACATTCTCGTAAATATTTATTTATTCCGAATAAAAATACACTAGTGGATAGATAATCTCGACAGTAACAACATATCTTGATACGTACTAATCATTCAATTAGCGTAATTTTGGCTTTATTTCGTGTAAATAAGCTCGAAAAAAACGAATAACCTCCTAGAGGCGGGCCGACCGTTCCCACGGTCACTAAAAACGGTTTTCGAGTGTTTGGTTTTTTGTTCATACTCGTAAACAAAGCACTTCAAACAACCAACCTCTTGTGTAATGATTCATGACAAACTAAACTGTAAACAAAGTTGTAAAACGAAACCACTTAGCGCGGCAGTGTTATCGTAAATGAAATGTAAACATAAGAATTTTTTGCCGACGCGCGCGCCCGCGACGCGGGTGGTCCACTTAAACGGCCAGATGGCTTTAGTCTGCCAGGGCTATAAAATATCGAGTAAAGTAGTTTCTTTTGTCCTAAACTTGTAAGTTTTGAATTGTACAAGTCATATAATTTTTTTTTGTGGAATAACTCCTTTAATTTTTAAATTATAACTACGTATGTACAACAAACTGGAGAAAGTGGAGAAAGTTCAGTGAAAGGACTTTCACCTTAGAATTAATAATACATAACAAGATAAAACTGCACTAATGTATATATAGGTAGGTAGTGTACTTCATACCGATTCTTTATGACATAGGGTGTATCTAGCTCCCATTCATAACTTCGCTGTTATCGCTATTCTAATGACCCTCCTCGAGAAATCCGGATCTCGCGGGATTTCCCGCGGAAAATCCGACAGACCCGGACCTTTTGAAAAAAACATGGACGACCTCGGAGGAGCTATTCGAATGTATATGGCGCTGATTTAAATTTTTTACTGCCATCTAGCGAATAAAAAATAAACTATATTTGTTTAAGTGAGTGCTAATAGATGGCAGTAGCAGATCGTTTCAAGAAATATTCTATGAGAAATAACAAGTTTATTGTTTTTTTTCCCTAATAAGGCAAAACAGCATTTGCCGGAACAGCTAGTATAAGTATATATTTACAAAAGAAAAGTATAAAAGTAGTATATCAGTTGTCTAGCACCCATAACACAAGTCTAGTTACTTATGGGCTAGATGGCGATGTGTGGAATGTCCTGCAATATTTATTTATTTGTTATTTTTTTTTTTTTTCAGAATAATGTTGTCGGCGGCGAACCCCGCCGTGGTGACGAGCACTCCGTCCGCCCCTCTCGATACTCCGCCAGCGATATCACGTCCAAACCGACCTAACTCGCTGCAAGTGCCGCTCACACTCAATCCTGCGCAGGTATGTTAAACCATCACTTTAAGAGGAAAGGCTACCGGGGGCTCTCCATACAAACGTAGTCGACTGTTTTCTCCCTGGATAATGACACTAGAGCAAATATTCCATGACCATGCCCCTATGTTTTTTTTGTTTTTTAAATCTTAATTTCTATGATAATTAGAAAATCTCGTAGACAGAGAATAAATATAGACAAGCTACCAGCGTATACAGTGTGAGACAGCGAATTTCAACATACCTATAAGTACTTATATAGTTATCAAATTGCCACTAAACAGTAATTAACCATCACTGCACAAGTGCAGTGCACACTAATTAGTACTCCTTTTTAATATCCTATAAGTCACAAGTAACACAAAATAGAGTCTAAGAAAACAAAACTTTGACAGACACCAAACGCTTGTTTGCCACCAACGACATTGGTGGCAAACAAAAAAAACACATACGCAAATAGAGAGAAAAAACTTATACTTCGTCTTGCTCCCACTTACTCATTTGACGTTCAATCCTTCTCACTCTAGTAATTATTATTATTTTAGATATTATTCTCTGTCTACGGAAAATCTTAACAGCCACTGTTGGCAGATGGCAGGGCACTGCATTTTAAATTTACCAATGTAAGGTAACTAGACGCCAATTTTGTGGTGTAGCCTAGTTAGATTAGATGGTCTAATCCGTAATGAAAATGATGTATGTTGCTAGACTATGACGCAATTGTGAAAAAATGATCTAATGTAGGTTTATTACATTAATTGTTAACAGACGATTAAAACTGAACATAACCATAAAATTAATTCTCAAAACTTGATTGTTTATAAACAAAATATGATGATCACGACTCAATTGAAGGTCGCGGGTGCTATTCCCGCCGAGGATTAGACATTTACTGGTCCTTCTGGACAATTCTGTATGGAATTACAAAAGAAAATCCGTTGTCTGGTCTCCCATCATTTTATCATACTAGCGACCCGTCCCTCTATTATGCATGTATTATACATATAAACCTTCCTCTTGAATCACTCTATTAAAAAAACCGCATCAAAATCCGTTGCGTAGTTTTAAAGATTTAAGCATACATAGGGATATAGGGACAGAGAAAGCGACTATTTGTTTTATACGATGTAGTGATTACAAGCCTAATTATTTGTTTGGGACTAGATGGTTACAATAAAGATAAATACAATCTTTATCTATCTATACATATAAAATTCTTTGTCCTGACTGACTGACTGACGGATCAACGCACAGCCTAAACCGCTGATCGTATGGGCCTGAAACTTGGAAGGTGTGTTTTTGTATGACGTAGGCATCCGATAAGAAAGGATTTTCCGAAATTCTACCTCTTAGGGGATGCAAAAGGGGGGCAAAGTTTGTATGGGACAACGTGATTCCTTGGTCCATTTTCGACTTCTACGCGGACGAAGTCGCGGGCAACAGCTAGTTTATAATAATTAAAGTAAGATAGGCCTGAAAGACCCAACTAAAGAGATGTAATTGTAAGTACAAGTAACTGATGTAAAGTTTTCATTACAGTTGCACAACAACAAAGCATTGGGGAACAACAAGATAGCTGGCATAGAGATCAGCACGCCCTCCAACGGCATCCCGTTCAACTTCGACAGCCTGATGGAAGGCGGCACCGGCTTGACCCCGGTACATCCTCACCCGCACCCTTGCGCGCATCAACAACGCGTCGCTCCAGATGTCGCCTCACCAGACCATACCAGTCTCGTCAGCCTTTGAGACGAACCATCGCCCACTTCCCTCTTCTTCGACCTCGAATTTCTTTGAGGGAATGGGCGTACAATAACAATTAATCGAGTGACTTAGTACGCCCGTTTGTGTGAGGGTTGTGGTCAAGACACGTTCGTGCGTCTCGCTCTGTCGTGCCGACACTTTCATTCTCTATCTCTCTCTGTTTTCTAACTCTCTTTCTATTTATTGAGCTGTAATAAGTAACGTACTTGCTCACTTTGTGCTTTTTATATAATTAAACGTTAGTGATGGCCGTTTCTGGCCTAAGGAAGTCAATTTACGAGTTTTTTAACTATCTTGAGAATATTTTTTATAAAAAAAGTAGATGTGTATTGATAACGACAGTTTGAAAAAAATAATATTTGTGATTTTAAAATAAAACAGAGTTTTATTTGAAGCATTTCAGGGATTAATTTCGTGTTGTGCATTGTGTATCTAGCTAGGCTAGAGTTTAGGTGCGTATTACTGAATATACCTATTATATACATATAAGTAAAAGATCTCTTTTACGTTTCGGCACAAATATATCTTTATAACTAAAGTTTTCTCGAAGCATCTTGTCATAATAAACCTCGTGCCATTAATTTTCTACACTCAGCGAACAGTAATATATTGTTAACCAGCAATATTATGCTATATTTACATACTTAATACGATTAATAACTTCTCTTATAAGTTTAGCTCAAATGTTGATGTTACGATTTACCGTTCCATTGGATAAGGTGGTAGAATATACTTTTATTTTGTAAGCCTTTTGTGATACGTCCAGTGACTTTCTCGCGTTCCTTTTAAAAGGGTGTTCGCGATCTCATGCCATGGCTGAATAAGAAATTATTTATCGATTACACCATTATAATTTATTAAAAAAATATATATATATATTATTATAATTTTTTAACGAAGATTAGTTAAAATATATTGTATATTGGTATTTTAGCGCCATGGCGTGATTATTTTATCGTGTATAGACCACTGGAATAAAATATTGTTAGAATAAGGCAATAATTAGTAATAAGTGCACTAAAATTAATTTTTAATAACCATAACTTAGACCAAATTATTATTTTAAAAATGCTTATGTAGTTTTTAATTTAAAATCTAAGCCAAATATTGAGTACGTCGGTAAGTTTAGATAATAGAGAACTCCCATAAAGTATTATTGGAAGAGAATGTGGCGTATTTATTTAGATGTATGAAATCAACACTAGAATTTAGTGTCAATTTTCGTGGTTACACTCAAATTGGTACTATTTAGATACAGAAGTGGTAGTGCAATAGTGCGGATTGACTTAATTATTAAATCAACGACATTTTTTATTGTAATGGGGAATTTTTCTATAGTAATTCTGGTATTTGTGAGACTTTATAGTCTTTTTTTGTCTGTTAGCCAGAATTATTATTTTGTCTGTAGAAAATTCCCCATTTGAACTATCGAATACATACGCATAATAATAAAAAAAACTTGTAGCTTATAAATAAGAGATATAATTTTTTGTAGAACATTTTATAAATCGATTGTAGGATACATTTTGTATTTTTTCATACATTAAAGTAATAGAAAAGCAATATATTTGATACTATTTGAATATATTCAGAACTCTGTAAATCGGAAAATATAATTTGTTTACATACAACACAGTTTTGGGCTTTTTATTTTAATCTACCCTTAGAAGTAATTACAATAATTTACTAAAGTTGATTTTAATTAAACTATACTAAGCTATGTCTACCTAGGCCAAATGGTCCAACTAGGTAAATCCAACTTCGATAAAGAGGTCAGCCGACGAATCCAACTCGGTTGGGCAGCGTTCGGGAAGCTTCGCAATATCTTCTCGTCACAAATACCACAGAGCCTCAAGACGAAAGTTTTCAACTAATGTATGTTACCAGTGATGACATACGGATCCGAGACGTGGTCGCTGACTATAGGCCTCGTTCATAAGCTCAGAGTCGCTCAGCGGGCTATGGAGAGAGCTATGCTCGGAGTTTCTCTACGTGATAGAATCCGAAATACGGAAATCCGTAGAAGAACCAAAGTCACCGACATAGCTCTCAGGATTGGTAAGCTGAAGTGGCAATGGGCAGGTCATATAGCTCGCAGAACTGACAACCGCTGGGGAGTATAGGTTCTCGATTGGCGGCCACGATGCAACGCGAAACGGAGTGTTGGGAGACCAGCTGCCCGGTGGACCGACGACATTGTGGCGGTCGCGGGTAGTCGGTGGATGGAGGCGGCTCAGGACCGCTGTTTGTGGCGTCGTATGGGGGAGGCCTATGTCCAGCAGTGGACGTGTATGGGCTGACATGATGAAGCTATGTTTTAAAAGGAGAACTTTAGTTTCTTAGGAGAAGGCCAGTGGGGATACATGGAACAGCAGGGGGAAGTTTTCTGTTCTAAAAACATCTAACTTGCCGCGTCGCAGTCTGTTTAAAATACTTACTCAATGTATGGTAAATATTTTGTTCTCACGACTCGCGTGCATGTGCGTTTAGGTTTGCGTTGTGGACGTGTTCGCTTATAAATAGCAACGTATAGACAGAATATAATTTCAACTAGGCTAATAAAACTGCAGCCGAGACATAACCCGAATACGCCTCCCAGGTTCGCTGGAACAAATTTTGGGAACTTTTTAAAGTTACACGATTTCTATTCATAGTAATATTTACTCGGGTCTTCGGATATAGTGAGTGTGGTGGTGTCATCATTATGAGGGCAAAATTGGGAAAAAAAAATTGTGCGGTATTTTTCGTTTTTTCTTTAAATATCGTTACGTATTTTCACACCAACACGAACTTTATTATTTTTATGACGTCAAACGGGCGGAAAATTGCCTACATTATTATTTTCATGACGTCAAACGGGCGGCAAATTACTAACATTATTTTTTATAATGTTTCATGGGCGGCAAATTACCAACATTAGATAATATTTTTATGGCGTCAAAAGGGGCGGCAAATTATGACGCCTGACGGGCGACACAGTGACCCACGCTACGCCAGCGCCACTGTGACTGAACCAAACTGTTTATAGAATCGAGTGTCGGTACTCGACCTACCCTCGGTTACTACCCTCAAGCCTCAACTATCAGCATGAGAGGACAACGCTTGCCACTGCTCCAGTCTCCTCGCGACCAAATTGTAACATAGTCGAAACGCCGAAGAGATATAAAAATACGCGATTAAGATCCGGGAAAATAATTACTATGAAAATATATAATGTAATGTATGTGGGTGTGTGTATAATGTATGTGATGAACCAACAGATGACGCCACTAAGCCGATCGTAGATCCTAGATCGCGCATCGAAGTTTTTCTGAAGATAAGCTCATATACAAGTTCCAACGAAACTTGGGCCACGGCCTACCGGATGTAACACCTGCCTGGTGGAAGATCTTCCCCTTGGAGGTACATAACACCAACTACCTCCAAAGGCCGTTACAAATTCGACTTTTGGTCTGCATAATTTTGTAACCTATTTTGACAAAAACTAAAACAGTACTTAACAATAGCTTTTCGAAAATAATCGAACCGTGTGATTTGACTAAAAAATAATCTACTTTATGTTGTTGTACCAATAGATAGTTGCCGATAGACATCAAGTCTTGGAAAGAGACCTACCTACTTATGTAAAAAAATTAAGTAGGTACTGCATTAGCAGCATTAGGTACTTACAGATAAAAGATGACAAAGGCATTACAGTTTCTTGTTTCTTCTTTAAATATAAACTCCTAAAAAATGAAAACATTAATTTCATCGATGTCTTATTTATTCCATATGGCCAACTGAAAGAAAATGAAATGAAAATAAACAATTATTTCTTCCTATGTCTGCACTTGTCACAACTTATTTAGGGTCGGCGCAGTATTTTTCCACTCCCCTATATACTACCCTCGCAGCTTACTCGACTGTGTCCAGAGGAAAGAACTAGTCAATACGTCTGGAGCCAACTAAGCCGCGGAGGTGAAAGGGTACCGACTGCTCTCTCCATACCAACGTAGTCGACTGTTTCCTCCCTGGATAATGACACTAGCACAAATATTTTTGTGCCATAAAACCTATAACTGCCATGACTATGCCCCTATGTCTTGGTGTTTTCATTTTCTGATTATCATAGAAATAAAGAATTAATAAATAAAATAAATAAAAAAAAAACAAAACATAGCGCATGGTCATTATGGTCATGGCAGTTTTATGCAACAAAAAAATTTGCTAAAGGTAGTGTTATTATCCATTCGATGCCCCTATGTTTTTTATTTTTTGTTTTTTAAATCTTAATTTCTATGATAATTAGAAAATGAAAAAAAAACAAAACATAGGGGCATAGTCATGGCAGTTTTAGGTTTTATGGCACAAAAATATTTGTGCTAGGAGAGAGCTCCGGTACCCTTTCACCTTAAGAGCAATGTCAATTAAATATAATATAAATACAAATTATATAAAGGATATTGCCTCATTTAGTATGGACGCTGTCCCAAACAAATCGCTGCGATGTGTCATGCCTCATTTGAAAGGCCTTGATGTGTACTCCATTTTATATTATGGCAGCAAAAAAGTCTCACCCAGTGGAACTGAGATATTTCGTCATCAATATAACGTCTCGTACTATGAAAGTTATAGAACTCGCATAGCCATTACTGTTTAATTAAACGTGTAATACCTTCATGTGGTAGCTCAAATGAAAGACCTTAACTAGGACTACATTTTGTTCTACATTACAAAAAAATCCCATCAGGAGGAACAGATATATTTCGTCTTCAATACAACGTCTCGTACTATGAAAGTTATAGAACACGCATAGCCATTACTGTTTAATAAAATGTGTAAGTAACACCTTCATGTGGGGTAGCTCAAATGAAAGAGCTTAACTAGGAATACATTTTTGTTCTACATCACAAAAAAATCCCATCAGGAAGAACCAAGATATTTCGTCTTCAATACTACGTCTCATAGTAAGAAAGTAATGAATGTCGCATAGCCATTACTATTTAAACATTAAACACCTTTATTAGGTACCTCAAATGAATGGTCTTAACTAGGACTAGGTACATTTTTGTTCTACATTAAAAAAAACCACCAGGTGGAACCGAGATAAATAATAGTATTTAGCTTTAAAAAGGTAATTGTTTTTTTTTATCACTGTTGCTCATAAAGTGGATCTTATTAAACCGCTTTTAAGCTCATAATGCAACGTATTATTGTTGTAAAATACTATTTGAGCTAATTATAAATAAATTAAAGATGTTGCTTTGTTACTAGTTTATTTTAGAGTGACAGTTAAAACAAAATACAAAATAATATAAAATTACTTCTATTTCTTTACTGCACAAAGAAGTCTTAATTGTAAAAGTAGAACAAGTAGGTATACTACAATTCTACAACACCACCCTTCAATTAAGACTCTGGGAAAGAACACAAACAAACAAAAATACCTAATCATTACTAAATAAAAAGAAAAAATGAAATTACTTAACCTAGGCTAATACCATGTATACATCTCTTATGAGCAACCTTGCCTAAAGGTTTTGTAAACACATCCGCATAATTTAAATCTGACCGGACATAATCAATCGTAATTGTTTTGTCACACACTTTTTCTCTTATAAAATGATATTTTGTATCAATATGCTTTGTTCTGTGATGAACTGGATTAAGCACTAAACTATGCGCACTCTGACTATCGTTAAACAAAATCACTGTGTCAGACTTACCAGTTACATCCAAAATGAAACTTTTAAGATAACAGGCCTCTTTAGCAGCTGCCGCTAGAGCCATATACTCGGCTTCCGTTGAAGACAGAGCTACAGTTGACTGTTTCTTCGCTTGCCAAGCTACAGGACTACCAGCTAACATAAAACAGTACCCAGTATAGGATCTTCTATCTTTCGTACAATTAGCCCAGTCTGCATCGACATACGCTTTAAGATAATCGCCAACCATCCTGTAAGTAAGAGTGTAATCGATTGTACCCTTCAAATATTGCAACACTCTCTTTGCAGCTAACCAGTGTTCTTTGTTATATTTGGTATTAAATTGGCTCAAATAGCTAACTTGATAAGCTATGTCAGGCCTAGTATTTACTGATAGGAACATTAAGCATCCAATCAAACTTTGATATGGAAAAGACTCTCGTTCGTCAATTATTCCATCATCAAGTTTCTTTAAACTAGACGGTGTATCAAACGACTTACAGTTTTCCATGTTAAATCTTTTTAACAGATTCAAAATAAAAGTACGTTGATTTACCTTAATCTCACCATCCTTTCTTGAGATATTGATTCCAAGATAATAGGATAAAGGACCTAAATCTTTAATATTAAAAATATTTTGTAAACATTTCTTGACGCTTTGAAAGGTCATGTCATTTTTGAAAAAGACAATTATGTCATCGACATATACCGCCAAAATGACAATTTCTTGACCATAAAGTTTTTTATACACGCATGGTTCCGAAGGAGTTTTCGTGAAACCCATCTTGGATAAGGTTTTGTCCAACATTATATTCCATGCTCGGGGTGCCTGTTTGAGCCCATACAACGATTTCTGCAGTAGGCAAACTTTACTTTCACGGCCTTTCTCCACAAAACCCTGTGGTTGTTCCATAAGAACTTCCTCTTCAAGTTCTCCGTTAAGAAAAGCAGTGTCGACGTCCAAATGCCTCATTTCTAGGTCTAATTCAGCAGCTAAGGCGAATAAAGTACGGAGTGAAGAATGACGAATAACAGGAGCAAAAGTTTCATTGTAGTCTATTCCTTCTACCTGCTTGAAACCTTTCACCACAAGTCTAGCCTTATACTTCAAAAAGTTACCGTGAGCATCTTTCTTTACTTTGTAGACCCATTTACAAGGTATAACCTTCTTATTACCTATAGGCTTATCAACAAGCTTCCAAGTCTTCAACTTAATGAGCGAATCATATTCATTGTTCATCGCAGTATAGTCGACGCCCATATGACTTCTTTTTAATTGATCCATTCCTATCCTACAAAGGTGTCCTAATCTTTTATGCCAAAGTTGGTACCTACTGAGATAGTCAGATTGCACATCGTTTGCGGTTAAGATACATGGAGTAATTTTCGTACTACAATCCAGTGAGTACAGTCCACCACTAGTAACAGAAGCATGTAGAACAGCATTACCTTTGAAAGAGAAATCAGAAGATTTATAAAAATTACAACCTGTTTTATCAAAAAGTACTATGAAGCCCTTGTCAACAACCTTTTTGACAGAAATAAGGTTACTCTTTAAGTCAGGTACATACGCTACATCGTTAATACTATCTATAACACTAGTAGTTTCAATAGATACATCACCAACTCCACTACATGATATCATATGACCGTTTGCTACTGTAACAGTTATACCGCTGTCCATTGTCCTCAACTCCCTAAACCAATCTCTTCTTGATGTCATATGCCTTGAACATCCAGAATCGACCAACCATACGTCACTTGTAGACCCACAAGACGTTCCTAGTGCGTGTTGTTTTATGTTTTTCTTTTTACGCAAAGGGCATTGTGGTCTTTTGTGACCCGGTTTCTTACATTCATAACAAACAACTTTTTCAATACTTGAGTTTTGATTTAAATGTTGTTTTGATTGGCTAGTTGTTTCAAAAACTTGTATTGTAGAGTCACATTTGGACATTTCGTTCAACAGTTTCTTCTTTACGATATCAGTGGTAACCTCTATATTACTATTTTCAAGAGCCATTACAAGTGGTTCATATTTCGGACCAAGTCCTCCAAGCAAAATGGCTGCAATCGAAGCATCATCTATTACCTTGCCAATATCAGCCAAATCCTGAGCTGTACTAAGAACCACATTGATATACATCTCTATATTCTGAAAATGATCAAGTGAGAGTCTGTATAGCTTCCTTTCTAATACCAGCCTTCTGCCCATGCCCTTATCTTCGTATGCATCTTGTAAAGCATTCCAAGCTTCTAAAGCAGTCTTAGCATTACGAATGTGGGTCATTGCTGTCCCATCAACGGTAAGGCAAATTTTAGCTAATGCTCTCTCATCGTTTCGTATTTTCATCGAAGCAGAGATAGTATCATCTTCGCCATAGCCACTTACTGTTTTCCAAAGATTTTCGTGGATTAAATAATTGCGCATCTTAAACTTCCATTTTATGTAGCCATCTTTATTGCACAGTATGAGCGACGCTGGTATTGACGAAGAATAATTCATTCCACTATTGGAGTCACCATCACACATTTTCGATACAAACGAAAAACGATTTTGACACTAAAATATTCACATCAGCAAGCACTATTGATAATCTTTAAAATATTTTGCTCTTCGTGCTGATAACGTGTTGTAAAATACTATTTGAGCTAATTATAAATAAATTAAAGATGTTGCTTTGTTACTAGTTTATTTTAGAGTGACAGTTAAAACAAAATACAAAATAATATAAAATTACTTCTATTTCTTTACTGCACAAAGAAGTCTTAATTGTAAAAGTAGAACAAGTAGGTATACTACAATTCTACAACAATTATACACGCGTGCTATATAAAAATATCCAACTAGTGCTAAAATTAATGTTATCCCGATAAGTTAAATACGTATCTTACTGCTAATTACATGTTAGGGCCCTTGCCCACGGCGATTTTTTGTAGCGATGCAGTCGCGCGTTTCATAAACGCGCGACAGCATCACTACTAACGCACGTTAGTCGCATTTGCAACGCGCTACATACGCAATGCCAACGCGCTACAGCATCGCGACTGCATCGACGCAAACGCGCGACCGTGTCGGCAAAACGTCGAATAAATCATTCTATAACAACTTCTGAATGTAGGCTCATAGTTTTTTAGTATTTTAAACGTTGTTACGTAATGTCTACCAAGTAATCTCTCTTTGTTAAATGGGTGCATCCAATTGTAACGCCGCTTTCGTTGCCCACGCTTCGGCTGCTTACAAAGCAGCACCAAAGACAACGTGACTAATGTTGCCTCAACGGAGTCCATCTTGCAACTGTAGCGATCACCACAGGCATTTTTGTGCCGTTACTGAATCGCGTTTGCATCGCGACAGAAGCGTGACGGTATCGCGTTGACATCGCGACTGAATCGTGGTTATGTGGGCGAGGGCACACAGCTAGCGATCGCATCGCGACTGTATCGATGCGAACGCGCGACAGCATCGCTACTGCATCGCTACAAAAAGTCGCCGTGGGCGAGGGGCCTTAAGTAGATGAAACATTCTTAATTTATCTGGGTTATACTGTTTTAATGTAGAGAAAAAAGGTACCAACAAAGAGTTTTTAAGCCTTGCTGGCGTCAAAACTCTTTGTTGGTACCTTTTTTCTTCTTTTCAAAAGGATGCCTCAAAGTCTGATAGCGAACGATAATTTTACGTGATAACGTCTTTGAAAACAATTAAAAATTGAGTTTTTTTTATTTTGTTTTTCTTTAGGTACATAATATTCTGTTTTTAACCCCCGAAGCAAAAACAAATGGAAAAAAACCCTAAAAAAATATTGTATGTCAGACGAGGCTGTATAGGTTAAAAGTCTTTTGCCTAGCCTTTCTAGAGTGTAATTAACAAAAAATAGTAAACCTAATCTAAACTTCTTAAAAACTTTTTATTATTTTAACAAGTTTTTTTTTTTATTCGCAACTGTGATAAAAAACGTCGTACGATACACGTGTGGATTGATCTTTGTATCTCGGCTTTTTAAACGCCCTCGCATACCGCGCTCGCGCGTGTTATACCGCCTCTATGCAAAGATCAATTTTCCACACTTGTATCGCAATGTACTATAATAATCGACTTCCAACAATTCCATCTTGTGGAGCCTTATTTGTTATCTTACTGGTCTAGTTGCGGAAAATAGCTATCTCATAATTATAACTATATTTTAAGTGTTCAAAATCCCAACAAATGGATGCCACACAGGTGCGCTGTAACTGTGTCATGCAGTGGTAGCTAATGGTGAGGCAGATCCTGGTTAGCGGCACACGACTCCTGAGACTACCTACCTTAATAGGTTTTTTGTGTTACTGATTATTATTATTTTTTTGTTTTATGTTGTTCATTGTTTTTCTCGTTATATAACGTCGTGTGCTTATATAATAAGCTTTTTTTTTGTTCTATTCTTACAGATTATTTAATATGAAATCGATTAGGCCAAGGCTTTATTTATAACATCGCGCGTCTTGTGCAAGAAGACGACATACTCATATGTTTTTAAATTATTTTTATCACAGTTGCTCTTATAGTAAATCTTATTAAACCGATATTAGGCTCATAATACAAGGTATTACGCACGCGTGCGTTTTACCTTAACGCACAAGTGCTGTAAAGTTATCCCGATAAGTTAAATTAGTATCTTATTGCTAAATTCATGTTATGTAGATCAGATGTAGCTAATCCTACCTCTCTGTTAGAACTTTCTACACAATTCTGGTGGATGTGGCTAATTCAACCTATCTGTTAGAATAGAACCTTTCACACCATTCTGACAGATGTAGCTAATCCAACCTGTTAGAATAATGCAGACAGTTTTAACAGAGAGGTTGGATTAGCTACATCCGTCGTCATTTGAGGTACCACATGAAGGTGTTAAACGATAAAAAGTAATGGCTATGCGAGATTTATTACTTTCTTACTACGAGACGTAGTATTGAAGACGAAATATCTTGGTTCCTCCTGGTGGGATTTTTTTGTGATGTACAACAAAAATGTAGTCCTAGTTAAGCTCTTTCATTTGAGCTACCCCACATGAAGGTGTTACTTACACATTTTATTAAACAGTAATGGCTATGCGTGTTCTATAACTTTCATAATACGAGACGTTGTATTGAAGACGAAATATATCTGTTCCTCCTGATGGGATTTTTTTGTAATGTAGAACAAAAATGTAGTCCTAGTTAAGGCCTTTCATTTGAGCTACCACATGAAGGTGTTACACGTCTAATTAAACAGTAATGGCTATGCGAGTTCTATAACTTTCATAGTATAAGACGTTGTATTGATGACGAAATATCTCGGTTCCACTGGGTGGGATTTTTTTGCTGCCACAATATAAAATTGAGTACACATTATGCCCTTTCAAATGAGGTACGACACATCGTAGCGATTTGTTTGGGACGCTAAGCGGCATTATCCTTTAATAATTTATAAATTTTCTGATATTATTATGAATTTTTCCTGAAGAAAAATCTATGCAACACAAAAGGCCAATACCGCTGTAGCATAGAATACTAATAGTCTTACTTACAGGTTCATATGTAAAACTTACGATTCAGGATGCAGTTCGTATTGAACAGCATCTAAGTTTCCCAACAACATATCGACGCTGTAACTGCGGAACTCACAATCCTGTCGGCAGTCGCATTTGGTTTCTAAGCTAAGATCTATAGCTGAAATATAAAACAAAGATCGAGTAGGTACAGCTGGCTGCATAATTGCAGCCTTTGGTAGAGTTAAAAAATTACTATGATTGACATGTTTTCATTCTATTATTTTTGTTTGATAAATTCGTGAGTTAGAAGCCTGTTCCTAGAATCTGGCTTGTGTTGAAAACATTCTTATAACAGCCGTTTTGGAGCTCTACGGTGGGTTCCCAAGTCCCCAATTATGCAGCCGACCGTACCTAGTAGTACCTACCAATTTTCCCAAAAAAAAAAGTGTGTGAGTGTAACCTTTACGCGCTGTTGAACTAAAACTTCTTTTCAAAGCGTAATTTTGAAGAAAACATAAACATAATAAATAATAGATTTTTGCAAAAATATCTAGTATTTTCAAAGGTTTCCGCTACTCTAACTTATAATCAAACTATCTAATTAGAGATAGAAGAATAACATGGCGGACAGTCACTAACTTCCTAATACTAATGAAAGTCTTCGGTAAAGGTGTATAGTACCTCTATGCACCAACCTCTTTTTTAATTTCACAAAGTAGGTAATATAGGTATGAAACCTATTAAGTCAGCTGTCATTTTGAGGTTAGATCAGCACATGTAAATATAACCGGAAACTACGTAAGCGTTACTTCCGTCAGAAATATTAATCTGAGTTACTCTCAGAATAAGGAATCTTTCCTTATTCTGAGGAGTTACTCCCTAGTATTTATTTCTATATCTATGCTCCCTAGTCGCGCCTAAAGAAGTTTTACTTCAAAAACATACTTATATTTTTTTGTCTGAATAAAAATTGGTAGGTAACTAGGTAAGTATAAATATATTAATCAGGCAAATGCTAACCATTAATATTCATTTTAGTAGCACAATCAATGTTTGTTAGATTGCAGAAATTCTTCGATGATCCTTTAGGCGAGTAGAACATCAGGCAACCGCACTTTTCTTCGACAGCATTTAAGAAACATTCAAATTCACAGTCAAACAAGCGGTATTTATGAAAGTATTCTAGAGCTTTCTCGTCTTCGAAGTAACATTTACGGCTAGAAAGTAAGGTATAACATTTTCTTATATTTCAGCTGATAAAAAAAAAAAAGTGAAATGAAAATCTTTATTATGCGCTCATAAAAGATTATTTTAAGGAGGGCGGGGTGATGGCCCTACTGTTTTGTCCAACTGATTAGCTGGATTACGGAACTCTGAAAATGTCTGTGGTCCAACAAAAACAAATAGTTAGACTATGACCCAAAGTAAAAGGAAAAACATTTTGCACTTGCGGTCACACGTAAGACGCTCTGAAGGCGCGCTGAAGGCCAATTCTCGTAAATAATATTGCAATGTTATTTACGAGAATTGGCCTTCTGAACAAAAACAAAAGAAGACAAAAGGTATATGAACAAAAAAACGACGATTGCAACAGTAACAAAGGACGAACGAAACAGAAGACAATCAAAATAGAAACAAAGGACTATCAAAACAAAAACAGAAGACGATCGAAACAGAAATAAAAGCCAATTTAAAAGAAACAAAATACATTACCCTCCCTTTTGACTTCGCCATAGTCAGGTAAAAATTGCATTTTACTTACCTATAACTAGCGTGCCCCGCGGTTATTCCTCTAGTTTCAACCATACCGCATACCTACTCCGCATAGTAGGTAAACAATTTCATCAAAATCGGAACATTCGCATTACCAATTAGCTTAACCCCACGTGACCTAGAGCTCACTCGCAAATCTGTAAGGTTGTATGTATAGTTATGTTACCTGATTCTGATTTTTTTAAAACAATATACCTACTACTATACAATACAAATTTTAAAAAAACTGGTTGCCTGTAAAGTCGGTATACGGGCGAAAGTTTTACGTGACAACAACTGTGCTCGAGTGGAAGGGACGCGTGCCTTTCACTTTTTATGTCTGTCTCTCTCGCTCTTAGGCGGGCTAACCATGCCCGCGTGCCTCTCACTCGCTCTCATTGTAAGCGCATAACGTGAGCGGAGCGTAACGCAGTTTCTTGAAGTGTCACCCGGCAAACCAATTTATAAGACGTTGTCACGTCAAAATTACAAAATGGGTAGGTACTTAAATACTATAATTTTTACAGATATGCGAATGAGCTCGGGGTCACGTGGGGCTTCAGCTAATTGGTAATGTGACTGTACCTACATATTGTGAAGTTTGCACCTACTAAGTATGCGTTAAACGCATAGAACATACAAATTAACTTACATTTGAGGATTTAAACCCTTCATTTCATCAGCACATACTGTATAAGTTGGGTTAATTAGATGAATTGACTCCGTGTTTGTGTCTAAGAAGGTTGTTTGTTTGCTAAACGGAAACTCATCGTTGTTCGAGAACATTATCTACAAAAAATAAGCAGTAAATATAACTATTTAAAACTGAATAAAGTAGTAGGTTACTTTAGTTATAGAATCTGTAGGTATGTCTGTAAGTCTATAAGTATAATCGACGATCAAAAGTCCACAAGCGTAACGTTTACAATCCTGTGCGTATTTACACTGCATGGAGTGTTTAAAATAGCGCCACTTTAAAAATTTAAAACTCCATGCAGTGTAAAATGTAAATACGTTGGTGTAGTGGGTGGCGGCATATACCTACCACTCGGCCAACTAAAGATATAGCTAACATGATGAAAATAATAATTCTACTTGTACCTACTTAATTCAATTATTTAGCTGTCAGACTTTCAGTCAGTAATTGATTGCATGAAGCTGCAGCCATTCTCTATACACCATCGGCCGATACTCTCTTAACTTTAAGTTGTCCGTCGATAGAAAAGTTTTGTTGCTTTCAGAGTTTGTAGTGTGAGTTTTTTCGTATAGAGAAACGTACGAGAAACGAGACGAGAAAATCGTATGGGAAGATAAAGCTTCGCAGTATTCGCTAGAGGCGCTTTTCAACTTTCAGTAGGTACTTTAGTACAGCATTACAGTACATAGCACTTACTTTAACCGAGCCAGCGTAAATCAAAGTGTTGCCAAGAGCGTCGTCAATATCGATGTCTGCTATCACCTTGAGTGCTTTATCTCTTCTCAAAACATCGAATTTTGGAGTTAAATTACGGAATTCTGGATTTAATCTGTTCCTGTAGACATTAAGTTCAGTCGACTTAGTTAGAATCAAACATCCCTCACCTAAATAATTTTAAAACATTTCTGAAATGTGAGTGCACGACCGGTAGAATTACGTCATAGCAAGGGTAGAATTTTGTTTATGCATCACTGGTATCTGTTCCGATGGCATGGGATATTCTCTAATCTCTAACTATGCTTATGTTACGATGACCAGAAAACGATATAATACATACTTAGTTAAATAACTTTTCCAGAAACCAATATTTGTAGAAAATAATGATTTCTTTGAGGCGGGAATCGAACCCGCAACCTTCGTCCATCGCTCCACATTGTTTGTCAAATGAAGTTCCATTGAAAAATATGTTGTTTGCTTAGTTCTATTTTTAGTTAATTGATTACTTACCTTTTGTCATTGAAATAATACTGATTATTAAACGTACAACACTTCCCGGTAGGTGTCAGTATTGGGTAAAACAGATTTTTGCAATTTGGGTATAACTTTCCTTCAAATATGCATAGTTTCAGAAAGTTTTCGCAACTTTGTCCCATACCACCCATCACTTCGGATAACTGCGGAAAAACAGCAATACCTACACAAAATCCTAATACCACTATCTATTACAATTGACTTCAAACAAGTTTAAGAAACAATGTTAATTTGCCTATATCTTTTTATCGTGTTGACACCTAGATTTTTATACACCTAATAAGGACTTTAGACCTCAGTATCTGGTATGAAATTCAACTTGCTAGGTCTACCCGTTCCTTGAAAAATCGGTTGTGACACACGGACAGACAGACGGACAAGAAAGTGATCTTATAAGGGTTCCTTTTTTTACCTTTTGAGGTACGGAACTCTGAAAAGGAGTAATTTCGTGGTATATCATACAACGAAATTACTCCTTTTCAGACTTTTTTGTTGGAAAGTGTGTACCTCAAGGGTGCTCCCATCTGATCTTCGGAGTGATCAACCTAATTTTGCCTAGATAGTGCAACAAATTGCTCGATTTATAATTATAATAATGACGTAGGTTTAGCTGTCGTGAGACTCCGGTCTAATTGTTACTCCCAATCTTAGAGCGCATCGTCACTTTGGTCAAACGCAACTTTCGTTACTAGAACCGCTCCGCGGTCACCCGTGTAACTCCCGATCCCGTGGGTATATCGGGATAAAAAGCCTATGTTGTTACCAATTAATCAATGTACTTACCTTCATACCAAATTTCATCAAAATCGGTCCAGTACTTTCAGAGCCTATTTATTCATTACAAACAAAAAAATCTTTCCTTTTTATAATATTAGTGTAGACTAACTGTCCCGCAAACGTTGTTATGCCATTTACAAAAATAAGGAAAAAAAATGATGTTCGATTCTCAGACCTAACGAATATAGACAAAAAAATTCCTACAAATCGGTTCAGCCGTTTAATTAGTCACGTTTAGATTGTTAGCTAACACCGCGACACGAGAATTTTATACTTATTTATTGGGATATGATATAGATAGATTAGAATTGAAGATCACTATCACTACATCACTATCACTAAATAGTATAAAACAAAGTCGCTTTCTCTGTCCCTATATCCCTATGTATGCTTAAATCTTTAAAACTACCCAACGGATTTTGATGCGGTTTTTTTTAATAGATAAAGTGATTCAAGAGGAAGGTTAATATGTATAATACATGCATAATATAGCCGTACGAAGCCGGGGCGGGTCGCTTTAAATAGATAAAAGTGAAAAGTAAATAAGTATAAATTACCTACTGTAACTCATTATAGTATAATAATGTCTATACTTACTATGTATCGATTTTTATCGAGAACGGTTTGAAATGCATCCATATTGTCAGTTAATACTTTTTTATCATGTATGATAGTAAAATAAAATGACAACAGTTTCGGAAGCATTTGGTTCAGATCAATATCCATGTCGCCATCTCTAAAAGCAATGTAACAGGTTTAAAAAAAACACAACTGTTTAGTTACCAATAAAAACTCATAAGGGGTAAGAGGTAGAGAGCGCTGATAGCGCTCTCTATACAAACGTAGTCGACTGTTTCCTCCCTAGATAATGACACTAGCACCAAGCCATAGGGGCATAGTCATGGCAGTTAAAGGTTTTAGCAACAAAAATATTTGCTATAGTGTCATTATTCAGGGAGGAAACGTTTGTATGTAGAGCTCTGTACCCTTTCCTCTTAATGAGTAGTTTCAGTAGCCCAAACCTCCTAAGAAATGAGCACTCTTTAACGAGAAAGGTACCGAATTAAAATTGAACAAGTATTAGAATTTACGAAACTCAAGATTGCTTGGAATAGATTGCTTTGAGAGATAAGGCCGCCTTTCTAATAAATAATATGATTGCTCTTATGGTGAAGGAAAAACATCGTAATTAAACCTTTGGCTCAGTTAGCTCGAGCCGTCTTTCTCCTGGACATAGTTTGAGAGGGTACTGTAGTGCCTGGAACTACATGTCCCAAGCACTACAGCCGGAATAGCACGGATAAGATAATAAAGTTTCTGGAATCAACTAGATAAAGACCAATAATGTAACTCCCAATGAATCAATTCAATATAGTTTTGGATCCTAGTTGCTGCTAACAATAACCTTTCCAATTCAGCAACGTAGCGATGCGGAGAGGCGGACCGCCCCGCCCCATTAGGAGAACGGTAAAATTGAAAAAAAAAAATGAAAAAATATACTCTGGCGGTCAGTCTGACAATTAAATTTTCAAGAAGAAGCTCTTACCCACTTGCATTTCGTTACGTAATTCTCACCAACATCAACATTATTATATGTATAAAGTCAAAAAGGCGGCAAAAAGCCAACATTATTAATTTTATGACGTCAAAAGGGCGGCAAATTGTGACGCCGCCCCGGGCGACGCTACGCCACTGTTCCTTTTTATAATATTAATGTAAATATTCTACTCACACAAGCGTCTTATTAAAATGCTTCATAAATTTCATTGACACTTGATTCGGGGAGCATATAGTGATAGAAGGATAAGGCATAGAGTCAGCACGTTCCGACATACCCTCGATGGAGACGCGTGTAGGACTCTCCATATACCGCCCGTATAGCAGCTGGGAGAGTCTACATGCTGATATCAGCATCAATGCCATGGCTACGGTCCAGAATAATCTGTAAATATTATCAAGATAAATTTCGCTGGCGAAGTTGTAGGTAAGTACACTTTTTTCTTCTACTGCTGATACCTTGATATCAAAGCGCGTGCGACACTAAACCATAATGTAATAATTTATTAAAAAGTAAAAATCTGTCTTTGGCAGACACTTTAGTTAATAAGGTACTAAGTAATTAGGGCCACTGAAAGGTTTTTTAAAAACCTTATTAATAAAGTATCTGCCAAGTACTGTCGGCTGCATAATTGCAGACCCACCGTAGAGCTCCAAAACGGGTCTTAAAGAATGTTTTCAACACAAGCAAGATTTTAGGCACCTGCTTTATTTGAAGTTTAAAGCCTTCTAAGTCATGAATTTATCAAATAAAATGTTTTAATGAAAACATTCCAATAATAGTAATTTTTGAACTCTACCGGGGGCTGCTATTATGCAGCCGACTGTACCTACCTGCGGATAATAAAAGGCTAAAAGGATTTAGAGACAAAATAACAAGAAAATAAAACAAATGAATTGTTTTTCAATCTAATGACCTGTTTTTAGTAGTTTTCCTTATTTTTACGAAATATTTAGTTTTTAATTAAGGTTGCAGGTGGCTCTTACCCGCTGGTACCTTAGTTAAGTTTATAATTAAAATTAGTGCTGTAGATAGATTTAATGTTAAATAAAAAAAATGCAGGACAATAATTCACACAATGCCATCTAGTACTTCACCTAGTAAAAATTTGTACTATAAGTACCTTGAAAAACGATCGGGAAACAAATAAAAATATTTAAATCCCAATATTGTGGTCTCTAAGCAAAATTGCCGAAGTAATTCCTTCCAAGTAACTTTCATGGTGAACTATTTTCGGACCCATACATGAAATGTTCTAGGAAAAGTAAGAAAATATAGAGCAGTATTTAAAATAGAAAAGTTTTAAAAATAGTGTGAAATATAACGCTTTCTAGCTATCATGGTTCATGAGATACAGCCTGGTGACAGACAGACGGACGGACGGACAGCGAAGTCCTAGTAGGAGAGTAACGTTTTTTCCCTTTGGGTACGGAACCCTAAAAAGAAAGAAACAGAAAACGGTAAGTAGTAAAATTAAAATGGGTGTAAAAAGGGAAAAAGTTTTCTTCACTAAAATGAAGGGGAAAAATGCTACCGTTCCTAAGTTAAACTGTGAAAAAATTGTTTGTCACAATAATAAGTCAGTCAGTAGGTATACCTACTAGTCAAGATGAAATAATAAATCGTCCAAAGCTTGTACTATGTAAGTAGGTACTTACATATTTAAAATAACTATCTCAAGTGACTGTGGTAATGCAATTTTGAAACCTTTCTACTCGCTTTCCGACGATTATATACAGAAAAGAACTAACACTGAAAGAGTATTTTTCCCGTATTAGATAGATTAATTAAACACGCTAATTTAATACATTTATCAGCAATTATGTAGGCATTTAATTACAGACATTGTCAATCATTCACTGTGAAGATTAGGGCCAATAATTATAGGGTAATTACATTAATAGAAGATAATTAAGTGCTTTCTATCTTTCCATTTAATCGGGTAAATAGTCTAATCTATAGGTTCTAACTACCTATATTTTAATTACAAAGCAAGGTATGTATGAAGGTGGTATACCTTGTAATTACACTGTAAGTACCTACTTAATAAATAAATAAATATTGCGGGACAATCCACACATCGCCATCTAGCCCCAAGCTAAGTAACTAGACTTGTGTTATAGGTGTTAGACAACGGATATAACTACTTACATACTTGTCTTTCCTTTACGTTTCCTAACAGCGTCACGGTAACATGACCATGACGTCACACTTTTTCGTGAATACAGGTGTTCATCAATTTATTAGACCGTTAGACGTTATCACGTCAAAAATTTGTTTGCAACCGACCACGAATCCAAAACCACTTTTTCTTCTGTATAAAGTAATTGCTCTGTAAAAAGTACTAGGCAATCAGAAGGTAGTAGAAGGTACCTATATATCACACTTATTACCATATCTCTGTCTTTCTTCATTTTTTCTCCTGACAAAGTAAATAAAATATGTGATGGCAATGAAGGTATTGCCGAATATTGTGATGGCAAGAAGCTGGAAAAATAATTCAAATATTTTGAGCATGATTTCACATTAAATATTGATAGTTTTTTTGTGGGATATCTTCTACTGAGTTCTGATAGCCTAGTACTTACGGACCAATTACTATCAAACAATTTACACAGTCACGGCACTTTCCGTGA
Organism: Idaea aversata; assembly: GCA_907269075.1. Classification (NCBI taxonomy): domain Eukaryota; kingdom Metazoa; phylum Arthropoda; class Insecta; order Lepidoptera; family Geometridae; genus Idaea; species Idaea aversata. Next base: position 6,148,278 of record OU026100.1, read on the forward strand.
TGGTGTGTACGGGCTTGCTCTTATACGAAGCAGTATACCTCCTACAGAGTTCTTACAGCCTAGTACAAACATCCTATTCAATCGTTTGACGTTTTCGTGGATCATTGCAACAAGCTATAACTCTTTTTTTGTGGGAGGTAGGTATACTATACTGATTCGTATGAGAGCAAGCCTTTGCACACCACCACCACTTTCTACCGTTAGGTTCTGTTTAAATTGTACGATAGTAATTGGTCTGTGGGTACTAGGCTATCAGAACTCAGTAGAAGGTATTCCACAAAAAACTATCTGGGCCTATATTCACTAAGGTTTAAATCGTTGGGCGCGCGTGATTTGGGGCGGAGGGGGGCGGTTTTTGTATGGAAATCTCGTCCTAATCACGCGCGCCCGACGATTTGAACCTTAGTGAATCAAGGCACTGATTTCTAATGTGACATCATGCTCGAGATAATTGGATAAGTATATTATTCTATCTCTTTCAAGGACATCACATATTTTGTCAGACAAGAAAGAGAGAGATAATGTAACAAGAAAGAGAGAGATAATGTAACATGTATGATTTATACCTTCTACTAAGTTCTGATTGCCTAGTACTTTTTACAAACCAATGGCTACTCCTTAAGAAGGAAAAGCGGTGTTGGATTCGTAGTCAGTTGCAACTCAAATAATGTTTGTTATATTCTCAACATCTCCTAGATGATGTGGGGAACACTTTTCGTGGTTTCTTCTGCTGAAATTTTTGTCAGCGGTACCTAATAAATATTTTCGCAGAAAAAGAAAACATTTTTTTTCGTGCCATTTTATGTGAAAAATATCTCAATATTTTAAAATATTGTGCAAGGCAGTACCAATAGGTATTTTATAGTGGCGTGACCACGGGTCAATGAACTCGTGGACACTAGTCCCATTCAATAAATAATCGTAGTGCAACTTAGTGCAATTTTAAACTCGTTTCCGAACATATTTCTTTCTTTTTTTCATTTGATTTTTTAATGTGATTTATCTATACTTACTAATATTATTAAGCTGAAGAGTTTGTTTGTTTGAACGCGCTAATCTCAGGAACTGCTGGTTCGAATTGAAAAATTCTTTTTGTGTTGGATAGTCCATTTATCGAGGAAGGTTATAGGCTACTTTTTATCCCGATATTCCCACGGGATCGGGAGTTACGCGGGTGAAACCGCGGAGCGCAGCTAGTTTAATATAGTTTGTATTATTTTCTGGAATTTAATTCTAAAATAAAATTTAATAAATTTAATGTACTTAATTTATTTATTTGCAAATAACATAAATAAGCAAATTGTGCGCTACACAAACTTTTCTTGTATTTTTCTATGCTTAGTGTAAAACCAATAGAAAAAAAGAGGAATAAAAATTCCAGGTCAATCAATAAACTAGTAGGATATCAATCAATAAAACACGGCTTAGGAAATTGTATAAAGACATTTTATTAAGAAATCATTAGATATAGGTAGGTACAATTTTCTTTGGCGATAGCATACAATATTATATGGCGTTGGCCTATGATTTGTTTGAACATAGTTGTTATTATTATTTTAAAATAATTTGGAGAGATAAATAGGTAAGTATAGCTTTTTAACTAGGTAAAGAATAGCGAAAAAACTTTTATATGACAATACCTATAAATAATTAAAAATAGCAGGACAATCGACACATCGCCATCTAGCCCCAAGCTAAGTAACTAGACTTGTGTTATTGGGTGCTAGACAACGGATATACTTACTGCATATATAGGTACTTACTTTTCATTTGTTAATATATAATAATACGAGTACATAGAAAGAGCCAGACCACAGACAAATATCTAAGCATAAATACATGTCTGAGGCGGGAATCGAACCCGCAACCCTGTGTTTGGCAGTCCGGCATAGTGGCCATTGTGCCAACTGGGTCGTCAATATCTGTGTTACAAATTATCGCGTGTAAAAGAACAATTGAATACAATTTAAATAATATTATAGTATTTATGCAGGTATGACTATATGACTCGTATTTGAATGATTACCTTGAAAAAGCTATTATTTTTTATAAGTATTTATGTAATAGGTAATTCTACAAAAAAACTAAGTACCTGTTCTGTTTCTAAAATGAAGCTGCAGGCAAATAGGCTAGGCGATCGAATTTGTTATATCAATTCTTTTAACTAAGGGTTTCTTTAAGATTGGAATCTAACATGATTATTTTTACCACTAAAGTTATTAAAAACATGATATTTATCACATTTGATGCTATTAAAAGCATCATTTTCACGAAACTGAAAATGAAAATGGAATCTCTTAAAAATGGTGCTTGAAACCGTGCTCCACAAAATAAAAACAAAAACATGATAAATATGCCATTTATAGGGCAAAAGGTAATTAAGGAATCATTATATGATCACTCTCTTGTCCGTCTGTCTGTCCGTGTGCCACCAACACATAATTTTAATAACTCTTGTGGTTTATATTAAGTAATAATAATACCTATCTCACATTTTCCTATATCATGCCGCCAACCTAAAACATAATAAATAGCAACCATTTATTTATCTAAAGAAACTATTTATTATTTTTTCTTCAAATACTAGAAAGCTCTTTCGAATAACATATTTGCCTACAGCTACATTTCTTACCTAATTCAAAGTATTAATTTCATTATAATTAAATATCTACTTAAAATATAGTTAAAAATTGAGAAAATTCAAGATTTTTAGTATAATTCTGTCTTTTTAAATATATTTGTGCCTGTTATCTGATATAACTAATCCATTAACTATCATAATAATTAAACATTTAATTTACAAATCATTATTTAAAAAAATGTTAATAAAATATCGATTAAAATATCAAAGTTTACTATTAAAAAGACCAAATAAAAATACACTGGCCGTCAAAAAATCGACCAAACCAACGGTTTTAGTGAAAACGAGTCTCACTATGAAACTTTACTTTTCAAGATCCAAGTCTCCGACTACAACGTCAAGGGCCTGTTTTTCTTGTTTTTATCATAAGTTTTTCAATATTCAGTCCACTACCATCCCATCACAATAGCCCGACTTACAACTGCCGCCGCAAGCTGGTTGAAAAACTTGGATAAAGAGGTTTGATCCACGCAGGATGAATGCCATACGCTATGATGATGACACCCAAGTAGTTATCTCCAATAGTTCTATCCAAACGGGAGGTTGTTATTGGCTGCAATTTATAGTGCAGACAGTTATAATCACCGATTTTGTATATTTGCTATTAAACTTTTTTATTGTAAAGGACCTCTACGTGTTGGCTTCGGGTCTACGCACGCCTTGCAAAGCTCCGGGGCTCCATAGCCCCATGATATAGGACACAATAACAAGCATAAAAATAAATTATTTTGTCGAGTACATAAGATATCTAATTTAACAAACAAAACGTAGGGGTGGATCGATTTCTTTGGCGGTCAGTATATTAATTTACGTACCTAGTTACTTAAAAGTTACTATATGTATGAATTATAATACGTACCTACTTATAGAAAAACATTTCCAAATACAAAACTTCACATATCCAGTTTTTAGGGTCCCCTAACCTCAAAATACAGAAAAATGGGACCCTTGATCCCACGATTATACGTTCTGACTGTCCGCCTGTTCTTTTCAATTTCAATTCATTTATTTATTGAGAATATAGGTCACAAATTCGTCTTACAAATAAAACATAGTACAGCTATATCCAGCCTTTTCGGCATTCATTTTACTTCTTATAAAGACCAACTCTACAACATTCTGTACCTACCTACTTACAATATATGGAATCAGATATATCAATAGGTATTTAAGTAGGTAATATACCTATTCGTGCAAATTTTGGTCGATTTTTCATCTTCGATGAAATTACTGGTAATTTTATAAACATCTAACATACAAAAAAATCAAGCAAAACATGCTTAAAATGATATTTTGAAGACAACTTTAAAGGAACTATATCGAATAATGTTATTTATTTTTAATAATACGATATATTTTTACTTATGTAGGTATATGGTACTTAATTAATACTTTTATTTCCAGAAAAATTGTGAGAGAAGTATGTATTTCATTTATAGCAAATTACAAACTATTTCAGATTACTCAGATTTAAAATTGAAATCAAAACTTAATTATAAATAGGAAAAAACTTTTTGATAACTTTAACGTTTTAACGAATTATTATAAAATTATAGTATAGAGAGAAACATTTTTACATACTTTTTATCCCCATATTCATGTCCGCAAAATGCATTTAGTTCATTATACTGAGACATCTGACCCGTAACTCTGAACTGGTCCGGACGAATCTAGTCATACACATTTTAAAAAGTGGAAATTTGGCCCGCAGACCAGATTTTTCGTGGGCGAAATGCACCCTAAGTCAACTATTCAATTAGTAAATTAAACAATGTTGAAAACAGTAATCGGTAGATAGACAATTTACAATAATTGAAGACAATCAAAAAACAAATTAACAGTCCTTCAAATTGCACTACCGATAGAGAAATCTAATCTATTTTCATCCAAAATTTCAGCATATAAATATAACTAGTAGGTAGGTATGTATATAGGTATAGTTATAATAAATATCCATCTAACACTATTATATTTCACATGTATTGTGCGCTCCAAGTCTTCATTTACAACTATATATTTCGAAAATCCCTCCCAACTACTTTTGTGTTTGTCAACAGGAATAATCATTACAAAATAAACTATTCCTATACAACGCAATGCCATGCATAAAGCGCTTACTTCATTAAAAACTCCACTCTTAACGTGCGTACAAAGTTAAAACTTTTCGTGTTCACACCAAAACCACACAAATAAAAAACAGAGTTTTCTATCGGCTGACAAATTGCCCACCCAAAGAGAATTTAAATACTACGTAAGATGCCCACCGTTCATATTTGAAGGCAAGGAAAAAACAAGAGAACGTCCGCCTTCAAATTGAACGGCCGATAGAAAGTCTGTAGTTTCACAATACACCAATACACGAACTTACAAATAAACGAAATGCACTAAAGAGGTTTTATTTAAAATAATTTTAATATCAAACGTGATCCGCTGGACCTTAGCCACCACGGAATATAATGGAGTGGTAAATGAGCGCAAAAAGAATTAAAAACTATGGAAATTGCGCTTGTTTTCTTCGTCGATTACCACTTCCACCGATATAAGGGTTTGACTCCCGCGTGGCTTGAAAATGCCTCCCGGCAGGTGTCGCCACTGTAAGTAAGGACAGGGCCGGAGGAGGACTTTATTTGAGGAAAAGTCCCCTTTTAAGAAAGTGACCAAATTAGCTTCTCAAGTACGCTTTAAGTCACTGAATGTCAGGAGTCGAGAAGTACGTGCCAACGTTGAACCTGTCAAATATTTAGTTTTACTGTATAACCACAATTTTTGCAAGTGCCATTTTGTAATATAAATATGGTAAGACATCATACACAGCGCCATCTAGCCCAAACTAAGCTGCTAAGCTTGTTTGATGGTAGCCAGATAACGTATAGAATACTCATATATACAATTTTTGGAAATACATACTTATTATACATACAGAAACATCTAGACCAGAACAAATATCTTTTTTTACATCGCCTGTTGTGTCCCACTGCTGGGCAAAGGCCTCCCGTATTTCCCTCCATATGTCCCAATCTCCAGCTATCTTTGGCAGCAAAATATCTGGACATAAATATATGGTCGAGGCAGAAATAGAACCAGCAATCTTCTGCGTCGCAAGCAGTGGTCGATCACCCGCTAGAATGATATCATTCATTTTTTAGACCAGAGACCACGGTGGCTATAAAGGCTATCGAGGGGACCTGAAGGGGTCTAATTGTGGAAAACAGCCCGTATACAAGTACAAAGGCCATCAAGCGATTCGGAACTGGCTTATAAAATAATCTGGAATCCCTCATTACCTGTTCCCCTTGGCCCTCGCAGAGTTCCTGCCAGTGCCGTTCCTCGTCACGTCCCGAGGAGCTATGCCCCAATGAGAACCACCCAACCATCTCGTTACGCTTGACACTGCGCCGCCACCACACTGATACCATCAGCGTTACTTCTGTCAGTTGGAACAGGGCCACCTGGGGAGCGAAGATATTTTTTATTCTATACATCTATCTATCTATTTTAGCCAGATTTAGCAGATAGCAGTACCCCTTTTAGGGCATAAAAGTTACTTCCTGTTGTCTAAGAATCATAGATCACATTTCAAGGGAACATTTCGTGAATAAAAAGACTACGGAAGGTCAATTCTCGTAAATAATATTGTTTAAATTACATTTCAATATCATCCCGATTGCATTTCGATTGCAAAAGATACCTTCAAAGTCAGTTTTTTTTTACAAAAAGCTAACTTTGGGGGTATTTTAACGTACTTTGAGGGTATTATTTGTGATCGAAATGCAATCGAAATGATATTGAAATGTAATTTGAATAATGTTATTTACGAGAATTGGCCTTCTGGTCGTCTGTAAAGTCGGTTTACGGACAATAATTTTACGCGACAACGTCATAAGAAAACATTGATTGCTTAGCTTGTCAATAACGGAACGTAAGCGATGACGTGACACTTTTTTGAGAATGCCGGACCAAAATCCCATTAATTTTTAAAAATTAATGGGATTTTTAGTACTAACAAGATGTCTCGAAAATCTTGATGTGACCATATCTATGTCATAAATTAAACTTGCTATGTCCACCCTAAAAAGACAGACAGACAGACAATCAAGTGATCTTATAAGAATCTCGTTTTTCATTTTGACTACAGGAACCATACTTGACTAAAAAGTAAATGGTTTTGCTATACAAAAAGTCGATCTTTCTTAGAAGATCCATTGGCCAGATCCAGGATGAATCTAGTAAGATTGGATCCAAGTTTTAAATTGTGGATCTACTGAGATTTTTCTTTCTTAGTTGATTTCTTAACAGATCCATCGTGGTTCTAATGAGAATATGTATTTCTCATTGGATCATTCATTATAGTGTCCCACTGCAGGGCAAAGGCCTCTCTACTCCCCTTCCACTGATCGCGATCTTGTGCGACGGATTGCCAATCTGTCATAAATTTGTCCATATCGTCTCGCCAACTTCAACGGGTTCTGCCGGGTAATATTTTTCCGTTGGTGGGTATCCAAAAAGTTGTTGATTTGGTCCAAAGTTCTTCCGGCTTACGGCAGATATGGTCGGTCCATGATTATTTGCAAAAAAGGGAGAATGCATACTTATTTTTCCTTACTGCCTAGACTACATACAGTAAGGAAAAATAAGTGTGAACAAAGTTTCTTACTTGAAAAATAAATAGTTCCTTATAAAGCGGGTTGGACTGCGCCCGCCTTGTGGTAGACTTGCACCGTCCCATCTCCATACCGAGCGAGCTGATGAGGCAGAGCTTAACGTACGTGTCTGGTGAGTTATTCGGGGACAGCTTGCGGAAGTGTGTGCCTTTTATTACCTAGACATGCAATTTTTGTAAACGTTAAAAAAAATATAAGATATAAAAATATTGCAGGACATTCCACATATCGCCATCTAACCCCAAGCTAAGTAACTAGACTTGTGTTATGGGTGCTAGACAACGGATAAAAAAAATGTAAATGTATTTCTTTTTATTTTTCAAATATTCTCAGGGTAGAAAACCGGTAAAATACGGCATAAACGCTTGTCCTAGAGATTCTTTTGGCATTTGCAGAGTTGCTATGACGGTGCTGAATTATTTTTTGTTGAATTCAAGGGCGGCTTTCAGTAGAATGTTGGTGTAAAAAGAGGATGTTCCTCTAGAGTACAGCAGAGTCTTATGTCGAAGTTTTGGAGTGGGCTACTCTTGTGTTTGGGGCTTACTTGTTGTTTTCCTTTTAGATTACAAAAATATTTGACCTCATGAGTTTCTTGTGCCTTCTTCTCATTGGTGGGCGCATTCCGAAGGCACAAATCCTACTTAGTTTTCAAGACGTTTCTATGTGATCTGTGTATTAAGCATCCATTTTGACTTTGACTTTGAAATAGAGATCGAGTTTAACGTACCTCCACAGACAAATGTCCCGTGGTAGAATTATATTGCAGCCCTAGCAGTAGTTCTGGCGCAGACCTCGTGCTGCAGCATGATGAAGCCGAGTCGGAGCGCGCCAGGCTGCACGCCTCGCCGCCAGATGGCGTTGCTACTGTCGCAGTGGATGGACTTGCCAGGATACCAGACATAGGGCTTGCGAGCTCGAGTTTTGGAAGCTATAAAGATACGTCATAGGAATACGAGATGGTTTGGCTTTAATTTTGATTATAACTTAATTATGAAAGGCCTTTAGACACAAGGGGCATTGTAACATAAAATGCCGCGGTGCATTTCAAGACTCTTACCTATAGATAAAGGGCATTATGGCGAACAAATAATGCCTTCACATCAAATCTCTTAAGCGTCTCGGAAACGGGATATTTGAGGACTAGCGACCCGCCCCGGCTTCGCACGGCTATATTATGCATGTATTATACATTTAAACCTTCCTCTTGAATCACTCTATCTATTAAAAAAAATCGCATCAAAATCCGTTGCGTAGTTTTAAAGATTTAAGCATACAAAGGGAAATAGGGACAGAAAAAGCGACTTTGTTTTATACTATGTAGTGAAGCATGTTATTGAACGAATCACGTTTCTTTGTATATTCCGTTTCCGAGACTCTTAAGGGATTCGATGTGAAGGCATTATTTGTTCGCCGTAACGCCCTCTATGGATAGGTATGAGTATCAAAATGCAACCCCCATTTTTGGAAAATCATAGGACAATACGTTTTGTTAAATATCCCGTTTCCGAGACGCTTTAGACGTTCGCTGTGAAATCATTATTTGTTCAATGTATTGCCCTCTATCGATTGGCATGTGTCTCGAAATACACCGCGTAAAAAAACCTAATATATTTACCTGCATAGTAAGCTGGTTATGATGTCTCGGTGCGAGCTGTAACCACAAGCTGTTCTCCAGCTCGAAGTTCAACGTGGCGAAGCTGACGGCCGCCTCGCCCACCAGACGTTGACGACGCATGCGCTCGCAACCGTATATGCGTATACGCAGGCCGAGACCGTGTACATCCTCTGTTTAAAGGAAAAAGATACACGAACGATTTATAAAAACCCAGTAGGAAGTCCCAAACCCAATATTATAAATAATGCGTTTATACAAAATCTTGAGATGGTGTTTATTCGGGTATATTATGGTGTTATGCTTCTTCGATAGGTTTATTTCACTCACAGTATAAATAAAGTAGATCGTTTTTTTAAAGCTTAGTTCATTTGACGTTAATAACATTGCAATATCATTTCGATTAGGTACTTAAAGTGCCCCCGAGACGATCAATCGCGATTGTCAATTCTACGTGATTGATACAGCTGATTGATCATCTACCAGTGTGATTGAGCGATTGTCAATCGGTACTACGTGATTGAAGTCGATTGAAAGAAAATTTAATTGAAGCGCCGATTGATGCAATCGATTGATCGTCTTCCTGTGTGATTGACAATCGTTCGGACATTCGTGCTTCAAACGCTGAATAGGAAACATGTCCGATCTAGCTGAAATAATTGAAGAACTGATTGAAGCTCAAACAATCAGACTTCAATCGCGATTGTCAATAACGTAACGCGATTGACAATCGTGATTGATCGTCTCGGGGGCACTTAAAAATACCATCAACGTCAGTTTTTTTTGTCAAAAAGCGGAGTTTGAGGGTATTTTGAACAGTAGTTCAAAATACCCTCTAAGTAAGCATACTTAGAGGGTATTTTTTGCAATCAAAATGCAATCGGAATAATATTGAAATGAACAATGTTACTTCCGAGAATTTACCTTTCTGGTGTCTAAAGTGGAAACCAAGAAATGATTCTCTAGCAGGTAGGTAGAGGATTATTTCTTGCTTCAAGAAACCTTTTTTTCTGTTTTCTTGAATATTTGTATAAGAAACTCACCTGGATTGATCTTGTGTAAGACAAAGCTTTCCATGTACTGCGGATTCTCACCGTTGCGGATTTTAGATTTGAATTTCTGTTTCTTTAAAGGTAGAAGTACCACTCGAACCTAAGACAAAGATTACTTGCACGTTAATAGTTCTTAGATTAAAGGGTAGAAACGGGACCCTATTACTAATGCCGGGGACATATTGCTCGGACGCGTCCGCAGACGCATCCGACAGCCGCGACTGATAAGTGTGCACGTTCGTTTGGCATCCAGCGGCCCAGGTCGCTCTAGGACGTCCGCAGACTTTCGAACGCTCAAGGGCGGCCCAAGGATACGTCCGCGACTTAAGTCCGGTAGTGTGCACAGTAACATACATTTACCGTTGTCCGTAAGCCGCGTCCGATAATATGTTCCCAGCTTAAGACTCCTCTGTCTGTCACCAGGCTGTAATTTATATAATGTACTCTGTGGGCTGTATCTCATGAACCGTGATAGCCAGGCAGTTGAATTTTTTACAAATAATGTATTTGTATTGCCGCTATAACAACTACTAAAAACAGAATATGGTACGGAACCCTACGTGCGCGAATCCGACTTGCATTTGTTTTATTAGAAAATTAGCGTCTCGGTTTTATCCAATGGGAATGCCAGGACTTCAGCTATCTACATAATATGAAGTTCGTTTCCAGTTTTTACGAAACTTAGAAACTTTCTTGTTTACTCGCGAAAGTCCCCATACCTTTAAGATTATCCTCATATCCCCATTTATTCCTATATGTCCTTCTCCATCCCAACTAAGACTATGCCGATATTCATCCAAATCAGTCCAGTCATTAACTTTGAAGAGGGATTTTTCGTGGCAAAATTAGAAGAAAGGTTAGGCCAATATGTTTTCTTGTTACTACATTGACTGACCTGACTTTGCAGAATCTGCTGCGGATTCTTATGATGAAGTCCTCGCGCTTGGAGTACATGGACAGTCATACTCCTCACAGGCGCGTCATATAGTAGAGTCAGTTCAACGGAGCCGCGTTCTTGGCTGCTGCCACTGTCCGCGCAGAGCAGTGACGTGTCCTGTGGGCGGAGGGTTAGTTTTAGTGGGACGGACTATAACAGGGGTCGGCAACCTTTTGAGTAGGAAGAGTAAAAAATTGAAACATACAAAATTTCAATGTATTTAAAAAAGCCATAATTTCTTTTTGCGAACCATAAATAGTACCTACATATTTGCGTAAATAAAGGTTTTTGAAGATAGTCAGCACTTCAAATACCAACTTTTTTTTCTTGTGCCTTCTCATTGGTGGGCGCGTTCCGAAGACTCGTTTTTAAGACGTTTGAATGTGATTTCATGCAAGTTGTATGATTCCAAATGCATTAGGAATTATTATGTATGAATGGACTTTAATATCGGTAGGTACCTACTGTGCCATTGCATCTCTTTAAAGTAAGTATAATTAGTCTGCAATTTAATTTAAAAATTCCTTGCAACATGAAGATAGATCAAAAGTAGAATATAATGGAATTATTTATTTTTAAGATGAAACAATAGTTACAGAAGAAAAAGACACAAAAACATAAACAACATTAAAATTTATAAGAAAACAGAGAAAAACCATGTGGTGTCGTAGATGTGTCGACCTCGGCTATCAGCTATCAGTCAAGCATGCTTGTTAGTAAAAAAATGGTCCTTCGAGTCGGAATGTTTTTTTTAGATATTTATCCCGAAGTGCCTGTGCCAAAGAACGGACGTTGGAATCGAGGCAGACCCCGAAAACGATGGCGTGACAATCTCGATGCCTTTGACACAGACTGGCTAAACCTAGGACCGAAATGCTTGGAATATGGGCTAATAAAAACCACTTCAGGAATCGTGTCTTGCGTAACACGGTAAAATATCTTCATAAATAAGTCCTTTTAACTTAATCTAACGTCTTACATTATGAGCGATGACGTCACTATCGACACTGCTCTGCGCCTCCAACGTGTGTATATAGTCAGCTCGCTGGACCCCATCTATCCTGGTCTCCCTGATGGTGGTCTCTCTAAGGGCAGTCTCAACAAGTTCCACTTCTAATTTCGTCGTTGTAACGTTCTCGTTTTTCTCTTCGTAATGGCATTCCACTTCTTCTTTGTCCTATAAAAAATATAAGTTAACTAGCTGTTCTGGCAAACGTTGTTTTGCCATTTACAATAAAAAAAAATAGATGTTGTTCGATTCTCAGACCTAACGTATATACACAAAAAAAAAACATACAAATTGGTTCAGCCATGTAGGTGGAGATTGGTAACTAACACCGCGACACGAGATTTTTTAATTATACGACCCGCCCCGGCTATATTATGCATTTATTATACATATAAACCTTCCTCTTGAATCACTCTATCTATTAAAAAACCGCATCAAAATCCGTTGCGTAGTTTTAAAGATCTAAGCATACATAGGGACAGACAGCGGAAAGTGACTTTGTTTTATATGTACCTACTATGTAATGATAGGGATTATCAGCGTTTGTAACATCGGGATAAAAGTACCTATGCTATGATAATTGCTAGGATTTGAGGTATGGTCAAAGTTATAACGAAATCGGTTCAGTAGTTCTCGTTATAATAATATTATTTCTTTATATTATTTATTAGGTTGTGAAATGTAAACACGGCAGAGGTACATCTAGTTCTATGTATTTTTTACATCTAACTACAAAAAAAAATTTTATTTACAACATGCTATTCATTATCGCTACGTAAATGAACAAATAATTTGTAATATATTTGAAAATGCTATAAAATTAACTAAGATTACATATTTAAAAACTAATCGTGATTTTTCTTTAAAAATGACAGGATCGAGAGGCGACTATACCATAGTCTTCATAATCCTATAAAGTTAATTAAACTGAATTACGCTATCAACAGGAAATTTGAAATCCTAAAACTCACGCCCGTTAGTCTCACCTGTTGTATGCGCAAACGCAGCTCTTCATCTGAATCTGACGCCTCGAACGTAAATATTCGATCGGGAAAATGGTTCGGTTTCGACAAAGCATCTATAACACAGATGTACGAACAACGTAAATTTTACAGTAGGTATTACTATCTAAAATAGATATACAGAAAAATTGTTAAACATTCGTCCCAATCGTAATCGTCTTTTGTAAAGATCGTCTTTTGGTTTCTGATAAGATCCTCTTTTGTTTTTTTGTTAAAGTCAGACCGTCTTTTTCTTTTTGTTCAGATAATCTTTTTTTTTGAACACTTATTTTATTAGAAATTTCAGTCAAGTCGTAGTTGTACAACTAATGAAAAAAACCACAGATTCACTAGTGAGCTAAAAAAACGCTCACTAGCTCCATTTAGGAACTGTCTAATAGAACTACTGAGAACGAACAGAATTCTTGAATCAAGATTTCCAACCCACCCAAATGATGCTATACAGTACCTTGGTACATAACTACATACTAAGGGAAAATTACTAAATTTAAATTAACATTAATATCAACTAAGTATATTTTTTATAATTAATAATTATCTATAATCTACACTATGAAAATGACTACTAAACTAACGTTAGTAACAAAATTCAAACACCATAGTAGTTAGTCACTAGGGACTTGATGACGCACTATCTGCCCTTGGAACTACAGTTATACTACAAAAATATTAATGACTGTCTATTTATTCTACACGCTAACACTTTCCTTTGTTCACTAAGTGTAAAAATAATAATAAATTTTAGATTAAAAGTAGGTACCTACAAGTTGACACTACAATAACTAAGTAGATTAGTAAGGTCAAATTTATTTTTCCTCTTAGTAGAAATTATTAAAAAAATATATTATTTTTGCCCTGTTTTAGATTTTATTTCCTTTAAAATATGGTTAATTAAATCTGCAATATTAGTTACTGGAAAGCTAGTGATATAGTTAATCTGATACTTACCAAACTGAACATTGTCGTGGGATAAACAAGGTTCTATGCGAGGGTTCACAGGAACGATGTCATCGCAGGTCTTTCGGCCGAACGCAGCTGAATGACACCACCTTCGACCCAAGAACAGCAGCACTACCAGCAGTATCGCAGCGAACCCTGCTACAGCACTAATATACGCAGTTGCCTCCACTAAAATCAACAAAAAAACATTAATTAAATGGATCATAAAAGAAATATAATAAAATTAAGAAGTAATTTAGTTACCATTCCCAGAATTGATGAAGCCGATGTTGGCTACCATCCTGCTTTACTGGACAGCATTAGAGCGCATCTCTGCACGTTTCACTGCACTTTTAAAAAGCACTGCACAGTATGTTAGTATGTAAGGCTGTGGAAACAAAGCAAGGGTAGTAATTGGGACGTGTTGGCACGGTCTGTCAAAGCTGTGGTGAGCATGCGCGGTGCTCGGAGGCACGAGAGGGCGTGTGGGGGCGCGCGGCTCCGTTATAGGACGAAGGGACCACGTTTACAGGTGTTATACTTATATATACAAAAGCCCTGTCGTCAAGGCCGAGGGCGACACGTACACACCGGCCTTCGCCCTACGGATTAAGTCCTTACCTCCACATAATTTGTTCCGCTTCAACGGAGAAAACCGAAGCATTATTGATGTTTTTATTAGCAGATTGCCTACTCAGCCGGTGAAGCGTGCTGTTATAAAATCAATATATTCTCAAGGATCTGAAGTCTATGAAAATATTTTATCTAAAATGGGATTAGTGAACTAATCTCAAGTAGGTATAATTTTATATTAGGATAGTTATTTTGCTGACTGATTTTAATTTCTACAGGCTGTTAAATAGTTCTCTGCCTAATGAGCAACTAGGTATAAAAATACGTATTATGGAAAGTCACTGGCTGCAAAGCGTTCGTTCCAATTAGGAGCCTGGAGCGATGCCAGACGATGGGAACACCATTTCTACATAGTTTTTAGGGTTCCGTAGCCAAATGGCAAAAAACGGAACCCTTATAGATTCGTCATGTCTGTCTGTCTGCCGTATGTCTCCGCCACTTTTTTCCGAAACTATAAGAACTATACTGTTGAAACTTGGTAAGTAGATGTATTCTGTGAACCGCATTAAGATTTTCACACAAAAATAGAACAAAAAAACAATAAATTTTAGGGATCCCCATACTTAGAACTGAAAATCACAAAACATTTTTTCATAAAACCCATACGTGTGGGGTATCTATAGATATGTCTTCAAAAATTATATTGAGGTTTCTAATAAGTATCATTTTTTTTTAAACTGAATAGTTTACGCGAGAGACACTTCCAAAGTAGTAAAAAGTGTGTCCCCTCCCCCTGTAACTTCTAAAATAAGAGAATGATGAAACTAAAAAAAATATATGATATATTTCACATATTTTTGTAATAACTATGAACGAAATACCTAATGTACGAAACAACTACGGTTAATTTAACTAAGTTATTATGGTAAGGTATTATGACCGTAGTTATTATTATTATTTCGAACATAGTTATATTGAACTTAGTTATTATAATGTGTAGCCGAATCGACCGTTAGGTATTATGAACATATTATGTGAATCGACCGTAGTTATTTCGAACATAGTTATAATGAACTTAGTTATTATAATGTGTAACCGTACAAGATCTTTAGACAAGGTTTGATTAAATGGGTGTGGCAAATAGCTTAACTCAGATGGCGCCACTTTCTAGTAAGAATAATATCACTATTTTATTCTATATCGTAACAAGATACCCATATCCCAGAATAATCCAACAAATTCCTTAACACACTTACACAAATCCTATATAATATAACATTGCAGTGGAAAAATGTATCGATAAAAATGTGATATCGATATTTTGTAATTACACTTTCACAACACTAATGCCGCTGTTTCGACCCCCTCTACCCGCCCACCTCATAATAAAATTGCGATTTAAATCAGAACAAAATGACAATGATGCTTTAACTTCTGGTTATCTGATCAGTGTATCGGACCCACCATACCACTGGCCATAGCACTCAATAATAATTACGCAATTACCTTAAAAAAAAATTGTATAATGGCCCCTCTACATGATGGCTCAGCACTGGACGAGCGAGATGGCCATGCGATGGTTGTAACGCAACTACACGATGGCCACGTACAGCCATCGTTGCCCACTTTCTTTGATGTGCGACCAAAAACCGACACCGTGGCCATCCAGTCGTCATCCCACGAACCATAAGCCATCCGAAATCACTGCGCCCTCTACATGCTGGCTCATATTAGTGGACCAGAATGATGACATATTATTGGAAAATACTATTGGACTTTGACATGTAAGACTTTTTAAATAGGACTACTGGAACAAATTAGTGACAGTTGTCCTATCATTGGACAACTTGATTGGACTAATGGGACGGATAGATCTAATGGAACAATTTTTTCGCACTAGCTAGATGCTTACCCGGCAGATTATTTAATAGATTTTATTTAAAACCGGCCAAGTGCGAGTGGGACTCCTGCACTAAGGGTTCCGTACCAGTAAATTGTTTTTTCACACCTGCAGCACTTTAATCACGGATTGAAGCCCTATTAACCTCAACTTAAAGCAAGACTTTATTCCCAGAGAGATAAGTTGTATGAAACTCCCAAGGGAATAAAGTGTTTTGAATTTGGAACTTTGAAATTCGTGTGGAAACTCTTGGTTTTAATTTTGAAGGTAATAAGTCATTTGATTGGTCTACAAAAATCTAGCAGGCCACGATTTATGTTTTTATTTTGATTGTTACGTTAGGTCTAAGCAAATAGGTTTTGACTATAATACCTAGCAAATATTTACCATTATGCTACCATCTTATTGCAATTGCCCCATTTTTTTTTAAAGTGGATTTTTTTCAAATAGCGGACTGGCCAACACAAGAATTAAAAAATATATATATTGGACTGACGGTATGAAAAGTAGAGTATGCACCTCGGGATAAAGCATGTCTTCGTTTTGGGCGCTTCACTCAGGACTCTACTTAACTTTAACTTTAAACTCCCTCGCTCCGCTCGGGGTTCAATATGCCACCCACAACAAAAGACATTGCTTTATGCCCTTGATGCATAATCTACTATTATATTTGTTGTTATAGCGGCAATAGAAATACATCATGTGTGAAAACTGTCTAGCTATCACGGTTCACGAGATACAGCCTGGAGACGGACAGACAGACGGACAGTGGAGTCTTAGTATAAGGGCCCCGTTTTGCCCTTTGGGTACGAAACCCTAAGAAGCTAAAACTGAGTTCTCTGATTCAGAAACTGTCGTAAGACGTCGGATTTGACTTTGATAAATTGTTCGTACACCTTCGTTAATTTGACGTGAATGGGTTAAATTTTTTCCTAAAATTTACCGAAAACGACTTCCGACCATCCCTGAATAGGCTGTAAGTTAAGCATTTCATTATTTTGCCACCATGATATTTTTTTTTGCTACCTTATTAATTTATTTATTTTATACTTATATAATTTAGGAAATAAAACAAGGTACAAAAGTAAAATAAAACGTAATAAATAATAAAACACCATGCTAATATGTATTTTGAAAATGTTTTTTTATTAACACTTACATTTTTACAGCGTTCCTAGCCAACAGAGTAATACTATAAAATGAATCTGTGTAAAGAACTGTCGAACGCAAAACAATATTAGTTCTACAGTGTACGATACGACAACCGAACAAACCTCTTACAAAGATAATATATCAGATCAATTACAATAATATCATCGACGACTATTGTCACTGAGATGTGTACATCGTTCTCAACAAACAAACAAGCACTGAACATAAAAATGTCACCCTAAACAAACGAACTTCATTAAATCTATAAACATTTCATATAATTTAGATTTTATTAGTAGCTATAATGTTATATTTTACTTTTGTAACCATTATTATAATGTTTATATGTATTCGTTACGAAAAATTGAAATGAATCTGCGGGCGACGGGTCGCAGGCGCAGGCGCAGGGCCAGGGCGGACGCAGAGGCGGCGGCACGTCCGCACCACGTCGCCGCCGGCGCCGCGTCGCCGCCACGCCGCCGCCCCGCCACCCGCCGCCCGCGCCGTCTCCGGCGGGAAAACAAGACGACTCTATGATAACTGTATAATTTTAAAAATCTCTAATTACGCATCCCTACGTTGTTATTATCTTTTAATTAAGAAATAAAATCTTACGTAATTAATTACCATGAGCAGCCTATTTTAATAAATTTGACAAAATTCGCTAATAATCTGATTATTATTTGTTATAAAAGAAAAGCGTGTTGTATTTGTAGCGAGAGCGCCGGATCGCGCTGGTCGTATTGCACGAGGCGACGACATACGTGTCCGAGACACGTGCCCTACAGCCCGCACGGCTCGCCACCGCGCGCCGTGCGAGGCGTATTGCACGTGTCCTACAGCTCGCCACCCTCGCTAAGCGTACGCATCCGTGTATGCTTTATCTACTTTTACGATTGAAAATACGGCATCAAAATTTCAACTACCTACCTAACAGTAAGCAGTAGTACACTAAAACTCAGGCACTCCACATCGATCTCTCATACGCCACGCACCCGATCGAATCTTCAACTAAACTTTTATTCACTCGAAAGATTCAACTTAATCTAATTCTCTTAAATTATAATAATAATAATGGCTCTTAACCGGTAATTTTACAACAAATGCTTTTCGTTGGCCGCCGAGCACGCGGAGCGCGGCGGCGGGCGTCATATCTCGATATCTCGCCGACTCGATTCACGAACGATACGAACGATGCACGATCAACTACCGCTAAACGATCATTTTATTATGTACTTATTTATGTAAGTATGTGAAAAACAATGTTAATCAGTATTTACTTGTATGTTAATTCTATCTTATAATGCATAATTAGTGTCTGAGGGCGTACTAGGGCAACGTGAACGTCCGAGTAGGGTGAGCGTGTAAGTGTGCGGACACACGTTGGTACGTACACGCTCGCTCGCTATACGCACGCAATGCGGCCGCCGCGCAGCGTCATCTTACAGATTACCGCCGACATTCCGACAACGAAACTCATTATAAAAATAACACGTTTTACAATTTCAAAAAACAATAAAATATGAGATTCATAATATCATTTTAATATCATTATCGCTAATACAAAACATTCGTACGTCCACAGTGCATATATACATAGATAATAATATCGATACAAAACGAGCGGATAACGAGTGTCTGTGTGTATGTAGTGAGAGGAGCGCACGGCGGCTGCGTGCTCTCGCGCTCACGTTACGCAATGAAACGAACATCGTTGATACAATATACGGTACTTAGTAAACACTCGACAGGTACATTGAGATGCTCCCGTGAGGAGCGATGCGGTAACAAGCGGTGAGAAGCGGACACGACAGCGATTACATATAATACCGGAGACGGGACCGGTATAATACCGCAACCTCTGCCACACTGTATAGAACACAAACGAAGGTATGTACGTTGTTGTGTGCGCAGCGAGTGATGCGTCGCTCGCAGGCGCAGCTCTCTCTGTACTCGGTGTCTTTAGTAGTAAGTCTCTTGTTCGAGCCAGCCGCCCGGGTTGCGGCGCAGGTAGAAGCGCCGGATCTCGTCGTAAATGAAGATGGACAACATGAACGGTATGGCGGGCAGCCACCACACGAACCTGGACATAACCGACAAGATACAAACGTTACTACTACTGTCCTATATACCTACAATGAATGTATACGCCACAGCATGAAGGAGTACTCACTTGAGAGGATACATCCTGAGACCCTTGTCCATCCCGGGGGTGTACGAGAGGAACGCAGCCAGTGCAGTCTCGAAGATAAGTCCGAAGTTGAGGGCCCAGTTGCGCATGCCCTGGTGAACGATCGAGTTGCGGCGAGTCTTGCAGATGATCAAGTCAGCCCATTGTACTACCACGATTGACACGAAGAAAGCGGTGTGGCAAGTAAACTCGAGAGCCTTGCGGTCGCGGTAAGTCTGGAATTAGTACAAGAAATAAATTTAGTAAAAAAGAACAGGAAAATGTACTGAATGCAGCTTTCTTCATAAATAAACAATTTAAACAAAAATTAATGATTACAATTTGCGCACTATACTTCAGACCAGTACCATCAGAACTTGTGGTCAAACTCTGGACTACTTAAAATAAAAACAGCTCAAAATAAAGAATTTCCGAAGTAAACTTACCCATTCCTGTCCATAAGAGTCGGTCAAGTCATTGATCGCCTTCGAGTCCCACTGCTTCCTAATTCCAAACAGAGTCATCGGCAAGAAGCCATTCTCAGCCATAATCACGAAGTAGACGAAGAATCCTGCAGCCGCTTGGATCATACCGATCTGGCCGTAAGCCATCGAAATCAACCTGTCAATTTTACAAAATTATAACTACTGTTCTCTAAGCTAATGTAACGTAAGCAAATAGAGACATGCTGAATTACTGATTGAATGTTTTCTGTTATGTTCTGCCACATTGCTGCGATTTATCGCGAGTTGTGTAGTTACTGTCATATAACCTAATTTGTACTAACTTCGAATGAAATGCGCATGTGCGCCATTGATCGCAGAATTGTGGAGACTTCACTCTAATTTGCAGTTATAATCTATTCTTCAAAGGGAGTGTTTGTAAGCATTTAGTTATATTACTTTTAATTTGAACAAGTTTTGTTTGTGTAGCAAACTTGATGTCAACTTTAATTAGAATCTGCTCGAGTTTGGATTATGTTTTTTTAGTTGACTCCAATTTGCTAATAAGCACATAGTGAAAACTTTAGGTTTAGGGTACATCCACGCAATGAAAACTCTAGGTTTAAGGTTTATAAGTTATTTCAATCCATGATTTAAAATGATTTCGATTAGGTTTGCTCACTTTAAATTTTGTCAGCGTGGATGTACCTAAAGAACATTCTTAGAAATAAAAACAAAGAAGAGGTTCGAAACATTTCTCAAAGGCGAATACGCAACAAACGGCGTTAACAAGTAATTCAAAATTTACTTGAATTCGACTATAAGAAACACACATGCAAAATAAAATTAAAAACAGCGATAAAAAGCTTAAAGTAGTTAGGTTCAAAGTGGGTTAGCACCATGCAGAGAGAAGCAGAAGAGAAACCAAGGAAAAACTCAGATATAAGATAGCTCTCAGAATAGCCCTAATTTATATTGTGGTGTGTGTAGCGCAAGTAAGCGCTGGCATCGTGATATTACAGCGTGTGCTATACATAATTACTTTATAAGATTTAATACGCAATATCTAAAAAAATAAATCATTACGGGATGCTCCATGTCACCTAAAACATTCCTTAAAATAAAAATGATATTATGTTAAATAAGGAACCATTGGTAAATCAAGTCTACTCTATGATGTCTAACACGTATCAACACATGACCACTAGTGCTCACTCTATGAGACTCTAAACATTTCTATAATTTGTTCGCTAAACGTGCATAAAGACCACTTGTATTGTAATCTCTCGAACGCTAATATTGAAATATGGAAGAGTGAAGATTATAGAGAAACAGAAGTAAAGGACTAACTCTCTAGAACTATTTTGGAGACTTGCTAATCTGTTGAAATCTATTAATTTAACTGTTTAGGAAGAAGCTTCGTGTTTTAAGTATCTATGAAGATTCTGTACGTTTATTGTGTGGGTTATACTATGTATTTGCGTATAGGTCGTACGGTTTACATACTGGGATAATTACTCGGGTTAATTACTACTTTATACTTGTGCCGGTAACTGGCGGGCGGGGCAGAGGGGTTAGGGGGAGCGGGCTTCATAATCACTCTTCCACATCCATTGTCAAATGGTATTGTTGAACCACAAGTAGCCGCACCGATCTTAATAATAATCCTTTAATTATACCAATCAAAATTATTGTGATGCAAAACGTTAGGTCACATCAGTGGGCTATGCATTGTGTTAACACCCAAATGAGTAACTAATAAGCGTCGGAGCAGTGTGGTGCGGGTCCAACCTTCTGTTGACGAGATTGTCTCGGTAAGGGTCTCGAGGCTGCCGCTTCATGATATCTGACTCAGGCGCCTCGTACGCCAATGATATAGCAGGTACCTTAGGTAACACCAAGCAATCAACAACGAGTATACACACAAGTGGAGAACGCGGCGCGCGAGTAAATACACACACTTTGACTACGTACATACCTAATCGATTCTACGATGCCTTACGTTTGCACACCTCTCATTGTAATATTATAAAACTAACACTAGCGATTACAATCTAGTCATTAAATTAGTAATGAGCACAATGCTCGAGTCGGCTATTAATAAAAATATGAAAACTGGCGTGATAGATAGTGTAAAATAGCTCATTACCGTCCCTATAAAGAGTAAATATGAAGGACTAAACTATGGTGATAGATAAGTCATAATTAAAATAAGCCCTAGCAGCGTTTTGATAGAATATAATGTAGTTATTATATGTAAATAATATAATATACATAGTGTTACTGTCCCTACACTGAGATGGAAGTACAATGAATCCTATAAGTATATAGTGTAACATTATATGAAATATGTGGTGTAATGAAGCTTGTAGCGAAATCGTGAGTAAATATCGAATGATGATGTATTCCGATAAACAAATGCTGTGTTCATGTTGTGCATGGAGATATGAGAGACGTAAAAAAAATAAGAATACAAAATACAAGAGAGAATAAAAAATATCAATGAATAAAAATTATTACAGAATGTGTTGTACATGCACGAAGACAAAATGACAGAGACAGGGAGACACCGAAAACTTACCTTCAAGCACGACCATACACCATTAAGATAACATTAAATATAGAGAAAAAAAAAGACAAAATGGAACGACGCGTTTAGCCCGTGCTGGAAACGCGTCGTTCCATTACAACATCAAACTACATAGCCACGTTAGGAAATAGGAAGACTTTATAAAAATATAGGAAAACACAACGCAAGCCAGATAAAGTAGGAGCGGTGCGTTCGTCGCCTTCAATATCCAGCCGAGCTTAGAGTGATGTACACGTACACCGTCACACTGCAGGCAACAACCAAACTCCAATATTGAAGACTAGTACACGTGGTAGCAAGCAAATAGCGGATAGAATAATATCATCGAACGACGAAGGTCGATCGTGATGTTTTACCTCTCGTTAACGAGTTTATCTGTGAAAGGATTACGCGGCTGTCGCTTCATAATGTCAGACTCTGCTTCCTCGTAAGCCAGGGAAATGGCGGGCACCTACACAAACACTAGCGATGTGAGCGGCGCGCCACGCGGGCGTGCGCGGCCGCTCAACGTGCGTGCTGCATCGTCGCTCGTCACATTGTGTCACAACAACATCGAACATACAACACATACATTACAATCAGACGCCATGCTACGTGTCGTGTACGCACGTACACACGATAGCGTATGCTTGCAACTACACGCTTTATACCTACTATACAGAAACATAAAATAAAACAATAATCATGTCGATCATGGGGGGGTGACTTCGCGTTCGATCGCGCTCTGCCTTCGATTACATCGAATGTAAAACAAACATAAAATTTAAACCGTGTGAATTGTTAATGAGATGCCTAACTCGGAGGTTCTCGATGATTATTTCAATGATCGGTTGTCGAGTTGAAGGAGTGATGATGGATGATGGAATGACTATGGTTGATAACATCAGTGTATTGTGTTTTGGTTTACTGTCCGACTCGATTATGTGGAACGAACTCTATGATACTAAAACATTCTAGATAATTTCCTATTAATTTTATGTCAAACGGCCTTGTTAATACGGGTCCAAGTCAAATATATGTTAATAGTCCACAAAAATAATCCTCGTTTCTCTTACAAAGTTAGTAGATTACAACAACATATCATCATGCCCCACTCTGTATTCACTCAAACATTTAAAATAATCAGAACATTTCAAGTTAGTACGTAAAATACTATGACGACGTTATGATTATTATCAGTCATACAACATGTGAACAACATCGCGGTTATGTAACGGCGTCACAGGGCACAGGACACACATATTCAGCGTATAAAGACCTCTCGTTGACTAGTTTGTCGCAAAACGGATTCCTAGGGGGCCTTTTCATAATGTCGGACTCCGCCGTCTCGTACGCGAGAGCGATTGCTGGCACCTAACATTCATTACAATTTAATAATTAATATTATAAACAGGACTGCGTCTTTTGCTGTAAGGTTAAGGAATATACGATATTTTATTACTCTTTTGACAACCGTTATTCCTGATCAAAATTATCAAAAACAGATTTACCTACTAAGTTTTTTTTTAAAGTTAGTTATTCCTGATCAGAATATATTTTTGAATTTTTTTTTGAAGAATAAGGGTTGTTGAAACCTAAGTTACAATAACATCAATCATAAATGGAGATATTAAAATTGAAAGAGCAGATATTTAAATTTTTTGATAGAGTTTTAGCCAAATATGTTGCTTAGGGTTCCGTCCATACCTCAAAAGAAACCCTTATTAGATCACTCTCTTGTCCATCTGTTTTTATTTACTGCAACTTATTCTCAAGTTCTTTCTCATTCAACGTCAGCCCATTTTGAAATGATAAAAGCTGCTCTTCCAATCTAAACAAATAAAAACTCAACCATAATCAGTAAACAATAAAATACAACTTACCATGTCAGTTCCAAGATCAATGCAAAGGATGGTAACAGTGCCGAGAGGCAGCGGGATATCGCACAGGATGAAGGCGAGGAAGGGAGAGATTTCAGGAATGTTAGAGGTCAACGTGTACGCGATGGATTTCTTCAAGTTGTCGAAGATCAGCCGACCTTCCTCAACGCCAGTCACGATGGAAGCGAAGTTGTCGTCCAATAGAATCATGTCAGCAGCCTATAATACATTCGTAAGTTAATTATAGGGCTGGCGCTTAAGAGTAAAGGGTACCGAGCGCTCTCTCCATACAACGCAGTCGACTGTTTTCTCCCTGGATAATGACACTAGAGCAAACATTTTTGTTGCATAAAACCCATAACTGCCATGACTATGCCCCTATGATTGAATTTTTGATCGATGATTTTTTCTTCAGAAAATTTCATGTGCGCTAATTGACATTGATCTTACGGTGAAGGAAACATCGTGATGAAACCTGTGGCTTTTAGTTGGCTCCAGAAGTATTGACAAGTGCTTTCCTCTGGACATGTTTGACCAAGCTGAGAGGGCAGTAGGTGCGGGGAAAGCCTACTATCCTCACGCAAAAAGGGACCCAATTAAAAAGTGTCTGACTGCATAAAACAGCCCGTATACAAGTACTCGTACCTGCTTAGAGACATCAGAGCCAGCGATACCCATAGCGACACCAATATCAGCCTTCTTCAAAGCTGGCGAGTCGTTGACACCGTCTCCGGTTACAGCCACGATGGCGCCGAGACGTTGGCAACCTTCGACGATGATCAGCTTCTGTTGCGGCGAGGTACGGGCGAATACGATCTCCGTGTGGTATCTGGGTATTCAATGAAACGTTTATTTATACACTAGCGACCCGCCCCGGCTTCGCACGGCTATATTATGCATGTATTATACATATAACCCTTCCTCTTGAATCACTCTATCTATTAAAAAACACCGCATCAAAATCCGTTGCGTAGTTTTAAAGATCTAAGCATACAAAGAGAAATAGGGACAGAAAAAGCGACTTTGTTTTATACTATGTATTGAAGATACAAATTTTACTAAGTATTTAACTGTGTAATAAAATTGTGTATACTAGCGATTGTAACCTTGATCGATACTTCTTGAAAAAAACTTAGAAGAACGTTCCATTACATAAAATAACCGATATTTCTCTATCTACCAGCATCAAGCTGAGTTGCGTCCGTATTTAATTACTGTAAAGCCTTAATGTTTTTATCTTTTTTAGTTATTGTACTGTTCATTGTGAAAACCAGACCACAGACAAATATCTCAGCATAAATGTATCTAAGTAAATCTAAGTAAATAGATGTAATATTTATTTATACAAAATACATTAGGTAGACATTTAGTAGATTTCTATAAATAATTGAAAAACTGTAGTTTTATACAGATAGAGTCCCTGCCACCCATACTAGGATAACCTGTACTATAGGTGACAATACTTGTCTGAAGCGGGAATCAAACCAGCAACCCTGTGTTTGGCAGTCAGGCATGGTGGCCATTGTGCCAACTGGGTCGTCGAATTTATGTTAGTACTTATGCGGTTCTTACTTGAGAATCTCATCAAGTTGATCCGTTCCGATGTCCCTAAGTTCAGTTCCGTGGACAACAGCCGCCTTAGCCTCGCGAGGGTTTACTTCAGACACTGGAATGTTGAGACGAGCCGCGATGTCTTCGACGGTTTCATTGCCTTCAGAGATGATGCCCACAGACTTAGCGATGGCTTTAGCAGTGATGGGATGGTCACCGGTTACCATGATGACCTGGGTAAGATAACAAGGATCTTAGGTACTTACAACTTCATGTTGGTGATCAACTTGTCCTCGTTAAAGTTCAAAGGTTTCATGGTACCGTATTTAGACTCTCTGAATTTAAGGTCTGAAGGTTTTGACTTTGGTCTAGATCAGTAAAAAATCAAGGCAGTTTCAAACTTCCTCGCTTCCTTACCTTGATACCAGCAGATCGGCACTTGGCTACAGCGTCGGGCACGGCAGCACGGGGCGGGTCAATCATACTCATCAAGCCAACGAATCTCAGGTTTTCCAGGGGGAAGTTAGGGTCGTCCGTGTTGAACTTGTAGCCGATAGGATACTTGTCCGAAGGTAGTTGCAGGTCGCAGAAACCGAGCACACGCTCACCTAACCCACCGAGCTCCAGGTACGCATTATTGAAAGCTTCCTTCATTTCTTCGTCCAAAACCTGTGACAAAGATTAACATTTTCTATTTTAAAACCTTTCATAGAAAAAAAGAGCAGAAAAATGTAGTGTCTTTCCGTGTCGCTCAACTCTGGAGGTTTTATGGTGAAGGAGTAGTGTGCACTTGCCTTTTCCTTTCCTCCAATGAAGATAGTACTGCATCGTTCCAAAATCCTTTCAGGAGCTCCCTTCATGACGAGCAAGTGGCGTGGGTCGCTGGGATCATCGCTTTCGTGAATAGATACTTGGTACTTGTTGGTCGAGTTGAAAGGAACCTCGCACACTTTCTTGTTACGTTTCCTGATGGATAAGACATCACCGAGAGCCAATTCCATACACTTGAGTAGAGCAGCTTCGGACGCATCACCGGCGACTTCCTTCTTCAGGATAGGGACACCGTCTTGGCCTCCTTTGAACTCGGCGCGGTTGCAGAGAGTCGCGATCTTGGCTAGAGCCTTGAAACCGGGGCTAGTGCGGTCTGTGGAAAAGATAGATCATTAGAAAGATTACAAGCGGACAAAATATAATTGTGAGAGGTATTGCATGCATACCATATTGTACTCCAGATTGGTCCTCAGTAGTATCGGCCTCGATGATTTGGTTGTCGAACCACATGTGGGCAACAGTCATCCTGTTTTGGGTCAAGGTTCCGGTCTTGTCAGAGCAGATAGTCGACGTGGACCCGAGGGTCTCTACGGCTTCCAAATTCTTTACCAGGCAGTTCTTGGAAGCCATTCGTTTGGCAGTGAGAGTCAGGCATACGGTTACAGTGGCCAGTAGACCTTCAGGTACGTTGGCGACAATAATACCTGTGAAAGAATTCAGTAATAAATGAAGTTATTGAGTAGCACGCATGTTCAAGGATCTGGTCAGAAGACGTACCAATCAGGAAAATAACAGCATCAAGCCAATGGTATCCGAGAATGAAAGCAATAAGGAAGAATGTAACTCCGAGGAAAACGGCTACGCCAGTGATCAAGTGGATGAAATGGTGGATTTCCTTGGCAATTGGAGTCTCGCCCGTGTCCAGACCGGAAGCCAAACCCGCAATACGACCCATGACCTAAAACATTTGACATTTTGATTAGAATCCATTGTATGATACAGAGATATTCTTAGTAGTAGAATAATTGCAGTTACCGTGTTGTCACCACAGCAGATGACGATTCCCTTAGCAGTACCCTCAACGGCGTTGGTAGAGAAGAAAGCCAAATTCTTAGTTTCCAAGGGGTTCTCGTTCGTGAAATCGGGTCCGCGGGATTGAGGTTCTGATTCACCGGTCAAACTTGAGTTGTCAACTTTGAAGCCTCGACATTCGATGATACGGACATCGGCAGGGATACGGTCTCCGAATTTCACCTGCAACATGGAATCCAGATTGTAATTTATAAATTGATTTAGGTGCGCACGAATAACTTAAAATTTATATCGGCAAAAGTGACATACTTCAACAATGTCTCCAAGTACAAGGTCCTCAGCCCGAAGCGTCAGTTTCTCTCCCTCACGAATGACGGTAGCGAATTGGGGCACCATGTTCTTGAACGATTCCATAATCTTTGACGACTTGCTTTCTTGGTAATATGAGAAGATACCAGTAACGATCACCACAGCCGCCAATACAATACCAAGATACAAGTTGTCGTCAGCCGGTTCTTCGACGGTACTCGCCTAAAATAATATCAAGATCGTTTTAGTTACTGTTTACTTTTGTATTACACGTGTTTACAGTTACAACATTCAATGTCATTCTAAAATAGCAGATGAATGTCGAACTGTAAATTACCTGAATTCCGTAGGCAATAAAGCATAGGATAGCACCAATCCACAGTAGTAACGCGAAACCGCCGAATAGATTTTTACAAAACTTCACCCATTCTGGTGTTTGTTTTGGTGGTGTGAGCGCATTGGGTCCGTCTCGTTCGAGATTCTCTTTCGCTTTTGCGTGACTAAGGCCCTGGAAGCAAACATCTGTGTAAGTAAATTAACCCATTATCAGTCAATATGTTAAGTATCGTCATTGAAGGCTCTCACATTTTCTGGATGTGTCTGAAATCTTTGGTAAAGTTCCTCAGGAGTTACTTTATGGAAATCGATATCCAACTCCTGTTTGAGATCATCTAAGTCTCCTGGTTTCCGTTTCTTCGCGGGGGGTTTCCGGCGTGTCTGTTGATCAAAAAATTGCATGTTATCGAAGAACACTTTATATGAGCAGACGTAGTCATAGAATTGCAACATTTAGAACTTTAAGATTAACATTTACTGTCAATTCATAATGCTTGAAAAATATAGAAGAAAACATAGTTTTAGTTCTGTTGACTATTGCTTCTGGTATTTCTGGATCATCTCCAACATCCTGCTTTAAACTAAATTAAACGAATCCATGAAACATGCAATAAAGGATCTCTCGCAAGACAATTGGGTAATGTATAATGACAAAAATGATAAATGGTAATTTAAATAAAAACCTTGTACTGTCCATCAGCTGTTCTATTATCGTCCTTAATGGTTCCGATGGTGGCGACGCGGTACGAGTCGGTGCGGCCATGCTGCAAACACAACTAGGAGCTAGACACATTCTACTAGCCGGTCCTAAGGACCATGCAAGAGTGATGAATACGAGCAACGATTTTGCAAGGATCTCAATTGAGTTAAATAAAATAAACGAATAAAATCCATGCAATATCGATACTCTCAAACAAATGGGGATAAAATGCATACAATGATAAAAAAAGATCGACAGGGCTTACAAAATGTTAAAAACTTTTAAGATATACCTAATTCTACGTAATGGAAAATACTCTACTACAAAATCACATAATGTACAAATGTATGCGAAATGTTTCAAAGCATTGCATTATGAAGCGATCGGAATAGGTTCAGAGCGACACAGAGTACGCGGCATAACCTTGCCAAACGTATTCTATAGGACGAGGGACCGACCACAACGGCTCAATGGCGCTCAATTGATCTGAACTAGTTGCGCGTGCGAAACACCAAATGGAAGGACACCGCACACCTCTGCATAACTACCACTACATATGTATGTATATAGGTACGTGATCGCAGTTTTGTCAATGTCGATTAGGATTAGGGCGTTTTTAATCTTAGTTATGGATGGCAGCAGCGACGACAAACGCAGATTTGATAATTTGACTAACCATGTACCTAATAATAATCGGTCTAGAAATGAACGATCACGCCGGAAATGTACTATTGCATAAGTTATACAGTTCGCATTGTGTGCTAGGGGAGTAGAGTAATGTCACAGAGGCTAAATGCGTCTGCGTTGCCGTAAACAAGCCGGCCGTCGGTCGCCGTCGATAATTGATGAACGTTTTCATAGCAGGCCTCATTAAACCGCGCCCTGAATTCGCGCGAAGGTTATCGACGAAATACGCTGAAACAAGCTGCGAAAAGCGCTTCACCGTATTGTAAGTTCCAAGCGTGATGGATGGTTTAATTACGCTAAAGCGACGGTAATCTGCTCGCTGTTGTTTCTGGCGTCGAAGACAACGGTTTTGTGGATAACTCTCGGTAGCAATTTGTGGTGAAATCAAAATTTATTAGCATTGAAGAGGCGGGTCTGTCTGATGAAATATTTATACGATGTTGTTAGAAGGAAGATCAGGACATGAGAGGAACAGAGTTGCGGCAAGTGGCCGGGTTACATAAGCGGCGCTCACATCGGACATGCGCAGTGCGGACCAACCCCACAGCTACCCCCGACATAAATAGCTAAAAGACAAGGTTGCCACCCTCGGGCCCCAACGACCGCATTTATAATCTCTATAAAGGTTAAACCGGAATATCTGATGGAAAATCGAAACCAGTTCTGACGGCCATAAAACGGTCACGTCTCACAGGGGATGATTATTTATTTATTCATTTATTTGCGTTCATATGGTACAACAATAGGTGTTACAATGGACATAATCGTTTTCATATCAGGGGGACCCTTGTCCTGTTTAGCAAATGCATGGCGGTAGACTGGATTTTTTATTACTGCTATAAGTAAATAAATGAGTGAAAGAGTCAAAGATTGAATTACAAGAAGATGGTACGCTTTAGTACCTATTTTTAAATAAATTAAGATTTCATATTATTTGGTAATTTATTAAGGATTTAGTAGCGTTAGTCTCAATCCCGTGGTAAAATCGGGATACATAGTAGTCTGATAGGGCATTCTCGTAGCACATACTCGTTAGAAAGGAGGCGCGAAGTAGTTTTCGTTGATTACTCTGGTTCTACTTGATTGAATATGATGTAAAGTATATTACGTACGACTCTACCAGATAATAGAGGTATTTAATAAGAAAAACTATTTCAATAAATTTAGTTTTTTTATCGCTTATGTAACGGATGGAAAAACAGGCAAACCTGAATTTTAAAAACTATGAATTCGTGGTCTTCTGTTTATTTATTTTAATTTGCTTCAATGTACATATTTCATGTCCTTTTTTTCCTTTAAAGAGCTAAGCCGTGTATACCACGACCTTACCAGAAAATAGAGCTATCCAATAAATAACCAGATTTCAATAAATTTACTTTTTTTATTGCTTATGTAACGGATGGAAATACAGGCAAACTTGAATTTTAATTTGCTTTAAAGTACAGATTTCATGTCCTTTATTCCTTTATTAGACCTAAGCACAGAAGATAGATAAATTTTAATAAACCTCGACATATAATGTGACAGGCGAGGTCAGACGAACTCTGGTCGAGCCGAAAAGCCGTTTTGAAGATAATTTACGAAAATGTCCATTGATGCTAGGGATTTAGTAAAATTGTGAATGTCGAACTTTATTACATGATAAAGATTTAGGAGCTTAAGAGAGAGAGAGATAGATCTTTTAAGAGATATAAGCATGGAGCTTTATTTTGAAACTTTTATGTCTCGTAGCAGTTTGCGAAATGGTAATTTTTTTTTAAATGTGCAATGTGCTCTGCTTGTAGGGAATCATATCAGTAATTTATTTATTTTATTTATTCTGTACGCAAAACTATATAAGTACATTACTAAATTACTACACTCTACAATATAAAGTACAAAGATTAGTCTAACTCTGCTACTTACATTTCTTTAAAAAATTATGTGTGATATTTTATACAAAAGCTTTGATGTAATAATGATGTATCAAAACATAGATAGCAGGACAATGAACATTGTACACACTATCTCAATCAATGCTAAACAAATGTCAAAATGCCAGCGACCGAAGATTCATTGCCACGGTCACAAAACTGCTTTATACCGAAAATTTGTGGATACTACCGTAGTAAAAGCGTGACGTGTGAGTGAATGAGACAATTATTTTTAACAGAAATAAAGTCGTGACTCGCGTGACGTAGAAACAAGCCGCACGACTGGATGACGAGAGTTGGCGGCTCTTGCCAAAACACTATTATTAAACGGTGGAACCTAAACCACGTGTAACGGCTGCACATTGCGTTTAAGGGCGCCCGTCTTGCAAGAATATTTGAATCTAGACTTAATAGAAAAAAAAATAGCTGACCCGGCAAACATTGTTTTGCCATATACAAAAAAATACCGACTGCAGCGCCGTCTGCCGGGCTGATTTGTGAATCTAAACCATCCAGGGCGCCACCCAAACGCATACAAAAAAAAATCATTAAAATCGGTCCAGCCATTTAGGAGGAGTGTGCGAGTGAGCAGTGACATACACACATACAGTAGAAATATATATATAAATTGAATATATAAATCTCATTGTTCTCTCTTATTTTGTTCTAAGAAACACTTTAATTGATAATGGTAATAGAACCGCTCGGGGGTTTGTAGGCCAGTTGAGAAGATAGACAAATCATTACCAATCATGTATTATAGCTTTCAAGTGTACTGTGAATGAAAGCTTTCAAGTGGTTTTATCTGTTGTAATATTTGTATTAAGTACATCGTTTTATTAGTATTTATTGTGCTTCGAGAAAACCACGATCTATTAATTTTATACTAATAGTTCATTCACTTATCTTTGTTTATATATTGGGCAAAGTCACCAATATTTTGTCTATAAATGCACAAAACATTTTTGTATTAATGTTTTAATAATAATTAGTAAGTAATTTAATTTCTCAATTGATAACAATTTGTAAAATAGTAGTTTTAATTTTATTGATTAGGTACTTTTTATAGATAATTTTACAAATACAGCAAATGCTTATTAAACGTCAATTTTATTCAAGTTTGTATTACGCAAAAGTTCTCAATTATTTAGCGTGCGTATACTTTAATCAACGAAAATAAAGCCGCAGAATACTCTCAAGAAAATAAAAGGGGACAATCATCTTTTAAATCCAATTACCCATCGTTGGCTTCGTTTTTATTTGGACTCCCCATATTTTGAACACCGTTACCGAGTTGAAATTTCTCAAGGCAAAGGTCGTCCGTAAGTGCGTAGGTATAAAGCGACCCTTCCTAAACTGACGGCCTTGATAAATGAAGAAATTCTATTACTGGGTCTGAATTTTATTAAACATTGATGTTATGTAATGTTTGCTGTTAAGAGGTCTCTGCTTTGGATTTAGATGCTGTCGTCTATTAATAAATATAACAAAGTTTGTTTTATAACTTACGTTTTTGCAATTTTGAATTAAACGTTTTTAATATAATTTTTACCTAACCGACTGCAAGGAAAGGGTTATGTTTATCGCTCCTTTGTTATTTTTTGAAATGCGTTTGGAAACCAATAGTTAGGGAATATGTTGCAAGCCACATTAAGACCATATTTAATGTGAGCTGGATGCTGCTTTGATCTTATAATAATTATCTTTGATAATGTAAAATAACAGATACCTCTCATATCAAGTATAATTAAAGTGTTGAATGCTAAAATCGATTAAGTTAATGAAATTTATCATATGAAATACACAAATTTTGATCTAAGTGGGAAGGGTGGTTTAAAAGCAGTAGATTGTCGAATTCCCAAGTAGTCACGCTTTAGCAGATGGTCGGAATTAGCGGATGATGAACTTCTACCAAGTGAAAGAGCATTGGGATGTCTAGAAATCTGAAATAGATTCTAATGAAGCACCTTCATAAGTATAAAGATTCCAGACCTTGTTAGGTGCACGAAAGACCTTTGGAAAGATCCATGGATGAAATCTGAAATAGATTCTAATGAAGCACCTTTATAAGTATAAAGATTCCAGACCTTGTTAGGTGCACGAAAGACCTTTGGAAAGATCCATGGATCACGTCAAGTGTCCTAATTGATGCGTGCTGTCGTCATAAAGGATAAAGGAAATACTCCAATAGAGCGACGGTACTCTATGCGATTTAAATGACATAATGACGAGGCAATTTTCTAATAAACCTTCGGAGCTCTTATAGATGTGTCCGAAGCAGAGTCGGCTCCCGCAACAACCTGTTATCTACTTCCTTTAGAACACCTACTAAGATCTACAGTTTGTTATAGGTACTACTTTTGAAGCCTTATAAAGATAGAAATATGCCAGAAAAGGGGTTGGAGAGAATGGAAGGAGATTAAGTCCGAAAAAGGTGGTAGGTACTACATGGCGAAGTACAATCGACGAAGATTTTGGATTGATATTTGAAATGAAAGAAAGAATGGAATACACCGAACTTTGTAATTTTATTTCATGTTTTAAGCAAAGTTATCCATCCAGATTTTATTTAAATATTTTTTAAAAACGATCGGTTAGGATAGATTTACGCATAAAATTTGTCTTGCGAGTATCATATCATGGATTTAAAGTCTTAAAGTACAAGGAGTACTGGCAAGTCAATCCATATTGAAATAAGTATTTTCAAATCTTGTTATAATTTTTTCGTTTGTCATGATCCATTTCTAGAGAATAGACATAATTTGGGATTAGGTAAAATTGTTCTAGAATTGAAGGAAGTGCTTCAATGGTGGAATATGAGAGACAACATTGGAGTGTCCCGCTCCTCGCACAGATCGATACGGCCAAGTTACGCAACCAGCCCGGCGCCATCCGTGTAATCATTACTGTCTCTCATTTTCTCGCTTTGACAATTAATACGACAATAATTAAAGAGAAAATAATGAAATAACTACTATTTAATACGTCTAGTGATTGAAAATTGTCGTCCTAATAAAATGATGGTTTTATGTAGACATGTAAGTAATATTATCGTGAAGATCGTTTTTAGGAAAAACTATCTAATGAACAAAGAAACTTAAAAAGTGCAGATGTAATGTGGTGCGAGACGACACAGGAAGTTGTAATGGTGTGTCAAGCACTAGCATAAGCGAACACTTCTATCGCCGGCTACTCCTCCAGCTTTACCTTGCTGCACTCACTGACAGAGACATGCACTTGCACCTCACGTATGCACTTTCTTGCTAAGTAGGGCTGTTGTAAAAGCTAAGGCAAGCACTACTGCAAGCTTCGCACTCACCTCGCCCATTTTTTCTAGTCTTTATGTAAAGGCGGATAAAAAGGAACAAGCCGCCTGTAGGTCTCGCCTCTTTCCCTCTACGGAGTGGGGTGGGTTGTCGCTAGTTCTGCAACAACGGGGACCTTTTACGGTTTCCGCGTTCCAACGAAAAACTTAAAAAATGTGTGCGCTTTCACGTAGCCTCTTCGCACGGCACTGGGGCTATGTCATCGTGGTACGAAACTAAAACCCGGTATGAAAGAGTGCGCGGGGCGGAGGCGCGTAAGGCGCGACGTTCGGCGGCCTGCTTCGGACGGCGACTGACGGTGGGGCCGGCGCGTATCGAGCCGACGACGGCGCACTGACGTCACACTGCGTCACGACGCCAGCGCCGCACGGATACCGGCACCGGCGGCGTGCGCACCTCGCGCCGCGTCGCGCACCAGCGCCCTCTGCCGCCGCCCGCCCGCCCCGCGCCCAAACCTAACTTGCCTGCTCGTAACCGGCACGTTTTCAGCCGCCCCGATGCTGATCGACAACTTTTCCTCCGCGGCCGACGACACATCTATCGCCTCGCTAGCCGTACAGCCCGCCCGCCGCCACCGCTAGGGCCCACCGGCTACAATTCTACATTTTACTCTATCTTATGTAACCTACATCTTACTGTATCTTAATTAACAAAAATAAATACTTATTTAGAACATCATTATAAAAACATAAATTATTTATGTACGTCTGAAAAGCCTGTTTAGAGCATCTTGCTCTGAATTCGACCCTGATAATTTGGTTCAACTTTTTCTGAATTAACTTTAAATCCAAAAATATTAAGTTTTGACTTTATACTCCTATACTTAATGCCATCCAATCGGAGGTCATTGCAACAATTTAAAGCGATACGAAATGTTATATTTCAAAATAGTAAACGTAAAATGTATTACGATAAAAGATGCCACCAAAGAACGTATCACACTGGTGAGTTCACGAGCTTCGATTTTCTAAGACGTGCCAATTCACTTCAAGCCACAAAGTTATCTAACATTGAAACCATATTTGAAACGTTGAAACGTTATAACTTTACACATAATAATGTGAAAAGCTCATTAAATTCTACGCCCAAAATAAGTATTAAGAGCGCCCTTGAAAATATTTCGGATAATGTATTTACGTAGGCAGGTATACCTCAAACTTGGTTTAAACCATCGAATTTATTTCCATTTAGTTGATTTTCTTTTAGCTTTACTAAAGTTGTTATAGATTGCCTACTTGATAATACAGTAGCAACGTTAGGTAATGGCTTATGCATTCTATTTTTAAGTGATCGATAAAGTAAATAGCTACCACATGAGTTGCTACTGAATTCACTATCAGTCCGCGTATGTCGTGGAGGTAAGTATATGGTATTTACTTAATTTATTTCCTTGTTCTGTAGACTTGCAAAATATATATGAACTTGAAATAAACAGATAAGAAGATATTTATTGTTACATTTGAATAACCAAATTAGATTATTTCAGGGTGTTTTCGATATGCTGTAAAAGCAAACTGATCGAGACATTTATTTGAATAATAAAAAGAAAATGATCCAGGCATAATTCACACCAACACATCTATTAATAAATCTTGGTAAAGTGCCCAAAAAGCATGTAAACCCCTAATTTTAGCCATTTCAGTGGACAGCTATGGTAGAAACGGCAGCGCCACCTGTCAGATATTAATTTCCTGTACTTGACACCCATCCCGGCGTAATTATACGTCTGCAAATATAGACGTATCGGTGTTGCTACGCACCCTTACAGCGACAACATCCATGCCACTTGAGCACGTAATAACCTTTAAACTAGATTACCCCTTTTACATTATGGCATATGGGCAGCCAGAGAACTCATATCCTCTTCAATTTGCATATTTCGCTAAACGTTTTACATAGATATTAAACTCGAAAATGTGTTTCGAGTTCAGTCTGTACGTTTATTCGGAAGCACTTCCAATTTCTTCAAGTGTAATTTATTTTGCACAATTTGGCTCTTTTAAGTTAGCAGAGTGGACGAATCCGCAATGTTAAAAGCAACGACGACGCAACAATAATAAGCCTACGTTCTATTTGTAATCTTGTGCAGTCTAGGCTGCACGTACAATAAAATGCGAAGTTGCAAATTTTTCAATTTCAGCATCCGCCCGCGCCCGCTTAGTGCCCCGGCTGTAGGCTTATTTTTCATTTTTGTAGGTCTGAACTGGAAAGTTAAACAAAAGGTTTTTTCTGCTCATTGTTTCACTTGAATTGTATCCTTTTCTGAGCGATATGCATCTAGAATTCTGTTGTTCATTCATTTGTTAACTGAATTACTAACAAAAGCGAGTTACAAAAGGCTTTTTTTAGCAGATATACTTTTTCTAATGATAAAAAAATTACTCGTTGTTAAATTTGCTTGTACCTTATGTAAATATTCTTTATGAATAATTGATTCTGGTTCAATACACAATATATTACCGGTTGAAATGCATAAATTGCGATCAATAACATTGCAATATGCATCACAACGGCAGTAGGGTTACAGTACGCATGCACCGTATCGGCGGGCGCGAGCTCCGGACCTCTCTTCATGCTCGTAGGTCAGTTACAGTAGCAATCAGTAGCAGGCTTTATAATGACAAATTATGGCAAATTCAATGTCATCTAGTACAGTTTTAAAGGGCTTCAATTTACTTTATTATTGGGAAGAAGAGTATTTAGAAATTGAAGATATCGCTTTGAGTATGTATTAGATACAGAATACGGTTGTAAAAGATTTATTTCATCATCATCATCATTATCATCAGCCGGTGTCAGTCCACTGCTGGACGTAGGCCTTCGGCTTTACGTTAGATTTATTTCTTTATT
Organism: Idaea aversata; assembly: GCA_907269075.1. Lineage (NCBI taxonomy): Eukaryota > Metazoa > Arthropoda > Insecta > Lepidoptera > Geometridae > Idaea > Idaea aversata. The sequence continues at coordinate 6,186,313 of OU026100.1, forward strand.
ATCTCTAAAGATTTATTTAGACTACGGTATATCGACAATTGCCTATAGCAATCTTGCAATGATTCATAATCTTGTAAAAAAAGTTGGCAAGAAATACTATCGTCCGTGTCTGACAAAGAGATTTAAAATGTAGTGTATTCAAGAGAAATGTTCATGATGTATTAAGTATTTAAGTCGGGCCAGGCGAGCCTTTCCATCGTCGTGAAGGACCGTCTGATATGAAAATTCGCCGTGGAGCGACCGGGGCGGGCGGGTGAGGGCCGGGGTGTCGGCGGAGCACACTCGGTTTGAGGGCGGGGGAGTACGGAGGCTCTATTTGGGTCACCCGGGCGCCATCCCCCACGATCAATAGCAGAGTCGAGTCGGCGCGCGCCGTCTTCTCCTCTCGCTCACACCCCGTGTTACCTAACGTGTCTCACATCGCATACTGCCCCACAGATATTAATTATTTTCAAAAACACTTTTTGTATTATCTATTTAGACTGGACAGCTTATGACCTTTACCATACATCCCAATCAACAATCGAATTTCCTTTAATATGCCCCTTTGCGTCCTTGTTTAGGAGCACCGTCCTTTCCAGTTTTCTACAGCTTGTATCAGACCGTTACGTAACACAGAACAAAAGATATAAAGAAATTCAGCAGACAGGCAGTCGTAAGGTGGTTTTATCGGGTGTTTTAGCTATTCACATAACGTCTTCGATGTTAATTTTCAGCGGACGGTCTCTCTCTCAAACAGGCCATAATTTAAAACTACGCTGAAAGCATATAATGAGTCATTCCGAGGCAGGAGGGTCGAGCTGAAGTGGCCGCATAAATATTGCTGACGAGTAGACTCGATGAGCCTGCGAATGTTAACTAGTTTCAGAGTTACAGACCATAGGGAAAATTGCTCATACATCAAAAGCCGACGTAATAATAACAGTTCAAAAGTTATTTTTCATTACGGATATTAAAACCATAAGTATAATGAAAAGTTTCATAATACAAACGGGAGTAAAACATTCCATTTCTCTATATTTGCATTTTGACTGAATATCCATTCGAAAAACTTTTTACATTAAGCATGAAATGGGAAACTTTTGTTGAAAGAAATAATTGAATATTTTATCCTTTAGGACTCTATTTAGGTACATACGACTCCCGACCTTCAATAAAGCGGAGATACACAGGGACCTGACGTGAATCATAATCAAAAAATGTTGACATCTTAGACAATTTTACCATTTTGGGTTTGGTTACCTGTAGTTAGGTTACCTATCACACGTCAACATTAGGTTTCGGTAATTAAGTTTATGTGAGAACGTAAACTCTCCTTAGTACCTAATTGTCTCTAAGTAAACAGGCAGGTAAATTAAACTGACAATCGAGTTCACGAAAATATTGGAGTCAAGGGCTAAAGAAAACAGCAAGAGTTGCTCTTATATTGTTCTTTTAATAAAAAAATGATTTATAGTCATAATGAGCTTGGAAAACTATGAAAGCTTCTTACGTAAATTACGTAAGAAGTTCCAGTTTCGACACAGTTCACAGCTTAACTACGTAATGAGAAAATGTGCCAGCTCGTTGCTCTTATTTCCTTTCCGAGTTACATACCTTTTTCTCGATTTAATTGTAAGTTACGACAGTCAATATTTCTGTTCAATGTAAAAAATAACTACTCTGTAATTTAAAATAAGATGCTGATGCCTAATGGTAAGAAAAAGACTAAGTTAGTAAATGTTATTTGTTATTGCATGTAGAAATGCAAAATCGTGCACTCAATCAATAAATCATTTATTGAGAATATAGGTAAGATACAATGGTCTTAAATAACATTTTTCGATTAAAATAATATTCTGCCCTTTCGGCGCTCAATAATACATAAAATGTTAATGTTCATAAAATGCATTTAAATAACGTAATGCTAATTATTGTTTCAGCGTATTTAACAAAGTATCTGGTTTAATCAAGATGACAAGATGTAATCAAAATATGATTAACATGGTTCAAGGCTGGTTTATTTAAAGGTTTTCAGTTGTCTTTATTAAGACACCATTTGTGTGCCACAATTTCACGGTAATTTCCTTTTATTTACTTTTATTGAACATAAAAATGGTAACGACCGCTAATAAACTCGTGTGGCGAAATAAAACCGTTTAAACGGCAGGGTAGTGGAAATACCCAGAAAGTTTTAACCCTTATTAATAGTATGCCACTGAAACGGTTCGCTTGCAGCAAAATCGCAACTTGTGAAAGCTAACTACGTTCTATTATTCAAAAGGGATTGTTGGTTGAAGCGATTAAACTTTGTTCGGAAATAGGATTAGTTTTTGTATACAGAAGTAATCTTTATCAGCTACGTCATCTTGGAGATTTGCGGTCGAGAGATTGAACCAAATCCTCCGAAATACCCGTGCAGAGTATGCTACGGTCATTTGTGCCCCAGTTGCCGCAACAAACTGCTTTAAACAGGATTTATCTCAGTAAATCGTTACAGAAGTAACAAACAAATTCAATTAGTTACTAATTCAATGTTAGCATTTTAACGAAATGAGCAAATAGTCATCTACGAATAAGTTGCTAACGACGAAACCATTACAAATATGAAAGTTTATCATTAGACGTTCATTATAAAAATATTTTTTCCTTAAATCTGTGCGGGAAAGTTTATCAGTATAAATATACTAATCAGTTTTCCCGTACAAATAATAATGGCAAGGCAATACTTGAGCATAAACACAAATAGAATTTTTTTTTAAAACATTTTGTTTTTCTATATTTCAGTAACATAGTATTTCGTGAAGAAGATGTGGAAAAAAGGTATAGGCATTTAAAATCACATGTTTTTCAATTTCTTTACACATATAGGAACTTCAAGAACTTAACCTCCTTGCAAACAAGTAATATTTGTTTAAAGTATTGCCATTATTCTTTTAGCTTTAAGGGTTAATAAATATGACATGGTAACGCAATGTTTAGAAGGATAATAGTTTTATCTCACCTCGAGGAGAGCGGAGACGAGGTCAAAGTGAATAAACCGTCGAGTCAATTTCCGATATTAGATTTGCCTACAGGCAGTACCGAGCCACCGGCAACCCCGGAGTAGTTCTATTTTATCTACAAAGTGCTTTCAATTGCAGGAAACAGGATTAATAATTTGCGAATAGACAATTTCTCAGAACATCTCATTTACCAGTATTTACCCTAAATTATATTTAAAATTAGTTATCAAATCAAGCTGTAACCGAATAAAGATAATAAAAGGTTTAGAGGAATTCCAACATTGAATGATAATCCTTAACGGAAAAATGAAAATGTGCCTCGCTTTAAAATAAATTGACTTTTATTTCAGGCAGAACTCATACTTACACAATTTGAAATAAAAGCTTTGGCAGGGATTCGAGTGCTTGGTTTGCTGACTTCAAAAACGTTCAGTTAGTTATATTAGTTATATTCATATTCCTTGAAACATTTCAGTCAATGAAATTATTATAGTGTAAACAGTATACGAGCAACTATAAACATTGAACGTCACGTTTGCGGTTGCTAAGGTCTACTGTTGATTCACTCATACATCATACCAAGTACGAGTGAAACAAAGGTGAAGACGAAGGAAGTTTATGGGAATATGAACTAGATAATATTTATAGATCTTAGAAATACTCTAAAAATTGCACACGATTCTGATTTACAACATCAGATGCTTTCAATCGTATCATAATAATGATACAGCTTTCGGCTTCACTATTCTCAATATATCCAACAGCATTTGTAAAGCCAATATTTGCATGAAACGATGATTTATTACACCAATAAATATGCTATGAGTAAATTCAACACATTAGTAGTATCAGATATGGAGTATAATAATGTAATAGCCTACCCGAACTGTGTTAAAAACTTGTCACATGAATTCGTCATAGTCATAAAATAGCTATAATGTTCATTAAAGCCTCGTAAAAGATTATATCGAACAGAAAGCGCCACTTTCCGCTTTTTTAGAGAATAAAATGTCAAATAACGATTTCAATCTGATCGATACGATGACATTCAAATGCATGTCAAAGGTTGAAATAAAATGAGGGGTAGAATAATCCCGGATCAGTATTTCCTTTCATGAGTTACATGCCTACTACTAATATTCCACGCCTACGGATGTTTGAAAAGAAATTAAGCTTTTTTTGATCTCTAAATAATTACCTTCCAAATGTACTGGTACTGGTAGTCAGTAGACATATTATAAAGATATAATCTATTCACTGTACTGTTCACAATAGAGAAGAAGAGGACAATATGGAGGGAGTGTATGAGAGAGATGGATGAGACAGAGGATGTGAACGATGAGATGGTTAATGAAAGAAGACATACTGCGCCGAACCTAAACAAATTGTGACAAAGGCAGGTAGAACAAGACTCTGGGGAAGCCTTCTCCCAGTAGCGTAACGTCTTTCTCTACTCATGTGGCGTAACTACAGTCGGCAAAATGCCACGGGTCAGAGGAGAATCCCAACTCCCAACATTTATTATTACACATTTAGTAAAAAATAGTTCTCTTTAATTTATTTAAGTTATTACGTAATTGCATAGAGTTTTTTTAGGCCAATATTTTTATTCAAAAACATTTTTTAGACTTTTTAGTGTTTAAATAAGTATTTTGTTGGTTCAGCTTCCTTATATGAGGGGGGGGGCTCAATGAATTGCCACGAGCCTTGTACGGTATAGTTACGCCACTGCCTACTCCATCTAAGACATGTCCTAAGCACTACAGCGACGTCTTACTAGCAAGGATTAAACTTACTAGCGCTGTATAAACCATCTATATTAGATGTAAAGGCCAATATTATACAATACATATAATATTTAGAACAGGGTCGCGTATCGTGCTAAACAAACTTCAGGGTGTCTATAGCCATCAGATGTACGCGAGAATTGCCGTGCTTCATGTAACTCAATTACCAACATGTCAGCTCGACACCGGTACGAAAATTGAATTATTTCAAACAAAATTAACCATAAGAGACACACCGTAGGTATATATAATAATAAAAGACAGTATTGTACATACATGGATGTCATTGTGTTAAGGTGAAGTAGGACCTGAAAACCTCTATCCCTTTCCCACGCGGGTGCCGCGCGATGATTTTATCCCTTTCGCGCTGCGCCGCGAAATGGCCGTTTTAACTGTTTTATGCAATTAGAAGACTCACATCTATTTTAGTGAATAATCATCTGTACTACCTTACAGGATAATTGAAAAAGCTCAAAAAATTAATATTTTTTTTGGATTTCTACGATTTTTTCTGTCGAGGCAAATCACTCTAATCGTGTTTCGAAGTGTATGACAATACAAAGCATTTCTTCACCTTTACGACAGTAGGAATATCATTCTATGGATTTTAATGGTTGGTACCCAAAAGCTGTTTCTAAGACACCTCTGTCGCGCTTCTGGTCATACCACTTCGGCTTAAATGACAATGTGCGAAATCAATAATAGCCAGAGTTTAGAGGGAAGGTCCAATCGATTGTATTTATTGTGTAGTATATTTTACTTATTTAGATTATAGCTTGGGTCCTTATAACTTATCTAATATATATAAATTACGTGTCACGTCGTTTGTGCGCAATGGACTCCTAAACTACTTAACCGATTTTAATCAAATTTGTACACCGTGTGCAATTTGATCCAACTTTAAAGATAGGATAGCTTACATCTTAACTTATCCCTATATTCCCACGGGATCGGGACTTACCCGGGTGAAACCGCGGGGCGCAGCTATAGTAGTAATATAAAGTTTAATCAAAGAATCTACTTCGGGCAGAATATGAAATTCTTTCTCTAAGAGAGAAGCGAGATGTCAGGCCGATTCTGCTTTGCGCCGGTGCATGCCGGTCGAAGCTGTGTGCACCGGTGGTAGTGGGGCGGTCCCCGAACGATTTCCGTTCTTGATTCTCAGCGGCAGCCATTAGATTTAAGTACTAGTGAAGAGAGGTGTTGGCTCAGTGGTAAATACTTCGACTTTCATTCTGAAGGTCGTGGGTTCAAATCACGGCCGTGCATCGATGAATGTTACTTAAGAAAAAATTATGTGCACCAATTGACATTGCTCTTACGGTGAAGGAAAACATTGTGATGAAATCCGCGGCTTAGTTGGCTCCAGAAGTATTGACAAGTTCTTTCTATTGGACATGGTCGACTAAGCTGAGAGGGTAGTAGGTGCTGGGCAAGCCTACTCCATCCTCACGGAAAAAGGACCCAATTAAAAAGGGTCTAATTGCGGAAAACAGCACGTTTACAAGTACAAGTAATGAGTAGGTAAAGAAATATATTACACACATATGGATTTATTGCTCTATAGACGAATCTAGCACTTAATGAGACCTAGAAACCTTGAAAGCATTTAATGAAATAGTCGTTAATGTGTCCTTCAAATTTAATGACCGTAACAAATGATTGCTTTGGTTTGTTTTTAACATAAACCCTTATTTATGGCTAATATTTTCTAATTACCTAATTAGCTTTGTAACGTTTTTAAGAAACGTTGTAGTTTTCTTTTGAAAATCGCAAAAGGTTCCGGACCATTATATTCTGTTTTTGACGTGACAACGTTTTATAAATTGGTTTGCCGGGTGACACTTCAAGAAACTGCGTTACGCTCCGCTGACGTTATGCGCTCACAATGAGAGCGAGTGAGAGGCACGCGGGCATGGTTAGCCCGCCTAAGAGCGAGAGAGACAGACATAAAAAGTGAAAGGCACGCGTCCCTTCCACTCGAGCACAGTTGTTGTCACGTAAAACTTTCGCCCGTATACCGACTTTACAGGCAACCAGTTTTTTTTTTAGTATAGTTGCGGTAATAGTCATACTTCATCTGTGAAAAACCTAAGACAAAAATTTGCTGTAAATATAGAAATACTAGCTGCCCTCCGCGGTTTCACCCGCGTAACTCCCGATCCCGTGGGAATATCGGGATGTAAGCTATCCTATCTCTCAAGTTGGATCGAACTGCACATGGTGTGCGAATTTTATTATAATCGGTTAAGTGGTTTAGGAGTCCATTGAGGACAAACATTGTGACACGAGATTTATATATATTAAGATAGGGAACCGGCATCACACTAGGCTATGAGCATCTTTTTTCTTCAACCATTTAGACGCAGCTATAGGGGTTTAAAAAAATAATTTAGTAATAAATAAAGAGAGTGAATATGAGACTCCATTACTACTTTTTCCTCTAACAAGGTTATGAGCAAAGAGGTTAGATGTAGTTTTTTTTATCAAATACTTTGGTACTTACCAAAAAGGTTTTTTACTATTGAGTTAACATACCTAATAAACATGTAAAATTACGTGGTAATAACCGACTATTCATTACTAATAACAAAATAAATTATTAATTTAAACATTTAAAATAAACAAAATCCTACTCAAAACTACCCACTAAACTCTGGCAGTAAGCATGAGTCGTGCGAAGTCTTAATGGCATGGACCTAGAAAAAATGGTTATTCTTTATCTAAAGCAAGGAGGTTAGGTTGTTAAAGTTCCTAATGTGTAATGGCGTCAGATTCTGACGTAAAAATGAAAAACAGGTGACTTTAAATGCTTATATCTTTTTTCCACTTATGTACACGAAATATCATTCCACATCATCATCATTTTTACATTTCATTGTAATCTAGAAAAACGGAGAATTTTATCATATTTTTTCTATTTGGGGATATGCTTGGTTTTTGCCCTGCCATCATTCTTTCAACTGGTAAGCTATCACGATTCATGATACAGCCTGGTGATAGACATACAGTGGAGTCTTAGTAAAAGGGTTCCGTTTAACCCTGAAAACATACCAAGTTTTTCCAGTCGTAATCAGGACACCTTTTAAAAAAGTAAGTCATGAATTTAGAATGAAGCGTACCCGCGAGACAAGAGCAATTTGTAGAAATGACTGTGGAAAAGTTTAGATACACCGTTCTTTCCTCATTATGTTTAGTAATCTGAGAACGGTGGACAAATTGGACGTGGGTGTGTCGGATGAATGAGATACGTGTACGACCAGACACTACAATGGTCACTGCCACTCACTGCCATCGGGTTTATGTCAATCATTATGGACTATGGACACTATCAAAGGTCGTCGAAGGTCGGGTAATAAGCTAGGCACAATCAGAACACGACCGAAGGCTGAATATAAACTACAAGCAGCGCGGTTTCACCCGCGTAAGTCCCGATCCCGGGAAAATATTAAAATGAAAAGTAGCCTATAGCCTTCCTCGATAAATGGACTATCCAACACAAAAATAATTTTTCAATTCGAGCCAGTAGTTCCTGAGATTAGCGCGTTCAAACAAACAAACTCTTCAGCTTTATAATATTACTAGCTGCACTCCGCGGTTTCACCCGAGTAAGTCCCGATCCGAGACACACTGAATCATATTTTCTGTAGACGCTCCTGACGGCACTAAAGAGAATTTTAAACGAGTTGACTAGTTTCGAATTGTCAGAAGAGTAATATACCAGTTCAATCTTGAAAGAGATTATCTTTTTCAGAAGTATCAGAAGGCTCTTAACTTTTTAACTCCTCTTACATTTTTTAGTTTAAAGTTACTAACTTACATTTCTTTTTCAGTTTTAAAGAGTCTCGCGGATCGTTGATAGTCGTTTGGGTTAAGCAACTTCTATTGCGGTCATAACCTCGAAGGAGTGTGTCAAGACGTCAATTCTATAATTTCTTTTAAATGTTATCCATGGTTAGGTCTAGTTAGAGCTCGAGTGACGTTATAACGATATCTCAATTGTTAAATTATAGTACGTAGTTTTGAAGTTAGGTGGGAACAGGTCGGGCCCTCCCTTTCGGGAGGGTTATATTTCGCCGGAGTCGGGTAAAAACTTAAATACTATTTATAACTCTGCACGCACTGCTTGGACAGTGAAGACGACGACTGATGCATAAATATTGTGCGAATACCCGCTCGATAAATTTTGTTTTGTTTGTGATTATACCTTAGTTAATAGTAACGGTAGTTTACTGTAATGTAAATTCAGTTAGTAAGAGGATTGTGCAACTCCCACAAAAACCAATTACTGGTTTAATGGAGTGAAGCGAATGTGTGTTATATAATTGTTTTTTGGTAAATAAATAATTAAAAAAATAAAAATAACTCTAAATAAGAAAAAAAAATCTTTCCTTTTTATGATATTAGTATAGACTACACAAGGAAAATTAGTACAATATTATACGAAAACCGAAATAATCTGATCTTAGTAATTCAAAGCAATATCGCCGAGCACGAAAGGTTGACTGAACTAATGAGAAGACAACCGCATCATATCAAAATTTAACAAACGACCTAAACTTTACTTCGGGTAGGTTCTTTGAAAGTTTCAGCTACTCGAAATTACCGCATTCAGGACCAAGCTTTTGTTTAACTTTGTTATTAGAAATGAGTTTAGTGATACAGTGATTTTATGTGCATGACTAAGCTATGCTATGGAATTGTCTGAAATCGTATGATTTATTCACATGATAGCAAGTTTTCGCTCAATTTCCTCTTACGAAACACCCATATTTTATCATTTCGTTCAAATCACTACATAGTATAAAATAAAATCACTTTTTCTGTCCCTATTTCCCTATGTATGCTTAAATCTTTAAAACTACGCAACGGATTTTGATGCGGTTTTTTTAAATAGATAGAGTGATTCAAGAGGAAGGTTTATATGTATAATATAAGATAGCCGTGCGAAGCCGGGGCGGGTCGCTAGTACTTTATACAGGTTTAAGATTCCAAAAAAGAAAAAACCAACTAAATGGCTTTTGAAAAAATGTTTTTACAGTGTGAATGAATTTTTAAATGAGAAATGTATCAAAAACTGACATATACAAAAAAAACGGGACCCCGTTTTTACCCTTTGAGTACGGTACCCTAAAAATAATACACATTAAACCACGTAAGTACCTAGATATAAAAACAAAATCCTTGTAAAGTTAAAAGCATGAATATTACGTAATGGAAAATACCATTTGCGTTAAATTATATCGAAAAGGGAAAACGGCGACAGATGTTGGAATGTATTATTCAACGTCCTCTGTGGCGCGGCGGGCTAACACCCGCCAGCGACGCAGAAGATTCCGGGTTCGATTCTCGCCTCAAACATATATTTGTATACAGATTTGTTTCTGGTCTGGGTGTAAGTAAATACATATTTTCACACCTGCAGCACTTTAATCATGTATTAAAGCACTATTAACCTCAACTTAAAGCAAGACTTTATTCCCAAGGGAGATAATGTTGTATGAAACTCCCAAGGGAATAAAGTGATTTGAATTTGGAACCTTGAAATTCGTGTGAAAACTCTTGGTTTTAATTTTGAAGGTCTCAGCTAATAGGTTTTATTTATAATAAGTAATTTGATTGGTCTACTAAAATCTAGCAGGCCACGATTTATGTTTTTTATTTTGATTGTTACGTTAGGTCTAAGCAAATAGGTTTTGCCTATAATACCTACCAAATATTTACCATCATGCTACCATATCATTGCAATTGCCCCATTTTTTTTAAAGTGGCTAGGGAACTGGCCACCACAAGAATTAAAAAAAAATTGGACTGACGGTATGAAAAGTAGAGTATGCACCTCGGGATAAAGCATGTCTTCGTCTTGGGCGGCTTGAACCCCTCGCTTCACTCAGGACACTACTTAACTCCCTCGCTTCGCCCAGGAGTTAACTTTAAACTCCCTCGCTACGCTCGGGAGTTAACGCGAGTCCCTCGTTACACTCGGGGTTCAATATACCACCCACAACATAAGACATTGCTTTATGCCCTTGATGCATAATCTAATATTACAAAACGGGCGATAACTTTACGTGATAACGTCATAAAACAATGAAAAATTTAGATTTTTAACCGACTTCAAAAAAAGGAGAAGGTTCTCAATTCGGTTGTATGTATGTTTTTTGTTATGGATGTTGTCGCATATCTTCTTTGTTTATCAACCGATTTTTTTGTCTTCTATTTGTCAGTCATCACCATAACACAAACTTAGACGAGCGATATTATTATTAAATACTCTGTTTCCTAACGGGTACTGACGCGTCATGGTCATGTCACCATGACGCATGACGTAACTCAATATGACCATGACGCATGACGTCACACAATATAACCGTGACACTTTTTGTGAATGCAATTTATTATACGTTATCACCTCAAAAAGTATTTATGTATTCTATCGGTTATCTTGCACCCATAACACAAGCCTAGTTGCTTAGCTTAGGGCTAGATGGCGGTGTGTAAAATATCCTGCAATATTTATTTATTAGGTAGATTGTGTTACTAAGCGGTGCGACAAATGAACGTGACTCAAGAGGAAAAGGATTGTTTAGGTTTGTTAATTTAAATTAGCCAAATTATCTTACAAACGGAAAATGGTAAGGTCAGCTCTGAAAACGAGCATAACTCGATCATAGTTACTAGACGGTAAATGTTGTAGAAGCTTTTTTTTCCTGAACATATTTAAATAAATATTGCAGGACAATCCACACATCGCCATCTAGCCACAAGCTAAGTAACTAGACTTGTGTTATGGGTGCTAGACAACTGATATACTACTTCAATACTTTTCTTTTGTAAATATATACTTATAATACATAGTAACAACCAGACCACAGACAAATATCTAAGCATAAATACATGTCTGAGGCGGGAATCGAACCCGCGACCCTTAGTTTGGCAGTCCGGCATGGTAACCATTGTGCCAACTGGGTCGTCAATTTATAACTATATTATGCATGTATTATACATATAAACCTTCCTCTTGAATCACTCTATCTATTAAAAAAACCGCATCAAAATCCGTTGCGTAGTTTTAAAGATTTAAGCATACAAAGGGAAATAGGGACATAGGGACAGAGAAAGCGACTTTGTTTTATACAATGTAGTGATAGTGATGAAGTGAAGTCTCCCTTCTGCCCCCATAGACAAGATAACTTTCTATTAGCGATATCGCCAATCATCAGACTTTTTATTAAGCTATTGCATAGCTTTTATCGCGGGTTTCAGCCGCGTAAGTCCCGATCCCGTTGGAATACCAAAGTGAAAAGTAGCGTATAGCCTTCCTCGATAAATGGACTATCCAACAAAAACGCGATGCGCTGAAGCCAACACTGATTCATGAGTGGGATAAAATATCTGAAGAGGAGGTACGGAAAATCGTTGAAAATTTCAGAAAACGTTTAACCCTATGTATTAAAGCCAAAGGCGTTTATTTTGAAAACTAATAAATTTTCAACATAAAATAATACTATATTTTTATTATTTAGAACTCACAGCACTGTATCAATATAAACAATAAAATTATTCATAAAACTGGTTACAACGTATTTTAGAGGGTGGTATAGATTTTTGTATGAAATTGACATAAGCCAAGGAAAAGTCCACGTGGTCTTGCGCTAGAAAAAAAACAATAGTAGACAAGTGTCATCTTATGCCAATTTCACACAAAAAAATCTTTCCATTAGCGATATCGCTAATAGCAATCTTGTCTAAGAGGGCTGACCAATTTAACAAATGATAAATCGTTTATATTGGTATATTATATGATGTGATGATGGAAAAGACTAGTGAGGAATTAATTATGAATGTACAGTAGATGGATACAGAGCAAGGCCCAAAAAATATCTGTGGACCATGTAAGACAGACTATGATAGATGAGAAAATTATTAGATAGGTAAATAAGATGACAACCAATAGAATTTAAAGGATCATTTTTCTCTGATTTTATTAGTAGTCATTTCATGGAAGAAGGGTTCGCATACGTAGTGACATTAATTATAAATGCTTAATACGAAAACGTTTGGCCATACCCCTCGTGGAAGGGCCGGGTCCAAGCCATACCACCATAGTGTAGTAAGCGAAGGTATATCACGTATCTATAATTTCGTTGCGGGAGAGCACCGAACTATTAAGATTCTAAAAAGATTCAGAATTCAGTGCCGCCTATCGAATTTAAGCATCAAGATAGTTATATCCGCTGGAAACATCGCAATGCAGTTGAAACCAGACAGCTTTAATCTACGAGTCGCACGTCGAGCTAAATAAAGCTGAGCTTAGCAAAGGCCTAGCGAATTAATAATTAGTTCCTCGGGGGAACGTTGCGTCCAATGGGATTAGAGACTCATAAATTCTTCAGAAGAATGTTATAAAAAGAACTTTAACGCTAGGCTGCAGTTTTATCATTTTAAATGTTTACAAACTTCATCCTTTCTTTTTCCTTTTTTTAGGCTTGCATTTAACCTCTTTTCACCAGATGGGAAGCAATGATGAGGTCGAGGATGTAGCATGCTTGCCTAGAAAGAGAACGGCATGCCTGGACAACATGATGGAACGCGACGAGTCACTTGGCACCATGACTTGGTCCAGAGGGTGGTTTTAAAAGCCACCGGCCAAGGCCTACCATTGCTTAATTGTCTTGCTTCTTTGTGCATGGACAACTTTTCTAAATGATCAATTCTTATTTAGACAGATTCTCCAATAAGAAAATACTCACAATAGCAAATTGTGAACTGATGAGTGGCGGAAAGACAAGATGATTTACCTTAGGTGAAATGGTATCTTTGAGCTCTAAGCTTCTCACATTCTGACCCTTGATAATGAAATGCCTCATGGACATGTAATTTCAGGAAAGTAATTTCATGTAAGGGTATTATACGAATAAAGAGCTTACGAAACGTAATATCTAACACGTTCTCTAAGGCCCTTTCATTCCCAAACACAATGTTATTAATATTCGATGTTAAGCCGTAAATTAAACATTAATTTTGTGATATTAATAATTCCGTGTGCTCGCAAAGCGGCGCGGTGTGTGATAATGATAAGAGACAGTCTGCTTGAAACGAACGCAGACAAGAGATAAGTAGTACGCCAGCCGTCACATTTAGAAGCAAAAAAGTGAACAATTTATTAGCTGTTTCATAAATATCAGACGATTTCAAGTATTATAGTCTGCTTATGCCCTTAAACCACGACGGGTTTATATTAGCACATCTCTACGCGAGCAGAGGCAAACATAATTACCTACACAGTGTTGACTTTTCAACGTTTAGACGCGAAATTACACAGACCACGCGACGCGTCGTGCAAATAAAACAGCATTCATTAAATTCTAAATACAGATGTCAAAGATCAAAGATTTAGGCTTTAATTGAACTAAAGTGATTTATGTTCGTTGTAAAACTCATAATGATTTAATCAACGAATATAATCGAAATAATCATTTCTGTAGATTAGAAACACTTTATTGAAATTTAACATATAAATGAAATAATCTGTAGACATCGGCTGAAAAGTATCTCGAGCTACGCGTGCTACGGCGTAGAAATGGCCGCTACGACACAATAGAAAGTAGCTTTTCTTAGCAGACTGCGCGACGCAAAGGAGGGTAATGTGTTTATGGGTCTTTGTTTTTTATGTGGCGTTTTAGTGGCCAAACGCGCGGATTCTTTTTTAGGGTTCCGTACCCAAAGGGTAAAAACATGACCCTATTACTAAGGCCCGTATTAATAAATCGCTCTCAATATCGATCTTGAGTGCGTATCAATTGAGTGAGTCTTGAGATGCGGTCACTATCTTAAGTTAGGCGTTAATTAATAGATAAAACTCAAGTTTTAACCAGGCTGATATCGCTCTTGAGATTTGAAACTGATCTTGAGAGCGACATTGAATGACAGTAACGCTTTGTTCTTACCTTGAATGGTATGTTTTTACCCTATGGTAGGTAGTGTCGTCATATTTTGCTGTCAACTTGTTTTTATGTGAATTTTTTTACAAAATGTAAGATTTTACTAAGTACTAAATAATTATTTAAATGCGAATGATTTGTTCAAAAAGTCATTAGCATACAATATCATCATAATAATTGATTTCTGACAAAATTTGTTCTAGCTCCATGTTCCTGAACTACAAAACTAACGAAACAGCTAACTTATGTCATGTATGACCCGCAATCAGACTTGAGTTCACGAAACTACATCTTGAGACATATCTTGAGAGCTGAGTTTGATTTATTAATACGGTATTACTCAAGTGATACGTCGCTCTTTAATCGCGTCTTAAGATAGGTTTATTAATCAGCGCAACAACTCAAGAGCAAACTCAAGATTGAAATCGATATTGAGTTCGGTTTATTAATACGGACCTAAGACTTCACAGTCTGTCTGTCTATCATCAGGCTGTATCTCATGAACCGCGATAGCTAGACAGTTAAAATATTCACAGATTATGTATTTATGTTGCCATTGTTGCCAAAAACAGAAAAAAAATTAAGTGGGGCTGGGGCTTCCATACAACATGGTACCTTCGTGCGCGAGTCCGACTCGCACTTGGCCAGTTTTTTAGCTTGAGTTATTCGAAATTTACGCGGGTAAAACCATGAGGCAAATCTAGGATGAAACTGTAATCGAATAAATTGAATGGGGAAGATGAAACTTAATCCAAACAAAGCGATTTTTCTTGTTGCAGTATTTTTAACTCGCAAATCCACGTCTAATTCCCCTCTCTTTCCATTTTCGCAAACTGACTGTAACGTTTTACTATTACCCAATATCTGAAATTGTGTTAAGCGTAATATTAAGGATGTTAACGTTATAGTACTGTAATAAAATAGGTTTACCTACTAATAGTTTCCTTAATTTAAATCCTAAATAAACAATTGTTTTCCCTCATTTATAAAGGGAATTTGTATATTTTAATCTAATGGCGAATTGGAACGGATATTCAAATAAGTACCTACGTGATATTTACCTACAGTAACTATAAATAATGGGAAGTTTTTTTTTTAGAAATAAATAGAGATTGGAAATTATATAATCGAATAATCTATACTAATGTTATAAAGCTGAAGAGTTTATTTGAACGCGCTAATCTCAGGAACTACGGGTTCGAAGTGAAAAATTATTTTTGTGTTGGATAGTCCATTTATCGAGGAAGGCTACGGGCGATTTTATATTTCGATATATCCACGGGTACGGGAGTTACGCGGGTGAAACCGCGGAGCGCTGAGTAAAGAGGATCACATAACAATATAATTTTTTGAGGGATACCCGTTCTCATCTCGTAAAATGCAATAAAATGGTAAGTTATTGATGTTAACGCTTGAGTAGTTTGTATGATTTATATATTTTTTCTTTCAAGAAAAGTAATTTAATAATAATGTATTTCAACAAACTTACGAGTAATTTAACAATTTTTATTGTGGTCCCCACGCCTGTATCGTGGAAGCCTTAGTCCAAGTTAACATACATAGATTACCAATAATACGACGACGGTGAACCAGCCGGTAGTTATGGATACATTAGGTACATTTTGCTATACATATATATTTAAAATGGAAAACTAATGACCCAGTGTTATTATCCCTATTACAGCTATCTGAGTATTTTTAGAAAAGTTCGGTAGCTATATAGGACAAACTGGGTAGCCAATTTGAGAGTTTGTGTTTAGCAAGTAAGTATATCTTTAACTTGTAACTTTTAATGATTAATATTTTTAATGTGACCAATTAGAAGCTCCCTTTTAGGAACCTTTAAATCAAAAAAAGATTAATCAAAATCAGAATTCCATATGCCAGAGTACGGTGTGTACATTACTGTACGTACATCGCTAAAACATAAAAACTATACGCGTCGAATTAAGAACCTCCTCCTTTGTAAAAGTCGGTTAGAAAAATAGAAGTACAAACTTAGGTTAATCTAGTGAATTACTAAGTACAAAAAAACACATAAATCGGACATTAATGATGATGTCTCCTTGACCCGATTTCAGACACGTGGTATATAATAATCTTAAATAGTTTAGGCTTTAATAAGTAGGTTTTAAAAACTTTCCTAATAATAATAAACATCAGTATCGTCTCTTTACATCACGATGGAACATAAACAGAGTATCTGATCTCCTATATATTCAATTAACTGTATAGAACACGAAGCTCGCTTACATGCTGGCTAAGTGTATTTAGAGTACATGGTATCAGGTAACGTTGTCGGCGGAAAATCACATTCAAGTACCGCTTTTATAACACGAGTGGCCTATACAAGATACAAAATGGACACTTTTCAAAAATGAAATCAAAGAATAACTCACACTGGTAAAATACGATGGGTCTGCAATGGTTAGTGCAACCGCTTAAAAACTCTAAATAAATCAAATACAGATTTACACTGAAAAATAAGGGTCTCCTTGTAGCCATAGTCAAGATATATCCGATTACGTAACAATGGCGAAACGGCAACGTTAAGTCGAATAGTTATCTTTTAGTACCTAGATAAAGTTTGAGAAAGCAACAACGGTGGGCGACATACAAGTATAATCAAGTGTTGCAGTATAAGTACTAGTCTGTCGGGCGCGGGCTCGTCGCGTTTACTAGTTATATAACAGTCAGCAGTCCTGGCTGATCAATACGAAGCGGCGGCGACGGCCACTTCATGCTCTAACAGGGCCAATGTACGGCGAAACCTCCGAACGCTCCACTCTACTAGATATCTTGGCGCCCATCTTGGCATGCTTCTGTCTGACGTTAACGTAATCTAACACCACGTTTTAACTTCATCGTATCTTGTTACAACTTTGACATACACTGAAGATATTATGGAACCTTACATTGTAAATTGCGGTTATGTTGTATTGCGTAACTTTACGTTACTGAAATAAAACCTCGTCAAATTATTCCCGTTACATTAGACGTAGCGCGTACAATCCACCGTAATCCATTTGGAGTTTTCAAATGGAATCGGTGCCAATAAAATGCAGCTATAAAAATCACTGACATAAAATATTTATGGAGCAAAATACGTATACCAGACCAATGAACGGATAAAAAATGTCATTGTTCATTTTATTATAAGTTTTGGCAGAAGGTTTTGGCACAGATTGCTTAAAACTATCCATATTGTCGGAAGTTGAAATACCTAAGTAAGACTAGACTCAACAAATTACATAAAAGTAAATTATTGGAACCGATTTGTCTTTTCTTTACCCATAATAAGTAACTCTGATACCTACATAATTAAGTAAACCCCTGATTTCGATTCTATAAAAGTACGAACAGACAGAAAGTAAGTAAATGTATTTCTATTAGAGACGAACAAAGCTACTGAATTATGTAACGATGCTGAAATATATTCAGGAATATGTTTCAAGAAAACAAAGGTAGAGAATATTGTGAAGTAAAAGAACACTTTTATTCAGTTACAGCGGAAAAAATGGCACCATAAACACATACTACAAAGTAGATGTTATATTTGGGGGTCTTTAAATGAATTAATGGTAACCGTCCTACTCCTTGGCCCGCATCGTCATTTACAATCAGGTGAGGGTGAGATAGTGGTCAAATGCTGACAATTAAAAATAATTTGAAGGGATTTTTCTTTCTTTTCTTTTCATATTTTAGAGATTTTAGGGCGGCCCAGAGCTCTAACTCGATCTTACGACATGGACCACTATCGCCCGACCATGAGATGGCCTGTAAGTAATAAATCTTAGAGCAACTAAGCAAAGGAAATAATAAACTGAATGTTTGAACACATCCAATTAGTAGAAAAGAGAACATTATTTTTCAAATTATTCGTGATCAAACAACTTGAAGATTTTGGATCTGGTAGTATTTTAAAAACGTAAATACTTACGTTAACAGAGAATATTAGATTCTATAAGAGTATTTTACGTAGGTATTCAAAATATTTGTTTGGGGATAATTATAATAAAGAGAAGGGGGGTATAAAACAAACACGTATATTTTAACATAAGCGTCTAAGCGTTTCGCTTTATCATTCCTTATTCGTACCGCAAGCGCAAGAGAATGGAATCTGCATGCGTCTGTCTTTCCTGACGTGTACAATTTTGGGGTCTTCAAGTCGGGAGTGAATAGGTACCTCTAGGAAAGCGTGCTACATCTTAGGCCGCATCGTTACCTACCATCACGCAAGTGTGATAGTGGTCAAACGCTGACCTCATATGTAAAAAAAAAACACCCTTACATTCATTTTAAGACAGATATTTTGATAAATAGAATGGAACCAGTATTGAATTATAAGGAGTTACGTGATGTTTAAAAATTAATTCTAAGGATTACAGCAATTGCAGTACGTGATCGTAATAAAGAGAATATAGCTGGGAAATAAAGTTACCAGCTGGGCCATATTAATTTATCATATCAAGATCAACGGACACTTCCCCGCAATAAAAAAGAAATAGCATCATAAAAGCTGAAACGTCAGTCCACTAAAAGGTCATAGATACCATACCCACATGCAATACGATTCATAAGTACGCACGCCCAGCAGTTCAGACTGTGCTGAACCAGAGAGAGATTTTCTTTAAAGTTAACAAAACCAAATAATAGTTCACTGTTCACAATTTATATATCTAAATGAGAAAAATACTCGTCATAAAATCTCTGAAACTACAAGAGCTACGGGTCTGAAGGATGGGGGCTAAAGGCTAATAAAGTTTGCTACAAAAGGTTAAAAAATGCTAGTTTATAGTTACTACTAGCTGCGCCCCACGGTTTCCCGTTCCGATCCGGAATATCAAAATGAAAAGTAGCCTATAGCCTTTCTCGATATATAGACTATCGAACACAAAAATAATTTTACAATTCGAACCCGTAGTTCCTGAGTTTAGCGCGTTCAAAAAAACTCTTCAGCTTTATAATATTAAGTATAGATTACGTATTTCGTGTCTGTAGGAAATGTATCACTTTCAAAAAAACACTAACGCGGGCAAAACTACGAGGGGCCGCTAGTGAACATATAAAAGTAGGTATCTAAGTCAATAGGTAAATGTGTCAATGGTAAAACCCATGTAAGCCCAATATTAAAAAGGGTATTTCGTTTTCAAGGGCTCCTGAAAACGGCCCCAAGGCTTACATTATGGAGACATTAGGATGCCGACACGCAACCGACCCTGCATATGTAAGTGTTGAGGTACATCTCTTCGTGGAATCAGGACGATACAAGTCACGCACAAAACGGGGGTAGACACGAGAACAATCTACATTTTATAACTTTTATATGAAAATTGATATCGTTCGCATTGTTTTAGTTTGTTATTAAAGTACGAACGTAAAAATATGGTTCTTATGCGACAGATCGCTCTGGAAGTGTCTGGGGGTGGCCTTTGTTTCGTTGTTAATTTTGATTTGAAGTTTTTGATTGTGACTGTAAGATGGTATTTATTTTTTAACATTTAAGTATTTTTTTTTGTTGTATTTTCATTTTTTTTAATTGATTGTTTTTATGGATTTTAATATCTGAAGTAAATTAATTGATTGATTGATATGTTTAGCAGTGGACGTCCTATGCCTAATATTTATTTTTTTATTTATTTATTTATAATGATGATGATAATGCTTACAATAATTTTAAATTTGTTTACCACGTTTTTCTATGATTCTTCTCGTAATCGTGGTTCCTACAACAGCAGTAGTGCCGAAATACAGCGATAGACTAGTGGATTTCAATTTTAAAAAATCGGAGGGACACACGGACAGATAGACGGACAAGAAAGTAATTCATGAATCTTAGAGTTCCGTTTTTTTACCTTTTGAGGCACGGAACCCTTATGATACACAGACGGACAAAGAGTGATCTTATAAGGGTTCCTCTTTTACGTTTTGAGGTAAGGAACCCTAATCTTATGATTTAAATTAATAGTTGTTTGTTACGATTATCGTATGAGTAAGCTGTTTAAAAGCTTAAATCATTTGATACCAATATTGCAAAAAAAGATTTAAAAACACAGCTTAATTTATGAAATCTACCACCCCCTATAATTAATTTTTTATGTCACCTATCTAAGAACACTTGAACTAATGAGACGAATCTAACTATACCCTAATTAAAAATGCATTGAGTAGTTTGGAAGATATAAGGTAATAAAGAATATTACAAACATATATTTCCATAGGTTGCCTGAAAGAGAATAGGATGCCTGGAAGAGATCGCTTTGAGCGTTAAGGCCGCCCTTTGTAGCACTTAGACTTAAGCTTTGTTTTTATTTAATGTTATTTGAAAATGGTGTTTAAAATAAAGAATTTATCTATCTTATCTATCTATAAACATACAAGATAGGCGCGAAAAACATAACCCTTTTCTTGCAGTCGGGTTTTAATATAAATGAAATAACGAGGTCGATGAATCGAGTCCTTTTCAATTGAAAGATCCCGCAAATGTATGTGAAAACATTTAACTACTCTCGTTACCGATAAGAGTATGGCGGTTGAGTTAAATGACATCGTTCATTTCCACTCAAACGGACGCTGATGGCGCCCAAACGTCTTCACCGATCGATTTTCAATATCGGATATTACCTATCTAAGAGGGTGTGTTTACGATAACCTGTTATATTTGTCAAGCCAACGCGAAGTTCCGTTATTTACCTATATCCTCGAATCCCTTGTCAAAAACGCCACTCTGGATTCATCTATCAAGATTGTTAAGTGTGATAACAAAAGTGCTCCAAGGATACTTTATCGAGATTTATTTTATTAACTTTTTCCTTTTAAGAGCTGGTTTATTGATAAAGACAACATTAATATTGGCAATATTGTTTTTTTTTCTATTAACAAGTAAAAAGAAATTACTTACTAAAAGAAAAAAACAATATCTAAACTAATATTATAAAGCTGAAGAGCTTGTTTGTTTGAACGCGCTAATCTCAGGAACTACTGGTTCGAATTGAAAAATTATTTTTGAGTTAGATAGACCATTTATCGAAGAATGCTATAGGCTACTTTTCATTTTGATATTCGCACGGGATCGGAACTTACACGGGTGAAATCGCCTAGTTTGTGATAAAGAAGGTAGTCAAAGCTTGCTGATGGTGTTAAAATTGATTAACGTTAATAATTTTGAGGATCCAAACTAACAAGATAAATAAACGATTATAAATTCATTTCACGGTATTCAAATATTTACATACAGTAGAGAACATTTGCATGTAAAATAAAACGAATGGTTATTCGTAAGGTATTAGCGCAGCGTCATAGCTACTCGTGCAAACTGCCTGCATAATACAATTGAGTCATTTGAATAAGGCACGTGCAGGAGATTTGGCAACTTTCATAAGCTCTTTCCAATTACCGAAACAGTGTGTCTAGTCTGTGCGAAAAATACAAAAATGCACACAAAAACTTGCATATGGTGTTTATCGACCTTGAGAAAGCATACGACCGGGTACCCCGTGAGGTTTTGTGGTGGGCCCTTAGAGCGAAAGGAATGCCAGAGAAGTATGTGAGGCTGGTCCGAGCGATGTACAACAGATGCAGTACCCAAATCCGATCCGCAGTTGGTACCACGGCCAGCTTCAATGTGGCTGTAGGCTTGCACCAAGGGTCGGCTCTCAGTCCGTACCTCTTCCTGATGATATTGGACGCTCTTACGTTGGACATTCAGGAGGAGGCACCCTGGTGCATGCTGTTCGCCGATGACATTGTGCTGGCCGCTGAGAGTGGCCTAGAGGTCCAGAGTAGATTGGAGGAATGGCGGCAACGACTGGAGAATGTTGGCCTGAAAGTCAGTAGAAGCAAAACAGAATATCTATTCTGTGACTTCGGCGGTCTCTCCAGTCCTATGCCTGTAACCCTTACGGGAATGCCATTACCGGTCTGCTCCGACTTTCGGTATCTCGGGTCACTCGTGCAAGGCGATGGTGATATTGACCGGGACGTTGTACATCGGATTAACTCTGGATGGTTGAAATGGCGACAGGTCACAGCAACCACCTGTGATCCACGGATGCCCCTTAAACTGAAGGGTAAAATCTATAAAACCGTGATAAGACCTGTCGTCATGTATGGATCGGAATGCTGGGCCGTGAAGAAGAAGGATGAGAGAAGATTGCATGGAGATGAGAATGTTGAGATGGATGTGTGGAGTAACGAGGATGGATAAAATAAGGAATGAGTATATTAGAGGAAGCCCGAAAGTAGCACCGATTACTGAAAAAGTAAAAGGGAATCGTTTAAGTTGGTATGGACACGTGATGAGAAGAGAGGAGACGCATGTAACTAGAAGAGTGATGAGTATGAATGTAGAGGGATGGAGAGGAAGAGGACGACCGAAGAAAAGATGGATGGACTGCGTGAGACAAGACATGAGAGAGATGAATGTGAACGATGAGATGACGACTAATAGGAGTGAATGGAAGAAAAAACATACTGCGCCGACCCCAAATAAATTGGGATAAGGGCAGGAAGATGATGATGTGTCTAGTCTAACCGATTCGGCAAGGTTAAATTGTAAAAAACTGGAATCATCACTACATAGTATAAAATAAAGTCACTTTTCGCCGTCCCTATGTCCCTATTCCCTTTGTATGCTTAGATCTTTAAAACTACGCAACGGATTTTGATGCGGTTTTTTTTAATAGATAGAGTGATTCAAGAGGAAGGTTTAATGTATAATACATGCATAATATAGCCGTGCGAAGCCGGGGCGGGTCGCTAGTGATAGATAAAAAAATGGTTGTCTGTAAAGTCGGTTTACGGTAGATAATTTTACGTGATAACGTCATAAGAAAACGATGAAAAATAATAATTATTTTTAAATCTTTTATACATTTTTTTCTTTATTTAAGTCTTATATTCGTCACTGTTACCATAACACAAGCCCAGATGAGCGATATTATTATTAAATACTCTGTTTCCTAACGGGAATCGACGCGTCATGGTCATGTTACCATGACGCATGACGTCACACAATATTTCGTCAGACACTTTTTTGTGAATGCAGGTGTTCCATCAATTTATTAGACGTTATCACGTCAACGTCACTTATTCTGAAAAAAGGCACACGACTTACAAGGTTGAAGGAACAGTTAAAATTTACATAAGTAGGTACCTACTTAACTTACCTAAATAAATGAAAGTAAAATAAACCGAGGAAAACATATTAAAAACACAGTAATGTCTAAGAACCCATGTGCCACCGTCTGAAAATGCACCAAAGAAACACTGCCGCAGCGCTAGTCTTCCGGTGAAACACAGACTACTTATTGGGCATTTCGAAATGTATTGTTAACTTGACCTACTAATAAAAAGCCAGTCTAAAGAGTACTTTTTAAGGTTCTGTACCTCAAAAGGTAAAAAAAGGGAACCTTTCTGATCACGTCCGTCTGTCTGTCTGTCACGCCACCGATTTTCTCAGGAACGGGTAGACCTAGCAAGTTGAAATTCATACCAGATACTGAGGTCTATTTATGTATTAAACTTACTGATGAATCGATATGACTCAAACAAATATACGTTTCCTAACGTTGGATGAATTGAAATGGAAATAAACTAAGTAATTATAGGAACAAACTAACATCGTAAATGTGTATTTAATTAAAAGTTAATATACTATACGTACGTTACGTATCTATTCACAATATCCGCACTTAGCTAATTGGATTGAACCTGTAGGTATCTATCTACTTAGAGGTAATGACTAGATCGACCCGTGTTCCTAGGGCATGAGATATAAAGATGAAGCGACCAACTCTCATAACAATAACTCTTTTACCTTTTTTAATCAACTAGAAACTAGAGGAAATTATAAGGAATGGTGTCCAATTAATTACGGGTAGCCATGAATAAATTCCTGGAAGAAACTCCGATGAATATATTACTTAATTTACAATAAGGTACCTAATAGTACCTATGAAGATCAATCGAATATTTCCAGGAAAAAAAAAAAAGCGAAAAAATTGAATAAAAGAAAAGGAGTGAGAATGGACGCTACTTCAAAAAAATGTACCTATTATAAAAGATAATATTGCATTGCAAATGTAAAAATAGCCACTATTTGTTTTAGCCTATTTGAAAAAATAACTCTCTTATTACGTAAATTGCTTAGCGTTATGTAATCAATAAGTTCCTACTTACTTTGTTTTGATACCGGCACTCCCCGGGCGAAATTAATCGGGAAAGTAAACTGACCTTCGAAGACTTAATTGCTTCTATTTCTTAACAATGCTGAAGCAGGTACTCGTACATTGTTAAGCTCTAATTGGAATGAGGCTTTATGAACTCTAATAATAAAGTTATAACAGACATATGTCATAAGCTCGTAGCCTTCAATTGCATTCAGTTAAATTCTATTTCAGAGAAATGCCACGCCCCGTTCACCTCTGACCTTTTCGGAATACGGAGCTCAAATGAGAAAACAACTCTCGTGGGTACGCCCATAGAGCCCGGTTGTCTGGTTTTCTCTACCTGAATATCTCGTATTTTATCTTCTCTTAGAGCTCAAATGTATTGTGAAAAAATAGGTTGTGGGTTCACTATTGACTACGGTCTCTATTTTATGTTTTACCAACTCTTTACAATTTTTTAGCAGATTAGAATTAAGGTAAAATAAAGAATTTATCCATCTTTATTATGCCATATACAAAAAAAAATATTTTGAGTAAAGAAAAAATAAAGAAAAAAGTTTCGATTCTAAGTCCTAACGAATATACATAAAAAAATTATTTTATTTTTATTTTATTTTGTTGGAGTTTTGCAACTAACACCGCGACACGAGAATTTTATATATATAGGGATTTAATTTAAGCATACAAATATATCCACGAAGAATTCCGATTCTGACTGTTTTTAAATTATTTAAAGAGTTCACCAAAATTATAGCCATAACTTTCAGTTTGGCTGCGGAACATATAATGTACCAATTTGCAGTAAATCAAGTGAGACTAGAGCGGGTCATAGAATGACGTGATTCGTTCCGTGCACTACCACACGGCTATAGTACCGTTGCTATGCAATATAAAAATAGTTACGTAAAATCGCTTTAAAGCTTGAAACACAAATATTTTAACATTTGGAAAACGAAATGTGGAAAAAGGATTACTTTTGAAAGCTTTTTAGTTAATTCTATCAAACTGCCCCTTAACAATAAAATCAAGTTCCAAGGCCATATGTGTTACCCAGAAACCGCCAGATTGAATTCTAATAGAGCATAAAACAGTATTACTTATTTTAAATTAATATTAATAATGCTAACCCGGGGTTCCAAAACTAGGTAAGTTCTCTAAGTGAGACAGACATGAAAATGCCTCTATGTTCAAAGAAAAGTTTCAACTATAAACTACCCATTTAAAAGTCGGCTATTTTAAACAGGGTTAAAGCTCGTATACCCCAACCGATTTAAAGCACAGATAAACCGGAAATACTCAGTTAAAATTGCAACCGAGGCAACCCATTTTCAAATGGGGCCAGACACCATAATAGCCCTTAACAACTTCAGAGTCCACAGTTCCGTAATAATTAACAATAGTTGGAAGGGTTTCAAGACATCTTGAATTTTTTATAGATTTAAAGCCGTAGACAGTGGATAGGTATCAATTTGGCGCCAGTATTCCTAAGTTATGAAGCTAAAACGGCGACCTGCGCAGATCGATCGCGACCCCCTTACCGTGCATTGCACCTAGCCCCAAGCTTACTGCCCGGGAAAACCGTAGCGTGCACACTGCACCCCCATTCGTCACTACATAAAATATAACTCAACTACCTACATTTGCCTGCAATCATTTCTAGCAATCATATTATATCGTTCGGTATCGATTAATTTCTTATATCGGCAATAGTATCAGTCAGATTTTAATAATCAATTTATATTTAAGAAAAATAGGTATAGGGACACGCCTAGGTACTTGGCCCTTTATAATGATAGATAGTAAGTTGGTAGTTAGACACTAGACATGATGATTACTTATCATTAGCTGATCTGTAATCAGTTAATTCATTTAATAGGTACCCAATTTATAGTACGACATAGATTTGAAATAGCATCGTCAAAATATCAAGCTCAGCCGGTAAATATCCCATCGTAAAAACCTTTAGTAGTTCTCACGATATTATCCAAGTTTCCAAATTTAATTCTATATTTCTATCTAGAATCATCTGGATCCTATTAAGAAAGCCAGAAGTTTATGCAAAAAAATTTCATTCCTCGCGTAAAAATGCTATGCTTGGCTATAAATACGATTAAATAAGACGAATACCATTTCTAAAAGTTCCGCTACAACTTGAAGAAATTGTAACCCATATCTTACAAGGAACAGCGGCTTTTATACAAATTGAACCAGTTTACGCGGAAGACGGAGATTCGTAATAGTAAGAAATGCTCTCAGAAATATTGCTGCAACAATTTATTGACGTTATTTTATATTCAAAGAGACGGACGATGAAGAAACTACAGAACTTTATCGAATGGCCAAGGGACAAACGGAAAGCTGTATGCTGTATGTTAGACATACACAAAAAATGATATACCTACTACAAAATATCAGAAGGTATGCTTATGCTTATGGATATGCTTTTTAAACTATTTCCTCAGGTAATAAATGTCACATTCGTATTTCAAGTAATTGGGAGTAATTGACGTGTGGAATCGGGATCAATAATTTGGTATGTCACTGCTGACATTCTGAAATTTCTGCTGAAATTTACCTGAATATTAGTAAACTGACAGTTTACCTATAAAGAAATTTCACTCCTCACTACGGATTGGTAAAATATGTTTATCTCTATACAAAGATATAAAAAATTGTTTAATTTTCAGATGATTCTATGGTCTGAGAATAAAAGATTTAAACTTGTATGGCCTTAATATCTTTTATTCTAAAAGTCTTATGTACTTTCTTCTGTCAGCGACTTAATTTGAGATTAGTTAAAATAGGTAATTTAGCGCATACTACAAAGGTTTCAGGTTGTTGCCGTTTGCGAGATCCTGCGGGCCTAGAGAGATTCGTATAATATATATTGAAAGTCTGTGTTCGGGACAAACAATCTTCCAAAGAATTGATAAAATATGTTTACGACCTATGTGTATAGAAGTTTCTTCAGCAGGTATCATGGCCGATGAATTCCGAAAGACAGTTTGAATGCCAACTAAATGAATAAAGCGAAAACTTAGGTGACATTTTTGTACAACCTCGATAAAACTTTTTCTCTTTCTCATTTTGTGTTATGCTCGAGGTTCAAGTTTTAAGAATATCAATAAAACTAAACCTTTTTTTCGCCTCGGTATCATATGGAAAGAAAAACTCGTATAAAATCTTAAGTACCCCGAAAATAGCTTCCCCCAAACAATATAATAGCCATAACTTTAATAAATGCGTTATTGCAACCCATTTTATATTTAAACAAGCTGTTGCCCGCGACTGCGTACGTTTGGTAGTTTTGTTTTATACCAAAACCTTCCTCTTGAATCACTATGTATTTTAAAAAACCGCATCAAAATCCGTTGCGTAGTTTTAAAGATCTAAGCATACATAGGGACAAACAGCGGGAAGCGAGTTTGTTTTATAATATGTAATGATAATGAAGAGGTTATGTAGACATGATAAAACAACAGTTTACGGGTAAGATAAAAAGGTGCAGCTAGTTCAATACTAAATGTTGGTTCCCTTAGAAACACCCTACATTAATGACATAAAGCCATAAACCACATAATGTGAATGTTAGCCTTGAGGACGTAAAATGTTTGCTACCAAGCGGCCGTAACAGTCGTAACTCGACATGTGATAATTTCTAGGTTTACGGTTAACCTTGCTATACTTTTCTTAGCCTGAAATTACTTAGTTACTAAGGCTTAGGTACTAAAGTCGTACCCAGAGAAGGTTTTTCCGTTCACCACTTATACCGGTCTGGATATTTTTAGGAACTCGTTTTTAAATAGTTTGAATTGAGAAAATGGGATGAATTTTATGATAGAATGGGACGATTTAATTAATGTTCGTCATACTTTGTCGATCTTCTTTTGTAATTATATTTTATGTACTTAAAACCATCGTCGCCGGTGCCAAAAGGATCATGGGCGGAGACCTTGGCTAAAGATACATGAGACTTCAAGATCATATTGTGTCATGTCATGTCGTGTGACTAATACCAAGATCAACAAACCCTCCAAACCGGAATACACGTTTCCATTATGATATTAGGACAACTATTTCTTTATTGATTTAGTATTTATAAATGGTGAAGGCTTTTGCGCAGCATTGGGACATTTTAGGCTAAAAAGCACTTCTTTTAAGGGTTCCATACCACAGGTAAAAAAAAGAAACCCTTATAAGATCACTTTCTTGTCCGTCTGTCTGACTGTCTATCCGTATGTATGTTTGTCTGTCCGTGTGTCACCACCGATTTTCTCAGGAACGGGTGGACCTAGCAAGTTGAAATTCATACCAGATACTAAGGTCTCTATACACCTTGATAGGTGTATAAAAATGGTTCTGAGTCAACATGATGAAAAGATATAGACAAAACATTTTCGTAAAAACTTGTAAGTACTAACCAAAATATGTATACCTTAAGGTCTTTTCAACTTTTTTATATTTCGGACTTTTCCCTTTACTTGTGCTGCAAGACCTAGTATTAACTTACTTTATGTAATTAAAGGTAATACAAAAATAAGCGCATCAAATCAATACTAGGTGGGGTGGGCACAATATGCACATATCTTATTCAGGCACGTTGGCCATGATGGTAGGTTAGTACGTAATCGAAAATCAATAGGTTGTTTAATGGAAACGGCCAGGTTGGACGGAAAACTGTACAGACAGACCGAACATTCCACCCGTATGGTACACTGACTAAAAGTTCAAATATAAAAATATTGTTCTTATTATATTTTGTTGACGATCCAGTTGGCACAATGGTCACCATGCCGTACTGCCAAACACAGGGTTGCGGGTTCCATTCCCGCCTCAGACAAGTATTTATGCTTAGATATTTGTCTGTGGTCTGGTTGTTTCTATGTATTATAAGTATATAGTTACAAAAGAAAAGTATATAGTTAGCGACCCGCCCCGGCTTCGCACGGCCATATTATGCATGTATTATACATATAAACCTTCCTATTGAATAACTCTATCTATTAAAAAAACCGCATCAAAATCCGTTGCGTAGTTTTAAAGATTTAAGCATACAAAGGGATATAGGGACAGAGAAAGCGACTTTGTTTTATACTATGTAGTGATGATAGTGATAACACAAGTCTAGTTACTTAGCTTGGGGCTAGATGGCGATGTGTGGAAAGTCCTGCAATATTTGTTATTACTTGAAAGTAATTTTGGGAGACCTACGGTACAGAAAAGACGTAACAATATTTCCTTCCATCGGAAAATTACAAATTAGCACAAAGTCCTTGACCCAATTCAATTCCAATCCAACGAATCAAACCCCGCATTTGGTTAAATCCAAAGAGCCTTAAGCACTCTCGTGAGGATCTCGTTTATATGATTTGTACAACATCGAATTATACGCTATAGGCAGTATCGATTTTTTTACAAGTCAATGTATTCTAAGTAGGGTGCCGTGTATCAGTCGAACAGAAGCTTATTTCCTTGAACGACCTTCGCAAAAATTGTCGTAATCGAGCTTATCTTCGAGACAGGCACGCACATTGTGGCCCTCTTCAAATTCTACATAGCAACAAAAAATACAGGTTCAAAAGGTACACGCACAGTGTACCGCTGCTGGTGCTGCGGGTTGCTTATGTAATAACTATAGCTACCAGCTGTTACCCTTACAAACATGAACCTTTTTTAGCATTCCAGTAAATTATGTGAAGTAACAAAACTGTGCCTGCTCTTTTCTAGGTCGAACCAAATATTAATTTGGAACGATTGGATCGAAGACACTTTATGTAATATTATCTTTGAAAATTTCAATTCTGTTCGGCAGACGAAATTTCCTGCAGGTATTTTGTGAGAAAGTGCTGGTCATTACGTTTTCAGTAACATTCTAAGGGGACTAGATAAAATGTTCACGCCTCACTCGCTATGTTCGCCACAAGAGGCATCGTTAGAGCAAAGATAGACACTCCTCGGATAGCGACCAAGTCCAAAATAATAAGATTATGTTATATTTAGAAGAAAGGTACGCGACCTCAACCCAAAAGGCATTTTTCATGGATACAACTTGAATAGACCTAATTATTCTGCCTGATGTTGGTACAAATAACTATCTACAATCTATCACAACTAGTAGGACATGAAATAGATATTTTGTGTGAAAGCCTAAAACTTTATTAAAATATGTGCCTTTATGTGCGAATAGAAAACTAAATATGTACTTATCTAATACGAATTACAAAAGACGAAGGGTAAGATCAAAAGAACATTTAATGAAGCATTCAAAGCAACCATATTAAAATGATAACAATCCAATTAAACGGTATGATTAAATTAAATTAACGACACAATCTGTCTAGTGTTACGCGGAACGTTAACGAGGTGACCGCCTTCAACGCGAGAGAGACGGTTGTAATTAAGGCGCGCACACAGTTGCTAATGTTCAGACGGTCCTGAATAATATCCTCATTATAACTAAGAGTTACACAACGTCTCCGAGCCGAGCATCGGCCAGCAGCCAGTCGCCTCGCCCCGCCACCCACGACACCGCAAGAATTATGAGGACACGGGCTCATTCGCGACATCCTGCGGGAAGTGCGTCCACTTGCGTCAGCATCGCCGTACACCTTACGCTGGCTGCCTGCACCGACTCTACTTACTCACTTGTAGACTATCTCACAGAGACGTTATCAACTGAGATATATGACCCTTGTTAAAATTAACTGCCTATTTGTAGAAAATTAATTTTATACAACCCACTTATAATATAGAACATGATCGCCCTTGGCAAAAGTAGACCTCAACAGCGTTGTTAAAGTATCGTCGCAATTCATTTCACTCGGTTTATCTCTAAAAGGGCTCTCATTTTATGTACCCTGTCTGTATTGCTGGGAAAGCTGTTTTCTAATTTCACACCCGACTGCCTATTAGGGGCACTAAGGAATCGGATTTTACGGTCTTATTTTGTCAAACGCTGAAAGGATGTGGGATCCTAAAACGGATTTATAACGTGTTGGTCGGGTGACCTTTAGCTAAAATGAGGTTATACCTGCACGTTCTTATTGTATGAATAGACGATACGGTCTATGTAGTTATATCTAGATTTGAATGGGATTAACATCGCTAACGACTAGGGAAAACGATACGCACCGTTTCAATACTAGTGTATGTATTTCATTCATCGTGTAATGCAAATGGTTTGTAATAGGATGGGCGAGGAAGGTCGCTACTATTCAGATCGGCAAAGTCAACTAATTGTACTCGTGAGTACATTGCATTATAAACATAAGAAATAAGTAACAACCATATTTATAATGTAATGATCAATACATCAAAGTACGCTTGCCAGCAAAAGTTTATTTACATGAACGTATCGTATGTAAGACACGGCCTACACGAGTGGGGCAGTGATAATTTTGCCTACGGATGTCGGCCTAACCTTGGTCGGTGATGAGCTCGTCTTGGAGCGCGTGCTGTGTCCTTTGACACAAATGCGGATGCGTTCAATTGACGCAGTGGCCGTTATCGAACCGCGCTAAACACCACGCAAGGCTGTATCTACAACCGTACTTTTCACAGTCTCCAGATAGAGTTTGTCTTCTTAATGGCCTGACATTAAGAAGACAAACTCAGCACTCTATTACAACATTAACTAGCCCGACCTAACCCCTTACGACCACGTTAGGATTAACAACCCAACTTCACCCCGATTTCCGCTGGCCGACATATTCTCGAAGCCTGAAGGAAGCTTCCGTATTACATAATATGCGCACGCTATTCTCAGTGAACATTGGTGACCCCATATATCGTCAGTAGGTGTTTTAATATGTTTCAGACAAATATGGAAGATGAGATAGACTTTGGTGATATTTTCCTATCACCTGATTTTTCATATTTATAAATTTTAAACGAATTATCACGAAACTAATGGTAAATTTGCAAATGGACCTTCAGGGTTAATTCCTGAATTCTAAGCGATAGCGAAAAATGCTGAATTGCGTCACGCCCGAGTAAGCCTATACCTGTGCAAAAATGCATTATTAGATTTTTGGAAAAATCGTTACTCTAGATAGAAATAGAACCTTAATATTGCAATGTTTGCAACAAAAAATCTTTATTATCGACTCAACTATTTATGCATCCTAATGACTCCACCATAGCTAAACGCAGACTTCAGCGCAGAATACCACAAGCAAGACCAATGACTGATTATTAACCAAGCGATCATAATAATATGGTCACATAGTCAGGACCGCCTTACTTCATATTTATTAGATAACATAAAACTATTCTTTGAAGTTCTCAACATAGTATATAAAGGTGATAAAAAAAACTTAGAACGCAAAGTCAAAAACTGGCCCATCCCAACCAATATTACAAACTGTAAACTTTATTGGATAAATCTTCAGTCAAAGCACTAACTTGGATAGAAAATTATACAGGTGGAGGGGTAGTCTGAAGAGTGGAGTAGAACTTAGGCTTTTTTTATACATATTTTATATATTTTTTAGGAATGCGTGCCAAACCGGAAGACTATAGTTTTCTTCCTCTTAGAGGGTTAGATATAAAATTCAGTTCCGACTGACTGATATAATAATATCAGTGCACAGCTTAAACCGCTGGTCCTAGATATATAAAATTTAGAGGGTGTGTTTTTAGGGTTCCGTACCTCAAAAGGTAAAAAAGGAACCCTTATAAGATCACTTCCTTGTCCGTCTGTCTGCCACCAAATTTTTTTTGTGAAGTGTAGGGATTTTCTAGGAATTTTTAAATATTTCACCCCTCAGTCCTCTTACAGGTCTTTGAAATAGCAGATGAAGACGTTTTAATTTCTTCAAAATGCAGGATGACGTTTATGAAT
This sequence comes from Idaea aversata, assembly GCA_907269075.1. Taxonomy (NCBI): domain Eukaryota; kingdom Metazoa; phylum Arthropoda; class Insecta; order Lepidoptera; family Geometridae; genus Idaea; species Idaea aversata. The sequence goes on from OU026100.1 coordinate 6,220,039, forward strand.
ACAGTTTTGCAATTTTTTTTCCGAGCAATCCATTTTTTATTGATATTCACTATGGCAATAAGATGGCTATGTAGCTGCATATCTTTTATATATTCATATCATATGTTCTATCAATTTGTCTTCAATGCTTGTCTCCGGAGTCTTTGTACTTATATACAGACGTTTTCAAACAACCAGACCTATTTATATAGGGACGTTTTGCGAGAGGATGGAGTAGGATTGGCAGCAACTATACTATCACCTAAGTCAATGGTGTCCAGATGAAAGAACTTGTCAATATGTCTGGATCCAAATAAGCTGTGCTTTTCATCACAGTGATTTCATTTGCCATAAGAGCAATGTAAATTAGTGCACATCAATTTTTCCTAAGAAAAATCTATTGGTGCAAGGCCAGTTGGGATTCACAAGCTTCGGAGTGAAGGTCGAGGTATCTACCACTAGTCCAACACGGGAAAGTTTATTAGGTCTCCTGCCGGGGATGTAAAGTGAATACAATTCCTTAGGATGGGTATTTGTTCCAATTTATGGGTATTTTACAGTGCTGAATTGCTTAGTCAAGCCGTTTCTTGGTCCCGATGGCTCTCTTAAAGCCCTATAGGAACCTGCTTTGCTATCCGTGAAGAAGAAAAAGTCTATGCAACTAGTATACCATATCGATCGATAAATGTAACCATCAATTTTCAAAATAAAGGTAAATAAGTAAGAAAGATTGAAAATAAAATTCTGTGCTGGGTTGTTACATTGTATATGTAACTCAGTAGACACCTAAAATATAAAGGAGAAAAGATGTTTTACGTGCAAAATTGGCACAATGGTTTTAGGTAGGTCTGAGAAGAATATTTTGGTAAATTTTTGATAGGTAAGAAGTCTTGAATGTAGCAGTTGGTCAACGTTCTTATTCGATTTTTTTTTGAATGAAAATTAGCTTAGATATACGACTTATTAACTTGAATCAATCAAGATACTATTCCGCTATACGTATTTTGCATTTTAATCATCATTTACACAAAATTATCCAACAAATCTTTCAAATACCGAACATTATTGCATCGAATAGAGGGGCGTGGTCTTCTCTTGCTTTAATTAAGCTACAAATCAATTCTAACTACGCATATCAATATTTTTTTATACGACAATATATCTGCCTTACATATCTAATAACAAAAGAGAGCACAATAATATGAAAATCTTCGAAAAATTAGAAAAAATTCAACTCACATCAAGAGATTCCTTTGACGCCATCTTTCACACACAAACAATTTGACGTTTTTGCCGAAAATCGATAACAAGAAGCAACGTTCGGATATTTTATCACAGAATTTCGGATATTTGTCCGATAACTAGTTAAAGTCTTCTGTGGAAATTGGGATTTAATATTTTTTTCTTCAAAATACAGAATTCTGCCTGTAAAATTTATTACAATTTGACTCAAGATACCAATACACCATCAAAATAAAATGAAAATCAAGAGATTTTACGGCCAAAAAGTTAGAGACTTTTCAAAAAAACACACTATGCACAGACCGAGCGATGCCAAAAAAAAAAATCGAATATGACATTGACACTTGACAGTTTGACAGTTGGCTAGTGATTTCTATCACAAGCAATCGAACAATTTTACGGAGTTGGATCGAAATCGAGAGTAAAGGTCGTAACAGACGTAGCTATATTTTATATTAATATAAAAATACCGTAAAACGGGGTGAATTGACCAGTAATTTTGGACTTTGACCACAGATTATATATCGACCGCTTCCGAGCAACAACTCCTAACTGCCAGTTTTACTCAAAGGTGATTTTAATGCCATCTGTTATAAAAATGTAAGCAACTTTCCTGTGACGAAAATTCGTAACTATCTGACGTTTAAAAGTATTAAAAATACGCTTATAGAAATTCGACCCATCTTATTTAGAAAATAAATTTAATAGAAATATCTCCTTTCTCAAATTTTGACGCGCAGTTTGAACTGAGAACGTGCTGGGACCTGTTCGTCTTGGCTAAAAGTAAGTTTCTGCATTAAATGTGTTAAGTTCAATGTAAATGTAATAAATTAATCATTATTTTCTTATTATTATTAGTATTGGTTGTTAAATTTAAATGTAAGTGTTAAAATCTTCGTTACAAGTTTCGACTATTATTAGTTACGAGATATTTCCGGAACAAAACTTTTTCTTGTTTTATCACTATTATTTTTTATAAGAGGAGAGAGATAGGAGTTATTGTCATTAAAATAAAAAATTAACTGAATTTACTATTTTTTATAACATTCAGATTACACATAGATCCATTATTACACAATTAAATACAAATAAAACCATAAGTAAAAAAAAACTAAAACTACTATTTTTATTAATTAATCAGGGTCACAAGGAACCAACGAATATTTAACAAGTAGTTATGGCACAAAACACTTCCTTTCACAATGATAACAGTAAATTTTAAATACATTAAAAAAACCTGAAACTTCACTTTCACTTTTTTGTTTTTGTTTTCGGTTTTTTTTTAGTTTTTGTTTTCAGGTTTTTTGAAGTGAAAACTTCTTATGGCGCGTTGGGCACTTTTGTGGGTGAGCATTTTCAGCCGTTCTCGCGACAGATGAGATTTGACACAGATATACAGTTTTCACTTCTGCCTGCACTCCCGGAGTGTTTAGTTTTTGGATCAGGTTTCACCATTTTTACTGCCGCTGTCACCGAAAATTCTACTCCATGAGGCGAAAGCGACTATTTCTTCAAATTGCAACGTGTACATAATCGTAACCCATTAAGGAGTTAGGTGATGAGAAGGTGCTTTCAGATGCTTCATTCATCGATACCTATTAGTGTATGTGCCCATTCTACTGGTGAAAATGGAAAACTAAGCAATTTGCTTAATCTCGCTGTACAGATCTGTTCATCACTCCGAAGATCCTCATCAGATCTTCATTTAAGATAGGGTTTCCTATCAACATTCATTCAAACCCAGTCCGACGAGACGAAAGCGACTATTTTATTTAAATTGTAACCTGTAATCGTAACCGCTGGAAGAGTTTTCTAAAGAGAAGGTGGTTTCAGATATTCCATTTATCGGTTAACGCATTAACTATTAGTTTATGGCCCAATTCTACTGGTGGAAAGCAAAAACTGAGCAATTTCCTGCACTCTCGAGGTGTAATTCTGTTCTGAGAACCTCCTCCTTTTTTTAAGTCTGTTAAAAATGCAAAATGGTCTGTATAAAAACATTTTTAGTTTTGTATCCAATAAATAAATAAATATTGCGAACATTCCACACATCGTCATCTAGCCCCAAGCTAAGCAGCAAAGAAGCAACTTGTATTATGGGTGCTAGACAACGGATAATACTACTAATATACTTTTCTTTTTGTAAATATATACGTATAATACATGGAAACAACCAGACCATAGACAAATATCTAAGCATTTGACGACCCAGTTGGCACAATGGTCACCATGCCGGACTGCCAAACACAGGGTCGCGGGTTCGATTCCCGCCTCAGACAATTATTTATGCTTAGATATTTGTCTGTGGTCTGGGTGTCTGTATGTATATTAAGTATATATTTACAAAAGAAAAGTATATAAGTAGTATATCCGTTGTCTAGCACCCATAACACAAGTCTAGTTACTTAGCTTGGGGCTAGATGGCGATGTGTGGAATGTCCTGCAATATTTATTTATTTATTTATAAATACTTGTCTGAGGCGGGAATCGAACCCTGTGTTTGGCAGTCCGGCATGGTAGCCATTGTTCTAACTGTAATCACCCCATTTTACGGTATCAAAAGATATATTTTGATATATTTTGATATATTTTAGGTATTTGATGACGTCACTAAAATATGTCGACCGATATAGCTCGACATATTTTATATCGACGGTGGAACTTTAAAATGTCGTAAGGGACATTTTCTCGAAAGTACACTTCATATTGCGTAGTATAGCACATCTATCGATCTGTGTTATTAAAATTTTGATATCTCTTCAAATATATGGATACTAGCGACCCGCCCCGGCTTCGCACGGCTATATTAAGGATGTTTTGTACATATAAACCTTCCTCTAGGATCATTCTATTTAATAAAAAAACAGCAATAAAATCCGTTGCGTAGTTTTAAAAATCTGATTATGACATAAAAAACTTTATCATTATCATTACATAGTATAAAACAAAGTCGCTTTTTCTGTCCCTATTTCCCTTTGACGGGTTATATGTATAAGAAGTATAATATAGCCCATAATATGGGATATATTATATCACTAGCGACGATAAAAAAACCAGTCAAAATAATAACCCATAATAATATTATGGGTTATTATTTTGACTGGTTTTTTTTTTCATTTTTAATTCAGAGACGTCGTAAGTCCTTCTATCTGGTATATTTATGTGTTGTAAGGCCCTTACAAAAATAAAAAAGTTCAATTTGACATAAAATATATATATTTTTTCATATTGAATAAGAATTGGCGTAAGTAGTATTGGGTTCCGTACCACTGTATTCTGTTTTTATTTTTTAACCTCGACGCAAAAACAAATGCAAAAAATAGATGGCGCTAGTGATAAAAATACATGAATGAAGGGTAAATGGTGGTTTACGGTTTATGACGTATTAAAAAACTACTTACCAAATCTCGTTCAAACCAATTTTGGGTGGAAGTTTGCATGGTAATATTGCATATCATATATTTTAGTTTTATCATTCTCTTATTTTAGAAGTTACAGACACACTTTTTACCACTTTGAAAGTGTCTCTCGCGTAAACTATCCAGTTTAGAAAAAAAAAATTTAGAAATGAGAAACCTTAATATCATTTTTGAAGACCTATCCATGGATAACACTTACGTATGGGTTTGATAAAAAATAATTGAGTTTCAGTTCTAAGTATGGAACCCTAAAATTTACTGTTTTTTTTTTTCTATTTTTGTGTAAAAATCTTAATGCGGTTTACAGAATACATCTACTTACCAAGTTTCAACAGTATAGTTCTTATAGTTTCGGAAACAAGTGGCTGTGACATACGGCAGATAGACAGACATGACGAATCTATAAGGGTTCCATTTTTTGCCATTTGGCTACGGAACCCTAAAAAATGTTGCGTAGTTTTAAAGATCTAAGATACTTTGTTTTATTATATGTAGTTACTATGTAGTTAGTTAACACAATTAATATGTTATTATTGAAATATAATTTCATGGAAATGACGTCACAGTGGTTCACAATTTATAATTTTTTGTAATATTTACTATATTAATCGAATGGTTTAAGTACTTACACCCGAAACATTTTAAAATCATACGACATAAACTTTGAAATTTAACGAAATGTCCCTTACTACATTTAAAATTTCCACCGTCGATATATTTTAGTATATTAATATAAAATATAGCTACGTCTGTGACGACCTTTAGAAAGGTTAATAAAATCGTGCATACCAATTTATTAATTACACAACGTTGTAGTGATTATATCTTCTTTGCCTATAACAATAACGGAAAGTTAAAACAAATATGATTTTGTAATTTGATTATTATTTACCAACCTACTCACATAGATCACATTTTCTAGTAACTGATCGATCATTTGATCATAATTATAAACCAGAATTTGATCATTGATTGACGATTGTTTGTTTGTACATCCCTATCCAAGATGTGGATTTTGTGATTTGTGAATTTGTGATTTGTCGTTGAATTTCGGACTAAAGCCAAAGCCGGCTAATAAACTTTAACGCCCACAGAAATAGTAGAATAAATATGTAATTTCTGCTTTCTTATCGCTGTTTTATTGATAAAGTGATAACATTAATGGTTAGTACTGAAGTCATCATCATAATATCCCTGTGCTATTCACTAGGTACTGTGTTGTAAAATTAATTAGGACGGACTCTGTGATCAATTAACTATGTGCATTCTGCAACTATATGATAACAAAGTCCCCATTCAGTTTAGTGTGGCTGAGAATTAAAATTATTATGTAGAAGTTAGAGGTCTCCATTTTTATGTGATCCAATTTAATTTCAGTGGTAAGATGAGAGTCAGAAGGTTGACTGCAGTGTTTTGGTCGACATGCATCATCGCGTTCATATTCATACTGTATGTAGTGACAGATTTGAGCTTCAAACTACCTAGCATTAAACCGGAAGTACAGGACATTGAAAATGTAAGTTTTTTTAAGCATATTTGCTAACAAACTTATTACGCTTGTCTTCTTAAGGTTTAGCAGTATTAACTCATGACAGGCTAAACCTTGCTCAGGACCGAACTGTTTGGAAAGATGTTAGGGTGGCCTGCGCCCAGCTGTGGGATGCAGCAGGCTAACAAAAAATAATAATTTAGAGCTAAATGAATTTTATATTGTACACATCAATCACCATAGTACAAATCACAATAAATAAATAATCACTAGTTGAAATCTAGGTGCCACCAAGGGTGACATTTTTTTAAATATATTTTTTCTTCCGAGTTTGATCTGCAATCAGCCATCAGGCTATAAACAAATAAGTTGTAGGTCAAAGGGTGACATTTAAGTTATTTTTAAAATTCAGTAAACTTATTTTGTTTTCGGCTTTGTTATGTTTGGAGTAAATCTAATAAAACATAGTTTTTTTCGGTGCTTATGTCTCTCAACCAGGAACAATCAGTGGCAATCCAGCTTACTTCTCAGAAAATGGAATTCCTTGTTACAATATCACCATACATTTCACTTTTTCAGAGTAAATGGTCAGCATTTGAATCGAAACTACGTCACATTGAAAACGAGTTGACACAGCATCATGCTATTGTCGGAGAAATCAAATCGGCTGTCGATAACATGGTGGAACAATCACAAGAGCACCATCCACCTCAGAAACGGCCGAAAGAACAACCGGAGGGCAACAAGATAAGGGAGTTTAAGGTGGTTGGTGACGAGCCTCCGAGAATGCATGTCAAGTTTAATGAGTCTACTTGCCCTATAAAGAAATATGATGTTCCTAAAACTGATATTCAGGTAAGAGGTAAACTCACGGCTGGGCAACCTCGAGCCCCCATCGGACCCGTGCATAAATGTAACACTTTTTCTGAGATAATCAAACAAAAGTGCCTGGAACTGAGAGCATTTGGAAGAAAAACTATTTGTGTGTTTGGAAGTACTTATAAATCTAAACAATTTTTTAAATCAATACTGATATTAAAAAGCCAAAGAGTTTGTTTGCACACGCTAATCACAGGAACTCCTGGTTCGAATTGAAAAAATATTTTTGTGTTGGATAGTTCATTTATCGAGGAAGGCTATAGGCTACTTTTTATCCCGATATTCCTACGGGATTGGGAGTTACGCGGGTGAAACCGCGGAGCGCTGCTAGTGATAAATAAAATAAAAAAGTTATTGAATGAATCAAAGATTCTCAAGAACGTTCAGAGATTTCACTTTTAAAGTTAAATGTTGCCCTCCACTGTCGAAAGATTTAACTAGGGTAAAGACAAATCAAAATAGTTACTAGTCTTGAGTATTACAAACAGGGATCTACACAGACTGTATCAAAGCATCATTGTATCTGGCTCAGCATCAGCCAGGTTTGGTTTCTTGTAAATATACCTGAATTCCCTTGAATAACATACAAAAATGCGTCTAATTGCTTTAAATTGATAATAAACCGTGATAAGAAAATACAATACGAAAATGCCTTAGGCACAGTATAGCTGGATTAGTTTACCATGTGTCTGTAAGTTTATCAACTATGAGCAGATGTGTTGAGTGAGTTATGGCAGGCTGAATGGTGCCTTATCAGGAACAACTCTGTCATGTTTTAGATGGGTCATTTACTTACATGCCATCTAGTTCTCAGAATTTGCGCCTCTTTAGTATATTGGCGCCGTCAGCTATGCTGGGTTGAACAGCTAATTGATTAGGATGGTCCACCAGTCTTGATTTGTATCGGAGCCAGCGGATATTAAGTGTATAATTAGGCACATTTTAACTTTTACTTAAATCTATACTTCTATACTAATTTTATAAAGAGGAAAGATTTGATTGTCTGTTTCAATTATAATAATAATAAATAATAATAATAACCGCGTAGCGCTGCTAGTACCAGATAAATAAAGAATTAGCCGTATTTTTTTGACGGAAACTTACTTGTAAAAACCAAATCTATCAGATGTAACGTCATAAAGACGTCATGACGTGTAACGAATGTGAGACGTCATGACGTGTTACGATTGTGAGACGTCATGACGTGTAACTAATGTAAAGAATCAGTAAAGGTTAAGGCAAGGAGATTGGATTAGCAACATCCATTCCATTGCCGCTGATACAACGTACCCGTTTTTTTTTATATTTAATAGATGCTGTCAATGTATGAGCGAATATCATTTGATGATAAAGACGGAGGTGTATGGAAACAGGGGTGGAATGTTCAGTACGTTGAGAACCAGTGGAGTCAGAGAAACAAATTGAAGGTGTTCATAGTTCCACATTCACACAATGACCCAGGTAAGGCCATGGTAGAAAAGTACATAAAAATACCCTAGATACCCTAATTTTCACTACTGCTGTGTGTGAGGGTGGGGATTGTTTCATTTTCATAGCTGAAACTAAATTAATAAAGTAAAAGGAAGAATCGATTTAGTAAAGACAACTTTTCTACACTAATATTATAAAGAGGGAATATTTTTTTTTTGTTATTAAATCTACTGAAACAATTTTGATGAAACTTGGTATAAATAAATAAATCTGATCTGAATGAAATCGCGGACCGCCAGTTTTATTTAACGAAGTTTCTATTTTATTTCAGGTTGGATAAAAACGTTTGAAAATTACTACAAAACGCAAACAAGGGCAATATTTACCAATATGATAGAACAATTAGATGAAGGTGTCAATAGAAAGTTTATATGGGCTGAGATTAGCTATCTCTCTCTTTGGTGGAACTCTGATGCTAATGACAGAGACAAAACTATCTTCCAAAAGTAAGGACTTAGAATACTTGCACTCTGACAGTAAAATATGGGTACTGGATAGTTATAGTGAACTAATGTCACTCGTTGTAAGCTTGCATCCTCTTTACAAAAAACTAGAATTCCCTCTCAGATTTAACTCACAAAACCCTATATAATATAAAATTCACATGTCGCGGTGTTAGTTAAGTACCTATGTCCACCTAAACGGCTAAACCGATTTTTATGATTTTTTTTGTGTTCATTTGTTAGGTCTGAGAATCGAACATCTTTTTTTTTTTGTAAATGGCAAAACAATGTTTACCAGGACAGCTAGTTTATTCTAAATGTTTACATAAGCTGTCTTAAAAGAAACATCTAGACTAATTCACTGCAATGTCAGTCAATCTTTACCAAAATGTTATAAAGTTAAAAACAATTTAATTCTTCTAATTAGCACAAAGCCATAGTAAATTGTGAAATTATTTTCAGTCTCGTGAAGAAAGGCAAAATAGAAATAGTGACAGGTGGCTGGGTCATGAACGATGAGGCCAACTCCCATTGGTTGTCCATTATCCAACAATTAACTGCAGGTCACCAATGGTTACTCGACAATATTGGATACATACCTAAAAACGCTTGGGCCATTGATCCTTTTGGATATTCGAGTGCTCAACCGTACATTCTTAAATTGGCCGGGATGGAAAACTCTGTTATACAAAGAGTACATTACAGAATAAAGAAGGAACTTGCCTCGAATAGGCAGCTTGAGTTCAAATGGAGACAGTTGTGGGGTAATTATTATTAGAAAATGAAATTTTAAGACATAAACTTACTCATTACATATTATGTATTATAAATGCCAAAGTAACTATATGTCTGGCCATGTGTCTGCTTTTCACGTCTAAACCGCTGAACCCATTTTGGTGAACTATAAATATAAAATTCAAATTAATTCTAATTTGGCATACAAATAGCTATTATGACGTAAGCATCCGCTACAAAAGAATTTTGGAAAATTTAACCCATGCTCGGACGAAGTTTCGGTTGAAAACTAATTTTGATATAGGGAGACAAAGGAACTTATCCCGATCCCAGGCTTACGCGGATTAAACCGCGGGGCGCATGGGAAAAAATTGTTTTACTCGGTCACTGGCGGTCAGTCAAACAATAAATTTTTCAAGAAAGTAGTTTGAAATAAATATTCATACCATTACGATTTTCCTCACCAACATCAACATTATTATTTTTATTACGTCAAAAAGGCGGCAAGTTGCCGACATATAATTTTTAGACGACAAAAGGATGGCAAGTTGCCAACATATAATTTTTATGACGTCAAAATTGCGGCAAGTTGCCAACATATAATTTTTATGACGTCAAAAGGGCGACAAGTTGCCAACATTTAATTTTTATGTCGTCAAAAGGGCGGCAAGTTGCCAACATATAATTTTTATGACGTCAAAAGGGCGGCAAGTTGCCAACATATAATTTTTATGACGTCAAAAAGGTGGCAAATTATGACTCCGCCCCTGGCGACAGTGACCCACGCTACGCCAATGAATACAATACATACAATAATATTCTTTGTCTTTTAGATGGTGTTGGCAAAACAGATATGTTTACCCATATGATGCCTTTCTACTCATATGATGTACCACATTCCTGTGGACCAGATCCTAAGGTAAACATAACAAGTTAACACTTTGATATTCCCGGGTATCACCTGGTAGACAAGCCGCACAAGTCTGAGTAACACATCTGGGGACACGCCACACTTACTTTGTTGGAAAAAACCTACTTCCTATCCTATCCAATCCAACTAATATTATAAATGTGAAAGTTTGTGTGTGTGTATGTATGTATATTTGTTACTCCTTCACGCAAAAACTACTGAACCGATTGCAATGAAACTCGGTATCTAGATAGCCGGAGACTGGATTAACACATAGACTACTTTTTATCCCGATATTCCCACGGGATCGGGACTTAAGCGGGTGAAACCGCAGGGCGCAGCTAGTAATGTATAACAACAGAACAAAAACATTTGGACTCCACAGATTTTTTTTTAACCTTTGTACCTTTGGCTTAACCTTTGTATGGGGACTGTCAAAAGTAAAAATTAGTCTCATACTTAGAATATTCCTATTTTATTTCTGTCAGCTCATAGTCTAAATGGCCATAGTCTAAATAAACTGTTTCTTTACAGGTATGCTGTCAATTTGATTTCAAAAGATTGCCCGGTAATGGCGTTACTTGTCCATGGGGTATTGCACCGAGAAAGATCACTGATAAAAATGTCGAGGAAAGGTAATTTTATTTATTTCCAACTTATAACTATTATTACAGGTAATACCTAATGCGATAGTAAAGCACAAAAATTACAAAATTAACCTACATATATTCAATTAGTACAACTTAGCCTTAACTTAAGTATCAAGACAAAACATACCTTTGTATCATTCCTCTAATTCTTAATATAACTTTGTATCATACATTTAACATTATCTATAATGACTGTTACTAATGTCACCGGAACTGCCTCAACGGAAGACCAGGCGCTAGTCGAAATACCACCTTTGTAATTTATTATGTTACAAATTCAAAATTAAATCCTACTAATATTATAAATGTGAAAGTTTGTGTGTGTGTATGTTTGTTACTCCTTCACGCAAAAACTACTGGACCGATTGCTATGAAATTCGGTATCTAGATAGCTGGGGACCTGGATTGACACATAGGCTACTTTTTATGCCGATATTCCCACGGGATCGGGACTTGCGCGGGTGAAACCGCGGGGCGCAGCTAGTATATAATAGAATAGAAAGGTTTATTTAAGACGACAAACATAGTCAACGAAGAGAAAGACACAGAAATTGACAAGGACATAAAATAAACGTTATTAAAATTGACATGGCTCAGACATTCAATTCAGGAAGATCCACTGTGTCGCCTCGATGTGAAGTAGCATTGCAATAACACTGGAATTGAACACTTTTACTTACATAGAGGCATAGCAAGTTTTTTGTTGTTTTCCAGAGCACAAACAATCCTAGACCAGTGGCGTAAGAAAGCTCAGCTGTACCGTAGTAATGTTCTCATGTTCCCATTGGGTGATGACTTCCGATATGACCGCGCTAACGAATGGGATAACCAATACCAGAACTATGAGATGCTTATTGATTATATCAATGGGAACGATGCTTTGAATGCTGAGGTAAGAATTTTTGTAACGCTGATTGATGCAAATCTATAATATAAAAATAAATCCGCAAACCTTGAGAACAGCTTAACCGATTTCCCTAATTCTTTTATGCTGTGTTTGTTATTGTTAGAAGAAGGTTCTTATGAAAAAAAAATAGGAAAATTGCGTAGAAAATTATTACACGATTGAAACCGCGGGGCGCAGCTAGTAAGTTATTAAAAATAAACATGTGGTTGGTTGTGTCAAATTTTTGTGATGTAGGGAGATTAGGAGACTTATTAAAACTTTGAAGTTGCATTGTTTACTGAACATTTATTGAGTAAAAGCAGGGGTTTTTGAAGTGAAAACTTCTTATGGCGCGTTGGGCACTTTTGTGGGTGAGCATTTTCAGCCGTTCTCGCGACAGACGACAGATTTTCTCGCGACAGATGAGATTTTACACAGATATACAGTTTTTTAATTTGGCTGTGAGTGTATTAAGACGTACATATGGTATTTTTTAACGGACGACTATTGACGGACGACAAATGTCGGACGACTATTTGTTGGACTGCACGAATGCTCGCTGTGTAACACGTTACATTACGCCCCGTAACGCCGGTCAGTACCCAGCTTTACGATACTTTAGTTGAAGACCTAAAAACTATTAAAATAACAAGAAAAGCGAGATAAAAATGATCTTCGTCCTTATGGACGAAGATCTACTGTACTACTGTACAAAAAAGGAGCTCAGAACTAGGATTGTGAATTCCGATTTTTTTTAAAAACAATACTTATCCGTTATATAATTCTAAATTATATTTGACAATGTGATCCAAGTTATGAACTTTTTTCAGACAATCTGGGACTTTAAACTACTTCAAAAAGGTTCTCAAAGAACATCCATAAAAAAACTACATACAACCGAATTGAGAACCTCCTCCTTTTTTTGAAGTCGGTTAAAAACATTAGTCAATCTGTTCAAAGTTGTAAACTTTTTTCAGACAATCTGAGGTTTTAACCATAGGTTCTCAAATTACTCTGTTTTAGATCCAATTCGGTACCCTAGAAGATTACTTCAAAGCGCTCCACGCGGACACAAAGCTATCAGAATTTCCCGTTCTATCCGGTGATTTCTTCACATACGCTGATAGAAATCAACATTACTGGAGCGGATATTACACATCGAGGCCGTTCTATAAGAACATGGACAGAGTTCTATTGGCTTATGTTAGGTAAGAAATTTTGCTTAAAAACATGTGTTCAGCAGGAAAACTAAGTATTCAGGACGACCCAGTTGGCACGATAGTCTCACAATGCCGAGTTGCCAAACACAGGATTTCGGGTTCGATTCCCGCCTCAGACAAGTATTTATGCTTAGATATTTGTCTGTGGTCTGTTTGTTTGTATGTAATATAAGTATATATTTACAAAAGAAAAGTATATAAGTAGTATATCCGTTGTCTAGCACCCATTACATAAGTCTAGTTACTTAGCTTAGGGCTAGATGGCGATGTGTGGAATGTCCTGCAATATTTATTTTAATTATTTGATTTTTTTTAAATGTAGTTTCAGAGCTATTTCCTAAACTATTAAGTATTTCAGATAAAATCTGTGGTTACAATAATATTAATTTAAATCCAGGGCAGCTGAAATAATATCATCGCAAGCGTCGTCATCTAAAGCTATATCGAATTTGATGTCGCTGCAAATACGTGATAGAATAGAATCAGCGAGACGTTCGCTGGCGCTGTTCCAACATCATGACGGAGTGACGGGCACCGCCAGGGATGATGTTATGGAGGACTATGGGAAAAAGTAATAATTACACTCTTTTATTTTTTTACAAGCTTTTATTACAAGTATTGTACGGTCGGCTGCATAATTGCTGACCCACCGTAGAGCTTACGGCTTTTATAAGAATGTTTTCAACACGAGCTAGATTCTAGGCACCTGCTTTAGGTGAAGTTAAAAGTCTTCTAACTCATCAATTAATCGAACAAAAATAATTAGAATGCAAACATTCCAATAATAGTAATTTTAGAACTCTACCGAGGGCTGCAATTATGCAGCTGACTGTACATGTAGCCAGTAAGGAGGTCTATTGTTCGACAGTCTTGCTCAGGGTTATGGTTATGTGGAATAGCGACCCGTCCCAGCTTCGCACGTATTATGCATGTATTATACATATAAATTTACCTCTTGAATCACTCTATCTATGAAAAAACTGCATCAAATCCGTTGCGTAGTTTAAAGATCTTAGTAAACAATAGGGTAAGACAGCGGGAAGCGACTTTGTTTTATACTATGTAGTGATTACCTGCACTGATTTGTGGCAGCAAAACCATAATTGCAACATTCTTGCACATTTATTGACCTAAATTGAATAAAAATCCAGTAAAATTATGCAATTTAACGTTAAATAACACTAATATCGTAAAATTTTCTCTTCTAAATTCGCGCAAAAACTAAATTATTTTATTTCGTTCTAGAATGCACACTGCCATCAAACACTGCCAAACGGTGATCCAACAATCAGCTTACTACCTACTAAAGGAACCCGTCATCATGGATCAAAACCAAGACGACATGTACTTTGACGTGGACGACATCTGGCGGCGACACGACGAGATACCGACAAGGATCACTGTCGCGTTAGACGTTGTGTCGCCTTCGAGGAGGATAGTACTTTACAATGCGCTGGCTTTCAAACGGCAGGAGATATTTACTCTGTTGGTCTCCTCACCGCACGTAGAGGTAAGTCTAAGGGAAACTAGTGCCCCGTGGCTTCACCCGATTACGATACGATAGCCTGTGTGTTAACCAGGATTCCATTGAGATGTTACATTTTTTTGGGCTTAGCGTGCGTTTGTCAGAGGTCGCAATTGTATTTTTTTACATATCAGGGGGAGGTCAGTTTAAAGTTAAGTCTAAGTTTTAGCGGTTGTAGCCCTTGTCCGACAATGTGGTTTATCTGACAAACTATAGGTCTCCCAAAAAAAATTAGTTAAATTTTTTTGGTGCAAATAAGATTATCTTCAACTCTTGTCAAGTAACTTTTAGTCGTAAACCAAAAATAAAAAAGTTATAAGCGAAAATCCATTACTCAATTTCCTTAGCTCTTTTTACGGTCCCGGTTCAGCCAGGTGCTGCTGAAAGCATGAAACTTGGCATTCATGTAGTTTTTACATAGATAATAAGATATAGAAAGAGAAACAAGTCGTATGGCGATTGGTTTCCCCCTAACCCCCTTTTGTGTGCTAAATTAGAGTTTTTTGCATTTTTTATGAAATCGGTTAAAGCTACAACCAAGCTGTCAATGAGCAGTATGATCTTCATTAAATTCTGTACAATATTTACGTTGGTAAAATGTACATCGGACTTATAGTTTAGAAGCTGTAAAATTATTTTTACCTCCCCTCGACCCTGTTTTAATGAAGATCACTCTCTTGTTTGTATTAGATTAAATATTCTAATTTCTAATATTATTTCAGGTTTTCGATCCGGAAGGCAACCCGATAATGGCACAAATATCTCCCGTAGTAACGGGTGAGAAACGTCTCCAGTTCGCAGCTAATAAGTTCCAGCTGTCGTTCCCAGTTACTGTGGATCCTTTAGCGATCGCGGTGTATACTGTGGCGCTTAGGGATACCATGAGTTTGAACAAGTAAGTGTCCGCTGTCAGTTTGTCAAGCATTTTTTGTAAGTATAAGTCACGATAAAGTTTATTATACTACATAGTATGGTATAGTTTACTTACATTTTCTAGCTATTACTTTACTTTAGGTATATCGTGTTCTTTGTTCCTTTCTGTGTTGTACAAACACAAGGAACCGAAGCTTTATTTGTACTGCAGTTCTTTTGATTATGACCTTTTGCCATTTGTCGTCTTTCCCTATCATTTTCTTCCATTCTGCACAGTTGAGTGCTAAGTTGGCGCTTTGTATCTGGACCAACATCAACCAAGTGGACCCTCCACATGGTTGATAATGGATTCCCGCGTAACACCTTCGTCGTTAAGTTAAGCTACCACTACTAAAATAACATATTTTTATTTCTTTTGTTAAGAGGAAAGGGTACCGGGCGCTTTCTCCATACAAACGTAGTCGACTGTTTCCTTGGATAATGGAGCAATAGAGCAAATATTTTTATATTAATATTTTTTGTTGCATAAAACTTATAACTGCCATGACCATGCCCCTATGTTTTCTTTTTTGTTTCTAATCTTAATTTCTACGATAATGAAAAAAACCAAGACATAGGGGCATAGTCATAGCAGTTATAGGTTTTATGCAACAAAAATATTTGCTCTAATGTCATTATCCAGGGAGGAAACAGTCGACTACGTTTGTATGGGGAGACCGCCGCGCCGGTACCCTTTCACCTTAATTCACTGAAGCTTAGTCCTATAGGTTATCAAGATCCATGTCTTTGACTATTTAATCTTTTCAGGTACACATCATATTCCCACATTCGTATCTACAACGCCGACTACTGGTCCGTGGACCTTCCGAAACTGTTCCAAATAGACCAGCCCACCGCTCGGCTCATGGAAGACATCACCTTCCAAGCGGGTAACGGTACTAGAGTCGTTACCAACATGAATGGCTTGATCAAAGCTGTGGTCTCGACTGACGGAGTCACTTCACCTGTGCATATGGACTTTGTACAGTAAGTAATAATAAAATAATAATAAATGAATATTGCAGGACATTCCACACATCGCCATCTAGCCCCAAGCTAAGTAAGTAGACTTGTATTATGGGTGCTAGACAACAGATACTACTTATATACTTTTCTTTTTTGTAAATTTATACCTACATATAATACATAGAAACAACCAGACCCCAGACAAATATCTAAGCATAAATACTTGTCTAAGGCGGGAATCGAAACTAGCAACCCTGTGTTTGGCAGTCCAGCGTGGTGACCATTGTATAAACTGGGTCGTCCATCACATAAAACGATGTCACTTCCCGCTGACTGTCTGTCCCTATGTATGCTTAGATCTTTAAAACTACTGCACTAATTTTATCCTTTTTTCACAAATGGATAGAATGATTCTCGAGGAAGGTTTTAGTATATAAATCAAAACTACCACGCGTACGAAGTCGCTGGTAACAGCTAATATAGTATAGTAACTACTAGACTTAACCAAGTTGTTACAAGTAGACCAGCGTACCGCTAAGTTATATCCTTCTTAATACTGGATGCTTGCTGTACATAATCAAAGAAACTCGCATCTATAATATTTAGTTGGGATTTATAATTGAACTAGCGACCCGCCCCGGCTTCGCACGGCTATATTATGCATGTATTACACATATAAATCTTCTTGAATCACTATCTATTTAAAAAAAACGCATCAAAATCCGTTGCGTAGTTTTAAAGATCTAAGCATACATAGGGACAGACAGCGGGAAGCGACTTTGTTTTGTGCTATGTAGTGATGTCGGTTTATAGGAACCAGTATTTAATTATAAGAAATTCAAAGCTTTTGTTTAAGATACAAAGTTGCTTCTTCCAGATACGACACTCAAAAAGGCAAAGACAATAACAGCGGCGCGTATCTATTCATCCCTAAAGGTCAGGCGCAAGAGTTTAAACTGGACGCGTATCCCGAGATGGTGATCACTGAAGGAATGTATAAAGCAACGTTGTATTCAGCTTTGAATGGACCTAAATCAGCTGAGATTATGTTAGCTGTAAGTTCTTGCTGATAGAAGACTTATAGTTAAGAAGCTCCCCATAGGATCTTTTAGCTAGGCATAATATATTATTGTTTGTTGTGCCCCAAGTCTGGTTATGGGTTTCGAATATCTTCAGAGCGAAATCCGAGAGGGGCGTTTAATAACAGTTCGTTTTTGACTGGTCTGATGCGTAGTTGGTATTTTGCGAGTTATGCGTTTTGCGTAAAGGTGGTGTTTTGCGTTGTTGGTGTTATGCGTCTAAAGGGTCCTAACCCGCTTTGATATATCGGAAGATATGATTCCGGACGTAGGTACCTTTTGCAAAGTTTGAACCACGAAAATAGGGGAGCTCTATAATTCAATTCAACAACAAATATATCCTTATTCTTTTAGAAATAATTATTAACAATACATACAAAAAAAACCAGACCAAAAATAAGATTGTACAAATATTTGTTTCGAACTCGCATCTTCTCTACCGCAGGCGGTTATTCGCTCACCGCGGCAGAGGTCATCACAAATATGGATAGTAGATTTGTAATCCTTAAACTTATATCGCCTCCTCTTTGAAATTCCAGTTAACAGTATACAACAACCCATCCCTACCACAAACGGAGGTTGAGATCAGCAACACGTTAATGATAGACCCTCAAGTTGACGACCTGGAGGTGGCTATGCGGTTCTCTACCGGAGTCAAGAATGGAGACGTTTTCTATACTGATTTGAATGGGATGCATGTAAGTTTATAGATAAACTAGGGACCCGATCCAGGTACTCACTGTTAGCAAAGGGAAATTCGTTCAGTAGGTTTTGAGTTAACACGGCTCACGTCAGTAAAGCCGAATTCCGGTTGTATGGCCATATAATGCGAAGGGACGGTAGCTACTCAGGACTGTTCTGAATATGCCCACAAATCCCCGGGGATGAGGAAGACCTGGTGGTCCAACAATGTTACCCGACACATCAAGGCACTCGATATCTCTTCAAGGACAGCCTAGGATCGAAAGAACTGGCTCAAACGTCTAAGGAGGCCCGACCCTAATTAAATTGGAAAGTAGATAAGACAAAGAAGACGCCAGTATAGCGGGATTCTTACTGGCGTGAAGTCGGTATGATAAAGAAGGGAAACGCTCGTGATAGATGTCAAAATATGGGGCACCCCCTTTGATTTTTAACCGACTTCAAAAAAGGAGGAGGTTCTCAATTCGTCGCGTATATATATATATTTTTTTATGTATGTTCGCGGATTACTCGAAAACGCCTGGACCGATTTGGAAAATTGTTTTTTTGTTTGAAAGGGAATAACTCACAGGTGGTCCCATAAAAATTGGATGAAGATCTGATGAGGATCTTCGGAGTGATGAACAGAATTATTTTCTCATTATATGAATCCAACTGTTTTTTTATTGTTAGATGGCACGTCGCCGATATTTCGACAAGCTTCCCTTACAAGCCAACTTCTACCCGCTATCAGCCGCCGCGTTCATTGAAGATGAGAACAAAAGGTTCACTGTTCTCACATCGACTCCATTGGGCACCGCTGCTTTACAACCCGGGCAGATTGAAGTAAGTCTCCATAATATTGTATACCTGTGTTACTTCATCCGCGTGGAAGTTGAATTTTCCAAAATAATTTCTTAGAACGTCATAACTTTCGTCGTCGTATCTGTTTGTTTGAGCAGTGCCTTGGTATATCAGTCGGTCATTTAAGTAGGATATTCAATTTTATACTTATAGACTATCACCCGCGTAAGTCCCGATCCCATAGTAATATCGGGATAAAAATCTATGTTAATTTTAAGAATTCAATGAATATTCACCCCAAATTTCATCAAAATCCATCAGTCTGTCAGTTTCAGAGCCTAAAACAAATAAAAATCTGACTATTTTTAACCAATACAGTTAAAGATAAAACACTGCCTAACTATACAGTTTGTAAGTTGATATATCTGTAACAGATAGTTGGCACGCGGTTCTTTGTGTTGGGCAGTGACGTGGCATTCATTTGCTATACTATTTTGGTTTCCAGGAATTCATCGCTTTAAGCAACATTGATTGGTACAAGAATAAAGCCTTTTTTTGCAAAACAACAGTTTCGATTTTTGGCTTTGCTACTTCATCACTCTTCAAGCCACTATGGTCTGAACTTCATAATTGCACATCGTTCATAACTGTGTTGAGGGCATTAGAAATATTCAGCTTTTATAAAATCACGAAGGTTCGGTGGTAGGCGGAATCTTGGTCTATAAGTTGTTAAATGTAACTGTTTATGAACAGGTAATGCAAGACAGAAGACTGAGTAGAGACGACAATCGAGGTCTGAACCAAGGTGTACAAGACAACGTGAGGACGCGGCACACTTTCAGGATAATACTCGAACCCGCTACCAAACCTTGTGTTGTAAGTTTAATTATAATTAATTTGTTTGTCAAAAGAGATACCTCAAAGTATTGATTACCTCTGTGGCACGGTGGGCGAACACCCGCCTGCTAACTGCTGCTATACTGTTTAGTTGCTTGCTTAGGGCGAGATGGCATTCTATGCAATATCCTGGAATAATAATTGTTTACGAGCCGAAGGTATCTGTGCTACATGGCTACGACGCAACACGAATGAACAGGAATCGTGCATAAAACTCTTTTTATGCATAAAATATATTTTGTTATTTCAATACGGGTCAAAAAACACAACCTTCCCTTTTGGCTTTGCCGTAGGCGGGTAAAATGAATGGAATATATTTAATATTGATACAATATAAGTTATAACTACTTTGAAAATATTACCACCAAACACAAATTCTTGTGGCACTGCCTGATAGGCAATAAAAAGGTCGCGGCTTCAAAGATGTAATTGAAATTGTAAAAAGTTGTAAAGGCGGTTATTAAACGTCGAGTTTATGTTTTCAGAAACCTTCCCCCGAGCACCCCAGCGGTCACCTCACCCTCGGGTCCCACGTATCGCAACAGACATTGCTGCAGCCCCTCATAGCGATGCACTATACGTCTCGCGAGGACAGCCCGCGAGGACGATACACGAGGTCGATGGCCAACGCTGCGGACGTTGTGTTAGCTGCGTACAATGTTCACGTTAATACTAAGGTAAACTTATAATAACGCTGTCTGCGGTTTCATCTGCGTAAGTCTCAATTCCGTTGGAATATCGGGATAAATAAATAAATATTACAAGACATTCCACACATCGCAATCTAGCCCCAAGCTAAGTAACTAGACTTGTGTTATGGATGCAAGACAACAGATATACGACTTATATACTTTTTCTTTTGTAAATATATACTTATAATACATAGAAACAACCAGACCACAGACAAATATCTAAGCATAAATACTTGTCTGAGGCGGGAATCGAACCCGCAACGCGGGATAAGAAATGGTTGTCTGTAAAGTCGGTTTACGGACGATAATTTTCCGTGATAACGTCATAAAAACTGTTTTGTATTTCTCATACTTCAATACGTTGCTATGGTTACCTATCATGTCAACAGAACCTGACACATTACCATTTTGCATACTTCAATATGTTGCTATGGTTACCTTGTTAATTATAACGTAATGCATGACGTCACATTTGTGGATGCCGATGTTCATCGTTTTATAAGACGCTATCACGTCATAAAGTCAAAATATCTTCATGCCATGTTTTATCAAAATCGGTCCAGTTGTTTCGGAGCCTATTCGTTACAAACAAAACAACTTTCCTTTTTATTATATTACTAGCTGCCCTACGCGGTTTCACCCGCGTAACTCCCGATCCCGTGGGAATATCGGGATGTAAGCTATCCTATCTCTCAAGTTGGATCGAACTGCACATGGTGTGCGAATTTTATTATAATCGGTTAAGTGGTTTAGGAGTCCATTGAGGACAAACATTGTGACACGAGATTTATATATATTAAGATTAGTGTAGATTTAAAATATTAGCTCAACCCTGTAGTTATCCCCTTTTCTGTCACTTGAGAATATTAGGATAAAAGTTGTCTATGTTACTTCTAAGAATTCAATGTATCCTCATACCAAGTTTCATCAAAATCGGTCCAGTTGTTTCGGAGCCTATTCGTTACAAACAAAACAACTTTCTTTTTATTATATTATTAGTGTAGATTTAAAATATTAGCTCAACCCTGTAGTTATCCCCTTTTCTGTCACTTGAGAATATTAGGATAAAAGTTGTCTATGTTACTTCTAAGAATTCAATGTATCCTCATACCAAGTTTCATCAAAATCGGTCCAGTTGTTTCGGAGCCTATTCGTTACAAACAAAACAACTTTCCTTTTTATTATATTATTAGTGTAGATTTAAAACATTAGCTCAACCCTGTAGTTATCCCCTTTTCTGTCACTTGAGAATATTAGGATAAAAGTTGTCTATGTTACTTCTAAGAATTCAATGTATCCTCATACCAAGTTTCATCAAAATCCGTCCAGTAGTTTCGAAGCCTATTTGTTACAAACAAAAAGAAGAAAAATATTTCCTCATTATAATGTTAGTGCATTCTAAGAATGATCAGATTAATTAATTAATTCAAATTAGATTAATTAAATCTGATGAATTGTGATGGATGTGTTGAGTAACGAGGATGGATAAAATAAGGAATGAGTATATTAGAGGAAGTATGACAGAAAAAGTAAAAGGGAACCGTTGGTATGGACTTGTGATGAGAAGAGAAGAGACGCATGTGACTAGAAGCGTGATGAGTATGAAAGTAGAGGAATGGAGAGGAAGAGGACGACCTAAGAAAAGATGGATGGACTGCGTGAGACAAGACATGGGAGAGATGGATGTGAACGGAAAAAGAAGACATACTGCGCCGACCCCAAATAAATTGGGATAAGGGCAGGAAGACGATGATGCATTCTAAGAATGATAATTCGTGTTTAAGTTTAATTAGTGAATTACATTATTGTGTTTTACTAACACTTATAAATGTAAAAGGCGCTGTGTAAATATGTTCTAAATAACTTATTTATTCTTTGTTATAGGGTAAAGAAAATGGTTCTATTCAAGGCATTGGACTGACGTTCCAAAGGGTGCACCTTGATAATTGTTACGGTAAACGGGACATCGCTAATTGGTATCCACTTGGTGATGGTCAGGTAAGCTTTTATATAAAACCCGCTACCATTCACTCCCACGAACAAAGTCCCAATTCCGGGGGAAAATCGGGGTAGAAGTAGCCAATATGTTCAGGGGCTCCAAGCATCTACATACCAAGTTTAAGGTGGTCGCAGATTAATCAGAGCCGAACGAATCGAATTTTTGCCGTCCACGGGAAAAGGTACCCTATTGTAATAGAGATAAGGTACCTACATTTATATTTCCGATGACATCATCAGAGTCGACCGCATTGTCAGAGGCGGCCGACTCTGAAACATAAATGTAGGTACCTTATCTCTATTACAATAAGGTACCTTTTCCCGTGGACGGCAAAAATTCGATTCGTTCGGCTCTGATCAATCTGCGACCACCTTTAATCGCCATCGGTTTCTTATAATTGAATCTGACAATTTGACAACCTCTATGGCGTGACGGCATAACTCCCACGTGCTGGAGAAGGTAGTGGGTTCGATTCTCGCTGAAGTTGTAGCTGCTGTAATTTTTGGAACGAAAGTTCCTTATCGCGCGTTGCGAAAGGGGGCTAGACGGAAAAAATTAAGACTAAAAGTTGTAACGACACTTTTTGCATAGAAAGCAAGCCAGTTATTTTCGTTTCGTCTTTTTATTTCGCATTCAACAGTGTGGTGTCGCGACGATTATTTACAAAAAAACCCTCACCAATGTCGGGTTGTTTTTTTTTTCTTCTAAAAAAAAGTATATAGGTAACTATTCTATCCGTAGTCTAGCTACAAGCCTAGTTGCTAATAAATTTCGTAGTTCTTAGTTACGCTCACATCTGAATGTTTGAGTTACATCATTTTTTTACCCGTGAGATCCTGTAATTGGCTTTGTGTTGTTACACTATCTTCTATAATATAAAAATCAATTGCTGTTCGTTAGTCTGGCTAAAACTCGAGAACGGCTGGACCGATTTGGCCAATTCTTTTTTTGTTGTGTTTGTTGTAGTCCAGGGAAGGTTTAAACGGTGAGTACTTACGCGGGTGAAACCGCGGGGCGCAGCTAGTGTTTTATAAGTATACAATGTGTTTCAGCGAAGGGGGTTTTAATACGAAAGGGGGTTGTTCTAGACGAGACGTCGATCAACTTTCTACGACTTTAGGAAATTCGAACTTTTTTTTGGATAATTCTGAGGGAATTTTTACTTGAAAATCAGCTGTTTCATACAAAAACTTCGAACGACGTGTTCGAATTTTTAAAAGTCGTAGAACAAAAGTTGTTCGTTTAGACGTCTACAACAACCTCCTTTCACTCCTGAAACACTTTGTATAATAGCTGTGGATCTCCGAATAAATAATATTGCATTGTCATCGGTCTTTGAAAAGTGTGCAAAGTTTGAATTAAATCTGATCGGTCTAAGTAGGGCAAAATCGAGCCTAAAAGAATCGGTTACATACAAACAAGCAAACATACAGGTGAAACTAATAAAGGCGTGTTAATAAATAAATAAATATTTATTATTTTTTATTTTCAGGTACAACTGTCAGATTTCGTAGACGCTCCACCAGATAAGATGTACGAAAGTACATTAACGTTCACAACACTGCACAAACCACTCCCCGAAGGCGTCCTAACCCTTTGCCCGATGGAAATAAGATCGGTATTCGTTAACCAAACCATTAAACACGGTTGAACTAACATTTAAGTAGTAATGGACTGAATTGTGGCTTCGGCCGTGAAAGTGTTATAATACTTGGCCGTTGATTGGACCATAATAGGATACGACGTGGAAGGCATCGCGTGTTGTGTAACTAAAGTCGCGTATGGTATATTTACAATCGCGTATTCCATAGTTACAGTCGCGTATTATGCTAGAACTAAACTTGATCTACAATATCCCACTTATGATCTTTTCGTTCATCAAATGGACTAAAATAACGTTTCAACTGTTTGTAATAATGTTAAATCCTTAGAAAAACTTGTCAGTTTTGTTCATTGCCCGTCATACCATTCGCCATATCAGTAGTAACATGGGCGAAAAAAAAATCCAGAAGGCTGAAAAGTTTTATCTGCCCGTGTCACTAAATCAGTCCATTTGATAAATAAATGCATGGATTTATAGAAAGACATTTTTCCCCCTTCTTACATTTTATTTGACAGCTAGACTGTTTTCATACGCCTTACCTCTGTGATGCAATCTGCAACGCAGAAGCTTGGGGTTCGATTACCCCCTCGGAACAAATATTTGTATTATTTGCAGATTCTATATTTGTTCTTGGTCTGGGTATTTCTGCATTTATTTACAAAAAATCATATTACATGCCTAGTTTGGGTCTAGATGGCGTTATGTGCAATATTATACAATATTTATTTATTTGTCTCATATCACGGGGTTATGGAGCCCCGGACCTTTGGAAGGCGTGCGTGCAGCTGAAGCCAACACGTAGAGGCCCTTTACAATAAAGTTTTATATCAAATATATGATGATGACATATCCCTGGCTGCACTATAAAATGCAGGCAAGGACAACCTCCGGTTTGGATAGAACTATTGATAAACTACAAAAGGAAACTACTTAAGCTTTTGTTATGGGATTGAAGTGGACTTGATACTGGGAACTATGGATCCTGTGGCCTGTCGTGATAATGTCTAACAAATGCGCAACCACTCCTTTGGGTCGCGCAGTCTTGTAAAAATGGCACCCGGAGACTTGACAATTTTCAGACTGGGCCACACTAATTAGCTGAGCAAATTGTTTGTAATAAATTTGTACATCTCAGGTGCATATAACAAACATATTTGTTGTAGTTCTAACTTAATTTTCGGGCAAAATAATCACGTGGACACGTTAAACAAGATATAATGATAAACCAAACATATTTGCATTTATAAAGCCGTATAATCTATTAAAAAGTGATAAGCAAGCATATTACTAACCATTTCGTAGTTACAAATTGAATGGATGTGCAATTTTATGGTAATACTCTATTACACGAATTTTTTTATGTAGGAAAAAGCTAATAATCAGACTGTCATGATTTTTAACAGCTTCAAAAATGCAGTTTGATTATTAACTTTAAAAAACTTATCCTCTATTGTAAACAATACGATAAGCAACTGTAATTAATTATTACCTATGTATACTTTAAAATAGACTGCACGTAGTGTTAAAATAATAAATGAACTCTTGCAATTACAATAGCGCGTTATATGTGAATTGGCCGGTCGAAAGTAATAGCGAAAAGTAGGTGTCCGACTCTCCTTACAATTACAATAATTGTAATCGGAAGTTTTACCTGGAAACGGCTATGTAGCAAAAACTATGATCTATTTCATAATTAAATAAATTTAACGGATATAATCGCGTTTTATTTGAAACCTGTCGTTGAAACGCGATCCGTTAAATTACTTTCATTATGAGATCAAGTCGCGCAAAACCTTAGAAAATACAATCCATTTATTAATCAAATTGCTGACCAAACTGATATTTCATTTCTACGAAAAACTTAATCAAAAACGATTCATCCGTTCGGGAGCTACGATGCCACAGACAGACAAACAAATAGACACATCAAACCAGGCCATCCATTCCGACCATAAAAAACCGGAAAATCTATTATTCTTTCCAAAAAATTATATAACAGGCATAATCTTTAACCCTGACCCAAGAAGAGGATTAATCAACCAAAAAATTATGTTAAGAGGAAAGGGGTACCGGGGGCTGTCTCCATACAAACTATTACAAACGTAGTCGACTGTTTTCTCCCTGGATAATGACACTAGAGCAAATATTTTTGGTGCATAAAACTTATAACTGCCATGCCCTTGACCATGCATGCATATATTTTTTAATCTTAATTTCTATGATAATTAAAAAATAATAATAAAAATAGCGGCATAGTCATGGCAGTTATAGGTTTTATGGCACAAACATATTTGTGCTAGTGTCATTATCCAGGGAGGAAACAGTCGACTACGTTTGTATGGAAGAACCCTTTCACCTTAAGAAACAAAAATTGTAATTGATAAGTCCATTTGATTAAAAAACGAGATGATTGCAGCTTTCTCCCTTACTACCTGCGTAAATTCAGTCGCTACAACTTTAGACCGGCCAATATCTCTTGCGCCTATTTGATTTATACCTATGTATATAAGATTGTGTGCTTCGATATTTTTATTTAATTACAGTGATTTAGTTTACCCGTCCTTTGTTACTTAGTTATTTATAAGTATGTCTTCTAAATATATTAAAAACTTTAGTAAAAATGCGTTTTGACACTTTCGCTCGCCTGTCATCTGTAAAAGTGCGAAAGTGAGAAAACACTTTTTTAAGATTGGGGAATTATTTTGAGATGGATCTCATGTAAATCAGTTTATACCGTATGGTGTAGTTATTAAAGGCGAGTTTCATTTAATTGTTTAGTTAAATTATGCGTATAAATAAAGTGTATGTAATTATTATCTAGATTGGTTAATAAACTTTTTAAACTCACACGATTTGTATTCATAGTAATTATTTTCCCGGGTCTTAATCGCGTATTTTTTGTATTTTTTGTCGAGGTAAGAGAAATAAAAACAAAAAATACGCGATTAAGACCCGGGAAAATAATTACTATAGATTGGTTAAATTCCTAATTCTCAATTGCAATGATAAGCAAAATAATTAGGGATTCACTGACACATAACTTTGTTTAAACCTTATGTACAGACGGCAACTAAAGTGGAGGCCCTAGATTTCTAAAATTGCTATTATGAGATTTTTTTTCGAACTTTTAACTTAATTTTTTTTTTGAATTGATGATGAAATGAATTTAGTTATTAAATAATATTAATATAATAGCAATTTCAAAAATAAGGTGAACCTTCACGTCTATTATTTTAGGGCACCTCTTTTATTTGAGGAATAAAAAATCGGCCCCTGACTGATGACAACGCACAACCTAGAAGTCTAGGAAATTTTGCAGTTTCCTTATGTGTCGATGATATTAAACTTGCTAAGGGATTTGTGGAAATTCATATTGAATTATGTACGAGTTACTTGTGTGATATAATTTATTATTCGCATTGTAATAATCCGTGTATTTTCATTGAATAATAAATATCTTATCATTCTGGGACCTTTTTAGTTTTATTTTAATATACTAGCAGCTACCCCCAGTTTCACACGGGTGTATATTGTATATCACTATTTCCATGGAAATACAAAATGGAAGAAGCGAGCGTTTTTTTCCAAATAATATCCCATTATTTCCATTACGGCAAAAAAACATTCATTACCCACCGCACTACCAGTCGACACTACCGGTAGTGTCGTAGGGATTTTTTTCCCTTCTACACTACTCGCCAGTAGTGTTAACATCTCCGTGCATATACCAGCTCAGTCAACCATTTGCTCTATAAAATAGTCGTTGGTCTGTAAAAAGTACTAGGCAATCAGAAGTCAGTAGACGGTATAAAATCACACTTATACCGTTATCTCTCTCTTTAATTTTTCTCTTTCCTTTATCGTGTAAATTGTTTAATAGTAATTGATCTGTAAGTACTAGGCTATCAGAAGTCAGTAGAAGGTATAAAATCACATTTATAAGGCTATCTCTCTCTTTCTTCAACTGCTCTCTTTCCGTTACCGTGTAAATTGTTTTAATAGTAATTTGGTCTGTAAGTACCAGGCAATCAGAACTCAGTAGAGGGTATCCTACAAAAAAACTGTCAGATATCTAATGTGAAATCATGCTCGAGTTAATTGAATTATTTTTCCAGTTTTATTAGGGTTCCGTACCTAAAGGGTTAAAACGGGACCCTATTACTAAGACTTCGCTGTCCGTCCGTCTGTCACCAGGCTGTATCTCATGAACTATGATAGCTAGAAAGTTGAAATTTTCACAGTTGTTGCCGCTATAACATCAAAATATACTAAAAACAGGAAAAGTAAATATTTTGTGAGTATGTTTTTAAGAATTTTAGATTATTTTCTTGTTTACAGTTTTTTTAGGCAATACATTTTTTGTTCATATACTCCCAAAAGGACAGGCACTTGCGCCGCTCATAAACTATGTTAGGTCGAACATATTTACAGAAAAACAATTTGTCACAATAAAATTATTATTTTAATCAATTAAAAACAACTGGACAAAACAAAACAATGATAAAACGTTAACAACTTAAATCATACACAGCCAATTATTTATAACAATTATTTCAAATTAAATTACAAAGGCAGTTACAATGACACCATTATTCTGTATAATTAATCACATGAAGTATAGTCAGTAGGAAATGCACAATAATCATACAGTAGGTAAGGCTACGTACGCACTATGCGACTAGCCGCGGATGCGGTTGCGATAGCGGCTTACCGCGTGACGGATAGCCGTGACCGCAACGTGCGGTTGAGAAACCGTTTTTAAAGAAAATTAGTTAATATTCAGAGGAAAGGGTACCGGGGGCTCTTTCCATACAAACTATTACAATCGTAGTCGACTGTTTTCTTCCTGGATAATGACACTAGAGCAAATATTATTGGTGCATAAAACTTATAACTGCCTTTACCAGGCAGTGGTATTTTTTGTTTATTTTTTAATTTTTTAATCTTAATTTCTATGATAATTAGTAAATAAAAAAAAACCAAAACATAGGGGCATAGTCATGGCAGTTATAGGTTTTATGGCACAAAAATATTTGTGCTAGTGTCATTATCCAGGGAGGAAACAGTCGACTACGTTTGTATGGAGAGAGCGCAGGTACCCTTTCTCCTTAAGGACTCTGTTGATCGTAACGCTTGGTGCGTATAGCAACTAGTCTGTCAGCCGTAGTTCGATTGTACAACAGCCGCATCGCAGTGCGTATAGTACGATTTTATCTAACATATTTTTGGTTGCAGCCAACCGGACGACTGATCCGGCCGAACCGCATAGTGCGTACGTACCCTAAATCCAACAACAGCCGTTCAAAAGTACTTTTTTTTTACAAATGATAGGTCAGCGTTTGACTACTATCACACCTGCATGATGGTAGGTGACGATGCGGCCTAAGATGTAGCACGCTTTCCTAGAAAATACCTATGCACTCGCGACTTGACAGCTAGCAGCAGCAGCAGCCACATTACCAATTAGCTGAACCCCACGTGACCCAAAGCTCACTCGCAAATCTGTAAAAAATATAGTATTTACCTATTTTGTTATTTTTTTATATTGTATTTTGTATTGTATAGTATATTGTTAAAAAAAACAGAATCAGGTAACATTACTTTACATCCTTATAGATTTGCGAGTGAGCTTTAGGTCACGTGGGGTTCAGCTAATTGGTAATGTGACTGTACATCATTACCATACGAGGGTCAAATAATTTTGCTGCTGACTACTTAATTAAAATGGCATTTGTCGATAGCATTCTTATTTTAGGAAATACTTTAAGTAAAATCTATTCGGCCGCGTAACTCAGTTGGGTGAGCACAATTTTACGAAAATTATTTTACAAATATTTCCTAAAATGATGTTCATAAAATTAATGTAAACAAGAATTTAAATACTTAATATAAATTAATACATTTACATAATACAAGCTTCATTCTATATTCCATTGTAATGTGAATACATAATTACAGCTATAAATAGCTCATCTATTTATAAACTTAATAAACTACCACGATTTGTAATAATTTAAAAATTAATTATTTGGTAAAAATAAGGAAAACTACTTAAAACAGGTCTATATTATAAATATTTGTTTATTGACAGTTTGAACAACAATTCATGTGTTTATTTTCTTGTTTACTAATATCAAAGTTTAAAAAAAACTTCTTTTTTCTCTCTTTTACTTCGAAGTTTCGACAATGTTACAATAGTCATGGTTGCGAGGAGACTGGACTGGTACTCGACCTACCCTCAACTATCAGCATGGGATGACAACGTTCGCCACTGCTACAGTCTCCTCGCGAATATGACTATTGTAGCATAGTAGAAACGTCGAGGTAAGATAAAGAAAAACAAAATAAGCTATGTAAACCAAATATTCCCTCTCTATTTATAACTGTAATTATGTTATTTACATTATTAACTAAATCTACTATCCCCACGGTTTTATACCCGTTTAATTCCCTGATATAACGGGAAAAAATTAGCCTATACCTACCTATTAATATCCAAGATTCAAGGTATCCCTCCCTCATATCATAGAAGTCTAAATCTCACAAGCTTACAAACTTTACTCCCATAATCATATTACATTTAATAAGCCGTCTTTAGATAAAATGTGCTTCTTATCCTACTAATATTCTAAATGTGAAAGTTTCAGTGTTAGTTTGTATATTTTTTTATGGTTTTGCACGGCTTGTGCATAAAGCCAGTATAAAATGAAATTAACTTCAAATAATGACTGCAGAGCCTGCGGCGAATGCGACGTCTTAGCAGCGAAGCGTATGAGCCTCCTTGGGAATGCGTATCCCAAACCGGAGGAATATAGGTTTCTTCCTCTCAGTGGGATCACCGCGTTAATCGACCACTTCTTCAAAGAGTACGAAACATCAAGGTAGGGGTAAACACAAAAGATCCCATTGGGTTGAAGTGTTGCTGGCAATTTGTCAGCCCCCAATATATAGGATAAGATATAAGATAAGAAAAGCCAGTATCAGTAATACTTTGTATCAAATTATGGCCAATTATGGGCTGTGTTTCAAAATAGTCAAAGTCACAGTTTGTCAAGTCAGGGGTTATAGTAAAGCTGTGGCTACTTTGCTATAACCTTATAGGAGATTTTGGAGGCAACGAGAAAACTCCATGTTTTACACTGATTTTTACTTTCACTACACTTGACTTCACTTCACGAAACTAAGTTGGATAATATTCCACCAGAATTATACAATTCAATCCGTTTGCCACTAAGTTTCATGTAAATAAAACTGCAGCAACACATGTTGTTGGCTCGTTCCCGACAAAAACTATTCGTATGTTTGTTACTTCTTCACGCAAAAACTACTGGACCGAGTGCTACTTATAGCCAATGGGATCGGGATTTACGCGGGCGAAACCGCGGGGCGCAGCAAGTTTTAACTAAACAAGGCTTATTAAATGTGTATGAATTAGAGTGTCTCTAATATTAATATTATACGGCGCTATATCGCTATGTTAAAAATAATAAAACAAAACCAGAAGTAAATAGAAAAGGTAATTAAAAATACTGATTACTTTTTATGACTTAGCATTTTCAGGTATACGGTAACTTGTCTACAAATCAAATAATGATGGCAAGGCATATATAATACATTGCTTGAGGATATATTATTCAAATAGAAAAAAAAATATTAAGAATTCTTTGTTTTTTTTTCTAGATTACAATAAAATTGATCGTATTTCGTGAACTAGATGCCGGAAAAGGGTCAAAGCATTTAAAGCCACGTGTTTTTTATATTCTTCATCAGCATCTGACGCCATTACACAAGGAACTTCAAGAATAAAACCTCCTTGCAAACAAGTAATTTTCGAAGTTTTGCCATTATCGTTGTTTAATATAATTAGCGCTCAAGATTCGTACCAATAAGTATACCTACAAATATTTTTTATGAAGAAAAATGCATATTATACTAAAATACCACCACGGCAAGATGTGAACTAGCGACCTTATGTTCTTCCTGCACGCCACAGGTGAAAAAAATCTAATAATATTTTTGTAACGATATGCATTTTTCTTATGAGAAATATTTCTGAATATTTCTGAGAAATAAATGCCGAGTGTAGGTTACATATTTAAAATAATAAAAGTTATACCTACTGTAATGACTTACCTAACCTAACAAACGTTTTATATCTTATTTTATACTGAGCCAAGTAAAATTAGCCCCCATATTAAAAACTCTACTATGAGTTTTGATAATATTCGTTAAACGTTGGGCTTGTCATCGTTGGCTGTTATTTTATTAATTTGAAGCTTCAATTTAACTTGCAATGAATGCCAAATTTTGAAAGCTGAATTGTTGCATGTTTGTGACAATTCATTTTTATTTTCCTCATTGCCCCTATGAACCAAAAATTTCGCACGTTTCTGTAGATATAACCCGGTCCTTTCTATAAGGAGTTTCTAAGGTCTTTGGTAAAATTCAGTAATATTTATAGCCTAGATTTCGCACTGTCATTGTATATTACAATATTATTTCTATCAAAGTGAACTGGTAACACAGGTAATACTGTATTGACTAGACGACTGCACTCCTCTATTGACTCCGTTGCTTCGTATATTTGTTCTTCTTGGCTGAAATCAATAATTTATGTTATTGATGTGAAAACATTTTTTTAGCGCGGTACGCATATTTTTAGTTAAGATAAATCTCTGAACTTGCGAGACCGTTGCGAGACGCGGCTACAGTGGTTTTGTAGTTGTTTATTAAAGATTTTTTTTTACAGTTTTTTTTTAATTCCTTAGTTTTTTTTTATGAGTTTTCAAGTGGAAACCGGTAGTAAGGCTTTTGTCGGTTTTTCTTTTATCTAATTCCCACAATACAAACTTTTGCAACCTTTTTTGTTGATTTTTCAACCTTTATCTACTGTACACTTCAAAAATATTTTTCAATTTTTCTTTGTTTGTAACGAATAGGCTACGAAACTAATTAACCGATTTTGATGAAACTTGGAATGAGGATACATTGATTCAGTAGAAGTAATATAGGCTACTTTTTATCCCGATATTCCCACGGGATAAGGAGTTACGCGGGTGAAACCGCAGAGCGCTGTTAGTTTTTTACTATAAACCACTTAATTATGTAATATAACTTACGATTTAACTCTGTTCAGCGCTCTGGCCGCAACGAGTCCTTGTAAACAGTTCCCTATAGCCTCTAAGCTAAGGCAATAAGGGTGTGTTTTGCTTGCTTCTATCCGTTGCTGTATCAACTTCAGAGCTAACTTTTGCTCGCATTTTCCTTTCTGAAAATGTCAATAAAGGTACCTTATAAACAAAACTATTATGATTCGGTGTTTACGTAGGGTATCCACAAACTTCACACTGCAAATTTCTATTTGATTTTGTTATGTAAAATCATAAATTAAAGTAAAAATTAATAATCATTGGGGCGATCAGGGGCACTACATTTGGCAATTCTAGTTGCCTTCCTTATTTTTTTGGTCAAGAGTGAGTTGTCCATTAATTAAATGTCAACCGGAATGCCATACCAATATCCCTTCTTCCTTAATATTACAGATTTTAGTATGTATGTACTAACATAATATGGAGATAAAAAGAGGACTATGGTACTCCCAATATACCTTCATACCGAGTTTCGTTAAAATCCAGGTCCAGTAGTTTCAGAGCCATTTTATTACAAGTTATACATTACAAAAAAAATCCTTTTAAAAATATTAATGTACAAAAAAATTTGGTGTGTTTGTTAATTAGTATGTTACTCTTTTACGCAAAACCTACTAAATTAATTGTGATGGAACTTGGTATGGAGATAGCTTGACAATATTATATATAGGTTACTCTTTAACCCGCTCCCAAGTTTCTGCAGATGAAACCGTAAAGCGCACAAAATAGTACTTAAAATGAACAAACCTCTTTCATAACCTCACTACAATGCATCAATGTCACGAGTGCTGGCCACACTGTCCACATCAACAGGAACACCAGCTTCTCATCCTCATTGACCGCCGAGTACGACGTACCATTGTATGATATCACACGATTTTGAACACAGTAATCTATGGCATTTGATAATGTCTGAGGGAATAATGAAAATATTTTCAAACAAACTCTCCAAGATTTAAATTTTTGTTATTTGCATAAACCTGCATAGAAATCTATACATATAAAAGAGACAAAGGCTCATCAAGATTTCTCTGAAACTACATAAGCTATCCCCCTTATTCCAAAACGAAGTCTAAAAATTAAACTACGTTTTAGTGAGATTAAAACCATGGACTTAGATAAACGTTATTATAAAAAGAAGTTTACCGCTAAAACCAGGTTTGTCTGTCCTGTCAAAGATAAACTGCCGAGCACCCTAGTTTAACTATACTTAGACCGAAGTTTCTAACCTCAAAAAATTAAATTCTGACGTTCACCTTTTCCTCGTTACTCCAATTCTCGCTCCTTTTTAGGGTACCATACCCAAAGGGTAAAAACGGGGCCCTCTTACTAAGACTTCGCTATCCGTCCGTCTTCTGTCCGTCACCAAGCTCTATCTCAAGAACCGTGATAGCTAGAGAGTTGAAATTTTCACAGATTTTAACAACATATTACCTAAACCTACTAAAAACATAAATAAGTAAATATTTTTAGTACGTACTTATGTTCAAAGAGGATATAATCACTACATTTTCTTATGTTTTTGAGAAATTTAGGTTATTTTCATGTTTACTATTTTTTAGGTAATGTTTTTTTTTATACTTCTAAAGGGGCAGGCAAAAGGCTTAAAGGCTTAACTCGAGCCGCGTTCCGATATACGCTACATAAATTGATGTATTTAAATACAATAACGTAATCGCGAACATAGAATAACAAATACAAGTCACACTATTTCACAATAATTGAACACACAATTTATATTTTTATCACTTTAATAAGTTATTAATATTTACTCACTTGCCACCATTTTGTGAAAAGGAACGGTGTTTCGAACGCTGAACGAACAAAAGAATGGTTTGTTTCGAGTTTGCTATCTATTGTCTATGGTTGCGACTAAAACCAGGGATCTTCTGGTCCTTGGTCTATTTACTTTTTGTAATAAGAATCAATTCTAAACCAAAACTAACACAAAAACCTAGATCTTTTAGTACAGGTTTAAACTATGGTTTTGCAGTTTTTTTGTAATAAGAGGGATAAGTTTAAAGCGTAAAAATATTTTTTGGAAATTAAACTTAGGTACCCCTTACCTAAGTCTAATTTCCAAAAAATATTTTTTAAACTTGCTAGGTCTACTGTTCCTGGGAAAATCGGTGGTGACAAACGGACAGATGCACAAGAGAGTGATCTTGTAAGGGTTCCTTTTTTTACCTTTTAAGGAACGGAACCCTAAAAAGGTAGACAAACCTAATTAAGTATGGCTTAAATATTTATTATATTTTATCTATATTTGTGGCTAATTACCTAAGCCTATATAAATAAAAGATAAAAATGTATATCTATGCTCTATCAATTACCAGAGATAGGTATATTGAAATCAAATGATAAGAATTTTACTTACATTTTGTTCAGCCTTTTCTATGTGGAAGAATTCGTGACTCAATAGTTTCCTTAATTTTCTATAATCGTCAGTCAATTTCTCTGAAAAAATTATTAATTATGACATTTTTTTTGTCAAAGCGAAGCGTGATTCAAGAGTGTTTTATACCGCGTACTTCATTACATAGTATAAATAAAGTCACTTTCAGCTGTCTGTCCCTATGTAGGCTTAGATCTTTAAAACTACGCAACGGATTTTGATGCGTTTTTTTTTAATAGATAGAGTGATTCAAGATGAAGGTTTATATGTATAATACATGCATAATATAGCCGTG
This sequence comes from Idaea aversata, assembly GCA_907269075.1. NCBI lineage: Eukaryota > Metazoa > Arthropoda > Insecta > Lepidoptera > Geometridae > Idaea > Idaea aversata. The sequence goes on from OU026100.1 coordinate 6,256,379, forward strand.
CGAAGCTGGAGCGGGTCGCTAGTATCTTTATAAACAGCGAATGCCAGAACCGACTTTATTTTACTTGGTTAGGGCAGCGTGTATATTTTTTTGAAATTACAAATACAAATATATTTATTGAAACTCATTTTACATATTAAACTAAGCACTAAATATTAAACAGGATTAAAATAACACATATTGACGACCCAGTTGGCACAATGGTCACCATGCCGGACTGCCAAACACAGGGTTGCGGGTTCGATTCCCGCCACAGACAAGTATTTATGCTTAGATATTTATCTGTGGTCTGGTTGTTTCTATGTATTATAAGTATATATTTACAAAAGAAAAGTATATAAGTAGTATATCCGTTGTCTAGCACCCATAACACAAGTCTAGTTACTTAGCTTGGGGCTAGATGGCGATGTGTGGAGTGTCCTGCAATATTTATTTATTTATTTATTATATGCCAATTATCTTCAATCAAATGGTATCAGTATTTTGTATTATAACATTAGAACTTGCCTATAAATATCTGTCTCAGATTAAAATTGCAACCATGCAATTTTATGTTAAGTTTTTCTAGTAGGTACTGTCTGACCATTTTCTATGTCCATGCGGCAAAGAAAACGCGCGCGCAGATCTTACAATATTAGAATTTTTAAATTGTATGAGAATGAATAGACAAAAGTCGTAGAACAAATAATACCTATTCGTTTTGATGTGGAGACTTACCTCCCGCAGATTTATTTCTCTTACCTCGACGTTTCGACTATGTTGTAATAGTCGCGAGGAGACACAAAACAACAAATACAAATCGTGTGATTTTAAAAAGTTTTTTGGAATCCTATAACCCAATATATTTTGCTCTCCCTATTAAATAATATCTTACCTTGATCGACAATCCCTGTGTGTACAATAAGGCACACTATGGCAGGCGGTACTACGTAATGTAATATCGGATTCACGTACAATTGTAACTGTATTATAGGTATTGCTGTTGACATCGTTTCACTGCTCAATATGTGACCTGGAACAAACAATTGCATTGGAAAAAACAAGTTGACGACCTTTGTTGGGCGTCTGGCACCCGTCTGCGACGCAGAAAGTTGTGGATTCAATTTCCAACACAAACAAATATTTATATACAGATATTTGTTTCAGTAAGTATGAATATTAAGTACCTATATTTTCCATTGTATATCCATTGTCTAGCACCCATAACACAAGCCTAGTTGCTTAGCTTGGGGCTGGATAGAGCTGTGTAAAGTGTTCTACAATATATTTTTTTATTAATTTAGAAGTAAGTATATTATTATTAGTCTATTCCCAAGTAACACATTTGGTAACAAATAGCTTGCATATAGTATTTTTTTGGAACCTTTAGTAATAAAATCCACCTTGATTAAGTTCTATATAGGTGGTTAGAACCTATATGCAACCTATATATTACCAAAGGGAGAAAAATTGCAACTCATTTATAGTTGCAGAAGCGTTGCATAAGAGTTCGAATTGTTACCCTGAGTGGTACTTGGAACTAACGGTGCAAATTGCGCGCTGTGAATGAATGATTGAACGATAAAGCGATACATTCATTCGTTGAGTGATTAATTTGTCATAACTAGTCTTATTTTCGGCGGAGATAAACGAAAAACGGTGTGCTTTGTTCTATTGTGTTCATTGTGACAGCCATATTGCATCTATTTGGTGAGTATTAAAAATGTACGTGTAAACCGCAGCATAATATCATGGAGCCCTTGCAAATGGTTTTTTATCGTGAAACCATGGTATATTTACTTAGTAAATTTTGATGCGCCTACAATTTAATCAAAAAATATCAAAAAATATATGCTGATCAAATAAATAAGATAATACTTTACAACAATTTGGTTGTTAAAAACCTAACATTATAGTTTCACAAAAAGTATAATGTCAACAACAGTTATTAAAACTTATTTTGTTAAATGTTATTGTAATAAAATACCATTAAACAAAATGCTTTTCAAGGTTATTATTTTTAAACATGGCGATTTAAAGTAGACCTTTTAGTTCTTATTTTCACTCATTTGTTACCTTATTGGAACTCTTAAGCCCAAAAATCACTCATTAGTACCTAGTAGTGATATTTTTCACTTCACAGGTCTTGCTGTCTCTACTTTGAATTGGGGATCCTCAAGACGGGTACAAAACCCATTGTGAAGGTTAATAAAGTAAAAAAAAAGTAAAATTTACTTAACTTGTAAAGTCGAGGACTGTCTGTACAACTGTTTGTGCAACTGTCTGTTGTCTGTGCAACTGTCTGTTGTCTGTGCAACTGTCTGTTGTCTGTGCAACTGTCTGTACAACTGTCTGTCACTGACTGGTACTGTCTGAAACTGTCTGGTACTGTCTGGTACTGTCTGGTACTGTCTGGTACTGTCTGGTACTGTCTGGTACTGTCTGGTACTGTCTGGTACTGTCTGGTACTGTCTGGTACTGTCTGGTACTGTCTGGTACTGTCTGGTACTGTCTGGTACTGTCTGGTACTGTCTGGTACTGTCTGGTACTGTCTGGTACTGTCTGGTACTGTCTGGTACTGTCTGGTACTGTCTGGTACTGTCTGGTACTGTCTGGTACTGTCTGGTACTGTCTGGTACTGTCTGGTACTGTCTGGTACTGTCTGGTACTGTCTGGTACTGTCTGGTACTGTCTGGTACTGTCTGGTACTGTCTGGTACTGTCTGGTACTGTCTGGTACTGTCTGGTACTGTCTGGTACTGTCTGGTACTGTCTGGTACTGTCTGGTACTGTCTGGTACTGTCTGGTACTGTCTGGTACTGTCTGGTACTGTCTGGTACTGTCTGGTACTGTCTGGTACTGTCTGGTACTGTCTGGTACTGTCTGGTACTGTCTGGTACTGTCTGGTACTGTCTGGTACTGTCTGGTACTGTCTGGTACGGTCTGGTACGGTCTGGTACTGTCTGGTACTGTCTGGTACTGTCTGGTACTGTCTGGTACTGTCTGGTACTGTCTGGTACAGTCTGGCACCGTCTGGCACCGTCTGGCACCGTCTGGCACCGTCTGGCACTGTCTGGCACTGTCTGGCACTGTTTGGAACTGTCTGACACTATCTGTAACTGTCTGGAATGAAACTAATGTACGGAACCCTCAGCGCGTGAGTACGACTCGCACTCGACCCGTTATTATTTTAATTAGATCTTGTGGTTCTAAATGAGAAAAAAATGGAACCGATATACACTTTACAGTGGCATATAAGAGTATATTAGACCTTACAAAGGCAATTACACTAAGGTTCCAAATGAGCTTCAATAATAACTCTTAAGCCACTACAAGTGATAAATAACTCATATATACTACTTATTTAGTACTAAAGGTGCCAAATGAGGGAAAAATACCACCTATTAGGGCACCTTTAGGGGGGATTTTAAGATGTCATATGCCTCTTTGAGTTCTAAAAGAGAGAAAATTAAAACCTTTATGCGCCTATGAGTAATAGATTCGGCTTAATGCTACCATAGGTAATAAAGAAGAAACAAAAATCCCTCTAAAGCAACCATTAGTGATAAGAGTTACTCATTTGCAAATTCGAGTGCTGTTTGCATCTTTAAGTAATACCAAACACTCTTGCATCACTAATATGCTACCTACAGTTGCAAAATAAGTTCCAAAATTCACTAACGTGCTACTTGGGTTATTACTTGAAGGAAAACATGATACTTAACGAGTAAGCGCAACTAAAAATAAACCGGCCAAGTGTGAGTCGGACTCGCGCACCAAGGGTTCCGTACCCACAATTAATATCTCTAAAAACTCTAAAAAATATTGTATGTCAGACGAGGCTGTATTGGTTAAAAGTCTTTTGTCTTCTTTTTTGGAAGTATAATTAACAAAAAAATGTTGCCTAAAAATCATAAACATGAAAAAACCTAAAATTCTTAAAAACATACTAAAAAAATATTTACTTTTTTGTGTTTTTAGTATTTGTTGTTATAGCGGCAACAGAAATAAGTAAGTACATCATCTGTGAAAATTTCAACTCTCTAGCTATCACGGTTCATAAGATAGGTACAGCCTGATGACAGACAGACGGACGGACAGCAAAGTCTTAGTAATAGGGTCCGCTTTTTACCCTTTGGGTACGGACCCCTAAAAAAATAATTATGATTTTTTTCAATACTTAGTGAATTTTTATCGACGCGTGACTCGACGAAATTCTCACGGGAACATTTGTTTTTAATTTATTCACATAATAGATGTTTCCTTATTGATTTTTTAAAAGTAAACTATTTTAATTTTAATATTGTGGGAAAATACGAGTTTTCAGAAAAAATAACTATATAAAACATAATTTTAATGGTTACATAATAAAAACGCGGCTAAAAATCATCACTACATAGTATAAAACAAAGTCGCTTTCTCTGTCCCTATTTCCCTTTGTACGCTTAAGTCTTTAAAACTACGCAACGGATTTTGATGCTGTTTTTTTAATAGATTGAGTGATTCAAGAGGAAGGTTTATATGTATAATACATGCACAATATAGCCGTGCGAAGCCGGGGCGGGTCGCTAGTATATACTAAAATATAAAACTTAATTTTCTTACAATAAATTAAAATTGACCTTGTTGATAATTTTCCAGTAGTTAGTATTTTAATATTTATTTTAAACCGCTTACAATTATCTTTTTTTTGTTTTTCGAAAGAGCGTTATACCGCGCGCAGCGAATGGTGACCTCTGCGGTAAGTGGAAGGGGTATGCGCAGAACTCGATATTTATATGAAAATTGAGTTCTGCGCATACCACTTCTACTATCCATCAGAGGTCACCATTCGCTGCGCTACGTATACTTATTATTAACTAGTTGCGCCTCGCGGTTTCACCCGCGTAAGTCTCGATGCCGTGGGAATATCGGGATAAATAGTAGCCTATGTATTAATCCAGGTCTCCAGCTATCTAGATACCGAGTTTTATCGCAATCGCTCCAGTTGTTGCAGCAGCGTGAAGGAGTCACAAACACACAAACTTTTACATCACTATCACTACATAGAATAAAATAAAGTCACTTTTCGCCGTCCCTATGTCCCTTTGTATGCTTAGATCTTTAAAACTAAGCAACGGATTTTGTTGCGGATTTTTTTATAGATAGAGTGATTAAAGATGAAGGTTTTTAGATATAAAACATGCATAATACAGCCGTGCGAAGCCGGGGCGGGTCGCTAGTTTATAATATTAGCAGGATTGATAAAAAATAGATAGATAGATATTACGTTTATTTGAAATGAAAATTTGAATAAATTTGAATGAAAAACATCTTCATTAATTTGAATTGTCGCACAAAAATGTCCGTGAAGCTCAGTCCATGGCAGTATTGTATTTTTTTCCGGTAAAATTGATTATTGCTTTCGACCATTAGAAAACCATGTTCAATGAGTTATAGATAACATAGTTAGATATGAAAGAAATTGTAATATTTATCTATCATACGATATACGGAGGTGTATTCATTTATAAGATACGATAAATATGTAGTTAATCAAACATCACACGTGGGCACTTCGTAACATCACTATCACAAGCCAAATCTTAACGTTAGTGAATAGTAGGTACTATCAACGTTCAAAAGTCCAAAAGTCCACCGGCACCGTAACGCTTACAATCCTGTGCACTTCGCACTTCGTAACATCACTATCACAAGCCAAATCTTAACGTTAGTGAATAGTAGGTACAATCAACGTTCAAAAGTCCAAAAGTCCACCGGCACCGTAACGTTTACAATCCTGTGCAGTACTATATGAACCTTTAGCAAACTGATAGTGAACTTATGACGCATACTGTATCTACCTATACTGTTACATGTAAAAATGTGAGTTTATTTCTGAACTAGCACAGCATCCTGCGGTTGCCAAGAATCAGCTACTAAGCAGTTAAAATACCCTTATGAAAGAGTTACCTAAAAAGCGGTACCAAGAAAAATTAAAGTTAAGGTAAATTATTTTTTATTTGCCAAGATTTCCTTGCTACGACTCGTACCCAAAGTAAGATTCAACTGTCCGTCCGTCTCTCTGTCACCAGACTTTATCTCATGAACCGTGATAGCTAGACAGGTGAAATTATTACAGATTATGTATTTCTGTTCCCGCTTCACTACATAGTATAAAACAAAGTCGCTTTCTCTGTCCCTATTTCCCTTTGTACGCTTAGATCTTTAAAACTACGCAACGGATTTTGATGCGGTTTTTTTTAATAGATAGAGTGATTCAAGGGGAAGGTTTATATGTATAATACATGCATAATATAGCCGTGCGAAGCCGGAGCGGGTCGCTAGTTATCAATAAATACTAAAAACTGAATATAATAGTACGGAACCCGTAGTACGAATCTCACTTGGTCGGTTTTTTAAAATCTACGACATACCTTTCATTTTCTTTTTCGTTTCACTCGAAATATCAACTTCAGCTTCAGCCACCAACCTCAACCTTTTCTCATTATCAAACTTAAATAATTTCCTATGTATGACTAGTATTCGTTCCACGCTCCCCTTCACATCTTTCTCGAAGACCTTCGCTCCCAATTTTCTTAGAACTTTCATTATCCATTCCACTTCTGTGACTATTTCATTTTCATCCAAAGATTTGCTGTTCATTAAACTCTGCATCAGCACTAAGGCTACAAGATTCGTGATGGTTGCAACTGTACAATCTTGTTGCAGGGTTATTACGTGTTCGGCGACATTTTGGACCCTTTTGAACTGTTCTGGGGTTATTTGCTGTAGGTCGATAGGATTTAGGGTCTCGTTGGAGTGTGTCGTTTCGTTTTGTAAGTAATTCCGTAAAGATATCGGGTCGCCGAGGTTTATGTAGATGTTGCCGAAGTGGTCGTTGAGGCTGCGAAGGGATTTGATTAGGCCCTGTAAATAGAAGTATGAAGCTGAGCAAAAGTTTCCTGTACAGTCGGCTGCATAGTTGCAGACCCACGTAGAGCTCCAAAACGGCTGTTAAAAGAATGTTTTCAACACAAGCAAGATTCTAGACACCTGCTTTAGGTGAAGTTTAAAGTCTTCTAACTCATCAATTAATCAAATTAAAATTATTAGAATTTAAACTTTCCAATAATAGTAACACTATCGAGAGCTGCAATTATGCAGCCGACTGTACATTAAGATACTAGTTTTGCAACTAAAAAGGTGATTTTAATCAAATAGATGAGTCAAAATTTAAAATTCATCTAGTTGAAATTGATAGTTTGTACTGTTAATTATGAACCTTTTCATTTAGTACCCATATTGCAGAAAAAGAAGATTTAAAAAACACCTTAAATTCTGAAATCTACCACCACTATATATTTTTATTTATCTAAGAACACTTGGACTAATGAGACGAATCTAACGATACGTTAATTAAAGAAATTCATCGCGTGGTTTGGAAGATTCGAGGGAATAAAGAACATTACAAACATACAAAGATAGGCCCGAACTAACCCTTTTCTTACAGTTGGGTAAAAAGGTTTCTTTTTCTCAAGGTCAAGAAAAAAAATACCTATAAAAGAGGCACTGATAGGTACAATCAACGGTCAAATGTCTCTGCCCACCGTAACGTTTACAATCCTGTGCAGCACTATTTGAACATTATAACAACGTAACCTGTGGATCGAATCCACCACATCGGTTGGTGTAACGGGTGGCGGCTTATACCACTCGGCCAACTAAAGACATAACTAATAATCACACTGAGTACTTTTTATTCAAGTATTTATGTTTGTGTATACGTGTAACGTCTATTAGAAGAAGGTAGTAAGTCCAATACTTGTTGATAGTATTATTGTAGCAAACTGGTAATTTACTTATGAGCCATACTGTACAGTCACATTACCAATTAACTGAACCCCACGCGACCGAGAGCTCATTCGCATATCTGTAAAAAATATTGTATTTACTTACCTATTTTGTTATTTTTTTATATTGTATTGTATAGTATATTGTGTACAAAAACAGAATCAGGTAACAATACTTTACATTTACAACCTTATAGATTTGCGAGTGAGGTCACATAAGGTTCAGCTAATTGGTAATGTGACTGTACTTGTTATTTTATATTCATCAAATATTAGCACCTGTACGCTGCGCAAGAATAGTTTAGTTTATTTACAAAGTTGAATATGCAAATACTATACCTACCTACATTGTATTCTCAACTCTAGTTTAAGATTATTTGTCTAATAAACACTTATGTAATGTATATTTGTCAAGAAGTACTACAGTTGTTTATTTATCAACCTGGGTTAAGGCTAACACATACCAATTACTTTTTATAACCGACTTCAAAAAAGAAGGAGGTTCTCAATTCGTCGCGTATATGTATATTTTTGATAGAATTTTCGTTCCTACCTGTTCCATACTAGTTTTCATCTTCATAGTTTTCATTTTCAGTTCTAAGTATGGGGAACCTTAAATTTTTTTTATTTTTGTATGAAAATTTTAATGCGGTTCACATAATACATCTACTTACCAAGTTTCAAGAGTATAGTACTTATAGTTTCGGAAAAAAGTGGCTGTGACATACGGCAGACAGACAGACATGACGAATCTATATGGGTTCCGTTTTTTGCCATTTGGCTACGGAACCCTAAAAACCGCATCAAAATCCGTAGCGTAGTTTTGAGATCTAAGCATACATAGGGACAGACAGCGGAAAGTGACTTTGTTTTATATTATGTAATGATTCCCTCATATCTTCCAAACCACTCGATGGTTTTAGATTCGTCTCATTAGTTCAAGTGTTTTTAGATAGTTGACATAAAAATTGTATGTATAATCAACTAATCATAGACGCCAATTTGATCATGCATTTTCTGGTCACAGACATCTTCTTTCTTAAACATATTAAAAAAAAATTAATTAAGGTTTCTATACTCTATTTGTAAATCTAATCTCAAAAATGTAAACAATGGTGTTATCAGAGTAAAAAATACATCAAGCTTTGGTAGTTTTTTTTAGGGAAGTGGAAATTAGGTAAAAAAACAACTATGACCTCAATTTCTAAAAAATACGATTGCAAATAAAAGCAATATGAAATATGATTGTTTATTCTATATAAAATATATTTTTAACAAAGTTACTACAATATTCAAATTTGAATGGTAGTATTTTTTACACACTGGCAACAATTACAGCGCCTTTAAACCTTTACGAAATGGCGTTTCTGTCAATATTTGACATTTCTTTGTTTACATTTTTGATCTAAGTTTTACAAATAGAGTATAGTAATATTGATAGCATACCTGGTTTCTAGTAATATTAACTCACCCCAGTGGATTCCTTCGGTTAAGGTACCCCTAAGTGTTCGTACGCAAAGAGAGTCTGTTCCATGAGCCTGTCATAGCTTATGTTTATGGGGACAATCGTTATATCCGGGACCTCTCGAGCGAAGTATGGTAGCAGAGTCATTGATAGCATACCTGGTTTCTAGTAATATTAACTCACCCCAGTGGATTCCTTAGGTTTAGGTACCCCTAAGTGTTCGTACGCAAAGAGAGTCTGTTCCATGAGCCTGTCATAGCTTATGTTTATGGGGACAATCGTTATATCCGGGACCTCTCGAGCGAAGTATGGTAGCAGAGTCATTGATAGCATACCTGGGGAATTTATTAGGCTTGTCAAAAAGAGGTCAATTTAGATGTTTCGAAGGATGGCAACAGCATCTTTACATTAAAAAAGTTGAAAATCAGGGTAAATTTTGGTACTTACAAGTTTTCGCGAAAATGTTAATTGGCCATATCTTTTTATCTTGTTGACTCAGGACTTTGATTATTATACACTTAATAGGGACTATAGACCTCAGTATCTATACTAATACTAGCTGCCCTCCGCGGTTTCACCCGCGTAACTCCCGATCCCGTGGGAATATCGGGATGTAAGCTATCCTATCTCTCAAGTTGGATCAAACTGCACATGGTGTGCGAATTTTATTATAATCGGTTTAGTGGTTTAGGAGTCCATTGAGGACAAACATTGTGACACGAGATTTATATATATTAAGAAGATATAAAGCTGAAGAGTTTGTTTGAACGCGCTAATCTCAGGAACTGCTGGTCCGAATTGAAAAATTCTTTTTGTGTTGGATAGTCCATTTATCGAGGAAGATTATAGGCTACTTTATATCCCGATATTCCCACGGGATCGGGAGTTACGCGGGTGAAACCGCGGAGCGCAGCTAGTGTGGTATAAATTTCAACTTGCTAGGTTAACCCGTTGCTGATAAAAATCGGAGGTGACACACGGACAGACAGACAAGACAGTGATCTTATAAGGGTTCCTTTTTTACCGTTTGAGGTACGGAACCCTAAAAAGGTAATAAAAAACTGAAAGATGTCTGTGACCAGTAATAATCGAAGAAGTTTGCAATAACGACGAAGTTTGCAAAAGCAGTATGTGCTCATTTAGCAGTCTTTGCCTTCCCTGACAGGGTAAAATTCAGCAAATAGGTTTTAAAAAATATATTCTCTGGACAGAAAACCGAAATATCCTAGAAAAAGGAAGTATTTGGCCGTAGCGCTCCAACTATTTACAAAGCTTTATCAATTCAGTAGTATTTGCATAGAGGTAACAAAAATACTAATACACATACGTTGATATTTATAACTAGCGACCCGCTCCGGCTTCGCACGGCTATATTATGCATGTATTATACATATAAACCTTCCTCTTGAATCACTCTATCTGTTAAAAAAAACCGCATCAAAATCCGTTGCGTAGTTTTAAAGATCTAAGCATACACAGGGAAATAGGGACATAGGGACGGCGAAAAGTGACTTTATTTTATACTATGTAGTGATGATTCAAAGTCTTGAGTGACTGACATATTTATTATCTAGAAACATGTTTGCAGAATGTATTCTTAGTGAAATGTAGGTATCCACTATGAAAACGTTTTTCAAAATTCTACTCTTTTTTCAGCGAAGTTATTATTAATATTTGACCTACCATATTTAGGAGGAAGGCTCTTATTACTGCGACTTCTTGTACCCTCAAGGAAGAACTCGATCGGTGCGCAATAATTGGCGACAACAGTCCTTACGTACTGCCGTAATGTGGCCGCGTATAGAGGCGCGCCGACGATTGTGCGTCGGATGTAGAACGCGCCTGTTTCGCGCATTCGACGTCCTACCACCGCCATTGAATAGAAATCTAGAAGAAGAAGATTAATTAAGTAAAAGTTTAAATAATTATTTTTTGGAACGATAGTTCCTTATTTTAAAGTTATACTTCTTAAGGCACGTTATAAATAATATTGAGTGAAATTTTAAGACACTTAATAACTGTAACACAAAAGTCAAATGTTGCAGTTGCATTACCCAAAAGTAAAACAGGTTGAAGCTGCGAGAGTGGAATTTAAAGATGCGCGCCTATCACTGTAACATCCGCATGTTACAGTGTCAGTAGCAAAAGGTTGTAGCTGCCCGCAAAATATATATCGGACGGAAGGACGGAGAGACAGACGGACGTATAACTTCTTACGCGCGTACAATAAGTACATGCATTTAATTGTTATATTTTATTACTTTGTTATTTTCAGAAAATAAACGAATATTAACTAATATTTATTAAGAGCGTAAACGGGAATTACTTTCCCTGAATATATTTTCATCTGAAAAGCCAGATATTTAGAACATTTCAGAATAATTGATGTTTTTTTTGTTATGAGAGTAGAAATTATAAATGAGATGAGAATTAAAAATTCATATGAAATGGGTACTTAGTTCAAAAAACCACAGTAGAGAAGTAAAAATAAATAGGCGGAGAAAACGTAACGAAAATAAAACCTAACACACGTGTTAGTTTTTATTTTCGTTACGGAATCACTTGAATCGGTCGCCGCGCTCAAAGTCCGCGATAAAAGCTATGCAATAGCTTAAAAAAGTTGATATGTCTACTGTTTAACTGGTAGTCAACATAAAACTTAGTTCCTAGAATAGGGTGCCTTTATATATTTTTTAATTAATTCAAGGCTTGCCGTACTATTTATTGTTTTTTGAGTTTTTTTTGCTAATTATAGTTGTTAAGAAAAAGTAACAAACAAGTATGTAGAATTGTAGATAATATTCTGAAAAAACAACAACTGTGCTCGAGTGGAAGGGACGCGTGCCTTTCACTTTTTATGTCTGTCTCTCTCGCTCTTAGGCGGGCTAACCATGCCCGCGTGCCTCTCACTCGCTCTCATTGTGAGCGCATAACGTCAGCGGAGCGTAACGCAGTTTCTTGAAGTGTCACCCGGCAAACCAATTTATAAAACGTTGTCACGTCAAAAAAGTGAGTTGAAAAAAAAAATGAGTTTATTTGTATGAGAAAAAAACAAATTCTACGCTCTTGAAAAACTTCAGAAAATATAGGTATGACTACTCACGGAACATTTTGCTTTCAGAAAATTTTATAACACCCCTATAAAAGGTATGCGAATCGATGCATTCGTTATGCAAATATTTTCCTATTTAAACAAACTGACTTTGTAGGTAATAAGTATGTTTCGTAATATTTATGAACAAGCAAATATTACCACATACCGTCATTCTTCTATTGACACTACGTATTAAAGTAGTTATTATTATGGGATGTCTGTTATGTTTACTTTTATGGCTAAACTAGGTGCGCCCCGCGGTTTCACCTGTGTATGTCAAGGTTAATAGGGTGCCAAGGTCTTATGCCAAGTTCCTACCGGGGGCTCTCTCCATACAAACTATTACAAACGTAGTCGAATGTTTTCTCCCTGAATAATGACACTAGAGCAAATATTTTTGTTGCATAAAACTTATAACTGCCATGACCATGCCCCTATTTTTTTTTTTTTTGTTTTTTTAATCTTAATTTCTATGATAATTAGAAAATGAAAAAAACATAGGGGCATAGTCATGGCAGTTATAAGTTTTAAGCAACAAAAAAATTTGTGCTATTGTCATTATCCAGGGAGGAAATAGTCAACTACGTTTGTATGAAGAGGCAGCCGCATGCCAGATGAAATTTGGGCCAAAACAACAACTTTTTGAACCCAACAAACAGCAGACAAATAATCTCTATATAAAAATTCTCGTGTGTCGCGGTGTTAGTTGCCAAACTCAAAACGGCTGAACAGATTTGTATGAAATGTTTTGTGTATGTCCGTTAGGTCTGAAAATCGAACATTTTTTTTTTGTAAATGGCAAAACAACGTTTGCCGGGACAGCTAGTCTATTATGGCCCCTCTACATGATGGCTCAGCACTGGGCCAGCGAGATGGCCAATGGATGAAACGTAACTACACGATGGCCACGTTCAACCATCGTTGCCCACTTTCTTTGATGTGTGACCGAAAACCGATACCGTGACCATCCAGTCGCCATCCCACGAACCATAAGCCATAAGACACCACTACGCTCTCTACTGGCCCATCATGCAGAGGGGCCATTATGTAAAACTTACCCATGCCAGCGGCGACTGTTGGAAAATCGATGTTGTAATGGTAACATAGGTATGTCATCACGCAGAAGTCGGCGTAACTTCTGTGCGTTGGAAGAAATAGCACGGGATTGTGGCCCATTGTCGACTTTAACTGGAAGATAATTACATCTATTTATATGAAATTCAAAGTCCCTACGCACAGCTCCACAGCTGTCTTTTGTAGAAGTAATTTAGCTTTAGTGTTTTTTGTGTAAATTGGTTTTGTTGTCTATCTAATAAAATGGTGTGTAAAAAAGTGTGGAATGTAAAGAGTGTATTATATATATATATAATTATAAAAAAAAAAGCATAAAAAAATATATAAGTACTGAAGAATAAAAAAAGAATATTAAAACAAAAAAAAAGGTTAAAATAAAATTAAAACAAGTTCATTGTGTTGTTGTTTGTTTAATGAGCAGGCTTTAGCGCTACATCAGCGACAGTAGCGGTATTTTTTAAGTTACATAATACCAAAAAAAAAACGCGCAGCTTAAGCCAATGGACGGATCGGGCTAAAATTTGCCACACAGCTAGCTAGCATAGGATTTTTGGAAAAGTAATAAGTCCCTACGCGGATGAAGCCGCTGGTAAAAGCTAGTTTTGAGCATGGAAAAAAGAACTGACTAAGCCAAGCCATAACCGGTAGAGTTCTTTATATCCTAAGATTCCTACAGGATTGAATAGGATTGGCGAACTCTGCAGAGAGTTGAGCGAATCATGCCTGCGACGCAGAGATTACGGGCGCGATTTCGGTACGATCTAGCAGATATTTGTAAAATATTTTCTTAGAAATATTATCCAAAAAACACACTGCGATGAGACTTGAACTCACGACCTTTTGCTCATTCTACCGCACAACCAATTCAGCGACGCGGTGCGGTGAATTTTAGGTGGTGTGCTTTTCTTTAAATAGGCAATTTTGCAAGAAAATATTTCTAGAAATCAAAAATACTTAAATTAAATAGGCAATTTTGCAAGAAAATATTTCTAGAAATCAAAAATACTTAAAAATTAATAAGGTTACAGATATTTGTTTCTGGTCTTGTAAGTAGTTACCTACCTTATAAACTGAAGATTCACTGACAAACAGTTTGATTTTCATCATAAAGCATATTTTCAGGAAGAATACGCCCATCCACCGTATGGTGTGATGTTTCTTATCAAACCCCATCTCTTCTAGATAATCTATTACTTCCTTTTTTAGCTTATCTTTTCTTACACCTTGTCGGATACTTTCCTGTAGGAGATAGGAAAATTCATACTCTTCTGGTTTGGTATAGTTTTACCTTAATTTATTTCATCTAAGTTTTATACTTTTGACCCAACAAAGTACCTCGTCAATACAAAATAAGATCCACTTAAAATAATAAAAATACAATGTTTTATTCAGGTAGGTATCACCATTTAAAATGAAATGAAAAGAAAAAAAACAGGCCAAGAGCGAGTCGGACTCACGCACGAAGGGTTCCAATACCTTGTTGTATGGGAGCCCCACTATTTTTTTACTTTATTTTTTTAATTTTTTGTTATACCGGCAACAAAAATACATATTCTGTGAAAATTTCAACTGTCTAGCTATCACGATTCATGAGATACTGCTTGGTGACAGACAGACAGACATATGGACAAATGGACAGTAAAGCTTTAGTAATAGGATCCC
The DNA here is from genome assembly GCA_907269075.1 of Idaea aversata. NCBI lineage: Eukaryota > Metazoa > Arthropoda > Insecta > Lepidoptera > Geometridae > Idaea > Idaea aversata. Next base: position 6,271,484 of record OU026100.1, read on the forward strand.
GTTTTTATCCCTTGGGTATGGAACCCTAAAAATTTGGTGTCTTGTGTAAATAAAACAGTGTCTAAAATGTAAAGTTTTGATTATAGGTATTTGCTTGGTTATTTTTTACAAACATGACAAACTTGGTATAAGAAGACATGGTCTGACATTGATGTTGGTACTATGATGACCTTAGGCACTAGTGGAATCTTCGTTTACAAATATAACAAAGGAGAATAACTTGTACCTACATACATATTAACTCAATAGTAAATAGGTACCTATTACTAAGGCCATCTATTTATGTTGACATCATTTTAAAGTAGATACTTAGAGAGAAAACATTGTGGTGAAACCTGCAGCTTAGTTGTACTCCAGATGTAGTGATAAGTTTTTTCCTCTGGACAGGGTCAACTAAGCTGAGAGGGTGCTGAGCAATCCTTCTTTATCAAAGACATGTCTCACAACAGCACCTTGAGTATCATGAATTAAAAAATTGTCGGCGTTAGTTAAATTATTTAAACTGAATTGGATGTAAAGGCTATTATTATTTATGTATTAGAATTTTATAAAACCAATACCAAAGATTAGTTATTAATATGCGACTGGATCATATAGGATCAAGATTGCCTACAACTCGACATGCCAGAAAAAATACATAATAAATTGTCAACTCTACTGTCGTTTTTTTTTGGCGGGCACGAGTCAACAACATGTCGTGCTGCAGTTTTATTTAAACGAAACTTAGTTGTAAACCGAGTTAAATTGTATTATTCTGGTGGAAAGTTATCTAATTTAGTTCCGTGAAAGTGCACAAGTGTAGTGAAAGTAAAAATCAGTGTCAAACATGGACTTTTCTCGTTGCCTCCAAAATCTCCTACAAGGTTATAGTAAAGTAGCCACCGCTTTACTATGACCCCTGACTTGGCAAACTGTGACTTGACGACTTGACCATCTTGAAACACTTTGAGCCCGATTTCTGTAAATCGGGTCATAACTTGATGCAAAATATTACTTGATACTGGCTATATGCACAAACCGTGCGAAGACATAACTGAAAAAAAAAAAAAAAAAAAAAAAAACCCGCTGAATATGAAGAACAAGATGAAAATGGCATAACGTTGTGCGGCCAAACAAGAGAGAAAAAAAAATAAACTCTACTGTCAAATGTCCCCAATGTGACAGAATATATTATATTTTAATATTTGTATAACTGCAAACGCTGGCAAAAAAATAAATTATAAACAAAATAAATATTATTAAAAATTAAAATTTAATACTATTTAAATATGAAAAATAAATTTAAAATAAAATAATTAAACTATAATAATCATTTTTATTTATTATTTAAATAATTATTATTTTAAAGTAGATATATGAAAAGGAGTTTACAAAATATCTATGAAAAATAAATCACATATCGATATGGACCTTTGCTATTTAATACAGGTGTTGTACCATAAAATCCCTCCATGAAGGTGTTATGATATGAATAATCTATCTATATATCTATATAAATAAAAATCAATTGCTGTTCGTTAGTCTCGCTAAAACTCGAGAATGGCTAAACCGATTTAGTTGATTTCGGTTTTGAAATGTTCGTCGTAGTCCAGGGAAGGTTTAAACGGTGAGAAAGATCGGACTTACGCTGGTGAAACTGCGGGGCGCAGCTAGTCTTCTTCTTATATATAAAAATGAATCGCAAAATGTGTTGGTAAGCGCATAACTCAACAACGCCTGGACCAATTTGGCCAATTCTTTTTTTGTTGTGTTTGTTATTGTCAGGAGAAGGTTCTCATGAAAGAAAAAATTAAGGAAATTTCGTAGAAAATTTTAACGCGGGTGAAACCGCAGGGCGCAGCTAGTATATATATAAAAATCAATGCCACTTTTGGTTGTAATTTTATAACTCAAGAACGGGCTCACCTATCCAAACCGAATGTTTCAGCTTTGTTCGGACTAGATGATAGATGGTTTATGTGAAGTTTGCAAAAAATTGGTCGAGCGGTTCTTCATTTATCACATTTTTTGTTATTGTTTAAAAGACATTCTGTAGTATATTTAGTATCACCATTGCACCGGTGCAAAGCCAGGGCGGGTCGCTTGTTTGTTATCACTACATAGTATAAAATAAAGTCACTTTTCGCCGTCCCTATGTACCTTTGTATGCTTAGATCTTTAAAACTATGCAACAGATTTTGATGCGGTTTTTTTTAATAGATAGAGTGATGCAAGAGGAAGGTTTATATGTATAATACATGCATAATATAGCCGAAGACAGAGCGGGTCGCTAGTTTGATATAATATATTAATTTTTATTCTAATATTATCATGCTATTCAGGAAGCTCAAGAACCTGGGGCATAAATTAGATGGAATAGGCTTGGCCAGCACCTATAAAACCCTCTCAGCTTAGTAAACCATCCCTAAAGGAATGAAATAATCAATTATTCTGGAGTTAACTAAGCCGCAGGTTTTCATGACGATGTTGTCTTCCACAATAGAAACTTATTATTTTACTCAAATATTAGCTCGAAAAATTCTGTCAAATTACCTTTACCACCTATTACCTTTTATTACCTTTTTTTTTAAATTACCTTTAAAGGTTGCCTGAAAGAGATCGCTTTTAGCGATAAGGCCGCCCATTGTGCCATATTGTAAGGTTTTATTGTTTTTGTAGCAGAATGTACGTTATAATTAAGGTTTAATGTGGTACAATAAAGAGTTTATCTATCTATCTATCTTTACAAATTTTAATAAGGTTTAATATGGCTGGACCTAACATCCTAACAAATAGGATATTTAAATCCAAACATTTTGTTTGTTCACTTTTCATGGTCAAACGATCGACCGATTTGGATGAAAATCAGCATAGTGGTCGTTTAGGAGATGAAGAATGATATAGTATACTTTTGATCCAGAAATTCCCGCGGGATCGCGACTTACGTGGGTGAAACCGCGGGGCGCAGCTAGTAATTCTATAAATCGTAATAGAATTACCTATTACGATGTATAGAAATATTAGAAATAGAAATAATAGGTAATTAGGTGTTTCTATATTTATCTTTATGACTGTCGATTTACCTAATTTAGAAATATATTTATTTAACATAATTTTCCGATTATAATTAGAAGCATTTGGATAGTCTTACCGCTTCTATGACCGCATCCAAGTACACCGATTTCGCGACCATATCTTTGAATTCCTGAGGAGTATACTGTTTGTCCCTTTCCACTGTAGTCTGAGGGTACCAGTCTCTCGTCATGAACGAGAATATCCCAGACTGGGTCCTTCGAGGCTCCAGGATATCCACGAAACCCACGTACTTGTCCATTTTGAACGGTTCTTACAACCAGATATTGAAGGAAATAATCTAATTTATTAATTAAAATGTTCAGCGTATTCACTATTCAGAATTTTTTTTTATAAAATACTGGTAATGTAGGTACCTACCGACATAGATATTAAAATTTATTATTTTAGGAAATAAACACACCCTTCCACTACGCCATGTTATGTCGACTGACCGACGACCGACTGACATTTGTTTGACTGACATTACTGGCATGCATGGAGATACTGACAAATAATTGACTTTGACAAGTAAGTGACAATTGACATTGATTGACAAAATTACCAAGAACTTTACATGAATGACAAATACCATCCAGACCTATGCCAATGAAAAAATTGGTAGTTTATGGTCGGGGAAAGCGGGAAATTAGTGTAAACACACACTAGAGGGCTAGGGCAAAACAAATACCAATGAGGTTGGAAATCACTCTGTTATGGAGGCGCTGTTAAAGACATATAGTTATTTTACTTATACAAATATTATGCATTTATGGTATAGAACGTGAAATATAACTTTGTCTCTTTTTTTCTAGCATATGTTTCCTTTTGAGAAAAGAGACAAACATATTCTTGTTGTTACTTAATTTAAGCATAATCTTTCAAGAAACACTGACAGTTGCAGGCGCGTGTCACAATCCGCCGTCTTATGTGCCGAGTTTCATGGTAGTTGTGCTGTCAGACGAATGTTTATTTTTTGTAAAATTAATATTTTCGCCATAATTACAAGGAATTAACTTATTAAATTTAGTGTGAGTGTGAAAATACTCTGAACCAACATGCCTAGCTGTTGTGTGTTGCAGTGTGGTGCACGGAAAAACCAAAATCAACCTCAATTGACGCTTCATAGGTTAGTACCCCGGTTTCATATAAAATCACATATAAATCGTTTAGATTGAAATGTGAAACTTAGCAGGATTATATATTTATTATATAAAGTATCTGTAACTAGCCATTTTTCATAATACGGGCCCTTTTATTCTTTATTTCATTCATTGTTTGTTTTGATAGTGCAGTAGGGTTGTGCTCTAATCAAAAATATTTATTGACAGCATAATTTATAAAATATTACTTACATACCTACCTATATTAAAATATTCAATATATTATTATGTTATTCCTTTCCTTATTTGTTTATAGATTTCCAAAAAATGAAGGATTAAGGATTAAATGGCTAAGGGCCATCGGCAAGGAAAATATTAATCCTCGTCATAAGGAATGGTTCGTCTGCTCACTTCATTTTGAACAAAGCTGTTTTAACAGAACACTTGATGTAATAAGATTACGCGACAACTCAGTTCCTACAATATTACCAGTAAGTAAAAGTTCCTATTATAGCTATCTATTTATCAAAATAACTATCACCTAGGATGGTAGTTACAGTTAGAAGTGATTGCGAACTAACGTTTCTATATAAACTTCAAACCTCGCAAACTTCATTGGTAATGTCTACCTAGTATGGTTTATTATGGCTTGTCATGAATGAAGTGTTGTAGTGAACACGTTCCCTTTCTTAGTTTTTTCTCATACCTACATACATACATAATAAGAATGCAGATGATGTATCCACGTACATTTTTGTACATCACTATAATAATAGTGATCATAATAAACTTGAAAAGTACTAAACGGATTTTCATGCGGTTTTCACCAATAGATACTGCTGTCGGTGAACAGTAAGGGTAGTAATCGGAGATACTTTTCAGGCATCGTCACCAAGATCATCTGTTTTGTGTGAAACAGGCAATATTACCGATGTTGCTAGTACATCTGCAGTTGTGGCACCATTGCCAATACCATGTGAACCTGTGAAACTGGCCCAGAAAGAGGTAAAAGAATATAATATTAATATTATTATATAGAACAGTTTTACCCGTTAAAATTGTAGACTACTTGATTGTAGTGTGATGTGCATGTAAAAATTTAATTATTATTTTACCTTCTTGTACTTACCTACATTATTTATCAGACAGTTTATTATGACATAACAATTCATAATATTTAATTAAATTTCAGGTTATCCTAGATGAGAAAATTAAGGTCCTCAAAGAAAAATGTGTTGACCAAAAGAAAAAACTGAAATGTCTCAATGAAAAGCTACGGAGGAAAAACAAAAAAATTGCTAATTTAAAAGATATCATAAAAGATCTTAAACAAAAAGCTCAAATAAATGCGGAACAGGCTGTTTTAATAGAAGATTTGGCAGGACCACAAGAGTTTCTAAAAAGACAGATGATCAAATCCAAAGGGTTACCTATGCCAAATAAGTATCCCGAAGAAATAAGAAAATTTGCATTAACATTGCATTTTCTATCCCCGAAAGCCTATGACTATATAAGGCGGACTTATAACACATGTCTACCACATACAAGAACTTTGTGCAAATGGTATCAACATATCAATTGTGAACCAGGGTTTACAAAAGAGGCGTTTGACACTTTGAAAATTAAAGTACAGGGAAGTGAACATCCAGTGATATGCTCATTAGTATTTGACGAAATGGCTATAAGAAAGTCGCTGATTTGGGACCCAAGAAAACAAAAATATTATGGCAGAGTTGATTATGGAGACAATCTAGATAGTGATAGTGTTAATGAAGCAAGTCAAGCGTTAGTTCTGCTACTAACTGCCATAAACGGAACATGGAAAATGCCCATTGGATATTTTTATATAACATCCCTCACAGGGGAGCAAAAAAGTGGCCTCATTGACACTGCTCTCAGATTATGTGAAGATGTAGGTGTCAAAGTTGTCAGCATAACTTGTGATGGTCCTGTTGCAAATTTCAGCATGTTCTCGTCTCTGGGTTGCAATATTATAAGAGAGCAGGACAAAACCAGTTTTGAACGAGGTAACACTCTTATTCACGCATTTATAGACCCGTGTCATGCAATAAAATTAATAAGGAATGCATTTGGTGAATTAAGGGTGTTTATAGATCCATTTGGGAGAAAAGTTGATTTTAAATATTTAGAAGAATTACTAGAATTGCAAGAAAAAAGGGGTTTACACCTGGCTAATAAAGTAAAAAAAACACATATATTCTTTCAAAAGCAGAAAATGAAGGTGAAACTAGCTACCCAGCTTTTTAGTAACTCCGTAGCCGATGCTCTGGACTATTGCAGAACAGAATTAAAAATGAAAAAATTTGAAGACAGCATGGGCACCATTAATTTTATTAATTTAATAAATGACATCTTCGATGTGCTAAACAGCCATTCCATCCGCTCACCAGGGTTTAAGAAAGCTATGTGCCCGAGTAATATTGGCCTCATAACAGGATTATTTGAAAGTGCAGCCAACTACCTAAAAAATTTGTCACTGCCCTCAGGTCAACTGTTAATTAATTCGCGTAGGAAAACTGGCTTTATTGCCATGTTAATAAATATGAACAGTGCACTAGGACTGTACAGGTATTTAGTTGAGGACGCAAAAGTTCTGAAATACATCCCGCTTTATAAAGTCAGCCAGGATCACATTGAACTTTTCTTTTCGGCGGTGAGAGCAAGAGGGGGGTTCAATAATAATCCCAATGCCATCCAATTTAGAGCAGCTTACAAAAAATTATTAGTCAGAGCTGAGATCCGGGATGACGGTATCGGAAATTGTACTCCACTGGAACAGATTACAATATTAACTTGTAGCAGCAAAAACCCTATTACAGCTTTAAATGAATTAACTGAAAAAGAAAGTTTTGCTGAGATTACGGAAAATCATAGTGATTTATATGAAAAGTATATGGAAACCATTTTAAGAGAAAATGATGAGTACACAGACCGTGTCCTGGAATATATAGGGGGCTTTGTAACGAAAAAATTACTAAAAAATATTAAGTGCGATGTGTGCATCTCGCTATTACTTGGGGAGGAAGACCTCAATAGCCTTATTTATAAAAAATCAAGAGGCGGACTCAGATATGCCTCTTGTAGCGTCAACGAAATTATTAAAAAAACAGAAAAATTAATAAAAACGCATCTAAAGGATAAAGAAAAACCAGAGCTGTATTATCTGTATATTTTTAAGTTTATGAGTGAAGTGTGTAATATAGGAAATTATTTTTCTGCTGACGTTGACCCGTTACACTCCAGTAATTATTAAAATATATAAGATTTAGATACCATGGACAAATTATGTGTGAAAAAGTGTCGCATAGACAATTTTTAAACAAATTAATATTGTTTAGAAACGAATAGCGGCCTAATAATAAAAAATAATTAAAGTTTTCATGTCATTTGTCGGGCATGTCACCATCCCGGAGTGTTCTCCGGGACGCGCTTCCCGGAAGATTTCGGGTTTCGCTTTTGAAAAGCCATCAATATTAATGGATATTATGGAGAGAACTAATCTGTCCATAATTGTGAAAGAGCTAGTATTTTGATCGAAGCCATGATGTTGTGGGCTCGATGTAGAACTTTGTATATAAGCTAGGTTGCTAACAGTCACATTTTTGTTAACAATCGCTGTATCCTACCTAATTCTGTAATAAATGATAATTGATTTTCTGTAATAAATGATAAATGAATAAATGATTTTTTTCTAATCAATTGGTTGTTTGTATCTCACTTAAGATCTCTATAGCTGGAGTACTTATGCTCTGTTAATAAAATTCTTAAAAAAAAGAAAACAAAATGTGAGCCGTCACGGGAGGCCCGCCTGGCAGATGTGAAACATTAAAAGTGTTTTGTATATGTTATATGCATATAAGAATCACGACAGGAATCAGATATGGCATAATTATAAGATAAAGCATTACAAATTTGTTCCATAAAATAATGACTGTTTATTACACATCCTTATCCTTACCAATATTATAAATGTGAAAGTAACTCTGTCTGTCTGTCTGTCGCGTTTTCACGCTTAAACCGCTGAAAGGAGTAGGATGAATTTTGGTACAGACATAGATGTGACGCTGGAGAAGAACATATGCTACTTTTTATCATGATTTTGTTCCTAGAACAATAAATAAAGTAAAACTGTCAGTTTGACAGGTGTCATGTGTCACTTTGACATCTGTCAAATTTTAATGTCAGTCAGGTTTTTTATTAGGGTGTCGTTTAATACGTTTTTGAGGGTGCAGATTCCGAATCCGGGATCCGTTTTCAGATCATAGTTTACATCTGTCAAATGTCACTTTTATTATGGAGTTAGGTTTTCGGGGGTAAAACGTATTTTTTATTCAATTTAAGAGATAAGCATTGAAGAAAGTCTATTCGATGTAGTAATTATACGCAGACGAAGTCGCGGGTAACAGCAGCTGTTGCTAGTTACACATAAATAAAATATTAATTTTTATTAGGATTCCGTACCTCAAAATGTAAAAAAAGGAACCCTTAAAAAATCATTAAATCACTTTCTTTCTTTCTGTCTGTCTGTCCGTGTGTCACCACCGATTTTCTTAGGAACGGGTGGACTTAGCAAGTTGAAATTCATACCAGATACTGAGGTCTATAGTTCCTATTAGGTGTATAAAAATCGAGATTACAAAATTCGTACTAAATTTATGTACCTATGTCAGTCAGTAAATAATCAAAAGTTTATAAGATTACCTATAAATATTTAATATTTTTTCAAACTATTAATTTCTTATAAGTAATAATATTTTCTCTATGAAATTGACAACCCTAAGCAGTCAGCCATTTTGTGTGCCCTAAAACCTGGCACGTTTTTTTTGTAGGTATTTCAAGTCCATTAGTTTCTATCGTCAAAGACAAATACCGATAAGTAATCTATTTAATTAGCTAATGACTCAATTAAAGTAGATACCTATAAAAATCGTTAAAAAGTTATTACGTTGCCATAATTAAACACGAAATGAAACGTGACCACGAAGCAAGCAACGTTGAAATAATAGCGCAAACGTTTGGTAACGTACCTACTTAATATTTATTTTCATTTAATACATATAATAGATTTCATTTTATCTTACATTTTATTTCATCTGATATTTCATTTCATTTAGCATTCATTCTTTTATAAAAATAATAGTCATAGAAATACCTCATAACGAGGCTTTTAAAATCTAAATATACATTTTGTCATGCCTAGTCCGTCGTAGGTAGGATTAATTACTATCCGTCTGGATTTATCCAGACATGTCTAGACTTTTTGCCTTTTGTCCGGCCTGTGTCCGTCCATGTAATTTGACTGTATTTGTCGTTTTAACAATCAAACGAGATCAATCAATAAATCCTGCTATGCAAACAATCAAATATTTTCTACAAAACAAATAAAACATTTAGCGAAAATGGTTGTCTGTAAAGTCGGTTTACAGACGATAATTTTACATGATAACGTCAGAAGAAAAATTTAGATTTTTTGTTATTTTGTAACAAAAAAATCTAAATTTACCTACCTAAAAGATTTTTTTTTTGTTTTTGCTCTATTTAAGGAAACATCACAGAACAAGTGGGAAACATAGTTTTTATCACAGTTGCTCATAAAGTGGATCTTATTAAACCGCTTTTAGGCTCATAATGCAACGTAATACACGCGTGCGATAAAAAAAAATCCAACTAGTGTTGGAAAATAATACGTCATCCCGATATGTCAAATACGTATCTTACTGCTAATGACATAATAATATAGTAGATGAAACATTCTTAAGGACATCGTTCAAATCGTACCCAAAAATTAACGTGCCGGCCACAAAAAAAAATGTTTCTATCTTGTAGAGAATAACATTTTAAATAATGTTTAATAAGGCAACAAAGAGCTACGATGAACCATCATCGTTGAGTTATTTTACATTGAAAACCCAAAAAAATGCATTTTGTAGAGATCCGTTTGACCACTTCTAAGATATTACTACAGAAAAAATATAAAAATAAGTAGTAAATGGATAAGTTTTGTCTGTTTTTATTATATTTATATACATAGGTATATCCAATAACCCTTTCAGAAGTTATAGTGGGATCTTAAAAGTGGTCAAACGGATCCCTATAAAATGCATTTTTTGGGTTTTCAATGTAAAATAACTCAACGATTTTTGATCGTAGCTCTTTGTTGCCTTAGTAAACATTGTTTAAAATGTTATTCTCTACAAGATACAAATAATTTTTATTACTGGCCGACATTTTTTTTTGTGGGTATTTTTTGTTAGAAACATGAATGATCTCCTTTATCTGGGTTATACTGTTTTGATGTATAGAAAAAGGTACCATCCAAAGAGTTTTTAAGCCTTGCTGGCTTAAAACTCTTTGTTGGTACCTCTTTTCTTCTTTTCAAAAGGTTGTCTCTAAAGTCTGCGAACGATAATATTACGTGATGACGTCTTTGAAAATAATTAAAAATTGAGTTTTGTTTTTATTTTGTTTTTTCTTTAGGTACATAAATATATTTTTTTTATATATTCTGTTTTTAATGAAACCCGGAACTAATATATTCTGTTTTTAACCGCCGACGCAAAAACAAATGAAAAAAACCCTAAAAAAATATTGTATGTCAGACGCTGTATAGGTTAAAAGTCTTTTGCCTAGCCTTTCGGGAGTGTAATTAACAAAAAATAGTAAACATAACCTAAAATTCTTAAAAACTTTTTATTATTAAAATTTTAACAAGTCTTTTTTTTTATTCGCAACTGTGATAAAAAACGTCGTACGATACACGTGTGAATTGATCATTCCATCTCGGCTTTTGCCACGCTCGCGTTCCGCTCGCGCGTCATAAACCGCCTCTATGGAATGATCAACTTTCCACACTTGTATCGCAATGTACTATTATGATTATATTTTTTTCCCTCTTTTTTTTCTTATTTTTTTTCTTGTTTTTATTGAACGATAGTTTTCTATGAATTAGTTTAATATTTTTTTTAATTGAATGATGTCACGAATGATGAACGATGTATAATGTTTTTTGATCTATTTAGATCAAAAATTTTATGGGTTTCTTTAAAAAAAAACGTGCTAGACTCTGCTAGAGTATGAATTTGACTAACAATAAACAAAAATATAAAACAAAGATACCTGAAAAACGCATCCTAGGGGAAGTTTTTCCCAAAAAATTAAAACACGACGTGCTAGAATTGTATCGTAATCGTAGCACCATGGGAGTAGCCCAGGGTTTCAAGGTGCAAACTCAGATATCTAGACTACTCTCGGAGGGTCTAATAACATATCGAAAAAAAGTATTACATGCACTTTTTCTTTTAAGCTATTGCATAGATTTTATCGCGGGCCTTGGGAATCAAGAAATTCCGTAACGAAAAAACCTAAGGTTTAAAGAATTTATTCTCAAAAAAAGACAAGTAGGTACATGTCACTTAATAGAGAATACATGTCGGACGACAAATGGCGGACGACAAATGTCGGACGACAATTTTTTTTTTTTTAAATATTTTTTTTTATTATTATTTTATAAGAACATTTACTAAGACAAGAAATTATTCTCGATATAGCAATAGCTTTACCGCGGCAGTCCCCGAGTGCCACACGTTTTTTTCACGAACCTATTGTTTTTTTGTTCCATTTTCACTGAGTTAATTGGAAGAAATGCGAGCATATTTTGAAAAGTCTTATCAACATACTTAATTACATGTCAATTTTTATAGAGAATTTAATGAAGAACATAATTGGTCAGTGACAGTACCTATTGTTGTAGCTTTAACCGTTTTTATAATAAAATCAAAAAACTGTAAAGGTTGATACAAAACAGGGTCGAGAAGCGAAACTTTGAAAGGCTTAATCTTAGAAACTATTGGTTCTACAGAGACAGTTCTAGTATCATTTAAAAACGTTTAATGAAAGTTTTTTTCAAAATCTAGTCCTCTAGGGTTATAATCGCCAAAATGCCGATTGTTTCGATTTTTGATAAAGTTGCGTTCGACGCTCGAGGTCACAAACTTGGATTATTCATTAGGCCAACATTAAACAAGTCTTGATAGTAAAGGTCGTCACAGACGTAGCTATATTTTATATTAATATAAAAAATACCGTAAAACGAGGTGAATTGACCACAATTTTGGACTTTGACCACAGATTATATATCGACCGCTTCCGAGCAACAACTCCTAACTGCCAGTGTTACTCAAAGGTGATTTTAATGCCATCTGTTATAAAAATGTAAGCAACTTTTCTGTGACGAAAATTCGTAACTATCTGAAGTTTAAAAGTATTAAAAATACGCTTATAGAAATTCGACCTATCTTATTTAGTAAATTTTAATAGAAATATCTCCTATCTCAAATTTTGACGCGCAGTTTGAACTGAGAACGTGCTGGAACCTGTTCGTCTTGGCTAAAAGTAAGAGTTCTGCATTAAATGTGTTAAGTTCAATGTAAATGAAGTAAATTAATCATTATTTTCTTATTATTATTAGTATTGGTTGTTAAATTTAAATGTAAGTGTTAAAATCTTCGTTACAAGTTTCGACTATTATTAGTTACGAGGTATTTCCGGAACAAAACTTTTTCTTGTTTTATCACTATTATTTTATAAGAGGAGAGAGATAGGAGTTATTGTCATTAAAATAAAAAAATAACTGAATTTACTATTTTTTATAACATTCGGATTACACATAGATCCATTATTATACAATTAAATACAAATAAAACCAAAAGTAAAAAAAAACGAAAACTACTATTTTTTATTAATTAATCAGGGTCACAAGGAACCAACGAATATTTAACAAGTAGTTATGGCACAAAACACTTCCTTTCACAATGATAACAGTAAATTTTAAATACATTAAAAAAACCTAACCCAAAAACTAAAAAAAAACCTGAAATCTTCACTTTCACTTTTTTGTTTTTGTTTTCGGTTTTTTTTTAGTTTTTGTTTTCAGGTTTTTTTTAGTTTTTGGATCAGGTTTAACCATTTTTACTGCCGCTGTCGTTCAGGTTTAACCATTTTTAGTGCCGCTGTCACCGAAAATTCTACTCCATGAGGCGAAAGCGACTATTTCTTCAAATTGCAACGTGTACATAATCGTAACCCATTAAGGAGTTAGGTGATGAGAAGGTGCTTTAAGATGCTTCATTCATCGATACCTATTAGTGTATGGGCCAATTCTACTAGTGGAAATGGAAAACTAAGCAATTTGCTTAATCTCGCTGTACAGATCTGTTCATCACTCCGAAGATTCTCATCAGATCTTCATTTAGGATAGGGTTTTCTATCAACATTCATTCAAACCCAGTCCGCCGAGACGAAAGCGACTATTTTATTTAAATTGTAACCTGTAATCGTAACCGCTGGAAGAGTTTTCTAATGAGAAGGTGGTTTAAGGTATTCCATTTATCGGTAACTATTAGTTTATGGCCCAATTCTACGGGTGAAAAGCAAAAACTGAGCAATTTCCTGCACTCTCGAGGTGTAATTCTGTTCTGAGAAAGTCTGTTAAAAATTCAAAATGGTCTGTATAAAACATTTTTAATTTTGTATCCAATAAATAAATAAATATTGCGTCATCCAGCCCAAGCCAAGCAGCAAAAAAAGCAACTTGTATTATGTGTACTAGACCACGGATAATACTACTAATATACTCCTCTTTTTGTAAATATATACGTATAATACATAGAAACAACCAGATCATAGATAAATATCTAAGCATTTGACGACCCAGTTGGCACAATGGTCACCATGCCGGACTGCCAAACACAGGGTCGTGGGTTCGATTCCCGCCTCAGACAATTATTTATGCTTAGATATTTGTCTGTGGTCTGGGTGTCTGTATGCATATTAAGTATATATTTACAAAAGAAAAGTATATAAGCAGTATATCCGTCGTCTAGCACCCATAACACAAGTCTAGTTACTTAGCTTGGGGCCAGATGGCGATGTGTGGAATGTCCTGCAATATCCATTTATTTATTTATAAATACTTGTCTGAGGCGGGAATCGAACCCTGTGTTTGGCAGTCCGGCACGGCAGCTATTGTTCTATCTGTAATCACCCCATTTTACGGTATCAAAAGATATATTTTAGGTATTATGACGTCACTAAAATATGTCGACCGATATAGCTCGACATATTTTATATCAACGGTGGAACTTTAAAATGTCGTAAGGGACATTTTCTCGAAGTACACTTCATATTGCGTAGTATATTATTTTCATGCTCTATCAATCTGTGTTATTAAAATTTTGATATCTCTTCAAATATATGGATACTAGCGACCCACCCCGGCTTCGCACGGCTATATTATGGATGTTTTGTACATATAAACCTTCCTCTAGGATCATTCTATTTAATAAAAAATTTAACGAAATGTCCCTTACGACATTCAAAATTTCCACCGTCGATATATTTTAGTATATTAATATAAAATATAGCTACGTCTGTGACGACCTTAAAACTAAAACTAACTTCGTATTAGTTTGCGAACTAGTTAGGGTTCGCGTATTCGCGCAAAGCAAAGGCGAATATTTACTAAACCTATCTTCAACGATTGCAGATGGCGCTTAATTCCATTCATTCATACTGTGCATTCCGCTAGGAGTAGGTACTATTGTTCTGTGATTCATAGACACGAGAGCGAAAAGAGGAGTGAGTGAAGGAAAGGAATCCTTCCGTGCGAAAGTGCGAGCGAGACAAATAGTGTAATAAAAATGGCTGGATGAATGGTTTAGCCGACTTTGATTGTTTGTCGAATACAAAATCAAAACGTGTTATTTTATTCGAACTAGTGCAATAGAAACAGTTCAAGTGCAGTACCTATTTGTGATCGTGGTAGTTTTCAGTTTGGTTCCGTTGCGCTGGCCCTTGTTCTGCCAGCAGGAACTTGGCCAGACGAAAAGAAAAAGGAAAGATCGTACACAATTCGCTGAATATTCAAATATTTTGGCTTGTTGTGTTTGTTATCAGATACAGCCTGAGGAACAAATGAATAATAAAAGTAAGAGTATATTTTTGTTTACCATAATATAATATAACAGTCTAAATAAATAAGCGCTACTTTTGTAATGGTAATACCTACGAGCTTTGTTTAAAAATGTACCGGTACAAAAATAAAATCAATAATTTTAATTTACTGCGAGCCTTAGGGAAAATTCGGGTTTTTCCAAAAAAACCTGTATTTAAAGCTGAGCAATCCATAGCAACAATTTTCAATAAATAAAAACCCTGGATACGCAACAAATATTAAACAAAAATTAATATTTTCAGTTGCCGAAATGTCTTGTAAAGTGTGCGGGCTTATGAGCCCTAATGAGGACCAAGATCCGGAATACGATGACATCTCTCACTTCGGCACCATCAGACATATTTGTAACACCATCCTTTACCAATATAAGGTTGAGAAGTAAGTAAATACCATGAACTGAAGCTAGTTTTTACCCGACTACCTTGCCTTGCAGTCGGGATATGTTTTCCGCGCCTATCTTTGTATGTTTTCATACGGTATCCCGATCTCGTGTGAATATCTATATAAAAGTGTCTTAGGTATCATTCAAACATACTCTTATTGTAAAACCTCGCCATGTGATATTTATAAAAGAGTAAGTTGTCCGTTTGATAATTATAGATATAATATATTGAATGCTTATCTGTCTACTTGTACTTGTATACGGGCTGTTTTCCACAATTAGACCTTTTTAACTGGGTTCTTTTTGATGATTAATGATGTAGGCTTGCCCAACACCTACTACCCCCTTAGCTTATTCGACCATGTCCAAAGTAGAGAACTTGCCAATACTTTTGGAGCCAACTAAGCCACGGGTTTCATTACAAAGTTTTCCTTCACTGTAAAAGCATGTCAACTAGCGCACAAAAATTTATTGGTGCACGACTGGCCTTGATTTGAACCCACGACCTTCACAATGAAAGTCGAGGTATCTAACGCTAAGCCAACACCGCTCATGCTCATGCGTGTCTTTTTAGTTCTTTGCTGTGCGATTTCCTAAACCACAGTAACTTTTTTAGTGGCTTCCCATATACCGTATTTTGTCTGCTGCAACATACTTAGACCCGGATGTGGGGAAACAAGTAAACATAAAACACTTAAGTAATGACTTGTCTTCTTTCAGGGGATCATTCAGTAAGAATCGCGATGGCATATCCATTTATGGAGGAGCTGAGATCCACGATCCTCAACCCACAATGAACGTCATGAACATGACCAGTCATCATAAAATTCGTATCTATGTAAGTTTAAAATAGTCTTACAATTCTAGATGTTATAGTGCCTAGGACATTAATGGGCCTGTCCAGAACCTATATCTTAACAGAGCAAAGAACTCAACAATACATCTAAAGCCAACTAAGCCGCTGGTTAGTATGTGCTTGCTGCAATAGAATCACTGAGCAGTTATATTATTCAACAGTAAAATAATGTTACTTGGAAACTTGATTGTGTCAGATTTCATAGGTACCTATTTGCTATGATAGTGCAGTAGGTACTTTAAAACTTCCTTTTAACACTTACCTATCAGCTATAATTTTTTATTTATACTTACCTACTAATAGTCTGTACTTTCCTACTATTTAATATTATTAATGAGAAATCTGTCTATATGCTTAACCTTAACAACTGAGCCAATTTTGATGAATTTTGGAATTGAGACAGATGGGACCTTGAGCAAGCGAATGTTTGTAGATGAGTGTATACTTAACTACATTCCTCGAATTTTTGAGTTAGGTCACTTTCATTCTCAGCATGCGATATGTTGCAGTCAGAATTCTTAATTAAAAACTACTAGTGTAAGAAAAACAGTCAAAACTGGTTTTGTCCGAAGAGGTTGATCAAAAGTATTTTTCCACGGCAGCAACCGGCGAGTGCCAGATTTTACCTAATTTACTTGTAGGAGCATAAACCTACTTTTGACCAATTAAGAGTTTTGACTGTACCATATATTATATTCCCAATGAATCAGTATACCTACATTGATTCATTGGGAATAGTCAAGTTTCATCATAATAGGTCCAGTAGTTTCGAAGCATATTTGTTACAAACAAAAAAACATTCCTCTTTATAATATTAGTGTGAATTAGAATTTACTGTACCTAATTCCTGAATTAGTAGCTGTTATTTAATATTTTACCTACCAGAAACGGGTATTGTAATTTAATACTTGGGTATATGAGTCAACACATTGCTTATCAAGCATTTTAATGACTTAACAACACAACAATAAGTATTAATAACTATAAGTGCACTAATAGCTACTTTACTAAAATGAACATTTAATAAATAATATTTTAATGTTTGTAATTAATTAATTATTATCTTAATTACTTTTATCACTTTTAAATACGAGTAGTTCATGCAAAGTGTAAAAAATGACTTTCTAGAAAAACTTTTACCATATTTAACATAACTAACTTTCTAATCTATACGAATACTAGCGACCCGCCCCGGCTTCGCACGGCTATATGTATTATACATATAAACCTTCCTCTTGAATCACTCTATCCATTAAAAAAACCTCATCAAAATCCGTTGCGTAGTTGTAAAAATCTAAGCATACAAAGGAAAATAGGGACGGCGAAAAGTGACTTTATTTTATACTATGTAGTGATAGTGATTAGAAAGAGCAAAGATTTTTTGTTTGTTTGTTTGTAACGAATAGGCTCCGAAAGTACTGGACCGATTTTGATGCAACTTAGTATGTGGATACATTGATTCATTGGGAGTAACATAGGCTACTTTTTATCCCGATATTCCCACAGGAACGGGAGTTACGCGGGTGAAACCGATACTTGCAACTAATATTATTAATCCGAAACTATGTTAATTTATCAGGGCTAAGTATATGTATATCCTAAACTATAAAATATAACGAAAAATGCTGACAGGAGAAGCGTGGCCGATTTTGATAAAAACTAAAACTACATCATTACATTTTTACATTTTTTGGAAAAGTCATTACCCTTGCTAGGAATCGATCCTGTTGATATTTCAAAAAGATATTCACTCCATATTTTTCTATAAATCGTTAGTGTTACTGATAGAAATCAATTCATAGAAACAAACATAGCAAATTAAAGGAAATATCTCATTTTTCTATTATCTTCTGTAATTCTCCGAAAATTATGAAGTGAGGAAGTATGGCCAATGACGTAACAAACTGTTGCACTAAAAGTATTAACTGTTTTTACAAATTTTATGTAATGTAGAGAATTTAGAACGTATTTTCAAACATTTAGAAAAATAACACCCTCTATGTTTCGTCAGAGACAGTAAGGTGAATATTGCAGAATGCTACAAAAATGAGGTTTTTCGTATGATGTACACCATACTATGTTTGTTTCCAGGAATTGATCCCTATTAGCAACACTATCGATTAGTACAAAAATAAAGGGCGATATATATTTTTTAATTAACATATTATATTTGATTCCTGGCTAGAATATGTACGGTCGGCTGCATAATTGCAGACCCACCGTAGAAGTTTAAAGTCTTCTAACTCATCAATTAATCAAACAAAAATTATTAGAATGTAAACACAATAATAGTAATTTTCGAACTCTATCGAGGGCTGCAATTATGCAGCCGACTGTACCTAATCACTTTTTCAAAATCCGATTATGCTCGTTTAGTTATAGTAAAAATCGGGCAAGCAAATTCTTACAGCTTTCGCAAACATTCCAATAATTCCAAATTTAGAACTCTAGTGGGTCTGCACTTTTGTAGCCCACTGCACATTACAATATCCATTTGCGTTTAGTAATTATCTTCCACCACCAACATCAAACAGTCGAAATCTTTGTCAATATTTAAAAATAGCGTTTACAATTAATATTATCTGGCTATTGCCGAATAGAATCAGGTCACATGAATATGTAATGTTACATCTATTGTATTGGTTTTAGTTATCATAAATTGTGTTGTATTAAGTGTATGTGTTTATAATATACATCTTCTCGCGGTTTTACCCGCGTAACTCCCGATCCCGTGGGGATATCGGGATAAAAAGCCTGTGACACTCCCAACGAATCAATGTATCCTCATACCAAGATTTATCAAAATTGGTCCAGGAGTTTCGAAGCCTATTCAATGTAAACAATCAATTAAACCTTTCATCTTTTTAATATTAGTATATAAAATAAAATAAAAAATAAATATTGGAGGACAATAAATATTGAAAAAACCGGCTAGTTACGTGGGGAACAAATGTCTTGCCATGGCGCCTCCGCCGTGGCAAGACATTTGTTCTGTGTTTAATAAATATTGGATATTGGGAAAATAATATAATATGTAGATTAACATACAAAGCTGAACACCCATACGTGTTTAGACTTATTGAATGTAGTGGGTTCGAATCCTGGCAGGCCGTGTACCAATAGATTTATCTTAGAAAAAAATGTTTGCGCTGATTGTGCACTTACGATGAAGAAAAACATCGCGATGAAACCCTCAGCTTAGTTGGCTCCAGACGGATTGACAAGTTCTTACGTCTAGACTCTAGACATAAGCTTTGTTTTTAAGCTATTGCATAGATTAGATTTTATCGCGGGCCTTGGGGGGCGAATCAAGAAATTCCGTAACGAAAACACCTAAGACCCCCGACAAATGACGGACGATTATTAACGGACGACTATTGACGGACGACAAATGTCGGACGACAAATGTCGGACGACTATTTTTATTTTTTTATTTTTTATTATTTTATAAGAACATTTACTAAGACAAGAAATTATTCTCGATATAGCAATAGCTTTACCGCGGCAGTCCCCGAACTCCCCGAGTGCCACACGTTTTTTTTTAGAAATTTAGAAATAGTGTTTGTTATAAAAATAATGTAACTATCTATCTAAATTTTTAAATATATAAAATTACAGGTGAAACCGAAGGAAGTTGTCAAGTTCTATTTCAATATAAGCAACGACATGAACGATGATATTCTGATTGTTGGTATACATTTAGCCCATCCACAACCACAATTCATTATGAATAAACATCCTTATATATTTGGAGAGACACCGCATGTTTTGGAAAGCAGTAAGTAAATTATACGTTTCGTGTACAGATCTTTTCACTCACGAAGGCGCGCCCCTCCAGGGTAAATCTTCTCGGTGTGCATTATATGTGTGTCGCACGTGCTAACAAGATGTCTTAATGTGTGTGTGAAGACTATCAGTAGAGACAGCATACAACAGAGATAGAATTATATACAGATTATGTTTACAACAACATTCATAAGGCGTGGAAGGGCGCGCCTTCGTGAGTGAACAGATCTGTATTATACGTAGGTTGGCGCAAATGTCAAGTCTGTTACAAACAACTTAAGGATTTTAGGCATAAGGCCAGTACTACACAGTCGTCTTTACAGCCTCTATACATCATAGGGTATTGTCCTATATACCTAAGTACCCGGTAGTCGGCTCCGGAAAATAAACAGGTCGTTTAATAGTAAACGTGTGCTCTATTATAATAAATTACCTAAAGATGTATATGACATGTCCATTAACAGGTTCAAAACTTTTATAAAGCATAAATTGTGCAGTAAGGCGTACTATGATACTTCGTCTTACCTTAATGATACGAACCCATGGACGTGACTTTAGTTGCTCCATTTCAAATAATACTTTTAAATATTTTGTAATATTGACCTTTGTGAGCGTGATCACGTGAAAAAAAACCCCATGAGTTTCTTGTGCCTTCTTCTCATTGGTGGGCGCGTTCCGAAGGCACACATCCTAACTTAGTTTTTAAGACGTTTCTATGTGATCTTTGTACAAAATGTATTAGGCATCCAAATAAATGAAAAAAATTGACTTTGACTTTGTGGCAATGTTTATTGAAAACGTCATGACCGGTCAAGGCGTTAGTTACTAAGCGCAGTACAGAGTCTACTGTTTATAACTGGCAATACTAACCTACAATTCTGACATAGGGTCAAACTAATAACTATTTGCATTAAAAGCAGTGTGAGGCTGTAAATTTCCATACAAAAAGCGGTAACGTTTTCCCCCCCATAAACGAAGTCCGATTTTGATAATTTTTGAAAGTGTTTTAGATGTAATGAAAAAATAGGTTTAACCGTTTTTATTTTAAAGAAATATTGCCTAAGATAAAGTGATTAGTATCTGAATATCTATATTTTTGACTTAAAAACTTCACCGAGCGTTTCAATTGTTTTTTAATAGACTTATCTGAATTACCGAAAAAGAAAAACGTATAAACCTAGAATAAAATGCAGTGAATTAAATGAGACCAAATTTATTTCATTTTGTGAAGGATAAAGGGGGTAAAAACGTTACGGCCCGCAAAATTATTTGAAAGCAAAATGAAGGCAATTACGTTCGAATTTAAACTCTCTCCATCCCACGATAAGGGTCATTTTTGAAAATACCTACTCGCGCCGCGTATCGAAAACTCATGATTCTCTTAATATTGATTCAAAAGTATTGTTTTACCTTTTCTTTCAGAGGGTATAGTCAAGGAAGACATATCGGTGATGTTCTTGGGCTCTGATATCGGCCAATATGAAATGCCTATCATGTTTACATTCCTTAGACAAAGGAGTAAGAGGAACACTATTTTTATTAGAGAGATGGTAAGACATTTTAATTAAGAATCGGGTGGTGGTAGTGGCTGATTCGCATTCTCTCCACGCGGGTACGCTCATGCATGTATTACCAGACCCCTCATTCTACTGGCACAAGGCCCCCTAGTTCCTGCCAGATAACTAAACAATAACCAATATATATTACCTCTTTCAATTCGTATAATCCGAACCCAAATTACTGACTACAATACCTATTTTTATTATTTCTTACGTATATTTTACATAAAAACAATATTTTGTCATAAAAAGTAATAATTTAGAATAAATAATAAAATAGTGTACTGTCAAAGTCATAGGGCTAATATCTTAATATGCTCAGGGCCAGCAATAGGTTAAAGACGGGTTTGTATATTACTATAATATGCACGGTATTTCAGGTTGTGATGGTTGAAGAAAACCCAGAAGACCATAAAATGTCCAAGAGCCCTTACACTGGAGAGCAACTGTTTAAAGCTAAATTTGTCGTACGATCTTTACGTCAACCGTAAGTACCATACCCGTAGCCAGTTTAACCCGTATAATTATCCAATGAGAATATCGGGCTAAAAAGTAGCCTAAGTATAAGTGACTCCCATGATTTCAATGTAATTCTCATACCAAGTTTCATCAAACAGTTTCAAAAATCTTTATCTAATTTTAGTATAATAATATCAAAACAATTAAGTGTTTACTTCATCCCATAATGTTTTGAAATGGTTTTGTAGTACAATGCAAAGTGAGGGAAGCTGGTGTCTGAGATAGGCGAGAGCCTGTATTACAGATCACCAGGATCCCCATCTCATGGTAAGAGGAACAGGAATTTAGGTATCAATAGGTAATTATGATAGTGAAGAGTAGAAGACAACTAGCACTCTAGGTAGAATTAGGAGAATATTTGGTGCAGGTGTGTCGTATGAAGTTAGTTTGTTTGTATATAGGTAAATGGTGAATGGTATATGATAGAAAGAGAAATAAATTATCAATACTGCATTTTCGCATAGCGCCATCTCGCCCTAAACTTAACAATAGTCTTTGCTGGTTATTCATTAGCCGCTTTATTCATTTCCTTTTTCTTGGTCTTGAGGCCATCAAGCTTGCGATACTAAGAAACACTGCCAGTTTTAGAAATTGCTTAGCTAATAGACTCTTTAAAAAATATCATTTTTTTACAGGGATGAAGCAGTATTCAAAATACCTGAGCACTTGAAAATTTTGTTTCCTCGTGGTCT
This sequence comes from Idaea aversata, assembly GCA_907269075.1. Classification (NCBI taxonomy): domain Eukaryota; kingdom Metazoa; phylum Arthropoda; class Insecta; order Lepidoptera; family Geometridae; genus Idaea; species Idaea aversata. The sequence continues at coordinate 6,294,464 of OU026100.1, forward strand.
TGAGGAAAAGGCTCTGGAAGGTTTGCAGAAGCCTCGAGAAGTAATTGAACAGCTTAGAAAGGTCTTAATTGCTACTAGGTAAGTAATTAGTATAAATACCTAATACATGCAAAAAAGAAGATTATTTTAGTCACTTTTTATTATTTAATTATCGATGTTTTAATATTGTAAATTAAATGTGGAGTCTCTCAAGGGTTGATTTTGGGTCCCCTCTTCTATAAAATTTATCATAATGAGAGATTATTATTAAAATCATTATGTACTTACTGAGATTAATTAGTATTGCTGCTGTGTGTTTATTTAATTATTTACTTTTGTTTAATTTAGTTTAGAACCCAATACTTTCACGTTTTACCACTCGTGTGGTCTGTTTTTATTATTTAACCTTTTATTTGTATATTATTTTTTTAGAGCCATATTTGATGAAGGAATAACCAAAGACAATTATATGCTGTACTTTCATCACTTACTGTGGTGGGAAGAGACCATAGTGAAAATAAATTTAAGGGTAATTTTATTTGTTTTTTTATTACTTAAATTATTTTCTTTCTCGATCGCCATTTTTAAAGACAAGATAATCACTACACTTTGCAAAGCGGATCATTTGGATTACCCACGCATGGTCCGATCCCGTGGGGATATCAGAAAGTAGTCTATGGATTATTTCAGATGCTTCAATTATCCGAATATCAAGTTTTATCGAAATCATTTAAGTAGTTGTTGCTCGGAGAAGTAATAAAAATACTACGACTTAGCATCTATAAATATAAAATCCCTGAAGGTCAATTCTCGTAAATAACATTATTCAAATTACATTTCAATATAATTTCGATTACTTTGAGGGTATTTTATGTAATCAAAATGCAATCGGAATTATTAAGTATTCAACAATGTTATTTATTAGAATTGGCCTGACTGATATATCAGTGAAAAGCTCAATTCAATAAATGGGTCGAGCTAAAATTTGAGCTATTATGAGATAGGCATCTGCTAAGAAAGAATTTTGGAAAATTCAAGTTTTACGCGGACTACGAACACGGTTTCACATATTCTTTTTATTTACAGAAATATAATATGCCCGCTGTGACTCTGGTCTTACAAGACAAGAAACTTGTATTAGAAGTGCCAGGCTTATCGGAAAAACGTCCATCATTGCTGCGCGGTGACAGAATATATCTACAACCGAAAAATTATCAAGGAATCATATTTGAAAGTATTGTGAGACATATAGATGACAATTTTGTACATCTCGGTGATTTTGATCCAAGGTGAGTTTTATTAATTACTTACTAGCTTTTTTTTTAATTTTTAAATTCGAACCAGTAGTTCCTGATATTAGCGCGTTCATACAAACTCTTCAGCTTTATAATATTAGTAAGATTCTATTTCATTCAAAACAAATATTGTCCTACTTATTCCAAATCGAGGTTTACAAATAGTCTGAGATTCAAACAAAACCATAGTCTAAAATATTATTACCGTTTATTTTAGACTGCGACGCAGACGCGGCTGCGGGTTCGATTCCCGCCTTCCTACAAATATTGGTTTACAAAAACAAATTCTGTAAACAAATATGTATATGTTGTTATATAAAAGATATATATTTTTTCTAAACATTGTCTAGCTGGTATATGCGCTATACTATCTTGTCTTTTTAATAAAACCAGATATTTTTATATTTAGGCTTACAGTAAAGACGTTTTAACGGTCTTTTGGTGATAGGCGTTTCCTACACTTGTAGCCCCTATTCGTATATATATATAGCCTTTTATTTATCCTTTGAATATTAAAATTACTTATAAAACATGCATCATAATAAACTATTACTATGAGAATATTGAAAAAAGATATACTAAATCTACTGTGAAAATTAAATTGTCCGTTATTCAAGGATCTCTTTTTGAGTAAAGGCCTCCTCCATGGCTTTCCAATTGTCTCTATTCTGTGCTTTTATTACCTTATTCGTATACTAGAGTCATAACATTATTTTAATTTTCAGAATCTACGAACACTACAGGCCCGACGCCTTGTTCGTGGTCCGGTTCATAATGTCACGCGTGCCGATGGAGCGCTCCCACGAGGCTATATCTCGCCTGTTCTCCTCTAAACAGGACTGCCGGGTCTTCCCTGTACCTACCGACCAGAACATACCTTCTAAACAAATTCATAAGTAAGTTCGCTTGTTTATACACTTGTTTTTCTTTAGCTGGGTTCTTTTTACGTGATGGAGCATTTATACTTCCCTTTTAGCTTATTCAACCATGTCCAGAAGATAGAACTTGTCAATATGTCTGGGGCTTTATTCTGCTATTTTGCATTAATGGATTTACCATTGTCATTATACCGAGACTCTATTGATATTATATCGAGATTGTTACTTTATTTAGTATTCTGCTAAAGTTTTAATAACATCGCAATAGAATCACTATGGAGTCTCAATGGTATGGTAATATTTAAGTTGCAGGTGTTGCCTAGCAACATGGTATATATTGCTAAGCAATATTCCGTTTTGACAACTATCGAGATTCCATTAAGCCACGATTGTAGAGCAGAATACCAAAGTGAGTCAGTGATGTTTCGATAGAATAGTCAACATTAGGAGAATACCAATTTGACATGTAATGTCATATTTTTGACATTAAATGTCTATTACGATTCTATCGACACGCTATTGAAACACAATTGTGTTAGCAGACGGCCCCTGGAGCTAAGCCGTGGGTTTTATCACGATGTTTTCTTTCACCGTAATGTCAATTAACGTACATATTTTATTCGATAAATCTTTTGGCGCACGGGATTCGAACCTACGACCTTCGGAATGAAAGTCGAGGCATCTCACGCTAGACCAACACCGCTCTTAAGTGGCTTTGTAAAAACTAGATAGACTACTTGTCCGTTTTTTACGGGTAGGAAAAGTTTCTAGTTTCTCTGCCGTTTTCGTACTCTCGAAGGCCCCGCTTATTTGGGGGTTCTGACAAGCGCATCTTCTAGGTTAGCATGCTACAACTTAGGCCGCATCACTTACCATTAGGCGAGATAGTGGTCAAACGCTGTCTTATATATTACTAGCGACCCGCCCCGGCTTCGCATGGCTATATTGTGCATGTATTATACATATAAACCTTCCTCTTGATTCACGCTATCTATTAAAAAAAAACCGCATCAAAATCCGTTGCGTAGTTTTAAAGATCTAAGCATACATAGGGACGGCGAAAAGTGACTTTATTTTATACTATGTAGTGAAGATAACTTTTATGTAATTTATCTATTTGTTTATTTGCAAGATTTTTACATTTTTAACAGGCAGATGACGAACCACGCTGGCGAGCATCATTATTGTATTAGAAAAGAACATTTCTTTTAGTTTTAAGGGTCTGTGCCTGAAAAGGTAAAAAAGGAACCCTGACAAAATCACTTTCTTGTCCGCTTGTATGTCTGTCCGTGTGGCCACCGATTTTCTCAGGAACGGCTAGACCTAGCAAGTTTAAATTCATACCAGATACTGTGGTCTATAGGCCCTATTTTGTAATCTTACCACATATCTTCGATTCCAGATTCTACAATCCTTTGATAAAGCAGAATGAAGAACAAAGATCTGCTGTCGAGCACATTGTTGCTGGCACATCAGGGAAAGCTCCTTACATTGTGTGGGGACCGCCCGGCACTGGCAAAACTATGACCATTGTCGAAGCAATAGTACAGGTAATTATTTAGACAAGTCAATCAATTGTTACTAAAAACTATTCATTTAACTTTCTCTATTAATTAGACAAGTTAAGAGGTAAGGGTACCGGGGGCTGTCTCCATACAAACTGTTACAAACGTAGTCGACTGTTTTCTCCCTAGATTATGACAATAGATTTTGGTGCATAAAACTTTTAACTGCCATGACCATGCACCTATTTTTTTTTTTATCTTAATTTCTATGATAATCAGAAAATGAAAAAAAGACAAAAAATAGGGGCATAGTCATGGCAGTTATAGGTTTTATGGCAAAAAAATATTTGTGCTAGTGTCATTATCCAGGGAGGAAACAGTCAACTACGTTTGTATGGAGAGAGCGCAGGTCAAATTACTCATTTAGCTTTCTCTTTTCTCTTGATAACACTAATGGCTTGAATGAGATTGTCTTTAAAATTTAGCTAAATGCATTTAACGAATAATCTAAAAATTAAATTCTATTTCACAGTTGGTTAAACATGTTTAAGGTATTAAACCCTTTAGTTATGCAAGCTAACCTAAGTAACTCTGTAAAGAAAACTAGCATTGTTATTATTATTACACTTTAATTGTTAAATATATTCATGCATTTCGCGTCACGAAAAGTATTTTATATGCTGGCTTAAACCCTCCCTGATCATGTTACCTAAAAATCAAATTAACTACGAAGCAAAATGCCTACAGGTCATGCCTAAAAACTAAATCCCTATTAAGGAAATTACCTAAAATTCAGAATGCCTAAACAGTAATTTGCCTCAGAATTATGAAGCCCATGAAGCAAGAAACATACTAAGCAAATTGCCTAAATTAATAAATTGCAATATCCTTCGCAGCTGGTTGCACTGAACCCCAGAAACAGGGTCCTGGTGTGCACAGACTCTAACATGGCCGCTGACCACATCGCTTTAATGCTACTAAAATATAACAAGACATTGAACATCAATAACTTTTTATTGCGCGCCAATTCGCAGTCGAGGGAATGGTGAGTTTGTTAATAATTTATATCGTTATGTGTCTCATATTACGAGACTATGTAGCCCCGGACCTTTGGAAGGCGTGCGTGTAGCCGAAGCCAACACGTAGAGGCCCTTTACCATCATAAAATCAAGGTTTGATGTACATGCCTCTTTGCCCCTCTAGCTCTACCTTTCTTTTTTCTATAAACTTTAATTGCAAAGATCTTAAAATTACATTACAAAATCAACCAATATCTTACATAAATACTTCTGCATTTATCACTAACTTATAATCCTACTAATATTATAAATACAAAAGTTTGTCTCTGTTTATCTATGTTAATTGGTACACTACGCATTGCTACTGAACCACTTACGCCAATGAAATCGCGGGGCCATGCAAAGCTAACTTTGTAAAAAAACAATTACTTATTGTGCTTACTTAACGTGACCATATTTTTCTATCGTCAGACAAGGACAACTGAAAAATTAAGTTAGTAAAAATGGTAAGTTAGATTTTGAAACAAATACTTCCTAATATGATATTTGTGAAATGATGGTACCAATTAGCGGAAGAAAGTGGTTTAAGTTAGAAGTTCTAACCCACTTCTAACCTCCAAACTCGATAAATCATCACAACGTTCAAGGACACTACACTTGAATATGAAAGCGGGACACAGAGTTTAAAAGTAGGACTGTCCCGCCCAAAGTGGGACGTATGGTCACGTTATCTATATGTTTAACCGGCTACCGGACAACATTAAAAAGGACTATATTTAAAGTAGGTATACTAAGAAAGTGGCTACTAGAATACTCTTTCTTCTCTTTTTAAGATTTTTGTGCAGTACCCTTTGTTATATATCTAGATAATAGTTAAATAATATATTTTATATGCTAATTTATTTTTATTTTAAGTATTAGGTAATACTCTGTACTCATTTGACATATAACTTATACGTTATCAATAAATTATCTGTATACACATTAAGGTGAAAGGGAACCGGCGCGCTCTCCATACAAACGTAGTCGACAGTTTCCTCCCTGGATAACGACACTAGCACAAATATTTTTATGCCATAAAACCTATAACTGATGGCAGTTATAGGTAACAAAACATAGGGGCATAGCCATGGGAATATGCCCCTATGTTTTGGTTTTTTTTTCATTTTCTTATTATCAAAGTAATTAAGATTTAAAAAACAAAAAAATAAAAAAAACAAAACATAGGGGCATGGTCAAGCCAGTTAGAAGTTTTATGCAACAAAATTTTTGCTCTAGTGTCATTATCCAGGGAGAAAACAGTCGACTACGTTTGTATGGAGAGAGCCCCCGGTACCCTTTCCTCTTAATAACAAACTATTACAATTTTTAGGACCGTAATGCCGTCAGACTTAGCTCCCGTATCGAACGGGACATCGTTCGAAAGCTTTATACCCTTGAAGAACGATTACGTCGCTAACTTTAGGGTTGTAGTCACGACCCTTATGCACTCAGCTAAATACGCATCGTAAGTACATTTTTATTTGATATTAGAGCACCCGCCGCTCATATTCCACCACAGAACGTATAATAAAATATAAATTTTATTAGAAAAAATGATCGTGACAGGTGTTGCTTAACCCATACGATCGTATACGATAAGCGCAGCTAGATCATGAGGTTTTTATTTTAAGAGGGAACGCGTGTATTGCTGTCTCCAGCCCCTATTATCTTCTTGGTTTATTATTTTTCTCTATTTTTTTTATAAAATCTAGTTTTGCTGTACATGCCTCTTTGCCTCTCTAGCTCTGCCTTTCTATGTTCTAACAATTTTCTGAAGGAAATATGACCTACTAAAAATATATAAATATAAATCACAGAAGCATGTGTAAAAAAGCCTTAATGCTGAAAATTGACGAGGATATTGTTGGAACGTAAATTGCGTCTAGTTCTATCTACTCAAGTTGCGTTTCGTTTACGTTCCAACATGGTAGCAGAGCGTGGTTTCGATCCACGGACCTCTATATAAGCCCTCCAACAAAACAATGTGTAAAATTTCACCTTTCTAGAGCCAGTGAATTACGCTGTAAATTGTCTAATAAATATAATAAATAAAATAAAAATAAATAAATAATAAATATTGCAGGACATTCCACACATCGCCATCTAGCCCTCTATCTCATATATCTAAGTAACTAGACTTGTGATATGGGTGCTAGACAACGGATATAATACTTATATACTTTTCTTTTGTAAATATATACTTATAATACATAGAAACAACCAGACCTCAGACAAATATCTAAGCATAAATGAGTCTGAGGCGGGAATCGAACCCGCAACCCTGTGTTGGCAGTCCGGCGTGGTGACCATTGTGCTAACTGGGTCGTCATAATATACAACATCTCCATATATTTTCTAATCCAGAGACCGAAGCCAAGGTTTTTACAAGCTGCGAATGAGTCACCTGTTCATCGACGAAGCGGCACAAGCGTCCGAACCGCACACTCTAGTGCCTATATGTGGCCTACTGGCGCCGACTGGACAGCTGGTCCTGGCCGGTGATCCCCAACAACTTGGACCTGTGCTCATTAGTAAAGAAGCTAGCAGGAGAGGACTGGGTAATTTGTTACACTAAATTATTAATTCAAGAACAGTGTTTGCCTTTAAGCGTAAAGTTCGCATCAAACCTAGTGGCGCAACGCAACTAATCTAAATTCCACAACATTACTCTGGACAGGGCTAATGGACGGACATTCACATTTCATTTAATGCATGCATATTTATTATTGAAAGGGACAACATAGAAAAAAATGGCATCATCATTTCCGCTGTCTGTCCCTATGTATGCTTAGATCTTTAAAACTGCGCAACGGATTGTGATGCGGTTTTAAAATAGATAGAGTGATTGAAGAGGAAGGTTTATATGTAAAATACATGCATAATATAGCCGTGCAAAGCCGGGGCGGGTCTCTAGTTCTTCATAAAATAATTTTAACATATTCATCTCCTTTATTCCTCAGGCGCACCCCTGCTGGAACGTTTGCTAGTAACACATCCAAACTTGTACGAAAAGAACGCCTTCTACATGACAATGCTTCGTAAGAACTTCCGTTCAGACGCCGACATTTTGAAGATACCCAACGAGCTGTTCTATAATAATGAACTTATTGTAAGTGATTTCTTTAATGTTTTTAACTTACTCGTTCAATCAAAAATCACTGAATTGATTGGGATTAAACTTGGTAACAATGTCATGATCATACCAATGTCTTTGAAACGCGGCATTATATGCAACTAGCTGCGACCCGAGGTTTCACCCGCGTAAGTCCCAATGCCGTGGGAATATCAAAAAAAAAAGTAGCCTAAAGCCTTCCTCGATAAATGGACTATCCAACAGAGAAATATTTTTTCAATTCGAACCTGTAGTTCCTGAGATTAGCGCGTTCAAACAAACAAACAATATTATTATCTATTATAGTATAGATGACATAATAAGCTGGGAATTGGCGGCACCAATCGGCACTGGGTGTAAAGCAGAATTGACTTACGCCCGAATACTGAAAGGCTTCATAGTAGTCATGGCAAAAATAGCATGTCACTCGATATTTCACACTGTCAAAAAAAATATCGAAATTAGCAGTTGCTATTAAAAATCACTTGGACTGCTAATGCTATTTTTTTCGCAATCACCATCTTAGGTAGCTCGAGTACTGTTAATGTACCGCAGGCGCGGGTTGTCAAATTAAATTGAATCTTATTGTCAACGCGTTTAAGATATGATTTGCTTGATTTGAAAGTGTTTAAGTGAAATTGAATCGTATTTTTAACCATGTTAAGCTTTTATTTGCTTGTTGTTGTAAACATAAAAAAATTACTTACCTATCTATAAAAAAGAAAACAAAAAAAAAAATAGCTGATTCAATGAACTTTTAAATACGCCAATGTAAGATTCTTTGATTTATTATTTAGAGCGAAAAGACATTGACAGTCCCAAGCCTGTTAATAATAATAATAATAAATCATTTATTTCAGGCTACGAAGGCCCATAAATACATACCTTATAGACTAACATACATATTTTATAATATAAATTGAAAGTGTTAATAGATAACTTAAAACTATGTTAGTAGCACTTCCAGGACACTACACTTTAGTCTTAGTAGGTTCGCGTGGAATTTGTCCGCGGAAGCGACGGAATACCACATCCTTCGGCCAGAAGCTTTCATCCATAACGCGAGGCAGATAGCGGTTCGGTACTCGCATCACAAACGCCTTGAAATTGACGTTCCGATGCGACTCCAGCATATGCACCCTCAGCGTATAGCCCAGCTTCCGGCGTACGTACTCGACGATGTCCTTCTCCCCGACGGTGTAGTGCAGACGGGAGATGTACACCGGAGTGTCCGGCATCGCAGCACGAACTCCCAGACTAGCATCAGTCGGGACTGTACCGCAGCGATTCACGATGATAGGTCTTGTTCGCCGTTTCTTTTGCACCTTGATAAAACCTTCATCGTCGTCGTTGGGATCCTTTGGCTTCATATCAGAAACCATAGGGGCGCTCGTGGTGATTGGGGCCGCAGGCACAGGCGGGGAGCTGAGGTCGTGCGGGTTAAAGTATGTGGGAAAGTTCATTGAAATCGCTTATAATTACTAAGTGAAAAATCATTTACATTAGCACAAATAGCAGACCATGACAAATTGCGAAAAATAATTGTCGTGTGAAAGCTATTTTTCACTCAGATGTGAAAAATAGCATTAGCAATAGCTTTAGCATTCACACTGTGAAAAATAAAATCATTTGTCACATTAGCAATGATTTAAAAATAGCATTAATTTCCATGCCTACTTATCAAGTATCGCGCAGCTGACTATTGTTTTATGTCATAGTTTATTTATATGAAGCTGGGATCGAAGCAATGTTTTCGAAGCCTTTAAAATGTAATTGTTTCCAGGCAATGGCTCCCCCGGACCCAATCAGTAAAGTGAACATCTTGGGAGAGCCGGGCGGCAACCGAGCTATTGTGTTCCACGCGGTACATTCTAAGGAACAGAAGAATGGAAACGCACCGAGGTAATTTGATTAATGTGCAAAATATAGCCTGTGATAATTAATGGTTTTCTACCAAGTTTAACCAAAATACATTCAAGTACTTATAGTTTAGGGAGCTTTGGGCCAACTTCTGACTTTTTTAATATTATGCCGAGTCAGTGTTATGGCTACCTAACCTGAATGGTTAGTTAGCTTTAAAGCTTTACAAAAAAACAGTGGCTAGTGGGCGCATCATTTCATCCCCGGATGTCATGGTCCCCTAGGGGATCCTGGTAGAACATAATAGCGTTGCTCCAGAGTGAACAGATTTAAATGCTATTCATTTTTTAACTGACTGAAAATAAAAGAGAATCTTAAATTCGACTGTTTATATGCTTTTTTATGGATAGAGATTAATGTTCCATGTATTATTAGTTCTATTTGATGAAAATTATATATTTTGTCTCTTAATTCCAGCTACTTTAACGAAAAAGAGCTTGATATGCTGAAGAGATATGTGAAAGCTTTGATAAACAAACACCAGGTGAAGCCCCAAGATATTGGAATTATTGCACCTTACATAAGACAGGTAAGCTGGCATAGTATATAATCATTGTTGGTATTCTTCTACACTACAAAATGATAAGCTCACCTATACCTCTGTAATTGGGTCCTTTTTGCATGCCAGAGGTTAGTATAGGTGCTGACTATACTTACTACCATTTTATTTTTATTTTATCGAGAACAAATGCACCTTATACACCGGGGATGTGTGGGGCTCCCTGCTGGCCTGAGATGGTGGGCGGCCAGAGGTTTACCCACTAAAAACCTGACGGTGTCCCTCTCTTCACCGTAATCCAGGAGGAAGTAGAAACTGTTTGCACTTACAACTACTTCCCCCTGGGGAGAATGACCTATACTACCATAGTTTAGTCTACCAAGTCCAAAGGAAGGAACTTCTCAATAACTCTGGAGCCAACTAAGCCGGGTTAGTAGTAAATGCAATTATCACAATGTTTTCCTTCACCGAAAGAGCAATGTTAATTAGCGCACATGAGTCGTAAGCGAAATACATTGGCACCGGCCGGGATTCGAACCCAAGACCTTCAAAATGAAAATTGTCTACGCTAATTGGTATGATTTAGCTGCAGGGCAAGCATGGCCGGATACATTTTATCAACAGGGAAAGGACAAAATAGTCTTTCCCTCTGTCAGTTTTGTCCACCCCCCGAGCATGGGCGCAAGGGTGGATATACTATCCACGGTAGACAAAACGGGGAAAACGCTTATCCCCGTAATTATTGTCATCATAAGAAAACCACAGAGTACAAAAACTAATTTATTAGGTTGAATTTATTAGGTATCAACTAATAAATTAGTTTTTTTATACATTTGTGCTTGTCATTCTTGTCAATGTCATATATTTGACTTAATTTTACTCTATTGTCTTCCTTATGTCCCTATCGCCCATGCTATAGGCGAGGAATAGATGTCCACGTGTCATGTCAAATGGGGATATACAAGGGATATACTTATCCTTTCCCCTTTTGCCGTGCTTTGGCAGGTGCACAAAATAATTTTCTCCCTTGACAGAGGACATAACGGGTGGACATAATTTTTGTCCTCGGCTCATGCTTGCCCTGCTGTTTTTTACGTCCGGTCGCCTGCCTGACATCTAACTCTCATTGGGAATGCTTTTGTGGCATGAATGGCATATCGCTCGACGGGAGATTTGTTTTGGCATTTTTTGTTTTTGGATATTTATTAGATGTATTTCGTGCAGGTATACAAAATGAAAGCATGGCTGTCGTCTCAGAATTACAATAAGATTGAAGTGGGTACAGTGGAGGCGTTCCAAGGTCAAGAGAAGCGTGTGATATTGGTGTCTACTGTTCGGGCTAACTGTCGCTTGTTGGATTACGATGCTTTGTACGGGCTCGGATTCTTGGTTGATGATAAGGTAAACAACAATAAGCTATTTCTTTTGTATTGCCATACTATGTTTGTTTGGGGCTATCCAATACTCACGTGATGTTTTTTTTGGCATTTTTAGCCCCCCTCCTCCTTGGTAATACATGTTGAGGTTAGGGGGAAAGGGTTGGGTAAGACTACCCCTCCTCCCTCCTATATCACGTGTATTTTTAGTACCTACAAAGTATCTTATTTTTTTTTATGAGCCCCTTTCGAGCCTTACGTGATCATTCTATATCAGTAACGCTTTCGATTGTTTTTTTTTTTAATTGTTTGGTTCTATTCCTGGCTACAGTAATTTATGTCTTTTCTAAAAATCTACTGATGCCTTTTTATTTTTTGTCCTTTGACAAAAATTGATCCTGAAAATCAATTTTCAGGATTTTTCGCTTTCTTTTATAGGTTAGAAAATTATAATTATTCTTATCCTAATATTATTAATCTGAAAGTTTGTTTCAAAAGATCGGTCAAAAGATTTGAGTAAAATCGGCATAGTCAATTAAGGGATGAAAAAGGACATAGTATTAGGATACTTTTGATCCCGAAATTCCCGCGGAATAGGTATTTACGCGGGTGAAACCGCTTTACGCAGCTACTAGCTACAGCTATACATCTTTTCCTTTCCAGCGTTTCAATGTAACCCTGACTCGTGCCAAAGCAAAGCTTGTTATAATAGGCAACCCAACTTGCCTCTGTCGCGATCCGAAATGGGAAAAATACATGGAACAGTGCATGGAATGCCGCACCTACATCGGACTACAGGACCAACAACTAGACCGAACTGCTGAGTTACTCAAGGAAGTCGCCAGAATAAGGTTCGATAAGTGTGGCCTCACTGACGCACTTAAGGAAAAGGAGAAAACGAAAAACAAGGCTACGCATTAGAGATTTTTCGCTCTCTTATAAGATTTGGTGCACTTAATAGCGTCCGATGGATCGTCGATTTGGTGAAAATAGTGTAAAACGAGTCGATCTCTGTGAAGCAGGTTGTGGGTTCGATTCCCGCCTTTGAATAAGTATTATGTGTCTGTAAACAAATATTTGTAGTGATGTGTGTATTGTTGTATGTACAATAGGTATTTACAAAAAAATAAGTAGAAATATTCCATATATTGTCTGGTCACCATAACACAAACCTAAGTTTATGGATGTTTTTTAATTAAAAAAAAACACATTTTTCTTCAATAGAATTTTTCAACGAAAATAGTCGAAGAAGTCACTAGTTCATCTTTGAAGGCTCATTCCAAAGTCAAAGTCTTAATTCTTTATTAATTTGGAAACGTCCTAAAAACTAGGATGAGAAGAATTTACATCTTTTCCGGTAATATACGTAAACGTCACACTCGTGACCTTCGCATTTCGTCTCTTGTAATCAACAGACAAATAATCTTAAATTTTTATAACAAATGCAACATTTTTAATACAAAAAAATATTGTACTTATAGTTATTGTGTATTCTACCATTTCTAACGTAGGTATTTTATCATAATGACTGTCCCTAGTCTTAAAAAAAACATACATAGAACTTTTAAAAATATCGCGAACTATCGATCGCAAACAACTCTGTAGGGCACTATGTGCACTATTATAGATAGCCAATCACCTTCGCGAATGATCACGTGACCAAGAAATGAACCAATCAACGACCATTTCGCAGTTTACACGCTATCTGTAATTAACGCCCTCAATTTTGCAGTTAATTATAAATGTTCTACATTTTCGTAATATTTTTTATTAGTATGTAAGCGAAATTTAGAAATTTAAGTATGTGTTAGTTATACTTTTAGGACAGTAAGTCTGATAAAAGTAAAAAAAAAATGTATTTGATAAATATATTGTTATTCAGTATGAATTATTCCCTTTACGCCGCTTCTCACTACGCCGCTTCTCACTACGCCGCTCTGTGCTTGTACGTAAGTTCCACCACGCCGCTCGGGCTTTTATACTAGTCCCACTACACCGCGCGAACAAAATTTAATACATTGGTTCCCAGGACGCCGCGCCTCGCCTCCAAGGTAGTCTCACCATGTCGCGCTTGCAACTGTTATGTCCCGTAATGTCGCTCCATCATATTAGGTTTGAACTCTTATAGAAAACGTATACGTATTCATTTTGTAACTTTATTAAGGTGCCGAAAATAGTTGTAAAATTTTCATGGGTACAATTTCATCAATAGGTAAAAAAACTTAGAATTTTTTTACCGAATTATCTAGATTTTCGAGCCTACTACTAACGTGACTGACCGAAACAAGATTTTCAGCTGAAACGGAAACCAAATATCATTATGGTTGATAAACAACCTGGTCAGAGTTTAAACCGGCGTATTATACAACCTCCTACTAACTTCTGTTACCCTAGTAGTTTCAAGTTAAGAATATGTTAAGTTTAAATCAGGTCAAGTTTAAGAAAATAACTTCGGAGTTTTATATTCGGTAAAAAAATTCTAAGTTTTTTTACCTATTGATGAAATTGTACTCATGAAAATTTTACAACTATTTTCGGCACCTTAATAAAGTTACAAAATGAATACGTATACGTTTTCTATAAGAGTTCAAACCTAATATGATGGAGCGACATTACGGGACATAACAGTTGCAAGCGCGACATGGTGAGACTACCTTGGAGGCGAGGCGCGGCGTCCTGGGAACCAATGTATTAAATTTTGTTCGCGCGGTGTAGTGGGACTAGTATAAAAGCCCGAGCGGCGTGGTGGAACTTACGTACAAGCACAGAGCGGCGTAGTGAGAAGCGGCGTAAAGGGAATAATTCTTCAGTATTGTGCCATCGAAATTCATATAATTTTTGGAAATTTTTCATTTTTAAGTTTTTAGAGTAAGTTTACAATTTAAAAGTTGGTGTGATATAACTTTTTAAATGATAAGTTACTGAGTACAGGTACGCAGACAAGTAAATATCGTAGAAATTAGCTGTAGTTTGTGACATATTAGATTAACCAATCGCGCAGTTGGAATCCGTTTGCTTTGGTTCTCTCCATTGGCGGTGCCGTTGCTTAGACTTAACGTAACAATCAAAATAAAAAACATAAATCGTGGCCTGCTAGATTTTTGTAGAGTAGACTAATCAAATTACTTATTATAAATAAAACCTATTTGCTGAGACCTTCAAAATTAAAACCAAGAATTTTCACACGAATTTCAACGTTCCAAATTCAAATCACTTTATTCCCTTGGGAGTTTCATACAACATTATCTCCCTTGGGAATAAAGTCTTGCTTTAGGTTGAGGTTAATAGGGCTTTAATCCGTGATTGACTATGACGCCTTGACTATAGCCTTTTTTTTTTTTTTTTTTAATCTTAATTTCTATATAATTAGAAAATTAAAAAAACCTAAACATAGGGGTACAGTCATGGCAGTTATAGGTTTTATGGCCCAAAAATATTTGTGCTAGTGTCATTATCCAGGTAGGAAACAGTCGACTACGTTTGTATGGAGAGAGCGCAGGTACCCTTTCAACTTAAGGAGCCCTAGCCCACCGGGACGCTATGGCGGCACCTTAAGTCGCTAAATAGCCACTGGCTATTGCTACTATCACAAAAACAAGTGCGTCCTTTCCCATTGGCGACCTCGTTGGACACTGAGTGAGTAAGGTGCAGCTTACACGTAGACATTTTACTGGCTAGGTCGCCAGAGGGGCTACTCTGGTACCACAAAGCGCCCCGTAGTTCGTGGCTACGTTTTCAAACTGACGTAGTCGTCACACCGTCGCCAGGTGAGTTTTATCTTCCATATATTTCAATACGAATAAAGCTGGGGACATATTATCAGACGCGGCTTACGAACGCGTCCGACAGCCGCGACTGATAAGTGTGCACGGTCGTTTGGCATCCAGCGGCCCAGGACGTTCGCTGACGTTCTAATGCTCAAGAGCGGCCCAAGGTTACGTCCGCGACTTACGTCCGATAGTGTGCACAGTTACATACATTTATATTACACAGATGCCTATAAGTCGCGGCTGTCGGACGCGTCCGAGCAATGTGTCCCCAGCTTTAGTTCCTGGTCCTAGTTCAAAATCCTGGTGACGCAGGACCCCTTTTACGACCGTCATACAGCAAACCGTATTCTTACGAAACCAATAGAGCCTTCTTTAGAGTTTAAAATCAACTACTGCGCATTTGGTTTTTCATATACTTTACCTACCTACCGTTTAAAGTGATATTTTGATATTTACCAAATGTTTTATTACCCTAAGGTTACATTCCAAAAATATATTTTTTAAGAGCTTTTTTTGCCTTATTGTTTGCTACTATTTTTGTATTATCATATTTGTAAAAATTACAAATATGATAATACAAAAATAGTACTAAGAGAAAAATCATTTTAAATTGTACTATGCAAATATTTTTTTATTGTGTCTATAATCTTACTAGCGCACTTAGATTTACTTAGTGTTTCACAGTGACGGTATGTTCTCTAAAAATTGATTCAAAAAAATACGCAGCGAATTGTAAACCTCCGTTTTTTGAAGTTGGTTAAAAAGATCTCTGAAAACTTCGTAATACCTTATCTCATTTATTTTTAATATTTTTAATATTTTTATAAGGTTTATAATTAAAATTAAAAAGTATGTTAATCATAAGTATTCTGCATGATCACATTGACATGTCTTAAAATTTAAGTTAGGATTTAGGATAAAGCCACAAGAAAGGCAGGGTTACATTTGATTGTTGTTTTAAAGAATGATGTTAAGACAAATAAAATGTTTGCTGTATGTGATTTATCGATTGTCATTTGGTGCTAAGACGATTAATAAATAAAACAGATTGATGTATCTTGAAGTTTTTATTTAAATACCTACTTAATTATAGGATTAATAATATTTAGGTAAGTTTTCCACACTTTTTATCTATTTCTTAAAGTTTCAATGTAAAAAACAATCTTATAGTATAAAATATAACTTAGTTAAATAATTGAGATCTATCATAGTTAATTATTTTAATATGACTAGAAAAATCTGAGATCAAACATACCTAGTTGCTGCTGCTTCGTTTCTGAGTTTTCTGAATTGTATCGTTTCTGAGTTATGTAGATATTTTCTAAGTTATGTTGGCAGTTTCTATGTTGTGTAGGCAGTTTCTGAGTTGTTTATGCAGTTTCTATGTTGTGTAGGTTGTTTCTGAATTTGAAGGTAGTTTCTGAGTTGTGTAGGTAGCTGAGTTATGTAGTTAGTTTCTGAGTTGTGTAGGTAGTTCTGGAGTTATGTATGTAGTTTCTGAGTTGTGTGGGTAATTTTGGGTAATGTAGTAAGTTTCTGATTTATGTAGGTAGTTTTGTGAGTTAGGTAGTTTCTGACTTATGAAGGTAGTTCTGAATTGTATAGGTAGTTTCTGAGTTATGTAGTTATATTTTGAGTTGTGTAGGTAGTTTCTTAATTGTGTAGTTCTTTTTCGAATTATGAAGGTAGTTTCTGAGCTATGGAGTGAATTTCAGTGCATTTGTGGTAGTATAAAAGTTCAACTAACGTATAACGGCCCTATTTTGTTTTTGGAGTGTTACGAGTTATCTAAATACTAATATTTACCTACGTTACCTTTAAGGTAAGTAAGTAATATTTTTTTATACTTATCGATAGATCAATTTGCAGATTACAGTACAGGATAGAATCTAATTCCGTCGTATATAACCATTTTCAGCGAGTCCCTTCACCCTATGCCTGAATATGGAATACGGTGTAGGGTTCAAAATGTACTGTATTTTACTATCTACTACGTAGTCTACGCCTTGGCAGACGCCCATGGGTTTGTTGCAGTAGTAGCCGGGCGCGCATTTTTGACCGTACATGTCGAAGTCTCGTTTCTCTGTGCATTGTTCGCCGGGACCCTGGGGAAGTAAAGTTATTGTTGCCTTGATATCATGTATACTTAAATTCTTATCCTAATATTATAATTCCGAAAGTTGGTTTTTAACCCCCGACGCAAAAACGACAGGGTGTTATAAGTTTGACGTGTCTCTCTCTTTGTGTGTGTGTCTGTCTGTGGCATCGTAGCTCCCGGACGGATAAACCGATTTTGATTTTGTTTCTTTTGTTTGAAAGGTGAATTAGTCGGGAGTGTTTGATCGAAATCGGTTCAGCCGTCTGAAAGTTATGGGGGATAAAAGTCGAGAGTTATGTATTATAATTAGTTAAGTCCCTCAACTATTCTTTTTTTAATTTTTTTAATTGAGTCTAGCATGTTAGACGAACACCCGCCTGCGACAGAAAGTTGCGAGTTCGATTCCCGCTTCAGACAAATATATATATCGGTACGAACTTTTTATTTTGACAGTCTCGCTTTCCAGCAGCCACAAATACATTTTCAATGGCTATATTTTGTCAAGTCGAACACTTTATTCACAAATTGTTTATGAATCAGACAGTGTTAATGCACCTTAGAGCGTCACACTGAATATATTTTTTGTTACTTTTACGTAAACTAAAAATAAATACATATCTAGCCTTAAGTTATTTAAAACATGGTAAATATCCCATTATAAATATCCTTAAATAAGCTATTTAAAACATTATTTACAACATTAGAGCTCGATAAAAACATGCTAAATATCCCATAAATAACTTTAAAATGTTTTAAAGTTTTTTTGGTGTGCCGCATCGTTACTTACCTATCTTTGTGTGAAATAGTGGTCAACCGCTGACCTATTTATAATATAAAAAATAAAAATATATAGCCAAAATAACCATGTGCTCCATTTTTTGAACCGCTCGTGTGGCATAGCATCGTCGTATACGCCTACAAGACATGCTCGACTTCCAAGTCGAATGGCATCAATTTACTGTATTTTTGAATCGTTCGGTGTCGAAATTTAAAATGTCAATTTTGTTATTCGTTTTACGCAGAAAATAAAAAAACGGTAATTACCGACGAACATCCGAAATCATCCCAAAAATATATTTCAAAGATCGTTTCCGAATGTTTGACTATAATTGTTTGACGTTTATTCTACCACTCGCCTGTCGGCGACGAGTGGTGGAGAACACTCGTTACGATTGAGCGATTCAAAAATACCGAATTTCCGATGTCGAACGAATATCAGTAGAAATTAAGTGCTCGACGCGGGGCGAACTATTCAAAAATAGGGCTGGTTTTAAATCCTATATTAAATACATACCCTGTAGCAATCTCGTCGATTGCCGCACACTTCGTTAACGTAGGTTCCAAGTGGGCATCTCTTGTACCTCTTGCCTGCTTTTATGATAGAGCAATCTTCATTACTGGGCATCCAGTGGTCAGAGTCTTCGCACACTGGACATTCAACCAGCTCCCTCCTAATAATAGACAACAGAAGAGTTATAGAGAGGAGAATCAATATAGTGTTGAAGTAAATTGAAACAATACGGTACAAAAATAAGTTTCAAAACCGGCTAAGTGCGAGACGGCAATTGCATAAAGGGTTCCGTACCAACTTTTTTTTTTATTCTTTTACTTATATTAGTTTACGACCCGCCCCGGCTTCGCGCGGCTATATTATGCATGTTTTATACATATAAACCTTCCTCGTGAAACGCTCTATCTATTAAAAAACCGCATCAAAATCCGTTGCGTAGTTTTAAAGATTTAAGCATACATAAGGGATATAGGGACAAAGAAAGCGACTTTGTTTTATACTATGTAGTGATAGTGATGAAAACAAACACGTACACAACATAGTATACAAATACACACAAATAAGAAACAATAAGATATATTTACAGAGAATAGTAAATACAAAAGACAGAGAATAAATCATAAGTATCTGAGAAGTTTTTTTTCTGTTTTAGTATAGTACATTGCGATACAAGTGTGGAAAGTTGATCATTCCATAGAGGCGGGTTATGACGCGCGAGCGGAACGCGAGCGTGGCAAAAGCCGAGATGGAATGATCAATCCACACCTGTATCGTACGACGTTTTTTATCACAGTTGCGAATTAAAAAAAGACTTGTTAAAATACTTAATAAAAAGTTTTCAAAAGACTTTTAACCTATACAGCCTCGTCTGACATACAATATTTTTTAGGGATTTTTTCATTTGATTTTGCGTCGGCGGCGGGCAGTTAAACAGAATATAATGGTAAGGAAAAATATATTTATGACACTAAAGAAAAAACAAAATAAAACAAAGCTCAATTTTTAATTATTTTCAAATACGTTATCACGTAAAATTATCGTTCGTTATCAGACTTTAGAGACAACCTTTTGAAAAGAAGAAAAAAGGTACCAACAAAGAGTTTTAAGCCAGCAAGGCTTAAAAACTTTTTGATGGTACCTTTTTTCTATCAAAACAGTATAACCCAGATAAATTAAGAATGTTTCATCTACCTAATATGTCATTAGCAGTAAGATGCGTATTTGACTTATCGGAATAACGTATTATTATAACACTAGTTGGATTTTTTTTTATCGCACGCGTGTATAATACGTTGCATTATGAGCCTAAAAGCGGTTTAATAAGATCCACTTTATGAGCAACTGTGATAAAAAGTAACTATTTGTTGTTATAGCGGCAAAAGAAGTACATACATCATTTGTGAAAAATAAACTGTCTAGCTATCACGGTCCATGAGATACAGCCTGGTGACAGACAGACAGAGAAGTCTTAGTAATAGTGTCCCGTTTTTACCCTTTGGGTACGGAACCCTAAAAATTAATTAGCCTACATGGTAGGTGACTCGTTGGCAGTGCGAGAGTTTGTAGGTTCGATCCTGGGTGTCTTGACGTGTGTATTTTATTTATGCCTCCAAAAATACAGATGAGAGAATGCTGTCTTATAAATAGCCAGAGACATATTTAAAAAGCACTGACACTTTACGCTTACTATTCAAACAATATAATTTTCTCACAGTAACAGGGATTTACATTTTAGAGTTATGCACTTTTATTAAAAATAATCTTAAATACTTTTTTCCAATAGATCTTTACGTCATGATAGCCTCAGAAATAAATATAAGCACAATATTTGCATGCCTCAAGTTAACAATACTATGTATCATAGAAGCTCTTATATTACCGCAATAAAGGTTTACAATGCTCTCCCAACTGACCTAAAAGCTCTACATAATAATAATATATTTAAGTCCAAATTTAAAAAATGGCTCATTGAAAAAACCTTTTATAGTCTGTCTGAATTTTATGAAGAAACATAGATATATTTTTAAATTGCCTACCTAAGTTTAATATTATAAAATTATTCATTTAGTATATAAGTTTAATATATTGCATGCCTGTAATGGGTAAGTTATTGTTACTTAATTTAAGCCTATTTTAAGATCCTTGTGTACATAACTTTGCAATAAATGTCTTGATTTCTTCAAAGAGCAGTAAGAGCGTAGCGATATGGATGGATTCTTTTCCATGTGGAAAAGAGACCCTTGCTCTTCAGTACGATAGTTACGAGCTCATATTATAATCTTCACTATCACTATCACAACATAGTATAAAACAAAGTCGCTTTCTCTGTCCCTATATCCCTATGTATGCTTAAATCTTTATAACTACGCAACGGATTTTGATGCGGCATAATATAGCCGTTCGAAGCCGGGGCGGGTCGCTAGTATTATTATAAATCTTAAGAGTTTATTTTTTTGTTTGGTTGAACGCTCTATGAACTACTAGTTCGATTTGAAAATAGGCTGTATAACATCACGTTAAAACCAATAATTACTTTTAAAGAGATACTAATACGGGTAATACCGCGGGACGCAGCAAGTATTAAATTCAAAGTCCTGTTTGACAGACTTATAAATAAGTAGATATTCAACGCAGCAGCTCACACTAATTGACGATTCAGACTAAAATTGGCACACAGAAGGATTTTGAAAAATTGAGCCCCTATACGTGAACGAAATCGCGAGTGAAAGATAGTTAAATAATGTACTAGCGACCCGCCCCGGCTTCGCACGGCTATATTATGCATGTATTATACATATAAACCTTCCTCTTAAATCACTCTATTTATTAAAAAAAACCGCATCAAAATCCGTTGCGTAGTTTTGAAGATCTAAGCATACATAGGGACAGACAGAGGAAAATGACTTTGTTTTAAACTATGTAATGATTTAACTGTAGGACATATTATTTATAAAATAATTCATACCCTTCCTCATCGGTGAGTTGTTCTTCCCGCTCTATAAGGTTCCTTCCCTCGTAGCCGCGGTAATGTGCGAAACACAAGTCGGAACCGACGAGCAGCACTAGTAATAACGGATGCATTGCTGTAGAGTTCTGAAATTAGTACTAAAATGTTACTTATAAACTGTCTTTCTTATTTGGTAATCTTAGTACTTATCTATAACTTAATCTTATTTATTTTTTACTCCGTTTTCTTCCACTGGAGGGCAAAGGCCTCCCAGGGTCTACCTTCCTTTTTTCTATTGCTTTCTGTCTAGTGCCAGGGTAAGCTAGTCGGTGATGGTCTAATGAGTCCAATTTGTCTCACCAACCTTAAATACCTATATACAGTGTAAATTTTCCTAAATGACCAAATCTTATACTTCATAGGTTCTCTCGCTTAGGCACGCTTAGGGCGAAAAGCTTTCTAGGTAAACCTTCTATTTAGGCATAATGCCTTCATTGGCATCCCGCTTTCTAGGTAACTCGATCATAAAGGGTAGGTATGTATAAGTAGGTACCTACCTATATGAAATACAATCACTACATACTACATAGTATAAAATAAAGTCGCTTTCTCTGTCCCTATATCCCTATGTATGGTTAAATCTTTAAAACTACGCAACGAATTTTGATGTGGTTTTTTTAAATAGATAGAGTGATTCAAGAGGAAGGTTTATATGTATAATACATGCATAATATAGCCGTGCGAAGCCGGGGCGGGTCGCTAGTTAGCAATATATTGATCTTTCAGCGAAGCTATCGATAGGTATGGACTGGACTAACTTATAGTCGAAATCAATAACATAGGTATCTGTTAGCTAGCGAGTTAAAACGACATTTTCCTGTCAAAAAATAGAGTTTAGCGCTTATTAATAGCTGATAGATATTGATTTCGACTATTGATGAGTTTTTGCGGTTGTGATTTTGTCAAAATCTACCCTACTAAGTACTTGAGAATTTGTATATTACGTCCATGCATGTACGTCCATGGGATTCTTTGCCTGTAATTATTTTCGGTTTGAAACCTCACCTTGTATAATGTCAAACGTAATTAGACTTGATAGATTGCGCGCATTTCCCCTGATTAAAGTGGACTTATGAATCGTCAAGTCTGGATAACGCTCAGTAACTTGTCCCAGTTGGCATCAAGCGCTGAGAAAATCAGAATGCTCTTAATGATATTAAAAAATATGTGGAATAGAGAGAACAAATGAACTCTTTGACTCTTCATACTAAATGTTGTATTTTTCAGAGGAAAAAAATTATATGCACTAATTGCCATACGGTGTAAGAAAACATCATGATGAAATCCGCGGCTTGTTGGTTCCAGACGTATTGACGAGTTATTTCCTCTAGATATGGTCGACTAAGTTGAGAGGGTAGAATATAATAGGTGCTGGGGAAGCCTTCTCCTATGCTCCTATAGAGGTCAAGTTGCGGAAAAAAGCCCGTGACAAGACAAGGTTCTGATATTCTCTATTACGATTGTCACTGTAATATGTAACATCTTTGTTGTCACGCTCATTAAATCCAAAAGGTCATTGCTTTTTTAGTCACCAGTCACCAACCCCATTCCGTCGTAACATGAATTATTGAGTTGAATTAGTAATCTCTGCTTTAAGAAAATTTCTAAAAACAACTTAAGTATTAAGTAGGTAGGTACTGTTAAACGGATGTCGTATTGGTCGTAGACCAATTACACAAATATTTTTGGTCTTAAACATATTTTACCTATTATGGACAGTCTTAACAACGCGCAAATTAGACGCATGATTATAATTTTGGACATTTGATTTCTATTTTCAAAGTAGGTATCTACCTCCTCA
Organism: Idaea aversata; assembly: GCA_907269075.1. Classification (NCBI taxonomy): domain Eukaryota; kingdom Metazoa; phylum Arthropoda; class Insecta; order Lepidoptera; family Geometridae; genus Idaea; species Idaea aversata. Next base: position 6,318,056 of record OU026100.1, read on the forward strand.
AGAAAAGTATTTTTAATGTATCTTCTGCTCTATAACTTAGTACAAATCTCAAGTATAATTAGATAGCGTTTGGAGTCTTGTGAGCTTTAACTGTCGGTGTAGTGTAAGCTCTTCGACAACCACAATTTAAATTGTTCCTGCGACTAGGCGATCTACATTTCTTTATTGAAACAAAATTCAGTCGATGTAGACGCGATAATAAGTCATGTAAACATATCTGCAAAAACTCACTCTACGGGCCACTCTGAAATGTTTCGAATCTTTACTAGTTCTAGAAACGATAAAGCATTAGCTGTCTAATATATGAAAGAAAAACATATCTCAAAATGTTTACGAGATTATGTTTCTTGTTAAACATAATTTTTAAATACCTATACTACCGAAGCAATTGGCAGACATTTTTACTGTGGAATTTTCTTTCATATTTCATTGTTATTTCTATGATTTATTGTGCTTTAGTCTTGTCGTTTACGGATCTTTTTAGACTTTTTCATTGTTTAGACCTTCGAGTTTAGACTTACCAGTTGCACTCCGTGGTTTCATTCGAGCCTATCCCGTACGGATAATAAGTTTTCAGGTTATTCTAGTCTATTAGCTTTCTTCATAGATTTAGTTATATAGTTTTTTAACTTTCATCTAAATTGGTTTAAAAATGTATGCGTCATTGAGCAAATAGTAGGTAATCAATTAAAATATAGAATCCTACTTTTTGAAGTCTGTTAAAAAAGGATATATTAATAATAGCGCTTTTGTGAGCAATACAACCGAGAATCGGAGTAGACGTTATTTTCTAATAATTATTATTCACTATTCTATATTAGTACCGGAAAATACAGAGGAGTTGTTGTGAATGAATGTGTCGTACAAATTCGATAGACAAGCGTCATCACTTGTGAAGTAGGCGGGACAAAAAGACAAAAACAACAATATTTATTTACGTATGTATAGCCCCGCAGTTTTAGCCACGCAAGTCTCGATCCCGGGGGAATATTGGGATAAAAAGTAGCCTATGTGTTGTTCTAGAATTCCAGTTACCTACATACCATCATTTATAGAAATCGGTTCTCATTTTTTTTTGTAAAGCGGTAAAAATATAAATAATAGACTGTCAATTTGGGCTAAAACTTTAGATGGAATTTAATAAATGCGGTTTATTATCATATATCAGCGTTTGAATTAAATATATTTGTTTTACTGAAGTTCAGGGAAATGTCGGGGAAACCAGTAATACCTAGTAATTTTTAGTTTATCAAAAATTAGTCTCCATTTTTTTTTATTTCTCATCAGTATAATTAATGAATTAGGTTTTTTATACCTATAGGTTTATATAACTTCTCTTTCGCGTGAACGAATGAATAAATGCTGGTAATTATCGAAGTCTATTTTGAAACAGTTGTAAGATCACGAGACGTAGGCTATCGTAAGAATCACATGAGTCAACACACCTAGTTCTAATATTTCAGTTTATATTGTTAATCATTCATTATTTAGGTATACGTAGGTAGATTGATTTTCCGTAGGTGTTAGAATAGGTATTTTGGTTCGTTTGAAAAGTTATGGCTGAAAGCTAAAGACAAACTACCTACTTAGCTAGATTATGAAAAGGACTAAGCTTTGAATTCGGATATAGGTAGGTACCCAACCAAAATAATAATATTCAGTCATGTTTCAGATCAAAGTTTGACGTACAGCAATAAAACAGTTTCACTTTAGACAAAGTATAATAATTGCCAAATATAGGACATCATTTTTCCGTTTCAAAGTCAGTGACATGGAAATTAAATTTAAAAACACGTCGTCATTCGATCGCCATGATAAAAACGAAAATCTTTCTAAGAGAAATGACCTTTATGCCTCTTTATTGACGAAATTTGACTCTATTGCCGGCAAAGTGTGCAGTGCTGTGTTGTGTTGGAAATGATCGGTGCCACAATGCAGCAATGGATATTGTGTGGTTGGGTTTTCGTAGGTTGTTTTTACACACAGTAGCGGTATCTACGCAAAGCGTGAACGCCGCCCGCCCAAGCATTTGGCCGCGATATTACAGGCATTCGTGTGACACACTTTGAGTAAACCGGACCATTGACAGTTATTTATCTCTACACATTTTTTTCGAAGACTTTTTAAACATTTTTGATTTATTAATTAGTGAAAAAATTGTGATTTTATAGTTTTGAATTAAAAAAAATGGGTATGATTTCGCGAGTGCGCGGACGCATAAGGAGTGATTCCTTCTCGAAAATTCAGACTATGAAATCTGATGACAAAATTGCTAATATTGGTAAGTAAATATCTGTTAATTATTTCTATTAATTCATTACCAAAATTAAGTACCTCTTACTAGGTTTTGAACATAAAAACAATACTTAAAGGAAGTGTTTTGAAAAAAAAAGGAGAGTCGTTGTACACGAAAATTGTATTGTTGCTTTTTGTAATTGTTACCTAAAATTAAAAAAATCTTCAATGTAACAGCAGAATCTTCCCATTTCTGTATGTAATCTTTTAAATAATTAATATTGGCATAGCGTTTATAATTTCACAATACCGCAAGAATGTGCCCAGTAGTATTGTTTGGCGTCTTGTCGCCTCGTAATCTAGAGTCGTAGATTATCATAAATAATAACACAAAGGTACTTTCTCCTTGTACGAATTTAGACGAAGGTACTTTTTGTTTTGTTGTACATTATTTTGTGAGTCATGTGTTGCCAATATTTCCTAGTAAACACAAAAGTACACGTGTGTTTTGCACATGGAAAATAAACATAAAGGTATGTGGCCAGATATTTTTATTTATGGCGTATGTTTTATTAGGATAGGGTCAAGGTATTTCACAAACATGGTGTTGTTCGGCATATAATACTACAATTTTTAAATTAATCTGTGTAAAAAATGAGTTTGTTTGATCTTAAATCTGTTGGCTGAAAAAAAAAACAATTTAATAATTTTATACTTCTTTGATAAACTATGATTGTGCATATCCGATTTAAAATGGAGAGTAGGTACCTACAATTTTTTTAGGTATTTTATTTCTTGAATGCTCTGTGAGTCAATGCACCTCGCATCCCGTTGCGATGTTTACAACTGATGAAAATCGATTGACTTCTAAAATAAATTGGAAAGTCAAATGTTATTACAATACAGCTCCAAATGTTGTGCATCAATTCACTTCACAGGCTGAACTTTTTCATATCCGCTTATTGATATATTTACGACTCATGCGCATAAATTTCTCATACCATTTATTTTTAGAATCGTTTTTATGCATGCGGTAAATAAAATGTGCGTTATTTTTGTTTTTATGACTTGAAAGCTTAGTATTTTTTTCGTAAAATCGACCTGAATTCTTTTGAATTTGGATCAGTTTTATAGCAATTAGATGTGGACCAAGGCAACGACCTGAGGTTAGATTTTTGCAGTGCTTTGTAATGTCATTGAACCTAGAAAAATAAATCTAAAAACTGTGTTTAAGGCTGGAAGAGTGTAATAACAGGAAGTCGTTTAATACTTCATCAAGAATTCAGTTAATATCCTGCAGGCATTAGCAGTTTGCTACTATAGTTTTTATTAATATTACGCTGATATCTAAAAGCTATTTTTATGTAATAAATAAATGACAACCGATTTTCGAAAATTTCTAAGTAAGCTATTATATAGGTAGGTTGCTCCAGAAAAAATATGAATCGATAGGGTGTCACTTCGAATGAGTAGTGACTGTTGAGCCATGGAGCCTTGTCCAATGTCCAATGAGCCACCATTGGCGACCTTTGCGAGATCAATGATGCTGCCATCGCTGTTACAAGCTATTGGAAAAATAATAATTTTAGCTGAACTTCTGACACGAAAAGAAGAAGTACCTAACGTATACCTACCTATATCCTACTCTCATAAGCTACTAACGCAGGGCACCATCAAATGTTAAATACAAAACAAATGTAATAAATAGTACGGGATGAAATGTTTAAGGCAATCATTTGCAATATAATTATAGAGCTCTTTAATTTGATATAAAATACTTTTCATCCCTTAATTAGCTTGGTGAAAGTCGTTCATAAAGAGATCTTATACTATAATTTTATTTCCAGTATGGCTTCTATCCCTAGTCCTCCTACTGCCCTACTGGGCTCCACGAGGGTTGCTCGTGGCGCTGGGCGGTGCCTGGCTGATGGCTGCATACACCTGCCTCGTGGTTCCCGTGCTTATATCAGCTAACTACAAGTACCCGGCGAGGTGGTACCCTGCTGTTGTTAAATTAGCACAAAGTAAGTAGAAATATATATCAACTTATTGTTAGGCAGAGCTATAATATATTTAGCTTTTAGCTATACCAAGGGTTATCATCATTGAACTGTTAATGATAGAAAGATTTGGCTATTAATACCTTTAATTTAACAAAAAACCGGTCAAGTACGAGTTGGATTCACTCATGAAGGGTTCCGTACCAAGTTTTATGGGAGCCTTAAATTTTATTTTTTCTGTTGTATCTGTTATATATCATTTTCTGTGAAAATTTCAACTGTATAGCTATTATGGTTTATAAGATACAGCCTGGTGACAAGATAGACAGCCAGTAAAGTCTTAGTAATAGGGTACCGTTTTCACCCTTTGGGTTCGAAACCCTAAAAACGGAAAAGTACCTACGTAGCAATTAAAACCTTAATTAAAATACATAACACAGTAAAGATTTCTAGATCGCAGCACTTGCCTATTTTAAAACGAAATACATGCCTGCGTAATAAAAAACCTACACGAAGATGAACAACATCATAAAAACAATATTAATTTAAACGCTAAACATTTAGATACCCGGTCAAAAAGATTTAACAAACAAACAGAAACTTGTTTTCATAAGGCTAGAACGACACAGACGCCTCTTAGTGACGAATGATTGGCATCAACAACAGCGACGTGATATCTTGACCTACGCGTCCCGCCCACTCTGTTAAAATGTATACCTTCTTACGCATTATATCTATGCACTTTTAAGCTATTGCATAGCTTTTATCGCGGGCTTTGAGCGCGGCGATCGAATCAAGAAATTCCGTAACGAAAATAAAACCTAACACCCCCCACTCCGCCTACCATGTAGCTCGGCCGAGCGTTCGCTATAACTAACCATAACAATAACTTTACCGCGGCAGTCCCCGAGTGCCACACGTTTTTTATCTTATCACAAGAAAAAATGTAAAGAACTTAGACATCGTTGGCCCAGTAGATACTTCGACTTCTAATCCTGTGGCCGATGAATTTTATTACGATTTTTTTTTGCGCTAATTAACATTGCTTTACGGAGATGGAAAACATCGTGATAAAACCCGCGGCTCAGTTGGCTCCAGACGTTTTGACAAGTTCTTTCCTCTGGACAGCTGAGAGGGTAGTGCTGGGCAAGTCCATACTCTATCCTCCCGCAAAAAGTATTCAACTAAAGACGTCTATAGTTGCGGAAAACAGCCCGTATACAAGAACATACGGTCGGCTGCATAATTGCAGACCCACCCCAAAACGGCTGTTATAAGAATGTTTTCAACACAAGCAAGATTCTAGACACCTGCTTTAGGTGAAGTTTAATGTCTTCTAACTCATCAATTTATCAAACAAAAATTATTAGAATGCAAACATTCCAATAATAGTAATTTTCGAACTCTACCGAGGGCTGCAATTATGCAGCCGACTGTACATGAGACATTGTTCCACTAATCGCCTACTAAATAAAACGACTTAAGAAGACGACAACAATAATTACCTATCAAGAAGTTATGCAATTTAAACGTCTAAAGTACCTAATTATAAAATGAATATGGAACTTCGTAAATGACTAAAATAAAAATAAGTAGGTATATCATTTTACGCATTCCGCCTACCACACGCACAATGTCATTCGTTTAATCTTATATATTTCAAATGAACACGAATTTATTTTATCTTGATTTCGGCAAATATTTTGAAAGACAGCACGTACATATACACGCAAATAAATATACAACATGAGAATAAACATATTATTTATGTTGAAAAGTCAGGTCATTGTCGAAACGAAACTGAATGGGGCGGCGGAAGCTGGCTGCCGTCCAACGCATTTGCGTCAGACGTCGGACCATCTAAAGTACATTTTATAAAAGAAATTCCGCAGGCATGGCGCCTTTTTTACATCTTCCATTAGCAATTGCAGCAAAATTAACAAATCTCATTTTATTTAACCTCTAAAGACTAGAAATATAACGTTCCTATCGGCCAAAGGGCAGGTGCACCCTTTCAGAATGGTGGAATTCGCGAAAGACAGATCCTTTTTTGCGTGCAGCTCATATTTTGTACTTTCAATTTATTTATGGTTTTGTTTGCAACTTGCTACAATAAATCGTGGATGGTCTATCTGTCATTTTAAAGCCTATATATTATGGCTAGGGTCTAAATTGAAAGAACAGCGCTTACAGTGTTAACGATCAAATATCCCGGTCCGAAATCCTGAGCGATACTAAAATGTTTAAGGCACTAATGCGCCTTGGTCAAGGAGCGTACTTTATGTGCATTTGGATCCGCTGCCTAAACGATATAAATGATATCCGCGACCGACTATAGCTATTAAATGTATGTTATAGATTTTGCACATTAGTCCATACATTTTTAACAGATTTTAAGCTAAAATGCAGTTTTTAATACTAATTAATTTAGATTGCAAGTTGCTTAGTTAACATTCGATCGTCCTTTATAAATAGCCGCGAGATTTCTTTTGTGAAATGGAATATATCTTTATTCAACGACCGAGAATGTCGGATACACTCCCCCGGTATTTAGTAAAGCTTTAAACAAGGTGAGTGCTAAATAACAATGATAGGTATCTAATTGGGAGAAGAGACTACAATGTTTTAGTAAATAAATAATTACAGGTATATGTAATTACGTTACAATCTGCAGTGCAGGCTTTATGTAGGTATTTTTTTTTAAATAATTTGAATACGCATTTCGTAGCAAGGAACATTATGTTTCAAATTCAATGGAACGCGTTGATGTCTTTTTGTAGTTTGTAGGCCGTCTACGAGGGCTACGAGCCTACGGGGATGAAAAGGTTTCGTAGACTATCTTAGATTTATTTTTCGAGGGTTTTACCTTGATTTGCTGGGAAATTATTATACATCCTTATAGACTGACAATGATATGTGGTAGAAAAAGGAACGGATTGGTGTGCTATATTCCTATTGTAATGATTTATCATAGTGTAATGGGCAAACTTTACGATTTTCCTATGTTATTTTCAATATTTAAAAAAATATATAGTTAGAAAGTAGTGCCTTGATTCACTAAGGTTTTTTTAAGTGCTTGGGCGCGTCAGTTTTGGCTTGGCAATCGCGCCCTAATCACACACGCCCGATGATTAAAACCCTTATATTAGACCATTCAACTAATGGTCTAAGCTAAAACCTATGTGAATCGAGGCATTATAAGTATAATATTAGTTAAATGTAAAGATATGATTATTTTAACTTACCAGAGTGGGCAGGCTGTAGAGGCTGTAGTCGGTTCTTCTGAACTGATTTATTGTTGCCCATTGTGGTGGTTTTATACTGAATTGAGATCCTGAGGGATAAATTGAGAAATTGTGTTATGTAAGACGAAACAATTCTTAGTACTAAAAGATTTTTTGGTAAGAGGAGAAGTAGGGACGGCCCTGGCATTTCGTGGATGTTTGTCGATCAACTTAATTGCCGAATCTTTCATACAAACTATGGTTTCAATATTTTATACCATGCCCACTCTAAAAAGCTTATTTTATTCACTGAACAGTGAATAAAAAGGCCTTTTAATCACTGTTTTGGTGTTTGAATTTGGAACACACCAATATATTCGACTTCCATCTCAATGCATATACAACCTCCTTTCGTAAAAAGTACTCGATACAAACTCCTTGCTCAAAGAATATTCGACATACAAAATCTTTATTCAAATAACTCCTCGAGATTTGATTGGTCGATATTTGCGACAAGGAGTTTAGCATTAGAATAAAACTGTTTTGAGTTCTTTACTGCCATTACAGAAAAAATATTTTGTAATTGGCGCCATTTTGAATATTTTAAGTTGTATGAACACAAAGTTTAGTGTTAATTAAAAAAAAATAGATTGAATATGGATTCAAGTGACGAACAAGATGTGTTAACACCTGAGTTTATGAAAGAGAGAGCAGCCGATATAGTAGAAAACTTGATACCCAACAAATTAAGACTGGTTTACATCAAAGCCTACGATGAGTTTTGCAAATGGAAAAATGAAAATCAAGCTTCAGGCACATTTTCAGAGTCTGTTTTCCTAACTTATTTTAATAACTGTCAAAAACTACGTCAACTACTATGCTACGGTGGTGTACTATAAAAACAAGGCATAACATTGACAATTAATTTAGTAATAATTAAAATTAACTTCTCTTACTCTTACTCTTAATTTTAGTAGGTAATTGTTCCAATTTTAATGTAATACATTTTAATTAATTTAACCTTCCTTTTTTCCTTATTAAATGTCTATTTTCACTAAAATTATTTCTTTTTCTCGTAGTCATAGTATAAAGTACTTATAGTATGCAACTCTTGAATAAAGTAGGTACGGATTTACATTGAGGGTCATGAATCACTCGCGTAGCTCAAGATTCTAACACTAGAATCACTCGCTACGCTCGTGATTCAATCATCATGAATCACTCCCTACGGTCGTGATTCAGTTGTTAGAATCCTTCGCTTGCTCGTAATTCATCAATGGCCCTCGCTTTAAATCCGTTCTTTATTCACTAGTTGCATAATATACTATTTTTACTCAAATACTTACCACTTTTTATTATGAGAAAATAATTTGATGTTTTTTTCTAATGTAATGAATATAGGCGCTGAAACTACAGACCGATTCTGATGAAACTTGGCAATAATGACGACCCAGTTGGCACAATGGTCACCAGGCCGGACTGCCAAACACAGGGTTGCGGGTTCGATTACCGCCTCAAACATATATTTATGCTTAGATATTTGTCTGTGGTCTGGTTGTTTCTATGTATTATAAGTATGTATTTACAAAAGAAAAGTATATAAGTAGTATATCCGTTATCTAGGACCCATAACACAAGTCTAGGCGATGTGTGGAATGTCCAGCAATGTTTATTTATTATTATTATTTAAAGTACCTATACGTCAAATCTTTCAGAGTAACATAAGTTACTTTTTATCTTAAAATTCTCACAAGATCGGAACTTAAACCATTTCATTAAAATTATGGCCCTTGTCATTAAAATAGTGTTTGGATAAAACTTTTTATCTAATGTGTGCAAAAAAATATTTTCTTATTTTCTTCATGCGATTTTATAATAATTAATTTACTTAAAATAAAATAATTTAAGATATTTTTTTCTATCTTGGTGACCTCTCATAAGACCATCCATTTTCTTTAACGTCCAACGAGTTGTCTTAAAAATGTGTTAATGGTTGGTTAGACTATGCAAATGAGGAACAGCTAGTCTGGACAATGCGTTATGACAGTTTAGTCCGATGTAACCGTTGCTATACAGGCTTTTAGGGTTCCTTGAACAAAATATCGAATAATATGATAAGAAATTAACAATTTCTTCACTACATAGTATGAAATAAAGTCACTTTTCGCCGTCCCTATGTCCCTATGTATGCTTAGATGTTTTAAACTACGCAACGGATTTTGATGCGGTTTTTTTAATAGATAGAGTGATTAAAGAGGAAGGTTTTTAGATATAATACATGCATAATACAGCCGTGCGAAGCCGTGGGTCGCTAATTATAGGTTAAAGGATTCTCGATTTCGAGGCAAAATTGGAATTAATGGTAGCCACAGAGTGCATTCTCGTCCTATAAACCTATCAGTCCTTTTTACTTCTTTACGGTTGGAATTTCCATAAATCGTTTAAAAAACCCCTTAGCTCTTATAGTTTTAGATATTTCGTAATGAGTTTTTGTCTGCTTAACTTCTAAATTTTCACTTATTTGCTTTCAGAAGTGGCTAGAAGATTACAAGCACCAGTGTCTCGAGTGCTGGGAGTTCTAAAGACGATCTATTCGCCGTTCGACCGATCTGAACGACTATTTCTTCAAATGAATAATCTTTCCACGATGATTTGTCAGGTAAGACGAGCCTGAAATTTTCATGGAAAATTTATGAATGAAGTTTTTCCCACGTTCTTTATTCATTTATTGATTGAAACTCGTAGAATAAATACAATGGGATAATTAAAGTGATGAATAACATGTTTGTTTCATTGTTCCCAGTTGTTGGTATTCACGGCGTGCGACAAGCTCCTGGTCGCGCAAGGGAAACTGACCAGCCTCTATTCCTTGATGTTCTACAACGTGGTCACATATTCCGTTAGTTACGTCCGCGAGATCTGCACCAAGGAGGACTGGTCGCCGTATGTGAACGTCACGAGGCATTCCCGAGTCAAGCACCTAGCAATGTCCGCTACTAAGATAGTACTTGAGTGGACGAAAGCGGTCACTTTCGTAGTAACTATCACTTTCGTTCTCCTGACGCTCGGTTTGGAACAGGGATTAGAACATTACCGTCCGAACGCTCTCTACACAGCTATTACTGGCACGTATTACTTATTGACGGAGAGGACTTTCTTAGAGCTTTGGCCGCTGGCGCTGTCGGCTATGAAGTTTGAAAGGTTGGAAGGTATGGAAGCGTTATATTTGAACGCGTGGGCTAGGGGTGTGACGACAGCGCTGGCGGTGCCGCTGGTGCCGGCGCTGGGGTTGGCTGGGCGGTGGCGGCTGGCGGCGCTGGTGCTGTACGTGTGTGTAGCTGTGCACGGGCGGCATCGACTTGGTGGGGCGTTGTCCCGGCTGCAAGAAGCCCGCGGGTCAGTAGCGCGATTCAGACGCGCGACACCTTCCGAGCTCGCTTCGTTGGAAGACGTGTGCGCCGTCTGCTTGGGTAGTATGAAGTCAGCGCGCGTGACACCGTGTGCACACTACTTCCATGCCGACTGCCTGCGCCGATGCCTCGCAGCCTCGGACAGGTGCCCGATCTGCGTCAGGCCGTACGTCTTCTGCTGAACGTAGATCGTTGACAATACCCCCCTCCCCCCTCGAATAAGACTGCTCGCTACTTGCCATTGCAAATTCATGATTAATGAATTTGATGGATGGTGTCGAATTTATTTTGTAGTAATGATGTATTTTCGAGTAATTAAGATGATATTGCTTTAAGGTTTAATTTAAATTGTATTTCATGTACCTATGTGTTTAGTTTATATAGAAGTATCTATGTCTAGCCTCATCCGTAAATTGTAGTCACTTATAAATATTGATCATTTTAGGAAATTCAGAGCCTTGCTTAATTTTCGGGTTTGATTTAACACAAATATTCTTGAATGTTATAATACCTGTCTGTAGGAATCAAAGAGTCACCTATAACAATTGTATTGCCGGAATTTGACGTTCTTTACTAGTCCAGGAAAATGGGTTAGGTCAGGTTAGAACTGTGAACACGCGCAAGCGTAGTTAGCGCCATATAATTTATTCATGTTTCCGGCAGTTTCAATTGGTGAAGTTATTCGGTTCCTTGACCTTCTCGAGCACCAGATAGTCATCACAACATTCGATCGAGAAAACTTTACCTGAAACATTTAATTTGTCTATATATGGACAACAGGACAGACAGCTTGAAAGTGGGACTGTCCCGTCGAAAGCATGGTCACGGTAGACATGCCCTATAGAGTCCTAGAGCATAACGAACCATGACACTGTAAATGGAACATTTACCAAGTCATAGTAGGCTAGGTCTGTTGTGACGTTTGTGACTAACAACAGACCTCCTAGCCTACTATGTGACATATTCATGGTCTATCTTAAGGTGAAAGGGTACCGGCGTTCTCTCCATACGAACGTAGTCGACTGTTTCCTCCCTGGGTAATAACACTAGAGCAAATATTTTTGTTGCATAAAACCTATAAGTAACTGCCATGACTATGCCCCTGTGTCTTGATTTTTTTCATTTTCTAATGATCATAGAAATTAAAGAGTAAAAAAAACAGAACATGGTCATGGCAGTTATAAGTTTTATGCAACAAAAATATTTGTGTCATTATCCAGGGAGGAAACAGTCGACTACGTTTGTATGGAGAGAGAGCCCGGTACTTTCCTCTTAGCTACGTATTGTCGATTCTGTGTTCTTTTAATATTTTATTCATCAAATTTTCCTATGTCACTGTATTAGCTATACCTATATGTAATGTTGGTATGTATATATTATATTTACTTAGGTTTAGATAGGTAGAATGTTAATCATATTTAAAAACGCTTAATAAAACAATTTTTTTTTGAGTTATGTACATTTCTAGCTGGGTCATAAACATAAAATAAGTACTTTTTGTATTTTTTAATAAAATAAAAAACTTTGGAAAATATTTATGTTCCTTATTTACCATAAATAAGTAGATACCTACCTAAGTCTTAGTATGTTGTTTGTCCTACAAACAAGAAACTTAGCGAAATTAAGACTTTTATGCCTAAAAAGCACAGATTCTGCGAAACCTTCGTTAGGTTCAGATTCAGATAGAGCCAGATTCTAGGGCAGACGGATTTGATTTATTTTTGTAATTCAATTTTTCAATTTACAGTATCAGTACCTAAATCCGAACTAGTTTTTAATAGAATCAATCAACCACGTAGTTTGTTTGTATTTGGCGCCGTGGTTGATAATTCAAAACAAAAGCCCGCCTAAAAGCATACGAAAATAGCAAATGGCGATCTCGGGGTTACCATGACATCATGTGGTTACGTCACGTAAACAAAAAAAAAACTTCACAGATTCTCACAGTTTTTGAGACAAAGCTCTGAATAGTAATGCCATCTCTTTCGCTTTAATACCAAACAGCGGATGTTAGGTTTGCTGTCTTTATCTAACGTTTGTATTCTGTTGTTGAATTTGAAAACGTCGTATCTGCAGAATAATAGATTTTATAGCGCCTCGTCAGTCAAAGCGAAAGCCGCGTTTGTCGAACCTGTGTCTACAGCCTCCGAGTTATTTAAAATTGTATGCATTATAGTGTTGCAATATTTATCAATGAAAATGTGATTATTTCTGCCGGTACAGCTGATATCGGTGTTTATCTTCACACCAATTGGAGTTTTTTGATTAAAAGGTACCTATTGCGTATACTAAGTGTTTTTAAAATTAATGTATTTATTTAATTTTAATGCGATTAAATAAACTCCGATAGTACATTAGTAATAACAAGAATTTCGATTGTATCTATTTTACTCGTAGAACATGAGTAGTAAGATAAGTGTGCTATCATTTTAGATATTTTTACGAATATTTGGGAAATCCTTGGAAAAATCTTACAAGATTCATATTGGAAATATAAAATAAGTAGGTGGTGGCTGTACGTCAATAAATCAAATACCCCTTGCAGTCGGGTAAAAAACGTCAGAAAGCATTTTACCTAAAATACAAGGGACAGCAGTAGACCTGTGTATTTGATTTATATTCCTGCTCGATACGTATTTCTACTCATGTGTCGATACCTCCACGCGTTCCTGAGAAAAAGGGTCTTGACAGACAGACAGACAGACGGACGGGCGGACAACAAAGTGATCCTGGGTTGCGTTTTTCCTTTCGACTAAATTCCATTCGACTTTCGATACCTAAGTATAAAGTACCTACTTAGGAAAATATTTCCACTTCCAATAACTTGACCTTCCTTTGAGTCCTTGAATAGTAAGTATAGTAGTAGGTACTTATGTAGTAAGTACGTAGCTATAGTCTGGTGTCGTGAAGGCATTTCAAACTGGAAATTACCTATGCATAAAAAATACGTTAACAATGTTAGCGTTTTATTTAGTAGCACTATATTACATAATTAGTACATTTTAACAGGAAACTTTGAATTTGAATTAGTTATTGCTATTTAGTTTTTTCCTTTGTTAGTTGGACTTAATCATAGACAAAACGTATGACCTAATTCAGTTTGCTTGGAGACTCGTTCTAAGGAAAATCTAGAACTCGTAAGCAACGCTACGAACCTTTCTCAGAACACGTACGTAATTCTTTAAATTCCCAGAGCTTGTAAATAAAGGATTCCTACGTCTTTCCTGTATAAACATTCTTTAAATTTCCAGAGCTTGTAAATAAACAAACACACAAGTCAATGCAGTAAACAATAAATAAAGTAGGTACTTACCTATTTGTTTTGTTTACATTGTGCTTATCCGTCGCTGCCAGAATGCGGTACCTGTGCGACATCTCAACCTCACTAGACCATCTCCGATTCTACATAGAATTTTAAATCAACCATTACATCATCGTCTAATAAACTTTGTATTTTGGAAACATGTTTCTATGGATTATACAGGGTTATTAGTGATTATGAGCCGTGGAGGGCTACTTCTGTGCACGTAAACATAACTACTTTTGTTCTACGACTTTTTGAAATTCGAACATTATTTTGAAAATTTTACCTGAAAATCACCTGTTCTATACACGGAGAGGTCGTTAACCTTAAAATTTTTATCTTCTGTTCTTAGTCTGAATGACCCATGGACGTATTAGGTATAATAAGTATACTTACCTATTTGTTTTAAAAATTACTTGGCTGTTTTTTGAATTTACATAACCTCAAAATTTTCATAATTTATTTTCGAATTTCCAAAAGTCGTAATACAAATGTTGATTGTTAAGGTGCACAGAAGTAGCCCCTAAAGGCTTGCTAGTATAATTACCAATAACACTTATCCGATTTATATATTTACTAGCTTTTGCCCGCGACTACGTCCGAGTAGGTTTTGAATTTTTCAACATCCTTTCTTAGCTGATGGGTGCCTACATTATAACAGCTATACAGGGTTATTGGAAATTAATTGACAAGGCGTTAAGGGCTTCTTCTGTGCACCTTAACGATCAACTTTTGTTCTACGACTTTTGGAAATTCGAAAAAAAAAATGAAAATTCTGAGGTTATGTAAATTCGAAAAATAGCTGATTTTTTAAAACAAAGGTCATTCACACCAAGAACAGTAGATGAAACTTAAAAAATAAGTAAAATTTTAAGGTTACTGACCTCTCCGTGTAAGGAACAGCTGATTTTCAGGTAAACCTAACCTCAAAATTTTCAAAAAAATGTTCGAATTTCCAAAAGTCGTAGAACAAAAGTTGTTTGTTAAGGTGCACAGAAGAAACCCTTAACGCCGTGTCAATTAATTTCCAATAACCCTGTATATTATTTTGTCAGATCCATCGATTGATTGGTTTAAGCTGGGCTTTGATAAACCAGTCACTGAGTTATTCAGGACTTTGAATTTATGTTTATAAATGTTTACTTGCTTTTGCCCGCAACTTCGTCCGAGTAGGGTTTGAATTTTCCGTTTGAATTTTCCAAAATTATTTCTATCAGATGCCAACTTTTTAATGACAATTTTTTACCCAATCCGTCCGTTGGTGTACGTCGATATGTAAGTCAGCCAGTCACCAAGGACTTTGTTTATTTTAGTAGACTTTAAATATCTATTTATACATTTAGCGGTTCCTTAAAAAACCTAAAAACAATCAAAGACAGGCCACTAGCCGAAGGATGAGTGCACTAAACGCTTGATATCACAACTTGCTTCAAGTACCTACCTACTTATATCTTTATTTATGAAACTTACTTATAAGCCTTCCTACGTTTAATAGGTTAATCAACTGTTACGATGATGTCATTTTATTGCTATTATTAAATAGATATTAACGTAGGTAATCCTGTTTCTTTGTATGTTTTTTCCTCTTTTACGCAAAAACTACTAGACCGATTGCGATGAAATTCGGTATGCTGGATTAACATAAGTATAGGCAAATTTTTATCCCACGGGATCGCGACTTAGGCGGGTGAAACCACAATGTGCAGCTAGAAAGTATGATCTAAAACTCTGAAATTTATCAGAAGAACAAGTATAACAGAATACACTTCAGATACCTAGAGGAATGCAGTTCTTTAATTTTATTTCATGCAGTATAGATGAGTAAGTATAAACCGAAACATTTTAAAAGTTTCAGTTGCTGGTTAATTTTACCCATAAATCTTCCTTATCTCTAATTTTAGAGGACATATGGTTTCGCAACAACGCCTGCATTGAATTCACAATCGGTTCAATCTACCTACTATAATTGGTAGATATATGCCTATTATTCTATTTACCTTTACCTAAACTGTAGGTATTGTAAGTGCTACTGTCGCGACAGTAGCACTTACATGCAGTGTGTGAGGTTATTCTAACTGTGCTGTGGTATATAGGTACTGTGTTATCGTGTTTGTTAGAGGTACATTTGGAATACAGGAAAATTTTGATGATAGGTATGTATTACAATTGGGTTAATCCTACTCTTACTATCCTACTAATATTATAAACTAGCGACCCGCCCCGGCTTCGCACGGCTATATTATGCATGTATTATACATATAAACCTTCCTCTTGAATCACTCTATCTATTGTAAAAAACTGCATCAAAATCCGTTGCGTAGTTTCAAAGATCTATGCATGCATAAGGACAGACGGCGGAAAGTGACTTTGTTTTATACTATGTAATGATAATGATGTGAAACAAACCAAAGTACCTACCCTCCTACTTACAAGAACTTTGTTTAAAAAATAGTGTTTTTTGGATGTGGACTTAGTGGCGCTAGTTTTCTCTCTCCACATTCAACAGGCCCATTAAAAAGTCAGAACATTTTCAACAGAAATATCCCACCAGCCACAATTCAATTCCTAACCACCATTTATTGGGTTAACCAAGCTGAATTCACCGATGTCCCAGTTTCATTATTTACGCGAATTATTCACGCAGCAACGAGCGAACATTTTGCTCGTAAATTTTCGTCTCCAGGGACTCTGATGACGCTTGAACTGAAGCCGATATGACTAATATACCGATTGAATGTTTTGAACTAATTAGAACTATGGGTGCGACTAGGGATTATGGTAAAATTAACGATAACAATAAATAGTTGGTTGAAATAGGTCAAGGTAATAAATTGATTCAAGGTGTAGGTAAATACGTAGGAATATATTTGTGACCAGATAGTGTTAAACCCGCAAGGGAAATTAAGAAATTGATGACACTGGGAGCAAAATGAAAATGAAATGCAAGGAAGAAAAAAAAATTGAAAATGAGACATGGAAGTTTGTAGTTTAAAAAAAACCACTTTTAAATTCAATCGTCTTTTTATAGGTGCAAATAGATCGGGAACGATATGAAAATAACTATGCACGTTTTTGCAGATAATAATGGAGATCGAATGACGTTTACATCATGACTATACTCCTATACGAACACCTTCAACTAGAAGAGAGGGCCTCGAAGCACCTTCGAGCTTGGAAAGGTATGTAAAACTACTTGTGTACATAATATATATTCTGTGATAAAACTACGTTCCAAATATCAAGGTACCTCACCTACATTCATGCAAACTTATTTACCTACTGCCGTCTTTAGAAATGCTGTAGCAACTCTGCTTAGCAATTTACAACTAAAAAGGCACACTACATCAGAGACACTTCGGGATATTGATGGTCTACCTACACTAATATTATAAAGAGGAAAGATTATTTTGTTTGTAACGAATAGGCTCCGAAACTACTAGACCGACGTTGACGAAACTTGGTATTTATGGATACTTTATTATTGTTATCCTTGAGAGCGGTGTTGGCTTAGTGGTAGATACCTCGACTTTCATTCTGAAGGTCGTGGGTTCGAATCCAGGCCGGCCGTGCACCAATGTATTTTTCTTAAGAAAAATTTATGTGCGCTAATTGACATTGCTCTTACGGTGAAGGAAAACATCGTGATGAAACCCGCGGCTTAGTTGGCTCCAGAAGTATTGACAAGTTCTCTCCTCTGGACATGGTCGACTAAGCTGTGAGGGTAGTAGGTGCTAGGCGAGCCTACTCCATCTTCACGCAAAAAGGACCCAATTAAAAAGGGTCTAATCGCGGAAAACAGCCTGTAAACAAGTACAAGTACATCCTTACTTGGTTCAAATTCACACACTGAGCGATAAATTTTTTTTGTCGCCGGGTCAGGTAGCGTTTTCAAATGTTATACCAATTTGATACTTTATTATTGTTATCCTTGAGAGCGGTGTTGGCTTAGTGGTAGATACCTCGACTTTCATTCTGAAGGTCGTGGGTTCGAATCCAGGCCGGCCGTGCACCAATGTATTTTTCTTAAGAAAAAATTATGTGCGCTAATTGACATTGCTCTTACGGTGAAGGAAAACATCGTGATGAAACCCGCGGCTTAGTTGGCTCCAGAAGTATTGACAAGTTCTCTCCTCTGGACATGGTCGACTAAGCTGTGAGGGTAGTAGGTGCTGGGCGAGCCTACTCCATCTTCACGCAAAAAGGACCCAATTAAAAAGGGTCTAATCGCGGAAAACAGCCTGTAAACAAGTACAAGTACATCCTTACTTGGTTCAAATTCACACACTGAGCGATTAATTTTTTTTGTCGCCGGGTCAGGTAGCGTTTTCAAATGTTATACCAATTTGATATTTTTTACGAAATCATGCGTCTGAACCAAGAAAGAAGCTACCTACTACCTACCTCGTAGATAGTGCTATACTATGCTTCAATAGAACTGTACCTAACGTCCGCGTCGGTAGGAAGGTGCGATTTTAGATATACTTGGGTGGTGACATGCATGACATCAGATTCTGACTTCACACCTTCAAGGTATAACTGGAGGCCTTTTGATATTTGAAAGCCTTGTCTTATTATTTTGACTTGTAAGATAAGCATCATGACAATGACTCATGCGCAAGGTTATGGGTAAAAATGACGCAGATCTATTTTAATTTTATATTATGATTGTAGCCCTCATTTATTTCTAAATTTAGGTGGAGAAACCTTGAATATATTATGCTGATACTAGCTCTAGAGCTTTGAAACGTTACTTCACCTGCATTCTCTGAAACTTCGGTGTAAAATTTCATATTTCTATAGAACCAGCAATTTATGTGCGTGTTTCAAGAATTCATCTTCTTATTTCGTACGACAGGATGGCATCTCTTCCTATACACACTCGCCGCCGTCTGCGGGCTCGTCAACTTCATTGTCTTCCAACATACAATGCAAATAGTTGACGACAATTGTATACTATTCCCTCGAAAGCTTGAGTTCCACATGGTAGAAATACCAGAACAAAACGCAACGATTGCTCACAGCGCTAATACGACTGACACTGCTCAAAATATTGCTGAGACACAGTCTCAAAATGCGACACTTGGTGACAATAAGAATGATACGGGAAATGAGGATATTGATAAGTTGGTGAAGAGAGACGCCGAGGAGACGGCGGCAGCGGCAGCGGATGTTGATAAAAATATGACCACTTTAGCAGGTAAGTTACTGATAACGATAACTGAAACTAGATTAGTGTTGTAAGAATGTAGTTAGGTACCAACCAAGAAAACATTTTTAGTTTAATCAGATAAGCTAACTGTTTAGTTAGGTACTTATACCCACATATGACAATATTTTGAAAGACTTCAAGCCAATTTGTGGGTTACTTACCTACATAATATAAATAGCTCTATTTAAATAACTACCTATCTGATAGTTTTTATTGCCTTTTCTAGTAACCGTAAAAAAATCTACAAGGAATCCAACGGTCACTTTTTATACAATTCACTTTCTGGGAATTCGGAAAACATTTAAAAGTTTGTACTGGACTGTCGCTGTTTTATGAGTATCGCCATGTACCTATTTATGTTTTTATGTGAGCACCAATGTTTTATAACATTCAAACGATATGTGATTAACATACCACTTTAAAAAGCCATAACAGGCATAATTAAACAAATAAATTGTTGTCACCTACTTTAGTGTACCTACTAATCTGAACCCTAATAAATAAATAAAATGAACCCTATAAGTAATAAGTAGAATGCACAAATTGGCCTATGATGTAACTTACCGCGTAGCTCAGTTGGGAAATGGCCCCTCTACATGATGGCCCAGCACTGGACCATGGACATGCGATGGTTAAAACGTAACTACACGATGGCCACGTTCAGCCATCGTTACCCACTTCCTTTGATTTGTGACCAAATAACCGACGCCACTACGTCCTCTACATGCTGGCCCATCATGTAGAGGGGCCATTAGACACACGGCACAGTGAGCAGGTCACGAGTTTAAGTCTAGTTACGATGCAACTTTTGGAAATCCATTTTACCTTAGTAACTAACTAAAATGTTTCTAAAAAGTACCTACCTACATAGGTTTTAATCTGGGGACTAGATACATACTTCAAGATCTTTTAAATCAACCTACTATATTATTATTGTTTAACAAATGAACATACATAAACTGATCTTGATCGCAACATAACCATCCCGCGATAAAAGACCAAATCCCAGATGTGGACTTAACAGCGAGGTTGAAATGGGATTGGGCGAGCCATATATCGAGAATGGAACGGGATACATGAGCAAAAGACAGCAACAATCTGGACACCTTCGGGTGCTTCTCAGCCACTGAAACGTTGTTGGCGAGACGATCTCAACCGTCTCGAGCCAGGTTGGCCGGAGGTGGCCTAAGATCGCAACATTCGCAACCGATGGAGAGAGATGGGGTAGACGATTTTGAAGTTATACTTCTATAGGCGCGTTATGAGGAAATTATGAGAGTGAAATTTTAAAATGCCCGGGCATCACTGTAACACAAAAGTCACATGTTGAAGCTGTGTAACACAAAAATAACAGGTTGAAGCTGCGTAACACAAAAGTAATAGGTTGAAGCTGCCCGCAAATATCAGACATAAATATCAGACGGACGGACGGACGGACGCAAAGACAACAGACAGACGGACGTATATATCTTCTAGAAGTAGGTAGGTACATTTTTTTAAAGTTAAAAATGATTATGTTCTAGAATTAACTTCAGCAATTGTGTAGGTAACAAGACCCACCAATTGATGTTGGATACATCGCGGACTCTGTTCGAAAACGACAACGACTGCCAGTTCGCCGAGTTCATGCCAATATTGTCGACCATCTTTGCCGCTGTTTGGATGACGCTCTTCACCATGTGCCCTGGAGGTGGACGACCTAGATCTGGGTAAGAAGAGTCATCAACTACCTAGACTTTCGGCTACTTAGGTAACGACTAACGATCTTTTAGTCTATGAACATGCATAAAAAATATACACTACGACGAATTGAGAACCTCCTCTTTTTTGAAGTCGAAGAAGAAGAAGATAATTCAATAAATATTTCTGAATTGTAATTTCTTAAAAACACTTAAGTACCTACTTATCTACATTAATATTTTTAAGAAGATTTTTTTTATTTGTAACTGATAGACTTCTAAATTGTTTGATCGATAAATTGATTGTTACACTTTATAATTATAAAGTGTAAAATCGGAATATTTTTATAATTATAAAGTGTAAAATCGGAATATTTTTGCGTGATCGAACTGATTGATTAAGGGAGTAAGCAAGATAGGCTTTATTTATTTATTTACAAAGATTCTACAGTCATTATTATACCTTATATTCTAACCTATTGTAAATAAATAAATTAAATACCTCATAAAAGCCAGAATTGATTAGATAGGTGAATGGTTGTGAATAGAAATTACAAGTAGGTAGAACCTACTTATCATAAAATAAAAAGAAGAAAATTCATTATAAGTTCGGATTGATAAAAACATTTCGAAAAGTTTAAAGACCGTTAAAAACACTACTATTTCTCGAAAAATAAACAACAAAACAAAGGTTTTTTATTGAAGTTACGGAAGTGTAGGGATAATGCCATTGGTGGTTCATTATAAATACTCTAAGGTAGTATACAGTCAGCAAAGGAAGTGAGGGTAGCAGGTGCATATTTTAAAGTTTATTTTTTTTAAATAACGGTTTCAATAAAGCTTTCGAAGTCTTAGTTCTTTCACCCAGAATAACCAAAAATATTGTTCAGTAAATCCTTTGAATTACTTTTGTCAAATCGCTTAGTAGAAATATAATTTAAGTTTTTGAACATTTTTAATGGTTTTCTGACAATATTCTTTGGATTTTTCCCCAATTGAATGATATTATATTGGATACATACATACTATATTGGATGGACTTATCCATGATTTATGACTTGGTCTTTAATATCATTCACCTGCCATCCTGATTTGAATAATGGATTAATTATTATCAAAGTAAATATATGATTGTAGCTTATATGCTACATTAAATTAAACACAACTGAGCTGTTATGTAATTGATGTATAAATTATAAATTAAAACTTTGAAATGAACCTGTTACCCTCAGTCCTTTGCTGATTTGCACCTATATGTGATTTTTTTTCATAGTTTACAGCAGCCATGGACCATCTTAGCGCCGGCTCTGGTGTTCGCCTTGGTGATGGTTGGCCTAACTGGCCGTAGCTTTACTATCACCAATAGGGGCATGCACGCGTTCTGCGAAGCGTTCTTCGAAGTTACCAATGCTACCACGTAAGTTTTAGAAGAAATGACTTGGTCATCATCATATCAGCTCATACACGTCCACTGCTGGACATAGGCCTCCCTCCATACGACGCCACAATTACTTGGTATTTAAAAGAATTTGATTTCTTTCAACACTTTCGATTGGTGTAGGTACCTAATTCTACTAATCTTATAAATGTGAAAATGAATGTGTTTATGTTTGTTGACCTGGAGACCTGGATGAACACTAAGGCCCGTGTTCTAGAACATGACTTAATACTAGTTTTACGTAAATCGAGTTTTGGGTTCAGATTGTTACCTAAGACGTCGTCATATTCTAATGTAGGTAATCGGGATTGTCGCGGGTAAAACCGCGGGGCGCAACTAGTTGTACTTATATTATAAGTACCTACTCTTTAAACCTAAATATAGGTGATTTTTATTGCAGCGATATTTCTGGTCGAGGTATAATTATTTTCTCTAAAATACAACGATGTAGTTTTAATTTTAAGCTAGGTATTGCATAGCTTTTATCGCGGGCTTTAAGCGCGGCGACCGAATCAAGAAATTCCGTAACGAAAATAAAACCTAACAGCCCCCACTCCGCCTACCATGTAGCTCAGCCGAGCGTTCGCTATGCAATAGCTTTACCGCGGCAGTCCTCGAGTGCAACACGATTTTTTTTTATGTTTATTAAAATCGTTTCCTTCTCATTTGAGCATCTTTTGCACGGTACTTTTGGTGAATACTTAATTCATTATATAAAATAAAATAAATAATAAAAATAGCTTTATTTATCCTTAACACTTAACACATTTGAAAAAAACAGTAAAAACATTAGGCGTGCTAGTTGGTGTAGGGACCGCCTAAAGCGGTAAAAGCCATAAGCCCCATCTCTTGCGGTCTCTCGCAGTCCATGACCAGTGGTTCCCGGCTACTTTGATTATGTCGTCGCTCCATCTCTGGGTTGGACGACCTCTTCTTCTTTTCTCATCAAGTGGTAACCAATTGGTAGTGATTTGAGACCACCTATTTGGGTTTAATCTTGCCCATTTCCATTTCAAACCTAGTATTTTATTTATTTAATTCCCTTTATGTTATTTTAATTCAGATGTTCAGCAGTAAATCCACTATTGGAGCGCGGTTGGAACGCAACGTGGGGTATAGGTGGTCGTGTGTCTGCGACGCGCGCCGCCAGCGCGGGAGTGCTGGCAGCGTGGACGTGCGCAGCTGCGTTGCTGCTTGCGCGCTGTGTCGCTGCTCCCGACTTCCAGGTCAAACGGACTGGCGTCTACCTCACTAAGGACCCTGACCAAGTATGAGGCATTAGTTGTCGGTTGTTGTTTGTGATGCTTTGGGAAATCACGGTTCTCTATGAGACGCCCCTCTGCGGCCAGTTTGTTCATCTCCCAAGTGTTACCTACTTTCAAAAGTGCATCTACTCAGTAATAGGTATATGGTATTATGTAGTTTATGTTTTGATTGTTGATATATGCTAAAAGATGTTTTTTAACATGCTAACATCTTATAAAGCGATAAAAACACCTGCATTCACAAAAAAGTGTGAAGTCATGCGTCATGTTATTGTGAGGTAGGTAACCATAGCAACGTCATTGACAAGTAACCATAGTAACATCATGTTATTGACAAGGTAACCATAGCAATGTATTACCATCAATGTTTTCTTATGACGTAATCACGTAGAATTATCATCCGTAACCCGACCTTACAGACAACCATTTCTTTTCTTCACAGAAAATAATCCGTCATCTAAAGTCTCCGAAGTCAAACCGCTCCTCTCAAAGTTCACCGACGAAGCGGGACACAGTCTCTGTGAAGTCTGAACCTACAGCTACTACCGAACTTGTCTCAGCTACGGTAGAACCGGGGCCCGATTCTGCACCATCGTCTCTCATGGCCACCCCAGTGCGAACCCGTAATCCAGACGCCGTTGAATCCACCTCAATGCCACAGCGTAATGAAGAAGATATTGAAATGGCTTATTCGCCACAGGAACGACAGGAACCTTGAACTTGTTTTAAGTTATTGTGTTTATTGTAAAATTTTCATCTCAGTCATTGTGACGTAGCAGGTACTTTTTAATCTAAGTTAAATTATAATTAATTCTCAAATGATTTGCCAAAATAATAAAACTACCTATTATTAAAAGTTACTGTTCAATGTTCATTCCTAATTTCCAAGGAGTTTAGTTAAATGGTCAAAGTCAATTAATTTATAGCTAAGGCACATGCTCATGTGGTAATGGTGCACTTTGCCATGGATGGTACACTTTTAGGTGCTTTTAGTAGGTAGTCATGTAGTCATAAATAGACATAATTTTTTCCAAAGAGGGATTATGCAAAAACAGCGCTATGCCGAATGCCGTAAAACTATACAAATATGTGTCAATGTCATTGATTTCATTCTGTCAAAGTCAATGATGACATTGACATGAATCAGCTGTTATTGAAATTTGTCAAACCGAGGCGAAACAAAATCAAAATTCTGCAAGCAAAAGTTAAATAACCACCAAGATAAATTAATTTCAAATGATAGTATACATATCAAGTCTGCAATGATTAATAAGGTAAATAGACTATTGTTTAGGCGAACATATTTCAACCAATTTCTTCAGCACAATGAGCAGCAACTACCGGACAGAATCCTTTATCCTCTGGAAAATAGGAAGCTGCTCAAAGTATGCGGGACAGACGCAGCCGTGTTCCTGCAGGGGCTCATCACAAACGATATGAGGCATTTCGAAGACGGTGCTAAGTCTATGTACGCGATGTTTCTTAACAACAAGGGTAGAGTACTGTACGACACTATCATACTAAAATCAAATGAAGATAACGAAGGACTATCTTACTTGATAGAATGTGATAAATCAGTAGCCAGTTTACTACACAGGCATCTAAAGCTGTACAAGTTGAAGAGAAAGGTTGAAATTGGAGACGCTAGCCCCCAGTTTAAACTATGGGCCTTCATATCTAACCAAAATTCTACAAATGCTGTAGAAATTCCTAAAACAGGAATCAGTTTGTACAAAGATCCTCGAATTGCTGATCTCGGTTATAGAATTTTAAGCCCAGTAACCACGAAAGGAGACGACATTTTAAATGTTGTTGGAGATGATGTAACTGTATCAGCTGATGATAAGGGTTATAAGTATTTAAGGTATAGGTTGGGAGTTAGTGAAGGTGCTGAGGACCTTCCTCCCGGGACGAGCTTTCCTTTAGAAGCTAATTGTGATTACCTTCATGGGGTGAGCTTCCATAAGGGTTGTTACATTGGACAGGAGCTCACTGCACGTGTACACCACACAGGTGTCATAAGAAAAAGAATAATGCCTATAAGGTTCAAAGAAGATGTGAAAGACTTACAATCCGACTCGACAATATCAGTGAAAGATAATCCTAAATCAAATGTAGGTAAACTGAAAAGATATGTTGGTGATAGTGGGATAGGATTAGTAAGAATCAAAGAAGCTATGGAAGCGGGCAGTTTGAGTATAGGAAAATATCCTATTGAAGTTTTGAAGCCCACCTGGTGGCCATTAGAAGCTCCCAAAGATAAAGTTAATTTAACTAAACAGGAAGAATCGCAATGAAAATAATCTGCTTATATTTATGTATGTATTTGTTTTATATAAGAAATGTACCTATTTATCGCTAATAAAAAATTGAAAATAATTTATTTTTATTATGTCAAAATATTTTTCTTTCAGTCAACTATGGAAGAATCGAAAGTAAAGGAGGAACCAGTGCAAATAATATATGATTTCAAATGTTCAAGTTGTGACATTGATGAAAAGGCTCATTTTAAGGGTACTAAGCCACCGTTTTCAAGGAATATAGAGCTCAAGTACCCGAGCTATGTCATGAAGGATCCATTTAGTCCACCGGGCAAAGGAGAAATTCTTATATTAGGATATGACTGTGCTGTATGTGAAAAACCTGTGTGCATAAGTAAAGATTGTAGTTTATTTTACATTAAAACTTACTGTTTAGAATGTGCTAGTAAATGTATAGAAACATTTCCTAATGAAATTAAAAATAAATTAGCTCAGGTCAAAAAATAAGTAAATTGGTTTTATTTATTTAATTATTTTGAATATTAAAATATTCAATCCCTACTAATATAAATGCTAGTTTGTTTGTGAGGCTAAATATATTTTCATGAAAATTTGTGCAGAATGGAACAGATAGGCAACTTTCACTGGTAGTTTTTTAGTTAATGAATGAAGTTTCATTCATTACCCGCCGCATTACCAGTCGACACTACCGGTATTGTCGTAGGGATTTTTTCCCCT
Source organism: Idaea aversata (assembly GCA_907269075.1). Lineage (NCBI taxonomy): Eukaryota > Metazoa > Arthropoda > Insecta > Lepidoptera > Geometridae > Idaea > Idaea aversata. The sequence goes on from OU026100.1 coordinate 6,344,819, forward strand.
TCTACACTACTCGCCAGTTGTGTTAACATCTCCGTGCATAATAATACCAGCTTAGTCAACCATTTGCTCTATAAAATAGTTGTATGTCTGTAAAAAGTACTAGGCAATCAGAAGTTAGTAGAAGGTACCAATAACACATATTAAGTACGTCATTTCTCTTTCTTCAATTTTTCTCCTCAAAAAGTATGTGATGGCCATGAAGGAATTGAAAATAAAACTTAAAAGTTTTTCTGCCCTTTTGGGAGTAAGTATAATAACAAAAAAATATTGCCTAAAAAAATAGTAAACATGAAAATAATTAAAATTCTTAAGACATGCTCTGTTTTTAGTATTTGTTGTTATAGCGGCAACAGAAATACTTCATCTGTGAAAATTCCAACTTTCTAGCTATCATGGTTCATGAGATACAGCCTGGTGACAACCGGACGGACAGCGAAGTCTTAGTAATAAGGTCCCGTTTTTACTCAGAACAATAACTAAAGCAATTAGTTATTGTTCTGAGCGTTTTTACCCTTTACATACCCTAAATATAACTGTCAAAATAATTCAATTACATAACTCGATCGTGATTTCACATTAGATATCTGACAGTTTTTTTTGTAGGATACCCTCTACTAAGTTCTGATTGCCTGGTACTTACAGACCAAATTACTATCAAACAATTTACACGGTAACGGGAAGAGAGCAACGGTAACGGGAAGAGAGCAGTCGAAGAAAGAGAGAGATAGCGTTATAAATGTGATTTTATACCCTCTACTGACTTCTGATTACCTAGTACTTTTTACAGACCAACGATTATTTTATAGAGCAAATGGTTGACTAAGCTGGTAATGCATGTATATCACGGAGATATTAACACTGCTGGCGAGTAGTGTAGTACGGAAAAAAAGAAAGCTAGAAATTCAAATGGCTTTACACATACACAAATGCTTTAAACATTCGTAGAGAGGTAGTTCGTTGTGAGGTACGAAGTACGAACCTCAAATTCTATGGGTAGTTCAGTCTAATATATTAGTGAAAATGCTATAGATATGCAACTATTTATGCAGGTAAAAAAATATTAATGAAAAGTTGTTTCAGGTTGCATGGAATGAATAAAAGACAAGAGTATAAAATACTGTTTACTTTGGCTTTCCAGTCCGATTTACAGTATTTCTTAAAGTTTTTCACAAATTATAAAATCAATAACACAGTTATATTTGTCTGAAACTCTAGTTCCAAAACAAAATTTATAATACACAAATCAATTTCTTTCAAGCTTATAAATGTAACAATGCAAGTGCCACATCAAAGCTCTCAAAGTCACTCACTCCACTAAAACAAGATATAATCTTAAAAAATAATAAAAGATAATTACAGCATATTTATATTAAAGATGTACAGATATATATTAATAAGCTCTAAATCAGGACAAAATTAAATACTACATTTTGTCTTCAGAATCCAGTCACTCCAATCGTGATAGCACCACAATACTTCCATAATTCTTTTACAAAACATTCCCATGACTGATGGATACATTTACACAACAAGTTCACATAATAATTATAACATAAGTGAATTTTATTACCAATTATAACGATCATATAATTTTCGACTAGGTTCTAGAGGCGTGCGTGTGCGCTGCTATCATGACGTATTAGATAATAAATAAAATATACATCGTCGTTACAAAACCAATAGATAATAAGTAAAGTAACCACTTAGCAGTAAAGATGGAAGCACATTCGATTATCTTTGAACCTAGTCTTAATATTACAAAAATCAATCATGAAAAATAAAGTACATTTCATTGTTTTATAATCCTGTATTGGGTACATTTTTATTGCTTTTTATTTCTAATCATTTTTCCACACGCTAATATTTGATGTCATCGAACCGTGTGTAAAAATGTTTGCTTATTCGAGAGAAATCAACGAACGATAGTGACTCACGACATTCAAATATGTACCTATGAATAATTGTGATGTATTAAGTAGAATTATTGCAAAAAATGTTACAATATACAGTTAGAAAAATTGGACAGGTTTTAAACAATAGGCTTGTAAATAGATTACTAAACACAGTTATAATATTCAAACCTACCGTAATTATGAGATTATGTGTTCTTATATTTAAATTTAACCTTAAATAGGGCAGTGGGTCCGATAAGACTACGGCCGCTGAACAAGATCACATCGCTAGAACTTACAGTCGCGAAGGAGATATGTTGCTTGTTCTAGCAGCCGTTGCCCAGTTAGCGTTGCCTCATTTATAACTAGGCTTCAAAACTGTATGTATATATTAATATAATAACAACGAGATTTGACGATAAAACACATCTACAAATTGGGAAATACCTACATGCAGATCAAATACAAATACCTATATCATTCGGAATGAGCAGAACAACATCCAAGACAATTTCGGACTTTATACATTAGTATATTTATTATGCATTCAATTCGTTTGAAGCAAGAAAACACGCGAAGTGGACGGGTTTTCATTAAGTAAATTCAAATTCATGCTGGCTACACTTCATACTACTTGCCTCATATAATTCTGTATAGTTTGACCAATTAAGCTGCGCCTCTCTGCGCTCCCCACCCTCGATTACTAAGAAATCGGCACTAGTTACTTCGTCACACTACACAGAAATTCTTAAGACTTAGATACAATTAAAAATAACACTCACAGCCTAAAATTAAAATAATTTTGATAGATAAACCTAATGTAGGCAGATAACTAGATACTTACGTCACACAATAAAACGAAATTATTACTACGTTCAGTACACATTAAGTAAGAAATGCACACGATTTATATTATTTACGAAAGTATGTTAGCCTTTAAGGCTTTTCGTATTTAGCAACTATAACTACATACAAATACTATATTTGAAATGATACATTTAAAAACGTACGGCTATATTGTTAGAAACAGTGTCATGGAGATATCTTTATATAAAAGTATTTGCCTTAACTAGCACCTTTGATTTCGGGCGCTGTAGTGCCACTAAACCACCATCTCAGCTTAGTCGATTATATCCAAAGGAAATAACTCGTTAATACATCTGGAGCCAACTAAGCAGTGGATTAAGTAAGCATAGTTTTTCGATATGAAAACTCCACGTTTGTGCACGGAATTCGAAGCCATGATTTTGAGAATGAAAGTCGAGGGACCTCCCAGGATATATTATGTATCAAGAGCACCAATTTTTCAAGGGTTCTTCATACATAAATTCGCTACGCATAGAACGCTTGAAAAATTAGATCTAGGTAGCCTATACTTAAATATAAGATATCATAAAGAAATAAGGATATGGTCATGTGTTACGGGCAACTTAATTATCCGGGCATTAAGTATAATGCGCGCAACACGCGCGAGCGTTGCAAGCACCAATGTATCCTACCTAACTCAGAAACATTGGTTAGGTTGGCAAAAATAGTGATATTCATAATTTTAACTAAAGAAATAAGGATGATCTGACCGTGCCTCCATGAGTTTCTTGTGCCTTCTCAATGGTGAGCGCATTCTAATAGCACACATCCTAACTTAGTTTTTAAAACGTTACAACTTGATTTTATGCAAATTGCATGATTATAAAAGAATAAATAATTTTGACTTTGTTAGAAGCGTGAGCAAACACGCGCAAGTGTAGCGTGCTGCAAAATGTGCCACAGTGAAGGATGACTTTAAATTAAATTTAATAAAAGCCTAGATCTGTGCTACATCATATCATTATGCACTGAGCAAAGTAATTCATCGTGCAGTTAATATTATTTAACCACTCCCAGTTCAAAATGCCCTAACTTATCAAGTTGCCTGTAACATAATTACATACTTTCACATTATCTTTACTTATAATAAAATACACGCAAACATAAGTAATTAAATTGTATTGAACATAATATAATAGCGGCCAAAAAGTCAATAAATAAATTACAGAATTGTATTTTAGTTTCCATTTACTTGAAATAGTTTGATAAGAAATAGTGCTTTCATATAAAAGAAACGCAAAGTGAAACCAACAATGACAAAGTATTGTTGCTTTCAAATGGATTTAATTAGTGGCCTTATGATGCCACGTACAGACGAGGGACTTTTGGTCCGACAATGTTACTCCTATATGATTTTATTGTCATATACAAACACGATAGAAACTGAGTATAGGATACATAATTTGTATGTAAGGCACGAAAAGTCCGTTATCTGTGCGGCTCTTTAATATAAACGTTTCTTTTTATGAAAGCACAGAAGTTTAATATGTCCAATTCGTAATAGGATTTCATGACAAATTATACATATTAAACAAAAAAAAATCCATAGCTGCGAAAGTTCCGATGGAATGTTTCTATACAAAAACATACACGAAATTATTGTTAATATAAAAAATACGATTATTAAAATTTTATCAATCACATTTCTCTTTCAATATGAGAAAAGAAATACCAGTGATAAAATTCTCTTGCAACACATAATAACTTTTTGGAGGTAAATGATAATTTTTGTAGAGGTGAAAATATGATAAGCACTTAAATTCATCAGTTTGTCAAAAAAAGACAGAATATCTTCTAAATCTGTCGGTTTGCGTAATTAGGCGGCCTTAAAAGGACCATAATACATACATATAAAAGCTGTGTGCACTGACGAAGGACTTTTTTTCCGCTAATACAAAAAAGTCAACCTATACAGTAACAACACAATGTTTTTTCGGACAAAAAGTTCAACATAAGATCCGCGGTAGTTCTGCCTCGCATCAGTCTTCCTGTGTCTTACTCACTCGTCGTTTATAATCTGATGCGCAGTCTCTGCGAGCGCAGCGACTGCAGCGTTCAGCTGTGTTCTATAAAGCGTGCCGCTGGGCGCGCCGGGTGCCTCATCGTCCGGGGAGTCGTCCTCAACTGGTTCCTCGGATGGTTCATCCGCTGAACTACCCTCGGGGGACTGGCAGCGAGAAGGTTCCGGAACTTGCTCTTTCGGAGTTTCCGGTTCGGATGTTTCCTCATCTGTGAATAAGTATAATAAATTAATTGCGCCTCGCCGTTTCCCATGGGAATCCAGACTAATATTATAAACTAGCGACCCGCTCCGGCTTCACACGGCTATATTATGCATGTATTATACATAAAAACCTTCCTCTTGAATCACTGTAACTATTAAAAAAACCGCATCAAAATCCGTTGCGTAGTTTTAAAGATCTAAGCATACAAAGGGAAATAGGGACAGAAAAAGCGACTTTGTTTTATACTATGTAGTGATGCGAAAGATGTTGCTTTCACACTTAACCGCTAAGCCAATTTAGATGCAGTTTGTTACCTATCTATAGAGATTAATGGGACCGTGGAGAACGACACAGTATCGGAATAAAATGTGTTATTCCAAGGCGTCAGCTACATTTACATACTCAGTTTTATCTAAATCGGCTTAGTAGTGTGAAGAACTTACATAAGTACTTGGTCACATATTAATTTACAAACTTTCGCATCTATAATCACGATAAATGTAAATAAGACAGATCTGTTGACTCACGAAGGCGCGCCCCGCCCCTCCAGGGAAAATTTTAAACGAGATGTCTTAATGTGTGTAAAGACTATCAGTAGATACAGCATTACAACAGAGATACAATTATGTACAGATTATGTTTACAACAACATTTATAAGGTGTGGAATCGTGAGTGAACAGATCTATAATTCTTAATCCACATTCTAAGCACAGTAATTTTACATAACGAACTTTTTTATTCTTGTGATAAGATTTCCTTTATTTCCTGTTAGTATATACCTGTGGCATGATGCAGGCGCTGCTGTATAGCGGTGGCAGCTCGTAGCATGTGGGGCGCGGCGCGATGTGAGCGCGTGCGGCTGGCGGTAAGCGCGAGCGCTCGCACCACGCCCAGCAGCGACTGCAGCGGGGCCCGCGAGGCGCACCCGCTCAGTTCCTCCGCTAACGATTCCACTGCGGCTTCCGCGCCGGCACTACCAACCTGTGAAAAAATAACGGTAGCCGTCAGTTTTACGTATGTAACCAACAAACATCTAGAACACAATGAAACACTGTCTAATAACTAGAGTATTCTAGTGTATATATAATGACAATAGTCGCTCAATGCCATTTAGAAAAATATCAGCTTAATATCTCTAATGAAATATTGTATTTATTTAAAAGAATGTCATACCTTAGGATAGTAATGTTGCATGAAATCGTAGATCGTAGGATCTTCTAGCGACTCCCGTTCGTCGAGAAGTATTGCGTCAATGTACTCCGTTAGAACACTGCATTCTAACAGCATTTCTTGTAGTTTCGAATCGGCCTGGAAAAAACATAGTGTTAGAAATCATTGAAAATCCAACAACGACTGAGTAATTCAAACATAGCTTAGACCTAACGATTTGAAAGTGGTTTTAAAATTGAAAGAGTGCTTATCCACCAATCTGCCACCTCAGTTTGTGGATATGTTCTTACCGGTGTAGCTGCAATTTCGCGCCAAAACCCAGCGAAATAGTTGAATCGTAGCGGTAATGCTTCTAATGCACATAACGCCGACACCGCGACCAGCTGATCCGACATGCAACGATGCGTGCGCGCCACGCGACAACACGTGTCTGAAATAAAAGTTTGAAGAATCGTCATTTTTAAAGATTGAGTCATGTTACTGTTAGGCTGCTAAATGGGTTGTTAATTATGTAGCCTTATCAGAGAAAGTGTATTAAAAAATGTTCACAAAAACGACAACGCCATGCCTTGTCAGGGGAAAAATGCACCTGCAATCGTGCATTGGTCAGGCTACATTATTGGCATACCATTAGGCGGCCTCATATCAGTTGATATAGATTTCTATGGGTAAAGGATTTGATATAATCGTGTTCGTAGTATTATAGTCACCTATAAATTTGTGATAAGGTCGGTATAGATGTGCGAGCGGTTGAGCGGAGTTGTGTGAGGTCGTCGCATGGTGTCTCTGCAGCGCGGGCGCGGGCGTTGTGTGAGTCGGGTGCGCCGGCGCGGCCAGCGGCACGAGCGCTGCTAGTGCCGGCTGGGGAGCTAGCAACACCAGCTCGCGGAGCAGTGACGCTGCTCGGCTTAGGAGGAGGGCATCGGGGGCTCGCGCTCGTAACTGGAATCATTGGTTAATATAATAAGTCTACTAAATTCAAGATCTAGAATCTTCTAGTCTAGATAAATATAGCTGCAGTATACATGCGAGCCTTATTTATCCAATAACGGGCCCTTTTAGTAACGTCACTTTTACTAACTATGCTTATCCTTCTTTAGATAAAACTGTAAGGATAGTCACAACCTTTAGACAAAACGATCTCAAAAACATAGATTATATAAACAAATGTGTTGTAATGTAACCTGTACATGCAGTAAGGCGAGTAACCGTCGCGCGCACTCGGCCCACTCCTTGCAGGCGAGCAGTAACGCGCGCGCCTCCTTCGCGTCCCGCCTCGTCCGCAGCGTGCGGCACAGCGCGCGCGCCCAGCGCAGAGCGTGCGCGAGTTCCGCGCGGACTCCGCCGCCAGATCCGCCGCCTCCGCCCTCTATGTACACCGCGTGGAGACTGTGTAACGCCTGAGAAACATCAATATTTTAAGGAAACTCATCAGCAATACATCATTAAAGTAAACAGTACAACAACAGAAAGCCAATTATAGAGTTCCACGTATACAAAACAGAAAATAAATGTGAGCCTAACAGTAACCAACAACGCTATAAAATACATAAAATTAAATAACATATTAATAAGATATGTCAGAATCGTATATGATCCACTTTGCTAAGGCTCTTAGCCTGTTTCTATTGTCGCTGTCATCATTTTGATGTTGCTCTTTCTTCAATGCAATATATCGTGAAACTAAGTGGACTTAATGCAGGAACTTGAAGATGCAACGTACGCAGATAGCGTCGAGTTCGTTACTCTAGTTCTTAAGCCTTAAAAATGTTATAACGTGGTATTACCTCAAAAGTCATCTGCAGTCCTCCATTGTAAACTACATAGAGTCTATCATCTTCGTTCTCAACTAGCGTACAGAATGCTGATATTAACGTCGTCCAGCACGTTCGACCATTTAAACCTAGAAAAGAGATAGAACACAAATACTAATCCTGACAGTAGATTTTTTTTCTTAGATAAGATGTTAAATATATAAAACACTTTAAAAAAAAAAAATCTTTCAGTTTTACGCTACATCCTAAATCAATCATACTTCGGTCCATATACAAGTTCTATGTAAAATTACGTCAATTCATTCTTCTATTGGATCAAATCAAATATAGAATCACCTTTATAAATTTGGTGAAAAATACAGTTTAAAATATAGTTACCCTGTAAGTAAGCAGAAAGAGTGGTCCGCCTGAAGGCAGCAGCCTCGCGTCCCTCGCCGGATTCCGTAGCGGGCGCTCCGCCCGCGTGCGCACTCGACACAGTACTGGTGGCTGTGCTGCTAGTGTTGCTAGCACTGGTGTTATTGTTACCTGCACCGCGGGCCGCGAGGATACGTGCCAATCTATAACAAGTAAACAACCATCTGTTATAAATATCAAACCGTTGAAAACCATGTAAACGATACCCATGACAGTTTTAAGCACTCTAATGAAAATATGAAAACTATGCAAATAATACCTATGATTCAATATATAAATCTAATGGAACCTGTCATCATCTATACTTAGGACAAAAAGTATGAACAAATGAAAAATAAATTGTCTATGGGACTTGGAAATAGTAGTAAAAAATAAATTCTGAATTTTATATTTTTCGTTTTCTATCGTTTCAGCGATTTGTATGAAAATGTAAGTTTTTTGCGAATACTTAGCAAGAAGTAGGTAAACTAAATTATTAAAAAAAGGAAATTGCTGTCCGCTCTTCACTTAGACCACAACTTACCTCAGTAGTTCGTCCGCGGCCGCGGTATACAGATGCGCGTGGGGCGCAATATTCCGGAACGCCCAGTGTATGTTCTGGTGTTGGGCTAAGGACCGCGCGAAAGCGGCGGACCGCCGACAACACAGCCGAAGTAAAGAGTAGTAAGGAGGTAGCATCGCGCGGTTGTATGCCACCACTTCACCGTCTTCATGGTCCGCACTGGAACAATATAAAAGATGTATAAGAACAAAACATAGAATATAAATTGCAGAAGTCGTCAAAGCAAGTAGAACAATATTGACAAGTTTAGACTGGCGTGGTTCATTTACATCATGCAAAATGAGGATACTCAAGTTACTAGAAGAGTAAAAGACTTGGAAGTAAATGGTCATGGAGGGATTGCAATGGAGAGGATATGGGAAAGTGGAGTGAAGGCGGAATTGACGGGGAATAGATTGGAGAAGGATGCCATATGCCAACCCCGCTTAATGGGAAAAGGAAAGAAGATCACAGATAAAAAAAATGGTTGTCTGTAAAGACGGTTTGCGGACTATAATTTTACGTGATAACGTCATAAGAACTCTTTTGTATCGGTGACATTATTGACTTCAATACGTTGCTATTGTTACTTGTCAATAACGCATGACGTCACACTTTTTTCAGAGTGCAGGTGTTCACCAATTTATAAGATGTTATCCCGTCAAAAATAATGGCAATTGAACACAAACACAGCCGAAACCGCTAACAAACAAGAGACATACGCTCCACGGGAACACCTAATTATAATAGGGACCAACTTACAGTATATAATTAAAGGCTATATGCTTAGTCAGCCTCGGATTTGAAACAGCCAGTTGTACGTTTTCAGGGCATTCCAAGCAGACCGCGTGCCAGAAGGTAAGCAAAGCCTGTTTGTTAGGATGGACGGCCACTGACGGCTCCGATATCGCCGGGTGGTACAGATCCCATAAGTCATTGAAGTATGGACCGAACTATAAATTAAAACAAGATAAACATTATAACATTAAAAACTTTTGATAAGCAGATTCTCTAAATTATTAATTAAATTAGAACCACTTTTGTGTGTACACTTTTACCCTACAACTTTTAAGCACACATTATAATTTAAAAAATATTTCTTGATTAATTCTAGCACACAAAACTGTTTATAAGATCGAGTGTCGGTAATTAACCTACCCTCGGTTACTACCCTCAACTATCAGCACGAGAGGACAACGCTCGCCGCTGCTCCAGTCTCCTCGCGACCATAACTATTGTACCATAGTCGAAACGTCGAGGTAAAAGAAATAAAAATAAAAAATACGCGATTAAGGCCCGGGAAAATAATTATTAATTTTAACACTTCTTAGACTCTGCTTTATTATTATCAAAACCATAGAACAGCAGTACAAACCCAAAAGAAATTATTCTGCGTACAATAAAACAAACTTGCTACGACACAATAAGGTTCACTACAGCGCAAACAGGCTGAAATTCATTGTTCCGCTGTAAAGTAAATATCTCAAGACTTACCATCAATTTCTCGACTCTACTGACGACGCAGTACGTCATGACACCAAAGTAAGCCGTCAGCTTCATAGTTCCATGTACTGCAATATCTGTATACTTGCGAGCCGCTTTCAACTTGCCCAATAGCATTGTGTACACCTACAAATAAAAGAAACACTTTCATATTTTTAAGTTATTAATTTATTTATTTATTTTATTTATTTATTTATTTATTTATTTTAGGAAACTCAACAGCTAATACATAATTATATAAACAGTACAACAATAGAAAGCCAATTACAGAGTTCCACGTATATAAAACATAAAAAGTAAAAGGAATTATGATGTGATCCTAACAGTAACCAACAACGCTATAAACATAATACAAATATCATAAATAATCAAAAAATAATAGGTAACAAACAAAAGAAAAAGATGAGCCGACGAAGGACACAAAACAAGTAAATAGCATAAACAAAGAAATATAATACAATAAATAACCCCAACATTACTAAAAATACATATAATACCTACGTCTAGAAACATAAACTAAACTCAAATTATACCTAAAAATTAACAAAAAAAAAACATAAGCCTACCCACCCATATACCTGACAAGTTTAAAAATACGTATGTACTTATACATATATATAATTATGCGTAACTATAATAATTATATACCTACCTACCCGCTATAAATAAAAACTAGCTACAAAAGAATAAGTTGCTTAACCGCCTCCTCGCCGACGCCACACTAGTACAAAACAGATCCAATTCCCCAGCGTCACACAGATCGTTGAAGGAACTACATGCACGCAGCAAATACGCATTCTGCCTATAGCTCGTAACAGCGCGCGGCACAAATAGCACCCTACTAGATCGCGTATTCGCAGGTGTTCTCAAATTAATCTTGTCCAATAAATTATGGCAATCAATGGAATTGGAAGCTATCTTTAAGAGAAAAACCACGTCAGCAATTTCCCGTCTATTAGATAAAGGAAGAAAGTGAAGCTTTTTACACAGATCTTCGTAACTATAATCATGAAAAGGAATTCTCAAACGATAGCACAGATATTTTAAAAATCTTCGTTGGATGTCCTCTATACGTGATATATAAATAAGATAACGAGGATTCCAGATTTGGGACGCGTATTCAAGCATACTCCTAACATATGCACAGTACAATATTTTAAAGGTTTTAGCACGCTTGAAATCCTTTGAGCTTCTCATGACAAAGCCCAAAGCCCTCGATGCTCTGGCACATATGCTGTCAACATGATCGTCAAAGATGAGCTTTGAATCATGCAACACCCCAAGATCTCTAACACAATCCATCTTATCCAACAACAACCGTCCGTCCGTCCGTTTATTATCGTTGAAAACTGTTTTGGCTAGTGTAATATTTTGTGTATAATATTTATAAGTAATAGAGGTAGCTGTATGTTTTCTTAAATAAATAAAAATAAAAATAAAATAAAATAAACATGCCCCTTAAATAATAGTTGGAGGAGATTACATTGCGCTTTCGCGTAAACGTAACTACAGAACACTTATCCGGATTCAGATCCAATTTATTTGCCATACAGTAAGTGTTAAGTCTCGACAAGTCAGATTGAAGGTTGGATACATCAGATAATGTTTTAATAGTACTAAATATCTTCATATCATCTGCGAAACAAAGAAGTTGACTATGATGAAAACATTCCTCAATATCATTGACAAAAATAAGGAATAACAGGGGTCCAAGTAGGGACCCCTGGGGAACCCCACTAGGAACAACAACCCAACTAGATATATAATTGCTTACCACAACGGCCTGAGTTCTATTATCAATGTAGGAAGCAAACCATCTCAAAAGGTCTCCTCTTATACCCATCAACTGAAGTTTAGAGAACAATAATCTATGGTCAATCTTATCAAAGCATTTACTGTAATCTGTATAAACTACATCTACCTGACCGCCACCCTCCATAGCTCCAGTTAAGTACTCATTAAGGACAATCAAATTAGACACAGTGGAACGGCCACGTAGAAAACCATGCTGAGTTGAAGAAAAAGAGCAACGGATAGCCTGATACACTTGCTTATAAACTATTTTTTCAAACAATTTGGCAACAATGCATAACTTAGAGATAGGTCGATAGTTAACTACGTCCTGTTTTGGACCCTTTTTATACACCGGTGTTATGAATGCAGACTTCCAAAGGCGAGGAAAAGTATAAGTGGAAAGAGATTTCTGAAATAATAAGGATAATGGAGTCGCTATAGAACTAGCACATTTCATCAGAAAAATAGGACTTAAGTTATCCGGTCCAGCTGATTTAGATGGGTCAAGTTGAGAGAGTAATTTAGAAACTTCGTTTTCATTGACATCTATCTTATGAATATCGGACACAGAAATATAGTGAGGATCATGATCGTCATCGTCAAGGCTTAGATTAGAGGAGGAAGAAGAAGCTAAGAAAGTGGAATGAAAATAATTAGAAAACGCTTCACAAATGTCCGGACCAGATGAGACCAAATTGCTTTGATAATTTAAAGCTTGAGGAATAGCACCAGATTTCCGGCGCGCCTTGATAAAAGACCAGAATTGTCTGGGGTTAAGTTCAATGTTACTCTCGATGCTATTAATGTACTGATCATAACATATGGTTTCTACAGACTTTGCCCTATCTCGGAGTAGAAGAAATGACTCCAAGTCCGATGAGTTACCATATGTTTTAAATTTCCTAAAAAACTTAAATTTCTCTCTCAAAATCTTAATAAGGGCTGGCGAAAACCATACAGGATAAGTGCCGGGACAGGTTAGCTTACTGGGAACATATTTAACTTTAAGTTTATCTACAAAGTTATAGAAAAAAGCCGTTGCATCCTCAAGAGATCGACCATCAAACTCACTCACCCAATCAACACTTGCAATCTCATCATTAATGTCTACGTAATTCGCTTTATTGTAAAAGTAACGTAAATATTTTTGCGGTTTCAAAGAGGGTAGTTTTATAAAATCTAGCTCAATGAGAACAGGCTTATGGTGTAAATCAATAGGCACCAGCGGTTCGCGACATTCGACCACACAAACATCATCATTTGACAAAACCAAGTCTAAAATTCGACCATACTCGTTTTCCACACAATTGTACTGGTGCAGGTCGTGAGTGACTAACTCATCAACTAAAAAATACTCGTCAGAGCTCGTGTAATTTGCTGGTTTTAAATAGCTGTACGAGGTAGTCTCCCACGAAATATATGAAAGATTAAAATCCCCAAGAATCAGGAATTTGTCATCTGGAAACGATAATACGTTCTCACCCATTTTACCTAGGAAATTACGTAATTGATCTGAGTACGAATAACCACCTTTTTGATCAATAATATAAACACTACAAATGTGCAGATTCACATAACTATTATCAGCATCCCTGAGTGATAAGGTAACCCATATGTCCTCCGCTGACGAGTGGAATGTAGGCTGAGTGGTGACCCGGATGTTCTTCCGTACTGCAATCAACACACCACCGCCATATATCTGATCAAGGACGTCATACTCACGGTCGCGCCTCCATACTATGTAACGGTCATCAAACAGGGATGACGAGGCAATACAGTTAGGTAGCCACGTCTCAGTTATTACAATAACGTCATAATTGTTCAGACATAAGTTACGGTAAAAATCAGACAATTTTGTTCTTAGCCCCCTAGCATTTTGGTAATAAATACATAGATTATTATTATTAATGCCTATAGTTTGTGCAGCCATTACTTATAACAAATTCCAATAACTGAATAAACCCAATAACTATCATTGCATGTATATGTAAAAGTCAAAATTAAAATAGTAAAAAATGTTAAATTAAATAATTTAAAAAAGCGGGTAAGAAGATAACTCATTATCAGCTGTGCTATCAGATAACATAATATTAATAAAATAAACGCAAACAATAATAAATAATGATCAATATGGTCAAAAGGACCGACTACAACCGGCATAAAAACAAGTAAATTAACCTGTGCGAAATAATTAAGGCATCGTAGTTCATTCAAGAAATAAATAAAATAAGATACTATAGTGTGCACCTGTGTAAAAATAGGTAATAATAAACAATGAATGAGGTTTGCAAAAATGCATGATAACAAGCTATCAATGAATTTGTAAAATAAAGCGTAATGACATATAAAAAACAAAATATTGCTGACGAGATCATAATAAAGAAGCATCGTTAATGTAGGTACATTGAAAACTATTGAATGAGATAGGCTAGGTAGTCCCGATTGAGAGATGGCCGAGCGAGTAATACAATACGCAAACAAAGCGAGTGCGAGAGAGACAGGCGAAGCGGCGCTGGCGCAGTCAAATACAACACATACCCACTGCGGCCATGATAGTGTGCGTAAGCAAAAGGATAGGCAGTTAGCGAGCGTCAACGGTGCAGCGATCAAGCCAGAGGTGGCAAACATTTTACGTAAACAAAGAAATAATATAATACACAATTTCTTTTTGACTAAAATTAAATAGAGGTGGCTTATGCGATCTTGTTTAAATCAGCGTCCTTAGATATAACGAGCACCGGGGACGTATCGTTCCTACGAACGTGAATTTTTCCGTGTTTAACCCAAACATAGTCAAATTTCATGTCTTTGGCTCTTGACTTCGTTTTATTCAGCAAAATCTTGGAGTAGGGGTTTAGGTGATCATTCACGAAGACACGCTGATTGGAATTGCCGTAACCCAAGTCAGAAGCCAACAATGTCTTACACGCCCTCGCTGCGGACACAAACTCATCCTTAGCATACCTATTCAGGAAGCTCACAATAATGGATTTCTCCTTTGTACCATGCAACGGCGCTCTATGAAGGAAATTAATTTGGGTCTTCGAATAAACCAAATTGGTCCTCTTATACAGAGACTCAACGACTGAGAATAGGTTTTCGTCCTTTTTTAGCGGTACCCCTTTGATTGCCACATTATTGAGCCGAGATCTTTGGTCCATCACCGAAAGTTCAAACCTAAGGGCATAAACCTCTGACTCAAGTGAGCACACGGTCTTCTTCAGATCCTCAACCTTAGTAACTCGGTTTTGGATCTCAGACATCTGCAAAGCAAAGTCGTCGATCCTTCCACTGACGTAGTCACTGCTCTGTTTGAGATCCTTGAGTTCACCCTTGATCGCCTTGACATCCTCAATCAAAGATGGAAGACCGCCGAGCCTGGATTTCAAATCCCGGATTTCTCTAAGAATATTTTCCATAGTAGCTGCGTCACCTGTATGGGCCGGTAAGGGCGAAGCGGCCCTACCCTTACAAGAGGGGCATCTCCATACCAACCTCCGGTCGTTACCCAATTTTCTCCACCCAGACTCAGATATTTGCGCACAAGCAAAATCAAGATGATTCCGACAGACCGTACATTGCACTCCATCATTGAAGTTATCACCACATACGTCACACTTCATCCTGACCGGCAGGTTGACGATCTCTGAGTTACCGAGTAAAATAATAGTAAATAGCGTTGGAACGTGTTGACTTGACTGTGATTAATCGCGGATCAGTCAATGGCTCCGATTGTTTGAGTGAGTTTTATCTAGAACTCATCATCATCTTCCTGCCCTTATCCCAATTTATTTGGGGTCAGCGTAGTATGTCTTCTTCCGTTCACTCCTATTAGTCGTCATCTCATCGTCTCATCTCAGTTTTATCTAGAACTACAGTCCTCAAATGTCACGTACGCCTATCACATTTGATTGTATTTATTTGCATTCATATGGTAGGTACAATAGATGTCACTATCAGTTCTCCTACCACATGTTGGAACGAAGTTTCTTATCGGGTTGGTGAGGGGTCTTAACCGGGAAAAAATGTTACGCGTTACGAAGACACGAAACAAAAAAGAGAAACTAATCATAGTGTGTAACACACATATAAAAAAAAGTAAAGGGACTTCGTTCCAAACGCGTGTCCCGCGACACGGCATTTTTTAAAACGTGATAACGTCTTATAAATTTATGAACACCGGCACTAACAAAAAAGTGTGACGTCATCGCTCACGTTCCCGCCGTGCGTCATGTTATTGAGAAGGTCAATGTTCAATGTTTTCTTATGTGTGACGTTATCACGTAAAATTGTCGTCCGTAGATCGACTTAACAAACATTTTTTTTTAAGCATTAGGCCGTCGTGTCGTTGTGACGTTATGTTTAGCGCTAATGTATTTAAATACTATCAAATTTTGTAGTAGAAGTTACGTCAGATCCCATACATTATTACGCAATTGCGTAGAATTATAGAGCTATTTAAGACGACGTAAAACGCCCTTTACATTTAAGATTCATAATCATAATCATTTATTCATTCACACGAAATAGAGTAATACAAAATGGTCTTAAAAAATAATAGTCCGTCTATCTTGCCATGGCTAGGCATGTGAATTTACAGTTTGAAGTTAATTTAATTACAATAATATAGTCAAAATTAAAATGTCAATAGAATATTAGTTAATGTCAATAAGATTATAAAATAATTATTTTACATGTTATGAAATAGATCTATCATTTAAAGATTATAACGTGTCAGCTTAATGTTGTTTGTCTATTTTTTAACTGACCTGGTGTAAGGTATGATGCGCTTGATCCGGTAGTTTAGCATGCAGCGGTCTCGCCCTAGCATATCCCGCTCGAAAGTGTTGGCTGGGGACTAACGCGACCAGTAACAGGGCCGCAGCAGCTCGGACCCGAGCCCCGTTGGCAGCAAGCAACTGTTGCTCTACCCAGCGGTCGGCTGTTCGGAGGGCCCATGACGCTGCTGCTTTGTTGCGGGGAACCTGAAGAAATAATGTGAATATTTCGATGACGACGTTAATAATAATAATAATTTAAGTTTATTTCAGAACAAGTCCATATAAAAATCAAACCAAGTACAATCAAATAAAAATTAATGTCATTAAATGAAATCCTAAAATTAAAATACAAATGTCATTAAATAAAATCATAAAATTAAAATACAAATGTCAAATGATAATAATATTTGAGTCTCATTTTCGACGTTTCTGAAGCAGGAGCTGTGGCCAAAGGGTATCGTCTTCTGGCAATATCGTGGACTCAAACGACCACTCCCCGTCGGCTCTCGCGCGTCTCACGTATCGCTCGCCGTCTCGTTAAACGTATTTAGTTAGTTTTAGTTAAGATCCTACTAATCCTATCCTACTTCCTATTCTACTATCCTACTAATCCTACTTCCTACTAATATTATAAATGTGAAAGTTTGTGTGTGTGTGTGTGTGTGTGTGTGTATGTATGTTTGTTACTCCTTCACGCAAAAACTACTGGACCGATTGAGATGAAACTCAGTACCTAGATAGCTGGAGACCTGGATTAACACATAGGCTACTTTTTATCCCGATATTCCCACGGGATCGGGATTTACGCGGGTGAAACCGCGGGGCGCAGCTAGTCCTACTAATATTATAAATGTGAAAGTTTGTGTGTGTGTGTGTGTGTGTGTGCGTGTGTATGTATGTTTGTTACTCCTTCACGCAAAAACTACTAGACCGATTGCGATTAAAAATTAGTATGTAGATAGCTGGAGACCTGGATTAACACATAGGCTAATTTTTATCCCGATATTCCCACGGGATCGGGACTTACGCGGGTGAAAACGCGGGGCGCAGCTAGTCTTAATATATATAAATCTCGTGTCACAATGTTTGTCCTCAATGGACTCCTAAACCACTTAACAGATTATAATAAAATTCGCACACCATGTGCAGTTCGATCCAACTTGAGAGATAGGATAGCTTACATCTTAATTTATCCCGATATTCCCACGCGATCGGGAGTAACGCGGGTGAAACCGCGGAGCGCAGCTAGTAATATTATAAATGTGAAAGTTATGTATGTTTGTTACGCAAAAACTACTGGACCAATTGCGTTGAAATTTGGTAGGTAGATAGTTGGAGACCTGGATTAACACATAGGCTACTTTTTATCCCGATATACCCACGGGATCGGGACTTACGCGGGTGAAACCGTGGGGCGCAGCTAGTAATATTATAAATGTGAAAGTTTGTGTGTGTGTGTGTGTGAGTGTGTGTGTGTATGTATGTTTGTTACTCCTTCACGCAAAAACTACTAGACCGATTGCAATAAAACTTGGTATCTAGATAGCTGAAGACCTGGATTAACACATAGGCTGCGTTTTATCCCACGGGATCGGGACTTACGCGGCTGAAACCGCAGGGCGCAGCTAGTATATAAAATATATGATAGTCTATAAGATATTTATTCTATGGGTCACGTACTTATTTATAAGTACTATTGTTAACTGAAATAATAAAAATAAATTATGAATTGAATTATTTTAGGTTGACAGATTCTAAAAGCATTTAAAGATTCTAAAAGCATCGAACGTAACAAATAGTTATTGCGTGTCGGTATTCACCTGTAACGCGAGCCACTCGAGCGCGGCATGTGGACAAACATCAGCTGCATCCCACAGGCGTGCGAGCACGAGTTGCGTGAAGCACGGCAACCCGCCGGCATTAGCGCCCGTACCGGTACCGGAGCCCGCGCCTGCACCGCTACCTTCCACGAGTAGGGTCAGCAACTTAAAAAATGATGCGCAGCTCTGTGGATAAAATAAGCTTCATTAAAAACTATCGTACACACTTCTATCTCCATAGTAACATAAACACAAATCCTGATGCGGTTCAGGTCACAAAGCACATTATAAATTAAGAATCTCTACCTTTTTTAAAGTCTGAAAGACCTCCGCATGACACTATTTACATACACAATAACTTCCTTAACAAAGTAACGCCCGAAACGTTTTGGGCGAAACTTACCTCCGAAGTAGTTTAATGCCGCAACTATAATACCTATCATAGTTTCTCCAGTTAGGATATCTATTTCTGTAATTTTGACGTCAATAATATGAAGGCTGCGTGAGGTCCAAATTGGATGAACAGCACTCACAGTGCTAACTAGCGTGAGCGTACTAGAAATGCCAAATGTCCTTAATAATGCATGCGGCTATTAGACCATTTTTTTAATTAAGTAGATATGATGGGTTTATCGATTTAGACTACAAAACATCAATCTGACGAACTTAGGACCAAATATAGTAAACTTGCCTCTGAATGTTTTGCGATGGCCTGGAAGATCATGTTGACAATCTTCTGAGCGAGCGGCTCGTTCCACCGACAGAGCGCGAATATTAACGACCGCGTTTGTTGTAAACTGATACAGTCACGGGTCTGCTGGTAGATGAAAGGAAACCCCTGAAACAAAAAACACTTTTACAATATGTGTTACAATAAAGATCAAAACTATTGTCTGTGTTTTTCTATTTAGAGGTATTTTGTGTATGTATAAAGTGGTGTATTTGGCGCACATTTGAACTAATATAAAGTAGAAACCAGGTCCAAGTCAGGTAACAAAGTGAACAAAGGAAGAACCCTCACAAAAACTACAGAACCAATTAAGATGAAACTTGGTATGTAAATAGCTACTTATTCCGATATTTCCACGTAATCGGACGTTGCGCTGGTAAAACCGCGGGATGCAGCTTGATGTTCAATAAAGTTTGCAGATGATTGCGGTACAAATTTTCTCAGGCGATCGAATAACAACCTAGTCGGCGCAGAAAACAAGCAGTACCTTAGCATGCAACAAGGCCTTAGCATCGGGCTCGTCCAAAGCAAGGTGTCTGGAAGCATCTCGCGACCGCTCGATGAGTCCAGCGACCAATGCTACCATCTTGTCCAACGCTGCGGGCCTCAGTTTGTCCCCTGCGCTTTCAGCGTTGCCACTTCCGCTACCACTTCCACTACTGCCCGCCTCTTCGGTGGGCGATTCCGTCTGAAATAAAAATAGTATACTGTTAGTAATAAAGTCAAAATTAAAAAAATATATTCATATGAAAGCTAAATACATTTGTACACTAAGTTAGGATAAGTTAGGACTAAGTTAGGATGTGTGCCTTCAGAACGCGCCCACCAATGAGAAGAAGGCACAAGAAACTTACTGGAATAGATTACTTGTTCCCTTGCTTAGATGGCGCTGATTGCAAAGTCTTTCAATATTTATTTAATTAAATGCAAAGTACATTGTTCCGCTCACTTACCGCCGTATTATTCTGTCCCAGATAGAAATTGACCATGCTACTAATAGCGTTGATTCGCAACATGAACTTGCCCTCCTCTTCGCCCATCTTGCTAAACTCATGCAGTAAAGTAAAGTACTCCGCCAAATGCCTTAAATGTGATCTCGCTCCGCTTTCCATCTAAAACAAAATTACAAGTTAGTTCATGGCTATGTCCTACTACAGAACGTCGCTTCCTCCCATGTTTTCCTTTGTCGTAAAAGTATGGTGAAAATTAAACAACAACCAGCCGTTTTGGAGATAAATACGAACATTTGAGTGCACAGACCAACACCCTCTCAGCCTAAATGCATATACCATACTCGGTAAATAGCATAAAACGGTTTTGAACACCACTAGAATCAAAGCGCTAAAGCAATGCAATTTTTGGCGACCATGACAGGCCTTTATTTATCTGTCTTTACTCACCAATGACAGCAACATTCTTATAAACCTAGTAACACAACTCGCTTCACCCAACTTGCTATTGTCCCCGCCTTCCTCCATCCCTTGCAGGTACAACGCGCAATGACTAGACCTACAAAAATGTACAATGAATATGTTATAATCTATCATACTTAATGCATTGTAATAAGGTTGATAATCGAATGTATTTACCTTAGCCTTTGTATGACGTGCATACAGAGCCTTTGAAGCATTTGCCGGACCATCTGATTAGGGCATTTTATTAAAACCTGAAATTGAAAAAAAAGTTTAAATCAAAAGTTATTTAACAATTGCTTACCCTTAAACATTTTAAAGTTGCAATTAATTTTGAAAATGGTTGAGATCCATTTAGGGCTCGTATAAATTATTTACTATTACACTTTACTAGCGACCCGCCCCGGCTTCGCACGGCTATATTATGCATGTATTATACATATAAACCTTCCTCTTGAATCACTCTATCTATTAAAAAAACCCTATCAAAATCCGTTGCGTAGTTTTAAATATTTAAGCAGTCAAAGGGAAATAGGGACAGAAAAAGTGACTTTGTTTTATACTATGTAGTGATTGTGCTTGGGACCTTGTGCTTCAAAGTGATATAATGCATTGCATGATTTCTATTGAAACTCTTATCGCACTTTACTCCGGGTGGTAGCCAACAAACCATTCAAAACAACAACAAAGCATTTCCAAGGAGGGTTGGTGTCATCTAGGTGGCCGTAAAATGCTGCATAATAATTTTTCAGTATAGGGCAGGAAGACAACGAAACAATTGTATTACTCACTTGCATAGGCCACCACGTATCGTCAGCCATATGTCCTAAAAACCACTCTGAAGCCGCCGCCGACGCGTTGAATTGTTTCGTCACTAATTCCACCCATGATACCATTGTTGGCTAAAAAAATATACATCAATTAAGCCAAAAAAAATATTAAAATATATACGTAATTAAAATAAAATGTTACGAACAGGGTGATTTAATCCAAAAGCTGGTTTACGAGAGTTAATAGTAATAGTCAAACTACTAATAAAAGTTTAAATTTCCAAAAGTTTTTGTATGCGTTATCCGTTGTATAGCTATATTGTATACAGTTCCATCTAGCCCTAAGTTAAACCACTAGGCTGGTGTTATGGGTGCCAGATAACGGATGGAATACTTTCATACTTTTCTTTTGTAAATTATACTTACACATGGAGAAACCCCCAGACCAGAAACAAAAACTGTATATAAATATTTGTTTGCGGCGGGAATCGAACCCGCAACCTTTTGCAACCCAGCCAGGTGTACGCCCGCCGCGTCACACTACAGAGGTCGTGAAAATGTAAGATTGTTACCTTTTCCTTAGCATGTATAAATGTTTCAATGAAAAAGGATGTAGACAATCTTGCAGCGATTTCCGTAACTTCAGGTCTTAGTGTTAGTAGAGATTGTGGCACTGAACTGCACATCTGACCCATGAAGCTGCAAGAATTATTAAATAACTGTATAAATATAGCAAAGCAAAACGTCTCTGCTTTAAAACACTTAGGGCTCTAGCTCACCGGGACGCCATGGCGAAGTCGCCGGCTACGTATACATGGCTACTTCTGGCTACCCTAGGTTGCCAAATAGGGTAGCCACGAGCTACTGTCTGTCACAAAAAAACAAGTGCGTTCTTCCTCTTTGGCGACCCTTTGGACACTGAGTAAGGCGCAGCTTACACGTATACATTGCACTGGCTACTGTGGCTATACGTCGTCACCAGGACGCTAGAGTATCTAGTCTCAACAAAGCGCATCGTCGGTCGTAGCTACGCTTCCAAATTGGCGACATTACCACACCGCGTCGCCAAGTGAGTTAACTACATACATTTCAATATGATTAGTTGGATACGTAGCCGGCGATGTCGCCATGGCGTCCCGGTGCGGTAAGGCTCTAAGGATGCTGCATGCTGCTGCATGTATAGTAAATTAACATACTCCCAAACTTTAGCATATTACTAGCTTTTGACTTCATCCGTGTACTAGTCGAAAATGGACCAAGGAATCAAGTGGTCTCATACAAAATTTGTCCCCCTTTTTCACCCCCAAGGGCTAGAATTTCGGAAAATCCTTTCTTATCGGATGCCTACGTCATACAAAGAACACACCCTCCAAGTTTCAGGTCTCTACGATCAGCGGTTTAGGCTGTACGTTGATCCGTCAGTCAGTCAGTCAGTCAGTTGTTCAGGACAAAGCATTTTATATGTATAGTATAGATAACTATGAGTATAACTGGAAAGACACATACGTAAAATATGCATGCTGAAATATATTTTTGTCGTGCAAAAACTGCATGTTGTCATCCCATATCCATTTCAATAGTTCCGGGGAAAGTTGTACAGATGGCGTGTCGCTGCGGCGGTCTAATGAGGAGCTTGGGCTTAGTTCCCCAGCTGTTGATGACTGGAAGAACAAATCATATAAGGAAAAGGTTGCTGGGAAGAGACCATTTACAGCGGTTATGCCGCCAATCGTGTCACTCTATGTTTTAGCTTGATTTTTTTATTATTTGTATGTATATTTGTACCTTTGTATGTGCAATGAAACGTTCTATCTATCTAATATAAGAAACTAGTTGCATCCCGCGGTTCATGGGGATAAATATTAGCTCCAATATGTTTCTAAATTTCATTCAAATTCGTTCAATCGTGACATCATAACAAAGATATACTTCATTTCATATTAGTAGAAAGAAGTGGTTTAGGCTATGCGTTGACAGTATAATTTAAAAAAACTACTCTCTTGGTATTTAGTGAAAAATGTTGGTTTATTTTACCTGAGCTTCTTCTTGCCCACTATCTGACCCACGTAGCGGCTTCAATGGGCTTAGTTCGTAAAACAACATGTAAGCGCTGTTCGTCTTTTCAAAAGAAAAGTCCATGAATTTGTCCGTTACCGAGTCGTATGTCTTACTCTGGGAATACAAAAGGATGGTATTACGGACACTATTTAAAGTAAAACAAAGTTAGAAATATTTGAATAACAGTTTAAGCAAAAATGGTCCAACTCTTTCCGTAATTTAAGTCTTACTATCTAATTACTACGATTTTCGAGGACCTTGGTTCAAATTTTGTTATGTAATATTTAAGTATTTTTTTCGTTTCTTTTTGTTTTTTTACTAACTGCTACTTGAATAAAGATATTATTTTGAAATAAAGGTTCAAAGCTTCAAATTAAGTCAAAAATTTTACAGTCTTCAGAAAAAGGAGGTTAAAGTTTATTTATATTTAAATTACCGTCATTTCACCGCCAAAACATTCAGCCGCAATATGCGCAGGATCAAAAGGTTTAACTTCAGCATCGTTAAACAATAACCATCGGTCGTGGTGGTCGTGTTCGCGGTCTCGGATGAACGAATAGTAGTGCCCGCCGTCGGCTGTGCCTGTATGTACTGTTACTCCTATTAATTCGTACCTGAAACGACCGAATATTTATGTTTGAAAAAGTCGTCCCAAGCGGGAATTGAACCCATTTATGAGCATGATGTCGACGTACTGGCTCATAACCTCTACATTCTGAATACATACTTCTATAGAAAACTAGCTGCGCCCCGCGGTTTCACCCGCGTAATATTTTTTCTGCTTGACTTTCTTAATTTTTTGATTTCGTATGAACCCTTACACTTGTAAGCTTTTTTATATCATAAGAACCTTCTCCTGACAATAACAAACACAACAAAAAAAGAATGAGTGAAATCGGTTCAGC
Organism: Idaea aversata; assembly: GCA_907269075.1. NCBI lineage: Eukaryota > Metazoa > Arthropoda > Insecta > Lepidoptera > Geometridae > Idaea > Idaea aversata. The sequence goes on from OU026100.1 coordinate 6,369,480, forward strand.
TGTTCTCGAGATTTGCGTTTAGCAACACATTCAGCGATTCATTTTTATATTATAGAAGACTAGTTATAGCTGTAAATCAATTTCAAGCTGGTGTTATGACATTAACTTACTCATAATGCTCTTCAAACTCAGGGTTGTCTTCACTTTCAACACTGGGACTGCTATCACCTTCTTTCTTTTCAATTGATTTTCTTTTTTCCTCTGCAAAAGATAACAACTCACAATAATTTTAACATTCAAAATGAAACCCTATACCGCCATCATACAACACGAATTACCTGAAACAACTTAGCACTAATCTCAACATTCAAAAACGATCTATGTTGCCTTAGTAAAAGGTTTAATTTAATTACCTTGATATTGTGCCGGCATGAGATGTTTCTCTACATAACCGGACATGTCCAAACGCATTGGAAATGAAAAGTGCGTGTTGACTTTTTCCTTGAGCATCGTCAACATGTTGAAGGTGTATCGCATTGTATTGAAGCATAATATACGTGGTAGTTTTTTGAAGCACGCCCTAGAAAAAGAGATAACGAATAAAGCCGATGAGTTACGAAGTAGACCGAAGGGCAAAACGCAATGTTATTGCGCTTAGATGAAACAGTAGCATATTACGTTTTTTTTTTCATTATTGTGTACACATGTATTTGACTTCAATTTATATTTATAGCAGTTTATGGTGTCTTGTTATTGGTGTTGCTAAATAAATAATATAAACAGTATAAGTGCAGTGGCATTTAAAATTGTCTTGAAAATTATAGTGTCTTGAAATAGTAAGGCTCGCCTAGTACAGACGGAAAGCTGTGGACGAGGTAGACATAGCTATAATCACAAATCCTACTATCCTACTAATATTATAAACTAGCGACCCGCCCCGGCTTCGCACGGCTATATTATGCATGTATTATACATATAAACCTTCCTCTTGAATCACTCTATCTATTAAAAAAACCCCATCAAAATCCGTTGCGTAGTTTTAAAGATTTTAGCAGTCAAAGGGAAATGGGACAGAAAAAGCGACTTTATTTTATACTATGTAGTGATGTGAAAGTTTGTGTGTATGTATGTTTGTTACTCCTTCACGCAAAACCTACTGAACCGATTGCGATGAAACTCAGTATGTAGATAATTGGAGACCTAAATTAACACATAGGCTACTTTTTATCCCGATATTCCCATGGGAACTTACGCAGGTGAAACCGCGGGGCACAGCTAGTGGGCACATAAGACCTAAAGAAAGTGCTCTAACTTTATTAGCGAACATTTAATATGTCATGAAATTACATTTATTTATACTCTATTTGTAAAACTTAGATAAAAAATGTAAACAAAGAAATGTCAAATATTGACAGAAACGCCATTTCGTAAAGGTTGAAAGCCGCTGTAATTGTTGCCAGTGAGTAAAAAAAACTACTATTCAAATTTGAGTATTGTTATAACTTTGTTAAAAAAATATTTTATATAAAATAAACAATCATATTTCATATTGATTTTATTTGCAATCATATTTTTTTAGAAATTGAGGTCATAGTGGCTTTTTTTACCTAATTTCCACTTCCCTAAAAAAACTACCAAAGCTTGATGTATTTTTTACTCTGATAACACCATTGTTTACATTTTTGATCTAAGATTTACAAATAGAGTTATAGAGTTGTCGGTAGAGTATGCGTACTGGAAAGGTAAAGCCAAGTAGAGTTGAGTTGATTCACTTACCGTTTCTCAGCGCGAACTTTAGCGGAACATTGTGAGCACGTATAGCAGTTGTCTCCCTCTAACGTATCTTTCACAGTAACTTCGTCTAAGCTCTGATGTAAGTTACGCATATCGGCCACCTGACACCGGACTGTGTAGAACTCTTCTAACGTACGCGATACGTGTGGGCAGTCCTACGTCGTAGTAAACAGATACTTTGTTAAAATATTTCAGGACATTCCACACATCGCCATCTAGCCCCAAGCTAAGTAACTAGGCTTGTTATGGGTGCTAGATAACGGATATACTACATATATACTTTTCTTTTGTAAATATATACTTATAAAACATAGAAACAACTAGACCACAGACAAATATTTAAGCATAAATACTTGTCTGAGGCGGGGAATCGAACCCGCAACCCTGTGACCATTGTGCCAACTGGGTCGTCAAATTTAGATTTAGTTCTTCAGTAAAAACTTAAACCATAGAGAAAGGGAGGAAATTTACTTCTAAGCTTATTGATTCTTACTGCAGTATATTCTTTGTAGTTAAGGATTATGATATACGGTAGATGGACAAACCAAAGGTGCTGTTTGTTGTTTGACTACAAAACTTTATTCAAAAAAAGTCGTGATTAACTTACCAATGACACAACATTATTACTGAGCACACCACAGAACAGCGTTTTGACTAGTTTCTTAAGTTCCGGAGTCATTTCTTCGAGCTTTGAAACGAGATCTATGAAGAACTCCGCCATGTCCTTCTGTTCGCCCGTATTCAGAGGCTGGTGATCCATTTGGTAGACCTTGCAGAAACTTCGTGGATTGTACGCTTTACGTTCGCTTTCCTGTTTGATGGAAATAAATTATAAGAAACAGATGAATATACAATGTCCTAAATGATTTGAGATGGCATAGAAATGGCAAAATTGTAAATAAGTTATATTATAAATGGATTCTACTCTGACTTAATCTATACTTATAATAAAGGAAGAAAGTACAAAAACTCTGTACTTGGAAGCCAATTAAAAAAATGAGTCTAAGGGATAAAAAAAAGATAAAAATTCATGTCTTTCTGTTTGTTTTTTGTTACTTATACAGATATATAAAGGCCTTTATGATATTGGAATGTGGAGGTTAATAGATGTATATTACCATAAGATAAGCAAACATCCTCTGCATCTGATGCAACGTAGGTGCGTGTCTGCTAGCTGCCGCATCAGCAGCTAATACAGCGGCGCGCGCGGCTGGCATCATGTACAGGTGCTGCATGCAGGAAGCCATGTAACACGTCGCGCCTAAGTTCGTCAAACCGACGTACCCACATTCGGATCGAGACTCTTCTGCTGGCCAGTAGTCCCACGGATATGATGACATGGGACCTAGGGAGATTTTACCTTTAATATACAATAATATAGCACAGGCTGTAACTCAATCAAGCTTTTCTATACTAATATTATAAAGCGGAGTTATCACTTCACTACTTAGTATAAAACAAAGTCGCTTTCTCTGTCCCTATATCCCTATGTATGCTTAAATCTTTAAAACTACGCAACGGATTTTGATGCGGTTTTTTTAAATAGATAGAATGATTCAAGAGGAAGGTTTATATGTATAATACATGCATAATATAGCCGTGCCAAGCCGGGACGGGTCGCTAGTAAAGTATAAAGAGGATATTAAACTTTATAATATCCTCTTTATACTTTACAACTTTTTTTGTTTGTAACAAATAGTCTCCAAAACTATCCGACCTATTTTGATGAAACTTATTATAAGGATACATTCATTCATCGGGAATAACATAGGCTACTTTTTACTGCGATATTCCTACGGGATTGGGAGTTACGCGGGTAAAATCGCGGAGCGCTGCTAGTATAAATTTTATCTCAAAGCTGGTGAATTATTTTATCGACTTGTAAAGCTGATTTTGATCCTATATTTTACAAGCTTCTGCGACTGTATCATGCTCACCAGGTTTATGATGTTCCATCAGCTTATGGTGCAGCAACATGTAATTATCCGGTGCTCCCTTCACTAGTTCAACTAGCAGATCGTACGCGGCGGCACGTGATTTCTGAGCCTTGCACTTTGGTAGGTTCCGCTGTTCCGCATTTGGTACGTCAAATAGGAACCCGAACACCTATAAATGCATACAAAACTGTTACGATAGGACTTCATAAGACGCACAAAATGTATGGAAAGAATAAGATGTAAGATGTGAGAGTCAAATGTAGCTCTTCTTTTCGTGTAAATAAAAGTTCTATCAGTTTAGGATTTCTGCTAATATAACATAATGTCTTGTAATCTAGTTCAGATCGGCGGCGTACGTAGCACACAAGGATCAAACGTAGTTCTAATTTTATTGATGGCATAGCTCAATAATCTTTTTTGCTAAAAGACATACCTTTGTAAATAGCGTTTAACATCACTTAGTACCTACTCTTAGACAGAAATAGGTACGTTAGAGTTCATTCATCTCCTATCAATAATAGTATGTGAACTAAAGAGCAAGTCCTTCGAATCGGATACTAATCAGTTTTTGTTTACTAAACTTTTGTTTGAAACGCTTGTGAACAGACAATACAATCGAAATATCGAAATTGACAATACAACAACAAACTGATTTTCAGAATCCGATATAAATTAGTTTCTAATCTATTAAACTTACCATCTCAATTGTTCTGATTCCAGTTTCGGACATTTTGAACCTCAACGGATGTTTGACTAAATGTGTCAATAAGCTGAGTTGGCCATAAAGCCCATCATCGGGCGTGCAAGGTTCCGATCGCTTCTCGATAATCTCTCGCTTTTCGAGCGACGAACGTATTTGTTCGCACAATTCATTTAAGTCTGGCGCGCCACTGTCTTCTGAAGTGGCACCCTCTGTAAAGATTACATTAATGTAACCTAAGAAGTGACTTTATAACATTTAAGAAACCACTGTTAGCCAGTGAATCTTTGAGAATCTTATATCAAACTAGACTTGTTTGCTCTAAATTATAAGCTTTTTTCACTTATTGATTGCTGTTTTTACAGAAGAAAATAAGAGCTTTTGTTGTTTTTAATGAGTAAAAATCTACACTTATATTGTAAACAGGGTAAAGTTTATGAGTTTGTGAGGTCGTCGTAGGGGTTAATCTCCGAAACAAGTGGACCCGTGAAGTGGACAGATTTGTATGAAATTTTGCATAGACATAGTTTGTGGGATAGCTGAATGACAGAGGGTTTTTTATCCCAGAATTCCCCCGGGATAGGTATATTACATAAAACTTTAGAAACGTCTATTCTTCTTACCTTTAAAGAAATCTTCAGGTAAACCATCAATTAACCGACAGACTAACCAGAAGTAGTCTCGACATGCTGGTCCGTACGGCTCCTTGCCTTCTTCCGCGTGATGGTGGACAGCCTGAAACATACAAACATTCATATATTACACACGGAAATCTTCCAGAGAGTATTATCTAATGTTATCGCGACTTGAACTCATAATTAAACTTTTTATCACAGTTGCTCATAAAGTGGATCTTATTAAACCGCTTTTAGGCTCAAAATGCAACGTATTATACACGCGGGCGATAAAAAAAAAACCAACTAGTGCTAAAATAATACGTTATCCCGATAAGTTCAATACGTATCTCACTGCTAATTACATATTAGGTAGATGAAACATTCTTAATTTATCTGGGTTATACTGTTTTGATGTATAGAAAAAAGGTACCATCAAAGAGTTTTTAAGCCTTGCTGGCTTAAAACTCTTTGTTACGAACGATAATTTTACGTGATAACGTCTTTGAAAACAATTAAAAATTGAGTTTTGTTTTATTTTGGTTTTTTCTTTAGGTACATAAATATATATTTTCCTTACCATTATGTTGTTTTTAACCGCCAACGCAAAAACAAATAAAAAAAACCTTAAAAAATATTGTATGTCAGACGAGGCTGTATAGGTTAAAAGTCTTTTGCCTAGCTTTTCGGGAGTGTAATTAACAAAAAATAGTAAACATAACCTAAAATTCTTAAAAACTTTTTATTATTTTAACAAGTCTTTTTTTATTCGCAACTGTGATAAAAAACGTCGTACGATACACGTATGGATTGATCATTCCATCTCGGCTTTTGCCACGCTCGCGTTCCGCTCGCGCGTCATAAACCGCCTCTATGGAATGATCAACTTTCCACACTTGTATCGCAATGTACTAATATTAACGGATACAATCGTTTCGAATAGTTTCATTGTGAATCGTCGAGAGGATCATGGACTTTATTCAATTTAAGTCTCATTTCAGAATCGTAAAATTTTTGCACGATATTTCTTTATCCTTAAACTTTACAAGTGTGCATATTTCATCATATCAACCACAGGACGTCCACTGCTGAACATAGGCCTCCCCCCAAGGCTTCCAGAGCGATCGGTCGCATGCTCTTTGCGTCCAGCGACTTCCCGCGACGCAGGGTCGACGCTTAATTAAGATGCATATTTATTTGATTAAAAATATATTATTAGTACTTCATGGTGATGATGCGAAGGTGGTGCATGATGTGGTCTCATATCTGCCGCTCTTGGTAGATGTTCCAATAGAAGCTGCAATAATGGCGCTAACACTGCCACTTCCCCACCAGAGCAAAGCCGGTAAAGGGCGCTGCCAGCTTCCCGCCGTACCTTTTAAAGATAAAATACAAATATTTGTTGGTAAAATTGTACCGTAATTGATTGATTCGTCTTTGAAGAAGTAACAAACGTATATAGAAAATATTTTGTGTTTATAATACTAGCTATTAATGGACTATAACGCTAGTCCATTAGTCCTGTTTCCGTCTTCAAGTCGCGAGTGAACAGATATCTTCTAGGAAAGCGTACAATTACTAAGAGCACATCGTCACCTACCATCAGGCAGGTGTGATAGTGGTCATCATATGTGAAAAAGGAATATTGGCCTAAAAGTAGCATGTGGGTTAATCTATCTACATAGAGAGTTTCGTCGATATGGAATCAGTAGTTTTTGCGTGAAGAATTAACACACAATACTTTCACATTCATAATATTAGTAGTATAGTATTTGCTAAACTTACAGCAGGATCAGCGTCATCTAACAGCAACCTAGGCGCAGCGCGGCGTAATGACCACGCCAGTGCAACCGCGTCGCCTCCGCCTCGCGCCCACCACACGCACATACGCATTGCATGCTGGACCACCTATAAAGATATTAAACATGTATCGCTATAAACATTTACAATTACTTACTGAATAATCATTTATTTACAGGTACGTTACGTTCAAAACTATTCGTGTATATAGGACATTTAACTAGCCTCAAACTAAGCTATTAGCTTGCACTATTAGATCCAGATAATATTACATACAAACAAAACACAAAATTAACAGTAAGAAATGTACCAAACTACGGTGTAACACAATATTGTCGGTATAGAAACGTAATGGACAGACAGACTTCATAACAAATTCCAGAATATGTTAATTTAAGTAAATTTTATCTTGCTCGAAGGATCAATCAAGAAGAAAGTGTAAACTAAATAAAAGGCCTTCCAAGCAACCTTAGGTATTTGAAGAACCAAGCAAACTAGTATAACAATAAATTCAAACCTGTGCTCGTCCCCAAAATCCAGTCTTGTAAGTAGTTGGTTCTTTGAGGGTGGCAGCTTCACACAATATCGATATCAGTCTTTCTGTGGTTTCTTCAACGCTCATGAGCGAGAGTAATGACTGAAAACACAAATCAAGATTAATTTCTAAAGATATATACCCAAATATTGACAATACATTTAGTTTGTAAAATAATCTTACCGGGTGCAATTTCGGAGTTTGCGCAGGATCTGAAGACGGTAACGTTCCTATCCGACATAATAGTTGTAGTAACAACGCTAGACAATCTTGCCTCCATTCGCTATCGTCACTTCTTTGTAAAACACCTGAAAATTTTACTTATTTCAGCAACATTGCTAAACGAATCTTAAACTTTAAATCAATACACAAAGCACCCAATTAAACGCACCTGACATCATAATATCGTAAAGTATTCTCAATCCTCCCTTCTTTATAAAAACATCGTTCCAATTTTCAACGCAGACTTTCTCATCTTCACTTTTGTCGGCTCCAGAAGGTTCCTTGGTTGTAGGCCCAGTATTACTTGAACTCAGTTTATCGATAATGTGTAATGAATACATTAGTTTCTGAGGGCTTGTGGGGTCTAGAAGTTCTGGTAATTTGCTCTCTATTGGATTTTGGAAGGCCTCTAATAGTGTAGGGTTGAGTGGCACAGCTTGAAGTATGTCCCACACTCGGCGCGAGAGAAGCTGTGCTTTTGTATGTGCTACTGGTTCCTAAAAGTGATTGATATATTTATAACTCGAAGCAAAGAAGACTAGATTAATATTTGTGAAAATTTAATTATTTTTAAGGAAATAAACATTGTTTTACTTTTACAATGCCACAAGACCAATAACACCAAGATTGGTTTTTAACATGCGACTGGATCGTATAAGATCAAGATCACCCATGACTCGTTATGCCAGAAAAGATACATAATAATTGTCAAATCTACCGCCGAATGTCCTCAATGTGACAGATTGCAGTATAACAAAAGGAGTTAATAAAAACCTACAAACAGACAAGCTAAAAAACATTAATAACTTACCCCATTAGCACCGGGTTCTTTCATCTGTCCTAAAGCTTGCATTAATGTGAACAAATGATGGAAGTATGTAGGGTCGAGTAGTAACAACGTGGGTAACCTAGCTCGCGCCGGCGCAGGCTGGGCGGAGGGCCATTCCGCCCATGCTCCCCGACCACCCACACCCACAGATACAAACACCAGCTACGAAAAAAAACGAAAGAAAAGATCTTAAATACACGAAATTGCACTGAGTTACGTTAAGTCAGAAGGTCTAAAGGAGTTATCAAGATAACGGTTGTCTTAATTTTGGATCATTCGCGCGCGAATTGCATTTGTCGCGCGAGTCGGCACATATTAAGTGCGCCACGTAAGTTCCAATCATGGGGAATATCGGGATAAAACGTATACTGTGTTATTTCTACTAATTTTCATCGCAATCTATCCAGTAGTTTTAGTGTGAAGAGGTAAATAACAAACACACAAACCTTCACATTCATAATACGTATTAAAATGATTTTTATACACTGTAAATAAATTATTTTGTTACCATATTTTTGACATACCTGATTGTCTTTAAATCCCATATCATATAGTGTTCGCTCATCATAGTCTATGGTCAATTCTTGGCCTTGAGTTATCATACGCAGGGGCCCGTCTGTCGACAGTGCTGTGACGCCTTCTTCTCCTTGTATCTATTTTAAAAACGATTTATTTACAGTAGATAGTTGGTCTTAATGTTAATACAAAAAAAAGTTATTTCATTAGGAGACTTAAAAGTTGAATACAGCTCAAAGTGGCTCAAAGTGAGGTCTTAATGGCGATGTCAGAGAGCTTGTGAGTTTATGCGAAGGAAAAATTAGATTTGATGATGATAGTGAGCAAATATACTTAAATATGACATTGTGCGCACAAAAAAAGCATTTTTTTTTAAGAATTTTTGAATATTTTAAAGAAATATCGGTCGGAAATATAGGTCTATCTACCAGATGAGTACAAACCTGTGTCTCCCACCATACATGCACGTGTGCCCGTAGATGCGCAACTAGGTCAGCTTGGTGCAGCGCCAGTGTAGCTCGAGGCCCCGCCCCAGCCGGCTGGAGAGTGAGACGGACGGTACCTGCGCCGCCTCCTCCCTCCCACGCGCCTGTTTCAGCCAGCGCCCAGCGACGGAGGTGATACGCATACCTGAACGAACAGTCACATTTGAAATTGTTTACAAATGTGAGAGAAAACAGCATCCATTAGCCCACACTTATTTTTTTAGCTACAGCAACGTCATTCGTTGCAACATTTGGGCGGCCAATTTCTATTGCACGTTGGTATCCATCACCATCGCAATGCCGCTTTTTGGTGCATTTTGGTGCATTTTGGTTTGAACTTCAATTTTTTTTGTTGATGATTCTTCGTTTGGTAATGCATTCTTCACCAGTTGTAAGAGTTATTAGATCGCGTACAGCCTTCAAATTGCCCTAACATTACAAACCGAAGTAGGAGCCGGGAACAAACGCGAGACGAAATCTATACATATAAAATGCTTTGTCCTGAACGAACTGACTGACTGACAGATCAACGCACAGCCAAACCGCTAATCGTGGAGACCTGAAACTTGGAGGGTGTGTTCTTTGTATGACGTAGGCATCCGAAAAGAAAGGATTTGCCTAAATTCTACCCCTTAAGGGGTAAAAAGGGGGCAAAGTTTGTATAGGATAATGTGATTCCTTGGTCCAATCCTATTAGAAGCATTTACGACTTCTACGCCAACGAAGTCGAGGGCAAAAGCTAGTATACCTATAGAATAACTAAACTAACCGTCTTTTAAAAGTATCCAAATGAGTTTTGAGTAATAAAAGCGCCCTCTGAATGCATTGTAACGCCGCCTCCTCTGTCATATGTTCGTATATATTCTGTTTATCGATTGTTTTCTCATCAGCTGTTTCTTCACACGGCATACTTTGTTGTGGCAAAGAGCTATCACCATCCTCTGTTTTAGATATGAGTCGTTCAGCAGCGGAAGAGAGATGGAACATACATTTGGAAACGAAATCGTCTTCTTGTTGGAGTTGTTGACCCATGTAATAGCTGTTTAGGTATTGTATTGCACCCATTGATACATCTGTAATGTTAAAACATTGTTATTATGGTTGACTTCCTACTAACACTAATGCGAAAGACTATTGTTTGTTATTAAATATGAAATAAACTTGTAAACCGATTTCAATGTTGATACTAAAATAGTTGGACCCAAAGACTAATATATTATGGTCCATTTTTGATTGAAATGGACTACCGGCATGTAAAATTTTCAACAAATTTCCATTTTTTTTTTCTAACAATTTGAATTGTCCAGCCTATTTTTTTTATACCGACATTCTAATGGGATCGGTATATTATGATCGTATGTCAGTATCTCCATGTGCATTTTTTAGCCCACTTCATACTATGAAGTTAATATAACTATGAAAATAATTTAACCTGTGCTGTTAGCCCTTAGAGCGATCTTCCATAAATGGTCCATAGCCCTTGTGTGCGGGTGATGGGTATCTCTAGCCTCACCTAACGCCATTCTCGCCAGATTACACAGTTGCTGGTACAAACTAAGACCCATTATGCTGATCGTCTGTTGAAATAAGACAAGAGTTTATTAGTTTTATTGCTATTGCTAAAACTATTGTCTGCAACACTTCTTAGTACTGCAATTGTAACTGACCTCTGGATCCAAAGTAGGCATTTTCTCCACGTACAAGAATCGTAACGCGTCTAATCCCAACGCGTGTTGATCAGGTGACTTGGTATGGGATAGTAGCCAAGAGTAGAGACAATCCGCGCATTCACCGCCGCCTTTTACTACTAAACATTGCCACAGTTCTTCTACTTGTTCTACTGTCAATCTAAAAATAAATTGTTTGATTAGGAATAGGTCCGCACTCGGGGTATGCCAAATTGTGATGGAACCAAGTATTTTCGGAGTCAGACTTCCTGATCGATGTCACCCAAAAAGCTGCCACACTGAATTGGAATTGGGCCGACTATATCTGCCATATGCCGGAAGAACTTGGGCCAAATCAACCACTTTTTGGACACCCACCAACGGAAAAAGATTACCCGGCAGACCCCGTCGAAGGTGGCGGGACGATAAGGACAAATTTATGAGACAGATTGGCAATCCGTTGCACAAGATCGCGATCAGTGGAAGGGGAGTAGAGAGGCCTTTGCCTTGCTGTGGGACACTACAGGCTCTTACTAAAAATAATAATAGGAATAGCCACCGTGGTAGTACAGGGATAGCCAATAGTGCTACACTGTACTATAAAACCTATTTTTTATTGACAGGCTTTTTGCCGTCAACCTTTTCTAAGACCCTCGGTTTTGTACTCTTTAGTTTGCTCAGTGGTAAGATTGTTAATCCAGCTAGATTTCATAGAAATTTTTTATAGTGTTGAGCACAGTACCTGAAATGTTGCGGTGATCCCACTGGTGAGAAGATCGCGGTGAGGAAATGCAGCCGCACTGTAAGCTCAGTGATGTGCATGTAGTGAGCGGCGTCGCCTGCGCCGGCCGCGGCGGTTGCGCCACGAGACTTGTTCATATAGTGACGGAGATCTTCGAGGAACAACCGCATCATGCCGCGCTCGCGTTCCGCCCACATAACCACCTAAAATAAAACAAGTTATTTTAGATAATAAATCCGACTCGAAGGACCCAATAGGTCCTTCGAGTCGGATTTTTTATGGGAATACAGCGTTACTGGTATATTTGAAAATGTAGCGTACTACTAAGTAAGTATCCAGTTTCCGCACTCTCTGGTCATTTGTATTTGGAATCAAAATTTACCTGATGCATATCCATGCCGCGTAATTGTTGAAATGACGAAAACAGCTTCGGTAATAGTCGAAGCGATACCGCAACAGATCTAAAAAGAAATACACAAAGTAGTAAGAATGCATTCATTTTCTAAACTAATTGTTCTAAATTTTTCATGTTTTACCTGTGATTGGCAAGATTGTCTAGACATCCTTCAATGAATTTGATTCGTATGAACTTGTCTGTGCTAAAACAAAGTAGCGCGCACAAAGCCTTTTCGGCTTCAAGGGCCAAACCTTCGCCTAGTTGTTCCTGGAAAACATTATTATATTTTAATATGGTGCTGTTATAAAGGGTAGAATTAAAAATATGACATTGCTGAAGGAGGCTCCTCTGACCCGGGCACTTCGCTGTCTTAACCTCATAGTGAGAGATATAGATTTATTTGTTTGTTTTCTGAGTGAATTCACAAAGATTTCCATGTTCATTATTAGTTATAGAAATAACTAGAATTTCAATTGGCTAGGAATCATTAAGTTAAGGCTAAGTAATGTAATTGAATATTTGGTAAGTTTTATAAGTTGGAAACAATAGAATAAACATTTATGCGCTTGAGTGCGTGTGTTAACGTAAAGTGTCGTTCATACAACTCACAATAGCGCCGTCCTGCAGTAAGTCCCAGAGTAGAGTATTCCCCGGCCGGCAGACCTCGTCCACGTTGCACAGAGGTGCGGGTGCGGACGAGACGCCCCCCGGGCCGCCGCTGGTTCCCGCCCCAGCCGGCGTGGGAGGCCGCGCTCGTTTCTCCAGCGCCACCAGCGCATTCGCCTGGTAGTCCGTCAGACTATGCGCCTGCATCAAGTGCGCCTGACAATACGTATAAACAAGTTAACATTATGAACAGTTTATATCACCAAGTTTGATTATTGATTATACTGTTTATATCTGACGACCCAGTTGGCACAATGGTCGCCATGCCGGACTGCCAAACACAGGGTTGCGGGTTCGATTCCTGCCTCAGACAAGTATATATGCTTAAATATTTGCCTGTGGTTTGGTCGTTTCTATGTATTACAAGTATATATTTACAAAAGAAAAGTATATAAGTAGTATATCCGTTGTCTAGCACCCATAACATAATGTCTAGTTACTTGATGGCGATGTGTGGAATGTCCTGCAATAGTTTTATTTATTTATTTATCTAAACTGTGTTTCGAAGATACAAAGTATTAATGTAGGTTTAAGCCTTATATATGAACTGTAGTGAGTGTACCTGATGCGCAAGCCTCGCCAGCTCCTCCTCGCAGGCCGAGTCGTCCTCATCCAAGTCGGCGAGGTGCGGGTGTTCGTGTGGTGAGAGCGCGGACGAAGCACTACCTTCTTCCTCCTCGCCGCCCACACCGCGACGCTTGTAGCTCTCCATCAGGCGGAGTTCCATTAGTCGCCTGACAAAGTTTGTTGAAATATATATACGACATTGACATCTTCAATTACTCAACGACTTGAAGTTGGGTATACCTATTATTGGTAACTTGAATATGATGATGAACGAGTCATTGGCTCATCAGACATTGCTTGTTGTCTGCGGGCTCAAAAGGATGACGAAAATGGAAAATCTCCTTAAAGTTAGCTATTTAAAAAAGCAACGTACCTGGCATCAACATTGTCGCAAAGCAACTGGCAATGAGCGGTGTCGCTGCCGGACGATTCTTCTTCCACTTCCGACACTGACTCCGCGAGATCGGCCGTTTTCAATTGAGTTGCTACTGAAACAATATTTTTTTAAGATGTGAAATGTTAATTTCGTTCACAGTCAAAGATCCTACCTCCGCCTTAATGTAAAAATCCGTACTTAATACCATTTACAACACAGAAGAACCTCGAAGGTAAAAGCAAATTCCATCAACTGGCAGACAGAAGGCGCCATATTAAAAATGTATGCCCCCCTGCGCCCCTTCTTTTGCCGAGACTCCTTAGATCTTTTTCAACACGATCCTTTGCAAGGATCGTGTTGAAAGGCCTTTTTTTGGCCATTTCAATTTGGTTAAATTATGGTTAAATTCAATAACAGGCAATAACAGCAGCAGAAAAGACCCAGGAAGAGGTAAAAGGATCGTGTTGAGAAAGATCTAAGGAGTCTCGGCAAAAGACGTCTTGAAGCGACGACGTCCAGACACAGAGCGAAATGAAGGATTATTAAGGACATGAAGATCTACAAGGGTTTAAAGAAATCTTAATACTGATTCTTTACTTTACTTAATTACTAGCTGCACACCTAACCCGCGTAAGTCCTGATCCCGTGGTAATATAATAAGTAGGTCTAAAGCTATCTACATACCGACTTTCAACGCAACATACATACAAACTTTCACATTTATAATATTAGTATGAAGTAGGATAACTTGAATTACTTTTAGGACTATAAAAATAAAAAAAGTGTGTTGTTGATGGACCATGCACTCACGGAAATGCCTCGTTTTCCCAGCCTTGTGTCGCTTCTTGTAAAGTTTCTTTTTGCGAGGTCGAAGCAGCTCCTCCGCACCGCTGCTCGCACTGCCGCTACTGCCGGCGCGTTTACTCCTTCTAACACAAAATTCCGTATTCATTATACAGGGTGTCACAAAAGTGATGTCAGGTCTTATGACGGCCAAATAATTACGCGAATGTGTTAGTAATTTAATAATGAATAACATCCCACACGATCTGACACCACTTTTGTGACACCCTGTAGATTAATATGTTACGAAAGCGAGTGAGTTTACGTTGTTGTTACTAACACCCGTATTCACAATCAATCAATAAGATTGCATAGTGCGCGCGAACGCATAGAACCGAAAATAAGACGCTGATTCGCTAGAGTGAAGAGAGCAGCACAAAATTGACCAATCATAGGGCTGCATTTAGCGCAGTGCGTTCACTTATTCAAGAGCAACTTATATACTGTTGTGAATACGGGCGATAGACTTATTTGCACATTATGTTCAGTGAGTTTAAGCTCGTGAATGACGGTATTGGAGCAAACGCACACTAAAACAAAGCGTGCGTAATTACAACGAAGGCTCACCCGCCTTTGTGAAATAAAATATTTTAACTGGAAGTCTACATACTTTTGACATGGTTTCAAAGTAGAGCACTCCTTTTTCGTCAATTCCTCGCCTTCTCGAAGCCATTCTTGTTCCGCTATGGAAAAAAGCAGTTTTTATATTGATATGTTTTTCGTTGTAAAATAAAATAGATTTTTTGTTGTAATATGAAATTTTGTTAATTAATTTTACCTGTAAGTTCTCTTTGATGTTTACTCTGTTTGCGAGGCGTTGGACCGGCCTCTTCGCCCGAAGTGCTCAGTTCTTCACACTAAAACAAATGATGGAAGTATTGGAGACATTTTCACAGCATGAGGACAAATATGTGCATCATAAACCTACTAACCTATTTATAGTTCATATTATATAGTTCAGACAAGACACCGAGAGATGAGCATAATAAAGCATATTTAAAATTCTTGTGTCACGGTGTTAGTTACGTACTAACATATGAACAGATTTGTATGAAATTTTTTGTGTAGGTATATTGGTTGAATCAAACCCTATTCTGTTTTTTCCTTTTTTAAATATTTTTTTGTATATGACGTTTGCCGGGACAGCTAATATTATTAAAGAAGTATAGTATTGCACTTACTGGATCGTCATCAGAGTTAGTCTGGTCCATGCTGACACTGGCTTCTGATGAGGAGTTGTGATGTGGCTTGCAGGCCGGCTGTGGGGGGCGCAGCGCTGGCTCCTCGGCCAGCGGGGGCGGAGTGCCTACTACAGCACCGCCGCTGCTGCGCGACCACATCGCGCGCATTAGAGCTGATGCGAGGTATAGACTCTGGGAACAACAAATCATTATAAAAAATGTGAGGTGAGGAATGGCAGGTGCAAGGCGCTGCAGCACCAGTTAAGTAAAAAACACTAACTCCCTAGGCCAGGGGTCGGCAACCTGTGGCTCTTTGGATGTGAAGCTGTGGCTCATTAGTTCCATATGCAAATATTATGTTTTAAAGAAACTGCAACTTGAGGCACATAAATTCGCCGCATAGAATAGTCTTCCCGATTGATCTTACAGTGAGGTAAAGAAGTTGGCATTTGGAGTGCTGACTATCTTCAAAAAACTTAATTTACACAAGTACTATTTATTGTTAGCAGAAAAAATTATGGCTCTTTAAAAACTTTGAAATCTTGTAAATTGTTATTTTTTATTCTTCCAACTCAAAAGGTTGCCGAACCCTGCGGGGCATCCATTTCTTTACTTATGCTTTTGCTAAACAGCACTTGCAGCTAGCTTCAGTGCCACCATTCAGTTTGACTCAAATTCAAAATACAGGTAATAAATTTATTTTATACAATATATTTACCTGTTCAGTATGATCTTTCGGCGGTAAAGCACACAGCAAGCTATAGAGATGTGCACACGGTTTCGGCGCCAATGCTCTAATGAATCCAGGCAGAAGATCATACACTTGTCTCCCACAGTGTTTGAGCTGAGCGGCCGCCCACACCAGTTCCACGTGATCGTTGGTCACTCGACCTTCGACAGCCAGGAACTTGAGGATCATGTGAGATTGTTTTATCACCTGGGAATTAAGAACAATAAGGTAAGTCAGTTAATACAGGTAACAGTAATTAACCATTAAAATGAAATGGTGATTAGAGTTAGTTATACTTTCATAATTAATTTATCATTAAGATAATTTGAATAAGACTAATTGAGGAGACAAGTTTTGTGATTTATAAATTATTATTAGTAATTGTTTTAACTATAAAAGTTTACCTCAACATGCAAATTAGGCCCAAACAGATGTTCAATAATGTTGTTATTGGTAAGCCAAGAAGCTAACTGCTGTCCTGTCATTTCAGCATCGGCTACCGCTTCCCGTGAACACAGCTCATTGTGTGCCGCGATGTGAGCGTTAATCTGTGCAACACCGGCTAAGCGCATTGTCAGTGTACTGCTGTTGAAGTACTTGAAGGCTAGGGCTAGCCCGTCGCCGTCGAATGCTAGAGGCGTGTCTAGCGTCTCTTTTGCAGCACCCCACATGAAATCTGTCAATAATTAGTTAAACGTTAATAGAAGTTTTGTTTGTATGATAATTACCAGCATGTTCTGCAATTTTGCATAAAAGATAGATACAGTAGAAATTTTCATAATCCCTATGCATACAATAAATAAGGAACATTTTATGCTTGTAAATCAAAGAGTCTTGGGACACCCAAGACTCTTTGATTTACAAGCATTGTCTATAATAATGATACTAACCTGCCATTGATTTAACTGCAGGTACTCTCAAATCCTTGTCCTCCAACATACACATGTACTTTAATATTTTACACCTCAGTGGCATAAACAGTTGAGTGACAGCTCTGAAGTTGAGCCATAATTTGAGGTTCCCCACAGCAGCGACTACAGCATGAGCCATTGACAGTGGTAATGTGGCCGGAGTTCCATGTTCAAAAACAATTGTCATCGCACCCACTCCACCCATTTTACAGAAAAAGCTAACATTCCGAAGTAAGTATGCGGGTATCTCAGTGTCCTGTAGATCACAGTATGTGCTTAAGTTTGATATTTCTTGAGCGGAGAGTTCATCTAACCTGCTCAGAGCTGAGTGCTTACATGCTAAATACAGAGGAAAGTTGAGCAGAAAAATTTTAGAGAGGATGTGCATTAGCTTCTCTCTTTGCTGCATGGACCATGTTTCACTATCAGTAGAGGATTCAGATTTTTCCTCTTTGGTCTCCTCTGTTTTCTGTGATGTGTCTGGTGTATCTGGTGGAGGGGTCGGTGTAGACTTCTCAACGTCAACCGGGTTAATTTCACTTTCATCATCTTTCCGGCCACCTTCAGGTGATTTAGGTCTGTCTTGAGCATTTTCACTTGGTGGGGCTTTAGCTGCTTCTGTGAGGTCATCTTTTAATGCCTTTAGTTGACATACTGATAGGCACAACACACTCTGAACTACCAGATAGAATCTTTCAAAGTTCTTTACATCTCTGTAGCAGCACATACATTGTCTGCATAGAACAAAACAAGAGTAATTTAGAAATAATAAATTGAATTGTTTTCAAGGGATGCAATCGAAATAGCAAGATTTGTTTGTAATGAAATCAAGTTTTAACGAAATGGGGCTACAATTTCTCGGAAAATCTCCGAATCAGTCAGTCAAATGCGATACAGGAATAAAAAATAGTCTGAAAAGCTTACCTTTGTGGCCATTGAAGAATAAAGTTGAGAATAATATCTAGATCAGACTGAGTTATTGTTGGATATTGAGTAGCATCGTCAGTTAGTCTCGATTCACCTGATGAATAACATAAAAACCAAAAGGCACATCTGAGTGGCAGGTTTTAATAATAAAAGCAAAGTTTTCAAGCGTATTTATTGCAATTCATCTCTTCAAAGTATGGGTCAAGCAAGTGGGACTCCAAAATTTCGAAACAATGAACTTACAATTTAGTAAAAGCTGTGAAAATTCCGAACAAACATCACACATTCTTAAAGTTTTAAGTCAAGATTGAGCGAAATATTACACTAATATTATCGCAAAGGTTATTTGTAGTGAAAAATTGATCATTATTGATATTTTTCGTATCAGAAAACGAACACTGCCTAAAATGTCACAGAAATCGTTCCACCATTGTTGACGATGTTGTCAAAACAGCGTTTTGTTATTTTCTAGTTGGATGAATTAACTTGATTAATTTCACAATCCGTGTATCGTAAATAATTTAGATTCAACATTTTAATATATTTTTACGAGATTGCTGAGATGATGGTATTAATTTTATTAAAATTAAATCTGGAAATAAAATAATCATTCGAATTGCGATGAACAAAACGCAGTTTAAAGCGAAAAATATAATCTATGGAACAAAATGTTGCCATACTAAGGGGAAAACCCAAGAAAACTTTTTTGATTACATCAAACTGACGCTGTTTGAATCCAATTTTGTCAATGTCAGTCTGTTATCAGTCAGTCACTGTCAGTCAGCTGTTTTTAGTTTTATTTTTTAGTTTTGTTGCGATGGGGTGATTTGATTTGTATTATAAAAATGGTGCAACTTCTTTACGTGATAGCCAGCATACATACGTTGCTATGCCCCTTTACGAAGGTGGAAGAGAGCTTCAATATTCAGGCATCCCATGATATATTGTATCACAGACATAACCTAACAGAGGTATTAACGAGTCTAATTTTGGATTCGTATGAGCTATAACGCTGAATGATGATGATAAAATTGATTATGTCTATTCCAGTACGACCATAATGAGTTCCCGGGTCCGGTGCCGCGGACTTTTATCGGTCCGCTAGTAATATCGGCGTTGTCGGCACCCACTGTTATGTTTTTCCATGTAGCCGGACTCCACAAGTTTTGGATGCAATATGTAGGTGAGTGTATAAATAGTTTTATTTTCTTGATAACCTAGATATAGATTTTAGAATTAGATATTTATTTAAAGTAAGTATTAACATTATTCTATTTTATACTATCTCAAAACAAGAATATTGGATACTAGTTGCGCCCCATGGTTTTACCCGCGTAAGTCTCGATCCAGAATAAAAAGTATTCCATGGGCTTTAGCTATCTACATGTACCAATTATTTTCTATTTAGTAGTTTTGCATTATTGAGCGACAAACTGACGAGACACTGCATTATGGTATTAGTAGAAAACTTATTATTATATCTCTATACACAGTGCAACAAGGGGGTGAATCATCGGTTCCTGGGGGTTAGGGGACCTTAGTACCTATTGATACCCTGTATGTTCTGCAATATTCAGTGATTTAAAAGTAATTTGAACTCAAATGCAATTTTAGTCAAAATCAGATTTCAGCCTGAACTTCGCAATTACAGCCAAACTATCAGGTCTGCGAATCTTCCTTTTTTTTAAACAAGTTCAATAGTGGACCTTTTGTACCCCTACATCAATCAAAGTCTTAGATTTATAAAACTCCAAATAAAACCAAGGTATTTTTTTTTTCTAATTTAAGGTCTACATTATCTTTGTATGGTTGTAAAAAATATTTCAGACATTATTTTTTCCTGCAACCTATCTTAAAAACTACTGGGTTTTATGAAAAGTAAACCCTGAAATTTTCATTTGGCAAGAACTAGGGGATCATGTTGAAAAATGTACATAAAGTGCCCATAATCTAATGATCAATTACAAATAGCATCTTCTTGTATTTCAGTTCGATTAGCCCTTGCACTAACAGTGATAGGAGCATGGAGTCGTTTGAAGAACACACTGCAGAAGTTGTATGGGAACACGTACACCTGGTGGTTTACTCTGGTCACTGTCACGCAGTACCATTTTATGTTCTACATGAGCCGGCCGCTGCCCAACATAATGGCACTACCACTTGGTAAGTCATGCAATAAGTACCTTGCTCCACACAGGACCTGATAACGCCGCGGCTGCAGCCACTTACTGGTTTTACTGTTTACTGTATATCCTTAATAATACTATTTAAAAAAAAACTAAGTAAATACTTACAAATACAATAAAAAAATAAGTAGGTATAAAAAAAAAGGACACTAGGTACTTATAACGGAATCGACACGAAAAGAAGTGATAGAATAGACTAAGAATTATAAAGATTATCATCACCTTGTGTTTTCACCCGAGTAACTTCCGATCCCGTGGTAATATCGGAATAAAAAGTAGCCTATATTATTCTTAATGAATCAATGTATCGCCATACCAAGTTTTATCAAAATTGGCCCAGTAGTTTCAGAGTCTATTTGTTACAAACCAAAAAACCTCTTTATAATATTAGTCTAGACTAACAACGCTCTGCGGTTTCACCCGCGTAACTCCCGATCCCGGGGAAATATCGGGATAAAAAGTAGCCTATGTTACTGTCAATGAATCAATGTATCCTCATACCAAGTTTCATCAAAATCGGTCCAGTAGTTTCGGATCCTATTCAA
Organism: Idaea aversata; assembly: GCA_907269075.1. Lineage (NCBI taxonomy): Eukaryota > Metazoa > Arthropoda > Insecta > Lepidoptera > Geometridae > Idaea > Idaea aversata. Next base: position 6,390,590 of record OU026100.1, read on the forward strand.
TGCAAACAAACAATCAAATATTTTCTCTCTATATTATCAAGTATAGATTACTCATGAGCAAAAAATCGCTATGAATCTATAACAGTATGTATGTATAGTTATTTCAATAAATCAAACAAAGCACTGTCTTATACCAGTGGGTCTAGAAAGAACTTATTTGGTTTTGTAATAAAAATATGTTTGCTTTTGAAACAAAATAAACACTTAACCTAGCTATGTCACTGCAGCTGCAGCTTTGTATTGTAATCACTGCGATTTTCGGCATGCATTATGTCTTTTAAGTTTATTTTTGTTTATAAATAAATAAATAATAATAATGTACTTAAGTGACCATTAAAAAAAAGGCGTTTTGATAGTATCATATCACCCATGGGTGTAAGATCTCCCTGGTTGAATCTTAAACAGGTAGAAATCGCTGCTTTAAGCAGCAAAGAAAAAACAAGACACTTTTTTTTTAGTGTTCCGTACCTCAATAGGTAAAATAGGAACCCCTAAAAGATCACTCTCTTTTCCGTGTGTCTGTCCGTGTGTCACCAACGGGCCTAGTTTTGGTTTTGTGCACATAATGAATTTATTTGACAAATATTTTTAACAATCTTTAAATTTTGTTTATGGTCAATTTATAATTTCAGTTCTCCTGGCTTATGAACGTTGGTTAGCTGGTAAACACAAACACTTCATAATATCAGCTGGTGCTTCCATGATAATATTCAGATCAGAACTGGCAATGTTGTTTGGTCTATTTTTGATTATGGATTTATATTTTAAGAAAATCGATATTACCAGGTAATTTTCTTAATCCTACTAATATTATAAAAGTAACAGTGTGTTAGTTTGTTACATCTACACGTTAAAACTAGTGAACCAATTGCGATTAAACTCGTTGTGTAAATAACTGGAGTCCTGGAATAACATATAGGCTACTTTTTATCATGATATTCTCACAGAATCGGGACTTACCCGGGGTTAAAACCGTGCAGCTACAAATACATGCACCAAACTGACACCTTACGAGTTTCCGATTTTAGCGTAAAGTATGTGATCGCTAGGGGGACGATTAATCGTGAACCGGAAGTAAGTCCAATACCGGGGCACATGAAACTTATTTTTTTTTATCGGTCCCGCTAGCATCGGCGTCGATGTTCAGCGGGGCCGTTGAAGCTTCCCATCTGCCCCGTTGACGGGGCAGAGCTAGCTGGGCCGATGGGAGTAAGTCATGATTTTGATGTCAATTTTCAGATTATTAAAAATAGCAGTGCCAGCTGGTATAGGCTTGATTGCGCTAACAGTCACCATAGACTCTTTATTCTGGGGACGTCTCCTGTGGCCCGAAGCTGAAGTATTCTGGTACAACACAATCTTGAACAAGAGCTCCGATTGGGGTGTATCCTTTTAATAAATATCACATTTAAAAAGTATAGGCTTTCTTATTCAGTTTTGTTCGCCAAAAATAACACTGGATCATACAATTTGGCAGAAAATACGGACCTAATTTCTAACTTATATAGAGGACTTATATCTAACTGATATTTGTTTCTGGTCTGGTGAAAGTATTCTATCTGTTGTCTGGCCACCATAACAAAAGCCTAGTTGCTTAGCTTGGGGCTAGATGGCGCTGTGTAAAGTGTCCCACAATGTTTACTTGAACTTAAATGATAAATTTGCTCATCCATAACGTGTCGCTCAGCGCAAGGCACGATTTTCCATCCAGATAATGTGCAGCTATTTGAAACAAAAATACTCTAGTTTCCTAAATGTAGACAGACATCTCCATTTCTCTGGTATTTCTACTCGGCACTGCCCCGCGGGCTCGGACCCAGCATCCTTCTGATACCCATCGGACTATACTTCGATAAGCGCATGGTACAAGTAGCGGCACCCGCCTTTGTCTACATCCTACTGTACTCGTTCTTGCCACACAAGGAGTTGAGGTTCATTATCTACGTGTTCCCGTTGCTAAATATGGCGTCTGCAGCCGCCTGTTCTTATGTGTAAGTCAAAATAACAATACTTAATTATTTTGTGTACTTAATACACCAAGGAATCACCTGAGAGAATAATATACTTACCTAATTCACCCGGAATTTTCTGGATGAATAAAATCTACTAAGTGGTATATTCAATGAACCTAGGTGAATCACCTCAGATGAATAATCGTCGTCGTCTCCTTATGTTATGACGCAAAACAAAATCTTTTTAGAAAAATGCATAATATATACTTCTATTATAAGTACCAACCAACAGCTAATATATAAAATGTTTCACAGTTATATTAGAAGAACGAAATCACCAATTTACGAGTTATTATTCTGGGGACAAATCGTAGTCATGGTGGGGAACATCGTGTTCACGGTGGCCTTCGTGTCCGTAGCCATGGCAAACTATCCAGGAGGCGTGGCCATATCTAGGTAAAATTTATATACTTAACCTTTCTTTTGCGATTTTCACACCAGACGGGCTTATAACTCGAGAGAAAGCTCAAAATAGCGCGCTATCTCGCGCTTTCTCTCGAGTACCTAAATCTGTTTCTTAAAGCCTATTCTTAGCTTTTTCGATATAAGACTGTTTTCTTATGTTTTGTAGACTGCACAAGCTGCTAAAAGACGAACCCTTCATCCACGTCCACATCGGCAACCTGGCAGCGCAAACCGGAGTAACGCGGTTCACGCAAATTACCGATGATTGGAAATACAGCAAAGATGAATCTCTCGCGTTAGAACAGTTAAAAGTATTCACTCATCTGTTAATGGAAGCTAAGAGCAAGTACTCATCAAATATTAAAGCGTTAGCGGATACCCATGATGTTATCGACACTATCGAATCATTTTCTCACATTTCCATGACATACAAAATAATGCCGCCTTTAAAAATAAAAACGAAACCTTCTATTTTCATACTCGAAAGAAGAGATTTCCGAGAACATCCCTACGGAACTCCAAATCCAAGTTATAACGCATATGATGCAGTAAAAATAAATTATGATGAAGAAAAAGTCATAAGTGTAGTTGAATACAATTCTAAGGAACACAAAGCTACACAATCTGAAATAGATAAAATGGATGATAGTGATTTGCAAAGAGAAGAAGAGACAGAAGAATTTATAAAAGAGGTAGTGTACGACTCAGAAGATATTAGTGTATACGAGAAAAACCCAGTAATACCGGAACACGTCCCAGAAGAATCAAAAGAACATACCGTCGAGGCCGTAATGTTACAACCAGAAATCGAAATCCGTACAGTTATACCTAAATACACCAAAGCCAAAAAATCTCTCGACGATGTAAAAGCGTTACGACTAGAGAGGAAAAAGAAAGCTATTCAAAAAATAAAATCTGAAACGCGTAAGGAAGTTGTAGCATCTGCTAAAGAAAAACTGAGAGAAATCATGAAACGACATAAACATATTGCAGAAGAGTTGACTAAAGAAGACAGAAATACCGAAGATAATGTGATATCTGAATTAGAAACGGGTGAGAATGAAGTAGACAGCCTCGGGAACATACCCGAGACGGAAACCACAGCTCAAGTAGAAAATATTGAAATAGAAACTAAATCAGATAGTTCAGAAACTAACAATGACACAAACTCAGATATATTAGACGATTTAATACAAAATAATGATTCAACTAATCTTCCTAACGAAAATATAGATTCGATAGTAGAAGAGGTTATTGCTCGGTTGTTAGATAGGAAAATATACGATGATAAAACTAAACCAGAAGATATTAAGGCAGAAGACAGATTAGTTATTCAGAAAATAGTCGAGGAAGTGCTTGCTGAGAGAATGAATTATACTAATACTGAACATAAGTAAATCACTAAAACTTCTATTGTTGTGTTTTTTGAAATTTTGCGGGATAGTTTGGCGTCCATTTCATTTTAGGGCCGTATCAAGAAAACATATCTTTACAATTTTTATCGTAGTTATAGAAAATTCAGTTATTATTAAGATGTCCCTTCGTGGGTTACGAAACGTTTGATATGAAATTGTATTATGGACAAAAGCTCCATGTGAAAAAAACTTGATATAAATTTTAAGTCAAAGGTATCGAGTCGGGAAGAGCTAGCCAGAGCCAGTGTGTTACAAAAGCCCTGTTATTTCTCCTAAGAACTAGCTACTGGACATTACAAAAAAAAACAATTGCATAAATTTAAATATTTATGCAATTGTTATATGATTATATGCAAAAACGGTAATTTACTCATTTTTACTCAAAATAATTATTAAGAAATTAGATGTGGCAGCACCATTATTGTAGTAACATGTACGGTCGGAGTCAGAACTGCAGACCCACCGTATATATCTTACTATTATTGGAATGTTTTTATTCTAATAAATTCATGAGTTGAAAGACTTCAAACTTGAACTTTAGCAAGACCTTAGAATCTTACTTGAGTTGAAAACATTCTAATAGCAGTTTTGGAGCTCTACGGTGGGTCTGCAATTCTGACTCCGACCGTTTGTTAGAGAGATTACAGGGTTTTGTTGCATACTAATATATTGTTTGTTGTATTTATGTGATCTCGTTTGATGCTTTTGTTTGGTTCAATATTAATACATTTCAATTACCATTTATCATAATATGAAAAATGCATTTACTATGAAATATCTTTTATCGCCGAATTATCTATTTTCTGTTTGTTCGAATCTAGTCGTTATTTTAAAACTTGTTTTATAAATATAAATGAAAAAATCTTTAAAAATTATATAGTTTTATTTAACCATTCGATTTACATGATCTGAAATTATTAACTTACTGGCAATATTATATTCGGAATATTTAGTATTTAGCTATAAAGTGATTCAGGGCTATTGTGAGTGTGGGGCAAAGATAACTAAACTTATATTTGAATAAATTAACTAGCAACTTGCTGAGACCCTACAAATGGTAGACACCTCCGAGGCACGCTCAGATGAGCTGGACTCCTCGATGGAACAGTGGTCATCTACAACACAGGACCGTGATGGGTGGAAAGGGGTTAAAGATACTAATAAGATTGTTTATTGAAGTATTTCGTTACAGAGGATCTAAATAGAGCCTTCCTTTAAATGACTTGACTATAGTTACTATAGTTTTTGGTCAGCGTTTGACCACTATCACACCTACCTGATGGTAGGTAACGATGCGGCTTAAGGTGAAAGGGTACCTGCGCGCTCTCCATACAAACGTAGTCGACTGTTTCCTCCCTGGATAATGACACTAGCACAAATATTTTTGTGCCATAAAACCTATAACTGCCATGACTATGCCCCTATGTTTTGTTTTTTTTTAATTTCTAATTATTATAAAAATTAAAATAAAAAAAAATTAAAAATTAAAAAAAAACAAAAAATAGGGGCATGGTCATGGCAGTTCTAAGTTTTATGCACCAAAAATATTTGCTCTAGTGTCATTATCCAGGGAGAAAACAGTCGACTACGTTTGTAATAGTTTGTATGGAGAAAGCCCCCGCTACCATTTCCTCTTAAGATGTAGCACGCTTTCCTAGAAGATACCTATTCACTCGTGACTTCGTGACTTTAACCGCAAATCGTACACGTCAAGAAAGACAAGACGCAGGTAACTGAAGCAACTTAGTGCAGACGTCTGGTTTTTTAAGTGAAAACTTCTTTTAGTGCGGAAGGCATATTTTTAGATGAGATAAAATCTCTGAACTCGCGACACCGTTAGGAGACGCAGCTACAGTGTTAACCATGAATCGGTGCCGCATAGTAATAGGGTAATACTGCCCTTACAAACGTAGTTACCTTTACCCAATAAACACAATAGCCCTGAGGCACTCATGAAATAGGTACACATTAATCACAGTTCAATTGGATTCACTCTTATACATGATTTTGCAGGAAGTCGTTTATTGTCCGCATTCACTCAATAATATAGTATACAGAGGAAACTTTATTTTATTCTAACACTTTCAGTCTACATGCGAGATACGAATAGAAATTCTTTACAAAAGTCAAAGTATTAAGGTGACCCTTCACGACTAGCGATATAAAAACCGAGGTACCACAGATATATTTTGTTTAAAGTTACGCTTTTTTAGATTTATGTTTTCTTTTTAATTATAAAAACAGTTGACTTTACTTTAGACATGATTTTGTGGTAAGAACATTGTAATGAGTAATACAGATATTTTAACTCATCTTGACGCGCTGTTCCATTTGTGTGAGTCTATAGCTTTGATGTTTGTGGCAGTGACGCTATAGTCGTAGTTCGAACTACACAAATCAAAGATAAATATTAACTGACTCACACACGTAACATAATATGTTTATACCCCGCGCAGCTAATGATGAGCTCTGATGGAAAGTGAAAGGGACATGCGCAGAACTCAATTTTCATATAAATATCGAATTCTGCGCATACTCCTTCCACTTACCGCAGAGCTAATCATTAGCTGGGCGGGGTATAAATATTTGTACTATTATATACATGTTTGTGTTTATATGGCTAGTTGTATAGGTCCCTCTTAAATATTGATGGAATATTAGTGACTAGAAAAAGAATACTGTTTCTAATCTGCATATAATAAATATAGGTAGCAGCTAGCAGCTGATTTACCTACTATTTAAAAGCGCTTTGAGCCTTGTCATCAAAAAGTAAAAACTTGCACATTTCAAGCTACAAAATCTATTAATTGTACTTTATCATCTAACGAAATGGTAAAATATACTATAAATCGTAAATCTTAAAGTTGTCATTACATTAACTAAATAATTATTTCTATATATTTGTACATAAGTACGTTTTCGTTTCTAACACGGTAAATAACTAAATACTGCATATTATATAAGTACAAAAGATACATAGGTTTGTAAGACAGATAGAATGGAAAGGAATAAAATTAGAGATCTAAATAGTATGAAAAACACTTATTCATAAGACATGGAAGGAACTAATACAGATACGAATTAAGTAATTAAATCGCTTTTTCATAAAATTAATTATGTAGCAGCATCTATCAATAAATTGACTAATAAAATAGAATAGAATAATTCCAAAGGAATTAATCCAGAATTAAACAATTAAATCGCTTCATAGCATTTAGGCTAAGAAGTTTTAATCTTACTAAATTAGTAAAATAACTTACAAACTAACACAAGTAAAATGTTAAAATAAGAATCACATAGTCTCAAAGAGATTTAATTCACAGCTAGATAGAAAGAGCATCTTAAACCAAAACCTTTTTTTACTTATCCCTGATGGTAGATGACGATGCGGCCTTAGATGTAGCACGGTTTCCTAGAAGTTACCTATTTACTCGTTAATTGTAGACCCTTAAATTGTACACGTCAGGAAAGACAGATGCAAGCAACTGGTTCCATTCCCTTGTAATACGAATAAGGAATGACGAAGCAAAACGCCGCCTGGTATTTCCACCATGAATCGGTGTGGCATATCAGTTTGCTTGGCCAGTTCGGCTCAGTTTGACTGTAGACCTATCGCAAGTTATTGTAATATTAATTCGAATACGTTAATTATCCACGACTCGACACGATGCTATTTGAACTTATGGTAAGGTTAGTAGATTCCGATTCGAGTGTCAGTTACGGCTATAGTTAAGCGAGTTTCTACACTACATCAATAAAACAATTAAGTAAAAGATCAGATGTTCCCCGTCTCCAATTGTGATGTTACAATCTCTTTGCATATCTTAATTCTTTAAGATTCTCCAATCGAAACGTCCAGAGCTTGAATTAATAGACGGAGGGCACGGAGGGCTGACAATCTCCCAGGGTTTGTCCCTCATGGCTCCGAGAGCGCAGTACGGTACCCTCAACAAGTTCTTGCTTACTTGGTAGCTGTGAGGTTCGGGGTTACCTTCTCCGTGACGTATGAGAGCTGTTGCCATCATATCGAGAGTGGACGCGTGACCGACGAATACAATGTTGCCACCTGGTAACAAAAAAATATTTTAATACGTTTATAATATTGAATCTGCTTATCTAGACGTGTACAATTTGGGTGTCTTCCAAGTCACGAGTGAACCGGTATATTCTAAGGTCGCGTTCTAAGGACTTGAAATATCAGTGTAAAGCTGACCTATTCATGGGTACTAGCAGGCAACAAAATTGCATAACCACCATCACTAAGCTTAAGTGTGAATAATGTCTTTCTAAAAAAAAAGACCTTAAGTCGATGACTTTGTCAGCATACTAAATAAAGAAAAGAAAAAAAAGAATTTATCTATCTATCTACTTCACTTCTACTTCAATGCAATCTACTTCAATGCCAAAACACTGTAGTGTACTACAGTGTTTTGGCATTGAAGTAGTTCTGGACTTTTGAAGATTGTGCCAAGTGGAGGCGTAAAAGTAGGAAAGCGGACCCCGGGCTCCCGAGAGGGATGCAACCGGGAACATCGCTCGGATGATGATGAGTTCTGGACTTTTGACTACTTCCTACCTACATATAATAAAAATTATATACATCTTAACTCAGAAGTTGTTACAATAAATAAAATAGTTTATATACAAGCAACTTGCAGTTTTTTCACAATGTTTTCCTTCACCGTAAAACATGTTTAATCCGTACAAACATTTTTAACCAAAAAGGGAAAAAAAGGAGAAGATTCACTAATGGAGGAAATTCTCAATTCTTTGCTTATTTATGTATTTCGTATCGAACCCACAACCTTCAAGGAATGCTAATTTACCTTCAGCTTCAGTTTCGTTAACAACTGTCTGCATTATCTTCTCATTCCTCATGTAGAACTCATCCAAAGTTTCCGTCGAATTGATATCCAAATCAACGTAAGGTTTGTAACTGAAAGCAAATATTATGCAACATTAATTTCCCCATTAACTTTAAAAAGGCTAAAAAATTGTTTAACGTTTATTTATTTCATACTACTTGTATATGTATACGGGCTGTTTTCAGCAATTAGACCTTTTTTAATTGGGTCTTTTGCAGTAGGCTTGCCCAGCAACCTCTCAGCTTAGCCGACCATGTCCAGAGGAGAGAAATTGTCAATACCTCTGGAGCCAACTAAGCCGCGGGTTTCATCACAATGTTTTCCTTCACCGTAAGAGTAATGTCAATAAATCAAATTTTAATAAAAACACATAAATTTTTCTTAAGAAAAAATCATCGGTGCACGGTCGGCCGGGATTTGAACCCACGACCTACAGAATGAAAGTCGAGGTATCTACCACTAAGCCAACACCGCTCTTTATTTCATACTAATAGGGATTTTCTATTCTTTCTAGGAAACTAGTTTCAATAGATGGCATTCCAATCTAAGTCATAGACAAGTGTCATCACTACATAGTATAAAACAAAGTCGCTTTATCTGTCCCTATATCCCTTTGTATGCTATCTTAAAAACTACGCAACGGATTTTGATTGGGTTTTTTTTATAGATAAAGTGATTCAAGAGGAAGGTTTATATGTATAATACACGCATAATATAGCCGTGCGAAGCCGGGGCGGGTCGCTAGTGTATTTTAAAATAAAAAAATAATACGAATTTTTTGGCCCTTGACCAGAGCTATAATTTTAGAACGCTATTCTATCAAACCTGGTATTTTTAAAAGAAAAATAAAATAAATTTGGAAACTGCTCTTTATCAGTCCACAACCCAATACGACAAGTCAGATGGCGCTGATCTTTCTAAGTGTATACTTACTCAGGATCAACGTTGTAGCCCGCCTTGTAAAGTTCCTTAGGCGTCATGAAGGGGGCGATGCCCTTAGAGGCGTGCCACACTTTGTACTCAAATAGTCCCGGTTCTACTTTCACTTTCACTGATGGACCGGCTTGAAGTCCTGTCGAATAATAAATGAAGATAAATTAACTGCGACTTGCGGTACTAACTGAGGCAGTCAACATCGAGTATTATAACGCCCTTTTTTTGACGACCCAGTTGGCACAATGGTTCGATTCCCGCCTCAGACAAGTATTTATGTTTAGATATTTGTCGGTAGTCTGGTTGTTTCTATGTTTTTTTAGTATATATTTCCAAAAAAACGTATTTAAGTAGTATATCCGTTGTCTAGCACCCATAACACAAGTTTAGTTAGGTACTTAGTTTGGGGCTAGATGGCGATGTGTGGAATGTCCTGCTATATTTATTTAATAATAGGGTCTAAAATCGTGCACTGTGATTCAAACCTTAGAATTAACCCATACGAGTTAACACCTGAAATCGCCTTTTGGAAGGCTAACATGCTCATGTTTCGAATCGCCCCGTTCAAGTCAAAACTTAGAATCTGAAATCGCCCAAAGCGAGTCAAAATTTGTAATCGCCCCATGTGAGTAAACAGCGAGTCTACAATCGCCTGATACGAGTGAAAGACAAGTTATTATACATTAAGGTGGTACGTTTTCCCTACTAAATGTTTTAGGGATTCCTACGTTTTATACTGAGATATTTAACTTATTATGACTTAAAGTAGGCCTAATTTAAGCTATTGTAGGGGCAGACCAAAAATATCACTGTTTAACATCCAGGAAGTACTCTGTTTCAGCGTGAAAAAAGAGACCAATTTTACGTATGTGGTGGTGCACGGCTATATTGACGTATAGTCATAGTGTGAGGTGACGTATAGATGTGTGGAAACACGCGACGTTGTCGCGTTGTGTGTGGAAGCAGGAACACGCAATTACGCTAGAGCAGAGCCGCAATACAGTTTGCTGGATAAGGGCGACGTTGCCTCTCCGTCTAATCTGTCTAATAAAAAATCAAAATATTTTCAATTGCATGATATTCAACTCAGTGCTGCCAGACCTACACCTGCAAGATTTTATGTAACTTTTGGCACTGTCGCGTCACTTTTGATACTTGAATTATACATTATTTTGATAGACTTATCAAATTATCACTTTACGTATATAATAAATAAATAAACATTTGTACTTGTTTGCATTTAATTAATAGTATAAAAATATAATAAAATATAAATGAAGTATAGTAATTCGCGAGAAACAAACCAAGCAGTCTTGTTGTTTTTTTGATACTGTTTGTTGTACACACTGGCAACATACACCCAGTCGATACTTTGCCTCGCACTAGATGCGCGCTTGTTACCTAGGCAACGGAGAGTCAACAGAGATGTCAAGTAGTCAGTAAATAGAAAAACCAAAAATAAAATATTATAATCATTTAATATATTCCTACTATTGTGTTTAAAGTATCATCCATCTGAGCACCTACTGAAAATAAACCTTGAGGGAATTTTAGTGTCTTGTAAGTGATTGAATTATTTCACAAGTATACCCCTCAAGGTGGGTAACCTATCCACACAAGTTGGGCCGTAGGAACAAACTACGACTACTCTGGGTCCCAGGCCATGAAGGAATAGCAGGAAATGAGAAGACTGATGAGCTGCAAGAACAGGATCGGCAAGTGCTATGCTTGGACCAGAACCATGTACGGGCCTGCCAGCATGCACAATCACAAAGGCCGTAAAGGATTACGTTGATAAGAAACACACGCAAGAGTGGGAAATCAGTGAAGGGCTACTACATTCGAAGAAATTCATAGGTAGCAGGCCCAGAGGGGCTTCTAAATTTATATTGAACAACGGAAAAAGCAAAGCACGAGCTGTGATTGGTGCCTTGACATGGCTTTACAAAACCAATGACATGCTTTTAAAAATGAAGATAACTTCTAATATTGACTGCAGAACCTGCGGTGATGTCAGAGAAACTATGGAGCACATCCTGTGTGAATGCGCCGTCTTAGTGACGAAGCGAAGGAGACCCATGGGCCTCCTTGGGAATGCATATCCCAAACCGGAGAAACATAGGATTTTTCCTCTTAGTGGGATCACTGCGTTAATCGATCCCAAGGGGTCGAAGTGTTGCTGGCTATGTCAGTCCCCGATATAAGATGATAAGATAGAACTAATTTTAAATAAATAAACCTTTTTGTACATTACTTTGTCTTTATTTTTCTCTTTCCATTCAGACCTAGTACAATTTGCATAGTTCAGAATTCGTCCTAGTTTAAAAAAAAAAGATTACTAACAGTACCTACCATAAAATTGATCCTGTTTTAGAAAATTTATTCAAAAATATATTTTCAAAAAAAAATTCTATTTGTATCGAGATTTGAACTGGGGCTCTTCAGAACACTACCCCGCCGCTCTAAATGACTACACCAATCGGTATCTGTAGGACTACGTCAAATATAGTCTATAGTTGCTACAGTTTATTGTTTTGTATGTGTGCGTGTCATTTATATCGTGACAAGAGTTAAAAATTGTACTTTGGAAATACATTAAAATGTGACTTCCAAAAAATTAAATTATGTTTGAAATATGTTCAGAGCAAACTAGAAAACAGGCAACATATATACAAATACTTTAATTCCACGTCAATCATAGCAAAATAAAATAAAAATATACTTTCGGGGAAAACAAGCGCCATCTAGCGGAATACTTTGCTTAGCGATACGAAACATTCAACCTTAAATTAAATATTGCAGGACATTCCACACATCGCCATCTAGCCCTTCTAGACTTGTGTTATGGGTGCTAGACAACGGATATACTACTTATATACTTTTCTTTTGTAAATATATACTTATAATACATAGAAACAACCAGACCACAGACAAACATCTAAGCATAAATACTTGTCTGAGGCGGGAATCGACCCCGCGACCCTGTGTTTGGCAGTCCGGCATGGTGACCATTGTGCCAACTGGGTCGTCGAAACATCTAACGAACCTTCAAGGAACGAGTCCGCAGTCTCTACGCACCGCAGCGCGGCCGAGGCGTACACGTGGCGCACGGACACGCCGGCTAGCCTCAACCCCTCGCCTACCAAGTACGCTTGGAATCGCCCCATGCGAGTCAGGGGTGTGTCTTTATAAAACGCGTCTTTACCACCGACCCTAGATGAAAAAAAATAATAATTTGATGAATATAGTAAGAACTCACTTATCTCTACAAAATGTGATAAATGGATTGGACAGTCCACGGCAGCATCCTTTGCCCAAGACAAAAACATAGTAAATATTGCGTTTCAAATAACTTTAGTATTGAAAATAACCAGGGGATTTTAAAATCCTATGAAATAATATGCATGTCTTAGTACAAAATAAGTGGGTACTTCTGGTTATTTAGATTTTCTGTCAAAAACTTCCAGTTGGAACTACACACACCGCAATTTGGTAAAAACGACATGTACGGTCGAAAACGAAATTACTATTAATGGAATATTTTCATTCTAATAATTTTTGCTTGATAAATTCATGAGTTAAAAGACTTTTAACTTTAGCTAAAGCAAGTGCCTAGAATCATGCTTGTGTTCAAAACGGTCTTATAATAGTCGTTTTAGAGCTCTACGGTGGGTCAGCAATTATGCAGCCGACTGTACCGTGTTGACATAATTATTTTTTTTAATCTTAGTACTTATTTAATCTCTTATCTGTTCCTGAGAAAAGGGCCCTAAAAACATCAAATAATGATATTTCAAAATTTTATCTGAAGGTGACTAATAATATTAATATGTTATACTTTCATTTTTTTGTTTAAACAGCTCTCTAAATTTTATCATTTTAAGAAAGATAATGTCTATCTGAAAGGTGACCCGGCTTTAAGTATACCTACATACATTCCCGCTGTCTGTCTGTCTGTCCTTATCTACCTGACTGTCTGTCTGTCTTTAAAACTACGCAACGGATTTTGATGCCGTTTTTAGGGTTCCGTACCTCAAAAAGTAAAAAGGAACCGTTATAAGATCAGTTTCTTGTTTTTAATAGATATAGTGATTCAAGAGGAAGGTTTTAGTGTATAAAACAAAACTACCACGCCTACGAAATCGCGGGCCACAGCTTAATAAATAAAATAATAAAATAAACGGTACGGTACGGGTACGGGTAAGGTACGGGATTGGAACGACAGCCCCCTTCATAGGATCTGGCAGTTCTATCATGCCCCCATAACCTAGGCCGGCGAAATTATAATTTCTATATTTCTAATAATTTAAAGATGTATTATTTTGTAAAAAATATTTTTGTGTGTGTGTTTGATTGCTTTTAAAAAAAATAAGTTTGTAATTTGTGTGGACAGTAGTCTGGAAAATAAACTATTTCATTTTCATTTCCTAAAGTTATGTATATTTCACCAATAGTACTTACCTAGGAGGTAAACTCAAAGGCATGTTGAGATCTTTTCTAATGTAAGTGTCATTATCACCGAAACAATGCTCGGTCCATTTCCCGTAAGTAAGATCTACCCTCTCTCCGTGTCGGAGCCCGAAAATCCATCTTCTATCTTGTTTATCCTGAAACATAAAATAAATATTCAAATCCTTTATAACATTTAAAATGCTGTTTGTTCTTTCTTTACGGTAGGAAGGGTCAATCAATTTGGATCATTTGCATATTGTAGCTAAAACGGTTTTATGCCACCCCCCACGCGTATTACAAACTTTATTGAAAGCAACAAAAGTTAGTCTAAGACAGAATGAAGAAAAATATCACGGGTAAAACAGATTTGTAACCATTAACTAACTAGCTGTGCCCCGCGGTTTCACCCGCGTAAGTCCCGATCCCGTGGGAATATCGGGATAAAAAGTAGCCTATATGTTAGTCCAGACCTCCAGCTATCTACATACCGAATTTAATAGCAATCGGTCCAGTAGTTTAAGCGTGAAGGAGTAACAAACACACACACAAACTTTCACATTTATAATATTAGTAGGATGAACTTTGCTAAGGGTTTCTATGTCGTAATTGAGCAATAAGATATAATCTTTGAAAATTCTCACAAGATCGAAATCTCCACAAATGAAATCATAAGGTGTACAGTTAATACCTATACACAAAGAATTAAGCTTAGCACTCAGATGAAATCAATATTAAATTCTGTATTTAAAAATGTACCATTTAAATGTGCTTGACACCAGCTAAATACCAAGAAAAAGTTATCAAAACAACAATATTAACATTAAATTAACAAAATATCAGATATTTACCATATTTTTTTTAAATAAATGCAATCACGCGTCAACAGATACGATTCAAATAATGCAACTGACACATAACATGACGAATGCAAGACAAGACACTTACAAAAAATGTAGGTAGATCAATAAATAACCTTTATATTTATTAAAAATTTACCGGTAAAGAAAAAAAATTGTGTACATTATTAAATCAGAATTCTACGAATAAAAAACAGATTTAAATTATACTTCCGCGGTAATATAATAAATATCTATTCTATAGTAATATTATGAAGAGGTAAGATTTAATTGTTTGTTTGTTTGAATTGAATAGGCTTCGAAACTACTGGACCGATTTTGATGAAACTTGGTATGAGGATAAATTGTTTCATTGCGCGTCTCATTACTTTTTAGATTACTTTTTATCCTGATATTCTCACGGGATCGGGAGTTACGCGGGTAAAACCGTGGAGCGCTGCTAGTATTCTATAAACACGGGTCGCGTTCGCGTTTTAACTAGTTAACTACTTATTATATTTCGCCGACTATAAAGAAATAAGGTTCTCAATTCGTCGCTTATATAATGTACTTATATTTTTTTTATATCCCGTGTTCACGGTCGATGCAACTCGATCGAAACATCGGGTAAATATCAAAACAACTAGTAGTTATAACGCGATCAACACTATCGTGTTTATAAAATGTATAAAATACATAAATGTTGCTATTGTAAGGAAGTATTAATGACATAATATGATAAACTTTACTCACTCGAGCAATTTTCGCGTTCACATCGCCATTTCCAGTTAAATTCCAATTAATTGATTGGCCTAAAACAAAATTTAATATAGAAGTCACTAACTTAAGAAAAAGTTCACAGGGTAAAATAAAGGTCACTGTCAGATGTGAACTTTGTTTTTAGGGTTCCGTAATGGTAAAACGGTATCCTATTACTAAGACTTCACGATAAAATACTAATAAATTAAACGGTTTATAAAGTGTTAATTTTAGTTTAAGGAAAACATCGTGATTACACGCGCGACTTAGTTGACCTGGGGCCTGATTCACTAAGGTTCAAGTCGTCGGGCGCGCGTGATTAGGGTAAGATTTCCATACAAAAACCGCTCCCCCTCCGCCCCTAATCACGCGCGCCCAACGACTTGAACCTTAGTGAATAAAGGCACTGTATTGACAAGTTTTTTCCTCCTGCAGGGCAAGAATGGGTCGGGATAAAAATTATGTCCACCCGTTATGTCCTCTGTCAAGGGAGAATTTTTTTTTGTCCACCTGCCTTAGCACGGCAAAAGGGGAAAGGATAACTATATCCCCATTTGACATAACGCGTGGACATCTATTCCCCGCCTATATATGCCTATAGCATGGGGCCATAGGGAAGACAATAGAGTAAAAATATGTAAAATTAAGTCAAACAAATGACGTTGACAAGAATGACAAGCACAGATGTATAAAAAAACTAATTTATTATGTTGATTTGCGACGACATTCTATGTACTCTGTGGTTTTCTTATAATGGCAATAATTACGGGGATAAATAATAAAATAAAATATATTTAATTCAGGCATGTACCCATATTACAGTAGTATTAATACCCATATTACAGTAGTATTAAAAAGTGTTTCCCCCGTTTTGTCTACCGTGGATAGTATATTCACCCTTGCGCCCATGCTCGGGGGGTGGACAAAACTGACAGAGGGAAAGACTATTTTGTCCTTTCCCTGTGGACAAAATGTCTCCGGCCATGCTTGCCCTGCTGGACATGGTCGACTAAGCTGAGATGGTGGTATAGTTTCTGGGCAAGCCTACTCCATCTAATACGTGTCTCAGGCATTAAAGCGCCCTGTATACAAACATAGATTAAAGTTGCTAGGGCTGTATAATAAGTCTAGATTATATGAAAAAGGCCAATATTATAATTTTAATTTAAGTACAATTTAACATTTTTTTTACCAGACTTCTGGAGGGACCAAAAGGGAGGGATTATGTTTTACTAGTAGGAAGTTTTTCGAATCTCTTACCCTGAGTAACACTCAAAATCCCATCAACTTTGGTAGTCTGAACCGCCATCCAATACTTCTCCCAGTCCTTATAAATCTCCTCAGATTTCTCATGGCCAAGTTGTGGTACATCTTCATGGGGGAAGTTGGTAGCCATTTCAACGTCCGTGTTCGAATCCGACTCCGATTTACAATCACCACCTAACACCAATAGAAGTAACAAGAACATCGAATACATTGTATGGTTATTGAAGCTAGGTTTAACTTTAATGGCTTCTATAGGCACGTAATTTGCGGGTAAGCAAAACAAGATCAGTGAATATTTAATGTCTGAACAGGGTTCGTTAGCTTTAAGCTTTTCAAATGTAGTTTGACAACTGTCCCGTACTATTTTATTACGGAGACAAACGCGTCGCGATCGAGTTTTCGTTAAAAACAAAATTATTTAAATCGTGAAAGTTCAAAGAGTGTCCTTTACGTTCTAACCCTCAATTAAGAATAAAATAACTTTCATTCATATCAATGAATGTGTTTACTGAACAAAGTAGGGAATCGATAGACAGTTATTGTTATCAGTTCAATATTATTCGAAGTACGGTAGAAACAAACAACCCCGATTGATAGTAACAACTAATATTTAATAACAAACATAGAAATTGAGTTATGTAACGTACCTATTTATTGAAACTTAAATTAGGTCGTGTTTAAGTACCAACTTGAGAAAAAGTGTTAATATAATAATAAATTCCTATATATAGATAGGAATTTATTAATAAAACTAGCGACCCGTCCCGGCTTCGCACGTCCATATTATTCATGTATATATACAGGGTGAATTTTTATGTGGGCCTTCAGGGCTATATCCTAAACTATGAGAGAAAGCGAAAAATGCTGAAAGGAGTTGCGTGTCCGATTTTGACAAAAACAAAAACTGCATCGATAGATTTTTGAAAAACTCATTACCCTAACGAGGAATCGAACCTGTTGATTTTGCAAAAATAAATAATCACCTATATTTTTATAACAATCGATAGTCTTGCTGATAGAGATTAATTCCTGGAAACAAACATAGTATGGCAAATTGAAAGATATAGCTCATTTTTGTGTTTTTCTACAATTTTCATGTTTTATGTCTCAGCAAAATAGTAGCGTATGAGACATAAAGAGGCTGTAATATTTTTCTAAATGTTTTAATCTGATTCTCTACATTACATAAAATTTGTAAAAACAGATGATTTTTTTTTGTGCAGCAGTTTGTTACGTCATAAGCCATACCTTTCGACTACATTTTTTCAGGTATAGTAGTATGAAAATTACAGAAGACTATAAAATTAGCTATTTCCTTTGATTTGTTATACTATGTTTGTTTCCAAGGATTGATCTCTATCAGCACGACTATCGATTGGTATAAAAATATAGGATGTTTATTTTTTGCAAAATCAACAGGTTTGATTCCTGGCTAGGGTAATGAGTTTTCCAAAAATCTAATGATACAGTTTTTGTTTTTGTCAAAATCGGGCACGCAACTCCTTTCAACATTTTTCGCTATCTCTCATGATATAGCCCTGAAGGCCCACATAAAAAATTCACCCTGTATATTATTCATGCACATAAACCTTCCTCTTGAAACACTCTATCTATTAAAAAAACCGCATCAAAATCCGTTGCGTAGTTTTAAAGATTTAAGCATACATAGGGACAGAGAAAGCGACTTTGTTTTATACTATGTAGTGATAAATAATTACATTTCTTATGTTATTTTTAAATTAAACAATAAAAAGAACTAATCGAAATAAACTAAAATCAAGCAAAAATAAAGATGACCTAGGCCTACCTTAATAAAATTTAACTTCCCATTCAGAAAGGAAATGTGTTTAACATTTAACATTTTTTATTATATACGCAAAAGGTTTTTTATCGCAGATTGTCCTGTCCTAAAAAATCCGAAACATGTCAATTCGCTGATTGCCACACTAATAAGGTACCTACGGTTTCTTTATAAAATCGTCTTTTGTTTTAAATGTTTTCTTTACATTTTTATTTGATATATAATCTATATTGTAACAGTAAAAAATGAATTAATACTTGCATAAAAAGTGACAACAAAACATCACAGTTATCTTTTCTAAGTACTTCCTTTAAACATATTATATTATTGAACTTCAATTATCAACTCATGTAAGTAGTAAAGTAAATGAACTCACTGTTATTATTTCCTATAGAGATGGCCCGATGTAACGTCCAAGCATCAGACTCGGCCGTTCGACTTGTGCAAACAGCGGGCAGGTAACCACTGACACCTGGAACAATGGAAACTTATAACATGACAATTCGTAATGGCTTTGTGACACTAGGGCAGTATATGACCCAGTTGGCTCAATGCTCACCATGCCGGACTGCAAAACACAGGGTTGCGGATCCGATTCCCGCCTCAGACAAGTATTTATGCTTAGATATTTGTCTGTGGTCTGGTTGTTTCTATATATTATAAGTATATATTTACAAAAGGAAAGTGTATAAGTAGTATATCCGTTGTCTAGCACCCAAAACACAAGTCTAGTTACTTAGCTTGGGGCTAGATGGCGATGTGTGGAATGTCCTGCAATATTTATTTCAAATTTATAATATTAGTAGGATATAATGCTAAAACATCAGATCAAATAGATCTTACATTTAAATTGTAATTTTTGGCTGTCCATTTATAGAACGTTCGGTAGCAGATCAGATACAATTCTTCGAGTTTTTGAAACGTGAAAAAATTATCGACCTTTCGTTTTAGTACAAGTACTTATAAGTTAGAACGATATATTTGTACTAAAATTTAAAAAAAAACACCGGCGCATTAGGCGGCTTTCATGAGGTACCTCATACCTATAAAACATCGCTACCCTTGAATTCTGTTGATAAGTAATATAAACTGATAACACAAACTAATTTAATATTGCAGGACATTTTTACACAGCGCCATCTGAACCCTGTTGAATCAGAAGTAAGTTCTAGCACATAGTATATAAACCTAGTACAGTAACTATTGTACTTCTTATGTAGACACGAATCTTGAGCACTGAATCCTAAATACAGGCTCAGAAACAGGACTCAATACTAAACATTTATGCCAGTAACCATACCTAAACGCGAGATGCTGGTTCCACAACTACTAGCATCACATAACTCGGCCCTAACTATATTATACCTACTGTTATCTTATCTAATTGTCTCGATTCATATATCGATCTATCAAATGTATTGTTCTTTGTTGTTGACATTGCTTTGATTCCGTCTGTAACTACGATTATTATCTGCATCTTTATTATTGTTGAAGTTCGCAGTATTTATAGCAGAGGCCCTACCACGAGTTGTTTACGCAATCGAGCAAACGTACCGCGTAGAGTTTTTATCCTAAAACTTAGGGATGAGTTACATTAGAGCAGTCCGTGTACGGGCCGGGCCGTGGATGTGGCCCGGACGGGGCACGGATTTGAAACGTTACATATATTTTGTATGAAGTAATTTATATTACACCGTGTCCCGTTCGGGCCGTCTGAGCCACGTCCACGGCCCGGTCTAATGTAAATCATCCTTTAATCGGCTAATATACATGAGCCGTGATAGATAGCTGAAATGGACGACGCGATGGAGATACATCTTAATCCTAACTTAATATTAAATCCAAAAGTTTGTTTATTTATTTGTTCCTAGTTTTTATACCGAAATTCTTGCGGGACCGAAAAACCCGCGGGAATTAGGACCGAAAAACCCGCGGGGCGCAGCTAGTATTATTACAAGTTTTCTATCTCGCGGCTCGCGTATTGCCCGATTCTAGTGTTTGAAGTTACATTACACAAATATTTTAGGGATTTTTTTAATTTATTTTTTTCTTAATTTCTTCTTTCTTTTTTTGATTTTAATTTCTTTTTTTTTATTTGGTTTGTAATTGTAAACAGTAGGCTCTAAACTCTAATATATTTGTATGGGGACATGAAACTTCTGAACAGATTTTGATTAAACTTACCTACTAATAGGATACATTGTACAAAACTACTACTAATACCTACTACTAGGACTAATACCTACTACTACCTACTACTACTATACCTACTAATAGGATACACATACATACAAAAATATCGGTTATTAAGGCCCAAAACATCGAAACACAAAAGTCACTTGACTTTCTGTCTGCTAAATATGATGAACTATTAAATAGCCTTGGACAAGTAAAACAGGAGAACATTATGTATAAGTCGCAAATTACTACATTGGAAAGAAAGCTAGAACTGCAAGAGAAAAAATCGAAGTCCCATGTTTTGGAGCTGTGTAATGTGCCCTTAATGGGTGGTAATGAGGACAAATCTACCTTATGTAACCTGATTCAAACATTGGGAGATGTGATAAAGTGTCCGATACAAAGGGCTGACATCAGCAACATTTACCGTTTTAAACCTAGAGCGGATAACAAGCCGAGCCCCATACTAATTGAACTCACTACCACCTTATTGAAGGAAAATATTATAAACTCGACACTGCAATATAACAAAGTAAATAGGGAACGGAAACTTAATACATCCCACTTAAACATAGCAGGCATTCAAAAACCTATTTATGTATGTGATAGCCTCACGACCAGAGCACGGAGGCTTTATTATTATGCTAGAGAATACGTGAAAAATCATAAAGGTAGTTCCTGTTGGACGGCTTATGGGTCGGTTTACCTACGCGTGAAGGATGGTGCCACACCGATTATGATACGTATGATCGAGTGCGCAACAACTCGTGGTAGAGGTACAGAATATTTATCGTTATTGTGAATAGGAATGTAAAATGTAAACTTTCACACGCGACGTATAGGTAGGTAAAATACATATATAATAATAGTAGGTAGGTGGTACCAATAAGCAACAGTTATCTAATTTCTTCACTACATCATCACTACATAGTATAAAACAAAGTCGCTTTTTCTGTCCCTATTTCCCTTTGACCGCTTAGATCTTTAAAACTACGCAACGGATTTTGATGCGGTTTTTTTTAAATAGATAGAGTGATTCAAGAGGAAGGTTTATATGTATAATACATGCATAATATAGCCGTGCGAAGCCGGAGCGGGTCGCTAGTTATAATATACTAGCAACGCTCCGCGGTTTCACCCGCGTAACTCCCGATCCCGATCGGAATAAAAAGTAGCCTATGATACCCCCAATTAATCAATGTATTATTCATGGACCTACATTAGAGGTATCAACATACCAAGTATCACCAAAATCGGTCCAGTAGTTTCAGAGCTTATTCGTTACAAACAAAAAATATTTCCTCTTTATAATATTAGTTGAGAGTAAAGAAGTATAATTTAGTCAGTGGAGGGAGGAAGGCCGATATGCTGATAGCATCCGGTTTCCTGCATCAGTTGCTACCCTCGGACAAAATTTCAACATACATTGAACGTTCAGTCTAAGCTTGCAAGATAATAGCGATGAAATTTAAGGCAGCATGCGCCATTTGCTGCTTACATACTTATTAAATAAAATCTGAGAGGGGAAGCTGTTTTTTTTACGAAAACCGACGCTTTATTGTTCCGAGCTGAATGAAAAGATACCAAAAACTTCTAACTACCTACCTTACTACACGCAACAATCCAACACTATAAAATCCAAAACCAAGAATTTATATGACGTTTAAAAACAAGGGAAGTATACCTACTAAACAAAATGATCAACAGAAACAATAAAAACTCAAAACGGTTAGTCGAACTAATAGAACACGAGACACTGAGATTAAAATGACTCAGATTTAAGACAAGAACAGTTCAAGAGAACTGAGAGCTTCTTTGTTTACAAAGTCTGATAAAATTATTAGATTCTAGTCCTATCAGTATAATAACAAGAGATCCTTTGTTTAACTTATGCAAGCACGTTACATACCCACGAATACGGAGCAGAGATTTGTTCCAGCCTACCTGCACGAAACACGCAAGGGTAACTAAACAGCAAAAAGTTCAAAAGCGCTCAACGTACAAAAAAATCGTAAAGGAAGGGTGCTTTTGAGGAAAAAAATACCGGTTTTACGTGATTGGGTAAAAAAACAAAAACGAGGCGGAGCTAGTTCAGGGTTGTCGATAAGGGTATGGATTTTAGGGTCATTAGAAATGTTTTAAAATAAAGCTGATGTTTCATCAATTAGTCTTGCGAGAATCCCGGGATCAAACAATTCCAAGCCAGTATATTTAACGTATTTTGAGACTTTTCAATCAAAATACGAAACTACCCTTCTAAAATTACTTACAAACTCTTGCCACGTAGTTACAAGCTCTTATCAACTAGCTATCTAAACGGAAGCCAGACAATCTAACTTCATTATGCATGTGAAAATCAACAAATGTTAGAAGTAGATATGAAATCAAAGGTCAACAAATGCCGGTAACAGTTAACAACACTGGCGAAATACAAACGCTAAAAACGACTTACCTACGTAATAACAACTGATTATGGTAACACTTTTATAAAGATTTAAAAAAACTTTCACAAAGACAGTACTTTCTATTATTTACAACACTGAGTGAACAACTAACGCTAGCCTAACACCAATAACACCATACAATACTAACCTCCAATTTTATAGTTAATCATTCGCAACCACTTTATCGCAGTCATGATGACGTCATTCTAAAATTGCTCACAAAAAAAACATACACTGACTCACTGATTTATAGTAACAAAGATTATGAAATAAACTTTTTACTCTATAACTTTTAACTCCACTGGTAATTCAACTGTGAATACTGTTTAGTACTGATAACTAGGAACAATATAAACAAGGCGAGGCGAGACTGATTATCATTTTCTGCAAACAGCTGACGGTATAGCGTTCTGATTGGTTCCTAGACGATCGAACTTGATGCTATTTTTGTTTGTTAGGAATATGAAAATGAGTACAAAGTCGAAGTTTGCTGACTGATAACACTGTGATTGCAGGGAGAGTAAAACAAATCTAATTTCTACTACATTGCCTTATAATTTTGTATCACCAAGCGCAAATATTGTGTTTTCAAACCTAATTGATTAGGACCTGTTTGAAGTTGATGTTGTTGTTGACCTACCTATGTGTTCGTTCGAAAGTTGACCTACCTATGTGTTCGTTATCAAAATGCTAAATAGAAAAGAACAATTGCCCCTTATCTAACATTCTTGAAATGTAAAGGAATGTCTTCAAGCAAGACTAAAATTAAATACCTAAGTAGGTAGGTAGTTACGATTGATGAATTATCTTGATATTAATCCTACTACTTATTTACAGGTGCTGTCAGTGTTTAACCACAATCACACCTGCCTGATGGTAGGTAATGATGCAGTCTAAGATGTAGCACGCTTTCCCAGACGATATCTGTTCACTTCTGATTTAAAGACACCCCGATATTTTAACGTCAGGAACGAAAGATGCAGGAAACTGCTAGTTTACTGCTGCTATTTTATACAGCTCCATCTAGCCTCAATTTAAGCAACTAGGCTTGTATTATGGTGACCAGACAACGGATAGGATACAACGACGAAAAGTTTATTTTGCAGAGACATCCATTAACACACACTACATTAATATTATAAAGAGAATTTTTTATTTGCTTCTACTTTATTTATAACTAGCAGCGCTCCGCGGTTTCACCCGCGTAACTCCCGATCCCGTGGGAATATCGGGATAAAAAGTAGCCTATGTCATTCTCAATGAATCAATGTATCCTCATACTAAGTTTCATCATAATCGGTCCAGTAGTCCAATATTTTCTCTTTATAATATTAGTGTAGACTTTGTAGACGAATAGGCGTAAAAACTACTTGACCGATTTTAATGAACTTTGGTATGAGGATACATTAACCCATTGGGACTGACATAGGCTACTTTTTATCTCACAGGATCGGGACTTACGCAGGTGAAACAGCTGAGCGCTGCTAGTAATTATATACACATAGAAACAACCCAGATCAGAAACAAATATCATTCAATCAATTCCTTAGATTGCAGTTGCGTCATTATCTTTGACAGTGATCAATGAAATGACGAAGCTAAACGAAAATTATTATCTAGTTTAAGAAACGTCTAACAAACTATCTACAGAAAGCCCTATCATCATCACTATCACTATCACTACATAGTATAAAACAAAGTCGCTTTCTCTGTCCCTATGTCCCTATATCCCTTTGTATGCTTAAATCTTTAAAACTACGCAACGGATTTTAATGCGGTTTTTTTTAATAGATAGAGTGGTTCAAGAGGAAGCTTTATATGTATAATACATGCATAATATACTTATAATATAGCCGTGCGATTGCACACAGCGACATCTAGCCATAAACTAAGCTACTAGCCTCGTAATATGGTGGCCAGACAACGGAATCCCATCAAAAACATAAAATATGTGAAACGAGAGCCAAGTACAATTAAGAATATGCGTCATTTTATATACGAAGCATATTCTTAATATTCGCTGACAAAAAAAAAACTATATGGGTGCCAAGTTTTACGTAGAAAAGTCTTAAATTTTAGTTACAAGAACCTTCTAATTTAGTCCCTAGACGAGCGTAGAGAGGGCGCCAACAGTTAGAGGGACTTAATAAGTCTTTAATTAACCCGAGGTAAACACTGTGCTTTTCATTATGATAAATAAGATGAACTCATTGTGTTAATGCAAATCTCTGCTAAGTATACGGAAGTATAAACACAACTCGAAAAAAGAAATGAAGATCGGATTGCTGTTTTCCCGCCTATTTTTTTTCTGTGGCCGGCCAGCTATTCCGCCAGTACGTATTTTTCACTATCATCATTGAAAAAATAGTAAAAATTTAAGTAAGAAGAACCCACCTGAATCAATAAAGTTAAGCGGAATCGGGTTGTAAAGATTCGTTGCTACTGTTATCTAGTACAAAGTAGCCTATATTTTTCAATTCGATCTAGCAGTTCCTGAGATGAGTGCGTTCAAACAAAAAAAGGAATCCCTCAAAGATGAATATTTTTCCCAGCTTTTTCCACATTTCCCACTGATTCTTCGTTCTGAATTGGTCGCAGCGTGATGTTATATAGCCTAAAGCCTTCCTCGATAAATGGACTATCCAACACAAAAACATTTTTTCAATTCGAACCAGTAGTTCTTGAGATTAGCGCGTTCAAACAAACAAACAAAATCTTCAGCTTTATAATATTAGTAGTATAGATTCCATTGAAAATGATCTTACCTGTAAGCCAGGAGGTACCGAGCACCCACCCATCAGGAGATCCCTCCAACTCCTTCTCCTCAATGTAAACGTAGTCTCCTATCACCAGCTCGAGTTCATCATTCGCCTTTGGCTCGTATCCTTGGACCACTTTGTACACCTACAACATGTCATTTAATTTCATACTTTTCAACAATATTTATTCTGAAATTCCCGCTTAAGACCCCATCCCGCGGGACACAGGATCAAAAGTATCCTATGTCCTTCTCCATCCTCTAAACTACGACTATGCCGATTTTCATCCGTGACCGTGACCGACAAACAAACATATAAAAAAAACTAAACTTTCGGATTTATAATATTAGTTAGAATGTACTAAGCCAAGTCTAACCCTGATAAAAAATCACTACATAGTCACTATCACTACATAGTATAAAATAAAGTCACTTTTCGCCGTCCCTATGTCCCTTTGTATGCTTAGATCTTTAAAACTACGCAACAAATATTGATGCGGTTTTTTTTAATAGATAGAGTGATTAAAGAGGATGGTTTTTAGATATAATACATGCATAATACAGCCGTGCGAAGCCGGGGCGGGTCGCTAGTATAAAATAAAATAACTTTTCGCCGTTCCTGTCTGCTTAGAACTTTAAAACTACGCAACGGATTTTGATGCGGTTTTTTTAAATAGATAGAGTGATTAAAGAGGAAGGTTTTTAGATATAATACATGCATAATACAGCCGTGCGAAGCCGGGGCGGGTCGCTAGTATAAAATAAAATCACTTTTCGCCGTCCCTATGTCCCTTTGTATGCTTAGATCTTTAAAACTACACAACGGATTTTGATGCGGTTTTTTTAAATAGATAAAGTGATTCAAGAGGAAGGTTTATATGTATAATACATGCATAATATAGCCGTGCGAAGCCGGAGCGGGTCGCTAGTAAATAATATAGCGGAAACTTAAATTACTATTTTTCATCGTCTATTTAGGTGAAAATATTGGTAATCTACACTCATATCAGGTCCCCCGACGCGACAATATTTAATCAAAAAAATTCACATGTACTACTTACGTAGTAGAATCATAATTTCGAGGTTATTTTTTTCTTTTTGTAGGGTTTCACGTTTAATACCTTTTTTGTTCTTTTTGTGGCTTTTTCTTTTTATAGATTTTTTTTGCTTGTTTTAGGCTTTTTACGTTCATACTATTTTTATTATTTTGTGTCGGGGGTTTTTTAAATTTTTAATTTAATTTTTTATTTCATCCTTTTTGTAGGGAGGGACTTTTTAATTTTTTTAATTTTATTTCTTTATTTTCTTGCGATTTATGATTCAGATAATTTGGTGTAAACAATAACTATTATTAATTTATAGTTAACTAGCGACCCGCTCCGGCTTCGCACGGCTATATTATGCATGTATTATACATATAAACCTTCCTCTTGAATCACTCTATCTATTTAAAAAAACCGCATCAAAATCCGTTGCGTAGAAATGGATATAGGGACAGAGAAAGCGACTTTGTTTTATACTACGAGTATGTAGTGAAGATTATTTTTAACCCTAAACAGTTTTTTTATTAAAGGTATTCTTTTTCAATTTTTTCCTTTAGATATTCAACTTTTACAACTACAAGTAGGTATTTCATAGCTATTAAATATTAGAACTACCTAAGTTTACATAGAAGAAGACGTCTAGATCTAGGTTATCTATACATCTTCTCTAGTATATATAAATTACGTGTCACGTTGTTTGTGCGCGATGGACTCCTAAACTAGGTACTTAACCGATTTTAATCAAATTTGCACACCGTGTGCAGTTTGATCTAGCTTGAAAGATAGGATAGCTTACATCTTAATTTATTCCGATATTCCAACGGGATCGGGAGTTATGCGGGTGAAACCGCGGAGCACAGCTAGTAATATAATAAAAAAATGGAAAGAAAAGTAAAAAAGATCCAAACGAAGCCAAAAAACTCAAATTAACTTGATACTCGGGCATATCTACTAACATTTGGTTGTTAATCCTGAGTATTATCCCCCATAACTTTTAGACGGCTGGACCGATTTTGATCAAACATAGATATTTGTAATGTACGAGTCATGCTCTTTCATTTGATACCCCACTCGAGTATATCTACTTACATTCGGTTTTTGATCCTAACTTTTATCCCCCATAACTTTAAGACAGCTGAACCGATTTTGATCAAACATAGCTAAGAACACTCCCGACTAACTTATCTTTCAAACAAAAAAAACTAAATTAAAATCGGTTCATCCGTTTGGGAGCTACGATGCCACAGACAGACACACACACACACACATACACACACACACACACACACACACAGACACGTCAAACTTATAACACCCCGTCGTTTTTGCGTCGGGGGTTAAAAACAGAAATAATAGAAAATATTTAGTGTTTTTTTTTTTACTTTCTTGTTCGTTTTTAGTTTTAATTATTTTTGCTCTCAAATTACTGGACCGATGATGATGAAACCTAATGATTAAACGTAGGAAAAACAATTGACGTCGAAAATGCTTTTTGTTTATTTTTTGTATATTTCTTTTAGTTTACCTGGTGGTTGGCAAATCGTGGATCTCTCGAATACAGCCGTAGTTCCCAATTAGAATGTTCAACTGGTTGCAAGTTTTCAGCGAGAGCCTTCAGTGTTTCATACGCCGAATCATCGAAGTGATACGCTAGCGTAATATGCAACGATTTCACGTGCGGCTCCAAGCTGATGGCTGTTAACGAATAGATAGTTAAAATAGATGGCGAGAAGCGAGGGCGCTTGGGCCCACAATTAAATACAATTCGAATCTTATTCAACAAGTGTATCCAACACTAGCTTTTATCGGCGTAAGTCCCGATCTTGTGGAAATAACGGGATAATTAGTACCCTATAAGCACGGACGTGTGTTTAGGCATTTTGATCGAGCGATGGCCGCCGTGGAAAACCACTCGGGCGGTGGTCGCTTGATTAATTTGTCTACACGGTACGTGAAATTTTAATACATTTTTATCTAGTTTTTAATATTTCTAACCATGTTAATGCCTACTTTTAGTGAGTATAGATAATAAATCTGTAGACATAAAAAAATCTGTAAGTGTAAAATATCCAGAAAAAAATACACATGTCGTCTTAAAATCGTTAGATGAACACGATAGGGTAGTTTTTTCTGAAATAAATTATTTTGAATTGGAATATAAGGTAATCCAGGTCTCCAGCTATTTAAATACCACGTGTCATCCCGATTGGTCTAGTAGTTTATGCTCAAAGAGGTAATAAATATACAAACTTCAGTTAAATTTTGGTTCCATTCATTAACAATTTTACAATGTAGCTGACGCATGCTGAAGCATTGAATGGTCAATCAATAGTATTATTTTTGTACGAAAGTAATCGGCGTAAAAACAAAAATGAAAAAATTTCAAAGCAAAACTTAATAATAAGACTAGAACCAAATGTAATAAGAAAAAGTAGTTTTATATACAAATTAATTTACAAAATAAACTTTTAAATTCTATATACATTCATTATTCGCTATACATTACGATAGATATATACTTACTTTTTTTAAATAAGAAATTTTAGGTGAGGATCAATAAAAAATAAATAAATAGGTATATTGCAGGACATTCCACACATCGCCATCTAGCCCCAAGCTAAGTAACTATTAGACTTGTGTTATGGGTGCAGGAAAATAGCGTTTAAACTAGCATAGTTATTTTTTTTAATAAAGTTATTTGAAACAGAATATTTGACAGATTTTGTTATCCAAAAACATGATAAACTTTACTACAATGTAAAGATGAAAAATGTACGTTCTTGCATAACTTATTCTGTGCATATAATTATTTTCTCACGTATTTTTTATTATTTTAATTTCTCTTACCTAGACGTTTCGGCTATGTAACAATATCATCATGGTGAGGAGACCATGATTATTGACTATAGGTAAAAGATGCGACCCAGTGACGACCCAGTTGGCACAATGGTCACCATGCGTCCAACTGCCAAACACAGGGTAGCGGGTTCGATTTCCGCCTCAGACAAGAATTTATGCTTAGCCATTTGTCTTTGGTCTGGTTGTTTCTATGTATTTAACTATATATTTACAAAAGAAGTATCTAAGTAGTATATCCGTTGTCTAGCACCCATAACACAAGTCTAGTTACTTAGCTTGGGGCTAGATGCCGATGTGTGGAATGTATTGCAATATTTATTTATTTATTTATACGGAATTAAGACCTGGGAAAATAATTACTATGAATAGAAATTGTGAGTTTAAAAAGTTTATTATTCTGTGCTGTCAATATCTTGGTGGATTCGTTGTATTTGCCTCTTAGTTAGTATAAAAGAAAATTACCTTAAAAAGCGTAGAGAGCATGCTACAAAGCTTAAATCTTCAATAAGCATCCATCTAGCCTACAAGTAAAATAAATTAAAATGTATAACATTGTTTAAAATAATTATAATTTCAAGTTAACTTTTATTTTCAATGAAAAACACAAGTTAATGCGATAAATCACGATTTCCGCTTTGTTGTATTTAAATTAATGCAAAAAATATTTACAAGAATATAGCAAAATACACAAAATATATACAACAAATAGATGTGAAAAATTATCTTACATTTAATAGATCTTTCTTGCTGCATGGTACACCAAGGAAAGCAAGTTCCCAAAACATCCAAATGTTCATATGTGTCCACCGTAACACCCACTGTATGAAGTAAAGCATTATTTAGAACTGGCTTCTGCCCACGCCATTTCACCCATTTAGGGGTGGAATTCCGAAAAATCCCTTCTTAGTTGATACCTATATTTCACAGAGAATACACCTGCCAAATCTCTTTCTCTGGGATCAGCAGTTTTAGCAATGCATTTATATTAGTGAGTCAGGATTTTTAATTTTATATTTATAGATTAATAATACTTTTTTGTTCAATAAAATAATATATGCCATCACCTCCAACACCAAAAAAGGAAATAAAACCATCACAAAATAGGTATTAAGTTAGTACTCTACAATGAAAAATGCATAACCTGGGCAGGTATATTTTGCGTAAATGAATCCTGTACTAATTCTAATAAACAGCCTTTTCATACTAAATAACTTTTCAGATTATGTATCAATTATTTAACTTACAAGCCGAAGAAACCTGCTTCACATATTGCACAGCAATCTTCCTCAAATAATCAGCATGTTTTTCTGAGACAAACATGCCCATGAAGTTGTGTGATATATATGTCTCCAGCTTGAGTGGGCTTGCTGGAGGGTCTCCAACATTCTCCACAACATGCTTTACTGCTTTAGCAAGCTGTAGCGATGTTTCATCTGGTGCCTAGGACAGAAGTTAACAAACTACAGTTTATGATAGATTCACATTAATAAATAAATAAATATTACAGGACATACCACACATCGTTATCTAGCCCAACAACAACAGATATAACGGATGTTGTGCATAACCCTAATCGGAGCATGAATTTAATTATTGATATGTATGCTATTTGTGTATCTGTGTTTTGATTTGTGTTCTGTTGTTGTGCCTTTTAGTAAATAAATAAATATACTACTTACCTTTATACTTTTCTTTTTATTATAAGTATATCTTATAATATGTAGAAACAACCAGACCACAGACATATAGCTTAGCCTATATACTAGTCTGAGGCGGGAATCAAACCCGCAACCCTGTCTCATATAATAGATATACATATCTATTTTTTATAGTTACTTTAAAAGAGATTTGCAGATTTTTTTAAATAATAGGCGTCTATGAGAATAAAATCATGATGTTGCCATGTTTCAAGTATTTTACAGGCTTAATACAGCCTATTATGACTTACTTTGAAGAATGAGACTAGAGTAATGTGTGGTGGGAAATTGTGAGCTCCATTCCAACCAGCGGTGGCTTTCGACTTATCCCAAAACTCGCGCAGTTGAGCCAGCAGCGGCCCGGTGGGACTTGCATAAAATATATATTCGCGAGACTCATCCGTGTCGATGAATGCATCATTCACGTGTGTTAGAAGCCAGTCTGAAGCTAATTGGACACTGCGGTTTCCAGTAGCGGCTAGCGCTTTCAATCTGTTGATGATAATATGTGGAATACTAATAAGTACCATAAATTTCCAATTAGACCGAAAATGCTGTGGTTGAGTACGTTAACAAGCTTAATACAGCTGTGACTTACGCTCGGTGCTTAGGAAAGCCCATTTGCAGCAATATCTGAAGAGGAGTAGCATCTTGCTTGGTCTTGTTGGCCGTGGATATTTTCCTTGGAGGTAAGTTAGCCATTTTGCGGACGGGGTGAGTGAAAGTACGAATTCCCAAGTTACTCAAGACACGCCTCATATAAGAAATTGATCATTTCTATTTTTTAACAACGTTCCGATAGATTTTCCAAAGAAATAATTAATTAATTCTTTGAAACAAGACAAGACGAACCAACGAACGAACAAACAACAACAAACAACTTACTATGTCGATGTCGATGTCAATGTCAATGTCAAAAATATTTATCTGTCAATGTCATACTCAAATTAAACGCCAATGTCAAAGTTATGATAAAACGTCAAAGTCAAATATTCGTGATTGTTTTGGATTTTGTGCATTGTTTGTGCATCAAGCAAGCTCGGCATCAAGCAAAGTTTATTTCTCTTACAAAAAAACTCGTGTTTACTGAATTATTTAACCAAATAAATATTCAACTATGTATCTCAGATATTTTTTGAATGAAAATGGGGACAGACAGTATACTCTAGCTGTAAGTTTACCTTCCTAACCTAAAACCACGTTTTGTTGGCAGATCTTTTTTTGATGCCCCCCTGGTGGATGAATAAAGAAGATTACCATCTCATCAATGAACCGTTACCGTTGCTCAGTGGGTCAAAGACGAATTGATAATAATGCATTTTTTTTCAATACTTACATTTTGCTTTTTGTTTGTTTTTCAGACTATTGATCCCAGTGGTAAGCCCACCCTCTCTGCCCACCCAGGTGAGTGTAAACAAAGATTAAAGTTATCTTCTTTTCCTTGTCATCTCTCTCCACTCCAAGCCTTCCACCCTTGCTTAGCCTTTTGTCTTGCTCTACTACCATTAACTTTAAGTTGTGCACTCTTTTGTTAAAATGTGATTATCCTCTCTCCACATGACCTAAACGAACCACACCAGAAAAGCACATAAGTCTTGTAAAATTCATTTAACCCACAAACTAATGTACTTAAATTACAGTATACAGTAACTAATTATTTTCCATATTTATGTTTTAGCTCGTTTCTCTCCTGAAGACAAATATTCCAGACAACGAATAACAATCAAGAAACGTTTTGGATTACTACTGACTCAACAAGCTGAACCTATAAGTTAAAAATGTTCTTCTAGTTCTAATGAATAAATAATTGTAAGAATCATGTACTTATTTTCATTAATAACTAGCAGCATTCCACAGTTTTACATATCTAAGTCCTAATCCCCCATAAGAATATCAGGTTAAAAAGCAGTCTATTTTACTACCAATGCTTAATTTCAACAAAGTCCAGTAGTTTCGGCATGTGGTTTCGGGCACAAAATTAGGAGGCAGTGCTCTAGTTGTTAGCACATATGAGTAGTTGCTATTATCTATATTTTATGAAAAGTGGCTATAAGCACAAGAAGTGGGAAGTTTGGAAGTTTTGGAACTCTTATTAAAAAAAATAAAAACTAAATTCTTGGTGTTGCCAACAACTATAAAATATTTAAAAGCGATACTTCAAGAACCCTTGCCTACCTATTTTCCAGTAAAATATAACTTCCAAGCTCAGCTGGAACAAGAACTTCAAAGAGCTCCAAAAATCTATAATATTTCCTTAAATGTAGGTACCCTTGATGAAGGTTTTTTGATTTAATCATACCTTAAAAAAAACATTATACGCTAGTTGTTTCTACCTCCGTCCGTGATTATACGTTTCGAGGAATTTCAATGTTTTATATCTTTTTAACAAAGGTTATATGGCAGCACTAGTTTACGTCAACGAACTGCGAGTGAATGTGTCATGTCAAAATGGGAGTGAAAACTTGTAGAAAACAATGTGAAATTACTGTATTAAACAATAATTAATCTGCGTAATGACCTTATAATATCGTGTCCGAAATGTTTACCAAGAAATCCCATCAAGATGTAAAGAAATCGTCGGTAAAAATACAAGATTCTAAGAAGGACTCTGCCACCCGACTAAAACACTTAAAAATCGTATTAGGTGGGTTTGAATCTTTAATTAGAGTGTAAAAACGTGTTTAAAATACAATCTAGTATCTAATAAATAGTTATTGAACGCGTTTGTTACATATTTTCCACTACATATCATACATGCTAATTAGCTATATGTAACTGTAAAGTATGTACGTACATCAGTTATAAACTGTTTATTGTGTGAAGGAAATCCGCTTTTTGTTTCTTATTTGGTACTCATATTATTATGATACTAATTTAGTAATTTATTGTTCTTACATTTAAAAACGTTGTATTTACCACCATAGCTAATCATTGCCTTAAAGACAGACCGAAAGATAATGTAAACTTAGCTGAGATTAGAAACAATATTTTGTCATAAGTCATAACCAAACAAACTCACAGGGCATATCTAGTCGTGTCTTAGGGGTGTAAGTAGGCATACAGCTAGCTTGCCTTCGTTTATTGGGTTCCGTACCCAAAGGGTAAAAATTGGACCCTTTTATTAAGAATCAACTGCAAGTCTGTCTGTCACTATGCTGTATCTCATGAATAACGTGACCATATGTCCCGCTTTGGGCGGGATAGTCCCGCTTCAAACTGTGTGTCCCTCTGTCCCCGGCAAGGGAAGAAATGTCCCGCTTTCATATTTAAATAAAGTGTCCCTAAACATTGTGATAACTTTCGAGGAAATCAATGCAGAACCGAAGATCTATACCAATTTTAACTGTTGGAAACATGAAAAATTACTTGGAGTAGTTCTAAGAATGTTTGGTTAGAAGTTCCAAACTAACTTAACCCACTTTCCTGGGCTGGGTAACATCATTGCCGGCAATTAATTTGGTTCAAATATTACAACATTCTTTCGTTTTGTTGCAAAATCTAGCTCAACATTTCTTTGAACAAAATTCTATAGTTGTCCCGCTCTGTCTATAGAAAATTATGGTCACGTTACTCATGAACAGTTATAGCTAGACTCTTGAAATCACAGATGCTATAACAACAAATATTAAAAACAAAATATAATGGTATGGAACCCTTCGTGTGAGAGTCCAACTCGCACTTGGCCAGTTTTTTTAAATAACTATAACATGTTTCATTCTGTTTTCAGATCATTTTGACTTAGATGAATCTAAGAATTATTTTGAAAACAATTTCAGTCATGTATACTTCATACTGTATGATAATTTTATACAAGCTGAAAACAACCTACGGCAAAGAGGTAAGATTTTTTCAAACTTAATATATCTAATTTGCAAAAGTTAAAAATCTCTACAAATATTATGAATGCAAAAGTAACTCTGTCTGTCAGTTACGAAAACCATTGAACCAATTTTGGACATAGGCTCTTTTGTACCCTAGCCCAATCCTGGACTTATGCAGGTAAAATTTCACAGAGCAGCTAGTTTTATTCATGCCTAATAAATATTATTTGCCTTTGAAATACAATTTACATCATTGTTATAGCAACTTTTAATCCATTTTACCAATTAAGACGTTTGTTATTGATATATTCTTGAGCACTTTTAACAGACA
Source organism: Idaea aversata (assembly GCA_907269075.1). Classification (NCBI taxonomy): domain Eukaryota; kingdom Metazoa; phylum Arthropoda; class Insecta; order Lepidoptera; family Geometridae; genus Idaea; species Idaea aversata. The sequence continues at coordinate 6,426,465 of OU026100.1, forward strand.
CTGTCAAAAGTGTCCTGTTGCAAGTTAATACTTTAGTAACTAGTATATTTAAATATTACAAATACAGGATGAATTTTTTATGTGGGCCTTCAGGGCTATATCCTAAACTATAAGAGATAGCGAAAAATGCTGAAAGGAGTTGCGTGCCCGATTTTGACAAAAACTAAAACTACATCATTAGATTTTTTTAAAAGTCATTACCCTAGCCGGGAATCGAACCTGTTAATTTTGCAAAAAAATAATCATCCTATATTTTTATACCAATCGATAGTGTTGCTGATAGAGATCAATTCCTGGAAACAAACATAGTATGGCAAAATAAAGGAAATAGCTCATTTTAGTAATCTTCTGTAATTTTCATACAAACATCCCTGAAAAAAATGCAGTGAGGAGGTATGGCCAATGACGCAACAAACTGCTGCACTAAAAATATGAACTGTTTTTACAAATTTTATGTAAAGAACTTCATTTGGATTTTATTTTATAATATTTAGAATAATATCACTTGTCCTCTATGTCTCACACTATTGTTTTGCCAGAGACAGAAAGGTGTAAATTATAGAAAACTACAAAATTAAGCCATTTCCTTTATTTTGCCATACTATGTTTGTTTCCAGGAATTGATCTCTATCAGCAACACTATCGATTGGTATAAAAATATAGGTGATTATTTTTTTGCAAAATCAACAGGTTCGATTCCCGGCTAGGGTAATGACTTTTTCAAAAATCTAATAATGCAGTTTTAGTTTTTGTCAAAATCGGGCACGCAACTCCATTCAGCATTTTTCGCTATCTCTCATAGTTTAGGCCCACATAGCCCTGAAGGCCCACCTTAAAAAAATCACCCTGTATAATAGGATATATCTTAGCAGCCGTTTTCGGCTATACTATCTTTATTTCTGCAAATTTTGTTTACAAGTCTGACTTAACATTGTAAATGACATGACTTATATAACCTACTAGCTGCGCACCGCGGTTTCACCCGCGTATGCCCCGATCCCGTTTGAATATCAAAATGAAAAGTAGCCTATTGCCTTCCTCGATAAATGGACTATCCAACACAAAAAGAATTTATCAATATGAACCAGTAGTTGAGATTAGCACGTTCAAACAAACAAACTCTTCAGCTTTATAATATTAGTATATACTCGTATAGATTTTAGAAGTGAAAGTGTGAGCTTAGTTGCTACATGTAACGACTTCATTAACGTAGTTATAGAAGATATTTGATGGCAGTTTATTATTTTGTAAATAGTTAATATATTATTTTCTTGCTTTCAATATTAATAGAATAGAATAACTTTAGCAGATAAATAGATTACTCAAATAAACTTTAACTACCTCATTAAACATTTATTGTATAGATTTTCACTTATTTTTTTCTGTTTTTGCGGTACCAACAGAACTTCCGTTTCATCTTGGTGAGTTATGGTTGTTTAGACGTCATTTTGAATGCACTCTTGCCCTGGAGCACTAATTTTTATAAACAAATATGAGATGTCTAGGAGAATTTTTAATATAATATTCATGTTTTTATACTTACTACATTGTAATGTAAATACGAAAATCTTTAAAATATATTTTAGAAAAGGGTAGTAACATATTAGTTTGAAGATTGGCATTGTAAGTTGTCGCTTAGATTTTTTTTTTGCCTTGCCACCTTCCAAACCAATGACAATGTATAGAGGACATAATTGTATACAACAACTGCCATGTTACAAAAACTCATACCCTCTTATTCCAAAACGAGGTTTAAGGATAGTTTGCAATGTGAATTTAAACCTTAGATTTAGACACATATTTACTCGTGAACTATAGTCTAAACACTATCCCTATAGATTATACAGGGATAGTGTTTAGAAGAGCGGTGTTGGCTTAGTGGTAGATACCTCGACTTTCATTCTGAAGGTCGTGGGTTCGAATTCAGGCCGGCCGCGCACCAATGTATTTTTCTTAAGAAAAATTTATGTGCGCTAATTGACATTGCTCTTACGGTGAAGGAAAACATCGTGATGAAACCCGCGGCTTAGTTGGCTCCAGAAGTATTGACAAGTTCTCTCCTCTGGACATGGTCGACTAAGCTGAGAGGGTAGTAGGTGCTGGGCAAGCCTACTCCATCTTCACGCAAAAAGGACCCAATTAAAAAAAAGGGTCTAATCGCGGAAAACAGCCTGTTTACAAGTACAAGTACAAGTAGTGTTTAGACTATAGTTCACAAGTAAGTCTGTATCCAAATCTAAGGTTTAAATCCACATCTCGGACTATCCTTAAACCTCGTTTTGGAATAAGGTGGATAAAGTTTCAGGTTTGCCTGTTATTTGATTTTGAAAATGATGCTTTTTTTGTAACATGACATTTGATGGTAGTATTATTATGTCCTCTTTACATTGTCATATGTTTGAAATGTGATCAACAAAAAAAAATTCTGGTAGTTTACTATGCCAAAATGTTACAACTCCTTTCAAGTTTAAAACAAGTTTTCTTTAGTGTTGTGACTGCCTTTAGTTACTGCTGATCAGAGTAAAGTAAAAATAAATGTATTCAAAATATGATCTAAGACAGTTTAATGACAAAACAACTTTCTCTATACATCTCATTTTGTTATATATTTGATGTATGATTCATCTCATGATTCAGAAGTCTTACTAATCTTTATAGATGTGGTCATATTATCAGATAACATTCATTTATCTTTTTGACTGATTGATTTTAGATTTTAAACACATACTTTTTTTTTTTAATGTTATTTTAACTGTCGTGTGATGTGGGTCGAAACTTAGCATTTTATGTTGTTTTTATGAATGGAATAAGATTGGAAATTCAGCGTACATATTATAATTTGATTACTAGCTTTTACACGGGACTTTGTTCACATAAGTGTTCAATTTTCCAAATTCTTTTCTTAGAGGATGCCTACGTTATAATAGCTATATGTATGTATGCCAAATTGTAGCCTGATCTGTCTGTTGGTTTAAGCTGTGCGTTGATCAGTAAGTCAACCGGTCAAGACTTTGAATTTTATATATTCGGAAAACAGATGACACGAATTATTACTTCACACCACTTAAATTATTGGAAATTAAGACAATTAGGTCAGTTTTTCCAAAGGGCAATCTTGTATTAATATTTAGAACCCTGGGTGACCGAGATTTGTTCGGTTATTTCACGTTTTTTTACTTCGCCCCCGAAACCCCCACATACATAATTTCATGAAAATCGTTGGAGCCATTTCCGAGATCCTGATTACACATAAAAACAAGAATTGCTAACTATCTTCTGCATATAATCATCTTAATACAATTGCATTCATAATCAAGGGGCTATTAATTCATAATGAATGACTAATTCATAACATAATCTATTAAGATAAAATTATTTGCTTACCTCACCCACGAGGGCTTTCCAGATTTCATGGTATTTTTATGGGATATTTATATTAACAAACCAGCCTACCTAACTAGGGTATTTCATCTGCGTTAAAGCATGGTTCCATTTCAAAGTTAACCTTCATATTTTTAGTCCACAAAGCCGGTAGAGAAGAGCTAGAAGGCGCATTGTCCCTTCTAGAGAAAGTATTATGTCTACTGCCAGAGTTGATTGGAAGAAGATGGCAGTTGCACTCTTTGACGCGGATCTTCTCGAAGCTCCTACATAGTGGGAACTCACAGAAGCTAAGAGCTGAAGCAATTAGGTAACTAATAAAATACTTTTGGAAATTAATGCCTTTTATGTATCTTTTAAGAGTCAAAGTCAATTTTTTTATTTCTTTGGATGCTTAATACATTAAAATTTGTATAAAGACCTCTTAAAATCGTCTTAAAAACTAAGTTAGGATGTGTGCCTTCGGAACGCGCCCACCAATGAGAAGAAGGCACAAGAAACTCATGGGGTTTTTTTTTTCTTATCTTAATGAAATCTCTATTCCTTTGTCCAGGTACTTTTTGCTGTGGTATCAAGCGCTCGGTGACAATGCACCAGTGGAAGTACATAAGATGTTCGCGACTCTGGTTCCGGGCATGCCGGAGCCATGCATCACCGCCACGGGATCTCCCTTCAAACCAAAATCGCTTGACATAACTAACGCCTCTCAAGACTCCGGAGAATTCAGCATCGAAGATATCATGCATCACCCTAACTTTTCCACTGCCTCGGATAATGCGAAGAAAGTAGTAGTGGAACAGACACCGTCAGGCATTATGGGAAAGATTGTGAACGTGTCAGCTTCGATATTCCACGACACGAATGCTCTAAACCCTGTCCAGAGCGTCGATATACAGCCGCTTCTACCACCGAGTGCAAGTGAGAAAGCAGTTGAAAATGAAACTAAATACTTCTTCGAAATATTGCTCGACGGTATGGCGGCGTCTGTAACCAAAATTCACTGGCGCGACAGGTCCCATGGCAAGGCGATGAGATGCTTCGCGTTTCTACTAGAAAAGTTCAAGCTGTATTATCTACCTGTAATTTGCCCACAATTCAACAGTAAAAACTCGCTGTACAAGCCTAACCTTGGTGAGTACAAATAGATCTAAAAAAGTCAATTTTGTCATATATTTGTTATACTTAGTTCTGTAATTCTATTAGGCGTCAATGTAACCTTGAGGCTTTACCACGTCAAATGATTCCAGAACTACCCGTCCAACACAACATCCTGGAAGACGACTATGTTATTTGCCGAGTGACTCTAATCAAGTGGGTGGCGAGTTACGCTCACTTCATGAAGAAGCATGGCAGCGACGGTGGGCAGCCTTCGTCGTTGACCAGCGCAGGGTCCCACCTTCCGCATTCGGGCACTCCGACACCGGCGACATCTTTACATCATGAGGAAGAGACTTCCTTTACCGTTGCACATCCGTCTGACTCCAGCAGGGCCTCGTCACATGATTCCGCCTCTAACACGCCTCATCCTAGTTTGGAATCAGGTTAGTATCAAACATATCAATCAAAGAAAATAAGACCATTAAATAAATATTGCCGGACATTCCACACATCGCCATCTAGCCCCAAGCTAAGTAACTAGACTTGTGTTATGGGTGCTAGAAAACGGATATTCCACTTATATACATACTTTTCTTTTTTAAATATCTAATTTAAATAAATTACGTATCACGTTGTTTGTGCGCGATGGACTTTTAATCAAATTTGCACACCGTGTGCAGTTTGATCTAACTTGAAAGATAGGATAGCTTACATCTTAATTTTTTCCGATATTCCCACGGCATCGGGAGTTACGCGGGTGAAACCGCGGAGCACAGCTAGTATACTTATAAAACATAGAGAAACAACCAGACCACAGACCAATATCTAAGCATAAATTCTTGTCTGAGGCGGGAATCGAACCCTGTGTTTGGCAGTCCGGCATGGTGATCATTGTGCCAACTGCGTCGTTTAACCATTGTTTACTATCTAACTGCGTCCCACGGTTGCACATATTATTATCCTGGAAAAAAATAGCTAACAATAGCTATCTACATATTTATCTGTTTCAGCCTAAAGAAGTAACAAACAACACTTACAAGGTTTCATATCTGTTAAGGTAAACTATTTTGTATTATCAACTTATGTCGCCAGGTTCCGGAGTATTTGAAGAGCTGAGTTCTGAGCAAGTAGTTCGCGATGTCCTGTGTTGTTCGTCGCGCGAGCACGTGGACTTCACGATCGAAGTGCTGCGGCAGGCGTTCCTGTTGCCTTTCTCACAGGCGGCCGCGATCAGACGTGTCATCGCACTTTACAAGGACTGGATACAAATGAATGTTAGTATATTAACGTAATATTTTATCAACTGTGGATTGCCTCCACAAAAAGTTACTGGCTTGATTTCATTTATTTTATATTCATAGGAAAACATACCGTGATACAACTAAAAATAAAGAGCAAGATAAAACAAAACACCATTTACATCTTTTCGCATATAAATTTCCGTCTAAGAACAATTTATCCACCACCAGTTGCCTTTGAAATGTCTAGTATTATTTATTTTGTGTGTTATTAGGTCGCTGAAGTACCGCCTTTCTTGATTGAGAACACCTACGAGCAGCAGATGGGTGGAGGCGGGGGCGAGCCGGCCGCGCCCCCGCGGCGCCTGCGCAACGACTCCTATCTGGGGGCTGTCAATAGGGACATCATGGTGCGCGCCGGCATGCAGGTACATTACCTACTAAACGTATTCTTATGTTTGTTTACATACGAAATTCTACGAATTTGTGTGTGGGCGCGAACGTGCGTCCGCTTTGTGCGTCACGCAAAAATAATAAATTTATTTCGGTTGAATGTGGTACGAAGATGGCTCAATGGCATCTAGAATAGTATGAGATACGCGCAAACTAATAAATCTATATATTGTCGTATAAAGAAGGCTATCTAAAATAGCAAATGAACTAGATTTATCCCAATATGACATTAGGATTTAAGCTGTTGACAACACGTTCAGCTACTGCATAACTAATAGCGGTAGATTAGATAACTCACCATAAAAGAGTTTTAATTACTACTAGCTTTTAACTGCGACTTCGTGCGCGTAGAAGTCGAAAATGGTTCTAATAGAATTGGACCAAGGAATCACGTTGTCCCATACAAACCCCCCCCTTTTTTCCACTGAGAAGAAGTAGAATTTCGGAAAAATCCTTTCTTGTCGGATGTCTACGTCATACAAAGAACACACCCTCCAAGTTACAGGTCTCTACGATCAGCGGTTTAGGCTGTGCGTTGATTCGTCAGTCAGTCATTCAGGACAAAGCATGTTATATGTATAGATATTATATCATTATTCTTGTGTCATCTGTTTCAGAATGTGCTTCAAATATTCATGACTCAAGCAGCGAACGTGTTCCTAGCGTCGCATTCACCGGTGGCGCCGCCCGGCGGACTCGGACAACAACAGTTGCTGGAGGAACAGACAGACACCTGCAAGCGGGTGCTCAACATATACAGATACATGGTCATGCATGTTGCTATGGACGCCAACTCTTGGTCAGTATACTAAAATCAACTTCATTCAGTCTATATCAGTAAGAAATTATTTAAGTTGATTTCTGAATAATCTGTTTGTTCACAGGGAACAATTGTTGCTAGTTTTACTCCAGATTACGTCGTTGGTACTCACGAAGGTACCTCCCAAACGGAAACAAGACACATTAGGTAGATCTTCTCACACAAATTTTCAACTTTTGATTAGTTGTTCTTCGGAATTTAATAAGAACGAGATGTTTCAGGTGGATTTTTAGCGCCAGCGCTGTTTCAAACATTGATTGTGACATGGATTAAAGCGAATTTGAACGTCGCCGTGAAACCGGAACTTTGGCAGAGTTTCATGGAGCTCCTCACCCGGCTCACTCATTGGGAAGACCTTATAAAGGAATGGGCGGTAAGCGCAGACCACATTTAGCTTCGATCAATCTCACAGTCTTACAAAGTACCAGCTAGGAACAATATCGCAAATATTTTATCGAGTTATGTCGCCGCTGGCATCGTAAACTATTAATTGCGTGTAATATTATTGACTATCTTTTGCCGGCGACTTCGTCCCCGTACAATTGGTAGATTGTACCAAGGAATCACCCTATCCCATACAAACTTTTCCCTCGTTTTTCACCCCCTAAGGGATAGAATTTTGGAAAATCGGATGCCTACGTCATAAAAGAACACATCCTCCAAGTTTATGGTCTCTACGATCAGCGGTTTAGGCTGTGCGTTGGCCCGTCAGTCAGGACAAAGCATTTTATATGTATAGATTGGTGAATATTTCAGAAAACAATGGAGACGTTGACACGCGTGCTTGCGCGGCACGTGTACTCGCTAGACCTGTCGGAGGCGGCGGCGACGGTTGGAGCGGGCGGAGAGCGCGGCGCGGCGCGAGGTGGCCGGCGCGGTCAACTCTCCGCCCAGCCGCTACCCCGGCCCACGCCGCTGATGCATTCCATCGCCGCACACGTCACCGACCGCGATGCAAGGACACCCGGTCAGTACTCACCAAAAACAACTTATTACTCAGACAAATAAAAATGCTTATAACTTTCAACGGATTTTCACGAAATACAGCTAAGATTATAACGTGTCTTTCCGAGGAGTTAGACTGAACAAGTTGTCACTCGGAGTAGAAACATTATAATGAAGCCAGACCGCTAACTATATTATTAAAAGTAATAATATTGGAGACTCACCTTACTGTAGGATAATGAATAGGTTCCTAAAAGTATACACAAAAGAAAAAAAAGTTGACAAAAATCATGATCAATGAAAACTAAATCAATAAACTAAATCAATAGATAACAAAACATTTAATAATTTATACTTTGACATCAAATTTTTATTTTTACTTATATTAATGTATTTATTTATGTAACACAATTTTCTCGTAATTTATATGGATCAAAATATCTGAAATAAACGAATTTTAATTTTATTTTAATTTTTAATTCAAACCAGTAGAATAAAAATACTACGTTACAACATTTGGCTTCCCTAAATCTCTCTCTGTTAGCATTTTTTTTAAACATCAACATCGATTACATTGGGAAGTAATAGGGTTTGTTTATAATTGTGTCGTTACAGGTAAATCTCCGAAGACAGGACAAGAGATACACCCACGAAAGGAAGCAGGCAGTTCGCGGCGACAGTTGACGCGGTGTCGGAGTGACCCACATCTCTCTAAACAATCACTTACCAATACTGGTAGGTAAAACCTGTCTAATTCTTACTTATACTTACACACATTTTAATTCTGGTTACATTCTTATTGTTATTTTCAGAAGAAACCAAAGAACCCGTCAGAAACAAGTCCCAAAGAAGATGGTATTCGCTGGAATCACTCCGAAACTCAACGCATCACGACGAAAGGGACTCTGCTAGTGGTATGTTCCTTCCTCAATAGACTTAAACGGTTTTTATGTTATATATATTGTTACTAATATTATTGCTTGTTTTACCAGGATCCCGTTCGCCGTCTCCGGCGCCCTCTAGCGGCGTTGAAAGCAGTTCTATCAAAGACTCTCCTTTGCAAATCGATTTGGCCGATGGGGGTAATGTTGGTGAGTAAATTACTGGATTCAGACAAACAGACCTACTTGACATATTTTCAGCCCATTGGGGTTAACCTAATCGCTACATTGTATAAAACAAAGTCGCTTCCCGTTGTCTGTTTTTCCCTACGTATGCTTAGATTGTTAAAACTACGGAACGGATTTTGATGTGGTTTCTACAATAGATAGAGTGATTCAAGAGGAAGGTTTTAGTACCTATATAAAACAAAACTATGATGAAGTTGCGGGCAAGTACAAGTGCAAATATAATTATTACTTCACAATGGCTATTTGCACCATAAGTAATGCGTATTTGTGTGTAGAGTGGTCTGAGAGCGAGGGCGGTGGCGGCCGCGGTGGAGCAGGCATTGGCGTGGTGATGGGCGGTCGGGCTCGCGGCTGGCTGCCCGACGTGGCGGCGGCGCTGTGGCGGCGCATGCTGGCCGCGCTCGGCGACCCCAACCATCTGCGGGACCCTCATGCGCACGCCACGCTTTACAACTACCTCATACATCTCAACTCTACGCTACTCAAGGTACGTAACACGTCCATCTGCTGCGTGCAGAAGTACGAGTTTCTTTGGACGTGATAACGTCTATAAATTAATGAACACCGGCAGCTCAAAAAAGTGTCATCGCTCACGTTCCGTTATTGACAAGGTAACCATAGCAATAATCAGTCACGTTTCGAGAACGCGAGTTATTGACAAGGTAACTATAGCAACGATAATACGTTGCTATGGTTACCATCAATGTTTTCTTATGAAGTTAACACGTAAAATTTTTGCCCGTACACCGACTTTACAGACAATCAATTTATTACTATTGTGTTCGCGTTAATGTGGGAATTGTATAAACGTTCCCTAGCGAACCCTACGGATAAAATTTCGTCATTTATGTAAACGTGACGTTTGCTTTATGAAAAAACTCGCACTACGGGTTCAGTTATTACCATAATTTCCACATAATCTCAGTCATAAAAATATTGTGAATGCAAGACGTTGTTTGTGTATTGGTATGAAGACTCGGTATGTATAAAGTCCGATCTCGGACTTATGCAGTTGAACCCGCCGGGTGTAACTAGTCGAAAATGAAATCATAGAGTAGGCACTGAAAACTTACTCTCCAAAGGCATTTAAACAAAGAGCGACCATGCTACAATGCAGTAAAATAATACAATGCAGTTAAGTATCGCTCTAACTACATGCACAAATGGAAGAGGATATTGTATGATTGTGATTCAATTGACTCACGCTAAACAAGCCGCTTATCATCATCACGCACATACCTCTTAGCTAAACCTCTGAAAACAAGACAGATCGCAAGACAAAGAAATTGGTAAGCGCACTTGAACGGTATTCAAGGGATGCGAGTTCGAGTCTCGTCTCAGTCGCAATTTTTTAAGGCGCATTTTTCCATAAAAAATATTTTAAGACAAAGAAATTTAAAAAAAAATCTCCCGCTTAAGAGTTGTATATTCCAAAATCCTATCTTATCAGATGCCTACAACATATAAGCTATCTGTAATTTAAATTTTAGCCTGATTCATCAATTGGCTATGCGTTTATATATCAGTTACTCAGTCCGTCAGTCAGGACTTAAAATTTTATATTTATAGACTAGCAACCCGCCCCGGCTTCGCACGGCTATATTATGCATGTATTATACATATAAACCTTCCTCTTGATTCACTCTATCTATTAAAAAAAACCCATCAAAATCCGTTGCGTAGTTTTAAAGATTTAAATATAATAGGGACAGAAAAAGTGACTTTGTTTTATACTATGTAGTGATTAACTAGCTGTCCCGGCAAACGTTGTTTTGCCATTTACAAAAAAAAACTGAAGGAAACAAAATAAAATAATAGCCGATTCTCAGACCTACTGAATATTATGCATATAAAATTTCATAAAAATCGGTCAAGCCCTTTCGGAGGAGTATGGTAACTAACATTGTGACACAAGAATTTTATATATTAGATGAAACTAACGAATTCGTATCAACAAAAGGTTTTGGGATATATATTTTTTATTATTAATTACATTTAATGCGTACCACATTCAAATGAAGTTCATTTACCCGCCTACGTACGCCAAAACAAATATTACATAGACGACGTATTTAGTAAGTTCAAATTGAACCGGTACCGTGAATAAACACTTACGCAACTATAGCGTTTTTTGAATAAACACCGAGTAGCAAAAGTATTGAAATTTTTGTTTTATTTAGTAGAAAGAGGTACAATACTTTTGGTGACAACTGTAATGATGATGTATGTGTTGGCCATCTGTTATTTATCACAAATATCCTAGGTACCAATATTATCAGTCGATATCTTAATGCGTGACAGATGGCTGTAAAAATAAAAAATACAGATTCATCTCTTTGAGTCATTGTTATTGTTTTCATAAAAATAGGGCTATATTTGAAAAGAACAATCGAGTGTTGGATCGCAGTGAAAACGGTTAATTGAATGATATTGAAATTGTGCGCGACGTTTTCCAACTCTAAAGTTTTTAAAGAATGCACATGCGAAAGAAGAGCAGGAAAAAGAAGGTTTTTGAAGAAACTAAGGAAATATCAGGTGCTTTTTCCTAAATTTTTTTAGTAAATTGTGGGTACTTTAGTTTCAAATTTTAAAATAAAAAATTGCCTTTTCTAGTAAACAGTGTGCAATGAATAATCAAATCTCAAGACGTTTCTCCAATAAAGTTAAAAATCTACATATGGAATTAAATAATAATAATTTGAAATGTGATATTTCCACGGTAAATTAGTCGATAGTTTCTTTGCTTGATTTCCTTTCGACGTGTAAGATAGTATGGTTTCGAAGACAGCCGAAGGGGTTATATTTTTGTCTATAGTTTTCCACTGTTTTTACGTGAATATAGTGCATTGTTCTATATTCTTATTGGTGATCGTACAATGATAAAACAAAGTAGATTATTTATTGAGATAAATTCAAAATTCCTACCTAGAATGTATGTTACAGCATTCTTTCATCTTATCTAAATTGTAATTTGAATCGCTTCAAACTCCGATTTTATGCGCTTAGTGCGTTGTGTAGGTATTATTGCAATTACTAAGATTATCGTGATTTATAGTCATAAAATGTTGAAATATTTTGTTCTTAGCAAACTTTTTTCTGGAAAACCCTATGTACGACTTTAGATTCTAAGACATGCTTTGTATTTCCACAACCGTTAGATGTTAATGTTTAATATCGTTTTACAGATAAGTGCAAATCAGAGTCTCAATGGCAACACGGAGATTCACGTCCCATTCAACCTGGTGGCGGGATGGTGTCTGGAAGCGGAAGCACTACCACCCTCTCACAGGTTTGTTATTCTATAGACAGACTAGGGTCCGTATTAATAAACCGAACTCAATATCGATTTCAATCTTGAGTTTGCTCTTGAGTTGTTGCGCTGATTAATTAACCTATCTTAAGACGCGATTAAAGAGCGACGTATCACTTGAGTCATACTGTATTAATAAATCAAACTCAGCTCTCAAGATATGTCTCAAGATGTAGTTTCGTGAACTCAAGTCTGATTGCGGGTCATACAAATCTTACATTTTTTAAATATTTTTACATTAAAAAGAAGTTGACAGCAAAATATGACGACACTACCTACCATAGGGTAAGAACATATCATTCAAGGTAAGAACAAAGCGTTACTGTCATTCAAGATCAGTCTCAAATCTCAAGAGCGATATCAGCCTGGTTAAAACTTGAGTTTTATCTATTAATTAACGCCTAACTTAAGATAGTGATCACATCTCAAGACTCACTCGATTGATACGCACTCAAGATCGATATTGAGAGCGATTTATTAATACGGGCCTAGCTATTGCCCGCGACTTCGTCCGCGTTAAATTCGAACATGGTTTTGATAGGACTAGACCAAGGAATCACGTGGTCACATAAAAACTTTGCCTCCCAATTTCGGAAAATCCTTTCTTATCGAATGCCTACAAAGAAAACACCTTCTAAGTTTCAGATCTCTATGATCAGCGGTTTAGGCTGTGCGTTGATCCGTCAGTCATTTATTCAGGAAGCATTTTATATGTAGAGATAGATCACAATAACACATTTGTCACAAGGGTTCTTTCTGTCAGGATGGGCTTGTAAACCCTCCAGAGAAATAGGCTGAGCTTGAGATAACGATAGCTTGAGATAACGATAGAAAATCACGTCGTTTGACTCTAAAATTCGCCCAAACTTTTGATGTTAGAAACTTATACTCCTCCTAAAGTTAGAGGAAATAAATCTACATGTGTATTTACATATGTATTTTTCGTATTACAAGTTAAGCTTTTGGGTATTGTATGTTATTAGAGCCGGAAAGTTGCTTGCATTGCGTCTGCTGTGCGAGTCGACGCAAGCGCAGGGTCCGGGCGCGCCTTCCTCTTGCAACAATCGCTTGCACTTGGCGCATTTACATCTTTACCAAAGAGCGTTGCATCATGGTGAGTTTTGCCACAGAATACTAAATGATTTACACGTATATTATAAAAACCAATATTATAAAGACTTTGCGTATAATTTGTATAATTACCAATATGTATTTGTTGTTAGGTCTAACGGGCGAAGATCGTTCAGTAGTGGATGTACTGGTGGAGCACGCGGCGCCGCGGTACCTCTCGCTCGCTCTCGAAGGATACTCGCTGCTGCTACTTGACTTCGTTCACGCCTCTACTGTTGTACTTAACTCATCCGATATGGGACCATCTGTAAGTTTTGTTATTTTAAGGAATGATTCTCATTAGACCGGGCCGTGTATGAAGCGGGTACGTGCTGCACGTTTATATTACACCGGGTTATCAGCTGCCAAAGGGACGGGGCGGATCCGTGGAGTAGACGGGCGTCGTTCGGGCACGGACGGGACACGGATCATGCACGATGTAATATAGATTTGTCTTACGAAAAATGTTTGTGCGCTTATTGATATTGCTCTTACGGTGAAGGAAAACATTGTGATGAAACCCGCGGCTTAGTTGGTTCCAGACGCATAGACAAGTTTTTTCTTCTGGACACGGTCTACTAAGTTGAGAGGATAGCTGGGCAAGCCAACTCTATCCTTACGCAAAAAAGACTAATAAAGAGGTCTAGTTGCGGAAAACAGCTTGTATACATGTACAACCCTCGATGTAATATAGGGGTGTTTAAGATTGACGTGTGTAACGCGGCTTTTTACCCGCTTATTTATTTATTACAATTAGCTTTTTACCCACTTATTTATTTAATCTTTATTTATTAATTTTCATATAATAATAAATAATTTATTTCAGGCTACAAAAGCCCATAGACATACCTTATAGATTTTATAATAATAATTGAATGTGTTGAACTATGTTAGTAGCACTTCCATTACATACACTTTCGTCTTAATTTGTTTGTAATATTTCGCCCGTCAACACTGAAACGTAAACAACGAAGTATTAAACCGTATTAAATGTGACAGTGCCCTCGAACTGCTGCGGTGACATTCCTGGGATCACTACTGGCGTTGCCCGACGAACTGATGAACGCCCCGATGCTGCAACCCTACCCGCATCAGTACAACACCGTCTCTTGTCCCGATCTTAAGGTAAACATTCTGTTATACTATTGACATTACATTTATGAAAATATACTGCTTATTATGAACAAAAATGTGTCTTACAAAAATACCATTTATTTCTAGATGACGCCGCCGCTAATGTTTTTCCTTGCATTTCCTTGCAGTCGGGTAAAAACATTAGCAGTTATGTTTTTCTCGCCGATCTTTGTATGTTTGTAATATTCTTTATTCCCTCATAATCTTCCAAACCACTCGATGGATTTCTTTATTACCTTACAGCTGACGCAATTTAGAATGAGTTTCATGTTGTTTCAATGTTCGGCTCCTATGAAAAACGGTATTTGATTCCTATTTTTTTTCTAGTTTTTAAGTATCCTATCAATTGCTTTGTCTGAGTCTGAATGACGCTGTGTGCTATTTTATTGATCTTACACTATTTATTAAATTCAGTTTCATGACAATCATTGTTGTCTCAATGCTGGGGAAAGGCCTCCCTAAGATCATTTCAAGCATTTCGGTCATGGGCTAGGTTTAGCAAGTCTTGCCGATGGAGTCACAGAAGTCCTGCGCAAGCATACCTGTACTCCGTCGGACCTCGACTGTTGGCGGTACACCGATGGGTTTTTAGTGGGTAACCCTCCGGCCGCCTACCATCCTCAGGCTGGAGGCAGCCCCACATACCTCCGTCGCCCCCTCCCACCTCAGGGTGACGGGAGGATGCAATGATGCATTTTCCCATCGAAAAAAAATAAAAAGGATTAGCAAGTCTTAACAATTTAACTATATTTTATTAAATGTATCTGACCAATTAGTTGTTTATACAGGAGCACGTACTGAACATAGTAGTCCGCGTGTGCCGGCGCGAGGGGAGCGCGGTGGCTCGCTGCGCCGGCGCATGCGCGCTGTCCGCGCACGTCGTCGACATACTCGCCACGAGGCAGGTCGTCGACCGGCTGCCGAACTACGTCACTTGCCTACTACAGATGTTGATGGTAAACTTACACTATTTATATCAATTAATTTTCTAAATTATTATCTGAAACGCGATCACCGACCCTTAATTCTTAAAGAAGATCCTTAGTTCGTAAAGTAGTTGTGATCCTTAAATTTAACTTGTGACGTAACTGACTTTGGATCGCGCTTACATGATAATATGTAAGCGCGATCCAAAATCGCAAATGCAATTTTTGGAGATGCGTTTTTTACTAAATAGATCTTATTAATGCAAAAGAGCACGTAATATTGCCGCCTGCTCCCATTAACTGTCTTGGATCAAAATATCAAAATATGTTTGAGGAACAAATTAGTGGTATTTGACGTGATGCAGCTATTCATGCATATATTATCTTCTGTCTAAAGTAAGGCTCGGTCAGACGGAACGCGTATTTCTGTGCTTAAAATTCGCGGAATATCATTAAGAGTAGGTATTGTTATATTACTCGTAGCTCCGCGTTAGAATAACGCTTTGTTGCCCGTGAAAGTGAACCGAGCCTTATCATTTTTGACAAGTGATTCACTTACCTCAAAACAAAGTAATGTGTCGTGTGAACAAAAAGAGAAAGGTAAAAACCTTTCTCTCTGATAACAATAGCCGAAATTACATGTTATCCTCATGAATATTAAATTGTTAAATATGTACTTTTGTAGATGAAAAACAAGACTATAGCTAAAGTGGTGAGCGACTGTGTGCTGGTGCTGGCAGACTACACCGACCGGATCGTTGAACTTTATCCGGGATTAGCTGGTAAGACAATATATTTATAATATATCGGGATAAATAGCTAATGTGTCCGCCTATTAAACATACATACACACACACAGAAACTTTCACATTTATAATATTGGTAGGATAATAATAAACATTGCAGGACATTACACACATCGCCATCTAGCCCCAAGCTAAGTAACTAGACTTGTGTTATGGGTGTTACACAACGGATATACTACTTATATACTTTTCTTTTGTAAATATATACTTATAATACATAGAAAAAACCAGACCACAGACAAATATCCAAGCATAGATACTTGTCTGAGGCGGGAATCGAACCCGCAACCCTGTGTTTGGCAGTCCGGCATGATGACCATTGTGCCAACTGGGTTGTCATTTAAAAATGCTGAACAAATGTCCGTGTAGTTTTGATTTATGCCTCGTCCACGCCTCGGTCTGGCACGGCCCAGTACAAAAAAGTCAAACTAACCAGCAGTAAACCCCTGATCATCCATAAAAAAATATCTATAGACTGGTGAACTGCACCTGCATTTTTTTCCGTAGAGCGGACATTTGAATGGTAGGTACTACTGGCAAAGGGCCTATAAATCATCCTCTTGTCTAGATGACGATGTTTGCTGTTGCTTACGTAACAAATCCGAGCTTCGCCTACGCGCTGTCATTTTCGTACCAATACTTAGTAACTAACGTTAATTTTGCAGGTAAAATAATAAAATGGATATGTGCGTGTTTGGGTCAAATATCGTCGAGTAGCAGTCGTGACTCCATCAAGCCGCTGGCCGGCTCCCTGCTGTTGTGCCTGGCCGAGTTTGCTGTCAGGTGCGGACCCCAGTACTTGATGCAAGAGAAGGACGGCGACCAGACACTCTTACTTATTATATTTAAGGTAAACAAGATGCATATGAATAATTATTATTAATTGTACGTACAAGTATTAGTATACTTAAGGTTGAATGTTTCGTATCGCTAAGCAAAGTATTCCGCTAGATGGCGCTTGTTTTCCCCGAAAGTATATTTTTATTTTATTTTGCTATAATTGACGTGGAATTAAAGTATTTGTATATATGTTGCCTGTTTTCTAGTTTGCTCTGAACATATTTCAAACATAATTTAATTTTTTGGAAGTCACATTTTAATGTATTTCCAAAGTACAATTTTTAACTCTTGTCACGATATAAATGACACGCACACATACAAAACAATAAACTGTAGCAACTATAGACTATATTTGACGTAGTCCTACAGATACCGATTGGTGTAGTCATTTAGAGCGGCGGGGTAGTGTTCTGAAGAGCCCCGGTTCAAATCTCGATACAAATATTTTTTTTTTATGAAAATATATTTTTGAATACATTTTCAAAAACAGGATCAATTTTATGGTAGGTACTGTTAGTAATCATTTTTTTTTAAACTAGGACGAATTCTGAACTATGCAAATTGTACTAGGTCTGAATGAAAAGAGAAAAATAAAGACAAAGTAATGTACAAAAAGATTTATTTATTTAAAATTAGTTCTATCTTATCTTATATCGCGGGCTGACATAGCCAGCAACACTTCGACCCCTTGGGATCGATTAACGCAGCGATCCCACTAAGAGGAAAAATCCTATGTTCCTCGAATGTAGTAGCCCTTCACTGATTTCCCACTCTTGCGTGTGTTTCTTATCAACGTAATCCTTTACGGCCTTTGTGATTGTGCATGCTGGCAGGCCCGTACATGGTTCTGGTCCAAGCATAGCACTTGCCGATCCTGTTCTTGCAGCTCATCAGCCTTCTCATTTCCTGCTATTCCTTCATGGCCTGGGACCCAGAGTAGTCGTAGTTTGTTCCTACGGCCCAACTTGTGTTTAATAATTCAATCACTTACAAGACACTAAAATTTCCTCAAGGTTTATTTTCAGTAGGTGCTCAGATGGATGACACTTTAAACACAATAGTAGGAATATAATAAATGATTATAATATTTTATTTTTGGTTTTTCTATTTATTGACTACTTGACATCTCTGTTGACTCTCCGTTACCTAGGTAACAAGCGCGCATCTAGTGCGAGGCAAAGTATCGACTGGGTGTATGTTGCCAGTGTGTACAACAAACAGTACCAAAAAAACAACAAGACTGCTTGGTTTTTTTTCTCGCGAATTACTATACTTCATTTATATTTTATTATATTTTTATACTATTAATTAAATGCAAACAAGTATAAATGTTTATTTATTTATTATATACGTAAAGTGATCATTTGATAAGTCTATCAAAATAACGTATAATTCAAGTATCAAAAGTGACGCGACAGTGCGAAAAGTTACATAAAATCTTGCAGGTGTAGGTCTGGCAGCACTGAGTTGAATATCATGCAATTGAAAATATTTTGATTTTTATTAGACAGATTAGACGGAGAGGCAACGTCGCCCTTATCCAGCAAACTGTATTGCGGCTCTGCTCTAGCGTAATTGCGTGTTCCTGCTTCCACACACAACGCGACAACGTCGCGTGTTTCCACACATCTATGCGTCACTTACACTATGACCATACGTCAATATAACCACTACATACGTAAAATTGGTCTCTTTTTTCACGCTGAAACAGAGTACTTCCTGGATGTTAAACAGTGATATTTTTGGTCTGCCCCTACAATAGCTTAAATTAGGCCTACTTTAAGTCATAATAAGTTAAATATCTCAGTATAAAACGTAGGAATCTCTAAAACATTTAGTAGGGAAAACGTATAACCTTAAGTATAGTGAGTTTAGCTATAATGAAATAAACTTCAAACTCGCAGAATGTTACGTGTTGGACTGGATTTGGCATCTACATTTATAGAAATTAAAAAAAATGGTACAAAATTATAAAATGTGTAAATAAATATAAAATCAATAACTAAAAAAACAAAAAGTAATACTATTAATACTCGGAATGGACTAGCAAAGAAGAAGACGAGTATAAATCCTATTAATATTATAAATGTTAATGTTTGTTTTGTTTGTTATCTCTTTACTAAAAAAAACTACGGAACTAACACAGGCTACTTTTAGCCCGATATTCTCCCTAGATAGGGACTTCGGGTGTAACTGCCGGATGCTGTTAGTTTTTACAATAGTTTACCTACAACACGTCACTTTCTAATGCACAGCTAATAAAATTTATTGAAGTTAGTAGATATAAATCTAAAACACTTCTTTCTATTTTACAAATATTAAAACATGTTTTTTAGGTAATTAAGTAGTCTTTATTCAAAACAGTATCACAAATTCGTTAAAAAAACAACATACAAAAATAACAAAACGGTGTAGTAAAACCTACACATATTTCAACAAATACATAAACGTGTCAACGTTTCCGTAAAGACGGAATATCGTCGCTTCCCGTTTTAGATACAAAATAATCGAGTTAGAAGTACACACAACACTGTCTGAAAATATTAGGAATAACTATTTTTAGACAGTGTTGAGTATTTGATTGACTACAGTTTTGGGCGTACATAGAAGTTAGCGATAAAGAATCGAAATCAATAACCCACCCTATCATATTTGCTCCAGTCAGTCGCTGATACGGTCCGAAATGGACGCTTTATTGCTTACGACGCATGCGCATGCGTCGTAAGCAATAAAGCCGCATATTTAGTACGCTAGTAAGCACTAACCATTCAGTGGCTGTTCAGCTAATTTGGATCGCAGCCTTCATATTTGAAAATGACTGAAAAAACATCAGCGACTTACTGGAGCAAAGTAAGCTAGTGTTATTTTTTTTAAAACAATAGTTTTCTTTATCAGAAAACCGAGTGGCTGTTTTTACACTCTTGATCTGTCGCTGTTAACTATACTTGAGTTACTAAAGTATCTTTACCTATGTACGATGACCAACAAAACGTTCGAATCGATCTCTAACTTCCTTTACTGTTGCTGATGTTCAACATGCTCCTGTGGCTGGAAACCGTGCTCGTCAGCGGTGAAAGTGACAGTGTAGATCAAACCGTCGGTACCAACGTACTTGTAGCTGCCGGACACTTCGATAGCTTTGTGGTCTTCGCTTATCTGCTTGAGTGTGCCTTTCTCTTGGCGCGCGGTACCGTCGCTGGTTTCGAAGCTGGAGAAAAAACTTAGGAAGTTAGAAGACTGTTAGGCAGAATGGGTCTCGAAAATATTATATATATTTATCGGAATTGAAAAGGTTTAGTTAAATTTTAAATGTGCCAGAACTTCCATCGGTCTTCCGCTGAAGTCAGGCCAAAACTTAAAGAGGTATAATCTATACATATAAAATGATTTGTCCTGAATGACTGACTGATGGATCAACGCACAGCCTAAACCGCTGATCGTAGAGATCTGAAACTTGAAGGGTGTGTTATTGTATGACGGAGGCATCCGATAAGAAAGTATTTTCCGAAATTGTACCCTTAGGGTGTGTGAAAAAGGGGGGCAAAGTTTGTATGGCACATTGTGATTCCTTGGTCCAATCCTATTAAAACCATTATCAACTTTTACGCGGACGAAGTCGCAGAGAAATAGTACATTGCGATACAAGTGTGGAAAGTTGATCATCCCATAGAGGCGGTTTATTACGCGCGAGCGGAACGCGAGCGTGGCAAAAGCCGAGATGGAATGATCAATGCACACGTGTATCGTACGACGTTTTTTATCACAGTTGCGAATAAAAAAAGACTTGTTAAAATAATAAAAAGTTTTTAAGAATTTTAGGTTATGTTTACTTACTATTTTTTGTTAATTACACTCCCGAAAGGCTAGGCAAAAGACTTTTAACCTATACAGCCTCGTCTGACATAGGTATAATATTTTTTTTAGGGTTTTTTTCATTTGTTTGTGCGTCGGCGACGACGGTTAAAAACAGAATATAATACATTTATGTACCTAAAGAAAAAACAAAACTCAATTTTTAAATATTTTCAAAGACGTCATCACGTAAAATTATCATTCGTTATCAGACTTTAGAGACAACCTTTTGAAAAGAAGAAAAAACCACCAACAAAGAGTTTTAAGCCAGCAAGGCTTAAAAACTCTTTGGTGGTACCTTTTTTCTATACCTACATCAAAACAGTATAACCCAGATAAATTGAGAATGTTTCATCTACCTAATATGTCATTAGCAGTAAGATACGTATTTGACTTATCGGGATAACGTATTATTTTAGCACTAGTTGGATTTTTTTTATCGCACGCGTGTATAATACGTTGCATTATGAGCCTAAAAGCGGTTTAATAAGATCCACTTTATAAGCAACTGTGATAAAAAGGTAGTAACGAATAATGTTTTCCTTAAAAGAGGAGTGTTATTCTCTTATCAAAACTTACTCAAAGTCATATCCTTCGGGGTGGACGTTCAAATCCTGCTTCAGGATGTAAACTGGATGCTGTTCCTGTTGGTGTTGTGGAGCCGCCAGAGCCACTGCCAACAGGGCAAGGGAAACCAACACCTGCGCAAAACAAAAGTACACTATTATGCCAATCAAATTAAGGTTCAATATTCTTTCGAGTTTAAGATTGTTGGAAACTAATGACTCACGAGTTTATGCATTATGAAAGTGCGTGGTGTGTAGGTAGGTGACTATTCGGTAGTCGGGTGTAGACTGTGTCTCCGTAGGTTGCCGGCGGCGGTTTTAAATCCAAACACTAATTGATGACAACACTATATTTTACATGCGCGTAATATTGTGCTAATGAATAGAAACGAATGTCCCACATAATGCGATATTTGGCTCCTATTTGTTGCGTAAATATTTGTTTTATTGCAGAACTCTAGTGGATCTTGTTAACGGTGGTTTTTGTTTGATGATCGTTCTATATTGAAGTTAGAATACGTGCTATAAGTCGGCGCGGGATTAATGGCACTTTCGTCGCCTTTAGTTTTCCTTAACTCATTTAATTACTTTTGGCATGACGCAATATTAACACAGATAACAAATGAAAACATGTAACACCTCACACATTCCACACCTAAATAGAACGACGATGTTTGTCGTTTAATTTAGGTGTGGTCATCATCATCAATCAAAAACATCATCAATTAGTTCCGATTTTGACTACGTATGCATGCGCGTTTCATTATCATTACATAGTATAAAACAAAGTCGCTTCCCGCTGTCTGTCCCTATGTATGCTTAGATCTTTAAAACTACGCAACGGATTTTGATGCGGTTTTTTTAAATAGATACAGTGATTCAAGAGGAAGGTTTATATGTATAAGACATGCATAATATAGCCGTGCGAAGCTGGGGCGGGTCGCTAGTTCTAAATATTTTATTTTTAATCTGGCGCGTATTCTAAAGCCTATTTGACAAGCGAAATACTTATGACAAATATTTTGAATTTTTAGGAAAACAAGCTGCGCCTTCGAATATTCGGATTGAAAGCGTTTTTGTTTTAGAAGTTCAGCTAACTACCTAACGAACATGAAAATCGGTTCAGTAGCTTTTGCGTGACTGAGAAAAACGCAGGAACTAAGCTTATGTACATTTGTTCTAGGTGCTGTATGCTGTAATGAAAGGAACGAATGGTTCTGACATCGAAGGGCTGTCGATGCCCGTAGACGAGGACTTTGACCCTAACATACAGTTGGACAACCTCGGCCCGAAGACCTCCCCTGCTTCCACCATTGATGTCAAACTTTGGGCACAAACGGTAACTTGGAAAGATTCACTCTTCAAACTCACACGACTCATTTTTCATTATATTTTTAAATCAGTTTGCGGGTTTTGGATTATTGTTCTGAAAATAATCTCGACCCTACTGGATTATAGTTAAGAGATTCTTCAAATTCTATAAAGTTTATTGCTGTATGTGGAAATATGTTTTTGAGTTGCAAGATAAAAGAAATAATTATGATTTTCGAACGCAAGCGAATTCGTCGAACTCAGTGGTCTAATTGTGACATATTTGTTTTTCTAGGTGTGCAAGCAACTAGTCCTGTTTCTAGGACAATGGCCTCTATGGAGCGGTTGCCAGGTGTCTTCAAGTGTGTGCGAGAACCACGACAGCGCAGCGCTCGGGCCGGAGCTCGGTCCCGCCGTGCTGACGGCGCCGCACTTACAGCTCATGAGACTTAGTGATACGACCCTAGCATCGCTGATTGAACTACCCGCGCTGGACATGCCGCCGGCTGCGGGCGGTACTACACCCGGTAAATACGAAAAAACTAAGAACTAAAACTTAAAGAAAAAAGGTGAAGAAGTTGGCATTTGTTCTTTATTTGACTTCTTCACCTAAATGTAGCAATCGGGAAGACTATTCCATGCGTCGAATATAAGTGCCTCGACTCGCGGTATTTCTTTAAAATATATAATTTTTCATATGGAACTAAAGAGCCACTGCTTCACATCCAAAGAGCCGCATGTGGCTCGTGAGCCGCAGGTTGCCGACCCCTGAGCTAGTGGAACAAACTCGGTGTAGGTGCGCGCCGATATGCCGCTAGGGGGCGTGTACCTTCAGACTATTATTTGGTCATAAATGCTTATTTGTAATAATAGTTATTTGTGTGATATAGGTCTAGCGACAGCGGACCGTCAAGTACGCGTGTTGCTGCGCGACACGACAGGCAAAGCGTGCTGGGACGCCTCCGCCTTGTACTACGATCCCTCTGTCGCTGATGAAGAACCACCGGAACCATTGCCTTTACCTAACATGTACGTATAGAACTGCGCTTATGATTGTTTATGTCTTCACACGATACGCCATCTTCTTACCTATGTAATTGAATGTATTCCAGTTCGGACAGCCCTCGGGACAGCACGTTATCGTCGCTCCCACCACCGCTGCCGCCCGACTTGTTGCCAGACTACAAAAACTCACCGCCGGACAAACATCAGTTGGATCATGTAAGAATTTTCGTCCCAAATCGATATTTTGTATCTTTTACACATAATACAAAGACGAATTGTGGATACGATCACGTCAATCGACAATCTCAGCTAGCAATCACGAGCCCATATAGCACATACTTATACCTCAAGTTTGCCAAAGGAAGCGCGACACAGTAACGAACTATACCTATCCTATTTTGCTCTAATATTATATCCCTCGATGTGTATTTTTAATCGTACGTAGATCCTAGCATACATCGGTCACACATCGCCGGAAGTATCGTGCGGGCGTCGTCTGGACGAGCCGGGTGCGTCACCGCTGTGTGCGCGCGCTGAGGACGAGCTAGTGGCCGCTCTAGTCGCACATCGCAACACTGAGTCACAGTACTTGTTGCAACATGAAGATAGGTACACTAACTAATATGAAGCTACAATTATATTATACTAGCTGCGCCCCGCGGTTTCACCCGCGTAAGTCCCGATCCCGTGGGAATATCAGGATAAAAAGTAGCTTAAGTCTATATACCGAGTTTAATCGCAATCGGTCCAGTAGTTTTTGCGTGAAGGAGTAACAAACATACACACACACAAACTTTCACATTTATTATATTAGTAGGAGTAGGATAGTAGAATCTACGTCTACCACATGTACCCGATCTGACCCGATTTGACTTGTAGAATTAATTTGGGCCCACGCCTTGTGACGCATATTTCCATATATTTTAGTATTTTTAGTCCACACTAACGGTAATCACTGACCACCACAGCACATACTAGAAAAAAATATTTGAGTAAAGTCATTCCACATGATTGCGGCGGTATCACTTGTATTGGATTATTTATGGTCTCATTGCCAAACAGTATTTCTGGTTTACAATAATATTATATTATAGTTTGTATTATAGCGGTTCAGAAGACGAGAGCCTATCGGAGCCGTGCGGTGGAGGCGGTACCTTCGCACAGTGCCGGCGTTTCGCCGCGCAGCTTGGCGTGCTGGCGCCGGCGCGACGCACTCACGCGCATCTACTGCGTCGGACAGACAGGCTGCTCAGAGACTTAAAGAACCTAGATGCTCATAGGTAATACTATACTATACTATTCACTAGCGGTAACAATATACAGTATACCATAGATATTTTATCTAGAGTTTCGAAACATGGAACTTTAATTTGTGTGGCAGTGATGTAGCAGAAATTAAAGTTGCTTAGTTATGGACTCAGGCACACATAACTTGAAACATTTTTATCATCTAGCTGAACCTCTTGTAGGTGATATCTTCTTATCAAATTCAGTTAGTTCGTAAGTTAGAAGTTAAAATGAACAGTTCTAGGTCTTTCTTGTTAATTTCAATCAATTATAAAAGTTATTTTTGTTGTCAGATGTCGTGAAACACATAAAATAGCAGTGATATACGTGGGCAAAGGTCAGGAGACACGGAACGAGATCCTCTCCAACCGATGCGGTAGTCCTGCTTACGAAGCTTTCTTAGCCGCTCTCGCTTGGGAGGTAATCACACTATCTAACATTCACTTTAGTATTACGTATAGAATGTATTTTATCCTAAAAGTACCTACTGTATTATGTGGAAAAACCAAGTCAAATCTGGTACTAATTACGGCTGCCCCATCTCATCCAGCGGGTATCTTAAGGCGATTTAGAGACTTTATCCTAACTATCACGCCTTGGGTCTCTTGCAGTCCCTTCGTGGTAACTGCAGTAAACCATCCGCATCAACATCATTTTTAAAGATGATTGATGTCAGGCTGTCGACCGCAAAATCTTATTGCCGAATCCCTTTGTGGTATGAGGTCGAATACTCGACTTTATAGCACTTACCCCAAATAAATTGGGATAGGCAGGCTGGTTCACAAAACGTTGGAAGGCAACCGAAACGAAAATGCTGCTCTTTCACTCCCGCGACTTTTGACGTGTTGCCGTCCTTGTCTTTTAAGTTTAATTCGTTTCGGTAGCCTACCGATGGTTTATGAATTAGCCTGAAGGGCCGAAGAAGAAGACTTATTTGGAAAGCATGTATCTTAAGCATGCATGCACCTTAAGTACTAACATTTGGCGCAAAAAAGTGCTACAAACTACACCTCTACATATTATTTGTATCTCAACTCTAGGTGGAATTAGAAAGTCACACCGGTTTCACGGGTGGTCTCCGAGGCGGCGGCGGAGGTGGTGTCAGCGCGCCGTACATAGCTACGTTAACACTGGAAGCGTTGTTCCATGTCGCTACCAGGATGCCCGCGGATACACCCGATGCTATATTGAACAAGGTGAGTTACTGGTAATACACAGTCAAACGGAAATGCACAAATTATTTCTATTTGTGATTGTCTGTAATTGGCTTTCTGTTTCTATTTCTTCTGTTAAATTTAGCTGTAGACTTTCCTTACAAATAAATAAATAAATAGTCAGAGAAATGGCAATAGGTAATAAAAGAATTGACAACTGGAAAAAAAATATCCAATACTGGCATGGGATCAAAGTCTATACTTATCTGTTCTTAGTTATTGGATCTGTTTGTCTGAGTTGAGTTTCACTCACTTTGTGGAAGTTAAGTTTCGCTCACACCACAATATTATCTTAGAAAATGACTATGAACATTCGATCAATGGGTGTAGTGATTGGAAGAGCCGAACTGATAAGCTTTCGGAACTGATTTTGACTCTTTTTTTTTTGTAAAGACCCGTCACCTTGGCAACGACGAAGTACATGTAATTTGGAGCGAACACTGGCGCGCGTACAAGCGCGATACACTTCCCACGCAGTTCTGCGACGTACTGATAGTGTTGTACCCGCTGCCGGGCGGCTTGCTGCGCTGCACCGTCTCTAGGAAACCAGATGTAAGTATTGACAGAAAAGAACAAGCAAGATACTTGTTGACGGTTTTGCAGATCTATATTGAGATTGATGGTCTCCAGGTATGCGTGTTCGGTCCACTATGGGAGGAGATGGTGGTTCGTACTCGAAGCGCGGCGTCGCTGGTGCTGGGCGCGGCTGTGATGGGCGGACGGGCGGTGCGAGCCACGTTACCGTTGTACCAGCATGCGTACAGCGAGCGGGCGCGCGCGTTAGACACGCTCGTACACAACCACACGCTGCCGGCCACCTACGAGACGTTCGTCGCCGCCGTGAGGGATCCACTACCAGAACAGACGCAAGGTAAATATATCACTCACAATGGCGTCAAAGAAAACTAAATATCCAATTTATTACTCATTGAAATCCTGAAACAAAAAACTCTGAAAGTGTTTACTTTTAAACACTTTTGAAACTACTATTTACTAGTCGTTACTTTTGCAGATGAAGGTAGCGGTCGGCTCGCAGCCGCTCTTCTAGACCATGGCACTAACTCGTGGGGTGGCGCTAGTGAGGCGCACGCCGGCGCGGGCACTGTCTCCCCACGCCCGAGCAAACGGCTCGGTCCGTTCAAGCGTCCTCTACCGCTACAACAACACGCGCCGCAAACCGCGCCTGTGTCTTCGGCGACGTCATCGCCTATGATCCCACCGGCGCCTGCGCCTCGGCGGAACCGCTAAAAGTACGTAGGGCTAAATACGAAACCTTTACGTCTGGACTTAAAAATACGCACGGAATAATAATACATTAAAAATATATACTTAATTTTGTTTAAATGTAGGTTTTATTAACAACGCGTACTACATTACAGTTTGTATAGATTAATTGCAGAAAGCGAGGATGGGTGAAGTTTAAGTTGTTTTACCGTTTGCATAATCTTGTATTAAATAACAGTATCTAAAGCCCAAATAACGTGCAAAGCGCAAATGTACTTAATTTCCTAATTTGGCCTTAAATAAGTAGTTATCGTAAGTATAATATTTTATGTGCGTTAGTGTCGCAATTAGATGGTAGAAGGTTTTATAATGCAAGCTATGTTCTGTGATGCCTGATATGGTTGTTTAATTCAAATTATAAATCTTTTTTTGTCTAACAGATTTGAGTACACAATACATTTATTTATGTATATTCTTCTGTCATTCCCTAATTCGTAAAATAAAACAGAATGAATAATTTATCTACATATATTTGGGTACTTATCTATTTATGGAAATTATGGAATATAGTAATAATTATATTTGGTAATTTTAGTCGCGGAAGGTCGTGAGTTTTAATCTCATCGCGGTGCATTTATATTTCTCCTCTTATGTCCAGTCAATCAATGTCAAATACTTAGGAATTTTAAAATATAGAATGAACTTTAGTCCTTTTAAAGTTGTTACTCTGAGGCCAGAATGTGCGATGATCAGCATAAGGTCTCTAAATCCATTAGCCGCCTTCAACGTCACCCAAGGGAGGAGGTTAGCCCTTATCTATGCCAGGGGTTGCACGGGCATATTTATACCCTGAATTCCCAAAAATATGTTAAATAAAAGCTACTTAATTCGTCCAGTGTGAGATTATACTGTAAAGTGGACTTCAACGTATGTACTTAATATCTTGTAAGCTTTCGTAGCGTTTTGCTTCTGTAGCGTAATTTCGGTGTATTCGTACAACTTGCATAAAAAAAGGTGCTTTGTAACAAATGCAATGAGAATGTTCTTAAAAAAAAAAGTTTGGTTCCGAAAGGGTTCCGAAAGCCTTTCTAGATGGCACAACTTTATTTTTAGATGTGTCTGCTGAGAACCACATTTTTTCTTGTAGAAAATTGCCCCATTGTTAACCCCCACTTTGTGAAGGTGTTCTGTACATAATTAATGTAATTAGATCTAAAGCTTTAACTGTTGTAGGTTTGTTATTTATGTGCATATTACTTTTTATAATTTATAGGTTTACTATACATATAATAGTGTAGGTAGATATTTATCAATCAGTTTGTATTTTATTTTAAGTACTTACTTATCTGAAAAAAAGGAAAATACCTATTAGTATTTTTTTATGGATCTTTGTTAAAAATCGTATTGAATGATCTAATGTTGTCATTTTTAAACATTACAAGTACATAAATCTCTTATGTATAAAATGCACACCTACGTATGTATGTATAGTATTTTAATTGAATATTTTTTAAAGCTTTTGTTAACTAATACTAAACATTCCATTTAAGTTTTATAATTTCTGTGTTCTTCCAATATATATATGGTGCGAGTGGCGAGTGAGTTCGATTTACTCTGTGAGGAAAGTTCAGTGGATCCTTTCTACACTAGCGTTAACTCTGCGAGAAGGCAGCTTAGTCTTATCTTCTTTCAAGGCTCCTAATTTAATTGTTTTTATTGTTACTTCATATTTACGTATTTGTTTATTAATTTTAGTATTTTATCAATAATTATATTGTATTTACCTATATTTTATTTCTTGCTGGATTATGATTTGTGTTTTTGCTTGCTTGTTTTGTATCTATCTATACATATTCTATTTTCTACTCGTGAGAACCTATAATTGGCTTTCTGTTTCTTGTTTCGTTTCTTATAATTTTTGTAAAGCTGTTGGTTTTCCAAATAAATAAAATAAAATAAAATAAATAATAATATTCGTAGTAGTACAGCCCTATCAAAATATAATATTATTAAATTTGTGACTAGAAATTGGATGATTATTTATTATTATGAAAGGCCTACTATAGTGTAGAAAGACTTAAAAACTGATCTAGTTGATATGCATTCCATTAAGTAGGTTCTTTTATTTATTTATTAGCTGCGCCCTGCAGTTTCACCTGCATAAAATGTAGCCTATAATGTCCTATACAATGTTTAGATTTTAGTTTAGATGTGAAGAGGGAACAGATATACAAACTTTCGCATATTATGTATTAGTAAGGATAACAGTATTTTCAAGAATCTGTATTGTTTCAGTATCTCTTTAGTTTTAAACTATATGTACCTATACAAATATTATTTTATCTTCTTTTAGCTTTAAACATTATTTTAATAGATATTAAGACTGACACACTAAAATATATGTATTCAAATCATGTGTTAGTATTAAAATGTATTTTGTTCGTATAATATATTAAAACAATGTGGTGGTATTATTTTAATTTATTTGTGCTAATTTATTAATCGTTGATTGATTGAAATACATTATGTTAAAGTATCAAAGTTGTCACATGTAACAAGTAATCTGGTTAACACACAGACATAATGTAATTGTAACCAAATTTTTATATTTAAACATAAAATAAAGTTGTTAAACTTTTTTCAAGTGTTTGATTAGTATATTTCATTTACTTATTACTTAACAGTTAGTGTAGGTGTTGTTAATTCTTAGGTAATTTATACATTCCACCCTGTAAGATAAGTTGGTGAGTCCTAACTTTAGTATCTAAGAATTGCCTCAACTCTTGAAGACTGCATTCAGTTCCTGGGGCTTGAGATGCAAACATTTTTAACATCTGATGGATGCGGTCCAAAGGCAATGAGTCTAAATTAGTCAGCATCCCCACTATATAAGACCAGAACACTTGCAGTTCCCCTTCTCTTTGGTCATGTGCAGAAGCCATAGCACTTTCAGCTTCATCATCTTCAATTATCATTTCCTGAACTTGGTTTGATGCAACTGATCCTTTCTGAGACTCTGAACCGTCTACTAAAACAAAGTAGTCAGGACTCTTTTCAGATATTAGACCCATTGACTGCCAGTAGGTTATCTTCCTTCTCAATATTGTTACAGGAACTTTCATGATCTGATGGAGTTCCTCTATTGACCATTCAGGTTTGTTCTCAAAATGCATAATCAATGTAGCATTGAATGGGGACACTGTCAAATCTAATTTCTTTTCCCCAATCTCAATTTCAATGTTAACATTACCAAGATGAGGTTTCCAACTCAGTGTTCTGTTACCCTTTAATGCTTCAAATGATTTTGTGTAGGCTTCTAAATGGTTTTTAATAACTTCTGGTAATTCCAAGCTCTCATCTTTGAATGGAGGCCAAAACTGTGCAGATAATATCATAGCATTTGATGTGAATATCTTATTTAGTTCTTCAATGTCTTTATCCTGTTGTATGAGAGCATTAATCCTCTTCGAGTCAGATATATCTTTCAACATGACTTCACAGAAGTGTAGTTGGGACTCTCCAAATCTTAATTTCAGCAATTCCAAGTATCTTATTTCCTTTTCAGTATTTATTGCACTCTGAGCCAGTAGCCTATCTGCTAACAGGGTTCTGTATTCATTTACAAATAATTCTTTACTGCCATAAACATTGACTAGCATGGAAATAATGTCGCTAGTTCTTCTGTCACTTGAATTTACTTTGGGATCAGCATCAACAGGATCTGGCATCCACTCATCCCAGGCTTCGTCTTTAGTGTCCTCTCCATCGGGTTCTGCTGCAAATTTGGCAAGTTCTTCCGCCAGTTCACTGCCAGCTCCTTCCTCAGTGAGACTGCTAACTACACTTCGTACTGTGTCTTCTCTGCTCCTTAGATAATTTTTAACTGGTTTGGTCACAGTTTCTAGTATTACTCCTGAAGGATCGAGATGTCTCAAGGCCCTGATTGTGGAAATATAAGCTGTGAGTATGTCAGGAGTATTCACTCCAGGATGTAGCAGTCTTGTCTCTAATGCATTCTGCAACTTCTTACACAGAGTTGGCCTAAGGTCTGTTTTTTCTAAACACATTTTTATATCATCAATCGCAGGCTGAGAATCAGGATACTCAATTATAATATTGAACAATTGATCTATTCTTAATTTTGTATAACTATGATACAAGTAATAGCTTAGTTTTTGCTTGAAATTTAAAATAGCATTCTGTATATTCTTATCATCAGGTGGTGGTTTTGATGATCCAGCGCAATATATCCTTGTTAACCACGAAACCACTGTTGTTTCTAACCAATTTTCTAAGAAACCAATATGTGAGACATCAAACGTTCCAGTGCATAACTTTTGTATATGAGATTCAATACGGACTTGTATAAAATTAGTAAGCACTTGACCGGCAAGCCTCTCTAGCAGTTGCAGTTCCATTAATTTCCTATTAGTATCATGAAATACTTTAACGATGTATGCACAATTGCATTCTGAAAATTCATTCCAGCATCCGGAGCACATTACATCTTCGCCCATATCAGAGTTGTCATATTCGTTATCGAACACATTAAAAGACACCTTGTAAAAATGATCGATAATCACATGAAAGTCCAATGGTAGTTGTGCAAGTAGGGTTGCTCTTACGAGTTGCTTAAATCCTAGAATAACATCTCTTTCACCGTAAATAGGTTTGTTATCATTACAAGTGCTGTTTAGTATTGTGAGTCTACGAAGCATTGGTGCGAAGCTCGACACGGCTTCGTACAAGTCATTGACTGCAGATTTGAACAGCTGGAACCCTTTGATTTCCTCTTCTACTTTGGTAAACTTTGACCAGAACAATGGTGCGACGTGTTGGCGAAGATACTTCTCAATGTGAAGCAAGACGAGATCCCGTATCTTCACTTGGATCCCCAAGCCGGTTATTATTTGGTGTATTTCTTCGTACTCTGCAGTGGTACAATCGGTAAAGATAGAATCAGTTATTATAGGGTATGCGTAATTAATTTTGTTCCAGTATACTTTTAAATCCTCCTTACTATGCGACATCCTATTAATTTTAAAATCTAGGAAATGCGATCGCAAACACAAAATAGTTCAAAACCACTTCAAAACAAAACTAATGTCAGTTGTAGAATTGACAA
Source organism: Idaea aversata (assembly GCA_907269075.1). Taxonomy (NCBI): domain Eukaryota; kingdom Metazoa; phylum Arthropoda; class Insecta; order Lepidoptera; family Geometridae; genus Idaea; species Idaea aversata. The sequence continues at coordinate 6,459,240 of OU026100.1, forward strand.
ATGACAATGAAATTTCATTAATATTTTGTCATTTGAAGGGTAAAGGCTTTTACACACGTCCCAATTTGGTCGGGACCAAATTGGGACGTGTGTAAAAGCTATAAGAATTTCCAGTATTCAAACTTAGTACTGCTAATTTTCCATAGATGGCACTTGAAAAAAGTAATGTCATAGAGGGAGGTATTGGCGCGAACGTGACGATGTTTTGGCGGGAACGAGAAAACACAAATCTTTTTTTGAATTTAGTGGGTACCTCCCATGCACGTATTAATACACCTGTACCTCCTACGACCGTGGTAGCACTTGAGTAGGTGGTACCACATGTGGTACTACCTACATATTTCATTTATTCAATTTAGTTCTAAGATACAAAAGTGTATACTTAAGTACCTATAAAATGAATTCTCTTAACATTCTCTTATTAAAACACTCGGGGACTGCCGCGGTAAATCTATTTTATTGCATAGCGAACGCTGGGGGCGAGCTGTTAGGTTTTATTTTCGTTACGGAATTTCTTGATTCGGTCGCCGCGCTCAAAGCCCGCGATAAAAGCTATGCAATAGCTTAATAAAAAGCGACAAATGGGAAATCGTTAACGAATTCAAACGATCACCGCATCACAGCCTCGATCGTTTAGTTCAGCTTGACCTCTGGGGCTTATCGAAAACTTGTTTTGATTTGTATAGTAGCTATTATGTCCGATGACGTTCGGTAATTCTCAGTTGATGTTTGCATTTATATAAAACACCCGCTTCGTTCAGACTCATCGAAAGTCTTACTCTAGTCAATCAGTAAACATAATAATTAAATAGTGCCGTAGGTAAATTATTATTATACTTACCTAAATAATTGCCTACATTATTTAAAGTTTAGTGCTGTGATTTTTACGTGCATATCAACCTACAAAATGAGCAAAAGTTTTCTGTTTGCTATTTTACTTGTTTGTGCGGCGTCATCGGCAAAAAACAACACGAACGAAGCCATCGGTTTTCCTGAAGCAGAGGAAAATCCTGATTTAAAAAATAAAGATGTAAGTAGGTTATTTATTTACTTAAGTAGGTGTGTGTGTGATGTGTGTATATGATTATGTACAGAATCCGTTTTGGACTTATTCTTACGAAAAAGTAACTCCGCCTTTATCCATCCCGTTATCAAATGGCATGATTTGTTTATTTCTAAATCATACGTAACCTATTTTATCACCGACCGAGGTGACCTTTAATTATCATTTAACCTTTATTACAAAGATCATTAATTGATTCCTTTTATTTACAAACATTTTCGTCTGCGCTTCTAGTTTTTAACTGTTTTTTACTCCTTCATTTACGAACGAATTTAGATGATACTTTTTTATTTCTTGCAAAGAGGATAACTTTGAAGGGTTGTCCCATAAACCTTTTGGTGAGGATCACGAGGTTCTTCGGAGTGATGAACAGAATTTACCAAACATTCAAACATTCAAAAACCGACTTTTTAAATTACTTATTATCTAAGTATACATGATCTGAAAATCTAGGTAGGTATTTATACCTACGTAAAACTATCCTGTTTAATTTTTTTAAACTTTTATTTAGGTATATTTTATTTCTAGTGCCGTGCACAATCATTCTTCTCTATTAGGGGCCAATTCTACTGGTTATTGTCCGTTACGTTTTTAGGGTTCCGCACCCAAAGGGGAGGCTGAAAAACAGCGTTGTGCAGGACCAGAAATGGCACTGCTCAACAATAAAGCTGACGCCTCTCCTTTTGTGTCTAATTACTCTTGTGTGATAAGAGGAGTAGGGCAATATTACTGATAAGGTTAATTTAGACAATATAACGTTTTTTTCGTTTCATTAAAAACTAGCGACCCGCCCCGGCTTCGCACGGCTATATTATGCATGTATTATACATATAAACTCTATCTATTTAAAAAACCGCATCAAAATTCGTTGAGTAGTTTTAAAGATTAAAGCATACATAGGGATATAGGGACATAGGGACAGAGAAAACGACTTTGTTTTATAATGGTTTTATACTAAATAAATAAAATAAATAAATATTGCAGGACATTCCACACGTCGCCATCTAGCCCCAAGCTAAGTAACTAGACTTGTGTTATGGGTGGTAGACAACGGATATACTACTTATATACTTTTCTTTTGTAAATATATACTTATAATACATAGAAACAACCAGACCACAGACAAATATCTAAGCATAAATACTTGTCTGTGGCGGGAATCGAACCCGCAACCCTGTGTTTGGCAGTCCGGCATGGTAACCATTGTGCCAACTGGGTCGTCATACTATGTAGTGATAGTGATAGTGATGTGACCCCTTTTACTAAGATTCCTTATTCAGAGCTAAGACCCCACTGTCCGTCTGTCTGTCACCAGGCTGTATCTCATGAACCGTGATAGCTAGACAGTTGAATTTTTCATATAAATAATGGATGTCTGTTGCCGCTAAAACAACCAATACTAAAAACAGAATATAATACGTACGTACGGAACTCTTCGTGCGAGAGTCCGACTCGCACTTAGCTCGTCTATCAATAACGAAGCTAAACCAGGGGCTCGTATTCCGTATGACTAGTTTCTGATGATTAGAGCGCGAAATAGGACTCTAGCAATCGCAATGTGATTGAAAACCACACAAAATTGGTAACAAAAGCCTATATGTACCTAAGTCGATTTTTAATAAGAAATTATTTTGAAAATATTTTACCGGTTGGTTTACAAAATTAATGCCCAGGAAGTGTAACTCGAAATATAAACCTGTCTATACCGTTTAAAAGACTGGTCTAATCACCGTTAAAATGGATTTTCGTTGTTGATAAGTACCGGGAGTTCGATGTACTTACTTACATACATTGTGTTATGTACAGTTACATTACCAATTAGCTGAACCCCATGTGACCTAGAGCTCACTCGCACATCTGTAAGGTTGTAAAGTAATGTTACCTAATTCCTTTTTTTAAACAATATACTATACAATACAATATCTATACTTATATTATAAAGCTGAAGAGTTTGTTTGTTTGTTTGAACGCGCTAATCTCAGGAACTACTGATTCGAATTGAAAAACTATTTTTGTGTTGGATTGTCCATTTATCGAGAAGGCTATAGGCTATTATATCATCATGCTGTGACCAATAGGAGCGAAGAATCAGTGGGAATAGTGGAAAAAACAGGGAAAATTATTCATCTTTGAGCGGGCTTCCGTTTTTTGTTTGAACGCGCTGATCTCAGGAACTGCTGGATCGAATTGAAAAATATAGGCTACTTTTTATCTCGATATTCCCACGGGACTTACGCGAGTGAAACCGCTGGGCGCAGCTAGTGCAATATAAAAAAATAACAAAATAGGTAAATAGGTACTATATTTTTTACAGATTTTTGGGATCTGGAGCCCTATTTTTGAATCGTTCTAGACATGGGTCTACCTGCGTCTCACTGCAAAGTTTCTCTTAGTTTCTTTCAATCCTCAAGAATTTGCGCCAAATCCTGCCATTCACTTCGAAATGGAGAATTTTTAGAGTTCCGTATTGCGATAAGGCGTCGACGTCGTTCTCGGCACCCAATGCGTGACGATTCCGGACCACCTCTCAGGATGCATATTTGTTAGATTTTGCCTCCCAAAATGCATATTTATTAAGCTAACTGCCTTCAGAATGCATATCACCTTTTAGGATGCATATTTATAATTATAATTGCCGATAAGGCCGATACACCTACGCATAAATTAGTTAGTACATTTTTTATGCAAATTTTTCGTAAATTATACCTAATAGATTTGTTTTGTTACAGAATCGTCAGCCAGTGTATATACCAGCTATGTGTCCTGCCAACGAACTATATTACCCAGGAGACCAGAAAGATGACTGGATTTGTGACTGCAGACCAGGTAATTTTAATTTTAAACTAACATATCTTCTTCTTCTTTGCCTTGACCTTTTCCCATTTATTTGGGGTCGGCCTTCCCTATCCTTTTCTTCCATTCTGCACGGTTTAGTGCTAAGTTGGCGTCAATGTCGAATGTTTTTAGGTCTTTCTGAACCGTCGTCAACCATGTGGCGGGAGGTCTTCCGCGTTTCCGCTTCGTCGTTGGAATTTGTAGGGCTAGCTTGACCATGTGATCTTCAGGACGACGTTGTACGTGTCCGTACCACCTTAGGCGTTTCTCAACAACTTTATCAGCTATTTGCGCTACTTTAAAACTACCCCGTATGTACTGGTTTCTGATTCTGTCAAGCATGGTAACTCCCGCTGACCATCGAAGCATGCGCATTTCAGCCGTGTGAAGTTTATTTAGGTGACTTTTAGTGGTAGCCCAACATTCTGAGCCATACAGTATTGCAGGTCTTATTGCAGTTTTGTATACTGCACCCTTTACTTTGAGTGGTATTCTTTGATCGCACATTACTCCTGTAAGTTCACGCCACTTGAGCCACCCAGTATTTGTTCGATGAGTGACATCGCCATCAATGCTACCATCGTTGCTGATAACCGACCCCAAGTATTTAAAATTGTCTACTGTTGGTAAGATAGTGTTATCAATTGAAATCCTAATGTCCCTAGGGTTTGTAATATCATCAAATATGCATGACATATGCTCTGTTTTCTTCCGGCTAATTTTTAAACCATTTTTTTCTAATGCATTAACCCAGTTGTTAAGTATGTTTTGAAGGTCTTCAACGGTTTCCGATATAAGAGCGACGTCGTCCGCATACAAGATGTTCCAGGGCACCGGCTCCTGACAGTTCTTAGTTAGGTAGTCCATTGTTAGGTTGAATAGAAGTGGGCTTAACGTGGAACCCTGATGCACACCTACTTTCAGATCGAAACGGTCAGTGGTGCCCGCAGGACACACGACTTGTGTTGAGACATCTCTGTACATATCCTTAATGAGAGCAATGTAATGTTCAGGGACCGACTGTGCCCTAAGCGCTTCCCATATGAGATCGCGGGGGACATGATCAAAGGCCTTCTCAAGGTCGATGAAGACCATGTGTAGGTTTGTTTTATTTGCCCTAGATTTTTCTAGCATAATTCTTATTGCCTGTATGGCATCTGAGGTGCTTTTACCCGCGACAAAGCCACACTGGTTTGGAGTTACAGTCACTATTTTATTCAGTCTGTTGTTAACTATCCGTTCCCAAATTTTAAGCGTATGTGTCATAAGCTTGATAGCCCTGTAATTACCGCAATCCCTCACGTCACCTTTTCCCTTGTAAAAAGGTATCAGATGACTATTTCGCCATGAGTTTGGTATAGGCTCTCCAGCTAGCAGTTTATTAAACAGGTCTCTTAACCAGACGACCCCCTCTGCACCGAGGTACTTCCAGACCTCCACAGGAATTTCATCTGGGCCCGTAGCTTTGTTGTTCTTCATGGATTTTATGCAGTTTTGTATTTCTGGTGCTGTTATATCTGTAATTGGGCCTAAGATTTGTGCTGGTGGTGTATAATTTATATTTCTGGGATTAGATTTGTTAAGCAATTCTCTGTAATACTCCACCCATCTATTTTTGATTTTATTGTCATCCGTTAAAAGTTTGTCGTTACTGTCCTTAATATATTTTACAGAATTTATGTCCTTACTATTCCTATTCCTACTTTTTGCTATTTTATGTATGTCTACTTCTGTTGTGGCTGTTTCTAGATCTTCGTATAATTTAGAATTCGATTTCGCTCTGGATATTGCAACCTGTCGTTTCGCTTCCGATTTTGCAGTCTTGTATTCATTGTGGTCAACTTCGCTTTTCGTAGATTGCCACTTTTTGAAAGCCACTTTCTTCTTTGCAACTGCGGCTTTTACCTCGTCTTGCCACCAGTGCGTTTCCTTAAAAGGGCCCTTTTTGTTTCTTGTCCTGCCTAGGTGTTTTTCAGCCGCGGTTTTACAGGTTGATTCGAACTTAATCCACATATCGTTTGCTGATGTTGTTTTGTTGTCGGAGTCGTTAAGAAAGTTCTTCATCTCCGTTATGAAACCCTGCCCGATTTGTTCTTTTAAAGATTTCCATTTAATTTTAGGTACAAGTTTATTATTAATTTTAATTGGTTTGGGTAGTTTGTATACGGTTATCAAAAGTCTATGTTGTGTAGTTAAGGGCTCTCCGGGGATAACTTTGCTGTCTCTGTATTGTCTAAGGTGATTCCGTCTAGTTAGAGCATAATCGACCTGAGTAGCATGGCCACCACTGTTGTAAGTTATTAAGTGGTTGTCTTTTTTCTTGTAATAGGTGTTTATTATTGCTAGGTCACAGCTAGCGGCAAATTGAATGATTCTCTCTCCATCAGGGTTTCTTGTGCCGTATCCAAAGCCACCATGCATTGCTTCAGCATTGGTATTTGCTGCTCCAACATGTCCATTAAGATCAGCTCCGAGGTGAATATTTTCTTCTTTCGGTATGGCTGATACTAGTACGAACAGATCATCCCAAAATTCATCTTTTAAATCTACACTGCTATTTGTTTGGGGTGCGTACGCACAAATTATATTTAAAATTGGTTGGTTGTCTAAAGCGATTTTTACTGCAATTTTAAACTAACATATCATAAGAATAAATCATAAGAAACATATCTGCCTATAGTCTTCTTCAATTTAAATCCTTACAATCATTAACTCCGGTTTCCTTGATTGTACCAAGAATCATATTTATACGTGCGAAATCAAAAAGATTTTACCGTATCGTGGTATTCCATAGAAATATGATTACCTACCTATTCTCTTCCAACGTTCTTAGGTATTTCTAGGTTTGTAGTAGAAATATCTGTAAAATTATCACATCCTGTAAGAATAGTAAATGTATGATTGGACAAACGTGAAACATATAATCCCCCTTTATATATAAAACTATATAGCTGCGCCCCGCGGTTTCACCCGTGTAAGTTCCGATCCCGTGAGAATATCGGGATAAAAAGTAGCCTATTTGTTAATCTAGGTCTCCAGCTATCTAGATACTGAGTTACATCGCAATCGGTCCAGTGGTTTTAGCGTGAAGGAGTAACAAACATATACACACACACACAAACTTTCACATCACTTCACTATCACTATCACTTCACTATCACTACATAGTATAAAATAAAGTCACATTTCGCCGTCCCTATATCCCTATGTCCCTTTGTATGCTTATATCTTTAAAACTACGCAACGGATTTTGATTCAGGTTTTTTTAATAGATAGAGTGATTCAAGAGGAAGGTTTATATATTATGTATTATACATGCATAATATAGCCGTGCGAAGCCGGGGCGGGTCGCTAGTTTATTATATTAATGGGATTCTCATGTCGCCGTTTAGCATGGACGTAATATATGTATATTGGAGTTTGCTAACTAACTGCCAAACTCCATCCAAACGGCTGAACCGATTTGTATGAAATTGTTAGTGTATATTCGTTAGGTCTGAGTTTCGAACAACATCTCTAGGTCTCAGAATCGGCTACTATCTTTTTTTATTTTATTCCTTTAGTTTTTTTTTATAAATGGCAAAACAACATTTGGCGGGACAGCTAGTGTACCTATGTAAAATAATGGGGATCTGTCTCAAAGGGAACTCGTATCAGAAAGAAGCCTTATCTAGAAAATCTTAAGTTACAGACTGTTTTGTATTATTATTTCCTTTCTTAATTTTAATTCGTTTCTTTTTTGTATCGCAGCGTTCTTATATCACCCAACGACTGACTCTTGCTGGCCGGCATTCCAGCGTGGTCCATGCGCCGCTGGCCAGTACCTCGTGCTACCATCAAACTCCGTCATCCCCGTCTGCGAGGAGAATCCTTGCAAGGTCGACGGATTCGTATCCTGGAACGGAAACTGTGCAAGACTCGGATCAACGGCCCCTTGTACCTTCATGTACCCAGTGCCGGCGTCTTTGGGTGTAAATGCTACATCCCTGGTCGTTAGTTGTGTGAAGCTTGGTTTCAACCGTCGGATCGCGGAATTGCAACCTCTGTCGACGGTTCCTTGCCCGCCTGGTTGTAAAAGGAGTGTTAATGGTAAATGCGTTGCTTCTACTTGACTTAATAAATTATGTTTTTTTATGTATTTGAGTTTTTCAGTTTTATTTTTAACCCCCGCCTATTAGGCTATTAGGGTTTTACTTTTACGAAGTAAAATAAGTATATTAATATGTCTTTGGTTTTACTAGATACTTATAGGATAGGTAATTCACACCAAGCTATGAACAAACTTATCATGAAAATCAATCAGACATAGCCCATAGCACCTAACTTTTGTATTTATAATATTTGTAGGGACAGCAGTAGTTAAAAATTTCGATCAAATTGTTAGGATTTAAGGTTTTGTGATCTGCGACTGAACAAATTAAAAAAAAATGATAATAATTAATCACTTTTAATAAATTATTGTTACGCGCCAAGGTAGGTATACCAAAACTTACTCTAGTAAAGGCAATCAAATATTTAGTAGATGATAAAATCGAAGGCATGATATAATAGAGAAACGCAGGGAAAGTTCCAGACAAATCGACACCCATTTCGTAAATTGAACACCCTCGAAAGTTCTTGGTCTAACCTTGCACAGTGTGGCACCACGGGAAATACCACCTGACAAGAATCTTGGTGAACGTGGTCAAAATAGGAACTTAGGTTAAAAAATAATAGTAATATTGACCAAGTATCTGAACAGCTGGATATACCACTCAACACAGCTTTACACCAGGCGTTGGACAGAGTCCATTGAAGGAAGATGGTAAATCGACTGCTCCAGCAGATCAGCATTGAGGGAACGATGGAGGAGGAGGAATATTGCCCTTTTTAGATCAAATCTATATTTAATATTATAAAGCTGAAGAGTTTGTTTGTTTGTACGCGCTAATCTCAGGAACTACTGGTTCGAATTGAAAAAATATTTTTGTGTTGGATACTTATTCAATTTTTCGAGGAAGGTTACTTTTGGAACGATAGTTAATTATCGCGCGTTGCGAAAGAGGGCTAGACGGAAAAAATTAAGACCAAAAGTTGTAACGACACTTTTGTAAACGACACTTTTTGCATAGAAAGCAAGCCAGTTATTTTCGTTTCGTCTTTCTTTTTGCATTGAATAGTGTCGTGTCGCGACGATTATTTGCAAAAAAAAAAAAATTACAATTCCTTCACTAATTAATCGAAAGGACCTTCGTTCCATCCGGGTGTCCCTTAACACTTCTCAAGATATTTCCACGGGATCGAGACATACGCGGTAGAAACCGCGGGGCGCAGTTAGTCTAGATGATTTATGCAGCGCCAGTAACTTTAATCTATGTTATTTAGGAAGCTATAGAGTCTGGATCATGTATACTTTTCAGATGAAGTAGGCTTGCCCAGATGCCCAGCTATACCACCCACTCAGCTTAGTCCAGAGGAAATAACTCTTCAATAAGTCTGGAGACTCTGGAGTCTGGAGCTTACTAAGCCTGGGGTTTGCTTTCTTCACATTGTTTTACGGTGAAATTGAGTATAATTATTGGATTAGTGAGGACGCTGGCGCCCTTACTCACGTCCATTACGATCCTTGTAGCAGTATGCCGTGCTCTATGGTTACCATCGGCGTCTTTCTGGTCACCATGGTTACGTACGCCTAGGACACATTACTACATTCCCCTTTGAAACGTTTATTTACCAATTATTACAATGGACATTGTAAGGTGACAGTCAGTGTGCACGCAACATGACTAACAATCGAGTCGAATTGGAAGCTCATATTGAAGAGATAGTTGGCCGATAGTGGCAGTGTCAGAAAGGTTAAGGTTGATCGACAGCAGCTGATGACGGGTTTTTACAGTGATACGGGGAATATTAAGTGCAAATGTCTTCATTAAAATTCTGAAAAGCAATGTGGTAAGTACCTACGCAGCTACGACTACGACAGTTCTGTTTTTTGTTTTATAAAATATATCCTACTATCCTACTAATAATATTATAAATGTGAAAGTTTGTGTGTGTGTGTGTATGTTTGTTACTCCTTCACGCAAAAACTATTGGACCGTTTGCGATGAAACTCGGTATCTAGATAGCTGGAGACCTGGATTAACACATAGGCTACTTTTTATCCTGATATTCCTACGGGATCGGGACTTATGCGGGTGAAACCGCGGGGCGCAGCTAGTAAGTATATATTTTTTGTGCTTTATTTACTTTTTAAAACCTAAGTAGGTATCGTAGATGAAAACGAATGGTTTTATTAAATTAAAGGATAAGTAAATTATAAAGTTGAACATCTTAAAAAGCTCAGCAAGGTTTTTTCCTTTTGTGGTTTTTTTTTATAAAATATTGTTAGAAAAGATAGATAAATAGATAGATAAATTCTTTATTGTAAACACCATTTTCAAATAACATTAAATAAAAACAAAGCAAAAAATTCAAGAGGAAATTAAGCTAGGTATATTTCACCTATACTTACTCATTAATATCGATGATGCCTTACGTACGGTAGTAGGTTGGCAAGCGACTGATCGTTTAATTTCCATAATATATATAAGTAATCGCGATGGGGCAAGCTTTTCCAGGCTATCGCGATTAATTGTGACCTACATTGAGCTGACCAGCGACCGGCTATAAGCCACCGTCTTCGAACACGACAGCTTGACCCAGAGGTGTAACCTTCGCCGATTTATTGGTCATCCGATATAGCCGTTCCTGATTGTAATCTGTAGGGCTAGTACAGCCGCCCAATTGCCGTATTCTTATGCAGCGCGTCTTGACTGCGTTTGCGTCATAACCATAGATTTCGTATTGCTAAGACGCACTCGTCACGCACACGTTACGACGTTTAGGTTTGCGTAACGTGTGCGTGACGAGTGCGTGACGAGTGCGTAACGTGTGCGTGACGAGTGCGTCTTAGCAATACGAAATCTATGGTTATGACGCAAACGCAGTCAAGACGCGCTGCATAAGAATACGGCAATTGGGCGGCAGGTTTTACAAAACGTAAACGATGATCGTGACCGTTTTAACGCACACATACGTACCATTTTTAGTTTTTCTAGCAGTATAATAGTATGTTTGTGCGTCACTTTTACTCGATAGAGTTGATCGAGTAACTCGATGAATGAACGAACATTGTTTTTCTCTTTTGCGTACCTCTCAAAAAATAGAGATGGATGTTTGACGTTTCGAAATTCGTGAGCTAGTTGACAACATTGACAAAGTCAATTGTGAATAAAACCGTGTGTTATTTAAATAAGAAAATAATTATCTAGTGAAAATAATGATGACTTCAGCCTCCTAATTTGAGGTTTTGGTGGAGATCATGGAGCGGTAAGTTATTGTTCATCTTTGCAAATAAAGACATTGAACTTATTGTGTTTCAAACTAAACTACCAAGACATTTTCACTATTTGTAGTCACGGAGACCTTATGAAGCCTGCCGAGAGCCCCCACGGCATGCGGTAGGTTACTGGCGATGCGGAGGTGGGAAGAACTCACCTCCGCACTCAATGAATATGTTCATGCACTAATATTTGTTTTGCCCTGCACTGCTTTGTCTTGTAAAGCTGTGGAGTGATTTTAAGTCGAATACAAGGAGGAAGGCGGCTAAGATTGGATCTTCCGTGTCAGGCACAGGGGGAGGGACGGCCTCGACTTTAGCACTGACAGACCTGGAGCAGCGGACCCTTACCATAATGGGTCCGCTGTCTGTTCTCTTCATACATTTTCAGTCATGTTATCTTCGGGGCAAACTATTTAATAATCATCAAAATGTTCTTATTTTCAGAAAACCTTGAGAACCTGCAATGAGTTCCTGCTGCGTCTGATCCGCAGTGGAGGTCGCTGGCGGCAGAATTTATAGCAGAGAACGCGCGACGGTGGGAGCGATGTATAGCCCCAACAGCAGGCACTATGGCAAATGCCACTAAATCATCGAAACGAAACGTTATAATGTTGTACCAAATTTCATTTAAGCAACTCAAATTAAAATAAAGAACTTTCTTTTAAATGATTACCTTAGGTTAAGTTTTTATTTGTAGTTTTTAGTTATCTTATATATAAAAATCAATTGCTGTTCGTTAGTCTGGCTAAAACTCGAGAACGGCTGGACCGATTTGGCCAATTCTTTTTTTGTTGTGTTTGTCGTAGTCCAGGGAAGGTTTAAACGTCGGACTTACGCGGGTGAAACCGCGGGGCGCAGCTAATTTATAATAATAATTACTATAAAGCACTAGCTGCGACCCGCAGTTTCACCCAGTTAATAATTTTCTACGCAATTTTCTTAATGTTTTCTTTCATAAGAACCACCTCCTGACAATAACAAAGACAACAAAAAAAAAGAATTAGCAAAATCGGTTCAGCAGGTTTATCCAGCATGTATTCCTCGTCAGTGTTAACTCCAACCAGCCAACTAAGGCAAGCCGGAGGTGATTTATGTATTTTGTACATGAACGATGTTCGCCACCCTATCACTAGTTGCACGACCCAGGCTCAGTAGCGCCAGGTTTCCTTGGTCAGGAATCATCAAATGTCATCAGTTTCATATTGAAACGTTGGTTCTGTAAAAGATCGCACACGTACTTGAACCCCTGGAAAAGAGGAGTCCGATATACAATCCGGTGTCAATAAAGCTCGAAGAGACAAAGTATTTTGCCGCCGTTCTTCACGGCGAGCCGCCTCTTCTTCTTCTAACATCATCCATGCTAACACACATCTTGGAAACATTTTTAGTTAGTTTTTTTTATGTAAACAAATTCCTTTTACATGCTTCTCACCAATAATATTTGATCGAGTAAGAAAACGTTCAAGTTTACCGTTTACGTACACGTTAACGAATTTCAAGTTGACAACGAATGTCAAATTACACCAAAATGAATGAACTCTTCTGTATACAACGTAATGTTTTTACTTAAGTGTGGTATCAATTTTAGTTCCTTTACGTTTCCTATTCTGAAATGTATGGAACGATATACGGATACGGTCATCGTTTTCGTATGGTTAAACCCATACTAAGGGTACTGATGTCAGAAAAATATTCCTACCTAACAAACATGTCGTTAATATTTTATGGGAAGGTAACAGCAGGTATTATGGGCCACTAGAAGGTTTTTTGAAAACCTTGAAATTAGTGATAAAATTACAAGAAAATAAACAAATGAATTGTTTTTCAGATTGTCAATACAGCAAATATTTATTTAATGACCTGCTTTAAGAGGAAAGGGTACCAGGCGCTCTCTCCATACAAACGTACCTAGTCGACTGTTTCCTCCCTGGATAATGACACTAGAGCCAATATTTTTGTTGCATAAAACTTATAACTGCCATGACTTGCCCTATGTTTTGTCGGTACCCTTTCACCTTAAGTACTTAGTGTACTTTTGACTGTTTTTAAGTAGATTTTCGAAATATTTAGTTTTGTAAATAAGGTGGCAGGTGACCCTTATTACCCGCATGTACCTTACTAATACATTTTCTCAATGTTATGCCCTACATTGAATGATTAATGCATTTTCCCTTTCCAAGTAAGTACCTAAATGTAAATTGCATCGTAAAAATATGCAATAACATATTTTCGATAAGTTTTAATTTGAACAAAGCAACCGTTATTGAGGCCAGTGGGTCAGCTTTGCCACAAATTCGATGGAAATTACGGAAAAACACGAGAGTTTGCTTTTGAAGTAGGCCACGCAATGTTTGCGTGTGAAAATACCTACTCTTTGATGTTAAAATGCATCTAAGCTGTTGCAAAGCAATAGGTAAGTACCTAGAGTGCCTACCTACTCTTACATACCCATTTAATTTAATTTGTTTCATGTTTGGTTAGCTAAGTGGCGATACCTTCATATGGAAAAGTGTAGCGAGAACCTGAACCTACATAGCCTTACTAGACCTATTCTATATTTTGTCTAAGCATCGAGCTTACATTTTTAAATTAAGAAGTAGGTAGGTATATAAACTTAACAGGTTAATTAAAGTTAGTAAATAAAATTTCGGCGTTTTAAGTCGAAAACGAAAACGTATCATCTCCACAGAAAGTGTAGATTTCTGCCTGCCCGCGCGCCCGGATGGTCTTCCAACTTTCCCGCGAGTTATGGTGCCTTCCTGCTGATCAAAATATCTGGTCAAACTAGTACTATTTTCGATCGTCTTTTGTTTTTTTTTCAATCGTCTTTTATTTACATTTCAATCGTCTTTTATTTACATTTCAATCGTCTTTTATTTCCATTTCAATCGTCTTTTCTTTCCATTTCAATCGTCTTTTATTTCCATTTCAATCGGGTTTTATTTTTTTCGATCGTCTTTTGTTTCTGTTTTGATCAACTTTTGTTTCCATTTCGATCATCTTTTTTCCGTTTCGATCGCCTTTTGTTAACCACATAGTTGAGTAGTTTGACTACGAGGAAATTTATTCCTTTTGGACAAACTAGTTTGACTAGAAAGTTTGATCAGCAGGTACTCGTTGAAGGACGCATTAGGTACATTGGTCTTCCAACTTTCCCGTTCGTTGAAGCACACATTTCATTGCTCTTCTAACTTTACCACCCGTTGAAGTAGGGGACGTATTTAATTGATTAAAAAAATGGTAGGCGCAATGTGGGCATGCAGCCCTTACAGCAGGAGTTTTAAATTAAGTAGGTACTAATTTATTTATTTGCTCGTAAGTATAAAGAAAAGAAATGAGTTAGTCTACTCAGGTGAAAAACTTTTTCCCTCTCATTTTTGTTTTATAATAACGTTTAGGCATGGACCTAATTAGTCTATGCGTTTAGGTACTCTCTTGCCTCTTGGGTCGGCTCGGGCCATATGCACACTCGGTCGATAATAATACAATTAATTCGTTTACATAATTTTATTCTAAAGTTGTTATTGCATTGAATTTGTATTTAGTAATTACCCACTTAGATAAGACTAATAAAGTACCTAATAAAGCAAACAATTATATACAATATCCATTGTTTTGAAATTGATTATTTGAACCATATTATTGGTTCGTTCCTAGATTAGTTCAGTCAAAATAATAAATATTTTTCCTGTTTACTTTTAAACAAAGGAAAACCCACATAATATTAATTAATATTGTCGTCGCTTCTAAGTAAAAATAACAGCCTATAATACCTAACTGTGTGATCTATACTTACATATTGTCTTTTATTTTAAACTAGCTTTCACCCGCGACTTCGCCCGCGTAGGGTTTGAACTTTTCAAAATCCTTTCTTCTCGGATGTCTACGTCATACAAAGAACACACCCTCCAAGTTTCAGGTCTACGATCAGCGGTTTAGGCTGTGCGTTGATCCGTCAGTCAGTCAATCAGGATAAAGCATTTTATATGTATGTATAGATTAAGATGATTTATTAAATGTAGAAATGCAGAGCTAGTAACGTTAATACATGCTTTTTTGAACACTGCCTTGGACATGTGTTATATTGCTTAAAATGGTGTTTACAATAAAGAATTTATCTATCTATCAACCCTCCTCCAGCACCTATTCAACCCTCTCCACTTAGTCAGCCATGTCCAGAGTAAATAACTTGTGAAAAAAACTAAGCCGCGAGTTGGTCTAGCGCTCTGAGGTCTAGCGGCAGTTATTCGATTTTCTTCTCGAAGGTTGTGGGTTTGAAATTTTGAATCCCGGTCCGCCGTGCACCAATGTATTTTCTTACAGAAAATTAATGTGCGCTTATTAACTTTAGTACTTTAACGGTGAAGGAAAATATCGTGATGTGATCTTAATGATTTAAATAACTCAACACACAAATTCAAATTAATGAACGCTTCATTGACCGTGAAACATACCGCTAAAGTAATATATCAAGAGTAGAGTCAGGCGATCGAAAGTCATCAGTAACTTGTGTAACAAATTATGTTATGATTACGATCTGATTGCTTGCCGAGGGTGGGTCTGACGTCACTAGGCAGTTCTTCTAATCTATAACCACTTTATTTCTTTATATCTATACTTTATTAGTCACCTCACCGTTATACCTACTGGCTATACCTATAAACAAATTACTTACAACTACAACTTCTCTTTGTTCTTATCCTGTATTTGGGACTAGCAGCGTTCCGCGTAGCCTGTGTTATTTCCAATGAATCAATGTATCTTTATACCAAGTGTCGTAAATATCGGTCCAGTAATTTCGGAGCCTATTTGTTACAAAACTTGTTTATAATATTAGTATAGACTGGCGCAGTCAGAGGTATATCTTCTTTTTTCCCATCTATACCTACTACAAAATGGTTTAGCATTATTTTATGGCCAGCCGCCTGCCTAATACCAAACCCTCTTTCGGAATTCCGAATGGGTGATACCAACCTTCTTTGAATTATGGGAGGAAGAACCTAAGGTGCGATGGTCAGCATAAGATTCATAAATTCCTTAGTGTGTGGCATTAATAGCCTTCTTACAGGCTTCTTATAAGTAATAAAACCAAAAATATATAGATGGAGATACAGAGCGGTTTTAATGCAGTAGGTAACAATAATTTATGCCATAGCTACAGGCATAATATTACTATATTAATAAAACTCATTATTATTATACTGCTAGTTCAAGGCTCACGCAAAAAATAAAAGCTCGTCTAGTGAAATAAAATTATAGCAGTATCGGTTGGTCAGCTTTTACTTGTAATAACGGCTCATAATAAGCAGCAACTAAGATTTATTAGTTCGATAAATAATAATTAATGTCGTATCATTCGGATTTGGTTTAATAAAATGTTACTGAATAAAAGTTGCCCAGTCACTATGTAAAAAAGTTTATTTTTTGTAAAACTGTGTCAACGTGTCAATGATATCGTAAACGAACAATTAAATGTCTGAAGTCGTATATAAAAAGACTTGTACAAAAAGACGGTGACCTGATTTGCGCAACTTAATAGATTAGCTCGGTGCTTGGTTGGGCGGGCGGCGGCAGCGGCGGCGGTGTGTTGCGTGTCGCGCCGCCCAAGCACCTCCTCTGTCCGAGCGGGCAGCGGGCCAGTCGGAGGCTCGCGCCCTCCGCGCCCGCCCGCCCAACGCGATCTCAGTCGCACGCCGGCCACATGCCATTCAAACCCTAACTGATTCTGTTATGGACACCCGCGTCAAGAGCGCCAAGGGGGATCCCATCCCGAGCATACTGAAAAAGTCAAAAAATCGGCAGAAAGGTGATCTGCTTGACAAGAAATCTAAGATCAAACGGGAAAAGGTGGCGGGCGCTAAGAAGAGCGATGTTAGCTCGCCGCTGCCCCAAGGCTGCACGCCGCTCATGTACGCCTGTCAGCAGGCCGACTACAAGACCGTCGTCGATATACTCAACAAAGATGTGAGTTCCTCATCATGTCACATCATGCGACACTCATCGACAAAGTAGCTGCTAAAAAATAATGTAACACGCTCAAATTGCAGATTTCATGTTAACTCTGCACTATTGTAAATTGCATGTTACATGGAATACATTTTTCATAAAAGCTAAAGTTTTCAGACGATTCACAAGGTGAGCGATTATGAAAATAAGAAAAGTAGGCAGTTTCAATGGTCTGGCGGCGTGAACACGCGATATCACACCCACCCATCAGCAGCGGTATGGTTATGTTACGATCATCCTCACCTTGTAAACAACGCTTGATGTGCCGTTTAAATTGCACTGAAACGCTTTCCGGATGTTCCCACAAAGCAAAAATAAAAAAACCAAAGAATAGTACAAATAGAAAAATTTCTAGCTTCTAAAATAAGATACCAACATCGAGGAAATGCACCTGACTACCGAGTACCGACCAAGGCAAGGGTGCGGGGCGAGAACCCAATCGATAGGTGTTTCGACTGGCACACAATACGAAATATTTCCATATGTATCTAGTAACATAGGAGTCGAGCGTCGCTGGCATCCATGTCGATACCATGTCATTCACCGCATCAACCCTCGTTAAATATTAAAAGGGGTGGTTAGCCGAAAGCCGAAACTAAAGTTATCGTCCATTAGTTCATTACTCATCGAACCTATGAACCAACACGTAAATATAATCAAAAGACTTCAAAAGGTCCCCATTCTTATCAATCAATAAAGTATTTTGCATGCTTTAACCTCCGTTTAGCCTACTTTTACATGTTTGAATCAAAAATATACTGATCGTAAATTGAAAGCTGTTATGTACCTACCTACGTTAGAGTTTTTTTACATTTCAATGAAGTCTCTACATATACCTACCTATCCAATGAAACTACTAGAAAAGTAGTTAAGTATAATAAATAATCATTGAGGCTAGGGTAGTATAGCTCATGAGCCTACTATTCAAAGTGCCACACACTCAAGATGTAATAAGTATAAGCCGAAAAATAAACCTCTAAAGATGTTTAATTTAAGAGGAAAGGGTACCGGGGGCTCTTTCCATACAAACTATTCCTCCCTGGATAATGACACAAGCACAAATATTTTTGTGCCATAAAACCTATAACTGCCATGACCATGCCCCTATGTTTTGGTTTTCTTCATTTTTTAATTATCATAGAAATAAGGATAAAAATAATAATAATCACTACATACTATAAAATAAAGTCACTTTTCGCCGTCCCTATATCCCAATGTACCTATGCTTAAATCTTTAAAACTAAGCAACGGATTTTGATGCAGTTTTTTTTAATAGATAGAGTGATTCAAGAGGATGGTTTTTAGATATAATACAGCCGTGCGAAGCATGGGCGGGTTGCTAGTAAAAAAAAAATAGGTCATGGTCATGGCAGTTATAAGTTTTATGCACCAAAAATATTTGTTCTAGTGTCATTATCCAGGGAGAAAACAGTCGACTACGTTTGTATGGAGAGAGCGCAGGTACCTACCCTTTCACCATAAGCGTATTCTACATTTTACATGTCCTACCTTCATCGCATCAGAGAGTTTCAATGGTTTTACAATCACGAATATTGATTCCTACATTTCCTACCTACAAACCCATTACTGAAAGCAGCACTCTTAAGGTAACCATCTTATGTGTTCCTCATTCAACAGCCATCGACAGTAAGAGTTCGTGACCGGGGTCTCCGTTGTGCGCTACACTACTGCGCCTCGAGCAGCGCAGGAGTGAACCAATCCGCGCGAGCTGCCTGTGCCGATCGCGTGCTCATGGCGGCACCAGCTCTAGCAGACGCGAGGGATGCTGATGGCCTAACGCCTTTGCATCTCGCAGTCGTACACGGAAATGTACCACTGGTTCAGACTCTACTCGCAGCTGGAGCTGACGTCAATGCTAGAGATGATGAGCATCACACCGTAGTCCATTGGGCCACAGGTAAGCTATACAATGCGTTGAAGCTGCTAAAGCTGGGGACACATTGCTCGGCCGCGATTATAGGCATCTGTGTAATGTAAATGTTTGTAACTGTGCAGTCTGTGCACACTATCGGAAATAAGTCGCGGACGTAACCTTGGGCCGCCTTTGAGCGTTCGGACGTCCACGGACGTCCTAGAGCGATCAGTCGCAGATAATATTATGTTCCCACCTTAAGATTCACGGTTGTTGGATTGGAATAAAAAAAGCATCGGGAAATCCAACAAATAAACTTATCAAACCTGTCAGTAATATATATACGGGTGGGTATAACACGGTTATTCCACCGTCATCCTTGTTTATAAAGACGAATATTCATCTGCTGATTAATAAGTATTGTAAAAGGGTTTTCCCAAACATCGGTCGTCCAACTTGTTCTTACATTTTATTGACGTCACCGTGCAATTCGAAACATTGGTCGTACTACTAGCTTTCATAATCAGATTTTCAAATTCTTTTTAATGTGGTAGTTTGCCGTAGATACCGCAAACGAATTTGCTATATTTATGTAAATTGCCTAAGAATACCATTATTTCAGTAAGGTCATAGGTACAGTTGGCTGTATAATTGCAGCCCCCGGTAGTGTTCAAAAATTACTATGGTCGGCATGTTTTCATTCTATTATTTTTGTTTGATAAATTAATGAGTTAGAAGACTTTAAACTTTAACTTAAGCAGGTGCCTATATAGAATCTTGCTTGTGTTGAAAAATAAATAAATATTGCAGGACATTACACACATCGCCATCGCTAGCCCCAATCTAAGTAACTAGACTTGTGTTATGGGTGCTAGACAACGGATATACTACTTAACACAAACAAACACAAAACATTTTTATAACATTTTTATAACAGCCGTTTTGTGCCTGCAATTATGCAGCCGTACATTACATCGCTTCTGATTCTACTTACATTTGCTATATGGAAATGGGTCTATTAACCACAAGACCGCAAGCCCTTCACATTGTCAGTTAGATTAGAGTGAGTTATCAAAGGGGATGTCATAGTGCGGTGTTCCGCGGTTGTTATCGTGAACCGTGTTGATGTTAAGCATGCTATCAATTACTAGTTAGGTACTGTGATTGCTCTAATTACTGATGTTAGTCGTTTATTTACATTAATGAAGATTTTATGGGTTGGATTACATATATAAGAAGTGTATCCGTTGTCTAGCACCCATAACACAAGTCTAGTTACTTAGCTTGGGGCTAGATGGCGATGTGTGGAATGTCCTTCAATATTTATTTATTAAGCTATTGCATAGATTTTATCGCGGGCCTTGGGGGGACGAATCAAGAAATTCCGTAACGAAAAAAACCTAAGGTTTAGCTTGAGCTCCGGAATTCCGGTTTTATTTAACAAATTTCCGACTTATTTCAGTATCGTTTGTAATACCGGAATTGGTGAGAGCAAAACCGGAATTTCGATATCGTTTGTTAAGAGTCGAAAAGGCAGTTTTCTAAGACGGCGGCGATAGAGGACAATGCTTCAAGTATCTAAAAACAATACCGCCTATTACTAGTGTCGACGCTGAACGCGACTTTTCACCAGTTTCTAACATTTGTAATCGTGTAAGAAGTTAACATCCAACAAAAGTTCGAGATGATAGATTACTTAATTTTTAATTATAATTACAGTTCAGAACAGCTATTTCAATGGATTTATTATTCCTACGTAAAATACCCCTTCAATTCGATAACATCTGTTATTCAAAAAATATTTTGCATTTTGTAAAGGAAACATCGAATTTCGGAATTCCGGAACTGGATAGATCAATATTGAAACTGAATTCCGGAATTGAAAAATGGACCGATATTCAAGCCCTAGTTGGATATCGTTTTAGTTTTATTGCCTACTAGCGACCCGCCCCGGCTTCGCACGGCTATATTATGCATGTATTATACACTAGCTGCGCCCCGCGGTTTCACCCGCGTAAGTCCCGATCCCGTGGGAATATCGGGATAAAAATATCGGGTAGCCTATGTGTTAATCCAGGTCTCCAGCTATCTACATACCGAGTTTCATAGCAATCGGTCCAGTAGTTTTTGCGTGAAGGAGTAACAAACATACATACACACACACACACACAAACTTTCACATTTATAATATTAGTAGGATATAAACCTTCCTCTTGAATCACTCTATCCATTAAAAAAGACCGCATCGAAATCCGTTGCGTAGTTTTAAAGATCTAAGCATTCAAAGGGAAATAGGGACATAGGGACATAGGGACGGCGAAAAGTGACTTTATTTTATACTATGTAGTGACTTACACAAGTTGCATAACAAGCCCTGTCACATGCCGTAGAGCCCATACGAGGCCATGAAGACTTCCGTTATGGTGGAGTTTCGGTTGCTTTTATGTAAACTTCCTACGAGCTATAAACCTTGGCCTTTTTCTTTTCTTTGTTAGTTGATTACAATGGTCATTATTATTTTCCAGTACTACCTAACAAAAAACATTGGTCCCTGCATAAATTACGGACGCAAACTCGGATTTCCTTGTGTTGTTTACATAAAGATAATATGGTTAATCATCACTACATAGTATAAAACAAAGTCGCTTTTTCTGTCCCTATTTCCCTTTGACCGCTTAGATCTTTAAAACTGCGCGGATTTTGATGCGGTTTCTTTTAATAGATAGAGTGATTCAAGAGGAAGGTTTATATGCATAATATAGCCGTGCGAAGCCGGAGCGGGTCGCTAGTGTTCTATATAATATTAATTTGTAATGAAATGAAATAATTATAAAAATAATTGCTTATGTATTGTTAGTACACAGTAAACCAATTAATAGTTATTTACATATGGCGTGTATGCTAAATTCAAATCACATCAGGCGTAAGAAATGCGGTAAGCCACATAGAGCCGCTAGCCGCAATGTAGGTAGGTAGTTACAAGAATTTGTTGTGGTTACCGCGAAGGTTGGTATTTTGGGGGGAAGGAGGTGGTGTCCAGCTTATTGAACCGACCAGCTACAAGGTCAAGTCCTTGAACTACACTGGGCTACCACCACCACCTTATCGAAGGCTATCGTAGGGTCAAATTGAACGTTAAATTTTGATAGACCTCCTGATTAAACCTTCAAGATGTCAAGCTGTCCAAGTCGATTAATTGGCTACATGACTGTGATAACGATAAAATATGAAATAAGTTGAAAATGGAAGCTACAACTGCTGGTTGGTTTACAATAACTCTAAAATTTATTTCGCATTCAAATGTATTGTAAATATTTTATTTTCGCAAAATTTTGCTATATTTTGTCTGCTGACTAAAAGAAACGAAACGCGTTTTTTTTTAATGATGTTGACAGCTCAGAGGCATAAGTCATGACGTCACAGGTTAAAATGTATAATGGCCTTCGAATAATGGCCGACTGTTTTAGGGGAAAAATTAAAATTAATGCAGAAAAAAATATTTTTTAATTTAAATAAGGCTTTTTCTGAGAAAATGATACTTACTTAACTGGTAAGGGGTTTCTAATACCTAAACATTGGCGACTTTTGAAATACTTAGCGAAAATCAGTCAAGATCCCAATTACTACCGTAGGCATCCAAATGAATAAATAATAAAATGATAATAAATAAAGTTTTAAATGTATGAAGTTTGCGGCGAAGTGGGGGCCCTTAGAGCTGTATTGGCAGCGGGTGCTGATGCAGCCACACCGGACCAGCACGGCGGATATCCGCTGCACTACGCTGCTCAAATGTGTGGGGCTCCAGCAGCTACTGACCATCAGGTAAATAAGACATAAAACGATTGAAAGAATATAAAATAAATTGTTCACCCAAAAAGAATAGGTAGGTTTATCTTTTCTAGGGTTCCGTACCCAAAGGGTATAAAAACGGGACCCTATTACTAAGACTTCGCTGTCCGTCCGTCTGTCTGTCTGTCACCAGGCTGTACCTATCTCATGAACCATGATAGCTAGACAGTTGAAATTTTCACAGATGATGTAGGTATTCCTGTTGCCGCTATAACAACCAAATACTAAAAACAGAAAATAGTAAATATTTTTTGAGTATGTATGAATTTTAAGTTATTTTAATGTTAACTATATTTTTAGGTATTATTTTATTGTTAATTATACTCCCAAAAGGGCGAGCAAAAGACTTTTAACGTTTAAAGCCTTATCTGACACACAAAAATTTTTTGGGATTTTTGCTCGATATGTATCGATCGTAATGGTACGGAACCCTTCGTGTGCCAGTCTAACTCGCACTTGGCCGGTTTTTCTTTAATTCCAGAGTAGAGGAGCAGCATTAGAAGTGTTAAGGGCTTTGGTGAAAGAAGGCGGAGCGCGTGTAGACGTGAGGGATGCCGACGGTCGCACACCCTTGCTGTGGGCTGCCTCGGCCGGATCCGCTGCGGCAGTGCTAGCGTTACATCAGGCTGGGGCTAAAGTTGATGATGCTGATAGGTAAGTACTTTAACTTTACCTCCCTTTTCATTAGAACTTTACGATACGAATAACTATTATTTGTGTGTTTTTCCAGAGACGGTTTAACTGCATTACACTGTGCGGCTGCTCGAGGCCATACTGAAGCTCTAGAAACTTTAGTAGGATTATGTGGAGCAAGAGTCGATGTAGCCGACTCTCATGGCTGTACCCCGCTACATTACGCCGCAGCTCTGGGTCACGCGGATGCGACTGTAGCTTTGTTAGATCACGGTGCTGATTCTCATCGACAAGATAGGCGAGGTCGCAGCCCAGCTCACACGGCTGCCGCTAAAGGACAGATCGAAACCGTGCGAATATTGGGTCTGATAGTGGTTTAACATTTAAATTATTTGCTTGCTTTTAACTGATATTTTTTTTGTAATCTTAGGGGGTAATTGTCGTGGTGCTTTTCAGGTGCCAGAGGGGCAAATCTCTGGTTACGAAATTCAAAAGGAGATCTACCTCTTCACGAATCAATCTCGTCAGGAAGAAGGGAACTAGTAAAATGGTTATTAGATGGAAGACCTTCTCAAGTAAATGGTACGAATCACGAAGGTCGTACACCTTTGCACATCGCAGCTGCCACAGATAACGCTGATCTTTGCCGGTTGCTACTCGATCGAGGAGCTGAAGTAAATCCTGTTGCGAGATCTTCAAAAAACGAACCTCTGACTCCCCTTGACTGCGCTACCAGTCGAGGACATAGATCAACTGCAAAATACCTTCAGATGCACGGTGGTCTCCCTGCATCTAAACTATCGAATACGCAAATAGTAATAGATGGTGCTCCGATTACTTCACTACCAACCAGAAAAATTACAAGTACTAAAATTGATGTTCGTGATCGTATACGGATAGAAAAACGAGAGGTAGTAGAAATTTCTAGCCCGGTTCACGAAAGGAGGCGAAATAAAAATGACAATGAATCTTCTAATGAATCGTCCTTTGATTCTAGAAAAACATCAAGGAGAAAATTGGAAAATAAATATTCTGAAAGAAATCGAGAAAGAAGAAAACGGCTCGTCCATGCACAAAAAAGTTTTAGTGATGGCTATGATAGTGAACTTGATGGCAACGAAAGGGAAAGTTCTCGAGACAGGAAATATCGAAGCTCGAAGAAAAATAGATCACGAAGTGAACCATCAAGACGTCATAAAGGAAATGAAAAGCATCGTAGAAGGCGTCATAGATCGGACTCGGAAACATCTTCTGGATCAGATAGTTATACAGAACGAAACAAAAGCAAAAAACATCGTAAAAGGAGTAAACGGAAAACTAGTACTATATCTGAAAGTAGCAGTTCAGAGTCTACAGAAAGGCGAAGCACCAAAAGAAAAGGAAAAAAAACATCGATCCACATTGAAAACGATGATTTAAAACAAAGTGTTAATATAATAAAATACAAAGAGGGTGATACTGCAGACCAATCAGTGAAAATCGACACTGACGCGGTTACAGGAATACAACCATTGGAAGTTCAGATTGAACCCAATAAAGAAGATATTGTAACTGAAAAAAGTAGAGCTCATAGTGAAACTGAAACGGATACACTTTCCGTAAAAACGAATATGATTGTAACAGAAGCACAAATACATATGGAGAGACAATCCAGTCACCAAGGAAATTCCGAAATAACTGTTACTCTTGATTCCTCGAATAACGTATCCATTGAAACAACAAATATGTCAGTTACACATAAAGATGGAACTGAGGATATTAAATCTGATGCTGAAAAACTTTCGAAAACAGAAAAAGCTCAACAAGAACAAAATGAAGAAATTACAGCTAAAGAAGAAAATTTATTGAATGCTTCTCTTATTTGCACCGATACTCCTGAAGGACAAAAAGATATCAGTCATGAAGATAATGACACAGAACCGACTTTAAAAAGTGATGAAAATAAAGATACTATAGATAAACTTACTGAAGAGGCTCAATCTAAATCAGAGAGTTCGAACAAATCTGACGCAAAACAAGAAGTATCTGAAACAAATACAAGCGCGGAACTCATTAAAACACCTGAAACGGCTTCAAAGACACCGAGTCCAAGTTTAGAACAAACGCGGAAGCGCTCATTTCAAGTCTTATCTGGCCCAGACGAAACACTCATAGAAAATCAAACATTATCTCCAGACAACATGAAAACAAGTTTAGATGTAACTAGTATAGAAAAGTCAGAATCACAAGAGAAAGCTAGTTCACCAGTGGTATCTTTTTCAAATAAAGATGAAGTATTTGACGAAAAAGAATCGGATAAATCTGGTCATTTGATGGGCGAAGAAGTTCACCATGGTGAAAGTAATGTGCAACTAGAGGTTCAAACTGAAGAAAATCCGCAAACAAAAACAGAAAGTTTAGATGAAAAAAGCAAAGACTTGGTGTCAAAGTCCGGTAGTAGTGTTGAAAATGCGGCAATTGTTGAAAAGCCATCTTCACTTCTAGATACTAAAGCTTCTTCTCAAGATCGTGCAGTGCAACAAATTATTATGGAAAATGCCCCTGAAGAATTTGATGTTAATTTAACGTTGTCACAATCAACACCAAAACATACAAGAAAAATATCTAGAGACAGTCAAAGTAGCGGCAGAAAAAGCAGTATTTATGAAACTGAGAGCTATAAAGTTCTTTCTGACATAGCAAGTGGTGAAA
The DNA here is from genome assembly GCA_907269075.1 of Idaea aversata. NCBI lineage: Eukaryota > Metazoa > Arthropoda > Insecta > Lepidoptera > Geometridae > Idaea > Idaea aversata. The sequence continues at coordinate 6,485,553 of OU026100.1, forward strand.
CCGCAGGTATTTTGAAAAAATCTCCTACCAATATTGAAAATGAATTCGTTGATGGTGTGTCATTAAAGGAAAGTTACGGCAGGGTACCAAGTGTTAGCGATAATGAAATATACAGTCATTCTGAAGCCAATGGTCGCAGAAAGCGTTTTCGTAAAAAGGGACGAACCAAAAGTCGTATTACGATAAGATCTAAATCAGAGAATTCTGAAAGAGATTACGAGTCTAGTGGTGTAATGGATTCAGGATTCGAACCCAGTCCCAGGGCTGTGCAACGCCGAATAAATAGTCCTCGACTTGCAGCGTATTATCAACAAAGAAATGCAAGCGGTAGATATTCCGGAAAGTCTGACAGCAGAATTCCTATACGAAAACCTGGCGATAGATATGCTGTCGACATGAGATCTGTGACGCAACGAATCCAGACGAATATGAGGAGGTAAGTTCATTTATATAATATAGCTGCGCCCCGCGGTTTCACCCGCGTAAGTCCCGATCCCGTGGGTATATCGGGATAAAAAGTAGCCTATGTGTTAATCCAGGTCTCCAGCTATCTAGATACCGAGTTTCAACGCAATCGGACCAGTAGTTTTTGCGTGAAGGAGTAACAAACATACACACACACACACACATACACACAAACTTTCACATTTATAATATTAGTAGGATTTTTAACCAAAAAAGTAAGTAAAATAAGAAGTAAGTAAGTAGAATAGTAAGTAGTAGGAAGTAGTATAGTAGTAGTAGTAGTAATAGTAAGTTGGTATAGTAAGTGTAGTAGTAATAGTAGTAGTGTAAGTAAGTAGTATAGTAGTTTGCCTACTTTCTATTTTTTTTAAAAATCAATACAACAATAATTGATTTTTTCAGATATTATTGCGAACGTAAAATTTTTCAACATTTACTGGAGTTGAAGAGATTGCAAATAAGAACGAGCAAAGCAAATGAATCTGTCCTTGTGAAACGTGCTATTGACGAATATAACAAATCAAGTTTGGCGAGCGTCGGTCTCGGACCGTACAATAACACTGATTTATCATTTAGTAGTTTTGAAAAATTTCTCTACGAAAGTCTGCGCAAATTACAGAAAAGTGGTAAAAGACACTTGGATAATTTGCCAGAAAGGCCCATTGATTTTGATTATGGTGAAACCGAACTTTATAAAATGAGCGCTATACCAGACAATCCTTGTCTTTGCACAAGTAAAACACATCGATGTTTTCATGCCATCCACGCGTATACAGGAGTTCCTTGCGCCGCTTATTGTAAGTACTAATTCACTCATCTAAAAATCTCCATAGATTGTTCTTATGATTTATTTGTTCTTATCTTTCAGTACCTTACAAATGGGACCATCACACAATGCCTAAACCATCAACAGCAGGACCGAGTACTAGATCGAAGGGATTTTTACCCAAAATAAATTCAAAACCGCCAGTTACTGGCAAAGCTCACGTAACGTTGGAAGTTTCTCATGGAACAGAGAAGCAACTCATTGCTCTACCAGCTGAGAAATTGGACAAAAATAAGAGATATTACGTGACTTTTACTGTTAAAGGATCTGAACCCACTTCTGATAATGATAACTCTCCGAATGCTACAATAAAGGCTAAGGGTAGTTAAATTTGAAATAACACTGCCAGAGATAAAAGGATAGCATTGTTTTTAATGGTTGTTGGCAAGATATTAGACTGAGAGATACCTACGAATGAAGCCGTCCATTGAAAAATGAATATTTTTGTATATTAAATTATTCTTCATATCAAACATTTTATCTGATAATGTTGGAGTTATGTAGTCTTCCGTTGAAGTTGTATAAAAATTTAAAGGCACACAAATAATGAAAATAATCCAACTGTTGTATACTGCACTCAATGTCATAAATACTCAAGTGTAGAGAGAAATATAACATTTTATAAACAAAAAACCTATGCCTATATTTAGCCTATATGCTACAAGAATTTAGTGTAAGAATAATACAATTTAATATTTAGTTGACTACGTTTATTAATCTACGAAAAATATATGAATTAAGAAACATAATTGATAGAGGAACTAAGTAAAATGTATATAGGACTAGAAAAGGAACTAGAAGTAACATACAAGTAGATATTATAGTTTATACTCCAAGCAGTAAAGCAACCCCTGCCAACGTCCAGCGAGTCGGCTTGTCTTTCGTCTTTAGATTGAAAGTCCAAACGAAAGTAGGACCTCGCATACTGTAAAAAGAAATAAATAAATATTGCAGGACATTTCACACATCACCATCTAGCCCCAAGCTAAGTAACTAGACTTGTGTAATGGGTGCTAGGCAACGGATATTACTACTTAATATACTTTTCTTTTGTAAATATATACTTATAATACATAGAAACAACCAGACCACAGACAAAAATCTAAGCATTAATACTTGTCTGAGCCGGGAATCGATCCCGCAAGCCTGTGCTTGGCAGTCCGGCATGGTGACCATTGTGCCAACTGGGTCGTCAAATCGTAGGTAGTATGCCCGGCTAATTCCACCAATTATGTTTTGATTTCATAGGGATTGGTACTTGTATACGGGCTGTTTTCCGCAATTAGACCCTTTTTAATTGGGTCCTTTTGGCGTGAGGATGGAGTAGGTTTCCCCAGCACCTACTACCCTTTCAGGCTTAATCGAACATGTCCAGAGGAGAAAACATGTCAATACTTCTAGAGCCAACTAAGCCACAGGTTTCATCACGATGTTTTCCTTCACCGTAAGAGCAATATGTCAATTAGCGCACATACAATTTTTCTTGATTTCTTAGGTAAAAAGTCCTAATAATTCTAATAATTCATTGAAATCAGTGCAGTCGTTTTTAAGTGATTTTGCATAATAATATGCGTGAGATTCTCTCTGTTTTTGGGACAATACTTCCTGTCTCTATTTAGGGCAATACATAAGACTTTTATAAACTTTACTAGCTGTCCCGGCAAACGTTGTTTTGCCATATATATACAAAAAAAATAAAGGAAAAAAATGTTTGTCTGTAAAGTCGATTTACGGACGATAATTTTACGTGATAACGTCATAAGAAAACGATGAAAATTTGTCTTTTTTTCTTTATATATTTTTTTACTTTAAATAAGATTTCTATTCGTCACTCCTCACCATAACATAAGCCCAGATGAGCGATATTGTTATTAAATACTCTGTTTCCTAACGGGAACGGACGCATGACGTCACACAATATTTCGTCACTTTTTTGTGAATGCAGGTGTTCCATCAATTCATTAGACTTTATCACGTCAAAAAATAGATGTTGTTCGATTCTCAGACCCAACGAATATACACAAAAAAATTCATACAAATTGGTTCAGCTATGGGTTCAGCTGCTAAGGTGGATATTGGCAAGTAACACCGCGACTCGTGAATTTTATAAACTTCAGTAAACTCACCGGATCTTATAGACAGGACACTCGTATACATTCCTCGTGTCCTGTTTGTCTTGAGTGACAGCTTTGACGAATATAACCGGCATCATCGGGAAGAGCTCCATCATACGAGACTCTACGATGCCACCGGTCGCAGTGTCCCATCGGGCACCTTCCATGTAGAGGCCGTGGATGTTTGCACCCTCGCGGGGTGGGGCGCTGGGGAGGTACAAACGAATTTATTTATTTATTGGGAGAACCAACAGCTTCAACAAAAAGTAGACTTATATATAAAAAACGGAAAGCCAATTATTATTATAGGTTCCCGCGTTTAGGAATCAGAATACAAAAAAGTGTGTGAGGTGAACGTCTATCAACACAACACATATAACTTAACGTACCTTATTAAAAATAAACCAGCTATAAAAAATAAAAACATAATAGAAAATCAATTAAAAGAAAAGAAATGTACGAATCGAATCAAATTAAAAGCTATCAAAGAAACCGCCGCCTAACCGCCAACATCATCCGCTCGGATGATGATGATGATGAATTTACTCATCATCATCATCCGAGCGATGTTCTCGGTTGCATTCCTCTCGGGAGCCCGGGGTCCGTTTTCCTACTTTTACGCCTCAACTTCGCACGATTTTCGGCATCCTGGTTTGTAAGGCTATTTGCACGCATATCACCCTTTACGACGTCAAGCCAGCACTTCTTGTGTCTACCCAGTCTGCCACGGCTCGGCGGAGGCGCCATGGCAAAACATTTGTTCCCCACGTAACTAGCCGGTTTTCGTAATATGTGACCGTACCAGCGTAGGCGACGTTCTTGCAATTTATCCCCAAAGTCTCGGATAAACGAATTTACTCAATCTATACTAATATTATAAAGCTGAAGATTTTTTTTGTTTGTATGTTTGAACGCGCTAATATCAAGAACTACTGGTACGAATTGAAAATTTCTTTTTGTGTTGGATAGTCCATTTATCGAGGAAGGAGCTATTTTATATCCCGATATTCCCACGGAATCGGGACTTACATAGATAGGTGAAACCGCAGGGTGCAGCTATAAATCCTATAAATCGACTCAACCTTATATACGCAAAATATGGATTTAAAAAAAACTGTTATTTCAAAAACCAAGTAAATTCTGACTTTAATGATAATAATTATGTAATACCTACTTCTAACAATTATCCTAATTCTATATTTATGAGTCCTAGTACTCCATTCGACATTTGTAAAATTATAAAAACATTGAAGAATACAAGCAGTACTGGCTATGACGGTATTTGCACGAAGGTCTTAAAGATGGTTGCGCCACTAATAGCACCCATTCTCAGTCACATTATTAACATATGCATTACTAATGGATTTTTTCCACCTAAGCTAAAGAGGACAATTATCAAACCTATATTCAAAAAAGATGATAAGCGGGAAATGCAATCTTACAGGCCTATTGCTCTCATACCTACAATATCTAAAATATTTGAAAAATTCATTTATGAAAATCTTTACTCTTATTTCGAAAGCATGAATATATTAGCTGAAGAGCAACAAGGTTTCAGGAAGCATAAGACGATTAACTTGGCGATTTATCGTTTTCTAAAAATCATAATGTCCGGTTTGGAGTCTGGTACCAGGGTGTGTGCGCTCCTTATGGATTTAACAAAAGCGTTCGATCATGTCAACCACACAATCCTCATAAAAAAGCTGGAAACATATGGAGTCAGAGGCAATGCTCTAGACCTTATAAAATCATACCTGAGTAATAGGCAACAGACTACTCAAATTGTTAGGATTTGTCCAATTACTAAAACAGAAAAAGCCTATCTTTCTGATTATCGACAGGTCAAATGCGGTGTACCACAAGGTAGCGTCTTAGGACCATTGCTGTTTATTATTTACATTAATGATTTTCCTAAATCAGTCAAGCAACCTATGGTACTATTTGCCGATGACAGTACTGTTATGTTCTCAGCCAAGGACAATCTATCACTAGAGACCGACATTAATAATACCCTTAGGGAAGCTGTAACTTGGCTACGATCAAATAATCTTTTAATAAATATGAAAAAGACGAACATAATACCATTTACAAATAGCGGCACCCAACCTATCAATTTGGAAATAGAACATGATGGTTACTCCGTTCATGAGGTTACAACGGGTAAATTTCTAGGCCTTATATTGGACAGAAATTTGAACTGGAAGGAGCATGTTGCTGGTGTATGTTCAAAGTTAAGTCAATTCTCTTATGCATTGTATCACTTGAATAAAGTTGTAAACATTTCAGCCGTATTGACATCGTATCACGGCCATGTAGAGGCTGCACTACGCTACGGAGTTGTGTTCTGGGGCAACTCTGTTGAGAAAACTACAGCGTTCAAAGCACAAAAAAAGTGTGTAAGAGCAATATTTAGCCTTAAGCGAAGAGACAGCTGTAAACCCTACTTTCATAAATTTAAACTAATGACCCTGCCATGTTTGTATATCTATGAAATCTCAGTGTTTACTAGATCCAATTTAAACTTATTCCGTAGATTACACAGTAAGAGACATCAGTATGAAATACAGTTCCGTAAAAATAAGACAGCTTTACTTAGTAAATGTGTATTTGGTATGATTCCTCGTATATACAATCACCTACCGAAAACTCTGTTACAAGAACAACATATTGATAGTTTCAAAAATAATTTAAAAAAGTTTCTTTTGAGCAAGTCTTACTATAGCGTTGATGAATATTTAAAGGATAAATTTGTATAAGTAATGCAACTTTGACATGTATATTTTATAACTCATATTACCTTTAATAATGTAACTTTTAAACCATTTGACATTGTACCTACTTATTTTAAATTATCATTTCATTTCATGACCATATTTTATTTGACATTTCTACTTATTTTCATTTATGGCTAGAGTTTGACGAATAGAGTTTGAGTTTTGTGTGACATATTTTAGCTATTGTACCTAATAATTAATTGATTTTTAATCTAATATTGCATGCCTTATGTATAGGCCGAATAGAGTGTTCTATAATTCATTAATGTAACACCATACCATGTACCTACCTTTATTCGCAATAAATGAATTGAATTGAATTGAATTGAATTGAAAAGGTAAGTATTAATCATCAATGAGAGAAAGGTGTTTTGTGTGTCTCTAACAGGTTCGTTAAATTATTATAGACGAGTAATCTATCCAATCGCTGCACATTGATAGCCTATAGGAAATTGGTAATGTTATTATGGTTTCCTTACTTGAAATCCTGTCTGCTCTTCTTAGTGACGTCACAGTTGAGGCACATCTTATCGAGAGGCCATTCGTTCTTTCGTGCCGTTTGCTGCATGATTGCCGTCAAGAAGGATTGAGGATTGAAGAAACCCGCCAGCCAGACTGCAGGCGGTAACTAAAATCAAAATTCACATCATACTTATACATAAGTACTTACATAAATACGAGTTTTTAAATAAAATAAAATAGATGTTAGATTAAAAAAAATTGAAGATGATTAATTTGTTCTTCATTTATTTATTTTTTGAGCGAGAAGAATTTTATTTATGAGTAATTTATCAGGCCGTCATAAATATTCAAGTAGAAACAGATTCTCAAATAACACAACTGCGTTGTTTTCCCGCAATGGAAATAATGGGAATTTAGAAAAAAACGCTTGTCCCACTTTTCCATTTTGATTTTGGAATGAATTTGGAAATTTAAAAATACCCGTTTTTCTTACATTGAAATCTCCTGTCCAGTTTTCTAGTTCGACCAGCCTGAGACAAAGGTCTGAGAACCAGGCAGCCAAGCCGAGAAGACTGGGGTAGGCTAGTTTCGTCCACATATCAGGTACTTTATCCATAAACAGTGACTCCATTAGCTTTTCCATGTCACTGCTGATTGTCAGTTCACCCTAAAAGATAGTTGTAATCAAATGAAGTTTCTGGTATATAAATATTGCAGGACATTCCACACATCGTCATCTAGCCCCAAGCTAAGTGACTAGACTTGTGTTATGGGTGATAGACAACGAATATACGACTTATATACTTTTCTTTTGTAAATATATACTTATAATACATAGAAACAACCAGACCACATACAAATATCTAAGCATAAATACTTGTCTGAGGCGGGAATCGAACCCGCAACCCTATGTTTGGCAGTCCGGCATGGTGACCATTGTGTTGATTAGAAACAACAGACTTCGACTTATAATTTATGTAGGTAAATGCCAACAGGTAAAATAACGAAAGATCAACATCAATTATCCAAAATTTAGGTAAGCTTATTAAAAAAAAACAATTATCGAACCGGACAATCCCACAAATCAAGTATTTACCTATGAATGATAAAAACTAAATAATAACCCGTCAATCACCAAACCTGTTTGAGATAGGTATTAGGTAACTACGTAATCAATTAAAACTGCTTCTCGATTAGTATTTCTAGTGGCATTTGGTGCGCACCATTTATATGTAGGATATTGGAATTTAGTATGGCTTTGTCTTTAACCTGTTGAAGGCCTTGCGCATATTGGGATAATGGGGCCCCTAAGACTTTGAGAGAACAAAAGTTACTCTTTTAGCATTCACAGGTACAGTCGGCTGTATAAATGTAGCCCCCGGTAGAGTTCGAAAATTACTAGTATTGGTATGTTTGCATTCTAATAATTTTTGTTTGATTAATTGTTGAGTTAGAAGACTTTAAACTTCAACTAAAGCAGGTACCTAGAATCGCGCTTGTGTTGAAAACATTCTTATAACAGCCGTTTTGGAGCTCTACGGTAGGTCTGCAATTATACAACCGACCGTACATAAGAACAATCTATGTTGATTGAAGATGAACCTTTCTGCATTTAAGATGGGCAAAATCATTAATAACTCCTTAAAAAAGTGATCTGCCAGGAACTAGGGGGCCCCTGATGACCACGGGGCCCTGGGCATGCGCCCATCGTGCCCAATGGGCAAGAGGGGCCTGGTAATGGGTTAGGATTCCTATATATTAAAGACGTCGATAAAGTTGCTATCCTTCAGACGCATAAAATAAAATAAATAATAAATAAATATTGCAGGACATTCCACACGTCCGCGTCGCCATATAGCCCCAAGTTAAGTAACAAGACTTGTGTTATGGGTGCTAGACAACGGATATACTACTTATATACTTTTCTTTTCTAAATATATACTTATAATACAAAGAAACAACCAGACCAAAGACTAAGCATAAATACTTGTCTGAGGCGGGAATCGAACCAGCAACCCTGTGTTTGGCAGTCCGGCATGGTGACCATTGTGCCAACTGGGTCGTCAAATCTTAGACTCGAAACACCAACTCGAGATTTTGTGGTGTTTTGCGGATTAGAAGAAATAATTACGTAAAATAACCAACTATGCACAATTCCACAACGCAAAACACCACTTTATAAATTGTTTACCACCAAAGTAGAGTAGAAACAAAGGGTAAAAACGAGACCCTATTACTAAGACTTCGCTGTCTGTCCGTCTATCTGTAACAAGGGTGTATCTCATGAACTATGATAGCTAGAGAGATGTTTTATAGCTTTAAATAAATTTCGATGCCGTACACGCAGAAGCGAGACTACCTTAGCGCAACCTCTTAGGATGCAGCGATTCCAATGCCGTATTATCCTTAAGGCACTTTAGGCCAGTGCCTAGGGGCCCACTATGACCAGGGGCCCAGCACTCCTGATTAAAAAATGAAAAAAAAGGGTATTGTGTGGTTTTATGAAACCACGGTAAAAGTGAAACTTAAGAGAACAAACAAAGTGAACATAACAAAGATTATAATTTAAACAAAGGCATACAATTTTATTTTTTTCCTAATTAAAAATGTCTAAAAATTGATAAAAAATCTTGTTTGTTGTGTTAATTTAAAAGTTAATTAAATAATCAATAAAATAAAATAACATGTCAATAATGGGGGGCCTGTCAATGAGAGAAGTTTTTACCTTAGACATTTAACTAAAAAAATACGGAATAATATTCCATTATGGGTATAAAATATCGCTTCGTCAATCTTAATTTTACACTTAGAAAATGGGAATGATAATGGGATTAATTCATTTTTGCACTATTTTTTGCTTTATTGCATATTCTTTGCTTTTGGCGAAAGTGTTTTCACTTGAAGGAAGGCGTATACCTTTGCAATGTGATGACTGAAGTCTGTTGTTGATGATGATGGTACCTTCATTCTATTTCGTAATGTAGACAGTAAAATTTCCAAATTGCGTTGTTGTGGTATGAAAAAGGGGGGGCCCGAAACGAGCTGTGCCTAGGGTTACGTATCATAATAACTAAGTTCAATATAACTATGTTCGAAATAACTACGGTCGATTCACATAAGTTCATAATACCTAACGGTCGATTGGGCTACACATTATAATAACTAAGTTCAATATAACTATGTTCGAAATAACTAACGGTCATAATACCTACAGTTTAAAATACCTAATGGTCGAAATACCTAATGGACGAAACACCTACGGTTAATTTAACTACAATTAATTCAACTACGGTTTTTCACCTGCGCGTGCGGTTTTAAAAAATCAATTTTATAAAATCCCTAACCAAGTAAAATGGGTAGAATTCGCTTCTAGCACTCGCCGGCCGCTACCGCGGCACCGCTCGCTTCGCTCGCTCGGCTCGTGCGTTGTGGTCGCAGTTCTAACATAAACCTAACCTATCCATGTCGGTTCTGGGTTGGGAGTTTTCCGGGTGGGTCTTTATATGCTGCCTTTATCACGCAACTAGAGACGAATTTTACCTATTTGACTTGATTAGGGAAGCATATAAAGACCCATCCGGAACACCCCCTACCCAGAACCGACATGGATAGGTTAGGTTTATGTTAGAACTGCGACCACAACGCACGAGCCGAGCGAGCGAAGCGAGCGGTGCCGCGGCAGCGGCCGGCGAGTGCTAGAAGCGAATTCTACCCATTTTACTTGGTTAGGGATTTTATAAAATTGATTTTTTTAAACCGCAGGTGAAAAACCGTAGTTGAATTAATTGTAGTTAAATTAACCGTAGGTGTATTTTATAAAATTGATTTTTTTTAACCGCAGCTGAAAACCCGTAGTTGAATTAATTGTGGTTAAATTAACCGTAGGTGTTTCGTCCATTAGGTATTTCGAAAATATGCCAAACAACCATTAGGTATTTTAAACAGTAGGTATTATGACCGTAGTTATTTCGAACATAGTTATAATGAACGTAGGTAAATTAACCGTAGGTATTTCGTCCATTAGGTATTTCGTTCATTAGTTATTTCAAAAATATGTGAAACAACCATTAGGTATTTTGAACAGTAGGCATTATGACCGTAGTTATTTCGAACATAGTTATATTGAACTTAGTTATTTTGATATGTAACCGTGCCTAGGGGCCCTGAGATGGTTAATCCGGCCCTGAGTGATTCGTATAATTACGGTCAATTTTCAGGTAAGTTTAACCTTAAATAACTTTCTTATTTATATTATTACCTTCAGCCCCAACTCGAGTTCCTTCAAAGACCTCCTGATCTCTCCCATAAGCCTGTTCATCCTTTCGCATTCTTGAAATGCGACGATTATGAACGGCGTCAACTCCTCCACCTTACCCATAAACTCTTGGAGGTTGAACGGTTCTGGCACTCTGTCCATTATGTCATCGAGTATATATCGAACCTAAAACAGAAGTTTTTGACATATAAAATACTAATTATCTAAAAAAATATATGTATTTTTCTTAAGAAAAATTGATGTGCGCCAATTGACATTGCTCTTACGGTGAAGGAAAACGTGATGAAATCCGCGGCTCAGTGGGCTCCAGAAGTATTGTGGTTTTTGCGTGAAGGTAACAAACATACACATACTATCACACAAACTTTCACATTTATAATATTAGTAGGATAAGAAGTAAAACTTTGAATATCATATTGATAACAGTGTGTTATGGAACTGTGGAACTCCAAACAGTGCCGCGTACTTTACTATGGAAATATCATAATTATTATTGATTGGAGATGTTTTAGATACATACCTACATACATACACATTTGCAGGACATTCCAGACATCGCCATCTAGCCCCAAGCTAAGTAACTAGACTTGTGTTATGGGTGCTAGACAACGAATATACTTATAATATACTTATCTTTTGTAAATATATACAATACATAGAAGCATAAATACTTGTCTGAGGCGGGAATTGAATCAGCAACTCTATGTTTGGCAGTCCGGCACGGTGGCCATTGTGCCATGTGGGTCGTCAATAACCTTTTGACATGTTTATCTTGTAATTACAGAATGACTTCTAAACTGATAACCGGGGTTTACTTGTTCGTATCTACTACCATTCACTCAATGATTACCTATTAGAAATGCAATGGTAATCCCAAAAGTAAACCTACCGTTTCCTCCTTACTGGCTCCACCGCCAGCCTGAGCGCCCGCATCCCTAGGTTGCATTTCAAACACGACCCTGAACAACCTCTCCGATACCGTCGTTAGATAACCAATCTCAGCGTTAGGATGCAACCCGTATAGGTAAGGAGTCTCGTCGGGAAGGAAATCGTCAATGTATTGGTGGTAGCCAGGGTAGTCGGAGTTTGGTGGCGATATAAAACCAGGAGCAAGTTGGCATTCCCCGTCCACCTGTAAAATTACAATTTAGAAATATTTTTCCATAGACATATCAGTCACTAATCTATTTATCCGAGCGATGTTCCCGGTTGCATCTCTCTCGAGAACCCGGGGTCCGCTTCCCTACTTTTACGCCTCCACTTCGCACGATCTTCGGCATCCTGTTTGGTTAGGTCATTTGCACGCATATCACCCTTTACAACGTCAAGCCAGCACTTCTTGGGTCTACCCAGTCTGCCACGACCCGGCGGAGGCGCCATGGCAAGACATTTGTTCTGCAGCTAGCCGGTTTTCGCAAGACGTGACGTTACCGTACCAGCGTAGGTGACATTATTCTATTATTACTATAATAATATTAATTATACATATTAGAAAAGTAGTCTATTCAAAAATAACGTACCAATTCAGCCTGCATATACTCCAGTAAGAAAGTCCGACAAAGTCTTCGATCCCAGTCGTCAGTGATGTGTCCTCCATACATAATCTCACCAAACAGATAACGCAAATCCTCCCAAGGAACTCGTGGATTTGCTTCCAGATAGTTGAACAACACATACACACATATCGTTAGATCACCAAAATTGAAAGGATACACCCTGGATAGATAAGAAAGAAAGAAAGGTATTTAGGTATACATATTTACATAAAAATAACATGAATATAAAAACAGACAGACAGACGGACAAGACAGTGATCTTATAGGGTTCTTTTTTTATCTACGGAACCCTAAAAAACAAGAAAGGTAGTACAGTGCCCAAAAAAAAAGGTTCGTCCACAGCACGCTAAAGCAAGAAACCCCAGCGCTGATTTTCAATACGAACCTTACTGAGACGCACTGTGTTAATTAATATTATTCTATTCAAGTTTGTTCAGAGAACAATGATACATATAAGAAGATGAAGGTATACAAAATAAGCGCCTGCAACAATACTAAGAGTGGAGCAAAGTGCAATAAATACTTAATGTAACCTACCTACGATTACATCAAAACACAAAAAGGTAAAGATAAAGGATATTCAGCTCAAAATGTCGATAGATAAATGATGCTAATTGATTGATTATTAATTCCAATAAGAAATCTCACCTATTCCACCCTTGAGGGCCGAATTTACGTCTTTCGGCAACAACAGCATGGAAGTAGCAGAGGGCAAACAGTACAGATTTGAATTCAGCCTCTTTACTGCACATTTCCAAGGTTTCTTGACTGAAATTGTCTAGGGACTAAAAATAAAGATTAAATATTGATGGCTGTACAAAAATGCATAAACACAAATAGAAAAAATATGTTAAAATTCTCCGTTTTTGAACACCATGAAATTGATAGTATTTCATGAATTAGATGTTGAAAAAGTCACGTGTTTTTCATTTTCTTCATCAGCATCTGACCGGACGCCATTACACATTATAGGAACTTCAAGAACTTAATCTTCTTGCAAATAAGTAAGTATATCTTTCTCGAAGTTTTGCTATTATTTTTGAGTCGATTTTATTGTTTAATGCCTTACAATTTTATTTTCAATGTTATCTTAGCCTATATACCTTGTGTAAATTAGCCCACATTCCAATGGGCGGTTCGTTAGTAATCTTAATAGCAGATTCCAATATTCCTTGTGGAATAATGTGGTAAGCTGCATCTGCTGCCGGTTCAGCACTAAGGAACAGCCTAAAAATGAAGAAAATATATATTAAAAAAGCAGTCCCGGCATCCGTTGTTTTGCCATTTACAAAAAAAAGGAAAAAAATAAAGGTTGTTCAATTCTCAGACCTAATGATATGCACAAAAAATTTCATACAAATCGTTTCAGCCGTTTAGGTGGACATAGATAACTAATAGGGATAGAAAATATAACACTAACTGCTAAGTTAAGGTTAAGGTGAAACTAATAAAAGCGTGTTAAAAATAGGCATTGTAATTTGTAATTTCGGTTTGATTTATTCGAATAAAAATGTTTTTCAAAAAGGTTGTCGTTCAGAGGCCCCTATCGATAATGGGGCCCTGGGCACTTGCCCAGAGTGCCCAGTGGGAACGAGGAGTCTGCTAACTGGAGTTAACGTTACAAAATTGCTGTTGCTGAACTAACCGATAATTTGGTAATGGATTTTCAAACGTCTCTTCCATTTTCTTCTCGAGTGTCGCCAGCCATTTGGCAACCAAGTGAATGTTCTGCAATATAACCCAGTCCCCATTGATTGAGGCGACTCCCATTCCAGCTTCAGCGACGACCTCTTGACCTTGCCCGAGAGAAACTATGTGGAAGTTCTTCTTGTCCGTTGAGAAGCCTAACTTGCGACCCAATTTTTCTAGATCCTAGAACACGGGATTTTTACAACGATTTAAGTTGTGTTTAATCTTTCTAGGGATGTGCAAGATGAAAGAGATTTATTTACAACTAGCAGTGCTCCGCGGTTTAACCCACGTAGCTCCCGATCCCGTGGGAATATCGGGACAAAAAGTTACCTATGTGACTTCCATTTTCATCAAAATCGCTGCACTAGTTTCGGAGCCTATTCGGTAAAACCAAAACAAAAAATCTTTAAACATTAGTATAGCTATAGAATAATGAACTACTGATGGATGCTACATAGTAAGTTAAATGTTACAATACATACAATTTCATTGTATACTAATTATAAGTATATAGAATATTTAAAGTTTATTTTTATACATAAAAGATACCTTTAAAGGATCCACTCCAGGCGAAAGAATAAAGAACATTGCTGTCGTAGAGTTACTTTCTTGGAAAGATTTCTCCAAAGGCGGAGTTCTGGCTTCAACGTATTTCGTACCCAAATTTTCCTCGCAAAATGCACTATGGAAGGGCAGTAATGATTTTATTACAAAGACTATACTTATACTTTCCTCACCAAGTATAAGTATAGTCTAGTCTTTGTCAACATCAGGCACGCAACTCCTTTCAGCATTTTTCGCTATCTTCTCTATAGTTAAGGATATATAGCCCTAAAGGCCCATGTAAAAATGCACCCTGTATAATAATATGGCTATCATAAAATCTTACTTACCCTGAAGCATACGACATTCTATCCGGTCGTAACGCTCGCATGATACAAAGTCGCTGCAAAGATGACCTGTTCTTCCAATCTCCAGGCAGCTTGTCTCTTTCTGGAGCTTCGCCGTCTGTGTACTTTTGCCATCTAACAACAGGTTTTCAAAATATGTATTGATTGGACTAGATACCCTAACTAAAATAATTATATTTTATTGACCGAACCAGCGAGCGCAGCGTATGAGGTCTTAGAGGAGAGATATTAACTTTTATGCATTTGAATTTTCATAATATGGTATTTTTATTTGATGATAACTTGAGTACCATTACCACTCATTGCCGCGATCTTTATGACTCTGGGTATACGACTTGTTAGAATTTTGAAATTCAAACGTCTTACGCTAAAATGGAAACTCGCGATATCTCAATTCGGAGTAGATTACAATAATTTATAGAGCTATACCTCTTAGCAGCCCCTTCAAT
The DNA here is from genome assembly GCA_907269075.1 of Idaea aversata. Classification (NCBI taxonomy): domain Eukaryota; kingdom Metazoa; phylum Arthropoda; class Insecta; order Lepidoptera; family Geometridae; genus Idaea; species Idaea aversata. The sequence goes on from OU026100.1 coordinate 6,501,078, forward strand.
ATCCTTATCCAGATTTTCAAACGCATCCATCTTTGACAACCCAACAATGCCACCCCAAGAGTTGTTCGATAACCATGTGAAAGGCGATACTTCTGGTGCAACTGCATATTTCAACAGGAAGTCCAGTTCACGGGGGTCTACTTTGCCGTCTACTTGTAACACCTGAGGGCATTCAATTAAAATTTAAACAAATAACATCATACCAAAATTTAATTAGAACGAATTCAGTTTTGCAAAACAAGCAATTGCCCACGACGACGTAGTCACATGATGGTTTTCAAGGACGTTTAGGGAAGGGATATGTGACAAACTACAAAATACCTACATATTACCTGCAATTCATTGTGTAGTACTAAAGTTTTAAACCTTATAAACAACTAGCCTTTGCCCGCGACTTCGTCCGCGTAGAAGTCGAAAATAGACCATGCAAGGAATCACATTGTCCCATACAAACTTTGACCCCTATTTCACCACTTGGGGTAGAAAAATCCTTTCTTATCGGATGCCTACGTCATTTTCAGGTCTCTACGATAACTGGCATATACGGTTAAGGCTGTGCGTTGATCTGTCAGTCAGTCAATCATTCCGGACAAAGCATTTGATATCACTATCACTACATAGTATAAAACAAAGTCGCTTTCTCTGTCCCTATATCCCTATGTATGCTTAAATTTTTAAAACTATGCAACGAATTTTGATGCATTTTTTTTAATAGATAGAGTGATTCAAGAGGAAGGTTTATATATGTATAATACATGCATAATATAGCCGTGCGAAGCCGGGGCCGGTCGCTAGTTATGTATAACTTAAACTTAAATTTGTCATATTATGTGTTATTATTAGTTTTATAAGTAAACTAACTTGCAATGTTATAAGGAACAGGAACACCAGCTTATCCCTCTCAAACAATCCACGACTAGTATACACAAATACTGCAAAAGTGATGCTATCCAATAGATTCTTGACCCTTCCTTCAAGATCTTCAGCTTCTTCGGCTTTAGCTAAAGCATCTTTAAATACTACGCTATACGCCTTCAGAGAGAACTGGTACATAGGGTTTATTTTATTCAAGTCATTTAGAATGAAATATAGAAGAGATGCTCGTTGGGCTGCACGTCTGAAATTTTGAACCAAAAAGTCATTTTTTTTATTTAAAATAAATACTAACGTAATAAGCGAAGTTTTTATTATATCTTACCGATATCTTTCACGAGCTTCATCAATTTTAACAGAAGTCACTTTGCCCTCTTCTACTTTAATTTCGATATCGGCTGCAGTTTTTTTTGTAGTTTCCAAATTAATCACAAGAGCTGAATCGCTCAATATATCGGGACCGGCAGAAGACAGACGCTTGAGCAAATCGTCTTCTAGAGTTTTTAGAGTGATTTTGAAATCGTTCTGTTGCTTCGTGAGACCGGCTCTTAACGCTTCTAAGTCTGGTCTTTCTGCTTTCACTACTTCTCCTAATAGCTGTTCTTCAAGACTGAATAGATAGAAAATAGATATCAGTACAAAGAAGGCAGTTGAAGGCAGCCTAGTTTTACTCAATCTTACCCATCTCTTGTGACGGTGAAATTGATAAGAGTGCACTGTGCCTGCATCTCAGGCTGGTAGTGAGGATTGGCTAGCTTCGTCTGGAGTATCAATCTAAACGATGGACTGAAATCTATTTCTCTATCACCAATCTGTAACAGATATTAGTTTACTACGTAAATAGTATATCAGACTACTGCCAGTACTGCCACCTCACAAAATAGTGCCCCTTTAGCTTTTTTAATTCTGTCTTTTTTATAAAGTATATAGTAATATTAACATGGTTAATGTCTGATGTTACCTTCAAAACCTTTCCTTTTCTTATAAGTACACGTCCAAGCAGCGGCTCTAGCACCGCATCGACAGTTTCTCCAATGTTCTCCAACAATACCACTTCACCGTTACTCACAGCTCGTTCCATACGATCTAAATAGTTCCGCATCGTTAGACGGACCACTACAAGGTTGTCACCGTACTTCGATTTGATCCATTTTATTCCTTGGCTGATGAAAATTATAAAAACATTATTTTTTTACGAAATAAAAGAGCTTTATAGTATTTGACTTTTTTACCAGACATTTAGCTACCTACTTTTATAACTTTCGATAAAGAAGGATGTCCTTTAGTTTGACTTCTTTTTCTCTTTATCTGTTTTTATTAAGAACTTACAGTTGTGGATCAATCATAAGGGGCCATCTTGCAGAATTAGTTAGAATAGTAGCGTTCTCAGTACTCATAGTGTCAGTTGGTAGACCCTCGTTGTTCCAGCTCGCTACTTGCGCGTCATCGGTTAACATTGTCAATGGGTCTAAGCCTGGGGTTGTTTCGATTTTTGGCTGTAAAAAACATGGAAGTGAAATTTTCCCATAATTGCACAACTTAAGTGGGAAATTTAATGAGGGTGCACTAATTCACGGAAAGTGAAATTCAAGTGCTATAGTGATTTTTGTTGTTGCCTTAAAATAATGATTGCAAGGCAATACATGAGCATATACACTAATAGAAAAAATGTGATAAAACTCCGTTTTTCTAGATTACAATGAAGTTGATAGTATTTCGTAAGCATTTAAAGTCATGTATTTTTTTATTTTCTTCATCAGCATCTGTCGCCATTAGACATATTATTATAGGAACTTCAATAACCTATCCTCCTTGCAAACAAGTTATTTATGTTCGAAGTTTTGTCTTTCTATTTTACTCGGTTAGTTGATGTATGGCACTAACAGACATACTTGAAACATCTATAACCCTTGCATTACTAGACGCGCGTGGTTTGCCATCAATACTTACGCGGGTGAAACCTATTAGAAAGTGGGGTTGGAAGATGTTGGAAACTATTCAGTCTTACATTAGCAGTTTTCATAAGCGTAGGAACCCAGTCATCGTCCATCAACTGTTGCCGATACTTTCTTGTGAAGCAACCGACGTATGATATGAAGGCAGTCACCAATAGAACATCACCAGGAAGCATTATACCTGATTCTTTTAGATTTACTACTGTTGCTGACCATCTGAAAATTTCAGTAGGTAAAAGACCCCGATCTCATATAACATCAGAATAAAGGTTTCCAGCTATCTAACCACATTTGTTCAGTGGTGTTTTTCATGAACAAGTAACAAGACTACATTCATATTTTCACAAACGTTTGTATTTATCATTTTAGTGAAAATATTTCTATATTCTAGGGTGCAAAACCATACCGAATCTTTTCCGAAGCCAATCCGTTGACCAATCTATTAGCCAAGTCAATGGTAGCGTTCGTAGCGTCAGCTTCAGCTTGACATTTCATTTTCTCATTCACTGCCTCTTGGAAGGCCTTCAATAGAACTTCTAATTTCTCTTCTAGTTCCTATATTCCAAATATAATGATTAATTTAATTTGAGTAACATTAAAATCCTGTAGGTACAGTATTTTCATCTACGAAGCATCGCAAGTCACCAATCTTGGGACCCACCAATAATGTGTCACACAGTCACAGCATATAAGTTGTAGGTACACTTCTTACCACAAGTAACCAGAATTGTATCAGTATAGTAAATACTGTATTAGAATTTATATTCATTTTCTATATCGATGAATTTTACCTTGATCTGATCAGTAAGGAAAGACAGCTTGTCTCTGGCAGCCTGCAGTTCAGCATTAGCAGCATTCAAAGCCCTTCGCTTGGGCTCAACCACCACGTAAACATCGTAGAACTTTACAATGTTGATGACCCACGCGCAAAGACCTGCCGCAGCCGCTGACTTTGACATAATGAACTCCTGATTGAATTCTGGGTTCTTTATGTATGGTTGGACTGCCTGGAGATAATATCAGGTTTATAATCAGGCATTTACAATAAGGAATATAATATTTTATTTCAGTCAAATAAAAGCTATTACGTAAATATGCAATAATTAATATACCTTGATGACATCAGGATGAATATTTTCTTTGTCATAGTAGACTAAGTCGTAAAGGAATTGATCCACTTTATTCATCATTAGCTGAAATAATAACATTTTGATCAATACTCGCGGGAGTGAAAAATATAACAAAAGATTTGGACCGACTTTCGCATTATTTCTTATTTTACCTTACAAGCCTTCCAAGACCTATCTTTAGGTATCTTTCCCTTCTTGGAGAACAGCACCAACACCGCCGCAGTAACATTAACAACAGCATCAGGCGGTGACCCGAAGGACTTCAATTCAGTCAAGTTGTTCTTATTTAGTGTATTCAAAGCCTCCTGGGCCGCCATCAATGCAGGCTCGGCTTTGGCAAGATCGTCGGCGCAAATCTTAGCCTTTATTGTGACGTCTTCTTCAATTACTTTCACTTTCTTTTCCTCCTCGGCAGCTGTGAATATTAATAACTCATTAATATATATTTTAAAAGCTAAATATATTAGCTACAAGATAGGGGTGATTTTGCAGAATATCACCCCTATCTTGTAGCTAATATATCGGAACAAAAGTATATGATGGTCTTCTCCAGATTATGCACTAAGGCTGTACAAAGTTAGTTCTGTACTGTTTATGGCGTTAATAACAAATAAACAAGTATTCTTTCAAACATACCAAATGCCTTCTCTTTTGACACTTTTTCGCTTTCAGCTCCGACAACATCAATAAGTCCCTCAGCTGCCTTATTCTTTTCTTTTAGTATTATTTCTTGCTCGGCTAGAGTCACCTAAACATACTCAAAATTTATTATAATTCTACTATATTTACTACAGGGAGGGTGCAGCGGTCATATTACACTCAACTTAATATGGCAGTACAAACATTTGAAAATATCAAGCTGTATTTATGAAATAACCGTTGGGAAATAGATGCAAAACCCTGAATTTTATAGGTATGTATGTACTTTTTGTTAATACATAGATTGAATTATTTTTACCGTTCCTTCTTTTTAATGTACATTATTTTCTACCCGTGATATCATAATATTGCCTTTCTGTTGCTTCGTTATGCTTTATAAGTATGTAATAGCTATTTTTTACCTTGAGCACCGCGACATCGCCAGCACAAGACGCCAACTTCTCCAATCCATTCTCGAGCCTTATAATCATCATTTTCAAGTTCTTCGTTTTCTCATTCAACAACTTGCTGTACAAAGCGATCTGTTCGAGGAAAGTCTTCGGCGTCGTGTAGTTGTAACGTCGCTCGTTTTGGAAATATACACCAGACATCACGTTCACACTTTGGTGGACGTGAGACATGAAGTTTGATACTGATTCTACCAAATCCGTCTGGAATCACACTCATTCTAAGTATTTTAAAGTTTTCGCTAATCAAAATTTATTGCTAAGATCATTAAGACAGCCTATTTAATTAAAAACCATAGATTTTTAACTTTAACTTGTTTTTTAGTGTTATTGTTTTAACTTACTGGTAAAGATTCCACTTCAGAGATAAATCTTTTAGATACAGATCGCAGCGCCTCTTGCGGCCATTCGTGGAACCAATTGATGGCTGTACAGTTTACTAAAGAAGGGAATTTTCGAGCTCGTATACGTAAGGTTGCTCCTACAGGAGAGAAACATAACACGACCTAAAAATATATTAAAGGTTTAGATCCAAAGATATTATAATTACAATGGAATAGCAAAAGCATTTGAACCTTTTCGAGAGCTTAGCAGACTATCATTTAAACGTATTCGAAAGAGAGTTACATTGGTGAAACTGCGTATTTGAAAAGGGGAAAATCTATTTGCTGAGATCCCATCAAAGGCTAAAAATATTGCAATTTTGTAAAAGAATACTGACCTTCAACATAGTTCTAACTCGATTAATGAAGAATCTCCAACAATTCTCTCGTGTATCTGGTACTCCAGAAGCTTTTGTCTACAACGAACAAAATCAAACTAAGAAATAATTACGAGAGAACCTAATTAACTGCACCAATAAATTTCATCCGGGATAAAAGTAGCATATGATTTATTCACACTATGGACTTAGACCATCCTTTGTACAAGTATTTTGTGTTATTCCAGAAGTCACGATATCTCCATACCAAACATCGGTTCCGGAGTTTTTAGGGTTCCATACCCAAAGGGTAAAAACGGTACCCTTTTACTAAGACTCCACTGTCTGTCTGTCTGAACCGTGATGAAATTTTCACAGATGATGAATTTTTAACTGATAGACTATCAAACGTACACATAGACTTTCGCATATTAGTATACTAGCGACCCGCCCCGGCTTCGCACGGCTGTATTATGCATGTATTATATCTAAAAACCTTCCTCGTTAATCACTCTATCTATTAAAAAAAACCGCATCAAAATCCGTTGCGTAGTTCTAAAGATCTAAGCATACAAAGGGACATAAGGACATAGGGACGGCGAAAAGTGACTTTATTTTATACTATGTAGTGATGAATAGTATGATACCCACTTCCCCTCTAACTCCATTAATGATATTTTCGATTTCATCATCAGCCAGCAACTCTGGTATTTCTCCGGACGCTAGCAAATCGTTAATCAACACTAGGAACCTTTCTTCGGCCACTTGAGCATCAGTCATTAGGAAAACATTGCCTATGCTCTTTAGACCGGATTTGATGTAAAGACCCGCTGGAAAATCAAGCACAGATAGTACAATTTTAAAGTATTTGGACCCATACTTTATTTCGATAATTGAATTTTAGTAATATCACCTACCCAGATCAACTTTCAAGTCATTAATACTGTATCCTTTTTTCAATTGTATTTGGAAGACTTCTAGCGAAGAGATGAAAGCGCTGAGTCTTGAAAGAGACTGTTTCCCGGAACCACCTACTCCTACTAACAAAGCGTTCCCTCTAGGCGCTTCTAGGATGCGATTTATTCTGTAAATTAAAATGGATGGTTATTATACTATTGATTGACCCTAAATAGAAATCAGTTGTAAATATCCCAATCACAAATGAGGAATGTATACCTACTTTTCTTTATTGTAATTACTAGCGACCCGCCCAGGCTTCGCACGGCTATAATATGCATGTATTATACAGGGTGGCTCTAAAATACGTTGACAAACAGTTTTATGAATAACTTTATTGTTTATATTGATACAGTGCTGTGAGTTCTAAATAATAAAAATATAGTATTATTTTATCTTGAATATTTATTAGTTTTACAAATAACCGCCTTTTGCTTGGATACACAGGGTTAAACGTTTTCTGAAATGTTCAACGATTTTCCGCACCTCCTCTTCAGATACTTTATCCCACTCATGAATAAGTGTTGCCTTCAGCGAGTCTATACTTGTGTGAGTAGTCGCACAGGCCCTCGCCTCTAAGATAGACCACACACTGTAATCCATCGGTTTACTATAAGATCACTTTCTTGTCCATCTGTCTGTCTGTCTTTTTATCCCTGCATTCCCACGGTCGGTGTGAGGATTTATTTCGTATGATAACCAGCCGATAAAGTCGGCTTGATTTGAGTTTCAGGTCTCATCTACTCTATAGATTTATTGATTAGGTCTAAGTAGTGAATTCACATTCATTTAGCCTACCTGCAAATGTGATACATGGCATCTTCAAAAAGCACCAAGTTCATGGTTGCTACTAAATCATTATATCCCGATAGAGATTCGTCAAGTAGTTTCTTTATCTGCGGCCAATCCTTTATAGGGAAATACTTCGGATCGCCAATACCTTCAGCGAAATGGCAGTAAATGAGCGGTTTCTCAAATACTACATTTTCATCGTAATCCTGTTGATTTAACAAGTTATTAGTTTAACAAAGGTGGATGCCCAAAAACACCTTAACTATTATGCCGTCGTGTCTAAACTTTATTACTATTTAAATTTCGTCCTTTAGGGGCCATTAATCACGTGATGCCAGTTTTTAACTCTACTTCCTCGGGTTTGACGAAAAAATAAATACACGTAACGCCGCTTTTCGGTTGAGTATCACGCGTTTGCCGAAAAAATAAACACACGACCCCCCCTCCCCCTTGTGATATTTCATGATTTTTATGGACCCCTACCCCCCTTTTCGAGCCTCAAGTGATTAATGGACAGCCCCTTATTTAGATATAGATAGATATAGGCTATTAGGGTTATCCCTAGTGACATAAATCTTAGAAAATATGTTTACTTTACAAAAAAACGTTATTTATTGTAAAAACTGTATTGAAGAATACAGTTAGATGAATACTTATTGAAGAATACAAGATAGAAGATAGATATCAGTTTATTCGTTCTACGATGCTCAGGCAGTTCAAACTTAAATCTAATTTAGAGTCTGAATTATACAGCGCAAACAACTATAATTAATGCTATTTAGAGTTGGGAAGTGCCTGGGATGGTTTTGGATAGAGTAGGCTTGCCCACCACATATACCATCCTCTCTACTTATTCGACCATGTCCAGAGACGAATTAAATAGTTGGAAACCAGTATCCATAGTTCTCCAGTATCCACTATCATCGTCCAAGTAGTTTTCTCCAGTGATTTATCAATAGTTCTATCTATATAGAACCATTGAGGTAAGAGAAATAAAAATACGCGATTTAGACCCGAGAAAATAATTACTATGAATACAAATCGTGTGAGTTTAAAAAGTTTATAAACCGGAGGTTGTCCTTGGATGCATTTTATAGTGCAAAGGATAACCGCCGGTCTTGTTATTGTAAAAGGCCTCTACATGTTTGCTTCGGCTCCACGCTTACCTTCCAAAGGTCCAGGGCTCCATAGCCCCGTGGAATAGGACACTAAACAGACTAAGAATATGCACTAGTTAATAGTGGCCCTTAGTATTGTATCCACTCCAAGCAATTCCAACTAAGATAAGGTAGAGTAGGAAGTAATAAGGCTAGCAACATATTCGAAAGGCAGCTCATAAACCCTTGTTCCCAATATTTTAGCAAATTGATTCTTGCAGTGTGAAAACACTGGCTTTTCTCTTAGATTTAATTATGTTAAGTCCTTTACTCTTTTACTGAGCTCAGATGTTCAATTCTAGTCAATACGTCTGAAGTCTCGTCAACTAGCCAATTAATTACCTCGCAATTTTTCTTGATCATTTCAGCAATGAGCTTCTGGAAGGTGTCATTATCGGCTGCTTCAACCATTTTGTCAGAATATACGCGAGTTGCTTCATGCAACCATAGTCTTATTAATTCCGATTGAACCTTTATTGCGTCTCCGGTTGTGAATAAAATACCCTAGAGGAAAAGGATATGGATATTATTAAATCATATTATATTGTATCTACTTTAAAAAGTACAGATGAATCTTAATCTGTGATCATAACAAAGAAATGTGTGCACTGTCTTAATCAATCCTGACGCTATTCATCTTGACGCATATTTGTACACTTTCCCCGTTGAAATAAGTACAAAATATACCTACTTAGATACCTACCTAATATACATATATTATGATCCTAATACATATAATTACTAGCTGCGCCCCGTGGTTTCACCCGCGTAAGTCCCGATCCCGTGGGAATATTGGGATATATTTTTAATTCGATCAATCAGTTCCTGAGATCAGCGCGTTCAAACAAAAAACGCAAGCCTTCTAAGATGAATAATTTTCGCCGTTTTTTCCACATTTCCCACTGATTCTTCGCTTCTATTGGTCGCAGCGTGATGTTTTATAGCCTTATCCTCGATAAATAGACCATCCAACACACAACGATTTTTTCTATTCGAACCAGTAGTTCCGGATATTAGCGCGTTCAAACAAACAAACTCTTCAGCTTTATAATATTAGTATAGATAATATGATCTTATTTATAGGTAAGTGCCTACGTTAAAAGCATTTATTGTAAACTACCTGGAAGATATTAGACAAATCTCTTAAATTGAATATGTAATGGAACTTGATGGCTGTCGGCAAGAATGTAGAGGACAGCTTATTATGAAGTGCTAGAGCAGCATTTACTAAAGGTTCCGCATAGCGCTGGACCAATAAGTTGAACTTATTCAGAGGATTGACCAAGTGTTGAGATAGGATCTGCTTGTAGATGTGGAAACATGCGTCTAAAGCTGGAAAACTGAAAAATAATACAGATAATTAAGGAAAATCTGCTCATAAGAACGCGAAAGTCTTAATTTAATCGTTGGCAAATGAAACAGTAGGTTAGTTACTACCGGCACCGTTCGCCTTCGTTGGTGAAAATTGTTGATTGTTACGAATGTGTTTTGTTATTCTCAAAAGTGCTGAGATGGAATTGTAGGTAAGATCTTATAGTTTTAAAGCTATCCTAAAATTAAGAATTAAAAGTAGTCTAGCTTTGAAATGACAAGGAATTTTCGTCTCAAATTACCCATAAAATATCGGTAAAGATTTCACCTACAATTCCATCTCAGCACTTTTGAGAAAAACAACACACATTCGTTATAATCAACAATGATAGTTGTAAGCGACGGGTATTTCTGGCGCGTTGCGTTTACCACCATAAATAGCCTTAAGTTAGTATAAATGCTCAGAAAAAGGAAATAGATATAGAACCGTTGCAACAAATACAGATTTATGGTTTAGAAGACGATTATAATAAACATGATGGCGTCTTTATCTAATGTATGCAATAAAAACAAGCCAACTCTATAAACAACAGTTTCGCTATGTCAGCTACATTTTTCGTGACGTCAGACGTGTGCCTGTCCGCCATATTGTGCCGTGCTATTCCTTGGTTTAAACTGTCACTTCGCTTTTGAAAATACAGTGAGGTGATATGTACTACGTACTAGAGAGGTCAGCGCCGTACACTGCCTCATTCCATCCAACTGCACAGATATCCGACCTGACGACTTAGTCGCTTGCTAGGTCATAGGAGTTAAAGCGCTCGTGCATTTTTAATTAAAAATATACGGAAAAATTACAGAAAATGACTCACTGCGTCTTTAGAAACTACACAAACCATAGTAGAAAGATTTCTAGAGCGGAAGGAATAACCTACCACAGGTAAATAACTAGATATTATCGATTGAAAATTAAATACGAACACCATTTTTTAGCCGCCATGTTGTGACTTGTTCCGCGTCATTTATCAAAGAGTATATACAGCAGAGGTGACTGTAGGTAACTTTCCTGTTTAATACTGGAAATATTGGTTCAATAGTGGAATTTTGCTTTTATTAATAATTTCTACGGTTGTCGTAATATTTGTGTGTAATGTTAAATTTAAGTAGTAGGTACATAACGTTGTGTTTTATAAGTTTTAAGAGATAGGTATTTAATAGGACTGAATTTGCCTTAGATAACTGATAGACGTGTGGCAAGCAAAAAAACTGGTCAAGTGCGTGGCGGACTCGCGCACCGAGCGAGGGTTCCGTACACTTAAATTAATAATTTGCAAAAAAAAATGTTCCTCATTTTTTTGCATTAGATTAGGTAGTAGGTTGGTATTGTAGGTATTACGGAACCCTAGTTTATGTATAGGTTTACGCTTATTCTGTTATTGTCAACGTTACCTTTTAATAATATTAGTAGCAGCTATAGATGTAAGTAGGTACCTATAAAAAAACTGGTCAAGTGTAAGAAACACAGACAGACGCACAAATGAGTGATCCCATAAGGGTTCCATTTTTCCTCTTGAAGTATGGACCCCTAGAAACCCTTAAATAATAGGTAAGTATTAACTCAGTATTTAACATTTTAATTACTTTTTTTCTTTAAAATAGCTAGTCCTGGGACTAGCTATTAAAATTTGAACCGATTGCGATGTTTGGCACTGGTGCCAAACATCGCAATCGGTTCAAATTTTGTACGTAAAGAAGTAACATACAAACACACTAGACACACACAAACTTTCATATTTATAATAAACTAGCGACCCGTCCCGGCTTCGCACGGCTATATTTTGCAAGTACCAATTATACATATAAACCTTCCTCTTGAATCACTCTATCTAATAAAAAAAACCGCAAATGGGCGCACTATGTTTGTTTGAAATAGCTTCTCTAGTACGTAGTACATATCACCTCACTGTGAAAATATTAGTTTTTTCACCGGTAAGTGATGTTCCTTGTATATTGATCGATTTATCGACATTTTCGGTGCTGGACTTAAGTATTTTATAAAGATCATTTTGATTTGATTCGATATCATTAATGCACGAAAAAATATTGATTCATTCTTCTGATTTAGCCACATTCAATTCACACACTCTTAAAAAAAGCATGGAATAGTGCATGCATCTTTCAAACTTCCAATATCGACCCGACATTTCACAAAATGAAAACGTGTCTTATTTGTTAATGTATTCTATGTATTTTTTGTTTCCAGACTGCCTCAAAGTAAACACAAAAAAAGAATTTGGTTAGAGCTCATTGCTTTCAGGACGACGCGACGGTTGTTGCGATTACATTAGTCTTAATTTTTTTTTCTTGGTGTAAATAAAGCATATTCAAAGAAAAGAAATCAAACTTTATCGATAGATTATTCAAATACAAACTACAACCTTGTACAACACTAGGCAGCCATGTTTAGCCTCGTAGGTATGCACGTTTTTTTCGTGGTTAGGGCACTTCTATATACTGGTATTTCTATGTATAAATGGGACTCACCTGACAGCAAATGTGCAGAAATGCCGTTGGAGTCGAGGATCAATCGTAAAGGAACCAGCAGTAGGATTCATGCAAGCTACGAACATGCAGTTCGATATATCTTTCAATGATAATTTTTGTCTGTCGTACCTGAAAAAAAAATATCGAACTAGATATTTTCTTAAGAACTTAATATAGGTATTAACATGAGGGTTCATATCGACCTCTGCTTGTCTGTGTACGTCAAACGACCCTTTTAAATATGATAATGGTAAAGTTTTGTTCGAACCGAAAGCTAAATTTACCGTGAGTGTTCTTCTGTTTCAATTGGTTGCAAAGGTTAAGAGCATTTTTCATTGTGATTCAGGGGTGAATTAGTCTGACAAATAGTTTGTAGATAAGTAAACTACAATTTATATATTGAATTAAAACTGACCAATGTTTATAGTCCATAAACTCTCTAATTAGTGTATGCGGCTGTACAGTGCCGTAAGTGTCTACTTCCGGCATATTCAGATCGTCGACGAAGTATATCATAAACTTGCTACCTGGAGGTCCGAAATTACGACCTGATTTCTTCTCTAGAGGTTTTTCTAGAACCTTCTGCATCATTTCTACAAGACAAAATAATAATATTGCAGGACATTCCAAAAATCGCCATCTAGCCTCAAGCTAAGTTACTAAACTTGTTATGGGTGCTAGACAACGGATATACTACTTATATACTTTTTCTTTTATATAAAGGTGTACTTATAATACATAGAAACTACCAGACCACTGACAAATATCTAAGCATAAATACTTATCTGAGGCGGGAACCGAACCAGCAACCGGTTCGTCAGAATCTTCAGAAATTAAATGCAAACCCTTATCAATAATAATTGTGCATTGTGCTTGAATGTTAGTAATTCAAAATAAGTTACCTGAAGTAGTATAGAAATTAAATGGTACATTGGTAATAGCATAGGAATCAGGCAATGAATTAAGTTTCGCAGCAACACTGACAGTTTTTCCACTGCCAGCGCTGCCAACCAACATTACTGGCTTCTCTTTATTTATTAGCATATCCATGAAGAATCTGATACGGGTTGTTTCCGATGTTGATACTAGGCAAGACTGGAAATAATAAATGATGTCATTTCTAGGGTCGCAATGTAATTCCTTTTTAAATTCTAAAGAACATCATCATTGCGTATGGCATTTATCCTGCGTGGATCAAACCTCTATATTATACAAGTTTTTAGCCAGCTTGCGGCGGCAGTTCCATCGGAAAAACGGAGAAGTGGGCATTCGTATACCACATGGGAAAGGGTTTGGTCAATTCTAAAGAATCATGTCCGATACGTCAACAATAAAAGTCTATTTTAACTACAATACGACAAAGACAACGAAAAAGATTAAAATAACCTGTAGAGGTAAATCTGGATCCAACTCAAAAGACTCCACTTTTTCAGACCAGGGCAGCATCTTCTTGGTCTCAGGATCTATGAAGAAACTGAAAACGTTCCCAGTTGACGGAAACTTGATCTGTTTGAACTCATTACAGAACCACTTGCTGAACTCATTTCGCCAGTCAACCAGTTGATCTTGGAAGAGACCGGATCCGAAACCCCATACGATCGAAAACACGAAATAGGTTTCATACCTAGAGAGAGAAGGGAATAAAGAGGTTTGAAATATTTTTCATCATGTTGCAAGAGACGAGAGTTAGTTACAAAATTTCTCACCATTCCTTTGGACAATCTGACGGCAACAAAGTCTTATTCAAGAAACATTCTAGCAAGAAACATGTTAGTTGTATCTGCTGCAGTTCCGTCAATGGCGTTATTCGTTTGTACTTCTTACAAGACTCGAGCATTGAGGGTATGTATTTGTCAAACATTACTGTTAACATTGCTTTTTCAGATTCGTCGTCACGGGTTGTGTCTATCCATGATGCTACATAACTAGGAAGAAATTGCAACGTTAGTAAAAACGGTTTTTATCAAATTATTTTAAAGATGACTAGCGACCCGTCCCGGCTTCGCACGGTTGTATTATGCTTGTATTATATCTAAAAACCTTCCTCTGTAATCACTCTGTCTATTAAAAAAAACCGCATCAAAATCCGTTGCGTAGTTTTAAAGATCTAAGCATACATAGGGACGGCGAAAAGTGACTTTATTTTATACTATGTAGTGATTATGACTTACGGATTCCAACCCAAATCCTGAGGGTTGATGTAGAGGATACCAGCTCTTGATACAGTAGCTGGTGTTGCTGTTCGAAGATTAGAAATCTCAAACAGCAGTCTCATGCATTTAGTTAAAGCAATACGTTCGTTACTCGCCAACGTTAGCACCTAAAATATGATAAAATTAAAAAATAATGTCATAGGACTTATTCTTATGAAAATCATATGAATACTTGCCTTATTGTCGTCCATCAAAGTATTCAAGCTTTCAATCCACATAGGATCAATATCTCCATCTAGGACAATCCATTTTGGCCCATCCCCTGGCATATTAGCCATATCTCTCATAATAGTTGAAAACAGGCCATCTTTCCACTCTCGAGTGGCAGGATTAATGATTCCGAACAACTCATCGTTGGTCACGGCCTTGGGATCCAAGTCGTTGTAATAAGGTTTAAGTTTCATCATATGATAGGTTCTGTTAAGACATTGCCAGACCATCGATTTACCAGTGCCAGCGAAACCGATGATGAATACGGAATGTCGTACAGCAAATAACTCGACCAGTTGCACCATCTAGGCAAAAGAACATCAATTTTTTTTTGCAGCAAAAAAAAATATACTTAAGTAGGTATATTATTCACTTGCCTTTAAAATAAACCCAGGTTCAGGTTGTAATTTCATAGAAAGTGCACCATCAACTAAATTCTTCTCGAAATCAAAGTCGCGTTTTCTTGGCACATCGAGTGCAGGGAATAGATCACCGATCAAGCCCATGAATACCGGCATATCGTCCGTAACGATTTTTGGAATATTGAAATCTCGAAGAGCTCTCATAAGTACTTGATCTTCTGGTCTTAGACGATCACCTCTCTACAATATTATAATGGAAATATTAATTGGCTTTAACTCTTTGACTAATAAAGGTAAAAGCCAGATAAAAGTATCAGTAAGTACCTTCAAAGAACCAGCGACCACAAGCACAGATTTGATAGCTCTCAATCCCCAATCGTAATGGTCTTGTTTAGACAGCAACTCTTTACACAGAGTGTATAGTGTGATGAACTTTCGCGCTAACAGCCTGGCTTCTTGGAAACCTTCGGCCACCAACATGATTTCGCAAATCAGCTCGAAATCTGGCACTACCATAGCACAAGGCCTATGAAAATGTTAAGTCATTAATAAACTAAATACTTTTTCTGTAATTATTTACAGTAATCCCTTAGTAAAGTACCTAAATAGAGCTTTTAAATTTTCAGGCAGCTCAGTTCGACCCGCGTATCCCGGGTTCATCGTGATGAACATCCCTACTGTCGGTATAAGAGTAATGAACTCTCCCATAAAATCGAATTTCTTCTTCTTAGTTTTGATTGCGTCTAGTACACTTTTAACTTGCACTGACACTACGGAGAGCACTTCCACTGAGATGCGGTTAAATTCGTCGAAGCAACCCCATGCACCGGTTTGGGCCAACCCTGAAATGATGATAAGATACTTCTTAATCTAGAAAAAACCAGCTTTTAGACTCAAAGGCGTGATGTGAATATCTTACCTTTATAAATATTTCCACAAGACTTGTAATCCATTTGTTCTGAGCAGTTAAATACATACACCATAATACCGAGTGCCCTACCCAGATCTTTGGTCGTTTCAGTCTTTCCTGTACCGGCGGGACCAGCTGGTGCACCACCCATTATTAGATGAAGACTCTATGGAAAAAAAGCTAAATCAGTTATTTTTCATCTAAATGTGGCCTGTCATTTTCAGCTATAAGGTCACGCATTTGTGTTACTTTGTAGTGATTTCTTTACTTTATATATCGTGTTCCATGTTTCTTCCTGTGTTGTACAAATAAAGTATCTATCTATCATAAGTACCTGTGTCAAAGTAATGTAACACCGATCAGTTAGCGGTGTGATTACAAGGCGAGGAGTGTTTCCCAAATACTCATAATCGTAAAGGAACTGAGCATCGCAAATATTTGCGTAACAATTGACCAATGGTATGTCCCAACGATGTCTGAAAAAAGCGGAATAAATTAACATTGAAACTAAAAAAAGAAAGTGACACAAAAATATTTGTTTTAATTTAGATTGCTAACCTAAGCTGACTCTGCCATTGAAAAGCATTAGAAGTCTCAACTTTAGCTACAATCAATTTGGCAACGACATCTCTCGAATGTACGTCAATCGTGCAAATTGTCATAATTTTCTGTCGGTCTCCAACTGTTAGATCTCCCAGCAACAACACGATCAAAGCATTCAGTTGCGCGATTTGCTTCTTTTGATAATCCTTTAGAGCATTTTCATAACCTTCTTCTAGCTTCTCAAAAGCTTGATTAGTTTCAGTAGTCCACCAGATTTGAGTTCCGACTAATGCAGGTTGTGCAGGCCAATCGAATACCCACTCATCTCTAGGCTTATCCTCATAAGATTTAACACTGTGTTCGAAAATATCTCGAAGAGTGTATCTCATGCAATCTGTGACACGATTTAACCATATTTCCACCTAAAATTGCAAAATAACTTGTTTAAACAAACCGATACCTAACTTTAAAAAAATGGGAATACAGAATATGCGTCACCTTTCCAGAACAATCACAACAAGGTGCCTTAAAGGGTACATGTTCTTCGTTTTCTTTGGATATCATCTCAAAGGCATGCTTGCTACCTGCCTTTGGGAACACCAATTTGGCAAGGTTGTCGTACAATTTCGTTAGATGACGACATACAGCTGGCGGATTGTTGCCGTTCGACAGAATATCTAAAAATTATTAATAGATTACAATATTCATCCCCACAAATTCACCATATACATTTGTATATGACCAATATTATACCCAGCAAATCAGCCGAAGATACGAAGTAAAATCGAGGATAAGCGAGACGCTTTGTCTCCAAATAGTCGTTGAGTGCCTTTTCACACAAGTTGAGTGCTTTCATCAACTCTTCCAATTTGTCCAGAAGTCCAGGCTTATTCGTTGCTTGGACCACGTTCGGCGTAGTCCCGATATCTCTTAAAAGTTCCTATAACAGAGAATTGAAAATTCTTATTGCTCCTTTTAAGCACATTCACATACAATAAATTTGGTCAATTATACAAACTTTAAATGTCTTGTCAATATTATCAAATCTCTTAGAATCTTCAGGCAACTGTGATCTTATATCGTCCGAGCCAACGAAAATGCTCTCCAAATATTGCCACTTTCTCTGTACTTCGAACCAAAGTGCTATCACAGCGTCTGCTGTACCTAACTTCTTTGCCCATTCCGTAACTTCTTTTTCATAGAATCCGATAAACTTAGACGACATCATATTTTGTACTTGGTTCTGAAAATAATATCATTATTGTGCGTATTATGATTTTACACTACAAACAAGAAAAAAATATGAGCTTAAGAATAGAACCTGATTATCTTCAAGAGTTTCAACAACTTCTTCGCTAGCTTTTGGTAATTTAATTCCAGTCCTATCGTGTGGCATATATTCGAATTCCATGATAGCCCAAGTAGCTTCCAATTCTCTAAAATACAATACCTGGATTAATTTAGTTCACAAAATAAATGCTTAGATTAGTTATATTTTAATTAGTTACCTGAGAGTCTTTTCCATAGCAGCTTCTTTAACAGATTTATCGACAATCGTTTTTACCTCTTCTTCGAACTTATGTAAGTTAAGTGCCAATAAATCAGCTAGCGTTGTATCATCATCAATATGGAATTTAACCT
This sequence comes from Idaea aversata, assembly GCA_907269075.1. Lineage (NCBI taxonomy): Eukaryota > Metazoa > Arthropoda > Insecta > Lepidoptera > Geometridae > Idaea > Idaea aversata. Next base: position 6,519,482 of record OU026100.1, read on the forward strand.
AAAACAGAACACTCTGCTATAATTTTACATATCAAAACATCATTTGGACGTACTAAAATATGATAGGTACTTACATAAAAAACAGATTTCTACTTGTTTTGCGATACTTTATAAATAAATTACACATATTTACATATTTACAGCAAACTACAATAAACTTCGCTACAGTATGGATTCTGATAATATCAAAACATGATCGCTTATTCTATGATGTGACATTTTTCTGTCCATAGGCTTCAATTCCAAGCCCTTCTCTTTCATTTCTTGCATCGAATACGATTTGTTCAACTTTCTAAACTTGCTAGTGCAAGGTGCTATCTGCTCTTGGAATTTTGGTCTTCTATAGTCTTTCAGTTGCAAAAACTTCTTATATTCGTTATTTACTCCGTCAAACTCTTTATCTTCGATTAATTCTGTAGCCAGATTCTCTAGAGATTTGAAGTCTTCTATAATTTCTTCGAAAGATATTTGTTTCGATGGATATTTCAAAGGTATTGGTGAATAGTTTTTAAAATCGATGGTCATGAGGTGCGAATGAAGTGATTTCTAGGTAAAAATTACAAAAGTAAGAAACTTAAAACAAAATTTGATAATCGGAAAGATGAAAACTACTTACAAAACTACTAAACCAAACTATTTTTAAAAAAAATTAGGGGCGTGGTATACCCCTATAAAATTCAAAAAATGGATTCAGAGTCTAGAGCATTTGTCGAAAAATTTTAACCACTCGCTCTGCGAGAGTCGTACTCCGATGACCACGCAGTAAGTATGACAACGCGCATAAATTAATTGATCCTAATATTAGTGTGGCTAATAGAATCCGAGGGATAGGAAAACGAGGGCTAGTCATATATTAGTAAATTACATTTAATGCAGCTGTATAAATGTTCAGTTGTAATACCTTCGTAGCCATCATCAACTCAACCCAATGTCTGTCTTTGATCGCTGGATTTTGTAGATCTGTCACCGCTCTCAAAGATGTCATCAAGTTCTTTATAGTCATTTCAATCGCCGCGTATGGCTCCCTGAAGTTTAATCGTAAGTATAATCCGTAAATAATATTTCAGTTAGGTACCTATAATTTATTATTGCTTGATTTCCTTACCAAGCTCTCATATCTTTATCCAGTTGCCTAAGATCCTTAGTAAACCGCTTGCATTCCTGATCCATACCATCGGCGTCAATCTTCTTCCACGGCGATTTCTTCCAGAACTCAATAGTTCCCATCACCAAATAATAGTAATCCCATAGCGTCTGAAAATTAAACATCAAAGTAACTCAAACAAACAACTCACTGTTGTTACTTTAATTCTTATTTAGTAGACAAACCAAACCTTGATAAGTCTCAATTCACGTCGACATGCTTTCAAATTCTTCTCATCAGGTGGTTGGATGTCAAACAAACCACAAGATTTCTTTAATGTTTCTACTATCTCTTCAAAACCTAGGAGCTCTTGGTTAACTTTGTCAATTTGCCTGTACGGTTCTTGGCAAGATTCTAGGAACATCTAATCAAGAAAAAACAATATTTAAAAAATTAGCGCAGTATTTACCTACCATACATTTTGTAAGATATTCAGCATTTTAACAACTTTTAGCTAACTAAAACACCTACCTCTTTATTCTTGAACTGATCACGATACATAGTAGCCCTTAGATTGATGAGAGCAACTCGTTTAGCAATAAGCGCTGCTTGCGCGGCCTGTAGAGGAGCTACATTGTTTTTCATCACTGTCGCTAATTTCACCAGATTCCTCCATTTCTCAGGTAAGACATCCAACTATTATGACAAAAATTAAGTTATAAGCTTATTACTCATACAACAAATAAATATTCATTGCATTCACGATTCTTACCAACGTATGGACAGAATACTTATGACATTCCGGTGGTGGTTGCTAATCCAAAAGAAAGCACAAACAAACAAGAGAAAGTTGAGATCTGACACGACTTATATCTTTATTTATAAATGTAGTAACACAATAGTATTTATCTTAGACCCTATTTCATCGCTGCGTACGCTACACACGCCACCGAACTACGTAGTCATCGTTTGTCTTAAGCAGCATTTTGGTAGTCGATGAGGTAATACTAAATACCACCGGCTCTACAACTATTTGTAGTACATACCTGTTCATAAGTATCTTCAGGGAAATCAACACCATACTCTTTCAGTACATCCATAATATCCCTAAGTGGTTCGAACATGTGCTCAGTATCTGCATCAATTTTTGCTCTTACTTCATTTAGTACCTTCATCACTCGGAGTAAACCCTCATAATCATCATCGCCTAATTCAACTGATAACTCTTTTGTTGCGTAGGCGATAAATTGTTCTAAATCATTGAGACTGGAATTTTTTACAATGAATCATCAATTGTTTTCAATCTATGCTTAAAGCTAAAAAAATATCTATTGTATATATACTTCATACTTCAAACACTAGATTAATTCTTACCTCTTTTGCACATGTTCCTTCAAGTTTTCTTTGTACAGGTTGCTCCACTTACAAATAATATTCATGATCGCTTGATTTAGTCGCTTCAAGTCGAGCCTCAGCCACCCGTTACACAAATATTGGCCAGGCAAAGCTGCTACTTCATCATACATTGCGTTGTATTTATCAATCTAGAAAACATATTAAAATCTTCTTATATATAAAAATGAATCGCAAAATGTGTTGGTAAGCGCATAACTCAACAACGCCTGGACCAATTTGGCCAATTCTTTTTTTAGAATATTCCATATGGTACGAGGATGGTTCTTACGGAGAGAAAAATTTAAAAAATTGCCTGAAAATGTCTAAAAACAACACTTTTCTATACTCCATACCATACAAACGATTCGTAATAATACAAGTCAATAAGAACTGGTAATACCATAACATAAAGTTCAAGTTTTAATGGAGAGGTGCCGGGAAGGCAAAACAATTGAGTGACGTATAAATATTGATGTCAATAGTGTCGCGGTGTTAGTTGCCAAACTACACCTAAACGGCTGAACCGATTTGTATGATTTTTAACCCCCGACGCAAAAACGACGGGGTGTTATAAGTTTAACGTGTCTGTGTGTGTGTGTCTGTCTGTGGCATCGTAGCTCCCGAACGGCTGAACCGATTTTGATTTAGTTTTTTTTATATGGCAAAACAACGTTTGCCGGGACAGCTAGTGTTATATAAAAATACAAACCTACCAAATACGAAATACTAAATATTTTTACAGAAATTTCAGTGATACCTCTTTCTGATATTGTTCCAATTTAGGTTTCACTTCAGGAGGATCACATCCATTCTCGAATTTATATTTGTCGAATTCTTCGGGTGAGATCATACGTCCATATTTCAGGAAAGCAGCTAGTACTTCTTGTCTATCTTCCATCCATAGAGGGGTGTATTTTTCATATTTCTAACAAGACACGACCAAGACTAATGTTTATTTCTGATATAAAGACAATTTATTCAGACATCATTATAATAAATTCGACTTACCGATACATATTGTACAATATCATTGATACTGTTTTCAACCCTCTGCAGGATTTCATGATACAAATCTATCATAGAATCTTCTGCTACCAAATCATCTGGAACGCAATATCAAAAATAAAATAAAAGTGTTTAACAATATAGGTAAAAAATATTATTATTATTATGAGCCTGTAGTGTCCCACTGCAGGGCAAAGGCCTCTCTACTCCCCTTTCACTGATCGCGATCTTGTGCGATAGATTGCCAATCTGCCAGAAATTTGTCCAAGTCGTCGCGCCACCTTCGACGTGGTCTGCCGGGTTGTCGTTTTCCGTTAGTTGGGGTCCAAAGGGTTGTTATTTTAGCCCAAAGTTCATCCGGCATGCGACTGACATGGCCGGCCCAGTTCCACTTTAATGTGGCTGCTTTTTCGGTGACGTCGGCTACCTGGGTCCTGGAACGTATTTCGGTATTCCGAATTCGGTCAGTGAGTCTAACCTCGAGAATACTTCGCTCCATCGCCCTCTGGCATACCCCGAGTGCGGACCTTTGACGACCAGTCAAAGACCAAGTTTGAGCGCCGTACGTAAGAATGGGCAGAATGCATACGTCCATGAGCTTCCGTTTGAGGGATAGTGGAAGTTTGCCCTTCATTAGTTCTTTCATGGACCAGTAGCTCCTCCAGGCATTTACGGTGCGTCTAGCAACTTCTTTGTCTTGTCTTGCCTGGAAAGAAACTAACTGGCCCAAATAAATGTACTCATGAACGTAGTCAATCCGCCCACTTCCCACGCTGATTAATAAAATTATAATTATGTTACCTTCATAAGATGCTATAGGAACTATGGGATCGATTCTCGGAAATAGAGTAGTTTGGAGGAACATATCTTTCATCATTTCACAAAGGGTATCGTACAGGCCTCCTTCCTCATCAGTATCCAGGGACGGAGAGAAAAATATATCTGGATAAGTAAAAGTTAATTTAAGTCAAATGTTAATTTCAACCTTATGACTTACAAAATTAGATTTAATTTAACACTGACCTGGATCTTTCAATTCAGCTATAATTTCCATAAAGGCAACTCTTGGTCCTCTTTCTAAGTTTGTTTGTTCTTCAAAGAGATATAAGCTCGTTTGTACTGCCCTCATTATTTGTTTTGATACCTTTACAAATATATAAAAAAATATAGGTAGTTTAACTATAGGTACTTACAGAACACATCATATCATTGTGAAGTTGGCGATGGTAGAGCTAAATGATTGAGTTTAGTTAAAATAAGAAAACAAACAAAAAATGTATAAATCTTACTAGTGAGTCCACATATTTGACGTAAGCAGGCCATCTTGACGCCCTGAAAGCCTCTTCCTCCAACTCAAGTCTTTCAGCTTCAATATCAGCCAGTTCTTCTGGATCATCTATCACTTCCTCTTCTTCAGCCGGAGATTCTACTTCTTCACCTATTTCGGATTTGAGTCAATTATTATACAACCTTTTGTTATCTACTTCTACTTCTTTATCAATTACAAAGTCAACTCAATTATCTTAAAATATTTTGATACCTGTTTATCTTCTTAATAATATATATAAATCTCGTGTCACAATGTTTGTCCTCAATGGACTCCTAAACCACTTAACCGATTATAATAAAATTCGCACACCATGTGCAGTTTGATCCAACTTGAGAGATAGGATAGCTTACATCTTAATTTATCCCGATATTCCCACGGGATCGGGAGTAACGCGGGTGAAACCGCGGAGCGCAGCTAGTATTCTATAAAAGAAAGATTTAATAGTTGTTGTGGTTGGTTATTGCTACATTACCTGCATCCCTCCTTTCCTGACGTTCCCTCCTTTCAGCTTCTTTAGTTTCTCTCTTTAACCTTCTAGCCGCTCTACGTTCCATTTTAATCTCTTCCGCCATAGCTTTCTCCCTATCTCTTTCCTCTTTAGCTAGTTGCCTCTCTTCTTTGCGTGCTATTATTTCGGCTAATTTTGCGGCTCGTGCTGCTTTCTCGTCGTCATCAAGTGTCGCTTCATCGACTTCTTCTAATTCTTCCTCCTCTTCTTCTTCTTCTTCGGCGTCTTTGATATTAAAGAATAGTTTGTAGTTATCTTTCAAAATCTCTTCGAACTCCGCATGACTATTTAGGATATTATTTCGCCTGTAAATATAACAATGTAAAACGAAAATACGCTTGATAATTTTTCTAGTAATTATAAACACAAAACATTGCAACCTAGAAAATTTACCTTTTACAAAATCTGGGATGCCTTTCATTGACGGCCAAAAGTTCCAATTTATCGGGGTTCTCTTTTCGGTTATGAAGAGGAACATCGCCCCAAGCCGCAATATTAGCTAAACCTCTCTTCACATTGTTCTGTGCAGTTAAAACTCGCTCTTGTAGTGTGTTTATAGCCGTGTAGACTTCAGCCATCCATTCTGTAACTAGTTATCAACACTCACCATCATTATAAGAATTTTTCAAGGTGATAAGATATTTATCAAAGGCTATTCGTGATCCTTACTCGAGCCCTTTTTTATCGAAACTCTTATTATCCTACTTTTAGAGGGCGCATTTAATGGTTATATTATTTCACACACGTTTAAGGACCGTTTCACTTTGGCAACTAATGAAAAATCTGTATAAAACGTGTAATGCCACACGGCTTTCTTTTTTATTATGACGCGGCTTGTACTTTTGCATCTAGATTTAAACATATTTTATTCCCTTGTAAGTATGACGAAAAGCATTAGTATAACGCCCGAATACTGAAAGGCTTCTTATCTTAAGGGGCGATTAAATTGACATTTAAGTCTTAAATATTTATTCTAAATGTTTAAGTATTCAGGCATTAGTGTTACTCGGGTAAAAAATATATTATGATTGTAAATATGTTTTCAACAATAGTTACTATTTGTTATTGATATTTGTAACGTACAGTCATCATTCCAAGTGAGTTCTTCAACCCCTCGCCCTAATAGTTTATCAATAGCCGATATTTCCTTTTCAATAAGAGCAACTTCCGTCTCATGACTTCCTTCACGAATGGCATTGTACCAAGCGATAGCTCGATTTAGACGATTCATGTCATACTGTAACTTCTCATTTCTCGCATAAAGATCGAGCCCATCCTGTGGGATTCCTTGCTTATCCAAATATTTCATGTAACGTATCTCACGGAGTAACATTACAAGCTGCAAAAATAATCACAGACGCATTTTAATGAAATAATGATGGCAAGGCATATACACAAATAATAATACACGTTAAGCGAATGCTCGGCCTAGCTGGTTACGTATCATAATAACTAAGTTCAATATAACTATGTTCGAAATAACTACGGTCGATTCACATAAGTTCATAATACCTAACGGTCGATTGGGCTACACATTATAATAACTAAGTTCAATATAACTATGTTCGAAATAACTAACGGTCATAATACCTACAGTTTAAAATACCTAATGGTCGAAATACCTAATGGACGAAACACCTACGGTTAATTTAACTACAATTAATTCAACTACGGTTTTTCACCTGCGGTTTAAAAAAATCAATTTTATAAAATCTCTAACCAAGTAAAATGGGTAGAATTCGCTTCTAGCACTCGCCGGCCGCTACCGCGGCACCGCTCGCTTCGCTCGCTCGGCTCGTGCGTTGTGGTCGCAGTTCTAACATAAACCTAACCTATCCATGTCGGTTCTGGGTAGGGAGTTTTCCGGGTGGGTCTTTATATGCTGCCTTTATCACGCAACTAGAGACGAATTTTACCTATTTGACTTGATTAGGGAAGCATATAAAGACCCACCCGGAAAACTCCCTACCCAGAACCGACATGGATAGGTTAGGTTTATGTTAGAACTGCGACCACAACGCACGAGCCGAGCGAGCGAAGCGAGCGGTGCCGCGGTAGCGGCCGGCGAGTGCTAGAAGCGAATTCTACCCATTTTACTTGGTTAGAGATTTTATAAAAATTGATTTTTTTAAACCGCAGGTGAAAAACCGTAGTTGAATTGTAGTTAAATTAACCGTAGGTGTATTTTATAACGTTGATTTTTTTTTAACCGCAGGTGAAAACCCGTAGTTGAATTAATTGTGGTTAAATTAACCGTAGGTGTTTCGTCCATTAGGTATTTCGAAAATATGCCAAACAACCATTAGGTATTTTAAACAGTAGGTATTATGACCGTAGTTATTTCGAACATAGTTATAATGAACGTAGGTAAATTAACCGTAGGTATTTCGTCCATTAGGTATTTCGTTCATTAGTTATTTCAAAAATATGTGAAACAACCATTAGGTATTTTGAACAGTAGGCATTATGACCGTAGTTATTTCGAACATAGTTATATTGAACTTAGTTATTTTGATATGTAACCGCCTAGCTACATGGTAGGCGGAGAGGGGGGGGGCATTAGGTTTTATTTTCGTGATGGAATTTCTTGATTCGGTCGCCGCGCTCAAAGCCCGCGATAAAAGCTATGCAATAGCTTAATAAAAAATTATAATTTTCTCCTTATTTCTAGATTACAATGAAATTTACAGTATTGCGTGAACTAGATGTGGAAAATAGATATTTATAAGCATTTAAAGCAACGTGTTTTTCATTTTCTCTATCAGCATCTGACGTCATTACACATATAGGAACTTCTAGAACCTAACCTCCTTGAAAACTAGTAATTTTTGTTCTAAGTTCACAAAATGATAATATCATCAAGAAACTTTAAACTATATACCTACAATTCAAGTCTGAACTGCCTGGCGCAAAATTATTAGGAGACCCGACCCCACCTAAAGTGGGAAAAGGAAAAGAGAAAGAAGAGGATCAAGAAACTACATAAAATCTAAAAGAACTAAATACCTCAGGACTAAAATTATTCCTAACAAACGGTGGGTCACGATAAATAAGGTTCTTTGCCAAATGCACTTTGCAAGTCGGCTGCACTGTAGTACACCATTGTTTGAATTGTTTGTCTTCTAAGACGTTTAGATACCCGAGCATTTCGTTGTGTTTCTGTTTCATATACGTTGCGTATTCTGTCTCTATTATTCTGGAAGAAGATAAATATGAATGAAATTAAACATGTTGGTTGGAATTGGTTAGAACCCGTGACTTGTTCTTGTGACACAAGCAGCATGACTCAGTTTTACACGAGTAAGTCCCGATCTCGTAGGAATATCGGTATACTCACCTAATGTTGTGTCTTTCGTTCCACGACTTTCGAGGTTTTGTATACAGGAAAATCAGCTGTTATCGGCAATAATAAAGAAACTCAATACACAAATCAAACCCAAAGTACAATGACCGCTAACTCTGACACAGCTGATTTGAGTCATTGAGTCAACATAACCATAATATTTACGAAGTTCGAATTTCCAAAAAGGTAAAACAAAGTTTGTTCGTCTAGACACCCTTCGTAAAAACATATCCCTATTACATATATATAAAATTATCGTGTCGCGGTGCAGTGTTAGTTGCCAAACTCCACCTGAACGGCTGAACCGATTTGTAGATTTTATTTTGTGTATATTCGTTAGGTCTGAGAATCGAACAATATCAGTTCTTTTTTTACCCTTATTTCCCTGTATATTTTTTTATATGGCAAAACAACATTTGCCGGGACAGCTGCTAGTAGTAAATAAAATTTCTTAACAATTAAATAGAAGTTCTATAATGTTAATATGATTGCTTACGGATCTTCGAATACAATAAAGTCTTCCATAGGAGCCTGTATTCGACGCCTCAACTTGTGGATCCACCACAGCATTCCAGCTACGGGTGGCAAGTACGGATCCACCATCGGCCTTTCTGGTCCTTTCGTCAATTTCTACAATATTTCAATTTTAACCTTATTAAGTTGAGACTCATACACTTTTTGTTTTTAGTTTGTGACGCAGAAGGCTGCGGGTTCGATTCCCGCCTCAAACAAATATTTATGTGCAGATATTGGTTTCTGGTTTGGTTTGGTTTCTGTATGTATATATATGTATTTACAAAAAAAAGTATATAAGTATTCTATCCATTATCTGGTCACCATAACACAAGCCTAGTTGCTTAAATTTCGCACACATCCACTAAGAAAAGATTTTGAAAATTTCAACTCGTAAGTGGACAAAGTCGAGGATAAAAGCTAGACTATAACTTGACTTACCGCAATTTCCTCATCATATATCTCTTTAACAGCATCTAAATTAGCATGCATCATGTCAAGTAGACGAGGCAATTTCGGTTTCAGTTCATTATTTATGATCGGCCGATGGAACAGATCACCAACTATTTGGAAGAACTGGAACAATTTAAATCACTGTACGAACTACTTCTCAATTCGTGACAACAAGATTCTCAATTCGTCGCATACATTTTCCTTTATAAATTAACAGATGTTTCTGGGTTTTTAAATCACACGATAGCTAGCTAGTAGTACTAGATCATAATTTCGAAGAATCCCTTCTTAGTTATTACAATCACTAGATTTGTGATTATTTTAGACTCAAAATATGATATTGTAAAAAAATCACAGGATCTACGTCATGTTTTGTCTTCCTCCATTACAGACTCAATAAATTCTGTGGTAAGGCAGCCCTTTGTGCCACTCTATGATCTTTTTCTATATTTAAGGTTCGTGTTTTGGCACCTATTTTAAAATAATCATTGTTTGTTTTTTGTATGATCCAATAAAGTGTTTATCTATCTTAATGTGAAAACAATATTTATACATTTTATGGGTTCGTAAGTATAATATAATTATCTGTTTGTTCGTAAGTCAGAAGTATCAAGAATTTTATAAGTGAAAAGTGCACCTTAAAGAAATGCTCCAAATTATGGCACTCATCAAGACCCTGTGAGAATAAACTGGCTAATCTTCTATCAACATCTTCCAACCTTCCCATGTGTCTTGTATAATCAGCAAGGAACGATTCGTCTTCTGGATCAGCTGGATCGTAGGTTATGTTCCCTAGGATTTGGTAAGTTAGGGTGTATTCTTCTAACACCTGGAATAATTAGTGTACATTTCTACACCGTTTTCATTCGTTTCTAACATTTAATTACTTGTTTAAGGTTGCTTGAACTAGATCACCCTTATGCGATAAAGCTGCTCATTGGGCAACTCTTGGATTTTTCTCTGTATATAGTTTCCTGTAAAGACCATTAGTCTTCTATTCCTTTATTACCTTTAAGCACTTATATATACTTTTTAGAGTTTTTAGGGTAAAAACGGGGCCCTATTAACAAGTCTCTACTGTCCGTCTGTCTGTCTATCTGTCACCAGGCTGTATCTCATGCACCGTGATAGCTAGATAGTTGAAATTTTCACAGATGATGTATTTCTGTTGCCTCTGTAACAACAAATACTAAAAACAGAATTATGATGCCATTGTGTTACTGAAATAATATAGATTCTACGAGCAAAGCCTAATGTGGAATCCAGCGTATGATCTGTATAATGTAATTTTCTTTTTTGATAAATTATTTTTACCCTATTTTTCGAAACATTTAGTTTTTAATTAAGGTTAAGGTTACTCGTATTACTCGCCAGTAGTCCCCGCGGCAAATGATTACCTCTGTGGAAAGCAGAAGGGATATGCGCAGAACTCAATTTGCAATAAATATTGATATCACCGCATACCCATTTCCACTTACCGCAGAGGTCATCATTCGCCGCGCGAGGTATAAATAAATAAATATTGCAAGATATTCCACACATCCCCACCTAGCCCCAAGCTAAGTAACTAGACTTGTTTTATGGGTGCTAGACAACGGATATACTACTTATATACTTTTCTTTTGTAAATATATACTTATAATATAAAGAAACAACCAGACCACAGACAAATATCTAAGTATAAATACTTGTCGGAGGTGGGAATCGAACCCGCAACCCTGTGTTTGGCAGTCCGACATGGTAACATTTGTGCCAACAGGTTCGTCAATACGTATGCCTTAGTATACGAACCTTCATACACTCAGAGCTCAAAGTCTTGCCCCTCAATCCACAGAACTCCATCTTTTCCAGTTTCAGTATCTCAACAGTAGCCTCTAGGATGCTCTCAATCATTTTCAACCGTTTAACGTATATATTATATCGCATATATACTCGTTTAAACTCGAACGACCAGCGCACAGGCAATACTCCCGAGGGGAAGAATGTATGGACTTTGTCGCGATTCATTTCGTATGTTTCTCTGGGGGGGTTTGAAAATGGTACATTTTTACACATTGGAAGCTAAAGTACTTCGTCCCTTATTTTTAAGGTTCCGTACCTCTAAAGGTATAAAAAGGAACCCTTGTAAGATCATACTCTTGTCCGTCTGTCCGTGTGTCACCAACGATTTTCTCAGGAACGGGTTTCCCTTATAAGATGAATTTCCAACTCTAAATTGTATTCGTCACTTATTTAAGAAATTTGCTAAAACTAAAGAACAGCTGATCTAATTTGGCTAATATTGCTTTTGAAATATTTGTGGGAAAATATGGAAAAATTGTGAGGAAAATAGTGATACTTCGTCCCAAATTTTTAGCAGATGAATTTCCAAAACGTATAAATTGTATTCGTCACTTACGAAAGTAAGAACAATAACACTGTAAAGCTGTACCAAATAAAAAAATAGGGAATAAAAATGTAAATCAAAAGATGAATCAAATAAAAAGTAGGTATTAAAAGATTCAAATTGAACATACATGAAGTGATTCAAAAGACTAATAGCCTTTCTTATCTTGATCAGTTGTTCATCAGGTTCCCCTTGGAATATGGAAGGTGGATCGATTGAGTTCGTACATTGCAGGATCAGTAGGTTGCACACTTCACGGAGAAGAGCTGGCAAATAAACGACAAAAGTTATAAACAGAAAATTATTTGTCAAGGCACCTCTTCTTTTCTGACTTGCGGCATTTAATGAAATGATTCGAGAAGTCAGGACTCAATGGTCATCATCATCATCCGAGCGATGTTCCCGGTTGCATCCCTCTCAGGAGCCCGGGGTCCGCTTTCCTACTTTTACGCCTTCACTTCGCACGATCTTCGGCATCCTGGTTAGTAAGGCCATTTGCACGCATATCACCCTTTACGACGTCAAGCCAGCACTTCTTGGGTCTACCCAGTCTGCCACGGCCCGGCGGAGGCGCCATGGCAAGACATTTGTTCCCCACGTAACTAGCCGGTTTTCGCAAGACGTGACCGTACCAGCGTAGGCGACATTCTTGCAATTTATCTGCAATGTCTCGGACATGAAGGCTGCCCCGGATGCGGGAGTTCCTGACGCGATCCTTTCGCGTCACTCCACACATCCAGCGCAACATCTTCATCTCCGTGACACGCAGTTCCTGCTTATGTTGCTCAAGTACCGGCCACGCCTCACTACCATACAAAAGGACAGGTCTAATGATGGTTTTATAGACCTGTCCCTTTAGTTTACCCGGCATTTTGGGGTCGCAAATGACACCAGTCACCTCACGCCACTTGGCCCAAGCCGCTGAAATGCGTGACTTGACGTCGCAATCGATGTCGCCGGACGCGTGAAGCACAGATCCCAAGTACTTAAACTGGTCTGTCCGCTCGACCATATGACCGTCAACGCAGACAGGTGTGGGATCTGTGGTATTGCAAGCCAAGTACTCTGTCTTCGCCACATTCAGTTGCAAACCGCCGTTCTCAAGCGACTCCTTCCACGTGTGTACACGTTGGACCAGCCGCCCCTTATCCGAATCCGCCAGCGCAATATCGTCAGCGTACATGAGCAGCCATGGAGGCTGCTCGTGTGCATCCCTGATGGCAACGGACAGTGCATCCAATATTACGCTGAACAGGAACGGGCTTAGGACGGAACCCAGGTGAACTCCAACGGTAACAGGGAAGGGCTTAGTGTCGCCAACAGCAGTTCGCACCACAGAATCAGAATTTCGGTACATGTCTCTGATGATTTGAACATAAGCTTCCGGAACCCCTTTGGACCGCAGCGCCCACCAGATCATCATGCGAGGAACACAGTCGAAGGCCTTCTGCAAATCTAGGAATAGAAAATGCAGAGGCGTATTCTTCGTCCTGTATTTCTCCATAACGATCCTGAGGGCGAAAACAGGGTCCATGGTGCCATGCCCGGGGCGGAAACCATATTGACACCCAGAGACAGTGCACTCCTGTCGGATCCGAGAGTCCACTATCCGCTCATAGAGCTTCATGGTGTGGGACATGACCTTTATACCTCGATAACTGCCACACTCCTGCACCGATCCCTTGCCCTTGAAAACTGGGGTAATAACACTCAATCTCCATTGGGCAGGGATCTCGCCGGTCTCGAGTATGCGGTTAAAGAGGTTGGTCAAGATGCCCACACCACGAGGACCCATCGCCTTCCACACTTCGATAGGGACTCCATCGGCTCCGACAGCTTTCCGATTCTTCATGCGGCGAAGAGCCTTGAGGACTTCGTCAGGCGTAATCGGTGGCACAAGTCCTTGATTCGGAGGGAGTTCCGGCGGCTGCACCTCTTTGTACTGCTTATTCAGCAGGTCGTGGAAATAAGAGCGCCATCTCTCCTTCACCGCGAGATCCTCGCAAAGCAGGTTACCATCGGGGTCTTTTACACAGCGGCACTTGGATATATCCTGCGCCGCTTTTACCCTCGAACGTGCCAACTTATAAATAAGCTTCTGCCCCTCAGACGTTTCCAACTTATCGTACAGTGACTGTAAGTGGTTCTGTCTGGCTCTGGCTACTGCTCTTTTTGTGGCACGTTTGGCGGCTTTATACGAGTCGCGATCTTCAGGAGAGCTGGACGCTTGCCACTTTTTAAAGAGGGCTTTCTTCGCCTTAGTCTCCCTCTGGACTGTGTCGTCCCACCACCAAGTCTCCCTGTCACATTTGCGTCCACCTTTAGACATGCCAAGCACTGCCTTCGCCGCACCAGTGATCGATGCCTGAATCCTATCCCAGTGGTCCTGGACTAGTTCGTTTTCGGCACCAGCGCACTTGTCACCGATAGCCGAGACAAGCTTCTGGGATCTGGTTTCATCCAGCATCCACCATCTGATTTGGCGACGACATTGCTCAGGGTGTTTGTCTTTGGGTTTCACACAGAGATCCATGACAAGAAGACGGTGTTGATCAGTAAGACTCTCACCGGGTATGACTTTGCAGTTAGCTACGTTGCCGATATGATGTCTCCTGGTGATTAGAAAATCGATTTGGGTAGCGTGCCTTCCACTCTTGTAGGTGATCAAGTGGTCGGGTTTCTTTTTGAAGTAAGTGTTCACGAGGGCCAGGTCGGCAGTGGCACACGTACGTAGGATTTCTTCCCCTTCCGCATTCCGACTGCCGTACCCGTAGCCTCCGTGAACACGCTAAAATTCCACCCCCATCTCGCCAACATGTATGACCGTTAAGATCACCACCCAAAACGATCCCCTGTGACAACGGGATGGCTCCAAGGACCTCACCGAGTTTGTTCCAAAACAGTATCTTATCAGCGTCGCTACAACCGACCTGCGGCGCATAGGCACTTATTAAGTGGGTTACAACCCCCTCAATAAGCACCTTCACGGCCATAAGTCGGTCGCTAAAGCGTTTTACCTCCAAGATACAATCATGAAACCCCTCAGCGAGTACCACAGCCACCCCGTTCTCTCCACCAGGTGCACCCGTGTAGATCAGCTTGTAGCCGTTCCCAATGTGCCGGGATCTGCTGCCTTTCCATCGAGTCTCCTGCAGGAACGCCACGGCCACTTTTCGCCTGGAAAGTACGTCGGCTAGCTCCCTCGCGCGTCCGGTTAGCGTGCCAATGTTCCACGTTGCGAAGCGGAGTTTCTTTTTGTGAGTTGGGGCTCGCGTCTTTGGCCGTGCCCGCCCATGGCACGGTAGCCCTCGTCCACTTCCCACAGGAGTCGGGCGAGGCTCAATGGTGAACTAGTATTTTTGTAACCAAAGTACAAAGTGACCTAGGCAGAATTAGTGTCGGAGACATAAGGACCCCAAAAAAGGAACAAAACATGTTGGGTTAAGTTCCTTGGTTGGATTGGATTGCTTGACAAGAATAAAAGATTAAAGATAATAAAATATAAAAAGAAATAGACAAAAATATATTCAGTATGAAAGAGATACACAAAAATTTGGATAGAAATAAACATATTGTTAAAGAAATACTTAGACAAATACATAGTTAGCGTGTAAAGATAAAGACACAGCTTTTGATAAAGATATAGACAAATAAATTCTTAGATAAAAAAAAACAGATAAAGATATGGATTTGGAAAAAGATATAGTTAAATAAATAGATAAAGATATATATAAATAAATAGATAAAGATATAGATAAAGATTTGGATAAAGATAGGTATTATTATATAAAGGTTAATGTAGATATCTTACGTATCAATTTCTCGACGTTACAGTAGTATCTAGAATTGCCCCACAGTAAACCGATGCAGTGAAACATCGGTCTGATGAGAGACTTCGCGTCGATAAAGTCAGTTCCTTCGATACCCTCGAAATGGTATTGCAACGGTTTCTGGTATACGTATATATCGCGGCATTCGACGATTGCTGTAATTATAAAACGAGGAAAACGTTGGTATCACTATCATTAGAATCACTACTTATTATAAAACAAAGTCGTCCGCCACGTCTGTCTGTCTGTTCGCTAAAAACTCAAAAACTACTGCACTGATTTTTATGCTGTTGTTTCACCTATGGATAGAGTGGTTCTCCAGAAAGGTTTTAGACATAAAACAAAACTAGTCGCGGCAACAGCTAGTTTATTATAAAAAAAACATACAGACGAAGTGAGTACCTCCTCCTTTTTCGAAGTCGGTTAAAAATGGGTGCGTGTACTTACGTACGCGCGCATAGAAGTATACGTCCGTCTGTCTGTTTGTCTGTCTGTCCGTCTGGTATTTATTTTGCGGGCAGCTTCAACCTGTTACTTTAGTGTTATAGTGATGCGGGCGCATCTTAAAATTCCACTATAGCAGTTTCAACCTGTTTTACTTTTGGGTTACGCAGCTTTACGAAGCATCTTAAAATATCACTCATATTTTTTTTATAACGCGCACACGCGCACAGGTAGTTTACTCAAAAGTAAGCACTAACCAGCCACAACATTGGTAAGCATTGACTTGAAACAGCTCAAGTAAACGCTTCTAGTGTCTTCCAAGTAATGCGCCATGCGCTTGACTCGCGGGTCGCGGAGTTGCGAGTAGATACCCTCGAGGTTGCGCAGGCGCTGGGCGTAGAAATCTATGTCCGCGCTTGGTAGCGGGAATTTAGTACGTTTGAATGCTGGAATTATAAAATTACTGAAAGGGCTACTTATCTTAAATGGCGAATTAATTGACATTTAACTGTCATATTTTCTAGACCTAGCGCTTTGGATTAAATGCAATGTCAATATCCAAAATACTAAAATTAGCTTAGCTAGCAAATAAAAGTGATTTTCAGCAATAGCTTACCAATATACGAGTCTTCTTTCAGCAAATCGTGCACCTGTTGTGCCCATTTTATAATGGCACCTTCGATATTTGTTTTCAGATATAAATCCACATCATCTCCATCACTATAAAATAAAATACAGATAAATGTAATTAAAGATTAATTAATTAATGAAGAGAATCGTGAGCTCTCGATACGCGGCGCGAATAGGTATTTTCAAAAATGACCCATATCGTACGATAGATAGAGTTTAAGTTCGGACATAATTGCCTACATTTTGCTTTTCAAATAATGTTGCGGGATGTAACGTTTTTACCTCCTTTACCCATCACAAAATAAAATAAATTTAGTCTCATTCAATTCAATGTACCTTATTCTAGGTTTATACGTTTTTCTTTTTTGGTAACTCAGTTTAGTCTATTAAAAACAATTGAAACGCTCGATGAAGAGATATTCAAATACTAATAACTTTTATCTTAGGCAATATTTCTTTAAAATAAAAACGGTTAAACCTAGTTTTCCATTAGATCTAGAACATTTTCAAAAATTATCAAAATCGGACTTCGTTTATGGGGGGGAAAATGTTACCGCTTTAGTTTTGTATGGAAATTTACAGCTTCACAGTGGTCATAAAGACTAAAGTAAGATCCCGACTGCCGCCACACCTTCGTGATTTTATAAAAAC
This sequence comes from Idaea aversata, assembly GCA_907269075.1. Taxonomy (NCBI): domain Eukaryota; kingdom Metazoa; phylum Arthropoda; class Insecta; order Lepidoptera; family Geometridae; genus Idaea; species Idaea aversata. The sequence goes on from OU026100.1 coordinate 6,537,054, forward strand.
AGAATTACTCAGAGCATGCCTCCAACACAGTTATTATACGATATGCAATTATGAAGTTAGCAAAGCCACGAATTTTGCAAGAAAAAAATCGCCTTATTTTCGTACCAATCGATAACGAAAAAAATAGTAGTAAACATGAAAATAACCAAAAACTCTTAAAAACAAACTCAAAAAATATTTAGTTTTCTGTTTTTAGTATTTGTTGTTACAGAGCGGCGGCAACAGAAATACATCATCTGTGTAAATTTAAACTCTCTAGTTATCATTGTTTATGAGATACAGCCTGGTGACAGACGGACGGACCGACAGCGAAGTCTTAGAAATAGGGTCCCGTTTTTAACCGACTTCAATAAAGGAGGAGGTTCTCAATTCGTCGCGTATATATTTTTTTTTATGTATGTTCACCTATTACTCGTTACGGAATACGGAACCCAAAATATTAAAACATCGTCCAGTATAAACTCACCTTTCTTTAAGCCTAGCTTCTGCGTGGAAGATATTTTCAACTCCAGCCGGCATTGGTAGCATAACTTGACTGGACATATCACCTTTTAGCTTAAAACATAAATGAATGTATTATTACAGACCTACAAACTTTTGCAGCAGCTGTTGAAACTGTTTAATTAACAAAAAAACAGTTGCTAATGAAATTGTTAATAACTTGCGAGTGATCCCATAAGGGTCCCGTTTTTTCCTCTTGAGGTAACGGAATCCTAAACACGACAGTAACTACATAAATCTAAGAAAGACCAAAATGTAGGATCCCAAATGATAATAAAAAGAAAACAGACAAACAAGAGAGTGATCGAAGATCTTATAAGGGTACCTTTTTTGTAATGAATAGGCTTTGCCTGAAACGACTGGTCCCATTTTGTTAAAACTTGATAGATAGATACCTAAACACTTTATTGCACCATAAAAACAAATCACAAAATTAATTATAACAAGTACCTACCTACTTACATGATATTAAAACAGAAAAAATCAATTAAATATAAATTAGAAAATTATAAAAAACTAAAAAAGAAAAAATATGGCACAATGGTCGGCCTTATCGCTAAAAGCGATCTCTTCCAGGTAACCTTTGGATGGACAAGAATTGAAGAAGGGGATTGGTGGGTTGTTTATAACGTGTGAATGAAGGAAGTTATGAAGGATACATTAGAAGTGAAGAATGGTTTTGTCATCTCATTACATCTAATGATTCCTCAAATAATTGACGCATTTCTTCGTATGTTTCTACTGATGAGGCTCTGAAATTACTGGACCGATTTTGATATAACTTAATATAAGGATATTCAGAATCCTTGGGAGTAACATGAACTTATATAATCTCACCTGCTGCATCAGATTCCTCAAATCATTCACACATTTTCACATAAGTTTGTTTGGAATGGTGAGGCTTTAAAATTACTTTACCGATATTGATTATACTAAATATAAGGATAAACAGAATCCTTGGGAGTAACATGGACTTATCATCTCACCTGATGCATCAGATTCCTCAGATCATTGACGTGTGTCTTCATATCGTGCTGCACGATCTTTGGCCATCCCCTCTGGTTCTCCGGGTTGCAAAGCATCGGTCCAATCACCTCGTCGGCTAATACGCTTAGATCCATCAGCACATTGCCGGATAGCTCACCGATTGTCACAGACTATTGGGAAAGAAGTTAAAGCTAAGTAAGTAGAGCAGTGTTAAGGGTGATACTACAAATTGAGATTCGGTTGATTCCCTTTGCACTTTTTATTTAATGGAATATCACTACATAGTATAAAACAAAGTCGCTTTTTCTGTCCCTATATCCCTTTGAAAGCTTAAATCTTTAAAACTACGCAACGGGTTTTGATGCGGTTTTTTTTATTAGATAGAGTGATTCAAGAGGAAGGTTTATATGCATAATACATGCATAATATAACCGTGCGAAGCCGGAGCGGGTCGCTAGTGTTAAATATAATAACGAAACAATAATTTAACTTAATTTTAAAAGGCATCAGTTTTGGTCCATCCGTTTCGAAGATACAGCAAATTCAAATTTGGTTAGCAGGGGAAAAAGAGAATCATCATTCTTCCCCTGAAGAATCCCCCCTTCCCCTGAGTAATTCGACAGGGAAGTCAAAATTTATTTTAAACTGGTTCTTAATACTTATGAACAAAAAATTCAGCCTATTTACTGTATTCTAGTAATCGTTTAAAGCATATTCATAGGATGTGAAAGAACCTGTCACAACTTTTTAAAAGAAGTTTTGGGGTTCCCTAACTTATTTTAATTGTGAAATTGCCATATTTTTGCGACGCACAGAGCGTTATTGCCATACTATTTATCTACTAGTTTTATTTCTAGACTTCAAAAAGGCATCTAAAATTATTTTGAGAAAAAATCATTTAAAATACAGCCTAGTGTCAGACAGACGGACGGACAGCGAAGCCTTAGTAATAGCGTCCTGTTTTTACTCTTTGGGTACGGAAGCGTAAAAATGAAAGTAAACAAAGAAGATAAAAAACCCAGCGCACCTTTTTATCTCTTTTCATTTGATATTGATGAGATAAGTGTGCTTGCTTCTGAGCATGGCTTCTCAAAACGAGACTTAAGTTTAAGTTTAGGATTAAGATTTTTATAATAATTTAAGCCAGGGGTTCCCAAACTTATTTTGTCTTCCGCCCACTTTGAGAAATAATTATTTTTTAGCGCTCCCATTTTTTCACCTACTTAAAAACCACTATAACATAAAATTAAATTAATAATTGTGAGCTATATTAGCGGAGATTAAACATTAATTATTCTAAACGAGACTTTTCCTATAACCCGCATAGTAGGTAGGTACACAACGCTTCAATTTTTTTTAGGTCTCTTACGGCCCCCATTTAGGCCTGCAGCGCTCACAAGGGGGCGTTATCAGCCTTTCACTTTGGGAAAGGCTGATCTAAGCTAAAAATTTTAACATCAAAACTAGACATTCATCAATCCGGAGCAGTTATCGCCATCCATCCTCGTCTTAGAAGGATGCCTGTCGTCAAAGACGTACTATATCAGCTAATAGGCCAACCTTAACTTTTTATACATGGGATTTCTGTAGATAAAAATATAGGTAGGTAGATGAGCGGTGTTAGTGAGTGGTAGGTACCTCGAGTTTCATTCTGAAGGACGTGGGTTCAAATCCCGACCGGCCGTGCACCAAAGAATTTTTCTTAAGAAAAATTTATGTGCACTAATTGACATTGCTCTAACGGTGAAGGGAAACATCGTGATGAAACCCGCGGCTCAGTTGGCTCCAGAAGTATTGACAAGTTCTCTCCTCTGGACATGGTCGACAAAGCTGAGAGGGTAGTTAGGACTCAATTTAAAAGAGTCTAATTGCAGAAAACAGCCCTTATACAAGTACTAGTATGTAGGTAGATAAGAAAAGTGTTTGAATCATCGTACCTTGCGGAAATTAGCCTGAGTAATCTTATCCTCACCATTCCTGAGGAAGTAGACCATCTTACTTCTAGCGATCGGTGGGAAAGTAAGAGAACAAGTGAGCAAGCCAGCCGTGTTCATACGGAACACAATCAGTTCGTACTTCGGCGTGTCGAAGTATCTGTATAATATATGCTGGAAAATATGTTTAAATAAAATAAATATTGAAGGATATTCCACAAATCGTCATCTAGCCCCATGCTAAGTAACTAGACTTGTGTTAAGGGTGCTAGACAACGGATATCCTATTAAATACTTTTATTTTGTAAATATATACTGACTAGCGATGTATTATACATATAAACTTTTCTCTTAAAACACTATCTATCAAAAAATCGCATCAAAATCCGTTGCGTAGTTTTAAAGATTAAAGCATACCTAGGGACAGACAGCGGAAAGTGACTTTGTTTTATACTATGTGATAATAATACCTAAAGAAACAACCAGACCACAGACAATTATTATCTAAGCATAAATACTTGTCTGAGGCGGGAATCGAACCCATAACCTTATGTTTGGCAGTCCGACAATGTGACCATAGTGCCAACTGGGTCGTCAAAATAAAATAGTTGTATATTTTACGAGTAGTGGGCATGAATGAAGAATGATGGATAGTCAGACGGGAGTCATTAGTTCGTCAGTATATTGATGCTCATCATTTATAGGAGTCCATAAGACGCCGAACATCAATTGAAGGAAGCTATCATTATCATCACTATCACTACATAGTATAAAACAAAGTCGCGTCCCGCTGTCTGTCCTTAGGTGCGTTTCCACTGACGCGGAGTGGAGAGGAGCGTCCGTGAATTGGCCAATCACAGTGCTTGAAATCTCCGCTCCGTATCAGTGAGCACTAGTGAGCACTGCACACAGTGAGATTGGCCAATTCATGGTCCGCTTCTCTCCACTCCGCCCAGCTCCGCGTCAATGGAAACGCACCCTTAAGTAGGTAAACTTAGATCTTTATAACGCAAAGTTTTTTAATAGATAGATTGATTCAAGACGAATGTTAATATGTAAAATACGAGCATTATAAAATTCATAATATAAAAATTCGTTTCTCACCCTTTCATCTCCTGTGATGAATTTAGTCCATTTATCAATCTTCTGTTTCAAAGTTTTTAGTAAATACTCACTCAGAAACTCGAGACGAGTGTCAACATCATCTCCTTTCTGGAATTTATTGAAAATAGCAAACTCGATATCACCAACGTTCCTTCAGCCTACATATTTGAAAGAGTAGGTACGGTAATTGTAGACCCACCGTAGAGTACTGAAATTACTATTATTGGAATGTTTTTATTATAGTATAAACAAAATATCCTCAAGTTAATACCGCACTTTACTATAAAAGTCCATATAACAGTGCCATTAAAATTTTGAACGCATTACCTACAGAACTTAAATCAATCCAAATTAATAAAATATTTAAATGAATAATAAAGAAATGGCTAATTTCTAAAGCATATTATGATGTAAAAGAATTCTATGCAGTTAACAACATAATATTACATATACTATATTTCATGAATGAAGACTGTTTAGTTTAATGTACCTAACTACTAAGTCATATAATTAATTAACTACATTCTTGTAGATAGTATTAAGAGAGTAACATTATCTACTTTTTCTTAAATTGCATGCTCGCAATGGGCAACCTGTGGATGCTATATCTAATTTTAAGAACACCTATGTACACAGGTTTTAAGCAAATAAATGTATTTGTTTTCTAATAATATTGATCTAATAAATTAATGAGTTGAAATATTTTAAACTTGAACTTTAGCAAGACCTTAGAATCTTGCATTAGTTGAAAACATTCTAATAATAGCAGTTTCGGAGCTCTACGGTGGGTCTGCAATTCTGACATCGACCTTACTTTAGAGCGCACTAGAGTAGAGGGTGCGCCGAGCGAAAGTAGTAAAAAAATGGACCAACCAAACGTAACAAACTTGAGTAAAAAGCATAAACATTTTTATTATTATTGCGCTCTTGTGTAAGATATTTAAAAACGCTGTAACGATGAAATTCGTTGCTTAGTTGGGTCCAGAAGTATTGACAAGTTCTCTCCTCTGGAAACGGTCGACTAAGCTAAGAGGGTAGTAGGCACAGGTAGTAGGTGCTGGGCAAGCCTACTCCATCCTCACGCAAAAAGAATCCAACGAAAGAGGTCAGCAGGCTAATTCACAAACTATCGGAAGGTTACCGAAACGAATAAAACTGAAAAGACAAGGATGACAACACGCCAAAACTCGCGGGAGTGAAAGAGCAGCAAAATCTTTTTTCGTTTCGGTTGCCTTCCGACGGTTTGTGAATCAGGGGGCTGATTGCGGAAAACGGCCTGTATGCTAAGAACTAGTAAGTATATACCTTCTTAGATAACTACCTACAACACATCAACCAACTAAAATTAAAAAAGTTGTATGTAGGTACTTACATCACCCATGATAACTTCGCAGATTTACTAGCAACTATGAGCTGTATTTCACTTTTTATCACCCTACTCTATTATCCATTTTAAGTGAGCAAACGATTATTATTTACAATAAACCTACGTTTATCAATAAACAAGATCACAACACAATAAAAACGTTTGATTGATTTTTACACAAATCAAAATTTGCCATGGCAACGAAAATTCTATTTTGAATTTGGAGCAAAAAAGGAAAGCGGAAGTGACGACCAAAAGAAAACTACAAAAAAAACGTAATGTGAATTCTAGTCTTTTGAGCAGCCATTTTTTTGTTTTTGTTTGGCCTGTATTGGCCACACACCATTCGCTATCGTCGGGGTATAAAATTAATCGTGTAATACTACCTTAATTTTTTGACACTCATTTTTTTCTGTTATTGTCATCCGACAGCCATTGTTCATTTTCTATCAAATCTATCAATGTCACTTTTACGCGCGAAAAAACGGCCTGTAAACAAAGTGTTCTTCGGCATAATTTTGACTGAAAAAATCGTAATTTACGATACAATAATAGTTTGGTTTGTGATTTGGTGATAAATTGATTAAAAATGGAAGGTTTCGATGATCCTGGTGTATTCTTTTCTGATAATTTCGGTGTAGAAGAGAATGAATCACAAGATCAAATCAACCTGCAAGCAGTGAAGAAAAAGTTCAAAGAATTCATGCGTCAATTTCACTCGGGGAATTTTGATTATAAATATAGGTACAGTACCCTACGTTTCTTTTACTTACTACTATTTTACATTGTACATGTTTTAAAATTATAAGTGTTCGTATATTTTGAGGTTAAGTATTAAATATAATAACTTTCATATTCAGAGATGCTCTGAAACGAAATTACAACCTGCGGCACTATTGGGTCGAGATCAACATCGAAGACTTGTCCAGTTACGACGAAGTATTAGCGGAGAAACTGTATAAGAAGCCAACTGAACATTTACCGATACTTGAAGAAGCAGCTAAAGAGGTAAGTTCTTTTAATGAGCTTACTTTCTGCTTTTGGTTAAATAGTCAACGTTTATTATTCTATCTATACCTAATCTATACTAATATTATAAAGCTGAAAAGTTTGTTTGTTTGAACATGCTAACCACCAAAGATCTCAGGAACTACTAGTTTGTATTGAAATTTATTTTTGTGTTGGAGAGTTAATTTTTCGATGAACGCTACAGGATATAGGCTTTTTGTTTTGATATTTCTACGGGATCGACTTACGTGGGTGAAACCGTGGGGCGCAGTTATTAAGTTAATTGAAGTAGTACTTATTTTCACAAACTTTGAACACAAACCCTATTGGCTAATGTAAAACTTTACATTAAATATTCCTGAAATAAGGGCCCAATTACTTACAGGCAACACACAGCCTGGATTTGAATCTGAAAGGAGTAGATATTCCTAGTGGTATATATTGATACTAGCGACCCGTCCCAAGTTCGCACGGCTATATTATGCATGTATTATACATATAAACCTTCCTCTTGAATCACTCTATCTATTAAAAAACCGCATCAAAATCCGTTGCGTAGTTTTAAAGATTTTAGCATACATAGGGATATAGGGACAGATAAAGTTTTTTGGGTGTTTTATACTATGTAGTGATATATTAGTTTAATTTCTGAATTATCTTAACCATATATTTTATTTTTACAGCTGGCTGATGAGCTGACAGCACCAAGGCCAGAGGGTGAGGAAAAAGTAGAAGACATACAGGTCTTACTGTCTTCAGATGCTCATGCTGCTAACTTACGAGAACTTAAGGTCAGTTTACCATTCATATTTTAGTTCTTACTATAGAAGTTACACACAAACTTTTTTATTAAGGAGTTCTATTTGTTACTCCTTTAAAACCATGGAACTGATTATTATGCAACTCTGTATGTCAGCTGGAGATCCTAACAAAATCATTCCAGTATTTTCATTACAAACCAAATAGAGGCAACAGAAATAACATATGTGAAAATTTCAACTCTCTAGCTATCAAGGTTTATGAGATACAGCCTGGTGACAGACGTATGAACGGACGGACAGCAAAGTCTTAGTAATAGGGTCCCATTATTTCCCCTAAAAACCCTAAAAAACAATATTTGCTCTTAATAATGCTAGTTTTATAGATATCTCACTGTAACTTTTGTTCTGGGTTTTCATTTCAGTCAGAGACAGTATCACGCCTTGTGAAGATACCTGGCATCGTCATCTCAGCTTCAGCTATCAAAGCAAAGGCTACCAAGATATCAATACAATGTAGATCGTGTCGTAACGTCATTCCAAACTTGCCTGTCAAACCGGGCCTCGAGGGATATGTTATGCCGAGAAAATGTAACACGTAAGTACACCACAGGAAAGTCTCACTTATATGGCACTATTAACAAATTATTACACCTAACTGCGGTTAAAGGTAACTAATAGGAATAAAACAAACATAAGTAACGTTGGAAACAAGTTAGACTTATAGTCTAAAATAAAAATGCCGCATGGTTGTCTAGGGTGTATAAAATAATAACACAACATATTAAAATCTGCCCCCAGAGTATCCTAATTCTGTATAAAAATTATACAATACAATTGGTAAATAAATAAATATGATTAATACTTTGTTACTTTCAGAGAGCAAGCTGGTCGCCCAAAATGTCCCCTAGACCCATACTTCATCATTCCAGACAAATGTAAATGTATTGACTATCAGGTGAATATTAAATCTTTTCTATATTTTTACAAAATCTTTAAAGCTTTAACTGAAAGTGAATGTGGGTAAAATTTGCAATTTAAAGTAGAATTACTCATAAGCAAAGTAAGCAATTGATAAACATACTAAGTAGGTAATTATAGTTATACATTTATGTATAAGACGGCTTACAGCCTGAAAAACTCATCTCATTTGTTTTTCTAGTTCCTTTTAAGCAACTACTTATAATTTTCGTCCGAGTAGTTCTTTTACAAAAGCTATATAGAACACCTTATTTAGTAACACAAAAGAAATAATCAAATCCACCCATTAATAAACACATATGTTAATTTTGCAAGGTGTTAAAACTACAAGAAGCTCCGGAAAGTATTCCGCAAGGAGAAATGCCGCGTCACCTGACCGTCTACTGCGAGAGAGTGATGTGTGAGCGAGTGGCACCCGGCGCGCGCGTTACTGTGCTAGGAATATACGCTATTAAGAAGATCGCTAAGGCTGGGGTAAGTGACATGAAAATATATAATCAAAAAGGAAAAATCTGTGGCGCGGCGAGGAAACACCTGCCTGCGTCGCAGAAGGTTGCGGGTTTGATTCCCGCGTTAAACAAATATTCACGTCACGTCGTTGATGTTGTTTCTATGTATTATAAACCATCTGTTTCCCGCAACTTCGTACGTGTGGTATTTGTTTTATATACTCCAACGTTTCTCTTGAATCACACTTATCTATTAAAAAAACCACATCAAAATCCGTTGCGCACATAGGGACAGCCATCGGGAAGCGACTTTGTGATATAAGTTGCAGTGATAATGAAGTCGATTTGTGTAGCTATAAATTGTTCGCAACACTGAAATCGGTTTAGCTTACTTAATGTGTTGTGTTTGTGATATCAGCGCGGCGAGGGGCGCGACAGAGGATCGGTCGGTGTACGTTCGTCGTACTTGCGCGCCGTCGGACTCACAGCTGAGGAGGGCGTCACCGGCGGATTGAAACCCTTCACCACAGAAGAGGAGGAACAGGTGACAAAACTTGATGACAAAAAAAACTCCGACTTTTATCCCCCATAACTTTTAGTGGGCTGAACCGATTTTGATCAAACCAGCTAAGAACACTTCCAACTAATTCACCTTTCAAACAAAAGAAACGAAATCAAAATCGGTTCAGCCGTTTTGGAGCTATGATGTCACAGACAGACACACACATGTAGACACGTCAAACTTGATTATTATTAAGTGAATCTTAGGACTGAACAACTAACACGACTTGTACTTGTATACGGGCTGTTTTCCGCAATTAGACCCTTTTTGCATGAGGATAGAGTAGACTTGCCTAGCACGTACTACCCTCTCAGTTTAGTCGACCATGTCCAGAGGAGAGAACTTTGTCAATACTTCTGGAGCCAACTAAGCCGCGGGTTTGTTTTCCTTCACCGTAAGAGCAATGTCAATTAGAGCACATGTGTTTTTTTAAGAAAAATCCATTGGTGCACAGCTGGCCAAGATTCTAACCGACGAAGTCGAGGTATCTACCACTAAGACAGCACTATTCTTAACTAACACAAACATTTGACGATTCCTACAGTTCCGTCGTCTAGCAGCCTCTCCCGATATCTATGAAAGGATTGCGCGGTCCATCGCACCGAGCGTCTTTGGGGCAGTTGATATGAAGAAGGCTATTGCAGCGTTACTTTTTGGAGGTAAGTCTCCAATTATATGAACACTAGCTGTCCCTCGCGGTTTCACCCGCATAACTTCCGATCCCGTGGGAATATCGGGATAAAAAGTAGCCGAGTTTCATCGGTTTACGTACCGAGTTTCATCATAATTCTTACAGTAGTTTTTGCGTGAAGGAATAACAAACACACACACAAACATGCAATAACAACATTTATAATATCAGTAAGATAAAAAGCATAATCGCAATCGGTTGAGCCGTGTTCGATTAATCAATGACATACATACCACCTCCTTTTTTGCACCCCTGTTAACATGCACTAAGCCTGAATAAAGAAGTTAAAGAATATTCACGGGTGATAGAACGATAGAACGCTTTATTGTACATGCATACAAACAAAGATACATTAAAAGTAAACATGGTATAAATAAAATAAAATAAAAAAATCCTATCCTAATTTAAAATAATATTAAAAATTATATGTTTGTCACTCCTTGACACAAAAATTACTGAGCAATTGCAATAAAACTAGATAAGTAGATAGCTGAATTCCTGGAACGCATTTACATGCTTTTTATGCCGATGTTCGAAGTTTCGTGTGCGCTGCTAATGACTTTAATAAATATTAAATATAATTATGTCAATCTAAGTATTCTTAAGATAAAAACTTCGTTAATAAGGTTCCCGCAAGCGGCTCCCGGACGGGCTGACCCGTCGTGGCGACATCAACATTCTGCTGCTCGGTGACCCGGGTACCGCCAAGTCTCAGCTGCTCAAGTTCGTTGAGAAGGTGGCTCCTATAGGCGTGTATACTTCTGGCAAAGGATCCAGTGCTGCCGGTCTCACTGCTAGTGTTATACGAGATCCTGGTAGTGTAAGTATTTCTTCATCATCACTACCTACATAGTATAAAACAAAGTCGGTTTTTCTGTCCCTATGTCACTATATCCCTTTGTATGCTTAAATCTTTAAAACTACGCAACGGATTTTGATGCGGTTTTTTTAATAGATAGAGTGATTCAAGAGGAAGGTTTATATGTATAATACATGCATAATATAGCCGTGTGAAGCTGGGGCGGGCCGCTAGTATACTAATAAAAAAAACAAATGGTTGTCTGTAAAGTCACATAATTTTAATTGATTTGATAATTTTACATGATAACATCATAAGATAACATTGATGGTAACCATAGCAACGATAATGTTGCTATTGTTACTTTGTCAATAACATGACGCGTTCCCGGAACATGACGCATGACGTCAGTTTTTTGTGAATGCAGGTGTTCATCAATTTATAAGACGCTATCACGTCAAAAAACTGATTTCTTTGTTTACTATTGTTTGCCACCAGGCTGTATCTCATGAACCGTGATAGCTAGGCTAGACAATTAAAATTTTCACAGATGATGTATTTCTTTTGTCACTATAACGACAAATAATAAAAACAAAATATAATGGAACCATTCGTGCGCGAGTTCGACTCGCACTTGGCCGGTTTTTTAAAGTCCGTTTTAAACTTTATATGCTCTGTTTTTACGGAAATTAAAACGGTTTATTTAGAGATAAACGGTTTATTATTCCGGAATTCCGGCTTATTTCAGTATTATTTCAGTTTGTAATACCGGAGTTGTGATATCGTGTGTTAAGAGTCGAAAAGGCAGTTTTCTAAGACGGCGGCGATAGAGGACAATGCCTCAAGTTTTTAAAAATAATACCGCCTACTAGTGTCGAGGCTGAACGCGACTTTTCACCAGTTTCTTACATTTGTAATCGTGTAAGAAGTTCTCTAACAAACAAAAGGTTGAATGCACAGTCTTTTTTGAAATTTCACATCCAACAAAAGTTCTAGATGATAGATTCCTTAATTTTTTATAATAATTACAGTTCTGAACAGCTATTTCAATGGATTTATTATTATTCCTACCTAAAATACCCCTACAATAATACATTTCGATAACATCAGTTATTCAATAAATATTATGCATTTTGTATACCTATTATGTTTAGGAAGCATCAAACTCCGGAATTCCGGAACTGAGTAGATCAATATTGAAACTGAATTCCGGAATTGAAAAATGGACCGATATTCAAGCCCTAATCCCGATGTATTCCGATGTTAACCAAGTTAGAGAAATGTTATAATTGTTCCAGCGTAATTTCGTAATGGAAGGCGGCGCGATGGTGCTTGCTGACGGCGGCGTGGTCTGTATCGATGAGTTCGACAAGATGAGAGAAGACGACCGTGTCGCCATACACGAGGCTATGGAACAACAGACCATTTCTATTGCTAAGGTAACACACGTGTATGCTTAAAAACTCCTGGTGGGTTTCTTGTACTTTTAATTAGGTTCTTTTTGCGTGAGGATGGAATAGGCTAGCTCAGCACCTACTATCCTCTCAGATTAATCTACCATGTCCAGAGAAGAGAAGTTGTCAATACTTCTGGAGCCAACTAAGCCAGGTTTCATCACGATATTTGACCTGGAGTTTTTTATGCATCCAGAAATCCATAACACTAAAAAAGTCACTGATTATGCAAAAAGGTAGATATGTTTGTCTCTTTCCCTTTCACTTCATCACAGAGGGCTTACCACAAGTAGTTATAGCACTCAATTAAACATACTGTATTGAATATCTACTGAGACACTAAGATAAGAATCGGCCAATATGGAAAGGAGATAGCTTAAACCAATATCTTTCTCTATATCAGCTATGGTCACCCTAAACAGAGATACTGTTGTAAGCTATCTCTCAGTGCTCATATATTGACCTATTCCAGTTTTAATATTTCATAGTAATTACTGTATACAGTTCTTGCAATTCACGAGTGCGTTCGGCCTTTGTTTGTAGTTGTAATCGTAAATACACATGTTCGTTAGTGTCTGTACCCGACACGGACGGAGCGGTCAGTAGCGAGCGACAAATATACAGATTGTTCACTCACACAAACAAAGGCCGAGCGCACTCGTAAATTGCAGGAACTGTATTCAGTATTTCCAATGAAGCTTTAAATAGGTTCATTTATGAGCAGTGATAAACGGTATGTTTGATCGAATACAAAAATGAAATGAAAGAGTGACCATAGAGTAGACTCTATTAGTCACATTTTAATTGATTTAGAATAATATCAAGTTTGTTTCCAGGCCGGTATAACAACGACCCTAAACTCTCGATGCTCGGTGCTAGCAGCTGCCAACTCCGTGTTCGGTCGTTGGGACGACACTAAGGCGGATGACAACATCGACTTCATGCCCACCATACTCTCTAGATTCGATATGATATTCATTGTCAAAGATGAACACGATCAGAACAGAGATATCGTAAGTATGGGTGTATCCCACTATTTCCGGGTCAGATTTAGTTCAGGTTTGAAAACTAAACATAGAGAATTATTTAAATGATGGAATTCAAGTCATTTGCTGCTGTCTGCATCGTTAATACGTATAAGTAAGCCTGCTTTTACCTGCCCCTAAGCCAATTCATTTTAAGTCTTCGAGCTCATAATGCAAAGTAATTCGGCGATAAGATTTCACGGACGGCCATCTGCATGATACCGCCTCCTCATTTACTTAAAATATAGGAATATGTAACTATTTCAGACGCTTGCCAAACACATAATATCAGTCCACATGGGCGGCGAGAGCGCCGAACGTGAGACAGCAGCGGGCGAGCTGCCCCTCGCGTTGCTTCGTCGATACTCCGCGTACTGCCGCGCGCGCTGCGGCCCGCGCCTCGCCGCCTCCGCCGCAGAGCGCCTGCGCGCGCGCTACGTGCTCATGCGCACTGGAGCCAGCCAACAGGAGAGACACACTGACAAAAGGCTCTCTATACCTATCACTGTCAGGTAATTTTGTTGTAATATTGACCCTTACATCTTATTACAGCAACTTTAGAAAGAAAACTGAAAATGGTGTAGTAAAAAGCTGTGCTAAAGTTGTCTAATGTTCACTTACTAGGCACCTTAGATACATTAAAACCGGCCAAGTGCGAGTCGGACTGGCACACGAAGAGTTCTTTAGTATTTGTTGTTATACCGGCAACAGAAATACGTCATCTGTGAAAATTTAAACTGACTAGGGTCCGTATTAATAAACCGAACTCAATATCGATTTCTATCTTGAGTTTGCTCTTGAGTTGTTGCGCTGATTAATAAACCTATCTTAAGACGCGATTAAAGAGCGACGTATCACTTGAGTCATACTGTATTAATAAATCAAACTCAGCTCTCAAGATATGTCTCAAGATGTAGTTTCGCGAACTCAAGTCTGATTGCGGGTCATACAAATGTTACATTTTGTAAAATATTTTCACATTAAAACAAGTTGACAGCAAAATATGACGACACTACCTACCATAGGGTAAGAACAAAGCGTTACTGTCATTCAAGGTCGCTCTCAAGATCAGTCTCAAATCTCAAGAGCGATATCAGCCTGAGTTTTATCTATTAATTAACGCCTAACTTAAGATAGTGACCACATCTCAAGACTCACTCGATTGATACGCACTCAAGATCGATATTGAGAGCGATTCATTAATACGGGCCTAGGTATCCCGACAGACAGACTAATAGTAGAGTCTTAGTAAAAGGGTCCCATTTTTACCCTTTGGGTATGAAACCCTAATAACATACACTTCACACATTTGCTCGCGTTGCTGCTCAGCCTTGCACTACTACTATTTTTCATATTTCAGGCAACTGGAAGCCGTAGTGCGTATATCGGAATCCCTTGCCAAGATGCAACTTCAGCCGTTCGCGACAGAAGCGCACGTCACGGAGGCGCTGCGATTGTTCCAAGTATCCACGCTAGACGCTGCTATGACTGGATCTTTAGCTGGTAAATATTACACTAGTTTCAGCGTATTCTTGACTACAGGCAGATTAGACGCGATCTCCGCTTAGGGGAAAAAATCTTCTGTGATTACGATACACCTGAGCGCCTATACTATGCCATTTTCATCTCTCCTGCCAATCTATACGTCTTTTATATACAATTTCGAGTGAGGTCCTTTGGGAACTTATTCTGGGCCTAGTAGCAGTAGTTCGGTTGTTACTTCATTTAAAAAAGAATTCCAAATATGTTTTTAAAGTTTTCAAGCATTGATTTTTACAGTCATTTTTCACTTATTATTTAATTCATGTCCCAGATACTTAAGTGCCCTAAGTAGCATAAATCATATTTTCAGTATATTTTCACTGATAGTAAGAACAACTAAGTTATTTTATCTATAGGTTTAGAAGTCTTGGAGTTAGTTCAAAGCTAGATGGCGCATGAGTATAACTCTGTATAACTCTTCATTACTTAGGTGCCGAAGGTTTTACTACGGAAGAAGACCACGAGATGCTATCCCGTATAGAGAAGCAACTGAAGCGTCGCTTCGCTGTCGGCTCGCAAGTATCAGAACAGACGATCATACAGGACTTCCTTCGGCAGAAGTATCCGGAGAGAGCTATACTTAAAGTTATACACACTATGATAAGGAGAGGCGAACTGCAACACAGATTGCAGAGGAAAATGTTGTACAGACTCTCTTAAAATTTAGGTATGTTTTTACTATTGTATAAAATCAATAGGTACAGCCGAAAGCAGAATTGCAGACCCACCGTAGAGTTCTAAAAATACTATTCTTGGAATCTTTTGAATTAAGAATAATGAATGAATTTAGAATAAGAATTTTTATTGCATAAATTGTGTACAATGGATGGTAGGTAGTAATTTACCCATTGCGGGCATGCAATAAGTACTTATTAAAAGTACTAAAATAAAATTTCAGAAGATAAATTCATGAGTTGAAAGACTTACTTGAACTCGAACAAGACATTAGAATCTTGCTTGATTTGACAAAATTTTAATAATAGCAGTTTTGGAGCTCTACCGTGGGTCTGCAATTCTGACTCCGACTGTACGTATTATGGTTTTAAACCTTTGAGAGGAGGGACATAATAATGGCCTAACTTTTTTTAATTTTTAAAGTTGCATTCGCGCAAGTACGCGAATGTTCCTTTGTCGTATCATTATTACTGTGTTGTGCCTTGTAAGCTCGAATAAAACAATCATAATTTTTTTGAACTTTGGATTTTATTTACTTTAAAAGTGAAAAGTGCCTCTGGGAGGACTTACTGACCAAAAATTTAAAAAACTAACCAAACGAAACTCGACAAACGTTAAAAACTCCATTATTCACATCATGTTTTTTTTGTTTTCCGAAAAAAAAACGGATTTATTTTGGTCATTGTTTTTGGTCAGTCCGACCCTATCATTTGAGCATTAAACCTACCCTTAAACCACAATAAATATAGCAACTATGTTGCCAGTTTAAACTATAATAAATATAACAACTATGTTGCCAGTTTTTTCTGTTAAAGCAAATGTGTATGACTGTAAAGTCTAGGTAAATCTTGGATTACCAGGACAAAGTAAGGGCCAATCCACACCGACAGACTATTTTAAAGCCCATGTCAATTTAGCTATCTGTCGGTATGCGCTGGCCCTAAATTTTTCTTTAAGTAATGTCTACTCTATGATAGGTAAAGATTCATCTTCACGCTGTTCGAATGGATACTCTGGATGTTTCTCGACGCCTTTCCAGACTAAAAAGTCGAAAATACGACCCTTCTCGCCCTTGTCCAATGACTTCAGTTTATCAATGTCACCTTCGGCTAAATCAAAGTCGAATATATTGAAATTCTCCTGTAACAAAACGATACAAACAATTAGTTTCTTGAGTATAGAGATATCCGTCTCGGCTAGATATTGTGTAAAAAAATTATAAAAACGTTCCTAGCGTGACTATGTAAGTTCATTGTTATACTTTTAACAAATGTATTTTCTTTGCTTATTTTGTATATATGTTACTAGCTGCGCCCCGCGGTTTCACCCGCGTAAGTCCCGATCCCGTGGGAATATCGGGAGAAAAAGTAGCCTATGTGTTAATCCAGGTCTCCAGCTATCTAGATACCGAGTTTCATCGCAATCGGTCCAGTAGTTTTTGCGTGAAGGAGTAACAAACATACATACACACACGCACACACAAACTTTCACATTTATAATATTAGTAGGATGCATTTATGTCCTACTAGCTTTTACACGTGATTTAATTTGCGTAGTTGTTGAATTTTCTAGAAAATATTTTCTTAGCGGATGCGTCATAATAGCTACCTAGCTTTAGCCCGATATCTATCCATCTGTGTGTTGATATATAAGTCGGCAAAGGCTTTTATATTTTTATTATATTAGATACGACCCTTCCCGGCTTCGCACGGCTATATTATGCATGTATTATACATATAAACCTTCCTTTTGAATCACTCTATCTATTAAAAAAACCGCATCAAAATCCGTTGCGTAGTTTTAAAGATTTAAGCATACATAGGGATATAGGGACAAAGAAAGCGACTTTGTTAACTATGTAGTGATAGTAAAATATGACAGGGCTATGATGCCCCGGACCTTTGGAAGGCATGCGTGGAGCCGAAGCTAACACGCAACCCTTTATAATAACAAGTCAATGCACACAGCATTAGATATCTTTCACAAAACGTAGAAAAGCATAATGTTGCGGACAGGTCGCAAATTCGGGTCCATTTTTATATGCGTTCTTTATTTTTTAAACCCTGTACAATCTATACATATCTCTTAAAAACGTTTAAAAAATATTACAAACTAATAACTTATATTAGACATTTTTAAACAAGTCGAATTCGAATCATACTTGAGTCATAATGGAGTCTCTGGAGTAAATAAATATTACCGATTCCTCTCGAATCCTATCTATTTAAATAAACTGCATCAGACAGCGGAAAGCAACTTTGTTTTATACTATGTAGTGATGCGTAGCTTCAGAGCCACTATCAAGATTAACTCAAACTCCCAAGTTTTGTTACCTTTAATCTTTTCTCGCTAGTGCTCTTCGGTATGACAACGATATTGTTTTTGACAAGGAAATGCAGCAATATCTGCGCCGGCGAACGGCCGTAGCGATCCGCTATGGACGTCACTATCGGGTTACCGAGCAAGTCGGGGAAAGCTTCAGCACTGGTTCGAAAAAAAAGGAAAAAGTATATAATAGGTGTTATTTAAGTTTTAAGCTTACTAATGATTATCTTTGAATTCTCTAGGTAGCGCCTTGTAAACATGGTCTAATCTGGGATGCCTTATTCCAAAGGTTGACTAGACGGGATCGCTTTTAACGATAGAGCCGCCCGTTTTACATTAAGTACTTCAGTACAGTTTACTTCAGCAAAAATACTTTGACACCCAATTAAGTAAATAGACGATCACAGCTGGTAGGCCTGGTACCACTACAGAAAATGGTGCCGTGACCAGGATACCATGGTTTATGTAAGTAATAATTGTTAAACTATACTTTTCAGATGGTACCGAAGTAATATTTGAATATCAATCGAATCAGACGAAGGGCTTTGCAAGGTATCAGTCATTAAGTTACGTTGGTACTTTACTTGTAATTATATTTGTTAACGTAATGCGTCTTTGTGCCGGGACTGCCGAGCGGGGCGTACGCCGTCACAACGATCCCATGTTCCTCGCAGAACTTCCTCAGTGGCACTTGTTGGAAGTTAGCATGGAGTTCCACTTGTAGGACCTGCGGGGCTTGTTCGGCTTGAGCTATGATCTTGGCTATCTGTCTCTCGTTGAAGTTTGATAAACCGATGTTACGGGTCAGACCTTCCGTCTGACATTGTTCCATTGCCTAGAAATAAATGATAATCAATCTATCTATTAATCTACGTTCCCGGCAAACGTTGTTTTGCCATTTAAAAAAACCGGGCTGATTTGTGAATCTAAACCATCCAGGGCGCCACCCTAACGCATACAAAAAATTCGCCTACGTTATAAAAGTAACCACCTTGCGAAATTTCAGAATCGTAGCTCTTGTAGTTTCAGAGATTTCGCCCCGCGTAACTCCCGATCCCGTGGGAATATCGAGATAAAAATTAGCCTATGTGCCTAATGAATCAATGTATCCTTCTACCAAGTTTCATCAAAATCGGTCCAGTAGTTTCGGAGCCTATTATTCAATTCAAACAATCAATACATCAAATCTTTCCCTTTTATTAAAGAAATAGATTTAGTTATAATAAATTTATAATTATATATTCTTTATATATAATTCTACTGTACATTATGGGTCGTAAGTAAATGATCAGTTTGCTACAATAATACTATCAACAAGTATTGGACGACCTTCTTCTAATAGACGTTACACACAAACTTAAATACTTACTTGAATTAGAAGAACTCAGTGTGATTATTATTTTCAACATGTTAGCTATGTATTTAGTTGGCCGAGTGGTATAAGCCGCCAACCGCTACACCAACCAACGTAGGTTCGATCCACAGGTTACGTTGTTATAATGTTCAAATAGTGCAGCACAGGATTGTAAACGTTACGGTGGGCAGAGACTTTTAACCGTGGATTGTACGTGTGTATGTCACTGAACTCCTTCTACACGACTGGACCTGAATGAACCCCCCAAACTCAAAAAGTGCACGAAAGAGCAAAATGCTTCTTTGGAGAAAATGTGTGAATTGACGATACGAAACAGCTATAGAAGCGGCAACACGAAAATGAACGAAAATAACCTGCTATGAGCATTTAAAGGTGGCTTCCCATACATTAAAAACAGTTTTTCCGTATTTACAGCCAAGATATAAGTCTTATCGAAAAACGTTCATAGAAATAATCGTTGCTATTGAGTAGAGGTATCGAAGGGCATACTTCTTTTTTTTTAATTGTCATTTCGGTCTCTATGTCCAACCCAATGTATGAGGTCGAACCACCGTGCGACGTTTCCTTAACCGTAGAGCAATATCAATTAGCGCACATGAATTTTTCGTAAGAAAAATGATGAAAAAGGTGCAAGTACCTAACTTATTAAAGTAGTGTGACTCATTTTACATAATTGCATGTAGGTATCATAATATGACCTACATAAGTTCTAGAAGGTACTTGTTTGAACACAATAACCATTTACTTATAAGATAAAGCAGCCCAGAAAATGCATTGGCGCCGCATTAAGTAGGTACACCATTGACTAAAACGCTGGTTAATTTTTATGCTAATGAAAAGGCTTTTATGAAATAAATTGAAAAACAATTTGGAAATTCTCAGTAGCCAAAAAAAGTAACTTAGCTTTAGGCTAAATAACGCTGTGTACATTGTGATATTTTTTTTATCTTTTGATATTCAATGTACCTATTTGATGACTTCATTTATTAGCGAAATTACCTCTTCTTTTTTTTGATAATGACCTGGGAGTAGTTACAAATACGTAAGAGGGATTACATATGGTTTTTAGGGTTCCGTAGCCAAATGGCAAAAAACTGAACCCTTATAGATTCGTCATGTCTGTCTGTCTGCCGTAAGTATGTCTCAGCCACTTTTTTCTATAAGAAACGAAAATAACTATACTGTTGAAACTTGGTAAGTAAGATGTATTCTGTGAACCGCATTAAGATTTTCACACAAAAATAAAAAAAACAATAAATTTTAGAGTTCCCCATACTTAGAACTGAAACTCAAAAAACACGTAGGTATCTATGGATAGGTCTTCAAAAATGATATTGAGTTTTTTAATATCATTTTTATCTAAACTGAATAATTTACTCGAGAGACACTTCCAAAGTGGTAAAAAGTGTCCCCCCCCCCCCCTGTAACTTCTAAAATAAGAAAATGATCAAACTAAAAAAATATATGATATACATTATACCTACCATGCAAACTTCCACCCAAAATTGGTTTGAACGAGATCTGGTAAGTAGTTTTTTTAATACGTCATAACCCGTAAACCGCCATTTACCCTTCATTCATGTATTTTCATGGACTTAATATTATTTAATTACCACAATTAGTATTTTTACCACTAGCGCTATCTATTTTTTATGACTCCTATTTAACAGACGTGATTTTTATGTGATTATAATGGTACGGAACCCTTCGTGCGCGAGTCCGACTCGCACTTGACCGGTTTTGTTAAAAACTGTACCTACTATATCTTAATATTGCAGAAAAAATCATGAAATCATTTCTTTCCGTGATAGTACCAACCAAAATATGGGTGCACTTCATTGCATTTATTTATTACTAGCTGCGCCCCGCGGTTTCACCCGCGTAATAATGTTCTACGCAATTTTCTTTCATAAGAACCTTCTCCTGACAATAACAAACACAACAAAAAGAGAATTGGCCAAATTGGTCGCACGAAAATTATTAGACTTCGCGCACGACCGCTGCGTAGGGAGCCGACCTCGCGACTGAGCCGCGCGGGTACCTTACTCATAGATCTAAACTCCCCTCCCGCACGCGCACCCCCCCCTTGGTGACGCCCACTTCGCAACGGGCCGTGCAGCAGAAATCGTAATATTTTAATTTCGCCATAACTTCAAAACCAAACGTCCAATTTTAATCATTCAAAGACCAAATATTATCTCCATAAACTGTTCTTAGTGATGAAATCATTTATTTTGATAAGGATTAATAGCATGAGTAAAATAAACGCGTTTAAATGTAGTCCAAAAAAAATTCAAGATTTTTAAATAAAAAAATGGTTGCTGTGCCTCACTCGACATAGATGGGTATAGTGTGTCGCGGACTTTTTGTAGATATTTATAAGATCTACAATTAATTAGAACATTTTATGGTTCTATCTTTTATAGTTTAGGCAGCGTACGCAAAATAAGTAACTTTTCTGGTTGATTTTTTACACCTTGTGTCCGAAAAACCCAAATATCTTACGGAACCCTATTTTTTTCCAAAATAAAATATAGCCTATGTTACTCGTGGATAATGTAGCTTTCGAATGGTGAAAGAATTTTTAAAATCGGTCCAGTAGTTTTTGAGCCTATTCAGTACAAACAAACAAACATACAAACAAAGTTTTCCTCTTTATAATATTAGTGTAGATGTAGATGTAGACAATCGGTCCAGTAGTTTTTGCGTGAAGGAGTAACAAACATACATACACACACACACACACAAACTTTCACATTTATAATATTAGTAGGATTACAAACAAATAAATAAAAAAATCCTCTTTTTATTATTAGTCGAGAGTCGAGAAACTTATTGCAATTCTACCATGCAAATCAATCTAATTTGCATGGTAGAATTGCAATAAGTTTCTCGATCGTTCAAACCAACGGCAACGGTGAATTGGATACCGGCTTTGTCAAATTGATCTAAATTACCCTTTGGGTACGGAACCCTAAAAACCGGCCAAGTGCGAGTTGGACTGGCGCACGAAGGGTTTCGTACCATTATATTCTGTTTTTTTTTTTCAGTATTTGTTGTTACAGCGGCAACAGAAATGTACACCTACTGTAATGCACTGTAAATTCATAGATTATGTAGGTACCTACTATGAAAATCAACTGTCTATCTATCACGGTTCATGAGATACAGCCTGGTGACAGACTGGAATCTCAGTAATACCTACATGCAATTCCTAAATAAAATATTAAAAAAAATGGTTGTCTATAAAGTCGGTTTACGGACGATAATTTTACGTGATAACGTCATAAGAAAACATTGATGGTAACCATGGCAACGATAAAACGTTGCTATAGTTTACCTTGTCAATAACATGAGGCGTTCCAGTAACGACGCGTGACGTCACACTTTTTTGGGATTGCAGGTGTTCACCAATTTATAAAACGTTATCACGTCAAAAATGGTTGTCTGTAAAGTCGGTTTACGGACGATAATTTTACGTGATAACGTCATAAGAAAACATTGATGGTAACCATGGCAACGATAAAACGTTGCTATAGTTACCTTGTCAATAACATGAGGCGTTCCAGTAACGACGAGTGAGGTCACACTTTTTTGAGATTGCAGGTGTTCACCAATTTATAAAACGTTATCACGTCAAAATTGTTGGATGTATGTAGATGTCATCCTTCGTTAATTTCTTTATTCATTACACATTGGCAGCATTGCAACACAATGTGGGCAGAATGGCCTTAATCAAAAATTTAACTGAATCATCCTTTACCTTCCAAGTTTGAACGTGGTCAGTCTCCATATCCAACACGTAATCGCCAGTCTTGGTAACTTCAGGAGTCATAGTTTCCTTATTGCAGACGAAGCCGAAAGGCACGTGGATGAGGTATAGGTCCACGTAGCTCAGTTTGAGGCGTTCCAGTTGCTTCGATAGGAATTCTTTTACGTCAGACGCGCGGTTGCCAATGTGGGGGAGCTGGATAAAAAAATGTTTTGAAATTGTGTAGGTAATCTGTGAAACTAGAAAAAGAGCCACAAGTCGGAAACTTCGCAAGGGGCTTGCTTTTAGGACGTAGGCACTAAGAAATATTTTTTGAAACTTTTCAGCTAGCTGAGGTCAAACTTCCAAAAACTGTTTTACATTATGTAAGAAAAAAAAATAGGTGGTAACACACAGACAGACGGACGGACAAGAGAGTGATCTTATAAGGGCTATTCTACCTTTTGAGGTAGGTATACAGAACCCTAAAAATCCAAAAAATGTCTGTCTAAGTACAGAAATATAAAAAGAAGAGAATATAATAATCTAAAATCTTGAGTTTTATACATTGCTATTCATAAAATTAAAGGCACGGTAGAGGCGCTAGGGTATATTAGGCTTAGGTCTTCATTTGTATGGTTTATGTAGGTACTAAAGTGGGTAAAAAAAATACTGACTTTTCTCTCACCAAAGTTATGAGGGAAACTAAATAGTTATAGGTAGGTATGTAAAAAGGTGCAATTAATTAGATAATTAAATTAAATTCTATTTTATATTTTTAGTTTAGTTATTTAAAGTCACAGATTTTTGGAACGAAGTTCCCTATTTTTGTATTTTTAGGTCTAATAGATTGAAAGACAAAAACTGAATAGGGATTGTACCTACTTGTTGGATGGAAGTAGGTAGGTGGCAACCAAATTTAGTTTGACGGCAAAACCGAATTGAATATAAAAATGACTTAACTTATTTTAGTCGTATTTTAGTTAAGTTAAGTTAAGTCGTCGTGTTATACCGAATCGACACCACTATTAATTATTTTCTTTTTTTGCTTATTATATTTTTTATTATTTTCAATTAGGTAAGTACTTACCTACCTACTTATTTCTATTTTTTATTTAGATTTATGACAAACTGCGGAATTTTATTTTATTTTGTAATAAATTGATCTAATAGTACTAGGTACTCACTTTTGTCGTGATGAATATATCTTCTCTAACTCCGTTCCCTTGTCTAATCCATTTAGCAATCCCTTCCCCTACAGCCTCTTCATTATTATAGTTGTAAGCTGTGTCGATATGTCTGTATCCCACTTCTAGTGCTTTGAAAACAGTGTTCTCTGTTACATCCGCTGGTGCCTGCATTTACAAAACCAAGGAAAATAACTAGTAAAGAAAAGCATATGAAAACTTTTCTTGTTTCATATCAAACAAACCTGCCAAGTTCCGAGCCCCAAAGTGGGCATCTTATCATTTGTAGAAGATAGTTCTACGAACTGCATTGTTTTAATATTGTTGTGATAGAATCGTAGCTGAGAAACCGTGGAAATAAATCGCAACCGAGTTCTACAGTACATCAGCCACACCGATGTTTTCAGGTGAACTGACAATATCGTCTGGCACTGTGCCAAATATATATAAAAAATATGTAGGAGTGAAAAAAAAATTGCTAATGAATAAGATAAAATAATTGTGTAACATCAGCGATATGTAAATTACATTCTGCAATTATCAACTATTCAGTAAATAACTCTGACATACATGTAAAATGAAAACATGTCAATGACTTAATTTATTGATTTTCTGATATCTGTGACGTGATAAATTCAAATTTCGCGGGCAACCGGAAGTTATCAGGTTTTTTTTTACAGTAAACTATGGGCGGTCCACACGATGCCATTCTTCAAAGATGGCTAAAAGACAGGGTCAAAAAAAGTTTAATTGACGTGTACCAAAAACGTCAATGTCATTTTCGTTCGTGTTTTTGACTTTTGAAGCTATTTTGTACGTGTAGCGTGTTTTTTTGGTGTTTTTCAGAAAAATCGTCATTTTTTAGAAATATCCATTATAGCAAGAAATTAATGAAAAATGGAGATAGATAAAGAAAATGTTGTGCAGGCTGTCGTTATTATGGACACATTTAATTACAATTTCACACCCATTACGAAAGACAAACCTCTGGTAGGTAAAACTTCAAACAATTTACTTCAATTTTGTCTTGTTTTTTAAATCATTTGCCTTTCACGTATTTCAGGCATTTCTGCCAGTCGGTGGGGTCCTTCTAATAGATTACGTTCTTGATTATTTGGCTCTGGGTGGCGTTGATGAGGTTATATTATTCTCCTGTCAGGATGGTGTGAAAATCAAAGAATACATTAGGTAAGAATTTGTACTATTCAAAAGTCTTTTAAAACCTTGAATCCTCAGTTGAATCTCATTGGTGACTAGTTTTCACTCTGCACAAATTCTACACATGTTATTTTCTTCCAAAGTTTATTTGACTAGAACTTATGTACTGTTTATTATTCTAGTCCACTATAATCTAAATAGCTATAATCTTTCTGTTTTATAACTGTACACTAGCTCTGCCCCTCTGTTTTACCCGCGTTAGTGTATATTTAAAAGTGATAATGTAATATAGCAATTAATTTATAGCAATTGCTTAGAACACAGTTTACATCATAGTTAATTAGGTTAGCTCAGCAAATTACAGCGAATGAATTTCCAAACATCCTTTCTTAGTGCTTGCTAATGTTCTAGAAAGAATCTCTACATGAAGTTTCAGAGATGTCATCATGAATCTTGTTCTTCACTTTTCAGGGATAAAGTAAGGAATAAAGCACTATGGAGTCTTACAATGGATGTTCAAGTAATGATGTCAGAAACCTGCCAGACTATGGGAGATGTCATGAGAGAGATTGATGCTGCGGCTATCATTAGAGGACATTTTATTCTAACTGGTATCAATACAATAACAAACATTAATTTTGCAACACTGCTTGAACAGCACAAGTAAGTATCCTGTCGAGGAATAACAGGATTTCTTTAATACAGTATTTAACAAAATAAATCACCACATAGTATAAAACAAAGTCGCTTTCTCTGACCCTATGTCCCTTTGTATGCTTAAATCTTTAAAACTACGCAACGGTTTTGGATGCGGTTTTTTTTAATAGATAGAGTGATTCAAGAAGAAGGTTTATATGTATAATACATGCATAATATAGCCGTGAGAAGCCGGGGCGGGTCGCTAGTATAATTATAACTACTAGCAGTGCTCTGTGGTTTCACCTGCGTTACTCCCAACCCTGTGGGAGTATTGGGAAAAAAAGTAGCCTATGTTATTGCCCATAATATAAGCCCAATGAATCAATGTATACAAAATTCAATACAAAGCTTCATCAAAAATTCGTTTCTGTAGTTTCGGAGCCTATTCATTAATTACGAATAAAAAATCTTTTCTTTTTTTAATATTAGTATATAGATAACGACCAGCGCTCCGCTGTTTCACCCGTGTATCTCCCGATCCCGTGGGAATATCAGGATAAAAAGTAGCCTATGTTATTCCCAATGAATCAATGTATCCTCATACAAAGTTTCATCAAAATCAATCCTCTAGTTTCGGACCCTATTCATTTATTACAAACAAAAAATCTTTCCTTTTTTTAATACTAGTATTTGGCCGGTTTATTTTATTTATCTCCTCCAATTGCAGACAACTTTGTAAGAATGACAAGGGTGCAGCCATGACACTGGTGTACAAAGAGGTAGCTTGGGAACATCCACTGATCACCTCCGATAAGCATACTTTCCTGGCTGCAGATGGAAACACAAATAAAGTTCTAATTCACCAGAAGTATAAACCGAAATCTAAGGACAAAACCATCAATTTACCTCTTGTATGTACACTTGCATATTGGATTAGCAGCGTTCTATGGTTTCACTTACGTAACTCCAGATCCCGTGGGAATATCGGGATAAAAAGTAGCCTATGTTATTCCCAATGAATCAATGTATCCTCATACCAAGTTTCATCAAAATCGATCCAATAGTTTTGGAGCCTATTTGTTAGAAAAAAATCTTTCCTCTTTATTACATTACTAGCGACCCGCTCCGGTTTCGCACGGCTATATTATGCATGTATTATACATATAAACCTTCCTCTTGAATCACTCTATCCATTAAAAAAAAAACCGCATCAAAATCCGTTGCGTAGTTTTAAAGATCTAAGCATACAAAAGGAAATAGGGATATAGGGACGGCGAAAAGTGACTTTATTTTATACTATGTAGTGAAGTGTAGATACACACCCATACAAACTTTCACATTTATTATTGACGCTAAAAGTTGCGGGTGCGATTACCGCCTCAAATATACATTAACTAGCTGCGCTCCGCGGTTTCACCCGCGTAACTCCCGATCCCGTGGGAATATCAGGATAAAAAGTAGCCTATAACCTTCCTCGATAAATGGACTATCCAACACAAAAATAATTTTTCAATTCGAACCAGTAGTTCCTGAGATTAGCGCGTTCAAACAAACAAACAAACTCTTCAGCTTAATAATATTAGTACTTATAGATTTACAGATATTTGCTTCTGAACAAATGTATGTTTGTGTGTATTTTTGTTACAAAAGAAAAATACTAAGTATAAGTATTTTAAACGTTGGTCACCATATCACAATCCTAGCTTGAGTTTAGATGACGCTCTGTAATTTCCTACAATATTCATTTATATTATTAGAACGAATATTCTTTAAAATGGTTAAAACTAAATACTTATTTAATTATTTCAGGAAATAATGCTAAGCCATTCAGAAGTAAAACTACATCATAATCTAATTGACGCGAACATTGCTTTATGTTCACCATCTGTTCCACCGCTGTTCTGTGACAACTTCGACTTTCAAACCAGAGATGATTTCATACACGGTTTGTTGATTAACGAGGAGATATTAGCCAGTTCTTTGTACTATACTCTTGTGAAGCCCGGACAATATGCTGCTGCTGTTACTAATTGGAGAAATTATAAAATAATTTGGTAAGAAATAGTATTTGGTCTTTATTAGGGTTCTGTTAGGGAGCGTGTTTGTGGTTCTTAAACTAATTCGATGATTTGAGGGATGAGTTATAGATATTGAAATAAAAAGTCGAATTAAGTTTAAAAAAAAATTAGAAATTGTACTTATGGAATTTGAAAATATGAAATTACAAAAGTTAGCCAAGTGCCCACAATGAATGTCTAGATCGGTCTGCCAGAAAGAATCAAGAAATAAATTATGAAAATTACTTACTGCTTAGATTGCAGTGACCCACAGTTCTATTGCAACACAAAACGCGATGACTTATTAGGATTATCTAGGTTAGTGGTTATAACAGTTCTGTACCCACAGGGTAAAAATGGGCAGACTTCACTGTCCGTTCCTCTGTCACCATACTGTATCCCATGAAACGTGATAGCTAGACAGTTGAAATTTTCACAGATTATGTATTTCTGTTGCTGCTACAATAACAATTACAAAAAAAAAACAGAAATAAAATATCCTACCCTACCCTACCTACCGATTCGCACTTGGCCGGTTTTTCATTACTTAACAAATGGTGCTTATTGGTTATTCAGTGTTTGGAAGGACTGTTCTTTAGGTGACGCTAAATTTCAGGAGGGGAGGGCTGAAAATGAGCATACCCAATGGTACCTCCATAACCCACAGAGCTCTGTGCTCTGGTTGTTTTTATATGTATTATAAGTATATATTATTTACAAAAGAAAAGTATATAGTATAGTATATAAGTATATCCGTTTTCTAGCACCCATAACACAAGTCTAAGTTACTAAGCTTGGGGCTGGATGGCGATGTGTGTGGATGGGAATATTTATTTAGTTTCCCTCTTTATTCTATTTAAACTTAAGATAATGAATCAATTTGTATCCTATATTTCAGCCGAGATATAATACATAAATGGGTTTACCCATTAACTATTGAAACGGGCCGTAGTACTCAGGAAAATATATTGAATAATGGGCACCATATCTTCAGATATAAAGACTCAATGCTGAGCAGGTAATTAACCTTTTTTTATTTATTATTTACTGGCGCTGTAGTCCTTAGGATACGATAGAATAGGTTTAGGACCTATACCATCCTCTCAGCTTAGTCGACCATGTTCAGAGGAATTAACTCATCAATACGTTTAGATGAAACTAAGCCGGGAAATAAACCCTGCATCCTTGCCAAATTCTCTTGTAACAACGAAAAAATCATATAGACAGATGCTCGCTCATTGCATCCCGCTATGTCGGTTGCGATAAGAAGTCTTTACATTGACAGAAATATTGAAAAAACTCTTGCAAAATCTAGTTTTTGTTTGTTACTTAGGTACTATGGTGAGGGGTCATAGCTTGATCTAGTCTATTCCTATACTAGGGAGACATTCGGTCTGTGACCTTGTTGAATATTACCTATTTTCTTAACAAAATTAATGTTACCTACTTGTAGATACCTACTTACGGTCAGCGCCACCTAGCGTTAAGAATGTGACTTATAAAATAAAGTCTTTAGTCTTTACCAAGCAACCATTGTTTTAATAGACCTTAGGGGTGAGGTATTATGTGACACCAAAATACATATCTACACTAATATAACAATTTTCTTTGTTTGTAACGAATAGGCTCCGAAACTACTGGATCGATTTTTATGAAACTTGGTATGAGGATACATTGATTAATTGGGAATAACATAGGCTACTTTTTATCCCGATATTCCCATGGGAGAAGGCGAAACCGCGGAGCGCTCCTAGTTATAAATAAGGATAGTTCTCCATACATTTAATTATATTTTATATCGTGTATGTTATGGTTGCCTGAAAAATATCACCCTTAGGCTAAAAGGCCACCACCACTCTAAAATCTTTTCCTATATTTAAGTTTCTTGTTTTAGTTTGTTTATAGTTTTACTAGCTTTTGCCCGCGACTTCGTCCACGTAGAGGTCTAAAATGGTTCTAATAGGATTAGACCAAGGAATCACGTTATCCCATACAAACTTTGCCCCCCCTTTTCACTCCCTTATGGGTAGAATTTTGGAAATTCCTTTCTTATCGGATTCCTACGTCATACAAAGAACACACCCTCTTAGTTTCAGGTCTCTACGATTAGCGATTTAGACTGTGCATTGATCCGTCAGTCAGGACAAAGCATTTTATATGTATAGATTTAGTTGCCAATAAAATATTCATCTTACAGATTCTGTACGTTAAAAGAAGATGTTCTCATCTGTGAAAACAGTGTGATCGGAGATAACACAATTATAACTCATTCTGTAATCGGTAAAGACTGTAACATAGGCAACAATAATATCATAGAAGGTAGCCATATTATGAACAATGTTACTATTAAAAACAATTGCAAGATCATAAACTGTTTTATCGATGACAACTGTGTGATTGAAGACAATTCTAATTTGGAGGGTGTCATCTTAGCGTCGAATGTGAATACAGACGCTGGTAGTAACATGAAAGGAAACATTATACAAGGAACTGATGATAAAGGTATGTACAGTATGCGTCATCAGTGCAATGATACTATATAATAATAAATCATTTTTTCGGGCTACAAAGCCCATAGATACACACCTTATCGACTTACGTACATACATAATCTAATATATATAAATTGCGTGTCGTTGTTTGTGCGCGATGGACTCCTAAACTACTTAACCAATTTTAATCAAATTTGCACACCGTGTGCAGTTTGATCCAACTTGAAAGATATTATAGCTTAAATCTTAATTTATCCCGATATTTCCACGGGATCGGGAATTACGCGGGTGAAACCGCGGAGCGCAGCTAGTTTTATAATAAAAATTAAATGTGTTAACAAAACTATACTTACCAATATTGTACTTATGACCTTCTTCTAATAGATGTTACACAAAAACATAAATACTTGAATTAAAAATACTCTGCGTAATTATTATTTTCAACATGTTAGCTATGTGTTTAGTTGGCCGAGTGGTATAAGCCGCCACCCGTTACACCAACCAAAGTGGGTTCGATTCACAGCTTACGTAGTTACACAGCATGGAGTGTTTAAAATAGTGCTGCACAAGATTGTAAACGTTACACTGCTAGTGGACTTTTGAGCGCCGATTGTACAGACTGTTTTTCCTTTCACAACTCTTGTATTTGTAATCGGGCCTATTTTGCGTCCGGTTGGAGGTTTTATTACTTACAGCCATTCCATCCATTATCTGAGGAAAACTAAAATAACTTTAATGGTCTTTGTTGCCTCGGCTGCATAAACTAGACTCTTTTGTTGGATCCTTTTTGTATGAGGATGGAGTAGGCTTTGAGCTTAGACGACCGTGTCCAGACAAAAAAAACTCTGCGTCTAGACCTAAGCCGCGTGTGTTTCCTTTACCGAAAGAGCAATTTCAATAAGCGCACATAATTTTTTACTAATAAAAATCCATTGAAGGGGCGGGATTCGAACCCACGACCTTCAGAATTACAGTCGAAGGTATCTACCACTAAGCCAACACCGCTCATAATAGAGGTTCAATAAAGTTATATTTAATTGGTATTTTGGAATACTTTCTAATTGTTTTTTATCTAATTCAAAAAAATGAGGTTATCAATTTGAAATATATTGTTTGAATGAGTCAAATGTATTATTGGAATAAATGGTTAACATTTTATTTCAATTATATTAATCGTTTCCTTAAATACGCAAAATTTCATAATATGATACTAGCTACGCCCCGCGTTTTTATCTGCGTAATTTTCAAATCCTTGAAAGACTAGTCTGTGTTATTACTAAGTCTGCATACTAAGTTTTATTGCAATAGTTTTTGCGTGAAGAGGTAACAAACATACAGACTCAAAAAAACTTACACATTTTTAATTTTAGTAGGATTTTGCGTTGTAAATACATTCCTTCAAAATCGGTTTAGAATTTTATCCATTTATAGTAATGAAAATTAGTATTTTTGTTACCTCTTAACACAAAAACTTCTAAAGCGATTGCGTTGCGTTGCGATTGAATGATTGCGATTACGATGAAACTTGTATTTAGTTAGATAGCTAGAGTCTTGTGTAATAACACGTATGCTACTTTTTAACCCGATTTTGCTGCAGAATCGTTCAATCGATCGAACTTACACGGGTAAAATCGCGGGGCGCAGCTTGTAAAATATATGTACCTACTGTATTTATTTATACCACAATTAATCATTCTATACTCTATACTAATATTATAAAGAGGAAAGATTTCATTGTTTGTTTGATTAAATTGTCGCCGAAGCTACTGGACCGATCCCGATATTGCCACAGGATCGGGAGTTATGCGAGTGAATAATTAACGCGGTATTTTTAAACTTTTTACAGAAAAATCAATCCACAAGTCAACGTCTGAAAGTGGTACAGAATGGGAGAACGAATCATCAGGATACGGTGATGATGAACAGGTCGGATTTGATAAATCAAGTGACAATGAGGATAGCGAGTCGTGTTACTCATCAGAGAGCAGCGCTGAATCATCGATGGCTAATTCACCGGTACCTGATGACACTAACAGTAAGTTCTTCCCATTTCTCTGTGACTCCACCATTTGACTGTTTACCAACTAAACAGACTATGTCTCACAGAGTCGAGATTACAGCAAGTTTTCTTTTAATTTTGGCTTGAATTATCCCTCTTCTTTGGGGGTTCCGTACCCAAAGAGCAAAAACCAAAGGGAGCCTATTACTAAGACTTCGTTGTCCGTCTGTCTGTCACCAGGTGTATCTATGATAGCTAGAAAGTTGAATTTTTTTACAGATGATTTATTTCTGTTGTTTAACATTCTCCTTAGCTTAAATTGATATCCATAATATGTCTTTGTGATAAAATGTGTTCATAGAGAAAGCTTATAAGAGACTATGATCCCGGGCTTCGTCATCAATCCTGGATTTCCCGAAAGTTTTGTCTTCCTTGATTGGGATTGAAATTAGCTAATCCCGGGATTTTCGGGACTAGAAAATGGCCCGACCTGGATCTCGGAACTATATTCTCAACCATTGTAGAAGCAGACAAAAATATTTTTTAAGGAAAAAAATATTTTTAAGGAAAAAAATATTTTTAGGGAAAAAATATTAACCCGTAATTGGACTTCAACTCACAAACCCCTGTAATATTTTCAGAAGCCCAGTGCAAGCCACGCAGTATAAAGATGAAACTTATTGAAAAATAACTACAACATAAACAAAGCTTTGCTTCCTTTAGGACCAAAAACCGCCGTGGGATATGTACTAACTAAAGTATTTTTTTTTATTTCAGTATTTTTACAAGAAGTAATAGATAGTCTCGCTCGAGGCTACGAAGAGAAGTTAAAGTGCGATTATTTGATATTAGAAATCAATTCATCAAGATATGCATACAACATTCAACTGCATGAAGTTAATTTCTTTGTCGTCCGTGCCTTACTAAGTATACCAGTATTGGCTGAAAATAAGAATGTTCTCGGAACTATAAAGGATATATTCAAGTTCTTCCATCCAGTGTTAAAAAATTATATCAAGACTAAGCCGTCTATTGCGGACTGTTTGAGAGCTGTTGAGGTAAGTTTTCTACAATAAAAAACTATGTATTATTAACAGTTTTTAAAAATCAACTTGCAGACAGATGGCGCCATATTGAATCGGCCTCATATATGTCGATCTGCCAGTTAACAATTTTACAACACTAAAGCTTAAAATTTATAAAAATAAATGTTTGGCTCTGAAACTACCTACTGGACAGACTTATTTTATATAACTTGGTATGATATATTGAATCCTTAAGAGTAACATAGGTTTCATCCCGATAAGTTGCCTGCGTGTCTTTCGTTTATAATCCTACGAATATTATAAATGTGAAAGTTTGTATATATGTATGTTTTTTACTCCTTCACGCAAAACACTGCAGACCCACCATACCCCTGGTCATACCCCTGGGGGTATGGTGGGACGAAACCATACCACTATAGTAGTGTTGGGAATGGAAATATTTAAAAGTTATATTCAAATTTATTATTCAACTTAAACAAAAAACTCCACGTTAAAACTTAAAAATAATTGTTATTGAACTTCTCAGAGCAAGTTGAACTGGAACAAAAACACTTCAAATATAATAAACTATGTTCTTAATTTGTCTAATGCATGCCCTATGGTAATTTCATGGTGCAATAACTGCATTTGAACTTCTCTAATAAAATCATCATTAATAATTTGTTCCGCTCGACGTTTTTTAGGAGTAAACTTAGTTTTTTGAATATTCTGAAGGATATTTAACAGTCGCATTAATGTAACTGTATTCTTATTTAGTAATTTATTTAATTTTGAATGAAAGGACTCTAATATATTTGTCGTCCGATGTCTTTCACCGTAAACGCTGAATATGTCAGGAGAGTGAATTGTAAGCCAAAAATTTTCAATGTAGCTAATGAATTTGTCCATCCGCTTCAAGTTCTCGCACTCTGATTTTATATAATCTAGCCCTAGTAATATTTTGTCGGCAGGCAGAAGCGGTAAAGCGGCAGTAATTGCCACTATTCTCCTTTCAGGTCTTGTTTTAGTTATGTTGAACTTTTGAGATTTCGCATGTTTCCAAATATTGCGTACCCAGTGGTAATAGCATCCTTTTACAGTGCAGTTTGGAAAAACTTTCAAAATTGCATTCATTGCAGCTTTTTCATAATCACAGTGTATTTTTAATGGTTTCCACTCCGGTATTTGTGACAAAATCAAATTAAACAAAATTACATAGCTCTTTTCTTTACGGTTCGACATCAAAGCAAAAATTAGCGGCATTGCTTCAGTCGATTCCGCGGTACTGCTTATATCGCCATGGATATTATATAGTTGAGCGAAAGGTGCAGGGCAACTATAAAAGGTACCATCCACGAAATATTCTCTAATATTAGGAATCATTTGACGAGACTTTTTGGAACAGAAAACTAAAATACCTACGTGTTTCTTCCCCAGCATTTCCGTGGTAGTAATCGGCTAAGCAAAAATCTTCATGCTGAATCGGTACTTCAACCTCACCAACATTTTTGAACACGGTCTTGGTTACGTGTGCCGATTTATTTCTCGCGTCGTGTAAAAAATGCTTAACACTTTCATACGGCGGCAAACACCCCTTTGCTGTGAGACCCTTGTCTGTAAATTCACTGCTTTTTTTGTCATATATTCTTTGGATGGGTTCGTCTGAAGATATCACTCTTTCCCGCAAATCACATGCTTGCTTTAGCATCTGATTTTTATATTCGTCAACTTCGCAGGTATGGTCTTTTCTTCCAATTACTGTTTTATCCTAAAATGTAAAGAAAATATTCAACCACTACATATTGCATCAAAATTGTAAATACGAGAAAAATAAAGGAAGACTAGGTACCTACCTCTATGATAGTTAAAGTACCGCAACATTTACTAGTTAAGTATGAGCTACATCGCCATACCACTGAACAATTTCTATATATTTTGTGGCGATGGTATCGATATTTGCCACAAAGTAGAGCCGTTCCGCCATTAATTTTAATAAACTCTAGTTTTTCTGAGGACATTTTCCGTAAATATGTAAGTATAAAAGGTACTAATTTTCTACGATAAAATGAAAGAAAAAACAAACGTTCGAATTTAAATGTCAATCAAACTTTGTTTCGAAAAACAGTTTATGAACTTATGCAAGGAGTTATTAGTGTGAGGTTTACTTACCTGTTGTAAGAAGGGCACTTGAAATGAAATACACGATAAGATTTTATCTTTGTGACTTATCAAATAAAACTTAAGTTTTGATAATGGAATATAAATAAATATTTTCTTAGATACGTCGAAGTCCTTAGGTCACATCTCTATGGTGGTATGGTTTCGTCCCACCATACCCCCAAGGGTATGACCAGGGGTATGGTGGGTCTGCAGTGACGCAAAAACTACTGGACTGATTGCGATGAAACTCGGTATCTAGATAGCTGGAGACCGGGATCGGGGGTTGCGCGGGTGAAACCGCGGGGCGCAGTTAGTGGTAGATAAATAAATAAATAAAGTGGTCAAACACTAACCTATCGTTTGTATATAAAAAAAAATCCAAATTAACAGACATCCTCTTTTTAAATTGTTACAGGATAGCTGTATCCAATGTGAATGGCTTCACGAGAAAAGTGGTCATATAGTACACATGCTGTATGATGCAGATATTATAGATGAAGACTCCTTGCTGGCATGGAGGGAGGATCTCAAGGAAAATGAGAGTCCATTGCTCAAACAGGCATCATTGATAAAGTTCTTTGAATGGTTAGAAGATGCAAGTGAAGAGAGTGATTAGATGTATAGAATAGAGAGATAAGTGGAAGTGGTAAGCTAAAGTGTCTTATGTAAGTTTTTAAGGTTTTTGGTCTTATGCGAGTACTAGCTGCGCTCAGCAGTTTCATCCGCGTAAGTCCCAATGCCGTGGAAAAAGAATTATTCAATTCAAACCAGAAGTTCCTGAACCCTTCCTGAAAGCAGTGTGTTCAACCAAACAAACTCTTCATCTTTATATTAGTAAAGATATAAAATCATAAATCACTACATAGTATAAAACAAACTCGCTTTTTCTGTCCCTATTTCCCTTTGACTGCTTAAATCTTTAAAACTACGCAACGGATTTTGATGGGTTTTTTTTTAATAGATAGAGTGATTCAAGAGGAAGGTTTATATGTATAATACATGCATAATATAGCCGTGCGAAGCCGGGGCGGGTCGCTAGTTCATCATAAAATACATTTTTATTCTTGAATGTGATGATTATATCATGAATCTATCTGACATTTGTTTGGTAATAAAAGTTCAGATATGGGCAATCAGTTTCAGTCAATATTTTTTCTCATACCACCTTGCATACTTACCACTTATGCTTATGTGCTCTTCTGATGTAAGTAAAAATTATTCTCTATTTTATAATAAAAACTGTTTATTTATAAATCAGTAATTTTATTATTTGGTCTTCTAGATTAGCTTAGTGATAGTAGTTAGTCCTTAGTGGGGTTTTATCCAAGATATTAGAAACATATTAGAATTTAAGCACCCGGGTCCTGCCTGGGTGCTTTTATTCTTAGGTCCTTAAATTACAAATTGTTGCTTGTCTATTCCACTACAGTGACAAACTAAATAAACTAAACCTACAAAAAAAATATTGGCAGTAGGTAGACTCCTTTCATAATGGACCCACCATACCACTAGCCATTTGATACATCATAACTCAGGCTGATAAGATGGCCCTATAAGAGGGCTCGCCGAGGTCTCTTCTTTAGGTTACAAAGAACATTAAAGGTCTTTTGGCTTTCCTCGGGGAGTTGGGACTCCCACTCCCACCTAGACGCAAAATAGGCGCTCAGACGTCGAGTTGCAGAAAACAGCCCGACAACAAATACAAAATACAAGAGTGTGTTAAAACTTGAGTACCAATACCTATGTGGCATACAATCTACATCTATATAAATAAAAATGAATCCCTATTTTCCTTGGTCACGGCATCACGCGTGAACGGCTGGACCGATTTCGATCATTCTTTTTTTGTTGTGTTTGTTATTGTCAAGAGAAGGATCTTACGAAAGAAAAAAATAAGAAAGTCACCCAAAAAATTATTACGCGGGTGAAACCGCGGGGCGCAGCTAGTATACTATAAAATTCTTGTATTGCAATGTTAATTGTCAAACTCCACTTAGACGGATGAACTGATTAGTATGAAATTCTTTGTATAAATTCGTTAGGTCTGCAAATTTAACATTTAATTTTTTTTCTTTTTTTTTGGTCAAACAATGTTTGCTGGGACACCTAGTATAAAATATTATTGACAAATCGACTCTCTATGTTACCACAAAAATCTTAACGAATAGTAGCATATTGTTGGAACTGAACTGTAGAGAAATTCCTAAACTTATTGATGTCAAAAGAAGTAGGTTCACATGGGGAGTGAACTTTAATTTGTCTCATGTGTGTGTCTCTTCCATTCTGGTGATTGCTTAGGACTGCTATCTGAATCATATAGGTTCGTATTGGTCTGTCGTGAATGTCTTTGATTGGTATCATTTCCCAGCCTAGAAAGAAAAATAATTATTGGGTAATAAATTGAATGCAATATCATCAGCGAGACCAAATCGGCCCGACTTCACTGGCTTGGCC
The DNA here is from genome assembly GCA_907269075.1 of Idaea aversata. Taxonomy (NCBI): domain Eukaryota; kingdom Metazoa; phylum Arthropoda; class Insecta; order Lepidoptera; family Geometridae; genus Idaea; species Idaea aversata. The sequence continues at coordinate 6,575,512 of OU026100.1, forward strand.
ACATCGAGAGAATGGAGGAGGATCGAGCGGTCAAAAGAGCATATCTAGGACGACCTCAGGGGAGACGGCCAGTTGGCAGACCTACGTATTGCTGGATAGACCAAGTCCAACAAGACCTGCAAGCCCTTCATGCAACCGATTGGAAACAAGTGGCGTAGAATAGGGTGCAATGGCGGCTTTTGGTGTCCGAGGCCAAGATCCACTTCGGGTCGCTGAGTCAGTGTAAGTAAGTAATAAATTGAATGAAATGTTACTTGGTTCATGGAGCAAACCTTTGTCTACCCCTTTTGCATAATGGATTATGTTTGCTCCTTGGTAGGTAGGGTCAAGTTAAGAGGCCTAATTGTGGCACTCATTAGGCCTTACAACTACTAAATTCTAATGGTAGTAGTCAAGTTAGAAGCCTAATGGCAGCAGTCATTAGGTCAAAACAGAGGCCTAATAGTGAAAACAACCTAATAGTTAGTAGCATTATAACATCTTACCACTTGGTTCTATCAGCTCGATAACTTCAATTTCTTGTAAATCATTGAAATGGGTTCCAGCTCTTATTGATATTCTGCTAGGAGTATAACTTTCATCTAACTTGTAATCGGTGTAAATGTAGATGTGGGAGACCATTGTTTTTCTTTGAAATTGGATGTTGACCAAGTGGGGTAGTTGTCCATCTGACTGCCAGTAGGTGTCCATACAATCATCCCTGAGTTGATCTATGCCAAAACCTGTAATTAGGTAAGTAAGTGAATTAATTTTTACAAAAATACCTGAAACACGTTTGGTATGTAATATTCACCACGGTAAGCTACTCGCCTGGTTTGCAAGAAGAAAGACTCCAGATAGCGTGATTTCCTACTTCACGAACTGTTCCTGATCTCTCACTTACAAGTGGATCCTTCTCTGAAGTCATTTTCGTTAACAGATTTTGAAGAATAAAACACAATGAGGCCAACAGGCAACAAAAACAAATTCAGACAATATGTGACATGTTGTTGACTGACAGTTTGACTTTTTTTTTTTAATTATGGTTTCGTAAAAGAAATAGGATTCATATTTCAAGGTAGTTAGACTTGCTTCGGACTATGGTTCGTTCACACGATCAGTCTGGTCAAGTCTTGTTTTTATTATGTTGGTAGCATTGATTGCATTTGGAATGTTATTTAATCTGTGGTAGTATTTGATTGGTTAATGCTTTCGATCGATTTCTATTGTCATTGTCAAAATTGATATTGTTTGACAGAACGACGCGCAATAATTTTCTTCCCGCGTTAGTTTGTTGTAATTTGTTTATTGAATTTTATATAGAAAATTTCAGGAAACGAAGAACATATTTAGGATAATTCTATTTCTCGCATTCTCAGCTCACGAACACAGCCACAATGGGTGTAAGTTTCATTCAACATCTACCAACAATACTACTTTGTTGTTGTTTACTTGTGATGTTGAAGTTAATTTCTGTATTTTAGAAAAAATCTTCGGCCAATGTTAACAAGAACAAGGAAAAACGTGAAGCAAGGAAGGTCCAACAACGCCGTATAGCTGATGGGATGTCCTACGTTGCCTCGGCTAATAAACTCACTGACATGGCTGCGCTCTGCAAAGAACTTCTTGTATTTCGTAATTTAGACCTCGAAGTGGACATGTACATCCAAAAAGGGACTCAACTAGACAAGGAAGTTCTTGATTGGGCTATTGATCTCACTGAAAGGAATATGAAATCATTGTAAGTATTTACTACCACTATCAGCTGCTCGCGGTTTCACCCGCGTAAATTCCGTGAAAATATCGGGATCAAAATAAGACTATGTTACTCTCAAGAGTTCATTGTTAGTATCCATATGAATTTCATCAAAATCAGTCCTTCCATAATTTCAGGTCTTCATTACATCCTTTCATGATAGTATCATAATCATAGTAACAGTTTGAAATAGTATTTCTACTAGGTATGTGGGAATGGTCTTGTAAATAGAGTCCAAAAATAAATATTATTCAACTGTTAATGGCCATCACCTTACCCAGTCTTACAATATTATAATCTTTTTATTTTATAAATTTCAGGTATGAAACATGTGCATGGGGCTGGAATTATGCTCGCAAAGTGGAGGAAATGACTGACCAAGAAGCGTGGTACCTCATCGCTAAGGAAACCAGCGGCAAACCCCTCGCATTCTCACACTTCAGATTTGATATGGACTTTGGTGAACCTGTCCTTTACTGGTAACTATTTTTACTAAAACACCAAAAGAGGAATATTAAACACCTAATTACCCATTTTAATCCAATTGCTCTAACAAGACACGCAGACTGTTAAGGCTGGATGTTGAAAGTAGAGGAAGCAATGGCCACTTGGCCCTCAATGTCCCTACTATCAAAATTACTGATTAGTCTGTCATAGATTGATCACAGTAACACCAAGAAAAAACCTCTAATGAATTAAAAAATCTAAAAATTACCCTTAATGTCACCATCCAAACCAATCACCCTTACTCCATCTAATCTAATACATGTTCCAGGCACTACAACACCCCAAATAGCTCTAAGAGGCGATAAACATAGTAATTTCAATATCACTACATAGTATAAAACAAAGTCGCTTTCTCTGTCCCTATTTCCCTATGCATGCTTAAATCTTTAAAACTACGCAACGGATTTTGATGCGGTTTTTTTTAATAGATAGAGTGATTCAAAAAGTAAGGTTTATATGTATAATACATGCACAATATAGCCGTGCGAAGTCGGGACGGGTCGCTAGTATTTTATAAATGTAGTCCATGTAACAGAATCAGACCTAGTGTTATTCTGGATTGAAAGATCTTCACACAGAAGCAGAAATAACACATACATTTTTCATGTTTTATTTTATAATTTAATCTTACATAATAATATTTACACCTAAGAAGAAATAATACATACAAAATTCACACAAACTATTACATACACTGGTCAATTAGCCTTTATTTTGTACCTCCACAGTAGACACAGGATAAAACTTATGTTTTTCTTAAATAGTCTTCTTTCGAATATTACTTTCTCTCGGGGCCACCATCTGATGCACCGAGTGGAAAAATATCTAAAGAGTATGTGTAATATGAAGGTGGTAATGATTGCTGCTGCTATGCTTAGAGCTATTACATCTAACAGTAGATACTGTGGTAGCGAGAGCTCTAGTGCAGGGGACCGCAAGTGCGTCGCTCCTTTATGTCTTAGAACATATTCGATCCAATATACGCCTGTTTCTAATGGCCGCATTGGTCTATCTAAGAATATGTCTCGCAATTTTCTCGCTTTGTCTTTGTAACTGAAATAAAAAATATAACAAACTTCTAGTTGTAGCATTTGAAGTGGAAGGAAATTAGACCCTGGGAATCAAGAAGCGGTGTGGTAGATACCTCGACTTTAATTCTGAACGTCGTGGCTTCAAATCCCGGCCAGCCGTGCACCGATGATTTTTCATAAGAAAAATGTATGTGCGCTAATTGATTGCTCTTACGGTGAAAGAAACATCGTAATTAAACCCGCGGCTTCGTTGGACTCCAGAAGTATGGACAAGTTCTTTCCTCTGGACATGGTTGACTAAGCTGATAGGATAGTAGGTCCTGGACAAGCCTACTCTATCCTCACGCTAAAAGGACCCAATTAAAAAAGGGTCTAATTGCTGAAAACAGCCCTTAAGCAAGCACAAGTAATAGGAAACAAGCCTGCAGCCTTCTGCGTCACTGACAAAAATTCATCTACTGCTCTATCTTCGATTACTTACCTAGCATTTTGTAATAATTCATGAAGTGCTATTCTCCAATCACGTTTTTCTGACTCTTGGAGTTGTAGTATTAACGCGACGCCTCGGTCCGCCATCGCCTGCGCGTTGAGCGCCTGATCGGCGTAGAGAGGGACCATCAACATCGGTACTCCGCAAGCGACTGCTTCTTGCGTCCCCAGGAGACCGCCATGGGATATAAATAGCTTCACGTTTGGATGACCTGATAAACAAATACATGCCATTGTAAAACTTAAATTTAAATTACTACAGAATATTAAAATAAAAAACAAATCTATATATCCAATACATGTAATAAAAAATTTAAACTATTAAAAAAATGACAATAAAGATAAAAAATAAATGTCTCAAATAAAACATTGTAAAATGCAATTTTTGAGATGGGTAGTTATTAGGGTTCCGTATCAAAATAGTAAAAACGGAACCCTATTACTAAGACGTCACAGTCAGTCCGTCTGTCTGTCACCAGGCTGTATCTCATGAACCGTGATAGCTAGACAGTTTAAATTATGTTTTTTTGTTGCCGCTATACAACAAATAAGAACTAAAAACAGACAAAAAATCACTAATTCTCACTAGTTCTCATTAAACCCTTAACCCGACTCGCACTTGGCCGGTTTTTTATAAGACGATACTTACATAGTGTAGCATATTGAGGTATCCAATTCATGGTGTAAACATTATCAGGTACAGTCAGATTCCCCGGTAACAATCTCCTATCAGTTTTGATTAAAACAGTCTGCGGTAATTGCGCGAACGTCTCAAATATCTGAGACAGCTTGTCGCTCGGTATCGTCTCGATCCTCGACATTGACCCAAAACTCCAGTAGATTACCCCTTCAATAGATGCGTCCAAAAGTTTTTCCATATCCTACAAAAATCAAAACATATGACGCATCGCACTGAGTAAGTAGGTACTCGTTGTTGACCATTCATCGGCTGAATGAGCAGACGAACAATTATATTTCTTGTAATTTGGCACTAACTGTCATTATCTGAGGAAGGAGTCACAAGGGTCGTCGGGTGATACGCCGTTTCTTATTGTGCTGTGAAATGTAGGTTAATGGTGTAGGTATCGCCTTGTTGTTTAATAAATTAGTAAAATTAAAAGAATCTGCTAATTATTGCGATCTAAACTGGCGACCACCCTGTAAAAATAAACTAAAGAACCGCGTAACGATTGAACCTTGAAACTGTAGTCAAATTGGAATAATGGAAATTTTCCTTTGATCTAAATATTTGGGACTATTGTCTATCTATACCTACCAACTTGAGAAGATATTGTAGCTTAGGCATTGGCACATTAGTCTCAGAGTGACCTAGTGACTCGGGAACTCGATATGCACAGCGCATGCCGCCCAGAGTCACAGCGATAAGAAATCTCGCCATTGTGCATCGGAGTGAATGCAGTTTATCTATGTATAAGAAATAATTTATTACCGAGGTTATAATAACAGAGACATACTTTTGACAGGGTCTGTGTATCATCCAAATGCAGGCCACCCACTTCGACGAGATTCGGAACTAATGGTCGGACTTCATTTATACTGAAATGACTGTTTGAAAGAACGAGGCTATAATTTCGTGCTAAAGCTTCCAATTTAGGTCCAGGTCCAAAAAGTCGATCTGCTATAACCTGAAAGGAGATTAATATCCAATAATTAAAAAGAAACAAATACGTATTTTAGTTCAGCGTTATTTGAAACTTACTTGTGAAGGAATTTGCGACTTGTATCTGTATAATATTTTCGCAAAAATAACTGCGAACGTATTAGTGAATCTCTCCCACAGTGTCATCCGTTGTCCATATCCCATCATATAAGACGGAATATACGCAGTCGAATCTGGGTTCCCTAAATGTTCGTTTACCCACGGCAGTGGCACACTTGACAGAAATCCAACCACAGGTGCTTTAAACTTGTGCCCCAATGGCAAGAAACAATCACTTCCAAAGACTTCGACGATCACAAGATCGTAATTCGCTGAAGAGTTGACCAAAGCTTTTACTGCAGGGTTTTGAGAGACTATGTTACAAGCGTCCACGCATTCTTTCATAATCTGTTCTAAGTTTCGGATAAAGCTCGGCTTGATGGAATTTTCTGGATTGGTCAAGTTGTTGCTGATTTCTGGCATCGTTCCGGCTAAGCTGATTTGCTCTACATTCGGTGGGGGATATTTCTGTAAAGAGAAAAGATGGTGTATTTGATAAAGGCTGTTTAGGGCAGTACTTCCCAACCAGCGGAGCGCGCCTCTCTAGGACGTAGATAGAATTTGGGTAGGCTCGAAACAAAAAAGTTTGGAAAACCCTGCTTTAGAGTGAGGTCGACTCTCTTTATACCTACCACAAAATACTACCTAATCGGACCGACATTTTTCCCCGCACTTACTTTGTTTTGTAATTGGTTGGTACGAATGCATCTTGTGCTAAACCACTGCCGAAAAAAACGGCAGAGAGACTAACAGTGGTAAAAGTTGGGGGTCTCTGCCCCTTTTGGTAGAGAAATACAAATAAGGTTACTACGTATGATACATAGAGTTAATGAGAAAGTCTGCTACAGACGTGCATACATTGTAAGATAGTAGTCGGAACACACAAGGGGCAGCGCGCGCCCGTGATATAGATAACGTGAAACGAAGTCTTGTCTGCGGCTCCGATTATCTCAATAAGTAGGTATGAATGAACTTGATCAATTACTGACACGTTTAATTGCTAATAATGTGTTACGAGACGACATTGAAAATTAATTGTAGGTAATTTAATCTGCACTAATATAAAGAGATAAAGAGAAAAGATTAGTCTTTTCGTTATGAATAATCTTTGAAAATACCGGAACTTGTGCTTTTTATTCCGATATTCTTACGGGACCGGGACAAAAAAGAGTACAAAAAAGTATTTAAGTTTAATTATTTTAAAGTCGGTACTTTTTATTTTCGTTTTGTAAATAATAATAACTAAGAATTTGAAAGCTAAATATTAGTCGCGCGGACTGTGAAAAATATTAAAAATAATTGAAAACCTATAAAGTAGCCAAGGTAGATATTAAATTAATCTGCCCAAATATCTAAAGGCCTTTATTAATAAATAAATAAATAAATCATTTATTTCAGGCTACAAAGGCCCATAGATACATACCTAATAATAATAATGTAATGATAATGTAATGTAATAATGTAATTAATGTAATGACTTTTAAATAAATGTAGAATAATGTAAAATAGAATAAAAAACAAAAAAAATAATTAATATAAATCAATAACAGAATGAATCCTAGCTATGTAAAGAACAAAACATGAAAATGCATTGTGTAGTTATTATTATTAAGTAATATTGTGTAAAAAAAACATTGCAATCATAAGTTAGGTATAGTCTCTTTGGATATTAGGAACTTTGTTCCTAATATTGAATACCATTAGTTTTGGATCCTATTCAATTCAAACAAATAATCAAATTTTTCCTCTTTATAATATTGATTTAATATTTAGGCAAATAAAACTATTTAATTTTAGCTATTTATTCATAGATGCATTATTTCTGCTTGTTTTCACAGTTAATACTAATGATTGAGCATTAATAACAATATTTTTTTTATCGTGAACTTTTGAATGCTAGAACTAGTATTTTTAATTTTATGATGAAATTATTTTTTTAGGCCGGAAATGCACTCACATAAGAAATTACTTACCATAGGAAAATGTGTAATAAGCGTGATGTTGTGTTGATTATTGGCGAGCTGTTCAATGAGTTTGCCGTACATGGCGTAGTGGCTCTTGGTGTTGGTGGGCAAGACAGCGAGGATCCGCGCCGCGTCCGCCGCCGCCGCCGCGGCTATCACCAGCGCCAACAGCACCGCCTGCATCTCACTGGAGCTCGGGACGTTTTGCCGCCATCCGCTCGACCACCAACCATTCGCGACTCATACCGCGATAACGTGTGACGTAGTCGCCCTTACTAGATAATTGATAGTTTTTCGGTAGTGACCTGCCGCGACCGATCTATCTGGTACTTTCTTCTTGGAAGACATCAGTTTCCAAGTCGGTTATCGGTACGTTAGTCGTTTGCATCTAATGCGGTGTTTCGATGCGTGATTGTTATTGTTCGCAATTTCTTGCTTTTGAGACACAATTCGTGATCAATTCAGTAAGACATCCATTGTCTATTTTCTTCTAAGATTTTCTTCCTCTAGCGCCCTCGCGTATCGTTGTCAATACCAGTCAAAACTATGTCAGTGGTTTATAAAATCAAAATACGGTGATGTAGGTAACTTTAAGAAAGCGTTCACTTATACCTTTTTGGTATAAGAGCTTCCCGACAAGCTTAAATTAAAAATTAAAAAAAATATTGCAGGACATTTCACATATCGTCATCTAGCCCCAAGCTAAGCAACTAGACTAGTGTTATGGGTGCTAGACAACGGATATACTACTTAGAAAGTTAATTCTCAAAAACACTTTTGTCATTCCAATTCCGATTTTTGTTACCATACCCTATGATTAATTTGGCTTGTTCCGGCCTACGTATCGCAACAGGGACAAGTCCGCTTGGCGATACGGCTTAGACTGGTGGATGGTTACAACCCGCAGCCTAAGTCTCCCACCAAGAGATTGCTCCTTTAGCACCAACCAGGGGTCACTTGTGGGACATCTAGGCCTAAATCCCACAGACGTGAGCAATACGGACCCCTAATAAAAGCTATCAACGCAGACAGATATCTAATTCTTTCTAAAGTCTCGATTTGTTTGTATATCGTATACGGACATTGTACTTGTATACGGGCTGTTTTCCGAAATTAGATCCTTTTTAATTGCGTCCTTTTTGCGTGAAATGACTAGGCTTGCCCAGCACTTACTAACCTCTCAGCTTAATCGACCATGTCCAGAGGACATGGTCGATTAAGCTGTCTTAACAACTTGTCTTCTGGGGCCAACGCCGCGGGTTTCATCACGATGTTTTCCGTCACCAAAAGAGCAATGTCATTTTTTCTTAAGAAAAATTCATCGGTGCTTGTCGGTCGGGATTTGAACCCACGACCTTCAGAATGAAAGTCGAGGTATCTCCCACTAAGCCAACACCGCTCTCGCTCTCGTATACGGACATTAGTTATGTCCGGTAGAGGTACAAACAAATATAATACAACTAAATAGACAAGGGTTACATCAGATAACCTTTGCAGTACTTTAGTCTCATAATTATTAGGTACATAACATATTCTTCATGTGAACGTAACAATTGATCACCACTTGATTACACTACATAGTAATACCACGTAATACATAGAAAAAGGTTTATTGAGGCAAGAAATAATAGACGCTAGAGATCTTTCTTGTTATTGAAAATAATAAGCAGTATTCTTAATTTAAGAATATTGATTTTAAATTGAGAATACTGCGTATCTTGCGAAGATTTTTTATAAATACATTGCACATAATTTGCATTAGCATTAAAGGTACTTCTATATTTATTCTATATTCATATGTATTGGTTCAATAATATTGATATTTTAATTGATATGTAATTACTATTTTTTTATTTATCTTACCCTTAATCTTTCATTAAATCCTTCCTTTCATGGAAACGATGGAGTGGCACAATTCGATTTGTGCCACTGTTTTTTTTATTTAAGTTTTTTCTATTTTGCACTTCTATGTCAGTTATATCTATCCAAGTAGGTACCTAAATACAAATATTTTCTATACATATAATAAATCTGTAGACATTAAAAAATCTGTAATTGTAAAATATCCAGAAAAAAAATACACAGGTCGTCTTAGAATCGTTAGCTGAACACGATAGGGTAGTTTTTAGAATTTTTGTTTGTCTGTTTGTCTGTTTGTTTGAACCAGGTAATCTCATAAACTAGAGAACAGATTTCAACGAGGTTCACACCAATATGTTCAGAAAATACCAGATTAACATTTAGGCTATTTTTCAATTTAACTTTAATACAATAATTATGATATTTGATAAAAAAACATTTAAAAAATGTGAAATCGAAATATTTTTCCTTGTAAAACGTAATCAAACGTCAAAAAGGAACAGTACGCTTAGCACTACTTTGTTACGTATTCGATCAAACATACTATATTGAGTATTTACAATGAAACTTCCTAAAAATCAACTTACTAGATCCACCCGTCTCTGAGAATATCGGTAGTGACACACCGACAGACAGACAAGAGAGTGACCTTATAAGGGTTCCTTATTTTCGAGTGCTTCAACAAGTCATACTAGGCGTACAGGTACATGCCTCCGCTCAAGATGACAGTTGTCATAAAACCAAATAGTTTGCATATATCTACTACCTACGTGAAACTGAAAATGAGGTTGGTACAAAGAGGTACTACTACATAAAATTACGGATCTCCTATAGCGAAGACCTCCTCGATGTTACACTTATATCGCGCTCAACTAATTTATTTAAATAGTTTGAATTATGAGTTCAAGTCGCGGACACCTTAGAAAATAAAAACAAAATAAAAAAACCGGCCAATTGCGAGTCGTACTCGCGCGCCGAGGGTTCCGTACATTAGTTTTTATACACCTTGATTTTTATACACATAATAGGGACCATAGACTTCAGTAATTTCAACTTGCTAAGTCCAACCGTTCCTGAGATAATCGGTGGTGACCCACGGACAGACAGACAGACAGACAAGAAAGTGATATTATAAGGGTTCCTTTGTTACCTTTTGAGGTACGAAACCCTAAAAAGAATTTTCCAAATCGTTTCAAGCGTTTTCGAGTAAGTAATCGGCGAAAATTATACATAAAAAAATATACGCGACGAATTGAGAACCTCCTCCTTTTTTGAAGTTTTTGAAGTGAATAATAGATAGGAATTTACAAACATATGTAACTAGTAGTTCGCCCCGAACTGAGACCTCACGAGTTTTTTGTACCGATTTTTACTTTTCAGCGTAAAGTATGATATAACGGCGAAATACTTCAAATACTTCGGTCTATCTTGTTTAAATGATAGGTACCTAGTATCACTATCATCAGACACTGGACATCGCTGACTCTATTATACTTTTAACGAATCCAAACGCGTTAGGCATAGGCTCAGAATACAGAACAAGACTAGGTATCTTGTCTAGAAAATGAATTCCATAGCCTAATTTTCTTGGTCTCAATCACGTATTTATTTATTTCGCGTTTTATTGATACTCGAGAGAATAAGTACCTACAATGAAAGTAAATCGTGTGTGATTAAAAACTCCTATAGCCTTCTTCCTTCTATATTCCACCATATCGTCAGTAGCTAGAGTACCTACCTACTCATCAAGTGAACACGATAGACCTAACTTATCTAGAGATGAGTTCATATAGCTTTCTATATACTACTCGGCTATATTACCAAACCCCAGATATCAGTTGCTTGTTTAACACCTAGAGCACACTCATGTGCCTAGAGTGCCTCCTTATCAAGACAACTTTAACGAACATTAACGGTAGACTTATCTTGTCTAGAAGATGAGTTCATATTTCTTTGAAGTTGAGTGCCTTCTTCCACCTCTATCACCAGATCCCAGATGTCAGCTGATTCTTCAGAAGCTATAGAATACCTACTTATCAAGGTGCTTTGAACGAGTACAAACATGGATATGACTATCTTAGACTTCTCAAGATCGTTAAGTTCTTATTGGACTCGATTCGAATGTACACAAATACGACTTAACTTAACTAAAATTAGGTTTAGATGTGTAAAATTATGATTGCTATTCGGAAATACCCAACCTAACCAATTTTGACAGGAGTAAACTAATTTTTAATTAAGTCGAACTAAATTAAGTCCAAAACACAATTTTGCAATTCGGAATGATCGTATAGCTGTCAAATTTTAGAAATGTCAAACTAAATTACGACTAATTTTAGTCGCGACCTATTTCGTATCGATTAAAATTAATGAAACCACTTTCTTAAGTTTTTACGATTTTTTGTTGATTTTTGGGGTGAAAATGGAGGAGTATATGGTAGTTGCGTTGTTAAAACTAGTATTTTCCGGCCAGATTTGTCAAAATGGGAAACTGTTAAAACTTAGTTGATTTTCGCTTTGTTTTTTTCTGAGACTCCGTTGTTTCTTCTAATACCACCTTCGACCATCTACCTCCATGAATACCACCTAAGAATAAACCGTAAACCATTAGAATAAGGCTGAGGGGCTTGACGCGATTCATTGAACACTTTTGCGCTGCCTGGTGGAAAGGCCTTTAGACACAACATGCCTGTACTTAACTTAAAATGCAGCGGTTCATTTTGAGACTCATTCCTATCGATAGAGGCCATTATGGCCAACAAATAATTCCTTCCATCGGATCGCTAAAGTATTTTGGAAACGGGTATTAACATAAACCGCGCAAAAAATGACTATGCCAAACTCCTACGTCCGGACTCCTTTAATAAATTTTAATTGTGTCGAACAATCTGTCAAAATACAACCAAATTTAGTTTAACGGCAAAACCGAATTGGATATAAAAATGACCTAACTTATTTTAGTCGTATTTTAGTTAAGTTAAGTTAAGTCGTCGTGTTATACCGAATCGACACCATTGTCACCTTTCTCATCGGGTCTTTATCATCAGACTTAACACTAAAATTTTTAGTACCTATGTAGTAAGTATGTACTCATCTTAATCTAACGAAAGAGGTAAAGAGGAGAGAGGCTCCTCCCTCGATACAAATATATTAGAGAAGTTTGAGACCTATATTATTGGTGGACCTATATGTCCTATAATAAGTCCTAACCTATTATTAAATAAAAATAATAAAAAGATTAGTCACCAGTTTTTTTAATTAGAATCTCTAGATCAGCTAGCAATACTATTTAATATTATTCACCACAATTATTAACCAAACCAACCCTTGATTATGAAATAAATGAATAATTATGAATATGAAACAAAAAGAGAGGTCTGACGATTTATAGGAAAGTAGATTAAGTAGACGCTTTTAATCTACAGTCTTCACCCAAGGTAGGTAAGTAGGTACATCCTGAGTGGCCCAGACGACGTCAACTATAGAAGGATTGTCCAATTTTCGCTTCGGCTTCCGTTTAGCTGATCAATAGCTGGTTCAAGCAGCTACTGATCCTTCGAAGACCATCGAGAACGAACACAAGAGTGCATGACTTTGCACTCTAAACTTTACGAATTATTTGAATTTTATTTGGGATGACCGTATTATTATATAGATAGGTACCTTTTTTATCAATTTTAATCATAATATCAAAGCTAAGTTAATATGTAATGGTTTTGAAATTATCTGGAAATCATATTTTTTACGACAATGACAGAAAGAAAACATGTCATTTTGATTTTTGACATTGTCATTTTTTAATCATGAAGGTCAAAGCGTTTTTTTCCTTTTTGATACAAATGAGTTTGATATAAAAATGACCGCGGAGACGATACATTCCTGTGGATTCCCTCCAGCTCCATCATCAGATCATTTCCATGGTACCATATTATTGTCACCGAAGTTACACCCTTTCATTTGATACCCCACTTGGGTATATTTGCCATATAGTTCGCCTGTCATATAGGTAGATCCCCTACTGCACCCCCTATCATCGAAGCCCCCTAACCGATCCCTCTCATGTTCGAACTTAAAAATTCTATGGACCTCAACTACCCGTATACCAAAAGTCATTAAGATCAGAGCAACGGTACTCAAGTTATCGTCGAACAAACATACATAGATACATAGGTACAACCGACCGACCGTCTCGCCACTAGACCTCTCTCGCTTCGCTCGTTCGGTCAAAAATCAATTTTTAGGGTTCCGTAGCCAAATGGCAAAAAACGGAACCCTTATAGATTCGTCATGTCTGTCTGTCTGCCGTATGTCACAGCTATTTTTTTATTTTGTTTTCCCCAAAATTACGTAGCCTAATTAAGAAAATCTGGGAAATTTGGTCTAGAATTCAGAAAATTGCAAAAAGGGTCCGGACATTCAGTATGGGAGCGTGGCAGTGTTATATTTTTTGCGCTGTGATTTTAGACCCGATGGATAAATAATGCCCTTACGCTTTATAGGTTTTTGTATGAGGGCATTTTTTATTCATTTAGGTGGGTCTCAAAGTGACCGCACACTTTTGAAAATTCATAGGACATCATTTTTCTTTAAATATTCCATTTCCCAGACGCTTTAGTAGTTGGAGGTTGGCTTAGAGGTTTTAGATGGGAACCACACTTTTGGCATAAACAAAATGTCCTTTTGTAGTTTGGCATAAACGTTTTAGCATAATAAAATAACCCTAGGCATACCGTAATTTTACACAATTATTATTGGCATAAAGTCGCCGCGCACTTTTGGAAAATCATGGAACATCACGTTTCTTCAAAAACCCTGTATCCTTTAGAAGTTTGGTGTGAAGGCCCTATTTGTTTTCTTCGATGTCCTCTATCGATAGGTATAGGTCTCTAAGGGCATCGTGCACTTTTGTAAAATCATAGGACATCACGTTCCTTCAAATACCCCGTTTCCGAGACGTTTTAGATGTTTGGTTTGAAAGCATTTTTTGTTCAACGTAATGCCCGCTATCAATAGGTAAGGACGTTATTTTATGTATAAGTATCTGTTCTGTCCAATGGCCTTTCATATTTAATCATTAATAATATTTGGGAAGCGAACGTTGAATTCGAACATCGAACGAATAACAAATGTTATTCGCAACGATGTGCGAATTCATTTTGACCGTCAAAATGGATGTGAGGAGCTTATAGATGGTAGGCAAGCATGTAATGGGTCTGTAGTTCTTAGCTTCCGTGGTACTACCGGACTTATGGAGCAGGAAGGTGACACCAGTTGTTAGGAAGCTCGGAAGAGAACCTAGTTGAAGGGCCTCTTGGAATTGTGTAGCGAGTCGAACGTGTGAGCTTCGAAACCACTTCAGCCAGAAGTTGTGCAATCCGTCCGGTCCAGGACTTTTCCAGTTCTGGGCCGTACGAATCGCACATTTTACATCTAACGGTGTAATACTTATGGCCTCCATGGTCTCAATCGGCTCACACGCGTCGCTAACAACACGCATCCAATCACCCTCGGTGTGATCGACGGGCACCGACCAAATATCACGCCAGAAATTAATCATGGTTCGGCTATCTGGTCTTTGCTCATCAATCACACGCTGACTAGGCTTTTCCCAGCTTCGCCACCGTCCCGGGGAGTCACTCAGGCATATTATTTCCGGTTGTTCTCATCTTGCCAATGGTGAGTATTTGCACAGACATAACCTAGTAGCTAGGATCATCCACCAGCAACTTGCTCTTAAATATGGACTCGTGGACCAAGAGGTGCCATACTATCAATATGCACCCGCGCCAGTTCTAGAAAACGGCCGTGCCATGCTCTACTGGGACCGGTCTATCATCACGGACAGGACTATTGTCGCCAATAAGCCTGATATCGTGATAGTAGACCGGTCGGAGCGACGGGCAATACTCGTCGATATAACAGTTCCACATGACGTTAATCTCGTAAAGGCCGAAAAGGACAAAGAAACTAAGTACTTGGACTTGGCCCACGAGATTACCGCCATGTGGGACGTTGATTCGACGAGTATTGTTCCGATAGTTGTATCGGCAAACGGACTGATAGCGAAGAGCCTTGATCAACATCTGAAGAGGCTCTCGCTGGATGGTTGGGTCAAGGGTCAGATTCAAAAGGCAGTCGTTCTGGATACGGCACGTATCGTAAGAAGGTTTCTGTCTTTGCAGCCCTAACCATCGGTAGCCTGGGCCTTGCTTCGCTGCCGACGGTCTTCTAGGTTTAGGTTTTTATAATAATTTACTGTTTTATATGCAAAATTTATACGTTATTGTTAAGACTTGTAAATTTAATTTTATTTAGGTACCTAGTATGTAAGTGCTTAGATGGAATTTTTTTATAAGTTTATATAGTGATGTATATATTTTGTATTCAGTTTGTTTTTGTAAAAACCTAAATTTAAGAAAAATAAATGAATGAGTTTGAAAATAAAAAACAAAATTTTATTTGCACCAAAATAGATTTTTTTTTTGCATGATGTTGGTGTTTATAAATACTATAACCTCTTATATTATGAATACAGAAATATGGATAGAGGGACAACGGTTAGTTAATAATTCTTTTTTACTTACATTTACAAGAAAACCAAAGATGAGATGATGAGGAAGACAAAGATGGTGAAAGTTTTGTGCGAATATGAATTGAACTTAGTTTTAGCTTATTATATTGTTGTGTATTATGTTCTATTTGAGTGAAATAAATAAATATAAATATTACTTACTTATGTAGATAAGTGCCTTTGCCAAATCAATCAAAAAATATAGCTTAACAACAATGTATCTATTTTGTTATTATAACTTACACCGAACGTTAAATAGTATCTATGCGGGAAAATGCTAGGCATTCTATATAAACCAAAACCACATTGCGAACGAAGTCGCGGGCAACAGCTAGTCTAGAATATTTGTAATTGATAATAATGTACTAATTAGTAGACTACAAGATGATAATATAACTAAGATGACAATGTTTTTTATCAATGCGGAATGCACTTGCCTGAATCACTTTGATCCGGTTTTATCTGAATCGTGGTTTTCCATTATCAAGATCTAAGCATACATAGGGACAGACAGACAGCGGGAAGCGACTTTGATTTATACTATGTTTAATGATAAGTGCACTTGCCTTATAGGAAGTAAAATTTCGTATTGATAGTACGCAGTAACATCCGCAAAAAAAATGGTAGAACAAAACTGATTTGATTTAATGCAGGGAAGCTGCTTGAAGATTCATTTTATTAAAAATGGCCCTCTAAAATTTACTTTGTAGGATCGTACCCATTGGTCTTAAGGACCTTTCGGCCTGTGCTTTGTAACGGCACTTTACAACTAGCATAATATGCTAGGTGTAAAGTGCCGGTCTGGGCAAAGCAAGCCACCGAAACCTTGAAAAGACTAAACACACAATAACAACCACTTACAGCAAGATCTCGATTTTATTAAATAATAATAAGTTTATTTGAGCTTTCAAGACCTAAAATCGAGTTGTCAATAATATAACTGAGAAATATAAGAAAAAGCATATTTAAAAATTGCATCGCGACAAGATTTGGACTCGCGACCTGCTGCAATATTTCAAGGAAAGCTTTTTTGTACTTTGCTGCCAGTAGCCCTTAGTGCTTGCTAAAGCAACCGTGCAAGCACTGAATAATTTTATTCAAGCAAATACATCAATGAAGTAATATGATAAAAGTTGACATAACATTGGAAATGACTGCATTGTTCCGTCTAAGCTATTGTTTACTACAATTTGTTATTACGTACACAACTTTAGGTAAACGTAACTGCTTATCGTACATTGAACTATAGGTTAATTGGCATAGAAACTAACAGTTGATTTTACACGTTTTTCTAGTTACTTAAAAAACATAATTACGATAAGATACGTAACTCAATTAGTAAATTGTTTATGGTCTACCTCGCTTGACCGAAGTTTGTTTTGTAAGTACGCTACTTTGTCAAAAGGAAACCGTTTGGAATTTTGCTTAAATCAGTCGTTGATATCATTTATTTCAGGACTGCAATCTGAAATCGAGTGCGCATGCGCCGTTAACATTTTTAGTACTTACGCTAGTTAGCTGTAAGCGCTGTTCATCTAATTTGGACCGCACGCAGATTGAGCGTCAGTTTTCTTTCAAGAAAACTGCGGCTCAATCTGAGGTCCATTTAGTTAGGGGATATTAGATAATATAAGAAAATATCGTATCGTCGTAAAAAAAAAACGTGCAGTGCGTAATTCTCCACATCAAAACGAATAACTTTTGTTCTACGATTTCTATTCATTCCATTTTTGTCTTATACAAAAATTAAAAATTATTATCATTTCTAAGTTAACTTTAGTTAGAAATGATAAAATGATAATAACCATGAAGCAAGAAAAAAAATTCCGCGCTCAGAGGGATTTGTTTTTATTCCTCCATGATAATAACCCTGTAATCGTGAACGTAACCTAGCCATTTCCTTTAAAAAATTAATAAGTACGTCAAGTACCTGCTCAATGACAGTCCGAATGAACTTACAACCTGGCTGCATAGACCACCCCATGGTCCCATTAAAGTTAAAAAAAAGTGTGTTATGAAAATTAATTTATCCACACTAATATTATAAAGCTGAAGAGTTTGTTGTACCGGTTCGAATTGAAAAATTCTTTTTGTGTTGAATAGTCCATTTATCGAGGAAGGCTATAGGCTACTTTTTATTTTGACATTCCCACGGGATCGGGACTTACGCCGGTGAAACCGCGGAGTGCAGCTAGTCTATTATATAATTATTTAATGTTTGTTTAACAGTTACGAGGTGCAAGTGGAGTCGGGCGGTCGTCGCCGTGGACTAGGGCAGCGCGTCCTCAACGTACTCGAGCAACTTGCGCACGCGACCAAGATGCAGTGCGTGCGGCTCACTGCGCTCACGCACAACCCTTCCGCCCAGGCTTTCTTTAGAGCTTGCGGGTAAGTCACTAGATATACCTACGCGCTGGCTCTATATACATATAGACCCAGGGTTTATCTATATATACTGATACTAGCTTTCACCCGCGACTTAGTCCGCGTAGGGGTGGAGAATTATGCTTACCGCATAATAGCTAGGCTATGTGTCAATAACCCTCTCCGTCCATTAGCGACGGCCACGATTGTGATGTCACAACGTCTACTTGCAGAACACTATACCGGAAAAAATATAAAACCTCCATTGAGTTAGCCTTCTAATATGGCCTGTGACTTCATCGACCGTTTTCGTGCGAAAATTCAATATATTCGAATAAAAAAATGAAAGGGTATCTTCTAGGAAAGCGTGCTTCATCTTAGGCCCCATCGTCACATACCTAGGCAGGTGTGATAGTGGTCAAACGCTGACCTATAATATGAGAACCTAATCCTTTTTTGAAGTCGGTTAAAAGCATTTTGTTTTTAAAATAATTGGAGGTTTATATTATAATAAAACATTTACCAGTTTTAAAATACTTAAGTACTGGAAATCTGTCAAGGAGCCAATTAATAACCATTATCACATCTTCGATATTCTTACTGAAGTGAAACGATGTATTGTTTCAGATATAGTACAGACGAGACAAGTCCTGCGAAAGAAGACGCGGCCCACTACGAGATACTGAGTAAACCGACACGAGATCAGTGAGCTCATTGAAACGACGCAGGCAGAATCATAGTCATAACTTCGTATGCACCTGTGAGTGTTTATTTATTTAGTACAATATTAATGTAGTCGGCTGCATAATTGCACCCGGTAGAGTTCGAAAATTACTATTATTGGAATGTTTTCATTCTAATAATTTTTGTTTGATAATTTTATGAGTTAGAATACTTTCAACTTCAACTAAAACAGGTGTCTAGAATCTTGCTTGTGTTGAAAACATTCTTATAACAGCCGTTTTGGGGCTCTACGGTGGGTCTGCAATTATGCAGCCGATCGTATGTCTAAGATCAAACGCTAAGAAATTTAACGAAGACATTTGACTGTATACATTATACTTGCATACTTATGTGTTAGGGTCCGGCTATGACGAAGATAAACCGCACGTTACACATAGCACGTCGTATATCGTGCCAAATACGAAAAAGGCCATACATTTTTGGCGTATGGCGTATTTAGATTCGTCAATTCGTGAATGACTATCTATACTAATATTATAAAGCTGAAGAGTTTGTTTGTTTGAAGGCGCATATCTTAAGAATTACTGGTTCGAATTGAAAAATTATTTTTGTGTTGGATTAGTCCATTTATCGAGGAAGGCTTAAAGTCTACTTTTTATTTTGATGTTCCCACGGGATCGGGACTTACGCGGGTGAAACCGCGGGGCTCAGTTAATATATGACTAGAAACACAAAAGGCCAATTCGTACATTTTTGGCTTATAGTATATTACCGTCTCAGACTTTGTAGTCTGAGATTACCGTATGTCTTATTGTCGTATATCACCTCCATGTTATACAAATGTATGGAAATAGAAGCGCATGCATACATCGAAAGATGCAGCTAAGCGATGCATTGATGAAGTTCATCTATCTGGCTCGTGATTGGTCAAATGAAATTACTCGCGCCTTGACTAGTAGTATAGTATAATGTCGACGTGCAATGCATCTTCGGCATAACTTCGGTCTTACTACAAAAGTGGTATCCGTTTTTATATATAAATATAAAATTCAAAGTCCTGACTGACTGATATATCAACGCACAGCTCAAACCGCTGGTCTTTTTCCAGTTATTTCATATTTATCCATGATTGTATGATTAAGCTTCCATTTTGATCGGACACCACTTTTGTAACATGCTCTATACAGGGTGAATTTATCAAAAGAGCCTAATTGTCTAGGAAATAGCTAAAAAATACTGAAAAGGAGTCAACAGGGCCGATTTTTGTAATAATAAACTGTAATATTATATTTTGAAAACACAAGAAATTGATAATATTTTGCGGAATCTTGTATAACGTTTATGGATGTGTGTAGTTGTTCAATTGTATTGTTGTTAGAGTGTCAATGAACTTGTCTAAATGTATTTATGTAAGAATTGTTAGTTAAGTGTATTTAGACCTACTTATCCGCCAAATTTGATATATCCGTTTTTTGTAAAAATGACTTAGTTATAAATCGAAATATAAGCAACATTATTTTGTGAAACGCGGTTATAGAACATTATTATCCTACTATACGTAAACCTTTATAAGACTTTAACACTTTAGGGGGTAACTCAAATGAGGTCTTATTGCGGAAAAACAGTCCGTAAACCTTTTAAACGATTTGCATTCATAGTAATTATTTTCCCGCGTTTTAATCGCGTGTTTTTATTTTTATTTCTCTTACCTCGACGTTTCGACTATAAATAAATAAATATTACATGACATTCCACACGTCGTTCTTTTTGTAAATATATACATAAAATACATAGAAACAACCAGACCCCAGACAAATATCTAAGCATAAATACTTGTCTGAGGTGGGAATCGAACCCGCAACCCTGTGTTTGGCAGTCCGGTATGGTGACCATTGTGCCAATTGGGTCGTCAAGTTACGACTATGTTACAATAGTCATGGTCGCGAGGAGACAGTCACCTTGCGACCATGACTATTGTAACATAGTCGTAACTTGACGACCCAATTGGCTATACATAACATAGTTAAGACTAGTGTATCATAGTTAAGTTAAGACAGGACAACAATTACTATGAAAACAGTCTGTATACAAATACAAGTAGGCGTAATGCCTGTATAAAGGATCGCCAAGACCCTTCCCGTAGACACCTCTTTCCCACTGGGTAATGAATGCCCAGAAGGCCAAATCTCGTAAATAACATTCATCAAATTACATTTCAATATCATTTCGATTACAAATAACCCCCTCAAAGTAGCTCAAAATACCCTCAAAGTTAGCTTTTTGTAAAAGAAAACTGACTTTGAAGGTATCTTTTGCAATCTAAATGCAATCGGGATTATATTTAAATGTAATATAAAACAATATTATTTACGAGAATTGGCCTTCTGGGCCCCGTGATCGATGGGCCCCTAGTCCCTACCAGATCATTAAACGATAACCCGTATTTATCACCGAAAAACTTTTCAATTCGAATAAATAGAACCTAAATTACTGACTACAATACATATTCTTTTATTAATTACTTACGTATATTTTACATAAAAACAATTATTTATCATAAAACTAATAAATAATAAAATAGTGTTCTGTCAAAGTACTAGGGGCCCCCATTATACTAATATGCCCAGAGCAGTGGCGTGGCCCCCAGCCGAAACCCCAGGGGGTGAGGGGGTCAGAGGGGAATCCCATCTCCCAACATTTATTATTACACATTTAGTAAAAAAAGATTACCTAGTTGCATGGAGTTTTTTGAGCCAAAATTTTTGATCAAAACATTTTTTTAGACTTTTTAGTGTATAAATAACTATTATATAGGGGGGGTGGGCATCCAATGAATTTGCCACGGGTTTCGTACGGTATAGTTACGCCAATGGCCCAGAGCCTATAATAGGTTAAGGACGGCCTTGCCTTCCAGTAAAATTCAGCACGAAATTAATGGATAATTGATAAAATATAACGATCAAAGGCCTCCCCCTATAGTATCTTATGTTTATATTTTTCTCATCTACTCGTATCTTAAACAAAAACAACATACTTATTTACTTGGAAATTTAATAAGAAAAATAATTACATGTTATAAGAATCGAGAGTTAATTGGTGTCATCCATTAGTGTGTTAAGGCCAATTCAATCTACACATGCTTGTGTATTTTTAATAGTGCATATTTATATTATTATTTTACTTGGTGTTTCATTTTAATGTCGAATGTAACTATGGCATCTTTGATCTAGACATTTTGCTTCTAGGTCATTTAACGCCTATGCCTATTTATTAGTTACTATGTCATTTTAAATCTAGTTGATTTGCTAATAGAATATTTTAAATTACGACATTTAAGATCCAGACGTTTTGTGACTAGATCATTTATGTATCTCCATGTCTTTTAGTTTTGGTAATTTCAAATTTGAACGGTCTGCTTACTAGAATAATGCATAATATGCATTTTACTTGTTTTGTTATACCTACGAATTAAGGTTCGTTATGCTTAGAGCTGGCTATAGCGTATTGTTAAAAAATTTAATCAGTCATAATCATTTCTGACGGATCAACACACAGCCTAAACCGTAGAGACCTGAAACTTGGAGTGTTCTTTGTATGATATGTAGGCATCCGATAAGAAATTATTTACCGAAATTCTACTCCTCGAATTAAAAATAAAATCAGTAATATTTATGCCATTATAAATTGCTTCTCTGAGTCTATTTCTAACACCAATCACCTACATTTAGTCCATGTATTTGTATTAGCACTTACGACTGAAAATGAACGCTTAATTGGACAGTGCACCCTCTCATCTTAATCTATCTAGAATTATACACAAACAATGTAATAGTGTACCTACTTACACATGTAAAAAGTATGTCTTTTACTTTTCTAAAAGCTTTTATTTAACTTTAACATTAAAAACATTTTTGAAGTGAAAACTTCTTTAGCGGCGTTGAGCACTTTTTCTGTAATGGGTATAAAATCTTAAACTCGCGTCAGGACACGTGACCTGCGGCTAGTACAGGTTTTACAAAACGTAAACGATGATCGTGACCGTTTTAACGCACACATACGTACCATTTTTAGTTTTTCTAGCAGTATAATAGACTCGATAGAGTTGATCGAGTAACTCGATGAATGAACGAACATTGTTTTTCTCTTTTGCGTACCTCTCGAAAAATAGAGATGGATGTTTGACGTTTCGAAATTCGTGAGCTAGTTGACAACATTGACAAAGTCAATTATTATTGTAAATAAAACCGTGTGTTATTTAAATAAGAAAATAATTATCTAGTGAAAATAATGATGACTTCAGCCCCGTGCTTCAGCCTCCTAATTTGAGGTTTTGGTGGAGATCATGGAGCGGTAAGTTATTGTTCATCTTTGCAAATAAAGACATTGAACTTATTGTGTTTCAAACTAAACTACCAAGACATTTTCACTATTTGTAGTCACGGAGACCTTATGAAGCCTGCCGAGAGCCCCCACGGCATGCGGTAGGTTACTGGCGATGCGGAGGTGGGAAGAACTCACCTCCGCCTTCAATGAATATGTTCATGCACTAATATTTGTTTTGCCCTGCACTGCTTTGTCTTGTAAAGCTGTGGAGTGATTTTAAGTCGAATACAAGGAGGAAGGCGGCTAAGATTGGATCTTCCGTGTCAGGCACAGGGGGAGGGACGGCCTCGACTTTAGCACTGACAGACCTGGAGCAGCGGACCCTTACCATAATGGGTCCGCTGTCTGTTCTCTTCATACATTTTCAGTCATGTTATCTTCGGGGCAAACTATTTAATAATCATCAAAATGTTCTTATTTTCAGAAAACCTTGAGAACCTGCAAAGAGTTCCTGCTGCGTCTGATCCGCAGTGGAGGTCGCTGGCGGCAGAATTTATAGCAGAGAACGCGCGACGGTGGGAGCGATGTATAGCCCCAACAGCAGGCACTATGGCAAATGCCACTAAATCATCGAAACGAAACGTTATAATGTTGTACCAAATTTCATTTAAGCAACTCAAATTAAAATAAAGAACTTTCTTAAAAATGATTACCTTATGTTAAGTTTTTATTTGTAGTTTTTAGTTATTTATATATATAAAAATCAATTGCTGTTCCTTAGTCTCGCTAAAACTCGAGAACACTGAACCGATTTAGATGATTTCGGTTTTGAAATGTTTATTGTAGTCCAGGGAAGGTTTAAACGATGAGAATTTAAAGATCGGACTTACGCGGGTGAAACTGCGGGGCGCAGCTAATTTATAATAATAATTACCATAAAGCACTAGCTGCGACCCGCAGTTTCACCCGTGTAATAATTTTCTACGCAATTTTCTTAATGTTTTCTTTCATAAGAACCACCTCCTGACAATAACAAAGACAACAAAAAAAAAGAATTAGCAAAATCGGTTCAGCTGTTCACGAGATTTACGCTTAGCAACACATTCAGCGATTCATTTTTTAAATATGGATTAAACTATTTTTTTACTATACCTACCTTATCCATCATCATTGATCATCCAACTAATATATATTTATATAGAAGTTAGAAGTTTGTATGTAGGTTAATTAAATCTTTATGTAAAAAGTACTACTGAACTGATTGCGATGAATAATGGATGGTGTGCACATAGCTGAAGCCCTGGAGTAATCACCGGGTTTGAGGCCAAATGGCGCTGTGTAATGTATGAAATTGGCCAAAGCCAACACGTAGAGGTTTTTTAACGTTTTAATATCATTAAGAACATTTCATGTGGAACTTTTCAGTTTCTATGATCACAGGCAGACTAAATAGTCTTACAAAATACCTATATATTTGAAAATTGTTACGTTCCCTAATTGAAACGTTCCTTATGTACCTATGCTACGGCTATAGCTAACGGTGTTCCGAGGTCTTGCAGCTGTTGTTTGCCGGGCTTAAGACTTCACCGAATGTAGTACTGGGTCCCAAACAGGTGGTACATCCCAACCATCTTCTCTTTTGAAATTATTTAGATGTTTTCGAATTTAAATCGCTTTACGAAGAATTCTAAGTTCCTAACGGTTCTCAGTAGCCAGTACCTGTGCTTGATCGAAGCGTAGATATTGATTAGGTTTATCCAGCATGTATTCCTCGTCAGTGTTAACTCCAACCAGCCAACTAAGGCAAGCCAGAGGTGATTTATGTATTTTGTACATGAATGATGTTCGCCACCCTATCACTAGTTGCACGACCCAGGCTCAGTAGCGCCAGGTTTCCTTAGTCAGGAATCATCAAATGTCATCAGTTTCATATTGAAACGTTGGTTCTGTAAAAGATCGCACACGTACTTGAACCCCTGGAAAAGAGGAGTCCGATATACAATCCGGTGCCAATAAAGCTCGAAGAGACAAAGTATTTTGCCGCCGTTCTTCACGGCGAGCCGCCTCTTCTTCTTCTAACATCATCCATGCTAACACACATCTTGGAAACATTTTTAGTTAGTTTTTTTAATGTAAACAAATTTCTTTTAAATGCTTCTCACTAATAATATTTGATCGAGTAAGAAAACGTTCACGTTTACCGTTTACGTACACGTTAACGAATTTCAAGTTGACAACGAATGTCAATTTACACCAAAATGAATGAACTCTTCTGTATACAACGTAATGTTTTTACTTATGTGTGGTATCAATTTTAGTTCCTTTACGTTTCCGATAGGGGCGCCTATTCTGAAATGTATGGAACGATATACGGATACGGTCATCGTTTTCGTATGGTTAAACCCATACTAAGGGCTTCCGAAAAAGCGTAAGACGGATGGAGAGTAGACAGCTATCCCCTCTCTACGGCGCGGCGCGGCGAAAATGTATGCCTGGGCCTACTGTTTTTAATTTGGCTGTGAGTGTATTAAGACGTACATATGGTATTTTTTAACGGACGACTATTGACGGACGACAAATGTCGGACGACAATTTGTTGGACGACAAATGTCGGACGACTATTTGTTGGACGACAAATGTCGGACGACTATTTGTCGTCCGACTATTTTTTTTTTTTCATTTAAAACTCTTTTTGCGTATGTTCTCGCGACATATGAGATTTTTTTCATTGAGTAAGTACCTCGGAGAAATATTTGTACACGAATACTAAAAAACGCGAAACCCCTTTAAAAATTTAAGATTAATATAATAACTCAACCGTTTTACTCACGTTGATTATTCAGTAGAAACATTTTACATTTTTTTACACGACCTCGTTATTTATGTATATATTACTATATTTTTTTTATGTGTAGGTAATTTAAAGTTGTATTTCATATTTAAGTTAAGTATAGTAAAAAAATAGATTGTTTATCTATAAAGTCTCAGTAGAGGTAAGTAAGTAGGTAATTGGAAAATAATAAAATCAAGTTCACAAAGATAAAATGTTTTAATTAATTTGTCATCGTATTTATATCACAGTAGCAAATAGTTAAAATAATTTATATTATCTAACTTATTAAATAATTATTTTAATTATCCTTACCTTCAGGGCTAATATCCTTAACTCTAAGACATAGCGAAGAATGGTGAAAAGAGTTGCATACCCATTTTTGACAAAAACTAAAAGCATAATTAGATTCTTCGAAAGTCATTACCCTAGCCAGGTATCGAACCCGTTAATTTTCTAAAAAAAAAATATCGCCAATATTTTTGTATTAATCGATGGTGTTGCTAATAGAGATCAATTTCTTGAAACAAACATACTGTGGCAAATCAAAGGAAATAACTCATTAAATCATAGCACCAGAAACCGCAAGGGCGCTGCTTGTAATACAGTAGTATTCGAAAAAAAAAAACTGTCAAATATGTATTTCTGAAATCGCAATAAACACCATTACATTTTTAAGCAGCGACGCTAAAATGACGGGGTGTTATAAATTTGATGTGTCTGTGTGTGTGTGTGTCTGTAACATCGTAACTCCCAATCGGATGGACCGATTTCGATCTTGTTTTTTTTGTTTAGGTGAATTAGTCGGGAGTTTTCTTAGCTATGTTTGATGGAAATCGGTTTAGCCGTTCAAAAGTTATGGGGGATAAAAGTCTGGGGTTTGTAAATCTAAATTTAAGTTTTTTTTAAAGTTGCCTAATTGAAGTTATGCTAAACCGTTTCGACATCGAGCGGGGTCTCCGGTCTTTCCTCATCAGATTCTTCAAAGCTTTCCTCTTCTTTGTACTGAGAAGCACCCTGAACCGTTGACACTGCATAAATATTCCGCGAGATTTGATTCCAATTATTGATAGAGCTGGATATTGTGGTTGGTGGGAGAGTGACAGCAAGCGGTGGTGTTATTGTAGAGCTTTTCTCTCTTCTCTCTCTGGCACGACGATTTTGAAACCATATTTTTATCTGAAAATAATTATGATAGATCGAGTCGATGTCTAATTATTTACATTGTCAAACTTATTTAAAGTGAAATAATCCAATAAATTTTTAAATCTGGTTTTATCTCTTAAGAGTCTTGAAATATTATGTTCGTCAGAAGTTAAATTCTAATTAATCACAAGAATTATCTCATAATTTAAAATTCTTAGATAAAAGAAAATTATTTATTTACGTCAGTGAGATGAAACAGTTATGAGTGGTTACCTATCTCCGAACCACCTCCGAACTTCGGATTAATTTATTGTGACACAATAATTTGACTTATCTTCATGCAATATGCGAAAAACACCCGGATTATGACTCGATTGTCTTACTTTTGTGTGGTCAAGTTTCTTTCGCAAAGATGTATCTACCTCTGGTTGTCAAATCACTGATTTACGTACAATTTTGGTCTCAGTTCAACTTACCCTATCGTCACGTAATTGCAAGGCAGCAGCTAAAGCCTTCAATGCCGGCGGTGCTAAGTACGGTGCCCGTGAATACGCGGCCTCTAACGCCGACGCTTGCGCAGCGGTGAAAGGCACGCGCGCGTGACGTCCCGCCCGACGGACTCTACTGACGCTAGGTGCACCTAAAACAAAAAGTTACAAAGTTTCGTCTGTAATGTTTAAAACCTGTTTGTAATATTATAAGCCCAGAGTTTTTTTATCTTGGGTTCCATACTAAAGGGTAGAAACGCTATTACCAAGACTCCACTGCATATCAGTCTGTCACCAGGCTGTATCTCATGACCTGTGATAGCTAGACAGTTGAAATTTTCACAGATTATGTATTTCTGATGGCGCTATAACAACAAATATAAAAAACGGAATATAATGGTACGGAACCCTTCGCGTGCGAGTTCGACTAGTACTTGCTTGTGTAGATCTCAAATACGCAGAAATCCTTAAAATTCTTTTATTTAAAAAAAACTGCTTCTTTAATATTAAAGACCAAGCTGAAAGGGCTGTAAGTTGTCTGTCCGAAATAGATATTAATTGTCAGATTCCTATAAAATGGAACTAATGATAAACACACGGACAGACAGACGGACAAGAGAGATATCTTATAAGGGTTCCTTTTTTATCTTTTGAGGTACGGAACCTTAAAAATAACATCAGTTGTTCCATCATGGAACTGTTAATGGTAGATACCTACTAGTGGCAACAATATTTCAAAAGTCTTGTCTGATAGTAGGTACGTCGATAAATATAGAAAAATATGCTAACGTGGTAATCTCGGCGGACGATATCTCGTGCAACACAACCACTCTGGGACTTCAGCACTCTCGTCTCTCCTACTCCGTATATCATCACTCAATATTCTTTCTATACTAAAATCGGAACCGCTACACTTTGAACCTGCCCGTACGGAATCCATGTTTACAAATAACAAATAAATCACAGTTTCAAATCCCTAATTTTGGAACCCCCTACCCTTATTTTGGAGGAGCGTCCAAAATAAGCTCCACCCAACTTTAAGATTGAACAGAGTCATCCCTAAAGATGTTATCAGAGCGGTTTCAATCAATGGGGTCCACGCACCAATGAGCAAACGAGTGTTGTGACGTAATTCATTCATGGTTAGCCAAATAGAATTGTAAATGGATACTGTTTGCACACAAAAGGATGTTATTACTTTAAGGGTATGTGGGAAAATTAATTTGTAAGTTATATTCTTGGGTTTACAATATTAATATGTAACTTGATATTACTCAGAATCAATTAAAATTTAATTCCAATTATGATCCGATATTATCTGCGACCCCATTGCTAGTTGGATTAGTTAATAAGTTAACAACTACATGTGCAAATAAAATACAATAATCCGAGTTGTAAATTTACCGATTTATTAAAAGTTATAACTGCCGCATGAAATTCAGTTACATCGATAACCGCCTCTTAAAAATAGAAGGACAAAATTTTATTCAAAAATTATACTTGACTACCTAGTGAAGTATAAATTCTGAATAAAAAATAGAATAGTTAGGTACCTACCTACCTAACTATTATATTCTTTATACTAACTTTGGTGCGGGGCGGGCGAACACGCACAAAAGAAAAGTAAGTATATAAATATAGCCTATGTGTTAATCCAGGTCTCCAGCTATCTAGATACCGAGTTTCATCGCAATCGGTCTAGTAGTTTTTGCATGAAGGAGTAACAAACATACATACACTCACACACACACACACAAACTTTCACATTTATAATATTAGATGTGATATTAGTAGGATTCTATCTGTAGGCACCTAACGCAAGCCCAGTTGCTAAGCTTGGGGCTAGATGGCGAAATGTCCTGCAATATTTATTTTTTATTAACTTCGATAATAAAAACGAAACAAGCCTAAATAAAAACCCAACAATTATCTACCCATAATCTTTGATAGTAGCTATAATTGCATTAGAATAGCAATGGAATTGAACTAATTGTTAAATATCGGTCAACCAAAGACACAATTGTCGTCAGAGAGAGGTGTTATTGGCCGATTACACAGATAATAAGGTTTATTTAACAATACAAACTGAAGTGGCACACGTAATAATGCCATGTAAGCATACAATGGAACCGCAATGCATAAAGCAGTTGGTTGCAATGGCCGTCTCTTAAAGATCCGCCAATATGATAAGAATCAAGATTTATTTGCAGATGTAACAAATTTGTGTTTTTTTTAATGTAGAGCTCATTTAGAGTCATGCTTAGATCCGTTTAAAACTGTAGTTTTGGCCTACATTATTTGTTTACTTATGCTATTTTATCTCGTATTTGACGAAAACTTCAAACTTTATTGGTAGGTAAAACTTTACTGTACTAAAGTTAACTGAATGGAGTAAGAAATGAGAACATACTATTCACTTAATTGAGAATGTGAGATTTAAACTACGGTCCATTCAATTTAATGTAGG
Source organism: Idaea aversata (assembly GCA_907269075.1). Classification (NCBI taxonomy): domain Eukaryota; kingdom Metazoa; phylum Arthropoda; class Insecta; order Lepidoptera; family Geometridae; genus Idaea; species Idaea aversata. The sequence continues at coordinate 6,605,691 of OU026100.1, forward strand.
TAGGTACTTAAATTGGACATAGTTTACCGGCGAAACAAACCGGTAGATACCTCTTACTTGCCTACATAAACATAATTACTTCAATCGTTCAAGGCTGCTGCGCCCAACTGCGCGTGCCTCTCTCAACATTCGTGGTCATTGTTTTACTCCCTGTAGCACCGTCAACACTGCTTGTAAACAAAATCTTAACGAAAACTGACTAATAGGTAATAATTTTATTAAGGCTAAAGAATTAAAAATATTTAATAATGTCTGTTCCGAAGTATTTTCAATTGGATGGAGGTGACCGGATGCCGAGAATTGGATTTGGGACTTGGCAGGTTAGTAACACTTATACGTTACTTCTCATTGTCTAACGTAGGATGTAGGTACTTTTTATTAAGTGCATGTTAAAGAACTCGTGGGAACTAATTAAATATTCATCTAATTGCCTCACTATAAGGCGTAGGTATATGTTAGATTGATATCTTTCCATCAATTAGGTTTTACGAGTACGTTTAAATTTTTAGCGTTCTTTCTTTTCACCTTCAATCTGGTTATAATGTACTTTTTGAAGGACTTCCATTTAGATTTATGAACGAGTGTGTATGAGTCGGCTATGGTACACGGTCTTGTGTTTTGTGGGCTGGTTGAATCGCAGGAGCTGTCTCCCGCGTCGCAGTCACCGCTCGAATGCGATAGTCCTCTTGAAGTCGATGCGTGGCAACTGCTCTTATCGTGGGACGATTGTTTCTCCTTGATTTTTTCATCGTTCGGCTTATGAAGATAGTCGTCCGAATTTTCAGCTGTAACTATTTCATCGCACATATTTAGCGCTGGTGTTTTTCATGGTTCTTGTTAAAATTATTTCAATCTTATTGCAATGTTATGTAAGTACCTATTTGGTACTAACAAAATATGTCAATTATTGACTGACACTGACGGTTTGATCCAAGAAAACAGTCCATCTTATAGTTGGTAATCGTACTTTTTTATTTCGCGGGAGGTACACATGTGGCCAATAAACATAACAATGTCTAAACCAATATAATTTAGTCTTCAGCAGAAGTCCTAGAGAAGGCAGTGGAAGCCGCATTAGACGCTGGATACCGACATTTCGACTCGGCGCGCGCTTACGAGAATGAAGAAGCTTTAGGTCGAGCTCTCAAACGTTGGATCGGCGGAGATTCTGCAAAGAGGAAGGAGCTGTTCGTTGTTACTAAACTACCTCCGAGTGGTAAAAACCTCTTTTTTACTTGAGACTAGGTAGTCATAGACTAATAGAAATGTAGGTAGTTATAGTTCTACATCCATGTAGGTAGGTAGTGCGTAGTTCACCCATAGAGCAATAAATTACTGCGTAGAAGTCCCATGAACGTCTATAAATATTACGTCCATGAGAAGTCCCGACTCCTGCAGGCACACCTATATAAACGTAAACGGTGTTTCTATTCTAAAAGTCCTTCCCTATCTTTCTTGCATTGAAATCAATAATTCAGTAACTTTTGCCTTCATACACAATACATAATGATGATGATGATGATGATGAATTCTCATACAGACTTTCGCATAAACGATAAAATGCTTACGTTTTTAAGATAACTAACCAACCGCATAAACCGTAACCAAAACAACCACAGTTTTCACTAACATGGACATACCTCCTGCAAAGTTTTACCCACGCAAGTAGTCCAGATCCGAAATTCCAAGATTATGTTCTTTGGGCATATCTCTGGATCTTCACAGCTTACGTGGGTAAAATTTGCGGGAGGTATGTCTAATATCATATTATCTATAGATATATTATACTTAGTTGGAAGTCGGTTTCCGGCCTGTTTTTGAACGCCCCGGGACTTAGATCTGATGAGATTCTAAAACTTAGCGACTTAATAAAATTTCACGCAAAGCAAATGGAAAGCCAGTCACTGAACCATATGGAGAGCTTCTTAACTATAAAGGAAGTTGAATTTCTTCTTGAATAATGAAATAAGACTTGTTCCACAGGGATGCGACCAGATTTAGTAGAAGAGTATTTCACAGCGTCATACAAAGATATAGGTCTAGACTATATTGACCTATACTTGATGCACACTCCGTTTGCCTTTGAACATGTACCTGGGGACCTCCATCCAAAGAACCCCGATGGGTCTATGAAGATGAACTATAAATCTGATTTGATTTCTACTTGGAAGGTAAGAAACTAGATCTTTTCTTTGCTTTGGTTGTTATAAAAAATATAATATACAATATGTACACAAAAACCCTCATATTACGTAGGACCAAATAATAAAAATATTGCATTTTTTTTTATAAAATAACTAGCGACCCGCCCCGGCTTCGCACGGCTATATTAATTCTCTTTGCTATATTATGCATGTATTATACATATAAACCTTCCTCTTGAATCACTCTATCTATTAAAAAAAACCGCATCAAAATCCGTTACATAGTTTTAAAGATTTAAGCATACATAGGGATATAGGGACAGAGAAAGCGACTTTGTTTTATACTATGTAGTGATTATTTTATTTTAGACTAGCTGTCCCGGCAAACGTTGTTTTGCTATTTACAAAAACAAAAAAAATATAGATGTTGGCCGATTCTCAGACCTACTGAATATGTAGAGAATCCTGAGATTTCGGGAAACTTATACATTTGTATAAGCCATTTTATCGACCCATATTTTTGTTTGCTTGCAGTTTCTGTAGATAGGTACCTATAACCGGTCCTTTCCGTTATGCGCTTCTAGGGTCTATGGTGGTACTTACCTACCTTTGGGTTCTCTGACCTCCATAGTACTATAATTCGTTTTTTTTCTTTACCCGGTCAGCTCTGTGATGGTTGATAGTAGATAATTATCTTTGGTTGTTATTTGTTATTTTGTTTCAAATCCGACATTGTCCCGTCATGACGGGAATGATTTTTTTCAGTTCAAAATTTTAAAGTGTTTAATAATTTGATAAACCAACTTACCAATAGTCATTTCATCAACAAAATAATCATGGTTGTAACATACACGCCGAATTTCTCGTCCTATTTGAACAACGAAAATGTATTAAAAACATGTTATGCCAAGAACGCGGCATTCCGAACAGATGATATTTATAAAGAATGCAGTTACCGAATTCCGCCTAAAAATACTAAGACAAACCAAATTTCTGGTAAAATAAAGAACCACAAATCGAAAAAGCCAAAAAGTAAACCTGTGACTAATCATTTTTCATGGACCAAAGTTTACAAATCTCCGATAGTTCGCAAACACGGAAGTGACAACAAACATGATAATATCGTGATCGATCCAAGTGTGTTGAATGTTGAAGAAATTACAATAGAACCACCTTCGCTCATTAAAGATCCTGTAACTCATGAAAATCAGTTTGAAGAACTTCATCCAGTTACCGTTGAAACAAGGGATAGTATGTGTGTATTACCGTTGCCAGAAACAACTGAAGTTCCTATGTTTTCGACCAGAAAGTCGTTTTGGAAGAACTTCTATCTACCTAAACTATTGTGTCCATGCTGTACTGGAGGAGACGCTATCGAGACCTACCAAACTACTGCAGAGTCCTACGAAACCATAAACCTGAAGCCCTCCAATCCTAACTTGTGTAATTTAGATTTTGACGCTTCGTTATTGAGCGTATTGCGAATGCACGCCTTAAAACGAAAGAAAACTCCAAAAATCTACGCGAAAATTGTTAAAATTTTACTGCGAAATACTTACAAAAATGCAGTATATCTTTTGGAACCCTTTAAAGGAATATAAAACTTAAAAAATCATGGTCTACATCTACAATATCAGTTCTTGTAATCCTATTACGTAGAGACATAAACTATTGTTTCACCTCTGTAGACGAAATCTTAAACAAAGCCTTATCTAAATGATAAATAAAAAGCACTGATGTTGTATAAACTACTCTTTGGCACTGACTTAAACATAGATCACCGATCATAGATAACGTTCTACATACATAATTGACTTAAAAGATGATAGAAGTTTTCAAAATGACGTTAACAAATCAATTTTGGATACAAAATTATTGTTTTAATGCCCTAAAAATGTATTTACTATGAATACTCTTAATTTTCATAGGAAGTTTAAAAACAAACTAGATGTGAATGAACAAAGCTAAAAAGTACTTATGTATCGCTACCGATATGTAAACGATAAAAAGGCTTTCGTGTTCCTGCGGCGCCGGTCCTAACCCCAATAGCTAAAGAATTGAATTATAATGTGCAAATTTTGTGGATGGTGCCGAAAACGAGGTCGACGACCAGCCAAAATCACAAGGAGGGTTAAACACATCGATTACGTTAGAAATCGGAAATATTCCAAACACAAACCTTCTAACCCTAAACCGTCCTTCCAAAGTGAGACCGCAGCTTATTTCCTCACTACTTCTACGAATTATGGAACAAAATGTTTGGAACGAAACCCTGCTCAACCAATACGATCAACTATCACCTATCGTGTTAATTCAAATGCAAATGACGATAAAACTCGTGATTTTACTAAAATAAAGGATTGCGTGATGGAGTACCCCTCAACTTATGGCAATCCGACTCTAGGATTGGATTTAGAGAAAGTTTACGTTTTAAATTATAAAATTCGTACCTTCGGTCAGTCTTATATGGCTCCTTTGAAAGAAGATAACTCTCCAGATACAACTAGAAAGGGCAAAGCGAATAATTTAATTGATTTATGTTGTCCATGGTTTAGAAGTAACAGAAGAGCCTCCCGATCACAAGAGCCGTCAGTAATACCTTGGAATACTAACTATTTAGTGAAAAATATTAAAATAGAAACTCATGAACTGAATCCTATCACTTTAGTCTCTTACGACTTCGGTTGTCAATACAGCATGAATTCTAACCAAAGTTTAGAGATCGTATCGCATATGCTGACTCGATCTGTCTCTCAGCTTTCCTCGTTGGAAAGCGTGATGAGTCTGAAGTGGCGAAAGCGTAACTCAAACTTTAAACCGAACGCTCTGCAGGTGATGGTTATGTCAATAGCGAAAAAAATTAAGGCCAACAACAAAGCTACAACAAGACATAAAAAGAACAACGTTGTCGTTCTCCACGTCCCTAAAAAGTTCAGCGACACATCAACTTTGAGCACATTATCCCCGGTGCGGACTAAATCAGAAAAAGTACAGAAACCGTTAGTAATACAGGATGAATCTCCGCGCGATTCGATAAGGGAGATGTTGTCACGGAATAAAATATGCGGACCTGGAGAAATTTTTGTTAAACACCACAATAATATGTAGACAGATTGTGAGTTCTTAATTGGCAACCTATTCACATCACATAGATTTTATTTATTACGAGCGACCGGGCGACCCGCTCCGGCTTCGCAGCATTATTATACGTATAAACCTTCCTCCTAATTCACTCTATCCATTAAAAAAACTGCATCAAAATCAGTTGCGTAGTTTTAAAGATCTAAGCATACATAGGGACAGACAGCGGAAAGTGACTTTGCTTTATTCTATTTAATGATTATTTATTAAGAGCCTACTGTCCCACTACAGGGCAAAGGCCTCTCTACCTTTCTTCCATTGATCACAATCTATCGCTATTGCACACCAACCATTCATAAAGGAGTCACAATCATCTCGCCATCGTCGCCTTGGTCTGCCGCGTGGTTTTATCCATATGAGGGACCATTCTGTTGTGATTTTGACCCATCGTCGCATAGATGACTTTAAAGTAATGTGTAGCATCTTTATTTCAGAACGTATTAAAGCTGAAAGAATCAGGCCGCGTTCGTCATGTCGGTGTTTCAAATCTAAACGCGGAGCAATTAGCGCGAGTGACGGCAGCAGGGAGGCCTGCGTGTCTTCAAGTGGAACTTCACGTGTTGTGCCAACAACCGGCACTTATCGAGACCGCTAATAAACTAGGCATCCCTGTCGTTGCGTACTCACCTTTGGGTTCTAAAGCTCTCGCTGATGCTTTGGCTGAAAAAACTGGGTAAGCAATCCTACTTCCTACTAATATTATAAATGTGAATGTTTGTTACTCCTTCACGCAAAAACTACTGGACCGATTGCGATGAAACTCGGTATCTAGATAGCTGGAGACCTGGATTAACACTAGGCTACTTTTTGTCCCACGGTATCGGGACTTACGCGGGTAAAACTGCTAGCCACAGCTTGTCTTTATTGAATACTAGCTGTCCATAGGCAAACGTTGTTTTGCTCTTTAAAAAAAAGGAAAAAAATAGATGTTAGATTCTCAGATCTAACATACACAAAAAATTTCATACAATTCGGTTTAGCCGTTTAGGTGGACATAGGTAACTGGTAACTAACACCGCGACATGAAAATTTTAAATAATATAGGGATTTGTTACTAGCAGCGCTCCGCGGTTTCAACCCTCGTAACTCCCGATCCCGTGGGAATATCGGGATAAAAAGTAGCCTATGTTACTTCCAATGACTCAATGTATTTTCATACCAAGTTCCATCAAAATCAGTCCTGTAGTTTCGGAGCCTATTCGTTACAAACAAACAAACAATAAAAATACTATTTATTATAACAGTGTAAGGTTTATGGAATTCACGTTGGTGTGTTTATGATTATTATCTAGTAACTTGTAGGAAGGAATGTTAAAAAGGTTAAGTACTTGCCATTGTAAAATAAAATTCTGCATGTAAAGTAACTTTATTGACTGATCAAGGTTGATTGCTTCGATTCCGGTATCACAACAAAAAATATTTTACTGAACAACATAACTAGTACCTACTTGCGTAGCTTAGCTTAAGAAACAAGCATTTTGCACAGGGATCCTTAACCATATGCCATTTTTTCGGAATTTGATTAAGAGGAAAGGGTACCTGGCGCTCTTCCATACAAACGTAGTCGACTGTTTCCTCCCTGGAAAATGACACTAGAGCAAATATTTTTGTTGCATAAAACTTATAACTACCATGACCATGCCCCTATGTTTTGTTTTTTAAATCTTAATTTATATGATAATTAGAAAATGAAAAAAACCAAGACATAGGGGCATAGTCATGGCAGTTATAGGTTTTATGCAACAAAAATATTTGGGCTAGTCTCATTATCCAAGGAGGAAACAGTCGACTACGTTTGTATGGAGAGAGCGTCGGTACCCTTTCACCTTAAGTACCTACTTGAAGGATATAGTTAATTTAATATACTTATTTATGTGGGTAAGTTATATAATTGTTTTACTTTTATCTCCATCCGTCCATTGTTGGTTTGAACTGTACGTTTATTTAGGTATCAGTAAGTTAGTTTTATATCAGTTTATATTTATAGACTAGCTTTTTCCGCGGCTTCGTCCACGTAGGAGTAGTTTTTTTTTTCAAAATCTTGCCTTATCGGATGCCTACGTCATTTAAAGAACACAGCCTCCAAGTGTCAGGTCTCTACGATCAGCGGTTTAGGCTGTACCTTGATCCATCAGTCAGTCAGTCAATAAGAATTTTATAACAATGAATGAATGAATTTTATTTATATTCTTAATATATATAAATCTCGTGTCACAATGTTTGTCCTCAATGGACTCCTAAACCACTTAACCGATTATAATAAAATTCGCACACCATGTGCAGTTCGATCCAACTTGAGAGATAGGATAGCTTACATCCCGATATTCCCACGGGATCGGGAGTTACGCGGGTGAAACCGCGGAGGGCAGCTAGTTTTATTATAGATAAAACATAACCCTCGCTTTTTGTCCATTGAATGTTTCAGTCGTGAATACCCCAACTTACTAGAGCTGCCTGTGGTAAAAAGAATAGCAGAGGCTAAGTCGCGAACTCCCGCGCAAGTGTTGTTACGGTACAACCTGCAGCGAGGCGTCGCTGTTATACCGAAAAGCACTGACCCGGAACGGATCAAACAGGTATTTACTAGAGAGCGGTGTTGGCTTTCATTCTGAAGATCGTGGGTTTCAATAGCGGTCGGCCGTGCACCGATGTATTTTTCTTAAGAAAAATTTATGTGTGCTAAATATTGACTTGCTCTTACGGTGAAGGAAAACATCGCGATGAAACCCGCAGCTTAGTTGGCTCAAGAAGTATTGACAAGTTCTCTCCTCTGGACATGGTCGACTAAGCAGAGAGGGCTGGGCAAGCCTACTCCATCCTCACGCAAAAAGGACGCAATTAAAATGGTCTAATTGCGGAAAACAGCACGTATACAAGTACGCAGTAGCAGTTCTGCGAACAGCACATGAGGAGTTTCGTGTGAGAAAGTGGTTCCAAATTGTCCATCAATTCCTACCTAGTGGCCAATTGGTAGAAAAAAACTGGCCAAGTGCGAGTCACACTCGCGCACGAAGATTTCATTATCTGTTTTTAGTATTTGTTGTTATTATAGGGGCTACAGAAATACATCACCTGTGAAAATTTTCAAATACAATAATATTTATTTGCTTGACGCAATGACGGTTCATGAGATACAGCCTGCTGACAGACAGACAGACAGTGTAGTCTTAGTAATAGGGTCCCGTTACTCATGAGATCTTCACCAAATTTTTATGAGACCAATTTGAAGTTACTCTTCACTACATAGAAGTCGCTTTCTCTGTCCCTATATCCCTTTGTATGCTTAGATCTTTAAAACTACGCAACGGATTTTGATGCGGTTTTTTTTAATAGATAGAGGGATTCAAGAGGAAGGTTTATATGTATAATACATGCATAATATAGCCGTGCGAAGCCGGGGCGGGTCGCTAGTATTAAATAAAGTCACTTTTCGCCGTCCCTATTTCCCTTTGTATGCTTAGATCTTTAAAACTACGCAACGGATTTTGATGCGGTTTTTTGAATAGATAGAGGGATTCAATAGGAAGGTTCATATGTATAATACATGTATATTATAGCCGTGCAAAGCCGGAGCGGGTCGCTAGTTTGAAATAAAACAAAGAATTATTGCTTCAAGAAATATTTTTTCGGTGTAGATTTTTTCCCATTGACTTTGAATTCCTGTTCTCTACAGAATATCTCATTGTGGGACTTCGAGTTAAGCCCTGACGAGATGAACCAGTTGTCATCCTTGAACCGCGGCGAGGCGGGACGCATCTGCGACTTCTCATTCTTCATTGGCGCCGATAAACACCCAGAGTTCCCTTACAAAAAATAACACTGTGTTAAGTATAAGTAATTTTGACTTTAACTTACTTTGAATTGTGACTTTGGAGTGAAACTTTAAATTCATGCTACTATAAACAAAATAAAAATGTAAACTTATCGAGTGGCTTTTTTAATTACAAGAGAAGAGAGAGATTGCTAATGTTATGAGGAATCTGGGGGCGCGGCGCGGCAGTGCCCCCGCCAAGTCGAGCAAAAAAGCGGCACGGCCGTAGCCAAGTCAATCTGTTACGAAATAACTTAGACAGAAAGTCCCTTTAGCGGGACTGAATAAATTAACCGACTTGGTATTACATGGATCTCACAACTTTTTACGGTAGAAGAACTGGGTGGCGAGACTTAATTTTTTTTACAAGTTATGTTTTGATGGGTAATTACTATGTTAAACTTTTTAATCTCACACGATTTGTAATCATTATTTTCCCAGAGATCTTAATCGTTTCGTTTCGTTTTGTATCGTTTTGTTTTTTATTTCGTTTATTATTATCACTATCACTACATAGTATAAAATAAAGTCACTTTTCGCCGTCTCTATGTCCCTATTTCCCTTTGTATGCTTAGATCTTTAAAACTACGCAACGGATTTTGATGCGGGTTTTTTAAATAGATAGAGTGATTCAAGAGGAAGGTTTATATGTATAATACATGCATAATATAGTAGCCGTGCGAAGCCGGGGCGGGTCGCTAGTTATCTATATTATCTTTATACGAGACCCGGGAAATACTATGTTTTTTGTTTTAGTTTTTCGGATGTCGATATTATTTAGATTTCAAGGTCAATATCAATCAAGCGAGATTAATTCGATTAACTTATCGTGGCCGTTTCCTCTAGCTCCTATTTCAACTCTCCTACGACCTACTGGTAGGTGCACTCGACGATTACATAATATTCCTCGTTCTCCTATCCTTCAGTACGGGCACGTCGCTTATGTAGACGACTTCTGGGGCGCATTAGGCGAAGAGCCCGCTGTTTTCTCGTGGTCCAAGGATTTTGTCCCATTAATGGGACCACAAGGGTCAAAGTCAAATTTCTTTATTTCTTTCGATGCTTATGTATCTGAGAACTATTTGTCCCATTGTTGTGTATCTACATCCTGCTAGCCTAGCATGAAGGCCAAAACACGATACGATAAAGCTATATAACTACATCAACTCTCAAAGTATGATAGATAAAGCCGCCATGTTGAATTTTTATCATAATTTTTATCGCAATTTATAATAAAAATTCAACATGGCGGCTTTATGTATCATATTTTGAGAGTTGATGTAGTTATATCGCGTGATATCGCTTTATCGTATCGTGTTTTGGTCTTCATGCTAGGCAGGCAGTAGGTACATTAAAAAGTATGTGGTTACAGTACATCAATAATATTAATTTCATGATAACAATCACGAATATTAATTTCAATCCACCGCCAAAGATTTCGGTTTCGAATCCCGCCTCAAAAAATATGTTTGTATGGTGTAATAAAAATGTATTTACAAAAGAAGTGTCTATCCGTTATCTGGTCACCGTAACACAAGCCTGGTAATATATGCTTGAGATGGTGCTGTATACACGTGCCATATTTATTTATTACTTGCAAAGTACCTACCCACTGGAGTTAGATTTATTATTACCTACCTTGGCCTCGTTTAACGATATTTTTATACCACTGAGCGATGAGGTGACGATTGACGAAGTTATTTATAATTATAGTAGTTAGGTAACTACTTACATTACCTACAAAAAGTAATAAATACCTTCAAATATCATTCGATCATTGTGTGACGAAAGTTTAATAAAATTTTACGTACGTAATTCAAATTTTATACGACCCTTTGACTCCTATTTACATATCTTTTCTCAATTCGTAATACGCTTTTTGAAGTTGTTTGTCTGTATGTAACTATAATTATTTAACTAGCGACCCGCCCCGGCTTCGAACGAACGATGGTAGGAAAAAATGTACACGTTTAAGGTGGACGCAGATTGATCAGAGCCGAACGAATCGAGTTTTTGCCGTCCACGGGAAAAAACACCTTATATCAATAGAGATAAGGTATTTTTCAGAGTCAGCCGCCTCTGACGATGCGGTCAACTCTGATGACGTCATCGGAAATATAAATGTAGGTATACCTTATCTCTATCAGTAATAAGGTACCTTTTCCCGTGGATGGCAAAAATTCGATTCGTTCGGCTCTGATCAATGTGCGACCACCTTATGATCTGCTACCCGACTTTAATATACGTGCCTATAGTATACCTACATTTTTTTTACCATCTACCATATCAGCACACACAATCTTATTTTATTATTCACTTAAATCTTTCTTAAACCTTCTTCATAACTCCGTCAATTGGTAAGAACATGAAGAACCCACCATACAACTGGCCATACTCCGGATGTGGCCATACTCCTCTGGCCATAAACGGCAACAAAAGTCGATCGAAGTTGAGGCCAAAGTAAAAACCGTTTGACTTTTATTGTTGACTTTTATCGTTAGACTTTTATTTCATGATAATGATAATTTAATTATTATAAAACATACACACAATCGTCTTATCATTAAATAATTTTTAATACAGTAGTAGTACAAAATATACAAGCTCGCGGTTTCAATTTGATCATATTCGGAATAAATAGTAGCTCAAGTCCTTTTCCAAGGTCCCAAAATGTAACAAAATTGATGAGCTGTGAAAACGTAAGAGACAAACGTTACTTTCGCAACTATTCGCAACTATAACTATGTTTGGTTATTTTATAATAGGTAGGTATAAAAAAATATCAATATAAAACACCTGTGATAGGAGACTCCATAGTCTTCCAATTTGTTGTACTTATACATTTAAAAATGTACGGTACACAGCATTTCAAATATTTTAGTTAAATTCATCATAAAATCAAATTAAAATGTATAATATTGCGCCTCTATAACAACGAAAAAAAAGAAAGGACAATCACGTGAAAAATAATAGTGTTACAACATTGTTTTAATACGAAATTAAATCAGTACTTATTACAATTTGAATTTAAAATTGTCTGGTACAGTTAACTCGTAGCATGTGCTTTAGGTGATCGGGTGTTATTTATATATTTCTAATGTCGGTCATTATAAAAGGAGCCGTGAGATTATATTACTATCTTAATGATGAGATATCTGGTAAGATTTTTTAATTTTATATACATGTAGTTTTTTTCTTCCCACCTTTCAAATTCGTCCACGGAGGGGTTAAGGTGAAAGGGTACCGGCGCTCTCTATACAAACGTAGTCGACTATTTCCTCCCTGGATAATGACACTAGCACAAATATTGTTGTGCCATAAAACCTGTAACTGCCATGACTATGCCCCTATGTTTTGGTTTTTTTTTTTCATTTTCTAATTATCATATAATTCTAATTATCTAATTAAAAATAGGGGCATGGTCACAGTTATAAGTTTTATGCACCAAAAATATTTGCTCTAGTGTCATTATCCAGGGAGAAAACAGTCGACTACGTTTGTAATAGTTTGTATGGAAAGAGCCCCCGGTACCCTTTCCTCTTAATAAACCTTCTTTAGTTAAAACTAGCCGAGCCCCGCGGTTTCACCTGCGTTAATCTACATGTGCCGTGGAAATATCGGTATTCTCTTAACTAACAGCGTTCCGCAGTTTCGCCCACAAATTAAACTTTGAGATATATGCACCTGATTGCAACTTCTACCCTCATTCCTTTGCTGAATGTGCACAGGGATGTTTCGAATCAATTTCCAAAAGAATAAAAGTTGGTTCGTTAGCCCTCAACAGCTTTCTTTTATAATTACCAATAACCCTGTAGATTCTGTGACCATAGTGGTTTCAAGAAATTAAATTAATTCCACAATAATTATTTTTATCTATTGCTCGATATGCCTCATTTTTAGGGTTCCGTAGGTACCTCAAACGGTAAAAAAGGAACCCTTATAACAAGGAACTCTCTCTTATCCGTCTGTTTTAATGCATTAACTTTTATATATTATCCAGATCCAAGAACTGCAGACTGGTTCCTAATCAGCTCACCATGGCTCGGTCTCGGTATAATCGCTCTCTACCTTATGACGGTGACGAAATGGCTGCCTGCATACATGGAGAAAAGACCCGCATACGACCTTCGCAGTCTCATCGTGGGTTACAACGTTGTACAGATCATAGGCTGCGCTTATGTTTTGCATCAAGTAAGTTTTTTATTTTTTGAATTTATAAAGTCTTATAATAAACACCAGCAGCACTCACACAAAAGTGTGACGTCATCGGTCACGTTCATTGACAAGGTAACCATAGCAACGTCGCTCACGTTACGGGGACGTGAGTTATTGACAAAGTGTCATCAATGCTTTCTTATGACGTTATCACGTAAAATTATCGCCCGTAGGCCGACTTTACAGACAACCATTTTTTTGCGCAAAATAATATTGCATTTGATCCCATCTCGCCTGATGGGAAGCGACGATGAAATCGAGGATGTAGCATGCTCGCCTAGAAGGTACCTATTCACTCTAGACTTGAAGACTCCAAGGTTGTAAGTTTCAAATTTATAAAGTGCCTTTTTTAATCGAACTTAGAAAAGAGGAGGTTCTCAATTTGCTTTGTTTTTAACCGACTTCAAAAAAAGGAGGAGGTTCTCAATTCGGTTGTATGTATTTTTAAATGAATTAACCGAATTTGATGATCCTTTTTTGTTGGAAAAGTTTATAAATTGCATTTTTCAACCGAACTTAAAAAGAGGAGGTTCTCAATTTGCTCTGTTTTTAAATAAATAACCGAGTTTGATAATATTTTTTTTGTTGGAAAGGGTATACTCAAGTGTGGTCCCATAAGTGGCACTATATAGATAAGTAAAATTTCTATGTCTGGGGAGCTACTTTCATACCGGAGGTCATGGATTCGAATCCCGGCCGTTCGTGCAACGATGGATTTTTCTCTAAGCTGAGGCCTGAGAGGGCAGTATAAGATGCTGAACAAGCCCACTCCATCCGGACCAAGGACCGAACTAAAGAGATCTAGTTGCGGAGAATTTGTTTTCTCTTCGTTTTTTCGTTTCGATCGTCCTTTGTGTTTGCTCCAACCTATGAGAATAGTAGTCACGGGAAATAAAAAAATGATTGTCTGTAAAGTCAGTTTACGGACGATAATTTTACGTGATAACGTCATAAGAAAACATTGATGGTAACCATGGCAACGATAAAACGTTGCTATAGTTACCTTGTCAATAACATGAGGCGTTCCAGTAACGACGCGTGACGTCACACTTTTTTGAGATTGCAGGTGTTCACCAATTTATAAAACGTTATCACGTCAAAATCTCCCACGGCACTACTAATAGTGTCAAGGGAAAAGAAGCCCGTATACAAGTACAATAATTGTATGTGTTATCATTGCAGAGTCTAACCCTAGCCTGGTTCAATCATTACAAGCTGGTGTGTCAGGGTGTGAACGATGGTCCCAATGGTGTCGAGATCGCGTGGCGAGTCTGTTATGGATACTTCACTCTCAAACTTATGGATCTTTTTGATACGGTAATAACCTTAGACATTTATTTATTTTACTTAGCGACTGGATGAATGAGCCAATTAAATTCAAATACGTAGAAGGTTGATAATCCGATTCTCGACTCGAGCAAATATTTGTGTACAGTCAGCAAAGAACTGAGGGTAGCAGGTGCATATTTTATGGCCCCTCTACATGACAGCACTGGATCAGCGAGCCGGCCATGCGATGGTTGAAACGCAACTACATGATGGTCACGGCCATCGTTGCCCACTGCCTTTGATGTGCGACCGAAAAACCGACACTGTGGTCATCCAGTCGCCATCCCACGAACCACAAGCCATCAGACACCACTACGCCCTCTAATGGCCCATCATGTAGAGGAGCCATTAAAGTTTTTCTTTAATGACGGTTCGTAAATTTTTGGTTATTCGACGTGAAACCACTTACAATTTGAAAGCTTTAGTGATATCAAGTAGAATAATGTTTCTGTTTATACTTATTTTCTTCTGTTCTGGTTCTGGTCCGGTTTCAGTTTCTGGTCTATACTTATTTGTTTCTGGTCTAGATGTTTCTATATGTAGGTATAATAAATACATATGTATTTGCAAGTATAACTAACTAAAATAGGTAGGTATTCTATAAATAACACAAGCTTAGCTGGGAGCTAGATGGCGTTGTGTGTAATGTCCTACAATATTTATCTATTTAATAATAACTAGCTGAGCCCCGCGGTTTAACCTGCATAAATCCCGATCCCGTAAGAATATAGTAAAACCTATTATACGGTTTTTAGGACTACAGCTAAATTTAGTACTAAATTTCATCGCAATCGGTCCAGCCTTTATAACATGTTTTTGTTTCTAAAGGATTGTGCAGAGGTAATTTAAGATTAGGTAGGTATGTACTTAGCATAGATTTAACTAGGTATAGTTTCGTTGCAGATATTCTTCGTATTGAGAAAGAAACAGAATCAAGTGACCTTCCTACACGTGTACCATCACTTTGGTATGGTTGCTGTGTCATGGGGCATGGTTAAATGGGTCCCAGGTATGTTACTTATTCTTACTAATAATAAAGAGGAAATATTTGTTTGTTTGTAACCAACGAACTGGATGTACGGTCAGCAAAGGACTGAGAGTAGCATTTTATCATTTTCTGTGTAAACCTTTTTTTCTGTGTAAGCGCCAGGAATTTCATGACATGACATGATTGTTTGGGTCGCGGGCCTGTAAAATCGGGCAAGATTTTCTTTCTACAGAGCTCTTCTATTTATTTCAATGTCATTGTTTGAAACAAATATGTTCCGAAACTACTGGACCGATTATGATGAAACTTTGTATGAGGATACACTGATTCATTGAGAATAACATAGGTAGATTACTTTTTATTCCAAAAATACTACTGGATCCACAGGGCGCTGTTAGTTACAGATAGACTGGAAATTCAATCTCTACTTTAAAAAGTTTTAATACTTATTATTTTAAGATGTTTTTTTGTTGGAAAGGCGATAAGAAAATATTTAATACCTAACATCGTTAAAATTAGCTCGCATTTGTTTATTTCTAATCCATATTAGTTGCGTAGGTAATTTAATTCAATTACATTTGCGTCATAGTACACTTACCTAACGCTTCAAAAACTTTATCATTTCGACTATAGTAATATATACGTCTTCTTATTTAAATTGTAAATAAACACCGTTTAGGTATATAGGTACCCACCTTTTAAGTAGATTATACTTATGGAGTGACTGAGCGAAATGTAAGGTTAATCGGGTTAATGTATGACCCAGAATAAACATTCCTCGCCTTCAACCTGCCCTTTATTTGGTTGAAATACGTCGCGAAAATTACAATGACTTAACACAAAAGAAAACGTTTAAAAAAATCAGGTGCTTAGTTCTGTCGAGATAGATATGTTGGCATTGAATGCGTAGGTAAAACAGTAAAACTACTAACTAACCATTCTAGTAAATAGAAAACCCGTAAAAAGAATAAAAAGATGTTATAAAATATCTAAAGGGCCGTCAGAATTTGGCATAGTTCGATCTTAATTTCTGTAAATCTTTTGAAGGTACAGTCGGAATACCAATTAGCTGAAAACCACGCACACTAGCGCACACCCAGAGCGCACTCGCAAATCTGTAAAAATGTAATATTTAACCTATTTTGTTATTTTTTTTATATTGTTTAAAAAAACAGAATCAGGTAACAATACTTTACAACCTTACAGATGTGTGAGTAAGCTCTGGGTCACGTGGGGCTCAGCTAATTGGTGTTCCGACTGTACAATTAAGGTGGTCGCAGATTGATCAGAGCCGAACTAATCAAATTTTTGCCGGCGTCATCAGAGTCGACCGCATCGTCAGAGGCGGCCGACTCTGAAATATAAATGTACCTTATCTCTATTAACATGGTACTTTTCCCGTGGACGGCAAAAATTCGATTCGTTCGGCTCTGATCAATCTGCGACCACCTTTGTAGAGACCTAAGTATACAGGGTGATTAATTTAAGTGGATCAGTAAAGGCAGGTCCTAGAACCGCTGAAGCTACAAGAAAATATTATTAGGAGATCTTCCCTTTTTCTTAAATAATAAACGTTTATTAATTAATTTTTGAAGTTATACTTCTTTAGGCGCGTTATGAAAAAATGATGAGTGAAATTTTACAAAAGCGTCACACAAAATTCTCACGTCACACGAAATTCTCACGACGCTCGCTGATCGTTTACGGTCGTCGACGAGTTTTTTGTCGGACGAGTTTTTTGTCGGACGAGTTTTTTGTCGGACGAGTTTTTTGCCGGACGAGTTTTTTGTCGGACGAGTTTTTTGCCGGACGAGTTTTTTGTCGGACGAGTTTTTTGCCGGACGAGTTTTTTGTCGGACGAGTTTTTTTTTTTTTTTTTTTTTTAATAATGCCAAAGAAGTATAACTTCTCACGCGCGTACATAAGTACACGCACCCATTTTTAACACAAAAAACAACATTAATAATAAAAACTGGCATTTTGGCGATTTTTTTTTACATAAATCGAAGTGATTTAGTCAGTCACTCAGAAACTAACAGTTATTAGTATCAGAAACTTTCACGAAAAACTGTCTCTATCACAAAACGCAATTTTTTTTTTGCTTAAATAGGTAAATCTTTTTTGTTTTTTTTTACAGGAGGCCACATGACGTTCCTAGTGGCATTAAACTCCTTCGTACACATAATAATGTACACATACTACTTGCTCACCGTGTGGGATGAGTCCTTCAAGAAATCCATCTGGTGGAAGAAATATGTCACACAAGTACAAATTGTAAGTACCTACCGAGGGTGCTTGTTCTCTGGTTCGAAGTTTGCGTAGCGGAACACCTTGTATAGACCCACCTATTTTCCTTACCACGAATAGGGTAAAAAATGCTCACCGCAATTGGTCATAAATGGGTTGGAGAAATATGTGGGTCAAGCAAGAAGCATTTAATTTTGTTGTTGCGGGAAAAATATAAAAAATTTCAACTCTCTTGTTATCATGGTTCATGAGATACAGCCTGGTGACAGACAGACAGACGGACGGATAGAGAAGTATTATAGTGATTGAAATAATGTGGAACCATCGAATAAGGTTAAACATAGTTGGCACATAGTTTGTGGCTAGATAAATAAATAAATAAATATTGCAGGACATTCCACACATCGCCATTTAGCCCCAAGCTAAAGTAACTAGACTTGTGTTATGTTGTGATGGCGCTGTGATGTGTAGGATATTATTATCCCATAATACAATCTTAAGTAGGTACATAGAGCTAGTGTAAAAAAATGGGTGCGTGTACTTATGTACGAGCGTGAGAAGTTATACTTCTAGAAGTTATACATCCGTCTGTCAGTCCGTCCGTCCGTTTGATAAATTTATTTTGCGGGCAGCTTCAACTATTTTTTAGTCTTACAGTGATGCGCGCACATCTTAAAGTTTCAATCTCGCAGCTTCATCCTGTTTTAGTTTTGGGTTACGCAGCTTCAACTTGTGACTTTAGTGTTACAGATGCGCGCGCATCTTAAAATTTCACTCTCGCAGCTTCAACCTGTTTTACTTTTGGATTACGCAGCTTCAACATGTGACTTTTGTGTTACGGATGCGCGCGCATCTTAAAATTCACCTAATCATCATTTTTTTATAACGCGCTAGAAGTATAACTATAATAACTTCAAAAATACTCAAAAAAAAATATGATTAGGTGAAATTTTAAGTTGCGTGTCATCATTTTTTCATAACGCGCTAGAAATATAACTTCAAAAAAATGTCAATAAATGAAATAATGATTTTTAGGTTAAATTTCGAAATGCGCGCGCATCTTAAAAGTTCACCTAATCATCATTTTTTCATAACGCGCTAGAAGTATAACTTCAAAAAATCTCAATAGTTTACTATAGTTTAACTCTGTGTAAACTTGGTGAGAACTAATTATATTTTTAATTTTTTCAGGTACAATTCTCCGTGTTATTATTACACTTCATAGCACTAGCTGTTTCCCCCGACTGCGACTCCCCTCGGGAACCTGCCTTCATATTGATACCACAGAATTTATTCATGGTTATCTTATTCGGAGATTTCTACTACAGATCCTATGTTAAGTCGAAGAAGGCTTAAATCCGAAACCAATCAAATTAGTAAATGTTTTATGAGATAAATATTAAATATGTAAAAATTTCTGAATAATATGAGCTTTTATTTACTTATTTATTCTTAACTAGCGACCCGCCCCGGCTTCGCACGGCTATATTATGCATGTATTATACATATAAACCTTCCTCTTGAATCACTCTATCTATTAAAAAAACCGCATCAAAATCCGTTGCGTAGTTTTAAAGATTTAAGCATACATAGGGATATAGGGACGGCGAAAAGTGACTTTATTTTATACTATGTAGTGATGTTTTGATTTACATCCAAACTATATATCCTAATTTATTTTTAGACTCTTCAAAGTCATTCATTACCCACCGCACTACCTACCATTCGGCACTACCGGTAGTGTCGTAGGGATTTTTTTTCCCGTCTACACTACTCGCCAGTAGTGTTAACATCTCCGTGTATAAAGGGTGAATTTTGTATGTGGGCCTTCAGGGCTAATCCTAAACTATAAGAGATAGCGAAAAATCCTGAAAGGAGTTGCGTGCCCGATTTTGGCAAAAACTAAAACTGAATGATTAGATTTTTGATAAATTCATTTCCCTAGCCAGGAATCGAACCTGTTGATTTTGCGAAAAAATAATCATCGTATATTTTTATACCAATATAATAGATGGTCTTGCTGATAGAGATCAATTTTTGGAAACAAACATAGTAAGGGGAATCAAAGGAAATAGCTAATTTTTGTAGTCCTCTGTAATTTTCATACAGCCCTTGAAAAAATGTAGTGAGGACGTATGGCTAAAGACGTAACAAACTGTTGCACAAAAAACATAAACTGTTTTTTTACAAATTTTAAGTGATGCAGAGAATTGACAACATATTTTAAAAAGTTAGAAATATTTGATTTGCCAGATTTTGCCATACTTTGTTTCCAAGAATTAATCTTTATTGGCAACACTATCGATTGGCATAAAATATAGGTTTGATTCCTAGATAGGGTAATGACTTTTTCAAATATCTAATGATGCAGTTTTAGTTTTTGTCAAATCGGGCACGCAACTCCTTTCAGGATTTTTCGCTAGGTATCTCTTATAGTTTAGTTTAGGATATAGCCCTGAAGGCCTACATAAAAAATTCACCCCGTATAATACCAGCTTAGTCAACAATTTGCTCTTTATAATGGGTAGTCGTTGGTCTGTAAAAAGTACTAGGCAATCAGAAGTTAGTAGAAGGTACAAATCACACTTATTACGTCATCTCTCTCTTTCTTCATTTTTTCTCTTTCCTTTATCGTGTAAATTGCTAGTAATTGGTCTGTAAGTACTAGGCAATCAGAAGTCGGTAGAAGGTATAAAATCACATTTATAACGCTATCTCTCTCTTTCTCCAATTGCTCTCTTTCCGTTACCGTGAAAATTGTTTGATAGTAATTTGGTCTGTAAGTACCAGGCAATCAGAACTCAGTAGAGGGTATCCTACAAAAAAAAATCAGATATCTAATGTGAAACCATGCTACCTACTTAGTATTAGTATAGATTGGTCTTCTGATCAATCAGTCGCATTTCCTCTGCGTCCAACGGCCGTGCCGAGCGAAGCCTATTCTTTAATAAACAAAATAAAATCTTTTCTCTATTTATAGAATACGTAGTGGGAAATAAAAACAATAATCCTTCTGAATTTACTAAATTATATTTAAATATTTGTAAAACATACCGTCGAAAACTATCACAGACATTTAAGTCAGTTTTAAAAGTTCTTAAGTAGATATAGGTAAGGCACAGATTACCACTAATAGATACCGCATATGCTAGGAAAATTATGACATAGTAAGATAGGGTTATAGCTTTAGGGCTGTTGAACTAAAGCAAGTTAATATTGTGTTGCATATACGCGGCTTCTATTAGGGGATTATCTGTGAGAAAAAGGTACATAAAAGAAAAGTGCGCTCGCGCAGGTGAATCAATAAATAAATATTGCAGGATAATCCGCACATCGCCATCTAGCCCCAAGCTAAGCTTGTGTTATGGTAGCTAGACGACGCGACGGATAGAATACTTAATATCTTTGTAAATATATACTTATCTTAATCTTAATATATATAAATCTCGTGTCACAATGTTTGTCCTCAATGGACTCCTAAACCACTTAACCGATTATAATAAAATTCGCACACCATGTGCAGTTCGATCCAACTTGAGAGATAGGATAGCTTACATCTTAATTTATCCCGATATTCCCACGGGATCGGGAGTAACGCGGGTGAAACCGCGGAGCGCAGCTAGTAATACATATAGAGACACCCAGGCCAGAAACAAATACTAGTTTGAGGCGGGAATTGAACCCTTGAACCCAAACTTTTGCGCCAGAGAGTGAATGGAGAAACAATCCCTTCTACCTATTAGCAGATCTATATTATTATTTTAATTTTTTAATTTAAAATATTGTATAAATAATATTATACTTAAAGGTATCTGTTCTACAGAATTAAGAACTTAACACGAAAGGGGGCTCTCTCCATACAAACTATTACAAACGTAGTCACTTATAACTGCCATGACCATGCCCCTATTTTTTAACCTAATTTCTATGATAATTACTAAATGAAAAACAAAAACAAAAAATAGGGGCATAGTCATGGCAGTTATAGGTTTTATGGCACAAAAATATTTGTGCTGGTGTCATTATCCAGGGAGGAAACAGTCGACTAAGTTTGTATGGAGAGAGCGCAGGACCCTTTCACCTTAAAATAATTTGAATTAACTAACTATAAGACAAGTATTTTACAGTCATTTGCTTAGAGCATTTTAATAGCACTTTGGAACCTATTAATAAAATAATTATTAATCAATAGCTCAACTGAGTCGAGCGAAAAGATTCTGTTTAACAAGATCGATAACGTTGTCCTGACTGAAGGCATCAATGACGGCCTTTGTTAGACAGAGCGTGGTTGTGCCGTCGACTTCATCGTCTTGCATTGGCCGGCCGACGTTCACGTACTCTTTTATATTTTGTTTTATTAGTGTCACAATGTCTTCACCTGAGGAATGAAAATACATCACTATCACTACATAGTATAAAATAAAGTCACTTTTCGCCGTCCCTATGTATGCTTAGATCTTTAAAACTACACAACGGATTTTGATGCGGTTTTTTTAAATAGATAGAGTGATTCAAGAGGAAGGTTTCTAAGAGTGATTTGTTCCTAATTCGAAACTATATCCTTTTTCGATAAATACCATTTTTAAAGCTGAATAGTTTGTTTGTTTGAACGCGCTAATCTCAGGAACTGCTGGTTCGAATTGAAAAATATTTTTGTGTTGGATAGTCCATTTGTCGAGAAAGGCTATTTTATATTTCGATATTCCCACGAGCACGAGCCCGTGGGAAAGTTCCGTGGGAACCGCGGAGCGCTGCTTGTATTGAATAAAACACTAAAACTGTATTCAATCAAGCACGTCTGTCAATAAACATATACCACTGAGTTTATATGTTCCAAGGGAGATGACACAATGCAGAAAATGTCAGTAAATATAATTCAAGGAATTTGTAATAAAATAATATGTTTTACGATGTAGTCATTAAGATGAATGTTATATGTATATTATGGTATCATATGTTTATGGAACTACTAGCTTTTACTCGCGGCTTCGTCCGCTTTACCTTTGGCCTTTGACTTGGAAACAATTTTTTATACTGCACCATCTAGCCCTAAACTAAGCAACTTCTTTCTTTCTTTTTTTTCTTTGTTTGTGTTTGTTGATTTAAATGTTGTCGTGTGCCTGTACCAAATAAATATTTATCTTTCTTTCTTCTAACTAGCCTTGGTGACCATAAAAATAAATGACGATTACTTACGAACTTTTCTTTTGCAAATACATACATAGGCTCCGAAACTACTGGACCGATTTTGATGAAACTTGGTATGAGGATACATTGCTTCACTGGGAATAACATAGGCTAACATAACTTTTGATCCCGATATCCCCACGGTATCGGAACTTACGCGGGTGAAACCGTTAATTAAAAATATAATTTACCTGTGACTGTCGGCGCTATCTCTAAATGATTAGCTTGATGTTCCACTAAAGTCTTAAGGTCATAAGGGTCGACGTCGACAGGCGGGGGGTCCTCTTCGCAGGTCCTCTGCCGTTTAGTCCGACGTACTTTACGACGGTTCTCTAAGTACGCGTTGGCTACTGTTTCTAATTGAAGGAACAGTACTGCTAATGGAGTGTCGGCTATGTCATCCTGTAATAAACAAATCCAGGTCTGGAATTTTTTTAAGGAAACCTGCATCACCTACCTCCCTAATCATAATATAATTCGAACAAATTACTAAAAGATATTATTATACCAAAAACAACAAATATTATTATACCAAATTAATTTCTACTAATCATTAATACAAATTACCCACATAAAACAAATTACAAAACCAAACAAAAATGGAATGAATGAATAAAAATGAAATCGCCATTGCTCAATAGACAATCTACCACAGACAATAATAATTTTTCTTTTAATCAATGGGTCCGTTTAAAATCCGCGACACTATGACCTTGCAAATAATTAATTTATACCTAATTATTATAAAATACTTTTTTGCTAACTCTACTTTTCTGTCATTTTCGATTTACTTTGACAAGGTTCCATCCCATTCTCATTGCGCGCAGATTATATATAGATAGCTGGAGACCTGGATTATACATTGGATACTTTTTATCCCGATATTCCTATTGGATCGAGACTTATCGCGGGTGAAACCGCGGGGCGTAGATGTGATAAATATGGAAAAAAGATCTAAGCATTTAAATTCACGTAGTTTTCATTTTCTTCATCAACATCTGACGCCATTACACAAGGAACTTCAAGAACCTAACCTCTTTGCAAACAAGTAATTTTTATTCGAAGTTTTGCCATTATTCTTTCAAATTTATATTAATAGGAAAGGTACGCGAATCTCTCTCCATACAAACGTAGTCGACTGTTTCCTCTCTGGATAATGATACTAGCACAAATATTTTTGTTGCATAAAACCTATAACAGTCATGACTATGCCCCTATGTCTTGGTGTTTTACATTTTCTAATTATCATAGAAAGTAAGATAGATAGATAACTTTATTTGTACAACACAGTAAGGAACATATAAATACAAAAAGCAAAGTAAAGTAATAGCTAGAAAGTACAAGTTGCACAAATGGGCGGCCTTATCGCTGAAAGCGATTTCTTCCAGGCAACCTTTAGATGGAAAAGAACTGATTTAGCTTTTATGGTAGGTTGTGAGTTCATTCAAGCAGGATATTAAAGTAGATATACAACTTATAATAGATGATAATATAAAGTATTTAATTATGGTTATGAAATATTCAATTACTTATACAATACATAACAAATAATTATACATAGATACATACAAATAAGTACATACAAGAAGAAGTAAGAGTTAATAAACAAAATATATATTTACTACAAAAATATTTGCTCTAGTGTCATTATCCAGGGAGGAAACAGTCGACTACGTTTGTATGGAGAGAGCGCCCGGTACCCGTTTCCTCTTAAAGTAGGATGGTAAAGAATGTAAAGTGACAAAGCAAAGATTGCACCTACCTCATTAGGATTCACAATTAGTTTAGCCGTTTCCTGTGGCAGATCCTTACACACTTGTGCCACTAATATTTTAATAAGAGCTTCTGAAACTTGCGTTGATTTATCCTTCTCCTAAAAATTAAAGTTATAAGATTAGTTGGATAAACAGGTTAAAAATATTCAGTAGGTAGCTTAGTAAGTATCGTAAGGTTTTGAGGGTAGTGGAGATGTCAAAGGTCGCGGTTTCAAATTTCGTCAAGAAATTTATGAAACATATATTTATACTTTAACTAGCTTTTGACTGCGATTTCGTCTGCGTAGAATTCGTTTTTATTTAACCCCATTAGGGGATGAATTACAATAAAATACAAAGCACATCTTCCATCAATTCTATAAATAATGTTTATGCAAAATTTTAAGTAGATTGGACCAAGGAATCGCGTTGTCCCATACAAACTTTGCCCCCTTTTTTCACTCCCTAAGGGGTGACTTTTCTTATCTATTGCCTACGTCATACAAAGAACACATCCTCTAAGTTTCAGGTCTCTACGATCAGCGGTTTAGGCTGTGCGTTGATCCGTCAGTCAGTCAGGACAAAGCATTTTATATGTATAGATTTACCATTTTATTACATTTATTGGAAATAATTAAATCTATTTATTTGAAAGATACGATCATGCATAAAAAATATATACGCGACGAATTGAGAACCTCCTCCTTTTTTGAAGTCGGTTAAAAAAGACTTATCAAGAAAACTCTGAAACTACAAGAGTAACCCATAAGCAAGTTTCAGACTCTGGGTCTGAAACTTGCATGGGGGTTCCTTTTGGGTCGTAGTATTAAATATTTTTGAAAATTCGACCCTCTAAAGGGGTGAAAAAGGTTTGTAGTTTATTGTAACTATCATTTATTCTGTGTTTGTAGGTAATTGGCGACCCATTTGGTACAATGGTGACAATGCCGGACTGCCAAACACAGGGTTGCGGGTTCGATTCTCGCCTCAGACAAGTATTTATGCTTAGATATTTGTCTGTGGCCCCGTTGTTTCTATGTATTATAAGTATATATTTACAAAAGAAAAGTATATAAGTAGTTTATCCGTTGTATATCACCCATAACACAAGTCTATTTACTTAGCTTGGGGGCTAAACGGTGATGTGTGGAATGTCCTGCAATATTTATTTATATTTGAATCAATATCACTCTTAGATATATTAATGCGGACAAAACTGCGGGGCGCAGCAACTAATCTATAAAACAGACCTATAACAAGTCAAACAAATTAAACGTCAGTCAATAAAATTCAAGGAATTTGTGTTATTACTAAGTTTAATGATGTAGTCATTAAGATGATGTTATAGGTATATGACATCATGACGGTTGTCATGATCAATAGGCTAGCTATTACCCGCGGCTTTTAAGTAGACGTGGATGTTATGTATCCAAAGTCCTATACAATAACATAAATACTGCAGGCTATTGGACATACTATTTAACCCAAAACTATGTATATAACCCCGCTTTAAAAAATGAAGATCACTTCAAATACTGACTGCAGAAGCCTGGGGTGATGTCAGGGAAACTATGGAGCACATCCTGTGCGAATGCAGCGAGTATAAAAATATAGGATGGTTTATTTTTTTGCAAAATCAACTGGTTCGATTCCTGGCTAGGGTAATTACTTTTTCAAAAATATAATGATGCAATTTTCTCAAACTCCTTTCAGCGTTTTTAGCTATCTCTTATAGTTTAGGATATAGCCCTGAAAGCCCACGTAAAAAATCACCCAGTATACCTTACTTACCAGAATAATTGTTATGCTTATAATGTTCTGTATATTTTGGGAGAAAATAAAGATATTTAGGTACTATTTATTTACATATCTATCTGTAAAGTTTACTCACATGAGGTAGCCACATGTTAAGGGAAATGTTGATAGGGTCGAGGTTCTGAACGTAATGCCACCAGCCTCGTGGTACCAGGAGAGCATCACCGGCCGACAGCTCAACCATACGGCCTCCAGTTAAACCTTTAACAATATTACATGGGTTTGGAATCAATTGCCTGCCTCTGTCTTTCCTGACGTTTACAATTTGGAGGTCTTCAAGTCGCGAGTGAATAGGTATCTAAGAAAGCGTGCATCTTAGGCCGCATCGTCACCCACCATTAAGCAGGTGTGATATTGGTCAAACGTATATATGTATATGTATGTAAAAAAACATTTGCATATTTGAACAATTTTTAATTGAAAAAGATTTTTCTTTTCAATGTTTTGTTTGTTGTAAAAATAAAGTTTTTATCTTTCTATTTATCATTAGATTACTACAGTTTTTGAGTAACTTCAAAAGTCAAAAATATTTATTTTTTCTCTAAAAACTATATCACTTTTTTTCTGAAAAAAACGGTAGTTATTTAAAAAAAAAAAAAAATAAATATATAATGGACCAACAGCGCTCCGCGGTTTCACCCGCGTAACTCCCGATCCCGATCTAGGTCTCCAGCTATCTAAATACCAAGTTTCATCTAAATTGGTCCAGTAGTTTCGGAACCTATTCGTTACAAACAAACAAATAATCTTTCCTCTTTATAATATTAGTGTACAACTGTAGATTAACAACGACCCGCAGTTTCACGCGCGTAATATGTTAGAAATTTTTAGTATGTATTGATGTGTATGGGTCAAAGATGGCTAATTAAATAGTGGCATGACTTGGCAGACGCAATGTCTTGCCCCCTGATAAATATTAAGTGTTTCTGGTTATATATTTAAATAATGTAAATATTCATTAGTCAGATATTTACCATTAAATACATCAGTATTTGAAGTACAATAAAAATTCAATTCACTATAAACACTGGACTCTTCATATGGAACTCTTGTGGGTTTCATACCTCCTGTTTCTGGTGGAAATAATATCCATCTTTTCCTATAATAAAATGATATACAAAAAGATATTTAATTAAATAAAAACCGGTCATGTGCGAGTCCATTATTCTGTTTTTAGAAATACATCATCTATGAAAATTTCAACTGTCTAACTATCACGGAGATACAGCCTGGTGACAGACAGACAGACAAACGGACGGACGAATCCTAAGACGAATCACTGATCGTAAAAAAATACGGATCCGACCTATTTAATTACCGTCTTTTTAAACACTTTCGACAATCATGAAATTCGTGAATGAACCATAAAGAAATTTTCTTAAAATCCTAGTAATATTATAAATGTGATAGTTTGTGTGTCTGTCTGTAGCCTAGATATGTTTGTATCATAAAAACTACTGAAATGATTTTGATATGTGTAATATAGCTTTGAAAAGTTGGATAATCAGTTTGCTTAATTTTATTCTGATGGACAATTCTGATAGATGTAGGTAATCCAACCTCTTTGTTAATTTTAATTATGTTAAAATAACTATTAATAATTATTGAACGTCTGGTGCAGACATGTCTGTTGATACCTATTTTTTCCTATATTACTTCATTTGTAAACCTAACATCATAAAAACAAGGTCAATCTGATTTCTGATTTCTGAAATAAAATCACATGGAGCTTCTATTTTTAAAGTAAGATTTGCTACATTCTTTTTTATTTATATCTGTTACAAACAAATTATGATAAGTATATTCATGACGTTACATCTAATAATTTGGTTTTTGCAGGTGCTCCTCTACAAAACAATTTTATAAAAGTTTACAAGTAGGTAAAAAAGCATAATTTAAGTATACCTCGGGCAGCGAATCGAAGCGACCTCTGTGGTAAGGGGTATGCGCAGAACTCGATATTTATATGAAAATTGAGTTCTGCGTATACCCCTTCTACTTTCCATCAGAGGTCAACATTCGCTGCACTACGTTTAAGTAAAGTGTTTAACTTACTTTCCATATATCTGTGTTACAATATTAATGCCATAGGTGTCCTGGTGGGTAGGCGTGTGGGCCCCGGCACTGCCGATCCACAGGGTACTGTCTTTTGGACCCTTATCTCCATAACCAAACTGGTTCCAGGACACGGCCTATAAATATTATAGTAATTAGCTTAAAATATTTAGTTAGATAAAGTTTTAATAATTATCATATATTTTTCTTTCAAATTATGCTTATTTTATACTGATAATATAAAGAGGAAAGATTTCATTGCTTGTTTAAATGGAATAGGCTCAAAAACTACTGAACCGATTTTGATGAAACTTGGTATGAGGATACATTGATTCATTGGGAGTAACATAAACTACTTTTAATCCCGATATTCCTACGGGATCGGGAGTTACGCGACTGAAACTGCAAACTGCTAGTAATCTCATAGTTTTTTGTATACTCATCCAGATAAGTTGTGTGTCACTTTATATATGTGAAAAAATACTATTGGTTCATATTCACCTTTTTTATTTTTATATGCAGAATATTTCGTTTTCCAAATAAACAACATAAGTAAATTAAATTTATAAAACAAATTATTTTTGTTTGTAATGGAATAAAGACCCTATAACTACACTGCCGCCGTACCGAAAAGGGGCACAACTAACATTTTTTCAGAAATCGAGTTATATACATATTCGGAATCAGAATGAAAAGGCCAATCTGCCTGATTTTTTGTAGAATTTTAGGAATTATATATTAGAAGTTACAATAAGCTCATAGGGCACAACTCGTGACTTTTTTTGGTTTTATTACGTAAAAAGAGCACATCTGACTTAGAATACGTTAAAAAGTCACAAATGTATAGATGTGCCTTTTAAAATATTTCGTAATGTATAATTTTATTAATAGAAAAGGCACAGTTAGCGAAAGTTAAATGTTAAAGGCTTGTGTGGCAAATGCGCTTTTATAATTTAATATTTATGAAAACAACAGTTAACAATTATTTAAAAGTAAAGTCACAAGTGGCAATTTATGCCTTTACTACCAAACATCTATGAATCAGGGTGAAGCGCGGGGGTCGAGGTACGAAGTGTCTCTCGCCAGTTGTGCCTGACGTGTCACAGCGAACCCACGCTTGTCAGAATAAAAAGTAGCCTATATGTCAATCCGGGTCACCAACTACCTACCTACCAAGCTTCATCGCAATCGGTTCAGTAGTTTTAGCGTGAAGGAGTAACAAACAACATTGTCTGCACACACACACAAACTTTCAGCTTTATAATTATTAGTGAGATGAGATGAGATTCAGATCACTTTTTACTTGCATCTATTAGAATGAAAAGGCACATTTGAATAGATGTGCCTTTTCGTTACATCACTTCATATTTTACACACACATATTTAGAATGAAAGGTCACATTTGGTTACTTATTCCTTTTATACGTAAAAAATAATCTGCCAACTTAATTTTTGTGTTACATTGAAAGGGAAAATGTTGATTATTTAATAAATACAAACATAATAAAAAAATGTAATTCAAGAATCTTTAAGGAATCGTATAAATGCAACTATTTTCATTCATACAATTTCGAAAAATTAAATATTGTCTTATTTTTTCGCCGAAAACCAAGAAATATTTAAAACTCGATTTACTCCGATTTTACAAAATGTTAGTTGTGCCCCTTTTCGGTACGGCGGCAGTCACTTGACCAATTTTTATAATACTTGGTCTGAAGATACATTAAATCCTTGGAACAAGGGCTACTTTTTTAACTTGATATTCCCACAAAATGTAGAAACTGCAGTGCTGCTTAGTTTATTACCATTTTTTCTTATACTTATGCCCGAATACTAAAACGTTTACCTACAGGTTAGTGTGATATTAATGAGTTCTTTCCTCAAGATACAACAAACCAAGCTAACTTATAAATACCACTACCCAGGATTTGTTAGGCCAGTCACTACACTCTACATAGTATAAAATAAAGTCACTTTTCACCGTCCCTATGTCCCTATTTCCTTTTGTATGCTTAGATCTTTAAAACTACGCAACGGATTTTGATGCGGTTTTTTTAATAGATAGAGTGATTCAAGAGGAAGGTTTATATGTATAATACATGCATAATATAGCCGTGCGAAGCCAGAATGGGTCGCTAGTTAACTAATATATGTTCCAAGCAAAACCGCATCCTGAGGAGCTTGAATTGCTGATGCTGTATAAACCATCTAGATTAGATTGTAAAGGCCCTAAATATTATTATGTAACATACCTTATATAGCTCATTTTCAGCTGTAAACCACTCGTGGACATATTTATAATCAAAGTACATCCAGTCTTCACTCGAAGGTGCGGCGTCCACGAAATCAGTAAATGTTAAAGGCCGATCTTTGCACTTTCTCTCCCAACACGGTTCGTCGCTCAGAAAATCCTTTTTCATACACCGAAACGGTAGCTCCCTATCTCCGAACAGTGAACACCATTTCTCTAAATTCCACTGACATAATGACCAGTTACTTACGTATCCTCGAAGTACTACTGGAACACTAGTTTTTGTTATTAAATTACGTGTTATTTCTTCTGTAAGAGTCGACATTTGGCTAAAATAAGCTAAAATTAAACTTGGAGGCGGCTAGTCACGCTACAGCAGTATGCTATAGTTGTCTGTATTCTCTTAGAACAGCGTTCGCACGCCTCGCTTCACGCTGATCGTATTCAACGGGAAAAAATAGTTAAAGAATTATTTTATTCATTTGCGAAGTTTTCGTGAGCGCGTGAGGAAAGTCAAAAAGAAAATAAACAAACATCTGGCTGTAAGGCTGACATTTTGACAGCTGACTTTTGTGACATTTACGAATTCAGGCGTATCCACACGATCAAGAAAAGACAAAAAGAGGTTGAAAAGACCGGTATTTGAATGGTTGATTTCATGTTTTACCTGTGGTAAGTGCTGATGACAGATGTCAGAAAAGTGACAGAAATGTGGTAGAGCCAACATAACAAAATAAACTAATAATTATTGTCTTTTCTTTTACATGCATTTGTATTTGTGTTTTGTGCACTTTATCAGCTTAGCTTATAATCTTATCATAAAAATGCAGTGATTATAATAAATAAAGTAGGTATACATCATATCGCTATTAAAACCTGCATACTATCTTGAGTCGCTCAGTATATTATCATAATTTACAAGTTAAAAATCAATTACAAAGCTTCTAACCTATCTAACCATTAAATTTTGTACTATCATACCCAAATGTAAGAGCTGAAAGAACATGGAGCCCGATGTTGTATCTTCATTTTTCCCAACTTCATCTGATACACCTGAAAAATCAGACAACAAAGATTTAAGTGATGATTTCTTACATCTCATTGATGAATTGAATTCTTCCCTCGAACAACTCCAACTACCTGAAAGTGTGAAATGTGTCTATAATCCTACAATATATGCCCGGCATACGTTTGAGATGTATGTGAGAAAATACTGCAATAATAAAAAGAAAATTATGTACTTTGGAATGAACCCTGGTCCCTGGGGTATGTCTCAAACAGGAGTAAGATATTTTAGTTTCTCAACATTATATATATTGCATGGTTTAGGCGCTATTATTCCAATGGTAAATTAGATCAATTGTGCCTAAACATAAGTGAACCCAATCAAATTAAAATCCTACTTGAATTAAAAAAAAAACCTTTGCCTAAAGTGATTATATTCTAATATTTTTCCATAAATTAAGGTCCCGTTTGGTGAAATTAGCTCTGTAAGAGATTGGCTACAAATAGAAGGTCCAGTTGACAGGCCTCCAAAGGAAGTACCAGCTCGGCCGGTCAAAGGGTTTGATTGTACCAGGACAGAAGTAAGTTATTAACAAAAAATATAAAAGAAATGAACTGCGATAATATTCCTAACTAAGTACAAGAAAATAGTTGTTAATAAATGTATGAACAAAGAAAGTATTGTAAATATATTTTGAAGTATTAGCTCTTAACGGTTTTATCCATGTAAGTCCCGAACGCATGAATATCGGGATAAAAAGAAGCATATGTTACTTCCAATGAATCTCATACTAAGTTTCATCAAAATTGTACTAGTTGTTTTGGAGCTTATTTGAAAATAAATCTTTCCTCTTTATATTATTAGTATAAAGTATAGATAATAATAATAAAGTATAGATCAATGAAGATAATATCATATTAATAATTACTTGCTAGATAAGAACTGAAGTACTGATAAGTATTGAATTAAATTAAACAAATAGAACATAATATAGTTAGTAATAATAAGTATATAATTAGTTGCAATATATAGTTTTTATTATTCTAGGTGAGTGGTAAAAGGTTTTGGGGCATATTCAAAGATTTGTGTAAAACACCAGAAAAGTTTTTTGAAACAAGTTTTGTATACAATTATTTGCCACAACAGTGGCTTAAGAGTAATGGGTGTAATATTACACCTGGAGATTTTAAGGTGTGTAAAATAGTTATTTATAATATTTTATTAAAGACAAATTAGTCCTTTTTACATCATCTGAATTGGTTTTCAATAAATTTCAGACCACTGAAATGAAAGAACTATATGAGATATGTGATCCAATCTTTAGCAAAACTCTTGAACTTTATGAGGTTGAAAAAATTGTTGCTATTGGCAAATTCTGTGAGACAACAGCGCAAAGAGTATTGAAAAAACATTTATCTTCAAGAAATATAGAGGTCAGTTAAAATAAAAAAAATTAAATATATTTATCCACAAGAAACCCACTCCTTTCATAATTCTAGTCCATCTAACTAAAGGTTTCCTGAAAGTGAATCACTATTAGCAATAAGGCTGCCTATTGTACTTTAGGACCAAATATGTAATTTCTTATTTGGTACAATAGCATGTACCTACTTATCTATCAATCTAAGAAACTAATATTTGATTATTCATTTTAGGTACTGTACATGCCCCACCCAAGCCCTCGAGCTGTAAACAACAATAATTGGCAACAAAAAGCATTTGAATGGTTAGAAAACCATAACTTGTTGAAATATTACACATAAGTAAATCATATATCAATAGAAGTGATTTAATAAATAATTAATTATGATTGAATTAATGCAAAGAGCTCTTGAATTAGCTGAAGAAGCCCTCGCTGCACAAGAAGTGCCAGTCGGATGCATTTTCACATTTGAAGGCAAAATTATTGCAGAATCCAGAAACACTGTTAATGAAACTCACAATCCTACAAGACATGCTGAGATTAACTGTATAGATATCGTATTAGATTATTGCAAATCAAACAGTATTGATTATGTCAGTTATTTACAAAATATAGAAGTGTATGTTACTGTCGAACCCTGTATAATGTGTGCAGCAGCTCTTAACAATTTAAAAGTGAAGAAAGTAGTGTATGGATGTGCCAATGATAGATTTGGAGGGAAAACTGTATTAGATGTGAGCAAGTTTTATGACAACACTTATTCACTAATTGGTAATGTGTTAGCAGATGAAGCAATGGCACTACTTAAACAATTTTATAAAGGATCTAATCCCAATGCACCTGATTCAAAGGTAAAAAAGGATAAAGTTTAATTGTCTGTATATTATTAATACTATTAATTAATAAGTAAAATATTATATTATAAGATGTTTTTTATTGAATATTGAACACTAGTCAGAATGTAGAATGTGTCTTTGAGTGAAGGAAACAATTTTTATGTAGGTATTTCTATAGCATATAGGTATATTTCTTTTAAATCAAAAGTCTTATAATATATTAAACCTAATGCAATCCCTGTTAAAATAACAATAATTATAATAAAACAAAACTAGACTTACAATTTGGTCTCAAATTTAGAAAAACACATCAAGGTCAACAATAAAATCATTAGGTAAATTACATTCTAAAAGTTTTTAACATTTTTGCTTAAAAATCTAATAAGAATAAAGATAAAACTATAAACTAAACACCTGTATCAATGTCACTGCTGTGATATTTAGGTACAGTTTCATATTACATCAATGACAACACTGAATTTCTAACAGATTCAAAGGTACTCTTAGATCAATGCGTAAAAGACAAGTAGAGAAACTCCTAGCTCGTAAACAAGTCAAAATAATACCTAGTCTAATTAATAACAGGGAGTGTGGCACAATCATATTTTATCTGCAATCTAGTCTACTGATTGTCATAGGTACTAAATGGGTGACATGCTATTTTGTAGAATTGTTTGGCTAGGATAATTATTACACAATAAATATTTTTTTTGCATATATTATTATAGATTTGGGCTATACCTACAAAATATTGCTAGGAGAGACTTCTTATTTGACATTAAATTTAAAATATTTCAATATTTTTAACATTGACAGTGCACAGCAGGCAAGAAACTTAAATGCAAAATTAAAGTTTATAAGTATTCATTAACATTTAAAAAGACCTAAAAAATCAAGTGATTATGAATATTACATTATAGAATAATAAATAGATGTATTTATTATACGAGTGACAAAAATATATTAAGTTAGTTTGCAGCTAGACTGAATAAGTAGCAAATAACAAGTAGGTAAAATGTGAAAATATCACTGATTTTCTAGGAATTATTCCTATTGTCTAAAAATGTATAGTAAAAGCTTATATTGTTGATAAAATACTAACTTCTGTGATGTAGTGGTTTAGGCAGAGTTGGTCAAATTGTCATACAATTATTAAAAAATAATCAATTTACAGTTGGTCTAATTAGAACTTAATATATTTTAGTGCAATATTTTGTTCACTTTTTTGGCCATAAAATGGACCATAAATTGCCAATACAAGAAAATAAGACCATCTGTACCTAAATGTTATGGTGCATATAGGGATGTAATTCTATGGTAAATAATTAAATTAAATTCATAAAAACTAATTGGGGCTATGGAAGCCATTGACCAATGGAGGCTCCATATCTAACTCATCAGTCTCTGCATTTTGGCCATTTAAATGAACACCATTCTGAACACTAATATCAGCACTTTGATTCTGTGGAACTCCATCAATGTCTGTGTTATTATCACTGGAACTCGAGTCACTGTCAGAAGTTGATGAGCTATCACTCTCAGAGTCCTCACTAGATGATGTCTGAGACCTTTGGTGCAAGTGTTCATTTTCGAGTCTCAGCTTTTCATTTGTTAGCTGAAGTTCACGGATTTGGTCCTCTTGCTGCTTCACGTGCTGGACCAGATCAGTGTATGATGGTTCATCAACTGCACTCGACTCGATCGATGTTCCAGAAGTGTCTTTATCTGTCATCATACTATCCTTATCTGTTATGGATGTGTCTTTATCCGCTACCCCATCTTCCTCGATACATTTAGTTTTAGATCTTTCAGTCCGTTTAACCAGATTATCGTATTTCGCTTCAAGAAGTAGATATTCCTGAATGAGTTCATTTTTAGACATGTTCGACAACCTTTCACTTTGTGCGTCTTCATAAACGCTGGAGAATTCCTTTGTTAGGTATTCTTCTTCATCTTCAGGCAAGGAATAGAAATAATTGTCTTCAGAATCGATGCTGAAACTCGAATCGCGAGTACGGGCAGACGGTGTTCGCATTTGAAAAGCATTTTCTGGCTCTGGTTTATGAATCTCCATCAAAAACTGGTTGTTGTTGAAAGGTGCATGTGTTTTAGACAGGACAATCTTACGAAAGCGGTTATTTCTCTTGGTTTTATCGTAGGATATCCTTCGATCTTGCCAAGGTATCTTTGAGAACGGTATCATAAGTTTGCGTTTAGATTTCCCGCGCCTTCTCTTCTTTCTCACATTTCCATCCAATGGTTTCGATAATCCAACTTTAGAGGGCGCTTCGGACACTTGTAATCGCGTCGGATCGCCATCTTTTGCAACTTCAACATTATTTTCTTCCATTTTATCACGAATTCAACCTTTTCTGCACAAAATAATTTTATCACACACAAAATTCACAGTTATAGATTACTTTCGTAGCCCAAATTTATAGCTTGTACGTTAATTACAATAATAACAAGGTACTGAAAGCAGAGCACAATCCGCCATCTTTTGTGTAAAAAAATCGGTTGGTCGTCAATCGGTCGGTCGGACGGAGGAAAAAATCGGAAGAACACAAAAAACAACAAAACTATTCCAGAATGTTGCCAGTCGTACTCATAAGTCGTACTTGAGTAAAACGGTGGATGGCAGAGATAAAACTAAATTCGTGTAAACGCATTTTAACCGAAAAATGTGGGAGGTGAATGAATGATATGAATGAAAGGTATTTTTCTGTGGAATTTGTAGTTGTCACCACGGTGTCACTGTCATTGTGAAGTTTGTTGTGTTGTGATCCCGAAGATTTAGCAAAATAAAAATAATAAAAATTGGAAAAACTTGGTTTCTCATTTACTCTAATTATTCTACAATTACAAAACAATGGCAGACGATATTGTGTTCGATTTATTGCATTCTGAAATCATAAATCATGTTCTGGACCAATCTAAGGATAATGTTGATAAAAAGGTAGAGACACCCTATTTCATTTACATCCATTTGAAGTGTAACCTGTGCCACGTATAACCGTACTGTTTTCTTCTAGGAAGTTGATCTATCGGCTGTTGAATACATCGGTTTCGCTGCCGGCTACAAAATAATGGAAAGATTAACCAGAGAATGGCCCAGATTCAAAGATGAGTTAGACACCATGAAATTCATTTGCACAGATTTTTGGACTTGTATATACAAGAAACAGATCGATAACTTGAGGACAAACCATCAGGGAGTTTATGTGTTGCAGGATAATGCTTTTCGTTTTCTTACAAATTTCTCAAACGGACATCAGTATTTAGAATATGCACCCAGGGTAAGAACAGGCACATTTAAAAAAAAAGTTTAGTTATTCTATTATATCCACAGAGGAATGTCTAATTTATGGTATCTTCATGTCCAACATAATATGCGTATAGAAAAACCCAGACCTGAACAAATATTTGTACACAAAAGCAAATATTTATCTGTACTCAAATAATTGTTCGACGGCAGGAATTTAAACCACAACCTTCTGCATTGTAGGCAGGTGTTTGCCCACTGCAAAGGTTGTTGTGTATGTATTTTTAATTTATCTGACAAAAACATAATCATATAATATTTTTGTTTCAGTATGTGGCATACACATGTGGGCTAATACGAGGTGGTTTAGCAAACCTATGTATAAACAGTGTTGTTACTGCTGAAGTACAATCTATGCCATCATGTAAATTCCATATTCAAGTTCAACGGACATAGAAATATATTAACCGGTTAAATAATATATTAGTGTAAGTTTATTAATGTATTAGTTTTATTATCTGCTACTTTACTGTTTTAGTTATTATTATAAAGGATTAAAAATAAGTAATTAAAACTTGTTAAAATGTTATTGTTTTCTTGTAATATTTAATTTCGACACAATTATATTCTAAATAAGCACCTAAAGTCTTATCTTCTCTTATATCTTCTTCTGATATCCTAATCCCAACTTTAATAATATGATAAATCTGAAAGTTCGTTTATTTGTTCCCTCTTCATGATTAAACAGCTGGACTTGGGCATACTGGACTTGGGTTACAACTTGTAACTAATGTCATTGTGTCTCCAAAGAAATAAATCTTTAACATACGAGTTGGAATTAAGGACATCTTCCTTTTTTCGAAGTTGGTAATAGGCTCCCGTTTGTCATGGTCACAGAACACTGGTCATGGTAGAATTTTTCTATTGAGAGACCATGACAAATTCTCCAACAATGTACCAAACACCCTGTGGAGAAAGGCGAGTGCCACAGAGTGTATCAACTCAATAAGGTGGGATTTGATTGGTTGATAGTACTTCATTCTTAAAACATGAATGTTGCCAACTTTTTAGTTTTACACAAATATTTAAATTTTTCATCACTAACAATCCATCCAAAAAAATAGTTGTGTTTTATTAATATTACTTGCTGAGCCCTGCAATTAAATAATGACCTGCGATGGAAAGTTGTATTATGTACAATCCAACAAAATGAGTGTTTTACTACTCAATGAATATATTATAATACTTGGTGTAGAAAACTTTTTTGTAACTAAATTTAACTTTTACTAAGTTGTATAGTGGCAACACTTGATGCTCCACACGTTTGTGTTCGCGCTCTTTTGCTCTTTTTTTCATTCGCTCATTGTGTAAAAAACATTTTAGAAAATGGCTTCCGAGGAGTTGGTGACTGAGCAATTTCAATTTTTAGGTATTGAAGTAGAAAAAGAAGTTTTATCAAAATGTAAGTAAGCTATTCATAACTATGCTTGAAATACGTTCAAATTCATATATATCCAGAGTTGGATTTATCGTTTATAAACTTTGAATAAAGTTTTACCGCTACGGAACGAATGTTCAAGGTTGTTTCTTTCATTATTCACTTTTTTTACAAGGCGTAAGTTTGTGCGAGGAATACAATGTCGACGCGGAATCTTTCACCGAACAATGGATGGCGTTTAGCTTGAATCATTTGAACGGCGCTTCGCCTACATTGGATAATTTAGATGGGTTTGCGAGAAAGGAATTTTCCAAGCGGGCGGCTAATCGAGTGTGCGCGCCCGATAGAGAGAAACAACGCGCTGTCGGCGCCGGCGCAGGATTAACGGTTTACGGAGCACCTGTTGCACCTCAGTATCCTTTTACCATGTCTACACTAAATATATTACCATGTGTTGTTTAATTGAATCAAATTGTGTTAATTTTGTACGCACAGAAATGACTGGTGTTGAAATCTGGTGTACAATGACCTAATGAATATGAAATAACATCCTTAATAATTCTGTTCAGACCTGAAAATGAAGTGTTTTCAAATTACATGGCGACCACTCCTAAGGTAAGTCCAGTTACATAGTTTGGTTAATACATTCCCACAGGCAGGTGTAAAGTTTATCAAGAAAGAAGAAGTCTGTCTTGCATTTGATGAGTGTACGTCTGGAGTTACAGTATAAGTCTGTGACTAGATCTACACTCATTGAATGCTTACAGAAAAACCGACGGCAGCTTTTACAATGGGCTCAGAATTAATGCAGAAAGTCTACAATAACCACATATTATTCAGGGCCAATATAGCATAGGAATGGGGATGACATAGGGATCTCCTTTCTACCATTAGAGAATCATGCAAACTAGTATCTGCTACTTTAAACATGGAGCATTATAATATCTAAAGTTAACTCTTAGCTCCAAAGTTTTAATGCTCACTCATGTCTATAATCAACTTTGGTGGTATATTTATTTGCATTGCGAATGTAAGGAATCAGCTTTTATTTTTAAGTCAGAGTTTGACTTTTTAAATGTTTCCTGCTCAATTACTGACAACAACCGCAGCAGCATTGACTTTGTTTAAGTCTTCCAAAGTTGATATCACGGCATGAAGGGCATTTAGCAGTTTACTCATAGACTAGCTTTTACCCATGACTTCATCTGCTTTAGGAGTTTTTCAAAATCCTTTCTTAATGGATGCCTACGTGTGTGTTCATCCATCAGTCATTCAGGACAAACCATTTTAAATGTATAGATTACAATGGTATCCCACATTTGTATTGTTTTTCGCCAATGCGCCTCATTTACAGGTCTTAAGTCTTCATTGAATAGCTATCATCGCAAGCAAGGAGTCTTTATATAATACTTGATGATAATTGTGGGCGAGTATGCTTCTGGTGCATGTTCTGAACCTTCATGACTAGATCCATACTCGTCTGCAGCCATCAACTATTGCCACAAATCACTTCAACAGAGCGGGATGAAGAAATATCTAGATAGAACATTAACTTAGGACCTAGAGAAGATATTTTAATTCCAATATTACCAGTGGATCATGCTGGTGAACTAAAGGACTGCTAGTAATTAAGTCACACAAGAAAATAGCTAAAACCTTAATCAAAGACATACTAAAATATTCAAAAATTGAACAACTAGCAGCACCACTCCTGACTCCATTGAAATATAGGAATATTATGTAGCTTATGTTACTCCCAAGGATTGAATGTATCTTTATACCAAGTATCATCAAAATAGGGCAAGTAGTTTCATAGTCTATTCATTACAAACAAACAAAAAAATATTTCTTCTTTATATTAGGGTAGACTAACACGAAAACAGATTGATTCCCTTTTTGGCTACAATCATTTTGTTAGATCATTATTCTTTATCTATAGTATAGTTCAAATTATATTTCAAGATCAAGCAGTTTCGCCTGATCATGATGTCTGTTTTGTAAATAATATTAAATGCAAACATTCAGGTAATTGGAAATAGGAGTAAAATTGTCTATAGCATATACCTAACTGACTTACCTAACAATAGTACCTATTCATTGATAAGTAAATTGATATTTTCAGAGGGTAAAGGTTGAAGTTGATTCTGGTAATCAAACTGAATTATGTCCGGCCACATACTCTCCCACTATGTAAGTACTAAAGAATATGGGATTTTATACTATACTAGCTTTTGCCCGCGACTTCGTCCGCGTAAGTAAAAAATGCTTCTAATAGGATTGGACCAAGGAATCACACTGTCCCATACAAACTTTGCCCCCCCTTTTTCACCCCTTAAGGGGTAAATTTTCGGAAAATTGTTTATCGGATGTTCCAAGTTTCATTTCTCTACGAACAGCGGTTTAGGCTGTGCGTTGATCCGTCAGTCAATCAGGACAAAGCATTTTATATGTATAGACTAGCGACCCGCTCCGGCATCGCACGACTATATTATACATGTATTATACAAAGAAACCTTCCTTTTGAATCATTCTATTTAAATAAACCGCATCAAAATCCGTTGCATAGTTTTAAAGATCTAAGCATACCTACATAGGGACAGACAGCCGGAAGTGACTTTGTTTTATACTATGTAGTGACTAGCAGCGCTTCACGGTATAACCCGCGTAACTCTCGATCCCGTGGGAATATCGGGATAAAAAGTAGCCTATGTTTTTTCCCAATTAATAATTAATGTATCCTCATACCAAGTTGCATCAAAATCGGTTCAGTAGTTTCGGAGCCGATTCGTAACAACAAAAAAATATTTCCTCTGTATTATATTAGTGTAGATAACATGGTTATTTTCACTACACACATTTACAACAAGACTGTCTCAATCTTGTGAAAATGGAGCTACACAAAATATACATGTTACCTGAATATCCCGTTATGAACGCTAAAGAATACTCCCAAAATTAACCTTGTTTTTGGGAAGTCTTATTATACAATTTAATTAATTAAATATTAAATTAAATAATTTAATTTCAATTTAAGAAATAAGGGTGAACTTACCGTGCCCGGTAGCAGGCTCCGGAAAATAAACAGGTCGTTTAATAGTACATGTGTGCTCTATTATAATAAATTACCTAAAGATGTATATGACATGTCCATTAACAGGTTCAAAACTTTTATAAAGCATAGATTGTGCAGTAAGGCATACTATGATACTTCGTCTTATCTTAATGATAAGAACCCATGGACATGACTTTAGTTGCTCCATTTCAAATAATACTTTCAAATACTGTAATATTGACCATTGTGAGCGTGACCACATGAAAAAAAAAAACCCCATGAGTTTCTTGTGCCTTCTTCTCATTGGTGGGCGCGTTCCGAAGGCACACATCCTAACTTAGTTTTTAAGACGTTTTTATGTGGTCCTGTATACTTTTAAGTATTAAGTATCCAAAGAAAATAAAGATATTTGATTTGATTTGATACCTATTATCTGTTTTTTAATATCAGTCTAAAATAAATTAAAATGTCAAAGATTTGGTTAAAGTAACAATTTTCATGACATGTGATAGTAATAATGGCCTTTACATTCTTCTTCTCGTATAGTAGTGTGGCTCACCTATTGTTAAGAGTTTTCAGATCGTCCTAAGGCCTCTAACTTGACCTAACGTCTGCTACTAGAGGTAGCAGCCGGGACCAAACGGCATAACGTGCTTGGGGCTCACGAAAACACATATTTGCCACACTACTAATTGGCCACCATTCGAAGTAATGACCGCGCCAGGCATCGCTTTACCCGCACGACCGTAAACGATCAGCGAGGGTCGCGTCGCTTAGCTGTGAGCCTCCTCGGCCTTTACATTCTAATGTAAATTATTTATACAGAGCGCGAGCAAGTTTAAACCCTGCTTTTCAGGGCGCAGCCTGTAGTGCTTAGTACCTACATGTATTAGATGAATAGGCCTTCCAAAACCTATACTAAACTGTTTTAGTCGTCCAGTGCCAACTATGCCACGATCGCGATGTTTTCCTATACTTAATACTAATTGAATTGAAATAAAAGATAGTGCTCTCCAGACGACTCTTGTCATTACAAGTACAAAATAAAGTCGCTTTCCGCTGTCTGTATTCGTATGCTTAGATCTTTAAAACTACGCATCGGATTTTGATGCGGTTTTTTTAAATAGATAGTGATTCAAGAGAAAGGTGTTGGTATATAAAACAAAACTACCACGCGTACGAAGTCGC
Source organism: Idaea aversata (assembly GCA_907269075.1). Taxonomy (NCBI): domain Eukaryota; kingdom Metazoa; phylum Arthropoda; class Insecta; order Lepidoptera; family Geometridae; genus Idaea; species Idaea aversata. The sequence continues at coordinate 6,648,833 of OU026100.1, forward strand.
GGGCAACAGCTAGTTTATACTTAAAACTATAGAAAATATTTCTTTAAACTCAAGCTTCTTCTATGAACTCAACAGTTTTTTTTTCGTAACTTCCAGAGCATCAGCGAAATACGCCTCAAGAACCAACGCCGGCACAGTTCTCCACTCATATGGAGATGAACTATTACTAAAAAACATAACAGATGTAAATGCTGTTAATAATGTATTGAATCTAAAAATACAACAAGTCCCTAATGACGATGGCGATGTTTATAACAAAGCTAGGTAAAGATAATCCCACAAATATTATAGGTATGAGCAAAGTATATACGCCTTGTTTTTTTCTGGCCATATTTTAGCTAAAGACAATGAATTATTGTACACCAACCTTTCTCATGCCATTCATTGATAAAAAAAAACGGTATGGAAATCCGTTCAGTTTTTGAGTTTATCGCAGAAGTGGCGCAGGCTTTCACTTCTAACAATATGTAGTGAAATGATTGGCGCTCTTTATACTAATAACTACTGAATCAATTTTCCATGGATACCTACTGGACTCCTAGAATAACATATCTCTATATACTTTTCCTCCCGATATTCATAATTCATTTATTCATTCATAAACATGGGTACAATGATGTTAGATGGTAATATATAAGTTCGGCCATGTTTCACCCTATTGGCACATGAATACAGAATATAGTCTTTTTTAAAATAATCAAAATAGAATGTCAAAAGATAATAATCTATCTATCTATCTATAATATAAAAATCAATTGCTGTTCGTTAGTCTGGCTAAAACTCGAGAACGGCTGGACCGATTTGGCCAATTCTTTTTTTGTTGTGTTTGTTGTAGTCCAGGGAAGGTTTAAACGGTGAGAATTTTAAGATCGGACTTACGCGGGTGAAACCGCGGGGCGCAGCTAGTAAAAAATAAAAGTTAAAATACAATGTCAGAATTAAATTTTATCATTTAAAAAGTCGTCCACCGAATAATATACCTTATTAATTAAAAAATCGTTTAAAACATGCAAAAATTCCATAATGTTTTGATCTCTTATAGATGACGGTAGTTTATTATAAATAGTAGGTGACATACAGAGAACACTAGTGCCGAGATGACGTGTAAGCGACATTGTATCGGAGCGTATTAAACCCTGTCTCCGATGCCCTTTCGGATATACATAAGTGAATATTTTCTTTCACAAATTTAGCTACTTCATATATGTATATATAAGGCTGGAAAAGTTAAAATTCTTAAATTTTTAAAATATATCTACGGGATCGAGGCTTCTTCAAGGTAGGAAACTGCCGCGCCGCGCCATGTGCAATTGATACTTAATAACTTCTTTGTTGTTTCGAACTCACCAGATTAGACGCGAGCGCAGACGATGCGCATTTTTGTCCGTTAAAAATGTTTAAAAAAAGCCGGTACTTATGCTGTTTTTAAGTTATCGCTGAGATATGCATACTTACAAAGAATTGATTAACCACTAGTTAGCTAAGCAGCTTTCCTGCGTTCATAATGGCAGGATCTTTTCAGCGAATCAAACTTGTTTAATTTATTGATATGATTTTCTAGGTTCGGTTTTGAACTTCTACATGAGAAAGCAAGCATATTCGACAGTCACATACAGTATGTATCGCAATACATTATGAGAAAAGCTGGAATCACCGAATCAACTTCTGTTAGACAGAAATCACAGGTAAATGAATAAAAAAATGCCCGTGGTTCGATTGATAGAAAGAACCACAGTCAAAAAATTGCCTATGGATCGACCAGTAGATCTCCACGATCGGAACACGGGCAATAAACGACTAATATATAATAATCTCCGAGGTTTCACCCGCGTAGCGCTGCGATCGGGATCAAAAGTAGCCTATACCCTTCCTTGATAAATGGACTATCCAACGCAAAAATATTTTTTCAGTTCAAACCAGTAGTTCCTGAGATTAGCGCGTTCAAACAAACAAACAAACTCTTCAGCTTTATAATATTAGTAACGACCCGCCCCGGCTTCGCACGGCTATATTATGCATGTATTAAACATATAAACCTTCCTTGAATCGCTCTATCTATTAAAAAAAACCGCATCAAAATCCGTTGCGCAGTTTTAAAGATTTAAGCATACAAAGGGACATAAGGACAGAGAAAGCGACTTTGTTTAATACTATGTAGTGAAGATTTACTCAATAAATTGAAGGGTTCATTTTATTTGATATTTTCGTCTGAATCTTTTAGACAGATGTAACAGTAGCCGGCCGTATAGAGTGCGATGCTGATGCACGCCTGAATTCGAAATGCGTGGTCCTTCAAGGCACATGGGAGCAGTCACTCAGCCAGTCCGTTCCAGTTGATATCGACAGGTATGTCGTGTCATATATTAGTGTAATAAATACAGTGAAAATTAAATTAAATGTAGTCTCGGAAGTTAGCCATAAGGTGCAAAATTTAAGAAGCACATCTTTCCTCAAGGGATAGCATTGGCTTCGGATATGAGACGCGAGTTAGCGAGCTACATGATAGAGAAACCCGACCCATGGGGTTAGGTTTATCTATCTTTGTCCTCATCTTATCCTGTTGGATAAGACGAGGACAAATAAGAAAGAAAGAAAACATTTTGAGTACAAACACAGGAAGGAAGAAATGAACATGGCTAAGATTTTTTTTATAAAAAACAGAAACCCGACCCCTGGGGTTAGGTTTGTCTATCTTTGTCCTCGTCTTATCCAACGGGATAAGATGAGGACAAAGAAAGAAAACATTTATTGAGTACAAACACAGGAAGGAAGAAATGAACATGACAAAATTTTCTTTTTTTTATAAAAAACAGAAAAGTGACATAAAAGGAAATGACAGACAGACAGAAAGTAATCTTATAGGGTTCATTTTTTACCTTTTGAGGTACAGAACCCTAAAAAAACATAAAAGAGGAGTCGTGTGCGGACCCAAATTTGTCGACCTCAGCGAAAAGCGCTGGTCTTCCAGCCAGACCCCGCCCAGACCAAGAAGAAGAAGACCCAAATCGCTCTCACCGCGAGTTTCTATGCAACAAAGACTCACTTGCAGCTAACTGCAGCGCTATATTAATAAAGTTTAGAGTTAAATCTATCTTGTTTTATCTATTTATGTATTATTTTATCTCGTACAGTTTGAAGCAATACGCTCTGTTCCCCGGACAAGTGGTAGTTATGCGCGGAGTGAATCCTAAAGGTGATCGGTTCATAGCGCAGGAAGTTTACAGTGACGCCTCGCTGCTAACACCCGACCATAATCACGATATTACGAACACTTTGACTGGTAAGTTCAACTCAAACCTATTAATGATGGATAAGAGACAGCCCCTCTAGCATGTGCAGCACGATATAGCGATTTATCGACAAAAACTGTCAAAATATGCTATATAACGCCGCCATGTTGAATTTTTATCTAAACAGCGAGCATGGCCCGTGTGTGATGTCACGTGTTACGGTATGATAAGATAGACAAAAGAGCGAGCACGACAGTCTCTTATTTATCGAAAGGTCGAGCATGACCGACTAATTGTCGATAAAAAACGTGAAAAGTATCGATTTTTGACATTAAGGCGCGTTATTTTATCGACAACGTTTGGAGGGTGTGATAAATTTATCAAGATTATTTAGCTTAACAAATATTAACTTAAATCCATTATTAGACTAGAATGTTAGAAATATTATAATGATTTTTGTGTAAATGTTCATAATAAATACAGAAAATGTACCTACCTACTTGTAGGTATAACTAAACTAAAAAGATTCTATTCCATTCGTTTTTTTTTATATTATAATTAATTAAAGCTTCGCAGTGTGCATTATATCCAGTGTCGATTTACTATTTTCGCACTGTCACGAAATTAAATTAAATTTAACTCGATTATTACAAAGTTTTGCTAAAATAAAAATCAGCGCGCCATGTTGCTCTCGCGTTCCAAAACGCGATTTACACGAAAACGCCAACACTCAAACACGATGATAGCACGATTTCAAAATATAAACATTGAAGAAAATCTTGTTTGATCGTTCTGTCAACAAAGATGTGTCAAATTCAGTCACAGATTGCGTTAAAGTTGCAAAAAAAGAAGAAAAGAATGAATGGTTAACGTTATTAAATTGGCAGCATTGAAATTCATATCAAGTGGATGTGACGTATTTATCATCTCATATTGCGTGATATTATTTTAACATATCATATCGCTCCATTTGTCATACTCGCGAAATCGATAATTATTTAGGTGATCCACACCTAAATAATTATCGATTTCGCGATAATACGTTATCTTTTATCATATCATATCACGAACAGCCATGCTAGCTAGGCAGAGCACAGGATCCATTTTCTTGTACCATTTATCTCCATTTCCAGGCACAATGTCGCTTATTATCGCCGCCGGCCCTTACACGACATCAGAGAACGTATCATACGAGCCATTAAAGGACCTCGTCTCGTACATAAACACGCATAAACCCCACGTAGTCATACTGACAGGTCCGTTCATGGACGCTGAACATTCCAAGATTAAAGACAACACCATGGCGGAGACTTACAAGACGTTCTTTGATAAATTATTAGATAGTTTGGGTGAATTGAATAATACGTGGTAAGGAAAAATCAAATTTTTCTAATATTATAAATGTGAAAGTGTTGTCTACACATAGACCTTATACCTAAGTGTACCCAAACGCACACAAACCAACGACCGAACGAGCAGCTACTGTGCCCCTAGCCTGCGCCTGCGCTGCCGCCGCAGCCTCGCCATCTTTACAATACTTCTAACTTTGTCCTCGCACCACGATCACGTCGCGTCGTACCTACCTACTTGTACTTATATGCGGGCTGTTTTTCCGCAATTAGTCCCTTTTTATTTGGGTCCTTTTTGCGTGAGGATGGAGTAGGCTTGCCCAGCACTATACTGCCATATCAGCTTAGTCGACCATGTCCAGAGGAGAGAACTTGTCATTGATACTTCTGGAGCCAACTAAGCCGCGGGTTTCATCACGATGTTTTCCTTCACCGTAAGAGCAATGTCAATTAGCGCACATAACTTTTTCTTAAGAAAAATTCATCGGTGCACTGCCGGCCGGGATTTAAACCCACGACCTTCAGAATGAAAGTCGTGGTATCTACCACTAAGCCAACACCGCTCTTGTACCTACCTATATAACTACCTAATCGAAGTATACAGTCCACTGCCTTTTAATTGGATAGGGCTTAGTTGGGGATCCTACAGTGTATTTTCTTCCTTTGTCACGATCAAAAAGCTCAACCGATTTGAATTAAAATTAGCACAGAGGTTGGCTATATTAAGAAATAGGATAGGTACAGTATGCGTCATAAGTAGCAGCTTGCTACAATAATACTATCAACAAGTATTAGACTTACGACCTTTTTCTAATAAACGTTACACACAAACATAAACACTTGAATTAATAGTAAGTACTCAGTGTGATTATTATTTTCAACCGACGTGGGTTCGATCCACAGGTTACGTTGTTATAATGTTCAAATAGTGCTGCACAGGATTGTAAGCGTTACGGTGGCAGTGTACTTTTGAGCGTCGATTGTACGCACTTCGGTACCCGCATGGAATTTAATGCAAAAAAAGTTACGAGTTCTTGATTTTGCCCATTCTTCTGGCTTATGGCAGCTATGGCCTCCCCAATTCCACATTTATTTAAGCTCTGTTTTATTATTTCAGCCCATGCACAAAAATCTACATAGCCTCTAACATAAAGGACGCATTCCACGTGAACATTTACCCGACACCGCCATATTCGAGCCGCCGGAAACATCCGAACATCCAATTCATTGCAGATCCAAGCACATTGAATATCAATGGAGTTGTTATAGGAGTTACTAGTACTGATGTCCTTATGCACCTCAGCCAAGAGGAAATATCTTTGTGAGTAGAGAACTTGTTTGTTTTTAGGGTTGTGGACCCAAAGGGTAAAAATGGAACCCTGTTACTAAGACTTCCACTGTCTGTCCGTCTGTTTATCTTTCACCAGGCTGTATATCATGAACCATGATAGCTAGACAGTTTAAATTTTCACCGTTGCCACTATATCAACAAATACTAAAAACAGAAAAAATAAATTTTAAATTGGGCTCCCATACAGTATGACTCGCACTTGACCGGTTTTTTATACTCGTATGATACTCTAGCAGCAGTGCTTGGTTACACCCGCGTAGGTCCAAACTACAATTGGCTTCTGCAAGCGGGAACTACCGGACATATGATTCTAGCATGACTGTCCTGAATTTAGTAGCTAGCGCGACTTTGTGTACGTATAAACAGGAAGAGAATCTCAGTGCCTAACTTCAGAGTTGTCCTTAACAATAACTATAAGGTACTATTTCTAGTCTCTCTTCAGACTTATTTTTCTACTTACTTCTTTTTATTTTTAGAGGATCAGGCAGTGACAAGTTATCCCGACTGGCGTCCCACGTGGTAACCCAACAGACATACTACCCACTGTGGCCGGCGCCTCTCGCCGTCGACGCGGCGCTGTGGGCGGCGCACGCGCAGCTCCCTGCCACGCCCCACCTACTCGTGCTGCCATCTAACTTCAGATATTTTGTTAAGGTATATACTTGTTTAATTTACGTAACGATTGTTTACGAGGGGCTAGAGGGAGAAGCGGAACAGCTTCTGAGTAGATGGTCAGACGACTTAATAAAGACTGAGGGCATAGCCAGACATTTGAATTTTTTACAGATTATGTATTTCTGTTGCCACTATATCTATAACAACAAACACTAAATCAAATCAAATATAATAAGTGGGGCTCTCATACAACATGGTACGGAGCCTTCGTGCGCAAGTCCGACTCGCACTTGGCCGTTATTTTAAATATTTTTTTACATATTATTTATGAAGGTAATTTGTATTTAATAATATAACAAACTAGCGACCTGCCCCGGCTTCGCACGGCTATATTATGCATGTATAAACCTTCCTCTTAAATCACTCTATCTAAAAAACCGCATCAAAATCCGTTACGTAGTTTTAAAGATTTAAGCATACAAAGGGATTATAGGGACATAGGGACAGAGAAACCAACTTTGTTTTATACTATGTAGTGATAAGTATTTTTCTATAGAAGTAAATTATCTTTTTACAGGAAACAAACGGATGCGTCGTAGTAAACCCCGAGCATCTGACAAAAGGTACGGGCGGAGGTACGTTTGCGCGCGCAATTATCGCGGGTAATAATGACAAACTTGACATAGCTGTGCAGATTGTGCGCATTTAATTGGTGAATAAACTATAATTTTTTTAGTTTTTTGTATGTTTGTAGTAGATTTATCTTTAACAGACTTTAAAAAAGGAGGTTTTCAATTCGACTCTTATATGGATTTTAGGGCATGAATTATTTTTTTTTAGGAACCAAAGAGATTATAGTAAAATAAAGGGAACATCGGAACTGAATAAAATGGTTATGGAATGATGCCATTATCTATTTCACAGACAATATTTTTTTTATTATAGACGTACCTAATTTACCCTTTAAGGGTTATATAAGGGTTGCTGGTTCAATTCACGCCTCAGACAAGTATTTATGCTTAGATATTTGTCTGTGGTCTGGTTGTTTCTATGTATTATAAGTATATATCTACAAAAGAAAAGTATTTATGTAGTATATTCGTTGTCTAGCATCCATAACACAAGTCTAGTTACTTAGCTTGGCGCTAGATGGCGATGTGTGGAATGTCGTGCAATATTTATTTAAGTATTTTATTTATTTATATTTTCAAAAATCCTGAAAGAAAGATAAGAAAATCGATAGGTATAAAGTTTGAGAATCTCTTGTAGTTTCAGAGATTGCGTGGTAAGCCTCTTTTATATATTTTAACCTCTAAGAGTGGTCCCATTTTAATTTTATGGGCATTGTATTTTGTAGAAGTAGGTTTTTATACATTTATAAAGTTTTACTTGTTACTTTCTTTATTTTATGTAAAGACACAAAGTACTTAAGTAAAAATATGTGTAAGTGAATAAAAGTATACGAACACAAAAGCAAACAACCCAAGTCAACTGCAAAAATGGTAGAAGACAGTTCCGTGAAAACCGATAAAATGGCTATAGTTGTTTGAAATTTATAAAAAAAATCATATTAATTAATTAGGGACATTATTTTTACTTAAAAGTAAGTATATAAGATCTAAGCAGCATAAATAGGATCGTTTAGATTGACGAAACCTCCCGGTCCGCTGCGCAGTGCCATCTGTAAACCCATACGCGGCGTGTCGCCTTCCAAGCGTCTTAACTCGGGCTCTACGATTTGACGGTAACTGTAACATAACAAAAAGTAAGAGATATATAAAACAAAGTTTCTCCGTCGCGTCTGCATTAACGAAAAAACCGTTGATTCTCTGATTATCGGATCCCCCAACCCAGGGGAGGTGGTAAGAGCTAATTAAAAATTAAACTTAAAACACCCCGTCGTTTTGCGTCGAAACATCGACAAAATGGATTTTCATATGGTTTTCAGAAATAGACCGGGTGATGGAAAGTTTAGGCTATGGTTTAGGTGTATAATTCACTAACTGCGCTCCACGGTTTCACCCGCGTAAGTCCCGATCCCGTGGGAATATCAAAATGAAAAGTAGCCTATAGCCTTCCTTGATAAATGGACTATCTAACACAAAAATATTTTTTCAATTCAAACCAGTAGTTCCTGAGATTAGCGCGTTCAAACAAACAAACTCTTCAGCTTAATAATATTAGTATAGATTGAAGTTTTGTGTTAATTGGGTGAATTCAACCCGAGCTATATAGATAATCTACCTTTTCAGTGTGGACAATGGTTCACCCTTGCTACTACGAATGCCCGTGTCTGGATCGATCGTTGTTAAAGCACATCTGAAAATATATTTGAAAATGAGTAGGTACAGACGGCATGATGTCACTAACACTAATCATTAGTGAACGGGCACATATTGCATCTTGTGTTATAATAAATAATAAATAAATATTGCAGGACATTCCACACATCGCCATCTAGCCCCAAGCTAAGTAACTAGACTTGTGTTATGGGTGCTAGAGAACGGATATACTACTTATAAGTATACTTTTCTTTTTGTTAATATATATTTATAATACATAGAAACGACCAGACCACAGACAATTATCTAAGCATAAATACTTGTCTGAGGCGGGAATCGAACCCGCAACCCTAAGTTTGGCAGTCCGGCATGGTGACCATTGTGCCAACTGGGTCGTGTTTTGGCACTAGGCTCGAAACTAAAACCTAAAAATTAATTCTATTTTGTTATGGAATTCCGAAAAGTAACTCGACCAATTAGATTAGCTTAACCTTGAAATTACCTGGTGCAAGGTTTAACAATCTCGAATATATTATCGCCAATCTTCACAAACTGCCACTTATCTTCCTCGAATGGTTTCCCCCCTTTCAACACGAAGTTGGGTCTGAAGAACCGATGCGACACAGGCGGTGACTCTTTCAGTCTAGTATTGAGGTCTTCGATCGATGCGTCGTTTATTAGATGGTAGGATGTATCGTCTGGGAGAGCTCCCTGTAACACCAAAACAAAAAGGAATGATAACCACATTAAATTACAAAAGTCTTATGTTATTCCCAATGAATCAATGTATCCTCATACCAAGTTTCGTCAAAATCGGTGCAATAGTTTCGGAGCCTATTATTTACAAACAAAAAAATCTTTCCTCTTTACAAATTACTAGCTGCGCTCCGCGGTTTCACCCGTGCAACTCCCAATCCCTTGGGAATATCGGGATAAAAAGCCTCTGTCGCTTCTAATGAATCAATGTATCATCATACCAAGTTTCATCAAAATCGGTCCAGTAGTTTTGGATCCTATTCTTCACTAGGTACATAGTCAGTACATAGTATAAAATAAATCACTATCACTTCACTATCACTACATAGTATAAAATAAAGTCGCTTTCTCTGTCCCTATTTCCCTTTGTATGCTTAAATCTTTAAAACTACGCAACGGATTTTGATGATCTATCAATTCGGTTGTATGTATTTTTATTAATTGATTGGAGACCTCGTTTTAAATAATTGCCACTAATAAAAGACAAAAACCATTGTTGGCGAATCATTGTTGATGGTTTTTGTCTATAGAAAAAAACCCTGTGTACATTTTAAAAGGGGACGGGGTTGCTTTCAACGTACAAATGTATTCCCCCTTTTTATTCCTTACTAAATAATGCAAGCTAGAGCATTTTTTTATAAAACCTAGGTTTTGCTGTAGGTACACATGCCCCGTCTGTTTTCTTTTTTCTAAAAACTAGTTATTACTCAAAGACCACAGAGGCATGTATATTGTACAGCAAACCTTGGTTTTATGATAGAAAGTTTGCTCTTAAAGGCATTATTCAGAAAGTAAATAGGGGAATAGGTTTGTATGGAAAATAAGCGCTGCCCGGATAGCCTCGTTGTGTTACGTTGTGTTATTATTACGTAGTCTCATAAATTCTAAAGATTTTTCGTACAATTTACTAACCGTATCTTTCACAGTGAATTTGTAAAATTTGTGTGATGCCAGTGTTGCAGGCAGAAAACGATTTTTTTCTGATGCGTAGAGAGCCAGTTTCAATTTTCCACTGGGTTGTTTCAGCAGTCTGAGAAGTTAAAATTAATTTGATTATAATCAGATACTTATTTTAATTTCGTTAGATCATATTGGAATTACGTCATGCCATTGTGCTTATTGAACTAAACAAAAATAAATATTAAATAAACGGAACATAAACAGTACCTAGATAATATTCGCGAATATTAATTAAATAGGCAAAAATACCAGCCATGGAATTTTTCTGTCAATGCCCAATGTCTATGAGCTCAATAAGACAAAAATAATGAACTGGGTTAGGCTGGAAGATCATCGACGCAGTCAAGCACGCTTGAGTGTAGCTCATAGCTGAGGTCTACCCATTTGGCACAGGCCTGTCTTTCTTAAAAAAAAATTCTTATAAGTGTCCGTGTCAATTTTGCTTTTGCAATTATGTTTGTCGTGTGATTAAACTATTTCCTTCTATCGACGAACCTACCGAGTAAAACGTCGCGTCGCCCAAACCAACCAATGAAAAGTGTGCTCACAATTCGTGACGTGGCTATAGATACTTACTTGGAAAACCATTCGCCAGCTTCGCGACCGCAATCGTAAACTGGAACGGGAGCGTTCCAAACCTCAGACCATTCCAGTTTGGATGTTGCAGCTACCTGAAATAATATAAAAACCACTTGTTTTGACAATCGAAACTCGAAAAGGTGGTGCTTAGACTCTCTGAACCAAATGTATGCCATTCACTCAATGGTACCTACATCTTTACCCTTACAACGAGTACTTGCGCCAGAATCGGCCAATTTATTGTACCATCAAGGGTACATCTGGTACCTTCATCAAAGTTACAACTAAAAGTTTTATAAAACCAAGAAGACAAAACAGTCAGGTAGGTACAGTCGGAATACCAATTAGCTGAACCTCACGTGACCCAGAAGAGCTCACTCACACCTCTGTAAAGTTGTAAGTAATGTTAATGTTTTAACAGATGTGCGGGTTAGCGTGGGGTCTGGGGTCACGTGGGGTTCAGCTAATTGGTATTCCGACTGTTCTAAAAACAATCATTAAAACCAAGGCCCAGTTAATAGTTAGAGAACGTTATCTTCTCATGATGAAAGTAATTGTTAGGTATGTAGGTACTTACCTCTGCCAAGTTAACGCATAAAGTTTCCAAATCTTTGTGTTTCAAAGTTAATACGGAACCCTTGATCGACGGAACCACAGTTACAAGTTCGGGGAACTGCCTTGCCGTTTTAAAGATGTTTTTGTCATCCATTATCATAAGGATCCTTAAAACAAAATATTTTAAAATTTATTAATATAGAGTTTTTAGATAATTTAAGTACTTTAATATATTATGCTACCCCAGTGCCTGGCTCAATCATGTACGCCCGATGACCGGCGCAGGCACCATACGATGCATTTTCGCGTTTTTTGTCTTTTGCGTCGAAACCCATCGGGACACAGTAGATATAGGGTGCCACACACGACAAAGCTACAAATAATGTAGTGCGGTACACCACCGGATTTTACCGGAATAAAAAAATGTGGAACCCTAATTTACCCAGAGTATGCGGAATTTTCAAAATGTATGTATGTATGATTTACTCTACATACGCTCGGATTTACCAATTAGCTGAACACCACGTGACCCAGAGCTCACTCGCACATTATGTAAAAATGTAGTATTTATCAGAATTTACCTATTTTGTTATTTTTTAATATTGTATCGTGTAGTACCTACCTATATTGTTTAAAAAAAACAGAATCAGGTACCATTAATTTACCACCTTACAGATGTGCGAGTGAGCTCTGGGTCACGTGGGATTCAGCTAATTGGTATTCCGACTGACTTGAAAAAATGATTCTTTATTTTCATACAATTTTTCTTTATATAATTCTTAGGGTCTAGGGGGTAATTATTTTTATGTAATCATATCCTTACCTATCTCTCAACCAAGTACTGACTCTAAGCCCCAGGACAGTGCACTCTGCTTTATCCAACACAATAGAGCCACACGACTTGACGGGGAATATGTAGAGGTTGCTTAAAGTTCCGACTTGTGTCCATTTTTGTGGGAGCTTGACTCTCGTTAGTATCCGGTAGACTTTGTAGAATGTGTATACGCTGCCCGCGGTACCGACTGCAGTCACTGCAGCCGCGGCGTATGCGTGCCCTGAAAGTTACAAAAAAAAATGGTTGTCTGTAAAGTCGGTTTACGGACGATAATTTTGCGTGATAACGTCATAAGAAAACGATGAAAAATTGAGATGTTTTTTTTGTTATTCCTTTATATTTTTTTGTCTTTTTCCTTATCTTTTTTTTCCTTTATTTAGATCTTCTATTCGTTACTTCTTACACCATAACACAAGCCTAGATGAGCGATATTATTATTAAATACTCTGTTTCCTCAGTTACCATGACGCGTCTGGTTATATTACCATGACGAATGACGTCACACAATATTAGCGTGACACTTTTGTGTAAATGCAGGTGTTCCACCAATTTATCGCACACGAAGGGTTCCGTAGGTACCATGTTGTATGGAAGCCCAACGTAATTTTGTATTTCTGGCAAGTATACATAATCTGTGAAAATTTCAACTCTCTAGCTATCATGGTTGATGAGGTACAGCCTGGTGACAGACGGACGGACAATGAAGTCTTTAATAGGATCGCCATTTGTGCACACCCCATCCTTTGGGTACGGACCCTAATAAGATGGTACTTAAAGCACACTTAAAGGACAAAATGTCAAATGTACCCGGGACTTCGTCCGCTTAAAGGTTGAATTTTTCCAAAATCCTTATCGGATGTCTACGTCATAGCTACCTATCACAGATTATCCTGTATGCCAAATATATAGGCCTATCCTTCCATTTTGGTTTCAGGAATGCGTTGACATTTCAGTAAATCAAACAGGACTTAGAATTTTTAAGTACGTACCTATATTTAAATTGAAATAATTATGCTCTGAAAATACTGAAAGGATTTTCATAACACTTTGTATGAGGAACATGGAGGGACTACACCAGTGAGATGTCTACACACGGATCTTACGGATTACTTATTTATTACGCCATTTATTCATCATCATCATCCTAGCGATGTTCCCGCGGTTGCATCCCTCTCGGGAGCCCGGGGTCCGCTTTCCTACTTTTACGCCTCCACTTCGCACGATCTTCGGCAATCTGTTACGCCATTTCTTATTTGATACTTAATTACGCCAGCGAAACCACGTGAGTCCGTGTGCCACTGCTAGTAGTAAATTAGTACTTACCTACTTATATGTATCAAAGTAAATAAACTTACAACAGAGCGGCATAGTACCTAACTTGTAGGTACTGAAATAGTATAATATTTAAAAAACTTTATTATTTAGTCTTCACATAACTAAATAAGTTTATTGCTTGAAATCGACACAACAACTGTAGTTGAAGCGATATGAACCACTACAATGAGTTCAAGGACACTCAATAAAGTGACCTTACTATCAAAATAACGTTGTTATCAACTCTCCAGACGAGAGGAAAAAGGGGGGATTTATACGTACGGTCGGCTGCGTAATTGTAGACCCACCGTAGAGCTCCAAAACGGCTGTTATTAGAATGTTTTCAACACGAGCAAGATTCTAAACACCTGCTTTAGTTGAAGTTTAAAGTCTACTAACTCATTAATTTATCAAACAAAAATTATTAGAATGAAAACATTCCAATACTAGTAATTTTTAAAACTCTAACGGGGGCTGCAATTTAAAAAAAGTAGGTACGTGATGGGCCTCTCATGTAACGCGCATTTGTTTGCTATCTTCGTTTTTATGAAGAGAAAGTACAAAATACTTAAAGTAAATGTACGATACCTCCTTTATCAAATATGTGCACTCAACGTGTAGGTACAAATTATTCTACGTAGTACGGTCGGCTGCATAATTGCAGACCCACCGTAGAGTTCTAAAATTACTTAATAGTAATTTTAGAACTCTACGGTGGGTTGAAATGTTTTAATTCTAATAATTTTTATTAAATTCATGAGTTTACTGTTTATAGCCAAACAAGTAAACAGGTAGGTTGCCATAACAAAGGTAAGAGCACAGAAAAGAAAAAGAGCCAATTAACAATTTCTTTACCTTCCTAAAAATAACAGAGATAGCCCGTAAAGTGTCAGAACCAGAACAATGCGATATTTGGTGTTGAGAAAATGCCAAATGATTAATACCATTTTAGTACTATTTGGTACGTAGGTACCTAAATCCATATATTTAGTAGCTCTAGAGGAAAAATGTACCTACTTAGCTACTTACCAAATTGAAATCGTAGCATTCTTTTACAATCTCTACGCACAATAACAATAGGTGTGTATGATTTCACTGACTTGTCCTTTACAGCTGAATGCGCAATCTAAAGACTTGATACCTAACAGAGACATTAAAATTACAATTAGAGATGACATCTGTCACATTAGACTGAGCAACTTTGTACCAGGAAGTACAAAATTGCGTGACAAAATTCCACATAAGTAATTCCACTAAGTATAAAAGACTACTATATTCCTAAAAGGCGACACTATATTATCCTTTGAGCACCTGAGAAAATAAGCACCGAGGTCCTTCGACTCCAATAATAAAGTTATTATTTTGGGTACCTAATTATGTTGGCACAAATTAAAGGAGAGTTGATTGAGAGGGTCAGATCCGCGCCTCCAGTGCAGGGCAAGTGCGAGTTTTCTCGTCTTTGGCGTTGTTATAGCTGACATTGGGTCAGCTAATGTACCTACAGCTATAAGGGCTGGAGTGACAAGTCAAGAGGTGCAACATAGTTTGCTCGGGAGCCCACTGAATTTGACATGTATCGGTTATGCCCCATCTTCCGAGGTTCACCCTGCAGCGACCAAAAGCGAGGATACTTTAATTAGGTATTTATGATGTGATTGCTGGCCGTGTTCCATCATAGTTTAAAAAATAGTTTCTATGTGTTTTTAATGCGTGGAGAATAATCAATGTTTTGAAAGATAGTTACCACAACTTATCGTGTCGGTTTGTACATACTTACCTCAAATGATGATTTCATCATCTTTATTTGGACTGTAATTTACTTATCTCTAAGAGATAGGTTGTCAAAATAAATAACACATAAGTACGCTTGGAATAACGAGTGCAATAGTAGGTAGGTAGGTACATATTGTGTTTATTTTGTTAAGTAAAAATGTAAAATAGAACAAAACTTTATTTAAAAATATTTAATTGACATATAAATCCTTACACTTATCTTCTGCTCTACTTACTGCCTATCTTGTATTAATTTAACAAAACTTGACTCATATTTTTTTAACTTGGTAAAATTCCTCTCGTTTATAAACGACGAATATAAAACATCAAAAAATATGACTGCGATGTAAAGCCCAACACAATATTGTACCTAGTTCATTATTAAACATTTTCTAATTATGATTCTAAATCTTATAGTACTAATAGACCATCGAACTTGGTCCGATGGCGGACAGCGTACCGCGTTCGGTGGTACGGTGCGCTCTACGCAACAGACGATCGCACGGTCCAGTCGTTTTTGAGCGACCAACACGGACGGTCGCCGGTCATGGCTCCAATATAAAAAAAATATAAAAATACTAGCTGCGCCCCGCGGTTTCACCCGCGTAATAATGTTCTACGCAATTTTCTTAATATTTTCTTTCATAAGAACCTTCTCCTGACAATAACAAACACAACAAAAAGAGAATTGGCCAAATTGGTCGCACGAAAATTATTAGACTTCGCGCACGACCGCTGCGTAGGGAGCCGACCTCGCGACTGAGCCGCGCGGGTACCTTACTCATAGATCTAAACTCCCCTCCCGCACGCGCACCCCCCCCTTGGTGACGCCCACTTCGCAACGGGCCGTGCAGCAGAAATCGTAATATTTTAATTTCGCCATAACTTCAAAACCAAACGTCCAATTTTAATCATTCAAAGACCAAATATTATCTCCATAAACTGTTCTTAGTGATGAAATCATTTATTTTGATAAGGATTAATAGCATGAGTAAAATAAACGCGTTTAAATGTAGTCCAAAAAAAATTCAAGATTTTTAAATAAAAAAATGGTTGCTGTGCCTCACTCGACATAGATGGGTATAGTGTGTCGCGGACTTTTTGTAGATATTTATAAGATCTACAATTAATTAGAACATTTTATGGTTCTATCTTTTATAGTTTAGGCAGCGTACGCAAAATAAGTAACTTTTCTGGTTGATTTTTTACACCTTGTGTCCGAAAAACCCAAATATCTTACGGAACCCTATTTTTTTCCAAAATAAAATATAGCCTATGTTACTCGTGGATAATGTAGCTTTCGAATGGTGAAAGAATTTTTAAAATCGGTCCAGTAGTTTTTGAGCCTATTCAGTACAAACAAACAAACATACAAACAAAGTTTTCCTCTTTATAATATTAGTGTAGAAAAATCGCGCTGGTATTGGCTACAGCAGCCACATCAAAACTGCCAATAAAAAAGCCCAAAAAAAAGAAAAGAATGGGCAAAATTTTACTTAAAACACAAAGAACAATACAGTCTTATGAAACTTATTAAAGACTTTTAATTATATCTTCGAATGAGCCCTGAATTATATATGTTTTCTCCGTAATATTGATGTCTTGTCGCTCGGACGCTGCCGCCGTTTCGAGCAAGAGGTGTCGCACACTCGCATCAAAATCCAAAATCTGACAGAAATCTAGAATTTCTAAATAATTACAACGAAATTGCATAAAATCCAAAAATCGCAATCCAGGCCAGCGAACTACGATACGTCAAATAATTTGACAGTGACAGATTAGACAGACTACAGCGCCGAACGGTCCGGTGCGCCGTCCATACGATCGAACTTGGTACGTAGCGCACCACGTTCGATGTGAAAACCATCGAACCGTCCGCACCGATGTTAATAATAATAATGTGCGGCGGACTGCTCTATACACGATCGAATATGGTACGGAGCGTACCAAGTCCGCTGTGCGGACCGGACCGGGTTCGATCGTCTGTTAATACTATTAACGATATGAATCAAACGGGACCGAAAAAGGAACTATAGTAAGAGCCAAGACTCCCGTCTCGCGAGGTAATAAAAAGGAAACCCGTAGTGGCAGGTGATCTGCACGTACTCGCTGAGCACGCAATATTGCCTCTATGTAGAGTAGGTAGTACATTTACCTCATAAATCAATACCATGTGTGATTGGATATAGAGTCGTGCGTGTCACTCACATTCATTATAATCTATATCGCATTGTATTCCATGGACCTCAATAATCATAAAAAAAACTAAAAAATAAACCACAAAGTTAATCTAAGCCACATAAACGGGATCGTCAAGTGACACAAGTCCTCCGGGTCCACTGCGCAGTGCCAGCTGTATGCCCATACGCGGCGTAGTGCCCGTAACACGCCTCTCTTCAGGAGTTACGAACTGACGGTAACTGTAAGAGAAGTAATTAGGTAAATAAATAACATACCTACATTGATAATTTACCAGCAAAAATTGTTGATTTTACCTTCTAAGTGTTACTAATGGTTCACCCTTAGGGCTCCGTACTCCAGTTTCAGGATCGATAGTTGTCAAGACACATCTAAAAATAATAATAAACAAATTTTTACCAAAAACAAATGTCCTATAATACCTTTAAACCCGTTAAAACAAAAAAAAACACTAGTAATTAAAGATAAGAATTCACCTGCCGCACGGTTTAATTATCTCAAAAACATTTTCTCCGATCTTAATGTACTTCCACGTGTCCTCGTCATAAGGCTCAGCACCTCTAAGCACGAAGTTTGGTCTGAAGTTTCGATGAGTGATTGGATCTTCGAGTTTGCCGTTCAAATCTTGTACTGACGCTTCATTGATTAGATTGAAAGATACTTCGTCTGGTAAAGCTCCCTTTAACAAAAAAATAAGTATGAATGTATTGCAGGCATCTTCCCTCAAGCCGTCAAACGTCTTTGAGTTACCTAATAACGGTGCTATTATTATAGGATGCATTCGAAACAGAATGGGTAGAAATAGGTATGTGGAAGGAAATGGAGGATGCATTTGCCCACAGTGTGACATGGACCATAATAAACGTTATCAAAGGAACTAATATGCTGCCAAGTCAAGTAGAGATAAATTCCAACCAATATCATGGGGTTGTTTAGGTTACGTTAATTTTATTCCGTGTTGAAAATCACAGTGTATGCTAGGGAATGCAGTGGATATGTTAAAGTAGGCAAGTCTTGTTATTAAAATATCTTTGCTAAAATAACGAGCGTAAACAAACTTACAGAATCATTTTTAGTCCATTTGTAATAGTAGTGTGTAGAAGGCCTAAGTGGACGACTTTTATACGAAGCGTAGTAAACCAACTTAAAATTGCTCTCTGGTATATTTAATAACCTGCAAAAAAAAATTTTAATCAAGCTGCTGCTAAGCTGGTGCTCTTGCTCCAATGCCCATTGTGCCCCAAGACCTACACATTAGAAAACTTAACGAAAGCCAACGCTCTGATTCAATTGCAGTGGCCAACTATTAGACAGGAAAGGTAGGTCATAGATACCTACTATAATTATACAACATAAAAAATGAAATTGCAACAAAACAAAAACAGAGATATTTACTAAAAATTTCAAATAGGCGATTAATTAATTCTATTTTCGTATCGGTAGGTATAAATTAAATACTGATATAAAATAAGTGGGAGAGAGAGCGCAATAATGCTGTTCCATTCATATGATGTATTATGATTATGACCCAGTTTGCAGCGGCTAAATATTTCTAGTATAGTATGTGCGACTATAATGCATAAGTTTCAAATTAGATTGGATTCGGAATAAGTGAGGACGCCAGTCTCCCGCGTTCATGAAGACTAGGTAACGTTTAAAAAACGCCGAAAAATAAAATTTGTTTTGCAGATTTAGAACTTGAGACTTAATTAAGAGACTTACCTTGTAAACCATTGGTTAGCTTCATAACCACAGTCGTAAACTGGAACCTGAACGTTCCAAACTTCAGCCGTCATTGGTTCCGGGTTCGACTCTATTATCTGAAACACGTTCATGAGAAACCCTATAGATACGTAATAAAATAAAAGTCCGTCTATCTCGCCATGGCTGGGCTTGTGATTTTACGTTTTCTAACCTGTATCGCCGTATACTTAATAAAATTCATCAAAGTTGGTATATTTTAGAGAGTTCTCCTGGGGTTCTCGCACGCTTCTTGGAGTGTGGGGCGGGTGTAACTGTGAGGCACAACGTGTACATGGCTTTTTGTACATGACTTTTCATTCCACATTTACTACGGGATTTTAAGCGGCTGAAACCATTTGATTTCAAGTTTTCTATAAGTATAGGTAGGTATACCCCATCATAATCTGGTGCCATCTTCTAAAGAAGGTCATTTGGATAAACTATTTGCGGTCTTTAGTCACACTTTTGAGTGAAATTTTAATAGTGCCTACCTCAGCCAAATTAACTCGTAGCGTTTCCATGCCTTTTTGTGCGACAGTGAGAACTGAACTCTTGACTGAGGGGTGTGCTGTCAGCAGTACGGGGTACTGTCTTGCTGTCACGAAGATGTTTTGATCGTTCACCACCATTAGTGTCCTGGGCAAATTTAAATTATAATATTAAGATATTTTGTCAATATAGTTACACAGAAAAAAAGGTTTCTTGATGCAATAAATAATCGTCTCCCTTTAAATGCTAGAGCATAACTTCTTGGTTTTAGTATAAAATCCTAAAATGATAAGCAGACTGTTTGGTTTTAGTAATGTTAAGCAGTAGCTATATGGGTGCCTAGAAGATATATATCTCAGGATATCTCAGGTGATAACGCCGCCCTTTGTACCATTCTAGGATCTTTCGATATATTTAATTTTCTTGTTTTAGTTTATGTTTTATTAAATAAAACATTAAAAATAAAAATTTCATTGCAACATATTGTTTATGCTGCAATGAAGTTTTTATGTTGGTAGATAGATAATATAGTAAGGGTCAGTCAGGACTCGTGTCTCGTGAGGCAAATAAAACGTGGGAGTAGGTGGCCATTTATCGTTCTTTTGCAATTCATTACCGCTCGGGTTTTAGTACCTCGCGGGACGCAAGTTCTTCCTCTTACTATAGTAAGTATGGTTGGTACGGATTTACACAGTAGAAAACGGTTTTTTGAACAAGAAATAACAATCTTTCTATAGACGGTAGAGAATAATATCTTTTAGTAAGTAAATGTTCCTGAAAATAATCAGTATGTAAGAATTCTTAATTTAAGAATATTGCTTTTTTTGGAACACATAAATTTTTTGCACGTTTTCTGAGCAATCAATTAAACGTGCCGCTTTTTTGCACATTCTGAGCAAGTGTACCATAATAAGGAACTAATGTGCTACTGTATTCCATAAGGTTCAAATTCGACTGAATCATTATTTTTACCTATCCCTCAACCACCCATTCCTAATTCCCATCAAGGAGATCTCAGCCTTATCCAATATCACCGGGCCGCACGACTTGATAGGGTAAGCGTAGATATTTCTCAACGTGCCGACTTGCTTCCATTGTTGGGGGAGCCTCCTTTCTGTGAGACGTTGGTAGATCTTGTACCCGACGAATACGCTGCTAGCTACTCCTACTGTAGCTAGAGCTGCAGTGGTGTACTCGTTTACTGAAAATAATAGGACATTATTTATTTATTTATTTATTTTTAAAACGATACATTACCATTTAAATTAATTGACTTAGACAAAAAATGATCACAATAACATGCATATATCTCTCACAAAACCTCAAACACACTGACAGTATCGATCTCCACTCATCCGCAAACAGATCACATTCAGGTTCCGAATCCAGGAGAGCGTTAATAGCGGTTAGGCTTCGTAGGATGGGAGACTTCGAGTGGCTCGCCGTGTGGGATTCAGGTACTGCCAGGAGACAATGTTTCCGGCCGCGGATGTATTTGTTCGGAGAGAACAGTCTACAAATAATCGCGTTTAAGTCCGGCGAGTCAATTAATTAATTCAAAAAAAGTCTCATGTTTATTTCAGGAACATACACAAATTACAATTTATTATATAGGTACCTACCTTACCTATTACAATTTATCAACCACATGTCAGAAAATAAAATTTATCCATTAAAAATAAAAAGTAAGAACCTACATAAATTCAAACAGTTTTTTATTGCGTAAAAAATAGGGAAACTAGGTAGGTATGTATTTGCATGTCATCTTATAAATCATCACTATCACTATCTAGTATAAAACAAAGTCGCTTTCTCTGTCCCTATATCCCTATGTATGCTTAAATCTTTAAAACTACGCAACGGATTTTGATGCGGTTTTTTTTAAATAGATAGAGTGATTCAAGAGAAAGGTTTATAATTATATAAGATGCATAATATAGCTGTGCGAAGCCGGAGCGGGTCGCTAGTATTTGCTATAGTGTCAATCTGAAAAACGAACAATTCATTTGTTTATATTTTCTTGTCATTTTGTCACTAATATCCCACCCATGCTAATATCAAGGTTTTTAAAAACCTTTTAGTGGCCCTTGCCCCTAGCAGCTACTATTATTGTAATGTGAATAATATTACAGTTTACCTACTTTTTTAAGGGAATGTCAGCGGATTTCATTAGGTAGGTATAATATCATAAAATCAACTTGCTAGGTCCACCCGCTCTTGAGAAAATCGGTGGTGACACACGGACAGACAGACAAGAAAGTTTAGTGATCTTAAGAGGTTCCTTTATTAACTTTTGAGAAACGGATCCCTAAAAAGGAATAACGGTCCATTTGAGTTTGAGTTTATTTGTTTTTTTTACATTGCGTCGTAGTATTTAGGTATTTATCATCATCACCGCGCATTAGAAGTAACATAAATACTTACCTCCAATCTACGTTTTACGTAAAATAAATCACATAATTGTTAGAACACATAGACCATAACTTATACCTAAATTAAAAATAACATAAAATAAACCCAAAAAAAAGCTATCAACTTACCCATCTTGAATTCTACTGAGCTCAATAAAAACAACTTTGTATATGTACCTACACACACAAGCGTCTGTCGTCGGTATCGGGCACATGTGACCATGTGACCTTTAAAAAATTATAAACTTAGCACCGAAATGCGCACGAATACCTAATAAATATATCTATAGTGACATAACACAGACAACCTGTGGTACAATACAACAACAAATCAATCTATAGATAGCGAATCAAGACCGAATCATTACTATCTGCAGCTATGTTCTAAATTCTAAATAACCGTACTTATTAAGTACCTAGTATAAGCCCTATAATAAGTCTAACTACTGAGGTAACGAGGTCATAGCTGTACTGGGGCTTTTAACAATCCCAGTTTCGGTTCAGTGAGTATGAAGGTAACGTGAACCTTACTATGCATACTGTGTGTGTGGTACCTACACAAAAATAAGCGAGGTGTGTTCCATAATCTTATCTACAACAATAATAATCGATAAATACATAAGTATCTATAAATACATATAAATACATATAAATACATACATTCAATATTTAGGAAAATAATAGCATAGATAGATAGGATGGTGGTGCGCTATGTACAAACCTAACCTTTACTTTACGAGCCATAATAGTGATAGACTGATAGGGGGTAGTTGGGTGTCTATAACCATGGGTTTTCTTCATTTCATGTCTACCCACATCTCATGAAACACCACTGATTACATAATGTAATTCGAGCCTCGAGCGAACCATTTGTCTGCCTTGGGAATAGAACCTGCGCCCCTTATTTCGCTCTACCACTGTGCCAGTGATGGCGCTGCATGCAACCCGGTGGCTACATGGAGGTAGAAACAAAGGTCGAAGGGTGGTTAAGAAAAAATCCTTGGTCGGTTTAAGGAAGAGTTTATAATATTTGTAGGAAGAGTTTGGCCAAAAAATTCAAAAACGTCACTACCTGAAATACGTCAAAGTCAAATCTGTCTAGTTGACATTTGTCACTGTGAAACGTGTCGCTGACGGACGGCTGTTGAAGATTTTGTTGGGTTGAAAATTAATAGAATGCTGTGTGAAACTCGCATTTCTTTTGCCTAGTGTGTTTCGTAAAATGTTAATAATTTGCTGAAGATTAATTATTTAAGAAAATAATTAACAATAGAATAAAAGATGGTTTTACTGTCAAATGATGAGGCAAGTATTCTATGTTAGGAATAGTGTGGTATATAATTGCCTACTAAATCTTTGTCTTAACTTATTTTTTACTGTTTCAGTTCTTATTAGAGCTCACAAAGCTATTTCAAAAGGCTCGTGTATCCGGGGCTGTTACCATGACAATGAAACGATGTAAGTTTTCAAATTATTTGGTTATCTTTGAAGGGATGAAAAGCTCATGAAAAGATACTAGTTACTATATTTTATTTTGCAGATGATGGACGTACTAAACCCCACCCCCGAGATGGCAGCCCAGCAATTAAAAATCCAGATTACAAATGTTTAATCAGAGCACAATCGAGTAGTAGAAAAATATCCACTGTCATAGAGCAGAGAGATGTAGAAAAGTTCACTACTGCCTATTCAAATCTATTGAAAACAAGTGTGAACGGTTTAAAACGTCTCAAGAAACCCAAGAAGAAAGCGATGGCAACACAGTAAAGTTTGTTAAAGTTGTGGCAATGTGTCAAGACTGATTAATGTGCGCGCCTTGTGTGTATATTATATTATAGCATGTATGTCCTAGCGTTTGGGACGAGGTCCATTGAACTGTGCTTTTCTCTCTGTGAGATGAAGAGTTGGAGTCGTGCCTGGCAGTGCTAGTGATGCGCTGTAGTCATTGACCATCTGTCCAATGCACCATATTTTTATATTTGTAAAATTTTATGTTACTTTCCTCAAATTAAACATTATGATGTCATGTATTTCTCTTATTTAATATTAAACCTATATATAAAATTCTCGTGTCGCTGTGTTAGTTGCCAAACTCCACCTAAACAGCTGAACCGATTAGTATGAATTTTTTGTGTATATTTGTTGGGTCTGAGAATGGTCTGAACATCTGTTTTTTACTTTTTCTTTTAATTTTTTTTGTATAAAAAATTTGCCAGGATAACCAGTATCTTATAAAAGTTTGCATGTGTGTGCATCACATTAATTAAGCAATAACTACATAACCTAATTTAATATTTGGTATTACCAGTATCTAGTAAATTGATTTATAGTATTACCAATGCTTCATCCTAGTAATACATACAGAGGGTCATACCTGTCTATCCCTGAATCCTTGGGGACAAACAGGAATCAAAATCAGTTGGTCCCTGAATTAAATTGTCTTGGGGACAAACATAAATCAAAATTGTAATTGATCCCTGAATTGTACAGAAAAACTGCTTGTAACAAACATTTGTAGAATACAGCGGTCATCTAACCTGCAACCTCAGTCAGAGGTCATCGAATTAATAAATTCTTTTACCCTCAGAATAGCATAGCAGGTAACATTATGATAGCAGAGTATGGTAGTATAGAATGTCATTATGATATTCTTTGCTCTTACTCAAATTTTACCACAATTTTTTAGGGTTGAGAATAAAAAGCAAATATAACAAAATGATATTGTTTTAATAACTTTACTTATATCACAATATGAGACCAAATAACATGTTAAATAGAAAAAATGATGACTAACTTAAGTAATATAAAAATACCAATACTTATAATAGTTACACTTTTTAAATAGATTAATTAATATATTTTGTAACATTTAATACTGGTGTCATACACAAAGATACTTTTAGTAAAAGTTATATACAATTTTTTTTAAATCACATTTAAAATTCATGGTAATTATTGCACTGAGAACAAACTAGTTGCAAAATTCAATCGTCATTTTTTATGATGAGTATTACTAGTTACACTTTAGCGACCTTTCACAAAATCATTGATTCATAAAAAAGCTTTTATGTACAGCTGCAATTAAAAGTGAAAATTTCTGATATACAGATTGCTCATATAAAAAGAGAGAATTTCCTTAACTGTATTTACCTACTTTCTCTGTTTAGGACAAGTCACTCATTCTCAAACATTTATTTATTAAAGTTTTCGAACACTCGCATGTTCAAGTCTATAATTGTTAAGTAAATAACAAACTACATCTGGTGGCAAAGGGAAGAGCTTGACTAGTTCTCCCCTAAAAAGAGAACCTCTCGCAAAAAGGAGGTCTGGTGGAAACAGTCCATATATATTACTTCTTATTACATAACATTTTTAGAAGTGAGTCGCTTTATGCAAGCGCTCCTCACTTGATCATTCTTTAAGCGTTCAGCTTCGTGTAATATACGGCGGAGATCGTTGGTACGGTCATGACGGGCTGCCAGAATGTATGCGTTGCTCACGTTGTGACAGACTAGATAACATGAAATCTGAAAATAAACACAAAAAACATTAGGTCAAAGCATGGTTACGAAGTTAGGCACAATGGAGTAGGAGTACAACCACCACGGGCGCGGCGCAAATCGACGCTTGCAGCTTACTTCAGAGCCGTCATTAAGTTTAAATTTCACTTTATAAAGCACTAATAGCGCTCCGCGGTTTCACCCGCGTAACTCCCGATCCCGTGGAAATATCGGGATAAAAAGTAGCCCAATAAATTCCCAATTAATTAATGTATCCTCATACCAAGTTTCATCAAATTGGTCCAGTAGTTTCGAACCCTATTCTTTACGAACGTAAAAACGAACAAAAATCCTTTCTACTTATAATATTAGTGTAGATCAGAATACTTTTTATTGGTCAGTTTGGCAAACGCATCACGCGATTGGTTCTTCAGTCCATGCTCATCTCTTATTGGCCTTATATTATTGGAGATGAGACTCACGAACCAATGGCTCGTCTGTGCCCAAGTCTCATACCGATAAGTGTAGCATGCTATATTTAGAAGGATACTTAAATATAAATTACCTTAATGGAAACACTATGAATATCACTAATAAGTATCTCGGCCATTTCATCATGAAGTTGTCCACGAGCCTCGCAACGTGCCACAACTGCACCCACACCAGCTTCTAATACTTGATCGCTCATTAGACTAAAACAAACATCAAAGTTTAAAGATATTTGACGACCCAGTTGGCACTAGGTCACCATACTGGACTGCCAAACACAGGGTTGCGGGTTAGATTCCCGCCTCAGACAAGTATTTATGGTTAGATATTTGTCTGTGGTCTGGTTTTATAAGCATATTTACAAAAGAAAAATATGTAGTATAGCACACATATCGTTGTTTAGCACCTATAATACAAGTCTAGTTACTTAGTTTGGGGCTAGATGGCGATGTGTGGAATGTCCTGCAATATTTATTTATTTTATATTACTTATCATCCCACTCAAATAGCCACAAAAAAGAGGTAATATGTTTCAAAGCTACGATGCTACGTAAACAGGCAGACATAGAGATCAAATTTCAAACAATTTGATTTGCAGGCTGAATCAAGAACATCATCTTTTTAGTAAGTTGGTAAATATCTATCAAGTTACCTTGCAGCGGTCTCCTTCGAAACGCGTATGCATTTAGCCAAAGTTTTCACCTCCATAAACCTGTCGTTGTTCACCAAATACCTCGCTACGTGCGTGTAAACATTCATTGAGTCTAATTTATGCTCTTGAATAATCCTGTAATTTAAAATAGATACCATTAAAAAGATCAGAAGTCAATCAAAAAACTAGTTTTAAAACAAAAATGGGTTCATTCATTTATTGAGAACTATGCCTCTATTTTTGTAAAGGCTAAATATTAATAAATAATTGAAAAATTAAAAAAAATTAAAAAGAAAAATATTTATTAACCTAAACCTAATGTTAACATGATACATTGACTGTGGCCCCCACACTAAACAATGTTTGTATAATTAGAGGTATAAGGTACCTACAGTGCTGGTTAGATTATAAAACCTAGCTCAAACTGCATTGATAACTGGTTGTTAACAAAACAACAGCATAATACCCGCCTGCGACGCAGAAGGCTTTAAGTAAGGGTTATTTTGGCCTCCAAAAAAATATTATTTTACAGATATTTGTTTCTGGTCTGGATCTCTCCGTATGTATAACTAGCAGAATCAATGTATTCTCATACCATAGGTTTATCTAAAGCGGTCCAGTAGTTTCAGAGCCTATTCCTTACAAACAAAAAAATCTTTCCTCTTTATAATATACTAGCGACCCGCCCCAGCTTCGCACGGCTATATTATGCATGTATTATACATATAAACCTTCCTCTTGAATCACTTTATCTATTAAAAAAACTGCATCAAAATCCGTTGGGTAGTTTTAAAGATTTAAGCATACAAAGGGATATAGGGACATAGGGACAGAGAAAGCGACTTTGTTTTATACTATGTAGTGAAGTATACTTAGGGTATAGACATGGATAAAGGTATTTACAAAAATGTAAGTATATAACTATTCTAGCTTGTGGCTAGATGGCGCTGTGTGCGAAGTCCTGAAATATTATTTTAATAAAAAAAACTCCAGATAACTTACTTGAAGCCCAAATCAAAACCGGTCTCAATATTCTGTCCAGTTGCTAACACAATGGCTACTAATCTAATTTTATCCGTATTCGAACCGAACAGCGTCAACGGTCTAACTTCATTATTCTCCGTATCTCTCCGAGTATTCTGTATCGGTATAACTTCGTCGACCACTTTCTCTGTCAGTCTACCGCTTTCCTCACAAGCGGCTAGGTACTTGGCTACTTCCATCTGCCGTGTGATAGTCGTCATTAGATTGTCTATGGTCACTTTGTCTAGGTTGAAGTGGAAGGATTTTGGGTCTGTGGTTTCTGTGGACATAAATATGTTTTGAATAACTAGCTGCACATCGCGGTTTCACATGTAAGTCCCGATCCCGTGGGAATATCAGGAGGTCTCTAGCTATCTACATACCGAGTTTAATTGCAATCGGTTCAGGAGTTTTTACGTCAAGGAGTAACAAACACACATTTTAAACACACAAACTTTTACATTTATAATATTAGTAGGATATAATGGTTTATTTGAGTCGAAAAACACGATAACCGGGTAGACATGATGAGAAGAGACGCATGTGACTAGAAGAGTGATGAGTATGAATGTAGAGGGATGGAGAGGGAGAGGACGACCGGCGACCTAAGGAAAGATGGATGGACTGCGTGAGACAAGACATAAGAGAGATGAATGTGAACGATGTGATGACGACTAATAGGAGTAAATGGAAGAAGAAGATATAGCGCCGACCCAAAATAAATTTGGATAAGAGCAGGAAGATGATGATGATTTCGAATACATTTTAATTTTAGTATTTCTTGGTGAATGTTAACAACCAATTTGAGCTAGTACTCACTATGCGCGTGCGAGACAGGAACGCATCTGTGTAAATGCGCGGCTGCGGCGGTGAGTTGCGCTTGCCGTGCGAGCAGCGCGCGTTGCACGGCGGGTGCACGCGTGCCGCGGCAGTAGAGCAGCGCGCACGTGGCGGCGGCACGCGCATGTTGACCGCTCGCCGTCTGCACGCCGTACAGTGCCTCGAGGCGGCGGCACGACTCCAACGTCCGGCAGATGTGCATTATGTACTCCTGAAAACACCATTATACCTTTCACCTTGCTACTAAACTCAAACTGCAAACGCACGATAAGGGAGGTAGTCCGTCACAGGCACCTCTTACTATCAATATCTACCCACAATAACTCCAGCCTCGGGAAAATGGAGCTTGAAACAGCAAAGAAATATCAAGCTTCACAAAATAAAAACAAAAAACTTGGTAAATATCCCATTTAAATAACTTTAGTGGTGAAAGTAACCATGTTTGTTTGAAATCTGATATCTTTGAGGTTGCTAGTTTTTAATAGACTAAAGAATGGAAAGTCAGCTTTCGAGTTAAGAGGAAAGGGTACCGGCACTCTCTCCATACAAACGTAGTCGACTGTTTCCTCCCTGGATAATCAAATATTATATAAAAAAAACCAAGACGTTATAGGCAACAAAAATATTTGTGCTAGTGTCATTATCCAGGGAGGAAACAGTCGACTACGTTTGTATGGAGAGAGAGAGCGCCGGTACCCTTTCCCTTTAAGCAACAACATTAAGAATAGTTTTAAATCTTGAACTCCTTTATATTACTATATTATTTTTTGAGTATTATACATACCGCCCACATATCCAACGTACTATCAATCTCAGTCATAGCATTAAACAACTCATTAACTCTATCCTTCTTCAAGCATTCCATATAAACGGACTCTGTAAACGTTTCCTTATCCACCATATTATCGTAGCAGTACTTTATAACCTCACCCAAGCTACTATGCTTCATATAAAATGCTATATTAGCAGTATGGGACCCGTAGTTGCTTAAATAATACACACATTCTTGGTAAAAGAAAGGATCGAGGCGTTTCGTGTAGTCAACTTTTGTTTCTACGTGATTGTTGTTGCGTCGTAATAACCCTTGGGCTAAGCTCTTTTTCGGTGGGACAGTAGCAGTTTGGAAGTCACTGTAGTCGCCTTGTTTGATCTTTTTGACGCTCGCTAGTGTGTGCATTATATTGAGAGCGGGTTCGGTTAGCTGTATCTTCTTTCTGCTTGTATTCATTGATGTTAATTTTTCATTTGTAGTCTGTAATAAATAAATAAAGTTGAGTTTAAATACTGTCGTATAACAATTGCATTGTTTAAAATAAATTAAATATTGCATAACATTCTTCACACCGCCATTTAGACCCAAGCTAAGTACCTACACTTGTTTTATGGGTGCTAGACAACGGATATATTACTTACATACCTTTTTTTTGTACTTGTAATACAATATAAAAACCACCAGACCACAGACAATTATCTAAGCATAAATACTTGTCTGAGGTGGAAATCGAATCCGCAACCGTTGTTGTGCCAAATGGGTCGTTTATAAAAGCTAAATCAATAGTGATAAAATTGGTATATTATTATAGGTACAAGGTAGATAGCTGGTCACTTGGATCTTGGAAAACATGAACTATTTATTTTATTCATCACGATAATCCCACGAATTCGGGACATATGCGCGCTGAACTGCGAAGCAAAGCTCATATATTCATAAACTTCTAACTTACTTTAATAGACTCCGCTTTATGCAATATTACAGGACTGACAGGATAATTCATGTCCTCGAGCATGCTGATAATCTCATTCAACAAAGGAGGATTACTCCTAGGCCTTCCATCAGATTGCACACTCGACACTGAACTGGTCCGTTCCGATACCCTTAGACTTTGCAACCTTCGGTTTACAAAATGCCCATCCGAGGTCTCCTTGCTCAAGTCAGACTCTTCCGTTACCTCGGAACAGATATTAAGCGCGCTTCGGAAGCAATGTGTGAATTTTTCCCGCGCCTGTTTGAAGCAACCGGCTTTCAAACATGCTTTCCCCCACGCGGCTAATACGCTGTTCCGTGGTAGGCCTGATTTGGTCGCTATTTCAAGAGCAAGCTCCCATTTTTCTGCTTCGAGAAGTGAACGGACGATTTGACCTGGAAAATATACATTAGTAATTAGAAAAGGTAATTATGGCACATCGTCGTTGATGTTTCCATTAAACAACCTCTCTTCACAGTAGCAGTGTTTTAACTACCTGGACCACAACCTTCTGGGTGGAAATTACGATTTATTTTAATTTACGACTGAAAAGCTGTACATCTTTCAGACAACCACTGTAATTTTGCACTTAAACTACCATCTCCATCACCAGTGTTAGGTATGGATGGATATCTAAAAAAAAGTTGTTTACAG
Organism: Idaea aversata; assembly: GCA_907269075.1. Classification (NCBI taxonomy): domain Eukaryota; kingdom Metazoa; phylum Arthropoda; class Insecta; order Lepidoptera; family Geometridae; genus Idaea; species Idaea aversata. The sequence goes on from OU026100.1 coordinate 6,680,177, forward strand.
TACCTATATCTTTCTTCTTAATATATATAAATCTCGTGTCACAATGTTTGTCCTCAATGGACTCCTAAACCACTTAACCGATTATAATAAAATTCGCACACCATGTGCAGTTCGATCCAACTTGAGAGATAGGATAGCTTACATCCCGATATTCCCACGGGATCGGGAGTTACGCGGGTGAAACCGCGTAGGGCAGCTAGTCTACCTATATACATTAAATGATGTCAAGAATGAGTAATTTGTAATTAATCTTCTTGCTTAGGTGCCCTAGAGATCTGCGTAGACATAAATAGATGTTTTTACAAGATTTTTTTTGTTAGCTTATATTGTCCCACTGCTGGGCAAAGGCCTCCCTAACATATTTCCGAGCATTTCGGTCCTGGGCAAAGTTTAGCCAGTCTGTGTCAAATGCATCAAGATCGTCACGCCATCGTTTACGGAGTCTGCCTCGATTCCGACGTCCGTCCTCCGGCACCCAATGTGTGACGACCCTAGCCCACCGGTCGGGATTCATTCGACTCACGTTACCCGCTTACAACATACATACTTTAAGTTTTTTTAAAGATGTAATTAGGAATGTAAAGTATATGTACTGACTCGGATGAGCATTATTATGCGGTACGAGATGATGCAGCTGATGTTTGACGAGCGTGGCGAGTGCCTCGGCGTGCGCGAGACAACGCGCCGCGTGCGCAGCGCCCGCCTCCGCCACGCCCACCGCGTTACTGCGCGCCCCACCCCATTCACTGGTAACGAACAAGAGTATTCATTTATTACGTAGACAGAGAATAAATATGGACTCGCTGCTAAAATAATAATAATTACTAGAGTGAGAAGGATTGAACGTCTAATGAGTAAGTGGGAGCAAGACGAAGTATAAATTTTTTGTCTCTATTTGCGTATAGGTTTTTTTGTTTGACACCTATGTCGTCGGTGGCAAAAAAGCGTTTGGAGTTTTGTTTTCTTATCCCATAGACTATAATTTGTGTTACTTGTGACTTATAAGATATTAAAAAGGAGTACTAATTGGTGTGCACTTGTGCAGTGATGGTTAATTACTGTTTAATGGCAATTTGACAACTATATACTTATAGGTTATGTTATAGGTATGTTGTATGTAGCTTGTCTATATTTATTCTCTGTCTACGATTTATTATGACGACCACAACGGTCATGACGACCCAGTTGGCACAATGGTCACCATGCTGGACTGCTAAACACAGGGTTGCGGGTTCGATTCCCGTCTCAGACAAGTATTTTTGGTTAGTTATTTGTCTGTGGTCTGGTTGTTTCTATGTATTATAAGTATATATTTACAAAAGAAAAGTATATAGGTAGCATATCCGTTGTCTAGCACCCATAACACAAGTCTAGTTACTTAGCTTGGGGCTAGATGGCGAGGTGTGGAATGTCCTGTAATATTTATTTATTAGTTAACTAGCGACCCGCCCAGGCTTCGCACGGCTATATTATGCATGTATTATACATATAAACCTTCCTCTTGGATCACTCTATCTATTGAAAAACACTGCATCAAAACCCGTTGCGTAGTTTTAAAGATCTAAGCATACATAGGGACAGTCAGCGACAAAATACTTTGTTTTATACTATGTAGTGATATAAAAAAGCAGAGAAAACTCATAAGTAGTAATAATAAGTATAAAACAAATCTCACTTGTGTTCATGATGTGTCCGCGAATACAACTCAGCTGCGGCTAAAAGCAGAGAACGGCGAGCTCGCACCAAGAGACGCGCGTCACCACCGTTAGATAATTCACGAGCTACCTCGTCGCTTCGGTCTAATAAAAATCTGAAATGTAGTGTAAAAATTAGTATAATGATGACCACAAGAAGTATGAGAAACTAGCTTTTGCATGCGACTTCGTCAGCATAGAGGTCCATTTTCTAAAATCGTTTCTTAGCGGTTGCCGTATAACCTATGTGTGCCTTTAAGGATGATCCGTCTATTGGTTTAGCTGTGCGTCATTTAGGATTTAAATTGTTATATTCACAGATGATTAATTAACATGCTTTTGTCACACAAAGTAAAAACCTCTTGAAACCCTGTTTCTGGGAAATCGCAATCAATTTTTAAATAGCCGGAACCAATTTTCATCAAAAATAAATGGGATTGTTCAATTTTCTTTTTAAATTGAAATTACAAAACCATTTAGAGAAATAATAGACTTCTTCTATAACTATAATAAAAAAAAAGTTGATGTAGCATATTTTCGATTAAATATGTTTGACCGTCACTTTTACACTAATGACGTCACCATTGGCGTTATGACGAAATCGACATGTGCCATAGTATATAAAAAAATCAAATGACAGTTAATACGTCCATGATATGGACACACTTTTTTTACACAACTTAAGCAATGGAAGACATTGATATTACGCCATTGGTGACGTCACCACGTTTAAAAGTTTAGAAATATTAAAAAATATATTTAAATAGCACTAGTGAGAATATCTCATAAATATTCAAATAAAAACTTAAATTATACTAATATTATAAAGCTGAAGAGTTTGTTTGTTTGTTTGAACGCGCTAATCTCAGGAACTGCTGGTTCGAATTGAAAAATTATTTTTGTGTTGGATAGTCCATTTATCGAGGAAGGTTATAGGCTACTTTTTATTCCAATATTCCCACGGGATCGGGAGTTACGCGGGTGAAACCGCGGAGCGCAGCTAGTTAATCTATATTTACGGAAAATAATATAAAAAACCATATGTCAGGAAATATGGACAATCCCAATTGAAGGTTCAGAATTCAAATAAATACCTGTATTCAAATCTATTCATTCGGTTACAAACAGTGGGGGGCATACATAGGGATCACACTTATAACAAACAAGTAAAAAGCAGTAGGTACTTACCTAGGATAATCTAAATTAATAGAATGCATCTTCATAACAGACAAACAAAGAGTAACGTTAGGTGTAAATTCGAAGCTAAACTCGGCTCTAACTGCTTCGTTTCTAGCAGCGTTTGTAGTGAGGCACCAGTCCAAGCAGGAGACGCCACTGCCTGCAGAATCTGAGTTACTACTCATCATCATATTATCTTGGTAGGATTTTGACTTGCGAGTCATCGTTTGTGTGTAGCAGTCATCGCAAACACGAACTTTTACACTTGGGTATGTTGGTACCTGAAAATTAACACAGGCCATTTTTACAGCTGTAGGTCAGCGTTTCACTACTATCACACCTGCCTTATGATAGTTGACGATGCGGCCTAAGATGTAGCAAGCTTTCCTAGAAGATACCTATTCACTCGTGACATGAAGACCCTTAAATTGTAAACGTCAGGAAAGACAGACAACGGATTCCATTCCCTTGCAGTACAAAAAAAATGTCGAAGCAAAATGCTTAGTGCGGACGTCTGGTATTTCCAACCATGAATCGATGCCGCATATCAGTTTGCCTGGTTGTAGGACAAAAATGGAGATGGCTAAATAAGATCGCGGAGAGCGTTAAGAGCATCTGGTATCCGACCGTCACTCTCGAGACTGAGATGGAATGTCTCATCAACCTGTAATTTTATGTTAGTAAGGTCAAATATGGTAGATATATTCACCTGCATCCTATGCCTAGAGCAGGCATGACAAACGAGCCGTCCACATCTTCGACAATGATGCCTTCTAATAATCATGGAAAATATCGAAGTATGACACAACATGCATCTGTCAGTCGAGTAGTCTTCCACCCACTGCTCTTTAGTCGGCACTTGGTCTGGCATCACGAACGGTTTCGTCGCAGCTTCTATGTTTATAGAATCTATAGACTGCAGTAAAGAATCGTCTGATGGCTTCGGCGGGGTCGGGCAAACGTTCCTAGGATTAGACATATCCAAAGCTTTCTCTGCGTAGAATCTCAATAAAGCATCAACGGCGTTCCTTGAAACAATACAAATTTCTATAGACTTGATGTTGTAATACAACTTATCCCCGCTCGGATCGTTCTTTAAATTAGGAGAGATTTTGTTCAAGATGTCAGTCAAAGTGTCTAATTTAGAGTTCATCAAGAACTGTTCTATCATCAGCAATGGGTTCTCGATGAGTTCCCAAAACAAATGCCGTAAATTTGGTTCAATTTCCATCATCATTTGAAGACCTATCTTTATGTTCTCAAAAGATTTCCAGTCGAAAGAGTTTTCGGATGCGTAGTCGATGCACACTTGTAGCAGTTCGACGTCTCTGACTTTGGTCATTTCAGTTTGTATTAGCTCCATGGCCTGGTGCGAGGGCAAGCGATGTAGTAATTCTTTGACGAGGGTTGGTGTAGCTTGGTTTGTGTATTCGAAAAGTTGTTTTAACAAGTTCATCACTATCAGATTTTTCATGTTTTCTGACACCTCGTGAACGTCGGCCCATTCTAAACATAATTTGAACTGAAAAGAGAAATAATACTATTAGTATTTACAATGTACATTTTTTGATCAATATTCTACATTCAATTAATTACGTACCTGTTGACTAACCATCAATAATTCAATGATTAGTTCTGGATTCTCAATAGACTTTTCGTAATAGTCATACCATACCAATGAACTCCCCATAATTGAAGATATCTAAAACAATAAAAACATTATAAAAAAATCACTTAATTTTTTATTTGCGAGGTAGCTTCAAATTGGTCTCACCTGGTCGTAAAGAGGAATCTTCACCATCCAGTTGGTACACTTTTCATATAAGCCATCTTCTAGAGGTTGTTTATTCAAAATAAATCGTAAGTAATCCAGCACTTCTAAAGCACCGTCTGCAGTCCAGCTATTGAGATTGTTCAAAATAAGATCAACTTTTAGTTCAGGACATTTTAGATACTGGCAGTATTTCCAGTTATACTTAATCTTAGGATTCGTGGCAAGTTTAAATAGAATCAAATCTCTCAAGTTGCTCAGGTTCGCGCTACATAACAACTGTCGTTCCGACAATGAGTCTATTATCTTCAGACATTTTAAAATTTTACCGGATTCTATCAACTCGGGCATAAACACAAACAGTTTATCCAAATCAATGGTAGTGTGTAACGATGCCAAATATTTATTCTTTCCGAAAAGGTCTTTGGTGTAGTCGAATCTCTCTAGTTCCATGTAATTGTTTAGGGCTTTTGTGCGAGCGTCCATACTTTGTTGCAAGCTATTTTCTTCTGGAGATGTGTGAATCTTCTTGATGATATGTGCCAAAACCCAGTTATGTAGCACAACATACGTTAAGCATTGGGGGTCAGGAGTACGTGGCAACGGGGCAAAGTCGGCAACAGGATCGATAAACAAATTCTCTTCGGGATTCTTAAAATCGTATACAACATGTAGAAGACTGTTGAAATTAAATTCACTCGCCTCCTTTTCAGGACCGGACAGAGTGATCGACGGGCAAAAGTTAAGAATTAGTTTTGGTATGAGGTTCACATTAAGCTTTTTACATATTGGTTCTAGGTTCGTGACTGGAATCTCTTTATTATTAATCATGTTACCGAAAATATCGTGCAGCTGTCTTTCAAGTACGGCAAAGTAAGGCAAATCAGCGGTTTCTGTCGAACGACTATCTTCTTGCTCCAATTGTGATACAGTTTTACAGTAAATATAACACATCCTCAAATAAGGTGTTCTTGTCTTTTTGCTTCCTTGTCGACATACATCGCCTACACCACAAACGTCCTTATCTGAGGCTGCGACGACGTTCATATAAATCTGATGATATTTCTGAAGTAAATTCTGATCAAGTTCCTTTTCTGAATTAGGATTGACTACGTTAACGAGATCTTCGCACGATTGTCTTAGTTCTTTGGAAAGTTGATTCAGTTTACAGAACTCCTTATGCTTTATCGGTATACGGCAGTCAGTAATCAGTCCACAAACGTTGTCGACAAAGTCAAACGACTTCTCAGTGTTTCCGAATATTTCAAACGTCACGCTAGCTATATCTTCAACGAAGCGTATGTAATTTGTTCGTTTGACTGAACTTATGTCAGTAGAAGCTCTAACTTCAGCTAGTTTTCTCTCTACTACATTTATTAAACCGTAAGTGATCTCTCTATTAAGACCGCTACTTAAGAGAATATCTACTGCATTGACAAATGGTGCGTTTTGGTGACTGTAAAGCTGCAAATGTGGATGTCGAGCTCCTAGTTCCATTATGTCGAAGGAATTAGGCGCTCTATTGCAAGCTAAGAAACCTTCAACAAGTCCCATTACTTCAGTTGACACAACAGACAAGGCTGATAGTTCTTTAGTGGGGTATCTAGTATCGTCTCGGTATAAAATAATGTTCTTTATCTTAGCTACTAAGTTACGAAGTTGTTCAGTGAACGTTACTTCAGTGGCTATTTCTGAATCGGCCAAATCAAACATCTGGAAATAGTAATTTAAAACCCTTTAGGTAAAATAAATTGGATATAAAATGGATATAAATCGACGGAACATAGACAAATGTCTTTATGTGATAAAAACGTTTTTTTTTACAATATCCATAGACGAGAAAAATAATAATACTGACTGTTATCTAATTTGACAGGTTAAAAATATGGCATATCTTGTTGTGTTTACGATTTTTATATTATCGAATGAAATACATGCAAGAAGCATGAAAATTCGTTCAGAAGTCAAAGAACATTTTAAAAATCCTACAGCAAATGAAACAGGTTTAAAAATAGATCTCCAATTTGACGAGAGCGATTATGAGATGATACTAGAAAAGGACATCAAAAAATATCAAATAAAAGACCCTGATTTCAGATTTCAGACGTTTGATAAGCAAGTCTTTGTTCTAAAATAGGCTACAATAATAATTACTTATGATAAGTTTGAAATAATAGTTAAGACTTCTTCGAGGTAGACCCAAGAAACGACGGCGCAACGATTTGGATGCATTCGACGCAGAGTGGCCTAAAACAGCTGGAGATCGAGACACATATGAAGGGGGAATGGGGAAGGCCTATGGTCAGCAGTGGGAAAGAACAGGCTAAATAAAAAAAGCGTTTTTCCTCGCGTTTTCGCATGCGTTATAATTATCACTCGATACTAAGAAAAAAATATCTTATGGCACACTGCAGGATACCCCTATGTACCATTTGTAAAGAGCGAACAAAGAATAAATTTAATTAAAGATTTAGGATTAATTACGTATTTTTTGTTACTTTAAGGATTGCTAAAGAAGAATATGAGAAGGGTAACTACAATCGCCGCTATGAATTAGAAAATGAAAATGAAACTACGCCTGAAAAAACAAAGATAATGATAATCGAGAAGTCCACCATGTCACCGGTGGTTTATTATTTTATTTATTTTTATTATATTATTTTTTATTCTTTCCGTACTTTCTAAAAACAGATTACGTAGTCTAATCTAACTCAGGAAGTCGACTCAGGTTTCGTTGTTTTTAAACAGTGTTTTAGTAGGGATGCGTACATGCTAGATAAAAATATTTGGTTTAAGATTTTTCATTGATGCTCCTCTTCTATTGGTCGTAGCGTGATGTTATATAGTATTACTCGATAAATGGACTATCGAATAGGTCTAAAAAAATCTTTCAATTCGAACCAGTATTTCTTTCATGAGATTAGCCGCGACAAACAAACAAACAAATTCTTCTGCTTTATAATATTAGTAAGATAATAGACAACAAATTAGGGATAGTCAAATATGGAAGAATAACAATCTACTACTTATTATTTATTTATAAGTTTATCTTGCCTTTGTTATCGATGAAGTGGAAGCTAACGACCCCGAGTGTGTAGGTAGGTAGTTAGGTACATAAATCATTATATTGCTAAAGTAAACACAGATGTTAGTTACTATGTAAACTGTCACTGTTTCCGATGATATGAGAAGTAGGCGGAAATAATAATTATAGGTAAGTATTAGGAAAGTGAATAATTGAGTTAGATCACCATTTAATAGGGGACAGTTAAAAAGGGGCGTCATAAGACATCGACAACGTAGGGTTTGCATTTGACATGATTATGCCAAATGCAAACCCTACGCGAACAAAATTACAGGCAACATATTACAAAGCATATTTTGTTATTGTTGAAAAATTGATTTACCCATTAATTTTTTCAGGTAAAAAACCACTCCATCGAGAAAAGAAGTATAGCAATACAAATAAATTACGATTTTATTTTTGGTAAACGTTTTAACATTTCGAAAACGAATCGAACCAAAATGAAAATTGATAAAGTTGGTAAATTACTTCCTGAATTTGTAGCGTTATTGGATGTTTCTTAATTTTTACACTTGTATACGGGTTCAGTACTGAGTAGGCTAGTCCAGTACCTATACTACCCTCTAGCTTAGTTGACCGTGTCCAGAGGAAAGAACTAGTCAATACGTCTGGAACCAACTAACTAAGCCAAGGGTTTCATTCAAGATGTTTACCTTCTCAGTAAAGAGTAATGACAATTTTTCGTAAGGAAAAACGACTGGCCGTGATTCCACCAGGCTAACACATGCAGCACTTCTTAATTTATTTTTTCTAGATCCCTTTAGAACAAAAATAATGGAAATGTTTAAAGAGATAAGCTGTTTGAAGACAAGTTACAATTGCACTGAAGAAGATCTAAGAGGCATTGGAATCAAAGCGATAAAATGTACAATAAACCAGTTCGGAAACGCGGATAAATCGAACACAGATTTAGCTATGAATCTAATACAAATTGCTACAATTTGGCTGTTTGTTTATCTTTTATTCGCTGTACCTTTATGGTGCACAAAAGGTAATACTTGATTTAATTATGTAGGTATTTTTGACTACGAAGCCAATTAAAAATTTCTTAAACATGGACATGGATGGAAATAGAAATTAGAACAGTCACCCCATTATTCCAAAACGAGGTTTAAGAATAGTCCGAGATGTGGATTTAAACCTTAGATTTAGACACATATTTACTCGTGAACTATAATCCAATCTAAACACTATTCCTATAGATTATATGTATAGGGAACCATAGTCTAAACACTATCCTTATAGATTATACATATAAGGATGTGTTTAGACTATAGTTCACGAGTAAATCTGTGTCTAAATCTAAGGTTTAAACCCACATCTCGGACTATTCTTAAACCTCGTTTTGGAATAATGGGGTGACTGTTCTAATTTCTATTTCCGTTTTGTTTTCCAGGTTGGTGTTCCTGTTGCCTTTGTTGTAAATTCTTTAAACCCCAACAAACTATACAGGAGGCAAAGAACTACCTCCTCCTAAACCCTCCTGGAACGCTAGTCACCAAAAAAGGAGGTATCATACATTACGAGCCGACAGAACGGGAGAAAGATTGTTATGAAGAATTTGGACATTTTATACGGACTTTGTGAATATGAAATATGCACGATTCTTAGAATAAATAAATTATAATTAAATGTAAATAAGATGGGTAATTTTTTAGACTCACCTCTAATATTTGGTTGGCCTTGGAAAAGTCATTGTGGTAGAGCGCTAATGCAACTAGACAAGTTGGTTTTGCTAACATTACGGATACGAAGTCTATAGAACTTCCAGGAGACATATACACTAAAAATTGATGTAAAAAATATTTAATAACTAGTAAAGATGGCAAATCTATACCTACTCTATAGTCTATCTAATATTATAAAAAGTTTTTTGTTTGTAACGAATAGGCTCCGAAACTACTGGACTGATTTTAATGAAACTTGGTAAGAGGATACATTGATTCATTGGGAATAACATAGGCTATTTTTTATCCCGCTATTCCCACGGGATCGGGAGTTACGCGGGTGAAACCGCGGAGCGCTGCTAGTATATGATAAAGGCATATCAGGCAAATAGATATATAAAAAGATGAGGTATATATATGTTCGTATTTACTCACTATCATCATTAGCAGATATTGTAGAAGCAAGCATAACATGATCTATTTCGTGTTTATTGTTTCCATGTTTTCTTCTGGTTTTTGGTTTCTTTCTCGACACTTTCACGTCTATTTCACGAGATTCGTCCTCACTACTTTCATCTACTTCCACGTAATCTAAACAGAGCTTCAATAACAGAGGACTTGTGTCTGGAGATAGTGTAGAAACTAATTGCAACTTCCAAATGGAATAGTTAACAACTTTTAACAAATGTTTAAACTGTTCCTTTATGTTATGCTCTAAATCTTCGACATCCAAATCTTCTTCTAATTTCTCCAAACACAATTTCAATGTATTCAAAATTATTTGCGTCGTGTAAGAATTGCACATGAAACCTGAATTATTGCTAAAAGAGTGTTTGGTAGGTTTAGCTTGTTTCTTACAGTAGAAGTATGAGCATTCGGAAACTGCGCCACATTGCTGGAAATCCTGATTGTGTTCTTGGCAGGACATGTACTCGTACCTTAGAAATAGACAAGAGAATATGTTCTCTATGACTTCAAGGCAACACTGTATCGGTTGTATTGATAAAACGAGCCTTTTCACTTCATCCAGGGATGACATAGTCTCATCTGCATTTTCAGCACCTTCAGCTGAATTGAGTATTGTATCCATCACCTTTGCAATAGCACAGTAACTGTTATATGTCAAAACATCCCAACTAAAATAATCTCCAGCTTTTTTCTTTTCACCTTTGTTACTCAAAGCCAAGAGCTCATTAATGTAGTCATTATTCGTGTTCAACAACCTTGAAACTTTGTACCTATCGACCTTTGAAAGGCGACATACTTGGGACATCACGGCTAAAGCGCTTTGTGATAAAACCTGACTAAATATGGAAGTGGTCAATAACTTGCAATTACTCTCTAAACAGAATTTTATTATAGTCAGTTCTCTTTTGACTTCAGTTAGGTAAAATTGTAGCTGTACATCTGATGTATTATATGAGTCCAAAATGGAGAAAATATTCGTTAATTGGTGTATTAGAGATGGTAAATCGTACGTTTCTGGGCTATTGGTAAGATCAATTAGCACCATTATAAGAATCTGCTTTGTAAAATTATTTATTTTGAATGTCAGATTCTTCATATCATGAAGTTGATGTTTATACACCTGGGCTGCTTTGAGCAACCAGTGTGTCTTCTCTTGATAGCACATTTCTAACATGTTCTCTGGTGTTAGCTTGAATTCCTTATGTGGTTCATTCTTGTGCATAAGTTCTGATGTTGTCTTAAGTATTTCTGGTCTCTCTTGAGGCACTAAACACAACAATATCTGTTTCCTAAACTGCCTGTAATGTTCCTCAGTAATCTGTTTCAATATAGTATTAACAAATTGAGGAATAAAGCTATCTTTCAATTTGATAAGAGACATCAATGTTATTAATTTTTCTGTACAATTATTTTCTGTTAATTCATTTTTCATTACTTCTAGATATATTGATTGTATTGTATTAACATAGTTACTATCTGTTATGTGGTCCAGGGTATAATTCAATATAGTGGCTGCTGTAACTGGATTACTTTTCAAGTTTATTTTGAAGAAATCTAGTGTTTGTTCATTAAAGTCTTTGATAGGTTTAGATTCTTCTATATCACATTGAAATTGTAGCAGTTCCTACAATAAAAATTATTTTGTACAGTATTGTTTCAAAAATACTTTTTTTTTTAATTAATGGGCAGGGCAAACACCTACCTTCCATATTCCTTTAAATATTTAAAATAAATGTTAGGCACTTACATCATTTATTTCTTCAGTAACACCGTCAAGGAGTCGCAAAATATACTTCAGTTCCTCCTCCTTCATTTTGATTGTATTTTCTGAAAAGGAATTTTCACTTTACGACATTTTGTAAAATAAAAACTAAGCCATAAACTTGTCAGTTATGATGCTTACAATTAAAAAGTTTGATTTCTAGTTGCTAAAATAATCATCACAATTTTCAAAAATGTATAGTCAAACATAGGTCCTAGAAGGTACCTACTTTTAATTAACAATAGATAAATAAACACTTTATTTGTACAACACACAAAACATTGAAAAATATCAAAGAGGAAAAGAAAGCTTATAATAAATTGTACAAACAAGCGACCTCATCGCTCAAAGCGATTTCTTCAAGGCAACCTTGGAATGGAGAAGGTCTGTTTAGCTTAACTGGTAGGACAATACTTGAATGACTAGTAATTGTCAGTAGACTGTTAACTTCCAGCTTTTGTTAACATCTTATACATCATCTCACAGCAGTTACAAAATAATTAACTTCATAATACAGATAAGTAAATTATGCCAAGTTATCATATATTCACCCTGGAGGGCATAAGTCAATTTTATTATTTATGTATCGTGGTTTACCCACATAACTCCTGATCCTGTGGGTATATCGAGATAAAAAGTAGCCTAAGTTATTCCCGGAGAATCAATGTATCCATGTACCAAGTTTAATCAAAATCGGTCTAGTAGTTTCAGAGCCTATTCGTTATAAACATAAAAACAAACCAAAAAATCTTGCTATTTATAATATTGGTGTAGATTAGTAGCATCCCATGGTTCCAACCAGTTAAGCCCCAATTCTGTAGAAATCTATACTAATATTATAAAGCTGAAGAGTTTGTTTGTTTGTTTGAACGCGCTAATCTCAGAAACTACTGGTTCGAATTGAAAAATTATTTTTGTGTTAGATAGTCCTTTTATCGAGGAAGGCTATAGGCTACTTTTTATCCCGATATTCCCACGGGATCGGGAGTTACGCGGGTGAAACCGCGGAGCGCTGCTAGTGTTGAAATAAAAGGTAGCATAAGTTACTACCAAGGTTTCAATGTATCCTCATACTGAGTTTCATCGCAATTGGTCCAGTGGTTTAATTACTCACAAAAATCTTTATAAAACACAGATCTTTTCTTATTTATAATATTATATTCCGTGGTAAGTAGGCAGTTTCTAAAGAGCAAAAATTGCTAATTCATTAAAAATGGACAGGGGTCAGCAAACACCCATATTCTTTCATATAAGAGTTAAAAATATCTACAAAAATGACCTCATACATACTTTATTGCATGGGTAAAATGGGTTATGTTCATACCTTTTTTTCATTCAGGTGTTATAAAATAGGTATATTTAAAACAAAACACCCATTGTTATATTTCTAATAAAAAAGTAGGTAAGTAACTGCTTTAACTTTGACTCTAGTATACACTTCCCGATTCAACTTGTAAACTTGTATGGCAATGAACTCTTGTAGTATAAAGTACATGGCATGTTTTAATCAGGAAGGTAGCAATAGAGGTGGGTAGGTAGTTATCAAACAACTTCCTATTGGGTTTTACAAACAAAGACTTCAATCTTTATACAGAAATCTCTCTGATTAAAGATTGTATTGTATTATATTCATAGCATTTTACCTGGCTATTCACATCCAAATGGCACACACTGTCTCAATAATCTGTTTTCCAAGGAGGTATTGTAGTAACAACAGTTTTCACTCTTACCCTTTACAGAATTTATTGAAAATGTCTACGTCCGTTTTCTGCGGAATCCTTTTGTTGCATAACTGGATTATAGTGTATTCACGTTTACATGAAACTAATATTTTAGGGAAAAACACAAAACAAAACAAATGGAAAATTATTTTGTGAATTTTGATTATTTTGACATTATAAACAGATGACTGACATCTCATGACATTGACGTTTTCATTAAAGTCGAGCTTCGACATACCTCCATGAAGTCGAGTGGCATGTCTTAGAAGATCTATGTGGCTACCGCTTCGACCAAACTCCTTGGGCTGCCGCCGTTGGGTGGCATGGGGGTGGCTATCGGCCACAGGCAGGAAAGAAAGGATTGGCAAAATCTGGCAAAATGCCAATAATGAACACGGCCTGTCATACTAGCACAAAAAAAGGTTTTATTTCTACCGAAAAAAAAAACAAAAATTGTCAATCAAATAGAGAGAGCACAGGCCGCGCCAACCGATAACAATAAAAAAAAAAAACAATGTCAAAAAATCTGTCAATCGACATTATACTCTTTGAATCGACGGTCGACCAAAACACTAAAAAATGAACTAATAATTTTGGAGAAATTGTCGATAACTTCCTCAATTCATTGAAATTAGCCAAGGTAAATTAAGGCAAGTAGGTAGGTAACTTTTCACCAATTCATTGGCATTACAGATGTTAAAGCTAAATTACGAAACGCCATGAGACGTACGAGATGCTACTTCAGGAATCTTGTCGCAAGTGTGTGCCGCTTACAAAATCCGCATGTATGTCTACAGAAGAACCCTTTGATATTAAAAGACAAGCGGTACAATGTAGTTGCGCCGTACAGCGCTACCACTGTGGCCTGTTTCTACTCCCAAGACAGTAAGAAACATTTCATAACCTTAGAGAAGAAAGCGGAAGCTATCAAAGATGCTTTCGATCACAAGAGAGAAAAGTTGAAGGACACCGAACAGAAAATAAGGCTCAAAGGAGAAGAACTAGTTAGTAACATAAAACACAAGAAAGAAGTTACTGGGGAGAGGCTCCGGGCAAGAAAAGATCATTTAATTAAGGATATTCTTGAAACTAAAGCGAAAGTAAAGGAGAGAATTGAAGAAGTTGTTGAGGTATGTTATCTATAATAGAATTTTATACCCATAAGTGTGGTCTGCAGTTTCACCTTAGTAGTGCCCTCTATGTGTCATTTTAAAGTTCCCGTAGATAGGCAATCTTTTGTTAGTTAATTAATATAAAATAAGTAGGATTTGACGTCCGTTCTTCACGTCCCAACCTTTTTTTGGTTTCTTTATGATATGTCCTCTCACGTCCACATCAAATAAACGCCGTTCTCTCTACGTCCACGGGTCTAAAACATTCAAATTTGTATCGACGAACAGACCGCATGTGGTCTGTGGACTTGTAGTGCTTTCCGTTTACAGATTACATATGGTCTGTGGACAGGGAACCTGTTAAGAACTAATGAAAAGTAATTGTTAGAACATCACCATGACTCATTTTAAACTATTTCTCCACTCACATGTCTGGGTAATCATAGTCACCTAAAACTGTATCAAGTAGTACCAGGCATACTGATGTGTGGCACTGATTAATGTGTGACATACCAGATGTTCACACTAGGCATTTTGCTTCGTCATTCCTTATTTGTACTGCAAGGGAATGAAATCAGTTGCCTGCATCTGCCTTTCCTGATGTTTACAATTTGAGGGTCTTCAAGTCGCGAGTGAATAGGTATCTTCTAGGAAAACTTGCTACATCTTAGGCCACATCGTCACCTACCATCAGGCAGGTGTGATAATGGTCAAATGTTGACCTATCATATGTAAAAAACAAGTTGAATCTCAGGGTGACCTCGCTGACTTGTAGTGTCTATGTACTGTTATCTATTTAAATAAAAAAGTTACCTGAACGCAATATTAGATGGCTCTATAATAAAAATACTTAACCAAAAAAACACCTGTGCCAACTGTCAACATTTTAATAGGCAAAACAAGTCAAAATGATTGCATCGTCATTATGAAATGTATTGTGTGAAAGTATTTTACATGTAAGTTTTCAAAATAAAATTAATAAATTAACTTAATACCTATTTATAAATATCGGACATCTTAAGACAAATTATAAACATAAATCAACATATTTGACCATGTCCATCCAAACTTGACCTTGTACGTCCAAACTGCCCTTCTACATCAATTTTCACATCACGGTCTTTAATTGAATTATTAAATTCACAGTTAATTAGTACCTACTTGTAATAAGGAAAACTTTTCTTAATAAGTATTTATATAGATATTAACAAACTTCCACAATTAAGATTTAATGAAGAAAGCAAGTTTTTTATGCGTTATTGGTATGTTTCACAGATTTATTTTACGGGTGATATTAAACTAGAATCATGGTTTGTACACACCACATTGATTTTTCAGTGTTGGTTTCTTTATATTATTTGGTGTGGGCTCATTCAACACATAGTGCTCTTTCTGACAAACTTCAACGAGGTTCTCAATTTGTTTGTATAGTATACTATACTTATATTTTTAAGTACTTACTACTCTACCATCAAACAAGAATCATCTAAATCGGTTGCATAATATTTTTATGTTGGTAGGGGGAATACCTCCAGTGTCCCATTTTATTATGTATGTAAGATTATATTTTTTTTTATTATATTTGGTTTTACTAGATTTAAAAGATTTTTTTTTTTTTTACAGAGAGAAAATGTATTGACAATCCCTAATGTTTTATGTGTAACAAGAATAGTGATGTCACCGTATTTGGGCTATGTTATTATGGAGAATGAATACAGTTTGGCATTAGGACTATTGGTATTTGCTGGAGTCACAGATTTGGTAAGTTCTAAGTTAAAAATCCTTTAATTATTTTGTAAGCTGCATCTTTTTTTTACATAATGATAGGTCAGCATTTGACCACTATCCTTCGAGCATTTAACTGTCGAAGCCACTATCAAACCTGCTTGATGGTAGGTGACGATGCGGCCTAAGATGTAGCAAGTTTTCCTAGAAGATATCTATTCACTTGCGACTTGAAGACCCCCAAATTGTACACGTCAGGAAAGACAGACGCAGGCGCCCGATTCCATTCCCTTGCAGTACGAATGCGGAATGACGAAGCAAAGCGCTTAGTGCGAACGTCTGGTATGTCCACCATGAATCGGTGCCGCACACCAGTCTGCCTGGTTGTATGACGAAACTATGACGAAAGAATGGAGATTTCAAGATTAGGTCGTGGATCTCGCGGTTTTACAATCGTGAGTCTCGATCCTGTGGGAATATCTTAAGGTGAAAGGGTACCTGCGCGCTCTCCATACAAACGTAGTCGACTGTTTCCTCCCTGAATAATGACACTAGCACAAATATTTTTGTGCCATAATTCCTATAACTGCTATGACTATGCCCCTATGTTTTGGTTTTTTTCAATTTCTAATTATCAAGAAAATTAAAATTAAAAAAATTAAAAAAAAAAACAAAAAATAGGGGCATGGTCATGGCTGTTATAAGTTTTATGCACCAAAAATATTTGCTCTAGTGTCATTATCCAGGGAGAAAACAGTCGACTACGTTTGTAATAGTTTGTATGGAGAAAGCCCCAGGTACCCTTTCCTCTTAAGCTACCAACATACCCAGTTTCATCTCAATTGGTTTAGTAGTTTTTGCGTGAGGAGGTAGAACGAAGTAACACACTAACTTCACAACTAAGCCATGCAACTAGCCAAAAGATAAAAAATGTAATGCCTATCTGTGGATGTGACTTTAATTGCTCCATTTAAAATGATACCATCAAATATGTATTTGTAATATTGACCATTTTGAGCATGATCACAAAGAAAAAAACCCCATGAGATTCTTGTGCCTTCTGCTAATTGCTGGGCGCGTTTAAGGCACACATCCTAACTTAGTTTTTAAGACGCTTCTATGTGATCTCGTGCCGGTCCAATTGTATGATTCCAAATGAATAAAGATTTTTGAGTAAAAAAATGTAAATTAATAATTTATTAAGAGTAAAGTCCAATCACGCGACGCACAATTTTGTCTTACTTAAGTTTTCTGATAACCATATCAGCAGTGTTGCGTTGTTTATGACTAGATGGCGCTGTCTAAATGGTCCTTTTGTTTCAGTTAGATGGTTGGATAGCCAGAACCTGGGCTAGCCAGTCAACAAAGATTGGATCATTTCTCGACCCGATGGCTGACAAAGTGCTAATGGCAACATTGTTTGTCTCACTCACATGGCAGAACCTTATACCTCTATCCCTGACGTTGCTTATCGTTGGTCGAGATGTTCTGCTTGTTATAGCTGGATTCGTTATTAGATACATGAGTTTACCACCTCCAGTAAGTATCTACAAATCCTATTTACTACTAGCAACGCTTTGCAGTTTCACCTGTGTAACTTCCGTTCCAGTGGGAATATCGGGATAAAAAGTAGCCTATGTTATTCCCAATAAATCAATGTATCCTCATACCAAGTGTCATCAAAATCGGTCCAGTGGTTTCGGAGCCTATTCAATTCAATTTTGAAGAGGAAAGATGATTGAATTCGAAATCGAGAGTTACGCGTGTGTAGCCGTGGAGTCATAAACTAGCTTTTACCCGCGCCTTTCTTTTCGGACAAGCTTAGGCATCGCTATGAGTCAAGTGCACAAAATCCTCCATGAACATTTAGCGGTCAGGAAGCTGTGTGCCCGGTGGATAGGTACCTCATAATTTGACAGAGGCCCAATAACTCTGTCTGTTGACGAGTGGGCAATGAGCTTTTCTCAGTTGTTCTATCGGATGCAGCGATGTATTGATGTAAATGGACACTATTTTGAAAAGATGTATTAAAACTAATAACTTGCTAGTTTGTTTAGTTTATGAATTTCTAAGAACTTTCAGTGACACCCTCGTAACAGCTTTGTATGCTAAATTTTAGCCCGATCCATTCATTGGTAAAAGCTGTGCGCTTATATATCAATCAGTCAGGATTTTGTTGAATAAGATTGGATAGAGTCCTGGCTGTAGATAAATTGTTCTGTAACATTAGTATTTAGAAATGTATTCCGAAATAGACTGTAAATAAATAAAACCATAATATTTAAGATACAGTGGACTTTATCAATAAACTAGCTGCGCTCCGCGGTTTCACCCGCGTAACTCCCGATCCCGTGGGAATATCGGGATAAAAAGTAGCCTATAGCCTTCCTCGATAAATGGACTATCCAACACAAAAAGATTTTTTTAATTCGAACCAGTAGTTCCTGAAATTAGCGCGTTCAAACAAAGAAACAAACAAACAAACTCTTCAGCTTTATAAAATTTCAATAAATAAATATCAATTTCCAGCGGACCGTGAGTAGATACTTCGATGCGACACACGCGACTGCACAACTGGCGCCCACGTTTATAAGCAAAGTTAACACTGCTGTACAACTCGTATTTGTAAGTACTTATTAAGTCATATAGCCAAACTGAGGGAGGGGTTATTTTTTGAGTTACTGGTTTTGGCCTCTTCCACAATCTGCCTGCAATGATCTCTATTCAGGGCAGAATATCTCCAGTTGGTCTTCTTTCTCAGAGCAGCCAATTCCTCGATGCAGTCCCTTATTAATCTTTTCCTTGGCCTACCACGCGGGCTTTTCTGAGTTATCATAACTTTGAATACGAGTATCTGAGCGCCAAATTTGAGTCTCAACTAGAAGCCACCTTTCGAATAAAAAAAGAATAATCGAAATCGGACTTTGTTACCCTCATTGGCATCGCGTCGTCATCAACGCGACGACACGACACACGACGACGATTCACACGAATTAAGAACCTCATCCTTTTTTTAAGTCTGTTTAAGAGGAAAGGGTACCGGGGGCTTTCTCCATACAAACTATTACAAACGTAGTCGACTGTTTTCTCCCTGGATAATGACACTAGAGCAAATATTTTTGGTGCATAAAACTTATAACTGCCATGACCATGCCCCTATTTTTTGTTTTTTCTTATTTTTTAATTTTAATTTCTATGATAATTACAAAATGAAAAAAACCAAAACATAGGGGCATAGTCATGGCAGTTATAGGTTTTTTATCACAGTTGCTCATAAAGTGGATCTTATTAAACCGCTTTTAGGCTCATAATGCAACGTAATACACGCGTGCGATAAAAAAAAATCCAACTAGTGTTGGAAAATAATACGTCATCCCGATATGTCAAATACGTATCTTACTGCTAATGACATATAGTAGATGAAACATTCTTAAGGACATCGTTCAAATCGTACCCAAAAATTAACGTGCCGGCCACAAAAAAAAATGTTTCTATCTTGTAGAGAAAAACATTTTAAATAATGTTTAATAAGGCAACAAAGAGCTACGATGAACCATCGTTGAGTTATTTTAAATAGAAAACCCAAAAAAAATGCATTTTGTAGAGATCCGTTTGACCACTTCTAAGATATTACTACAGAAAAAATATAAAAATAAGTAGTAAATGGATAAGTTTTGTCTGTTTTTATTATATTTATATACATAGGTATATCCAATAACCCTTTCAGAAGTTATAGTGGGATCTTAAAAGTGGTCAAACGGATCCCTATAAAATGCATTTTTTGGGTTTTCAATGTAAAATAACTCAACGATTTTTGATCGTAGCTCTTTGTTGCCTTAGTAAACATTGTTTAAAATGTTATTCTCTACGAGATACAAATAATTTTTATTACTGGCCGGCATTTTTTTTGTGGGTATTTTTTGTTAGAAACATGAATGATCTCCTTTATCTGGGTTATACTGTTTTGATGTATAGAAAAAGGTACCATCCAAAGAGTTTTTAAGCCTTGCTGGCTTAAAACTCTTTGTTGGTACCTTTTTTCTTCTTTTAAAAGGTTGTCTCTAAAGTCTGCGAACGATAATATTACGTGATGACGTCTTTGAAAATAATTAAAAATTGAGTTTTGTTTTTATTTTGTTTTTTCTTTAGGTACATAAATATATTTTTTTTATATATTCTGTTTTTAATGAAACCCGGAACTAATATATTCTGTTTTTAACCGCCGACGCAAAAACAAATGAAAAAAACCCTAAAAAAATATTGTATGTCAGACGCTGTATAGGTTAAAAGTCTTTTGCCTAGCCTTTCGGGAGTGTAATTAACAAAAAATAGTAAACATAACCTAAAATTCTTAAAAACTTTTTATTATTAAAATTTTAACAAGTCTTTTTTTTTTATTCGCAACTGTGATAAAAAACGTCGTACGTTACACGTGTGAATTGATCATTCCATCTCGGCTTTTGCCACGCTCGCGTTCCGCTCGCGCGTCATAAACCGCCTCTATGGAATGATCAACTTTCCACACTTGTATCGCAATGTACTATTATGGCACAAAAATATTTGTGCTAGTGTCATTATCCAGGGAGGAAACAGTCGACTACGTTTGTATAGAGAGCGCGCAGGTACCCTTTCACCTTAAAGAGGATATTTTTTCCCAATAGGAGTTTTTTTATTTGTCTCAACAAAAATTTTGTAAGACACAATAGACAACTAGGCTTTTGTTATGGTAACCAGACAACGAATGGAACACTTAATACTGTTTATACTTTTTGTAAATAAATACTCATTATTATACAAAAACACGCAGTTCACAAATGATATTTATTTAATTTACATAAATAAATATCGACGATGGGAATCGAACCCATGATCGCAGGCGGACATTCACCGCGCCACAGAGGTCGTAAATAATAATAAATATTACAGGACATTCCACACATCGCCATCTAGCCCCTAGCTAAGTAACTAGACTTGTGTTATGGGCGATAGACTACGGATATACTACTTTATACACAATATGTACTTAAAATACATAGAAACAACTAGACTACAGACAAATATCTAAGCATAAATACTTGTCTGAGGCGGGAATGGAACCCGCAACCCTGTGTTTGGCAGTCCGTCATGGTGACCATTGTGCCAATTGGGTCATAAACATTAACTAATAACTTGTATTTATCTATTGTAGGTAGGATCAACATTGGCATCTCCAGTTTTTGACTACGTGGACCATCCAGCGCTACAAGTGTTGTGTGGAGTCACAGCGGCATCAACAGTCGTTTCAGCCCTCAGTTATTTAGTTAGTAAGAACACTTACAAGTTTTTGAAAAATAAATCTTGAGGTTATTATAATTGTGTTATTAAAAATGTTCAGTCTTCCGTCTATATTTAAAGATATAGTATAAAATGATGTAAGTACACTGTAAGAAAATACAAAAATATTTTGCAAAGATTAGTATACTAAAATATAGAAAAATGTTACTTATATTTAAAAAAATCAGAATATTTTCTGTACTTGATTTACAAATTACTGCAATATAATGTATTGACATAATGTAGGCAATTAGGCATGGGTATACTTTAATGGACAGATCCTTTTTGTGAGTTGAATAGTTACGGATATCGCACGCACGCCCTCCATAGCGACGAAAAGTTTTATTATTAAGTTTTGTTTTATTTATTTGTCGCTTAGTTCACCTGTAAGAAGGGCTGGTCATAGTAACTATTATTTGTATTCTGTGTTTGTAGAAAATTAATATCACTCAGACTATAACGTGGGTTTAACTGTGGGGCGCAGCTAGTGCCCAGTATACCAGTGCTATTAGTTTTTACCATTTGAACTAATTCCCTATCAATTATCAATTGATTTCGCAAGAAAAAAAGTGAACCTTCAGTTCAGATGCACAAAATAAACCATAAGACGACATATCACAATTTTATATAATATGAGAAGAATCTATTTTGTATCATGTTTACTGTACATCTTATATGACCTTTATAGATACAATGGATAGCATAAATATTGTGCATTTATGATGTAAATAAATAAGTCCGAATACAAATCGAAATAGTTTATTTCCATTTCAATTAATTGCAGGTAATTCCAAAGAAAAAAAATCAAAAAATACAAAAATATAACTAAATTACACTTAAACTAGGAGTAGGTACAGAATTGATATTTAAAATAGGATTATTTATATTTCAGAAATGAATGTTTCAAGCTTTTTTTTTTAGTGATTTACAAACATTATGTTAGCTGTAAGTACCTACATTGTTTAGACCACAAATTGTAAAAAACATAAAAAATAATGGACATGTGGAATGTAACACTTTTTGTTAGAATTTTAGTACAGAATACTGAATAAATATAATGCTTGTTATCAATTACTTCATCCCACATTCACAAAACAAACAAACACAAACAATGGTATATAAATAATAATAATAAAATAACGATTGCAGTATGATGAGTTCGGACTGAAAATGGATGGTGAAATTGTTTTCAAAGGCACAATCAAAGTTACATAAAACCTGACAAGAACCCTATGCAATATAGCTGCACATTATTAACTTTGTTTATGTGATCCTTGTCAAGCTGTATTTATGAAACAGGTTTATATCACACAGTAAACTAAATAGGAAAGTGTACATATTAGACCAAGATCCCGCCTACTACCAGACCTTCGTGATTTTATAAAAGCTGAGAATTACCCAACGCATGCCTCGAACAAAGATATTAACGATTTGCAATCATGAAGTTCAGACCATAGTGGCTTGGAGAGTTATCAGATAGCAAAGCCAAGACTATTATCGATTGGTACAAAAATATAGGCAATTTTTTCTATACAAAATTAACAGGTTCCAAAATGCTCGAAGGTTTCAAACCACTACTGTGATCTGAACTTCATAATTGCATATCGTTCATAACTGTGTTGGAGGCATGCGCTAAGTAATTCTCAGCTTTTATAAAATCACGAAGGTCTGACGTTGGGCGGGATCTTACTCTATATGACATTGTTCACTTCCTTGCCCTTTAAAGGGTAAGGTTATCATTATTTAATTCAAATAAGGTTATTTAATACTTTTTACAGAAATACAATTACTTTAAAAAATTGAAAATAATTTTTGAGTTAGTATTTTCTACAATAGTGGATGACCAACTGCTACAGACGAAATTCTAATCTTACAAAAATACTATTAATAATGATACATACTATGAGTAAAATGCATTACGAAATGACAATGTAAATAATTAAATTATGATAGTAGATAGCTTTCTATAACTTTACCAATTTAAATATAACTAATAGATTACATATTCACTTGAATCGATCAAGCATTAGAGCACCTAAATTAGTGTACTTTATTAGAAAAAAACTTAATATTAGGATAATCTTTTAAATACATATGGCAGCTAGATTCTATAAAACTCTCCCCCATGGGGAGGTAAAAATAATATGCTTAGTTTACATGAGCTTCGCAAGCTTATATTTGTTTTTTTTTTTTAAATAATAAATAGGTCAGTCTTTGACCGCTATCTCACACGATGGTAAGTGACAATGCGGTCTAAGATATAGCATGCTTTCCTAGAAGAATCCCACTGTAACTCACCCTCTGTAACTCATAGACCCCCAAATGAACAGGGGCTATAGAGGGACGCGAGTGAAGGTAGGAAGACAGTGAAACAAAACTTTTTTTGTTCCGTCTTCCTTTCACCATCCACTATTTACTAAGTGACAACCTGGCCATTTTCACAATTTTATAAGCAGTTACTTGTGTGAAAACCTACAAGTGTTTTTATGAGGTAACATGAACGTCAAGTAGGTACATTTGTGAATGGCTATTGGATCACTTATTATGATTCTGTTAATACCAAAGTGTATGCAGTTATTTCTACATTTTTTGAGTTGATTAGTGTTACTGTCTAGTACTAAGCTCTTGTAAACTTTGCATTAATTACAAAAGCAAGAATACAAATCCTATACAGTAGATCTAACTGGCGATAAAAAAATCTCAATTTATAGCAGACTACCTCAATATCTTTGGATGTAGCCTAAACTGGCATATTTATTATGATATGAATTTCAGAAAAATAATATTTACAATGTTACATAAATGATTGGGCACCAATTTAAATATGTAATTCGAAAACTGAAATACCAAAATAATATCAAAATTCTCATAAAAAATCAATGTCATAGGAAAATAAAAAACTTGTCTTAAACTTAAAATATAAAAAATGTACAAAACTAAAAAACTGAAGATTGCACAAACAAATAAAATACATTAACTAAGTATACATTTTATGAGAAAATGATTATATTGGTAACAGCTCTAGCTCAAATTTAAGTATTACAGCAAATTGCTCTTTATCACATTATAAAAATATGAAACGAAAGTAACATGAAGTTGTGATCGCATACACATATAAAATGCATGTTAGTAAATGAATCTCGATTAGGTAAATACTTAAAACATTGTGATTAACCCACCTTGTTGATGAGCTCATCACAAATGGCCGTGAGTTCCTCGTTATCCTTAATTTTCTGTGCCAGAGATTCCTGCAATGATGAAGCGTGGACTTCACTTTTCTTCAGCATAGCATTCAATTTAAGAATTTCAGCTTGATGTGTCTTTTTCACAGAATCTAATTCTGTATTGGCCTTGTTAAGTTGCTGCATCGCATGCTGTCTCAGAGTTTCATACCGTGCTTCCAGTTTCTGTATAGCGTCAGTGTTGTCTTCGACAGTTCTCTTCAGTGTTTCTTCATTACTTTTGTAACCTTGAATAATAACTTTACATCTTTCATACTTGGTGTGGACGTCGTTGAATGCATGTTCCATTGAAGCAAGGTGAGCCGCAGCCTCATCTCGTTCTCTGACCAAGGTGACTCTCTCATCTGTCCATCTCTTGGCTTCTGCTTCCCGTTCTCCTATGAGAGATGAGATTGTACGCTCATATTCTTCCATAACCACACTCATCTGTTTGTTGTTTCTCACTTTTTCAGCAACTCTCTGTGATAAGTTTTTCTCTTTCTCAGCATAATCTGAATTTTGTTCAGTCAATTTTTTAATCTTAGATTCGCACTCCTCTAACCGTTCTCGTAACTCTTGGTTGAGGTCTCGGAGGCTCTGAGCCTCTTCTTCTTGAGTTGTCAGTAGTTCTCTGACAGCTCGTAACTGTTCCACTGTGTGTGGGTCCATTTCTGATGTTCTTGTGATTACTGGTGGAGGTGGAGGAAGGCTTCCGCCCAAGGTTAAGATTCTGTCAATAGTAGCTATAGCTGGGGAGACAGAAGTCTGTTTCACAGGATTTACTTTGACAGCTGAAGAGGGCTGACTTCTATTCACTGCGGGGGTGACTACTTGAGTCGGTTTCTCAGTTAAACCACTGTTGCCAGGTTGCATAGATAATTGTTGCATTGAGTTAACAATACTCTGCTCTGTACCAGACATGGTACTGTATTTTACTGCTCTAAAATCACTTTTCAACTTGTAGTTGCGTATTTACATCGTCTCTCCTGTAATGAAATCACCAATCAGTACAATAGTGAACATAGTGCATGAATCATAGGTAAATGAATTCGTTTTAATTCTACGTTCGTTTGAGTCGAAGGTTCTGTGTGCCTAAATAAGGAAACAAAGGTCGAAAGATCCTTTGAAGGAAGGACTTAGCAGACAAGATACTGTTTGTGTCTGTAGTACGACAGATGCTCTTTAATACGACTTGTAATTAATTAACGAGCATCCCATCCCACGCAAACGAAAGAATGTAAGACCCTTGATGAATAACTGCGTTGGTTGATACATACCTCAAGGTCTTCGAGAGCAAGAAATTAAGTAATTAATGAACAGCGATACACCACAAAACACACTTTATTGTAAACAACAATGCAGTATTTCCTATAAATAGGTATTACAAAATTCTAAGAAAGGATTTGTAAGAATTTTATCGGAAATTCACAGACCAAATGTTCTCCAGTGTTGCCAGATACCGATTTCTTTTCTCGTACCAAGATTGCCATTTCGTACCATGTCAGCACAAAATCTCGTTCCCCATAATTTTTTACAATTTCCTACAAAATTAATAATTTACGCTATAAATATATTACGTTTTATTATCAAATTGACTAAACTTAATAAAAACATACTGGTTGTATGTAAAATCGATTTACGGACGATAATTTTACGCGATAACGTTATTAGAAAACATTGATGGTAACCATAGCCATGTTGCCTTGTCAATAACGGAACGTGAGCGATGACGTCACACTTTTTTGTAAATGCCAGTGTTCTTCGATTTATAGGACGACGTTATCACGTCAAAAAATAAAAATTACGGGGTGATGAATCTGTGATGTTGTGTGTTGATTGTTAGTGGCAAGGACATACTTATTATTTTTTTTGCACATGGCGCAGGCTATCAACAATGTCAAAATCTCGTACATTTTTTGACTCTCATCCACAGGATTACTAAATCCTGTACATGTACGAGAATTCTCGTTTTTCTGGCAGCCCTAAAGTTTTCAGTTCTCTGTGTCACACAGAGTCAAAATGGTCCCAGACCATAGATAATATATTTATCACCCATTCACGATCTGTCAAACTTACGTCACTCACGATGAAACGAACGTCAAACCTATCCACGGTCGTACGGTGAATAGGTTCTTTAAAAATTTTACCCAAGAAAATTGTACCCCGAAATAAACTCTTTTAAACATTAAGTTTACATCATAGAATTTAACGTTCGTACCTCATGATTTCTCTGGTTTTCATGAAAGAAAGGTAGAGAGACCTTTGCCTTTGCCCTGTGGGAAAGTATAGGCTCATAGAAAAATACTACTTAGGCCGTTTATTCCCAAATCTTTGCTGTAAGTTTCCTGTAAGATTTGAACCATGGACGTTGAACACACACAGACACCGGGACAGGTGAAACTTCAATAATAAAAAAGAATAGTTAACGACTTTTATTATTTATTAAATTAAAATGTCTTAAAAGTAGGTAAGCACCTAGTCCTACATAATTAAAATAAATTATACACCGACGATGTATTTATCTGTTTTATACATTTCATAAGCAAATTCCTCTTCATGTGTGGGATCAAACTCCAAACCTGAAACATAGGTAAAGCAAAGTTAACATTTCATTTATTTTCTATCAACTTCAAGAAAAGTGGGAGGTTCTTAATTCATAATTTAGACTCTGACCCTAACGCCCGAATACTAGGGCTACTTATCTTAAGTGGCGATTAAATTGACAGTTAAGTGTCATGATTAAATAGGATAGGAGCGTCTTAAATATTTAAACGTTTGAATATTCGGGCGTAAAGGTACAGAAATCGAAAAATATTTTTGTTTTAAAAGGAAAGGGTACCGGGGCCTCTCTCCATATATAATAATACATAAGTCATGGCAGTTATAGGTTTTATGGCACAAAAATATTTGTGCTAGTGTCATTATCCAGGGAGGAAACAGTCGACTATGTTTGTATGGAGAGAGCACAGGTACCCTTTCACCTTAAGACAAATTATTGTTGTCAATAACAAAAAAAAATAAAAAATTGGTATTGTGGTCAGTAATTTAGGAACTAGGGGGCCCCATTGATCTCGGGGCCCTGAGCACTTGCCCAGAATACCCAGACTGCCAGACGTAATATTCACTGTACTAAAGTACTAAATAGATACTTACCAACATATTCAACTTCCAAATTAAATCTTCCATCGATCTTGTCTCCGCAAGATATACCAAAATGCGTAACTTTATCGAACCTCAACCGATACTGTCTGTCTTGTAGCCGGCCCTTCGAACCTAACACGAACTTCGAAAATGGTATCTGAAAACAAGGAAATAAATCACATCACTACATAGCATACTAGCTGTTGCGCGCGACTTCGTACGCGTGGTAGTTTTCACTACATAGTCACTATCACTATCATCACTTCACTATCACTACATAGTATAAAACAAAGTCGCTTTCTCTGTCCCTATATCCCTATGTATGCTTAAATCTTCAAAACTACGCAACGGATTTTGATGCGGTTTTTTTAATAGATAGAGTGATTCAAGAGGAAGGTTTATATGTATAATACATGCATAATATAGCCGTGCGAAGCCGGGGCGGGTCGCTAGTATAAAAGAAAGTCGCTTCCCGCTGTCTGTCCCTATGTATGCTTAGATCTTTAAAACTACGCAACGGTCTGAGAATCGAACTACATCTCTTTTTTTCTAAATCTATACTAATACTAGCTGCCCTCCGCGGTTTCACCCGCGTAACTCCCGATCCCGTGGGAATATCGGGATGTAAGCTATCCTATCTCTCAAGTTGGATCGAACTGCACATGGTGTGCGAATTTTATTATAATCGGTTAAGTGGTTTAGGAGTCCATTGAGGACAAACATTGTGACACGAGATTTATATATATTATTAAGATTATAAACGTGAAGAGTTTGTTTGTATGAACGCGCTAATCTCAGGAACTGCTGGTTCGAATTGAAAAAATATTTTTGTGTTGGATAGTCCATTAATCGAGAAATGTGCTACTTTTTTTTTGGGGCTACTTTTTAGGGTGCCGTAGCCAAATGGCAAAAAACGGAACCCTTATTCGTCATGTCTGTCTGTCTGCCGTATGTCACAGCCACTTTTTTCCGAAACTATAAGAACTATACTGTTGAAACTTGGTTAGTACTTAGATGTATTCTGTGTACCGCATTAAGATTTTTACACAAAAATAGAAATAAAAAACCATAAATAGGGTTCCCCATACTTAGAACTGAAACTCCATAAAAAAAATTTCATCAAACCCATACGTTTGGGGTATCTATAGATAGGTCTTCAAAATTGATATCGAGGTTTTTAATAACATTTTTTTCTAAACTGAATAGTTTACGCGAGAGACTTCCAAAGTGGTAAAAAGTGTGTAACTTGTGTGTAACCCCCTGTAACTTCTAAAATAAAAGAATGATGAAACTAAAAAAACCACCCAAAATTGGTTTGAACGAGATCTGGTAAGTAGTTTTTTTTAATCCGTCATAAACCGTAAACCGCTATTTACCCTTCATTCATGTATTTTTACCACTAGCGCCATCTATTTTTTTGCATTTGTTTTTGCGTCGGGGTTAAAAATAGAATATAGTGTTACGGAACCCTTCGTGCGCGAGTCCGACTCGCACTTGGCCGGTTTTTACCCGACTACGGCGAAGCCAAAAGGAAGGGTTATGTGTTTTTTACCGTACTGTAAACCGCGAGGCGCAGCTAGTATTTGTATATAATATTAGTAGAATTATAAGCATCTCTAATTACCTTAGCGATTTGCCAATAAGGTCCTCCCCTAGTGTACAATACGTAATGATAGATATCATTCCACGTGATATCGTAATAGCCCTCCGTAGATATATTGAGTAGATACGATCGTCCGTCACCTCTCACTTTCACTACTAGAGTATTGTAAAGGTGCCAGTCATATGTAGCTGCTCGTTTAAATGATTTCTGGAATAAATAAAGCAATATATTTATCTGAAAATTTTTTTAAGGAAAAATACGTCTTTAAAAATTGCAACTGAAACTGAGACTCGAACTCGCATCCCTTGAATACACCGTTCAAGTGCGCTTACCAATTACGCTACTCAGTCAAGTACCGTCATAGTTCATTAATCTCTTTTCCAATTAAGTTTCGTTAGCGACATCTGTTAGTATGAATTTTCATAACTCGAATGTTAACCATCTAGTTAACGTATCCGACAAGAGATGGCGCTTATATTTATGTTATTTACACGACCCAGTTGGGACAATGGTCACCATACCGGACTGCCAAACACAGGGTAGCGGGCTAGATTCCCGCCTCAGACGAGTGCTTAGATATTTGTCTGTGGTCTGGCTGATTCTATGTATTTTAAGTATATATTTACAAAAGAAAAGTATAAACTTAAGTAGTATATCCATTGTCTAGCACCCATAACACAAGTCTAGTTAGTTAGCTTAGAGCTAGATGGCGATGTGTGGAATGTCCTGCAATATTTATTATTATTATATTTATTTATTTTTTAAATCCGGCTCGAAGGACCAAAAATTATGTACGGTGCGGGTGGTGCGGGTACAAATTTTATTTCTTTTGCTGTTTGTATAAATTGATAACAATGATCCTGGATATACCGGAAAAATTGATGCACGCAAGTTATCAAGATTCAGAGTTACAAAATTGTAGTTTTTTAGGCATATCTATAGAAAATATTCTTGATATTATGCATGCGTGGGCGTGCCAGGATAATTATCTACCGATATGTCAAAGGCAGCAGATGGTTTCCGGTTTGTTTTTGCCGGAATATTTTAAAACTCCTCCTTGACTTCCATAGATAGATAGATAGAACGCTTTATTGCACACACAAGTTACAGAAACTGTAATTTAAATTATAAAAATAAAACAGTGGCGCAAAAGGCGGCCTTACCGCTGAAAGCGGTCTCTTCCAGGCAACTTTTTACCTTAGGATGGAGAGGATTTGACGAAAGATCTGAAGAAAGAAAACCATAACCAGGTCACTTGGGGCACAACGTCATTTGTCGAGAATTAAGAAAGTGTGTACCGGAGAATTAAGAAAGTGTAATTAAGAAAGTGTGTATCGGAGACTAACCCAATGATATTTCATGCTAAGCAGACGTCACCAAACATAGTCACTCAAAGCATTTATAGAGCTCCCTAACAATTATAACTAATCTATGACATAATATTATCTCTCACCCTTAATCTCTGAGATCTTATAGCACAGTATCCAGCCTTCTTAATTCGTCCATCTTTCGGCACTCTCGTGTCCAAGTACCCATGGAACAGGCCTCGGCCAGCAGCACTCATATCAAACTTGCAATTGCTATAACCTTCGTTGTGATCGCTATCGCTGGTCGCTATAAATTTGTCTAACACCTCGGGCCTGTCGAAGCACCATAGCACATCTGTTTCACCTGGAAAATAATGATTTTAGGATTTACTAGTTGTTGTTCGCAGTTTCACCCGTCTATGTGTGCAGATTTCTTCTATCGCGAAAAGTAGCTCGTGTTTTGTTCCAGGACTAGAGCTATATACGTACCATGTATTATTGATTACAATAACCTATTAAGGTTCAGTAGTTATTACGTTTTAGGAAGTGACAAAATATTCGTGTAAACTTTTGCCATTCTAGGTACCTACCTTGCAGAAACTTTTGTAGTCTGATCATAGAAATAGCATGTTGCTCCTAATTCAAAAGTCAGATAGATTCTGACTGTGGATTCTGAGTAGGTATAAAAAACAGAGGTGCCTATACTAAAAAGAGGAAGTGAGATGAAAAATTTACTTACTAATTTTGTGTTCGAAAAGTAGAATATTTTGATCAAATAAAACAGGATTTATTATAGTATACATTTTATTTTAATGTTACAAATATAAGGCACATTACGACTGAATGAAAAGCAGCACAGAAAATATTTGACGATAGACTAAGTTTAGTTTTATAACATCATCAATATTACAAACTAATGAAAGGAAAATACAGACAACAATAAAACAATACAAAGATTAACTCCTAAAATTTTACCTATCACCATTTAAAATATCAAGAAAACATAATTTAAAAACGAAGCTGCCGAAACATAAGCCTAATTCAATAAAAACAGAAAAAAATATGTCCTATTCTAACTACACTTTATTGTCATTATAATTAAGTACACAAAAATATATCAAGGAATACTAAAAGATGTCAAACACAACAAAATGAGATTCATTTTCATTAATCACAGAAATAATATACCTATTAAAGGAAAAGAAGTTTCAAAATATGGTTAAAAATATCTTAAAACATTTTGTAAAAGCACCATAATGCATAATTTTAAATGTAGGAAATACCCATCGACTTCAACGGACATCATTTATCAATTGATCACATATTCGAGTGAGCTCTTCATTGTCTCTAGTTTTCTGAGCAACAGATTCGTGTAACGATGATATGGTAATCTCATGCTTCTTGATTACTGCATTCAGTTTAGTTATTTCGTTACTATGACTTTTCTTCAAGTTGTCCAAAGTTTCGTTGGCTTTAGACAAAGTATCTGAAGTCACTTGCTTCAAATTATTGTAAAGAGATTCATATTTTTTTATACCATCGTCATATTCGGCAATTTTCAGTTCATATAACTTCTCTCTGTCTTTCACGTCGAGAATAATAGTCTTACATTTCTCATATTTTGTGAGTAGATCATTGAATGAACTTTCCATGTTAGACAGATGATTCAGAGCTTGGTCTCTTTCCGCTGTTAGTTTCTCGATAGTTTCCTGATTCATTATCTTCTCTCGCTGTTGGTCACTGATCAAAGATGATATCGTTTTCTCATACTCTTCCATGACAATACTCATTTGCTTATTACTTAGATTTTTATCAGCGATTTGCTGGAGCAGCTTGCTCTCTCTTTCCAAATAATTCTCTTTATCTTCAGACAGTTTTTTGACTTTGTTTTCTAATTCTACAGTTCTAGAAAGTTTGTATTCAGAATCCTGAAGTTGACTCTTCAAATCTATGTTTTGTTGGCGAAGAGAGAGCATCTGTTGGTCTTGCTTTTGTAGGATGACTCGCAAGGATTGAAGACGGTCGACTTGTGTTGAACTGTAACTGTGGAATCGTGGACTTCTCGGAGCTGCAGTGGGAGGAGTAGTCCCAGAGATACTGATCAATCTATCCGTCGCCACTGTTGAAGGGGTCAATATTGCTGATACACTACGAACCAATGCTGGCGTCGATCGTACCTGGTTAGTACCAGTTTTAGATTCTGAATTAACATTTGGTGGTACAACTTGTGTAGGTTTATCCCTCCCATTCAATATAGGCACTGATCCTGTTGACATTGAATGTTTGGGAGTGGCCACATCGGTGAAGACCGATGCAGTACTGCCTGTCTCATACCCTCCATCAACTTCATTGCATTCACCTCCAGATTCCGTGAGGTTTGAGTTAGAATGGTCTAGTTTTCTTGCATACAAGGGATCAAACTTGACAAAGAGGCTTTCTTTTCCGCGATCTATGTGGCTATGTGCTCGCTTGGACTCCGCACACTTGACCAGGTAGTCAATGCTTGTCGCGTCAAAGGCATTGTCGTCGTAACCGTGCACCTCCTGCATCGTCACGTCGCAAATGCTGTCGAACTCGGCGCCGGTGAGCAGGTCACTAGTCTCATCCGGGTGCTCATTCCTCGGAGACATCGACATTAGATCACCGACTGAAGACACCGGAGTAATGAACGAGTCATCAGACGCCATCGCACTCGACCTCGCCGATAATAAATTATCTGCCAGTTTCTCTTCTGTACCACCGGGACTTCGACTCAAAAAACTTTGGAATTTATCATAAATGCTCCACAAGTTGCTTTTTTCGCATGAACCGGTCGGTGGGTCGTGACTTTTGTAAGAAAACATTCGAATGTGACTTTCTTGGGTACTAAAAACGGAACTTTGCACAATGAAAGAAGTAAAACTAGTTGGCTGGTCTATTTTAATTCACAATTTCAACGAAAACAGCCAAAAATAAAAGAAAAATACACAAAGTTTGCATCTATCAACGATTTTATCAACGAATATTTTTGAAAATTAAAACCACAGAGTACAACCTACACATACAAATAGACAAAATTTCATAATCGACTAAAAATTATAAGTGTTGATTCGATTTATTGTCAACACATTTTGTGATCACATTCACTAGTTATGAAAAACTTTTTCGTTTTGTCGTAAGATGGCGCTACGTTGCGCGCGAAAAATAAAAGGAATACGACTTTGTTTGATTTGATAATCTAACTAAATAACATTATAAAGCCTAGATTTAAATAACGACTACATAATGTCTAGAGTCGCGAGAACAGAAATAGTCAAAGGATTGGATGCTGTGAGAATCAGTGATGAGTTGGCCAGCTCGCTTGGACTACCAGTGATGGTTTAAAATCCAGGGAGGCCCCTCCATCCTTTAGCCCTTTAGCGTTGACACAGTAACTATCTAGTCCACTAACTCATCAATACCCAACAATACCTACCCATTACAAAGTAATTGTCTTGTGTAGTTTATCAATAGTTCTATCCAAACCGGAGGTTGTCCTTGGCTGCATTAAGTGCGGACAGGAATAATCGCCGGTTTTATTGGACATCAGACAAATACATAGCCAAATATAATAGAATTTATATATCACTTTGTAAGGATAAGCCGGATCAATTATTATAATCAAACCAATCAATAAACATGTCCAGTTATAATATTAAAAAACTCAAAAGTCAAACGAGGTGTAATGAGGTGAGGTGTTTAAGTTTGAGCTCAATGTCTGTTTGACTGTATGTTTACATCTGAAAATAGACTGTTCCATGAGCGTTCTTAGTTCATTCATGAAAATCAGATCACACAGTTGTTTTAAGGTCTATGACTAGTCCTTATTGTTAATTGAAGTAATGTAAGGTAAGTATATTGTACTAACCTGGCCTAGCAATTAGAAGAGGGTCCACAAGCAAATATTCTTTCACTTCTTGGACAAACAATTTACATTCCACTTTCAACTCTTTAAATCCAGTTTTCAACAGTTCTAAATAGCCCACCTTGTGAGCCGTATCATAGCCACCCTTTCTTTCTCTTTCCCAGAATAAATAACGTTGAAAATTTACAGAAATTGGGTTAATATTGTTAATGTTTAGTTTCTTGTCGACACCTTTACATAACACTGAATAATGCCTTTGGTTTCTCAATATATTCACCAAAAAACGTGGCCGCAATAAAGCCATTTTGTATAATTAAATTAAATTCATCACACAAAAATTATCAACACTTTTCTAACCTCAAAAAAATTAATAAAATCTTTTATTTTTTTTTCAACTAGTGGAGCTGGGCTGGGACATGTATTAATCGACTAAAAACGTGTGACAGACCAATAAAAATAAACGTCAAAAATCTTTTGTACGTCAGTGTCAGTGTCAAAATCATCTGGTTTTTGTTGTTGTGTGGCGGCGAGCAGTGTGTCGTGTCATAAACTTTCACTTCGGTTATTTTCCGAACGAAACGGACACGTAATAAACTCAACATTTGTGAGTGGTTCCTCTCGAATAATTAATTGAAAATGCAAAATAATTATTAGTAGAATATGGGCATGGAAAAGAATAATGTGGTTGTGGTAAGTACCTACCTATCTTCTTTATCAAAAAACTTCTAGAAATAAATACACAAAGCTCATAAAACTATAGGTACCTAATTGATCTTGCTTAGCTCGTGACATGATGACCATTTTACATAAGTTTACCATTTTACTTGGAAAAATCAAAATGGTTTGACTATGGTCAATTGAATATTTCAAATTGTTTAATAAACTACCTCCACTTTTTTCCTAGAAATCTTGATCAATTTGATTATCATTCTGCAAGAACTGATAAGATAATAATCAGGAAGTTTACAAGTAATGGCACTATACTTATGTACCTACATAATATCTATCTATTTTACATTTTAAAAGTTATATTATTAGGGTACCTATTTTATAACATTGATTAATATTATAATTCTTCAAAGACTTATATTTACATGTATTTTATTGTGTTATTGGAATAGCAATCTACTTAGGTATTTGTTAATTTAGCTATGTTAACCTTGTCTTTGTTACATTTGCCTGTAAGTAAATATACTCACAAGTGTTGATTTTAAATAGAAAAACAATGCAATTATTTATTACTTGCAACAGCCTGCGATTTCACCTGCATAAAACATGATCAAGTAGGAACACCAGAATAAAAAGTAGCTTAGGTTATTCTCCAGGTTTCAAAATATCCTCATACTAAGTTTCATTAAAATTCAGTAGTGTCAGAGCCTATTTGTTACAAACAAAAAAACACCTTTTTAAACCCCCGATGCAAAAACTATGGGGTGTTATATTATAAGTTTAAGATGTGTGTGTGTCTGTGTGTGGTATACTTAGCAGCTCCCAACGTATAAACGGATTTTGATTAAGTTTTTTTTGTTTAATAGGTGAATTTGTCCTTAGCTATATTTGATTAAAATCGGTTCAACCGTCTGAAAGTTATGGGGAATAAAAGTTGTGCATTTAATTTTGGTTAGAGCCAGCAAAAATACAAGTCATATTTTCCAGGATGGGAGACCTTCGGAATACCTCTACCCTCCGGAGATCATAAAACGTCTAGATTTTAGCAAGAGTCCAGCGGTATTCAAGCCTAAGATCAGCGCAGCTCAGCCCGGCGAAGACTGGATGGTGGTGCGTCCGCTGCAGCGCTCCGATTATGACAAGGGATTTCTACAGCTCTTGGGACAGTTAACAGATGTGGGGAACGTCTCTAAGAAACAGTTTGATGGTGAGTAATTTTAATTTGATCATCTAGCTCCATAACAAGCAACTATTGTTGTAATATGGGTGCCAGACAATTTATAGTTATAACTTAGAAATAATACTTACTAGCGACCCGCTCCGGCTTCGCACGGCTATATTATGCATGTATTATACATATAAACCTTCCTCTTCAATCACTCTATCTATTAAAAAAAACCGCATCAAAATCCGTTGCATAGTTTTAAAGATCTAAGCATACAAAGGGAAATAGGGACGGCAAAAAGTGACTTTATTTTATACTATGTAGTGATTATAAATACATAAACAAATATGTGTAGACACACAAATACTTGTTTCACGATGGGAATCGAAGCCGCGATCTTCTACGTCGCAAGTGTTCGCTTACCGCGCGAC
This sequence comes from Idaea aversata, assembly GCA_907269075.1. NCBI lineage: Eukaryota > Metazoa > Arthropoda > Insecta > Lepidoptera > Geometridae > Idaea > Idaea aversata. Next base: position 6,717,094 of record OU026100.1, read on the forward strand.
AGACGTCGATAAGATAAAATAAAGTATTATTTTTTATTGAATATGTTAGGTTCTACATAAAAAGTTAATAGTTTAGTTAGAGTAATTCAGCAGGTAGTATGTAAACGTATTTAACTGTTTAAACGTGATTAAATTTTGCTTTTAAAAAGACCAGCTCCATCATGCTTCGATAGATAGCAGCACCACTAACTACCTACCTACTGAATAAAAAATGTGAAAGATCTCTATGACCAGTAAAAATCTGTTTTGTAATGACACAACATTTAAGGTAGGTATAGTTGTATTATTTCTTTGGCCCGCATTCCAGAGATAATGTGGTGTTTACCAACCTGACATAAAAGCTAAATCATCAATTTCCATACAAAGGTTGCCTGAACGAAATCGCTTTCAGCGATAAAACCGCCCATTTGTGCAACTTATACTTTCTAGCTATTACTTTATATCTTGGTCTACGTTCGTTCCTGTGTTCTACAAATAAGTTACCTACCTATTAGAAATTAGTTTAGAAAAAAAAATAGCGCATCTAGTAAGCCCTATTAATTCTTGTCCCAATGATTTAACTGGTTGTAGAATGTAGACACAAGAATGTCAAACGTACGTAATGACATTTAACCGGTCGACCTTCGTCGAAGCAGCGCGAGCGCAATACGATAATGACCTTTCCGTGATTGTTCCTGCTTAACCTCTTATAGAAATTGATATCTTTTCTACATACTAGCAGCCCTGCGGTTTCACCTGCATAAAAACCTACCTTACCTTCCCTAAAAATTGATCTATTAAATGCAAAAATAATTCATTATATCAGACTAGTATACCTATTCGTTCAAGAAATTAGTGCGTTAAAACACAAACTCTTTATCTTTATTATATTAGATACTAGCTGCGCCACGCGCTGTCACCCGCGTAAGTCCGCATCCCGTGGGAAAATCGGGATAAAAAGTAGCCTATGTGTTAATCAAGGTCTCCAGCTATCTATATACCGAGTTTCATCGCAATCGGTCCAGTTGTTTCAGCGTGAAGGAGTAACAAACATACACAAAATTTCCGCGGTTTCACCCGAGTAAGTTCCGATCCCGTGAGAATTTTGGGATAAAAAGTAGCCTGTTTACTCCCTGAATCAATGTATTTTCATACCAAATTTTATCAAAATCGATCCAGTAGTTTCGGAGCCTATTTGTTTCAAATAAAAAGTCTTACCTAGACATATTTAAAGAAAGTTATAAAAAATTAGCTGCGCCCGATCCGATCTTTCTCACCGTTTAAACCTTCCCTGGACTACGACAAACATTTCAAAACCGAAATCATCTAAATCGGTTCGTGCGTTCTGGAGTTATAGCGTCAGGAAGGAAAACCCGACTTATTTTTATATAATAGATTAGGCAGGCATCTGGAACACAAAATAAGGTGGGTATATTCTGTGCCTAGAACGTTAGAATATGACCTCAAAGGGTAGGCACTATTTTCATCCTGTAAAAAAATAGAAATAGTTGTTAGGTAAGTATCTACCTACAATGTTGTGCCTTATTGCCACAACAAAACAATATAAAATGTTTCTTTTACTGGTTCTAAACATAAATTATCCACACCACCGTATGTTAGTATTTATTTATAAAAATATATGTATATCTAAGTACAGATATATAATTAAAATCTTGACTGAAAATGAAGAGGCTGTGTTTTTTGTGAATTGTAAGTAGGTTATGTACCTATCCCTTAGATTTTTTTTAAATTCCACCGCTTAGAAAGTGAAATGGCTGGCAAAACTGCGGCTATTCTATCAGTTGTCTGGCTATCATACATAACATAAGCTTAATTGCTTAACTTGGAGCTAGACAGCGCTGTGGTTATGTCCTGCAATATTTATTTATCTCTTACAGAAAGGTTCACAGCAATGAAGAATTCCGGCGGCCACTTCGTTACTGTAATCGAAGATACGCGCTTGTCTAAAATCATAGGAGCTGCGACTTTAACTGTTGAACAGAAGTTTATTCACAACTGTTCTTTGGTACGTATACTTTTATTTTATGCTTTAGCACTGATATTTTAGGTAATGTTGGCAGTAACAGTCACACTCATGTCTGTATACCTAGCAGAATGTCTGATTCGATTGACGCTTCAGTATCTCTGATTAAAGTTCAAAAACTGCTTTTAATAGAATGTTTTCAACTCAAGCAATATTCTAAGGTCTTGCTTGAGTTTAAGTTTTAGAAATGTACCTACTAAATACTAGTCAATCGTCAATCGAAGGGAGCCCGCTGCTAGTTATTTTCGTCACTCTCATAAAGAGAAATCAACATGATTTGAAATATCTGTATTTTTATATTTCAACTATGGCTTGAAATATTCGCAATTCCAAAAGTGTCTTTCTGAATATGCTACATGACCTCTTCCATCTTGGAGTTCCTTGCCATCATATCATGTGCCTCTAATTTCACCAGCACCTTTCAAATCAGTAATTAGATTCTAATAAAAATGTATATTTTATTTTCAGCGCGGCCGTCTTGAAGATGTAGTAGTTAATGATACGTATAGAGGAAAGCAACTTGGTAAATTGTAAGTTAAAGGGTACCTAGCACAGTAGTTTAAGTATGAAGACTGATACAGAAGTCTCCTCAATCATATGTCTTATGGAAATGTATAGAGCAGAGGTTCTCAAACTTACTTCGTCTACCGCCCACTTTGAAAATCTTTTTTTCAGTGCCCCCAATTTTTTTTACTTTACCTTAACTTTAAAACCCCCACCGCCATTGATTACTTTTATTATAGTCTAGTCCCTTTACTCCACGTTCGTAACTGAAATTTGATAACCAGTTACGAACATGGATTTTTTTTCTTGTTTGATAACCAGTTATGAAAACAGAATACACATGTCGTTTTCGTAACCATGGTTCATAACCAGCTACAAAAACGGTATTTTTTTTCTCTGTTCATAACCGGTTAGTCTGGGGCTTAAAACTTACATTCTAAACAAGAGTTTTATACCAGTAATAGCAATTAAATCGCAACTTTATTACATTAACCCCCCATTGTTTAGACTATAGTTCCCAATATAATCTATAGGGATAGTGCTTAGACTATAGTTCACGTAAATCTCCACATCTCATCACATCCACATCTCGAATTATCCTTAAACCTAAGTTTGGAATAAGGGGGTAGAGTTTATTTTGTTTAAATTTAAACAAACATATTAAATGTTAATACACCCCCTTTCTGGGCCCTTTACTGCCCCCCCCTAGGCTTCCAGCGCCCACAAGGGGGCGTTATCGCTCACTTTGGGAAAGACTGGTATGAAGGACTGGTAATACAAAGAATGCCTTTCAACAAAACCTCGTAAAGCATCAGCTGCCTCATGTTGTCACATTTTCAAGCAAAATACTACTGAACCGATTGCGATGAATCTTCGTTTTGTAGATATGTGGAGCCATGAAATAACAAATTGGCTACTTTTTCCCGATATTCCCTCGGGACCGACTCTGAAAAACAGCTTGTCATTAGGTACATAGTATAAAGCAAAGTCGCTTTCTCTGTCCCCATGCCCCTTTATCCCTATGTATGCTTAAATCTTTAAAATTACGCAACGGATTTTGATGCGGTTTTTTTTAATAGATAGAGTGATTCAAGAGGAAGGTTTATATGTATAATACATGCATAATATAGCCGTGCGAAGCCGGGTCGGGTCGCTAGTTTGTAATAAATGAATTTGAACTTTACCCTCCTAAATTTTGTGTTTATATTCCAGGATCGTAGTAACGGTATCACTGTTGGCACATGAACTGGGTTGCTACAAGATGTCGCTGGATTGCAAAGACAAGTTGATCAAATTCTACGAAAGCCTCGGCTATAAAATGGAGCCTGGAAACTCTAACGCTATGAATATGAGGTACGTTTACTTTTAGAAAAAAATATTCTTTAGCGTCCTGAACAACCCCTTTTCCACTTGGCCAACTCTTGTCGATAAAAACTCATACATGTGCTTGTGTTTATTAGATAATGTTAGCCAGAAAAATTCTCTCACTTCGTTCGCTTCCATTTACTTCTATATAATTCACGTTTTAAAGTTGGCAGCTCAATAGCCATTGACAATCTTCGAATGAATGGTCTATATGTATATCAAAGGCAGTTGTCAAATATTTATTACGGCAAATGAAATGGAAAATCGGTTTATAATCAAAGAAGTTATGCCCGAACCAGTGGCGGACTAAGCCCGTCCCAGCTTTAAAAAAATTCGTTTTACAAGCTTTTTATTCCGTTAACATTTGTATGTTTAAATAAGTGTTTGTTTATTTCGTTAAAATCTGGCAAGTGAAATTTAAATTGTACTTAAATTATTAAGGCTAAATAGACATATATTTGAGGACGGAGGCATTTGGGGGCCCCCCAAGACCGGAGGCCCGGGGCGGGCCGCCCCTACCCCCCTTAATCCGCCACTGGCCCGAATAACCATAAAATATACAGTCAAATACCAAGTTATTCGTCGCGTTCCGTCATTTGGTCCAGGCATGCCGTTCTTCTCCTAGGCGAGCATGCTACATCCTGGACCTCAGCATCGCTTCCCATCAGGCGAGATGAGGTCAAATATTTTGTATAAAATTTATTTTTGAAAACAATTTTGTGTAAAAATGTAATTGAGAACTAATAGCCATTGACAATCTTTAACGATAACTCGTCGTGGAGATTTTACGGATCTTTTTTTTGGATATTTTTGTGTTATAATATTTTGTTTTGTTTCTTTCCAGGTTCGAGGAACCATCCTGACAATTAGCCGCTGGGACATCCGACCTGCGGTCCAAGCTGTAAGTGTGCAACGAGTTGCCGAATTCACCGCAATAATTACCATCATTTTGTCTAATAAACATTCGTATTTTCATACAATTAAAGTACGTTATCCATTTGAAACACTAGCATAGTATTTGTGTAACTAAATATATTGAACCTGCGTAGTCTGTAGACTTTGTGTCGACCGATAGTTGCCGTTCTTTTTCTAGGCGAGCATGATACATCCTCGGCCTCATCATAGCATCAGGTGATATGAGGTAAAATGAAACCATTTCAAATTATGTGTAAAACAAGAAATTTATCTTAAGGGTTCCTTTTTTTAACTTTTAAGGTACGGAACACTCAAATAAAAAAGACAAAAAAATGCAGGGGCGGATTTTAAACTTTTAGGGCCCTGGGCTAATACTTAGGAGCCTACCTAATTACTAAACTAATTGCCATTTTGGAAAAAAACTATAAGTAGAATTCTCCGCTCCGTTTGATAGGAGCGCACACGCCACGGGTTGATTCTATTGTTTTTAAAATAGCGGCTGGGCCCCTAAAGCCCTTGATCCAATCCGCCCCTGGATAGATTGGTATCAATTTAAAGCTGTCATTAATAATGGACAATTAATTACCTTCAAATGGCGGTCAACTAATCGGATAGACAAGTCTGTAAAGATAATTCAAGAGCTTTATTTTTATTAAATTTTGAATTCTGTAATTGATAATTAATAAATGAAACGTAGTCATTCAAGAGGTAAATTATCTTTAGTTTACATCTTACAGGTTTTGTTTGCAATAGTGATTAACATTATGATATTATGTAATATTTCACAACGTATGCTTGTTATTTGTGTGAAATACTTACGCAAAGTGAAAGGTGTGAGTTCGGTGCTTGTCCGTTACAGTCGTAGGGTCGAATGGTCTATCTATCAAAGGTTGTAGTCAAATATTTATTACGGCAAATGAAATGAAAAATCGATTTATAAACAACTAGTTTAGGTTTCACCCGCGTGACTCTCGATCCCGATATCGAGATAAATTGTAGCCTACCTATGTTATTCCCAATGAATCAATGTATCCTCATACCAAGTTTCATCAAAATCGGTCCACCAAATCTTTCCTCTTTATAAGTGTAGAAGAAAAATAAGAACAGCCTTAAAAAATATACAGCCAAGTGATTCGTCGCATTCCTTCATGTTCAGGCATGCTGTTCTCTTTCTAGGCGATCATACATCCTCTACCTCATCGTCCCTTCCCATCAATTAAGATGAGGGCAAATGCAAGCTTCACTTCACTACATAGTATAAAACAAAGTCGCTTTTTCTGTCCCTATTTCTCTTTGTATGCTTAGATCTTTAAAACTACGCAACGGATTTTGATGCGGTTTTTTTTAATAGATAGAGTGATTCAAGAGGAAGTATATTATACTATATTATGCATGTATAATACATGCATAATATAGCCGTGCGAAGCCGGAGCGGGTCGCTAGTATTTTGTTAATTTCAGACCCTCACTTTTTGAAGTCGTTTAAAAAGCCCCAAAAATACACATTGCAAACTCGAAATCACTGTAGAATTTAGCAACATTAGGATAGCGCTAAGCCAGTCCAATTGTTATTTTTTTTCATATTATTTGCTTTAATCTGTACTTTGATCTCGTCATTTGATAGGGTGGCCATTTGATTATGGGTGTCTTAGCACATAATTAGATTAATTATAATAAGCTTTGCATCTTCACTCTTTTCTTGCAATTATTTTTGTGATTTAAATACTTATTGCTTTCTTTACTTATTCATTTAGTTGCCATATTGTTTTTAAAATGTGTGGTTTCATCATGTACTTAAACCTTTTGTTTTTATAGTAATATGTGTATAGAAATAGTTGTAATATATCTAACATATTATATACTTTGTTTTGGCTTATTAAAATGTTTCCGCTTTTATGTTTTTGTTTCATTTTCATCATATTATGTCATATAGCTACCTAAGTTCTATACATACTATTTAACTAGCGAACACCCTGTAAGTCCCGTTTTTAGTATTTATTGTTATAGCGGCAACAGAAATATATAATCTGTGAAAATTTGAACTGTCTAGCTATTACGGTTCATAAGATACAGCCTGGTGACAGACAGACGGACGGACAGTGGAGTCTTATTAAAAGGGGTCCCGTTTGTACCCTTTGGGTATGAAACTCTAAAAATTAGCCCATGTGTTCTGTTAGGTATTTTAAGGTGTTCCAACTTCTTTATTTGATAGTTATTGAATGTTACTAAAACTGCTAATAAAAATTAGAGGTAAGATAAAAATAGAGATGGAATGGAGAATGCTTTGATTTCAGTACATAATGTATGGAGATTCTAACCTATGTTTGTTCCTAACATTCATTACCCACCGCACTACCAGTCGACACTACCGGTAGTATCGTAGGTTTTTTCCCTTCTACACTACTCGCCAGTAGTGTTAACATCTCCGTCTATATAATACCAGCTTAGTCAACCATTTGCTCTATAAAATAGTCGTTAGTCTGTAAAAAGTACCTACTAGGCAATCAGAAGTCAGTAGAAGGTACAAATCACACTTATTACGTCATCTCTCTCTTTCTTCAACTGCTCTCTTTCTTTTACCGTGTAAATTGTTTGATAGTAATTTGGTCTGTAAGTACCAGGCAATCAGAAATCAGTAGAAGGTATAAAATCACATTTATAACGCTATCTTTCTCTTACGTCAACTGCTCTCTTTCTTTTACCGTGTAAATTGTTTGATAGTAATTTGGTCTGTAAGTACCAGGCAATCAGAAGTCAGTAGAAGGTATAAAATCACATTTATAACGCTATCTCTCTCTTTCGTTAACTGCTCTCTTTCTCTTACCGTGTAAATTGTTTGATAGTAATTTGGTCTGTAAGTACCAGGCAATCAGAACTCAGTAGAGGGTATCCTACAAAAAACTGTCAGATATCTAATGTGAAATCATGCTCGAATTTTCTCGTAGCTACAACGGTTCTAGGACCTACCCTTTTAGGTTTTATTGTACCTAGTAGGATCATTAATAAAAAAAGAGTAGTAATAATATTTAATATTTTTTATTTACAGAAGTGTAAATATTTAGCGGATAGAATAAGAATTTCGTTAACCACACAATATCGAAGTCTTACATTTTAACCCTTGGCCTGTTGGAAACAACGCTGATGTCAAAAACATTTACAAAATTGTTATAATAAGCGGCATGTAAGATAAAAAAAATATTAAATCATGAAAACAACATCTGAGGTTGACATAACATGATAACCACATATCCGAACTTAGTTTTTGAGACGTTTCAAAATTGAGTGTAAAAAAGCCTCATCCCCGTCTTTCGGGAATTAAAAAAGTAGGCATTCGTGAATGATATTTATCCTTTTTAACTTTAAACCCGCCCGTGCCCGTTAAACGCTTCGGTGTCAAAATTCAATGGGCACGTTACATACACGCGCAAAGGTTAATGTGAAATGGTTGAATGTAAGCCAGCCCGCGCTCACCCCAGTGTTGATACCGACCGAGTGTCGGTTTTTAGATAAAGATCAAAGGATGATTGTGCCTGCGGCCTGTGTACGCGTGCAGTATTAACAGCTTGCTTGCATGCTCATTCACAAACCAACAGAAGGCCACCGAAACGAATAAAACTGAAAAGACAAGGATGGCAACACGTCAGAAGTCACGGAAGTGAAAGAGCAGGAAACTTTTCATTTCGGTTGCCTTCTGACGGTTTGTGAATTAGCCTACTGGGCCGCTGGATGCCAAACGACCGTGCATACTTAATCAGTCGCGGCTGTCGGACGCGTCCTTAATATGTTTGCAGCTTTACACCGAACTTGTTTTTTATATTACATGCCGCAAACTATAAAATACACACCCGATTAGAAAAGAATGATGGTCCATTGTTGCAAAGACGCACGCATTTTGAAGTCTCCATCACACTGCTGCCCGCTATCGTTCACATGCACAATGACGTTTATTTTCACTGTGTTACAGTTAATATGACAGTCACTAAGATAGGCCACAGTAGTGTGGGTGAGCTTTACGATCACAGCATTTTGCAATGCACCAATAAATATTACAATAAAAAAATAAATGCATAAAAATCTTATACTATTGCTGCAGGCTAAACTATATTGTGTTATTGCATTTTTTTTCTGTAATTTATTACAGTAATTCAAAATAAAAAACAATTTATATTCAGAGGAATTAATTTTATGAATAGGTATTTTTACGGAAAAGTATCAAACTGCGTGGCGGGTCTGAAGTTGGCTACAAATACTTTGTTGTTGCGCAAAATGCCTAATTTCAGACCTGCCATTAAGTTTAAATCAAGCTATTTCATTTTTAGAGAGAGCACGAAATTCGCTACAAAAAGCTGACCGTTTTTTAGATTTGATTATCTAATATTCATAATGTAAATAGATAAATAATTGTGATAAAAATAAATAAACATTCCTTTAATAAAAATCATAGACCGCCTCAGTCTGGTACTTACGCTATAAATATTAGGTACTTTGACTACATTACGATACATAAAATGATCTTATCATGCGAGTTACAATCAGCGTTCCGTTTAAATGGGGAATTTTCATAAATAAAAACTGGTTCTTTGTTGTCAAATAAAATGACGCGTCAGGTAGAATCTGACTGCGTTTTATCAAATAGTTCCCTGTCTTCCTGAATTCAAGGTACTTCTTAGGCAATACTTATTTGTATTGCTGCCAACATAACAGCATAGGAACTACTCGTATTTGATAAAATGTCCCTACTCAAAAAAATATTTATATTATCAAAAGTTGAAAATTAAGGTAAATTTTGGTACTTACAAGTTTTCGCATTAAATGTAAATTTGCCCATATCTTTTTATCGTGTTGACTCAGGACTATAGACTTTAGTATCTAGTTAATAGGGACTATAAACTTTAGTATCTGGTATGGATTTAAACTTGCTAGGTCCACCCGTTCCTGTGAAAATCGGTGGTGACACACGGACAAGAAAGTGATCTTACAAGGGTTCCTTTTTTAACCCTTAAGAGGAAAGGTTCCCTCTTAAGGGGACGGGGGGGCTCTTTTCATACAAACTATTACAAACATAGTCGACTGTTCTCTCCCTGGATAATGACACTAGAGCAAATATTTTTGGTGCATAAAACTTATGACTGCCATGACCATGCCCCTATTTTTTGCTTTTTTATTTTTGACGTGACAACGTTTTATAAATTGGTTTGCCGGGTGACACTTCAAGAAACTGCGTTACGCTCCGCTGACGTTATGCGCTCACAATGAGAGCGAGTGAGAGGCACGCGGGCATGGTTAGCCCGCCTAAGAGCGAGAGAGACAGACATAAAAAGTAAAAGGCACGCGTCCCTTCCACTCGAGCACAGTTGTTGTCACGTAAAACTTTCGCCCGTATACCGACTTTACAGGCAACCAGTTTTTTAATCTTAATTTCTATGATAATTAGAAAATGAAAAAAACCAAAACATAGGGGCATAGTCATGGCAGTTATAGGTTTTAAGGCACAAAAATATTTGTGCTAGTGTCATTATCCAGGGAGGAAACAGTCGACTACGTTTGTATGGAGAGCGCGCAGATACCCTTTCACCTTAAAAGAAAAAAACTACGGTTTATAATCTGATGGTCAGCCAGTTTTCGATGTATGAGAGGCGACAACATTTTTGAAAATTCCCCATTACATACTGAATCGCAACCCCACACAATCAACATACACACATACGAAATTGACACCCTCATTTTGCCGATCTCACTTACATTCCAAACAGAAAGCCTTCCCTTACGTTTCATGGTTACCACATAAATTGGCAACCAAAATTTTATATATATGGCAATAATTCGAAGCCCTCGGCAAAGCAAAAAGACTAATTATAGTGCGACCTGGATCATAATGAACGTAGCCGAGGACATATACTAGCTTTTGCCGAAAGAATTTCGGAAAATCCTTTCTTATCGGATGCCTACATCATACAAAAAACACACCCTCCAAGTTTCAGGCTGTGCGTTGATCCGTCAGTCAGTCTGGACAAAGCATTTTATATGTATAGAAGATAGATAAAATAGATAGTTATATAAGCGACGACTTGAGAACCTTCTTCTCTTTTACTGATGTGCTGCCATACAAAGAGCAACTTTACGACAATTTCATATAAAAATTGATTATTGAATTAGTAAAGCTAGCCTCACTCACGTTAATTATAATCCATCTCGCACTGATTTGAAATTATCCTCCTCATCATTATTTCTATACATTCATTCACGAATAAAATATGAAGATATAAACATCATGATTACGAAAAACATAAAAGGTCGAAATATTATATTTATATACAGCGGCGCGTGCGCCGGTTTCTAGTCTCACTTGAGCGCTCATTTGGTGCACTTTAGTTAACGATTGTTCCCAAAACAGTTCAATTTCATATTTGGAATGCTATAAAAGAGACGAATTCAAAATCTCCTTATTAATTTACCTTGAGAAATACTAGATCGGTTTGAGTAAAGAATTATCAATTATTATCATAAGTACTACAATTTCGTCAAATAATATCTGACGAATGCGGAATAAAATTAATAATTTGATGAAAATGGAACCTGAAAAATGTGTCCTTAATCAAATTTTTACGTTTCATTCATAATAGATTTCATTTCTAATCTAAAATGATCATTCTAAGGTCATAAGGGCACATGCAGGTTTCTCTTACAAAGATTTTTATAAGATAAGCTGATATTTTCCAAATAAATGAATACGCACAAATCGTATCTTTGTCCATACAATTTTTGCTATAAATTTTCCACATTTTTTACGACACTCAACACTAATCAAAAATCGATTTTTCTGCAACTTCAGTCAAATCGTAATTTATAAAGATCTGCAGTCTGTCTCTTGCATTAATCTCTTTCGTGTAACACACTTTTAGATTTTCTTTCCAAATTACTTTACAGCAGTACCACAAAAATATGTTACTTTTAGTCGCTATCACATACAAGCTGATTTAAACCTTACACCTACGTTTTAAAATCGAAACTCGTTCACACACTATCGGGCGGAAAAAGGGTGTCTACCAATAAGCATCGGTCACTAGTTTAACTTATCAACGTGGTACTGTGTATTTCTAGTGTCAAAAGGACTCTGTGAAAGAAGACATATTTCACGCAGACAATGAGCTTTTTCTTCGTTAGATTTATACATCGAGTCGATCACTATTCTAAAGGTATTCGAACACAGTAATCAGCTGACCGTACTTGTTGCTAGAAGGGTGGCGCAGGAGCTGTCGTGATCTTCGTGCCAAGCTTCATCGGGCCCTGGCCTCGAGCCGATCGTCGGGCCTCCATCTCGCGTTGCCTTTGTAGTTTCCTTTCCTCGCGCTTTCTTCGCAACTCATCCATTTTTGATGCGTTATTTTCTGTGAAAAATATACCCTTTATTATATTTGAGGTTCTGCCTCATTCTATCAAGGAAGCAGATAAATCTATAAATATAAAGTCACAGTTTTAAGAGGAAAGGTACCCGGTCGCTTCTCTATACAAACGTAATCGACTGTTTCCTCCCTGGATAATGACACTAGAGCAAATATTTTTGTTGCATAAAACTAATAACTGCCATGACCATGCCTCTATGTTTTTAATTTTGTTCTCTTACTTTCTATGATAATTAGGATACGAAAAAAACCAAGACATAGGAGCATATTATAGCCATGGCAGTCATAGGTTTTATGCAACAATAATATTTGTGCTAGTGTCATTATCCAGGGAGTAGCTGCATACGTAACGGGATAAAACCTCGGACGGGACGGGGACGTGACGTGTTTGGTTCATAAAGTGTTCGTGATCTTTTAACATACGTACCGTGATTTTTCTCGGCCAGACGAAACGTGACGATTTCTTGACATCATTTCATTTAATAAATCACGTTCCTTTCGGCACGGGAAAAATCACGGTACGTATGCAGCGACCTTTAACTGCTTTCCTGGCGTATGCCAACGTCTTAACAGTTATCTCAGTGTCATAGGGATCCTGACATTTATTATGGGAGCTTGGCATAGTGTTTTATTTTGCGCGGTGCATCGGAGACCCATCGATAGAAGGTTTTACGGCAAACAAATAAGGCATTCACAACGAACCTCTACTAAAGCGTCTCAGAAACGGAATATTCAAAGAAAGTCCCGAGACGCTTTAGAGGTTTGGTGTGAAGGCATTATTTGTTCGCTGTAATGTCCTCTATCGAATAGAATGTGTCTCGTGGCATTTTATTACTATGCTTGTTTTGACCAACGGCCTTTTAGCTCGATCCGTCAATTGGCTTGTGCGTTGATATATCAATCAGTCAGTCAGATCAAATCAAACTAAGGCTAATCGGTCAGATCAAATACAAAGAGAGGCTAGTCAATACCGTGCACGTCCTCCTCAATAGGTTCGAACTCGGAGTCCTCCCAGCCGGCGCCCGCTAATGAATCACTACTGTTCTGATGCGCAGTGGCAGCGGGTACGGGACGCGTGTTGCGGACGTACGTCACGTTAGCGTTGTTCACGCTCGCGTCCGTCCATTGGGTGTTGTTCCACGTTTCGCTGGGGCTTACGAGCTCCGCTTCCGCACTCTGAAATGGATAAATAAATGATCATCATAATCATTTCAGCCACAGGAAGTCCACTGCTGAACATTGAAGTCTTTGGGGGAGGACTTCCAAAACGATCGGTAGCATGCTCTATGCGTCCAATGACTTCCCGCGGCTTTAGCGTGCCCTTCAGGGCGTTGTAGTGTCTGAGCCATGTATCAGATTTTTGGACGCAAATTAGGCGCTCAGACGTCAATTTGCGGAAAACAAATACATGTATCAGATGGAGTGGGCTTGCTCAGCACCTATACCATCCTCTCAGCTTAGTCGATCGTGTTCAGAGGAAAGAACTTGTCAATACGTCTGGAGCCAATTAAGCCGCGGGTTTCATCACGATGTTTTCTTTCAACATATCGCACATAAATTGCATGGCCGAGAGCCGAGGCCGACCTTCGAGGTGATTTGCCACTGGATTCCATTTACCCTGAAATAAATGAAAACAACTATGAACTTACCGGTTGTTCCTGCAGCGTGCCCCATTCATCGTTGTCCCACTCGTCCTCACAGAGCGCCGCAAGCCCGCCCGGTGCCACTACGCTACCGCTGCTCGGTGGCGACTTCACACTCGCACCTGTGCCTAGAATTACAATCATCTTTGAGAACCGATGACTGAAATGACAGACGAGTATTTAAGTGGAAGCCAGTGAGGAAAAGGACGCATGTGACTAGAAGATGATTATATCTCTCATACCCTATCTTACACAGTTCATCTCAGTCAGTATTTCTCTTTCTATTCCTCTATATCCATGTTCATATCACTCTTCTAGTCCTTTACTGGCTTCCTCTTATATTCCTTTTCCTGCCTTGTCTTCTACTATTCTCTTCTATGAGATATTCTTCTATTATAGGGTATGAGAGATGGTTGCGAACGATGAGATGACGGGTAATAGAAGAGAATGGTAGAAGACAGGACAGGAAGAAGATAACAAAAACGGCACACAAAAAAGACTAAGATTCTTTTCACAGTGTTTTCCAATGGAAAAAGTTTCATTTCGAGTAAATCGCGTATATACATATTTACCGGAGATAACATAGAAACTTGCATTTGTATAGTTGTATTAAAGTCGTAGGATCTTTAGCACATCGCTATCTAGTTCCAAACTAACCAAATGTACTATGGTGATCATAAAACGGATAGAACATAATTCACAATTAAAATAACTGTTTTTGTTACAGATATGGCTGTGAATTGAAGGAAAGTGAACAAGAATCTATTTGTAGCGAAGTTTAATCAATTAAAAAATTATCTATTTGAAGTATTTTTGTTGTACTTGACAATCTTGTATTTTCTACACTATAATTACGGGCAATGCTAATAAGCTAGAGGGCGTTGAACACAGCGCCCTCTAGCCCAAGCTAAGCAAGCTTGCGTTAAGGTGTGTTTCGTAAGGTCCACCTTACTAGAGACTTACTGGTGACTAGAGAACTAGAATCACCCAAAACAAATATTTATGCTCCGCTAGATGGCGCCATATAAAATATGTATGAAGAAACCGCCGGGCGGTCAGCTCTGCCAGCTATATAACAATATATAACAATAACGAGAACAATTATTTTAATTACTTTATCTAAACACAAGTTTAGTTGCTCAGCACACATCGTGCAATCTAGCTCTCGAGCTAGATGGCACGATGTGTACTTGCGATATTGATAGATAGATAGATAGATAGATAGATAGATAAACTCTTTATTGTACCACATTAAACCTTAATTCTAACATACATTCTGCTACAAAAACACCACCTGCACTAGAATCGATCTCGCCCCAAGCCGCCATATCCCAATGTTCGGGATCGTAGTCCGAGGCGGACTCGCTGTGCTCCAGTGACGTCATAGATGTCACTGATGACGTGGTTGTAGACATGCTGCTCGATGACGGTTGCTCTGTTAGAAGAATGTGGAATTCGTTTTTTATTGAGGTAATGTTCGCCATTGGACAAGTGTCAGTAGTTTACGTTTTAAATTAACGAAGATGCACTCTATGGCGTAGGCTAGACGTTTATATTGTAATGTGGTTTATCAGTATGTTGCATTCCATCTACGGAATAAACAGGCAAGGCATGCATGGAAAATACTGAAATACATCAATATACTACCTTACACAATCTATAAATAGCACGGTATTTGATTCTGACCAACTACATTATAAACTGAACGTTTAGCCAACGCCGATTAAACGTACCATATGAAGTATTTACCATGAAACTTTAAGAATGGAGTTACTAATATGCCAGCCACGAGATAGGTGTCTAAAATAGTTTTTCAGAATCTATCGTGTCGTCTAATTTAAGATATTCACACAAAATAATATAGACGTTGGATTGAAATGTTGTAAGGGACAAACCACGGGAAAGCAATAATATCATATTTGGTTACCCAAAACAGATATTATATTGTTTTAAGCTAAGAGGTAAAGGCCTCTGATATTGTGGTGTACGGTCGGAGTCAGAATTGCAACCAACCGTAGAGCTCCAAAACTGCTATTATTAGAAAGTTTTCAACTCAAGCAAGATTATAAGGTTTTGCTCGAGTTCAAGTTTAAAGTCTTTCAACTCATGAATTTATTAGACAAATATTATTGGAATAAAAACATTCTAATAATAGTCATTTTCTAACTCTACGGTAGGTCTGCAATTTTGAGTCTGATTTTGAGTGTAACATATTATGTGTTTATAGTTTATACTGACCTAGGGAGCCCGGTTTCGATAGCACCGACTTGGTGTGCTGCACGCGAGCCGTATCCGAGTGCGAGCGGTAGAACTTGGCAGTGACCGCAGTCACCGCCCATCCGGCCCACGTCGCCGCCGCGTTGCTTAGCGACGGAGTCGCTGTGTGCACGTCTGCCTCTGTTATATACACACACAAATAAGTTAGAGAATTTATAAAGGACGTCTTCTTTCTTCCCTTATCAAATCTTTTGCATTGCAATGTTCGGTGAACTTATTCCAATGCCCATTGTGCCCTAATACCTGCACATTGGAGGACCTGATAGAAGCCAATGCTGCTGCAATTGCAGAGTTAACAGGAAAAATTGACTGGTCGAACGTCACTGACTCGAAAAGAAGAATCCATTTTTTTGGTATCTGCGTTACTGCGCAGACACAAAGTCTTTATTGTTCGAACTTTTAAAATTACAATAGGACTTAACGTATGTCGCAATACTGTAACTTCGAAGTCACAAGGCCTATAAGATACCTGCATTCGCTGGTGTGGGCAGATACAAACTAAGATCCGTATTCCAAAACGTTACTCAGTCACTGATCTGTCTTCAAAAAACTAGATTTAAATCGAGATTTAGGATTTAGAACATCACCTAAGAAGTGATTTTCAGTGCGCGAAGGTTTTATGTGTAAATCGTCACCCTGCAAATAACTTACCCATGCCTTCTTTCAAACTTGGATCTTCTGAAACCTTTTCTAATTTACCAAGGAAGCCTCTGATAGTTCTGAATGCTGCATCGCGAACCTATAATAGTATTGATTTTATTAATATATCTGTCACTTATTCTAACATTTTTACAATTTGGATATAACGGACAGCTCCATATACAGAGCATGCATGGAAACTGAAGGGATGCCTGCCAACGTAGTCTACTCAGGAGTATAGGTGACGTCAACAGCTTTCCAAAAAAGTCAGTCATAAGGCTAATTAGTTAATAACATTATTCAAATTACATTTCAATAGCATTCCGATTGCATTTCAATTGCAAAAAATACCTTCTAAGTAGCTCAAAATACACTCAAACTCCGCTTTTTGGGTTAAAAAACTGACTTTGAAGGTATTTTTGTAATCGAATTCATATCGGAATGTAATTTAAACACTGTAATTTATAAGAATTGGCCTTCAGTGCCCGATGTCTTTCGATGTCTGTCATCAAAAAGATTTGATGACAGACATCAAATCTTTTTGATGACAGCCTGTCCCGGGTGAAGCTAAATAAAAGCTTATAAAAATGGAAGAGCTGGGAGGGTTTTCCTTTGACAAGTAAAACTTCACGCCTAAAGGACCCAACTAAGAGGTCTAGTTCCGAAAGGCAGCTCGTTTACAAGCCTACACACGTGGCTACTTTTATCCAGATCTAGAGTGTGAAACTGGGGCTTATCTAGTGAACAGGTACCTGTTTCTCCGGATCAGCAGTAAGTGGACAAAGAGCGGGCAGTATTCTATTAGCTACTTCAGCCAACAAGAAGTATTGTTGTGTTGCAGCGAGTGCCAGCACGCCTGCTTGCCGCGCCGGCGGGAAGGTGTCTCGTGTCGCTCGCACGAACGCAGACACGAGGACCTTCTGTCGGATCTGAGGGTGGAGATGCGACGCTATCTTGCCGAGGCACACTGTTGTGTTCGTTCTGGAATTATACATATTTAGGACTTAGAAATGATTACATAATATAAAACAAAGTCGCTTCCCGCTGTCTGTCCCTGCTTAGATCTTTAATGGCGAGCGTACACCTAGCCGCACCGCACGCGCCTCAGTCTCCGTTTGTATGCATACAGCGCCCCGGGTTGGTGAAGTCATCAGCATCGGCCTTGGGGATTTGCTTCGCTGCGGCGGCGGCGCGGCACGGCTAGGTATGCGCTCACCTTTAAACTACGCACCGGATTTTGATGTGGTTTTAAATAGATAGAGTGATTCCAGAGGAACGTTTATATGTATAATACATGCTTAACAAGTATACTTTTGGTAGGGTTCGTACAAGTTGTGAACGAAACAAACATCTTTTGGAACCTTTTGGGGAAGAACAGAGGCAAAATGTATGACACGTTCGCGCCTAACTAAACAACATCTAAAAAAAATATATATATATACGCGACGAATTGAGAACCTCCTCCTTTTTTGAAGTCGGTTAAAAATAGGTTGATAAACTATTATTTAATTGTTATAGATTTGTACAATAACGAGACTCCATCTCTAAATTGAACCTGAGAAGTTGAGAATAGAAGCCAATAACCTTTTAAAAGCTTTAAATGTGTCAATTTATTTCCAGTCAAATTAATTTAAGACACTTAACAAGGCAAGTATCACCTTCAAGTCCACCGTTAGGTGAAATCCTGAATCCTATAACATAAATGTGAAAGATTACGTGTATGTATGTTTGTTACTCCTTCACGCAAGAACTACTGAAACGATTGCAATGATAAAAGATACACAGAAAGATATACTGGTATGCAGGTATCTGGAGCCCTGGATTAAAACACAAAGGCTACATTTTATCTCGATCCCGGACTTACGCAATTGAAATCTAGGGGCGTAGTTAAGATGGCCAAATATGAGCTTATTATAACTTACCTAATACCGCCTTGATCGTCTTTGGACTGTAGTCTGGCGAAATGTTTGAGCACTTCCACATTGAGATTGTTATAATTGAGCTTTGGAGCGAGGTGGACTATCGATTTCACAGTTTGTTCACGTATTATGGCATTCGTGTCCAGGAAACCGTGCGATACTTGAGGGAAGATTTGATCATTTACCTTTAAAAATAATTATTAAAATCGTTATATAAACAAAGCAGTTATGCCCAAACAGCAATAAAAAGATCATACTTACAGTGTTGTTTTGTAAATGCATAATGAACTGGTCAAGTTGCTGCAACAGCCTCGATCTTGTGGTGCGATCGTTGGATGCGAACAGCTTCACCACACATGGGACTATCTGTTTCTGGTACTCCGCATCCTCTAATAATTTACCTAACTGAAAAAATTAAAATTATTAAATAGTAATTTCCAAATATATAGACCAATTCTAACTACCTGCTTACTGTGAAAGTTTCGTTCAATGGAAGTATTTGGACAAAATTTTGATTTAGAATTTCAATAAAATTATTTGACTTGCAGCTTAAACTTTACTTCACTTTGGAATATGGAACGTACCGTCGTCAAAAACGTCACAATGCTCTAAAAATATAGGAAAGTATGTCGTCTGTGCTGAGTTTTTATATAGGTTTTAAAGGTACCTTAAACATAGGTGCTAAAATAGCCGAACCCGCATCCCCATAATGGTAAGCGGTCAACAACTGAGGCAGGATCTTGTGAACACACACGGCTTCTGGGAAATTGTCCAAATATGAGGTGAGAGTGGAGAAAAACTTTCCTTTCTCTGCTTTGTCTTTTATCTGTATCTCTTCGAGGAACAACATTGTGTCTATTAGATCGTTTTTGAAGAATCCGCCTATTTTGCGACATCTGAAAAACAGATTATAATAAAAGCTCCGATCGACAAATAAATTGCATACAACTTATCATAGGACAACTTTCATTAAACATAGCATAGGAAGTAGAGTTCACATGGATCATTAAGTATTTAAATAAAAAGACTGCAATTAAACTAGTTTATTCATTTAGCAATTACTACAGGGCCTTAATCACACAGACAGACATAGGACCTTAGTAATAAATAGCATATCAAAAGTCATAGAATAAAAGTGGTAGGACAAGTCATAATTTTCATACCTTGTAATGATATCTGCAGGATTTGGTCTAGAAGCAGGATTAGCGCAGACAAGTTCGCAGTACAGTGTGCCCAGTTGTTTCGGAATATAGTCCACAGTTTTCAGAGCTGGCTGAGTCTTCAGTGGACCGTTAAACGCTTCCCATATAAGGCATCCCAGACCCCACATGTCAGATGAGCTGTTAAAAAGTATTATTATAAAAACTATGGCATGAGTCAGTTGCTAATCACATAGTGTCTGGCTAACCCCTTTGAGGGCAAGCCTTTGACTTTAATATGTGGGACCTATTGATGAGTTTACTTCACTTTTTAAAGCCATTAATTCCTCTCTCCTGTGCCCTGCCATTGCATTATAACTAAAAGCCCATCACATTTATACAACATAAAACATTTGTCACAAAATTAATATTAGTGTAGTTACTTACTATAAAAAAACTATGAACAAACAAATAATTCAAATCATTATAATGATTGTACATTGTAACACTTAAAAATAAAATTTATGTTATAAGTGAAACAGGAAGATAAATAATATTAGTGGTGAATTGGTGATAATTATTTGATATCATTATTTCGATTCTTTGATATTATTGTATGATATGACTCATTTATTTATTACTGTAAGAGTTAATTAATTCTGGTTTTTCTTCCGAACATAAAGTCTTATACACCTCTGTGCTATATCTGAGATTTTCCTTTTCACTATGTATTGTGTCTCTAAAATTTCTTCCAATTTTCAATAAAACTATTATTTTACAAAGAAGTTTATACTGTTATGACTTCACAAATATATTTCATAACAAATTAATGTAAATTATCATCAAAATATAAGAGATAGAGAATTGTGTCAATGTGTTTATTTTAAATCCAGAATGTAATTAGATCATTTTTGTACATTTTAAGTGATGATGTGTTATCAAAATGCTGATTCTATTTGGCCCAGAGAATTAGCATTCAGCATAGTTATGATTCCAGCATTTTGGGCTTTTTTCCCTTTTGCAGCAATGCCAAAGAATTAAATTGCTAAACACAGGGTTGAGGATTCGATTTCCGCCTCAGACAAGTGTTTAAGCTTAGACATTTGCCTGTGGTCTAGTTGTTTCTATGTATTATAAGTATATATTTACAAAAGAAAAGTATTTAAGTAGTATATCCGTTGTCTAGCACCCATAACACAAGTCTAGTTACTTAGCTTGGGAATGTCCTGCAATATTTATATAATTCATCTAACAATGATTTTGTTAGACGACCCAGTTGGCACAATGGTCACCATGCCGGACTGGCAAACACAGGGTCGCGGGTTCGATTCCCGCCTCAGGCAAGTATTTATGCTCAGATATTTGTCTGTGGTCTGGTTGTTTCTATGTATTATAAGTATATATTTACAAAAGAAAAGTATATAAGTAGTATATCCGTTTTCTAGCACCCATAACACAAGTCTAGTTACTTAGCTTGGGGCTAGATGGCGAGGTGTGGAATGTCCTGTAATATTAACGTTATAACGTTTTATAAATTGGTGAACACCTGCAATCTCAAAAAAGTGTGACGTCACGTGTCGTTACTGGAACGCCTCATGTTATTGACAAGGTAACTATAGCAACGTTTTATCGTTGCCATGGTTACCATCAATGTTTTCTTATGACGTTATCACGTAAAATTATCGTCCGGAAACAGACTTTACAGACAACCATTTTTTTTATTTAATTAATCTAACAACGATTTTGTTAGCCTATAAAAATCACTTACCATTTCGTAACTGCTTTTAACTTAGCTGGATCCTTCTTCTCAGGTGGATCATATATTTCAAGAGCTGGTAATATCTTAATAGGAATGGGATTGCCGGTGTCCTGGCTCAGTGATGATAGAAACTCAAATCCTCCGAGCTTCCACTCTCCGGCCAACGTAACAAATACAGAATACAAACAGACATTGTTGTGTCGCATGTTACCATCGTTATTTAGGAATGATAAAGCTCTCTAAAACAATGGAATGTTATAAGTATTTGGTATGGAAAGACATTATTGTGTTTTAGAAAGATCTTGGTTCTGGCCCTTAGATGGATATATCTGTATTTTGTTGTCATTCTACTCACCGTTATCTGAAATATACCCCAAGCCAAAAACAGGTCCTTCTGTTGACCATCTAATTTTAAATCCTCTATATGGGTGACTAAAGGCTCTACATATTCTGTAGCTATATACAAAAATTTCTCAGTTTCACAGCTATCTAAATAATGTAAAAGGCTAGGGTGTCTCATAGTCTTTAATCTCTTTAGGGAGGCCTTCGCAATATCGAATAAAGTCTCTGAACTCTTCTGCACGTCGAAAATGAAGATAGATACATCATCTTGTGTTCCTCTTTTCTTTCCTTTGTGTAATGTCCAAACACTCTTGTCTTCCAGACCAGGAACCGGCTCACCTACTTCGTATGGAAAGTCCTTTGTAGGATCCCGTGAGAAAAACGACCACATATTGCGAATTCTTTAAATAATTTACCTACTGAATGTACAAACACAATAAACTGTACATTTCTTACGATATGTTCGGGTGTATATTTTATTTAATATCACTACTGTGTATTAGGATAATGGCTACAAAAGATGTTAAGAAGCTAAACTGTTAAATTTAGTTAAATATAGCTGATTTCTTTCTAAAAATTCACAATTTCTCAAATCCACGGCGCACTCAGAAATTGTTGACATGGACTGTCAAATATTTTTTAGAAAAACTGACAGATGACAGTAATTAAAAATTCAGAGAGATTAGGGTCTCCACATACTTCAGAATTTAAAATGCTGGATGATGAGAGGTTTTAATAAAAAAGTATTTTCTTCTGCATACCTATTTTGTTTCGATCCCAAATAAATGCGAAATATTTCCCAGTTTCCACAAGACTGCTGCTGGTGAATTGAAAGGGAAAAATGGCTTCCAACATTATGAGAGTTGGTCCGGCCCGGCCGGCTTTTGGCCGACTTGAGCGACCTACATAATTGTGTGGGTGGACGCCCTACTTCCATTCTTGTCTTGCTGTCAATGTCATTTCAGCCTGATACGATACGATTTTTAGGTTAAGTTTATGTGAATTATTGTGAATACCTCCGACGATTTTAATTTGACTCTTGCTTATTTCTACAGCCTCAAATTAACTATAAAATATCGCCATGTCGAAATCTGTAGCGCGGCTAAAATCGATGAAGAAAGTGGCTGACAAAATAAATCATACATCGAAACTCAGGACTCATATTCCTGCTGGAATGGCTTCTGCTGGGCCACCTTTAGGACCTATGCTGGGACAGGTACCTACACAATACCTAACTGTAACAAACCTACATGATTCTAGTATTTTTTTTCAATTATAAGCCTTCTCTTTGTGTTGATTCCAGCGTAATATAAACATAGCTGCATTCTGCAAAGATTTTAATGAGAAGACAAGTAATATAAAGCAAGGTATACCGCTACCGACCAGGGCTAAGGTGAATGCAGACAGGTCATATCAACTGGTGATACATCAGCCACCAGCTAGTTACTTTCTGTTACAAGCTGCGGGTGTCAGTCGTGGAGCTATGGAACCAGGTAAATATTACTTGATGAATTTTACTACTATTTTACTTATTTGTCCCTGCTTATAGGGGTCTTCAAGTCATCAGTGTATGGGTTAGGTCTTACAAATTAGGATGCTACACCATCACTTTTAAAATTACCAGCAGATGAGATAGTGGTCAAATGCTGACCTATTATTTAAAAATTAAAATTGAATTAAAAAGTATTTTATTCAATAGAATACATTGACATGCTCACATTGAAAAATATTAAAAAGTAAATATGGTTTCCATTATTTCATTATGTATATGAATTTCAGTGAGGGAGACATGTGGAAAAGTGACACTGAAACATATTTATGAAATAGCTAAAATAAAGCAACAGGACCCACCATTGGAATGGAAACCTCTTGAAGAAATCTGCAATATGTTGATAGCCACTGCAAGAACTTGTGGCATTGAAGTTGTGAGAGAATTAGATCCAAAGGTTAGTTGCATATCTAATATTAAGGGGGGTCCATACTTATTTACTACTGGCACCGGTCGCCTTCGTTGGTGAAAATTTTTGATTGTTGCGAATGTGTTTTGTTTTTCTCAAAAGTGCTGAGATGGAATTGTAGGCGAGATTTTTACCGACATTTTGAGCAAAAAATTTCTTATAGTTTTGAAGCTATCCTAAAATTAAGAATGAAAACTAGTTTAGCCTTGAAATGACAAAGAATTTTCGCCTCGAAATTACCCCAAATATCGGTAAAAATTTCACCCACAATTCCATTTAAGCACTTTTGAGAAAAACAAAACACATTCGTTACAATCAACAATATTAGTTGTAAGCGACATGTAATACTGGCGCGTTGCGTTTGGCAGCATAAGCAGCCTTAATATCATAAATGTTCCTTAATAACTTGACACACAAAAACTTGAACCATTTGCAATAGAATATGGTATTATATGTAGGAGATAGAAGATCTAGATTCTAGAATATTACATGTTACTTTTTGTCTTATTATACTAAAACAGTATGGGGCCTATGCAAGTAAAAACCTCTTATATTTTAGAGTTAACAAACTGATTCTGATTTCCAGGAATATGGTGAATTCCTTCAAGAAAGGAAAAACATAGTAGAAGAGCAAAAGAAAATGTTACAAGAGAAGAGAGAAGCCAAAATGTTGAGAACAGCCTAGTCCTAGAAAATTATTGTTGAGTTAGTATGTAGTTAATTTATAGGTACCTATTAGAAAATAAAATATACAATGCATTATTAAAAATAACATTTTTATTCCACACTTATATCTAAAATTGGCAACTACAAGTTTGTGAGGGTCCGAGCAGTTGGAACTAAGGAACAGAGATAGTGATATAACAATATGCTTTCTTATATGATACTTGTAAACTAAGTGGCAAATAAGATGAAAAATGTATCCACATTATAAGGTTGTGTAAGATATTTGGACATGATTTTATGTGGACACATTTTTCATCATATTTTATGTGGCCATGTCTGTACTAAACATTTATTATTTAATTGTAGAACTAACTTATTTTCATTGTGCCAGTCTACCTGTCTGATCTAACTACAAAATGAGCTTACGAAGAAATATCCCATAAGATACAAATAGCAAGGCTGTTCAGCCAAATTTAATAACAAACACAAATAGGACAGTATCTTTCTCATAAAACGCCTATCTATATTATGAAAATACTTACTTGCCATGTTAGAAAATTTGTGATATTTTATGGGGCGAAGCTGATTAATTATCTTTTTAATTTTTGGCAATACCTAACTACAGTCTATGTACAATTGTACAGTCAAATTACTAATTTTTAATTGAAATTCTAAGTAATTTAAACCCAATAAATGAGCAACCCGTAAAAGTGAAATTTGACTTTTCACACAACAATTACCTTCAAATGTGAAGGAGTGAGCGAAACAACAAAGTGCGCAATTTTGCGCGAACGATAACACAATAAAAATCGGGCATTGATCATGTTCAAATCTCATTCCACCTGAACCATGATCCACCCATGGGCTGTGAACTAAAAAAAATACCCATGGTCTACCCAGGTGGACTTTGACCAATGCCCAAATAAAATATATAATATAAAAAACTATAGTCATTAAATATTCGAGGTATTGTTTTCTTTTCGATATATAGGTACTTACAAATATGTTTAATAGTTATAGAGATAGATTACTATAAGTAAGTAGGTACTTAAAATCTTTATTACAATTTTTGAGAAGGCCCTTGCCCTGTAGTAGGAATTTTATGTACAAAAACGAAGATTATACTTAATTTTGTATTAATATTACCTACAAAATCAGAATTTCTATCAAAAAATATACTATTGGCTTGATATTATTAGATTCCTTTATAATTATAACATCACATAGATAATCTAAAAATACTGTGGTTGCACGCATACTTAACAGGTACTTACACTTACTAATAAGATCAAAGTTCCTTCGTGAAACTAGCCCCAAAAGCTTAAATAAGCAAGATTAAAAAATAGACATCTCCTTAACAACAAATCAACATTAAACACGATAAGTATTTCATAGATAATTATATCTATCTATATCACATTTAGGACAGTCTATAAGATCGTTACAGATTACAACCGAAATTACTTAACAAAAATACTTACCCTCTAAAAACGGTGTTTACAAAGCGACAAGGATTTTAATAAACGTAGCAAAAAAGGTAAGTACTAAGTCAGGGGTGTCAAACTAGATTTTCCATAGGGCCATTTCCAAAATTGCAGTTGTGTTCGCGGGCCAGACAAAATAATTAAAAACGTGCATTTTTTTAAGTTTATTTCGGGATGTAGGTTTTTTAGGACATTTTTAGCACTTTTTCAATAGGTAGGTAACACTAACATTAATAAGTTTTTCTAATTACTGTAGGTAATGCAAAAATAATAAAAAAGAGGAAGTAAATTTAACTGTGGGATCCAGAAACTTGACTTTTAATATTTTTAATTCTATAATATCATTTATGTCAGGTGTCATAATACCTGGTATTTATTTTTAAAATAGACTGAATAGTTCATCACCAGCGATATTTCTTATCCATTTTTTCACAATAGAAAACATTTGTTCACATAAATACGAACTACGAAAAAGGATAGCTAGCTTTTGAATACTCAAAGTCAAGGGTACCTTGCAGACAGTCCCTGCAAGTGCGAGAGTAAAAAAAAAGCTTTAATTTTTTGATAGCTATTTTCCGACTGGGGAACGCATCATTATGATTCGCGGGCCGCATGCGGCCCGCGGGCCGTATGTTTGACATGACTGTACTAAGTGCTATTGAAGTTAGATAAATATTGGTCGTCATTGTTTAATATTTAAGACTTTAAAAAGAAGATTCTTATTTCGGCACGTTTGTATTTATATAGATATTTAAAAAAATGTATTTTCACCGATTATCATTCAACTACTGTATATTAAGAGGAAAGGGTACCGAGGGCTCTCTCCATACAAACTATTACAAACGTAGTCGACTGTTTTCTCCCTGGATAATGACACTAGAGCAATTTTTTTTGGTTTTGGCCCCTATTTTTTATTTTATTTACTTAATTTTTATAATCTTAATTTCTATGATAATTAGAAAATGAAAAAAAAAAACAACAAAAAATGGGGGCATAGTCGTGACAGTTATAGGTTTTATGGCACAAAAATATTTGTGCTAGTGTCATTATCCAGGGAGGAACAAGTCGACTACGTTTGTATGGAGAGAGCGCAGGTACCCTTTCACCTTAAAACCCAGGAAAATGGTTAACAGTTCATGTTTTAAAAGTGTACCAAGTGATATGAACACGAAACTCAAGTTGATATCTGATATTTTCTTTCAGAATACAAAAATATTCGAGATTGTTCAATTTAGTGAAGACGCTAATGCCCCCACTCACGTTCATTACAAGCAATCCTTGTCGCAGTGTAACTTAGTTTAAAAATCAAATATTAGTGCTTTGTTTCTTTCTGGCCAACTCTATAATATCACATCAAAGGAAAAACACAAAACACTACTCCCTCGTTATACACCGTTTGTTCCATACTACCTATCTATACCCAACAAAAACAAAATTATATAAAAATACATTCTCATATTCTCGGTAACTCTTAAATATTATGTCTTTGTATCAGTACAGTACAGCGTTCAAAAATTATTTTGTACTGAATACAAAATTTTGTACTTTCTCACAATACTGCTCTGAAGGAAATATGAGTAAATGTACGTGAAAATGTACAATATTTGACAATTTAATTAACAATACAAAAGCTTTCTGCAACAAGCGTGTGCAAGTCAAACAATAACAACACTAAAAACACAAAAATTTGGCAAGGTGCACAGTGGAAACAATCTATCAGACCCGAAGCGGTGGAAAAATAAAATATTAAATGTCATTTTTAGCCGCGGACTTGATAACTTTGTCAAACTGTTTTTAAGTTACAACTCTCAAAACTACTGTCAAATATTGTACTTAATCAAAAAATGTAGGGCTACTTGCAGAAAAATTGAAAATTCTTGATTACAAGACTCTGTTAATACATTTTTGACAGATTCACGCCAAAATTGAGTTTTAATTCTACTAAATCAAGATTCAAATATTCTTGCAAGTCACCCTTTACGAATTGACATGTCAACAATCTTCGACCGAGTGTTGTGCAGATCGTTTCTTCAGTTTCGGCGAGTTGGGCAGAACTTCTGGCAACTCTGTCACCTTGTCGATAGTAAAGTCTGGCAAGTCGGATGCCTCTTCGTCTTTTTGAAGGGGAATCCACACGGTGCCGCCTAACTCGGCTTCCTTGCCACCCTGTAGGTAAAGAAAAAACTCATGGTTATCATCATCCGGCAAACTATAAGCGTAACGCCTAAATCAAGAGTCTGATTATACAATACCACAAGACGGTTTAATTACGATGAAACTTGGTACTTATGTAAATAGCTAGAGCCCCGAAACATATCTTTTATCCTGACTCCCACCTGCGACAAAGAAGGTTGCGGGTTCAATGCCAGCCTCAAACATATATTTGTTTCTAGTTTGGGTGTTTCTGTACCTATGTATCTATATTAAGTAACGTACATAAGTATTTTATGTGCCTAGTTGCTTAACTTGGGGAAAGATGGCGCTGTCTGAAATATCCTACAATATTTATTTATTGTAATATTATAATACTAACCCTTATGTCAGTTTCAAGTTTATCCCCAACCATGATGCAGACCCTGGGCTCGACATTGAGCATCTTGCAGGCCTCAAGGAAGATGTGCTGGTCCGGCTTCTCCCAGGGTAGGTCGCCGGAGACGAGCACGCAATCGAAGTACTTGCGCAGGTCGAGAAGCTCGACCTTCTGCCATTGGGCGCGCGACGGCCCGTTCGTGATTAAACCCAGAAGGTAATCCTCCCTGTACCATTCATTCACCATCCTTTCGTTATATCGAGCTCCTACACTATGCTGAAACTCAGCACATCAGTCACTCAAGCCAAACAGTCTTGCACTGAACTATTTTTTTCACAAAATTACAAATTCAATTGAATTAAAAACTTCGTTTTAAAAATTGCTGTCAGTGCAAGACACGTTTGCTTACATTAATTTTCACATACAAATTTGTTTATCTTTAAATTGTATATGAAATAGACTTAGAATTACTGGAGTGCCGTGTTGAGTTCATGTCGAGTACAGTGATTCTAGGTAATTCAACATAGCACTATTTGTTAATGTGATAATAATTCCGGAGATGATCAAATATTATTAGTAAAATAGGCATTTTAACCTTACTACTGCCTCGCCAAAAGCCGGCTAACTTCGTCTATGTATTGTTATAATTTGATAATCTCCGTAGTCTTTATGATTACGTCTAAGGTAACGGTATTACCTTCTTCGTGTGGTACTCCCCCTCACATATTTTACAAATACAATTCAAACCTAAGTGTTGCGCACGCGGCGCTCCGAGTTATGTCACTCGATGAGCAACAACTGAACTGTTGAAAAACAAGTCATTTATTAGCAACATGCGCTCGAAGCCAGCCCATGACAGTCGCGAAGGCACTGTTCTATCAAACATTTTTAATTAAAATATAAATCTTCTGAACATGATAGGTATTATATGCCTTCACCACGTTTTGGAGCTGACTTTTGAATGAGACATTAAATAAATAATGCGCGATTATACATAGTATCATGTGGCATGCAAACCAATGAAAAATATTAACTAACAATTACTAAAATGAATGAAATGTGGTGGAAGTGAACAACATATTAACCGTAGTGATAAATAAAAATAAAATTAACGAAACATTTCTGTGTACCACATAACACCATGCGCAAATAAAAATACCATATTAATTTGCTCTGAGATATTCACTTCATGATCATATTAGGATGATAATTAAAAAGTCAAACATGAAAATTTCAATCTGAGAACAATTATACGGATAACACTGTAGCATTCCTAAAAAAACATTTATTTTCGGAAACCTAAAACAGGAATGTAATATGTAACATTGTTTTGTCAATATTATGGAGAAATATTAAATTTGATCATATCACAGTTTAGGCATGTAAGTTTTTACGTACCTATAGTATTTATTATATGTTTAGGACCAAATATTTCTACATAACATTATAGAAAAAAATATAAAATTTTACCAACATACCGTAATGTTTCCAACAGGTGTATAACATCATGCGTCAAAGCCAAACATTGAAATCTCAATTTTATCCATTCATCTGATATATTTTCTAAAATGAAACAAACAGAAGGTTAACGTTTTGTGACAAAAATACATTAAAATGGTCTCAGACAGTAGTTTAGGGAGAACATCGAAGGCCAATTCTCGTAAATAACATTGTTCAAATTACATTTCAATATCATTTCGATTGCATTTCGATCTCAAATAAAGTTAGCTTTTTGTACAAAAAAACTGACTTTGAAGGTATCTTTTGCAATCGAAATGCAATCGGGATGATATTGAAATGTAATTTAAACAATATTATTTACGAGAATTGGCCTTCAGATTATTTTCGGTATCAAAGTCAAAACTTTTAATTCATTTGGATGCTTAATACAATTTCTACACAGATCACATAGAAACCTCTTAAAAACTAAGTTAGGATGTGTGCTTTCGGAACGCGCCCACCAATGAGAAGAAGGCACAAGAACTCATGGGGTTTTTTTATCATCATAGTAGTTAATTGTTTTGAATTTACTGATATACTTAAATCGGAATTAAAGTTTTGCTAAGACAAAGATATGATAGTCACTGTAATCTCTTTGTTTTCATCTCGTTAAATAAATAAGTTTCATTAGAGCATGTTTACTAATGATGGTAAAGGGTCGGGGGAAATTTTCATTTATTATTCATGTAGATAAATATGTATTCGTAAATCATCCAACGCCTACACCAACATCGCGTTAGTAGACAGAGCTGACGTAAACATTGAGAATATCTTAGTAATATAGGTATTAGAGTTTCAAAGATTGGTCCTATTGAGATTTAGAGTTGATAATAATGCCAATAAAATAATTTAAGTAAACTGTTTGTTTTAAATGACTATCATTCTGCCATCGTCCCTCGTATAAAGGAAATCTAGTTTCTTCGAAAATGGAACTTTGAGAAAAACGCGGTAAAATGTTTTAATTGTATTATTACTGTGAAAAATACTTAAAAAATATCAATCTAACGTCCTGACATAGATTTTTTACAGTAGTTAATTTAATATATAAAATACTTAATTATTTAATGTAATTAGTAATTATATAATGTAAGTCGTTTATCGCCTAAAACACGTCATTTTCCTAGTTTAGGCAAACGTATTATTTATACTTAGTTATTGTTTTCATAATGTGATTTAGGTCTGTACCTAGTATGATATTTTGTAAAAGTTTTATTCAATAAATTATTCTTATTCTTACCGTAACAGTAGTATTTTACAAAAAAGCTTAAACAATTTTTTCCCAAAACTCTATTTTCGAAGATACTGTGTTCATAATTACGAACAGCATTACTCATTACAGTTCAGCATTACTTACATACCGGCATTTAGTTACAGAAAGTGTTATTTTCTAATCTAAACCTGTTACTGTTCGGTACATTTCAGTTTATTTAAAACCTAAATCATAAAATACACCAACATAACTAACTATACGCAACAATATGGTCATTATGTTTAGTCATTGTTACGCAGCCGAGTAAGTACCTACCTAGCCGTTGTCGGTGCATGAAGATTTTGGGCCAGGTGCCAACTCCGTAAACATCTATTTCTACCAATTTGTAATTAACAAATGTACACAGACCTTGTGTCCCGGCTTTTTAAGTAGGCGTAACCATTATGGATCTTTAATCTCTTCTAACAAAAACTAAAGGCGGCTACAGACTTTCAGTTTTAGCTGTGCAGTTTAAACTGTATAGTCGAACTGTTCAGTTAAAACTGACATCGCTGTGTCTACACACGTTCAGTTTTTTCAATTGTTTTCTGTTATCGCTTGAAGTTTGACTATTGTGCATTTTGAAAAAAGAAGACAAATACCGAATAAGATGTGGTGTAAACATTGGTTATTACAAAGAAAACAATATACACTTATTAATTTACTAGAAGAGCTTAGAATTACTCCAAAAGACTATAATAACTATTGCCAAATTAACAACTGCACAGTTTTATCTAATGATATTTCGATTAGACAGTTAAACTGTACAGTTCTTAGTTTTGCCTACACACGTACGGTTTAGGCTCTGCGCAAACGGGCCACCAACCACAGCCACCGGTGGCTAACCACTAGCAGTTCACACACAAAACTGCTAGTGACTGGCCACCGGCGGCTGTGGTACTTTAACTGAACAGTCCGACTGTACAGTTGGAACTGCGCAGTTAAAACTGAAGGTCTGTAGCCACCTTAATAATGATGCATTTTCCACGAAACTCTGGTCTTCCCAGACATTCAGACGATACCATGTAATAAAACTATTAATTATATAAATACACCTATTGTTTCATCTAATTTAATAGACATCACTAACACGAATTGTTATGAAACTTGTGGCTACTTAATGCTGTGAATTAGAATAAAGTCTATTTTTATCTAAGAAGCGAAAGAGCACGTGGATAATTCTACACTCCCATGAATTTTTAAATATTTATAGCTTTTATCCTCATATCTGATGTTCAGTGGCCTCATATTAATTTTAGAGAAGACAACCTACTTATAAGTTACTAGCATCACCTCGCGGTTTTATCCGCGTAGGGCCCGATCCCGTGGGAATTTCGGGATAAAAAGTAGCCTATGTTACTTCCAATGAATCCTCATACCAAGTTTCATCAAAATCGGTCTAGTAGATTCGGAGTCTATTTAATACAAACAAAGAAAAACAAATCTTTCATATTAGAGTAAAAAACTGTAGGTAGGTAAAACCTAGTACTTATCAGTTTTCTTGATTGTATTTTCTTTTTTGTAGAATAGACTTGCATTTGAAGTTCTTCAGCAAGCTTCTTAAGACTCATGCCCAGTGCCGGATTAACCCTGTCAGGGACTCTAGGCAATTCTCAGGGCCCCATTTTCTTGCCTGAGCGAAGGGTACAAAATTTTCGTTCGATGAAACGTTTAATTTCTTTTTCTTGGTGCGTGCACGGGGCCTCTATTCTGCCTAATGGTTAATTCGGCTCTGCTCATGTCGTTCCTATTAGGTACTTGTTATTGTAACATGTAAAGGTTTTAAATGCGACTTACTAGCGATATGTCTGTAGTTCTTCGGCAAGCTATTGTGCCACAACAGCTCCGTCCATTGGTCAAGCTCGTAGGACTCATTGTCTGGGCACGCGCGGAACGCATGAAGGAACTTTGTGCCGCTCTCCACTGCCTTATCTTGAGGTATGCCATACTGTTGCTGGAGTATTTCGACAAGCTGAAGAATAAGATGACAAATACGTTAAGAGTATTTTTTATAAATAAATAAAAAATAGGTAAAAATAAAATATTGCAGGACATTCCACACATCGCCATCTAGCTCCAAGCTAAGTAACTAGACTTGTGTAATGGGTGCTAGACAACGGATATACTACTTATATACTTTTCTTCTGAAAACAAATAGGTACTTATAATACACTAGCTGCCCTACGCGGTTTCACCCGCGTAACTCCCGATCCCGTGGGAATATCGGGATGTAAGCTATCCTATCTCTCAAGTTGGATCGAACTGCACATGGTGTGCGAATTTTATTATAATCGGTTAAGTGGTTTAGGAGTCCATTGAGGACAAACATTGTGACACGAGATTTATATATATTAAGAAGATAGTAACAACCAGACCACAGACGCATAAATACTTGCCTGAGGCGGGAATCGAATCCGCAGCCCTATGTTTGGCAGTCCCGCATGGTGACCATGGTACCAACTGGATCGTCAATATAAAAATTAAAGTCATCAATTATAAAGTGTGTAAT
Organism: Idaea aversata; assembly: GCA_907269075.1. Taxonomy (NCBI): domain Eukaryota; kingdom Metazoa; phylum Arthropoda; class Insecta; order Lepidoptera; family Geometridae; genus Idaea; species Idaea aversata. The sequence goes on from OU026100.1 coordinate 6,750,917, forward strand.
AGGAGCACTTTAAATGATATTATGGGGTATTCCCACTATCTATAGTACTAGCTGTTGCCCGCGACTTCGTAGGCGTGCTAGTTTTGTTTTATGTACCAAAATCTTCCTCTTGAATCACTCTATCTATTAAAAACCGCATCAAAATCCGTTGCATAGTTTTAAAGATCTATGCATACATAGGGACAGACAGCGGGAAGCGACTTTGTTTTATACTTGTGCCAAGGCCGCCCATTGTGCCATATTGTTTGGTTTATACAATTTTTTTGTTGCAGGAATTTACGTTAGAATTAAGGTTTAATATGGTAGAATTCAGATTTTATCTATCTATCTATTGGTAGGGATTCTAGTTTATTAACTTATGTACTATTTATTGTGAAGTATGTACCTACTTAGAGAAGTTGCAGAAATGCATAAACAAAGTGCGTAGATGACCTTTGTATGAGCAATGTGAAAGTCACTTCTCCTACAAGATTTAAGTGTAACTAAATATAGTTTTGTATAAAGTCCAAACATCTTTACAAAAGTATAAAATGAACTATGAAGGATACTTAGGTACTTACCTAGATATAATTGTGTGACCTAAATAAAAAAGCGTTGCAGGAAATTTGTTTAAATAGCTATAGGTTTAAATTTTTAGTATGTTGCTGTATTTACTTACTTTATAGTATATATAATAATAAGATAGGCCTTTACACCTTCTAGCATGTCTTAGATGGAGTAGGCTTGCTAGCACCTACATCGCCCTCCCAGCTTAGTCGACCATGTCCATAAGAAATAACTTGTCAATAATTCTGGAGCCAACGAAGCGGCGGGTTTTATCACCATGCCATCTTTCACCGTAAGAGCAATGTTAATTAGTGTATTTACATTTATATATGTGATACATTAGTACATGGGCGGCCAGGATTCGAACCTATGACCTTCGGAATGAAAGCCGATGTATCTACCACTATGCCAACACCGCTCAGTTTAGTTAGTACCTTTATTTTGTAGTCTCTATTTGATGTGAAAGACGTCGTACAAACGATCGGCTGCATAAATGTTTTCAACACGAGCAAGATTCTAGACACCAGCCTGCCTAGCATGAAGACCAAAACACGATACGATAAAGCGATATCACGCGATATAACTACATCAACTCTCAAAATATGATACATAAGGCTTTATGTATCATATTTTGAGAGTGAAAAATTCAACATGGCGGCTGCCATGTTGAATTTTTATTATAAATTGCGATAAAAATTATGATAAAAATTCAACATGGCGGCTTTATCTATCATATTTTGAGAGTTGATGTAGTTATATCGCTTTATCGTATCGTGTTTTGGCCTTCATGCTAGGCTAGCTGCTTTAGGTAAAGTTTAAAGTCTCTAACTCATCAATTAATCAAACAAAAATTATTAAAATGCAAATATTCCAATAATAGTAATTTTCGATTTTTTATTTTCCGAGGGCTGCAATTATGCAGCCGACTGTACCTATCTAATGCGTGCAAGTGACAGGTAGATCCTAGGTACCTACCTAAGGATGATTTTACTTCTAGGTATTATTATTTTTGCCTTTCCTTGGGTCACGGTGACCGGGCATCCAGAGTTCCTTTACGTGATCATTAGCAATATATCTCGGATTTTTATGCGTGGGTGTTTGGAAATTGGTGCCGTTGCGTATCTACCCTGTGTTTATTGACTTTACAGAAATAGCCCTTTTCTTTGTGTGTGTTTGTATAAACTTTTCTGTTATATAAAATACTAGCGACCCGTCCCGGCTTCGCACGGCTATAGTATGCATGTATTATACATATAAACCTTCCTCTTGAATCACTCTATCTATTAAAAAAAACCGCATCAAAATCCGTTGCGTAGGTAGTTTTAAAGATTTAAGCATACAAAGGGAAATAGGGACAGAAAAAGCGACTTTATTTTATACTATGCAGTGAAGTGTGCGTTTTCTTCGTGTGTTATTCGTAAGGAAGTGTTTGTAATCCAGATATAGCGAGGGGTCATCGTCCAAACAGTGGTTCACTCACCTGAAGCTTGGCACAGCTCCCCCACTGAAAGTTGATACTATTCAAACATGCTCTAACTAACTTTACATCTGTGCCAATTATTTTTATGAAACAAAATTAAACCACACTTTTAGGCTACATGTGCATAATATAAGCTAGGTAATGAAATAAAATAAAGTACAGCTTTTGTCACATCAAATTTTTTATTGTTATAAAATATAGGCCAAACAAAATTGTACGTATCTGTGTATCATACAAAAGAGCGACTGCTTATTTACACAGCAAAAACATAATACAAACGTTATAATGTATGTATTATTTCAACTATTTTAGTTATGTGAACATAAAAATACAAAACAATTTAAGTAGACATGCCTACTTACTTAGTATACTTATTTTATTTAATCTCCGAACAACTTTTTCCCTAACTCCATTAACCGATGATTCCGGCAGGTCTTAAGAGCTCCAGCTTTTTTAAGTACAGGTATAACAGTCTCATTAGAATCTACCAATCTGCAGAGGAAGTCTTCAAAAGCTGATTTTACATTAGGTGGTAGCGTACCAATTTTTACTTTGCCAAGCATTTCAGTTATTCCCTCAGCCCATCCACTTTCAATAGCAAACTCAGATATCCAAGGCACAATAGTTAGGACTCCGCTCATTGTTTGCATTCCTAAAAACCACAAGTCTGCTATCTCATTCCAATGCTCTTTGTAGGCCATCGACACCACCAATGCAGTGGGATCATTTGATTCATCAACGTTGTAAGCATCCCAAAGGAATCTGATTGTTGACTGAATGTAGCGGCAAATTGTAAAGTCATTTTTCTTTACTTTGTTAGCTAGAGATTTTAGTAGCAGTAATCCCAAGACCGCCAGATGTCCATGCAAAACCAGATTTTCAGGAATATTTTTCAATTCAGGCAGGTTATTGAAAATGAATTTCAAAAGTGTGTTGAATAACATGCTGGTTTCAACTACTTTGGGGGCCAATACAGTCAGGTTCATGAAAATATTGCAAAGACTGACCATGGCAGCTCTTGAATCCTTCATATCTTCTAATAGTTGCGGGTCTAGTTCGGGTTCAGGTTGAGTTCTTGGTTTTCCCCTTTCAGATTTTGGAATTGGGGGTTTCTTGTAATGAACAATGGACCAGTGGAAATTCATGGCTTCATACAGGATATCTTCTTGTTTCAAGTTAAGAACTATGTCTCTGGCTTTGTCTTCTACAACTAAATGACAGAGAGCTGGCAACATTAGTCGGAGAAGGTCTATTTGACCAAGAAGAGTAGTATCCGCATCTGCAGATTCTCCCTCAGTTTTATTTTTCTCGGATAACTTTCTTGCTCTGTGTGCATGGAAAGAATCATTTGCAAGGGTAAACATAAACGGCAGCAGTTTGTAGATCTGTTCTCTCATAGCAGTAGTTTCTTGGGCAATCCAAGCCACCAAAACTCTGACCATAGCACAAACAAGTACTTTTTCTTCATCAGGCAGTTTGTCTCTGTTTTTGTCATTAGAAACTTTAGTCAACAAGGACACTACGGCATTAAAGGCACCCTTAAGGCTGGTGTACACTGACTGTTTCTCTTTCTGCTCTAAGTCAAGTGTGTCAGTAGCCATGTAGTTTATAGATAATTCTAAAACTATGAAGCAAGCAGTGACTAATTCAGAATTTGCAAATGCTTGTTTAAAACTCCTGTCTTCTAACTGCATTCTGACTTCAATGGCACAGAGTTGCAAAAGCAATAAGAAAAATTTCTTAGGATTTTCTTCATCATTCAGGGTCCATTCTATGCCCAAGAGGTCAACAATATTCGCTGCAAGTTTCAAAGCTGGATCTCTTTGGTTTTTGCCAATCTTGCTGGTGAGAATGTCATGAAGAGCTTTGTAAATACTCAAAGGCCAGGTTTCTTCAGTAGATGTTGGAATAACAGTGCATTTATTACAACTGTAGAGAAGAGCACTCAGAATAGTGGCTAACTCAAATTTTCTTTCTGATTGATCGGTAGCAAAATCCAAAGCAATTTTATTCACTAAAGCATGGAAAGGTTTAGGATCATTGCCCCAGGCTATAGGGCCATATCGACTGACTAGTTTTACCAAGATGTTAAGTGCCTCATCAGTTTGAAAACTTTGATGTGAATAAATTTCAGACATTTTCTTGATGGCTCCGACTTCGATCAAGGCTTTTTGTCCTGCTTCATGTTCGGCTATGCACTGGAGGCATGTGTATGCTTCACTGATGATAATCAGGTTATCATCATAGTCATCATTGTCCGATGTCTGCACTATGTCCAGGAACACGGGTATATTTGCTAGCATGTCAGGATGTGTCGATAACTCTGGTTCATTGCAGAAACATGTCAGGATAGAAAGTGCAACAGACTTGTACACTGATGGTGGACAATCATCATCAAGGCCACTGTTGGAGAGCAGCTTCTTCAAAAATGGAAATCCGATGGCTTCAAATAAAGCTTTTTTTGCAGCAGTATTGCAATCTTTTCCTTTAACTAGTTTTGTAACCATGAACAAGGCCGCGAACTTTTCGGTGTCGCTCTTCGCGGCCTTCAGTATCATGATGCATTTTTTGATAGGTTCCGATATATCACCCATTATCACGAATTACCGAAATACGATCACAAAGCGCAGCAGCTAGCGCTCCACTGAGCGCCGAGCCGATGTAGATTCGTGGTAGCGACGATCTACATCACGTTTATAATTAGCGAGTGTTCTCTTCCAAAATATCTAAATCTGGTTGGCGAGCTCACGTTCTCCAACTATGAAATGACTATTTATATCTCACGCTGGAACGTGAGCGTTCTACACGCGGAGTGCAACAAGCACAGAAAATATTACGAGTTGTTGTCCGACCGAGTGAGCAAAGCAAGCAACGCAACATTAACGACGACGTAGAAGCAAACATGCGGTGCGCGCTATTCACGAATTTCACGATGGCCTCCGATAACGCGGTATGACAGCGCGCGCACTTCGCTCGCTACCAACTACCTACCTCCAAAGAACGAATTGAATAACCATGACCGTGACAATGTCACAATATTTTCGTGGTATTTTTCTTACCTTGTTGCAGGCTCTATTGTCTCCTTTTCTTGTTTGAATTAAAGTATTGTCCAAATCAAAAAATATAGCTGATACATCACAGTTTTCACCATAGTACGCATTATTTGCCATAATTTTTAATACACAGCACAAGTAACATGGAAAAATTACGATCCTAGATGGATGACGTCACGCGCTCGACAAATTTGACGTTGTTTTTCTCCACCCACCCCTCAGCTGTTCGATAAACTAGCGCCATCTTTTGCTGCTTTTAGTAAATTAAAATCCAGTAAAATACTTTTTTATTTGATTTTTTTTATTACATAATTGGAACATTTGGTATCAAACACAAAAATTACATTTTCTTAAACTTTTTATATTAATTAACAATATCGCACGTTTTATTACAACGACAAAACATACATAAATAATCAAACAAAACTTGAATTCCGGAAATCAGTCATAATTGATATCAGAGACATCTATTGGCAAATTATATATCAAGTAAAAAGACAGTGGAAAAACCTTGACAGTGCTGTAATTGAAGTTTATAAAACTGAGTACAGATGTCACTAAATTAAAAATAAAATACTTCGGCTTCGCACAATTATGCATAAAGCCAGTATCAAGTAATATTTTGCATTTTATAGAATTTTTCGAAGATGACAATGATGATGATCTATATTTTATAATCTTCTTGTTTCGCTAAGGCCAGTGATGGCCTTTATCGAAACCTCGCATTGGACTTTTTGAACATAAGATGTCTCTTGAACTTCGTTTTTACAAAGAGTTTCAATAAAGACTTCAGAGAACTATACTACAGTACTATACCGAAACCTTCCTCTTGGTAAAGTAAAGTACCTACTAGCGCTTCCTGTGGCGTCGACACATGTCGGCGTGCCAGAAAATACACTAATTACTGGAAGTCAACCTATTTGCAAGTAGCTAGACCTAGTCATTAGTGTATTTTCTTGTCCTGTGTTACATACATAACATTTCACTATAGATTATAAGATGATTCTCATTAGATCGGGCCGGGCTGAGTCCGGAGCGGAGCCCGTCTGTATTGCACGTTTATATTACACCGGGTTACTCGGGTAATCCGGGTAATCCGGGGCGGATCCGTATAGTAGACGGGCGTCGTAGTTCGGGCACGGAACGGGACACGCATCATGCACTGTGTAATATAAATTGTTTTATATAAAATGTATGTAACGTTTCAAATCCGTGCCCGTTTAGGCCACCTACGTAACGGCACGCCTCGGGCACGGCCGGCGGCCCGAGGCTATATTTTTGAATCGTTCGCCCCGTGTCGAACGCTCGATTTCTACTAATATTAGTTCGAAATCGGAAATTCGCTATTTTTGAATCGCTCTATCGTAACGAGTGGTTTCCACCGCTCGTCGCCGACAGGTGAGTGGTAGTAAACGTCAAACAATCATAGTCAAACATTCGGAAAAGATCTTTGAAAAAAAAAATATCTTTTGGGATTATTTCGGATGTTTGTCTGTAATTACCGGTTTTCAATTTTCTGCGTAAAACGAATAAAAAATAGACATTTCAAATTTCAATGGCAGCACCGACGACGAACGATTCAATAATACAGAAAGTTAGTGACATGCGATTTGGAAGTCATTACTTGTAGGCGTATACGACAAAGCTATGTCACACGAGCAGTTTAAAAAATTGAGCTCCTGGTCTAATGAGAATCATCCATAAATAACTGCATCCTATAAGTTCAAATTATGTCTACATGAAAAATAATAGGTAGGTACCTTATCTACTCGTCTCGCAATCCAGTTGAATTTTAATTGGATATCGGACACTGCACACGTAATCGATGTATTGGTCCACAGCTTTCTCTATGAAGGCTGTGATTGGTCGCATAAGGTCAGTAAGGGGACCCCGATCTTCGCTGACCGATACCTACCCTATTTGTCACACAGAACTACCACATAAATAATTTTGACCGGAACATTTGTTTCCTATTCAGCCATCGATGTCTGTAAAACGTACGAATCGCTATTGTATGGTGATTTTATTGACTTTGTATGTCTGTCTAGGTCTATTTACGAAAAAGACGATGGAACAAGATAGTATAGTTATCTAGAAGTAAAGATTTCCATGCGTAGGTAACATTAGGTATGTACCTACCTATCTAAAGAGAAATGTGACACACACACACAGAGAGAGACCAGTCAAACTTAAAACGCCCCGTCGTTTTTGCGTCGGGGGTTAAAAATCGAGGTTTGTCAAGATGTCAAGTTTTATTTGACAACGAGGTCATACGGTACGTTGGCCCCAAGAAACTTTATTTCCACGGGACTTTTACATGGTAGGTAGGTAAGTATTTATAACTACATATGAATAACATTTATTATTATAACTTATTTGATTGATATATATAAAAAAAACATTTAAATCTTATATAGATCTTTCTCTTTTATCTTATTTAAATCTTATATAGGTTAAAAACAAATCTGACTGGGTCATTGATATCCTTTATTAAAACATAGGTTTTACTACTGTTGGTGATAGAGGGTTAGTCCTCGGTCTAGACTACCTAGATCCACTGCTAGACTTAGAGTCCTAACCTACCAACCTTGACACCAGGGTTGCCGCAGCTGGTCTACTTCCTAACTAGACCCCCTAGTCGAAGAATTTAGAAATTAACCCGCTTTGTTGTAGTCGGGTAGAAGTTACCTAGGTTTTTATTTATCGACTTTAGGACTGGCTTCTTAGTCTATGATTGAAATTAAAAACTTGACGAAGTTAAACAATGATTATAATAAACAAAAACACAAAAATACAGAAACCCTATCTTACTGTCTATATTCTACTTACAATGAGATAAGGTCCACATTGGCACAACACTTAAGCTATTGCGTGAACTAGAGCCGAGCTACTATAACTTGAACTGATGTTATGGGTAACGAATGTAAAAGGTAACTGCCCGTTGCAACGCACCCCGGGCCTATTTATGAGCTCAACTCTAGCTCCGCCTTCAAGCCCTTAAAAAGTGTATACCTAGCGACGTGCCCAAACCTTATTGGCGAATCTCCCAAGTACGCAGGGTGACGCAATCCCGAATTCCTGAGATCGGTTCCCAGGGATTTTGGTTCCCACGTACTTGGATGCTCGATAAGCCATAGGCACTCACAAGTCTGTCACTAGGTATACTTAGACCCCGACACGTTGTCGCCAACAGTCTCTCCCCGGCGAAGAGCGTCATCGAAGCCTTCCGTTCCGGCTGGGAGAACAACGAGTCGTGGCCTAGGGCTTGGTTTCGATGTCGGTGTGCAGGTCAGTGATGACCCGGTCGCCGACTCGGTGGTGCCGCGTCGCTCGCCGCACGTTGTTCGTCGCCTCTGGGGGCTATGGTGGAAATACTCGTACAAATCCACCGCGCCCAGAGGCTGTCCGCGAGCGCCCTCGTGGCACGCCTGGTCCGCGGGTCAGTCAGCTCGCAGGTACTGACCGGCGTTTGTACGGTCGAATACCCGAACCGTAGATGCGGAGCGCGGGCGGCCGTTCCTCGTAGGCGGCCCGTTGCTCGGCGTCGTTGGCACCCTCGGCGCGCAGCATTGCGCCGAAGGCTTATGAAGTCGCTGTCGGTCGTCAGTATCGACAGCAGCTCAATGTGTATGGCCAGCGTGACCACACACGTGAAGAGAAGGCCGCAGCACATCTTCAGGCGCCCATCGCGGCGCCGTCCTCTGGTGACTACCATGGGGCCGATGTAGGCAGCCCCACAGCGAGTGGCAGGCCTGGCGTAGGCGGCTAAGCGGGCCGCCGGCAGGTCGCCCTTCATCGGGATGAAAAACACGCCCCTGCACGCCTTGTTTGTGACTGCACGCATAGTCGGGCGCAGCCGGAGCACCCAGCACCGTTGTCTCGCTAGATGCTCGCTCTCGAAACAGCCCTTCACGGGCTCTCCCCGTATGCGGAGCCTAGTGAAGGGGTGTCGTCCGTTGAGAATCAGGAGTGCGTCTGAAATCAGGGGAGCTCGTCCCCGTTCGAATCTTATTAGAATCTTATCCAGTTGAAATAAATCAGTCCTCTTTCCAACTAGATCTTTCTCTAGATTTCCCCATTGAAATCTAGGTGCTGGCCGGTATTCCTTTCTTATTATGACCTGAAGGGTATGTATATCTAAAGTTACCGTACATCGCTCTCGGAATCGCCACATGACTCCGGGTAACTCTGGACCGGCCAGCAACTGCCGAAGCAACGCGGCTGGTGGTCCGCACCTACTACGTGCGGGCGGGCCTGGGCATAAACGAGCCCGGCCGGCGGCACGACGTCGGATAGGTGCGGAAAGCGAAGCATGCGGGCGGGGACGGACTCGTGGCATAGCCTCGGGCCACGGTCGGTCCGCGCCTCGATGTAGTGGACCTCCGCGGAGGCCCCGCAGACGCGAAGCAGGAGTATCTCGCTGTCCGGCTCGTGGCTGCCGTAGATGCTGAGAGCGCGCTTCCTCTTGCGCACTCCCACTGCGTTGGTGTCTCGGTCGACAAGGGGGGTCGTCGAGCCCTTGTCGAGCAACGCATGCGCGTCGCCAGAGCCCTCGGGCCCTACGACGCTCACCGCGCACTCGTTCATCAGCGCGGTCTCGGCGTTCTCTTCGTTTTCTTTCTTCTCTGGCGAGTCCTCCACAGCTCGCAAGCCATGGAGGAGACTGTGATGTGTCTGTGCGCACCCGTTGACAGTGCACCTTTGGGCTGTACACTTATAACGGCGATGCTTGCTTTCTAAACATAGGAAACAGACATTATTTTCTCGCCCCCAGTCCCAGCGCAGGGACACAGGGAGCCGTCTCAGTTTGCCACAGCTCGGGGTCAGATGGTTTAACCCGCAGTAGAGGCAAACCAATGACGACGGCGGCTTCTCGGTGTTGGAGGGCCCCGCGGTCTTTATTTCTGGTGCATAGACCACGGCCCCCCGTTGCGGCGGTCGTCCGTGCGGCTCGTTCACCGCAAGAGCGGGAGCCGAGCCACGTCGCTGCTGCGCGGCCTCCTTTCCGACGGAGGCGGCGCGAGCGGCGGTTATAGAGCGCGCGAACCACGCAGGCTGTGGCGTGGAGCGGGCGGCGTTCGTAGTACGTGCGGGCTGCGTAAGTCGTGGCGCAGCGCGAGTGGCGCTCAGGGTGCGCGAGTGCGGCAGCGCGGCCTCGACTGAGGCGGCGTCGGCGGCACTCAGCACGCTTGCGGATGGTGGCTGCAGCGTGGCTTCTCCCCCTAGGGAGGCGGCGCTCGCAGCGTTCGTAGCACACGCAGGCTGTGGCGCGGCCTCGATGGAGACGGCGGCGCCAGCAGTGCTCTGTGTGCGGGCAGGCCACGCAGGCTGTGGCGTGGCGTAGAGGGCGCGCGCGGGCCGCGCAGGCAGTGGCGCGGCGCCGGCGGCGCTCGGGGCGCGCGAGTGCGGCAGCGCGGCCTCGACTGAGGCGGCGCCGGCGGCACTCAGCGCGCTGACGGACGGTGGCTGCAGCGCGGCCTCTCCCCCTTGGGAGGCGGCGCTTGCAGCGATCAAACTGCACACAGGCCGTGGCGCGGCCTCGGTGGAGACGGCGGCGCCAGCAGGACTCTGTGTGCGGGCAAGCCACGCAGGCTGTGGCGTGGCGTCGAGGGCGCGCACGGGCCGCGCAGGCAGTGGCGCGGCGCGGGCGGTGCTCGGGGCGCGTGAGTGCGGCAGCGCGGCCTCGACGGACGCGGCGCCGGCGGCACTCAGCGAGCAGACGGAAGGTGGCTGCTGCGCGGCCTCTCTCCCTAGGGAGGCGGCGCTCGCAGCGTTCGTAACGCACGCAGGCTGTGGCGTGGCGCAGAAGGCGCGCGCGGGCTGCGCAAGCATTGGCGCGGCGCGGGCGGCGCTCGGGGCGTGCGAGTGCGGCAGCGCGGCCTCGTCTGAGGCGGCGCCAGCAGCACTCAGCGCGCTGACGGATGGTGGCTGCAGCGCGGCCTCTCCCCCTTGGGAGGCGGCGCTTGCAGCGTTCATAGCGCACGCAGGCTGTGGCGTGGCGCAGAAGGCGCGCGCAGGCCGCGCAAGCATTGGCGCGGCGCGGGCGGCGCTCGGGGCGTGCGAGTGCGGCAGCGCGGCCTCGTCTGAGGCGGCGCCAGCGGCACTCAGCACGCTGACGGGTAGTGGTTGCAGCGCGGCTTCTCCCCCTTGGGAGGCGGCGCTCGCAGCGTTTATAGCGCACGCAGGCTGTGGCGTGGCGCAGAAGGCGCGCGCGGGCCGCGCAAGCATTGACGCGGCGCGGGCGGCGCTCGGGGCGTGCGAGTGCGGCAGCGCGGCCTCGTCTGAGGCGGCGCCAGCGGCACTCAGCACGCTGACGGATGGTGGCTGCAGCGCGGCCTCTCCCCCTAGGGAGGCGGCGCTCGCAGCGTTCGTAGCGCACACAGTCTGTGGCGCGGCCTCGGTGGAGACGGCGGCGCCAGCAGCACTCTGTGTGCGTACATGCCACGCAGGCTGTGGCGTGGCGTAGAGGGCGCTCGCGGGCCGCGCAGGCAGTGGCGCGGCGCGGGCGGCGCTCGGGGCACGCGAGTGCGGCAGCTCGGCCTCGACTGAGGCGGCGCCGGCGGCACTCAGCGCGCTGACGGATGGTGGATGCAGCGCGGCCTCTCTCCCTAGGGAGGCGGCGCTTGCAGCAATCAGTGCGCGCGCGGGCGGCGGCGCGGCCTCGGGCGAGGCGGCGTCAGCTGCGCGCAGCGTGCCTGTAGATACGGGAGTTGGCCACATCGCGGCCTCTTTATGGACAGAGGCGGCGACGGCAGCGCTCACCGCGGGTGCGGGAGTCAGAGCTTGCAGCAGCGCGGTCCCATCTCCAACAGAGACGGCGCTATCAGCGCTCGGTGCGGGCGTGGGAGTCGACCCGGGGGGTCCGATTCGCTCAAGCGCATCTGCGAATCGGTCGACACCCCGGTCTCTTCCCTGCTCAGGTGTGGAGGATCTTTGACGCCTGGGCTCTCCCCGCGCCCCGGGCTGATCCCTCCACTGAGTTACCTCCTCCAGTGGTGTATCTTGACTCGCCTTGATCATCGCAACCTCGGCTGCGAGCCGCTTCTTGATTAGCCGTCTCTTCAATTCAGCTATCTGCTCCTCTGCTGCTAGCTCAGCTTGCCGGATGCGGGCAGCGGCCAACGAACGGCGAATCCCTCTGTCGCTGTCTATGTTGGACCGGGCAGCAGTGCCGGCACCGGGCTCTGAGGTAGCTAGGAGTGTGTTGAAGCGGTAGTCGGGGCGCACCGCTGTCGTATAAGCGGGCGCGCCGTCGTAGTGCAACCTCGGTACACGTTCTACGGAGGTGTGCACTAACGCGGAGTATCGGTCAGGAGTTAACGAATCTGACGGATACAATGACGAGAAAAAATAGTCCAATTCGCGAGCGACCTCAGCCGCTACGTTGGCTCTAGTTACAGACATAGTTGTGCAATAAAAGTCCCGGTAAGTAGATCACAAAAACTACACTGACTCTACCGTTACACAAGGACTAAACACTGACTCTACGTTACAAAAAAAATCAAAACATAAACAAAGAAGCCATTATTAGTGAATAGTATCAACCGGTAAACTAACTATCACTAAGTTTAGCACATTTCTCAAAATAAACCAAAAAAATCCATTCATTAGTTTTTGGGTCCCCAGCTACGAGCAAATCTACCTGCCTTGAATGCAAGCGACGGGACATTCAAGTGGCGTACACAAAAAATCTTACCCTAGCGGGACTTAAGCAAGAACCGTTCGCTAACAACAGACGACCGTTTCAAACCAAATTATAATGAGAAAATTAGACTTATTTTAATTTCAATTTTAAAATAATCCTGGCTAAACTGCGATAAAACCTAGGTATCCGGCTCGAAGGACCAATGTTGTTGGTGATAGAGGGTTAGTCCTCGGTCTAGACTACCTAGATCCACTGCTAGACTTAGAGTCCTAACCTACCAACCTTGACACCAGGGTTGCCGCAGCTGGTCTACTTCCTAACTAGACCCCCTAGTCGAAGAATTTAGAAATTAACCCGCTTTGTTGTAGTCGGGTAGAAGTTACCTAGGTTTTTATTTATCGACTTTAGGACTGGCTTCTTAGTCTATGATTGAAATTAAAAACTTGACGAAGTTAAACAATGATTATAATAAACAAAAACACAAAAATACAGAAACCCTATCTTACTGTCTATATTCTACTTACAATGAGATAAGGTCCACATTGGCACAACACTTAAGCTATTGCGTGAACTAGAGCCGAGCTACTATAACTTGAACTGATGTTATGGGTAACGAATGTAAAAGGTAACTGCCCGTTGCAACGCACCCCGGGCCTATTTATGAGCTCAACTCTAGCTCCGCCTTCAAGCCCTTAAAAAGTGTATACCTAGCGACGTGCCCAAACCTTATTGGCGAATCTCCCAAGTACGCAGGGTGACGCAATCCCGAATTCCTGAGATCGGTTCCCAGGGATTTTGGTTCCCACGTACTTGGATGCTCGATAAGCCATAGGCACTCACAAGTCTGTCACTAGGTATACTTAGACCCCGACACGTTGTCGCCAACAACTACTATGGAAGCCAGTCGTAGGTCAATTAAAATTTCATGTACATCCGGCTATGTCAGCGACTAACTATCGTTCAGTAAATTTCGCATAAAAATACTAGTTGTGCATCGATAAAACAAAAACTAGACCTAAGTTTTCAATGACCCCGCACGTACGATTTGAAGTAGACCTTATAAGGCACGTGTCTTATTTAGTATCGTTGGTAGATTTTGCCTAACATCGTACACTACCTATCCGCTAGGAGTAAAAGTGTTCCGTGCTACCTATAGTTTGTTTGACCTAACTACACGAACAACAATTAATTTGTCTATTTTTATGAGTTAGACAAGATACCCAAGGACGAAATATATCATTACCTTCGCACCTACTTACGAGTATATCTATTGTTTGTCATAATAAGGAAAGGTTCTTTTCACTTATTTCAATACGTGTAGGAAGAACTAATACTAATAGCAACATCGAGCTCTGAAAAGGGACAAGCGGAGGCTATTCTATAAGAATTTATACATAGACCTGGTTGGGGTTATTAGATTTCCTGTCACACGCAGGGTTGCCGGCCGCAGGGCTTATTTGCCAAACATTGCCGAGGCAATGCCAATTTCTTACGTAAACATTTTGTGCGGTCATTATCGTTTCTTGTTGGCCGTTTTGAAACCGTATCTGCGGAAAATAAAGTATTTTCTCTAGTCTCATAGAGATGCCTTTTATTTGTTAGAACTCTTATTTTTATTTGAAAATTTGTTGAGAGAAGCTTAGGAACAGCGTTTTTTCTTGAATCAGTTTGTAGATATAAAGGTTTAAACAACAGTTTATAATGCCTTGGATTTGTATTATTGATGTTTCAGTGATCGTATATCTTGCTAGAATTAGGTGCCTGTTTACTTAATTTGTTTTGAAAGTATACTTCATTTTGTTTCATTTTTTTTTCGACTGAATTTACACTACTTATTCAGTATTTTCAAACAGAAGGTTTAGTCCACCAAAATGTTTAACCCACACATTTAATTAAATTTTTATTTGGAAGTTTCTCAACGTCCGCTATTGTGCCCTTATCAGCATTCAACGTACCCTCAGTGTGAATAGTGTTAGGAACGCGCGGCGCGGGCGTGTCGGGAGCCCTCGCGGGCGGCAATTAACTGCTGCTCATTAGCAGACCGTTCTCATTCGGCGCCCGTAATCCGACCGGCTCGGCCCAACTTTCTTTACACCATCTCGATTTACTGTCCCCACGTTAATGTGCTGACGGTGGACACAGCTGGCGATCCTGATTCCTTTAATGCCCCTAACACGTAACGCCTGCTATTAACTATGTATGCTACTATTTATTTTCTCGTTTAGAATCTCGGTACTGTTGCGTACAAATGAAAGTGGTCTCGTATTTAGTACTTTAATTATGTACGAAGTTGTACGTGCTTTTAATATTTGTTCTAGTATAGTAGTCAACTGGAATTTACAAAGTTTAATATAAAAATGTGGTTTCTTTTTTAAGTTTAATAAAATTTCTCCGAGGAGTTTGTGTTTTGTTGAGGTCAATATTCTTGCGTGCAGACTGCACGGGCAAGGTGCAGACATGAAGTTCAAAGTTTGCTTATCTAAAGCTAGGTAACATATTTCTTTTATAATGAAGTAGCAACTTAAGTTTAAGAAAAGTAAAAATTATATATGGTTTGTAAATCTTCTTCTTCTTCTTCTTATATATAAAAATGAATCGCAAAATGTGTTGGTAAGCGCATAACTCAACAACGCCTGGACCAATTTGGCCAATTCTTTTTTTGTTGTGTTTGTTATTGTCAGGAGAAGGTTCTTATGAAAGAAAAAATTAAGGAAATTTCGTAGAAAATTATTATGCGGGTGAAACCGCGGGGCTCAGCTAGTAACTTAATAAATATGACCAAGAGTATGGAATGTTGCTAAAAAGCTATTTGAAATTGAAATGGAATCATTATTCCATTACCATTGTAAATGGCATAGTAATGGTCTATAATATAAAAATTAATCGCTGAATATGTTGCTAAGCACAAATCTCAAAAACAGCTGAACCGATTTCGCTAATTCATTTTTGTGTGTTTGTAATTGTCAGAAGGGAAGGAAAAAACTTAGAAAGTGGCTCAGAAAAATATTACGCGTGTGAAACCGCGGGGCGCAGTTAGTGTTTAATAAAATCAACTGTGATTTTTCCCTTTCTGATCATGTTACCCAAAAATCAAATTAACTACAAAACTACATGTCTAAAAAACGAAATCCCTATTAAGCAAACTACCTAAAATTCAGTATGCCTAAACAGTAATTTGCTTCATGATTATAAATCCCATGTGTACAGTTCACCACTGTGTAAGCGACTGTACACCAAAATATACTTTAGTTAAGTTGAGTTGAGTTTAGTTATGTTTAGTAGTTAAGTAGTCTGGAGCACGATGTGTAGTTGGTAGTAAAACTCAGGAAGAAAGTTAAAGTAGTTGTTTACTGTCCTAAGTGTATATCGATACTCAATTATAATACAATATTAATGTAATAAAGTAAGTTGAATTCACACGTGAGTAAAAAGTAGGTCACAATTTTAGCTGATTCTTACAGTACGGTTTAAGACCGTACATGCTGCTAACTGAGAGAAACAAAATAGTTAATTAATTAATAGCTAAATGTAAAACAAGTAAATATAAAAAGTATTGTACGGTAAAGTAAAGACCGTACATGCTACCACCTCAAAAGACAAACAAAGTAAAAGTATTAAAAATGGTAGAGTCAGTTAAAAGTAACGGCATTAAAACATAACAAAAGAGTATTGTAAGGTTGAAAACCGTACATGCTTTTACCTAAGAATTAGGTACAACATAATTATTTTTAGAATAAATGCCTAATGTAACACAGATAGTAGGTAATTTGTTTAAAATGTAAAGTAATCATAATAAAAGTAAGGTTATAAGTAGGAGCTAAAGTAAATACTAAGTACCCCAGAATATAAAGTGAATATAAACTAATCTCTTATTACTATATAAAATGTAAAAAAAAACTTATTGTAAATTAAATCGGACATCGTTATCAGCAGGGGCAGGTTTCGGCGCCGGCTCCGATTTCGTATTCTCGCATGCTCCGCTCCGCTTCATACTGTTTCTTCTTGTGCAGTACGTCTTCACTATCCATGCCGCTGCCCCGATCAGGAACAGTCCTAGTATGGTGTAGCCTAGCGCGTATTGATGAATGTCGTGAATAGATAGCTCGTTGCTCGGTAGTTTGAGTTCGTGATCCTTTTGTTGTGCTATGGATTTATTTACCTCCTTCAATTGTGACTCTAATGAGGTATCTGTTCTGGGTGTGTTCTCATCAGGAATGGTAAGCTTCACAATGCGATTAATTGATGTATCCCAATTCATTTCCGGTAATTCTGGGTTAATTCGGAGTTTGCTGTTGTAGATGTTGCTTGCGTAAATTGTCATGTCCCCAGATTGTAAAGTGCATCCTTGTTGTAGGGTAACAATTGCGGATACATTGGTTGAAAACGATGTGACGTCATTGTTACATATAGTACGCATTGTGCATTGTTGACAACATATAATCAGCCATGTGTTAGGTAGATGTAATTTAATCCATGTGTCCTTGCACTCGGTTGTGGTTGTATTACAGGGCAAGGTCGCCGGTTGACCTAGTAGCTTTATTTCACACGGGGCCTTATTGTTAAGAATGTTATACACAGGTAGGTTGATACTGCATATGTAGGTACTTTTGTTTCGCTGTTTACATTGGTCTAGGTCATGGTCTTTTATAGTGACATAGGTATTCTTTTTTAGATTTATCGCTATATGTTGTGACGTAAGTGTTGCCCACTGAACTTTTCCGCTTTCTGTTTTGATAGGAAGTGGGTAAACTTTATGCAGCATGTAATCGTCATCGCTAATAAGTGGTATGTGGACTTCACACAACATATATTTGGATGTAATTCTCGCTCTCATGTGCATAAGTTGGTATAGGGTTTTGAGTTCCGTTTCACTGTTCAAAGGTAGTGTGAGTGTCTTGGGAAGTCTTCCAGCCATTTCTTGTAGCTGCGTCTGTAGATTTTTTGGTGTCAGAAGGTGAATGTCCACTTGTCCTTTGTATGTGTCTGTTAATGTTTGCAGGAGCATTCTTTGTATAGCTTTGAGGTTATTAAGTAGTAGGTACATAGTTAAAGCTGACGAAGTAAAGTAGTTGGCCGCTATGTTGAGTTCTATTTCAGATTCAATTTTTGCTAGGCTGCTATTTATTTCATGTATGTGCTGTTTTATATTTGTAAACTGTTGCTTGATATTCCGTTCGCTTCTTTGAAGAATTTCGTTTTCCATTTCTACTATAGACGTCTGGTTTTTTGTAAGGTTCAAAATGTAGTTCTCATTTTGTCTTATGGCTTCGATGTCTCGCTCGTATTTTTCTGCAAAACGTTGATCGAGGACCCCAAAGAGCTCGCTAGCTACGTATCCAACTCCATTTATTAGACCACGTCTTCTTCGGTGCGGCACGTGTTTGTGCGGTGCTAGTAGGATGTTGTTGTAGTATTGAAGTAGGTCGAGTTCGTGGTAAAGTTGATGTACAGTGTTGCTGCACAACTTCGGTTCCAGTTTCTGGCAGGTAGCGTTGATAACATTCAGATAAGTTTGAAGTTGTGTTGTGGTTTCCCAATAGATTGACATATTGTAGTATATAAGTAGTGTCCATTCATCATGAATGAACTCCATTTTTCCAAGTGTGTCGTAGTAGATGGGTCTTGTTGGCTCGAGGTGGGTAATGTGAGTAACTTCTGTAGACCCCGCCGCCAGCGCCGCTGTTTGTTGTTCACACTGTGATTGCGTTATCAATGCAACTGTTATTAATGTCGGTAGAAGTGACATTTTGATTTGTATCTTCTGAGCTGGAAACTTCTGGTATTGGAAGCAGTGATATTTTTACTATGGGTCTTTTGATTACGCCGGTTCTTGTCTTGAGTGTCACAACTCTAACGAGTCCGTCGCGTCCAGGATGAACTTGAATGACCCGGCCTAAAGCCCACTTGCCTGGAGGTAAGTTATCTTCTTTAATGAGTACAATATCGTCTTTATTTATATTTATACGTGTTTTTTGCCATTTGCAGCGACTTTGTAACTGGGTCAAATACTCGCTTGACCAGGCCTTCCAATACTGCTGAAACATGTTTTGAGTTAGCTGCCATCGATTTCGCACGTTCATGTTTAATGTTCTGACGTCATGACCGTCTTTTGTTTGCGGTAAACACATTATGGGGCTTCCTGTTAGGAAGTGTCCTGGAGTTAGGTAGTTAAAGAACTCATCTGGATCTTCGGTAAGTGGGCAGAGTGGGCGTGAATTCATACAAGCTTCTATTTTGGCAAGTAGTGTCGTAAACTCTTCATACGTTAGTTTTTGTTCTCCCAAAACTCGTTTTAAGTGGTACTTCATTGAGCAAATAGCAGACTCCCATAGTCCTCCAGCGGAGGGCCATCCAGCTGAGTTGAAATGCCATTGTACTTCAAGTTTAGTTATTTCATTGAAAAACTCCGGTGTCATTGCTCGTTGAAAAACCTCGAAATCTCGCTTTAGTACCTTTGAAGCACCCACAAAGTTTGTTCCACAATCGCTATAGACATGTTTGGGGGTCCCCCGCCTTCCACACATTCTTTGGAATGCGGCCAAGAAAGCCTCTGTGCTCATATCTGATGCGAGTTCAATATGAACAGCTTTTGTAGCCATACATATGAATAACACGATGTAACTCTTACAAGTCTTTACTCCTCTGCCCTTAGATAATTTCAAGTCGTAGCTTCCGGTGTAATCTATACCGGTACATGTAAATGGACGTGATGGAGTGATTCTGCAGTTTGGCAGGTCTCCCATCAGCTGGTAGGTTTGTGTTGATTTGTATCGATGGCATCGAACGCAATGAGACAGTCGTGCCTTCACTGCTCTGTTTCCTCCGATAATCCAGTAGTTTTCTCGAATAATCGCTAATGTTAGGCGGGCACCTCCGTGTAATGTGCGTAAATGTGCTTCATCAATAATCAACTCAGTTAATCGATGGGTATGTGGTATGATGGCAGGGTGTTTCATTGTGTACGACAAGGACGAGTTAGTTAGCCGTCCTCCTACTCTCAGGGTACCAGCTTCATCTATGTAAGGATTTAACTTAAAAAGTTTGCTCTGCTTTGGAAGTGGTTTGTTGTTTTGTAATAAAATATATTCATCTTTGAAATGCATAGTTTGAACGTATTTGATTATTTGCTCTGTTGCATTTTTTATTTCAACTGTAGTTAGGTATTTAGTGTCAGGTAGCCGGTTGTTCCGGCACGTGGTAACAAAACGTATGATCCATGACATCACGTGCTGCACTCGGGTTAACGAACTGTGTTTTTCCATTAAATAATAAATAAAGTTATCGTCTTTGTTATCTATTATTGTAAATGTGTTATGTTTTAACTCGAGATTGCTAGTAAACAACGTGATGTTACAGTTGTTTTCTTGTCCTGGATTATTCTTCAAGGACGCAGGTCCTTCCCACCATAGGTTGAAGTTAATTAGGGCCTGTGGAGAAAGACCTCTTGATGCGCAGTCTGCGGGGTTTGTTTCCGATCTTATATAGTTCCAACGTTGAGAAGGAATTATATTTTTTATTTGTGTAACTCGGTTAGCTACATAAACTTCTCTTTTAGAAGCGTCTCCTTGTATCCTTGCTAGGACTACTTGTGAGTCACACCATGCCGTTATTGTCACAGTTTTTTCCCAGAAAATCTTCTTTATTTTTTCCATTAGTTTTGATAGCAGTAGAGCTCCGCAAAGTTCTAATCGGGGTAGGGACGTTTTTTGTGACGTTGGTACGACTCTTGTTTTTGCAGCGAGTAAAGTTACCGAACTGACATCATTGTTTTTGTCGTGTGAGACGCAGTAGATCACACACGAGTATGCCTTTTCGCTAGCGTCGCAATATCCATGCAGTTGTATTTCATTGTTTGTGCTGCCGATCCATCGCTGTATTCGGACATTTTTTACTGTAGGTATTTCTGTTTTAAAGGTCAACCATTCATTTTGTATATTAGTGGGTAGTGGGTCGTCCCATTTAAGGTTATTCAGCCAAACCTTTTGAAATATGAGCTTTGCTGTTATTGTAACCGGCGCTAACCATCCGAGTGGGTCATACAGTTTAGAGATTTCTGACAAAAGGTGGCGCTTTGTCATTTGTTTATCTGTTTGTTCTTTAAAGTCCCAATTGTAGCAAAAGGTGTCTGTGGTTGGGTTCCATCCTAACCCAAGTGTTTTTAAGTTACTTTCGGCGGTAAAGTTTATAATAGTATTTGTAGAAATTTGATCCGTCGTCAAGTCTTTCATTAATTCAGAGTGATTACTGGCCCATTTTCTTAGATTCATGCCGGCGCTTTGTAGTATAGTAATCAGTTCACTCTGGATTTTTTTTTGCTTTTAATAAATCGTCATTGCCACTCAGAAGATCGTCACAATAAAAATGATGCTGTATGATGTTTGCTGCATCCGGATATCTTTGGTTCTCGTCAAGGGCTAGCTGTTTGAGCGTTCTCATTGCTAGCCATGGTGCAGCCTTTGTTCCATACGTAATAGTGCGTAGTTGCAGCTCCTGTATTGGCATATTTGGTGACTCACGCCACACAATATTTTGTAGGGATTGTTGATCTTCTGCTAACCATACACAACGGTAAAATTTTTCAATGTCGGCAGTAAAAACGTATTTGTAGGTTCTCCAGTTAGTTAACAGATCTTGTATATCTTTTTGCAGATTAGGACCTTTCTCCATTAAATCATTGAGGCTGAATCCAGTGCTTGTTTTTTGAGCAGCATTGAACACTACCCTTAATTTTGTAGTAACAGCATTTTCTCGTAGGACTCCGTGGTGGGGTAAGAAGCATTGTAAACTCGAGTTTTCGTGTGATAGTTTCAAATGGTTTAAGTCTCTGTATTCATCAATGAAGTTTTTGTACATTGTAGCTAGTTTTTCGTTTTTTGTGAGTTTCCGTTCTAGTTGAAGTAATTGGGCTATTGCTTTTGTTTTTGAGCTTCCCAGTTTCTCTTCATAATTCTCAACCATTGGCATTTTCACCACATATTTACCGTCTTCTGCTCTAGTTGTCGTTTTTTGGTAATATTCTTCACAATATTCGTCTTTTGTTCTGTCCGCCGGTTGTTGTATAATGTCTTCAGTTTCCCAAAATCGGACCAGGTCGGTCATATCTATTGCAGTGGCATGGCATTTAAATGTATTTAATTTTCCACAAAGGATCCAACCCAGATGAGTTTGCTGAGCTGTTGGTGATGATTCGTTTCCCTTTCGCACTCCTTCCATAATGATCTCTGAGTAGATGTCAGCTCCTAGTAGGAGGTCTACGGGCCGGGATACGTTAAATTCTGGGTCGGCTAGTGTTAAGTCGTCCAAATGCGGCCAAGATTGTTTTTCAAAAGAGATGTTTGGTAGGCTATTAATCATTTTTTGCATTATCAAGGCCTCAATATTTATGGTGTAGTTCGAGTTGATTGATTGCCCTTGTAGGTTAAGGAGCCCGTGACACGATCCTTCTATATTTCCCACGCCATGCAAAGTAGCAGTCACTCGACTTCTTGGTAAGCGTAACATTTGTGCTGCTCTCTCTGTTATAATATTTACTTGAGAACCCTGATCTAAGAGTGCGCGAAGTGTGTAGAACGTTCCATCAGCTGCTTTTATTTTTAGTAGGACCGTGGTCAAAAGAATTTCTATGTCTTGGTTCGATAAATGATTTGCTGTTTTTTCTATTGGGGTTGACGTCATTGGCGGCCGTTGACCGTTGAACTCGTAGGTATTATTGTAAGGCACGTGCGGATACCTATTGTGTAACAATGTATGATGCTTCAGGTTACATTCTCGACAAGTTTTTTCTGAATTGCAAATTCGGTCGCCGTGGTGGTATAGACAATTTCTGCAAACATTTAATTGCGTAACTGCGTCGTTTCGTTGATATGAGTTCATGGCAACGAATTTATTGCATCTTATCAAAGTATGATTTTCGTTACAGAGCGGGCATGTTACATTTCCAAGGTAATAGTTTCTGTTGGTTGTATTGTTGGGCTTGTAATTCTGAAAACCTCTATATCCAGTTCCAGTTGCAGGTGGTTTTGGTTTGTTGCTTGTGTATCTTTGAGGCTCTCTGGAATCTAATGACGAGAATTTGTTTGCTAAAAATGCGAGAAATTCTTCTAGGCGATCTGGTTCCCGATTGTCGTGCAGTTGGTCAAAGTAGTCATCGTATAATGGAGCGTCGAGTTTTTGAGACATGAGGTAAACGACTATGGGGTCCCAGGTCGTTGTGTCGACCCCGTTGTTTTGTATTCCACTAATACATTGAATGATGACGTCGTGCATTTTCTTTATTTCATTCGAAGTTTTGTGTACAGTGGAGAGATTCATATAATCTGACGTCGGTTGTCATAACGTTGATTTAGGATCGCCCAACACGTGTCGTAATTATCTCCTGTAATGTTGAGATGTTGCACGATTCTTTCTGCTTCACCTCTTAGCTTCGTTTTTAGATGTTTTATCTTTTGTGACTTTGGAATAGACTTGTTGTTGTGAATCAAGTCTGTAAACAGATTTTTGAATGCCAACCATGAGTTGTAGTCACCGTCGAATTCTGGTATTTCTATTTTTGGCGTCGCCTCGATACTGTATTCGTGATTAAACAACTTTGAGTTTATTTGGCGCTTCAATTCGTCATAGCGTTTTTCAGTATCTGCAAATGTTTGGTTATAGTTGCTGTCAGAGCCCTTCAGTGCCAATTCTATCTGTGTGTGAAGTGTATCGATTGTCTGCCACTTTGACCTAATTATATTGAGGTGTTCCTCTAACTCCCATTTCTCTAAGACTTTCGCGGTGTCCACTTTCGCCATAGCTCGCTTTAATGCATTAAAATTACATTCCTGGAGTTCAAGCAGTCTCGTTCCATTCTCGTTTCCGTTCTGAGGAAGCACCAAGATCGGTGGCTGTTGATGAGTCGAAGTCTGAGGGGCGTCCAACAAAGGTAACTGACCTTGAGGAACCGGTGTTGGTGGATCTTTTCTTGCCCCCGCTGGAGACTTGCTTGTAGAGGAGCTCAGTTGAAGCAGGCGCAGAATATCGTTGCGTGTGTCCACGTACATACTTTTCGTGTTTTCATACACTCCATCTCGAAAATATTGTATGTTTTTATCTTCCATTTTCAGAAGCTCTTGATGTCTAAGATCGAAGTCGGCCCATTGTGTTTCAATTGCTACCAATCGTCTTGTTAGGTAATCGACATTTTTCCTAGACGGGCTATCTTTTTTGTAGTTGGTACAGATTGTTTTGATGCTTTCAAAAACACCCTGTTGAGTAGTTAGTTCTTCCATTGCGTCTTGTTACTTCTCTTCGTTGCGGTACAAGTTGTAAGGTAGTTGGCTGTGTCACTGTTGGAAGTGTTAGGTTCGATTGTTGAAGCTTTCTTCGATAGATCAGTTGTAGGTATTGGGTCCAATTTCAAAATTCCGTGGTATTTTGAATTGGTCGCTAGTACGTTACTCCGAGTCCTTGCTTTTCCTAGTGGATATGTGCACCTTCTCAACTCAAATGGGGGATGCCGCTTGTGGCAAGCCACTCAAGCCGATTCGCTATCGCACTGAGAGAAACAATTCACAAAGTAACTTATTTTCGAAGGACCATTTAATGTACAGTTCACCACTGTGTAAGCGACTGTACACCAAAATATACTTTAGTTAAGTTGAGTTGAGTTTAGTTATGTTTAGTAGTTAAGTAGTCTGGAGCACGATGTGTAGTTGGTAGTAAAACTCAGGAAGAAAGTTAAAGTAGTTGTTTACTGTCCTAAGTGTATATCGATACTCAATTATAATACAATATTAATGTAATAAAGTAAGTTGAATTCACACGTGAGTAAAAAGTAGGTCACAATTTTAGCTGATTCTTACAGTACGGTTTAAGACCGTACATGCTGCTAACTGAGAGAAACAAAATAGTTAATTAATTAATAGCTAAATGTAAAACAAGTAAATATAAAAAGTATTGTACGGTAAAGTAAAGACCGTACACCATGACTTTAAGGAAAAATATCGATAAAATCACTATAAACTATTGTGTATCCGTAGCCGGTATATGGACTAAAGTCAAAGGAAGCAAGCAAAGCAACCCGGCTAGCCTAGCATACCGTGATACCGCTCGGAACTAACAAGGAATCTGCATTTACATGGCAGTCGCATCAGGACAGGATGCCAATCTGGTATTGATGGTAAACACCTGAACATTGAGAGCGAATTGAGCCGGTACCGTATAGACCACGTGACATGGATTGTACAACGTACGTGCCTCACTAGAACTAGACACTTAAAAAGGTGACTGTACATTCTTATTTTTACTTATTCGTAAATTTTAAAGATATTTAGTGAAAAGATCCTGTACTTAAATTGTATACGCGCATTAGCATTTTGCTGCCAATGGACATTAAATTTGCCTTATAACAACTAATCTAGACGATTTATCGCCAGCAACTAAACTGCGACTTAACAGTAACTAAACGGATACCTCGCTCCCAGTTTAGTCGACCGTATCCAGATTAGAGAACTCGTCAATACGTCTGGAGCCAAATGAGCTCTGAGGTCTCGTCTGAGGTTTCATCACGTTGTTTTCCTTTACCGTTACAGAGCAATTTTAATTAGCGCATATACTTATAAAGAAAAATCCACTGGTGATCCGGGATTTGAATTCAAGAACTTTGGTATAAAATGAGGGAACTTGGCCTAGGCGATAGAGAAAAATCCACTGGTGATCCCGGATTTGAATTCACTAACTTTGGTATAAAATGAGGGAACTTGGCCTAGATGATTTATGTAAAAGTATCTTTATCCTCGTCAATAATGTTTTGAAAGCATTATTGTGTATTAGATCTAAGTGATTTATACCAGGCAAACATAGCAGTGTTATCATCTCCTTGCACCTGCCTTATGCAACTTGGTGCACCGCATTCGTAAGCCGATTTACGATTTCGATGCATGTGGGATGCGCCGTCGTCTCAAACTGTTTGTACAGTATAATTTAAAGACTGCTTTTAACATTTCTTTAGGGATTTTCAAAGAAATTATAAAATGTTACACTTGGTTTTGCAGAAAGCATACGTAGACAAAATCGTTGTCGGGCTTCCGTTGCAGGGCGATCGTTCTTAGACTTCTTCATCTAATACATATTACAAGTTCTACAGTACCCTGAATATATAAGTACAATTATAAGTACCTAGGTAGTTACTAAATCATCTGGATTCGATGTCATTTATCGATTCGATGATTATTATTTCTCTGTTATACGTCCTGTATCACGGGACTATGGAGCCCCGGACCTTTGGAAGGCATGCGTGGAGCCGAAGCCAACACGTAGAGGCCCTTTACAATAACAAGTATAATAGCAAACAATGGGGTGCATTCTGTTATTATTATTATTTAAATGTTTTCCCAAATAGATAGATTCGTTTGTTTGCTAGAAATGCAAAAAAAAACAAAAAGTGACAAAATACATTAAAGTTACATTACAAAGAAGTTGCAAAATTGGCATTAAAAATAGACTAGTTTTTTCAACTAACCCATATTTTAGGGAACCTTCAATTTAAAGGTCTCCAAGCTATTGACAGATCAAACATACAGACAGACAGACGGACAAGAAACTGATCTTATAGGGGTTCCTTTTTTTACCTTCTGAGGTACGGAACCCTAAAAAACCGCGAACACAAAACACTAATTTCAAAAACTAATGAAGACGAGTTACTAATCGTAGTAATTCGTAGCTATTGGTCATAAAGCAAACCTGTTGAACTTAAATAATTTATATAAAAATACGTACTATTATATAATGTACAGCGCTGCATACTTGCAGCCCTCGGTAGAGTTCGAAAATTATTATTATTGGAATGTTTGCATTCTAACAATTACAAAAGCAGGTGTTTTTTTGCTCGTGTTGAAATAGTACATTGTTATCCTAGGTGTGAAAGTCATTCATTACAAGTCCCGAGACGGAGTTTGGCGCCCGAGCGTAGTGAGGGCGCTAATAGTTCGAGGGACTTAATGAGTCTTTCACCCGAGGTAAACACTGTGCTTTTCATTACGAATAATACATAAAATTCTTCCTAACAACGAGAGTGAATGAGACTATGAGACTCCATACCACATGAGTAAGTACTCATGTCCATGTGTCCATACTACCTGCCGCCCAATTGCCGTATTCTTATGCAGCGCGTCTTGACTGCGTTTGCGTCATAACCATAGATTTCGTATTGCTAAGACGCACTCGTTACGCACACGTTACGCACTCGTCACGCACACGTTACGCAAACCTAAACCACATGAGTAACTGCGTGACGAGTGCGTCTTAGCAATACGAAATCTATGGTTATGACGCAAACGCAGTCAAGACGCGCTGCATAAGAATACGGCAATTGGGCGGCTGATCCTCTTACAAGGTTGGGACCAAAGAGGTTATACATTATGTAGGTAGTGTTTTTTTTAGGTTTCTGCTATTTGTATTCAATACTTAAATACGGCGGTAATCTTAAACTAAACATACCTACTTGAATTTGATTACTGAGAAAAAAGTTACTAAGTACTAAGTAGTAACTCTAGCAGTATGCATGAGCCGTGCCAAGCCATAATTATTATTCTTTGGTGTAAAAAAAAAAGCAAGGAGGTTAGGTTTTTGAAGTTCCTAATGCGTAATGATACTGATACTGGCTACATGCAGATTGCACAAGCCGTGCGAAGCCATAATTTGACATGACAGCTGTCAGTGAAAGCAAAAATCCCTAGGGCTGGAAATTTTATTTTCAATACGCTTCTCAGGCACCTTCAGACCTACTTTCCGAGTATGAGTAATGAAAACATTATTTTATCAGCCGTTTTGGAGCTCTACAGTGGGTCTGCAATTGTGCAACCGACAGTACATAATAAGTAATTAGTATGTATATTTAAGTAGTAGCTAGAATTTACAAGCGGATTCACAAAGTGTACCTACTTCTATAGAACTAAAATAGTAAGATCAGAAATCATAGAGTCGAACATTAAACTAAGTAATTAAGATAACCGATATCGATAAACCAACGGATTTCATTAAAACTTTCCATGTCGATGTTAATTTTAAAGTGGGTTTATCGATAGTGAGATATTTTTCAAAGGCTTTACTGAGAGAAGTGCCCGTATTTATTGGTTCCTGGTGGAAACGATTTACACCAGGTTGAATGAATGGTTGTCGGTTTATAATATAGATAGAGTATGAAGTATAGATAAGAGTAGACTAGGTGTAGATAGTAGAGTAGGTATAGATAGTAGAGTAGGCATAAAAAATTTTTTTGACCTGATAAAGTCCTATGAATTGGTGAAGAGCACTCTTAAAAAAGTGTGACGTCATGCGTCATGTTTCGAGAATATGACGTCATGCGTTATGTTCCGGGAACGTGTCATGTTATTGACAAGGTAACCATAGCAACGTTTCATCGTTGCTATGGTTACCATCAATGTTTTCGTTAACCGACTTTACAGACAACCTTTTTTTTTAAATAAACTTTGTAACTTGGTAATTGGAACCTTTCCTTCCTACTATGGGATCGATGCGTTTAGTCCCATTTGCATTAGAAAATATTAATTCTATAATTCGTCAAAGAGACCGAGAAGCGAAGACAGACAGACAGAGGTGTTTACGATTTCTGTAGCTGTAGCTGTTCTACGAGTCCGTAGTAAGTACCTACGAGACTGTTACGAGACTTCTACGAATATTTTCGTAAAATACTCGCACTGGATCAGTAGTCCTACTGGGTAGTTCAACTGGTAGTGCAAATGATACTTTATTGTTTCTCAAGTTCCTCTCTAGGCTTGAATTTAATATCAAAATACTAGAATGCTCGTATCAAACAATCATTTCCACGTTTCAGTTCGCAAGAATGTCCCGTAAAAGCGCGCTACGTTGTACAAAACATTGCCAAAAACTAAGGACATTTGCTCGTTCCCGCGCTCTTGCATTTTTAATGCGGCAAGGGACGTATGAAGCGCAGCTGCCTAACAACTTAGCTAAAAGCCTACTTATTATGTTGAGCGTACTTTCGCGTGATATGTCTGGTTAGGAGTATGCTCGTTGGTTAGGAATTTGGCTTAATATTGGCAGGAAGCATAGGACCTATTGGAAAGTCTACAAAAGTGGTTTTCTGACATTATCATACAATTTATTAGGTAGTTATGTACGTTTAATCTCAATGTTTGTCGTATTTCTTTCTTTCTTTTTGTCCATGTTTGAACTGAAACGGTAATTTACAACGTCAAAAGAGCACACAAATGTGTATTACATGCAATTGATTTATTAAGTCGAAGTCAAAATTCTTTATTAATTTAGAATCATTTGCATAAAATCATATTGAAACGTCTTAAAAACTAAGATAGGATGTGTGCTTTCGAAACACTCCCACCAATGTGAAGAAGGCACAATAAACTTATGTGATATTTTTGTTATCATGGTATTACTAATATTTTTAAAGGTCTTAGAAATTAGTAGTTAAAGTCATGTACATTGGTATTATTAATATTTGTTATTTTTAGCCAATTTTGGGCCCACTGCAGGGCAAAGACCTCCCCCCCCCTTTCCACTCTTCCCTGTCTAGTACACGCTGGGTCCAGTCCCTATGATGCGAGTCTCACTCGTCCCACCATCTCCTTCTGGGCCGTCCGCGGATCATTATCGGCGCATAATCATTATATTTAAACTATAATAAAAAGTGAAGAGTTTTAGTAAGTACATACAACTTAAAGTAATACAAAGTAATGTAGACGTTCACCGAACGCCTTTACTTAGCAACACACATGCCATTAATATTCGGCTCACTTATGAAACTTGCTACGCGGGTCTACTTCAAGATTCAAGAGTTAATAAAATTAAGGGTAAACGCAGACTACTTACTGACTTTTTGATTGGCATTTTTTTTAGTGAATACTTCTTTTAGCGCGGTCATAGCGCGGTACGCATATTTTTAGATAAGATAAAATCTCTGAACTTGCGACTCCGTTACGAGACGCATCTACAGTGTGTGCATTATATGCATGTACAGTCGGCTGCATAATTGCAGCCCCCGGTAGAGTTCAAAAATTACTATTATTGGAATGTTTTCATTCTAATAATTTTTGTTTGATTAATAGATGAGTTAGAAGACTTTAAACTTCAACTAAAGCAGGTGCCTGGAATCTTGCTTGTGTTGAAAACATTCTCATAACAGCCGCTTTGGAGCTCTACGGTGGGTCTGCAACTATGCAGCCGACCGTACATACTATATTTTGTAGTTGTCTAGTAAATAAGTTAAATTTTTTAAAGTTTTAAGTTTAAAGTTTGTTTTTCATTTTATTTTTATAAGTTTTCACTTCTGTCAGCACTCCCGGAAGGCAACACTTTTTTTTTGTTTGTGAAAACAACGAATCAGCGAATTGTATCGGTCTGTATGTCTCGTAAATTCGCAGTGCATAGGTTTAGATTTACATTTTTCACTTCAAAACCTTGGAAAAGCACTTAAAATAATAAAATCGAACAGTTTGTAGTCTGCGTAAGCCTTAAAAGAATATTTTCAACTTCTTAAAAAAGTTGAAAAAGGAGGTTTTAATTATGTTTTTTTTTTATAGCAAACCTTTTTGCCGACAATGGTCTAAATTTTGAATTTGGAATCTTGTATTTCTAAAGCCCTTCTATGGTTACAACAAAAATAGTAAAATCTTAACAACAGACTTTTATTTTCCTACAACCTTTTTAATTAAGATCTACGTTCACTATGCTACTCGTAATGACCAGCTCGGATAGGGCATGGAATTTATTCTACCTCTTTCTTCTATATTCTTGTTTCGCTTATGTTTAACAATCTTTAACGAAACCATGCCGTGGAGCTTTATTTTGTGATTGAGATTTTTTACATTTAACATTTGATTTTCGTGTTCACTTCACTTGGATGGTTGATTTGTAATTTTAAGTTTCATTTCATTTATACTAGTAGTTCGCCAAGTATAAATATTAATTATAAATGTTAATAAAATTATTCTAAAAAATACCACAAAAAATGCTCGAATGACCTTCTAAAAATGTATTTCTTTATACACCGTCGAATTGAAAACATATTTGTTTAAAGTAAGTTAGAAATACGATAGTTTAATGGTTACCTATGGCTTTGTTTGTAAGTTGTTATGTGCATTGCGCAAACGGATAAGTATTATGAGCGTAAACCTTAATTATCTAATTATAATTGTAATGAGAAAAACCTTTTCATTTCCTGGGTCGATTTGTAATAATAACGTTATGAAATGAGATAAATTTCATTTAATTTGTATATAAAGAGTTGCTTTCCTCTTTTTGACCGATTTCAAATAAAGGAGGAGGTTCTTAATTCGACTGTTTATACTTATATATGTATTTTTTAATTATTCGGGTATTTGTTCATGAACAGATTTTGGTGATTCTTTTTAAACCAATAAATGTCAAAGTTTGTGTGTGAGTATTTTATTACTCCTTCACATTGAAACTGCTTGACAAATTAGGATGATATTCCGAAATACTCCCAGGGCATGATCTGCGATGGTCAGCGTGGAAGTCGTTTAATCGACTCCGGGGTAGACAAACAAGTTTTTGTTTGAAATGAGCATTGTAGCTGTAGGGCACTAACACACTTTACAGAGGACTTCTCCAAAGGCCAATTTGCCCTAACACCTGCATTTTAGACCACCTTTACGGTGCCAATGACGATGCCCTCGGTCAGATAAAATTTATTTTTTTAGCTGAACCTGTGACACAATAAGAAGAAAAATGGAGATAGTCAAAGTCCTACTTTTTACCCCAATATACCCAAGGGATTAAAACTTACGCGGGTGATATCGCAAGGCACTGCTAGTCTTCTCTATATATATAAAATTCTCGTGTCACGGGGTTCGAACTTGAACTCCTCCGAAACGGCTCGACCGATTCTCATGAAATTTTGTGAGCATATTCAGTAGGTCTGAGAATCGGCCAACATCTATTTTTTTTTTGTTTTTTTTTTTTTGTAAATATCAAAACAACGTTTGCCGGGACAGCTAGTTTAAATATAAAAAGGTTTAACAACCACGGCCAGAGGTAGTTATTTTTAATTTATGAGTTAAAGTAGCTAGTTCTATAAAAGCGATTTCACTTTATATTTACAGCCGCGATATTAAGTTCTATGTAAAAATGGTATTTTTGCATGAAACAATGCCAAATGAAAGGGATTCCTTTGTGAATTAGAGTTAAAAAAACGTAATTAAAATGATGTTGGACTGTGTTTTTATTTCTTTAGTTATAAAGTAGTTAATTAGTTATGTATTAATCATAATATAGCTACCGTTCCGGTACAGATAGCGTATGCTGTATGTGTTAAACGTATTTTGACGTTATACTTCTTTATGCGCGTTCTGAAAAAAATATAAGATTGAAATTTTAGCATACGCGTGCATTAGTCACATGTTGCAGCTTTGTAACCCAAAAATAAAACAGGTCGAAGCTGCGAGAGTGAAATTTTAAGATACGCGCGAATCACTGTGACCCTAAAGTAACAGGTTGAAGCTGCCCGAAAAATAAATATCAGACGGACGGACGGACGGATGGACAGACGAACATATAACTTCTAGAAGTAAAATTTCTCACGCGCGTACATATAAGTACATTTTATTTTTTATGAAAAGGTCAGTTTGACTGTAAAATACAGCTAACGGAGACGTTTTTTTTAAGTTTTTAATTAATCTCAAGCTTTGTTAAAGTGTATCTCTATACATTTTTATATTTAATAACAGTGTACAAGTGGGAACGGTATACTTAATTACTCCTGTTCATTTTATATCGCTGTTCGTCCCAGTTGCCTTGTTTTTCCAGTTTTTCTCCGACTATGTAGTTTTTAATTAAAGGACCTTTTAAATTCGACTCAGGTTTGATAGAATAGAAGAGTGTATCTTGTGAGGTGAGTATCTTCCGAAATTGATATGAACAATACTTACTTACATAAAGATATTTTTGAACTATGATAGTCAAACACTTTTACGATTCGATTTGATATTTAACTTTTTTCATCAAAACCATTTTAGCAATTTTAGTTACTTGCACAGAGTTACATGTACCAACTTGCACATTTTTTGGCTATCTTCGGCATGGACGTATTATAATGATCTTCGGTCACAGACCGAAGTTCCTTTTATTTCGGTCTTGAACCGAATGTTGACCGTGAATATTGACTGTTTGTTGGAAGAAAAATAGCACATATTTTTATCTGGCGATAAAGAAATACGCAAAAAGAGTTTTAGATGAAAAAAAAAAATAGTCGGACGACAAATAGTCGTCCGACATTTGTCGTCCAACAAATAGTCGTCCGACATTTGTCGTCCAACAAATTGTCGTCCGACATTTGTCGTCCGTCAATAGTCGTCCGACAAATAGTCGTCCGACATTTGTCGTCCGTCAATAGTCGTCCGACATTTGTCGTCCGTCAATAGTCGTCCGTTAAAAAATACCATATGTACGTCTTAATACACTCACAGCCAAATTAAAAACAGTAGGCCCAGGCATACATTTTCGCCGCGCCGTAGAGAGGGGATAGCTGTCTACTCTCCATCCGTCTTACGCTTTTTCGATCAGGTCACGTGTCCTGACGCGATTTTGAGATTTTATACCCATTACAGAAAAAGTGCTCAACGCCGCTAAAGAAGTTTTCACTTCAAAAAGGTTGATAGTTAGAATTTGATAGATAGATTTGATAGACTTTTGAGTATTACTTATTTTTTGCCATTGAGGTTTAATCCATAACTTCCGAACTGCACTAATTTGGATATTTTTTGTGTTCGTTATTGTCAGGACAATATTTGTATAAAAGAAAAAACTAAACAAATCGAACACGGGTAAATCCGCGGGGCGCAGTACAACAATCAAAAATTTCATTAAAAATACATAAGCTTGTATAGTAGATTCATTTGAGGATACAGATTCATAAAATAGGTGCCTACTGAAAAGAGTATAATTCTGTTATGAAAACCGACGCACTGTAATAATAATAAGTACACAGTCATACGTATGTTCGTATAAGGTATAATGAATAACATGCAAATGGGGAGTCTAATGAAACCGCTTCAGTGCCCGCGCCTCGTCATGAGCCGTCGTCGTCGTATTAATTTGTCGAAGGATGTATGATTATATACAGTGATTATCTGCGCGAAATTTTGTTATATTTTATACCAATGTACATTTTACATAATATAGGTATTATTATCTCCAATAGAGATGTATATTGACCAGTATTTCTTAAATCTTATGATATACAAGGTACATTTTTTATGTAGGCCTTCAGAGCTATATCCTAAACTATAAGAGATAGCGAAAAATGCTGAAAGGAGTTGCGTGCCCGACTTTGACAAAAATTTAAACAGCATCATTAGATTTTTGAAAAATTCATTATCCAAGCCAGAGATCGAACCTGTTGATTTTGCAACAAAATAATCATCCCATCAAAAACATAACTTGTAAAAAAAACCAAGTCTCGCCACCCAGTTCTTCTATACCGTAAAAAGTTGTGAGATCCATGTAATACCAAGTCGGTTAATTTATTCAGTTCCGCTAAAGGGACTTTCTGTCTAAGTTATTTCGTAACAGATTGACTTGGCAATCGCATGAAAACACAATGTATCTCGCAAGCAATATATACTTACCTATTATATTAAATAAGATTTTTTAATGCGATTGCCAAGTCAATCTATTACGAAATAACTTAGACAGAAAGTCCCTTTAGCGGGACTGATTAAATTAACCGACTTGGTATTACATGGATCTCACAACTTTTTACGGTAGAAGAACTGGGTGGCGAGACTTGTTTTTTTTTACAAGTTATGTTTTTGATGGGATCTCATTTCTTTTTGTATTCGTAGATAGTCCTACTTTTTTTTTTCTTTCCGGTAACTTCTACTTCTTGAATACCTACAACGGATTTTCTTATACAGGTACACTGATTCATTGACTGCAAATGTAACTTTGTAATCCTATATATTTATATGGGATTACAAAGTTATTTATGCAGTTGGTGTATCTGGAAAACTGGACCGAAATTGCATAATATTGTAGTTTTTCCTTGATTTATACATTAAACACTAATTGTATTCAAAATTTGAAGCTTCTATGTCGGCTAGAAGTGCCTTAGACTTTTGATGATCGGTCAGTGAGTGACAAAATTAGGAAACTTTGACTAGTTATAATTCTTTGACTACTTGTTCAAATTGGATGAAATTTGAAATATACCGAGTTCATACAATGCTTGCTTGGTATCTGAATTCAGGCTTTTAGTTTTATCCACAACGAAGTTATACGGGGTCGAAAATGGCCTGAACTGTTTCGAGAAAAGGATGGTACGGCCGTGCCGCTTTTTTGCTCGACTTGGCGGGGGCACTGCCGTGCCCCCAGATCCTATATTTTTATAAACTATTTAAAATCTTCCGAATCACAGATTTATAGATAGACTAGCGACCCGCCCCGGCTTCGCCCAGCTATATTATGCATGTATTATACATATAAACCTTCCTCTTGAATCACTCTATCTATTAAAAAAACCGCATCAAAATTCGTTGCGTAGTTGTAAAGATTTAAGCATATAGGGACATAGGGACAGAGAAAGCGACTTTGTTTTATACTATGTAGTGATGATAGTGATAGTGACGTGATAGTGATAGTGATAAGACATAGTCCTTCTGACATACATCTCTCCCCTGTTTCTTACGGACACACTTTACCCAAGTCTATGTAATCTTCAATATTTGATTCGAATTCTTGGAATCAGATTTACCCGGCATCCCATCTTATTTCATTTTGTACCTAAACCAGGAAAAGCTAACACATTTTTAACTTAATTAAAATTTTCGTTCTGAAAATTCATTGTTAAGTTCTTGGTTATCTCTAAAATTTCAATGTGGCTAAAAACTTATTTTATTTTTTGTATTTTAATATTAGTCCACGGGGACGTTTAGACTTACTTATTTTTGTACATTATTTTAGATAAAAAAAATCTGCGTACCGTATTGTTCGCTTTAACTGTTAGATATTTGAAAAAAGTAAGTATGGGTGTCTTTAAGCGCAAAATTAGAGACATAAATTGGCAGTCTGCTTGTAAATGTGGTGGCATTCTCTAGAAACGACGAAGCACTGTATAGCGGCCAGTAAACAAAAGGCTCTCGTCGCACTTTTATAACTTACTTAGGTATCTACTTCCCCTCTCTCTTTTGAATTTTGTTTTTTTACATTTTCTTTTTTTGGAGAGCCGTTATCTCGGAGGCGGCGCACCCGCTGCTACTGCCTTCATTTGAGTTCTATTCAAATCTGTTTTGATGTGGGCCTCCCGTTCACGCGGTTTCGACAGATACAAATAAAGGAGGCGGAGCGCCCCGTCGATGTTACTCGATGACTTTTTGATGTTTACAATGTTTTGAGACACCCTTTAGTGAACTCCGCTCGGTATCGTAAAATGATCGACCTCAGGAACTCGTAAAGAAATTGGATTTTTGTTCAAGTAAATAAAAATGTTGGTTCACAGAATATACCTATTATCTACGATATTTTTATTGATATTTTCTTAAAAGGAAAATGATGTTTATGACACTAACAAGAAAATTCAAATAACTAATATTTTTTGTTTAGTTTTTAGGATTTTTAAACCAAGTAGGTAACCTTTCTAAACTTCGAAATGTCTCCAATTCAGTAATTACTCATACATTTTAGTTAAGTATACATTGTAGGTAGAAGGTACATTGTCCATTTTAACAGCTATTTCAGAAGGACCAGTTGTCGTCGAAGAAACTTTACAAGTGCTAACTTGGAGAACGGACCGTCTGGTTCAAGTTATTAATAAAATGAATGGTCTACCTATGTTTGTTCGCAGAACAATTTAGTCTTACAATGTATGGTATGAACTTTATTGAATGTGATCTTTGTTTTTGAACTTAGCGAGTAAAGCTTTTAGGTATTAAGTTAGTTATTGTCGGGTCTTATTTATGAATCGTCTAACAGTTTTTCTTTCGTCTACGGTCTACGCTCACTGGAAAGTATCTATGGTTTTTTTGTCCCTGGCCACGTGCAATGTCATTTAGAAAAATAATTTAAACTTTTATTAAGTCGTTACAAATAATGTTTTAGAATAAAATACAAACAAACCACCGGAGGGTAAGTCATTCTCAAGAATAGATGAAGTCGACCTTTTGTTATCTCCGCGTATATCAGAAGCAATTTCTTTTTGCTCTATTTTTTTTTAAACACGCTGACTTCTCTCTCTCTAGCCGTAATTTTTCTCTTCACCAATTACTTTGTTTCTGCACCGGAGAGGTATTGCTCCAAGAACTCTGTGCGAGTATATTTTCAATATTGGGTTTCCTTTAAAACGTTTTCTGTTTTATGTATCGGTCGGGATATACTTTTTACGGGTAGAGAAATGGAGGTTAAATTGTAAGGTTTAGATTTATCTTTATGCGGAAGAAACACATTCAATATAATGTGTTTTTGTTCTGAAAATATTTATTGGAAAAGAACAGTCTACTATTGTTATGTGAGTAATGCGTACACCTATTTGGAGCATTCCTAGGGTTGTGACGGAGTAAGTGGATAGCCAGTCGAATGAAGAATGGAATTCCAGGAGGTTAATAAGAGAGGGCGAGTGTAAGAGAACTAATCAGTCAGTCTTGGAGAACCGTTATAGGACAAGTGAATCTGCAAAATGATGACTGCCTGGCTGCCCCGTATAATTAATTACCCAAACTTCAATAGCCAGCGACAACAAAAGACGATTGTTTGCTTTCTACGCCGTTGAATCGATGGCGGCCTTAAAATCCGGATAATCTCGTCCTTTGTATCTGTTTTATGAAAGAAATAAAGTTTTTATTTCCTTTTGAATTAGCTGCTTCGTTACAAAATCTTATCTGAGTATAATTTACTTCAGTGAGTACGGATACTTTTTTGTATTAAAATAAAATTTTAAGGTTTTAATATGTATCTGGTAGTCCTAAGATTCAGTTACCCAGCGGTGTACTAAGTAGATACGACATATATACAGGGTTATTGGTAATTATACTATAGCAAGCCGTTAAGGGCTACTTCTGTGCAACTAAACAAAAGACTTTTGTTTTACGACTTTTGGAAAATCGAAATTTTTTGAAAATTTTGAGGTTAGGTTTACCTGTAAATCAGCTGTTCCATACACGAAGAGGTCATTAACCTTGAAATTTTAAATTGTATCATCATTCTAGCGAAAGGCTGGCATAACAGGAAAATTTGAGACTAACTTTACGGTAACACTGCAAGTTTTAGGAAGAGTAAAGAGTTTGTTGTGCAAATCTAAAAAGGCTGGTCTGCAGATAACGGTCTGAGTACAATAGTACCTCGCGGTTCCGCCCACCGCCTAATGTGAACTCGCATTGTTTACTTAATTACTACGGGTGTCTTTGAGATATGGCTGGAACACACACAAAGCCTGTCACATACAAATCATATTTTATAGCAATGTTTGTGTTTACGAGTTCTTATGGCGTGTAATTATGAGGACAGTGTCAATCAACGGTACAAAATAGTATACGAATCTATACTTATATTATAAAGTTTGTTTGTTGACCGCGCTAATCTCAAGAACTAGTGGTTTGAATTGAACAATTATGTTTGTGTTGGATAGTCCATTTATCGAGGAAGGCTTTAGACTATATAACATCACGCTGCGATCAATAGGAGCGAAGAACCAGTGGGAAATGTGGGAAAATCGGGGAAAATTATTTATCTTTGAGGGCTTCCATTGTTTGTTTGAATGCGCTGATCTCAGGAACTACTGGTTCGAAATAAAAAAATGTTTTTGTGTTGGATAGTCCATTTATTGAGAAAGGCTATAGGTTACTTTTTATTTTGATATTTTCACGGGAACGGGACTTACGCGGGTGAAACCGCGGAGCTCAGCTCGTTAATATTATAAAGCTGAAGAGTTTGTTTGTTTGAACGCGCTAATCTCAGGAACTACTGGTTCGAATTGAAAAATCTTTTTGTGTTGGATAGTCCATTTATCGAGGAAGGCTTTGGGCTATTTTTTGTTTTGATATTCCCACGGGCTTGAGATTTACGCGGGTAAAACCGCGGGTCGCAGCTAGTGTCATATAAGCACAATTAACTGACCTATTGAGATAATGTATTAATTTATGTAACTATTATTACATAGTATTTACATGGGTGAAAAATGGCTGCTTTTAACGAAATGATGCCATTTACTGTAAATTATTGTATTACACATAATTAACACAAACAATTACTATAAAAACCAGTGTTCTGTAATATCGAAAACTAATAAACAGAAAGTGCCGACGAATAATGATTCATAAAAAAGATTGCATACGTTTCCAGTATCACAAACACTTAAAAACAATAAAAATAACATTTTGCAACATGCTTAATTTTAGATATCTAACACATGCAAAAGATTCCACGACTGTCCACATATAAAATATTATGATCCTGGCTAATAAAAATAAAAGGTTTGCGATAACAATAATTTTAAATTAGATCAATTTAGGACGATAACGGCTCCAGTTATTATTTCCATGGCGGCGATAAACTTTGTAAATGGTTTTCCAAACGTCCCGGGCTGCGCGGCGAGCCTTTTTATTACGGTATTTGTCAAGATATTCCTCAGCTAAAAGGGACTATAATCGAAATTTTTACGTTTGGTTACCATACGGCTAGAACTGGACATCTCCTCTAATTTATTGTGGGCAATGAGGGCGCTAATATTAGAGCTCATCTCGTTATTTGTAACACATGCTTTTTGTTGGTGACAACGCAATATAATTTGATTTTATCAGTGTTAGATATTAATGACGTTCTACACCAGAGGAACCTAGTTTCTAAGCTCGGAATGTCACAATGAAAGTAATGTACAGTCGGCTGCATAATTGCAGACCCCGGTAGAGTTAAAAAAATTACTATTTTTAGCAAGTTTACATTCTAATTTTTTTGTTTCATAAATTCATGAGTTAGAAGACTTTAAACTTCAACTAAAGCAGGTGCCTAGAATCTTTCTTGTGTTGAAAACATTCTTATAACAGCCGGTTTGGAGCTCTACGGCGGGTCTGCAATTATACAGCCGACCGGACAGCCATGATGACATCTACGTGACCCCACCTGCCGCAACCCAAACCAAGTCAAGTTCTACCGATTCCAGTCGAGCCGAACCAAATTGAGCCAAGACTACTGAAGTTATTTGTCAATCTTTTACACACTGAAAATATCTTTCAGTTCGTTGAAGTATAAGCCGTAAATTCGAGAAAATGTGCGGCATGACCGTAGGTTTTTCGAATATGCATCGATTTTAATAAAATTGAAATTCAAAATATCGAAAAACTTCGCAATTTTTTCCACAAGATAAATACAAAAAAAACATACAGCCCGTGCCTGAAAATTAGTCTCTATCCTCTACATGCTCTCCTGAACTGTGTTTTGTTGTCAAACTATAAAATGTGTTGTTACGTGTGCGGGCTGTTAACCTGACCACTGTAATATGGGCGTAGACTGTAAACGTAGCCAGTTATTTCGTTCGCCATTCTGTTGAATAATTAACTAACGCTTTCATAAAAACGAATAGTAGTAGATCTACAAGCTTTAGGTAGAAGACGTGATCACTGTTAATGGAAATAAGCCAATGTTTATGAGCCAATAACACGAATCCAGCTACGGACCGATTACGATGCTATACGTGTCTGCGGACGCAAATTTGCATGTTTAATGAAATCATCGTATGTACACGATAGTCGCTAATTGGACCTCTAAATCCGAACGCTTGTTTATGTATTCCAAACTAATTAAGGTCTAGTAATCGACGGCTAAGGTATGTCGCTTCTGTCTGCTAATAATCAATAATCAATGTAGATTCTCTAGTTCGATTTGTTCAGCAACGAAGTTCTGATATTGCTGTTTTTTTATTCTTTAAATAATTATGTTACTAAAAGAGAATGCTCTGAGCTTTTTCGAGTTTTAATAACACGATATCTAGATATTTCTATTTTACAAGTTATGACCACTATCCCTATATAAACTATGATGGTGACGAAGCGGTCTAAGATGTAACTACGTTTACCTAGAAGATACCTGTTCACTGTAGTTGAATTGAAGACTCCTAAACACAATTGGACCATGTGGCCACACACAGCCCCCAAACTGTACATTGTTAGCTCATTTTATTTTAATCATTTCATTATACCTAATCGTAAACGATCCCTAACACTAAACCGTTTTGTAAGTGTTGAATTAACTGAAATCGGTATTGTCTAATGTATAAGTTCATGTTGTATTGTACGAAGGACTACAGTTGTGCATGTTTATCCAGAGCCTAAAACATAGCTACACGTCGATATCAGGGTATCGGTAATGGCAAATATTCGTAACAAACAAACCGTAGGATGTGTCGCCGGCCGGTGTATCTGGGCCAGCCAATTTCCGCGACGCTTCCGTGCCGAGTCGCCTCGACGATTAGAACTCCTGATAGATGGGTTACCGGCTTCGAATACGGAAAGCACCGAAACAGATAAACTGGCTACCCGGCATGATCATTTTTAAATGATATTTGTTCGTACATTATTTTTACATAACATCTTAAGGTGAAAGGGTACCTGCGTTTTCTCCATACAATTTTAGTCGACTGTTTCCTCCCTACTACTACGCGACACTAGCACAATATTTTATAGCTGCCAAGACTATGCCCCTATTTTTTGGTTTTTTCATTTTCTAATTATCATAGAAATTAAGATTAAAACAATAAAAAATAGGGGCATGGTCATGGCAGTTATAAGTTTTATGCACCAAAAATATTTGCTCTAGTGTCATTATCCAAGGCGAAAACAGTCGACTACGTTTGTAATAGTTTGTATGGAGAGAGCCTCCGGTACCCTTTCCTCTTAATATTCAATATATGTCATTCGACTCTTTGATTTCCGTATAATAATCAATTTGACGTTTTGCTATACTTGCCAATTCTGTTTTTATGACGTCTATCTGAGTTGACTTTCTGCTTACCGGGTATTCTGCTTTTGTGTCATCTTGATGAATTGTTTTTCGGCTATCTAGGTTTCATATTATCCAACTGAAACGGTCTTTCTGCGAAATGATCATATTATTGATACTGTCCCATTATCTTAAAATGCACATCATTGTGGATTTACATAAGTCTTTAGGTGCATAAATGTCTATTCAGGCTTGGTACGAAAATTTCTTGTTAAAAAACAGCCAGTAAAATAATTAACCGTATTCAAGATCGACCCTGTTCGGCATACTTAATACGATGAAAGTTTTAATTGGCCAATTCAAACCCAAGGAAAAAAGTCTACGTCATGTCAAAATCAATTGGTTTAAATGCCTAAGGCCTAAGGGCTATGATTGTATGTATTAATATCACGATTTCATAGTACTCAATAAGTATAGATAAGGTAGGCAATTAGGTAATGATATTGTGTGCTATCTGCTTATACTGATATCTACTAACTTATCTGGGATTGTATGTTTCATGGTCTTAAACAGATACCTAATAGATTTAGTCTGTAAATATGGCTTTAAGGGATTGTCTTAGAATTGACATATTTCTGTGTGTAAAGATATTCAGATTGTTTTTTTAAAGCGCTCCGTGTGAACTAAGAAAAATGTATTAACATACATTTTCTAAAGACACTAAACGAAGACACATGTTCTTACTGACATTCTGTTATTTGGACTCAAAAACACAGTAGACAAAATCAATTTGAACCCAAAGATTAGATAAGTGATTGCAAAATGAGAAATTAATTCAATAAATCAGAGTGATGGCGTTGGCAGCGGCAATATCTGCCAAACATCGGGATTATTTAATAGCTACGATTACAAAGGGAGCTTTTGCAGTGATGAAATGACAGAGTACTTTTACCTCGTCCTTACTCACATCTTGAATGTGAATAGATTTAATAAAAGCTTTATTGTACCGACTCTTTAAACTTTTTCAACAAAAGCCATAAGATGAATATCTTTTTACCTTTGATCTAGTTTGCTTTTTTAATTCATACTCGAATGTGTGTTTATATTTCATTTAGAATTATTCCTTTTACGTATCGTAAATAGGAAGATTCAACAATACTCATGGCGTTCAAAATTTTTGTCAATGAGTTAAAAATCACAAACTATATTCATACACGAAATACACTTCCGTCAGATAGGCTAGCAATCATGAAAATTGACTTAAACTATAGCAGGTCACACAAAGCGTTCAAATATTCGATAGATTGATTACCTGCTAATACAATCAAGCAAATCTATGTATATTCAGAAATTGGCGTTCGCTAGGTGTGCGCAAATATTTCGAATCCGGGTCAGCGAATCTCACCGAGCGAGCGTCGAGCGCGGAGCGTTCGTACCGACACAAAATGATTCATGGAAATTGCACAGTAATTGAAAAAAATACGTTATTGCCGTTTGACGCATTGCCGTAGGATGTTCTGCTCACTGCCAGCGCCAGTAAAATTCTATCCGACGGTATCGTAATCTATTACCTGTTATATTGATGTAATATTAGGAAGGCACAGTTTCGTTACACTGGTTCTGATATGTAATTTGGATATCGGCAAAATCGTTCATAACCTTTAGCTATTTAAGACTTTTGTATTTATTTAGGGCCCTCGCCCACGGCGACTTCTTGTAGCGATGCAGTAGCGATGCTATCGCATTTACGAAAAGTCGCCGTGGGCGAGGGCCCTTACTTCAATATTACCACGTCGTCGTCGTGATAAACCCATGAGTTTCGTGTGGTTTCTTCTCGTTGCATTTGGAAGCTGTACATCCTTACTTAACTTTTAAGAATTTTGCAAGTGGTCAATTGCCATTATCTTAAATTCTAAATAAATTTATTGCATAAGAATGAATGTTTAATTTATTTGATAAAGAAAATAAAATAC
The DNA here is from genome assembly GCA_907269075.1 of Idaea aversata. NCBI lineage: Eukaryota > Metazoa > Arthropoda > Insecta > Lepidoptera > Geometridae > Idaea > Idaea aversata. Next base: position 6,794,531 of record OU026100.1, read on the forward strand.
AATTTAATACACTATAAACACAAAGTTAAAATAAAATTGCATAAGTAATTTAATAAAATTCTAAATAACAAAATATTTTTTTCAGCTGGACGATTTAATCATGATAAGTAAATCGTTAAAAAACTATTTCCTTCAATGTTCATCTATTAAGGAACCCCTTTTACGTCCCGATCTAAAATAGTTTATTTACATGAACTAAAAACACTAAAAAACTTTAACTATGGTTTAAACTTTTGGTAGAAAAAGTAGTTACGCTCTGTTTGTGCGCAGAAATTTTGTTTACCGAATCCTTTTGTTTTTACGCTTGAATAGACCCCACTCGTCTGATTCACCGAATTCTACGCGATAACTTAAAAACTTTCTTTTATACTACTCAAAGAAAAGACAATCTTTTGTGCTTTGAGCACTTTATGCTTATGAACGTAGAAGTATGTGATCAAAGTTATTTATATTAATTTAATATTGTCACAAATCAAAATTGATGCCTAGGTATTGAAAGGAATTTCAAGATGAGAAAGGTTCGTTTGAACTTTGATGTTCACATTTTTTATTTATGAGCCCAATTTATTTTCTTTAACGTAGAAAAAAAAGAGTATTTTGAAAATAATATCCGTGATTTTAATTTGCGAAACCAACTCATGTACGAGTAGGTAGGTACTGTCAAATTAATTTTCGATTTCAAAAGTAAAATTTAGGCGAGTTAACACGAGCAAGATATAATTGAAATAAACGCGTTTTACTTAAGTTTTCTCGTTAACTTAAAACGCGCCATGAAGTTTTAGTATCACCATATTCTAAACTTTGTTACGACTGACTCAACTGATTTTGTCATAAATGACTAAAGATTTTATGATTTGTAGCTACAAGTTGCTAAGACATAAAGTTGCGAGTGACAATCAAATTAAGTTACGTTGTTACACAAATCTATCTAAGGTGTATGGTAGGTAACAATAACAAGTATAAATAAAATAATTAGTTACATACCAAAATAATAACCTACTTTTTTGACGTAATAACTTCTTATATACACCGGCATTAACATAAAAGTGTGACGTCATGCGTCATGGTTACGAGAACATGACATCATGTTATTGACAAGGTAACCATAGCAACATATTGTTACCATCAATGTTTTCTTATGACGTTAAAAAATTATAAAGGAAAAATAAAGGAAAAAAAAATACTTAAGTAAAGGAAAAAAATATATACTTACTTAAAGGCAAACAAATTATAAAGGAAAAAAAATTCAGTGTTGTTCGATTCTCAGACCTAACAAATGTACACAAAAAATTTCATACAAATTGGTTCAACCGTTTAGAGTGGAGTTTAGCAAATAACAGCGTTGCTATGGTTACCATCAATATTTTCTTATGACGTTATCACGTAAAATTATCGTCCGTAAACCGACTTAACAGACAACCTTTTTTTTCTCGATTATATATTTATCTACTCGTGCTTTTTGCTGCACTTGAGACTTAGTAGGACAGACGGCCAATTCATCCCCACACTCACTTGTGAAAATGCTTTAAAGGGGCTTTGATGCGATTTAGATAAAAAATACATTGGAAGAATTGGAAGCAGTCTTTGAGAAGCACTTCTCCCAGGCCGGGTGTGTTTGCTTAGCGCGAGTTCGCAAATGCTACTGATTGCTTGTTTGTACTGTGAAATTTTTATTTCCCTCACCGAACCTCACGATAAAGCCCCGAATTCGAATTTAGATTGCATTACCTTAGATACATGTTTATGTAAATATCAAAGTTAATCTATAGGTTGGGAAACAATTTTGTCATTTTATGTTCTGAAATTAAAAATTCAGCTGCATACATTTGTTTTCTTTTACCATAGCGTGTCGGGCGAATATGTAAAGTGAGTTATTAAGATTCATAGTTTTGTTATTGACTTGAAATGAATTACGTGCCTTGGTAATTTAACGCAATTACACTGGTTGTTGGTGTTACGATACCTATAGGTATTTTAATAGGGTAGAAGCATCTGGCCACAAATGAACCAACATCTGGTCCTTGTACTTTATAATAATCCTACTAAATCTTTATAATTAGTTAGCTATTGTTAAATATAGATAAGTCAAACTGACTGTCCAGATACCTAGTTTTCATATACTTAAAAGTATGTAGGTAGGTAGCATTATTTTTGTTATCGTCGAATCCAGTTGAAATCGAGAGATATTCTGATACAAGTCCGTATCGACAAGCGGCTTAGATTAAATTGAAACATATTGGCGGGAAAGGGAAACGAAACGTTACCTCACGGATGCGCTATGTAATACTAGCTATACTATCTATATTATTAACATATGTATTGTATAGTAGCATCTGTTCAAATAAAGAACTCGTATCTTCGAAACGGTCCACTCTAGAATCTAGATATAAGAACAGAGAGCTACGCTGCAAGAATTTTTCCCCCCGATTGTTGTTTGTATTGTGGTAGCAGTTTTGTAATATTTTATGGTTCTTGACTGTGTGGATATGAAACAAACGAGTTAAACACATATCATTATAATTAGAATGTGCACTAAATTACAATTTTACCACAGGTATCAAACACATTTATCTTGCATAATGCTTTTACTAATTCCTTCTTTAAACAAAGGTAAGCTACTCGTTACAATAAACAAAATTTGATAATTTAATTTTGAGTAATCGGTCGTAGAAATTGAACAAAACTGGCTGTAACGGAACAGTGGTTGGAAATTTAATTAGAAATGACACTTTGTTATATTATGGATTGAAAATGAATTAATATTGATATTAACTTAGAGTATTGGTCGGATTAAGGCCTCTACCGTCCACGAGTTCAACATCTTTGGAAAATGCTTTTGAAACAAATAAATATATTCAATTATGCCATAAAATATGCAACTGACTTAATTTACGCATACATTCGTCAATAAAACAGGTAAAAATACATTTCAAACATTAAAAATTTGAATTTTATGTTAAATGCAATCTATTTCAGTTATAAGTTATAACGTTTCAGTCAGAAATATTTTATAACACTTCCTATTTTGCTGAACGACTCTCACAATTGTACGTGATATGAATATCAAATTATATGTAGTGCCGGAGTTTCGTGTCGCACTTTATTTTCTATTGGTTTATTATAGGTAGGTTCTAAGGTGCAATATGTAGTGAATTGCAATGAAGACTGACGTCGTACTGTGACGTAGATTCCAAATTCCTGGAACTAAGATGGTTGGATCAAGAGACATAAGAGCAGTTTGCGTTCGCCTATAAATAGGTAAAAATATCAGTTCAGTTATACTTAGAAATCTTAGAATAGTATAACTGAACTGATTTTTTTGCCTATGTATACTTTTAAATGTTATTGCGAAGTAGCTTTCTTTATTTTTTTATTATTATTGATCTGTAAATGACCAAGTAAGAAATGGAGTCGGGAGTCGGGAAATAACCGAATCAAATATAATTCGGTTATTTACAGATTTTTTTTACAAACAAAAACTAATTATGCTGACAAGTAGGTCGAAATACTTAAAACTAAACTTGATAAGTTCCTATGTTGCTTAGCACACTCGATTTCTTTCTCGGTCAATTGATATTTTTTTACAATACTCTATACTTTAAATATTCTAAGATATGGACCAATTGCATCAAACATAATAGATAAGAAAACTCAATCTAAATGACTAGGGAGGGACCCGTGCTGCAACTAAGTTCTTCACCTTGGTGAAGCATGGGGTACTTACACGTCCTCGTGCTTCACCTTATAATATTTAAGTACAATCATGATATTCATTTCAATTAGGAATATGTCACTTCCTGGGATGTATAACACTACATATTATAAGACAAACTCCTCCGCCGCGTCTGTCTGTCCGCTATTAAACAAAAAAACCACTGCACCGATTTTCATGCTGTTTTCACCAATAAATAGAGTGATTCTGAAGGAATATTTTAGTATTTAAAACAAAATAACCAGCTTAAGAAGTCGCTACACAGCTTTTGTTAATATTTTGGCATTATGGCATGTTTAAACCATCGACAGTTGTCCTGAACTAAAATAAATAAAATCAACATTGTTTACTGAACAGCGAGCAATAATAAACCGGATATGATACAGTCCACGATTTGAGAGAGAATTAGTAATGAAGTAAAGACGGAATAGACGACGTTGTTTGTATTGAAGACAGCCGCCACCATAAGAACGCACACACTAGATTTACTGCGATACAAGTAGCAATAAATAACTGACCCGGAAGGGACGAAGGTACTGTACTATAGTCCAAATGAATTGAAAAGGTCTCATAAATAAAACAACGACTTCCGCCAGTTACAACTTGGATAACACCTCGCCTGTCGTGAATCGCGACAAGGAATTTACATAATGTTACCAGTTACAGTCAGTGTTGCAAATCTAAGCTGTTTTATCAATCGATTTTATTGTACAACTAGCTGCGCCCCGCGGTTTCACCCGCGTAATATTTTTCTACGCAATTTTCTTAATATTTTCTTTCATAATAACCTTCTCCTGACAATAACAAACACAACAAAAAAAGAATTGGCCAAATTGGTCCAGGCGTTGTTGAGTTATGCGCTTACCAACACATTTTGCGATTCATTTTTATATTATAGACTAGTGACCCGTCCCGGCTTCGCACGGCTATAATATGCATGTAGTATACATATAGACCTTCCTCTTGAATCACTTTATCTATTAAAAAAACCGCATCAAAATCCGTTGCGTAGTTTTAAAGATTTAAGCATACAAAGGGATATAGGGACAGAGAAAGCGACTTTGTTTTATACTATGTAGTGATTTGATTATGTTCTGATGCATACAGATCTTTCATAATCCAATCTAAAATAATTTCATTGGATTGCATTCACAAATAACTGGATACTCTTTAAGTTTCAATGTTCTGTTTGTGCATTACGATAGTTACCCGCAGTAACTTAACTAGAGTTCGCAATGCTTTTAAGTTGTTATGCTATGGTAGCGGGCGTTCGGTGGCGACCACATAAATTCCGATTTATCGTTGCAACCTGCCGAACTTTCTGGACGGCTCGCTCACCTCTCCCCACAGGAAACCTTATTTTATTTAACTTCTTTAGGTATACACTTTTCGATTTCCTTATCAATATAACTTAATTTATGAGTTTGTTCTGGTTGCTTTCAGACAAAAACATTACGTTTTTTCTATGTTTTCCCTTTCATGTTATAAATTAGCGGTTGCGGCTTAGATTGAAGTGAAGGGCGTATTTGGAAACATAAATTCCTCGTTTAAAACGACTTCAATGGGCTTTGTGTATGGCTTTGGACACAAAGCGCTAATTTAAGCGTGGGTACTTTTAATTATGGCAATAAGTAATTAACATTAACAATGAAACTGTCAATGGAAATTTTCTTATCGCCAGTTTATATTCATAAACTGAAACAAAAGGACTCCGTACAAAGTAAAAAGATCAAATCATTTTGAAAGCTCCAAAATACGCAGCTCGCTTTTATAACAAAAAAAATACAAAGCTTAAGCGATGATTTTTACATTCTCTCTTCCCTCCCTTTAAGTCATATTACTAGGGATAACTGAGAGGATAATAACAGATAGGGTAGAATGAAAAAAGGCCCCTTTAATATCACCTCCCAATAATGTAGTGGTCGTTTAACTATACGGTAACATTGCAGGTAGCTGACATGGCGCCAACTTTCTACCCAAACAAACCAATAAATGTCAACGCGGTGACAATTTCAGGGGAGAAAAAGATTATTTATCTTCCATTTTGATAAACGTTCGATGTGTAGGTAAAGATAATTCCCTCACCTGCCGGCGTTAGTTAAATTATGACAACTGACAGCGTTCGCAGGTTTGATTACATTTTGCGTTAACAAAGTTTAACTTGTTACATTTGCTATGTGTCTCTCTGGATTTATTTACAACAACGCAGAAAAAAATTCGTTAGTTAAAGTATCTGATTATTTGAAACATTACTATCCAAAGATGACCCAGTTGGCACAATGGTCACCATGACGGAATGCCAAACACAGGGTCGCGGGCTCGGTTCACGCCTCAGACAAGTATTTATGCTTAGATATTTGTCTGTGGTCTGGTTGTTTCTATGTATTATAAGTATATATTTCCAAAAGAAAAGTATATAAGTAGTAAGTATATCCGTTGTCTAGCACCCATAACACAAGTCTAGTTACTTAGCTTGGGGCTAGATGGCGATGTGTGGAATGTCCTGCAATATCTATTATTTTTTTATTTTATTTCTGTTATAAAGTAGATAGAATCGTATTTGATTGAAGTTATCAGGTCCAGAAGAAAGTTAGATTCAGGTTAAATTTGTTATACATGCCTTGCTAATCTTTATACTAATAGAAAACAATAAATGTCATTGAACTCCTTTCTATGAAGATGTGTTATTGGATTTTACAAAGAAATAAAACTTATTGTTCGAAATAAAATGAAGTCTCGAAGAATTTCGTCTAGACTGTTTGTTAAGATATCAAATCAAGATTTTTAAAACGAAGAAATTTATACTCTAAGTTTGAAATGTAGCACTAAATAATAAAAAAACCGGTCAAGTGAAAGTCGGACTCGCGCACGCGGTTCCGTACCATGTTGTATACAAGCTCTAAATATAGCGGCAATAGAAATACATAATCTGTGAAAATTTCATCTGTCCAGCTCCCGGTTCATGAGATACAGCCTGGTGACAGACAGACGGATGGACGAACAGTGAAAACTGAGTAATAGAGTCCCGTTTTTATCCGAACGGAACCCTAATAGCAGGATCGGGAAATAGCATCTTCAGAAGTTCGGACCATTTATATTCTTTGGTAGTTTTGGAATAGTAAAACAAGGAATGACGTTGTGTGCCTCATATAAATGCACTCGCACGCATTACGAAGACTCGGTTTACTCTCCAAGAAGTCAATTTACTTTACTAGGACCAAGTTTTATATTGCTATGTTACGGAACACTGATGTACTCGTAAATTGTGAATTCTCTCCAAGTATGGACAAAAATACTGGACTTGTGCATTCGAGTGTATTAAGGCAACATTTAAATTTGAAGAAATGAATTGATGTTGAAAAAATATTAAATTCCGTATGTTGTTCTTTATTAAATCACATATAATGCAATAAAGTACTTATTTACCTATCTAATCACTATCACTACATAGTATAAAACAAAGTCGCTTTTTCTGTCCCTATTTCCCTTTGTATGCTTAGATCTTTAAAACTACGCAACGGATTTTGATACGGTTTTTATTAATAGATAGAGCGATTCAAGCGAAAGGTTTATATGTATAATACTTGCATAATATAGCCGTGCGAAGCCGGGGCGGGTCGCTAGTATTATATAAAATGTTTTATACTATGTAGTGATTTTCGTGTCACAATGTTAGTTACCATACTCCTCCGAAATGGCTTGACCGATTAATATGAAATTTAATATACATATTCAGTACCTAGGTCTGGGAATCGGCTGCTATCTATTTTTATTTTGTTTTTTGTAAATGGCAAAACAATTTTTGCCGAGTTAGCTAGTATTACTTATATAAAGATATTTGCTAAGTATTTAATGTGGATATATCTATAACACAAAATTAACCTTTAGATTATAGAAACAAATATGTAGAATACGTCTAAAAATCGTTGCCGTAATACGTAACGGGATAAAACCTCGGACGGGACGGATACGTGACGTGCATCGTTCATAAAGTGTTTGTGGTCTTTAAACATACGCTATGTGCTTTTTCTAGTGCCGGACGGAACGTGATGATTTCTTGACATCCTTTCATAAATAAAAAAAATGTGGGCCGTCACGGGACGCCTGGCAGATGTGAAACATCGACATTATTTTGTAAAAGTAATATGCAGAAAAAAACAGATTGTGATAGAATCGCACAGTCGATTACGGCGTGCACACCGTACACACTACTGTATATAGACTGTATATATATACCATCATATAGCTTGGCGACGCGTCGCCACACCGAACACACTACTGCATATAAACTGTATATATATACCATCATATAGCGTGGCGACGCATCGCCACGGCATGCGTCGCCACGCCAGAAATTTACGTGCGGCTATAGATGTTTCACATCAAAATATCACATTCCGTCCGGCACGAGAAATATCACGTTATATTATATGCAGCGACCCAAAAAGATTTGAAATGTCCTATAGCTTGGTCCTCGCTCGCATGTAAGTTCAGCTGACGCTGCATTAGGAAAGCTTAGCTCGCTTTCTACCCGCTTTCAGACAACTCTGTTGCTAACAACAGACAGAATTACTCAATGAGAATGTAAACTCATTATTATGAACAAAATCTTCTATACAGAATTTTAAAATAATGTGGTTATTATCTTTAAAAAAGTTTATTATAACGGGATAGTTCCCATGTTTTTGTTTTGTTTGATGTTGTTGATATGCACCATTTTGGTAAGACGGTGCTTGTAACAGAATCGAAATTTCTGCCATTTGTGTTTTTTTTAAATTGTTTATATGGTTTTAATTAGTTAGGTTTTTTGTTAGCCAATTTTAAATCAGATAGAGATGGCATCTAAATTTATATTGTTTGAATTAATATCAAAATAATATATTCATAAAATACATAAGAGATGGCGCCAGCGCCATCTCTTATGTAATAATATAGTTATTGTGTACCTACCTGCCAAATTCTTAACAAAATAATAAATGACTATCAGTCCATGAAAGTTTCTAACTTTAATAGTAAAAATCTTTTACCACTTTATGCAGACTCATTTTACTATAGTACCTACCTACTATATTCGTATGTTTATAAGCTCTATTTCCTTTAAACATGAGCACGTTAAATGCGCACATAAATTCCTCGTCCTCAGTCGGCACGAATGATACAAATAGACGCTTCTAAACGTACCCACTTATACAGTTATGTGTAAACACAGCGTTATGTAATGTGTCCGTTGAGACTAGGGACAGAACATGAAATAACCGACCGCAAACGAAACTTTCTAATCTTTAAAGTTGTTCTGGAACCGTGGCACACTCATCCGTCTTGCATACGTAGTAAATTTTGTTTTTGTTGTAACTTGTAACAGTCGAAAGTTTCTCTGAAAACTAACTTATGCTGTGTGATATTTAATTTTTACTACAATTGTTTTGCACTCTACCTAATTATTGAATGCCTCCAAGCTTTCTTTAAGATCAGGCTGCCATAATCAATCAAACTATCTAGCTATATAAATATAAAAGAATCTTCGAAATGGATGTAAGCGCATAACTTTTAACAACTGCGCCTATTTTTTTTTCTTTTGTATTCGTTATTGTTAGCATTTTTTTTAACATTGAAAATGTTTTTCAAATCAAGGATAAGGGTGAACATATCGTGAAATGTGCAAAAGGCTCATATTTTCTAAAATCTTATAAGATACGAGGTCGCGAGAGGTGTCGAAATGACCACATGGATGGGCTTAAAGTATCGTATGTGAGCACTGAGATCTGTAGATTTTTTACAAAATAATCGTTTGAGGGTGAAATTGTGGTTCTGGTTATATATCTGGTTAAAAATAAACAAACAAATAAACAAACTTTCTTTATAATATTAGTTAGGATTTAATACGACTAGTAGTTTGCTCCCGCGACGCTAACCACTAATTAATTAATACAGTGAATTATCAACCAAACGTGACCAAACATGATTTGCCAATCGAAGCATATCGCGTCGCTTTGGTCGCTAGGCTATAGCAATGCCGGTATGATCAAAATAAAATAAATAAATATTGCAGGACATTCCACACCTCGCCATCTAGCCCCAAGCTAAGTAACTAGACTTGAGTTAATGGTGCTAGATAACGGATATACTACTTATGCTTTTCTTTTGTAAATATGCCATATAAACAAGACCACAGACAAATATCTAAGCATAAATACTTGTCTGAGGCGGGAATCGAACCCTGTGTTTGGCAGTCCGGTATGGTGACCATTGTGCCAATAGGGGGTCGTCAAGAGTTCGACGATATGAAAGAAGTCAAAATTGGCTTATTTCAAAATGTTTTTCACATCAACATCCTACCAAAGTATCTGTAAACATACGGAAAGGAAATAGGTAAACATTCATCGTACCTACTTGCGAAGGGTTCTTGTAAAGATTGAATTGATATCGGAAATGTGATTCCATTCTTTATTATTTTAGGAGACGAATCTAAACCAACTGTCCATTTGGTTTAAATAAGGTCCTTATTTTGATTTATTTTGTAAATGTTGACATCGATGACGACCTAGCTGTGGCGCGTCGGGCGAACCCCCACTTGCGATGCAGAAGGTTGGGGGTTCGATTCCGGCCTCAAACAAGTATTTACTTTCTAAGGTTTTCGCGATTTGAACTCATCACTACATAGTATAAAACAAAGTCGCTTTCTCTGTCCCTATGTCCCTATATCCCTATGTAAGCTTAAATCTTTAAAACTACGTAACGGATTTTGATGCGTTTTTTTTAATAGATGAAGTGATTCAAGAGGAAGGTTTATATGTATAATACATGCATAATATAGCCGTGCGAAGCCGTAACGGGTCGCTAGTAATTATATGTATACTTTTGTTTTATTCGCGTTTTTTAGTTTTTATTTTAAACCTGACGTTTTAAGAACTTTGCAGATCCCATGGTCACAGGCAGACTGAGACCATGGACTGAGATGACATTCGTCTTACAAAAAATATTATGAGAAATGCTGTCAAACTACCGTCTACTTAAAATCAATAAAAAGGTTTCATCTAACGCAGAATTGACTAACGGTGTGTCGAGGTATTGCAGCTGTTGCTTGCGGAGCATAATATTTTTTGTAAGACGAATGTCATCTCAGTCTGTCTGTGACCATGGGATCTGCAAAGTTCCCGATACGTTAGGTTTAAAATAAAAATAAAAAACGCGAATAAATCCGTTAAAATATGTATAATTACTAGCTACGCCCCGCGGTTTCACCCACGTAAGTCCCGATCCCGTGGGAATATCGGGCTAAAAAGTAGCAAATGTGTTAATCCAGGTCTCCAGCTATCTAGATACCCAGTTTCATCGCAATCGGTCCAGTAGTTTTAGCGTGAAGGAGTAACAAACATACATACACACAAACACACACAAACTTTCACATTTATAATATTAGTAGAATAGATATTTGTTTTTGTTGTTACTAGCAGCACTCCACGGTTTCACCAGCGTAATTCATTAAAAAAAACTGGTTGCCTGTAAAGTCGGTATACGGGCGAAAGTTTTACGTGACAACAACTGTGCTCGAGTGGAAGGGACGTGTGCCTTTCACTTTTTATGTCTGTCTCTCTCGCTCTTAGGCGGGCTAACCATGCCCGAGTGAAAGGGACGCGTGCCTCTCACTCGCTCTCATTGTGAGCGCATAACGTCAGCGGAGCGTAACGCAGTTTCTTGAAGTGTCACCCGGCAAACCAATTTATAAAACGTTGTCACGTCAAAAATATATATTATAATACTCAGAATCAAAGAATACAAAGAAGAAGCCCCCTTCTTCTTCTTTGCGAGTCGATTCCGAGTATTATTACAGATAACAGGGTTTTGTTACACACTATAGCTATATTGGTTTACTCACTAGTCCGCACAAGTATTATGAGCCGCTTTGATATAGTGGGCATGTGGCATCGCCATTCTCCGAAGCAATATAGGTAATTGTATCGATGTATCAGGTGGTCGGATGGTGAGACGTTTCTGGTTACACACGTACATCTGATATGCAAATGTTGTGCTCTAAGCCGATTACAAGTAAACCCTCTTCGGGTACCTTGATTGCTGCTTCCTATATATTTAAATCTTAAATCTAAAATCCTACTGATATTATAAATGTGAAAGTTTGTATGTATGGATGTCTGGATGTATGGATGTTTGTTACTCTTAAACTTAAAGCAAAAACTACCCAAGTAACACATTTGGTAACAAATAGCTTGCATATAGTATTTTTTTCGAACCTTTAGTAATAAAATCCACCTTGATTAAGTTCTATATAGGTGGTTAGAACTTATATGCAACCTATATATTACTAAAGGGAGAAAAATTGCAACTCATTTATAGTTGCAGAAGCGTTGCATAAGAGTTCGAATTGTTACCCTGAGTGGCACTTGGAACTAACGGTGCGAATTGCGCGCTGTGAATGAATGATTGAACGATAAAGCGATACCGTTCATTCGTTGAGTGACAATTTGTCATAACTAGTCTTATTTTCGGCGGAGACAAACGAAAAACGGTGTGCTTTGTTCTATTGTGTTAATTGTGACAGCCATATTGCATCTATTTGGCGAGTATTAAAAATGTACGTGTAAACCGCAGCATAATATCACGGAGCCCTTGCAAATGGTTTTTTATCGTGAAACCATGGTATATTTACTTAGTAAATTTTGATGCGCCTTCAATTTAATCAAAAGTATTAACAAATATGTGCTGATCAAATAAATAAGATAATACTTTACAACAATTTGGTTATTAAAAACCTAACATTATAGTTTCACAAAAAGTATACTGTCAACAATAGTTATCAAAACTTATTTTGTTTTATGTTATTGTAATAAAATATCATTAAACAAATAATGCTTTTCAAGGTTATTATTTTTAAACATGGCGATTTAAAGTAGACCTTGTAGTTCTTATTTTCACTTATTTGTTACCTTATTGGAACTCTTAAGCCCAAAAATCACTCATTAGTACCTAGTAGTGATATTTTTCACTTCACAGGTCTTGCTGTCTCTACTTTGAATTGGGGATCCTCAAGACGGGTACAAAACCCATTGTGAAGGATAATAAAGTAAAAAAAGTAAAATTTACCTAACTTGTAAAGTCGAGGACTGTCTGTACAACTGTCTGTGCAATTGTCTGTACAACTGTCTGTCACTGACTGGTACTGTCTGAAACTGTCTGGTACTGTCTGGTACCGTCTGGTACCGTCTGGTACCGTCTGGTACAGTCTGGTACAGTCTGGTACAGTTAGGTACAGTCTGGTATAGTTAGGTACAGTCTGGTACAGTCTGGTGCCGTCTGGCACCGTCTGGCACCGTCTGGCACCGTCTGGCACTGTCTGGCACTGTCTGGCACTGTTTGGAACTGTCTGACACTGTCTGTAACTGTCTGGAATGAAACTAATGTACGGAACCCTCAACGCGTGAGTACGACTCGCACTCGACCCGTTATTATTTTAATTAGATCTTGTGGTTCTAAATGAGATAAAAATGGAACCGATCTACGCTTTACAGTGGCATATAAGAGTATTTTCGACCTTACAAAGGCAATTACACTAAGGTTCCAAATGAGCTGCAATAATAACTCTTGAGCCACTACAAGTGATAAATAACTCATATATACTACTTATTTAGTACTAAAGGTGCCAAATGAGGGAAAAATACCACCTATTAGGGCACAGTTCTTTAGGGGGGATTTTAAGATGTCATATCCCTCTTTGAGTTCTATAAGAGAGAAAATTAAAACCTTTATGCGCCTATGAGTAATAGATTCGGCTTAATGCTACCATAGGTAATAAAACAGAAACAAAAATCACTCAAAAGCAACCGTTAGTGATAAGAGTTACTCATTTGCAAATTCGAGTGCTGTTTGCATCTTTAAGTAATACCATACACTCTTGCATCACCTATATGCTACCTACAGTTGCAAAATAAGTTCCAAAATTCACTAACGTGCTACTTGGGTACTGAATGGATTTTAATGAAACTTTACAATAACATAGCTTATACATCAGAATAACAAGTACAAGTAGGCTATATACATATAAAACAAATTGGAATTATTCCTACATTTGCAGTTTTGGCACCAAAAAGCATGGAGAAGGGAGTGAAATTAAAATGGCTGATATCTCGGAAATCGAGAGAATTTCATAGAGCATTACTTTTATTTTTCTGAACCGGCACAGTGTCCTCTATGCGTGGGCTCCCGCTTATCCATTCATTCCCGGACAGCCTGTATATTATGTCGTATTGCTTGCACTGCACCCCCATTGCTGCTCTACGAGTCATCGGGGCTACGAGATGCTACGGGGCGTACTACGAGTAGCTACGTCGTAGTACTTACTACGATGTTCTCCTAACTCATATTGAAAACTTCATAGCTTCCGAAGTGTGATCTACTATATAAAAATAAGTCGGGTTTTCCTTCCTGACGCTATAACTCCAGAACGCACGAACCGATTTAGATGATTTCGGTTTTGAAATGTTTGTCGTAGTCCAGGGAAGGTTTAAACGGTGAGAAAGATCGGACTTACGCGAGTGAAACCGCGGGGCGCAGCTAGTTTCTTATAAAATAATTTTTATTCGGTGATTGAACTGCAAAAAAATGTAGGTTCTGGTGCAAAAAATAAAATACTTCCCGCTGTTTGTCTGTCCCTATGTATGCTTAGATACGGATTTTGATGCGGTCTTTTAATAGATAGAGTGGTTCTCGAGGAAGGTTTCAGTATATAAAACAAACCTACCATGCGTACGAAGTCGCGGAAAACAGCTACTATTTCATAATTAAATGTAACAACTGTCAAAAACCGAATTTATACTAGGTGAAAACAAAATCGTGCTCTCCCTTTTGCTTATTAAATAAATTATCGTCAAAGAATTTTACGTTGTCATTATGAAAGTATATCTAATCTGTATTCATGTTTTCGTTTGAATATTCCATGGTTGTCACAAAAAGTTTAGGTATACGTTGAAGAGGCGGCGAGTGTGGTTTTCATTAGACACAGGAATTTGCATGATATTCATTAGGCGAGAGGGGCGGAGCAGGCCGCTCGCGCCATTGATCTTACTCTGTATTATACTAGTTTCATACTTCTACTACACTTTTGATAAATTCATTACCTAATTGTAAAACTAGGGTAAAACGTCATTAAGGTGAAAGGGTACCGGCGCTCTATCCATACAAACGTAGTTGACTGTTTCCTCCCTGGATAATGACACTAGAGCAAATATTTTTGTTGTATTTATTTTATTTATATTTTTCATTTTCTATTTAACTAATTGTCATAGAAATTAAGATTTAAAAAACAACAAAAAACAGAACATAGGGGCATGGTCATAGCAGTTATAAGTTATATCGTAATGGGACTACGAGAAATAGTTCTCCCTCGTGGTCCCATTAATGGGACAAAATCCTGAGACCACGAGAAAACAGCCGTTTTATTTATTTATTTGGAAAATCAACAGCTTTTTAAAAATAATAAGAATCGAAACAAGAAACAGAAAGCCAATTATAGGTTCTCACGAGCAACAAAAATATTTGCTCTAGTGTTATTATCCAGGGAGGAAACAGTCGACTATTTTTTTATGGAGAGAACGGTACCCTTTTCTCTTAAGGATAGTCCGATTGATAGAACCACAGCCAACAATTTGATAGGTATTATAATAACGATGGTTCAATTGATAGAACTGCAGACAGTTTGATTTGCCCGTGGTTCGATTGATACAACTCCAGAGATCGGACCACGACCAATAAACGTTGAAGACTAAATTCTGAGTTTTTTAAATCTTCATTTGAAGAGCTCAGGGCATGACCATGACACTCTATACCTGTACATTATCATTATTACATAGTATAAAATAAAGTCACTTTCCGCTGTCTGTCCTTACTATTAAAGGAGCATTTCTAAAGATTAATTACCTGGCATAAAATGGAAACAAATTTATACCGACATTTTCATATTGGTATTTTTCTAATAGCGTACTAACATTAAAAAACAGACTTAATTAAACTTTACTTTTAAAAATATAAAATTTTGAAATCAACTTACAATAACTCGATGTATAAAATGCTTTGTTCCGTGCACTGTATTGGAACATAAATCTAGCTACCAACTTATTTTATTTGTTTGCATAAATATGCTATTTGTCTAACTGCCACGTAACTTCTAAGATTATGTACCTACTTAATCATATACTTTTATTACGAGCGCGTTCTCAACGGGTCTTATTTTCTTTTATAACGCGCATTTTACGTTCGTCTGTCGAGTTAGCTTACGTTTTAAACGACACTGATATTAAATGGCTAGCAGTATTTTGAGCGGAGTTCGAATGACCCTCGTCGGGTATCTCATGAAACTGTCATCGAGTCAACTCACTTGTCGAGATACGCAACTTCCGTCGGGAATTTTGCATCAACTCACAACTTTAGTATTTATAATTTGTTAATGATAATTTCAGAGTTTTTATCGCAACCACTTGTTCTTAATTTAAATAGGAATTGTTGTTTTTGGAATTTGAATACTTTTTTTTATTTAGCTTCTTGAGATTTATACTTTTTTAGGAGTTCCTTTTGACGGATTCGTAAGCGGAAACCTATTGTTGTCGCGATGCTTGCCTCCATTCGCACGAGTACCTAGTTATTCGGACCCTTATATATTTTTTTTAATTAAAAAAATAATATCGCGCATCTTTGAGAAATGTGAATTTTGCGAATCATTTGAAGTTTCAGAAATAAGGACGCTTAATATTATGGATATAGATTTTCTAAGTATCTATCTAGAGTCTATTATACATATTCCTCCCTTAATTTTCGAGAGAATACAATAAAAAAAATCTACGCTATCACTGGTTGTTTACGACGGTCACAAAAAATAAAAGCTCCCTTTAATTATGCATTGCGTAAAAACTCCAAACTTTTTAAATTATTCTAATCTTCGATCATTTGTATGCGAAAGCTTTGGTTGAATAGTCGCCTAATTAAAAAGATTCGCCTTTGTCATGTAGATGCGTCGGGTGGTGAACGCAATCATGGCAATGCTCTTTCCTCTAACCCTTCGAATAAATATTGGACCTCCAAGACCCTCAAGTGTCGCTTTAAATTTCTTTTCACAGTTTAATTAAGGAGTCCCTTGCTTTTCTACAAATGAAGACTTAGAAATCAAAGAGACTATTTGAACTAGTGAACTTTGAAAGGAGGTATAAATGAATGACATTTTGTGAGAGTAAATTAATATGGCGGGGTAATTAATTAGGAATATTTTCCTTTTATGGTTTCTAAACCTCGATATTGTCAAAGTATCGATTTGATACAAGTCCTGTTGAACGATGAGACAATCGTACCTAAACACAATTCTCCAACCTAAAGTAGACGTACAACTAACTAATGTATTTTTATTATTCACGAATTGATAATATCCGAAGACGAAAATAAGATATTTATGTCGGATATAAAGACTTTGGCATCGGATTGAAGTCGAGATGTCGAGACCCGAATCAATTGTTGTTTGGAACTTCACAATATGGGAAATTGACAATATGCCCTCCGAAGAACCTGTTGCCGTTTCATTTTATTTAATAACTTGTATTCCGTTTTTGATGATGAAATACAATACAATTTACCAGCGAGGTATTTCTAATAATATATACTGTATACCGTTTATCACCAACAAATGAGACTGGCGCAAAAGAAAATCATACATAATTTAATTTTCTTGTTGCGAGTCTGAAATATTATTAAGTTCTTCTGTGAAAGTGTAGGTATTCTAGGTATTTTTCTATTTGAATTCTCAACCATTATTTAGTAGTATAAAAATAATAATAAATTAACTAGTGCACTGTATGAGATACAAAGCAATATCGCGAGTTGCTTAGGATTCTTGCGTTTAGACCATACGATAAAGTAGTACTTACTTTATGTCCTGTAATGATACAGGTACGGTAATATAAATTTGAGTGCGAGTGACACAGGCACGATGATACCTATTACCTACCTGCCTAAGGTGTGATTTGCGTTTTTTTCAGCTCGCTTTATGATTGACGGCCACATTATGCAGGAGCCTTGGAGCCACATAATTTAGCTATTTTATCATTTTTGTTGGAGATGTCGTCGTTTGTTTTGTAGGATATTATTCGGGATATTGTTTAAGAAAAGACATTTTCACGAATGTTTTAATATTTTTATTAACGTATGCTCGCTGCGATAACTGTTTTAAAATTGATGTTGGAGACTCAATTTAAAAATTGAGACTGTAAAAGCATGGTATAGTTAAAAGACACTCAATTTATCGAAAGCCATATAATAATATGGCCAATATAGTGACTTTTCTTACCCGAAAATGTTTGATATTTTAGCAAAACTAATCCAGGGTATGTGTTAAACAATAACTATAAAGGTACATGATAGTAGATTTTCCCCATAGAGTCACAAATAAATTTCTTATTTTAGCCTCAGGTCACCTAACATACAAAAATCTGGTGTGTACATGTTTAGATAAACCAAACATTTAGCTAACGAATAGAGAATAGCCAGCAATTGTAGTCTGGAATGTTTCGACGCAACAAAGGTGTATGAGAAAATAATGTTTGAATGAAGTGCTATTGTTATGGCTTACAAAGAAATCTCTGCAAAGTACGAGTATGTACGTTGTGCTCCCTATGTATGAAATTAGTTTGTCTAGGCACCTACATATTGGTTGTGGGTGATGTGGAGATTACGTCGGAAATTAGATTCGTTATTGATAATGTAACAGGCTTTGTAATACTGAGTGACTAGCGGAAGCTCGTACTGTTATGTATTCGTGTTTCCGATTTTTCCTTTTTGAACGATGAATAGCAGCTTAATAGAAATCCAGGTTTGAGTTTTATGTCGATGTTTGAAGTTATTGATGTTTTTAACTGTGAAGTACTTTGAATCTGAATTTTATGTACTTACTAATTCAGCGAAGAAAGGATCTGTATTAAAATTGAAATTATGTTAAGTATTAAAATTACGTCAGCTCAACTGTGTTTTAGACATATAGGTATGTAACGTAAACTCATCTTATGTTTTTACAAAACTAGAAATTCAAATGGAAAATAGAATCTGTACCCCAGCATAGAAAGTAGAAACCGAGATGTCAGTAGATCTTCCCAAAACTCTTTCATTCTATTTTAATTGCGCAGAAGGTTCCTGTTTTAATTGTGGGCGACATTCGTCGACTAAATGCGCATTAATTCGAGTGGAAAAGTTATCTTAATTAAACAAAGCTCCGTCGGGGACACGTTGCTTGTAAATAGCTAGGTACTTGGTGAGGATCTGCCTCTTAGAGGCTTACGACTGACGTTTTAGAGGATTGATGTCGTAGGTGCCTATTACTTAAGTAAAATAATAAAACGCAGCCTATTTATAAGTTTTATATGCACAAGTGTTAATTTAGTATCGTGTAAACTTTTTCTCGGTTGTTTTTATATAAAGGAAACTCGATATTTATTTTGTATTAGGCTTGGTATGGTGTTACAGTATAGATAGGCCCAAATCACACCTTTTGTATGATAAATGAAAAGGTATCTATGGAGTGTTAGTAACATGAGATCGCCGAGGTCGGGCGAAAAATTTCACATGGGTCCCGTAGGATTCCGCATTTTTTCTAAACAATGGGTGTCCTCCAACCAAGTTGGATTATGTGAAAATTTTACAAGGAATTTTCGTGAGACAACGCTGAATGGTTCAATGCGAGTGAAATTCTCTGGAGTTCAATACATTCGAATATCCTTTTGCGATTGGAGTGACACAAAGCGTATTGTTACAGACGAGAGGTTTCTATCTCGAGCCGTTTTGTCACGAGTACTTTCAAACGAGCATTGTCTTCGGCAATACTCTCTGAAGCTTTTTATTTTACATACCTATTCTAAATGATGAAAATACGTAATTAATTGGCTCATTATCTTAACTGTTTTATAAACCAAATTCCATTTTATCTATTGTTATACTTCATTTGAACGCAAACGCTTATCTCATGTGATAGAAGAGTAAGTAATAAATAAATAAATACTGCAGGACATTCTTTATGCACTTCTTATAAATTAAGTCCCGAAGCGAGACAACATTTATCAAAGGGTAGCTTACCTTAGCTTTCATGTTCTGTAATGCTATGGATACACGACGACACTGAATCTCGACACAAATGTCGACACTAGTGTCGCTGGCGTCCACACTGTAGCAATTTTTGATGTCGCGGCGGTGGACACACGTAGACACTCGATGCATCAAGTGTCTTGTGTCAAGTGTCGTCGTGTATCCTTTTAGCTTAAGAGATTACATATAGCTAAATTAGCAAGGATTTAATAGTTTAGTTGCAGCCTTCGTTAGATGTCTTTGTTATGTAGCTCTTTATACACCTCTTCAGTCAGTACTATGTAATTCATTGTGATTCTCATCTAACAATTCTGAATTGTCCTGATGGGTGACAATCGTCCGCAATAAAAATCATTGTAAAGAAAGTTCTTGCTACCGACATTGGTTTCTAGTAATTTTGTAAATTGTCATAAAAGTTTTAATGATCAACGAGTACGTTACAGTAATAACAAGGTTTGAGACAAAGAAAATAAGCAGGACATTGTAGCGATGCAACACCGCGGCGAAAATTGCTTAATGGCTCACTTGGCTCGTAAAACTATATTTTGTGCGGGAAGGGTGGAAAGGAATGGAACGCGAGGACACTGGCCCTCGTTAAAACTCCAACCGTTCACTAAATCTTACGGGTTTACGATTCTACAAAAATTGGGCCAGCTCCCACCATCGGTTCCTTCTCTTCGACCATTGTCGGGGATAAACTATTCGTCCAACTTTAGTGGCACTAAATTTATGTTATTACCTTGTACGGGCGGCCATTTTACTGAGTGTTGGTTTTGTTTCTGCATATCATTTACCCGAATTGCTCATAATCTACCCACATCTCCATAATTTTGATGTTTGTCTGAATCAAAGTGTTACCAAAAAAGGATATTCTTTTCTCTCTTTATTTGATCCTTTATTCTGATAAAAGACAAAGTTTTAGTTCTAGTCACACACTATCAATAATGGTAGTACCAAAAAATAAGTTTTATGGAATGATAGCCATTTTTTTGTAGGATACCTAGACCTACATAAACTTACGAAAATGAATTAAAAAATGGAAACATACGTCATTAATGCTATAGCATTAAAAGCTTCACCTACCGCAGCCAGTAGATACCGTAATGAAATGGCAACTAACTAATGAACGTTGAATGGTAGTACACGTTAAGTAGACGTACGGTCGGCTGCATAATTGCAGACCCACCGTAGAGCTCCAAAACGGCTGTTATTAGAATGTTTTCAACACGAGCAAGACTCTAGACACCTGCTTTAGGTGAAGTTTAAAGTCTTCTTTTAATCAAACAAAAATTATTAGAATGCAAATATTTCAATAATAGTAATTTTCGTACTCTACCGAGGGCTGCAATTATGCAGCCGACTGTACCTACCTATATTAATCGCGGTATTTAGTATTCAGACGAGTTGGACACCTGCCGCATATCGCTGCGGCAATCAGCCGCCACTCACATTATTTTGTCATTAGCTGAGACAATATGCGTGATTTAAATACGTGTGTTCAGTTTATGTACGTACATTTGATTATATGTATTATACGATTTGTTTCCTTTGACATTATGTACTTGTGACTTAAGATTGTGTGCTATATAGCTCTATCTATATGCAATATTGCCTTTGATACTCGTATGTACAGTCACATTTTCAATTAGCTGAACCCCACGTGACCTAGAGCTCACTCGCAAATCTGTAAGAATGTAAAGTAATGTTACCTGATTCTGTTTTTGACGTGACAACGTTTTATAAGTTGGTTTGCCGGGTGACACTTCAAGAAACTGCGTTACGCTCCGCTGACGTTATGCGCTCACAATGAGAGCGAGTGAGAGGCACGCGGGCATGGTTAGCCCACCTAAGAGCGAGAGAGACAGACATAAAAAGTGAAAGGCACGCGTCCCTTCCACTCGAGCACAGTTGTTGTCACGTAAAACTTTTTTTAAACAATATACTACACAATACAATATAAAAAATAACAAAATAGGTAAATACCTACTATGTTTTTTACAGATATGCGAATGAGCTCTGGGTCACGTGGGGTTCAGCTAATTGGTAATGTTATTGTACAATCAGGCAAAAAAGTGCAGACTCACTGTAAAGCTCCAAAACTGTTATAACTAGAGTGCTTTCAACTCAAGCATGATTCTAAGGTTGAGTATAAGTTTAAAGTTGTTCAACTCAATAATTTATTAGACAAACATTATTAGAGTGAAAACATTCCAATAGTAATTTTAGAACTCTACTCTGGGTCTGAAATTCTGTTGCCGACTGTACCTACTGCAACGAATTATTATCAATTTCAAGGGATCTTAATGACATTCATTCAAAGGTTAGTGACGTCACCATACCTCCCATCTGAGACACATATATCTGCAATGTATGCAAGCATCTTATATATATTCGGGCCTACGTAAGGGATAATCTTCTAATCTTTTACACCTGATAAGTAGGTAATAAATTAGTATATTAGCCTATCTACGCATGATTATGATGTTAGAGTATGTTTGATTGGTATTAATTAAACACGACATTTCTTACATCCAGAATAATTCGAAGAAAATGTGTAGAAACTACAAATGTTACGTCTTTTGTTCTCTCTCCTGAATCTAAAGGCTGAGGTGAGCTAAACCTGCTGAATAAATATCTCCCGGATATACATTTATTCGTTTTGTATCAGCGGAATTGAATTAAAGGAAAATTCTCTTTTTAGCGAAACTGTCGTTAGTCAGCGTTCTAGTTTTAAAGTTTTATGTTTGCCCGCGAATTCAGACTGCTCCATTGTCTTCACCATATTTCAATGGATATTTATTTTATTAGTTTCAGTTCAATTCCTTTCGTTTTAAAGAGCCAGATCGAAATTGTGTTTAGTTAAAAGCAGTGCGACGGAAATATGCATCTACGTACGTTTTGGTGGTGAAAAACTCTTCCTTAGAACACTCGAATGTTGGATATTATGATACATACGATTTCGTCTCGTGTAGCTATTATTTATTAAACACTAGCGACCCGCCCCGGCTTCGCATGGCTATATTATGCATGTTTCATACATATAAACCTTCCTCTTGAATCGGTATGTCTATGAAAAAAACCGCATCAAAATCCGTTGCGTAGTTTTAAAGATTTAAGCATACGTAGGGATATAGGGACAGTGAAAGCGACTTTGTTTTATACTATGTAGTGATGATGTGGATTACACATGACCGATTCTCAACTATAGCATATTTAATAGTATGGTTAAAAATCTGAATACGTCATCGGTTTAAAAAAAAAGCCAGTGCTTGTAATAAAACTCTTATTTCTTTAATACAGTTAAAAATTCGCCGCTTCGCAGTTTTCAACGAAAATACTCTATGAAAAGTATGATTTCACAGTTAGCCGTTGGTTGGTATCTATTTAATGGTAGCATTTCATCACCTCTGACGTGGCACGCGGCTGGCTATGCTTACACCGCAACGGGTATTGTTCCGAGTGTTGTTTTCTTTGCACATTATGCTCTGTGACCGTGCAATTCATACCAACGCTCTCATACGTCAAAAGTGCTTCTATTTCAGAAGCGTTTTAACCTTTTTGTGCTTTGTGCAGATAGGTGTTTTGTAAAAAAGTAGATGCAAGTACCTAGGTAGGCTAGGTACTTGCATCTACTTTTTTACAGAAAATCTGTTTCATCTGATCCTACTAATATTATAAAAGTGAAAGTTTGTGTGTGTGTGTGAGTGAGTGTGTGTGTATGTATGTTTGTTACTCCTTCGCACAAAAACTACTGGACCGATTGCGATGAAACTCGGGTAGGATAGCTGGAGACCTGGATTAACACATAGGCTACTTTTTATCCCGATATTCCGACGGGATCGGGACTTACGCGGGTGAAACCGCGGGGCGCAGCTAGTTATTTCCATAAATGTTTATCTCGGTACCATTTTTCGACCTCGACTTCTTTGATTTGTATATTTTGACTTAAGATTGAAGGAGCAATCTAGATAAATGATATGAAATCAAGAAAAGAGAATTTCCATTTTCAAATCGAATTGTCTGTTGGGTACACAGCCGAATCAATACTTCGGTAAGTAAGAAGAGTCTGTTTTATTCGTAACTAGCGACCCGCTCCGGCTTCGCACGGCTATATTATGCATGTATTATACATATAAACCTTCCTCTTGAATCACTCTATCTATTTAAAAAAACTGCATCAAAATCCGTTGCGTAGTTTTAAAGATTTACGCATACATAGGGATATAGGGACATAGGGACGGCGAAAAGTGACTTCACTACATAGTATAAAACAAAGTCGCTGTCTCTGTCGCTATGTCCTTATGTCCCTATATCCCTATGTATGCTTAAATCTTTAAAACTACTCAACGGAAGTAGTAAGATATTGTCTGTTCTACTCCACTTGGAGATTTCCGCTTATTCAGCGGACGTTCGTCCGCTTCATTTCGCTCAATCTCCAAGTGGAGTAGAACAGACAATATCTTTTAGGAAAAATGCATAACCCGTAGGGTTTATCATACGTACGAACAGTATCGTCTTTTTCCAAAGCATTACTCTCAAAGAAATGACATGTTCAGAAAGTAAGTAAACGCTAATAAGTCGAGAAAGCCACCATGAGTTTATTAATTATCGTTACTACATATGTTTAGTCATTCCGTTTAATGCATTGTTAGAATGAAGTTCATCAAGCAACCGGTATCATTACAATTTCAAAATATTAATTTTGCGTCTGAAAAACGTAATTCTCGTCATGGTCAACTTTTACCAAATACAATACGTTGTATAATATGTGGTCCGTCGAACTGTGGAAAAACAAATTTGGTTATCGGCTTACTATTGCATGAAAACGGTTTACAATTTCATAATGTTTATGTTTATTCAAAAACTCTTTATCAACCGAAATACGTGTATTTAGAACAGGTGTTGCAAATGGTTCCTGGTGTTACCTTCTCAAAATTTCATGAAAAACAAGAAGTTCTTAGCCCAGATGCAGCAAAATGTAACTCAGTAATTATATTCGACGATGTGTCGTGTGAGAATCAAAATCATATGCGTGACTTTTTTGCAATGGGTAGACATAAATATATAGACTGTTTTTACTTAAACCAAACATATAGTAAAATACCAAAACAGCTAGTGAGAGATAATGCAAATTTAATAATTATTTTCAAGCAAGATGATATAAACATGAGACACATTTATGATGAACACGTCAATACAGATATGTCATGGCAGCAATTCAGGGAAATGTGTGCACATATATGGAAAGAACCCTACAGTTATGTTGTAATAAACAAGGACTGTGAAAAGAACAAAGGATGTTATCGGAAGAAATTTGATACGTTTGTTACATTTCATTAGTTGACAAAATAGAGCGTTGATCTATCATTATGAATCATTGCTTGTTGAGTCGTGGCTCAAAACACAAGTTCTGTGAGCGTTTTGTTTATATTACATCATTAAATTATGTCTTACATTCCTATGTATCGCCGTTTTTCCAACAAAGAGGAACGATTAAGGAGCTTTGTTACTTGGCCACAAGGCTTAAATCAAAAACCACAAGAAATGGTTGAAGCTGGATTTTTTTATACTGGAAGGAGCGACAGAGTTATCTGTTTTTACTGTGATGGAAGACTTAAAGATTGGAGTCCCAGAGATGTTCCATGGGAAGAGCATGCGCGTTGGTTTGACAAATGCCCGTATGTGTTGGTAATGAAAGGAGAAGACTATGTGAAAAGTGTATTAAATAATGATGAAAAAGAAGAAAAGTGCAATGAATTTAAATCGGAATCTTTACATTTAAAAGCCAGCTCAATGTCATCATCAATTATTTGTAAAATTTGTGTAGTAGAAGAAGTAAATACATGTTTCATACCTTGTGGTCATGCTGTGGCTTGTGCGGAGTGTTCTCTATCGCTTGAAGTTAAATGTCCAATATGTAGAAAACAATTCGACAAAATTATTAAATTGTATTTCTAAATAAACGAATAAGTGAATAAATGATTTTTATTTTCTAAGTATATTTCTAATCCTTTACATATAAATAGCTGAAAATATTACTCAAACTATCATTTTGTGAGAATACTTACAACCAATAGAGTCCAATATAATGGGAAAAAAATCTAAAAAACGATTTGCAGATGCTTTTAAAGGGAAGGTTGAATGCATGTTTCGATGCTTATGGTCATGTTGTGGCTCTCTAGGTGATTTTTATTCGATAGTATTTCTAAATAAATAATTAATTGGAATGAGAAATCTACTATAAATAGCTGAATATATAACTCACTCCTTCATTTCGCAAGGATACTGACAATAGTTCAATCAAAGTCTGTTAATATAATGGAAAAAAATCTAAAAAAACAAATTGTGGAAGCTGCAGAAGCTGTTAAAAAGAAGGTTCGAAAGATGCGAAATATTGAAACGGAAAAGAGTAATATATTGGAATCAGTTTTTAAACCAATTACAGACCCCCTTAATAAAATGGTTGACAGTTCTTTATTAATAGAATCTCCCGACAAAAGAAAGTCATTAAATTTTCCCAAAGCTTTAAAAAGTGATATTAACTTTGAGACTTCAAGTCCATTAGACAGTGATAAAACTCTAAAGAGACAATCTAACATTGGATTTAATATATTAAACCCAAAAGAATCTAGTGAATCACAGGATTGTGATAATGACGATGATGTTGATGATGATGATGACATAGTTAAATCCGATGAAGGAGAGGAATCGTTTAAAAGCGCAAGTTTAGACATTTCTTCATGGTCCTCTACTTCGGAAGCTTTAGGTGGTTCTGCTAATGTTCCGTTTGGTGTGAGACATGAACGCGGTAAACTCATGATGGGATCTTCACGTGTGATCGTGTCTGATGGTTTTATTCAAGTCGGTGTGAAGAAGTATAAAATTACAGATGGATTAAACGAATTAATATTTAAAAAAATTCCTAATTTAGAAGCAGTAACTGATGAAGATTTGATT
Source organism: Idaea aversata (assembly GCA_907269075.1). Lineage (NCBI taxonomy): Eukaryota > Metazoa > Arthropoda > Insecta > Lepidoptera > Geometridae > Idaea > Idaea aversata. The sequence goes on from OU026100.1 coordinate 6,821,322, forward strand.
CATTATAAGTTAATGTTAATAGAAACAAATGCTCATCGAAGAGATTACAATCCAAATAAACCAATCAAAAGTAACAAGGGTCGCAAGTACTTGAATGTCATAAAGCCGCTCTTCAAGTTCCGTAAAGTTTCAGTTAGTACTGACAGTAGCCAACCTGAATATCAAGGTGAAGGTTTACCACTGTTGAAGACATGGAAGAAAAATGTTGACTACGTTTACTGGGATGATCCTAATGAACTAATTGAAAGATTAAAGCTTTTGATTGCCTCAAAAGGTGCAGGTAACACTGGATTGGATAATGAAATCATATCTATTATAGAAGAACTGCGAGAAAACGGGATTATACCTTAATAAATAGCATTCCTTTCTTGAAAATATTTCATTTCAACTACATCTCTTAAACTGTTCAGTCCTCAATAATGGATAAGTTTGGAAATCACATTCATAAACGACGACGACGACATTCACCTGATGTTTTAGAAAACTTTGATAAGGTATTGATGCGAACTGAAAGCGGAGATTTTGATTTACATAACACAAGATTGACTGGTGTTTCAATTCCATTTAAAGATTCCGATGCCGTCAACAAAGAATATGTTGATAGACAAAATGAAATGTATATAAAGAAGCAAGAGCTTGAAACAATAGTAAATGAATTAAAGACAGTTGTAAAGGAACACTTTGATAATATGCAAGCAGTTCATTATACAATAGTTAATGCTTTAAAGACGGTTGTAAAAGAACACTTTGATACTATTAAAGCAGATTATTGTACAAAAACTGAGTTAAATCAATTTATAAAGGATAAAAAATGAGTAAACTTCAAATTGTTAATGAAATTCATAAAGCTGCTCGCAAGAATTTTAATCGACGATCTGTAGTATTAAAAGGAATCGATGACTTATGGCAAGCAGATCTCATTGATTTTCAAAGCTTAAAAAGGTATAACAATGGGTATTGTTATATTTTAGTGGTAATAGATTGTTTTTCTAAGTTTTCTTGGGCTATTGCGGTTAAATCTAAAACTAAAACTGAAATATCAAATGCATTTAGTACCCTATTGGTGAAAAATCTTCGAAAACCAAAGAATTTACAAACTGATATGGGCACAGAATTTTATAACAATGAATTTAAAAAAGTTTTGACTAAGAATAACATAAATCATTACTCTACATACTCTATTAAAAAAGCTTCTATAGTTGAAAGACTAATAAAGACACTGAAAAATAAGTTGTATAAACTTTTTAGTTTTAATGGTAATTACAAATGGATTGGTGAGCCACTGAAAAGTGTTATAACAACATATAATGATACAATACATCGAACAATAAAATATAAACCAAAATATGTAAACCAGTCAAACCAAAGTAAAGTTATGAAAAATATAGTAAAATCACAAAACTCTAATAATAAACTGTCGAAAACTAGTAAACTAAAGATTGGTGATCATGTTCGTATAAGTAAATATAAAGGCAGCTTTGATAAGGGATATACTCCCAACTGGTCTACGGAATTGTTTTTAGTTAAAAAAGTCCATCTTTCTAAACCAGTTACATATTCAATAGAAGATCTACACCATCAACCGATATTGGGGCGTTTTTATGAACAAGAACTTCAGAAAACAAACTGTTCTAATGTGTACCTTATTGAAAAAGTTTTAAGAAAAAAAGGTAATAAACTATTTGTCAAATGGTTAGGTTTACCTATAACTGAAAATAGTTGGATTGATAAACAAGCTATTTTATGATCCTGTATTCTCATAATAATAATATAAAATTGAGAATGACAAAAGAAATTATCTCATTTATAATTTAACTATGCGCGGTGGAGGACTTGTGAATAGTATTATAAATAACTTACCGTTTGAATTGCATTTACCTGGATATAATTATTGTGGACCTGGTACACGATTAAAAGAACGACTTTTAAGAGGAGATAAAGGAGTTAATGAGCTTGATAACGCTTGTATGAGACACGATATAGCGTATAACAATTCAATTAGTTTGGAAGATCGACACAGAGCTGACTTAGAACTCATAAATATGGCAAAACAGAGAATGAAATCTAAAGATGCTGGAACAGGTGAAAAACTTGCTTCATGGCTTGTGAAAAAAGTAATGAAAACCAAAGTTAAACACGGTGCAGGCGTAAAATCATTTAAGTCAATTGTTTCTAAAATACATAAGAAATTGAGAAAGTCTAAACCAAAAAGTGACGCTGCAGCAATAAAAGAAGCTTATTTAGCTGCAAAAAAACTTGTTAAAAATAAGAAGAAAGTTTGCGTTCCTCGTGTTATACCATTACCAAAAACAGGTGGAATTTTACCACTTATTCCAATATTTGCTGGACTATCAGCTCTTGGCGCACTAGCTGGAGGTGCTGCAGGAATAACTAAGGCTGTACAAGATCATAAATCAGCTAAAAAGAACTTAGAAGAAGCTCAACGTCATAATAGAATGATGGAATCGATTGCTTTAGGAAAAGGCTTATATATAAAACCTTACAAGACAGGTAATGGGCTTTTTGTAAAAAGTTCAAAAAACTAATAAAATGGTTACCCAAGTGCGCTCTTACTAATATAGACATATTAAAATATGCTAATGATCACATACCTTACTTTAGAGGTGTTTTCATGAGAAATGAACTACCAACAAAGCCTAAAAATATTGAGTGTGCGATTGTTAATTTAGATAGTTCAGAAAATGAAGGATCTCATTGGGTAGCCTATGTCAAACTGTTCAAATATTGTGAATATTTTGATAGCTTTGGTGATTTAAAGCCTCCAATAGAGTTGTTAAAGTATTTAAATTATAATATTACATATAACTATTGTAGATATCAAAATTTTGATACATCTAATTGTGGACATTTATGTTTAAAGTTTTTAAATGCATTTTGGGAAAATATAATGTGTTAATTAAATATAAGTAAAATGTTTTAATAAAGTATTGTGACTATATATATATATATATATATATTTATCAACTTGTTTTTATTTCCTTCATTTGTAAAATGTCTTTCACATTGTCAATAACTGGTAGCACCTCAATTTTGTCTTCCACTTATTATCCACCATTGCAATTTGATGGGGAATACGAATGCGCTCTGCTGTATTTGTCAACATTCAATTCAATCCCTAACATCGATAATAGAAACAACAAATTTTATTATGGTAATAATGAAGTCATAGAAATACCAGAAGGTGCTTATGAACTCCAAGATATTTTTGAATATTTAAAATCAAACATTAAAAATGGAACTAATATAAATTTATTTTGCAATAACAACACATTGAAAACTTTCATTTTCTGCTCTAAAGACATACATTTCGAAAAGAATGATTCTCTTGGAAGTTTACTTGGATTTGGTAAACAAACTCTTAAAGCTAATATAATACACGAGTCGCAGCTTCCAGTTAACATTTTATCAACGACAGTGGTGAGAATCGAATGTGATATAATAAGCGGATCATATATTAATGGAAAATCAAGTCACATAATTTATGAATTTGCTCCAAACGTTCCACCAGGGTATCGAATAATAGAAGTACCAAAAAATATAATTTATTTTCCTATCAATCAAAATAACGTAAGTTCTATAAATATCAGATTATTAGATATTAATAATAATTTGATAAATCTAAGAGGTGAAGAAGTTCAATTATATATGCATATCAGGAAAAATGATAGACTTTAATAAATATACTAACACTATTTTAAAACACATCAGTACTCATCGAACAATCCGAAAAGGAACAACTAAGAAAAATATTAAAATAACCAAACAAAATAAACAATTTCTGAAATTAATTGGACTATTAAAATGAGTATTTTGGAAATAACAAGTTCACCAACATACGACAATAGCATAGATGGTATTGAATATCATTCATATAAGCCTTACGTTACCAGTTTCAACAGAAATGATGAAATTCGCATACCTATCAATCAACAGGATTTGTACATATTACCATCAGCGAGTACCCTCTACATAGAAGGAACGGTAAACATTATAGAAGATGGCACGAAGCAAAAAGTCACTTCTATGGAATTCACGAATAATCCAATACTTTTTCTGTTCCAAGATATTCGTTATGAACTAAATGGAGTGGAAATCGATAGAATAAAAAACGCTGGATTGACAACAACAATGAAAGGTTTATTGTCTTTAAATGAAAACGAGGCTAAGATGGCAAAAGCTTGGGGTTGGGATATTAATGGAACAAAGACAACTCGCGGGGGAAACTTTTCTTGTTCAATACCTCTGAGTAACATTTTAGGCTTTGCTGAAGATTATAAGAAAATTATTATGAATTGTAAACATGAACTAGTATTGTTACGCAGTAATACAAATTCAAACTGTTTGAAAATCCCACCTGGTGAATCTATTGAAGACATTATAATTAATAAATTAGTTTGGCGCGTGCCGCACATCAAGGTTTCTGACAAAGAAAAAGTACATCTATTAAAGCTATTAGAAAAAGATCGCCCCCTCCATTTGGCTTTTAGGAATTGGGATTTATATGAGTATCCGTTATTACCAAAAACAACTAAACATACTTGGTCAATTAAAACATCCTCACAGATTGAAAAACCACGATATGTAATATTAGGCTTACAGACAAATAGAAAGAACTTAACAGATAAAGATATATCACAATTCGATCATTGTAATTTGAGAGATGTCAAAGTGTATCTTAATTCTGTCTATTTTCCATATGAAAATTTAAATGTTAATTTTAGCGATCAGAAGTATGCTTTATTATATGACGAATATGTTAGATTCCAGCAATCTTACTATGGTCGTAGAAGTGAACCTCTGCTCAGCCCATCCCAATTCAAAGAAAAGGCTCCATTGTTTGTGATAGACTGTTCTAGACAATGTGACAACCTAAAGTCTGGACCAGTAGTCAGTGTACGTGTAGAAATTGAATGCGATTCAGAGATACCTGATAACACGGCTGCATATTGTCTCATTTTAAACGATTCCATTATCGAGTACAGACCGTTGAGTAATATAGTGAAGAAAATATCTTAAAAAATATGTATCCTGACACAAGTGAATTTGTAATCGTAGATTTACAAGGATTCAAGGATACAGACAATAATTTTATTATAAAAGAATTTGCTATTATAAAAGATGAGTGTACACAAACGTTTCTTGTGAAACCCCCATACCATTTTAAACACTTATCGGTAGAAGAAAAGAAACAAGTGCGATGGATAGAGACCAATCGCGGAATTTATTGGAGTGACGGTTTCATCGACTATAGTGAATTCAAGCGTACAATTGTGAAACCATACTTGAATATGAAAAACGTTTTAACTAAAGGAACCGAAAAAATAAAGTGGATTAAGGATTTGTGTGAGAATTGTGTAATAATAGATATAGGAGAGAAGCTAGGATGTCCAAATTTTTCAAAATTGTATAATAATTACGATATTCCTATTTTAAGATTTAATTGTGTTCATCATAAGAAAATGTGTGCTTTAAAAAATGTTATGTGCATGAAAAAATGGTATAATGATAACAAAAATGAATTTAACTTAAGTGAACATTTTGATTCTCTCTGTGTTTAGCTTAATAATTTTTTTTTTTTTTTAATTATATACCAATATAATCCTTATAACTTTTGTTTTATTTTAATTTAATCTAATCGAGTTATAAATAAAAGAAAGTATTTGAATATGTAGGTCTTCTTTATTAAAGAAATAATTACAATTTCTTATAGGTACTAACTAAAAATAATAATTATTAAGAAGATTCACTTACAATATGTTCTGATATATTTTTAACCACTCTCTCAGTTTGATCTAAAATACTGTCCATAAACTCTTTCACTATGTATTGAGCTGATACTACTACATCACTTTCTTTATCACCATTTTCACCACTAATGTCTATTATTTTTATCTGTATTAACCGTCTCCCTTTGCAAGGCTCGCGGTTCAAAACAAACGATGATCGTCGTTGCATGCTGCTCCGATGATTCTTAATTTCACTTGTCTTCTTTAATTTTCGTTTTGGACGCTTTGGAGTTTTCTTCAAATTAGTAAGTGGCACATTTTCATCATAATCATAATCAGGAAAATTTTGCGCGCATTGAAATAAAAAGTCTTGAGTGTTGAGTCCAAAAAGCCCATCTGGTGTTTCGATATCGTTTACCAATGCTAAGTCCGTCATTATCTGAAACCAAAAAACAAAATACAAATTATTATGACAAAAATAGACAAATAAAAACCATCAGGCATAAAATTTTAAACTTACCGATAAGATGTTAGCTCAAAGCTCGTGTAATCTCTGTAACGTACAAGTGAAGAATAATGAAATAATCTAACAATGTGTGTTATAGGTTTCGTTTATTCAGCAAAATCATGCACAGACCTGTCGGTCGATGCGCACGTGCATTTATGCTGAATGGTATCATTTTGATTGTAGTGTAAGTAAGTATAGAATGTTAAATAAATGAGACTATTTGGTGTTATAATTATTTTATTTAGGTATAAAAGTTATGACTAAAAATTACAATATCTTACTACTAACTAAAAATTATACAATAATATTTAAAGTTGAACTTAACATAGATTCACTTAACATAGACATTTATTTTAATATTTTTACATTTGCTATTAAATACCAAGAATGGAAATGTGACCCCAAGCTCTACTTGATTTTTTATCACGAGAAATAAGTCGTTTATCATCGTTACTAGAGAGAGCTATTTTGTTAACAGAACGCGTGAATATTTCATGTTTTATGCTATTAAACAATACATTCTTCCTGCGTAGTATATCTCCTGTCAACAACGTGTTTTTATAATCTAAGATATTAAGATCACGAATTACACAGGATTTTACACCTTTAGCCTTTTTTATTTCAGTTTCAGTATTTTTAATACAGTATAATTTAGAACGTAAACCTACAAATTCCATTATAATTTTTCCACCCATTTCATCTTTAAAAAGACCTGGTACTTTTTTGTTAATTATTGGCAAGTTGTGATAATTATCTTGAGAAAAATTACTAGTATCGAAATACTTCAAAAAATATTTTTTTAATTCTTGGTACAAATTTTCGGTTTGAATGTGATATATAAAACTGTCTGTATCAGTGTAACACATTTTCAACTTGTCTCCATAGAAAGGTTTAAATATAGAATAGTGAAAATCATACATATGTGATTTTGATAATTCTAGGACTGTAAATCCAATATACAATGGTTTATCCAACAGTATGCGATCAGGCTTTAATTGAATTGCAACTAAACTATCCGAAAACACTGCACAACTGTGAAAATTTGGGCTAGCGATCAATTTTTCAGCATTTTTTCGTTTTTTAGTTTTATTTTCTTCATCATTCCATATATTTACCAATTCAACTTTGACTTTTTTCCGATTATTTTCCAACGTTTTACCAAAAACACTGTTATTCAACAACTTGAAAAAGTCTTGCTCGAAAGAGGATGTTGCTTTTTGTCGCAAACTTGTATTAAGATCAATGTATTGCTTTAAGTATGAACTCTGATGAAACGTTATAGCGCGATGTATTTTTTTTAAAATCAATCCATGTTTTATACACGTTTTTAAATGTACATAGTGTATAACGTAATTAAATTTATCATATAAATTCGGAATCAACTTTTCATGTTTTCCACCCGGCGGAATATCTTTTTCAGGACAAAAAGGTAAATCATTATGTAACCGATGTAATTTTTTGGGATAAATGAGATCAACTTCTAAAATAAAGCCAAACTCAGCATCATCAGAAACGTTATTCACGTCTAGTTTATCAAGCTCAGTTTGATTGAGAAATCTGAAATTTGACAGAGGCAATGTTTGACACATACTGTATCCGTAAAGATTGTTGCAATCTATGTACATTATATACGATTCTGGTATCGAAGGGTTGTAGTTAGAAATAAATTTGTTATTTGCTTTGGCATATCTGTGTGAGGCCATAACCACACCCCCTCGTATCCCACTTTGTATCATATCTAAAATTGCAAAGTCGTCTATTAATTCTAACTCAATGCCTGTCTTATAGAGCATAGCATCGAAAGACAAACTTGGTGCGGTTATGTAAAAAGCTGGGTCTAAATTGTAGTAGTGCTTACAAGTTTTTCTAAATTTTTCGAATATGTCGGTCAACAATAATACATCAGTTTTTAAATACAAATCAGTATACTGGCCTAAATCATTAATATTAAACTGTTTCCAAATTATTTGTGCATGTTCGTAATCTTCATTTGATATATGCTCATTGTTCAAAGTACTATAAAACATTTCTCTAGGAGGTAAAGATTGTTCATTGTATCGTTCCAAGGTATTCATATACTCGTAAGGATAAACGCCTTTGCGTGTTAGAAGAGCAAATTCATTCTCGTGTGGAAAACAGCTGCGTAAATGATTAAATTCATTGGGTTTTATGGTTTTGGCTAGTTTTTCTAAGCTCGTTCCTAAAAATTTGAACGAATCTACAAATCGTAACTGAACAAACTCGTCTCTCGAAATTGGAATAAACTTTGTAAAAGAAATATAATTTTCTTTCGTTTTGGGAATTATTTTTATGCAACCAGGCGCGTCACCAAGTTTGGTTATAAATAGGTGTGCATCATATCCGGCTAAGTTATGAAGAAATAATGGCACAAATTTTGGAATTTTATACTGCAAGTTGCATATGCTATGAGCTGCCCCACGGTACTGACCAGTAAGGTGACAGTGATCTCGAACTTTATCTCCGTATATAAAATTCTGACAGATGTGACAACGAACTGAATTCTTAAAATCGATTGCATCATTGTCATTAAAAATCATTGAAACATTTCTGTTTGTCAAAATTGCATGAATGTCTCGAACATCTTGGTAGAGAGAGGAAATAAATTTATCTATACAATCAAGTCCTCGATACATAACAAATTTATTATAAGTCTGGTCAAAAGAACAAATAATTTTATATCCGAAGGCTATTGGTACATGTTTCTGTGTAGTACTAGTGTGTGTGCTGTGAGTTTTTGATTTGCATTCGTTTACATTTTGTAGCATAGTTTCAAAATCTGCATAAATTACAAAAGGTATATCTTGTTTGCGCTCATAATTTTTGAACTTAATTACCGACCCTTTTTCTGGTAGTACGGTGACAACACCGTTACAGGTGTGATTTTCGACGTCATTTTCCGTTTTAAAAAATACCAGACAAGTGTCACAAAAATAAATTCGTGAAGTATGTTTTGAAATTTGAGACCTCACTAGCCTCGATAAATTCTTAATAAGACAATAGTGTGATTTTGTATTATTTTCTATCAAAAGTAAGTGGATTGTTCTCTTATTTTTTTTATGGGTTTCCGATTTATAAAACGGTCCTGTAATAGATCTATTTTTAAAACCAAAAATAATGAAACTTAATGTTGGATTATTTTCTTCAAATATTTTAATATCGTTAAAACTCACAGGAAATGTCATGTTTTTAATATTTAACGTCTCTCGATATTTAAGATATGCTGATACTCTTTCTGGGTGACTTTTAACTGGATAGAGGGCGGCAAGTACACACCAGAGAAAACAATATTCATCTTTATTACAAATATTTAGACATGCTTTTCTTTTCTTGATAAATTGTGGCAATTCAATGTATGTGGAACCGTGCAACGGTTGATATTTATTGACATTTATTTCAATATGCAAGCAGTTAAGAAAAGTCCAACCCGAATCTTGTTCTTGAAAGTGATCAATTTTTGTTCGTATTATATCGATTATATTAGAATACAGAGTTTCAAAATCATAATTTCCATAGAGATTTATATTCTTAGTATTAAAAGATTTAATTGCTTGTTCATTATTTTTAAACAATAAAAAGTTTGAAAACAATTCAAAGTTAACTTTGACACAAATATGTTTTTTTATACATTCATCTAAAAGAAATTTTACTTTGTTTCGTATAGAATCTAAAAACACGACCATAGAATGTTCATTTGTATCTTGTGCAGCTATTCGATAAGATATAATACGACTCTGAAATGCAGATGCTACTACTTCTATACCATCGCTTTGTGTTTCACTTAGAACGTTTTGTTTATGTACTTTACTTCGTACATGACCTATCCAACACCTACTACTTACAGACGTGTTACAAACTGTACAGTATTTCATTGCGAAACAACTAACTAACTAAAAACTTGCTAATTAAGATCTTTACTATACAAGAAATCTAGGAATACTATACTCAAATAAAATAAAAATACTATTAAATACTCTAGTAATCAAAATTTTTAATATTCAAACCGAAAATTTACTTGCTACAATATAAAAAGAGCCTAAAGAAACTTTTAATTACTTAATAATAAAAAAAAAAAAAGTACTTATTTGCTGCTACAAAAGGCTAATGAAAAATATTAATTGTTGCTTGATTAAAAAGCCAAATTAATTACACAAAATTTATTAAACAAAATAAATTTAAAAAAAAATTATATTCAAACCGAAAATTTACTTGCTACAATATAAAAAAGAGCCTAAAGAAAAAAAAAATGTACTTATTAGCTACTATAAAAGTCCAATGACAAACTTTAATTGCTACTTGATTATAAAGTCAAATGAATTAAACAGAATTAATTACCTAAACGAAATTAATTAAACAAAATAATGTCTAAGTCTCACAAGAACAGTTTGATTACGTAGTGCGAGTTTGTTGGAATAGCAACCGTTACTATCAAAGACTTCCCTAAAGCAAAGCTTGAACTTTTTATACAATTATTTTCTTCTTTCCGCAAACCTAATAGTACGTTATACAAAAAAAAAAAAAAAAAAAAAAAAAAAAAAAAAAAAAAAAAAAAAAAAAAAAAAAAAAAAAAAAAAAAAACTAGTACTCTTACCTAGGCACACCGTATTAGTACAGAAGACAAATTTTATGTTGAATTAAAGTTGGTCAATACAAACGACTACCAGAATTCACCGCCTGAAATACGCTCTAACTACAAGATTTTATAACCATAACTTTTAAGTTGTTTGAATGTTAAATCTCAACGATAAAAATGATTAATAATATTATCAATTAATCTTTATCGTTGAATTTAACAGTGGTTGAACCTTCGAACAACTTAAAAGTTGTGGTTAAAAAATCTTGTAGCGCCCACCACTCGCGACAATTTTCGTCCAGTCTTAATTTTACAGATGTCAGAGCTTTTTTATATCGTACTTCAGGCGCTGTATTTTTGTAGTCGTTTGTATTGTACAATTTTAATTCACAATAAAACTCACCTTCGGTAATTCCTACTGTGCGTCTAGTCTGACCACCGCTAACCCTCATACAAAATGAAGACACATTTACGTCGGGCGTTTTCGAGTTCTTTTTTGTATTTGTATTTTCATCCTCCTTGATCAGGGCAAATATGTCCTTTTGTTGCTTGCACCTGAAAATGAAAAAATAAAAAAATATGTTTAAAATGACAACAACTTTTTTCTTAGTGATTAATACACAGAGATGAATATTTTCTTTCCGTCTACTTTGAAACTTCATGTCACTAATAAAGACAAACAGTGTAAGTACAACAAGCAATAAATACACCATTGTATTAAATATAGTACCTAATATTTATTTTTGAATGATAATAAGCTGATAATCTACGTGATGCTAAGTAGTATTCTACATAAGAAGAACCCATTTGTGGAATAAAAAACCAATAAAGTACTTATTTAAGTAATTATTACATTAATTAATACGTACCACGGATAATTCTGCTGTTCTGAATCTGGAGGTGTAAGCAGCGTCGTCGGACGCTTGGACAAGGCAGCAACGTTTTTCACTGGGGCTATCTTGCGCTTTGACGATGTCGATGGCGCTGTTTTTGACTTTGATGTCGCAAATTCTGTGTCCGATCTGAAAAAAAAAAAAAAAAAAAAAAAAAAGTTTAATAATTTTTTGAACATTAAATCAAAGTTTTTCAAATCTACAAAGAACAATACTTACTCCACTGGTGCACTCTTGCGCTTCAAGGATGAAGATGATGATGATGGTCTTTTTGTCTTGACAGGTTTCTTGTCAGACGGCTGTGGTGGCAGCGGTGCGGGCGCTGGCGCCGGTTCTTCACACTCTGAATAATATTCGATGTCCGACCTTGAAAAAAAAAAAATTAAAAATAAAAACAGAATTAGAATCTAAGAACCTCAAAGATCTTAAATCTACAAAAATGACACTCACTAACTCACATATTTAGTACAAAATCGATGAACAGTTTTCACAAGCAGCACCAAGTGACCTTCGCAGGCAGCACCAAATAGTCTTCACAGGCAGCACCAAATGACCTTCACAGGCAGCACCAAGTAGTCTTCAAGGCAGTAGAAATTGGTCTTCAATTGTAGAACCACGATGAAATGTGTGACTGTATTGCTCAATATTCCACTTGCTCGATATTTTATAGCAAATAAGGTTAATGTGTCAGCAATTTTAATTCCAATCCAAAAGGAATTATGTGCTAATCAAATAAGTACTTTGATTCCTATGTTAAGTGTGATTAGGTTCCTTATGAAATATAACTAACGATAGCTTAAAGCTTAAAGTCAAAGACTTTCAATATATTACTAGAAGCAAATGAAATTATATCAATAATTCATTATAATCATTAAATCGTTATATTTTAAATGAAATTAGCTTATATGATCATTAGAACTTTTATTATTATACCATATATTACACCCAAATAAATCATCCAGTCTAGATTGACGTTTGTAATATTAATGTTCACTCTAATAATATTTAGGTTTAATCTCTTTGTCAAATACACTCGAGTTACGGTCAAAGTGTAAAGAATATTTTTGGTGAATTGCGATTGTGACTAACGACAATATACTTAATATAAAAATCGGTTGATAAACAAAGAAGATATGCGCGAACATCCATAGAAAAAAAGACAACCTCCTCCTTTTTTGAAGTCGGTTAAAAATAAATAAGAGCATACCTTAGGTTTTGCATAGGTAAAATTAAAGTAAGATTTCTACCTAGTATTAAAAACTAAGTATAATTTCATTACGAATATTTGTTATAAAATCTTAATTAGGTACTTACATACTTACAATGTTTTATATTCATTAACTTTATCCTCAATTACTTAATTGTAAAAAGTTTCATTTCTACAATATTACTGCAACATTAGAAATCTCGTCTAATGTTTTATTTTTTTAATGTGTAAGGTAGTTTGTTTGTTTGTTCTTGATTCGGTTCAACTAGCGCAACAAAGAATTATTGTAGGACATTCCACACATCGCCATCTAGCCCCAAGCTAAGTAACTAGACTTGTGTTATGGGTGCTAGACAACGGATATACTACTTATATATTTTTTCTTTTGTAAATATATACTTATAATACATAGAAACAACCAGACCACAAACACAATATCTAAGCATAAATACATGTCTGAGGCGGGAATCGAACCCGCAACCCCGTATTTAGCAGTCCGGCATGGTGACCATTGTGCCAACTGGGTCGTCATATATTTAATAAAATTCAAACAAACTTGTAGCCTACTAATGTACTTTTTATTCCGGTATCCCCATCATGATCATTATGTTTAAAATTTATGTGGTCGAATCCGCGAGGCATGACTAGTTATTGTATAAAATAATCAACGTAGCAATACTACAACGTACTTCATCGTTTTGTTTACTTTCTGATAACTTACTTGTCGACAAAGCATTTTTGGTGTGAACGACAAATCGTGAGACCAACTTGTTATGACGAGTCGTGTTTCATATTTTTACCCGACTACGACTGTAAGAAAAGGGTTATGTTTTTAATTATAATATGAAGTCTTGTGCCTACCTAAAAGTTTATAAACTATATAAACCTGTGTAAATAAAAGTGATAAAAATATTATGTGGAAACAAAGTAAGTACCTCACAGCTATTAATACTTATGTTCGTATCCTTATTTGATTATACTTTTTACATTGATACTTTATTTCATTTTGTATCGTTTTTTTTTTTTTTTTACAAAAGGAATTAGAAAACAACGTAGAATAGATTTTATTATTCAAGTGTTTATCTCACACTTAAAAGAGGTTAAAAAAAAAAAAAAAGATTTTCACTAATAAATAACATTGAATAAAAATCAAGTAAACCTATTTATATAATAATGTTTACGCCATTTACTTACCTCCTTTTTTATTTTTACAGGTACCAATGGATTCATCCTAAATAAATAGGAATACCTACAGCAGTATCTTCATAACTTGATGACATTTTAAGTACTTACCTACATTAAAACGAACGGTAAGTACCTTATTTAATTAGATTCTTGTTTAAGGTAGGTAAAGAAATCCTAGTTGAATTCATTATATTTTTCGGTCAATACATTTAATTCTGAAATTAATCTATTACTAGTTCGGGATCTAAGGAATGAATCACTAACTGCGAAAATAGATAAAATAATAAATAAATAAATATTGGAGGACATTCCACACATCGCCATCTAGCCTCAAACTAAGTAACTAGACTTGTATGTGCTAGACAACGGATATACTACTTGTATACTTTTCTTTTGTAAATATATACTTATTATACATAGAAACAAACAGACCACAGACAAATATCTAAACATAAATACTTGTCTGAGGCGGGAATCGAACCTGCAACCATATGTTTGACAGTCCGGCATTGTGACCATTGTGCCAACTGGGTCGTCAAGATAGTTCACGTTTAAGATAATAATATGAGGAAGAGTTATACTGATTTCTTTGAAGTTTTCTAATTTTACTAGTGTTTATGTGTTATGAATTTTTAAAGTCCCTAAACTTCTCTAACTTTGTAAATTTGGCTGACGTGGTTTTGATAATTATAATATTTTATATAATGTCTTTTTGAATTAGTTTCATTCAAGGTCAAATTTATAAATTAGGTATATACCTTCCAGCTTAGGTTTTTTTAATAACACCTGTATCATATTAAACATAACATAAATGTTCTTTGTTTCAGATTTCCTGTATGCAGAATGATACCATTCATTTCTATTTTAGTAAGACAGAAACACTAAATAATTAAAAATCTGATCATTGTTGTAAAGTTAATAAAAATGTTTTTGGATAAATTTTCATTACTTACACACCTGTTATAATAATAATTCGAACATTCGTTTGGTATTGTTTATTTAAAATACACTCACTAATTAAATAATTGTCATGTCTAAGATGTGGTTAAAAGCTTAAAGTCACACAATATTTTTTTTTATACCTGCATTGAAATATAATTGAGTGCAAAGTATAAGGTCATACGTCATTAAGTTAGGTAGGTAATATGAGTTCGATCATAGAACACAATAGCTTTCTGTGATACGACGAGTTAGTTTCTTAACCGTAGATAATAATATGTAGGTATGATTAGCGTTTACTAACGAACATGTCATTTCTTTGAGAGTAATGCTTTGGAAAAAGACGATACTGTTCGTACGTATGATAAACCCTACGGGTTATGCATTTTTCCTAAAAGATATTGTCTGTTCTACTCCACTTGGAGATTGAGCGAAATGAAGCGGACGAACGTCCGCTGAATAAGCGGAAATCTCCAAGTGGAGTAGAACAGACAATATCTTACTACTAACGGATTTTGATGCAGTTTTTTTAATAGATCGAGTGATTCAAGAGGAAGGTTTATATGTATAATACATGCACAATATAGCCGTGCGAAGCCGGGACGGGTGGCTAGTCATTATAGACTATGTAGTGATGTAATGAGATCGGTGTTGTAAGGTACGTATTATCTACGGGTTGTTGGTCTCGAATGAGTCAGCGTGAATGTTAATGCATTCGTGTATCGTATTCCGTCAAATGTAATCGAAGCCTCGGCTCGGGCGGCGCGGCACCATCCATCACGCGATATTTCCTTACCGCTTCTTTTAAATGGAACATCTATCAATGCAAATTCATATTTGTTCGAACTCCGTCATTACGTTAGGTAAATGTAAACTGTCTCGGTTGAGCGATGTTGTTTTGTTTCCATTACTTTATTAGGGGATCGGAAAAAAATGAATTCGGCATCGCGATCGCTTTCACTTGTCAATATTGTTTTACCTACGAACTAAGAAATAAAGGAATGGATTGAGTTTCTTGTGGTTTCTTCTCATTGGATCACGTTCCGAAACCATACATAACCTAACTAAGTTTTTGACTTGCAGAACAAAAAATAAATTAGTTTAAGACCTTAAACATGATGAACCAACTGTCAAAATGTCAAAATGATTTAAGAATTTGTGGTTTTGACGTGACAACGTCTTATAAATTGGTTTGCCGGGTGACACTTCAAGAAACTGCGTTACGCTCCGCTCACGTTATGCGCTCACAATGAGAGCGAGTGAGAGGCACGCGGGCATGGTTAGCCCGCCTAAGAGCGAGAGAGACAGACATAAAAAGTGAAAGGCACGCGTCCCTTCCACTCGAGCACAGTTGTTGTCACGTAAAACTTTCGCCCGTATACCGACTTTACAGGCAACCAGTTTTTTTGAAATATAAATTAATTTCAGAATACCCGTTAAATGCAGTTAGAATTTAGCTAAAGTGTCATGCAATCCGCCCTAAGCCTAGACAAAAATATGAATAAAATAAACTAAATTTTTAATATTGATTATTTTAAAAATGGCAGAGCAAATACAGTTTAGTATGTAGGCACTATGGTACCAATAATCCACCCAAGCTTGATGAAGGGGTGGCTGTTTACGACGTTTTGTTGCGAACTTATCGCTTTAGACGATAATAAATCGCTGATGATGCTAAATTTATGAGAGTTAATACATTTTTATGGGGTAGGACGGCGATGATGCATAAAATGTTCTGTTTTTATTAATATTAGGCATATTAGTCGAGGCAAATTATAATGACAAATGACAGGTCTTAGAAATTTCCTACTTCTAAACTAAAACTAGTAATTTCATACTTTTAAGCATTCCATACCTGAAAAGGTAAAAAAAGGAAACCTTATAAGATCACTCTCTTGTTTGTCTGTCTGTCCGTGTGTCACCGCCGATTTTCTCAGGAACGGGTAGACCTAGCAAGTTGATTTAACTTCATTGTCAAATACCTACTAGTATACATTTCTTCATCTTCTTTTTTGAATAACACTGAACCAAGTTCTCAGTCAAATATAACAAGATTATCTGCTGCCCGAGATATTTAGTACATTGTATTGGAGCCAATTAATTACAAACAAACAAAAAAATCTTTCCTCTTTTTAATATTTGTGTAGAATAACTATTACTATACTGTTTAATCTTTTGATTCCAAGATTTCGTACCATTTAGGCTGTAGGTATGGACGAGTCCATCTAATAGTGTAAGCTACAAACCAAAGCAAAGAACAAAGAACTTATTTATGTAGGTATACAAACTAAACGCGCATTCTAAATTTTTACCTTTCCTTTTACCTTTGATAAACTTAATCTACCTATCTAACTTAATTTAATATGTAAATATTCTGAAGTATAACATTATATGGTATTTCGTATCCATTATGGCAACGTAAATAGGTTGTGGTGTAAGCATTTTATCGTCGTTAATATGATACGAGGATGTGTTGGCGAGCCATAGACTGGCTATATTTACGTCAAGTGGTAGAGTCAAGAGCTCTAAAGTTTTGTTCACAAAGTTTCTTGTTTAAATTAAACTATAAATTGTGTTAAGGTAAAGTTAGGTAAATTCGGTAGGTAAGTATATTTATTTCGTCTATTGAGGTCAACTCTAACGAATGAGGAAGCATCGTAAAAATAATTAGGTTTCTTACGACAGGTAGTGAAAGTTTTGTTGACGTCTCTAAAAGTTTATTCGGTTATACAATTAGTGAGTTCGTTTCGGTTAATTAACGAGTAAAACATCATTTTAAATAAATTATATAGACATTGCTTACGGTGCCATCTAGCCCCAAGCTAGCAACTAGGCTTGTGTTACGGTGACCAGGTAACGGGTGTAATTCCGTTAAACCATTTTTTTTTGGAAATAAATACTTAACATCATACCACATCACACGTTTGTTTACAGAAATAAATATGTTTACACATGTATTTGCTGCGGGAATCAAACCCTAACTTTCTGTGTCGCAAATGAGAGTCCGATAGGTCCTCATTTAGTTTAAAGATAAGTTTGTTTAGTTTTGTTATTTCTTGAAGAAAAGTATAAAAGTCTGTCCTTTTTGCTATTACAAGGAATTTCTTGTAAGACGAAAACAGCTATTGAGAACTGCGAGTATATCCCTGCCTGTAGTATTACGTCAAATGACTAAACAAATATTATGAATATTCGTGAGTATTTGTCACCGTAAGTGATATGAAGTCGACCTTAGAGGAAGTGGATCTGCCTGGGGAGCTCATTATAAAGCGCTAAGCCGGGATCATTGCAGGCTTCCACTTAACGCAAACAAGCAAGGATTACAACGGAAGTGAAGGGTCCGTCCCTAGGTACAGATCTTTATCAGACATCTTGGAATGTGAGCACTGTTTTATGTGTTGCATTAACGTTACCTACGCAGTAAAGTGTTGCTTTATATCCGAAGGGGACCCGAGGGACGAGCGGTTGGCACTAATTTGAATAACGTATAGAAATCTTTGAGTTATGGAGTCAATTGAGACAGTGTGTTTTACTTAGGGCTCCGTGCACGAAATTACAGCATACAGGGTTATTGGCAATTATACTAAGAAGCCGTTGAGGGCTACTTCTGTACACCTTAACAAACAACTTTTGTTCTATGACTTTAGGACTGAAAATTTTGAGGTTATGTAAATTCGAAAAACAGCTGATTTTATAAAAAAAAGTCATTCAGACTAAGATCAGTAGATAAAACTTAAAAAATAAGTAAAATTTTAAAGTTTGTGACCTCTCCGTGCAAGAAACAGCTGATTTTCTAGTAAATCTAACCTCAAAATTTCAAAAAAATGTTGGAATTCAAAAATAAAATGTTGGATAGGTGCACAGAAGTAGCCCTCAACGGCTTGCTAGTATAATTTCCAATAACCCTGTATATTCTCAGTCTAATTTATCTTTTAGTTATGTAGAGAGTTGATTCCTCGAGCTGTTGCAGCTTAAGTACATACATAAACACAGAATGCACGTATTCGTGAAATAATTACAGCGAATGCTTAGCAATGGAAGCGCATGTGGGGCGCTGGTGGTGGTGACAAAACGCGCGTGACGTGTTGACATATGCAAAATTACATTACGCCCTGGGTGTACTTCGCTCAGCCAACGTTTGCTTTCAAGCCACATCAAAATATACTCTTTTGATACAATATTTATGATGGTGGGTGATGTTTCTTCTTACAGTAGGTAAGATAAAGAAATATAAAATAATTTGCTGCTGTTTTATGGGCAAAATTTTGATTGGTAGATAGTTCGATTAGAGTTAAGTATACAATTTATATAGAGTTAGTAGGTTTAGTTTAGTTTAAGGGGCTGTTTCCGCAGCCCCGTAAAACGTTTGCTTTCAAGCCACATCAAAATTTACTCGTTTGATACAATATTTATGATGGTTTGTGATATTTCTTCTTACAGTAGGTAAAAGATAAAGAAATATAAAATAATCTGCTGCTGTTTTATGGGCAAAATTTTGATTGGTCGATGATTCGATTAGAGTCAAGTATTTATTTAGAGTTAGTAGGTACTGAAACTTTATTCTTCCCGAAAATTATTAGCGGTGTTATTTATATTTATTATAACATCATCTTTACTCGAGACGGAAAAGATTTACAAAAAATACAAACAACCCAGAGTAATAGGTAGATGAAGTAAATTTACCTTTATTTATGAAGGGAAAGCGAGTATATAACCAGAGATCTTTTACAACATTATGAAGAGTCGGATGCACATTATAGGGGTATGAGCTCGTTGAAACTTTTTATTCAATAAAGACTTAAGCGATGAGACCGAACAGCTGCCGGTAAATTATAGGTCAGTGGCCAGCTAGTTGAAAATCATAAAACATAATTGAATTTAAACAAAAAGTATTCCAATCCATCTTCAATATCTCTCAAAATTTTGATTTAGTAATTTATCTCTATATCTATATTGTATTCTTAACTTAAAATTATGAAAATATTATTATATTTTTTTAAGAAAAACATTACCCTCCAGTGGTCAGGTAATAAAAGGAAAATTAAATGCCTAATGACGTGGTAAAGGAATAATACTCGTCAACAAATATAAACAAATAGTCCATTGAAAAGTTACATTTGTGGTTGCATTTGTCAGAGGACGCAATTTTATTTTTTAGATAGCAAGAGGGGGTTAGTCTAAGCTTAAATCCAAGTTTGAGGGATTGTAGCTCTTGTCCCACGGCCGCCATCTTGGAAAAAGGGATTTAAATGGTTTTTATGGTTTATCTGACAAACTATAGGCCTCACAAAAAATATTATTTAACATTTTTTGTTGCAAATAAGATTGTCTACAACTTTTACAAAGCATTTTTTAGTCGTAAACCAAAAATAAAAAAGTTATAAGCGAAAATCCATTTCTCAGATTCCTTAGCTCTTTTTACGGTCCTATATGGCTGAAAGCTTGAAACTTGGCATACAGGTAGCTTTTACATAGATAATAAGATATAGATGTAGAAACAAGTCGTATGGCGACTGGTTCCCCCTTTTCCCCCCCTTTTGTGTGCCAATTTAGAGGTTTTTTGCATTTTTTATAAAAACTGTTAAAGCTATAACCAAACTGTCAATGAAATATATGATCTTCATCAAATTCACTACAATATTTACCTCAGAAGTATGAAGATCGGACTCATAGTTTAAAAGCTGTAAAGTGATTTTTACGCCCCGTCGACCCTGTTTTGTATCAGCCTTACAGTTTTATTATTTTTTTATAAAAACAGTTAAAGCTATAACAAAACTGTTAATGACCGATAAGTTCTTCATTAAATTGTCTACAATAATTGTCTGAAAAGTATGTTGATAGGACTTATAATTTTCAAAATATGCTTACTTTTCTTTTTCTGAAAATTAACACAAAAAGGAAAACATCGAAAAAGCGCATGTAATCATTTTTATGGGTTTTTAGACCCTCCGAGAGTAGTCTATATTTGAGTTTACATCCCAAAAAAACCCTGGGCTACTCCCATAGTGCTACGAAATCAGTATTCTTAGTAAAAATAAAAACTCAAATTTCCATGGATTTTCGCATATAACTTTTTGTTGTTTGTTCTACGACTAAAAGTTACTTAACAAAAGTTGTAGATAATCATATTTGCAACAAAAAATGTTAAGTAATATTTTTTGTGAGACCTATAGTTTGTCAGATAAACCATAAAAACCTTTTTCCATTTTTCCCTACCCTTTTTCCAAGATGGCGGCGGTGGGACAAGGGCTACAATCCCTCAAACTTGGATTTAAGCTTAGACTAACCCCCTCTTGATATCTATAAAATAAAATTGCGTCCTCTGACAAATGCACGCTAAGCCCAAAAAAATGTAACATTTCAATGAACTAAAAACAAAATACATGACACCTTTGCGTGAGTATCTACCCTTTCTTCAATGCCCCTGTTCTCAGCTCCAAAACAAAAGTGTTATAAGAGGAAAGGGTACCGGGGGCTCTTTCCATACAAACAATTACAAACGTAGTCGACTGTTTTCTCCCTGGATAATGACACTAGAGCAAATATTTTTGGTGCACAAAACTTATAACTGCCAAAAAAAAACAAAGAATAGGGGCATGGTCCCCTATTCTTTGTTTTTTTTTATTCTTTGTTTTTTTAATCTTTATTTCTATGATAATTAGAAAATGAAAAAAACCAAAACATAGGGGCATAGTCAAGGCAGTTATAGGTTTTATGGCACAAAAATATTTATGTTAGTGTCATTATCCAGGGAGAAAACAGTCGACTACGTTTGTATGGACAGAGCGCAGGTACCATTTCACCTTAAGGAGATTACATCAAAAGAAAATTGACTTTGTTTCGGATTTCCAAAACCATTTACCGCAACTGTTATTATCATGTTCGTGAACGAATAAACCGATATTGCCTTTCCCATTATAATGCAGTAGATTAACATGATTGTGCATCATAATTGTAGGGATAACGTTATGTTTAAATCAGATTTACACCGAATATTTTGTATTCACGGAGCGGAGGGCGACAGTCAAATAATACGATTGATTACTAGCAATTTGTTTGCTTGCTACATCCGCAATACGACGGACATATTCAATCATTGATTTCACGTGCAATTTACCGAACTTCGATAATGGAATATTATTTTGATGTAAATTTACCTGTATTCCTCCAAAGGGTATTGTGCATAGTACAGCATTTGCACGGAATGTTAAATAATGTTTTGATGAAAAACGAAACTCTTAATTCTATGACTATGTAAAATTTATTGGTATTTGGCTTAAATCGAAGTAGGTGTTATGCGTAGTTGGTATTTTGCGTAAGTGGTATTTTGTGAGTCATGCGTTTTGCATATAGTTGGTGTTATGCGTCTAAAGGGTTCATGTCCATATTATATTATTTTTTATTCGCATAATGTTATGTATTAATTTAAAATGATATTTTATATTGTTTGATGAATTTGATTTAATATAATGAACTGTATAAGTTATCTTTACAAATATTATAAAGCTGAAGAGTTTGTTTGTTTGTTTTAACGCGCTAATCTCACGAAAGAATTTTTCAATTCGAACCAGTAGTGCCTGAGATTAGCGCGTTCAAACAAACAAACTCTTCAGCTTTATAATATTAGTACTATAGATAATGTATCTACTCACAAATATTCGCATGTCTGAGGATCCGACGAAGTACGCCTCCTATATATATCTAACTTAGTAACTAACTATGTAGGTAAGTATCTACTTACAATAAATGTTTTCTATTTCAAGGGTAATTAATTGGACCTTACGTCTTCTCTGAAACATGAACTACAATGATCAATTACAATATATTACTACTACACCTATTATAGTAGGTATGTGATCACATGTTTTATCAGTGTCAGTAGATATTACTGGTTAGTATTTAATACTAATCTAAATTACTACCGTGTATTCCCATGTTGTATATCCGACACAACATGCTGTAGTAACTTATAATTTGAGCTTGTATAATCATCAGATATTATACCTACATCTATATACTAATATTATAGCTGCACCCTGCGGTTTCACCCGCATAAGTCCCGATCCCGTGGAAATATCAAAATAAAAAGTATGGGAATATCGGGACAAAAAGTAGCCTATAGCCTTCCTCGATAAATTGCTATCCAACACAAAAAGATTTTTTAAATTCGAACCAGCAGTTCCTGAGATTAGCGCGTTGAAACAAACAAACAAAGAAACTCTTCAACTTTATAATATACTAGCGACCCGCCCCGGCTTCGCATGGCAATATTATGCATGCATTATACATATAAACCTTCCTCTTGAATCACTCTATCTATTAAAAAAACTGCATCAAAATCCGTTGCGTAGTTTTAAAGATTTAAGCAGTCAAAGGGAAATAGGGACAGAAAAAGCGACTTTGTTTTATACTATGTAGTGAAGTGAAGTATAGATAAAATTAAAGAGTTTGTTTGATCGTGCATAATTTCAGGAACTACTGGTTCGATTTTTGTGATGGATAGTCCATTTATCGAGGAAGGATATGGATTAAATAAAACAAAAAAAAAGTTTTTTTTTCTTATAGAAAGAAAAGCATTTATTGAGTCCAAACACATTAAGGAAGATATGAATATGAAAATTAATTACATAAAAAACCAAAAAGAGACAAAGAAAAAAACAACATAAATGAGGAGTCGTGTGCTAACCCAAATGGGTCTACCTCAGCCAAAAACTGCAGCCAAGCATGCTTATAGCGCTGGTCTTCCGGCCAGACCCATCTAGCTAGAGTTTAAATAGCGCCTTATCTACGTGTATCGATTCAAACAATTACGAAGAAATAAACACACAAAATTGAACCACGATTTGAAGCATCAAACAAGAAAACATCATAAATTTTCCAATCGATTACCATATCGTGGAAGTTTAACACTTTTCTGCGTAATGGAGTGTAAATCATGAATGTAAAGATAAGTTGCGTACAATTCAATCAGCCGGCATCCGCTCAAAGTTGCCCCTCATTGCCAACTTAGTTGGACTGTTTCTTTAATCGAGTTCGCGTAACTTTATAAAATGCGCCCGTGTGCCCGGTTTATGTTTTCAACGCTGGTTAAGAGCTTTCCAAGAGTGTTTGTTACGCTAAACAAGGTTATCTAGTTGACGATCAGATTTTAAAGTTTTTTTTTAATACAAAACAAGTGCAAGAAAGTAGCATCATTATTCCGACGGTTCAGGTTCAGCAGCAATAGCATCCTGAAGATGTTTGAGTCAAGGTACGATGGCCCTTTTCACAAACACTGGACTGCAATCTTGTTGGGAGGGGAGAGAGCGGTGTTCGGCTTAGTGTACGTGTGTGTTGTGTAGTCCTAAGATGATTAATGTTATTTTTTGTGTGATTTATTTTTGTACTTACCTATCTAATTTAATTTTTATTTCTTGTTTATTAATGTATATGGAATTATATTCTGAAATAAATGATTTAACAATAATAACGAATGACGTGTCAAAAAAAAGGCCAAGTGCGAGTCGGACTCGCACACGAAGCCTTCCGTACCATGTTGTGTTTCTGGTTTTAGTATTTGTTGTTATAGCGGCAACATAAATACGTAATCTTTGAAAATTTTAACTATCTAGCTATCACGGTTCATGAGATACATGACGTCAGACAGACGGACGGACAGACGGACAGTGAATTGTTAGTGTGGATTCCATTTTTATCCTTTGGGTACGGAACCTTAAAAACAAAAAAAAATTACATCGCTTGGAAAAAAAACGTGTGGCACTCGGGGACTGCCGCGGTAAAGCTATTGCATCGTGCAAGCTTCGTACAGTCATACCATATACATACACGTTAAGCGAACGCTCGGCCGAGCTACATGGTAGGCGGAGTGGGGGGTGTTAGGTTTTATTTTCGTTACGGAATTTCTTGATTCGGTCGCCGCGCTCAAAGTCCGCGATAAAAGCTATGCAATAGCTTAAAAATGCTTGACTGTACCTGTCGGTTTACTGACGATAATTTTACGTGATAACGTCATAAAAAACATTTATAGTAACCATAGCAACGATAATACTTTACTATGGTTACCTTGTCAATAACGTTGCTATGGTTACTTTACTTGTCAATAACATGACGCATGACGTCACACTTTTTTGTGAGTGCAGGTGTTCATCGATTTATAGACGTTATCACGTCAAAATTATTGTCCGTAAACAGACTTTACAGTCAACCAGTTTTTGTTTTACAATCTTCAGTCCAGACGATGTTATTTTTTTTTGTTATAAGGAAAGTTTACCCAGAAGACCGTAACATAAAACAGATTGTAATGGTACGAAACCATACGTATTGGTTTAAACTGTAATAAAAGTAAGTATCAATTATCGCATATAATTGCGATATTTGTATTAAAATTGCATTATTCCGTATTAAAATGTCAGTAAATTAACTGTTTCGCAATAATATTAAGTGGTTTACAGTCACGAAATGCAAGAGTATAGCGAAACTCATTACAAACGACAGATTGAACTGGAGTTCGGTCGCAAATGGATTGTATGCGGTGATGTCCAACAATTTCTTTATTTACATTTACATCGTACAGGAATCACGTCATCTGAAATGTTGATTGCATCGTCATAATAATTTAAATTCTGATACAAAATTTGGAACTACATTGTTATGAGAAAGTTACTGAAGTTGCAGCTCTGAATATTATTAAGAGGAAAGGGTACCGAGGCCCTCTCCATACAATCGTAGTCGACTGTTTCCTCCCTAGATAATGACAACTGCCATGACTACGCCCATATGTCTCGATTTTTTTTTCATATTCTAATTATTATAGAAGGACGAGTTAAAAAAACAAATTAGGTATTTATAAAAAATAAGACACATGGTCATGGTCATATTTTTGTTGTTTCCAGGGAGGAAACAGTCGGTCTCGAGAAAACTTCGTTTATATGGAGAGAGCGCCGGGAGAGTACCCTTTCCTCTTAACTAGCTTCTCACCGCGGTTTCGCCCGCCATTTTACTATCTTAGGGGTGGAATTAAAAAAACCCCTTTCTTAGTAGATACTTACACTTCTCATTTGTGCAGTAATCAAGTCTTCCAAATTCTTATGAATTAAACTATGAGAAATAAGGCAAATGGGATTCGGCAATATCTGCCCAAACTGTTACTAATATTAAACAACCATTACCCTAGTTCTTTTAGTCTGAGCCATTACCACAAAACGTGCATATAAACAAAAAATATAATTCGATGTTTGAAACCATGATATTTTGTCTCTCTACCATAGACGAACAATAGATATGGGCAAAGACTACACATACAAAACAGGGTAGGTATATCGGCTGCACAATTGCAGACCCACCGTAGAGTTTCAAAACGGCTGCAAAATGTTTTTAACACAAGCAAGATTCTAGGCACCTGCTTTAGTTGAAGTTTAAAAGACTTTAACTCAACAATTTATCAAACAAAAATTATTAGAATGAAAACATCCCAATAATAGTAATTTTAGAACTCTACGGTAGGTCTGCAATTATGCTGCCGACCGTACGTGCATTTTAGTAACGCTGTCACTTCAAAATCTAAAGATATTTACAAAAAATTTACTATAGTTAAATGCGTTTTAGCTTAGTTGATTATCATTTTGTGCCCAAAATAGTAAAATTAAACTCTTAAATTATGCTCTAAATTATAAATACAGTATGGGTCATAAGTAAATGATCAGTTGGCTACAATAATACTATCAACAAGTATTGGAGTTACGACCTTCTTCTAATAGACGTTACACACAAACTTAAATACTTGAATAAAAAGTACTCAGTGTGATTATTATGTTCAATATGTTAGCTATGTCTTTAGTTGGCCGAGTAGTATAAGCCGCCACCCGCTACACCAAACGAC
The DNA here is from genome assembly GCA_907269075.1 of Idaea aversata. Taxonomy (NCBI): domain Eukaryota; kingdom Metazoa; phylum Arthropoda; class Insecta; order Lepidoptera; family Geometridae; genus Idaea; species Idaea aversata. The sequence goes on from OU026100.1 coordinate 6,848,270, forward strand.
GTGGGTTCGATCCACAGGTTACGTTGTTATAATGTTCAAATAGTGCTGCACAGGATTGTAAACGTTACGGTGGGCAGATACTTTTGACCGTGGATTGTACCTATAATTAAAATGGTATGAATTAAATCATCCGATCCAAACAAACGTATGTGAGAGACATTCCAACATTACTACTACCAACATCGTCCGACGAAGATAGTCCTTATTCAGAGGACGAAGCCCGTCAATAACCGACTGACTGCCGAATCCAAACTCGGTTAGATTTGTCGTATGTCTGCTTGTTAATTTTGGTGTTTAAAGAAATTTTATCTTTATTTCACAACCGGTAACAGCCGAAAATGCAACGGTAGCAGTGCATAAAGATGATTGTCGTACGAATAGATCCGATCCGAAATTGGCGGATATTTCGAATTTGATGTAAGTCTCCGTACTAACACTGTTCGTCTATGCCTCTACCAGAAATACTATGAGATATTACTTTCTTCAAAATAAATTCTTGTTTTTCTTAGTCGATCAGGTTTGATTCCCGGCTAAGATATACAAGAGATTTTATGGAAGAACATTGCCTTTTGATAGGTACCTAATCAAATAAAATAAAGCAGAATAACCAGTCAAAAGTCGTAAGTTTTTTTTCTCTCTAAAAAGTACTTAAGTGTCGTAGCAACTTAATGGACCATCCAATATTATAATCATTATTATCTTCACGCTCTATTTGAACGCTTTCACAAATCACTGGTGAGATAAACGGAAAATCTATTATGATCCCGTATTATTGTTAATGAACTGAAGCTTTTACAGCAAGTGAAATATCTACGTATTTACAGTATTTTATAGACACTTACTCGTTATAAAGTAATTGCTTTCTTTGTAATTGATAGTAGGAATATGGTATCCGGGAAGAATTGTGAGTACAGTCGTCGGCGATATGGCGATACGCGACCACAAAACGGCTTACTGACTGCAGTCGTATCTCAACCGTGGCTTTGCGAGACAAAAACAAATGGAAGTATTACCGGAGACAATCTACATTTAAATGGATCTTTTTCCTCAATTCGTGCCGAGTTTGGTGATAGGTATCACAGTCCCCGATTTATTTTGGGAACATTTACATTTCGTCGCTTTTTTTATACCAACGCAGTTGTTGCAACCTGATTCGTCAACTTGTCATCGGTCCTTTTATCCATTATCCTTTGACATTTCGTTTTATTTGCCTTAAATTTGTAAGTCCAATTGTAAGCAACGGATATTTTTTACTTTTTTCGAGAATAAATTAGCTTTGCTAGTTCATTCGGGTCACTACTGAAGTCAGGCGCGTAAAAAAATCTTTAGGATTTATAAAAAATAAAAAAAATGTTTCATCTACGGTAGATTTAACATTTTTTTTATTTTTTAACCGACTTCAAAAAAGGAGGAGGTTCTCAATTCGTCTGTATGTTTTTTTTTTTTTTTGTGTGTATGTTACGCGATCATTCGAAAACGGCTCAACCGATTGAGATAATTCTTTTTGTGTTCGAAAGGTGACACCTCAGGAGTGGTCCCATAAAATTTTGGTGAGGATCTGATGAGAATCTTCGGAGTGATGAACAGAATTGCACCTCGAGAGTGCAGCAAATTGCTCAGTTTTCGATTTCCACCAGTACAATTGGCCCATAAACGAATAGTTACCGATAAATGGAATATCTGAAACCACCTTCTCATCAGAAAACTCTTTAATCAGTTACGATTACAGGTTACAATTTAAAGAATTTAGTCGAATTTAGTCACCGGACTGGGTTTGAATGAATGTTGATAGAGAACCCTATCCTAAATGAAGTTCTGATGAGGATCTTCGAAGTGATGAACAGAATTGCACCTCGAGAGTGCAGCAAATTGCTCAGTTTTCAATTTCCACCAGTACAATTGGCCCATAAACGAATAGTTCCCAATAAATGGAATATCTGAAACCACCTTCTCATCAGAAAACTCTTCAATCGGTTACAATTACAGGTTACAATTTGAATAAAATATTCGCTTTTGCCTCGCCGGACTGGGTTTAAATGAATTTTGATAGAGAACCCTATCCTAAATGAAGATCTGATGATGATCTACGGAGTGATGAACAGATCTGCACAGCGAGATTCAACAAATTGCTGTTTTCCATTTCCACTAATAGAAGTGGCCCATACACAAATAGGTACCGATGAATGGAGCATCTGAAAACACCTTCTTATCACCAAACTCTTCAATGGGTTATGATTAGGTACAGGTTGCAATTTGAAGAAACAGTCGCTTTCGCCTCATGGAGTAGAATTTTCAGTGACAGTGGCACTAAAAATGGTTAAATAAAAAATAAATTAAAATTTTAAAAACCGACTTCAAAAAAACCTGAAACTAAAATTAAAAAACCTGAAAAGAAAAACAAAAAAGTGAAAAATAATCCATTTCGGGTCACTAAGACAGCTGATAACTTAAACATAAGTACTTACTTGGAAGTCGGACTGGGTGACACCATGTTTTCTTTATACCTCTCAACATTCAATCTAACCCAGTCCGACTTCCAAGTAAGTGCTTATGTTTAAGTTATCAGCTGTCTTAGTGACCCGAAATGGATTATTTTTCACTTTTTTGTTTTTCTTTTCAGGTTTTTTAATTTTAGATTCAGGTTTTTTTGAAGTCGGTTTTTAAAATTTTAATTTTTTTTTTTTATAAAATTTTTGTTAGGTAACCTAACATGTAATTAGCAGTAGGATACGTATTTAACTTATCGGGATAACATTTATTTTAGCACTAGTTGGATATTTAGTTGGATCTTATCGCACGCGTGTATAATACGTTGCATTTTGAGCCTAAAAGCGGTTTAATAAAAACAATATTTGAATATTTTAAAAAACAATTTATTTTTGAAAAAAAAAAAGGAATTAGAATTCATGTCTTAATTTTTTTTGGTAAACGTTTAAATTGTACCCTCTATAAGACAGTTTTAATGATAATACTTATACCACCTTAAATATTTACGTATATTATAAACGTGACGGTCTAAGAAATCTGATCTTGAGCGGGTTGCCATTAGCACAATCTCACGAGCGTTATTAATTATTCCGATGTGAATGGAGGTCTGACAAAAGGCATTATCGTGGAGATAATGAGAAGCGCAGTTCCACTGGAAGATTTCCGCCGTCAGTTGTGGTTGCGATCATCGTTTTAAGACAAGAAATGAGCCACAGACCCCGTATAGTTACAAACTGTATCTAAACTGTTTGAGCACAGAGATTACTTAGTTTCCTTTTTGGTCAGTCGAGGAGCTTGAGCGGAAACTGCTGGCTTCACTACATTTGAATATTAGATACTCCTACCACTGGTTACCACTACACCATCTTTATAAAATAAACTGTCCTGTTAGATTTAAATAATAAGGTTTTAAATTTTTTATCAAAAAATAACGTTAAAATTTGTGACCCTTATTTTTAATTAAAATAAAAGGTTTATAATTTGATAGATTTTTTGTTCATACCCAAGAAAGGAAAGCCAACAAGGTCTCATACATAAAACATTTCAGTCGTAATCTTATTCCTCTACAGACGACGACGTTTAGAATATTTTAATGCATGTAATAAGGCCTAAGATGAAATTAAGTTGCAATTTTCACATTTCCAGGTACTTTACCCAAATTATAACTCTACTGAGCACAATTTAAGCTTATTTGATTTCGGCAAATGAAGAGCCGTCACTGTAAACATGATTTGTTTAACGAAAAGAAATTCTCATGTAAATTATTATGAGTGATTCAATTTGCGCTTGAAAAGTCCAAAAATTACGGCACTCACAGTCCGTCCAAATCTTTGCGATTCGCAATACAAACACGAAATACAAAATTGTGTGACGAATTAATATTTTGGAATCTTTTGCGCAAACAGTGTTCCTCGTCATGTCCTCGTAATAATTATTTGAACGTGCAATTAACATCGGTTTGTACTTGAATTGATAATTTGATTTGGGCGAGGGTGGTCGCGGCGTAGAGGGCGGGCAGTCAGTAAACAAGGCGGGTTACATACGAGTTGTAGTTTCAAGAGTTGTACTCATTAACCATCAGACGTGAATCGATAGACCGTGGACGAAGCGTCAAGTGTAGCTAGCAGGGATTTACCGCTCCCGATGCAAGACTAACCAACGGATTTAGAATTGTACTTAGTACCTAGGACTAGATCAATAGCCAACATTTTTGGTGGTGTTAAGATCTGCCTTTTGTAATGGAGTGGGAAATTGGGGTTTGCGCTGTATTCTTTTATCGTGCCTGTGAAGTTTTTATTTAAACAATGTACTTTTACTTGCTAGGCAGGCGGGTGCCAAACGATGCCGATAAGGCACTATGGGTATTAAACTTTGCTAGCCTTTAGTTGGTAAATTAGCGCATATTTTCACATTCTGCATTCATACAATTCTTTAGTTTACCAATTCGGAATAGGCGTTTGACGTTACGGCAGAAGGTTACTGTCAATAGGTATGATCCTATTTTTATCCCGGATTTATTTCCAATAAACCAAATTTCCCCAATATATTCCTCGCTTTGATCGAAAACACATATACCTTATATAAAACGACATGAAATAGTGAAAGTTTGTACCGGTTTTGTGTCAAAATAATAAATTGGTTGTGTTATTGTGGACTAGGTATTATTACGTCGTAAAATAAAATGTTACATGTTACGACCACTGTGAGAGACTATGTTTATGAATTTTAACTTTATATGAGCTTTTGAAAGCGTGTTAGAAGCTACTAAATAAATATATATTGTTCAAAGTAGCGGGAGAATGCAGGAGATATTTTGTTGGAAGACAAAACTTAAGTGATTAAGTTTATTAATTCATAATGTGATTATTAAATATTTTTGGAAAACATTGTACACTTTTCGATTTCATGTTATTCCTATTTCTATCTCTGTTGTTGCTCTTAAGTAACTTGGTCTGTAGGGCATAAATATACTCTATAAAGCACACCTATCATACTTTTTCTAGAAACGTTATTTTCTTTCGTTGAAAAGCTGAGGGAACATTCGAAGCAAGTTAAATTAGTTCGAATTGCAATCTGACATTTTTCCGGCTGCGAAAAGAAAATTAATAGTTTCAGTTGAGAGGCAAAGCGTTATGAAGTTAGAGAACTCTATTAAAGATTACACCTAGACGGAGTTAAGGAAAGGAAACGAACTCTGTTCGGACCGAAATAATTGGCTGACAGACTTATTATGTTAATTTGAATTTTCTTTTGAAATTATAACTTTTTCTTAAATTTTACAGGCAAAGTTTTCATAATTCTAACGATGCATGTAGTGATTGACAATTCCATAATTTTTAACCAACTTAAAAAAAAGGAGGAGGTTCTCAATTCGGAAGTACTTATGTATTTTTTTTTAATTTTTAAATAATGGTTTACATTTTTACCCGACCATGAAAGTGTAATGTATTAGCTATGTTTACTTTCCTCGTTAGATGCCGTACCTACAACGTAAAACGTAGCTATGAGACAACATGTTAGCCCACATTAAGTTTAGTACACAATAACGAATTCAAGACACTCCTTATCTTTAAAGCCGGCAACTTTCGACACATAACGAGCACTGAAACTACACTCTTGTAGAGTATATAAATAGATACCTTTCTTTAACTATCTACGAGTAGGTACCTATTAGAAAACAAAAAGCATTCTAATGCTTAAAGTGAAAGACCTGATAAGAGCCACAGACACCGCTTTAAATGTGGCTAGTTCCTGGTCTGGGAAAATTTAGTTTAAAAACAAATTGGCCATTAATACGATTTGTTGAGAAGTAGATGCTTCAAGTTGTAGGTACATTATGTGTATTTATTTGTGAATTATGTGACTTAATTGATTATAACTTTCGAGAAATCTTGCGTAAAAATTACGTACGTTTCACCACCTAGGAGACACGTGCGTCGTGCAGGGTAGCGGTTGGTCTCCTGCGGACGCGAGCTGTGTTTGTCCCCCATTTACGTAATCACTTGTATGTCTACCGTTTGGTGGTTGCTTTCCTACCTCGATATACAATGAAAGCTTTTTGATTACCTAAAGACATTACCGCTCAGAGCAGACATAGTAAATACAACAATAACGTTAAACAACGAGTTGATAGTTAGTGACAGAATAGCTTACGTTATAGCCTCTTCGTACAAATGTATCGCGTTTTATTTTCTTAGCAATCGCTAGGTCGATATGTGCTAGCACTAAACTTAACGATGCCGCTCTCCGCATCCGACTATGAAAACCCAATCAAAGTTTAATGCACCTCTTTAGTTCACATCCTTTATGGAAACAGACGCCTTCATTAGCCTTTTAAAAGAGCCGGGTTATATCTTGCGCGGTCTTCGTTATTTTTATCATGCACTCGTGTGGAACAGTATTGCAGATGTTGTGGTTTGACCACTCTATGACGTATGTTGATTCATTTAGTCTCTATGTATAAATAAAATAAATAAATAAATATAAATAAATATTGCAGGACACTCCACACATCGTCATCTAGCCCCAAGTTAAGTAACTAGACTTGTGTTATGGGTGCTAGACAACGGATATACTACTTATATTACTTTTCTTTTGTAAATATATACTTATAATACATAGAAACAACCAGACCACAGACAAATATTTAAGCATAAATACTTGCCTGAGGCGGGAATCGAACCCGCGACCCTGTGTTTGACAGTCCGGCATGGTGACCATTGTGCCAACTGGGTCGTCTGGGTCGTGGGTTGTCTTTATGTATGAATCAAACTAGGTATACATCTATCTAAAACAGTGTTTCTAAATCGCAACTAATCGCTATACGTCTGTTTCACTGTTATTTTATTTCATTGATTCACTTTTTCTTTCACATACTTATTTATAAGGATTCTAAAGCTTGCTTTGAAACAAACATGCAAAAAATCTTTCTCACTCGAATAGCTAAACTCGTAAAATCATAATGTACCCCATTAAAGCCTTATAGATATGTTGTGTTCTAATATTCAGCTCTCTAGGTCGTGATGTGGATGATTGTTCTAAGTCAGAACATATCTCTCGGTCTCACAAGACACCTTTTGTCGGCAAATAATTAATAGCCCTCACCCATTGTGGCGGACGTCAGATGAGCACCTCCTTTGTCCTAAACAGGGCTACCATTAGATTTTAATATTAATCTCTATTGCTAATTTACAGGGAAAGGGATTGATACGCACATGAATTTCAAATTTGCTCCCATTTGTCGTAAATTGATATAATTTGGAGCATGTTAACGCTATGAGTAAAAGTCTTAATAATTTAATATTAACTAGCGACCTGCCCCGGCTTCGCACGGCTGTATTATGCATGTATTATGTCTATAAACCTTCCTCTTGAATCACTCTATCTATTAAAAAAACCGCATCTAAATCCGTTGCGTAGTTTTAAAGATATAATGTATCATTTGTACTACTGGTAGTAATAGAGAAACAATAAAGTATCATTTGCACTACCAGTTGAACTACTCAGTAGGACTACTGATCCAGTGCGGATTTAAGCATACATAGGGATATAGGGACAGAGAAAGCGACTTTGTTTTATACTATGTAGTGATTACTAGATAATCGAATAATGAACATTTTTTAAATTTTGTGGGTATGTTTACAGGAAAATCAGCTGTTTAAAACAGAAGTCAAAACATAATTAACTGAAAAGCTGATTATAGAGTAACAGACCCTCAAAATAAAAAAATAGTTTTCAGAAGCAGTGCGTCTAGAAAAACAGCCTTTCCTCTTAAAATACCCTTTTCGAAACTTAATATATTAAAGGTATGGCAACTTATACAAAATAAATAAGTACTTTCCGCAATTGGAGTAATTCTTTATTGATTACATTGGTCTGGTTGGTATTTGGTTAATCAAGTCAAGTAACGTACCTAAATCTATACTAATATTATAAAGGGGAAAAATTTGATTATTAATTGGTTTGATTACATCCGAAACTACCGGGCCGATTTTAATGAAACTTTGTGTGAGGATAAATCAATTCATTGGGAGTATCATAGGCTACTTTTATCCCGATATCCTTACGGGATCGGGAGTTACGCGGGTTAAACAGGCTGCTAGGCATCATCATCATCATCCGAGCGATGTTCCCGGTTGCATCCCTCTCGGGAGCCCGGGGTCCGCTTTCCTACTTTTACGCCTCCACTTCGCACGATCTTCGGCGTCCTGGTTAGTAAGACCATTTGCACGCATATCACCCTTTACGACGTCAAGCCAGCACTTCTTGGGTCTACCCAGTATGCCACGACCCGGTGGAGGCGTCATGGCAAGACATTTGTTCCCCACGTAACTAGCCGGTTTTCGCAAGACGTGACCGTACCAGCGTAGGCGACATTCTTGCAACATGCTGCTAGTGTGTAACAAAAAAAAAGGAATTTAATAACAAAAGTGGGTGATATGTGTCCACCGGTAGCCCTAGAGATTACATCAAGAACACATTAAAGTTAAAGTAAAGCGAGTAGAGCAAACAAGCCCTAGTGCACTTGTAGAGTTATTGCGACACTGCGCTCTCGTAAAATAACTGAAATTGCAGACTGTTCAAACCTATTGTTATCTTACATTTTTTGCTTCTTCATTGTTTCTATATTGATTTCTATTGAGTTGAACGTCTGCAAATTGTCTTTGAAGTTTTATTTCAGCTGTAATTCTATTGCAGAGGCGGAAATGGCTGTTAACTTTAAACGACACATATATTTTTTTTTAAACGGTTTAAGTAAATGTTTTTGTATTCTGAAATAGAATTTCATATAAGTATCAAATAACTTAATTAACCAAGTATGTAACTAAAAAAAGCAAGAAAAAGAATATAAAGTTTGTAAATAATAAAATAAATATTGCAGGACATTCCACACCTTGCCATCTAGCCCCAAGCTAAGTAACTAGACTTGTGTTATGGGTACTAGACAACGGATATACTACTTATATACTTATTCTTTTATAAATATTTACCTACTTATAAAACATAGAAAGAACCAGACCCCAGACAAATATCTAAGCATAAATACTTGTCTGAGACGGGAATCGAACCCGCAACCCTGTGTTTGGTAGCCCGGCATGGTGACCAATGTGCCAACTGGGTCGTCGAAATATATTTCTTTGTGTAATAATATTGTCGTGGGTAGTCTTTTGCCCAGGGGCTATATCAAAGTGTTGTTTTTAACTCAATTATTTCATTCGTTTTCCCATAAAATTGGTACAATTTATAGCGAGCAACATCGACATTTTGACCTTTAAAAGTTTCTAGAAGGATGTTTCAGCGTTCCCCCCGAACGACCTCACGTAAACAACTTCGTATCATTGGAAAGGTTTTATCTTAAGGAAAACTCTATTTCTAGAACAGGTTATCTGGGATATTGAAGGTTTCCAAATCTATTATTATGTAACCTTAAGTCAAATTGAAAATGTACCCTATACCCTCGTCTGGTAGTTTCAGTACTATCTGAAACCGGTCTGACGGTTAAAAGAAAATTATTTTGTGATACTGACTTCTAAGTTCTATCCGATTCCTAGTATATATAGGATTGTATTATTTAATTTCGGTGATAAATATCCAATGTTTATATAAAACCACGATGGTAAGTAAATAAATAAATATTGCAGAACATTCCACACATTGCCATCTAGCCCCAAGCTAAGTAACTAGACTTGTGTTATGGGTGCTAGACAACAGATATACTACTTATATACTTTTATTTTGAAAATATATACCTATAATATATTGAAACAACCAGACCGCAGACAAATATCTTAGCATAAATACATGTCTGAGTCGGGAATCGAACCCACAACCCTGTGATTGGCAGTCCGGCATGGTAACCATTGTGCCAACTGGGTCGTCAAAGTGATGATGCGGTCCACGATTTAGCATGCTTTCCTAGAAGATACCTACACGCTTTATTTAACTAGGCCTATGTACAGTGCGTCATAAGTACACTATCAGAAGGTCAATTCTCGTAATTATAGCAAAATGCAATCTTAAATTGATCGAAGTGAAATGATATTGAAATTTAACTGTCAATTGGTATTCTGCTAACCATAATCATAATAACATTTCAGTTACATTTCAGTAACATTTCAATTACATTTCAATTGCATTTCACTAACATTGCGATATAAAATCATTCAGTCATTCATTCATTTTGCTTTGTTAGGTTGGCTATGTCACAAAATTTAAAAGAATTTCATTTGGCGCCTGTTTTATTTTGGAGTGAGTTTGTAGATGAAGGTCCATGAGATAAATCGCGCTAATGCTCTAGATAGCAATTATGAAAGCGATCGCGATAACGACAGCAATTGATGTCGATAGCAATCAATAGCAATAGAAATAGATAGACATTTTTTACAAATAAAGTAAATAATGTGGGCCATTTCACATAACGCCATCTAGCCCTAAGCTAAACAACTATTAGGCTTGAATACTTAAATACTTGTTTGGGGCGAGAATCGAACCTGTAACCTTCTACATATATCGAAATACAAGTAAAGTAAACTCCAGTCGCGCTTCGGAGATGACACGCATTATTTTTTTTATTAGATTTACACACCAACCCAACTAAGTTAACCTTAAAAATGTTTCATGTCGATTACATTTCAATCAACTCTCGATCTCAAATTTGACGTTTCTTATGCAACGAGAATACGGTCTAGATAAGTTCGATTACATTTCGATATCATTTGTATTTGGAGAATACCGTTTAACTTACATTTTAGTTTCGATTGCATTTCGATTAAATTAACATTTCATTCGGATATCATGTTGAAATCTTAGTTTATGAGAATACCAAAAGATGACGTTTAGTATATTTTTTGCAATCGAAATGATATTGAGATGTAATTTCAACAATTTTATTTATGGGAATTGGCCTTCAGTTCGCTACAATAATACTATAAACAAGTATTGGACTTACCTTCTTCTAATAGACGAAACACACAAACATAAACAGTGTGATTATTATTTTCAACAAGCTATTAGCTATGTCTTTAGTTGGCCGAGAGGTATAAGCCGCCACCCGCTAAACCAACCGACGTTGGTTCGATCCACAGGTTACGTTGTTATAATGTTCAAATAGTGATGCACAGGATTGTAAACGTTATGGTGCAGGAGACTTTTGAGCGTTGATTGTACTTATAAGTATTTTCGAAACGCAGCTCAGCTGGTGGGCGCCGCTTACAGGCGGCAAAGTGCGGCGCGGCATGATGTCAAATGAATCGGAACTGATGGGTCGGTGCTGGAACCATTAACGATTGTGGTTATATCTTAACACTAAGTGAAATTATTTAAGTCTTGAAATTGGGGCGTTTCGATTGAAGAGATAGACGTCTATCTGACTTCATCAAAACTAATATAACAAAAGAAGAAGAAAAGGAAAGATTTTTTGTTTGTAACGAATATGCTCCGAAACTACTGGATCGATTTTGATGAAACTTGCTATGAGAATACATTGATTCATAGAAAATAAAATAAATAAATAAATAAATATTTCAGGACATATTACACATCGCCATCCAGCCCCAAGCTAAGCAACTTAATGCTTGTGTTATGGGTGCCAGATAACGAATAAACTACTTATATACTTTTTTTTTTTTTGTAAATATATACATATTATACATATAGGAAACACCCAGAACCAGAAACAAGAATTTATGGTCAGCATAAATACTTGTTCCCGGCGGGAATCGAACCCGCAACCTTCTGCGTCGCAGTCGGGTGTTCGCCCGACGCGCCACAGAGGTCGTCATAGGGAGTAACATGGAAGTAATACTTTTCATCCCGATATTCCCACGGGATCGGAAGTTAGGCGGATGAAAGCGCGGAGCACTACTATCGTTAATATACGAATAATAACATCAATAGAAGATTTATGCTGTCAAAAAATAAACTTAGTGGATCAGTGTTTAGGTAAAATGTAGCACTGAGTAAATAAACATAGGCATAACAAACATTGTATGAATTGAATGTTAGGTTTATTGAATAGTCGGTGAGTCGTCATAGTTAAAATGTAACAAGTGGAAACGTGTTTTGGTCTAGCGTAGTGAACCCGTTAAAATTGGGTAGAAATATGTTGAGTGTAAAGCAACCATCAAAATAATTGTTGTAGAGCAAAATACTCCACAAAATTATTCGGTCGAAAAAGTAATTACTTTTAACTATCTAAATGACCCGAGTTTTAGCTAGAAATAACGCTTGTGAAAGCGTTTTAGCTAAATTAATTACAAGTGACTAAATCGTGTGAAATCAATGCATTTAATCAGACTAAATTACGATAACTTTACTCAGCATCGCTTTCAAAGCTCAATGATTAACCCAAAACCAATGCGGTGCGAAAATGTCGAATTAGGTAATAACATTTCGATAAGAAAAAGCGTCGACGGCATATATTGGTAGTGAGTCTCCATTCAGGCGCGAACACATTAACGGTCCTAGCGACGTATATTAGAGCGTTTTCTTATCCATGAGTGTGGATGGTGGGACCCGAGCAAATGACGCGGAAAAGATGCGGGTGACGCTCTCTTGATCACAGAATGGCGTCTCCTATAATACGTAGCCGTAGGTTGCTGCCACGCTATCTTTTTTAAATGTCCGTGCAATGAAATGTTTCAGATTAGAATATGTAGTTTTTAGTTTTAAAACAATTTTACTTAAATGAAACATAAGAACAGCGCTGATGAGAAGTAGGCTACAGTTGTAATTTATGGACTGATAAAATAAATAGTATTAAAAAAATCATTAAAATTAAGAATGCATTTATTTTTACTGCAAAACAGTAACATTGTATGCCTAGCATGAAGACCAAAACACGATACGATAAAGCGATATAACTACATCAACCCTCAAAATATGATAGATAAAGCCGCAATGTAATCGCTTTATCGTATCGTGTTTTGGTCTTCATGCTAGGCAGGCTGGCCTCAAATTATGAAGGACTAGCAGCGCTCCAAGGCTTCACCCGCGTAACTCCCGATCCCTTGGGAATATCGGACCTATGTGTTAATCCAGGTCTCCAGCTCTCTACATACCAAGTGTCATCTAAATCAGTCTAGTAGTTTCGGAGCCTATTCGTTACTATACAAACAAACAATAATTTGTGTAGAAAATGAATAAATATACATCAAAGATGCTACATTTTACCCTAAGCGAAGATATCGTTAAATTAATAAGTAATTCAGAGAGGAAGTCAGATATCTGCAAGGACAGAAAATGTATGGCATTATTATAGAACACTGACGGGGAAACTGTTGCTTGTTAATGTCGACACATTTATTATTGTCCTTATTGTTAGATGAGGGAGAAAAAGAAAAGATGACATCAGAGGGTTTGCTCTTCGTATGTCGCTTGTTACAACAATGCTAGAATCTAATTAAAATTATACAATAGTAGGTACTGCTAGTATTTTTTAAGGTTTTCACGACTTGAACTCATAATCATAAATATATTTGAACGGGTATATTCGCGTTTTTAGTAACCTTTTTAGTAACCTTATATTAATTTGAAGTAGACGGTAGTTTGACAGCATTTCACATAATATTTTTTGTAAGACGAATGTCATCTCAGTCTGCCTGCGACCATGGGATCTGCAAAGTTCCCAAAACGTCAGGTTTAAAACAAAAATAAAAAACGCAAATATATCCGTTCAAATATATAGATAGCTAAGCGGACATCTTTAGTAGGTACCTAGATTCAAAATAAAAAAGACTTAATAAAAATAAGTCATTCAATCGTATTCTTGTATTTACTTAAAGAAAATTTATTGAGCAATAAACACGTACTGAAAGCAATCTAAACAAAATTGTAGTGCTGCACATAAATAGAGTGAATTCACCGTGAAACCCATTTGTGATTTCTTGTTAATCACAACAAAGTTGTACCGCTAAGTACCGTTCACGTCTCAGGCGCAAACAAATAGCTCTCACGCAAATTGAATACAAGATATAAATCTAGCATTCTCCTAATAATACGCGGTGGATTTCTCAGCGGGCCGTTTTATTTCAGCCCCACAAAGCCTTCGACACAGTAAATCCGGTGATATCTCGGCAAACGCGACAGAGTGCCACTGGCGTTCGTTTCGCGGGACGCACTTTAAATTTCCCAACTGTGAAAGGATATCGCTGTGAAATTTAAAATGGCGACGCGACCTCCCAGTGGAAACAAAGTACGTTCGGAGGAGTAGAGCAGACACGACATTCTCCGTAGCACGTACCGGAGCGGTCCCGACTCCCGCTTTGCATAATGTTCCTCTACTTAACGTTCGCCTTGATATGTGGTTCTGTTCTGATAATAATCAGTAAGGTATGTACGTACTTCGTTCTCAAACATTTTAATGTTTCTTGTTTTATTGTTAGAAAATCTCTTAAAACTTTACCAAGTTTAATTTGGAATATGGAAACAATTATGATGATTACGCGAGGCTTTGTGTAAATGATTATATGTGGGTACTTATAAGGCAGTTTATGGAGAGATTCTCAGAAATAGGACTTTGAGTTTCAATTGTCTTTTTGGATTACAAAATGTATTATATAAAATACTTAGGTACATTACATCGTGACAGACATATTATAACGTACGTTGTTGTTACAGCAATGTCCGGTCGTTGTTCCAGAAGGAGTCCAGTTAGACGGAGAAATATATGTTTTGCTGGTAAAACAGGGGGATGGGGTGGGGGTTGAACTCTCCCGATGATTTATTACCAGACCGCGATGCAACTGAGTATTACACCAGAGTGGTGACAATGACAACACCTTTTCGTTTCATTAGTTTTCATTTAATTTTCGTTTAGTCATTCCATACTTGTCTTTGTCACCCTCCTAAGTATTTATTTCAATTAGTTCCTAATAATGCGATTTTTATTACGTTCTGGCGTTTAATTTACAAATAAGTCCGTCAAAGTAACATTCAATAAATAATATCAGTTAAAGAGTAAACTTTATTATCGTTCCACTCTTAGTTAACGACAGTTATCTAACTGCTACACCATAGTTCCACCCTCGTAACTATTAAGAAAAACAATTAATCCCCGAGGGAGTGGAGATAGTAATGAGTATGTGACTAATAGTAGTATTAGAGTAAGTCCAGCGAGTAGCGGCAGCGCCCAGCGCCTCCCGAACGATGCACGGACGTGGAACTAACTATTACTTATTGTTCCGTCCGCGCCAAAGGAATTGCCCTCGGATGTTCACTTCCATAGCGGATTTAAAACAGGCACTGACGAATCGCTACATTATCGCTAACAACGTTCGATTTAATTCAAGCACGGAACTAAGACGTCTGGATAAAGAATGAAAAATACATACTTCCTTTTAATTACTCGATGGGAATTATAGTAGAACATTAAATTATGTGCCGCGGGCGCGCAAACAATGGAATGAAATGTTTCTAATAAACGGTGCTTTGTAATTTTTAGGGACGTAAATTAACTTCTATTTTCAATTGAAAATATAACCAGGCTTGAAATAGAGACGTGTAGATGAACATTTTCAATGTTATTTTTAGGTATACTAGCTTTCGCATGCGACTTCGTCCGCATAGCGTTTGAATTTTTCTAAATCGTTTCTTATCGGGTGTCTACGTCATACAAAGAACAGACCCTCAAAGTTTCAAGTCTCTACGAATAGCGGTTTAGGCTATGCGTTGATCAGTCAGTCAGTCAGTCATTCAGGACATTAATTTAATATGTATACTTACATGCCTGAAAAAAATGTTTATTTAAGTAGGTACCATTACTTACTCTGGAATTAGAAATGGCACAAATGAGGACTATTAACAAAACTCCAAATGATCATTAAACATTAAACGCGTAACTGTTTCCTATTGAAATGATAGGCCGTAACAGTTAACTGCCCCAGTAACGTCTCAACAATCTCTCTCTCTTGGCAAATCGTTGTTTTACTAGGATATTAATGAATTATTGCCTATTAGACGTAACAAGAACATATTTTTTGTGACGCGTAAAATTTAGTGCCTACAGTAACTGTAGCGAGTTCTCACCGAATTCTTTTGCGATTTGAGTTATTGTTCGAGGGGGTCTGGGCTAAATAAAAGAGGTATAAAATGTTAATTGAATGATTTACGTTTTTGCTGTATTGTTTTCTGTAGACAGGAAAACATTCTTTCATTATTGCTTAATCTGTAAAAGAAATGTAGTCACTACATAGTATAAAACAAAGTCGCTTTCTCTGTCCCTATATCCCTTTGTATGCTTAAATCTTTAAAACTACGCAACGGCTTTTGATGCGGTTTTTTTAATAGATAGAGTGATTCAAGAGGAAGGTTTATATGTTATCTCTACATATAATAAATTCGAAGTTTTGGAAGTAAGCATTCCACGTCCATAATGATCTTAGCACTATAGAATTCGCTAACCTTATATAGCTCCGGTAGAAAAAAATCTTGCATGCGCGATTCAGGTTTTCTTAAATTTAGAAAATCACAAATTAGTTGATTATTCTTTTTGTTCTGCTTAAAAATTTTGTACACTTATGTATTTTAAGAATACATAGCAATATACACATTTTTTAACTAGAAAATAAAGTAATTAATTTAATAAGATATTTTTTTAATTTCAAATAACTAGCGCCATCTCTTCGTTTTCGCGAAACTACCATTCATCTCAGAAAATGTTGATTTTATTTGTTTACCTTTGTTTGTGCAGTCTAATTTCGGGAACTAGGAAACAGATTTTAACATAATCTTCACGAATGTGTTCAGAAAATATCAGAAGAGGTTTAGGTATTTCAAGTAGATTTATGTTACTAATTAAAATTTGATATTTCTTGGCGTAAAGAATAAACCATAATATTTTTGCATGAAAACGTACAGAACGTAGGGATGATGTCAAAATTGTCAGTTTGACATACGGAAAGAAGCATCTAGCGCCATCTCTTTTTTATTTATAATTTTATTATGGCTTCGCATTATTACTATCGTGCATAAAGCCAGTGTCGCGGTAAAAGAAAATTAAATCCAATGCAGGAGCGTTTTTTGAATTTGGAACATTACAACGCTCCAGCAATTTTGTATGAACATGTGTATGAAGCGGCGCGGCGTGCTGGGGTTATTAAAAACTTAAATACTCTTTGATTGGATCTCTTTAATCAAAGTACTAGCGACCCGCCCCGGCTTTGCACGGCTATATTATGCATGTATTATCTTCTTATCTATATCTATACATATAAAATCCTTTGTCCTGACTGACTGACGGATCATCGCACAGCCTAAACCGCTGATCGTAGAGACTTGAAACTTGGAGGGTGTGTTCTTTGTATGACGTAGGCATCCGATAAGAAAGAATTTTCCGAAATTCTACCCCTAAAGGGGTGAAAAAGGGGGGCAAAGTTTGTATTGGACAACGTGATTCCTTAGTCCAATCTATTTCAAATTTTGCATAAACATTCTTTAACAGAATTAATGGAACACGTGTTTCGTATTTTATTGAAATTCATCCCCTAACGGGGTTAAAAAGGGGAAGAAAGTTATTTTGGGAGTGATTTGCTTCGAAGTTGATATCAATACTCTTTAGTGATTTTGATTAGATTGGTAACATACTCATTAATATATGATTGGTAAGACGTCACTTCAAGCTGACAGCGTTAACGTAAAACCTAAGAGGTTGAAAACTTCGAACATTGAACTGAAAAAAGGTGTCTTGCCATTTAGTACTGGGAACTTGACATAGTATTTTTTTTTTGCGCGATACGTTTGCTAATACCTGTCGATAGAGGACATTACGGCAAATGAAATATGCCTTTACACCAAATCTCATAGGCGTCTCGGAAATGGGGTATTTGACCAAACGTTATGACTAAGATTTTATCAAAAGTGCGCTGTGCACAAATAATGCTTTCTTAGCAAACTTCTAAACCATCTCGGAGACGGGATATTTGTTAAAACATAGAACTGTTATAGGATAGCCACTGAATCACTTAAAACTCTATATTTTTATTAGGATACGCCAAAATTACTCTCTGCGCAACTGTTCAGCCCTACCTAATAATAAAATTTTGAACAATTTGCCAAAAGTCACAGTTCCCAAAGTTAGTAGATACTAATTATTAAGTAATTTAAAAGAAATATCTTTTGTTATGAATACGAAAATACCTAAACAAATGAATAGGACTTTTACACCTTTTTCATTTTTAAAATGGACAGGAAAGTGATCTTATAAGGGTTCCTTTTTTACCTTTTAAGGTACGGAACCCTAAAAACACAAAAGATGACTATGATAGATAGGTAATTACTAATTAGCACGATATGATTAAAGATTTACTCATGTGGTAATCGTAGAGTTTTGTGCATTATTGGCTCTGTGTTAGAAAGACAGAAATAGAAGAATTCATTTTTTTGGTTTAGAACTTTAGGTACTTAGACGTATACCCATTTTGGATCCCATCCCAAGAGAATTGGGTGCACCCGAGGTTTTCGTGTTCCAAGTTAAAATACATCTCATTCAAAAATCTATCTTCTCTATACATATAAAATTCTTTGTCCTGACTGACTGACGGATCAACGCACAGCCTAAATCGTAAAAACCTGAAACTTGTAGGGTGTGTTCTTCGTATGACGTAGGCATCCGATAAGAAAGGATTTTACGAAATTAATTACCTACCGGGTTTAAAAAAGAGTAGAAAGTTATTTTAGGCGATTTACTTCGACTCGAACTCCTTAGTGCTTTTGATTAAATTAAGTAAGTACATTTTATTTTGACACACATGTTTCAAACTCAATCTAATTTGAAATCAACAAAAAATAATCCTATTTTAACTATTTTCGACTCCTGCGCGGACGAAGTCGCGGGCAAAAGCTAGTAAGAAATAAATTTAAAAACTAAAACCCGACTACACAAAATTCTTGCTCTAAAAAGTATGAAACAAGAAAACTTAATCACTTTTTGCTGTATAGAGGGCCATATTAAATTTTTTGTGACGTAATATGGTTCCTTCTACTTACCTCAAATTTTAATTAATATGTCGTTTAGAAGATATGCGGGAACAGACACACATACATAATACAAATCCACATATATATACATACATACAGGCTAAAACATATAAGTCCCCTATTCTTCGCCGTAGTCGAGTAAACTGCACATAAATGTGTGATCTGCTGGACATAGGCCTCCCCATATGACGCCACAAACAGCGGTCCTGAGCTGCCTCCATCCACCGACTACCCACGAGCGCTACAATGTCGTCGATCCATCGGGCAGCTGGTCTCCCAACACTTCATTCTATATATAAAGATAATATTGATTATATTACATTATTTTCACCCGCGTAAGGCCCGATCCCGGGGGAATTTCGGGATCAAAAGTATTTTTTAAAAGCCTATGTCCTCCTCGATCCCTTAAACTACCACTATGCCGATCAAATTGGTCCAATCGTGAAGAGGGATTCAAGGTCAAACGATTGGACCGATTAAACAAACAAATCAATAAATAAACTCTCGGATTTATAATATTATAGGTAGATTACACTACTCTTAACTACTACTCTCCTCTCTCTCTCCCACTCTTACTCTTGCTTTTGTCTTGTGCTTTTTTATGTGTTTAGAAAATAAATAAAAAATTCGGCATTGTATACCGACGCTATAAAGAGGCGAGACTGAAAATAGAGGACCCTAAAACCTAACTTAAAATTATAATATTATCTATCTATATGTATGTTAGTCTGTAAGGTATATATTTTATATGGGTCTGTACTTATTTATAAGGCTGTTACCTGAAATAAATGATTTATTTATTTATTTCTTTTCTTGCCTAACCTCTTACCCTTACTATTGTTATTTTTGATGCAATTCTATTAAGTTTAATATACGATTAATGTTATACACTACACAATTACTCACACGTCTGTAGCTTGTAGGCTACAAAAGATTACTCAGTTGTAAGTTTAAAAACAACTGTTATTACTGGACATGCAAGGAAACATTTAGGGTTTCAATACGTTGTAAGTAGTTAGAATGTTATTGTGTATGTGAAAAGCAGCGTTTAATTCAATTTGTAGGTAATGCTCTAGGTACTGGTACGCTATGCACGCGAATCGAACATTTGCTGGGTTATCGAAGTTTTTACAGAAATAATAATTGGAAATCTTATTGTAATTGATATTGATGTTATTTATTGTAAATTGATGTATTATTATATTCTTTTTGTTACTTTGCAATATGTGAATAAATGGACGATAGGCATAAAATAAACCATTGATAAAATTACATTGGGTGAAATGAAGCAACGGTGTAATATAAATTAGTCGTAATAATTTGAAGCTTAGATTTCATTTAGCTTAAGGCTGCTTATGCTGCCAAACGCAACGCGCCAGAAATACATATTGTTGATTGTTACGAATGTGTTTTGTTTTTCTCAAAAGTGCTAAGATGGAATTGTAGGTGAAATTTTTACCGATATTTTGGGGTAATTTCGAGGCGAAAATTCTTTGTCATTTCAACGCTAGACTAGTTTTAATTCTTAATTTTAGGATAGCTTGAAAACTATAGGAAATGTTTGGCTCAGAATCACACCAAAATGTTGGTGAAAATATCACCTACACTGCAATTCCATCGCAGCACTTTTGAGAAAAACAAAACACACTCGTAACAATCAACAATTTTCACCAACGAAGGCGACCGGTGCCAGTAGTAACTATTTAGTAGGCTGTGTACCAAGGTCGTTGGCGTATGGACCCCCCTTAAGATGATTCGTCATAGCTAAAATGTAACAAGTGGAAACGTGTTTCGATATGGGGCGTAGTGAACCCAAAAATAACTAGGTAAGTAGGTACATATTTGCTAATGATTGTTCGAAGGAAAATTAAAGTAGAGTAAGATTAAAAGACCACCGTAGAGTTCTAAAATTACTAATATTGGAATGATTTTATTCTAATAATATTAATCTAATAAATTCATGAGTTGAAAGACTTTAAACTTGAACTCGAGCAATAAATTAGAATCTTGCTTAAGTTGAAAGCATTCTAATAATAGCAGTTTTGGAGCTATATTGTAGGTCTGCAATTCTGACTCCGACCGTACTTTATCTAGTACCTTAAATGCATACAATTTGTCAAAAGTTAAGTAAACAATTAGATAGATAAATAAACACTTTATGGCACCATAAAAACAAAAACGCAAAATAAATTGTAACTTAAGTGACTATCTGCTATAAGAAAATTAATATAAAATAATACCTTACAATTTGCACAATGGGCGACCTAATTATAAAAAAAACATTAAATTACAATTTCAAATTAATGTCAACTTACTTAAGTGTAACTAAATTTTATATTTCCGTCAAGCATTCCGTATTCATTGCCGTTCATTGTTTGGAACTGCTAAAATATTTATCACTGCATTAATATTATGGGCTTCTAATTCAAGAACACTCCAAGTTCGGTCTTCTCATCTTATGAAACATTGAAACAATTAAAAGTTTCGTCGGAAGCCACCGCTGACGGACTTGTAAAGACTCGCTAATTACCTTACGTATAAATATCTATCTACGTGTGTTTAGTAACTTTCTAACTGCATGAATAAATAATAAAACAGATTGTATTATATCAACCATAGATATAGATTAAAGCGATGTCCGTAGATTAATAAGAAACACAAAATTCGTCACACAAAGATCTCATTTCAAGATGGCGCCACCGATATTAATTATTTACCTTGAGATTCATTTTTTTGTGCATAGGTTATAATAATGCCCATGTTAAAAAATATTGAGAAAATAAAAAAAATCGTCATTCGTGTGACTTATTTCAAGAGATTGTAGGATTCATTCGTTTTCTGAAGATTTTAAATAGATGGCGTTGGCGTCACTAACATGTACACTATTTTGTATGGGTGATGTTATTCTATATACCTACCACCTGTGAAACAGCAATACCTACTTCAATATAAAGAGATATTAAAGTATGATCTCACTCTAAGCAGAATATGTTTAAATCAATTCCGATTTACAATTCTCTGTAACGATAGTTCTAAAATTATACTTACGTAAACTAATTTATTACGCGATTCATTTTTTAAAAACGTGAACAAAGCGTCTCGGATAAATGTAATAAAATACCTATTCGATTTAAATTTAGTTTTTTTTTCTTAGAAATTGTCGATGGTTTAATAACCTCTAATTACTGATATCAAAGTGATGCAGATCGTGCCCCTATGATACTTATCTGACAATTTGTGGTTAATCGGGTAACAGTATAGAGGAGGCTTTTAAACCTTGGAGCCGCCCTCGATGGCGAGTGGCCACTCGACTCCCGAGTGTGGCTAAAACACTCGACGACTCTCCTAACACAAAGTCAGACAGAACAAAAGCTCTCCATATTCGAAACTATTCAACTTCGCTCGAATTTCAAAGTAACTTTAAATTTGATCAAATTTATTCTAATTGTAACAAAGCCAAAGGTCCAATCAAAGTTCTGGCCGATAAAACCGTAAAAGTATACCGGTACATTCAGCTACCGTTGATAAAGAAGTGCCATTATTATCTTTTCTTCAAACTGTTGAATCGGTAAATAGAAGGAATAAAATAATCGTAACTTAAAAGTTAGTCTGCAAGATTTCCTTATTTCAATATGAAGAGTAAAATGCCAATATTGTTTGTATTCCCATTTTACGAGGAGGCTTGAGTGAGAGCCTTCGTGGGTACATTAAAATGGATGATGTCACGAAAAGGGAAGAATTGTATTTAAAATTTATTTTAAAGATACTGATAGTAACAAGATTGTATTTTTCCGACATTTTATGATTTTATTTTCACATTTATTGAGCGTTCGTTTCGCAATGATCCGGCATAGGACTTGCCTTCAGCATAATATGCAAAAAAAACACGTGACGTATGTATGTAGGTAGGTATGTCTCATGCAGATCTGAATATGACGTAGTGTGTCCTAATGATACGGTATAATGAGCGTAGACTAGTTAAGTTAAAAAAAAACATTTATTTCAGACATTTAAATCCATAATAATTACAATTCAATTGTTAAATAAAATTGATAAAGTTGAATATTCAATCAGTAAAATGTCAAATTTCCAAATAAATTAAAAATAAAATAAATGAAAACTGAAATTAAAATGTCACAAGCTATTCAAGTTTTTCAAGTTTTAGATAAATTTCAATTGCTGTGCGTTGTCTCGAAAAAACTTGAAAATAGCTCAAACGATATGGATGAAACATTTGTGTGTGTTTAAGTGGATGGATTCACAATTTGACATGCTAGGTAGTGTTTCAGGGCAACTTCCACAGCTAGTTTTAAAACAACTAGTTTCACCCGTTACTTCGACCGCGGACGGGTTGAAATTTTCAAAAACATTTCTTAGCGGATACTGCCGGATACCTACGCCATAATACCTATCTGTGTGCCAAATTTAAGCCCGATTCATTGCCTTGAGCTGTGCGTTGATGATTGACTGACTGACATCAGTCAGGACTTGGAATGTTATATTTATGCCTTTGATTGAGTAAGAACTTAAGTACTTACAAACTACTCAGCATTAAAAGTTTTAACAATCGACTTAATACGAAGGCTAAATATTATAAAGTTGCTTAATATCTTGAAGCTCTCCGAACAAGTAAAAAAATATCAAAGTCGTAAAACTCATTAACAAAAGAACAGCGACCTTTCAGTTCATATGAATAAACAAGTTTCAAATTAACACGCTGTTGCGCAGTTAATCCAGACACATCAGTAATCGTAAGTTGGGTCAATACTCAGTGAGCGACCACAAGTGCCGATCGGACCATGACCGCCCAGCGACGGCCTATTAGGACGACCGCGACCGGACCGCCCCAACCGGGCTAGTCGTAGCCGCCCAGGCGAGCGGACGGTTACCGTAAAATCAATTAGTTTTAGACTAATCACCCGCCGGGGGTCACTTTCATCATAGGTCATTGGGTAATTCTACAGGAATTCCGTGCTAAATACAGTTGCTATTTATGGACAACATTAGTCTAGATGATAAATTGGAAGACCAATAGTTTGTAACGAAATGGAAATGCGCAAATTTCGCATTTAGCATAGACAAAAAACATTTTCAAACCTGCAGCACTTTAATCACGGATTAGAGCACTATTAACCTCAACTTAAAGTAAGACTTTATTCCCAAGGGAGATAATGTTGTATGAAACTCCCAAGGGAATAAAGTGATTTGAATTTAGAACGTTGAAATTCCTGTGAAAATTCTTGGTTTTAATTTTGAAGGTCTCAGCAAATAGGTTTTATTTATAATAAGTATTTTGATTGGTCTACAGAAATCTAGCAGGCCACGATTTATGTTTTTTATTTTGATTGTTACGTTAGGTCTAAGCAAATAGGTTTTGCCTATAATACCTACCAAATATTTATCGTCAAGCTTGGTAGCTTGGTAGTATGAGATGGTTCTCATTGCCCCATATTTTTTTTAAGTGGCCAGGGAACTGGCCACCACAAGAATAAAAAAAAAATGGACTGACGGTATGAAAAGTAAAGTATGCACCTCGGGATAAAGCATGTCTTCGTCTTGGGCGGCTTGAACCTTCAATATGCCACCCACAACATAAGACATTGCTTTATGCCCTTGATGCATAATCTACTATTATATATACTTAGATGAACACCGCACATACAACGTAGCGTACATTCATTTTAGTAACGCTATCTTGTATTATCCAATAAAATCTACAAATACGTCATCACTTCAACAACTTTCGAAAATGAGAAACATAGAGAGCGTTGTAATAAAGGATTAGAAAACTTTAAGATATTATTCTTAACATTTTCTTTGTTTTAATTAAATATTTTAGTATAAAACTATTTCTAAATTACGTTAAGCGCAGCTAAAATAGTGGTGGCGCCTAGAAGTAGGTACTAGTTACTTAAAGCATTTTTTTGTCTATGATTGGCAGACTATCTCTGGTATTTATCGTCTTTGGCTATAGAATCATACATGAATCATAGGCGCCAATCATGTATTAAGACAAAGGTTGGCCAACTATTTACATAAATATAGTGAGAAATATTTAGTCGTCTAAGAATTCAATAAAAATAAATAAGTTATTTGCAATTTTTGTAAAACAAAACTTTTTAAACCTAATGTCTGCTTATTGTAGAGTCAAATTATTTCGGATTTGCTCCTCGTAATCATTTCAAGAATCAGCTATTGATTTCACTGTGAAGTTTATGTTGGTGTTAAGGCAGCCGATGATGGTAACCATTTTCCAGTAGATGGGCCCGGACGCTCTTACCGTTTAAGGTCTCTAACGAGCGATAAAATTCCGCCGAATTCCTTTTTAACTGCAAGCGAAGTTTACCTGCGGGTGGGTAAATACGTGCCCACATTTGGTCGCTGAATTGTGATTCACAATCTGCAAATAACATGAAGAAATCCATTTTATTCGGAGCTTACTCATCGTTCTGTGAAATCGTAATTTGTCTAAGGTTATATAATACATACATACCTACTTACCTGAAGATTATCAAATTAATTCTAAACTATACTTTAATATTATATACTTACTCAAAAAAGAAACCGATAGATCTATACACTCTGTTTTTTACTGACATAAAAGAAGGAGGTTCTGTAATATGTAGGTACTATGTTATGAAGTTTAATTTTAAATGTTTTTGGATAGTTGGTAGCTTTAAGTTGGTCAGTGATAAACGGAATTTCTTCTTAGATCACAATAAATTGCTTAATTTTTAGGGTTCCGTAACTCAAAAGGTAAAAGAAGGAACCCTTATAACATATTTTATTATTTCTACTAGTGAAAACGTCCCATTACAAACATGGATGGATTTAAATAACGTATTGGAATATGGATAAGGATGGATATTCTGATGTTTCAGTTAATATTTTTCACTTATAGAAGTAAATTTATTAGTTTATTTTATTCTATACATGCATCAAATATAGGATCGTACAATTATGTTAATACGGGAATTAGAATAATCAAAATAGAAAGGTCGATACACGAAATTATAAATTATATTATTCGCATTAAAAGTGTTGTAAGTGGATACTTTGTAAAATATTGGGACAAATGTAACATCACGGTTGAACAAATTGATGTACCTAATGGCTGCCATTACAGACATTGTGTGCGCTCGATCGAACATAAAGGTCGCCAGCCCCACCCGGGATCACCTAAGAAAAAAAGTATGAAAAGCGATATTCATAAATTTCTGAAGAGCTGTATATGATTCGGGAATACCCATTTTTCGAAGCCCATTTTGCTTATTTACTTGTTTCCGATTATATTTTTCTCGGAGCTTCTCATCCTCACCTGGTGCTTTTATGGTAGGACGGATTAACTTTATACGACACGTTGATTAAAATTCGGCAGATTCGTTCTTTCAACTCATTTCCTTCATTCGAATATGATAATTTGGCGAAATGTATTCAGCCCTAAGCCGACTTTGTGCTATATAAACGAGCGGTGTGGCGGGGAACGAGGCAATCATTACAATGTGTATGTTTGCGCAAAAGTTTCCACTCTCCGTACTGATGGTTATGTCGATGACTGACGCTTAATACAACTAATTTAAGTTTAGTGAAGTTTTGTGACAACACTGGGAGTAGCGGTGAAACGAAAGCCTTGTTTAGCGAAACCAGGCAGATAAAAGTTACCTTGTGAAGTCGGTTACCGCAACAAACTTAGCAACCGTCTACAGGTAGTATAAGTGGAAGAAATTCGATTAAGGAAAGAAAAAACTGTGATGGTGCCTTTGAAAAAAAGAGCTCGGAAACTACTGATAAGATTACGCGGTTACAATAAGAATAGTTTGAATAAGAAAACTTGTTGGTACTTCTGACCGTTTCGAACTAGAATACTGACGTAAAGGCAAACAGGTCAATATTCTTTAAACGTAAAAAAAACCTTTAGAAGATGGGGCTTACAAGATTAGGTTTCTGAAAAGGTTTAACATACAAGATAGTAATTATGTAAATGAGTTGTTCCAAGAATTCATTTTAACAAGAAACTTAAAGTGCAAGCAACGCTGTGTATACTTTGGTTGGTAGTTTGGTAGGTACTTTGTGGGGGTTACTGTAGAATAAGAAAACGGTTCAGGTCCGGCTTGAGAGTCCTTGTCCGCTACAATACGAACGTCTTTGTGTTTTGCAACTTTGTTGAGTGCTATCCTTCTCTTTATTTGGATTCCGCTTAACTTATGAAATAGGGACCAAGTTATGTTCGCAATGAATTTTTTTCTTTTTTGTTGCATCTTTTAAAGAAATTCTGCGACTTATACTTTGTTATATTTAATTACTTACTTTAAAAAATATAGGATCTATCATGATCATCTATTTAGGATGACCTTTATCAAGACTCGAGCTGATATTATTAAAACGCCATACGGTTTAGGATAGAGATTTAACTATTAAGCAATGTGTTTCAGCAAATGAGTTTTAATACGAAAGGGGGTTGTTCTAGACGTCTAAACTAACAACTTTTGTTCTACGACTTTTGGAAATTCGAACATTTCGTTCGAAGTTTTTGTATGAAACAGCTGATTTTCAAGTAAAAATTCCCTCAGAATTACCGAAGAAAAGTCGTCGTAGAACAAAAGTTGTTCGCCTAGACTTCTAAAACAACCCCCATTCCTATTAAAACCCCTTTGCTGATAGATAGAGATCAAATTCGTAGGTAGGTAAATGTGATGTTAGGGATTATTATTATCTGTTCGAAACTGTGTAGGTATCGTTATTCGACAACGTCTTTCGACAACGTCTGATAGGTACTTAGGGATGTCAGAAGGAACAGACCTTCGTGTTCAGTAAATGGACAGGTTCGGTCGGAATACAGTTCAGCCTTATTTGTGAGTTTGGCTGACTTGCACAAACTTCCTCCATTCGTAGGAAGCTTGTTAGCACGACTTCTGCGGTTTTCGACTAGATAACATTGTGTTTAAGATTTAAACTATGTACTTATACCGAAGTTTCGTTTCACCAACAGTACAATCTACGATCGAAAGTCTTTGCCCACCGTAACGTTTACAATCCTATACAGCACTATTAGAACATTATAACAACGTAACTGTGGATCGAACCCACGTCGTCGGTTGGGGTAGCGGGTGGCGGCTTATACCTCTTGGCCAACTGAAGACATAGCTAACATGTTAAAAATAATAATCACACTGAGTACTCTTAATTCAAGTATTTATGGTTGTGTGTAACGTCTATTAGAAGAAGGTCGTAACTCCAATACTTGTCGATAGTATTATTGTAGCAAAGTGATCATTTACTTATGACCCATACTGTACCTAACAGTAAATGCTTACGTATTGTATGTGGCGTTGTCTGTTAACTACTCCTAACTGTCAGTTCCCTTTATTCTCTCTACTTAATTAAAACATTTCATTTCTAAATAAAACGTCATGCATTTCAACCACCCAGTTGGAAGAAACACCAAGGGAAATGTTACCGTTATGAAACGTGCAATTTTAGTTAGTAAAATCTATTTTCTAACTAATAATTAGGAATTCAAACTTTAACAAAGAGATCGGGGCGAATATCCTGTCCTACTTCCTATCCTACTTATATTATGAAAGTTTGTGTGTGTGTATGTTTGTTACTCCTTCACGCAAAAACCGCTGAACCGATTGCTATGAAACTCGGTATCTATAGATAGCTGGATACCTGGATACTTTACATAAGCTACTTTTATCCCGATATTCCCACGGGATCGCGACTTATGCGGGTGAAACGAAGCGGGGCCAGCTAGTTGTTAAATTTAACTTTGACTAAAAAAATAATGAACATAAAATTATCCTGTAGACGTGAATAAAATAGAATTAATTAGATACACTTAAGCCAGAGGCAACACACACAAAAGTTCACTGTTCCGAAGACTTCTTAAACAATATTAAGTATATTATTCAACGCTAACAGCTAGTTGACACAGCTAAGTACATCATTAAGAGAAGACAAATTACCCACGCATCTCGTTATAGTAGTTTACTTACACGCACGTTGTTAAGTGTTTGCTTAGGGGAGCATTTAGCTAAGTGGAGATCGCGCTTAATGTTGCAAGAGGCAAATTTGCTCACCCTTGTTTGATTACCTACTGGTGTAAATTTTACGCTGGTTTCGGTAATAGGTTTACTAGGAGGAAGGAATATAGGGGGTAATTAGTTTTATGAGGTTGTTATGGTTTTGTGTTTGTTTGGTTAACGATCTTAAAGAAACTTCAATGAACTAGCTGCGCTCCGCGGTTTCACCCACGTACCTCTCGATCCCGTGGTAATATCGGGATAAAAGTAGTCTATAGCCTTCCTCGATAAATGGACTATTCAACACAAAAATATTTTTTCAATTAAAGTCAGTAGTTCCTGAGATAAGCGCGTTCGAACAAACAAACTCTTCAGCTTTATAATATTACTATTTGTTTCAAAATCTAACCCAACATGTTTTAACAAAATAATTAATTTGTCCCGCTCTAACGATAGAAAACTATGGTCACGTCAGGTATATAACGGACAGCCCCCTAGGCAGAGTATGCATAGAGGCTCTTACTCTTAGATTGCCTACTACAAGCGAAAATTAGACTCAGGGTTTTACGTCAACAGCCTTTCAAATTTCTTTATAAAACCACATCTGGTGGCAAAATTTATGGAAGATCTGGGCTGGTGCTCCTCCTGGACCCAACTAAGTGGTCTAGTTACGGAAAACTGCCCGTTTACAAACTAAGTTCAAGCACAGGCTTTGGCTAAAACATTTCTAACTATTTAGTTACAGGACCGAAACGTGACAATAGTTAACAAATACATATAACAAGCAACTTTAAAGAGCGATATTATATTAAGTTGTAGGTATCAATTATACAGAGATATTTAGGTTTAAAAGTCGTAGAGAGAAGCTAAACGCAAGTATTATAATATTTTATAACACGTAAAAGTAGGTATGCTTTACTGTTAGTACCTACTTTTATTCTTTACGATTTAAACAACCGAAATACCGCGCTCTAAACAATACAATAATTTTTATTCGATTGAAAAAATCACGAAAATTACTAGTATTTTAAAATAATATAATAAGTAATTGAACGAGTAAAACCCGTATTTATAATAAATGCTATCGTTCCTGGTTTTTTTTCAAACAATAGGTATCGAAATATTACTAGAGTATGTAGTATACTTACTTAGTAATTTGTAATACACATAGAGAGGTGTTGGCCTAGTTGCCGATACTTCGACTTTAATGCTAAAGGTCGTGGGTTCGAATCCCAATGGATTTTTTCTATGTAAAATTTATTTGCGCAAATTAACATTGCTATTACGGTGAAGGAAAACATTGTGTCGGGGTTTAGTTGGCTCCAGACTTATTGACGAGTTCTTCTCTCTGGACACGGTCGAGTAAGTTGAGAGGGTAGTATAGGTGTGGTATAGGCACTGGACAAGTCTACTACATCCTCAAGCAAAAAGGACCCAACTATAACAGAGGTCTATAATAATACAAGTACAAGTAGTACCTACTTGTACGACACTCAGTTGAAACCATAGTCATCAGCCGGACTGCCTAACACTGGATTGCGGGTTCGATTCCCGGCTCAGGCAAGTATTTATGCTTACACTTTTGTCTGTGGTGTGGTTGTTTCTATGTATTATAAGTTTATATATATATATATTTAAAAAAGAAAAGTATACTTATACCTAAGTAGTATATCCGTGAAGACCCATAACACAAGTTTAGTTAGTTAGCTTGGGGCTAGTTGGCGATGTGTGAAATGTCCTGCAATATTTATTACTTAGTTACACGCGTCTATTTCGAAATAATGTTTTCATTGATCTTAAGGTGTAAATCCTAAAATTGCTAAATTTCCAAAAATCTGCTAATTGTGTTTCGTGTCGCATCTCGCTGTTGTCCAACAGAGACCGACCTTTAGCTCCTGTAAGCCTCTTAAGTCTTACAAAAACGTCAAAAGATAAGTAAAAACCACCACTCACTGGCTTTCTCACCCACGCTGAGTGAAGTCAGCGTCTATAACGCCAGTAATTTACTATGATACAGCGATATTGTTCTGCCGAAACGTCCAGCTGTGAGGGTTTTTGTAAAAACACACAATATTTTCCAATTATTGAGTCCGCAGTTTTGGCGAGCTATGTTTAGTTACTACTTCTAAGAAATAAATGTTCAGCTTCGATACAGCGTGAATTTGTGCCAATATACATACCTACTCTTGATAATTATGTAGGTTATTTTATACCTATAGGTACTCTTTTTCCGAAATCGTTTTCTTGTGATATTAATATTTTAGATGCAATATTTGTTTTACAAAGCAGAAATTGTATGGTAAGGTTTACTTGTCATACCTTAATGATTATAACTTTAATTGCTCAATTTTAAATATATCTTCAAAAATACTTGTTATCAAGATAGCATGTTCACAAAAAAGAAAAAAACACCATGAGTTTCCTTTTTCTTCTTGTGCCTTTTTCTCATCCGAAGGCAAACACGTAACTGAATTTTTAAATCGCTTCAAAGTGATGTCATACTTTGTATGATTCCAAATAAATAAAGAATTTTAATTTGATTTCACATCCGGAATGTGGCCAATGGATCTTTTGCCAGTGATCAAGTTTTTGCTATCGATTAAATAAAATTAAACGTTGTGTCTAATATAATAAAGGCTAGTAAGATTAAATATTAGGTAGTCTAGATAAATATAATTTATACTTAGGTAATACTTTTTAATTTATAGCCATAATTTTAGATTCTCTTTTCCAAAGTACCTTAATAAAATTGGTAAGAAGCCTCCAGAAGTTTGTAACTGCTTTTTATCTCAGTGGGCCCGTGCTTTTAGTAAGATTGCTTATTTAGTTAATGAACTTTCAGTTTCAAAGTTTTTGCTTTTCGGTATCCTAATAGCCTAAATTATGCACAAGTTTGTAAAAAGTAATTATGCGGTAAGTAATAGCATGTCTGTCGATTTCAGTTTATTTTTACAAAATTACGGGAGGTAGCATTTTCAAGGAAAGGGTTTTGTGTTTTGCGCCTATCTCTGTATGTTTGTTTGTTTGTAATATTCTTTATTCCCGCGTATCTTCCAAACCACTCGATGGATTTTCTTAATTAAGGTATCGTTAGATTCGTCTCATTATTATAATAGGTATAGGTAAACATTGTTAAAATTGAAAATATTTATTTCAACATTAAATCTGTCTTCATCAAAGCTAATTTAAAGCGACGACAAAGAAAACTTAATTCGGAAACACAAAAGCGGAGTAAATATTTGACATATTTCATAAATTTAACTGAAAATAATTCATAAAATTATACAAAGTGTATACCTACCTATCGAAGGACATTTCCCTTGTCGGCGGCGGCATTCAGCGTGCCCCGCTGTGAGTCCCGCAAGATCGCGCCGTAATGTCTATGGAGGCCAACAGATGGTCCCGCTTCCGGCAGTCATTACCCTTTTGTCTTATATCCGCCGCAAACCACCCCATAATCGACTCTACCCCACAACAATAAAGTCCATTATTACGTCGAACGACCGCAATCAGCGGTGAACGAGTTTATTATTGAGCTAGAAAATGTTTCACATTTCAAAACTGCAAGTTTTCCTATATTATGTTACCTTATCTTTCGTGCAACGTTATGATTTTGCTTCGTTTGTATTTTAACGCGAAGAGAGAAGGGATTTTAGAGTTTTTTGAAATTCCTTCATTTACTCATAAAACAAAACGCAATAGGTATCTGTAATACCTACAAATAAAGTAGGTGCGTTTCCACGTAACCTTTCAAAAACCTTTAATTTTGCAACCACATGACAAAGTCACGGAGCACATATTCCGTAAACGGTATTTTCAGATTCCGACGCCATAATAAAGGTCCCAGGAGACGGGAGCGATGTTCAGAAAACCATTTACCACGTTCCCCTCTTAAATGGGTCACATACGAGTTGGATATCACTTGAAATTGGTCTAATCTTTAGTTACGGCCTCCGGAATTTGTTTTTAAACTTACCTGAGGAAATACTTTTGTTTATTTTGCGTATAAATGCTGAGATTTCACGGTATGTTGTGGATATCGTTTATCACGGGATAAATTGCGCTATTAAACAACAATAAACGTAAACGATGTAAGTACTTTGTGTTGTCTACTTTCATCTGTGGCGCCAGATACTAATACCTACATGCGGTGGTAATTTAACGTTTGTCCGTCATACCAAAAAAATTGCCATACACCGAGTGCGCGAGGTACCGAGCCACCGATCTCTTTGCCTTAGGGGACTACACAACAAAATGCAATAACCACCCAGAAAATATGCTGCATCAAATAAATATACAGAAAGTATT
The DNA here is from genome assembly GCA_907269075.1 of Idaea aversata. Classification (NCBI taxonomy): domain Eukaryota; kingdom Metazoa; phylum Arthropoda; class Insecta; order Lepidoptera; family Geometridae; genus Idaea; species Idaea aversata. Next base: position 6,881,563 of record OU026100.1, read on the forward strand.
ATGACTTTGAAAAATACGTATCGACGGTCCGTTCAGGGTGAAATGTTTTATTGCCGGTTTGGATAAATAAAAAAACATTGCACCGGGGCGCGCGTTCGCGTGTGTAGACTTTTGTTATGATAGATTTAGATGTATAGATGGCCTAAGTGTGTTTAATAAGTGTAGAAGCTCCTGCTTTGATCTGCCACGCAATCTGTGGTGTCGGTTAAACAGACTGAGGACCGGACATGGACGATGCAATTATATGTGCCACAAATGGAGATGGAGCGATTCTGCTCTCTGTGAGTGCGGCGAAGAGGTCCAGACTATGGATCCCATTATGGGTCGCTGTCCAATCCATTCATATCCTGGCCCCCCAGGGGATATTTTCAGGCTTACCCAGGAGTTCATTTGCTGGCTGGAAGGTCTGGACTTGGTCTTGTAATTCAGTGCTACTTCAATTATGTTTTTAGGTTAATATTAATATAGTGCCTGTGTAGAAATATCATACAATTAAATAAATAGAAGCTCCTGCTGAGCCAGGTTACCGGATAAATAAAACGAGAGACTTTATCTGTTATGATATTAATTTTTTGCCTATGTTATTAGTTTATAGTGTTTTATCATATTTGCTAAAAGTAAAGGAATGACCGTTGTCTGATAAAAGGTACAGTCACATTACCAATTAGCTGAACCCCACTTGACCTAGAGCTCACTCGCAAATCTGTAACGTTGTAAAGTAATGTTACCTGATTCTGTTTTTTTAAACAATATACTATACAATACAATAAACAATATTTTGTAATAACAAAATAGGTAAAATACTATTTTTTTCACAGATATGCGAATGAGCTCTGGGTTACGTGGGGTTCAGCTAATTGGTGATGTGACTGTACAAAGGTCAGCATGACCACTCCAAGTGATGCAGTGTCAGCAAGTTTTCTTGCAAACAAATAAAATTGAGCTTTGCCCGTACAATAAGTTTTATTTTCAGCAATATATTAATGTAGATAATTTCAACTTAAGAAACAGGGATGAGCTGACCTTGCCCGGTAGTAGGCTCCGGAAAATAAGCAGGTCGTTTAATAGTACATGTGTGCTCTATTATAATAAATTACCTAAAGATGTATATGACATGTCCATTAACAAATTCAAAACTATTATAAAGCATAAATTGTGCGGTAAGGCATACTATGATACCTCTTCGTACCTTAATGATAAGAATCCATGGATGTGACTTTAATTGCTCCATTTCAAATAATACCTTCAAATATTTGTAATATTGACCTTTGTGAGCGTGATCATATAAAAAAAAACCCCATGAGTTTCTTGTGCCTTCTTCTCATTGGTGGGCGCGTTCCGAAGGCACACATCCTAACTTAGTTTTTAAGACTATTCCAAGTGATCATGTGTATACCTATACATAAGCATCGAAAGAAATAAAGAAATTTGACTTTGACTTATATATTAAACATTGAAACCACTTGAATGTTATCTTACAATGTATTAGAATGTTAATAATTGACAGAGTGTTGTGAAGCAAGAGTTCCAGGGGCCTTATTCTGCTATTTGGCCAACCATTGTCATTATATCGAGACTCTATTGATATTATATTGAGATTGTGACTTTATTTGGTATTCTGCTAAAGTTTTAATAACATCACAATAGAATCACTATGGAGTCTCAATGGTATGGTAATATTTACCTTGCAGGTGTTGCCTAGCAACATGGTATATGTTGCTAAGCAATATACCGTTTTGACAACTATCGAGATTCCATTAAGCCACGATTGTAGAGCAGAACACAAAAGTGAGTCAGTGGTGTGTCAGTGGTGTCTCGATAGAATAGTCAACGTTAGGAGAATACCAATTTGACATGTAATGTCATATTTTTGACATTAAATTTCTATTACGATTATATCGACACACTATTGAAATACAATTGTGTTAGCAGAGTTAGGCCCCAGGTCGTAACTCTGTAATTAATGTGTTCCTTCAAAGCTCTATTTCGTTCAATAGTTATTGAAACCGTGAAAGGTCATAAGTTCAGTTTGCGCAGCTAGCCTGCCACATAGAACTTGTAGTACAATACAAACAAATCAATCTCTTAAACCACTAAAGCCGACTACAATAGTAAGACCCAGACTTGTACGGAAATACCAAGTATTTCTAAGTTTAAAGTGTCGGCTGGCAACCGAGTAAGGCACATGGGAAATGATTACCATATTCAACGCATTTACACGAGGTAGGCATCAAGAGAAATTATTTGTCATATTAACGTCACTCCAAGTCGAGTTGCTATACGGAGACGTTAATTTTATTGAATTATTTTCCGCGGTGTTCCGGAGATGCATCAATACAAGCCAATAAAATTTTCATAAGCATTTAGCTTTTCGGTTTTGATGATTGATTGGTTGTTTAGAATTTACAAATAGATTCCACGGAAAAATGTTATATATTTTAACACGCTTTTATTAGTTTCACCTGTATGTTTGCTTGCCTGTATGTATGTAACCGACTCTTTTGGGCTCGATTTTGCCCTACTTAGAATGATCAGATTTTATTCAAACTTTTTTATTAAGAGCCTGTAGTCCCACTGCAGGGCAAAGGCCTCTCTACTCCCCCTCCACTGATCGACCGATCTTGTGCGACGGATTGTCAAACTGTCATTTTGTCGATATCATCTCGCCACCTTCGACGCGGTCTCCCGGGTAATCGTTTACCGTTGGTGGGTGTCCAAAAAGTTGTTGATTTGGCCCACAGTTTGTCCAGCATACGGCTGGTATGGCCGGCCAAAAAAATGTTGGTTTTACTTAAAAAATTGGGTACATATTGGGTGTGATTTATGTCACCATCCCTCAAGTCAACTTTTTCAAGATCAGGGTTGCAATAATATGATTAAGTAAGACAAAAAGGGTTTTTTGCATTAAGGATACCTAACTTCCTAATTTCCTTTTAAATAGGCTCGTCTCAAATCTAAAATGCCTTTCGTTTTCGTAAACAAAGACGCAACAAGTGATTTGGGTCTAAAAGAGGTAAACAGGTAGATATTCCTCATAATAAAATTGTGTAAATTGGCGGGAATTGCGACAAAAATTATTTTTTCTGTTTAATTAAAGCACCGTCACCGCTCCAAACAAAAACCACGTAGCCAACAAATCAATTTCGCGTCAGGAAATTACTTTGTAAACTTGAAAAGGGTTGCGCGATACGGTACCAAATTGAAATTCTTTTGTGTACAGCGCCTTTACATGTCCAAAATGTTACCTGAGTCTTTGAATCATACCGTTACAACATTTTTCGATCAAACTTTACAATATAAACACTTAAAGTATGTAACAGTGGGTTTAAAAAGTTCCAAGTTCAATTTTTTCAATATTTTACTTGTCTTCTTCTATTCTCATCGTAACTAATTTATTGTGGTTGAATCACCACCTAATAGTTTTAAAAGATTATATGGCCTAATTTAGGTAGTAGCCGTATAGATAGTAGTAAGTATACCGTGCACTAATTAATTTCTGTTACAACAAATGTAAGCGCTCTAATTCATATTGCTGTTACGGTGAAGAAAAACATCATGAAAACCTGCGGCTTTGTTGTGTCTCAAACGTATTGACGGGTTTTTCCTCTAGACACAATCGACTAAGCTGAGAGGGTAGGTGGTGCTGGGCAGGCTTACTCGACCCTCACGCAAAAATGATCCAACTAAAGAGGTTTAGTTGCGTAAAACGGCAATAACAGCAGGTATTTATTGTAATTTAAAAATGCTGTTTGCAATAAAGAATTTATCTATCTATTTAGCGAAAACGGCCCGCAAACAAGTACAACTCCGATATTTGAACGAACCGGAATTGCTTTTCGCGATCCGTTGAACGAGCGCGCTGTGTCTCTTCTTCAAGAAAGAAAACAATGGAAGAGTAATTTCTTTGCACCAGTGAATTTAAAAATAAAATTGGCGTATTTCTACACTGAATCTGAATAAACAGTTTTGTGAAGGCTTTAGCATGGGACATATTGTGTATATTTATTACTTCAATATACGTAATCAACACTTCAAATTCAATTTAATTTGATGAAAATTCAATTTATATTATTTAACCTAATATTCTGTGCCGATGCTTCACATCGCCACCGACAGATAACGCCACTAAGCCGATCGTAGATCCTAGATCGCGCAAGCGAAGTTTTTCTGAAGATAAGCTCATATACAAGTTCCAACGACACATCGTTGGGCCGAGGCCTACCGGGTATAACACCTGCCCGGTGGAAGATCTTCTCTTTGGAGGTACATACCACTAACTACCTCCAAACTGGTGACCCCGACTTGATATCTTCCATTTTTAAAAACAACACTTTTATAAAACCTTTTAAACTGCGCTACCCATCGCGGAATATCGTTTAAAAAGCAATCCGACTAAACAATATACAAAACGAGCATATCCGAAAGCAACAGACAGTGAGTAGGTAAAGCAATACAATTTAGTCAAAGCTGTAAGTGAACAGTTGTAAGGTCTGTACAGAGTTCGGTAAAGCTTTCAAAATCAAACAAGTGTTCGGTATACCCGTTCTCCGTAGCCGTTTATCTGATTCCCTGATTCTCGAATTCGACCTAAATCCCCCTCGTGCAGTTGGACCGTTCTCAATTACAGATAAGGCCTTGAATATTTCTCTGTGTTGGCAACGATGATGAGAAATGCCAATTAAACTAAAAGGGGTATTCTGCCTTTATTCGATAAGTTTGTTTCAAAATCGAAAATGTATTGCAGGTAAAATTAAGCTTCAAACGTAAGCAAGAACAAGCTGGACCTATAATTTTATTACTAGAATATATTTTAAGCTTATTTCTAGCTGAATTTGTTACACTCAATGATAAATTATTAATCCACTTACGTAACGATTTACGTGCCTGGCGTTTTTTTAACAACACAAAAAGTTAAACGAAAATACTTGGAATTGACATACGCATAAAAACACACCCGATGCCTTCAATATTTCATTTCATGAGTATTTTTCTGGGAAAACGAGATCAACGAGAGTGCATGACCACGTTAATCTCTTCGACTGTGTACCGAGATCGTTTCCAATATAGACGAATAAATATGACGGTATATTTGCTTCGTTCAAATTTTTTTATATTGTTACTAGCGACCCGGTCCGGCTTCGCACGACTATATTATGCATGTTATACATATAAACCTTCCTCTTGACACACTCTATCTATTTAAAAGAAACCGCATCAAAATCCGTTGCGTAGTTTTAAAGATCTAAGCATACAAAGGGACATAGGGACATAGGGATAATATAAGGACAGCGAAAAGTGACTTTATTTTATATACTACTAGCGACCCGCCCCGGCTTCGCACGGTTATATTATGCATGTATTATATACTAGCGACCCGCCCCGGCTTCGCACGGCTGTATATTATGCATTTATTATCCTTCCTCGTTAATCACTCTATCTAGTAAAAAAAAACGCATCAAAATCCGTTGAATAGTTTCGATTTCAGCGTACAAAGGGAAATAGGGACAGAAAAAGCGACTTTATTTTATACTATGTAATGATGTAGTGATAAACTAAAAGAAGGTAGTACTGAGTATTGAGGTGCAAAATAGATTTTAGAATTCTAGGCACTAGGTTTGAAATGTCGCAGAATTTTTAAAATGTCGTTCCTGCTCGCCTGGCTTAGCATTAGTCTGGCTTTACCTGTGGTTACCGGTGAAATCTTTGCAGCTTTGTCTAGTGCAACTAAAATCTAAAGTCTTTTAGACTGACATTTTTTTTTGAATGTATAAAGTAACGTTATTCATGTTTTTTAGCATTTCAGTGTCTGTTTATCATTTAAAAAAAAACTTTCCCACAATAATAGAACAAGCTTATCTATGATACCTACACTAGGCTGATGCCTGTGTAGAAGATATCAATGATTCTATGAATTTATATGTAAACATTTGGGACAGTTTGCGAAAAATAGTATGAACTTAAATTAATCTACGTGTTCTAAAATAAACAAAAAATAAATAAAATACAATGAACAGAAATTAAAGTAAACAGAAAAATCTAGCTAGAGAGCAATTCTCTAGCAAAATTTTGACTTTCAATCAGAAGGGACACTCCGTTATCCCAGTCTCTTGAGAGTCTGGGTACCAAATCAAATGCACTCTTCACATAGAATAGGCCTATTCTATTCTCACATGTGGGAAACAAGAGAAAATAAAGAAATAATAATATTAGATTATTTTTAAATATTTTAAATAGATTAAAATAGATTATTTTTAAATATTAGATTAGATTAGATTTCAGCGTACAAAGGGAAATAGGGACAGAAAAAGCGACTTTATTTTATACTATGTAATGATGTAGTGATAAACTAAAAGAAGGTAGTACTGAGTATTGAGGTGCAAAATAGATTTTAGAATTCTAGGCACTAGGTTTGAAATGTCGCAGAATTTTTAAAATGTCGTTCCTGCTCGCCTGGCTTAGCATTAGTCTGGCTTTACCTGTGGTTACCGGTGAAATCTTTGCAGCTTTGTCTAGTGCAACTAAAATCTAAAGTCTTTTAGACTGACATTTTTTTTTGAATGTATAAAGTAACGTTATTCATGTTTTTTAGCATTTCAGTGTCTGTTTATCATTTAAAAAAAAACTTTCCCACAATAATAGAACAAGCTTATCTATGATACCTACACTAGGCTGATGCCTGTGTAGAAGATATCAATGATTCTATGAATTTATATGTAAACATTTGGGACAGTTTGCGAAAAATAGTATGAACTTAAATTAATCTACGTGTTCTAAAATAAACAAAAAATAAATAAAATACAATGAACAGAAATTAAAGTAAACAGAAAAATCTAGCTAGAGAGCAATTCTCTAGCAAAATTTTGACTTTCAATCAGAAGGGACACTCCGTTATCCCAGTCTCTTGAGAGTCTGGGTACCAAATCAAATGCACTCTTCACATAGAATAGGCCTATTCTATTCTCACATGTGGGAAACAAGAGAAAATAAAGAAATAATAATATTAGATTATTTTTAAATATTTTAAATAGATTAAAATAGATTATTTTTAAATATTAGATTAGATTAGATTTCAGCGTACAAAGGGAAATAGGGACAGAAAAAGCGACTTTATTTTATACTATGTAATGATGTAGTGATAAACTAAAAGAAGGTAGTACTGAGTATTGAGGTGCAAAATAGATTTTAGAATTCTAGGCACTAGGTTTGAAATGTCGCAGAATTTTTAAAATGTCGTTCCTGTTCGCCTGGCTTAGCATTAGTCTGGCTTTACCTGTGGTTACCGGTGAAATCTTTGCAGCTTTGTCTAGTGCAACTAAAATCTAAAGTCTTTTAGACTGACATTTTTTTTTGAATGTATAAAGTAACGTTATTCATGTTTTTTAGCATTTCAGTGTCTGTTTATCATTTAAAAAAAAACTTTCCCACAATAATAGAACAAGCTTATCTATGATACCTACACTAGGCTGATGCCTGTGTAGAAGATATCAATGATTCTATGAATTTATATGTAAACATTTGGGACAGTTTGCGAAAAATAGTATGAACTTAAATTAATCTACGTGTTCTAAAATAAACAAAAAATAAATAAAATACAATGAACAGAAATTAAAGTAAACAGAAAAATCTAGCTAGAGAGCAATTCTCTAGCAAAATTTTGACTTTCAATCAGAAGGGACACTCCGTTATCCCAGTCTCTTGAGAGTCTGGGTACCAAATCAAATGCACTCTTCACATAGAATAGGCCTATTCTATTCTCACATGTGGGAAACAAGAGAAAATAAAGAAATAATAATATTTATCCACGTAAAATTATCTTCGTATAAATAATAGGTAGGTACTTACCGCAAAATGTTGGGCTTCTTGCCATCTCCGCCATGTCTTGCATCGTTAGTTTTCAATTCTGGCACCACAATGGAGCCTCAAGTCATTGTCTATGAGCCCTTGCCGCAGGACTTTGCTAAAGTTATATTTTAGCACCTCCATTATGACTTTCATTACGAAACAAAATTACTCTTTAAACTTGTTTTAGAAGTAACTGTTATGTCGTTAAATTATGTTGTTAGTTAATGACGTTATCATTTAAAGAATGATTGTTGCACTTGTTGCTGATGGTCAGCCCTCGGTAGAGTTAGATAGATAGATAAATTCTTTATTGTAAACACCATTTTTAAAGTTCATTTTAGTAGTTTTCATTTTTATAGTTCTAAAATTACCATTTTTGGAATGTTTGCATTGTAATATTTTTGTTTGATTAATTGATGAGTTAGAAGACTTTAAACTTCACCTAAAGCAGGTGTCTAGAATCTTGCTCGCGTTGAAAACATTCTTATAACAGCCATTTTAGAGCTCTACGGTGGGTCAGCAATTATGCAGCCGACCGTACCTATAGATGTTATGGTGCTGTTCCATTGCAGTGCACGCTACGCACGTCCGCCACGTAAGCTGCGTGGTTCACCACATAAGGTGGTTCACAATTATACCTAAGTTAGTGGTAGAGACCTCGACTTTCATTCTGAAAGTCGTGTATTCGAATCGGGATTCGAATACATCGGTGCACGGTCGTGCACCGATGTATTTTTCTAAATAAAAATTTATGTGCGCTAATTGGCATTGCTCTTACGGTGAAGGAAAACATCGTGATGAAACCCGCGGCTTATTGGCTCCAGAAGAATTGACAAGTTCTCTTCTGTGAATATGGTCGAGAAGGTAGTAGTTACTGGGCAAGTCTAGTCCATTCTCACGCAAAAAGGACCCAATTAAATAATGACGAGTCATTTGGCACAATGGTCACCAAACACAAAGTTGCGAGTTCGATTTCCGCCTCAGACAAGTATTTCTGCTTAGATATTTGTCTGTGGTCTGGTTGTTTCTATGTACTATAAGTATATATTAACAAAAGAAAAGTATATAAGTAGTGTATCCGTTGTCTAGCACCCATAATAATTACTTAGCTTGGGGCTAGATGGCGATGTGTGGAATGTCCAGCAATATTTATTTATTAAATAGGGTCTAATTGCAGAAAAAAGCCCGTATACAAGTATAAGTACCTAAGGTGGTACGTGGGCGTGTGTTGTGTAGCGACTAGTGAGTGGCGCCTTTAGTTCGTTACCGTAAAAGCCATATGGAAATAAATCGTCTACGTCTAAATAGTTATTAAATAGAATAAAACTAGCGACCCGCCCCGGCTTCGCACGGCTATATTATGCACTAGCGACCTGCCCCGGCTTCGCACGGCTATATTATGCATGTATTCATCATGTATTACCTATGTATTATACTCTTGAATCACTCTATCTATTAAAAAAACCGCATCAAAATCCGTTGCGTAGTTTTAAAGATTTAAGCATACAAAGGGAAATAGGGACAGAAAAAGCGACTTTGTTTTATACTATGTAGTGAAGTAAACAGCACAAACGTCAAATATATTTATAAACAAGCTCTTGAATAGTGATGTCAACGTCAAGTGAGTTTGCTAGTATTATGCCATCAACAGGTCAGGCTTTCCAAAACTTTTGATTGGTTCAGTTTTAAGTAGAATTTGTATTTAAAGTTTTCAGTTGCTTTGCATTGAGGTGTAAATTGAATGCCAACTTGGAAAGTAAGTAATTTTAGGTAAAAAGTTGTGCGGTAGGACTTTGCTGGTGTCTTTAGAAATGTAACTTTCGTTTTATTGTCAATTTTCTGGTAGGTAAGTGGTTTGAAGGAGAATTTATTCATTATTAATATCTTTACAAGTAAGCACCTACAATTGGCTGCATGACTGTGAAAACGACAAAATATGAAATATGTTGAAAATGGATGGTTTACAATAACTCTACAATATTTATTTTGCATTCAAATGTATTATCAATATTTTATTTTTGTAAAAAAAGTTGTAATATTTTGTCTGCTAACTAAAAGAAACGAAACGCGGGCGGCCATGACTGACCTTCGTGTGACGTCACGATTTACTATTTTCCTAGAAAAAAAAATATGACAGCCTAGAGGTATGAGTCATGACATCACATATTAAAATGTATGGTCACATGAGTATGTGGTAAGGTGGCCGACTGTTTTCGGGGACAATTTAAATTAACGAAGAAAAATGTATTTTTCAATTAAATTATACATTTTTCGGAAAAAATTATGATTCAAACTTTTGAATAAATTAGTGAAAATCAGTCAAGATACCAATTATAAATAGTTTGGTAAATATATTATCTCAGTAATTGAAACCTATCTAAACACTTACTCAACGTAACTAACACCAATAAATGACGTCACAAATCTGTTAAATCAATAAAAATCGTACAATTCACGGCCACTTTATTTTAATTCCAACCCCTAAAAGCTGACAGGGAGAGGCGTAATCACAGGGAATAAGCCTATTTCTCAGTGTAATTTCATTGGTATCCTTCAAGAGTTCACTTTGGTTCGTAAAATAAATAAATTTTATCGACAATACCCGGTATTTGTTACCAAATCCATTCTTGCGTTAGAACAGAGAGATAATCTGTAAACAAAGTTACAATTAAATTATACTTTATAATTGACTAGCGACCCGCCCCAGCTTCGCACGGCTATATTATGCATGTATTATACATATAAACCTTCCTCTTGAATCACTCTATCTATTTAAAAAACCGCATCAAAATTCGTTTCGTAGTTTTAAAGATCTAAGCATACAAAGGGAGAATTTATTTTATACTATGTAGTGATGATAGTGATAACGAGAAAGGTAGGTTTGCATAACAGATAGAAGACTTCACTAGTATCTAAACCTCTAAGATTCCAAATGATACCATATCTATGTGAATTATTATTTTTTCCGTTGTTCTTACTCATTGCACTCACGTCGGGTTTATTCTCTTTTCAAACATTTAGTTTCCGTGTTTTCTTCTAAGGAAAATGTATTTCTATTATAGATATAAAGCTGTCATACAAATCCTTTACCTCGAACTCGGATGTTCTAGTGCTAGGACTTACATATTACTGCAGTAACTCGTTTCTCGTCCGTGCCGCAAATACTACGAAGTAGTTCAGTTCAGGTAACAGTTGGTAGAAGTACTTTGCTACATGAATTGGCTAGGGTACTCGCATACCAATATATGGTACTTACTAACTCTATTTCTAACTATATCGATGGTATGTAAAATATTTAGAAACTTGAACTAGTTTAAGGTGAAAGGGTACTGGCGCTCTCTCCATACAAACGTAGTCGACTGTTTCCTCCCTGGATAATGAGACTGGCACAAATATTTTTGTTGTATAAAACCTATAACTGCCATGACTATGCCTTGGTTTTTTTCATATTCTAATTATCATAGAAATTAAGATTTATAAAAGAAAAAAACCAAACATAGGGGTAGTTATAAGTTTTATGCAACAAAAATATTTGTCTAGTGTCATTATCCAGGGTGGAAACAGTAGACTACGTTTGTATGAAGAGAGAGCCCGCCGCCCTAAGTTCTAAGTAGATTCGGATATTTCTATTTTAAACTTGATCTATTGGACTGTGATATTCTTATTTGTTTCATACAGGTGCAAGTATATTGAAGAGTTTCAAGCTTTCAATAACACTCTTTGATTCTTAAACCTTATACAGGTTTTTTTAATATGTACCCACCCAAATAATTAATCAACACCGTTCTTCAAGCGACACAAACGTGAAATGTTTGACACTTTGTAAGTAAGCGCACATACATTTATAGATCCATGATAACTAATTCAAAGTTAAACTAAGCAATTTTATGTAAATGTTAAGTGAGAGCAAGTAATATTAATAAATAAACCTGTTTCAATATCGAGAGAGCGAACAGTTAACAGTATTATTGTAAGAAATAACAAAGCTGTTAGGAGTCCTTGTTAACAAAGACTGACTGAAATGTATCAAAATATTTATTTTAGTCAGGAACCTCACCCCGGGGTAAGATATTCCAGAGAATATTGAACATAGGCAAATTAATTTGTGTTTGTTTTATTATAACCGCTTTTTAAACTTCATCTTTCGCTCATCTTTGCACAGTGTTAAAAGTTTTAGTTATTTAAATATCGTTAAGAATTAACATAAATTTTAAACAAATATAAACATCGGTTCTGTCTGCAGACTAGTAACAAAGCGTCTAGCTGCTTCATTGTGAATTATTCAACAGTTTATAATTAGGCTTTGTTTATGGAAAACAATACTTAGGTCCTGGAGAGTCGATTTGTTAGTCTTGTGTCAATATTTGAGAGAATTGCGGCGACCGACCGTTCAAAGGCTTAGCTACTCGACAAACGAAATGTTTTGTTTGTACGACGACAATTTTGTTGTAGAGCTGTGCTAGTTTTTAACCCCCGACGCAAAAACGATGGGGTGTTATAAGTTTGACGTGTTTAGCTAAAGACAATAATTTAAAATGTACAATCAACGTCAAAAGGCTCTGCCCACCGTAACGTTTACAATCCTGTGCAGCACTATTTGAACATTATTACAACGTAACCTTGTAGATCGAACCCACGTCGGTTGGTGTAGCGGGTGGCGGCTTATACCACTCGGCCAACTATATACATAACTAACATGTTCAAAATAATAATCACACTGAGTACTTTTAACTCAAGTATTTATGTTTGTATGTAACGTCTATTAGAAGAAGGTCGTAAGTACAATACTTGTTTGTAGTATTATTGCAGCAAACTGATAGTGACTTACAACGCATACTGTACCTATGTTACCCGCTTTGCATTTATTTATTGGTACCTATGCTTTATTAAATTAGTAATTATAAGCGACAATTGTTATTATTGTAAGCCTTGTCTAGACTTAGGTATTCCTCGGTGGCGTCAAATAAAGCCACTAATCCGATATAGAGAGCTAAGTAACTAGACTTGGAGGGTGGAACGGAGACAGAACAGGGCGAAGGGGGGGTGATTTTATTACATTGCTCGGCCAACGCCTCAGGTGAACCGCTGAATTCATGTTTTAACACTGTTCAGTGAGGTTAACTCAATATCACTGTATTTCTTGAATATGACAATAAATAGAAATAGGTCGGAGAAACCTAAAGTTTAAAAAGGGTCTTGACAGACAGAGAAACGGACGGACAACAAACTGATCCTATAAGGGTTTCATTTTTTCCTTTCGAGGTATGGAACCTTAAAAAGAAAGAAACAAAAAAAAAGGAGTTTTTATTTAACAATAAAGAATTTATCTTTGACGACCTCTGTGGCGCGTCGGGCGAACACCCGACTGCGACGCAGAAGGTTGCGGGTTCGATTCCCGCCGGGAACAAGTATTTATGCTGACCATAAATTCTTGTTTCTGGTTCTGGGTGTTTCCTATATGTATAAATGTATATATTTACAAAAAAAAAAAAAGTATATAAGTAGTTTATCCGTTATCTGGCACCCATCACACAAGCATTAAGTTGCTTAGCTTGGGGCTGGATGGCGATGTGTAATATGTCCTGAATTATTTATTTTATTTATATTTTATTTTTATTTTATCTATCTAAATTTAAAAAAGACCTACTATAAAACATTTCAGTGATTCTGTAATAACTTATTTGCACATGTATTTTAATAAATACGTCATCGTTTTACCACTATCCCACACGATGGTAAGCGAGTCGATGCGGTCTAAGCTGTAGCACGCTTTTCTAGAAGATACCTCGTGAAAGACCTCCGAATAAACGGAGGCTTCTATTGTTCTTTTACTTTTTATAAAAACATTCTTACTCTACATAGGTACGTAGGTATTTCACTGTGTTAAAGTCGCGTCTTACCTTCTAAGAACATAATTTAGTTTTACGGCAGTAAAACCTTGCTCAAAACTATGTAAACTGCGTTCTATGGCAGATTTAATATAAAGCTACGAAAATCTAGCTAAATTGTTCTTTGAATTCAGCCTTATAATAGTGAAATTAAATTTAAATAGCAAATCAAACAACTAGTTTATATAAACCATTATTTATTTATTAAATATAAAATTGTAATATCATTAGGACCACAGAAAATTAGGAGCTACAACAGTTCGATCGTAGGTCGTTTATACATTTATGTCACATTAAACTCTATTCAATAGAATCAACGCAAAATTGAAACATTTACAATTCACTATCTTTATAAAATGGCACTACATCAATAATTGCTGTAACTTGAGTTCTCGTAACAATAGGAACTAAACCATTTAAAAATGCAGTATTCTATTACGGCGCACGCTACAGACGCAGCTGCGTGGCTCCGCCATAGAATAAAATAGGTTTTTCGTGCTTGCGCCACAATAGAATAGCGTCTTTATTCGATAACTACAATTAATAATGACTAAGTTAAATAAAATCTGCAAATGTTACAGCAATTATATCCTTTATTATTTTGTTATATCGCCTATTTACAATTTGACTAGGTATTTCGATATAAATCTACAACGAAAGCACTTTAAATAATATTCTTTTTTACTATGCATAAAAGTATCGTATTATTTTTTACACTAACAGTATTTACATTCACACAACCGAGTTTATTAAAATAAATACGAGTTTCTACAAGCTTTTTTACTTATCGAGTTGAAACCTATGGTCTTTGGAATTTTATGTACAGTACTGTCATGTGAGCATCGTGTTATCCCTCGTGGTAAAATGAACATTGAGTTCTAAGGAGAATGTCCTGAAAATTTAAACTTCAGTCTCCTATTTTGGAAGTATAGATATGTACATAGATACTTGAGCAATAGCAACTTCCACTAAATACAACAGCCGCTTACGAAAATAATATCAAATCGAGTTCCACGAATCCCTTTCCGTATGTACAAAATATTGTCACGCCAATAAATCGTTGGAGTTTGGCAAATTAACCTATAAACGCTATAAATTCTCTTTATACTTATAATGGACCACGGGAAATAGCTAAGAAAATAGCGTTTAGTACAAAACCTACGCTAATAGTAACTGTTTGGGAACAGAAGAGCTCAAATCCTGCGTATTATACACAACTTTCGGGACCGGGGAGGTTCTCGGCTAATACATGTTCTCTTCTCCGAGCGTTGCCTTTACCCTTGGTCCTGTGGAGGGTGGAAGTTGCAAGGCTGCCGGAGCTAAGTGTCGGTCCGCTCAGACTTAAGCTCTGACTTCCAAAAGGAGAGCTTAGATTGCCGTTAGGGCACACAAAATTGGGGCTACCCAGAGTCGGGCTGTTACTAACTACATAATTAGGTCTATAGTTAGGAATAACTTGAGGCATGTTCTGATTGAGAACGTCCTCTTTTCTGGAGACCATGTCACTGCTTGGAGTTAGCTGCAAGGAAAATAAGAAATGTCAAAGCGTCTTGAACTGGATCAGATTACAGTATTTTCTAGAAAAGCAAAGGTCTTACTTGCTGTGGTCGTCCAGCGGAATCCAATAGTGCTAAATCTTCTGCCGAGAACACGGCTCCTGCTTTATTCCATTCCCCTGAAATAAAATAAAAATAAATAGAGAAATGAATTTGCATGAATATAAACAAAATCTGTGGAAATTAACTCACCTCTAACTTCTTTTATACTAGGCCATTCATCAGCTTCTTCTATTGTTGGGGCAGATATTTGATTATCGGAATCTGCAATAAAACATACCATTTCAATATTGGTACAAAACACTTTACATAATTATGAACTAAGCTGCTTTCATTCTGATCACAAACCTGGAGCATTTAAAATATCTGGTTGAGGATCGGGTGTCTTCAATTCCTGTGAGGGTTTGATGGTATACGCTACGACATATCTCCTCCCTCCATCGCTCAGTTCCAGCATATCTCCTGGAGGGTATTTGTGGGGTTGCTGGTTCCTTCGTCTTTTGGCGCAAAGTGCAGCAATTGCTATCCCGCCAGCTGCCAAAACTGACCCTAGTATAGCAGCCACTACTATACCTAAAGTCACTCCACCCATAGGACTTTTGCCATCTATGGAAAAAAGGAAAAAGCTTGTTACAAAAAAAATTGAAAGTTCTTTTATATTCCACATTATATATTTATTATTTATGTTCATTATCAGAACTTTTAATCCATCTCGGTGATTAAGTTAATAAGACACTGAACTTTTGTCTGAAGTAGCTTCACAAAAATGCCACTTAATGGTCGCTCATCCACGTAATGACCGCGGGGCGCCCCGAACTCGCATGACAGATTGCTCTGCATTATTTATAACTCCCCAATGAAAGAAGTGTCTCTCAAAGTCAAAAAAATAGAAAACACTCTTAATCCAAACTGAGCACTCTAGAGATTTTTCAGGATTAAACGCAATTTACTTAGCATCGAAATTTTTAATTTAATAGAAGTAATTTAATTATATAGAGTTGCTATAACTGACTGAAAATTCAATAAATCAAATTTAAAATGGTCTCCGAATGAAAAATGTCGTCAATATACACATTAACTCGCTAAATGTGTTGAATACCAATTTTATATATCACGTTACTAGTATTTTATGCTTTCAGGAATCAATAACACCTTGTAAAAATGTTAGTATCAAAACATATGTTGGACGTTATACTGTAGTAAATAAACTAGGTCGTTTACGAGCGAGAATATACCGGCAACTGTATTGCAAAAGTTGGTCGACACAGGATGACTATGACAACTTTATTGGCACCAACCTGAGTTTTCCTGTAAGCTATGAATCTGGATTTAAAACTACCATGCCACTGCTAAATAAGTTGTTTTTAAGTTTGTCAGTATTTATTACAAAACATGGGGTACGTTTCGTGTGCTCACTTGTTACTAACTTCTTCAAGATCGTTCCAACTATCGATTGGTGTCTGCGGGTTTTGAGAGGAAATTAACAGATTGCAAGACTAATTTGTTAGCCTTAAGTGGAACAAAGGACTTGCTTTGAAACCTTGTTCTTGTGATCCCATTCTATATTGTTTCTCATCCAATCAATAGTTTAGTTGTGGTCTTCACAACAGGACTGGTTTTACCTAAACTTCATATGATAATTTGGCTCCTTACAAAAATATACATAGGTAGGTACTTTACCAGTTCTCCTGGCTGCATCATTAAAAGCAATATTTTCAAGAAGCGTCCTTTCTGACTCTCCTTTGAGATTTCTGGCATAAATAAGTAGATTGAACGTTGCTACTTCAGGGTCTCCTACTACGTTCAGTTGGGATAAATCTAACTTGAATGTAGCAAGTCCATCTGCAAAAAAAACTTTTGTAAGAATCCAGGTAGCATCAGTAGCATGGCTATGTATGTAGGGTCCCTGTTATCAATTTATTGATGTTTATTGCAAATATTTTTTCTCTATAATCTATGGTCAAATTACTTAAACGTATAAAACAAATATTACAATAATTAGAACTACTCGCTTTACCAGTCTCATTGACGCTGCCATTGAACCGGGTCTTCCCTGTGATTGGGTCGATAGCTTCCAGCACGATGGACTGCGGCAGGCCTCCGTCGTAGCCAGCCACGCAGCGCACGCGTAACCAGCTGTTCGCCTCGCTTGTGTTGCCAGTGTGCAGTGAGCAGTTCCTTGGAGCCGTTGGACGTGCTAGTATGGAAAAATAATTGACAATCACGTATGTTAAGCAGCACATGTCATCCCTTTTAAACGCAGCTAACCAGTATTTTTTACTGCATTTACGTTTAACACTATCGACCCAAAGTGTTCATCAAACTTTCAAAAAGATATCTTACTCAGTATGTACTTATTGTTTCAACGTGTAATTCATAATAAAGAATGTTACTTGGGGTCGAATAGCTCATTAAAATGTTCCTATTCAAAGACGAATATTAAAGAATTTCGCATAACATTGGGGATTAGCATAAAATGTATTCAAAATTTCAAGAACGAGCTATGAATAATGACCAAATTCCTCATTTAAAATGTATTCGTTTAACCAAACGAAATAATTTCTTAACAGACGTTAACACTTTGAAATTCATGTAAAAACTTAATATTTGTAATTAAAAATACATTTTCCCGCAAACTATTGTACAAAGCATACTAAATACGCTAAATTGGAATGGCAAATATACCTGAGAACGTTATTATTTTACCTAATCTAATAAGGGGAGCGTGCGTGTACGAATTTAGAATTAGTGTAGAGTTAAACTCTCTAATTTCGCCTTGACTTATGGCAGCTTGGTGACAATTTAATGTGTTCTATGTTACGCTGCTATATTAAATGTTGTGGGTAGTGCGCACTTCGCTGCACCTCAACGGCTAACTCATATTTTCACTTGCACAGTGTTGAGGAGTTAAATTAAACGGAAATGTTTTACATTTGAATCGTCTTTAAACGTTGTATAACAGCGTTGCACGGTACATTTACCTTCTTGGGGTCAGAGGAGGCTTCTATATTATGATGCTGGAAGGCAAAAGCTCGACTAATTTTGATGGAAGGTTTGGTGTTTGTTTCAGTGAATGGATAAATGCTTTATATTCAGATTAGATTTATTCAGTGTCAACAATAATGATTTTAAAATTGCATTAATTGTAACACTTTGCTCGTTCACTACGATTTATTTCTAAACTCGAAGTTTTAATACAACGTGAGAGTTCCTAGAAAATGTATATTTACAAGTGAGAAAAAATAAATAAAATATTATTTTACCAAAATGGAAAGCTGTCAGTAACCTAAAATACGAAGGTACCTACATTGAAATTGTCAATAATTTCTCGTTTTACGCCGTTATCGGTTTTATTACCTCCGGGTGAAATGGTAATAAACATTTTCATACCTTTCGGGATAAACAGAAACATCTTTCACGACGAAAATCGTATTAATTTAAATCCAACCGGTTTTAAATGGATTCATAAAGTTATGTAGGTCATTTCATAATTTATATGAGAAAAGTAAATATTTTTCGCTGCTAAAACTTTATATTGAGCACTATTGGACTATTCATAAAATCCTAATAAATATTTATGTCGTTTGCTATTTTTGAGTTGTAGTAAAAGGTAATAAAATCGTATTGTAAGAAGTTTACGTATTTCCAAGCACGCTTTGTGTTTACTGGACAGCGTTTGATGTAGAACGAGAAAATACGAATAATGAAGTAATGCGCAACGGGGCGTGTCATGCCTTTTGAATTCATGTTTGATATTAGAACTTTTTACTTTTTAATATTATGGGCTAAGTACTTTTACTTGTAATAAAGGTACTGTACATATTCCGTTTTTTATTTTTTATAAAAAAATACTATTTAATTCTTGTATCAAAATATTTATATAAGTAACAAAAACTTTATCAGCTTTGTTTGCAAATAACAAAACTAAGTTTTCGAGAATATAATTAATATTTAAAAACTGGTAGAGATTTAAATTGGGGTAGTCATTTGTTCGTTTTATTAAAAGCTGTTTAATAGATATTAATTGCAACAATTTTATTCATAACATAGATTTTTATATATCAAACAAAGTGCTTATTATTTTTTATTAATAAAAATAGGATGTTTAGGTCGATATGATCGAGCAAAATCAAGAATCGATGACAAAAGAAAATCAACAAAATATCTACCGAATAAGATCCTAATATCGTGTTACCGTTGTATGTGGTACGCGTGGGCCAAATTGTTTTGTTCAATTCGTTCTAGACAAAATGGCAGCTAGGATCCTAACGACAAACGTGCGACGCTGGAATAGGGTAAACTTTTAAAATTTAATTCAGAACCAATCGCATCCAGCAAGCAAAACATCTGCACTGACGAGTTATGAGATTCGGCGTGTACTCGCCAACCTACGCTACGACTGAAAGCCGCAAGCCCGAAATTATAAAACGTGCTCAGAGTTCAGCTTTGTTGATTCAAATTGTATGCACGTGGTTTTATTAATGCTTTTATTGGACTGTTCATTTCGGCCAAGCCTTGGAACTTGGATTATTGGAATATTTCATTTTGTTTTATTTCGTCTGCACCACGCGGCGAAAACATTACGTTTGTACGAAGCGGAGTTGGTGGTAAAGTTGAGCATCATAGAGGATTATGTTTTTAAGCGTCTAGTGATGATAATTTTAATAGAGATGATGTCTCTTTGACCGATTTCGGCCACAGTGACTATTTCTTGCAACCTATGCAGAAGAAGATAATGAGCTTCGATGTTCAGCAGCTCGTCTATAGTGAGCTCTTTGGTGACTGGCGACTTAGCGACCCGTCAATCCGTTTTGTTGTTTTTGAGGTTATCGCGTTCAGACAGACAGACGCGTCGTAGGGACGTTGTCTTATTATATGTGGTGACAAATATACAGACACCCTTTCTTAACAACTAAGGCACTTATAAACAGAACTAGCTGTTTGTAACATTTTTGTATTTTCTACTTTTTTTATTGATTTGACATTATTATAGACAATTGAAATGTTTTGACATTTGAAACCTTAATTAATTTATCTGTTTTAATTTGAAGGAAAGAAATATAGAAAACATTAATTTGGACAAGTACACGCAACAAAACAATCAGAAACGTAGTAACAAACATAAAAGCATAAAACAAAAGTATAAAATAAAAACGAAAAAATAAATAATAATAAGAGAATTCAAAAGAAATAAAAAAATAAGATCTAAAGAGCCGTGTGCCTCCAACATGCTACACCAACATTATGTTGATACAGTCGCTGGTCTTCCGGCAGGACATCCTTTACATTCCTTTACAAGTTACGCTTCGCAAATGTCACAAGAACACTAATTTTGACATAATTTTGTACGCCAAAATGGCAAGATCTAGATATACCATTTTATTTTATTTTTTATGAGCTTAGTATACCTACAATAGTACATTACGATACAAGTGTGGATAGTTGATCATTCCATAGAGGTGGTTTATGACGCGCGAGCGTGGTAAAAGCCGAGATGGAATGATCAATCCACACGTGTATCGTACGACGTTTTTTATCACAGTTGCGAATTAAAAAAAAAGACTTGTAAAATAATAAAAAGTTTTTAAGAATTTTAGGTTATGTTTACTATTTTTTGTTAATTACACTCCCGAAAGGCTAGGCAAAAGACTTTTAACCTATACAGCCTCGTCTGACATACAATATTTTTAGGGTTTTTTCATTTGTTTTTGCGTCGGCGGTTAAAAACAGAATATAATGGTAAGGAAAAAATATATTTTTATGTACCTAAAGAAAAGAACAAAACTCAATTTTTAATTGTTTTCAAAGACGTTATCACGTAAAATTATCGTTCGTTATTAGACTTTAGAGACAACCTTTTGAAAAGAAGAAAAAAGGTACCAACAAAGAGTTTTAAGCCAGCAAGGCTTAAAAACTCTTTAATGGTATCTTTTTTCTACATCAAAACAGTATAACCCAGATAATTTACGAATGTTTCATCTACCTAATATGTAATTAGCAGTAAGATACGTATTTAACTCATCGGGATAACGTATTATTTTAGCACTAGTTGGATTTTTTTTTATCGCACGCGTGTATAATACGTTGCATTATGAGCCTAAAAGCGATTTAATAAGATACACTATATGAGCAACTGTGATAAAAAATAAATATTATTAACATAGCAAAACTTACCAGCCGGTACAATTTGGAAGACGCAGGGTTCCAGCTGCCTGCCCACTGTATTGGTGCCGCGGCAGCTGAGAGTGCCGTAGTCGCGTTCACTCGCTGGCTTGTAGCTCAACTCGCTTGTGCTGCCGTTAGCTGTACCTTGGACAAAGTTAACTTTACACTGTAGTAGATACTTTTTTTTTGGAGCCTATTTCTAAGAGGTCGCTGTCCGTCCATCTGTCTGTCTGTCTGTCACTAGGCTGTACCTCATGAACCATGATAGCTAGAGAGTTGAAATTTTCACAGATGATGTATTTCTGTTGTCGCTATAACAACGAATACTAAAAAAAGAAAAAAGTAATATTTTTTGAGTAAGTATCTATGTTTTTAAGAATATTAGGTCATTTACATGTTTACTATTTATTTGTTAATTAAAGGTAAGTACTCTCAAAAGGGCAGGTAAAATACTTCTGACATTATAATATTTTTTAGGGTTTTTTGTTTTTCTAAAGTAAAAACTGTATTAAGGTAAGTCAATAAAGGGTTTGTTTGTTTATTTATTTACATACTGGAGTAAATGATATGAAATAATGAACTTGTAACTCTGTGAATAATTCAAAAAAATATTAATAAAATGAAATTCACCAGATACCATTTACCTAACCACAGACCGCAGAACATATCGAATATTAAATCAACAGATAACCGCAGTATATTGTATTGGAATCAAAATTAATAAGTTCTAGGTAAATATTAAAGTAATTAATATTGTATGACATTACACACAGCCCCATCCAGCCTGCCTAGCAAGAAGATCAAAACACGATACGCTAGAGCGATATAACTACATCAACTCTCAAAATATGATAGATAACGCCGCTATTTTGAATTTTTATCATTTTTATCGCAATTTTCGATAAAAATTCAACATGGCGGCTTTATCGATGATATTTTAAGAGTTGATGTAATTATATCGCTTTATCGTATCGTGTTTTGGTCTTCATGCTAGGCAGGCAGCCCCTAGCTTAGCAACTAGGCTTGTGTTACGGTGGCCAGACAACGAATAGAATACTTTAATACATTCATTATAAACAATACATTATTTATTCATAATCAATTGTTTTTTTTTTGTTTTTTTGTTGTCTTTTTATGTAACTTGTGGGTGCAATAAAGCGTTCTATCTATCTATCTATAAACTTATATTTTTTTCAGAAACAAATGCCTGTCGCCCGAATACTAATAGGCTATTTATCATTAGTGTCGATTAAATTAACACTTAAGTGTCATGTTTACATAGGATAGGATCGTCTTAAATATTTAGGGGACCCCTAAACGTTTGAGTATTCGGGTATGTATCAGTCAGTTGAGTAAATAAATAGATTTTCACTTACCAAATTTCAATGGGGATACGTCGAGACTTTCCCCACTGTTGTTGAATTGCCAGAAGAAGGTGACGTCAGGTGGGTTAGCTGTCACCGAGCAGCGCACGCGCAGAGATTCCTCTATCTGAGCCCCTAGGACTTGTGGGGATGGTTGTGTGCATACTGGTGCGTCTATATAACAACATCAATAGTTATTTACACCTACATTTAAGGTGAAAGACCTGCGCGCTCTCCATACAAACGTAGTCGACTGTTTCCTCCCTGGATAATGACACTAGCACAAATATTTTTGTGCCATAAAACCTATAACTGCCATGACTATGCCCCTATGTTTTGGTTTTTTCCATTTTCTAATTATCATAAAAATTAAGATAAAAAGAAAACAAAAAATAAGGGCATGGTCTTGGCAGTTATAAGTTTTATGCACCAAAAATATTTGCTTTAGTGTCATTATCCACGGAGAAATCAGTCGACTACGTTTGTAATAGTTTGTATGCGGAAAGAGCCCCCGGTACCCTTTCCTCTTAACGTAAATGTTTATCTGTGAATTATCCGACACGATCGCCACATACGCGAACTTGTATACAGTCTGTTTTCTACAAGAATGCACCATCTATCAAGCGGTTTGGAATTAGTAACTATAAAAAATGGGTGCGTGTACTTATGTACGCGCGTGAGAAGTGATGCATTCGTGTGTCTGTCCGTCCGTTTGGTCTGATATTTATTTTGCGGGTAGCTTCAACCTGTAACTTTAGAGTTACAGTGATGCGCGGGCATTTTAAAAGTGAAGCTTTAACCTGTTTTAATTTTGGGTTACGCAGGTGCAACATGTGACTTTTGTGTTACATATGCGCGCGCATCTTTACGTTTCACTCTCATAATTTCTTCATAACTCGCTTAAAGCCTTTTTGAAGTTATACTAACTTCAAAAAGGCAAATTTTCCTACTTATGTGGCACGTCCAGTTGTGCCGGTTTGTCCAAGAGTTTAAAAATATATTATATAACTTAAATTTTATTTTAATAAGTCAAAAATCTACGTGAAAATTACTTTGCAACACTCCCAGAATTTAATTGCCTGTTTGAAATAAACTGAAACAAAGTAGGACGGTATACGCTCGCGCTTGTCTATAATTAAAACCAAATTTTTCAATCAAAACCAGAACTTAATGTTACCTATTAAGATAAAGTTAAAGTGAACGTTTAAAATCACCGTTTAAACAGTTCGTGGTTTCAGCGAGAATTCTACACTGAAATTATCTATTTCTAAATGCTTGTTGTTACCGCAAATTGTATTATGTGTTACAAATAAGACTTTCTACGGCGGGAGTTGAAGCCGCAACTTCCTACGTTACAACCCAACTAAAACTGAGCCACAGAGGCGGTATTATTATCACTTCACTATCACTTCACTAGTCATACAAAGTCGCTTTCTCTGTCCCTATATCCCTATGCATGCTTAAATCTTTAAAACTACGCAACGGATTTTGATGAGGTTTTCTTTAATAGATAGAGTGATTCAAGAGGAAGGTTTATATGTATAATACATGCACAATATAGCCGTGCGAAGCCAAGGCGGGTCGCTAGTTAGAGATAAAACAAACAACCATTTTCCATTAAAATGCTTACTTTGTCGCTGAATTCAAAATTGGTAACCAAAGAAATTCTCAGGGGAACTTAATATCTACAAACCTACTGAACTTTGCAAAGAATGCGGCAAGTCACTGTGAATTCGGTTCGTTAAATCATAACTGAAGTTAGACGATATATAAATTTTATTGCCCAACTCGAAGCAAGCGCAGTCCCGAGCTATGATTCATTTAGGTATCTCAAGAGCGGCGGGAGTCGCGGCACCCCTGGCAGCCTTAGATTTTCATTAAGGCTTCGAATATTTGAACACGAAAGGGAACCCTTTGAGATAAATTTACTTACAGTTATAACATTCAATAGGCTCGAAAGTGCAATGTAAAATTATCATTATTGTAAGGGAGTTAAGACTGTTATTGTTAGCATCTTATTCAAAAAACCATCCAAGTTAAATAGCGTTGTCATCTGATTGTAAGTGCTCTCTAGGTCGTAGATTACACAGCATTTTTGCTTTTGTAAAATGTAATGAGTGCTGATCTTTACATTTTTTGCGCAAGTGTTTGAAATTTTGTTTTATTAGGCTGACTTATTAAATTAAATTATACCAACCGTTAAAAGTAATCACAACGCTGTGTAAGAAAATAATATTGTGATTTTTCCTTGTTTGTCTACAGCTAAACAAGGAAATTCGGAGAATTTCTCAATAAAATCCAATTCAAAAGGTAGTTTGAGCTCGTATATCATTAAGCAGCTTCTGTACAATAAGCTCCAGCCAGCAAGAATATGAAAATATAGTCAGATTAATGTTTCGGTGTGAGGCGCGATTGTGTGCCGCCGCGTGCGAATAACAACCGGCATTTCTTCACCTTAGATTTGCGACGGTGCAGGATCAGGTTCAATAAAACGGAACAAACTGTCGACAGGGAGTGTACAAAAGTGAAACAAACGAGCTTTCGTAACGAATAGAAACAGGATACGGTTCCGTATAATACACGTGGCGGCAAGACAAACTCGTTCTATGAAACTAGTCAATCAAGCAATGCGATCGACGGCTTTGTGATTTCCTTATTAGCAAAGGTCGCGTTTGCGGTTTGCATAAAACGAAAAATGTAGACAAACCGTTGCTTATTGACGAATTGTTTGGTCGTAGAGGAGCAACAAAAAAAGCATACAAGTTTTGTTACTCTGTTTCAAAGTTTTGACAAATTATTCTTTAATATTAGAAGTAATAAACAATCCCGCCTCCAAGTTTAGCTGTATTAAACTAGAAACAAACAATAACGAGTTTCTCTTACGACAGTACATTTGACGGCAGTCGGCCGCGCGAGAGATGACGTAAATCTTCGACGCCCTCTCCCCTATGATTGATGTTAGGCCGGTGACTTTACTTGACGAAATACACTACACATTCAGCCCCAGTGTTCTACAGTTGTTCAAGAAACAACGTTGCCAACATTAAATTATTCCCTGAGGACCTCTAGTGATGATCGATGAGCGAGCTGCCGCAAAGTTTCAACAACTTTTAGGTGTCCTGTTACCTACCTAATTGCGGTTTTTGTGATAATACGAGCCTAATGAAATATTGTTTGAGGATGATTTTACATTTCGGCTCATCTTAAGCCCTACCTGTTTCTTATGAATTTAATTTCAAAAGAGAATAACGTTAAGATTAATTAAAATTTTCTAAAAAAATGTGTAATCAAAGACTTTGTGAGAGCAGCAAAATTTTCTTTTACTTTTATCGCCTACTTAAACTCCTTATTTATTTTATACAGATGGCTACTTGCTAGTTGTTATAGAAGTGAAATCTTTATCATAACAATTCCCGATACGTTTTCCCGAAAGTCGTAATGATGTATGTTTCAAAAGAGAATAACGTTAAGATTAATTAATTTCTAAAAAAATGTGTTATCAAAGGCTTTGTGAGAGCAGCAAACTTTCTTTTGCATTTATCGCCTACTTAAACTCCCTATTTATTTTATATGTGCCTGGCTATTTGTATAGAAGTGAAATCTTTATCATAACCATTCCCGATACGTTTTCGCAAATGTCGTAATGATGTATGTGATTTAGGAAATCGTTCGATTTCTCGGCGCGGTGCGAGTTTGATTGATTCGTCGCTACGATATCTTGTGTAATGTCGATGAAATTGCTTATTCATCTATGCTGTACGTTATCAGAAACGGTAATTTTATTTTGTTGACAGAGGGTGTGGTATTATTTATTATTATGAAAAAATGATTTATGTGTTTACTTAATTCCCTGTCTACAGACAAATATCTCTTATACCTATGGAGTTGGCACAATAATGCTATGAGTCATAAAGCCTTATTATTAGATCAGATAATATCTACAAATTCTTATGCGATAACGAAAGCGTCGAGACCACCACTGGTAGTATTTAGTCTTTTACTCTTGTTTGAAAAACTGGCTCTACTAGATTTAATAGTTTGTTGTTTTGATTTATTTATGAGTTTCTACGCAATTTCCTTAAGTTTTTATTTTCATAAGAACCTTCTCCTAACAGTAACAAACACAACAAAAAAAGAATTAGCGAAATCGGTCCAGCTGTTCTCGAGATTTGCGGTTAGCTGTTGCTAATATTCAGGTATTCATTTTTATATTTAAGAAGACTAGCGACCTTCCCCGGCTTTGCACGGCTATATTATACATGTATAAACCTTCCTCTTGAATCACTCTATCTATTAAAAAAACCGCATCATAATCCGTCGCGTACTTTAAAAGATTTAAGCATACAAAGGGAAATAGGGACAGAGAAAGCGACTTTGTTTTATACTATGTAGTGATATGTAGTGAAGATATAGCGTGTCCGCCATTAAATGTTCAGTCCTGTTCAATCTTAGGGAAATTGATTGAGAGGGATATTAAAAATATTATTATCACTTACATTGTATGCTGAGATGTGTAGATTCACTAGCAGTCTCTCCCAGCGCGTTGGTCGCCCGACACGAGTAGTCGCCCCCGTGGTCTCTAGTCACTTTCTGGAGGACTAATGACTTGGTGCTCACAATCACTCCTGACACCACGTTTTGAAGAACCGGTTTGTCCTAAGGAATAAAATTTAACTTCCATTAACTTATGAAGTTATTCATGACGACCCAGTTGGCACAATGGTCACCATGCCGGACTGCCAAACACAGGGTTGCGGGTTCGATTCCCGCCTCGGACAAGTATTTATGCTTTGATATTTGTATGTGGTCTGGTTTTTTCTATGTATTATAAGTATATATTAACAAAATAAAAGTATATAAGTAGTATATCCGCACCTAGCACCCATAACAAAAGTCTAGTTACTTAGCTTGGGGCTAGATAGCGAGTTGTGGAATGGCCTGTAATATTTTTATTTATTTATTCTTAAGTTTAGATTAACTTCAACGTCAAGTTATCTATCATATCCATGTTTAATATTAAAATGCGAAAGTTTGTTTGATAGATTTCATAAAAAAATTGGTACAGCGGTAGTTCAAAGTGAAGAGAATGCTATACTACTTTTTGTGTGGATGGAACCGCGTGGCGCAGCTAGTATGTTATATATAACTAGTTGAAAAGGTATATAGCGCTAAAAAACTATTTTGTAGAACTATAGGTAAATTTAAACCTGATCTTGTAGATTTGTTCAAGAACTTAGTAATAGTAGCTTTGGCTTATTGGACAATAATTTAATAAACATTAAGGTCTATCAAAGTCGTTATTTCCATAGTAACCTGAAAATACCTTCTTTCAGAGACCTAACTATTCTGAGCTTCAGGAATAATTAACAACCTTATTAAAATTTTCAATTACTTACCTAGAAGTTTCAAAGAGATTTATTATTATTAAGCTATCTTATAAATCATTTACTGTACAATATTCCTAATTTTTTAGAAAATATTTGAGAAATTTATTCAGATAATGTTACTACCACTGTGCTACCACTATTAAAACTATTAGCTCAAATATTTGCTTAAAGAGAAAGGGTACCTGCGCTCTCTTCATACAAACGTAGTCGACTGTTTCCTCCCTAGATAATGACACTAGCACAAATATTTTTGTGCCATAAAACCTATAACTGCCATGACTATGTCCCTATTTTTCATTTTTTTTTCTTTTTCTAATTATCATAGAAATTAAGACTAAAAATAAAAATAAACAAAATATAGGGGCATGGTCATGGCAGTTATAAGTTTAATGCACCAAAAATTTTTGCTCTAGTGTCATTATCCAGGGAGAAAACAGTAGACTACGTTTGTAATAGTTTGTATGGAGACAGCCCCCGGTACCTTTTCCTCTTAATGAGTTGACTTGGGTCATATCGTTATGCATTCGTCACTATGAGATTTAAAGATGGAACACCTCATTAGCCATAAATAAAAAGTTTTTTTAATGTATAATTTAGGTAAGTACCTAGTAGTATCAGGTAAGTACAGTAATATATTTTTTATACAAAAATCTTCAAGTAATTCAGCTTACAAGACTGGTCATCAAACTAGTTGGACCATCACCCCGCAACCTATAATGTTGGCCAGACGCATTTCTGAAAAACGCATTATAAAATTTGGCCAAATGCGTTTTTGGCCTCTTGCGTTTAAGGGATTACGCGTTTTTGGTCTTTTGTGTATATTGGCCTTAAAGGCCATATGCGTCGAAGCCACCATATGGTGTGTTAATACTGAGTGCAGGTATATTTCGCAATATGATTGAAATGGTATTCAATACAAATTTAATTAATAGTATAGTTATATGGTTCTGGGTGTTTCCTATATGTATAATATGTATATATTTACAAAAAAAAAAAAGTATATAAGTAG
This sequence comes from Idaea aversata, assembly GCA_907269075.1. Lineage (NCBI taxonomy): Eukaryota > Metazoa > Arthropoda > Insecta > Lepidoptera > Geometridae > Idaea > Idaea aversata. The sequence goes on from OU026100.1 coordinate 6,910,774, forward strand.
TTTATCCGTTATCTGGCACCCATAACACAAGCATTAAGTTGCTTAGCTTGGGGCTGGATGGCGATGTGTAATATGTCCTGAAATATTTATTTATTTATAGAGTTTCTAAATAATCAAGTTATTACTTAAACAACATTTGAAAAATATCATTTTAAAGCAACGCGTTTGACACGCTACGAATTAATCTAGTTCGTGAATAAATGAAGTGATGCGGCTTATTTGTAAATTAAACAACGTTATCAGAGACTATTTCACGGTTCGTTATTGTTTTGTCATTTCAATGGTGGCGTACTAAATAGACACTTAGCAATTTCGGGAATTGTACATAATGGCGACGGTTTACAGGGTTAATTTAAAATTACTATTATTTCAGTATAACAGACGAATTTGAATAGACCATACCGATATTCATCGCGTGCATTCTCTTGGATTTGCTTGCTTTGTTCATTTTTCGTTTTCAAATGTAAAAGCTCAAAAACAAAACTGTTTTCTTCTGCCGACCATTTTACGTTTTTCTTTTTTTTTTAGTTTTGTTAGTTTTTAACAAAGCAAAATGGTGTATAACTACAGTTATACGAGCAGGAGTGTTTTTTGGAAGAAAAATATTTTGTACTCTGATTCTGATAGGTATTTTTTGTATAGAGGCCTTAAAATTGATCTTTGATCAGCTAGTCAATACACGAAGATGCATCTGAAGTAGTTTTATTGACTGAATGATAAAATTTCATGTTACATAAGTGGATTAGAGTGACTCTACTTAGCGGGAACACCTGTTTTTTTAATAGGTCTTTCCGTAAAATGAATGTATATATAATTAGGGCTATCAATGGTGACTATAGTGGAATTTGTTCCGTATTATGTTCAGAATTATAGGCTGTAGAAAAGAATCATAAAGCTAGCGGATATTTACTTACCAAAATATTCGTACTTACATTATGATACCAAGATATTTTGTGCTCCCTGGGATTAGCTTTGACTGAACATTCGAAATACACATCGTCTCCTTCTTTGATGTCGTGAGGGTTAAGTGTGCTTCCAAGAGACAGAGACACTACGGGTGGATCTGCAACAAATGTATTAACTTTAAATGTAATAAGATCAAGAATAATATCATAGCATAATATTTCCATTCTTTTTGTAACATAGTTTAAATTTAATTTGGGACAATATAACAAACATAATATTCACAAGGGAATTTCTGAAATAGTGTTTTTATTTTACCAAATCAAATCGAACATAATAATCTTAAGTTGTTACTATTTCCGAAGTCTGAAAACATTTTGCTTAGCTGTCAATCACTACATAGTATAAAATAAAGTCACTTTTCGCCGTCCCTATGTCCCTATGTATGCTTAGAACTTTAAAACTATGCAACGGATTTTGATGTGGTTTTTTTTAATAGATAGCGTGATTAAAGAGGAAGGTTTTTAGATATAATATATGCATAATACAGCCGTGCGAAGCCGGGGCGCTAGTAATCCAATATAACCAAATGTATAATGAAACAAGAATAATATCATACTCAAAAGATGATAAGATCGACTGTTTTAACCTTATAACCTTTTCAGGTTAATATATTTAACTTAGTCTGAAAACTTTACCGCCTAAATTATACAATTCTGAAAATAAATGATCATTATGAAATCACAGCACAAACGAAACACGAAAGCCCTATTTTGCAGATTACTTTTTAAATGTTGCCAGCATGATTTAGTAAAGGAAATGACATCGAATAAACCTTGATTACAGTTTAAACTACACACATTACAATAAATCTTTTTGCGAATGTTCTCCCGTAGATTTATCGTCAAACATTAGCCAAAAATCAGAATTTGAGACCCCGAGAGATTGTATACAATGTGTCACACGAGTCCCTATTGCCGGTGAGATAAGAGCGATTATCGCTTTTAAAGTTTGTTGAAATTTGGTCTGTAACCGCGAAATGGTCTCGGTGGCGATACAGGCGGTTTCATAAAAACAGAGTGGTGCGTTGTCAGCGGTTGCGGCGAACGATAACGCGGTTTATGTAGTCCATGCTGCCATACTCCACGCTCGATGCTCTACACTCGTACACTGAGTTTATTGTTACCGTGTTCTATTTATAAAAAATAGTTGAAACGTTTACATAATGAATACTTTATCTAACACTAGCTGTCCCAGCAAACGTTGTTTTGCCATGTACAAAGAAAAAAAACGAACTAAGTCTAAATCGGTTTAGTAGTTTCGGAGCCTATTCGTTACAAACAAACAAACAAAAAATCTTTCCTCTTTAGTGTAGATTGTTATAAAAGCAAAACGTTAATTTTCTTGTACACAAACAAATTCCTAAAAACTGCCTATTTATAGATAGATAGGTACATAGTTGCCAAATAGGATCTCAAAAGAATATTTATCAACAATTTTATTGCTTACAATACAATTTTTATCGATAGTTCTCGAAATTCACGAATTAACCACAAGAAAACACGCGTTAAAAAAAGTTGATAGCATTATATTCCTAGAATCGTATTCAGATAATAAGCTAAGTTTTTAAAAGCTTTTCTCAGAGGGTGCTTTTACGGAATCTCTGAAACTTCCTTTCAAGTAACGAATGACATAATAAAATATTATAGTCTTTAATAGTCTCTTTCTAGCAGCGCAAAGACTCCAAGTCTCTACCATTTCTTAAAAAGACCTGAAAAGATGTTCATGCGAAAATAAGATTGAATTGATTTGAAATTATTTCCTTGAGACTCATCAACATAAAAGGAAAAAATAAACATAAAACATCGAATTGTGAATCTGATACTTCGTCGAAAAAACTAAATTGACTTTTGAAACAGACTTTAAAAGGCGTATACATATTTATATACCATTACTTTATTATTTTATTTATGTACATAGGTTTTCTAATAAGATTACCTAAATAGTCCAACAGGCAGTGTGTAGAAAAAGGTAGAAGACGTAGTTAAGATAGAAATAAGAATGCACTGCATCTAACAAATTGAGCGTAAGTGTAAATGACATTAGATTCGGTCCCCATTTGCAATAGGTAACGCTACTTCAGGTGAACACTTATCTGTGGCTAAGAACGGGTGGTGACACTTTATTGGCCATTAAAGACCTATAACGACGTCGCCTCGTGGCCGAAGGAAACACCCGTTCGCCAAATAAACATTTACGATTCCAACGTTTAAATTGTTGCCAAAACCGGGTGCCGGAGAAATTCTCCTCTCTCTAAATGCGTAACAGTTCGCCGAGCACAAGCTAATAGAATTTATTTATATTTGAAAATTAATTTCCTTTGGCTTAATAGAGTCGGCAGGCCTCCTCGGGCATTTAGATGACCGGGCCGGATGACTTAAAGTCTTGATAAATAGGATTTTAAAATAAAATTGAAAAAGTCGGATTTGTATTTGATTTATGTGTCACCGAACCAAACGCATGGCAATGCAAACCCTCAGGGGCCTAAGTCTGCTAACACAATCGTGTTTCAATAGTGTGTCGATATAATCGTAATAGAAATTTAATGTCAAAAATATGACATTACATGTCAAATTCGTATTCTCCTAACGTTGACTATTCTATCGAGACACCACTGAGACACCACTGACTCACTTTTGTATTTTGCGCTACAATCGTGGCATAATGGAATCTCGATAGTTGTCAAAACGGTATATTGCTTAGCAACATATACCATGTTGCTAGGCAACACCTGCAAGGTAAACATTACCATACCATTGAGACTCCATAGTGATTATATTGCGATGTTATTAAAACTTTAGCAGAATACCAAATAAAGTCACAATCTCGATATAATAACAATAGAGTCTCGATATAATGACAATGGTTGGCCAAATAGCAGAATAAGGCCCCTGTTAAGTCTCGTAATCCTTTTGAACGTTTTGCAATCCGGAGTCGTCGGTCGTTCACTACTCAGAATTACTTTTGGCTCTCCGCGACGGATGTAAAGTGTTGATGTTGTGTACTCTCCTACGCTAACAAGCTTTTAATTACATGTAACATAATAATCTTAAGTTGTTACTATTTCCGAAGTCTGAAAACATTTTGCTTAGCTGTCAATCACTACATAGTATAAAATAAAGTCACTTTTCGCCGTCCCTATGTCCCTATGTATGCTTAGAACTTTAAAACTATGCAACGGATTTTGATGCGGTTTTTTTAATAGATAGAGTGATTCAAGAGGAAGGTTTATATGTATAATACATGCATAATATAGCCGTGCGAAGCCGGAGCGGGTCGCTAGTAATATTATAAAGCTGAAGTGTTTGTTTCTTTGTTTGCGCGCTCAGGAACTACTGGTTCGAATTGAAAAATTGTTTATGTGTTGGATAGTCCATTTGTCGAAGAAGGCTATAGGCTATTTTATATTTCGATATTCCCACGGGATCGGGAGTTACGCGGGTGAAACCGTGGAGCGCTGCTAGTAATATTATAAAGCTGAAGAGTTTGTTTGTTTGAACGTGCTAATCTCAGAAACTACAGGTTCGAAATAAAAAAATATGCGTTGGATAGTCCATCTGTCGAGTAATGCTACAGGCTATTTTATATTTCGATATTCCCTCGAGATCGGGAGATACGCGGGTGAAACTGCGAAGCGCTGCTAGTGATTAGATACATTCAAAAGTCGGATTAGTAGGTGGTTTGCAATTTGTGAGAATATTAGTTTCAATCTTTTAAATCAAGACCTAGCTTAGCATTAGGTAATTGCCGTCAACGATATTGAATTACACCGGCTTGACCCGTTGCAAAATCATCGGATAGCGCGGTTACACAAAGGTATCATGTCAAAGGGTTACGCAGAACAGACGGACAAAGCCGAATTAATTCTTTAGACAGGAAAATGTCAGACGAAGTCGACCTAAGCCATGCGTCTGAGTCCGGCCACAGTCTAAATTAGACGGAATTAGTTTGAAACAAGTTGGTGGCAGTGGATAAACTGTCAGTGTAAAGTTCTGGAACTGTTCTGGTAACGCATCGTTCAAGTACCGTGCAGTTTGGTAGACGCCCGCCGCGAAACCTGTTTGTAGAAGCGCATAGCTAACTAACCATCTACACAAACGTAATAGTGGTCGGTATGGTTTCAAACAAGACGATGGTAAACTAAACTTTTTGACTAAGCGTAGATAAAATCCTTAGAAAACTCTCGCTATTTATAATTATAATTACGTCTTTCAAAAACCTTATAAAACTCATAATAATTTCATAAAAGGCAGGTCTAAATTAATTCACGTTTAAAATATTTTATTAAGTCAGAAAGAACTTGCGTTACTTAAGATTGTGAAGCTAAGATACCTATTGAACCTTAATTACTTATATTGAAGTAATTGAAACAGGAGTGATAATAATTAATTAATTAATTGCAGCCGTATAATTATCAGGTATCTCTACTCATGTGATTATCAGTATATTATTATAATTGCAGCAATAATTCCACTCCCAAAATAAAGTTCATTTTAATTGATACATCAACACCGTCTAGCATATTGTTGCATAAAAATTCGAATCCATCATCCCATCTGTTGTTCATTAACCAATAATAATTATATGTAATGGCAATGGGCAGGTCATATAGCTCGCAGAACTGACAACCGCTGGGGAGTAAAGGTTCTCGAGTGGCGGCCACGATGCAACGCGAAACGGAGTGTTGAGAGACCAGCTGCCCGGTGGACCGACGACATTGTGGCGGTCGCGGGTAGTCGGTGGATGGAGGCGGCTCAGGACCGCTGTTTGTGGCGTCGTATGGGGGAGGCCTATGTCCAGCAGTGGACGTGTATGGGCTGACATGATGATGATGATGAATTATATGTAAAACATCCTAACTTCAATATTGTCTTCGATTTCTGTTTATTTATGCTAATCAATATTTCATCGATAAACTTATTACCTACTTTGAATAGGTATTTCAACCTTCTGTCTATAACAATAAATATTCTCCGATCTCAACTTCAAAGGTATATTATTCTAAATATTATTTAAGTATTTTCACAAAGTCACCTAGCGAGATAGTTAAAAAGTTACGTAAAATATTTTAATCAGTTTCATCTTTAACGAAGTTTACCTCGTTAGCAAAAATAGGTAAAGAGTATCAATGTTTTAAATTAAATCACGTGTCTCAGTTAGAATTTCAAGTTAGTACCTATATTGTTGTATCATTGTTTTGGAGCGTCTCTCGAGTCTCGAGGGCTGCCGAGGATATGCTTAGCGAGTACTTAAGTAGTAATGATAATTAAAGCTTAATGATGTCAGAGATGTGCGTAACGGTGTAGCAGAGCTCCCTTTCTGCCTATTTTGTAGCAATATTCGTTTAAGGAACGAGTGTTAGCGAATTAAGAAATTGAGCTAATTATACCATCGCTGTACTCGAGTCGAGGCGCTTGATTTGAGCAAACAATAATTAAGCTCCATTTTCATATCTAAATATGAACTGACAACAATATTCCTCCGTCTTTAACTCGTGACATCTTGGCTATACCGTTGAACTTGAGACGCCATTGTGTGGAAAATTCCAGTTTAATGTCAGCTAAGATAACGGAATGCCTTCACACGAACTAGGTGCCTATTTACAACGTTTCGCAGTTTCCATAATGAGAACGGTCCGAGGAAATATGAGAGTTCTTGAGGAAACCCTACTCTTGGTATCTACTTGAACATTGTCTAGTAAAAAATGTCAAGGTAATTTTCACGTTGGATATGAAAAGGGGCAACAATGTAATAAAAATATTTTGTTGTTCGCTCAATTTTTATAAAGAACTAGCTGCGCCCCGCGGTTTCACCGGCGTAAGTCCCGATCCCGTAGGAATATCGGGATGAAAAGTATCCTATGTGTTATTTCAGATCTCCAGCTATCTAGATACCAAATTTCATCGCAATCGGTCCAGTAGTTTTTGCGTGAAAGAGTAACAAACATACATACACACGTACATAAACTTTTACATTTATATTATTAGTAGTTATTAGTAATTGAGTGAATGACGTTAGTCCTAACTCCTACTGAGTTAGGACTAACGTCATTCACTCAATTGTTTTGCCTTCCCGGAACCTCTCCACTAAAACTTGAACTTTATGATATAGTATTAAAGATCAAATTGAGTTTTAAGTATTATTACGAATTTGTATGGGAATTGGAAGTATAGAAAAGTATGGTTTTTAGACGTTTTCAGGCAATTTTTTAATTTTTTCTCTCCGTAACAACCATCCTCATACTTCAAGGAATATTCTAAAAAATAATCAGCGAAATGGGTTTAGCTGTTCGCGATATTTGTGCTTAGGGACACCATCTTTATATTATAGAAAATTTGTATGGGAGTATATTGAAAAGTGTTGTTTTTAGAGTGTTTTTGGTCAATTTTAAATTTTTTCTCTCCGTCAGAACCATCCAGAACGTAGGTACTTTAAGGAATATTCTAAAACAAGAAATAGCGAAATCGATTCAGCCGTTTTCGAGTTTTGCGCTTAGCAACTTCAGCGATTCATTTTCATATTATAAAAGATTTGTTCTACCTAAAGCTAAACTAGAACGCAGCCACAAACGGTCCCTGCTATGTTTGTGGTAAAAAGTTAGGCTTTGATCACAAAGCTACAGCAAAATTATATGTGTCACACATAATATCAAACTAAAGTGTGAGAAATACTATCTAGAACTTAGTTGGAAACTGAGTTAGGTTATTTAATAAAATACCTATTTGTTTTTATGTAAACAAGCGGTCAAGTTTTAAAAACGTATATATTTTTAAAAAGCCACTCTTTGTATGAGCAAAGGAATCTTTTGAAGACATGTTGCATAAGTAAAATATCAGTTTAATAGAGAAATTCAATGCTTATGAGCTTTCATTAATTAAAGAGAGGAACGTAATTAATTTTATTTTCTCATCCTACATCCCTCATACTTAGACATTTATAGGTAGTAGGAAAATACGTAGCTTACTTGTAGTTTCTATTTGCAAAACTGTATATATTTCATATTAATTAGTCTGACTAATGATGTTTGATGTTTTTTCCATTAGGTATAGAGACAGTTTTTCTTCACGATAAATAATATGAAAATAAGAACGTAAGAAAATACCTAATTATCTTGCTGTAAATCAGCTTTCTAAGACTAGGCAAATCTATCTCATTTTATTGTAAATGAGGCTGTTAATTAGAATTTATAAATAGAACTTAAACTGTATTACTATACTGTATTGTTTAATATAAATATTTTAGCATTAAACAAAAATTTTCTTTATGATTATTGTCAATCGAGTGGCAGCCGCGATGTAACGCGAAACGGAGTGTTGGGAGACCAGCTGCCCGGTAGACCGACGACATTGTGGCGGTCGCGGGTAGTCGGTGGATGGACGCGGCTCAGAACCGCTGTTTTTGGCATCGTATGGGGGAGGCCTATGTCCAGCAGTGGACGTGTATGGGCGGATATGATGATGCTGACTGTCACTTAATTTAGTATTACATATACGCCGTAGTAGTATTCGTAAACCGTAGAGATAAATATTACAAAAAAACTAATCTTGATTTTGGGAGATAAACACCACATAATACAGTGAGATGTACCTAACAGTTATAAAGTGGTTAACACCGAACTTCGTATTCATTTATCGTGACACAATAATTTGACGTGTCTTCATGCAATATGCGAAAACACCCGAAGGAATTATGAGTCAATTGTCTTAATTTCGTGTGGTCTGGTTGACATATCACTGAAAATACATGTACAAATTAGCTAAAACTTACATACGACATCCAATTTGAAAGAGTCCTCGATACTCTGTCCGGGCAACGCGCTGTTGTCCGCCTGACATTTGATCTGAGAACCGTCGTCCTCAGGTAGAGGCATGAATTGGATCTGACTGCTCACCCACGTCTCGTTCGTCGCTTGTGCTATCTAGAACAATGGAGCATTTAGGTATCAATTGAACAAAACAAACAATGTTCAAATACTACAATAATTTTCCATCTAATCTAACCGATTTTAAAGGTGAAATTTTGAAATATAAGTGAGCTAGTATCGTTCAAGATTTCCAAAAAATAACCGCGACAAATACTCGAACATATTATTGAGATTACATTACATGTTTTTAGGTAAATGAGTCAACAAATTGAACGTTCTTCAACGCTTACACTGATTTGAAAAAACTTACACTGATTTTTCAAAATTACACCTTTGAAACCGCTTAGATTACTATACTTTTTAATTATCTTATAAATCTTCACGAACACTCAATTTAAAGGTGGTCACTGATATACGATTGCTCGATAGAATAAAAGCGTAAATTTTCCATACATTCACCAATGAATGATTTGACGACCTCTGTGGCGCGTCGGGCGAACACCCGACTGCGACGCAGAAGGTTGCGGGTTCGATTTCCGCCGGGAACAAGTATTTATGCTGACCATAAATTCTTGTTTCTGGTTCTGGGTGTTTCCTATATGTATAATATGTATATATTTACAAAAAAAAAAATATAAGTAGTTTATCCGTTATCTGGCACCCATAACACAAGCATTAAGTTGCTTAGCTTGGGGCTGGATGGCGATGTGTAATATGTCCTGAAATATTTATTTATTTATTCAATGAAAACCTATTTTCATGTGGAATTAATCCACTTCATTTAGTTTTGTTCCAAAAAAAATTACCTGAAAACAACTTGTATATCATTCATAATCTCAATAATGTATTCGAGCATGATGCAGTTATTTCTTTCTAAAATACAAAAAACAATGTCATAGAAACGCAAAACAAAGCCTCGAGTTGGTGTTTCGCGTATATGGTATTATGCGTCTAAAAGAAATATTTAAGATTCAGATTCAGATTTATTTATTTGCCAAGCGCATTATTTATTTACAGTAGGTACCTACAGCATACAGCTGATCTTAAAAAATAAGAAATAATGTCCTTGAATTTTTGCTTGGAAAGCATGCAAAATATAAGTACAGGGCTTTAAATTACTTACAATTAAATTACAATGTCAATTTATTTTTCAATTCAAATGTCAGGCAATATTTAAAATTGTGAAGCATAATCTTACTACTTAAATGTCGGTTTCATCCAGAAAATCTTTTAAAATTATAATATGCCTTATACAAAAATATCAATAATAGGTTTTTAAACATATTTAAATTGTGTGCATTTTTTATTGGAAAGGATTTTTGATATTATGGGTATTAGGGCGCAATTAACAACAAAATTTCACGTTTGTGTCTGCCTCACGCCTTCAATAGATTATACTAATTAGGGTTTATAAGACGCTCGGTAGCGTCTTATAAACCCTAATTAGTAGGATAATCTAGGCCAGAAGTTGACCGCCATACGATAAAGTGACGATGCGGTCTAATGTACACAGATCCTACCAAGTTATTTGAGACTTGAAAACCCTTTGAGGAAATATCAACTCAGTTAACTGATATCATATCTCCAACACCATTTCTACATCGCAAGGAATGAAAGAGCTTAATTTATGTTAAATATTTTTTTTTTGATGCTACATTTTAAAACATTAATATGGCGATGGTGACATTTAAATACCTATTACAAACCAAATTATGAATTTGTAAATGAGTATTTAACAACACCTATATACTTATTTACTACTAAAGTTAGTTAACCATGTTAGTTTAACTTTAAGCGAATTTTGAAACGAAGTTCGCTATAAGTTCGCGGGTTCGAGATGAGACCTAGCCGAGAAAAAAATGTAACGCGTTACGAAAACGTGAAACGAGAAGCCGTAAGAGAAACAAACCTCCCACATATTTTTTGTATATGGTAAAGGGACTTCGTTAAAAACAGGTGTCCCACGATACGTTAATTTTTCGATAAATCCGGGCAATATCGTTGTTAAATTCATATACGATATACAATGTGTTTCAGCGAAGGAGTTTTAACACGAAATTCGGTTGTTCTAAACGTCTAACTAAACTAACAACTTTTGTTCTACGACTTTTGGAAATTTGAACTTTTTTTTCGATAATTCTGAGGGAATTTTTACTTGAAAATCAGCTGTTTCATACAAAAACTTTGAACGAAATTATTATGTTAGGTTAAAATCTGGCATGGTTACGGACTCGCCTATGCATCAGGCACTAGCGCTGTGACGTGTGAACGGCCGGTACGGGTAGTGTATATCACTGTCTATTTCGACACTCTTACTTAAGCGTAGTTGGCCCGATGGTCGGGGATGGCGCCTTGCAATCTGTAGGGCGTGCGTTCGAATCTCAACGGATATGTTTCTTTTTGACGTGTGGAAATAAGGGAACAGCGAGTGGAGGACACTCGAGGTCGTGCAGTCATTACGATTGAACGAAGTACCGACATTCTTGAGCATAAAAATTGAGAATTATCGAAATAATCTTTTTATTGTTTTTATTAACTTAGAACTGTGTATTGTGATTGATTGAGAAGGGGTAAGTTGCACAATATTGTTTGGTCGCGATGTTTGCTACAGATAGAACAACTTACTCATCAAATACATATAATTGTTGTAGCCTACTGACACGCCCTTAAATCTACCCCGCTGCTGCGTGATCAGCCGTGGCAAGGTTTCGGCAGGATTCCGATAAATATCCTCCTGGCGCCCTCAGCATTTAATTATAATTAGTTTAAGTTGTATATATTTCTTTAAATTCGTAGTAATAGGTTTCTTAGATTAGTTAGTTCGTAAGTGAATTTATATCTTAGGGTAGATCGTATAACTTGGCCAACAGACTTAGTAATATAATGTGTGATACAAATCCCGTGTTTCATTCAGGAAGAATAACCCGTAACAAAATGTTCGAATTTCCAAAACCTAGACGTCTATTATTATTCGTCTAAAACAAACCCTTATCGTATTAAAACCCCTTCGCTGAAACAAATTGTATAGACGAAGAAGTAGACGGTATGTATAAGATTTAAGGGACACTTTAAAGTTCTATATCTAGATATCAAAGTTGTGCACGAAACGTTACCCAGCTCTATTAATGGACATAAATAATTTTGGGAAGAGCAGTGTCGTGTATTTTACTGCTTCCATGTCAATTAGAAGTCATGAATGTTTTTGGTTTACTGGTAGCTTTTATTAATACATAAGTATATTAGATAAATAGATGACTTCTTATACAGTATGCATCATACTAGCGACCCGCCCCGGCTTCGCACGGCTATATTATGCATGTATACATATAAACCTTCCTCTTGAATCACTCTATCTATTAAAAAAAACCGCTTCGAAATCCGTTGCGTAGTTTTAAAGATTTAAGCATACGAAGGGATATAGGGACATAGGGACATAAGGACAGAGAAAGCGACTTTGTTTTATACTATGTAGTGATAGTGATAGTGAAGTCACCTATCAGTTTGCTACCATAATACCATCAACAAGTATAGGATTTACGACCTTCTTATAATAGACGTTACACAAAAATATAAATTTTTGAATTAAAAGTACTCAGTTTGATTATTATTTTCAACATGTTAGCTATGTCTTTAGTTGGCCGAGTGGTATAAGCCGCCAGCCTCTACCGACGTGGGTTCGATCCACAAGTTACTTTGTAATAATGTTCAAATAGTGCTGCACAGGATTGTAAAAGTTACAGTGCCGTAGGACTTTTTAACGTTGATTGTACATCATAGAATCCTTTCTATGATGTACATTCAACTTTCAAAAGACCAAGATATGCACAAAGTAAAGTAATAGCTAGAAAGTATAAGTTGTACAAATGGGCGGCCTTATCGCTGAAAGCAATTTCTTATAAGTAATCTGAATTTGAAAAGAAGTGATTTAGCTTTTATTGCAGGTTGAGTATTTACTCAAACAGAATAGACAAATAAATAAATAAACTTTAGAATCAAGAATGGAAAAAAACAGGATAGTAAAGGGAATATATATAACTTATTATTAATTTAATTACATAATTATGGTTTTAATTATAAATGTGAAAGTTTGTATGTGTGTGTGTACTGTGTATGTATGTTTGTTACTCTTTACGCAACGGATTTTGATGCGGTTTTTTAATAGATAGAGTGATTCAAGAGGAAGGTTTATATCCTACTAATATTATAAACGTGAAAGTTTGTATGTATGGATGTCTGGATGTATGGATGTATGGATGTTTGTTCCTCTTTAACGCAAAAACTACTGAATGGATTTTAATAAAACTTTACAATAATATAGCTTATATATATCAGAATAGAACATAGGCTATAATTTATAAAGATATTGTGTGAATTGTCTAAAATATAACGAAAAGTGTCGAAAAAATGACAGATGTCAAAGTGACAGATGTCATAGTGACAGATGTCAAAGTGACAGATGCCAAAGTGACAGATGTCAAAGTGACAGATGTCAAAGTGACAGATGTCAAAGTGACAGATGTCAAAGTGACAGATGTCAAAGTGACAGATGTCAAAGTGACAGATGTCAAAGTGACAGATGTCAAAGTGACAGATGTCAAAGTGACAGATGTCAAAGGATGTCAAACTGTGTCAATTTGACATCTGTGAAATTGCTCAGCGTTTTCGTCATATATTTTCACTGGATGGGGACTAACGCGGGTGAAACCGTGGGGCGCAGCTAGTGTATAATACATGCATAATATAGCCGTGCGAAGCCGGAGCGGGTCGCTAGTTAAATAATATACCTAACACACACATGTTATAATTAAATAATATACCTAACACACACATGTTATAACATTTATTAAAGAAAAGTCAATGTATTAATTTCATTTTTAGAGTTCCGTACCCAACGGGTAAAAACGGGACCCTATTACTAAGACTTTGTTGTCCGTCCGTCCGTCTGTCAGGCACTAGGCTGTAGCTTATGAACAATGATAGCTAGAGAGTTGAAATTTTCACAGAAATTTTTGTATTTCTGTTGCCGCTGTAACAAAAAAATACTAAAAACGGAAAAATGTAAATATTATTTGAGTATGTTTTTAAGAATTTTTTAAGCAATTTTTTTTTTATTATTATTTAAGTATTACGTAAATATAACACAAAACTACTTACATGCCTACTTAACTTACCTAAGTTGTTTCGAGAACGGAAGTAACATAGTGAGCTAAAAGCTTCTTTAAGGTCAAGGTTGTAGTAAAACTTACGTATACGAGCCTAATCCAAAATCAATGACCAATCAGTATTAGCGCGCAGGTAACATGCTTTCGAATGTCACTGTTATGTAAGCTCACTTAGCTACTACAGTAATCTTCATACTTAAGGTGAAAGGGTACCTGCGCTCTCTCCATACAAACGTCGTCGACTGTTTCCTCCCTGGATAATGAAACTAGCACAAATATTTTTGTGCCATAAAACCTGTAACTGCCGTGACTACGCTCCCTTTCTTTTTTTCATTTTCTAAATATTGTCATAGAAATTAAGATTAAAAAAATAAAAAAACAAAAAATAGGTCAAAAAAAGGGGCATGGTCATTTTGGTCATGGCAGTTATATGTTTTATGCACCAAAAATATTTGCTCTAGTGTCATTATCCAGGGAGAAAACAGTCGACTACGATTGTATGGAGAGAGCGTTGTTGGCGCTGCATAATGTAACATTCGGAATGAAAGTCGAAGTATCTACCACTAGACCAACACAGCTCGCTTTTAACAAAGCTTATCGAATTATGGCATTGAGTGTAAAGACGGAGCTAAAGCTTCGAAAGTTGTTAAACAAAAAGGATTATTAGCATTAGGATTTATTAAAGGATTACTACTTGATTATTATAATGAATAAATTGTAGGTGTTTCAAGAAAGTATAAAGTATCTAAGAAGAGGGATTATAATCTTCAAATACGAAGAACCAACATACAAACGTCTCTTAGGCCTTCATAATTACATAGTATAAAATAAAGTATGCTTAAATCTTTAAAACTACGCCACAGATTTTGATGCGGTTTTTTTAGTAGATAGAGTTTTTCTAAAGAAAGGTTTATATTATGTATAATTCATGCATAATATAGCTGTACGAAGCCGGGGCGGGTCGCTAGTTACATTGTATAAAACAAAGTCACTTTCCGCTGTCTGTCCCTAAGTATGCTTAAATCTTTAAAAATACGCAACGGATTTTGATGCGGTTTTTAGTAGATAAAGTTTTTCAAGAGGAAGGTTTATATTATGTATAATTCATGCAAAATATAGCTGTACGAAGCCGGGGCGGGTCGCTAGTTACATAGTATAAAACAAAGTCACTTTCCGCTGTCTGTCCCTATGTATGCTTAAATCTTTAAAACTACGCCACAGATTTTGATGCGGTTTTTTAGTAGATAGAGTTTTTCTAAAGGAAGGTTTATATTATGTATAATTCATGCATAATATAGCTGTACGAAGCCGGGGCGGGTCGCTAGTTACATAGTATAAAACAAAGTCACTTTCCGCTGTCTGTCCCTAAGTATGCTTAAATCTTTAAAAATACGCAACGGATTTTGATGCGGTTTTTAGTAGATAGAGTTTTTCAAGAGGAAGTTTTATATTATGTATAATTCATGCATAATATAGCTGTACGAAGCCGGGGCGGGTCGCTAGTTACATAGTATAAAACAAAGTCACTTTCCGCTGTCTGTCCCTAAGTATGCTTAAATCTTTAAAAATATGCAACGGATTTTAATGCGGTTTTTAGTAGATAGAGTTTTTCAAGATGAAGGTTTATATTATGTATAATTCATGCAAAATATAGCTGTACGAAGCCGGGGCGGGTTGCTAGTTACATAGTATAAAACAAAGTCACTTTCCGCTGTCTGTCCCTAAGTATGCTTAAATCTTTAAAACTACGCAACGGATTTTGATGCGGTTTTTTAGTAGATAGAGTTTTTCAAGAGGAAGTTTTATATTATGTATAATTCATGCATAATATAGCTGTACGAAGCCGGGGCGGGTCACTAGTTACATAGTATAAAACAAAGTCACTTTCCGCTGTCTGTCCCTAAGTATGCTTAAATCTTTAAAACTACGCAACGGATTTTGATGCGGTTTTTTTAGTAGATAGTGTCTCAAAAGGAAAGTTCATAATATGTATAATACATGCATAATGTAGCCGTGCAAAGCCGGGGCGGGTCGCCAGTATAAGACAAATCTAATTCTATAAATAACGTTTCAACAAACAAAGAAAAAAAAAAGAATAACCGTAATACCTTGAGTCGTGATGTCTTGAATTTCCTATTATCTTTGAACCAGGTTAGCTGGGCAGACGGCCGGCTCCCCTCCGAGACGCACACGAGGTTGACGAATCGCTCCGAAGATAACGTCACTGGTTTGTTCAGTATTTCCACCATGTTCGGCTTCACTGAAACGACGCTCTTTGTTAACAAGCTTTTTAACCCGCACGGGGTATTGTTATCGTCTGTGGCTTATGTTTTATTAATTAACGTGAAGTTATTAGGAAAGGATTTTGTAAAAGGTGGTATTTGATACTTGTACTTTGTAATATTTAAGGAGTATTTTATTTTTGGATTTGGAGTATTTTGTTGTTTGGTAATAGAAGTAATGCAAAAAGCAGTGATGGTACAGTCGACAGCATAATGGTAGACCCAACGTAGAGTTCTAAAAATATCATTTTAGGAATGTTTTAATTTTAATAATTTTTGTTTGGTAAATTCATGATACTTCAATTAAAGCAGGTGTTTAGAATCTTGCTGGTGTTGAAAACATTCTTGTTACAGCCGTTTTGGAGCTCTACGGTGGGTCTGCAGTTATGCAGCAGATCGTACATTTATAAACAAAAAATAAAATGGGTGCGTGTACTTATGTACGCGCGTGAGAAGTTATACTTCTTTGGCATTATTAAAAAAAAAAAAAAAAAAAAAAAAAAAAAAAAAAAAAAAAAAAAAAAAAAAAAAAAAAAAAAAAAAAAACTCGTCCGACGAAAAGTTCGTCCGACAAAATACTCGTCCGACAAAAAACTCGTCCGACAAAATACTCGTCCGACAAAAAACTCGTCCGACAAAAAACTCGTCCGACGTGAGAATTTTGTGTGACGCTTTTGTAAAATTTCACTCTCATCATTTTTTCATAACGCGCCTAAAGAAGTATAACTTCAAAAAACCAGAAATCATCTCAGATTGTGACAAATACTGATGGATCACATTCCAATAACTAAGAATAAACAGGCAAAGCTAAACGTTCAGTATCCATCGTCAGTATTTAAACACGTATAGTTCAGACATGATACTTTATTTACAACAAAAAGGAAAGCGATGCGTATCGACACGATACCGTGGTATTTACTGATTGTCTAACTAAGGTCCGTATTAATAAACCGAACTCAATATCGATTTCAATCTTGAGTTTGCTCTTGAGTTGTTGCGCTGATTAATAAACCTATCTTAAGACGCGATTAAAGAGCGACGTTTCACTTGAGTAATACCGTATTAATAAATCAAACTCAGCTCTCAAGATATGTCTCAAGATGTAGTTTCGTGAACTCAAGTCTGATTGCGGGTCATACATGACATAAGTTAGCTGTTTCGTTAGTTTTGTAGTTCAGGAACATGGAGCTAGAACAAATTTTGTCAGAAATCAATTATTATGATGATATTTTATGCTAATGACTTTTTGAACAAATCATTCGCATTTAAATAATTATTTAGTAGTAAAATCTTACATTTTGTAAAAAAATTCACATTAAAAACAAGTTGACAACAAAATATGACGACACTACCTACCATAGGGTCAAAACATACCATTCAAGGTAAGAACAAAGCGTTACTGTCATTCAATGTCGCTCTCAAGATCAGTTTCAAATCTCAAGAGCGATATCAGCCTGGTTAAAACTTGAGTTTTATCTATTAATTAACGCCTAACTTAAGATAGTGAACGCATCTCAAGACTCACTCGATTGATACGCACTCAAGATCGATATTGAGAGCGATTTATTAATACGGGCCCTAGTGTACGGACCGTATTGAGAAATGTCAGTATTTAACACAAACTGACATTCCGAAATCTAGAAATCCATGGTAATTATTGACATCCATCAAAACACTAGCTTACACGATCAGTAAATATCACGGTATTTCATAAATACTGACAAACCAAATTATAAACTGCACGCCTTGTCTTTGCCTCAGTCTTTCTTAAAATAAATAAATATTGCAGGACATCTCACACATCGCCATCTAGCCCCAAGCTAAGTAACTAGACATGATTGTGTTATGGGTGCTAGACAACGGATGTACTACTTACTTTTCTTTTGTAATATATACTAATAATACATAGAAACAATCAGACCACAGACAAATACCTAAATATAAATACTTGTCTAAGGCGGGAAACGAACCCGCAACCCTGTGTTTGGCAATCCGGCATGGTGACCATTGTGCCAACTGGGTCGTCAAATTGGGAGCGCTTCGACTCCTATTTTGAGGAAAAATCGGATTTAAAAAAAAACTTACAGTTCATCTCAAGCCTGACGGTTTTCTCTTGCGGACTCACGAGGTTCGTATTAGAGGCTCGACATTTGAAAGTTGTATTCAAATGGTCTCGCTTCACGTGCGGTAGTTCCAGCCGATTCACTACTACATGTGTGTCAGTCTTTTCACCGATGTACTGCGGAGCTGGAGTTCCGTTGATTAGCCACATCACTGTGGGTGCTGGTCTGCCTGGTGGAATGGAGAAAGTCAAAGTTAGAGTTTAGTAATGGCTTCGTACGATTTATGCTTAAAGCCTTTGTCAAGTAATATTTTGTGTCCAGTTACTAATATTATAAATGCGTTTGTTACTGTTTATTGATTTGCGTGACTGGGGAATCTCATTTTTGGAGAATGCAGGTGTGAGGAAAATACTGGCCTGAGAAAGAAATCTTTAATATGTTGTATTGCAAAAAGAAAGAAATTATCGGCGCGCGTATTGGCCTCTTATGCGCATTCCATTCATGCTTTCTTGGTAGATTTAAGTATACAGATTTTTAGTTTTTTGAAATAGTAGGTAGTGGGTTTTTTGAAACCGCCATCTACTAATAATAAAACTAGTCGCTTTTTGAGTGTCTTTAATCTTTTTTAACAGTGCTTATTTGTTATGATGGTTGGGTTGGGCTATGGACAGAGCTATGCTTGGAGTTTCTCTACGTGATAGAATCCGAAATACGGAAATCAATCCGTAGAAAAACCAAAGTCATCAACGTAGCTCTCAGGATTGGTAAGCTGAAGTGACAATGGGCAGGTCATATAGCTCTCAGAACTGACAACCACTAGGGAGTAAAGGTTCTCGAGTAGCGGCCGCGATGCAACGTGAAACGGAGTGTTGAGAGACCAGCTGCCCGGTGGACCGACGACATTGTGGCGGTCGCGGGTAGTCGGGGCATGGACGCGGCTCAGAACCGCTGTTTGTGGCGTCGTATGGGGAAGGTATGGACGTGTATGGGCTTATATGATGATGATGATGGTATCAAAATTACAAATTCCAAAAACTAAATAATTTATGAGATAAGTAAGGTTTACCTCCTGTAAACTTATACTTCTTATACATACGTAGTAGATACTTCTAACAGGTAAAACATTTCCCGTTTAACTTCATTCGAAATATTCCTCGATTTTTCCTTGATAGTCAAGTGGGTGTAAAATTATGTTCTCAGAAATAGCGAAGAGGATAATTTACACAAAATGCTTTAAACGTTAATTGTATTTTATTTATGTTAATTTACTGTTAACAAGAGAAGATAATGAGAAGTTAATTTGAAGAGAGATTAAAAAGAAATTCTACCCAATACACTTATTACATCTATCTTAGTTTTACAACCAGATTAGATCTCATGTTTTATTTACCTATGTAGCGACTTCATACGCGGGGTGGCTTTGTTTTATGTAGGTACTTTAACCTTCCTCTTGAATCACTCTATCTATTAATGATAACCGCATTAAAATCGATTGAGTAGTTTTAAAAATCTCAGCATACATAGGGACAGCGGGAAGTAACTTTGTTTTATACTATGTAGTGATAAGTTTACTAACATGAGTAACATATTTACGATGTCTATCTATCACTCTTCGAGTGTTAGGATAAAGTAAACTTAACAACCGAAATAAAGAAATGTAGAGTCGTTAGTGTACTGAGTATCTAAAAAATGCGAGTTTGTGGCAATTTATTCTTATTTAGTCAGTGGCTGGTAGATACAAGAAAAAGAACTAATGCAGTGAACTTCAAATATTTTACAGTTAAGTACCTAAGTATCATTATTTATTTAGACGGTCTAGTTTGGAAGTAAATTGGTTTCCAAATAAACGTCTGCGACATTTTACAACCAATTAGCCACCATTCTTTCTTATCATTGAAATCTAACGTTTTGTTGCGTGATAACAATAAAACGTTACTAGCTTTACAAGCAAACTCTATTTTGATGAATGAATGAAAGAATTGTTCGGCATTATATGTAGGTAGGTACTCGCTGCGGTTGTAAAAGCATTTCCAAGCTTGACCTGAATTACAAGGTCAGTACCGCAAAGTCCACGCAGCTTTTTGTTATTTCAAAGGATTGTGAAATATGTAAAGACGTGTAGGTGTACAGATAAGTAAATAGCGTACCTATATGATTCTTTGCAACAGCCTATAACTCTGAAAATAATTTATTTATTTGGAAACCTTATTGTAACAGCTATTATAAGAATTTAACAACAGGATCTCACGAATAAAAAATTGAATATAATAATCTAATAAGATAAGGAGTGATCGTTCTCCTTCAACTAAACCTCCTACAAATCATAAAAAATGTAATTAAGACAAAAATTAAACGAAACAGAAAAAAAAATCGGAACAAAATAAATACCTGTTGTGTCACCATTGATAGCTCTAATTATATAAATTTATTTTACGGTAAGATCTATTGCAAAAGAACTGCGGTGTTCCCGCTAAGTAGAGATACACTAGTTGGTTATTGGGTCGCGGTAAGTTCATCCATGTCTTAACCGAACCTCGGCCTCGTCAGTAATTACGTTATCGCGCCCACAGACTTTAGGCCCCCTTCCCCGGCAATATTGATCATTCCACGTCACTTATTCCAACAAACTTACTTGTTCAACTGGTTCCCCAAAGAACAGCCGTCGACACGGCTATTATTGTTTGTCAAAATTGGGCTTGTATTTTGTATAATGAGAAATTTCTTCCACTTGCCTTTCTCGTGAAATTTGAAGAGTTACGTTGCCGAGTAAATTTGTGTGTAACGAGCGACTGGGAATTTATAAGGCTTTTGGTGGGCATCATAAATCTTATATGGGAAATCAAAGTTAATTCGATTCGGAAGCAATTAAGTTATGATGACAATATAATGCTGCAAGATTGATGGATGTTTTGAGTAAAGTTGACATTATTTTAGTGCATGAAAGAGTTAATTTTTAAGTAGGTACCTGCATTTTATATGCTTACTTACTAAAATGGTATCTGATAAAAAAATACTATGTTTTTCGTTAGTTCACCATCAATCGACTTCATTGTCTTGTACTTTATCTTAGTTAGCAGTAAAGGTAAGACAACTTTGTATTATTTATCTTTAACACCCTAGCCCGGTTATTTGTGTTTCTTCATTCTCGTCTAAACTTTGTTGATTAGTTTTCAAGAAGTTCCTGCGATAAAGTAAATGTGCCTAACGTAGAGATGCGTATACCTACCTGCTGATAAATAATTCGACACGGGAAAGTAAATAGAAACCTTCTTAAAATTCATCAGGTGACTCCATTTTCAAAACGCTTTTAGTTTACGAAGTTGAAATAAATCGATGGAAGTAGTCGATTTCAAACATTTTATAGCGGTTCTCCCTTTTATAATAAACTAGCGACCCGCTCCGGCTTCGCACGGCTATATTATGCATGTATTATACATATAAACCTTCCTCTTGAATCACTCTATCTATTAAAAAGAACCGCATCAAAATCCGTTGCGTAGTTTTAAAGATCTAAGCGTACAAAGGGAAATAGGGACAGAAAAAGCGACTTTGTTTTATACTATGTAGTGATATTTTTTGACATAAAACGTAAATAAAATGAATAACACAATAATGTATATGTGATTAGCCCCAATTTGTCATAATATACAACTTACATTGAAAAGTTCATTTCAAGTAATGAGTCAAAACAGAAACACGCAAATGCGAGCTACGATTCAAACGAATACATAATAAAACTATATTGCAAGAACTACAAGTAGGTACCTACATACATTGTAAGTTTAGTGCCCGAACCGAAAACCGTTTTCTTTATGTTATGTCGGTATTTGTCCGTACTTTCGACCATGAAAATGATCTAGTAAATTCGTAGGTACTGAGTGCGACACGGGATGACAACCCGCTAATCCCTTGGGCTATGCATAATTCCAACTCGAAACATTAACCGCTTCAGAGGATTAACAGCGGTTTATTCAAGGCTCCCAACTTTGTACTAGTCTGGAAATATTTGGTGAACACGCAAACAGAACATTCTTTTAAGTAAGCTCATCGTCTACCTGTATCTATTTGAAGTGGTAGCTCACTATCGATGCAAGCTTGCTTACACGATATAAATAAAGACACTTTTCAAATCCAACTTTGAAATAGACATATGATTTCTTTATTTGCACATCACACGAAAGGAACACAACACAATGTAAAAAAAATAGGTAAAAAAGGTAAATTTTGGTTTTCGCCATAACTTTTTATCGTGTTAACTCAGGACCGTGATTTTTATACACCTAATAGGGACTATAAACTTAAGTATCTGGTATGAATTTCAACTTGGTAGGTCCACCCGTTCCTGAGAAAATCAATGGTGACACAAGGACAAACAGACAGACGGACCAGAAAGTGATCTAATAAATGTTCCTCTTTTACCTATTGAGGTACGGAGCCCTAAAAACATACATACATCCGAATTGAGAACTTCCTCCTTTTTTTGAAGTCGGTTTAAAAGTAAACAGAAAGCTTGAAACTTTTGCAAAAATGGGCGGTTTTATCGCTAAAAGCTTAATGTTTTGTTATTAGTAGGAAATAACAGGTATTAAGCAATTTCTTTAACCGGTTAATTTCATTTTTTTTCGGATTTTCAACTGAAGTGCCATGATTATACGGTTTGAAATATTAACGTTAGCGGAGTAAGTATAGTTAATTAGACTACGACATTTTGCTTTACATGCAATGTTTCCGTGAAAAGATATATTATTTAGTTATTATTGCAAAATAGGCAACCTTTTGTTAGATACATAAATGACATCTATTTTATTATTGAAACTAAGTATTGAAATGACTTGATATTATTTATGAATTCGTTTTATTAACTTACTGATAATATGAGTTATTAATATGTACCTAAGTTGATCGTTTAGGACATGTAATTTGTGGTTGGTGTATCGGTTCTGCTAGAAATAAAAAAATATTCATTTATTTTTCTTTAAAAATATGTACGTATGTTAACAATAAACTATAAAAGGCTTTCACGGCGATTGTTGATTGTAGGCTAAGAAATTAGTTAATTTTTCCTAAACCATAAAAGGTAATTGAACCGTGCCGGCTTTGGTAAATGACCATTGATAATTCAAAGTTAATATAAACTTTGAGAAGCCAATCTAGTAGAGCGTCTAATTTTGTGTTTGAGTTGCGATCCACCCTTTAACGCCCCCCGGCGTATCTTGGAGCGATGGATAACTTTACAGCGGGTGCCATTTGGAGCCGATCTCTCACAGAGTGACTTATCGGTAAGTTTAAGAGCGATATATCAAAGTAATCGCTTTAATTTCTCATCTCCCAGTTGGGACTACTATTGGTAGATGCTTATTCTTGTAATGTATTTAGCCGCAATACCAATTTAATGTAGATGAACTGATTAGTTTGAAATTGTTTTAAAATACAATGTTAATTACTTTTTATAATTAGGCTAGGCTTTAAGAGCCAGACTTTATAAACACTTTTCCATCGAACTATGCCTTCCATTGTTTAAGATAGGACTAAGAAATTCGTAACATAGCGGAACTTTTATAATCCAAACATAGCAAAACTAACCGATGTTGCTTAATAAAATTGTAATAAAAAGGTATTAGGTAGCTTTATAAGCCGAATGAAATTACTTCTTCTGCAATATATCATGTATTTTAGTCGGAATCAATGCAGCATTCGGCCGTTATCCCTAGTAGCGAAGGCTACTAACTTAACCTAACGACTGCTACGTAACTGCTACTGTAGCAGTCGTAAGGCATCCTCTAATACTATAATAATTCTAACGGTAGATGCCAATATAAAATAAAACATTCTCTAAAGGTATCCTATTAAATAAAGATGAAAGATTCTAAAATCACAAAATATTTTTGTCAAAACCGTTTATCCCGTGTTAGCGACAACGTTTCGCCGATCAAATTCATAAAAGAGATATTTCGGCTTACCTATAAATGTAATCGTATTCAAAGTTTCTCCTACGGGTCTCTGGAGGAGCATCAATAAAATGTCTAACGCCAATATAATGCTTACAAACGTTTTTTCTCTGAAGGCACAAAATTCGATAACAGAATAAGTTTTATTTTTTCTGTCATGTATTTTTCGTTTTAGTTAGGAAAATCTAAAAACATATTTGCTTTTATATTGGCACTTTATTTGTAGTTGTACCATTATAAGTAATGCCCTTCTATTTTTGTCGGTGGACAATAATCTATGACTGAAATAAATTATAGAAAGCCACTGCACATGGAAACCTATCATTAACGTAGCTAAGATAAAAATAATCATCACAAAATCTCTGAAACTACAAGAGTTACGAATCTGAAACTTAGGGGTTCCTTTTAGGACATAGGCTAAGAGAAGATTTTTGGAAATACAACTTCATAAGGGGTAAAAAGGGCTTTATCGTAGTGACTATTATGTATTTTGTGTTTGTAGAAAATACATATCACTTTGAAAGACACTAAAACGCTGCGCGGGCAAAACAGCGTGGCACAGCTATCATTTATAAATATAAATGATAGCTGTGCCACGCATAATTTATACACAGCTATAATTTATATATTTAAATGATATCACAGCTATACACAGCACAGCTATAATTTATATTTATAAATAGATTATTATATATTTAGATATTATATATTTAGATATTTATTTATATTTATAAATTATAGCTGTACCACCAGACCATCAAAATTTGGTCTAACGCGTTTTACTGACTGTGCTGTCACATTACTTGCACAGTGCTCCAGATATTTATATATCAAGTTTCAGTAGCTATTACGTGAATTAGTAACAAATATACACACAAAAACTACTATTTATAATATTAGTAAGGGGGAATGGGGGTGACTCCCTCTCCGGCTCGTTTCTAGCGCAGAGGTTAGCCATCGCCATTCAGCGTGGCAATGCTTCTAGCATTATGGGAACCTCGCCGGGAACGTTAAGGGGCGGGTTATTTGACTAACTGGTGACTTCATTTATTTGTATTTATAATGTTAAATATGTATGTCTTTTTCTATATATTAGTAAGAAGATTTAACAGTAGTAAGGATATCATTCTTACCTCCTCTAACTTCACAGACGAGAACTAGTTCGTTTCCCTCTTCTAAAGGTCCGACTACTCCCGACACATCACGTCCCGATTTGTCGTACAATATTAACTGATGAGGTGGAACTGGAACAAAACAAAAATAAAATTGTATTAACATCATTATTAGGAAACTATATTATAATGTTTATTTCAAAAGGCAAAATATTTATTTTTTAGGTAAATCCTGTGCACTGTAGCTATGCCCATCGCATCGTAGAAAAATGTGGAGAATATTTAGATATTCTTATTTAATTAGGTACAAGTAATTGTGTTATGATAGGTAGCTAAAACGTTTTATTGTTAACATATATAATTAAAATGTAGAATATAAAACTTAAATTATAAAAAGGAAAAACAGTGGCACATTAGGCAGCCTTGCTGCTGAAAGCGGTCTTTTCCAGGCAACCTAATATAGTTAATATATAATAAAAAAATTAAATACAATTTACCTACGTCATATAAAGCGTACAGTAGGGTAAAAGGCAACCACTACTTGCTTTGAATGTTAAAATTTTGTGGAACTAAGGTTTTTCATCTATATCAGCCTTTCCCAAAGAGTGCGATAAAGCCCCCTTGTGGGCGCTGCAGACCTAAAGGGTTAGAGATCCAATAAAAAATGGGTGAGTTGTATACTTCTTACTGCGCTCAGGTTTCAAGTTAAGGTGAAAGGGTACCTGCGCTCTCTCCATACAAACGTAGTCGACTGTTTCCTCCCTGGATAATGACAATACCACAAATATTTTTGTGCCATAAAACCTATAACTGCCATGACTATGCCCCTATGTTTTGGGTTTTTTCATTGTCTAATCATCATAAAAATTAAGATTACAAAAAAAAAAAAAAGGGGCATGGTTGGTTATGGCAGTTATAAGTTTTATGCACCAAAAATATTTGCTCTAGTGTCATTATTCAGGGAGAAAACAGTCGACTACGTTTTTAATAGTTTGTATGGAAAGAGCCCTCGGTACCCTTTCCTCTTAACTCTTGTGAATTATAGTAAAAGTCTCGTTTAGAATTAATGTTTAATCTCCGCTAATATAGCTCACAATAATTAATTTAATTTGATGTTATAGTGGTTTTAATGTAGGTGAAAAGAGAGGACGCTAAAAAATAATTTATTCTTAAAGTGGGCAGTAGATAAAATAAGTTTGGGAAACCCTGATCTTTAGAATACCAGAGAGTACCTACTCCTTGAGTGTAATTAATAATTTCAAATATCCGTTTATACCAATAATGCCAGCTGATATGTACATACCTACGTACTATTAGATCTATTAATTAGGCCGTGTTCTACTTTATGAAATTACTTTCTTTGTTGTGTACACAAGTAAGGGTTTTCCGTAATTTTATCAAAGAAAATGTTCCCTGTTAAATGAACTAATTAATTTTTTATAAGTTGAAAGACGAGATACCTTCCACTAGTCCAACATTGTATGTTGTTCGAAAAATAAACTGCTTTAACCACAGAAACAAAACTAAAAAGTTTAATTAAAATTACGCAACAGAAAAGAAATTGGCTATATTTTGCATAGGAATTGCCAAGGGGCAAATAAAGAATGGCATGATAGGACTTTTGTTACAGTGACCCGGTTTAAAACGGTATTTTTCCTGTGAAAAGTAAGAATGTGGTAGTGTTTCCAAGCCTTGAAAAGTCCAGTTTGAAATAACAGTTATTTAGGTACCCTTATATTTTGTAGCTTAAGAGGAAAGGGTACCGGGGGCTTTCTCCATACAAACTAATACAAACGTAGTCGACTGTTTTCTCCCTGGATAATGACACTAGAGCAAATATTTTTGGTGCATAAAACTTATAACTGCTATGACCATATTGACCATGCCCCTATTTTTTGTTATTATTAATTTTTTAATTTTTTTAATTTTAATTTCTATGATTATTAGAAAATAAAAAAAACCAAAACATAGGGGCATAGTCATGGCAGTTATAGGTTTTATGGCACAAAAATATTTGTGCTAGTGTCATTATCCAGGGAGGAAACAGTCGACTACGTTTGTATGGAGAGAGCGCTGGTACCCTTCACCTTAACAATATTTATGATCATATCGTCTTTTGTCTCTATTTCGTTCGTCTTTTTAACCGACTTCAAAAAAGGAGGAGGTTCTCAATTCGGTTGTATGTATGTTTTTTTATTTTTTTTTATGTTTCTACAGATCTTTAAAGGGTAACTTGCAAAAATGGTTGTCTGTAAAGTCGGTTTACGGATGATAATTTTACGTAATAACGTCATGCGAAAACGATAAAAAACTTAAGATATTTTTTTGTTATTCCTTTATAATATGTTTTTTTTTACATTTATATAAGTCTATTTGTCACTCGTCACCATAACACAAGCCCAGATGAGCGATATTATTATTAAATACTCTTTTTCCTAACGGGGACGGACGCGTCATGGTTATAATCCCATGACGCATGACGTCACACAAAATTACCGTGACCTTTTTTTAAGAATGCAGGTGTTCTACCTGCACCTACCGCACCTGGTACCTGTTCTACCTGTGTTAATTTAACGTTACATATCACGTGTATACGTGATATGTAACGTTAAATTAATCACATATCACGTTACATTACGTATCAAAAATAAATTGATTTATGACCTTAAACATGATTAACCAACTATCAAAGTATCACACTGATTAATTAATAACAACCACCACCACATGAGTAGAGATGACCAGAGACTAAGGTTGTTCGGAGCTGTCAAAATGAATACGTAATTGTGACATAATCTTGTAGGGTTGGCACAGGTGGATTATATTAAATAAAAAAACTAGAGAGGTGTAATAAATTAAAGTTTTTCGTTTTTTAATTTTTTTTATATCTACTTTTTTTTGTAAATAATCGTCGCGACACCACACTGTTCAATGCGAAATAGAAAGACGAAACGAAAATAACTGGCTTGCTTTCTATGCAAAAAGTGTCGTTACGACTTACACGAGTAAAACCGCGGGGTGCAGCTAGTAGGTAAATAAATGAATGATGAACATAATACCGAAATCAGAAATTTTTATGGTTTTCCGGGAAACTTTGATGTCACAGAATCGAACGTTAAATAGATAAACGTTGAAATACTACAATTCACAAGTAGTATGTTATACATACATATAACTATGCTTTCCGTCGTGTCTAGTAATAACACAAGCCTAGTTGCTTAGACTGGAGCACTCACTCACTAAATCGTTTCCATTCTTCCTCCCTCCCTCTCTATAAAAGAAAATCTATCCGTGGTCTGGTCACGATAGCACAAGCCTAGCTGCTTAGGTTGGGGCTCACACACTCAATTCCCACCCAGTAAAGGTACATATTTATAACTATTATATCCGTCGCGTCTAGTCACTATAACACAAGCCTAGTTGCTTAGACTGGAGCACACGCTCACTCACTCACTCAATCGTTCCCACCCTTCCTTCGAAAGAAAGAAAATTATTTAAGTCTTCTATTTCGTCACTCGTCACCATAACACAAGAATGGTCCACACTCACTCCCTCCCTACTTAAGATCAAATTAATAACACTATATTTTATTAAACAATATGAAACAAACATGCGACGCGTGATGTTTACCGCTCGCATGCGAGTGTGACAGCCCTGAACTTGGGCACTGGCCGAGCCAGTATAGACCGGTTTCTCTCCGTACGTGACGGGCCGCCAGTGCTCAGGCACACACGCGCGTTAAGCTTGTAGTAGTGTACTTATCAAAGAGCCTTGTATGACACCTTACCCTCTGGTCTTAGTTACTCATGTGCCACCACTACATAGTATAAAACAAAGTCGCTTTCTCTGTCCCTATATCCCTTTGTATGCTTAAATCTTTAAAACTACGCAACGGATTTTGATGCGGTTTTTTTAATAGATAGAGTGATTCAAGAGGAAGGTTTATATGTATAATACATGCATAATATAGCCGTGCGAAGCAGGGGCGGGTCGCTAGTGTATTATAATCGAAATCAATTTTAGAATACCCGTTAAATGCATTTAGCTAGAATTTCGCTAAATTTGTATAGACACAATCTCATGCAAGCCGCCCTTAATGTAATTCTCTGCTCATAGTAACTATAAGTAGGTACAGTCACATTACCAATTAGCTGAACCCCACGTGACCTAGAGCTCACTCGCAAATCTGTAAAGTTGTAAAAGTTACCTAGTGCTTCTTTTTTTTTTAACAATATACTATACAATACAATATACAGAATAAAAATTAACAAACTAGGTAAATACTATATTTAAATAAAATATGCGAATGAGGTCTGGGTCACGTGGGGTTCAGCTAATTTACAATGTGACTGTAACTACTTTAGATTTTTGGAGGAATTAATGGAGAATGGAATGAATTTTAGCCCTGAACTAGATATATTAACACTGGTTAAGGTACTCCAAAACTATAGTTTAAACTATGTTAACGTCACATACTCAACAATACACAAAAAATCGACAAAATAAGCGGGCGGCGACGAGGGTCGTACTTCGGATGGATGGATGGATGGACATTTTGTGAAATTCTGCATACCTCCAACCACCACACCAGTCTGAATACCATCAGCTTTTAACCCCCAAAAAGAGAGTATTATAAGTTTAACGTATGTGTATCTGAGTGAGTCTGTCTGTTGCATCGTAGCTCCTGAACGGATTAACCGATTTTGCTTTAGTTTGTTCTTGTTATGTATATGAGGAAGACCGCCTGCTATCTGGTGGAGCAATGTTACTCGAGATATCAAGGCCCTCGACATCCCTCCGAGAACAAGGATCGAAAGACCTGACGCAAACGTATAAGGAGGCCTGACCACAACTGAATGGGGCGGTGAGCAGGAAAAAGAAGAATATATAAACCGTATTGTATTGTGAACGAAGATGTTTAAACATATCTGCTACAAAATGATAAAATAAATATCCAATTATTCCTACTAACATATGAAAATTCTGTATTCAAAGAACGATAAGAATGCAAACAATACATTTTAAATCAAAGCTAAACATCAAAATGGTATAAAGTACCTATTACATTTCCTGCATCAAAAGGGAAAACAATGGAAACATAAAAAAGGAAGAGCACATAAGAAATATTATATCGAGAATGAAGCATATAACGCACCATGTAAAATTATAATAAATGTTACGACACGAGACAAAGGAACAATTCG
Source organism: Idaea aversata (assembly GCA_907269075.1). Taxonomy (NCBI): domain Eukaryota; kingdom Metazoa; phylum Arthropoda; class Insecta; order Lepidoptera; family Geometridae; genus Idaea; species Idaea aversata. Next base: position 6,941,372 of record OU026100.1, read on the forward strand.
CATACAAACATCAATATGTCAATGTGTGGGAGTATGTAGGATAAAACGGGTATTACTATACTTCGACCAAAGTAACTTATCGTGGGATAAAGTAGAACTAAGGACTTTACTAAAGTAAAATAGTGACCTTTAACTGGTGGACAGTTCAGATTCCAGCCTGCCTAGCATGAAGATCAAAACATGATACGATAAAGCGATATTATATAACTACATCAACTCTCAAAATATGATAGACTAGCGACCCGCCCCGGTTTCGCACGGCTATATTATGCATGTATTATACATATAAACCTTCCTCTTGAATCACTCTATCTATTTAAAAAAAACCGCATCAAAATCTGTTGCGTAGTTTTAAAGATTTAAGCATACAAAGGGATATAGGGACAGAGAAAGCGACTTTGTTTTAAACTATGTAGTGATAAAGCCGCCATTTTGAATTTTTATCATAAATTTTATCACAATTTTCGATAAAAATTCAACATGGCGGCTTTATCGATTATATTTTAAGAGTTGATGTAGTTTTATCGCTTTATCGTATCGTGTTTTGGTCTTCATGCTAGGGAGGCTGGTGTCACTGTAATCTACTCTATACCTACAGATACCAAAACTATCGACGAAGACAAAGTCTTCAGTATGCGAGACGTCTATGTCCAAATTCTACAATGTGCCTTTACTTGCCAGAATCTGTTAACACCTTCAAATATAACTTTAGTCTGTCTCGTAATGTGTGTTTAGTAATGGTCTCTCTAGAATGGAATAGAATGCCTTTATTTGCCAGTTATGTTACAAGATAAATAAATAATAATAAATAAATATTGCAGGACATTCCACACATCGCCATCTAGGCCCAAGCTAAGTAACTAGACTTGTATTATGGGTGCTAGAAAACGAATATACTACTTATATATACTTTTCTTTTGTAAATATATGCTTATAATATACTAGCTGCCCTACGCGGTTTCACCCGCGTAACTCCCGATCCCGTGGGAATATCGGGATAAATTAAGATGCAAGCTATCCTATCTTTCAAGTTGGATCGAACTGCACATGGTGTGCGAATTTTATTATAATCGGTTAAGTGGTTTAGGAGTCCATTGAGGACAAACATTGTGACACGAGATTTATATATATTAAGATAAGATAGAACCAACCAGACCACAGACAAATATCTAAATACATGTCTGAGGCGGGAATCGAACCCGAAACCCTGTGTTTGGCAGTTCGACATGGTGACCATTGTGCCAACTAGGTCGTCAAAGATTGCTTAGATTACAAATTAAAAATAACTTTATTCCACATTGGTTTCTCCATCCAGCGCATCTTTCGACGAAAAGACCAGCTCTTCGCACTTCTCCCTCTCTCTTGCTATTCTAGGCCATAATGGTTTTTCTACAGGCTAATAAGGATCGTGGATGAGCCAATGTCGCGTGCAACAAGGTGTTATTTTTTTTTTTTTACAAATGGTCAGCGTTCGACCACCATGACGCCTGCATGATGGTAGGTGACGATGCGGTCTAAGAAATAGAACGCTTTCCCAGAAAATACCTGTTCACTCCCGCCCTGGAGACCTCCAAATTGTACACGTTAAGAAAAACAATACACAAAAGTAAACTTGACTTATAATGACAGAAATGACACCCGGGTGAGGTGTTAACAAATGGTAGTAAGTAAAGGTACGTTATTGAATCTCAGAGGGAAACAATAGATACGAAGTGACGAAGCAACATTCCAGTTAAGACAGTGTTGGTACAAATTACGACTGATTTCTGTCATGGTTGCGTCTTTTTTTCCTGATAAACGTCGTTTTCCAAGCAAGCTTGCAGATCTTTACCTCCATCGACCCAGATTGGCATCGTAAAAGAGATCCATTTTAGAAATAAACGAAAAAAGTTCAGAATGTTCCTAGAGTTTAAGAGTAAATGTGAGTTACACTTTTGGGTTATACATTATTAATGTCGTCTCAACATCATTGTATGAGAAAAGTAAAATTGTCCTTATAATAAAAACCTTCTCTTTGGGTTCAGGTAGTATAATAAAGAACAAATATAGAACACCGCAACAAATCCGCACCCCGGATTTAATACCTACTTTACTTAGTTACGATCAACCACTATAAATAGTTAATGACGCATAAATTGTTGTAGTCCTAATCTATCCAGGCCCAGATTTAAACAGTACCTAACTAAGTATAAAACAATGAATAAATAAACGCGTCAAATGTTCAGTTACATAATAACGTTAGCGTAGAACACCCCTCTAACCCTTACTTAGCGGGGCAAGGAACGCTTATAGCCTGTCCCCTATCACTTGTAAATGCTTTGTTATTACACATACACTGAAAGGAGTCCCGAACAATATACAGGGTGCTCCAAATTTACGTATAACAGCTAGGACCCATTTTCGTCCGTCATTAGAAAACTCGCTAAGTACAGTTAAGCTGATGGCAAATTTGGGGACGGTAATTGATGAAAAGTTACTTAAGAAATTATTTTGCTTGATGGAATTGCTTGGTAGAGATGCTTATCTTAATTAATTATTTTAGAGTTTTTTTTTTCAGGGGGATTTAAAATAGAACGATTTTTTGACAGGAAACAGGGGTAGAGTCGATATTAAAATTTCATTTGTCTCTTATTATCATAGCTTTTGGTTCCAAAATGAAATTCTTTTTAAGTCACAATTATTCGTATAAACCGATTATGAAAATTTCAAAATTATGACAAAAATGTTTTTATTTACCAACTAACATTTATATGGAATGTTTCCCCCTAATATTTATGAACATCCTGTATTAGCATTACTATCGTGTAGCCAATTGAATAATGCAGCGTTATGTCCTCACAATGGAAGCCCTCTTCGCTTTGAGTCGGGTTTCTATATGACAAAAACATTACCAATTTGATAAAGGTACGACTAATAGTGTACCTCTATGATACGAAGAATTACCTTCGGCTTGTTTTCTATATATTTGTACACCTAAATAAGCAACATACCTCATCAATTTAAGGTAAACCAAAATAAGAGAGCAATAAAATTGTTTAGTTTACTTAGTGGGGGGTTCAGGTTTGCTCGCGTCCGTCTTGATGTCCTACACGTAGCCATCGGGTGGCGCTAAAGGAGCAGACAATCAAGCGGTGGTAGGTTTTGGCCGGCGGCTTCTAACACCACGCCCTGGACAAAGTCATGGTGCCAAGTTATTCGGCAGGTTCCATCATATTGTCTAGGCATGCCGTTCTCTTTCTACCGAGCATGCTTTATCCTCGACCTCATCGTCACTTCCCACAAGGTGAGATAACAAACGCAAGCTTATTCTGTGTGATACTAACTAGCAACTATCAGTTGTCAAAATCGGCTTCCTTTTACTTTTAAAATCGAACGTAAAATAAAGTTTGAACAAGTTAAAGATCCTACTAAATCAATGATTTCCTAGAACAACATGACATACATTCCTAATTACGGTCCGACAAACAGAACAATAGTTTTCAAGCGTTGAGAGGACGACCGCAAAACCAAATTACGACCCCTCACTATCGGTAACAAAAGTAACCATTGTTACCGAAATGTTCCAATAGGGACCTACTGTGAAACTGTCGCAACTACAAACTGTGTCGCTTTGGCTAAAAGTTGTATTTGTGTAGTGCAACAAACGAGGTACTATAAAAACAAAACCAAAATTAAATTTTTAACTCGCTAGGAAAAATAACGTTAAATTGTTCAGTTTATAAAAATTACTAGCGACCCGCTCCGGCTTCGCACGGCTATATTATGCATATATTATACATATAAACCTTCCTCTTGAATCACTCTATCTATTAAAAGAAACCGCATCAAAATCCGTTCCGTAGTTTTAAAGATCTAAGCATACAAAGGGAAATAGGGACGGCGAAAAGTGACTTTATTTTATACTATGTAGTGATATATCATGTGTTGGTAATTCATAGCTCTGATTATGTTTACAAACTTATAAAATAGATTTCTCGTTTGGCTTAAATCAATTACTAATTTAATAAGATGGTGGGCGGAAGCATAAACATTTGTAATTTCCTTAAATAATCCCAAGTAAATACTTCACTTTAACTCGGATAGAATTCATACATAAGCTTAACACAGAAGTTTTTTCCAGTATACATTTTCCTCTGTTAAACATGGTTTGGCAGATAATTTTTTGATGCAGAATTTCAGCTGTAGGTACATAGAGTTTTTAATTCCATTGAAACATCAAAATTACGTCAATTTTTCATGTACGATTGTTTTATGTACCTAAATCACATGAGTAAAGAATACAACTCTACTCATGTGCCTAAATTAGTTTTCCTTTTTCAAACAAAAAAAAAATTCTATTCGGTCCAGACGTTTTCGAGTACCTAATCGGCGAACATACATAAAATAAAAAATATATAAGACGAAACGCGAAATAGGCAGACTGCGTTTTAGTACACAGCGACTAAAGGAAAATGAGAACCTCCTTCTTTTTTGAAGTCGATTAAATGTGCACTGAGAAAAATAAGTTTAGTTTTTATATGTTTAATGATTGATCACTGGCTTATGATTTTTTGTTTGCATTCAAATGTGGTGGTCAGCGAGGTATCTTCTGTTCTTGGTGGTGGTAGTGTGTGCATTTTGAAAGTGCGCAAATTAAACAAATATTATTGAGAGACCTACATACTTACCTAACTTAAGATTATTGACTTTATAAATCAATTAATTTACTTCGCTCTACCTTATTTTAATGATAAGCGTTACCGTAAATGTCGTTGACATAACGCAATTATAAGTCTTAACTAAATAACGTAAGATTCGGTAAACGTAATCCTTGATTGCAAATATACCTAATAATAATTATCGTAAACACCATTAAAATACTATCTACCTATTAAGAGTATTTCCACATACTGATACAACGATTATTATGTGCATATAACATTAATTTTAATGTTAACAACGTGGTGTCGCATCGCGTCGTCGGCAAGTTTGGAACTAACACTGGATGCAGCAAAGCGATGGTATCGTTTGGATAATTTCAGTAGGTCCCGTGAGGTTGAATCGGCCACCGGGCTAGTTAGTAGTCATTACAGGGTCGACCATTCGCCAACTTGCTCTTATAGGTACTAGTAGAGCCGAAACAACATCCAATTTAAAGGGAATTTCATATGAACGTCAATTAAACCCAGACGCCGATTGTGTTTTGCCTTTCACTGTTCACAACTTGGAACCAATTTGCGTTTTGAATCATGGTGCGGCTAATGAATTTGCCGTTCGTGTTCGGTTTTATAAAGTGCTTTGATGCTTTTTGTTTTATCGTTTGCTTTCAACATACTCCGTTTATATTTCTTCTTTTTAGCAGATAAACGAGAACGAAATCGTTTACTACATTCTAGTACCTAATAAAATAATATTTTGTTTCAGAACCTTAGTCTTAAAATTACATAACACTAACCTCTATGTGTAAATCCGAGTAACAGCTGATTCGGGTAAAAGTAACATACAAAATTTCGAAAAAATGTTTGAATTTACAAAAGTCATACAAAAAAGTTGATTGTTATTTTGGTGCACATCTCACAACCGCTTTCTCATATAATTTCCAATATCCCTATATATTATGTTTTTGTAAGAAAAAGCAAACCTAATCACCAGTAATCATTTGTAGTTTAGTATACTACAGAAACTATATTAATTACTATTTGAATGCAACAGCCAAATAGGACAAAATTACATCTCAATCAAACAACAATAAGTTTCAATATTACACTATCATAATATTATATATTGTATAATAAAATAAATATTGTACTACTTACACCTAACGATCTATTCATCGTTGTGTGCTATAACGCGTTTGATGTGACAATAAATCTCGTCTGCAGAGAATACAGTGAAATTATTGCTTCTGAATAATGCATCAGACATACAGGGGTTGTAAAATTGCGTTCATGATACTTATACTTGTTTCTGACTGCAACTATAAGGTATATAGGTAAAATAGTTCTCACATAATGTTAAGAGGAAAGGGTGCCGGGGGCTTTCTCCATACAAACTATTGCAAACGTAGTCGACTGTTTTCTCCCTGGATCATGACACTAGAGCAAATATTTGTGGTGCATAAAACTTATAACTGCCATGACCATATTTTTTTAATTTTTTTTTTTTTTTCTATGGTTATTAGAAAATGAAAAAAACCAAAACATAGGGGCATAGTCATGGCAATTATAGGTTTTATCCCACAAATATTTGTGCTAGTGTCATTATCCAGGGAGGAAACAGTCGATTACGTTTGTATGGAGAGAGCGCAGGAACCCTTTCACCTTAAACCTTTTACTAGTATTATGCAGGCGATAAGTATTTATTGAACTTTATTCGAAATGAAATGTATATTATGTTGTTTTCTACACCTCGGCTATCCCTGTGCTAGGCTATTTGGCCGAACAAAATGAATGCCAGACTTCCAAAATAATAATATAAGAATAGCTTTTATTAAATAACCACTTCCTCGTCTCATTTTCGTGTCAGATGTTCAGCTGAATTCAATTTTGTCTGACCAATAGCTTACAATAGCGATGGCAGTGTCATTACCCTCTTAATAGTTGTCCATTATGCTGGTGCTAGGACACATTGGACACGGTGTTCCATAGACTGCGTTGTGGGCCCTACAGTTACAGTGCACATTCAAAGTGAAACCCCTGCGACTCATATTTTGTCTGCATCAACCTACTTGGACCCGGAGTCAGGTAAACGACTTCCACGCAAACCTCTGCAGATCATGTCTGCAAACCTACTTGGGCCCGGAGTCAGGTAAACGACTTCCACACAGACCACTGCAAATCATGTCCTGATGAAAGTTTCTTCTTCAGGTTTACAAAATAATTACTTCTAAACTTTATATCTAGCCTAGCCTTTATCTAACCTAGCCTTTATGCATTCTTCCATCGGTCCGAGGGGTGAACAGCGAAGGTCAGGAACGACGGGCCTCTCTCTGGTCTAAAGAGAATAAAACTAGAGGTTTTCCCACTAATAACTTAATCAGTTCCTCAGTCGCATTGGTGTCTATACATAAGTAGACTCGCTGCATGTTCCCGCAGGACGTTTAGCAAGTCTTCCGCTGTAACCTAACTTAAACTAACCATCAGTAATTTCCAGAAAACGAAAAACGAAGTAAAAATTCAACCCATATTTAACGGCGCTATTCTATTCTAGTGCAATGGACACAGGCATTGCAGGTTAACAATAAAATATTATTGTACCCATATTTCCAGACTGGATTCTAGTAATGGCTCTGCAGTTGGCCTCTATTATACGTACTGGATATTCGTGCAACCTGAACTAAATCTTCACATAAAATCCTGAAGGCAAGATAATTTATTGAATACTAGCTGCGCCCCACGGTTTCACCCGCGTTGGTTGGTTGGTTCGTTGGTTACCCAGTGAAAATATATGACGAAAAACGCTGAGCAATTTCAAATTGACACACATCTGTCACTTTGACATCTGTCATTTTGACACACATCTGTCACTTTGACATCTGTCACTTTGACACACATCTGTCACTTTGACATCTGTCACTTTGACATCTGCCACTTTGACATCTGTCACTTTGACATCTGTCACTTTGACATCTGCCACTTTGACATCTGTCACTTTGACATCTGTCACTTTGACATCTGTCACTTCGACATCTGTCACTTCGACCTCTGTCACTTTGACATCTGTCACTTTTTCATCTGCCACTTTGACATCTGTCACTTTGACATCTGTCACTTTGACATCTGTCACTTTGACATCTGTCACTTTGACATCTGCCACTTTGACATCTGTCACTTTGACATCTGTCACTTTGACATCTATCACTTCGACATCTGTCACTTCGACATCTGTCAATTTTTCGACACTTTTCGTTATATTTTAGACAATTCACACAATATCTATCACAAATTATAGCCTATGTTCTATTCTGATGTATAATCTATATTATTGTAAAGTTTCATTAAAATCCATTCAGTAGTTTTTGCGTTAAAGAGGAACAAACATCCATACATCCAGATATCCATACATACAAACTTTCACGTTTATAATATTAGTAGGATTAGTAGGAAGTAGGATGTTTAGACAAACAAAATAAGATAAAAGGTTTCTCACATCATAATGTTTTAATTGTTATATTTTACAAAATGAATTATCTCAGTGTACAACAAAAAAAAAATTAGGTATAGAAAAATTTGATGGGCTAAGGTCGTCACATATCCAGAAGACAGATGTCGGAATCGAGACAGACCCCAAAAACGATGACGTGACAATCTCGATGCATTTGACAAAGACTGACTAAACCTAGCCAAGGACCGAAATGCTTGGAAAGATGTTAAGAAGACCTTTGCCTAGAAGTGGGACAATACAGCCTAAAAAATATAGAAAAATTGCTCTAACGTCCGACACTAATATTGGTTATACTATAAGTTCCTAAGTTATAACACGTTTTGACGTCCCTACAATTTATTTGACGACGTTTAAACAACAATATATTACAAGATTTTACGAGTTTTCGACATGCCCCGATATGACTCGAGAATTTGTACATATTGCACGGACTATAACTTAAAAGTGAGTTTCGTTTTACGACATCCGATTTTGTAGAAGGATCTCGTTTGGATAGTCTATTGGTTCCGTTTCTAAGCTCGTCGTAAAATAACGACATGTTTTATGTTGATAGATACTTTACTGGTAACCGTGAACGGTATCAATTGTTTAGATGCTATAAAACTAGGACGAGTTTAAAATATATATCTACCGAATTAACGATTGCTTTGAAAATAGGAAGTTCTTTTATGATAATACTAGCGACCCGCTCCGGCTTCGCACGGCTATATTATGCATGTATTATACATATAAACCTTACTCTTGAATCACTCTATCTATTAAAAACCGCATCAAAATCCGTTGCGTAGTTTTAAAGATCTAAGCATACAAAGGGAATAGGGACGGGGAAAAGTGACTTTATTTTATACTATGTAGTGATAATGAAACGTTTTTTTACCTATTTTGATCTTCGTTGAACAATTTCAGACTTCATGAAATGTATTTAGTATCATTTTTTGTAATTAAAAGTTCATAATTTTTAAAGCTTTATGCAAAAGTGATGTGCATAAAGCAATATCATCGTTGAATAATGTATCGAATGGAGTTACCGAGGCGTTAACACTTAGAAGGTATACCAACGAGTTGCTACGGCGCGGTGCCGTGCCTCGGCGGAATCGTTTCATTTCTTATTATGCGATCGATACACGCTCAGCTGCTCACAGCTAACTTGTTTCATTAAATTCAAATTTCGTGTTGTACTTATTAATTCAGGCGAGCGTTTCAGCCGCACGTCGCCGGCGCGCTTTTTATATTCTTCTCATCTCCAAATCGAGCTGTCGAAGTTTCTGAGAAATTCCAAGCCGCCAAAAGGATTTCGGTACACCGTATCCGGATAATTGGCAAGTTTTGTTCTGTTGCCATTCTCGGCGAAGTTTCATAGAATGGTCCGACTTTAATTACGTTAGACAGTTACTAACGATGTAACTTAATTTTTGAATTAATATTGAGACATATTTGTTTGTTGCTAAAGAATTTTGTAAATAGTAAGATTTAACAAGAACGAAGTTTGTAGCTAAGCCGTTTATATTAGAACAATTAAGTTTCACAAGTTCATGTTAAGCAATTCACTTAAAGTTCGCTACATAATCACATTTTGCGAAGTTGAAACTTGGGCGTGTTTCTGCAGGGGGGCGCTCCAAAACTCTAAATATGAACGAACGACACAGATACTTTGCTCGAGCAACTAATTTTTGGTGGATGACGTTTTAAGTGGTGCCTCATTAACATGTCTACGAGAATTAAGACTTTTATAATGTTGTTTCCGCGCTCAACTAAACTTTGCTATGTTTTCAGGTTTAACATCAACATTTCAGATTTTAATTTTAAATAGGTACTAATCCAAAACGTATTTTCATAAAGTTTATAATGTCCCAATTTCTATGAAAAGGAAGGAAGGTTTCACCTCGCTTTCTTGGAACTTGACCCCACCCTACTGTGTGTAATTCAGTAGATAAATATATAAGTAGTAGGCATTTATTTTACTACATTTACACATTATAATTTATTTTAATGAAACGTAGTTATAGCTTGTCAATTGTAGACCACAAGTTTCAATGGGGAACAGCTGGTATAGAAAATAACCAATTAGGCACGCGGCCTTAACCCGGCATTAGAAAAATACGGTCGTATACTAGTAAAGTATAAACTAGCAAACAGAAATAGGGAAGTAGATAGTACCTACGTTATGCTAGTCCGTACTACTTAGTAATAAAGCACGGTGTAAGGCGATGACTTACGATTACTGCAGCCCCCACTTAACTGTTACATATTGCTTCACTTAACTCAAAACCCGGCCTCGGAAACAATTGCCTAAGGAAATACAGACATGTACATACTCATTTGTAACTCTTTCTACGGTAAACTTAGTTTACGACCTGGTTAGAAGAAATATATTCCAAATGTAGTACTTTTCCACTAACAACAAGTAGGTACTGTAGGTTCATTCATATTCGTTTTGCCTTCTGTAAATACGTTTGAAACAATGAAATAACATTATGCGACAGCGAATAATTATGATCACGTACGTATGTTATGTATATACTCAAGCACAAAGCAGCTTGTGGCGAGTTCATAATTAACTCAATTAAACAAAATTAAATTGGTTTTGCAATATTAAATTGCAAAACTGTAATGATTTGCGGTCACCGGAGTAAGTGACCGCATTTTATTATTATTCAGCGAGAGTGAATCGGTTCCTACTGGGTAAGCACGTTCCATCGTAGGCCATAATGATGCTTACCATCAGGCACATTATGGTCAAGTGCAAACCCATTCCTAATAAAAAAAAAAAAAAAAAAACCGGAGTAAGTTGATGTTTTAACTTTAACCGGATTAATTTTGTTCCATTTCTATACCACATCAAAACATCCTTCAGAAAACAAATATCGTTTAAATTCATGCAGAAACTGAACTGCTATTTTAAAGTGGAGCTCGTTTACAATTTAAAATTTCGCGATAAACATATGTAGATAAGAGTGGCATAATAAATTCTCGGGAAAGGCTGTAACGGTCGAGGTACAGGGCACTGAAGTTAATAAAAATCACTTTGTGAGTCAATTTTGCTTTTCTACCTATAAAAATAAATAAGCCCCTTTGAACCAATCTAAATTAAAACCGAAAAAAATATCGGACTTAACGACGACAACGTACAGCGAGCAACCTTTTTCCAATTGTGAAATTGATTTGGTGAATCTAGAAATTTTCATTAAAGTGCGTAGGTGGGTAATGGTTGTTTGAATAAATATGTTGAAGTTAAATAAATGAAAAAGCTTCTCACTAACATTATTCGGTTAAGTAATGAGTTGCGCTTATGAAATATCTATTTATTTAAACTATATTTATATAGCAAGCTCTTCATAATAGATGATGAAAACCATATTAAGGAACAACAAACATGTTTGCTAGCGGTCTCGTAAATAACTGCAAATTGCTGGGTACATTCTCACAGTAAGTACTAAGTTGTGAGTCGCGGCAGTAGGTGAAAGCACCACTCCAAACGTGATATCGCAGTACATTATTGTAATAACACCACTGGAGGCTTCTTTGACGGGGCAGGGCTCGTGTGTAACCTCTCATTTTCCTTACCGAAATTCAAAGGAGCTCTAACAAAGCTTTGTTTTGCATCGCTCGCTCAACGAAAGCCGCTGAAAGGCTGGCTTTTTAGATACGGTTCTCTTATAAATTTTCAGCATAGAGAAGATATTTTGCGCTAAAGTTTTTCTCGGTGGGAATGCGAACATCTGCTACGATTCGTATTCTAGTTTCGGCCACACCATTCGTGCAGAGTTATTTGCGAGCGCTGTACTCGTTATGAGCCAATTATATTTAAGCGTACAGAATTGAAAATTCAAATAAGTCATTATGTTTAGGGAAACTGGCAATTTGAATTTAGATTTCGGTTCAGATTTAGTATTTACGTATATCTACGTACCTATACTCTATACCGAGTAAATTTCTACAGAGCGTCGAGAAGACAATCACATCAAAACATGCTCTATACTCTATACTCTACATGTCTCATAAGAAATTCATAGAACATTCCTACTTACCTATTACAGATAATCGTATCTGAAAGTTCCTAGTAGGCGAATTCTTGAAATCCACCCTACATCGGTAGACACCTTCATCATCAAGCTGGACTGTCTCTAGAGTGAGGGCAGCAGGGCGGGTGATGGTGATGAAGTCAGCTCGTGGACCGAACACGTGGGGGTCCGACCATTGCAGGGCTTTGTTAAAGGACCGCCCTCGGACATCGAAGCTGTAACAATTTAAGTAACTTTATAAGTTAGAGGCGCAAGGTGTTTATAAAACTAATTGATATCAAACTAAATGTTTATGTTAAAATGTGTTTATTTAATTAAAGCACTGTTACGCACGCAATTCGCTAAAATTACAGGACAAGTAATTATTAACTTCCTACACAGCTTTTACGCAGGATGTTATAACGAAAACATTTTCCTAAAGGTCTACGTCGACTATATCTGAGCATACCACTGCCTGCCCACCGCGCCGTACGCCTCCGCGCCCGTCTTCTTGCAGTAACGATCATTATGGATGAATATTGTAAAAATAAGCATTACCTGCCCCCTTAGACAAGATTTATTAGCGATATCGCCAATCAACAGTTTTTTTTAAAGAAATTGATTTAAGCAAACAAGTCACGTCAAGACCACGTGACTTAGAGTTAGAGAAAAAAAATGGTAGACAAGTTTGATCTTATGGAAATTTCATACAATACTTATTGGCGATATCGCTAATAGAAAGTAACCTTGTCTAAAGGGGTTGCTGTGGGTTTGTGTAAAAACACAAAGCGAATTTTCAAAGATTTCAATTATTTACTAGCTGCGCCTCGCGGTTTCACGCACGTAAGTCCGATGTTTCTCACCGTTTAAACCTTCCCTGAACTACGACAAACATTTCAAAACCGAAATCATCTAAATTGGTTCAGCTATTCTCGAGTTTTAGCGAGATTAACGAACAGCAATAGATTTTTATTTATATACTAGCTGCGCCCCGCGGTTTCACCCGCGTAAGTCCGATGTTTCTCACCGTTTAAACCTTCCCTAGACCTCCACGAATAATTCAAGACCAAGATAAGATAAATCCGTTCAGCCGTTCTCGAGTTTTAGCGAGACTAACGAACAGCAATTGATTTTTATATATATAGAAGATATAGAAGAAGATAGAAGATTATTTTGTAGTGTTACTTTAAGGATAGTTTATTGTAATATAACAAGTCCGACCAACGACCTTAATGGCTTCTCATCTACGCAAACTTAGTACTTATTAACTATCAGAAACTCAGCATTAACTTTACTCTCAATGTGTAATAGAATTTAAGACATTGTTTTCTACATTGCATTGGAAATCCAAGTTCAGTAGTAAATCTCTCAGCGCTTTAGCCAAAACTTGTTTATTTACTTCAGTTTAGGATATTCAGGCACTTGGAAACGTGTAAGGTACAGTCTCGAACGAAAACCTTTCAACGATGTAACTTTTATCTCAACGCGTTAGGGTAGAAAATGGATGTGTCCTTACGCTGTTAAGTGTACCAGGGACTTGTTAGCCCGGCTGTAAATTGCCAATGCAAATAAACAAGTCTTGTGCTCACGGTAACTTATCACTGTAATCAGTATACCTAACTCAAGTGTAGGTACCTACTTATGGCCCATTTGCGCCGGTCGATATGGAGCTCATTTTCGCTAGTCGACGACTGTCCTGGTAATAGCGTTTTATGAATAATGAAACAGGTTTTTTAGTGGCAAGAATTTGGGCCTATCTACACTGTTTATTATCTTACTTATGAACATCGTTACTGGGCTAGCATCCGTATTTCATACTGCACTGTTTTTTTTAGAGTTTCGTTGTAATTCTTTACTACAATTAAAAAAAAAATACAAATACAAATATATTTATTTATCAAAAGTTGAGGTACATAATTAGTACCGGGACAAAAAGTTGCAAAAGTTCGGGATGTTTTTTCTACGAGCTGAGTAGTTGCGATCTGTTGCCGGAGCTGAAGATTATGGGCGTCGATGAGTGTCTGAATGGTTATAAAATAAATGATCAAAACAAATAATATAAGTTGTGTCTTTAAACCAATCATAATTGATGTTTTATCTAAATTTACTTCCAGTCAATTTTGTTATTATTGTGGTATACAAAACTAGATGAGAATATATTAAAAAATAACGTAAATCGTAATACTGAATTGAACTTAGAAAACCAACCTTGACAGCAAAAATACCTTTTACAAACCCACTAATAAGGCGGCTAATGGTGGCACAAATAAACTTTCATACAAAAGCAATAAACGTTCAATACATTTGTGTTGGAAAGTTCAATTTGTTACAGTTCAATCTTGGCATCACTCAACGCGTTCATTGTCAATGGCTTAACCTTCGAGCAAACAGTCGGGACATGTCGCACGAAATTCGCAAAACAATTAAAGAAACATTAGTGATTCGTCAAATAAGCCTGGTGGATTGACGAGCCAGTTAGCACACTGGTCACAATGCCTGACTGCCAAACACAGGGTTAAGGGTTCGATTCCCGCCTTTAGAAAAGTATTTATGCTTAGATATTTGTCTGTGGTCTGGTTGTTTCTATGTATTTTAAGTATACATTTATAAAAGAAAAAGTATATAAGTAGTATATCCGTGTCTAGCATAATAACACAAGTCTATTTACTTAGCTTGGGGATAGATGGCGATGTGTGGAATGTCCTGTAATATTTATTTATTTATATAATTAAAGAAACATTAGTGATTTGTCAAATAAGGCCGGTGCAGCTACAAAAAGAGAACTAATCGGAAAAGTTCTTGTTACACTGCCGTCTTGCTATCTTTACCTGGGTCCTTATAGGCTAATTTTGGGGTCTTTAAGTCTTCGTAATTTCTTATTCGTATAGTAAGGGATGGAATCAAATGCTTACGTCTGTCTTTCAAGTATATAAGTAGTACGAGTATATCCGTTGTCTAGCACCCACAAGTCTAGTTACTTAGCTGACCTGCCAAATTTATTTATTTATTATTTAATTTAATTTATTATTTTCTAGACAAGTACAATTTGGGGATCTTCAAGTTATAATTGAATGAGTATTTTTTAGATAAGCGTGCAACATCTTAAACAGTATCATCAGTCAGCTATCGGGTGAGATATTAGTCTCTACCTCTAATCGTCTAATAAATTGGTGGAACACCAGCATTAACAAAAAAGTTTCACGGTAATATTGTGTGACGTCAAGCGTTCCTGTTAGGAAACAGAGTATTTAATAATAATATCGCTCATCTGGGCTTGTGTTATGGTGACGAGTGACTAATAGAAGACTTATATAAATGAAAAATATATCTTCTAATTTATATATAAATTACGTGTCACGTTGTTTGTTCGCGATGTACTCCTAAACTAATTAACCAATTTTAATCAAATTTGCACACCGTGTGCAGTTTGATTCAACTTGAAAAATAGGATAGCTTACATTTTAATATATCCCGATATTCCCACGGGATCGGGAGTTACGCGAGTGAAACCGCGGAGCGCAGTTAATGTATATTTAAATAAGAAAACAAAGGGTTTTTTTTGATGAAACTTGTTTAGAGGATACATTGATTCATTTAGATACTTTTTATTATTAATAAATAAAAAGTCGCATGTCTTGCTTGTGCGACCAGACATGTCAGTTTGTCATAAGCCTTATGGTTAGGGTATTATTTAAAAACCTGCAGTTAGTCTAATAATAGAGCAGTCGGTAGAAGGTAGGTGGTAGTGATTAATAGCCCAGATCGGTAGACTTGCTGCATAGTTTGCCAAACATATCGCGATCAGGGTTCTTGGCTCGAATCGAGGGAGAGCTTGTTAGGTATAGCTAGTTTGCGTTGCGGGTCACGAGTTTTCAGTATAAACATAGTTGTATAACAACAATTAAGGTGAAAGGTGACCGGCGCTCTGTGTTCACTGTGTCCTCCCTGGATAATGACACTAGCACAAATATTTTTGTGCCATAAAACCCGTAACTATTCATTTTCTAATTATCATAGAAATTAAGATTTAAAAAATCAAAAAATAGGGGCATGGTCATGGCAGTTATAAGTTTTATGCACCAAAAATATTTGCTCTAGTGTCGTTATCCAGGGAGAAAACAGTCGACTACGTTTGTAATAGTTTGTATGGTGACAGCCCCCGGTACCCTTTCCTCTTAAAATTAGATACTTACATTTAGTAGGTATGTTTTTTTGTTTATACAAATGATAGGTCAGCATTTGACCAGGAACACACTTGTCCGATGATAGGCGGCTTTTCTAGAAGTAGCCTGTTCACGAGGGACTTTATGATCCCCAAATTGTACCCGTCGGGAAGACAGACGCATGCAACTGATTCCATACCTTTCCTGTATGAATAATTCCATGATTCCATTCCCTTGCGTTTGATCACGATCACACCTGTCTGATAGCAGGTACGCTTTTCTAGAAGTGACCTGTTCTTGAAGATCTCTAAATTATATCTGTCAGGAAAGACAGACGCAGGGAAGTGATTCCGATCCCTTGCTGTATGAATAACATATAACGAAGTAAAACGCTAAGTGCTGGTTGTCTGGGATTGTCACAGTTATAGTACAGATATCGATATTTATTTCAATAGACAGATTAATAATTTCCACGTTAACTTTTGCAGCCCGTCAAACAAAGAAAAGTAGCTAGGACATGTATTAAGACAGAATAGGTACGAATTACTGCAACTAATTATGATGGGAAAAGTCGCGAACAAAAGACGTGTTGGTTGGAGGAAATTTTTTTATTTCCAAACATCTGGGAATAGACGAATAGCGAGTGCAGTCGAACTGTTTCGCCTTGCCGGAAATAGAGAAGAATATTCTGAATTGACTGTCAGCTGTTCGTTAGTCAAAGAGGCACCTTAGGAAGGCTAAAATATCAGCGGAATTGGACCAATTCATCAACTCAGCGTAGTTGTTGTTAGGTAAGATGCAAAAAAAAACCCAATACAAAAATTGCTAAATACTAAGAACAATCCCGATTAAAAGGTAGATTACGTTTAAAAAGCTCAAGTGAAACCATGTAGGTACAGTATAATTAAAATTCAATGGAGCAGTTTGTACCATTTATTATCTGATGTTGGTAGAGGTGCGTGATAGTGAAGCCGCATTGAGGTTGTATTTACACAGAACACGGTTGAACTGCCCCGTTAACCATACCTTACACACATCCAATTACAATGTTTACATATTATTTATAGCCACATTAGCCACGTAGGTTTTATTTCTAACAGGCTTCAAATCATAAGTACATAAAAAATATACGCGACGAATTGAGAACCTCCTCCTTTTTTTGAAGTCGGTTAAAAAGGAGGAGGTTCTCAACTCGTCGCGTATATTTTTTATGTACTTATGATTTGAAGCCTGTTAGAAATAGAAACTCGTCGCGTATTTTTTTTATGTATGTTCGCCTATTACTCGAAAACGCCTGGAAAGCCTGGATCTTTTTTTTTGAAAGGGGATAACTCACAGGTGGCCTCATTAAAATTGGATCTGATGAGGATCTTTGGAGTGATGAACAGAATTGCACCTCGTGAGTGCAGCAAATTGCTCAGTTTTCCATTTCAATTAGTAGAATTGGCCTATACACTAATAGGTACCGATTAATGGAGCATCTCTAACCATCTTTTCATCACCAAACTCCTTTACGATTAGGTACAGGTTGCAATTTGAAGAAATAGTCGCTTACGCCTCGTGGAGTATAATTTTCAGTGACAGCGGCACTTAAAATGGTTTAAAAAAATTAATTAAAATTTTAAAACTGACTTCATTACAATAATTTCGATGGTCTTTTGTTTCTATTTCGATCGTTCTTCGTTTCTGAGTTTCGATCGTCTTTTATTTCTGTGTAAACTAAACTTTTTCCTTATCCTGTTATCACACTGGCAACTGATCAGGGGCCTTATTCTGCTATTTGACCAACCATTGTCATTATATCGAGACTCTGTTGATATTATATCGAGATTGTGACTTTATTTGGTATTCTGCTAAAGTTTTAAAAACATCGCAATATAATCACTATGGAGTCTCAATGGTATGGTAATATTTACCTTGCAGGTGTTGCCTAGCAACATGGTATATGTTGCTAAGCAATATACCGTTTTGACAACTATCGAGATTCCATTAAGCCACGATTGTAGAGCAGAATAAAAAAGTGAGTCAGTGGGGTGTCAGTGGTGTCTCGATAGAATAGTCAACATTAGCAGAATACCAATTTGACATGTAATGTCATATTTTTGACATTAAATTTCTATTACGATTATATCGACACACTATTGAAACACGATTGTATTAGCAGACTTAGGCCCCACTAGGTTTGAACAGTTTGAACTTTAGTTTTACTTTATTGGTTGCACCATGATTGGGAGAAAGTTACCGTGGTACCACTGTTGGTTCAGCAATGAACCACCGCCAACTATATCGTAAAATAACCTAATAAAAATATAGGAATTAAGAACCTCATTTAAAATGAATACTTAGAAACACTGCGACAAAAAATATCGACATAGACATGTAGCTTCCTACGGCACCTAGCAGGTACCTACCTATTTCCAATAATACCAATCTATAGTTGTAATACAACTTCATAAAATATGGAAAATGTACCTGTTACATTTACGATGCGATCCCAATCTTCATCTAGTCCCGGATCAAACGATAATGAGATCAGAGTCAACGAAATTAGGATCATTTTAGATCCTTCGGAATCCTCTCTGTCTCAATGTACGTAGTCCGAGGAGATCCCGACCAACGAAGGCCACATTAAATCAATTCCCCATTTTTGTCTGCTCTCATATTTCATATTTATTCGGACATTAGTGTGCGTTATGCTTATTTGTAGGGGGAACACTTGTAACCCAATACTTAGAGGAACTGTTACTGTTCTCGCGTTATACTTTCCGTTTAGTTATTCATACCGTGTGCTGGTTGGCTTCCGGTTTTTATTAATGTTTCATTCCCATCACATGGTTGGTTAAGATGGTTTTATGGACGGGGAAATTCGGGTCAATGGTTAATGTATTGGATGAGTTATTTTCATACGGGTTTATAAAAATAATTTATTGGTGAGATGATTTCGGTTACGCTTGATGGATTACAATAATTTATGCCGTAAAGGACGGTGTTATGGAAGTTAATTTACTATCTTTAAAAAGGTTTTTGGAAAGGTTTTTTGATAACCTAAATATTTTTATCCTTCTCCATACTTTGGACCTTTGGTCTACCCGTTAATAAATTTTCATCCAAAGTTGAGTTTTCATGAGGAAAAAAGGTATACCTAATAAGGGTATAAAAGTTACACAACACTTGATTTTTTGACGTGATAACGCCTAATACATTGATGGAACACCTGCAGTCACACAAAAGTGTCATGTTCCGGTACCATGACGCGTCACGTTCCGTGTGACGTCATGATGGCGTCCCGTTCCCGTTGTGTGATATCATATGTCATGGTAACATGACCATGACGCGTCCGTTCTCGTTAGGAAACAGAGTATTTAATAGTAATATCGCGCATCTGGGCTTGTGTTATGGTGACGCGTGACGAATAGAAGACTTATCTAAAGGAAAAAAAGGAAAAAAAAAGAAATAATTATAAAGGGAAAACAAAAAAAACACAATTTTTCATCGTTTTCTTATGACGTTATCACGTAAAATTATCGTCCGTAATCCAACTTTACAGACAAGCATTTGTTTTTTTAGGTACATTAATTTTGAACATTTAAAAAATAAATTTTCATATACCTAACTACATAATAACAGTTTAATAAGTGAATGAATAAATAAAATCAGGTCAAGTTCCGAGGTGAGCCTCGCGCGTGTCAACATTCTATTAAAATTACCGCTGTGTACTTACAATTAGCCAACAACATACTATTAGAACTAAAAGTGTGAGTGACCGACTGACCGAAGAAGGGTGGAAATGGATAGATAACTTTTCCAAAAGGCGTAGAAAAAAAGTTGTTTGTTAAGGGGCAAAGAAGTAGCCCTCAACGGCTTGCTAGTATAATAACTAATAACCCTGTATAGTCGGCATGTGACCATGGTAACTGCAAAGTTCTCAAAATGCTAGGTTTTAAAGAAATAAAGAAAATAAAGCGATTTTATCCGTTTAATTAATTTAAATATAAATAACGTTATTTGTAAAACGCAAGAAAACCATATTTTTAGACACATGTTAGTTATAGGTATGTTAGTTCACTTTATTCCTTGATTCATGATTTTTTGCAAATAGATTTTTTCAACTAACATGTTTGTACATCCAAATTATCTGACATTCATCAGTTCTACGTCAGTTCACGTTATTTCTTAATCCAATCCAGTTTGCAAAGAAAAGTGGATTATGACATACTTTAGATCTTAGCAAATAAACATGGATCAAGACATAAAGTTAGACAGATAAAAATGTAAAAACATTCATCAACGAATTTTCACCATTTTTTTTTTAGCGGATACGGTGACTTTCTCTCGTTAAATTTTCCCTTCAAAATGATCGATCGACGAACTATCGGTCAACAGGAAAGTTCGTAATCTGTTATACTTAAATGTGAGTGACCGCTTCAGAGTTAATGTGTACGAGCACTTCGCTTTCATCCGGGAAAACAAAGGGTCCGTCCTTTTTTAATTGAGAACAATTTAGAATTAAAAAGAAACGGTTTCTGACGATTGATGTGTTCCTTATTTCTCAACTTCTAACTTTAAAAAGGGCGAGAAAGAACCCATTTATCTGTATGTAGGACGCAGACAACATACAATACGTAAATAAATTTGCCCATATCTTTTTATCGTGTTGACTTAGAACTTTGATTTTCATACACCTAATAGGGACTATAGACCTCAGTATATGGTATGAATTTCAACTTGCTTAGTCCACCCGTTCCTGAGAAAATCGGTGGTGACATATGGACAAATAGACATACGGAAAAAAAAGAAAGTGATCTTATCAGGGTTCCTTATTTTCCTATTGAGGTACGGAACCCTAAAAACGATAAAAAGCCGTTAGTATTCGGACTGGCATTTGACATACTTTGTCGATTTTCTTTTGACGTGATAACGTTTTATAAATTGGTGAACACCTGCAAACTCAAAAAAGTGTGACGTCACGCGTCGTTACTGGAACGCCTCATGTTATTGATAAGGTAACTATAGCAACGTTTTATCGTTGCCATGGTTACCATCAATGTTTTCTTATGACGTTATCACGTAAAATTATCGTCCGGAAACAGACTTTACAGACAACCATTTTTTTTGTTGATGTAGAATCAACGAAAAAAGTTGACCAAAAAAACACTTGACCAATTGATACATATAAATGGCTTGACGAATCGATTTTATTTAACAGCTCAATACATTTATCCCTATATATATAAAATTCTCGTGTCGCGGTGTTAGTTACCTACCTAAACCCAATAACGTTGGGAAATATTTAGTCTAATAGAGTTTTAGTGCATTTTTACAAAATTTTGAGTACAGTTAGCTAAGGACTGAGGGTAACAGATGCATATTTTATTGTTTGGTGCGTTTTGGTTCTTCTGTGTGAAATAACCAACATTGCGAAAGCTTTAGTGATAGCAAGCAGAATAATTAACAATTAGATAGATAGATAAACACTTTATTGTACCATAAAAAAAAAACGCAAAATTAATTCTAACAAAGTACTTACATGATATTAAAATAAAAATAAAAAATTTAGATAAATAAAAACTAGAAAATTATAAGAAACTAAAAATGAAAAAAATATGGCACAATGGGCGGCCTTATCGCTAAAAGCGATCTCTTCCAGGCAACCTTTGGATGGACAAGAATTGAAGAAGGGGATGGAATTACTAAACCGTTATTTAAAAAAATTAAAACTTTAAACGTTACCCTCAGCTTTGCTGACTGTACTAATTTTTTTTGTGTCAGAGGCCGTGGTAGCCTCGGTGGTAACAGATTTGTAGGTACCTACAAAATTCTTTGAAGCCCGTAGGAACTGTCTTGTATGACTTTTTTTCTTTTGATGGATTTGGAGCGCATGGGAATAAGCCCCTATGAGATCTCACTGAGACGTCTAAATATAAATGAATTCTTGCGCCTATTGACGAGATGTCAATATCCAATCCTCATAAAAAGTCAGCCGGTTATTTGCCATCCCTAAAAATAAATAGACTAAAGTGAACAACATTCGTAGCAGATATAAAATTCTGCTACGGAATGGCTACGAGCTACGAACAGTGCTACGTTCGTACTACAAAGTTTAGGTTATTCAAATTGTTAGCAATCGTATCATCGAAATTGTGTCAGTAAAAAGCCAGTAGAATTTTTAACACCACTATCACTACATAGTATAAAATAAAGTCACTTTTCGTCGTCCCTATGTCCCTATTTCACTTTGTATGCTTAGATCTTTAAAACTACGCAACGGATTTTGATGCGGTTTTTTTAATAGATAGAGTGATTCAAGAGGAAGGTTTATATGTATAATACATGCATAATATAGCCGTGCGAAGCCGGAGCGGGTCGCTAGTCTATAGTAAAACGCTGATCGATAATATATTTTAATAAACTCATTTTGAGTTAAATGCGGTAATCTCTGTATATATATATATAAAATTCTCGTGTCACGGGGTTCGAACTTGAACTCCTCCGAAACGGCTCGACCGATTCTCATGAAATTTTGTGAGCATATTCAGTAGGTCTGAGAATCGGCCAACATCTATTTTTTACTTTGTTTCCTTTAGTTTTTTTTTAATGGCAAAACAACGTTTGCCGGGACAGCTAGTTATTTTATAACATTTCATTCTAGAGGTATACAACAAATCTTACGAAGCTAAAACTGGGAAAAAAATCAGTGGGCTTAGGGTTCGCAACGGCAACGGATTGCAGGGATATTTGTATCTAAACTTACACTGAGTCAAC
Organism: Idaea aversata; assembly: GCA_907269075.1. Taxonomy (NCBI): domain Eukaryota; kingdom Metazoa; phylum Arthropoda; class Insecta; order Lepidoptera; family Geometridae; genus Idaea; species Idaea aversata. The sequence continues at coordinate 6,964,440 of OU026100.1, forward strand.
CATAAAAGGAAATCAACTAAGTACGACCACTATCTCCCGCGATGGTAAGTGTTGATGCGGTCTAAGATGTAGCACACTTTTCTAGAAGATACCTATAAATGTGAAACAAAGACCTCAAAAAAAAAACGGGCTTTCGAGAGACGCAAGTGAAGGAAGGAAGATGCCAGTGGAACAAACACTTTTCCCGACTCGTTCTTCTTTTGTTACCCCTTAATTTTGTTATAAACGGCTCAGCAGGGCAGGCAGGCCGAAGAAAAAAAATTATGTGCACCTGTTATGTCCCCTGTCAAGGGACAAAATTATTTTGTTCACCTGCCAAAGCACGGCAAAAGGGGAAAGGGTAAGTATATCCCCATTTGACATTACACGTGGACATCTATTCCTCGCCTATAGCATGTTACGCCTATAGCGTTTCCTCCGTTTTGTCTACCGTGGATAGTATATCCACCCTTGCGCCCATGCTCGGGGGGGTTGGACAAAACTGATAGAGGGAAAGATTATTTTGTCCTTTCCCTGTAGCTTAAATGTCTCCGGCCATGCTGGCCCTGCAGGAGTCTAATGCGCAGGACTTGAACGATTGAAACTGCGAGGTGCAGCTAGTGATATCTTTAGATGTTTAAAATGCTTCAATTACCTGTAAATAGGCTTCCCGCCCGTGGCTTTCCCGGCCCGAAACCATAGCACCATGTAGACTCGGTCTTCAGCGGCGTCAGGAGTGACGTCACACGGTAAAGACGCCTTCCTACCCAGAACAGCGTCGACGTCCACTGTTGACACTGAAAAGAAAAAAAAAACTTCAATAAGGGCTGGGCAAGCATAAGCTACTTGTACTTGTACTTGTATACAGGCTGTTTTCCGCGATTAGACCCTTTTTAATTGGGTCCTTTTTGCATGAAGATGGAGTAGGCTTGCCCAGCACCTACTACCCTCTCAGCTTAGTCGACCATGTCCAGAGGAGATAACTTGTCAATACTTCTGAAGCCAACTAAGCCGCGGGTTTCATCACGATGTTTTCCTTCATCGTAAGAGCAATGTCAATTAGCGCACATAAATTTTTCTTAAGAAAAATACATTGGTGCACGGCCGGCCTGGATTCGAACCCACGACCTTCAGAATGAAAGTAGAGGTATCTACCACTAAACCAACACCGCTCTAAGAAAGAAAGAAAGCATAGGCTATCTAATACATGTCTCAGGTACTACCAGACCCCTCTTTCCCACTGGGCACACCACACTGGGCCCGGGCCCAGGGCCCCGTTATCGATAGGGGCCGCCCTAGTTCCTGCCAGATCAGTTTTTTCTCAATCACTACATAGTATAAAACAAATTCGCTTTCTTTGTCCCTATATCCCTATGTATGCTTAAATCATTAAAACTACGCAACGGATTTTGATGCGGTTTTTTTTAATAGATAGAGTAATTCAAGAGGAAGGTTTATATGTATAATACGTGCATAATATAGCCGTGCGAAGCCGGGACGGGTCGCTAGTTTTATTATAAAAACTAAAATAAATAAACACAAAGATCAAATTACTAGGGCTATCGTCATTTTTAACAATTGTCAATGTTAAATGTCCGTCGCAACATGACGTTTCACTAAGAATATTTTTAAGATTCTATTTTTCTTAAGAATATTTTTAAGTAAAATGGTCACTAACTGCAGTGGAGAACGCTCCTTCTCCAAATTAGAACTATAAATACTCCGAGATAGATTAACGAGTTTGTCTTTAATGCCCATAGAGTATGATGTTCTTAAAAACATCAACTTGGAAGGAGTTATTAATGATTTTGCCCATCTTAAATCTAAACAGTTTCCTCTTCAATCAATATAGATAGTAAATGCTATTAGAGTAACTTTTGTTCTGTCAAAGTCTTAAGGCCTCACTATCCTAATATACCCAGGGCCTCCAATAGGTTAAAGACGGCCCTGGGTACTATAACGCCCTGGAATAACATGGATCATGGTTAATCTAGACTACATGTAAAGGCAAATATCATAAGTTAGGCACAAAGCTTTCATATTGTCATTACAAACTTTGCTTAACCGTTAAGATTAGAACTATCACATAAATTAGGACAAGAGTTTGTGTGTTTTATTAGACAACATTATGATCTAGTAGGGTTATCGTTTTGAGCCTATAATCGCCTGGGTCTCATATTAAAGGTTACGTCATTAATATTTATTAGATTATCTTGCCTAACTTTCGTTCTTGGTATTAGATATACAGGAATATCGAGATATTATTAAATCATTTATTTCAGAATAGTATTCCATATTCCTACATACTTACATGAATAAAAATTAAATTAAATAAGTACAATTTTTTTTAAGCTATTGCATAGCTTTTATCGCGGGCTTTGAGCGCGGCGACCGAATCAAGAAATTCCGTAACGAAAATAAAACATAACACCTCCCACTCCACCTACCATGTAGCCCGGCGCTCGCACAGTGCAATAGCTTTACCGCGGCAGTCCTCGAGTGCCACACGTTTTACTTTTATTTTTTAAATGTACTTAGATAAAAAGTAGATATTGTAACGCTTGCGTATTTGTGAACACGAACTACAGTTGAAGGTGTAGCTAAACCTGACCAAGCATAGCGCCGGGACTAAGCTGTCACGAAGCTTTACTACCGACGGACTATTGATGCAACTTGTAATGTGTACTACATTGTACCGGAAGACAAACCTATTTCCTATTATGCTGCCAGGATTTTTACTTGTCTACTAGTGTTATAGCGGCAACAGAAATTCATCATCCGTGACAATTCCAACTGTCTATCTATCACTGGTTCGTCTGTCCGTCTGGTTGTCACCAGGCTAGACGGACGGACAGCAGATTCTTAATATAAGAGTTCCGTTTTTACCATTTCAAAGTCAAAATCAAAGTCAAATTTCTTTATTCATTTCGATGCTTATGTATATATACATCGTATAAGACGTTTCAATGTGATCAATGTATATACATTGATCACATTGAAACGTCTTAAAAACTAAGTTAGGATGTGTGCCTTCGGAACGCGCCCACCAATGAGAAGAAGGCACAAGAAACTCATGGGGTACGGAACCATGAGTTTCTTGTGGGGTACGGAAATAAACTCGGTATAATAATTTTGTATTTTGTAATAGATTAGCTTAAATGTATATTTTCATCAATGTATTAATATTTTTTATCTTCATAAAATGTAATAGAATTCCTAAATAAACTTAAACACGAAATTGTAAGATAATTATTCTAAAGTAGCCCTAAATACGAATAATTTTCATGGGCGATGTTCATTAAAACAACTTTATCTTAGATGAATATTCAATTTTGAGACTGTAAATGTTATGTTGGAATTAATTTACTTAACAAGTTATTTGGCAGTCTATTTAAAAAACAGACAGACATACAGGTGGACAAGAAAGTGATCTTATAAGGGTTCCTTTTTTACCTTTTGAGGTATGGAACCCTAAAACGGGGCATGTTTGAAAAGTTTGATTTCCATTAGCCCATCCGCTCAGTCTTTTTCTGAAATAAAATGTATATTCCTTTCAACAAATATATTGCATTACTGCCAATCACATTACATTTCTGCCAATATTCATATCAATGCCATTAGGAATATCGAAAGCCGTCTTAATAATAATCGCGAACAAAAATACTAAGTGAATATCCCTGTTATTTTGCAGTTACATCGTTATGATTCCCGACTTCCCTTTCCGAAGCTATAAAAATACCATGAATATAAATAGACGCAATATTAAAATCGCTTCGTTTTCCACACCGTGAGAAATAATCCTCTTTTCTTTGAGGGAGTACTGTCAGAGTGTTGAGGGCAAGTAATGTACACCATCAGTCATACTTAGAAGGTATTTTCAATTTAGTCGCGGTGAAGACTGGTCTAATAAAGATAGATTGTTTAGTCTCGAGGCGACAGACGTATCAATTTGAAGTGGGAAACGTGGAGAGATACTGTTTTTATTACATTGGAAGAGGCTTGTTTGCTGAAGAAGGACGACGTACACAACGAAACGATGATAATATAACTCTCTTCACATAGTGCTGGATATTTTGATCCAGCATCATCAAGCTCCAATCTACGCAGGGCTTGTATAGATAGATAGATAAACACTTTATTGCACGATACAAACAAAACAAAAAATTTATTCTGACAAAAGTACTTACATGATATTTAAAAAAAAATTGAAAACTATAAAAAAACTAAAAATTAAAAATATGGCACAATGCGCGGCCTTATCGCTAAAAGCGATCTCTTCCAGGCAACCTTTGGATGGACAAGAATTGAAGAAGAGGATGGGTGGGTTGTTTATAACGTTTTAGGGGGGATATAATAAAAGGTTTTCTTTGTGAAATTACAAACAGCTCGACTAGATCAGCCATATTAGGAAATTTGATTGACTGTACCATGCAGGAGAGTCACGATCTTCAGCATTGAGGGAACGACGGAGGAGGGATATTACTCATTCGATTTTGCAAAAGAAAAATTTGCCAGTTCTTAGGGTGATTGCATATTACAGATTCGGTCGTTACATTTAAAGGTATAAAAAAGCAAGTCAACAATCATTTTGCGGTTTCATACCTATTATGTTAATACCTATTATGTTTCAAATATTTGGTTTCAAATCTGTGGTACGCCTAAAGTAGGTATTATATATAGTGAGCGTAGTCTCTATATTTTTTTCAGTTTAGCTACACTTCTACGCTAATATATTAAATAGGAAAGATTGTTTTACCTAACCGGTTTCAAATCTGTGGTACGCCTAAAGTAGGTATTGTATATAGTGAGCGTAGTCTCTATATTTTTCAGTTTAACTACACTTCTACGCTAATATATTAAATAGGAAAGATTGTTTTACCTAACCGGTTTCAAATCTGTGGTACGCCTAAAGTAGGTATTGTCTATTGTGAGCGTAGTCTCTATATTTTTCAGTTTAACTACACTTCTACGCTAATATATTAAATAGGAAAGATTGTTTTACCTAACCGGTTTCAAATCTGTGGTACGCCTAAAGTAGGTATTGTAAATAGTGAGCGTAGTCTCTTTATTTTTCAGTTTAACTACACTTCTACGCTAATATATTAAATAGGAAAGATTGTTTTACCTAACCGGTTTCAAATCTGTGGTACGCCTAAAGTAGGTATTGTAAATAGTGAGCGTAGTCTCTTTATTTTTCAGTTTAACTACACTTCTACGCTAATATATTAAATAGGAAAGATTGTTTTACCTAACCGGTTTCAAATCTGTGGTACGCCTAAAGAAGGTATTGTCTATTGTGAGCGTAGTCTCTATATTTTTCGTTTAATACACTTCTGCGCTAATATATTAAGAGGAAAGATTTTTTGTTTTTGTTTATAACGGATTGGCTTCGAAACTACTGAACTGATTTTGATGAAACTTGGTATAAGGATACTATGATTTATTGGTAATAACATAGGCTAATTTTTATCCCGATATTTCTACGTAATCGGGAATTACGCAGGCGAAACCGCGGAGTGCTGCTAGTTCATTATGACAATATCGACCTAGTAAATAACGCAGTAATTTATTATTACGCAACCGTAAAACTTATCACTTAAAGGCCCACTGCACCGTAAGCTATTAAATAAAAATTACGCATAAAATATAGCCTAAATTATAGTTTCGGTTTTGTGTAATGGTCGAGTCGAACGCATTCGCAATGATTATACCGTGTTAGAGGGCACTAAAGAATTGAGTCGCTCATTACTGCGGTCTCTAATGTCGCCCAGTGAATGGTGGTTTTAGAACATGCGACGTTTATGCATGACTGCAGCTATTTTTCTAATAGATTTTCTAAAAAAGAACAATTACAATTTAGAAAAAAACCTCCGACTTTTTCACCCATATAATTTTCAGAAGGCTGAACAGATTTCTATCAAACATATAACACTCCCGACTAATTCACCTTTCAAACAAGAAGACAAAATCAAGAATAATCATTTTTAGTGCCAATGTCACTGGAAATTCTACTCCATGAGGCGAAAGCGACTGTTTCTTCAAATTGCAACCTGTACCTAATCGTAACCCATTGAAGAGTTTGATGATAAGAAGGTGTTTTCAGATGCTCCAATCATCGGTACCTATTTGTGTATGGGCCACTTCTATTAGTGGAAATGGAAAACTGAGCAATTTGTTGAATCTCGCTGTGCAGATCTGTTCATCACTCCGTATATCCTTATCAGATCTTCGTTTAGGATAGGGTTCTCTATCAAAATTCATTCAAACCCAGTCCGGCGAGGCAAAGGCGAATATTTTATTAAAATTGTAACCTGTAATCGTAACCGATTGAAGAGTTTTCTGATGAGAAGGTGGTTTCAGATATTCCATTTATCGGTAACTGTTCGTTTATGGGCCAATTGTACTGGTGGAAATCGAAAACTGAGCAATTTGCTGCACTCTCGAGGTGCAATTCTGTTCATCACTCCGAAGATTCTCATCAGATCTCCACCAAAATTTTATTGGACCACCCCTGAGGTGTCACCTTCCGAACACAAAAAGAATCATCTCAATCGGTTAAGCCGTCTTCGAATGATCGCGTAACATACACAAAAAAAAAAAACATACAGTCGAATTGAGAACCTCCTCCTTTTTTGAAGTCGGTTAAAAATCGGTTCATCTGTTCGAGAGCTACGATCCCACAGACATGTCAAACTTATAACACCCCGTCGTCGGTGTGGTTAAAAATAATCAGATTTTACTTGCGACTTCGTCCATCTAAGGTTGTATTTTGTTAGACGAATGCCTACGTCTTACTGTGTGCTAAATTAATGCCCTTTCCTTTGAGCTGTGCATTAATCAGTAAGCCAGAACTTTGAATTTTAAATTCATTATTTATATTTCTTAAACAAATTGAATAATTTTAAATACTACACAAATCTATACGACTATAGCAGCGAGATCTGTGCAAGGTAATAAACATGCTTGGTATATTAAGAGGAAAGGGTACCGGGCGCTCTTTCCATACAAACGTAGTCGACTGTTCTCTCTCTGGATAATGATACTATAGCAAATATTTTTGTTGCATACAACCTATAACTGCCATGACCATGCCCCTATGTTTTCTCTTTTTGACTTTTTGTCTTGAAATCTTAATTTCTATGTTATCAAGAAAAAAAAAAAAAAAAAAACATAGGGGCATAGTCATGACAGTTATAGGTTTTATGGCACAAAAATAATTGTGCTAGTGTTATTATCCAAGGAGGAAACAGTCGACTGACTGTTTCCTCCTTGGGTAATGACACTAGCACAGCTCGGCGGGTACCGGCGCGCCCGGTACCTTTTCACCCTAAGGAACATCGCGAAAGTTGGATGACAAGTTGTACCGATTTGTTTTGAGTCTTGTCTTGTCTTTGGGCTGTCTCCACACAGTTACATATCTAATTTGCTTCGGTATAGTAGGCGAAGACCTTTGTGATAGCTTTACCATCTCACAAGCTGGGCCCAATAAGATGGGTTACCTCCGAACTTCGCATTCCTTTATATTGACACAATAATTTGACGTGTCTTCAAGCAATATGCGAAAACACCTAAGGGATTATGAGTCAATTGCCTTACTTTGGTCTGGTTTACATAATATAATTGGCTGCCTCTTCTATTTAAGGAATCTAATGAGAACCTACATGTAGAGTAGCCCTAGAAAATACCTACCCCTTGAGCTAAACGAAGCTACCTTACATAGAAAGACCCTTGTGTCCGAAGCTCACCTTTATTCCACCTCCGGCCTTTGATCAAATCCTGCTGACTTGTTACGAAACGTCCGGATAACGTAACTATTTCATGTTGCGAAATAAAAATACACACGAACCCTTTGTAGTGACTTGAAGGTTTCAAAGTAAGTTGTAGAAAGGTTCGGGACGATTTCCTGCTATTGATAAAGTAGCCGGAATCTGAATGAGTTGAGAATCAATAAAATAATTGTTTGTTAGGCAGCGATTTTTAAAAAAATAACTTGTCTTCACTATATAATATCATAAAGCGGATTGTTTTTTTATATTTTTTATTTATTTTATGTTTGTAACGAATAGGCTCCAAAACTGCTAGCTAGCGACCCGCCCCGGCTTCGCACCTCTATATTATGCATGTATTATACATGTAAACCTTTCTTGAATCACTCTATCTATTAATAAAAAACCGCATCAAAATCCGTTGCGTAGTTTTAAAGATTTAAACATACAAAGGGATATAGGGACATAAGGTCAGAGAAAGCGACTTTGTTTTATACTATGTAGTGATGCGCCCTGCAGTTTACTCGAGAACTACAAACTTTAACAGCTTGTCTTACCCCTTCAGAGGTCGAATTTTCAAAAAATATTTCATAGAGCTCCCTTACGTCCTAAATGGAATCCCCCCATCCGTAGTTCTAGCCTCGTAGCTCTTGTAGTTTCAGAAATTTCTTTCTTATCTTATCTTATATATTGGGGGCTGACTGATTGCCAGTAACACTTCGACCCAATGGGATCTTTTGCGCATACCCCTGCCTTAATGCTTCTTACTCTTTGAAGAAGTGGTCGATTAACGCGGTGATCCCACTGAGAGGAATAAACCTATATTCCTCCGGTTTGGAATACGCATTCCCAAGGAGGCTCATACACTTCGCTGCTAAGACGTCGCATTCACACAGTATGGGCTCCATAGTTTCCCTGACATCACCGCAGGCTCTGCTGTCATTATTTTAAGTTAACTTCATTTTTAAAAGCATGTCATTGGTTCCGTAATGTCCTGTCAAGGCACCAACCACAGCTCGTGCTTTGCTTCTACTGTTGTTCAATATAAATTTAGAAGCCCCTCTGGTGCTGCTACCTATGAAATTTCTTAAAAAGCCTCTTATCTTTTATGTCATCTGCGGATGCATACCACAGTTATTATTTCTTTTTTGACAACCAGTAGTGATTCTTGGTTGCCAATGCGGGCGGAGGGATCTTTTGTATCAGTCAATATAGGGAACCAAACGTTCATCGAACGATCAAAAAGTCTGCAAGAGCTATTAAAATTAACGAAATCATTTTGTAATTAACAAAAAAGAAAACCAACATTTTTATTGAATCACTATCACTACATAGATAAAACAAAGTCACGTCCCGCTGTCTGTCCCTATGTATGCGTAGATCTTTAAAACTGTGCAACGGATTTTGATGCGGTTTTTTTAATAGATAGAGTGATTCAAGAGAAAGGTTTTACGCAAGCATAAATAATTACACCCATTCTAATCTATTTCATTTCCTATTTCGACCTTCATGCAAAAATAATACACATTGTTTCAGTACAAAAATAATCCATTCAACCCGAAACAACACTCGAGAGGTTGTGCTAGTTGTTTCATAATTTCAACCATTAATAGGCACAAAGCTAGCATGATAATCGAGTTTGGTATTGTTACTGTTTCAGACCTACGTAAATTGCCTAAAAACAGTGGACAATTCGTATATTAATTTTCATATTGACTTTTGGTGAATTGCGTAGTTCTTACATGGTTTCGTAGCAGTAACTAAGGTATCACAATAAGAACGGTACGACCTGTAAGTCAAAGAAGTGTTGGCTTAGTGGTAGGTACCTCGAGTTTCATTCTAAATGTCATGGGTTCGAATCCCGGCCGGCCGTGCACCAATGGATTTTTCTATAGAAAAAAATATATTCGCCAATTGACATTGCTTCATCGTCCTTTTTGGCGTGCAGAAGCCATTAATTTAGAAGAAGAAGTAGTATATTCTCTTTGCGTTCCCGGCTATAAATCTATACTTCACTTCATTACATAGTATAAAAAAAAGTCGCTTTTTCTGTCCCTATATCCCTTTGTATGCTTAAATCTTTAAAACTACGCAACGGATTTTGATGCGGGTTTTTTTAATAGATAGAGTGACTCAAGAGGAAGGTTTATATGTATAATACATGCATAATATAGCCGTGCGAAGCCGGGGCGGGTCGCTAGTAATATTATAAAGTTGAAGAGTTTGTTTGTTTGAACGCGCTAATCTCAGGAACTACTAGTTCGAATTGATAAATTCTTCCTTTGTTAGATAGTCCATTTAATGAGGAAGGCTATAGGCTATTTTATATTTCGATATTCCCACGGAATCGGGAGTTACGCGGGCAAAACCGTGGAACGCCGCCAGTAGTATATATTTAAAGCATAAATTAATATTTCAGTATGCTATTTACAACAAGATAATGCTGTAGGTACTTAATTAGATATAATGATACAACTATAAGTACTAGATACTATAGATAGATCTTAATGCTTTATTGCACATATATCACTTTATATCTACGGATTATAACAACGTGCAAGGTAATTAATTACAACAAAGTGTAGTTTGATTGGATTTTCATAAAGCCTTCGCAATATTGCCACACTAATATCGCAGAATGTTACACGGAAACCGGAAAATTAATATTCGATATTATCGCCATAATAATCGGGTCACTAATTTCAGGGATAATTATAGTCGTTTACTTATAATTAGAAGTTTGTCCAACAAGTAAGAGTTTGATTTAATAAGCATTGTTATTACAGACTATAAACAAACAATTATCGAGATACAAAACCACTATTTTAAATAAATTATACTCGGACAATTACTTTGACAAAATCTATAAATAAAATAAAAAAAGTAGGAAAGCGGACCCTGGGCTCCCGAGAGGGATGCAACCGGGAACATCGCTCGGATGATGATGAATTACTTTGACAAAATCTATGTAAATAAAAATGAATCGTTAAAATATATGTACGCGCATAAATAAATAAAATAAAATAAATAAATAAATATTGCAGGACATCCCACACATCGCCATCTAGCCCCAAGCTAAGTAACTAGACTTGTGTTATGGGTACTAGACAACTGATATACTACTTAATAATATATACTTTTCTTTTGTAAATATATACTTATAATACATAGAAACAACCAGACCACAGACAAATATCTAAGCATAAATACTTGTCTGGGGCGGGAATCGAACCCACGACCCTGTGTTTGGCAGTCCGGCATGGTGACCATTGTGCCAACTGGGTCGACAACCTCCGAACAACTGTATCAAATTGGTTATTTTGTCAGAAACCTCGCTTCGCTGCTAGTTATAAAATAATGGCGGAATTTTAATCAAACAGATGAGTCTTGGTCATACTCGTAAAATCACCTTACTTCCATACTTTTAGACTCCTTTAGTGTACTAAAAAGTAGCTAAACCGGGCAAGTGGAAGGTAAGGAAGCCTCTTATGTCTCTCGTTCTCTCGATATATCATATTTTTTCCCGACTTGGATGATATATGGCGGTGGTTTCGCGCGTGACAGGCTTCCGGGGGTAATATTAATAAAATTATTGTGGGGACACGTCGGCTCTTACTGGAGCTGACCCGCTCTACGTTGCACCTTTCTGTTTTCCTTAACTATGTATGTACAGTATGCGTCATAAGTACACTATCAGTTTGCTACAATAATACTGTATACAAGTATTGGACTTACGACCTTCTTCTAATAGACGTTACTTACAAACACACCTCAAAATACTTGAATTTAAAGTAAGTACTCAGTGTGATTATTATTTTCAACATGTTAGCTATGTCTTTAGTTGGCCGATACCCACCGCCGTGAGTTCGATCCACAGGTTTACGTTGTTATAGTGTTCAAATAGTGCTGAACGGGGTTGTAAACGTTACGGTGGGCAGAGACTTTTGACCGTTGTTTGTACCTTAACTAAAGATGCATTATAGATAGAGGGTTTCTAATAAAATAATCTTGCTACACAGAACAAAGAAGGTTTTTTAAAGCAAGAAATAATCGTCTCCTTATACAGGGTTATTGGTAATTATACTAGCAAGCTGTTGAGAGCTACTTGTGTGCTTCTTGTGTGAACTATTGTTCTACGACTTTTGGAAATTAAAAAAAAATAATGAAAATTTTGAGGTTATGTAAATTCGAAAAACAGCAAATTTAAAAAAAAAAAGGTCAATCAGAGCAAGAACAGAAGATAAAACTTAAAAAATAAGTTAAATTTTGAGGTTAATGACCTCTCCGTGTATGGAACTGAAGAAGATAGACGAAGAAGACCCCCAAATTGTACACGTCAGGAAAGACAGACGCAGGCAACCGATTCCATTCCCTTGTAGTGCGAATAAGGAATGAAGAAGCAAAGCGCTTAGTGTGAACGTCTAGTATGTCTGCCATGAATCGGTGCTGCACACCAGTCTGCCTGGTTGTATGACGAAAGAATGGAGATGACAAGATTAGATCGTGGAGTTCTGTTGCATACTCCCAGAAATGTATCCGGCCATGCATACATGCTACCGCTATGTAAGGCTTTGGGGGAGGCCTATGTTCAGCAGTGGACGTGTTGCAGCTGATATGATGATGATAATGAATTTTATAAATGTTTGTGTGTTAGTAGGTATGTGTGTGTATTTGTTGGTATATTTGTTACTCCTTCACGCAAAAACTACAGAACTATTGAAGTATGGTTTTCACCAAATATATTTTCTGAAACAGTTGTGGTAAGCTTTACATCAAAATTTACCTAGATAAAACTAATTTATCCATGAAAAACTGCAACCACCTTCAAAATCCGCTTTGGGGCTACTATTTATCCCGATTTTCCCACAGGTATACGACTAACACAGGTAAAACTGCGGGACGCAGCTAGTCAATAACATACAACAATATAAATAAATATTGCAGGACATTCCACACATCGCCATCTAGCCCCAAGCTAAGTAACTCGACTTGTGTTAGACAGACAGACAACGGATATACTACTTAAATTATATACTTTTCTTTTGTAAATATATACTTATAATACATAGAAATAACCAGACCCCATACAAATATCTTATCTGAGGCGGGAATTGGACCCGCAACCCTGTGTTTGTCAGTCCGGCATGGTGACCATTGTGCCAACTGGGTCGTCAATCATCGCTATCACTACATAGTATAAAACAAAGTCGCTTTTGCAGTTCCTATATCCCTATGTATGCTTAAATCTTGAAAACTACGCAACGGATTTTGATGCGGTTTTTCTAATAGAAAGAGTGGTTCAAGAGGAAGGTTTAATGTATAATACATGCATAATATAGCCGTGCGAAGCCGGAGCGGATCGCTAGTATAATATAAGGGTGTAATGCACTAACTAACTAATCGATTTTGTCAATATTTGTAGACTGATTCAGTTGACAATATGCGCAGTGATTTATTATTAAAAAAATATTATTGTAACGTACGGTTCGTTACTAGCCTAACTAATTTATTATTGGACGCGGCTGTTGTATAGAGCAATAAACATTGCGTAGTTAGCGAAAACTGATCATTGGGGACCTATAATGCGTATTATTGTTTTAGTTTAGGTTACATTATTATGTAACTACATACCTACTTAACATAATAGATGTATGTATAATATACCTAATTACGGGAAAAACACAATTAGATTGGATAGACAGACAATTTATATTTTACACCTTCTAGTAAACTTTAACCCCATTAGTAATTATCTTTAATAGTCAGTCAGTAGTAAATATTTTTAAAGTGTGTTTTGTCACTTTCACACTTTTGCAGATGACACATGAGCGATCGTGTCAAAAGTAGAAGTAGTAATAACTAAAGGAAATGTTTTAAATCCAGGGCCAGTAGTTTTAGCAGAGCTGACTGAACAACGAAAAAAAAGTAATGGGAAAGGTTTTAATGTTTATGAATATTTTTCATTTTGAGCACAATAACAGCCAGTTATGACATATGAATTAGCACCACTTCTTTATCTCACCTACGTAAGTCCCGATCCCGTGGAAATATCGGGATAAAAATATGTATTTTGTTAACCACTCAGCTGTCAGAAAAAATATCACTCAGCTGGAAGAAAAAGTATCACTCAGCTGGCAGAAAAACTGCCCGGGGGTTTCTTCATACATTTTTAATATGGCGCCATCTATATGCCAGTTGATGAGCAACTACATATCAAGTTCGCTGTCGGTTTAGTAGTTTTAACATTAAGGAGTGACAAATCAGTTTTGTCTTTATGTAGAGTTAAAGGCATTCGATACCAATTGATTGGTTTTGTTTCAATTTAACATGGCATTAGTTCATCGATGTCTCCCAATTAAATTAATATTTCATTTCATTTATTACAGTTAGTGCCGGGCTGTGTATGCAGTTTTCCGATGCTCGTGCCGTTTGATTAGGTTCAGTACTGAACAAAATTATCCATTCCTCAACCACAAAAGGTCGGTGATATCACGTCAACGTCGCTTTACTCTCGTTTTCCATTCGTTCCGCTCTGTCCAGAAATTTTCGCAATAAAATTAATCGTTCAATAAAATTCGAGCCGAATAGACCTACCCATGCATGAACACTTTTTAATTGGGTCGCTTTTTTGCTCCTTTTATAGGCATCCAAACGAGAAATTGAACTTAAGTAAGTCTGTTCTCTGACATCCCTGCCCTTAAATTACAATTCCTAAGTTGTACGACTATCTTACAACTTTGTTCTGAATCTAGACTGTTCTTAAAGAATTAGCCAAGTCAAAGTCTCGGTCTCGAATAAGAACTAGTCTGCGATTCAGTAAAAGTTTTATGAATTGATAACGAATTCATTGATTGATCTAACTCGGTGACGATTTGCCACAGTTCACCATTACTAACAATCGACACGTTCAATCAAAGTGAGCAATTTGTTGCATGTCAACGTAGTTCCCGATGGATTGCATAAAATTAAACGAAAAAAAAAAACCAAACGAAAATATATTTTCCCATTTTCATTTTCGACAAGCAATCGCTTTTAATGGGTTGAACGATTCCCACTTGAGTTTGTTCGATTTTGTTTCATTTGATCGCTTCAGCGATTCAGTGCGAGGTGCCACACCTTACCATAAATCGTGCGATTTAAATACTGCCCGTAGCTATGTTATTTACCAGCTGAGTTTTTCCAACCTAATTGCTAATTATACTGTTGGTAAGAAATCTTTTTCTTAATAAAAGTTCATGTTTATTTATTTATTTTAAAATGTTACATTAGTATACTTGAGGTAACTTCTTTTTATGAAAAAGTAAAATAAACTTACAGTATTTTAAAGTAACAAGGTATTTTATTTGAAAACAAATATTTCGAAAACTCCAGTCTCGTAAAAATGATGCATGTAACAGCATCAAAATATCGAGCTTTACAAAAACAATAAATTTTTCTTACTATCTGTACCTACCTGCTTCGAAATTTGCGGGCCGATTAGGAAAAAAAATAGGTATCACCAGTGATACCAGTATGAGTTCATATTTTTGGGTCGATTGGGAAAAAATGGGCTAAATTGGAATAAACCGAAAATCCCGTTTTAAGTAACTTTAATCCGTATATATATATAATTCTCGCAGTGTTAGTTACCAATCTCCAACTAAACGGCTAAACCAATTTGTATGAATTTTTTTGTGTATACTTATTCGTTAGGTTTGAAAATCGAACAACATCTATTTTTTTTTCGTTTATTGGTCGTGGTCCGACTGCCGGAGTTCTATCAATCGAACCACGGGCAAATAAAACTGTCCGTGGTTCTATCAATCGAACCACGGGCAAATCAAACTGTCCGTAGTTCTATCAAACGAACCACGGGCAAATCAAACTGTCCGCAGTTCTATCAATCAAACCACGGGCAAATCAAACTGTCCGCAGTTCTATCAATCGAACCATCGTTATAATAATATTCAATTGTAATAGAGTAATAGTTTTACTGGAAGAGTAGGACCAAGATTATTATTTTCAACCATTTTTCATTATTTAGTAAACTAGAATAGAATTTCCAAGGAAAACAAAAGACGATCGAAAATAATAATAAAAAACTGTCGTAACGGAAACAAACGACGATCGAAAAAATAAACAAATGAAGATCAGAAAACAAATGAATTTGGATAACGGCGACAAATGGCAAGTAACTGTCAAAATGATAGACGTCAAAGTGACAGCTGTCAAACTTAAAACTGCTATAGCTCAGAAACTATTGATCCCAGACTGACGATCTCTTTAGAGGAGTGATAGATCTCATCGAAAGCTTCATTTCAGATGACAGCTGTCAAACTTAAAACGGCTATATCTCAGAAACTATTGATCCTAGATTGATGGTGCCTTTGCAGAAGTGATAGATCTCATCGAGATCTTCATTTCAGATGACAGCTGTCAAACTTAAAACTGCTATATCTCAGAAACTATTGATCCTAGATTGATGGTCTCTTTGCAGAAGTGATAGATCTCATCGAGATCTTCATTTTAGATGACAGCTGTCAAACTTAAAACGGCTATATCTCAGAAACTGTTTGTTCTAGATTGATGATTTCTTTGCAGAGGTGATAGATCTCATCGAGATCTTCATTTGAGATGACAGCTGTCAAACTTAAAATGAACATCTGAAATGAAGATCTCGACGAGACCTCTGCAAAGAGATCATCAATCTAGGACAAACAGTTTCTGAGATATAGCCGTTTTAAGATTGACAGCTGTCACCTGAAATTAAGATCTCGATGAGATCTATCACTTCTGCAAAGAGACCGTCAATCTAGGATCAATAGTTTCTGAGATATAGCAGTTTTAAGTTTGACAGCTGTCATCTGAAATGAAGATCTCGATGAGATCTATCACTTCTGCAAAGATACCGTCAATCTAGGATCAATAGTTTCTGAGATATAGCAGTTTTAAGTTTAACAGCTGTCATCTGAAATGAAGATCTCGATGAGATCTATCACTTCTGCAAAGATCCGTCAATCTAGGATCAATAGTTTCTGAGATATAGCAGTTTTAAGTTTGACAGCTGTCATCTGAAATGAAGACCTCGATGATATCTATCACTTCTGCAAAGATACCGTCAATCTAGGATCAATAGTTTCTGAGATATAGCAGTTTTAAGTTTGACAGCTGTCATCTGAAATGAAGATCTCGATGAGATCTATCACTTCTGCAAAGAGACCGTCAATCTAGGATCAATAGTTTCTGAGATATAGCAGTTTTAAGTTTGACAGCTGTCATCTGAAATGAAGATCTCGATGAGATCTATCACTTCTGCAAAGAGACCGTCAATCTAGGATCAATAGTTTTTGAGATATAGCAGTTTTAAGTTTGACAGCTGTCATCTGAAATGAAGATCTCGATGAGATCTATCACTTCTGCAAAGAGACCATCAATCTAGGATCAATAGTTTTTGAGATATAGCAGTTTTAAGTTTGACAGCTGTCACTTTGACGTCTGTCATTTTGACAGTTACTTGCCATTTGTCGCCGTTATCCAAATTCATTTGTTTTCTGATCTTCATTTGTTAATTTTTTCGATCGTCGTTTGTTTCTGTTACGACCGTCATTTGTTTATTATTTTCGATCGTCTTTTGTTTTCCTTGGAAATTCTATTCTAGTTTACTAAATAATTAAAAGTGGTTGTAAATAATTATCTTGGTCCTACTCTTCCAGTAGAACTATTACCAATACAAGTTGATGTTATTTATAGGATAGTCCGATTGATAGAACCACTGCCAATAGAATTTAATATTATTAAAACGATGGTTCGATTGATAGAACCACGGACAGTTTTATTTGCCCGTGGTTCGATTGATAGAACTCCGGCAGTCGGACCACGACCAATAAACGTTTTTTTTTCATATATTTTTCCTTTATTTTATTTTTTGTAAATGGCAAAATAACGTTTGCCGCGACAGCTAGTATCTACATAATATTGTAAAATAAACTTACCAAGATCTTCAGCATCCTCGCTCCATTCTCCTTCCTGTGCCCAGCAAGCAGCCAGCATCACGAGCAGTCGAATCCATTGAAACGACCACATTTTTACACAATTCTAACAACAGTTACATTGTAATGACGCATTATTTATAAGTTTCTATACTGTTCCACTGCATCGTACTTGTTATTGTTGTTGTTGTTTATTTTCATTAAATTGTGAATTAACTTATTTGTTACTATAAAACCGTTTCATTTAACAACAAAATTAATGAGTTCTTTTTTAATTGCTGTACAAAAGGCCGTTGTTATGGGATGGTATGTTTACAGTCGATGAAAACAAAGAATTTTATAAAAACAATGCAGAGGCAGAGGTAACGTACCAAATGCTCATATTTCGCATAATTATTTTAAAATTTTAACAAGCTCTTTTTCCTTTTTATAAATGTTAATTTATTTTGGGAGAGGAGTTTTTAGGGTTCCGTAGCCAAATGGCAAAAAACGGAACCCTTATAGATTCGTCGTGTCTGTCTGTCTGTCTGTCTGTCTGCCGTATGTCACAGCCACTTTTTTCCGAAACTATAAGAACTATACTGTTGAAACTTGGTAAGTAAATGTATTCTGTGAACCGCATTAAGATTTTCACACAATAATAGAAAAAAACAATAAATTTTAGGGTTCCCTATACTCAGAACTGAACTCAAAACATTTTTTTTTCATTAAACCCATACGTGTGGTATATTTATGGATAGGTCTTCAAAAATGATATTGATGTTTCTAATATCATTTTTTCTAAACTGAATAGTTTACGCGAGAGACACTTCCAAGAGGTAAAAAGTGTGTGTGTCCCCCCCCCCCCTGTAACTTCTAAAATAAGAGAATGATGAAACTAAAAATATATATGATATACATTACCGTGCAAACTTCCACCCAAAAATTGGTTTGAACGAGATCTGGTAAGTAGTTTTATTTTAATACGTCATAAACCGTAAACCGCCTTTATCCTTCATTCATGTATTTGTACCACTAGCGCCATCTATTTTTTTAATGACTCCTATTTAACAGACATGATTTTTATGTGATGATAATGGTACGGAACCCTTCGTGCGCGAGTCCGACTCGCACTTGACCGGTTTTTTTAATGAAACATTATCTGAAGTTCTAACAGAATTTCACTACTAATAGAGGTTTATTTTATATTATGCTGTGGTTAAGATTTTCATGAAAATAGTAGAAAACACGTGTTATAAGCTCCATTCTTTTGCCCCATGTCAGAAATATAAAACTTTGGCTACGCTCATGCACGGGTAAATAATGTCTTTTAATCTCTAAAGAATCGTCTATGACCCTTATCCTGAGGAAAAAAGTTCCCAGAAAGGTTAGGAACAGTAACGCGAAATTTATTTCTCGATTATATTGTATAATGCCCGGTCAAATGGAAAAGAGATCGTGAAGGTCGAGCCGAATTTCAAGTGATAAGTTTAAAAACGCATTAATCTTTTTGCTTGTGAATTATTCAAAAAAGACCTTGAGATTCTGTTTGAAGAATTTCGCTTTGAATCTTTTTACTTACTAACTGTTGATTTTACTTTTGTTTGTTTTATTGCATCAATCGTCAAAGCGGCTACGACTACGGCTGTATCGCTTGACATTGTACTTTATCTCATTTTTTATTGAATATAAAATGGCTGAGTGCGTACCTTTCTCTTATCCGATCGGGTTATTTATTGCACAAGTTTGTTTTTGACCGCCTCACGTACTTTATAGGGCGAACCTTTCCTATCCCGAATTGCCAATTGCTATTTGATATATACTTTATGTTGTAACTTTTCGTTCTCATATTTCTTACGTTTTTTCTTTGTTTTTACATGATTGAATGTTCTCTGTATCTGATTCGGATAAAGGTCTGTATATTATGTATGCAATCTACGAGAGTAGTAGGTCATCTCGGTTCTTGTTTCTGAAACAATAACTTGTAATACGATTGGTTTCGATAGATCACTTTTGTTTTGTATTTTAAAAGTTGATAAGCTATAAGAACTTACGAAGAAAACACGCAACTTTATTATTTCTCTAAATATAGAATACATAGAAGGGTTTACGTACTTCCGTGACGTTATGCAAACAGAAACTCTTTTATTTTATCACAGTGGAAAGAAATTATTCTAGTCCCTCTCCATCTAGCGAGATGACAATTGTGTCTCGAGTAAACTTCCTTGAGCGGAGCCTAATCGCTTTAAACGATCTTTTTTTTTGTTCAAACGAATCTCAGTTTATATTTTCTTGACGACTCATATTAACAAACACAAGTGTTTATAAACTTAGTCAAAGAATAATGGCAAAACTTCGAAAAAAAAAAAACACTTCTTTGTAAGGAGGTCAAGTTTTTGAAGTTTCTATACATGCTAGATGCTGATGAAAATGAAAAAAAAAAAAACACGTGACTAAATTAAATGCTTATATCTTTTTTCCACGTCGAGTACAAGAAATATTTATTAATTTAATTATAATTTTGCAAAAACGAAGATTGTTATCATAATTTTAAACATTTTTCTGCAATGCCAGTAAAAAAAGTGCGATGGTGTTATATTATTTAGTAGCTGTCTCCTGCAGTTTTTCACGCGTAATTTCTCAATTAGGATCGGAATTAAAAGTAGTATTTGGTCTCCAAGGTCCCTTCTATCTATAAATTAAAATTTTACTAATTTAATTTAGCAAGAAACGTAACTGATAAAATGATCGACAAACAGATAGAGTTGCTTTCGCATTTATAATATTAGTAGGCAGTAAGTACCTTAATATTGTTAAATATAAACAAACCAACAAATAAAATAGAAACGTCGTTTAATTAAACCAAGCAATTTTTAGCTGTAACAACCCTCCTAACACGTGACCTTACAAATGAGCATTGCGAAAAAAAATCGGATAATATTCCGGATTCCCTGGACCATTGTAAACCGTCACCTGATAACGAGGCCGTCGCCGGTTCAAATGCCATAACCTTACAGCCTTACGCACATGTACCAAAATACGTAGCCATAGCCTTGAATATCCTATAGGACCCTCTTTCGACCAAACGACAATGCTGAATCTTTTATTAGTTTCGTCAATGGACACCCAGTTGATATAACCGTCGCCGTCGTCGACATCTGTTTTCATATTACGCTATCATTTAGAACATATACTTTACTTACCTATTGTACAATATACGTTTAAAAGTCCACTACCAGCGTTAAGTTTATAATCCTGTGCAGCACTATTTTAAACACATACAGACGCACTCCATACAGTGTAACTAGACAAAACCGATAAGTGAGTCACTGCTTACTACTCAAGTAATATACGACCCAAAACTACCTATTCAGACGAGTCAAGTAACCACCAGTAAGGGGTCCGGATATTTAGTATGGGAGCATGGTATAGTGTTTTTTTTTGCGCGGTGCATTTCGAGACCCTTGCAAATCGATAAAGAGCATTACAGTGAACAAATAATTTCTCCACACCAAACCTCTAAAGCGTCTCGGAAACGGGATATTTAACAAAACGTGTTGTCCTAAAATTTTCCAAAAATGTGCGGTGCATTTCACCTATACGTATCGATAGAGGACAATACGGCGAACAAATAATGCCTTCACACCGAACCTCTAAAGCGTCTCAGAAACGGGATAATATACAAAGAAACGTGATTAGTTCAACAACATGATTTAACAAATATAAAGTCTATTGTAAGAACGTCGTAAGTCTAATACTGGTTTATAGTATCTTTGTAGCAGACTGCTAGTGTACTTATGACGCTTACTGTACCTACGAGCACGGTGTATGTACGGGTAAAAGGTTTCGTGCCGATAAAACAAGAACGCTTAATTCGGATATTATGCCAAAACGTTTTTTAGGATATCTCGATAAGCATCATACCTAAGCCTGTTTTAACGTAGGTAAGTAAATTATCTTGCTGCGCTATTTGCGTGTTCTTTTTATATCTGCTCATATTCATATGGCTAAGTATAGAGTTTGTGAATTCTTACCTTTGTGAAAGTAGGAAATTCTTTGTTATTTTCACATTATTATAGGTAAATAAAGTAATATGTTAGGGTTCCGTGACCAAAGAGTTAAAACGGGACCCTATTACTAAAATTTCACGGCCTGTCTTCTACCAGGCTGTATTCATGAATCGTGATAGCTAAAGAGTTGAAATTTTCACAGATTATATATTTCTGTTGCCGCTATAACAACAAATAATAAAAACAGAAAAAAAATAAGGCTCCCATACGACTGAACCCTTCGTGCGCGAATGGATTCGCTATTGGCCGGTTTTGACTTCTTCTCTAACAAAGAAAAAAAAAAAAAACAAAACGTCAATTAAATTAAAAAAGTAAACATAAGTTGAATACGATTATGATGTCTATAAATTTTATTAATGAACGTATGACGATATAATGACAATATCAAATTTAACTATAGGTATATTTCTTTTTAATTTTATTCATAAAGGACACTCAGATTTTGACACATTGAGAAACTGAGTGCAATAAACCCGGCATGAAATTTATTCGATAGAAACCCTCGAATGCAAATAACGCACAAAAATGTCATCATTCTTTTCAAAAGAGTTATGCATTTGTGTAGTTTTATGGTTTTTGGAACTTCACACAGTTTTAGAAATTTGTTCTCGCTGGTAAATTGATTTGAATAGTTGAAACTGTGGCACGGGATGTTAGGTTTAGTTTACACTATTGTTGTAGCGGCGTTAGTGAAAAAATAATGGCCGAAATAGTGTTTCGATGTTGTAAGTAAAACAAAAGTGGAAGATGTATGATTTTAAGAGTTTATTGTCTTGTTTTTGACGTGATAACGTCTAGTAAATTAATGGAACCTGCATTCACACAAAAGTATCATGTTCCGGTAACATGACGCGCCCCGTTCCCGGAACGAGACGCATGACGTCATGGTAACATGAGAGTATTTAATAATAATATCGCTCATCTGGGCTTATGTTATGGTGACGAGTGACGAATAGAAGACTTATATTTATGAAAAAAATATAAAGGAAAAAAAAACAAAAAAGAAGAAAAATATATTTATTTTTTTAACGTTTTCTTATGACGATATCACGTAAAATGATCGTTCGTAAACCGACTTTACAGACAAACAGTTTTTTAATAAGGAAATTTGATATCATTAAAGCCTACCCTGCATTTTCTCGGATTTAAATTGACGGTTTTGGTATTTTTTACCAATATTTACTCGGTGTTAATATTTCAGGGATGTCTAAACCCTAGAGATTTTTCCCTAGAGATATAATATTTTTGCTTGTAAAAAATACTGTTAATATTTGTATTGAATTTACGAAATATGTTCATATTAAGACACCTTAAGGACGTGACTTACCTAATATAATTAAATAACTATGTGTATTGATTGAAACTCCATTGGGAATGGCTAGCATTTTTATCGACCGTCCTATTTAGTTGTTTCCCATAGGAGTAATTAAACTGAAAGAGTATTAAACTTCTTGATCGACAGCTTTAGGCACCATTTTCCTACATAAATACATTTTCCTACATTTTCTCATGGGACTACCTTTTCCTAATACCGTAACGATATTAATGTATTATTATTTTATTATAAATCATATTGAGGTGATGATCCTAAGTTACATAAGGATGTATATGACATGTCCATTAACAGGTTCAAATTTTTTATAAAGTATAAATTGTGCGGTAAGGCGTACTATGATATTTCGTCGTAACTTAATGTTAAGAACCCATGGATGTGACTTTATTGCCTGATTTCAAATAATATACAATCTTGACCTTTGTGAGAATCATCACAAAAAACTCATGAGTTTCTTATGCCTCCTTTCAACGGTGGGCGTGTTTCAAAACACACATCCATTCTTAGTTTTTCAGGTTCAGGTTCAGGTTAGGGGCTCCGGTTTTCCGCACTCAGGCATAAGTCTGCCCATTGCGCGTGATCTTCGGCTGTTACTCCAGCCAACCCAGCTCCAACCAGAAGCGCAGAATTCTCCTGGGGTCCTCGCACGCTTCTTGGAGTGTTGTTGGGTTGCCAAGCATGTCGTCCCTGTATGCAGCCAGGCTCTCGCACTCCAGGATTGCTTGAGCGATGGTCTCTTCTTCCAACAGACACGCTCTGCAGAGTGGGCTGTCGGTTATACCTAAGACATTAAGGTGTTTATTCAATGAGCAATGCCCGGTTATTGTGCCTACCATTGTACGTAGGTCACGCTTTTTTAGACGGAGCAGTGTCCTTGCAAGTTTCGGCCTGGGTTGCGGTAGTGCCTCCCTTGATTGTCGACAACTTGTGGTTTGTGCCCATCGTCTGTCATGCTGCGCTTGAGTGCGCGTTCTTAACCATGCCCTTACCTGAGAGAAGGGAAGTGGTACCATTGGGTAAGGTCCCGTAGATACGGAGTTTGATCCCCTTCTGGCGAGTTCGTCCGCAGCATCGTTGCCGCTGGAGCCGCTATGCCCTTTAATCCACTGAAGTCTTACCTTATGTGTCAGGGCTAGTTTTTGTAGCCCCAGGTGGCATTGAAGTATCTAGCCTGAGTCCATGGTTGTGCTTGTCAAAGCCTTTAGTACAGCTGCGCTGTCTAATAATATTTTGATTTCACTTTGTTCAACCTCCCTGGATTCGATTGCCTCGATTCCATTGATTATGCCTATGCACTCACATTGGAAGATTGACGCGTGTGGTCCTAGGGACATTCTTATTTTTTAAAACGTTTTAATGTGGTTTCATGTAAATGAAATAATTCCAAATAAATAAAGTTCTGACTTTGATTGATTGTGCAATGAGTTATTTAAATGAAATGGTTGTTTTATTGAAGAAAAAGGTTTGATTCGTAATGATATTTAAAAATATACCTATCAATGTACTTTGTTTTCTTATCATGATTTTAAAATCAATTACCGTATAATCGTTTCGAAACAAATCTGTAACGATACCTATCATAGCGCCCAAGCGGATTATTTTTATTTCTTAGCCAAGATTTATTTTCCCTAGATTAGCATTCCACTTATTTATGCTAATGTAATTTTAATGACGTCGCCTTTTTCGGCTAATTTCATTTTAAGAAAAACTCAGCGGATTTGTTTTAAACCTTGGCTTATTAAAATGCTTTTCGCGACGATTTCACTTTTAATAAAATTTAAATTATCGGCTTCCTTAAGAATTAATTACCTACTGACTGATCACAGTTTATTTAACTTTAACCGGAGTTAGGATAAACGAAAAATTTATGACAATAATTGTGTTTGTTATTCGTGGTTAGTATGAAAATTTATCGCTTTGAATAAAAAATCTATTAAACTTACCGTAATAAAAATGACAGTAAAAATAGATCACGTACCATCCTCTACATAAACGCGAATACAATGGGTTTGAATAAACTTAATGAACCGAAATAGATAAAATTTCAAAAATATTTTATTCATGACTCATTAGCATAAGATCAGTTTGACAGAGCGCGAACGTCGTGATTTATCATTTGGTCCTAATTCCTAATAGGCATTAATACACTTAATACCTATAGGTAGAGTTGTGTAAAGATTTTGTTCACAAAACTCTATCTCCCTTATTCCAAAACGAGGTTTAAGGAGTAGTCCGAGATATGGAATTAAACCTTAGACTATATATATAGGGAACTATAGTCTAAACACTATCCATAATATAGTTCACTATAGTTCACGAGTAAATCTGTCTCTAAATCTAAGGTTTAAATCCACATCCACATCAATAAGGGGGTATATATTTAGAACTAAACATTAGACTCGCGTTCATTTCCCCACCTACCTACTTCACTAAATGCAAAACTGCCGGTAAAATTCAGCATTTACCATTTCTTTACCACCGCTCCAATGCACTTGAAGCCCAAGTACGTTCTCGTAGGTTCGAAAATTCTAAGTCAATTCCGTCCTAAGTACAGCTAGCAAATAAAGTAGTTCGATTCGAGCCTCAATTTGTCGACATGGCGTACAAAAACAGAAATAAGTCAACACGCCTCGAGTTTCGAATGCTATCGGAAAAACGGTATAGAAAGAAACTGTGCGGTCAAAACCGGCGCTGTGCGAACAAACAGTTGTACTGTAGAATGTTAGTAATTGTCTACCTTCTGTACCGTCAGCAAATTTAAACTTAATATCAAATATATTCTTGCAATTTAAAATTATACAAAATACTTGTATTAAATAAAAAATATCAAATCCACTAATAAAAAAAAACAAAAAGTAGTAAAAAAAAATGGTTGTCTGTGAAGTCGGTTTACGGACGATATTGTTACATGATAATGTCATAAGAAACCGATGCAAAAAAAATTTTTTTTTTCCATTTTTTTCTTCCTTTTTTTCGTTTTTCAATTTTTTTTTCATTCAAATGTTTTTTTTACATTATATAAGTCTTCTATTCGTCACTCGTCACCATTACACAAGCCATTACACAAGCACAGATGAGCGATATTATTATTAAACAATATAAAATAATAACGTGTTTGTTTTATATTGCGTACCGTGTGACGTCACAGGAACGTGACAATGACGTCACAGGAACGTGACAATAACGTCACAGGAACGTGACAATGACGTCACATTTCAGGGACGTGACAATGACGTCATCTTTTTTGTGATAGCAGGTGTTCTATCAATTTACTAGACGTTATCACTTCAAAAGACGAGGAACATCAAACTTTAAATAAAATGGATTAGGTTAAGGGAATAGTTGCAGGTGAATATGATGTGAGTTGGGATTTGCAATCTTCTTAAGGTGTCTCTCCTAACCTTAATGAACTAACGAAAAACTAGATGAAGATTGGAAGTCAATTTAGAATATTCTTCTCTATTTCTGGCAAAGCGAAATAGTTCGGTTCGTAACCAAATTGTTTTCCTTTAACCCACTCTTGCCCGCGGTTTCTCCTATAATAATTAGTTGCAGTAACCTATCAGGTCTCAATACATGTGCTAGATAGGCAACTTTTCTAGGTAGGTATTGCCAATGCACCTAATTTTTTTATTGCCATCTTTCAATATACCAACTTTTTCATACGCCCCGGTCATTGTACGAAAAGTTTAGTGTTTTTTATAAATAAAAAAAAACTGTTTCACACTTTCATTAAAAAATCATTTTTCAATTACAAGAGTTTAAAACACAACATGAATGAGTACAATTTGCACCTAACCACGGACAATAAATCATACAAAACTGAATAAAACAATTTAGAAACGGTTAGGTTGCTTCAATTGTGTTCCCTAGGAACACTGTTTGGTTTACTGTATTAAGCTGCTATTATTTTAAAATTTAGAAGCAGTATTGACATAGCATGATGTTCAATGCAGCGTCATTTAACGATGGACTTCCGAGCGACTGTGTTGCTTAGCATATCTTTATTAAACATTTATTTTTAATAAAAGCTGTCAGCTGTGACGATGCGGTCTAAGGTGTAGCACGCTTACCTAGAAGATGCAATGACTAAAATACGCACAAGGGGGCCTTCGAGGGATGCGAGTACAGATAGTAGACCAAGATCCCACGTAGTGCCAGACCTTTGTGATTTTATACAAGCTGAGAATTACTCAGTGCACGCCTCCAACAGAGTTATCAGGTAGCAAAGTCAAGAATAGAAACTGTAAATTTTGCAAAAAGAATCCAATCCAATACCAATCGATAATGTTGCTGCCCTGAAAAATTCTCAGTTTTTATAAATTCACGATGATCTGGCCGTAGCCCGCTCACGCGCAAGTGCGGCGATAGCGACCAACAGTAACGCTCGACATTCTTACTGCTTGATATCAATGACCTTCATGGCCATCTAGTTTGTATTTTTGCCACACCGCCGGCGTGCATAAGCTATCCATAACCATCTAAATGAGTCAAGCGGCAGTCGTACAGCACTCAGTAGTCAAGCGACTGACGACAATCAAAGATGTCATTCAAGCCGTTCGTCTAGAACTCCAAGTATGTGATGGAAGATGTAAAAGTAGGTCAAATTAAAGTAGGCAATTACGGCTGCAGACATATAGATAACAGAGCAGGCATATTGCGAGCTTTAAATGACGGTGACAAAAGATAATAATATGTTGTTTGTTTCTGAGTTATTCATATATACTTAGGATATCATCTAGATAGATCTTGATAGGTTATATATCTACTTAGGATTTCTCGTAAGTAAATATTAATTAAGTTCGCGTAGATTAAGGCTGCTTATGCTGCCTGCCTGCTTGCCAAACGCAACGCGCCATAAATACCCGTCGCTTACATTTAACATTGTTGATTGTTACGACTGTGTTTTGTTTTTCTCAAAAGTGCTGAGATGGAATTGTAGGTGAAATTTTTACCGATATTTTGAGGTCATTTCGAGGCGAAAATTCTTTTTCATTTCAAAGCTAGACTAGTTTTAATTCTTAATTTTAGGATAGCTTCAAAAATATAGGAAATTTTTGACTCAAAATCACACCAAAATTTCGTTAAAAATCGTTGGCGTATGGACCCCCCTTAATCAATATTTAAAAATAAAAACAAATAAATGCTGTTTGGTGATGGGACAAAGATACTTGTTAAATTATTGAAGTATTAAAAAAAATACATACAACTAAATTGAGAACCTCCTCCTTTTTTTGAAGTCGGTTAAAAATGTTTTTATATGATGAACCACTAACATGAACTTTATAAACTTTTTATGTTTCTTTTGTCTATGATTCGACAATGACTAATACTGCAGTATTTGCACGTCACTCACAAACACGAGTGTTTATTTATTAATAACTAAAGTAGTGTTTACAAAGAAACCTTCAAGCTTGTAGCAAGAAAGGCGCGTCACAGATGTCGACCCAGTACCTACTTATTTTATCAAACATTCATACGAGTCCGGAAACTATGTACGTACGTTTGTTTTGTATGTTTATAATAATGTTGAAAACCGGCTAAGTGCGAGTCGCACTAGCGCACGAAGGGTTCCGTAACATATTGTATGGGAGCCCTACTTAAACATTTTTGACGTGATAACGTTTTATAAATTGGTGAACACCTGCAATCTCAAAAAAGTGTGACGTCACGCCTCGTTACTGGAACGCCTCATGTTATTGACAAGGTAACTATAGCAACGTTTTATCGTTGCCATGGTTACCATCAATGTTTTCTTATGACGTTATCACGTAAAATTATCGTCCGGAAACAGACTTTACAGACAACCACATTTTTTCTGTTTTTAGTACCTATTTGTTGTTATAGCAGGAACAGAAATACATATTATAATCCATGAAAATTTCAACTCTCTAGCTATACGGGTCATGAGATACAGCCTGGTGACAGACATACGGACAGGCGGACGAACTGTGAAGTCTGAGTAATAGAGTCTCGTTATTGCTGCTAGGGTACGGAACCCTAAAAAGGAACACAATATTTGATGTCTATTAAAAATATTGTGTTCCATCAACGCAGATTTTAGTTTGTGCGAACAATCGGGCTACATCCAAATTGTGGATGAATGAAATAAAAAATCCAATTAATATTTTGTTAGTTTGAATGCGCGAACAAACGTTTTGTTTTCAATTTACTTTATTTTATTTAGACATCAGTATGCGTAGCATTAATTTGAACCATTTTATTTTATTTATTTAACAAAATCTATACGGAATGTAATATTTATTACTAAAAGTGCGTAACTTAGTAGCTTTTTAGGTAATGGTAGATTACGGGAAAAAAAAGGAGTCAATAGGCGCGAAACTTTGTATAGATATCAGTTGGGCGTCAATCGAAACATTCGTCATCCAACAGTCTTCCAACGTCTTAAGGCTTTCTAAAAATGACCATTTTCATAAAACATGCTCACAAAGGTCAAGATAACAAATATTTTTGAAGATATATTTAAAATGGAACAATCAAAGTTATGTCCATGGGTCCTTATCATTAAGGTACGACGAAGTATAATATTACACATTACCGCACAATGTCTGCTTTTAAAAAAATTTGAATTTGTTAATAGACATGCCATACACAGCTTTAGGTAACTTATTATAATAGAGCACACATAATACCACATGTGCAGTCTAAAAACAAAATATTAAAAATATTTCTGGACTGAAATTTAAATTGGCCTTAATTTAATTTTAATTAAAATTTATATTTGCAATATATTTATTGACCTATTTAATTTGATATAAAATACTTTTCATCCATTAAAGGTCGCCCTTAAAGGGATCTCCGACTAGTAGTCATCATCACTATCACTTCACTACATAGTATAAAACAAAGTCGCTTTTTCTATCCCTATTTCCCTTTGACTGCTTAAATCTTTAAAACTACGCAACGGATTTTGATGGGGGTTTTTTAATAGATAGAGTGATTCTAGAGGAAGGTTTATATGTATACCTAATACATGCATAATATAGCCGTGCGAAGCCGGGGTCGGGTCGCTAGTTTATAAATAAACTATAGCTAGAAAACTTCGACAGATTATTAAATAACTTTACTAATAATAAATCCAACATTGCTTTCATAATGGACAATAATAATTTCATTTTTGTAATGATTCAATAAGTCGTTTTCAATAGAAAAACATCATTCTAGTTGAGGAAACCCCTCGGGTGCTCGGAGACAAAATAATAAGTTTTCTTTTAAAGCTAAAGAAACGCCGCGAGATATTGGCTGAGACGGAAGTGAATACCGGAGCCAATAAATTTGTGTTTAAACTATGAAATATATTATTTATTTCACTGTTTTATTGAACTTTCTTGTCGTTTGTTAGCTGATGCGATGTGTATTACTATAAACTAGCTGCGCTCCGCGGTTTCACTCGCGTAAGTTCCGATCCCGTGGGAATATCAAAATGAAAAGTAGCCTAAAGCCTTCCTCGATAAATGGACTATCCAACACAAAAATATTTTTTAAATTCGAACCAGTAGTTCCAGAGATTAGCGCGTTCAAACAAACGAACAAACTCTTCAGCTTTGTAATATTAGTATAGATATAAAATTCAAAGTAGTGATTGACTGACTGACTCGAAATTCTACCCAGAAGTGTAGATATCCACTAAGAAAGGGTGTTTCGAAATTCCACCCATAAGAGGATGAAATGGCGGGCAAAGCCGCGGGGAAGAGCTAGTTAAACATATTACGTGTTTCGCTAACAGTCTCCAATTAGTCATGCTTGTTTACAAATAACTAAATTTGTGAATACTACATATTATAAAACAAAGTCGCGTCTGTGTGTCTGAACGCGATAAACTTAAATACTAGGATACTAATCGCATTTTTATATTGTTTTCACCAATGGACGAAGTGATTTATGAGGTAGGTTTAGTTGTATAATTCATAGCAGCGCTCCGCGGTTTCACCCGCGTAACTCCCGATCCCGTGGGAATATCGGGATAAAAAGTAAATATAACGTTTGAATATTTAATGTTTATCCTATAAAAGAATTAATGTGTAACTAGCAGCGCTTCGCAGTTTCACCCGCGTAAA
Organism: Idaea aversata; assembly: GCA_907269075.1. Taxonomy (NCBI): domain Eukaryota; kingdom Metazoa; phylum Arthropoda; class Insecta; order Lepidoptera; family Geometridae; genus Idaea; species Idaea aversata. Next base: position 6,995,613 of record OU026100.1, read on the forward strand.
TCCCGATCCCGTGGGAATATCAAAATGAAAAGTAGCCTATAGCCTTCCTCGATAAATGGACTATCCAACACAAAAATATTTTTTTCAAATCGAACCAGTAGTTCCCGAGATTAGCGCCTTCAAACAAACAAATAAACAAACTCTTCAGCTTTATAGTATAGAAGATAAGTATAGATTAGGGTTTTGTTTAAATTGTCTGAAATATTACAGATAAAATAAAACCGTATAATATGTTTTGTTACCGGTACGTAGCAAAGACGTGTCGCTAGTCACTACATAGTATAAAATAAAGTCGCTTTCTCTGTCCCTATTTCCCTTTGTATGCTTAAATCTTTAAAACTACGCAACGGATTTTGATGCGGTTTTTTTAATAGATAGAGTGATTCAAGAGGAAGGTTTATATGTATAATACATGCATATTATAGCCGTGCGAAGCCGGGGCGGGTCGCTAGTATAATATAAAATAAATCATTAGCTTTATTATCATATCAAGTCGAACTATGTAAATGCGAAAAAAACTAAGCCAATTTCTAATCTATACGGTAATTATAATTTATACAATGTCATATAAATTTGTCCAACGTGTTCAGCAAAGATTTCTGTACGTAAAACACTGTCAAATTGGTATTGGTTTTACTTAGCTCTGTATTATATAATATGTAGGCATAAATATACACTTACTTTTAATAAATGAAGAAAGAACAAAAAGTCTGTACAGTCTACTTATAAAGCAAATTACAAAAATCGAGTCTAGGTAGGGTAAGCAGTATTATATGCATTCATATTTTGTCTCTCTGTTATCAATGCAATTAAAAACTGTTGAATCAATTAAAATGGTTTACACCATTGGATAGCTCTATCTGGGAAAGTTGTGATATATTTTACATCAAGATCCATAAAGTATTACCAGAATTATAAACAAAAAACTGCTACCGCCTTACAAAAGTGCGCTCTACGGCTACTCTTTATTTTATCCCAATTTTCCCACCGGATTGGGACTAACGTGGGGAAAACCACAGTCTGCAGCTAGTCTATTATTGTGTGAAAATCTATTATGAAACCTCTACGTTATGACCCATAACAGTTTTATATCAGTGAACGACTAACTGAAAATAATGTTATAAAACAGAATAATTAATTAAAAATTTGTGTAAATTAACATTTACAGTTTTGGACATTTTGTTTACATACCATCCTCATTACTTTAAGCTTTGATTAATTAAATAATTATAAATCCAGCAACAACTTCATCACCCAAAACATTTAAATAAAAAAACCCTTATAAATAGTTTATGAATCAACAGGCTACTTCATATTAATGTCACAGCACTCAATTAATAGTCGATTGATAAATTTTAAATTTCGCGCGTTGTGATTGGCCGTCTCTTGGGCGCACAACCATTCGCTTTGAGCGGCGAACGAACACTGATTCGGCATTGGACGATATTTTCCAAAGGTGAGGATTTCGTGCACCCTCGGCCTCTCTCGGCGATTTTCGGGCTCATCCCGTTTCGATTGTTAGCAAAGAATTTCATATTTTTCGCGAATAAATAGAAAAATTTCTAATTGAAATGACGCATACAGCGATAACACAAAGAGGCTTGTGCTGTGATGTAAGCGGAAAGGGTTTATTGCATTTTTATTTTTCGTTGATCTTTTCACCTTTGACTGTTGGAACAAACAACAAAATACTTTGTTATTTAATGTGTTTGCTATTTACATTGTCAAAATGTTCTATATTATTGAGCTATATAGCATGATACAAGCAGAACGCTCATAATTAGCCAATAAATACAATTAATAATTAATGGAATATCAAAGTAATAGTTATTTTTGTCTGTCTATTTTTAACCGAAATGACTAGGAAATGTATGACATAAATAGCCCACAACACACGCACCCAAATCTATTTATGAGAATTGAAAGCAATTCTCTGAAATTTTCTGTTACGTGAGAGAACTTTTTGATAAGAGATTAGATAAGAAATAAGGGATAGTAAGCCGTAGAGCGTCTACGACCGTAGCGGATGCTACGACCGTAGCGAACTCTATTTTTGAGGCGTTTTTCTATTGTGTTTCTTTTGTTAACGTAGGTAAAGGAAACTCTAAGTTATATTGTAACGTATTTTTTAAATAAAATATGAGTATACAAGCAGCGAAGGTTATATAACTTAGTAGTTAAAGCTAATGCTTTCACCCGCGATTTCGTCTGCGTAGGTTTTAATTTTCCATAATAGCCCCCAATACATTGGCTACCCTGGCTGCTGAGTGAAGACACATCTTGAGCTGGGCGTTGATAATATATCAGTCAAGACTTTGAATTTTTGGATGAGGTTCTCAGTTCCTAAAAAAAACATACAAACATTTTTTTTTCTAAAATAAAGAATAAGTACTATTAATTAGGTGATTAATACGTTTTTTCTGATAAACAACAATTAAAAATAAATAATGCAGGATATTTTTACACAGTGCTATCTGACCCTAACCTAAGCTACTGCCTGCCTAGCATGAAGACCAAAACACGATACGATAAAGCGATAAAACTACATCAACTCTCAAAATATGATAGATAAAGCCGCCATGTTGAATTTTTATTATAAATTGCGATAAAAATTATAACAAAAATTCAAAATGGCGGCTTTATCTATCATATTTTGAGAGTTGATGTAGTTATATCGCTTTATCGTATCGTGTTTTGGTCTTCATGCTAGGCTAGTTGGGCTTGTGTTATGGTGGCCAGACAACGAAATAAAATTTCTTGATTCGGTCGCCGCGCTCAAAGCCTGCGATAAAAGCTATGCGATAGCTTAAAAAGTCGTCGATAAGCTATTAATTGCATAGAATTAATGTATTGAATTTTGCAAAAGTCGGCAAAGATCCCGTGGGAATATTGGGATAAAAAGCTTATGTTACTCCCAATGAATGAATGTATTCTCATATCAAGTTTCATCAAAATCGGTTTAGTAGTTTTGGAGCCTATTCAATGCAAACAAACAAACAATCAAATCTTCGCTATCTCTTATAGTTTAGGATATAGCCCTGAAGGCCCACAAAAAAAATTTACCCTGTATAGACATACAGACTCACATTTAAAAATAGCAATACCAATCTAAATTTATAAAATTTAACACAACCCGGACCTATTCCATCATATTTTCAACTTTCACCCCTTTTATATCAACATCCGTGTAAAATATTCGAATTTCCAGTAAATTTCCGATACAAGGCTTACCGCAGCAAGTAATTAAATCTGTTTGCTTGTACTTCGGAAAACGTCCGGCTTATCCCGGTTGTGATTTTTACGCGCCCTTGTGTATATAACGGTATAAAGTTTGATGAAATTTTAATCAAAATATATTCCGAGTTCAAAATGTTGGAAATGTTTCTATGGTGTACCAGGAATACATTGTCGGGTTGTTTTCTAACTGCGATTTTTTAGGGTTCCGTACCTAAAAAGTAAAAAAAGGGGTCTTTATAAGGTCACTTTCTTGTCCCTCTTTTTTTTTTTTTTTTAAACTAAATAGGCTTGCATTTGGCCTCGTCTCACCTGATGGGAAGCGAAGATGAGGTCGAAGATGTAGCATGCTCGCCTAGAAGGTACCTATTCACTCTAGACTTGAAGACTCCAAGGTTGTAGTTTTGTGTGCAGTGCGTACGAGAAAGTTGGATGCATGACGCTTTGTGCGCGAAATAGGAACTTTCACCATGTGTGGTTGGCGAGCCTTCGTACACCTCGTTGTCTGGTCACCTCACCGTCTGTCTGTTTGTCACCACCGATTTTCTCAGGAATGGGTGGACCTAGCAAGTTTAAATTCCAGATACTGAAAACTATAATCCCTATTTGGTGTATAAAAATCAAGGTCCTGAGTCAACATGATAAAAAAATATGGGTAAATTTATATTCCCGTGAAAACTTTTAAGTACAAAAATTTATTTATTAAGAGCCTACACTGTCCCACTGCAGGGTAAAGGCCTCTCTACCTATCTTCCATTGATCACGATCCGTCGCCATTGCACATCAACCATTCCTATAAAGGAGTCACAATCATCTCGCCATCGCGATCGTCGCCTTGGTCTGCCACGTGGTCTTATCCCTATGGGGAACCATTCTGTTGTTACCTTGGCCCATCGTTCATCTAATATGCGGCAAATGTCCCGCCCAGTCGAATTTTAGCGTAGCGGCTTTCTGGGAGACGTCAGCAATGCGAGTTCTGGAGCGCTGGTTCGTGTTTCTGAAGCGATCGGTTAATTTAACCCCCAGCATGCTGCGCTCCATACATATTTATTCATACCTCATTTTAAATACTAAACTAATAGCACTTAACAAGAAAACATTAACTACTTAACACATATGCCTATACTAGAAATTCCTGTGTTACAGGTGAAAATAACAAACTTTATATAATATTTGTTTGAAACAGGAACTGAACCCGCAACCTTCTGCGTCACAGGCGGGTGTTCGTCTTAATAAATGTCTTTGAGTAAATGTGAAGCCATGTATTTGCAAATCTATACTAATATTATAAAGCTAAAGAGTTTGTTTGTTTGAACGTGTTAATCTCTTGAGATTAGCGCGTTCAAACAAACCCCGAACTACTGGTACCTACTACTGGTGTGATTGCAAAAGAAAAATAATGAAGGTGTATCATCACAATGTAACATGCTTACTATTTACAATATTCTTAATCCAAATTTATTAAATTTAATTTTCTATTTTTTAGTTGGATTTTTTATGAAAGCGTGTTTTTTTTAGTTTTTTTAAACTATTAATTTTTCAAGTTGGAGTCCATAAAAGGATTGACGACTCATAGCACCTTCACGAAGGTTTCATTTTTTAAATGTCTTCCCAGTATTTTCCTTGGAACATAATACTCTAGCTAGAGCATCTGCTCGAACCAAGGTAGACAAAAAACGTCGTAGATAATCATCAAAAAACTTTGTTAATTGTTAATAGTGACCATCTCTCCTCGAAAAATTCGGGCCATCACTCCCAAAATGTATAGGAGAGATTGCCATCCCTGCTCCTCTAAAAAAACAACAATATTAAATTTATTATCGGTACACTCAATCGAAACGTCTCAAGTAAATATTAAAATAACTATTGTAATTAAATATGACACATAACATAAATTGTTTGACATAAGTTACTATACAAAATCAAAATTAAATACGATAAAAGAGTAGGTGAAGATGGTATAAGAATTTAATATTAGAAGCTGTAATAGACAAATAGCTGGTTTCATAAGTTTTGTGCTATATATCTTTAGAATCGTCTAACATCAAGTATAATACGTCAAGCACCTGTAACAAGTTGAGTTCAAAGTTGGAAATCTGTTAATAAAATGTCTAATTCAGATGCGCCTTATTAATTTGAAAGGAGGTATTATTATTTAAGATTTATATATGCAATGTGTTTGAACGAAGGTTTTTAATACGGAAGGGGGTTGTTCTAGACAAATTTTATTTTACAACTTTTGAAAATCCTAACTTTTTTCATAAAATATCGTACCTATTGAGATAAGCCCTTTAAGGTACAGTCAAGTGTCAAGAATTGATTACTTGGGGCTATAAACAAAAAGCTTTTTAATTTGATCAAATGAAGAGCTTGTAATTATTTTCAAAATATTCCAAGAAAATTAATAGAAAAACGTCTACAAAATGTTTCATCGAGAAATATTGGAGTACACCGCAATAAATTGATAAAAGCAAAGACAGACGCTGTAGCGATTCATTCTCAACTTGTTCAATTAAACCTTACAAAGTTATCAAGCTAATAATCCGTGAAGGGCGACCTTTGGCGTGAAATATTCCAAATTCACTTAAGGCTGTGTTTAGTTTGAAGGCCGCTGTTAATATCTGCCGAAGTGGGATGAATTCGTGCCTTATCTTCTCATTCGAACACAAAGGTGGAATTCTACTATAATATCTGCTAGGTAATTTATTGCCGCTACAATTTTGATCAATATCAAAGAAGAACGGATGTCTAATGAAATAGCTCACATTTTACATACTATAAAATCAGTTGCTTACATTTTAATTTGAAAATATTTCGTACTTACAAGCCTTTGAGTTGTATTATTTTATATAAGAAACGTAAGTCTTTGAAAGGAAATTTCGGAATTTAAATAAATTGTGATACATCGTTATCATAAAAATACCAAAACATAAATCTACGTAATATCAAACAACTTTATTACAAAATAACAAAGAGTCAACTTCCAAAAACCCCAACCACAAACAAGCCATACATAACAGTCATTACGGGTCATAATCAACGTGCATGTCTACACTCTTATTTAATCCCCAGAGCAACTGCGGTGGTGAGAAATGGTCCCGCTGCGACACTCAGTCGGGGCCACCGATTTTTCTCCAGAGATAGGCCCGGCGTATTTCTTGGCAGCGAGATAACGTCTTGGAACGCTGAGACAGCTGTTCCTTAGATAAAGCCACATTGTACATACATATGTTGGTTGACGCGTCCTTATTTCTTTTTAATTATAGGGGTTTCTATCATCATGACGTAGGTAAATTTAAAAGGAAATGTGGGATTTGTAAGATAAGCAGAATCTTGGATTTAAGAATGTATTTTCTCATATAAATTTATAATTTACTTACACGAGAAATATGTAAGAGATAGATAGATAAATTCTTTATAGCAAACACCATTTTTAAATTATATAAAATATAAAAAAAAACAAAACTTAAGTCTAAGTGTTACAAAGGGCGGCCTTATCGCCTAAGAGCTTAATCAATTATACATTTAAATTGATGTTCAAAGTAAAACAATAAAAAAATTTAATACTTAAGCGTGTGACTCTAGTCTACATAATACTATGCGGCACTACTTTTAATTTTATCATACAAATTCGTTTGAAGTAGTAGATACTTACTTTCCGCCAATCAAAAACATACCCAATTAGATGTTTGTACTGCTGAGCTTTCGCAACATTGTTTCTTACATAGAACCGAACCCTTTTTCTTGCATTCAAAATCAATGTAACTTCAGTGCGCTTTGCTTTTGGTTTTCATTTTAACCTAGTACAAAATTAATACATATATAATTTGCTTTAAAAGATGAAATTATATAGCGCTAATAAGAGCAATTAAAATAGAACCACGTCGACAGGAACTCAAATACTCTATTTTTACAACTTTTTCATTGAAAACCGATTTGCAGCTTTTGTTGAAATCTTTAATGTTCTTTGCTTGCGTCACTTATTCTACAAATTATTACAAAGTATAAAAATAAACTCGACAGTGATTTCAAACGTAAAAGTATAGTTTTATATGATAAAGGGTCGATGACATTCGACGAAGAAAATAAATAATTAAATATTTTTGGGTCACAACGCCCTATAGCCCCAAGCTAAGCAACTAAGCTTGTGTTATGATGATCAGACAATAGATAGAATTTGAAGCTATTGCATAGCTTTTATCGCGGGCTTTGAGCGCGCCTACTGAATCAAGAAATTCCGTAACGAAAATTAAACCTAACACTCCCTACTCCGCCTACCATGTAGCGTTCGCTTAACGTATATGTATGTATATGGTACGACTGTACGAAGCTCGCACGATGCAATAGCTTTACCTCGGCAGTCCCCGAGTGTCACATATTTTTTTTGTAAATAATTACTTTTTCATACAGATACACCCAAGACCATGAACAAGTATTGGTTTACAGAAACACCCAATTACTTGTCATACTTGTACTTACTTGACAGCGGCGATTTGAATAGGCGGGCGGGGTGTTAACCTAACGCGATAGACGGAGGTTGTCAATTATGTAAGAGACCGCAGTCGGGTTGTTGACGCTAAAAAAATTAAAGAAGAATTATTAAAATCGAACTTCTCTCTAAACAGTTATGCGTGGTCAATAGTCATACATAGAAACGCGTCGAATTGAGAACCGCCTCTATTTTTTTTCTCGATTAAAAACTGTTATGCAGGTAAATGAATATAAGTTAACATCAACAGTAGTATTTCTTGGTTTTATAAAAGTTATATGTACGTAATAATGTAAAAAACGTACCTTTTTCTCCGTTTACCCAATCATAACTCCATATCAGGTCGGTGCTGTGTTAAGAATATCGTAAATGTTAGAGTAGCGGGGTAAGGTGTGTAATGTGAACCGATTTATACCGGGCTGTAATGTCGAGCATGTCTCACCCGGCAGTAACGAGCTAACTAATGAGCCGTCCTGTCTGTTACATGAGACACACCAAGCTTTATTATGTGGCACTATTTGTACGTGAAATTATAGCATATTTTACAGTATTTCTGCGATTTTTTTTACGAGGAAAATGTCTGCAGATTACGATAGAATTGGATTCGTTTATTGTGTACATAAGCCGATGATATTGCTCTTAAAGCTCTCTTCTTCTTTTTCTTTTCATCATTATGTGCCAGCTTCTCAACTTCACTCTGTTCCCCATCGATTCCCTGCCCAACGCATTCCCTCCTCCTCTTTTTGGCTGTCCTCTCGCTCTACAAATATTTACTTCCAAGTTCTATACTCTCTTAGTGACGTGAGCAATGATGAGCATCCCCTTTCCGCATAATATGATCAAACCACGACGGTCAACTCCTTTTCAGCTTGTCAGCAGACTTCAAGATTACCTAAAGGTTTATCCCGTTACGTATGCAACGCATACGTAACGGGATAAAACCTCGGACGGGACGGGGACGTGACGTGCATTGTTCTAAAAATGTTCGTGGACTTGAAACATATGTAACGTAATCTTTCCCGTGCCGGACGGAACGTGACAATTTCTGACATCGTTTCATTTAAAAATATCGCGTTCTGTCCGGCACGGGAAAAATTTCATCACGTATGCAGAGACCTTAAGATTTGGTAGACTGTTTCGTTTTCTTTTTCAAATTCAGTGGCTCTCGACAAACCGATTACGATTAATTTTGTAAACCAAGCGATGCTACAAAATACATTTTTTTTATATTTCCCGCACACTTTGGTTGTAGCGTCGTCGCTTACAAAAGCACTTTGTTGATCTTGGTTTCTAGTACAAACAAACAACTCCATAGTGGGTCATAGTAAGCCATGAAACAGTATTTTAGGCGTTGACTTTTACTTAAAATAAATCTAACTGTTGACGAAGGCAATTCAAGTTTTTTATAACTTTAAAAACGATATTTTAGCGCCGCTCTGTGCTTAACAAATTTCAACACAAAATATATTTTTGACTGTTGTACTTTAGGCGTCGACTCTTATTTAAAATAAATCTAACTGTTGACGGAAGCAATTAAAGTTTTAGCCAATTTATAACTTTAAAAACGATATTTTAGCGCCGCTCTGTGCTTAACAAATTTCAACACAAAAATATACTTTTGACTGTTAAGTTACAAAGACAATTAGTTAAGTTTCCAATTAGCGAAAGCATCATAAGTTTTGTTCTAAATACATTACAGAATGAAAAAGGAAAGCAACGCATTTAGAATTTTAACGAGAATGTCCAAAGACCAATTAAATGGACGTTCGTAATGGGTATAGACAATGAAGACAAATCAGAATAAATTATGCGAGAAAGTACCACTAAAACATTAGCTTGATACTTCTTTTCCTTTTATTTAGGAAGTAATGACCGCGATTCAACGAAAAGTGTGTTGTTTCTTTTTTGTAAAGAAGTTTTTTTTTACTAAGTAAGTTTATGTATAAGCAAGTTTTTATCGCGGGAAGCCGCTGGACGCAGTGGGTACACAAGTTTATATACGTGTATGATAATACATATTACATGCTATTTACGTAAATATTTAATACCTTTCGAGCAGGTACTGATGCGCATTTTTGCTACAATGTGGAAATTGTGGTTTTATTCTTATGTTGGTGATGAAATGCTATTGCTTTGCGTTTTTCATAATTATGAGTAATGTAGTTTATGGTTTTTTTTCTCTATGGTACTTTAGTGTATACAGATACTTAGTTAAATATATGACTTTTAAGCAACATAGTCGAAGTTGCGAACGAAAATTGCAACTAAACACAATCAAAAATCAATTAAGCACTCAAAACTAAATTCTCGATATGCAAATGTAGGTGAAATGGAACATCGGCACGTTAGAACAATCATGGACGAGCTCGTAGTAGTTGATTCAACTCGGTTTTAAGGGTGCTTGCAGAGACAAAAATTTATATTTATAAGGGACAAAATATTAATTGAAAGCCAAAAGCAACTATAAGTTATTAATTATTCAATCTGAGTCTTTTTAATTTCAATTTGTATATTAGTGGTTATTTTAATAGTATTTCTATGATTTTTACCATTAATGAATAAGTTTTAGTAGATTTATATATGATTGTGAATTCAGGTTTTATGTTTTTAATCATCAAACTTGCAAAAATATAGGACGTCTAATTTATAATTAACAGTCCGTAATTTCACAGAAACAGATAACTATATATCGATAAAATTATGACATCCCCATTCATTGGTTTGACCTGCACCGGCCCAGCACATGCATGCCCTGTATATGCTTCAAAGTATAGTCAAAAAAGGCGGTCCGGTTACGTTTAGTATGATGCTCTGGTACAGTGAGTGGCTACTAGTAGAGGGATCCCTAAGAGGAATTACTTACAGGCATAGAATTTGACGTTCGTATCCTTTTCTTCTAAGTTCCTTGTTAACAGGGCAAAACTTCGCAAAAAAACTTGTTTGCAAAGAGGTTAGGTTCTTGAAGTTCCTAAATGTGTAATGGCGTCAGATGTTGATGAAGAAAATGAAAAACGCGTGACTTTAAATGCTTATATATTTTTTCCACATCTGGTACACGAATTACTATCAATATTATTGTAATCTAGAAAAAAAAACTGATAATTTCATCAATTTTTTTCTATTTACATACAGGAATAAGTACCTAGTTCAGGTATATGTGTTATTTTTGTTCTTTTTAATATTTAGTGCGTAGTTTATAATGTAAAATGAGTTTTAATAAATAAAGTAGGTATTTGTTTTTTTTATTTGTTCATATGCGCTTCTTTTTGTCTGTATACCAGCCCACGTTGCCTCTATGTGAGAGCGGGGCGGCGCGTGGCGCGGCGCTCGAACGGCTCTCGAGATGGCCGCACGATAGGGCACGCTCTCCCTCGACGCGCAAGATGGATGGCCGGTGATACCGCGGACACTTCACGACTTGCATTGTGCTGTGGTGCTTTACGTGGATTCTATGTAATGTTTATATTGTTCAGCGCTTTTTATAATTACATAATAAATAAAATAAATATTGCAGGACATTCCACACATCGCCATCTAGCCCCAAGCTACGTAACTAGACTTGTGTTTTGGGTACTAGACAACGGATATACTACTTTTATACTTTTCTTTTGTAAATATATACTTATAATACATATAACAACCAGACTACAGACAAATATCTAAGCAAAAATACTTGTCTGAGGCGGGAATCGAACACGCAACCCTGTGTTTGGCAGTCCGGCATGGTGACCATTGTGCCAATTGGGTCGTCAATTTCCATTTTCATCACTTCGTTATCAGTCAGTTATAATGTGTACTTAATGTAAATTTAAAAATATTTAATTAATTAAATAATAAATAAATAACTTTATTATACACAAATAATTATGCTACAATTGTCATAACAAAAATAATTTCCCTGGATTTTATCACAAAAATAGTTGAATTTAACTAGTTTAAATGCTAAATATATATTTAGGGAAATGGTTCACATGTAAACAATGTAGATCAAGCAATAAAAAACTACACCACAATCACAAATAAAAACATTCTCAAACGCGTCCCCCCGAGGCATCGTTCCCAGAAGGCTGACAACATTTCACCTTTGAATGACCAGACTGCCCCTTTGAGATGATCACCAGATGCCTTGCCAAGATGTGTGCAGAGATCCATGAAAAAGGAGGCTTCGGGATCCCAAGATTCTAAAGTCTCTACACCATTTATTATTTATTTGATAGGATTAGATACAACGTATTGTTGTTATTTATTATTTATTTCGTATTTATTAGTTATTTTCGTATTGTTGTATAGTCATAGTTAACAGCTGCAAATAATACGAAGTGATCCATAACTGTTTCCAAAATCAAAGCACAACCAAATTGATCCCAAATCGAAGTATGTTGAGATAACAAACAATCCGGTGACTTTCAGACAAATACTTCAGATTCGTCGAAATAACTCGCAAACTTTGAATAAAGGGAGGTTCGTATAGTTAGCTGTATCAACCCTCCGAGCTCGTAATTTAATTAGAATTTCACCATTGGAATTCCACGAATGACTTTTGTATTTACATGTTATGTTACGTTATACAAAGCAAGCAACAGAATCTATCTGCGATAACTTTGTATAACAATTTATCGAACGGATAAACGTTCATATATGCTGAATATTACTGACTGGCTGACTTGCTGACCCTGGAAAATGGTTCCTATTGAGAGAATTAAATAAACGTCAGCAAAATTTACAAAGTTTTAATTACTTCCCATTCTGTTTCAGAATGTTGCTGTTCAGTTGAATTTTGATTTCATTGGCTGGTTGTAGGTATGCGCTTATTACTGTTTTTCTGATTCTAAGGGCCGTTGTAGAGCAAAAAGAGGCTTCTCCGAATCCTACGACATACAACACATAAGAAAATTAAAGATTAGATTATGTTACTTTTTCGTAATAAGTACCTCTAAATTCAACTTAATTTCTTAATTAAAAAAAAAATTCTTAATTTTTAAATTTCATTTTAGTCACTTTGTAGATTCTACATTGTACAAAATCCGTAAATATATTATAATATACTTGCTGTCCCAGCAAACGTCTTTTTGAAGTATAGATAAATAACCTAGATACCGACTGCAGCGCCATCTGCCGGGTTGATCTGTGAATTTAAACCATCAAGGGCGCCACCCAAACGCATAAAAAAAATTGATTCAAATCGGACCAAGCGTTGAGGAGGAGTTCAGTGACATACACACGTACAGTAGAATTTTATATATAAATGTTTACAAAACTTTGAAGAAAGAAAATTGCATTGTAAATTTTTAGAATAAACTGATGTTTGCTTAGTCTTATTCATATTATTACAAAATCGAAAATGTAAAACAAAATAATATAAATTAAAAATGCAAATGAAATACCTAATTTAAAAAAAATACCCGAACTTAACTGTTTGTTTACCTTAATTAATAAATCATTCGTAATTGAGATAAATTCAGTTTTGTTTGGTAAGTAAATAATCCTTTGTTCAAAATAATTTTAATTCCATAAATAAATTGTATAATATGTAAATAAAAATAGCACAAGTAAGAAGAGACGGTAAAAGTAATTCGAAAAACGTCAGGTATTTATTGTTTTATACATAACTAGCTGCACTCTGCGGTTTCACCCGTGTAAGTCTCGATCCCGTGGGATTATCAAAATAAAAAGTATCCCATAGCCTTCCTGGATAAATCGACTATCTAACACACAAATATTTTTTCAATTCGAACTAGTAGTTCCTGGGATTAGCGCTTTCAAACAAACAAACTCTTCAGCTATATAATATTACTAGCGACCCGCCCCGGCTTCTCACGGCTATATTATGCATGTTTTATACATATAAACCTTCCTCTTGAATCACTCTGTCTATTTAAAAAAACCGCATCAAAATCCGTTGCGTAGTTTTAAAGATTTAAGCATACAAAGGGATATAAGGACATAGGGACAGAGAAAGCGACTTTGTTTTATACTATGTAGTGATTATTGATATTGTGTGAAAATTCCTATTTAGGTATATATTGAAGTGAATTTTTTTCATCACAATGTTACAACTCGTTTGGTAAATGTAGGGGTTATAAATGTATACTTGGTATGTCATAAAACACTTTTTACTATAACAAACCATCTAACGAGGTAGGTGCCAAATACCTACTGCGAGACCCTCAAGTTACACTAGTAAAAGCTTAATAAGTTGATATGTTTCTTAATAAGCTGTAATTACTATGAAAATGTGAATGCCCGCAGTTTTCCACAAAGTAGGTAGGTACCTACCGTCTATTGTTATAACCTAAAACAACTGGCAGAGTAAAGGCAACCGCTCTTTTGCCACTTTCAGAAGACTTTCACCATAAGAAATCCAATTTAACTTTGTCGCCGAACAAAATGCTTCAATAGAAATAATTTCGTGAAGGACTTCCAACAGATGTACAATTCAATCAGAGAGGAGACGTCTGTGCTTTTTTTATATATATTTTACAGGAGCATTTTCTCGTTTGTACGTGTCTTTAAAACTTTGTTAATGTTATAAGTACTTTTAACACCTGTAATCTGTTCTTCGACGTTTTCTAACGTTTGTTTCACTTTGTTTGTTTCGAGTTTATTTGATTTATTTTTATTTAGAGAGAGTTTATTGACTTTGTCGTTGGTATTGAAAATACAATGTTTGTAAATTGTTTCTTCTCGTTGAATAAAGTCTTTTAAACACTCGATTGAATAAAAGGGTAACAATAAGTTTGACGCCTAAGTCTTTCCAATAAGTCTTACTATTTTAATGGAGTTTTTTAAACTAAAAGCGTGATTTGTTACATAATAATCGAGTCGCTATGTCATGACATTGTTAACAACATAACTAAAAAATAAGAAAACAAAATAATCATCTCGAACAGTTGACCTGTCTTTGAGTAATCGGTAAACATACATAAAAATAAACTTTTAAACTCATACGATTTGTATTCATAGTAATTATTTTTCTGGGTCTTATTTATTTCTCTTACCGGGACGTTTCGAATATGTTACAATAGTCATGGTCACGAAAAGACAAGGAAAATACAACGAATTGAGAATTCCCTTTTTTTTGCAGTCAAGAAAAACAAACGAACTCATTTTAAAACTTTCATTAGAAATATGTGGGCATACAGGCGGATGCTTGCTATTAGCTGGACTCAAAAAGTAACCAATGTTGAGGTCCTCCGCCGAGTAAAGCAGAAACGCGAACTTTTGCAGACCGTCAAGCAAAGAAAAGTGGCCTACCTAGGACATGTATTGAGACATGATAGGTACGAGTTACTGCAACTAATTATGATGGGAAAAGTCGCGGCCAAAAGACGTGTCGGTCGGAGTAAAAAATCTTGACTGCGTAACATCAGGGAGTGGACGAGGATAGCGAGTGCAGCCGAACTCTTTCGCCTCGCTAGAAATAGAGAAGAATATTCCAAATTGACTGCCAACCTTCGTTAGTCGGAGAGGCACCTTAAGAAGAAGATTAGAAATGCAGGTTTTTCTTCAACACTAAGTTATGTTAAATAATGTTATGTTCGTCCTTTTATGTTATTAAGAACATAGTTGTTCTAACTTGTATCTATTGTATTTTACAAGTCAAACTATAGAGAACTAAATTGTCAAGTTTCTGACTTCCAATTAATACTTAGACAGTACTAAGCAAGTTCGTGTAACGTTTGTTTCTAGTGTATCCTAAATAATTATTTCTTGTGAGCATCTAAAGCACCTATATTAAATTGTGGTCTATAATATTACAGTAAGTATGCGTCATAACTCCACTAATAGTTTACGACAATAATACTATCAACAAGTATTGTACTTACGACCTTCTTCTAATAGACGTTACACACAAACATAAATACTTGAATTAAAAGTATTCAGTGTGATTATTATTTCGAATATGTTAGCTAATTTATGTCTTTAGTTAAAATAAATAATAAATATTGCAGGACAATATATATATATATTTTTTTTTCGAATTTCCAAAAGTCGTAGAACAAAAGTTGTTTGTTTAGGTGTACAGAAGTAGCCCTCAACGGCTTGCTAGTATAATTTCCAATAACCCTGTATATCTATAGTGTTCAAATAGTGCTGCACAGGATTGTAAACGTTACAAGGTCAAGGACTTTTGACCGTTGATTGTACCTACTTATACTTGAAGTTTATAAAGTCTTAATGTTTAATTGTCTCCCGAGAACAAATATTAGTTGACTTTGTAGTCCAAAATAAATTAGTGCTAACCGCGTTCCACTTGTTTATTTGTTTAAATCTGACATTTCGAGAGCTTAACAGCTCTCACGGTTATATGCAAACTAAATGTCACCTCAGTCTGTCTGTGACAGTGAATTAATCAAAGCGAGCTATTTCCTTTGATCTTGCATGCTATGTATATTTCTAGGAACTGATGGCTAATATCAACACTATCGATTGATACAAAAGTAAACAATGATTATTTTTAAGTCGCGAAAACCTTGGAATATCTAATGTGAACCGGTCTTTGCCCACTATACCTTTACGAAAGATCTTTTTTATTTACCATCATTACATTGTTTCAAAAGCTCTGTACCAAAATTTTTCTACAGTTTGTGACAATATGGTAGAACAAAATTTATTTCGCACAATTCTTCAATTAAAATGAGTTTACAATGTCATAAAAATGTGTTTAGATTTCTTGAAATTACGTTTTCACCGTCCTCGGGTACGGTAGAAGCGAGCGGAGAATAGAATCACGTAAAATATGATTTTGTCGAACGTGTTCCTCCACTGACGTAATACTGTAACTGCACCTGCAAGATATCACGTAGTCACGTTCTGTGTCAAATCATGGTCAGATCCTTCAATCGGTTGCTTCTTCAGTGTAGAATGCTTTAAGAATTAACTATACAGAATGTTATTATCATTTTATAAATAAGGGTCGTGATCGCGTTATAACTACTAGTTGTCATATCGAATTAAAATTCTTTATTCATTTAGAATCATACAATTTGCATGACACACAGAAACATCTTGAAAGTCAGTTAGAAGGTGCACCTTCGGAACGCGCCCACCAATGAGAAGAAGGCACAAGAAACTCATGGTTTTTTTTACTGTTTTGTGATCAAGCTCACAAAAGTTAAGATGACAAATATTTTTTGAAGATATATTTAAAACGGAGCAATTAAAGTCATGTCCTTGTCCAAAATTTTGAACCTGATAATGGACAATGGAATATACATCTTTATGTAACTTATTATAATAGAGCACACATGTGCTTTTAAACGATCTCTTTGTTTTTCAGAGCCTACTACCGGGCACTTTTTTTTAACTTTTTATATTAAAGTTAAGTTTACGTCGATATTTACCCGAAGTTTCGATCTTGTTACAACAATCATGGTCCCGGGAAGATTGGAGAAACTACGGAAAAATAGTTTTACTTTCAACTAAAAATGTCACCAAAGACCAAACATCAATAACGACTTCAAACTCAATTTTTAATCCAAAACAATAAAATGATGTAATTATTTTACACTCTAAAAACGAAGTTTGTTTTTAGACATCCAGGGTAATATTTACTGAGAAGGTGGGGCCACAGAGGCTTTGAGTTTTTGACCGTCCAAATTAATTTAGGTTTGATTAATTCTAATTAGTGTTACGGTTGGTTGACGTTAACATTATCAAAGCCTTCTGGGTCAGGTAGTGGGGCCCACTCTTAAAGCGACTCAGACTATAGGGACAAACGCACACAACATACTTGCAATCGGCCGACTATCTATTCATAACATACGCTATATATATTTATAGCCTAGTATTTGTGATTGTCTGTAATGTGCGTTTGAATTTCTCCTGTCTATTTTTGATAATTTTAGGTGTAGACTTTCCATGTTATAGATAAAATAAGAAGAAATATGTGCGGTCACAAAAAAATTGGTATTTTGTTATTATACCTACGACATTTTAAGAAAGTCTTTCAATATATTTTTTCATTTCGTACAAAATTTAAATTTTAAAAGGACATTTTCGAATGTCAAAATTGCCCGGAACGATATCGTGAAAAATGAACATGATAACTTTTCTATATCTTTTGTATTCATTCAAATAGAATAGAATATACCTTATGCCTACTAAAACTTTATAGCATACATTATTTTTTAAATTACTACATTTCAATAATAAAGTTTGACCGTTGAATTTTGTTTTAGATTATTGCAAAAATACTCCTGACAAATACCTTTGATTTTTTTAAAAAGTAAAACTTACTTCGACGAAGTTTTTGTACCGATAGCACAAATTCGAAGGGAATCAGATCTGCCCACTAAAATAAGCTGTCAGGTCTTTGGCGTTGTTATTAGCTGACATAGGTCAGCCAAAGTATAGCTATTAAGGCTATTTGGACAAGACAAGAGGTGCAAGAGTTTGCTACAGAGCCCCGCAGCCGTAATGAATTTGACGTATTATTATAGCTAAATGGTGTGAGCGATCTATCAGCCAACCTTTTAGTTGGTAGTCTGTTTTCACCTTTAAGATTTGTATTCGGTATTCCCTAAACTGTTACGCTCGTTTGACTTTTACATTGGCCTTGCGTAAGTACGAATTTTCAACGAACATAAACGAATAACAATTTATTTGAGCTTGATTTTGACTTAAAATTGAATGAAGTGACGCTGATGACTGAGTGATTTGACTACTATTTCAATTTAACTTTTTTGCATCTTTATTTATTATAATCATCATCTTCCTGCCTTTATCCCAATTTATTTGGGGGTCGGCGCAGTATGTTTTCTTCTTCCATCCACTCCTGTTAGTCGTCATCTCATCGTTGACATTCATCTCTCTCATGTCTCGTCTCACGCAGTCCATCCATCTTTTCTTTGGTCGTCCTCTTCCTCTCCATCCCTCTACATTCATACTCATCACTCTTCTAGTCACATGCGTCTCTTCTCTTCTCATGTCATGTCATCTTTATTTATTACTAGCGACCCGCTCCGGCTTCGGACGGCTATATTATGCATGTATTATACATATAAACCTTCCTCTTGAATCACTCTATCGATTAAAAAAAACCGCACCAAAATCCGTTGCGTAGTTTTAAAGATTTAAGCATACAAAGGGAAATAGGGACAGAGAAAGCGACTTTATTTTATACTATGTAGTGATATCAATTACAAAATTATATACTCGTAGGTAGTCACAAACATAAAAAAATTAATTAAATCATACAAATGTTACTATGTTAATATGCATGCCAATCTGTTCTGAATTTATCTATATCGTCTCGCCATCTTTGACAAGGTATCCCGGATATTTTTTCCCGTGGTGAGGGTTCAAAAAGTTGTTGACTGACGTTTACATTTATTAATTAAAATTTGCAAAATATAAATTTAAAAAAGGTACACGATGGGCTTAAGAGGTTTTTTGTTATAAGTCTAGTTATAGGTCTACACTTGTAGACCGGCATAATAATTGAATTTACAAATTAGGTAAACCTATTTCAAGGGTCATATAACACTCACATACATATTTTAAAGAGCAATTGCGAAGTAAGTGACTCAGGGCGTCACGTCTATGTGTTGTTAAAACCAAAGAGATCTAATATCTAAACTTATATAGGGAAAACATCTAAACAATTTCTGTAACAAACTTTTGATCTCGACTTCAGTGTCAATTACAAATTTGAGTTTAAAGAGTTTGTAACATTTGGCATAGTAAATGTTAAGCAATTTATATTTCTTTTTAGTTGATCGATTACCTTTTTATTACCTTTTTACAAGCCAAAATAATTGCCATGTAACAAAATCCTTTAAAGTTTTAGGTTTTCTTATGTGACAAATGAAAATTAATAATTCTCTAATACATTTTTAACTTCCAAAGACTTAGATAAATAGATAGATAGATAACTTTATTTGTACAACACAGGAAGAAACAAAACACGACATAAAGTAAAGTATAACTATAATGTATGAGTTGCACAAATGGGCGGCCTTATCGCTGAAAGCGATTTCTTCCAGGCAACCTTTGGATGGAAAAGGACTGATTCAGCTTTAATTGTAGGTTGTGAATTTATTCAAGCAGGATACCAAACATAACCTGTAATAGGTGATAATATAAAGTATTTACATAAATATAGCTTGAAAATAACAAATTATACACACAATAGATACCGATATATAATTATTACATAGATACATACAAATAAATAAATACATACATAATACAGGAATACATAACATAATAGGTGACTACTATGACAGTGTCCATACTCGTCACCCCTTACTACCCCTCTAACTTAGGTATTTTAAACCGAAGACGTTATAGTAGGTCATTTTAAAAGATTCTGATCTAATTTAAATCTCTATTCCTTTGTAATATAAACATCTGTGGTTAAAACAGAAACGTCATAAAATTTTATGCGGAAATGCGGGTTTTTATGTGAGTATATTCAGCTTTTTTATGAATACATTATTCAAAAATACAAGAGGATGGCCTGTGTTGTATGATAAATTCAACCTTTTTCATGTGTTTATAGTAAATATTTGATACATTGAGTGAATGCTGGGTGGTTGGACTATATTTGACGTGCAAGAATCAAGCAAGCGTTATTTTGACCATGCATGAACACGACCATCTAAACTCAAACATGTATTAAAGTTGTTAACGCTGTATCACTATCACTTTCACTACATAGTATAAAATAAAGTCGCTTCCTCTGTCCCTATGTCCCTATATCCCTTTGTATGCTTAAATCTTTAAAACTACGCAACGGATTTTGATGCGGTTTTTTTAAATAGATAAGAGTGATTCAAGAGGAAGGTTTATATGTATAATACATGCACAATATAGCCGTGCGAAGCCGGGCGGGTCGCTAGTAATGTATATTATTACTAATACTACTTAGTTATGGCCAACAATTGACTTTTGGTATCAATAAAAATTCAAAAATAGTAGCGCAGTAGGTACTTTTAACGGGGGCGCTTTGGTTAGACACAAAATATAACTGAGACGTTTTGTACGGAATATCAAATAAGAATAATTCATTGAGTTTTTAAGCTATTGCATAGATTTTATCGCGGGCCTTGGGGGGCGAATCAAGAAATTCCGTAACGAAAAAAACCTAAGGTTTAAAGAATTTATTCTCAAAAAAAGTAATAGAGAATACATGTCGGACGACAAATGTCGGACGACTATTATTATTTTTTTTAATTTTTTAATTTTTTTTAATTTTTTTATTATTTTATAAGAACATTTACTAAGACAAGAAATTATTCTCGATATAGCAATAGCTTTACCGCGGCAGTCCCCGAGTGCCACACGTTTTTTTTTTACAAATTATTATACTATTTGGTAACTGGTTACGAACCTCCGGTTTCGTATGCGGCCGAAGGGGCTTAATCACAGAAAACACTATAACAATAATACAAAACCTTGTGTTTCAGGTGAAAATGTCTTACATTAAGTAATTACTTACCTATGTATTTTAGATATTAAATTAACTACTTGCAAAAACAATAAATTAAGCGTACTTGTTATACCAAAAATGCTTTATGATATCAATAATTTGTATGTACATTTTGCGCTCTGTTAGTACATATAATCCGATATCTACTTAACATAAAATAGCGCTCCCAAACTGTCAAAATGTAAGCTAACGAGACGTCAACTTGTCAAAGGTACTTAAGTATGTAGTTTACGTAACTTAATTCGTTGCTATAACTTAGTTTAATTTGAACTAGTCAAACGCAGTTCCTCACTTCAAGTCAGGGAACAACCGTTTAATTATTGCAGCAAGACCTCGCTAATTTGATACTAACTATCTCTATTTTATGCTCAACGAACTGTGATGAAGGCGGAATTTGCGCTATTAATATGTAGTGTCTATTATTAATATCGTGTAATAAGTAAAATTATTTGATGTTTACATCGTAGATTCACAATGGTATAGGTATAGATTAAAATGGAAGTATTAATATTTAGTTTTTAGTTCCGAACCTAGTGCCAAAACACAGAGAGACAAGATCTCGGAGGGCGACATCGTATCTAACGTTTGTCGCCAAAATAGCGCGGTCGGGGTCCAATCCTGATGATGCGTCGTGTAGACGCGAGACACATGTCGTGGTTAATAAATGGTGTCACTAACACTAATTATTGCTGGTCCTCATTGCATGCCTCTTCAAGTCGGCACGAGGGCGGTGCACATTGCATTTTGTGTTTTGGCACTAGGAACTATAATCTAAATTTTAATACTTCCTTTACAGATATGGATTTCCGAAAAGTAACGCCGAATTCAATCAACTGGTATTTGGATCACCACAGTGTGACCACAGGCCGTCTACTGCTGAACTTACGACTTCCAGAGCGATTGGTCGCCTAACCTCTGCGTACAATGGCTTCCCGCGACTTTAATTAAGTCGTCTGTCCAACTAGTCGGGGTCGTTGAATTGTTAGTCATAGACGCAATAATCACACAAAAATAGTCCTCTTTAATTTAATTTTTAGATAGCGCTACCACTATATTACCATAAACTTTACAAGGTTTATTTTTACTTTTTTCTGCTTAGCTCATGTTAAACAAGGCACAATTTTATCCTTACTGGCAACTGACCAATTATCGGACACTCGCCTTAGTGAAAAATATTCTTTATTACAACGTCAACTAATTTGCAAACTTTTTGTAGATTTCATAAGAACAGATGGCAATACCAAAATGCACGTATGCTTTTTTGTATGGGCGGTGTTTATCAATGGTTAACACTTAGAAGCATTACTATGTCATAATATCTAATATGCTGTAATGTGGTTCCATATCTTGCATGAAGAAGCTGGGCCACAGAAAAAAACTAGATAGATAGATTAATATACTCTTTATTGTACCACATTAAACCTTAATTCCAACATAAATTCCTGCTAAAAAAACAATATAGGTAAACCAAACAACAATATGGCACAATGCCTTATCCTTGCCTTATTAATATGGCACAAGGCCTTATCGCTAAAAGCGATCTCTTCCAGGCAACTTTTGGATGGACAAGAATTAAAGAAGGGGATGGGTGGATTGCACATAACGTGATAGGAATATAAAGGTGGACGCACATTGATACGCGCCGAACGAATCGAATTTTTGCCGTCCACGGAAAAAGGTACCTTATAATAATGGAAATAAGGTACATTTATTCATTTATTTATTTCAGAGTTGGCCGCCTCTGACGATGCGGACGACTCTGATGACGTCATCGGAAATATAAATGTAGATACCTTATCTCTATTATTATAAGGTACCTTTTTCCGTGGACGGCAAAAATTCGATTCGTTCGGCGCGTATCAATCTGCGTCCACCTTAAGGAGGAGAATATAATAAATATGAAAATACATAGAACCTACAAAATGTTCAAAGAAGACTCGATATTGATTGCACGTGCATACTCGGTCGACCGTATCCGAGTCATCGAGTCGGAGCCTAGCAGCCTCGGAAGGGAATATTTACCTATTCTGTGGCTAAATTGAGTTTTTTGCGTAGTTGTCTACAAAGTCGTAGCACTACGGATTCGTAGGCAGCTACGATTTTGTAGCATATATTGGCTACGAATTATAAAAATAAAAATGAGTTTTTTTCTCTTCTCTAGGTACTCTTAATATTATTATTACTGGGAAAGTAACTATGTATCTAATATCTGTCTGTCTATTAGGTATTTTTTTGAATTCTGGTACAGAGATAGATGGTAATTTGAAATAAAACAAACGGGGTGAGCTAAATAAAACCGTTTAAAAAGACGCAGGCTGCTTATTTACCGATCTCTATCCGTCCCTTACAGACAGTCCCAAACAGGTGCGGATCGCAGCTAGTTTCGCAGTAAAAAAAAAAACAACAAATAATACCCAAATAATATATCAACTTCCTACTATTACTAAAATTATTCGTACGTCGTAAAATATACTTCTATTTTCAATATTTATATGAACAAAAGACAACCCTTAACCAATAAAGCCAATTTTCGTCAAAATTTCGTGACCAGAAAGTCATGAAACTCGGTACACCATAGCAGAGCACTCTCATCATTTCCTCTGGGCCATATTCATCCGAGGAAAGCAGACATGAGATTTTTCTATAGCGCGATAGCTCACAGATCAATCAATTTGAAGACTTTCGAATTGATTTTCTTTTGAACAATTTTGCGGACAAAGCGTCATGCATCCTTTCTCGTACGCACTGAAATGGAACTGTCTTCCCGCGTCGCTGTTCCCACAAAACTACAACCTTGCAGTCTTCAAGGCGAGCATGCTACATCTTCGATCTCATCTTCGCTTCCCATCAGTTGAGATGATGTCAAATGCAAGTCTATTTTGTTTTTTCAGATTCCAGCGAGTGATCTGCCGATGGAAAAGTCTGCTGTTGGCGTCTGCTCGGGTAGGGGGAAGGAGACAGCAATAACTTCGAGTGCGTGCTTGTTTGAAAGCTATTGCATTTGTTACTCGTACGCCATGCTAGTACAGATGAAAGGGTTGACGCGTTTACTTTAGAACTATGTTGCTGTAAATGGATATGCTCTTATTTTAAAATATCTGGCTGTTAAATAAATCGAACACCCATTCGCTTTGTTTTATTTTTTTGGTTGTTATGTGTCTCATATCACGGGACTGTTGAGCCCCGGACCTTTGGAAGGCGTGCGTAGAGTCGAAGTTAACAGGCCCTTTACAATAACAAGGAAAGTATAATGGACACCAAACCGGCGATCATTCCTGTTTGCACTATAGAATGCAGCCAAGGCTCCGCTTTGTATAAGACTATTGTGATAGGATAATAGTGGATACTAGGGATTTGTGGTGCCTGCCGTATACGTAAATACGTAAAAATAGCAGATGGAGACTCAGCAACTCTCAGACTGGGCCACTCTAATTATCTGTAAAGCTTGTTTATTATTATAAAGAAGAGTTTGAGTAGACGCTTGACGTTGTCTTGAAGACAGGAGTGTATCGCGAGTGTGGGTCTTTTTAAAAAAAAATTACTTGGGTCCTTTTTTTTGATGGTCAGTGTAGGTAACCATTTTAGCAGCAACTAAGCATTTTATCGTTGTTCTTTTACGCCATTTCCTAAAAACGTTCATTATAAGTGGTTACTTAAGCTTATCAAGAAAGAATTTAGTTTAATAAATTTATTTTGTTATTGCTCTATGACGATTTTATACAGTCTAGGTGCTATGCCGGTCAAGAATGATGAAAAAATCTGCAGTAAAAATATAGCATTTATGAGTAATATAGCAACATATAGCATTAAATGCTGCAAATAAACAGATTCCGTTTAACCCCATTCCCGCTTGTCCAAAACATGGTTACACAGGACCCTCGCCACCGTAAACCTGACAAAAATCACAGCAATCGGTTGACAGGTCGTTTGATTAAAATGCGAACACATTTGCGATTCAAATCTTTCTTTTTACTGATCATAAAGTATTCAAATGCTCGAGTTAATATTTCCGACACGTAGACAAGCGGTGTGGTGGCATTTTTTTTTAAATATATTTTTGTTCCAACCGGTGAACGGTCGCACGTGATTTATTCCTCTGATTTTACCTTTACATATGGAAAATGATAAATATGCTGTTTCTGTTTGTGTTTCTTGATTATGAGACCTTTCGTTTTGATTGGTAGACATTTTGAATTTCTAATTTTGAGTTCCTTAATACGAAATTCTTTTTATCATTTATTCTCTATTAAGTAAGTTAGGTACATGTATATTGTACAAGTATGATACTTTTTTTTTTATTTGTTTTTTTTTAAAGGAAAGGGTTATGATGTAGTAGTGAACCAAACGCAATTATTTAGCAAAAACGAAACGCAATTTGTACAGACGATATAAAATGACACATTGATATTAAGATAACCTAAAAATGTATAGGAAAACGTCAATTGCGTGTGGTTAGCTACAGACGCCTAGAAAAAGGAATTATGTAACATTAGGTTATGTTGGTCAAGCCATTCTTATTTGAACGACTCTTGAAGAAAGATTGTTTTGCTAAAATTATCTAAATAAATAACACAAGTGCTTCTACGCTATTGTTACATTATATTAATTTAGTATAGTGGGTCATTCTTCTTTTCTGTTTTTACATTTATATTATAACTAGCTGCGCTCCGCGGTTTCACCCGCGTAACTCCCGATCCCGTGGGAATATCGGGATAAATTAAGATTTAAGCTGTTCTATCTTTCAAGTTGGATCAAACTGCACACGGTTTGATTAAAATCGGTTAAGTAGTTTAGGAGTCCATCGCGCACAAACAATGTGACACTTAATTTATATATATTAGAAAAAAAAGATATTTGCATAATAACTTATGAATGTATACTTATTGTAGGCGACGCTTTGTAATCCTTTACAACCTTGTTTTATATATGTATATATAACCTTTTGGATTTTTAAAAATAAACGGGAGCGGGTGACACGGGGGCGGCGGCGAGTTGTTGGTTAGTTGTCCTACGTTTGTCACCGAGAGTGCCGTCCGTCCTCGCTTCTCCTAGCTCACCACCCTTTGGAGGCCTATTTGTTTGTAACAAAGTGGTCATTCGGCCGGATACGAATGTTTCATACACCTCCACGTAGTATAAAAGTCATGGTGAGCACACGAAGTGCCGTCAGAAAGGAGGAGCAGCGGATCGCTTTTGAAAAGGAAGCTCAACAAGATGGCGCCTCGAATGTGGTTGTAGAAACAATTGAAGCCAGGAACCAGATGTACGAAAATGAACCTGGACCTTCTACAACGCAAAATATTCGTCATTCTTCATTGACCTCTTCGATCGCGGCTCGAAAGAAGCGCCTAGAATTTGAGGCAGCGAAAGCCAAGGCGAGAATCGAAATGAATTTAATCGAGAAACAGGCGAAAGCCAAGGCGAGAATCGAAATGAATTTGATCGAGAAACAGCTTGAAGCAGATATTGCCGATCTGGAAGATAAAGGTCGTTTACCTTCACAGAAATCTCTAAGTGATAACGATCAAAAGATTGAATCATGGATAGCAAATAGCCAGCAAGAGTATCAAAAATCTCAGTGTGTCACAATTGTTCAGCCCCCGGCACCGCAGGAAGTGAACCTGTACCGAATGACCGCCGCCGGGCCGCTGCCGCCGGCCACTGAGAACGCGCTCCAGGCCTGTTCGACACCCGCCGCCACTCGCGGCACCGACGAAACGGTACAGGCCCCAGCCAGCGCGCTTAAGGATCTAGCTGCTGCATCCACGGGACGTGGAACCAATGCTACAATGATTAATCGTTTACCTAGAGAGCTACCGAAATACTCCCGCTCAAAAAGGAAAATATTTTGGTGCGACTCAAGCACTGTTTTAGCGTGGATTAGAAACACTGATCGACCGTCATTCTTATATGAAGATGAACCTATCTGGCCTAAAGAATCCGTATACCAGAAACCGGAAGTACATGACGAGGACCTAGAGCTCGTGAATGTTATACAAGCTACGCATGCGAGTTTACCTGTGGTGCCGGAACCCTATTATATGTTATGTTTTATAGCTAGATGCAGGAAGGCTCCCGGGGTTTGTGCAGACGGCGCGACAATGGAACGCACAGAGAATCTGCTACTGAAGTACGCCCAGATGAAAGCTTTTCCAGATGACCTGCACAACCTGCAACAAAACAAAAGGTTAGATAAAAAAAGTAAATTATTTACCTTGTCGCCTGTACTCGGAGATGATGGGCTCCTACGTTTAGCCGGCCGCATCGACGCTGCATCTGAAATACCTACCTGCGTAAAACGGCCAGTTATACTCGACGGACGCTGTCACATAACTCACCTTATAGTGAAGTACTACCATCAAAGGGCTTACCACGGTAACCAGGAACTTGTCGTAAATAACCTAAAGCAAAAATATTGGATTATAAAACTTAGACCGAAAGTGAAGTATAAAAGTTCTAAATGTAGAATAAGAAGGGCTCAACCCGCACTACCTAGAATGGGTGACCTGAGGCGAGGCTCGCGCATTATCAGCGTCCCTTCACGTTCCCCGGTAATAAGTTGATAAGAAGTATCAAGACTGCACTTAGAGTAGCTCTCAATGAGCGAACACCACGTGACGAGACTACAAACCCTCCTGGCAGAGATTGAACAGATGGTAAACAGTCGCCCCCTCACCCACGTCGCAGTGGAACCTACGAGCAACGAGACTTTGACCCCGAACCATTTTTTGCTTGGTATGTCTTCTAATCTACCTACGCTAGGTACATTCGACGAGTCTGACACCTACCTGAGAAAGCAATGGCGAATAGCTCAGAAATACGCAGACATGTTTTGGAAGAGGTGGGTCCGAGAAATTTTGCCTGAGATGCGTCCCAGGAAAAAATGGCACGAGGAACAGAGACCCCTACAAGTGGGAGATCTAGTGCTGATCGTAGACCCTAGCTCACCTAGAAACACTTGGCCGAAAGGTTTGGTACAGAACGTACTCACTGGGAAGGACGGCCGAGTTCGGGTAGTCGATGTGAAGACAAAGACGGGGCTATTGCGTAGAAACGCCACGCGCGTCGCACATATCGCTATTGGTGATGAGTGCTGTTCCAGCACTAGGGGGGGGGGATGTAGGCGACGCTTTGTAATCCTTTACAACCTTGTTTTATATATGTATATATAACCTTTTGGATTTTTAAAAATAAACGGGAGCGGGTGACACGGGGGCGGCGGCGAGTTGTTGGTTAGTTGTCCTACGTTCGTAAAAGCGAGCGCCGCCATCCTCGCTTCTCCTCGCTCCACCACCCTTTGGAGGCCTATTTGTTTGTAACACTTATATTATACTTACAAAATTAGATAGTCAAAATTAATTTCGACATTTCGACTGTTTATTATTCTTAATTAAAATTAATAATATTATCGTTAAAATGAACGATAAGATAGAATGTCTTGGCAGAATGTAGAGCGCGCGTTCTTAAACATAATGCTCAGTATTTATTTGGTAGGTATTAGAACGGCTTACTTTAAATTTCTCGTTACAAACAAACCCAACCGACTGATATCTTGTAAGAAATACAATATAACTTTACCGTGAACACAAAATGTTTCATTTGAAAGCATTTTCTGAAGGATTGTAACAAATTGAATCTCACGCCTGTACAATCCTTTATTTCATCGCCTCCCCCCTAATGCCTTGAAAAGATTATTAATCGAAAATTTACAAACTTTAAAATTGGTCCGGATGTTTTGATAAATGTTTGTAATAATAACGTTTGAAAGAAAGGATGTATTTGAAATTTTGATTAATTGAAAACACACGCTTTTGAACTGTTAATAATGATGTTAGCCAACAAATTGATTTATTTCTTTTAAAAATACTGTAGAAAGATTTTTAATGAATTTGACTTATCTATAAAAATACAATTTAAAGTCCTGACTGACTAAATTATATATTATATTAACCCACCGCTCAAGCCATTGGAACAAATATATCTATATGACGTAGGCATCCACTAAGAAAGGATTTGGAAATTTAACCTCTACGCGGACAAAGTAGCGAGGAAGCTGTTTAAAAATAACATAACACTTTTTTGATACAAACTTCACATAATATCGCTCATACTGTCAGTGAAAACCATCAGGCAAAGTCTGCAGATCATTGAAATACAAGATGAAGATGAGGGTGATTAAATGATTTGATACTTTTCGCTTATTTAATAAACAACTTAACTGAATATGTAATTAAATGTGATTGGTAAGTACGAATATTATTTACGCAGTAAAAATCTATAAATTTAGATACCTTTGTTAAAAGTTAGGTAAGTAATATCCGATCGATACTAGCTACTACTTTTTGTAAGTCGTTTTGTTAAACGAGACATGACTGACAAATGGGTATGGGTTGTGTCACTCACGTGCCGAGCTTCGGAACAGATTGTTCGTGAAACAGCGTGTACATAATCACTGATTTATATCGGCAGTACCTATTCGTATGGCCCCGGCCATGGCGAAATGAAGGTTAACAACAAAATAAAGCTATTTGATTCAAGATACACGAAACATTAATCTATTTTATGTTATGATTGAATGATTTGAAGATCAACGGTATTCGAAATCAGAATTTTTGAGGATTTATTGTTTTATAATTTACTAGCGACCCGTCCCGGCCTCGCATGGCTATATCATGCATGTATTATACATATAAACCTTCCTCTTGAATCACTCTATCTAATAAAAAAATAGTGAAGTGATAGTTAGTGATAAACCTAGAACATTTTGGCAACATACGAAAATAAGGGGGTGGTCCCATTATCCCCATATTGGTTTGATTATTAATTTGGGAGAAAATACTATGAATATTTACATTTTCCACCATTTTGGGGATAAAAAATTAGTGAAAAAAAACTAATCATTACATAGTATAAAACAAAGTCGCTTTCTCTGTCCATATGTCCCTATATCCATTTGTATGCTTAAATCTTTAAAACTACGCAATGGATTTTGATGCGGTTTTTTTTAAATAGATAGAGTGATTCAAGAGGAAGGTTTAAATGTATAATACATGCATATTATAGCCGTGCGAAGCCGGGGCGGGTCGTAAAGTAATATATTAATAATGTACTTTCAATCAACTATATTAATAAGAGTTATTATACTTATGTTGCTGAAATGTTGAACATTTATTCAGTTATTGAAGATTATTTTACAAATACTATAATTTTAATACACCTAGATGTTTTGACTGTCACCCCTTGCCTAGATTTAGAACAGCAGGTAGAAACGTTAAGAGAAAAGGGTACCGGCTCTCTCTAAATACAAACTTAGTCGACTGTTTCCCCTCTGGATAATGACACTAGAGCAATTCTTTTTGTAGCATAAATCTTATAACTGCCATGACCAAGGCTCTGTGTTTTATTTTTTACTAGCGACCCGCCCCGGCTTCGCACGGCTATATTATGCATGTATTATACATATAAACCTTCCTCTTGAATCACTCTATCTATTAAAAAAACCGCATCAAAATCCGTTGCGTAGTTTAAAGATTTAAGCATACAAAGGGATATAGGGACAGACAAAGCGACTTTGTTATTATACTATGTAGTGATATTTATTTTGTATTTTTTAACTCTTACTTTCTATGATAATTAGAATATGAAAAAAAAACAAGATATAGGGGCAGTCATACGTTTTATGCAACAAAAATATGTGTGCTAGTGTCATAATCCAGGAAGGAAACAGTCGACTACGTTTGTATGAGATTTGATTTGAGATTTGAGAGAGAGCCGGGTACTTCTCCTCTAAATAAAGGTAAGAGGGCGCACCTTACGCCGCCCCGTGCTCAGCCATATGATACAATGAAATTCCAAAACTCAAATAACTGAATACCGTTCACATGTTATATTTCGCAATCCCCCGCAACGGTCCAACTACGTAATAATATTGTGCTCGGGCCCGGTTTCGGGCAAATCATCGATAGTCATTATCGGAAAAGGGGCTTAAGAGTTACCCAGCCCCTGCGGGACCTTTACAGAGGTCTCATCCCGAACGCGTTCGATAACTATGCTAATGTTATTTGCGCCAGTGGGTTTCGAAACGACGACTTCCACTAACTCCACATTCCTAAGAACACAGGCTACCCCAAAGGTAAGGTTACAGAATGAAACATCTTACTTTACGGTCTATAATGCGATATTGTGAAAAGATTCGGATTTTTTTGCAAGATTCGTGTGTAAGATTTTGCTGAGATTTTCTGAATCTAAATTGCTTCCGGGGATAGCTTTGGTCAATATGTTTTACAGTATATGGACGATTTTTTATGAAAGGAATGTTCAATGTAAGCATTTGAAATTCTTTTTGGATTATCCTGTTCATAAAATATTTTATCGAAAAAGATTTTTTAATACCTGCTATGTTATTTAAAAATCATCCATACCTACAATATTGGTCAATATAAAATAGAAATACTAACTTACTATTAAATACAGACGGACTGACTGACTAATATATCAACGCACAGCCGTTGATATATAACTGATCGTTGTTATGATGTAGGCATGCGCTAAGAAATGATATTGGAAAAAAACTCTACGCAGATAAAGTAGCGGGTAAAAGCTAGTTGAATTATATCCACATAAAATACATCAAAACACCGGCTTTCTACAAAAATAAATAATAAGTTATGTAATGACAAATATCCATTTGTAACAAATTATCGATCAATAAACTTTATGTTGGATTTTAATATTAACTTCCTATTATAATTTTAAAGTAGTAGACATAAAGGACTCAGGTATGGTAAATCTATCGACTTCGGCCGTTTACGAAACCTTACTAATGAGTTGCCAATGAGGAAAATAATGATCTAAAGATCATAGACTATTCTGCCCTCTTTCACTGAAAAAGCATAAGTGCAGATACCTAAGTTTCGAGATAAAATGATTTGAAAATTTGAAACTTAGTTTCTTTGTTCAATTATCTTAGATAGAAGTTACGTAACAACAAATGTTGGTATCAGGTTGTATTTTTGACATAGATTTTTTTTGTATATTAGTTTTAGTGTTATTGTGTATTTTTGATTAGATATTTAGAAAAAACTATTTCTGCCTCCAATATAACACCCTTTTTTATAAATGAAAGATTAAGAAAAGCACAATTACACACTTGTGTTTTTTATGATGCGTAAAAATAAGTATGTGCTATTGTTAGGAAGCAAAAAAAACACAAGTCCACAGTTGTGCTTTATTTTTTAGTATAAGGTTGGTTGACCATAATGAAATAATACAAATAAAAACACATTTATTATTTTTCATAAGTAGGTTCATATAAATTAAAGTAAAGTAGGTATTTATTAATCACACAAAAAAGGTAGGTACATTCTGATACATACCTGCATAATAATTAAAATTAAAAAATATTAGGTATGACAACAAAAAAACAAAAAAAAACAAAACCCTGCAAATAACTTAATATTTATGTACTTTTGTCAACTCGTAGGTACACTCAATCGTCGTGTTCATTTAAAAGATCAGCGACGCGACGCTGTCATTAACAGGAAGATCTTTCCAAAATTCCACTGCGTTCGGAGGCATAAATTGAACAAGACATTGAATCATGTCCCATTTTCCCCTTGAAGTTATGTCTCTGCATGGGCCCCTCCTCAAACGTGGGTAACGGAAGGCCATTTTTCAAACAATTAACTCTCAAGAGGTCCAGTTCAATGCAATCGCCATCAAAAGACGCTTGGTAGTCAATGTCATAACATCCTTTTGCAAATTGCACCTGAACCATGTCACCCAAATAAGGGTCCACTCATGCCAATTTTCAGAGAAGCCTTACAGTCCTGAAAAGAAAAAAAATAATTGGCTCTCATCTCATGAGCGTCAAAAATTCCACGGGCAACCTTCCATGTCAGCAGATCACTTCCATCACCAGGCCCCTTCCTCTATGAAGAAACTGGCAAAGCCATACGACTTCAGAGACTTCAAAAGCTCAGTAGAAAAAGCAAATAGTGGCACAGTTAAACGTTCATGAAATGAGAGTCAATGACTCTTCCACTCCTCAGGACTACACAGCCTTTCAGAAAATTAACATAAGTAGATCCCGCTTCCATTTAAGTGGTATGGTTCAAGCGAAATTTACAAGAGGATGCCATGACACCAACCACAAAACGTCTCTTGATGGCGATTGCACCAAACTAGACCTCATAAAAGTCAATTGTTTAAAAAATAGCCTCCCGTTACCCATGCTTAAAGAGGAGCTCAAAGGCTTGTGCCTTTGAGGTCCCCCAATCCCCTAAAAGAAAACAGGACATAACTCAACGTCTTGCTCAATCGATGCCTCCAAACAGAGTAAAATTTAGGGAAGATTCTACCGCCAATGACAGCGTTGTCGATCCCGCAAATGAAGTTGACGAATATTTCTTTGAATACGAATATCTCTTATTTAAGTCCTCTGACTTCCATGAAAAATATTCTTAAAGAACTGATTATGATGTCTTCATTCTTCCGACCAGACACTGTTTCGGTTATGTTAACAATTGGATGTTATGCTTTTTCTTAGTCTGAGCAATTCACTTCGTTCAAATCACTTAGTAACATAAAAAATCATATATGCTCACTTATGTAGTTTTCTGCTTCTGATGTGAGGGTTATGTGTTTTTGTCTTCAAAAAGGAAGTACTTTTAAGAAAATGTGGAGTACTTATGCTTGTCTATCTGGGGTTCTATGTTAGTTAGCGCAAATATTCTTAAACAGATAAATCATATTTTTTTTTCTGAACCCGGGAGGGTTAATAACTCAATTTCCCAAAAATTGTTACTTATGTTTTTTCTTCTTCGCACGGCAGTATTTATGTACTTCTTTTTACGGAATACTGGTTTCTCTTCTGAGAGAAACATAAAAACTCATGCTTTATAAATACTTAGGTACATAATTACAGAAAAACAAATACGATCGAAACAGAAACACAAACAAAAGACGATCGAAACACAAACAAATGACGATCGAAACAGAAACAAAAGACGATCGAAACAGAAACAAAAGACCATCGAAACAGTAACAAAAGACGATAGAAACACAAACAAAATACGATCGAAACAGAAACAAAAAACGATAGAAACAGAAACAAAATACGAGCGAAACAGAAACAAAAGACGATCGAAACAGTAACAAAAAACGATAAAAACATAAACAAAATACGATCGAAACACAAACAAAATATGATCGAAACAGAATCAAAGGACGATTGAAACAAACAAAAATGATCGAAACAGAAACAAAAGATGATCGAAACAGAAACAAAGGACGATTGAACACAAACAAAAGATGATCGAAACACAAACAAAAGATGATGGAAACAGAAACAAAGGACGATTGAAACACAAACAAAAGATGATCGAAACACAAACAAAAGATGATCGAAACAGTAACAAAATACGATCGAAACACAAACAAAAGATAATCGAAACACAAACAAAAGATGATAGAAACAGTAACAAAATACGATCGAAACACAAACTAAAGATGATCGAAACTGTAACAAAATACGATCGAAACAGTAACAAAAAACGATTGAAACAGAAACAAAAGACGATCGAAACAGTAACAAGACACGATCGAAACAGAAGAAAGAGATCTAAATTGGTAAAACCATTAGTAAACATTTTTATTACGTCACTTATTTTGAAGTCTAAGCTTTTAGTCGTTTATACAGTCGATTTAAATGTATTAAGACGTCTCAATAAAACCGTTTAGCGGCAATTTGTGTGTGGAATAATAAAACAGTGGTCGGCCATAACGTTTATGTGACACGTTCTTCTCCCATTCACAAGATCGAAAAACTTTTCCAATAGTGTCTCTACTTTACTGTGATGATAGAAAATTGTTGGCCGAAGGAACCAAGAGACGTATATACTTTTTTTCAGTTTTTCAAGAACAATGAAGTAATATCGAAGTAATTATCGGGATACTTTATTCTTGGCTCTTGTTTTACTTGTTGATTAAACCGAGTTGGAAAATTTTCAATACATTTTTCAATACTTAGGTACTTACGATGTTGTTATTTTATTATTTTGTTGGTAGAATGTTTCGTAATTAAGAAGCAATGATGAAAAGTTTCAACTTCGATGTTTGATTTTGTTTCCGATATCAATATTTTGTTTTGGTATGTACTATAATGTACGAAAGTATCTACATAGTGAATTTAATTTGAAAATTAATTTTGAGTTAAACATTTTCCAATGAAAATTAAAAACCTCACATTCAGTAATTTATTTGTATTAGCAGTAATTATTTTATATTATCTTAATTAATTTCTTATCTTATCTTATATAATGGGTGCTGACAAAATTGCCAGCAACACTTCGATCCAATGGGATCTTTTGTGCTTACCCCTACCTTGATGTTTCTTACTCTTTGAAGAAATGGTCGATTAACGCGGTGATCCCACTCAGAGGAAGAAACCTATATTCCTCCGGTTTGGGATACGCATTCCCAAGGAGTTTTTAATTAATTTACTTTATAATTATAATATATTTGTCTATTGCCTTCATCAGCCGTCCAATATGCTCGAAGGATGGATTTCGAACATCAGTGATGGTTTAAAATTCAGTGACACCTTTTCATCCTTTCGTCGCTCACTTGCCTGTTGCCCCCTTTCTGTTATTTGCCTATATAATTATAATAAAAAAACCCCTATAATATTTTTAAACTATTTCAATAAAGGAGGAGGTTCTAAATTGTGATAATCCGCGAATTTGTGCTATTAAAATCACGACAAACAATAAGTCGCTAGTTATTGTGAGTGTATATTTACCGACAAACTGTGCGGAGAATTTACAATGTTTTACTGATTGTCTAAGTGCGGTGAATGCTGTTATTGAAGAGTGTGGAATCGATTCTGTTATTATTGCGGGTGATTTCAATGCTGAGCCGGGTGAGTTGTTTTATAACGAACTAAGTAGTATTTGTAGTGATCAACAATGGTCATGTTTAGATGTTGAATTGCTGGGGGTGGATTCAGGAACGTTCACCTTTATAAGTGATGCCCATGGAACTACCAGCTGGCTTGATCACGTGGTAACTACTCACGCGGCTCGGCAGGTTGTTGTCGGTGTGGAGGTGCTGTATGACACTCTGTGGTCGGATCACCTTCCACTCATAATTAATTTCAGTTTCGAAAGCATAAATCCTATGGTTGTACCATCTAAAACTAATCCAAATAAAAATGTAGTTTGGGGAATAAGAAGTGAAGAGCAGATTGAAATGTATACCAAAGAGTGTCACAGCAGGCTAAGATTAATAGATTTTCCTGTGAAGTGTTCTAACTGTGCTGACCGTTATTGTGGTGACCGTGATCATAGGCGTACTCTGGATACGTTATATTCCGGCATTGTGTCCGCACTGCGAGATGCAGCGAAAGTGGCGGCAGGTCGAGGGAGCACGAAAAAGGGGCGTGGTGGCTCATACATTACAGGTTGGAATAAACACGTCAGCGGTGCACACAGAGAGGCCAGGTCTAAGTTCACTGAATGGATTTTGTGTGGTAGGCCTTCCTCGGGTTCAGTTTATAATGAAATGTGTGCAACCAGGAGGGTATTTAAATCCCGTTTGAAGTGGCTCCAAAATCAGCAGGACCAATTAAAGATGGATGCACTGGCTGCCAAACACAATAAAGGTAATTTCCGCGATTTCTGGAAAGGTACGAAGAAATTAAATGTACAGCAGGGCCTCCCTGTGAGCATCGATGGCGTGAACGATCCCGGTGAAATTGCTAATCTTTTTAAGGAGCAGTTTGCTATCAAGCCCTTGTTGACCCCGGGTGCTGAGGTGCTCGATGCGGGTATGGAAGGTGTAAGTGTTGGTACGCAATTCCTTGCTAAAGATGTGAGTAAAGTAATAAGATCAATGTCAAGGGGAAAGTCACCGGGGCATGATGGGCTCAGCATCGAGCACCTTCAGCACGCCGGGCCGCACCTCGCTAGGGTCCTGGCAATGTTGTTCTCTCTATGTGTGAGTCACTCGTATTTGCCTGATGAATTTATGAAGACCTTAGTAGTGCCTATAGTGAAAAATAAAACTGGTAATTTGACCGATAAAAGTAATTATAGGCCTATCTCCCTAGCTACTGTTATAGCTAAAGTGTTTGACGGTTTGCTCAACACACATTTGAACAAATACGTTGATCTCCACGACAATCAGTTTGGATTCCGCCCTCGATTGTCGACGGAGAGTGCCATATTGTGTTTGAAGCACACCGTCAAATACTACACGAAACGAAAGACACCAGTGTACGCGTGCTTTCTCGATTTATCAAAAGCCTTTGACCGTGTTGAGTACAAACTGCTGTGGGACAAGCTAAGAGATATAAATCTGCCTCAAGAACTAGTGACTATGTTCCAGTTTTGGTATGCACATCAATCTAATATCGTTAAATGGGCGGGGACAATGTCGGATGCGTATCGACTTGAGTGTGGGGTCAGGCAGGGTGGGTTGACTTCTCCAACCTTGTTTAATTTATATGTTAACGACCTAATTGTAGCGTTAAGTGCCCGCCGTGTCGGGTGTCATATCGACGGCGTTTGTGTCAACAATCTCAGCTACGCGGATGATATGGTGCTGATGAGTGCATCAGTATGCGGGCTGAGAGAGTTGATACGAATATGCGAGGGGTACGCATGTGATCACGGTCTGTTATACAACGTCACTAAAAGTCAGTACATGGTTTTCGAGGCCGTCGGTGCAAGGTGTCCAACTACCATACCTCAATTAATTTTGAATGGGGCATGTTTACAAAGGGTTCTTCAATTTAAATATTTGGGTCATGTTCTGACTGCCGGCCTGGATGACCATGCCGATATGGAGCGGGAGCGGAGAGCGATATCGGTCAGAGCCAATATGATAGCTCGCAGGTTCGCACGATGTTCGCAGGAAGTAAAGGTGACGCTCTTTAGAGCATATTGTACGTCGCTTTACACGTGCAGCCTGTGGGCTACATATACAGCGAAATGCTATAGCGCTCTCCGAGTCCAATACAATAATGCGTTCAGGGCGGTGATGGGACTGCCCCGTTACTGTAGCGCCTCGGGTATGTTCGCAGAGTATCGCGTAGATTGTTTTCATGCGACCATGCGCAAGAGAGCTGCGTCATTGGTGCGCAGAGTGAGGGGTAGCTCCAACTCCGTGCTGGCTATGATTGCGGCAAGATTAGACTGCCATTATGTGCGGCATTGTTGCAGCAGACACCGTGCTGTACCAATGCCAGAAAGAAAATTATAATTAAGAAACTTGTTTAATGAAATTGAATTTGAAATATTGACTTTTACTTTTTATTGTTATTTGTTATTTATACTGACTTTTATTTTTATTTTATTTTGATGTGTTTTATTGATATTTTAATTTTTGTATTTATTTATTTTATTCTAATTCAATTTAATCATAAATGTAATGTTAAATATGGATCTGGTTATCTGAAATAAATGAATTTTAATTTAATTTAATTTAATTTAAATTCATTGAGTACCTACTATATATTTTTTTATTTGACGACCCAGTTGGCACAATGGTCACCATGCCGAAAAGAAAAGTATATAAGTAGTATATCCGTTTTCTAGCAACCATAACACAGCACATAACACAGCATTACTTAGTTTGGGGCTAGATGGCGATGTGTGGAATGTCCTGCAATATCACTACATAGTATAAAATAAAGTCACTTTTCGCCGTCCCTATGTCCCTTTGTATGCTTAGATCTTTAAAACTACGCAACGGATTTTGATTCAGTTTTTTTTAATAGATAGAGTGATTAACAAGGAAGGTTTTTAGATATAATACATGTATAATACAGCCGTGAGAAGCCGGGGCGGGTCACTAGTTTTATATATTTTATTTATTTATTTTAGATTAAAGTTAAGATGATTACAATTTCCAATTATTTTAGTTAGTATAGGCGATTATAGCCTTAGAAAAGTGATATGCCTTAAAAAAAACTGGTTGCCTGTAAAGTCGGTATACGGGCGAAAGTTTTACGTGACAAAAACTGTGCTCGAGTGGAAGGGACGCGTGCCTTTCACTTTTTATGTCTGTCTCTCTCGCTCTTAGGCGGGCTAACCATGCCCGCGTGCCTCTCACTCGCTCTCATTGTGAGCGCATAACGTCAGCGGAGCGTAACGCAGTTTCTTGAAGTGTCACCCGGCAAACCAATTTATAAAACGTTGTCACGTCAAAAGACAACGTCGAATTAAATGATTAAGTAACACTATTCGCATAATTTCTGCGTAGGTATAAGGTCGTACAAACATGACATTTATTTTCATTATTAGTGAAACAAATGTTTACAAACTTGTAAAAGGTCATGTCTATTTATTTCCTCTTTTTATCAGAACATTAACAGAAAAACAAATATTTCATAAGGAAAACATTCTTTGTTGTTTTTTCCAGTAAATAAGATGGTGTTTAGATAAAAGGGTAGATTATTTATAAACAATCAAGGATCATACGTTTTTTGTAACGCGGCGGGTGAATATCCGTCTGCGACGCAGAAGGTTGCGGGTTCCATTCCCGCCTCAAAAATAAATAAATATTGCAGGAAATTTCACACATCGCCATCTAGCCCCAAACTAAGTAACTAGACATGTGTTATGGGTGCTAGACGGTGGATATTCATACCTACTACTTACATAGGTACTTTTCTTTTGTAAAAATATACTTATAATACATAGAAACTACCAGACCCCACACAAATATCTAAGCATAAATACTTGTCTGAGGTGATAATCGAACCCGCAACCCTGTGTTTGGCAGTCCGGCATGGTGACCATTGTGCCAAATGAGTCGCAAAAATATTCATGTATTTATTTCTGGTATGGTTTCTGATAATATTAAGTATGTATTTGGAACAGAAAAGTATATGTAAGTTCTAGCTGTCCAGGCAAACGTTGTATACAAGTACTATACTATACAAGACTAGTTGCTTAGTTCGGGGCTAGATGGTCCTTCTCGCATTGTTCTGCAATATTTATTAAGCTATTGCATAGCTTTTATCGAGGGCTTTGAGCGCGGCGACCGAATCAAGAAATTCCGTAACGAAAATAAAACCTAACACCCCCCACTCCGCCTACCATGTAGCTCGGCCGAGCGATCGCTATGCAAAAGCTTTTTTATTTATACCGATCGTGTAACGGGTTCGCGGAACGTGGTCGTGTAGAACATATTATAGTTACTATAGTTGTTCTCAGTACCACTTTATATGTTAAAAAACATCAAATCCATCACGAAACATCTGTTCTTCCACATCCATGTGTAAGAACACAAATATCTCAAAAGCATTAGGTGTCGTTATTATAATGGGCCTTAGAAACTATAAAACAGTAGTTTATGGCTTCTTTTGCGCTAGACCAGATGCCCATTTACGCGTTAATACGTGATAAAAATGAGTCGTGAAGCAAAACTTAAGACTACGTGAACCTTTCAAGGTAGTACGTTGTTATAGTGTACGTGAATTCAGTCTCGAGGGAATCCGTATTCTAAGGTTTTGTTGTAAGTTCAATGCTTCCTTCTTTTACTACAGAATATTCCTGATACTACCTTTGTCAGACTTATAAAGAGATATATAGATAAATTCTAAATAGAAAAAGGTGAAATTTGAAATTGGAGTTTACAAATTCTATATTGTAAACACTAATTTCAAATAACATTAATAAATAAATAAATAATAAATAAAAATAAAATAAATATTGCAGGACATTCCACACATCGCCATCTAGCCCCAAGCTAAGTAACTAGACTTGTGTTATGGGTGCTAGACAACGGATATACTACTTATATAATTTTCTTTTGTAAATATATACTTATAATACATAGAAAAAACCAGACCACAGACAAATATCTAAGCATAAATACTTATCTGAGGCGGGAATCGAACCCGCAACCCTGTGTTTGGCAGTCCGGCTTGGTGACCATTGTGCCAACTGGGTCGTCGTAACACAAATAATAAAAAAACAAAGCTTAAGTCTAAGTGTTACAAAGGGTGGCCTTGTCACTTAAAGCGATGTCGCTCTCTTGAAGGGTATGGTGTTGTCAAACTTAGGAAATTAAGTAAGATGCAATTAACCTTAAGTATTTAGAAAATCTTCTGTCTTACACATTTGCTGTAAACTAGAAGCCTTTAGTCGCTGAGTCCCTAAACGCAGTCTACTTACGCGTTATGCCAAAATATCATTTAAACTAAGCGTTTGGACTAAGTGCGTTTTTGTCTATGTCGCAATAGATTCACTCCTCTTATTTCCCATTTAGCGATATGACTATGTCGAAATAAACCTATTAATGGGCATTTAGCGATATGACTATGTCGGAGTAAACTTATTAATGGGCATTTAGCGATATGGTTATGTCGGAATAAACCTATATTTAGCGATATGACTATGTCGGAATAAACCTATTAATGGACACTTAGCGATATGACTATGTCGCAATAAGTTTACTCCTCATATCGTCTTCCCCGCGTAGATGTTACAGACTTACAGATCTGTAAGACAGATGATCTTCTGTAAGACTGAAGATTTTCTATATATTATAAGGGCTTTATTGCCACGTTTGTGTCTAGTGTAAATTTTTTCGTGTTTAATAATGAAGGTCTGGCTTATTACTCTGATAGTAGCTTAGAGAGAATTTTTAAAGAATATTTTCAAAATATTTTAGGCTCTTTACAAGCCAGTAGAACTACCGCGACGATCGTGTGAAGTTTTTGTTTATTTAAAGAAGTCCGGCGTGTATTTCAACACTACCAAATCTTGCCAGTTTGCATGAATTACAAGCCTAGTCACAAGTTCTCTACGCCACGTACCTACACCCTCTAATTAATCATCAAGCAACCCAAGACTTTCGTCCATAAATCTCTTCACAATGCAATGTTCTATCTATTATTCACCCTGTGGTGAATGCACATGATAACTTTCGGTGACAATTGTAAGCAGACCGAAGAGAGTAATTTGTCTTTCTTTATCCTAATTATGTGATGAAAATTTATCGCTGCAGCCGGACCCAACTTCTATATTCTCGTAGGTGGTGAGAGGCGAGTATTTACAAAATTTATTGCACACCGCTTTAAATTTAACACCGTACTAGGTACCTAAGTTTGTTGAGCTTAATCTGTTTAAAATGATGTAAACATTTTAATTTTATGGTTAAAGAAGTTATTTCAATTTTTATCTTGTGAGTTCTAGAGATTGGTGGATTTATTTTAGCTACAGCTTTTTTATTATAAAATTGAGTAAGTATTACCCGTTTACATGAATTAAATATTCAATATTAAAATATGAAATGTGGTAAGCAAACAGATACATATTTTATAAAATGAAACCTAGTCCTTTGAAGTCACAACAATACGTACCTCTTTGAATTAAATTTCTATTCGATATTTTGTGATCGTTTTATTTAAGAATTATTAAATCTAATCGATATTTATTTGCTCTGCCGTGGCTCAGTCCTAAAGTTATACCCAACTTGAAGATTTTAATTTCAAATTTAGATTGTGATTTCATTATTTCTGAACTGTTTCTATACCGAACAACCCAAATGATAGATAACAATCTACAGACAAATTAAAACAAAACAATAATAAATTATTCCCGCCCTAAACTAACTCTTTGAAGAGTAGTAACAAGCTATTATCTAAGTTCAGAATATGATTTAAAATGTTAATAAAAAACAAACATCGCTCGGTTTCAGTGTTGCTATGTTTACTGATGCCCGTCTCGACGCAAACAATTAACTCCTTTGTGTACATGGCTACACTTGCCACACTTTTGGTGGCTGGGATATTAACAAGAAGCACGGTCTGCTAGATGAGCTTGGTTCGTGAGATTAAAAAGAGATCGATTTATAAGACACTCTAAAGATTAATATAATAATTTTTGTTTGATAAATTCATGAGTGTAAAGACTTCAAGTAAAGCAGGTGACTAGAATCTTGTCTGTGTTGAAAAAAATCTTATAACAGCCATTTTGGAGTGCTACGGTGGGTCTGCAATTATGCAGCCGACCGTACCTTATAGATTTCAGTCTTTAAGTTTAGAATTTCTGGCAGTTCAAGCTTGTAGCGATCTTCCAAAACGCTTGTCACTAAGGTTTTGTACTTATATAACGCTATATATATAAAAAC
This sequence comes from Idaea aversata, assembly GCA_907269075.1. Lineage (NCBI taxonomy): Eukaryota > Metazoa > Arthropoda > Insecta > Lepidoptera > Geometridae > Idaea > Idaea aversata. Next base: position 7,038,914 of record OU026100.1, read on the forward strand.
TACTATCAACGATCCCGATCCCGTGAGAATATCGGGATAAAAAGTAAGCCTATGCTTATGTTACTCCTAAGTAATCAATGTATGCTCATACCAAATTTCATTTAAATCGGTTCAGTAGTTTCAGAGTCTATTCGTTACCAACAAAAACTTTCTCCTTCATAATCTATATTTTCTAATATATATAAACTAGCGACCCGCTCCGGCTTCGCACGGCTATATTATGCATGTATTATACATATAAACCTTTCTGTTGAATCACTCTATCTATAAAAAAAAACTGCATCAAAATCCGTTGCGTAGTTTTAAAGATCTAAGCATACAAAGGGAAATAGGGACGGCGAAAAGTGACTTTATTTTTTATACTATGTAGTGATGATTACGTGTCACGTTGTTTGTGCGCGATGGACTCCTAAACTATTTAACTGATTTTAATCAATTTTGAACACCGTGTGCAGTTCGATCCAACTTGAAAGATAGGATAGCTTACATCTTAATTTATCCCGATATTCCCACGGGATCAGGAGCGGGTGAAATCGCGGAGCGCAGCTAGTTAGTTTATATAAACTTAAATCAAGGTGATAGAAAGGGCACAAAAAAACATATATAGGTAAATATGAATGTTTCTCATATCTTTTTCATACCTAATTAATATCATCTAAACAAATAGATTCATTAACTTTATTCAAAGCTTGAAAATAAATTTAATATCGATTAAAACTTAACTAATTAACTTGTGTAGGTCTTCCAGTAATTACACTTCTGAGTTTAAAGCCCGTTAAACTCTCGCACACAATTAATATTTTTGTTGGTTCAGGTCACCATAATTCAAGTGTGGAATGAAACGTGCCTTAGGCTGAAGACTAATAATTAAAAAATAAATTACCAAGACAATTTTATTTGTTTTTAAAATGTTTATAAATTACATTATCTGACTGAAAACCTCCACAAATAGAAAACAAATAGTAAAAAAAAAAAAAAAACAAAAAGAAATGGGATATGCATTTTTATAACAAATATATATAAAAATGCATATCCCATTTCTTTTTGTATTCGTAGATAGTCCTACTTTTTTTTTCTTTCCGGTACCTTCTACTTCTTGAATACCTACAACGGATTTTCTTATACAGGTACACTGATTCATTGACTGCAAATGTAACTTTGTAATCCTATATATTTATATGGGATTACAAAGTTACTTATGCAGTTAGTGTATCTGGAAAACTGGACCGAAATTGCATAATATTTTAGTTTTTCCTTGATTTATACACTAAACACTAATTGTATTTAAAATTTGAAGCTTCTATGTCGGCTAGAAGTGCCTTAGACTTTTGATGATCGGTCAGTGAGTGACAAAATTAGGAAACTTTGACTAGTTATAATTCTTAAACTACTTGTTCAAATTGGATGAAATTTGAAATATACCGAGTTCATACATTCTTGCTTGGTATCTGAAAATTCAGGCTTTTAGTTTAATCCACAACGAAGTTATACGGGGTCGAAAATGGCCTGAACTGTTTCGAGAAAAGGATGGTACAAACTTTACAATTGTACAACTTACAACTTAATATTTATCTATATCGAAAGAGTTTTTGATGCACCTTAATTTTGCACTAGATTAAGTTTTTTATATTAGAATAAATATATAAAAAATAAATAAAAAATATAAAAATCAATGCCACTTTTCGTTGTAATTTTATAACTCAAGAACGGGCTCACCTATCCAAACCAAATGTTTCGGACTATTTAGTAGATGGTTTATATATTGTGATTTTTGTTACTCAAACGAAAATACATCGTTTTAATAGATTGCTGAATTGCGTTTATAAACTACACCATACAAGGACATACTTGATTAAAAGTAAGATATAGCGCCTTTTCTTATTAATAAATACAAACATATTAGATTTGGTATTCTATACAAAACATCAGTGCCTATCAAAGTGCTTCCTTTGAGAATACTGCGAAACTATTTTCTATTTTTCTATAAAGTCGATTATTGGTATGACTAGTATTAGTTCCGAGTATCTTAACCACCTTTCACACAAATGGAAGCACTTTATAACAGTCACCTGTCCAAGGTCCAGCGGTATTATGGACGGATGAATTACTTGTGGATCAAATACGTAATCTCAATAAAAATCATACAAAACCAACGAGTAAGTATAAAGAGAATATTAAAGAACCTCCGACCTTGTTTAGAGCTTAAGAGAAAAGGGTACCGGGGGCTCTTTCCATACAAACCTATTACAAACGTATTCGACTGTTTTCTCCCTGGATAATGACACTAGAGCAAATATTTTTGGTGCATAAAACTTATAACTGCCATGACCATCTTATTTTCTATGATAATTAGAAAATAAAAAAATCAAAACATAGGGGCATAGTTATGGCAGTTATTTATTTGGAAACAGCTATTATAATTTTAATGGCACAAAAATATATTATATATATATATATATATAATATTTGTGCAAGTGCCATTATCCAGGGAGGAAACAGTCGACTACGTTTCTATGGAGAGAGCGCAGGTACCATTTCACCTTAAGCGAATCAGATTAATATGGTACCTACCTTTTATACCTACAGGGAGCTTAGAACTTTATATGTATACATATAACTAAGTCGACTGTAAACAAGACAAGTTGTTTGTTTCAGAGTCAACCTGTATTTTGTGTGCTCATGTCATAATGGAATTAATTAAATTTGTGTGTACACTAAAGATTACAAGCGCCGGCCCTGTTTGAACGAGGGTTAATCTATTATTAAAATGCAGCTGCATTCACCGCGGATGTATTCAAACTTTCCATTGTTGTCATTATAAATATTTCGATGTTTACTTTATCATTGCGGTTATTCATTGTTTTAATTTTTGTTACATTGTGGAATATATTTATAAAACAACATAGCTGTCCTGGCAAACGTTGATTTGATACTAAAAAAAGATATTGGTCGATTTTCAAACCTAACGAATATACACAAAAAATATCATACAAATCGGTTCAGCCGTTTGAGGAGTTTGGTAACTAACACCACGACATGAAAATCACTACATAGTATAAAACAAAGTCGCTCTCTCTGTCCCTATGTATGCTTAATTCTTTAAAACTACGCAACGGATTTTGATGCGGTTTTTTTTAATACATAGAGTGAGGAAGGTTCATAATATGTATAATACATGCATAATATAGCCGTGCGAAGCCGGGACGGGTCGCTAGTGTATAATATAGTCGTGCGAAGCCGGTTTTATATTATGGATATTTATAAATAAAATAATAACTAAATAAGAAGGAAAAAGGACGTTGGCCACACTGCTGCCAAACTGAAATGGAACTGGGCGGGCCATATCTGTCGCATGTCTGATCAGATGTGGGCAAAAATCTCCACGAACCCGCGGCGGCGGCGGTAGTCCCAGATGGAGATGGCGGAACGCGTTGGACTCGCATCGTAGGGACTGGCACTAGACAGGGAATAGTGGAAAGAGGGGATAGGTCTTTGCTCTGCAGTAGGATGAAATAGGCTAAAAATAAATGCATATAAAATTTAAAGTCAGAGTTACTGAAATACTAGCGCACACAGCTTAAAAACCGTTGCCGCTAGTTCTAGAGACATGAAAGTTGCAGGATGTGTTCTTTGTGAAGTATAGGTATCCCCAAGCAAAGCAAGAGCTTTTCAAAAAATCACCCTTTAATATTGCTAGGAAACATCGTGATGAAAAGGAAACTAAATTATTTTTTTCGTACTTACTAAGGAAGCAACAACAAGCTGTGAGTGTTGGTCTAGTGGTAGACTTTTGACTGTCGAGGGTTCGGATTTTTCTTACAAAAAATGTATGTGCGCTAATTAACATTGACTCTTACGGTGTAGAAAAACATCGTGATAAAACCGAAGCTAAGTTGGCTTTAGGCGTATTGACGAGTTCTTTTTTTTGGACACGGTCGACTAAGTTGAGAGGGTGTTTCTGGATAAGCCTACAACACCCTGAATATCATTTATTAAAGTCACTAGTTTTCGCTTAAATTCAATTTTTTTTGTTTTCGTTAAAAATATCAACATTAGACAAGATATTCTTTATTATTAGATATATCCTTGTATTTTGTAATTTTGACATTTAATTTTGTGTTTTAAATTGGAATAAATAATTTTACATTATACAATATTAATTCAATACAAATTAAAGTTAAAATATTATTATACTTCATAACAAACCTACTTAAGAGTTAAACTAAAGATAAAATCAGTGATCTCCTTCGAAACAGTTCCTAAACAAAAGATAAAAACCAATACAAATTTTCTTACAAATATACATGGATGTAGAAGCAAAGCACAACTACAATAGCCCAAACATTTAGTATTTGTATTCTGTTGTTAACAGTTATGCGAGATGTCATTGTTCCCATTACAGTAGTTAGATGAACTCGATTGCCGTGTGTAGCGTTGCAAGCACAGTTGCAAGTACAGCGCTCTACTACGACCCTCTTTGGCTGCAAGTTTTAATAGCGCCACTGCACTTTTAGGTCCCAGTTAAGCTAAAGGAGGTCAGAAATATAGGAAGTGTGGTGAAGTTTACCAAATAATTTGCCATAATATGCGTTTTGTGTACAGTTTATGGTATACCCAACGGGGTTGTAGTGCCCAACCGGGTTGTAGTACCCAACCGGGTTCATGTTGTGTCTAAATATATTTCTAAATAATCTTCTAACTCATTCATTTATCAAACAAAAATTATTAGAATGAAAACATTCCAATAATAGTAATTTTCGAACTCTACCGGGGGCTGCAATTATGCAGCTGACTGTACATATATAAAACGAAGAGTAGTTGACATTTCATATCAGGCCGTGGTTATAACCAGCGATACAAGCGTTTTTGCCACATTAAGCGTTTGACCACAGATGTTATCAAACACAAAACTAACCAATTATTTAATCTATGCTACTAGTAATGAATATATATAAATCTCGTGTCACAATGTTTGTCCTCAATGGACTCCTAAACCACTTAACCGATTATAATAAAATTCGCACACCATGTGCAGTTCGATCCAACTTGAGAGATAGGATAGCTTACATCCCGATATTCCCACGGGATCGGGAGTTACGCGGGTGAAACCGCGTAGGGCAGCTAGTTATGAATATGTTTGAAGCTACTTCGGCTATGGGCATGCTCATGTCGTATCACAATAGTTGATACGGGTGATTCCCTTCGTCTCTTAAGAGATGTAGTATGTGATGTAGTTTGTTGCAAAGACCAAGAAAAGTATTTCCAACGTCTCACGATTCGTGGTCGGTTGCCACAAAAATATTATTTGACTTGCAACCGACCACGAATTCAACACCAATTTTCTTTGTATAAATAAACAGTAATCGGTCTGTAAAAAGTATTAGGCAATCAGAGTCAGTAGAAGGTATAAATCACACTTATTACATCTCTCTCTTTCTTCAATTTGTAGGGTTCCGCACCTCAAAAGTTAAAAAAAGGGACCTTTATAAAGATTACTCTCTTGTCCGTCTGTTTTTCCTGACAAAGTATGTGATAGCCATAAAGATATTCAAGAAGCTGGAAGAATAATTCAAACATCTCGAGCATTATTTCACATTAGATATTAGATAGTTTTTTTTTGTGGGTTCTGATAGCCTAATACTTACAGACCAATTTTGTTAAATAAAGAAGCCGAGCCCGTACGTATCCGTGGGAACACTTTTCGTGGTTCGTTGCAACAAGTTACATCTCATATGAGACGTAGGGAATAACCCTTTGATACAGTGTTTCGTATATTTGGCATGAGTCACAAGCCATTGTCTCTAATTAAACTAGGATCTGGTGTAGCGGTTGGAGCACTCGATGCTTCGTTTTTGGTTACAAGCCAACAGGCGTCTTGTTTAAATGATTCGCTTGTTAACTTTTATGTTTTTATTTGAAAGAAGATTACAAATAGAGCATCTGAAACTTTAATCCCGATCAGAAAATCAGTTACGCCTCTATTGGTGCCCCATTTTACATATTTATAAGCTAGTTGTTACATTGATAAAACTATTTCAACAGAACCAAATGTTCTTTCTATTATTTAGACTACAAACTGAAAATTTACTGTTAATAGTATGCAACGGTTAAACGATTTAAGCGTAAAAACGAGTTTAACATTAACTAAATTATTTATAAAATAAATAAATAAATATTGCAGGACATTCCACACATCGTGCGTTGATCTGTCAGTCAGCCAGGCATTCAGGCCAAAGCATTTTATATGTATAGATTTAATAGGTCAAGAAATATATTGCTAATAGGTTGCCTAAAAATTTTCAGTCCAGAAAGTTTTTTTTTAACTGCCTACCCAAGATGTCAACTTAACGTTTGCATATCCTGCTTCATACTTTCGATTGGTCGATTGATATGAAATTTGTCTCTTAAACAAACCAGTGAAAGGTTTAAAAGAAATATATTGTTAATTAATGATATTATTATTATGGACTGAATTTTTTTAGACAACCCATTTCCAATATGTTTATTGACCTATTTGATTTCATATAAAATACTTTTCATCCATTAAACATCTCGATCAAGGTCGTCCATAAAGGGATCTTAGGTTATAAAGGTTATAAATTTATTAATATCCAAACTCCGACCGCCCAAGTCCGCTGTAGTCTGACAACTAAAACTATTTATATTTTTCGGACCCGACTTCACTGCATTTGTGGAAAGATCTGCATTTATAATTAAATTTCGATGTCGGTTATGTTAATGAAGCGGTTGATGTTTATTTAAACGTTTTAGAGTACAGTACACAGGACTGTACTCTAAAACGTTTGTGGATGTCCATTTTAGTTTCGTTATTTATATTTTCGGCTTATTTGTGATATAAGGAATAAATTCACTATGCAAACAAGTCCTGAGTGATGCAATTTCAACTATTTTATAGATACTAAATATAACTATACTATCCTAATCTATTATCCTTCATTGTTTGTTTGTTTGAATTGAATTGACTCCAAAACTACTGGACCGATTTAAATGAAACTTAGTATGAGGATAATTTGATTTATTAGCAGTAACAAATGCTTTTTATCCCGATATTCCCACGGAATCGGAAGTAACGTGGGTGAAACCGTTATAGAAATTTGATTTTTTCTTATATTTTTACGGGATCGGGACTTACGCCATGAAACGTTGTTAGTACATAATACATAATGATATTTTATCATCATCACTACATAGTCACTACATAGTATGAAACAAAGTCGCTTGTCCCTATGTCCCTTTGCATAAATCTTTAAAACTATATACGCACCGGATTTTGATGCGGTTTTTTTAATAGATAGAGTGATTAACGAGGAAGGTTTTTAGATGTAATACATGCATAATACAGCCGTGCGAAGCCGGGGCATTTTGCTAGTGTATTATATTTTAAATACATACCTATACTTACCTAGGTGTTCCTTTTTCCATTTAATTTGAAAGTGAAGGCAAACAATCGCACCCTATATGTAAAAATGGCTGTGTCAGCTTGTTTGTCGCTCTCGTCCTATGTCGATAACATAAATAACGGCAATCTTTTATGTTGTTTGTCTGTTGCAGGCACGGGGATAGTGGTTAGTTGGCCTGTTCGATGTTTGTACCCAATGTTGCTATTTACGTGAAATGTTTTGTGAAGAGATATTAAAAAAAACAAGGAATATCTTTTAATTTTCTAAACCTTTTCAATTTCCAAAAAAAATACATCTGTGAAGTACCTACTGCACTGGGTCTTTAAACATAAAATGTTGCGTTATCTACATTATACACTATTATACTATTATACTATTATACTATTATACTATTATACTATTATACTATTATACTATTATACTATTATACTATTATACTATTATACTATTATACTATTATACTATTATACTATTATACTATTATACTATTATACTATTATACTATTATACTATTATACTATTATACTATTATACTATTATACTATTATACTATTATACTATTATACTATTATACTATTATACTATTATACTATTATACTATTATACTATTATACTATTATACTATTATACTATTATACTATTATACTATTATACTATTATACTATTATACTATTATACTATTATACTATTATACTATTATACTATTATACTATTATACTATTATACTATTATACTATTATACTATTATACTATTATACTATTATACATTTTGCCTCAAATCAAGCCTGTAATTATATTAATAATATACCTAATATAACGTCGTAATCAACCTATGCTATTTGATGAAACCCACGGCTTAGTTGGCTTAGACGTATTGATAACTTCTTTCCTCTGGACATGGTCGAATAAGCTGAGAAGGTGGTTTATGGGCTCTGGGCAAGTCTACTCTATGTAATACATGTCCAAGGCACTACAGCTGCCTAAGTAGCATAAAGTTGCTGGAATTAATTATCTTAATTAGGTGTAAATCCCAATCTTATTATTAATATATTTTTGAAAGAGCACTAAGAAATGTTTTTCCATATTTCCCGCGATTATGATCACATTAAAATGACACGTCAAAAAACAAACTTTTCATAATTAACTTGTCCATTTCCGTAATCTGTACTTAAACTTTGTCACCTCAAAAATAATCCTTCAAGAGTACTCTTATAAGAGAGTTGATTTAATTCCATCTTACCATCTCGGAGCTGTCACAGATTGATTTCCGATAGCAAATTACCCATCTAAAGAGCCGACTGAAGCTTATCTAACTTTGTTATGGAAAAATTAACTTTGTCTACGATAAGAAATTTGATTTAAATATCTTTATTACTGACAGACGTCCCTCCCAATTGAATTTTAATTTCAGTTGCGATGAAATATTAAGATTAAATTCGTGTAAAAATAACTACTGCCTTTAATAAGTAATTTTACAAACTACAAATTTAGTTTTACGAAAATTTGTGAAAAATAAGTATTTTTAATACTTAGGTAGGTACATCTGTTTAAAATAAGATTTATTTACGATATTTTTTTGGTCTTTGATAGGTTAAAAAAGTAAAGTTAGGTAGGTTATTTAGGACAATGTTATTTTTCTAATGCATATAATATTATTTTTATATTTCAAAATAATCATTTTGATTTTTTTAAATTGTAAACATTTAATACTAATCGTTATAATTAATTTTATTAAAATACTAGCTGCGCCCCGCGGTTTCACCCGCGTAAGTCCCGATCCCGTGGGAATATCGGGATAAAAAGTAGCCTATGTGTTAATCCAGGTCTCTGGCTATCTACATACCGAGTTTCAACGCAATCAGTCCAGTAGTATTTGCGTGAAGGAGTAACAAACATACATACACACACACGCACACACACACACACACAAACTTTCACATTTATAATATTAGTAGGATGAGTGTTTTCTCAGACCAGTCAAATAATTGAATTATTATTAGGTACCTACTAGCTGCGCTTACCGGTTCCACCCGCGTTTTTTTTTCATAAGAACCTTCTCCTGACCAAAACAAACACAACAAAAAAAGAATTCGCGAAATCGGTCCAGTGGTTCACACGTGATGCCTGCCGTGACCAAGGAAAATAGGGATTCAATTTTATATATACCTTATAGGTAATTAATGTCAGTAAGGACACAAAAATATACAAAAACCGTTGAATAGATTATTGCGGTATTCAACCAAGTTATTTAATCTAAATTCAGTGAAGATTTAGTAGTAGTTGAAGCCTCAGATCCACTCTCTTATCTACACAGCTCTATGAACAGAACCATTGAAAATCATCAAGTTCTAGCTTCAGTCAGTGGAACGCATTAATTTAATAGGTACGTACCTTCTTGTATCCTGTTTAACCGAGGAGTTAACATCTCACTAACTTGTTGTTCGTTCAACAAACAAACCCAACTTAATGGGTTAATATTGATGCTTGGTTTTGACGTTTCCTTGCTTAGTGACCCTTTGAGTCGGGTCCAAGTTGGGTACACGTCAAGAGGTCCCGACTCTTCAACACTACCCTCGCCTTTAACTTGGTTACTTTGAATGGCAATTTAGTTAACGTGTGAGAAAACTTGGTTGTGGTTAATTAATGTCTTTGGATTGAGGGACTTCCTAGAAGATTCAGGATTTCGGTGTTGAAAGTAAGATATTCAAGGTTATTGACATAGATACAGTGGAATGATTTTGGGTACATAACAAATTATTTAAAGGTTTACTTAGTTTATTATAGACCAAGATCCCGCCTACTGCCAAACCTTCGTGATTTTATAAAAGCTGAGAATTACCAGCGCATGACTCAACACAGTTATGAACTATGTGCAATTATGAAGTTCAGACCATAGTGGCTCAGAGGGTTAGCAGGTAGCAAAGCCAAGAATCAAAATTGTAAATTTTGCAAATTGCCTATATTTATGTTATTTGGGTAACTAGCAAAAATCAGACAGTTTTAATAGTTCCAACACTTTCCAGAACACCGAAAGATGTTCCACAAAGACGTAGGTATAACTATAAAATAAGCTATTTACTTTAATTTGCCATACTATGTTTGTTTCCAGGAATTAATCGATAGCAATATTGTCACGATGTGCCATATCGTCGCAACAGCTCCTTTCTTTTAAATTCTAAATAAATAATTAATATTCCTTTTGATGAACTTATAAACTAATAAAGCTTTAATTTTACACGAAATTAGGTCATTTTGAAACTGCTAGCGACCTCTCTCATCTAAGGGACTAACTACTTGAATCGGTTCTGGCGAAATAACGCCGTTCCGCACCGTCAGATGGAGCTAATTACGACCACAAAATCGATTTAATTTCTTCACTAAAACAATTTAGTAATTGTTTTAACTAACTAAATCTAACTTAATACATTTAAACCATTAATAGAAACAATAAATCAATAAATAAAACCTAGAATTTAACATTATATTTTATCTGTGGCTCATCTGTCAAATGACGTACTTCCGAGGTGACATACATGTAGCTCCACCCGGTTTTGCTCTTCTCATTTTTTCCTTGCGAATGGCGGAGAGCTTTCGCAACTTATAAAGCTTGGAAATTATTAATTCTAATCTAATCGTGAGCCGATCTCATCTAAATAGTGCTTTAATTTATTCCCTATTATCAGGTAAGTGGTTTCATCAACAAAAAACTAAAATATTTACAAAATATCGCAGTTACAGTAATTCGTGAGACGTACCTCGTGGTCACGCTCTGCCCTTTTTAGGTCTGCCTTGTTTCTCAAAATGGTAAACCCTTTTCTTATAACTAAATGAAACCTAGTCTTAAATGTGCATGCGCAGTTTACAATAAATAATTGTACTTATTGATATTATGTGACACGTTCGCATCTTAACTTAAAAATAACCAAATACACACACCCTGTTTGTACCGGTGTACTAAAGGAACGCTTTCCCTTTAAGGTTATCTACCTAATGTAATATTATTTCTCTTAATTTAACTCATAAATTATTAGATTTTAAGTTCTAAGTAACTCTGTTTTAACATGTTGCCTGAATTTGTTGTGAAAGCCACCGACCAAGGAACGCATTTAGTATTGTCAGAGAAGACTTAATCTTGAACGGTCGATGACTTTCATAACGGGCATTTTGGACACCTGTTGACCCCTAATACTGGAACTTCCAGGGAATTATCGTCGGGTTTACAGCGCCCCTACTCCTTGGAGAAGCTTCCGGGGCTACACCCGAAGACACCGGTCCGTCATGACACCGAGGAGCCGATTCCGGTCTGGGACCGCTTGGCGTAGACCGGCGTCTTGACGCACTTTGATGAAGAGATGCCATACCTTGTCCCGGACGCTACACGACCTGTTCCCTTGAGCTAAGTCTTCTTCATGAAACCCAACAACCGGTAACTCGCAGAGAGAGAGAGAGAGAGAGAGAGAGAGAGAGAGATAGGGAGATAGAGAGCTTTGTGTCCTACACTAGCTCGGTTCTAACCCCGCTGAAACCGACCCTCTAAAGGAAAAAGTCCCATGTCCTTATTCTAGCCTCAACGTTAAACACTAAACTCAAATACTTATATTCCACGTCTAAAAAAACTTAATTCTAACTTAACCTAACTTAATTCTAACTTAACCTAACTTAAATATTAACTTAACTTGTAGCTTAGTTCTTAATAATCTTAAAAATAAATCTTGTAGCTTAGTTTCTTCATAAATATTATGTACTATTCTAATCGTCTCGCTTATCATTTTTCCGCCCCAACGATTAGCATAGCGACAATATATAAACGATATTTTTTTGTAAATTTTGCTGGTTCGATTCTTGGCTTTGTTACCTGATAACTCACCAATGCACTATATGGTCTAAAATTTATAATAGCACATCGTTTATAACTGTGCTGAAGGTATGCGCTGATTGATTCACAGCTTTCATAAAATTACAAAGTTCTAGCGGTAGGCGGGATCTTTCTCTATTTGAGACATACTTACACCAATCGATAGAAGATATCGAGACGAACAAATCATAGGCACATCAGCCTGCCTAGCATGACGACCAAAACACGATACAATAAAGCGATATAACTACATCAACTCTCAAAATATGATAGATAAAGCCGCCATGTTGAATTTTTATCATAATTTTTATCGCAATTTATAATAAAAATTCAACATTTCGGCTTTATCTATCATATTTTGAGAGTTGATGTAGTTATATCGCTTTATCGTATCGTGTTTTGGTCTTCATGCTAGGCAGGCTGGAACGAAATTGCTATAAATTTTCTTCATTTACTTTTAAAACTGGTGTGCCCTTTAATCGAAGAAAGGTTTCTATTTCTGCAGTGAAACAAATGGACCCGATAAAGATAAGGTCGGAAGGTTCTAAAGTTATTCATTAGAACCTGCCTCACTTCAACCTATTGTATTTTATTGGATCTAAGGTCTTTCACTAAACTTGTAACTTATAATGCAAGGATTTCACGATTTTACTTAACGTTTTTTTCGACGTGATAACGTCTTATTAATCGAATTATACACCAGCATTCAAAAAGTGTGACGTCATGCGTGGTTAAAAAGTGTGACGTCATGCGTCATGTTCCCATATCATGACGGCGTCACGGTAAATGTCGCGCGTCTCGTGTTTGTTTTAGCACGCGTCTTGTTGTTTTTTTTTTATATTGTTTAATAATAATAATATCGCTCATCCAGACGAGTGACGAAAAGAAGACTTATATAAAGGAAAAAAATACTAAAAAAATAATATAAAAAAAAACAAAAATTATACAAAGGAAAAACAAAAAAAAATATCTCAAATTTTCAACTTTTTCTTATGACATTATCACGTAAAATTATCGTCCGTAAACCGACTTTACAGACAACCTTTTTTTTATTGTATACAAGTTTCTGAATTTTCATCACTTTCGTCTTTCAAAATGCAATCACTGTCCAAAATTTCCTCATGGGCTCCTCATAAAGGATACACAAGAGATGATATGAACCGGACAAAATAATCACCATAATCTCCTTTTACGACATCTAAGGAAAAAATATGTTGTTATACTCTTATTTGACCAAGCGGCAAAGCTAAAGATATACCTATCTACCAGATGTGTTAAATATATTATCCCCAAAAGCCGTAGATGCTTGGCGAACTTTCTTTTACATCACTATCACTACATAGTATAAAACAAAGTCGCTTTCTCTGTCCCTATTTCCCTTTAACCGCTTAAATCTTTAAAACTACGCAACGGATTTTGATGCGGTTTTTTTAATAGATAGAGTGATTCAAGAGGAAGTTTTATATGTATAATACATGCATAATATAGCCGTGGGAAGCCGGGGCGGGTCGCTAGTCTTATATAATTTCTTTTTTTAGTGTGGAGAGAATGGTGCCCAATACTGGGATAAATAGGTTGATTAAAAATAATAGTACTAGTGATTTGTTTTCTTTAAATAACTTTAGTTTTAGGTGTTTACAAAGATCTTTTATATATTTACTTTTAAAATTAATGGTTATTTATACTTCTCCTACCTACCTACTTACTTCTACCTACTTACTGGGCCCCGTTTTAATGATAAGTATGGGATTCAGTCACCTGAATCCCATACTTATCATTAAACGGTTTTCAGGTTCTACTTCACAGTAGAACCTGAAAACTCCAATCCCTATCCTCCGCGCGCCGCGAAATGGCCATTTTAACTGTTTTATGTAATTAAAAGACTCACATCTATTTTAGTGAAAAACCATCTGTACTACCTTATGGGATTTGATGTTAAGTTTATGAAAATATAAATTTTATACAGGTTTTTTCTTTACAATCGCCGTAAAATTGAAAAAGCTCAATAACTTGACGATTTTTTTTAGGATTTTCACGAGTTTTTTCTATCGAGGCAAAACACTCTTATTGTGTTTCGAAGTGTATGATAATACAAAGCATTTTTTTCACCTTTACAACAGTAGGAATAACGTTCTATGGATTTGAGTGGTTGATACCCAAAAACTGTTTCTAAGACACCTCTATCGCGCTTCTGCTCATACCACTTCGCCTTAAAAGCATTTGAGTTAGTTCAGAGTTCAAGCTATCAACATACCGTAAATTTCATCTCAATTGTTTCAGTAGCGTAAACAAACATACTAAAACACTCGGTCATACCGATCTGACCAAATCAATAAAACTGAATCAAAACGAGCTTCTACAATTTCGAAATGTTTTAATATAATAATAATCGCTTAACAGGATGAAAGTATTTTATTATTAAAAAACCATCAATAAGTATGAAAATCAATCTATACGACTTTTCATAAGGTTTATAAATATTAACTTCGATTATGTAGGTTACTGATAGACTTTATGAGTATTGAACGATAAAATACATTTTCATTACTCATACTCCGAAAGTAGGTCTAAAGATGCCTGAAGAGCGTGTAGAAAATAAAACTTTCAGCCCTAGGGAAAATCGCTTTCACTGACAGCTGTCATGTCAAATTATGGCTTCGCACGGCTTGTGCAATGTGCATGTAGCCAGTATCCGTATCATTACGCATTAGGAACTTCAAAAACCTAACCTCCTTGCTTTAAGTAACACCAAAGAATAACACTACATGTATATAACGTCTTTTTAACTCATTAACTCATTATTAAAAATTTATTCGGTAAGTACCGCCGTATTTAAGTATTGAATACAAATAGCAGAAACCTAAAAAACACTACATAATGTATTACCTATGGTAGTATGGACACATGAGTACCTACTCATGTGGTATGGAGTCTCATAGTCTCATTCACTCTCGTTGTTAGGAAGAATTTTATGTATTATTCGTAATGAAAAGCACAGTGTTTACCTCGGGTGAAAGACTCATTAAGTCCCTCGAACTATTAGCGCCCTCGCTACGCTCGGGCGCCAAACTCCGGCTCGGGACTTGTAATGAGTGACTTTCACACCTAGGATAAAAATGTACTATTAATTTGCGTATCGAAGCAGCTGTCAAGTTATGATTTTTTTATTGACTTAATAATATAAACTTGAGAGTGAGTAAATATTTGAATTTCGTTACGTTTCGACACTAAAATAAATATTTTTACAGATTATTGGAAACAACCCGGCACTTATAAATATAGTATTTGAAATGCTAATAAAATATATCATTAAGAAGGATAATATATATTTAACTCAAGAATAAATTCTACTTTCATTCCAAAAAGCTTATTTAGGTACTAGTAATATTATTTTTTTAATCGTAAACTTTATTTTTTTCATTTTCTATCAAGATGCTTTGTAATGCCAAAAAATTTCAATATTATATTTTTTGACGTACGTAAATTTGCTTTTTCAATTCTGAATTCTGCCTTTCAATTTGAAATAAATGTTTAGATCAAATACAAATGTTTTTGAAGTAAAAATATTTGTATACCTGTGTAATTTTATTTAGAAATAGTTGTCAATTCATCATGTGGCGCAGGGAATCTTAAACTTATTTCGTCTACTGCCCACTTTGAGAATAAATTATTTTTTATCGCCCCCATTTTTTCACCTACTTAAAAACAGCTATAACATAAAATTAAATTAATTATTGTGAGCTATATTAGCGGAGATTAAACATTAATTCTAAACAAGACTTTCACTATAACCAGCAAGAGTTAAGGTGAAAGGGTACCTACGCTCTCTCCATACAAACGTAGTCGACTGTTTCCTCCCTGGATAATGACACTAGCACAAATATTTTTGTGCCATAAAACCTATAACTGTCATGACTATGCCCCTATTATTTGTTTTTTTTTTTTCATTTTCTAATTATCATAGAAATTAAGATTAAAAAAAAATAATAAAAAAAAATAGGCGCATGGTCATGGCAGTTATAATTTTTATGCACCAAAACAACACAAGGCGTCCACTTTAGGAGAGGCTTATGTAGAGTACAGAAATAAGTACTTTTTCTATTTCTATTCGTAGGTACATAAAACTTGCAGATGTAAATTCTCGTCCCTGTAACTCACATTCTCGATTGAGGTAATTGAAAGCTTAAAGGAATTTATTTTCAATTTCCTATGATATCAAGATTTCTCTGTATGACGTATTTCATATCCACAATCGACCCTATGGGGACCGGTAAAAAGATTGCAAACATTGAATCAATTGCCGCTGGTTTTTCTTTCTAGCAACTCTTTCATATGTCAGATTACGGCGACCTAAGCATATAAATAACTCCTTCTTTGTGCCCTTATCCCAAATTATTTGAGGTCGGCGCAATATGTCTTATTCTTCCATTCACTTTTATTAGTCATCATCTCATCGTTTACATTCATCTCTCTCATGTCTTATGTCACGCAGTGCATTCATCTTTACTTAGTTCGTCCTCTTCCTCTCCATTCCCTTATGTTCATATTCATAACTCTACGAGTCACATGTGTCTTATATAAAAAAACCTTATTCATATAAAATTTAAAACCTTCTATTGAAAAGTGGGTTAAAACTTAAGATTACCCATTTCACACTCACTAAAGGTAGGTAAGTATTTACCTTACCTCCCATATTTCACACTACCCACATAGTGGGGTTAAGCCAATTATCCCCTTATTTATACAGCCAAATTCCATTCATATACCAAAGTGTAAGTCATCAATTTTGACATGTTGTATAGGCGGTATGGAAGCTCTATTATTGGTTTAGCCTACTTTGATTTTTTCATTGTAAGCACGTTGTAAGCTCAATATTAATGGATGATTATATATGAATATTTTAGTAGGTAGGTATAGTGGTTGTAATTGAGTATTGATTTTGTAAGTTCTAATTTGGACTAGAAACTGGCTTCGTTATTGAAAGAAAACCATTTTGTAACTTAAGCTACGAGTACAATATTCAAACAATCCGTAGGCTAATAAGAGTTGTTGTATTTCTTAGCAATAGCGAAATATCCCGTACAGCTGTGCTTTTCGGCTCATAATACAATTTTCTTAACTGCGCCCTAGTATCGTGCTATGCTGCTAATGCTCCTTTATACTCTCAAATTACTGCGAAGGAAATTGGGAATTGAAAAACTCAACTTTAACTATTAGATAAGTACAAAGTTTCATACAAAAATATATCAACTATAAAACAATAGCAACTATTCACCCTGACAAAGTACCGCTTTCGTATCCTTATGGATTGCAAATTAAATAATAAATAAATAACAAATAAAAGTTGACGCACGTGACGCACGTTTTCTTTTTCTTTTTGACGTCTCAGGACGTGGCTTTTGAACTGTTTTTATCGGATTAACACTAGGTATTTTTGAAAAAGTTCTAAACTTTAACGCTGCCAATGGTTTATGTTTTCGAGAATATATTTAGTTATATATGCCCTTTATGCAAAGATATTATATTTATTTCTTTGCAAAAGGACAAGACGTGGGTCAATGAAATTAGAATTTTTCAATCTTGCCCTGACCATATTTTGGGCTGAATTTAACCTAAAAGATAATATGTCAAATTCTTGAACCTCAAGTTTGACAGTAAAGTTTAGGCAGTATCATAATTTAAATCAGTGTCTGTTTAAATATTAATTGATTGGCATACTTTATTTGTATGTTTGGATCACCTACTTATAGACTACACTTTTTAATTTACCAATCATCTATATTTTCGCTTGTTGGCAAAACGGTAAACATTTAAAGAATTATTAAAAAGTCGGCTTATTAGGAAGAGATAGTACATTTTTTTTAAAGTTAAGGTATTAATGTTAAAGTCATCATCATCATCCGAGCGATGTTCCCGGTTGCATCCCTCTCAGGAGCCCGAGGTCCGCTTTCCTACTTTTACGCCTCCACTCAAGGCCCGCATATCACCCTTTACGACGTCAAGCCAGCACTTCTTGGGTCGCCGGTTCCGGCGGAGGCGCCATGGCAAGACATTTGTTCCCCACGTAACTAACCGGTTTTCGCAAGACGTGACCGAGGAGGCGTCGAAGAAGAAGGTATTAATGTTAAGGTATTTAGGTACTATTGGTAAGTGTTTTGGAATAGTGAAAAGTCGACATTAAGTATCATAATTGAACACAAATTATGAATGCTCTAAGATTGAGAGGTTATGTAAGTTTCAAAGTAAGTCGAAGTAAATATTTAGTACAGCTGCAGCGACCTTACCTAGTTTATTGGTGTTAATAAATGCACTTGATATTTAGTAAGAAATTTATTGTTTTTGTCGCACCTGTGGCGAAAGCTCATAAACTTTGTTATGTTCCGTCGGTGTGCGTCGATACAGTTTACTGTAACCCTCAACACCTTTTACTGGATTTATTAAATTCACTAATTTTCTCTGTGGTTTGTTAGGTAAAGTAGAATTTCTTGTCAAATATAACAAAATTTTCGGGATTTTTGAGAGGAATCTAATTAAAACTGCTAAGTTTTAGCTTAACGTAAAGTTCGATACTTTTGGGTTTATTTATAACGTTAGCTTTCTACACCCTGCAATCACTTAAGTTCTGAAAACAGTCACAATTACCAATTAGCTGAACCCCACGTGACCTAGAGCGCACTCGCAATTCTGTTAGGTTGTAAAGTAATGTTACCTGATTTTGTTTTTTTAAGCAATACTCTATACGTAGTAATTATTAGGTCATGGCACAAGTAGATGGATCCCTGAAGCACACTGTATATAGGAAACCAACGCACACTGACAAGTACCTCAACGCTTCTTCGCACCATCATCCGCGCCACCTTCTTTCTGTGGAGACTTCTCTAATTAACAGGGCTCACGCGTTGTGTGATCCGGAGTTTTTAGACGAAGAACTGACCCACGTGCAGGGGGTGCTCAGGAGAAATGGATACAGAGCTAGGAGGACACGCTCTTTCCGAAGGAGTAGGGAGAAACGTCCAGACGTCCCAAGGCAACCGGCATTTTTACCGTATATCAGGGGGGTAACGGATAAAATTGGTTCAATTTTGAAATCATTTTCGATAAATACCGTGTACGCCCCTATGTCAAAGATGTCACAGCAGGTGGGATCACCGAAGGACATCATTCCTTACCAGACACCAGGCGTCTATAAAGTTGACTGCAGCTGTGGTAGTTCGTACATCGGGCAAACGAAGCGAACGATCGCTGAACGGGTGAAGGAACACATCGCCGCGGTCAAGAATCGCCAGGTGGAGAAGTCAGCGATTGCCGAGCATTTATTGTTATCAGGACCAAACCACTGGATTGAGTTGCATGCACCGCGTGTCCTTTCCAATGAACGACATTACTACCCTAGAATTGTACGTGAAGCGGTTGAAATTAAGAAACATGTCAATTTCAACCGGGAAAGTGGATACAAGCTCTCATCTACGTGGAATCCAGTGATAAAAATGTGCAAGTGTCGCGAGATATCTCCGGATATATCTTCGGATATAGTGAGTGTAGTGTGCCGCGGCCCTTATGACTGTTGACAAAACTGTTTATAAAATCGAGTGTCGGTACTCGACCTACCCTCGGTTACTACCCTCAACTATCAACATGAGAGGACAACGCTCGCCGCTGCTCCAGTCTCCTCGCGACCATGACTATTGTAACATAGTCGAAACGTCGAGGTAAGAGAAATAAAAAACAAAAAATACGCGATTAAGACCCGGGAAAATAATTACTATGAATACAAATCGTGTGAGTTTAAAAAGTTTAATACTCTATACGATATAAAAAAATAACAAAATAGGTAAATACAATATTTTTTACAGATATGCGAATCGCGGTATTGGTAATGTGACTGTACAAAGTGATACGTTAGTTAGTACACTAAAGTTGAATTGCACAGAAAAATATAAACAGACTAGCTGTCCCGGCAAACGTTGTTTTGCCTTAAACGAAAAAAAATATTAGGGAAAAATAGAGATTGACCAACTGTTAAATTGTCAAACTGATTAAATAATATTAACCTGGTGGTTATTGAAATATATTTAAATTTTTGAGCACCCGTTTAATGCTTTTAGCTAGAATTTAGCTAAATTTGTAAGCCGGCTTAAGGTGAAAGGGTACCGCGCGGCGCTCTCTTCACGTAGTCGACTGTTTCCTCCCTGGAAAACGACACTAGCACAAATATTAAATATATTTTTATGACATAAAACCTGTAACTGCCATGACTTTGCCCCCTATGTCTTGGTTTTTTTCTTTTTCTAATTATCATAGAAATTAATATTTATAAAACAAAAAAAAACATAGGGGCATGGTCAATATGGTCATGGCAGCTATAAGTTTTATGCAACAAAAATATTTGCTCTAGTGTCATTATCCAGGGAGGAAACAGTCGACTACGTTTGTATGGAGAGAGCGTCAGTACCATTTCCTCTTAAGTAGATTTGCTATTTTTTGCTAAGCCACCCTCAAATCCTCTAACCACATCCTTTACAAATGCTCGTATTTCAAGTTCGAGTACTCTAGGACTTACGATCACGCAATTAAAACTTCCTCGCTATGGTTGTTAGTGAAATTCGGACCTTTTTGTATTGCTCCTAACAATTGTAAGGTAAACAAAGAGTCTTGGGACAATGGAACTTACTTTGAAACTGTATTTAGTGCAGATTTCCACTGGACTTGCCGTTGGAAGACTGCAAAATACATCCGTTGAATAAAAACTAACTTTAAAAGGTTACCTTATTGAAAAGTCTTGTTTGTTTCTTAAGAAAAAGTAAACTAGTGGGTAATTTTTTGTTCAGAAGTTCCTAGATAGTGTTTTTTAATTTATGTACCTACCTACTTACTTTTTATTGAACAATATTATGATTTATGATGTAACTGTAGATAGATAACTTTATTTTTATCAACACAGGAAATAACATAAAACAGGCTATATTATACAAAGTAAAGTAATAGCTAGAAAGTATTATTTTATAACCGATTAAAATTATGTAAACGTCAACTGACCCCGTCGGATAAGTACTCGTAGGGTCAGTCAACCAAATTTTACCTTAATATAAAATAGAAAGAGATGGCAGGCCTTTGCTCAGCAGGTGGGACAAACTAGGCTAGTTGAAACAATAGTGGTGAGAAAATTGTAAAGATAGGTAATAGTACATTGTTACCCTAGGTGTCAAAGTCACTCATTAAAAGTCCCGAGACGGAGTTTGGCGCCCGAGTGTAGCGAGGTCGCTAATAGTTCGAGGGACTTAATGAGTCTTTCACCCGAGGTAAACACTGTGCTTCATTACGAATAATACATAAAATTCTTCCTAACAACGAGAGTGAATGAGACTATGTGACTCCACATGAGTAGGTACTCATGTGTCCATACTACCTGATCCTCTTACAAGGTTGGGACCAAAGAGGTTATACATTATGTAGTGTTTTTGTAGGTTTCTGTTATTTGTATTCAATACTTAAATACGGCGGTACTTACCGAATAAATTTTTATTAATGAGTTAATCCAACACTGGGAAATGACGCGAAGTCCGTAGATTTAACTTTCAGTTTTGTAACACGGTTTGTCTAGAAAATGTTATTTACACAAAATACACAATCATAAATGAAAAACCAGATTAAACTTAACACAAAAACATAATAAAATAACAAAAAATAGTACTAATTAAAACGTTTAAAATAATTTGGAAATGCTAGCATTTCCCACCATTTTTTTTTTACTCAAGGTACGACACTATCGGTCGCATAAAGCCACATCAGCAACATCGACAGGGCGCGGGCGGCGCGGCATGGTCATAGGTCGCTTTGACCATTTTCGTCTTTACATCTTGAACTAAATATACCTACTTGAATTAGATTACTGAGAAAAAAAGTTACTAAGTACTAAACTCTGGCAGTATGCATGTGCCAAGCCATAATTATTATTCTTCGGTGTAAAAAAAAAAGCAAGGAAGTTAGGTTTTTGAAGTTCCTAATGCGTAATGATACTGATACTGGCTACATGCAGATTGCACAAGCCGTGCGAAGCCATAATTTGACATGACAGCTGTCAGTGAAAGCAAAAATCCCTAGGGCTGGAAATTTTATTTTCAATACGCTTCTCAGGCACCTTCAGACCTACTTTCCGAGTATGAGTAATGAAAAAGTATTTTCTGTTCAAAATCACCGCTCCGGATCGTTCTTGGTGCAAAGGTTAGCCGTCGCCATACAAAGAGGTAACGCGGCCAGTATTCTCGGCTCCTTTGCACCGGGTGCGGTCAGGGGCGGTTTATTTGAATGACCTTAATTTTTATTTTAAATTATGTAAAAAATATTGTATTATTAAATAATAATCTAATAAAAAATATTATTGTTCAAAATCAACATCAACATAAAATATAAAAGCGTGTTATAAATGGTTTAGCACGGTTAGTGCATAGGTACGACCAGGTGGCAAGTAGGTAGGTATCTAATGTTTTTGAGTAATTTCTCAGAAATTAAGATAAAACTTAGTTAGTTACATACAAGTCGACCTGATAAAGGCGTGTTAATAAACGATCGTGATCCTATATGACGTTACCAATAAAGCGTAGATTTTTTACGACTTAAATTAGAAAAGTGTGTCATTAATTTTAGTTTAGGAAAAATTACAACAAGGGTATTAACATGAGTTCAATATTCAGTATTCGTAAGCGACGTGAGATGAACTCCCGACCGAGAGTTTATCATCGCCCCGTCACTCTACAGTTATTTATGGACCAGTAAACTTGGAAATATATTTTCCTCGTCGGCGGCCGCGTCCATTTCAGGTTAAGCCCCTTGGGCCAGGACACTAGACGAGTCGAGTGTCATAAATTTGAAAACTGTTTCGCGAAAGCGAAAAAATGAAGCAAATATTTGACGTTCGCTTGATCTCCGATACACACGGGCGGCCTATGCTGGGTTTACGATGTTTACCTATAACTTAAATTTTATTATGAAAGCAAAAATTGATTACGTGGTAAAAATATTAATATCATATATTGTTTTTTAGTGATAACGTCTAATAAATTGATGGAACACCTGCATTCACAAAAAAGTGTCACGGTAATATTGTGTGACCACGACGCATCCGTTCCCGTTAGGAAACAGAGTATTTAATTATAATATCGCTCATCTGGGCTTGTGTTATAGTGACGAGTGACAAATAGAAGACTGAAGTAACTGACTGACTTACTGTGATTTATATTAAAAAAAAAACTATAAAGGAATAATAAAAATAAAATCTAAATTTTTCATCGTTTTCTTATGACGTTTTCACGTAAAATTATCGTCCGAAACCGACTTTACAGACAACCATTTTTTAATTTTGAATACTTATGGTCATTGAATTTGATCATGACAAATACAACGGTTCGCACAGTAGGTACCAAGTAACGTGTTTTACCTATTTGTCATTTATAGGAAACTAGCGACCCGCCCCGGCTTCGCACGGCTATATTATGCATGTATCATACATATAAACCTTCCTCTTGAATCACTCTATCAAGTAAAAAAAACCGCATCAAAATCCGTTGCGTAGTTTTATAGATCTAAGCATACAAAGGGACATAGGGACATAGGGATATTATAGGGACGGCGAAAACTGACTTTATTTATACTAGCGACCCGCCCCGGCTTCGCACGGCTATATTATGCATGTATCATACATATAAACCTTCCTCTTGAATCACTCTATCTATTAAAAAAAACCGCATCAAAATCCGTTGCGTAGTTTTAAAGATCTAAGCATACATAGGGATATAGGGACAGAGAAAGCGACTTTGTTTTATACTATGTAGTGATAGTGAAGTGATTATGTAGTGATAGTGATAAGTTAATTATAATTATTATTTAATAGGTAAGTGATTACTTATTACAATTTTCTCTATAGGTAAGTAATGTAGGATTGGTCGAGGGAATGATGGCGGGAGTACTAAAATAATTTTAACGACACTTTGATTACTTTTATCGCACGTTCTCGCTTCAGTTGTCACGTTTTCAAACCATTAGTTTTATGCGAATTACTACTGAGGAATTGCTTATTTATTATCAGTGTTTTATGAAGAAAACAATTTATCTCGAACGATTTCTATTAAGCCTACTTACGTTAAATTGCATTCAGTGAAGTGAAATATTTTTGAAGTGAAAACTTCTTATGGCGCGTTGGGCACTTTTGTGGGTGAGCATTTTCAACCGATCTCGCGACAGATTTTGACGCGACAGATTTTGACGCGACAGATGAGATTTTATTTGTGTTAGTCTTTTTGTTTAACTTATACTGCCATGTATTACACAAATTGAGAAACTTAGTTTCTAGAAAGACCGCTATTCGAATGTAGATGGCGCTGATTTAAATTTTTTACTGCCATCTAGCGAATAAAAAATAAACTATATTTGTTTAAGTGAGTGCTAATAGATGGCAGTAGCAGATCGTTTCAAGAAATATTCTATGAGAAATAACAAGTTTATTGTTTTCACTTCTGCCTGCACTCCCGGAGTGCGCTGTTTTTTTTAAACGATGATCAGGCTGGTACAATTTTTTATACATAATAAAGTCCTTACAAGACTCTGACCGCAGTTGAAGCGTAAAATAAGCATAGACATAGATAGGTAATGCTGTTTAGGTTGACTTGCACAACAAAAATTAAAAGCATTTAAGATCTTAAACACGATTAACCAACTGCCAAAGGGTCAAACTGATTAAATCAAACTTGTGGTTATTGAAACATAATTTGATTTTAGATTACCCGTTAAATGCATTTAGATATAATTAAGCTAAATATGTTTAAGCATAATGTGATGCAAGCCCTAAATCTAAGAAAAGTTAAAAGCAGGTTTGTAGAATTCAAAGGTAAGCTGCAGTTAGCCAAGCTCCCAAATTCTTAGGCCCGTATTAATAAATCGCTCTCAATATCGATCTTGAGTGCGTATCAATCGAGTGAGTCTTGAGATGTGATCACTATCTTAAGTTAGGCGTTAATTAATAGATAAAACTCAAGTTTTAACCAGGCTGATATCGCTCTTGAGATTTGAGACTGATCTTGAATGACAGTAACGCTTTGTTCTTACCTTGAATGATATGTTCTTACCCTATGGTAGGTAGTGTCGTCATATTTTGCTGTCAACTTCTTTTTAATGTAAAAATATTTAAAAAATGTAAGATTTGTATGACCCGCAATCAGACTTGAGTTCACGAAACTACATCTTGAGACATATCTTGAGAGCTGAGTTTGATTTATTAATACAGTATGACTCAAGTGATACGTCGCTCTTTAATCGCGTCTTAAGATAGGTTTATTAATCAGCGCAACAACTCAAGAGCAAACTCAAGATTGAAATCGATATTGAGTTCGGTTTATTAATACGGACCTTAGTCTATTTATAGGAATTTACTTTCTAATTTCTTCATATTAAAGAAAGTTTAGTTGCACAAATTGTCACTGCAGATATTACCTACTGATGTAATTGTATCTAATAGACAAAGTGCGAAATGCCTTTGCTACCACCAACTTAATTGCTACACCACGACACTATGAATGCGAGGTATGCCTTGACACTTCGAGGTGGAATATCATCAGAGTAATTGAGTTTGGTTCAGATGTCTGTGGAAGACTGCAGACATCTTGAGCATTGAGTTGAGTACTGCAGGTACAGTCGGCTGCATAACTGCAGCCCCCGGTAGAGTTCAAAAATTACTATTATTTCCATGTTTTCATTCTAATATTTTTGTTTGATAAATTCATTAGTTAAGAGACTATAAACTTCAACTAAAGCAGGTGCCCAGAATCTTGCTAATGTTGGAAACATTCTTATAACAGCCGTTTTGGAGCTCTACGGTGGGTCTGCAATTATGCAGCCGACCGTACGTTCTAGAGAAACACTGTTTTAATTTTGACTCTAGACGTTTGTGTGGCAAAATTGTATAAATAAGCGAAGGAAAAGAGAAATAACACTGCATATTCTTAGAAACATAGCCACATAGGTAGAATCTTGGTCAATCGAATAATTAGTTGTCCAATTATTTAATAAATTACAACAAATAACAAATTATAACAAACTAGCGACCCGCCCCGGCTTCGCACGGCTGTATTATGCGTGTAATATATCTAAAAACCTTCATCGTTAATCACTCTATCTATTTAAAAAAACCGCATCAAAATCCGTTGCGTAGTTTTAAAGATCTAAGCATACAAAAAGACATAGCGATGGCGAAAAGTGACTTTATTTTATACTATGTAGTGGTGATAGTGATTATTTCTTTGTGTGTTTAATATGTTTTTTATTTAAAGTTATATATTTTAATATTTTTATTACATTCTTCTCCTTATATTCCTACCATTACCAACAAGTCCAACAACCCCTTCCCTTTAATTCTGGTCTATTCAAAGGTTATCTGAAACAAATTTATTTTTGCGATAAGGTTGCCAATTGTGCCATATTGTGATAACTTTCTTATGCTAGCATTAAGTTTGACTTGCATAACAAAAAACTGGTTGCCTGTAAAGTCGGTATACGGGCGAAAGTTTTACGTGACAACAACTGTGCTCGAGTGGAAGGGACGCGTGCCTTTCACTTTTTATGTCTGTCTCTCTCGCTCTTAGGTGGGCTAACCATGCCCGCGTGCCTCTCACTCGCTCTCATTGTGAGCGCATAACGTCAGCGGAGCGTAACGCAGTTTCTTGAAGTGTCACCCGGCAAACCAATTTATAAGACGTTGTCACGTCAAAAACAAATTAGTTTAAGATCTTAAACATGATTAAATAACTGTCATACTTACTTGATTAAATAATAACAATGTTGTGTTTATTTAAATTTATTTTAATTTTATACCCGTTAAATACAACTAAAATTAAGCTATATATGTTTAAATCATGCAAGCTGCTCGTAAGTTTTTTTATTACATTATTTATCTATCTATCTATCATATACAGGGTGAATTTTTTATGTGGGCCTTCAGGGCTATATCCTAAACTATGAGAGATAGCGAAAAATGCTGAAAGGAGTGGCGTGCCCGATTTTGACAAAAACAAAAACTGCATCATTAGATTTTTGAAAAACTCATTACCCTAGCCAGGAATCGAACCTGTTGATTTTACAAAAAAATAATCATCCTATATTTTTATACCAATCGATGGTGTTGCTGATAGAGATTAATTTCTGGAAACAAATATGGGATGGTAAATTTAAAGAAATAGCTCATTTTGGTATTTTTCTACAATTTTCATGTCTCCGTCTTTGGCAAAATAATAGCGCATGAGACATTGAGAGGAAGTAATAATTTTCTAAATGTTATTAATATGTTCTAGATTCTCTACATTACATAAAATTTGTAAAAACAGATTATATTTTTTGTGCAGCAGTTTGTTACATCATAAGCTATACTTTCTCAGTACATTTTTTCAGGGATAGTAGTATGAAAATTACAGAAGACTGCAAAATTTGCTGTTTCCTTTGGTTTGCCATACTATCTTTGTTTCCAAGGATTGATCTCTATCAGCAAGACTATCGATTGGTATAAAAATATAGGATGATTATTTTTTTGCAAAATCATCAGGTTCGATTCCTGGCTAGGGTAATGAGTTTTTCAAAAATTTAATGATGCAGTTTTTGTTTTTGTCAAAATCGGGCACGCAACTCCTTTCAGCATTTTTCGCTATCTCTTATAGTTTAGGATAAGCCCTGAAGGCCCACATAAAAAATTCACCCTGTATATTACGTTTTGTTAACAAACTTTCAGTACAAAAGGAAAATAAGTAAAATCTAGATCCTAACTTTGACCACCAGGATATTAATCAAGCCAGGCGAGTACCTAGTCTGGGATATGATTTATGAAGTTTATTTTTATCTAAGCAATCGATACAGTTGGCCGGGGCACGTCAAATGAACCATTTATCATGGTTATCTCACCAGCCCATATTGTCTGCGGTGCATTCGACTACGTATTTATTTGAAAAAGAAAAAATAATGGAAGATAATGGATTAAGTTTGGCGATGAATCGCTAAATATTATAGTGATTGATTTTTCCTAGCATGTACAGTAGGCAACAAAATTATAGTTTCACCGTAGAGCTTAAAATTACTTTGTTTATTGTAATGTATTCCTTCTAATAATGATTTGAAAGACTTTGAACTTCTTCTAAAGCAGGACCTAAAAATCTTGCTTGAGTTGAAAACCTTCTAATAATAGCAGATTTGGAACTCTACAGTGCACTCTTGTTGCCAGATTTCCTGTTAATTATAAAATATTTGATTTTACATAGTATTTAATAGATAAATAATAAATAAAATAAATAAATATTGCAGGACATTACACACATCGCCATCTAGCCCCAAGCTAAGTAACTAGACTTGTGTTATGGGTGCTAGACAACGGATATACTACTATAGTATACTTTTCTTTTGCATATAAACATACTTATAATGCATATAAACAACCAGACCACAGACAAATATCTAAGCATAAATACTTGTCTGAGGCAGGAATCGAACCCGCCACCCTGTATTTATATTTATTTTTAGATATTCTCTTTGTTTGAATTTTGTTAAGAAATGGTTACTGAAAATTCAACAAAATAAAACAGGTTTCAAAGTACCTAATACACTCAGTTGAACGTAGTTTTCCACTTATCAGTGTTTAAAGTTATCCCAAGTATAGTGCATCCCGTAAGACTAAAGATCTTTATTAATGTAACCGAATGAAGAGTAACAGCTAGTTAGGTTAGGTTGGGCTATAAACGTCGAATCACCGAGATATAAGGTCGACAAACGACTCCAGTACTCGATTTACCAAGAACAAAGAAACGGTCTACATTTCTTTTGTGGGGGAGACGACAGCTGGCAGTCTATTACGTTCCCATTCATTCGGTCAAATGAGCCGCTTAATTTATCGTTCATTCATTACAAATATTCAATTTTACGCAAACCTTGACTTTAAATTGAGACGTCTTTTGAATGATTTGAATTCTTTTGTCTAATTGCTCTATTAGAGGATTTTTTAGGTGGTTCTGTTGTCATCCCACGTCCTTATGACGATGATAAATTGTTTCTAATTATCTTAAAATAATAAGATCATTTTAATACCTATTACATAATTAACGTCATACTTGAAGTCTTAAGTATAGACATAAAGAGGCCGCAACATGAGAATTTTCTCTTCATTCGAACTAAGGTTTTAATTAGGTAGGATCTCTGCCGGTTTTACTCGTACATTTAAAACTCCCACCTTCATATTTTATTTTTAGAGTGTACACAGTACAGTAATTAATTCTAAGAAGCTCTTATTTATACGAAAATCTTACTTCACGGTACGTAACACATGTCTTTTAATAAGATTTGCAGTATCATCGCTAATGACGAAGGCGTATAAAACTCCGCTTGAATAAAATTGATTCAATATCTCTGAAGGGGGAGGAGTATCTTTTGTTGACTCTCGTTTTATACTGTAGCAAAATTACGGAACCATAATAAATTATTTAAATTTTATATGCTCTTTCTCTACTAATTTTAATAAGGTAAAATAGATTTTAGAAATATACTTATTTTTATGATTAAAATCATTTAGGTTGACTTGCATAACAAAAATTAATGACATGGTTAACCAACTGTCAAAGTCTGAAATTGATTAAATAATATAAACCTTGTGGTTATTTAAACAGAACTTAATTTTCTGTAGGAAAGGGCATAGTCATGGCAGTTATAAGTTTTATGCAATAAAAATATTTGTGTTAGTGTCATTTATCCAGGGAGGAAACAGTCGACAACGTTTGTATGGGGAGAAAGCCTTTCCTCTTAAATGCATTTAGCTAGAATTCAGCTAAATTTGTTCAATCACTATATCATACAAGTCGCCCTTAGATTTAAAAAAGAATGGTTATTTAGATTTTGACAAATCAAAAGGTTTATAATCTGCTTTTATCTTAAATGCTTCATAAAAATTACTAAAATATTCATACGCTTTAGAAACATGATCACAACCCCTCCCAGTAGGATAAACTTCTGAAACGGTCCAAGATTTGCTGCAACCTCAATGGAATATACAAGTTTATACCAACAATTATGTAATAAACATACCTTTAGAACAACTATTAGTTATTGAATGGTAGGTATTATTGAAATCCGTGACATATATTCAAGTGATATTATTTATTGGAAAACTTGCTTCGCTTTGCAGCAACTATCTGGGCAAGTTAGTTGGTAGCGACAGCCTAAAGGTATGGCGCTACTTTTAGAGGGAACTAGCCATCAAAATCTGTATTATTGTATCAATTTTACATATAAAAAAAGAAAACTTTAGGTTCGTTAAAAAGTCGCCTACTTATAAAATTCTCTATCCTTTCGACTACTCTTGTACGAAATTTCTTCACAATCTGTCAAGCCGTTTCGATAAGGGCAAAAGTTTGTAGTTAAAATAAGCAGTAGAATACGAACTGATAGTTTTTACAATTAATGTCTGTCTGTTTTGCTATATCGTAATCAAAAACTAGGTACAGAATTAATTGAAATCTGGTTTTCACCAGTGGAAAATTAATATCCAATAGAGCATAAGTAGATAGGTCTTGGTACACTTAACATCAAAATTCACTTAATAGGTATAAACTGAATTATCAACGAAAACATTCGTTGTACGAAAATGCGCTCTGTATGGCTACTATTTATCCTGATTTTCCTACGGTATCGGAACTGACGCAGGTTTTTTTTATTTTTTTATCGATAAAAAGTTTAAATCTTTTTTAACTTAAATAACATTAACAACCAAAGAGGTTAAACCGCGAGGCGCAGCTCTTCTTCTTCTTAAGGTGCCTTTCCGACTAACGAAGGTTGGGAATCAATTTGGGATATTCTTCTCTATTTCTAGCGAGGCGAAAGGGTTCGGTTGCACCCGCTATACTATAGTTAGTTAGTTAAAGGCGCAACTAGTTATATCACTATCACTATCACTACTATCACTACATAGTATAAAACAAAGTTGCTTTCTGTGTCCCTATCCTTATGTATGCTTAAATCTTTAAAACTATACCTACGCAACGGATTTTGATGCGTTTTTTGACGTGATAACGTTTTATAAATTGGTGAACACCTGCAATCTCAAAAAAGTGTGACGTCACGCGTCGTTACTGGAACGCCTCATGTTATTGACAAGGTAACTATAGCAACGTTTTATCGTTGCCATGGTTACCATCGATGTTTTCTTATGACGTTATCACGTAAAATTATCGTCCGGAAACAGACTTTACAGACAACCATTTTTTTAATAGATAGAGTGATTCAAGAGGAAGGTTTATATGTATAATACATATAGTATAGCCGTGCGAAACCGGGGCGGGTCGCTAGTTTATAATA
Organism: Idaea aversata; assembly: GCA_907269075.1. Classification (NCBI taxonomy): domain Eukaryota; kingdom Metazoa; phylum Arthropoda; class Insecta; order Lepidoptera; family Geometridae; genus Idaea; species Idaea aversata. The sequence continues at coordinate 7,070,558 of OU026100.1, forward strand.
ATATCAAACATTCGCGTTTATAATATTCGTAGGGATTTAACTATGGTTTAACTGTCAATACAAAAACTAATATTTGCTACGAACCACAAATATCCCTCAAAGCCAGTCTGAGCGTTAGAGAGGATCATGGTTTCGTAGTTCCAATAATACCTTACAGAATCCTAAACTCGATGAACTGTTCTATTTGGACTCAGAAGTTATGTAACTTGTTTTTTTTTTGTTTTGGGACAGCACACGGCTTCTCATTCTTTTTTATTATAAATTTTAGGTTCACTTTACTTGTACATCAAAAAATAAATACGTTTAAGACTTCAAACATTAATTACCAACCAAAAGTGTCAAACTGATTAAATAATATCAACCTTGTTGTAATAGAAATAGAATGTAATTTAAGATTAGCTAGAATTTAGCTAAGTTTGTTTAAGCACTGTATCATGTTCAAAAGCGGTCATAAGATCAGCCATCATAAGACCGCTTGTGTGAGATTGTGCTTAAATAATTATATTTAAAAAAAATGTTTACTACATTTTTATTATTTTATCAGTTGAAGACTTTAACAATTGGTTAATAATAATTATGTTAAAGGTCATAAATCCATTTAATTAATTGTTGTGCCAGTCAACCTTTTAATTTTTTAGGCAAAAACTTCTATCTAACTTCATCTCTAACTAAGGTTGTCGTGTGTTTCATCTGAATTAAACAATTTTTCATTACTCATACTCCGAAAGTAGGTCTAAATATGCCTGAAGAGCGTGTAGAAAAAAAACTTCCAGCCCTAGGGCTTTTCGCTTTCACTGACAGCTGTCTTGTCAAATTATGGCTTCGCACGACTTGTGCAATGTGCATATAGCCAGTATCAGTATCATTATACATTAGGAACTTCAAAACCTAACCTCCTTGCTTTAGGTAGCACCAAAGAATAACACTACATGTATATAACCTCTTTGGTCCCAACCTTGTAAGAGGATCAGGTAGTATGGAGTCTCATCCAATCTCGTTGTTAGGAAGAATTTTATTTATTATTCGTAATGAAAAGCACAGTGTTTACCTCGGGTGAAAGACTCATTAAGTCCCTCGAACTATTAGCGCCCTCGCTACGCTCGGGCGCCAAACTCCGTCTCGGGACTTGTAATGAGTGACTTTCACACCTAGGATAACAATGTACTATTATTATTTTCTATATTTATATAATATTTATTCTAATCTTCTGATAAAAAGTCTGTAGTCTACGATCAGTTAAACAACATAATTAATTTAATTACGTTTGCATTATGTGGGAGGTAGGTATAGCAAATAGGTATAATAACACCTACACTAATTTGTAGCAGCACGTGCTTGCAATTTGAGCTTTCGGTCGTTGAATATCATAATTGGTATACTTACTTGAGTAATATTATGTTAAATTTATAATTAAATAAATTTGAGTTAACCAGAAATGTTAGCTGATTTTATACATATTTTTATATACTAGGTTTTGCCCACGTCCGCGGAAGCTTTGAATTTTTCAAAACCTTTTTTAGAGAATGCCTACGTTTATAACAGCTACAATGTAGTTATGGTCGGCTGCATAATTGCAGACCCACCGTAGAGCTCCAAAACGGCTGTTATAAGAATGTGCACAAGCAAGATCGAGGCACCTGCTTAGTCTATTAACTCATGAATTTATCAAACAAAAATGATTAGAATGAAAACATTCCAATAATAGTAATTTAGAACTCTATGCTTTATGGTGGATCTGCAATTATGCAGCCGACCTACGTAACATTTTAGTTTGATCGGCCCATAGGTTTTGGCTGTGCGTTAATTTATAAATCAGTCAGTACAAAATTAATGTATTAAGTCTCACTTAAAAATTAAACTTTTGGACGTGTGTGATTTACCTACATGATTTTCCAGATCCAATCAGGGTCAAAAGTCTTTGTCACCTCTACGCTCTGAAGTTGCTTAGAACGTTGTTTTAACTTAAGTAAAACGTAATTTGTAACACGTCCGTCCAATTCCGCTTTCGTCATTAAGTATTTTATTGATTACGACCCGCCCCGGCTTCGCACGGCTATATTATGCATGTATTATACATAATATAAACCTTCCTCTTGAATCACTCTATCTATAAAAAAAACCGCATCAAAATCCGTTGCGTAGTTTTAAATATTTAAGCATACATAGGGATATAGGGACAGAGAAAGCGACTTTGTTTTATAGTATGTATGTAGTGATTTTGGTTCTGTCAAGAATAACTAATTCTGATGAAACTGAACAGACCCGATACATTTTGCTTTCGTCAGTAAATGTTTTATTAACTATTTCTGTTTTATCAGGAAAGACTAATTTAGTAGTAGTAGAGCATATAGGTGTTAATGCATTTTTGGATCCCAACTGTATATAAAAATAAAATGCGAAAAAACGTTATCTACGTAAATCATTGAAAATCTTCAAATATTTTCTAAAACATAATTCAGTTTTATAACGAGACAATATATATTCTGGGGTGAATCAGATTATCTCGTGATATATAGCGAAGAAAATTGATAACGACGCATGTCAACTTACATTTAATAATGGTAAACGCAAAAATCATTCGATGCCACAGATTTATCGTTTCGCTTTACAAGATTACTGAAATAGACGTTGACGGATTGACTTCCCAAGTTCAACCGTTTCTTTCTTTCTCTATGGAATTTGTATAGTTTGTCTTCTTCTTTCTTACTGTAATTAGGCGGCGCATGCATTTCAGGTCAGGGATGGTGTCTATGTGACTCTATCTCGGCAAAGCGTTAATGCTGCAAGATTGATGAACATCCCGGATAGATTTCTGGCTATTTAATTCGTTAGGTTTATGGTTTATTGCGGTTCTTGGAGGTATTTTATTGTCCTTGGTTGGTTGTTAAGCAGTATACCTGATAATTAAAAGCGCGTAGAGTTGATTTTTCCAAAATCATTTCTAAGCGAATGTCTACGTTATAACAACTATATTTGTAAATACCTATGCCAAATTTTAGCTCGATTAGTCGATTGGTTTGGCTATCTGACTGACTGATATCAGTCAGTCAGATAGTCAGGACTTTGAAACTTTTATGTATGTAGACATAATAAATCGAATCGAACCCCCATGAGTTTCTTATGCCTTCTTCTCATTAGTGGTCGCATTCCGAAGGCACACATCCTAAGTTAGTTTTTTAAGACATTTCTATGTGATCTTTGATCGGTTCAGAAGAGTCGGCTGCATAATTGCAGCCTTCGGTAGAGTTCGAAAATTACTATTATTGGAATGTTTTCATTCTAATAATTTTTGTTTGATAAATTGATGAGTTGAAGACTTTAAACTTCAACTAAAGCAGGTGCTTAGAATCTTGCTTGTGTTGAAAACATTCTTATAACAGCCGTTTTGGAGCTCTACGGTGGGTCTGCAATTATGCAGCCGACCGTACTTATGTATCCTAATTAATATTATGGGCAGATAGGTTGATGCTGAATTCTGCCATAGTGGAGTGACAAAAAAAGGGCGAAATGTATATAGCTACAAATTTAGGAAAAACTATTTGCTTATTCTGCATATTGAAATTAGTGTCGTAAAAGTAAAATAATGTCTAAATATAATTAACTTATAAATTAACTAGTCTCGTAACTAATTTTATACTAGCCTTTATTGTACAAATGCATTATACTAAATGTATTTTATGACTGCAACATATTTAGTTAATTGGATTATAGTGTTAAGTTTCAGCTTTTATTAGTTTTGTTGATTTTACTACAATGGTCAATTTGATATTATAGTTTTGTATGAAGATATCAAGTATTTAGAGAACAATAAGCAACTAGGACACGAGAAACTAAAAAAAGCAATCAGAAAAAGTAAGTGTCCGAGCTAAGGTTCCGTAGGTTGCGGAGTGAAGTCACGTACCTATAGGTTCGAACCGTCCGCGGCACGGGGCGCACATAAATAACACTAATGATATCCGATTGTGTTCGGCTATACACGGAAAAATACGAAAAAACCCGAATTTTTCCGAATTTCCAACATACCCCAATGTACAATGTTGTGTCAACAAAATATTATGTTTGCACACGTTTTGTTTTCGCGTCAAAGCTTCGTTGACGTGACAGGCTCCGTGAGACTTTTTGTTGTTTTGCTAACGTAATTGTAACTATGTTCTGTGCTTTTTGTGTGATTTCCATTTTCTTGTTTCGCGCGTTTGTGGCTGGATCTGTGTCATGTTTACCGTGCTCATAACAAACATATTCCTAAACCACATTCTTGTTAGTATTTCTTATATCTTTGACAGAATTCGAAATTACTCTGCATGCTTTATCACACATCGTTGCTAAAATTCACATGGAGCCTGACGGGCATTTGATACCGTACTTTGTCGAATTGACGACCCAGTTGGCACAATGATCACCATGCCGGACTGCCAAACACAGGGTTGCGGGTTCGATTTCCGCCTCAGACATGTATATTTGTCTGTGGTCTGGTTGTTTCTATGTATTATAAGTATATATTTACAAAATAAAAGTATTTACGTAGTATATTCGTTGTCTAGCGCCCATAACACAATTCTAGTTACTTAGCTTGGGGCTAGTTGGCGATGTGTGGAATGTCCTGCAATATTTATTTATTTATTATTTTCAATTGCTGTTTTTATACAAATTATTTTGTCTCGTACTTATAGGGCAGATGTGTTACCAAAAAGATATTCTATTAACAATAACCTTCTAATTCAAAAGAAAAGAATGTGTGAATGTGCTAGTATTAGCACTAATTCACAATTGTAATAAATAAAACATCCAACATATAAAAATTCTGCTCAAACCTTGGAAGAAATTAACAGTTAATGGAAGCGAAAGCTTATCTCATCATGTGGGTAAGCTAAATCAAAGGGATCGAAAGGCGGAGATGTACGTTGATTGTGTTAAAGTTAATTAACGATTAGAAGTAGTGTACACTAAGCCAATTTTGGCTTGCTCAGTCCGCAGCGTAGCGCAAAAATTCCCCATGCAATCCTATACAATTTATATGAAGTCTAATGGTGTCTAACCTAACCGTTTCGCATCTCCATTATGAGAGAGGTTTTGTAATGGATTTAAACAGACTGAAACGAGGTTTAGCGTGAATATTTAAATGATTACTGCCGAACGGTAAATAGGAACGAGAAATGACGGTATGGTTATTAATTAACCAATCTCTACAACTAATAATTTTATACTTATTATTGTGGTATAATATTAATCAATTTATGATTTCGATTCTTGAAGTAAGTCCTATTTAAACTTTTGTCCATCTAACCGCGCCGCCTATTTATTGGCCACTGTTTTTTTTCCATACCTCGAAAGGAAAAAGCGGAAACCATATAGGATTACTTTGTTGTCCGTCCGTCTTGACAGACGACAAGACAGTATAGTATTTTCTTAGGTTTTCGCGACTTGAGAGGCCTTTGAAATCCAGAAGTTTTGGATCCAGTACTACATTTAGTTAGGTCTCAAGCCCCGCAAGCAACAGCTGCAATACCTCGGGTCACCGTTAGTCAATTCTGCGTTAGATGAAACCTTTTTATTAACCTTTTTATTAATTTTAAGTAGACGGAAGTTTGACAGCATTTCACATAATTTTTATGTATGACGAATGTCATCTCAGTCTGCCTGTGACCATGGGATCTGCAAAGTTCCCGAAACGTCAGGTTTAAAATAAAAATAAAAACGCGAATTTATCCGTTCAAATAAATATATAATTATGAGACGTCAAGACCCTTTTTTGTGAGTGTAAAAAATCAAAAATTAAACAAAAGTCATACCTACATAGAATTTTATACCTGAAGTTCGAATTCCACTTCCCTCAATGTAAACTACTCTTAACACAGCTGCATATTGTTGTGGTAATGTATTTTAGTCACGTCGTACTGCTCCGAGTAGTCAACGTTCGACATAAATACTATGTAGTTTGATTCGAGCTGTCTTGCTAATTCGTTTTAAATTGACTCCGTTTCATTAACAATCATAATGACTTGTGTTTCTTTTGATATAATTAGGTAACGAAAGTATTACGAAGGAATGCCTGAAAGAAATCGTAAAAGACGAAAACGGGGAAGGGGAGGTCCTATTATTTGACCAAAAACTAATTAAAAATAAATAAAAATGTGTTATAATGCACTGCTTGATATTTAATTTACCAAAACTCCATGCTGTGTAACAACGTAACCTGTGGATCGAACCCACGTCGCCGTCGGTTGGTTGTAGCGGGTGGCGGCTAATATCACTAGGCCAACTAAAGAAATAGTTAACATGTTGAAAATAATAATTATAAAATAATAAACACTGAGTACTTATAAAAAATTTTGGTTGAAAATATTTACGGTACGGATATTAATTAATAGGTTACCAAACAACCAAAAACACGTTGCATAATAGCCACACACTACGTTTTGCGCATCAAGTTTCAGCTACTTTAAGTAAATCACCTATTCAAAAAATTCAACTGTATTTTCTCTTGTAAACTGCAAAAGTCTCACAGTTTCTCAGTTCCTTTCTCAAGTTTCTTGTGGCACTATAAATTCATAGAGATTCCAGGATTCTGGCTTTATCTGGGATTCTTATTATAAGCACGGCCGCGAGCGCGGCGCGTTTCTGGGATTCAAAAACTTTTTGTTCACTTAATTTTATTGTACACTCGGGCCACAAAAAAAAAGAAAAAACTGACTATGCCTGAGGTGCGGTTATGTTTTTTTAGAATATGACAAACCTGAGCAACAATTTTAAGCTCTTTACAAATTATCTTGATGAATCGCTACGACTAAAATTGGAGAAATTACAAACTTATGTTTCTCGAAGTCTGGTAGGTGAAAGGCGACTAGTCGTACCAGTTTGTCGAGAACCTTAGCGAATGTTCATGCGCAAGTAAATATTTATGATGAAACTTTTCTTTTTGGGTGTTCGTAAATGTTTTATGTAAAACAACAACTTTGTAGACTTAGTTGGGGAATAAGTAGAGTTAGGAGAGTTTGCGATTAACTCGAACTAAGTAGATAGGCACATAATCGCTAAATCATTCGTTCTTTGAGGTACCTACTTCACTACATAGTATAAAATAAAGTCACTTTTCGTGTCCCTATTTCCCTTTGTATGCTTAGATCTTTAAAACTACGCAACGGATTTTGATGCGGTTTTTTTTAATAGATAGAGTGATTCAAGAGGAAGGTTTATATGTATAATACATGCATAATATAGCCGTGCGAAGCCGGAGCGGGTCGCTAGTACTTGTATACGGGCTGTTTTTCCGTAACTAGACCTCTTTGGTTGGATCCTTTATGCGTGAGGATAGAGTAGTATCAGCTTAGTCGACCATGTCCAGAGAAAAGAACGTGTCAATACATCTGGAGCCACCTAAGCAGTGGGTTTCATCATGATAATATTTTCTTCACCGTAAGAGCAATGGACAGATTGGACTAAAATTTTGCATGACGTAGTTATCCGATAAGAAATGATTTGGGAAAATTCAAACCCTTAGCGGAAGAAGCTACGGTAGAAAGCTATATACTTACTTACGCTGGCTCAGCGACCCGAAGTGGATCTTGGCCTCCGACACCAAAAGCCGCCATTGCACCCTATTCTGCGCCACTTGTTGCCAATCGGCTGCATGAAGGGCTTGCAGGTCTTGTTGGACTTGGTCTATCCAGCGATACCTAGGTCTGCCAACTGGTCGTCTCCCCTGAGGTCGTCCTAGATATGCTCTTTTGACCGCTAGATCCTCCTCCATTCTCTCGATGTGGCCAAGCCAGCGAAGTCGGGTCGATTTGGTCTCGCCGATGATATATAAAGAAATCTATATAGAAAGCTATATAGTATAACCATTTAAAAATATCTATAAATATCTAAAATGTTTGTATCACATGTGCCGATATTCGTGAAGGAAAATCATGATCAATGTCATGTGGTAAACCAGTATAAAAAGTGCTACATATAACACCAAAAGAACTAAATCAAAATTGTACCCATGGCTCAGTAATAAAAGTGCATTAGTAAGTAACAAAAGCCTTAGTTAATGTAATATGTAAATTTGTCCATCAATATAGAAAGGGTAGTGCTTAATTTATATGAATTTTCTTCATACATTAACAAAAATAATAAAAAAACCATATAAATGTCACACTTTAAACAAAATTAAACATTAAAACAGCACGGACAAAAAACAAGAAAAATTCAAAACAAAACAAAACACACAAAAATATAAAATTTAAAAATAAAAAACCCCGTCTAAAAGTAACTAAATTGACTTGAATGTTTTTGTTATGTTAATGGTACAAGTTGAAAGAATTGAAAATATAATAAAACAAAATGTTATCAAGAACCTCGGAGACTGGTCGCTCGGAGATCGGGTCGCTCTGCCACTAACCCGATCAATTTCACCATACGACGTAGACTTAATAGATCACCAGAATCCCTCTGTCAAAACATTAGCAAGAGCAACAAACAAACAGCAACACCTCCTCGTAACTGTAAACTGTTCGTTAATTAAAACCGCTCGGGTATCAGTTATGACCGTAGAATCATGCTCATCAATAATCAACGGGCAGATCACGTCCGCTGTACAATTACGTACACCGACTATAAATCATTTGTATTCGTAACGTGGCCGTGACGTCATTAGTCGCCTAATTTGGTGCCGGTTCATGTATGTCATTACAGTTTATTGTGTTAAAAATGTACATGTCTTAATAGACTCATTTGGTCTTACTCGGACAAGACCAAATGACTGAACAACGCCAAATGACTACTAAAAGTATATTAAACGGCTATAAAATGATGAGTTACTCTAGCTATCGATAGCTAGAGTCTTAACGTGGCCGTGACGTCATTATTCGCCTAATTTGGTGCCGGTTCATGTTACAGTTTATTGTGTTAAAAATTTACATGTCTTAATATACTCATTTGGTCTTGTCCGAACAAGACTAAATGAGTCAAATCAAATGACTGAACAACACCAAATGACTACTAAGAGTAGATTAACGACTACAATATGATGAATTACTCTCGCAGTCGATAGATAGAGTCGTAAAGTGGACGTGACCTAATTATAACAGTTTAACGTGTTAAAATTTTACATGCCTTAATAGACTCATTTGGTCTTGGTCGGACAAGACTAAATGAGCCAAATCAAATGACTGAACAACACCAAATGACGACTAAGATAGATTAAACGACTACAATATGATGAGTTACACTACACTCGCTGCCGATAGAAAGAGTGAATAGGTACCACTATGTGTGTACTATCAAACCGAGTATGCTACATCCTCGATTTCATTTTTCGCTTCCCATCAGGTAAAGCGAGGTCAAATGCAAGTTTTTTGTGTAAAAAAAACTATAGAAATGAAATATAAACAAAATATCCGGTCTTTCTTTCTTTCTTTCCCCTTGTCTTCCCTTGTTCCCATATCAGTTTCAGTCGGTACTCCTAATAATTTTACGCCACAACAGTCTGTTGTGTTCAGTGTCTGCATATGCGTTCATGTAGTTTTTTAACCGACTTCAAAAAAGGAGGAGATTCGCAATTCGTCGCGTATATATATTTTTTATTGTTTAGGAAGAGAGAAGAACTCGTCTAAAGCCAATTATCCGCGAGTTTCATCACGATGTTTTCCTTAAAGATAACATTAGCCTGTAGAAAACAAACAGTTTTAAAAACAGTCGTTAGTGGATATATGTGTCCAAGTACCTAAGTAGGTGCTACTCCCCCATTCGAAATAAATCATACCATTAGTAACTTCCGTCTTTTCGTTTCCAAACATTAATATGTTGTCACCAGAATATATGATGATCTTCCATAGTAAATTACATAGTGACAATTATAAATAGCAGTTGAATAAAAAAACTCTACCATATCGAACATCCTACGAAATAAATAGGCAAGTACCTATCTGACCTACTTGACTACCTTGTTTTAGTAGGATGTAGCCAATCAAGACAAACCCTAGCTAATTTTCCTGGCATTTGTTTTATATAATGTATTCGCTGTGAAACATGTCTTTCGGTAGGTATTCTTTTTATATTAAAACTAGGTGCGTCCCGCGGTTTCACCTGCGTAAGTCCAGATCACGTGGAATTTCGGGATCAAAAATATGCCTATGATACTCAGCTACCCCTATTCATCGACATCGGTTCAAAGGTTTCGGAGCTTACAACAACTCCAACCTTAAAAACTCTCAAACTTTATACATCTAACATTAGTATAGATAACTAGTAAATAAAATGCGATCGAGACCCGTGCTTATAAAATGATTAGGGATCAAACTTATAACATCACTCTTCGGACAGGCTTAAAAATAGGTAAGAAGCTATACTTTTATTTCACGTATCAAATAAACCTCAAATGGAAATAAATTTATCTTCAAACGATGGACAAGTCGCCTTGCATCTTCATAAGAAACCAATTTCAGACGTGCGAGGTGGCACAGTTAAGTATTTGTCATGAAATATGAAGCTACAAAAATTCATGAAATCTCCGTGGCTTGGAAGAATTTCATGCTATTTATATAGCTACAAGGAAGCCTGCGCGGAAGGAAGGCCAACCGCCAGCAATTTCGTCGTGAGAAATAAATTCAAGCACCTCTCCTCTGGCGATTTTTAATCCGAATTTTCCTTTGAATTATTCGAAGTACCTGTGGGGACTTGAGCAGTTGCAGAACTGTGAGATGTATCACTTTTAATATTTACTCGGACTACATTTTTTCTTTTTTAAATTATGTTCTTTTAACTTATATTTATAGAGTACCCGTGACATCATATTATTCCAACTTTCTTTAGACGTTAATTTAGAAAACGCTACAAAATGGAACGCGAGCAATCAAAATCAACAATTCGACCATAATAGTACATTGCGATACAAATGTGGAAAGTTGATCATTTCATAGAAGCGGTTTATGACGCGCGAGCGGAACGCGAGCGTGGCAAAAGCCGAGATGGAATGATCAATCCACACCTGTATCGTACGACGTTTTTTATCACAGTTGCGAATAAAAAAAGACTTGTTAAAATAATAAAAAGTTTTTAAGAATTTTAGGTTATGTTTACTATTTTTTGTTAATTACGAAAGGCTAGGCAAAATACTTTTAACCTATACAGCCTCGTCTGACATACAATATTTTTTTAGGGTTTTTTTCATTTGTTTTTGCGTCGGCGGTTAAAAACAATATAATGGTAAGGAAAAAATATATTTATGTACCTAAAGAAAAAACAAAACTCAATTTTTAATTACGTCGTCCATGACGTATGCATTCTGCCCATTCTTACGTACGGCGCTCAAACTTGGTCTTTGACTGATCGTCAAAGGTCCGCACTCGGGGTATGCCAGAGGGCGATGGAGCGAAGTATTCTCGGGGTTAGACTCACTGACCGAATTCGGAATACCGAAATACGTTCCAGGACCCAGTTTATAGCCGACGTCACCGAAAAACCAGCCACATTAAAGTGGAACTGGGCCGGCCCTGTCAGTCGCATGCCGGATGAACTTTGGGCTAAAATAACAACCCTTTGGACCCCAACTAACGGAAAACGACAACCCGGCAGACCACGTCGAAGGTGGCGCGACGACTTGGACAAATTTCTGGCAGATTGGCAATCTGTCGCACAAGATCACGATCAGTGGAAGGGGAGTAGAGAGGCCTTTGCCCTGAAGTGGGACACTACAGGCTCATAATAATATATACTATAATAATAATATAATAATAATTTTTAATTGTTTTCAAAGACTAACTCACGTAAATTTATCGTTCGTTATCAGATTTTAAAGACAACCTTTTGAAAAGAAGAAAAAAGGTATTGTTCTGTGGTTTTGATGTATAGAAAAAAGGTACCATCAAAGAGTTTTTAAGCCTTGCTGGCTTAAAACTCTTTGTTGGTACCTTTTTTCTTCTTTTCAAAAGGTTGTCTTTAAACTTCTTTGTTTCGTGATCAAAACAGTATCAGTATAACCCAGATAAATTAAGAATGTTTCATCTACCCAATATATAATTAGCAGTAAGATACTTTATTTATTTTTTTATTTTTATTTATTAAGGAAGACAAACAGTTTCACTTTACTAAACTATAAAACTAAACTTAAAACTAAATACCATTTAAATGTCTCCGCAAATGGCTTGCTAGACGCTTGATTTTACACTACACGTAATGAAGACAAAGGAAGAGAATAAAAATAACTGACAACAATGTGAAAAGAAAAAAGAAAAGAAAATACAACTTTAGGCTAAAAGTTCCGCATTCAACCACTGATTTGTCAGAGTATTTTTGATTGTGTAAGAAGAAGTGTTGAACAGATCAAATTCAGGAAAGTCAACAAGGTTGTTAAAATTGTTAGCTGTTCTAACAAAAAAAGAATTTCGTCTGTAGTTGGTGCCACTACGGGACACCCCCAGACGTGATTGTTTACGATTCTCGCGCAATATTGATCTCGGAGGTACCTTAATACGTATATGAGATAATAGATATGGTGAATACGTATTTAACTTATCGGGATAACGTATTATTTTACCACTAGTTGGATTTTTTTTTATCGCACGCGTGTATAATACTTTGCATTATGAGCCTAAAAGCGGTTTAATAAGATCCACTTTATGAGCAACTGTGATAAAAAAAATATTATGAAGCGTCTACTTATCGACAAATAGGTACGACCCGCTTACAACACGCCCCGGGCACCGCATTCATAAATAAAATGACCCATTTCGGCTCCGAATCAAAAACTGCTGAATAGGTTCCCGGTATAATTTCGCTCTAAAAACACCCGCCAAAGTCCCACGTTGGGAAACATTTACATAAAGTACAAACGTCATCTTTTCTTAGCCCTCTCATGCCCTTGGCGAAGTAATAAGAACAGCATATGTCAACAATTGCCTTTACCTGGTCGGTGCCGTGACTTGGAATTGAGTTTGGATCAGATTGTTTTGTTTTTTCCTTATTCGGAAGTGCTATAGGTACTTACCTGGTTTGTTAAACATTTTTTAAAAGTGTGGTGAATTACAAACAAAAATGTACTTTGGTGAAAATTTAGGAAAATTAAATCAAATACTAATTGACTATTAGGTAGGTGAACTTTTTTCAGATTTATCCATCTCAAATATCGAAACGTTAAAATTTCTTGGGTAAAATAATTTGAGTTTCTGTCCAGAATATGATTATTTACAATTAAATTAATGGTTTTGTTTTTAACCCGTTTACTGGCTTGTTTAAGAGACAAATTTCATACCAATAGAAAGTATGAATATGCAAACGTTAGGTTGCCTATTTTTCCCGTCACAACTCGTGGGTAGGCAGGTAAATCGATAAAAGTCATTTGGTGTTTAATGAATTAAAGATTATTATTATTGGTACGGAATTTGTCTATTGACCAAACCAGTGAAAAGTCTAAAAACAGAAAAAATAAAACTACATTGATAATTCTGGACTGAAATTTTTAGGCAGCATTTGCAATATATTTATTGGCCTATTGAATTTGAAATAAAATACTTTTCATCCATTAAACAGATCGATGAAGGTCGTCCTTAAAGGGATCCCATGCTATAATAAATTTAAAACCATGTGTTTAAAACTACTGAACGGATTTTTATACAGTTTTCACCAACGAACGAAGTGATTCATGAGGAAGCATTAACTGTTCTGTAATTCAATGAAGTGTCATGCAAATTGACTGAGATATGAAAGAAAAAAGTCCAGGCATACCTATTATGTACTCTGCTACCATACAAACCTGGGGCGGGTCGCTAGTATTAAAACAGGAGTAGTTTATCTGAAACTAGTAACCCGTTTTGTCGGGGGGTTCGGGGGTTAAAAATTCTATTGTATAAACTCTAGACTGGCAACACCTTACCTTCCTTATATTTCTAGAATAGTAAAGATTGTGAAGTGAAACAGGAAACACGTGCTAATAATTGCCGTTCCAAACTACCTACATTTACGAGAATACTTCCAAGTTTTGTGATATTCGAGGACGCTTCTCAAATTTCTATCTTAAACATTTAATAATAAGATTTAAAATTCAACTGGCTATATCTCTGTACATTTTGGTACCTTTGTAAGTACCTATCTACCTATTTATGCTTTATAAAGGTAACCCATGGGTTGAGAATAGAAAAACATTTACACGTTTTTGTTTACGAAGCAAATGGGTTTGCTGTTTTTTTTGTGGGCTTATTTTCGTTAGGGATAACAGTAAAATTTTAAGAACGAATTTTTATCTCCATTTTTTAATTGTCTATGCGCGAATTTGATTAATAAAAAAATACGAAATATTCTTAGTTTTGATTCATTAATTTTCATTAACTTTTTTTTTTTTAATTTGCTTTCTAGTAGGTATAGACTTTTTGTTTTATCTTTCTAAATTATAAGTAGGTACAGATATTTTTGTCTTAGTTATCTGATTGGTAGCATTAATTAATGATTCTGACTTATCTGTAACCTTGTAATAACTTCAATAATTAAATGTGATCTAATATTATGTCAAAGTTAGGATCTTCAAAATTGAACCGAAACAGACGTCACCTTGACTCCAATTTGAGCGTGCTTAATTTGATGTTCAAACTTTAAGGGTCTTCTATTGCGTCAATGTGTGAGTAAATCTACACGAGACAGTTTCATTAATGCTGTAATTCTTGACTTTAATTTACCAGTTGGCCGCTTCGATCTAGGGCGCGTTCACGTTCAAAAGTAAGAGCGGACATATTTCTCGGCTGCGTTTATAACCCCTCCTCGGAAAACACTAGTCCGCTAACGAAGTTAGTTCTAAGGTAAAGTTTTAATTGCTCCCCGGCAAATCTCAGTTTATCTTTTCGTGGTCTCCACGAAACAGCTTTGTTGACTATAAATTCAATTTGAGCGAGGCGGAAAAGATTACCAGTTTATTTATGACAGAGTTACGTTTCAGGGAACCGGTTTGGAATGTTTGAGTTCGAGTGGATTCGAGTGCGTGACGCACGCCATCACCTCCTGCCTTATAACTTCACTTCGACAAATCGAAGAGATGACGCCGCGCCGTCCCTTTAAGTCGAAGTGGTATGACCAGAAGCGCGATAGAGGTGTCTTAGAAACAGTTTTTGGGTATCAACCACTAAAATTCATAGAATGATATTTCTACTTTCGTAAAGGTGAAGAAATGTTTTGTATTATCATACACTTCGAAACACGATAAGAGTGATTTGCCTCGATAGAAAAAATCGTGAAAATCCAAAAAAATCGTAATTTTTTTGAGCTTTTTCAATTTTACGGCGATTTTAAAGAAAAAACAAGTACAAAATTTATATTTTCATAAACTTTACATCAAATCCCATAAGGTAGTACAGATGGTTTTTCACTAAAATAGATGTGAGTCTTTTAATTACATAAACCAGTTAAAACGGCAATTTCGCGGTGCGCGGGGGAAAGGGATAGAATCATCTCGAGGCTCGCGCGTGGGAAAGGGATAGAGGTTTTCAGGTCCTACTTCACCTTAAACCCGATATTGAAAACGAGCAATGTCACGGCTAAGTTGACACAAAGTCTCATACCTAATAGCATCGGCCAACTTTAAAGACATTGTCAACTTGCGTTCAATCTCATCAAATGCGAATAGAAAATTTTATTTTAATAATTCAGGGCGGCGCCGCTGCCTTACATTTCGTCTCACCGTTTTAGCACCTCGAAGTCACGTACAAGGGGGCCGACATTACTTAAGCGTAGACTAATGAATTCTTACCTTGTTTACAATAAACCAAAAAGCTTTTATGAAACTCATTCATTAAAGGTATCTTCGGATTATGCGTGAAGACACTCTAGAACGTGACTTTTAAGATTTTACTAGAAATTGATTCTGTTTTTTTTTTCGATAAGGTAAGGGTTGCGTGATGTGAAATATTATGCAGCGTTTAAATTAGGTAACTACATACCTACGGTATTTGACCTGAATGTATTGTTTTAGGGAACTCGCACTTCGAACATATTATTATTTTTTGCTATATATAAAAACAGCTTTATGGATGAATTAAGGGATAAATTACAACAAATACGAAGCTCCTCTTTCATTAGGTAAGTCTGATATAAAATGTTTATGCAAAATTTGAAGTAGATTGGACCAAGGAATCACGTTGTTCCATACAAACTTTGTCCTCCTTTTTCACCCCCTAAGGAGTGCAATTTCGGAAAAACCTTTCTCCTTCTTATTGGATGCCCACGTTATACAAATAACACACCCTCCAAGTTTCAGGTCGCTACGATCAGCGGTTAAGGTGCGTTGATCCGTCAGTCAGTCAGTCGATTGTTCAGGATAAAGCATTTTATATGAGAGACTACTCAATCCAATGGGAATCACTACATAGTATAAAACAAAGTTGCTTTCTATGTCCCTATGTATGCTTAAATCTTTAAAACTAAGCAACGGATTTTGGTGCGGTTTTTTTAATAGATAGAGTGATTCAAGAGGAAGGTTTATATGTATAATACATGCATAATATAGCCGTGCGAAGCCGGGACGGGTAGTCAAAATCAGAATAAAAAGCAGCCTATAGCCTTCCTAGATAAATGGACTATCCAACACAAAAATACTTTTTTAATTCGAACCAGTAGTTTTTGAGATTAGCGCGTTCAAACAAACAAACTCTTCAGCTTTATAATATTAGCATAGATTTGTAATATTACTAGCGACCCGTCCTGGCTTCGCACGGCTATATTATGCATGTATTATACATATAAACCTTCCTCTTGAATCACTCTATCTATTAAAAAAAACCCATCAAAATCTGTTGCGTAGTTTTAAAGATTTAAGCAGTCAAAGGGAAATAGGGACAGAAAAAGCGACTTTGTTTTATACTATGTAGTGATAAAACAAACCGTTACATTAGGTGCTTCAACTGAATAATTGAACAATGTCATAAAATTATTGTTTATAATTACTAAACAACCACCAACCTAACGTCGAGAATCAAAGACAATAAACTTAATTGCCACCGATAATATCGATACAACATCAGCTTATCGTACAATATTTTACTAGTGGATATTTTTGGCTTCTATTACACGTTCTAATAACAGATTAGGCCCGAAGATTACGTAGTCGTTATATAATTCAGGTTATTCAGTCGTTTATTGTATGTAATTTGGTTATTTTTGTGCTTTTATAACCTCTCGAGCTTTGAGTGTAGTAAAATAATATTTCGTTGAATAAGGATTGTTAGTGGGTGAACTTATGTCTAAAGCACGATATGATTTGTAATCTACTTAATTTGCTTACCTACTTCTCCTTCATTTGCCCTTTCCTTTCTGGGTAGGTACTTACTTATTTAAGACAATGGCTAAGTTTTATCATAAGCATACCATTTTCTTACCATTTTTTTATGTTCGTTTGTTCATTCTTCGTCGTTTATGTACCGATTTTGATTATTCTATTTATTATTTTGAGCTCGGCACTGTTCATTCTCCTTCAAATTTTTTAATTGTGAAATTATTTCTGGTTTTTATATCGTAGATATTAAGATTTTAAGTGTTATCTAGTTTTAAAAGTACCCTTAACTGATTTTTTTTATTCTCTTCGAAGTTATTAAGACATTTTACATTAGACGACCCAGTTGGCACAATGGTCACCATGTCGGCCTGCCAAACACAGGGTTGTGGGTTCGATTCCCACCTCAGACATGTATTTATGCATAGATATTTGTCTGTGGTCTGGTTGTTTCTATGTATTATAAGTAGGTACATATTTACATAAGAAAAGTATATAAGTAGTATTTCCGTTATCTAGCACCCCAAAACACAAGTCTAGTTACTTAGCTTTGGGCTAAATGGTGAATGTCCTGCAATATTTATTTATTTTTATTTTATTTTGTCCTTTCTTTATTATAAGTATAGATCAATATTTACCTACGCTGTTTTGGGGATATATTTAAACCATTAATAGTAATGAAATCTTATGCCTACGCTTACTAAATTCTTAATATACTTATATCCTATCTAAGTACTTACCTAAGTCCTAAAAGAAACCCACATGCGAAGTTTCAGAATCTTATCTCTTAAAGTTTCAGAGATTTTTTGATAAGTTTTTTTTTCTCTTTTATATTATACGACCCGTCCTGGCTTTGCACGGCTATATTATGCATGCATAATATAGCCGTGCGAAGCCAGAAGGTTTATATGTATAATACATGTATTATACATATAAACCTTCCTCTTGAATCACTCTATCTATTAAAAAAACCGCATCGAAATACGTTGCGTAGTTTTAAAGATTTAAGCATACAAATGGATATAGGGACAGAAAAAGCGACTTTATTTTATACTATGTAGTGAAGTGACTAGCTGTGCCCTGTGGTTTTACCTGTGTTAGTGTATTTTTGGAAGTCATACGTATTTCCTACACACATAATACATACGTCCTAAAAGGAAACCCCATGCGAAGTTCTGACTCGCAGCTCATCAATCATACTCATCAAGGAATTTCTGAAACTACAAGTAGTTTCAGTTTCTTGATGAGTATTTTTTTCTTCTTTATCACCTATATCTAATATATTTAAATGAGCAATTCTTGTACAATCCACGGTCAAAAGTCTCTGTTCACCGTAACGTTTACAATCCTGTGCAGCACTATTTGAACATTATAACAACTAGTAGATCGAACCCACGTCGTCGGTTAGTGTAACTGGTGGCGGCTTATACCGCTCACACAACTAAACACATAGCTAACATGTTGAAAATAATAATCATACTGACGACCCAGTTGGCACAATGGTCACCATGCCGGACTGCCAAACACAGGGTTGCGGGTTCGATTCCTGCCTCAGACAAGTATTTATGCTTAGATATTTGTCTGTGGTCTGGTTGTCTCTATGTATTATAAGTATATATTTACAAAAGATAAGTATATAAGTAGTACTAGCTGCGCCCCGCGGTTTCACCCGCGCAAGTCCGAGTCTCGTAGGAATATCGGAATAAAAAGTAGCTTATTTGTTAGGGTCTCTAGCTACCTGCTACCGACTTTCATCACAATTCGTATAGTAGTTTTTGTGTTTAGCAATGCCAGTATTAAGGGAAAGCGGTGTTATAGGAAAGCGAGACGTTAAGGAAAGGAACGTCACGTCAAGGTAACGTTGGAGAGCGAAGTCTTGGGAAAGCGAAGACGTGGAAAACGGTTATATTTTTAGGAGTCCAGACAGACCCAGAATGCTTTTCTGACACGGAACCGTCGCAGATGGAGTAGCAAACACGTGCGAGCGAAGCGAGCGGTTATATTTTAAGGAGTCCAGACAGACCCAGAATGCTTTTCTGACACGGAACCGTCGCAAATGGAGTAGCAAACACGTGCGAGCGAAGCGAGCGGTTATATTTTTAGGAGTCCAGACAGACCCAGAATGCTTTTCTGACACGGAACCGTCGCGGATGGAGTAGGTAACGTTAGTTATTGTGACCAAACACGTGCTAGCGAAGCGAGCGGTTATATTTTGAGGAGTCCAGACAGACCCAGAATGCTTTTCTGACACGAAACCGTCGCGGATGGAGTAGCAAACACGTGCGAGCAAAGTGAGCGGTTATATTTTAAGGAGTCCAGACAGACCCAGAATGCTTTTCTGACACAGAACCGTCGCGGAATGAGTAGTAAACACGTGCGAGCGAAGTGAGCGGTTATATTTTAAGGAGTCCAGTCAGACCCAGAATGCTTTTCTGACACAGAACCGTCGCGGAATGAGTAGCAAACACGTGCGAGCGAAGCGAGCAGTTAGATTTTTAGGAGTCCAGACAGACCCAGAATGCTTTTCTGACACGGAACCGTCGCGGATGGAGTAGGTAACGTTAGTTATTGTGACCAAACACGTGCGAGCGAAGCGAGCGGTTATATTTTAAGGAGTCCAGACAGACCCAGAATGCTTTTCTGACACGAAACCGTCGCGGATGGAGTAGCAAACACATGCGAGCAAAGTGAGCGGTTATATTTTAAGGAGTCCAGACAGACCCAGAATGCTTTTCTGACACAGAACCGTCGCGGAATGAGTAGTAAACACGTGCGAGCGAAGTGAGCGGTTTTATTTTAAGGAGTCCAGTCAGACCCAGAATGCTTTTCTGACACAGAACCGTCGCGGAATGAGTAGCAAACACGTGCGAGCGAAGCGAGCAGTTAGATTTTTAGGAGTCCAGACAGACCCAGAATGCTTTTCTGACACGGAACCGTCGCGGATGGAGTAGGTAACGTTAGTTATTGTGACCAAACACGTGCGAGCGAAGCGAGCGGTTATATTTTAAGGAGTCCAGACAGACCCAGAATGCTTTTCTGACACGAAACCGTCGCGGATGGAGTAGCAAACACGTGCGAGCGAAGTGAGCGGTTATATTTTAAGGAGTCCAGACAGACCCAAAATGCTTTTCTGACACAGAACCGTCGCGGATTACATTCGCCGCGGCTTACATTTCTAGGAGTCCAGATAGGCCCGGAATGTTTTTTTTGACAAATTACCGTCATGGATGGAGAAGGTTAGGTTAGGTCCCCTCCCCTTTTCCTCCTCTTCTTCTTACCTGTCCTCCCCATTCCCCCCCTCCCCCTTTCTTCTCATCCCCCTTTCTTCTCCTCCCCCTTTCCTCTCCTCCCCCTTTCCTCTCCTCCCCCTTTCCTCTCCTCCCCCTTTCCTCTCCTCCTCCTTTCCTCTTCTCCCCATTTCGTCTCTTTCCTCTTGGATCCCCTTCCTCTTTCCTATCCTCCCCTTTCTTGTCCTCCCCCTTTCCTGTGCTCCCCCTTTTTATTTTTCTTACCCTTCTCCCCTTCATCACTCTCTCCGCCTCCGCCCAACTACAACCTTTTAAAATATATTTTGAGTCCTGATCCCGTAAGTCCAGATCCCGTGGGAATATCGGGAAAAAATGAGCCTGTGTGTTAATTCAGGTACTCAGCTATCTACTTACTGATTTTCACCGCAATCTGATCGGTAGTTTTTGCGTAAAGGAGTAATCCCGTAAGTCCCGATCCCGTAGGAATATCGGGATTAAAAGTAGCCTATGTGTTAATCCAGGTCTCTGGCTATCTACATACCGAGTTTCAACGCAATCGGTCCAGAAGTTTTTTGTGTGAAGGAGTAATCCCGTAAGTCCCGATCCCGTGGGAATATCGGGATAAAAAGTAGCCTATGTGTTAATCCAGGTACTCAGCTATCTAAATACCGAGTTTCAATGCAATTGGTACAGTAGTTTTTGCGTGAAGGAGTAACAAACATACACACACACACACACACACACATACACACACACAAACTTTCACATTTATAATATTAGTAGGATATCCGTTGTCTAGCACCCATAACACAAGTGTAGTTACTTAGCTTGGGGCTAGATGGCGATGTGTGGAATGTCCTGCAATATATATTTCTTTATTTATTTTTTATACTGAGTATTTTTTATTCAAGTATTTAAGTTTGCGTGTAACGTCTATTAGAAGAAGGTCGTAACTCCATACTTGTTGATAGTATTATTGTATCAAACTAATAATTTACTTATGACCCATACTGTACATATATATATATATATGTGTGTAATCAGGATCTCGAAAACGGTTCCAACGATTTTTATGAAATTTAGTATGCGGGATTTTCGAGGGCGAGGTAAAGGAGGCAAAAAAAAACGTAAAATAACTGAGCAAAGCTCGGTCACCCAGATACTAAGTATTCTATCTGACACAAAGTTATTATTTGAATTGCAGAAAGAACATTATACGAAATTTTACACATTATACGAACAGATAAATTCAGAATACATTAAAATTTAAGCTATAATATTACATTATTCATGGGTTGGAGCCGTCGCTGACTCAGGACAACTAAATGTTGTTGCACTAACTGAATAAACGTTTTGTTATAATTTAACTAGGGATATATTTCAGTAGGTATTTAGGTTGTTGTTATGTTAATAACTCATGTTATTATTAAAAACAAGCGACCCGCCCCGGCTTCGCACGGCTGTATTATGCATATATTATATCTGAAAACCTTCATCTTTAATCACTCTATCTATTAAAAAAAACCGCATCAAAATCCACTGCGTAGTTTTAAAGATCTAAGCATACATAGGGACATAGGGACGGCGAAAAGTGACTTTATTTTATACTATGTAGTGATAGTGATAGTCATTAAAGAAATATTTAATGGGTCATTTCGGTTCGTTCATTACGTTTCAACGAACATCTGAAGTAGACATTATATTAAAAAGTGTGATAGATGGATTTTAGTTTAAAGGGGCTGTTATCGCACATAGCTTCTTCGTTTGTTCAATTATTTTATAATATTTTACTCGTAAGTATATTGCCTCAAAACTTTAAAATGTATTTGATTTAAACATTGCTTTTTCCGACATTATCACATCAGGCATATTGATTCTATATAAAGAAAACGCTGATTTTGTATCAGATTAACTAATTTTGGTTTCTTTTATACCTACAATTATAATAATAACACCTAATGTTCTGTTTCAGTTTCTTCTAAGATTATGTTTTGGTATTCGTGTGTTGATTTCATTTTCTTTTTTAAACGTTTTTGTTCACTGGCAAGCTAAGCACTAGTGAAACCGGCATCATCTCAGTTTAACCTAGCTTAGCTCCTTAAGCTGTTAGGTAAAGTGTTCTCTCTCATGCTTGTTGTTAGAGTTTTTGAAACGTCAACTAACACGTGATGTTTGATGTAGTTGGCAACGCGGCCGGCAAATGCGACCACGAAATTTACGAAATCGTTGTAAACACTGCAGCATGTAGGTAATTCTGTTTTATTCTGGACCGCTGATAAATTGGGTGTAGAGAAAACCCAACAGCGGCCAAGTCGACCAATATTTTTCATTACTATGCTAATTTCATTGTCCCAATAAACGCTATATCCCGACGACGCAGTAAAGAGGTTAGCTCACGGGCGTTTTTACCGCGACCGCTGGCGAAATTTGTATTCGCATCCGAAAAAGGTCGACCCGGTTAATTTGAAATGCAACTGGGCATTTCTAGTTTTTCACAGTGCGCCGCTTGCTTTTAAACGACGGGCAATAAAATTGTTGGCAGTACATTAGCGGCAGTTAGTACCCTGGGGAGTTTTTAGTGCGTCCCATAGTACAGTCAGTTAAATATTTTACATGCTTAATATTTCTTCATGCTCTTTCAGGGGCGTAGATTTTTGCATTAAACATTATTTTTATCGAAATGAAATTAAATTCATATTTATCTCATAGTTTTATATTGTAATCGAACTAGATAGTTATAATATGAAATTATGATTAATCAGTTAATTAACTAAAAGCATTTTTTCCCAATAGTATTTACACACAAACACATAACCTTCAAAATTCTATAGATCAATTAGGTATCTGAGCAGAGAGGGTCACGTTTTGGCCCGCAAAAGTGTATCATTGTTTTTTACACCATATTTTCTTTATATATGTAATTATACTGTACGTGTATATGTTACAAAACTCCTCGTAAACGGCTGGACCGATTTGTTTGAATTTTTTGTACGTGTTTGGGTAGATTTACAAATCAGCCCGGATTTTTATAATGGCAAACCAACGTTTACCGGGACAGTTAGTTCAGTATAATATTCAATGTTCTACACACATGTTACCTACAAAGAAATCACTGCAATATTTTCTAGTGCTTTCTGTACAAATATTCAAAAAAATCTGCTAAAATATTTTTAAAGTAAGTAACACGATATTCACTATTTTATGCGGGGCTTTTTTGTATGTTTTAGTAAGTTTATTTTTTATTTTTTATTGGTGAACATAGAATCAACAGCACTTAAGTTAAATAATAAACGAAAAACTATTCAGTAAACTTACTGCCAATTACAAATTCATAATTTTTAAAATTAATTCATTTATAATATGCGTCCCATGCACTTAAAACTAGCTAAAACCTGCGTTCAATTAAAAAAATAGTCGTCCGACATTTGTCGTCCGTCAATAGTCGTCCGACATTTGTCGTCCGTCAATAGTCGTCCGACAAATAGTCATCCGTTAAAAAATACCATATGTACGTCTTAATACACTCACAGCCAAATTAAAAACAGTAGGCCCAGGCATACATTTTCGCCGCGCCGTAGAGAGGGGATAGCTGTCTACTCTCCATCCGTCTTACGCTTTTTCGATCAGGTCACGTGTCCTGACGCGAGTTTAAGATTTTATACCCATTACAGAAAAAGTGCTCAACGCCGCTAAAGAAGTTTTCACTTCAAAAAAAATACTAACCTTGTCTTTACAATAACTAAACAATAACTAACAATAGTCAGTAGGCACTGGTGATCTCTACTGCATCGCTACGTGCTGGTGATTAAGAGGATCACATGCCTACCGATAACGTTTTTGATGGAACTTTCGTTCCGATGCATATCTGTTACATTCTTGCTTGAAAAGTTTGTATTCGAGGGTTATACGTTTTATTATTTAAAAAAATCCTAATTTGAAGTTATAAAAAATAAAAAGAAATAAAATTATATAATCCTAGTTTATAATTCATTAATTACATAAAAATTACACTGAATCTTAAATTGCAAAATACGAATTGTTATTAATGTCAGCTTGTACAGTTTGTATTCTTGGCTTATTATGTTTTATTAAAAAAAAACTCAACTTTAACTCTCAAAATTAAAAAAATAAATAAAAGAGAATCCTAGTTAATAATTTTGAATTATACAAAACAAAACCAAATTCGGACAATATTAAGAGGAGAATAGAACTATTTATTTTTTGTTTTGATAAGTACCTACACGGTATGTAACCCTCTTAAGTTGTTCGCTGAATATACCTACTTGCTTTATATGTTTATGCGGCTATCTTCTAAGACGTTACTTTTAATTAATTAACCTATGGCAAACAAAATAAAGAAAGCCAGCCATGTAGGAATAAACGTTACCTATGTCTAACAAAGGCCTTTGCCCAGCAGTGGGACAATCCAGGCTAATTAAAAATAAAACCGGTCAAGTGCGAGTCGGACTCATGCACAAAGGGTTCCTTATCATTAAATTCCTTTTTTAACACTTGACAAAAAAACAAACAAATAACTGCCTATCCCCAAAAAATATTGTATGTCAGACGAGGTTGTATAGGTTAAAAGTCTTTTACCTGCCCTTTTGGGAGTATAATTAACAAAAAAATATTGCCCAATAAAATTGTAAACAAAACCTAAAATTCCTAAAAACATTTTCAAAAAATATTTACTTTTTTCTGTTTTTATTTTTTTATATCTACACTAATATTATAAAGAGGAAAACTTTGTTTGTTTGTTTGTTTGGTTGTAATGAATAGGCTCAAAAACTACTGGACCGATTTTAAAAATTCTTTCACCATTCGAAAGCTACATTATCCACGAGTAACATAGGCTATATTATATCCCAATACTCCCACGGGAACGGGAACTACGCGGGTGAAACCGCGGGGCGCAGCTAGTAATTAGTATTTTTAGTTATAGTGGCAACAAAAATACATCATCTTTTAAATTTTTAACTCTCCAGCTATCATGATTCATGAGATACAGCCTGGTGACAGACAGACAGACGGACGGACAGGTAAGTCTTAGCAATAGGTCCCGTTTTTACCCTTTGGGCACGAAACCCTAAAAAAAATGGGTGCGTGTACTTATGTACGCGCGTGAGAAGTTATACTTCTTTGGCATTAATAAAAAAAACAAAAAAAAAAAAAAAACTCGTCCGACAAAAACCTCGTCCGGCAAAAAACTCGTCCGACAAAAAACTCGTCCGACGAAAAGTTCGTCCGACAAAATACTCGTCCGACAAAAAACTCGTCCGACAAAATACTCGTCCGACAAAAAACTCGTCCGGCAAAAAACTCGTCCGACAAAAAACTCGTCCGACAAAAAACTCGTCCGACAAAAGACTCGTCCGACAAAAAACTCGTCCGACAAAAAACTCGTCCGACAAAAAACTCGTCCGGCAAAAAACTCGTCCGACAAAAAACTCGTCCGACAAAAAACTCGTCCGACAAAAAACTCGTCCGACAAAAAACTCGTCCGGCAAAAAACTCGTCCGACAAAAAACTCGTCCGACGAAAAACTCGTCCGACGAAAAACTCGTCCGACAAAAAACTCGTCCGACAAAATACTCGTCCGACAAAAACTCGTCCGACAAAAAACTCTGGACTGGAAAAGGATTGTCAACACAATCAAAAAAGGATTGTCAACACAATCAATAAAGTTCAATTTAGATTTAAACAACTTCTCCCGTGAGAATTTTGTGTGACGCTTTTGTAAAATTTCACTCTCATCATTTTTTCATAACGCGCCTAAAGAAGTATAACTTCAAAAATATATAAAAATGAATAGTTTAGCGTTTTCCATTGTCATCGAATATGAATCACCGCGACTAGCCTTGTTCTAAAATTTAATTTATTTTCGTTTTCACAAAATTGTCGAGTTAACTACGTTAGGTGACATGAACATTTTTCGCAACGATTTCGATTTTGTCCGGCCGGCGGTTAGTACGGTCGACTGAAATCATTATCATGTTGAAAATAGAGAGTCTGATAATAGGAAATTGAAATGTTGGGTATATTTATTTACGTATTGGAAAACATTTGGTTACACATTAAAGAAAACAAACTAGTACGCTAACGTTATATAACAGTTTTCACTAATTGAATTAAAACAATAATAAATGTATGATGTTATGAAACAGATATAGTTAACATGGCTTCAATAAAGTGTGTAAAAGAATGTAAAACTAGGAATAATGGAAAATATTTTTTTTAAGTACCAAAAACACTTTACAAAACAAGAAATAAAAACTAACGAAAAAATGTACAACGCTCACAAAATATGTAGTTAGAAATTAAACTGTCAAAATAATTATACAGTTTTTTTATCTAGTACGTATTTAATTTTATCACCCACGTTTTTTTGCTTCTGGAACAATTGGAACAACATAAAAGATAGGCGACATAAGTTGGTTGCCTTGTGTTTACCTATGAGTTAATGATATATTATCTACTAGCGACTCGACCCGGCTTCGCACGGCTATATTATGAATGTATTATACACAATAAACCTTCCTCTTGAATCACTCTATCTATTAAAAAAAACCGCATCAAAATCCGTTGCGTAGTTTTGAAGATTTAAGCATACTAAGATATAGGGACAGAAAAAGCGACTTTGTTTTATACTATGTAGTGAAGTGATGATACCTACCTACTAGCGACACCATACTACTGTCGCTGCATCCTCGGTGGCGCGCTGGACCAGCACCCGCCTACGATGCAGAAGGTTGCAGAAGGTAAAATAATCCTTTATTCATATAACAATTATCGATACATATTATTTAAAAACACACAAAAGAAATTAAATTACACAAATAAAAATTAAAAACAAAAACACAGAAAGGCACACATTACAAATAATTACAAATAAAAAACCCCGTCCAGAGCGTCTCCACGCGGCATCGTCCCCAAGAGACTGGCGGCATTCCCTCTCTGGATAGCCAGGCTCACCCTTTGAGCGAAGAAGCCGCCAGCCCTCCGGTCACCTGATGCCACATTAAGACGCCCCGCCAGGTCCCTAAAGAATAAATGGGCACTGGGGCCCCAAGCTCCCAGAGTTTCTACCCCCACGGGAACGAACATGTAACTGCCCTCCAGGTCCACATATTTGCGGGACTTAAGGCACTCCGCCTGCGCGGCCGCTGCCCCAGCCTGTCCGGACGTGGATGGCACGTGTGAAGGTGCCAACGTATCCACACAGGTCGCATCCCACACCAAAGACAAACCCTGCCTCCAGGGAATGAGCGATAATCCGTCGGGCCTCTTGCCATCCGATCGAACAATTCCGTTTGGCTCTAATATTGCCGGAATGTTCGCCGAGGCAAGTGCCCGACGGATTACGTCGTTCAAAGCGGCATGGCGAGGGATGCGACCCGCACTCCGCTGACACGAGAGACCGTGATGCCCCAACTCGTCCACCGGCCGCCCACACTGACACTGATGGGGCTGCACCGTCCTAACCCCCACACGTAAACCAATAGCTAACGACAGAGTGATGTCGTCTAGAAACGTCCCAGTATGAGGTGAAGGCACCGCGTTGAGCCATAGACCAGACTCCCGCTGGGACACCGCAAGCAACCGAGCCCGCTCCGACGGGTTCACACATGAATCAACAAGCTCCCGCTGCAACCGTTCACACAACAATTCATCCCAAGACCTCTGAGAAGACAGACAGGTGGGAGATGTGCAGCACAACGCATCCCACTCACTCCCAGAAGGCAGAAGGTCGATTCCCGCCTTAAGGTGAAGTAGGACATAAAAACCCTTATCCCTACCCCATGCGCGCGCCACGCGATGACTCTATCCCTTTCCCCCGCACGCCGCGAAATGACCGTTTTAACTGTTTTATGTAATAAAAATACTAATATCTATTTTAGTGAAAAATCATCTGTACTACCTTATGGGATTTGATGTAAAGTTTATGAAAATATTGATTTTGTACTTGTTTTTTCTTTACAATAGCCGTAAAATTGAAAAAGCTAAAAAAAAATTACGATTTCTTAGGATTTTCACGATTTTCTATCAGAGCAAATCACTCTAATCGTGTTCGAAGTGTATGACAATCCAAAACATTTCTTCACCTTTACGACAGTAGGAATATTATTCTATAGATTTTAGTGGTTGATACCCAAAAACTGTTTCTAAGACACCTCTATCGTGCTTCTGGTCATACCAATTCGGTTTAAAACAGGTATTTACGTATAGATACCTATTTGTTTCAGGTCTGGATGTCTGTGTGTAGTTATCAAACTCCTCCTTAACGCTGAACCGTTTTGTATGAAGTTGTTTTGTGTATATTCGTTAACATCTTTTTTTTCTTTTTTTTGCCGGGACAGCTAGTTTAAGTATATATTTACAAATTTTTTTCGTTCATTGTCCAGTCAACTTAACCCAAGAAGCTTATTTGCTTATCTTTTAACTAGATAGCGTTGTGTGGAATTTCCTACAATATTTATTAATATTTTTTTAATGTAGACGACAGAAATCTAACTAGAACAACAAATAACTACTATATCATTATTAGTCTTATTAACTGTCATCATTGTAAATAGTCTTCGAGTTCAAAGAATCTTCTTATACACTCACCTTTTACAATAAAAGCGTAAGCAGACTATGGACTAAGCGGTCGATCGATGCTTTAATTTGATGGCTAAAAAACAAAGGAACTACAACGTTTTTTTTTTCTACTACTTTATTTTGACTCATACCTACTTCATTTTTTTTCTTTTAACTTATATCAAAATTCTTTAAAATTTGACAGTAATTATACAAGAATTAAATATTAAAAGCCTAATCAATCTATTAGAGATGGATACTTATCTCTGCCTTTTGCCTCGGAGACCTTGGCTCGTAGGGACCCGAGGCCTTAGATTTTTATAAAACTGTTTCGAAATGATTAATATAGAAATTATTAAAATCGGTCCAGTAGTTTCGGAGCCTATTCGTTACAAACAAAAATACATAAAAAAACGGTTGCACTCCGAAAGTGCCGACAGAAGTAAGAACTTATAAAAAGAAAAACTAATTAGAAAAAAATCTTTAAACTTATAACTTTAAAAAAAAATTAAACTTATTTACTAAACAACTACAAAATAAATGTACATGCATATACACACACACTGTATAGCTGCGACTAATAGGTAGTGTATTAGTATATTTCTTTAAGACGCCCCGCCAGGTCTTGGCGGGCGTCTTAATGCGGCATCAGGTGAGCGGAGGGCTGGCGGCTTCTTCACTCAAAGGGTGACCTTGGCTATCCAGAGAGGGAATGCCGCCAGTCTCTTGGGGACGATGCCGCGTGGAGACGCTCTGGACGGGGTTTTTTATTTGTAATGTGTACCTATGTGTGTTTTTATTTTTAATTTTTATTTGTGTATATAGGTAGATATAGATGTATATATTATAAATAGATTTCAACATCAGTGTCGCTATTTTATACTAACTATCAACAATCGGGTGATTTCAAGTCTGCATCACCCTAAAGAACGAGTTCAAACTCTCAACGAGGAGATCGTTAATACCCTGACATGACAATACACGTGCTATATCCTGCCTGGATGACGGGACGTTTCAGCCAACTTCCGGTCTCCTTCGGGAGGTGATTCATGACTTTCTTAAGCAGTTGTCTTTTCACAAATAAGGTGTCACGTCTTTGATTTTTAGTTGTACGTGTTTGGGAATCAAAGTTGTAGATTGCTTTCGTATTTCCGAAAACAAACTATGTCGTGAAACATGGGTCGGTTCCTTAATTAGGTAGATTACATGAGCTCATGAAGGAGTTTTTATAGAAGTTGCTTGAAATGTACGCGAATTAATTCATAGTTTTATATGTTAAATACGTACCGATAAGTATTGTCTTTTTTGACGTGATAACGTCTAATGAATTGATAGAACACCTGCATTCACAAAAAAGTCGCCGCCGTAGTCGTAGTCGTCATGACGCCGTCATGTACCACGCCGTCATGTTACGGTGCCGTGGCACCGGAACTATATTGTCATGACGTTTAATAATAATATAGTTCATCTGGGCTTGTGTTGTATTATGGTCAAGAGTGACGAATAGAAGACTTATATAAAGGAACAAATATATAAAAAAGAAAAAAAAGAAAAAAAATATATAAAGGAAAAACAACCTCAATTTTTTTTCGTTTTTATGACGTTATCACGTAAAATTATGTCCGTAAACCGACTTTATACACAACCTTTTTTTTAAACATATCACAATGTTCCAGGCGATACGTTTTTAAAAAATATTAATATTAATGAATTAAATAGTCTATTTCTTTTTTTCAGGTTTTATAAACAAGTTTTTTATTTAAACAATAAAAGAATCTATAATTATAAATTTTTAAATCCTGAATAACTGATTTATCAAGAGATGTGACGAGAAAAATAGTCAACCTAACATTTGCATATTCTATATAGGCTTCATATTTTCGATTGGTATGGAATTTGTCTCTTAATCAAACCAGTGAAAGATTTAAAAAACAAAACAAAAAATAAATTGTTAGTTAATCATATTCTGGACTGAATTTTTAAGTTTGCATTTGCAATTATTTATTGACCTATTTAATTTGATATAAAATACTTTTTATCCATTAAACAGCTCGATGAAGGCCGTTCTTAAAAGGATCTCCGACTATAAATGATATCAGAAACGCAACAATAGAACAAATTTCAATAGTACAGAAATAGTTCAATACACCCGCATGCATCTACAAAGCGACTTGCAATTTCAATGGCGTGCCCGATAATCATGGCGCACATAGAATACCTCCACACTTAATTGTCATCTGAGTATTGGAGGTACGAGCGAGTATCTAAGTGCCCAAACTGCTCTATTGAAAACTACGCTTACATATTGTGAACTGGCGAGAAGCCAGGGATTATCCGGGCTCGCTGCAATATTTGTGTCTCACGTACCGGGCACTATTCAGGGGATCGAAAAACTTTTCTAATATTCTGGTTAGAGACGAAAATACTGCGGGAAGATTTGACTGCTGATAAACGTGAGTATAAACCGAATCGACTTAGAATTAACTATCTGGTTCTAATTAGGAATTGGATGGCAGTTTTAAGGTTCCGCTGGTGGATCGTGTTTCCATACAAATGAATTTAGAGTGTTATCCATTTATTCTTTATGGAATTTGAAAAAACAAAAGTTAAATCTACATAACAAGTCTATATCTGGCCCATGTAGGCGACGACATAGACAAATTATATTTATTTATATTAAATTATATTAAATTAAGTAGTCTTCGTTTGCTAAAGAGTACCTAATGTATAAATACCTCGGGAGCTCATTTGGTAGGGCCATTCTGTATCATACACTTAGTAAGCTGAAATTCTGTCCGTTTGATAAGTAATAAAAAATAAAAAAATACATACATCCGAATTGAGAACCTCCTCCTTTTTTTGAAGTCGGTTAATAAAATAGTATTCAAGCCTTCTACAACTTTATTCTGCGCCTTCTACATTAACTAGTAGTTCGCCCCGAACTGAGACCTCACGAGTTTTTTTTACCGATTTATAGTTTTTAGCGTAAAGTATGATATAACGACAAAATACTCCAAATACTTCGGTCTATCTTATTTAAATTATAGGTGTCTAGTACCTATCGCTATCGTCAGACCCTGGACATCGCTGACTCTATTATACTTTCAAAACAGATATTTTTCAATCGCGTTAGGCATATTCTGTCTAGAAAATGAGTTCCATAGTCTAATTTGCTTGGTCTCAATCACGTATTTTTTTATTTCGCCTTTCCTTGATACTCGGGAGAATAAGTACCTACTATGAATGTAAATCGTGTGAGAATAATTAAAAGCTCCTATAGCCTCCTTCCGTCTATATCACGATATCGTCAGTACCTAGAGTACCTACCTACTCATCAAGTGAACACGAATTACGATAGACCTTACTTGTCTAGAGATGAGTTCATATAGCCTTCTTCCGCCGGCTATATTACCAAACCCCAGATATCAGTTGTCAGTTCGTTAAAGTTATCAAGATAACTTTAACGAACTTTAACAATTGACTTATCTTGTCTAGAAGATGAGTTTATATTTCTGTGAAGTTGAGTGCCTTCTTCCAGCTCCATCACCAGATCCCAGATATCAGCTGATTTTTCAGAAGCTAGAATACCTATTTCTTAAGGTGCTTTAAACTCAAGATAATTTTAAGTTCTCATCGGGTCTTTATCATCAGACAAAACTATTTTTTTTTGTACCTTTGTACTCATCATATTGTAACGAAAGAGGAGAGAGGCCCCTACGTCAATACAAATATATTACAGAAGTTTGAGACATGTGGACCTATATATCCTATAATTTAATAAGTCCCTAATCTATTAGTAAATAAAAATAATAAAAATATTAGTCACAAGTTTATTAATTAGAATCTCTAGATCAGCTAGCTATACTCTTTAATATTTATTCACCACAATTGTTACACAACCATTGATTATGAAATAAATGAATAATCTATACTTAATATTATAAAGCTGAAGAGTTTGTTTGTTTGTTTGAACGTTTGTTAATCTCAGGAACTACTGGTTCAAATTGAAAAACTATTTTTGTGTTGAATAGTTCATTTATCGTGGAAAGCTATAGGCTACCTACTTTTTATTTTGATATTCCCACGGGATCAGGACTTACGTAGGTGAAACCGCGGGGCGCAGCTAGTTATGAATATAAAGCAAAGAGAGGTCTGACGATTTAAGGGAAAGTAGAATAGACGCTTTTAAACTACAGTCTTCACCCAAGGTAGGTTGAGTGGCCCAGACGACGTCAACACTAGAAGTATTGACCATATTTCGCCTCAGCTTCCGTTTAGCTGATCTATAGCTGGTTCAAGCAGCTCCTTCGAAGACCATCGGGAACGAACACAAGAGTGCATGACTTTGCACTATAAACTTTTGCGAATTATCTGAATTTAGGATAACCATATTATTATGTAGGTACCTAATATGGATCACCCATTTATTCATAATATCACGAAGTTAAGTTTTTATGTACCTAATGGTTTTGAAATTTACTGGAAATCTGAAAATCATATGTTTTACGACAATGACAGAAAGAAAACCTGACATTGTCATTTTTGAATCATAAAAGAAGGTCTAAGCGTTTTTTTCCTTTTTGATACAAATGAGTTTGATATAAAAATGACCGCTGAGATGATAAATTCCTGTGGATTCCGTCCAGTTTCATCATCAGATCAGTTCCATGGTACTATATTATTGCCACCAAAGTTACGCGCTTTCATTTGATACCCAACTCGGGTATATTTGCCCCATAGTCTGCCTGCCATATAGGTAGATCCCCTTTTGCACCCCCTATCTCCTTAACCCCCCGACCGATCCTGCTCATGTTCGAACTTAAAAATTTTATGGACCTCAACTACACGCTTACCAAAACTCATTAAGATCAGAGCAACGGTACTCAAGTTATCGTCGAACAAACATACATAGGTACAACCGACCGACAGTCTCGCCACTAGACCTCTCTCGCTACGCTCGTTCGGTCAATTAACTTTTATAATTATGAGTATTTACATTGTTAAGTTTTGAAGTTAATTATACAATGTGTTTCAGCGAAGGGGTTTTAATACGAAAGGGGGTTGTTCTAGACGTCTAGGCGAACATCTTTTCTTCTACGATTTTTTTAAATTCTAATTGTTTTTTCGATAATTCTGAGGGAATTTTTACTTGATGCTTTTCTGACATGGAACCGTCGCGGATGGAGTAGGTAACGTTAGTTATTGTGACCAAACACGTGCGAGCGAAGCGAGCGGTTATATTTTAAGGAGTCCAGACAGACCCAGAATGCTTTTCTGACACGAAACCGTCGCGGATGGAGTAGCAAACACGTGCGAGCGAAGCGAGCGGTTATATTTTAAGGAGTCCAGACAGACCCAGAATGCTTTTCTGACACGAAACAGTCGCGGATGGAGTAGCAAACATGTGCGAGCGCAGTGAGCGGTTATAATTTAAGGAGTCCAGACAGACCCAGAATGCTTTTCTGACACGAAACCGTCGCGGATGGAGTAGCAAACACGTTCGAGCGAAGTGAGCGGTTATATTTTAAGGAGTCCAGACAGACCCAGAATGCTTTTCTGACACGAAACCGTCGCGGATGGAGTAGCAAACACGTGCGAGCGAAGCGAGCGCTTACATTTCTAGGAGTCCAGATAGGCTCGAAATGTTTTTTTGACAAATTACCGTCACGGATGGAGAAGGTTAGGTTAGGTCCCCTCCCCCTTTCCTCTCCTCCGCCTTTCCTCTCCTCCCCCTTTCCTTTCCTCCTCCTTTCCTCTTCTCCCCATTTCGTCCCCTCCCTCTTTCATACCCTTTCTCTTTCCTGTCTTCCCCTTTCCTCTCCTCCCCCTTTCCTCTTCTCCCTATTTCGTCTCTTCCCTCTTACATCCTCTTCCTCTTTCGTATCCTCCCCGTTTCCTGTGCTCCCCCTTTTTATTTTTCTTACCCTTCTCCCCTTCATCACTCTCTCCGCCTCCGCCCAACTACAACCTTTTAAAATATATTTTGAGTCCTGATCCCGTAAGTCCAGATCCCGTGGGAATATCGGGATTAAAAATAGCCTATGTGTTAATCCAGGTCTTTGGCTATCTACATACCGAGTTTCAACGCATTCGGTTCAGAAGTTTTTTGTGTGAAAGAATAATCCCGTAAGTCCCGATCCCGTGGGAATATCGAGATAAAAAGTAGCCTATGTGTTAATCCAGGTACTCAGCTATCTAAATACCGAGTTTCAACGCAATCGGTCCAGTAGTTTTTGCGTGAAGGAGTAACAAACATACACACACACACACACATACACACAAACTTTCACATTTATAATATTAGTAGGATAATAACGAAGGAAAGTACGTACGTAAAATTCTATTCTATTTTGGTAATTTATTTGTCGGCCTCAGCTATGTTATTCAAACATTTAAGTAATCGGAAAGCTTTTCAACATACAAAAACAGACCCAAATCTCCTCATTTCATATTCCTTTTAAACTTGTTCCGAAAAAAAAAATGTATTTCATCAGTCAATGCTTCTCTTTTGTGTACATTAATCCGTATTTCTTCTGAGCTTCTTTGAGGCGCAATAAAAATCAGCTTAACGCGACATGTATGAACGGCGAATACGAGAAACGATAGGGAATACATTTTTCTGCCTTTTATAAGAAAGCAGAAGAATTATTTCCTCACCACGATCATGCTTCAAACCTTATAAAATAAAAATAAGTTAAACTCTTAGACTACTTGATTCCGGAAGATAAATGCATAAAAATGCTTAAATGCTTGAAAAAGCTAACTAAAAACGTCCAACCTATACATAAGCCTTAACTTGAATAGTATTTTTAAACTTTTTCGTACCAAAATTGAAATAATACAGTCCTACGAAAAACCAGGTGTCAGTTTTCTGCTTGCGGCTTGAGATTGTTGCTTGATACTTTGCTTGATCGTGTCGTTAATACTTATTTCCTTTTCCCTTCCAGTCGGGCGATTATTGTATATGTTATGGGTAAAGTTCGAAGTGCGGGCAGACCTGGTTCTGCCCGGTCAACTTACGGGTGTCCGAATGTAATCGGTCACCATCTTTAAGCGACCGGTGGTAGTGTTTGCTGCATTCGCACATATTAACCTATCTTTTTGGTTTAATTGTGATGAATAGAATGATTTTTTGTTGAAAAACACACGAGGCATGGCAAGTGCCGTACAAAGATGGACTGCTAGGTTCTTCTTCTTCTGGTATAGTGACGTGGCTCACCTATTTGTTAGAGTTTCCAGATCGCCCTAAGGCCTCTTACTTGACCTAACGATTGCTACTAGAGATAGCAACCGGAACCAACGGCTTAACGTGCCTACGTCCGGCTCCGGCTCCGTACGTTAAGCACGGAGGGGCTAACGAAAACACAATTTTGCCACACTACTAATTGGCCACCCATCGAAGTAATCCGCGTCAGGCGTCGCTTAACCCGCACGACCACAAACGATCAGCGAACGTCACTTAGCTGTGAGCCTCCTCAGCTAGCTGCTAGGTAAAAATGGGTCAAATTAAGTTCTGCCTATACTTCGGGCTCTGCCTATAACATACGTCGACAGAAAAAACCCGTTTGTCGAGACGTATTCAAAGTCACGGCGACGCGACGAGTAAACACGTTTGCTACATGTTCCCAGTTTTATTTCACGTTGTGGTAAACACTTTCAAAGATGAATTTCTCGCTCGACAAATAAAAATGAAATATTTTAATACTTTTTTCCCCTTTTCATCGGGGGAGTCATGTGTGAGATGCTTGTGTGGTCGTGTGCGGTCGGTAAGTAAGTAGCTAGACATACAAAAAAGTATAAATATACGGGACTGGGCAAAAGCCAATAAAATGTGAAGTTTTTAAGCCTGCCCCTACCATACTAAGGTCTGAATTTAATGTAAAATTCTCGACCTCAAATTTGACAGCATTATTTTGAAAAAGATAGGAGGATCTTGATATTAAATCCATGTATTTTATTCTATATATTCACGGTGCAACAAGGGGCATGGATCATCGGTTGCTGGGGGGTGGGGGACCTCAAAGCTCTAAAAGTTATTTGGACTTTAATTTTGAACTTTTGAACCACTAAATATTGCAGAACATACATTTTTTTTAAGATAATATAATTTGATTAAACTTGATCTGGTTTTCCCTGACATGCAGAACTGAGGCTTTACTTGTCAGTGGAAGAACCAAAGTAGTACATCAGTGCATAAAGGACGTAACTGAATAAGTAATTTAGTTGCAGAAAACAGCCTAAGTACGGTCGGCAGCATAATTACCGTAGAGTTCTAAAATTACTATTATTGGAATGTATTAATTCTAATATTTTTTGGTTTGATAAATTAATGAGTTAAAAGAATTTAAACTTCATCTAAAGCAGATGCCTAGAATATTGCTCGTGTTTAAAATATTCTTATATTCAGCCGTTTTGGAGCTCCACGGTGGGTCTGCAACTTTAAACACAAAAGATCCCATTGGGTCGAAGTGTTGCTGGCTATTTGTCAGCCCCCAATAGATAAGATAATTGATATTAATTAATTGATAGATAAGATAAATTAATGTTTTTTCTTATTCTTTTTGTTATGTACTTATCTTTAAATAATTAATTAGAGTAATTGGTTACGACCGGTCTAATTAAATAAAAAAAAAATAAAAAAATAAGATACTGCCTACCGTACAAGTCTCTCCTCCGTCGTTCCCTCAATGCTGAGGATCGTGACTCTGCTGGTGCAGTCGATTTACTGTCTTCCTCCAATGGACTCTGTCCGATGCCCGGTGTAGAGCCGTGCTGAGCGGTATATCCAGCTGTTCGGATACTTGGTCGGTCCACCGTTTGGGGCTTCGCCCTCGTGGTCTTTTGCCCTCAACCTTCCCCGTCACCATTAGGCGCTCGAGATTGTCAGAGCTCCTGCGCGCAATATGGCCAAAGTATTGTAGCACACGCTGTAAGCATATAGTGGAGAGCCTCGGAGTCTGTGCTAGTTGCAGCTCCTCCAGAATGGAGACGTTCGTGCGGTGAGCGGTCCAAGGTATCCGCAAAAGGCGGCGCCAACACCACATCTCAAAAGCATCCACTCTTTGCCTATCCGCGGCTTTTAGGGTCCAAGATTACCGTACCGCACCGTACAAGTAACATTACAATTTCTATTCCAAACAAAACTATCCATCAACACCACTAAAACCTATTTTAATCCATCTAAAACTTGTTCAATAACATAAATAACGCGGCAAGTGGCGTGTGAAGAAAATGGCACTTTGTTAAAAGACGTTCGTGAGAAAGACGTGACGACGGTCGACTGTCGAGACAAAGCCTTCCGGATCCGTCGAAGGGCAATTTTATTTCCTAGGTTTATTACTATAAATAGGTGCCTATATCAATAGACCAATAATAAGTGTCGACAAACTCCTGGCAACACACTTGGGCCGTCTGCTAACACAATTGTGTTTCAATAGAGTGTCGATGGAATCGTAATAGACATTTTATGTCAAAAATATGACATTACATGTCAAATTGGTATTCTTCTATTGTTAACTATTTTATCGAAACACCACTGACACACCACTGACAGTGGTGTTTCTCTCACTGACACTTTGATATTCTGCTCTTATCTAGAATCGTATCTCGATAGTTGTCAAAACGGTATATCGCTTAGCAACATATACCACGTTGCTAGGCAACACCTGCAACGTATCTATTACCATTCCATTGAGACTCCATAGCGATTCTATTGAGATGTTATTTAAACTTTAGCAGAATACCAAAAAAAGTCACAATCTCGATATAATACCAATAGAGTCTCGATATAATGACAATGGTTAATCCATTAATGCAAAATAGCAGAATAAGGCCCCTGTAGTGGGCGGATCTGACCCTACCTAATCAATTCCCTTTTGATTTGTGCTCTCTCAGAAGAAAAAAAAGAAGAGGGAGTGTCGGCAATATTTTGACGACTTCTGTATTGCAGAAAATTGCGAGTCCTATTCCCGCGTCTGACAAATATTACTGTTCAGTATTTGTTTTTGATTTGGGTGTTTCTGTATCCTACTCATGTATTGTTATAAATGTTAAAGTTTGTGTGTATGTTTGTTACTCCTTCACGCAAAAACTACTTAACCGATTGCAATAAAACTCATTATGAAGATAGCTAAAGACCTGGATTAACATATAGGCTACTTTCTATTCCAATATTCCCACGGGATTGGGACTTATGCGGGTGAAGCCGTGGGGCGCAGCTAGTTTATAATAAGCATGTTTTATGAAAGCAATGTATTTAAGTATTCTATTTGTGGTTTAGATACCATAACACAAGCCTAGTTACTTTGCTTGGCGATAGATGGTGCTGTATGGATTGTTCTGCAATACCTCGTTGTCTGTTAGTAACATTTTTATCTTGGAATATATGTTGTCTATAGCAGAGTTAACAGAGTTATAGTAATATTGTAGCGGTGTTGTAGCAGAGTCATAGTAAAATCATAGCAGTGTCGTAGCTGAGTCATAGTAAAATCGTAGCAGTGTCATAGCAGAGTCATAGTAAAATTGTAGCGGTGTTGTAACAGAGTCATAGTAAAAGTGTAGCGGTGTTGTAGCAAAGGTATAGTAAAATTGTAGCGATGCTGTAGCATAGTCATAGTAAAATTGTAGCGGTGCTGTAGCATAGTCATAGTAAAATTGTACCGGTGCTGTAGCATAGTTATAGTCAAATTGTAGCGGTGCTGTAGCATAGTTATAGTCAAATTGTAGCGGTGTTGTATCAGAGTCATAGTAAAATCGTAGCATAGTCATAGTAAAATATAAGCGGTGCTGTAGCATAGTCATAGTAAAATTGTACCGGTGCTGTAGCATAGTTATAGTCAAATTGTAGCGGTGTTGTATCAGAGTCATAGTAAAATCGTAGCATAGTCATAGTAAAATTGGAGCGATGCTGTAGCATAGTCATAGTAGTTCATTTATTTTAGTTTATACCCACAAACCCACGACCTTCAGCATGAAAGTCAAAGTAAGTCTAGGCAAACGCAAAGTATGCTCAAATATTAAACAAAGAACGTCAATTTTTTTCGTAAAGAAAACAAACGATTGTATGTATAGTCGGTTTATGTGCGTTAAATTTTACGTGATAACGTCATATGAAAACATTGATGGTAACCATACCAACGCTGTTAGTTTCACCTAAACGGCTGAACTGATTTGTATGAATTTTCAAGTATATTCGTTAGGTCTGAGAATCGAACAACATCGTAATTTTTTTTCTATTCTTTTTGTTTCCTTTATATATTTTTTTAAGTTTTCCTTTACTTACATTTTTTTTTCTTTACATTTATTTACTTGTGGCGACACTTCATATCGCCACCAACAGATGGCGCCACTAAGCCGATCGTAGATCCTAGATCGCGCAAGCGAAGTTTTTTTGAAGATGAGCTCAACGAAAGTTCCAACGAAACATCGTTGGGCCGCGGCCTTCCGGGTATAACACCTGTCCGGTGGAAGATCTTCCTTTGGAGGTACGGTCGGCTGCATAATAGACCCACCGTAGAGCTCCAAAACGGCTGTTATAAGAATGTTTTCAACACGAGCAAGATTCTAGACACCTGCTTTAGGTGAAGATTAAAGTCGTCGAACTCATCAATTAATCAAACAAAAATTATTAGATTGCAAACATTCCAATACTAGTAATTTTAGAACTCTACCGAGGGCTGCAATTATGCAGCCGCCTGTACATACCACCAAATACCTCCAAACTGGTGACCCCGACGTTATTCACAAGAAAACATTGATGGTAACCATAGCAACGATAATACGTTGGTTACCTTGTCAATAACATAACGCGCGTTCCCGGAACATAACGCATGACATCACACTTTATCAAGAAAAAAATAACACAATTCAATTGGTGCACTCTAAAACTATTAGCCGATCAAAAGTCTATGATCTGCATTCGGCCAATAGCCTGCCTTCGTAACCGTACCATACCTGCACCCGTATTCATTAAAAGTAAAGCAAACATTCCGGTCACGCATCCAATAGAGGTATACCGAGCAAATGAGTTACGATTATCCCAATGTTTTATAGCGCTATGAATAACTTAGAATTATCCTCGAACATATTTTATTTCGAATAAATATACATTTGTAGTACGGATAAAATTTTAATGTGGAATATCATGAATTGATTAATAAATATTGTAGGAAGTTGCACACAGCGCCATCTAGCCCCAAACTAAGCAACTAGGTCTCGATTTGGTGACCAGACTATGGATATGAAGCTTTCATAGATTTCAGACTCTCTTAGCTCTTATAGTTGCAAAGACTTCGCCTTTAGTCTTTTTAAAGTTATAATAAAGTTAGAGAGGGTAAAATGTCGGCACTTAAAAGTAAATTAATCCCTGTACTATATAAAATTCTCGTGTCGCGGTCTCTTCTCATCCCCACCTAAACGGCTGAACCGATTTGTATGACTTTTTTGTGTATGTTTTCATTAGGGCTGACAATCGAACAACATCTATTTTTAATGTATTTCCCTTTTTTTTGTATGGCAAAACAGAGTTTGCTGGGGCAGCTAGTTTATTTAGACTGAAACCAAAGAGAAAGGTCAGCTTTGGCTATTTTTATCACAGTTCATTGTATCGCACAAGCGTAGGTGTGACTTAGTTGCTAATTCAAATCTCGTAGGAATAAGTAGACGAAATAGATTTCACTCATTTGGAACCCCTACCTCTATATTGGCACCTATTTAAATCACATCTATGTAGTCACAACAATGTCTCACTTATAAATACAATGCTACGACTCTGCTACGACTTTGAAATGGCTCTGCTACGACACTGTAACAATTTTACTATGGCTGTGATATGATACTGCTGCGATTTGACAATGAATCTGCTACAATACCGCTACAATATTACTATAACTCTGTTACGACACTGCTACGCTTTGACTTGACTCTGCTACGCTTTGACTTGACTCTGCTACGACATTGCTACGATTTGACTTAACTCTGCTACGACACTGCTACGATTTTACTATGACTCTGCTACAACACCGCTACAATATTACTATAACTCTGTTACGACACTGCTACGTTTTGCCTTAACTCTGCTACGACATTGCTACGATTAGACTCTGCTACAAAACCGCTACAATATTACTATAACTCTGCTACGACACTGCTACGAATTTACTATAACTCTGCTACAATACCGCCACAATTTTTCTATGTCTCTGCTACGACACTGCTACAACTTTACTATGACTCTGCTACGACACTGCTACGATTTCAATAAGGCTCTGCTACAATTCTTCTATCACATTTATTCTCGGAATAAAAGTCGAGGTATTTACCACAAGGTCGTTGTTTATATGAATTGAAACTAGACAACAGAAGTTTTGTCGACACAATAAAAATTATATAAATAAATATTGCAGGACATTCCACACATCGCCATCTATACCCCAAGCTAAGTAACTTGACTTGCGTTATGGGTGCTAGACAACGGATAAACTACTTATATACTTTTCTTTTTGTAAACATATACATATAATACATAGAAACGACCAGACCACAGACAAATAACTAAGCACAAATACTTGTCTAGGCGGGAATCGAACCCGCGACCCTATGTTTGACCAGTCCGGCATGGTGACCATTGTGCCCACTGGGTCGTCGATATACCTACTCATTTAATTATCAAAAAAAAGCTTTTTGTGTAATTGTTCAGCAGGACTTGCTTCGGGTCGCAGCTAGTTTTATTCAAAACTAGCTGCGACCCGCGGTTTCACCCGTGTGATAATTTTCTACGCAATTTGCTTAATTATTTCTTTGGTTTTAAACTTCTCCTGACAAAAAAAAGAAATAGTGAAATCAGTTTAGCTGCTCTCGAGATTTACGCTTAGCAACACATTCAGCGATTCATTTTTATAATTTATTCTAAATCGTCATTTGTCAAGAATTTAGAAAGTGGGTAGCTCAGCGACGGGTCGTTAGATCGGGTAGCTCCGCCACTAACCCAAAAAAAATTGTGTGTTCTAAAATATTTTTTCCTGTAGACCACCTACACACAGCTATTATTATCTATATATTATTATATTTGGATTAAGGAAGGATAATAATTATTACTGATAGTACACCTGATATCTATTTGCTTAAGAATTAGACGTGTAAGGTCGAATTCTGTATAATTTCGTCAGTATGTGTGGGTTAGTATTTCTGGCAGTCAAGTGTCTGTTTACTTGCTTCGTATCGCATTACTTGTTTAAGGTTATTATTATAGAAATAGGTATCGATATTTGATATTTTTGTTTCTGCCAGGAAAATCTTTAAGACATAAACAATAGTACATTGTTATCCTAGGTGTGAAAGTCACTTATTACAAGTCCCGAGACGGAGTTTGGCGCCCGAGCGTAGCGAGGGCGCTAATAGTTCGAGGGACTTAATGAGTCTTTCACCCGAGGTAAACACTGTGCTTTTCATTACGAATAATACATAAAATTATTCCTAACAACGAGAGTGAATGAGAGACTCCATACTACCTGATCCTCTTACAAGGTTGGGACCAAAGAAGTTATATACATGTAGTGTTATTCTTTGTTGTTACTTAAAGCAAGGAGGTTA
Source organism: Idaea aversata (assembly GCA_907269075.1). Lineage (NCBI taxonomy): Eukaryota > Metazoa > Arthropoda > Insecta > Lepidoptera > Geometridae > Idaea > Idaea aversata. The sequence goes on from OU026100.1 coordinate 7,114,202, forward strand.
GGTTTTTGAAGTTCCTAATGCGTAATGATACGGATACTGGCTACATGCACATTGCACAAGCCGTGCGAAGCCATAATTTGACATGACAGCTGTCAGTGAAAGCGATTTTCCCTAGGGCTGAAAGTTTTATTTTCTACACGCTCTTCAGGCATCTTTAGACCTACTTTCGGAGTATGAGTAATGAAAAAGGTTTTTTACCCCACAAGGTAAAAGGGAGGCCTTTATTCTGCAGTGGGGCTGTATTAAAAATAAATAATTAATAATAATAAAAGTATACCTAGTCCTTAGACTGCTAGTGAACTGATTTTCATTCTGTTTTTATCAATGGACGGAGTAATTCATGAGAAAGGTTTAGGTGTAACTATCAAGGTTTTGTGAAAATCGACTGAATATACTTACTGACGAAAGCGGAAAGTTACGAGTCTGTTCAGCTTTACAGTTTAGTAATTCCTGACAAAACTGAATCGAAATAATATATTATTTTTTAAAGTGCTAAGCCTGCACTGGGCTATCTGTAAATATTTTTAAGGAAAAATGCATCTTCAAAAATTGCGACTAAGACGAGACTCGAACTCGCATCCTTTGAATACCCTTCAAATGCGTTACCAATTCCGCCACTTAGTCAAGTACCGTCATAGTCGAATTTAAGAATCGCATTAACCTTCTTTTCGAATTAAGTTTCGTTAGCGACATCTGTTAGTATGAATTTACATTACATATAACTCGAAAGTTAACCATTTTAGTTAACGTGTTCGACAAGAGATGGCGCTTTTACTTATCTCAATGATATATTATTTTTTAAAGTGCTAAGCCTGCACTGGGCTATCTGTAAATATTTTTAAGGAAAAATGCATCTTCAAAAATTGCGACTAAGACGAGACTCGAACTCGCATCCTTTGAATACCGTTCAAATGCGTTACCAATTCCGCCACTTAAAAAACAAATTCATACTAACAGATGTCGCTAACGAAACTTAATTCGAAAAGAAGGTTAATGCGATTCTTAAATTCGACTATGACGGTACTTGACTAAGTGGCGGAATTGGTAACGCATTTGAACGGTATTCAAAGGATGCGAGTTCGAGTCTCGTCTTAGTCGCAATTTTTGAAGATGCATTTTTCCTTAAAAATATTTACAGATAGCCCAGTGCAGGCTTAGCACTTTAAAAAATAATATATCATTGAGATAAGTAAAAGCGCCATCTCTTGTCGAACACGTTAACTAAAATGGTTAACTTTCGAGTTATATGTAATGTAAATTCATACTAACAGATGTCGCTAACGAAACTTAATTCGAAAAGAAGGTTAATGCGATTCTTAAATTCGACTATGACGGTACTTGACTAAGTGGCGGAATTGGTAACGCATTTGAACGGTATTCAAAGGATGCGAGTTCGAGTCTCGTCTTAGTCGCAATTTTTGAAGATGCATTTTTCCTTAAAAATATTTACTGAATCGAAATAGTCAATAAAATACGAAAGCTGAATCTGCCCGATGTTTTTATATAAATATGAGGATGATTTCGGAAGATAAGTAAAAATTTAAATTTAATAAAAAATAATAAATATTTATTTATTTATCACTACCCGTGCTAAGCCAAGACTGGTCGATAGTTTTTTTTTCGGAAAATAATAAATAATTAATAAATAAATATTGGACATTTCACACATCGCCATCTAGCCCCAAGCTAAGTAACTAGACTTGTGTTATGGGTGCTGTACAGCAGATATCTACGTAGTATATGCTTTTCTTTTGTAAATATATACTTATTATACATAGAAACAACCAGACCACAGACAATAAATTATAAAAATATCCCGTTTAACGCTAGTAGCTCGTAACTTGGTACATAAACAACTATGTGCGGCGCTACCAGTAACTGTGATTAACTTAATTCGTAGAGCGAACCGTTCATCAACGGCCACCGGCCGGCTAATAATCCCTCAATTTAATTGCCACAGAATCAGCTGCTATTTATAAAGGAATCAATGTTGCTGACGATGTATTATAAATCTTATCTGTTCGAAAATTACCCAAAAAATACACATTTTGAGGTGGTTACCCACGGACAGAATAAACTTAATTTAGCTGTCCTTTCTTGGAACTCTTTTGTGTGTTTAAGAATAATAACTGAATTTATTTTGGCAAAATTTGACTAATTTCTCATTTACTTATTCTGTTCAATCAGACAGGGGCCAACGATTAGGAATGAGTACCTTTATAATTTTTGGCATTTCATAAAAATATGTTTTAGGCGTCATATTATATGTACGATACCAATTTTTATTATCACTACATAGTATAAAATAAAGTCACTTTTCGCCGTCCATATGTCCTTATGTCCCTATGTATGCTTAAATCTTTAAAACTACGCAACGGATTTTGATGCGGTTTTTTTTAATAGATAGAGTGATTCAAGAAGAAGGTTTATATGTATAATACATGCATAATGTACCCGTGCGAAGCCGGGGCGGGTCGCTAGTATAAAATAAAGTCACTTTTCACCGTCCCTATGTATGCTTAGATCTTTAAAACTACGCAACGGATTTTGATGCGGTTTTTTTTAATAGATAGAGTTATTATAGAGGAAGGTTTTTAGATATCATACATGCATAATACAGCCGTGCGAAGCCGGGCGGGTCGCTAGTAATTTATAAGGCTCAGTATAGATTGAAAGCAATTTCCACATCAAAATGTTTCACCAATCGTAAATGTAACTATGAAACATAAAACCACAATGCAATCTTAACAGATACGCTGGTAAAGGTGACCAAGTCGGGTACCGCGTACCTACGTTTAACTAATTGGGTGGGGAGGGTCGGATGTGCGAACAAGGCAAATGAAGATTTATCATCCCCGTCCTACGACCCGAGGGACTCGGTTATCTGGGCTTGCGGATATTTTTGTTCAGAGGAAAGGGTACCGGCCGCTCTCTCCATACAAACGTAGTCGACTGTTTTCTCCCTGGATAATGACACTATAGCAAATATTTTTAAGCTATTGTATAGCTTTTATCGCGGGCTTTGAGCGCGGCGACCGAATCAAGAAATTCCGTAGCGAAAATAAACTTTACACCCCAGTAGCTAGGTATAGTATGTTCACGCTCAAAACAAACCAGTATAACTAGCGCTAGATGGCGCTGTATACAATGTCTAGAACAAGTTCAAGTTATACTGGTGGTCGATGTTTTGTTCCCACGGTGCGATGTTAATGTGACGTCATAATATACAGTGTATGTTCTCGATCAGTAGGTATCTAGGTAGGTATCTAATTATTACAATGTAAACAATGTTGATATCATATCGTATTGCGTGGGTGAGCCTCATATCGTATTGCGTGGGTGGGTCAGCTGCAAGAAATATAAATCAATTATTGTTAGGAAGTTATGACCTAATTAGAAACTGGAATGTAGGTATTTTTACGATAAAACATCCTCCAATACGATTTGTCTATAATAGACTAGCTGCGCTCCGCGATTTCACCCGCGTAACTCCCGATCCCGTGGGAATACTGGGATAAAAAGTAGCTTATAACCTTCCTCATTCGAACCGCCGGCAGTTCCTGAGATTAGCGCGTTCAAACAAACAAACAAACTCTTCAGCTTTATAATATTAGTAGGTATAGATATGTATTGACGGTACCTATGTATTGATTGTGTAGGGTTTAAATAGAGGTATCTCTCTCGTTATTTGCATACAGTTTGTTGCATACAGTTTGAAAGCATTGCAGTCACAATGCTTTTTACAAGTTTATTACCGTGGGTGATAGTGTTTTACTTACAACGTGATAACAGTACAGAAGTGGTGACAAAAAATGTTACAAATTCCATTAATAACGGCTTGCGAGATCTATGTAATGATGGATTATGGAACCTTAAGAACGTAGAATTGTATAATGATAAAGGAAATTCTATAAAAAAATGGTTAATTAAGTTTTACGTTAATGATTATAAAGAGAAAATTAGTGGAAATCGTCATCCATACATGATTATGACTAGCGGTAAGAAAACGGCAAAATTATTACGTTTATGTAGAGATGATAATACATTATCGATATATCGAGTGGAAATCGTAAAATTTATGACAGGCCGTTCGAGACGAAGCAATCCAGATCTGGAAAATAATATGAAACAATCTTGGTCATCTGATATGTATCACCAGATATTTACAGACGAAAAGGGTTTGGAAATTAAAGTAACATTACCCAGAGGTAGCAACACCATGAATGGTATTTATGACAAACTACTAATAGATAAATTAGAAGTGAAAGAGAACACTACTACAACAACAACACCAGCCACAACAACAACAATAAAATATATACCCTCAAGTGAATCATGTAAGAAATATTTACTTGTACTTCAAAATATACAAATTAGGGTAGAAAATCAATTGAAAAAAATAACAAAAGGCGAGATGACTGATGTCGAATGTATGGCTAGTATACCGATGAAGTAAATTATTACCAACATTTCAACAAGCGATAAGTAATCAGTAAGTATTAATTTCATTACATAGTTATTTTTTAAACGTTATGTAATAATTTAATCAGGTACCTACGTCATTATTTTTGAATAGTGATAAGGAACATTAATTATAAATTTAATAACATCCGTATTTATGAACGTTTACCAAAATAGTGATAAGAATTTGTTATGAAATAGACCTTTTATTTTCAACTTTAAAGCTAGTGATAAGGAAAGTTCAACAGTAGTTCAATAGTAGTTAAATTACATTGTTAAACAATGATAAGAATTTGTTATAAAATAGATGCTTTTACAATTTAAAGCTCATTCAGCTAGTAACATAACAAGACGTGTAAGCAACAGTGACTCTCTCTCACATTACTTTTTTAAATTCTGTAAGTTTTAATTCTGTAAATCTAAAAAAAAAATGGCTTCAAATCAATCGCATAATAATTCTGCTCTAACTAAATTAAATAATCGAGGCAACAAAACTTGGCGTAAAATGGTTGATTTAGAAGTAGATAAACCCTATACAATAATAGAAGCTAGTAGCATAGCTTCAAAGTATCAACCGAACACTATGCAGACTGTAATACATCTGGAGAACGGGTATATGGTCACCCTACCATCAAGATTTAATGATATGGAACAAAGCCTACTGTCTGTACTTAATAGCGGTGATGTTCAACTCGTTAGTAAAGGGCCAAGTGGAAATACATGGGTTGTTAACTTTGTAGTGGCCAATTCTCAGGGAGAATAATAGATAGTAGGTTAGTATGTAGTAGGTCTTTTTTTTAATTTTAAATTTTTTTAGTGTGATTTTTTAATTTTTGGTTGTAATTTAATTTAATGATTGTTTTTTCTATGTTACAGAGACTACCGTTACCAAATACCTAAGTACATGAACATGGACCTAGTTGAAGTTGCATTCTTAGAGTGTAAAAATAATTGGTTACACCATATATCAACAAACAAGATATTACGATTGTGGACGAGGCCCATACCAATCGCAAAGTTAAGCTGTGATGTAAGAGTATTTTTAAAGTGTCTTTACCAAAATAGTAACTTCAACGATTCAAATACCTATACCCTGATTGAGATCTGGGGTGACATCACGAACCATTTAGAGGACACAGTAGGTGATACGAATGTGGAAGTAGAAGAGTGGTTGCAGTTACTCTCTAATACACCAGCCGAGTGCTTCGCACATGCATTATTTACCGTCAAGCTGGGTAATGAACTAGTAGACTGTGTTATTGCTGCCGTTAGCGATTGTGGTATAGAGGTATTTTAAAGTGTTGTGCTCATGTCCCCCATACTGACTATATGTGAATTTTTGCCGCTGTTAGCGATTGTTATTTTAAAGTGCTGTGCTCATGCCCCCATACTGACTATACTTACATGTGGATTTTTTACCGCTGTTAGCGATTGTTATTTTAAAGTGTTGTGCTACACACTGACTATATAGTTACATGTGCGTAATTTGTGTTGTTCTATAATTTTATTATTGGTACATAGGTACTTATAGCTTTTACTTTATTTTTTTACTTTAATTAATTATATTAACAATGGATCCACGTAATATTAAATACATAATTGATATAGATGGTTTTATGATTAAAAAAAAAATGTATTATAAAGAAGTAGGTATATATGATATTCAGGAAAAGATCCTTTATTTATTTCACATTAAACTCTCAAGCGCGTTAATAAAAAATGAAATATCTAACCAAACGGTATATTTTGTAACAAGGAATATTCATGGAATGTTATTAAAAAATTATCCCACCGACATTGATTACTCAGAGTTTTTAATGAAAATAAGGCATCTTGATCTGAATAAAAACTGTATTTGGGGTTACAAAGGGGGGAACGTAGAAAAAGATTTATTGCAAACACTTGGATTTCAATCGATTAACCTGGAAGTTTATAAATGTCCAAAATTAGAAAAAATAATTGTAGATTTAAATTTAGTCAATGTTTTTGAAAACTGTGAGCGACACACAGCGTTTAACCCCTTTAACCGAAAATTTCGTCACGCGTCCTGCTGTCATTGTAGTGGGGTGGAAGTCCAAATATTTGCAATATGGTTAAAAAATTATATAAATAATAATGATGTACCTACTCGTAATAATTATTCTCCTAATGATTATCCTTCTCAACCAGTAGTCGAAGACGATGAGAATTGGGATGATGATGATTATGTACCTACTCGTAATAATTATTCTCCTAATGATTATCCTTCTCGACCAGTAGCCGAAGACGATGAGAATTGGGATGATGATGATGATGTACCTACTCATAATTATTCTCCTAATGATTATCCTTCTCAACCAGTAGTCGAAGACGATGAGAATTGGGATGATGATGATTATGTACCTACTCATAATTATTCTCCTAATGATTATCCTTCTCGACCAGTAGCCGAAGACGATGAGAATTGGGATGATGATGATGATGTACCTACTCATAATTATTCTCCTAATGATTATCCTTCTCGACCAGTAGCCGAAGACGATGAGAATTGGGATGATGATGATGATGTACCTACTCATAATTATTCTCCTAATGATTATCCTTCTCGACCAGTAGCCGAAGACGATGAGAATTGGGATGATGATGATGATGTACCTACTCATAATTATTCTCCTAATGATTATCCTTCTCAACCAGTAGTCGAAGACGATGAGAATTGGGATGATGATGATTATGTACCTACTCATAATTATTCTCCTAATGATTATCCTTCTCGACCAGTAGCCGAAGACGATGAGAATTGGGATGATGATGATTATGTACCTACTCATAATTATTCTCCTAATGATTATCCTTCTCGACCAGTAGCCGAAGACGATGAGAATTGGGATGATGATGATGATGTACCTACTCATAAATATTCTCCTAATGATTATCCTTCTCGACCAGTAGCCGAAGACGATGAGAATTGGGATGATTAATCTATTGCACCTTACTTAAAAAAATAAAAATAAAAAAACATTATTTTAATCCATTGTTTATTACCTATTAAGTACTTATTTAAAAACATAACATTAATTAACTTAAGTCTTATTGCACCTAATATTCTAGCTGAATAAAGCATTTATTTAATCAATTTTGTTTTCTTTATTTATCCAACTTGTTGAATCCATACCAAACCATTTTACTAGAACTTTATCACCTTTTCTTTTCAACACTTTTTCCACTAGGTAGACATCGGGATATTTAACTTTTTGCAGTTCTTGTTCATAAAAAGCACCTAAGATTGGCTGTTTCCTTTCATCTTGCAACTGATAGGTCACTGGATTAGTATTATTAACTTTTACCACTTGAAATATTTCCGCACTCCAGTTTCCGGTGTAGCCCTTGGAAAAAGTAGATTTATATTTGCTTATTCTGACGTAATCACCAAACATAAGTTTATTTTTAGCTCGAACCTTGATATGGTTGTAAACAGTAGATAAGAGTTCATTAGCGTTATTACGATTCACAGTCACTGGGGCAACTCCGATAGTGCGATGTACTTTATTATTATATTTATGTATTACGTCAGAGAGTTCTTTTCCAATCCATTTATATGATCCGTTGTAAGCAAATCGTTGCCAAAGCCAATTTTTGATGGTTCTAATAAATCTCTCTACAATGGAAGCCTTCATTATACTGTAGGTTGAGTAATGGTTTATATTAAACTTTTGCATGAGAGCTTTGAACTTTTCATTGAAAAACTCTCGTCCATCGTCTGATTGTATGTTTTTCGGTCTACGATCCAGGTTGTTTTTGTTGTTTAACAGTTTGAGCATTCCTTGTGTTACATTATCGGCTGATTTACTCTTTATTGGTTGAAGCCATGCATACTTTGAAAAAGTATCGATACATGCTAAAATATACTTAAATCCACTATTATATTTGGAATATTTTTGCATATCGATTAAATCTATCTGCCAGGTGTCATCAAATCCTTTTTGAATGAAACGTCTTCGAGGAAAGTTTTTACGTACATTCTTATGAATTTCCTGAACTACTGTCCATTTACTCATTTTTTTTAATTTTATTTAATAAACTAGCTTTCTTTTTTTCTATGGGTTTTTTTCTTTTATTTGACACTACCGCTGACAAAGATGCTTGTGGTACAGCAGTACTGGTGGTAATGGGAGGTGGAGGTGGAGGTATTTCTTCTTTTTTTCCTGAAATTTTTTCTATACTTTGAGGTAGTTTTTTGGTGGTAATGGGAGGTGGAGGTGGAGGTATTTCTTCTTTTTTTCCTGAAATCTTTTCTATACTTTGAGGTAGTTTTTTGGTGGTAATGGGAGGTGGAGGTATTTCTTCTTTTTTTCCTGAAATCTTTTCTATACTTTGAGGTAGTTTTTTGGTGGTAATGGGAAGTGGAGGTATTTCTTTTCCCGAAATCTTTTCTTGAGATAGTTTTTTAATTTTCTGCAAACATTGAATAAGAACCTCATCAAGCTGTTCTTTTATAACCACATCTTTTTTTAGAATACCTCTATTAACATTTCTTAATAAACGATTTCCACAATCCACCTGATTTTTCATTATTTTGAGCGATTGCAATGTGTGCTGTTGTCGTCGTTGCTGCTGATGATTGTGGTGTAGGTAACGTCCAAACTTATCAACAGTCATAATTACAATGCAAGTTTTTTTTTTACTTGAGTCTAATATGTTTCAGTTTTTTTACTTAAGTATATGTTTCAGTATGTCTGAAAGTCGATATGGGGATTCGATTATATTAGCTTCTATCAATTCTTCTAATATTGTAATAATTTCATTATCGTTTCCATTATTACCAGCATTTCGCGAAGCGATAAGCAATCGTAATCGGTCTATTAGTTCATTAGGGTTGTCCCAATATATATAATCTGTATTTGGATAGTATTTTTTCATTATTAGAGATGAATCAGTGTTTGAACGGGAGGCGGTTGTCAACCCTCTTCCAGTTACTAACAGACCTGATGATCCATCAGCTGATTGTTTATCTGATCTGTTATCAGCTGTTGTTTCAACTGAACTGGTAATACATCCACCAGTTTTTTTGATTGGTGTAGAATGTGAACGACTTGATGATTGCTTTATATATTGAGTATACTTGAGACTCTTATCACCCTGTATCTGACCTTCTGGCGTATAATTACGTCTATGCGCATTAGTCATTGTTATTATTTTATAGTAGATATCACCATCTAGCGAAGTAATTAAAGAATTGTTAGGTTCTCGTTTGAACAGTAGTTCCATTAGACCTGGTGTATTTTTAAACTTTTGTTTTTTTATTATTATATTGTTTTTATCAAATTGAATAACGCTATCACCTATGTAATACTCCCCCTCTGGAGTTGTGTAAACACCATAAGGTACTTTATTTATTTGATTTACGATAAGCATATCCGTGTATGCACGTACTAATGAAGGTAAATTTTCTTCCACCGCTTCATCAGATTGAGTTGTTGTATTTAGAGTGCTGTTATTCTCATCATATGAATCATCAGCATCTTCAAACTCTTCTTCTTCCTCTTCTCCCTCTTCAAGGTCTTTATTTTTTTGTAGTAGTTCATTAGCAACATTTTTAATTTCTTGTTTGATATTTTTTAACTTTCTCTTTTTCTTTTTTTTCTGGAATGGTTTCTTATCGATTTCATGTTTTATAACCTCATTGTTATTATTTAAACTGATCTGATTTAATAAATTGTTTAAGGGTTGTGTGATTGGTTGAAATGTTTCTTGTAAAGTTGATGTCAATTCAGCTTTACCCTCATTTAAAGCTTTGATTTTCTTTTTTACCGAACTCACAGACTGAACAAGTTTACGTTTAAGCTCCTTATCTCCAAAGATCTGTGTTGTAGAAGAATCCATGATGAAATGAAAATAAGGCTCGGCGCAAACGGGCCACCGACTACAGCCACCAGTGGCTGTTGCTCGCTTTTGACAAAATCATACAGATGTATAGCGGTGGCGCGCGACCACCACGCCACCCCGGTGGCTGTAGTCGATGGCCCGTTTGCGCCGAGCCTTATTTTCATTTCATCATGGATTCTTCTACAACACAGATCTTTGGAGATAAGGAGCTTAAACGTAAACTTGTTCAGTCTGTGAGTTCGGTAAAAAAGAAAATCAAAGCTTTAAATGAGGGTAAAGCTGAATTGACATCAACTTTACAAGAAACATTTCAACCAATCACACAACCCTTAAACAATTTATTAAATCAGATCAGTTTAAATAATAACAATGAGGTTATAAAACATGAAATCGATAAGAAACCATTCCAGAAAAAAAAGAAAAAGAGAAAGTTAAAAAATATCAAACAAGAAATTAAAAATGTTGCTAATGAACTACTACAAAAAAATAAAGACCTTGAAGAGGGAGAAGAGGAAGAAGAAGAGTTTGAAGATGCTGATGATTCATATGATGAGAATAACAGCACTCTAAATACAACAACTCAATCTGATGAAGCGGTGGAAGAAAATTTACCTTCATTAGTACGTGCATACACGGATATGCTTATCGTAAATCAAATAAATAAAGTACCTTATGGTGTTTACACAACTCCAGAGGGGGAGTATTACATAGGTGATAGCGTTATTCAATTTGATAAAAACAATATAATAATAAAAAAACAAAAGTTTAAAAATACACCAGGTCTAATGGAACTACTGTTCAAACGAGAACCTAACAATTCTTTAATTACTTCGCTAGATGGTGATATCTACTATAAAATAATAACAATGACTAATGCGCATAGACGTAATTATACGCCAGAAGGTCAGATACAGGGTGATAAGAGTCTCAAGTATACTCAATATATAAAGCAATCATCAAGTCGTTCACATTCTACACCAATCAAAAAAACTGGTGGATGTATTACCAGTTCAGTTGAAACAACAGCTGATAACAGATCAGATAAACAATCAGCTGATGGATCATCAGGTCTGTTAGTAACTGGAAGAGGGTTGACAACCGCCTCCCGTTCAAACACTGATTCATCTCTAATAATGAAAAAATACTATCCAAATACAGATTATATATATTGGGACAACCCTAATGAACTAATAGACCGATTACGATTGCTTATCGCTTCGCGAAATGCTGGTAATAATGGAAACGATAATGAAATTATTACAATATTAGAAGAATTGATAGAAGCTAATATAATCGAATCCCCATATCGACTTTCAGACATACTGAAACATATACTTAAGTAAAAAAACTGAAACATATTAGACTCAAGTAAAAAAAAAACTTGCATTGTAATTATGACTGTTGATAAGTTTGGACGTTACCTACACCACAATCATCAGCAGCAACGACGACAACAGCACACATTGCAATCGCTCAAAATAATGAAAAATCAGGTGGATTGTGGAAATCGTTTATTAAGAAATGTTAATAGAGGTATTCTAAAAAAAGATGTGGTTATAAAAGAACAGCTTGATGAGGTTCTTATTCAATGTTTGCAGAAAATTAAAAAACTATCTCAAGAAAAGATTTCGGGAAAAGAAATACCTCCACTTCCCATTACCACCAAAAAACTACCTCAAAGTATAGAAAAGATTTCAGGAAAAAAAGAAGAAATACCTCCACCTCCCATTACCACCAAAAAACTACCTCAAAGTATAGAAAAGATTTCAGGAAAAAAAGAAGAAATACCTCCACCTCCACCTCCCATTACCACCAAAAAACTACCTCAAAGTATAGAAAAAATTTCAGGAAAAAAAGAAGAAATACCTCCACCTCCACCTCCCATTACCACCAGTACTGCTGTACCACAAGCATCTTTGTCAGCGGTAGTGTCAAATAAAAGAAAAAAACCCATAGAAAAAAAGAAAGCTAGTTTATTAAATAAAATTAAAAAAAATGAGTAAATGGACAGTAGTTCAGGAAATTCATAAGAATGTACGTAAAAACTTTCCTCGAAGACGTTTCATTCAAAAAGGATTTGATGACACCTGGCAGATAGATTTAATCGATATGCAAAAATATTCCAAATATAATAGTGGATTTAAGTATATTTTAGCATGTATCGATACTTTTTCAAAGTATGCATGGCTTCAACCAATAAAGAGTAAATCAGCCGATAATGTAACACAAGGAATGCTCAAACTGTTAAACAACAAAAACAACCTGGATCGTAGACCGAAAAACATACAATCAGACGATGGACGAGAGTTTTTCAATGAAAAGTTCAAAGCTCTCATGCAAAAGTTTAATATAAACCATTACTCAACCTACAGTATAATGAAGGCTTCCATTGTAGAGAGATTTATTAGAACCATCAAAAATTGGCTTTGGCAACGATTTGCTTACAACGGATCATATAAATGGATTGGAAAAGAACTCTCTGACGTAATACATAAATATAATAATAAAGTACATCGCACTATCGGAGTTGCCCCAGTGACTGTGAATCGTAATAACGCTAATGAACTCTTATCTACTGTTTACAACCATATCAAGGTTCGAGCTAAAAATAAACTTATGTTTGGTGATTACGTCAGAATAAGCAAATATAAATCTACTTTTTCCAAGGGCTACACCGGAAACTGGAGTGCGGAAATATTTCAAGTGGTAAAAGTTAATAATACTAATCCAGTGACCTATCAGTTGCAAGATGAAAGGAAACAGCCAATCTTAGGTGCTTTTTATGAACAAGAACTGCAAAAAGTTAAATATCCCGATGTCTACCTAGTGGAAAAAGTGTTGAAAAGAAAAGGTGATAAAGTTCTAGTAAAATGGTTTGGTATGGATTCAACAAGTTGGATAAATAAAGAAAACAAAATTGATTAAATAAATGCTTTATTCAGCTAGAATATTAGGTGCAATAAGACTTAAGTTAATTAATGTTATGTTTTTAAATAAGTACTTAATAGGTAATAAACAATGGATTAAAATAATGTTTTTTTATTTTTATTTTTTTAAGTAAGGTGCAATAGATTAATCATCCCAATTCTCATCGTCTTCGGCTACTGGTCGAGAAGGATAATCATTAGGAGAATATTTATGAGTAGGTACATCATCATCATCATCCCAATTCTCATCGTCTTCGGCTACTGGTCGAGAAGGATAATCATTAGGAGAATAATTATGAGTAGGTACATAATCATCATCATCCCAATTCTCATCGTCTTCGGCTACTGGTCGAGAAGGATAATCATTAGGAGAATAATTATGAGTAGGTACATAATCATCATCATCCCAATTCTCATCGTCTTCGACTACTGGTTGAGAAGGATAATCATTAGGAGAATAATTATGAGTAGGTACATCATCATCATCATCCCAATTCTCATCGTCTTCGGCTACTGGTCGAGAAGGATAATCATTAGGAGAATAATTATGAGTAGGTACATCATCATCATCATCCCAATTCTCATCGTCTTCGGCTACTGGTCGAGAAGGATAATCATTAGGAGAATAATTATGAGTAGGTACATCATCATCATCATCCCAATTCTCATCGTCTTCGGCTACTGGTCGAGAAGGATAATCATTAGGAGAATAATTATGAGTAGGTACATAATCATCATCATCCCAATTCTCATCGTCTTCGACTACTGGTTGAGAAGGATAATCATTAGGAGAATAATTATGAGTAGGTACATCATCATCATCATCCCAATTCTCATCGTCTTCGGCTACTGGTCGAGAAGGATAATCATTAGGAGAATAATTATTACGAGTAGGTACATAATCATCATCATCCCAATTCTCATCGTCTTCGACTACTGGTTGAGAAGGATAATCATTAGGAGAATAATTATTACGAGTAGGTACATCATTATTATTTATATAATTTTTTAACCATATTGCAAATATTTGGACTTCCACCCCACTACAATGACAGCAGGACGCGTGACGAAATTTTCGGTTAAAGGGGTTAAACGCTGTGTGTCGCTCACAGTTTTCAAAAACATTGACTAAATTTAAATCTACAATTATTTTTTCTAATTTTGGACATTTATAAACTTCCAGGTTAATCGATTGAAATCCAAGTGTTTGCAATAAATCTTTTTCTACGTTCCCCCCTTTGTAACCCCAAATACAGTTTTTATTCAGATCAAGATGCCTTATTTTCATTAAAAACTCTGAGTAATCAATGTCGGTGGGATAATTTTTTAATAACATTCCATGAATATTCCTTGTTACAAAATATACCGTTTGGTTAGATATTTCATTTTTTATTAACGCGCTTGAGAGTTTAATGTGAAATAAATAAAGGATCTTTTCCTGAATATCATATATACCTACTTCTTTATAATACATTTTTTTTTTAATCATAAAACCATCTATATCAATTATGTATTTAATATTACGTGGATCCATTGTTAATATAATTAATTAAAGTAAAAAAATAAAGTAAAAGCTATAAGTACCTATGTACCAATAATAAAATTATAGAACAACACAAATTACGCACATGTAACTATATAGTCAGTGTGTAGCACAACACTTTAAAATAACAATCGCTAACAGCGGTAAAAAATCCACATGTAAGTATAGTCAGTATGGGGGCATGAGCACAGCACTTTAAAATAACAATCGCTAACAGCGGCAAAAATTCACATATAGTCAGTATGGGGGACATGAGCACAACACTTTAAAATACCTCTATACCACAATCGCTAACGGCAGCAATAACACAGTCTACTAGTTCATTACCCAGCTTGACGGTAAATAATGCATGTGCGAAGCACTCGGCTGGTGTATTAGAGAGTAACTGCAACCACTCTTCTACTTCCACATTCGTATCACCTACTGTGTCCTCTAAATGGTTCGTGATGTCACCCCAGATCTCAATCAGGGTATAGGTATTTGAATCGTTGAAGTTACTATTTTGGTAAAGACACTTTAAAAATACTCTTACATCACAGCTTAACTTTGCGATTGGTATGGGCCTCGTCCACAATCGTAATATCTTGTTTGTTGATATATGGTGTAACCAATTATTTTTACACTCTAAGAATGCAACTTCAACTAGGTCCATGTTCATGTACTTAGGTATTTGGTAACGGTAGTCTCTGTAACATAGAAAAAACAATCATTAAATTAAATTACAACCAAAAATTAAAAAATCACACTAAAAAAATTTAAAATTAAAAAAAAGACCTACTACATACTAACCTACTATCTATTATTCTCCCTGAGAATTGGCCACTACAAAGTTAACAACCCATGTATTTCCACTTGGCCCTTTACTAACGAGTTGAACATCACCGCTATTAAGTACAGACAGTAGGCTTTGTTCCATATCATTAAATCTTGATGGTAGGGTGACCATATACCCGTTCTCCAGATGTATTACAGTCTGCATAGTGTTCGGTTGATACTTTGAAGCTATGCTACTAGCTTCTATTATTGTATAGGGTTTATCTACTTCTAAATCAACCATTTTACGCCAAGTTTTGTTGCCTCGATTATTTAATTTAGTTAGAGCAGAATTATTATGCGATTGATTTGAAGCCATTTTTTTTTTAGATTTACAGAATTAAAACTTACAGAATTTAAAAAAGTAATGTGAGAGAGAGTCACTGTTGCTTACACGTCTTGTTATGTTACTAGCTGAATGAGCTTTAAATTGTAAAAGCATCTATTTTATAACAAATTCTTATCATTGTTTAACAATGTAATTTAACTACTATTGAACTACTGTTGAACTTTCCTTATCACTAGCTTTAAAGTTGAAAATAAAAGGTCTATTTCATAACAAATTCTTATCACTATTTTGGTAAACGTTCATAAATACGGATGTTATTAAATTTATAATTAATGTTCCTTATCACTATTCAAAAATAATGACGTAGGTACCTGATTAAATTATTACATAACGTTTAAAAAATAACTATGTAATGAAATTAATACTTACTGATTACTTATCGCTTGTTGAAATGTTGGTAATAATTTACTTCATCGGTATACTAGCCATACATTCGACATCAGTCATCTCGCCTTTTGTTATTTTTTTCAATTGATTTTCTACCCTAATTTGTATATTTTGAAGTACAAGTAAATATTTCTTACATGATTCACTTGAGGGTATATATTTTATTGTTGTTGTTGTGGCTGGTGTTGTTGTTGTAGTAGTGTTCTCTTTCACTTCTAATTTATCTATTAGTAGTTTGTCATAAATACCATTCATGGTGTTGCTACCTCTGGGTAATGTTACTTTAATTTCCAAACCCTTTTCGTCTGTAAATATCTGGTGATACATATCAGATGACCAAGATTGTTTCATATTATTTTCCAGATCTGGATTGCTTCGTCTCGAACGGCCTGTCATAAATTTTACGATTTCCACTCGATATATCGATAATGTATTATCATCTCTACATAAACGTAATAATTTTGCCGTTTTCTTACCGCTAGTCATAATCATGTATGGATGACGATTTCCACTAATTTTCTCTTTATAATCATTAACGTAAAACTTAATTAACCATTTTTTTATAGAATTTCCTTTATCATTATACAATTCTACGTTCTTAAGGTTCCATAATCCATCATTACATAGATCTCGCAAGCCGTTATTAATGGAATTTGTAACATTTTTTGTCACCACTTCTGTACTGTTATCACGTTGTAAGTAAAACACTATCACCCACGGTAATAAACTTGTAAAAAGCATTGTGACTGCAATGCTTTCAAACTGTATGCAACAAACTGTATGCAAATAACGAGAGAGATACCTCTATTTAAACCCTACACAATCAATACATAGGTACCGTCAATACATATCTATACCTACTAATATTATAAAGCTGAAGAGTTTGTTTGTTTGTTTGAACGCGCTAATCTCAGGAACTGCCGGCGGTTCGAATGAGGAAGGTTATAAGCTACTTTTTATCCCAGTATTCCCACGGGATCGGGAGTTACGCGGGTGAAATCGCGGAGCGCAGCTAGTCTATTATAGACAAATCGTATTGGAGGATGTTTTATCGTAAAAATACCTACATTCCAGTTTCTAATTAGGTCATAACTTCCTAACAATAATTGATTTATATTTCTTGCAGCTGACCCACCCACGCAATACGATATGAGGCTCACCCACGCAATACGATATGATATCAACATTGTTTACATTGTAATAATTAGATACCTACCTAGATACCTACTGATCGAGAACATACACTGTATATTATGACGTCACATTAACATCGCACCGTGGGAACAAAACATCGACCACCAGTATAACTTGAACTTGTTCTAGACATTGTATACAGCGCCATCTAGCGCTAGTTATACTGGTTTGTTTTGAGCGTGAACATACTATACCTAGCTACTCACCCCCCACTCCGCCTACCACTCCGCCTACCAAATGCTATGCAATAGCTTTTTTAAAAAATAATAAATAAATATTGCAGGACATTCCACACATCGCCATCTACCTCCTAGCTAAGTAACTACACTTGTGTTATTGGTGCTAGACAACGGATATACTACTTATTTATATTTTTCTTTTGTGAATATATACTTATGATACATAGAAACAACCAGACCACAGACAAATCATCTTCATCATCATCATCATGAAAAAAACCAAGACATAGGGACATAGTCATGCATGGCAGTTATAGGTTTTAAGGCACAAAAATATTTTCTCTAGTGTCAAAACAGTCGACTACGTTTGTATGGAGAGAGCGCCGGTACCTTTCACCTTAACGCTACACCGTTCCGGTTAATGTGAAACGGTCAATTGACGGGAAAAATTATACAGGTGGGTAGCGTATAAAGGAAACCAGGGTGCGTAAAGTAAAGTTATGTCTGGATCAGGAAGGATGTTATTGTACAATGAGGTTGCTTAATTAATGATTAGTAAGGAAATGCAATTAATTCGCTTTTTCTTTAGGTTATTTTTGGTTATTTAGTCCGGTCCCGAGCTTTTCGTCTCGACAGTTGGGAAAGGAATACAAACGGTCTAATGAGTCTGACGAAATATTATGTAGGTATATAGAGAAACACCTAAACCGCAACACATATTTATTTAAAGAAAAAAAACCTATGTATACCATGTGTGTCTATGTACTTGCCCGACGAAGGTGGCGGGAATCGAACCCGCAACCCGTCGCATGTGCCCAAAGAGGTTGCCAGATACTAGTTTTTTATATGTTTTTTTAGGGTTCCGTAGCCAAATGGCAAAAAACGGAACTCTTATAGATTTGTCATGTCTGTCTGTCTACCGTATGTCACAGCCACTTTTTTATATTGTTATCAAAACAGACGACAATCTTAACCTGATATTTGAGAATGATATTTTTACTTTGTTTTAATGTGTTAATCATAAGACGTTTTGTAGCCATCTTACAGGTGGATAGGTATTGATTGTCGATTTACAGGTTTCTTTGACAAATTTATTTCAGATTTTTCCATAATAACTTTGGAAATTTATAGGTTATACTCATAAGTAGGCTAATGGATGATTTTACTGTTCAAATAGGTTTATTTGTGCTTATTCAACAGAACGATTATCGGAACTTGTTAAAGTTATTTTCGACGATATCCTACTGATTTAACCCTTTGTATGCGAAAGTGTTAAACTTCTGCGGGTGCAGATGTGTTAGATTCAACAATAATACGAAACTTGGAACTATTGTAATAGAATTTTGATTGGGAATAAGTGAGGTCGGAGGCAACGGTTGCTGTAATGTGAGGAGAAGATTCTAGAAGAGGTAATAAGCAAAGTTCAAACTTTGGTTTGGGTATAGAAAGCCCAGTACCAATAGATTTTTGAAGTTATACTTCTTTAGGCGCGTTATGAAAAAATGATGAGAGTGAAATTTTACAAACGCGAGACACAAAATTCTCACGTCACACAAAATTCTCACGGGAGAAGTTGTTTAAATCTATATTGAACTTTATTGATTGTGTTGACGAGTTTTTTGTCGGACGAGTTTTTTTTTTTTTTTTTTTGTCGGACGAGTTTTTTGTCGGACGAGTTTTTTGCCGGACGAGTTTTCTGTCGGACGAGTTTTTTTTTTTTTTTTTTTTTTAAATGCCAAAGAAGTATAACTTCTCACGCGCGTACATAAGTACACGCACCCTTTTTTCTTATATAAAATTTACTAGCGACCCGCTCCGGCTTCGTACGTCTGTATTATGCATGTATTATATCTAAAAACCTTCCTCTTGAATCACTCTATCTATTTAAAAAACCGCATCAAAATCCGTTGCGTAGTTTTAAAGATCTAAGCATACATAGGGACATAGGGATGGCGAAAAGTACTTTATTTTATACTTTGTAGTGATGTGCGCTAATTGACATTGCTTTTATGGTGAAGGAAAAGATATCAATGAAACCCGCAGCTTATTTGTCTTCAGACGTTTTGGACGAGTTTTTTTCTCTGGACATGGTCGACTAGGTTGATATTCTCAACATATATTTGCTGGGCAAGCCTAGTCCATATTCTCACCCAAAAAGAACTCAACTGCGGTCTCAAAGAGACTCAAAAATGTCTAGTTGCTGAAAACAGCATGTATACAAGTACACCAAGTTGGGTATAAAAAGATCAATTACGTAAACTCTTAACTGTAAACAAAAATATATCTATATTTAAAGACACGTTACTATTCGACGACCCAGTTGGCACAATGGTCACCATGCCAGACTGCTAAACACAGGGTCGCGGGTTCGATTCCCGCCTCAGACAAGTATTTATGCTGAGATATTTGTCTGTGGTCTGGTTGTTTGTATGTATTATAAGTATATATTTACAAAAGAAAAATATATAAGTAGTATATCCGTTGTCTAACACCCATAATACAAGTCTAGTTACTTAGCTTGGGGGTAGATGGCGATGTGTGGATTGAAAAAAAAAACTATAAAAAGTTTGTCTAGTGACGTTGTAGAGATCAAATAAAAATCCAACAATAGACTTTAATTTTGTTTACTGAATGGCCGATACATTCTTGAAGAGGGCGTAAGGGGTACTCAATACAGGTGCGAAACAAATTAAAACGTCGGTCGTAACAAAGAATGCCAGGAGTGTCTCCCGAGATGAGCATTCAGTAAGAAAATGACTGCGGAAGAACATTTCACGGGCCACAAATTTCACCGTGAAAACAATCGTAAAACTGCTTTTATTACTCCAACATTCGCCATTGATTCACGGGCCGAAACAATAAAAATACTGACTCAATCAACCTTCACAATTTACGGGGATTGTAGGTAAAGTGGATTTAGGATCGTTAGGTACCTACACAAAGTAATACAAATTTATATCACCGTCTCAAGAACCGCATTAAACCAATTACCTACTCATCAAAATAAACAATCGAATCAACTTTAATTTCAACGTAGAAACTAAACACGACACCAGAGAAACAGCGATGAACGAAATGAAGTGCCTACACAAATGAAAATCACACTCAGAAACAACGCGCAGTCTCTACAAAAATGTCCCTTGATCTCTCAGTGAAAACGCTACGTACAAACTGCTTTACAAAAAACGTAACGTGGAACAAGAGCCCACTTGAGAACTCGGAAAGGTCATTTGACATCATACGGTCGACGTAGGTCTCGCTACTGTCCCCTGCCTCTGTTGTTCATTTTTCTTCCCCTTTTCCGGGACCAAACGGTAAAGAGAAACTTAATTGGAGGCTTTCCCGCCGACTCTCAGGCTCAATGAAAAATTACGAGCTAAACGAGCACACGCTGGGGAATTTTCGCCATCTACGTCGCATAGCAAAAAAAAAGCTGCGTCTTTACTTGCTTTCTTAAACTTAGATAAATGTAAGCTGACGAACGTTATTTCAATGAAATATACCGCTCATTATATGAATACATTTAATTCAGCATTTTTAACGGATTGTGTGCGTATACCTAAATAAGAAGTAATGTGAGATTTACCTAAACAAGGTTGTGCACTTAACGAAATAAATGTGATGTCGGCTGAAATATTTCGTATTTGCTTAAACTCTATGTAAATGTGGAACATATTTTTTGTTAGGTGGATTAACCGTATTTCTGCAGACGACATTGTAGTAACAAAACAGTCCTAATTGGTTAACCAGCCGCCCGATGGTGGATTATGTTGGATCCTCATTATTGCGCTTTCGGGATTTCCCTTAGAGGCAGACTGCATAATTCACATGGTAGCGATTAACCTAGATGCATCGCGCGCACACCTACAGTTTATGAATTGAACTAATTGTTTTAATTGTTGTGTTATTTCACTTATTTGAATATTTCTGCTTCATTGGTACGTATACAAACACTAGTAAAAATACCTTACTTACCGAATACGTTATAGAATCTTTATTATTGTTTAATACATTTCTATTAAGTATTCATATATTTTTAGATGGTTTTTTAAACACCTAGAAACTAATTTAACGGATATAAGTTCAAGTCGCAAATACCTTAAAAAATACTAAAAAACATAACGGTTTAATTATAAAGAATCCAATACTCGTTTAGAATTTGAAAATATTGTACGAATCTGTCTGAACTCGCCTGGGGCTGCAAAAAACTTCAACACGACAAGACAGGTGCTCCTTTTTTGTATTTTTATTCAACTCCTGGGCAAAAGTGACAAGTGTTGTTGTGTTTTCAACAGGCAAACGACACAGTACCTCTACCAAGAGTTGTTAGACGTACTGTATTGAGTATTAATAATGGAATATTATGACTAGAATCGGTCAATACGTGAGCCGCGAGACCAATAGCTTAAAACAGTATCTCTGTCTCTTTCGCGCTGTCTACCTATTTCTGATATTTACATCGAATAGTAATTGATCACCTTAAAAAGATACTGTTTTATACCATACTAGCTGTACAGCAAACGTTGTTTTGCGATTAAAAACACATTTATGGCGTCACTCAAACGCATACAAAAATATTCATTCAAATCGATCCAGCCGTTTAGGAGGAGTTCAGTGACACACGTACAGTAGAATTATATATATATATATATATACTAGCGACCCGCTCCGGCTTCGCACGGCTATATTAGGCCTGTATTATACATATAAACCTTCCTCTTGAATCACTCTATTTATTTAAAAAACCCGCATCAAAATCCGTTGCGTAGTTTTAAAGATTTAAGCATACATAGGGATATAGGGACAGAGAAAGCGACTTTGTTCTATACTATGTAATAATAAGTAAATATCTGGGCACGCGTATAGGTCAAGTAAAGAATTGTGGGAAATATTCAATACGGTACGGTCGATCAAGTGCGTAAACGATTCGTAGTAGGGCCTCAGATCGTTCAGCATTATCTGCCTTGTTGTTACTGTTATTATGGAATTCTAAAAAATAATTAATACACCTTTAACTGAATTACTTTATTTTTCATCGTTATAGAGTTCCCAATTTTTTTTATTTAAGTATTTACATATTAATTTATCACATTTTCACAGTCAAATACATAAATGTTATGTACAAAATTTTACGAATTTTATATAAACAAAATTTCACAATCGATTTCAAACACAGTTTAAATTAAACTTTCGGAGATTTAATTTTATTTTTATAAAACATCATAAGCGTCTAATTTTAGTGATAAAAATAGCACTGAAGGAAGATAAAATAAAGATCTATGAATCGCCAAAAAATAAATCAAAGTTCCTAAACTGAACTGCTACGTATGCATAGAAAACAAAAAAAAATACATAATAAAACAGTACCTTTATAGATTTTCTACCCTAATTACTATGTACAATAATTTTTCTAACTTAGGTATCTTTAGTTATTCCAGACTAATATTTAAATTCAACATTTAGGCAATTCAACATTCTGAGATACTTTGATGAATTCAACATTTATGAAAATTTACAACTTAAAGATTATTTTTCTGGATCTGAAGGACAATTTTTAAGCTTGCTTTTTGACTTGTCACTCTTTACATCTAAAACTTTCTACATGGTCCAAAGTAAAACTGTAATGAAGGAAAAATACATTTAATTATTGGTAAGTCACAAAAGAAATTATACAAAACTTATAACTGTACATAACATTACAGGAGAACCAAGAATCCAAATTCCAATACGAAACACAAATACCGGGGTCTTATCACAAGTTGTTTACGCACACTCAAACGTACCGTTTTGATTATTTCCCGTGAAACTTAAAAAAACTGAAATAGGTCAATATGCGAGCTGAGAAAGATAGCATAAAATAGTATATATTTTCTATTTTAAGTTTATTCAAGTGCGTAAACAACTGGTGGTAGGAGTGCCTGTGGCTTAATTGATGAAAAATATTAGAGTTACCCAAATCATGTAGAATATTAGAGTTACCCAAATCATGTAGTAGGAGAAGCTATGACTGACTCCATATTGCACGTACGTCATTTAAAATAATTTTACCTTTAAAGCTATCTCTACACATTTATTATACAATTTAATTATAATATTAAACTAGACACAACTCTCGGGGCCCGGTATTTCTTCGGCAATAAGATGTTCTCGCCTACTTAGAGTCATTGTGCTGAAGGGCTGTTTACTTGACACTGACGTTCTTGGCGAGGTGAGGATCTGTAAGATGGACGCAATTAGTGGTTTGAGGTGCGGTGTAGACATGACATTATGGGTCCCAGGTCAAGTGAGTTCGTTGAAGGGCTCGTTTCCAAGAATTCTTTGGTATCAATAATAATGAACAATATACTAAACATTACACGAAAATAACTTACGTTACGTTAGCCTATTTACTTTCTCATACAATAACCTACTGTGCAAAAACTTAGCTTTCGCTAAAATAATGAAAAGGGAAAGCTTTTTTAACCTTTTTTAAAAAAAAGGAGGAGGTTCTCAATCCATCGGGATAATTTTTTTAAATGTATGTTCCTCGATTACTCGACAACGCCTGGACCGATTTGGAAAATTCTTTTTTTTTTGTTTGAAAGGGAATCACTCACAGGTGGTCCCATAAAAAATGGATGAAGATTTGAAGAGGATCTTCGGAGTGATGAACAGAATTATGTTTGTAACAAATAGGCTCTGAAATTACTTACTCAACCGATTTTGATGAAACTTGGTATGAGGATTTTGAGGATACATTAATTAATTCAGAATAAATAGGCAACTTTTTATTCCGATATTCCCACGGGATCGAGAGTTAATATGCCAACCTAATGCACAATCTAATTTAATTAACTAGTAGTTCGCCCCGAACTGAGACCTCACGAGTTTTTTTTACTGATTTTTAGTTTTCAGCGTAAAGTATGATATAACGACGAAAGACTCCAAATACTTCGGTGTATCTTATTTAAATGATAGGTGTCTTGTCTAGTATCGCTATCATCAGACCCTGGACATCGCTGACTCTATTATACTTTCAAAACATATTTTTCACGAATCTAATCGCGTTAGGCATATTCTGTCTAGAAAATGAGTTCCATAGCCTAATTTGCTTGGTCTCAATCACGTATTTTTTATTTCGCGAATGAATGTTGTAAATCGCGTGAGATTAAAAAGCTCCTAAAGCCTCCTTCCGTCTATATCACCATATCGTCAGTACCTGGAGTACCTACCTACTCATCAAGTGAACACGATAGACCTTACTTTTCGAAAGATAAGTTCCTATAACCTTCTTCCGCCGGCTATAGTACCAAACCCCAGATATCAGTTGCTTCTTTAACACCTAGAGTGCCTACTTATCAAGACAACTTTAACGAACTTTAACGATAGACTTATCTTGTCTAGAAGATGAGTTCATATTTCTTTGAAGTTGAGTGCCTTCTTCTAGCTCCATCACCTGATCCCAGATATCAGCTGATTCTTCAGAAGCTAGAATACCTACTTATTAAGGTGCTTTAAACGAGTCCAAATATGATATGACTATCTTGCTATCAAGATAATTGTGAGTTCTTATTGTCAAATTTTTTGTACCTATGTACTCATCATAACGTAACGAACGAAGAAAAGAGGAGAGAGGCTCCTACCTCGATACAAATATATTACAGAAGTTTGAGACCTATATTACCGGTGGAACTATTATGTCCTATAATTTAATAAGTCCCTATCTATTAGTAAATAAAAATAATAAAAAGAGTCACAAGTCACAAGTTTATTAATTAGAATCTCTAGATCGGCTAGCTATACTATTTAATATTATCCACAACAATTGTTAAGCAACCCTTTATTATGAAATAAATGAATAATCTATACCTACTAATATTATAAAGCTGAAGAGTTTGTTTGAACGCGCTAATCTCAGGAACTACTGGTTCGCATTGAAAAATTATTTGTGTGTTGAATAGTCCATTTATGGAGGAAAGCCATAGGCTACTTTTTATTTTGATATTCTCACGGGATCAGGACTTACGCGGGTGAAGCCGCGGGGCGCAGCTGGTTATGAAGCAAAAAGAGGTCTGACGATTTAAGGGAAAGTAGAATAGACGCTTTTAAAGTACAGTCTTCACCCAAGGTAGGTTGAGTGGCCCAGACAACGTCAACCATAGAAGTTTCGACCAACTTTCGCCTCGGCTTCAGTTTTGCTGATTAATAGCTGGTTCAAGCATCTCCTTCAAAGACCATCGGGAACGAACCCAAGAGTGCATGACTGCACTATAAACTTTTGCGAATTATTTGAATTTAGGATAACCATAATATTATTATGTAGGTACCTAATATGGATCATCCATTTTAATCATATAATATCACGAAGTTAAGTTATCATGTAATGGTTTTGAAAATTGGAAATCATAATAATATGTTTTACGACAATGACAGAAAGAAAACCTGACATTGTCATTTTTGAATCATAAAAGAAGGTCTAAGCGTTTTTTCCTTTTTGATACAAATGAGTTTGATACAAACATGACCGCTGAGATGATAAATTCCTGTGGATTCCTTCCAGCTCCATCATCATATCAGTTCCATGGTACCATATTATTGTCACCGAAGTTACGCCCTTTCATTTGATACCCCACTCGGGTATATTTGCCCCATAGTCTGCCTGCCATATATGTAGATCCCCTTTTGCACCCCCTATCTCCGTAACCCCCCGACCGATCCTGCTCATGTTCGAACTTAAAAATTTTATGGACCTCAACTACACGTGTACCAAAAATCATTAAGATCAGAGCAACGGTACTCAAGTTATCGTCGAACAAACATACATAGATACATAGATATAGAGATATATAGATACATAGATACATAGGTACAACCGACCGACCGTCTCGCCACTAGACCTCACTCGCTTCGCTCGTTCGGTCAATTACCATTTCTAATTTCTTACATAGGTAACTGATATACCTTTATGATTTTTATATGCCAAATGGTAGACCACAAAGCACTATACTATTTGCATTACAACATTAAATTTACCTACGACAATTAAATGATTTTGATTGATTGTTTGTGGATGACTTTGACCAGAAAATAGAACTAATTCAATGAAAATATAAAAAAATAATATTCAGTTGAAATCATAAATTCAATCTGATCTGGTTATATTTAATCGCTTTAAAAACTAAGTTTGGATGTGTGTTCGGAACACGTCCACCCAATAGAACACACGAGAAACTTATAGAGTTTTTATTCTTTATTTTGTAATCATACTCACAAATATCAAGATTACAAATGTATTGTGTTTGAAGGTATATGAAAAGAAGTAATTTCAAGGGCTCATTCGCGAAATTATGAGAAAGAGACATTTTGCGACTAGGCGACATTTTGCGAAGAGGGCATTTTGCAAATGAACTTTTAAATTCTAACTTAATTAAATGATATTTCTGCAAAAATCTAAATTCTATTCTAAGTGACTGTCGCGACATTTTGCGAATGAGACATTGTGCGAAAGCGACATTATGAGAAAGAGTCATTTTGCGACTAGGCGACATTTTGCGAAGTGAACATTTTGCGAATAAGCCATTTCAGTCAGCAGAAACTTGCACAGCTATGCCATCTTCAGTCTTAGAGAGATAGACAATTCGATGTTGCCTATTAGGTGACATCGAATTGTAACCATCAGCTCAAATCGTCTTTATTTTCATTACAAACACACACCAAATTTTATAATGCATCATTGCATATTCTAACAACAACATTGAATTAATTATCTTTGTACTGAATCATACGTCGATATTATTCAAATTTTAAATATCTAATTTATTACGGTATTTGTTTTTGACTACTTTTGCTACCGATAGAAGAGTAGAAAATCCAAATTGAAAAATAATTAGAGCCCCTTCCAATTTTAACTAATTAAAACCAAAACATAAGGGAAACTCGGCCAAATCGAATAACTTTGAAGTCAAACTTATAACAATTCAGTTACAAATTCAATTTAAGGGTTTCCTGAAAAATGTAGGTCCGGTTTTTAATAAGGGCTTTGGTAGATATAATTTTGGAAAAAGGCGCGGTCAGCTTCCCGACTTGTAATTATTTTTGTTTCAAATTGTATTAGTGCCTGATCCGCACTCGGGAAAACGTTAATTGAAAAAGTGTTCTGTTACATAAACAGATTAATTAATGAATTTATAAATAAGGAAATGAGGAAAAAGTAAGGTAAATTGTAATAATGGGTCTTCAACTGTGTTTGTTCTTTTTCAGAGTAATGGAAACAAACAACGGAAAATTTGATGGTTTTTTATTTAATGTTTATATTTAATCTAGGGTGTTACTTAATTTTAGTTTCAACTCTTTAAATTCCTATTACTTAGATATATTATCCTTCAATTGGTATATCATATAAACTTGTATCTCTATTGAATAATTTTTTTATATATGTTTTTCCTTAAGTAGTCAATAACTTTCAAAATATGTAAATTGTTTTATGGTTAATTTTGGTTAGCAAAATTTTTTTGTTTCATCTAAGAGATCCGACGCAATTTGTCCCACGTTCGCAACTTGTCCCATTCGAAGCTCGTCTCATTCGCAGATTATCCCATTCGCTTAACGACTTTTACGACACATATCATATTACTGCCCGCGGATCTCTTCCGCAAATAGCCTTCTCCATAATATGGACAACTCTCAGTCTTCCAAATCGGTAGTTCTGTTTGTTCGTGAAGAATAAACTTTGACATTTATGATATTAGTTTTGAATATCTTCAAGAAAAATGCAACTCCAAAATTTTGCGAGACCCTTTTTCTTTATTATATAATTATAATTATTCATGACTACGTATCGTGACAGGATGCTGCCTTTGTTTCAGACACTTGAACCAACCGTGTCCGTGTCTGCCCAACGACTGTCGGATCAAGTGAGAGCCATCCAACGGTGTAAGTTGTTGGACGACTCTACTCTTGATCGTCTTCGCACCGAGGCGCTACCTATTGACATGACTTCTGACTCGCGACGAGATCCGCCTGCCCTGTCGTCACTGACACCGAACCAGGTGTCACTGGCTTCGATGTCCCGGGTGGATCTAGGCGCCGAAGACGATGATTTTGCTAATATGAGCGTAAGTACCCGGTGCAATGAGCATTTGAGGAGAACTTTGGAGGATGCAATTCAATTGTATAGATCCCCAGCTAGTTCTAGGCCCCGATTGCCTCGTTTGCCTACGCATAGACGTAATTTGGCGTTAGTGGGTGCCCTGGATGACTTACTAGCTCCCTACTTGGGTGCTAGTGAGGATTTAATCGATACTCACTCTATCTTGTATTGCGGGGCTATTACGGCGTGTCGTGTGGCTCGTGTCAGATTTCCGGACCCTGACCGAGCCCCTCGGCCCCCGTCATATGTCCCTGCTTGGCAGGTGCGGATCGAGCGACGTATCGATACATTTAGGACACTCATTGCAAAGCTAATCTGCTTCAGAGGAGGCAACACTCGCCCCCGAGTCATGCGTTTCGTGAACCAAGCCTTTGCTGGGACCGGCATTAGGCCGCAACAGTACATGTCTTGTGTCACGGAACGCATTGACTTTCTGAAGCAGAAAATCTACGCGTGGGCAAAACGCATTCGGCGCTACAGAGAGCGTGTGGATCGATACCAACTGAATCGTATGTTTCAGAGTGATCAAAGGAAGGTATACCGAAGCTGGGAAAAGCCTAGTCAGCGTGTGATTGATGGGCAAAGGCCAGATAGCCGAACCATGATTAATTTCTGGCGTGATATTTGGTCGGTGCCCGTCGATCACACCGAGGGTGATTGGATGCGTGTTGTTAGCGACGCGTGTGAGCCGATTGAGACCATGGAGGCCATAAGTATTACACCGTTAGATGTAAAATGTGCGATTCGTACGGCCCAGAACTGGAAAAGTCCTGGACCGGACGGATTGCACAACTTCTGGCTGAAGTGGTTTCGAAGCTCACACGTTCGACTCGCTACACAATTCCAAGAGGCCCTTCAACTAGGTTCTCTTCCGAGCTTCCTAACAACTGGTGTCACCTTCCTGCTCCATAAGTCCGGTAGTACCACGGAAGCTAAGAACTACAGACCCATTACATGCTTGCCTACCATCTATAAGCTCCTCACATCCATTTTGACGGTCAAAATTAATTCGCACATCGTTGCGAATAACATTTTGGCCCCAGCTCAGAATGGATGTAGGGTTGGGTCCCGTGGTACTAAGGAGCTCCTCCTCATAGACATGGCCGTATGCCAACAGGTTCGAAGGAACAGAAGAAATATTTCTACTGCCTGGATCGACTACAAAAAGGCCTACGATTCGGTGCCTCATTCATGGTTAAGAAGGGTCTTAGAGTTGTATAAAATCGATACAACTCTAAGAAATTTTCTTGATTCGTGCATGAGGCAATGGATCACGGTGCTTTGTCAACCAGGCGGTGTAGATACTCTTTCTGAGCCGGAGGACTACATAAGGATTGAGCGGGGTATATTTCAGGGTGACAGTCTGAGTCCCCTGTGGTTTTGTCTAGCACTGAATCCTCTTAGCACTTTGCTTAAGAATTCAGGGTTAGGCTATCGACTACGGAGAGAGGGTGAAATTATTTCTCACTTGCTGTACATGGACGATCTCAAACTTTTCGCTACTAAAAAACCAGAGTTGGTGGCCTTGTTAGAAATTACTCATAATTTCAGCAGCGCCATCAATATGGAGTTTGGTATCGATAAGTGTGCGGTCCTACATGTACAACAAGGGAAAGTTGTAAATTCATCAGATTTGCAACTTTCAGAGACAATATCGCTCAGATCTCTCTCTGAAGGCGAAACTTACAAATATCTAGGTATGGCAGAAGCATTAGCTATTGACGGGGACGTAAAACAGTCAGTGAAAGAGCGTTTCTTTGGTCGCTTGACAAAAGTTCTTAACAGTCTTTTGTCGGGTGGCAACAAAGTGCGAGCTTTCAATGGCTGGGTTATGCCTTTACTCATCTATACTTTTGGCATACTTAGATGGACTCAGACTGAGCTTGACGCCCTGGATCGGAGAGTACGTTCACAGCTGACAGTCCATCGCATGCTTCATCCGCGCTCATCGGTGATGAGACTGTACATTCCCCGAAAGAGTGGTGGTCGAGGCTTTTTAAATGCTAAGACCCTACACAATCGGGAAGTGTGCAGCCTCAGGGAATATTTTCTCGGATCCGAGAGTGGGATGCATTGTGATGTGGTAGCTGTGGATAATAACCTCACTCCGCTCTCCTTGGCAAAAGAGAATTGGCGTAAACCCTCGATACTCAGCGTCGAGGACCGCAAGGACATATGGAAGAGCAAGGAGCTGCACGGGAGGTTTTATCGGGCTCTTACAGATCCCGATGTAGACTTCCTCGCTTCGGTGAACTGGCTACGTTTTGGTGACCTCTTTGGGGAAACCGAAGGTTTTGTTTGTGCAATTGCCGACGAGGTAATGATGACGAACAACTATCGGAAATATATCCTGAAGGACGGTACGGTCGATATTTGTCGGGCATGCCACCGTCCCGGGGAGTCACTCAGGCATATTATTTCCGGTTGTTCTCATCTTGCCAATGGTGAGTATTTGCACAGACATAACCTAGTAGCTAGGATCATCCACCAGCAACTTGCTCTTAAATATGGACTCGTGGACCAAGAGGTGCCATACTATCAATATGCACCCGCGCCAGTTCTAGAAAACGGCCGTGCCATGCTCTACTGGGACCGGTCTATCATCACGGACAGGACTATTGTCGCCAATAAGCCTGATATCGTGATAGTAGACCGGTCGGAGCGACGGGCAATACTCGTCGATATAACAGTTCCACATGACGTTAATCTCGTAAAGGCCGAAAAGGACAAAGAAACTAAGTACTTGGACTTGGCCCACGAGATTACCGCCATGTGGGACGTTGATTCGACGAGTATTGTTCCGATAGTTGTATCGGCAAACGGACTGATAGCGAAGAGCCTTGATCAACATCTGAAGAGGCTCTCGCTGGATGGTTGGGTCAAGGGTCAGATTCAAAAGGCAGTCGTTCTGGATACGGCACGTATCGTAAGAAGGTTTCTGTCTTTGCAGCCCTAACCATCGGTAGCCTGGGCCTTGCTTCGCTGCCGACGGTCTTCTAGGTTTAGGTTTTTATAATAATTTACTGTTTTATATGCAAAATTTATACGTTATTGTTAAGACTTGTAAATTTAATTTTATTTAGGTACCTAGTATGTAAGTGCTTAGATGGAATTTTTTTTATAAGTTTATATAGTGATGTATATATTTTGTATTCAGTTTGTTTTTGTAAAAACCTAAATTTAAGAAAAATAAATGAATGAGTGTATTATAAATATATTGTTTTAATAAAAAAAATGTTTTATTCATAAAATATACAATTACCTACTAGCTTAAAGACATACATATTTAGCTCAGTCGACTTAGTTAGAATCAAACATTCCCCGCCTAAATCATATTTATAATTATAAATACAAATAAATGAAGTCACCAGTTAGTAAAATAACTCGTCCCTTATCGTTCCCGGCGTAAAAGTTCCCATAATGCTAGAAGCATTGCCACGCTGAATGGCGATGGCTAACCTCTGCGCTAGAAACGAGCCGGAGCGGGAGTCACCCCCATTTCCCCAAATCCTATCGCCCAACTCTTTAAAAATTTTTTTGGCGTCGTCTCCCCGGCACCCCAACGTCTCCACAGCAACAGACACCATGTCCACATATTTATTTATATAATATTATAAATATTTATAAATATAGTGTGCACTTACAATTTTTATAAAATCATTAGTTGGATCTTCTTCTCACATAAGACTATCTAGTTCCAAATTAAACAGCCTGTCCTATGTGCTATAAAATCATTATTTTTACATGTATTTATTTTTAATTTATAACTACCTACGTATATTCTAATTAATAAAAAGTCTTTGATCTCCTGTTGTTTGTTGTCCTTTTTTGTTAGGTTACTTTATTATTAATAGTAATATCTTTTGGTGTCTTATGATGTATTTGTCAGTTTATATTTTCTTTCTCTATTTTTTTCTTTTTATTATTTACTAGCTTTTGTAGAAATCGAAAATGCACCAAGGAATTACATTGTCTCATACAAATTTTGCCCCACTTTTTCACACCGTAGGGGCCAGAATTTAAGAAAATCTTCTTTCTTATCGGATGCCTACGTCATACAAAGAACACACCCTTCAAGTTTCCAAGTCTCTACGATTATCGATTTAGGCACTGCGTTAATCCATCAGTCAGTCATTCAGGACAAGCCATTTTATATGTTTAAAAGAAGATAGAAGAAAAAGATGCTGTCATACCGGTGTAGTTTCCTCAACATCGTCTCCGGAGCTGCGGTCGGCCGCTGTCCACTCGTCTCTCGCGAGTAACGCTCCATTCTTCACACTCTCTTCTGTACTGCATTTACTTACAGGACCGTCTAGAACAATACATCTTGTTTACAGTACGAAAAAACATTTGTGCAGCTTCTAATTCTATATACCTAGTATAAAATAGGATTAACGACAATTAAAAACAAAAATAAAATATAACAATAAACAATTAAACAGATAATCTTGTACTTGCATACAGATAATCTTTATTGGATAACATATTAATAATTACAAAAAAAAAATTAAGTCACACTTTATTTGAATATCAATTCTAAAAAAGTTAGTTTAGTAAATCTGTATTGGTATTTTTCCTATTCATTTTTATCTGGATCACGGTTAAAAATAAATGATGTCATCAAAGTTTCTGTAAAGAAAACACAGCGAAAATCGTTTAACTACTAAAGTCAATACAAGAAAATATAATCCAGCATTCAACAAAATATTATTAGATATTATGAGAAAAAGAATAAACATAAAACCAGCAGATAACCAACTAACTTCGTTCTCGTACTGATTTTCCACACCACAAAGTTTCTTGCAGTTTTTCGCTTCACGATTCGAAATAATCCACAACTTCAAAACTGGTACCAAAGTGCAAATGCAAGTTCTTCGAATATCGACCATTAAGCTGCCAAGTTTATGTTGACCAAGTTATTTTCTGCTGTAGAAGCAGGTAAAATTGTATTATTGACCCAAAGGTTTTAGATTTTGTGAGCATTGAATTGATTTAAAATATATATTTTTTAATAATTGATGCGTATTAGATAGCAATATTTATTTTTGGTCTTACATTTAAATTAAGTATGCTAAATTAAGCCACACAATTTTAGTAACTTTTCTATCTCGATTTATAGGTGATTATCTATTAAAAAAACCGCATCAAAATCCGTTGCGTAGTTTTAAAGATTTAAGGATACAAAGGGATATAGGGACAGAGAAAGCGACTTTGTTTTATACTATGTAGTGATGCCTAAAATTCAGATGACTTACGGAACTACTCGTAATTTTGTTAAATATTGACATAATTTGCTTATTTTTAAATTGAATTCTCTTGGATAATTTGCTGAGAAATATGTGTTTACATATCTTAAATTATACTCTTTTTAAAAGCTGTGCAAACTCATATATCGTTGTGAGGTTATACAGGGTTATTAGTAATTTTACTATTAAGCCGTTGAGGGCTGTGCACCATAACAAACAACTTTTGTTCTACGACTTTTGGAAATTCGAAAAAAACATATGAAACTTTTCAGCTTATGTAAATTCGAAAACAGTAGATTTTTTAAAACGAAGTTCATTCAGACTAAGAACAGTAGATAAAACTTAAAAAAAAACAAGTAAAAGTTTAAGGTTAATGACCTCTCCGTGTATGGAACAGCTGATTTTCAGGTACACCCTAACTGTTTTTAAAAAGATGTTCGAATTTCCAAAAGTCGTACTTAGAACAAAAGTTGTTTGTTTGCACAGAAGTGGCCCTCAACCGCATCCTAGTATAACTACCAATAGTTACCAAACTTGTATAGAACCATACCTATTAATTAATTATTTGTAGGCAACTTAGTTGGGAAAAAAAAATCTATCGTGTTTGGCAACTGATTGAGTAGCAAGAATGTTAGTTCATCTTTGGCAACTGGTTGTGAATCTCAATTGCCAATGTGGCCGGATAGAAAATTTGGACCAATTGGTGCAACATTTATCAGTATTCGAACGCAGATTAAAGAAATCCATCAAGTGGTAAGAAGATAAAAAAAATATTACAAAACAAAGATGCAATAAACGAAGAAGATATGCGCGAACATCCATAAAAAAAAACCATACATACAAACCGAATGAGAACCTCCTCCTTTTTTGAAGTCAGGTAATAATAGGCGTGAAAAACATAACCCTTTTTTCGCAGTCTAGTTAAAACGAATAGTTCTAATACGCTGGTACGAACTTCCTCGGTGTAACTTCTAACAGTCAAACTTTAAACGTGCTTATTGTAGGTTTAAAATACTGACCTGGCGGTGGATTGAGTATATCTGGCTGCGCTTGTTTGGGCGGCTTTAGCGTATATGCGACGACGTATTGACCATCGCCTGCGTTTAGCTGCAGCTCCGATGATGGTTGCTTGATCGGTGGTCTACCTCTGATCAACAGAAGATTTGTTGAAAAGTACAAATGTATTAAGAGGAAAGGGTACCGGGTGCTCTCTCCATCAAACGTAGTCGACTGTTTTCTACCTGGATAATGACACTAGAGCAAATATTTTTGGTGCATGAAACTTATACTTAACTGCCATGACCATGCCCCCTATTATTTGTTTTTTATTTTTTTAATCTTAATTTTTATGATAATTAGAAAATGAAAAAAAAAAAACAAAAAATAGGGGCATAGTCATGGCAGTTATAGAAATATTTGTGCTAGTGTCATTATCCAGGGAGGACACACAGCAGATAACAGTCGACTACGTGTGTATTGAAAGACCGCAGGTACCCTTTCACCTTAAACTACTGGCTCAAAACAAAAACTGCCTTGGACTTTTATACACCAATATTCCTGAAAATCAGTAGAAGTGGGTTACCATAATGAGGTATCAAACGAATATTTTCCAGACTTCTGGCGTCTAAATATGTACCTTTTTCTCCTTAAGAAGTAGCCAGTGAAAACAGCAGCACATGAGCACACAACGACTGTGAAGACAATAGCCCAGAATGCTGCTTTTGACATGCCCGCCATCAAATTGCTGCTCCCATCTAAGGAAACACAAATATTAAACAAGAACACATTTTTTTGTAACTGAAGATATTTACAGTATAAGTAGACTTTTGTGTTTATTCTTAGCCCTTTAATGGCAGCTTGGCATTACGCAACAGTCAAATTGAAAGAATAGGGCATTCCAGCGCGATGTTGTATACGCGAAAAGTAGCGTTCACAGCTAATTTAATGATCACTTTTAACACGCTAACTCCACCTACTCATAAATCTGGAACTTATAGGTTCCAGATTTACGAGTAGGTAGAATCGTTTAATCGTTCAATAATTTCCTTCCTCACATATTATTTTTCTGCCTTATGTTTTTAGAATACTTAGACTAAGCAGGATCAAATAAATACTCGTATCTTAACTACCACTATCACACGGTTGTTCAAAACGTATACGAGCGTCTCATCTGGCAAATTGGGCGCTCATTGTCCATCTATCACCTAGCAATTGAACGTTGAACGCAAATCACCATATCAGTTTTCATGTAATTTAGCAAATTGCCTAGTTAGTCGTTACCCTTCACAGTTACACGGATTTAATACGAGTTGACTGTTGGTAAAATTACCCTACTGCTAAATTGGATGGCGTTATACTCAAAGTGATATTGGGTTGTTTGTATGGGTTGTAGACTTTTTAAAGTGTCTACTATAATTCTAAAATCAAATTTTATAGGTATACATAATTATAAATATATTTAAACGGATATATTCGCGTTTTTATTACATTTAGTTAGGTCTCAAGCCCCGCAAGCAACAGCTGCAATACCTCGGGACACCGTTGGTCAATTCAGCGTTAGATGAAACCTTTTTATTAACCTTTTTAGCAACCTTTTTATTAATTTTAAGTAGACGGTAATTTGACAGCATTTCACATAATATTTTTTATAAGACGAATGTCTTCTCAGTCTGCCTGTGACCATGGGATCTGCAAAGTTCCCGAAACGTCAGGTTTAAAACAAAAATAAAGACGCCAATATATCCGTTCAAATATATTTATAATTATGAGTTCAAGTCGCGAAAACCTTAGAAAATACTAGGTATACAGTCATCATTAAAAGCTTATCTTATGTTCTTAAGAAAGATTATTTTCTTCCATATTCTCACCAGTTCTCCTCTCCGGATCTTGATATGTCAATGCTTGAAGCATAATTCGTTCCGATGCACCTTTGTCATTTCTTGAATGAACCGTCAGTCTCAATGCACTGCCGCTTGACCATAATACTGCTGCTGGAACTAGGAACAACGCTACACCATCTAGAGAAAAAATAACAAGTTTAAAAAACCAAAATATTTTTTATAATAAATTAAAGTGTTTGAGTATAATCACACCTGCCTACTGCCTAAGGTAAGTGACAATGCGGTTTAATACGTAGCACATTTACTTGGAATATATCTGTTCATTCGTGACTCAAAGACCTCCAAATTGTTCACACAAGGAAATACAGACGCAGGTAACTTATTCCATTTCCTCGCATTACTAATAAGAAATGGCAAAGCATTTAATGCTGGTGTCTGGGATTTCTACCATGAATCGGTGTCACGTATCACTTTGCCTGGTTGTATGACGAAAGAGTGGAGAAGGTAAAATTAAATCGACCCCCTCGGAGCATACTCCGAAATATATTCGATAAGATACCGACAATTTGACTTAACCGGGACCAAATGCTTATTAATAGAAGTGCAGATATACTACCGCGTATTTACCGGTATCGTTTGCAGTGACGTTAAATCGCACAGTTCCATGACTGGAGTCTAAAGCCTCGAGTACTACAAGCTGAGGTAGTCCGCCATCATACCCCGTGACGCAGCGTACTACTAAAGAATCCGTATAGTCTTCTCTACTCGAGTCTTCTATCCAATTAGATCCATTCCCGGATGATATCGTGCAATTTCTTGGTGGTGATGGGCGAGCTAAACAAAATACAATATATAAGACATCGAGCCAGTCTGCAGTGCTAAAACAGATGTGAACTAAAGTTAAAAAGGAAAATCGTAGAAAGGTTTCTTTATCAGTGTTCAACCCTAAACGTTCGTCTGGAGAGAAATTATGACATTTAAACGGTATAATATGTCTGCAGTTGGTATACAAATTTGTACATTTTTCTTTTTAAATAATATAATATAGAATGGCAGTATAATTCATTTAAAAATCATTGGATATAATATAAGATGTTATGAGATAACAGAAAAAAACATATTGCCGCCAAAAATGCTTCATAAACACGTCCTTACAAGTAACATCCACTTATGGATACTTTCTATAAGATTATGATCAACACTTTTGTTTGGGAAGCTGTGTTCTCGTGCGTACCACGGAAAGCCGATAAGGATAAATTGGACCCGCACTTTGGCTGAAACGAAAGGGGCTAAACCTTTACCAATAGCTTTTGCAAGCCACATGAAAACACGGGGAATATGTTGCTCGGAAACTTGTACAGAAAGGTAAACAAAAAACAGGACTTCGTGTCTTAGCTACGTCATGATTATATAAATTTAAATGAACAAAAAAAATCCCTACATCTGCCTTAAAATTCTTGTCGATTCAAAGGCTACCTGGAAGCCAGTAAGCCCTATGTAACATTTAGACATTAGCTTTGTTTTTTTTTACATAATATGGTACCTAATTTAAAAATAGTGTTAACATATAAAAAATTTATCCATCTAAATAAATAAAAATTAAATAAATGGTTATTTAGCATAAGGAATTCAAAACTAAACTTAAACAATCTACGTGTTACAAACTAGTATATTTAACTAAAATTATTAAAAATGTTCGGCGTGCCCTGCACTAAGCAAAGCTTGTATCGCAGGAGACAAAAGCGATTTGACAATAATAAAATCTCGGGATACAATCATGGTGATATTACGTTATGGCCGCTCCACACTTACCCCGCGAATCGCGCGAGAAGGCGCGAAAGGTGCGAGAACACGTAGTGTGGAGTCGAGTCGCATCTTTTTCGCGGCTTCGCGCCTTGTTCTCCGAATTTTGTCGGTTTTTTAACCCGCGACAAAGGGCCAGCGCTCGTGACTGTGAAAACTATGCAAATATTGCAAATGTGGAGCCTTGTCCATGTTGCGCTGTGTTCGAGCTATTTTCTCGCCGCGCGATTCGCGGGGTAAGTGTGGAGCGGCCATTAAAGGTTAAATAATTTATTAGCACAGAGACTCCCTCAACATGGCGTATATCTATCTAATATAAATAAATATTGTCAGACATTACGCTCAATCGCCACCTAGCCCCAAACTAAGCAACTAGGTTTGTAATATAGGTGCCAAACAACGAATAAAATACTAACATACTTTTTTTGATTCGTACATTTCTTTTCTTTTATTTGATTTTCTGTTATGTTTTTGTTTTTTTTATTTTATTTTTTTATAGCTAGTTAATTTTTAATAAGTTACGTTATATGTGTTGATAGACGTTGATCTCACACACTTTTTTCGATAATGATTCCTAAACGCGGGAACCTATAATCGGCTTTCCGTTTTTTATTTATAAGTCTACTTTTTGTTTAAGCTGTTGGTTCTCCCAATAAATAAATAAACACACCTTTCTTTTGAAAATACATGCAAAGTCGCTTTCTCTGTCCCTATGTCCCTATATCCCTTTGTATGCTTAAATCTTTAAAACTACGCAACGAATTTTGATGCGGTTTTTTTAATAGATAGAGTGATTCAAGAGGAAGGTTTATAATGTATAATACATGCATAATATAGCCGTGCGAAGCCGGGGCGGGTCGCTAGTATTATACAAAGAAAAACACCTAGACTAAGAACTATTTGTTCGACGGCGGGAATCGAATCTTTAAGCTTCTGTGACGTGTCATCCACCGCGCCATAGAAGCCGTCCATCTATCTGTTTAATGATTACGGAAAATAATTTATCAAGTTCAACGAACAGTAAATAACTTCCAGAATTAAGTTCCTTCACTTTATCCGTTACACCCACTACTTGAAAATTCTTTAATATTGAGGTTAAAGCTTTTCAGTTATGCTTGTTTAAGTTCTGCACTCTCGAACTCCGTCTTTAAAGTTTTTAGTAAATAAAATTTGAGGTCTTCAAATTGATTTCCAGACTTGGTTCAACAATCTATGCCAATATTTGTCGAGTAAACTTTGAATCAATCCATCAAATAGGTGCCTAAAGTTACAGGAATATCTCAATTAAAACTTTACAAACTAGTTCAAGAGTTTAACAAGGTATTTAGTTTTCTTACAAAAAATAACAAAGAATTTCACAGTGATTTGTATTCATAAACGCTTTGAACTAGATATACATAATTACACCTAAATATTCCGACTTAATTGTTAAAGTTTGGTTTAAATCTCATTAAAATTACTTTTTAATGGTGTTCATCGTGTCTCAACAATTCTAAGTGTAATTTCTAACTCGTCGTGTCAATCTGTCCGTTGAATCAAAACATGAATCTT
The DNA here is from genome assembly GCA_907269075.1 of Idaea aversata. Lineage (NCBI taxonomy): Eukaryota > Metazoa > Arthropoda > Insecta > Lepidoptera > Geometridae > Idaea > Idaea aversata. The sequence goes on from OU026100.1 coordinate 7,154,488, forward strand.
GGAATATTGTTTCTTGTAAATGTACTTTTAGAATTTGTTTATGATATTATTTGTATTTGTGCCATCTATACTTATAATAAAGAAAGAGATGACAAATAGTCTGTACTTGGAAGCAAACTAAAAAAGAGTGTAGGTACTTAAAAAAGTATATCTTTAAAACTACGCAACGGATTTTGATGCGGTTTTTTTAAATAGATAAAATGATTTAAGAGGAATTTTTATTTTTATATATATAACTAGCGACCCGCCCCGGCTTCGCACGGCTATATTATGCATGTAATATACATATAAACCTTCCTCTATCTATAAAAAAAACCGCATCAAAATCCGTTGCGTAGTTTTAAAGATTTAAGCATACAAAGGGAAATAGGGACAGAAAAACCGACTTTGTTTTATACTATGTAAGTGATCGATCTCGGAAACGGCTCCAACGATTGAAATTTAGTATGTGGGGAGTTCCGAGGGCGAGGTAAAAAAATGAAATAAAAAAACGTAAAATAACCGAGCTAAGCTTGATCACCCAGGCACTATGTATAATTGATGCATAATATAGCTGTGCAAAGCCGGGGTGGGTCGTTAGTACTTATATAAAAAAGAAAAAGGTCCATCAACAAATCTCTGAAACTTCAGGAGGTCGTGAAACTTCGCGTGGAGGTTCCTTTTAATACGTAAGGGAACACTAAAAAGGACCTAAGAGGTTGATAAAGAAATCGAACTGGCCCAAAATCCAAGGCCGAATATGGCACTTATAGATAAATCTTAAAAAAAGTACTAACCTGCAGGTACAATTTGAAAAACACAAGGTTGAGCCTGACTGCCGACTGAGTTTGAACCTCGGCAGGTTAGCGCTCCATAGTCCCTTTCACTTGCAGGAGTATATCTCAATTCGCTCATACTACCATTTACTGTACCTAATGGAAAAACACATACAAATTAGTAGGATAAATAGATAACAAAAATACAGGAGGATATCAAATCGCACAACACATTTAAAAAATCACCTTCAAAATTAACAGCCAATTAAATTGGCCCTCGTTTATTTTGGTGTATCTGAGTCACGAGCGTAAAGGTATCTTCTAGGGAAGAGCGCTACATCTTAGATCGCATCGGCAATCACCGTCGTGTGAGACAGTGGACAAACGCTGGTTTATTCATTATAAAAAAAAAAGATTACTGTAGACTTACTAAACTCAAGCGCATCGCCATAATATACCAGATGGAAATATTTAAGGTACCTACCTCTCATTGCTTTGGCTACAGCTTATGTACCTATGGTTGATTTCAGGTCAAACTTTTATTTCTTTTTCTGAGTCAAACATAGAAGGAAACATACTTAAAAAACCGACTTACTACTATTTTGTCCCAGTAGTTCGATTGGCCAAACTAATGCAATTTTTCAGAGTTAATGGTCCGGTTGTAACAAAAAACGATTGTAAAAAACACAGACACGTTAAACTTATAACACCCCGTCGTTTTTGCGTCGGGGGTTAAAAATCAAAGACGATCGAAAAAATAAACAAAAGACGATCGCAAAAAGACACTAAAGACGATCGGAAAAATTAACAAAAGACGATCGACTAAACAAACAAACAATCGATACTTCAATTGTAATAATTTGATTTTCACATTTCATTTTTTATGCCAAGTTCCTTGTTTATTATCCTCGATAGATGTAAGACAATACCTGGCTCACCGTATGGATTACCTACAATCCGCACAATACCAGGATTACAGCTATGTTATGTTCAGTTCTACACTTCAATACATATCGTTATGAATGAGTGACCAAATACAAATATATGTGGGAGGTACAGTGTAAAGACCAGGTGGACCTAACTGTTCTAAGACGATGTACCTATACCTACTATACAACTTGTTTCCGCGAAGGACTAGGTAAACAACTATTTTTTTAAACTTTAGAAAATTCGGTCTTTTATTTGGAAAAATTCTGAGGTTATGTTTACTCAAAAATCATAGAACAAAAGTTGTTCATCTAGACGTCTTTATAAAACACGTTATATTATTATAATTACATGTTGATTAAAATGGAATAAGATAAAATAAACTGGAGAAGAAATAATCGGCTCCTTCGAAATCCTATTTTTATTTAAATACTTTTTTTTCTTTCTCCTGTATTCTCTGAGTTTTCTGTCATTTTATGTTATACTTTTTGTACCTTGTATTCTTTTAATTTCCTGTCTTTTTATCTTATTCTTTTGTTTCTTATTTTTATACATGTCATAGTGTTCTAATGTTTGGTTTGTCAACAACTTACAACTGTTCTATATATCCTGCCAAGCACAGGGTTGCGGGTTCGATTCCCGCCACAGACATGTATTTATGCTTAGATATTTGTCTGTGGTCTGGTTGTAGCTATGTATTATATGTATATATTTACAAAAGAAAAGTATATAAGTAGTATATCCGTTGTCTAGCACCCATAACACAAGTCTAGTTACTTAGCTTGGGGCTAGATGGCGATGTGTTGAATGTCCTGCAATATTTATTTATTTATTTATTTTTATATTATGTTTTGTCGTGTGCTTCTCCAAATAAATGTTTTTGTATTCTATTTTAAATAACGATTAAAAACCGATCTGCTGATGACGATTACCCATTCCATCAGTCAGTTCAAGTCTTTTTAACAAAATTCGACGATGGCAATGGTCTAAATTGATTCTTACATACATAATGAACCAATGGAAATAGGTAAGTGGCCATCGTATTATTCTGGCAGTAGCCAGTGGTAAAAATCCAACGACCTATCGATCTACACAAAACCTCACCTATTTTAAAATCGTCTACTACAAGATTACGATGGTTGAATATATCGTACATTGGCAGAGACAGTTCAATCAGCACCTCTCCACAGCCGCCCTGAATGTGTAACGAAGCGTGCTGTTTACGTAAAAGGAATCACTTGGATTAGACGCTGAAGTTGGTATGTACTAAGTTTTAAATTTCTGATGTTAGTACTCTTTTTTTACCACTATCTTACACGATGGTTTAAAATATAGCACGCTTTCCTAGATACCTATTCGCTACTGACTCAAAGGCCCCCAAATAAATGGGGGACATATAAGACTTAAGACTTTTAAGTTTATATTAGGAGATCAGTGTATGGACACATAAAGGCTCTGGACTAGTACTGTTAGAACTATGACTAAACTATTTTGTTGCCATTGACACGAAGAAGAAGCAGAAGGTTTAGGAGTTAAGGAGAACATCAGAATAAAAAATTTCGCTTGTTCCCCGTCGTAGCCACCTTACAATGCTTCAGTCAGGCCTTAGCACTTCATTAATACATTTATTTTTATGCTATTTTTAAATTGGTTCTGTTGCAGAGTATATATTAATTACAACTAAACCACAATAGGTACGGTCGGCAGCATAATTGCAGACCCACCGTGGAGTTCAAAAATTACTATTATTGGAATATTTTCATTAATTTTTGTTCGATAGATTCATGAGTTAAAAGACTTCAACTAAAGCAGGTGCCTAAAATCTTACTTGTGTTGAAAACATTCTAATAACACCCGTTTTGGAGCTTTAGGGTGGGCCTGTAATTATGCTGCTGACCGCATACAACATACCATATCTAGCCGGTGACACGTTGAAGCTTTCTCCACTGTTATTAAACTGCCAGAAGAATGTGACGTCAGTAGGGTCCGCGTGCACTGAACAGCGCACTCGAAGTGCCTCGTCTATAGCCGCACCCACCACTTGCGGGGTTGTCTCTGCGCAGACTGGTGTGACTGTTGGAGTAAAAAAAATTGCATTCCGGGAGTGCCGACAGAAGTGAAAACGTATAAAAAACTTATAACTTAAAACCTAAAAAAAAACTAGGCGGAGTGGGGGGTGTTAGGTTGTGCAACGATAGTTCCTTATCGCGCGTTGCGAAAGGGGGCTAGACGGAAAAACTTACGACCAAAAGTTGTAACGACACTTTTAAAACCAAAAGTTGTAACGACACTTTTTGCATAGAAAGCAAGCCAGTTATTTTCGTTTCGTCTTTCTATTCTTATCCTTCACTAATTCATCGAAAGGAACGTCGTTCCATCCGGGTGTCCCTTGACACCTCTCAAGTTTTTATTTTCGTTACGGAATTACTTAATTCGGTCGCCGCGCTCAAAGCCCGCGATATAAGCTATGCAATAGCTTAAAAAAACTTATTTACTAACTTATTCTAACACTGTAGCTGCGTCTCGTAACGGTGTCGCGAGTTTAGAGATTTTATTTCATCTAAAAATATGCGTTCCGCGCTAAAAGAAGTTTTCACTTCAAAAATTAAAAACAATTAAAACGTTTCACGTTGTTGACTCTCAAGTTGACTTTTTAATTGTTCATATAAATATTTGGTGAAAATCATAATTAAACATAATCAATAACTATCTCATTCAAAAAACTAATTCAAAATCTTGACTGACTGATATATTAACGGTCAAACCAATAAAGGATAAGTATTAGAAAATGTAAACTCTACGTGGAGGAAGTCGCGGACAAAACCTAATTACATTGTAAATAAACTTTGTAACTTTGTAAAATAAACCTTTTTACATTGTAAATAAACTAAGATTGATGGACTGAGTGACTTTAGTTGGGTTAAACGTCGGTACAATAAAAGCAATCAGAACCAAAAAATGTGAACAATAAGCAAACCGCAACTAAAGTCACAGACATAAGTCAGCAAAAATATAAAAAGGGTAGATAACCGTGCGTGTTTATGTTTGTTCGACCCGCTAAATTACAGGAATAAAATAACAATAAATTTTAAAACTCCAAACAGCGAGTTTTCCATTCGTAAAACGATAAATATAAATCATGTGAACAATTATTTTCGGAGTGCCCGAATTATTTTGTCTTCCCCTCTCATTCGGCAATTAAGTGGGGCCCGACCGTTTGCGGAAGGAAACCTACCAATCGTCAATATACATTCCTATTATAAATCAACTAACGGACACACACCTACGATTTACGGAGACATACCGAATAATAAAGGCGTATTACATATAGTAGTCTCTTGTACAGTCACATTACCAATTAGCCGAGCCACGTGACCTAGAGGTCATTGGTATAATATCTATAAAAAATATAGTATTTACCTATTATATTGGATTGTATAGTATACTAGCTGTCCCGGCAAACGTTGTTTTGCCATATAAAAAAAAATGAAGAACCGCTCGACCGATTTTGAACAAACTTCACATAAACCATCTACTACATAGTCCGCACAAAGCTTAAACATTTGGTTTGAATAGGTGAGCACGTTTTTGAGTTATAAAATTACAACGAAAAGTGGCATTGATTTTTATACATATATATAGATAGATTTAAAAAAAAAACAGAATCACGTAACATTACTTTACAACCTTACGGATTTGCGAGTGAGCTCTTATCTAGGTCACGTGGGGTTCAGCTAATTGGAAATGTGTATGCATTTAGTAACCATTGATATGTTTGCAAATTTAACAATATCCATAGGTATGCCCAAGAGTATCCGTCAAATCTCCCACTAAAGTCTCTAAAGCTTCATTTAAATCCACGCATAATTTTATCTCCAATTAGCAAAGGACCCTAGTCGAACAAAATTAATACAACACAAATTGAGGAAATATTTCGCAATATAACTCTCTCTAGTTCAAATATTTTGGATATCCAACTTTTGCAATTAGTAAAATTGATTTGAATCTTCTGAATGGAATTTTGTTATAATCGTTTTCAATAATTCGAGAACTGAATCAAGTTTTCCATTTATCATTAAGGGATTCAAATAAATGAAATTAGTCAGGTAAGTGCGTGTGCCACCATTAAAAATAATGAGCAGAATGTCCTTTACAAGAGTACTCGAACTCAAACTGCAAATAATTCAAAGGACAAATTAGAAATAAGTGTGAATGAAGAAGACATTTACTGAAATGAATTCAATAAAAAGTTCTAGCGAAATAGTCCAGAGAAACGTTCCCATTCCGTCCTATTTATTTTTGTTGGTTGCAATAAATAATTAGGGACACAGTGTAGAGCTAGTAACCGCTTATTACACTAGCGACCAAATGTATCTTTAGGATTTGAAAGGAAATTTATGCCGTGCGGTGAACTAAAACAAAGCTCCTTTGAATTAGAGTGAAGCCGCGGAACAACAGATTGCTATGCTTGTAGAACGGCAGTAATATTAGGCAATAATTTTGATGATTTAGAGCCGTCGGTGCCTTCATGCCAATTACTATGCGGACGGTCGGCCGCGGAAGGAAGTCGGTACATCGATCCCGACCGCAATCATTTGAATACTATTCGTAGAGACATCGGTATTTATAGGCCCGTAATTCATACTGAAGCTCCCGGTGACATTTTATGGCATGCCTGCGCGTCCGACATACATTACGACTGTATTAGGGTTATGCAAATTAACTATCTACCTAGTGTGTAGTCTACCTTTGATGTTCACACATCTCTTGCGTAAAGTTGGGTTACAAATTAAAATGTAGATGCTCATTTGAGAGCTTTAAACTTAAGGTCTAACGAATTAATTCTGTAGGTGGCTGTAATACGAATATGTTTCGGCAATTTAGGTTTTGTTTTCGTAATCGGATTTTCGTTTAAAGCCAGGTATTTTGTGAAATTTAACTTTGTTTCATGGAACAATACTGAATTAGGATGTATTAGGTATAAATTTACGTGAATAATGAAATGCTTTCAAATGAAGTTGGGGGATTTCAAATAGCTAAAGAGACATACAAAAAAAATTGAATATTTTATACAAATATTTATTAGACAAAATTAACAGAAACATAGAAATACACATCCCCTATAGGCCCAGTTAAGTGCTCAAGATTCTAGTTGGTTATTATAGATTTACTTACATTGCACTCGCAAATTGACGACCTGGCTCGAAGTCTCTCCTCTCGCATTGGCCGCCTTGCAAGAGTAAGCGCCCGCTTCTTTTCTTGTCACTTTCTGTAGTACAAGCGACCTAGTACTCACGATGATGCCTGAAGACATGTTCTGTGTCACCGGCCTGTCCTATGTTGAACGGACAAACGATATTAAATGACTGAGTTTTGCCAACGGTAGCTCTAAAGTTAACTAAACGCAAAGTGGCAACAGCAAAATTTTAGAAACCTCCTTACCCCTGCCTGAAAGTCTAGTACGCTTGCAGCTTACTTTAGAATCACAATTAATTAATTTGACAAGAACTCTACTTGGACTCTACTCATAATAAATTCGTAAACGTCCATAGTTATAAACGTTCTGGCATTTCGCGCCTTACTTATCATTTTTATTTATTCTTGATTTTGTTAAATAAAATGTTTAAAAGTAATTATTAATATTCGCTAATGAAGGCCACCTAATAATGTAAATATACGAAAGCGCAGACGTATGCGTAGACTTGGTTTGACTTGCACAAAGATTTAATTGATTTAAGACCTTTAACAAGATTAACCAACTATCAAATTGATTAAAGAACCATGTGGTTATTGATCCAGAATTAAATTTTAGATTACCCGTTAAATTTAGCTAAATTTATTTGAGAAAATGTCATGCAAGCCGCGCTCAGTATTAACACGCACAGTTCGCATTTCGTTGGCCTGTTGCTTTACCTTTGTTCTTACATTAAGTGATCGTTACATTTAGGTCATATCCATTACCGATAGTTCGTAGTATCCAGGTGTGGCATAAATCGTGGGGCAGCCAAAACTTGCTAATAAATTAGCGGTAAACGTTCGTTTTGTCGAATAAGACAAGTGGAAATGGGTAGTAAATATGTGAACTTACTTAATTGGCGAAAATTAATGATCCCTATTTAACATTTCGTGAAAAATATTGGGAAGTAAGAGAATTTCGACTTATGAAGATACATAATACATTTTTAAATTCTTTAATAGTTTCATGTGTGCCTCTGTAAGATCTAATACAATATATCACTACATAGTATAAAATAAAGTCACTTTTCACCGTATATCCTATATCCCTATTTCCCTTTGTATGCTTAGATCTTTAAAACTACGCAACGGATTTTGATGCGGTCTTTTTTAATAGATAGAGTGATTCAAGAGGAAGGTTTATATGTATAATACATGTATAATAAAGCCGTGCGAAGCCGGAGCGGGTAGCTAGTAACAAATAAATAAGCCAGCGGTTGGCCACTACCTCACACGATGGTAGGTGACGATGCAGTCTAAGATGTAGGTAGCACGCTTTCCTCCAAGATACCAAAGGGGGCTAAGAAAATACCTTATAAAATAAATAAACATCTAATTGTCTATCGGCTTCATACTAATAGAAACTGATCGGTCAGCAGTAAATCTGTAGTCTGTACGTTGAATCACAACGTAGTATTAAACAAAGTCGCTTCCAGCTGTCTGCTATTATGTATCTTTAGATCTAGAACTACGCAACGGATTTTGATGCGGCTCACGGATAGAGTGATTCGAGAGGAAGGGTTTAGTATATAAAACAAAAGTACCACCCGTAGGTACGAAGTCGCGGGCAACAACTAGTTACAATAGAAATGGTAATTGTTTGAAACTTACGTTATGATACCATGATATTCGATGTTCCCTCGGGTTGGCTCGTATGTTACATTCGAAGTAGACATCGTCGCCTTCTTTGATGTCTTGAGGATTCAAGGTGCTGCCCAGAGTGAGGGACACTAACGGACTGTCTGGATAAAAACAGTTATCATTATTTAATTAATACAATTTTAAAGTAATTACTTGAAACAAAGATACAGGGTGCCCATACTGACAATGGTTTCGCATGATTTCAGTATATGGAGATAGTTTTTCGCGATTTGCGGACTGTCTGATTCTAAGCTATCTTGGTCTCTCAGAGTGATTTGTTTCTTATTTGAAACCACATCGATTTAAGTAATAAAAACTTTTTCCAAAAATGCTTCTCGATAACTAAACCAAATAATAAAATTATATACAAAAGTTAAATGTGTAACATGAACGTTTTCTCGTAGCTACAGCGAGTGGTTTGAGGACTTGCCCTTACTGACCCACTCAAATTAATCACAGTGTATGTATATGCTTTGCGTGGTTTATGCTAAATTTAAAAGTAATTTATAAGTAAATTGTCATATATAACTAATTCTAATTTCCGTCTCTAAGTAGTAGTAGGTATGTAGGTACTTATGCGAAATCTAGCACGCATTGGTTAAATAGGAATCCGATTGTTGCGGTAAACATATAAAACGTCATAACACGCATTTTGCCATGTGTAGGCAGGGCCGCGTGCAAAACGCTAGGCTATAAATTAAGCCAAACCATACCTACTTGGGTAAACCATATTTTTCCAATATAAAGGTAATAATGTACGTGAGTCAAGGATGAAACACGAATAATAAATAATGTTAAATCCAGCTCCATCTATTCCTAAATTAGGCAGAATTTTTACTACATACATACATGACGATAACTTTGTTTTCGGCAGAATAAAGATTCCGTCCATTCACGCCTAGTAAATGTAATTATTTCTAAAATGTATAAATATACCTACAATTTACCATAGTTTTTAAATGTATAGTCAATTAACTGACTGACTGACTGATATAAAATATTAACGCGCAGCTCAAGCCAATGGACGGATCGAGTTATTATTAGCAAGGCAATACTTGAGCATATTCACAAATAGAAAAAATATAATAAACTTTTACGTTTCTAGATTACAATGAATTTAATAGTATTTCGTGAACGAGATGTTAAAAATATTTAAACACAGAAAGGAACATCAAGAACTTAAGGGCGGTCCATACGCCAACGACCTTGGTACACAGCCTACTAAATAGTTACTACTGGCATCGGTCGCCTTCGTTGGTGAAAATTGTTGATTGTTACGAATGTGTTTTGTTTTTCTAAAAAGTGCTGAGATAGAATTGTAGGTGAGATTTTTACCAACATTTTGGTGTGATTTGAGCAAAAATTTTCTTATAGTTTTGAAGCTATCCTAAAATTAAGAATTAAAACTAGTCTAGCTTTGAAATGACAAGGAATTTTCGCCTCAAAATTACCCCAAAATATCGGTAAAAATTTCACCTACAATTCTATCTCAGCACTTTTGAGAAAAACACGTTCGTTACAATCAACAATGTTAGTTGTAAGCGACGGGTATTTCTGGCGCGTTGCGTATGGCAGCATAAGCAGCCTTAACTTCCTTGCAGACAAGTAATTTTTGTTTTGCCATTATTCTTTGACGAAAGAAAGGATTTTGGAAATTTAACCCCTACGCTGACGAAGTACTTAGTGAAAGCTAGTTCTTAAAAATCAATGATACTAACATACAACATTCAGCTGCAGTTGATCGTCAATGCTCGTCATTGGTAAGTTAGGGTTGGCAGCGACGCATTTGACGACCGCACCGTTATCTGTAGGGCTTGGGCTGAACATCAGCGTGCTGACTGTCCACGTCTCGTTCGTGTGATCTGTCACCTGTCAAATAGCATATAAAGGATGATGGCAATGCCGTACTTGTGCATATAGACAAATAGAAAATATGATACAATTCTCCGTTTTTTCGAAATTACAATTAAATTGATAGTATTTCGTGAGCTAAATGTAAAAAGAGCATAAAAGCATTTAAAGTCTCATGTTTTTCATTTTCTTCATCAGCATCTGACGCCATTACACATATAGAAACTTCAAGAATCTAACCTATTTTCAAACAGGCAATTTTTGTTCGAAGTTTTTGCATTATTCTTAATTTTTTTAATCTAGACAAGGTGTAACGGGCAATGGGATTAAATAATTTTGCAAATATTTTTTAACGCAATATAGGTTCGCATTTGCCTTTGACCTCATCTTACCTAATGGGAAGCGATGAACGACGTTTCTTTGCGTTTACGAAAGATATTGTAAACGCAAAAAGAAAGGCTTTAACAACACCTCTTATAAAAAAAAATAGTGTCGAAATTGTTGACGCTGACATAGTGATAAGTATAAATATTAAAAGCAGTAATGTTTTTAGTTTTAGAAAACAAATAAATTATGTCCAACACATATTTTTTATTTGTACATTCTTACTTTTTCTTTCAAATTAGTCTGTGGACTAACCTTAGCTGTTTGATTGTTTCGAAAATTGTTCATCCTTTTTTATGCATATTTAAGTAAGGTATAATATTTGTAGATCATTATATTAATACAAAATCACTTCATTTTGGTTACGCTCAGCATTGTGTGTTTACAAAGTAAAATAAAATTCCACAAAGAGCTGTTCTTTATGTCTAGTAGAACAATGTTTGTTCTAAGTATTTTTTTTAATCACTTTTTGTAGATTAGTTGGAAGGAATGATTGTCTACCTTCCAACTAATCTACAAAAAGTGGCCTTTACACCTTGTGTAGCCAGACGTAACCTATGGAATAGTATACTAAGAAATAGAAGCAAAAAATCTTTTGATATTTGATAATAGTCGTACCTTTGACTTTTGAAGTCGAGATATTTTCTGTCTAGACTGGAAAATAATAGTTCTGAAGACGTAGGTCCTGTATAAAATTACGTAACCTAGGATAGCTGATACCTCTACTAATATTAAACAGATATAGTTTGTAAGTTGGTGAGTTTAGATTTGTGAGGTATAAGTATAGTGACCTCTTTAACTAAATCAATTAATAAAAGTAGTTTTTCATTTCATGGTATTGTTACTTGTGAAATCAGAAGACTCAAGCTTGATTACTGTTGACCACCTTGATACATATAAAGGTTAGTCTCCAAACGACTCGTCTTCGAGGTTCAAACTTTGAATATTATTTTGTTTTATTATATTTTATATTGTTTGCAACTTGTATCGTTATCATAACTGCAGTGAAGTCAATTTAGTTCTTTTGGTGCTAAATGTAGCTTTTTATACCACATTCATTTCTCGTTTAGTACCTACCTGTACCTCTTTGGGCACTTTTTGGGAGTTGGTTGCCTGGAAAACGTATATAAAAACATAAAACGAACAGCGATTTCTGCAAAAAATATTTTTAACAATTTTTTTTTGGGATTCTTGTCAATCAGGAATGAACGTGAATAATATCTAGCAACTATAACAATGGTAATGCTTTAAAAGGATTTCTCAAATAGGTTTTGTTTCAATCAAAACTCATTAATCTACACTTCAAAGTGCAAGTGCTAAAAAACAATAACCCCGTGCAATTAGTCAATTTTCCGCAAACATTCATTGAGGAACGCCACGTCCCGTTTCTATTCGATCGTTCGGCAATTAGTCGCACGCTAAATCATAGACTGTCGGTGAATGGGCGGAGTGCACTGAGCAACAATCCATTCTAAACCCACCAGAATTGGCTTTCACGATTCTAGTTAATTGACCAAATTCGATTTCGATTAATCTTTGAAATTTCATGTGATTACGTCTCATTTGAACTTGGAGACTTCATGCGGCACTGATTTTTTTAATTCTTTGATTTTTATTTTATTAAAGCACCATATACATCTATGGTCGCCCGTTTAGCCTGCCGCTGTATGTGTGTGGGATTTCAACAAGTTGTTAGTTTGAAGTGGACCTTCATAGCATATGACCATTTTAAATAGAAAGATCTAAGCTATACCTCCTAAGAGGTTAATAGGGCTTATGTTTTTACTATATGTCCTTGACAATTTTTGTGTTTTTCTTTTCTTTTGTAACTTTGTCGTGTGTTTCGTCTCAAATAAAGTTTGTTTGGTTTTCGCTTTTATTTTATTCTATCTTTCTTTTATATAAGTATCTTTAATAAGGATTATTATATAAAAAATCAATCAAATTCGTTCACCAAATCCCCAATTTACTGAGAACCACCGGACTAGCAATTAGTCGTTCACTAAATCATAGTTTATCAACGGAACGGTCGGTGACGATCGATTTTAAAGCCGTGCAGTGCGTGTTTGGTTTTACAATGAAAGTTAATTGAGGGATTTGGGTGAACGCAGACTAAAGATTAACGACATTTCCTATCGACCGATACCTCGCCGACAATTATCATTTAATTTAAAAGACGTTGTTAACTTAAGGTGCTACTAGCTCCTAATCGTTAGTCTCTGTCGGATTAAAAAGGAATAAGTGAGATGCGAGATGGTACGAATTAGCCGAATTTTTAAACAATTTTTTCAGTAATTTAACAATAACTATTCTTAGTATTTTTTTTTAATAGTTCCAAGAAAGAATTGGAAATATCATTGCAATACATTACAACTTGTATTGTGGCAATCAATATCTTACGTGTTTTGGTGTTCATAAAAGAATAGAGTGCTTTGTAAACATTTACTTGATATTTGAAATTTTATTAATTTGATGTAACAACTTAATAGTGATATGGGACACACTAATAATTTTTTGGAATGTGGACAAAAGTTTAGGTCAAACGAGGATTAAATCGTACTTTTTTTTAATAAAGTTGAGGTCGAATCTTCCAAAGTCGTTCGATATGAAACTAGCTTAAATTGAAAGGTCGACAAGCAATCGGCCGACAGGATAATCCGTCTTTACCTGTAGCGAGTTCGACTATTTAAATTAGAACGTAGTTTAATTACCTTTAGAATTCACTTTACAATAGTCTATTGAAAAATATCGTGACAAAGCGCTGTGAGATTGGTGTGACATGAACAAGTTTATTACTTTTTATTGAATTTTAAACTAATACCTTTTTGATAAGGGTTATTTATTGACGTTTATTTAATGTTTTCACCGTCTCAGCATCAAGTATATTGGGATGTAGGGAGTAAAGCTGGGGACATATTATCGGACGCGGCTTACGGACGCGTCCGACAGCCACGACTGATTAGTGTGCGTGCACTGTCGTTTGGCATCCAGCGGCCCAGATCTCAAGGACGGCCCAAGGTCACGTCCGCGACTTACGTCCGATAGTGTGCACAGTTACATACATTTACATTACACAGTTGCCTATAATTCGCGGCTGTTGGACGCGTCCGCGGACGCGTCCGAGCAATGTGACCCCAGCTTTACTAAGAAGCGTAACCAAATTAGTTGCAAAATTTTTATGTTATTCGCTGGGTCGGGTTATCAGTCGTCAGTTTCCCTAATTAGCCGCTTTAATTTATCTCCTTACATACCTTCTTAAGTAAGTAAGTAATTAGTATTATCAAACATTGGCTTTTTATTTCTTAAATAGGCCCGAATAGCTTTTATAACGGCCCTTGAATCTAATCGTATCACAGTCTCTGCTTGGCCAAATGCCTTTTTTTTATTTCACCCAGTAACCAGGCAGACAAAAATTGCTGAGTGAGCCCATATCAATTTTTACTAGACGTCTTTCAGTTTTTGAAAGTAGATAATGCTCCTATCTATCGATGCGTATTGGAACTAGTTTTTAGTCAGCCCTATTTTCTATTTCTATTCTGAGCTTTAAGGTATTCTGATTTGACGACCCAGTTGGCACAATGGTCACTATGTCGGTCTGCAAAACATAGGGTTGCGGGTACGGTTCCCGCCTCAGCTAAGTATTTATGCTTAGATATTTTTCCGTGGTGTGATTGTTTCTATGTATTAAAGTAAGTATATATGTAAGATGTACCTATATAAGTAGTCAAACCGTTGTCTAGCACCCATATCACAAGTCTAGTTACTCAGTTTGGGGCTAGGTGGCGAAGTGTGGAATGTTCTGCAATATTTGTTTTTTTTTAATATTTATTTATTCTATTTATTATGATCACTTCGGTACCGACCTATGTTTTGTATGAACTTTTAAAATCATTAGTCAATATTTTTCAACTTGAATATTTTGCTGTATTAAAAAAGGTTTTAGGTTTATTCAGTTCTCATGTTACGAGATTGTATTTATATTTTGTTGTGCCTATTGTTCGAATTTTCCTACTAAAGGATTCGTAAAATATCCAGTAACCGAATTTATAGGATTCCATAACCAAAAGGCGATTACAAAACGTAAACTGATATTCTAAGGAAAATAAGCAAAAAACAGATTACAGACTTTTTAATTGATGGATTGGTCGAATACTAAGAAAATACGATGGTTTATGATTAATTATTTTGATTCTTAATTTTGGTAAAACTTTTCAATTTAATAAATAAATATTGCGGAACATTGCACGCAACGCCATCTAGCCCCAAACTAAGCATCTAGACGTGTGTAGCATACAACCTATATTTTTTTAACATTTTATTTTTTGGAATAAAAACTTGATACCTGTTAAATAAAAGAAACACTCGGATCACAAGACATATTTGTTTACAGAAATAAGATACTACTAAATACTACTATAATACTTTCAACGGCAGGAATCAAACCTGCAACCTTCTACGTCGCAGTCGGGATTTTATTTATTACTGTAAAATTACACATGTAGAGAAAGTAATACTAAAGCAATCATAATATATTCCTTGTTGATCTCTTTTAGATTTAAGATCGCTGCATAAATGACGGGATTTTTCCCGTGCCGGACGGAACGTGACATTTTTATATGAAACCATTATGAAACGCTGTCAAGAAATTGTCATGTACATGTTCCGTCCGGCACGGGAAAGATCACGTTACGTATGTTTAAAGTCCACGAATACTTTATAAACAATGCACGTCACGTCCCCGCCCCGTCCGAGGTTTTATCCCGTTACGTATGCAGCGACCTTTAATCGAAATTATGTAATTCCACAATATTAGGTACGGTCGGCTGCATAATTGCAGACCCACCGTAGAGCTCCAAAACACTTGTTTAGGAATGTTTTAAACACAAGCAAGATTCTAGGCACCTGCTTTAGTTGAAGTTTAAAGTCCTCTAACTTATGAATTTATTAAACAAAAATATTAGAATGACAACACGCCAACAATTTGTTTTACTCTACCGGGGGCTGCACTTATGCAGCCGACTGTACCTACTTAAAACTTGGGCAGTCTGGATGGACAATAGATAAGTATTCTACAAACGGTTGGCAATTTATCAGTCGATGAAAAGTCTGTCGCCTATTTTGGCCTTATGAAATTGTTTAGTTTTCTAGTTGAATAAAACTTTGGATATTGAAAACATTTTGATCAAAGAATAAAATGAAATTCACTTTGATCAACGAATATTCATACATGATTGTGTCTCAAGCACGAGTGTATCTTAGTCTAATCTTAGAACTTCTAGATAAGTAGGTAGGTATATTATGGACACGCAGCTAAAACATGCCGGGAGGAGGTCAACACCTGTGGACATTGTGGCACATTTCACAATTTTTTTTTTTGTGTCGATATCGTCGATGTCTTTCTAATTTATTCAAATGACTATTAATCATATTAATCATTTTATTTAAAAAAAATGCTTTTGTATTGTTTTTTTTGTATCAAATGAATATCTCGGACCTCAGAACATACTGAGACCAGTCCACGTGACGCTCAAAAACTTTTGTCCCATCCCACTCTAGAATACTACCTACTAACTTACCGCTTTACTTCATTGCTTTCTGTTGAACATTTAAAAAGGAATTTTATAAGGAACTTACCATTTTCCTATCATAACTTCTGTTGTCTTTAAACCAGGTGATGTGAGCAGCCGGTCTACTGCCTTCGGCTACGCATTTCAATGAAGCTGAAGATCCCGCGACTAATTGTTGAGGTCGGTTGATTAGAGATACTGATAGAGGTGCCACTGTTGAAAAAACAAATCTTTACATAGTATTAAACAAAGTCGTTTTTCTGTCTGTCCTTATGTAAGCTTAGATCTTCAAAACTACGCAACGGATTTTGATACAGTTTTTTTTAATAGATAGAGTGATTTAAGAGGAAGGTTTATATGTAAATTGCATGTATAATACAGCCGTGCGAAGCCGGGACGAGTCGCTATTAAATTTGTTGAAAGGATTTAAGGCTACATTTTAACCTAATATTTTCCAGGGATTGTGACTTGGGATGTTAAATCGCAGTCCCTAAAATTATGACAAATGAAAATCAAGTTTTCTCCTGGGGCCTAAGTCTGCTAACACAATCGTGTTACAATAGTGTGTCGATATAATCGTAATAGAAATTTAATGTCAAAAATATGACATTTCATGTCAAATTCGTATTCTCCTAACGTTGACTATTCTATCGAGACACCACTGAGACACCACTGACATACCACTGACTCACTTTTGTATTTTGCGCTACAATCGTGGCATAATGGAATCTCGATAGTTGTCAAAACGGTATATTGCTTAGCAACATATACAATGTTGCTAGGCAACACCTGCAAAGTAAATATTACCATACCATTGAGACTCCATAGTGATTATATTGCGATGTTATTAAAACTTTAGCAGAATACCAAATAAAGTCACAATCTCGATATAATAACAATAGAGTCTCGATATAATGACAATGGTTGGTCAAATAGCAGAATAAGGCCCCTGATAATAAACCTAAGGTAGACAATGACAATTAGGTATAATATGTAGTAGGTATCTACTCTCTGTAAAATAATACTTCCCAACCTAATTAGATCCAAAGCTAGATGTTCCGTGTAGTGCCGCCGGCTAAAAGCAATGCTACGCAATCTAATCTTGTAAGTTTGTGAAAGATTATATCATAGAATAGGTTCTGCCCCGCGGCTTCGCGATTGATTTTCGAATTACCCTTTCTTAGAGATACCAGGAAGAACAAACCCTCCAAAAAATCATCAAAAAACATGGCTCTAGAACCAGCAGCGGTTTAAGCTGTGCGTTGATATAATATCATTTAGTCTGTCAGAACTTTGCATTATATATTTATAGAGATAAAGAATTCTAGTTGCAAAATGGTACATAAAGATAAGCGAAGCTTCGCAATTTAACAACGCAATATGATTTCGTAATTGACGTTTGCTTGGGTTACACGACTAGTACAGTCGGAATACCAATTAGCTGAATCCCATGTGACCCAGAGCTCAATCGCACACCTGTAAAAATGTTAGTATTTACCGTTAGTATAGTTATTTTTTCAAATTGTTTAGTGTATAGTACATTGTTAAAAAAACAAAATCAGGTAACATTACTTTACAACTTACAGATGTGCGAGTGAGCTCTGGGTCACGTGGGGTTCAGCTAATTGGTATTCAAACTGTACCTATAAATTAAGTACGTCAGCTGCATAATTGCAGCCCCCGCCGGTTGGGTTGAAAAATTACTATTATTTATTATACTTTCATTCATATATTTTTGTTTGATAAATTCATGAGTTAGAAGACTTTAAACTTTAACTAAAGCAGGTGCATAGAGTCTTGCTTGTGTTGAAAACATTATTATAACAGCCGTTTTGGAGCTCTACCGTGGGTCTGCAATTATGCAGCCGACCGTACCTATATCGGTATACCGTGGTACAAAACAAGTATCACAACAGGTATCAAGTTCAAAAGTATACGTTTTTATCTTCAATGTAATAATAATTAAGTTAAACATTTCATACAAGGTAGTTGTAGCTTATACTATGTGTTCATTTTACTTAGTAAGAAAATATTGTTTAATACTTTTAAGGCACGTACTGCCTGCGTGCTTTGTATTGGTGTATTACGAGATAAACGAGCTTCGTAATGTTAGTTGAATGTAACTAACATACCTACTTAGATCCCACAGCACGTAACAATACGTAACGCTTGCTGAAGTTGGTGTATCTACTGAAAGTCATTTATTATCTAGTAATGAAAATTATAAAATACTAGCAGCGCTCGACTGTTTTTCCATCGTACCTCCCGATAACGCAGGAATATTGAGATGAAAAGTAGCTTATGTTACTCTCAATGAATCAATGTATCCTCATACCAAGTTTCATCAATATCGGTTCAGGAGTTTCGGATCCTATTCGTTACACATAAATATAAAATCTTTCCTCTGTATAATATTAGAGTGTAGATATATAAAATTACTACATGTTATAATGTGGTATACAATAAAAAAAATATCTATCTATCTTACGTTAAAAATTCCATACAATAATATACCTAATATATTTAGATCATAATATAACCCAACAAACACCAAGAAGTCCCTTCTCTTATCTACCATGGTAGGTATAAAAAGGAACTTCTTTGTGTGTTATGTTATGTTTATAATAACTAGCTTAAATACGTTAAAAGTTCAACGTTTAGTGCAAGATATGATAAGTTTTTTATAGTTCTATCATGATATAAACCAATAAACACCAATAAGTCCCTTCTCTCATGGTAGGTATAAAAAGAAACTTCTTGGTGTGTTATGATGTTCATATATCAAGATCTAGTTGTAACGTTAAAAGTCAACGTCTAATGGAATACAATCATGATAAGTTTTAGATCCACTGGTCTCTTGTTCCAGCGTTCAGCGAGACAACATCTCGGGGAGTGACGTCGTATCTAACGTTTGTCGCCCAAATAGCGCGGTTGGGTCCAATCCTGATGATGCGTCGTGTAGACGCGAAACACGTGTCGTGGTTAATGAATGGTGTCACAAATACTATTTTCATTACTCATACTCCGAAAGTAGGTGTAAAGGTGCCTGAAGAGCGTGTAGAAAGAAAAACTTCCAGCCCTAGGGAAAATCGCTTTCACTGACAGCTGTCATGTCAAATTATGGCTTCGCACGGCTTGTGCAATGTGCATGTAGCCAGTATCAGTATCATTACGCATTAGGAACTTCAAAAACCTAACCTCCTTGCTTTAAGTAACACCAAAGAATAACACTACCCTATTGCATTTTGTGTTTTGGCACTAGGCTCGAAACTAAAAACTAAATATGAATACTTCCATTACAGATATGGAGTTCCGAAAAGTAACGCCGGATTCAATCAACTATATTATGGTTTTTAAGTTACAAAATTAAACAAGTTGAAACAAATGTAAACTCATAACAGACACGATGAACCCATTTTTAATACAAATAGGATTTTTGTTGATAAGCTTGCATAACCAACCACCCGTTCATTTTTAAGTGCTGAAAAAAATCACTATTTTCAACTCAACATAACCCGTTATTTCAAAAAGTGTTTCGTTCAACAGAAAAGATTAAGCTTAAATGTTTTTTTAACACTAAAATCAGTCTACTATCTTTCTGTTGTCGGCCTGAAATTCATGCAAATTACAGTCTGACACAAAAAGGATTTATAAAATCTTTTCAACTTGGAGATGGTCCCATTAAACCTCGAGTGTATTTAATTTTTTCACTTGAAATTATATTTTATTTGCTTGTTAACGGCCGAAGGTTTAATTAAATGAAAATATTGTGGTTAGGTAAAATGGAACATCTACTATGAAAACGAATAAATTATAACGTAGCTTTGGTACCTACGCTTTCGAAGAAAATTTTAAATAATTAACTTAGTTTTTTGTATGTTTTATGGTTATGCTGGGTAGAAAAGAAATTACTAGTGTCTTGTCTGCGGTTTTGTTAACATCAATTTTACTAAGCAGCGTATAAATTAAGATTTGAAGAGAATTAACAATAAACGAAATTGCGTTGCATTTATTGTGAGTAAAATTATTCTAGTCACGAACTAGCAATCTTAGAGTTAATTTTTCAAGTAAACAAACTATGGGTCAGTCTGCAAAAATATTTCAACTAGGTATATTTACCGCTATAAATTTCTTATAATAAATTATGATAAATCTGCTCCGAGTCTTGTTACATTTTTAGCAATTGTATCAGTAACTTCTTGACTGTCACCATCTTTCTCTTCTTTCTTGTTGAAGATGTCACCATCTTTAGAGTTAAAAAGACATATTCGCAAAAAGACCTGTCCTAAACTCATCGTTTTAAATTTTAAATGTATTATTATTAATGGCTTACCTATGTATTTAAATAAGGATTTCTTTATGAGTTTATAATAATACTAACAGGGCTCCGCGGTTTCACCCGCGTAACTACCGATCCCGTAGGAATATCGGGATAAAAAGTAGCCTATGTTATTTCCAATTAATCAATGTATCCTCGTACCAAAATTCATCAAAATCGGTTTAGTAGTTTTCTGGCCTATTCGTTACAAACAAAAAAATATTTCTTCTTTGTAATATTAAGTATAGATCATTGCATTTTTTTTAACTTACAGTTCATTTCTAATCGGATACTCTTCTCCTGAGGTGGTACTAAGTTAGTGTTAGCAGCTTTACACTTGAAAGTGGTATTCAAATTTTCCCGTTTCAGGTGTGGCAGTTCTAGACGATTGACCACAACGTGGACGTCGGTCTTCATACCGATGTATTGCGTTCCAGGAGTGCCGTTTATCCACCAGGTTACTGTTGGTTCAGGACGCCCTGTGTAAGGAATATAAAAGAATTTTAGTAACTTAAAATTACCGAACGTTTCGCACGATTCGTTTAAAAACAAGTGGAATGCATATATTTATTTGGACTATGGCGTTAGTTGGCCGCATAGCGTAGTGGTCACTTGAGTTTCACGGGGCTGTTTCCGCACTTATGGCGGCTCTACATACACGCCGTGAATTCACGCGCGAGTTCATGCCGTGAAGCAGAGTACATATCTGACTATGATCGGGGAACAGGCGCGAATGCGCGTGAACACCGCGAAAACCATCCACATTCACGTTCGCGCCTCTTCGCGGAGCTTCACGGCGTGTATGTGGAGCCGCTATTATTAGCCTCTTCCATAGGGCCATTGTGCGTATCAGAATATCCCACTTGTCACTCCATCCATCCCAGGTCCTTCCAGAAGGCAGCAGCCTTTTGAGGAAGTGATGCCGGCGATTGAGCGTAGTGGTAAGCAGAGGTCGCGCATTCAAATCTTGTGCAGTACTAAATTTTAAAGATGAATTATTTATTGAAAAAAAATTGAATTAGCGAAACCTGTAGTAAAATGATCCATTGCTTCTGTGACTTTTAAGGTTGATTCTAAGTCAGCATAATATTATGTTACTAGTATTCGTTTTAGTCAGTATACAGGGTTATTGGAAATTATACTAGCAAGCCGTTGAGGGCTACTTCTGTGCACCTTAACAAACAACTTTTGTTCTACGACTTGGAAATTCGATTTTTTTTTAAATATTTTGAGGTTAGGTTTACCTGAAAATCAGCTGTTTCTTACACGGAGAGGTCATTAACCTTAAAATTGTACTTATTTTTTAAGTTTTATCTACTGTTCTTAGTCTGAATGACCTTTGTTTTAAAAAATCAGCTTTTTTTCGAATTTACATAACCTCAAAATTTCCATTTATTTTTTCGAATTTCCGAACGAAATTTCCGACGAAAAGTCGTAGAACAAAAGTTGTTTGTTTAGATGCACAGAAGTAGCCCTCAACGGCTTGCTAGTGTAATTTCCAATAACCCTGTATATTTTTAGATCCCTGTGATATTTCGATTGATTTTGTTTTCCGATTCAAAAAACAAAATAACGATATTTTATAGAATAAACAAAATTATTTCCACCTCGAAACCTATTCAATTGAAAGTATTCAAATAAAATATTTTAATAAAAATAACGTTCGATCTGCAAACAAAGCGCAATTTTAACCGAAAAATGGGCTTGTTCTCATGCCTACAAAAATATTATTAGACGACACAATGGTCACCATCCCGGACTGCCAAACATAGGGTTGCGGGTTCGATTCCCGCCTCAGACATGTATTTATGCTTAGATATTTGTCTGAGGTCTGGTTATTTTCTATGCATTATAAGAATATATTTACAAAAGAAAAAGTAAATTATTTTAATTAGTATATCCGTTGTCTAGCACCCATAACACAAGTCTAGTTACTTGGCTTGGGGCTAGATGGCGAGGTGTGGAATGTCTTGCAATATTTATTTATTTAACTGTTTCTACGATTATTAAATTAATGTCTCTTGCCTTCGAACGAAAAAAAAGTATCGTAGACAAAAAAAAGCGACTTAAAATATTTAACTAAAAATTTCTCGTTGTATTTCGTAGTTTGGCCAGTTTTTGGGGTTCCGTACCCAAAGGTTAAAAACGGGACCCTATTACTAAGACTTCACTGTCCGTCCGACCGTCTGTCTGTCTGTCACCCAGGCTGTATCTAATGAACTGTGATAGCTAGACAGTTGAAATTTTCACAGATTATGTATTTATATTATATACAGACGACCCAGTTGGCACAATGGTCACCATGCCGGACTCCCAAACACAGGATTGCGGGTTCGGTTCCCGCCTCAGACAAATATTTATGATTAGATATTTTGTCTGTGGTCTGGTTGTTTCCATGTATTATAAGTATATATTTACAAAAGAAAAGTGTATAATATATCCGTTGTCTAGCACCCATAACACAAGTCTAGTTACTTAACTTGGGGCTATATGGCGATGTGTGGAATGTCCTGCAATATTGATTTATTTATATTGCCATTATAAATACTAAAAACAGAAGAAGAAAAATAGGCCTAGTTTCCTAATCCCTACCAGCGTATCCCCCCTGGTAGGGATAAGTGGTTTTTTTCCACCTATCCCTACCGTTGAGCTACTAGTGTAAGGCTGCCTTACAAAATGGTACGGAACCCATCGTGCTCAAGTCCGACTCGCACTTATCACTATTTCTATCCGAATGCAATTTATTTTGAGTCACATAATTAAATAAAATAAATAAATACTGCAGGACATTCCACACATCGCCATCTAGCCCCAAGCTAAGTAACTAGACTTGTGTTATGGGTGCTAGACAACGGATATACTACTTATATATTTTTCTTTTTTTGTAAATATATACATATAATACATAGAAACAACCAGACCACAGACAAATATCTAAGCATAAATACTTGTCTGAGGCGGGAATCGAACCCGCAACCCTGTGTTTGGCAGTCCGGCATGGTGACCATTGTGCCAACTGGGTCGTCAAAAATAATCGTCGTAATTAAATATGTGTCTGATAACAGGGTCAAAGCCTAAATCCCCTCGTGTCCGCCCCGCTGCGTCATCACAATTGGTGGGCACACAGGCGAAGATAATCCGACGTACTGGCTCAGCGCCAGCCGGCCATACTGCGGACTTTTCAATGAACCCATTCGGATGGAATATCTCTTCCAATGTTTCCATAAAAGAAATCAAGCAATAGAAAAATTTAACTCGAACTGTTCGACGTTTCATTTTTTTTTCTGTATGTTTGAATGGCCAGCTTTGCTCGGGATTAGTGCTGCCGAATAATGGAGCCGAGTATTATTAATGGCCATTGTTAAACGACCGACACCTTTGTGGAAAATTAAATTTCGGTAGATAATAATGATATCACTTATGATATCGTGACGCTTATGAATATATTAATTAATTCTTTGATTACGAATACCAAAGCTGAGGTGGTATTATAGAAAGTTAATTAACGCCATAATGGAACGTCTGAGGCATTTCAGACGTAAGCTGGAACCACATGTCTTTAGACGATAAATCTTACAAATGTAACATGGGAATTAGTAGACATGGAAATTTGTAGACATGTGAGTTTGTAGAAATGAGAATCTATAGACATAGGAATCTCTAGACATGGGAATCTGTACAAATAAGATACTGTAGTATTGGAAATCTGTAGGTAGAATTGTGAATTTGAAGACTCCCACGTCTTCAAATTCAGAAAGCAGAAAGCCTTATAATTACCTAACCGTCAGTATGCCAACAGGCATGACGGCATCCTGGATAGCATGGATTAAAGTCGTTAACGTCGCAAAACAAATTTAGAAGCTGTTAATATACTTGAAAATATCTATTTAGGCATAAGAGTTATTTTTGATTTGTAGTTATACTAGCGACCCGCCCCGGCTTCGCACGGGTATATTATGCATGTATTATACATATAAACCTTCCTCTTGAATCACTCTATCTATTAAAAAAAACCGCATCAAAATCCGTTGCGTAGTTTTAAAGATTTAAGCATTCAAAGGGATATAGGGACGGAGAAAGCGACTTTGTTTTATACTATGTAGTGATGATTATCTCACCTCCTCGAACTTCACAAACAAGAACTACTGGATTAAAGTTGTTGACGTCTTAAAACAAATTTAGAAGCTGTAAATATACTTGTGAAAATATCTATTTAGGCAAAAGAGTAATTTTTGCTTTGTAGTTATATTATCTCACCTCCTCGAACTTCACAAACTAGAACTACTGGATTAAACTTGATGACGTGTTAAAACAAATTTAGAAGCTGTAAATATACTAATAAAAATATCTATTTAGGCATAAGAGTAATTTTTGCTTTGTAGTTATATTATCTCACCTCCTCGAACTTCACAAACAAGTACTAAAGCAGCTCCTTCTTCTAACGGTCCCACTACCCCTGATACGTCAGCTCCAGACTTATCGTAAAGCAGCATTTGATGAGGGGGCACTGAAACAAATATACACATAAAATAAAATACAGAACTCACTTTATGTAACATTTATAAAAGACTTGGGACCCAGCGATTTTATGTGATCATTATTTTTCACTTCACTCACAGACACCTTACGATGGCTCTAAAAGTTTTAAGACACCTAGTTTGGTTAGCAATGACTGCTTCGTAATAAGAATGGTACCTTATATTTTTCTACAAAACGCGCAACTATAGTTATGTATCCCATTTTACTACTAATAAAAATTCAATTTAAAACGGTTGAATAAAATAAAATTATGATTAAATACTTTATGACTAAATCAACTTGCGAGGTCCACCCATTCCCTAAGAAAATTGAAGGTGACACACGGACAAACGGACAAGAGAGTGATTTTATAAGGGATCCTTTTTTTAACTTTTGATGTACGAAACCCTAAAATCACTGCCTTTTAGTCCAAATTTACTCATGTTTCTCTGATATGTATTAATCTTATAATTAATCTTCTTCTTCTACTCGTATAGTGGTGTGGCTCACTTATTGTTAGAGTTTTCAGATCGCCTTAAGGCCTCTAACTTGACCTAACGACTGCTACTAGAGGTAGCAACCGGGACCAACGGCTTAACGTGCCTTCCGAAGCACGTAGAGGCTCACAAAAACACATTTTTGCCACACTACTAATTGTCCACCCATCGAAGTAATGACCGCGCCAGGCGTCGCTTAACTAGCACGACCGTAAGCGACCAGCGACAGTCACTTAGCTGTGAGCCATTATAATTAATAAGCTTTGTTTAATTAGTGAAATATTAGGGCGGCTTTTGCCCAGCAGTAACACAATATAAAAAAATTAGATCCTATTTGCATGGGCGTGCCCAGAGTTTTGTAAAGGGTGGGGCAGAAGCAAATAAAAGTAAAAAATCTCGATAAATAGTAGAAAATTATAAATGTTTTATTTACTGTATTTATTATAATAATATCGTGGGGGGTTTTGGCTAATTCATGTCTACATGATGGCCCAGCACTAAACCAGCGTGATGGCAATGCAATGGTTAAAACGCAACTACACGCCGATGGCCACGTTCAGTTGTAAATTGGGCAAGGATGTGAAAGCAGCCGTTGCGGCAATATAATATATAGATATTATATTGCCGCAACGGCTGCTCAAAAATTGGTACGTGATGTATAGACATCACGTACCAATTTTTGAGGACTCACTGAGGAATGGGCCACATGCAGATGCATACCGCCATCGCTGGCCCACTTCTTTTGATGTGTGACCGAAAAACTGACACCGTGACCATCCAGTGGCACCCCACGAACCATAAGCTATCCGACACCACTACGCCCTCTACATGCTGGCCCATATTAGTGGGCCAGTAAGATGGCCCATCATGAAAAGGGGCCATTAAATTTGTCGCAAACGTGCGGGTGGTGGGAGAGGGTAGGGAGCGCGGGCGGATAAACTTCGGTATTCGTTTAAAAATCACTCGACTCGACCACACACAACACCATGCAGCGACCTCTGTGCATGCGCGCTCGATTCATGCATATTGCAGTGTTTTGCGCGGTAATTTTAATTTTGAAAGTAACATAATGAATTATTATATCTGTTACTTATATTAAAACCTATTTTTTTTATTCTAAGCTCCGAGTCAGGGTGGGGCAAATGCCCTACCTTGCCCCACTGTGGGTACGCCCATGCCTATTTGCATATAGAACATTCAAACTGTTCATAGGATAGAGTTTTACCTATATTAAGTGCTTAATTTGTAGGAAGATGGTAGGATCTTTGTACCTAGTCTATATTTTTTCCTCGTAAATGTGTGTTTGGTTGATGAGTTTTAATTTATTTTTCCGCAAGAAGATTGAATTACAAAGAATAAAGGAAACATCGTGATAAATAATTAATATGTATGCCGCTGAGCTAATTTAGAAGGGTCAGTCCAGATTATGGAAGCCAAGGTAATTCACACGAAGAAAAACATAATAAAAAAATAATGATACTTTCTACTTTGCCTTATTAATATCATATCTTTTTGTATTTTCACTATTACTGACTAACTTTATCTGTGCTGTACCTATGTAGAATTTATGTAATATCTACTTGTATAGTTACAAAAGAACTCGATGTCCCGGCAAACGTTTTGACATATAAAAAAAACATAAGTAGGTATTTAAAAATATTTAAAGAAAAAAAGGAATAAAATGATGTTGTTCGATTATCAGACCTAACGAATATACACAAAAAAATTCATACAAATCGGTTCAGCCGTTTAGGTGGAGTTTCGCAACTACACCACGACACGAGAATTTTAGATTTAAATAGGGATTTTATTACAAATTCTTGTTTATGTGGTCTGTTGTTCTAAATTCGATGCAATAAATACGGTTCTTCATTTGATTACCATCCAATCAACATAACATGACCCGTTACAAACGTGAATTAACATTATCAAAAGG
This sequence comes from Idaea aversata, assembly GCA_907269075.1. NCBI lineage: Eukaryota > Metazoa > Arthropoda > Insecta > Lepidoptera > Geometridae > Idaea > Idaea aversata. Next base: position 7,182,117 of record OU026100.1, read on the forward strand.
TCGTGGATACGAATAGCAACCCCTTAGGTGAGATATAACATTAGCGGCACCATTTGATTATTATTTGACGCCATTAATAGGCACCCTCCGTTCTCAATGGTAATTGGATATTTTATGGTGTTATGAATACGGCTGATTACGTAAGTATGAGAGTTCTTTGTGTGTGAGCAGTCCCTTTGCTAACAAAAGGCTCCTTGCAAATTACCTCTCAGCGCGAACACACTAATGGATTTCAATGGAGTTGCATATATGCGATGTAGGCTTACTTTTAAATTCTTTGTTCTGCGTAAAAAGAAATTTCCTCCATCATCTCCTTTGCGAACAGCTTTCGTGGGCGTCAATAGGGTAATTTCTATGAAATTTCTCGACAGTGGTTTATTTAGATGTTTCATAACATCGTTTGAAAGAAAATATTATTTCGTCGAGTTTATGAATATTAAAAATTCAGCTAAGTAGTTTCGCTTTAACAACACCAATTCTACAACAGTAATTATTCAGTTACGACGACGCGAAGCTGTTCGTAACAAAACGGGGCTATGAATAAAATCAATTTGCCAAATATTTTACACCGTTACGGAAAATTAAAATTAATGTGAATGCCGTCGTTGAACAACATAATTACGTCATCAAGGTGTTTAATGGAACACGAGACAAATTTTCTTCTCGGAATTTAATCGGTACTTTTCAGCAAGGTATATTAATGATGATAAAACTTATCTCTACTGAGAACTGACTTTATTCAGACAATTTGATCTATTCAAATCTAATTTCCTTTTAGATTTAACCTGTCTTCTGCAGATTTTATCTGTGTCATCGTTGGCGGCAGTTTTTATCTGAGAGGTAGTTGAGCAACTCGGCAATCCCGAGTCGACAGTTCATAATTAAAATGTCTGCGCGTTGTCATCACTCGACCGCCCTACCGCCCGCCCGCCTGCTCGCCTACCGCGGTGCGGTGCTCTCGCGATTCCTCCGTAATCATTAAATTGATTCTCTGTCGTCGCCTCATAAAATTTCCATTAAAAGTTACTAGCTCTTGGTATTTTTATGGAAATTGGTAGATTACCTGATCGTTCGGGCTTACATTTTAAAATTGGTTACTTGAGAAAATTAACTGATTGGTTGTAAAACTGAACTTTATTGCGGTAGAATTAGAAGTTTTAATTGATTAGAGCGTTTCTGGTAACCGACTTACCTATTACAGTCAAGCGTATTTGAAAGTTTCTCGTTGGTGAGTTCTTGAAGTCGACTCTGCATCGGTAGACTCCTTCGTCATCTAGCTGGACTGAACTGAGGGTCAGAGCTGCTGGGCGTGCAACGGTAACGAAGTACGCCCGAGGACCAAAAGCACCTGGATCTGACCATTGTAGAGCACTGTTGAAGGATCTTCCTCTGACATCGAAACTGTAACAAATATAAAATATTTATCTTCTGAATGAATTCAGGAAACATAACATCCTGTTCACTATCTAACCCATTGTAACGGATGTGATAAAAACACAGACAATAGTTTTGATCACTATTTTTACTCGGCTTCCTATATTGGTTGGTTGCAACATTTTAATCCAGTTGTTGTCAAATACGTCATGCGGATGCTTTTGAAATCTAACCCGGTTTTTTTGCCACTTTTATCCGTTTTAATTCCTAGTTTGATGTGTAAAAAAATGTTGGTTTAAGTTATCAAGATCATTTGAAAAGTATTGAGAAACAAAACAAACAAACTTTCCATTTTGTCAAAAAACTTTAATAAAACACCACTCAAACAAAGTTTGTTGTTTGTTTTGATTAAACAACAAGTATTACTACAAAAAAGTGACAAGGTGACCTGGTGAAGTTTTTCGATTTCCGGACAAGCAATATTTTGTGAATTGCATGTACCTTCTAATTTATTTAAGTTCAAATACTTTGAAAGTGATGTCTTAATTGTGTACGTATCAAAGGTTAATTTAAAAATTTTAAAACGAGAAATTTGAAAATTTGGTTTATTATTTTTAGTGTTCCGTACCTCAAAAGGTAAAAAAAGAAACCCTTATAAGATCACTTTGTGACGGTGAAATTTGGCATACCTACAGATTTTTTATTATAAGATATTTGTTCGGAAAGGATTTTGGAAAATCCAACTCCTACGAAGACGAAGTCACGGGAGAACGACAACTTTTTGATTGAAAATTTGATTCATCATTTTAGGGTTCCATAGGTACCTCAAAAGGTAAAAAAGGAACCCTTATAAGATCACTTTCTTGTCTGTCTGTCTGTTTTTACATAAACTATGTTTTTACACGTGCTGACCAGGTTACCGAATCAGTTATGTCGGCGCAAACTTTTAAGCGCGCTTTTTATGAAGGTATTATCTCCTCAAAGCGTTCCGCCTCTTTATTGCCTTCTAGATAACTTATAATTGTAATTTCACGTAATTGTCTGTTAGAGTAAACGGCTATTCAGTAGCGGCAGAGTCGAAAATTAGCTAATGACATCGTTATATTTTTTTTATGCTTCTAGCCTTTGACTTGGAAATTGAGTTTTTAAGTAGAATTACTATTGCGAAAAATGAGAGAGCAGAAATTTTAAGTAAACCTTCTGGTTAAGTATTTTTTCATGTTTTCCAGTAAAGATAAACTTTCATCAGCATCAATTTAAAAATGATTTTAATCATTTTTATAAGGTACATAAGAACTTTGTAAGAGAGAAAATATGGATTAGCGAAGTATTTTATGATGATTCATCCAAATCTAATTCTGTTTGAACGTGAAGATGGAACAAATAATCAAACTTTCTGATTTAGTTAGTAAGATTGTCATCTTTACTTACTAAATATTGCAATCATAAACTGGAATTACATGCGTTAAAAAAACAAAGAGCTCATTCATATGCTAATTCCTCTAAGTAGAATTGCTTGTCGTTGGATAAAAACACAAAAATAGTAAATGTAGATGTTACACCCAGTGTATTATATTTTCGTGAAACATTGTTATAATAACTAGCTTACTCGTGGCTTTGTTCACATGAAAATAACTTTCAGAACATGCCACAGACGATAAAATATTTATATTCTGTTACTCCCAATGAATCAATGTATCCTGAAACTAAGTTTCATAAAGATCGGTTTAGTAGTTTCGGAGCCTATTCGTTATAAACAAAAGAACAAAAAAAAATCCTCTTTATAATCTTCTTCTTATATATAAAAATGAATCGCAAAATGTGTTGGTAAGCGCATAACTCAACAACGCCTGGACCAATTTGGCCAATTCTTTTTTTAGAATATTCCATATGGTACGAGGATGGTTCTTACGGAGAGAAAAATTTAAAAAATTGCCTGAAAATGTCTAAAAACAACACTTTTCTATACTCCATACCATACAAACGATTCGTAATAATACAAGTCAATAAGAACTTTAATACCATAACATAAAGTTCAAGTTTTAATGGAGAGGTGCCGGGAAGGCAAAACAATTGAGTGACGTATAAATATTGATGTCAATCGTGCCGCGGTGTTAGTTGCCAAACTACACCTAAACGGCTGAACCGATTTGTATGATTTTTAACCCCCGACGCAAAAACGACGGGGTGTTATAAGTTTAACGTGTATGTGTGTGTGTGTCTGTCTGTGGCATCGTAGCTCCCGAACGGCTGAACCGATTTTGATTTAGTTTTTTTTATATGGCAAAACAACGTTTGCCGGGACAGCTAGTATTAGATACAAGTATAGATGAAAACACTGAATGTATCAACAACTTAATTCGACACAAAGGTGATGGAATAAAAAAATTGGAGAAAGAATAGATCTATATGACGACCCAGATGGCACAATGGTCATCATGCCGGACTGCCAAACACAGGGTTGCAGGTTCGATTCCCGCCTCAGACAAGTATTTATGCTTAGATATTTGTCTGAGGTCTGGTTGTTTCTATTATATATTATAAGTATGTATTTACAAAAGAAAAGTATATAAGTAATATATCCGTTGTCTAGCACCCATAACACAAGTCTAGTTACTTAGCTTGGGGCTAGATGGCGATGTGTGGAATGTCCTGCAATATTTATTTATAATACAAGAAAAGAGGAAAAACACTGGATATAAAGAAGATGAATTAAAAATAGTAGAAATAATAGATACATTTTCAACAACTTTACACGGAGACTGTTACAAAACAATAACAAGTTTCAGCAATTTCAATCCAGTAGTTTCGGAGCCTATTTGTTACCAGCAAAAAAAAAACAAATTAATAGTTTAAAAAAACTAAAAAAACACGCTTTAAAAAAAATCCAACTAAAATTTAATAAATTTGGATTAAGAATGTTGTAAATAGTAAGCTTGTTACATTGTGATGCTACACCTTCATTATTTTTTTTTTGCAATCACTATTTACTATTTACAACATTCTTAATCCAAATTTATTAAATTTTATTTTCTATTTTTTCAGTTGGATTTTTTTTAACGCGTGTTTTTTTAGTTTTTTTTTAAACTATTACAACAAAGGTGATGGATTAAAAAATAGGAGAAAATAGATCAATATTTCAATCTTATCATTTACCCTCAATATTACTGTGTGAGCTTATGGATACTGTTAGTATAGAAACAAATTTAAATATAATAACCGAAGTTTCTTTTTTATTACACGAGTATGGTATAGACCGATGGAAAAGTAATACATTTGAATAAAATAATATTAATATAACGACTTTGAAAAAATATAAGCTTTTGTACTTAGAACATGTGCCTTAACCTACTTATGTAAATATATATTTGATATTGATTGATGAAGTAAGTGAACGTTTAGAAATGAATCGAAGCGATTTCCTTTGAAGAAAATAAGGTTGGAGTTTGCCTTTTGTATTCGTTATGCTTTGGACTTCTATGCCTTAATTGACGTTGAAATCTGAAGATGTTTTAGCGGTAGATTTTAAAATTGCAGGCCGGTAAAAGCAAATTCAACGGTTTGATCGTAGGCTTTATCTTAATCAAATAGTTTGTTAATAATTAATTAATTATATTATTTATCCGAAAGTGTATTTATTTATTTGTTTGCGGATAGTAGTTTATGGGATAAAGAAGGATATAGGATACTTTCCATCCCGAAATTCCCTAATGGATTATAACCTGCACAGATATTATTATTATTATAAGCCCGCGAGGAAAGAATTCAACAGCCACAACTTGACCCAATTCGTAATCGACTTGAATTAAATCTATAAAAATATCAAGATCTCACTCAAAACTCGGCGAAAATTTCCAACTTCCAGCTTTAAAAACTCTGAATGCGTATTTAATTAACAGGGTAAAGTCGGGACTAATGAACTGTTTCCTACCTTAAACGGATGAACTGAAGCCGAGCACAACCGATCCAATTACCTAGCTTCGGAGACACACCTACATACAACGTAAAACACTTAAAGACGTCTCAAAAGATCTTTAGGAAATCAGACTTTAATGTTTTGTGGGCGTCCGATGAGGATTCATAAGAACCCACCTACAATGTGTTTGGATAGTTATCCGAAGTTCGTATATGGATTTTATAAAATGTACAATTTGGGGGTCTTCAGGTCGCGAGTGAATTGGTATCATTATTGAAAGCGTGCTACAGTTTAGGCCGCATCGTCACCTATAGTTCTTGCAAATGCACGAGTGCGCTCGGCCTTTGTTTGTAGTTGTATTCGTGAATACACAGTAAATACACATGCTCGTTAGTGTGTGTACCCGACGACGGAGCGGTCAGTAGCGAGCGACACCATATACAGATTGGTCACTCACACAAACAAAGGCTGAGCGCACTCGTGAATTGCAAGCACTGTACCATCAGGCTGTGTAGTGGTCAAATGCTCACCTATCATAAAAGCTTACCTATAGATGGGTTTCCCGCCACTTTTCCTAAACCATAACACCATGTAGACTCTATCTTCGGTGACATCAGGCGTGACGTCACACGGAAGAGACGCCTTCCTCCCGAGCACTGCGTCGACGTCCACTGTCGATACTGTAACAATTGAAAGGAATCTAAGATAACATAAAGATTACAACATATTTAATAACATATCGCCCTTAGAAGACAGATTTTGTATCCGACATTGTCGTCCAAAACTGCATGAAATGGATAAACATCATAGAGATTGTCTTGGATAACTTAAATGGATTGAATCGTGGGGAGCAGCTACTCTGTCTATATTTTTATACCTTCAAAGTGGAAGAGGCCATGCAAAAAACTACAATAACAACTTGTAAAAACTAATTATCAAGAAAAAACTAATTTTCAAAGACCGTTTCTTCCTCAAAGAAAACTTATTAAAGAATTAATTAGGCACACGTTTAATATTAATATTATTAAGTAAAAGACCCTTGATTCTGAACGATGACGGTATGAAATGAGTCTTCTGAACAGATCAGGCCCAACATTTATCTCGGCTAGTTAATTAGGGAGAGTATTATTTTTCCTCGACGAATTTATAAAAGTCCGCGAAATGTGGTTTCCATCCGTAAAAATCTTATAATTCACTTAATTTTAAGTTTTTAAGGGTAATTAATTGCCTTGTTATTAATTTTTCTAATTATGGGTATTTTTTTTATTTCTAGAAACCCAACTATCATAATGCTAAAGTTTGTTTGTTCATTCTTCAAGGTCAATGTAAAATTTGTACTACAGAGTGGGAAAAAGGACATACGACTTTTAATTGATTCCGAACAAAGGAGATTACGAATGCTTTTGGATTTTTAGAGTTTCGTACCTCAAAAGGTAAAAAAAGGAAATTACTTTCTTGTCCGTCTGTCTGTCTGTTTTCTAATGTTTGTTACCTCAGATTTTCAGAATCAGTTCTTTTCAGTCCAAAGGTTGCCTGGAAGAAATCGGTTTCAGCGATAAGGCCGCCCATTTGTGCAACTTGTACTTTCTAGCTATTACTTTACTTTGTTTTGTGTGTTTCTATGTTCCTTACTGTGTTGCACATCTATCTAATTACGTTATTAATAAACCGATTTACGAAATTATAAAATTTGAAAAGATATACTTTCAGATTAGTCTTATAGGAATTTTAATGACATAATTTCAGTAGTGTGGTCCTCATGAATATCAAAATAACTGGAAATAATGACATTTAAGTAGGTAAACTAAATTGCGTTTTTTTGCTTTCCTGTAACTTTTTTTATTGGAACCTTTCTAATTGGATACTTACCTCAACTTGAAGTGAGGTTATTTCATTGGAATTGAATCTTTTAGATCTTGTTCAAATTTTACTTCTTATTTATTACTTAATTAAATATAACAGAAACAGAAACAATTCAAAATCGAGGCTCTCATCAATTGGGAGACAATAGTCAGTTATGTGAACTCTACTCGCTTTAAATGTGGAGACTACACAGAGACACTCCGACCGTAGAGAATCCAGAAAAAGACGCAGCGGAAGCCATGGCAGAAGAGATCCCGCGGAAGGCCGAAGATGAGGATCGATTACACCGAGGAAAATGTAAGGACCATGGGACCCTTTCATCATCTTCCTGCCCTTATCCCAATTCATTTGGGGGTCGGCACAGTATGTCTTTTTCTTCCATTCACTCCTATTAGTCGTCATATCTCATCACTCTTCTAGTCACATGCGTCTCCTCTCTTCTCATCACATGTCCATTGTCCATACCAACTTAAACGGTTCCCTTTTACTTTTTCAGTAACCCATGTCATGGGACCCTTTCCCGACTGAAAAAGGAATGTCAGAGTTAGAAGTGAGCAGCGCAAGAGGATAAAGGCGGCTTAAGACCAACAAAAGGTTTATTTATTGGTTTATTCCACTTTGATCACCTGGGTGATATCACCTGGGTGACCAAATTCTACATTTTTGTGTCCTCAAATCACCCGCTGGCAAATCACCTGGGTCATCAAATTCCACAACATTTTTATTAAACAAATTTGTATCCTTAAATCACCCGCTAGCAAATCACCTGGGTCATCAAATTCCACAACATTTTAATATATTTTTTTTGTGTCCTAAAATCACCTGGGTCATCAAATTCCACAAGACTCCAATTATTATTTTTTGTTTCTTTAAATCACCTGGGTTATAAAATTCCATGTTTCACTTTATAAAATGTTTCCATCGCCTGATTCATTGTACGTATATTTTTTTAGTTAATTATGCGAAATACATACAATTATTTCACTTAAAAAAATTAATGAAATAGTACATTACGATATAATTGTGGTAAATTGATCTTTACAAAGAGGCGGTTTATGATGCACGAGCGGAACGTGAGCGCGTCTAAAGCCGAGATGGTATGATCAATATCCACACGTGAATCGTACGACTTTTTTTATCACAGTTGCGAATAAAAGAAAAGTCTATGTTTACTATTTTTTAGGCAATATTTTTTTGTTAATTATACTCCCGAAAGGCCAGGCAAAAGACTTTTAACCTATACAGCCTCGTCCGCCTCTTTGTAAAGATCAATTTACTACAATTATATCGTAATGTACTATTTCATTTATTTTTTTAAGTGAAATAATTGTATGTATTCCGCATAATTAACTAAAAAAATATACGTACAATAAATCAGGCGAATGGAAACATTTTATAAAGTAAAACATGGAATTTTATAACCCAGGTGATTTAAAGAAACAAAAAATAATAATTGGAGTCTTGTGGAATTTGATGACCCAGGTGATTTTAGGACACAAAAAAAATATATTAAAATGTTGTGGAATTTGATGACCCAGGTGATTTGCTAGCGGGTGATTTAAGGATACAAATTTGTTTAATAAAAATGTTGTGGAATTTGATGACCCAGGTGATTTGCCAGCGGGTGATTTGAGGACACAAAAATGTAGAATTTGGTCACCCAGGTGATATCACCCAGGTGATCAAAGTGGAATAAACCTATTTATTTAATTAATACAGCATAATAATTCATCATCTGGAAATGGTGCCTTATTGAAAATGTATGAATCGGCCTCATATATTATTATGTCTCTCTGCCAGTTGACATAAAATAGTCGGAGTCAGAATTGCAGCACCATCGTAGAGCTCTAAAACTGCTATTATTAGAATGTTTTCAACTCAAGCAAGATTCTAAGGTCTTGTTCGACTTTAAGTTTAAAGTCTATCGACTTATGAATTTATTAGATCAAAATATATTAAAAGAATAAAAAAATTCTAATTATAGTAATTATAGAACTCTACAGTGGGTTGGCAGTTTTGACTCTGGCTATACCTGTAGCGCCACAGTATGTTTAAAATTACATTATTGCCACTTACGTACGAATGCTAGGTGCGTGTTATTTTCACTTAAAAAATAAAATGTTACTGGCAGCTGCAATATTTTGAGGGCCAATTAGTGGTGTGATTTACGTAACAGCGCGTCCCGTAATTCGATAGGTAGTCGTAATAGACGAACGTGTTCGATCAAAAGGTAAAAAAAAACAAGAATTCATAGAAAATAAGCGACTACATATTTTTATTGTCATGAAAATATTATGTAGCTGTAAAACTAAGTTCTTGATAGTGGCCAACCATTGACTTATTATGTAAGTAGGTAGTTTGAGTCCTACACAATGAAATAAGGCAAACAGTAAGTAAGTCAAATAGGTCAAGTCTCAATAGTAATTAGGTACAGTCACATTACCAATTAGCTGAAGCCCACGTGACCTAGAGCTCACTCGCCAGTCTGTAAGGTTTTAAAAAAATGTAACCTAATTCTGTTTTTTGTAAACAATATACTAAACATTACAAAATACAATATTAAAAACATCAAAATAGGTAAATAGGTAAATACATTTTTTTTTACAGATATGCGAATTAGCTCTGGTTCACGCGAGGTTCAGCTAATTGGTAATGTGACTGTACCTACTTATCGAAATTTAAATAAACATCAAAATAAGTACTTAACTACCCGTAGGTCATTTTATTTATCTATTTTGTTATGGGCCAGAGAAATGATAGGTTACGAACGTAAAATGATATGTTATTGGCATATCAATTTCTGTCATTTTCTGTCACTTCTAAAGCAGATCTTTAGTGCGTACATGGCGCCGCAAGCATTTTAGATTTTTTTATTTGGCACTGTAAAAGTGTGGCTATACATCAAATTCGGACTTAATCAGACGGATAAGAGAGTGATTTTATAAGAGTTTTTTTACCCTTTGACGCACGGAACCCTAAAAATGACAGAAAAGATATGCGTTACGAATGGGAGCAAATAAGGGTCGCTATAGATTTTGCTTATTCACAAAACCTATCTTCTAACTTAGGTTAAAAGTGTCAGATTAAACGCTGAAAGTTATGGGAGATTCCAGCAGTTCGTTAGTTTGACAGTAACGTATAGAGCACTTAGGTATAGTGTCAGGGCCTCGTTAAGAGCTGACAAGCTCAGGTGAGGTTATGGTTCGTTAGCGATTCGACTTAGCTTCGACACTGCATCGATCTCGCGTTGACGTCTTCGGAATAACTTCGGATTAGCGACTCTTTCTTAACTCGTTTTACATTTAGCTGTTAATGTTAAGAGTTTCTTTTAAAATAGAAATTGTTTCACTTACGTATCTATAACTACTGTGATGTGACTTAGTTTACTTTATGTTCCGAGCATTGTGTACCTACGTACCTACTAAGGATGGCGAGAGCCTGGTGACCTGTATCACAGGTGTTTTTACTACCTATCACAGGCACCAGTCTTTCACAATTATTTAAGTGTAATTGCTCACTCAATTATTATGTAAGTACTTTTTTCTAGAACTTGTTGACTTAAGTTTTTGTGAGAGAATAAATTTTATATTGATTGATTGATTGGGTGATAAAAATCGTATCGATTTTTTTGTTTTATTGTGTGAGTAAAATCCATACAAGAATTATTACTTAATGGTCATTAAAACATCGTAATGAAACCCGCGGCTTAGTTGACTCCAAACATTGATGAGTTCTTTCCGCTAAACACGATCGACTAAACTTATAGCTTCTACACACGTCCCGATTTGGTCGGGTCCGACATCCAATTTGATCAGGTATACAACCAAATCGTGACATGTGTATCGTAGTCGGGCCGACTTAATTGTTATTAATTTAATGGGGTCCGATCAAATTGGATATTCACGCCCGATTTGGTTGTACCCGACCAAATCGGAACGTGTGTACGCGTCGGACCCAATTTTGTGTTCGAAACAAACAAGTGAGAGTCGGACTCCCGAACAAAGGGTTCCGTATCATGTTGTATTTGAGCCCCACTTAATTTTTTTCTGTTTTTAGTAATAGAAATACATAATCTGTGAATTTTTTACCCGACTACGGCGTAGCCAAAAGGGAGGGTTATGTGTTTGACCTGTATGTATGTAAGTATGTATGTATGTTCATTAACTCTCTATCTATCACGATTCATGAGATACAACCGGATGACAGACGGACAGACAGGCGATAGAACTGATAGATGGACGGACTGACAGACTGACAGTAAAGTCTTAGCAATAGGGTCCCGTCTGAGGAACGGAACCCTATAAACTACTCGATGACAACGATGTGCATCAATGTACTCTCTGAATCGGGCCCAACCAAATCGTAGCGTGTGGCCACACCCGATTAGGTTGTGTCAATTTGGTCAGGCTGACCAAATCGGGACGTGTGTAGAAGCCCTTAAAGATTGGTATAGGTGGTAGCAAACCTACTCTATTTGATACAAGTCCCAGGACAAAACGCCTGGGACTTGTACTAAAAAATGCTGGCGCTGCATAAATTGTCTTGATAAGATGTAAAGGACAATTTATGCAGCTCCTGATGGGAATAAATAAATAAATATTGCAGGACATTCCACACATCGCCATCTAGTCCCAAGCTAAGTTACTAGACTTGTGTTATAGCTGCTAGACAACGGATATACCTACTACATATATACTTTTCTTTTGTAAATATATACTTATAATACATAGAAACAACCAGACCACAGACAAATATCTAAGCTTAAATACTTGTCTGAGGCGGGAATCGGACCCGCAACCTTGTGTTTGGCAGTCCGGCATGGTGACCATTGTGCCAACTGGGTCGTGAAAATCGGTATATCAGTAGATAGTCTTTGTCTTTCAGCAACGTCACAGGTAATTGTGTATTTGTTTTCTTTCTTGGATTGTTACTTAAACCTATAGACTTATGGACCCGAATTATACCTACTAAACTTACATTTATTTATGTATTTAATCTTTGGTGGTAAATTAACGTAATCTTCAAATATTTTTATGACAACCATAATCCGACTTAGGAACTAAAGTTATGAACTTCGACTGCGGTTAAGGTCGATCCGATGGTTAGAATTAATCCTAAGCAACACTTTTGCTGTTTTCTGTTTAAGTTAATGGCTTAAGACTTTAATTTTGTTTTATTTAAACACTAGCTGCGCCCCGCGGTGTCACCCGCGTAAGTTCCGATCCCGTGGGAATATCGGGATAAAAACTAGCCTGGTCGCCAGCTATCTAGATACCGAGTTTCATCGCAATCGGTCTAATGAAATAAACGAATTATTTATCACTACATAGTATAAAACAAAGTCGCTTTCTCTGTCCCTATGTCCCTATATCCCTTTGTATGCTTAAATCTTTAAAACCACCGCTAGTTATAAATAAACTACCGTCCCGCCCCGGCTTCGCAAGGCTATATTATGCATGTTTTATACATATAAACCTTCCTCTTGAATCACTCTATCTATTAAAAAAACCGTATCAAAATCCGTTCCGTAGTTTTAAAGATCTATGCATACATAGGGACATAGGGACGGCGAAAAGTGACTTTATTTTATACTAGCTGCGCCCCACGGTTTCACCCGCGTTAGTCCCGATCCAGTGAAAATATATGACGAAAAACGCTGAGCAATTTCACAGATGTCAAACTGACATCACCTGTCACTTTGAGATCTGTCACTTTGACATCTGCCACTTTGACATCTGTCACTTTGACATCTGTCACTTTGACATCTGTCACTTTGACATCTGTCACTTTGACATCTGTCACTTTGACATCTGTCACTTTGACATCTGTCACTTTGACATCTGTCACTTTGACATCTGTCACTTTGACATCCATACATACAAACTTTCACGTTTATAGGATGTAGTAGGACACTTTAGTAGGATATGTAGTGAAGTAAGGATTTCTAACCGACTTAAAAAAATGAATATATTCTCAATATCTACATTATGTAAATAACGGCTGTATCTTCTTTGTTTACGAACCGATTTTGATGACTATTTTTATTGGAAAAGGGATACTTTAAGGTTGGGCTCATAAAAAATTGGTTCAGATTATGTAAGTGCAATTTTTTCTCCTTGTTTCTGAAAGTAAGCTTTTTAACTTTTTGATTTTGACGTGACAACGTTTTATAAATTGGTTTGCCGGGTGACACTTCAAGAAACTGCGTTACGCTCCGCTGACGTTATGCGCTCACAATGAGAGCGAGTGAGAGGCACGCGGGCATGGTTAGCCCGCCTAAGAGCGAGAGAGACAGACATAAAAAGTGAAAGGCACGCGTCCCTTCCACTCGAGCACAGTTGTTGTCACGTAAAACTTTCGCCCGTATACCGACTTTACAGGCAACCAGTTTTTTTTTGTTGCCAAGACTAATGTTTTAACCTACGTTCTGTACTAAGATGACAGAAGAAGGCGAAATAATCAACATATTACTCCCCATAAATATGCTTTGGGATACCTACATGACTAAATACCTAGTCAGAATAGAATGACATTTATGAAAAGAACAACAAAACAAAACAACAAGAACAAGACAAGAAAATGATAAAAAGTAATATGAAACAAGTAGTAGTTACATATTACAAAAAATGAAAATAAAGCAGACAAGTGTTGTGCCATTAAAAGGCACATTATAAAAAGTCCTGGATGCCGTGTGCTTCCCTCAATGGACCGACCTTAGCTGAAGTGTGTCGTTAAAATAATAATGTTTTGTATTATAAACTATATAAGTACAGTCACATTACCAATTAGCTGAACCCCACGTGACCTAGAGCTCACTCGCAAATCTGTAAGGTTGTAAAGTAATGTTACCTGATTCTGATTTTTTTAACAACATACTATACAATACAATATACAATATAAAAAAAATTACTAAATAGGTATACTTAACTATATTTTTTACAGATATGCGAGTGAGCTCTGGGTCACGTGGGGTTCAGCTAATCGGTAATGTGACTGTACATAATAAAAAGCAATGCGATGTAAATCACAATCAATTAGTGCAGGTTTTGCGACTTGTCGTTCCAGTTTGCACCATCAAAGCTAAATCAGTTCTTTTCCATCCAAAGGTTGCCTGGAAGAAATCGCTTACAGCGATAAGGCCGCCCATTTGTGCAACTTATACTTTCTAGCTATTACTTTACTTTGTGTATATCGTGTTCTGTTTACTCTTGTGTTGTACAAATAAAGTTATCTATCTATCTATCTTTGCATAGAGCTTTAATGTCATCAGAAGCCGCTGTTCTGTTCTGAATTACCCCTTGATCCTGTCACGCATGTAACACCCGGATTACTCGATTAGCGACCCTTTGAAAATTTTCTAACAACATTTGAAACTCAATTCAGGAATTTCAGCACTCTTTTAATTGACCGCAAAGGCCGGACGTCGCGACCCCTAAACTTTTTGTCATAACATTTTGTTAACACGGTAATAATATGTTCGTGATAATTTAAACAAGTGAAATAAAAATACGGAACCCTAATGAATGACGCGGGACACGTGTTTGGAACAAAGTCCCTTTACCTGGTTTTTTTATTTTATTTTTCTGTTTTTTTATCACACACATATATATTTTACTCCCCCCTGGCTTCGCACGGCTATATTATGCATGTATTATACATATAAACCTTCCTCTTGAATCACTCTATATAATTAAAAAAATCGCATCAAATCAGTTGCGTAGTTTTAAAGATCTAAGCATACAAAGGGAATTCCTCTTGAAAAGGGAACTCCTCTTCCTCTTGAATCACTCTATCTTTAAAAAAAAAACCGCATCAAAATCCGTTGCGTAGTTTTAAAGATTTAAGCATACAAAGGGATATAGGGACAGAGAAAGCGACTTTGTTTTATAATATGTAGTGATAGTGAAGTGAAGTGATACAGCCGTGCGAAGCCGGGGCGGGACGCTAAAGCATAAATTGTGCTGTAAGGCGCTCTATGATACATCGTCATACCTTACTGATAAGAGCCTATGAACGTGACTTTAATTGCTCCATTTTAAATAATACCTTCAAGTCAAATATATTTTGTAATCTTGACCTTTCTGAAGAAAGCACAAGAAATCATAGGTATATGTGCTTTCTTCTCATTGGTGGGCACGTTACGATCGCACCATTCTAACTTATTTTTTAAGACGTTTCAATATGATTTCTTGCAAATTGTATGATTCCAAATGAATGAGGTATTTTGACTTTGACTTTGATATTAGTTATTTAATTGTAGTTTTTATGATTTTTTTATTTATTTACATATTTTTGTATTAATTTATTTGTTTATTGTTTTAATGATTGTAATTTTCTTTTAGTTTTATTTGTTTTTAATTTTATTTGTAATTATGATATATTATATATATTATTATCATACCGTATTTGACTTTGATTCATTTCGAAATATTATTAATAAATTTTATAAACGTACCTACCACCAACAAGATCATCAAGTTTCTAATACAAGTTGGTAGGTACAAAAGGTAAAGGTAAATCTACATCTACTGTTATTTGACCTCTCCGCCCAACACGAAAAGCTAAAACAAATTTCCATAAAACACAATTATGTTTCCTCCCAGCATCTAAATCTAAATTCCAACAAAAAAGATTCTTTGCTCAACGTCTTATTTTCACCAAACAATATCACTGTATACATTTCAAGCCTTCATTTCTTACAAAAAGTTGTCGCAGCAGACAATTGAAAGAATTAGCGGGCACTGAACGTTTCCAGATAATTTATAACAAAGGCCGTGTTCTAAAAAGGACGTTAAAAAACTTTCTCGTAAAAGCACAAACGTAGTCTTTATTCTGAGGCTTTGTGGGAGTTGACGTGAACTCGGCAGTGGGAACCGAGTCAAGAGCGTGAAAATGAAAAGAATACTTGTTTACTCTAACTTAATCGTTTTACTGAGATGATGCATTTATAGTCGGATTTAATATAGGTAATTAATGGTAGTTAGATAATTATAAGTAGATAACTTTCACTTCCGAATTCGACCGTGTTAGGGGCTCAATTTTCAAAAAATATTTCTCAAAGGTCATTAAATAACTAGCTGCGCTCCGCGGTTTCACCAGCGTAAGTCCCAATCCTGTGGGAATATCAAAATGAAAAGTAGCCTACAGCCTTCCTCGATAAATGGACTATCGAACACAAAAATCATTTTTCAATTCGAACCAGTAATTCCTGAAATTAGCGCGTATTGGACTTACGACCTTCTTCTAATAGACGTTAGACACAAACATAAATACTTGAAATAAAAGTACTCAGTGTGATTATTATTTTCAACATGTTAGCTATGTCTTTAGTTGGCCGTCACCCGCTACGCCAACCGACGTGGGTTAGATCCACAGGTTACGTTATTATAATGTTCTAATAGTGCTGCACAGGATTGTAAACGTTACAGTGGGCAGAGACTTTTGACCGTTGATTGTAGAAGCTTAGAATAGATTAAGGTAAAAGTAAAAATAAATTCATGGTTTTTGAAAACCTTTTACTACTTATTACGTTTAGTACCAATGTTTCGTAATAAGACTGCTAAGAATTAAATTTCAAAATTCGCTTTCTTACTTGAGTCTTTTTACTTAACAAAATTATGTATTTTAATTTCATTACCATCGGAATGTTTCACGACAATATCGCAGCGACTCCGGAGAAAATTTAATTAAGATGATGCAAATGTACATCTTTACACTTTTTTCACATTTACCTACCTTACCTACTCTACCAAAGCAAGGAGGGCGAAGCAAACTTCAGACAGATATAGATTATTTATTAATAACTAGCATCACTTCACGGTTTAATTCACGGATAATGTTACTCCCAATGAATCAATTCACCTTACCCTTAGACTGTGTTCAGATGACACGCTCCCGCCACGCGCATCTCACGCGTTGAACACGCTTTGAAATATGTTATATGTATATATAATTTGAGTCATAAGACACAATAGATCTCAAATTGCATTTCTGCAAGCGGGCGCGTAGCGTGCACGGTGCGGGCGCGTTGCTGGCGAGGGGCGGGCGCGTGGCGTGAGTAAGTGGACTTGCATAAATGCAATTTGAGATCTATTTAAGTTGTTATAAGACTCAAATTATATAAAGAACAAATTTCAAAGCGTAATAAAATAAAATAAAATAAAAAATGGTTGTCTGTAAAGTCTGTTTCCGGACGATAATTTTACGTGATAACGTCATAAGAAAACATTGATGGTAACCATAGCAACGATAAAACGTTGCTATAGTTACCTTGTCAATAACATGAGGCGTTCCAATAACGACGCGTGACGTCACACTTTTTTGAGATTGCAGGTGTTAACCAATTTATAAAACGTAAAAACAGCGATATTCATAATTTCAACTTAAGAAATAAGGATGAACTGACCGTGCCCGGTAGTAGGCTCCGGAAAATAAACAGGTCGTTTAATAGTACATGTGTGCTCTATTATAATAAATTACCTAAAGAGGTATATGACATGTCCATTAACAGGTTCAAAACTTTTATAAAGCATAGATTGTGCAGTAAGGCGTACTATGATACTTCGTCTTACCTTAATGATAAGAACCCATGGACGTGACTTTAGTTGCTCCATTTCAAATAATACTTTCAAATATTTGTAATATTGACCATTGTGAGCGTGATCACATGAAAAAAAAAACCCCATGAGTTTCTTGTGCCTTCTTCTCATTGGTGGGCGCGTTCCGAAGGCACACATCCTAACTTAGTTTTTAAGACGTTTTTCAAGTGGTCTATTATACTTTTAAGGTATTATACATCCAAAGAAATAAAAAATTTTGATTTGATTTGATTTGATTTGGTTATCACGTCAAAAATATATTTTTTTACATAATTATTATGATTGGTCAGCGTTTGATCGCTATCACACCTTTTTAATGGTAGGTGACGATGCGGCCTAAGATGTAGCACGCTTTCCTAGAAGATACCTATTCACTCGCGACTTGAAGACACCCAAATTGTACAAGTCAGGAACGACAGACGCAGGCAACTAATTCCATTCACTTGCAGTACGAATAAGGAATGACAAAGCAAAACGCTCGTCTGGTAGACGTCTGGTATTTCCACCATGAATCGGGTGCTGCATATCAGTTTGCCTGGCTGTATGACGAAAGAATGCTATGAATTAACACAATTATGTATTACTAGCTGCGTTCCGCGGTTTCACCCGCGTAAGTCCCGATCCCGTGGGAATATCGGGATAAAAAGTAGCCTATATATTTCAATTCGATCCAGCAGTTCCTGAAATCAGCGCGTTCGGACAAAATACAGAAACCCTTATAGATGAATAATGTTTCCCTTTTTTTCCACATTTTCCACTGATTCTTCGCTCCTATTGGTCGCAGCGTGATATTACATAGCCTAGAGCCTTTCTCGGTAAATGGACTATCCAAAACAAAAATACTTTTTTAACTCGAACCAGTAGTTCCTGAGATTAGCGCGTACCGGTAAATGGACTATCCAACACAAAAATACTTTTTTAACTCGAACCAGTAGTTCCTGAGATTAGCGCGTACAAACAAACAAACAAACTCTTCAGCTTTATAATATTAGTACCTATAGATTATATAAATTAACTTAAATTACATCATCTGTATATTAAAGTAAATGATAACTAATGATGCGAAATGATGATAATGATGAGAAATGATAATTATGAAATGGCCCTCACCAGTCTTCTTCACTATCACTATCACTACATAGTATAAAATAAAGTCACTTTTCGCCGTCCCTATATCCCTATGTCCCTATGTCCCTTTGTATGCTTAGATCTTTAAAACTACGCAACGGATTTTGATGCGGTTTTTTAATAGATAGAGTGATTCAAGAGGAAGGTTTATATGTATAATACATGCATATATAATATAGCCGTGCGAAGCCGGAGCGGGTCGCTAGTAAAAGTATAAAATGGATTATCGAGAAGCCATTTCCTCAATCTATCTTTGAACATTTGATGGAAGTCCTTTTTGTTCGTGTCTGGCAGCCCGTTAGATCCCTACAATAAGCTCCAGACTTTTCACCCTTATTCCGAAACGAGGTTTAAGAATAGTCTGAATTTTTTTTTATTTTTTTTAGACTATGTTTTAAATCTAAATCTCGGAGTATTTCACGTCGTAACGTCCACTAACGTTTGGTTTAAATCTAAATCCTCTATTCTATTGACTATTCTTAAACCTCGTTTTGGAATAAGGAGGTTGGAGCCGTAGCTATTTTTCGCGTCCCGTTCGAACGGGACGTATGACGTCATGGTAACATGAGAGTATTGAATAATAATATCGCTCATCTGAGCTTGTGTTATGGTGACGAGTGGCGAATAGAGTGACGGATATAAAGGAAAAAAAAAGAAAAAAAAATGGAAAAAAGGAATAACCAACAAAAAATGCCAATTTTTCATCGTTATCTTATGACGTTATCACGTAAAATTATCGTCCGTAAACCGACTTTACAGACAACCATAATATTTTGTTTTTTTACTTTATGATTGAGCAGTAGGAGGGCTATCGGCCGATCAAAAAGTCTGTTGTTTGCGTTCGTTCCAAAGGTACACGAGACGTGAACAACTCCACAAAGATCCTTTGAGGGTATTTTTATTAAAATACTTGAAAGGAACTTTGAATGTGACAAACATTGGCTATTTCATCTTCATAATCTTTTTATTTTCAAAAAAGCTCCGTCATTTTAAGTAGGTATTTAAGAGGGTAACATACCGTATACTTTTTCATACAAAAATTAATAGCTCTGTTTTTCAAAAGAGACACTGAAATCGACAATTTTAAGGAATTTTGTCAGATATTCCGGAATGTTGTCCGATTTCAGTGTTTTTTTTTTGTGTACCTAATGAATTCATTTTTGATTGTATTTCTTCTTTTTTAATTTTTAGGTCACTTATAATTATGTATTTTTAAAAATAATAAATGTTAACCTAGAATACAAACTATAAAAGCGATTGACATTAATAACATACCATTTTGTTTCAATATAAGGGATAACACCATCGCTGTTTTTAACGAAAATTTCATCAGAATGCCATTGTTTGTTTTATGTCTATGCAATCTTTTTGTTACATTAATCAATTATTTCTACATTGGCGTGTGATTCTCTTAATGTTTGACGACCTCTGTGGCGCGTCGGGCGAACACCCGACTGCGACGCAGAAGGTTGCGGGTTCGATTCCCGCCGGGAACAAGTATTTATGCTGACCATAAATTCTTGTTTCTGGTTCTGGGTGTTAACATATGTATAATATGTATATATTTACAAAAAAAAAGTATATAAGTAGTTTATCCGTTTATAAAAAAAAAAATAAAAAAAAAAAATAAAAAAAAAAAAGTTGGAATCTAATAGTTTTTCAATTATTATTGATATCAACAAAAGCTACATTTTCGAATTAATTTCGAATTATCAATTGAAACTATTACTGTAATAGAATTTATTGAAATGATAGGTATAGAAATATCTAAATTAAATTTTCGGCCAAATGTAATTATCATTTATTTACGTATCATTTTACATGTCTGACACAGATTTTACATTTATTCGTTATAATGCGTGTGACATATCTCATTATCATTTTACTTCATTAATTTGTAGCGTTGTAATATTATCAAAGCTTAGCCATCTTCGTCATAAACGAGTCACGCTAAATTTCCATAGGGATTGGCTTCCGTATTTATTTCACACTAGTTGATTTCGCGTTTTTACCCGCATAAGTCCCGATCGCCCGTAGGAATATCGGGATAAAAAGGCTTATTTTTTTACCCACGTTCAGGTCATTCACACAAAAGTGTCATGTTCCGGTAACATGACGTCACGCGTCCCGCTCCCGTTTCTGGAACGGGACGCGTGACGTCATGAGATACTTTTGTGAGAGTATTTAATAATAATATCGCTCATCTGGGCTATTGATATGGTGACGAATAGAGACTTATATAAAGGGAAAAAAAAACCTTTTAAAAAAAAAAATTTTTATCGTTTCTTATGAGACGTTATCACAAAAAATTATCGTCCGTAAACCGACCTTACAGACAACTTTTTTGTTTTTACAAATTATAGGTCAGTGTTTGATTACTATCACACCTGCCTGTTGGTAACTTACGATTGGTAAGTGACTATGCGCTCCAAGATGTAGCATGCTTTTCTGGAGACTTGATAACCCTCCTTGCTATACGAATAAAGATTGACAACGTAAAGAGCTTAGGGTGTCTAGGATTCCACCATAAATCGGGACTGCTGCAGTTGCAGTGGCTAACTATTAGGCAGGAAAAATTTGACTGGTCGAACGTCACTGACTCGAATAGAAAAAGACCATGAATCCATGGTTGTATGACGAAATAATGGAGATGGCAAAATAAGGTCATGTAGTTTTGTTGCACACTGTAATGTATCCGATAAAAGACTAGATGAAAAGATGTTTCTAAAGTTCTAGGTTCTTTAAGGTTCTAAAGCCTTGTTGGGAAGCTTATCGTTGCCGAAATACAAAGCTATATCTAATTACAAAGTATTATTGCAATCACATCGGTAGTTTTTACGTGAAGTTCCAACAAACATACGTAAAAACTATCGCATCACTATCACTTCACTACATAGTAAAAAATAAAGTCGCTTTTCGCCGTCCCTATATCCCAATGTCCCTTTGTATGCTTAGATCTTTAAAACTACGCAACGGATTTTGATGCGGTTTTTTTTAATAGATAGAGTGATTCAAGAGGAACGTTTATATGTATAATATATGCATTATATAGCCGTGTGAAGCCATGGCGGGTCGCTAGTATACAATATAACATGTAACAACTTTGTAATAACCTACCTATCTCTAAGCAAATAAATGATTTGATTTGATTTTAAAGTCGGTTAAGAAGCTTGCATCCTTGCGACGATGTTTAAGCTGTTGCGACGTGAAGGAAGCTCATTTTAGCTCATCGTTGCCAAAATAACTATATCTAAATACAAAGCGTTATCACAATCAATCCGGTAGTTTTTCCATGAAGATCCAACAAACATACGTAAAAACTATCGCATTAATAATATTCGTGGAAAGTGGGATTGTAACATTAATGTTAACAACAATGCTTGGTCATTGTTATTGCTGTGGGAGGAGGTCAGTCGCTCGCTTTGTGCTTCATCGTCTGTGACAGTGCTTTTTGTATACAATTCTATAATAGTTTGTTATGTATGTAATAGTAGACAAAGAACGTTATAAACTTACTTACAATGAACTGGACAATTAGAAAACCACTGTTCTGTGACAAAAAGTAACAGCACAATGCTATGTTACAGTTTTAGGGAGAGTTAGAAGTAACACAGAGTTACAAATGTTCAGTTATCTATAATATAAAAATGAATCGCAAAATGTGTTGGTAAGCGCATAACTCAACAACGCCTGGACCAATTTGGCCAATTCTTTTTTTTTGTGTTTGTTATTGTCAGGAGCAGGTTCTTATGAAAGAAAATATTAAGATAATTGCGTAGAAAATTATTACGCGGGTGAAACCGTGGGGCGCAGCTAGTTTATAATAAAACTAGCGACCCGCCCCGGCTTCGAACGGTTATATTATGCATGTATAAACCTTCCTCTTGAATCACTCTATCTATTAAAAAGAACCGCATCAAAATCCGTGGCGTAGTTTTAAAGATTTAAGCATACATAGGGATATAGGGACAGAGAAAGCGACTTTGTTTTATACTATGTAGTGATGCTCCCTGCGGTTTCACCCACGTAAGCCATTTTCTCCCATAGGGGTCGCTTTTCCAAAAATTGTTTCATAGCGGGCGCCTACGTCCTGACAAACCCTCACGCAAAGTCTCCAACTATATCTTGTAGTTTCAGAAATTTCGTGGTACGTTTTTGGCTTTTTTATATACCTTTCCTAGCGAGTACAATTTGGGGGTCTTCAGGGGAGTACAATTTGGGGGTTGTGAGTAAAAAAATATATTTTAGGAAAGCATGGTATATCTTTGACCGCATCGTCACCTACCATCAGGCAAGTGTAATAGTGGTCAAACGCTGACCTATCATGTGTAAATATACAGTGTTAATACTAGCAAGCAAGAGGGCTACTTCTGTACACCTAAACAAACAACTTTTGTTCTACGACGTTTGGAAATTCGAGGTTAGGTTTACCTGAAAATCCGCTGTTCCATATACATGGAGAGGTCAGTAACCTCAAAATTGTATTTATTTTTTAAGTTTTATCTACTGTACAGTACTTAGCCTAAATGTTGTTTGTTTCAGAAATTCAGTTGTTTTTCGAATTTATATTTATTTATTTATTTATTTATTTATTTGGAAAACCAACAGCTTTACAAAATTTATAAGAAACGAAACAAGAAACAGAAAGCCAATTATAGGTTCTCACGAGTAGAAAATAGAATATGTATAGATAGATACAAAACAAGCAAGCAAAAACACAAATCATAATCCAGCAAGAATTAAAACATAGGTAAATACAATATAATTATAGATAAAATACTAAAACTAAACAAATGCGTAAATATGAAATAACAATAAAAACACAATAAAGTTAGGAGCCTTGAAAGAAGATAAGACTAAGCTGCCTTCTCGCAGAGTTAACGCTAGTGAAGAAAGGATCCACTGAACTTTCCTCACAGAGTAAATCGAACTCACTCGCCACTCGCACCATATACGTGTTCCTCCTGTACTTAGTTCTCCGTCTAGGTATATGTATCAAGGAGTTATGCCTAAGTCTAGACCTCGGTGCTCTTAAATATATTTTTGATAAAAGATCAGGACAGTCGATATCACTATTTAAAATTTTGAGGTAAGTTATAAAGTCTGAAATTTGCCTACGTTGCCCAAGTGGTAAAATATGAAACTTTCTACACAACCTATGATAATCATCAGAATGATAAGGTAACCCTAACTTATAACAAAGATATTTTATGAACCGTTTTTGAATACTCTCTAACTTGTCTGAATAAATATTGAAACAGGGATTCCAAATTTGAGACGCATATTCTAAGTGACTCCGCACATATGTGCAATAGAGGACTTTAAGTGTCTTGGCATCATGAAAACCCTTGGAGATTCTTATAATAAAACCTAAAGCCCTAGAAGCCTTATTGACAATGTGCTCCACGTGATCATCGAAGACTAGCTTTTGGTCATGGTGAACACCAAGATCCCGTATTGAAGCGGTTTTCGGTAGTTGCTCACCCTTCAAAACATAAAAGGTTGGAATGACTAGGCGCTTGCGGGTAAAGGTGACCACTGAACATTTTCCGGGGTTAAGGTCAAGCTTATTATCCTCACAGTATCTGTCGAGACGACACAGATCAGACTGAAGAGCAACCATATCCTCCGTAGAAGATATAGAGGCAAATATCTTCATGTCATCAGCAAAGCAAAGTAAGTGAGAATGTTGGAAACATGAGTCGATGTCGTTCACAACCTCATATTTAGTTATATAACCTCATATTTTTTTTCTAAAAACCAAAAGCCGTAGAACAAAAGTTGTTTGTTAAAGTGCACAGAAGTAGCCCTCAACGGCTTGCTAGTATCATTACCAATAACCCTGTATTCATTTATTTATTTATTATAAGGTAGGTACAAGGAGTTTTGGCGGGAACGAGCCAACAACATGTCGTGCTGCAGTTTTATTTACACGAAACTTAGTTGTAAACCGAGTTAAATTGTATAATTCTGGTGGAAAGTTATCTAATTTAGTTCCGTGAAAGTGCACAAGTGTAGTGAAAGTAAAAATCAGTGTCAAACATGGACTTTTCTCGTTGCCTCCAAAATCTCCTACAAGGTTATAGTAAAGTAGCTACCGCTTTACTATGATCCCTGACTTGACAAACTGTGACTTGACGACTTGACCATCTTGAACACTTTGAGCCCGATTTCTGTAAATCGGGCCATAACTTGATGCAAAATATTACTTGATACTGGCTATATGCACAAACCGTGCGAAGCCATAACTGGAAAAAAAAAACCCGCTGAAAATGAAGTACAAGATGAAAATGGCATAACGTTCGTGGGGCCAAACAAGAGAGAAAAAAAAGGTAGGTACAACAACAGAACACAAATCAAAACAAAGATACACAAATAGCATACTAATCAATAATTAAATTCATGCTCCGATAAGGCACAACATTCATTTGACAAATAGTATAAATCTTAATTCTAACTTACTTACTTATATGTATGTTCGTTCATACAAACATTTTATGGAACGCTTGTTTTATTTATTTAGAAAATTGTTTTCCTACAACAGTATGTATGTGCAAGCAATAAAGACTATTGTACGACACAGAACAAAGCTGTACTGGTGAAATAAAGTCGCGTCACGTGTTGTCATGCTCGCCTGGGAGTCAGTGCGGAGCTCCTTGCGGGCCCGCTGACCGATTTTGGATCTAAACGTGATATGGATTCAAATCGAATAATCGATTCGCGATGCGCCACTCCAGACATCTATTTTAGTTTATGTTTGCTAAGCAATTACGCTATGAGACTCGCGGTCGACTGCACGTTCGTCTCGAGTCAATTTACTTTAGTAACGTTTAAATATATATCTATATTGTAGCCTTAAACATGCAAATGTCTGAATAGCGAATACAAACCGCTGTCTAAATAGAAAACGTTTGATTCGAAACTATTATCGGTCGTAGATATCGACAGGTCTCGTCATTCATCATCATCCGAGCGATGTTCCTGGTTGCATCCCTCTCGGGAGCCCGGGGTCCGCTTTCCTACTTTTACGCCTCCACTTCGCACGATCTTCGGCATCCTGGGTTGTAAGGCCATTTGCACGCATATCACCCTTTACGACGTCAAGCCAGCACTTCTTGGGTCTACCCAGTCTGCCACGACCCGGCGGAGACGCCATGGCAAGACATTTGTTCCCCACGTAACTAGCCGGTTTTCGCAAGACGTGGCCGTACCAGCGTAAGCGACATTCTTGGAATTTATCTGCAATGTCTCGGACATGAAGGCTGCCCCGGATGCGGGAGTTCCTGACGCGATCCTTTCGCGTCACTCCACACATCCAGCGCAACATCTTCATCTCCGTGACACGCAGCTCCTGCTTATGTCGCTCAAGCACCGGCCACGCTTCACTACCATACAAAAGGACAGATCTAATGATGGTTTTATAGACCTGTCCCTTTAGTTTAACCGGCATTTTGGGGTCGCAAATGACACCAGTCACCTCACACCACTTGGCCCAAGCCGCTGAAATGCGTGACTTGACGTCGCAATCGATGTCGCCGGGTCTCGTCATTGCCTGGCATTTATGTGCATACAGTGGTAAGCCGAAAAAACACTAATAACAACTAAAATAAAAGGGAAATAAAAGGGCTAACTTTAACTATTCTACTTTTTGCAACATTTTTGATTATTGTTGAAATTCTATTAAGAAAAACTGTTTTAAAACCGTTCAATTTTTTTTTAAATGTGTAATGTGCCAAGTAATGTTTGTATTGTAATACAAAAATAAGTATATATGAAACTAGCTGTACCCCGCGGTTTCACCCTCGTAATTCCTGATGCCGTTAGAATACTGGGGTAAAAAGTAGCCTATGAGTTAATCCAGATCTCCAGCTATCTACATACTGAGTTTCTTTGCAATCGGTCCAGTAGTTTTTGCATGAAGGAGTAACTAACACACACGCTAACAATACTAACACAAAAACTCTCATATTTATAATAATACTAGCTGCCCCGGCAAACGTTGCTTTACCATTTACAAACAAAAAAACTAAAGGAAATAAAATAAAAAATAAATAGAAGCCGACTCTCTATGTAAAATTTCATAAAAATCGGTTAAGCCGTTTCGGAGTATGGTAACTAACATTGTGACACGAGAATTTTATATAATTAGACTAGCTTTTGCCCGCGACTTCGCCAGCAAAGAAGTAGATAATGGACCAAGGAATCACGCTGTCCCATACAAACTTTGCCCCTTTTTTTCACCCCCTCAATGGTAGAATTTCGGAAAATCATTTCTTATCAGATGCCTACATCATACAAAGAGCACACCCTCCAAGTTTCAGGTCTCTACGATCAGCGGTTTAGGCTGTGCGTTGATCCGTCAGACAGTCAGGACAAAGCATTTTATATGTATAGATATTAGTAGGAAGTAGGATAGTATAGTAGAAAGTAGGATGATTTCAAATGCGTTTGAAGAACCCACATTAAATATGCTACACCACAGGAAGTATCTTTAGCCTGAATCCGTAAAGGTAAGCCGACAGAAATCGGGTAGTATGAACCCGTTGCTACCACAATGTCTTGTAAGCTATACGACGTATAGAAGTATCGATTTTGCCAATAGTGTATGTATCATGTACTGCGGTGAATACCTCGACTTTCATTCCGAAGGTCGTGGGTTCGAATCCCGGCACCAATAGAATTTTCTCACGAAAAAAATTATGCGCTATTAAGAGGAAAGGGTACCGGGTGCTCTCTCCATACAAACGTAGTCGACTGTTTCCTCCCTGAATACTGACACTAGATCAAATATTTTTTTGCATAAAACTAAAACTGCCAGGATAGGGGCATGCCCTATGTTTTGATTTTTTTTTAATCTTAATTTCTATGATAATTAGAAAATGAAAAAAAAAACAAGACATAGGGGCATAGTCATGGCAGTTATAGGTTTTATGCAACAAAAATATTTGTGCTAGTGTCATAATCAAGGGAGGAAACAGTCGACTACGTTTGTATGGAGAGAGAGCCGGTGGGTACGATGAAGGAAAACATCGTGATGAAACCCACGGCTTAGTTGGCTCCAGGCGTATTGACGAACTCTTTTCTCTGGAAATGGTCGACTAAGATGAGAGGGTGGCTACTCCATCTGACGACCCAGTTAGCACAATGTTCACCATACCGGACAGCCAAACTCAGGGTTGTGGGTTCGATTCTAGCCTCAGACATGTATTTATGCTTAGATATTTGTCTGTGGTCTGGTTGTTTCTATGTATTATAAGTATATATTTACAAAATAAAAGTATATAAGTAGTATATCCGTTGTCTAGCATCCATAACACCAGTCTAGTTACGTAGCTTGGGGCTAGATGGCGATGTTTGGAATGTCCTGCAATATTTATTTATTTATTCAGGCACTACAGCATCCTGACTAGCAAGGATTAAAGATGCTGGCGCTACATAAACCATATAGATTAGACGTAAAGGCCAAGTATGCGTCATAAGTACACTATCAATTTGCTACCATAATACTAATAACAATTATTGGACTTACGACCTTCTTCTAAAAGACGTTTAATGAATTAAAAGTACTCAGTGTGATTATTATTTTCAGCATGTTAGCTATGTATTTAGTTGACCGAATGGTATGAGTGGTATGTGCCACCACGCGCTACACCAACAGACGAGGGTTCGATTCACAGGTTACGTTGATTTAATGTTCAAATAATGCTGCATAGGATTGTCAAGGTTACGGTGCCGATGGACTTTTGGACGTTGATTGTGCCTATCATGTCGATAGCTTTCAGTTATTCTATGAAAATTCAGACTAGTACCTATTGAAAGGATCGCGTGATCGAAGTCGTTCTGCGTTCGGCCGATTCGATTGCGGTAAGTTATCGGTACCGAGTTAATATTTTACTACATAGGAAAATAGATTAGTAACTTTTTGATCGGCCTATAATATCCAGCAATTACGAATTGAAATTAATTTATAATGTAAGAAAAGAAAGAAAAGAAAGAAAAGAAAGAAAAGAAAGAAAAGAAAGAAAAGAAAGAAAAGAAAGAAAAGAAAGAAAAGAAAGAAAAGAAAGAAAAGAAAGAAAAGAAAGAAAAGAAAGAAAAGAAAGAAAAGAAAGAAAAGAAAGAAAAGAAAGAAAAGAAAGAAAAGAAAGAAAAGAAAGAAAAGAAAGAAAAGAAAGAAAAGAAAGAAAAGAAAGAAAAGAAAGAAAAGAAAGAAAAGAAAGAAAAGAAAGAAAAGAAAGAAAAGAAAGCATTTATTGAGTACAAACACGACAAACACAGAAAAGAACATGACAATGAAAATTTATTCCATGAAAAATCAAAAAAAGTGATGTTTAGAAAAAAAACGTAAGTGAGGAGTTTTATGTAACTGGGAGTCTATTAAATTCAATTAAATAATGTGTATTTGAATGGATAAGTTATCGTTTTTCTTTCGTTTTCGATCGAAAATCTGTAGACTATATACGTCGTACAATATACGGTGTTGGTACGTAATAAGCACCTTTGTTGTGTATTCGTTAGGTCAATAGTTCAGCGTGTTGAAATTCTAACAGCTATGATACACCTAGCTAAAGTAGAGGCGGTGTGGTGTTATCTTTTTGCAATGCAAATATGCCTGTTTAATGTTTATTTGATGAGGTTTTGTGCATTTAACGGTTTAGTTAGGACTTATATACGAAATATTTTCCCATAATTATTTTAGGATGTCGGTTGGGTAACTTATGTTATCTGTTTCATAGGCAGGCACCTTTTTAAGAGTTCAGACTTGCTTTAGACTGTAGGCTTTAGCCCGTGATGCCCGGGTGGCGCTCAAGGAGCAGACAATCAAGTGGTCTACCGCCGCTTGATTGTCTGGACGAGGCGGCGGCTTCGGACACCACCACCTGTACAAAGGTATGGTGCTAAGTGATTTGTTGCGTTCCATCATGTTGCCCGGGCATGCCGTTCTCTTTCTAGGCGAGTATGCTACATTTTCGACCTCATTATCGCTTCCCACCAGGTGAGACGAGATCAAATACAAGTCTAATTTCCTTGGAAAAAAAAACCATTAAATGACTACATTTTACCTTATCTAATCTATATCATCTATAATAATAGTGTCACCAACTTTAAGGGACTTGATATAAAAAGCGCCCCAGTCAAATGTATTGCGCCTAAGGAACATGGTCCGTCGCAGACGCGCAGGCAATACATTTGTTCACAGTTATTGATTTAAATATCAAGTTATGTATGCTGTCTTTGAGGTCAACTTGTGACATTTATTGTAAGCAACAGACTGAGATCGAATAATACCCAAGTACAAATTGGTGTAATGTGGTAAGTCCGAATCTCTTCGGTACATTCACCTGGTGCTTCACAGCGCCCTGGAAACGCGCCTGGAGCGCTTTATATACGAGTATCAAATCTTTTTCCTTAATCCATGCTGTAACGAGTGACGTAGGTAGTAGGAATTTTAAATAAAAATCGGATAGTATGGGAAAAAAGATTATGTATTTCATTGGTATATAATTTGTCTACCAGTGAAATTTCTAAAAATCGTTTTTTTTTCAAATTAATTAATCATTCTGTACTGAAATATTTTAGTAAACCTAAAAATAACTAAAAAAAATCCAACCAAAATATATTTATTCACAGCCTTGCTTTTATAATTAAAAAACCGTAATAGTTATGCAACTGTATTTATTGACATATTTAATTTGATAAAAAATCCTTATCATCCAAGATTAACTAGCTCGGTGAAGGTCGTTTTTAAAGGGATCTTAGACTAGTCTTAGTACGAGTAGCCTACGGGCTACGAATAAGACTATTTGTGACTATGAATTGTCTTCGTTTAGTTGTACGAATAGCCTACGGGCTCCTAGACTACTCGTAGTAGCGCGTCATTTTGCAACAACAAAAATAATACTAAGAAAAAGTAAACAGATAAACTTACCTAATTATATGAGAAAAGTACCTTTTCTATTTCATGGAACGTAAGTATAGTTTCTTCAGTAGTTAAGTTCTAAGCCAATGTTTTGAAATCACGTTACTTAAACGTTATTGCGAAAGACGGGACAAGGATAACATTATGATAATTTGTTCCGTATCCGGCGTAAGTTGAGTCCAGCCAAATGTTTTCGGGCACGTCAGCGTGTAGGGTAGAAAACGTTTTAGTATACATTGACTGAATTTAACCTGTAATAGACCTACACACTTAGTCTTGTTTATTAAGATTGGTTGTTTTAATTTCATCTTTAAGATACATTATCGTTCTGAACAACGAAGCCGGAAAAAAAAAAGAGTAATTGAGAAAAAATACCGTGTCGCAAGACATGCTTTTTTAAATATGTTTTTTTATACATATTATTTGTTATCTATGTTATAGATTAATAATTTATAGGTCCCCTTCATTCTGTCCTTCTTTTTGGTTTCACGTTTTCGTAACGCGTTACAGTTCTCGGGTAGGTCTCCTCACCAACCCGCGATAAGGAACTTCGTTTCAAAATATAGTTTCAATTGAATCGTCGCAGAAGTTGACGGAAACTTTTTTTACAGGATGTAAATCTACATGGATCCCTATCCCGGGTGTGAAAGAGTTTTGTCGGACTTAAGACGATTAAAAACTCTCCGGTGATTATCCTCGGTAAAGATTGGAG
Organism: Idaea aversata; assembly: GCA_907269075.1. Taxonomy (NCBI): domain Eukaryota; kingdom Metazoa; phylum Arthropoda; class Insecta; order Lepidoptera; family Geometridae; genus Idaea; species Idaea aversata. The sequence continues at coordinate 7,213,628 of OU026100.1, forward strand.
ACCCATCTCATTCAAACTCTCTGGGACCTCCCTTGTCGCGGTCATCGCAGGCCAATTTTCACAGCAGCCAGTCCTAGGTCCGCTTCGTCAAAATCAAAGACCCCACTAAGGCCAAAAAGCTAACTTTGAGGGTTTTTTGAGCTACTTTAAGAGTATTATTTGTGATCGAATTGAAATCGAAATGACATTGAAATGTTATTTACTAGAATTGGCCTTGATTGCTAAACGGAACAGAAGTTACCGGCCCCTTAAAAGATCAAAAAGTACTTGCCTACTTACGAATTAACTCAAATAAATACACCTATAATCGATGTAAAAAACCCCAAGATAATTGTAAAATACATCAATTAACCACTTAAACAAGTTAACTGTTTCACTCATTACAAAATCGTTCAATCAAAAGTTGACCCAAACGCGCTGAGTTAAAAACTTTTGACATAACTTATCGCCGAAAGTTATCAAATCCCACAGGACTCAACTAGTTTATTAGAAAATTATATTGTATTTCATGAAAATGTTTAACCGACACACCCGTATCATAACATTTCAAGTACACAATATACCCTTAAATATCTACTAACCCAAAACTTTTTTGTTCACAATTCAGGATTAACAACATATAAAATATAGTGATTTTCCAGTAGCGTAGCGTAGGGAGGGGCGGACCGCCCCGGGCACTCTCCTGGGCGGCAAATTTAGGAAAAATAAAAATGTGGTTACTGGCTGTCAGTCAGACAAATAATTTTTCAAGAAATTAGCTCTTACCCACTTGCACATATTGAATAACCCTCCCGCCCAATACAGTTGTTGCAATTCACGAGTCGCATAGTTTTGAAATAAATATTTTTCGCTCAATTCTTTCATATTATCGTTACCTACGTCTTCTCTCACAAACACCAACATTATTATTTTTATGACGTCAAAAGGGCGGCAAATTTCCAACATTACTATTTTTATGACAAGGGCGGCAAATTTCCTAACTTTATTATTTTTATGACCTCAAAAGGGCGACATATTATGACTCCGCCCCGGGCGACAGTGACCCACGCTACGCCACTGCGAATTTCCCAAACCTAAGTACATCCAATTAGGATAACCCACCTTATGTTACTTAATTCTACCCAGAATCGATGGAATTCACGGTAGTTGGGTACATAATATCATATTGCAATACCCCGGTACAGTAATTGGGAACGAACGTCCACCTGCTTACAAAATTGGGCGAGGAGGCAAATCCTGAAAACCGCATATGGCTTGCGAACTCCCCGGCCGACCAATTAACCCCTAGAGGGACCACCCAACTGGTATTAAACAAAATTGAGTCCAATATAATTTTACATTCGCTCGAAAATTAGATTTTAGCTTCGTTTCAGTAGAGTCAATGGTCTAGGTGTCGAAATAGGCACTTTCTTAATGGACTTTGACTCAGCTCATTGATCAAGAATTAGTTGTACGGTCGGCTGCATAATTGTAGACCCACCGTAGAGCTCCAAAACGGATGTTATAAGAATGTTTTCAACACAAGCAAGATACAAGACACCTGCTTTTGTTGAAGTTTAAAGTCTTCTATCTCATCAATTAATCAAACAAAAATTGTTAGAATGAAAACATTCCAATAATGGTAATTTTCGAACAGTACCGGGGACTGCAATTATGCAGCCGACTGTACGTACGGTCGGCTGCATAATTGCAGACCCACCATAGAGCTCCAAAACAGCTGTTACAGGAATGTTTTCAACACAAGCAAGATACTAGACACCTGCTTTAGTTGAAGTTTAAAGTCTGTCTTCTAACTCATCAATTTATCAAACAAAAATTATTAGAATGAAAACATTCCAATAATGGTAATTTTCGAACAGTACCGGGGACTGCAATTATGCAGCCGACTGTACGTACGGTCGGCTGCATAATTGCAGACCCACCATAGAGCTCCAAAACAGCTGTTACAGGAATGTTTTCAACACAAGCAAGATACTAGACACCTGCTTTAATTGAAGTTTCAAGTCATCTTACTCATCAATTAATCAAACAAAAATTGTTAGAATGAAAACATTCCAATAATAGTAATTTTCGAACTCTACCGAGGGCTGCAATTATGCAGCCGACTGTACATATGTCTATGCTTTTAACTGAATACAAATTGACCGTTATAATAGTCGTAAGAAGAAGAAGGATGAGAGAAGATTGCATGCAGCGGAGATGAGAATGTTGAGATGGATGTGTGGAGTAACGAGGATGGATAAAATAAGGAATGAGTATATTAGAGGAAGCCTGAAAGTAGCACCGATTACTGAAAAAGTAAAAGGGAATCGTTTAATTTGGTATGGACATGTGATGAGAAGAGAGGAGACGCATGTAACTAGAAGAGTGATGAGTATGAATGTAGAGGGATGGAGAGGAAGAGGACGACCGAAGAAAAGATGGATGGACTGCGTGAGACAAGACATGAGAGAGATGAATGTGAACGATGAGATGACGACTAATAGGAGTGAATGGAAGAAAAAGACATACTGCGCCGACCCCAAATAAATTGGGATAAGGGCAGGAAGATGATGATGAATAGTCGTAAGTACGAAATAATTTTTTATCTTAGTTTTATCGTCATGCTAAGCTAATAATTATTTTTGTAACTTAGTCGAAACGTCAGACTAAGAGAAATAGAAATACGTGATTAAGACCTGGGAAAATAATTAGTATAAATACAAATCGTGTGAGTTCAAAAAGTTTATGCTAGTCAAAATCAGTTTTTATCCATGCAAAGGTTGTCTGAAAGAAATGTTGTGAAACTTATACTTTCTAGCTCTTACTCTACTTTGTTCTATGTTCCTATATATCTATGTTCCTATAAAGTTATCTATCTATCTTTGATACAAAATACAACGAATTCTATCGATAAATATCTATAAGACATTCCCTTTCCAATTTTCACCAAAAACACAAATAAAAACAACCCGCAAACCAACGTTACCCCTATAGAACTCCAAAATAAGTGTAACGTATCTAGAAAATGTTGTTTATTACCGAGAATCTAGTCACACAGTTCGAACACGAACAGGGCCCCGGGTGCACGAACTCGTTAGCAATATAAGTAATATAATATTATATTTATTAAGAACATTGTTCTATGAGCAGTAAGCACACGCTACGCTGCGAGGCCGGGCTCAATATGGGCCTATATAAGATGTCTTTTCGCTCTTTCGACGTCTCGAGAGTCGAGAGCCTTGACCTCTCGATATCAATATACCTAAATAAGTAACTACTTAGGTACAATCAACGGTCAAAAGTCTCTGCCCACCGTAACGTTTAAAATTCAGCAGGGCAAGCATGGGCCGAGGTTAAAATGATGTCCACCCGTTATGTCCTCTGTCAAGGGAGAAAATTATTTTTCATTACTCATACTCCGAAACTAGGTCTAAATATACCTGAAGAGCGTGTAGAAAATAAAATTTCCAGCCCTAGGCCTTTTCACTTTCACTGACAGCTGTCATGTCAAATTATGGCTTCGCACGACTTGTGCAATCTGCATGTAGCCAGTATTAGTATCATTACGAATTAGGAACTTCAAAAACCTAACCTCCTTGCTTTTTTTTTTACACCAAAGAATAATAATTATGGCTTGGCACGGCTCATGCATACTGCCGTACTGCCCGTACCAACTTTTTTCTCGGTAATGAAATTCAAGTAGTTCCTATATTTAGTTCAAGATATCTTATTTAATAAAATAAATGTAAAGACGAAAATGGTCAAAGCGACCTATGACCATGCCGCGCCGCCCGCCCGCGCCCTGTCGATGTTGCTGATGTCGTACGTTGAGTAAAAAAAAACTGGTGGGAAATGCTAGCATTTCCAAATTATTTTAAAAGTTTTATTTAGTACTATTTTTTCTTATTTTATTATGTTTTTGTGTTAAGTTTAATCTGGTGTTTCATTTATGATTGTGTATTTTGTGTAGGTAAATAACATTTTCAAGACAAACCGTGTTACAAAAACTGTAAGTTAAATTGACGGACTTCGCGTCATTTCCCAGTGTTGGATTAACTCATTAATAAAAACTTCTTCGGTAAGTACCGCCGTATTTAAGTATTGAATACAAATAGCAGAAACCTAAAAAAACACTACATAATGTATAAACTCTTTGGTTCCAACCTTGTGTGAGTACCTACTCATGTGGTATGGAGTCTCATAGTCTCATTCACTCTCGTTTTTATGAAGAATTTTATGTATTATTCGTTATGAAAAGCACAGTGTTTACCTCGGGTGAAAGACTCATTAAGTCCCTCGAACTATTAGCGCCCTCGCTACGCTCGGGCGCCAAACTCCGTCTCGGGACTTGTAATGAGTGACTTTCACACCTTGCATAACAATGTACTATTATCCACCTGCCAAAGCACGGCAAAAGGGGAAATGATAAGCATATCCCCATTTGACATTATCCGTGGACATCTATTCCCTGTTAGCATGTAACGCCTATAGTGTTTTCCCCGTTTTGTCTACCGTGGGTAGTATATCCACCCTTGCGCCCATGCTCGAGGGGTGAACAAAACTGACAGACTGCTGAAAACTGGAAGACTATTTTGTCCTTTCCCTGTGGATAAAATGTCTCCGGCCATGCTTGCCCTACTGTACACCACTATTCGAACATTATAACAACGTAACCTACGGATCGTACCCACGTCGGTTGGTGTAGCGGGTGGTGACTTAGACCACTCGGCCAACTAAAGACATACTTAGCTAGCATGTTAAAAATAATAATCACACTGAGTACTTTTAATTCAACTTTGTGTGTAACGTCTATTAGAAGAAGGTCGTAAGTTTGTCCAATACTTGTTTATAGTATTATTGTAGCAAACTGATAGTGGATTTATAACGCATACTGTACACCTTTGTAACTGAGTATAGCGGGTAGGTTTTAAGTATAACAGCTACGTGGTTTTAACCGCGTTAGAGTCTCTTTAAAAGTATTGATTTTCTACAAACAAGAGTTCCTAATGATAGAAGATCAGATAGCTTTGAGGGTATATATTGTCACGATAATTGATTATTTTTTAATGAGTGCGATGGGCTTGCTGGCTAAAGGTGCACTGACTCAAGCGAGTCGCCCGGTCGACGTCATTTACCCGCGCGTGCGACCTACTTGAACCAAATTGCTGAGGTGTTCGATGTATCGAACAACTACCAACTACAAATTTTAACAAACCTTTTTACACCTTTAGAAGTCGAATTTTCAGAATTTTATTTAGTGCTCGCCTACGGCCTTAAAGGAACCCTCATGCGAAGTTTCAGATTCATAGCTTTTTATTTTTTAATAGCTGCGCCCCGCAGTTTCACCGGCATAACTCCCGATCCCGTCGGAATATCAAAATGAAAAGTAGCCTATAGCCTTCCTCGATAAATGGACTATCCAACACAAAAAATTATAATATTTTTTCAATTCGAACACTGGTTCGAAACTGCACTGGCACTGGTGGTTGTAGTTCCTGAGATTAGCGCGTTAAAACAAACAAACTCTTCAACTTTATAATATTAGCACCTTTTTTCTAATATATGTTATCACTTATTACGTGTCACGTTGTTTGTGCGCAATGAACTCCTAAACTACTTAACCGATTTTATCAAATTTGCACAATTTGCAAGATCGGAAGTTACGCGGGAGAAACCGCGGAGCGCAGCTAGTAGATTTTATAAATATAGATGATAAACACAGAGACAAAAAGACAAAATGTATTTATTCGGTTTGATTAATTTACATGAGATCTCAGTGAATCGTCTTTAAACTAAGGCAGAATGTGTGTCTTCAGAAAGCGCCCACTAATAAAAAGAAGACAAAAAAACTCGTGGGATTACACACCCTATACCTACCTACTACGTCAATTAATATTTATTGATTTCTATTAACCTAAGTACAATTCAAACAAACTTTAACATAAACTTCCATTTAAATTGATTAAACAAAAGCCTTCACAATAGAATGACGTAAACATTTTAGTTTTAAGTTGTTTTTAATAATAACCAGACTATTTCGAAACAACAATTAACAATTCTCATACATACCTAAACAACAACACAAAAGGTAAACCATTAGGATATCATTACACGTACCATTTTTTTTTACCAACCAACAAAACTGGCAGACCACATTGAAGGTAAAAAATAAATCACTACATAGTATAAAACAAAGTCGCTTTCTCTGTCCCTATATACCTATGTATGCTTAAATCTTTAAAACTACGCAACGGATTTTGATGCGGTTTTTTTAATAGATAGAGTGATTCAAGAGGAAGGTGTATGTATATGTATAATACATGCATAATATAGCCGTGCGAAGCCGGGACGGGTCGCTAGTAAAATATAAATATTGCAGGACATTCCACACATTGCCATCTAGCCCCAAGCAAACTAGTTTTGTGTTATGGGTGCTAGACAACGGATATACTACTTATATATTTTTCTTTCAGAAATATTATGCTTATAATACATAGAAACAACTACACTATAACAAATATCTAAGCTTGTCTGAGGTGGCGAGATGACTTGAACAAACAGTGATGGCAGGGCAATAAGCTTAAACATAATTAGAAAAATTTAATAATTTCTCCATTTTTTTTCTAGATTACAATGAAATTGATAGTATTTCGTGAAAGATAAGTATGGAAAATATTTATGCATTTAAATTTACGTATTTTATACTTTATTTATCAGCATCTGACGCCATTACACTTATTTTCAAGCAAGAACCTAACTAAACCTCCTGGCAATCAATATTTTTGTTCGAAGTTTTGCCATTATTCTTTTTGGCAGATTGGCAATCCGTCGCGCAAGATGGCGATCAGTAGAAAGGAGAAGAGAGGCCTTTGCCCTGCTGTGGCACAACATTAGCTCATAATAATAGTCCAAAAACAAGGCTTAGGAAGCATAAATACTCCAATACCCCTGTGGCGTGCCTGCGACGCACGATTATTTTTACGCGTTCGATTCCAGCTTTAAATGGGTATTATTTTTTGTAAAAAAAAAATGTTGTGGTCTTGGTGTTTCTGTATGCAATAAGTAAGTACAAAAAAACCTCATTCAGAAACATTTAAACCTTCGTTCGTTCGGGTTTTGTCACTTTCATCCTTTGACAGGTGTGCAAAAGTGACAAAACACAATTTAAAACTAACGAAGGCTTATTAAATTTAAATAAACGAGAAAAGAAATCTCACTAGTGCAGTTAACTGAACTAGTCAAACGAACTAGTGGGAATAAAATATATATGAATAAGGTTGAAAGTACCTAATCCATTCGCTTTCTGGTCACCATACCACAGGCCTACTTTTTTAGCTTGTGGATAGATGGCGCTTTTATCATTTAATTGAAATACTTACCTATTTGTAATTAGTTTGAAGTAACTTTAATTGATTGATTGATGATGATGAACAGCATGAAACAACGCTTCGAAGGGTTATATTATAAGTTAGCGCAAAGACAAGATTTCAGAACTCCCGCGGGATCTACCCGATCGAACCAGTGGGTAATATAAAGCCATTATACATTATACTATAAATGAATATGTAAAACGATATCAAACCATTCACAACCGACGAATTCCATTGCGTATAATAAAGTCAAGTAACAAAAGTTGTAAAACACAATCGCATTGCACGCGACGTGGATTGATGTGGGGTGAAGCGAGATGTATATATCTACCATTACACTCACACTTATAGAAATTACATATCATGTTTTTTAAAAATCAGTTTAATCCCTCCGTTTTAATGGTATTAAAATATGAGACAGTTGATGTGAAAATAACATATTTTGTATTTGTTTGTGTCTGGCTAAACTGCTACATCACGCCAGTTTTGCTATACATCTACACTCGTTTTTTGCCCGTGTTCCGATCGTGGAGTTCTACTGGTCGATCCATAGGTATTTTTTTGCCTGGGGTTCTATCATTCAGACCACAAGCATATACCAAACTATCCGTAGTCCTATCAATTAAAGGGCATGAGACCGATCGATCTAGAAGTCTTTGGGTGAGGTCTAAGTTCAGCAATGGACATCTGTGGCTGAAATGATGATGAAAAGACAATTATCAATTCGTGTTTTATTATATCTTAAAAGGTAATACCTTAATATCTTAATTTCAGGATTCATCTACCTTCACTCGCATCCCTCGAAGACCCTCGTTTTACGGTTTTTGAGTGACAAGCGTATAGATATTCTAGGAAAGCGTGCTACATGTTGGACTACGTCATCACTTACCATCGTGTTAGATAGTGGTCAAACGCTAACCTATAAATATAAAAAAATCCTGGATTGTACCTACAAATTTTTATACAAAATTGCTAAATACAACTTCTGTAAATGTGGTAGCGCTCCGAGAACGCTCGAATCCTCTTGTTTACGACAGTATCACGACTGTTTTCATAAAATAGTAGGTACACAGAACCGGCACCTGCGCGATTCAAATTATGTTCCTATTGTTAACTCTATCCAGGTAACTTTATAGCCACGATTCAATTAGAAATACACCTTTTTAATTTCAATATAATTACATTAGTTTCGGTGGTTTCGTAACAGGGAATCTTGTGCAGAACAGAGTTATGTGGATTATTAGTAGCGAGGAGTGACGTTTATTTAGAAGTAAGCCGATAAAAGAACAATTACAAAACAAAATATTTTTAGTGCGTAATTTGAGTAACTGCGTAACAATAAACTAAGTAGTTACTCAAATTTAAAATAATACATAAAGGTCTGAACTTCCCTTAGACCTGAATCCGTAAAGGTAAGTCGACAGAAATCAGTTGCCTGCGTCTGTCTTATCTTCTAGGGATGCGCAATACATGTGATGGTGGTAAAACGTGGACCTAGAATTTGTCAAAGAAAACTAAGAACCATGTTTCGTTAACCCAGGTACCTTCTGATTTGGGTAAATATACTTGAGTATTCCCACAAGAAGGCTTTTAATTAGAAACTTTTCTCTATTGATTTTGAAAATGTGTTTTCATCACTATCATCTTCATCACTACATAGTATAAAACAAAGTCACTTTTCGCCGTCCCTATGTCCCTATGTATGCTTAGATCTTTAAAACTACGCAACGGATTTTGATGCGGTTTTTTTAAATAGATAGAGTGATTAAAGAGGAAGGTTTTTGGACATAATACATGCATAATACAGCTGTGTGAAACCGGGGCGGGTCGCTAGTAATATATAAACTAAAAAGGAAGTTTTAGTACTAACTCTTTACAGCTCGAAATTAATAACACCCACAGAATCCTCTATAAATAACAATAAAAACTCAACAAGATAATTTTCGTAACAAAAAAGGCGAAGTTACGAGCAGACAATTACCTAGGTACTACAATTTTGTTTGATAAAGTTTAAGCTACATAAATAAAGAAGCAATGATTTATGTATCTTAGTCCAAGACGCGTAGCGAAATTACCAACTTTTCCGTGACAAAATTTCTAAAATTCTAAAGTGTTTCGCGTTGTCTAAGAACGGTTTAACTTAGTAACGCCTTAAATATAAATTTTCCGCGTGCCCGTACAGCTTCCGAATGAAGTTATGTCGTAGCTCAACAAGTTAGACTTAGATGTGAAAATTTACAGTTTTCATCATAACAAGTATAGGGTGGATACTTATTACTTATTTGAAAGCAATTTAAGTTGGCTGTATTGTTTTTGAGTTATGTTTACTCTATTTTATTTTATGGCAAGAGTCACTTGCTTACACTTGGTAAAGAAAAAAGACTACTGACGTCAAACATTGATGTTACCAGAAACAAAACAATATTGTTAGTCTTGACATTACCATTAAATAAACTAAAATTATAGCCTTTCACATAACAGCCATTAAGTTGGGTAAAGTTGGCAACTTTAAACTTAACTATCCACCTTTCGGAGTTGGTTGTATAAAACCTAGCACTTGTATCGATACAACTTGGTTAAACTTCTTCCTTGGCTTTCTAGCGAACAATTATTTACAGTTGGAATGTTCTCGCTGAAAAGATATATTATTTAAATCTTTACGTATAATTGTCTTAAACTCACATAAAATAAGTGAACTACAGAAACATAGTGCATAATGTCCTTGGTTCTTTCAAACGCTTCAAAACTTCATCTTAGTGTAAACGTTAGCCTACTATAACAGAGGGATTCTAATTCCTATAGACTATATTCCTTTTTAAACTGATATAAAAATTTATATAAAGACAGTCACTTATTTATAATTATTTTAGATCTCCCACCAAGAAATAATTACCTATAGCAAAAGAGTAACATCATTACAGTATCAAAGCACTCACAACACCACTTCAGGACGGCTTTATGCTTCAAAAGCTCGAACCAGAATGCCCCGTTTGTGACATATCTGAGCTTATACGCCCGTATTCATAAACAGTACTTAAGTTGCTCTTGGATAAGGGAACGTACTGCGCTAAATGCGGCTCTATGATCGGTCAATTTTGCTCTATTCACTCTACCGAATCAGCAGCGTCTTATTTTCGGCACTATGCGTTCGCGCGTACTATGAAATCTCATAGGGTTGATTGTGAATACTGGTGCTATACCCTTTGTCAGTATTTCCAGTGCTCTTAAAACAAATTCTGCTAACTTAAGGTGAAACCTGCGCGCTCTCCATACAAACGTAGTTTACTGTTTCCTCCCTGGATAATGATGACACTAGCACAAATATTTTTGTACCATAAAACCTATAACTGCCATGTCTATGCCCCTATGTTTTGGTTTATTTCATTTTTCATTATCATAGAAATTAAGATTTAAAAAATAAAAACAAAAAATAGGGGCATGGTCAATATAGTCATGGCAGTTGTAAGTTTTATGCACCAAAAATATTTGCTCTAGTGTCATTATCCAGGAAGAAAACAGTCGACTACGTTTGTAATAGTTTTTTATGGAAAGAGCCCCCGGTACCCTTTTCTCTTAATTATCAATACTACCGTTTTTACGGAATAAATATAAAATCTAAAAATAGATAATGCAAATCGACACAATTTGATTAATGTTTCTACTATAAACTTTTTCTAGGTTAACTCTGGACTGTACCAGCGTGTAACTGTACCTATACGAAGAGTTGTGATAGTATTCGTTATTGCCCCGCCTTAACAAAAGGTTAAGGCGGGGTAATAGGTGACGAGATCCCTTTTCAAATGAAAAGTTAAACGATTTTCACCATTGTATCTTTAGATCTTTGAGTAGTTCTGCATTTGGTGAAAACATGAAAGCATAAAATTTTCTTGTTAGATTTTTTTACCAGTTTTTTCGTTATATCGTAAAATTATAATGACTAGATTCAGGAAACTTTCTTGTTAAGATAGTAATTAAAATAATTGTTAAATAATAAATAAATTGAAAAATAATTAATTAATTTGTTTGTATGTTTAATCGTCTCAGTGTTTTGTAGTTGTACTATTTATATTATCTCTTTTACTTGATGCACCTTACCCTTAATCTTACATCAAATCCTCTCCATCTTACCTGGAAGAGACGGCTTTAGGCGGTAAGGCCGCCTATTGTGCCACTGTTTTATTTTTATAATTTAAATTAATTGACTTGTTGTTTTCTTTTTATGTAACTTGTGTGTGCAATAAAGCGTTCTATCTATCTATCTAAAATAATCTAGATTTTGATATGGTATTTTGTCAGTCATTGAAGTTTTTCATTCATGATAAATACAATTTGTTAAAATGTGGTTCTCGCGCGTAGCGTATCAAGCGGGTCATATTCTATTTCCAATTATTTGCATACAACCAGGCATATTGGCAATTGGCAAAGGCAAATCCCAAACACTAAGCGTTTTGTTTCGATATTCCAGGGAATGGAATCAGTTGCCTGAGTCTGTCCTTCCTTACGTATACAATTTAGAGATCTTCAAGTCGCAAGTGAATAGATATCTTCTAGGAAAATGTGCTACATTTTAGACTGCATCGGCACCTACCATCAGGCAGGTGTAATAACTATTACACATGTCATAGATAGTAAGTTTATTAGAGTTTAATACTTTTAAATAAATAAATATTGCAGGACATTCCACACATCGCCACCTAACCCCAAGCTAAGTAACTAGACTTGTGTTATCGGTGCTTTGTCCTGACTGACTGACTGACGGATCAACGCACAACCTAAACCGCTGATCGTAGACACCTGAAACTTGGAGGGTGTGTTCTTTGCATCACGTATGCATTCGATAAGAATTAATTTTCAGAAATTCTACCCCTTAGGGGGTGAAAAAGGGGGGCAAAGTTTGTATGGAACAACGTGATTCCTTGGTCCAATCTACTAATTCTACGCGGACGAAGTCGCGGGCATAGTTAGTATACTTATAATACATTGAAACAACCAGACCACAGACAAATATCTAAGCATAAGTATTTAGACGAGTATTCGTCTGAGGCGGGAATCGAACCCGCAACCCTGTGTTTGGCTATCCGGCATGGTGACCATTGTGCCAATTGGGTTGTCGTTATCAAACTATTGTTATCAAGGAGGTAGCTTTAAATAAGTACTGAGCTCGAATATACTTAAGGTGAAAAGGTACCGGTGCTCTCTGTATACAAACGTAGTCGACTGTTTCCTCCCTGGATAATGACACTATAGCAAATATTTTTGTTGCATAAAACCTATAACTGCTATAACTATGCCCTTATGTTTTGTTTTTTCTTTTTTAACTCTTAATTTCTATTATAATTAGAATATGAAAAAACTATGTCTTGTTTTTTTTTTTCATTTTCTAATTAGCATAGAAATTAAGATTTAAAAACCAAAAAAATTAAAAAAGGGACACCAGTATGGAACGAAATTCCTTTCGATTAATTAGTGAAGGAATTGTAACATTTTTTTTTGTAAATTATCGTCGCGACACCACGCTGTTTAATGCGAAATAGAAAGACGAAACGAAAATAACTGACTCGCTTTCTATGCAAAAAGTGTCGTTACAACTTATTGTCTTAATTTTTTCCGTCTAGCCCCCTTCCGCAACGCGCGATAAGGAACTTTCGTTCCAAAAACAAAACAGCAGTTATAAGTTTTATGCAACAAAAATATTTGCTCGAGTGTCATTATCCAGGGAGGAAACAGTCGACTACGTTTCTATGGAGAGCGCGCTCGGTACCCTTTCCTCTTAATGTGGCATACCGCAGTGGGGTAAAAACGAAAGTCATCCAGATTAGCACAGCCTGGATGTAGTAGTGGATTGACCTCTCGATCGTGTACAGGGTGACGGCGTGAATTGGCCGCAGCCTACGCAGTGTGAATCCATGTTCCGTATTAGGCGGTACAAGGGTTCCTTTGTTCGTAAGTTTGGTCTAGCCATAGTGGAAGGTTTCAGTAGAACAACTTTGTTATTCGAAATACTATGACATTGTTTATAAGGTTTATTTTTAACTAGCGACCCGTCCCGGCTTCGCACGGCTATATTATGCATGTATCACTACATAGTATTAAATAAAGTCACCTTTCGCCGTCCCTATTTCCCTTTGTACGCTTAGATCTTAAAAACTACTCAACGGATTTTGATGCGGTTTTTTTTATTAGATAGAGCGATTTAAGAGGAAGGTAAATTTATATATATAATACATGCATAATATAGTCGTGCGAAGCCGGAGCGGGTCGCTAGTTATACATATAAACCTTTCTCTTGAATAAATCTATCTATATAAAAAAATCGCATCAAAATATCCGTTGCGTAGTTTTAAAGATTTAAGCATACATAGGTATATAGGGAAAGAGAAATCGACTTTGTTTTATACTATGTAGTGACTGTATGTATGTATAGCCATTTTTATAATGTTGTCGAAAATATTTCAAATAAAAAGATGTGCCTCGTTGCCTAAATACTGTAACTGATATTACTTTGTTTGGTTATATTTCGAAGGATTTATTTTTAAAACATATTGTTGTTGTGTTTTCTATCTTGCATTTTATTAATTACTCCCAGGACCATCATGAAATTGAATGAAGTTATGTTATAAGTAAGTTATGAAAATAGCTTTTATTTTATTTTTTGAAAATAGAAAGGGGTGAAAGTAGAGACCTAATTAAAAAATAAAACAAATGTTTAATTTAAACATATTCGTTAATGTTGATAATAAATAAATAAATAAATAAATATTTCAGGACATATTACACATCGCCATCCAGCCCCAAGCTAAGCAACTTAATGCTTGTGTTATGGGTGCCGGATAACGGATAAACTACTTATAGGTATACTTACTTTTTTTTTTTTTTGTAAATATATACATATTATACATATAGGAAACACCCAGAACCAGAAACAAGAATTTATGGTCAGCATAAATACTTGTTCCCGGCGGGAATCGAACCCGCAACCTTCTGCGTCGCAGTCGGGTGTTCGCCCGACGCGCCACAGAGGTCGTCGATACAATAATACAAACTTGATGTAAAATTATACCTACATAAATACCAACCCACACATAAAACTCTATACCTTTATTCTTTACTAATTAAAATTTACTTAGAAGCACTACTAGAACATTGAACCAGAATCTAGCTAAAGAGAGCCCGCGAGATTGAAACACAAATAAAAGGGTAATTATTATAAAAACTTAAACTTAGAGAGAACAGGGATAGGGCTGTATTATACAAAGAGAATCCCCCTGAAAATAGGTCTGATCATTAAGGCTGCTTATGCTGCCAAACGCAACGCGCCAGAAATACCCGTCGCTTACAACTAATATTGTTGATTGTAACGAATGTGTTTTGTTTTTCTCAAAAGTGCTGAGATGGAATTGTAGGTGAAATTTTTACCGATATTTTGGGGTAATTTCGAGGCGAAAATTCTTAGTCATTTCAAAGCTAGATTAGTTTTAATTCTTAATTTTAGGATAGCTTCAAAACTATAGGAAATGTTTGGCTCAAAATCACACCAAAATGTCGGTAAAAATCTCACCTACAATTCCATCTCAGCACTTTTGAGAAAAACAAAACACATTCGTAACAATCAACAATTTTCACCAACGAAGGCGACCGGTGCCAATAGTAACTATTTAGTAGGCTGTGTACCAAGGTCGTTGGCGTATGGACCCCCCTTAAGGAACATGGATAAACAAAGTTCTCCTTCTGTCTAACAGTCATACTGTGCCATATCACCCGGGAAATATACGGAGAATGTTCAACGGATCGCCGTGAATTCCTCTAAGACGCCAGTCCGGAGTTTCCGGGCACCATGAGTTTACTATTCATAACTATAATAGTACGGGATCTCTTTGAAAACGACCTTCATCGAGCTTTTTATTGGATGAAAAGTATTTTATATTAAATTTAATAGGTTAATAAATAAATTACAAATATGTTGCCTAAAAAAATTCAGTCCAGAATGATGAATTTATTTTTATTTTTTTTGTTTTTAGACTTTTTACTGGTTTGGTCAATAGACAAATTCCGTAGCAATTAAATACATGATCTTTATTTTATCTTAGCTTTAATTCATTATCCAGACTATTGGAAATGACTAGTATCGATTTACCTGCCTACCAAAGAGTTGTGACGGGAAAAAATAGTCAACCTAACGTTTGCATATTCTATAGGCTTCATACTTTTAATTGGTATGGAATTTGTCTCTTAAACAAACCAGTGAAAGGTTTAAAAAAATTCTTAACATAAATTTTTCAGACAAACCATTTGCAATATATTTTTTGACCTATTTAATTTGATATAAAATCATCCATTAAACAACTCGATGAAGGTCGTTCTTAAAGGGATCTCCGGCTATAATGAAAACGTTCCTTATACCGTTTAAACACTACGATATAGTGTGTCTGGAGCAGTATATAATTAAAAACTCAGAATTTCGTAAATAAACTTTTCGACATAAATCTCGAGCTGAAGGCCTATTCCCGTAAATAACATTGTTCAAATTACATTTCAATATCATTTCGATTGCATTTCAATCACAAATAATACCCTCAAAGTAGCTCAAAATACCAAAGTTAGCTTTGTGTAAAAAAAACTGACTTTAAAAGATACCCTTTTGCAATCGAAATGCAATAGGAATGATATTGACATGTAATTGAAACAATGTTATTTACGGGAATAGGCCTTCAGGAGTACCTACACAGCGGTCATTAAATAAAATATTGCAGGACAACCCACACAGCGACAACTAGCCCTAAAATAAGCAGAAGCCTAGTTAGGCCACATGATTTTACTCATATGGTTAGGTTTCATGGTTCTTGATTCTAAATGCTCTAAA
Organism: Idaea aversata; assembly: GCA_907269075.1. NCBI lineage: Eukaryota > Metazoa > Arthropoda > Insecta > Lepidoptera > Geometridae > Idaea > Idaea aversata. The sequence continues at coordinate 7,229,840 of OU026100.1, forward strand.
TGGAAGCTTTTGCTATTTATTAAGAAGTAGTCTTATGTCGGGCTCTATAGTTTTCTATTCCATAATTAAGCGACGCCAGTATTCTCAAAATCTGTAAGTATCATATTTAAAAAAAACCTAAAAAACGTTTTCTCGCTGCTAATCTGGTATTAGTTATCTTATTGTAAATGCAGATATTTGTTTTTAGCTATTTAGGTAGCCGCCGAAAATGTAATCATAGGTATTAAACTGTTATACGTAGAGAAAGCTAAAAAGCCTAAAATCATATTTCCAGTTAGTACCGATGTACCGCTATAGATCTTAGTAAATCACAAGCAAATCAATCAAAATATTTGCCATCCTCTTGCCAAATACAGTTGCCGAGACCCTTTGATCATGTCGCCTTGATCACTTCGATTTCTGGACAGCCATTTAATTAGGTTTGACCAAAGTGTTTAGAAATCTACTTGAGAATTTAGACTCTATCACGAGTAAGTAGGGCTCAAAATTGTACGTTTATTTTTACAAAAGCAGATACCTGAAACCGTAGATACCTACTTGCTTTTGCCGTTCCTTTGACAAAACGCTAATCGGTTTTAGATCTAGTGTTGCTTGGTTTTGTTGCGACTTGACTTGTACTAAATGTCTGTGGTTTCGTAGTTTCGCTTTTAGCAGATTTGTTTTAGTAGGAACTTAACTTACCTATTTCAATCAATTTTGTTTTTTTTGTATGTTACTAACAAGATTTTCATACTGACTTGATATTACTACTCGTAATAAAAGAAAGTCAATTAACAATGTCTCGGAGGTATAATTTAAAACCCCGAGGTTTTTAAATATTTTTTTATCATATTTACTTTGATTAAATATTATAATTGAAACAATACAAAAATTAGGACCAACAATTTTCGTTTTTATCTTAAAATTGACATTTATTTTTTAGGCTTCGTTTTGGAAGTGTTTATTTCACGCTTATTAAATTCATTGTCAAGGGAATAACCGACAAACATGGTGGATTGTAAACAAGATTTAGGACCTATACCTATACTTCGAGAGCTCGTATGGAGTATTCAGTAGACAAACCACATTTCTGTAGAATGCAGTTAACACGTAATACAGGCGGAGACCGCACGGAATTGACTTGGTTCACTTCATTGCATTACGCACTGTGCTTGCCACCGGTAAGCTAGTGGAATTGAACGAAAATGTAATCGTATTTTACATGGATAACTGTTTTAGTATTTGGAGAAAGTCTAGTTGCGAGTACCTACCAAACGACGCAACACGCAGTAACGTTGCGTGGTGAGATTACACAACAAAATCCATTTATTTTGGAAACCAACATTTCAATCTCACTTCAACGTGAGCTTTTAGTAAAACACTCAAGATGTGTGCATCCTAAATAATTAATGAGTATGGGCGTATGTGTCATGGATTCCACTATTAAAGACATGGTGATTCTTCTATAATACATGTACAGGTTTAAATATTCAGTGTAAGTGCGGTGTTTAACTCTAAAACCACGGAAAAGGGAGTTTATTGCCGTCATGCCAAGTTCTGGTTTCGGTAAAGCCTCGGCGTGTTTTGCCACCTGGGTCTCTGAAGTATTAGGTAGGTATACTTAGTAATTTTCTAGGTGACCGGTGGCTATATTTTATGTTTTTGTTGGTAAAGTAGACATATATTTTCATAGCCTCTTTGCCTCAAATGTAGGGTATGGAACGGACTTCCTTTCATAAAACAGGCTTTGATGCGGGCGTGTCGTATTTGGAATATGTTTTATGTAGCACAAACAGTGCTAGGTATATTGTCGAATTTGTAATTATTTGTATAAAAATAGGTAATTTCTTCAAGACATATTTTAAATCTTATTTTATGTTATATTATTTTGCGGTCACGTAAAGCGCTTATTGGATTTTCTTCTCTGCTTCAAGTTCCATTTTAATGGAAACGTCTCAAACATCAAAACACCTTAATCATTATTCCTTGAATAGGTGCAAGTAATAAGAAAACTCTGACTTATTTTATAAAAATAATTTTTTATCACAGTTGCTCATAAAGTGGATCTTATTAAACCGCTTTTGGGCTCATAATGCAACGTATTATACACGCGTGCGATAAAAAAAAATCCAACTAGTGCTAAAATAATACGTCATCCCGATATGTCAAATACGAATCTTACTGCTAATGACATATAGTAGATGAAACATTCTTAAGGACATCGTTCAAATCGTACCCAAAACTTAAGGTGCCGGCCAGAAAAAAAAATGTTTCTATCTTGTAGAGAATAACATTTTAAACAATGTTTACTAAGGCAACAAGGAGCTACGATCAACCATCGTTGAGTTATTTTACATTGAAAACCGAAAAAAATGCATTTTGTTGAGATCCGTTTGACCACTTTTAAGATATTACTACAGAAAAAATATAAAAATAAGTAGTAAATGGATAAGCTTTGTCTGTTTTTATTATATTTATATAAATTGGTATATCCAATAACCCTTTCAGAAGTTTTAGTGGGATCTTAAAAGTGGTCAAACGGATCTCTATAAAATGCATTTTTTGGGTTTTCAATGTAAAATAACTCAACGATTTTTGATCGTAGCTCTTTGTTGCCTTAGTAAACATTGTTTAAAATAGTATTCTCTACAAGATAGAAACAATTTTTATTACTGGCCGGCATTTTTTTTTTGTGGGTATTTTTTGTTAGAAACATGAATGATCTCCTTTATCTGGGTTATACTGTTTTGATGTATAGAAAAAGGTACCATCCAAAGAGTTTTTAAGCCTTGCTGGCTTAAAACTCTTTGTTGGTACCTTTTTTCTTCTTTTCAAAAGGTTGTCTCTAAAGTCTGATAACGAACGATAATATTACGTGATGACGTCTTTAAAAATAATTAAAAATTGAGTTTTGTTTTTATTATGATTTTTCTTTAGTTACTTATATGTATTTTTTCCTTACCATTATAGGTATTCTGTTTTTAACCGCCGACGCAAAAACAAATGAAAAAAACCCTAAAAAAATATTGTATGTCAGACGCTGTATATATAGGTTAAAAGTTTTTTGCCTAGCCTTTCGGAAGTGTAATTAACAAAAAATAGTAAACATAACCTAAAATTCTTAAAAACTTTTTATTATTAAAATTTTAACTTTTATTTTATTTTATTTGCAACTGTGATAAAAAACGTCGTACGATACACGTGTGAATTGATCATTCCATCTCGGCTTTTGCCACGCTCGCGTTCCGCTCGCGCGTCATAAACCGCCTCTATGGAATGATCAACTTTCCACACTTGTATCGCAATGTACTAATATTTAAGACCTATTCGCGACTACGTTGGCGATAAGATGGCGTATAAGATGGCGATACGTTGGCGATAAGAAATAATTTTGTAAACTACGTCTACAAAATTATTTCTTATCGGATGCCTACGTCATACAAAGAACACACCCACCAAGTTTCAGGTCTCAACGATCAGCGGTTTAGGCTGTGCGTTAATCCGCCAGTCATTCGTTCAGGACAAAGCATTTTATATCTTTAAATAGATATTTATCGATCGATCGATATATATAGAGTGAAGTTATTATACTCATTATAAGATTGAATACCCAAAGTAACAGTCGTAATCTAATTAAGATAAAATCACAGGAGCCCTATTTTTGAATCGTTCGCCCCACGTCGAGCGCTCGATTTCTACTGATATTCGTTCGACATTCGAAATTCGCTATTTTTGAATCGCTCGAGTGTAACGAGTAGTCTCCACCACTCGTCGCTGACAGGCGAGTGGTAGAATAAACGTTGAACAATCATTGTCAAACATTCGGAAACGATCTTGAAAAATATTTATATCTTTTGGGATTATTTCGAATTGTCATCGGTAATTACCGGTTGTTCAATTTTCTGCATAAAACGAATAAAAATTGTAATTTTATATATCGACGACGAACGATTCAAAAATACAGAAAAATGGTGTCATGAGACTTGGAAGTCGAGCGTGACTTGTAGGCGTATACGACGAAGATATGTCACACGAGCGATTCAAAAATAGAGCCCCAGGTCTGTGGCCAACTGCTAAAAATAGGTACCTACATAATTGGGTCGGCTTATCACTCGTCAGTTTCCCTAATTAGCCAGTTTCAAGAACTCGTCAGCTTCCTTATTCGTCAATTGAATGGACATGACTTTAATTGCTCTATTTCAAATAATACCTTCAAATATTTGTATTTGTGATCATGCTCACAAACGTCAAGATACGTTTGTGAGCATGATCACAAATAAAAACCCATGTGTTTCTCCCTTCTTTTAGTGGGCGCGTTTTGAAGGAATACGTCCTAGCTTAGTTTTAAAGACGTTTCAATGTAATTTCAGGCAAATTGTATGATTTCAAATAAATAAAGTATCTTGACTTTTGTTTGACTTTACCATGAGTTTTTTAAAATCGTCTGTTTCTCTAATTCGCCAGTTTCGTTAACTCGTCAGTTTCCTTATGTAATTCGTCAAGTTTCATTAATTGGGCAGTTATAATACAGTTTGAGTAAGTAGATACAACGAGTTTTATTAATTTTCCTCAACGATCTAAAATCATTTAAATTGCACAAGTATGAAAAGTCTTCTTCCTCGTAATATTCAACAAGAATATTCTCTCCTATATTGTATTTACCCAAAGATATTAAAACCTCAACTACGTACTTTCAACGTAACGAACTTATGTAGATTATCCCCGATGAGACTCTAATAAATGATTCCCGAAAGGCGCTAAGGAAAAATGTATTTTATCTCAACATGTTAGATTATATTTTACTTTCTTCCATTTTTCTATTCTGACTTCTTTGTAAAGCCACGCATCCTCAGGAGACTGTCCCTATTTAGTTTCGTCCTTTCTGCAGATAAGTTTATGGTTCGTAAATTTATATTTTTTTATAGTAAACTTTAACAGTTACTTACAGAAAAAACAATAAATTCTATGGCTTTAGAAAAGTAATAAAACCCAGGGGAACGCATTTAGGAGATTTATCTGATTAGGCGTTTTCTAAGCACAAACCGCGGCTTTGATTTTGTATTAGGTATACGTACCCACTTGTATGTACAAAATGCATAACATACCGGCAATGGTATTTAAGATAAAATCGAAAAATTATATACTTTACAAATTTTACTCTTTGGTCAGGCATTTTTTTTTCAAGCCAGTCACTGATTCTTGTTTTTAAATAAGTTTCATTCGTAAAAATACAACAACAACAATAAAGGATAAAACATAACCCTCCTTTTTGACTTCGCCGTAGTCGGGTAAAAACTATAGACAAATTAAGTGTAGATTTGACAAAAAGTGACGCTAAGCAAAAACCTCATTACGATCTGTAATAAACGAGTAGATTTATCTATGGATTTTGACTGAAAAAAAAGAAAAATCTGGAGAACTCTATAATACATTGAAACAATTGTTTACAAACTCCTGGTCCTCATGCAGCAAAATTGCGAAATCAGTTAGTTAAAGTTGAGTTTCAAATTTTGTCAAAAATGTATCGACATTGCACAAGTCGAGATTTAGCAATTTTGGTGCTAGTAGTGACCCTAGACAGAGCTGTTTCAAATTTAACGCATTTAGTTAGTAAAAATAAAAAACAAAATTAAATGTTCAGGGCACTAATCTCTCACGCTTACATATAACTTCCCACGGGCTCACCTAAACACCTTTTATTATGGAAGTTCCTGCAAGTCACCGCAGAAAACTCTCATCTCCCCAAGAACCACCCTAAACTGACATAAGTGAGTAAAACTCGTACATGATAGAATAGCCTAATCTTCGCCGTCCCTATCCGAAACTGTCGTTAATAAAACTCCACGGGAACTTATCTCTCGAGGGAGAGATAAAAATATATTCTTCCAAAAAACAAACCTTTGCTAGAACCGTGGAATTTTTGCAGAATCACGCGCGACGCTACCACAATGTCAGTGTTGCCGACTTTATGCACGATAAATGATACGCTTCGAGGCACTTATCGCCCTCGTAATGCCGTAATGCCGTAATGTTGAGATTTATCGTGCTCAAACTCTTAAACATGAGCATTCAACAGAATCCTTATTAAAAACAAAGTAATCACAACTTTGGTTGAAAAAAAATACTACATTGAACTTTCCTATTTTATCTTTATGTATCTACGTTTCAAGTAAGTAAGGCACCACGTAGATTCATATTACCGATCTTAAACTTACTTAAGGAATGTTAAAAATCACCTTCAAATGCCTCTCGTCTGATTTACCTAAAGTGCTGATTACAAAACGCATTTAGGTTACTTATATAGCAACAAACTAAGTACCTACACCGTAGCAAAAATATTACAAAAACAAATCTACTTTTGTTCTTATGTTTTTTCTCAAGAATCACTCTAGGTGTAGAAGACGACGGGCATTTAATTTAACCCTTAAATTGTCACCCATTGATTCCTTAGGTTCAATTACTATTGAGGTTTGGTTTTGGGTACTAATAGGGGTAGAAAAGAAAAATATTTTAAAAATTTAAAAAATATATTTATTTTTATACGAGTTTTCAGATGTCACATTAAACGGACATTGCCAAAAATCCGTTAGATAATGGATGTCACAAAAAAAGGACAGTGCCAATTAAAGTTATAAAAACTTTTTTCCAATAGTACCAAAATACTAAATGAAAAGCTATAAAATTTAAATTGTAAACACAATAACAAACATTGAGATCATCAGATCAGACATTAAACATTCAGTTTTCAGGGTTAACAAACATAATAAGCAACTTTCTAGTATATAGTTTATGACAAACTTTGTTTTTAACTACAAAATAATAAAAAATAATCATTTAAAACTTAAACAATTGAGATCAAATTACAATTAGGAACTTTGCACAATAATTAGACTTATTATTGGTAGATATAATAAATATTTATCTTCCAAAAATAACAACATAATAGCCAACCTGATATTGGTATCGACGGTACCAGTGTACTTTCTTTTAAATTTAAGTGTAACGGTTTCATTTTACGCTTCCTAGGTGGATTTGGTTTTGGTAAGGGCATAGGTGATGTTTCTGCAACTGCTGCTCGTCTTGTTCGACGTATTACTTTCCGTATCAAAAAAGATGTGGCAGAACTTGTAGACGGTGTCGGAACAGACATGGGAGGTGATGTTTCCGGTATATAACACTATGTCTGATCAGTTGATTTAGATGTGGATGGTGCAGATTCAACTAACACAACTGGTGGTGGTCGCTCCGATACAATTGTAATCATCCAAATAATCTTCATGATCACTAAGGTCTTGTAATAAGTCGTACTATCCTGGAGACATTTCTCTAATCGGAGATAAGGTGATACTGTCAAAAAACGCACGTGCTGCAATTTTTCCTTGAATGTCATCATCCGACTCAACATAAGACTCTTCCGAATCATCTGGCGTTAGTAGCGCAAGGATTTTCTTTGATCTCCAGAACATTTTACTGCAAGAAAAAAAAAAGTTGTATATTTTTTGTTATAAATATTATGTATGGTATTTGGCAATGTCCTTTACATGTGACATCCATAAGTACGTGTCATAGCTAGTACTTATTGGCAACGTCCGTTATATGGGACAAACAAATCTTACACTACATTTCATTCTAATTGGCAAAGTCCGTTTTATAGGACATTATGAATTTTATTCAATTTAAGTACATAAAATAATAAAATTGTTGAAATAAATTACGTTTGTTTACTCATGCAATAATAATTTAACGAATTATATAAGTAAAATGATAAAAATACGAGAAATACTCACTTTTTCAATATTCCAAATCTGATGCGTCAAAAATCCGCCCGTTGCACTTTTTGAAATTGTAATACTGAATGACCAAGGTCACTTATGCGAATTAAATGCGCAAAATAGACAGAGATAATATCTTATTCAACACATTAACGCACACGCACGCTATCTTACATCTTCATTCCTTTACCTGTGTGCGGGTTTTTACTTTGTCACATAAAACGGACAGAAACAATTTAAGGGTTAAAAAGGTCTCTCCATAACCAAAGATCAATATATAACCCATTTTTAAGAACACCCCGAAACCCACGAAAATTATACCAACAAATGAATATAGGCTTTAAATTGAGTGAAACACATGCTCTTTCCTGCCTGATGAATTAGAGCCTGTTATAAAATTACCCTCACTCATCTCCATTTTCCACATAAGTCCCGGACAGTATAAATAAACTAGGTAGCTTTTACCCGTGGATTCAACCGGGTGACTACATAAAACTGAAATTCGACAAACCCTTATTCGACAAGACTTTACTTCGAAATTATCGAACTCAGATTATGTCTTAATTTCGACAATACTTACACAACAAAGTATCTTCGATACTACTAAGCTTCGTAGAGGTATTTCTTCGACATGACTTAAATAAAAATCTTAAAAAAATTAAAACGTATATATACGTTTGTTAAATAAGCCTGAATCAACGCCAGGATAAAAAGTAAGTATCCTATTCCGTAGTACTATCTACCCCTATGCAAATTTTTATACAAAGCGGTTAAGCCGTTTGACTAGGAACAAACAGGCTTTTGAATACACATTTCTCGCTTCACCATAGCGGTGCTCTTTACCGACTAAGCAACAAGGAGAACAATTCATTGTGATGATTTTTTTTTAGGGGGACACTTATTGCTTTTTCTAAAATTCCCTAAGTTTTAACACTTTGAGTGAGAATATTATTATTTAAATTTTTTGGGAATATCTCTATGATTGTTTCCATCACAGTACATTAAATAGAAAGGGACAAAAGGTCGAACAATGTCCATGTTATCACGGTCCGAGTTTTGGTGGGAATCGTCACAATTAAGTACCATGTCAGACATTAATAAGGCTTATCTTTTGCTCATATGGCTCATGAATCAATTAGATCCGGTCGCTGGGTTTCATTTGAAAACGGGTCACAGATTTTTCCATCGACCGATGATAGAGAATCGACTAGATGGACAGACGACGCAGAGGGTATGATAATGGTACTGATCTGGTACTGTTCATCGTCGTTATATCATCATCATCATCATATTATGATTATGATGATGATGTAGAACTTGGACTGATGAACTTGGACTGTAATTCTTATTCAAAATGTGTGCACCTCATTGGGACTTCATATTTTATTCAGAACTGGTTTTGATATTGAGTCTAAATTATTATCAAATACTACGGTCTACACTGGTGTGAAATTATAAAATTCGTAAGTTAACACAAATGTGAGTTTCATCATTCAAAAAAGTTTGGAAGAAAACAAGATATTGCCGTAACTTTAGATTGCGTTGATTTTTATTGCAGAGAGGCACAGAGATGAGCACTTAGAAGAACATATCCGAAATGGTGTATACTTTTACATACAAATTGCTGCCTGTGTAGGTAGGAACACTTATCAATGTTGAAGGACTTAAAAGTCCTCCTTGAGTTGAAAGATATTAATCACAAATAAAAGTTTACTAACTAGAAAAATTATAATATTATAGAAAAACTATTTTTGTTATCATAATATGTAAAAAAATAATCAGAAGCCCATGAGTTGCTTATTTCCTCTTTGGTGAGCGCATTCTCAAGATACATATCCTTACTAAGTTTTTACGACGATTCAATGTGATGTTTTCAACTAGATAAGGAATTGAAGTGAAAATACTGACTTTGATTGTAACTACTGCTCTAATAGCTCGCCCACCGTTCGCATAATATTTACATGTAGAAGTTGTCTTCTTTTTTATCGTCTAAAAAATGGTTGGCAACACCGACCACCGAGTAGTCTGTGGTCCGTTTTCACCCTTAGACAGAGACCCGGTCTTTGTGAACTGGCAAGATACAGAGAGGCGGTCATACGGAAAACTCGAGTAAAGTGGTTTGGGAAAAGGTTTTTACAATTTATAAAACTGTATCAGCTGTCGAGTTTTGTAAATTGAATGTGTCTGCTTTATTTAACACTCCGACCAATTGAGAAACGTGAAAGGATGTAAGTAAATAAATTTGATATCCAACCGCCCCCAATACGTTTAAGTAGGTACTTTAGGTCGTAATACTTATTAAGCTTTCACCAGTGACATCGTCCGCGTATTGGTTGAATTTTCCAAAGTTCTTTCTTACCTGATGCCCATATCATAATAGCTATCTGAGTGCCAAATTTTGGGCCTATCCGTTTATTGACTTGAGCTGTGGGTTGATATAATTATCAGTCAGTCACGACTTTTATATTTATCGATTATTACGATTACATTTCGTTCATAATAGAAATAAAGGCGATCCTATTAACTTTTATTAAAAAAATTGGTTTGAGGTTTCGGCTGCGACTCGTTAACAAACATAGGCCTAAATTGTAAGCGGACTTGTTCCGATACGTATACAGGAAAAGTATTTTTGTAGTGCACATTTTTTTTCTGCTGAATATATGTCGGCAGTGGAGTACATTTACGCAAAAAAATAAATGAAAAAAAAAACCAGAACTTAATGTGAAAAACTTCCTGCAATTTCAAAATTATTGGGTATCTCAGTATTGATACACACAGTGACACGTAGGTACCTACCTTCATTTAGAGCGCGCTATTAAACTAGCAAGCCTTAGTATTGTGTCCATGGACTTCGTCGTTTTGTTAGAAACACTTAAATGGTTATAGCTCTGAGAGTTTTTGAGTTAGCTCCAAAATAAAAAAAATAGTATTTTTTATTTTAATGTGCTTAAAACATACCGAAATTTGTGCACTACAAAAATACTTTTCCTATATAGGCTGAAGTCACAAAAGGACTTCAGTCGTCGGGTCGGGTCTAAAAAGTTCTTGTTCCAATGCCTTCAATTTCTTCCTTCACTCGCGTCCTTCGAACGCTTATTCGGGGATTTTTAAGTCACAAGTGTTTAGGTATCGTCTAGGTAGGCGTGCCACATCTTAGACCGCATCATGTGAGATGATGGTTAAGCCATTAAAAAACGTAAATCGCAAAGTATGACACGCCATAGGTTCAATTAAATTCTTAAACCATTGGTAAAGTTTTAACATCTCATTTTCAACATCACTACATGGTATAAAACAAAGACGCTTTTTCTGTCTCTATATCCCTTTGTATGCTTAGATCTTTAAAACTAAGCAACGGATTTTGATGCGGTTTTTTATAATAGATAGAGTGTTTCAAGAGGAAGGTTTATATGTATAATACATACATAATATAGCCGTGCAAAGCCGGGGCGGGTCGCTAGTTAATTTATAAATGAAAAATAAAATCACCGTAATATGTAAATATACCTAAAAACCTTTTTAAACACTTCAGTAAATACGAAATCGCGTACTTAATAAAAAGCATCCCCAAGGCCCTGTGTTAGTTGATGTGTATCAAGATTCCGCCTTAAAAGCCTTTTAAACAAGTGAAACTCAATATTAAACTAGTATGCGAAGCTCTCCAAGCATTAGTAGCGGCAAATTGTAGCGACAGCAAAAGAATAACATCTTATCTTTGCAAAAAGGCAAAAACTTTATGAACGTTTTCCGACATTTTTGAAATTACGCTTGCGGAAATCATACAGCTTTTTGTTTTAACTGTACTTCTGTTTATTTTGTTTCTTTTTTCACAAATTTCTAGAAATGTTTTTTGTCGTTTGTACCTTCGGTGTTGCAGTAGTTTTGTAACAAACAGAGACATGAACTATTATTATTTAAGGACTTAACGTTCTATTTATTTTGAATCATATTGTTTTGTGAAACATTGATTTCAATTTAAAACTATAGAGTTTTCTTTACTTCTTTGGAAATAAATATTATTATGTAACCAACGAGCATTTAAGAGGAAAGGGTACCGGAGGCTCTCTCATATACAAACGTAGTCGACTGTATCCTCCGTGGATAATGACACTAGAGCAAATATTTTTGTTGCATAAAACTTATAACTGCCATGACCATACCCCTATGTTTTTTTATTAAATCTTAATTTCTATGATAATTAGAAAATGAAAAAAAAAACCAAAACATAGGGGCTTAGTCATGGCAGTTTTAGGTTTTATGGCACAAAAATATTTGTGCTAGTGTGATTATCCAGAGAGGAAACTAAACAGTCGACTACGTTTGTATTGAGAGAGCTCCGGTACCCTTTCACCTTAAGACCAATGGTATCAAAAATCCCTACTAATATTATAAATGCAAAATAAACTCTGTCTGTGTGTCTACTACGTTGTCGCACCTAAATCGCTAAACCAATTTTGATAAAATGAAACCTTTAAAAAGGACAAAGGCTATTTTTTCTCCAAACCCAGATCCCAGACTTACGCCGGTAAAACTAAGTGATCTACGTACCACCATACATAGGCCGGTGCAACCACAAAAGAAGGACGTTTGGAGGTACTTAATGGTATGTACAATTGTACACTTCAAAGGGACGATCTTCCACCGGGCAGGTGTTATACCTGGTAGGCCACGGCCCGACGAGTTTCGTTGGAACTTGTTTATGAGCTTATCTTTAGTAAAACTTTGCTTGCGCGATCTAGGATCCACGATCGGCTTAGTGGCGCCATCTGTTGGTGGCGAGTTGAAGCGTCGCTACAGACGGATCGGAAAAGTTATAGTTCTACTGCTGACTCCTTACCTTCACTCACATCCCTCGGAGGCCACCGTTTGTTGGGTCTTTGAGTCACGAGCGTATAGGTATCTTCTAGGAAATTGTGCTACATCTTAGACCGCATCGTAACTTAACATCGTGTGAGATAGCGGTCAAATGCTGATCTTCTCATCACCATCCGTAATTGATGCGGCTTACTTTTGACTTTTACGGGAGCGACTGCCGTCTGACCCCCCAACCTCAGAGAGGAAAAGTCAGCGCCAGAGCCTCGTCCGTCTCTCAGCAGGTGCACCAGCTTGCAGGTGAGGTTGACTTGGGCCCAAAGATCTTAGCGGGCCCCATACACACCCACCCACACTCAAATGCTGATCTTCTATACATATAAAATGCTTTGTCCTGAATGACTGACTGACTAACGGATCAACGCACAGCCTAAACCGCTGATCGTAGAGACCTGAAACTTGGTGGGTGTGTTCTTTGTATTACGTAGGCATCCGAGGATGCCTCCGTAACATGAAAGGATTTTCCGAAACTCTAACTCCAAGGTGGTGAAAAAGGGGGGCAAAGTTTGTATGGGACAACGCCATTCCTTGGTCCATTTTCGACTTCTACGCGGACGAAGTCGAGGGCAAAAGGAAATCATCATATTAGCCACAGGACGTTCACTGTTGAGCATAGACTTACAGAGCGATCGGTCGCATGCTGTCTGCATCCAACGACTTCCCTCGCCCGCGCTGCGCTTTCCGGTATGTGTTCTCCAATCTAGGATTTTTAGGCCTCAACGGCCATCAGTTCTAAGAATATGGGCTGTAACTTTAGTTCGCCTAAGAATCTCCTTATTTACTGCCCTCCTCATTTACACCGATTACTGCCCTCTCCATAGCACGCAGAGCGACTATGAGCTTTTTTATGAGGCCCATGGCAATGGTAAAAGACCACGTTTCTGAGCGATAAGTCATCAGTGGTCATTAAATGCTGATAATGCTTAAAAAATAAAATCAACTTGTAATATTATTATAATCAGAAGTAAAAAAGGAATCATTTGTCACCAAAGCTGTCGGAAGGGACTAATGCCTACAAAGGGCAGACACGATGGGTTACCACCCTATTACAATGCTTATTTAATACCTTACACTTTAAATAATTCAGTGTTATTACAGGATTTACATTTATTCGTGTTTGGAATTCATTAGGTCTTTTAAGTGATACCTGACGTACCTACTACGTAATGTAAGGAATAATTTAATAGGTAAGTACCTAAGTTAGGTAAAATACATTTTTTTTTAATTATACTATACGAGTTATTGGAGTGGGACTTCTTCCTCCGAGACCATCCAAATTGGCGTGGATAGTGCTCTACTTATCCACATGATAAAAGTATAAAAATATGCTATTAATAATAGAAAGAAAGAAGAAAAGCATTTATTGAGTATTAATACACGAAAAACACAGGAAGGAAGAAATGAACATGACAATGAAAATTAATTACATAAAAAACAAAACATTGACAAAGAAAGAAAAACATAAATGAGGAGTCGTGTGCTGACTGCTAAAAACTGCAGCCAAGCATGCTTAGCTGCAGCGCTGGTCTTCCGGCAAGACCCAGCTAGCTAGAGTTTATATAGCGCCCCCTCCGCTCGTGACACTCTACAAAAACAATAGAAAAATAAATAAATAAAGTATATAATTGTACATATATCTACATAAAAATACGCTATTGAAAATAATAATATTGACCAATACATTCAATTTAGATGGTTTATACAGCAAAACCAACATTAATCTATAGATAGATAGATAGATAGTTTATTAGTATTCAAAATACACGTCACAAAGTTTCTTAAAGTTATATCTAATGTATAACTTAAAAAAATTATAATTATGCATAGTAAAATAATAAAAAACTAATTAATAACATTATTTATACTTTGAATAATTAATAATAAATAATATAATGCAACAAATTGTCAAATAATTAATAAACAGTAACGCGTCATACTGAGTAGGCAAAATTTATAAATAAAATTTATCGACGAACACTAGGTTCGTAAAATTCATTTTCATTACTCATACTCCGAAAGTAGGTCTAAAGATGCCTGAAGAGCGTGTAGAAAATAAAACTTTCAGCCCTAGGGAAAATCGCTTTCACTGACAGCGGTCATGTCAAATTATGGCTTCGCTCGGCTTGTGCAATGTGCATGTAGCCAGTATCCGTATCATAACGCATTAGGAACTTCAAAAACCTAACCTCCTTGCTTTAAGTAACACCAAAGAAGAACACTACATGTATATAACCTCTTTGGTCCCAACCTTGTAAGAGGATCAGGTAGTATGGAGTATCTCATTCACTCTCGTTGTTAGGAAGAATTTTATGTATTATTCGTAATGAAAAGCACAGTGTTTACCTCGGGTGAAAGACTCATTAAGTCCCTCGAACTATTAGCGCCCTCGCTACGCTCGGGCGCCAAACTCCGTCTCGGGACTTGTAATGAGTGACTTTCACACCTAGGATAACAATGTACTATTACATGATACATTGGTTTTTCGAGTAGCATTTTTTTAAGATGAAATTTAAACGACTGTATAGAACATGTGTTTCTAATCTCGTTAGATAAAAGATTATATGTAATGGGAGCGTTAACATGAACCAACTTAGATGATTTCGAAAGGCGTTTGGTTGGAGGGTAATACTAGTCAGGACGTTGTTATGTAGCGCCTAGGACATGTATTAGAAAATGGCTTAGAGCCTACACCAACAGCTTAGTCGACCGTTGCTTTTACGGTGAACGAAAACTTCCTTCCGCGACTTAGTTGGCTTCAGATGTATTGACAATTGCTTTCTTCTGGACGCTATTAAGACCCGGAAGTCAAAAAGTTTATTGATAATAATATTTTGAGTAAACAGAAATAAATTAAATATAACAATATAGAAATAGAAACTTTAAATTACTAAAGAAACTAAAGGTTTCACTTCCGAGGCTACAATCAAAATGTCAGCATGTAATACCTGATTCTCTTTTCAGTGAAACACAGTATAATACCAAAGGCTAAACGTAGACTTACAGACTGAAAGATTGGTCGATGGCTCACTGATTTAAAACCAATATTTGTTAAAACAATTATTTTCGAAATAGTGGTGAAATTATTATGCATACGAAATCATCTTCAAGTATTAGATTGATACTCGTATTAACTATTAGCAAATGCAAGAACTGGAGTTATAAAAATCTATAAATCGTTTAGTTCTTTCATGTCAACTATTTTATTGACAGCTTATAATTACTTTCTCTTAAAATTATTCGATTTTAGAATATGAGTGGATTGACAATTGACTTTCCTACTTGTTTCTTGTTATAATTTGACTTCTTCCCTACTCATGTGTTTGGGGTACTAAGCTATTCAAACATAGTAAAAAAAATAAAGTTTATTTCATCCCGCAATAAATATAATCGGCAAACTTATAGTAAGTACCTACTTATGTAGATAAGGACTATATTACATTTATTGTGCGGGACGCTGGTGGATCCAGTCGTGACGCTTGTATTATGAATCACCAGGTCCCTCCCCGTAAAATTCAGAATTTACAGTAGTTAGGGTGATCGGTGAAATAAAAGAAACAGAACGAATCACCACAAAAAGGTTACTTACTAGCTTAATCTTTTTAACTATCGCCCGATTAAAAGTCGAGTGCTTCGTCGGTCCGCCCGCGAGGCGACCGCCCGAATCGGGCGGACCGCAGTATTGCAAAAAAAAATATTATTTTCGTTCCGCGTTCCGCCCGAATTTATTTGATACCTATTTTTCTATAAAAGTACAGTCGGCAACTAAATAATTTAATGAAATAAAAGTAAAAAATGGTTTGAAAATTGTATACTTAATACAATAATCTGAAGCTAAGTAAGTACATTAGTACACACGTTATTCAACTGTTAATATGAATAGATAAACTTAAATAAATTACTTAATGTATAGATATTAATTACCTTCTACATTTCATTTTACATTTCAACCATATTAGTGGTTCTGTGCTGGTTATAGCAATTCCAATTACTAATAAAAAAACCGGTCAAGAGCGAGTCGTACTCGCGCACTTTCCGTAATTTGGTAAAACCAAATTACGGAAACCTCGGCGCGCGCGCACTCTCTCTCTGTACCCTTGCAGTGGTACGGTTGTTACCAATTTAACTTGACCCCTGTTTCGTTAGCGCGCCCTTATAATGTAAGGCTCAAGTTAAATTGGTTTAACTATGTAAACGTATGGGGACACTCTTTAATTTTCAACTTTTTTATTTTTTGGATTTTTTTCTTTATGTGTGCTGTAGGTCTTGGGTTGAAAACCTATATGGTAGTTCCCGTTGACCTAGAATCACGAAATTTGGCTAAAAGCAAGGTCTTACAGCACACATAAAGGAAAATTCCAATAGGGCACTTCCAGTTGACCTGAAATTGTTAATTTTGGTTAAAAGCTAGGTCTTCTTACAGCACAAGTAAAGGGAAAAATCCGAAATATAAAAAAGTTAAAAATTAAGGTAAATTTTGGTACTTACAAGTTTTTGCAAAAATGAAAATTTGCCCAAATCTTTTTATCATGTTGACTCAGGACTTTGATTTTTATACACCTAATAGAGACTATAAATCACAGTATCTGGTATGAATTTCAATTTGCTAGGTCCACTCGTTCCTGAGAAAATGGGTGATGGATGACACACGGACAGACAGACAGACAAGAAAGTGATCTTATTAGGGTTCCCTTTTTTACCTTTTGAGGTACGTAACCCTATATAGTCCCTATTAGGTGTATAAAAATCTTCAGTAAAAAAAAGTCTTCAGTAAACATGATTAATAAATAATATGGTCAAATTTACATTTTCGCAAAAACTTGTAAGTACCTACCTACCATAATTTACCTTAATTTTCAACGTTTTTATATTTCGGAATTTTCCCTTTACTTCTGCTGTAAAACCTTGGTTTAAACTAAAATTAAACTAAAATTATATTTTATGGTAGTTCACGAGGTTTGGCAAAAGCAAACTCGTACAGCACAAATAAAGAAAAAAATTCATAAAAATAAAAAAGTTGAAAATTAAAGAGTGTCCCCATACATATATAGTTGGATCTATTTAACTTAACCCTTACATTGTATAGGCGCCCAAACAAAATATGGGTTAAGTTATATATTTGGTAACTACCATACCACTGCAAGAGTACAAAAAAAGAGTTGAAAGTAATGTATGGAACCCTCGGCGAGCGAGTACGAATCGCACTTGACTGGTTTTTTATGTGCTTTTTCACAAGTTAAAACTTTTTTCTCCACAAACATCTTAGAAAGTGAAAGAGGCAACCCTATTTTTTGGTGTAGAAAATACATCTTCCACAGCTTAAGAGGTACTACATTATTATGGGTTTTTCTACTCCATAATCGACATGCAGCGTAAATTACTGATAAAAATGCTTCACGTAAAATTTAAAAGGGTCATCACAAAGGATTACCATGTCCTTTTTCATTGAGTAAAGATCCAGCGGTTTTTGAATTCATAACTCCAGTCTGTAGTTTTTATTAAATGTAATAAACCGATTTTGTTGCTAACTGTACTAAATCTAAGTAAGTTAGTAAAATAAGTAGGTATAAATTACAATCGGGCGGTCTGCCCCTTGGATTTATTACTTTATGCGGTCCGTCCGATCGGGCGGTCGCCTCGCGGGCGGACCGACGAAGTACTCTAAAAGTCTGCATTTTGCGTCTACCCTTAAGTAGACATATTTCCAAGAAGCCTAGCAAGTAACACGTCCACGTACCTAGCTTTTCTTTAATAAATACTGACAACAACTCTATATTGAGTATATTGAACTTGTGGGTTATTGAGTACGTACCTATTATGTAATATTCACTATCTTTGTCTCTGTTACTTGTCTATTCTAACTAGAGAATAGGGAGGAAGGAGACTCACAGCTAAGCGACTCTCGCTGATCGTTTACGGTTGTGCTGGTTAAGCGACGCCTAGCGCGGTCATAACTTCGATGGGTGGCCAATTAGTAGTGTGGCAAAAATGTGTTTTCGTGAGCCCCTCCGTGCTTCGGAAGGCATGTTAAGCCGTTGGTCCCGGTTGCTACCTCTAGTAGCAGGCGTTAGGTCAAGTGAGAGGCCTTTTAAGGCGATCTGAAAACTCTAACAATAGGTGAGCCACACCACTATACGATAAGAAGAAGAAGACTAGGAGAATATTTGTCATATTTTATTATCATTCTAAATGATTTACAGCGCTAGCAACTTGCTATTCAGGGCATTGTAGTGCCTGGGACATGACGGTGGTGGTAGGCTTGTGCAGAACCTATATCACCCTCTCATCTTAGTCGACCATGTCCAGAGGAAAGAACTCGTCAACACGTCTAGAGCCAACAAAGCCGCGGGTTTCATCACGATGTTTTCCTTCACCGGCAATGTGAATTAGCGGAGATAAATTTTTCCTAATAAAAATCCATATTGGTGCACCACCGCCTGGGATTCGAACCCATGTTTTTCGAATGAAACTCGAGGTATTTACCACTAGGCGAACACTGCTTCAGAGAGAGACAATATTCGTAGTAACAAATATTCTCTAGTTAGAATAAGTATTGATGTTATAAATTATTTAAGAAAATCACTAGGTACCTAGAAATACAAATATTGAATATTATCTCCAAAAGAACCCGAACAGACTAAATGCTTACAATTAATTAAAATGAGTGACCCTTTGACCCGTCTCATATACCTACAGGCCAAAATGGGACGGATTTGGGGAATCACAAAATAATATTTGTTCAATCCTTCAACTCGTACCATTGTATTGATGAAACTGAGCCACAATAATAAATATAACACCTATGACGAAAGCGGAATGTGTCGGGTCTTTTCAGTTTCGTCAGTATTAGTCATTTAAGACGAAACTGGGAATATGACGGAAGTTCTGATCACCGAATTTACATCATTTCCTACGCGGAGTCCTGTTATTGGCTTTCTGACTATGTTTTATAACTATAACTAGCTGCGCTCCGCGGTTTCACCCACGTAACTCCCGATCCTGTGGGAATATCGGGATAAGTTAAGATGTAAGCTATCCTATCTTTCAAGTTGGATCAAACTGCACACGGTATGCAAATTTGATTAAAATCGGTTAAGTAGTTTAGGAGTCCATCGCGCACAAACAACGAGACACGTAATTTATATATATTGGAAAGATATAATAGCTATCGGATTTTCGATTAAATAAATATAATGAACGAACATACATACAATGGTTACTTGCAGGAATCTTAAGGTGAAAGGGTACCTGCGCTCTCTCCATACAAACGTAGGCGACTGTTTCCTCCCTGGATAATGACACTAGCACAAATATTTTTGTACCATACAACCTATAACTGCCATGACTATGTCCCTATGTTTTTTTTTTTTCATTTTCTTATTATCATAGAAAGTAAAAAATAAAAAAAAAACAGAGAGGCAGTTATAAGTTTTATGCGCCAAAAATATTTGCTCTAGTGTCATTATCCTGGGGAAAAAACAGTCGACTAAGTTTGTAATAGTTTGTATGGAAAGAGTCCCCGGTACCCTTTCCTCTTAAGCCCTAAATAATGGCGGCAAGGAAATACGTGAGCATATAGGTACACAAATAAAAAAAAATTGAAAAAAATCTCCGATGAAATCTTAAGTTTACATTTCGTGAACTAAATTTGGAAAAAGATATCAGTTTCAAGGAATTTCAAGAACTCTTAGCAAGCAAGTAATTTTGGTTTGAATTTTTAGACGAAAAGTAAAACAGCTTTCAAATTGTAGTTTACCCTTAACAAATATAATTGTCGAATGTCAGAAAACTCGACGAAATAGTAATAGCCTTACATCTCTCAGAATAAATAAGTAAATATTTTGAAAACCGACGTCTAGGGTATAAGGGGTAAAGAGAAATAGTTTCATTGATGTCTCCGCTAACATTGCAAGAATTTACTTTTCATTACGATGGAAGTTTGTAAGCAAACAATTCAACACACTTTGAAACTTGCCGTATCGATATTGCCTTGTAATAATAAAAATGTAGTGGAGTTTTTCGTGGAATAACTTGTTTGCTTGTGATGTTGGCGTTGAAAATGATCTTACAACATTATCGATGTTGGTAAACAATTGAGTAAAGGTTCATGTAGGGACCAAACATAAAATACCTTTCGCCGATAAGCAAATTGAAAATAAGTAGGTTTAACCCGCAACTTCATCGGAGTAGGAATTGAATATTACAAAATCATTTCTTAGCGGATGCTTACGTCATAATAACCATTTGTATGCCAAGTTTTAGCCCGATCCGTCCATTGGCTTAAGCCAGGGGTGTCAAACTGGATTTTCCATAGGGCGGGCCATTTCGAAAATTACAAATGTGTTAGCGGGCCAGACATAAAATAATTAAACACGTGCATTTTTATTTGGTGAGGTAGGTACATTTATTGGGCACTTTTTATAATTTTCAAGGGTGCCTTGCAGATCGATCACTGCAAGTGCAAGAGCAATTAAAATTTTTCGAATACTCAAAGCCAACGGTGCCTTGCAGATTGGTCACTGCAATTGTGAGAGAAACGAAAATTTAAAAAATAAGCTTACATTTTTGAAATTTAGTTTCCTACTGCGGGCCGCATCATTATGATTCGCGGGCCGCATGCGGCCCACGGGCCGTATGTTTGGCATACCTGGCTTAAGCTGTACGTTGTTACATCAGTCAATGCAGTCAGTCATGACTTTGAATTTCATATTTATAGATTGAATATTCTTTTGTAAATACTAACACATTTTACACAAAAACAACCCCAACGGTGGTGGTCTACCACAAATGTTTGTTTACTGAAACAAAAATAATATGGTAACCAACAAGTTTTACCAAATCATGATTTTGGAGGCACTAAGCACTCTCGCCAAGGAAACGTCAAAATATCGACAGTCGTAGTCATCCCAAAACTATAAAGTAAACAAAGAAAACAGTGTCGTTGTTACCAAGGTCTCTAAATCAATTAGAAAGAAGACGACGCCGCCGTGTCCCCGACGGTTTAATAAGGAGTTACGACGACAACGGACAGAACACATAAAATGCTGACCACTGGAACCTCAACAATGCCCAGATAATGGAAAATTGTCTGAAGGGATTTTTATATTATAACCACACTGTCTCTACTTTAGTTACGAAGAATTTTGCACCATTTTATATTTTTACGTTAATTTAAAGTTAGATTTTGCTATCGTAAGATTTCGTTTAGAGTTTAGTTTGGGGTTAATCTTGTGGATTGAAAACTAAGTACCATGTTTATTTTCACTACTGAAGTTACTTAAAACAGGTTATCTACCATGTTTTTTGTTTTTATTTTATGTAGCTCGCTATTTCGATGCTGTTACAAGCACCATTTTCACGAGACTAGAGTAATTGCGGGTATATTTTAATAGTTATAGAAGATTGTATATCCTTTGCGTGCTTTACTCTATAGTAAAGAAAAATAGAGTTCCACAAATAAAAACAAAAAAATATGGTAAATATTCCCGTTTGAAATAACTTTCGTAAATCTTAGTTTGGGGATAAATAAATAGTTTTTTTGTTATTCACATTTTATTTTATTCATCATGATTTCAACTCTACTCGTACTTTCATTGCCCATAAACGCTAATAAAAACTAATTCCGTCCAAGTAATAAAATCAATTTATTTATAGTTTCTTGAATAAGGAATGTTGCGTGAGACACCCCATCAATACCTAGCTATAAAGGGCCATTTCTCACCCCCAGGGTATCTGTACCTGACCTGTAAAAGGCCCTAAGATATAATTTTATTTAGCGTGCACTCAGTAATAAATGATCCACATTTACTAAAAGGTAATTTTACAAATGTTTTGTAAGCTAGCCTAAAAGTAGGCAATACATAGTACTGTAGGCTTGAGAATCTGTAGACATGGAAATCTGCTAATACGGGAATCTGTAGTAGAGCACTTATACGTATCTTTTTTTATATTTAGGTAGGTGATAATTTTGTTACATCTAGATTTTTCCTCTTAACTAGAATATTTAATTACAGGAGTATGGCGTACTAGTGCCAAAGGCTTTTAAGACGCCCTCCAGAGCCTTTTCCTAATTGATTTAACGGCACGACATGAAAAATTTAAGGCTCTCTTAGCACGCGACTCATGTCATTAAGTCACAAAAATTACTGACGCAATTTTATTCTCGCAAAGGTTACGACTTCAATAAATAAAGACCGAAAAACTTGAGGTGAGGTTAATTTGATAAAAGAGTTTACTCACCAACAAAGGGCATTTTAACGCAAAAGGAAGCAGAACGTGGAGGAAGAAAAATGAATGATTGCTGCAAAAAGGGCCATCAAAACGAATGATAAACGAGCTTAATTCGAGACCCATCCTTGTTTTATTACCTACCATTGGACGATTGTAAAAACGTATTAGTGGGTGTACGGATACTGGCGATCTATGACACTTTAGGTGACCTTTTTATAACCGATAGAAGACACTTACTGTTATTTATTGTACCTTTATTACCTTCGAATACAATCAAGCAAACTATACTACCAAATACTACCGATTTCATTGCTATTGAAGATTATACTGTGACGGCAGTTTTTACAATGGCCGAATACTAGTTTTTCTAAGCTGGTATAATCTTTAAACAATTTCGAGAAAATAGCATCTAAGGGATAAACACTTTAGGATTTTCTTTAAGTTTCTTTAAATGATGGTTTTTGAAGGCAAGACATATTATTATCTAAGGTCGTTATCTATCCGAGTAAAAATATTAAAATTATAAAAGTTTTATTACCCACGGAATTTCTAAGTGTTTGGGTTCCGTACCTCAAAAAGGTAAAACAAGGAACCCTTATGAGATCACTCTCAAATATTGTGTAAGTACTTATGTTAGAATTCATATTGTGTTTTGTTTTTATCTATACTTATCTCTCTCTATATATATAAAATTCTCGTGTCACGGGGTTCTAACTTGAACTCCTCCGAAACGGCTCGACCGATTCTCATGAAATTTTGTGAGCATAGAGCAGTAGGTCTGAGAATCGGCCAACATCTATTTATTTTTTTATTTTTTGTAAATAGCAAAACAACGTTTGCCGGGTGAGCTAGTAATATTATAAAGCTTGTTCTTGTTGTTCTTGTTGTTTGTTTGTTTGTTTGTTTGAACGCGCTAATCTCAGGAACTGCTGGTTCGAATTGAAAAATTCTTTTTGTGTTGAATAGTCCATTTATCGAGGAAGGTTATAGGCTACTTTTTATCCCGATATTCCCACGGGATCGGGAGTTACGCGGGTGAAACCGCGGAGCTCAGCTAGTGGTGCTATAATGTGTTTATCTATCTATCTCTTGTGTCCGTCTGTCTGTTCGTGTGTCACCACCGATTTTTTTTGTAAGTGAAGAAATAAGATTTAACTGATGTGTTCTATGATTAGGTACAGTATGGGTCATAAGTAAATGATCAGTTTGCTACAATAATACTATCAACATGTATTGGACTTACGACCTTCTTCTAATAGACGTTACACACAAACTTAAATACTTGAATTAAAAGTACTCAGTGTGATTATAATTTTCAACGTGTTAGCTATGTCTTTAGTTGGCCGAGTGGTATAAGCCGCCACCCACTACAGCAACTGACGTGGGTTCGATTCACAGGTTACGTTGTTATAATGTTCAAATAGTGCTGCACAGGCTTGTAAACGTTACGGTGGGCAGAGACTTTTGACCATTGATTGTACCTTACCTATGCATAAGTTGTTTTTGGCATGAATAAATTTATCTTATTTATTCCTTACTCAACCGATAGCTGTGTTATTGTAAGAATCATACTGTTCTAAAATAACTAGTTATTAAACTTAACACAACAAACAACAAGCTTTACATTTAACAACACTTTTAAATACAAACAGACACATTGTCCGATAAACCTCTATACTATACCATCTCGACTGTTCAGAGAGGAAACAGTTTTATTTTGTGATAAAAGTCAAAGCGTTTCTCTATGGTTGAGCTTTTATTTACCGTGAAAGGGCTTTTCTTATTTTGTAACGTTTTTGTTTGGGTAGGTACCTAATTAAGTTTTAAGAAATGGACGGATTTATTATTGGGTTTGACTTAAGTTACAATAGATACATGGCTTAGGAATTATACTTCTTTTACTTCTTTACTTTACTTTACTTCTTTTACTTCTTTTAGTTTTAGGATGTTTTTTTTTTTTTTTTTTTTTGTATCGATTTAAGTAATTTGTTTTTTTTTTTTTTTTTAATGATTGTGATTTTCTTTTAGTTTTATTTGCTTTTGTTAGTATTTTTTCAAATTTTAGTTTTTTTTACTTCTGTATGAAGTATAGGTATTAAATATTAGGTATAAAGTAGTAAAATTTTGTTTATTTGGGCCAGTTTTTAATTGGTTGGTAATCTCCGAAACTACTCAACCGATTTGAATTGAACTTGATGATGAAAATGAATCTTGAAAATTAACATAGGCCGCGTTTTTTTTTATTCCGATATTCTACGGGATCAGAGCTTTGACAAGAGAAAATTCACCGGAAGTTCAAGTTCGCGTAGTTGATTGGAATACAAAGAAATAGGTAATATAACAAAACAATTGATTTTATATATCGTTAGTTCTATTTTACTTATGTATATCATCACTACATAGTATAAAACAAAGTCGCTTTTTCTGTCCCTATTTCCCTTTGACTGCTTAAATCTTTATAACTACGCAACGGATTTTGATGGGGTTTTTTTAATAGATAGAGTGATTTAAGAGGAAGGTTTATATGTATAATACATGCATAATATAGCCGTGTCGCTAGTATTATGTAAGTTACTTATTTAAAAATAAAACACCTAAGTTAACAATTTAGATTCATAAAATTTTACTCTCCACTAATATTTTAACACAAAAAGTAATTTATAGCTGACTTTAATACTTATTTTTCTAGTTTTTTAAATTAAACACGCTATTTACAAAGAAACGAAGCTGTCAAGTAAATACTTAATTTCAGTCACGGAAGCTACTAACATTATTTTTAACATTATAACTATTTTTACCGAAATAATCGCGCGTTTAATTTGTTTTTATTTTTTTGTGGTTTTTTAACCCCCGACACAAAAACGACGGGTTAAGTTTGTAATTTGGTAAAAACAATTTAATTATGATTTTTAATTGCGAAAATTAAAAATACCATTTAATGGATGTTTATTTCCACGTATTAAGAGGAAAGGGTACCGGGGGCTTTCTCCATACAAACTATTACAAACGTAGTCGACTGTTTTCTCCCTGGATAATGACACTAGAGCAAATATTTTTGGTGCATAAAACTTATGACTTCTATGACCATGTCATATTTTTTGTTTTTTTAATTTTTTTAAATTTTAATTTCTATGATAATTAGAAAATGAAAAAAACCAAAACATAGGGGCATAGTCATGGTAGTTATAGGTTTTATGGCACAAAAATATTTGTGCTAGTGTCATTATCCAGGGAGGAAACAGTCGACTACGTTTGTATGGAGCGAGCGCAGGTAGGTACCTACCCTTTCACCTTAAGATTTTGATATTTTACGTACAGTACGCTTGGTAAATAAAGGCGAGAGCTCATTACTACGTCTAGCAGTCCTTGTGGCCTTTACTCAATAGGAAATAGTATGAGTGCCATAGTCTGGCTCTCCCTTTGCGAGGGCTACAAGTGCAGGGGTCGTGTTACCCAAAATGAGGAACAATACGAGTGACATATTTGATATTTATAAGTGTAGGTAGGCATATTATTATACCTTCAATAGCTATGCAGTAAACATGAATGAATCAATTCATATCCATTATTATTTACACATCTTACTTTTTATATTAATTACCTCCTTAACCGTTTAGTTTAATTGGTTAAGGAGGTAATTAATGCAAGGTATTCAAAGTATTCCTTGCAGTAGCGAGGGGACCATACAACTCCATTCCAACGAGTTGTATGTATAAGGGAATTTGAGACTTTTCGCATTATTTAAAACTAGCAGCACTCCGCGGTTTTAACCGCGTATTTCCTCATCCCATAACAATATCGGGATAAAAAGTAACCTATAACACTTCCATTGGATCAATGTCCTCATACCAAGTTTCAACAAAACTGGTTCAGTAGTTTTAGAGCCAATACAATGAAAACAAACAAACAATGAAATCTTTCCTTTTTATTATATTAGTATAGATAGACGTAGATTTAAATAATTACCTACTTCGTTTCTTGTTCTTAAAACTGTGGACTTTGTGGTGTAGCATAGTACAAGTGGTTTCTTCACACGCATTAGAAATCATTTTTGTGTTTGTGTGATCGGGTTACCTTTAAATAAATTTCACCCTTGTTACTGATACCTTGACTGTAAATTCAAGAGGTCTTTTTGTATTTCTAATGTACCAAATAGACTTTTAATAAAATATTGATTTAATAAATAAATAAATATCGCAGGACATTCCAAACATCGCCATCTAGCCCCAAGCTATGTAACTAGACTTGTGTTATGGGTGCTAGACAACGAATATACTACATACTTTTCTTTTGTAAATGTTTGTTTATATGTATTATAAGTATATACTTAATAAACAACAAATGTCTAAGCATAAATACATGTCTGAGGCTGGAATCCAACCCGCAACCCTGTGTTTAGCAGTCGGGTATGGTGATCATTGTAGCAACTGAGTCGTCAAAATATTTTAATATTTTATTAAAAGTCTAAATCATTTCATTATAGGTATTTCTACGTATAGCGTTATTTTATTTGTTCATCTAAAACGATAAACGTAAGGGCGCGTTCAGATGACACGCGTTGACCACGCGCCCACCACGCGCATCACACGCGTTGACCACGCGTTGAACACGCGTTGATATTTGTTCTATATGTAATTTGAGTCTTATGACACATCAATAGATCTCAAATTGCATTTATCAAGTCCACCCGCTCACGCCACGCGCCCGCCCCGCGCCACCCACGCGCACGCTCTGCGCCCGCCTCGCGCCCGCCCAGCGCACGCCTCGCGCCTGCTTGCAGAAATGCAATTTGAGATCTATTGATGTGTCATAAGACTCAAATTATGTATAGAACAAATTTCAGAGCGTGTTCAACGCGTGGTCAGCGCGTGTGAGGAGCGGGGCGGGCGCGTGGTCAACGCGTGTCATCTGAACACGCCCTAACAATAAAATGCAATAGTTTTCGAATAAAGTGTCTGAGTACCATCTTCATTACTTTAGGTCACATTATGAGGGTCGTAAACATTAAAATATCAAGCATAAAGGCGACTCAGAAGCTGTTACTTAGAAAATAATCTTAATAAAATTCGTCCCGTACCTTGGTGCCTTGAAATTGCTACACTTAAAATATTACTTTAGGAAGTCATAAAGAAAATTTTATCTAATGAGTTTCAGCATTAAAGGGTTATTAATATAATCTTAATCTTTTCTAAGAATAAGTTTTAATAAACGCACATCTCCTATTATTTATGAGACGTTTAATTAAAAACCGTTTCTTTTGTTGCAAATAATAAGAAATTTAAAATTATTGCGAATATAAAATAATGTTAAACAATTAAGGCAAAAGTTTTGAATTAATTAAAATGAAACATTTAATTTGATAGAGTTTAAAGGGTTAACTTTGGGAGTTTTCTAAGAAAATGTCTAATTTTTATTAATAAAAATATATGTTGTCATCGCAGTTTGTAAACGTTGTGTAGTTTTATAATTAAAAAGGTTTGAAGATCATTTTTTTTTTCATGGTGGTTTTTACATTCAAAGTAAATCTTGTGTTGCACAGTGGTGTTTTTCTTGTGACATTTGCGAAGCGTCATGCGTAAAGGGTCCTGCCGGAAGACCAGCGGCTGTGTCAGCTAAATGTTGGTGCAGCTATCATTGCTGAGGCAGAACCTTTTCGGAGGCACACGGCTCCTTAGATCTTATTTCTTTTTTATTTCTTTTGTATTCTCTTATTTCCTATTTATTTTTTCGTTTTTATTTTATTTTATGTTAGTGCTTTTATGTTTGTTACTATTTTTTTTTTAGTTGTCTTGTGTCGTGTGTTTGTCCAAATAAATATTTTCTTTCTTTCTTTCTTTCAAAATAAACGAAATCCTTGATTTATTTTATATTAAAAATCGACGTTTCTTACCTATTGCAATGGTTGCAATGATTACACCAGCTCAGACAGAACTAGTCTTTGTTAGTAACCAAATAAATCTAGTGACATAGTGACAACACAATTTACTGTTGTGGCTCGATTATTATTAAAATCAAGCCTATGCGCCCCAATTCGATACTGACAGCCAAAAACTGTGACAAACGTTCAAATCACGTTGCTAATATTTCCAGTGTCCATATTATACCCAGCTGGATTGGACCGAGAGTGTTTTATGGGAAGCGGACGACCGACATCGACCAGTCTGCCTACTGCTACCCTGCCATGTACTGTGGCATGTGGACAGAACTGCACCATATGATTTAGATGCTTTCATTTCACTAAAGTTTATTTTACACTGCATTCTGTTGCGGGGCGACGACCTGAGGCATAAACCACAAATGCACTGTGTAATTTAGTCTGTATTCTAGATTTAATTTCAATGATAATTCTTCCCTTTTTATCGTCCGTACCTCATAAGGTAAAAAAGGCACCCTTATAAGATCACTTTCTTGTCCGTCTGTCTGTCTGTCTGTCACCACCGATTTTCTCAGGAACGGGTAGACCTAGCAAGTTGAAGTTCATAACAGATACTGAGGTCTATAGTCCCTATTAGGTGTATAAAAAATCAAGGTCCTGAGTCAACACGATAAAAAGATATGGGCAAATTTACATTTTCGCGAAAACTTGTAGTACTTTTATATAATTGTCGGATTTTTCCCTTTACTTGTGCTGTAAGACTTTGTTTTATCTTCAACTCTCAAACAGATGGGAGCAATACGATATGTGACTCATAAGAGAAACCTAGATGTTCAGTTTATATTGTGGTTCATCGTTATGGATAAATACTGATGGATTACATTCCATCGACGGAATACACAGAGAAGACACGCATGGTAAATACTGACATCCAATCAATACACTAGCTTACACTAACACTACGGTATTCGAATAATACTGATGAACCACACTATAAACAGGTTCCGCTGGTCGATCGTGTTTCCATACAAATGAATTTAGACTACATAACAAGTCTTTATCTAGCCCATGTAGGCGACGAAATAGACAAATTATATTTAATTTAATATAGGTAATTTAAAATAAATAAATATAATTTGTCTATTTCGTCGCCTACATGGGCCAGATATAGACTTGTTATGTAGATTTAACTTTTGTTGTTTCAAATTCCATAAAGAATAAATGGATAACACTCTAAATTCATTTGTATGGAAAACACGATCGACCAGCGGAACCTTAAACGAGTCATTAAAGTTTTCGTTCGGATGACGTCACCGCGATTCCACA
This sequence comes from Idaea aversata, assembly GCA_907269075.1. NCBI lineage: Eukaryota > Metazoa > Arthropoda > Insecta > Lepidoptera > Geometridae > Idaea > Idaea aversata. Next base: position 7,259,891 of record OU026100.1, read on the forward strand.
ACAAAAACACGTATTAACTATTTATTAAACTATGATGGAACACAACACAACGAGCGAGCAACATGGCATTATGTTGAAGACCAAGAACACGCCGCGTCGTCACGGCGTTAAATTTGACTGATGATGAAAACTCAAATAACGCCAAATAATGCAGAAATTATTCGCCCATTTATGCCACAACCATTAACATACCCCTTTTGTTTGTTTTATCAGTGATATGACCAGTTGCCTTACTCTTCAATTTAATGTCAATACAAGCTCAAGCTCAATTCAATTCTAATACAAGGCCAATGTTGCTGTCATTTGGTACTCTTGAAATTAATTTTGCCGGGATTGTGTTACCCTTGAGATTGTGACGGGATTGTAAATAAGACATGAAGTTAGTAACATACGTCAAAGTCACAGACGAACAAAGGCCGAATCGAACGAACGAAACTCAGACCATCTAACTAACCTCTATGGAATGAAAGAATAAAACTTACGAAAAAATAAGCAAAATACTATATTATATTAGAATTATTTATTTTAATTGCTATTTTACAATAAAAACTACCATATACTTAACATTTAAATGTATTTACACAAGAATTTAATAAAAAATGAATCATGGCACTATTGCAAATTGTACGGGGACCATCCAACAAGAAAAAAAATATTTCGTCAAAGAGACAAGCCACGTCAAAGTCCTGTCGTAAAAATTATATTGTTTGTTTTGAAATTATTTTGTGATTATTTTATTAAAATCCCTGCGAAATTGAGGTAAGAAAATCTTTTTTTACAATGTAAAATTAAATTGTGTGCATGTTAGTTAATAAATCAAGTGTTATCAAATGAAATGAAATGCCTGCTTTTCATTGTAGAAAAATGGCAAGCCCACGACCTCCCGTATACATTCCTTGAATGTAAATATTTCCTATTAAAAACCTTTCTTCGTTTTTAGATGGACGTATTACAGCCACATGCATCCCGTGAATGAAGCCTACGCAGGGATGCCAAATCTTTCAGAAAATCTGAAAATGTAAAAAATGTACTCAGCTACAGAAGTTATCAAGCAAATAATGTGTAATGCTGAGCCCGATGGCAGGTTCATAGTAAATAAAATGATTCAAAAGAATTTTACAAACCGTCTTTTATTACGTATTACTTTCTTCTTCAGTTTGTGGAAATTTTACTACAAGTAATGTGTTGAGATGGGGTAGGTCGACTGAATAGGGAACTATGGAGACTGTAGTCCTTCTGTACTCATGTGCTGTGGACTATAGGGACTGTTACGGTGGTAGGCAATGTTCAAAACACGTAAAAAATATTAATTATGTAACCTTGTATTTTGAGGTAATATCATTTGACTTGTTGTAACTGGCATCAAGGGCTCCAAATTCTTGGTACAATTCACGAAACATTACCTTGGTGATGCCATAGTTCACCATTCGTCTTCGTTCATAGTAGGTAAGGCTTTATCGGTGTAGAGGGCAATCAGACGAAAATTACGTCTTTCTCGTAAATCCATCCTTTTGGCTTCACGGAGGATAACATTGTGCAATATTAAACGAGCCATTATATGTACCTACAGTTTTACTTGAAAATTAAAACTCGCAATTTCAACAAAGTTACCTACACTTTAGTTATTGGGACTATCCGCAATACAAACACAATCAATATATGCAATATTCAGCTGTCAAACAAGCGTCAAAGAGTACCGTTTCTCAATCCCGTAATCCAATCCCAATGGCATTTAGTTCCACTAATTACCACGCAATTCAATTCCAATGTGGCGCTAGTCTTGTTTTCAAGAGTGCCATTTGACATATTTTCGCTTGAGATTGGGATTGGACATTGGGCTTGTAAGTCAAGAGTAAGGCAGCTGAGCCATATTGATTTCTTACGAACAAAGAAGAAATGCCTTTAGATACAACCGTTTTTTTTTGCATTTTAAGACCCATTCCTATCAATAAAGGACATTACGGCGAACAAATAATGTCTTCGCACCAAACCTCTAAAGCGTCTCGGAAAGCGGATATTTGTTAAAATATGGAACGCATCACGTTTCTTTGAATTGAAGTAATAGGTGTGGATCTCAAAGTGCACCGCGCAAAAAATAAACACTATGCCAAGCTCCCATAAAATATGTCAGGTCAGAACCACTTTGTGATGGTATCTAATTGTTCAGAAGCTAAAAAGGTTCATAATCTCGTTTTCTCTATTTACACAATTAAGAAAAACAAACATAAGAAATGTAAGTAATTTAGACAGTAAGATAGATAGATGGAACTTTAGTACTTATGTATTCTTTTCATTTAATGTAAAGACTTTCAACATTTCAACATTTTCTCAATTTCTTAGGATTATACAGTGGGTATTACAGAATTCAATACCGTCTTAGGTTAATCCAACCAGTTCAGAAAATATTCTCTTTTTTTATTAAATGGACTGATCAGCAGATGTATTTTTTATTATATTATTTTATTCGGGTCTAAGTTGTAAAATGTTTTATGCTGTGCTCTCCACCTGTCATAATATAACGCTGTATATATAAGTCGTTTTGTACGTAAAATGTTTTCTTTTATTATTAAAAACTTTATAATTAAGTTGTTATCCTTAATACTTATGTCACGACGAGAACTTACGAGAAACTGGTCATCTGTTCTAACGTAGAGGTCACGTGGTACATTCCCTATGGTATGGTCAGACCAAACTGAAATTGCTCGTCCAGGTTTGAGGTTTGAAAGACTAAAGATCAGAACAAGTGGAAGAGCCTTACAAACCGCTAGGCGAAGAAGAATGATGGTCGCGATCTTCAGGCATGAAGAATCGACTTGAGAAGGAGATTTATATAATAGAGCTGGAAAAATATATAGAAAGTAGACACTAAATGAATGGATTAAACTTAACTTTTTCATTGTCATAATCATAATGGAATATTTACAGAAAAGTGTGAACGATATGAAAGTAATAATACGAACGAATAAGAACTTATGAGTGGTAGTTTTTTTACTTTTAAGTTGTATTATGAAAGAAATTGTCAAGAAGTTGTCTGTTACCAATGGTAGCTTTCATAGAAAAAGATATTGCGACTTCATATTTTAACGGTTTTCCCTATTTTTACGAATTATTTAGTTTTTAATTAATGTGGCAGGTGGCTCTTATTACCCACATGTACAGTCACATTACCAATTAGCTGAACCTCACGTGACCCAGGGCTCATTCGCATATATGTAAAAAGTATAGTATTTACCTATTTTTTTTTATTTAATATTGTATTGTATACTTAGTACCTATATTGTTAAAAAAAACGTGTGGCACTCGGGGACTGCCGCGGTGAAGCTATTGCATCATGCGAGCTTCGTACTGTCGTACCATATACATACACGTTAAGCGCACGCTCTAGGTTTTATTTTCGTTACCCACCCGCACTACTATACTCAAAGCCCGCGATAAAATGCAATAGCTTAAAAAGAATCAGGTAACATGCATTACTTTACAACCTTACAGATTTGCGAGTGAGCTCTAGGTCACGTGGGGTTCAGCTAATTGGTAATGTGACTGTACCTTATAATTTAACTAGTAATAAAGTAATAGTATTTAATGTTACAAGATTTAGTCAGTAGCATATTATAATCAGTACATAGTATAAAACAAAGTCGCTTTCTCCGTCCCTATGTATATCCTTTTGTATGCTTAAATCTTTAAAACTACGCAACGGATTTTGATCCGGTTTTTTTTAATAGATAGAGTGATTCAAGAGGAAGGTTTATATGTATAATACATACATAATATAGCCGTGCGAAGCCGGGGCGGGTCGCTAGTTTAAAATAAAAAAAAAGTAACTGAAACGCCAAGAATATGACGTAACCCTATTTACAAGGAACATTTAATTTACGATCGGCAAAGATACTCACAAAGTAATAACAAGTTCGTAATGATCAGTTTTTAGAAAACCGGCAGCAATTCTATAGGTTGTTATTACCCTTTGACCCTTTTACCCGTGACTAAACAAAGAAATAAAATCCGCTTGTTTTAGGAAGGAAAGAAAATGGAAGGGCACACTTTTACTTTGGTTACATAGATAAACACAATTAGTTTGTATAACTTTGAGGACTATTTCTAGTTAGATAGCTAGGTAGATAAATAAATTTATATAAATAAAAATCAATTGCTGTTCGTCAGTCTCGCTAAAACTCGAGAATGGCTGAACCGATTTGGTTTTGAAATGTTTGTCGTAGTCCAGGGAAGGTTTAAACGGTGAGAAACATCGGACTTACGCGGGAGAAACCGTGGGGCACAGCTAGTAAATAAATAAAATAAATACTGCAGGACATTCTACACATCGCCATCTAGCCCCAAGCTAAGTAACTAGACTTGTGTTATGGGTGCTAGACAACGGATATACCACTATTTTTTTATGTATGTTTGTTCTTTTGTAGATATATACTTATAATACGTAGAAATAACCAGATCACAGACAAATATCTAAGCATAAACACTTGTCGGAGGCGGGAATCGAACCCGTAACCCTGTGTTTAGGAGTCTGACATGGTGACCATTGTGCCAACTGTGACGTCAAACCTTACCTAACTACCTAATTACCTAATCATTATTTGGAAATTCGGTTTTCAGGTCCTTTCTCACTCTTAAACCTTTTTTTATGATGATACTAGCGACCCGCTCCGGCTTCGCACGGCTATATTATGCATGTATTATACATATAAACCTTCCTCTTGAATCACTCTATCTATTAAAAAAAACCGCATCAAAATCCGTTGTGTAGTTTTAAAGATCTAAGCATACAAAGGAAAATAAGGACATAGGGACGGCGAAAAGTGACTTTATTTTATACTATGTAGTGATAGTGATGCAATTACCAAACAAAAAATATAGAAGAAAAAGTATCGGAAGTAATATTTTTATGAATCTCCAGTGTAACTGGACCGAAAAAATCACCGAGTCAGTTGTAGTCATCAGGAAAACGACTCGGACAAAAGATAGGCGGGCCCGAGCTCGTTTATCAGGACCGTAAGTACCTACAGACTACCCACAGAGGAGACTACCCTTGATTTTTTACACACGTTGACATGCTGTATTACGGGTAGGTTCATTGCCCTCATATTTCAAAAGAGTTGGTACCTATAGAAGTTTTCTTGTAGGTATAAGTCCCGATGCCTCGGGAATTTCGTGATTAAAAGTTCTTCTCCAATCCCTAATCTACCACTAGGTATGCCGATTGTCATCCAAATCAGTCAATTAATTTGACCGTGAAGAGAGAACAAATAAATAAACATACTTTCGGATTCATAATACAAGCTACTTAGCTTGCAATTTAAAAATTTGTACATCTCAGAAACGTAATGAGGTAAAGTCTGTCTGCAATGAGAGTACAAACAAACTTTCTCATGTATAATAGGTACCTATATTGCTATTAATTCAGCACTTTGATTTAATTTATCTATTTGTATGATCATTAACCACGTGACTTCTTACCCTACCTATACAACATCAAAATAACACTTTTTATACAAAAAGTCCAAACGACGAACACCATTAAAAAGCTGGTGAATTCTAAAAGAAATTAATAAGAAAAAAGTACATTGTAAACATATTATTTACGGTTGTAAATCGCACATTATCTCAGTTACTTAAATCATCGCCCCCCGTTATCGGCGCTGTAAATAACCGAATGTCCGTATTATCTACAAACATAATCGCTGTTGTTCCGGCCCCGTTATTTCCTTCTGCGGTTAAATACACTTCCCTAAAAAAATATTTATTCTCTCCCGGTGCAAACAGCCGTGTTCTTCCCCGTTGTTGGTTTTGACTGAACTGGATGGTGGTCTATAGCAATTTGGACAACTCAGTGGTGCTCTTGATTTATTATGACTAGTTGTTTTATGATCTCTCTCGTTTTTTTTTTCATTTACTGATTTACGTCAGCTGAACCGCCAACGAACCTTTTCTGCCCAGCAAGTGATTTGTAAAAAAAACACCACAAATATTCGAAAATATCCTACTAATACTACTTCCTACTCCTACTAATATTATAAATGTGAAAGTTTGTGTGTGTGTGTGTATGTATGTTTGTTACTCTTTTACGCAAAAACCACTAAACCGATTGCAATGAAACTCGGTATCTAGATAGCTAAAGAACTGGATTGACACATAGGCTACTTTTTATCCCGATATTCCCACGGAATCGGGACTTACGCGGATGAAACCGCGGGCGCAGCTAGTATATAATATAAAGGTATACTTCTATACTTATTATTATATTATAGATATACTTATACTTATATTACCTTATACTTATATAGGTGTACTTATACTTATAATATAGGTATACTTCCATACTTATACTTAATATTATAAAGAGATTTTTTTTGTTTCGTTTGTATTGAATAGGCGCTTTTTTCATGCAAATTGATTTAACCGTTTAAAGTATGAACATTATAAATTTTGAGTTGTTTTTTTTTAATGTATCTGACAAATAACTCTTTTTTTATAGTTCCATAAACCCAGTATTTATTTGGATTTATAAAATGTAATTTTGTTTGCGTTTATTCATATTTATCCGGCCGAGTATGATTAACGTCAACGGTATGAAAGTTAATTGAAATAAATGCACCTTTTTGTTACTTATTTACGAACTCAAAATAATCCGACAGCGTATGAAAACGTTTATTCATTTTATTAGTGAGTTATTTTTATTTATTATGTTTTAGAAAATTTTGGATTATTCGAGTAGGAGCACGTTACTCTTTCAGTAATTGATGGTTGTGCGAATGATTGCTGCAATGTAACTACACTATTTTTCACTATTTTTGTGCGGGATTAGCCTAGTGGTAAATGCCTCGACTTAAATTTCAAAGGGTTTAAATCTTGGCCAACCGTGTAACAATGGATTTTCAACAAAAAAATATGTGCGCTAATTATCATGACGCTGTATGAAATATTGTATGAAATACGTAAGTCCCATGGTCATTATTCCATATTTCCAAGTCCCTGGACTCTCACAAATATTTCAAAACTAAAATTAGCCAAATCGGTTTAGCCGTTCTCCAGTTTTATCGAACTGCAATTATTTTTGAAGTGAAAACTTCTTAGCGGCGTTGAGCACTTTTTCTGTAATGGGTATAAAATCTTAAACTCGCGTCAGGACACGTGACCAGCGTAAGACGGATGGAGAGTAGACAGCTATCCCCTCTCTACGGCGCGGCGAAAATGTATGCCTGGGCCTACTGTTTTTAATTTGGCTGTGAGTGTATTAAGACGTACATATGGTATTTTTTAACGGACGACTATTGACGGACGACAAATGTCGGACGATTATTGACGGACGACATTTGTCGGACGACAAATGTCGGACGACTATTTGTCGTCCGACTATTTTTTTTTTTTTCATCTAAAACTCTTTTTGCGTATGTTCTCGCGACATATGAGATTTTACACAGATATACAGTTTTCACTTCTGCCTGCACTCCCGGAGTGCGCTGTTTTTTTTTTATATTTATAGAGATTTAGCTTTAAATTTGAAACATAGCTCTCTCGAGAAACTCAGTAAATACCAATACAAACTTTGTCTTTGTTTTATACATAATCTCATCTTTGATTTAATCATAATCCTTCTAACAACTTAACTATATCATTTCAAAGCAATCGCGTTCTAACCGACCTTTTACTCTTTCTTCCAAAGTTCTTCAATTAACCAATTAACAGTCTTTGTTTTATTCATGGTGCTAACAGCTTATTGTCACCGAAACTTGACCGAAGGAATAGGTTCAAAGGGTCAAGTCGGGGTCAACTTTAGTCTAAACGGTCGTCACCCTCTACTACTTACTAGGGTGAAATTCCGTGAATAAAATGATTATGGGGTATTTTGTAATTTTCTGAGCGAAACTTTAGCGTGGAAGGCATATGAAAACCGCGTCAAGCTTTGTACCTACCATAAGCCATGGATTTTTTAGAACTGATGCTAAGCTTAGATATGAGTTTATTAATACGTTATATTCTTGATTTTTATTAAACAATTTTGTTTTTTTATTGTAATTATTTATGGATTTGAATAATAAATAAAAATAATAATAAATATTGCAAGACATTCCACACATCGCCATCTAGCCCCAAGCTAAGTAACTAGACTTGTGTTATGGGTGCTAGACAACGGATATACTACTTATATACTTTTCTTTTTGTAAATATATACTTATAATACATAGAAACAACCAGACCACAGACAAATATCTAAGCATAAATACTTGTCTGTGGCGGGAATCGAACCCGCAACCCTGTGTTTGGCAGTCCGGCATGGTAACCATTGTGCCAACTGGGTCGTCAATAATCTCATATACTTAAATGAATTACATTTTTTTTGCAGCACCATTTATTTAGGCATCTTCTCTACATACACTATCATAATCATATCGACCACAGGACGTCCCCTGCTGAACATTGGCCTCCCCCATAAACTTCCAGAGCGATAAGTCGCGTGCTTTTTGCGTACAACGGCTTACCACGAACTTAGTCGTCTGTCCATCTAGTCATCTACATACCTACATATTAAAAAATAATTATAAATATGTGACAAAAAACTTTTCCCCGGTTACATCTTGTTCAATGTTTAAAAATAGCTAAGGAAAAAATAATGTATCCATCAATAAAACATCCCTAGAATTATGATAATCAGGATTGCTTATTTCGATTTCAAAAAGAGGCCATATTGCCGACTACCGGTGTTCCCCCTCCTTCATAAATAATGGACCTTGATTTCATCACAACTCTTATAAAACAAGAAAAAACTGGTGAATTAGAAAACAGATCAAAGTACTATCAACTTTTCTAACTTTATTTTGTTAGGTTTCATTTAACATTTATAAGTTTTTTTTTTTAAGTTGCTTATTTGGCACTATCATGCTATTCCATTATCGATTTTCAATTCGCCGACATTTTCGAAACCGTATTATCCTATATCAACCGCACCGCATCGAATAAAAATAAATTCACCAATTGTTTTCCAATACGAAAAAGGTATCAATCATCGTACTGGCAACACAGCAAATTGTACGCAGTTCGCAGTTCGTCCCTATAGTGACGTAGCTTAGTTGACGTATAAAGAAATTTAACATCATAGAGAGATCATCTGCAGATCTAAAAATAGCTACTTTCTAAGATGAAACTTATCCAAAACGTAATACGAATTGGATTTTCATGTTGACTATATAGGACGAAGGAGTTTTTTAATTTGTTGTTTAAGTATATGTTTTATTACTTTTTTATTTCATATAAAGAGGAAAGTATTTTTAACCGACTTCAAAAAAGGAGGAGGTGCTCAATTCGTCGCCATATTTTTTTTTTTTATGTATTTTCGCGGATTACTCGAAAACGCCTGGACCGATTTGAAAAATTATTTTTTTTTGTATTTTGTTTCTAAAGAATAAAACTACTAAACCAATTTGGATTAAACTTGGTATGAAGAATTGAAGATACATTGATTCATTAGGAGTAACATAGGCAACTTTTTATCCCGATATTTTAATAGGATCGGGGTTACGCGAGTAAAATCGCGGAGCGCTGCTAGTATTTAAGTAAAGTTAATTCAGATGTTCTTTTTATCCTACTGTTCTATAAATATCTCTAGTGATGTACCAATATTCTTGTGGCAGAGACACCGGCTTGTTCCCAGGAAGATAATACGGATAACTCGACGTCCCGCACTCATTTGTAACTCCGCTTTAATGGAACTTTTTAGATCCCTTCACTTTTTCCACGTCAGTTTTTGCTACATCTCATTTTAATTGTCCTTACAAAAACCATGGCGTCAGTGCGTAATGGATGCAAATCCAACCTAAATTATCATACTAAAACAAAAAAAAACAACATAAATCCATATACAGGGTTATTGGTAATTATACTAGCAAGTCGTTGAGGGCTACTTCTGTGCACCTGAACAAACAACTTTTGTTCTACGACTTTTGGAAATTCGATTTTTTTTTGAAAATTTTGTGGTTAGGTTCACCTGAAAATCAGCTGTTCCTTACATAATCATAATCATAATCATTTATTCATTCACACGAAATAGAGTAATACAAAATGGTCTTAAAAAATAATAGTCCGTCTATCTCGCCATGGCTAGGCATGTGAATTTACAGTTTGAAGTTAATTTAATTTAGTTTGTTTTACACGGAGAGGTCATTAACCTTAAAATTTTACCTTTTTTTTGGAAGTTTTATTTGCTGTTCTTAGTCTGAATGACTTTTGTTTTAAAAAATCTGCTGTTTTTAGAATTTACATAACCTCAAAATATTCATATTTTTTTTTCGATTCCAAAAGTCGTAGAACAAAAGTTGTTTGTTTAGGTGCACAGAAGTAGCACTAAACGTCTTGCTAGTAAAATTACCAATAACCCTATATACAGGGTGAGTTTTTTATGTGGGCTTTCAGGGCTATATCCTAAACCATAAGAGATAGTGAAAAATGCTGAAAGGAGTTGCGTGCCCGATTTTGACAAAAACTAAAACTGCATCATTAGATTTTTGAAATAGTCATTACCCTAGCCGGGAATCGAACCTGTTCATTTTCCAAAATAATAATCATCTTATATTTTTCTACCAATCGATAGTGTTGCTAATAGAGATCAATTCCTGGAAACAAACATAGTCTGACAAATTAAAGGAAATAGCTCATTTTAGTAATCTTTTGTAATTTTCATACAACCATCCCTGAAAATAATGCAGTGAGGAGGTATGGCCAATGACGTAACAAACTGCTGCACTAAAAATATGAACTGTCTTTACAAATTTTATGTAAAGAACTTCATTTAGAACTTATTTTATAATATTTAGAAAAATAGGGTGCGTCCCATCGACCCCGGTGGTCCCGCCCCGGTAACGGGACCGTTGGGAAAAATTGTTTCATCGACCCCGGTAGTGCCGACCCCGTCGTTTACCGGGGTGGATGGCACAAATCAAGTGTCATCTACCCCGGTGTGTTTTTAAATGAAAAGCGCTTTAAAACGTAGTAATGTTTAAAGCGGGGAGAATAGAGTATTATTGTGTAACCAAAAAATACGTTTTATAATTAAAAAAGGTATTCAACGTGAAAATGTCTTATTACCAGACCGATAACAACGTGAACAAAGCTAACGTAATAATAAAAAATCAAAATATTTTCAGTAGTTCGTCCATCGCTCAATATTTATGACATATCAAACAATAATAGGCACTTAGACGAGTCAAGTTTGAAACGGTACCTAACGAACAAAATAAAATAGTCTATCCATAACTATCTTTCAACCAATAGAAAGCGATTCTCAAATGCATTGTCCAGTGACGTTAGGCAGTCAGTCGCTTTAAAGCGATCAAAGTCGTGTGGTGTCTTAATGTGACTAGGTAAGTGAAGTGATTTAAATATTATTCTTATTAATGTGAGACAATGAATTTTGAACACGATTTTATTAGTTTCACCTGTATATTTGCTTGCTTGTATGTAACCGACTCTTTTGGGCTCGACTTTGCCCTTCTTAGAACGATCAGATTTTATTCAAACTTTGCACACCTGTCAAAGACCGATGACAATTTAATGCAATTATTCGATTAAACAATCTGATTATCCTGATTAGTTTCGCCAAGATTCATCAATTTCTTTCCGTATCCTTTGCATACGCATGCGCGCAGTTCCAGACTCAGGCGCGGAACAGACAGAAACCGTAAATCCATTGGGATAGACGCCCGCGTCACATTTTGTATGAAACGGCGATGCGCGGGTACCGCTTGCGCACCGCTACAAATATAAACTCTATCACAATGTTCTTACTAAAAAGCGAAAAATAAACTCTTTAGAAACTAAAACACGATTTTATAGAAAATTCAACTAAAAAAGAAAAATAAATAAATAGAAAATAGTGTAAATTAAAAATAAATGTATATTATTGTAAAAAAAAAGCGTGGGTGCGAAGTGTCAATAGTTATAAATGTTTTATTGACAGATATGAGTAAAAGGCTTATCATTTTGATAATATATTAAAAAGCGAGCTTTTTTTACAATAATATACATTTATTTCTAATTTACACTATTCTCAATTCAAATTTATTAAATTTTATTTTCTATTTTTAAGTTTTTTTATAAAAGCGTGTATTTTCAGTTTTTTTAAACTATTATTTTATTATTAGTAGATGTGAGTGATTCTAAACATGTGTAGGAGTTCTAAATTTTTGAGTTGTAGGATAAAAAATGGATGAAGAATTCCAAGTTGCTCTACCGGCCTACCATCTTTAACATTTATAATGAGTTATCCCATTTCAAACATAAAAATAATTTTCTAAATAGGTCCAGGTATTTTCGAGTAATCGGCGAACATACCATAAAATATACATAATATATTATGCTTGTATACGCGACAAATTGAGAACCTCCTCCTTTTTTGAAGTCTTTTAAAAAGAAACGGTGGCACTGTTCTGTTACGTACTGGGCACCAAAATACAATGTGTTTCAGCGAAGAGGGTTGTTCTAGACGTCTAGGTGAACAACTTTTGTTCTACGACTTTTGGAAATTCGAATCTTTTTCGATAATTCTGAATGAATTTTTACTTAGCTGTTTCATACAAAAACTTCGAACGAAATGTCCAAAAGTCGTAGAACAAAAGTTTTTCGCCTAGACTTGTAAAACAACCCCCTTTTGTATTAGAACCCCTTCGCTGAAACACATCACCTTTATATTAAAGGAAAATTATAAAAATGGAATGGCTGCATGGGAATGTATTAACAGAAGGAAACAGAAATGTGGTGAAAAAGTAACTTTAAAAGTTAGTATTATAGTTATTTTATTATTGACCCTTTGAATTGTGAAAGTGAAATGAACGGACTATTACAATTTTGTACATACTAAAACAGGCGAGAGTTCCAAATGTATGTCTTCGTAAACATGTTGAGTGTTAAACTAAAAAATTTCATCATTCTTATATACCTCTAGTATTAAAGTAGTGTAGTAGTGTTAAAGTAGTAGTAAAGTAGTCATAGTGTTATTTAAGTTTTAATCAATAAATAACATTATACAGTGATTTGTAAATTAAATTGAAATACTGAAATTACTAGTTACTTTTCCACCTCATTTCTGTTCTCTTCTGTTAATACCCCTTCTGTTGTTCCCATGCTGCCATTCCATTTTATATTTTTCCTTTAATGTATATTGGTGCCGAATACGTAACAAAACAGTGCCACCGTTTCTTTATATAAATAAATGTCAAAAATGGTAGGCCGGTAGAGCAAATTGGGATTTTATAATCTATACTTTATCCTGGAACGTGAAATCACTCACATCTACTAATAATAAAAATACATTGTCTTACATTTAAGCCGAAGTGGTAAGAACAGAAGCGCGATAGAGGTGTCTTAGACACAGTTTTTGGGTATTATATACCTCTAAAATCCATAAAATGATATTCCTACTGTCGTAAAGATGAAAAAATGCTTTGTATTGTCATACACTTCGAAACACGATTAGAGTGATTTGCTTCGATAGAAAAAATCGTGATATTCCTAAAAAATCGTCATTTTTTGAGCTTTTTCAATTTTTTTTTTTTTTACGGCGATTGTAAAAAAAAAACAAGAACCAAATTTATATTTTCATAATCTTTACATCCAATCCCATAAGGTAGTACAGATGGTTTTTCACTAAAATAGATGTGAATCTTTTAATTACCTACTTAAAATAGTTAAGACGGTCATTACGCGGCGCGAGGGGGAATAATGGGATAGAGTGATCAGGTGGCACGCGCGTGGAAAAAGGATAGGGGTTTTCAGGTCCTACTTCACCTTAATAAGAATAATATATAAATCACTTCACTTACCTAGTCACATTAAGACACCACACGACTTTGACTGCTTTAAAGCGACAGACTGCCTGACGTCACTGGACAATGCATTTGTGAATAGCTTTCTATTGGTTGAAAGATAGTTATGGATAGACTATTTTATTTTGTTCGTTAGGTACCGTTTCAAACTTGACTCGTCTAAGTGCCTATTGTTGTTTGATATGTCATAAATATTGAGCGATGGACGAACTACTGAAAATATTTTAATTTTTTATTATTACGTTAGCTTTGCTCACGTTGTTATCGGTCTGGTAATAAGACACTTTCACGTTGAATACCTTTTTTAATTATAAATAGTATTTTTTGGTCACACAATAATACTCTATTCTCCCCGCTTTAAACATTACTACGTTTTAAAGCGCTTTTCACTTAAAAACACACCGGGGTAGATGACACTTGATTTGTGCCATCCACCCCGGTAAACGACGAGGTCGGCACTACCGGGGTCGATGAAACAATTTTTCCCAACGGTCCCGTTACCGGGGCGGGACCACCGGGGTCGATGGGATGCACTCGAAAAATATCACTTGTCTTCTATGTCTCACACTATTGTTTTGCCAGAGACAGAAAGGTGAAAATTACAGAAAACTACAAAATTTAGCCATTTCCTTTGTTTTGCCAAACTATGTTTGTTCCAGGAATTGATCTCTATCAGCAACACTATCGATTGGTATAAAAATATAGGTGAATTTTTTTTTGCAAAATCAACAGGTTCGATTCCCGACTAGGGTAATGACTTTTTCAAAAATCTAATGATGCAGTTTTAGTTTTTGTCAAAATCGGGCACGCAACTCCTTTCAGCATTTTTCGCTATCTATCATAGTTTAGGATATAGCCCTGAAGGCCCACATAAAAAATTCACCCTCTATATAATTCAAAGTCCTGACTGACTGTCTGATAAGTTCCAATAAAGGGACGGTATATTTGGAACACACAAAAAATATTTTGGAAAACGCTGACGAAGTCGCGAGTAAAAGCCATTTAAATTTTTGTCCCCTCCGGCCACATTAGCAACCGAGATTCCCAAGTTGCCAAAGAAAAACTAACATTCTTTGCTAAAGACGATAGTTGTCGTAGGTTTGCGAGAATCTTAAAATAAGTTTATTATTTTAGTTAGAAATTTAATTGATAATTATAGAAAATGTCTTTGCTAATATAACCATTACGTCAACAGACATTCAACATACAATCCGTATGAAACTGTCACCGACTAGACTCGATAAAAGAAGATTATTATTAATTTTATTATTATATTGTTTAATATTTTGTCGAATTTATGCAAGGACATTTTTCTTGTTGGACATTAGACGCAAACCGTGAATGTGTCAGAATCGCACGATTCGATTACGGTGGCAAAATTTCCGTTCACTGGTGGCAAACCAATCACGCTGTAAAGGTACAATTTGTTTGACAAAGTCTGCATGATCTTATTATTAACTCACAAAGTAAAAATGCAACTAAAAGCTTTTTATAAACGTCTCTAATAATAACGTAGAGCAAATTTAAATTGTAAAACTGCAATAAGCAATTTAGTGCCAATTAATTTATAGGGTACGACGTTGTAAACATTTTTTACAGTGCACGATAAATCTTCTAATACATACTTGCCCATTAAACAACGCAGTTATAATATCGAGAACGTCGCGAATTTAAAAGCCCTCTTAAACTTCAAACATTTAATCGACTGATAGTTTGATTCGACGGATTTCTAAAAATGGACGCATACTGATCAGAGCCGAAAGAATCGAATTTTTGCCGTCCACGGGAAAAGGTAGGTATAAATAAATAATAAACAATAAATAAATAGTCATTTATTGCAGGCATACAATGTCCCATATTGGAGAAATATTACAAATTACCTAAAAATTATACACATTTAACACAAAAATTATAGAATTACAAATTAAAAACCTTAAGAATTTAAGAATTTTTGCCGTCCACGGGAAAAGGTAACTTATTGTAATAGATATAAGGTCCATTTATATTTCATTTATATTTTTTATATTTCGCCTCTGACGATGCGGTCGACTCTGATAACGTCATCGGAAATATAAATGTAGGTACCTTATCTCTATTGCAATAAGTTACCTTTTCCCGTGGACGGCAAAAATTCGATTCGTTCGGCTCTGATGAATCTGCGACCACCTTTATACAGTTATTTAAACTAAAAACTGCATATTTTTCGAATTTGGTGGGCATCTAGACAGTTGTCAAAAACTGTCGACAAATGTGTTTTATCTACGAGAGCTCTAACGCATCGCGGACGAAATTTTTGCGTTAACTTTTTTATTTTTCCTACGCTATATAAAGAGTCGTCGGTATTTTTTATTGTTACGGAATGATGCACGTTCAGAAACACGTACAGGACCAATAAAAGCGAATGACTGAATCATAAAAAGGGTTGAATTTATTGATTCGCATTGACGATGACTGTGTCGCTTCGCGTCGCGTCGCCTTATCGCTTGACCATGAACATGGTCTTAGCGACAAGCGACGTCGCGAGTGGAGGCACTATATTGTGACAAGAACTTTAATGGATGCAAATGAGAACGATATTAACATCACAGTTCAATGAAACTATAATATCTGGTGGCAAAATTTTTGGAAGAACTGAGAAGACATCACGCAAAAAGGACCCAACCAAAGAGGACTATATGTGCGGAAAAGAACCCGTATAGAAGTACACTTCAGTTCCTTTTTTTACTACTTTTATGAAGATCCTAATCGCGGTAGGTATATTTTGGCAATCGAAATTGCCTGTTTTTTTTAAGAGGAGGGAAGAAGAATCTTAACCGATTTGACCATACACTCTTTAAACTTAATTATTTTTAACAAAACGGAAGGTGTACGCGTTTTTGATAATTATTTTGAAAATTACCTTGACGTTTCGGCATAGTTACAGACAGATAAGTATAAACCCTCACTACGTAAAAAGTAATTAAGGTCGCGACCCACAACACTGACAACATTTGATGATATAATGTTAGGGGTTTTTTCCCGATGCGTGCAGATATTTATTACTAACTAGCTGCGCCCCGCGATTTCACCCGCGTAAGTCCGATCTTTAAATTCTCACCGTTTAAACCTTCCCTGGACTACAAAAAACATTTCAAAACCGAAATCATCTAAATCGGTTCGTGCGTTCTGGAGTTATAGCGTCAGGAAGGAAAACCCGACTTATTTTTATATAGTAGAAGATTGGACACAGATAGTTTAAATTAACTTTCCCGGTTAAAATTAATATTTGACCATATCCGTTGTATCCATTTTTCTTCAGATACAGATACAGATCTTTATTAATAACTCCAAGTTACACGTCAAAAAAAATCGATCATTTTAATGATCGATTTTCATTCCGATTTTCGATTTTCGTATTTATACAATTATGTATTATAAGTAGGTATAATTAATTCATTATTAAAATCAAAAAAGTTAAAATTATATATATAATTCAATTGATTGTAGAATTATCTAAGTTAAATAGTCATTTATTATTTAAGAAAAAAAAAACTATTTGCCTGTAAAGTCGGTATACGGGCGAAAGTTTTACGTGACAACAACTGTGCTCGAGTGGAAGGGACGCGTGCCTATCACTTTTTATGTCTGTCTCTCTCGCTCTTAGGCGGGCTAACCATGCCCGCGTGCCTCTCACTCGCTCTCATTGTGAGCGCATAACGTCAGCGGAGCGTAACGCAGTTTCTTGAAGTGTCACCCGGCAAACCAATTTATAAAACGTTGTCACGTCAAAATATAAATAATAATATACAAACTAAAACCAATTTTACTCAGAGTAAAATTGGCATGGCCAAAAATTATTCTTTAATATAAAAAGAGTGGTCGAGCAGCAATGTTGGAGCTTCTTCTTCTGACTAAGCTTGTCGCCATCCGCCCATGTTCGTGGCTTACAGCGCGATGTCTCCCGCGTTACAACCTCAAGCCGCACACTTCTCAGCTAAACAATTTACATAATACGGTATTATCATTCTGCAGTCATGATATTTCAAAGCTCCTTACACTACCACTATCTGCGTAGAGGAATTTATTGGAGCTCAGGGAAAAACGAACCAATTTGCTACATGAAGTGAACCGAATTGAATGTTATTTTATTATACAAACACATAATTTATTCTCTGAACACATATACTGTTGGGGTGATCGCAGACCACAGAGGCTATTCTGATGTTGCGATAACACTAAGTAATATCGCACGATAAATCTGTCAAAGTATACAGGGTTATTGAAAATTATACTAGCATCCCGTTGAGGGCTACTTCTGTGCACCTTAACAAACAAATTTTGTTCTACGACTTTTGGAAATTCGAACATTTTTTCGAAAATTTTGAGGTTAGGTTTACCCGAAAATCAGCTGTTCTTTTCACGGAGAGGTCATTAACCTTAAAATTTTACTTATTTTTTAAGTTTTGTCTACTGTTCTTAGTCTGAATGACCTTTGTTTTAAAAAATCTGCTGTTTTTCGAATTTACATAACCTCAAAATTTTCATATTTTTTTTTCGAATTTCCAAAAGTCGTAGAACAAAAGTTGTTTGTTATGGTGCACAGAAGTAGCCCTCACCGGCTTGCTAGTATAATTTCCAATAACCCTGTATAGAACATAGTATTTCTGCGCAATCTAAATGTGGTGAAGTCTTAAATTTGAAGATAGATAGATCTTTAGTTTTTTAGTTGTATTTACCTTAAATTTGTACTTAATTTAGTTAGGTCCTTTTTGTGCGATGTCGAAGTAAGTTAGCCCATCACCTATACTACCTTTTCAGCTTAGTCGACCATACCCAGAAGAAAGAACTCGTCAAAACGTCTGGAACCAACAAAGCCGCAGGTTTCATCAGGATGTTTTCCTTCACCGTAAGAGAAATGTCAATTAGCGCAAATTTATTGTAAGCCAAATTTATTGACCGGCTGGAACCTTATGACCTTCAGAATGAAAGACGAGGTATCTACCACTAGCCCAACACCGCTCTTTATACTATCCTACCTCTACTTATATTATAAATGTGAATGTTTGTGTAAATGTTTGTTACTTTTTCACGCAAAAACTACTTGACCGATTACGGTGAAAGTTAATATGTTAGATAGACCTGCCGCCCAATTGCCGTATTCTTATGCAGCGCGTCTTGACTGCGTTTGCGTCATAACCATAGATTTCGTATTGCTAAGACGCACTCGTCACGCACACGTTACGCACTCGTCACGCACTCGTCACGCACACGTTACGCAAACCTAAACCACATGAGTAACTGCGTGACGAGTGCGTCTTAGCAATACGAAATCTATGGTTATGACGCAAACGCAGTCAAGACGCGCTGCATAAGAATACGGCAATTGGGCGGCTGGATTTACACAATGGCTATTTATCCCGATATTCCCACGGGATCAAAACTTACGCAAGTGAAACCGCGGAGCGCAAGTCTACCATAAAATTACATAATAAAATAATAATAAATATTGTAAGACCTCCTACACATCGCCATCTAGCCCTAAGCTAAGTAACTAGACTTGTGTTAATAGACAACGGATATGACTACTTATATACTATTTTTTTAAATATATACTTATAATACATAGAAACAACCAGACCACAGACAAATATCTAAGCATAAATACTTGTCTGAGGCAGGAATCGACCAACTCTGTGTTTGACAGTCCGGCATGGTGTTTTGCCAACTGGATCGTCAATGTGATAATCGGCCGATCGAAAAGTGTGTTCTCTGCGTTTACTTTTACAGTCATAGGTGATAAATGAGTTGTTTTATTGTTATTTTATACAATAGTGGTAGGGTGTTGCGCAGTTTTCACATTTCACGTTTCCCGAGTATGATGTTCGTGTTGCATATTTCAAAAGTCAAATTATTTTAAACTTCTAGAAAAGGATTGTTTTGAAATAAAACAGAATATCCGAAGCTGCTTTTATTTAAATTCAGGATTTTTATTAAGAGAATACTATTGAAACATAACGACCGAGTTGGCACTATTGTCACCATGCCGGACTGCCAAACAGGGTTGCGGGTTCGATTCCCGCCTGAGACAAGTATTTATGCTAAGATATTTGTCTGTGGTCTGGTTGTTTCTATGTATTATAAGTATATATTTACAAAAGAAAAGTATATAAGTAGTATATCCGTTGTCTAGCACCAATAACACAAGTCTAGTTACTTAGCTTAGGGCTAGATGGCGATGTGTGGAATATCCTGTAATAATTGTTTATTTTTTATAAATTATTTTCATTTCAGGATTTAAACAGTTTGGTCAGCCTTTCCAAAACATTTTGGAGAAGCCTCTAAACAGTGCAGTGTGGTGATGTTCAAAAGAAAAAAAATCGGCCAAGTGCGAGTCTGACTCATTTATTTATTTTTCTGTTTTTAGTGTTTGTTCTTATAGCGCCATCAGAAAAAAATCTGTGAAAATTTAAACTGTCTAGCTATCACGGTTCATGACATACAGCCTGGTGACAGACAGACGGACAGACGGACGGACAGTAAAGTTATTGGATCCCGTTCTTTTCCCCTTAGGTTTCGGAACCCTAAAAAATCTGAAGTAACTCGTAGCACCGTAGCACGCTACGGCGTAGACACTCTACGACAACTCTACAAAATTATGGCCGGGTTATCAAAACCAACAGTAGTTCTAAACTTTCGAACAAAATGAGGGAACGGTACCGGGCGCTCTCTCCATACTAACGTAGTCGACTGTTTCCTCAATGGATAATGACACTATAGCAAATATTTTTGTTGCATAAAACTTATAACTGCCATTACCATGTTTTTGACGTGACAACGTTTTATAAATTGGTTTGCCGGGTGACACTTCAAGAAACTGCGTTACGCTCCGCTGACGTTATGCGCTCACAATGAGAGCGAGTGAGAGGCACGCGGGCATGGTTAGCCCGCCTAAGAGCGAGAGAGACAGACATAAAAAGTGAAAGGCACGCGTCCCTTCCACTCGAGCACAGTTGTTGTCACGTAAAACTTTCGCCCGTATACCGACTTTACAGGCAACCAGTTTTTTTTTTGTTTTTTGTGTTTAAATTTAATATCTAAGAAAATATAAAAAGAACCAAGACATAGCCATGGCAGTTATACGACCCTGTTGGCACAATGGTCACCATGCCGGACTGCCAAACACAGGGTTGCGGGTTCGATTCCCGCCTCAGACAAGTATTTTTGCTTAGATATTTGTCTGTGGTCTGGTTGTTTCTATGTATTATAAGTATAAATTTACAAAAGAAAAGTATTTAAGTAGTATATCTGTTGTCTGGCACCCATAACACAAGTCTAGTTACTTAGCTTGGGCTCGATGGTGATGTGGTGAATGTCCTGCAATATTTATTTATTTATTTTATTTATATGTTTTATGCATCAAAAATATTTGTACTAGTGTCAGTATCCAGGGAGGAAACAGTCGACTACGTTTGTATGGAGAGAGCGCCGGTATCCTTTCACCTTAAGGGTGTAAATGAATTGTATGTTGCAACGGGTTTTGTAGTCGGCGACGTAACGCGTAACCCGATGGCGCTGACGCCATTAAAACGGAATAATGAAACACCTGCGGTTTTCCTCCTATCTCAAACATGGATACTTGTTATCTAGATGTGATTTATCTAAACCCCATGTAAGGCCCAATCCCATGGAAATATCGGGATAAAAAGTTAACTATGTTACTGTCAATGAATCAATGTATCCTCATACTAAGTTTCATCAAGATCGGTCCAGTAGTTTTGGAGCCGCTTACAGATAGACATGACGAATCTATAAGGGTTCCGTTTTTTGCCATTTGGCTACGGAACCCTAAAAATCGGCCAAGTGCGAGTCGGGCTCACACACGAAGGGCTCCGTACCATTTTAATTATTCTGTTTTAACGACTAACGCAAAAAACCCTAAAAAGTACTGTATGTCAGACGAGACTGTATAGATGAAAAGTATATAAGTACCTAATTTTAAAAAAATATTGCCTAAAAAGTAGTAAACATAACCTAAAATTAATAAAAACATACTTACTCAAAAAATATTTACTTGTCTCTATATTTAGTATTTACTTTTTTCTATCATCTGTGAAAATTTTAACTCTCTAGCTATCATATATATATATTTCATGAGATACAGCCTGGTGATAGACAGACAGACAGATATATGGACAGCGAAGTCTTAATAATAATAGGGTGCCGTACTTAAAGGGCAAAAACGGGTACGTTTTAATTTAAACTAGCGACCCGCTCCAGCTTCGCACGGCTATATTATGCATGTATTATACATAGAAACCTTCCTCTTGAATCACTCTATCTAATAAAAAAACTGCATCAAAATCAGTTGCGTAGTTTTAAAGATCTAAGCATACAAAGGGAAATAGGGACATAGGGACGGCGAAAAGTGACTTTATTTTATAGTAATCTATACTAATATTATAAAGAAGTAAAGTTTGTGTGTTTGTTAAATTGTAAGGGGTAATCTCGGGATCTACTGAACCGATTTTAAAAATTCTTTCACCAATAGAAACCCACATTATTGCTGAGTGTCATAGGTTATATAAAAAACCGAAAAATAAAAAGGCTTTTAGGTGGTAGTCCGTTTTGCAAAGTGAATCGGAGAAAAAACGGTCGAATGAAAGCGTTTCTTACGAACGCTGCCTTAACTATGAAAGATATATTTTTGAGTTCTATAGAAAAGATGTGGAGTTTGAAAATGCCTACAAAAAAGTCAACGACAGCATATGTCTAACTTTTATATTTAAGTCACAAAAAGTATTTTTTTTTAATATTAGTATAGATAATTTAATTTTTAATATTAATAAAATAAATGCCCAACGAAGTGGGCACGGGTCAGCTAGTGTAGTGATAAAGTTTTTGTTAAAAAATATGTCTCTTCAATAAAATCTAAATCCACGGCACAAGTGAGGTTTCCTCGCGTCTCTTGTTCCCTGTTGTCCGCACAAAGCGTTGCACAAATAATTATGTGCATACAATTATTTCTAAAGCCATCGTTGCTCTACACGACCTGACACCTTCGCTATCAATACTAAATTAAAAACCTATTGTAAAAGATATAAAGCTGAATTTTGAATGAGAATGGAGTGAACAATTTAAAATTGTAAGAAGATAAAAAAGTTAACGAAATATAATTTTGTTTAATATTTTTCAAGAAGTTTTGATTTTCAACTACATAAATAAATAAATAAATAAATAAATGATGCGATGTGTGGATTGTCCTGCAATATTTTGCAGGACAATCCACACATCGCCATCTAGCCCCAAGCTAAGTAACTAGACTTGTATTATGGGTGCTAGACAACGGATATACTACTTATATACTTTTCTTTTGTAAATATATACTTATAATACATATAAACAACCAGACCACAGACAAATATCTCAACATAAATACTTGTCTGAGGCGGGAATCGAACCCGCGACCCTGTGTTTAGCAGTCTGGCATGGTAACCATTGTGCCAACTGGGTCGTCAACATGCTTTGACTGTTTTAGTTTTGGAAAATAATTTCTTAAATTTTAAGTTACTTCTATTTTATTAATTTTATGAAGTGACGACCTCTCTAGCGTTGTGGGTGAATACTCGTCTACGACGTTGAATATTGGGAGTTCGATTTCCATCTCAAATAAATATTTATGAATAGATGTGTTAATCCATGTCTCCAGCTATTTAGATACCGAGTTTCATGGCAATCGGTCCTGTAGTTTTTGCGTGAAGGAGTAACAAACATACAAACATACATACATACACACACAGACACACAAACTTTCACATTTATAATATTAGTAGGATATTTGTTTCCGACCTGGGTTTTTCTGTATGTATTTACAATAAAAGGTATTTACGTATTCTATCCGTTGTCGAGCCACCATTACACAAGCCTAGTTTTGCAATATTTATGTATTTTCCCCGGAACAAAAAATCCTTTAATTAATTATTAATTAGTTTGCGCAGAGCTGTTCGTTCTCGTGGTAATTTATTTTATAGATGTACTAAAACCTTCCTCGAGAACAACTATCCAATTCATTCGTTTTTAAGATTATATCAAACAGACAGACAGACGCGGCGGAGGACTTTGTCTTATAATATACTAGCTGCGCTCCGCAGTTTCATCCGTGTAACTCCCGGTCCCGTGGGAATATCGAGAAAAATTAAGATGTAAGCTATCATATCTTTCAAGTTGGATCAAACTGCACACGGTGTGCAAATTTGATTAAAATCGGTGAAGTAGTTTAGGAGTCCATCGCGCACAAACAACGTGACACGTAATCACTACATAGTATAAAATAAAGTCACTTTTCGCCGTCCCTATGTCCCTATTTCCCTTTGTATGCTTAGATCTTTAAAACTACGCAACGGATTTTGATGCGGTTTTTTTTAATGGATAGAGTGATTCAAGAGGAAGGTTTATATGTATAATACATGCATAATATGGCCGTGCGAAGCCGGACGGGTCGCTAGTTTATATATATTAGAAGATAGAGAGTAATAGTAAAGTGATTACTTTACTTGGATACCTACTTTAGTAATTAGATACCAAATTAAAGTAATCTAATCACACTCGTACGCATATCGTAGTTTATTTGTCAACTGCTAGCGATTGTTTTAGACACGAGTCACGCTTATCGGATTAAGATCCACTGCTAATCCGGATCAGCCGACAATTTGCACGTTATAGCATTTTGAGTAAGAAATAAATACACTTTCTTTAAGACAATAATTTCAAGTAAGTTCTGCTGCGTGTTGTATACAAGGGGCTTCATATTTATTACTTACTAATATAATAAAACTAGCGACCCGCTCCGGCTTCGCACGGCTATATTATGCATGTTTTATCCAGATTGAGCCATTTTGACGACCTCTGTGGCGCGTCGGGCGAACACCCGACTGCGACGCAGAAGGTTGCGGGTTCGATTCCCGCCGGGAACAAGTATTTATGCTGACCATAAATTCTTGTTTCTGGTTCTGGGTGTTTCCTATATGTATAATATGTATATATTTACAAAAAAAAAGTATATAAGTAGTTTATCCGTTATCTGGCACCCATAACACAAGCATTAAGTTGCTTAGCTTGGGGCTGGATGGCGATGTGTAATATGTCCTGAAATATTTATATATTTTTTATATTTATATATAAACCTTGCTCTTGAATCACTCTATCTAATAAAAAAAACCGCATCAAAATCCGTTGCGTAGTTTTAAAGATCTAAGCATACAAAGGGAAATAGGGACATAGGGACGGCGAAAATTGACTTTATATACTATGTAGTGATAGTGAAGTATAGATTTGAATGTTTGTTTGTTTGTTTGTTACTTTGCATTGAATAAGCTCCGTAACAACTGAATTTCATGAAACTTAGTTTGAGGATACATTTGATTAATTGGGAGTGTCATAGGCTATCGCGGTTTTACCCGCGTAAATCCCGATCCCATGGGAATATCCGGATAAAAAGTAGCCTATGTTAGACTAATACTGGACTTGGTTTATACCAAGTTTTTAAGCCATAACATAAAAACATAACTTTCCTCTTTGTAATTTTAATTTTTATTATATTTTAGAGAAACGTATTTATCTAAATTGAGTCTGCGTTCCTCCTGAATATTAAGAGGAAAGGGTACCGGCGATCTCTCTATACAAACCGGAAAATCTGGTAAAGTTACGTACGCGACGCTTGTTCAACCCTCCGTCCTCTAGAACCATAACAGCGCGGTATGCTCCTACCAAGCAAGCTCTTATTCTACTCAATGAGCTTATTAGTCAACAACCTGATGCCGATATCTTTAATAATAATGTTAATGAGTTTTATAATATTTGCTATAGTTTTCTTAATATGTTTGTTTGTTACTTAAGTTCTATTCAATAATGTACCTACTTAATGACTCTTTGCACGTTTTGGTGTATACTGTGAGTGCAATGAGTAATTGTATTATAAATAAATAAATAAATAAATAAACGTAGTCGACTGTTTCCTCCCTGGATAATGACACTAGAGCAAATATTTTTGTTGCATAAAACCTATAACTGCCATGACTATGCCCCTATGTCTTGGTTTTTTTATTTTCTAATTATCATAGAAATTAATATTTAAATAAAAGAAGAAAAGAAAAAAAACAGAACATAGGGACATGGTAATGCCAGTTAAAAGTTTTATGCAACAAAAATTATGCTATAGTGTAATTATCCAGGGAGGAAACAGTCTACTACGTTTGTATGGAGAGAGCGTCAGTACCCTTACCTCTTAACGTACCTGTAGTAACTAAAGGTCAAGGTAACAGTTCCCTTTATGTTCTGAAGCACGTCTTAAAACGTAACATAGCAACCGTAGATTCTTGAACACGCACTTGAAAGTGCCATGTATCCCATCTCATTACTGTTAGAAAAAGGCCGGAGTTATATGTAATAGGTTGGCGGTTCTCAAGTCGGGCGTAACTCGCGGCTGTCGGCCAGCATTGTGTTCCGTATTAACGAGGTACGCACAAAAGACGCCCGGTCGTATATCAAACTAACGTCACTCGAATGTCTTCCTTCCTCACTGAGGGACGACCCGCAAGAAACGACCCTCCTACGTAGAGATAAAATACTTTTACTTTTTTAGAAAGTACAATCAATGTTCAAAAGTCCACCAGCACCGTAACGTCAATCCTGTGTAGAACTATATGAACATTATAAAAACGTTACCTGTAAATCAATCCCACGTCGGTTAGTATAGCGGGTGCATGGCGGCTCGGTTATACCACTCGACCAACTAAATCTATAGCTAACATGTTGAAAATAATTGTCACACTGAGCACTTATAATTCAAGTATTTATGTTTGTATGTAACGTCTATTAGAAGGAGTTCGTAAGTACAATACTTGTTTTAAGTATTATGGTAGTAAACTGATAGTGGTTTTATGACACATATTGTACGTCAGAGTCTGTTTATTATTCATCATCATCAACATCAGTCGGTGTCAGTCCACTGCTGGACGTAGGTCTCTCCCAGGATACGCCACTAAGTCCGATCTCAAGTCTTCTTCTCCATCACTGCCCACCACTTGGCGTATGTCGACTTGGTTGAGTGTCGTATTGGTCTTCTTGTTATTGTTGGTTGGTTCTCACAGTTAGTAATACTTGTAAATTCCGAATGCATTTCGATTACAATACCCTCAAAGTCAGGTTTTTTTTATAGGAAGCTGCCTTTGCAATGTCCTTCTTTAGCACAAAGATAAAGTATTTTATCTCTGTGTCCTCCTCCTTTTTATTGAGCATTTAGTTCACTCGAATTATGGCACGTTAAATTCATTGCGTCGCGAATCGAGAGCTTATTTGTACAATTTTATATTTACAATAGAACATCCTTTTGTGTAATAAAAAATACACAAAAATATTTTTGGAAAAATATTTGCTCGGCACCCCGATTGTATGGTACATAGAAATGTGTGAATGTATTTTTATTATTAAAGTCAGTATGGCGATAAAATCTAACTTCACCCCTTCGTAATGTGCGAAATATTATTTTCATAAGACACATTCTGCAGCAATAAGGGGTCTACGCTACAGTACAGTATTATTCTTGGAACGTATAGGCAGTTTCGTATTTCTCAGCCTTCATTTGTCGATCTTTATTTGTCTTAGAGTCGAGTCCTGAGCAAATTATGCTGTACCTCTTAATCTGTCCCTTCAGCTCTAATAGATGTACGGTCGGCTGCATAATTGCTGACCCACCGTAGAGCTCCAAAACGGCTGTTATAAGAATGTTTTCAACACAAGCAAGATTCTAGACACCTGCTTTAGGTGAAGTTTAAAGTCATCTGACTCATCATTTAATCAAACATAAATTAATAGAATGCAAACATTCCAATAATAGTAATTATAGAACTCTACCGAGGGATGCAATTATGCAGCCGACTGTACGTTGGCTAACCTAATGTCAGCTAATAACAACCCCAAATACCTGGCAGCACACTGGAGTTGCGACTGACTCTACCTAATCAATTCCTCTTTAATTTGTACTATCAATACGAAGAAGAAGTTGATCACTTAAACAAACAAAATATGTATTTTGCTCAGATTTTTATTAGCGCTTTAATCCATCATAGTCATAGTTAGAATCAAAATCATTCGCAGAAAATCACATTGATTCGTCTTAAAAAAAAATAAATTGGAATATTATGCTGAAACTAAACCTCATAAAAGATAAACTATTTTTATTCATAACAACATCTGTCCGTTTGTAACTAGACAATTCTTCTTCTCAAAAACTTTCTTGTTTAAAAGATTAATTTTGAGAGTACCATTACAAACTAATTAAATTACGGAACCCGAGTTCTGGTTAGAAATTTCTTTCACGTAGAGAAGTTTTTCTTCATTCCTAATTGACGCCTCTGGACTTTAGACGTCTCTACTAGTTTTATTTAAAGACGTAAAGATTTTCTTTCTCTTTCATTCCATTAAAAATAATGTACAGTAAAAAGAGATGCAAGATGAAATTAACTAAGAATTATAATAAAGTTTGGTAGGTAATATATCTAATCAACTATGCGCTTAAAAATGAAATCTCTAAAATAACACTATGAGTCTGTAACTTAGCATAATAATCTTTTTTCGAAAAAATATTTTTTGGTAAATCTACCTCTAAAGGGGTAAAAAGGATTGTTTAAGTAGTAAGTATGCTGTGTTTGTCGAAAATTAATATCGAAGCCAAGCTTATCATATAAATAATAAGTACTAGAGTCGAAAACCAGATTAAATAAATTCAAACTTTAGGAAGGACGTAGGTATAATTATTAAACAACCTGAAATTTATCTTCGAACAACACACTTAATACACCAATAAATCTTCTCAATGTCCATAAGTAAAACAATTTCGTCAAAATGGCGCAATTGTTATCCGCTGACTGTGAAAATATTTATATTCCCCGAAGGCAAGAAAGTTCTCTAACTTCGCTAATGACTTCTTTCACTGTAGAAAGTTTTCCTCGTGCCGCTTCGGAGGTTTTTGCTATCTGTTTAAACAATAGCTCGCCTCTTCACTGTCGCTAAGTTCCTGGTACTAGATAATTATACCAGTTATGGGTTCAGTGTTCTATACTTGACACTCTTGACAGACTTGTGTAATTAAATACTTTCAGTAATCAATTAGAAAGTTATTTAATAAAATAATTAATTTTAAAAGTTACATCACGGTAATATTTATAATATAGAATGAAAAAGACATTTATTAGAAAAGCACACGGACAAGTAAACAAATAAAAAATGAAAATAGAACAGACAGAATTAGAAAACAATCTATATAATTACATAATAGGCACATAATAGGGAAAAGTCCGGGATGTAATAATTGTTTTCACACCTGCAGCACTTTAATCACGGATTAAAACCCTATTAATCCCAACTTAAAGCAAGACTTTATTCCCAAGGGAAATAATGTTGTATGAAACTACCAATGGAATAAAGTGATTGGAATTTGGAACGTTGCAATTCGTGTGAACTCTTGGTTTTAATTTTGAAGGTCTTATCAAATAGGTTTTATTTATAATAAGTCATTTGATTGATCTACAAAAATCTAGCAGGCAACGATTAATGTTTTTTATTCTGATTGTTACGTTAGGTCTAAGCAAATAGGTTTTGCCTATAATACCTATCAAATATTTACCATCATGCTACCATCTCATTGCAATTGCCCTATTGTTTTTTAAAGTGGATTTTTTTCAAGTAGGGAACTGGCCACCACAAGAATTTAAAAAAAAATCGACTGCCGGTATGAAAAGTAGAGTATGCACCTCGGGATAAAGCATATCTTCGTCTTGGGCGGCTTAAACCCCTCGCTTCACTCAGGACTCCACAATACTCCCTCGCTTCGCTCAACATAAGGCTTAAGGCTCTTACAACATAAGACATTGCTTTATGCCCTTGATGCATAATCTACTATTATCTTATTTAACTATATAAAGGACCAGCTATTTTAGGCAAATCTGAGTGTAGGTTACGTAAATATAAAGGCACTTATCGTCAGAACATATTTTAATCATATAAATTACATACCCATCGGCATTATTTTACCACAACGCTTAACCCACTCACTAAAAGGTATTAAACTAATTAACTCAAATAAATGGTACGAACATAAAAAGGTTCGGACATCATGAAGCTACTCCGACAAAATGAACCACGTTCCGTCATTTTATTCCTATTTATAGACACAAAACAGTAGTCAAGATGGCGGCGCCCTGACGTATAGGCACATGAGTAAATAAGTATAGGTACATCAAATGAAGCACTGTATTGTTGACTTTCCTTCAGTCGTTTTCGTTTTGTTACTGACAACTATTTGTTCACGATGCACCACATTGTAGCGATTTGTCGCGCGATATCGCGAACTTGCGTGGTGATCTACTTTGT
This sequence comes from Idaea aversata, assembly GCA_907269075.1. Lineage (NCBI taxonomy): Eukaryota > Metazoa > Arthropoda > Insecta > Lepidoptera > Geometridae > Idaea > Idaea aversata. Next base: position 7,290,127 of record OU026100.1, read on the forward strand.
TATACTGTGACAGAACAGGCTGCATAGCGTACGGTGATTTATCGCACGATTGCTTGGCGTTATTACTGCAGTGTCGAAGCCTTAATTATGCATAGAAAACTTCAGTCAACAATAAAAAAACAGTTTGACAGAATTAGTACTCAAGTTTGAGCCCCGCTCGTTATTAGCATCTAATAAACGCTTCCTATCGTCGTGTTGTCAAGTTTGCTAGGAAGACGTTGCCCGTATATCACCGCTACGCATTGTGAACCAGGATTATCGGCGACACAAAGGGACAAAAGGCAGTTTATCAAAGCTTTCTGACTGATCTACGTCACAACTTCCCCCGCTGAGATCGCCAACTTGTTGGTAATTCCTGTAAAGGAGATCTCGCAACCATAATAATTTACAAGATTTAAGACTTAGCCAGTATATGTGGTATGTATTAAAATGTCACAAAGTTAACGACAAAGTACGGGCCCAAATGCCGCATGCTCCGCACCGCTCCGGATAAGATCCTACAGTAGAATAGATAATTATAAGAAAAGTATTTATTTTTTAATCATATTTATTTATGAGTGGCAGCCTCTTGTCCAAGTTCCATCTATCTCTTAACCAAAGTTCTTCTAAATTAGTACAGCTGTTTAGGCATGACAACATAACGAAACGACAGAGTTACTTTCGCATTAATAAATACTTTACTGTACTTATTACGAAACTATGCAGTGGGCGCAGATCTTTAATCATGTCTTTTTGTACCCCATTTTTACCAGAATATTAAACGTCCAAGAATTACCCTATTCACGACGAATATGAGAAAATCTATATAATCATCAGTAAATTAACTCTTTTTTTATTTTCTGGTTCACACCAACCTTGAGCCGTTCCCCACATAAAGCAAATTAGATAAAAAGGTCGGAAACAATTCTTCATGACTTCGCAAGGTCTTTACGCGTTCTGATTCATAAACGAAATGTTTGGTATGTACGTAGAACGCTCATTTTTACAATGCTAGAAATTGAATTCTCTCCTTTATGTGTAACAAATTGATTTTCAGCGCAATGTTTCAGAGATTGTATTAGGTTGGAGATATTGAATTGGAACAAATGATGGCAATAAGGCACATTTGGTACCTACTTATTTTATGTTTATAAAAATTTGTTTTTCAATAACAAAGCATTATTACTTTATTCTAATTTAAAACATAAAATTAAATGTCAAAATTACAAAATACAAGGATATATCTAATTACAAATTCAATTTCCGTGTCGCTCTTATTATTAAAATCTTAAAAAGAAACTAAAAGATAAATATTGCTTTTCACGAAGTAGAACTATCTCGATTTAAGAGTGGAACCTCAGCAAATTAAACAATCAATATTCTAGCAAATCTCTTTGATTTTGAAATGCAAAATGTTATTTTGCCTACGTAGGTATTGCATTATTAAGATGCAGACCGTTTGGCGTGAAGGCGACGAAATCGCCTCATGAATACTTCAAATAGCGCTTAATTAGCGTTTCGAGAAGAAGTTAATGAGCTGAGTCGACGAGTCGAGCGCATCCCTATTCCGAATTAAGATATTCAATTATATTTTTAATTAGAGTGCCGTAATACAACCGTGAACTTAGATAACGTTCCTATGGTTAAAATAATCTCGTTACTTGAAGGTAGGTATCCTATCTTATCTTATATATTGGGGGCTGACAAATAGCCAGCAACACTTCGACCCAATGGGATCTTTTGTGTTTACCACTACCTTAATGTTTCTTACTCTTTGAAGAAGTGGTCGATTACCGCGGTGATCCCACTGAGAGGAAGAAACCTACATTCCTCCGGTTTGGGATACGCATTCCCAAGGAGGCTCATACGCTTCGCTGCTAAGAGGTCGCATTCACACAATATGTGCTCCATAGTTTCCCTGACATCACCGCAGGCTCTGCAGTCATTATTTGAAGTTAACTTCACTGTAGGTAAGTAGCAGAAATTTGTGGCAGAATGTTATTTCTTTTAAAAGGTTATGCAACAATTTTAGAAATATATTTTATTTTCCCCAACACTAGATTATTTCGCTCTCATTTTAAGGGTTTCGTTTTCTCTCAAAGGGTCCGAGCGGAAGGTTATTGTTGTGGCTTCGCTCCCGACTTTCCTGTCTCGGTCGGGTCTGTCAACCGTCGCCGGTTTTTTTATATATCTTATATTAATAATACCAAATATTTATGTAAAATATTTTCTCAACAGAATAATGGATATTCAGAGTTATGGTAATACGATATTTACTCAAATACACATAGGTTATTACTACGCTGACATTTTATATTTTTTTCAGAATGATGAATGTGAAAAATTTGCAATAAGTTCGACTAATATTGACTTTGATGAAATTGTTTTAGTTATCCAAACAGTCTCCTTAAAGCTATAAATTTAGGGTTCCGTACATCAAAAGGTAAAAAAGGAACCCTTATAAGATCACTCTCTTGTTTAAGTTTAAATAAAAAAAAAGTAAACAAATAACCTAAGATACCGTTTTAAGAACGACCTTCATCGAGCTGTTTAATGGATGGGTTGTCCAAAAAAATTCAGTCCAGAATATGATTAATAATAATTATATATATTTTTATAATTTCATTATAATTTGTCTATTAAACAAACCAATACAATTTAAAAAATGTTGATTAATCATATTCCGGACTGTTTTTTTTATACATTTGCAATATATTTAATGACCTATTAAATCTATACTAATATTATAAAGCTGAAGAGTTTCTTTGTTTGAACGCGCTAATCTCAAGAACTACTGTTTCGAATTTTAAAAAAAATTGTGTCTTTTCATTTTAATATTCCCACGGGATCGGGACTTACGCGGGTGTAACCGCGGAGCGCAGCTAGTCATCACTACATCACTATCACTACATAGTATAAAACAAAGTCGCTATTTCTGTCCCTATTTCCCTTTGTATGCTTAAATCTTTAAAACTACGCAACGGATTTTGATGCGGTTTTTTTTAATAGACAGAGTGATTCAAGAGAAAGGTTTATATGTATAATACATGCATAATATAGTCGTGCGAAGCCGGGGCGGGTCGCTAGTTTGATATAAAATACTTCTCATCCATTAAATAAAGGGCGTTCTTCAAGGGATCTCGATTAAAAATAATATGTAAGTGAACCGAAATACGCTTTTGCACGAGTAGTTCAAGGTCTTAGTATCAGAATCTAAAATCATTAATAACATTAATCAGTTTCTGACGTTAATAAGAGTTAATTCCTCAATGTAAAAGCGATGTCGATCCATCATACCTACTTAACTGGTATTGATGCCAACTCCAAGTTAATCAATCCTTTAATTAGTGGATTACCGATTTCATAGTGGTTTTCATAATAATTTTAATGAAAAGGTTTATGTCCACACCCACGGTCTACCTACAAGTGTTGCCAATCGATAGTCGACTATGAGCTGAGCAATACTCGATTATTATTAACTGTCGATAGTCTGTAGTATCGATACTATCGATCGTTTGTTCTTCGTTCTTTGTTCTTCGATCCACCTGTCTGTCTGTCTATCACCAGGCAATTTTAACAGATTATGTATTTCTGTTGCCGTTATGTATAACAACAAATACTAACAACAGGCCCATATAGGCCCATCTCACTGTTGAGCCACGTCTATAAGCTGTTTTCGAGAGTTATCACCAACCGTCATTCTCGAAGGTTTGACGACTTTCAACCTCCCGAACAAGCCGAGTTCCGAAAAGGCTTTAGTACCGTGGACCACATTCATACGCTCCGGCAGATTATACAGAAGACAGAGGAATATAATCGGCCGTTATGTCTTGCGTTAGTGGACTAAGAGAAAGCCTTTGCTTCAGTCGAATCCTGGGCAGTGCTGCAGTCCCTCCAGCGGTGCCAAATCGACTATCGCTATATCCAAGTGCTGTGAAGTGTTTGTATAGCAACGTCACTATGTCTATCCGGCTTTAAAACCAGAGCACAAATCCGATCCCATTGCAAAAAGGGGTGAGACAGGGAGATGTTATCTCTCCGAAACTGTTCACCTCTGCATTGGAATCCTCCAATGCAGAGGTCATAGCAGAATCGCTGGAGGACCTCAGCAGGATGCTGAGAGACCTCAACACCGTCTCCAGGCAGGTGGGTCTTAAAATGAACATGGGTAAGGCGAAGATCATGTCGAACGCCCATGTCGTACCCATACCTGTTCACTCTAGAGACGATGTTATCGAAGTTGTTGATCACTATGTCTACCTAGGCCAAATGGTTCAACTAGGTAAATCCAACTTCGATAAAGAGGTCAGCCGACGAATCCAACTCGGTTGGGCAGCGTTCGGAAAGCTTCGCAATATCTTATCGTCACAAATACCATAGAGCCTCAAGACTAATGTTTTCAACCAATGTGTGTTACCAGTGATGACATATGGAATCCGAGACATGGTCGCTGACTAATAGGCCTCGTTCATAAGCTCAGAGTCGCTCAGCGGGCTATGGAAAGAGCTTTGCTCGGAGTTTCTCTACGTGATAGAATCCGAAATACGAAAATCCGTAGAAGAACCTAAGTCACCGACATAGCTCTCAGGATTGGTAAGCTGAGGTGACATTGGGCAGGTCATATAACTCGCAGAACTGACAACCGCTGGGGAGTAAAGGTTCTCGAGTGGCGGCCGCGATGCAACGCGAAACGGAGTTTTGGGAGACCAGCTGCCCGGAGGACCGACGACATTGTGGCGATAGCGGGTAGTAGGTGGATGGAGGCGGCTCAGGACCGCTGTTTGTGGCGTCGTATTGGGGAGGCCTATGTCCAGCAGTGGACGTGTATTGGCTGACATAATGATGATGACTAACAACAGAATGTAATGGCACAGAACCCTTCATGCGCGTGTCCGACTCGCCCTTGGTCGGTTTTTACAAAAATATTAGGTATTATAATGTGCTCGCGACCTTGTTTAGAATAATGTTGTGCTTTTAGCCAATCGAAAAGTCGGTTGTTTTACCCTTATTAAGTGGAAAGGGTAACTGCGCTCTCTCCATACAAATGCCCCTATTTTTTGTTTTTTTATTTTATTTTTTTAATCTTAATTTCTATGATTATTATAAAATGGAAAAAAAAAACAAAACATAGGGACATAGTCATGCCAGTTATAGGTTTTATGGCACAAAAATATTTGTGCTAGTGTCATTATCCAGGGAAGAAACAGTCGACTACGTTTGTAATAGTTTTTATAGACTATAGAGAAAACCCCCGGTACCCTTGCCTCTTAAACGGTATGTAGGTATTAGGTACGGTTTGTAAAAAAAACTTGCATGTTACTTGGTAGCTAATTAAGCGGCTTGTTTTAATCCTTTTTCCTGGAATTAAATTGAATTAGCTTGTAACTTTAAAATACTGTTACTAATATTTTGTTGTTGTTACATCGATTAAGCTTAATCAGGATTAAGAACTCTGCCCACTATACCAGAGCTTACTGGGTATTAGTTTTATCTATTAGTTAATACTTTTTGAAGAAGGTATTATAATATGAAAGCGAGATGTTTTAGACGTTTAAGCGGACAACTTTTGGTCTACGACTTTTGGAAATTCGAGGTTATTTTGACCCGAAAAGCAGCCGTTTCTTTGAGTGTAGGGTTTGTTGGTTTATTTAGTTGCTATAAACATTATTTATGCTTAAAAACTGAGTAAATATATGAAAATCCAAGATTACAGTTAGTTTTAAACCAAGCTTAAAGTAATAAAACGAAATATCTATTTTAATTGACCTAAAGTAATTAGCAGCTGCCACGACTGTCTTCACTTAAGTAAATGAACTAACTAAAGTTTGTATTAATAACGTGATGGAGTTTAATGTACGTACAGGGTGATTTTTAAATGGGCCTTCGGGGTTGTTCCTAAACTAGGTACAGTCGGCTGCACAATTGCAGCCCCCAGTAGAGTTTAAAAATTACTATTATTGGCATGTTTTCATTCTAATATTTTTGTTTTGATAAATTCATGAGTTAGAAGATTTTAAACTTCAACTAAAGCAGGTGCCTAGACTCTTGCTTGTGTTGAAAACATTCTTATAACAGCCGTTTTGGAGCTCTACGGCGGGTCTGCAAATATGCAGCCGACCGTACATTATAGCAAAAATTGTGAAAAAAGTTGCGTATCCGAATTTGATAAGAACCAAAACGGCTTTATTAGGTTTTTTGAGACGTCATTACGCAATCTGGGAATTGGACCTTTTAATTTCGCAAAAAAAAAATCGCCATATATTTTAATATCAATCGATAGGGTTGCTAATAAAGATCAATTCCTAGAAACTAACGTTGCTATACTAAGTTAATCAATTAATAATCAAAGGAAATGGCTCACTTTTGAAGTCTTCTGTAAATAAAAAAAATCACCCTGGCTTACCGTAGAGCCTTTTAAATTGGCAATATTTTAGTCATTAATAAGTTTATTTTCAATGCACCTATGTTCACATCACCATTTTCTTGAAAATGTTGTGGTATTAACTTGGATTTGTTTGCGGACGATTTGCTACCTGGTTTTTCTTCGATGTGGTAAATACGTTTTAGTACAACGGACATTATGATTTGGGAGCTAAATGCCTATAAAGACGTTTTGCTCTAAGCACTACTGATCCGAATTGATAGCTGATCAAGACTCGCTAACTGTTGTGATAAGGGCAAATTGCTTAATGCATAGTAAATAGACACCCAGATTTCCAAAGGAATAGGACTATTTAATCCCATTGACCTATAATAGTGATGTCAACTCATCTAATAAATAAGTTTGTTGACATTAATATGGTTTATGCGTGCCGAATGACAACGAAGTTCTGTACTGAAAATAATAAATGTCGGAACAATGTTAATAAATACTGAAGATAAGAATACCTTAGCAGAAAGTTTTTACGGTTTTTTATTTTCTTTTGTTGGCGACATTAAACGTAAAATTATATACTTTTCTTCTTTTAAATTTTTTGATATTTTTGAGCTGAAAAGTTTATCGAAAAGCGAATACTTATGGTTTTTATTTGAATGTGATTTTAATATCATATTTTATGGTTATTGGTAAAAATTTGAAAGTTTTTCGACAATTGACAAATGTTTTTGTCGAGGTGCACAGAATTCTTGGATTCAGGTATTTTTATTTGTTTAAAATGTAGGCACGAAGTAAGCTAATAGTTGTAACATTGTGCACTTTATCTACTATTTTGCAGCATCCAGAAATAGTCCTCTATCGCTTTCTTTTATTTCACATATGATAGGTCAGCGTTGAACCACTATCACACTTGCCTGATGGTACGTGACGATAGTGGTCTTTCTTAGCTCATTATCAAAATAAATAATAAATAATAATAAATATTGCAGGACATTCCACACGTCGCCATCTAGCCCCAAGCTAAGTAACTAGACGTATGTTATGGGTGCTAGACAACGGATATACTACTTAATATACTTTTCTTTTGTAAATATATACATATAATACATAGAAACAACCAGACCACAGACAAATATCTAAGCATAAATACTTGTCTGAGGCGGGAATCGAACCCGCAACCCTGTGTTTAGCAGTCCGGCATGGTTCACAAACCATCGGAAGGCTACCGAAACGAATAAAACTGAAAAGACAAGGATGGCAACACGTCAAAAGTCGCGGGAGGGAAAGAGCGGCAAATTTTTTTTTTTCGGTTCTGTTGCCTTCCGGCGGTTTGTGAATCAGGGGGCTGAACAGGGCGTCGGATATTGCCATATCCGGCGCCAAACGGTCAAAACGTTTGATGTCTTTGACACCCCATATACCCCGTATAAATACTATATACAATAATATACATTACCTGTCTATGTTCATGTAAATTTTCCCCGTACCGGCACTCAGCATCGAACTCCCCTGCACTAGTTAATTAAGTTGTCAGTGATAGTTGTTTATGTTTCATTAATTAGTCGGTTTTAATGCTGACCGCACGTTGATAATTAAATAACCGACCGTAGCACTGCTGTTTTGATTTTAAAGGTACATTCGAAAGGAGTTTTAATTAACTAGCGTGTTTAATTTGAATTAACAATAATTTAACTTTAGTTTGTGGTAAAACAATCGGTAAAATATTCGACATTTTTCAGTCTGTTTAAATTTAACAAGTGAATTTTAAACCTTCTCTAAAAAAGCGTAGCTTTTAATCGTAGACCACTTCGTTTTTTACCATCCAATGAAATGCTGAAAATTCAACAACTGATATCGTAACAATTTAATTAACAAGCGCGAGTCGAACCCGAGCACTAGGGTTCTGTAACCGGTCATTGTGCATTAAACAAACACTTATTTACCATAGGTGTCACAGATAGTCCTCTGTTTAGAGAATGCATGGAGGCAGAAGAAAACCCACAGCACGTGCTCATGCAGTAACGTGGCAGATCAACGGGCTCGGTCTCTTCAATCGCCGGCATCTCTTCCGGAGGCCTGTAGCAACCTGAAAAGGCTGTTAGCCTTCTGGGAGGACCTGGGATGGTTTTAGTGACAAGTAGGATATTCTCACACGCACAGTGGCCCAAATGGTGAGGCTAAGTGCGAAAACAGCCCCGTAAAACTAAACTAGACTAACGGTTCCGTAACATTATGTTATGTTTCTAGCGGCAACAGAAATACATCATCTGTGAAAATTTCAAATGTCTAGCTATCACGGTTCATGAGATACAGCCTGGTGACAGACAGACGAACCAGCGGACAGTGAAGTCTTAGTATCAAACCCTACTTGCACTTGTATACAGGCTGTTTTTCCGCGATTAGACTCTTTTTAATTAGGTCCTTTGTGCGTGAAGATGGAGTAGGCTTGCCCAGCACCTACTACCCTCTCAGCTTAGTCAACCATGTCCAGAGGGGAGAACTTGTCAATACTTCTGGAACCAACTAAGCCACGGGTTTCATCATGATGTTTTCCTTCACCGTAAGAGCAATGTCAATTATCGCACATAAATTTTTCTTAAGAAAAATACATTGGTGCACGGTCGGCCTGGATTCGAACCCACGACCTTCAGAATGAAAGTCGAGGTATCTACCACTAGGCCAACACCGCTCTCTATCAAACCCTAAAAACGTAATATACTTAGGAATTATATAGGTTATGAATAGCTCTGAAGTTTTGAGATATTTACTGTTGACCACAGCACTCAGCACCGCCAACCGGTAACGACACACAGATATTGATTTTATATCCCTTGATTTTATATTCATGTTAACGATGAACCTCTTCTTTAACGTTATTAAAGTCGAATCAAGACAAATTAAGACAACCTTCTAACGTAGTTACTAAGGGACGAAGTACCAAATGTTTTGAAGTCAGTATGTCAATGGGTATCATAGTCTTAGAATGTACAAATCGCCAAAATGCCAATAAGCATAAAGGTGTTGTTATGATATAGTATCAAAATGTTATGAACATGTTTCTCAGAATTTGGATTCCCCAACAAAATGTTAAAGAGGCCAAGGAAGCCCTGGAAGGAATATGTGGAGGACGATCTGCGGTGAATGAAGAAGTTCACTATCTGGAAAGAGAAAAGCGAGTAATCAAACATAATGGAGGAAGTTTCTGGTGGAAGCAAATACCTACAAAGGATTGTAGCTCTGCAGGAAGTAAGTTTTTTAGGATTACAGAAAAAATAGTTTTAAATAGTAAACTGATCGATTTTTTTTAAATAACTAGACTAAACACAATAAAACTTTTTGTCTAAAAAGACATACACGATTAAAATTTATCGTGCAACGAAATTGATTCATGGTCCAGAATAGGGGCGACGTAGTGACGTAACAAAGTGCAGTGACTGAGGCAGCAGCCGCAACGATTTTCAAACGTCCATTGCCTTTAACAATAACTTTTATGTACCTACCCACCTATGTATTACAAATATACTTTCGGACACAGAAACTGCATCAAAGTAACTTTCCGATGAATATTTGAATAAGTATGCAAACTATTCATACAAACATAAATTCTTCTTCTACTTCGTGTCGATAGCACAAATTAAAGGGGGAATTGATGAGGTAGGGTCAGATCTGCCTACTCCAGTGAGCTGCCAGGTCTTTGGCGTTGTTATTAGCTGACATCAGGTCAGCCAAATGTACAGCTATTAAGGCTGGAGGTGCAGGTCAAGAGGTGGACCATAGTTTGCTCGGGGGATTGCTTGCTTTTGTTTATAAAAAAGCAAGCAATCTGTATCCATAATATTGTGACGAAACTCTTGTTGAGTTAAAAATCATTGTACAAGACAACTTTAAAATAAATATTTCATTATATCTATGATGCAGTTTATCTGTCCGTCAGTGTAGTTTTAATTTACTTACCATGATATTTTGAAAGTTGGATAAATTATATTTTCCTCTGAAAGTCATCAACGATCGAAATTGATTTGTGACCCAGAAGACAGCTTTAAAATAAATATTTCATTATTTCTATGATGCAGTTTATCTGTCCGTAAGTGTAGTTTTAATTTATTTACCACGATATTTTGAAAGTAGGACTTAAAAAATATATTTTTCCTCTGAAAGTCATGAACGATCGAAATTGATTTGTGATCCAGAATAGGAAAGTAGTGACGTGTAACAAAGCGCGGTGACTCAGCCAGCGGCCGCAACGTTTTTCAAACGTCCATTGCCTGCAGCCCCCCTTGTATCTAGTGAAGCGGTTACAATTCTCTATATACGGATTATATACCTACCTATTGATAATTATATGTTTGGATATACGAACACCTTAAAATACTTTATACTTTTGGCCACTGTATGTGCTGTTTTCCGCAACTAGACTTCTTTGGGTATTTTAACGTGAGGATGGAGTAGGCTTACCCAGTACCTACACTACCCTCCCAGCTTAGTCGAACATGTCTAGAGGAAAAAACTTGTCAATGCGTCAAGAGCCAACTATTAAGGCGCGGTTTTCATCACGATGTTTTCCTTCAGCTATGCTATGCTAATCAGCGCATATAAATTTTCCGAAAGGAAATTGAATTGATGCACCACCGATTCGAACCCACGACCACCGGCATTAAGGTCGAGGTATTTACCATCAGACCAGCACAACTATGGCCGCTTCACAGAAGCACAGAAGGTATTTCACAGATGATATTGAAGTCACACTTCAATATCATCTGTGAAATAAAAAAAATGCTGCATCTGCTATCTATGTGTAGATCTGCTCTTTACATTACGCGTGCTCGAAAGGCACGAAACGATGTCGAAAACTAGCACTAAAACTGGTGAAAAATCTCACAGTTTTGGAATTAGCACATATAAAACCAAAGGACAACAACTAGTTCACAATATATTCATATGAGTAGCTACAAGGAGCAAACCTCTAATTCACGCGTCACTACGTCTTTACGTTCGGGTCAACGAACATTAACCAAGAATGGCTAGAGCCTTCTTTGACACTTGTACTGGAAAACCTGCCCACTATTTATCATATTGCTTCACAAGAACGTTCTTTGCGAATATTTTTTTCTAAGGGTTTCGCAATAAAAAGCTCAATAAAAATGAGAAAGAAGAAATCTTTAATATTGTTTTTTAAGTTGCCGAAAAAAGCAATAAAAAGACAAATATACCTATCCAGTACATATTTAAAAAAGTATCCCATTTGAAATTAATACAGGAATTTGTCTCCTATACAAGCCAGTGAAAGGTTTTAAAAACAAAACAAAAATTAAATTGGTATTGAATCATATTCTGTACTTAATTTTTTTAGGCAACCCATTTGCAATATATTTACTGACCCATTTAATTTGATTTATAATACTTTTCATCCATTAAACAGATCGATGAAGGTCATTCTTATAGGGATCTCCGTCTATAAACACATTTTTGGAAACAAAAAATGTTGCAAAACCGTATACCTATAATAATATTATGTACCTATAAACGCCCAGCGTTTTTGGCAATACAACCAAAACCATATGGAAAAAATCCAAACTTAAATACATTAATTACCATCAAAACTCTACAATTTTGCAAAACGGTAAATTCCACGAAATGTTAACAAAAACATACCACTTTACACTACTTATCCACTGACGTGAATTTATTGTAATTTTCGGCAATTATTCAACGCTCAACATACGTTCGGTAAAAACTAGGTCATATTGAGTTGAATACTACCTGAACTACATAATTATTCGCCGCGTAAATATGTAATTAATTTACGGATGTTAAACTAGCGCACTTTACTGCAAATAAATATTGTAGTAGCCCGCCCGAAGCTTGGAACTTTATTCGACAACTGAAACTTTCATTGCAATAGTTGGAGTAATTATTTCGGGTATACCTACGATGACAGTAAAATGAATTTTGTTAAGATTTATTTATATTTCGTAATGCAAACTATTAAATTTAGGTACTTAATAAAGCGCTGTTGTACTCTAATTATCATAACATAGTAAAACAAAGTCACTTTCCGCTGTCTGTCCCCATTGTATGCTTAGATCTTTAAAACTATATACGCAACGGATTTTGATGCGGTTTTTTAATAGATAGAGTGATTTAAGAGAAAGGTTTATATGTATAATACATGCACAATATGGCTGTGCGAAGCCGGGGCGTGTCGCTAGTAATATAAAAACGAAAGAAGTCCTATATCACTTGAATAAAAATTAATTAGTTTTCGGCTCCGTTACATAAACTTTTGTACACATTCTTTTATGGAATACAAAAGTTTAAAAAACGCGGGAGAGGACCTGCGTTTTTTAAACTTAATTAACATCCAATTCATTTTTTTTTATTCATTGAGAATCATGTACGGTGCATGGGTTCACTTTGAAGTAGTTTTAAAAACTAAGTTAAGGTGCGTGCCTTCGGAACGCGCCCACCAATGAGAAGAAGGCACAAGAAACTCTTCGGGGTAATCAGATTAAGTACTTGTCTTAAAATGAAATATTAATCGATCCTGTGTTTTTAAGAATGTTTCTGAAGTATTTACCCTTCTTAACTCAAAGATAAACAATCCTAAAGCAATAGCTAAACAATTCCAATAGGTACCGCCTTTTGAAGAAAGCAATAACCAACGACAATATATCTTGAAGTGCAATTCAAGACGACCGAAAGAGTTTCAAACTGCCTCGTCCAGATTTCCATACTGTTCGCAAAGATCTCTGTGTCTCTGGCTCAGCGCCAAACAATTACTTTGTCTCGTCAAGAACGTTTCTACAACTGATGGATCTGAAATGTCTCGTACGTATACTTTTAAATGTTTTGAAGAAAATAACTGAGTCAGTTTTAAATGTAATGTTGTTCTGTTAAAGACAAGCGTATGACTTTTTAATGCAAAAGAGACGTATAACTACTATCTTATCTGATTGAACAATATGTGATTTAAAGCCATAAAACATGTCTTATAAGATCGGTTGATAAACAAAGATAATATGCGCGAACATCCATAAAAAAAATACATTCAACCGAATTGAGAACCTCCTCCTTTTTTGAAGTCGTTTAAAAATTATAAATAGGTATCTTTTTTGCAATATTTTACAACGAAATCAAAATGTTTTGACGTTATAGGTACATTTTAGGTATAAATGTAAAAAATACGAGCTAAATAGCCGAAATAAAGTTAATAAGTTAATGGAAAAAGGCGTCCACAAAGGGGTAGGTCAGCTGAGTTAGTAGGTACAGTCACATTCTGAAAGTCAAACTCATTAACGCACTTTTTGCCGAAACATAGACTTACAAGTATGCTATTAAGATACTATCGTAAAGTTTCACAAAGACCACTTTTTGGGCTTTTGCTCCAAGTTTTAGGCTTTTCACTGGCATTTTGACTAAAATATTTGTTCAGTTAGGTTTTGTAATGTTGTTAGTTTAGTTTTACAAATTATACGTATTTAGAGAAAATGCTACGTAAATCAAAAAATATAACCAATTGAATATGTTTAGAACTTTTTGACGATTATAAAAAAGTCTGTATAAACCTAGCCTCTTGAATTTCTAAAATCTTTATCAAATGTTTTACCAAAATAGGTATAGGTCCGGCGAGAAATTTCAGTTTGACGATTTCCCCAAATCCTACAAGTCGATAAGCTTACTACGTGGCAGCACAAATAGCGTCGAGGCTAGAGGCAGCGGCTGGTGACGAATTTTCCAATACCAACGTACGCTTCATTCTATAATAATAGCCACAAATATGAAAGTAAGAAGAAGCCCAGCCTACGTAGACAAGATTAAGTACTCTCCGTTAGCGATATCGCCAATCGACAGAATTTTTGTATGAAATTAAACGGTATGAAATTAACATAAGATGAAACTTGTCTATACCACTTTTCCCCTCTATTGCAATACCTACCACGTGGCTTTTCGTTGGTTTATGTCAATTTCATACAAAAAAATATATTTCGATTTGCAATATCGATATCAGAAAGTAATCTTGCCTGAAGAGGCAGTATAGCCTATTATATGTACGCGTAGGTTCCTCCTGATATAAATGTAAAAAAATATGATAATTCCTAAAAAGTTAAAAGTAAAAGTGAGTTAAATTTTTTGTAAACTTTTATTGATAAATAAATTTTAAAAATATACATTTAAAGAGATAGATCTGAGCCATTTGTTCTACATGTACAATCACTACATAGTCACTACATAGTATAAAACAAAGTCGCTTTTTCTGTCCCTATTTCCCTTTGACCGCTTAGATCTTTAAAACTACGCAACGGATTTTGATGCGGTTTTTTGACGTGATAACGTTTTATAAATTGGTGAACACCTGCAATCTCAAAAAAGTGTGACGTTACGCGTCGTTACTGGAACGCCTCATGTTATTGACAAGGTAACTATAGCAACGTTTTATCGTTGCCATGGTTACCATCAATGTTTTCTTATGACGTTATCACGTAAAATTATCGTCCGTAAACCGACTTTACAGACAACCATTTTTTTAATAGATAGAGTGATTCAAGAGGAAGGTTTATATGTATAATACATCCTACTAATATTATAAATGTGAAAGTTTGTGTGTGTGTATGTGTGTGTGTGTGTATGTTTGTTACTCCTTCACGCAAAAACTACTGTACCAATTGCATTGAAACTCGGTATTTAGATAGCTGAGTACCTGGATTAACACATAGGCTACTTTTTATCCCGATATTCCCACGGGATCGGGACTTACGGGATTACTCCTTCACACAAAAAACTTCTGGACCGATTGCGTTGAAACTCGGTATGTAGATAGCCAGAGACCTGGATTAACACATAGGCTACTTTTAATCCCGATATTCCTACGGGATCGGGACTTACGGGATTACTCCTTTACGCAAAAACTACCGAACAGATTGCGGTGAAAATCAGTAAGTAGATAGCTGGAGACCTGAATTAACACAAAGGCTACTTTTTTTCCCGATATTCCCACGGGATCTGGACTTACGGGATCAGGACTCAAAATATATTTTAAAAGGTTGTAGTTGGGCGGAGGCGGAGAGAGTGATGAAGGGGAGAAGGGTAAGAAAAATAAAAAGGGGGAGCACAGGAAAGGGGAGGATAGGAAAGAGGGAGGGGATGAAATGGGGAGAAGAGGAAAGGAGGAGGAGTGGAAAGGGGGAGGAGAGGAAAGGGGGAGGGGAGGAATGGGGAGGAGAGGAAAGGGGAGGACAGGAAAGAGGAAGGGTATGAAAGAGGGAGGGTATGAAATGGGGAGAAGAGGAAAGGGGGAGGAGAGGAAAGGGGGAGGGGAGGAAAGGGGGAGGGGAGGAAAGGAGGAGAAGAGGAAAGGGGAGGACAGGAAAGAGAAAGGGTATGAAAGGGGAGGACAGGAAAGATAAAGGGTATGAAAGAGGGAGGGGATGAAATGGGGAGAAGAGGAAAGGAGGAGGAGAGGAAAGGGGGAGGAGAAAAATGGGGAGGAGAGGAAAGAAGAAGAGGAGGAAAAGGGGAGGGGACCTAACCTAACCTTCTCCATCCGTGACGGTAATTTGTCAAAAAAACATTCCGGGCCTATCTGGACTTCTAGAAATGTAAGCGCTCGCTTCGCTCGAACGTGTTTGCTACTCATTCCGCGACGGTTCTGTGTCAGAAAAGCATTCTCGGTCTGTCTGGACTCCTTAAAATATAACCGCTCACTTCGCTCGCACGTGTTTGCTACTCATTCCGCGACGGTTCTGTGTCAGAAAAGCATTCTGGGTCTGTCTGGACTCCTTAAAATATAACCGCTCACTTCGCTCGCACGTGTTTGCTACTCCATCCACGACGGTTTCGTGTCAGAAAAGCATTCTGGGTCTGTCTGGACTCCTAAAAATATAACCGTTTTCCACGTCTTCGCTTTCCCAAGACTTCGGTCTCCCACGAGACCTCACGTTACCTTGACGTGATGTTCCTTCCCTTAACGTCTCGCTTTCCTATAACACCGCTTTCCCTTAATACTGCCATTGCTAAACACAAAAACTACTATACGAATTGTGATGAAAGTCGGTAGCAGGTAGCTAGAGACCCTAACAAATAAGCTACTTCTTATTCCGATATTCCTACGAGACTCGGACTTGCGCGGGTGAAACCGCGGGGCGCAGCTAGTGCATAATATAGCCGTGCGAAGCCGGAGCGGGTCGCTAGTGTACCATATAATCCTATCCTATCCTACTAATATTATAAATGTGAAAGTTTGTGTGTGTGTGTGTGTATGTATGTTTGTTACTCCTTCACGCAAAAACTACTTAACCGATTATGATGAAACTCGGTATCTAGATATCTGGAGACCTGGATTAACACATAGGCTACTTTTTATCCCGATATTCCCACGGGATCGGGACTTACGCGGGTGAAACCGCGGGATGCAGCTAGTACAAAATAGTTTCTATCCGGCCCAATATTTTTGCTCCACCTTCTTTGTCGATCGTTTAACGTTTCATTTTTATTATATTTATTACTTTTATACGCATAACACCATATACGCGAAACACCAACTCGAGGTTTTGTAGTGTTTTGCGGATTAGTAGAAATAATTATGTAAAATACCAACTACGCACAATTCTACAAACGCAAAACACCACCTTGTAATTTTGGAGTGGAAACGCAAAACACCACCTTAAAAATTCTAAATCGGATCCCCTAGTCCGTGGAAATATACTTATGCTGGTCTAGAGCAATTTGTTGCAGGAACAATCGTGTCAGCATAGACTTTTGATTTTATTTTCAGTTTTGTTTTAATCTAGTTTTGGCAGGTAAAACGGTGAAGGAAAAAAGCTAGATCCCTTATGAAAACTCATGCACATCTTTGTTGAATTGTTTTGATAAACTTAAATAATTTAGTCATAGTAGTTTATACGTACAAATCAACGCACAGCTCAAAAAATGAAAATGTAGTATGCCTAAAATGACAAATCGGCTAAAAATCTAACATATTTTTTTGGAATTTGGAAAACTCTAATCCAAAACGAAGGTACATGTATTAGTTATCTATTAATACACCTCATAATAATTATACAATTCTCACTTATAAAAATGTACGTACGTATATAACTTAATTAATCACTTAATAAACGAGATAATTTAAAATTAATTACATAACGTGCTTAAATTACTACCCTACACCTTGGTGTAAAGGATATTAATGTACAGAAATATCGATGTGATTATGAACAAAAGGTGTAATTGGGTCACTTTACTTATTTTTATACTTCAACCCTTAATGTTCTTTACTTTATTCAAACAACATTATTTTTATGGAAGAATTCGATTCCATCTATAAGTTTTATTATTAGTTTCTGACTAAAAGACATCATCATTATAAAAGAAAGTATATTTAGCTTTTTTATGGGGTGGAAAAACTATTTTTCATTGATTGTCAATTTATTTATTTATTTTGACGTGACAACGTTTTATAAATTGGTTTGCCGGGTGACACTTCAAAAAACTGCGTTACGCTCCGCTGACGTTATGCGCTCACAATGAGAGCGAGTGAGAGGCACGCGGGCATGGTTATCCCGCCTAAGAGCGAGAGAGACAGACATAAAAAGTGAAGGGCACGCGTCCCTTCCACTCGAGCACAGTTGTTGTCACGTAAAACTTTCGCCCGTATACCGACTTTACAGGCAACCAGTTTTTTTATTTTATTCGGAAAGCAGACAGTGAACAATACAGAATAAGATATTCAAAATTAATTCTACACACCATTTATGAGCTTTCGCATATGGACAAGCGTTTTTCATTAGCGTTGTAACGAAACATTAAAGCTAATATTAGATTTCATTTTTCTTCGAAATGTTCCTGCGCTCCTTAGTTTATTCACCGCGCCTTTAACAGTAAAGTACATAACCCTAATTAATTAATTTGCAATGGTATTTCCTAATATCAGTAGGTATACCTATTTAAAAAAATCACTTTACTTGATTGGTCCTGAGAATGAATGTTCAGAGAAAATATTTATTTTGTTGTTGGATCAAGAGTTCAAGAGAGATTGTCTTTCCTGAAGTGTATAAGGTCTTCAAGTCGCGAGTAACAGTTAATTTATCAGTAATCGTGCTATATCTTAGACCGCATCGTCACATACCACCAGGCAATTGTGATAGTGGTCAAATGTTGACCTATAAGTTGGAACATAAGAATTCTTATTGCATAAATTGTGTACAATGGATGGTAGGTAGTTTTAAGACTAAGTAACAACAATTTACCCATTCCGGGCATGCAATAAGTAGTTATTAAAATACAAATTTTGAAGAATAACATCATAAACTTATATAAAATCTACAATTAAATTACAACACACACACATTACATTTTGTAAAAAAACATTTGAAGATTTTTTTTAGAAAAATAGCGCCATCCTCAGCCCTTCCCTACCCTAAGAACCTACTGAGACTCATTACCACTCTGATAGAAATATCTTTAGGTATCGATAACAGTAGAAGGGTCTTGACAAAGACAAAGATATTGTCTGGCGAATGGCCAGAGTCGAAGCGAGCCCACCAGGTACGGCACCGGCGAAGGAAGCCAACCGATCAAAGATTGCTCTGTTTTAAAACAGGGACAATACAAAGTTTTGTTGTTCCGCCGATACCTACTAACTTCCGAAATAAAAATGTAAATTTGTTCAATGTGGTACCGTAGTATTCTTGATTTTAGAATTCTAGACAAGTGTACTAGCAATCAGACGTTTCGAATGGCGATGCCGTTCAAGCTCTTTGAGTGCGCTCGGTAATTTGTCACATTGCAGACTTGCGCTGAATCGTTCCAATTTTATATTCTAACTGATGCTATAATAATACATACCTATTTTATTCCCTTCGAACATTTGAATGACGATAATATTTTAAGCGAGACGGTTAGGAATTGACAAATTATTTCGCTTGGAGGTGGATAATAAATAACAATGTATATTGAATTTCCTCACGTGTGCCGAATGAAAGTATTCGGTCTTGTTCATACTGAAATGAACGTTAGTATTCTGTAGGCAGGTAGAGATACTTAGTATAATAGGTACCTACTTAACTTACTAAAGGTACCTAAAGTCAAACAAATATACAGTATAATTGGTTAGTATATAAGAAAGCGATTGAGTTCATTTCTGTGCACCTTAAGGTGAAAGGGTACCTGTGCTCTCTCCATACAAACGTAGTCGACTGTTTCCTCCCTGGATAATGATACTAGCACAAATATTTTTGTGCCATTAACATATAACTGCCATGACCATGCCCCTATGTTTTGGTTTTTTTCATGTTCTAATTATCATAGAAATTAAAAAAAATAATATAAAAAAATAGGGCATGGTCATGGCAGTTATAAGTTTTATGAACCAAATATATTTGCTCTAGTGTCATTATCCAGGGAGGAAACAGTCGACTACGTTTTAATAGTTTGTATAGAGAAAGCCCCCGGTACCTACTCTTTCCTCTTAAAAATCAACTTTAGTTCTACGACTTTTGGAATTCGAACGTTTTGTCGAAGTTTTTATGGTTATTTTTAACCTAAAATCAGCTGTTACCTACTGGTTTTAGGGTAACGGAAATTATACTTAAGTATAAGTTTTATTGACTGTTATAGATGTGAAACACCTTTATTCAAAAATTACCTGAGTTTCGAATTAACATAACCTCAATTTCCAAAAAAAAATATTTAAATTTCCAAAAGTTTTAGGTCAAAATTTGATTGTTTAGGAGCACATAAGAAGTAGCCTTCGAGCGGTTTCTTATATTACCAATAATGTTTAACTACGTGTAACTGTAATACAGACTTCAGGCTAAATAATGTATTTTTAAATATAATCTTACCCAGATCCTCTGCATCTTCGCTCCATTCTCCTGTCCCCTCGACGAAGTCAACCATGGCGACCGCAACAGCGAACTGTAGCACCAACTTTACCACTCTAAACCACCTCATATTTCTTGTTAACTAACCATTTACTCCTTTATATTATTTACAATTAACTTATTTTAATATTTGGCAACATTTTAATTTAACTTTTCACTAAATTTTGTTTTTTTTTTGTTTTATTAGCATCCATTTTTGTTTAAACATTTTAAAGTTTCCCCAGCACTCACTATGAAGTTCGATTCAGATTTTACGACTCATTTTTAAGGAAAAATATATAAAGTTTTAATTTAAAAAGTATAAATTCGAAATTCAAATTTTGACATTTAAAATAGACATCACGCACTGTCGCCTCGTAGCGTTAAAATTTTCCGATGAATTATTCAAGGCTCTTTAGACGAGAGATGGCGTCCGTCTGTGGTAGACCCACCTGTAACAAAAACACACAGTCCCTCATTTATGTGAACAAAGTATCACTGTGTAGTGTATTTAGTCAAGTCACTATGCAAATTACACAGAATTTATAATGTAAAAGCGAGCGGAAGTATTTAGCGGCGAAAACTTGCGGACGTTTTTTTGTTAATTTTCCTTGATGAAAGATATTGTTCTACCTAACTCGGTGAAGCGTGGCGGGTAACAGTATCAAATTTTTCGTCATAACAAAAAGTTTTGAGTTTCTTCCCGACGGTTATCTAACCACTTTGATTTAAGAAATAACAAGATTTTATTATTATTAAACGTTCGATACAAAGATCCTGGACTTTAAAAAATGTTTATTTTAAGTTAATCTTAGAAGTAACTTACAGCGCTGCAATCCAGCGCTTAAATGCTTTTAAATAAAAGTGTAAGCGAAAGGAAAACGTAACAAAAGCTTTCAAGAAGCAAATACTTCATCAAAGGAGACTAAACGAGCCTTAGCGAGTGCCGAAGCGCTAATATAGTTTAGGAGACAACATGCCCCTGTTTCTAAGCTTAAGGTGAAGCTTTCATAATACCTGATGTAGCTGAATAATACAATAGGTCTCTATGACAAAGTGCATCCTATATTGGTACCCGATTCACCTACAACGTAATCTATACTAATATTATAAAGCTGAAGAGTTTGTTTGTTTGTTTGAACGCGCTAATCTCAGGAACTACTGGTTCGAATTGAAACATTATTTTTGTGTTGGATAGTCCATTTATCGAGGAAGGCTTTAGGCTACTTTTTATTTTGACATTCCCACGGGATCGGGAGTTACGCGGGTTAAACCGCGGAGCGCTGCTAGTGTTACATATAATACTTGCATCTCACTATACAACGTCGATTTTTTTTAAATACAAAATATTTTTGAAGTGAAAACTTCTTTTAGCGCGGTACGCATATTTATAGATGAGATAAAATCTCTGAAATCGCGACACCGTTACGAGATGCAGCTACAGTATGTGCGTATATGCATGTACATATATTTTGTAGTTGTTTAATAAATAAGTTTTTACTATTGCCACTCCAAAAATGGCATTTTATTCATCGATAACAGTGAATAAAACGCTCTTTTACTCACTGAGTGAATAAAAGCATTTTGAATTTGGAACATGCACGAATATACGAAATAATATGGACTTATAAAAAAAACGTACTGAAAGTGCTGAAAGAAAGTACTGGCTGGCTGGAATATTCAAAAAAATGTATACCGCCTATTTAGATTTTTTTCTATCTGATAAAGTCGAATAACATAAATACATGCATAAATGGAATAAAACTGAAAAATATATACAATTAAATTTTTTCTTTTCTATTTGTTATCGTGGTTGTTTTAAGTTATTGAAATATTTAGAACATAAATTATTTTAAAATGAGTTCTTCCAGTAACGAAAATGAGACACAATCTCCTGAACCATTTCTAAATTTATTTTCTCGCAGTCAATGGTAAAAAGTAGAGTACACAACTCGTGAAAAAAATAATTTATCTCGGTCCTGGTATCCCTCGCTCCGCTCAGGATTCTAATCTAGAATCCCTCGCTACGCTCGGGATTCAACTCTAGAATCCTTCGCTGCTCTCGGAATCCAACTTAGTCCCTCGAATTAAATTACCTTTTTTTTCACTTTTTGTTTAATCTACTATTATTTTGTTTGTTTTTTTTTAGTTTTAAGTTTTTTTTATAAGTTTTTACTTCTGTCGGCAGTCCTGGAGTGCAACCGTTTTTTTTGGACCTTTTTTTCACTATGTGACTGGAACTGGCATAGTTCCAGCATGACATAATCACAGTTTACACATCGTTTATTAAATTATACAGAAATGTAAATCTTCGCCCATTGGCTTGACTAGAATGGTATACAGTAACTAAGCCAACTTTTTTAAAATTTATTTCAGACGAAACAAACGACAAACATAGTTTCAACAGAAAAAAAGACTCTAAAATTAACAAAAAAAAACATTAAAAATTATTAGAAAGAGAAGCCTTGTAATTTTCCAAATAGATTGACCTTATTGGTAGCTTATAGCTGCGTTGAAAAGTGCCTTAAAGCTAATCACTATCATCACTATCACTACATAGTATAAAATAAAGTCACTTTTCGCCGTCCCTATATCCCTATGTCCCTATGTCCCTTTGTATGCTTAGATCTTTAAAACTACGCAACGGATTTTGATGCGGTTTTTTTAATAGATAGAGTGATTCAAGAGGAAGGTTTATATGTATAATATAATACATGCATAATATAGCCGTTCGAAGCCGGAGCGGGTCGCTAGTCGCAAATAAAATTAGCGTCGCTTGATGAGATGCAAGTGCTTTATGTAGGTAACTCCAATATAATAGAATACCTACCGAGATGCAACAACCTATATTCTGCACGCAATATTACGTGGCAAATACTTACTTTCATAAATAAATTATTTAACTTAATTTAAAGAAGTTGTTCCAATTTAATTAAAGTTTGAAACAGAACTTTTTACTTGGAAATTGTCTCGTTTATGCGATGCTGAAGTTGTCAATTAAAATATTTTAATAAATTAAGATAAGAAATTAAATGTGGTGTAATTAATTAGTAAGTAATATTGTTTCTTAAATATTCTACAAAATAGTGTTGAGATATTGTTGAGATGAACCTTTAATCCCAAAATCGTGGGTTCACTTAGAATACTGATGTTAGCAGTATAAATTGCGCTTTCTATACAAATGATAGCCCACACGCCTTCTTTCATTTTTTTGTTACTTGTCCCCATATACCTAGATGACGCCATATTGATTTTAATATGACGCCTATAACCAGCGGACGATCAAGTCGCTTTGAACTGTAGCTCATTAAAATTTGTCAAATTATGTTAAGTAGTTTAGAAGATATGGGATAACAGATAAACTTACAAATCCACATACATTGAACATAAGGGTCAAAAACATATTTCTCATTTTTCGGTAATAGGGTAAAATATATCAATGTTCACTTAAACAAAAATTCACTATGATGAAGGAAAACATCGTGAGGAAACCAACATACCTTAACTAACTTAAACTTACCTATTTCTTAAACTTTTAACTTAAACTTAAAAAACGGGTCGTGATCTCGTTTAAACTATTATACTACTTAAAAATATTTACCTGACGTTTCGATCGGGTTGCACTGACCATGGTCGCAGGGAGACTCAAATGAAATGAATAACCACTTATTTGTAAATAAACAAGGGTTTAAACTTTAAAGGAAGTAGATAAATTAAGGAAAAAAATTGTTCTATTTTATTACCACTAGATAATTTATTTAAAATATAATTTTAAACCAAAAGAGGACCAAATAACTTACCTTTAAATACCTACTAATTTTAGTACGCGACGATAGAGACTTCGTCTAGTGTAGGGGCAGCAAACAATTATCATTTTGTAATTTACGTTTTTATACAAATAAATATTTCATTTTCATTTTTCATTACTATACCTAACGTAGTACTTACTAGTTGCCACCTCATTATTACCTCATAATGTATGCAGATAGATAACATAAAAGTAACAATAGGTATATTTATTGTAACTATTCGAAAAATATAAAGTTGTTAACTATCCATTTATTACTCATTAATAAATCAAAACCTTGATTGAACCATTTGTTATGGGCCATTGACAGGTATCTACCTAAAAGTAGGATAATGTTATTAGTCTTATTAGACATTTAGGTAAATAGGCTAGATTATTATAAACTTCCGGTGAACTTAAGAGGCCTCCGTTACTTGTGATAATCGCATTACGTCACTCTACTTATTATCTATGTAACTTCTTTACCAACACTAGTCTACAAATAAATATTGCAGGACATTACACACATCGCCATCTAGCCCCAAGCTAAGTAACTAGACTTGTGTTATGGGTGCTAGATAACTGATATACTACTTATATCATTTTTTTTGTAAAATATACTTATAAAACATAGAAACAACCAGACCACAGACAAATATCCAAGCATAAATACTTGTCTGAGGCGGGAATCGAACCCGCAACCCTGTGTATGGCAGTCCGGCATGGTGACCATTGTGCCATCTGCAGCGTCATCTATCAATGAGTCATGAATAATAGGCATGCTAGAGGCTTTTATTTTGATTGCAACCAAATAAAAATTCCTGACCTTTTGCACCTTAATTTAAAATAATAAAAAAACTGGCAATTAGGCCTGCATTTGAAAGCATACATTAAATTAAAATAATGAATTACTTACTAATTTTGCTAATCGTACAACTTGATAATTCGATGCCCACCCTCAAACACAAAACAGCTGATACCTGTCAACCGGACACTTGTTTACATTGTATTGAGGATTTAACAACACGATTATAAGAAAGTTTATTCAGCAAACTTTTTTCCCCACTTTTCACTGTAAGCACAATATTATAATGTTATTATTTTAATTATTTCACGGCAAAGTTACGTAAAGACTAAAGGGTCAGGGTGACATGCGTGCGTGCGGTACCGCGGCGCGCGGAATACTGAAATCCCACCTTCAGTTGGGGCGGTTTTAAACCGCCCGCCCAGGTGAGCTCGCTTCAAGTTAAAAATCATTGGAGGTGCTATCATAGACTCCTAAATTAGAATTGTTGATTATATATGGATCTGAAGAACTAATGTAGTATTACGTTTTTTGTTTTATTTAATCCGTTTGTTTACAAATCATTTCAACGGCTTATTTTTCGTAAGCTCCTTATTTTTCAACAAGTTTGTTTTCCTTCTCATAAGTGGATTACAGAATTTTATTTTAGGAACATTTGTTAACAACATAATAATTAAGTATCTAGTAGATTTACTTGAAATATCATGATTTTAATTTAAGAATTTTTCCGAAAAAGATTTTGAAAACAAGAAAAAAATATTCACACGGACAAAAGGTTTGAGAACTCTTTGGTAAAATATGTTTCGTTTCATAGTAAGTGGGTACTAAAAGACTTTAGGTACCCTCATAACTGAGAGACGCAACAAAATAATGTAAATAAACACAATATAAGTTCCCGTTTAATTATACAAAACCATTACTATAAATTGTAAAAAAAAAATGTTGAAATTCCACTCAAAACCGGCAAAACCTAACGTTTCAGGCGTAACTGAGGTCGTTATAGCCCTCTCAAGGCTTTCATTAGTAGGTCGATGTTGGTTCTCTCTCTACGTATTAATTACGGATTCGAATTAGCGCACTGACCGAACTGAATACCAGTTTAAACCTTGTCAAATCGCTTTGAAAATGTAATTAGAATTAGGCATTTGCTCAGTGGCTTTTCGAGCCCTGTGCATTAACATAGCCCTTCAACTGGTTAACATTAAGTTTGAAGTTGAAAACAGTAGATCTACTACAGGTTGTGATAGTATACGACAAATTTACGTTGAAATAAATATATACGATCTATACGATCTAAATCTATCGATTGGCATGTGGCACTGTGATGCCCTCATCACAGTGAACAAATATTGTCTTCACATCGAACTTCTAAAACCTCGGAAACGGGATGTACAAAGAAACGTGTTTCTGTTGTCCTATGATTTTCCAAAAATGCCCGGTACATTTTGAGATCCATACCTATCGATAGAGGGCATTATGGCAAACAAATAATGCCTTTACACTAGACCGCTAAATGCAGCATTTTAAGTTACCATACCAAAGTGTCCAAAGGTTTTTAACTCTTTAAAACGTTTAAAACTCTGTAATTTTTGTATTTTATAACAACATCACTCAAGTAAACTTCAATGGCTGCCATCGTTAGTTGCACCCGACGCTAAGTGCAGCAATATATCATTACACGGTCCAGCAACTTCTAAAAAGCGGTAAACAAAGTTAGTTTATACTTTTATTTTTTAATGTATCCTGATGCAAAACTTTGCTTTGTATTGGGTATTGATTTATTCGAGGTGAAGGTAACTCGTTCAAATTGCGTCAGGAGCTTATTACGTCTTAACGCTATACCTTTCATCGAACGATATGCACCGAACTTCATTCTGTAGTTTGAAATTTGAATTAGAACGACGTTTATTCCCTCAAATATCATTCAACTTATGTGAATAATATTTGAAGGAATAAACAAACAAAAAAGTACTAAAGTTTTTAAAAACGGGATATATACCTACCAGGTTTTTTGTTACGAAATATCGAGCTCTACAAAAACAGTATCACTAAATTGTATAAAACAAAGTCACCTCCCGCTGTCTGTCTGTCCCTATGTATGCTTAGATCTTTAAAACTACATGACGGATTTCGACGTATTCTATGTAAAAGTTTTTATTTATTTGATATAATAAATAAATAAAGAAATAATTTGGATAGATACAGGGATAAACGCCAATTTGGTGTTCACTGTCCAGATCATACTTTGCTATTAGTAAACGGAACAGGCCCTTTACTAATGGCTTCGGCTCTACAAACGCCTTCCAAAAGTCCGGGGCTACTGTGATCACTACATAGTATAAAACAAAGTCGTTTTCTCTGCCCTTATATCCCTTTGTATGCTTAAATCTTTAAAACTACGCAACGGATTTTGATGCGGTTTTTTTCAATAGATAAAGTGATTCAAGAGGAAGGTTTATATGTATAATACATGCATAATATAGCCGTGCGAAGCCGAGACGGGTCGCTAGTAATAAATAAATTAAGAAATAATTTGGATAGATACAGGGATAATCACCAATTTGGTGTTCACTGTCCACATCATACTTTGCTATTAGTAAACGGACCAGGCCTTTTACTAATGGCTTCGGCTCTACAAACGCCTTCCAAAAGTCCGAGGCTACTGTGATTATGGAATAAATAAATAAATATTATTTCAGGAATGTACCACCTATATACTTACAATAGATATTTAATGAAAAATAATTAACTACCTACTAGGTAATATAATAATAGCTTAAATTCTTTATAAAATCACTCGTTATGAGTGATTGTCTAATAATCCTTTCCAATGAAAGGATTATTAGGATTATTAGGATTTTTAACCGACTGCAATCAGTCGGGTAAAAATGTAGAGTAAAATATTCTTGTCCATGTCCATTCTCGATATCTTTCAAACAAAATTTACAGTCTGAATTTAGATGTAAGTCGTCCGTTGCCAGCTGATCTCGCTAGAAGAAATAATCAGGGGCCAGGTTACACATTCGGTGTGAAGTTTAGGGAAACGTTTTCGTGGCTTATATAACTCTAGTCTACTGTTGTTCCCATCTTTGAAGGTCCATCTTTAATTTGGGAAAAAATATTTAGGGAGGCACCTGTTTCCTATTTTTCTTCTTTTGGTTAATTTTTTTACCCACTAAACCAAAGCATAGGCACGTAACCGAATCTGCATTTTTTTCCTGTACTAATCTTCTTATGTCACTACTGTCAGTGTCGTTTTTGTACAAATGCCTCTGCTAAAAGTGATATGGGCGGAGACCCTTATTCTGCGTAGGTATTAAGATGTCATTTTAAAACATTTTCTATATTGTAAACAATGTTTCGACTAAATGGCTTTGTAAAATAATTGGCGCGTGAAAATAAGAAAAATATCTCCTAAGCTTTTATATCTCAACTAATTTTGAATAGAAAAACATTTCACGCTCTAAAGAAAGGCAGCGACCCTTGAGTTTTAAAATTACAAATTAAGACAGTGATGGACATTATTATTATGAGTAGGTACTTATTTTATTACAATGTGTTTCAGCAAAGGGGTTGTTCTAAACGTCTATATGGTATATGGTCTATACGGTATATGCTATATGGTCTATATGGTCTATACGGTATATGCTCATTGCTCAAGTATTGCCTTGCCATAATTTTTTGCGTTCAAAGTAATCCTCTTTGATATCGATAAGGGCTCTAGTTGTGATCATAGTTCATTCAATTAGAAGGTTGAAGTGGCCATAAGGCGGGGCACCTGACACTCGCACGGCACAAACTTGTCGAGAACCTGCCACGCACCCTATGACGTCATATAACTACCCCATTAGCTAGAACAGTTATGACTCCACATTAGATTTTAAGTGTGTATTTTCTACATGAAAATTACAATCATTAATTGGGGTTTTCAAGTCGCGAGCGAATAGGTATCTTCTAGGAAAGCGTGCTACATCTTAGACTGCGTGTGATAGTGGTCAAACGCTAACCTATCATAATATTATGTAAAAAAAACCATCATGTTGCGGATTTCCTTAAAAAAAAAACAAAATCGTATAAGGAATCACATAAAACGACGCAGCTGCAGGCGTGAATGCTATGAATTTGAAATTTCGCGCAGAATATTTTGCTTTGTTACAGCTTATCTCCGCTTGACCGTGTCCTGAGTTTTTATGAACTATTCTCTTTTTTGTTCACTTGAAATCCTACGAGTGAGACACACCCATATGGTATCTAGCATAGCGAGAATTTTACCGTCAACTCTCTCTCTTTCTCGCCTCTTTCTTTCTCTTCCTCCAGCCCATTATTTTGCGTCGGCTCTTTTAGTTACTCTTCGCCAGGGCGGCGCTTTGTCCTGGGTCGTCTTTGTGAATATTTGGGAATTTTTAATATCTTTAATGATGGTGGCTATCGATGTGGGTATCGATCGATATGGCTCTAGAAGTCCACATATCAGCACTTGCCGGGTCATATGTTCAGGTGATCGACGGATTTCACCGTCAACTACTCGAACTCAATTGAATATTATGAGGTAAACCGTTTATCATGGATTAGAGGAAGCACAAATGGTTAAATCTGAATTCGATATTCCCGATGAGATTATGCAATACCCGGGTCTAATTCAATTGCGGTCAATCATTAGATATTTGTAACCTACAATTGTAAATACGTACAATGGAACAGATTAAATTGGTGCGTTTGAAATGTTTAGAAACTGGAATTATTAGTTCACACTTCTACTGCACTGCTACTACAATATTATTATGTACTTTGGCCGTAAATTTATAATGTATCTATCTGCTTATTTCATAAGATTATGTAACAAGCTTCCTCCAGAAGTAGGGTTTAAAGTAAAGCTTATTATAGGTTAATCTCTACTAAATTCAATTTAAGCACAATTTCAGGCTTGTGAAAAAGGTACAGGGATACGTTATTTTCAGTCAAAGTACTCATGTAGCAGCAGTGCAGTAGTAGGCAGTAGTGTATAGAAGTAATTCCAGATTTAAAAATTTCAAACGAAAGCGCTTGACTCTCTGCTCAATCATGACTTGGATATTGAATAATCAAAAGTTTGGTAGTAAGTTAGACTATACTTTAACTAGACAAGAAAGTGTAACCTGTAGTTAGCATTCTCCATTGGCACTAAACGAGATGACCACAAAAATGTTAAAGAAATTCGATACTGCGTTGGTAACTCTGCTGTATTTAATGTTGGCAACCCCGATGACCTGTTATTTTATAGATAACTTAAAACGTTTATGAGGGATTCGTGTCGGGGCTAATCTGGCTCCTTCCGCTATCGATAAACTAAAATACTGTACGGGAATTTGTGGCAAATAACTTGAATAAAATATTCATGTAGTCGATTAGCTTATTGGACTTAACTAGAATTTATAATGTACCTACAATTTTCATAAAATACATTTTGCCAAACCAATTTAAATCGTTTCTTCCAAAATTATCAAACCACATAATAACGACAGCAAAATCCTCATAAAGTAATCCTCAACAAAATGTATATAAACCGAAAAAAAAAAACATTAAACCAATTCTATGACGATTGCATTTAAGCGTGAAAATGTTCATTTGGCTTAGGGTGAAAAAAAACAGACCACCTACAGATTTTTCTATCGAGCGATAGTTCGGCAACTATTCAAATTCTTCTTCTTACCCTCTTCCCAATCAATTTAGGGTTGGTGCAGTAAGTCTCTAGTACTCGAGCTCGTACTGCAAAGTGATACGGTAATCAGCTTTAAGACCGGCCGCCCTATTTGATACCGACCTTCCTTAAGGTAAAGTAGGACCTGAAAACCCCTATCCCTTACCCACGCGCGCTCCGCGCGATGTCTCTATCCCTTTCCCCCGCGCGCCACAAAATGGCTGTTTTAACTGTTTTTTGTAATTAAAATACTAACATCTATTTTAATGAAAAACCATCTGTACTACCTTATGGGATTTGATGTCAATTTTATAAAAATATAAATTTTGTACTTGTTGTTTTCTTTACAAACGCCGTAAAATTGATAAAGCTAAAAAAAAATGCGATTTTTTTGGGTTTTTCACTATTTTTTCTATCGAGGTAAATCACTCTAATAGTGGTTGAGACACAAAAACTGTTTCTAAGACACCTCTAACGCGCTTCTGGGGCCTTATTCTGCTATTTGGCCAACCATTGTCATTATATCGAGACTCTATAGATATTATATCGAGATTGTGACTTTATTTGGTATTCTGCTAAAGTTTTATTAACATCGCAATATAATCACTATTGAGTCTCAATGGTATGGTAGTATTTACCTTGCAGGTGTTGCCTAGCAACATGGTATATGTTGCTAAGCAATATACCGTTTTGACAACTATCGAGATTCCATTAAGCCACGATTGTAGAGCAGAACACAAAAGTGAGTCAGTGGTGTGTCAGTGGTGTCTCGATAGAATAGTCAACGTTAGGAGAATACGAATTTGACATGTAATGTCATATTTTTGACATTAAATTTCTATTACGATTATATCGACACACTATTGAAATACAATTGTCTTAGCAGACTTAGGCCCCTGGTCTTACCACTTCGGTTTAAGAACGCCGTTGTTGTAAATGGTTGACAGATGAAAAGCCTATCTTCAAATGCGGCTCTACCGGCTTGTCATCGGCCGATAGAAAAGTCTTTAGTCAGGCCACTTTCACCCTTACTTGTATTACTTTCAATTCAGTAACGACTGATGCCACGGAACCATCAGGAAAACCTAAGAAGACGTTAAAATCCTCATTTTGGAAAGGGCTTATGGATGTATTTGAAAAGACTTGATTGTTTTATTTTCTGTTACGGTATTAGATGTGATTGCCAAATTGATTTTTAGTACTTTTTAAGCTATTGACAACGTAGTACGGTAGCTTATAGTCATGTAGTCAATACCCATTGTGGCGTATCAACATAATAAATACTTAATTAAAATGCTGCCTTTTTTATCCAATATTGTTGTGCATTTATAAAATTGACCTTTTTTCCTGGTTCAAAGTCAGCACACACAAACCTACTATCCTATGTTATGTTACCAACCTATTCTTATACTTACCAACCAAAGTGGGTCAGCATTAACTTGCAATATTTTTTATCGATTTACAAGCTAATCAACTCACCAATCTCGAATATGGTTCAATAGAAGCAATAAATGTGAAAGTTTGAGTGTTAGCACAGAATATACACGGTGTAACAAGGGGGGTGGATCATCGGTTGCTGGGGGTTGGGGGACCTCGGTACCTATCTATTTAACCCCCCTGTATGTACTGCAATAATTAGTGGTTCAAAAGTTATTTGGGTTTTAGTGAAATTTTAGTCAAAATCAGATTTCACCCTGAACTTCGCAATTACAGCCAAACTATCAGGTCTGCTATTCTGCCTTTTTTGTGAAACAAGTTCAATAGTCGACCTTTTGTACCCCCAGAGACACATAACAAATTTAATTAAAACCCAAATAACTTTTGAACCACTAATTATTGCAGAACATACAGGGGGGTTAAATCGATAGGTAACGTGGTCCTCCACCTCCCAACAACTGATGATCCACCCTCCTTGTTACACCGTGTATAATAGTGTTAGTAGGAATGTATGTTTGTTACTCCTTCACGCAAAAAAACTACAAAACCGATTGCAATGAAACTCAGTAGTAAAGTAGATAGCTGGAGACCTGAATTAGCACATAGGCTACTTGTTATCCCAAATTTGCTACTGGATCGGGATTTACGCGCGTGAAACCGCGGAGCGCCGCTAGTAAATTATAACGAACATTCTCATATTTGGCTTTCAATTATTCAAAAGGGTTCATTTTCAAAGTTTTCTTTCAATTTCGTAACAAATTAATCATTATATTTTATTCGTCATATCTTAGATATCTGCGTTCCGCGGTTTCACCCGCGTAAATCCCGATCCCGTGGGAACATCAAAATGAAAAGTAGCCTATATAGCCTTCCTCGATAAATGGACTATCCAACACAACAATAATTTTACAATTCGAACCAGTAGTTTCTGAGATTAGACAGTTCAAACAAACAAAGAAACTCTTCAACTTTATAATATTAAATAGTATAGATTTCAGTTTCTAGTTTTAATGACAATAAATCAATAGCTCTAAGGCGTATAAAAATATTAGATAGGTCGTTAGGCCGCCTATTTCAGGAGGACCGTTGACAGTGGGGATCCCTTAGCGTGAACCATATACACAACTTATATTTTCTATCTATTACTTTACTTTCTGTAGGTATAGTGGTCCCTACAGGACAGGCTTAGCCTATAGTGTGGCGGATTAGTGATGTAATAATTATTATTATTACTAGCGACCCGCCCCGGCTTCGCACGGCTATATTATGCATGTATTATACATATAAACCTTTCTCTTGAATCACTCTATCTACTAAAAAAAACCGCATCAAAATCCGTTGCGTAGTTTTAAAGATCTAAGCGGTCAAAGGGAAATAGGGACAGAAAAAGCGACTTTGTTTTATACTATGTAGTGATAGTGATTGTAAGGTAAAGTAGGTAAATTTAATTATTTATTAAGCTATTGCATAGCTTTTATCGCGGGCTTTGAGCGCGGCGGCCGAATCAAGAAATTCCGTAACGAAAATAAAACCTAACACCCCCCACTCCGCCTACCATGTAGCTCGGCCGAGCGTACGAAGCTCGCACGATGCAATAGCTTTACCGCGGCAGTCGCCGAGTGCCACACGTTTTTTATTTATATCGTGTTCTATGTTCCTTTTTCTGCTGTACAAATAAAGTTATATTTCTATCTACGACAAGTGTGATCATTCAAAATTAATATACAGCCTACGCGCCTTTCCAGAGTTCTTTATTATAAAGTTGTAAAATACAGAATTATTAGGTAAAATTTTCAGCAAGTCTTGCACTAACAGCAAGCTGCCGTAATTAGGTTAATCTCCAAAAACTCGAGATTAAAGTAAGTAAAAAGATTTTAAGATATTTTAAGCCCCTTATTAGTAATTCTGTTTCGCGTCCCTATTCCGTTGGTTGTTTTGAATCCCAGCGACATTGTTTAACAACTTCGGTAAAGGGTTTAACACTTTGTGACAAATATATTTATATTCGAGCTACGTTTTTGTCGTTTGAATTGATTAAACGGTATTTTGTCATTCTAAAACAATTTAAGAGTTTGTTTTGTTGGGATTTTAAATTAAGGTACGTAGTAGTCCGTTTTTTTTCACCTAATTTTATAAAATTCAAAGTCTGGTTGACTGGCTGATTGGTATATCAACGAACTCAAACGATTGAGTTAAACAAATAAAACTAAATCAAAATCGGTTCATCCGTTCGGAGGCTACGATATTACAGACAGAAACGTCAAGTATATAACACCCCCCTTCGCATCGGGAGTTAAAAATACATATATGCGTTGATTTGAGAACTCCCTACGTTTTTTTCGTTGGTAAAATTTTTTGCTTAGTTATTATGTCGTATAGTCATCAATATATATTTTTTTTTAATTCTACCTCTACACAGATCAAGTCACCGGTAAAAGCTAATATTTCACAAAAGCCAAAAGTCGTCCATCCAAAGGTGGCCTGGAAGACATCGCTTTGAGCGATAAGGCCGTCTTTTGTAGCACTTAGACTTAATAAGCTTAGTTTTTATTTTATGTTATTTGAAAATGGTGTTTACAATAAAGAACTTATCTATCTATCTAAAAGCTAAGAGAATAATAATCTAGTAAGTTTCTTCATAATAATCTAACAAATACGTAGGTAGGTAGGTAACTAGAAACTGGAAAATACTGAATTACGCTCTGCCTACCAACTAACGTTCCTAATTGTTTTAACCAAGGTTCTAACGTAAGATCCTCATCAATTATATCCAAAAATAGAATTTAGAGTGCCGAAGCTACCAAATGGTGTGGAAATTAGATAAAATTTCAACCACTACTCTGTAATTTATTATCAAGCCATTGTCACTAACTCACAAATCACAAAAAAGTCTCTTTCAACAGGCAGTAAATTAAAATAAACCTAATTCAGCTCGAAAAACCTGAAATTGAAGCGTAAAAGTAGAAGAAGATACTGAACTGATATTTTTATTGAATGAAACTTTTATTATTCTATATTCGACAATCGTACTTTTTAAAAATAATGTTTTTGAAAGGTTCCTCTTATTACGTCCCTTTTACATTTAATTGAATCTTTACTCATGTGACTGAGGTATATTTTTGAAGTAAATATGTGTCTGTCAGAAAATGTTATGTAATGAAAAAGAGAGTATGTCATCTCTAGACCGCATTAGGTGACGTCACAGTCGTCATACGTCTTCAATAACGAAATACGGAGCATTTTTTCATATCAATACCTTCGGCTGTCTTCACCATTTCCAATATACCGTCTGATATTGAAAACCATCAAACACTTGAGACGATGTCTAGCGTATTAGAAATTATACGTCAAATAAGGAGATAATCCATGTTTTAGCGGTAAATATTGCCAGTCATTCGGTCGGCTCCTGCTTCTTAGGCCATTCAATTTGTCGCATCCCACCGGGACCCTACTCAATACGTAATTGACACTGGCTTATCCCTAAACTTAGAGCCGCAATTTGTTCACATTTCTGTAAATAATGACTTGGTATTCTCACTTACTAACGCGACGTACGGTATGGAAAAATCCTTGTTTGTAAACAAGGGATACGTCAAACCTTCCTTGCCCCCAGGCTACTGTGTGTAGGGATGTCAAAATATTTACATTGGAGCTGTTTGTATGAAGTAAGGGCACTCAGACACATCAACTCACTCCATGTGACAAGTCGGGGGAAAATAGGTACCTAATGATTGTTATTTTTGTTTTGATACGGTAGGCATGTCGCCCCTGGCAATAAGGCAAACCCATCTCCTCGCGTGTGTATCGTATAGAAAGCGACTAAGGGATTTGGGGATCTTGTGCAGATCGCCCCTCAGCCGCCTAATTGCCATATTCTTACTTATGCAGCGCGTCTTGACTGCGTTTGCGTCATAACTATGGACTTCGTATTCCCCGAACGCATTCGTTACGCACACGTTACGCAAACCTAAATGTCGCGCACTCGCCGTATTGCCCTTATGAGCTTCACGTTATTTGTATCGCACAAAAACATTTCGCGCTAAATTTTGACGATAGATAAATGTCAAATTAATTGTCACCTTGCAGTGTGTACCTATGACTTGTTCACATCGCGTAGGTGAAGTAGACGTGCAGCACACGTTTAGTTAAAGTGACGATTACGTGTTGTTATGTTACAGGAACAACGATTATTGTTTGCGTCAACTTGACGTACGCAAACGCATCTGAACGTGCACTTTACTAATACGTCAGAAGTAACGGCAATTGGGCGGCAGGTCTTCTGCACTAACAGCATTTCCAAGGCGGATTGGTGACAGGGCGTAAAATGTTTCCTAAATCATTTTCCAAAGCAGAGCAGGAAAGAAAAAGTTCAAGAAGAAGAATGTACAATCGAAGCTCAAAAGTCCACAGCCACCGTAATTTAAACATAACACCGTAAAAATTTAAACATAACAACGTAACTTGTAGATCGAACCCACGTCGGTTGGTGTAGCGGGTGGCGGCTTATACCACTCGGCTAACTAAAGACATGGCTCTAACATGTTGAAAAAAATAATCAGACAGAGTATATTTTTAATTCAAGTATTTAAGTCAATGAGCGTAGACCTCTATCTAAAACCACAGACTTTAGTAACCTTTGATGGCTGTGACCTTTCCGTACGCTCCTGTTCAATAACGTACCTATCGAAAAGTTATTTCATTCGCAAACCACTACGAGCTTTTCAAACAAAATAATTGAATTTGAACTATACAAAATTGATTGTATTTTTTAGCTTTTTATCCTAAGAATTTGTAAAACACACAAAATTATGTAAGCTTTAAATAAGCACATATAGATAGATAAGAAGTGAGATTAACAAAGAAGATTTAAAGATCGCTGCATACGTAACGGATAAAAACTCGGACGAGACGGGGACGTGACAGTATGCATTGTTCATAAAGTGTTCGTGGACTTTAAACATACGTAACGTGATATTTCCCGTGTCGGACGGGACGTGACCATTTCTTTCAGCGTTTCATATACAGGGTTATTGGAAATTATACTAGCAAGCCGTTGAGGGCTACTTCTGTGCACCGTAACAAACAACTTTTGTTCTACGACTTTTGGAAATTAAAAAAAAAATATGAAAATTTTGAGGTTATGTAAATTCGAAAACAGCTGATTTTTTAAAACAAAGGTCATTCAGACCAAGAACAGTAGATGAAACTTAGAAAATAAGTAAATTTTTACGGTTACTGACCTCTCCGTGTAAGGAACAGCTGATTTTCAGGTAAACCTAACCTCAAAATTTTCGAAAAAATGTTCGAATTTTCAAAAGTCGTACAGCAAAAGTTGTTTGTTTAGGTGCACAGAAGTAGCCCTCAACGGCATGCTAGTATAATTTAAAGTATAATCGACGACCCAGTTGGCACAATGGTCACCATGCCGGACTGCCAATCACAGGGTTGCGGGTTCGATTCCCGCCTCGGACAAGTATTTATGCTTAGATATTTGTCTGTGGTCTGGTTGTTTCTATGTATTATAAGTATATATTTACAAAAGAAAAGTATTTAAGTAGTATATCCGTTGTCTAGCACCCATAACACAAGTCTAGTTACTTAGCTTGGGGCTAGATGGCGATGTGTGGTATGTCCTGCAATATTTATTTATTTATTTAATTTCCAATAACCCTGTAAAAATATCACGTTCCGTCCGGCACGGGGAAAATCCCATCATGTATGCAGCGACCTTTAGTCACAATTTAGACTCCACCGGTCAACCATTTGTGCTATTCAGGTAATATCGATGCAGTCGACGCGATTAGTCGTGGCGTTCTCACAAGAGCCTTATTATTTGTCATTAATTACTAATATACCTTATCCATTTAGGTAAGTACTAAATACAGGGTTGTTGGTAATAATACTAGCAATCCGTTGAGGGCTACTTGTGCACCTAAACAAACAACTTTTGTTCTACGACTTTTGGAAATTTGAAAATTAAAAAAAAAACAGCTGATTTTCAGGTAAACCTAACCGGGTTTACCTGAAAATCAGCTGTTGGGCACCTTACACGGAGAGGTCATTAAAATTAAAAAAATTCATTTTTTTTTTTCGAATTTCGAGAAACGGTGAACAGAAGTAGCCCTCAACGGCGTGCTAGTATAATCACCAATAACCCTATAAAAATATGTAAGATAATAATTTACGCCCTTGAAAGCTTTTAAAGTTCCTTGCGTTCAGAAACTTTGTTTTATCAAGTAATTTGTCATTCTTTTGTAGACGATTGTGAAGGCCAATTTTTCACGAAGAGACAAATTTTCAGAATAAATTAACCAGTGTTATAATCTTGTGCAATAAAACCTGTAGGACGGAAGGAGTTTACTTTTTGTTTGGTTACCTGCCTGTTCTCAAAGTAAATTAATTTCGCAAACTTTATGCAGGAGTGACCAAGAAATGAGGCGAAGCATTGTAGCTTACGTAGGTATCTACTTTCTAACTTGGCGTGAAACAAGCGCCTGTGATTGTTCAATTTTCACTGAATTCAAACTAGGTAAGTCCTTTGAATAGAAATGATTTTACATTGTAGGTATTGAAAATATTTTATTTTATACATTTTTTTTTGCAGTTCAGGTTGAATTAAAAATTAAAAATGTGTGACATAATATAGCGTTATATCGCAGTTTGTTTTTGCAAATCATAAAGCAATTTTATTACTTGACTAGCTTTTGTCCACGGCTTCGTCCGCGTATAGGGTTTAAACTTTCTTAGCTGATGCCTATACAGGGTTATTGGAAATTAATTGACACGGCATTAAGGGCTTCTGTGCACCTTAACAAACAACTTTTGTTCTACGACTTTTGTCGAAACTTAAAACATATCCCAAAAAATATATTTAAGTGTTTCTCGTACTGTCTGGTAATTTTCTATGTCTATGCGGCAAGTGCGCGCGCGCGATCGGCACGGGGCGCACTGCGTGCGACCCGATCGGGTTGTACCATACCTACTATGATTGATTCTGTGACGTAGACGTAGAGTTGAGTATTATTTGAACTGTTGGATTTAATTTTTTATTCTTGTATGGAATATTTTTATAATGAATTTCCAAAAGTCGTAGAACAAAAGTTGATCGTTAAGGTGCACAGAAGAAGCCCTTAACGCCGTGTCAAGTAATTTCCAATAACCCTGTATATGCTATAACAGATATCTGCAAGTCAAACTTTTAACCAGCCTTTCCCACAGTGGGCGATAACGCCCCCTTGTGGGCGCTGCAGGCCTAAAGAGGTGCGGTAAGACACCCAAAAAAACGGATGCGCTGTATACTACCTACTGCGCT
This sequence comes from Idaea aversata, assembly GCA_907269075.1. Lineage (NCBI taxonomy): Eukaryota > Metazoa > Arthropoda > Insecta > Lepidoptera > Geometridae > Idaea > Idaea aversata. The sequence continues at coordinate 7,329,359 of OU026100.1, forward strand.
CAGGTTTCAAGTTAACTCTTGCAGGTTATAGTAAAAGTCTCGATTAGTATTAATGCTTAATCTCCGCTAATATAGCTCACAATAATTAATTTAATTTTATGAAAAAATTGGGGTGCTAAAAAAAAAAATTCTCAAAGTGGGTTGTAGACAAAATAAGTTTGAGAACCCCCGTTTTCAACCAACCTGCTGCTACCAATCAATCAGTACTTTGATTTCTTATATTTTTGTATCAAAAAACTCTAACAAAAAAAAAACAACAAAAAAACATCTAAATATAGGAGCCCATAATAATACGTCGAAACTAAGGTAGATAGCTCTTGTTGATGAATTTCGGGAACCTAATCAAAACCATCTTGCTGGTTTCAAGAGAGCCTAAATCCACATTATCTTACAAAATAACAAGGTAACTAGTAGCAGGAACGGAACTCGCGATCACAAATCACAAGATAACGGCCCACCCTTGTAGTGTAAGAGGAAGTTTTCGAAAATTATAACTTTGTTTAAAGTCATTATTCATTCTTTTGTTGGTACCGCTACACTGCAAAATTTTACGACACGAAAAGAAATTACTTGGGTTGATTTAAATTAAATAAAGGCTTCGGTTAAAACTTACTTATTAAAACGTTTAAAGATTAACGTAATGAAAAATTATTTTTGTGTTGGATACATTTTATATTTCGATATTCCCACGGAATCGGGAGTTAGAGGGTAAAACCGCGGAGCGCTACCAGTTTAGTATAACTTGTTTGAAACTATAAGTTCACTTTAATAAACAACACGAAGGCAACAACATAAACCCATAAACTACTTTACTGCACTCACCTTGTCAATATTGCACTTACCCATATAATAAAAATCTAAAAAGTAGAACACTCATATCTAAAGATTGCCATTTAGATATGAAACAACGGGTTCGTAAATAAAAAGCTTTCTAAAACATTTTCAAATATCCGTGCAAACTAGAAAGGGGTGTGAGTGGACAATGGTGTGCATTGAAAGCAACTGCCGGGTCATTTCCGAGGTGTCATTGTGTTACTTTAAGGTGTGATTACATTGTAAAAGACAGGAGATAAGAACAGCGGGTTAAAAAGGATGGGTCACGTAATCTTTAACGCGTGTTTCTGACGCAGCCTTTTTTGTCTACGACAGTTTAGTTGCACTAAAATGCGGGTAGAAAAAGTCGTAAAAAATCATCTACGGATAAGCTTTTTACAGTTTGTCGTGCGACCTGTGAAATCAAATAAGATCCTATTTATTAGTTAGAGACTTATCCAATACGAAAATTGACTATTTTAGAAACTTAGTATTTAAAATATATTTTTTTATTATAATAAACTAGCGACCCGACGGCTATATTATGCATATATTATACGTATAAACCCTCCTACTCTTGAATCACTCTATCTATTAAAAAAAACCGCTTCAAAATCCGTTGCGTAGTTTTAGAGATCTAAGCAAAGCCTTGTTTTATACTATGTAATAATAGGTCCTGATTTTCTTCGGCCACGTTTCCCGGCGCGGTAATCTGTTCATTGAGCGCCTCGTTGTACAGGGAAAAATAGAAGGCACCAGAACGCGCGGAAGGTCACCCACGCGATGGACTGACCCAAGTCAAGGCTGCAGTGGGAGGTTCTTTAAACGAATGTAGCAGGATGACCTCCAGCAGGGAGAGATGGCGAGCAGTCGTGAAGCGCGCTACATCTACCCCCTCTACTACATGACTGTCAAGAGTGTAACGAAAAAGGAGAGAGAGAGGAATAGGTCAGAGTTTGTCCACTATCTCACGCGATGATAAGTGACGATGCGGACTGAGATAAAGCATGCTTTTCAAAAAGGTACTTAAAATCATGTGCTTATTAAAATTCCGGTTCAAACTCTCCAAAAGGCCATTACATGTCACGCGGCCGCTGTGACGTGACGTTTCCAAACACTGGTACAAAATGATGAACGTAGCCCTGGACAGCGAACAAGAGACGTCATAAAAATTCTTTGCTGCGTGAATTTGGAGTAATTTAATTCGATTACTAAATAACAATTGATGAGCCTCCTTGGGAATGCGTATCCCAAACCGGAGGAATATAGGTTTCTTCCTCTCAGTGGGATCACCGCGTTAATCGACCACTTCTTCAAAGAGTAAGAACCATTAAGGTAGGGGTAAACACAAAAGATTCCATTGGGTCGAAGTGTTGCTGGCTATCTGTCAGCCCATAAGATAAAAAATAAAATTCAATTTCTTAAAATGTTGTGTTTTTTGGATTTTTTGGATTTTTCTACTTTTTATTTGAATACTGTCAAAATTCGTTTTTCACGTCATCGTCGCGCGTTATACGTTGTTGATACTGAGACTTAATGAAGAATGGCATAAAAATTATGTCATATCAAGAATGATATATTAAATTATATTATTTATTATTTATATTCAAGTCATTCTTAATTCATTATAATCAAAAATAAAATAATTTTTCTTTATGAAAATTGCAAAATATTCTACGCTAACACCTCTACGAGCTTTTAGTTTTTTATGAGCTTTCATAACACATTTAAATCGATGTTTAATTTTGATTACGTAATAAAATAATTCACTCATAAAAAACTTCTAGTATTAAAGCCATTCGCTATAATGAAACACTAACAACGCGAACGTCTGTAATATTTTTAATTGGCTGTAACATTTATTGGAAGTCTTAAGCTAACACGTTCATACATTCCTTTAAAACGTCTTCTATGCAATTATCCAGCTAATAAACTTAGCATCCATGATGTTACCAGTCACGTAGGAACTATAAAAAGAGTTAAAGTGGGTTTAACTCAGTGTTACCAACAGGGTTTACGTAAAAAGGTGCTAAAACCAGTCAAATAAAAGTGCTAAGCTTTTTTTAAAAAGTATCAAAAGTCCAACTTCACTGCGATTCGCTAGTCAAACTTCTCACAAACCGTTTTTTTTGTGCCCATTGTTATTGATAAAAATAAAATAAAATATGCCAAACAAAACTTGTGCCATTTTCTTTCTTATTCTTTCTTACAGAAAATAAAGTTAATATAGTAGTTTTGCTTCGCTTATCTATGGTAGGTGTTTATATTTATTCACGATTATGAAGAATAAAAAAAATGCAACGAATATTTTCACAGGAATGAGCGGTTCGTTCAGTGATTAATTTTTAAGTAGACAACCAGACTTCTCCAGACAATCGACACTTCAAAAAAGTGCTAAAAAAGTCGTAGGTGCTAAACGAGAAATAAAAGTGCTAGTATAAAAAGTGCCAAATTTAGCACCAAAAGTGCTAAATTGACATCACTGGTTTTACTGCTCGAACACAATAGAGCTGAAAGCGACGAAGTTAGCTAATGTTGCTTTAAAAAAACTACTTTTGTCTGACAAACGGCGCTTTTGGTCTAACTTTTTCTTAGCGTCAAAATTTAAACACTTCTGTTGGCGTAGACTTTTATGTTGGTATAAGATCCCAACTGAATATTAAATTACTCCAAAATGTGCTGGTTAAATTTTAATGATTTCAGTATTAATTAGGTACACATGAATACTTATTGAATAATTTAGTGAACTTAAATCCATTAGTTACCAATTACTTAAGGAGTCAATTTGATTTTGATGTTATGTATTATAATATCTACGCTATATTATGTTGATACATAACATAGCGTAGATACAACATTTTTTGTAATATACTTTAAATTTTACAATATATTACAGAAAAAATTACAGAGAAAATGTTGTATTTACCTGATAAGTTTTGACGTGACAACGTCTTATAAATTGGTTTGCCGGGTGACACTTCAAGAAACTGCGTTACGCTCCGCTGACGTTATGCGCTCACAATGAGAGCGAGTGAGAGGCACGCGGGCATGGTTAGCCCGCCTAAGAGCGAGAGAGACAGACATAAAAAGTGAAAGGCACGCGTCCCTTCCACTCGAGCACAGTTGTTGTCACGTAAAACTTTCGCCCGTATACCGACTTTACAGGCAACCAGTTTTTTTTATCTGGTATTTAATTTAATTTGTGCCTTCATTACACAAAGTTACTGATAAATTATCTAAACAACCAGTAAAAGCTAAAGCTACTTCCGTACATCTTACTAAAAAACTTTTGTTTCTTTTTGTTCCATATTTGTAACTCAAAAAAAAATCAACGCTTTATTTAACGCCATAATTTAAACAAAATACAGGTAAATCAACTTACCACTGTAAACACTGTCTAACAGAAAGCTTGCACCAAAATTAAAAGTGAACTTTACAACTCACAACAGAATAGGTTTGACTTGAAACAATGTCCTCACGAAGCAGTCGCATCTCATTTACCTTCCAGCTTCATAAATAGTTACTATGTTGTGTTTTCGCTACACTTTTGTAATACAAATATTTGAGTGAAAGTACCTGCAGACTACCGATTTTCAGTTGTCTGACAGTTTGGTAACGATACAAAGGATAATAAAGTAAACGGTTGCCTCTAATAGCTTCTTTACACGTTACGATTTGGTCGTCCCGACCACATTGACACAACCAAATCGGGTGTCGCTACACACGATACGATTTGGTACATTGATACACATCGTAGTCATTAAGTAGTTTCTAGGGTTCCTTTCCTCAGGGGGAAAAACGGGACCCTATTACTAAGACTTCACTGTCAGTTCATCAGTCCGTCCGTCTATCAGTTCCATTCGTCCGTAAATCCGTCCGGCCGTCTGTCTGTCTGCCTGTCTGTCCGTCTGTCATCCGGTTGTATCTCATGAATCGTGATGGATAGAGAGTTAAAATTTTCACAGATTATGTATTTCTATTATTGTCGCTTTAACAACAACAACTAAAAACAGAAAAAAATTAAGTGGAGCTCAAATACAACATGCATATGGAACCCTTCATGCGGGAGTCCGACTCTCACTTGTTTCTTTAGAACACGAAATTGGGTCCGACGTGTACACACGTCCCGATTCTGTCGGATACAACCAAATCGGGTGGGCGTATCCAATTTGATCAATGAATAATAATTAAGTCTGCCCGACCACGATACACACGTCCCGATTTGGTTGTACACCTGATCAAATTGGATGTCGGACCCGACCAAATCGGGACGTGTGTAGAAGCCATAACAATCGGCAGACAGAGACTCTGTAGGCACTAAAACTCTCAGATTGAAATGCTACCTGCCGTTAATTTCATGTGTTTGTTATTAGAGTAACTTCTGGAAGTTTATTTGGACAGTCCCTAGTAGGTAATAGGTAGTTAGCTCGATGAAAATGAATTAAGCTCAAGTTTGGTAGGTAAATTACCTAGTGGAAAACTAAGTTCTAATAACTATTCTATTTTAGGCATTTAGGTTGTAGGTATAGAGCGGTATTGCCTAGACTGTTACTTCGACAAACATTCCAAAGGTTGTGGATTCAAAACCTGGCCAGCCATATATGCATCAACTAGTTTTTAAAAATCGAAAATCGTTCTAATAGGGTCACGTTGTCCCATACTAAATTTGTCACCCCTAAGGGATAGAATTTCAGAAAATGTTTTCTTATCGGATGCCTACGTCATACAAAGATAACAACCTCCAAGTTTCAGGACTCTACGATCAGCGGTTTAGGCAGTGCGTTGACCCCTCAGTCATTCAGGATAAAGCATTTTATATGTTATAGATTTTTATTCGAAAATTATGTAAAATTATGTATGTAAGCTACTAACATTAATTGCTCTTACAGTGAAGGAAATATCGTGATGAAACCCAGGGCTTAGTTGGCTCAAGACTCCAGATGAATTGACGTGTTTTTCTCTGGACATGGTCGACTAAACTGAAAGGCAAACCTATACACCATCCTCTAGCAGCGTGCGTTCTGAAAAGTATGGATTAAAGTAACTGGCGCTGAAAAAAAGGATCTATCTAGATAAGAAAAAGACGCTAATATTTACTACTGTAGTTTGTGCATAGTTTTTTAAATATACGCCGACTTTAGGTATATCTTCTATCTATACATTTAAATTTTTTTGCCCTGACTGACTGACTGACGGATCAACGCACCTTAACCGCTGATCGTAGAGACCTGAAACTTGGAGGGTGTGTTCTTTGTATGACGTAGGATAAGAAACGAGTTTTTCAAAATTCTACTCCTAAGGGGGTGGTAAAAGGGGCAAAGTTTGTATGGGACAACGTGATTCCTTGGTCTAATCTACTTTAAATTTTGCAGGTACAATTTTTTTATCAGATTGATGAAAGACGTGTTTCGTATTTTATTAAAATTCATCCCTAACGGGATTAAAACAGGGGGGAGGTTATTTTGGTGGTGATTTGCATTGAAGTTGATAGAACCATTTTCGACTTCTACGCGGACGAAGTCGCGGGCAAAAGCTAGTCTAGTATAAAATAAAGTCGCTTTCTCTGTCCCTATGTCCCTTTGTACTCTTAAATCTTTAAAACTACGCAACGGATTTTGATGCAATTTTTTTTAATAGATAGAGTGATTCAAGAGGAAGGTTTATTTATGTATAATACATGCATTATATAGCCGTTTGAAGCCGGGTCGGGTCACTAGTGTAGGTATATAACCTGGTATTTCACATCTACATTACCGTGTCAGTCTTTTATAACCGTCTTATTATCTATTCTGAGTTATGACGTTGTTAAACATTCTTCTTCTAATTTTGTAGAGACATTTTAATTAAGTCCTAAGTATATTTAACTACCTACTAAAATTGACACAGAAAAGATAAATACTAAATAATCTTTCACATCAGATTTTAATTACATTTATACTTCAACTAAGTCATTATTTGTACATGATTTAATCATGTATAAGTTCTGTTGAAGTTTAGTTGACTTTTGAACCTATGAGTTCTCTTGTAAGTACATCAATGTCATCTACACAAGTCTAATTAACTTTAAAGCACTTCTATAGGTAATTATTAGTCAAAGAAACATTATTATAGACAATCGTAAAAACAATTTAGAGCCTAAATTAAAGAGTAGATAGTACCTACTTAGTTAAAATTTAATTGATGGATTTAAAAGTTATTTGTGATAATTAGATACTAATTATATGTCTGGTCTAGGTCAAGTAGTTTAGGTACTATAAAATAATTGAACCCTTTGACTCTAAAAATTTAATAATACCTACAGAAAAGAAACATTAATTGACCTTTCAAACAAACTCAACAAAATCAAAATCGGTTCATCGAGAGCTACAATACCACAGACACACACACACAGACACGTCAAACTTATAACACCCCATCGTCATTTTTGCGTCAGGCGGGGGTTAAAAATACAGCAAAAACATGTTACAAGGAAAGGGTACCGGGGGCTGTCTCCATACAAACTATTACAAACGTAGTCGACTGTTTTCTCCCTGGATAATGACACTAGAGCAAATATTTTTGGTGCATACAACTAATAACTGCCATGACCATGCCCCTATTTTATAAACAAAAATAGGGGCATAGTCTAGTCATGGCAGTTTTAGGTTTTATGGCACACATTTGTGCTAGTGTCATTATCCAGGGAGGAAACAGTCGACTACGTTTGTATGGAGAGCGCGCAGGTACCCACTAAAAATAGTGTTGCACAAACGTAAAGGTGTTTCCACTAGCACAACGTTTAGGTACCTAGTGCCTACTATTTGTAATTGAAACAGCAGTACATCAGAGTAGGGGCAACGAAGCATGAACTGACGCGTGTTTGAACCTAGGCCTTCGCATACCTAACGCGTCTGTGGAAACGACAGTGCAGGGAAACTACTCCTACGATAGCGAACCACTACCATTGCTTTTCGACACTTAAATATTTCCAGATTATAAATAACTAGCGACCCGCCCCGGCTTCGCACGGCTATATTATGCATGTATTATACATATAAACCTTCCTCTTGAATCACTCTATCTAATAAAAAAACCGCATCAAAATCCGTTTCGTAGTTTTAAAGATTTAAGCATACAAAGAGATATAGGGACAGAGTAAGCGACTTTGTTTTATACTATTTAAAGATAAATATTGCAGGACATTCCACTGTTTTTTTTAACAGTTATAATAATTTAAAAAAAAAATTGGTAGGTATTTAAAACAAAACTACTTACTTACAAAGCTGTTGCCCGAAACGTCGTCGTGTTAACATCACTATCACTAAGTATCACTACATAGTATAAAACAAAGTCGCTTTCTCTGTCCCTATTTCTATGTCCCTATATCCCTATGTATGCTTAAATCTTTAAAACTACGCAACGGATTTTGATGCGGTTTTTTTAATAGATAGAGTGATTCAAGAGGATGGTTTATACATGCATAATATAGCCGTGCAAAGCCGGGGCGGGTCGCTAGTAATAAAAAAATTAGTCTTTACGCGATCACAACCCTCTTTTATATATAAAAAACTCGCATAAAAAAAATAGTTAAAGTATATTGTATTTTAAAATGCTTAAAAATTAGTGCACTGGGAAATCCCATGGGATCAGGATCTACGCGGATCAAACGTACGGAACAACAGAGTGACATACGAAGGGATGCTAATTGGGGGCAATAGGATACAGTCGACAGATATACGGGCAGAATGAAACATGAAATCTATAGTAGAGTACCGCATGTAGATACCATTTCAGATATTGTTTACCTGGACTTTGAGCTAACATGTTTAATGTTAATGGTCGCTCTGTTTGTTTGTCAGTAGTGCATAAATAATAATGGCTTGAACATATACAAAAATAGAAAAAATATGACAAAATAAATAAGGTAGTCAAAGTCATTTTTTTTATTCATTTGGATGTCTGGATACATTTTATACAAAGATCACATAGAAACGTCTTAAAAACTAAGTTAGGATGTGTGCCTTCGGAACGCGCCCACGAATGAGAAGAAGGCAGAAGAAAATCATGGGGTTTTTTTTTTATGTGATCACGCTCACAAAGGTCAATACTATAAATATTTGAAAGTATTATTTGAACTGGAGTAACTAAAGTCACGTCCATGGGTTTAAGGTCGAAGTATCATAGTATGCCTTACTGCACAATTTATGCTTTATAAAAGTTTTGAACCTTTTAATGGACATGTCATATATACATCTTTAGGTAATACGTATATTATTAGGAAAAAACATTAATTACAATAAATTTAAAAAAAAATCTAAACAAATAAAATAAAATGTCAAAATAAAAAATAAAAAAAGCAATTTCAAGCAAGTCAAGTCGGTCAAAATATCCAGTAGTAATTAAGGTAATCTATAATATAAAAATGAATCGCAAAATGTGTTGGTAAGCGCATAACTCAACAACGCCTGGACCAATTTGGCCAATTCTTTTTTTTAAATGTTCGTTGAAGTTCAAAGATGGTTTTTACGGCGAGAAAAATTCGAATAATTGCCGGAAAAACCCTAAAAATAGCCCTTTTCTTTTTCCCATACAAACGTTTTCTAACTAAAACGAGCTTTATTGCTATTGTATAAAGTTCATATTGAATTACAAGCAGTCACTGTTGTTTAAACAATGTAGGTATGTTCCTAACGTGAAAGAGTCAAAGGAACAAAAAAATGATACATTTCAAACCATTTTGACAGGCTATATTTGGCAGTACGAAGTCTGCCGGGTCAGCTAGTCTATAATATAAAAATGAATCGCAAAATGTGTTGGTAAGCGCATAACTCAACAACGCCTGGACCAATTTGGCCAATTCTTTTTTTGTTGTGTTTGTTATTGTCAGGAAAAGGTTCTTATGAAAGAAAATATTAAGAAAATTGCGTAGAAAATTATTACGCGGTTGAAACCGCGGGGCGCAGCTAGTTTATTATAAAAGATCTGCCGTACGCTTGTAAGTAAATTTCTCGTAAATAAAATTGTTCAAATTGCATTCCAATATCTTTTCGATTGCATTTCGATTACAAAAAATATTCTCGAGAATACCAAAAGCTGACTTTGAGGTTATTTTGAGCTACTTTGTTTTGTAATCGAAATGATGTTACAATGTAATTTGACCAATGTTATTTACGATAATAGCTCTTCTGGTTTACTAACCACACATAAAAAAATAATTGAAACACAAAGTGTGCCATAAAGAACTGTAGCAACGTAATAAATTGTAAAAAACTTTTTACATAGATTAAAAATAAAAATAAGTTCGAATATGTCCCTAGAGCAAATGCAGCAATTTACTACAAATTGTCTACACTTATAGCAGCCAACTTTTACATTTTTCTGTTACCTTAAAATTACAAATAAACCATTGAATGATATTTTTACCCAACTACGTCGAAGCCAAAATTATGGATTATGTTTTAGAGATTGAATTTCAGTATCATCTCAATGCTCTATTACATCTAATATCTATAACGAATAAATAAATAAATAAAGCCAATACAAATGACAGACGACACAGTTGGCACAATGGTCTCCATGCCGGACTGCCAAACACAGGGTTGCGGGTTCGATTCCCGCCTCAGACAAGTATTTATGCTTAGATATTTGTCTGTGGTCTGGTTGTTTCTATATATTATAAGTATATTACAAAAGAAAAGTATAATAAGTAGTGTATCCGTTGTCTAGCACCCATAACAAAACTCTAGTTACTTAGCTTCAGGCTAGATGGCGTTGTGTGAAATGTCCAGCAATATTTATTTATCTAAATGCAAGTAATTCCTAGAGCAATAAAAATTACAGTTTAAAATACTAGACCAGGTAGTAAGCATTTAAGTACATCACATTTTTAATTCGACTATTTTAATGCATTTTTTTGACGAAATAAATACAAACTTATATAAATTGTCATTCAAAGAAACAATTTTTTTCGAATATCACGCTGCTTCATTCAAAAGAATTCCTCTTTCGTTTCTGAATAAAGCATCGAAACCTATCATACATATTTCAGGAATTTAATACTCATATTGCTATTTCGTTTACTGCCCTACGTGTATAGTTCACAAATAAATGACAATTTAATCATATGAAAAATATGCTATATGTATTTTGTACTGATTTCGTTGCAAAGGAATTTATGATCGAAATCAGTTTAAAATCAAGAGATAATTTCGACGACATATTATATTGTCCAAAACGTACATTTAGCGTCTTACCGACTACCGACTTTACGAAAATGGCATGGCATCCGTTTTACCTGACTACGGCAAAGCCAAAAGGGAGGGTTATGTGTTTGACCTGTATGTATGTATGTTTGTTTGTATGTATGTATGTTCATCTGTTCCCACGTAACTTCAAAACTACTTACTATAATTCAGCAAATGATGTATCGTTAGAAGGAACATGTAACGTCACAATAAATCAAATGTGGCGCCCTCTAGAGGACATAGAGTCATGAATTAAAATAACGTCAGCGGAGCGTAACGCAGTTTCTTGAAGTGTCACCCGGCAAACCAATTTATAAAACGTTGTCACGTCAAAATAAAAATGATTATTCTAGAGTACAATTCAATTGATAGTATGATAGTCACGTGTCTATTATTTCTTCATCAACATCTGACCCCATCACTACATAGTATAATAAAACAAAGTCGCTTTTTCTGTCCCTATTTCCCTTTGACCGCTTAGATCTTTAAAACTACGCAACGGATTTTGATGCGGTTTTTTTTAATAGATAGAGTGATTCAAGAGGAAGTTTTCTATGTATAATATATGCATAATATAGCCGTGCGAAGCCGGAGCGGGTCGCTAGTTATACATAATTATAGGAACTTCAAGAACTTAACCTCCTTGCAAACAAGTAATTTTTGTTTGAAATGCCATTATTCTTTTTGACAATAAGTATTTAAAGTCGTCAAAAAATTGATTTCTTTTTAAAATTACTCTGTAACGAAAGCACAACGAAAGTTCAAAATCAATATGACGTATTTTTCATATGGTTAGATTGTCATTTATTTGTAAACTAAAAACTACTTCATCATCACTACATAGTATAAAATTAAGTCACTTTTCGCCGTCCCTATGTCCCTATGTAAGTATGTCCCTTTGTATGTTTAGATCTTTAAAACTACGCATTTTGATCGCGTTTTTTTTTAATAGATAGAGTGATTAAAGAGGAAGGTTTTTAGATATAATACATTCATAATACAGCCGTGCAAAGCCGGGGCGGGTCGCTAGTCTCCAATAAATTGATCCCGAAAAACTTTACTATAAACAAAATCAGCTTGTTCCACAATATCAAATGTCAGAACTGTGCAATAAACACCGAGTTCAAAGGTGCAGAAATATTACCTACGCTCAAGTCACCCAAGTGTAAGTCCTCACACAATGCTGGTGCTATGATTAAGATAACACCACCCGCTTCTGCAAATCTTAGTCAAAAGAACTGCGTTTGAAAGCAGAGACTTTTTGAAGCGAGCTTTGAGTACCGATTCGCGCCTTTTGCGCATTTGTGAGATGTCTGTGACAGCTCAACCGTTGGATGCAGTTGTGAAGGGTACTTTCGAGATACAGTCTTTATATTTTGCCAGTCGACTTGAATATGGATATTGCGCTACTAAATCAGTGCGCTAGATATTTGTAGATGCATTTGAAACACGATCAAAGCAGGTAGGAATCGGGAATATTGAAGATTTAACTCACACAAACTGGTAAAGAGATTTATGGGTATTTATTAACAAATATAAAAAAATAAAAAATAAAATTAACAAATAGGTATAGATTAGATTAAAGATTGTACAAAATACTAAAACTTATCATTAAACTTAAAATGAATTGGGCCGCTAAAAACCTTGATAAATGACAAAATGTAATCTACAAAAGAATGACAAGAAAATAAACAAATGAATTGTTTTTCATATCAAACATAAAGTAGGTCAATATTTATTTTATGACCTGTTTTAAGTAGTTTTTACGAAATATTTAGTTCCAGGGTTCCGTAAATCAAAAGGTAAAAAAAGGAACCCTTATAAGATCACTTTATTGTCCTTCTATCTTAAATTAAGGTAGCAGGTAAGTACCTTATTTGTACAAACTAAGTAATTGTACAGACAGCAAAAGACTGATGGGGGTAACAGGTGCATATTTCATAGTTATAATTTTTTTTAAGGACGGTTCTATGTATTTTGGATATTCTGCGTGAACTAACACTTCGAAAGCAGATATCAAGATCTGCTTGATTTCAATAATTGTTAATTAATCTTAATTAACAATTATTGAAACGTAATTTAAAAAATTAAAACTTTAAAATATGCACCTGCTACCCACCCTCCCTCAGTCCTTTGTGATGTACCAACTGCTCATAATTCAACTTAACCTCCCTGCATACATAAATATACCTATTAGTCAACGGCTATTATCGACTAAACTATCCATAAACAAGCAAAATAGGTGAAATCAGGCATTTTATATCTAGTAGTTAGCAAGAAGCTCATTATACTGCCCCTTCTGTCTCCAGATGATTTATAAGGCATTTAACTTTTATGGTGGCGCTAAGTGGCCTGTCGACTTCCCTGGAAACTCATCTTAGCTAATGTAAGCTGAAACTTGCAAATTCTGCCTACTTTCTTTATTCTTAGGATGAAAAAAGTAAGTTTTTAGGGTTCCGTAGCCAAATGGCAAAAAATGGAACCCTTATAGTTTCGTCATGTTTGTCTATCTGTTTTTTATCAAACCCATACGTATGGTGTATCTATGGATAGGTCTTCAAAAATGATATTGAGGTTTCTAATATATTTTTTTACTAAACTGAATAGTTTACGCGAGAGACACTTTAAAGTGGTAAAAAGTGTGTGTGTCCCCTGTAACTTCTAAAATAAGAGAATGATGAAACTAAAAAAAATATGTGTTATTATACATTACCATGCAAACTTCCACCCAAAATTTGTTTAAACGAGATCTGGTAAGCAGTTTTTTTAATACGTCATAAACCGTAAACCGCCATTTACCCTTCATTTATGTATTTTTACCACTAGCGTCATCTATTTTTTTTATTATTGTGATGATAATGGTACGGAACCCTTCGTGCGCGAGTCCGACTCGCACTTGACCGGTTTTTATAGGTAGTTGTAGTTTAATCAGATACTGCGGGACCTTCTTTTATTTTAAACTAGCTTTCACCTGCGACTTTGTCTGCTTAGAGGTTGAATTCTAAATCTATACTTAATATTTTAAAGCTAAATAGTTTGTTTGTTTGAACGCTAAAAAAGTAAGTTTTTATAGGTAGCTGTAGTTTAATCAGATACTGCGGCACCTTCTTTTATTAAGCTATTGCATAGTTTTATCGCGGGCTTTGAGTTTTAACCTAGCTTTCACCTGCGACTTCGTCTGTTGAATTTTTCTAAATCTATACTTAATATTTTAAAGCTGAAAAGTTTGTTTGTTTGAACGCGCTAATCTCAGAAACTGCAGGTTCGAATTGGAAAAATATTTTTGTGTTGGATAGTCCATTAGTCAAGGAAGGCTATAGGCTATTTTATATTTTGATATTTCCACGGGATCGGGAGTTACGCGGGTGAAACCGCGGAACGCTGCTATAGTCTTATCATACCTGTGTGCGTATGCAGAACTGCCCGATTCGTCTATTAATTTGAGCTATGCATTGATATATAAATCAGTAAATAATTTTATATTTGTACTAACTTTTGCCCGCGACTTCGTCCGCGTAGAAGTCGAAAATATATCAAGGAATCGCGTGGTCCCATACAAACTTTACCCCCCTTTTCATCCCCTAAGGGGTAGAATTTCAGAAAACCCTTTCTTATCGGATGCCTACGTCATACAAAGAACGCACCCTTCAAGTTTCAGGTCTCTACGATCAGCGGTTTAGGCTGTGTGTTGATCCGTCAGTTAGTCAGGACAAAGCATTTTTACCCGACTACGGCGAAGCCAAAAGGGAGGGTTATGTCTGTTCCCACGTAACTTCAAAACAACTTACTATAATTAATCTAAGTATCGTTAGAAGCGGCTCAATGGTCCGCTGGTTATAAATGTATAGATAGATAACCCACCTAAAATGTTATATGTAAAACCAAGTTACTCCAAGCAAGCAATATCCAATTCGAGCTCTAATATTGGAACGGTATTCTGACAGCCAAGTATTGGACAAACAGTGGTTAAAAGCCCCAATCAGTCAGAAACTGTTTGCTGGACAAACTCGTCTTCACTGCGAGTGCGTAAGTAGGTAACCTACGAAACTTAGTAGTTATGCTTATGCTGGTGGAGAGTTTGGCTTGCTCCTACTCCCTGCCACCTGCAACCTTAATTAAAACTAAATATTTCGTAGAAATAGGGAAAACTACTCTAAAACAGGTTATATTTGCTTTATTGTCAATCTGAAAACAATTCATTTGTTTAATTTTCTTGTTATTTTGTCACTGATATCAATCAAAAAACCTTTTAGTAGCCCGTATTATCCACTGGTACAGTAAGCAAAATACATAAGGTAGCAACGCACACTAATGCAAAAGAACGCCCCCTTTTCGTAGGTTTACAACACTGAACACACAGACGATCTGTCAAACGATTTAACAATAAATGATGTCCAATATCAGCTCTTTGAATAACTTATCAGTGGTATAGTGGTATAGTTTAAGAATTAACAGCCCTAGAAAGTGGAATTAGACTCCTGCGGGTTCGAACCCTGATAAGCCAGACGATTATTTTGCCCATTTTTTTTTGTTTACCTTTTCGGAATCTATTTTGTTTGTGTTTGTGTATTTACTCTGTTGAATATAAATAAATAAATAAATAAATAAATAAATATTGCAGGACATTCTACACATTGCCATCTAGCCCCAAGCTAAGTAACAATACTTGTGTTATGGGTGCTAAACAACGGATATACTACATAAATACTTTTTCTTTTGTAAATATATACTTATAATACATAGAAACAACCAGACCACAGACAAATATCTAAGCATAAAAACTTGTCTGAGGCGGGAATCGAACCCGCAACCCTGTGTTTGGCAGTCCGGCATGGTAACCATTGTGCCAACTGGGTCGTCATATAAAATTGATATAAAAATCAATATAAAATATTAGTTTAGATAGGTATAGGTTATTGATAGGTATTATTGTTACTTCATTACTTAGCCAACGTTCACGCTCACAATACCCAATAATTTTATTCTGGGAGACTTAAGTGTGCCTGGTACATCAGTCCAACATTAATGAATTACAAATATCATCTTTATTTCATTCCCTAAGTCACTTTTTTATAGGAACAACTGGAGGTCCATTTTTTCTTATTAGGGACAAATGAGGTTAATAATAAGTCGATAACCCGTCCATTATTTTACAATTCCCGATCCCGTGGGAATATCAAAATGAGAAGAAGCCCTTCCTCGATAAATGGACTATCCAACACAAAAAAAAATTCTATTCGAACCAGTAGTTCCTGAGATTAGCGCGTTCAAACAAACAAACTCTTCAGCTTTATAATATTAGTATAGATTCTCATTTTAATTAGGATTATTGTAATTGAAGCCTTTAATCAGGGTTTTGTTATAGCAGTTAGAAAAGTATGTTCTTGCTCTACAAAAAAACTTTACAATTCAATTTCTGAGTATTTTTTACTGGAAAATAAAAATAGAAAAGCACTCGAATATTTTTTCTAATCGAAATAAGTATGTACAGTCGGCTGCATAATTGCAGCCCCCGGTAGAGTTCTAAAATTACTACTGTTCGAATATTTTTATTCTAATAATTTTTGTTTGATAAATTGATGAGATAGAAGACTTTAAACTTCAACTAAAGCAGGTGTCTAGAATCTTGCTTGTGTTGAAAACATTCTTATAACAGCCGTTTTGGAGCTCTACGGTGGGTCTGCAATTATGTAGTTGACCGTACATATTCTTTCTAAGTCGGATTCTGAGTATGTGCACTTAAACTTGTCCCATCAAACGAATTACCCTTTCAATTATGTGGTTCTTATGTGGTTAGGTTGCCTGGAAGAGATCGCTTTGAGCGATAAGGCCGCCCTTTGTAACACTTAGGCTGAAGCTTTGTTTTTATTTAATGTTATTTGAATATGGTGTTTACAATAAAGAATTTATCTATCTATCTATCTTCTCCAGTTAAATAGTTCAAATAAATATTATTAGAATTATATTACACAAAATTTAGATTAACATATAGAGCGAAGTGAATATCGTACGTACTTGCTCGTACAAGCGAAATATATCAGCCCTTTCGGATGGCTGGAGGCTGTGTTTATCAGAGACAATGTGAATTCCGCGATAACTTGGCAGCGAGGCTTCTTGACTACTCTCTGAGTTATGATTCTATCTTATATATACGGGTCTATAAGGGCTATAGGATACCTAACTACTAGGTAATCTTCTATTTTGTAAGATACCTTTTTATGAAAACTATATGTTTATGTAGCTTAAATGAAACGCAGCGATAGTGGAACGTGACTTTCTGTACTTGTCACAAGTCAATTGTTTCCGTTTCAATCATCTTTTCGATCGTCTTTTGTTTCCATTATAATCGTCTTTTTGATCGTCTTTTGTTTCCATTTCCATCGGCTTTTGTTTTCCGTTTCGATCGTACCAACTGGAACAAAAGGTACACGTAGTCCGTTTAATCGAACTGTCAGGAGTTTCAACGACTCGTGGTTCGATTAATCGAACCAACTAGAACAAAATGTTCACGTAGTACGATTGATCCAACCATGCGGTCGAACCACGTGGCAACAAGCAAACTTTTAAGTTTTTATGGAGATAAAAAAACAAAAAACTGTTACAATAATAGTTACTCAGTACTCAGTACTCAGAGAGCGGTGTTGGCCTAGTGGTAGATACCTCGGCTTTCATTCTGAAGGTCGTGGGTTCGAATCCAGGCCGGCCGTGCACCAATGTATTTTTCTTGAGAAAAATTTATGTGCGCTAATTGATATTGCTCTTACGGTGAAGGAAAACATCGTGATGAAACCCGCGGCTTAGTTGGCTCCAGAAGTATTGACAAGTTCTCTCCTCTGGACATGGTCGACTAAGCTGAGAGGGTAGTAGGTGCTGGGCAAGCCTACTCCATCTTCACGCAAAAAGGACCCAATTAAAAAGGGTCTAATCGCGGAAAACAGCCCGTATACAAGTACAAGTACAAGTAGTTACTCAGTATTCAGAGGTGATTTTTCAAAAATAAAAACTGGTAATTATGCATGCACCCTTATGATTATCAAACAATATTTATCTAAAAAAAATATATTTGGACAGTTACTTTTACAGAATTATTTAAATGGTTTTTCTTGGTCACGGAGGGTTTTTTTATTATTATAAAAAAGGTTTTTTTAATTAGCACATTCCTTGATTGATTAATGCTATGAACATCAAAGGGTTTTTTTTGTGTGCCGCGATTTCACCGAGCCCCAATCCCGTGGGAATTTTTGGATGGAAACTAGTCTATTAATGGATCTCATGGTCATTTTATTGAGATTCTATTGATAGTTATATCGTAATTAAACTTTATCAGAATACCAATGTGTCCATGGTATTCTGCTAAAGTTTAATTACCATCTCAATAAACTCGCTATGGTGTCTCAAAAACGGTAATAGTCGTCCTAAAGTTATGGCGTGACCAAGCCAGGAAATTATTCATTATATATACACTAGCTGCACCCCGCGGGTTTACCTGCGTAAGTCCCGATCCCGTGGGAATATCAGGATAAAAAGTAGCCTATGTGTTAATCTAGGTCTCCAGCTATCTAGATACCGAGTTTCATCGCAATCGGTCCAGTACTTTTTGCGTGAAGGAGTAACAAACATACATACACACGCACACACACACACACAAACTTTCACATTTATAATATTAGTAGAATAGAATATTAGTAGGATTTTGAACTCCCTAGATACCTACTGATATTTTAAGAAGCATCCAAATTAAAATATGACGTCTAATTACTTGATTCTGTGTTCGCTAAGAAATGTAGATTCTCAGGCCTCTACGCCTCGCCCGTCCGTGGTTAAACATTAACGGTTCTATTAATTTCGAAAGAAGCCTTTAATTTTCCGCGGATTAGCATAGCTAATTAGATACCTACCTACTCCTCTTTTTTACTTTTCTTATCCAGTATTATTTTTAACCCCCGACGCAAAAACGACGGGGTGTTATAAGTTTGACGTGTCTGTGTGTGTGTCTGTCTATGGCATCGTAGCTCCCGAACGGATGAACCGATTTTGATTTAGTTTTTTTTATTTGAAAGGAGAATCAGTCGGTAGTGTTCTTAGCTATGTTTGATCGAAATCGGTTTAGCCGTCTGAAAGTTATGGGGATAAAAGTCAGGATCAAAAATCGAATGTGAGTAGATATGCTCGGGTGGGGTATCAAATGAAAGAGCATGATTTGTACATGCCGTCTCAAAGTTGTGAGTTAACAAAGTCAAGATTAACAACCTAATGTAAGCAGATATGCCCGAGTGGTGTATCAAGTTAATTTGCGTCTTTTGGTTTCGTTTGTGTCTTTTTTACTTTTTCTCCCTAGTCCCATTGTTAGGGTTCCGTAGCCAAATGACAAAAAACGGAACCCTTATAGATTCGTCATGTCTGTCTGTCTGCCGTATGTCACAGCCACTTTTTTGATTTAGATATTTTATCAAGAGATTTATGAGATCTTGGAAATAATATAAGATTACCTAGTACTTTCTGCTTAGAATTTGCATCGTTATTCCTTATGACGATTGTACAAGTCAGAATATGTGTTTGCCTTTTCTGGGTTGTACAATTTGAGGGTCTTCAAGTGACGAGTAAAGAAAGCACTCGAAATGTCGTATTCTAGGTAGGTAAGCGTACTCAGTCTTAGACCGCATCGTCACTTACCATCAGCAGACCATCAGGGGGGTAATTGTGGTCAAAACTTTGACATAAGACTTGTAAATTTGACGACCCAGTTGGCACAATTGTCACCATGCCGGACTGCCAAACACAGGGTTGCGGGTTCGATTCCCGCCTCAGACAAGTATTTATGCTTAGATATTTGTCTGTGGTCTGGTTGTTTCTATGTATTATAAGTATATATTTACAAAAGAAAAGTATATGTGTAGTATATCCGTTGTCTAGCACCCATAACACAAGTCTAGTTACTTAGCTTGGGGCTATTACCATTTTTTGTAAACACTTCCCTTTGTAAAGTAACCGAATGTGAGCCGTAACGCGGTCCTTTCTTGTTACTTCTTTAAACTTCAAAGGTAGGTAAATTAGAACCTCCCTGCCACCAAAACCACAGAAGTTTCAGCTTACCTAGGACTACGTACGTGCGAAGCGAGTCCGACTTCCCAGTCACAGTTAAAGATATCTAAATTACAACGAAATAAATAAAACATCTGAATCTGTTATTTCTTACTTTGATCTCGATTTTCTAATGTCAGAAACGCCTCAGGAGTTTAAGAGGAAAGGGTTTCCTCTTAATGTGCAAATAATAATAAATAATTTATTTCACAAAGGCCCATATATACATACCTTATAGACTAACATACATATATTATATTACTTAAGTTATTACAATGGTGAAACTGTTTAAAAAGCCTATTCTCTCTAAATAAATATTGCATGTCGTTGCTAACAGCACTAAATTTGCCACTTGTTCAACTCATTGAACAATAATTTTACTTTAATATAAACTATACAATATATACACTAGGATAAATTTAAAGATTAATAATAATTTGTAATATGTAAAAATAATAATTTCTTAACTAAATACTTATATTAAAATAATAAATGTAAACAAGCCAAGTCGCATGACAAACTGTATGTTTTAAATTAAATCTAGGTCACAAAGTAAACACAATTTTTGATGATTAATATTATTTTGGCAATAGGTAGGTAACACACGGCTGCACATCGACAGCACACTATTATAATAATTATTGATAAGTCATCAAAACTAAAATGTATATAATGTAAGAAATTTGTGAATAAATTTTGGAATCAAGAACTGAGTCGAGTATCACTCCTCCTCCCAAGAAGATCGAGCAGTGCCTAGCAACCGCTAGAAGAGCTATTGCAGCTGGAAGAACCGAGCAGTACCTAGCAACCGCTAGAAGAGCTATTGCAGCTGCAAGATACGAGCAGTCCCTAGCAACCGCTAGAAGAGCTATTGCAGCTACTCCATGCTCTTTAGCATCCTCTCACTGCGGCCAGGAAACCCTTAGCCGTCAGTCGATTGGTCTTGTGAGTCCGCTTGACCAGCAGTGAGAAAATCCATCCCGTGTACATTGCACGACGTACACACACCACCCTTCCTACCCACTGTCCGTCCGTCACCCCAGGTCGCCTGGTGACAGACAATCCCGTACTTATCTATATATTTATATATTGTTCGAACCCTATGGTTAGGGCTAGGGCAGTAGGGACACGTCAGGTAGGGTAGGGCCAGTAGGTACACATAAAGCTAGGCACACACACATACACACACGCACTAACTAGGATACACGCACAAGGGGTCCAGATATAGATACATACGATTAGGAAACTAGGAATAGGTTATTGTAGGGGTAGGTGTTAGGGGTAGGTTTTACCCCCTTTCGGTGAATGTATCTGGTGACTGCACGCCCGCGTACACGCCTCGCGTAGGGTAAGGTGCCGGTTACCAGGTGCATTTACACCACTATTGATCACTATTGGCCACTATTACCTTAGACCCTAGACCGGGAAAATGTAAACCTTTACAATGAAAAGGCGTACATTTTCCCGTACGGTAATAGTGGCAAATAGCGGTAATTAGAGTGCTGTTAGTAAGGACAATGCAATATACCTACAGGGAATTTCAGAAATCAGGTAATTGCCGCTATTGGCCACTATTACCCTACACCGGGAAAATTAAGCATTTGCAATGAAAAGGCTCTGATATTCCCTCTAGGTACTATATTATTGCATGTCTTTGCTAACAGCACTGTAAGTAATTGCCACTATTGGCCACTATTACCCTTGACCGGGAAAATGTACGTCTTTGCAATGAAAAGGCTCTGATATTCCCTCTCGGTACTGTAAAATTGCATATCTTTTCTAACAGCACTATAATTGCCACTATTGGCCAATATTACCCTTGACCGGGAAAATGTACGCCTTTGCAATAAAAAGGCTCTGATATTCCCTCTAGGTACTACAATATTGCATATCTATTCTAACAGCACTATAATTGCCACTATTGACCACAATTACCCTTGACCGGGAAAATGTACACCATTACAATGAAAAGGCTCTGATATTCCCTCTAGGTACTGTAATATTACATGTCTTTGCTTACAGCATCATAATTGCAACTATTGGCCACTATTACCCTAGACCGGGAAAATGTACGCATTCGTATAAAAAGGCTCTGATATTCCCTCTAGGTACTGTAATATTGCATATCTTTTCTAACAGCACTATAATTGCCACTATTGGCCACTATTACCCTGGACCGGGGAAAATGTACCCCTTTGCAATCCTGGGGCCCTACCGCAGTAAGTGCGTCGGCTTCAAGCCGACGTCGATATACCAAACCGCGAATCACAATGGGCAGAAATTTGAGCTTGCTTTTCTTAGAAATTTTGAATAATTAAGTAGTGTTTTCGTGTGTTTTAAGTATGCAGGATTGTCGGGGACATCAAAACATTCAAAAATAAGTATTTATGGTGTTATTATTTAAAAAAAAACAAAGTCATATTTTGTAGTGTTTTTTAGAAATAACAAAACCAGAATAACTTATTTTTAAATGTTTTGATGTCCTCAACAATCCTGCGTACTTAAAACACATGACAAAAACCACTTAATTTTTCAAAACTCCTATGAAAGACAGGCTCAAAATTTCGCCCAGTGTGGGGCGCGGGTCGGCGTAAACCGACGCGTTGGTTTGAAGCCGACGCACTTACCGCGGTAGGCCCCCTGTTGTAGTTAACATAGTCACACATGTAACAATTACTAATAGTTTGGATGGAACCTGCACTTGACAGATGTAGAGCATCATTGAATGTTAGTGCTTTGTTAGGTTATAATGGGTTTTAAGTGATTTTAATAGAGTGGATATTGTAGGTCTAAAAAAATTATCTACGTAGGGTAAGGGTGAACGTAGAGACTAAGGCACTACAGATCGGTATTAATAACCCCCATATAATGATTTATTATTAACGCTGCTAGCATTTTTGAGCAGCTTTGCATCGCGAAAGCTTGTTTGTTTTAGACTGTATTTTTCATTTTGTATTTTGTTTATTTATTAATTTAATTAAGGTTTTTAATATTTTCGCTTTCTTTTATTTTGGTTCTCCTAAATAATCCAATGCAAAAAAACAATGGATTTGTCGGGCTATAATTATTTTACAGATATAAGTAATATAAGTAATAATAATAAGCAAGCAAGCAAGCATTAAGTTGCTTAGCTTGGGGCTGGATGGCGATGTGTAATATGTCCTTAAATATTTATTTATTTATTTATTTTTATTTTATTTATAGCTATTATGACGTAAGGCTTAGAAAATTTTGAAAAATTCTACTTCTACGCGGATGAAGTCACGGGTAAACGCTAGTCATATAGATACGATAAAAGATTCGTCTGCAAAACAGCAAAAGACGAAAAAACAGCAAACAATATTTTTCAGAGCACAGGTTTGTTTCGTCCAGCTCACGGCTCACACTTGCAAAGGAATGTGATTAAGTAGGTTTGTAAACATAACACGACGAGGACGTTTGCAGATGTTTGCAGTCACTGAGATAAAATAGTTTTATACCTACCTACTACAATAAAAATAAAATAAAAATAAATAAGTAAATAAATTTAGTCAAAACCATTTTCCAAAACTCATTTTCCCTGAACTCCTCCTAGTTTCTTCCTACGTTTCAGGCGAATAATGGCATATACTTACTAATAGCTCATAAAATAAAATTAAAATTTCCAGCAAAGTGTTTATGATTGCCTAATACATTCTTAAGCAAACAACAACCAAAATAGTACATTGCGATACAAGTGTGGAAAGCTGATCATTCCATAGAGGCGGGTATATGACGCGCGAGCGGAACGCGAGCGTGGCAATAGCCGATATGGAATGATCAGCTTCCCACACCTGTATCGTACGACGTTTTTTATCACAGTTGCGAATAAAAAAAAAGACTTGTTAAAATAATTAAAAGTTTTTAAGAATTTTAGGTTATGTTTACTTTTTTTTGTTAATTACACTTCCGAAAGGCTACGCAAAAGACTTTTAACCTATACAGCCTCGTCTGACGTACAATATTTTTTTAGGGTTTTTTTCATTTGTTTTTGCGTCGGCGGTTAAAAACAGAATAATAATGGTAAGGAAATAGTACATTGCGATACAAGTGTGGAAAGTTGATCATTCCATAGAGGCGGTTTATGACGCGCGAGCGGAACGCGAGCGTGGCAAAAGCCGAGATGGAATGATCAATTCACACGTGTATCGTACGACGTTTTTTATCACAGTTGCGAATAAAAAAAAAGACTTGTTAAAATTTTAATAATAAAAAGTTTTTAAGAATTTTAGGTTATGTTTACTATTTTTTGTTAATTACACTCCCGAAAGGCTAGGCAAAAGACTTTTAACCTATACAGCGTCTGACATACAATATTTTTTTAGGGTTTTTTTCATTTGTTTTTGCGTCGGCGG
The DNA here is from genome assembly GCA_907269075.1 of Idaea aversata. NCBI lineage: Eukaryota > Metazoa > Arthropoda > Insecta > Lepidoptera > Geometridae > Idaea > Idaea aversata. Next base: position 7,353,849 of record OU026100.1, read on the forward strand.
TTAAAAACAGAATATATTAGTTCCGGGTTTCATTAAAAACAGAATATATAAAAAATATATATTTATGTAGGTACCTAAAGAAAAAACAAAATAAAAACAAAACTCAATTTTTAATTATTTTCAAAGACGTCATCACGTAATATTATCGTTCGCAGACTTTAGAGACAACCTTTTGAAAAGAAGAAAAAAAGGTACCAACAAAGAGTTTTAAGCCAGCAAGGCTTAAAAACTCTTTGGATGGTACCTTTTTCTATACATCAAAACAGTATAACCCAGATAAAGGAGATCATTCATGTTTCTAACAAAAAATACCCACAAAAAAAAATGCCGGCCAGTAATAAAAATTATTTGTATCTTGTAGATAATAACATTTTAAACAATGTTTACTAAGGCAACCAAGAGCTACGATCAAAAATCGTTGAGTTATTTTACATTGAAAACCCAAAAAATGCATTTTATAGGAATCCGTTTGACCACTTTTAAATCCCACTATAACTTCTGAAAGGGTTATTGGATATACCTATGTATATAAATATAATAAAAACAGACAAAACTTATCCATTTACTACTTATTTTTATATTTTTTTTTGTAGTAATATCATAGAAGTGGTCAAACGGATCTCTACAAAATGCATTTTTTTGGGTTTTCAATGTAAAATAACTCAACGATGGTTCATCGTAGCTCTTTGTTGCCTTATTAAACATTATTTAAAATGTTATTCTCTACAAGATAGAAACATTTTTTTTTGTGGCCGGCACGTTAATTTTTGGGTACGATTTGAACGATGTCCTTAAGAATGTTTCATCTACCTAATATGTCATTAGCAGTAAGATACGTATTTGACTTATCGGGATTACGTATTATTTTAGCACTAGTTGGATTTTTTTTTATCGCACGCGTGTATAATACGTTGCATTATGAGCCTAAAAGCGGTTTAATAAGATCCACTTTATGAGCAACTGTGATAAAAAATATAAAATAAAATAGGTAAAAGTGTATAATACAATTAAACTTATGATGAATCCTTAATAAGTTTTTATATATTTTATTTCAAATTCAATTACAAATTACAATGAATACCTAAATTTAATACAATGAATCCTTAATTAACTGAAAGATTGTTATTTAATAGAGTGTATTAAAATGTGAAAGTGTCTTTAAGCTAGTTTTTATCCCTCCGTTTGTGGTTATAAAATAAATAAATATTTCAGGACATATTACACATCGCCATCCAGCCCCAAGCTAAGCAACTTAATGCATGGGTGCCAGATAACGGATAAACTACTTATATACTTTTTTTTTGTAAATATATAAGTACATATTATACATATAGGAAACACCCAGAACCAGAAACAAGAATTTATGGTCAGCATAAATACTTGTTCCCGGCGGGAATCGAACCCGCAACCTTCTGCGTCGCAGTCGGGTGTTCGCCCGACGCGCCACAGAGGTCGTCATGACGTAGAGACCAGTCCGGTATCCAGAGTTTTCATTATTACAAAATAAGTACTTTATATTGTAGGTAAGTACGTCAAATGCGACTGTAGTACTTCAAGTAACTAACACATGGCATCTGGATCGTAATTTTGCTAATGAAAATGTACATAGGTACGTATTAAATTTTGCAAATTATTGTTATCAGGACAAATTATTCTTTAACTTTTATGTACTTTCTCTATTATAGTACCTATTCATATTTATGTCTATACTTAACATCATTTTTTGCGATTCCAACAAATTGCAGGAGAATGGTAGATTTCTAGGATGTTTGTCTATTGTCTGTTGAGCTGAACAGTTTTATGACAATCTTCAATAACTTGTGTTATCGAGTCCCTTATGGCACTCTCCTGGTTACCTATATTATTATTTCTTTGCGAATAAGTAGCTAAATATGTAGTGTCGGTATTTAACGTTATACGAGAGATATGTTTAATACAGTAATGATTTGTAACTTCATTATAATTTGAGTTAAATCTAAGAACGAGAAACAGAATGCGAAAGTTCTGAGACTGGGCCACACTGCGTCTTCTCAGTCCAAAAGTAAATTATGATATAATTGCGACTATATAGCTTTGCCGATCGATAGTCGACTATCGCTGAATAATCTATATTCTATCGATAGTTTAATAAAAACCGTACAGTTCACCGTACAACTGCGTACAGAAGATATAAATATAAACATGGAACCTAGGTTCCCAATTCGGTCGCTTTTTGAAGAATTGTCATTAGATTTATTGCTACGTTCGTTATTTATGTACCTATAAATAGTGAAAATTAGACTGAATATTCAAAATGATAATGTATATTTAGCATGTCCTTAGATGTACATTTTTAACCAACTACGGACGAGGGTTATATTATAAATATTTTGGGCAAGAAATAGGCTTCATAAAAAAATAATACGAATCAGACAACGTGCAAATTAGAAAGACAGATACCTAATAAAGTATTTAACGAAGTCTTCATTACTGTAGGCAAACTTCTATTTAAATTGTAGTTTCAACTCTACAAACAACCCAAGTAGCACGTTAGTGAATTTTGGAACTTATTTTGCAACTGTAGGTAGCATATTAGTGATGCAAGAGTGTTTGGTATTACTTAAAGATGCAAACAGCACTCGAATTTGCAAATGAGTAACTCTTATCACTAATGGTTGCTTTAGAGGGATTTTTGTTTCTTCTTTATTACCTATGGTAGCATTAAGCCGAATCTATTACTCATAGGCGCATAAAGGTTTTAATTTTCTCTCTTTTAGAACTCAAAGAGGCATATGACATCTTAAAATCCCCCCTAAAGAACTGTGCCCTAATAGGTGGTATTTTTCCCTCATTTGGCACCTTTAGTACTAAATAAGTAGTATATATGAGTTATTTATCACTTGTAGTGGCTTAAGAGTTATTATTGCAGCTCATTTGGAACCTTAGTGTAATATTGCCTTTGTAAGGTCTAATATACTCTTATATGCCACTGTAAAGCGTATATCGGTTCCATTTTTTTCTCATTTAGAACCACAAGATCTAATTAAAATAATAACGGGTCGAGTGCGAGTCGTACTCACGCGCTGAGGGTTCCGTACATTAGTTTCATTCCAGACAGTTACAGATAGTGTCAGACAGTTCCAAACAGTGCCAGACAGTGCCAGACGGTGCCAGATTTTACCAGACAGTACCAGACAGTACCAGACAGTACCAGACAGTACCTGACAGTACCAGACAGTACCAGACAGTACCAGACAGTACCAGACAGTACCAGACAGTACCAGACAGTACCAGACAGTACCAGACAGTACCAGACAGTACCAGACAGTACCAGACAGTACCAGACAGTACCAGACAGTACCAGACAGTACCAGACAGTACCAGACAGTACCAGACAGTACCAGACAGTACCAGACAGTACCAGACAGTACCAGACAGTACCAGACAGTACCAGACAGTACCAGACAGTACCAGACAGTACCAGACAGTACCAGACAGTACCAGACAGTACCAGACAGTACCAGACAGTACCAGACAGTACCAGTCAGTGACAGACAGTTGTACAGACAGTTGCACAGACAACAGACAGTTGCACAAACAGTTGACAGACAGTTGCACAGACAGTTGTACAGACAGTCCTCGACTTTACAAGTTAAGTAAATTTTACCTTTTTTTTACTTTATAAACCTTCACAATGGGTTTTGTACCCGTCTTGAGGATCCCCAATTCAAAGTAGAGACAGCAAGACCTGTGAAGTGAAAAATATCACTACTAGGTACTAATGAGTGATTTTTGGGCTTAAGAGTTCCAATAAGGTAACAAATGAGTGAAAATAAGAACTACAAGGTCTACTTTAAATCGCCATGTTTAAAAATAATAACCTTGAAAAGCATTTTGTTTAATGGTATTTTATTACAATAACATTTAACAAAATAAGTTTTAATAACTGTTGTTGACATTATACTTTTTGTGAAACTATAATGTAATGTTTGTTTTTTGTTGTGTGTGTTTGTTTTTGTTTTGTTTGTGTTGTTTTTAACAACCAAATTGTTGTAAAGTATTATCTTATTTATTTGATCAGCATATATTTTTTGATATTTTTTGATTAAATTGTAGGCGCATCAAAATTTACTAAGTAAATATACCATGGTTTCACGATAAAAAACCATTTGCCAGGGCTCCATGATATTATGCTGCGGTTTACACGTACATTTTTAATACTCACCAAATAGATGCTAATGGCTGTCACAATTAACACAATAGAACAAAGCACACCGTTTTTCGTTTATCTCCGCCGAAAATAAGACTAGTTATGACAAATTAATCACTCAACGAATGAATGTATCGCTTTATCGTTCAATCATTCATTCACAGCGCGCAATTTGCACCGTTAGTTCCAAGTACCACTCAGGGTAACAATTCGAACTCTTATGCAACGCTTCTGCAACTATAAATGAGTTGCAATTTTTCACCCTTTGGTAATATATAGGTTGCATATAGGTTCTAACCACCTATATAGAGCTTAATCAAGGTGGATTTTATTACTAAAGGTTCCAAAAAAATACTATATGCAAGCTATTTGTTACCAAATGTGTTACTTGGGAATGGCATAAAAGCGTGACTTTTTTTAGAACGACTTGTATAACTGGTCCTTTTTTCGATTCCTATTGTCAGTACTTCAATATCAAAAATATTCAGATACTTTCATAAAATCACAAATGGCGATTCTACATGCATGATTTAGCATCCATCTTTATTCATTGAACGTTTACATCGTAAAGCACTCTGTGCATTTACTGGATAATAGGTGCATCCGTCGTTACGGATTGACGTCTTTATTGCATTCTTCTGAACAGAAATCGACTCCTTATACTGCTATCATATCGCCCGAATATGCACCTTGTCGTTTTAAAAATAAGTGTTAATATAGAACAGTTTAAAATCTTAACTGTCTGCTAGATAAGTTGTGCTGCAGTCGCATCCACGTAGACTAGAACACTGATATTGGTTGAAATATGAATATCGTCACTAGCATTTGATAAGTCCAGTCACGAATAGGTTACCATACAATGTTTTCTACTCGAAGAATTTGCAAGAAATGTTGCATTTTTAACCGACTTCAAAAAAGGAGGAGGTTCTCAATTCGTCGCGTATATTTTTTTTAGGAATATTCGCAGATTATCATACTATTTTTTTTTTTAAAGAAACGCTTCCTTTGGCTCTTTTGTTAACCATACAATGTTTTCTTCTCAGAGAATTTGCAAGAAGTGTTGCATTTTTCATACTTGTTTTTCTGTTCAAGTATATTTTGTTTTTAAGAAAAATAACACGTCCTTTGGCTCGTTTGGTAACCATACAATATTTTCTACTGAACGAAGAATTTGCAAGAAATTTTGCTATTTCATACTATTTTTTCTGTTCAAAGATCTTTTGTAAAGAAAAATAACACTTCCTTTGGCTCCTTTGGAAGTGCCAAAGAAATCTTTCATTTAAAAAGAAATAAGAGCAATATAGGAAGATATCCCTGGAATGAAAGTTTTAAAATAGACTCAGTAAATCTGATTACGTTCGCTCGCGTCGTTGAATTGAAATTTAAAGGTGAGTATGTTATACTTGGAGCTAGAGTCGTATTCAGGTGAATTGAATGAATAACTTTTTGGTTTTATAGATACCAGACATAATATACCTACCTCTTTACCTACATATGCTTGATATACCTACCTAAGTATACTTAGCTTAAGAGGTTAACAACGGAAAAAGCAAACCACGAGCTGAGGTTGGTGCCTTGACAGGGCATTACGGAACCAATGACAAGCTTTTAAAAATAAAGATATATTCAAATAATTACTGCAAAGCCTGCGGTGATGTCAGGGAATCTATGGAGCACATACTGTGTGAATGTGACGTCTTAGCAGCGAGGCGTATGAGCCTCTTTGGGAATGCGTATCCCAAACTGGAGGAATACAGGTTTCTTTCTCTTATTGGGATCACCGCGTCACCACAAAAAGTAAGAAACATTAAGGTAGGGGTAAACACAAAAGACCACAATGGGTCGAAGTGTTGCTAGCTATGTCAGTCCCCGAAATATAGGATAACATAGTTTAAAAGGATTATTATTTTTAACACCTGAACCGAAAATAGGGGTGTGATACTGAAAAAAAAAGATTTCTTGAAGGTAGAAATAATCCTCTCCTTAAAGACGCTAGAGAATAATTTCTTATTTTTAGTAAATTAATCTTAAAATGATAAGCAGTATTCTTAATTTAAAAGCATCACTTACATAGTACAAAATAAAGTCACTTTTCGCCGTCCCTATATCCCTATGTCCCTATTTCCCTTTGTATGCTTAGATCTTTAAAACTACGCAACGGATTTTGATGCGGTTTTTTTAATAGATAGAGTGATTCAAGAGGAAGGTTTATATGTATAATACATGCATAATATAGCCGTGCGAAGCCGGAGCGGGTCGCTAGTTATTCTTAAATTAAGAATACTGCTTATTATTTCACATTTATATCTAGCTGGGCCCCGTGGTTTTACTAGGAGATGGGATCAAAAGTCCCATGGTTCTCTACATCCAAATCAGTCGTGAAGATAAAATTAATAAACAAACTTTCAGATTTATAATATTAAATTGAGATTATTAACAACTAAAACAATATTGAAATAGGTATTTACTTACTAACTATACCTAGTCCAAGCCCATCTCTGTTATGGGAGTAAAGCCAGCCGTAAGAGTCTTATGTTGGTAGAACGTAGGTACTTAGCTGCAGTGCTGTGGCCAGCGAATTTCAAAACCTTATTACCCCGAAGCTTCTAGCTTTAAATGCACCGTATAAGAAGGTTAAGACCCTAGAGTCTGATTCTGCTTTGTTAGTCTGAAAGTTTTAATAAATAAAATATTAGATACACATAAAATTGTATGGGTGAAATCTAAAGATGTCTGACGGATTGCACTGCGATGGTGCCCTAAATTTAACCAATTTTTGGATAATATTTTTTTTTTACATATGATACCTTAGCGTTTGAACACTGTAACACCTGCCTGATGGTAGGTGACGATGCAGCCTAAGATGTAACACGCCTTCCTAGAAGACATTCATTCCTTAATGTATATTAATCTCAAATTATATAACAGTTATTGGGTAATATATTATTTGTTAGCTGTTATAAGAATGTTTTCAACACAAGCAAGATTCTAAACAACTGCTTTAGTTGAAGTTTAAAGTCTTCTAACTCATCAATTTATTAAACAAAAATATTAGAATGAAAACATTCCAATCATAGTAATTTTAGAACTCTGTTGGAGACTGCAATTATGCAGCATACTACCTATAATATTTTAAACATAGTTATTTCTGTATATGGTAAAGAATATATTTTATGTATCTTTTGTTTAGGTTACTGAAATAAATCATATAGGTATATACTTTTACGAGTTATATTACTCGTGTTTAGGTCCACTATACAGATAAAACACTCGATATGCAAAATACCGTCTGAGATTTTATTAGTATCTGAACCGTAGTTTGGTTTTATCGTTCTATTGGAAATGTAATGAAACTATTTTCCAAGTTGAAGAACTCTCAAATTATCAATACTACACATCAAGCAATACACACATTATTCCGATAAAAAATTACAATTAATACCCTAATTTAATATCTACAATTTAATACGTCATCATAAATACAAAGTTAAAATAAAATAAAAAAGCAATTCGTATAATATTATATCTATCTAAGTATCATTTATAACTACATACATGGTTATTGGAAATTATACTAGCAAGCCGTTGACGGCTACTTCTGTGCACCTAAACAAACAACTTTTGTTCTACGACTTTTGGAAATTAGAACATTTTTTCGAAAATTTTGAGGTTAGGTTTACCTGAAAATCAGCTGTTCCTTACACGGAGAGGTCATTAATCTTAAAATTTTACTTATTTTTTAAGTTTTATCTACTGTTCTTATTCTGAATGACCTTTGTTTTAAAAAATCAGCTGTTTTTCGAATTTACATAACCTCAAAATTTTCATATTTTTTCGAATTTCCAAAAGTCGTAGAACAAAAGTTGTTTGTTTGCTTGCACAGAAGAAGCCCTCAACAGCTTGCTAGTATAATTTCCAATAATCCTGTATAAATAGATCCTTTCAATCCATATACGCAAAACACCAACAGAGATTTTATGGTGTTTTGCGGATTAGTCGAATACCAACTATGTACTATTCCACAAAAACAAAACACCACCTTATATTTTAAAAAAAAATACAAATTAAAAACGGAATATTAATTTAAGGGAAAGATCCTAGAGTTAGCACAAAGGGGGCGGCCTAAAGTTTTGTTTATTGCACCATCAGATTATATTTTAATAATTAAAATAGTTCTTCAAAAGATTAGTATAGACTGTAGAAGATAAAAAGGTCGATAAAATATTCATCTCTTCCGAAAGAGTGCGAGTAAAAAATATTCGTTCTTCGTTGAAGAGAATTGCATTAGTGCCATGCTAACGCAACCTATAGATATTCTATCGGTCGATAGTTTTATAACAACATGGCGCTTAAAACAATGCCAAATATATTGAAATCCAATCAAAAAAAAAACAAATGGTTGTCTGTAAAGTCGGTTTACGGACGATAATTTTACGTGATAACGTCAAAAGAAAACGATGAAAAATTCAGATTTTTTTATTATTCCTTTATAAAAAAATATTCTTTATTTTTCCTTTAAGTATATATGTTTTTAATAAATAATTGCTGGACATACCACACATCGCCATCTAACCCCAAGCTAAGTAACTAGACTTGTGTTATGGTTGCTAGACAACGGATATACTACTTATATACTTTTATTTTGTGAATCCTATCCTATCCTACTCCTACTATTATCTTCTTATATATAAAAATGAATCGCAAAATGTGTTGGTAAGCGCATAACTCAACAACGCCTGGACCAATTTGGCCAATTCTTTTTTTGTTGTGTTTGTTATTGTCAGGAGAAGGTTCTTATGAAAGAAAAAATTAAGTAAGTTGCGTAGAAAATTATGACGCGGGTGAAACCGCGGGGCGCAGCTAGTAATATTATAAATGTGAAACTTTGTGTGTGGGTGTGTGTGTATGTATGTTTGTTACTCCTTCACGCAAAAACTACTGGACCGATTGCGATAAAACTCGGTATCTAGATAGCTGGAGACCTGGATTAACACATAGGCTACAGGCTTTTTATCCCGATATTAACACGGGATCGGGACTTACGCGGGCTGATAAAACCGCGAGGCGCAGCTATACAGCTACAGTATAATCAGACGAATATCATAAGCATAAATACTTGTCTGAGGCGGGAATCGAACTCAATGTGTTTGGCAGTCCGGATTGCCTTGAAACTGATCTAAAAGTTTGTAGTCCAGGAGGCGATTATTGCAGCCCCCCCTTTGCTGCTAATTGATTGGTGTTCGCTCGTTTTATTTAATTTTGTACCTCATACCTCAACCGTAGACGGTTTTAGATATAATTTAGTGAACCGAAGTGGAAGAGCACTTGCTTGATTGGAACTCATCGGCCCCGGAAAAAAATCTTATTCGCCAGGATTTGAATCAGTTTTAGACACTCAAAGGACAATATTAGATTCCATTGCGACTGATGAAAACCTGGAGAGCAATCTTAAATAAACTGCACTATACGGTGTGTTAAAATATCCATTATTTTTAACACACGACGCTAAAACGAACGGGGTGTTATAAGTTTGACTTCTCTCTCTCTCTCTCTCTCTCTCTGTGTGTGTGTGTGTGGCATCGTAGCTCCCGAACGGCTGAAACGATTTCGATTTCGTTTCTTTTGTTTGAAAGGTCAATTAGTCAGGAGTGTTTTTAGCTAATATATTTGATCAAAATGTTTCAGCCATCTGAAAGTGGGGGTATTTTTTTAATTCTCAATTTAATTTTTGTAAATTAATTAAGTACTTACTCAATGGTACCTATCCTCGAATATTACTAAAAAAAGGAAATAAAAAAATAAAAAATAAAAACAAAATAAAAAAAGTCTAATTTTTTTATTTTTTTCATTACGAGATACTCAGTGCATTACATCACTTTGAAACGTCTTAAAAATTAGATTAGATTGAGCTAACTACCCCATTTACTATTCAGAGCACTCGCCTTGAATGGCATAGATAAAAATTGCCGGCGCTTTTTAAATCATCTACTAATATAAATGCCAATAGCATTTATTGTTTGTATTTATGTTCTCTATACATTGCAACAGGTGTGGTAGGTGACCGGTCCAAAAAAATCGATGTTTCAAACTATGTCGGTTACCATAGTTTGAAACATCGATTTTTATGTTATGTTACAAGACCTATGTTACAAGCCCTTTGCCTCAGGATAAAAAAAATCTAGTAAATCAACATGTAGGTGGGTACTTACTTGGTTTAAATAAAAGAAAACTACCAGACTCGTAGAAGATTCAGAAAAGCGTTTACGATTATCCAATTTTGTTAGGAGCGGTGCCGTAGTAGGGTGTACCGTTTGTAGGTAATGCGCGGCATATGAGGGATTTCCTGGCGCGATGCAAGCGACAAAGCAGCCACTTAAGTCGAGTCCCGCTTCGCCGTCTCGCAAAATGCACCGGAGATATCTCCCACTGAAGAATGCCACTCCAGCATCGCATGTTTGTGTATCCATTTGCTCGCACTGAATAACACCAAGGTAATGGATTTTTTAAGTTGATGACGTATGCAGTTCCCAGACATCTGTAAAAAACCTACTTTATGTATTACGACCCGCCCCGGCTTCGCATTTAAAGATATGCAATTATGCATATATAGAGACCGACAGCGCGAAGCGACTTTATTTTTACCCGACTACGGCGAAGCCAAAAGGGAGGGTTATGTTTTATACTATGTAGTAATTTACCACATAATTTATTTTTATAATACATTAAACTTCCATAAAAATATTAAAATTTAAATACACAAGAAAAAATAAAGCTACACATAAAAAACATCATCAAGCGCGTCTCCCCGAGTCATTGTTTCCAGCAGGCTGGCAACATTCCCCCTCTGGATGCCCCATGGAGGAAGGACTAACCTCCATGGGATGCCCAGACTGACTCGAGCGAAAAAGCCAACCAGCCCTTCGATCACCCGACACGACTGTAAAATTGTACCAGCTGTGGTTGTACTTGTATACCGGCTGTTTTCCGCAACTAGATCTCTTCAGTTGAGACCTTTTTGCGCGAGGATGGTGCTCCATCCTAAGAGGATGACAGCTGAAAAGAGTTATAGGTTATGGGCAGTAGCCTATCACCTATAGCATCCTCTTAACTTAGTCAACCGTGTTCAGAGGAAAGAACACATCAATAGGTCTGGAGATAATTAAGGCGAAGGTTCATCACGATAATATGTTTTCCTTCACCGTAAGAGCAATTAACGCACATACATTTTCTGATTATTCTCAGAAGATCCATTGGCCAGAACTATCATGGATCTAATGAGATGTGTATTTCTCAGGTAGTTTAATTTATTCATTATAAACACAAGAATTACATCAAATTAAAAATCAAAGCATTGGATCTAGATTTAAATTTATTACGACTATCATACCTCTATATAGCTAGGTGCTATAATATTCCAGTTTCAGGTGCCTGAAATACAAATTGTTCCACAAAGACATTAAAATGTAAATTCATTTGTACTTAGTCATGCGACGTACCGGTCTATGCAAAATGTAAATAACTAAATGTATTATACAAATAGCTTATAATCGCTCTCTTAAATCACAAAAAAATCTTTGCCCGGTTATTAACCATGTTACACTTAAAAAGCAAGCGCCATCTATTAAAAATAGTTATTTAGAACCAGAGATTGGAAAAAGCCTGGGTTCACTACGCTAGATCGAAACACGTTTCCACTTGTTACATTTGAACTATGACTTACCGACTATTCAATAAACCTAACATTCAATTCATACAATGTTTGATATGTCTATGTTTATTTACTCAGTGCTACATTTCACCTAAACACTGTTCCACTAAATTGAGATCTTCATTTCATGTGACAGCTGTCAAACTTAAAACGGCTATATCTCCAAAACTATTGATCTGATCGTTTGACAGCTGTCATCTGAAACGAAGATCTCGATGAGATCTATCACTTTTGGAAACATACCCTCAATGACTGGTAGGCATTCCATGGCGTGCTCTGTCGATCTTACTTCTGACGTCAAGTCCGTGATATTTTCATAAAATTCTAGGAAGAATTAGCTTGACGAACTATGACGACTTTGACTGTCTTGAAAATCAATCAAAAACTTTCTCACAAGTTCGAGATCTAAACACATTAGTAGAGATGTGATAAAGTAAATTATATTTGAGTGAGCAATTACACTTAAATAATTGTGAAAGACTTTGATAATTTCATGATGAGTTTGATAACTATACTAACGATATACACAACCCGTGCGAAGCCATAATTTATTTTTTTAAGCCCAATGTTGCGGAACATTCATAATGATCTCCTTCCAAAGTAAATTAAACGTCATTTAAAAAGATCCAATTGCTGTAAACCGATTTCGACAGAAGACATGGCAACGAATTAAATGTTTGCACTCGCTATTTGGCTAATGCAATCTCTGTGAGCGAGACAAATAAATTGCTGTGAAATAAAATGCACCTTGCTCGTATCTAGGTACCTTCGTATTCCACCCTGTATGAAATAAGTAGACAGGCGGCCTCGGTGGATGTTCATTCGAAAACCGACAAATTTTTCAATAATAAAAATAGATGGACTTAGAACACTCGATAACATTAAAAAAAATAAGTATAATCTTCAAAATAATGACGTTAAGATTATACTTATTTTAGTATAACAGCCGATTATTTCGAAAAAATGTTCTAATTTCCAAAAGTCGCGGGACAAAGAAGTAGCCGGATGAGCGCTTTCTTATGTGAGTATTAAAGAAAAATATAAAAGTATATTATCCATTATCAGGCCACCATAACACAAGCCTAAGTGCTTAGTTTGGGGCTAGATGCCGCTTTGTAAAATGTCTTTTATAATTATTATATGTACTGGTTTTTGGCTACCTTCGCAATATTGTATTTGTTAAGGTCTGGGTGTTTGAATAATAAATGTGTATTAAGTAGGTATTCTATCTGTTAATATCGGGTCACCATTACACAAGCCTTGTTCCTGAGCTTGGGGCTAGATGGTGCAGTTTACAATCTGCAATCTACCTTACAGTATTTATTTACTTATTGAAGTGAAAACTTCTTATGGCGCGTTGGGCACTTTTGTGGGTGAGCATTTTCAGCCGTTCTCGCGAGAGACGACAGATTTTCTCGCGACAGATGAGATTTTACACAGATATACAGTTTTTTAATTTGGCTGTGAGTGTATTAAGACGTACATATGGTATTTTTTAACGGACGACTATTGACGGACGACAAATGTCGGACGACTATTTGTCGGACGACTATTGACGGACGACAAATGTCAGACGACTATTTGTCGGACGACTATTTTTTTTTTCTTCTTATTATTGACCGTTTCCATAGCAGACAACATAGTTTTTTATTTCTTTTCTAGTAAATATTTGTAATGGCGCCTTCATCAAGTTTTGTATCAAAATCCCTATAGAGTCAACGGTTTAAATTTCGTCTCGGCAAATATCTGTTTTCATATTCAAAAAACGTTGAACTACTTAAACGTAGACACATAATTTGCTGACTAAATATTAGCCGAAATTTTAATGCGGTCTATTAAACTAAAAGTGCTGTCTAGATCATTGCCCATGAAAGAACAAATTAAACAAGTTAAAACAATGAAATAGTTAGGTTTTAGCCAAAATAATCCCTTTTGAGTAATGGACTATTAACGTCACGACGACAAGAATTTTAAAACCATTTTTTCTGCTATAAATACCAAGTATTTAAATGAAAGAAAGGCCTTTTAAAAGGAACAAGACTAATAGAATGCTGATAATAAACATTATTGTCTGAACTGAATGTCCCGTAACCAAAGAGGATCCGTTAGCATGATAAAAGGTTTATCAATTATCTATTTCTAAACGAATTTTTGTCAGAGGAAAGTTTTTTGTTTTTGTTTTGTAACGAATATCCTCCGAAACTACTAGACTGATTTTGATGAAATTTAGCATGAGGATATATTGATTCATGAGAAATAACATAGTTAATAACATACTTTTTATCCCGATATTCCTACGAGATCGGGAGTTATGCGGTTGAAACTGCGAAGCTCTGCTAGTTCCTTATAAACCGTTGTTTGCTGCTTCTGTTCTTGCTGAACTGTTGAACTGCTGTTCAGAAATTAATTCTATACTGGCTTCACAGCCCTCAAACGGCGTAGAACTCTGGTGGGAAACAATTGAAGATTCTGCTGAAACCATGGTAATAATTGTTCATTTATATTATTCAAAAGATACATTTTTTTTAAAGATACATAGGCTTACATTTGACGTCATCCCACCTGATGGGGAGCGAAGATGAGCTTGAGAATGAAGTATGCTCGCCTAGAAGGTGTAAGTACGTCCTATTCATTCTAGACTTGAAGACTCCAAAGTTGCTAAAATACTACCGACCTTATACTTTAGCGTCAAACGAATCAAACGAAGCGCCCTGCTAGATTTACAAGCTTAAGAAGAACTTAATATAGTCTTTATAAATAAGTAAACTAATAAAACATTTCAAAAATGTCACTCGGATTGCTTTAACAAACAAATTTGCAACTCAACAATGTCATCACTCGAACAAAATCAAGTTAACACGAGTCCCACCGCACAATTTTGTTTATCGGCAGTTTTATTAGAAAAGTTATAATAAAACTGCCGGTTGCAGCAGTCGCATGCACTTTATTGTTTCACGTGAATACTGATACGGAACAAATACAAATGAGATACGTGATATCGTATTTGATCTACTTAAAATCTATGCTTTCTAAGTTTGTACGTTTCTTTGTTTCTAACTTTCTAACCTACTTAAGAGGAAAGGGCACTGGGGGCTCTCTCCATACAAACGTAGTCGACTGTTTTTTCGATAATGACACTATAGCAAATATTTTTGTTGCATTAAATTTATAACTGCCATGACCTCAACTAATATGTTATATTATTGTGGGATTATAGTTATTATTTTTTTAATCTCCTTGTTCAATCTGGCCCGGCATTCGTCGCCGTAACTTTTTGATATTTTTAGTCGTTGAATCATACAAATTGTACCTATGCTGGGCAGATACCGTCTGTTGCCGGAACTTGTAAACTTTTTTTACATAAAAAATCTAAATATTAATATGAAACCCCTAAAAAAAATTAAATAGGAAAGGAAATTATTTTACTTAGATTTCCAGCACGCTTCGAGAAAAATTCCATCTCACAAACAGTTACGAGTAAGTATATGCTTTAGAAATATTTATTTATTTGACGACCCCTGTGGCGCGTCGGGCGAACACCCGACTGCGACGCAGAAGGTTGCGGGTTCGATTCCCGCCGGGACCAAGTATTTATGCTGACCATAAATTCTTGTTTCTGGTTCTGGGTGTTTCCTATATGTATAATATGTATATATTTACAAAAAAAAAAGTATATAAGTAGTTTATCCGTTATCTGGCACCCATAACACAAGCATTAAGTTGCTTAGCTTGGGGCTGGATGGCGATGTGTAATATGTCCTGAAATATTTATTTATTTATTTATATTTATCTGATTTCAGTCAAAAGCAGTCAATCAGTAAAACTGCTTCTGAACCTAATTCTTTGCATCTTTTGAAGTCATCTCTCCTGAATAGTCTTGAATATGAAAATTGTCTTGGACTTTTATTACTTGGTTTGTCGTGTGTGTATTTCTACTTTATGATTGCTGTTTGAAGTTGGATTTGGGATCATTTCTAAGGTCCGTATTAATAAACCGAACTCAATATCGATTTCAATCTTGAGTTTGCTCTTGAGTTGTTGCGCTGATTAATAAACCTATCTTAAAACGCGATTAAAGAGCGACGTATCACTTGAGTAATACCGTATTAATAAATCAAACTCAGCTCTCAAGATATGTCTCAAGATGTAGTTTCGTGAACTCAAGTCTGATTGCGGGTTGACAGTAAAATATGACAAAACTACCTACCATAGGGTAAAAACAGACCATCTAAGGTAAGAACAAAGCGCTACTGTCATTCAAAGTCGCTCTCAAAATCAGTCTCAAATCTCAGGAGCGATATCAGCTTAGTTAAAACTTGAGTTTTATCTATTAATTAACGCCTAACTTAAGATAGTGACCACATCTCAAGACTCACTCGATTGATACGCACTCAAGATCGATATTGAGAGCGATTTATTAATACGGGCCTAAGTTTGTTGAGGCCAAGGCACCGATTTTAAATAAGTTAGTCTACTAATATTATAAAGAGGAATGATTTTATTGTTTGTTTGAATTGAATAGGCTCCGAAACTACTGGACCGATTTTGATGAAACTTGGTATGATGATACATTGATTCATTGTAAGTCACTTACACTCAGTTGCACGAAAGTCACATACACTCAGTTGCACGAAAGTCACATACACTCAGTTGCACGAAAGTCCATTAATTCATAATGACGGCATTAAAATTTTAATGACACTACACATGGATTTAATGTGTGATTAAACTTTTAATGCCGTCATTATAATTAATGGACTATCGGGCAATTGAGCGATTACACATGGATTTAATGTGTCATTAAACTTTTAATGCCGTCATTATAATTAATGGACTATCGTGCAACTGAGCGATTACACATGGATTTAATGTGTCATTAAACTTTTAATGCCGTCATTATAATTAATGGACTATCGTGCAATTGAGCGATTACACATGGATTTAATGTGTCATTAAACTTTTAATGCCGTCATTATAATTAATGGACTATCGTGCAACTGAGCGATTACACATGGATTTAATGTGTCATTAAACTTTTAATGCCGTCATTATAATTAATAGACTATCGGGCAATTGAGCGATTACACATGGATTTAATGTGTCATTAAACTTTTAATGCCGTCATTATAATTAATGGACTATCGTGCAATTGAGCGATTACACATGGATTTAATGTGTCATTAAACTTTTAATGCCGTCATTATAATTAATGGACTATCGTGCAACTGAGCGATTACACATGGATTTAATGTGTGATTTAACTTTTAATGCCGTCATTATAATTAATGGACTATCGTGCAATTGAGCGATTGCACATGGATTTAATGTGTGATTAAAATTTTAATGCCGTCATTACAATTAATGGACTATCGTGCAATTGAGCGATTACACATGGATTTAATGTGTCATTAAACTTTTAATGCCGTCATTATAATTAATGGACTATCGTGCAACTGAGCGATTACACATGGATTTAATGTGTGATTAAACTTTTAATGCCGTCATTATAATTAATGGACTATCGTGCAACTGAGCGATTACACATGGATTTAATGTGTCATTAAACTTTTAATGCCGTCATTATAATTAATGGACTTTCGTGCAACTGAGTGATAGCCTATTTTTTTAATCCCGACATTTTAACGCGGACGTGAATTTCAAAATAAGTATCGAGAAAATCGTCTTTCGAATCGGAGCCAACAACCAACAACACAATTCGCTAATTTCAAATTGCTGAAGTTCAGAAAGAAAGCTTCAAAACAACTGCATAACGATATTGTAAACAGAAAAGTTTCTACTGCAGTTGCGTCAAACAACTAAAGTTGGGAAAAAATACATCTAGACGTAGAAGCATTCAGAAACTGCCCTAAGGAGTGAGTTGGTGTTACGACTCCGTACACACGAAGTATACTACTATGTAGGTACTACCTACACAGGGTGTTTGGTAATTATACTAGCAAGCCGTTGAGGGCTACTTCTATGCACTTAAACAAACAACTTTTGTTCTACGACTTTTGGAAATTCGAAAAATATATGAAAATTTTACGTACATTCGAAAAACATCTGATTTTTTAAAACAAAGGTCATTCAGACTAAGAACAGTAGATAAAACTTAAAAAATAAGTAAAATTTTAAGGTTAATAACCTCTTCGTGTATGGAACAGCTGTTTTTCAGGTAAACCTAAACTCAAAATTTTCAAAAAAAATGTTCGAATTTCCAAACGTCGTAGAACAAAAGTTGTTTGTTAAGGTGCACAGAAGTAGTTCAACGGCTTGCTAGTATTACCAATAACCCTGTATAACTGGGGTCGCGACTTTATCTCAGTTTCCGCCCGAACTACGTTCGCTGGCGATAGACTGAAAATAGTGGCACAATAAAACAGGACTCGCCGACTATATCGTACCAACGAGAGCTCTCGGCCTCTCCTTATCGGAAAACGGTTACAGTGATTCATTGCGTCTCCATTTACTTACCGAACTATAGATTGTTGCAAGTTGCACCTGACTTTACTACAAACAACTTGGAAATCCCCAGACGTTTTTTTCAAAGAGATTACAAACGTGGGTAGGTTCCAACTGGGTTGACGACCCAGTTGGCACAATGGTCACCATGCCGGATGTCAAACACAGGATTGTGGGTTCGATTCCCTCCTCAGACAAGTATTTATACTTAGATATTTGTTTGTGGTCTGGTTGTTTGTATGTATTATTTTAAATCTGAAGAGTTTGTTTGTTTGAACGCGCTAATCTCAGAAACTACTGCTTCGAATTAAAAAAATATGTTTGTGTTGGATAGTCCATTTATCGAGGAAGGCTATAGGCTACTTTTATCCCGATATTCCCACGGGATTGGGAGTTACGCGGGTGAAACCGCGGAGCGCTGCTATTAACTATATAAGTAGTATATCCGTTGTCTAGCACCCACACAAATCTAGTCACTTAGCTTGGGGCTAGATCGCGATGTGTGGAATGTCCTGCATTTTTTATATTTATGTAACAAGTAAGATATACTTGAAACAATACAACAAATCAACTTAATCAATCCACATGGTTGAGCATTCAATGAAAATCTAATCAGAACAGAAAAGGCAATTTCTAAATGTAAAATGAGTAATCAATACATCAATAGGGACAGAAGCCAAATCAAAATGGAAATGGATTTCGCCCAGGAAATGAAAATAGATTTTGAATTCAACTTGTCGAGATCAAACACTGCTCAATTTCAGAATGGGAATGTTCGGAGGCAGCCGTGTTCGCTTAACTCGAAAACGGTTCTCAACAAAATAAAACACAATGTAAAATTCTGTAACCGAAAGTGGTTATAAACTCCGCCTGCCCTGTGGTGAGAGTAACTCGATCGTGAGATAAGGATGGGAGCTAGCAGATACGTAAATATTTACGATATGAACGGTTTACGATGATGTACCATGCTTTATAGTACGAGATCCCTTTTATAACGACCTTTACCTAGCTGATTAATTAATGAAAAGTATTTATATCAGTAATTAATCATATTTGTCAGTGACAAAACGAAAACGCTGAAGGAAGTCAACAATACAGTGCTTCATTTGATGTATACGTCAGGGCGCCGCCATCTTGACTACTGTTTTGTGTCTACATATAAATAGGAATAAAATGACGGAACGTGTTCATTCTGTCGCAGTAGCTTCATGATGTCTGAACCTTTTCATGGTCGCACAATTTATTTCAGTTCAGTTTAATACCTTTAAAGAGTAGATTAGGCGTTGTATTAAAATAACGCTGATGGGCATGTAATTTATATGATTAAATTAGTTCTGATGATAAGTGTCTTTAGATTTACGCCGATTTGGTTAAAAGAGCTGGTCCTTTATATATTCTTTATTATAGTTCAGACACCCTACCCTTCACCTTCCTCAACTTCTTGTCCATCCAAAGGTTGCTCGGAAGAGATGGCTTTAAGCGATAAGGCCACCCTTTGTAACACTGAGATAGACTAAAGGTCGGATTATATTGGCTTAAATTACCTATAGTTTACTTTAGTCTAAAAAATCCAATAATCAAATCAAATACTTCATGAAATAAGTGGGACTTCATTTTAATACTTAAGGGGGGTATGGACCCCCCTTAAGTATTAAAATTAAGCGTATGGACGCTAACAACCTTGGTACACAGCCTAGTAAATAGTTACTATTGAAACCGGTCGCCATCGTTGGCGAAAATTGTTGATTGTTACGAATGTGTTTTGTTTTTCTCAAAAGTGCTGAGATGGAATTGTAGGTGAGATTTTTACCGACATTTTGGTGTGATTTTGAGCCAAACATTTCCTATAGTTTTAAAGCTATCCTAAAATTAAGAATTAAAACTAGTCTAGCTTTAAAACGACAAAGAATTTTCGCCTCAAAATACGAATTGTTATTAGTCTAATTGTTTTAGATGAATTGTTTTAGACGAATTGTTATTAGTCTAATTGTTTTAGATGAATTGTTTTAGACAAATTGTTTTAGACGAATTGTTATTAGTCGAATTGTTTTAGATGAATTGTTTTAGACGAATTGTTTTAGACGAATTGTTATTAGTCGAATTGTTTTAGATGAATTGTTTTAGACGAATTGTTTTAGACGAATTGTTATTAGTCGAATTGTTATTAGTCGAATTGTTTTTTAGACGAATTGTTTTAGTCGAATTGTTTTAGACGAATTGTTTTAGACGAATTTTCCGTAGACGCAAAAGTACCCCAAAATATCGGTAAAATTTTCACCTACAATTCTATCTCAGCACTTTTGAGAAAAACAAAACACATTCGTTACAATCAACAATACTAGTTGTAAGCGACGGGTATTTCTGGCGCGTTGCGTTTGGCAACATAAGCAGCCTTAAAAAAACTAATTTCATTGAGAGTCCAACATAATCGGAATATTGAGTCCCGTCCGGTGAAGCATGGTTGAAGGCAGACTAGACTCTCGTTAGACGGGCTTTGGGACTCGGGATTTGATATACAATTTTACTCCCTAGGTGATTTTTTATGAGTAAAATTGCTGTCGTATCAATTAATTCAGCTCAGTAATTTGCTGATCACTCGTTTTGTATATGACGATATGAAAATTGTTAGCTTTTTTATCACATAACTGTGCCCGCGGTTTCACCCACGAAATGTAGGAATGTCAGGATAAAAAACCGGTCAAGTGCGAGTCGGACTCGCGCACGAAGGGTTCCGTACCATTATCATCACATAAAAATCACGTCTGTTAAATAGGAGTCATAAAAAAACAGATGGCGCTAGTGGTAAAAATACATGAATGAAGGGTAAATGGCGGTTTACGGTTTATGACGTATTAAAAAAAAACTACTTAGGTACCAGATCTCGTTCAAACCAATTTTGGATAGAAGTTTGCATGGTAATTTATCATATATTTTTTTTGTTTCATCATTCTCTTATTTTAGAAGTTACAGGGGGGGGACACTTTTTACCACTTTAGAAGTGTCTCTCGCGTAAACTATTCAGCTTAGATAAAAACGATATTAGAAACCTCAATATCGTTTTCGAACACCTATCCAAAGATACCCGTGTGGGGTATCTTTGGATAGGTGTTCAATAATGATTTGTAAAATTTGATTTTTATTTTTGTGTAAAAATCTTACCAAGTTTCAACAGTATAGTTCTTAAAGCTTCGGAAAAAAGTGACTGTGACATACGGCAGACACACAGACATGACGAATCTAAAAGGGTTCCGTTTTTTGCCATTTGGTTACGGAACCCTAAAAAGTATGTGTTAATCCACAATCAATCCAGCCGTTCTCTAGTACCTACTAAATGGTGTAAAAACATGAACTTTTGTGTCCTGATTAGAAAGTCTAAGTAGCAAAACGTCAAACAAAGCGAAATGTCTAATGAGGAATCTGCCTAGTTAGCTAATCGCCCATGTAGCAAAACGTCTAACTATCAACAGGTCTATATATCAAAACGTCTATTTTTAGGAAATCGTCAGGTTTCATTAGGTACACTTATGAACATAAAAAATGAATAGTAAAAGTAGTAGTAGTTATGAATAGTAAAAGTCGTATAAAAACTATATTGTTTTCTTTGAAATTAAATTATTTTCAGCAATCATTATTTTTATTATCAATAATAAAAGCAAAGTACCTATTACATATTTTACATCGTTCGACTAGGCGAATGAGCTAATGCAATTCGAACTTTTCAATAATGCCATATTACAAACTTGGGGCTGAGTTAAGCATACAATGTCAAATTCTCCACCAAAAATTTGACAGTAAAATTTGGTTTAGAATGGCGGATCTTAATTTTAAATGATTGAAATTATTTTGCTTGTTTTATTGTAAAAAATATTTTCAATACAGTTGCTGAAGTTTTTATTTTTAGTGTGATAAATTGTTTTCTTTTTTCAGAACTATATTGAAAGACGTCGTCTGTACACGGGTGTGTAGGTTATTGTAAACTCGTGACAATAAAAACCATCGCCTTCGGCTGACAGCTCATTTGCAATAACCTATGTATTCCTACTCATGTAACCTATGTACGGTCGGCTGCATAATTGCAGACCCACCGTAGAGCTCCAAAACGGCTGTTATAAGAATGTTTTCAATACCAGCAATACCAGCTAGACTCCTGCTTTAGTTGAAGTTTAAAGTCTTCTAACTCATCAATTTATCAAACAAAAATTATTAGAATGAAAACATTCCAATAATTGTAATTTTTGAACTCTACCGGGGGCTGCAATTATGCAGCCGACTGTACGTACCTTTACTTAATTGTCTAATAGCTATTGCACTTTTGAATTTTTTAAAATACTTTTTTTCGATTCCATTTCAACAGTTAATTACTGGCCTGGATTCGATTATTGCAATTTAGATGAGCCCGCATGGCGTCGACCGCAGCCGCAGCGTTGTGTACAAACGACAAGCCTATCGGGCGAATTAAATCATTAAACACTTCGAGAGATATCCGCTAATAAAGCTGTGTTAGCGTCTATTTTAAAGCAGCCTTTTTTGAGACTCAGAAATATCGAATAGATTTTATTCATAGAGCGAAAATATTTTCGAATTTCTTCAAAATATTTATTCAAGTGTGTCTAGTAAAGATAAGGTTTTTTTTCTTTAAGCGAAAAACTAAGGTAAACGTATGCATATCAGAAGGCCAATTCTCGTAAATAACATTGTTCAAATTACATTTCAATATCATTTCGATTACATTTCGATCACAAATAATACCCTCAAAGTAGCTCAAAACACCCTCAAAGTTAGCTTTTTGTAAAAAAAACTGACTTTGAAGGTATTTTTTGCAATCGAAATGCAATCGGGATGATATTGAAATGTAATTTAAACAATATTATTTACGAGAATAGGCCTTCAGTCCGCATATATAGATATAGGTTCATACAACATACTTACCATAAAAAAATATCTGAACACAGCTACAAATTTTCAAGAATACGTTTATCTCTGGATCTAAAGTAATCTGTTCATAAATTTTATACGAAAACCCACAAAAACTATACAATGAAGCAGACTAACGAATGAGTAAAAATTTGAGTACATTTTTGTGTAGGTCTGCATTTAGTACCCACGAATCCTTTGTTACTCTACTATTCTATGTAATAAAATATTTCATTATGTCAGTAACAAAACGAAAACGACTGAAGGAAAGTCAACAATACAGTGCTTCATTTGATGTATACGTCAGGGCGCCGCCATCTTGACTACTGTTTTGTGTCTATAAATAGGAATAAAATGACGGAACGTGGTTCAGTCTGTCGCAGTAGCTTCATGATGTCCGAACCTTTTTATGGTCGTACCATTTATTTGAGTTAATTAGTTTAATACCGTTCAGTGAGTGGATTAAGCGTTGTGGTAAAATAATGCCGATGGGTATGTAATTTATATGATTAAAATATGTTCTGATGATAAGTGCCTTTATATTTACGTAACCTTACGCTCAGATTTGCTTAAAATAGCTGGTCCTTTATAATTAGTGTATGAAACGTCCTACCAACGACAACGTGCCTCGAGTGAAATCACTTTTTGTAAACTTTTTGGTGACATACCTTGCATACGGTAGATATTAAGAGGACAGGTACCCTGTCGCTTCTCCAAACAAACGTAGTCGACTGTTTCCTTTCTGGATAATGACACTAGAGCAAATATTTTTGTGTCATAAAACCTAAAACTTCCACTTTCCTATGCCTAATTTTAAATATAAATATTTTTGGTTTTTGAGACTTCTTCTAATAATTAAAATATAACAAAACCAAGACATGGTCATGGCAATTATAGGTTTTATGGCACAAAAATATTCGCTCTAGTGTCATTATCCAGGGAGGAAACAGTCGACTACGTTTGTATGGCGAAGCGACCGGGTAACTTTCCTCTTAAACATATTTGTAAACTATTTAGTATTATAGTAGGTAGACGCATTTACACGTTCTTAAACTATTTTTTACGCTATAACAACTAAATACGGGATGTGATCGCAGTATTTTATATTACCCACCCATTTTATATTACGTTTAATTTGCAGGTTTATCAAAATTTTAAAAAGCTTCAAACAGTATCAAATTCTAAATTGAGTCAAGAATGAAAGAAGTTGTTGTTTTAATTTGATTTATTATAAAAAATAGAATAATATGTTACTCTGTATTAGAGAGCGGTGTTGACTTAATGGTAGATACCTCGACTTTCATTCTAAAGGTCATGGGTTCGAATCCAGGCCGCGCGTGCACCAGTGTATTTTTCTTAAGAAACATTTATGTGCGCTTATTGGCATTGCTCTTACGGTGAAGGAAAACATCGTAATGAAACCCGCGGCTTAGTTGGCTCCAGAAGTATTGACAAGTTCTCTCCTCTGGATATGGGCTAGGCATGTAGTAGGGCTGGGCAAGCCTACTCCATCTTCACGCAAAAAGGAACCAATTAACAAAGGGTCTAATTGCGGAAAACTGCCCGATAACAAGTGCAAATACTGTGTATTAGGGTCTGTAGTTGCCTGATTAAAGAATTATTTAATTTAAATACTCATGTTTCCATTTACCTACTTAGTTTGTTGTACCAAACAATCAAAAAACCATCACAACCATTCAAATGTTCAAACCACAAAAAGGCCTTATTTACAAGCCGAATTAACGGCCAAACAATAAGGTTTACTCTTAACATCAGATTTGGAACCGACATTTTTTAATTTAACATCACAAGTTAACCTATGTTCAAGGTCTGAAGCCAAAGCCCTAAATTACAAAAGTTAATACGTCCTGTCAGACCCTATTCATGCATTTCGAGCACATTGCCTCTAAAACGCTTACCCACAGGCTTCCACAAAGGGAATTATCTACACGCATATACTCCTGCCTTTAGATGTAGATGTCATGCAATATGACAGCTGTACACCATTGTACAGGTAAAGGTGAATACAATAGTTGTTATCAGAAATGTGTTTAGAATATAATAATTTCTGACTCACATATTATAGAGCTTAGGCCAACCGCCAATCAAAAACGAAAGATGAAGGACTTAGAATATGGAAAAACAAGAGCAAGGAATGTAAATTAAATCATAAACTTGCTTACATTTTTTGAGCTGTTCTCTTAAAAATTTGTAATTTTTCCATACTCTTTACACATAGTTCGTACTTATCTATCACTACATAGTTTAAAATAAAGTCACTTTTCGCCGTCCCTATGTCCCTATGTATGCTTAGATCTTTAAAACTACTCAACGGATTTTGATGCGGTTTTTTAAATAGATAGAGTGATTAAAGAGGAAGGTTTTTAGATATAATACATGCATAATACAGCCGTGCGAAGCCGGGGCGGGTCACTAGTACTTAATATTATAAAACCGAAGAGTTTGTTTGTTTGTTTGAACGCGCTTATCTCAGGAACCACTGGTTCGAATTGAAAAAATATTTTTGTGTTGGATAGTCCATTTATCGAGGAAGGCTATAGGCTACTTCTCATTTTGATATTCCCACGGGATCGGGATTTACGCGGGTGAAACTGCAAAGCGCTGCTAGTTACACATTAAATCTTTTATAGGATAAACATTAAATATTCAAACGTTAATAGAGGTATATATACCCAAGTGGTAGAGATTATATAATCCTATAGATTAAAACCTTTAATTAAAGTTTCTTAAAAAAACTTTTAAATTCTAGATTTATTCGTCGTAAAGTAAAAAGCTCAATCAAATCGTTTCAGATTTAATGCTGTTTCTTTTTACAACCGTTACCAGTTCAGTACGTCCCCTAGAGTCTGAAGTAAATTAATTATGCAACTCAATTAAGGGGTTAATTTATCGTCTTATACATTTAGGAATTCAATAATGTAATATTGTAATTTATGTCGTATGTTATAGCGCACGAATACATCACCTGTCTAAGATGTGTCTGCAAATTTCTGACTGATTTACAGCTCTTGACGTCTAGTTACCAACCAATGTACCTATTCAAACTTAATTATGTGTGTTCTGAGTTAATTACTTTAGGTTGAATCAAACGAAATGAAGAATCGTGAGAAAATGACTGCATTTTAGAATTCACTAGCAGCGATCTGCGGTTTCACCCGCGTAACTCCCGATCTCGGAATATCGAATTATAAAATAGCCTTCCTTGATAAATGGACTATTCAATACAAAAATAATGTTTTAATTCGAACCAGTAGTTCCTGAGATTAGCGCATTCAAACAAAGAAACAAACTCTTCAGCTTTCTAATCATTTTACTATCACTACATACATAGTATTAAACAAAGTCGCTTTCTCTGTCCCTATGTCCCTATATCCCTATGTATGCTTAAATCTTTAAAACTACGCAACACATTTTGATGCGGTTTTTTAATAGATAGAGTGATTCAAGAGGAAGGTTTAATATAGCCGTGCGAAGCCGGGGTGGGTCGCTAGTATTAAGTATAAGTCATGGCCGTTTTGTCCTGCTGCAACATACACGTGCTATTAATACTTTGGTTGGATAAAGATGTAATAAATTGTATGACTATGTTGTTAATACTTTAGTTGAATAATGTTGTAATAATGGCAATAAGTGTATTTTGGAGAACAAATAAACGCTATATCTATCTATATTCACCCCCACAATTTTCAAGAGACAGTCGTTGCACGCGGCATGGAACCTTCTGAGTCCAGAGTGGCACCCGTGGTCTCAAAATGTCTCCCTAACGCTCTTCAATCCTGCGTTCTATACCAAATTTATACCGAGTATGTAGATTTAATTAGTAGGTAGGTACAATCATGAAACTACGTATCGTAAAATCTATTTAAAGCGCTCACTTCTACCTACTTACCTATGCTCAAAGTTAAAATCGACTTTCAGGTCCTGCTCGTAAAACTAACAACTTAATTTACATTGAATTAATCACAAAATGAAATGAACAAGACAAGACTAAGTTTGCGTCGTAAAATCTGTCCGAAATAGCGCCATCTCAAAATGGCATTAAGGTTGAATGTTTCGTATCGCTAAGCAAAGTATTCCGCTAGATGGCGCTTGTTTTCCCCGAAAGTATTGTTTTATTTTATTTTGCTATAATTGACGTGGAATTAAAGTATTTGTATATATATTGCCTGTTTTCTAGTTTGCTCTGAACATATTTCAAACATAATTTAATTTTTTGGAAGTCACATTTTAATGTATTTCCAAAGTACAATTTTTAACTCTTGTCACGATATAAATGACACGCACACATACAAAACAATAAACTGTAGCAACTATAGACTATATTTGACGTAGTCCTACAGATACCGATTGGTGTAGTCATTTAGAGCGGCGGGGTAGTGTTCTGAAGAGCCCCGGTTCAAATCTCTATACAAATATTTTTTTTTAATGAAAATATATTTTTGAATAAATTTTCAAAAACAGGATCAATTTTATGGTAGGTACTGTTAGTAATCATTTTTTTTTTAAACTAGGACGAGTTCTGAACTATGCAAATTGTACTAGGTCTGAATGAAAAGAGAAAAATAAAGACAAAGTAATGTACAAAAAGGTTTATTTATTTAAAATTAGTTCTATCTTATCTTATATCGCGGGCTGACATAGCCAGCAACACTTCGACCCCTTGGGATCGATTAACGCAGCGATCCCACTAAGAGGAAAAATCCTATGTTCCTCGAATGTAGTAGCCCTTCACTGATTTCCCACTCTTGCGTGTGTTTCTTATCAACGTAATCCTTTACGGCCTTTGTGATTGTGCATGCTGGCAGGCCCGTACATGGTTCTGGTCCAAGCATAGCACTTGCCGATCCTGTTCTTGCAGCTCATCAGCCTTCTCATTTCCTGCTATTCCTTCATGGCCTGGGACCCAGAGTAGTCGTAGTTTGTTCCTACGGCCCAACTTGTGTTTAATAATTCAATCACTTACAAGACACTAAAATTTCCTCAAGGTTTATTTTCAGTAGGTGCTCAGATGGATGACACTTTAAACACAATAGTAGGAATATAATAAATGATTATAATATTTTATTTTTGGTTTTTCTATTTATTGACTACTTGACATCTCTGTTGACTCTCCGTTACCTAGGTAACAAGCGCGCATCTAGTGCGAGGCAAAGTATCGACTGGGTGTATGTTGCCAGTGTGTACAACAAACAGTACCAAAAAAACAACAAGACTGCTTGGTTTTTTTTCTCGCGAATTACTATACTTCATTTATATTTTATTATATTTTTATACTATTAATTAAATGCAAACAAGTATAAATGTTTATTTATTTATTATATACGTAAAGTGATAATTTGATAAGTCTATCAAAATAACGTATAATTCAAGTATCAAAAGTGACGCGACAGTGCCAAAAGTTACATAAAATCTTGCAGGTGTAGGTCTGGCAGCACTGAGTTGAATATCATGCAATTGAAAATATTTTGATTTTTATTAGACAGATTAGACGGAGAGGCAACGTCGCCCTTATCCAGCAAACTGTATTGCGGCTCTGCTCTAGCGTAATTGCGTGTTCCTGCTTCCACACACAACGCGACAACGTCGCGTGTTTCCACACATCTATGCATCACTTACACTATGACCATACGTCAATATAACCGTGCACCACTACATACGTAAAATTGGTCTCTTTTTTCACGCTGAAACAGAGTACTTCCTGGATGTTAAACAGTGATATTTTTGGTCTGCCCCTACAATAGCTTAAATTAGGCCTACTTTAAGTCATAATAAGTTAAATATCTCAGTATAAAACGTAGGAATCTCTAAAACATTTAGTAGGGAAAACGTATAACCTTAAGGTGAAATAAATAAGAGACTGTTTTATAAAAGTGACGAACTCTAGAGGGTCATTACCATAGACATAAAACAAGGGAATGGTGCGATCAACTACATCTGCATAATTAAGTAGGTATTTGGGTACAGACACTGTTATAGGTATTAGTTATACCTACTTACTTATAACAAAGAGATTTTAAAAATTTAAGTTCCTTTAATTATTTATATTGACCCAGTTGGCACAATGGTCACCATGCCTGACTGCCAAACACAGGGTTGCGGGTTCGATTCCCGCCTCAGATAAGTATTTATGCTTAGTTATTTGTCTGTGGTACTGGTTGTTTCTATGTATTATAAGTACATAATATAGTTACAAAAGAAAAGTATATAAGTAGTATATCCGTTGTCTAGCACACATAACACAAGTCTAGTTACTTAGCTTGGGGTTAGATGGCGATGTGTGGAATGTTCTGCAATATTTATTTATTATACAGAATTAACCAGACCTGAAACAAATTGAACCTATATAAATACTTGATTGAGTCAGGAATCGAACCCGCAACCTTATGCTTCGCAGGTGGGTGTTCGACCACAACGCCACACAGGTCGTATAGGTTAATTATTTGTGTTAGATATAAAGGTATGTCGAAGAGAATAATGACATGTCTTACCTAACTTTAACACGAAGTTTTTAACTGACAATAAAATTCTACTAAAGATTTTCGTCAAAAATTTCAAATTTCGCAGACAGAACTCAGTTTCTCTATTGGCAGCGAACTCAGCTGTAAGTTTCCACGTCACGAATGAAATATGCACATCGCAAAATCGTGAATAACGCAAAAGTACCCAGTAAACTTTCGAACCTGTTGAGAAATTTCAAACTAGGTACATAAGAACTGAAGATGAGGTAACCTTTGAAGAAAACTATAGAAAAAAACAGCGCACTCCGGGAGTGCAGGCAGAAGTGAAAACTGTATATCTGTGTAAAATCTCATATGTCGCGAGAACATACGCAAAAAGAGTTTTAGATGAAAAAAAAAAAAATAGTCGGACGACAAATAGTCGTCTGACATTTGTCGTCCAACAAATAGTCGTCCGACATTTGTCGTCCAACAAATTGTCGTCCGACATTTGTCGTCCGACATTTGTCGTCCGTCAATAGTCGTCCGACAAATAGTCGTCCGACATTTGTCGTCCGTCAATAGTCGTCCGACATTTGACGTCCGTCAATAGTCGTCCGACATTTGACGTCCGTCAATAGTCGTCCGACAAATAGTCGTCCGTTAAAAAATACCATATGTACGTCTTAATACACTCACAGCCAAATTAAAAACAGTAGGCCCAGGCATACATTTTCGATAGCTGTCTACTCTCCATCCGTCTTACGCTTTTTCGATCAGGTCACGTGTCCTGACGCGAGTTTAAGATTTTATACCCATTACAGAAAAAGTGCTCAACGCCGCTAAAGAAGTTTTCACTTCAAAAACATAATTTTAATCAAGTACTTTCTGTTGCATATTACCTTCTCAAAGTAATATTATATTGACAAACAATATTATATTTGGTTTCTTAAGGTGAAAGGGTACCTGCGCTCTCTCCATATAAACGTAGTCGACTGTTTCCTCCCTGGATAATGACACTAGCACAAATATTTTAGTGCCATAAAACCTATAACTGCTATGCCTTTATGTCTTGGTTTTTTTTAAATTTTCTAATTATCATAGAAATTAAGATTTAAAAAGACAGACAAAGCACTCTACCGTCGAAACGTTTATTATGACGACGACCCAACTGGCACAATGGTCAACATGCCGGACTGCCAAACACAGGGTTGCGGGTTCAATTCCCGCTTCATACAAGTATTTATGCTTAGATATTTTCTGTGGTCTGTTTGTTTATACGTATAATAAGTATATATATTTACAAAAGAAAAGTAAGTAGTATATCTGTTGTCTAGCACCCATAACACAAGTCTAGTTACTTAGCTTAAGGCTAGAGGCGATGTGTGGATTGTCCTGCAATATTTATTTATTTATGTTATCAAATTGTCCTTTGTCCCAGCAGCATTATCGGTTACCAATCTGTTGCAACTTTTTATCCCAATAGTTCGATTGGACAAACTATTGCTTGTTATGCACCATAAATATTTGTTAATGGTCCTACAGGCGATAGAAAAAACAAAACAAAATTGTTTGTTTTAAAAATTGCTAATATTAATAAGTGACTTTTAATCGGTAGAGCTAAGTTACAAATAATATTTAAAAAAATAAATAGGTATAAGAATCATTTTTAAAGTTCCGTAGGTATCTCAAAAGGTAAAATAAGGAACCCTTATAAGATCACTCTCTTGTCCGGCTGTCCGTCTGTCTGTCCGTGTATCACCACTGATATTCTCAGGAACGGGTGAACCTAGCAACTTGAAATTTAAACCAGATACTGAGGTATAGTCCCTATTAGGTGTATAAAAATCAAGGTCTGAGTCAACACGGTAAAATGATATGGGCAAAATTATTGATTGTTGGCCCACTAATTCGCAAAACACGACAAAATCTCGAGTTGGTGTTTCGGGTATATATTATGGTGTTACTAGCTGCGCCCCGCGGTTTCACCCGCGTAAATCCCGATCCCGTGGAAATATCGGGATAAAAAGTAGCCTATGTGTTAATCCAGGTCTCCAACTATCTACATACCGAATTTAATCGCAATCAGTCCAGTAGTTTTTGCGGAATGGAGTAACAAACTTACATACACACACAAACTTTCACATTTATAATATTAGTAGGATTGAGATAAGACGCGTCTAAAGGGGCCCACTGCCCTCAAAGGTCGTCAAACGTTCTATACGATCTCAATTTCTCAATGAACCAACAAACTCTAAATTCATCAAACGTCCATTCGAACTCACAAACATCGGACAATGTCACAAGTCCGAGCAAAGTCATCTCTCTGTACAAATACAGTAAAGAAAACATTCGAGTTAAGATTGCTGGATACACCGCGAACATTTTTAATAAAAAATATTGTACAGTATTACTAAAATGTTTTCCATAATTTTAGCAAAAAAACACATAAATTTATCATTGAAAAATCTCCCGACTTATATCCCCCATAACTTCACTACATAGTATAAAACAAAGTCGCTTTCTCTGTCCCTATGTCCCTATATCCCTATGTATGCTGAAATCTATAAAACTACGCAACGGATTTTGATGCGGTTTTTTTTATAGATAGAGTGATTCAAGAGGAAGGTTTATATGTATAAAACATGCATAATATAGCCGTGCGAAGCCGGGGCGGGTCGCTAGTAGCTAATATAGCTTAGAACACTCCCTACTAATTCACCTTTGAAACAAAAGAAACGACATCAAGATCGGTTCATCCGTTCCGGAGCTACGATGCCACAAACAAACATACACACACACACAGACACGTCAAAGTTAGACAACCTGTTGTTTTTGCGTCGGGGGTTTAATTTTTTTTTAATTATTCAACTGAGCGACGCAAAGGAGCGCAATTCTGTCTTTGTTATAATATCTATAGCTTTTCCATCTTAATATATTTATACCTACCAGTATTTAGGTAGCTCCCGTGTATCTAGAGTATCTACTATCAGACGTCCCTTCCGGTCAATCTTTATTCCTTGGAAACCTGTATTGGCTATCTGGACATCTGTTGATGTACGCTGTTTGCTTTTCATTTCTCGTCGCGACAAACGTAGGGGGAGGGCGCGATCGCATCTCCGATAGCTTTGACTCGCTATCGTGCATCTACCGGGCACTTTGCAGCGAAAGACTTGCTTCAAGACCTATGCAATCCCAACTGCACGTTTAGAGCATCCTTTGAAATGCGTGTCCGGCCGTTCACTTAGGAAAATGTTTCTTTAAAAATATCGGTCTAAATTTTAAATACTCACCAAATAATGGAAATCACTAGAAAAAATAATCGTAAAAAGGATGTATTTGTTACGATTATTATCTGTGAAAAGTAAAATGATTATGTACCACATTAATGAATCATATCGTTTATTGTGTTAGGTGTAAATAAAACATCAACCATTGTTTTGTTTGAAAATGTTTCATCATTAGAAGAATCATCGTACTCATTCATTTTGTTTTTACTGTCTGTTGTTGATTCTATAAATAATTGTTTAGTTTTCTTCTCAATAATCTGATTTAACTTACTTTTTATTTCAGGACCATCATTTTCACATTTACAATCTGGATTAGTTTTCCCTTTATTGCATTCGTTACATTTTATATGAAGTTCATCGTCTAATATACGCACTCCATTATCTGCTAACGTATGTTTGATATACCGCTCCAGAAGTTTATCTTCATCACTGCCATCTATGGGACTTAAAACAAAATTCCTATCTGCAAAGAGATTTTCTTCTAGATTCATATCTTCAGGTTTATAACCTAGTTCATCGTTATTAAACGCAGATCTGTGGACTTGATACAAACTCGGAAACCCATATGTTTCTTTCATCTTTGAACGTGTTATTGAATTCAAAATATGTTGGGTTTTAGGTATCTCTTCATGATCATAAGCTTTCGGTATCAGAACATCATTTACAATGTTATGCATCTGTGGCATCATTTTAGGAAGTTCCTGACGAAATTTTTGATAGACGTATGGTTTGGAAAAACCATTATTGCAATTACTTGAAGTCTTTTTATTTAAATTCTCGTCTGGCATGGAACATGGTACTCCTATGTCGTGATGTGGTCTAAATAGGGCTACCGTAGGGCTCGGTGGGCTAGGTAGGCTCAGTGGGTTAGGTAGGTTCGGTGGGCTTGGTAGGCTCAGAGAGCTCGGTAAGCTCACAGAGCTCGGTAGGTTCAGAGTGCTCGGTAGGCTCAGAGAGCTAGGTAGGCTTAGAGTACTCGGAGGGCTCGGATGACTTTGGTGGGTCGAAAGGCTCGGATGCCTTTGGTAGGTCGAATGGCTTGGATTGCTTTGGTAGGTTGGAGGGTTCGGTTGGCTTTGATGGGTAGGGCTCGGAGGGTGTCGAGCCGTGAAAGATATCGTAGACTTCAGTGAAGAAGGATATTGCCTTTGTGATAAAGGTATAACATTATGTTGTGATTTTTTTAATTGATACAAACTGTCTAGCTTCCATTCGTCTATCTTAGAATTATAAATCTTGGTTCTAAGAGGGGTCTTAAATCTTGTGTTTATCCAGACAAATGATCTTTCGCTCAAATTATTCGCTTTGTCGTCGCCGTTTTCAAATATCTCTTTTTCGTCTATTTTATTCGATTTCTCTAAGCTCCCCGAATTTATTTCAGATTTTTCAGTGGGTACAATTAATGTTTCGTTAAGGACCTGTAATAAATTAACACAGTTAAATTAATAAAATATTAAAGTTTCACGAAGACTTCAATTTTAATTAAACAATTTTTAAACGTATGTATAAACGTTTAAAATAAAGATATAAAATGAACACTTCTTTTAACCCGGCTATGGCAAAGCCATAACGAGGGTTATGTTTTCTAATATTTGAATAGTAAGGAAGACACAATATTTTTCAAGAATCAAGAATATTTATTGAAAAACTGTGTACATAAGATGTCAAATTATATTAGGTAGGTATCAACAGTTTGTCCATCCCGCACATACAATAATGAGTTACATAAGTAACTTAATTTATACTAAACTAGCGACCCGCCCCGGCTTCGCACGGCTGTATTATGCATGTATTATATCTACCTACCTATTTACCTTCCTATTTGATCACTCTATCTGTTAAAAAACCGCATCAAAATCCGTTGCGTAGTTTTAAAGATTCAAGCATGCAAAGGGACATAGGGACAGAGAAAGCGACTTTGTTTTATACTATGTAGTGATGATACAAAACAATATATTCAGCTGCCAAAAAATCCAAATGAAATAAAAATATATAAACTGACCTCTGTAACTCCGACACCAGAAACGCACTGAATAAACAAAAACACTATAGCAAACAACACCTTTCTCATTCTTAAACTTTTCTTAAAATTACTAATTTTATTTAAACTTATTTCGTTCCGAGATCCGACGTCGAGAGCGTCTTATTTGTGTGTAAACATCAAAACAGTATTGGTATGAGAATACATTGTTATTCAATTACCTACAGTAAACAAATCATACGTAGAATAGACTAACCATTGTTTATAATGCTCTCATAGACTTCTTCTAGTTGTCTTTTTACTTTACTTGAAGATATCAGCTTTGGGCCCAACACTGAGCTACTGCCCATTTGCATCACTGTGGACACTGCTTACCATGTTTTCTTATGTTTTCCGTTTTTTCATTTAGATGTTTTTTTTAGTTGGCACAATGGTCACCATAACGGACTGCCAATGCAGGGATTGCTTGTTCGATTCCCGCCTCAGACAAGTGTTTATGCTTAGATATAACAACCAGTTGTTTCTATGTATTCTATGTATTATATATTCACAAAAGAAAAGATATATAAGTAGTAGGTATATCCGTTGTCTAGCACCCAAAACACAAATCTAGTTACTTAGCTTGGGGCTAGATGGCGATGTGTGGAGTGTCTTGCAATATTTATTAATATTTTATATGATTGGTTTTTATTGGAACGAAAGTTCCTTATCGCGCGTTGCGAAAAGGAGCTAGACGGAAAAAATTAAGACCAAAAGTTGTAATGACACTTTTTGCATAGAAAGCAAGCCAGTTATTTTCGTTTCGTCTTTCTATTTCGCATTGAACAGTGAGGTTTCGCGACGATTATTTACAAAAAAAAACATGAAAAAAAAAAATAAAAAAAAAAATACAATTCCTACTAATTAGTCGAAAGGAACTTCGTTCCATCCGGGCCGGGTGTCCCTTTACACCTCTCAAGTTTATTTTTTTATTTTAGATGTTTTTTTTTTCTTCACAATATCTTCTATTTATTGAGGCTGTGGGCCTTTTGTATCCACGGGACCTTAGACTGCAGCCCAATAAGGCAATAAGCAGATCCACCCCTGTACCTGCCTTTATTGCGTGTTACATACCGATCCAAATACCAAACTACACCAGTTAAATCCAGCACAAACACAAGCCTAAGATCAAACGAACAGTACCTAATCTTACATGACAAAGCAATCTTGACAGCACCATGTTATCCAAGGCACAGCTATGACCCTCCCTGCAATTTTGTTTAGCAGACGAGAAAATTGTCTAGTGAATTTAATATTCTACAAAGGTAGATAGGTACATTATAAATGGTTATTTCCTTATCTACCTTTAACATCCCCTCTGCAGGGACACTAACTGGCTCTGGATGAGGTAAGCCTTATTCCACGACAGGGGTTTTAGTATGTCAGCTTCTTGCAATTGAAAATGGGTGCATTAGTACCTATATTATTCTGTTTATGGTTGTGTAGTAGATTGTTGTGCCTGAATATTTTTAGACAATTTTTTTAAGATAAATTGCTTTTAGGGTTCCGTACCAAATACCTGAAAACGGGACCCTATTACTCTGTCTGTCTTTCCGTCCGTCTATCTATCTGTCACAAGGCTGACAGTTGAAAATTTCACAGATAAGGGCCCTCGCCGGCGACTTTTTGTTGCGATGCTGTCGCGCGTTCGCATCGATACAGTCGCGATGCGATCGCTAGCTGTGTGCCCTCGCCCACATAACCACGATTCAGTCGCGATGTCAACGCGATACCGTCGCGCTTCTGTCGCGATGCAAACGCGATTCAGTAACGGCACAAAAATGCCTGTGGTGATCGCTACAGTTGCAAGTTGGACTCCGTTGAGGCAACATTAGTCACGTTGTCTTTGGTGCTGCTTTGTAACTCAGGAAGGCGCGAGTCCCATATTACAGGACGGTTTCGAATTTCTATAATAAATGTTTCTGTGTCGAACGACTCCATTTTGCGCACGTGACGGACAACAGCACTCTTGACCTGTCTGTGTTGCACTGATGCTCGGTTCTCCACTCACGCGCCACCCCCCCTCCGTTCCCTCCCCGATGTCGTCCGACACGGTCGCGCGTTTGCGTCGATACAGTCGCGATGCTGTAGCGCGTTGGCATTGCGTATGTAGCACGTTGCAAATGCGACTAACGCGCGTTAGTAGTGATGCTGTCACGCGTTTATGAAACGCGCGACTGCTTCGCTACAAAAAGTCGCCGTGGGCGAGGGCCCTAATGATTTCTGTTGCCGCTATAATAACAAACTAGAAACAGAATATAATAGTACTGAACCCTTCGTGCGCTAGTTCGATTGGCACTTGGACAGTTTTTTGTATCCACATGACAACTAGACTAATCTATCATTCATTACTATCTAATCGCAAACTCTTGAAATGTTGTTTCTTATCCAAGATGCAATTTTGTTTGATAAGTGAGTTGTGAAAAATGTTGGTATTAGTCAGTAGACCTAAGTAACTAAATTTACAGGCTACGTACGGTCGGAGTCAGAATTGCAGACCCACCGTATAGTTCTAAATTTACTTTTATTGGAATACTTTATTCTAATAATATTTATCAAATAAATTCATTAGTTGAAAGACTTTAGTATATTTTAGACTATAGGTCTAAAATAATTGTAGAAAACTCCAAAAAGGACCTATTTCCCTTGATTTTCCATACCTACTATGTTTGTTTCCAGGAACTAATCTCTGTTAGCAACTCTATCGTTTGGTATAAAAATATAGACTGATTATTTTTTGCAAAATCAACCGATTCGATTCCTGGCTATTTGACTTTTTCAAAAATCTAATGATGCAGTTTTAGTGTTTGTCAAAATCGGGCTCGCAACTCCTTTCAGCATTTTTCGCTATGTCTTTTAGTTTAGGATATAGCCCTGAAGGTCCATGTAATTTTTTTTGCCTGTATATAGGGATCTGTCGGATATGATTTAACAGAAATAAGACTATTTAATTTATGTTTTTTAATGTAATAAATATTAGAAAAATTACTGTCCGAAGATGGCAACAATTTCATGTAGCAGAGCCTGAACTTCGATACCATTATCGGCAAGGGTCTGGACTTCAGCCTGGAACGTAGCGCTATCCCACAAAGCAGAGAAGACGGCGTCCCATTCTTCGGATTGCAAGTTCTCTATAGCAGTTCTGAATTCTTCGTGGTCTTCCATCTTGTGATCGTAAAGGGCTTTTAGTTTCTCCTTAGGGAATGCGGAAATTGAATCTTCTATGAAGGAGGTGAAGTCTGTGCCACTGGGTTCGAGACGGGAGGTTCTCTTTAAGTCATTCTCTGTAAAAAAAAATGGTTGTCTGTAAAGTCGGTTTACGAACGATAATTTTACGTGATAACGTCATAAGAAAACGATGAAGGATTGTGATTTTTTTGTTACTTATTCCTTTTTATTTTTTTCCTATTTTTTTTTTCTTTTTTTTCCTTTATATAAGTTTTCTATTCACTCGTCACACCATAACACAAGCCCAGATGAGCGATATTATTATTAAATAATTTGTTTCCTAAGTTACCATGATGCGTCTGGTGATATTACCATGACGCATGACGTCACACAATATTACCGTGACACTTTTTTGTGAATGCAGGTGTTCCACCAATTAACTCGACGTTATCACGTCAAAAAATCACATGAATTAAGCAATTCTTCGTTTATAACAGTCAAAATTACGCCGATTAAGACCTTACTAATGAAATTCATAAGAAAAAAGTTAAAATAATAATGTTTTTAAAAAATATTTCAAAATATTATTAGTATTAGCTTTAGGTGACCATAAGTCTAGCTGCTTCTATAGTCAACGGATCGGCGGCACGGCATTGAAATCCAAAGAGGAAATGCAGCAAGCCTTTTAGGCACCCTACCTAGAGAAACTTATTAAGGGGGGTACATACGCCAACGACCTTGGTACACAGCCTACTAAATAGTTACTACCGGCACCGGTCGCCTTCGTTGGTGAAAATTGTTGATTTTTACGAATGTGTTTTTCGCCTCAAAATTACCCCAAAATATCGGTCAAAATTTCACCTACAATTCCATCTCAGCACTTTTGAGAAAAACAAAACAGATTCGTTACAATCACCAATGTTAGTTCTGGGCGACGGGTATTTCTGGCGCGTTGCGTTTGGCAGCATAACCAGCCTAAATTTTTTTTTTTTTCTATTTCATTATTTTTAGCTTACCAAGAATATTGTTGAACATATCGATAAAGAAGTGGATGTCAATGTTGTCGTTTTCTAAGAACTCGACCACCTGAAAAAGACAAAAATTTAATCATGACTAAGGCTAGATGCATATTTTTTTTTATTCCTCTAGCATTCGATATTCTGTTCCTTTGAAGCGTTAACACCCGTATTCAAAATCAACCCTATTGCATGTGCGGGCGAACGCATAGACCGCAATTAGTATAAAAAGTTAAGAGAACAGCACAAAATTGACCAATCAGAGGGCCGCATTTAGCATTGTGCGTTCACTTATCCAAGAGCAACTT
Source organism: Idaea aversata (assembly GCA_907269075.1). NCBI lineage: Eukaryota > Metazoa > Arthropoda > Insecta > Lepidoptera > Geometridae > Idaea > Idaea aversata. The sequence goes on from OU026100.1 coordinate 7,393,382, forward strand.
GACTACTGTTTGTGATTACGGGCGTTAGTGTGACTTACTGCTTGGAATTCAGGAAGAGATTCCATTTCATACACCAACTCCTTAAAGTTAGCGGTCCTGATGTATTCCAAAGCAGCATTGAACTCGTCATTTTCCTGGTAATGTTCCATCAAATGCCCGATCTCATGTCCCGCATCTTCAAATATGATGTTCATGAAATCTTCGAAGTGTTCATGGAACAACTTCCTCGGTTGAGGAGCGGCAAGACCGAGGCCCAACAAGGCGAAGATAATCAGAGCTGCTTTCATGTTGACTTCCTTGTTCAAAGACGATGATTCAACACTCAACCGTAATTTTTATAGTGTTTTCTCAATGAGATAAGATTAGTACTTGTACTTCACACATGTCAATCTGTCATATGATTCATTTATCAAGACTTGGCTAAATCAGCGTTATTACAGCATTGGGGAAAATACGTGAATCATGATTTTCTTGAGTGACGTAACTTAGGGTGGTGCCATAAAACAAACCGTGCCATGCCATAACATAACATTCGTTTAAAATTATCGAAATTTTTACAATAATCATCAATTTTGTATATTTTTATCACGAAAACTGCTGTTATGGGAACCACTTTTAAAAATTGAATCTAAGATCGAATACTTTGATTTGCTTATTTTATTATTTTATTTCCTAGAAAAAATTGGGTCGCTTGCCTCGCTGATAACTGAATCGGGGATTCCTGGTATTTCCGGTTCTGGAATTTCCAGGTACAGGTGGGTAATAGGTAGGTAGGTCTAGGTACTCTTAGTCGGAGATCCCTATAAAGACGACCTTCATTGAGCTAGCTGTTTAATGGATGAAAAGTATTTAAATATCAAATTAAATAGGTCAATAAATATATTGCAAATGGGTTGCCTAAAAATTTTAGTCCAGAATATGATTAAATATCAATTCAATTTTTTGTTTTGGTTTTTAAGGTGAAAGGGTACCGGCGCGCTCTCCATACAAACGTAGTCGACTGTTTCCTCCCTGGATAATGACACTAGCACAAATATTTTTGTGCCATGAAACCTATAATTGCCATGACTATGCCCCTATGTTTTCGTTTTTTTAATTTTCTAATTATCATAGAAATTAAAATTAAAAAAATAAAAGAATAAAAAATAACAAAAAATAGGGGCATGGCTGTAATAAGTTTTATGCACCAAAAATATTTGCTCTAGTATCATTATCCAGGGAGAAAACAGTCGACTACGTTTGTAATAGTTTGTATGGAGAAAGCCTCCGGTAGGTACCTACCCTTTCCTCTTAAACCTTTCACTGGCCTGATAAGGAGACAACTTCCATACCAATAGAAAGTATGAAGCCTATAGAATACACAAAGGTTAGGTTGACTATTTTTTCCTGCCACAACTCGTGGGGAGGCAGGTAAATCGATACTAGTCTTTTGCACTGGTCGGATAATCACTAATTAATTCCAATTTCGACTATACCTGAAAATATTTTAAAGGAAAAATGCGTCTTCAAAAAATTGCAACTGTAACGAGACTCAAAAATAAAAAATCTTCGACTATGCCTACCTATAGTGTATTCTGGCACGTACACTATCTACAAAATACTAATTTAACAAACACATCGCTAGTGACAGCAACAATTTTGCTAACTTCAATTGAGAATTTAGCTAACCATCGCGTTCGTCGGCTCCAACAAGATGAGAAAAAAAACATAAAACACATAATTACAGTACCGAGTGATTTCCCCAGCGATGAGACAAACGAACCATAATGCTTTTTTTTCTAGAATTTTTTTCTGAAGTTTCTTTGTTTTTTGTAGGCTTCGAGTATTCATAATATTACGGAGCTACCTGAGTGGGTAGGTAGGTACCATACATATACCTACTTACCTGCCTAAAAAATAAAAAAAACAGTAGTAGACAGTGGCTCGTAAAAGACAAACGGTCCCAGCAGCGTCTTTTCAAACCTAAGTCTCAACCTTTCGGGAAACCTAGGCTTTATGAAGAAAAACAATGATTAGAGTCTAGAGGCATAATTCAGGAAGGAAATATATCTGTGTGCAAAAAGCAATACTTATGCACCTTCTTAAGCCGAAGTGGTATGTAAGTGGCAACAAACAAACAAACTCTTCAGCTTTATAATATTAGTATAGATTTTAGTTAGATTTAGCGGCTACATATACATAATCTGTGAAAATTTTAACTGTCTAGCTTTCACAGAAATACAGCCTGGTGAGAGACAGACGGATAGACTACGGACATTGAAGTCTTAATAATAGGGTCCTGTTTTTATACGGGAACCTAAAAACATAGTTCGTACAAAGGCGTAAATGTCGATGAGTGCAATGAGCGCCTCATAATACGTGTATGTATTTATAACACTCCGATTTTCCATTGAGGCGTAAAAATATCATCCTCATGTAATATTTTCCCGTTTCTAGGTTAGCGTGTTACCTCCATTCGGGATGTGATGACGAATATCGAAAATAAATTAAAAAATACATCAATTCTCTGGAGGTTTAGGCGTTGCTTTTTTATTATTTCCAGCCTAGTTTGCAATACAGAAACTGATACAAAATGTATTTTTTCATTTTGTCACATTGATTTTGCAGATTCACGCTTTAGGTAGCTATACCTACGGTCGGAAACAAAAGTGGAAGTTTATGGTTATTAGAATAACTTTTAATGCATGTATTTGCATTTGACTCCATGATCTCACCCGAGGTCGAAGATGTAGCATGCTCGCCATTGCTCGCCTAGAAAGAGAACGGCATGCGGTATGCCTTGGACAGCGTCAAGGAATGCGGCGAGCCACTTTGCAACAAGAAGCTTTATCCAGGATCCCGGTGGTGTCAGAAGCTGTCGGTAAAACTACTGCTTGATTATCTGCTCCTTTAGCGTCACCCAAGGATCATGTGTAGGACTTCGAGGGCCAAATCTTACGAACGCAAGCCCCCTATTAATCTGATAGGTTTACAATCGAACCTATCGATTTTGTCAAACAAAAAATTAACTAAACACATAAAACATTATGAACAAACGCAGTTGATATCGTTCCGATAAAATCAGAAATAAAGACGTTTATAAAGTCGAGGGCGTTAGAACTTCGTAAGTCCCTGGAGCGAGTTGTTTGACAGTTTGTTTTAACTTAAAAACCTAATAAATAGTGGCCGTAACCAGGGAATTTTGTGATTTTATTAAGTGTTTACGTATTTTAAATTGAGTAATTTATAACTTGTCGTAGTTTATCACTTCACTATCATCACTTCATCACTCACTACATAGTATAAAACAAAGTCGCTTTCTCTGTCTTTATATCCCTATATCCCTATGTATGCTTAAATCTTTAAAACTAGGCAACGGATTTTGATGCGGTTTTTTTAAAAAGATAGAGTGATTCAAGAGGAAGGTTTAAGTAAAATATTCAGTTTAGAAATATCATTTTTGAAGATCTATCCATAGATACCCCACACGTATGGGTTTGATGAAAACAATTTTTTTTACTTTCAGTTCTAAGTATGGGGAACCTTAAAATGTATTGTTCTTTTTTCTATTTTTGTGTAAAAATCTTAATGCGGTTCACAGAATACATCTATTTACCAAGTTTCAACAGTATAGTTCTTATAGTTTCGGAAGAAAGTGGCTGTGACATACGGCAGACAGACAGACATGACGAATCTATAAGGGTTCCGTTTTTTGCCATTTGGCTACGGAACCCTAAAAATGGGGGCGCTTAAAAATAATTTATTCTCAAAGTGGGCAGTATCTACGTTATAGTTATACCCACTATGTAGGCAAGTCCATCCCCTAAAAAAACTGGTCCGGTCCAACAACATCTTATAAAGATGGTGAATTAAGCAAATCGAGTGTTATTTACATAATAAGGATGCAGCACGGTGTGGTATTAGCATATAAATTGTGAACGGACCGTTGCAATCAATCAAACCAGGGGTCCTGAAGGGATGCCTTCAATTAGTCTCATCCGATTTACCTATTCGGGCTTTGTTTACAATTTTCTTTTGAAATTTTTGCGCATCATCTTGTTGCCTGCTTAGTCCGTGACCAGTTAATTTCATACCTATTATAATTACCGCGTATTTCAAGCAATTTCTTCCTTTTTCTGGGTTCCGTACCTCAAAAGGTAAATTAGGAACCCTTATAAGATCACTTGCTTGTCCGTCTGGCTGTATGTCCGGCCGGGTGAAACGGGTGGACCTAGCAAGTTGAAATTCATACCAGATACTGAGGTTTATAGTCTCTAATAGGTGTATAAAAATCAAGGCCCTGAGTCAACACGATAAAAAATTATGGACAAATTTATATTTTCGCGAAAAGTTAAAAGTAAGTACCAAAATTTACCTTTATTTTTAAGGTGGAGAAAATGCGCCCATATGCATATGCCTTGCGACTAATACATAGAACAACCAGACCACAGACAAATATCACTACATAGTATAAAACAAAGTCGCTTTCTCTGTCCCTTTGTATGCTTAAATCTTTAAAACTACGCAACGGATTTTAATGCGGTTTTTTTTTATAGATAGAGTGATTCAAGAGGAAGGTTTATATGTATAATACATGCATAATATAGCCGTGCGAAGCCGGGGCGGGCCGCTAGTCTAAGCATAAATACTTATCTGAGGCGGGAATCGAACCCGCAACTCTGTGTGGCAGTCCGGCATGGTGACCATTGTGCCAACGGGGTCGTCGTCGATATTAAGGTCCGGTCCTGTTTAGTTCAATATTAATTGAAAATCTCAAACAAAGGTAGGTAAAACCAACAAACCGGTTTTTCGACATGTTTGAAAGTTAGAAAAGTTTTTTCGATTTTCCGTTTTTACGGGTTTATTTTGTTTTTTTTTATTGCAATATCATGTACAATAAATAAAACACAACCAATGATTGTATGTGAAAAATAGTGTTGTTAATCGTATTTAATGGTAACTTTTAATTATTTTTAAAAGAAGAATAATGTAGTTGAGTAAATTTTGTCGTCCAAAGTCATTTTGTAGTTCATTTTATGTAGGAAAATTGCCATTTAAAATATTAGACACTATACAGATATATATTATGGTTTTTATTTCTGATCCTTTTATCCTAAACATTCAATTAAAAATTATCTTATTTTAAAACCAGTTTTTTATACGAAAACCGAACCAGTTTGTTACTTTACCCGGCATTCCCTAATAAAGTATACCTACTTGTTAAAAATTCAATAAAGCTCCCATCACCTCATACCTATGCATCGTGCGCGGTCTAATATCGGTATTTAAGGTGCGGTTTTGATAAACATTTTGTAGTAGATTTAGGGCCCTCCCCCACGGCGACTTTTTGTAGCGATGCAAACGCGATACTGTCGCGCTTCTTTAGTAACGGCGCAGCGCAGTGGCGTAACTACGGGGTGGCCAAGGGCCTCCAGCCGAAAGGAGCCCCCAGTCAGAGGAGAATCCCAATTGCCAACATTTATTATTAAACATTTGGTAAAAAGAAAGTTTTGTTTTTTTATTTAAATTATTACCTACTTAGTTGCATAGAGTTTTTTGAGCCAACATTCTTTGATCATTTACTATTATCACAAACTATTTTTGTTGGTTCAGCTTCTTTATTTGGGGTTTCCAATGAATTTGCCAGGCATAGGTAGTTACGCCACTGGCACAGCGTGTAAGTAGCGCGTTGGCATTGCTTCTGTATCGCGTTGCAAATTGCGACTAACACGCGTTAGTAGTGACAACGGCATCGCTACAAAAGTGGCCGCCGTGGGCGAGGTCCCTAAAACCTCAAAACCATAGTATCAACCATAATCGGTATCAAATATCACCCCTCCCCACTTGAAATCTACTTTGATCTTTGTTCCAAGTTGAAAGGGATTAGGTTTCCACTCCAAGTTTGTCCTTGTTGATCATTATTTTTTCCGGGTTAAAGTGGAAGTGAAGTAGGGAAACTTTGCTTACAGAATGTCAATCTGAGGTAAACACTTGGATTGGTTTAACAGTATCTTTATTTTTTATTATCTTTGCTAGTTAGCAAGGATAATAAAAAGGGATGAGGATGAAGGAAAGGATTTAAAAATGTAGGTGGGATAATCCCGATAAAAAGTAGCTTGTACGCTAATACAGGTCTGCTGTGCAGCTATCTACCGAGTTTCATCGTGATCTGTCCAGTTATTTTTGCGTAAGGAAGTAGGTACCTAATATTTTTTTTGTAAAAAAAAAGCAGTAGGTACAATAATCTAAGAAATTATGCCCGAACAGCCCTAGAAAACATACAATATAGCAGTCAAATTGAAAACCTTCTCTTTTTTTGAAGTCGTTTAGAAAATAATTTAATACCGAACAATATGCTTGTAATAAGGGCCACTAAAGTTTTTTAAAAACCTTGATATTAGTGACGAAATACCTAACCCGTGTTTTTTAGTACTACTAGTTTTCCCGTTTCGGTGTTTTTAGTACTACTATTTTGACGACCTAGTTGGCGCAATGGTCACCATGCCGGACTGCCAAACACAGAGTTGCGGGTTGGATTCCCGCCTCAGGCAAGTATTTATGCTTAGGTATTTGTCTGTGGTCTGATTGTTTCGTATTATAAGTATATATTTACAAAAGAAAAGTATATAAGTAGTCAATCCGTTGTCTAGCACCCATAACACAAGTCTAGTTACTTAGGTTGGGGCTGTGTGGAATGTCCTGCAATAATTATTTATTTATTATTTTATTTATTTTTAGTAGGTAGTGTTTATCTTATTAGAAACACTATGTATGAAGAGGTATCACAGGAAAGAATGAAAAGAAATGTTTATAATAGCAACCACTATACCTACCTAACTTAACTCTTTCTGAATCTCTCGCAGCGCAAATTACTCGCAGCACAAATTTTCTCTGAAAGTCAATAACTTCGATGCTAAGCTCCAGTCCATGATCAAAACGGCAGTTTAGTAATAACATCCATTAGCAGAGCCGTCTAAATGTAATTAGGTAATTGAAATGATTCGTCGTTGCGTCCCCGAGCTGTGCTGAGCGTGGAGCGTTCTCTGCATCACCAATTAGTTCGCACCACTCGCGTTCCCAAAGCGATGCGGCACGGCTGGATTCAGGATGGGGGCTAATTTTCAGGATAAGGGCGGTTTTTTTATACAAAAACCGAACCGGTTTGTTATTTTATCCCCTTTACCTCATCCTGAATTTTCAGGATTCAGGATGGGAGCTAATTAAGAATGTATATCATTACTTTAACATTGCGTAGGTATTTTGTTGCTTGTGGGTGGTGAGATAAATATTATATTGGTATAATAAAAGTAAAATACGGAATGAGTATATTATAGAGGAATCAGGAAGCTTTTGACTTGTCATTATTCTAGGAATTTATAATTGGACAATATTATAATTGGGCATTTTTATGAATGGAAATTTTCATAAGTCGCATTATTGTGAATGAACATTTTTAGACTAGGTATTTGTCATTTTTTTTATAGTTGGACATCAGTCGTGCATCAGTCGTGCAAAGGGAATTACGTAAAGACAGTCATACATCTAAATCTAAGTACCTACCTACTTATATTTTTTTATAAGTTTAGTATCATTTTGATTATTAAATGGCAAGGAGATGTACCGTGGACTCCTACCACGTAGGTAAATAGGACTAGTTTAAGGTTTACTAGAATAGCCCCTATCCCCAAAACCCTAAATCCATCCCTGGACCTCCCACCTGTACCTACCTACCAACATACCAACGATGTGACTGCGCCATTTAGCCAAAAGCACATTTCCAGATGGCAGATCGTTCGACGCGTGCAATCTCACTCGATACCAAGTCTAATTGAGAAGCCCATGTCCTTGTGACGTCACTGTATAGGTACCTACCTACATTGCTCTACGTTTTAGCTGTAGCTAAGCTTTGCTTCATTAAGGTACACTTTAACCTGGATAGTTACATTATCGTGCCTGTAACCAAAATATATAGGTAAAGAGGTAACTTCGGAACTAAATACTGTAACTTGACGACTCAGTTGGCACAATGGTCACTATGCCGGACTGCCAAACACAAGATTACGGGTTCGATTCCCGCCTCCGACATGTATCTATGCTTAGATATTTGTCTGTGGTCTGGTTGTTCCTATGTATTATAAGTATATATTTACAAAAAGAAAAGTCCAGCACCCATAACGCAAGTCTATAGTTACTTAGCTTGGGGCTAGATGGCGATGTGTGGAATGTCCTGCAATATTTATTAACTACATACTTGATATATAAACGAGTAGGTAGGTACCTATCTACGATGTGTTCAAACGAAAGGATTCCAATACGAATGGCATCTAATTCTAAACAGCTGTTTTAGTAGGTAAGCATTTGGTTTTATAGCGGCAACAGAAATACCTACATAATCTGTGAAATTTATTTTTAATTTTTAATATCACGACAGACATACAGCCTGGTGATAGACAGACGGACGGACAGACAGACGGTGAAGTCTCAGTAATAGAGTCCCGTTTTTACCCTTTGGGTACGGAACCCTAAAAAACTAACCTAGTATTCCTCATTACAAGGTAGGTACTTCAAATCAAGTGGAAACCTTGAAAACTAGCGAATTTGTGAACTTTAATTCTGACTTTAGTTCAATTTCAAGTACAATCTAAGATCAAAAGTCTCTTCCCACCGCACCGTAACGTTTACAATCCTGTGCAGCACTATTTGAACATTATAACAACGTAACCTGTGAAACGAACCCACGTCGCGTCGGTTGGTGTAGCGGGTGCCGGCTTTGAGTGCTTCGTCGGTCCGCCCGCGAGGCGACCGCCCGATCGGGCGGACCACATACAGTAATAAATCCATGGGGCAGACCGCCCGATTGTAATTTATACCTACTTATTTTAATAACTTACTTAGATTTAGTACAGTTAGCAACAAAATCGGTTTATTACATTTAATAAAAACTACAGACTGGAGTTATGAATTCAAAAATCGCTGGATCTTTACTCAATTAAAAAAAACTGGTTGCCTGTAAAGTCGGTATACGGGCGAAAGTTTTACGTGACAACAACTGTGCTCGAGTGGAAGGGACGCGTGCCTTTCACTTTTTATGTCTGTCTCTCTCGCTCTTAGGCGGGCTAACCATGCCCGCGTGCCTCTCACTCGCTCTCATTGTGAGCGCATAACGTCAGCGGAGCGTAACGCAGTTTCTTGAAGTGTCACCCGGCAAACCAATTTATAAAACGTTGTCACGTCAAAAGGACATGATAATCCTTTGTGATGACCCTTTTAAATTTTACGTAAAGCCTTTTTATCAGTTATTTACGCTACATGGCGATTATGGAGTACAAAAACCCATAATAATGTAGTACCTATTAAGCTGTGGAAGATGTATTTCCTACACCAAAAAATAGGGTTGTCTGTTTCACTTTCTAAGATGTTTGTGGAGAAAAAAGTCTAAACTTGTGAAAAAGCACATAAAAAACCAGTCAAATGCGATTCGTACTCGCTCGCCGAGGGTTCCATACATTACTTTCAACTCCCTCTCTCTACCCTTGCAGTGGTATGGTAGTTACCAATGATCTTAACCCATATTTTTTTTGGGCGCCTGTAAGGGTCAAGTTAAATTGATCCAACTATATATGTATGGTTGTTTTTTAATTTTTCCTTTATTTGTGCTGTACGAGTTTGCTTTTGCCAAACTTCGTGATCCTAGGTCAACGGGAACTACCATAAAATATAGGTTTGCGACCCAAAACCTTCCGGTTAACCTGGAAATGTCAATTTTGGTTTAAACCAAGGTTTTACAGCAGAAGTAAAGAGAAAATTCCGAAATATAAAAAAGTTGAAAATTAAGGTAAATTATGGTATACCTACTTACAAGTTTTTGCGAAAATGTAAATTTGCCCATATCTATTAATCATATTTACTTAAGACCTCGATTTTTATACACCTAATAGGTACTATATAGACCTCAGTATCTGGTATGAATTTCAACTTGCTAGGTCCACCAATTCCTGAGAAAATCGGTGGTAACACATTCAGACAGACAGACGAGCAAGAAAGTTATCTTTTAAGGGTTCCTTTTTTACCTTTTAAGGTACGGAACCTTAAAAATGTGCAGATTTGGTTAATTTGCCACAAACCTCAGTCAGTGATGGGTGGTTGATTATAATAGCTCGAAGTCCAATCAATCTGGAAGTCACTAAATTTAGTTACTATTTTGTAGATTAATTGGTACAGGAAACATCATTTTTAGGGTTCCGTACCTCAAAAGGTAAAAAGAGAACCCTAATAAGATCACTTTCTTGTCTGTCTGTCTGTCTGTCCGTATGTACAGTCATCACCCATTTTCTCAGGAACGAGTGGACCTAGCAAATTGAAATTCATACCAGATACTGGGGTTTATAGTCTCTATTAGGTGTATAAAAATCAAAAGTCCTGAGTCTACATGATAAGAATAAATAATAAAACAAACGGCGTCAGCTAAATAAAACCGTTTAAAAAGGTATGGGCAAATTTTTATTTTTGCAAAAACTTGTAAGTACCAAAATTTACCTTAATTTTCAACCTTTTTATATTTCGGATTTTTCCCTATACTTGTGCTGTAAGACCTAGCTTTTAACCAAAATTGACAATTTCAGGTCAACTGGAAGTACCCTATTGGAATTTTCCTTTATGTGTGCTGTAAGACCTTGCTTTTAGCCAAATTTCGTGATTCTAGGTCAACGGGAACTACTATAATATATAGGTTTTAGACCCAAGACCTATAGCACACATACAGGAAAAAATCCAAAAAATAAATAAGTTGAAAATTAAAGAGCGTACGTTTACATAGTTAAACCAATTTAACTTGAACCTTACATTATAAGGGCGCGCAAACGAAACAGGGGTCAAGTTAAATTGGTAACAACCGTACCACTGCAAGGGTAGAGAAAGAGAGTTAAAACTAAATTACGGAAGCCTCGGCGCGCGAGTACGACTCGCACTTGACCGGTTATTTTTATTAGTAATTGGAATTGCTATAACCAGCAACACAGAACCACTAATATGGTTAAAATGTAAAATGAAATGTAGAAGGTAATTAATATCTAGACGTTAAGTAATTTATTTTAGTTTATATATTCATACAGTTGAATAACGTGTGTACTAATGTACTTACTTAGCTTCAGATTATTGTATTAAGTAAACAATTTATAAACCATATTTTACTTTTATTTCATCAAATTATTTTGTTGCCGACTGTACTTTTATAGAAAAATAGGTATCAAATAAATTCGGGCGGAACGCGGAACGAAAATAATATTTTTTTTGCAATACTGCGGTCCGCCCGATTCGGGCGGTCACCTCGCGGGCGGACCGACGAAGCACTCGTTGGCTTCGGCTCCACGCACGCCTTCCAAAGGTCCGGGGCTCCATAGCCCCGTGATACAGGACGTATAACAGAGAAATAATACAATAATACTATCAACAAGTATTGGACTTACGACCTTCTTCTAATAGACGTTACACACAAACATAAATACTTGAATTAAAAGTAGGTACTCAGTGTGATTATTATTTTCAACATGTTAGCTATGTCTTTAGTTGGCCGAGAGGTTAAAGCCGGGAGTGCTTCGTCGGTCCGCCCGCGAGTTGACCGCCCGAATCGGGCGGACCGCAGTATTGCAAAAAAAATATTATTTTCGTTCCGCGTTCCGCCCGAATTTATTTGATACCTATTTTTCTATAAAAGTACAGACGGCAACAAAATAATTTGATGAAATAAAAGTAAAAAATGGTTTATAAATTGTTTACTTAATACAATAATCTGAAGCTAAGTAAGTACATTAGTACACACGTTATTCAACTGTATGAATATATAAACTAAAATAAATTACTTAACGTCTAGATATTAATTACCTTCTACATTTCATTTTACATTTTAACCATATTAGTGGTTCTGTGTTGCTGGTTATAGCAATTCCAATTACTAATAAAAATAACCGGTCAAGTGCGAGTCGTACTCGCGCGCCGAGGCTTCCGTAATTTAGTTTTAACTCTCTTTCTCTACCCTTGCAGTGGTACGGTTGTTACCAATTTAACTTGACCCCTGTTTCGTTTGCGCGCCCTTATAATGTAAGGTTCAAGTTAAATTGGTTTAACTATGTAAACGTACGCTCTTTAATTTTCAACTTATTTATTTTTTGGATTTTTTCCTGTATGTGTGCTATAGGTCTTGGGTCTAAAACCTATATATTATAGTAGTTCCCGTTGACCTAGAATCACGAAATTTGGCTAAAAGCAAGGTCTTACAGCACACATAAAGGAAAATTCCAATAGGGTACTTCCAGTTGACCTGAAATTGTCAATTTTGGTTAAAAGCTAGGTCTTACAGCACAAGTATAGGGAAAAATCCGAAATATAAAAAGGTTGAAAATTAAGGTCAATTTTGGTACTTACAAGTTTTTGCAAAAATAAAAATTTGCCCATACCTTTTTAAACGGTTTTATTTAGCTGACGCCGTTTGTTTTATTATTTATTCTTATCATGTAGACTCAGGACTTTTGATTTTTATACACCTAATAGAGACTATAAACCCCAGTATCTGGTATGAATTTCAATTTGCTAGGTCCACTCGTTCCTGAGAAAATGGGTGATGACTGTACATACGGACAGACAGACAGACAGACAAGAAAGTGATCTTATTAGGGTTCTCTTTTTACCTTTTGAGGTACGGAACCCTAAAAATGATGTTTCCTGTACCAATTAATCTACAAAATAGTAACTAAATTTAGTGACTTCCAGATTGATTGGACTTCGAGCTATTATAATCAACCACCCATCACTGACTGAGGTTTGTGGCAAATTAACCAAATCTGCACATTTTTAAGGTTCCGTACCTTAAAAGGTAAAAAAGGAACCCTTAAAAGATAACTTTCTTGCTCGTCTGTCTGTCTGAATGTGTTACCACCGATTTTCTCAGGAATTGGTGGACCTAGCAAGTTGAAATTCATACCAGATACTGAGGTCTATATAGTACCTATTAGGTGTATAAAAATCGAGGTCTTAAGTAAATATGATTAATAGATATGGGCAAATTTACATTTTCGCAAAAACTTGTAAGTAGGTATACCATAATTTACCTTAATTTTCAACTTTTTTATATTTCGGAATTTTCTCTTTACTTCTGCTGTAAAACCTTGGTTTAAACCAAAATTGACATTTCCAGGTTAACCGGAAGGTTTTGGGTCGCAAACCTATATTTTATGGTAGTTCCCGTTGACCTAGGATCACGAAGTTTGGCAAAAGCAAACTCGTACAGCACAAATAAAGGAAAAATTAAAAAACAACCATACATATATAGTTGGATCAATTTAACTTGACCCTTACAGGCGCCCAAAAAAAATATGGGTTAAGATCATTGGTAACTACCATACCACTGCAAGGGTAGAGAGAGGGAGTTGAAAGTAATGTATGGAACCCTCGGCGAGCGAGTACGAATCGCATTTGACTGGTTTTTTATGTGCTTTTTCACAAGTTTAGACTTTTTTCTCCACAAACATCTTAGAAAGTGAAACAGACAACCCTATTTTTTGGTGTAGGAAATACATCTTCCACAGCTTAATAGGTACTACATTATTATGGGTTTTTGTACTCCATAATCGCCATGTAGCGTAAATAACTGATAAAAAGGCTTTACGTAAAATTTAAAAGGGTCATCACAAAGGATTATCATGTCCTTTTGACGTGACAACGTTTTATAAATTGGTTTGCCGGGTGACACTTCAAGAAACTGCGTTACGCTCCGCTGACGTTATGCGCTCACAATGAGAGCGAGTGAGAGGCACGCGGGCATGGTTAGCCCGCCTAAGAGCGAGAGAGACAGACATAAAAAGTGAAAGGCACGCGTCCCTTCCACTCGAGCACAGTTGTTGTCACGTAAAACTTTCGCCCGTATACCGACTTTACAGGCAACCAGTTTTTTTTAATTGAGTAAAGATCCAGCGATTTTTGAATTCATAACTCCAGTCTGTAGTTTTTATTAAATGTAATAAACCGATTTTGTTGCTAACTGCACTAAATCTAAGTAAGTTATTAAAATAAGTAGGTATAAATTACAATCGGGCGGTCTGCCCCATGGATTTATTACTGTATGTGGTCCGCCCGATCGGGCGGTCGCCTCGCGGGCGGACCGACGAAGCACTCGAAGCCAACACGTAGAGGCCCTTTACAATAACAAGTATAATAGCAAACAATGGGATGGATTCTATTATTGTATTATTTATTGTATTTGTGTATTATTGTTGTTATTGTTAAAGCGTTCTATCTATCTATCTATTGTAGCAAACTGATCATTTACTTATGACCCTTACTGTACATAGGATAACATAATGTCAATCAAAAGGTCTACAATATTGTGTCGTCGGTATGTACCTACCTACTTATAGCAACGACATCGTTATCTCAACTCGTTACACTGACATGCCGTATCTAGTTCGTTAGTTGGAAATACATTACGAATTTCATTACGTTATTTACCGTTACATGTTGATAAAATATGTAACTTACCTAAGAACCAAAAGATAAAATACTTAATAGACAAGTACTAAGATTATACAGGGTTATTGAAAATTAATTGACACGGCGTTAAGGGCTTCTTCTGTGCACCTTAACAAACAACTTTTGTTCTACGACTTTTGTCCCTTTTGAAACCGTGGTTACACCCAGTAGTACACCAGTGGTACTACGGTTACTTTTTCATCACCGTGGTACAAACAGTGGACTGGTTGTACTAAGGTTACAGCTGTGGTACTACTGACCGCAGTCAATGGTACCACCGTTAGGAAGAAATTACCGTGGCGCCACTCATAACTAGAGGAACAAGTCGTATATTGACGAAAATTGAAATTGACCCCTCCATCGCAACTGGACGGATTCGCAACTGGACAGATTCTCAGCTGGACAGATTCGCAGCTGGACAGATTCTCAACTGGACAGTATCGCAGCTGGCCAGATTAGCAACTGGACAGAACATGTACAGTCCGTGACATAATAAAAGTTAATTTTCAACCACTTTTCATTATTTAGTAAACTATAATAGAATTTCCAAGGAAAACAAAAGACGATCGAAAATAATAAACAAAAGACGGTCGTAACGGAAACAAACGACGGTCGAAAAAATAAACAAATGTAGATCAGAAAACAAATGAATTTGGATAACGGCGACAAATGGCAAGTAACTGTCAAAATGTCAATCTAAGATCAATAGTTTCTGAGCTATAGCAGTTTTAAGTTTGACAGCTGTCACTTTGACGTCTGTCATTTTGTCGTCGTTATCCAAATTCATTTGTTTTCTGATCTTCATTTGTTTAAAGATTAAAAACACTTGATTTAATCACAATTAAAGTACCTGTATTATTATTCCGTATTCCTTAGTCACAGTAAGAGTAAAACTCAGTGGTAACACGGTTATTACCCTGGTACTACTTTACCACCTGTGGTACTACGGTTATTTTTTTATAACTGTGGTACCACCAGAGGTACTACTGGGGTACCACGGTAATGAAAAAGTAACCGTAGTACCACTAGTGGTACTACTGGGTGTATCACGGTTTCAAAAGGCTTTTGTCGAAACTTAATACATATCCCAAAAAAAATATTTAAGTGTTTCTCGTACTGTCTGGTAATTTTCTATGTCTATGCGGCAAGTGCGCGCGCGCGATCGGCACGGGGCGCACTGCGTGCGAACCTGTGACCACGAGTCTGTAGCGGAACCGATCGGGTTGTACGGTACAACCCGATCGGTTCCGCTAGCATAGTAGGTATGGTACAACTTGTACCATACCTACTATGATTGATTCTGTGACGTAGACGTAGAGTTGAGTATTATTTGAACTGTTGGATTTAATTTTTTATTCTTGTATGGAATATTTTTATAATGAATTTCCAAAAGTCGTAGAACAAAAGTTGATGGTTAAGGTGCACAGAAGAAGCCCTTAACGCCGTGTCAATTAATTTCCAATAACCCTGTATACTTATTGCAGTACCTATCTGCATAATACAGCGCCTACAAGAATCTGTATATGAATATTTGTTTGAGGCGGGAATCGAACCCGTAACCTTCTGTGTCACAGGCGGATGTTCGCCCGCCGCCCCACAGAGGCCGTCGGAAGATTATAAATGATAGGTACTTGATGGTGCAACATGAGTTCAGCGAAACAATAAGAGGTTTTGTACCTACATCTAAGCTAGTCACTTTCCGAATCGCACGATATATGGCATGCTTTGTCTCTGATGCCTAGATATAAAAATCACTAAGTACATAGTATAAAACAAAGTCGTTTTCTCTGTCCCTATATTATCCCTATGTATGCATAAATCTTTAAAACTACGCAACGGATTTTAATGCGGTTTTTTTAAATAGATAGAGTGATTCAAGAGGAAGGTTTATATGTAGGTATAATATATGCATAATATAGCCGTGCGAAGCCGGAGCAGGTCGCTAGTCTTCTTAATATATATAAATCTCGTGTCACAATGTTTGTCCTCAATGGACTCCTAAACCACTTAACCGATTATAATAAAATTCGCACACCATGTGCAGTTCGATCCAACTTGAGAGATAGGATAGCTTACATCCCGATATTCCCACGGGATCGGGAGTTACGCGGGTGAAACCGCGTAGGGCAGCTAGTATATTATATAGGTACAACGTACTCTGTGATAGGTACCTAGCAGAGCCGTTCGTCTGATTTGATTGACAAAATATTACGTCGGTTAGGTAGTATTAAGCACTTTCAAGTATGGGTACAGAATTAGTTCCTACCTCAAGCAGAATCATCAAATGTTTCCCAACAGTGCCCTACATTATTCGTTAACTAAAGTAAGTAAGTTTTAAACTTGCACTTGACTGAGCGAGGATCCTCGCGAGGCAAGGTCGTAAATAAAGTGCCTCGCGCCTCGCCCGCGGCAAACTCTACATACAGAGGCTACAAACGTTACGAGGCAAACGTCCAAAGCTGCCTCGCGAGGATGATCACTCAGTCAGAACCCGGCTAATTGCGTTTTTTTACTATTTTACATTGACGTTTCGACTGTTACAATATAGTCATGGTTGAAAAATGTATGATGGGTCAGCTCAAAGACTAAGCATTTATATCATATTTATTTATTTTTATTAAAAGCACTAAGACAATGAGATATCATAGACAACTAGTTTATAGACATACATTTACTTACGAGTCAGTTCAAAGACTAGATAAACTATTCTTATTCTTATTACTAATTCCATTAGTTATAGGTATTTTAAATAGATAATTAGATGCCATAGACAACTATCTAATATTTAGAAAACAATTAACTCACCTGAAGACTCATTTTTAAATTACTTAATTAATTACTCTCAATTGTCACCAACACCTTAAAATAAACTAACACTAAAACAAAATACAGAAAAATTAAAATATTAAGAGAACAATTTTACTTTTTTATTTTACTAATAGGTATTCTATTGAACAATTATATACCTACCATAGACAACTATTTTATAGACATCCATCTATTTAATAGAAGTGTACCGAAATAGGAGCGGAAAGGCGCCTGAGTGCAAAAGAAAAACCCATTGGTTTCGGTTTTGTGGAACCTTTATCGGTTAACGCTAAATGAAAAATAAGGGTTTTCAGACAAATATCTGTTAACAGAAAGAAAATATCTGCACAGAAACACTTGTTCAGCGGCGGGAATGGAACCCGCAAGCTTCTGCGTAGTCATAGGCTGGTGTTTCCCCACCTATTACAAGTCTAGTTCCATAGTTTCAGCCTAGATGGCGCTGTGTCATACATTATTCTATTTAATCTCAGAATAGAATACCCACTACTTATTTGAAAATATGCATAGATATATAAATTAAAGATACTTCAGATATTATCTACAACATTACGATAAATTCAATATGACTATCGGTCGGACTCTAGCCTTTGCCTTTTCCCCCTTAATGTAGGGCTCTCCAATTCATTCTCTCCTGGGTTGTCGGGATAGATTACTCAATACCTATTTGAAAATGTGCATAGACATATAAATTAAAGATACTTCAGATATCTACAACATTATGATAAATTCAATAAGACTATCGGTTAATATACGAAGACTCTAGCCTTTGCCTCTTCCCCCTTAATGTAGGGCTCTCCAATTCATTCTCTCCTGGGTTGTCGGGATAGATTACTCAATACTTCTTTGCAAATATGCATAGACATATAAATTAAAGACACTTCAGATATCTATTACATTATGATAAATTCAATAAGAGTATCGATTAATATACGAAGACATGCCTTTGCCTCTTCCCCCTTAATGTAGGGCTCTCCCATTCATTCTCTCCTGGGTTGTCGGGGTCTGGTAGGCTTTCCTTCTTTAATAGCTTGGTAATGTAATTCATCATGTCGATGGGGAGCCTCTGCCTCTTTAGCGTTCAGCGAGGTCTTTTTGGCCATTACAGGCTTCTGGTCTTCTGAAGACATGACCGTACCATTTCAACTTTCAGTTAGCTTATCCGATATAGGGGAGACTTTGTGATTAATTTAATAAGACTATTGGTTAATATACAAAGTCTCTAGTTTTACGTTTACGTTTGCTTCTTCACACTTTAAGTGGGGCCTACTCTTCAAGGCATTCTGTCCTGAGTTATCGGGCCTAGTAGGCCTGCTCATTTCAATCGGGTCATGTGATGGATCAGATGTCGAAAGGGAGCCCCTCACTCTTTACCGTTCAGAGGTCTTGTTTGACCACATAGTCTTCTGGTCTTTTCTTGATGTGACCGTACAGGCTTTCAGTAATGTTGTCCGAAAGTGTCAACATAGATAATGTGTTTGTTTATCTATTTTATGTAGTTTCCATTATTATATTCTCAAAAATAAAGCAAATTGCTATTATAAAATAAAGCAAATTGATACATAGAAAAAACCAGATGATAAACGGTTATTCAGATAACATGTTTCTAATCTATCACAACAGAAGTCTAATGAAAGACATCAATGCTATTAATATTGCTTTAACCAATGTCAGTAGATTCGCTGTCATTAATTTCATCGCCATGTTCGAAGTCCTTCATGGTGATATGGTCAGTGTCCTCCAATTCTAATTGATTGTAGTCTTGGTGTTCTTTTATTATTTTATGTATTTCATTGTATATTGCCTCAATTAGTTGCAATCTTGGTTTTGTGTACTGAAATGGTTAATAAGATACAATTATTTAATTGATTAGATTAATTAACCTATAAGCCCTGGCATAGAAAAGATGCATCTTAATAAGGTACCTATGCCTTTGTACCAAGAAGTGTAGCACTTCGAACATCTAATATCTATAATAATAATAATGAAGAAGAAACTTTTGATTGTTTGAATTGACTCCCAAAACTACTGAACCGATTTTGATGAAACTTGGTATGACAATACATTGAGCTACAAGTCTGAAACTTCATACAAAGGTTTCTTTTAAGTCATAGGCTAGCAAGAATGGGTTTTTGGAAAATTACACCTCTAAAAAGGTAAAATAGCTCATAAAGTTTGTAGGTTATAGTATCTATTATGTATTCTGTTTGTAGGAAATCAAAATCACTTTTAAAGAGACACTAACGCGGGGAAAACCGCGTGGCGCAGCTAGTCATAAAATCATCATCATCATATGAGCCCATACACGTCTACTGCTGGACATAGGCCTCCCCCATTTGACGCCACAAACAGCGGTCCTGAGCCGCCTCCATCCACCGACTACCCGCAATCGCTACAAGTCATCACTGGTAACACACATTGGTCGTCTTTGAGGCTCTGTGGTATTTGTGACGAGAAGCTATTATCATCTCGTTCGGTCCTCAAAGTTCGCGCGTTGTATGTTACCAGGTGCAAAGGTCGTTGTAGCATAAAATACAGAAATGTTACCTTGAAAAGTGGTAGTATATTATATATTTGACGATTAGCCTCTCGTCCACTCTTCACCACCACAGTAAGATAATACAGCACCCGGTTCTGTAAAAAATGAAAACAAACAAGTATTTTATAAATTGCAGGCGAAAAACTTCGATTTCATGGGAGTCAATATGTTTTATAATTTTGCCTAAGACCCTCAGACCAAACTGCTTGGCTAAATAGATTTTTATTAAATATAGTTAAGAACTAAGCTAAGAACACTCATTAAACATTCAGAAAGAAACTGAATTTAAATTGGTTTAATCATTTTCAGAAAATAACCATATTTTGTAAATTGACACCCTGTTTTCACTGATTTTTTGTGTTATTTTATGAGGTTTTTAATGTGTAATGTAAGTAGTATATTAAGTGGAAATTAAAAACCCTGCTAAATACACTAAAAATGAGAAAATGTCCAATCATGTGGAAATGTTGGAATTTATTTATTTTATTGAATGATATTTCTATCTGTAGATTTTGAGTTTGTTTAGCACCACCCAGAGAACATGTGCAGGGTTGTGGTAGGCAACTCCACGAATGCTCGAATATTATGCTAAACTTCTTTTGTTTAACAAATTATGATTTTACTACCTGCGCCTCACGGTTTCATCCCCGTAAGTCCCGATCCCGTGAAAATAGCGTGAATAAATAGTATCCTATATGTTAATCCAGGTCTCTAGCTATCTATATATCGAGTTTCATTGCAATTGGTTCAGAAGTTTTTGCGTGAAGGAGTAACAAACACACACAAACTTTCACATTTATAATATTAGAAGGATTTTGTAAATGTTGAATAGTCTTACCATTTGAATGACTTCATTGATGACGACATCGTCGATTTTGGGCCAAGGGACAAATTTCTCCACATTACCAATGACGTACTGAGTTGAACTTTGAAGGCCCACAGTTGGCACTACTGTAAGCCGTTCTGAAATTTTGACAAATTGATAAATTAGAAAATTGATAAATGCAGAAAGAATTGAGCTATTTTATGGTTCCATAAATCAAAAGGTATAAAAAGGAACCCTTAAAAGATCACTTTGTTGTCTGTCTGTTTTATTAAGATTCCACTGTCCGTCCATCTGTCTGTCTGTCTGTCACCAGGCTGTATCTCTTGAACCGTTATAGCTAGACAGTTAAAATTTTCACAACAACTAAGTATAACAACAAATACTAAAAACAATATTATAGTATGAAACCATTTGTGACAGACTGTGTCTAAGTATCCTCTGCTAAAACAATAGCAATATTTCTCCAATTAAATTGTCTTATTTAGTTTAGTTTCATAAATATGCATTTATATACATTCAATTTTCGTGTCTTAGGTGATCATTTTTAGTTTTAATTTAAACTATCAGCAAATGTCGCCTGAAACACAGGATCAGGAGAGCGGTGTTGGCTTAGTAGTAGATACCTCGACTTTCATTCTGAAGGTCGTGGGTTCGAATCCAGGCCAGCCGTGCACCAATGTATTTTTCTTAAGAAAAAATTATATGCGGTAATTGACATTGCTCTTACGGTGAAGGAAAACATCGGGATGAAACCCGCGGCTTAGTTGGCTCCAGAAGTATTGACAAGTTCTCTCCTCTGGATATGGTCGACTAAGCTGAGAGGGTAGCAGGTGCTGGGCAAGTCTACTCCATCTTCATGCGAAAAGGACCTAATTCAAAAGGACTAATTGTGGAAAACAGCCCATATACAAGTACAAGTAGAACACAGGATCACCTAGTTCAGGCACATGTGGACATGGATTTAAGCAAAATTTTGTACATATGTTTAATATTGTACTGTATTTCTGAAAAAAATATATCTTAGCTGCTTCGATTTATAATGAAAATTTATAGGCAAGTATGTAATAACTGCCTGAAGTCAGAAATTGGTACTTAGGATTTGCACTTCTCTGTATGACTATTGCACTTAATGACAACCCAGTTGGCACAATGGGTACCGTGCCGGACTGCCAAACACAGGGTTGCTGGTCCTGCCTCAGACAAGTATTTATGCTTAGATATTTGTCTGTGGTCTGGTTGTTTCTATGTATTTTATGTAAGTAGGTATATAATTACAAAAGAAAAGTATAAGTAGGTAGTACTTATATCTATTGTCGAGTACCTTTATCACAAGTCTATGGCTTAGCTTGGGGCTAGACGGCGATGTGTGGAATGTCCCTTATTATTTATTATATTTGTAGGTACCTTTAGAAATAGAATTAGTTATTTATTTAATTAAACTATGGCTTACCTGATTTGACACTATGGGTAGCCCAAAAAATATGGAGAACCAATATCACAACTACAGATCCAAACATTGAATTCAGAGTAACTTTCGTGTAAATAAACGATCCAGCATACAACATCAATGTAAATATCATGAATAATTTCGACCAGCTGCAATGTATTTTGTTGTTCTTGTATGATATTGTGAATGATTTCGATTTCGGAGAACCGCTTTCTTCCATTTTCATTTGAAGTTTGAATCCGTTTACATTTACGTGCTCATACGGAGCGTCAGTTTCAGCCATTCTGAAATCCTTGTTCTTGCCGAAAATTAGATGTTTCGCCTTTTCTTTGTAATATTATTTTCTCTTCCAAAGAGGATATTATAATCACTATACGTTTTATTCTCTTCGATCGATACGAAAACCCGGCGCGCACCGCCAGTCCGCCACTCCACTCACTTGTTGTAATTGGTATTGCCATATGAAAGGTGAAATTTATTCACAGCATTCACATTCAACAGCTCTCTGGATTCTCCAACATTTGCCCACGGATTAAAGAAATTCAGCGCCCTCCACATTCCTTGGGGATCCCCCATTTGGCTGGGAACCCACATCCCGGCCCGCAGCCGTTTGGGCATCTGGGTTCCTCTCAAAATAATTGTATCGTTACGCACATGTAAAATTACGTTACGCACATGTATTGTTACGCACATGTACAAAACGTTACGTTCATGTTAGCGTAAAGGCTATGTTCACAATAAAACAATAATCCATAGTAAATTTATTTATTTTTTATGTAACTTAAGTAAAGTAAGTATCTAAGTAAGCAAATATGAAACATTGAATTTGTCACTTTTGGAACTTTTTCTTCAATTTTGTAGCACTTTTTAGATTGTAAACTGTTAACAACACTGCTTTTTGTCTTCGTTACTTGTAAACCTTCTCATTTTTTTTTGGAAGTCGGTTAAAAATATTAACTACACATACATTTTGAGTCTGTCCGATAGTTACATGCACATAACAACATGCACGTAACGCACTTTGTGAACTAACCTTTAGACACTCGTTACGTGCATGTTTGTTACGTGCATGTAAAATCACCTTAAATTTTACCGTGGGGTCCAAACAAGTTAATTGATTTAGAAGGTAATTGCGTCATTTCGTAGATATTTCTGTTATAATTGCAAATATTAATTCAAAAAACAGAAACTACTTACTTTTATCCAGCAAATCGATCCGTTACGTGCATGTAAAATATAAACAACACCGACGACGACTTGCTTATTGACCATTTTTTTTTGACACTGCTTTCAATATGACGAACTTCACGACATGCAATGCGTTATAGAATGTTGTCAGAGCAAATTAATCAATAGAGTTGGTAGTATTTTTTATTTTAAATGTACGAATTGAGTGGATTATTCAAGACCGTTACGTGCATGAAAAAATCGAAGACAAAGTTAAATCGTAAAACATCAAGATAAATAAATAAGCTAAATGCAATTCGAAAACAAGAAATAAAAGATAATTATCTTTATGACAGCTGTTTTGTATAAACTGTCTCAAGATAAATATATTATAGGTTTAATTTTATTTTTTGTCGCACGAGTCTTATGGAGGACATGCTTTTTTTGTAAGGAAACTAAAAAAGTGTTCTACATTTCACTGTTACAGAACCTAATTTATACGCTTTTCCACACATTTTTAATGCTCATCGGATAGGAAATACTCTAAACTGTTGTTCACTGTATTTTTTTTATTCAAATGAACTATATTTTTGCGGTATTTAACGATTTAATGCTTAGGACAAGATTTTTTTTTCAAATATACAATTATTTTGAGAGGAACCCATCTCCATTTGTCGCATGGCTTTAAGGCTACAATCATCCCTTGGTGCTGGGATGTGGGAGATCGTGTCTTTCAGTGCTTTCAGCCATGGAGCGCTCCATCAACCAGCCGCGGTTTCCCGCCAAACATGGGCCTGAATCTTGATGGTGACAGCTCTGGGCGATCCAGGGCCAGTGCCTCATGAAGGACGGCCTTCTGAATATTTGTGCGGTCCTCCTCCTTCAAACACCCGTCGGGAACCAACATAATCGCCATCTTTAGTGGATTAGGACTTGCAACGACCTCCAAGTTATTCCTCTTTGGTCTTTTGCAGTCCTGAGGCGCTGGCATGGCGATGGGTCGTTTCCCGACGGGGTTCTGGGAGGAGGCCATTGTTTGCTACCCTGAGCGGTTTGCGGCTGTTGTTGTCTCCGCTGTCTATTTGGGCGCCTCCGCCTGCGCCGGTTTAGGTTTTCCGCTGCGGAGCACCCGGCGCTAACCGTTGGTGCTGCGCGGTTGGTAGTTTCCCCGTTAATCTTTTCCATTTCTAACCGACTTCAAATAAGGAGGAGGTTCTCAATTTGGTTGTACGTATATTCCTTCTATCTTCTTTCTTTCACGTCGTCTCTTCGACGTTCGTCTTTGTTAAGCATGGCTTTTGTTTTTTGATTTTGTGACTTTCTATTCCAAAAGGGCAAATATTTTTTTTTGAATTATTGACATATGCTCCTATACAACTATAGAGTTTCCACTTTTTTATAATACAAACTCTTTCTTTATGTAGGTACGGCCTGAAAAATGTTGGGAGGATCCTGATTGTATCTCAATGCCTGAAACCTGTGGATAAAATGATAGAAGACAAAAATTTCAATTTGAAGTAAATTCCTAAGTTCATAGGGATGTAACTTCTCCCTGAGACAACTCTTTCAATATTTTTCTTCGCAAAAATCATTTTCTTGAGGGTACGCTTTCTCTACGCACAGTAAAATTTTCAAAATCCTAGCATCAAAATTGGGGAGGCCATTTTCTGAAAATATTTACGTAAACTGTTAAAAATGAAATTCCTAATGTGTTGTTCAATTTTTTCAAAGATAATTGTAGATGGCGGGCGTGATCGTAGCTTGAAGCTTGTTTCCATTTCCTTGTTAAAGAATTATTTAATTATCCTGTTGGGTGGTGATTATGTTTTTGATAATAATAATGTACTCTAATCATACAACTTCGAATGTTAAAATTTTCCCTAAGATTCGGTAAAAAAGTAATAGGTAGCAACATTGGCATCTTCGCTGCTGGGACGTGATTGGTCCATGTAAATTTACCACAGATAACTCAAGTCACTTCACTGCGAAGCTTCACTGCCAATGTTTCGTTCAGAAACTGAGGTTTAGCAAATGTTTTCTATGCTACCAGCGCCCTGCGGTTTCACCCGCGTAAGTATCGATCCTGTGGGAAAATCGGGATAAATAGTAGCATAGTATGATAATCCAGATCTCCAGCTATTTACACCAATACGAACTATCTACTAAGTTTCTTCGCAATCGGTTCAGTAGTTTTTGCGTAAAAAAGTAACAAACATTCACACAAACACACCAACTTTCACATTTCTATTATTAGTAGGTTTTTTACTATGTCAATATCAGTGGTTAATAGAGTCACATGAGTAAATATTCTTTAATCATGTGCTCATAGCATGTGCTAGAGTTAGGCTGGGAGTTCGAAGTTGTTCAGAAGGATTATTACTATGGATTATTATAAGATTATTCACCAACTTGCGCCATCTATTGATCTAATTGGAACTAATCTTATTTTCCAAGAAGCTCTTAGAAGCTCCTTGTTTTATTAAATAGACGCTATCGAAGGAGTTCTAGGTGATAATTAGGTACTTGACCTCATGGACTTAAAACATAAGTACTTAGGATTTCTACGTCCATGCTTGACCTATCGTTATTACCCAACTCCGTGTTATCACTACATCACTATCATCATCACTTCATCACTACGTATAGGTAGTCTTAGTTACTCATGTGTAGGTAGTATAAAACAAAGGCTTTTTCTGTCCCTATTTCCCTTTGACTGCTTAAATCTTTAAAACTACGCAACGGATTTTGATGGGGTTTTTTTAATAGATAGAGTGATTCAAGAGGAAGGTTTTTAAGTATAATACATGCATAATATAGCCGTGCGAAGCCGGGGCGGGTCGCTAGTATAGTATATAAAACAAAGTCGGTTTCTCTGTCCCTATATCCCTTTGTATGCTTAAAAAAACTATGCAACGGATTTTGATACGGTTTTTTTTAATAGATAGAGTGATTCAAGAGGAAGGTTAATATGTACTCGTATAATATAGCCGTGTTACCTATAAACCTACGTTATGGTCTGCATGCCTGCTGCACTATTTGTTTCCAATACCACCAGCCACTAATACGAAATACGAACCAGTAAATCAACGTTACGACTCCGTGGAAAATAAATATGGCCAGTAACACATAGCAGTACGATGCCGCAGGCACGGCATCGTGACTTACGCGGATGAAACCGCAGGCCGCTATTTAATTCATCAATAACTTAACACAACGTTTCGCCTTTGTTAACCTACCGTTTACATCATGATTAACCTTGACTGGCTGTTTCTACCACCAACAGAGGAAAGCAAAGTGGATCAATCAGTTTCCATAACAACCTTTCCATAAACATACGTCAACCAAACAGCGTCAGAAATAGCTTTTGCCAGATTTTTTAATAGCTGTTCGGAAGTTGCTGTTAAAATGGATGGTGGCGATGGAAATGCTCGGGTATTTGACTCTCTTGTTGGATTCCTTCATGGTCCAGTGTGGAATGTGCCGCTTCAAACATTTATTGAAGAGAAATCTTTGCGTGAGTTGCTATTATGTTTTTGTAAGGAGAAAGAAGGAAATGCACCATTGCATTTTAGGCACAATTATTAATAATGCACCTACACAACTTATATCATATGATTAAACAAGGAACCTTGCGATTGATGAATAAATTCAAATTAAATTGTTTTTTAACAAAGCTGTGCAATTGTGTGAGCTGTGTGTACGGTCGGAGTCAAAATTGCAGACCCACCGTAGAGTTTAAAAATGACTATTATTGGAATTAGGTACATTCCTACCTATTTATTGTAATAGTATCCAATAAATTAATGAGTTTAAACTTTAACTCGAGCAAGATCTTAGAATCTTGCTTGAGTTGAAAACATTCTAAAAATAGCAGTTTTGTAGCTCTACGGTGGGTCTACAATTCTGACTCCGACGTACCTACTTGCCTAATAAGTAGGTACCTATCTAAAAATGTTTTTTATATCGATGTAGTTTGGAATCAAGAATAAATCACTCTTTTCGCGATTTGTAAAGTTTCGTTTTGTAAAGTAAATCGATGCTATAAAAACATTCTTCGAAAAATGCCACTTTTCTCGGTAGTTAACTGTAGTCTGTACCAAATTAAAAAAATTTAATTAAATAAAATAGATAAAATTTGTGATTTTTTACTATGGGAAGATTTCCTCGTGTGAACGTTTTCTCGTGGCTGCAGCAGTTCTAGGACTTGCCGTTATTGAACCACTCAAAGGGGGGAGGTTTGTCTATAAAATATACCATTGCATACTAGGTAAGTATTGTTAATGGTAATATCTACCTTAAGTATTTTCACTTTTATAGCATTTGAACCAACTGACGATGGAGAAGTTGTCGACAGACAAGAATACAAGAAAGTTCATGATGAGTATCGGAACCTGGTGAGTTGAATTAAACATTTCAAATTCAAATTCAGTACCTACCTACTAATATTCTAAAGAGGGAAGATCATTGGTTTTTTGTTTGTAACGAATAGGCTCCGAAACTACTGGACCGATTTTGATGAAACTTATTACGAGAATACATTGATTCATTGGGAGTGTTCTAAGCTACTTTTATCCCGATATTCCCACGGAATCAGGAGTTACGCGAGTAAAACGATGGACCGCTGCTAGAAATAGAATACTTAATTTTAAAATGGTGTTCATAATAACGAGTTTATATATCTATCTCCTTGTTTTGTCCAGGTGGATGTAATGCTCGGTTCATTCATGGACGACATAGGTATAACAGCAGATCAGTTTGAAGCCGCTTGCAAGCTGTCAGCGAGAGACCTGGCCGGTCTACCAGCTCACTTCCACAGGAGGCTGTTCGAACAGATTTGGGCAGCCAACGATTACGATATGTTCGTTAAAATGATGACGCATAAGAATGTGGAACTGCAGTTACAGGTGGGATACAACATGCCTATTATAAATGAAGTTACTTGGCAATCCATTGTATGGAAGTTTGCGAACGGTGGAAGGGGAGCAGAGAGGCTTGCCCTGCGGTGGGACACAATACAGGCTCTCACTACATAGTATATAAAACAAAGTCGCTTCTCGCTGTCTGTCTGTCCCTTAGTTTGCTTAGATCTTTAAAACTACGTCATTAGATTTTTATATTTTGTCAAAATCGGGGACATATCTCTTGTAATTTACGATATAGCCCTAACGGCCCATGTAAAAACAGAGTAGTAAGTACTTATTTTGTGAGATTATATTATTTATGGCAATAAATGATTGCTAATCTTTTTCCTCAGGCACTAGAATTAATCGAAAGGCGATATGGTGCGATGCCTAACTTGTTCTCCAACGATCCTGAAGACACGGCTTCTCCTCGAAGCGATGAGAGCGACGACTGGCCTGACTGCGACGATGTTATGAACGAAATTAAAAAGTAAGAACATTAAATAATTTATACTTACGTAAGTACCTACATAAGTTTAAGCCCCGTAAAACTAAACTAAGTACCTAACCTATCTACCTACTCAAAAACTTATATGGACAAGAAAGTGATCATAAATGGGTTCTTTTTTTACCTTTTGAAGTTCGGAACCTTAAAAATTAAGTAAGCTGTATGTATCAGAGACGCAGCCAATATAATTTTGACGAGTGTAGCTAAATTTAGCTAATCCAACCTCTTTGTTAATCACGTTAAAAAAAATTGTATCTATGATACATCCGTTTAAAGAACCAAAGTTTCGGAACTGATTTCGTACGAGGCTTTTATTTTGCTTGTATCTACCATAATGCACAGATTACAACTAGAAGAAGATTCACAAGAGAAAGAGGAAGTAGGAAGTGTACCACCGGAAGTAGTGGCTGAGAAGAAGACTCTTCTATCTAAACTACAGAGCTTCGAAAAGAAGGATGAGGTCGCAAAGATCAATATTATTGATACAAAGGCCGAAGTGCAGAAGACTCCAGTGAAAGAACCACCGAAACCACTACCAAGGAAGATTGAGGTTAGTTTTTGAAGGCCTTTGTAGAAAATACATTGTGGCGGAAAAAAAATCCCTAGGTATATATTATTTAACCCCTATGTCATAGGGGTGAGAAATGATAAAAAAATGGCTACACTTATCTTATTTATTTTTCAATTAAACTGGTTGATAAGTATATCAACGCACAACCACTGTAATTTCCTTATGGCGTACGCACCATAATAAATGGGAATAATATGGGATGGGGAATAAATACTAAGACGTGGGCATCCTCTCAGAAAGGATTTCGGAAAACTCCTTTGCGGACAAACATAAACTTTCAAATTTTTGAACAGAATTTCTTTGTTTTTAAGTATGAAAGTAGGGATGGGTTTATGAATGAAGAAAAAAAATAGACTGGCCCTTCCTTAGGGAGTTTCTATTGTCTTTGGTATTAATTTACCTATCCTTTGATTATGGTTTTTACCTTCAGGTTCAGGCGCTAGGTGAATTTGTACAGGTGAGCCTTACTTAAATACTTTTTCTAGGTAAGCGAGGAAGAAGTAAAAGCGCGTCAAGAATATCTGAAACAACAACGAGATAAACTTCTGGCGTTGAAAAAACAGGTCCGTGAGAAACGGCTTGGTGCTGCAGAAGCCGACAATGGTGATGCAGGTAACTTAACGAATTGGTAGCTATTATGGGTCACATAATGTTGCAATAGAAAAACGACGCTTACGCGGCATCAACCATGACGTTATAAAGTGCGTGTAAGATAAGTATGCGCGCGGTCAAAATCGGAACGTCTCATCATTCGTCATATCGATTAGTTTCGTTGTTTGGACCGCGCGCATTCTTTTCTGAGGCACTATATAACGCCTTAACACCGCGCTAAACGCTTTTTGTTTGACGAAGTATTGGAACGAAATTTGTTTTTACAAATAGCATGATTCTACAGCTTATTAATTATTATTGGTTAAAGTATCTGCTGTCTTAGACGCAGTTTTGAATTGCTGGTAGCTGAGGCCAGTCCGTCCAGTCTTAGGCTGCCTCTTCACAGAAGCAACATAAAAACTCTGCGTTTCCGCATGTTCCACAATGTATGTGGAACCGATTTCGCTAATTCTATTTTTGATGTAGGTATCTATTTGTTATTGTCAGGTTTTTATGAAAAAAATTTAGAAAGATGCTCATAAAAAATAACGCGGGTGAGACCGCGGGGTGCAGCTAGTAAAGACATAAAAATGACAGAAGATATCCGCAACTGACTAGAACAAGATATAGGGTTTTCGACGGTTAAATAGAGTCATATCTCTCAAGATAATGAGGTAGTTAGGTTAGGTATGACATTTTTTATTTCGACCTGGGCCCTCTTATCCTAAGTATTTTCTTCCAGTATCATTATGTTGCTTTTGTCATACAGCTGGCGGTGAAGGGTCCTTCAAAGCGCCGAGGCCTCGTTCAGCTCGCGTAGCCCAAGCAGCCATGTCAGGTATAACTCTACCACCGCCTCCTGACGCCATGAACGTCCGCCGAGCACTCGCCTCCAAGTTGAAGACTGAAGTCGTTGATACAAGCGTTTAATTATACTATAGCTAGTACTAGCTGTTGCCCTCAACTGAAACCTTCCTCTTGAATCACTCTATTAAAAAAACCGCATCAAAATCCGTTTCGTAGTTAGATCTAAGCATACATAGGGACAGACAGCGGGAAGCGAATTTGTTTTAAACAATGTAGTGATTGGATGGAATGCAAAATCGGGTTATACTAGGTGATGATTATATAGAATGCAACTTGATCGGGGCTCTGAAATTAGGCGAAAGACGCTGGGCAACATCAAAAGCACACCTAACCTCTAAGATTGTACCTAATAGTTCCTGCGCTAGAAGCTAATTTCAGAGCCGCCATTAAGTTTACATATATTCTGTGACTTTACCTATATAAAAACTGAAGAAATTGTATGCACGTCTTATCTGTAACTCTGCATATACCTACCTTTTTTCAACCAATCAGCGTTTGTAGAGGGCGCCAGTTTATGTATCACATAAAAATGTATTTAATCATGCAGCCTTGTTTATATCCTATAATGTAAGTATGAACTTTATTGAAGGCAGCTATATACTTAGTTAATATAGGTACTTAAAGACAGACCTACTGTCTCTTTTAATAATAATATGTGTGAATAGTTTTCACGCTTCTTACCGTTAAAATTAATAACCCTATCTTGCTTCAGTCCAGTGCCGGATATTATTTCGCGGACGTACCTACCGTATGATATGATATAATTATAGGTAGCATGCGCCCCGCGCCCGCCCGCCGCCTTGTGCTTTTGTAGGTACGCCCATACTACAGTTAGCACTTGCACTGTAAGCGGTTCGTCCAATTCGGAATCTTCATAAAGTCATAAAAATGACAGAAAACATATCCGCAACTGTAAGATAGAGTTTTAATTTCGACGGTTAGAAGAGTTATGTCATATCTTTCAAGATAATGAGGTTAAGACATTTTTGATATTAGAAGGACCTCTGTGGTCCGATAGTTCGGCGACGCAGATAATTACAGGTTCGATTCTTCCGGGAAACAAATATTTATAAATCTAAAGATTTGTATTTGTGTCGGGGCCAGATGTTTCTCTAAGTATAAGTAAACTGGGTGCAAAAATATTTACTCCGTCATGGTTTTGGTGAGGAGCCTCCGGCACTAACCATCTTCATCTCCAAAGAGTCTCTTGCGATACTCTCCCTTCCCCAAGAATAAATAAATAAATAATGATTTATTCAGTAAATAGTTACAATATTCAGTTACAGTTGTCTGAACTAAGCGGTAAGCTGCGGTAAGACAATGGTTCTAATCAAATTCTTTGAACCAGCAGAAAATACAAATTAGTTTGATATCGAATTTGAAATAAAATTGAAGGTGTTTTTGGCGGTCAGTATTTAAGTATTATAACCGTTATCTAGTTGTCAGGTTCCCTAATTAGCTAGTTTCTCTAACTGGTCAATTTACCTCATTCGTCAGTATTGCGAAAGTCAATAGATCAGTTTCCTTTCTTGTCAGTTTCTTTAACCTATTTTCACAAGCTGTTTTTAGCTTCACCTGTCCCGATGCTTTGTCATCAAATCTTGTTTCCGGTTAAAGGTGGACGCAGATTGATCAGGGCCGAAAGAATCGAATTTTTGCAATCCACGAGAAAAGGTACCTTATAGTAATAGAGATAAAGTACCTACCTACATTTATTGCGTTTACCTTGAGTCACACTACCTTGTGTCACACTGTTACTCAATGAGAAAAAATCCCGATAGATAACACTAGACTCAATGCAACGATGTTTTCCCAATAAGTACCTCCCTAAACCTAAACACTGATGTAACAGCACCTTACTTCCCGATGAATAATACGCTGCCTAAGTAATTAAGTTTGAGGCTAGAGGACGCTGCGTGTGATGTGTGAAAATGTACAATTAATTATTTATTTATATTTATTCTAGTTGATAATCCTTTGTGTAATTTCTTGTTTCTATTAAATAATAAATTGTTGATGTCAATACGAAGTTATTCTTCTGTCCTGCCTGTGTTACTAACTAGTAGAGCTCTGCGGTATATCTTAGATTCAAACTAGACTAAACTATGTTCATATTCTGGTTCAATTTATCGTTAGTATACCAAGTTTTAATCAAAATCGGTTCAATGGTTTAATAGCATTACAGACATCTTTTTAATAATGCCTTTTATTGCAATTTTCTTCCCGATCAATATTTTTATTTTAATTAATTATAGCCTTTACTTTCTGATAATGTAGCTATCTAATTTCTATTTTTAGAAATCAGTCCAGTAGTTTTGGAGCTTGTTACAAACATCTTTCCTCTTAATAATATTACTAGCTGAGCCCCGCGGTTTCACCCGCATAAGTCCCGATGCCGTGGGAATATCAAAATAAAATGTAGCCTATAGCCTTCCTCGATATATGGACTATCCAACACAAAAATATTTTTTCAATTCGAACATGTTCAAGATTAGCGCGTTCAAACAAACAAACTCTTCAGCTTTATATTAAGTATAGATTATAGATAAGTGTAGTGATCTATTTGAGAGATCATTCAGTAATGTTTTCACTCTAATAAATGCATGAGTTAATACATCTAATCCAGCAAGACCCATCTTAATTCAGTTGAAAACATTCTAATAATAGTAATTTTGGAGTTCTACAGAGAGTCTGCACTTCTGTTGCCATATCTACACTATAAAAATTAATCGCTGAATGTGCTGTTATGCTCAAATCTCGAGAACAGCTAAACCGATTTCGCTAATTATTTTTTGTTGTGTTTGTTATTGTCCCAGTAACAGTAAAAGATTGTGTAGAAAATTATTACGCGGGTGAAAGCGCGGGGCGCAGCTAGTTATATTATAAATTAAACAACATAATTTCGTATTACCTTAATATTTATATTGCTTACTTAACTAGTGACAGCATTATAATAAGCTTATTATACACATCTTGCCAATAGGTAAATCTATTTTAATTTTATTCCGTGTATAAATTAGTTTATGATGGTCATCCACCTAGACAGATAAAAAATATTCATCATACAGTCTACTTTCATCTATTCGCGTTGATTCAAGGTGGACGCACATTGATCAGAGCCGAAAGAATCGTTTTTTTGCCGTGCACGGGAAAAGGTACCCTATATTAATAGAGATAAGGTACATTTATATTTCAGAGTCGGCCGCCTCTGACGATGCGGTCGACTCTGATGACGTCATCGGAAATATAAATGTATCTTATCTCTATTATTATAAGGTATCTTTTACCGTGGACGGCAAAAATTCGATTCGTTCGGCTCTGATCAATCTGCGTTCACCTTTATGGTCAAAATCAATAACCTATCAATCAACAGACGGCCTCTGTGGCGCATCGGGCGAACACCCGCCTGCGTCGCAGAAGGTAGCAGGTTCTATTCCCGCCTCAAACACGTATTTATTCATACAGATATTCGTTTGGGCATTTGTATGTTTGAGTATATATTTACAAAAGTATTTATGTATTCTATCCGTTGTCTGACCACCCATAACACAAGCCTAGTTGCTTAGCTTGACGCTGTGTGAAATATTCTTCAATATTTATTTGTTATTTTAACAAAAGTTTGAACTGGCATTTTTTGTTTTGCTAAAGGTGTCAGAAAAATGGCATTTTTAACCCTAGGTCGTTGATGGATAGATTATCGATTTTGACCGTTATAAGGGGAAAGTTTTAGGGTATTTCAAGGAATATATGTATCGTAAAAATCTAATTGACAGCTCGATGCTTTTATCAATATTACATTATACACGTGGATTTTGGCAGATTTCAAAATAAAATTATTACAAAGTTATTATTATTTACAATAAATTCTGACATTAATTCCACGTTTTGTATAATTATATTATGTGAATTTACTTTCGCCTCGCGTTTACTGTGCACATAAATATTTTGATTACTTTCAATTCGGTACTTGACACTTGTATCGATAAAATATGGAAATGGTAGCTAATAGGTTAACAATAACTCTAATTTTTTGCATTAAAAAATGTCGCAAATGTTTCATTAAAAAAAAATTCGTTGTTTTAGGACTTTAATTACGACCAACAAACTAATGAAAGAATTTTTATTGGTTCGTCGGAAAAATCTGACACGACCAACTGGTGGTGCCGAATGAAACTGTGTTGATTACAAGATACAAAACGCGACGGCCACGAGTGTGATGTCAATATAAAACGTCCATGGAGTAAGTCTTCAACTAGGGCTTATGACGTCTTCAACTGTTTTCACCATTAAGATATGCGACCATTAAAATTTATGATGAAAAAAAAGCATGTTTATTACTAATTAAGGTTGTTTCGAACCAAAGGTGTGTATCAAATATTCTGTCAACAAAAAGGGGGTGAAAATTCAAATTACTAAATTAGACCCAAACAGGGCAAGCTAAATAAAACCGTTTAAAAAGATAATTGTAAGAGGTAACCAATTTGAAGAAATAAACATTTGCGACTTTTAAAATACTGGAAAACTGTCAAGAAGCCAATTGGAGCGTCAGTGTGACCATCATATTCAGAAGGATAAGATGAATCAGTGGTTATAGAGATCAATATTTCCCTTTCAGATACAATTTGATATGTATTCACGGAACTTCTACAACGGTTAGGTGATAAAATTGTGAAGTACCAAGTTTATTTATTAATATTATTACAAACTTGTTAGATTTAATTCTACAATGCGTATCGACAAGGGTAATGTAATACAAAAGGGGTTATTCTAAACGTACAGGCGAATACTTTCAAAAACTCGAAAATTTTGATATTGTGTTTACTTGAAAATTAGCTGTTTCTTGGAGTAAAAGGTCAATAACCTTGAGGTTTTTATCTTCCGAAAACAGCTGATTTTCCAGCAAACATAACCCCAAAACTTTCGAAAAGTTCTAATTCCCAAAATTATTAAGCAAATGTTGTTCGCTTCGACGTCTAAAACAACGCCTTTCGTATTAAATTTCCCTCGGCGAAACACATTATAATAAATAAACTTAGAACACTCATGACATTTTTGACTGAAAAACGTTTTCAAATGAAAGCATTGATTGTTTTTTTTCTTCATAAATAATTAAATTGATTTGTTATTCGACTTCAAAAATAAACAGGTAAATCACACAGTGTCCCATACGTTTTTCAATCTTTGATAGCTCATACAATTTGGACGATATGACTTTGTACAAGCGTTATTACAACGAAGTAATCATTCATTCTGTAAACATAGGTCGCGATCGTGTTATAACTAATATACTGACGGACACAACTGCATCAAAGTTCGGGATTACTTTCAAATTAATATGTTAAAAAGTATGCAAACTATTCATACAAATTCAAATTGAATTGTACCGAAACTGTTATTATAAGTTAAAAATCATAGTACAAGACGACTTTGAAATAATTACATTTATTTTATGCAGTTTATGTGTCCGTCAGTGTAGTTTTTTTTTTATAATTTACCCGGCGGCGTTTTGAAAGGGTTTCACATATCATAGTCACGATGATTAAATATTAAAAATTATTTAAAACGCGATCGAGACCAGTGTTTTTAGATTTTTATGTATTATCGAGTAAAAATGAGTTTAAAATAAGTACGTTCTATTTAGAATATCCTCTTTTCTTCCACCAGAGTTTCCGGTTTACGTATACGTTGGAACAGTATTTCTTTCTAATGCTTCCTCTACACGACGACAGATGTCAGTTGCTGACGAATCTGTCGACATGTAGAGGCTGCTTAAAGGAAATTATGCTAGACGCTAGTACAAAGTTAAGTCGGACAGTTTGTGTGAACCGATAAAAAAAGACAAGAACACATTTATCGATAATTTGTATTCTTAAGATTGGAAGATTGAAATAAACGCGATAATGTGACCATTTTACTGCTAATATAACAACTCAATGTTGCAAGCGTTCAATAAATTCATGTATTCATGCAATGTATAATACAAAAAAAATCTAATTATTATTTACAAAAAATACGTTTGATAAAACTAACGGTCGCACTCAGAAACGTTTCAAACTGTAGTTAAGTAACACTTTGTCTCGCTCACTTAAGAGGAAAGGGTACCGGGGGCTTTCTCCATACCAACTATTACAAACGTAGTCGACTGTTTTCTCCCTGGATAATGACACTAGAGCAAATATTTTTGGTGCATAAAACTTATAACTGCCATGACCACGCCCCTATTTTTTGTTTTTAATTTTTAAATTTTAATTTCTATATTTAGAAAATTAATAAAACTAAAACATAGGGGCATAGTCATGGCAGTTATAGGTTTTATGGCACAAAAATATTTGTGCTAGTGTCATTATCCAGGGAGGAAACAGTCGACTACGTTTGTATGGAGAGCGCGCAGGTACCCTTTCACCTTAAGCCAGTGAAAATGTGACAAAGCATCTCATAACTAAAACATAAAAAAGATACATGATAGTTTCTGAGTGCGACCGTAAGAAAAAATAAAATAATATGGTTCTTAATTAGATACTTTTATCACATACACATTACTTTTGCAATATAAAAGCTACAATCATAAACGAAAAAATAGGAAACTTTGTTGAAAGTATAGATACGTAATACTGATGTAAAATTTTACACGTAAATTTTCGAGTTTTGTATCGCCTAATTACTGGGTTAGGTGGTAACTCATCAATAATTATTTAGTTAGTCAAATATGGAATCACAAAAAAGTGTCAAGTTACGGGAACGTGAGTGAGCGTTATTGACAAGGTAACCATAGCAACGTATTATAGTTGCTATGGTTACCATCAATGTTTTCTTAAGACTTATCACGTAAACATATCGTCCGTAAACCGACCTTACAGACAAATAGTATTTGAAATACGTTTCAGTTTATTAGTAAGACAGATACGGATCTTAATGAACGTTGCTAAAAAAGGAACTAATTAATTTACAAATAAGGTTCATATTCGATTAGTGACTAGCACCCTATCACCGTTCATAAAGATCCTTCTCACAGTGTAAGTTTTTAGGTGCATGATCTTATTGCATAAGGTTCTAACCTAATCAACAGACTTAAGGTGAAAGGGTACCTGCGCGCTCTCCATACAAACGTAGTCGACTGTTTCCTCCCTAGATAATGACACTAGCACAAATATTTTTTTGCCATAAAACCTATAACTGCCATGACTATGCCCCTATGTTTTGGTTTTTTTCATTTTCTAATTACCAGAGAAATAAAAAAATAAAAAATTATAAAATTAAAAAAATCAAAAAATAGGGGTATGGTCATGGCAATTATAAGTTTTATGCACCAAAAATATTTGCTCTAATTTCATTATCCAGGGAGAAAACAGTCGACTACGTTTGTAATAGTTTGTATGGAAAGAGCCTCCGGTACCCTTTCCTCTTAATTTCATTTGTATAATGCATGAATAATGAAATACCAAAGACGAGTTACCACCAATCCCTTTAAAACTACGTGAATTAAATTTTCAAATCCATTTTATACCGCTAAAATTCAATAGTTAATATAATAAAATTACATTTATTCGATGTAATTTAATTTGTAAAACACATGCCTATTAACAAATATACATTTTAACAACAATTAATTCAAAATACATATTATTTTATTTAACCTAATCAATTACTTTTCTTATTTACTTAAGGTTTTCACCAC
Organism: Idaea aversata; assembly: GCA_907269075.1. Lineage (NCBI taxonomy): Eukaryota > Metazoa > Arthropoda > Insecta > Lepidoptera > Geometridae > Idaea > Idaea aversata. The sequence continues at coordinate 7,431,799 of OU026100.1, forward strand.
ACAGAGAGCGACCAACCCAACCCAAAAGACTTATTTTGAAATTCCAGGTCAATACATTTTTCCGACCCATAATTCCCCGAATCGATTCCAGAAAATTTAAAAAAAGAAAAAAAAAAGGATATTATTTGCAATAGTGACATAAAATGGATTCAAGTTCAATAGATAATAAGAAAAAATGAATTAAGAGGAAATGGTACCGGGCGCTCTCTCCATACAAACGTAGTCGACTGTTTCCTCCCTGGATAATGACACTAGAGCAAATATTTTTGTTGCATAATAGTACATTGCGATACAAGTGTGGAAAGTTGATCATTCCATAGAGGCGGTTTATGACGCGCGAGCGGAACGCGAGCGTGGCAAAAGCCGAGATGGAATGATCAATCCACACGTGTATCGTACGACGTTTTTTATCACAGTTGCGAATAAAAAAAAAGACTTGTTGAAATAATAAAAAGTTTTTAAGAATTTTAGGTTATGTTTACTATTTTTTGTTAATTACACTCCCGAAAGGCTAGGCAAAAGACTTTTAACCTATACAACCTCGTCTGACACACAATATTTTTTTAGGGTTTTTTTTCATTTGTTTTCGCGTCGGCGCGGCGGTAAAACCGGATTTTATGGTAAGGAAAAAATATATTTATGTACCTAAAGAAAAAACAAAATAAAAACAAAACTCAATTTTTAATTATTTTCAAAGACGTTATCACGTAAAATTATCGTTCGAGACTTTAGAGACAACCTTTTGAAAAGAAGAAAAAGGTAGGTACCAACAAAGAGTTTTTAGCCAGCAAGGCTTAAAAACTCTTTGATAGTACCTTTTTTCTATACATCAATTAGCTGTGAGATACGTATTTGACATATCGGGATAGCGTATTATTTTAGCACTAGTTGGATTTTTTTTATCGCACGCGTGTATAATACGTTGCATTATGAGCCTAAAAGCGGTTTACTAAGATCCACTTTATGAGCAACTGTGATAAAAAACCTATTACTGCCATAACTTTACCCCTTGCCTAGTTTTTTTTTTCATTTTCTAATTATCATAGAAATTAAGATTTAAAAAATTAAAAAACTAAACTTAGGGGCATGGTCATGGCAGATATAGGTTTTATGCAACAAAAATATTTGCTCTAGTGTCATTATCCAGGGAGGAAACAGTCGACTACGTTTGTATGGAGAGAGCGCCGGTACCCTTTCATCTTAAGTAACATGATAAATCTGGATCCCAAATGAAATTTATATTGATTTTTATCTGTACAATAATTATGATATAAATTAATAATATGAAATTTGTTATTTGTTAATTCAATTAATAAATTAAATCCTATTTCTCCTACTAATATTATAAAAAGGAATGTTTGTGTGAGTGTGTGTATATTTATCGATGAACGTTGTAATAAGTATATGTAAGTACATATACTTATTTAAGTAAATATGTCCTGATAACATTATACAGGAAAAGTATTTTTGTAGTGCACATTTTTTTCTGCTGAATATATGTCGGCAGTGGAGTACATTTACGCAAAAAAGAAAAAAAAACCAAAACTTAATGTGAAAAACTTCCTGCAATTTCTAAATTATTGGGTATCTTAGTATTGATACACACAGTGACGCGTAGGTACCTACCTTCATTTAGAGCGCGCTATTAAACTCGCTGGCGCTAGTATTGTGTCAATGGACTTGGTCGTTTTGTTAGAAACACTTAAATGGTTATAGCTCTGAGAGTTTTTGAGAAAAAAACAATATTTTTTATTATAATGTGCTTAAAACATACCGAAATTTGTGCGCTACATAAATACTTTTCCTGTAGAGTACTTTTTAGGGTTCCGTACGATAAAAACGGGACCCTTTTACTAAGACTCCAATGTCCGTCTGTCTGTCACCAGGCTGTATCTCATGAACCGTGATAGCTAGACAGTTGACATTTTAACTGATGGTGTTTTTCAGTTGCTGCTACAACGATATATTACATTAATAACAAAATATAAAGGTACGGAACCTTTTGTGCGCAAGAAAGACTCGCACTTTTTTATCTCGATATTTTACTAGAATCGGTACTTACGCGGGAAAATCAGCGAGGCTTAGCTACACCCCACCCTAACTCCTAGCTAAATAAAAAGAAGCTTATACTAAACTGTAAATTCAAAAAAGTTATACTCTTTACATACATATTATGTTTTGATGTGCTAATTTGATACCTTAGCTGCCAATAATTCCTAGGATTCAGGATCCAGATAAACATGCACACAAATATATATACAGACAAACATATCCACAACCAAAACTATACTCTCAACAAACGTCGAGCTTTAGAGAGATTAATTAATATAAACAAGAGTGTAAAGCTCGTTCAAACAGCGCGTCAATCTGTAACATCAACTCTCAAAGTCTTACATAGTTGGATAACGCACATCGTAAACAGCTGGGTCTAGAAAATTGACATCTTAAATAGCAAAACAACGTTTGCCGGGACAGCTAGTCTCTATATATATAAAATTCTCGTGTCACGGGGTTCGAACTTGAACTCCTCCGAAACGGCTTGGCCGATTCTCATGAAATTTTGTGAGCATATTCAGTAGGTCTGAGAATCGGCCAACATCTATTTTTTTTTTGTTGTAAATATCAAAACAACGTTTGCCGGGACAGCTAGTATACATATAAAATGTTTTGTCCTGACTGACTGACGGATCAATGCATAACCTAAACCGCTGATCGTAGAGACCTGAAACTTGAAGGGTGTGTTCTTTGATGTAGGCATCCGATAAGAAAGGATTTTCCGAATTCTACCCCTTAGGGTAAAAAAGGAGGAGGGCAAAGTTTGTATAGGATAATGTGATTCCTTGGTCCATTTTCGACTTCTACGCGGCGTTTGACCACTATCACATCTGCCTGATGGTAGATGACGATGCGGCCTAAGATATAACACGCTTTCCTAGAAGATACCTATTCACCCGCGACTTTGAAGACCCCCAAATTGTACACGCCAGGGAAGACAGACGCAGGCAACCGATTCCTCTCCCTTGCAGTACGAATAAGGAAGTCGCTGGCAAAAGCTATTAAGTTATATAAGACTACGTATGCACTGCGCGGTTTGTTCGGATGCGGTCAGATGTGCAGCTGCAGTATGCGGTTGCAATTGCGGCTAGTCGTAATGTCACAGAATACTCTAAGTATAAGTTTAAAAACAGCTTGGTGCGTATAGGAATCGTCCGGCTATCAGCGGTCGGACGGCAGCCGCATCGCAGAGCGTCTAGAAACGATTTTCTCTTAAATATTTTTCGTTGCGTCAACTGGACGACTGACTGCAACTGGCCGAACCGCATAGTGCGTACGAAGTGTAAGAAAGGATTTGCGGAACAATTATACTGAAACAATGACATAGATGTTTGCTTTCTAGATTATGCGAGTTAGCGAGTCTAGCTTAGCGAACGGTTTGCGGTTGTGTTTACACCACAAAATCCTTTAAGAAAATCGCCATTTCGACCTAAGCGAAAGGTGTAATAGTGGGAGAGAATGTGTGGTCTCCTGATTGGCACTAAGGCTGATGTTTTTAGATTGACGCGTTGTTCGAACATGTACTGGACACTTTAGGAGATAAATCAATATAAACAGTTTTTAGAGATATCAATCAATATAATTTTCCTAAGATAAAGTAACAAAATAATTTACACTACAATTCCAAAAATATTGCTAATTTACATTTAAATATACTACATTATCCAACCGATCTAAGATCGCTAATTTCTCAGGTAAATTATGGATTTAAATAATAAATTAAACATTCAATCTCTAAAAAGCTCAACTCCTTTAAGGAATGCAATTAATGTTGTGCAGTTAGACAATTATTATACAAGTCCTGATGAATAATCACACTACTTTTTTAAGGTAATGTGATACATGTGTAGCGGGAAATAAAAAAGTATAGCAATTGCGAATTTAAGGGTTATAATACACTGATCGATTAAGTTGAGGGGGGGGGGACTGTATAAATCATCTGGGTTAGATGTAAAAGATCAATATTATTATTATACACTGACCTCCAAATATTGTATTAAATCTATGGTTCCATTCATAGATTGCTTCCTAATAGATGCTGCACATGAAACAATAGATGCGCGAAATAGTTGCTTTTAGTTAAAAATCGTAACTCGTACGTGTTTCGAAAGTCACCGACTTGATCGACACTTATGTGGCTGTTCGCGTTACTTTAAAATTATGTTAAGCATGATAAAATAACGAGACCCATCATGACTGTGTTGGCATCACATACATAATTTTTTGTTCTCAAAGAGCAGAGGGGAATGAATCTATTAGAATTTGACACGGATTACAAAGTCACCGTGGTACTGGAATGGACAAGACCAGTCTTTAAGTGAGCGATAACGCCCCCTTCTGGGCGCTGCAGGCCTAAAGGAGGGCGGTAAGAGACCGGGACGCTAAAAATAATTTATTATCAAAATGGGCAGGTAGTAAGTTTGGGAACCCCTGGAGTAGACGATCACTTTTTAATAGGTTACTAGCATATTATGATAGCATTACAACATGGCGGGGCGCGGCGTCACTGTCACTATTATAACAAACTTTGTTTAGTACATAAGTCAATTGTTGTTGGCCAAATAAAATCTAATTATTTATCTACATCAGTGTCGACCAAGTGTATGACTCGTTAAAATACGAACGAGGTCAATACGATTTTTAAACTGCAGCAAGTACGTGTTGCACGCATCTGTTGTTCTAAATGCGGTATCTATTAGGGATAATCTGTGGTTCCATACAAGAAAAGGGGACCTTTATAAAATCATTTCCATTAGTCCTATATTTAAGTTTCTTGTTTTAGTTTGTATTTTATATGTAATGATTTCTTGTTTGTTTTATTTTTATGACACAATTCAGTGTTTTATCTATTTATCTGTCTGTTTGTTTTTGAAGTGAAAACTTCTTATGGCGCGTTGGGCACTTTTGTGGGTGAGCATTTTCAGCCGTTCTCGCGACAGACAACAGATTTTCTCGCGACAGATGAGATTTTACCCAGATATACAGTTTTTAAATTTGGCTGTGAGTGTATTAAGACGTACATATGGTATTTTTAACGGACGACTATTGACGGACGACAAATGTCGGACGACTATTTGTCGGACGACTATTGACGGACGACTATTTGTCGGACGACTATTGACGGACGACTATTTGTCGGACGACTATTGACGGACGACAAATGTCGGACGACTATTTGTCGGACTTTTTTTTTTCATCTAAAACTCTTTTTGCGTATGTTCTCGCGACAGATGAGATTTTACACAGATATACAGTTTTCACTTCTGCCTGTTTTATTTCCCGCCACACCCCCTGTCAATCGCTTCAATGCGACTTCTAAATAAAACCAAACGTATTGTATTGTGATACAGTAACACTATTGAGTAGCAATTCCACAGCACATATTGTTAACTTTAAAAAAATAACATTGGTCATACGATAAATCCAATTATCTCCCATAAATACGTACATTACCACACTTTCACATCGAGTTTGTGTTGTCTATTAAACTATTTATTTCCACTTACATTTTCTTTGTACTTTTTTTTTGATTATCTTTGACAAAAGTGACCTAACCGTTACCTTTAAACACACATCAAAACACAAATTTGTTCTACATTCTGATGCCATTTGAACCATTACAATAAGGTATGTTCATACACGAAGCTTACTCAAGACGTACACACAATGTGTCACGATTTATTTACAATGGACATTACCCAGTGACGGGTGTTTCCTTTGCCCATGGCTCTATCTTATAAAACTGCAGATAATTTTAAATGGAAACTGGTTGTTATCTTTAAGAAGCAGCTTTAGGGACTTTAAAAAATAAATAGATCGAAACATATTGAAAATTCAGAAGAAATAAAGTTTTTATTTTAAAGTGCATAAGCTTGCACTTATTTTATAAGAACAATGTATACTTATCTAAAAATTGTACCTCTACAGGATTTGAACTGGAACCTCCTGCTTACAGTGCAAACGCACAACCAACTATGCAACTCCAACTACGCCGTTGTGATATAGGTAAAATTCTGGCTATGCATTTGACTTTGTTTATTTCACAAATTGAGGTTCGGTTAGCGCACGAAGCTCGCAAGTTCAAATCACAATACGGTGCAATTTTTGGATATGTATTTTTCTTAGATAATATTTTTAGGTATCAGAAGAAATAAGTTACATTTGAGACCATCAATCAATGTTGAAGAAATAACGTCCAAATGTCACAGAAAATTGAATACAACAACCATGATCCATTTCCTTTCACCTGTGTTTCATCAACATATGCAAACATATCAAATAACTGCGATATATCTGCATATGTAACGTATACTTCATATCCGAGTAACTGACTCATATTCATTTTCTATGAAAACAAATAAGATGCGACAGCTTCTTACGCGATCTCGTATTAAAGCTCGCTGCGAATGAGGAATTTAATTCACTGATTTTTTAACTGTAGTCAAGGGAGACTACAGAAGACTTGTTTAATAAGTTTTGTTACCTATTTAGCATTCCATGTTCACTGGGGTTTGCACAGCGCAGCGAGGCGGGGCGGAGCTCTCTATATTCCTTGGAAGTAAAGGGACTACGCTAGCCGGGGTCTTTTCGCGTCTCTTTCTTCGCTACCACCCCCGCCGGCCGCGCTGCTTGATTCATCCTCTTCGTCCGAATCACCGTCGTAGTCAACCAACCCCTGTTTAGAGAAATGACAGTTAGCTTTTTGTGTCTTAAAAATTCTAGCTAAAGCGGTGAAGTAAAGCGAAATCAAAACTAACAAACTGGTGATATTGACGAAGTTAGTGAAAATATTTCCCAAATGCAAACTATTGTTATTGTTTGTTGTCAGTATACAAAGATTTTGCTTGCTCCAACTCATAGGCTGGACATAATAGCGCGCTCCATGTGTACGTATATCGTCATAGCATGTTTAGTACCCTCACGATTTCTTACCGGGAGATTTAATCGTTAATTTCAACCAATTCGGATCACAGCCTTCAAATAGACGTAAAAATTACAAAGTGACTAAGTACCTTTATTATTCTAAATGCAACATTAAAAATTTGACAAGAATAATAAGTTGAAAAGCCTCATCCAAACATATCTTAATTTCAGTTTTAAATGGATGGTACGACTATTTGAAAATATCACAGTAACAAAAGAGTCAAAAGTTATAATTATTTTTAGATTTAACAATAAATGAATGGTCATTTCAACTTTAACATCGTAAAATCTCTGTGAGCAGCAGTAAAATGATAATTTATTGCATGACATTGAAGTAAACAAAGTCGTTTTGCTTACGTAACGAGTTGAAGATATGATAAAAATAAAACAATTAAGTTGTGATGAGTAAAAGTTCATTGACCAAATATGTACACGGCTTTAGAGAAAAAAATACAGAGACATGCACATTGAGAACGTAATCCATTAGATATGTTGAATGACAGTCATCTACCAATTAAAACACACACAGATTCACAGCACACTAATCTACCAATCACACACTCGGACCAATAATCAATGTTATAATTCTCCCAATCCGCAAATCAGGTCTAAAATCCTGTACTTCCATGCAATAATAGAGCACGTTAAGTTAATGGCGGCTCTGAAATTCACAAGCGCTGCTTTCGGCTGGTAGAGATATTTTAAGTCATATTGATGTGTGGTTATAAAAGGCTGGAGACATAGAACCGCGCATCAACATAAGTGAAAATATGTGTATGCGCAGCCTAGAAGGCGGATATACGCCTAATATTTTGCTGAAACACCTTGCGCCTAACTTCAGAGCCGTCATCAAGTTGGTTGCTAAAAGTTCCTTTGTTCCTGTAATGTTTCCCCAGCAAAGCAAAGTAGGAGGGAGGGAACTAAAAGTTTACCTTATTGAGTAATCTGGGCTCGGATACCTGAACGTCAGTGTGCGTCGGTTTGGGCGACGTCGCCGTACTCAGGAGCACCCGGCTCGGACCGTTCACACTCACGCTCTCCGTGTTCGAACACACTTTCTTTTCAACTATTTTACCTGAAATTCATAATAGACCACATAATCACTATCATCGCATTCCTCCCGGGATCCGCTTAACGAAGGCGCCCTATTTGTGGGACAACTACTTTCAAAACCTTTCATGATTGATGAGGCTTACTTTTGACTTTTACGGGATTGCCGTCTGACCCAACCACAGAGAGGAAAAGTTAGCGCCAGAGCCTCGTCCGTTTCTCAGCAGGTGCACCAGCTTGCAGGTGAGGTTGACTTGGGCCCAAAGATCTTAGCGGACCCCATACACACCCACCACTAATCACTACATAGTATAAAACAAAGTCGTTTCCCGCTGTCCGTCTGTCCCTATATATGCTTAGATCTTTAAAACTACGCAACGGATTTTGATGCAGTTTTTTAATAGATAGTGATTCAAGAGTAAGTTTTTAGTATATAAAACAAAATTACCACGCGTACGAAGTCGCGGGCATCTGCTAGTTTAGTATATAAGTATTATATCCATTGTCTGGCCACCATAACACAAGCAAGGTTAGATGGCGCGACAATTAAAAAAAAACGTGTGGCACTCGGGGACTGCCGCGGTAAAGCTATTGCTATATCGAGAATAATTTCTTGTCTTAGGCCCGTATTAATAAATCGCTCTCAATATCGATCTTGAGTGCGTATCAATCGAGTGAGTCTTGAGATGTGGTCACTATCTTAAGTTAGGCGTTAATTAATAGATAAAACTCAAGTTTTAACCAAGCTGATATCGCTCCTGAGATTTGAGACTGATCTTGAGAGCGACCTTGAATGACAGTAGCGCTATTGGTCTGTTTTTACCCTATGGTAGGTAGTTTCGTCATATTTTACTGTCAACTTGTTTTTAATGTAAAAATATTTTACAAAATGTAAGATTTTACTATTAGATAATTATTCCGAGACGTTTTAAAGGTTTGGTGTAATGACTTTATTTGTTCACTGTAATGCCCTCTAACTTTAGTCATGTATGACCCGCAATCAAACTTGAGTTCACGAAACTACATCTTGAGAGCTGAGTTTGATTTATTAATACGGTATTACTCAAGTGATACGTCGCTCTTTAATCGCGTCTTAAGATAGGTTTATTAATCAGCGCAACAACTCAAGAGCAAACTTAAGATTGAAATCGATATTGAGTTCGGTTCATTAATACGGACCTTAGTAAATGTTCTTATAAAATAATAAAAAAAAAATATAAAAAAAAAAATAAAAAAAAATAAAAAAAATAGTCGTCCGACATTTGTCGTCCGTTAATAATCGTCCGTCATTTGTCGGGGGTCTTAGGTGTTTTCGTTACGGAATTTCTTGATTCTCCCCCCAAGGCCCGCGATAAAATCTATGCAATAGCTTAATAATTTAATTAAACGCTTGGGATTCTTTCACAAGATAGTAGTGATTTATGAATGAAACAGTCTGTGTTCCAATGATTTGTATGATGCTTACTATTTTTCACTAAAGAATTTGTAATAAAGATAACGTAAGGATCGCTCGTAAGTGCGTAATCGTAGTGTAGATAGAATAGAAGATAAGTTCTGTTTACTGTTATGTTTTGGGTGATTCATGCCTTATTCTAATAAGTTTGTGAGTGTGCCTAGAGTAAACTGTTTCATAATAAGGAAAATAATAAAAACAAGTTAACAGTTCTTGCCGCTGTTGGAGTTAAACCTTCATGCTGGAAATGCGACTATAATTTAGTGGAAGTCTGTTTGCTAAATACCTTTTTACACAAAAAAATACTGAAGGGATTGCGATTTAACTTGGTATGTAGATACATAACACATATCGGGACATAAGCGGGTAAAACTGCTAGGTGCAGCTAGTTTTGTTGTAATCTACACTAATATTATAAAGAGGAAAGATTTTTTTTTTGTTTGTAACGAATAGGCTCCGAAACTACTAGACCGATTCTGATAAAACTTAATATGTGGATACATTGATTAATTGGAAATAACAACTTGATGTTCCCACGGAATCGGGAGTTATGCGGGTGAAACCGCGGAGCGCTGCTAGTAAATTGTATTGGTTTGTTACCGATGGCGTCTAGCGCGTGATGTGCGTGCGGATGCGCGTGCGCCTGCGCGGCGTCGAGCGGCGCCTCATCTTCCAGCTCGTCATCATCATTGAACCACATCTCCTCTTCCTCGTCCGGCTGCCGCGCCTCCCGCCGATACCGCGTGCGTAACAGAGACGGCACTACAGCCTCGGTTACACCTACGCTCCCGCTCACTTTAAATCAAATAAGTCGACTTGTTAGAGGCATTGTAAACTATAAACAGTACAGATATAAGAGCGGTGTTGGCTTAGTGGTAAACTCCTCGACTTTCATTCCGAAGGGTGTGGGTGCAAATCCCGGCCGGCCGTGCACCGATTAACTTTTCTTAGGATAAATTTATGTGCGCTAATTGACATTTCTCCTACGGTGAAGGACAACATCGTGAAGAAACCCACGGCTTAGTTGGCTCCAGAAGTATTGACAAGTTCTTTCTTCTGGACATAGTTAGTCGACCATCTGTCAACTTAGTCAAGCTGAGAGGGTAGTAGGTGCTGGGCAAGCCTACACCATCCTCACGCAAAAAGGACCCAATTAAAAAGGTGTAATTGCGGAAAACAGCCCGTATACCAGTACCAGTACTGATATTTCAACTGATGCAGCTTTGATTTGTTTGGCTGTAATGCCGAAGACGCACGAACACAAATCAAAGTTGCATGTCTACTAGAAATCAAGAGATAATAGAGATAAATGATGTCATTTAGAAAGACAATTTCACAAAAAACTAAAGCTAATGGCAATAGTTCAAATTACATACCTCTGTCCCTCTCTTTAAGTTTGTCTTGATGTTGGTCATACCGTGTTTTTAACGCTTTAAAAGTCTGCACATACTCAACATCTTCTAGGATTTTCCCATAGTTTTCGACGACATGCGAACATAGAGACTTGATATCTTCCAGCTTAATGAACTCAAATAATTCTAATATAGCCGAATCTAGTAGATTATACCTGAAAAAGAGATAATTATTATGTAGATATGTGATTTTTTTTAAGAGGGCAGGTTGAAGGCCGGTTTGTCAGATGTTTTGGGATGGATGTAATAATTCCAATTTGAAATGGTACTTTACTTCCAAGTTAAGTCGATGAGACTGACTGTGTCAACAACAATAAAGTAATATTTAAACTAATATGATAAAATCAATATCGAAGCAACATTGTATTTTAAATTGATAACCCTCTTACCTGCCGTTATTTCTTAAGAATGCATCGACAACTGGTGCAAACAGATTTCCCTTTATAATGTATCTATTATAGTATTCATCCTTGAGAGCGATGATCTTTCTCATGAATCTCAATGCGCCAAGCACAAGGAAGGTGTGCGTTGACCTCATCAATACCAATATACGACGGAGAAGATCCTATAAATATACAGAAAATACTTAAATAAATACATAGTAAATTACCTCTATTTTGGACGATTGTTGTATAATATTGAATAATTTGTTTACGATTTACGTCTAGCTTATGTAATTTTTTCGCGGGTAAATTACGTGGACTAGCCCAGATGGACTAGTATTCCCCCGCTAGCTTTCTGCACTTCACTACATAATATAAAACAAAGTCACTTCCCGCTGTCTGCTGAATGCTTAGATCTTTAAAACTATGCAACGGATTTTGATGGATTTTTTTTTAATAGATAGAGTGATTCAAGAGGAAGGTTTTAGTATGTAAAACAAAACTATCACGCGTACGAAGTCGCTGGCAACGGCTAGTGTATCATCACTACATAGTATAAAACAAAGTCGCTTTCTCTGTCCCTATTTCCCTTTGTATGCTTAAATCTTTAAAACTACGCAACGGATTTTGATGCGGTTTTTTTTAATAGATAGAGTGATTTAAGAGGAAGGTTTATATGTATAATACATGCATAATATAGCCGTGCGAAGCCGGGGCGGGTCGCTAGTAAAGTATAATAAAACTAACCTTATTCAATATACAGGTCTTGATATGATAAGTGTGATGTTCGACGCAGAATGCAAGTAGCTCCAGTACAAGACCGAGCAACTGGACAGTGTGATAGTCTTCTTTCAATGGCTTCTCACCTGTTGTGTTTTCTAAAAGCGGCGCTGGAAATTTGTAACGAAAGAAACTTAATAAAATTAGAATAAAAACAGGGCAACCCAATTTAGAAATTACCATTATCATTCTAGCTGCAAGTGATGTGGAAAGACGCCTGTGTGACAACGCGACTCAAGCTTGAGTGATGGCAACATTCCCATAATTTTGCCTTAATAAATTTTGGAATCTGGTAGTTTTAGGTACTTCTTCTTTTCAAGTCAGTGATGATCGACCAGTCAAATTTTTCCTGCCCAGTAGTTAGCTACTGCGATGGGGCTCCACACTCTCATTGCTCCTCAGTCAGTGCAATATACCTACATTTGTTCAAATTTTGCCTGCAATGGCCCATTTGAGTCCGGAGTCAATTAAGTGACAGCCACATAGGCCATTGCAGATCAGAACCCGAAGGGAGCCTCTCTCTCTTTAGATGTTAATAAAATCTTTATTTTTTACTATGGTAAGGTCAAATAAACTGAGTTAAAGTTATCTACCACTCACCTATTAAGGTCTGTATGCTGTGTTTATAGAAGAAATTAAGGAAATCTGCCTTTTCACTCTTGTTTACTGACGCCAGCATACTCTCAGGGTCTAATAGAATACGTAGTACACCCATCAGTTGTACCGCACCACCAAGTTCAGGGTCTCTGTCCCGTAACATCTGTTCTATTACAATATTGAGTAGCATTTGCTCCTGTAATGATAACAATCGATTAGATATCTTAGTAATAGTAAGGTCATGTTGATGACCTTGACTGATAATAGTGCTTATTCTTACCTCTTCTGTATTATTTGCTTGTTGTAAAGTGTAATCTCTGACGACAGAAGGTGAGAACTCAACTATGTACGTTAAAATATCTATCGAAGCTGTTTTCGTCTTCTGATCTTGTATACCTAGTGTTATTTCTAATGCTGGCAGAATTCCCAATGTAACTAACGTCTTATAAAATGCATCCTTATCCTGCGGTTGTAGGTTTTGTGAAAAATTACAAAATTCTTTTAAAAACAGTACCAAATCTCGCCTTTTCGTATCAGGCGTCTTATCGTCCATTAGCAGCTTAAATAAATCTGTTAAAAACTTATCATCCTCTTCTATAAGTTTCACTATTTCTACTTTGTTGAAAAATATAAAACTTGACAACGTGCTTAGCAGATTGTCTTCGAAGACAGTAGGTGTGGGTAAAACAATATCTTGAATGTATTGTACTCTGTACGTTTGATGAATTTTAGCTAGCAGATCTTGGTTCTTTATAGGAATGGCTTCACGAAACTTTGCTAGCTCCCTGAGGTACTCTCTGTGCTTTTTAGGTTGCGGTAAACTGGGATCATACTCTAGACAGCCAACAACATCAAATATAGTGTCATCAGCAAACATTGTATCAAAAAGAGTGTTCTTATTTAGTAGGAATATACTTTTAAATATTTCGTAGAGATGATGCAATCCTTCAATGTTCTCAATATCTTCACACATGTGGAATAGGTTTAGTAGTTTCTTTATGTAGTGTTGGCTTTCTAAAGCAGCTGCTAGTTTGTCTTTCCTTGCTGGTGAAACAAGACAACTGTTCACTAGTTCACTGATATCTTCTAAACGTCCCATTTCACATGCGGGTAGCTCCACTGGCTGGACACTATCTGACATCTCATCAAACCTCTCATCTTCAGATTCTTCCACTATGTCTTGTGTGATTTCCACTGATGGATCTTTTCCTTGTACCTATGAAAATAAAACAATTTAAACACTATTCATTCATGTAAAATGTAAAAAAGTGTGTTTTCAGTTCAATAAAGTAAATAATATGCTGAGAGAAAGGTAAGGTTATAAATATAGCATACTAGCTGTCCCGGGCAAACGTTGTTTTGCCATATAAAAAAAAACTAAATCAAAATCGGTTCAGCCGTTCGGGAAGCTACGATGCCACAGACAGACAGACACACACACACACACACACACACACACACACACACAGACACGTCAAACTTATAACACCCCGTCGTTTTTGCGTCGGGGGTTAAAAATCATACAAATCGGTTCAGCCGTTTAGGTGTAGTTTGGCAACTAAACACCGCGACACGATTGACATCAATATTTATACGTCACTCAATTGTTTTGCCTTCCCGGCACCTCTCCATTAAAACTTGAACTTTATGTTATGGTATTAAAGTTCTTATTGACTTGTATTATTACGAATCGTTTGTATGGTATGGAGTATAGAAAAGTGTTGTTTTTAGACATTTTTAGGCAATTTTTTCAATTTTTCTCTCCGTAAGAACCATCCTCGTACCTTATGGAATATTCTAAAAAAAGAATTGGCCAAATTGGTCCAGGCGTTGTTGAGTTATGCGCTTACCAACACATTTTGCGATTCATTTTTATATATAAGAAGATAAAAACTATTACATACCTGACAAATCTTCTCCCATATTTCATCACATCCAGCCTTTTCTTGAAAACTTAAAGCTAAATCAAAGTTGTCACCTTCGGACCAAACTATGAGTGTGTCCTGTTGTTTCTGGTAAGCTGTGTCAGGTTGTATCTTGCTCTCGAGAAGAAGGGATCCATCCGACTCTGCTCTGACTAAGAGAGATGTTCCCTTCAGCCTGTCAACATAACACGAGGAGACATGGCCCGTTCCTCTGTCGTCCCACTGCCGGTCTGCATTCAGAGCGTATAGCTTCACTCTACGTCGTGTGTCTGTCATGATATTCTGGGCTCTACACACTAGATACCTAATTAGTATGTCTATAATTTTGGCGCTTATCTTGTGCACCCGAACAATACTTATTTAACTCCCATTTGTATAAAACGTATGAACATCTGAAACAAAACAAGTTTTACAGAAAACAGCCGAAATAAAGTCAAGAATCTAATTACCGTAATTAAACATTCCATCTTGTTCTTGGTTTTGTATGAAACACACCTAAGTTAGAAAAGGCGGCACCACGATTCCTCTCAGTTTAACTGTAGCGATCACAAATGCAAATATTCATTGCAAAATATACATTTCTAATTTGTTGTAACAATGGAAATATTCACCAAAATTATCGGATATCACAAACAAAACAATACTGAGTGTATGACTATTATTACGACACAAACACTTGATTATTGTATAAAATATGATCAATTCACAGTTACACTAACCGAAGATCTCAAAATAACGCGTTATTTACCGGAATTAACATTACAAAATCGTCAAATTGACATACCTTCAAAATAGTACAACATCAAATAACGCCATATTGGATTCACAACAACGCTTCAAAATTGGGGTTCACAAACCAATTAGAATGGCGGAAAATTCAAATGGAACATTTTAAATCTATAGCAACTTGTTATTAACGCAGATAATTATTAGCATTGATTTACTAATGATTTTTGTATTTTTAGTGCTATTCACTATGTTTATTTACGTGCTTAATGTTTAAATATTAAAGTTAATATTATCCTGGATAGATAATTTGTAAAAATAAAAATTCCACGATGAAAAAAAATTCTAACAACTTTTTGAACGAAAAATTACCTGTCAACTTCCTGTCAATTAATAAAAAAAACGTAGAAAAAAAAAGCCTTTCTGCTACAGCTACACGTTCAGTTTTATTTTTGCTTTAGCGAGGCTGGGTGATTGCTGGAAAGGCTTTGAGCTTATTTAAAAAAAAACTATATTACTTTATATAAAGGCCTATCCGCACAGCTCAGTGGCGTGGCGACACAGTGACGGCACAGTGACGACAGTTTCGTACCGTACCGTGAAGGCCTATCCGCACAGCTCAGTGACGACACAGTGACGCCACAGTGATTTTTAGTACTCTATCGCAAGGGTTACCATAACTTTCAAGCACGAGTCCAACTCGCACTTGGCCGGTTTTTTTTATTATATTATGTAAAAAACGAGAGCGAGCAAAAATAACGACCGCAACATTTCCGATATTTTGACTACGGTTATAAGGAAAATGAATGTACCTAGGGGTCGATCGTCAAAAAAACGTGATAAATACGGGCAACACATGGACCAATTCAATAAACTTTACGTCGGCCATCTTGAAACACTGCGACCGTGTCAAGAAAAATATTGTCCGCTACAAATTCACGCCGGATCACGGCGAGCGTCGGAACAACGTCGGACAGCACTGAACATCACTGTCACTGATCAGTACGGATAGTCTAGTACAAAAAGTATGAAACAATATCATTTTTCACTGACACTGATGGAAAATCACGGTACGTCACTGTGTCGGCACTGCGTCGTCACTGAGCTGTGCGGATAGGCCTTAAAGAGATTTTATATCATGCAAACATGCAAACTAACATAATTTGAATTATTAGCCTGGGCCCAAACGTGCGTTTTCCGTATGCGGTTATCGCATACGGAACGCATTCGGGTACCCGAATACGTCAAATCATACAAAATGCTCTGTCGCCGTGAGTTTTTTTTCCGGCCGGAATCCATTCAGTATGGACGTTCTGATTGCTAGCCCTTGCGTTCGAAGAGATCGTACGGAAAAAACCTAATAACATCATACGGAACGTATGCAACGCAGTGTTTCTATACATTTTGTGCCGGCCACCGCCCGCACACGTAGGGAAATTACAAATAAATGATATTATGATAAAAATTGATTTAAAATTATTAAGTTGATAAATTCTTAGTAAAATTGACTCTCGCAGATTGTCTAGTATTTACGGATGTACGGTCAGCTGCATAATTGCTGACCCACCGTAGAGTTCTAAATCGGCTGGTATAAAAATGTTTTCAACACGAGCCAGATTCTAGACACCTGCTTTAGTTGACGTTTAAAGTCTTCTAACTCATGAATTTTTCAAACAAAAATATTAGAATGAAAAACATGCCATTAATAGTCATTTTTTAACTCTACCGGGGGCTGCAATTATGCAGCCGACTGTACCTACCCAATAACCGACATTTCATTTATCGTTGATAACAGCAGTGCAATTGTCAATAAATCGTCGTCCGCCATTGTCGTGCATTCGCAACAAAGAGTATTTAGAATAGTTAGGGAAAATTCACAACGCTGTCGCTAGTCGTACTGGCAGGTTATATTCCGCAGGATAAAAACCATAGGTACGTAAGCGCTAGGCGAGCGGAATTTCGAATTGGAACAGCATGCGGTAACCGAATTCGAAAAAACGTACGTTGGCGCCCAGGCTATGACTGCGGTCTACTTATGGAGTTTTTCGATATTTTCAATCACAAACGTGGTCCGCTTAAAGACGCGGTCGTTGCGATTGAGGCTAAATGGAAATTTATGACGTCACACTTTGCAACCGCGCGAACTTCACGTTAAGCCCTTAACGATCGCAGCCAAGAGGTTGGTCCCCGTGGGCATTCGACTTTTTTTTAAATATTATGTCTCATAAAGCCAGTGTCATCAACCTGACTCATTCGCGCTCTTTTTATTCTGTGTTTTTCGGCAGCATTCGGCAGACAGAACTATTCTAAATGATTTGTAAACAGAAGGAAAGTTTTAAAAAGTTCATAATTTCGATTTATTTTACAATGTCAGTTACGATTACCTACTTTTTATGATTCGGAAACAGATAAAAGCGTTGACGTTCTACTATCCGAAGAAGATGCTGCTCGTGCTAACACCGGTAATAAAATTGTTATAAAAAGAACAAGGGCGAATTATTGTCTCAAAAGTTTTGGCGTCTTAAAATTTGAGTACAACCATGGTGTTTAATTAATTATATAATGTTTTTTGGCGCTAATTATTTATTCTATATAACCACCGTTTATAAAATCATATTGATTAGTATAAACACGATTACTTGGTACTTCCGTTCTACTCAATTTGCATTTCGGTAATACCAGTATTAAAGCATTACTTCTATTTTAGAAGTTATAAATATTAAATGACACATTTTTTTCTCTATGGATAAGTATTTATATTTTTAATTATTGTGCATTATGTAGGTACTTATAATAACTAATTATAATGAATCAAAGATAATGTGAACATACAAAATAAACAACAAAATAATGAACTAAAATATTTTAGCAGTAGAAAATAAATTGAAATTATGGCAACACTAAACTCAAGTGACGGACGAATGACATGCGACTCCGGCGCCGCGCCGCCCCGAGCGTGTTGTTTGCTGAGGTTGTTTGTGTTTCATTGCGATTTTGTTTTTTTATTATCTTTTTAACGGCGGTTCCTATGGAGAATTTTGGTTGTTATATGTATTCTAGGACTTGTGTAGATTGTTTTAGTATTTTTTTTACATCAAGACGCCAAAGTTTTGTATAAAAGAAAACCATGTATGGAAAACTGCCCATGTTCTTTACATTCCTTGTGTTTGAACCAAGTTTGGAAAGGCTTAACAAAATTAACTTTCAGAATTTAATATTCTAGACAACAATAACTTACCTTGGTCATATTTTTTTACTTCTGATGTGATAACGTCTAAGAAATTGATGGAACACCTGCATTCACAAAAAAGTGTCACGGTTATCGTCCGTAAACCAATTATATACAGACAACTAATTGTTTAATTTTATATTTAAAATTACGCGCGCTCATCGACCGCGCGATAGACCGTAGGGCGTTCCACTACAGTGTAGTGGAACGCCCTACTGTCTGTGTCGGATAAGGTGTAGTGACTACACCCACAACGATAATTGTTTAGGTGGACCTCGATCTTAATTTCCCTTCTCCCCGAAAAGGTTCGGCGCAACACTTCTAGCTTGTAGATACCTCAGGCGGAACACGAATGAAGCTTTGAACTTTCATTCCATTCATCGTTCGTATTTGCTCGCCTTCAGCTTTGCTTGCTTGATTGAAAGTGTAGAAGTAGCTTTAAATTTATAATCTGTGATTTGTTGGCTGCCATTTGCTGTGTTCTGTCAAACATTTTTGATGTTATTGAGTTGAAACACTAATTTAAATAAATTCAAGATACCTTTGGAAATAAAACCGAGTTTTTGTTTGAATACAAATAAATAGATTTTTACCTTGTGTTATTTACAAGTTAATTTCATTATGTGGCAGGATATGATAGAAATACCATGTGAAATAGGTTTGTTGCATTTGATATCTCTCAACGTATTACCTGTGATATTTACATAAAAAACTAAGATTAAATAATGTTATTTATTCTATTTATAGTGTTTTAGTAGTTGGAAGACTGTGTGCAAAAGCAAAAACATAAAAGTTTAGATTAACTTGACAGATGTCAAAACGTCAGTTTGCAAAGAAATATTCTATGAAAAATCAAAATATTTGTGTTTTATTTGTAAATAACAAAGCGATTATTACTAGTTTACGTTGCGATAAACTTGTACATTCATTTCAGTATGAAGCTGTGGGACCAATATTATTCTAAGCATCTCGTTACATAAATTGTGTTGTTTTGTGTGACTCCAATGGGAAAATGAACACATTATGTCTTATTTGAGTTCTACAGAAAATGTTGGGTAAGTATTCTATACTGCAATCTTGCAATATGACCTATCCTATAAAGTGTAACACTCTCAAAGATCATTATTATGTGTTAGATATCATTTTCAATGAGGAGGTTATGATTAGTATGATGTCGGATAAATAAAAGTGTATAAATTCATTTATTATGCTCAAATAGTTTCAAAATTACTATTTTTATCTTCGGGTGACCAAAGAGCTGGCTTCTACCAGACAGCGGACGGAGTTTTGCTATCCAATGAGGTAACGCAGCCACCCTTTCCTAGGGCAATTTGTACTTTTTATTTTATTAAATTTAACTATAATAGGTAGTTTATTTAATTAATTTAAGCTTTATTATTTAATTGTTAGTAAGAATATTTTATTCCTTTGTATTTATCTGAATTAAATTAATATTTATGCTCAATGTTTATTGGTTATATTTGCCTTTTACAGATTCAGTGGTATTCCACAAACCATATCCGAAACAAGTTGTGCGACACAGTATAAAATGGCTGTCGACGGTGTGTCCAGCAACTGCAGCGAAGTTATGTACATACCGGACAGCACAGCAGACGAACAAACATACATAACCCATCTAAACGACAACTTCTACTCAAAATTCAAAATAGATCCTAACGAACTTATCACATTTCATGATTCCGATGTAATAGCTAGTGAGATAACCGTTTCAAATACAGAAGACGCGTTCATATTTCCCGATAACGTCGATACAAAAACTAAACTCTCTGACAGTCCTAAGGAACTTGATATTTTGGGTGCTTTCACAAATGGAGACGTTAAAAAAGAAATTAAAAAGAAGTTTCATTCAAACGGATATTGTCCGAGCACACCAAAAACAGTTACTATTCAAAAAGATAATAAGACTTCAAATACCAAAGCACAGAAAACCAAGAGTCAGGTTAAAGAGATAAAGAAGGAACCTTTTGAGAGAAGGCCGAGCGTAAATAGTCCGAAAGCTCAAACTGTGACTGTTCCTTCATCAAAAACTAGTATTACTAGTTCTAATACTAATAATGCAAAAACAACAACCAAGCAAGGCATCGGAGAAACTTTTTTGGATGTTTTTAAAAGAGAACAAGGTTTGGTAGAAAATGCTACTGGTAAAAATAATTCGGATATTCAAACCCCTGGGCCACCTACTAAAATTCCTGCTTCACCTCCAAAGAAAACATCAGGTGAACAACAGCAATAATAATCAATTAACTTTTTGCTTTTCCTCATAGTTTTCCTGCTCCAGTAACTACTAAATTATAGATATTATAAATTACTAGCGACCCGCCCCGGCTTTGCACGGCTATATTATGCATGTATTATACATATAAACCGTCCTCTTGAATCACTCTATCTATGAAATAATATGCAGAAAAGAACAGATTGTGATAGAATCGCACAGTCGATTGCGCATGCACACCGTACACACTACTGCATATAGACTGTATATACGTCGCCACGGCATGTGTCGCCACGCCAGAAATCGGTTTTACGTGCGGCTATAGTGAGCTCTAACGATCTGCATCGAAAAACAGCCCTATGTCCATCATTTGCAGTTTCGACCCACTGTGCGTCGCCACGGCATGCGTCGCCATGCCAGAAATCGGTTTTACGTGCGGCTATAGTGAGCTCTAACGATCTGCATCGAAAAACAGCCCTATGTCCATCATTTGCAATTTCGACCCACTGTGCGTCGCCACGGCATGCGTCGCCACGCCAGATATTGGTTTTACGTGCGGCTATAGTGAGCTCTAACGATCTGCATAGAAAAACAGCCCTATGTCCATCATTTGCAGTTTCGACCCACTGTGCGTCGCCACGGCAGAAATCGGTTTTACGTGCGGCTATAGATGTTTCACATCAAAAAAAACCGCATCAAGATCCGATGCGTAGTTTTAAAGATTTAAGCATACATATGGATCATATGGCAGAAAAAACGACTTTGTTTTATACTATGTAGTGATGTGGTTAAAATCTAAATTAGTCTCAACTAGCGGCTCGCCCCGGCTTCGCACGGCTATATTATGCATGTATTATACATATAAACCTTCCTCTTGAATCACTCTTGCGTAGTTTTAAAGATTTAAACATACATAGGGATATAGGGACAGAGAAAGCGACTTTGTTTTATACTATGTAGTGATTCATTAAAAAAATTATATTTTTTGTTTTTGTAAATTTAATAGGTAAAAGTCAATCCCAGTCGAAACCTCGTCGCGGTCGAGGACCGGCGGTCCATGAGGCTTTACAACGGATATCGTCACAGCGCCGCGCGATTCCTATACCAAACTCCAAATGGCACGCTCCGGGCGACAATCTGTTCGACTGCGGCCCTTTGGATAATAAGAAATCAATATTCAGGCAGATAGATAGCAATAGCAGCGATGATGATGCTATGCCGGATTTTGGTAAGAAAGCCAATTTCTGAGCGCTCATAATTACGCCTCCATTGATCGCTAGTCCCCATACAAAGACTAAAAATTGTTCCGTGGTCCATATGGTTTTGTTTGGTTTTTTCCAACAAAGTGAGGTGTTCCCTAAATGTTCCCTAGATTTGCGCAGCTTATCTACCAGCACTCACATGTGGTACCCAGAACTGTCAAAATGTTTATACTTATCAAGGTTTGACGACCTCTGTGGCGCGTCGGGCGAACACCCGACTGCGACGCAGAAGGTTGCGGGTTCGATTCCCGCCGGGAACAAGTATTTATGCTGACCATAAATTCTTGTTTCTGGTTCTGGGTGTTTCCTATATGTATAATATGTATATATTTACAAAAAAAAAAGTATATAAGTAGTTTATCCGTTATCTGGCACCCATAACACAAGCATTAAGTTGCTTAGCTTGGGGCTGGATGGCGATGTGTAATATGTCCTGAAATATTTATTTATTTATTGAAAATCTTAGGCTTTGCTTTATCTATTAGGATACAGAATTTTGATAAGTATAATCTATACTTCTATACCAATATTATAAATAGAAAGATTTTTTTGTTTTTTGTTTGTGACTAATAGGATCCGAAACTACTGGAACGATTTTGTTGAAACTTGGTATGAGGATACATTGATTCATTGTTAATAACTTAGGCTACTTTTTATTCCGATATTGCCACGGGATCGGGAGTTACGCGGGTGAAACGGCGAAGCGCTGCTCCTAGTATATTTTCGTGGTACTCTATTAAGTGCTACTAAAACCTTATTTCCACATATTTCAGAATTGGGAAATGGATCAGTTTGCGTAGAAGAAATTTCGCCGGAATCGCGCGGCGCCCGACTTGCCTTGCGCAGGGCGGCGCTAAGACGGCACGTTGCCAGAGCTCATACCTCGCTGAAATTACTCAAGGACCATAAAGAACCGAAAACATTGGCTTCTGTTATCAAGGTAAATGCGGCAACAATACTGAAATAGGTAAGTATGTAAAAAAAAAAACTAAAATTTTTAAAAACATTCTCAAAAATATTTACTTTTTTCTGTTTTTAATATTCGTTGTTATAGCGACAACAGAAATACATCATCTGTGAAAATTTCAACTTTCTAGCTATCATTGTTCATGAGATATAGCCTGGTGACAGACAGACGGACGGACAGAGAAGTCTTAGTAATAGGGTTCAGTTTTTACCCTTTGGTTTCAGAATCCTAAATAGGTGAATTATTTTATTTTTAACTTATATCATCATTCTCAAAAAGAAGAGGAAATTAACCAATATTAACTTTAATACTAAAGTAAATGACAATGTTATATGAACCTATTTTTCGTTAGCACCAAAAGCTTTATCCATAGTAGTTGAATTTCATTACAGAAACAGTTATCAAGTCCAAGTTCGTCAGGGAATCTTCCAACGCAGACTGTGAATCATTTGTTGGTGATGAGAGGGATGCGCGCCGTTCTTAGTTCGCGAGAGCGGAGGAAACTAAGGTTGGCTTTGTATTTTTTGTAGAAGTTTGTTACTAAAAACTTCACCATAAGTATGACTGAAATAATATGAGGATAAAAATGAATCCCTATTTTCCTTGGTCATAGTATCACGTCTGGACGGCTAGACCGATTTCGCTTCAGAAGAAGGTTCTTATGAATGAAATAATTAAGAAAGTTGCGCTGAAAATTATTACGCGGGTGAAACCGCGGGGTACAAATAAATATCGTATGACATTTTATGAACGAGTAATGAAAGGTGGACTCGAAGGCTACTAGAGTGGCGCCCGCAAGCACATACTAGGCCGAGCAGTAGACCACCAATGAGATGGAAAGACGAAATTAAACGACACGCAGATCATGATTGGAATGCAACTGCTCTAGACCGTCGGGTTTATTTTTTTCGTTGTATTTTTTGTATTTGTATGACTTTCACACAGAGCCATCTGGATCCAAACTAAGCATCTAGGTTTGTAATGTGAAAGGCACATAACGCATTGAATACTTATATACTTACACAACATCCTCTTTACCTGCGTAACTCTCGATCCCGTTAGAATATCAGGATAAAAAGTAGCTTAAGTTATTCCCAATGAATCAATGTATTCTCATACTAAAGTTCATTAAAATCAGTTCAGTAAAGACAAAGCCTCTTCTCCTTATAATATTAGTGAACATTATAGATTAGTGAAGTTACGGTTGTTTTTTAAAACTAAACACGAACTTTCTGTTTTCCAGACAAACGGGCTGGTCAGGCGGCGATAGCATAGCCACAGAACCATCCAGCATAATTTGCGCTGAAGAAAAGTGCATATCTCCAGCGCTACCTTGCAGTCGATATTGCCTCGCTCACATTACTCTAACGTCGGAACAGAGACTGTACGCGCCGTGTGCCGCTGTGTTCGCTGGCGGCGCGCGCTGCAATCAACCGCTGCTTTCGCTGAGAGAGCAGACGCCGCTGTGCGCTGAACATGCATGGAAACGGGTGAGTTGTGTAACTATAGTATCAATAAATACATTTAAGTAGGTTTAATTGAGTCTTATCCTTGCATAGGTGCTAGGCAAGTCATTTATTACATGTTCTAGCTACTACTTTAGTACTCCTCACTTTACTGAACAGTGTATACTGAACACTTTTAATAGTAGTTGTATAAATGTGAAACTTTGTCAGCATGATCACAAAGAAGAAGAAAAACCCCATGAGTTTCTTGTGCCTTTTTCTCATTCGTGGGCGCGTTCCGAAGGCACACATCCTAACTTAATTTTTTTAGACGCTTGTCTATTATAATAATGAGAGATGGGGAATAGAATCAGTTGCCTGTGTCTGTCTTTCCTGAAGTGTACATATCTGGGGGGATTCAATTCGCGAGTGAATAGGTTTTTTTTTCGGAAGGCGATCTTAGACCGCATCAGCACCGCGCAGCTGGTGTGATTATGGTCAAACGCTGACCTTTCATTTGTAGAAAACAAATCCTAATGAATCGCAATTCATTTAAAGCCCTCTTAATGGTCCCTTAATCATTCGTATTTATGTTCCTAGGACAACTACGATAAGTTAAAAGATAGCAGGCCGAAGAAGGCGTCCCGTCCGCGTGTCATTGCGACGCCGCGTCCCCGTCGACCCAAGCGTCGTCGGCGCCCCGCGCCACGCCTACGTGCGCCCGCGCCGCCCGCACCTCCGCCCTCGTCACAACAATCACTGTCAGGTATTGAAATTAACCAATTAAAATATCCTATTTTAACTCACTGACAGCCCTTTGTATTGTAAAATATATGTTATGTATGGATACAGGGTATATTACGATTGAGATACCTATCCCCGTCATTGGAACGCACATTGATTCGTTTGTTGTATGGTGGTCATTCAAAAATTGTCAATTTTCGTATAATACTAGCCGTCCCGGCAAACGTTGTTTTGCCATAAAAAATAGAATACCGAATATACACAAAAACATTTATACAAATCGGTTCAGCCGTTTAGGTGAAGTTTGGCAACTAACACCGCGACACAAGAATTTCATATACTATAAATATATATATCGAGATAAAACAGATACCTCCTTTTGGCTTTGGCATGGTCTGTTAAAAATGACGATGTTGGTATGCATGTATAAAGACTATGAAAATCAAATATCATATAGAATACTTCCTTATGGTTATATGATTGTTTCTTTCAACATGTTGCGTTTGTGTTTACCTCTAGAAATCAACGTGTGTTCGAATTCGTCTGCGTACGACAGTACTGAAGAAACGACGATGGGTGCGCTCAGCGAAACTGAATACATCGTCACGGACAATTCACATGAACTTGGTAAACTTTTCATTGCTAATTTATAGTTTTACAACACATACTACTAATATAAAGTGTATCACTCCTTAATGCAGAAATTACTGAACCGTTTGTGATGAAACTTGGTATGCTGAGTCTTGGAATACCACTTTTGACGACCCAGTTGGCACAATGGTCACCATGCGCCGGACTGCCAAAGACGGGTTGCGGGTTCGATTCCCGCCGCAGACAAGTTTTTATGCTTAGATTTTTGTCTGTTGTCTGTTTGTGTCTATGGATTATAATTTATTTACAAAAGAAAAGTATATAAGTATTATATCCGTTGTCTAGCACCCATAACACAAGTCTAGTTACTTAGCTTGGGTTGGGGCTACATGGCGATGTGTGGAATGTCCCGCAATATTTATTCCGATCTCGATCCGGATTTACGCGGGCGAAACCGCAGTTGGTCAGTAACTAACAGCCTTTTTTGTTCCACTGCAAGGCAAATCCCTCCTTTCCGTAGTAAAAGCTATTCAGTATAATTAAAAAAAAAAATAGAGATCTCCATAATAAACCTTGGAATCATAGACGGTATATTTTGAGCGTGCTTGAGTCTTATCATTTGTTATTGAAATCATTTTCGCGCATTTCTATCCTAATTTTATGAAATCAATTGTTACACTGAGACTAAAGCAAACATAATGAAATTTAAATTACTTAATTAACTACTTAGCCATCAGTATTTAATTTTATTACAATAATGACCCATTACTTTTCTTTTTCGCAAGTTTTATTTGTTTGAAGCAGCTTAAAACGATTTATATGTTTAATGTTAATGCGTTCTCTAAGGATATTGTTTACACTTAGAATTGTATTTTATTATTTTTATTATAAAGATCTTTTGAAGTTGAAATTATTTTTCGAGCATTTTTTTTTCGCGCAAATCAAATGACAGAATACCCTCATCACAAAGAAGCCAGAGCTCAAGTTCCTGTAAGAAAATATACCCAAAATATATTCAAGAAATACCTGTTAATAAATGCTTGAAACTATTACAGAAGTAGAAGTTGGTCACGTGCCTGCAGACGACATCTTGGATCCGGCGGTCTTGAGTCAAATGCCTGATGAAGCTTTCACAGAGTTCTTCAATCAGGGAATTGTTTATGGTAAGTTGAAGTCATAGAGTAGGTGAAACGTAGTATAGCGCTAGCTATAATATTGATAAACAATATAGCCAGCGCTAAGCGAGAGAAACCCAGAACAAAAACAAATATTATGTTTGACAAATAGCGATGATTTACCTACATTAGACCGGGCGTGGCAAGGACGGGGCACGGATTTTAAACGTAACATACATTTTGTATGAAGTAATTTATATTACACCGTGCATGATCCGTGTCCCGTCCGGGCCGGGTGTAATATATATTGCTTTAATGGCGGTTTACTGTAACAGTTTAATGCAAATCATCCCATACTTGTTTGTTTTCATTTTACAAATTTTAATGTTAGAAGAGGTTAGTCTTAAGTGTGCCTAAGCCTTGAATTCGGTATAGAAAGGATCTAAGTTTGTTTTTATTATGTGTAGCGGAGACGGGTTCAACGTTCGGCGAGAGTTCGGAGCTAGCCGCCGCGCTCGAGGCGGTTCTCGACGAGCGAGGGCTCGACGCTCAGCCGCTCGATGAACGAGTCCTCGACAACATCGACGACACAATGTTCCACGCGCACGCCAACAACCACTCGCATGTCCACCTTGCGAAGAGTAAGGTAACTTTGGTTCTAGTTTTTTTTTGGTTCTTTTATTTATTTACTCTTCTTTCTTTTTTTGTTTCTTTTGCGTTACCGGAAATGTATGTTTGTTACTCCTCACGCAAAAACTACTGGACCGATTGCGATGAAACTCAGTACCTAGATAGCTGGAGACCTGGATTAACACATAGATTACTTTTGATCCCGATATTCGCACGGGAACTTACGCGGGTAAAACCGCGAGGTGCAGCTAGTTTTAGATAAATTAAACTTGATATGAGAAAAAAAAAAATCCGGAGCTATCGGTCGCAGGCCCTATGCGACCTTAATTGAGTCGCCTGCCCACCTAGTCGGATCCATCCTAAAAATAATACAACTTATAAATAAAATACGCTAGACGTTAGAGCATCTCCACGCGGCATCCTCCAAAAAGGCTGGCGACATTTCCTCTCTGAATAGCCAGGATTAAGCAAGCGAGTCTTCTAATTCGTAACTTACTCAGTTATCATCACAATGTTTTCCTTCACCGTAAGAGCAACGGGTTCTTTCCTTTGAACATGATCGACTTAGCTGAGAGGGTGGTATAGGTTGTGCGCTAGCCATCTTATACAATATGTCCTAGGCATTAGAATTAAAGTTGCTGGCGCTGTACAAAACATCCATATTAGCTGTAAAGGCCATATTTTTTTACATTTTGTTTTTTCCCCTTATTATTTCTCAGTTACTTATCTTATTTTTTTATTTTTTTTTATTATAATTAGTTGTATCATAGATCATCTTGTAGTAGAGGTATAGACCTGTTCACTCACGAAGGCGCGCCCCTTCAGGGTAATTTTTCTCGGTGTGCATTAATATGAGTGTCGCACGTGCTAACAAGATGTCTTAATGTGTGTGCGAAGACTATCAGTAGAGACAGCATACAACAGAGATAGAATTATATACAGATTATGTTTACAACAACATTCATAAGGTGTGGAAGGGCGCGCCTTCGTGAGTGAACAGATCTGTATAGTGTTAAAGTATCTTATTTTATATTTCAGATGGTGGTGTCAACATCGGCACCAATGGAAATGTCGTCAAACGCATCGTCATAACAAAAGCTGTGTGAATTTTATTTCAATTTTAGTGAACATTTTAGACTTACAGTATCCAATGTTAGTTTAATACTGTACAAGTGTCATTCGTTCATTATTATTTAACGACGTCATATGGGTTCATTCATTCATTCATTCACTCAATGGAAAATCGTTGTAGTTTCGTCACAAAAACTTATATAATAAGGCAATGGCTAGATTATCCGTTTTTTTGTCGGTCTGTGTAAAAATTGGATGATGTAGTCCAAGCCTTAAGGCTGGAAATTCGATATTTTTTTTTAATATATATTTAATAGTTAGGGAGCTTTAATTATTTAAGTGACTGTATTGGAACCGTCTGTTTGACATGAAATATTGTTGGTAGTTCCCCAATTCGCAGTAAGAGTCTTACCGCACCGGGACGCCATAACGACGTCGCTGGCTACGTATCCTACTATCTCTTTAAAATGTATGAAAGTTAACTAAAGGTCGCTGCATACGTAACAGAATAAAACCTCGGACGGGACGTGCATTGTTATAAATTGTTCGTGGACTTTAAACATATGTAACGTAATTTTTCCCGTGCCGGACGGGACGTGACTATTTCTTGACAGCGTAATAAAAATATCACGTTCCGTCCGGCACGGGAAAAATCTGAATTAGTTGAATACGTATCTGGCAAAGTCGCTATGGCGTTCCGGTAAGGTTTATGTCCTGTAAGCTTTTCTAATTTCTTCACCTCAAAGTCCGGGGCGTTTAGAGACAGTCAGTTTTTGACTAGTCCGGAAACCGTTAGCTTTAACAAATCTCCTGCTAATTCGACCCACGCAAGTAGATCCAGAATTCCTAAATTATGGTTTTTTTGGACATAGGGTCTTGACAACTAGCGTGGGTTAAACTGTACAAAAAGTAAAGTGGCAGACGATTTCCGGTCTGTTTTTACTTAAAAGCTTTAAGAGGGGGTCCGTTTGCCAACACCTTGCTACACAGCCTACTAAATAGTTACTATCAGCACCGGTCGCCTTCGTTGGTGAAAATTATTGATTGTTACGAATTTGTTTTGTTTTCTCAAAAGTGCTGAGATGGATTGTAGATGAGATTTTTATCAACATTTTGGTGTGACTTGGAGCCAAAAAATCCCTATAGTTTAAAAGCTATCATAAAATTAAATATTATAACTAGTATAACTTTGAAATGACAAGGAATTTTCGAATCTCAAATTACCCCAAATTATCGGTAAAGATCTAACCTACAATTCCATCTCAGCACTTTTGAGATAACAAAACATTCGTTACAATCAACAATGTTAGTTTTAAGCGACGTGTATTTCTGACGAGTTGCGTTTGGCAGCATGAATAGCCTTAAGCGATTTATCAATGATAATGAATGCCAAGTTGATACCAACACAGTCACTCAAATAACATGTGTTCTGTGAAGGTTCCATTGAAAATGCCTCTGAATGAAATAGTTAATAAGATCTAACACATTTAATTGCTTGATTTAACAGTAAAAACATTTAAGTTAAGAATGTAATATCTTTTGTTAAGGTAAAGTTAAATTGTGTATTATATTAAATAGGAACAAATTCGATATTCATAGTCTCAAGAGTTGAATATATTTTTCTTCATGCTTTAATTTTTGTATGTGTGTATGTAACGAACAAAGGTACCTAACGGTTTAGTTATTATGGTTTTATCATTAGTTTTATTTTTATAGTCCTTTACTGAAGAGTGGAATTTTATTTTTAACTTTACTGCTTCAGGATGATGTGAAAAAATTGTGTAGTTTATTTCATTGCCTAGTAATTTATTTTAAAATATCTAATTACTGAGCAGTTTATTGTTCAAAGCGTAGCGTAACAAGAACATTTTCATATTTTTCTATTATCATTTTCGTTTTATCTGTTTTTTCATCGTTCACAAAACCTTAATTAGATGATTGGTAAATTTAACCTAAATGTCTCTGCCCACCTAACAGTATCCTTACAGCAAATTGTTTACGCAATCAAAGGTACCATATTAAATATTTACCAAGAAACATCAATACTAGAATCGGCCAATACCTAAGACAAAGACTACATTTTAGGCCAGACACTGCTACTTTGAGTAAATCACCGCGAGCTATCTTGCGCGAGTTGCTCCAAGCAGCAATAGCCAAAATAGCAAAGCATATACCTAGAACTTTAACGACCCAGTTGGCACAATGGTCACCGGACTGCTTAACACAGGGTTGCGTGTTTGATTCCCGCCTCAGATAAGTATTTATACTTAGATATTTGTCTGTGGTCTAGTTGTTTCTATGTATTATAAGTATATATTTACAAAAGAAAAGTATATAAGTAGTATATATCCGTTGTCTAGCACCCATAAAGTCTAGTTACTTAGCTTGGGGCTAGATGGCGATGTTTGGAATGTTCTGCAATATTCATTAATAGCTAGAATAGCGTATAGCAGTATCTCTGTCCATATCGTACTGTCAATATGCACAATATAATATTGGGTCATATTAAACAGTAGTACTGTTTTTATCTCGCTGCTCGCGTATTGGTCGATTCTATTGAAGTTTACGGCACTTTTTGATCGTTTATTAGCTTAAAACAATATCTCCGCGTATATGGTACTGTCAACATGCACAATATAATATTGGGTCATATTAAACAGAGATACTGTTTTATCTTGCTGGTCGCGAATTGGTCGATTCTATTGAAGTTTATGGCACTTTTTGATCGTTTGCGTATACAACTCGTGGTTAGCGTTAGTTGGAAATGGAACGTACCCGGACCTGCATTTTTACCGTAAATGTCGTAACAATTTAATCGACCCGATCTAGGGTACCGTTCCTCAGGGGGAAAATGGGACCCTATTATTATTAAGACTTCACTGTCAGTCCGTCAGTCCGTCCGTCTATCAGTTCGGTCCGTCCGTCTGTCATCCGGTTGTATCTCATAAATCGTAATAGCTAGAGAGTTAAAATTTTCACTGTTTTTGTATTTTATTGTCGCTGTAACAACAACTAAAAACAGAAAAAAAATGAGTGGGGATCTAATAGGTACAACATGATACGGAACCCTTCGTGCGGTAGTCCGATTCGCACTTGTTCGAAATTGGACGTCGGACCCGAACAATTTGGGATTTGTGTTAACACCTTAAGACTTGTCAATCTTCTTCTTTTGCCGTGATATTGAAAAAGCAAGTGCAGGACCGATACGGGCCGTTATGCCAAATCGTTCATATTGGGTATGAGATTGTAAAGTTGTGGTGATGTGTGTATTGAATTGGGCGGTTGGAAACATTCGGTAGGCAATGTTCCGCCTTTATCGTTGTAATAAATTAGTTTAGGTAAAACGTTGAAAGTAGGATGTTTTGTGTGAAACGATGGATATTGAATGTTATTACAGTTAATCGGCGTGGTTTTGTCAAATGAAGGGTACGACAGCGACGCATAACCTATTTTCTCTTTTTCTCAATAAAATCGTTTTTATTGCGTTTCTCTATGTATTTACAAAAATAAATATTTTATATCCGTCGTCTAGTTACCATAAGACAAGCCTAGTTGCTTAGCTTGGTGCTAGATAGCGCTGTGTGAATATTTTTCAATAAATATTAAACGTTATACACTTACAAGTAGATGCCTATAAATAAATATATAGGTATTGTTCGGGAGTATATGATACCTACGCTTCATTTGACAAATTTAACAGGAATAGATCGCTTGTAAAGGCACTAGATGAGAATTATTTTAAGTTGTAGTAATGTGATGATCGCGTTGTGACTATATAGCTACACTGTTTTGTGATAAATTTAAAATTTATTGGTCAAAAATACCGCGTAATTTCACTCGCGTAAGTCTCGATCCCTTGGAAATATCGGGATTAGTAACCTATGTTTCTCACGAAGATTCAATCCTCATGTAAAAATTTATCTAAAAATCACTTCGTTATTGGTACTTACTTCATTTTGGAGTTTTTAGTAAAATAATTAAAAATTAGAATGTAAATTGTTTAGTGTAGCTAGATAGTGTCAGTGCAAGGGTGAGTGATTATAATGCTTTAAAATTTCAATCTTACACATGTCAAACCATATTAATATATTTTTAATCGAATGTACGAATGTATTATAGCTAAATAGCTAAAGGTATATTTGTAAAATTGACCCGAAATCATCGCCAAATTCTAAGATCGGTCTTACAATTGCAGAGTTCTGACCTAGACCCACTTAGGGATAGGCTTATGACCTCAGGATTTACTGAATTTTCTGCGAAAATGTTTATGTGTAAGTTACTGCATAAAGATTCATAAGTTACTGCATAGAAATGTATAAGTTACTGCATACTGCACAAATATTTATTGCCGCAGGCATATAACCAGTAAAAACAACCCTCCGTAGTTATAGATCTCGTTTTTGTTCACTTTTACTGTATAAATTGGTTTGGATATTTATTATTAAGAGACAACTCAAATTCTACATCCATTGTCGTTTTTGAATAAGCAGATTTGGTCAGCGAAAAATGGTTTCATGGATATAAATAAGCCATCAATTTGGTTTTTTTGGCGATTATTTATCCATATCTGGGCCATCTGAGCCGTTCGAGACACAAAAATGGTGGGGTGAGGTTTGCCTCCAAACCTCCAAATTCAAAAATAGGCTTTATCTAAGAATCAATATACATACATTAAATTCATTATGTTTACTCAAAAAAAAGAAGTAGTTTCAGATGCCTGGATAGATGCAGTATCTTTACATCTAGAAAAGTAAAAAATACTGAAAAACTGTCTGAATGACCAGGAAATATCGAAGTTTATAAAGTCGAGGCTATGTTGTCTTTGCAAACGTGTGGGGCAAAAGTGTGGCATCTTCGCCTTCCTGAGCCACAGTGCCAGAGACAACAGTGGCTATAAAACCTGCCATTTGGCATTCGGAACTAATTAAGAAAATATAAGCCTTATTTTTATGATGAAAATGATTACACCACAATAATATGTCTAAGCAGTAAAAATGTAAAAAAATGGTTGTCTATAAAGTCGGTTTACGGAAGATAATTTTACGTGATGATGTCATAAGAAACATTGATGGTAACTATAGCAACGATAATCGTTGCTCTGGTTACCTTGTCAATAACGCTCACTCACGTTCCCGTAACATGACACTTTTTGTGAGTGCAGTACGGTGTTCGATGTTCATTTATAAGACGTTATCACGTCAATAACTTATTTTCATGATTTCACTGCAATATGTCTTAAAAACAGTTAAAAAAGTCTTCATAAAATAGTATTTATTAACTGGCCTTACCTCAGGCAGTAAACGGCTAAACAAAACGAATGACTTAGCGTATCAGGCTTCCAAATAAAACTAACATTTTGTCATATTGACCAATATATTGTAAAATAATTTGCAGTTAGTACCGCCAGCAATAATATATGATAAGTACATGATAATTAATATTTTTGTATAAAAAGTATTTGTTAATATAGGTATTTTAAATGGTTGTTGTGTTCAAAGTGAAATTATTGAGATTATCATACTACTAGGGATACTTTACCCTTTATAATTGCAACTCCTTACCATAATAGCAGGTCTAAAATTGTTACTTTCGAAGACGAGATTCGGATTAGTTTCTATGGGAAATAGTCTCAAATTGCAGTATTGAAAGACACTACTTTCAATTGGCGCGGTTCAATTCTTCCTTTCTCCTCAATTCTCAATTCTTATTCTCCATAAAAACATTTCAAGATGGCGACCGGTCATAACCATCTGGATTTGTATCAGCCAATCAGCATACAAATCGCGATGGTCTCGATGCAATTTGGTTTCCTAGTAGGTACACACAAAATAGGTAAAATTCTATTCATATTACGATTCGGATACGATTCGTCGAATGTCAACATATTAGATCCCCAGTTTTCCTTTCGCGCTCGATAAAAAAGTAGTCCATTAATTTTTCGAACGCGAATTCATAACAGATTTCTTTTCAAGTGATTATAAACGCACGAACGATTTAATAAATTATAACAACGTCTATGATACATCCGCGTACATTTTGCAACGCGAACATGATTTCTTTTTCGTTTATTTGCACGATTTCTTTTACCTAACTTAGAAACAATTGTATTTATTGCAACACCTGCTTAAGTTCAGGAAATATATCGGGATAAAAAATTCTTCAGAAAAAGTCCTATGTTGCTTTCAATAAATCAATGTATCAACCAAGTTTAAACAAAAAGGGTCCAGCAGTTTCGGAGCGTATCCGTAACAAACAAGAGATTTTCATTTTAAAATTAACTATAATAATAAAACAAAACTTCTCTGTTTATCAAGGGATTTAATATAGACTCAAAACCCCTTATTCCAAAACGAGGTTTAAGATTATTCCGCGATGTGAATTTAAACCTTAGATTTAGACACAGATTTACTCGTGAACTATAGTCTAAACACGCTAAATAATCTATAGAGATAGTGTTTAGACTATAGTTCCCTATATAATCTATGCATGTATTATAGGGATAGTGTTTAGACTATAATTCACGAGTAAATCTGTGTCTAAATCTAAGGTTTATCCACATCTCGGACTATTCTTAAACCTCGTTTTGGAATTAGGGGGAAAGCGTTGAAGCGTTGTAAATTAAATAGAAGTACTTATATCATGAATTCATCCAATAACTATGTCATTGGTTTAATACTATGGTGTGATTATAATATACGCTTGATTCTCAATATGCGGTACCTGCACATTTTATAACAATATACAACAAACAATAGTATTTAGGTGTCTTGTAATAAAGTTTTAACTTGCTAGTTAATTTATTGTAATTATTTTGTAGATCAATTCGAATGACTGCTCTTAGGGTGAATAGTATGATGTAAGTAAATATTTTGCACCGTTTAGTTTAAGGTTTATGTAAATATGTTTTTAGGATAAAACTATCGCCTTACATGTGATATATAAGGGCTTTTGTCTATAGAAAATTTAACACTATATTCCACGTGGTAGGTTCAATTTTCTTTAACATAATTTTTAAAATGCGGTTTCAAAATGTATAAAGCTAGCTGCGCCGGGATACCGATCGTCCAGGGGCCTAAGTCTGCTAACACAATTGTGTTTCAATAGAGTGTCGATAAAATCGTAATAGACATTTTATGTCAAAAATATGACATTACATGTCAAATTGGTATTCTTCTAATGTTAACTATTCTATCGAAACACCACTGACGCACCACTGACTCACTTTGGTATTCTGCTCTAGAACCGTGGCTCAATGGAATCTCGATAGTTGTCAAAACGGTATATCGCTTAGCAACATATACCATATTGCTAGGCAACACCAGCTACGTATCTTTTACCATTCCATTGAGACTCCATAGCGATTCTATTGCGATGTTATTAAAACTTTAGCAGAATACCAAATAAAGTCACAATCTCGATATAATATCAATAGTCTCGATATAATGACAATGGTAGATCCATTAAAGTAAAATAGCAGAATAAGGCCCAGTTTATGCGTCAAAGGGGAAAAATATTAACACGCACACTAACTTTCACATTTACAATATTAGTAGAAAAAATTAAGTGACTTAAAAAAGAAGGTGGTTCTTAATTCGATTCGGTATTTTTTATGGCTGTTCGGGCTTAACTTTGTTGTATATGAACCGATTTTAATGATTCTTTTATTGGTGTCTATAACAAAATTGATTAGAATGAAGTTTTTTTTATCTGTAAGCTGAATATTCCGCGAGAGTAAAATCACCCGTTTAAAAGTTATGGTATTCGTCAATCGAGTTTTTTTTTAATTTACTTATTTAAAAATGAAATTGTTAAAGTCTAAATTAAATTTAATGTTGTTTTTAGATTTGATTCCTAATTTTTCTTACATTCGACGACCCAGTTGGCACAATGGTCACCATGCCGGACTGCTAAACACAGGGTCGCGGGTTCGATTCCCGCCTCAGACAAGTATTTATGCTTAGATATTTGTCTGTGGTCTGGTTGTTTCATGTATTGTAAGTATATATTTACAAAAGAAAAGTATATAAATAGTATATCGTTGTCTAGCACCCATAACACAAGTCTAGTTACTTAGCTTGGGGCTAGATGGCGATGTGTGGAATGTCCTGCAATATTTATTTATTTATTCAGTATGTTTCAAAAATATCTGTGATCGCTATAGTACACGGACCCAAAAAAATAGGAAAAATCTTTTTAATATGTGATTATTATAATTTACCTAGAGTCAGGGAAATTTTAAAAATGTGACAACACCAGTCTTAGTAATAGGGTTCCGTTTTGACTCTTTGGGTACGGAACCCTAAAATTTGCTAGATTTTAAATTCATAAAACTGTTGTATGTTTTCATTGCATATCGTCTTGAGTAGTTAATCATAATTATTGTAACATATTTAATTATCTAGAACTATTTATACTGTTAATCATTTTGTTTATTTAATAGTTAATTTAATTTAATAACACCAGAATGTAAACTCCCACCTCGATTCATAATATTAGAAAACTGACTGTATATTTTTTTATGTGAGTTTGTCATGGGATTTTTCCCTTGACTTTTCCTCGCATTTTTTATTTAAAATTAATTATCCGGATCGTATCTGCGCTCGCAGCTTCTCCTGTCGTCCCGTGACCACGATAGGTGCAACTCTATCGAAACGACGGATAGATATAAAAAACCAGTGTTTAAAGAATTAGCCCCTTATTTATAAATATTTAATAAGCCCTCAACTACAACTTTAGTAATGACCTCTCGCAGGTTAATAATTACGACGTGGATTTTCAAATGTAATAAGCATTTAGCAAAATGTGTCTTGTCGCTTTCTCACTTTGACATATGACAGGTGTAAAAAAGTGACAAAACACATTATAAAAGGCCTATCATGGCCCCTCTACATGATGGCCCAGCACTAGACCAGCGAGATGGTCATGCGATGGTTGAAACGCAACTACACGTTAGCCACGTTCAGCCATCGTCGCCCACTTTCTTTGATGTGCGACCGAAAACCCGACACCGTGGCCATCCAGTCGCCATCCCACGAACCATAACGCCCTCTACATGGTGGCTCTTATTAGTGGGCCAGCATGATGGCCTATCATGTAGAGGGGCCATTAGATGCTTACGATTAAGGGCATTAATATTTATTGTCGCGTAATGGCCCCTCTACATGATGGGCCATCATGCTGGCCTACTAATATAGGCCAGCATATAGAGGGCGTAGTGGTGTCGGATGGCTTGTGGTCCGTGGGATGGCAACTAGATGGCCACGGTGTCTGTTTTTCGGTCACACATCAAAGAAAGTGGGCAACGATGGCTGAACACGTGGCCATCGTGTAGTTGCGTTTCAACTATCGCATGGCCATCTCGATGGTCCAGTGCAGGACCATCATGTATAGGGGCCATTCGATGCTTACAAATGGCATTAATATTTAATGTCGCGTAAAAAATTAGTTCAGGAATAGAGTGATTGAATTTTGTTATTAAAAACATTAGTTTGACCCAGTATACTCGCTAAGTTGTCGAGAAATAGTTCAATTACTCTGAATCGTACGCACTATAATCTTCCAAATGGTTTGACTGTGTAATGCAAGGCCCTGGTGTAATATAGAAAAAATTAGTATTTGGTGTCGTAGAATTTCGCGAGATGTGTTCTTAAGTGTTTGTTCACTGTTACAAAAGCGAATTCGACAATTTCACTTTAGAGAAAAAGAATGAATGTTTACGTGATTGGTCAGGTTTTTTTTAGCATTTATAATAAATTAAGGTGACGGTGTTTTTTCGATGAAGCTCTCGAATTCGCTTTTGTTTAGTGAACTAAGTTAGAGAAATTGCTACCTCTTTGAATGCCTGAAAATGTTCACAAGTTATTGTCCAATGCGAGGAACATGATGTTGTTAATAAGTGAAATAAACATGAAGAAATTTTGACTCTTATAAGTTGAGTTTTTATTTTTTTTATTTTATGAGTACCTTTATAAATACAAAATGATCCCTATAAAACCCTAATAAAACTGGAAAAATAATTCAATTAGTTTGGGCAGCATGACATCAGATATCACGGAACACTTTTACTCCTATATTAGATATCTGAGTTTTTTTTAGGATACCCTCTACTGAGTTCTGATTGCCTAGTACTTACAGACCAAATTACTATCAAACAATTTACACGGTAACGGAAAGAGAGCAGTTGAAGAAAGACAGAGATAGCGTTATAAATGCGATTTCCTTCTGCTGACTTCTGATTGGCTAATACTTACAGACCAATTACTATTAAACAATTTACACAATAAAGGAAAGAGAAAAATTGAAGAAAGAGAGAGATACCGTTATAAGTGTGATATTCTACCTTCTGCTGACTTCTGATTGCCTAGTACTTTTTACAGACCAACGACTATTTTATTGAGCAAATGGTTGACTAAGTTGGTAAATACCAGCTTATGCACGGAGATGTTAACACTACTGGCGAGTAGTGTAGAAGGGAAAAAAATCCCTATGTCACTACCGGTAGTGTCGACTGGTAGTGCGGTAGGTAATGAATGAAAAAATCAATTTCTTTAAACATTTTCACTGAATTAGCGACATTGGTTTAAATTGTGGGAAGCGGTTTTAGCGGTGGCAGACCTTGGCCTTTCAATTCAACACCACCTTCTGGACAATACAAATCATGCTAGTCTACAAGTCATGATGCCAAGTGATTCGTCGCGTTTTATCATGATGTCCAGGCAATCCAGGCATGCCATTCTCTTTCTAGGCGAGTATACATTCTCGACCAAATTGTCGTGTCGTTATATTGTAAAAAAAATGACAAAACTAGAAAGAAAACAAACCGTGCGATACTTTCATTATAACTCGACGAAAGACGACGAGATGTTTTTCATACGATATGCAGTAGGTACCTACTTCTCATACTTAACTGTACGGTCTGATTGCGGCTTCATGTTAAGTTTCGCTCTTACTTAAATTAGCATTTACTTGCGAACTTTCGCTGCCCGTTACGTTCCTACTGGCCGGTTGTTTATATTACCAACATAAAAATATAAAAAAAGTGTTAAACATTTGTATGAAAACGTCTTAGATTTGTGACAAATTAAGATCAATTCCAAATCAATTCTGATTAAACTATTATGAGGGTTGCAAGCCGGGTACTTTTTCTATACAAAAAGGTCATTTTAAAGGTGCAGAGAATGCGCATCATCCAGCCGCCGCCGCTCCTGGGGAGCAGCAATGTGGGGCTCCCTCTGGTCTAAAGATGTTAGGCTGATGTTTACCAACCCACTAAAAACTCCACCGGTGCCTCGTTCGCCTTGTGTGTTGGAACTGCGAAACCGTGCTGCGAGAGCCCAACGTGACGTCTTTGGGTATCGCGGTAGACTCGCTAATCGATTAATGGTAGGTAAGTTTTTACTGAATCAATAAATACTTACCTACCTACTTGAATACTAGGTAACACTTAGGTATAGGTACCTACCTAAGTGTTAGTATTCCTAAACCTAATTGAGGTGAAACCTAATTTGATCGATTGATGGTAGGCCATCAATCGATCAAATTAGGTTTCACCACCACTATTCACAGATAAATATACCTACTTACTTACCATACTTACCTAGGTACTGCGAATCTTAACATCCTCAAGTCCCGAATTAATAATGCTTGCCTAACCGAACGAAGTAGAGTCCTATACCTTCTTCGCAAGCATTTACCTATGCACGAGTATTAACTTCGACTCAGTCGATATATCTATAATTTATATTATTTTTAACCGACTTCAAAAAAGGAGGAGGTTCTCAATTCGTCGCGTAGGTATAATTTTTTTTTTATTTATTTACGTCTCGTACGTCGGTACGGTCAGCTGCATGATTGCAGACCTACCGTAGAGCTCCAAAACGGCTGTTATAAGAATGTTCTCAACACAAACAAGACTCTAGACACTTGCTTTAGTTGAAGTTTAAAGTCTTCTAACTCATCAATTTAGCTAACAAAAATTGTTAGAATGAAAATATTCCAATGTACGTCGATTGGAGCAAGCAAAGGTACGATAAAAATTTCGAGCATACTTTAATAATCGTCACTTTCCATCTATTGTAGCCAATAGAAACAAGAAACAATCCAATTAATATTCAAATAGCCACTTAGTTATGAAATTATAAAACCTGGCATCAACATAGCGACAAATCAATCAATTGAATGTAATAGGTACATGCATGTAATAAGGATGCATATGACATGTTACACGTGCGGACGAACCACTTGGCTGCGTTCCCGTTAATGCACCTGACAAGGTGATGCATATTTAATTTCAGACGCATTTGATGATTGGACTTAATGCTGTGGTATTTCTGCTCTCATCTACTTTGTTGTTCTGTTTGTGCCAGGTTTTGAGAAGGAATGAGAAGTGTGATAAGTAATTTAGAACGATAATTTTAATGTTCAGTATAACTTTACGAATTTACAGTAAGTACCTACCTACTAGTTGTGCCCCGTCGTATTATTTTAAAAGGTTTATTACAAACACAGAATACTATAGTTACTAAAACTTACAAACTTTAAATAGTACATTGTTACCCTAGGTGTGAAAGTCACTCATTAAAGTCCCGAGACGGAGTTTGGCGCCCGCGAGAGGGTGCTAATAGTTCGAGGGACTAAATGAGTCTTTCACCCGAGGTAAACACTGTGCTTTTCATTACGAATAATACTAATTAAAACGTTCAAAATGAAATCATTTCCCGCCAGTTTTTTTTTACTCAAGGAACGACACTGACCGCACGGTCGCATAAAGCCACATCATACGTCGCTGAATGAGTGATGAGTAATGAAAAAACGTGTTAAACGTCGGATTTCTAAAAATATTTTCTTAGTCCTTTCCTACATACCTACCTATTAAAAGGAACAAAGTTTCGTAGCTCTTATAGTTTCAGACATTTAATTTTCATGATTAGTCTCTCTCTTTCTCTCGCTAAGAATTTGTTTTTTTGAGCTCTCAGTTTTGAGAATAAAATAATGTTCGGCTCTTGTTTAAAAATCATAAAGATAAAGCTAAAATATAATTTTAAACTGAAAAAATTATTTTCTATTTAGTTAAAATAAATATTAGAGTTCCAATTCTATTACAACGCTGTGTGATTTATTTTCAAAATTTTGTACTTAGGTTTCATTAGATTTGTAACACAAGGGCGTTACTAAATTATATTATTAAGGAACCTATGCTATTTTCTATGGACAATGTTTGTCTATACTTATCTAAGTATTGTTCGTCTTTGGTAGTAAATTGCATTTTTGAGTTTGCAGTGTGTCGTGAATCTTTATTTCCTTCCTTAGCTAGATCATAGGTCACTTTAGTATTCATAATCTAAAATGGGTAAAAATTGAAGGTAGGTATCTGAAAATAAGTAGACAAAATAGTTTTACAATTTATTTCTCATCTAACTTTACTGAGTAATTTTCTGATAAAAAAATCAGAAAACATTGATACTATTGACAATAGTATCAATGTTTCTTCAAAGACACAATTCTTTTTTATATTTTGATTTATTTACATAAGATCACATTGAAACGTCTTAAAAACTAAGTTAGGACGCGCCCACCAATGAGAAGAAGGCACGAGAAACTCATGGGGGTTCAGAAAGATCAGATTAAGTACAAATATTTTTAAGGTAATAATTATATGAAATGGAGCAATAAAAGTCAGGTCCATGGGTTCTTAATTAAGGTATGACGAAGTATTATTTAATTTAAAAAGTAAAAAAAATTAATTGACTATAGGTACAACTAAAATACTTAAGGTACTTACTTTAATTTATTTTTAAAAATCATTTATTATTAAGTTATTTATTAATGAAATATTTAATTAGATTTAACATAATTAATTATTTAGGTATAGGTACGAGTATAATACCAAATCTATCTGTCTTTGTGGTTTTAAACAATGAAACAAACAACTCAATTAAATATCTTAGCAGTTACAGTTCTCTAGGTAGTGTGCCATGTGCATAGTGCATTTCTAATGTTAATATGAGATATGAGTGAGATCGTGAGATGATGCATCTGAACTAAAGTTACTTTCTTATACTTAGATATTATCTTGAAAAGCTTCAACCTTCAGCTCTTGAGGTCTTCTTTGCAGAATTGAGGGCACACGCGGAGGCAGTGTCATTAGTGGCTGTTTTCGTGAATAGAACAACCAGCTAACCACACTGCCAACGCGGGAACCCTTGTCTTCTTCACACTCAACCAGATCTTCATGCAGCTGTCCCTTTTCCACAGTAGAATGTTATATCGAAAGCCCACACAAGGCTGAATGACCTTCGTTGGAGAGATCACTCGGTCTCGGGTTAGGGTTTCATATTTACGCTGAAGGTTGGATCTGAAAATTGAATTGAAAGTGTTATCTGTCTGTCTAGATCCCTACATACAGGATGAATTTTTAATGTGGGCCTTCAGGGCTATATCCTAAACTCTATGAGATAGCGAAAAATGCTGAAAGGAGTTGCGATAATAACTAAAACTGCATCATTCGATTTTTGAAAACGTCATTACCCTCACCAGGAATCGAACCTGTTGATTTTGCAAAAAAATTATCGATCTATATTTTGTTTAGTTTTATTTACTAGATATTTTGACCAACTTGACTTGCTTGACATTGTTTTTTTTTTAATTTTGACATTTTATTTTATTTGTTTTTAATTTATTGTAGTAACTAATTGATGGTTTTTTTTACTAAACGGCTGAACCGATTTGTATGAAATTTTTTGTGTAAGTATATTCGTTAGGTCTGAGAATCGAACAACATCTATTTTTTATATTTTTATCCTTTTTTTATATTTTATGAATGGCAAAACACCGTTTTGCCGAGTTGTATAAATCTCAATTTCCATCTAATAACTCGAGCCTAGGGCATTTTTTTCTATAAATGTATGTTCCTACTTATTTTTTACTAGCTTGCGCTCCGTCTCATAATGTTATGTATTCTGTGACTTCGTGTTTGCTGGGATAAGTTCGCGTCGCAACATCACGGGCAGGCGCATCGAGAGGCTGAGTGTTTCATGGATTACTCAGGTCCTTCTAATTGGATTTCGATGCTAAGTATACGATGACCTTCCTTGAAAATAAAGCTATCCAATTGTGAAAACCAGATTTCGATTGGTTTAGCAGTTTTTAT
The DNA here is from genome assembly GCA_907269075.1 of Idaea aversata. Lineage (NCBI taxonomy): Eukaryota > Metazoa > Arthropoda > Insecta > Lepidoptera > Geometridae > Idaea > Idaea aversata. The sequence continues at coordinate 7,475,538 of OU026100.1, forward strand.
AAGTAAAAGTAACAGATAACCAAACACAGTCAGACAGACATCCGCGAGGGCACTTCCTGGCTATTCCTTACTTATCTACTAATCTGTAAAATACCTACATATTTTCGATAACTTATCTTAAACGAGCCGATCGACTAAAGCCTCTTCACTAATTTTTTTGTCATTTGTATTCTGCAACTCGTAAAATCTGTCGGCTGCAGCAGGCGTGGTTGGGGATGTTGACTTCATCAGATTTACCTGAAAAGACAAATAATAAGGTTAAAATCTAATAAAATCATTAATTGTTTGCAAAACGTACCCTACCTAAACGGTTATACATGCAGTGCCCTTGATTTTTTTTGAAAATATATCACACAGCGCCATCTAACCCCAAGCTATGCAACTTGGTTTGTATTATGGTGGTAAGATCATGGACGTAATATTATTTACGGATAGAATACTTAGAGGTTATATATTTTTATTTTATAAATATATACTCAATTAGCATCACCTCGAGGTTTCACGCACGTAAGTCCCGATCCTGTGGCAATATCGAGATAAAAAGTAGCCTGTTAGGTACTTTAGGTACCTTATACTAAGTTGCATCAAAATCGTTCCAGTAGTTTCGGAGTTTATTCAATGCAAACAAACAATCAAATCTTTCATGTTTATAATATTAAGAGGAAAGGGTACCGGCGCGGCGCCCTCTCCATACAAACAAATTCGACTGTTTCCTCCCTGAATAATGACACTAGCAGAAATATTTTTGTTGCATAAAACCTATAACTGCCATAAACCTAGGTACTTAATATACACACAGACTTTTACAGACACCCAGATCAGAAACAAACTACAAAGTACATAAATAGGTACTTCAGACATTAATTCCTTTAGTGTCGCAGCCGGTTGTTCGCCCCCCGCGTTGCAGATATAATATTTAGGTAGGTATATTTAGGTACGTCTTGCGCTTATCCTATCTAAATGCATAATTCTATTCGTACAAGACACAAACCTATGTTACAATGTTCTAATCTGTAGTTATGAAAAGGTTAGCAACCAAACAGTCAACTAATTCATACTGGTAGATGAATCACAAAAGATTAGTTTGTATTGTTCTTAAATACCTGTTACTTAATTATTTTTGAGTAAATAGGTATAATTTCTAAACTTTTCTGTTACCTTATTCATATAGAAATATTATTACCTATATTATTTATAGAAATATTAAATTCAAAGTCTTGACTAACTGATAATAATATAATCAAGGCACAGCCCAAACGAATGGACGAATCTAAGGAAAAAATATTCAGATAACTGTTATGGTGTACCTACTGTGCCCCGCGGTTTCACCCGCGGAACTCCCGATCTCGTGGGAATATCGGGATAGAATGTAACCGATGTAACTCCCAATGAATCAATGTATCCTCATACTCAGTTTCATTAAAATCGGTCCAGTAGTTTCGGAGCATATTCGTTACAAACAAAAAAATTCCTCTTTAAAATTAAGTATTACAATACTTACGGATCCATAACTTTCTTGAAATATATATTAGCCTATGTTATTCCCTGATAATGTAGCTTTCTATTAGTAAAATATTTTTTTTAAATCGGTCCAGTAGTTTCGGAGCCTATTCGTTACAAACAAACAAACGAAAAAATCTTTCCTCTTTATAATATTAGTGTAGATCACAAAGTCTTGATTCTCTAGGTACTTTAATTTACAACAAAAATAATAATATTCAAAATCTAAATAAGTTTTCTTATGTAGGGTGCCCAAAAGGCTCTCATCGGGATTGCCATCCAAAGAGACAATTCTTTGGATGGCAATCTTGATCGTCTTTTATTTCCATTTCCATCGTCTTTTGTTTTTTTTTCGATCGTCTTTTGTTTTTTTTTCGATCGCCTTTTGTTAACCACTTAGTTGAGAAGTTTGACTATGAGGAAATTTATTCCTTTAGACAAAATAGTTTGAGCCGAAAATTTGATCAGCAGGAATGTACCGATTATTTTGCCTAAGTAGGAGTCAGCCCTTTGGTCACTTGAAGCTATACTGATGAGCTATACATATAGCTTATGATATAGTCATATATCACGGGGCTATGGAGTCCCGCACCTTTGGAAGGCGTGTTGTGTTGACCTCTACGTGTTGGCTTCGGCTCCACGCAACAAGTATAATAGAGAACAATGGGGTGGATTCTAAACCGGCGATTATCCCTGTCAAGTGCAAACAAGGACAACCTCCGGTTTGGATAAAACTACTGATAATCTACAGGACAAAACTAGTATAATTATTATTATTTTTTAATTAGGTCGACAAGTTTCACTTGTTGCCACGATACTGGTCAAGACTCAAGTACAATATAAGTACTTAGAACTAGAAACTGGAACTTGTCCGCAATTATCTATCAGGGAATTATTATTAGGATCGGATGTGACGATGTCTCTTGGTTGGAACCTGTTGTTTGTGGAAGTGGCGTGGGATTGGTATATACCTAGGTATACTAATTTAACCTTACCTATTTAAATAAATATTGCAGGACATTCCACACATCGCCATCTAGCCCCAAGCTAAGTAACTAGACTTGTGTTATGGGTGCTAGACAACGGATATACTACTTATATACTTTTCTTTTGTAAATATATACTTATAATACATAGAAACAACCAGACCACAGACAAATATCTAAGCATAAATACTTGTCTGTGGCGGAAATCGAACCCGCAACCCTGTGTTTGGCAGTCCGGCATGGTAACCATTGTGCCAACTGGGTCGTCAAAACAATACCAAACAAAACAATTAATAAACAAATACAAATAATAAATAATTTAATAGAGCAAGTAGGAACTTTTGTTTTAACTGACTTCAAAAATAGTAGAAAACTACAAAAATTAGCTATTTCCTTTGATCTGCCATTACTATGTTTTTCCCGGGTCTTAATCGCGTAATTTTATTTTTATTTCTCTTATCTCGACGTTTCGACTATGTTACAATTACTATGAATACAAATCGTGTGAGTTTAAATAGTTTACTGCGTTTGTAGAATTATTGATCTCTATCATCAACACTATCGATTGGTATTAAAATATGGTATGATTATGTTTTTGCAAAATCAACAGATACGATTCTTCTGGCTAGGGTAATGACTTTTCCAAAAATAGTTTTTGGCAAAATCGGGCAACTCGTTTTAGCATTTTTCGCTATCTCTAAAGTTTAGGATATAGCCCTGAAGGTCTAAATAAACAACTCACCCTGTAGGTATTTTAATTTTATTTTAATGTATGTTCACAGATTACTAAGATAGCTCATTCTTTGTTGATCCGTATTAACTATCAATTTGTTGGGTTTTTTTATCTAGTTAATTATTTTAATCTTACGCTCTTCCACATTTATTTCTCCGTGTTTCTTAATTATTCCTAGACTTTCTTTCTTTTTTTTTTCTACTTTTTTTTCGACTTTCTTTTTTTCTTTTTTTTTTCTTTCTAGGAATGAAACATGTGCTTCCTAGATACCTAATTTATTCGTCGATGAACACCAACGATATTCTTTTCAGGATTTTCTCTTTTTTCTTATGACAAAATTTACCTGACATTTTCTAATTCTAAGAACCACAAAACTCATGAGTTTACCGTTTGTCTTTTCTATTAATATTTCTTTATTTCAATTTGTCTGCTTAAATAAGACCGACTTACCATTTTACTGTTTCTCACGTCATCGCTATTACATCTCTTGAACATGGATGAAAACAGGCACCAAGATAATTTTTTGAAGGCACGTAGGTGGCTGTAGGTGTTGATAAATGAAATGTGCTAATTAAGATGGGGTAGTTCCAAATTTTTACACATATAGTATTTTTATCTTATTAATAGATGATTTTGAATCCCGAGTTTTACAGGACTGGCCTTTCTCCAGCTTTTAATTGTTCCTTCTACCTTAAGTTTGTTTGTCGTGTGCCTTTGTCACTATACATAGTCTAAAACAAAGTTGCTTTCCGTTGACAGTCTGTCCCTATGTCTGCTTACATCTTTAAAACTACGCAACGGATTATGATGCGGGTTTTTTAATAGATAGAGTGATTCAAGAGGAGTGTTTTAGTATAAAAAACAACAGTACTATGCGTACAAAGTCGCCGGCAATAGCTAGTTATGAATAAGTCAATCGATCTATTATCGCTCATGATTATTAGAACATTTTCGGAAAGCCCATTTTCTTTATGATATTTATGGAAAATTTCATGTTTCTAGACTACGATGTCCTTCTTTGTTTAGATATTATTCTTATCTGAGATAGATCTAAGTTAATATTTATTTACAAAATATGTCTAGTTAATAATATATAGGTATTTTAAGATGTGTTTATTTTATCTAATCTTGATAAACACTTGTTTACCTACTGAACGATTTCACAGTTTGTGATTAAAACTGCGTTATATCGTGTTTTATCTTCGAAGGCTATTGAGAATGAAGAGAGGTCTTGTTGATGTGATGCTATCTCTAGACTGAGTTGTGAAAACTTTCTCCTTTATTGAGTGGCTGTCAGTATACAGGTACTTACGTAATACGTGTAAAGTTTCTTCTGTGTGCTCACATAAATAAAAGACTTAGTATTTCTAGACTCAGTAGTTTTAGCTGCTCTTAGATGGGTCCTATAGTTTTTTTCAGTAGAAAACGAAGGAAGAAGGAGGTATTGAGTGAAACATTGGGGACTTTGTGCTGACTTCAGTGTGATCACTTAAAATGATTTTTTCTAGACTCAGTAGTTTCGACTGTGTTTAGTTGGTTCCTATAATTTTATCGATTAGAACATGTTGAGTAGAACATTTTGCACCTTATGCTGAAATTGCACTTTGCGTCCTATGCTGTTGTTGCTGATGGGTTTCCTGTCAGTATAGTGCAAAAATCATCAGCAGCAACAACATGCCTTAGGAGGTTTGATTTCGAGCAGACGGCCGGCTTTAAAGTAGTTCTATAATATGGCTCAGAAGCCAGGTATACTGGTGTATAAGCAGAAGATGTATATATTGCACAAAAAGTAAACTATACCCTTTCTAGTATCTACCTACTCTTGTTCGTGTAATAACGTGGCCTAAAGTCAGTTTGATATTGTGTCATGATTTAAATAAAACAACAGAAACAAAAAATAAATAAATTTATTAAAAAAAACCTAGAGTATGAAAGTAAAAGACTAAAGCAGTTGTGTGATGACATCCCATAAGTTAATTATACTGACGGACACGTCTTATCGTGCATCAAAGTTTAGGATTACCTACTTTCAAATGAATATTTTAAAAACTATGCAAACTTCTTCTTCTTTTCTTCTTTGCCTTGATTTTTTCCCATTTATTTGGAGTATAAAAAGTATGCAAACTATTTTAAATTAAATCCAAATTACGTACCGAAACTCTTGTGAAGTTAAAATTCATAGTACAAGACGACTTTGAAATAAATAAATATATGTTGCAGGACATTCCACACATCGCCATCTAGCCCCAAGCTAAGTAACTACATGCACTTGTGTTATGTGCGCTAGACAACGGATATACTACATATATACTTTTCTTTTGTAAATATATACATAAATACATATAAACAACCAGACCACAAACAAATATCTAAGCATAAATACTTGTCTGAGGCGGGAATCGTACCCGCAACCCTGTGTTTTTCAGTCCGGCATGGTGACCATTGTGCCAACTGGGTCGTCAAATAAATATTTTATTATTTCAAAGTCTGTCTTGTACGATGCAGTTCATTACATCGGCGTATGAATGTCGTAAAGGTGTTCGCACAATGGGATTATGTTGCGAGGTTGTCAGCATACGGCTTCCTAGGGAGTCTTGCGAGGTAAGTCGACTTACACTTGACCTAGTAACATGATTCTAAATGCTCCTAGTAGGAGTAATACCTACTAATTGTAATGGAAGTATTAAGAGGAAAGGGTACGCGGGGGCTTTCTCCATACAAACTATTACACACACACACACACTAATTGATAAATTATTGATGCAATTATTGCTTTTATTGCATGCTGCAGCATTTTAGCCGAGGTGGGTCCATTTAGGGTAGCACATGGCATCTCGGACTTTCCCTATTAAGTGCCTATTAATTATTATTTGTGATTGTTTTCTAATTCTGTCTGTTTTATAGTAGTAGTAGTTTTATTAGGTACTCTAGACTACTTCTTGCTCTAGTTTTCCTAAGTTTTGTCATTTTCAATTTTTTTTATATGTAACTATTTTTTCTTGTCCATGTGGTCTTTTAATAAATTTCATTCTATTTTATTATATTTTTCTTGGGTACTAGTGCAATACTATTATTTTATTTTATTGTTGGGAAGAGATTTTTCATGAATATTTTATTAATAGAAAATTAACGTAATTAACGTCTTGCGAAAACCGGCTAGTTACGTGGGGAACAAATGTCTTGCCATGGCGCCTCCGCCGGGTCGTGGCAGACTGGGTAGACCCAAGAAGTGCTGGCTTGACGTCGTAAAGGGTGATATGCGTGCAAATGGCCTTACAACCCAGGATGCCGAAGATCGTGCGAAGTGGAGGCGTAAAAGTAGGAAAGCGGACCCTGGGCTTCCGAGAGGGATGCAACCGGGAACATCGCTCGGATGATGATGAACGTAAGTAAATAAAACTAAGGTAGATGGATAAGTTACCTTCCCTATTATTGTATTTGCGAATCAATTAGTTTATACACTAAGGGCGCCTTGCATGAGATTGTGCATAAGCATTTATTATGCATTTATCGGTTCATCTCAAATTGAATTCAATTTCAATAACTACAAGGTTGATTTTATTCTATCAAAGGCCCTCGCCCACGAGAGTTTTTAACTAAGACGACTCACCGACTATTCAATAAACCTAACATTCAATTCATACAATAATTGTTATTAAAGAGAGATTACTTATTGGACACTATGTCCCTCCGCTCTCTCCCCGATGTCGTCCGACGTTTGCATTAATACAGTTGCGATGTACAGCAGCGCGTTGTTGATGCGACTAACACACGTTAGTAGCGACGTTGTCGCGATTTACGTAACGCGCGACAGCATTGCTACAAAAAGTCGCCGTAGGCGACGGCCCTAAGCTTAAACGCTTTTAATTTTTACAACTATTACGTTTCAGTAATTTCGAAGATCATAAAACAAACTAAGAAAAGTAAAAACCATATTCCTGTAAAGGTATTAAGAGGAAAGGTACCCGGTCGCTTCTCCATACAAACGTAGTCGACTGTTTCCTCCCTGGATAATGACACTAGCATAAATATTTTTGTGCCATAAAACCTACAACTGCCATGACCGACCATGCCCCTATGTCTTGGTTTTTTATATTAAAAATATTTTATTAATTAGAATAAATGTCTTGGTTTTGTTTAATATCCTAATTATTTTATTAATTAGAATATGAAAAAACCATTATCCAGGGAGGAAACAGTCGACTACGTTTGTATGGAGGAGCGACCGGGTACATATTTCATCTTTTATGTGTAAATCATAAACCGCTGAAGTCACTAGCCGTTGGCACTAGCTCTGTAGACCAAGGTTGTTTTAAAATAGTGTACGTTCATCTTAACATTGTTACAGCTAATTATATCTTCGTGTTTCATGAACAATTTCAAGTTTATGCACTTTCGGAATGTCACTGAAACAACAAGAGTTACTTAACACATAAACTTAACTTTCGAAAGGAATTTTGATATTTTCGAACTTTCGAAATGAATTTTATTTTTTTCGAATTTGTAAAAATTGGTAAATCCTACTTTTATGTTTATTTATTTATTTTATATTTAGTGTATCCTGACCCGAGTAAATTAATTGACGATATTACACATTCTTACTACCTAATTTATTTAAAAAAAGGTAAAAGTACCTACCTACCTTGGTAAAGGTAAACAAATACCCCCTTATTTCAAAACGAGGTTTAAGGATAGTCCGAGATGCAGATTTAAACCTTAGATTTAGACACAGATTTACTCGTGAATTATAGTCTAAACACTATCCCTCCACATCTCGGACCATCCTTAAATCTCGTTTTGGAATGGGGGTAAAGTCTAGTAGATAGGTATAATATTTTGCGTTTACAGTGCGATCCATTTTTTTTTCCGAAAAACCCACGTTTTTGAAAAAAAAACTTCTGAATAGAGATATAATATTCTCAAAGTGATGGGCAAGATAAGTTTGGGAACCCCTGGTACATAATATGTAATGAAGAGATAATAACATCAAAGTTTTATTTGACGTATACTATCACACCAGTTCATCATTGCTGGAATATATTTGAAAGATATTGGTTTTGTCCGAAAACACATTAAGAGGAAAGGTACCGGGGGCTCTCTCCATACAAACTATTACACACGTAGTTGACTAGAGCAAATATTATTTTTGGTGCATACCTAAAACTTATAACTGCCATGACCATGTTTCTTTTTCTTGTTTTTTTTTTTAATTTGATCTAAATTTCTATGATAATTAGAAAATGAAAAAAAAAAAACAAAATATAGGGGCATAGTCATGGCAGTTATAGGTTTTATGGCACAAAAATATTTGTGCTAGTGTCATTATCCAGGGAAGAAACAGTCGACTACGTTTGTATGGAGAGAGGGCAGGTATACCCTTTCACCTTAATACAACTACTAATAAAATATTGATTTATTCCGGTCAGATCCCCTGGATCTGATTCTTTGGGGGATCAGTTTTATTTTAAAATATTTAATTTTTAATACTATTCCGGTCTGATCCACCGTGCAGGAGATCACAAATAAATTTAAATATTTTATTCCCTGCACGGTGGATCAGACCGGAATAGTTTTAAAAATTAAATATTTTAAAATAAAACTGATCCCCCAGGGAATCAGATCCAGGGGATCTGACCGGAATAAATTTTAATATAAAATAAATCAAAATATTGGCCCATTTTAATCTTCCCTGTTTGAGAAAACTCCTCGCGTCTTTAACGTTTTTTTATACCTACCTACCTATTTTCCCATACAAAGCTATCTTGAATGATAAACATCTTACGTGCAAAAAGAAAGTTTTCTCAGCAGGTTTGAGTGAGTGAGATCGTTGTTACTTTTCATTTTGCCTTAGGGTAAAAAGAGAAATTACAAAAACTCGTTATGAGAGTGTCTTAATTCACGAATATCCGTATTCAAATGATATAAAAATGACCCAAAGTGAAATATTTGGTAGTTTTTCGTAAAAAATGCCTATATTGAAATCGAAATCGAAAACTATTTGTGAATTCATAGTTTTCCTACCACTAACACCTATATCAGGCTTTGATACTATCCTAAAATTAAATGAAAGTGTCGCTTATGAATTACCCTATTGCATAGCTTTCATCGCAGGCTTTGAGCGCGGCGACCGAATCAAGAAATTCCGTAACGAAAATAAAACCTAACACCCCCCATTCCGCCTACCATGTAGCTCGGCCGAGCGTTCGCTTAACGTGTATGTATATGGTACGACTGTACGAAGCTCGCACGGATCGAGACGAGCTGCTCCGAAATCGGACGAATACGTAAGCAGCTGTTTGTGAGAAAAAAAATGCTATGCAATAGCTTTACCGCGGCAGTCCCCGAGTGCCACACGTTTTTTATTGTTAATTTAGTACAATCAAAATTATTTGAATATTGTTGGACGCAGATTGCTCGGCAAGTCTTTGGGGTCTATGGTCAGCACTGGACGTCTTGTGGCTGACATGATGATGATATTTTGAATAGTTTCAAAAGCCTTACACAGATTTCAGTAGTTGAGAAATTATGTTCGAAAGGTGCAGTTAACAAAATCTTGTTACATTTAGATTTTTCATTGGGTAATAAAAATAAAACGAATTTGGGGAATTTAAGAGGAAAGGGTACCGGGCGCTCTCTCCATACAAACGTAGTCGACTGTTTTCTCTCTGGATAATGACACTAGAGCAAATATTTTTATTGCATAAAACTTAGAACTGCCATGACTATGCCCCTGTCTTTTGTTTTTTTTTTGTTTTTTAAATCTTAATTTCTATGATTATTAGAAAATGAAAAAAAAAACCAAGACATAGGGGCATACTCATGGGAGTTATAGGTTTTATGCAACAAAAATATTTGTGCTAGTGTCATTATCCAGAGAGAAAACAGTCGACTACATTTGTATGGAGAGAGCGCCGGTACCCCAAGTAGGTCGCTCGACATTTCCTAAAGGTACTATTTTATCAGCAGTCAAAAGTCATATATATTTATTATACTAATGGTATTAGTTTAGTATGCTCTAGATAACATTCTATACCTATTTATTCCGTGCGTGGTCGTACGTACTGTTGACAGATTCTAAATGCACTGAACGTCATATTTGTGCCAATTACAGCTTGGTTGACTATCAGCGGTCTCCGCTCGCATTGAATGCTCTAAATACAAGGTATTAGTAATATTAAATTAATGCGGGAATAATCCGTGTCCGTGTGGGCTAAAATTTAAACTAGAATTTAGATTCTAAAAATGTAATCTGATTAAAATTTTCATCACTTTTGACGCAAATTTCATCTGAGAACTTGAGTTTCCTTTCAAATTAGAAGTACAGTATTTCATTTTAACTATAAGTACCTATACCTACCTAAAAATCTAAACCAGCGAGTTCAGATCGAATTAAAAATTTAATTTGTTTAAAATAGATTTTCATCACTTTTGACGCAAATTTCATCTGAGAACTTGAGTTTCCTTATAAAAGAACAATATTTAATTTTAACTATAAGTACCTAAATTCCAAATATCTAAAATAGATTCTTAATTATCATATTATTTAGTAGCTATACTTTACTATTTACTATAATAATTACTAGGTACCTACTCTAGATTACTTCTTGCTCTAGTTTTCGTAAATTTTGTCATGCTCTATGAAATGATATCCAAATAGTAAGATAGTCTTTTTTTAATGTAGGGAAATAATACTAAATTGTCATCTACTCTCTTTTATATGCACCTATATAATTTAGATCAAACATTTTCCCATACTATTTCTACACTGTAAAAGAATGCGATTTTTCCCTTCACAAGGTTTTCTAATATTGTAGTTATTTGGTATAGAAATAAAACAAAACAGACACATTAAAAGCTATAATAAAAAAGTGCATGCACAAAAATAGGTGGGTACATAAATGGTGACAAAAACATAGGTAAATAATAATGCTAAAATAAATCTAACAAAGTCTACAAATAATAAAATAAACGTAGAAAATATAAATAATATTAAATTAAATATAATTAAAATAAATACTTAAGTCTGTCTAACGCTACAATTTCAATACAACAGAATCAGATAATTAATATTTTTTACGTAGACCAGGCTTAGAAATATAAGAGGAAAGACAACACAATATAAAGAAAAAAACCTGTAAACAAATACGTTGCATTCATAGAGATCACTTTAGAGTTCATAAGGGTTGATTGTGGTTAATTGTTGTTCAGCAGCGATGCTACACGACCCCGGAATGTCGTACCAGATAGTGCATTTACAGTGTCAATTTTGCCATAACGCAAACTTGCGCGAGCTTTGCAAACGCACTCCTGGCACGCAATCCGGGACGTAAAAACTTCGAACTTCTACATCACTATAGCGTCTTTTCACAAAGTCTTAAGGTATTTATCAGTCTTTAACACTTACAGTCCCTATGTCGACACTAAGCGTGTATGTTAGGCAAGCGTTATTGCAATATGTTAGTGCATGAACATATAAATAGGTTACAAATACTTGTCCATCATTTCAATCACGTTATTCTACGTTCTACATATCGTGCGTTAAAAACTTCGAACTTCTACATCACTATAGCGTCTTTTTCACAAAGTCCTAAGGTCTTTAACACTTACAGTCCCTATGTCGACACTAAGCGTGTATGTTAGGCAAGCGTTATTGCAATATGTTAGTGCATGAACATATAAATAGGTTACAAATTCCGTCATTTCAATCACGTTATTCTACGTTCTACATATCGTGCGTTTATTCGCTGGGGACTATTACGGAAACTTATTAATATTCAGAATAATCGAGTTGTTGTTGCATCGTTTAATTGATAAGTAAGGTTGTCGATGATTGACAACAATTGATGCATGCTTACGCATCGATAATATTAATCGGGAAGTTGAAAAAAAAACAGAAATACGAAACATGAAATCTATTGCAAAATTAGTGGAGGAATCTAATGGTACAACAATCTGTTATTAATTTTATGTTGATTGTGTCATTCAGAGATGTTTTATACAATAATAAAGCAGGTAATAGGTACTTATGTTGTGTATTTTCCGTGCAGAAAAACCCATCTACAAGTACATATATGTATAACGTTCATAATGACATCACAAGCATTTATTTACAAAAGCAGGTTTAAAACTTATATTTTGAGTTTTCGAAAGCTTTCAAATATTTGAAATGAGCGTGTGGGCAGTGAAAGTTAAGCATTTAAATAAAGTGCGTGATAAAAGCCAAGCTGTGGATAATATAGTGATTATGCGTTTATATAATGGACGTTAAGTTTTGTTTAGATGTAAGAAGATACATTTAAAGTAGAAAACTGTTTAATTTATTAGTCTAACCACGAAAAGAAAGTTAGTTTTATGTGCCAAAAAGAGAGTGCTTTGATTGTTATTACAATGATTTATGAAACAATGTTTACTTAGAATATGTTATTTTGTTAAGCAAAAAACCAAATAGTAACGTCTCAGTAAATAGCTAATACGCTCACATCATTCCTTTGACATGGATCAAGGTAGTCAATCATTAATGTGTACTTGGAACATAGATAATAAATTCTTATGCGTTTCCAATGTTAAACACGATACGAGAGAAGTACCTCTACATATTGCTCTATTATTAAAAATTGATTAGAACTAGCCGGTTTATACAAAACTAACAGAGCTCCCCGGTTTCACCCACGTAACTCGCGATCCCATGGGAATATGGGTATAAAAAGTAGCATGTGTTACTGTCAATGAATTAGTGTATCTTCATACCAAGTTTCATCTAAATCGGTTCAGTAGTCTCGAAACCTTTTCAATGCAAACAAACAATTAAATTTTTCTCTTTATATTATTAAGGACACATAACAGTACCCATTGTTAGGATATTATTGTATAGGAATTTAAACTATTGGATTTTTTAATTTGAAAACATTAATGCTTTTTCAGTAAGCTTCATGAATTTAAGTAAATTCTTTATTATATTAATCCTGCTCTACACCTAAGTGTTCCTAATTTACAGTAATTTACGATAGTTTTAAAAAGAAATCCTGACGCATTAACAATGACGTATTTCTTTTACATATAATTTTTTCATTGTTTTGGCACGCCACGAGTAAAGCACTAATGAGTACACGCGTTTTTTGTTTGTTGACGTGCGTTCACGTATAATGGAAACCGGATCTCTCAAGTAGCTTGACACGTGGAATTCTAGTCCTAGGTAATAGATAAATCTTAAGTATTTATAAGTGTTGTGACTGTAATCTAGCTAGAGTAGAGAATCTTCTTTATGTTTCCTTTGTCTCTAGATGTTTTTTTTAAGTATAAGAGTTAAAGTTGGATATGTAAGCATGCTGTGATGTTTGTATTGAACTACTGAACCAATTCCAATAAAATTTGTTATGAGAATACATTGAATCCTGGTAATTTACATAGGTTTTTTATTCCTCATAAAATCGGGACTTACTGGGGAACATCTGCGTAAGGTTCGACAGGCATTAGGGTGAATGCTGCGTAAGGTTAAAAAGTGCTATGAATAAATGGATTAGACCAAAATAATACTTAGCTACCTGTGCGTCACCATTACATAGTATAAAACAAAGTCACTTTCCGCTATCTGTCCCTATGTATGCTTTGATCTTTGATTTTGATGCGTTTTTTTAAATAGATAGAGTGATTCAAGAGGAAGGTTTATATGTATAAATCATGCATAATATAGCCGTGCGAAGCCGGGACGAGTCGCTAGTGATGATTAAAATAAGTAAGATATTGATTACTTTACTAGAATACAAATTATAATGTCATTAGAGTTTAGTTTTAGTTAGCGCGATTGAAACAAAGGTGAGCTGGGCGTAAGTAGGTCATACTGACGGCCTTGTATCTATATTGTGCGCTTGTATGCGCGCGCGCACGCTCGTTTGAGTACCATATCCTACTACGCTCATATAAATCTATACTAATATTATAAAGCTGAAGAGGTTGTTTGTTTGAACGCGCTAATCTCAGGAACTACTGGTTCGAATTGAAAAAATATTTTTGTGTTGGATAGTTCATTTATCGAGAAGGCTATAGGCAACTTTTTATTTTGATGTTCCCACGGGATCGGGAGTTAAGCGGATGAAATGAGAAAGAGAAAAAATGATAAGATTAGATAAAGGCGGGTTTAATGAAGTTGACCATTATTCTGATCTAAAGTGAGAAGATGATGGTGATGGAAGAATTGTTAATAGGGATTTATCTACTACGACTAATGAAAATACCTATGTGTCAAATAAAGTTAATCCATTACGTTGATTTGAGATTGGAAAATATAGTTTTGTTAGTAAAGCAATTTACCTACTAGTGCAGTATAGTGGGCGGCATCTGCGCGGTTGAAGTGAAGTAAAACGCCTACACTGCACATGCGCAAACGCCATGCACCGCTGACGTAATTACATGCAACCGATTGCAAAGTTATACATACATACCTACTCCATTATCTACACTTCTTTATTTCAATATTATTCATACGGTTTCAAGCAATTTTAATTTAACCCTTCGCCCTTTACGAGTGAATGTAACATTTGGTTATATCACGAAAATATTCGTGGGTACCAACTTGTGATCGTTTGAACGTGCACCTTTCAAGAAACTAGGGCAAATAATTGCTAGCTCTCATGCGCTAGATAAGCTGCATTGTGCAATTATTCCGGCATGGGACCCCGGGCGCAATGATAAACGTGTCCGCTCATTGTCGTCACACTTATTAATATGTCCTTGAGTGCACGAGTTCGTTTTATAAGGAACCTTCGTACTCAGCTATGGGAATGTTTTCTACGACTATATGCGATGAATAACATATGCATTGTGAACGCGTAATACGCATACATAAAGTTACTTTTACTGCGTGCGTTTCGTATGCTCGATGTTTATCGAGCGGCTAGCGGTTGGAGGAAGCCTCTGCGCTCCAATGAACACTTTCCCTCTCGAATCTACGTACCATCCGCATTAACATTAATCGAATCAAATAGTTAGCATACTCGGAATGGAGTGAGACCTGCGAGCTGTGACGTGGCGGACGAAGCCCGGGTTTCATTACTAAAATGAAAGCACCTGTCAAGTGGCTGCGGCGTGAGCGGACACATTCTTTCAATTTTATTGCCAGTAGCAAAGAATAACTCTGCTGTTAGATACACAACTAATTTCTTTCGAATATTGCTTGATGTTAGTCTAGCTTTTCTACAGAATGATTGGACGAAGAACAGGGTTAAAAATATTCGTAGTAAAAGTGCTGGGTTTAGTAAAGGTGTTAATATAATCAGCTGACTGTTAAGCGTTGCTTTTGATGTTAGTGGCAAAGTAACTATTTGATTATTTGGTTAGTTCACGTGATGTGTCCGGCATATGGGTGTTAGTCAGTTGTAATGTACAGGTAGCAGGGGTTGGACGCGAGGTCGCGGCCCCTGCGACTATCTGGTTTAAAATAATCCCGCGCCGTAGGCGTAGGACTTGCGCAACAAGACAAGTAACGTTCTAGAAGCGACACTGTCACGACACTGGCACTTCACTGGAGTCCGCGGGGCGTGTAGAGGCGGCGCGCGCGGCCGCACCACTGCGTTGCGTTCCACTTTTCCTTCCGGCGGCGCGGTGTGCGCGAGCAGCCGCGAGTTGGCAGCGGCACGCCTTGCATAACCGACCGACGACGGTTTCGCAAAACGGTCGGTGCAGCGCGAGCGCGACAGCGCCGACCAGCTTGAAATACGCGCCGAGTCTGCCAACGACACGGGGTTGACGCAACTCGGCGACGCGGTCTCGGACCCGATGCGACCGCCCCGACCGCTTCACTTGTCGCCCCACCACATTTCTCCACCTGATTTCACGCATATCACTTTCACCTGCATGCGAGCTCGCTTTCATCCCGAGCGCATCCACACGCCACGATACAGACTGTGAATGTGGCTAGGGTAGCAAGCAGACGAGCCTGCCCCGCGTCCACGCGCGCACACCGAATCACCGAACGCCCGCGTCCTAGCACCACCACGCCGCCACCGACCGGCTAGATAACGTCGCGCGACAGATGCATCAGTAACTAGGCCACAACGCTCTCCACCATCTGTTTGCTACACTACTGCATTCTGTTTATCTTGTGCCTAATTACTCCTATTATACGACGTAGGCATACGCGAACTCTAATTTCACTATTGTTTTTACGGCCCACGTCTACTCGGGTAGCGTGTTAGTTTAAAATAAAACTGAAGTATCTTTAACAGCGGTTCTAACCGAATGACGCTCGTAAGGCCCGTATGTCGGTTACAATAATGTCGCGAGCGGGCCTCGAGATCTACAAATAGACGTTCCATTTCAACAGCCAACTCACGGCGACACGCGAAAACATTGCAGACACGTTTATGTTTAATACCTAGCTGAAAACTGTTATCGAGTGAATAGGATAGCCTATACCGACTCTCGAACAGAACAAGTCGTTTAACATTATTTAGAAAATGCCAGCGAGTTGCAATTGCACTACGATGTCACGAACACTAATAACCTTTAGATAATTTTAAGAAGTAAGAAATGAAAATAATGATATATCATCGAGTCGGCCTCGGGGACTGCCACATTTCGCTCGTGTGCTGGTGGGCAAATAAATAATATTTTAGTTTAGTGTTTAGCTGGTTTACGTAGTGATCTCAAGGTCGGTGAGTCACGCGGCATGCGCCCGCGCCGATCTCACCGGGACCTACGAAACTGACTCACACATGTGCTCTCGCAACGTTTAAACTATTCTAATGCACGATCGCACTCAAATAGCTGATTGCAGTCGGTTTAAAGCGGGTAATGCAACATTTATTTTTATCTCCATACAAATATAAATAAAATGTTAGGTAAATATGTATATGTGTTAAGGTTAAAGTCCGAAGTACGGTCACACCTAGTTTTAACCAGTCAATTGCATTAGATTAAAGCTAGGCTGCTCTAGCAAGCCGTTGAGGGCTACTTCTGTGCACCTTAACAAACAACTTTTGTTCTACGACTTTTGGAAATACAAACATTTTTTCGAAAATTTTGAGGTTGGGTTTACCTGAAAATCAGCTGTTCCTTACACGGAAAGGTCATCAACCTTAAAATTTTACTTATTTTTTTAGTTTTATCTACTGTTCTTAGTCTGAATGACCTTCGTTTTAAAAAATCAGATATATTTCGAAGTTACATAACCTCTTAATTTTCTTTTTTTTTCGAATTTCCAAAAGTCGTAGAACAAAAGTTGTTTGTTAAGGTGCCCTCAACGGCTTGCTAGTATGATTTCCAATAACCCTGTATAAAAGAGAAAAATACTCATCAAGAAAAATCTGAAACTACAAGAGCTACAAGTCTGAAAAGATTTTCTTGGAAGTAGGCAAGCGCTAAGAAAGGATTTTTAGAAATTAAATGGTTAAAAAGGTTTGATTTAACAGTTTATAGTGACTATTATGTATTTTGTGTTTGTAGGAAATCAATATTAAGGAGATACTAACGCGGGTAAAGCCGCGGTACACAGCTAGTAGTTACAGTCACATTATCAATTAGCTGAACCCCACGTGACGCAGAGCTTGCATATCTGTAAAAAATATAGTAGGTATTCACCTATTTTGTGTTTTTCTTTTATACTGTGTATTGTATAGTTTATTCAAAAAAACAGGATCAGGTAAAATTATACTTTACAACCTTACAGATTTGCGAATGAGCTCTAGGTCACGTGGGGTTCAGCTAATTGGTGACGTGACTGTACATAAACTTGTTTTCGTACATGTATCGATGTTCGATGCGTTGTTATTCAGTCACATCACTATAAACGGTGGAAAATTAACAGTGGAATGACGAACTATGATTATTCTGCTATTTTCATAATTACATAACACGATGTTATTTACATTTTTATCAACGTTTATCGGTTTTTAGCTGAATGATACGGTTAACTTTTACAAT
Organism: Idaea aversata; assembly: GCA_907269075.1. NCBI lineage: Eukaryota > Metazoa > Arthropoda > Insecta > Lepidoptera > Geometridae > Idaea > Idaea aversata. Next base: position 7,493,673 of record OU026100.1, read on the forward strand.
TTATGTTGAAGTTTTATTAAGGCTAAATTCGTTTTCGATTTTAGCATTTTCCGTGACAAGTAATATAAAATATGTAGGAAGTAATAAATATTGACTTTTGATTTATTATTTTAATATACATTAATAAGCATATAATACCTAGACCTGTAGGTCTAGGTCCCATTTACTTAAATAAGGGGTTTATTTAATTATTTTTATATTTATTTTGAATTTTCTTTATCAATTAAACTCATTTTCTATTTTAATAGATATTTCAAAAACAAAGCAGTGTTAACCAGTTTCGTGAAATTTTGTGAAGTTCTTTGAAAAGCAAAAAGGTCATTTTAGAAGAAATTTTTTAATTTCATTAATTTAATTTTATGTCCAAAACTTTGGAATAGTTTTTGGATCTAAGTGCGTTGATAAAACCCGCGGGCGAACCTAGTTTAATACCTAAATGTAAATATATCGTAACAAAGTAAATTTAAAACCTTTGCGTTGGCGTCCGTTTTCTACCTCAGTATAAAGTTTAATTAATTGATCTGTGTACATCGGGCATTGTCCTAAATACTGACGCATTTTGAGCGCGAATTCGTTGCGTATTTTCGTATAGAACTGTCGTTTATTTATAGTAAATTTATATCAATTTCTTAAAAGATAGTATTCAAACTGAACTTTCTATCAAAAGTTGGTTATTCTTCGTTAACGAACATCTTAATTTCATTTTCTTCTTTGAATAATAGGTACCTGCTTATTGAAGGATAAGGATTTCTCTTTGTACAAGGTATTTTTTGAATGAAATAAATATTAGTATTATTATTTTGAATTAAAATAATTTCCTTGAATAAAATAACAGAATAGTAAACAAACTTCGAACATTATGTCAATTATCTTTTTATAGATTTTATTGAATACTAAAATAGCTATTTGATGTCTGTTTTATTGTCTATAAAATGTAACAATATAAATTTTGTTTTATACCAATTAAAATTTTATTAACTTTCACTACATTTAATAAACTAGTATTAAAGATTTAATTTAGGAACCAACTTAAAAAATGCTTTTTTTCAATTTCGTTGTAGAAATATATTTATTTACGTGTTGCTTCATTAAATTAATTAAAATGCAGTTTATTTACAAGTTATTTATGTTCAATAAGTTAATCATTGTTTAATTTTACCATAATAAAACGAAATTATAATACCTATGTTATTTCACATTGCAAGCAGGTTTTTGATAATAAAGTTACACAACATCACAATCTAACAGGAAAGGCAAATGACACAGGTAATTCTAGGTTCATTTTAGAATAATAAAAAGAAATATTTGATTAGAGAACAAACTAAAGAATAAAATAATGTTTCTTTTTAAATTTTATAGTACCTAAATGTCTCAAAATTTAATTAAAATATTTAGGTAGTTTATTCACAAGTAAAATTACTTTCATTAAGTTAATTACGTATCATCTTATTATTAAGAACATAAAACTAAATATTTTAACTGTAAGTAGGTTTTTGTCAAAGTTACACAATATCACAATCTAACAGTTAATTTGTATTTAGTGTATTTGAAACAGATTTATAATCAATGATCTAATTTATGATATCTAACAGGAAAGGAAAATGTCATTTCAGAAAATAAAACAAAGTAAGTTTGATTTGAGAAACTAATTTTTGAATAAAAAAAATGTTTTTGTTTTAATTTCATATTACCGAATGGTATTTACTTTCACTAAGTTAATTACGTATCACTCTTTAATTTTAAAAGAAAATGAAACAAAATACTTCATTTCACTCTAATAGATACCTGAAATCTGGTTTTCGTTAACAAAGTTACACAACACCACAACCTATGAGGAAATGAAACCGACAGAGGAATGCAAGTTATGCAGGCGAATGTTAAATTGCAACTGGCAGTAACGTGCCGAAGGTCTATTAGCAAATATCAGTGATTTCCTGCGCGCGCTTCCAGGGCACAGGGGAGAGCGGGTTGGCAGGCCGCCCAACTAGGTTATCTAGGACATCTAGGTTCCCTAGGACGTGACACGGTCAGGGCTGTGTCACTGCTATCGATGGGCGTAGGCTGGCGTATCCCAAGGACGTATCTATCCAATATCTAGCAAGTACTTAATACTACTTGAATTTTACTCAAATTTTCGTTAACGACTGATATTTACATTATTAACTTTTTTTTTACTTTTTCAAAATATTTTCAATTCGATTTTTTTTTAGCTGTTCGGGCATAAATTATTTCTTTATAAGCCGATTTTTGTGTTTTTTTATATAGGTAACTGCTACCTGAACTTTACTCTAATTTTCGTTAACAACTGATGTTTACATTATTTACTTTATTTTTTTTTACCTTTTCAAAAAAGGGGGAGGTTTCCAATTCGATTTTTTATGGCTGTACGGGCATACATTAATTCTTTATAAGTCGATTTTTGTGTTTTTTGTTATACAAAAATGTGTGCAAAACATTTTGTTTGAAGTCCATCATAAAAAAAACAGGGACTTTTAGGATTTTTAACTAAGAGGAGTAAGTAAAACGGGATGTTTAACTTATTTTTTTTTTGTTCCGTGAACATGGTGTTTGTAATAGCATCGAAAATCGAGCTGAACAAAACAAAAACCATTACCAGCACCATCCCGATCTAAAGTAGTCACAGGGACTTTAAAAAATGCGCGAAACTAAGACAGGACGCTATGCTACGAGTCCCGCCTACGCCGTAGCACTCGTAGACACCAATTGCAATGACCTAATTCTAAACGAAGGGCATAGAATAAAATATGACCTATCATAATAACACTGCGAGTAAACCTTGCAATTCTTGAAAGTTTAATGCAATCGTAAAACGCTAAACTTATTGTAGTTTCGCAATTGCGTAACACGGATTCCCCAACTTTCTACGGATTTGCAACAAAAAAAGGTAATGATATCGCGTGTTGTGTGTATCGTGAATTACAATGGTGAGGGGCGATCACCGAGTTACGACATGGTTTAGAAAGTGGAGCCACGGTCATCGGTCCCGCGGGGAAAGTTGCCAGTGTGTGGCGGCCTTAACGTGTGTACAATCGCGCTCTATCGCAATATCGCGTACTACCCGCACCCCGCGGTTTTACCCGCGTAAGTCCTGATCCCGCGGGAATTTCGGGATCGAAAGTATCCTATGTCATTCTCTATCCCGTAAACTAACAGTTTGCCAATTTTCATCCAAATCGTTTAAGTCATTTCACCGTGAAATTACAAACAAATAAATAAAAATAAATTCGGATTTCAACATTGTTTCGTTGACAAATTATTTGTTATCAATGTATTGGACCTATGCCATTACAATTTTAAATAATTACTAAAGACTGTTGCAGAAAAACATAATATCTTGTTTTAATTTACAAATGCAAGGTCTTTCTAACTGCATTTGCAAGGTCTTTTCGATTTATTTATAACCTATTTATAACAACCATTATTCTCTTATTATATATTTGTGATACTACATTATCGTTTATTTTATTTTCCATAAAATACTTAGATTTAAAAAAACACGAATAGTTGTCAGTTAATTGTTTTTTAAGTCGTTGTCGTCGATTGTACCAAAACTTTTACGAGATGAAAGTGATAGTGTTTTGTCGGTTTTCACTAACCGACTTCTTAAAATGGTGGAAGTTTTCATTTTCGTTATCTTCGTAATAAATGTTAGAAACACAAGGTTTTGAACGCTTTGAGGAATTAGTGATATTTTTTTTAAAGAAATGCTGGACTTGCGATTGTCATCATTAAAATGCTTTCACTTTTTGTATGTATAACGTATGGAATATTGAACGATTTTTTTGTTTTTTGTAAACGAATAATTATGCTACAATGTGATGATGTCACTTTTAACTGTCAAAGTAATAGTTACTTATGTCATGTGCTTATGTTAACTGACGTCATTGGTAATAAAAGCAACATTTTATTTTCATTGTCTGTTCACCTTATTGTATCAACGTGGTATTGTTCGACAAATAATGAAGTAAACATCAAAAGTTTTAACTTTCCGAGCAGCATTATTGATTTTTAAATTGTCTTTATAATCTGCGGTTGCCCAGTCACTACTGGATCACGGTACATACCTGCACTTATAATCACACCATCCAACAACACGAAGATGAAAAATCACAAAGATAAAGTATCATTACAAAGATCATTACGTAGTTGCAACGCCTGCATCACTCGGCCTGTCGTTCCTGACTGTCCAGAGTCCCATTTTGATAGATTGGTTCTGGAGTTGCACCTGCGCGTTGTGATATGGAACATCCCTCCCTTGATGACCTGACCTTGCGTTCCTTTATGACCTGACCTCGCGTTTCCCTCGTCCTATTTACCACGACCCTATCTCAGTGTTCAGAGGGTTATATATGCCCTAGTTTAGATTGATTGATTTTGCAGTTGCACCTGCGCGTTGTGACATGTAACGTCCCTCCCTGGATGACCTGACCTCGCGCTCCTCTCGTCCTATTTTCCACGACCTACTCCTGCCTGTTCAGAGGCTAATATGCCCTAATTTTGACTAATTGAACCTGAAATTGTACCTGCGCGTTGTGATATGGAACATCCTTCCCTCGATGACCTGACCTCGCGTTCCACTCGTCCTATTTACCACGACCTATCTCAGTGTTCAGAAGCTAATATATGCCCTAGTTTAGATTGATTGATTTTGCAGTTGCACCTGCGCGTTGTGACATGTAACGTCCCTCCCTGGATGACCTGACCTCGCGCTCCTCTCGTCCTATTTACCACGACCTACTCCTGCCTGTTCAGAGGCTAATATGCCCTAATTTTGACTAATTGAACCTGAAATTGTACCTGCGCGTTGTGATATGGAACATCCTTCCCTCGATGACCTGACCTCGCTCTCCTCTCGTCCTATTTACCACGACCTATCTCAGTGTTCAGAGGCTAATATATGCCCTAATTTTGATTGATTGATTTTCTAGTTGCACCTGCGCACTGTGATATGGACCATCCCTATCTTGATGACCGGACCTCGCATTCCTTTCGTCCTATTTACCACAACCTACCTGATAGTCCAGAGGCTAATATGTGTTCTAATTTTGATTGATTTTGCGCGTTGTGATATGTAACGTCCCTCCCTTGATGATCTGACCTCGCGTTCCTCTCCCACGACACAAAGATAAAAACACAAAGACAAGAACAACTTGTTACGTTGTACCAACGTCTGTACCACTCGACTACTCGGGCTTCATTGTCCAGAGTCTCAATTTTGATAGATTGGTTCTGGAGTTGCACCTGCGCATTGTGATTTGTAACGTCCCTCCCTTGATGACCTAACCTCGCGTTCCTCTCGTCCTATGTAGCAAGACCTATCAGACTGACCTGAAATATATGCCCCAAAGATTGATTGATTTTCGAGTTGCACCTGCGCATTACGACATGTAACGTCCCTCCCTTGATGGCCTAGCGTTCTCCTCGTCCTATTTAGCACGACCTACCTGACTGTCCTGAGGCTAATATGTGCCCTAATTTTGATTTATTGATTTTCCAGTTGCACCTGCGCCCTGTGATATGGACCATTCCTCTCTTGATGACCTGACCTCGCGTTCCTTTATGACCTGACCTCGCGTTCCTCTCGTCCTATTTAACACGACCTCCCGATTGTCCAGAGGCTAAAATATGCCCTAATTTTGATTGATTTTGCGCGTTGTGATATGTAACGTCCCTCCCTTGATGATCTGATCTCGCGTTCCTCTCCCACGACACAAAGATAAAAACACAAAGACAAGGACAACTTGTTACGTAGTACCAACGTCTGTACCACTCGACTACTCGGGCTTCACTGTCCAGAGTCTCAATTTTGATAGATTGGTTCTGGAGTTGCACCTGCGCATTGTGATTTGTAACGTCCCTCCCTTGATGACCTGACCTCGTGTTCCTCTCGTCCTATGTAGCAAGACCTATCTGACTGACCTGAAGCCCAATATATGCCCCAAAGATTGATTGATTTTCGAGTTGCACCTGCGCATTACGACATGTAACGTCCCTCCCTTGATGGCCTAGCGTTCTCCTCGTCCTATTTAGCACGACCTACCTGACTGTCCTGAGGCTAATATTTGCCCTAATTTTGATTTATTGATTTTCCAGTTGCACCTGCGCCCTGTGATATGGACCATCCCTTTCTTGATGACCTGACCTCGCGTTCCTTTATGATCTGACCTCGCGTTCCTCTCGTCCTATTTAACACGACCTCCCGATTGTCCAAAGGCTAAAATATGCCCTAATTTTGATTGATTATGCGCGTTGTGATATGTAACGTCCCTCCCTTGATGATCTGACCTCGCGTTCCTCTCCCACGACACAAAGATAAAAACACAAAGACAAGGACAACTTGTTACGTTGTACCAACGTCTATACCACTCGACTACTCGGGCTTCACTGTCCAGAGTCTCAATTTTGATAGATTGGTTCTGGAGTTGCACCTGCGCATTGTGATTTGTAACGTCCCTCCCTTGATGACCTGACCTCGCGTTCCTCTCGTCCTATGTAGCAAGACCTATCTGGCTGACCTGAAGCTAATATATGCCCCAAAGATTGATTGATTTTCGAGTTGCACCTGCGCATTACGACATGTAAAGTCCCTCCCTTGATGGCCTAGCGTTCTTCTCGTCCTATATAGCACGACCTACCTGACTGTCCTGAGGCTAATATTTGCCCTAATTTTGATTTATTGATTTTCCAGTTGCACCTGCGCCCTCGGATATGGACCATCCCTTTCTTGATGACCTGACCTCGCGTTCCTTTATGATCTGACCTCGCGTTCCTCTCGTCCTATTTAACACGACCTCCCGATTGTCCAAAGGCTAAAATATGCCCTAATTTTGATTGATTTTGCGCGTTGTGATATGTAACGTCCCTCCCTTGATGATCTGACCTCGCGTTCTCTCTCACGACACAAAGATGCAAAAACACAAAGACAAAGACAACTTTTGACGTAGTCGCAACGTCTGTACCACTCGTCTACTCGGGCGTGACTGTTCACAGTCTCAATTTTGATAGATTGGTTCTGGAGTTGCACCTGCGCATTGTGATTTGTAACGTCCCTTGATGACCTGACCTCGCGCTCTTCTCGTCCTATTTACCACCTACTCATGCCTGTTCAGAGGCTAAAATGCCCTAATTTTGACTAATTGAACCTGGAGTTGACCCGCGGGTTATGATATGGAACATCCGTCCCTTGATGACCTGACCTTGCGTTCCTTTATGACCTGACCTCGCGTTCCCCTACCTGACTGTCCTGAGGCTAATATATGCCCCAATTATGATTGATTGATTATGTAGTTGCATCTGCGCATAACGACATGTAACACCCCTCTCTGGATGACCTGACCTCGCGTTCCCCTCGCCCTATTTACCACGACCTTCTCGCTTGAATCCCTAGCTTAAAGCCAGGAGCTGCACACTATCTCAACACTGCCAACACATCCTTCAAAACAATGCCATTTTATCACCTCACAAATGCATTCTTACAACAGTTAGGTAACGACGTCGTGGATATATTATACACAATACTACGCTTCATTAGTTACGTGAACATAATAATACGTTATACAGTTTATGGTGGGGATAGGATAGATAGACAAGTCATATTTAAATGGACTGCAATCAGCTCAGTGCATGCACAATCTAGACCTACGAACAGAGACATTTCACTGTACCGTACCCTTATCTTCTAACCTAAATTGATAAATCTCTTGACATTCATATCATAGTAGGAACGAACGACTTATTAAATTAATGATTAGTTATTATTTGTATTACCAGCCGTAGGTATAACAGCGTTATCGATTACATATCGCAAACACATTAGAACTCGATTCTGTCACGTAACAAACATGAGCCGTTACGAATATTATAATAATGGTCGTGCGATAGTCCGTCGTCGTTGGCGGAATGTGAGCGGTGAAAGTAGACGCGTCCGCTAGATACTGAGAAAAAGAGTTTTCAACGCGGTTTCACCTCGCGAGAGCGCCGCGCTGCGCGCAACAAGTGGTGAGGTGGCCGCGCGCGGGCCGCAATCGAAGAACTTTTCAATCGGCAAAACGTTTGAATATAGGTAGTTGAGTAGTGGCGGCGCGAGAGGCTCTGCAACCGAAAGGATCGGTGAGGCGAGGCCGCGGTGGTAGCGCGGGCGGGCGGTGGATGCAAGTGAACCTAGGCGGGCGCACTATCGGAGGCGCGGTGAGCGACTGTGACGGACCAGCTGCACAGAAATAACTGCTCGATGCAGCCCGGCCGCTCGATGCACGCCCTCCCGCGCCCGCCTTCCCCCTCCCCACACCCCTCCAGGTCACGGCTGCAGGTCGCCAAGACAGAGCGGGAGAGTACCATCAACCCTCTATCGATCCAGCTGTTGCTTCTACAGCCCGGATGGCCGTGAACTTTAGAATTTTGCCTCCCTCAAGGAGGCGGAAAGGAGGCACTTAAATCACCAAGGAAAACGCTTTTCCCGGGACTCGATATGATTTAACGCTATTGAAAAACTTTTGTTGTTTTGTGAAGATTAATAGATTTTTTATTTGAAAAAAGAACCTCGTCATGCTATAGTTAATTTTCATGAAATAAATAATGCCTAATCGTTTCTTATTGCATTTCTTATAGTTGTTATTGAGAGGAAAGGGTACCGGGGGCTCTTTCCATACAAACTATTACAAACGTAGTCGACTGTTTTCTCCTTAGATAATGACACTAGAGCAAATATTTTTGGTGCATAAAACTTATAACTGCCATGACCACGCCCCTATTTTGTTTTTAAAATTTTAATTTCTATGATAATTAGAAAATGAAAAAACAACAAAACATAGGGGCATAGTCATGGCAGTTATAGGTTTTATGGCACAAAAATATTTGTGCTAGTGTCGTTATCCAGGGAGGAAACAGTCGACTACGTTTGTATGGAGAGAGCGCAGGTACCCTTTCACCTTAATAGATTTTTATTTGAAAAGAACCTAGTCATGCTATAGTTAATTTTCATGAAATAAATAGTGCCTAATCGTTCCTTAGTGCATTTCTTATAGTTGTTACGGTCAAGGTTAGGTCGTTTGGGAGCTGTACTTAGGACTTACTTCTCGCTTGGCAAAGAGCCAAGGTTAGATTCCTAGTGCTTGTTACAAGTAAATAATTAAGCGCTAGGTACTTGGAAGGTCTACTTCCGCATACTTAAGTACCTATATAATTTATTGTACTAACAGAAGGTTATCCGTAGGATGGTCTATTATAATTTTAATACATTCAACATTGAGTTTGTAGCAGTTCGTTGCATCTATAATTTTTGAACCTTATGTACCTAATTATATATACGGAAATAAAAATAGGTACTTATGGTACTTATCCTTCGTACATAGAAGGTTGTTACCCAAAATGTATGTCAAAAAATGGAAAATTAGAAAAAACTAAAATTTTATTTGGGAATATTAATTTTACTATCGTAGAGAGAGAATTTTCTAAATGTGACAATACCATTACTTATCTTAGCCCAAAGACAAAAAAAGTGTAGTTACATCACAAAATCCCAAAAAAAAAAGAGTAATTTTCCCAAATTTTATGCAAAAATATGTTTTTAGTAAGGTCCGGGGCACCTCATCTAGCATAGTCAAATGGTGTTTTTCGATGAACTTTAAATTAATTGAAATGCGAAGCCTGCTGCGATGATTAGAACTGCGATGATGCCAGAACTTAATAAGAAGAGAGTATAATATAATTTATTAATTCTGTTCTTGGTGCAGAAGAAATGCATGAAAACGCTAACAGTATTTTGGGACTCTGAGAGATGGCATGTTTGTCTGATGGTATTATTTTATTTATTTATTTGTATTTTATTTATATTTATTATATTTATTTCATATTATACTGCTTTTGTTTCTAGTAATGCTGACCTTTTATATGGTATGTAACACTAAATTTCAATTCGAACTAGTAGTTCCTAAGATTAGCGCGTTCAAACAAACTCTTCAGCTGTATAATCTATATATATATAAAAGAGAAAATCACTGACTCACTCACTCACTCATCACGATATCTCAGAAACTACAAGTGCTAGGAGTCTCAAATTTTGCATGGGGGTTCCTTTTATGACGTAGGTGCTCATTTTGCGAAATTCGACCCCTAAGGGGGGAAAATGGGGGGTCGAAGTTTGTATGAAGGTAAAATATTTTTAAAAGGAAGGAACTTGAAAATTACAATTCTATCTTCTTATTATAAATAAATGATCACGTGTTTCAGGGCTTTTCAATTTTCCTATTTTAAGGGGCGGAAATGGGCGCCCCTTATAAACCCGAAAGTTTGTTTCCTCTTCACGGTTGAACGACGGGACCGATTTGGATGAAAATAGGCATAGCGGTAGTTTAGGGGGATAAACAAGGATATAGGCTACTTTTGATTCCGAAATTCCGGCGGTATCGTATTATATTATAAAGCTGAATATTGTGTTTGCTATTATATTCGTATAGATTAGTTAATTTTATAATGCAGCTATTGTTATTATCAGCTACTTTACCAAGGGCGACCTATCACCTAATTACGCCCGCGTTCTACTTCAGACTTCCCTTATCAACAGAGCTAGTAGACACTAGATATCACAACATCAATCTTAGTGATTTGATAATGAAATATTCAGCAAACAGCGATAGATCAAAGCTCATATTACGACACTACCCTTGCCCTAAACAAAGATGCCAGAACGTATTGGCATGTACAATTGGCTAATGCTCTTGTTGTATAAGCCAAATTTGTTTAGACTTGGAGACGCCTCATTTATTTTTATTTTGTTTTTCTAAAACACTCCATAAATATTTGTCTTTTGACCGATGAGGGGCGATGATCACAAAAAAGAAAAAGAAAACCCCATGAGTTTCTTGTGCCTTCTTCTCATTGGTGGGCGTTCCGAAGGCACACATCCTAACTTAATTTTAAGGCGATTCTAAGTAATGTAATGCATTGCATGAATCTTCACTATCACTGTCACTACATAGTACCTATAAAATAAAGTCACTTTTCGCCGTCCCTATGTCCCTATGTCCCTTTGTATGCTTAGATCTTTAAAACTACGCAACGGATTTTGATGCGGTTTTTTTTATACGTAGAGTGATTAACGAGAAAGGTTTTAATACATGCATAATACAGCCGTGCGAAGCCGGGGCGGGTCGCTAGTAATGAATAAAAAGACTTTGACTTTGAAATTTTTGACCAGAGTAAATATACTTAATAATTGATATATTAGATTAAATTTTTGAAGGTTTAGGTTATTTTTTGTAATTTAGATTGAGAATAAATTAATTTTATTTTGTTTTTTTTTTTTCAGGAATGCTTTGTTTAATAAAATAAATAGGTATAAGTAAATAGAAAAATTAATAAGTAGGTATAACAATAACTAGCTTATTTTTTTTGTCCGCGACTTCGATTTTGTATAACATTTCAATCTCTCAAAGTCAAATGAGAAGAAACCGCTTTAAAGGGAAAGTAGTTACCTATTTGCCCACTTGTACCACGTAATACACATAAACTTTGTATAAACATTGGTTAAATGCACGTAATGCCCATAAATATGAAGGAAATTACTATTTATAACATCCGATTGGCCATCGTTTTCTAGTATATAACTTTCTCGATATGTTTACTTGATTAAGTTATCAGGAATTAATATTAAGTGCGAGTCCTACGAGTTTATAGGACTCAGTGATCAATGTAATTCAACTATTTAACAGATTTCAAAAAAGGAGAAGTTAAGCTAATTCGTCTCATAGGCATGGTAAGGTAACTGCGGATAATTAGGGTCACTAAAAGGTTTCTTAAAAACCTTTATAATAGTGACAAAATTACAGGAAAATAAACAAACGAATTACTTTTCAGATTGACATTAAAGCAAATGTTAATCTAATGATCTGTTTTAAGTAGATTAAGCTACTTTTTAACCGACTTCAAAAAAAGGAGGTTCGGTTTATGTATTCGGTTGTATGTATTTTTTTTAAGAAATATTTTATTTTTAGTTATATTATTAGATTTTTTTTTCTGGTTTCCATTTTAATGGATCACAAATTAGTTTTTGGACTAAAAACCTAAAAAAAGGCAGTCGAATTGAGAAACTCCTCTTTTTTTGAAGTCTGTTAAAAATAAAAAAAGTAAATCACAGAGGCATGTATACAGAAAATCTAAACTGGCTTAATGTGAAAAAAAAAGATTGGTCTAGTCTAGAGGCATTCAGGAAGTAATTGTCGGAATTTTGTTTGGAAGTGTTGCAAAGATACCGGCTTAACATCTAACCTAACTAAGTAGTTTTAATAACTTGGCTGCCTTTTTCAATCATTTCTAAAACTCTTTGATGGTTATTGCTTTCAAGTATTTTACTACGAAATATCTTACTAATATACATATTTACGGCCTAAAATCAATAAAATATAGTACCTATGGATAGGTATACGTGGCTGGAAGTAACTTTGAATTTAAAATGGCGTACCTATTATTTTTGAAATCATATCGTATGATTTAATCGATCAACTGGAGCGTTACACAATCTGAATACAAGATTTTCTGGCTTCTACTCTCTCACTAAGTTGCCTAATGGTGAAGGCAATGACTCCAGTTAAAAGCTAAGCTAAGCATAAAATAGCTCAAAGGTTTCGCTACCGTCTACCTGTGATAGTTTATCACAAGCTTCAAGCAGAAGTTCAATTTATGTATTTTATTTTATATCACACATTAATTATAAGGTACCAGCGGGTAATAAGGGCCAGTAAAAGGTATTTTGAAACCTTGATATTAGTGACAAAATAACAAGAAAATAAACAACTTAATTGTTTTTCAGATTCACAAAAATTATCTAATGACCTGTTTTAAGTACTTTTCCCTATTTTATTAAGAAGGGGGCAGGTGGCCCTTATTACCCGCTTTACCCAAAGAAATAGGCCTAGTGTAAGCCAAACTTCGGACTTCGTTTATAGGGGGGGGGGGGGGAAACATTACCGCTTTTTGTGTGGAAATTTACAGCTTCACAGTGGTCTTAATACTTCTAACAGAGCTATACTAAGCTTAGTGGCGTACAGACACATAAGATAAATTAAATAGGTATTTTAGACTCTGAACCGGTTTCTATGTACGGCTCTAATACATACTCATTACTTTTACCCACACAGTGGCATACAATAGTAAACGTGTAAATTAAAATTCACGAGCATGTCACAACAAATGATGTCAACTTGAAGGAAAAATTAAAACTGGAAAAAAAGGAAGCCCGGTACGGAAATGAGTAATAGTTGTGACAACTAACAACTATATGACTAATTTTAAAATCCTAGTAGGTACCACATAAAACGACTTCTTTTATTAATTATTTAGTAAAAATAATGGTATAACTTTTATTCATCCTTAAAAGAGTAGTAAATAATAAATAAAAAACCCTGTCAGCTTAGGCGACCGTCCAAAAGAACAAACTCGTCAATCTGTCTAGAGCCAACTAAGTCGCTGATTTCACGAGAGCAACGTCAATTAGTGCACATAAATTCGCCGAAAAATCCATCGGTGCACTGCCGGCCTTTGGAACGAAAGTCGAGGTATCTGCCACTAGGCTAACACCGCCCTTAGTGAAAGCGTTTGTAAAATTGTTACAAAGCGATTTTAAAAATTACCATACATTGCGGAAAACACCCCATCACGCGGGAACAGAATCATGGGATAAAAAGCAGGCGGTTATCTTAGATTAAATTTGTTTCAATTGCAATATTTATTTTAGGAACGTTACAAAATAGAGCCAATAATGTATTATTATAACATAGGCCATGATAAAGCACAGTATCAGAGCCTCAGAACGTAAAGGGTTTATGGTAATATCCATATTGCAAAATGACGGTATCGCTCTAACGTCTTGATTATTTAAACGTCTAAAATAGACATTGAATATTGAATAGCAAAAAGTCAAGATCCAAAATGTCGTAATACAAAATACTCAAGATAGCAAATAATCTAGATACTCAGTTCAAAAATTATTTTAAATTACCCTTAAGAATTATTTCTAACTTTAAACTAGCCGTGACGAATAATGTCGTAGTGAAGCTATTACAACACAGACAGACAAAAAAGGATGTTAAATTTAAATAGATATGGTTATCGTCTTGTCGAGACGTTAGAAAGTTTTTACGTATATATTTAAAGAAAGTAGACAGATGCCAAAGAAGTCAATGGTGAGCTTGCAACTAGCTACGTCATCGTGATGAGGAAATGTACAAAAATATTGGAGAAGTTGCTGATAGCAAAAGCTCAGTAAAAGTAGGGGGGGTAATAAGGGCTACCTGCTACTTTAATTAAAAACTCTTTTAAAAAATAGGGAAAAATACTTAAAAACAGGTTATTAGATATATATTTGCGATAACGTCAATCTGAAAAACAAATTCATTTGTTAATTTTCTTGTTATTTTGTCACAAATATCAAGGTTTTTGAAAAAACCTTTTCGTAGACCTTAAATTTGACAGAAACTTTCCTAATCTTATGCTCATAAGTATGATATTTTACCAATTAAAATAACTCTGTTAAAGAATAGTGGCAAAACTTCGGACAAAAATTTACTTGTTTACAAATAGAGATTATGTACCTACTTGAAGTTCCTAAACCTTTGTGTAATGGTGTCAGATGCTAATGAAAAACACGTAACTTTAAATGCATATAGATTTTTAGGGTTCCGTAGCCAAATGGCAAAAAACGGAACCCTTATAGATTCGTCATGTCTGTCTGTCTGCCGTATGTCACAGCCACTTTTTTAATTCTACATCTAGTTCATGCAATACTATAAATTTAATTGTAATATAGAAAAACGGAGAATCATATCATGTTTTTCCATTTATTTTGTGTATATTGTCTCTATTCATTGCATGAGTTCTCTAATTGTCTGAGAATTATTGTCTTTGACTAAAATAATTTGAATTATATTTATACTTAAGTGATTTAATTGCATGGCTATTAATGTTTCTAACTTGAATTCCATTTGTTTATATATTGACATTGAATGAAGAAAATCTATAAATTTAATAATACGTAACGGATGTGACAATTAAGTGAAATGTTTTAATTATTCCATACTAGCGACCCGCCCCGGCTCGGCTATACGGCTATATTATGCATGTATTATACATATAAACCTTTCTCTTGAATCACTCTATCTATTAAAAAAACCGCATCAAAATCCGTTGCGTAGTTTTAAAGATTTATGCATATAAAGGGACATAGGGACATAGGGATATAGGGACGGCGAAAAGTGACTTTATTTTATACTATGTAGTGATAGTGATGTTAATTATTTTCTTTCACACCTTAGAAGGTAAATTGTAATTAGACCTATACACTATACTTAAATTAATAAGAACTTTTGTAACCTAAAATTATGCAATAAAATATCTTAGTATCTTTTTATGTGCTCAAGTATTACCATGCCATCATTCTTTTAAAGCAAACTTTCCACATCTTTTGCTTATAAGTATGATATTTATCCCATAAATGACTATGTTATAGGTTATTCACAACCTACCATAAAAGCTAAATCAGTTCTTTTCCATCCAAAGGTTGCCTAGAAGAAATCGCTTTCAGCGATAAGGCCGCCCATTTGTGCAACTTGTTCTTTCTAGCTTTTACTTTACTTTGTGTTTATCCTGTTCTGTTTCTTTCTGTGTTGTACAAATAAAGTTATCTATCTATCTATGGGTTAAGAATCTAATTTTTCTTAGATTCTTAACCCACAGGTAAAGGTAGCTACACCAGTTCAGTTACAAATTAAATGAGGGCAACCTGTGACCTAATTCTCTTCGAGGACAGCCAGCTTCCCGATCGAAGCTGTGTCAGGGACGGGTTACACCGGAAGGACGGTGCTATGACTGGTTACCAGGTGAAATGTATTGAAATTGTGGTGCATAAACAATGTAATTGGCCGAAGGGAATCTAATACAAAAGGAGGTTGTTCTAGACGCTTATGCAAACAACTATGTACAACAACTTTTTAAAATCCGTACTTTTTTCTAAAATGTTGAGGTGCATCTGCATATGTACTACGTTGTAGAATGTGTTTAGACGAAAGGTTTGTAATGCAAAAGAGGGATATTCTAGATGTTTATGCAAACGTTTTTTGTTCAGCAACCTTTAAACATCTAACATTTTTAAAAAATTGTAAAGGTTTTGAGGTTAAAAAAATAACGCATTCCGCCATTTCGACTCTATGGGATGGACGTTGTCTCCGTAGCTCGTTGGCAAACAAATAGCACTGCTAGGGCATGTAGGCTGTGACGATTGATAAAAATACCATAGGTATAGTTAAAAAAAATACTCGAATATAAGTTTGAACTTTCCTGGTTTTCCAATATCGGCCTGCACTGGTGGGTAAAGTAGGCGAACAGGTATTATGTCTTAGTATAATTAAATCACACAACTTTCACCGACACTAAATAAAAAGTGTACACGCAACGTGAAGATGCCGTATACCGTACTTTATTTACTGTTATGATTATTTTCATTGCTCATTTGCTCATCCTAGTATAGGGAATACACAGATGGCTCTTTATCATAGTTCTAGTGTTCATGTTAAATGTTTTTAAAATAAAAAAATCTATTAAATGTAAGGAACGGTCGGCTGCATAATTGTTGACCCAAAGTAGGGCTCTAAAACGGCTGTTATAAGAATGTTTGCAACACAAGCAAGATTCTAAGCACCTGCTTTAGTTGAAGTTTAAAGTCTTCAACTCATCAATTTATCAAACAAAAATTATTAGAATGAAAACATTCCAATAATAGTAATTTTTGAACTCTACCGGGGGCTGCAATTATGCAGGCGACTGTACCTACCTGTGGGTAAGGGTCACATTCCACCTTAATAAAAAATTAATTATTTTTCAAATTTAAATAATGACCGATTTATAAGTAGGTACTTAGTTTTCCTATTTTTACGAAATATTTCGTCTTTAATTAAGGTAGCAGGCCTTATTATTTTGACCTTACCCTACTTTTGTGAGATATTTTTAAAGAAAATGTTTTTTCTGAACAAAAATTGACGATAATAAGCTAGAGTACCTAGTACCTCTTCTTAAGTTTGGTATAGGTAGGCAAGTCACTAAATTAGAACCTCCACTTATTATACTTAATAATTATCGTACAAACTTAGCATAGATAAACAATAACACCTTGTTGATTATCGGTCTATGATACTTAGAATTAAATGTCCACTGTTGCGCTTCTTTCTTCAACAAATCTTCGAACTGTGGCATAATCTTCATCTTCATTTGTTCACGATATCTTAATAAGATGTGGGAGGACTAGAGAACAACTGAGATACCACCAGCTGTGTTCACTCCGCGCTTAATTCCCGAGAGAGCACAGTGTGGCACCCGGTCGTTCGATAGTCCGATCTTCACTCTTCATTCTTCTATCTTCATAGATAAATTTCTTATATCTTCTCCATATGCTTTTAAGGTTTCCTTAGCCAAATGGCAAAAAACGGAACCCTTATAGATTCGTCGTGTCTGTCTGTCTGCCGTATGTCACATCCACTTTTTTCCGAAACTATAAGAACTATACTGTTGAAACTTGGTAAGTAGATGTATTCTGTGAACCGCATTAAGATTTTCACACAAAAATAGAAAAAATGTAGGGTTCCCCATACTTAGAATTTTTTTCATCAAACCCATACGTGTGGGGTATCTATGGATAGGTCTTCCAAAATTATATTAAGGTTTCTAATATCATTTTTTTCTAAACTGAATAGTTTACATGAGAGACACTTCCAAAGTGGTAAAAAGTGTGTTGTACCCTTTGAAAAAGGGTACAACACACTCTTGTGTGACACCCTTGTAACTTATAAAATAGGTACTAACGACCCGCTCCGGCTTCGCACGGGTATTTATGCATATATTGTACATAAAAACCTTCCTCTTGAATCACTCTATCTAATAAAAAAAACCGCATCAAAATCCGTTGCGTAGTTTTAAAGATTTAAACATACCTACATAGGGATATAGGGACAGAGAAAGCGACTTTGTTTTATACTATGTAGTGACTAGCGAAACGTCCCGGCTTCGCACGGCTATATTATGCATGTATTATACATATAAACCTTCCTCTTGAATCACTCTATCTATTAAAAAAACCGCATCAAAATCCGTTTTAAAGATTTAAGCATACAAAGGGAAATAGGGACGGCGAAAAGTGACTTTATTTTATACTATGTAGTGATGTAGTGATAGTGAAGAGAATGATGAAAATAAAAAAAATATATATGATATATAAAACTACGCATACAAGCCCTGTAAAATTATAATGAACGACACAAGTTAATCAGTTGTTTTTTTTTTACATTTATATTTTTTCTAATAATACATAAGTATACTACTTTATTCTCACCTTATTTCCTAACATGTATTAATGTTTTTTAAACAGTTATCAATTTCAGTTTTGAACCAGTAGTGCCATCTATGGTTATAACGTTGAACTACGTCGCAGTAACTTGCTCATTTGTGGCGTTGTTATGCTTCTCAGTTCAGTTTTATGGGTAGTACACAGATGGCACTGTTTCATATTTGTAATTAGTGTTTATAAGTTTATGTTTTTGACACTTATTAGACTTAGTATTTTTTACCTTTTAACTTAATTATTATTAGAACTTTAGGACCTATAAAATAGTAGGTATTTTTACCCGTACGTCACCCACCCTTATTGGTTAATTTTATAATTATGCTTACTAATAGAAAAAAAAAAATAGGTCAGCGTTTGACCATTATTTCATTTAGGTAATAAGAATATGGAATTCAATTAAAATAATTTTAAAACATCAATAAAATACACACTAGAAAATGAAAAAAAAAAAATACAACATGATCACAAAAAATATTTATCCTCAAACCAGTCTCCCCGAGGCATCGTTTCCTTTTTTTTTTTTTTTTTTTTCCTTAAGGCTTTTTTACCCTAAACAATGAATTTTAAAAAGATTGCAAATACAATTGTGTTGGTTGACAATTTTGTCAGAAGACGTACCTGAAAAGCAATGGTATAACACCTAATTCACTTATACTCTATTTGTAAATCTTAGATCAAAAATGTAAACAATGGTGTTGTCAGAGTAAAAAATACATCAAGCTTTGGGAGTTTTTTTTTGGGAAGTGGAAATTAGATAAAAAAATAACGATGACCTCAATTTCTAAAAAAATACGATTGCAAATAAAATCAATATGAAATATGATTGTTTATTTTATATAAAATAATTTTTTTAACAAAGTTATTACAATATTCAAATTTGAATGGTAGTTTTTTTTACACACTGGCAACAATTACAGCTGCTTTCAACCTCCACGAAATGGCGTTTCTGTCAATATTTGACATTTCTTTGTTTACATTTTTGATCTAAGTTTTAGAAATAGAGTATAGATTAAAATACACTGGTACAAACAATAAGGAGATCACTAAAACGAATTCTAACCTAACCTATATAACCTAACCATAATAAAACGCACAGAATACCTAAAAACATAAATCAACACCATCACACCACCTTAAATAAACGTTTGTCATCCCAAAAGAGACACAAATATCGGAGTTTTTTTTTTCGGAGCGAGGGTGGTTCCACCCCTTCGCCCCTAGACGGGAGCCCGGACTCCGGACCCCACGTGCCAACCCTGACCTTGAGACGCACTCACACAGACGTACCGTCTTGCGGTGTACAGACACGAGGCGAGAGAGTCACGCCTTATATAGGGGTGCGGGAAGCATAGGCGGGAAGTGAATATAGCCAAAAATAAAACAGCTCGATCGAACACAAAGGAAATATAGATAAGTATCAACTAGTTAGGTAGGTAGTAAGTTATCTACAATTTACTTATTTCATTTTTGTTGTATCTCTAGCTGTAATAATTATTCTATGTACATAGGTACGTTCGGCAGCTTAACTGCAGACCCACCGTAGAGTTCTAAAACTACTATTAATTGGAATGTTTTTCAGTCTAATAATTTTTGTTTGATAAATTCATGAGTTAATAGTTTAATAGTACATTATGATATGTGTGGTACAATTTACCACACTTATATCATAATGTACTATCATTGCATAGAGGCGGTTAATGACGCGCGAACGGAACGCGAGCGCGTTTAAAAAAGCCAAGATACAATGATCAAACCACACGTGTATCGTACGACGTTTTTTATCACAGTTGCCCTGCCTGCTGGCGGCGATCAGCAGTGGCCAACCTGGAAGTCCCTAAATCGCCTGCGGACCCAAGTTGGCCGCTGCAAAGAGAACATGGCTAGGTGGGGTTTTTCCGGTTCGGACACTCTGTGTGAGTGTGGGAGGGCCGCCCAAACTATGGCGCACTTGACGGCTTGCTCTCTCTGCCCTGTTATCTGCTCTGCACACGACCTCAACAGGGCAACAGATAATAATGCGATTGCCGTGGCTAAGTTTTGGGCGGGAGTGATTTGATCAAGATGCATTGCATTGGTCGCCGTTGACACGAAGAAGAAGAAGAAGATCACAGTGGCGAATAAAAATAAGTACTTACCTACTATAATTTTATCTTTAAACTAAAAAGTTTTTTTAACTTCCTTAAAAATAATAAGTAAGTTGTGATTTAATAAATCTTATACCACTAGAGTTCAAAAAGCTTAGATACCTACAAAATTTATCTACAAAAACGTGGATCCCCTCTTACATACGAGTAGGTAGGAAGTTACCTAATCTCGGGATTTAGCCAATCAAAAAATTTATATTTTTTTTTAGATCGGAGGAAATTTGTTGAAAATTCCTAAATTCTGGGATAATTTGGGTAATCTACGCAGACTGAAACGAATTTTCAAAATGTGACAACACCGTTATGCCTAAGGGGCCAAAAATTGTGATGAAAATTCCTTAAAACTTTCAGTAAATTATGGCAATTTTCCCGGAATTTAAATTAATTACAATTCTTTTATTTTTATCAAATATATATTTATATATATTTTTTAAAGTAATGTCCTGGAAGTAGGTTCCTACTGTGTTCCTACAAGAGATATGCGCCGATGACTTTATGATCGGCGGCGGCGTCTGACGTATAATTTGTCGGCGTATAATTACCATTAATATATTACGTCCATGATAATTACCTTTTTTTAGAAAGAGAAAAAAAAGAGGTAACACACTCCATTTTAACTATGTACCCGTATTCTAAATATAATATTGTGTCACATTGATTTATTATAAAACGGAATAGTTTTATCAATGTACAATGATACACGTGTGGGTGTTATATATACCTACCCACTTACCTATTGTTTATATTATATACAATATCACGGACAAGTTACCTTACCTACATATTTTTTTTTGTTTTTCCCTATGTAATATTATGTATAGGTTACGGTATAATATTATATAGGTACAAGCCGCAGTGGTTTCTTATGCTACTCATAATAAATGTTATTTATTTATGTTTTTTTACATTGATAATCAAAAGATGAAAAAGAAGTTATTTACTTACCTAATAAATACCATAATGTCATTCATACGTATATTACGTATACTCATTAGTTAGTAATCGATTAAAAATAATTTATAATGATTGGATAGAACTACTTTATTACTTAGAACTATTAACATGGATATCTATTTGTTTTAACATTCCTTTCGCCCTGTTCCACAACCTACTCCTGACTAATTAATATGCCCTGATTTCGGTAAGTAGATTGATTTTGCAGTTGCACCTGCGCGTTGTGATATGGAACGTCCGTCCCTTGATGACCTGACCTCGCGTTCCTTTATGACCTGACCTCACGTTACTCTCATCCTATTTGCCACGACCTACCTGACTGTCCAGAGGCTAATATATGCCCTAATTTTGATAGATGGATTTTCCAGTTGCACCTGCGCGTTATGATATGGAACATCCGTCCCTTGGTGACCTGACCTCGAGTTTCTTCTTAACCTGACCTCATGTTACTCTCGTTCTATTTACCACGACCTACCTGACTGTCCAGAGGCTAATATATGACCTACTTTTGATAGATTGATTTTCTAGTTGCACCTGCGCGTTATGATATGCAACGTCCGTCCCTTGATGACCTGACCTCGCGTTCCTTTATGACCTGACCTTACGGTACTCTCGTCCTATTTACCATGGGCTACCTGACTGTCCAGAGGCTACTATATGACCTAATTAAGATTGATTGATTTTGCAGTTGCACCTATGTGCGTTGTGATATGGAACGTCCGTCCCTTGATGACCTGACCTCGCGTTCCTCTCGTCCTATTTACCACGGTCTACCTGAGGCTAATATGCTCTAATTTTGACTTATTGAACCTGGAGTTGCACCTGCGCATTGTGACATGTCACAACCCTTTCTTAATGACCTGACCTCGCGTTCTTCTCGTCCTATTTACCAAGACCTGGTCCTAACCGTCCAGCTGCTAATTTGCTCTAATTTTGAATGATTATAACTTATGTGATACTCTATACCTATGGTCAATTTTTTTATTCTAGTTTTGATATCTTAAAGCCACTGCTTTGTTAAAATAATTCTAGTCGTGAATACCCCCTAATTGGTCATCTGATTTATACAGGATTTTTAAACTACCATGGTTAATTTCATTATTAATTAATTATAATATTTTGTAATAGTTATTTGAAACGGGATATCACCATGTTTTATTTATTTATTTTATCGAGCTCTATATTTCGATGTTGTTTTTAACATTTTACGTGTGCTGTGTGAGTTTAAAATCGGTTTCCTACTCTCATCACTGAACTCACTTGTAACTCTATTTTGTACTCGACCGGCGAAACTCATCGAAACTACAAACCCAGGAAGAGTATAGCTTCCTGGGTGTGTATACCTTGGTAAATATCCATGTTTAAATAACTTATATTTCTAGTCTATAGTAATCGTTGTTCGTATTTCAAAGAATCAAAGTGATATCACTCGATGCAAAAGGGACACCATCATAAATTATCAAACTGACTCAGTCCACCAGTACCTAAATCTACATTTTAAATACTTAAGATTTTGTTTAGGTTAATTATTGTGAATTCGTTGGCTTGCTTAAGTACTTGTATAGGGCGTCGTTCTCCACTCCACGTAGATACCTATCTGAGAGTCAAATAAATGGAAGATAAAATAAAACTTACGTGATATTATCCCTGCATAGATTTAAAGTGATGTCCGGTAAAGTCTGAAAAAGAGAGAAAACATAATGAATTAAATATATATTAGAAAATCATTAACAGGTAAAGGGTTAAGTTAATTAATTGGACATAGGTTTTTCTAACTGAAAATTGCTTTTGGACATCTTTATTTTTGGACATTAGTCGTGCGAAAGGTTAAGAGGTATGCGAGTATTGTTCTCTACATACTCAAATGTATTCTCCTATTTGTTCTCTCAAATGTATTAGTTCTCTCAAATGTATTCTCCTATTTGCCTCCTTAATAATGCCTCTAGAGCATTTCATAAAGGTCTAGGAAAGCTGTAAACATGCATTTTGTTTAAATTTAAGGGATATGGATTTTTCTGGTCGGACATTTTTATAGTTAGACATCATTCTGGTTAGACATCTATTTAGTTGGTCATTTTTCTGGATGGGCATTTTTATATGTATACAATGTGTTTCAGCGACAGGGTATTAATACGAAAAGAGGTTGTTCTAGGCGTCTAAGCGAACAACTTTTGTTCTACGACTTTTGGAAATTCGAACTTTTTTTTTTCGAAAATTCTGAGGGAATTTTTACTTGAAAATCAGCTGTTTCATACAAAAACTTCGAATGAAATGTTCGAATTTCCAAAAATCGTAGAACAAAAGTTGTTCGCTTAGACGCCTAGAACAACCTCCTTTCGTATTAATACCCCTTCGCTAAAACACATTGTATAACAAAATTCTAGTCGGACATCTATATTATATAGATGGATATAATTTTCTGGTTGGGCATTTGAATATATAAAAAAATTCTAGTCGGACATCTATATACTTTGTTGGATATATTTTTCTGGTTGGGCATTTTTATATATAAAAAAATTCTAGTCGGACAACTAAGTTTGGATATTTTTCTGGTTGGGCATTTTTATGTTTGGACATCCATATAGTTGGGTATTTTTCTGGTTGGGCATTTTTATTATTGGTAAACTTTGGACATTAAACAGTCGTACCCCAGAACGAAATTCCCATAAAAAAAAAAAAATAGTCGGACGACAAATTGTCGTCCGACATTTGTCGTCCAACAAATTGTCGTCCGACATTTGTCGTCCGTCAATAGTCGTCCGACAAATAGTCGTCCGACATTTGTCGTCCGTCAATAGTCGTCCGACATTTGTCGTCCGTCAATAGTCGTCCGTTAAAAAATACCATATGTACGTCTTAATACACTCACAGCCAAATTAAAAACAGTAGGCCCAGGCATACATTTTCGCCGCGCCGTAGAGAGGGGATAGCTGTCTACTCTCCATCCGTCTTACGCTTTTTCGATCGCGAGTTTAAGATTTTATACCCATTACAGAAAAAGTGCTCAACGCCGCTAAAGAAGTTTTCACTTCAAAAATGTAAATAGTATGTGATTCTCTAAGTTTTCTACCTTAGTTAGTACGTAGAGTAGGTACATAGATAATATGATATGGATTGTTGTATTCACTGTGACAAGGGGCCTTGAAATCGGTACAGCGGAAAATAAGGCTTGACTCATAGTCATTCATATTGTAATGAATGACGTAGGTCGTTAGGTATAGTTAGGGATCTACTTAGTCGGTACTTTTATAGAGGTTGTATGTGGTTATGTAAAAACAAGGTAAAATAATATTTTTCATGTACTTACGTATAAATATTTAAAGCGACATACTTTTTGTGAAATATTTTATTACCTAGAACTGATTTTTTTTTGTACCTACGTACCTACCAATAAATATTAAAAGTACTTAGTGAGATATTTTAGTACATACCTAATTGAATAGTAAAACATAATTTTCTTGTATGTAAGTATTCTTAATAATTATTTAAAGCGTAAATAATTTTGTACTTAACTGAATATAGTTAAACATGCTTCTAAGGTATCTGCGCGTAATAAGGGTCTTAAAATAGGGAAAACAACTTTAAAACAGGGTTATTAGATAAATATTTGCTTTATTGTCAATCTGAAAAAACAATTTATTCGTACTTGGTAAAGATAGGTAAGTTCACTTATATATACCTATTCAGTAATTTTATTTTTCTATCATTTTGTTATTTTAAGTTAACTTGTATTTAATTAGGGATATGATCAAATTAGCTTGAAATAAATATTCATTCATTTATTTGTTTATTTTCTTGTTTTTTTGTGACTAATATCAAGGTTTAAAAAAAAAAATTGCTTCCTATTTAGTTTTCTTTTGTAAATTTATATACTTATATTTACAAAAGAAAAGAAACAACCAGACCACAGACAAATATCTAAGCATAAATACTTGTCTGTGGCGGGAATCGAATCCGCAACCCTGTGTTTGGCAGTCCGGCATGGTAACCATTGTGCCAACTGGGTCGTCAAAAAGCTTTCTAAATCGTCGAGTCGTCGGTCGTTTGTTTCCCGCAGATAAGTACCTTAATATTATAATATATTTAAATATTTAAAACAATTAATCTACATAAGTAACTAAGAATTATTTTTAAAAGGAAATTACCCAAATGTTCTAAAATATATGGATTTTTCAAAGGCCTGAAACACAACAATAAATATAGTATCTTAAAATGTCACAGTGACCTTTAAGACCCATACCTATTGATAAAGGGCAAAATGTTGAACAATAAATAATGCCTTCACAGTAAACCTCGAAAGCGTGTCGAAAACGGGACATTTGACCAAAAGTACTTTTGGGAAATCATAGGACATCACGTTTGGTCAAATATTCTGATTTTTGGAGACGCTTTCGAGGTTTGGTGTGAAGGCATTATTTGTCAGTCATAATACGTTCTATCGATGAGTATGATAAAAATCGGCATAGTGGAAATATAGGGGACTAGCTGCGACCCATGGTTTCACCCGCGTAAGTCCCGATCCCGTGGGAATATCGGGATAAAAAGTAGCCTGTATTTTCCAATTCGATCTAGCAGTTCCTGAGATCAGCGCGTTTAAACAAAAAACGGAAACCCTCGAAGATGAATAATTTTCCCAGTTTTTTCCACATTTCCCACTGATTCTTCGCTCCTATTGTTCGCAGCGTGATGTTATATAGCCTAAGGCCTAAAGCCTTCCTCGATAAATGGATTATCCAACACAAAAATATTTTTTAAATTCGAACCAGTAGTTCCTGAGATTAACGACAAACAAACAAACAAACTTCAGCTTTATAATATTAGTATAGATATAGAAGGATATAGGATACCTTTGATCCCGAAATTCCCGCAGGATCGGGATATGCGCGGGTGAAACCGCAGCGCGCAATCAGTATACTAATATTTCGTCATTCTCGCCTGAATTGTGACTAGATACAATACCTTCACGATAACATTGTATGAAAGATTTATTTTCAGTCCACAAAACATTGAAGATAATATTGTTACATTCTTTGAATTTATAAACGTCTGTGTAAATCATAGTGACGTTATATGTTTACGTATTACTCCCAGCACGTGCAAGAACGCATAGTTTGTATGGAAAGTTCACAGTGTTCGACAAATAGTGGGCTAGTGTTCCTACCAAAGAATCCCCCCTGGTGGGGAAGGGAATTTTTTACCAGCTTTCTCCACTGGGAGAGAGAGAGAGTGGCTGGGAGTGAGAGAGAGATACTTGGAAATGGAAACTTCCGCTTATCCCTGTTTTTGTTGACAAGTACAATTCAGTTCATATGAACATAGTTTAGAATAAAAAAAACGTGTGGCACTCGGGGACTGCCGCGGTAAAGCTATTGCATCGTGCGAGCTTCGTACAGTCGTACCATCACTACATACATAGTATAAAACAAAGTCGCTTTCTCTGTCCCTATTTTCCTTTGTACGCTTAAATCTTTAAAACTACGCAACGGATTTTGATGCGGTTTTTTTAATAGATAGAGTGATTCAAGAGGAAGGTTTATATGTATAATACATGCATAATATAGCCGTGCGAAGCCGGGGCGGGTCGCTAGTATACCTATATACACGTTAAGCGAACGCTCGGCCGAGCTACATGGTAGGTGTTAGGTTTTATTTTCGTTACGGAATTTCTTGATTCGGTCGGTAAAAATAAGTGGGGGTGGCGTTCGTATTGTTCGCGTCCTTAGGATATAGTCCTAGATGTCCTCACGTGATCCCTGGGTGGTGCTAAAGAAGCAATATCCTGGTGATAAGAAGCCGCGGCTTGTTACCACCTACCGCGTACTTGTCCGTATTTTTTGAACCTCACTGGTGCTGCCACAAAAGGAGGACACTTCAAAAAGTTCCTGTTACACTGCCGTCTTCCTACCCTCACTCACGTTCCTCGAAGGCCTCCGTTTATTTGGGGTCTTTAACTGACAAGCGCATAGGTATCTAGAAGGTGTATTACCGTTGTCCCCATTGACTCTGTTCCCATTATCGGGACAAAGGAAAGTCATAAAAAAATCTGCCCGTTGTCCCCATTAAGGTCGGCAGAAAGGACAATATGTTATAGAAAAGCGTGCTACGTCTTAGACCGCATCGTCACTTGGTCAAACGTTGACCTATTTATAATTTTTTTTATTTAAAAACTAATGAAACAAGAAAATTATGAAACAAGAAAATATTCAGTAGATAGCCGTGGTCGTGTCACCTTGCACAAAGGATCGATTACTAACTAGGTACCTAACTATTATTATAAGCAAGGTGCGGACGATTAAAATGTATCTCACGATATTATTAAACTACCTCATTTGACAAATTATATTATATATTATTAAGCAAATTAAATTAAATTATATTATATGCGGAAATACATACTGTAACAAAATCTTAAAATACTAGGCAAATTCTTTATTCTTTTAAAGTCTTTATTTGCCGGCTGTGCTGTCTGTCTTTTTTTAGAGAATTTCCAAAGATTGTGAAAGGTTTGTGATTTTTATATTTTATTATGAATAAAATTTACCTAACACTCAATTTTGGTATCTTTCCCGTGGTTTTAAGTGTGTAATATAATATGTAAAATTAAATTTACCTTACTACGTCGTTTCGATCCCGTTGCACGGACCGTGGTCACGAAAACTGACGTAGAACAGGTGTCATTACGAAAAGAGAATCAAACATGGCGTGGCAAAGAGCAAAGTTCACAACTCGTTAAGAAGTATCACTATCACAATGCACTAGGCCTATAAACAGGCCCATAAACAGCCTCAAACTGTAAATAAATCTACCATGATTATAACTGTATTAATTAAATAACTCTAACGCCTTGTTAAAATTAAGTAACAACAATAACATTACCGCACGAATCGAGTATGATATAAATAAATCAAGTTCTTGGAGCTTTAGACTTTGCGTCACCTAAGTACCCACCAACACTAACTTCGTTCACGAGGTGCGATCCAGGAAGGGAGGACGCATGCGCGGCTGAATGTCAAAGGGCACGGAGCCTGGGTACCTAGGAATTGAGGCTAAATTGATCTGCCGATGTAGGTCGGCAGTCCTGCGCATCGAGACCTAGCGTAGGTGGCCTAAATGTCAGGTCAGGGCTTGATTATAGAAAATAATTGATAATTACCCCATCATCGGCCTAGTTTATCTCTTTGTGAAGCTTTCATACCTATTTCCAACTGCAGTCTCCTCGCGACCATGACTATTGTAACATAGTCGAAACGTCGAGGTAAGAGAAATAAAAAACAAAAAATACGCGATTAAGACCCGGGAAAATAATTACTATTTCCAACTGATCAGAATAACCTAAACAAAGCTTTTTCTACCTATCTATAAATATCAAATTCAAAGTACTGACTGTACATCAACGCACAGCTTAAAACGATGCTGGTTCTATAGACATGAAATTTGGAAGGACGGTGTTTTGTGAAGCGGCTATGTATCCGCTAAGAAAGGGTTTTTCTAAATGTTTCCTTAAGGACACGTAGCCAAAGTCACAGGCAGAAACCAGTATAATATAAATCAATTGAAAGCGCTTTGTGGAAATAATGTCTATAAAAAAATACTACTACTGAAAATGACATTTACATTTCCTTGACTACTCTTTTTTTACTCGACTACGATGAAGCCAAATAGGAGGGTTAGGTTTTTAGCTCTTTGATCGTTTCACACCGCGAACGATTCGAACCCCTATTTTTTTAATGGGCCTTTTTGCACCGCGGTGCGAATCGACAAAGAACTTTTGTAATGGGTCGATTCGGAGCACGGGGCGAAAACGACCTAACGCACTTTTCATGGCACGAATCGCCTAAAGATCCATATTTTTGACACATAGGTTTTCAGTATTTTCAGATCAGATTTTCAGTTTATTTTCAGTATGTTATTGAGAAGAACTCTAGAACTCTAAAGAAGAAAAAAATAATTAAAATATAAGTAGTTTTCAATTGAAGTAAAGAGGTATCTAATATAATCTAAATGAAGTAATAAAGAACAAGAGCATTGTAAATTAATTGCACACTTGTTGTGGCCATGAGTGACATTTGATACATGTATGCTCTATATTTACCTACATAATATATTATACATACATGACAGCTGAACGAGCGCAGACTCTATATAACAGGGTTTCTTGAAGCAAGAAATAATCCGCTACATATAGACGCTAGAGAATAACTTCTTTCTTAAAAAAAAAACTGGTTGCCTGTAAAGTCGGTATACGGGCGAAAGTTTTACGTGACAACAACTGTGCTCGAGTGGAAGGGACGCGTGCCTTTCACTTTTTATGTCTGTCTCTCTCGCTCTTAGGCGGGCTAACCATGCCCGCGTGCCTCTCACTCGCTCTCATTGTGAGCGCATAACGTCAGCGGAGCGTAACGCAGTTTCTTGAAGTGTCACCCGGCAAACCAATTTATAAAACGTTGTCACGTCAAAATAGTAAACAGGATTCTTTTGAACATTACTTTTTAAAAACATACAATGATTGCGCTCTGCTGTTTCACCCGCGTAAGTTCCGACCCCGTGGGAATATGAAATTCATTGAATAGTCATTGAATAGTTTATTTATCGAGGAATTTTTATCAAAATAAAAAGTAGCCTATGTAGTAGTTGCCTTCCTCGAAAACTATCCAACACAAAAATAATTTTTAAATTCGAACCAGTAGTTCCTGAGATTAGCGCGCTCAAACAAACAAACAAACTCTTCAGTTTTATAATAGGCACAAAAAACATAACCCTTTCCTTGCAGTCCGGTAATTAAGAATACCGCTTATCATTTGAAGATTTTTGACTAAAACCAAGAAATTATTACCTAGCGTCTTTAGGGTAGGATTTTCTTTCTTCAAGAAACTTTTTTTCTGTGTACTACGAGTGTGCTACGACTACCTATGTAAACATGTACTCGTAGCATAAATAAAAAGCTGGTAGCACTCCGTGGTTTTCCAATCCAGCGGGAAAACCGGGATAAGAAATAGCTTAACCCGCGGGTTTCAATGAAGGTACCCTCATACCTTTAATCATAGTATAGGTAGGTACCTATACTATGATTAAAGCACAGCCTGGATAGGTATCCAGGGTGGTTAATTGAGAGTGAGTCAGTAAAGGTAGTTCCTCGAACCGCTGTAGCTACGAGAAGACCCTCCCTTATTTTAAAATATGTACTTAACACTTTTTTTTTCATTTGCTATAAGTACCTACAGTAAAGTAAAAATTTCATTTTTCGAAAAAGTTACAAATACAGTACCTAACCTGTTTCAACATTGGTATCCACTAAAAAAGGATTTAAGCCGTAAGCGGGCGAAGCGCAAAAACTAAATCTACTATATAAAAATAAGTCGGGTTTTCCTTCCTGACGCTATAACTCCAGAACCCACGAACCGAATTAGATGATTTCGGTTTTGAAATGTTTGTCGTAGTCCAGGGAAGGTTTAAACGGTGAGAAAGATCGGACTTACGCGAGTGAAACCGCGGGGCGCAGCTAGTTTCTAATAAAAATGTTCGATAAAAATGTAAAGGTAATTCATAGAACCACTGTAGCTACGAGAAAACGTTTTTTTAAAAGACCTTCCTTTATTTTAAAATAGTTCACATTTTTTTTCATTTGTTAAGTACAGTAAAGTAAACATTTCATTTTTC
This sequence comes from Idaea aversata, assembly GCA_907269075.1. Lineage (NCBI taxonomy): Eukaryota > Metazoa > Arthropoda > Insecta > Lepidoptera > Geometridae > Idaea > Idaea aversata. The sequence goes on from OU026100.1 coordinate 7,524,831, forward strand.
GACAAGTTTTAACATTGGTATCCGCTAAAAAAGGATTTAAGCCGTAAGCGGACGAAGCGCAGGCAAAAACTAGTCACTAATAAAAATGTTTCTCATTATAATATTAGAATAGGCAAAACAATCATTATTAATTCCATTTCAGCTGAACTGTTTCTTATTCATTGATTGTAACGTCCCACAACGCATAATAATGTGCTTCTAAGATGAATTTTCGTAGAATTGTGATTACGATATTATAAGCATAGATGTTATTTCAATTTAAAACCTTCATATATCTACATGATTACTTTATCATGTAGATTCTATCAAAGTATCAAAGTACTAACAGTTGGACATTTTTGAACCGTTGGAATTTTTCTTTTTTGGTCGTGCCAAGGATTAAATATATTATCAAATATAAATATTAAATAAAATATTTTTTTTTTAAGTAACTTTGTATTTACTGTATTGCATAACTGTTTTTAATAAAAATATATAATATATTAGGTATCTATCTTCTCTTTGTACTTTACATCTGAATTCCCCAAGTAAAAAAACTGAATGAATAAGGAAAAACTGTGATAGCCTTATGAAATAAATGCCATATTTAAATCCCGAATTTCCAACCGGATCGAAACAAACGCGGGTCTAGTGTATAATATGCAATAACTTGCCCCTATTTCTTTTATTGAAAACTAGCGACCCGTCCCGGCTTCGCACGGCTATATTGTGCATGTATTATACATAATATAAACCTTACCCTTGAATCACTCTATCTATTAAAAAAAAACCGCATCAAAATCCGTTGCGTAGTTTTAAACATTTAAGCATACATAGGGAAATAGGGACATATGGACAGAGAAAGCGACTTTGTTTTATACGATGTAGTGATATTTTCGAAAAACTGCATCTACGCTACGCTACGCGGCCATGAAACGTCGCAGAAACAATTTATGACACGAGTATGCATTTTACGTGCTTTGCTTGTGAATTAAGATTCATCGTTCGTCAAAGTGTTCTCTTACTTGTATATAATTTGGACATTTTAATCATATCCTTGAACAGAAACAACATAATGTCAACCGAGATGTGATCGTGCATCGTGCAAGCGATTACAATCTTAATTGTGGACAACCGAATCTCACTCCTTAGTATATTTTCATATTACAACATTAAATTAATAAAATCTTAAAGATAAGTATAATAATGAGTGTTATTAACCAAGTTAAATTTTAAGCAACTAAAGTAATTCAGGGATACAGATTTGCCCCTGGAAACATGGCAAACCTCACTCCTTAGTAAATTTATTATCATATCCCAACATTACGACCCAGTTGGCACAATGGTTACCATGCCGGACTGCCAAACATAGGGTTGCGGGTTCGATTCCCGCCACAGACAAGTATTTATGCTTAGATATTTGTCTGTGGTCTGGGTGTCTGTATGTATATTAAGTATATATTTACAAAAGAAAAGTATATAAGTAGTATATCCGTTGTCTAGCACCCATAACACAAGTCTAGTTACTTAGCTTGGGGCTAGATGGCGATGTGTGGAATGTCCTGCAATATTTATTTATATTTTATTATTTATTAAATTACGAAAATCTTAAAGATAAGTATAATAACGAGTGTATTTACCAAGTAAAATTTGAAGCAACTGCTGATGCTGGTTCTATAGACATGAAATTTGTGAAAATGACGGTGTTTTGTGAAGCGGCTATGTATCCGCTAAGAAATCGTTTTTTGAAACGTTTCCTGTAAGCCATGTGAGAAAGTCACGGGCAGAAACCAGTATAATATAAATCAATTGAAAGCACTATAAGGAAATAATGTCTATTGAAAAAATACTACCTACTACTGAAAATGACATTTTCATTTCCTTGACGACTCTTTTTTTTACTCGACTACGACGAAGCCAAAAGGGAGGGTCTTTAGTAGTTTCGCACCGCGAACGGTTCGAACCGCGGTGCGAATCGCCAAAGAGCCTATTTTTTGAATGGAAAGATAAGTATAATAATGAGTGTATTTACCAAGTTAAATTTTAAGCAACTAACATTAAACAGGAATATTTACCATGTGTCCCTGGTAACATGGCAAAAAAACTGACGACTATTTATTTATTTAGTGGCTTATTTTCATTTTCCAAAATTAAATTAATAAAAGCTTAAAACAAAGATAAGAATAACAATGAGTGTTATTTAGTAAGTTAAATTTCATAACAACTAAAGTTAAACTCCTTCCCCCTTATTCCAAAACGAGGTTTCAGGATAGTCCGAGATGTGGTTTTAAACCTTAGATTTAGATACAGATTTACTAGTGAACTATAGTCTAAACAGTATCCCTATATAATCTATTGAAATAATGTTTAGACTGTAGTTCCCTATATAATCTATAGGGATAGTGTTTAGACTATTAGTTCACTAGTAAATCTGTGTCTAAATGTAAGGTTTAAATCCATATCTCGGACTATCCTTAAACCTCGTTTTGGAATAAGGGGGCTTAAGTCGCTTATTTTTCAACATTAAATTTATGAAACCTTAAAACAAAGATAAGAATAATAATGAGTGTTATTAAAAAAGTTATTTTTTAAACAACTAAAGTTATCTCAGGGATATTTACCATGTGTCCCTGGTTCCATGACAAATATCCCGTTTTATAATACGGTAGTTCGATACGGTCGTCTTCAAGGTTATTCAGACTTAAAACAGTCGATAAAGCTTAAAAAAATAATATAATCTTAAGGCTAATGACCTCTTCCAATAACAGCTGTTTTTTGGTTAAACATAACCTCAAAATTAAAGAAAAATTTGCGAATGTTCAAAAGTCGCAGAACAAAAGTTGCACCATAAATAAACCCTCACCTATAGCAATAACCCTTTATAATCTGGGCGAATGAGCCTATGAAATTCGAACTTTTCAATCATAACCTTACCATACTTAAGGCTAAATTGAACATACAAAAAGTGTCAAATTCTCGACCTCAAAAACAGCTTTTAATTACATAGGCGGATTTTAAGCCGAATTAAGAACCTCCCCTTTTTTCGAAGGCCATTAATTACAATAACAACAAAATATAGAAACAAAAAAAATTAGTAGAAAGAGTAGGTAAGTATATGAAAACTTAATAAAGTGCAGACTGCAAGTTGAAACGCATAAAGATAAAGAAACACGATAAGACAGTTAGCGTTCTTATAATCGTACTAGCTGTTGTCCGCGAATTCGTACGCGTGGTAGTTTTGTTATATTATGTACCAAAACCTTCCTCTTGAATCACTCCGCATCAAAGTACGTTGCGCAGTTATATAGATCTAAGCATACACAGACAGCGAGAAGCGACTTTGTTTTATACAATGACTAGCGACCCGCTCCGGCTTCGCACGGCTATATTATGCATTTATTGGAACGATAGTTCCTTATCGCGCGTTGTGAATGAGGGCAAGACGGAAAAAATTCTTACGAAAAAATTGTCACGACATTTTTTGCTATAGTAAGCTATTGTAAGCTGTGCGGCGTCGCATGTTTCTCTGTCTGTCTCTCTCTCTCTTATAGAAAGCAAGCCAGATATTTTCATTTCTATTTCGCATTGAACAGTGTGGTGTCGCGACTCATTAAAAATGTCGTTACAACTTTTGGTCTTAAAAATGTCGTTACAACTTTTGGTCTTAAAAGTGTCGTTACAACTTTTGGTCTTAAAAGTGTCGTTACAACTTTTAGTCTTAAAAGTGTCGTTACAACTTTTGGTCTTAAAAGTGTCGTTACAACTTTTGGTCTTAAAAGTGTCGTTACAACTTTTGGTCTTAAAAATGTCGTTACAACTTTTAGTCTTAAAAGTGTCGTTACAACTTGGTCTTAAAAGTGTCGTTACAACTTTTGGTCTTAAAAGTGTCGTTACAACTTTTAGTCTTAAAAGTGTCGTTACAACTTTTAGTCTTAAAAGTGTCGTTACAACTTTTGGTCTTAATAGTGTCGTTACAACTTTTGATCTTAAAAATGTCGTTACAACTTTTGGTCTTAAAAATGTCGAAAGGAACTTCGTTCCATCCGGGTGTCCCTTGACACCTCTCTAGTTTTTTTTATACATATAAAACTTCTTCTTGAATCACTCTATCTATGAAAAATAACCGCATCAAAATCCGTTGCGTAGTTTTAAAGATCTAAACATACAAAGGGACATAGGGACATAGGGACGGCGAAAAGTGACTTTATTTTATACTTGTAGTGATGTCTCACATAAAGTAACATGCTTTGCGGAACAAATGACGAGAATCATGAACACAAAACTCACATTCCCCACTGCCATTTCGGCTCCATAAAACGTTATGTTTTAAATTGCAAGCAAACGTGCAGACGAGTAAAACAGAAATAAATGAATGCTGGCAGCGCTGTTGCTAGGCGTGTTCAAGGTCTTCGCGACCCTGGCCGTACACATTCCCCCCCGCGCGTGCATCGCAAGCTGCATCCAATACACCCTCACCCACACCACAGAATATATAATAGTACAAGCCCACACACACACAACACTTGTGTAAACTTAGAAGGGTTCGCACATATGAGCGTGTATGCACACAGCTGATTAATGACGTTGTTATATTCTTAGTTTCATATGCATGTGTGGGTGAGAACTCAATATGAACTAAATGCGGAATGTGGAAACTGATGGTGACGTGACGTTGCTGGAATTTAACTTCGATGAAACACCTAAATTGATATTGTTGAGGTTACCCTTATTTAAAACTAGCAGCGCTCCGCGGTTTCACCCGCGTAACTACCGATCCCGTGGGAATATCGAAATATAAAATAGCCTATAGTCTTCCTCGACAATTGGACTATCCAATACAAAAATATTTTTTCAATTCGAACCAGTAGTTCCTGAGATTAGCGCGTTCAAACAAACTCTAGCTTTATAATATTATAATATAGATATCAAACATCGAATCTCGAAGATTTATACAACGCAAGTAACTTTAATCTATGCTATTCAAGACACTGTAGTGCTATACCAACCTCTCAGCTTAGTCGACCATATCTAGATGAAAGAACTCGTCTCAATACGTCTGGAATTTACTTTAATAAGTACCAATAAAACTACCTTATCGTATAAAGCAGGCAACATTTACCTACATCCAAAAAGATTCTGGTATTTGTATTGCCTATTTAAATCTTTACCTACATCACTTGATTTCCTAGTTTTCAGTGGGAACTGAATTATTTGCGAAAGAAAATGAGTCATTTATGTAGGGGAAGTTCAGACGTCATAGGCTAAGGGATTCGGGAAGCTAATGACGTCATGGGTAAAGAATTGACGTCTGAGAATAGGGAAGTATTCTATTTTGAGAAACATTGACATTTTCTTTTTATCCAGTGCCTTCAACAACGAAGAGTTGAAATGTTGTTTATCCAATTTATATATTCTGTGGCAAAACCGTAAGTATAACATTTTCATTAAAAAATGATCAACGAATAAATCATTTTCAAAAATTTTTAAGATTCTTTCGATAAAATCATAAAAATGTTATTTATTAGGGCTTTGTCTTTTCGACGTTATATCTAAAAGTAATAATCGGCGAACATACATACAAAAAAAAACAAATAGTCGTCCGACATTTGTCGTCCAACAAATTGTCGTCCGACATTTGTCGTCCGACATTTGTCGTCCGTCAATAGTCGTCCGACAAATAGTCGTCCGTCAATAGTCGTCCGACATTTGTCGTCCGTCAATAGTCGTCCGTTAAAAAATACCATATGTACGTCTTAATACACTCACAGCCAAATTAAAAACAGTAGGCCCAGGCATACATTTTCGCCGCGCCGTAGAGAGGGGATAGCTGTCTACTCTCCATCCGTCTTACGCTTTTTCGATCTGTCCTGACGCGAGTTTAAGATTTTATACCCATTACAGAAAAAGTGCTCAACGCCGCTAAAGAAGTTTTCACTTCAAAAAATATACGCGACGAATTGAGAACCTCCTCCTTTTTTGAAGTCGGTTAAAAGTACGGTCTGGTGTTTCACGTTTTCTTAGAAGATACGCTCGTGACTTAAAAACCCCCGAAATTAAAGGACACAGAAATTCGGTAGGAAATAAGTTCCATTTCCCTATTTCTTCAGGTAGCGACATTCAAATATAATTTGGCAAAGAATTTGTAAATTTTGATAAAGAAGATTATACACGTGCTTCTGCTTTGGCAACGCCCATTGTTTATTTATCAAATAGATATTAATCACACCGGTTGCACGTGTCGTGCTCACGTTTTATAATTACGTATTGAATTACAAAGTAAATAATCATCTGTAGTGTACTAAAGAAGCGCTACTTTATGAGCAATTTGTATATTTAGACAACCTTAAATGATTGATTCCTTCTATGGCCAGCCAGTCTTAGCCAGCGCGACAACAAATAAGTTTTTTTGTTAATTTATAGTCAAATAGTCTTGTTTGATATGTGCTATTGGTAGATATTCATGAGGTTCACGCCCAACGTGCGCAATCTTTTCAAGTCAATAGTATGAAAAAAGTAACATTAAAAAAACTTTGGGACCGGGTTCTAAATGTTTGCAAACATTTAGAACCCGGTCCCAAAGTTTGAGGTAAAGATGTCAATGGGTACGGTAGTTTTAATTTTTAAATGTATACAAATTGCTGGTGTCAAAATGTCTTTATGCTCAAAGTTGCTATGATAGAAAATGTTTAAAGATAGAAAATTGGTCAAAGTTTAAGTGGTAAGCGTAATTTTGTCAAACTGGCCACTATTCATACAGAAAAACGCATTTGTCACTACTAGTAGTACCTACCTATAATAATTTAACAAACTCTAGACACCTAATAATAAATCTTCGCCATGTCTCACGTGTTTTATTTGAGTTTTTAACCCTTATATTACTATATAAGGGTACTACTACTGCACTGGGTACGGGGTATGCTACTGCATAATGATACTGTGACGGTGACACTAATTTGTCAGAAAAATTGTAGACATTATAAACAAATTAGTCATTTTTACTACATACTAGCGACCCGGCCAAAATCCGTTCAATTGATATTGAGTTTATGTGGCGCACAACCAAAAATCATCGTCATATTTCAGTCAATTTACAGAAAACCCCAATTAAAAGACACATACAACTTTTTTGTGAAATAGGTTAGCGTTCGACAACTACGAGTATCGTAGATTATGGGTGCGGATGATGCGGTCTAAGATGTAGCACGCTTTATAGAAGACTAGCGACCCGCTCCGGCCTCGCACGGCTGTATTATGCGTGTATTATATCTAAAAACCTTCCTCGTTAATCATTCTATCTATTAAAAAAAACCGCATCAAAATCCGTTGCGTAGTTTTAAAGATCTAAGCATACAAAGGGATATAGGGACATAGGGACGGCGAAAAGTGACTTTATTTTATACTATGTAGTGATACCTTATAGGCCGGTGTCTCTAAACGGGAGCCTTCGAGAAATGCGAATGAAGGTAGTAAGACGGCAGTGGAACAAACACTTCTCCGACCCGTCCTCCTTTAGTGGCGACATCGGGCTACGTATCGGAACACAGACAAGTCCGCTTGGTGATACGACTTAGGCCGGTAGGTGGTAACAAGTCGCGGCCGAGAGATATCGGCTAGTGGAACAAACATCTTGCCATGGCGCATGGTGCCACCGCCAGGTCGTGGCAAATTAGACCCAAGAAGTGCTGTCTTGACGTCGCAAGTGGTGATGTACAATGTACATGCAAATGGCCTAACCAAAAAGGATGCCAAAGATGGTGCGAAGTGGAGGCGTCAAACATCGTCGTCAAACATCTTGCCATGGCGCATGGTGCCACCGCGAGGTCGTGGCAAATTAGACCCAAGAAGTGCTGTCTTGACGTCGCAAATGGTGATGTACAATGAACATGCAAATGGCCTAACCAAAAAGGATGCCAAAGATCGTGCGAAGTGGAGGCGTCAATGCAGGGAAGCGGATCCCGAGTTCCCGAGAGGGATGCAACCGGGAACATCGTCGGATAATGATGATGATCCAGACAGGCAGACAGACGCGGTGGGAGACTAAGTTTTATAAAAATTAGTATAGATACTACACGTATTTCGAACAATCTGTTTCAATGTCGAGTCATTAAAATGACGGATGTCTCTAACATTAAAAAAAACGTTCTTAGAATCCAAGGTTCAGTTAGAGTTGCGAATGTAGTAGGTAAGCAAATAGTTCGCCATGTTGTTCATTATTACGTTTGAAAGTGACGCCATTCGTCAGCTGATATCGATAAATGTTTGTAGGACAAAATTTAATGCAAAAATCTAGTGGTATTACGCTTACGAGTTCAAAACGAAATTATCGAAGTTGTGAAGAAACTAGGTTACAGGATTAAAGTAAGTTTTTATACTTTATGAAACCTTAACAATCAACTTTTGTTCTACGACTTTTCGAAATTCGATCATTTTTTGATATTTTTTAGGTTATGGTTTACCCAATAATCAGCTGTGACTTACTCAGAGAGGTCATTAACCTTAAGATTAAGTATACTTATAGTGACCTTTATTTAAAAAATCAGCAGATTTCTTAGAAAAAAAATGTTCGCATTTTAAAAATTTGTCGAACGAAAGTTGATTGTTAAGGTTTACAGAAGTAGCCCCCAACCGTTCTCTTAAATAATTACTAAAAACTCTGTAAGTATAATTCTTTGCTTTGTTTTTGTTCATAATGTTAATAGACGTAATTTCTGGGTATTTAACTTAACTATAAAATACAATTTTTAGAATATTGTTTCTTTGAGACGCATGACAAACATTGAGATATTATTATGAAACTAATATTGCTTTTAAAAATATAGCCTTGACAGAGTTACCTTCCTATTTGCTTACTTATTTAGGTTATCGACGATTCTAAAGATATTTGTTATTCAATAAAATACCTTAGTGTTAGTAGTAAAATAATAATATAATACTCAATAATATAATAGTTACATAAGATAATATACAACACACATATGGTATTATTGATTGAATGACACGATTGTTTTGGATTTCAATTGAAATACCTAACGATTCAAACGTTTTCATGGATTGTGATATGAAATGACTGAGTTGTATTGAGTCACCATTTATAACGTGGTACCTGTGGCTTGATTCATGGATTGTAATTAGTTAATTATTATTTATTGTCTGTTATGGGTCCCATATCACGCCGCTATGAAGCCCCAAAGCTTTGAAAGTAGTGCGTGGAGCTAAAAGCCAACAACAACAACTACGTAATAGCAAATTATGTGTCCCATACCACGTGGTTATGGAGCCTCGGATGTTTAGAATCACGTGGAAGCGAAGCAAAAACGTATTGACTGTTTACAATAACAAGCAAATTAAGGTGTGGACAACAAACCGGTGATTATCCCTATGTGCACTCAAAAATGTAGCCAAGGTCATTCTCCAGTTTGGATAGAGCTATTGATAAACTACAGGAGAAAACTATTATCTTATCTATCTATCTAAGATCTCCTGTAGTTTATCAATAGCTCTATACAAACCGTTACGATTTTGCGTTTAGAGTTAGAAGTTCTATAACTACAGGAGAAAACTACTAGGTCTTGCTATTGTGTTATTATAGAACTTCTAACTCTAAACGTATAAGAATCGAAGCAAAAACGTAGCGACTCTTTACAATAACAAGCAAATTAAGACGTGGACATCAAACCGGCGATGATCCCTATCTGCACTCAAAAATGTTGCCAAGGTCAATCTCCGGTTTGGATAGAGTTATTGATAAACTACAGGAGAAAATTACTAGGGCTTGTACTTATTTTATAACTCCAGGGGCCTTATTCTGCTATTTGACCAACCATTGTCATTATATCGAGACTCTATTGATATTATATCGAGATTGTGACTTTATTTGGTATTCTGCTAAAGTTTTAATAACATCGCAATATAATCACTATGGAGTCTCCATGGTATGGTAATATTTACCTTGCAGGTGTTGCCTAGCAACATGGTATATGTTGCTAAGCAATATACCGTTTTGACAACTATCGAGATTCCATTAAGCCACGATTGTAGAGCAGAATAAAAAAGTGAGTCAGTGGTGTGTCAGTGGTGTCTCGATAGAATAGTCAACGTTAGCAGAATACCAATTTGACATGTAATGTCATATTTTTGACATTAAATTTCTATTACGATTATATCGACACACTATTCAAACACGATTGTATTAGCAGACTTAGGCCCCTGGTCTAAACGTACAAGTTGTCATCACAATCGGTTTAGAAGTATTTACTTGAAGAGGTAACAGACATATCAAAACTCTTACTCACAAATTTTAATCAAGATAGAATCTAGAATACGTAAGAATTGCCTTACAAGAATTTATTTCTACAATAAAACTTAGATAGGACATATATTATTTACCAGAGGAAACACAATTCAAAACCAGTCAGCAAGCTGTTAACGTTATAATATAGATACTCGTATACCTATTCAGTGCTCCGGCGCAGGTTCAAGGCAATATCATGTGGGAGGCCCCATAATCTATGTGCCTATTATATTAGAACGATTAGCATGAGGAAAAACTAGATCGTATTGTTTTATAATAAGAGTACCTATTTATTATATACGCTGTTATGAATGACATTATTTTAGGTCTAATTAAAATAAGATCGTTTTTAATCATGTTCTTTTCTGCCAATTTCTGGCCCACCGGCTTTGTATAAACTAAATTAATTATCGATGTATGTTAGTCTAGGTGTCTATTTTATATGGGTCTGTCTGTACTTATTTACAACTCTGTTCATGAAATAAATGATTCATAATAATAAAAAATGTTAGGAGCCAATTAATTTTCCTGTTCTTTGCACATGGCCTGTTATTTTCTACGGAACCAAATTCGTTGTTTTAGATCACACTGATCATTAAAAAATACATCTGATCGTGATGAAGAAAATATTAATGTATAGAACTTTGATCAATACAAATTGGTCGCGAATTCACAATGATTAGGTACATAAAAGAGAAGAATAATAATAGATGCTTAACTTCCGCTGGTGAGTCTAGTCTAGAGTCTACACGTGTCAAGTGTTCCGCAGACCACTTGCTGGTTCCTAGAATAGGGTTACAAAAGTCTTGGTGTACAAGGTTATAGTTTCTGCGCCTTATAAATTACCTTTTAACACAGTTGCTCATAAAGTGGATAGAAACACTTGAAGCAAATGACATAAAAAAATTGATTGTAATTTTTTATTATTTTAACAAGTCTTTTCTCTTTTACAACTTTGATAAAAAAACGTCGTATGATACGCGTGTGGATTATTGATCATTGCATCTCGGCTTTTAAACCCGCATTCCGCTCGCACGTCATAAACCGCCTCTATGCAACGATCAATATTCACCACACTTGTATCGTATTGTACTATTAATTCTTGATTACCGCAGTTGTAAACAAATTTCTATGTAGGTATATATTTTTCCTAGTTTAGGTATGTGTATCTATTGAAGGTATTATCAATGTTGCATACCACGTCACTTCGGATAAGATAATATATGAAGCGGGGGCGTTAGTACTTATGTATTGGCAGTAGCCAAAATATCTACGTCATCATAATGTAATTACTGGAGTGAATTGAATTAAATAATCACATTTTAATAACAACACGTCTGTTCCTCAGTATAATATCAATTAAGTAACTATTAAATTAATAGATTTCAGCTGTGGGAATTCCACGCCGGATTTGAACAATGCAAAAAATGTAGGTAAGTAAGTATACTAAGTTAGTTAAAGTAACTAAAGAGCCCCCTTGATGTATTATATTTTACAAAAAATTTGACAGAAAGCGTCGCTGTTAATAAGATTTTTATTCGGTGCAAAGTTGCAATTGAGATGAGTAGATCCACTATTTAGTTCCAATTTTAATTTGTAAAAGAAGGTACCTAGTCGAGACCATTTCAATTACAATGTATGTATATAGCTTCTAAAAAGTAGTGGCCACGTCTGGGATCACCAGATCGCCTTGAACTTGTTGTTCGATATTTTTTGCGACCGCCCCACAACAGGATACGATACCCGGGCCCTTAACTTAGTTACTTGATGCCCTTGATGGATCTAACTTTGGAATTTGGACCTCTTTGTGATTTGGAATGTGACCGATTTTACCCGCAACCCATTGCGAAACAAGGAGTGCAGTTTTGTTTCAGGTTTTCAACTCTAAAATATTCTAGTACTTATTAAATCAAAATATTGTGGAGGAAATTTAGTAAAATTATTTATAGGTAAGTAATCCCCTTTTGTCCTTTTAGATGATGAAACTACAAACTGCAAAATTTATTAGATGTCAATATTTAACAAGATGATCGTGACGCTGTGATAACGATGAGAGTTAGATTGAGTCATATAGAGGACACTCGTACATAACCAAAGGAATAACAACCTGCCTAATTTACAGAACAAAATATAGATCGTAGGTTACCTATAACAATGGGTAAAGTTAGAAACAGGAAGGAAATGGATTGAAAATCTAAACATACCACAATATCGTTGGAAATGGCTATCCTAAATGTAATTATAATCTCAACCAATACCGCAATCACAATTGTGGCAATAAATAAAATAAATAAATAAATGTTAAACAAAACAAGGAAAACTTACTGTAAAGAGTATGTTGAAGAGATGTTGCATAATGATTGTTTGACGCGGCGTGGCATCACATCGAGACGGCAGCGGCGGCTTCGGGAAACACATGATGTGGTCACAGCAGATACCGTCACGGAAACGTCCACCGCCATTTTGGAATAGCACCCCGTCCCGAGAGAATTATAGAAACGTGGCAAATTGATCGGCGTCGTTGTCGGCGGGCGGCGGCATGTAATTGATGTTAGGTAAATATTTGTCAGGTGATCCGGTGGAGCGTGCCGGCACAGTGCCGGTAGCGTTGTATGTTAGTGCGGTGTGTGCCGCGCTCGCCGGCCGCGGTGAAACACTGAGGCTCCTGCATTGCGGCGCGCAGTCGCAGTCGCGCGCGCATGACCTTGGCATTGAACTTGGCAATGGGCCGGTACGGACGCGGTTCCCCCGCCTGCCCCCTGGGGGACCCGATATGCACCAGCAGCTGCACCGCCCCTCTCCCGCCAAACCCCATATCATAGATTATATACTAATGCTTCACCGTCCTCGACGCCATATTTATTCCTACGTCATTCTATTCCCACTGACTTCTATGTATGAATAATTACGACTGTAGAATGAATACTTTTAATACCAATCATGGTTTTTGTAGTCTCTATTTGATCGTCAAAATATCCGATTGAAACAAGATAACTAAACCATAAGTACTTGATTATTTTAAAATAGCGAAGCAGCGTTTGAGCCAGTGGTGCGGATCGTTGGAGGCACATCTGATGTAATGTCGGATATGGACAAAAACTAGTCGCACTTGAGATAGACTATTTTGTTACCAAGCAAGTCATGTGTTCGCCGATATATTCAAGCTCCATTATACATAATAGAAATATACCTACTTACTTTTATCGACTATTAATTTTATTTTGTAACTAATTTCGTCAAACCGTATTTTTGTCTGCAACTGAAATGTATTCCAGATGTGATAATTTTTATCGGCATCTACTCTTCAATGTATTAAACTTATAAAGCCTATGCCATCTTCTAAAATTACTTCTCATGATTTTCAAAAGTACCATTTTAACCGATTTAAAAAAAACACATACATACAACCGAATTGAGAACCTCCTCTTTTTTTGAAGTCAGTTAAAAAGGAAGAGGTTTCCAATTTGACACATTTAGACACAGCGCAGTCATAATTTAATTCTTGTATAGTCGTGGTATAGGTGTTATATTCTATTTCCTTAGCTGATAAAATGTTAAGCAAATAAAGAAACCTAAGTACTTGGTCGGTACCGGTATATCTAGGTGATGTGAAACACGTGTAAGGAGGGAGAGGTCTGAGATCGATGTGAGTGCGCGCGCAGCTCTTCCCTCACCCTCGAGCTAAGCACTCGGAGCCCGGGAACCGGACTACCTAGCTAATTGATCACAAATCATCTTCACTTTTGATGGACACGAGTTTACCTGCGAGTCGATAACTTATTGAGATAATTACGCCGATGCGCGATAGCTGTCTATTGTTCAATTTTATAAATACTTCGGTATGGAAGCTTAGATTATTCTTAGCTGAGTTTAACTTCACTTAATAGTATAAAACAAAGTTACTTTCTCTGTCCCTATAACCCTATGTATGCTTAAATCTTTAAAACTATGCAACGGATTTTGATGCGGTTTTTTTAATAGATAGAGTGATTCAAGAGGAAGGTTTATATGTATAATACATGCATAATATATAATAGCCGTGCGAAGCCGGAACAGGTCGCTAGTATTTAGATAATTGCGCCGATACGCCATAGGTACCTATCCATTGTCTAATTGTAATATGGATTTATAAATACTTCGAGATGGAAGCTTAGATTATTGTCAGCTGAGTTTCCCTACGTAACGAGTCAATAACTTATTTAGATAATTACGCCGATGCGCGATACCTATCCATTGTCCAATTGAATGGATTTATAAATACTTCGGTGTGGAAGATTAGAGTATTGTTAGCTAAGTATTTCGTTTCAGCATTAATAAAATGGAATACTTATTTTCGTGCTATGAAACTGTATGGACAGAATGAATAGGTTAGTTAGTGTAGAATAAGTATTTTCTCAAGGCATTTTGGGAAGAAAATAAGTTAAGAAAAAACAATGGGATGATATACAAGCTAAAAAACAAATGAAATAGTTACGTGCACATAATATGCTTCCTATCTACGAAATACTGCAATTATTATTTACTACTTTTTAACACAATTTTAAGAAATTAATTTATCTTTTCATCTTATGATTTTTATTGAACGCCTGTGTGGAGTTTCAAGTTTCAAGAACCCAGTTGTTCGCGTTGTGTGTTGTCGTTTAGACTTAGTCCTGTCGTAGATTCCTTGAAGGACTAGAATAGTGAGACAAGAGTAGGTAAGCGCTGTATAGGCAAGGCTAATAGAACTCATCAACCAAAACATATTATGTATTTTATTCGTAACGTGGGGTCCGCTTCAGGAATTCAGGACCTACTATGTCTTCAGTTTGATACAATTATTTATAACTAGCAGCGCTCCGCGGTTTCACCCGCGTAACTCCCGATCCCGTGGGAATATCGGGATAAAAAGTAGCCTATATTATAGCCTTCTTCGATAAATAGACTATCCAACACAAATATATTTTTTTAATTCGAACCAGTAGTTCCTGAGATTAGCGCGTTCAAACAAACAAACAAACTCTTCAGCTTTATAATATAAGTATAGATTACTTGTTTAAACTTCATCTATTTTCGTCTAAAAAAATTAATTTAGTTTACGCACAGTTAAATTAATTGATAAAATATTTTCCTATCAAAAATGCAAAAGTTTAATCAAATAAAACCTTGTTCGTTTTCTATGAATTTTCCTACCCACGGGAAAAGTCAAGCAAATAAGTTTTTTAAATTTCTAAATTGCACAGCTAAATTGTCTAACTGTTTTTGGTATACGTGAGATAACATCCCCAGGGAAGTATGTAACACGGATTACGTGGGAGCGTAGCGCTAGCGTCAAAGCCGGGCGCCCTTGTCCTTGGTGCCAGATCGATAGGCGCGCGCCCGCTCAGCTGAGCCGCCCGGCTGAGGGAGGCCGCCCGCCCTACCACCCACAGCAAACCACCCACCAGCCGGATGCTAGCTCACCCCGGCTGTAAACACAGCTACAGCCCGACAAGGATCTTTTAAAACGTGACAAAAAAGAAACTATTATATAAATAATATAAATAAATATTGCAGGACATTCCACACATCGCCACCTAACCCCAAGCTAAGTAACTAGACTTGTGTTATGGGTGCTAGACAACGGATATACTACATATATAGGTACTTTTCTTTTGTAAATATATACATATAATACATAGAAACAACCAGACCACAGACAAATATCTAAGCATAAATACTTGTCTGAGGCGGGAATCGAACCCGCAACCCTGTGTTTGGCAGTCCGGCATGGTGACCATTGTGCCAACTGGGTCGTCGTATTATCTGTTTTTACCGGGACCTGCAGGCTCATTCACAAGTCGGAAGGCTACTGAAACGAATAAAACTGAAAAGACAAGGATGGCAACACGTCAGAAGTCGAGGGAGTGAAAGAGCAGCAAAAAAAATTTTCGTTTCGGTTGCCTTCCGACGGTTTGTGAATCAGGGGGCTGGGTAGATGAGACCAAATCCTAAATCCAAAAGTTCAACGTAGTCGTCATACAAGAGAAAAGGCTGACGGCTCAGCAGTAAAGGAAATAGACTTAACCGGAACAATTAAATAAATATTGCAGGACATTCCACACATCGCAATCTTGCCCTAAGTAACTAGACTCTGTTATGGATGCTAGACAACGGATATACCTATCTTTCAAAAAGAGAAAAGTAAGTATAATATGGCATAGGGTTCAAATTTGATTGTATTGTTGGAGTAATGAGGACGCTTTCACCCTACTCTTCTTTCATTAAAACCCATGCCAAGCTGTAAACACGGTTACTTCAATGGGAGTGTTTGTATTTTTCCTTTTCATTATAATATCTATAAATAGAGTTATTTTAATTTTCTTATTTGAATAGGATGCCTAAAAAATTAAATGTCATCGATGTGTGGGTAGCAATACCTAACAACCACTTTAAATTTCACAATTTTTTTTTTGATGTAGGGTCAACCGGGGTAATCGCGTCTGGCGGGGCAAATGCATCTTTTCGAATTTATTCAAAAACTGTTGAATCTATGTAAACTGCTGACATCTAGTTGCAATTTGCTTAAACTAAATATTTTACCCGCGGTTAGTACAGATGGCGTTGTAGTACAGGTTTTGAATAAATTCGAAAAGATGCATTTGCCCCGCCAGACGCGAATGCCCCGGTTGACTTAATTTCGTTGATTACAAATCGATAATTTAAGGTTGTTCCCAGGCTGCGAACATTTGATTACTACGGCTTCGAATAAATTAATAAAGATATATTTTTATTAATAAAGAAGAGATATTTTGTAAGAGAGTAGGTATCAATAAGTGAAAGTATACGTGTGAATAAGTTTTATTGTATGACTAGCTGCTGTTACCCGCGACTTCGTCTGCGTATAATTACTACATCGAGTAGACTTTTTTCAATGCTTATCTCTTAAATTAAATAAAAAATTCGTTATACCCCCGAAAACCTTAGTCCAAAATAGAAGTGACGGATCCCGGATTCGGAGTCTGCACCCTCGAAAACGTATGAAATAATACCCACTTCAAAATCAGACTGACATTTGATAGATGTCAACCCTGATCTGAAAACGGATCCCTGATTCGGAATCAGCACCCCCGAAAACGTATTAAACGACACCCCACTAAAAAATCAGACTGATATTTTACAGATGTCAAAGTGACAGTTGTCAAAGTGACAGTTGTCAAACTAATTTTCGTCTTATATTTATTGTTTTATGAACAAAATCATGATAAAAGTCCTATGTTCTTCTCCAGGGTCACATATTCTATGTCTGTACCAAAATTCATCTTACTCCGTTCAGCGGTTTAGACTTGAAAACGCGACAGACAGACAGAGTTACTTTCACATTTATAATATTAGTAAGGATTTTAGATCCTTGAAATCCTGATTTTCCTGCGGGATCGGAACTTACACGAGTGAAACTACGGGTTAGTTAGTATACCTACTTATAATACAAAGTGTAGCAAAAGAAAGCTTATTAACA
Source organism: Idaea aversata (assembly GCA_907269075.1). Lineage (NCBI taxonomy): Eukaryota > Metazoa > Arthropoda > Insecta > Lepidoptera > Geometridae > Idaea > Idaea aversata. The sequence goes on from OU026100.1 coordinate 7,542,578, forward strand.
GGTCCCCAGGAGCAGGAAATGATGAAATTAAAAAAAAATAGTCGTAAGCGTATTAAACTACAATTTAGCACTGAAAAACAAATTATAAATATAGGAAGTAAGGTACCTGCAGGTAATAAGGGCTGCCTGTCACCTTAATTAAAAAACTAAATATTTTAGGAAAAAAAATAGGGAAACCAACTTAAAAACAAGTCATTTTGTCAATCTGAAAAACAATTTATTTGTTTATTTTCTTGTTATTTGTCATTAATATCAAGATTTAGTAGCCCATATTATTCGCAGGTACTTCAATATTTAAGAGCATCATTTAACAAAAAACCTACCTATAACTACCTATCTAGGTACGACTATATCTGAAAACCACTAAATAAGACAAACGAGTAGAGACTAGTCGATATTTTAAAGTGCGTCAATACAAACGTTTTTATTTTATTTGTGGGTGTGAAAGGGTGGATGGGGTGGCTCGGTCGATAGTGTACCGCCCACGCACCCCCACGCACCCCCACCCGCAGCTTCCCCTGACCTATTTCAAGGGGATGAGATCTCTCCCAAACACGCGCGCAACGCCTACACAATCGCGTATACCATCCGTACACGCATTACATGCAAAGATGTTTGTGTGTGCAATAATTACACACACACATAAAATAATTTACGCATCAACTCACATTTCAATAAGATACATTTAATTTTAGTTACTGTATCAGTGTTTATTTTTCTTTTTTCTTTTTATGTAATATAGAGGTTGAAAATCTGTCATAACGAGAATAACCCTCTTACAAATAAGTGGTTTATATAAATTAGTTAGGGTAAGGTTTAAGTTTTGGTCAATAAATGTTTTTTATGTTATTTTTAGTTCTCTAGGCAACTTGGTAATTTGCAGCTCAGGTAATTTGCTGTGTGGAAATTATTAGGCATTTTGCTTCGTTGCTTCGTCATTAAGGTTTTTTCCATTTATGTGATTTTTTTGACGTGTAAGTAAACGTATTTCAAATCAGAAGTGAAAATCCAAATTCGAATCACAGAAAGACTCGAGAAACTGACATCATATTGTTAATCGATAACCAATCGGAATAACGACCGCGCCAGGCGTTGCTTAACTCACACGACCGTAAACAAACAGCGGGTGCAGACCGTGAGCCCTTCAAAGCTACCTATTATCTACGTATCCATAACCCCCCGTGTAAAGAGTCTTGCACTAAATTAAAGTCGTTCATCGCTCAGTCGATGATAATGACCAGTGTTCTAGAATGTTAGTACTACTTTAAGACAATGGAATCAGTTGCCTGCGTCTGTCTTGCCTGACGTGTACAATTTGAGGGTCTTCAAATCGCGAGTAAATAAGTATATTCTAGGAAAGCGTGCTTCATCAGGCCGCATCGTCACCATCAGGCGGGTGTTATAGTGCTCAAAGTGTCTCTAACGACTAGTGTCCAAACATGTTCGGAATAACCCTTCATTTTAAAAATCCTCGTTTAATTATTTTAACCTATAAAAATTAAATTTTAAATCCTGGCCGACTGACTGATAGGTACCTAAATCAAATGAATGGACCTATTTTGGAAAATTCAAACCCATTGCAGACGAAGTCGCCGGCAAAAGCTAGTAACATAATCTCGTTTATTTCTTTTATGTAAAAACTAAACGATGAAAACATTAAACCGGTTATAGTTGGTAAAAAAATCAAGAATATGTTGATAAATATGATAATATATAATGATAAATCTTAAGTACTTTACTTAGAACAGCTGTTTAGTTTTCTAATTGGTTATTTATGATTATTAATAAAACTAAAAACCATTGTGCTAGGAAATACATATTATAGGAATATTCGATTTAAGAAAAATATCCTATGTATGCTTCAAAAACATTCTAGCGAGACATTGACATATTATTTTTAAGTGGTCGTCATAAATTAAAACCTAGGTAGGTACATATAATATGATTTATTAACAAGAATGCTCATTTTTTAAAAAGGCTATAGAAATTAGGTACTAATATGTTACTTCTAGAAAAATCTTAAACCTATTAGGTATAAACTATTTACGTGCGGGTAATATGGGCCACTAAAAAGTTATTAAGAAACCTTGATAATTAGTGACATAATATCAAGAAAATAAATAAATGAATTGTTTTTCAGAATGACGATAAAACAAAAAAATATCTAATTAGCTGTTTTAAGAGGAAAGAGTACCTGGGGCTTTCTTCATACAAACTATTACAAACGTAGTCGACTGTTTTCTCTCTGGATAATTACACTAGAGCAAATGTTTTTTGGTGCATAAAACTTATAACTGCCATGACCATGCCCCTATGTTTTTGGAATGGAACAAAAGTTCCTTAGCGCACGTTGCGAAAGGGGGCTAGACAGAAAAAAATAAGACCAAAAGTTGTCACGACACTTTTTGCATAGAAAGCAAGCCAGTTATTTTCGTTTCGTCTTTCTATTTCGCTTTGAACAGTGTGGTGTCGCAACGATTATTTACAAAAAAAAATTACAATTCCTTCACTAATTAATCGAAAGGAACTTCGTTCCATCCGGGTGTCCCTTGACACCTCTCAAGTTTTTTTTTTAATTTCTTATTTTCTATGATAATTAGAAAAAAAAATAGGGGCTATCTATCATGGCAGTTATAGGTTTTATGCACCAAAAATATTTGTTCTATTGTCATTATCCAGGGAGGAAACAGTCGACTACGTTTGTATGGAGAGAGCGCAGGTACCCTTTCACCTTACGTAGTTTTTTCTATTTTTTTCGAAATATATAGTTTTTAATTAAGGCCCTTATCACCCGCAGGTACCTTATTCTTACAGAGATAGCTTACAAAACATAACCCTCCCTTATGATTACGTCGTAGTCGGGTAAAAATATCAAACAAAAACATAATTGACTATTTTTTTCTTCTAAAATTATTAGGCAAGTTTCTATAGCAACAGCTAAGTATACAGTACAAAAACACACACCATTGAAAACAAGTTTCGTTCAATAATGTTTAGTCATGAGCGTTTGATAATCGCCATCTTTGTAAGCGTTTGTGAATTAGACACTCCGGGCTAGGATTCTTTAAGATTCTTTGATCTTTTCGAGCGTGAAATACGACTTCAAAAAAGAAATAACAGTTATTAAAAAAAATATGATGAAAATAAAGTAGTGAAGACGACACAGCTCAGAAGTAAAACACTAAGTAATTTCAGTTATAAGATTAATTGATATTTTTTCCTAATATATCTTAGACGTCAATTCGAGTCCCGTCCGTTCCCTCTCTCTCTCCCCGATCCAAACATTGTTTAAAGCTTTAAAGTGTTTAAGTTGTTGGTAAGTATATAATGAATATAAGCTAACAGAGATCCATAAAGATACTAAAGCCAATAACTATGTTTAAGGATAGTTTGTGTCATTTTTTTAGTAATTTAAAATATATTTTTCATTACTCATACTCCGAAAGTAGGTCTAAATATGCCTGAAGAGCGTGTAGAAAATAAAACTTCCAGCCCTAGGGCTTTTCACTTTCACTGACAGCTGTCATGTCAAATTATGGCTTCGCACGACTTGTGCAATGTGCATATAGCCAGTATCAGTATTATTATACATTAGGAACTTCAAAACCTAACCTCCTTGCTTTAGGTAGCACCAAAAAATAACACTACATGTATATAACCTCTTTGGTCCCAACCTTGTAAGAGGATCAGGTAGTATGGAGTCTCTCATTCACTCTCGTTGTTAGGAAGAATTTTATGTATTATTCGTAATGAAAAGCACAGTGTTTACCTCGGGTGAAAGACTCATTAAGTCCCTCGAACTATTAGCGCCCTCGCTACGCTCGGGCACCAAACTCCGTCTCGGGACTTGTAATGAGTGACTTTCACACCTAGGATAACAATGTACTATTACCCTGTCATTTCCATAGCGAAAAGTGTCATTGTTTGTAGAAAGTCCACATGTAAAAACATCTATTAGGTGCAATGTCCAGAGAGCTAATAGCTATAGCTGTAAGCCTTTACAGCCCTGGTGATTAAGGTAGATGATCAAAAATAAATCCTATTCTAAAATCTGTATAATATTTTATCAATTAAAAAGTTATAGGTATAAACACAAGCATGCGTATCAATTATATTCAGCCCAGTGAGTAATCAAATTTGTGACGCTTGACATAATGCTGCTGTTTCCAAATTATTGTTACTACCTCATGGAGACTAGGGAATGCAAAACTGGTCAAAATTGTAAACCGGTTATTCTTTCTGTTTTCGTATGATAATATTCAGTTTTAGTATTATATTAATATTTTTTTGGGATAAAAGGTATCAATGTTTATGAATAAGCTACTTCAAATTCGACGTTCAACGTAATGAAGTATGTAACTAAAATTTTTGCATTTATCAAATGAGTGTGACCTTACATTTCAAAATTGCTATTTGTACCTAGCCTACATTCTTTACATAAACTGCAAAAAATCCGAACTACTCGACCAAGTTTAGAGGATTTAAAAGTTACCAGGTATTTATAATTAACTACACAACTTATAACTTACAAAACCAAAAGGGCCGACATAAATTCTATCGGTTTGATAGACACATAGTATTGCCATTAGAAAATAATAAAAACCCTGGAAAACCGGAAACGTGAAAAAAAAAAATCTTTTCATTACTCATACTCCGAAAGTAGGTCTAAATATGCCTGAAGAGCGTGTAGAAAATAAAATTTCCAGCCCTAGGGCTTTTCGCTTTCACTGACAGCTGTCATGTCAAATTATGGCTTCGCACGACTTGTGCAATCTGCATGTAGCCAGTATCAGTATCATTACGCGAATAATAAATAAGGCTTGGCACGGCTCATGCATACTGCCAGAATTTAGTACTAAGTAACTTTTTTCTCAGTAATCAAATTCAAGTAGGTAGTTACCTATATTTAGTTCAAGATATATTATTTAATAAAATAAATGTAAAGACGAAAATGGTCAAAGCGACCAATGACCATGCCGCGCCGCCCGCCCGCGCCCTGTCGATGTTGCTGATGTCGTACTTTGAGTAAAAAAAAACTGGTGGGAAATGCTAGCATTTCCAAATTATTTTAAACGTTTTAATTAGTACTATTTTTTGTTATTTTATTATGTTTTTGTGTTAAGTTTAATCTGGTTTTTCATTTATGATTGTGTATTTTGTGTAAATAACATTTTCTAGACAAACCGTGTTACAAAAACTGTAATTTAAATCTACGGACTTCGCGTCATTTCCCAGTGTTGGCTTAACTCATTAATAAAAATTTCTTCGGTAAGTACCGCCGTATTTGAGTATTAAATACAAATAGCAGAAACCTAAAAAAAACACTACATAATGTATAACCTCTTTGGTCCCGACCTTGTAAGAGGATCAGGTAGTATGGACACATGAGTACCGTATGGAGTATGGAGGTATGGAGTCTCATTCACTCTCGTTGTTAGGAAGAATTTTATGTATTATTCGTAATGAAAAGCACAGTGTTTACCTCGGGTGAAAGACTCATTAAGTCCCTCGAACTATTAGCGTCTAAACTCCGTCTCGGGACTTGTAATGAGTGACTTTCACACCTAGGATAACAATGTACTATTTTGAAAATGTTGAAAATCCGTTTATAGGTTCTCGGTGAAACTGGTTTGCATTCCCTAATACATACGTCTTTGGCAAAACAAAAGGGCCGACATAAATTCTATCGGTTTGATGGACACCATGGTATTGCCATTTGAGAATAATAAAAATCCTGAAAAATAGGAAACCTGAAAAAAAATACTGCTCTATATGAAAATGGTGAAAAACCGGTTCATAAGTTTTCGGCGAAACGGGTTTTGCATGCCCTAATATAGACTCTAAGTTATGTACCTAACCTAGTATTGATTTCATATCAATCGAGATAAATACGCCTATAGGAAGTATTGTTTGTTATCATACTTATCATCGACAGGTGTTTCATACGGCCATGTCAAAAATATATCAACCCAATGTTTATTTTGACGATTAGCGTTGATGACGTGATATTTGCTCACTGGACGGGAAAGACGAAGTGACCAAATCACGTTACGAGGTAATGCAGGAACCATTTTGTGAAGCCTTTGCTTATTCGCCAATTTTACCAACACAAGTTTAAATTATCGCACTCCGTTCAAGTAGGTAGGTACTACAGAATATCTAATTTTGTATTCGTTGGACGGCTAATGGTGTTAATAAACACGTTTATCTCCGACGTACATCATACTATGTTTGTATGCTTAGCATAGCATATCTGTAGATATAGATCTGAGTGTGTATGTATAGGTACTCGTATGTACCGAGTGTGATTACAAACATTACACAATGGATCGATCCGTATGTTCTAGAAGGAAAATATCGTGAATTATTAATTACCTTGAGTGCCGGTGTTGGGGACAGCTTCTAATTAGTTCTTGAGGGCGCACTCGCGGTGTTTTCTGCGCATTTTACCCTCGGTGAGAGAGGAAAGAGGGCGCGCAAGAGGTACCAGCCGACGCGGCGGCGCGCGGCAGAATCGCGGCCTCGACCTTGGCCGTCAAACCCGCGCATGCGTCCCGCGTCACAGCGTCCCTCCCCCCTCCCCACGCCTCCTGCCCCCGCGCTACCCGTCGGCCCCTGCCCTCCCGTGCCTCCTCAACCCGCGTCACCCGCCAATTATGTCATTATGTGCCGCCGCGCCGAGTTGCTGCTGTTATGTTGCCAAACACAGTTCTCTTATGCTCGATGGAACTTGGAGTTGAAACTAGCATAGCACCATCGCAAATAATTATGGTTGGCAACACTACCGGGTTTTTGAAAATTATCTAGCTACCTACCTATATCTACTTATTGATCCAATTTAAACTTCTAGCATAGGTAGGTACCTACATAGTATTTCTCCAGGTAGCTTGAAATAGGCACGTATATACCAAGCAAACTTCAAGTTTACAAACAACCATATCCAAAGATTCTAGGCTAATGACGCAATATTGTTTTTATGCATTAATGTCCACCTTATTTATAAAAATAGTACCTACTTACCACCATGCCTTCATAATGACAATTTTGTGGTACTTACGTACTTTTGACTCGAAACCAATTCACTGTTCTAAAATATCCGGGATCCATAGCCAATTGTCTAATGATAAGATGACCTCAGTAAGTAACTGATGCAATCTAAAGGAAGTCCGAAGTACCTACAGTGATGCAATCGATGTTATTGTTGATTTATCTAAGTACAGCCGCAATGCATGCAAATACCTACCCAGTTGCAACACATACATACGTACTATGACTATTTCTACTGCAGCTAATTTAATTAAACACCTAAGTATTTAATTTTATTAATGTTTTCCTTGCTTTGTGGTGTCACAGGCTTCGAAGGTCACAGGTGTGGTGTCATAAGTAGCGGTCATCTCCTCAATGCACGAATCTGTTTTTGTTATTGATTTTATAAAAGGAGGTGGTTCTCATTTTGAAAGTTTTTACCTATTCATCATTCTTCTTATAGCTATATATTATAGCTCATCATATCTGCCACTGAACGTCCACTGTTGAACATAGACCTTCCCCAAAGACTTCTAGAGCGACTTCCAGGGCGATAGATAAGCTATCTGCGTTATAAAGATTTTGCATTAATTTTTTAGTTTTCTAATAATATCTGCTTCCTTCCATTCTCTTCTTATCTCAGGATAGGAATCTTTTTAATAAAATTCTGCCGTGAAGTTTAAATGACAATTATATTAGAAAGGTAATTCTTGAGTCTCGTTATCACTTAACTTATACACATTAATTATTAGATAAAAATATGCAACGAATTTATTAAAATTAACTCTTAATAATAAATACAATAAGAAAACAAGAGAATCCACCATATTATCTACCCTTTGGCGGGAAAATCTCCTGCTTTAAAGGTCTCTAAGTACATAAATATAAAACTGTTAAAATATTTTTTTAAATTTAATTACACAACTAAAATATCGTAAGTGCGCCTTCTATGTCACTTTTGAGGTACTACAAGTTCATTCTGTACTACATTGAAATTACAATCATTTTGGTTCTCCGTTATACGGAATTCATACAGTTTCTACCGGTCTAGCATAGATGGCGCTGTTATAAATTTTCAATTTTTATTTTGAAGTTTCGTATACAAAGCCCTAAAAAGAGGGACGATAAATTAGGTATATAAAAGTTCTTTTGTATATTTTAACTTCCTAATAATACAAAAATATTTAAGGGTGGTCCATACGCCAACGACCTTGGTACCCAGCCTACTAAATAGTTACCTACTACTGGCACCGGTAGCCTTCGTCGGTGAAAATTGTTGATTGTTACGAATGTGTTTTGTTTTTCTCAAAAGTGCTGAGATCTGGCTGAGATGGAATTGTAGGTGAGATTTTTACCAACATTTTGGTGTGATTTTGAGCCAAAAATTTCTTATACTTATAGTTTTGAAGCTATCCTAAAATTAAAACTAGTCTAGCTTTGAAATGACAAAGAATATTCGCCTCTAAATTACCCCAAAATATTGGTAAAAAATTTACATACAATTCCATCTCAGCACTTTTGAGAAAAACAAAACATATTCGTTACAATCAACAATGTTAGTTGTATTGTAAGCGACGGGTATTTCTGGCACGTTGCGTTTGGCAGCCTAAGCAGCCTTAAGTAAGTTGATAACTTAGTTTCTAACCACAGCTTTACATCTTAGAAGAGAAATGAAGCGTTGTAGGTAAATTATCCTGTAAATGTCCACTACCATTGGATATCCGGTTAACATTTGTGCCACTGGAGTCATTGTGACTGTTACGCTCTTCACTCTGTATGAACTTCTTTACTCTGGAAAAAAAAATATGCAAAAATAGTAAGTACCTACCTACTTCATTACATAGTATAAAACATTAGTCTCTTTCCGCTGTCTGTAGGGACTGTATGTCCGGATGTATGCTAAGATCTTTAAAACTACGCAACGGATTTTGATGCGGTTTTTTAAATAGATAGAGTGATTCAAGAGAAAGGTTTTAGGTATAATAGGTACATGCATAATATTATAGCCGTGCGAAACCGGAGCGGGTCGCTATTAATAAAATAGGTTAGACAATTACTTATTTTTGACTAATGTAGAAAATATGTTGAATTAAATCCATACTAATATTATAAAGAGAAAAGATTTATTTTGTTTGTAACAAATAGGCTCCGAAACTACTACACTGATTTTTATGCAACTTCCTTTTAAAAGATGGAATCCACGGTCATCAAGCCTAAATTGTCCTACTCCTTGGCAGTATACAATAAATTTAAACTCACTTGGATTTCAAACATAGATTTAAAATTTTGTTAGCCGGCGCTTCAGCGAAGAGCCACAAAAATAGTGAAGCCACGCAACCGCAGAATATAACACCTGCAGTCGTGTTGAGCTGTAAAAAAACGACGTAGGACAATGAGGGATATTCAATTGGCTTATTTTTTTTAAATCGCTCGATTGAAGATAGTTTTTGGGTGAACATAATTATATATTTTTCCTAAGATACTGGTTTCAACAGATGGCGCTCTAATCGAAGACAAAGAAGAAGAGATCTTTGGTCAAAGGCCGGAAAGTACATTACCAAGAGATTTGAAATTGGCACAAGGCACTTAACTATTTCAATTTGACAATCTTGTTTTACATAAAAACTTAAATCTTAAAACCTACCTGTCTATAAATAGAAAATTATATCCTCGAGGGCATCCCCATGAGGCATCGTCCCCAGAAGGTTGGCAACATTACATGATAGTATGGCAAAATTATATTGTATACAGGGTGAATTTTTTACGTACGCCTTCGCGGGTATATGCTAAACTATAAGAGATAGCGAAAAATGCTGAAAGGAGTTGCGTGCCCGATTTTGATAAAAACTAAAACTGCATCATTAGATTTTTGGAAAAATCACTACCCTAGCCAGGAATCGAACCTGTTCATTATCCAAAAAAATAATCATCCTAAATTTTTGTACCAATCGATAGTGTTGCTAATAGACATCAATTCCTGGAAACAAACATAGTCTGGCAAATTAAAGGAAATAGCTGTGTGAAGAAAAAATGTGCATCTGTGTTTTACTTACAATTTCGAAATAATCATTGTGTTGTGGGTTTCTTGTGACGAATACGTTCCTTGTTATAATGATGGTATGTGTCAGATACAAGCCGTATGTGAGCCGGCTTAACGGAACAAACGGATACCAACTCAGGATCGAGTTCACCAGGGCTGAAAATGTATGGTTTAAAATTTTAAATCGATCAATTAGAAAAATCAATAAAGGACCGCGTTGATGTCTTTTGTTCCGATAAATTTTCACTTCTTTATTGATTTAATAAATCTTAATTATGGTCACTTTTAATACGTTTTAAAACTATGTAGGGAGTCTATACTTTTCTGATGAAATGATAACCTCATAGGGTTATGAATATCACACTATGTAAGTAATTTGTGCACAAAGATACACAAAACAATTAAAAAAAAAACACACAATTAGTAATTTAAACTTGGGGTTCCAATTTTTGACGTTCAAGGATATTAAAATCTAAAAAATCCTTGAAGTGCTGAGGACACTGCACAGCTTCTTTGCACCATGCCAATACACCGTCCGGTCCATGTGGCATGGTGCATATCATGGTGAATGTGACAAAATTCCTACAGCACCGAAAGCCCCCGGTACCACCGTGTTCTCAGCACTGATTACATTTGAGGTCGTGTTATAGCTAGCTTGCTTATCTAGAAATTATGATAAGCATGGAGCCAGCTTTGATTTTATAACTAAATCAATCATTATTTCCTATATTTATAGTCTGAAATCAGGTATTTCAGACACGTTCATATTTCATAGAACTAGAAATACTCACGCACGTGGCCTAACGAGCAGCATAGTACTAAAAGTGCGACACCGGCCGCCCAAGCGGGACGGTTCAGCGCTGCGTACACTGCGCCCTCTAGCGGGTGGTAATTGCGCCAGAGGAAGTTGCTGCCAGACAGTAGCACCACCAGCATTAGGATCAGACTTACACACGTGCCGAGAACCGCCCATTTCTGTAATACGAAAATTTTTAACTAAAATAGTACAAAAGGGAGACGGATCGGAAGAAATCTCGTTCGACTACCGTCTTTCTACGTTTACTTGCGTCCAAAGGCCCCCTTGGCTTACCTCAAGTTACAAGTGAGGTAGTTCCTTGGTAAGTGTGTTACCTATATCTTACTTAGACCACATCATCACCATAAAGTGAGGTGTGAGGTCTTTTATAAAAAATGGTTGTCTGTAAAGTCGGTTTACGAACGATAAATAAAGTCATAAGAAAACATTGATGGTAACCATAGCAACGAAAATACGTTGCTATGGTTACCTTGTCAATAACGCTCACGTTCCCGTAACGTGAGCGTGACGTCACACTTTTTGTCAGTGCAGTACGGTGTTTATCGATTAATAAGACGTTATCATGTCAAAAGCATGATGTAAAATGCAAACTTTTCAATTCTTTGTAGTTATTTACATTTTTTAATAAATATTAAATTAGTTCTCTAGAACAAGAAAAATTAAGTAAATTATATACTTAGGTAGGTACTACCTACATCATATATTAAACTTACGTAAAAAAAATAAAGTTTTTAACTAAATTTTTTAAATGTATATTGACATCAGAAGTACTTGTTACATTATCATTTTGAATCATAACTTTTCAAATTATAATAGGTGGGTGAATAAATCGGTAATTATATGTATAAATGTTCTTACAGACAAGGCTTGAACTTACTTTAGGAATCCTATTCAAGTTTCCGTTTTCGCTACACTTAACGTAAATATAACCGGCAAAGACACCGACGAGGTAGGCTGCGAAACGGGTGTGACTCTTTATATACATGCTGCTGAATTCTGGGCTGCCTCGTGGGTTTGTTATAAATCTAAAACATAAAAAAGTAGCTGTAAGTGGATTTACTCTGAGGCTATAAAAACTAACCGATTTATATGATTAATCTTATCTAAAATACGATCGCGACTCGTGTTAATAAACTACAAGAGCTACGAGTTTGGAACTTCGCATGAAAGTTTCTTCTAGGACGTAGGTGCGCCTAAGGGAATTCAACGTCTAAGGGTCGTAGCACACATATCAACTCGTAAACGGAACGTAAACGTATCAACTCGAGTAGTTCAGTATTCTTTGTATGAAACTCCCTACTGCAACGCACACTAATCGGAATCGTAACGTAATTGCCTCGCCTCGGGACAAGCTCACGAACCGCGGTGCGGTGCGTGGTCGACTTTCCGTTCCCGCGCTTACGTCTCAAGCTATCGACTCTCCGTACCCTAGCTTGCGTTTCTTCGTCAACACTTCACGTTCAGATACTGAGTAACCGCGCGGCGGCACCCCGTCTAGCCGTAGCCTAGCCGTAGCCTAGCCGTAGCCTAGCCGTAGCCTAGCCGTAGCCTAGCCGTAGCCTAGCCGTAGCCTAGCCGTAGCCTAGCCGTAGCCTAGCCGTAGCCTAGCCGTAGCCTAGCCGTAGCCTAGCCGTAGCCTAGCCGTAGCCTAGCCGTAGCCTAGCCGTAGCCTAGCCGTAGCCTAGCCGTAGCCTAGCCGTAGCCTAGCCGTAGCCTAGCCGTAGCCTAGCCGTAGCCTAGCCGTAGCCTAGCCGTAGCCTAGCCGTAGCCTAGCCGTAGCCTAGCCGTAGCCTAGCCGTAGCCTAGCCGTAGCCTAGCCGTAGCCTAGCCGTAGCCTAGCCGTAGCCTAGCCGTAGCCTAGCCGTAGCCTAGCCGTAGCCTAGCCGTAGCCTAGCCGTAGCCTAGCCGTAGCCTAGCCGTAGCCTAGCTGTGTCCGAGTTGATTCAGAGCAGCTGGTGATCGCTTGGCATGGATCGCGTGGCGATCCTTTTCCGAGTTGAAATGTGTGCTACGACCATAAAGGGGAAGAAAGAGTTGTTTTTGTATTTCGTAGTAACTAAAAGTATTAAAATTTGTAGGATAAAAGAGACACATCTACCGTTAAAAGTCACTACTATCGCTTTCAGCGATGAGGCTGCCCATTTGTGCAACTTGTTCTTTCTAGCTTTTACTTTACTTTGTGTTTATCGTGTTCTGTTTCTTTCTGTGTTGTACAAATAAAGTTATCTATCTATCTACTATTTCTCAATAACATTAACTAAAAACAATAAATTATTCTTTCTTAATATATAAAAAATCTTGCTTTAAGAAACCTTTTTTCCAGTGTAGAGGTAGTTACGTATTGTGCAGTTGCAACATACTACATGAAGCGTATTGATGAGGACATGAGATAAACATTGTAAACAAATGAATGGAACAATTAAATTACGGAAGTCACGCAAGTGTCTCACTCAACTGCGGAATATTTTAGAATTTTTCCACCATAATGCAGTTGTGCAATAAATCAAATGGAATACAATGCGGTGTCCTATAGACCAGGGGTCATCAATTAGTTTCGCTCAGAGTCCGTTTTAAGAAATGAAATGACCATATTAGCGGTCCGCACAACAATTTATAATTTTTTTTTATAAAACAAATGTAATTACGAAAATAACAAAGGTATTTTTTTCATATTAATGACAAAAATTGTATTTTTTGTTGCGGACTATTTGTCTAAAGTTGGTGCAGGATTTCTAGCATCTCCTGTCTTCTTTCTAGCATCTCCAGATTTAATGTCAATAGACATTAAATCCTGTTCATTATTAAGTCGATATCGAAATTTATTCTAAATAAAGCAGCATTTTTGAAGATGAACTTCGAAAACGCTGCTTCACAAATATATGTTGACCCAAACAAAGTAAGAAGTTTCAGAGCGAATTTTTGTTGTTCTGGATATTTATTACCACACACAAATTATATTATCTAGAACTCCAAAACACTGCTAAGCATTCATTTTTATTACATTAAGTACTTTGTAACTACTGCAAGTTGCTGTGTTCTAGCGGTCCTTACTAAATGGGTCGGCGGTCCGGATGCGGACCGCGGTCCGCCATTTGGCGCCCCTGTTATCACTTCACTATCACTATATAGTATAAAACAAAGTCGCTTTCTCAGTCCCTATATCCCTTTGTATGCTTAAATCTTTAAAACTACGCAACGGATTTTGATGCGGTTTTTTAATAGATAGAGTTATTCAAGAGGAAGGTTTTTAGATATAATACATGCATAATACAGCCGTGCGAAGCCAGGGCGGGTCGCTAGAGACTCTAAATTGTTAATAGTATTTGGTTGGGGGATTAAAAAAGTCGTGGCCATTTTCGATCGTCTTTTGGTTTTCCGGCCATTAATACTGAACAATTGCAATAGTTCGGTAACAGAATTAGAAACCGAAATACTAAAAGGCCCAATCTACACTAATATATTAAAAATAAATATTTTTTTGTATTTGTTTGTTACGAATAGGCTCCGAAATAATCTTCTATAATCTAGATTCTACATTAATTTAACAAAGAGGAAAGATTTTTTGTTTATAATGAATAGGCTCCGAAACTACTGGACCGATTTTGGTGAAACTTGGTATGAGGATACATTGATAAATTGGAAGTAACATTGCCTACTTTTTATCCCGATATTCCCACGAGATCGAGAGTTGTAAGCTATAAAAAGATTTTTTTGCCAAATACTTACTCAAAAGTGAAGAGCTGAATTGCTGGTAATCCATAAGTATACGTTATGATTCCAGGTAGGATAACAGCAAGAACAGTCACAACAGAACCTGTAAGAAGACCGACTGCCGGAGCCTTCTTGCAGAGGTAGAATATTAGGATGGTCACCACGAAGAAGTGGAAGTCGCATGGTATGTACCATGATGGTACTAGACACTGGAATTAAAATAAATAAATAATAATAAATAAATATTACAGGACATTCCACACCTCGCGATCTAGCCCCAAGCTAAGTAACTAGACTTGGGTTATGGCTAGACAACGGATATACTACTTATATACTTTTTTTGTAAATATATACTTATAATACATAGAAACAACCAGACCACAGACAAATATCTAAGCATAAATACTTGTCTATGGCGGGAATCGAACCCGCAACCCTGTGTTTGGCAGTCCGGCATGGTGACCATTGTGCCAACTGGGTCGTCACAATAACAATAACCTATATGAAAATACAAAATATAAAATGCAAATAATCATTACGTTACTTCACAACTTATCAGTTGTTTCGTTCGTGGCAGCGACAATTTAGAAATTGAACGAAATCATAACTCTTTCCACGATTTCACGCTTGTAAAAGTAGCTTATGCTTTTTTTGGTCTATTCCACTTCTTAAGAGGAAAGGGTACTTTCTCCATACAAACTATTACAAACGTAGTCGACTGTTTTCTCCCTGGATAATAACACTAGAGCAAATATTTTTGGTGCATAAAACTTATAACTGCCATGACCATGCCGCTATTTTTTGTTATTTTAATTTCTATGAAAATTAAAAAATGAAAAAACCAAAACATAGGGGCATAGTCATAGTAGTTATAGGTTTTATGCCACAAAAATATTTGTGCTAATGTCATTATCCAGGGAAGAAACAGAGGACTACGTTTGTTTGGAGAGAGCGCAGGTACCCTTTCACCTTAAGGACCAGGGTGAAAGAGAACCTGAAAGAATAAGCACCCAGGTAGAAAACTCGTTTATTATTTTTGACACTATACTCGTATATTACAAATTGTCATATTTAAAAGAGAAAACAATGAACAATGTTTCAGTTAGTAAGAATTCATCAACTTACGATATTCTCTGTATCGACATAGTTTTGGACCATTAATAGATTGAGCCACCAGTTTTTGAGGCAAGTTTCGGTTTCACCAGCAATTACCCTGTTCCATAATGGCCCCGAACCGGTGTACGGAAACACGGCGCATAAATAAAACACAATAACAGCTAATGCTACTACTAATCTGAAAAAAAAAACATAAGTTCAAGAGCATCAAGGAAGACGAAGCAGGACGTATAAGATTTTAAAGAAAGAAAATCGGTTTGACCTGAAAACGTCTTATTTAAACCAAATATTTATCAAAGAGATATGTTATGAGCAACTTCGCTTACTAAATTATTACGTATTTATGACGTCACATCCGCCATTTGGTTTATGCAAATTACTCTTTACTTTTCCGTAAAGGACGAAATAAAAAAAGAGTACACGAGAAAAGAGTTTACGACTGACTTTACGGTAAACCTTACATTGGTTTTTTGAATAATTTAGTTGGAGGACTTAAGTTGCGATGATCAAGAAACACTTCTTAGATATCGCCTTCTATACAATAAACGCGGACGAAGATGGGTTAAACTGCACTGTTATACAGGGTTATTGGAAATTAATTGACACGGCGTTAAGGGCTTCTTCTGTGCACCTTAACAAACAACTTTTGTTCTACGACTTTTGTCAAAACTTAATACATATCCCAAAAAAAATATTTAAGTGTTTCTCGTACTGTCTGGTAATTTTCTATGTCTATGCGGCAAGTGCGCGAGCGCGATCGGCACGGGGCGCACTGCGTGTGACCCGATCGGGTTGTACCATACCTACTATGATTGATTCTGTGACGTAGACGTAGAGTTGAGTATTATTTGAACTGTTGGATTTAATTTTTTATTTTTGTATGGAATATTTTTATAATGAATTTCCAAAAGTCGTAGAACAAAAGTTGATCGTTAAGGTGCACAGAAGAAGCCCTTAACGCCGTGTCAATTAATTTCCAATAACACTGTATATACTTACGGTCTATCTATAAATATAAAATTCAAAGTCTTGAGTGACTGCTCAGCTAAAATCAATGAACGGATCAGGCTAAAGGTTTGCACACATATACCTACATTTTTTTATGTATAGATCATTCGCTAAGAAAGAATTTTGGAAAATTCAACCTCTACGTGGACGAAATCGATAATAACTGTAGTATGTAAATTGTATAATTATGAACATACCTGACATATCTTTTCAATATAACAAACAATGGGTTTGGTAGCCTCTTTAACTTGGCCAAGTATGTGATAGACAGAAATCCGGATAGCAAGAAGAATGTGTCCACAAACAGATCATCGTGGAGAATAAGCATGCCCACTATGGACATTGTTACCTTGAACAAAAATAATTGATGAAATCGATATCCCAAGTCCATTAATTTGTGAACAAAAATGGACAATGTAGGAGTTAAATATAAATTTTCTCAAACATGCATGGAAATATTGTCATTATTTTCGAAAAAAGACCACGCGAAGAATCGAATTTAGAGACAAAGAAATTCAAATCAATTGCAGAAGCATCAGCACGTCATTTCATACAACATTGCCGGATCGCTGTAATTTAAAAAACGCTCCTGCAATGGATTTGATTTTACTTCTCCGCAAACTCGACACCTCGCGTGGTCCCTCCTCGAAAATAATCACAATATTTTATTTCCCTGCATTCTTTTGAGAAAAGCACTAATGGCGGGTCGGCCTTCAAACTCATACTTGACCTGCAATTGCTTATTTCCCGGCCTTTGCAATAATATACTCTTGTAAATAAAACTCATAGGTGAATAAAGTCCACCACTCAATACACCAATGAATCACCTGAGAAAAGCGTAAAGCAAAGAGTAAAGCGTACTATGTAGTATACCTAATTCACCTGGAAATTACCTCGATGAATCAAGTCTACTAACTTATACACGTAGGTAAATCACCTCAGGTGAATTAAGTCTACGGCGGGTATTTTGACGTGACAACGTTTTATAAATTGGTTTGCCGGGTGACACTTCAAGAAACTGCGTTACGCTCCGCTGACGTTATGCGCTCACAATGAGAGCGAGTGAGAGGCACGCGGGCATGGTTAGCCCGCCTAAGAGCGAGAGAGACAGACATAAAAAGTGAAAGGCACGCGTCCCTTCCACTCGAGCACAGTTGTTGTCACGTAAAACTTTCGCCCGTATACCGACTTTACAGGCAACCAGTTTTTTTTTTCCTATTTTTGCATTATTTCAAAAATCTTAGAGTATTTACATACATAATATTTTCAGAGCTAAA
Source organism: Idaea aversata (assembly GCA_907269075.1). NCBI lineage: Eukaryota > Metazoa > Arthropoda > Insecta > Lepidoptera > Geometridae > Idaea > Idaea aversata. The sequence continues at coordinate 7,560,573 of OU026100.1, forward strand.
AACACGTTTATCGGTAGTATTATTTGTTTATTTTATTTCTAGCAAGATTATAACTTTATGTAAATTTTAAGATATCGGCAGATCACTGAAAATATATGAATTCGTATTTGCCTACTCAGAGAGATGAAATTGTACAGTCCGTCTAAAAAGAGTAGAAATTAATTTTTGTGTAACTAACTATATTCTGTAGCTGGCAACACTTCATTAAAATCGTTCCCGCCCGCGCGTGAAATTGTGGTTGAAAGAAATGTATTGAGAAACATGATTATTTTAAATGGAATAATTTGTATTATAGCATAGGAATGTAATGAAACTAAAACTATTTGAAGTTATGGTATATTTTTTTATTTATAACGACTTTTGTTAAAAAACTGGGAAAATTAGCCTCACCCCAAATTTAAGTTATAATTAATAGTACATTGCAAGACAAAACTAGACTTAACCATGTTTAAGATGTTAGCTTATTTCATAACGATTCCAATTATATATAAATTATATAGCTTCGATACAAAACTTAAGAGTAATAGTCATTTTAATCACCCGCGCCGATATCACGCCGGACCACCCGGAAGTACCACCACAGATAATAGTTTTTGGGAAAATGGCGGCCACAGGTGAAGGGTTAAGAGAATCATGAGTTTTAGTTATGCGGCGCAAGTAGGTATTTTCAAAAATTACCCGTATCGTGTGATAGAGAGAGTTCAAGTTCGGGTGTAATTGCCTTCATTTTGCTTTCAAAAATGAAATAAATTTGGTCTTATTTAATTCACTGCATCTTATTCTAGACAAGCATTAATTTCTACTCTTTGAGACGGACTATAATAGAGCTGATATTGGAATATTTTGTCTGCTATTTCTAATAACGTACCTGGTCGGAAGTATACCCATTGCTAATAGGTCCAGAGTTAGAGATACCGATCTGATGGTCCAACGTTATGAGACACATAGTGAGGTACTTAATACCATAGAACACCTCCAAGCCTTCTTTCTTCATATTCAACAGGGCACAAGCATTATCTTTCATACAAAATGCTTTTATGAACTCCGTTGCTGCAAATATAAGACATTTAGGGTATTATTTAGCTAGTCTATGCGGTTTTACTATAGATTCCGTAGAAATACTGTAGTATACTATAGGAATGTAGCCGGAACGCCACATGAATTTGTATACAAACGTGATCTGCCAACAATAAAACTACAAAGAAGTGCCATATATACGGGTTTGATTGAGCTTCGGTATATAAGAGGAATACCCTCAATAAGGAACTTACACTTTTTATCTGGATCCAATTCTTGTCCTCTACTGTTAATACACGTACAGATGATAGACGTTAATATTAACACAGATATGAAAGTCCTGTAACAAACAACACATAATTGATTTAAAGATTAGCATCCTCCGTTACGATCAATACTCAAGCCTCAAGCATAAAGACATTACCCGCACGCCACTGTCCCGAATGATCAACTGCTTAGTTGATCATTCGGGACAGTGGCGTGCGGGCGTTGCTTGATGCAAAATGCTCGTATCAACGGCAGCCTAACTTGATGTCTTGTCACAGTTAACTGCGACAAGTCTAATTGAAACGTGAGCTTTTTTTACGGAAGCTGTTTCGCGCTTGCAGCTTGTCTCTCAGTTTGATCGTGGGCGTTTTAATCAACTTCAACTACCAACAGTGTTTTCTCTACTTACATGAAACTGTAAAACAGTCCATCATACTTTTTATGATCGTCATTCATTTGACACGGTTCTGTAATCGATATGTTAGCTCTTAGGCCTGCTGTTCCAAGGTGACTTCTAGCTAGCATAATGCTTAGAAGCCGCTCTACAGTACGAGCGCCACAGGTAGCAGGGACACAGGCACCCCATGTTATTTCATTTAGAGGTCGCGTGTGAGGAGGGCGATACTGCAAATAATGCAAGGTGTTAAAATCCATTTTCCCGAAAAATTGTCTTGACTTAATTTGACTTTAAGTCCTTGCAACCTATATTAATGCGACACGACGGTTAAGTCATAAATGCATAATAAAAAGGCAAGTTTAAATATTGCGAATCCGTTTTTTGACATTTTAACGTACACCAGCTAAGCACAAATAGGTATAGTTTTCAGATTAAAAATATAAAGTTAGTCTGCATGATAATATTAATCTGGTCTGAGAACATAAAAGACTTGTTTAATTATTGATTACATTCATCTGACCCCAATGATGGTAACTGAGATAAACATAACTTTGATGCTAATTCTGGAAAACAATGGAGCTGATGAGCAGCTATCAAACAGACAAGTACCTGAGTGCATGCGATCGATACAATTATACCCTTAGTCACTTCATTATTCGTCACAAACGATTTTTTTAATAGAATGTGTTTTTTATGGTCTACATTTTATCTATAACTGTCATATGTCTCATATTACGCTATGGACTATGGAGCCCCGGACCTTTGGAAGGTGTGCGTGGAGCTAAGGCCAATACGTACAGACCCTTTACAATAACATGTTTAATAGCAAACGATGATGTGGATACTACACCGACGATAAAATCGATGCCTGCGATATAATGGCCAAGAACAACCTCCGGTTTGGACTATTAATAAACTACAGGAAAAATCTACGTGGGTTGTTGTGATGGAATGGAAGAAGACTGGATACTGGGAAACTATGGATACCATGGCTTGCCCCGTAACAATGTCCAACAAATAAATAAAATAAATCAATAAAAACTACGTATAAGTAATTAGGCTTGTGTTATAGTAGCAACAGTCATCTTCTACAAAAATATTATAAAAGGTAAAATGATACCTGAATATAATCCAAAGCAGATTGATACGGATTTAGCGGATTAACTCTCTTTCTTGTTGTTTTATCAGTTCTTTGTAGCATGATGTCGGCAATACAGTATTTAGTTTTCAACTCTTTATGGGTATCGGACCATGGGGCACTTAGGCACTGATCGAAGTTGCCAAGTTGGTACCGGTTGGCGAAAAGTAGCCCTTGTGGTTCTGAAGACTGTGAATCCCAATCTGTTAACAATAGGTCAATGTTAATATTTTCTTTAAAAATACCCGCCCGGCTTCACACAGCTAGGTACTTTATGCAATATTATAAAACCTTTCTCTTAAACCACTCTATTTAAAAAAAAAACCGCACCAAAATCCGTTGCGTAGTTTTAAAGATCTATGCATACATAGGAACAGACAGCGCGAAGTAATTTGTTTTATACTATGTAGTGATAGAAAAGTGCCGGAAGTAGCAGATAGTCATCAAATACAAATAATTAATTTATAGTAAAAGTAAGATGTTATTTGACGACCTAGTTGGCACAATGGTCACTGGACTGCCAAACACAGGGTTGCGGGTTCGATTCCCGGTCAGACAAGTACTTATTTATGTTTAGATATTTGTCTGTGTTTACAAAAGAAAAGTATATAAGTAGTATAACCGTTGTCTAGAACCCATAACACAAGTCAAGTTACTTAGCTTGGGGCTAGATGGCGATGTGTGAAATGTCCTGCAATATTTATTTATTTATTATTTGGTTGATTAAACCTAGCCCACGAACTGCTTGGAAAGATATTAAGGGAGGTCTTTGCCTAGCAGTGGGGCAATATAGGCTAACAAATAAATATTCCACTAAAATTTAACAATTAAAATAATTAAATTTAATTAAGGTAACTATTTTAAACATAATAATATGATAAAATGAAAATTAATTGTTTCACTACAAAGTATAAAACAAAGTCGCTTTCTCTGTCCCTATTTCCCTTTGTATGGATGCGATTGGATGCGGTTCTTTTTAATAGATAGAGTGATTCAAGAGGAAGGTTTATTATATGTATAATACATGCATAATATAGCCGTGCGAAGCCGGGGCGGGTCGCTAGTATACTATAAATTATGTCATCCTGACATTTAGCACGAACAATAATTACTTTATTTCTAGGGTTCCGGTACCTCAAGAGGTAAAAAAAGGAACTCTTATAAGATCACTTTCTTCTCCGCCTGTCTCTTCGTGTGTCACTACCGTTTTTTTAGATAATGTCTTATTTGCCCGTAGTTTTATGTGATTCTTATTCGTAAAAATAAAGCTGCGCGAAGCTTTAACTACTTATATGTCTACAAGTTTTCGAGACGTAAACAAATACAAATCTTACCCCAAACAGCCCATAAAGTAAAATTCTGCAAACTGTAAAGCATCCGATAAATATGTTTCAGACATGGTTCCTCCTCTTTACTCCACTCCAGATCGTTCAAAGCAAACAATACATCATCCAAATAAACACGAGAATCGTCCACTTCAAAAAGTTCATTTTTCGTTCCATTCACTTTCTTATCACTTTGTTCTTTAGGTTCATTATCCTTAGTACCATTTTCGTCAAACACCTTAGTTGTATCTTCTGCTGTTTTAGACCGATTAGTTACATTACATGTTACTGTAACAATTGAGAGGAATAATAACGAAAGCGTCTTCATGGTTCAACGATGCAGAATAACTGAAGTTTTTACAAGAAAATTGTATTGTATTATGACGATTATTGCATGATAGAGTAATGATGACCAATTAAAACTATTTAGGTGTTAGAGTAGAATGGGGTAAATGCGATGTTGTTGCAATTAGTCGCTGATTTGCTGAATGACGGCATTGATTTATGTAGATTGGTATTAAATTCGTAATTTAATCTATAAGTAGGTACTTAATATTTGTTGGCTTGTTTGTTTGCGTTGAATTGGCTCCGATACTACAGAACCAATTTAAAAGAAACTTGGTATGAGGATACATTGATTTAGGATACTTATTATTATGAGGAAGAATCCTTTTTATTATTATTGTAGTTTTAATTCTAATTTAATAAAATTATTGCAGATAATTAAAAAAAAATATCGAAATCTATTGAAGAACTAATCAATCTGGGGGCACGGCAGTGCCCCCGCCAAGGCACGGCCGTACCATCCTTTTCTCGAAACAGTTCAGGCCAAGTCAATCTATTTATTTAAAACATAAGAGATTTTAATATTGATATGGTCACTTTAAGACGTTGTTAGGTTGGCGTATGACGAAATAACTTAGACAGAAAGTCCCTTAGTAGGGACTGCTAGCCTAGCATGAAGGCCAAAACACGATACGATAAAGCGATATAACTACATCAACTCTCAAAATATGATAGATAAAGCCGCCATGTTGAATTTTTATCATAATTTTTATCGCAATTTATAATAAAAATTCAACATGGCCGCTTTATCTATCATATTTTGAGAGTTGATGTAGTTATATCGCGTGATATAGCTTTATCGTATCGTGTTTTGGTCTTCATGCTAGGCAGGCAGAATAAATTAACCGACTTGGTATTACATGGATCTCACAATCACAACTTTTTACGGTAGAAGAACTGGGTTGCAAGACTTGGTTTTTTTTACAAGTTATGTTTTTTAAGGGGTTTTATTATTTAATCTCACAGAGAAGAACATGCAATTTTAAAAACGTACGGTTTTACGTTTACCTTTACTTATTGAAGTGAAAACTTCTTTAGCGGCGTTGAGCACTTTTTCTGTAATGGGTATAAAATCTTAAACTCGCGTCAGGACACGTGACCTGATCGAAAAAGCGTAAGACGGATGGAGAGTAGACAGCTATCCCCTCTCTACGGCGCGGCGAAAATGTATGCCTGGGCCTACTGTTTTTAATTTGGCTGTGAGTGTATTAAGACGTACATAATCGATGGTTTCCGCAACAAAGGGCGTAAAAGCCATTTTGGCCATATTAAGTTTTTTATGCAGTTTTACTCAGTTTGTAACGCTCTATCGATCCCTATTTTTAAAATGGCGCTACGATGAAAAAAAAAGATGTTACGACCTACATTTTTCTATTGGCTAAACATTGAAAAGGGGTCATAAAACAATATTATTTTTATATTGGGAAATCAATTTGATGTAACTACACTGTGTTTCTACTTTTTAAACGACAAACAGGGTAAATACACATAAGGAAATCAATATGTGTTTTACGCCCTGCAACAAAAAATAATCCTAAAAGAATATAGGTTGTATCTCACCTATGTTATATTAAGTACCATTTACGACTTGGGCATAAATAATAAATATGCTAATATTAGGATGTATAATTAGATAAAATTCAAAATACAATTTAATAATCTGTTTTGCGCCGTAATGTATTAGTCTACTTCGAAAAAAAATAGTATTTATTCCCACAGGTGGTGCTAAATTTCTAAACTTACAAGTGATCCTATGTCCTCGCTTGTTTGTTTACAGTGTAAACGAAATCAGTACGCGGTCAACGCCGTGCCGGTCAAGATAAAATAACTTTGTCATATTAATCTACACCAAATCTGCACACATATCACCACTACGATGCGATGCCAAGCCAGCACTTCTTGGCTCTTTCCAATCTCCCACGACCTGGCGGAGGCGCCATGGCAAGATATTTGTTCTCCACGGAACTAGCTGGTTTTCGCAAGACGTGACCGTACCAGCGAGCGTAGGCAACATTCTTGCAATGTATCTGCAATGTCTCGGACATGTAAGCTGCCTCGGATGCGAGAGTTCCTGATGTGATCCTGTCGCGTCACTCCACAAATCCAGCGCAACATCTTCATCTACGTGACACGCAGCTTCTGCTTATGCCGCTGAACCACTGGTCACGTCTTACTACCGTACAAAAGGACAGCGTTAATGATGGCTTTATAAACTTTTTCCTTTAGTTTAACCGGCATAAACCTGTCTCTTTAGTTTAAGCGGAATTTTGGGGTCGCAAATGACACCAGTCCTCACGACACTTGGCCCAAGCCTCTGAAATGCGTGACTTGACGTCGTAATCGATGTCGTCGGACGATCGATGACGAAGGAACACAGACAAACGCAGAAAACGGCGGAACGGGGTCCGTGACCGGGGTGTTAACTATATGGACACCTAGACACAGTGCACTTTTGTCGAATCCAAGAATCGACTATCCCATTATCTATAGTAGAGCTTCATGGTGTGGGACATGACCCATATACCTCGATAACTCCCACACTCCTGCACCGATCCCTTGCTCTTGAAAACTGGGGTAAAACATAGGGAACTCACCAGTTTAGAGTATGCGGTTCCAGAGGTTGGTTAAGATACCCACACTACGAGAACCCATCGCATTTCATACTTCGATAGGGCTTCAACTCTTTGTGCTCCTTATTCAGCAGCTCGTGGAAATAAGAGAGCCATCTCTTCTTCACCGCGATGTCCTCGCAAAGCAGATTACCATCGGGACGTTTTGCACAGCGGCACTTAGATATATCCTGCGCCGCTTTTACCCTCGAATGTGCCAACTTATAAATAAGCTTCTGTCCCTCAGACGTTTCCAACTTATCGTACAATGACTGTAAGTAGTCCTGTCTGGCTCTGGCTACTTTACTACTACGCTTGCAACTTTTTGAAGAGGGTTTTCTTTAATTTAGTCTCCCTCTGGACTATGTCCAAGGCAATCAATATGACAGGAAAATCAAGTTTCCTTGTCATATTTGCATCCATCTTAAGACATCCCAAACACCGCCTTCGCCGCACCGGTGATCGATGCCTAAATTAATCTTATCGTAGTGGTCCAGGACTGGTTCGTCGATATCGATCGTCCGACGACATCGATTATTCGTCGACACCAGCGAACTTGTCCACCATCTGATTTGGCGACAACACCGCACAGGTTGTTTGTTTTTGGGTTTCACACAGAGATCCATGACAAGACGGTGTTGATCAGTGAGACTCTCACCAGGAATGACTTTGCAGTTAGCCACGTTGCCGATATGATGTTTCCTAGTGATAGAAATCGATTTGAGTAGCGTGCCTCTCACTCCTAAAGGTGATCAAGTAGTCGGGCTCCTTTTTGAAGTAAGTGTTCACGAGGCCCAGATCGGCAGGGGCACACGTACATAGGATTTCTTCCCCTTCCGCATTTCAACTGCTGTAGCTTCCATGAACACGCTCTAATTTTACCGTCATCTCGCCCACATGACCGTTCAGATCACCACCCAAAACGATCCCCTGTGACAACAGGATGGCCCCAAGGACCTCGCCGAGATTGTTCCAAAACAATACTTTATCAGCGTGGCTTACCAAGTAGGTTACAACCCCCTCAATAAGCACCTTCACGGCCATATGTCGGTTGCTAGAGCGTTTTATCTCCAAGATACAGTCATGCAACCCCTCAGCGAGCACCATAGCCACCCTGTTCTCTCCACCAGGTGCAGCCATGTAGATCAGCTTTTAGCCGCTCCTAATGTGCCGGGATCTGCTGCCTTTCCATCGAGTCTCCTACAGAAACGTAACGGCCACTTTTCGCCTGGAAAGTACGTCAGCCAGCTCCCTCGGGCGTCCGGTTAGCGTGCCGATGTTCCACGTTGCGAAGTAAAGTTAATTTTTGTGAGTTGGGGCTCGAATCTAAGTAAAATATACTCCTATCAGGTTAATATTTTGCTAGTTTACTTATTTATTAGTATAAATAATACGGCGTATTTACATATTCTGAAACAAAAAAGGTTTATACTACAAATGGTTTAGGCTTATATGGCTTTTACTGTAGGTACTTTTTGTCAGACTGTATATTTGTGGGGTGTAACTACCTATTTTTTTCATTTTCAGGGATTTACGCCCTAGCTAACTTCTAAACTAAGACTCGTACAGTTCCCTAATTAAGCGAGGCCAAAGCCCGCAAAAAACTAAAAAATTTCTTCCTAGCACATTTTTTTATAAGTATAAGAACAAAAAAGATATATAAGAAATATATTTTTTTATTTCGTTTTTTTCTCATTGCCAAAAGTATGCAAAATGGAGATACGCCCTTTGTTGCGGAAACCATCGATATGGTATTTTTTATTTTTACTGGAGACGCATTTCCTTAAAAAAATTCAAAAGCCTACTGCGGGCTCACATATAATCCTATAAAAATAAATACACCTAATGCTTTTATTTATTTCATTTTCTTCATTAAATGCAGTATATTATTTCTGTTATAAGGGCCATCTATCGAATTAGTTCAACACTATTTCCTTGGTACACGTAGAGTTGTGGTTCGTATTATTTTGCACCCTAACCTACAAAGGGATAAATTAGTTTTAAAATATTAAACCGAAACATGAAGATGGCGTTGTCAGTCTCTTATAGCTGTATTAGTTTAGATTTCATGAAAGTTATTTTGCAAATTCCCGTGTCTCCTTAATTTGTTAAATAAAAAAGAAATAGTAAAAAACTAGTATAAAAACTTCGCTGTTACCTAAATATAAGTTTTATTTGGATAATAATTAGTAGATAATAATATACAGGGTTATTGGTAATCATATATGTAAATGATTTTTATGCACCTTAACGATCAACTTTTGCTCTACGACTTTTGGAAGTTAGAATATTTTTTCGAAAACTATGAGATTATGATTAAGTACCAGAAATTAACTGTTACCCGGCTTTAATGACTGTTCTCAGTCTAAATGATCAATCTATACTTATATTATAAAGCTGAAGAGTTTGTTTGTTTGTTTTAACGCGCTAACCTTAGGAAAAACTGGTTCGAATTTAAAAAAATATATTTTTGTGTTAGATAGTTCATTTATCGAGTAAGGCTATAGGCCAAGTACTTTTTATTTTGATCCTGAATCGCTTTCTTATATGATTAATTACCAATAACCCTGTATACATACGTACTAATTAATATCTAAGTAATGTCATGATGTCATATTTAATTTGACGTTATTGCAAGATAATAAACGGACCGAGTAATAATTTTATTTAATTTCATAAGGAACACGAAAAACTGCTAACATTTTCTTAAACAACTGCCAATGCTAAAAAATCTTAGTTTTATAGGTTTCTTAGGTTGATAACCTTCCCTACCATGGCTATTGAAACCCTTTATATCCAGAAATAAGCATATACTTAATCAAGTCTTTGATAGAAACCACTTAAGGCGGGGTAGCCGTAGACTGCCTTAAGCTCTACGCCTATAACTAAACAAGTTATCGCAAAAAAAAATTGGTTTTATTATTTTCTATACAATATTGTAGGTCTTGGTCTTTGTCAAACAATTTAAAAATTTTTGTCCAAGTCGGCTTAGTTAGAATCAAACATCCCCCGCCTGAATCCAAAAATTATTTTAACATAGACATAGTCTTGGCTTAAAACTTCTAAGTAATTTCCAAGCTTCTCTCCCAGAGAAATAAGTGAAAAAAAACCCATTCTTACCTACCTTGGTAGGGAACACTGTACCGGTACCCAATCCTCATCGGTCGTGTACAATTTGATTTAGATTATTTAAAAAGTTTTTTTTTGTTTTTTTTGTTGTAACAACGATTTTGATGAAACTTGGTATGATGATATTGATTCAATGGAAGTAACATAGGCTATTTTTTATCCCGATATTGCCACGAGATCGGGAGTTACGCGGGTAATACCGCGGAGCGCTGCCAGTTTAAATAAATACTCAGATCAGGTACAGCTACTAGTGGTATGGATGAATGGAGTAATGAGGATGGATCAAGAAATTAATAAATATAAATTAATAAATATTGCAGGACATTCCACACATCGCCACCTAGCCCCAAGCTAAGTAACTAGACTAGACTTTTTTAATTTGGCGCCATCTGTCGGCTAGTTGATGAAATAATATATAAAAACCCATTTCCCCATTTATTTGGGGTATAAAAAGTATGCAAACTATTTTAAATTAAATCTATATTATTGCACCGAAACTCTTGCGAAGTTAAAATTCATAGTACATACAAGACGACTTTGAAATAAATAAATAAATGTTGCAGGACATTCCACACATTGCCACCTAGCCCCAAGCTATTAAGTAACTAGACTTGTGTTATGGGTGCTAGACAACGGATATACTACTTACATACTTTTCTTTTGTATATATATACTTATAACACATAGAAACAACCAGACCACAGACACATATCTAAGCATAAATACATGTCTTAGGCGGGAATCGAACCCGCAACCATGTGTTTGGCAGTCCGGCATGGTGACCATTGTGCCGACTGGGTCGTCAAACTAATGAGTATGAATATAGAAGGATGGAGAGGAAGAGGACGACCTAAGAAAAGATAAACTGTGTGAAACAAGATATGAGAGAGATGAATAAGAAGGCGTACTGGTGCAGACCACAAATAAATTGAGACAAGGACAGGTAGAAAAAGATGAGTCAGGTACTTAGAATTATGCTGGAGTAGATATTAGAGGAGGGACCAGGCAATCCAAAACTATAGATCAATTCATAAAGGAAGGAAATGAAAATGAACCTGTAGCATGTAGGCAGGTGCAGGTATTAAAAATAAAAGCATTTTTATATTTATTTTTACTTTATGACAGTCAATAAAATATCTACAGAGAAATGCAACTACATAGGTACATAACTACTATAACTATAACTTAGCGTATAACTAAGTAGGTTCCTTGAGTAATCGGTATACAATACACCTTTGTTCAGACTACAATTTTGAAATTTTCAAAGAAATAGGTTATGGACATAGGCAGAAAGATTTTACTCTACTAAACTACGATATTTTATCTCATTAGTTAAAGTAAACTGTTGTAAAAGATTTAAAACAGTAGTAAAACAGTTAAATTTAGACATATTCTTAATTATATGAGTGAATTACTTTATTTATTCACTTAATCCTATTAAAAATTATTCTGTTTGCTGTCATTTAAATTCAAATTTTAAACGATATGAAGTTATGTGCATATCGCTCGGTGTAGCTCGCAAAGGTGTAGCTTTTTAAGAGTCTAAGATGTAACGAAGCCCCCAGCTTTAATTTGTATGGCAGTGATGCGGCAGCAGTCTCATACGAGCAACTCAAATCAAACCTGCAAGACTTAAGCATACATCGAACCGCGCGATGACTCAAATAAACGCAATTTATACTTACCCAAAAAACCTACATTCGTTAAATATTTACCTTAAATATCTATATCTACTAATAATTTAAAATATTGTTATGATAAGCAAAGATAACTATTTTATTAATAAACTTAATTAATTACATACTAATATCTAATACTACAGAATTTTTCATTATATTTACATTATTTATTCTCTTCTTAAACATCATAAGCAACAATAAATAATTTACGATTAAAAGCATATAGCGCTTATTATGTTTTGTTAGTTTAACATTTTGATACAGTTAAATTTTAATTACATAAAATTACTAAAATTATTGCTCAGTTAGAATCTGTTACAATTACAGAGAAAAAATGTGTGCAATGTTCAAGATTGATTACATATTTGATGAAATATTAATACTGGAATTTCATTTTTACGTTTTCTTTGAAAACACTTATTACCTGAACAAAATAAAATATTTGAATAAGTAAATATTTATTTCTATTAAATCTGCATAAATAAACACAAGTACTAATAACTACATTTTATATATAATTTAATAGAATCTTATATTGTAAATAGCGTTTTTTATATATACATCTTTGGAAACGCGTTGCAAACAACACACTGACTAGATTCCACTCGATAGAGAATTATATTAATTATATTGATATAATAATATCTCTTTGTTATAATATTAGACTATGTTTAAAAACTAATAAATAATTTTATATAAACTACAGAATTTATTTATCTGAATGCAAACTTTGGCGTTGAATTAGCTGAAATAATAAAGCTAAAAGAGAAAAAATATATAAAAAAGATAGTGTAGGAAACAGCCATGCGCAAAGTTAGGTAGGTACCTATTCATACATTTTTGAAAATAGATATTAAAAGTTATTTTAAATTAAAAAAATAATTACTAATTATTATTTTAGTAAGAACGTAGATGCTTAGTTACATAGTGACCGATCCTGAAACATTTTAGTAATTTTAGGTTAATGAGTTTTTTAAATGACTAGAGTTCATTTGACTAGAACTTTTACATAAAATGACTGTAAATCAATAATATTTTTGACTAGACTTTTTGAGATCTGTAATAAAATTTACTTAATATAAACTTAAATTAAAGTATTTGGTTTAACTTTTGGTAATTATTCGACTAGATTAGTTTTTTACTTAAACAAGTGCATAAAAATAGCTAAAAAAAACTAAAATATTTGACTAGATAAATCGTAAGAGATCAATAGATTTTTGTTTTTAAAATATTGACTAGAATTTTTGCGACTATTCAATTATTACCATTTCATCGGACGCAGAATTTACGTGTCTGGGCTGGTTTTTTTCAGCCTCTTTCTGCTAAGCAATAAAATCAAGAACGACAAAAGTCGTAAACTTTTAGCAACTAATCTAAGTATATGACTGGAAAACTTTTCTTATTTTCTAAGAATACTTATCTAACATAAAATGACTATAAATGTTGACTAGAGGAACTACGTTTTTTTATTTTGTTGTAAACTCAATTGGAATTGGTATTGTAATTTAATAGTTTAAAATGACTATGATGACTAGAAGGATGAAATACAAGAAAATTATGTTTTTTTAGTTTTGGGTATATTATGAGATCAATCAATTGTAATTAAAATAAATAAAATGACTATGTTGACTAGAAGTACCTAACTTACTACTTTTTCAGAAAATGTCTTTTTTAATTTTTGGTATATTATGAGATCAATTGGAATTGATTTGATAAATTATGACTAGTATATTTATTTGGTTTTTACATTTAGGGATCGGTCACAAAAACAACTAAGCTCGCGAAATAAAATGAAATACAACGATTATTAAGTAAAAATGTCATATAAAACAGAAAATATTAGAAAGAACAGAAATATGGAAATCAAAACGAAAAACGACCTATTTAAACGGTTTCCCAATAGAGCAAGCATTTTGAAATAATAATGAGATTGTACCTCACTACAGTCACTGTGAGGTAGTGCATCTAAAAATATGCTCCGTGCGATCGATACTGACCCTTTCAACTTTCATACTGATTCAATAGACATCATTGTATTGTCTTTGTTATATGGCATTTCTTTAGAATTTATTTTAAACCAAACTTTGACGTAGGTGCACTGAACATTCGTAGAAATAAATACCAACCGAACTGAAAAAGAGGAAGAGGACGACCGAAGAAAAATATGGATGGACTACGTGAGACAAGACATGAGAGAGATGAATGTGAACGATGAGATGACGACTAATAGGAGTGAATGGAAGAAAAAGACATACTGCGCCGACCCCAAACAAATTGGGATAAGGGCAGGAAGATAATGATGAAATACCAAACTAACTATTGCAGCATGACTGACTTCGCAAACTAAAGGTCGCTGCATACGTAACGGGATAAAACCTCGGACGGGACGGGGATGTGACGTGCATTGATCATAAAGTGTTCGTGGACTTTAAACAAACGTAACGTAATCTTTCCCGTGCCGGACGGGACGTGACAATTTCTTGAAATCGTTTCATATAAAAATATCACGTTCCGTTCGGCACGGGAAAAAATCCGTCCCGTATGCTGCGATCTTAAATTAAAATACAAATAGGCCTAATAACCACTATTATAAATGAAAGTTAAAAAGTGCATAGGCACCTAAAATTAAGAAAATAATACTTGTTAAAGATGTCGTGTTTTGGTACAAATATAGACACTAAAACTACGCTAAACACAATTAATAAACTACAAGTGAAATGTTTTACATTTCTCAAGATAAATAATTTGGAATGCTGCTGTAGGAGATCATTTTATACATTCTTAAGATTAATTTTATGTACCAATGAATAATAATAAATAGACCTAAAATTATTACCTATTTTTCAATGCTAAATATAAATATTAAAAACACTTTATCTAAGTATCTACACAAAAAACTACCTACATTATAACCTCTAAGGATTAATAATTATTTAATACTGAACATTTTAGTGCTTTAAAGTTACCTAATATGAAAACTTTCGGGAAACTAGATACAAAGAGAAACGTTACTTACATGCATATCATCCATTAACCACTTTAGACTTACAATTTGTCATTTGCAAATTGTGATCTACCAATAAACACTTCAGTATTTGCCAACTATCTGCTCCATAACTCGAAGTTCCTAAGAAAAATAGAAATGCGAGGGATCCTGGTACGGTGGATAAGGATAAAGTCCAGTTGATGAGTAAGGGAACCGCGGCACGGGCCGCAGCACGCGTCGTCACCCTCCCGAACCCCCACCGCCCTCGTCCTCAGACCCCGTGACGTCAAGACTCCTCGAATCCTCTGAGGAACAAGAGGACGCACATCGAGGACGAATACCCTCCCAGTTTACATCGTGTTGTGGAGGCGGTATCTTACTCCAGAAGTTGTTGAAGTTGCTGTCACGGACGGTTTCCTGAGGAAAATAATGTGGCATTGTAGCTCTTTGAAGAAACAATAGCTAAAATTGCGGACTGGGTATATTTTTTTACAGAGAAGTGTGCTACATCTAGTGATTTTGTATTTAAAAAACTTGCTAATGTCGGAAAAACTTCAAAATTGTCGCTCAAAAAACTTAAAATCCTTACTATAATTACCTAACATGAAGAGGAAAGATTTGATCGTTTGAATTGAATAGGCTCCGAAACTACAGAACCGATTTTGATGAAACTTGATATGAGGATACATTGATTCATTGAGTATTTTACATAGGTTACTTTTTATCCCGATATTCCCGATCGGGATTTACGCGGTGAAACCGCGAGGTGATGCTAGTTTTTAAGAAATGAGATGACACGGAAGGTAAAAATACTTACCGGTTGAAAAGCATAATCAGTATGGACCTGATGGAAAGCCGACGGCTCCTTTTCCGGTTCATTCTCAGTTTGCTCGTGAGCTAAGAGATGTTTCCTTAAATACGCCTGCCTTCGGAACTGCTTTCCGCAGCGATGGCACGGGAACCGGCCTGCGCCTGATGATGGAGGGTCGCGGCGTTTAGCTGTTCCAGGTACGCGGGGTTTGTGCCAACGTCGATGTGATGCTAAGTTGGCTGGGCAGTTGAATACCTGTGTGGATATATAAGCATCATTATGACCATGAAAGAAAAAAAAAAGGTTTTATTTTCAGGACTGAACATAAGGACAGGACTAAATTGAAACCCCAGCGCCGGTTTTCAGTACAAACCTTACTGAGACGCACGGGCTTTAATAATATTCTAATCAATTTTGTTGAGTTGAGATAACAATGATACATATTATAAGTGATAAGCAAAAAAATACAGAAATAAGAAGGTATGTTGTGAAAAGACAGAAGGCGTGTGAGACGGCATATGAGAGTAGAGAAATGACGAATAATAGAGAAAAATGGAAGAAGATAACGTCCGGCTCCGACCCCAAAGGACAAGGAAAATATGATGTCGTGATATTTTTTTATGTACTTAATGGATAATTCAATCAACTAAGTTGTGCAACGTACAAAAACGCGAGTTGTTCAAAGTAAGTAATAAATTGTCTGGTCTAACAATAACAGTGTATCATTAAGTGCAACATGTGTCACTATTTAGTAAATTCCCAGAGATAACAGCTAATATTGTCCCGTCACGCATGGTGCGACGTATCAATTAGAAACCAACGAAATACGAGTATTTTCACTATTAACCTAGCCCACCGCTTCCCATGGAAATATGCCAAGTGTTTACATTCGTTACCCTCGCTATTTCGTTCCCACACATTCTCACTTGCATCTCACAGGTTATTGAGTGTTAAATTAAATTAAATGAATGTGATAAATTATTGTGATGCTGATAAATAAAGAAGGGTTAGAGATGATAATTGTTAACTATGTGAACATCAAAATATTAAGGGTGAGTTAGATTCAAACTACATTATTAATGATAAATTAATTGATAACTGACCTTATCGCATTCGGGACATCGATATTCAATATGTACAATTCTCGAACATCGATGTTGCGCAAGAGCAAATGCATCTGTGTACAACCGTCGGCACAGTCGGCATATGTAACGCCCAAGTCGGTTCTCAATAGCGGCAATCAAAGCTTTTGCCTCTTCTGTAACCTCTACGACATTGAATGCCGGATCAATGTCTCCCTATAAAAATACATACATTATTCTAGACATGCAAGCTTACTGAAAGAACGATTTCTTATCGAAACTGCAATTATTATGACTATTAAATAATTCCATGTCATTAAAACCATTTTTATTGCGACTAAATGAAACGTTACTGCTCGCTATCTCAATTTTAGAGTGGTACTAAGTATTGACTGCGATTTATTTGTTGTTTAATGTTTCAAAGTACACGTATTTTAGTAAACGCTGCGGTTCACCCTCAGAACTATTATTAGCGGAAAAACGGCAGAGTGGGAACGCGATTTCATACCTGTTTAATTGCCACAGCGATAAGGAAAGTCACCCTACTACTAGCTGTAATGGCACGGTAGGAACGTCTAATTAATAGTTCCTGTGCAATTTCGTCGTTTATGTTTGGAACAATTTATTTTGTAACAAACTCTACTTATCCTTCTATACTGTAGTGTAAATTACTGTAGTGTATTCTACCTTTACTCACCTTACGGACGACAAGTGTTTCATCTTCAGCTAAATCTCTAATGATTGTACCCGATACTGGAGAAGTTTTGTCTTCATCAAACATCAGTCTTCTTACTGCTTTACTTTTTTTAAGAGGTTGGTTTGATGGTTTAGGAGATTTCTTTGGTCGTTCTTCTACATCTTTTATTTCGACAATATCAGGAGAACTTCTCTCACTTTTAGAAGGAGTTTCAGGTTTTTCGGGTAAACAACTTTTCAATTCTTCGAAAAATTGTTTAGTAAATTTAAGTTTCTTTGCTTCAGGACTGTCGCTATCATTTTCATCGTCAAGTTTTCTTTTTTCAGCTTTTCTTTCAGTTTCTTGAGTGTCTGGTTCTTCAAAATGTCTAAATATTTTAGGCGACTTTTCTTGAATTGTTTCATCTGATTTTCGTTTTTGGACCGGCGGCGGCGGGGGAGTACAGGGTGGGGTGATTGGAGTGGTCGATTTGAGGGATAAGTCGAGAGGTACTAGAGGTTCGTTGTAGTACGCCAAATATTGTTGGAGGAGGGTTGGCTGCTGTGGTATTAGGTCATGAAGATAATTACTGGATAGTCTAGAGGGTGGAACGTATGATGAGGCATACTGTTGATAGAAACGGGAAGTGGCCAAACGATGAAAATGGGGAAGAGCCGCCTCCATGTTCAATTAAGATATTGACAATTTTCTGAAATGCTCGCCATTTCGATTGAGTTCTAAATCCACAACCTGTAACAACATTTCTTTGTTATTTTCTTTGTTCGAACATCTAATACAATAAAGTGCGCGTAGGTACTAGTTGCGGAGGTGGGGAGCACAATTTGTGTCAGGTTAGAGTCGAGTGGACCATTTCTTTGATTGTACCGACCGACCTCGTCCGTAATCTTACAAAATTCGTAAATAAAAAACGAAACAAAAACGCGATTCAATCTTTAACGTAGTAATAAATCAATAAAGATCTTAGTAAAAAATTTATATAGTTTGTCAGACATTACACACTACGCCATTCAGTGCCAAACTAACAATAACAACTAAGCTTGTAATATGGGTTCCAGACAATGGATAGAACACTTAGTTATATACTTTTCTTTTTTTGTAAAAACACCCAGACTATCTGTTCGAACGGCGGGAATCGAACCCGCAACATTCTGTGTGGCAGGCTGGTGTTTGTCAACCACGCCACAGATATCCTCTGAAAAAATATTCCTACACGCGTCAATAATAATCGATCATCTAAGAAGGTACGCAAAAAAATCTCATAAAGAATTCAAAAATCTAATCAATAATTGATATTCTGCGGAGAAAAAAAGAGGCAACACACAACCCAACAATTCTCTTCCACGTCATTCACCTTCAAACATTATTAGAACAAACCAATTCCACGGGCAAGATTACAGCAACAGGCTCAAACCGTCAAACCACCTTCGCGAACCTTCGTAAGGGTGTAAATCTACCCCTTACCTAATTACCCACGAGATATTCTCCCACGCTCGCCCCCCTAATGCAATTCATTGTTTACTCGGTAAATACCGTAAATAAACTATGGTTTTCCGATTGAATTATTCTTATTGTTTGATTTAGTGTGTTTTTTAGATTAAAAATGTTTTAAGGTAAGTGCGTATTAATTTGGCAACAAAAAATTTGAGAGACTCGACCCGATTTCAAAAATGGAAACCAGTAGTAGAAGTAGTATCCAACTAACTAATTTAACGTTTTCATTCACTAAAATTAAAATTTAACTAAAATAAAATGTTACCAAGTACTATGTTATTAAATTTTATATTCATCAAAGAGTTATTTTAAAATGATAAGTCGATATATACCATTATTTTATCGTTGATGTTTAGCTCAAATCTTCTCTTATATATAAAAATGAATCGCAAAATGTGTTGGTAAGCGCATAACTCAACAACGCCTGGACCAATTTGGCCAATTCTTTTTTTAGAATATTCCATATGGTACGAGGATGGTTCTTACGGAGAGAAAAATTTAAAAAATTGCCTGAAAATGTCTAAAAACAACACTTTTCTATACTCCATACCATACAAACGATTCGTAATAATACAAGTCAATAAGAACTTTAATACCATAACATAAAGTTCAAGTTTTAATGGAGAGGTGCCGGGAAGGCCAAACAATTGAGTGACGTATAAATATTGATGTCAATCGTGCCGCGGTGTTAGTTGCCAAACTACACCTAAACGGCTGAACCGATTTGTATGATTTTTAACCCCCGACGCAAAAACGACGGGGTGTTATAAGTTTAACGTGTATGTGTGTGTGTGTCTGTCTGTGGCATCGTAGCTCCCGAACGGCTGAACCGATTTTGATTTAGTTTTTTTTATATGGCAAAACAACGTTTGCCGGGACAGCTAGTAGAAAATAATAATATAATATTACCTACTGTAGATGGATACTTATATTCCTCATTAATTATATATTTTGTTACCTAAAACAATATTTGTTAAGTTGGAAATAAGGTGTAAATATAATAATGTAATTTCGGTAATTAAACTAGTAACGTTTAGGTTTTAACTTAACTTTAATTTAATAGATAGAAATAAAACAATATTAATAATCTAAATAAGTCTCCATAGGTAAGGTGCCATAAAGTCTCGCTGCATTGCCTCTTTTGGATACAATAAATATAACAATAGGTACATATAAATTGTGATTGTCTGTAATTGACTTTCTATTTCTATTTCTTCTATCTATTTTTTTAAACTTAACTATAGACTTTCCTTACAAATAAAATTAAAATAAAATAAATAAGCAGCTTTTACTAGCGACTTCGTACGTGTAATAGTTTAATTTTTTATAATTCATTCGTAATGAATCTGTATGGCAAATTTTATACCAATCCTATTTATTTATTTATTATTATTTATTTGAACTGTGCGTTGAAATATTAGTCAATCAGTCAGTTAGTCCAGAGAAAATTTCGAGATCAATCCTATATATATACATTTAATATACATCCTATATACATTTTTTTCCATAGAACAACCACTATGCCGATTTTCATCCAAACAACCGTTTGATGGTGAAGAAGAGAACAATAAAAAAATAAACTAAATTTGGATTTATAATATTAAGTTAGGATTAAAATAGGCAATACTATTATTATCAGCGAAATTGAAACAAACAAAATAGTTAACTAATTATTACTCATTATTAAGGTATTTTTTATCCCCCGTCTAAGTAACTAGATATTACGTGGTACTTTAAATATTTGATTTATAAAACAGAATGGTGTATAATTAGGGCGGTCTTCACACCCTCCGCGATGTAAGAAAGGTGTTAATTAACAAAGAACTTTATAAAGTCGTTTTAAATATACCTTTGTCTAATATCGAAATGAACGCCCCATAGATGTTATGAAATAATTAATCGAACGTTTAATACAGTACAATAGTATTAAGCGATCAGTAGATATTACCTAAGTATTTAATTTGATTGAGGAATTATTTATTGTATACCACTTACAAAACCATCAAAGAAATATTTTAGGTTTTTTTGCTACTAAGACTTTACGCGATTTCGGGCGTTTACGAACCAGATATTATCAAAAAGCATTTTAGATGACCCGCTAGTGAAGTTAAATAATAACATTTAAATGGAGTTTAGCATAAATAAAGATTTAAAGATATTCACTGAAATTAATTTCCAGAGGAGAGGCAAACAAAAGCTTGTTCAATTACAACAACAATTTGACAAAAAGTCATAAAAATTAACGCTTACTATTTTTCTTCATATTTTATTCAAGTATTTGAATAAAAAAATATCTTTACTGCCAGTATTAAAAGGAAAAGAGGCGTAAAAACTTAAAAAGTATTAATCGCAACGAAAGAGGTTTATATCAATTTTGTCTGCTACCACCACGCTACCACCAACAACCACACAACAACGTAGGTAGAACTTCTACAGATAAGTTTTCCAAGAAACAATATTATGATGTAAAGTTTAGTTTCAATTTGTAGTATGTCCGGCTTCTTGAAAGTTGTAGTTTGAAAGTAGAGCCCGTATGGACCTACAAACTCGTTTGTAACAAGATATTTGATCTTTAACAAACTTTGCTGCTGCTAATAAATACATCTACTGTTTATGCTTAAAAACATTTTTACAACATACCTAATATACCGAAATGTTTGGCACAAATTAGGTTGGAAAGTTTTTTTATATAACTAATCTTTCTTCTTTATTTATGAGTCACTCAATCTATTAAAAAAACCGCATCGAAATCTCTTGCGTAATTTTAAAGATCTAAGCATGATCTAAGCATACATAGGGACAGACAGCGATAATTAAGCGACTTTGTTTTATACTACCTATGTAGTGTGATGATATTCATAATTTTAAAGTAGCTAATAGAACTTATGATAAAAACAAATAAAAAATATTTAGAACTGCGAGCGACAACAAGAAATGTTTTTCTGATTTTCGGTTATTTTCACCGTACAATTTGGTGAAAAAATCAGGGTCTTACAGCCCAAGTAAAGATAAAATATCACAATTTCGACTTGCAATCTACTTAATCATTTCTAAAAAAAAGTCTTGTTAGATGGGGCTTGCTTTTTAACCGACTTCAAAAAAGGAGGAGGTTCTCAATTCGTCGCGTATATATATATTTTTTTTATTCACTAAAGTAAATACCACGCGACGAAAACACAATATTAAATTAACTAATTAAAAAATAATATACCTGCAGGTAAGAAAGTAAATAAAGTCCTACCTAGTCAGACAAACTGTAAAAAACATATCAGACAATCAAAAACTCAATAAAGTTGCAGTTCAACCCTTGCACGAGCTTTTAATCAAGGCGTACGCGTGTGCAGGTGCGTAGGTAAGGGCTAAGGGCGTTACTATGGAGAGATCCTGGTTAAATGTGACTCACCTTTGCCTGCTTCTCTGTTGACTCAGCCGCCACCCCTGGACACACGCGAATTTGAAAAATACTAAAATTTAAATTTAAAAAAAAATTTGAACTGCGAAATGATGTGAATTTATTGTTGTAATTTCTTTTAAAGTTTGCCGGTTTGTTCGAATTTGTAGTTATGGAGGTTTAGGGGTGCGCGGTCCGCACAGCGAGGCGGTTGGGTCTGGACTGATGGACTGACAGCCACAGGGTGAGCTCCCTGGCGCGTGCCACGCTGCACCCCTCCGATAGGGTGTTCCGATTGTAAACTTTATTGGGTGCATTGTAATTTTAAACTTACGTATCTTTGCGATCAGTTTTTTTTGTTGTGTGGTTTTTGCATGTCAATTAGCGTGCTTTGTTTGAAGATGATTTTGAAGCGATTTGACATGTTAAATAAATAGTATTTTGATTATTAAGTACCTAAGTAAAGTGTAGGTAGGTATATACTTACTTTTTAAAAGTATGGATAAGTACTTTTTATAAATCTAACTTAACAAAGATAGGGATTATAATTATTCTAATCGATTACACTTTGATCATTACATTTTTTTGATTAAATATTACAGTTATGGATAGTTCTAATTATCCTTTAAAAATGCAACTATATTTAAGTTAAACTAATTTAGCAAACAAATAAATGCTTGATAAATAAATTCACCTCCTGTAGATGAAAAATAAAGAATTCAACCGTAACAATTCATACTACAAGACCCTCATACAACGTGTTTTTTTAAACCCTTCATTAAACAATAGGCACCTATATGTACCTCTAAGTTCATTGTGACATTCATGGCAAGATAAGACCCGCATCAGAGGCACCTTGTCGTTATCACTTGAGCTTTTGCATCGGTATTCAACAAGTGATTGGATGGGTTCGTGAATTTTATGGCTTTATTCAAGGTTGGATGTGTAGGTATGCGATTACATGGTCGTTTCCTATATATGTTAGGTATTTGAGTTGTTTGCTAAACTAGCTTAGTAAAAACGTATTTAATAATGTGCATTGCATAGGTCTGTAAATACCATTTAACTGTTTAATAAGCCTGGAGCCAACTAAACCGCAGTTCTCATTGTGGTGCAATTTTTAGATATGAATTTGTCTTAGAAAATATTTCTAGAAACTATATGAACATCGTCTTATTTATTAATTTATATCAGAGAAACAAACAGAAAGATAATCATGTATTTTTAAAACTATACCTTTTTTCTGCTACTTTTTTATGTCCTCTAGACTATTTTTTTTTATTTTGCTTCCAAGTACAGATAGATTTTACGTTTCGTTCATTATCGTTCATTCATCGTTCCGTTTCGTTTGTTTAGTCAGTAATTTTTTGGTGGATGTTAAATTATCGATCGATATTTATCTCTGCCCAACAATAACGTGATAAATACAACGAGACACAGAGATGGTCCGTTGGGCGGATCAGCATGCCGCCCGCCCAGCCTCGCCGCCCAATCCGCTCGCGCTCCGCCCACCGCCGCCTTACGCGCACAACAAATAATTGAATATAATTGAATCATGAATCTCGAGTATTCAATTAACACGTTGGCTCGTGTTATGAGTAAGTAATCAACACGATTGTTTGTTCGGGACTGTATAGCTTTGCTTTAGTGTCTGCGTATTTGTTTATTAATTTCTATTTCACATACCTACTTAGTTTTGTAACTAAATTTAAACGTATAAGTTTATAATAGAGACCATTATTTTAGAATAACTAGTATAAAATTTCAATAAAAAAAATAAAAAATGGTTGTCTGTAAAGTCGGTTTACGGTTTACGGATTGTGACACCTGGTGTCAAGACAATTTTTTTGTTATATTTTTTATTTTTTTTTGTTATTCCTTTACTTACTTATATATTTTCTTTGATTTTTTTTTCCTTTATATAAGTCTTCTATTCGTCACTCACTCGTCACCATAACACAAGTCCAGATAAGAGATATTATTATAAAATACTCTGTTTCCTAATGTTACCATGACGCATGACGTCACACAATATCACCATGACCCTTTTTTGTGAATGCAGGTGTTTCATCAATTTATTAGGCGTTATCGCGTCACAAATCCTGTCTTTTAGACCAGACCACAGACAAAAACATATGAAAATATACAAGAAAAACTATATCTTGAACCTATTTGTTATTAAAAAAGAAATATCATCTGTGTACCGAAATTGGGAGATAATGGCAGGGCCTTATGCGACTGCTTCTTCGTTAGAGGGGTTGAGACGAACTCGTTTGAACAAATTGTGTTTAGTAGTTAAAATATGTTTTTGAATTAGGTACCTATACTTAAAGAAATTACTCAAGCTAATTTTAAAATATTATAAATCCTACTTAATTCAAAGTTGCAATAATTAGAGTTACATAGGGTCGAAAATCCTTTTAAAACCCTCAATCCATCCGGTTTATGGAAACTTGAAATTTTAAAACTCAAGCTAAAATATTGTCTCTTCCTTTTAAGATAAGGTTAATTTTAAAGTGTATTATATTAAGCTGAGTAGTACTTGATAGTTCCTACGCCGGAACATGGAAGCCGCACTCACGCACGCGCCGGATATGCGCCGGCGCATCCTTTGGTGTCGTTTACAGCGACTGTGACAGGATCAATTACTCGTACTTAGGACTTTAATTAAACATAGAGATAGTATTTCCTGAACTAGCCCTGTTCTATTTTATAAAGGTTATTCACCTTATCGGTTCTATTTTATAAAGGTTATTCACCTTATCGGCATATGCATATCATATGCTTTACAACAATGTCATAGACCAGTTTTTCCGACCACTTAAGCAATTTAAACCTTAGTAAATACATTAACTACTTTTTTGTAGATAGGTTGTGAACAATATAAAATTATACTAACTACATCATATTTAAAACGAGATATTTGCCATATTTTTGTTTTTAACCCCCGACGCAAAAACGACGGGGTGTTATAAGTTTCACGTGTCTGTGTGTCTGTCTGTGGCATCGTAGCTCCCGAACGGCTGAACCGATTTTGATTTTTTTTGTTTGAAAGGTGAATTAGTCGGGAGTGTTCTTAGCTATGTTTGATCGAAATCGATTTAGCCGTCTGAAAGTTATGGGGGATAAAAGTCAGGGTTAAAAACCGAATGTAGGTAAGTACATATGCTTAAGTGGGGTTTTGTGATGCTCGACGCTAAAATAAAAAAAATGTAAATCCTATATAGGCCTTTATATCAAAAGATACGTTATACATTGCCAGCAACTTCAATGTATGCTATTTGGGGCGCTGTAGTAGTGCCTGGAATATGTAAGTATTAGTTTAAGTAGGCCTTAATCCTATACTTACCTATAATAAACCGTACCAGTCCTTTTTGGCATCAACATTATCTGTCATTTTAGGCACCTTATATGAGACAAGCCTAGCTAGCCTGTTAAGAGGAAATGGTACCGAGGGCTCTGACCATACAAACTATTACAAACGTAGTCGACTGTTTTCTGCTTGGATAATGACACTAGAGCTAGAATATTTTTGGTGCATAAAACTATAACTGCCATGACCATATTAATTTTTTTAAATCTTAATTTCTATGATAATTAGACAATGAAGAAAATCAAAACATAGGGGCATAGTCATGGCAGTTATATGTGTTATGGCACAAAAATATTTGTGCTAGTGTCATTGTCCAGGGAGGAAACAGTCGACTACGTTTGTATGGAGAGAGCGCAGGAACACTTTCGATAACCTCCTACAAAACAAATGACAAGTAGAATTACTATCCCTAAAAACAATGATCGTTATAAATTGGTTGATGGGTTCCCATAGCATGATGCACTTGCACATTCACACGCTGTGCAATGCTTGATTGATAACACGTTAGGGAAATTAACAATAAATGATTGTTATGCATTTTTTTTACCAAAATGTAGGAATTAACACCATAATTAGACACACTTAGGTACAAACAATACACACACTCAAACAAAAACCATTTTCCATGCAATAAATTATCAATTTAAGCTATTCACTTAGCCAAATATATCTAATAGAGATGATTTATACGGCGCTAGTAACTTTAATCCTTTCTGTAGGCTTGTCCAGAGCATATACCATACCCTCTTACCTTAGTCGACCATGTTTAGAGGAAAAAACTCGTCAATACGTCTGGACTGAGTTCAGCCACCTAAGCCATAAAGTCACCTAAGCCGTAAAGTTTTTCTTTACCGTAAGATAAATCTATACCTACTTCACTTCACTATCACTTCATCAACTAGTACATATAAAACAAAGTTTTTCTCTGTCCCTATATCCCTATGTATGCTTAAATCTTTAAAACTACGCAACGGATTTTGATGCGGTTTTTTAATAGATAGAGTGATTCAATAGGAAGGTTTATATGTATTATACATGCATAATATAGCTGTGCGAAGCCGGGACGGGTCGATGGTAATGTTATAAAGCTGAAGAGTTTGTTTGTTTTAACGCGCTAATCTCAGGAACTACTGGTTCAAATTGAAAAAAATATTTTATAAATATAAAATATATATAAAATAAAATATTTGTGTTGGATAGTCCATTTGTTGAGGAAGACGATGATGTTGTAGCTTTTTTTCATTTTAAGTCACACTACAGTTCTACAGTTTCATAACCTATAGTCCCTAACGGATCCCCTACATTTTAATATGTTTAAAACAATGGTCTTATGAAATTTTCAGTCGTCCTTTTTGCTAGATACGTAATTGACATTAAATATTTTTTAAATATTAGTCCAACTCCAGACTCTATAGGTACTAAAGCAAGCGCGAATTTTCACTATATTTACATCAAAAAAACCAACATAAGTTTATTTTTAGTAAGGCCCAACAATGTTTATTTTAGACAATATATAGAAACTGAATCCACTTCTAATAAAGCTTCACTCAACACTCACAAAATATAGGTTCTTAGAGAAAAAAAAACTTGGTATGGATGGATAATATACATAGTTGATACAAACCCCAAGCTTGTTCAACTAAATGTTTAACTGATACTTGAAATAAGGTAGGTACCCTAGGTAAAAACATCACGAACAATTATGTTCTCATAGGTTGTAAATAGGCAGTAAAACAATAGTAAAGTGGTCAACCACCGTGGGAACAGTGGCCGGAAGGATGTCTGTCAACAGGTTCGAGTACCGCGTTGTAGCACACCTTTCGTAGGTACCTAATTGTTTCCTCTCGTGAAATGATGGGGATCTAATGAGCAGGGACGATTGACGTGTGAATATTGAAAATATACGTTACTCAAAATAATTAACTAAGTAACATGATATAGCTGCGCCACGCTGTTTCAGCAACGTAAGCTCTTTTTATCTCTTTAGGGGTTAAATTTCCAAAAATCCTTTCTTAGTGGACGCCTACGTTTTAAAGGAACCTCCATGCTAAATTTCAGACTCAACGCTTTTTGTAGTTTTAGAAATTTCAGTGATGAGTCTTTTTTCTCTTTTATGGTCATTTTCTTAAACTTAAACTTAGAATTTTTAAAACAAAGTCCGGGGTTTTACATGCTATAAGTAAATGGATTCAAACGAGTTATTTCATTCGAAATTCGATACTAATACCAAAAACTATAATTAAATCAATCTACAAGTTCCAAATGCACATTTCGACGGTATCATTAAACCATTGGCATTTTACCGTTACAATCGAATTTCGGTATCGATTCATACAATACCGTGAAAATCAGTGTAGTAGGGGTGCGCAGACGACGCGCGACGCTTTCCATCGACCAATCACGAGCTCGGAAATGACAGATGCGCGCGCACTTCTATTGTACTCCCGACTATTGTTTGACAGGATAACGGTAGGGGTGGCATGAGAGAACAAACATATGAGCTAAACATTACTTTAGTCGACAAAAAACGGTAAAATTATGATACTCTATTATTGTTATTTTAATGGAACGAAAATCTGATAATTTACGTTTTGCTTTTGTAAGTTTTTTTGAGATTTTATCGTGCAAATATCACTTGCAACTATTAAAGGTAGAAATAGAAAATAATAATATTAACGAATAAATAATAATACGTTTATCTTTTACAATATACCTAATCTAAATAGATATATAGGTACATAAGTAATTTATCATGTTTTTTTACATACTTGATGGAAAATGAAGCGATGATGAGGCAAAGACTATTAATTTACATACTAAAAGTAGACCGGTTAACAGGTAACTAGTACAAAATCATTCAGTCTAGAGTGAAGTTTGTGTTCTGCGTAGACTGCTAATGCTACGTAACGACCGCTGCTGCGTAACAACGAAGAATGAAAAAGAACGTTGTAAGTTATCTACGAACTTCGCAATTCCTTTATTGTGACACAAAATTTGACGTGTCTTCATGCAATATGGGAAATCAACCCGAGGAACACATGGTGAGTCAATTGCCTTACTTTCGTGTGGTCAAGTTTATTTTTTCGTTTATTTTAACGTTTCTACCTCTAGTTGACTTAAAACTGGTTTTTGTATTAAATATTAATCCTAATGCCATCTATCTTATACTTTTTACATATAAAATGCTTTGTCCTGAACGACTGACTGACGGATCAACGCACAGCCTAAACCGCTGATCGTAGAGACCTGAATCTTGGAGGGTGTGTTTTTGTACGACGTAGGCATCCGATAAAAAAGGATTTTCCGAAATTTTATGAGTAGAATTTCGGGGTGGAAAGGGGGGCAAAATTTTTATTGGACAACGTGACTCCTTGGTCGACTTTTACGCGGACGAAGTCGCGGGCAAAAGCTAGCCTCTATTACTATTTCAATATATCTGGATCGAGCATGCTCGCCTAAAGGTACTCACTCTAGACTTCAGACTCAGGTTTTAATTTGAGTTAGCGGCGAGAGTTTGCAATAAAATCAAATTAACATGCTATTTTTTTAATAAGAACGACCCCCTTCTGAACAATAATTCGTTAATTTCAAAAAGGTTTTCTTCTACCTCTGGTTGACTTAAAACTGGTTTTTGTATTGATCGAGCATGCTCGCCTATAAGGTACTCACTCTAGACTTCAGACTCCAAGGTTTTAATTTGAGGGAGCAGCGAGAGTATAATCTTCTTATATATAAAAATGAATCGCAAAATGTGTTGGTAAGCGCATAACTCAACAACGCCTGGACCAATTTGGCCAATTCTTTTTTTGTTGTGTTTGTTATTGTCAGGAGAAGGTTCTTATGAAAGAAAAAAATAAGGAAATTTCGTAGAAAATTATTACGCGGGTGAAACCGCGGGGCTCAGCTAGTATGCAATAAAATCAAATTAACATTGCTATTTTTATAATTAACGACCCCTTCTGAACAATAATTCGTTAATTTCAAAAAGCTTGTTTATCAGCGGTAGCTAGGCAACGCACCCCCCCGTATTGGCCCATACCTCTGCAGGTGTGCAAGCAGGATTTAATCAACTGATTCGGACAACGCGTGCACCCTGTCGATTTCGATCTATACTTATCTACCCACGTTTAAAAACTGCAGAAGGGTCTTCTTTTTAGAAAAAATAATCAAGTAAAAACATTTAAAAATACTCACCCATATTGATGATATAGGATACTTTAACTACGCTACTTTTAACTCTGCTTTTACTTTTACCTCAACGCAAAGAAGTATCTGATGTAAGACGATCTTATTGTCTACCACTTGTAGGTGACATACAGACACAAATATATATTTGAGAGCAATTCAGTAAAATCTCTGGGTCTCTATGCCATGTACCCACAAAATCTCGCGAAGTCATTAATTGAACTTAATCGCACACCCAACGGGCGCATAAAAATATTTCATGTAAACATGAATGAATGCTTTTTTCCATCCCCTTAGAATTTATTCTCCATAATAGTGAAGCAATTTACTCGGTGCAGACGGTTGGGTGCGAATATAAGAATAAAAAAGCCTGAATTTGTGGGTCGTCCGCCATGACAGTGCGTACTGCGTCCGCGCACGTGCCCGCCACGCGCAACTATGCACCTTGCTACGGACTGCAGAAAAATACAAATGTTTTTATTTTACAAAAGACCAGAATTCGAAAAAAAATTGGTAGGTAATAAGTTACTAATAATAATGAAACTAGGTATGAGAAGTTTTTGAATCCTAGAAATTAACTTATGCTACTTTTTATCCCGATACTCCTACGACGGGATAGAGTGACTAACGCGCATGAAACCGCAGGGCCAGAACAATACATTATTACAGTTATTAATTAATGAATTAGTAATTTAGTAATTGATAAGTTTTTTGTAAGCGGCATATAGGACCTAATATTATGATATCTCCAAAATATTTTCTCTTGAATTACTTAGGTAAATTAGGTCATGTAACAAATTTCAACCTTTCAGTTCCGAAATCAAAACTTAACGTAAGTTAAAGTACCTAAGCAATAATTAGTAGGTGCATAGGATATTAAACTACCATGGTTAATTTCAAGTTGCCTCGTGAAAATGGTGTTTGTTACAACATCGAACTATCGAGCTCCATAAAATAAATACAAAAAACATGGTAAATACACCGTTTTAAGTTTTATTAGTACAGTCACATTACCAATTAGCTGAACCCCACGTGACCTAGAGCTCACTTGCAAATCTGTAAGGTTGTAATGTAATGTAACCTGATTCTTATTTTTTAAACAATAATACTACACAATATAAAAAATAACAACATAGGTAAATAATATATTTTTTACAGATATGCGAATGAGCTCTGGATCACGTGGGTTTCAGCTAATTGCTAATGTGACTGTACACAGAAAAATAATTTTTAATTTTAAAGAGACCCGATCCCCGAGGGATCCATACCCGAGGCTTCCAATTCGTCATATTTAACCGACTTCAAAAAAGGAGGAGGTTCTCAATTCGGTTTTGCCCTAGTTCGATGTTTTAAAGTACCTAACGCCTGAAGTATCTAGACTAACATTTCATTCAACAAATAATTTAGGCACAAATCTTTTTGTTGACGCTACCGTTTTTCTACAAAGGACCGGATTATTTTATTGTGTTTTTCGATGGACGCTTACTTGTAGGGGTGCAAAGCTCACCTATGTATGTTACTCTGATATAACCCTCGTTGATTGTTGAACTCTTATTATTACCTCTACATGTTGTAGGATTCACTTTTGTAAGCTTGAACTTCTTGTTTGATTTACTCTATGACTTTATAAGGTTTCTGTCTGTTCTTTATTGCATATAACTTTTGCCCGCGACTTAGTCCACAGGTTTGCCGTCCTTTTTTAGTGGATGTCTACGTTGTAACAAATGTATGCGATTTTAACCAGATCTGTCTGTATTGGTTTGGGCTAAGCGTTAACATAACAGTCAGTCAGACCTTCGAATAGGTGAATATGAAATTTATAGCCCTGACTGACTGAAATATCAACGCATAGCTAAAACCAATAGACGGATCGTGCCTAGAAATAATTTTGGAAAACCTACGCTGACGAAGTCGCTGGCAAAAGCTAACCTATACTAATACTAGCGACCCGTCCCGGCTTTGCACGGCTATATTATGCATGTATAATACATATAAACCTTCCTCTTGAATCACTCTATCTATTAAAAAAAACCGCATCAAAATCCGTTGCGTAGTTTTAAAGATTTAAGCATACAAAGGGAAATAGGGACAGAGAAAGCGACTTTGTTTTATACTATGTAGTGATAACTTTTACCGCGACTTAGTCCACAGGTTTGGCGTGGCTATTTTTCATTTTGATATTCTCACGGGATCGGAACTTACGCGGGTGAAACCGCGAAGCGCTGCTAGTCAGAAGCAAATATATATTACTAATTGAAAGAAAAAAGTAAAATCTTACTTACTTAGTTACAATTTTTTTCAAAATTAAATACAATTTTTTTTTTTTTTTACAAAATATTATTCTAGGTATAACGGAATCGATACGAAAAGAAGAAGAAGAGATTTAGATAAAACTTAGATTTGAAAAATCTTTTAGCTACTTACTGCTTTTAGTACATTTTTAAATATATTTTATTCGTCACTCGAACTTCCAAAACCTTACCCAGCCAGCCATTGTCTGGTCATCATCATATTGGAACCAGTAACCAGTACAAAGGTGACAGTTGAAAGGTCCCGGCGGCAGCTGCAAGCCCGTGATACGAAGGCAGGTGTACGTGCCCTCATTACTCAGTCTAATGTATGCTCCACTTTGATAAAAAAATTAAGTTTTAGGGTATTTTTTATTATTATTTAAGTACAGACCCAAATAATAGTACATTATTGCAAACGCTGCGAAAAATAATGCTTTTCTCAAAAGAATGCAGAGAAATAAAACCTAAAAGTACCTTTTTCTCAATGCCTTTTTCTCGTTTTTCCAACTCATAAAATTTTCATATACTTACTTTCATGTATTTTACTTTTGATTTCGCTGGAAGCAGGTTTTCCATTGCCAATTTGGGTTCTGATTTTAAATCTGGTAAATCTCCATTTTACTCTCTGAACCGTTGGCACTTATTTTAATTAATTTTATATTTAATTATGTATGTAAATAACAAATCACGACGAATTTTTAGCTTTGCCACTATTTTTTTATTTATCATCTGTGTGAAAAGGCAAACGCATTTATGTCTGTACAGCCACTTGAACGCAATTTGTACTTAGCAAAGAGAGCATACTTTCAAAAAGAGATCCAATCAATAGTACATTGTTATCCTAGGTTTGAAAGTCACTCATTACAAGTCCCGAGACGGAGTTTGGCTCCCGAGCGTAGCGAGGGCGCTAATAGTTCGAGGGACTAAATGAGTCTTTCACCCGAGGTAAACACTGTGCTTTTCATTACGAATAATACATAAAATTCTTTCTAACAATGAGAGTGAATGAGAGACTCCATACTACCTGATCCTCTTACAAGGTTGAGACCAAAGAGGTTATATACATGTTAGTGTTATTCTTTGGTGTTACTTAAAGCAAGGAGGTTAGGTTTTTGAAGTTCCTAATGCGTAATGATACTGATACTGGCTACATGCACATTGCACAAGCCGTGGGAAGCCATAATTTGACATGACAGCTGTCAGTGAGAGCGATTTTCCCTAGGGCTGAAAGTTTTTCTTTCTACACGCTCTTCAGGCACCTTACACCTACTTTCGGAGTATGAGTAATGAAATCAGTATTTATTAACCTCAACACGCCGTTTCATACAACATTGTTGGAGCGTTGTAATGTTCCAAATTCAAAAAACGTTTCTGCAATGGATTTGATTTTCGCTTCCCTTTAATAGCGTTGGTATACAATGTCAGCAATCGGAAGAAAAGAACAAACCCGTGGCTAAGTTGACTCCAGATGTATTGAAGAATTATTTTCCCTGGACAAGGTCGACTGTACTGAGAGGATAGTATACTCGTAGATGCTGGGCCAGCCTACTCCATTCTCACACAGTGAAAAGCTCGTATACAAGAAAGTACAAGTAGAGCGTCTTTCGTTCACAATCAGTGTTCGGTTCCACTTACCTACCTACATGTAGAGTGTGGTATAGAGCCACTACATTCGTATGTATCTTCATAGCCAGCGGACCGCGCAAAATGCGGGCTCTCCACATCTTTTGTATTAGTATTTTGCCAGTTGTTTCAGTGATACTTGACTATTTTTTTGTTCAACAACTGAGCAATTTGAAATATGATTGAACTGGGTATGCTGGCAGGCTACTTAATAGTATATATTATTGTATTATTAATTAACATTGCATAACAAAATGAACATTGAGAAATTAGCAATGCCTACTTATTTAATTTATTATTTAAAAGCGCAAGTAAAATTACAAAAATTATACACAATTTTTTTTGTCCGATTGAGGCATGTTGATGCTAAAAGATTGATATTAAAAATTATTAAGATTTACTCTTTATGTGCGTTTAATGCTTTCGTCAAGTCGACAGATCTTAAAGTAGATGTAGCTAATCCAACCTTTTTGTGATAAAGAAAATAAATTATGTTAAATTCTTTCATAAAACTTTTTGTTTACGCTGTATTTTACTACCCTTCAAATTATAATATATTATATTAGTAATGGATTTTTACGAAGGACGATCACAGCACGCGTCTACAAGAGTTACCAACCACTACCCTACACATGTCACGTAATGGATGTTGCTAAATGAGCTCAAAAACTTACCGACAGAAATATCACACGATTAGATTTTTCGTAGTCCGCAAATATTACCTTACAAAATTAACCCTTTAAAACTATATCCATAATAAAACACCGAGTCAAAATACTATAATCAACACCTGTCATACAAACTTGATACCCTTAATTCCAAGCCCCTACTTCCTGAGTCCTTAAGGTTGATGACTCAAGCAACAGGTTGCGCCTTGACCCCATTCTTGAGGGGTGTTTGAGACGCGTTAATAGTTCGTAATGAGGGGGGAAATAAGACATTATGACGCCATGTTTATTTTGATTCGGTATTTTGATTTAAGGACGTGAGAGTGTGGGTTTTTTTTAGAAAATAACAGTTAGTAGGTGCTTAATAATTTCGGTAATTAAAGGATTTTTTTATAAATTAAATTTTCAGATTTTGACCAAATGTGTGCTGTATTGTGCAACAGCTTTATGCGGGGATGCCCCCGAAAAACATGTTTTTTTTTGACACGGTTGATTAATAATTTCGGTAATTTAATAAAGTAAATAAAGTTTTATAGATTCAATTTTCAGAATTTTGTTTTTGACCAAAATTGTGCTTTATTGTGCAACATTTTTGAGGTTAAATTATACCAGAATGCTCCGAAAACATTTTTTTTTCATTATTACGATTCGAATTTCAATCGTAAAACTGACAAAACGTAGACGAAAGTAAGTAACCAAACTGCGGAAAAAAACATTAAATTAAAGTTTGAAGCTAAAGTAGGTAGGCAAGTAGGTATCTAAAAAACTTACCACTTACAAATATTTAGATTTATTGTTATTTATCACGTAATTCAACAAATAAAAAAGACATGTCTTGCAAGGAGCAAAAAATTACTAAAACTTATTTTTAGCTACTTTATAACTTATAGGTATTTTGTTTTATCTATATTTTATTTGTTTCCGTATTTTTATCAGATTGACAAATTCTTACCTTTACTTTCTTACTTTTACTTAAGAAATCGACAATCTTCAGCTGAAAGATTCCTTCTTATTTGTAAGAGCCACCTTAGTGGAGTAATTACTAGTAGGTTAGCACAGCAGTTCGTATATTGAAATGTGTTAGGAACTTCCTAATTAAATTTTACACCAAAACATGGTATGTAATGTCAACAGGAAGCAGAGAAAATGAGTCTATTACACTAATTAGATACGCAGCTGGCATGATCGTGCTCGGTTTTTAAATTATTCGTGTTTTTGTTGTAGATTGTTTGCAGTTGGGCATGGACTACAAAGAAAGATATGGCTTTATTTCAATTAGGTAGGTACCTACCTATTCAATTTAAGATAGGTTTAAAGATCTTTATTTCTTCAAGATTATACATTAATCACTTATGAGAAATAACAAAAATTATGCGTAGGTAAGTAATATTTCGTACGATTATACAAAAGTAAAAAAAAAGAAAAAAAAGGTAGTTAGATAAACTTCGATTGAGGTATGCCCAACATAACATATTTTAACTGTAGCGGCGCTAGTGTCTTCGCTTCGCAAATAAGCTAAGATGTTTTATACTGTGTTGTGATATTAATGCAGTTTAGATTTATCTAAAGATTAATATTATGTAGATACGATAGATATTCCATAGCGTTAAACTGCTCTGTGTTTTTGTGCACCATACATTTATCTGCCGTGCGATTTGATACCGCTGCACCTCCAACCAGCTGTTCAGTAAGCTACTAGCTAATACGTGAATCAGAAATTAAGTAAGAAAAAGAACAACAACTTTCTCCCCAAAAAACCCCGAAACCGGGCCATTGAACATCTGACGAGGTGAATGAATTTTCGACATTAGGGGTGGTGATATAAAATGTTGCTTGTAAAGTTACGTTTACATTCCGGCACACATCTGTCGGCGTTTAGACAATCACGATACGAGTAAGTACGTCACGCGATTTAAACTGCAGAGACTTGGTTTTGATACTTTGGAATTTAAAGTGAAATGCAATACAGAGCACCCAATTTAAAAATAAATGT
This sequence comes from Idaea aversata, assembly GCA_907269075.1. Taxonomy (NCBI): domain Eukaryota; kingdom Metazoa; phylum Arthropoda; class Insecta; order Lepidoptera; family Geometridae; genus Idaea; species Idaea aversata. The sequence continues at coordinate 7,597,070 of OU026100.1, forward strand.
AAAATAACACTACTCAAAATAAAAAGGACGTAAATAGAGATTTGTCAATTTGTGGCATAAAGCCAATGAAATAAATATGCCATGTACTTAACCCACTTTTGGGATTTTAATTTAACAATTTTTACTAAGTTTATCTTTATGTTAATTTTATGTTTTTTATTAGTGTTTACTTAGAGCTTCAAATTATATTCTTGTTCATGGTTTTTGACGTGATAAAGTGTTATAAATTGATGAAAACCGTATGTACTCACAAAAAGTGACACGTTCTGTTGACATAATAAGTAACCTCAGCAACGTAAACCGACTTTACAGACAAATGTTTTATTTTATTACATTGGTTTCCTTTCTTAGAAATTCTTAACTTTTTCTTGACAAACCGATTGCTATTTGAATAACAGCATCATTTAGTATTCATAAAGCGAATATGCCGCAGCAACGGGACCAGCTAAAGCATGAAGAACAAGTATCAAGTTCAGTCCTTCGTTCTACAGTCCTACGACAGCTGCGGTGCGCTACGGCGACGGCACGCACCCGCCGCGCCGTGCCGTATTCATACGCTAATGCGCCGCGTTTTAATTACGGCTGATAAATCTGCGCGCGCGCGTGTCGCTCCGCTCGTGTGGACACCACCTTATTATATTATACCCCGCGGTTTTACTCGTGGTAGTTTGTAGTGTCGATCAAAAAATCGGGGTAAATAGCAATACCATAATAGCGCATTATTGTCGCTAACAACGCAGAATACATAATAGTTACTATTTACTACAAACTTAATCACACGTTTTACCCCTTTTACCCCTTAAGTGGTCGAATTTCCAAAAATCTTTTCTAAAGAACCCCCTATATTCACACTGTAGCTCTGAACATGGAGTTATTTGGGGGATAATGCCACGAAAATTCCCACCATCTCCCATTTGGGGGATAGCACTTCAAGGGTCTTCAAACTCATAGGTCTTTTAGTTTTTTATATTTTTTTTATTATATTGATGTAATATTATATGGTTCATGAAATATTACTACAATTTTCTACAACATACGTGATCTAATTTCAATGAATTTGATGATTGATGAACATGAATTTGGTCGGTTTACTGAAAATTTTTTTTCTTAAAATCTTCGATTTTGGTTATTTTTCATATTTTCTTTTTCGTTCATAAATATACAGTGGCTTGTAACAAAATAAAAAAAATACTACTTTCTACTTTGAAATTTAGATTTCTTTTTTTTTACTACATATGATTTGATATAATTATTCCAGGGATTTAAGCTTACATGTGTTTTTTCCTTCTGCACACGTCTCTTGAAAATGATGCTTGTACCGGCAATTAAATACTGAGCTGAATTAAATAAGAGCGGTGTTGGCTTAGTGGTAGATACCTCGACTTTCATTCTGAAGGTCGTGGGTTCGAATCCAGGCCGGCCGTGCACCAATGTATTTTTCTTAAGAAAAATTTATGTGCGCTAATTGACATTGCTCTTACGGTGAAGGAAAACATCGTGATGAAACCCGCGGCTTAGTTGGCTCCAGAAGTATTGACAAGTTCTCTCCTCTGGACATGGTCGACTAAGCTGAGAGGGTAGTAGGTGCTGGGCAAGCCTACTCCATCTTCACGCAAAAAGGACCCAATTAAAAAGGGTCTAATCGCGGAAAACAGCCTGTTTACAAGTACAATTACAAGTACAAATACTGAGCTCCATTAAAATAGAAATGTACTTATACTCTATTTGTAAATCTTAGATCAAAAATGTAAACAATGGTGTTATCAGAGTAAAAAATACATCAAGCTTTGGTAGTTTTTTTTAGGGTAGTGGAAATTAGGTAAACAAACAACTATGACCTCAATTTCTAAAAATACGATTGCAAATAAAATCAATATGACGTATGATTGTTTATTTTATATAAAATAATTTTTTTAACAAAGTTATTACAATATTCAATTTTGAATGGTAGTTTTTTTTACACACTGGCAACAATTACAGCGGCATTCAACCTTTACGAAATGGCGTTTCTGTCAATATTTGACATTTCTTTGTTTACATTTTTGATCTAAGTTTTACAAATAGAGTATAGTAAATATCCAGTTTTAATATTATAATAAAGGAAAATCATTTATTTTTTATTTTTCACCAATCAGTTTTAATTAACTTTACTTAAAATAAATATATATATAATAAAATAAATCTAGCCCCAAGCTAAGTAACTATAGATTTTTATTATGGTTGCTAGACAACGGATATACTAAGTGAAGTATATAACCTTTTCTTTTGTAAATATCACTACATAGTATAAGACAAAGTCGCTTTCACTGTCCCTGTATCCCTATGTATGCTTAAATCTTTAAAACTACGCAACGGATTTTGATGCGGTTTTTTTAATAGATAGAGTGATTCAAGAGGAAGTTTTACATGTATAATACATACATAATATAGCCGTGCGAAGCCGGGGCGGGTCGCTAGTATACTTATAATACATAGAAACAACCAGACCACAGACAAATATCTAAGCATAAATACTTGTCTGAGGCGGGAGTCGAACCCGCAACCTTGTGTTGGCAGTCCAGCATGGTGACCGTTGTTGTTAAAGTTAACATCAAACAATTTCTATCACTCATAAAAATTCAATATTGTGTAGTTAGTTGAGTATAATTGAAACTAATTTCTAAACGAATATTTTGTAAGGGGTCCATTGCCTGTTTTCCAATCACGCGAATTAGTTGGACATAATTTGTAGTAGCGTAGGGTGGAATCAAAGGTGGTATTTAGGGTGGCTTGCGTTTTGCGGAACTGAGAATTATAGTCACACGTGTGCTTATAGCTTGTAACCAACATTACAGCTTGTAAAGCTTATTAGCTGGTTTTGTTTGACATACATTAAATTTGGCTTTATAAAAAAAAAATGTCATTCGTAAAATTAGACTTTTTAATAAAAATTATTTGGCATAAATTTAGGCTTTTTAATAAAAATAGTTTCAAAGACGGTGCTCTAAAATGCCAATAAATGACATTGTTCAAATTAGGTACATTGCAATATAATTCCGATTGCATTTTACGAGAATTGGCCTTCAGAAGAGAGTGAACAAAAAAAAACTAACCCAGAAAGATGTCAGTAAAAAGATAATTTAATTAAAAATGCATCTTCTTTGCAAATACCTACTGAAAAAAGGAAAAGAGATCTTTTTTCTTATGAGATACAATAGGTGTCTAAAAGTATATTTCTTATGTAAACTATCAAAATATTCTTAATATTTTCAAAATAAATCACTATGTTTGCTAAAGGGGACGGTAAAAGAACGCTATTTCCGCCGGCAAGTGTAAACACTGCTTTACTTTGTCTTAGGTTGTCACAGTGTAAAGTGACTACAATTTTCATGAAATAAAATAATAAATAAAATACATATTGCAGGGCATTCCACACATCTCCATCTAGCCCCAAGCTATGTAACCTTGTGTTATGGGTGCTAGACAATGGTTATTATAATTAATATACTTTTTTTTTGTAAATATATACTTATTTATAATACATAACCAGACCGCAGACAAATATCTACGCATAAATACTTATCTGAGGCGGGAATCGAACCCGCAACCCTGTGTTTGGCAGTCCGGCATGGTGACCATTGTGCCAACTGTGTCGTCGAATATCGAATAATATAGTCGAATAGAATTTTTCAGATGTACAGTCACATTACCAATTAACTGAACCCCACGTGACCCAGAGCTCACTCGCAAATCGGTAAGGTTGTGAAGTGATGTTACCTGATTCTGTTTTTTTTAACAATATAAGTACTATACAATACAATAAACAATATAAAAAAATAACAAAATAGGTAAATACTATATTTTTTACAGATATGCGAATGAGCTTTGGGTCACGTGGGGTTCAGCTAATTAGTAATGTGACTGTACGTTAAAATTAAAATAAGAATGTAATTTAAAATTGTTTAGCATCGATCAATAAAAAAGGTACTTTTCATAGTTACTTACTTTTGGGAAAAAATAGCATTTGCAAACAACAATCACAAATAATGACGTCACATCCGTAATTTGATTTGTGCAAGTGCCTCCCATACACTTCTGACCGTTTTAAAAAAAATTTACATTTCAAAATTAAACCAGCAAAGACTACCTACCTAATAACTAACAATCAAGTATTAATAAATCGAAAAAAAAGGAAAGTTAGAAAGGAAGGTTTTCCATTTGTAATTTAATTTAATTTGTGCCTTTTTTAATTTCATTTTGTATTTTATTGCATTTTTATAAATAAATCATAAATTTTTAAACAGAAAATTATTAAAATGACACAAAGCATGGACACTGTAACTATAAGTCGCAAGGGACGCAAGTCTATTACGAGAACCTCTCACGGTCAGCGGTCTAACTTCTATCTTATCTCCTACAATCTCAACTTTAATGTAAGAAAATAAAATTGATAGAATAATAATCCATTCTTTATCGATGTCCATTTTGTTCTTGACATGTTGTTTTAAAAAGCTCTTTGATCTGTTTCGGCGAATGTGGATTTAGTATTTGCGTTCTAAAATATAAAATCTAAGATAAAAATAGGTTTAAGATTATCTAGGTACGTACCTATTTTAGATACGTTTGATGACAATCCTCTGATTGCCACAAAGAGACAAAGATGTCGTCAGTGTCACGTTCCCATTGTGTGACGTCATTGTCACGTTCTGGTGACGTCATGTCAACAATGAATTACTGATTTATATAATAAAGTACTTAATTTTGTTCTACTAAGTATACCAGTGTTTTTACTTATCGTCGTTTTCAATCGTTAGAGCAAAGTCAAATAGCGCACATATTTTTTTCCTAAGAATCCATTGGTGCACGGCCATCCCGGCAGGATTCGAACCTACGACCTTCGTAATGAAAATAGAGGTATCTACCGCTAGGCCAACACCGTTCCTAAGTAGGTACCTACTTAGTAAAGGTTCAAGTAACTTTACTAAATTATGAAAAATAAAAGCCAATCAGGACATAAATAAATATTGCAGGACATTCCACACATCGCCAACTAGCCTCAAGTTAAGTAACTAGACTTGTGTGGGTGCTTGACAGCGGATATACTACTTATACTATATACTTATAATACATAGAAACGACCCCAAGGCCAATTCTCGTAAATAACATTGTTCAAATTACATTTCAATATCATTTCGATCACAAATAATACCCTCAAAGTAGCTCAAAAGACCCTCAAAGTTAGATTTTTGTAAAAAAAAAACTGACTTTGAAGGTATCTTTTGCAATCGAAATGCAATCGGGATGATATTTAAATGTAATTAAAACAATATTATTTACGAGAATAGGCCTTCAGACCGCAGACAAATATCTAAGCTAAATACTTGTCTGAGTCGGGAATTGAACCCGCATCTCTGTGTTTGGCAGTCCGGCATGGTGACTATTGTGCCAACTGGGTCGTCTTGGGTGCAATAAATAAACCTTATCTGTAATAACGATTGCCTTAACCTTGAGTTCATGGGATAGTTAATAATTTAATAGCAAAGTGATTTTGTAAATAGGTAACTAAGTATATATTGTGCATTGTTATTAATTGCATGAAAATATTGAACACGGAGCTCTGAGGCAATTAGGTACAATCCACGGTCAAAAGTCTCTGCCCAACGTAACGTTTACAATTCTGTGCAGCACTATTTGAACATTATAACAACGTAACCTGTATAACGAACCCACGTCGGTTGGTGTAGCTTGTGGCGGCTTATACCACTCGGCCAACTAAATACATAGCTAACATGTTGAAAATAATAATCACACTGAGTATGTACTTTTAATTCAAGTATTTATTTTGTGTGTAACGTCTATTAGAAGAGTCATAACTCCAATACTTGTTGATAGTATTATTGTAGCAAACTGATCATTTACTTATGACCCATACTGTACAACAATTACCAAGTTTGAGTGAAGTCATTCGTGTAGTGTAAGAACCTAATAGATTATTGTTATTTATATCACGAATTCACGAGAATTTACAGTACCTGTACCTAGGTCATCATCATCATCATCCGAGCGATGTTCCCGGTTGCATCCCTCTCGGGAGCCCGGGGTCCGCTTTCCTACTTTTACGTCTCCACTTCGCACGATCTTCGGGATCCTGGGTTGTAAGGCCATTTGCACGCATATCACCCTTTACGACGTCAAGCCAGCACTTCTTGGGTCTAACCAGTCTGCCACGACCCGGCGGAGGCGCCATGGCAAGACATTTGTTCCCCACGTAACTAGCCGGTTTTCGCAAGACGTGGCCGTACCAGCGTAAGCGACACTCTTGCAATTTATCTGCAATGTCTCGGACATGAAGGCTGCCCCGGATGCGGGAGTTCCTGACGCGATCCTTTCGCGTCACTCCACACATCCAGCGCAACATCTTCATCTCCGTGACACGCAGCTCCTGCTTATGTCGCTCAAGCATCGGCCACGCCTCACTACCATGCAAGAGGACAGGTCTAATGATGGTTTTATAGACCTGTCCTTTTAGTTTAACCGGCATTTTGGGGTCGCAAATGACACCAGTCACCTCACGCCACTTGGCCCAAGCCGCTGAAACGCGTGAAGCATGGATCCCAAATACTTAAACTGGTCTGTTCGCTCGACCATATGACCGTCTACGCAGACAGGTGTGGGATCTGTGGTATTGCAAGCCAAGTACTCTGTCTTCGCCACATTCAGTTGCAAGTACCTGTACCTAGGTATAAAATCTTATTCACTAACTAAAGATGTGGCTTAGTATCTTGAAACTGTAAAAAAAATAAACCCAGTAATGGGGAATGGGACCGGACCGTCCAATACATAAAAAATGGAAAGTAGGAAAAATGAATAAAATAACCCTAATTAATCTGACTCACCTACCGCATATCCATCTATTATAAAAAAAACTAGCGACCCGCCCCGGCTTCGCACGGCTACATTATGCATGTATTATACATATAAACCTTCCTCTTGAATCACTCTATCCATTTAAAAAAACCGCATCATAATCCGTTGCGTAGTTTTAAAGATCTAAGCATATAAAAGAAAATAGGGACATAGGGACGGCGAAAAGTGACTTTATTTTATACTAAGTAGTGATATATCCAGAGTTTGGGAAAATATCTGCTTCCAATAATACTTTTGCCGCAAGTTGAAAGTCCTTTAAAACAGTATATTAGGAAAACATCACAATCACAATAAGTGAAATTACTTTATTCATACGCAATTCATTTTGTAATGTTCTTAGGTTAACTCACACTTAACTTAAATGATTATTATATATATTTAACTAGCGACCCGTCCCGGCTCCGCACGGCTATATTGTGCATGTATTATAAACATATAAACCTTCCTCTTGAATCCCTCTATCTATTAAAAAAAACCGCATCAAAATCCGTTGCGTAGTTTTGAAGATTTAAGCATACATAGGGATATAGGGACAGAGAAAGCGCCTTTGTTTTATAGGTACTATGTAGTGATGTTATTAGGAAATGGTGTTTACAATAAAGTTTTTATCTTTAATTAACATTGTTTTTATTCCACAATGTGTATAAACGATGTCTACGAATATGTAACTCTACTTATACTTTTATCAACAACTTCTTACATGAACTTACTCATGTGGAAATTTCAGTTTTCCGCGCTGAAGCTTCTAACATGGCTGCTCTAGTGAAAATTATTAAAAAACATGCTATGAAAATATATAAGAAATGGGGAACCTGATACTACATTTTGCTTTCAAGTGAGTTTAAACTAAAAAGTAATATCTGTAAATCAAAGTGCTTGATTGAATGATATAACAACGCACATATAAAGCCAACTAGCGACCCGCTCCGGCTTCGCACGGCTATATTATGCATGTTTTATACATATAAACCTTCCTCTTGAATTACTCTATCTATTAAAAGAAACCGCAACAAAATCCGTTGCGTAGTTTTAAAGATCTAAGCATACAAAGGGACATAGGGTCATCGGGACAGGGACGGCGAAAAGTGACTTTATTTTATACTATGTAGTGAAGTGATGAGAAAGGTTTTTAGAAAAAACCTCTATAATTTTCATTTATATATGCCTATTCAATGAAAATTAAACTAACGAAGGTAAAAATATATTAAGAAAATGTACAGTAAGTGCGGCTTTACCACAAAAAATACTAAACACAAAAACCTTTTTTATTTTTCCTCCTTTTCTCCTTAAAACTTTTCCTAATCGACCATTGTTATTAATTAAAATATACTGTAAGTACTTGAAGAATATTTTAAAGCAACTTCCTAGTGTCTTGTTTATTGGTTCCGCATAATTGAGTCAATTATGGAATCTCCGACTATGCCCGGCTCCGTCCACACTCCAGAAGGCGGTGTTTGTAATTACATCCGCTTTTAACTTATTATCACCTCTCGTAGACAAGTGAGGGGAAATTTATAGAGGTTATCGATAATCTCAAGTTCGTTGAATGTTTTTATCGACAGATTTCAAGATGGATGCTAAGTCATGCCAAATCAAAACTTCCTTTACTTGGGTAGTAAAATTTTATTTATTTACAAATCAAAATTTATAATTATTACTAGTGACCCACCCCGGCTTTGCACGGCTATATTGCACGGCTACACGGCATGTATTATACATATAAACCTTCCTCTTGAATCACTCTATCTATTAAAAAACCTCATCAAAATCCGTTACGTAGTTATAAAGATTTAAGCATACAAAGGGATATAGGGACATAAGGACAGAGAAAGCGACTTTGTTTTATACTATGTAGTGATGATAGTGATTAATAGTTCACCGACTTGTGAAGGTTGTCGGTCAATTTAAGGTCGCTGCATACGTAACGAGAAAATCCTCGGACGGGGCGGAGACGTGACGTGTATCGTTCATAAAGTGTTCATGGTCTTTAAACATACGTAACGTGATTTTTGTCGTACCTTACGGGACGTGACAATTTTTTGACATCGTTTCATATAAAAACATTAGGTCCCGTCCGGCACGAGAAAATCCCGTTACGTATGCAGCGACCTTTAGAGTATTATTCTCTATTTTGTGAAATAGTTCGGCTGATGCAGACGCTATTCACGTTCACTCCCGGATGTTCGTAACCAAGAATTTTTCCTCCAACAGACACGTCTTTTGCACGAGACTTTTCCCAATATAATTAGTTGGTACCTAATATGTACTAGGTATGTAGGCAACTCTTCTTTATTTGTTGGTCTTCAAAAGTTCATATTAATTCTGCTTTAGGTACTCGTCATTCGTTACTTTTTGAGTCCAGCTAATAGCAAGAATCTATGCTCTACATATTGAACGCTTCTACACGTAAAAAGTTAAAGTTTACTAACTTTATTCTATTCGAAGCTATCCGATATAACAATTATAAAACATCCCCAGTTAAATAATTCTAGTTAAAAAAAATCTTTTAATTTGTATCGATATATCCATCGCAGAAATTGTAATCTCTACCCAACTTTCATCACAGTCGAACCCTTAATAAAAATATTAGCCGGCAACGAGCTTCAAAGAAACGAAATTAATTTAATTATCTTCACCTTTTAATAAACTGAGACTTCATAATATCAAAATAACAATTTGATTGTTTAGATTTTATGAGTTTAGAAGTTATTTGTTTCTTCAATTATTTTATTATTGACTAGCGACCCACCCCGGCTTCGCACGGCTATATTATGCATGTATTATACATATAAACCTTCCTCTTGAATCATTCTATCTAAAAAAAAACCGCATCAAAATCCGTTGTGTATAGTAGTTTCAGACATTTTGTAATGAGTCTGACCCAGTTAGCACAATGGTCACAGTGACCGTGACCGGACTGCCAAACACTGGGTTGCGGGTTCGATTCCCGCCTCAGACAAGTATTTATGCTTAGATATTTGTCTGTGGTCTGGTTGTTTCTATGTATTATAAGTATATATTTACAAAAGATAAGTATATAAGTAGTATATCCGTTGTCTAGAACCAATAACACAAGTCTAGTTACTTAGCTTGGGGCTAGATGGCGATGTGTGGAATGTCCTGCAATATCAACAACACAACGTGTTTTACAAAGGCTTTTTATACGAAAGGGTTGTTCTAGTAGGTACATTTTTTAAATTGAAAAGTCTTTAAGTTTTTTTTTTAATTAAATTATAGTAAGTTTATTAAGGCTGCTTATGTTGCCAAACGCAACGCGCCAGAAATACCCGTCGCTTACAACTAATATTGTTGATTGTAACGAATGTGTTATGTTTTTCTCAAAAGTGCTGAGATGGAATTGTAGGTGAAATTTTTACCGATATTTTGGCGTAATTTCGAGGCGAAAATTCTTTGTTATTTCAAAGCTAGACTAGTTTTAATTCTAAATTTTAGGATAGCTTTAAAACTATAAGAAATTTTAGGCTCAAAATCACACCAAAATGTCGGTAAAAATCTCACCTACAATTCCATCTCAGCACTTTTGAGAAAAACAAAACACATTCGTAACAATCAACAATTTGCACCAACGAAGGCGACCGGTTCTAGTAGTAACTATTTAGTAGGCTGTGTACCAAGGTCGTTGGCGTATGGACCCCCTTAAGTAAAAGGCTATAGCTTAGAACCTAACTATAAACATTATAACCGTTAAAATATCCACGGTAGAACATCAAGGTGACAATGTTCACACACCACCGGAAGCAAAGCAAGCTGCAAAGTGGTACCCACCCCCGATTCAATAACATATAGTAGGTACCTACCTACGCAGAATAAAATGTATCTGTCAATATAACCAAACCACTCGCAGCCGTTAAAAAACTACTTGCTTTAGAATAACAGTCTCTATTCTATGAGAGAGAAGGATTTGTTACTTTTACAGTTCAAAATAATGGATACAAGCTACACCTGCGGTTTCACCCACACATAACCTCCGTGACGAGGTGGTTGAACGCCTGTCTGCGACGCAGAAGTTGCGGATTCGATTCCCATCTCAAACAAGTATTTATTTCTGTTACCTATGATGCCTATGTCATTAAATACTACTTGAAACCTGGTTTTTATCCGACAACACCGAAGTTGTTTTATTAAGTAGACCTATCCAATAGTTACATTAATTAAATTTATAGTTGAATACATTGAGGTTCAAATATTTATCACTATCACATAGTATAAAATAAAGTCACTTTTAGCCGTCCCTATGTCCCTTTGTATGCTTAGATCTTTAAAACTACGCAACGGATTTTGATGCGGTTATTTTTAATAGATAGAGTGATTCAAGAAGAAGGTTTATATGTATAATTCATGCATAATATAGCCGTGCGAAGCCGGAGCGGGTCGCTAGTGATATTATAAATGTGAAAGTTTGTGTGTTTAATACTCCTTCACGAAAAAACTAATAAATCGTTTGCGACATCGACACTCGGTAATGATGAATCCGCGGGGCGCAGTTAGTAACGTAATATTTTAATGTAAAATATTATTTGACAAAACCGCACAGGCAATGCAATTTGATATTATTATAACGATAAATAAATAAATAAATATTGCAAGACATTCCACACATCGTCATCTAGCCCCAGGTAAGTAACAAGACTTGTGTTATGCTAGACAACGGATATACCATTTATATACTTTTCTTTTGTAAATACATACTTATAATACATAGAAACAACGAGACCACAGACAAATATCTAAGTATAAATACGTGTCTAAGGCGGGAATCGAACCCGCAACCCTGTTTTGGCAGTGCCAACTGGTTCGATTGATAGATCTCCGCGATCGGACCACGGTCAATAAACGAAAATTTCACACAATCCTATTTCAATTTATTCACCGATCTTATACACCTATAGGTAGTAACATTCGATGTAAACAAGGAAATGGGGTGTGTGAAACAACGCTGCTCTTCCTCGGGCGAACATTATAGTGTCGAATTACGATGTTAATAATATCATACATTTTGCATTGCATACATTTTCGTTTGCTGCATATCGCTCTGAGGCATACTCTAATAATCTGATACTGTTGAAATAATAGCTTTTTTATATTTTTATACTAGGGACTATATTATATATATTTATACTATATTATGCATTTATTATACATATAAACCTTCCTCTTTAATCACTCTATCTATTAAAAAAAACCGCATCAAAATCCGTTGCGTACTTTAAAGATCTAAGCATACAAAGGGACATAGGGAAATAGGGATGGCGAAAAGTGACTTTATCTTAATATATATAAATCTCGTGTCACAATGTTTGTCCTCAATGGACTCCTAAACCACTTAACCGATTATAATAAAATTCGCACACCATGTGCAGTTCGATCCAACTTGAGAGATAGGATAGCTTAGATCCCGATATTCCCACGGGATCGGGAGTTACGCGGGTGAAACCGCGTAGGGCAGCTAGTTTTATACTATGTAGTGATTATACTACCTTTTGCCCGCGACTTCGTCCGCGTTAAAGTCGATTTACCAAGGAATCACGAAAAGAAAAAAAAACATACGGACATGGTCATGGCAGTTATAAGTTTTATGCAACAAAAATATTTGTTCAAGTGTCATTATCCAGGGAAACAGTTGACTACATTTGTATGGAGAGAGCGCCCGGTACTCTTTCCTCTTCCAGTCGCGAGTGAATAGGTATCTTCTAGGAAGGCGGGTTACATCTTAGGCCACATCGTTACCTACCATCAGGCAGGTGTGATAGTGGTCAAAGGCTGACCTATCATATGTAAAAAAAAATAACAAACACAAGAAATAAGAATTAACGAAATCGGTCTAGCCCTAAAATGGCCCGCAGGTACCTTACCTTTGTTAACTTTTAAAACTGTTGTTTATTAAGTAGGTAACTATTTAGTTAAGAGGATCATGAGTTTTCGATACGCGGCGCGAGTAGGTATTTTCAAAAATGACCCGTATCGTGCGATAGAGAGAGTTTGTTCGGACGTAATTGCCTTCATTTTGCTTTCAAATAATGTTGCGGGCCGTAACGTTTTTACCCCCTTTATCCTTCACAAAATGAAAAAAGTTTGGTCTCATTTAATTCACTGCATCTTATTCTAGGTTTATACGTTATTCTATTTTGGTAATTCAGTTTAGTCTATTAAAAAACAATTGAAACGCTCGATACAGTTTTTAAGTCAAAAATATAGATATTCAGATACTAATAACTTTTATCTTAGGCAATATTTTTTTAAAATAAAAACGTTTAAACCTAGTTTTCCAGATCTAGAAGATTTTCAAAAATTATCAAAATCGGACTTCGTTTATGGGGGGGAAAACGTTACCGCATTTTGTGTGGAAATTTAGAGCCTCACACTGGTCTTAAGTTTAGCATTTATATTTCGCTGACAAATCATGTTAATTAATGTTAACTATAAATTTGAAAGAATTATTATAGATAACTATTAACAAAAATAATAAAATCCTATTATTTAGAAATATTGCTTTTACAGCTGTTAAAATTTCATAATAAAACTTTTATTCTACCACATTCGATTTATAATTGCCGATTAATTTGACCCTAACATCTGCTTTTGATTATGTTCAATAGTGTTAGAAAATGGGGAGGATTAATGCAGTGCTATAAAATGGAAAAGAGTATGATTTCTAAGATCTAACTGTCCACGTAAGCGTAGATTTATAGAACCCTCAAAATAAGTCACGGCTTGAAAACAAAATTAAAATAGGTACTTTTCGAAACTGAGCATCACTTTTGAGCATGTTTTGGCTGCAGTTTTTAGCTGAGGTCGACCCATTTGGGTCAGCACACGACTCCTCATTTATGTTGTTTTTTCTTTGTCATTTTTTGTTTTTGATGTGAAACATCTATAGCCGCACGTAAAACCGATTTCTGGCGTGGCGACGCACAGTGGGGAAAAAGTCGAAAATAATGAGCAAAATTATTTTATGCCTCCAAATGCGTTAAAAACTAATAAGCTTGATTATAATTTAATTCAAATAGGCTTGTGTTATGGTGACTAGACGCGATTAGGCTTGTGTTATGGTGACTGGACACAACTAGGCTTGTGTTACGGTGACTAGACGCAACTAGGCTTGTGTTATGGTGACTAGACGCAACTAGGCTTGTGTTATGGTGACTAGACGCAACTAGACTTGTGTTATTGTGACTAGACGCAACTAGGCTTGTGTTATGGTGACTAGACACAACTAGGCTTGTGTTATGGTGACTAGACCCAACTAGGCTTGTGTTATGGTGACTAGACGCGATTAGGCTTGTGTTATGGTGACTGGACACAACTAGGCTTGTGTTACGGTGACTAGACGCAACTAGGCTTGTGTTATGGTGACTAGACGCAACTAGGCTTGTGTTATGGTGACTAGACGCAACTAGACTTGTGTTATTGTGACTAGACGCAACTAGGCTTGTGTTATGGTGACTAGACACAACTAGGCTTGTGTTATGGTGACTAGACCCAACTAGGCTTGTGTTATGGTGACTAGACGCAACTAGGCTTGTGTTATGGTGACTAGACCCAACTAGGCTTGTGTTATGGTGACTAGACGCAACTAGGCTTGTGTTATGGTGACTAGACACAACTAGGCTTGTGTTATGGTGACTACTGACTAGACACAACTAGGCTTGTGTTATGGCGACTAGATGTAACTTTGCTTGTGTTATGGTGACTCTACACAACTTGGCTTGTGTTATGGTGACTAGAGTGTTTACGGTGTACACACCGTAATCGACTGTGCGATTCTATCACAATCTGTTCTTTTCTGCATATTACTTTTACAAAATAATGTCGATGTTTCACATCTGCCAGGCGTCCCGTGACGGCTCACATTTTTTTATTTAATTAAATAATTCGTCGTTAATTTATATCGTTTGTTTGTACTCAATAAATGCTTTTTCTTTCTTTCTTTCTTTCTTTTCTTTTATTTCTCATTACTTTAGAACAAAAAAAAATATTTTAACTGAACTAATATTATAATTATTTCGAAAGAACGGTTAAAGTAGAAACAACACTGTTGTTGTACACACTCATGGTTTCGTGTCCAAACAGCAAGCAGGCATACACCGAGCGTACCTATATTGACGCATTTATTAAATTACGCCTTCGTGGACACGGTCGGCTTAGGGCAAAAGCTCTTGGTTTTGGCAATGGATCGCACTTGCGGTCATCATGCACCGCATATTATGTGGGAATAACAATACTTTTTAACAATGTTAAGAGGAAAGGGACCGGGCATTATCTCCATACAAACGTAGTCGACTGTTTCCTCCCTGAATACTGACACTAGAGCAAATATTTTTGTTGCTTTTAAAACTTATAACTGCCATGACTATGCCCATGTTTTTTTTTGTTTTTATCTTAATTTCCTTGATAATTACAAAATGAAAAAAAACCAACACATAGGGGCATAGTCATGGCAGTTACTTATAGGTTTTATGCAACAAAGATATTTATGCTAGTATCATTATCCAGGGAGGAAACAGGCGACTACCTTTGTATGGAGAGAGCGCCGCCGGTACCCTTTTACCTCGTCGACAATAGATGAGTGATAAAAGAACTGCTATAGTTTGTTTATAGTTATTTTACCTCAGTTACTTAAAAAGGCACACAAACAAACATAACTTAGAGAAAAAGTAAATTCTCTACTTATGTACTTTGCGTTTGTTTGAATAAATCTTTGTAGGAAGTTACAATTTATAGCGGCATTGTGATGTGCAGAACATTATAAACACATTTTATTTGGTTTTTCACAGTATCCAACTCAATTATTCACGAATAAACGAATGACTACATAAGCAATTGACGTCGCCAATCTGTGCTGTATTCACTTGTGACCACTGTGAAGCAAATTGAAATTTTTTCCCCTTTCACCACTTCTCCGAGTCTAATTGGCATGCGAATACGACCCTTATTTATCAACAGATAAGGTATAGTTTGAGTTTTTTAAAGGGCGCAGTGAATTTGAAGAGTCGTGACCGCCTCAGGCACATCCTAATCTAGTTGTCACCCCGCTATGTAGTTAAAATTGCAAGGCTAATAAATGTTTTGACCCCTTTATGAGATGAATACGCCTCCTGAATGATACAGTCGATAACAGTTTTAGTTTTTAAGCTATTGCATAGCTTTTATCGCGGGCTTTGAGCGCGGCGACCGAATAAAGAAATTCCGTAACGAAAATAAAACCTAACGCCCCCCACTCCGTCTATCATAAAAAATGCTATGCGATAGCTTTACCGCAGCAGTTCCCGAGTGCTACACGTTTTTTTTGTATGAAAATGGGCAGTTTTATAGGTTTTACAACCGCAACAGCATTTGAGAGGATGGCTGTTACAATGAAGTAGGCAAGTAAGGATTCTTTATAACCACTTGTACTGATGTCTATGACTTATGTACAGGCTGTTTTCAGCCACTAAACCTCTTTCGTTGGGTCCTTTTTGCGTGAGAATGGAGTACAGACTTGCCCAGCACGTATACTCTCTCAGATTAGTCGACCATGTCCAGAGGAAAGACGTCTGACTAAAGCCGCGCGTTTTCTCACAATATTTTCCTTCACATTTAGCACACTCAAATTTTTCGCAAGAAAAATCCGTTAGAATTCGAACCCACGACCTTTCGGAATAAAATTCGAGGTATGTACCACTAGACCATCACCACTTCTCTCATCTTCTCTATACATATAAAACGCTTTGTCCTGAACGACTGACTGACTGACTGACGGATCTACGCACAACCTAAACCGCTGATCGTAGAGACCGGAAACTTTGAGGGTGTTTTCTTTGTATGACGTAGGCATCCGATAAGAAAGGATTTTCCGAAATTCTATCTCTTAGAGGGTTAATAAAGGGGGTTAAAGTTTCTATGGGACAATGTGATTGTCCCATAAAAACTTGGTTCAATCTACTTCAAATTTTCGGCTTCTATACGCAGAAGAAGTCGAGGGCAAAGCTAATAACCACTAAAACGAATGTAGACATTCTGAAACAGTAGGTACTTACTTACTTGAAGAACATTTTGTTTATAATAAGTTTTTAAAAAGGATACCGGATAATGACACTTGAGCAAATATTTTTGTTGCATAAAACTTATAACTGCCATCATATTGACATATCTTATCGATCATATTGACCATGACCCTATGCTTTTTTTTATTTGTTTTTAAGGTTTAATTTCTATGATAATTGAAAAAAGAAAAAAGCAAAATATAGGAGCATAGTCATGGCAGTTATAGGTTTTATGGCACGAAAATATTTGTAGTGTCCAGGGAGGAAACAGTCGACTACGTTTGTATGGAGAGAGCGCAGGTACCCAATAATTCTTATTTTATAAAGACATCATCTTTTGAGTGAATTCATATGTTTGCTGTTTTTTAAACTGTATGTACCCGAATGTACAAGGACCCCTTCAGAACTATTCGGATGCGTCAATAATTGAAATTTGTGCCTGGAGGCATTCATGGCAAATAACTTTATTCAGCATTTAGCTTTCAATTTTGAAGTGTTTTGCTTTTAAAAGACGTAGGGGTGACGAAAGTAACTTCTGGTGTCAAACGGGCACAAGTATTTTTAAATTGTGAATTATCAGTTTATCTAAAAGTAAATAAAAGTTGTTAAGTGTATAAATTACTTCATGTTTTTATTCATTTTATAAACAGAAGGCCAATTCTCGTAATTAACATTGTTCAAATTACATTTCAATATCATTTCGATTGCATTTCGATCACAAATAATACCCTCAAAGTAGCTCAAAATAACCTCAAAGTTCGCTTTTTGTAAAAAATAAACTGACTATAAGGGTATCTTTTGCAATCGAAATGCAATCGGAATGTTATTGAAATGTAATTGAAACCATATTATTTACGAGAATTGGCCTTCAGGTCGCAATCGAGTTATAACTATTAGGTATTTTTATAGATTCACCAGTTTTACCGCGATCATGATCGGCGCAACCCGATCCAAACGTGTCGGGTAAATATTAAAGTAACTAGTAGTTATATCGCGTTCACAACCGTGTTTATATAAAACTAGCAGCCCTTCGCGGTTTTACCCGCGCGACTCCCGATCCTGTGGGAATATCGGAATAAAAAGTATTTTATGTTACTCCCAATGAAATAATGTATCCTCGTACCAAGTTTTATCAAAATTGGTCCTGTAGTTTCGTTTTGGTATCAAACCAAAATATAAAAAAACTATATTAGTACTTACCTACATTGTTTAAATTATCGAGTAAAAGATGAGTTTCAGAAGCACAATTTCTGTCTTTCAGATTTTTACCTTACTTTTGTATTTACAAATCTTTCTCTATAGAGTCGTTCGTTTTTAGTATCAAAAGTAGGTAATATAATATCTATCTACCTACGAAGTGTAAAAATATAAATAAATTACAACTAATAGAATCAAAACTAAGTTAGCATTAAGTAGCTGTACTGAAATATTTTACTCTTTATAATATTCATGAACGTCTCCCCCACGTCTGTGAGGACCCTTTCATATTTCTTGTTAAGTAATTCACAGGTTAAGCGGATTTATGAAACCATGCATTAAAGATATTCGTCGATAAAAATGGCTCACTAATATTGGTTTAAAAATGAATATTATTTGACCGGTGCTTTTGACATGTAGTATAACTTTAAAGAAACGAAATTACTTTAATGGCGACCTACTTTTTAGACAGAATGCATTTATGCTAAAATAACTATAGTATCTTTAAAAGTAATATTAATTTCCTGCCAACACAGACTGTTGCATGTTAGATCAATCATTTTTAAACAAGTTAATATAACTCGCAGTCTTATGTGTCAACTTTTTAACACTAGTTGTAAGGAAGAGAAAGCTATATTAAGCTAATATTTAATAGGTACTTTTTATATTACTACTACTTACTTACTTACGCTGGCTCAGCGACCCGAAGTGGATCTTGGCCTCCGACACCAAAAGCCGCCATTGCACCCTATTCTGCACCACTTGTTGCCAATCGGCTGCATTAAGGACTTGCAGGTCTTGTTGAACTTGGTCTATCCAGCGATACCTAGGTCCTACTTTTTGTGTTAGTCTTTTCTTTTTGCAAAGTTTAAGAAGTTATAATTTAGACCTAAAACAAAGTATACCCCGCGCAGCGACTGATGAGCTCTGATGGAAAGTAGAAGGGGTATGCGCAGAACACACTTTTCATATAAATATCGAGTTCTGCGCATACCCCTTCCACTTACCCCAGCGCTCATCATTCGCTGCGCGGGGTATAGTTGGAGAAAAAATCATAATAACAATTATAACAATACTAGCTGCGCCCCGCGTTAGTCCGATCTTTCTCACCGTCTAAACCTTCCCTGGACTACGACAAACATTTCAATACCGAAATCATCTAAATCGGTTCAGCCATTCTCGAGTTTTAGCGAGACTAACGAACAGCAATTGATTTTTATTTATATATAGGTAGATAATATATCGTTTTATTTGAAAAATTATAAGCTGGGTTGAATTTAGGGTGCTAGAAATCTGTACCTAGGTCCTACCCTACTTCAACGTAGTGTAAGAACATGCTACCTTCTATGAATAATATAAGGTATATAATTCTTTTTTTTTTTTTTCAGTTATGGCTTCGCACGGTTTGTGCATATAGCCAGTATCAAGTAATATTTTGCATCAAGTTATGGCCCGATTTACAGAAATCGGGCTCAAAGTGTTTCAAGATGGTCAAGTCGTCAAGTCACAGTTTGTCAAGTCAGGGGTCATAGTAAAGCGGTGGCTACTTTATTATAACCTTGTAGGAGATTTTGGAGGCAACGAGAAAAGTCCATGTTTGACACTGATTTTTACTTTCACTACACTTGTGCACTTTCACGGAACTAAATTAGATAACTTTCCACCAGAATTATACAATTTAACTCGGTTTACAACTAAGTTTCGTGTAAATAAAACTGCAGCACGACATGTTGTTGGCTCGTTCCCGCCAAAACCCCATATAATTCTTTATGAATCCTTTGCTGATTTTGTGACAGAAAAATTATGAAGAATCACTACATAGTATAAAATAAAGTAACTTTTCGCCGTCCCTATTTCCCTTTGTATGCTTAGATCTTTAAAACTACGCAACGGATTTTGATGCGGTTTTTTTAATAGATAGAGTGATTCAAGAGAAAGGTTTATATGTATAATACATGCATAATATAGCCGTGCGAAGCCGGAGCGGGTCGCTAGTATATCACTAACATTACAAAGAATATTGTAAAACGTCGTGATGTCAACAACAAGAGTGTAATTAGAGAGGCGGAGTGATTCCCGACTATTGTGCAAGGGCGCTGCGTCAAATGCAGAAGCGCTCCGGGTTCCGCGGTAATGATTACCGACTTCGAATTCTGTTTTAACAAATTCTTTATTTGTTAACGAAATAGGTAGGGATTTTCAAGGCTTGTTTTTCCTACTTTTCTTGGGAAGAGTCACTCTGCCGATCTACAAGTGTTTTATTTCTAACTAGCTGCGCTCCGCGGTTTCACTCGCGTAAGTCCCGATCCCGTGGAAATATCAAAATTAAAAGTAGCTTATACTTTCTCGATAAATGGACTATCCAACACAAAAATAATTTTTCAATTCGAACCAGTAGTTCCTGAGATTAGCGGGTTCAAACAAAGAAACAAACAAACTCTTTAGCTTTATTATATTAGTATAGATTACGCTGTGGTATAATGGGGGATACTGGAAAGTTTAGGGCTTTTTTATGCTAGTTCGAATCGATCGATAGTGAGTTACAAGAGCAACCGTTGTCTCTGGTTAAAATGATAATATTTTCTTTTTAATTTACCTGGTGAGGTAAGGCAAAACTGTTGACTTAGCCCATAAAGCTTCGTCTTTACAAACATCGTCGATTTTTTAAAAGCTTTTATTTAACTTGCAATGTAAGTATGTATGTATGTTCGGGTGGAATCTTGCAACTTAAGGTGAAAGGATACCTGCGCCCTTTCCATACAAACGTAGTCGACTGTTTCCTGCCTGGATAATGACACTAGCACAAATATTATAATATTTTGTGCTATAAAACCTATAACTGCCATCACTATGAACCTATGCTTAGTAAAATTAAAAAATAAATAAGATCAAAAAATAAGGGCATGGTCATGGCAGTTATAAGTTTTATGCACCAAAAATATTTGCTCTAGTGTCATTATCCAGGGAGAAAACAGTCGACTACGTTTGTAATACTTTGTATGGAGAAAGCCCCCGGTACGGTTATTACTGCTCATGACGTAAAGATGCTGCTGTCATCTGTCGAAGCATCTGGAGCTAGGTTTTTTTAGGGTTCCGTACCTCAAAAGGTAAAAAAGGAACCCTTTTATGATCACTTTCTTGTCCATCTGTCTGTCTATCCGTGTATCCGATTTTCTCAAGAACGCGTGGATCTAGTTTTTAACCCTCGACGCAAAAACGACGAGTTGTTATAAGTTTGACGTGTCTGTGTGTGTCTGTCCGTGACATCGTAGCTCTCGAACGGCTGAACCGATTTAGATTTTTGTTTGAAAGGTGAATTAGACGTGTTCTTATAAATCAGACCAATCAGACCATTTTCTTCCGTCCTCTCCCTCTTATCTTAAATCTTGTTTTCAGTTTCGACATCCTCCATCCCAACCTGTTCGTTCTTCCAAAGCACTTCTTCTTAGCGTTCCTGTCCGATCTTCCACTTTCTATGGAAGCTCTTTCACTGCCAGGGCTGTGGAACTCTGGAATGATTTACCTGCCATCATCAGACAATCGAAATCATTGGCGGTATTTAAAAATAACGTTTATAAATACTATCTGGCTATTGCTGAAAAAGATAAGGTCTTATGAATGGAACGTTACATTAATACATTGTATAGGTTATCTTATGTTGTACTTTAAATAGTATTGTATAGATTTTTTTTTTATTATTTATATATACTATATATTCGCATGTATTTAAATATTTATGTATATATGATATATAGTTATGTAGGTATGTCTGTAAGTAGGCATATTTATATATATTATGTATGTATGTATATATTTATTATTACGTTTTTTGTTTGTTTTTTGCATCCCACTTAATATCCTAAGTTTGGACACCCTACCCTTCACCTTCCTCAACTTCTTGTCCATCCAAAGGTTGCCTGGAAGAGATCGCTTTGAGCGATAAGGCCGCCCTTTGTAACACTTAGACTTAAGCTTTGTTTTTTATTTATTGTAATTTACAAATGGTGTTTGCAATAAAGAATTTATCTATCTATCTATCTATCTACCAATTAGGTGTAAATTCTTCACCTAACAACTGACATAGCAACCAAATGACAAAACATTGCGTATTTTCTGTAAACAAACGAGATCTTCACAGGAATTTGTTTCACAGCGAGTCATTTCAAAACAACGTATATTCTAGTACATTGGATTTTTCAGCGAGACGCGACTGAAGCGTCCCTCAGGATGTGAAGGAGCGCCTTCGAACACCTATCGAGAGTTAAGCCTCTTCTACGTGTTACTGTCACACTGA
Organism: Idaea aversata; assembly: GCA_907269075.1. Taxonomy (NCBI): domain Eukaryota; kingdom Metazoa; phylum Arthropoda; class Insecta; order Lepidoptera; family Geometridae; genus Idaea; species Idaea aversata. The sequence goes on from OU026100.1 coordinate 7,619,510, forward strand.
TTGAATAGACTCGTACCGGTATTGGGAAGTATTCCGAAGATATTATTAATTCTTAGATCTTGATACAATAAATAATTATATATTGTAATAAATCTCGTTATTGTAATAAAATACACGAGTCTATGAAAAAAAAATCTTATAATGTACCTAGCTAGATATCAGGTAAAATTACGAAAAACTCCTTGGCTTTTTCCAATGCGTGCCCAAAAATAAAACGGGACCCTATTAAGTACAAGACTTTATTGTCTGTCTGTCTGTCCGTCCGTCTGTCTATCTGTCACTAGGCTGTATCTCATGAACCGTAATAGCTAGAGAGTTGAATTTACTCACAGATTAGGTATTTCTGTTGCCGCTATAATGACAAATACTAAAACAGAAAAAAATATTTAAGTGGGGCTCCCATGCAACATGGTACGCGGAACCCGTCGTGTGCGAGTCCGACTCGCACTTGGCCGGTTTTTTTTATTGGAAGATGCGTTTTGAAATTTAACTTACTTTTGTAAGTGGTCTTGAACTGTTTGAGGGATTCCTGTGTTCAGCTTAGGACGTCCTGTGCTGTGGCTGAGACGATGATGATGATGATATGGTCGTATAGATTTTATACAAATGTTGCACAGAAAATGTGTGTTTATTGCAAACACCATTTTTAAATTACATAAAATATTAAAAAAAAAAAACAAAGCTTAAGTCTAAGTGATGTTCATTTTGGACAGATTTCCAAAACTTAGCCAAATCGGAACCCTTGTTTTAAGAGAATTTTAACGCAAGAGATAGGTAATAAACATTTAGTTCCTAGAATAAATGTTTTAGGTCGTTTAAAACCAGAATAAGTATTCCAAGAGAACGAAGCTTCCGAAAGAGATTTAAGTCTTTTATAAAAGGAAGGCATAACGTACAATCTTTATATTGCAGAATTTTAGGTGCTGTTACAAGTACTTTTGAAAATGTGGACTAAGGTTGCATGTCATCTGTTCTAGGAATCGTTGAGATAATCCTTAACGTTGAGAAAAGTTACAGAAAATACTATGTATTCCCGAAACAATGAGAAAAATACTTATTTTAATGTTTCTGTCAAAGAAATTCAAGAAAGCAAATCTGAGGCACAGACAACGGATGAACATTAAAAAATCATAACAGCAAAATCTGTACATCACACAAATACTGAGACCATTTCAACCCTACTAAAATGTTTTAATGTAAACAGGGAAAGAATGAATCTCCCTTGATAGTTATTTGATATGATTTATTCATACAAACACAACAGCGCACGTCAAATTGATGTTATTTAATAGAAAATACTTTACGAAATCTATTTATAAAGCCATTATGGAAGCGTTTTTATTTTAAAGCTGTTGGCGCTTGTTATGCAAATGTGATGGGGAACCGCGACGATGTTTATCCAGCTAACTATAATATTCTATGCTCGGTAGACTTTGAACGAAGTTGAAGGAAATGCTACGAAATTTTATAAGGCAGACTCGACGCAGATTAGCTCATGTAGGTAGGGATATAGTTTATTTAAGTAGGGATACAAATCTGACTCTATACAAAACTGATTATAAGAAATTCAGAAATTATATATTACTAGTAGCGCTTCGCGGTTTCACCCGCATAACTCTCGATCCCGTGAGAATTTCGGGATAAAAATAGCCTGTTACTTCCAATAAATCAATGTATCCACATACAAAATTTCATCAAAATCGGTCCAGTAGTTTCAAAGCCTATTCGTTACCAATAAAAAAACAAAAAAACTTTCCTCTTTATAATATTAGTATAGACTGACGACCCACCCCGGCTTCTCACGGGTAGTAGAGGAAAATCCGTTGAGTAGTTTTCAGTTTTAATGAAGCTCTCAGACTACTACTGTACGATGCACATAAACCTTCCTCATGAATCACTCCATAGTTGAAAACCGTATGAAAGCCCGTTCACTAATTTTTGAGTTGATCGCGTTCAGAAGATAAACACACAGTTTTACTACTTTGTTGTTACATGCTTTTATTTAGCTTTTTACATGTCCCGATGTTTGTCATCAAATCTTGCAAATTAAAGATCCACTTCCCGGTTACCGATTGAGCTGAAATTTTGCATACATTTATATTATGTGAAAAACACGTAACAATGCAATATCGTGTTTTATAATAAGTGTAGAAGAATTGTATACCTACTCACAGATTTGGCGATACGTATTACCTAATGAAAAATAGTGCTCTATGTATTTGACTTCAACTATTTGGGCATGCCATGGACAAGTGGTATTCTTATACATAGGTATAAATAAAAATGAATCTCCGAAATGTAGGTATGTCGGCGCATAACTTCACTTTTTTTTTTACAAAAAAAAATTCTACAAAAAAATTTTGTTCGGTGACAGACAGACAGAGAGACGGACAACGAACAGCGAAGTCTTAGTAATGGGTCCCGTTTTTACCATTTGCGTGCAGAACCCTATAACAACACGGGTGAAACCGCGTCGCGCTGGCAGTTCTAAATCTATACTTATTAATATTATAAAGCTGAAGAGTTTGTTTGTTTATTGGAACGCTAATCTCAGGAACTACTAGTTCGAATTGAAAAAATATTTTTGTTTTGGATAGTCCATTTCTCGAGGAAGGCTATAGGCTATTTTATATTTCGATATTCACACGGGATCGGGAGTTACGTGGGTGAAACCGCGGAGCGCTGCTAGTTAAGTTATTTACGTCGTGTTCATGTCGATAACGATCCTCACTATTTAAACTCCCTCAATAAAAGACCGAACCTTTTAAACTTCGTACTTTGACCAAACAAAATGTGACAGAGGTTTTCTGATAAAATATTCACAAACCGCCCAGTAATCTCCGAGTGGAGGATTGTACCAAATCCGCCCCGCCCCATTACCGCAAGCGGCTTATTTCTGTGTACTTTAATTTATACATACACAAGGTACATACCGATTCATAAGTATATCTAATATTAAGTTTTTCCTGTCGGTTTTTCCATCTAATATAGATAATTTATACAGCGCTAGCAACTTTAATCCATGCTCTATTCAGGACGCTGGAGTAGGATTGCCCAGAACCTAACCTCAGCCTTGCTTCCATGTCCAGAGGATAGAACTCGTCAAAAATCGAAAAAATAAAAGTATAAATACAGATATTAACTATTTAAAAAGGTTTATCACTTAGTTCAATCAAATTCTATAGATTTTTCAAAATCTATACGGCCCTGAAAATATAGGTTACTAGATTCGCCCCGCGGTTTTACCCGCGTTAGTGTCTGTTAAAAATAATAGGTACCTACTGATTTCCTACAAACACAGAATTCATAAGGTCTTTTCCATTTAGAGGTTGAATTTAAAATATTGCTTTCATAATGCTCGCCTACGACTTATTATCGACACTCATGAAACGGATTGTTTGGAGACCATCAACTGCCCGGTGCCGGTGGATTGACGACATTATGGCGGTCGCGGGTAGTCGGTGAATGGAGGCGGCTCCAGTGTGGCGTAGTCGTATGGGGGAGGCCTATGTCCAGCAGTGGACGTGTATGGGCTGATATGATGATGATGAGTGCTCACCTACGACTTGTATCACTATCACTAAATAGTATTAAACAAAGTCGCCTTCTCTGTCCCTATATCCCTTTGTATGCTTAAATCTTTAAAACTGCGCAACGGATTTTGATGCGGTTTTTTTTAATAGATAGAGTGATTCAAGAGGAAGGTTTATATGTATTATATGTATAATGCCGACCCGCCCCGGCTTCGCACGGCTATATTATACATGTATTATACATATAAACCTTCCTCTTGAATCACTCTATCTATTAAAAAAACCCCATCAAAATCCGTTGCGTAGTTTTAAAGATTTAAGCAGTCAAAGGGAAATAGGGACAGAAAAAGCGACTTTGTTTTATACTATGTAGTGATTATTAAAAGGAATCTATGCGAAGTTTCAGACTTGTAGCTCTTGTATTGCACAGATATTTTGATGAGTATTTTTCTCTTTTATATATATGAGCAAGGAATAAAAATCGGATGGGTGAAGTAAAAATAATGAGTAGGTTGAGACGTCATCGGTTAAATACGGCATAACCCATTATGCATCATTATTGATTCTATCCTCCAATATCTACATGTTATAATTTATTATTATGGAACCATAGTGGGAGGATCAGTCCTAGCTCCATGGGGAGGATGGAGTACGCAGAATAGGTATACCCGTTCTGAGTGCCACATGCATATTTGATGCGTGCTTAATGCCCAGGGGCTCTATGTTTAAATCGCTCGTGTGACATATTATCTTATACTCGATTTCCAAATCGCATGACACCAATTTTCTGTATTTATGAATCGTTCGTCGTCGAAATTTGAAATGTCAATTTTTATTCGTTTTACGCAGAAAATTGAAAACCGGTTATTACCGACGAATATCCGAAATAATCCCAATAGATATAAATATTTTTCAAAGATCGTTTCCGAACGTTTGACTACGATTGTTTGACGTCTATTCTACCACGAGTGGTGAGACCACTCGTAACGATCGAGCGATTCAAATATAGCGAATTTCTGATGTCGAACGAATATCAATAGAAATCGAGCGCTCGACGCGGGGCGAACGATTCCAAAGTAGGACTTCTGGACTCGTCGCTATAAGCGGATTGTGGGCTACCGTAAATGGCGCCACTTTCTTTGTTACTACTCCGCTAATACTAAATGTGGTTGCGGAGTTATGTTCTAAAAGTGGTTGATTGAATCCGGCGTTACTTTTCGGAACTCCATAATATCTGTAATGGAAGTATTAATATTTAGTTTTTAGTTCCGAGCCTAGTGCCAAAACACAAAATGCAATGAGCACCGCCAATGCAATGAGTATACTAATACTAACTTTTGCTTGTCCTCATTGCATGCCTCTTCAAGTGGGCGGGAGGGCGGTGCTTATTGCATTTTGTGTTTTGGCACTAGGCTCGGAACTAAAAACTAAATATTAATACTTCCATTACAGATTCTAAAAGTGCTTTGATGTTTTGATGACTAAACTTTTAATAAATAGTAATTGAATCTTTGATTGCTACGATATGGGCATTAGCCTAGTGTAAGTATCATATACAAGTTTGATTTATTATTATTTACTTACCTAAGATTCCTTTAAAGACGACCTTCATCGAGATGTTTGATGGATGTAAAGTATTTTATATCAAACTAGCGACCCGCCCCGGCTTCGCACGGCTATATTATGCATGTATTATACATATAAACCTTCCTCTTGAATCACTCTATATATTAATAAAACCGCAACAATATCCGTTGCGTAGTTTTAAAGATTTAAGCATACAAAGGGATATAGGGACAGAGAAAGCGACTTTGTTTTATACTATGTAGTGATTTGATAGGTCAATAAATATATTGCAAAATGGTGCTACGTAAAAAATGTCCTGCAATATTTGATTATCTACTTTCTTTTTGAATTTGATAGTTAGGTACATAATTTTGTTAATTTTTAATATCTGTAAGTTATTTTATTTAAATTTATAACTGAACTGTAAATCAATCTTTACCAATAAAGACCCTTGAAACCTTTGTTAAATGTATCCAAAAGATTTTTGCTATAATTTCGACCGACTCATAAAAAGTAGAAACTGAAGACCTAACATTGATTAGCGTAATAAGTGTCCTGCACTAATACATTACCAACGTGCTATATTGTCAAATCTATTTAAAATATTTTTGCTATAATTTCGACTGACTCATAAAAAGTAGAAACTTAAGACCTAACAGTGATTAGCGTAATAAGTGTCCTGCACTAATACATTACCAACGTGCTATATTGTCAAATCTATTTAAAATATTTTTGCTATAATTTCGACTGACTCATAAAAAGTAGAAACTGAAGACCTAACAGTGATTAGCGTAATAAGTGTCCTGCACTAATACATTACCAACGTGCTATATTGTCAAATCTATTTAAAATATTTTTGCTATAATTTCGACTGACTCATAAAAAGTAGAAACTGAAGACCTAACAGTGATTAGCGTAATAAGTGTCCTGCACTAATACATTACCAACGTGCTATATTGTCAAATCTATTTAAAATATTTTTGCTATAATTTCGACTGACTCATAAAAAGTAGAAACTGAAGACCTAACAGTGATTAGCGTAATAAGTGTCCTGCACTAATACATTACCAACGTGCTATATTGTCAAATCTATTTAAAAGATTTTTGCTATAATTTCGACTGACTCATAAAAAGTAGAAACTGAAGACCTAACAGTGATTAGCGTAATAAGTGTCCTGCACTAATACCATTACCAACGTGCTATATTGTCAAATCTATTTAAAAGATTTTTGCTATAATTTCGACCGACTCATAAAAAGTAGAAACTGAAGACCTAACAGTGATTAGCGTAATAAGTGTCCTGCACTAATACATTACCAACGTGCTATATTGTCAAATCTATTTAAAAGAGTTTTGCTATAATTTCGACTGACTCATAAAAAGTAGAAACTGAAGACCTAACAGTGATTAGCGTAATAAGTGTCCTGCACTAATACATTACCAACGTGCTATATTGTCAAATCTATTAAAAAGATTTTTGCTATAATTTCGATTTGCATAGCTTTTAGCTTTGAGCACGGCGACCGAATCAAGAAATTCAAGAAACTCCGCCTATATAATATGTAACTAGGCCGAGCGTTCGCTTAACGTGTATGTATATGGTACGACTGTACGAAACTCGCACGATGCAATAGCTTTACCGCGGCAGCCCCGAGTGCCACACGTTTTGCTATAATTTCGACAATTAACTCATTTAATGTAGGAATTGAGTTGATTAGCGAAAAAAGTGAAATCTATCCAAAATAGTTTTACTATAATTTCGATTAACTCTTATAAAATAGAAATTAAGTACCTACTGATGAGCGTAAAAAGTGTCTTACAATATTAAATTCTCCACTTTCTATTGCCGAATCTATTGAAAAGAGTTTTGCTATAGGTACCTACATACCTAATTTCTATCAACTAAAAAAACGTAGGAATCGAGTACCTATAATTATTTCCCAGTTTCCCAAACAAATCTGCAGTGAAATTGTTCGGAAAGCATGTAAAATTAGCCGAGGCGTTCACGTTCTCCGAAGAATGTCTCACTTTATTAGATTCCATAAGCTCTATTCATCTTTTTTCGCCCTCTGTAAGGGTACTTTTGAAACGGCATCAGTAGGTAGGTACACATTAGTGAATAATCGGATCGAATCATTCGATCTTGCGTATTACGCGCGGTCGGGCCTTGTGATCTACTCTGTAATAATAGACTGCCAGATTATATACGACTACGCACGGAGTGATGCTCAAACTTTTATTTAAGGCAGCCTGTACACAGGAGCGGAGCGGAGAAGATTCTACCAAAATAATTGCTTAAGAACTCCGCAAGCAGAGTTTTTAAGGATTTTGATTTGTGAAAACGCCACTCCGCTACCTCCCTCGCTCCGCTTCTATGGATGGCCTTATACCTGCCACTGCTAACAAACCTATTTTAGCGACCAAGCAGTGCAAATTATGCTCTTTTATTTGATACCCCATTCGAACATATTTGCCTATATTCGGCTGTTCATCTTAACATTCATCCACCCATTTCAAACGGCTAAACCGTTTTCAAACCTATAATTTTTCTGTCTGCCTCGTTGACGGGGCAGAGCTAGCGGGGCCGATGGGTGTAAGTCGCTAAGAACACTCTCGATTAAGACAACTTTTAAGAAAAAAGTATATGAAAGTCGGTTCATCCGTTTGCTACTAAGTCAAACAGATGCACAACACCTCTCTTTTAGGTCGGGGTTTAAAAAACAAAACCTATTTTCCCTTATTCCAAAACGAGGTTTAAGCATAGTCCGAGATGTGGATAGATTACCTTAGATTTAGATACAGATTTACTCGTGCACTATAGCCTAAACACTATCCCTATACAATATAATATAGGGATAGTGCTTAGACTATAGTTCCTAATAGATTATATGGGGATTAAACACTAGTTTAGACTGTAGTTCACGAGTAAATCTGTATCTAAATCTAATGTTTAAATCCATATCTCGGACTATCCTTAAACTTCGTTTTGGAATAAGGGGGATTATATCTAAGCACAAAGATTCAAAGATAATAATTTGCTCCCCAAGTTGCTAACTAATTTAATGATAACCAATTTTTTTTATAACCATACTAGCTATTGCCCGTGATTTCGTAGGCGCGGTAGTTTTGTTTTTTATACTGGATAGTGTTTAGACTATTATAGTTCACGAGTAAATCTGTATGTAAATCTAATGTTTAAATCCATATCTCGGACTATCCTTAAACCTAGTATTGGAATAAGGGGGATTAAGTATATCTAAGCACAAAGATTCAAAGATAATAATTTGCTCCCCAAGTTGCTCACTAATTTAATGATAACCAATTTTTTTATAACCATACTAGCGCGGTGTTTTGTTTTTTATACTAAAACCTTGCTCTTGAATCACTATCTATTAAAAAAAACTGGATCAAAATCAGGTGCGTAGTTTTAAAGATACATACATAGGGTCAGACAGACAGCGGGAAGCGATTTTGTTTTATAATATGCAGTGATAGTGATGTGCCCTTAGTGTTGAGAACCACTGAATTATTAAATATCAAAAGATGTTTGTTCGGCCACTTGTATCATTCTATTAAGAATTACAGAGGATTAGCTCTAAGCTGACGAACAATAAACCGTATTGTAGCAAATTCTGTTGTGGGAATATTATTATCATTTACTTACTCTACTGTAGATACGGTAGGTACTTGTTAGTATATTTATTTTATGAATATAATTGAAGAAAATTGCCTATTTTTAACCGACTTCAAAAAAAGGAGGAGGTTCTCAATTCGGTTGTAGGTATGTATATTTTAATATTACAATATTTTACAATCTACGAGTTCATCATTCTCTTTTTCAAAATTCGACGGAAATATTTTGCTATTTCTATTGTACCTACCTGCTGCATTTTGCGGTTTTACACTTTCTTCTTCTTCTTCTTCTCGTATAGTGGCGTGGCTCACCTATTGTTAGAGTTTTCAGATCGCCCTAAGGCCTCTAACTAGACCTAACGACTGCTACTAGAGATATCAACCGGGACCAACGGCTTACACCTTTTTCACTCCGATCTTATTATTATTACTAGCTGCGCCCAGCGGTTTCATCGGCGTAACTCCCGATTCCGTGGGAATATCGGGATAAAAAGTAGCCTTTAGCCTTCCTCGATAAATGGACTATCTAACACAAAAAGATTTTTTCAATTCGATCCAGTAGTTCCTGAGATTAGCGCGTTCAAACAAACAAACAAACAAACCCTTCAGCTTTATAATATTAGTATAGATTTTATATTCTTACCATTTTAATTTTCCCTAGAGTGCTACAAATAATTCAAAACCAAAATTACCAAAGTCAGTCCAGCCGTCAATACCCTAACGTGCCCTAACCGTTCTCAAGTTACGACGCAACTAAAGGAAATATAAAAGAATTCATTTTCATTAATAGGTATACATTTTGGTATACATTAGATAGAAGAAAAGATATATGTAACTACAGAAAATGTGTATATAGGCATAACTTTCCCTTCTTACAAGTAGCAATAATCTTACAAAGAAAACTCACAATACTTACATAATTCATTTTCTTCTCTAACAGAAATTTTCCAACTACAAAGTCCCCGACAACAAAAGTTAAGCTCTAAATATGTTACGTTTGACAAATCCTGCCTTTGTCCAGGTAATCTTGTAGGGCTTTACTCATTCTGGCAATGACCACGACAGATACGGCTTACACGGCTTTGTATGGGCATCCGTAGTGCCTATAGCGATACCAATATTGATTTGGTAAATTGTATACAGGTATTGAGACGTTACTGATTAGTAACGCTAAGGAAAATGAGGTTTTAGATTAAGATGAAGATTTTCTAAAAAAAAAACATATTTATGGTTGTCTGTGAAGTCCAGTTTACGGACGATAATTTTATGTGATAAAAACGTTGAATTTTTTTGTTATACATTTTTGTTTCTTTTTTTCCCCTGTATATAAGTTTTCTATTCGTCACACCATAACACAAGTCCAGGTGAGCGATATACATAAATTTATTAGGCGTTATCACGTCAAAAAATATAGAAGCTGAAGTAGAGAACATCTTGTGGGAATACGTAAATGGAATCGGTTTAAACCAAAAAGTTTTGATTTAGACGAATGCAATACGGACGTGGGTCCCTATTTTTAAAAATCATCACTTAATTTATTTTCATAAAATATTTTTTATTTTATTTGATGTCGAAGTAATTTCATACAATCCTTTATTAATGTGCTTCTTATGTCCTAAAAGTAACTCCCCATGTAAAGTTTACACAAGTTTTAGAAACTTTACATAAGAAATATCTGAAACTAGGTACTTGTAGTTTCTACTTTCTATTATTTAATGAGTATTTTTCTCCTTTACATAATACTAGCGACCCGCCCTGGCTTCGCACTGCTGTATTATGCATGTATTATATCTAAAAACCTTCCTCGTTAATCACTCTATCTATTAAAAAAAAACCGCATCAAAATCCGTTGCGTAGTTTTAAAGATCTAAACATACAAAGGGACATAAGGACATAGGGACGGCAAAAAGTGACTTTATTTTATACTATGTAGTGACTAGCGACCCGCCCCGGCTTCGCACGGCTGTATTATGCATGTATTATATCTAAAAACGTTCCTCGTTAATCACTCTATCTATTAAAAAAAACCGCATCAAAATCCGTTGCGTAGTTTTAAAGATCTAAGCATACAAAGGGACATAGGGACATAAGGACATAGGGACGGCGAAGAGTGACTTTTTTTATACTATGTAGTGATATCGATTACAATTTAAAAAATTTAAACAGTTTCAATGTCTAGTTAAGCTTTTAGTTAGTATTTAAGAAATTAAAATATTAGAGCTAGATATACGCAGATCACAAAATAAAGTTAAACTGAATAGAAAATAGATTTTCGAAGGCAAGTAGGTAACATTCACCATAATATAAAACTGATAGGTAGCTGCTATTCTATTTTAGTACTTACCTACGTAAAGACGCCCGCCAACCGATTACCTGGGAATTTTTCCATTACCCCGGAAAATTGCACGCTCGATCGGTCGGCAAATTTATTATCACCGTATATTTGATTATTGCTGAAGTAGGTACCTATGTTAGTAATAAGTTCTGAGTAGAGAAATATTATGTAGTGAAATTTAATACATCTTTAATCTATGTAAATAATGTATGTAAATTATTTTTAAAAAAGGAACACGCGAAGTATCGAATTTACGGACAAATTGCAGGAGCGACCACGCCGTTTCAAACAACATACCTACTGGAGCCTGGAGCGCTGTAATGTTCCAAATTCAAAAAACGCTCCTGCAATGGATTTGATTCTCTTTGTCCGCAAACTCGACACCTCGCGTGTTCCCTCTTCGAAAATAATGACAATATTTTATTTCCTAAGAGAAAAGCACTATATATGCCTCGGCGGAAATGGCAATTGCCTGTCTAGTATTCATATCTCATACTCGACGTGCAATTAGATAAGTACTTATTTCCCGGCCTTAGCAATAATGTACTATTTAATTCAAACTAAGTTTCACTTGTTCAAAAACAATCTTAGAACTGTTCAAATCAACTGACCGTTAGATAAAGACATTTTGTTTGAGAAATTACACGCTTTTACGCTCTCCCAAACTCCCAAATCGTACGGAGTTTTCCTTTACCATAGACGTATATATTTGTCTATGCCTTTACCTACTGGTCAGTGTACTGTACAAAGGAACAGTAACGATGCGGTTATTTTGTGCAAACTTTCTCACTTGTACGCTTGACCGTCACTATTTTAATGAATATTGTTAAACGGAGGGAAAATGGACGCCTTGTTTGTATTGTTATAAAAACATAATTTATCGTAATGAAACTATTTTAACGGCTGTAAGCACCTATACTATCCAGAGGGAAGAACTCGCCAATACGTCTGGAACGAAATAAACAATGGGCTTCATCTATACTAATATTATAAAGCTGAAGAGTTTGTTTGATTGAACGCGCTAATCTCAGGAACTACTGGTTCGAATTGAAAAATTATTTTTGTCGAGGAAGGCTATAGGCTACTTTTTATCCCGATATTCCCACGGGATCGGGAGTTACGCGGGTGAAACCGCGGGGCGCAGCTAGTCAAGATATATTTCTTCCACCATAAGATCAATGTTGATTAGCGCACACACAAAAACCAAATCATCGAAATTAAAATCGAAGTATTTAACACTAGAGCTCTCTAAAATTAAAATATGTCAAATTAAAATAGGTCGAGTAGTTTCGGAGCCTTTGTTACAAACGAAAACATTAAATCTTTCCTCTTAATAATATTAGTATAAAAATATAAATATCATACCTTTTCCTCTGTTTTAAACGATTTACATCTCAACATGTTTACTTTTATCTTTTGTTATCTGTATCTTTTTTTATCAATTTTGTCTGAAATAGATAAAAATAGTTTACAACTCGAGAATTAAAATAAATCGAAATAAATATTAAATATGTATAGCAACACATTTTTAAAAAGATAGTGAATACAAGAGGCCAAAACCTGCACCCTTATTCCAAAACGAGGTTTAAGGATAGTCCGAGATGTGGATTTAAACCTTAGATTTAGACACAGATTTACTCGTGAACTATAGTCTAAACGATATCCCCAATTATCTATAGGGATAGTGTTTAGACTATAGTTCCCTGTATAATCTATAGGGATAGTGTTTAGACTATAGTTCACGAGTAAATCTGTGTCTAAATCTAAGGTTTAAATCCACATCTCGGACTATCCTTAAACCTCGTTTTGGAATAAGGGGGAAAAGGTTTAAGTGGGTACTTAAATCAATTTGATTATTGTAGTTGAATCGTTAAAAACTGTTCGATACTATTATTATACTAGCTGCGCCCCGCGGTTTCACCCGCGTAACTCCCGATCCCGTGGGAATATCGGGATAAAAAGTAGCCAATAACCTTCCTCGATAAATGGACTATCCAACACAAAAAGAATTTTTCAATTCGAACTAGCAGTTCCTGAGATTAGCGCGTTCAAACAAACAAACAAACTCTTCAGCTTAATAATATTAGTATAGATTTTATACTTGTGCTATATCTAAGCATTTTGATTTTCTTAAAAAAATTATTTAAATAAATATAAGTATTAATGTTTCCCACTTACTAGACTATCACAGGGTTCCTGCTGAAAATCAGCGTTGCATTTATGCAACATATAGCTGAGCAGAACTCTATTTGGCTGCGACACTGTCAAATTTTGTTTTAATACATAGTCGGGTTTTGTTATACTTATTTTATTTTAGGCAAAATAAAACCTATCTATCTATCATTGAATTCAAATTTTCAACAGCTTTCTGCAGCATAAATATGTCTCACTAGGATATCACTAGGACCCTAGTGAAACATAATATACGAAATATGAATCAGAATTCGCACAAAATATCTCTCTCAACTCCCATAACCTCAAAGTGGTCATGGTCACCTATCACCGCACGCCCTTTCACATCAAACGAAACATCACTTCCACCTATCCATTGCAAAATACACCCTGTTCCAAACAAACAGAGTTGAATCTGTATTAATTTACTGGAATATGTACGAACATTTGATTACACACACGACTGGTCAAGTATTTATCAATTAATACATGATTTAATAGAGAAGGCATCTTTGTCGACGTGTTAGGGAACATTCCATTTTGATCTGTCGTTTAATTTGACGTGTGCTAGTGAATTGCCCGACTGCGACGCAGAAGGTTGCGGGTTCGATTCCCGCCGGGAACAAGTATTTATGCTGACCTTAAATTCTTGTTTCTGGTTCTGGGTGTTTCCTATATGTATAATATGTATATATTTACAAAAAAAAAAAAAGTATATAAGTAGTTTATCCGTTATCTGGCACCCATAACACAAGCATTAAGTTGCTTAGCTTGGGGCTGGATGGCGATGTGTAATATGTCCTGAAATATTTATTTATTTATTTATTTATTTATTTATTTATTAATTCCTTACAAACTGTAATAATGTTGGATTAGGGAAATATTTCACTTCTTCTACATGATATCATGGTAAAATTAAATGCCTTTAGATTCAAATTAATTTAATCATCATCCACCACATAGTATAAAACAAAGTTGCTTTTTCTGTCCCTATATCCCTATGTATGCTTAAATCTTTAAAACTACGCAACGGATTTTGATGCGGTTTTTTTTAATAGATAGAGTGATTCAAGAGGAAGGTTTATATGTATAATACATGCATAATATAGCCGTGCGAAGCCGGGGCGGGTCGCTAGTTTAATTTAAACTAAAACATGGTAGATGCACAGTAGATGTATATTTTGATTACTTACGTAAATTTCAAAACTTTTTTTTTTGAGTACTTATGCTTATTTACTCATGTGCTTATACTTTTTACCCGAGACGGAACAAAGGACGTTTTATGCGCTTAGGTTATACAGAGTTTGTTTGTGCAAATGTTCCCATTTATCTCCAAAACGGCTTGACTGATTTAGCTACGGTTTTCTGGAAAATAAAAGTAAATAGGTATTTACTCATTTTAAATCAACGCTTATCTGTCCCCCTAGTCCAGGGTGCCCGTTAATCGTGAAAGTTCCTCAAAGGGGGGACCGTTTTTCATAGAGGGATCGTCAGGGGGACGCGGACGGTTAATCGTGAACCTATGTACCTAATTTAGCTTAACCCGTTCTTCAGATAAAAGATGCTTATGGCGAAGATACTCAAAGAAGTCGTTAATGATTATGTTTTTTCTTTTAGTTTAGACTAGCGACCCGCTCCGACTTCGCACGGCTATATTATGCATGTATTATATATATAAACCTTCCTCTTGAATCACTTTATCTATTAAAAAAACCGCATCAAAATCCGTTGCGTAGTTTTAAAGATCTAAGCGGTCAAAGGGAAATAGGGACAGAAAAAGCGACTTTGTTTTATACTATGTAGTGATGATAGTGATTTATGAAATCATAAATACAAATAAGTAAGTTACAGATCTGTTCACTCACGAAGGCGCCTCCAGGGTAAATTTTCTCGGTGTGCATTAATATGAGTGTCGCACGTGCTAACAAGATGTCTTAATGTGTGTGTGAAGACTATCAGTAGAGACAGCATACAACAGAGATAGAATTATACACAGATTATGTTTACAACAACATTCATAAGGTGTGGAAGGGCGCGCCTTCGTGAGTGAACAGATCTGTAGGTATAAACGCTTAAAAGTGTTTAATCTACAAAATAAAAGTATGGAAAATTTCAATAATTCTCCGCTATTGGTTAGCCTAACAAGTTTTTCATGGTCAATTTGAAATATAATAGATACACTTGTCGGTTCGGGCGGGCGTCGAATAGACCCTTCGCCTCTAAATCTAATTTACGTCTCAAGGGACAACCCTAAAAAAGTGGAAATTTTATATTTGACGTCTATATCTACGTAGGTACATAGATACATTTATTTACTTTAAAGACGGGAATTCTTGGAAATGTTATAAACAACTTGTTGATTGTTTTTTGGTATAAGTACCTACATGGTATTTCTATGGTCTTATTTACTGGCTGACAATCGACTGACCTGACTCGCCCTTTAAGATCGAGTTACCTAAAAAGTGGGATGCCAATGAAGGCATTATGCCTAAATGGAAGATTGCCTAGAGAGCTTTTCGCCCTAAACGAGAGATGCCACAAAGTAAAAGTCAATTTTTTTATTTCTATGGATGCTTAATACATTAAAAGTATACAGGGTTATTGGAAATTATACTAGCAAGCCGTTGAGGGCTACTTCTGTGCATCTTACCAAACAACTTTTGTTTTACGACTTTTGAAAATTCGATTTTTTTTTCGAAAATTTTGAGGTTAGGTTTACCTGAAAATCAGCTGTTCCTAACACGGAGAGGTCATTAACCTTAAAATTTTACTTATTTTGTAAGTTTTATCTACTGTTCTTAGTCGGAATTCGAATTTTTGAAAGTCGTAGAACAAAAGTTGTTTGTTAAGGTGCACAGAAGTAGCCCTCGATGGCTTGCTAGTATAATTTTCAATAACCCTGTATAGACCACATAAAATCGTCTTAAAAAAAAACGAACGCAGAATGCCTAAATTGCGACAGTGACTAAACAAGCAGTTTGACGACCCAGTTGGTACCATGGTCACCATGCCGGACTGCCAAACACAGGGTTGCGGGTTCGATTCCCGCCTCAGACATGTATATTTATGCTTAGATATTTGTCTGGGGTCTGGTTGTTTTTATGTAGGTATTATAACTATATATTTACAAAAGAAAAGTATATTAGTAGTTATATCCATTGTCTAGCATCCATAACACAAGTCTAGTTACTTAGTTTGGGACTAGAAGGCGATGTGTGGAATGTCCTACAATATATATATTTATTTATTTGTCTAAATTTAAATTACCAGCAATTTTCACCAATCTGACGTGACCTAACAATCTGATTGACTTCACTACCACGTACTACCTAGCCACGTGTGCCGAATGCATGCATACCTATAGATGAGCAAACAAAGTAAAAAATTGAAAAAAAAAACTGTAAAATCAAAAACTTTTAATTATTTTACCAGAAGTAGAATAACCAAGAGTAACAAATTTTTGTCGCAATTTTTTTTTTACTTACTAGTGAAAAATCACTCGGTCTGTGGTGACGTTTGTGTTAAAAAAATACAAATATAAAGTACATGATGTTCAGAAAATTAAATGACAAAGTATTATTATGTATTAAAGTGTATTATTTTGAAAACAATTAAAAATTGAGTTTAAATTAAATTGGGTTTCTTTGTATTACTAGCTGCGCCCCGCGGTTTCACCCGCGTAACTCCCGATCCCGTGGGAATATCGGGATAAATTAAGATGTAAGCTATCCTATCTTTCAAGTTGGATCAAAATGCACACGGTGTGCAAATTTGATTAAAATTCCAATCTATCGAACTCATAATAAAGCTGAACGAGGTTTTAAAAGACAGGTTTTAAATTAATAAATATGAAATATACTAGATTGTATTCGTTAAAATTGATTAATTATGAAAATGTAATAGGTAACTTAGAGAATACCTATCCATAAAACTCATAAGTCAATCAGGCAACAAAACTGCAAACTTACCGTAGAAAACCAAAACTAAATATTTGCTTTATTGTCAATCTGAAAAACAATGATTTATTTTCTTATTATTTTGTCACTAATATTAAGGTTTTAAAAATACCTTTTAGTGGCCCTCATTACCCGCAGGTACCTTATTAAAATTATTTCCATCTTTTTAAATAAATTTAAAATATATTTAAATATTTCCATCAGAAAACACCTGCAGGGTGGTGGCAGGAATAACCATTATTAGAATGTTTTCAACTCAAGCCATATTCTATGGCCCCCTGGACTAGGTGCTTCCCCCACACACATCCTAACACATCCTAACTTGGTTTTTAAGACGTTTCTATGTGATCAGTGTACATTTTTTTTTTGACTTTGGTCGTGCTCGAGTTGAAGTTCAAACTCATTTAACTCATGAATTTACAACAAACATTATTATAGTGAAGACATTCCAAAAACAATAATTTTAGATTTCTACGTTCTGTTGCCGACTGTACCTTAGTTAGTAATGTTCTAAAAAACAATTCGATAGGTATTTTAGATAAAATATTATAAAAAACAATGAATAATTTTAGTTACGTACTTATTTATGTATAACATCACTAAAAGGTCAGTAAATTCCGAGTCAGAGATATATAATAGCTCAGTATTATCAGACGTTCCTTATACATTAACCTATATTAACTTAGAAGTCTTAATTGTTTTACAAATGACTACATTTCGCATTGTAATTGTGTGTGGTTACATAATAAGTGCAACAGCTGTTTTCGCTCATGACTATGGCTTGAGATTGGACCCACAAAATTCCGTAAGTAAAATTAATTATTATAAATAATGTGTATAACATTTAATGCTTGTTTTAAAGAAATGTGTTTGTTTATTCTACTTTGAGTGTTATGTGATAGCTAAATAATATTATAATTAAAGAAGCTTCAATTTATAAAAATAAATTATAAATTTGGTTAAGCACTTTCTTGCTGACGGTATTTTTATTCAAAAAATTCTAAATCATTATTTGTCTAGAATTTAGACAGTGTGATTCTCAGGGACGGGTCGCTCGGGGATCGGGTCGCTCCGGCACTAACCCAAAATACCTACCTATCTATCTATCAGTAGCGATGGGTTTATAGTTCATACAAACCGTTTACCTTTACGGATTTAGGCATAGGTATCTTCCTACACCAGATATAGGTATCTGGATTTTGTGATGGTTTATCGGCCTACCTTTAAATAAATTTCATTCCTCGCTACTATAATATAAACAAGATTATTGGTAATGAAATAAGGAAGCGGTTAGGGTCTAATGTGCACCATAACCATCAATTTTTGCAACAAACGTACTTAATTTTTTTCAAAAAATTTCGAGGTAATAAAAGTGTTCGAATTTTCAAAATTCGTAGAACAAAAGTTGATTGTTAAGAAGCACAGAAACCTTGAACCGGTTTCATAAATAATTATCAATAACCTGTACCTACCTATATAAAATTAAAAGTCACAGTTGACAGACTGATAAGCACAGTTAAAATCAATGGACAAAAATTTAGCAATCAGCTGTTTCAACCCATACACGGGCGAAGTCGTTGGTTAAAGCTATCTACAATATTTACGTCACAGATATCTTAATTATTTATAACTACTTCATACGCAATAGCAGACAATGGGTTAGTAAGGAGATGCATATTTGGATTAATCTAACATAATTTATGCACATCACGTGTGGAGGTATCAGAAGAAGGTAGGTAGGTACCTACATTTTTACAATTAGTGCGAGAAATAAAGAAAGAAATAAACTTTATTTTGTAATTACACTACACGCACAAAAGTTAATAAGACATATAATAAATAATAACAGAAAACTAACAAACTTCTGTAACCAAAAAAGGATTATACTCAGCATAATGTTGTGACGCCAAAAACACCACAACGCTGATTACGAGTAGATGCGAGCGCTGTTTAGATTTATTATTGCTCTATGTAGTGTAGAAAATAAAAATCTGAAAATAAAATAATAGATACATAATATTTACCTAGGTACTTGTTTATTTAACTGTTATTAGTAGGTATTTGTTTTCTTACTTTAGTCCGCAGACATTGCATTTTTTTTTTTTTCGTAGGAATATCTATCATCATCAGACCCCTCTTTCGGCACTCTGAAGGCCAATTCTCGTAAATAACATTGTTCAAATTACATTTCAATATCATTTCGATTGCATTTCGATCACAAATACCTAATACCCTCAAAGTAGCTCAAAATACCCTCAAAGTTAGCTTTTTGTATAAAAAAAACTGACTTTGAAGGTATCTTTTGCAATCGAAATGCAATCGGGATGATATTGAAATGTAATTTAAACAATGTTATTTACGAGAATTGGCCTTCAGAGCAAATGCCCTGTTCCTGATAATAGTGTTCTGTGAGAGTTATAAGGGCCCCATTATCCTAATACTACCTACGCCCCGCAGTTTCACCCGCGTACGTCCCGATCCCGTAGGAATATAAAAATGAAAGGTAGCCTATAACCTTCCACGATAAATAGACTATACAACACAAAAAAAAAATTCAATTCGAACCAGTAGTTCCTGAGATTAGCGCGTTCAAACAAACAAACAAACTCTTCAGCTTTATAATATTAGTATAGATGCGCGGGCCTCCAATAGGTTAAAGACGGCCTTGATCATCATTGAATATACACAAACATGTAGGTACACGATAAAAATAAAGATTTAATTTTTAAGACGACAATCCAAAATAGATTATTTATTTCTAGAACCCAGTTCGTAAATATAGTAGGTATAACTAGCGACCCGCTCCGGCTTCGCACGGCTATATTATGCATGTATTATACATATAAACCTTCCTCTTGAATCACTATCTATTAAAAAAAACCGCATCAACCATCATCATAATAAAGATTTAAGCGTACAAAGGGAAATAGGAACAGAAAAAGCGACTTTGTTTTATACTATGTAGTGATAAGTATTACTAATTCGAACTGATTTCTAGATCGTTCATCTTTAGATTATTTATTGTTTTAACGGCACATAAATGACGTTTTTCAATAAAGATAATTTGAATGTTAACGTGACTTATGACTTTATGACGTTAAACAACTGATATAGTGTAAAACCAAATTGTAAAACCTGGGGATCTAGTTATCGCGAACTCGTCGACAAATACAGACGACTGTTATCGTGTTTTTTCCCAGTGTTATCTCGTATTGTTTTGACAAAATGTTTAGATAGTGATTTGTAATAAACAGTAACAAAATATGCAAAATACCTAATCGTTTTAAGTGTCAAATTTATCAGTAGCACTTGAAGTAGCTAGTTGAAGCGATGATGGTAAGATTTTTAAAATGTATTTGAGTGCCTTGCCTAAGTTATCATTTTTTTCGCAAAATATCTAAAAACAACATCTATGTATTTTGAATAAATAATAGTGAGTAAACACTAGATAGTTATTATTCAAGACAATGGTTTTAATTACATATTCTTTATTTACAATTTATGTGTAATATTGTGACGTTAGCAGGACGTTTACGAGACATGTTTTAGATATTATATAAAGTTACTTGTACTTGTTTACGGACTGTTTTCCGCAATTAGACCCTTTTTAATTGGGTTCTTTTTGAGTGAGGATGGAGTAGGCGTGCCCAGCATCTTCTCTACCCTCTCAGCATAGTCGACCATGTCCAGAAAAGAGAACTTGTGAATACTTCTGGAGCCACCTAGGCCGCGGGTTTCTTCTCGCTGTTTTCATTCACTGTAAGAGCAAGGTCAATATGCGCACATAAATTTTTCTTAAAAAAAATAATCGGTACACGGCCGGCCGGGATCCGAATCCACGATCTTCAGAATGGAAGTCGAGGTATCTACCACTAAGCTAACACCGCTATTTACCTAAAATCATTCTAATGTGTTAGTTAATTAACTTTTTAATGTAAACTTTCAGGACAAAAGTCAGACAAAACGAGTATGTGTTATCGGTGCTGGAATCGCAGGGCTTTCAGCTGCAAGATATCTGAAGGAAGAAGGTATCAACTTCACTGTTTTAGAAACTACCCGATATGTGGGAGGTACTTGGCGTTACGATCCCAGAGTTGGCACTGATGAAAATGGTATGCATTTGCATACAAGCATGTATGAACACTTAAGGTAGGTTGACTTTAATAGATAGATATACCTATAGCAAGTTAGTGTTTATGTTAAAGATATCCAATAAAAATAGAATCAAGAAATCCACCTTCTCATTCAGATTAATATTTTAAAAACGGTATGGAGATACAGTGTCTACATGTCAACTGGTCAATGCTTCGTTTGCGGAGACAGTCATAGTTTTTATATTTTGACATCAGCGCCATCTAGCGTATGTTGATAGTACTGTTTAACAAAGCGAATATGGCAAAGTTTGAACAGGGGCGAGTTTAATTTTAATAAGGTATCTCTTATATTGGCCAGATGTCGCTGTTACATTTTTTTAATGATTTCAGAACAAACTTGCCGACACCAGCCATGGAACTAAGAGGTTTTCCTCTACCTGATGGCATACCTTCTTTTCCAAGTGGGAAGATCTATTATAGTTACTTAAATGCTTTTGCTAGACACTTTGAAATACTAAAAGATATTCAGGTAAATATAATTTTAAATCTCAACTTACTTACAAATTATCTTAATATATATAAATCTCGTGTCACAATGTTTGTCCTCAATAGACTCCTAAACCACTTAACCGATTATAATAAAATTCGCACACCATGTGCAGTTCGATCCAACTTGAGAGATAGGATAGCTTACATCCCGATATTCCCACGGGATCGGGAGTTACGCGGGTGAAACCGCGGAGGGCAGCTAGTATGTATATAAATTCAACGGTTTTCTTCAATTTAAGACTTAAATATTAACGATTTGGTTGCAGTTTTTATAATTTGACTAGCGACCCGCCCCGGCTTCGCACGGCTATATTGTGCATATATTATAGATTATAAACCTTCATCTTGAATCACTCTATCTATTAAAAAAACCGCATCAAAATCCGTTGCGTAGTTTTAAAGATTTAAGCATACAAAGGGATATAGGGACATAGGGACAGAGAAAGCGACTTTGTTTTATACTATGTAGTGATTATAAGTATAGGTAGGTACTAAACTTGAGTCATAAAATACTTTTATAAAACAATTTTTAAGTTTATGAGATATTATTCAAGGAGTTTGTCAATTTTATACGATACTAGCTTTTGTCCGCGACATCGTACGCGTAGAAGTCGAAAGAATGTTACTGCAATATTTGAAGTAGATTGGACCAAAGAATCACTATGTCCCATACAAATTACCTCCCCTTATTCACCCCCTAAAGGGTCGAATTTCGAAAAATCCTTTCTTATCAGATGCTCTCGTCATACAAAGAACACACCCTCCAAGTTTCAAGTCTCTACGATCAGCGGTTTAGGCTGTGCGCTGATCCGTCAGTCAGTGAGGACAAAGCATTTTATACGTATAGACTTGCTGCCTCCTGCGTTTACACCCGTCTAAATCCTGTGGGAATTTCAAAATCAAAAGTATCCTTTATCCCTGTCCATTTACTATGCCGATTTTCATTCAAATTGGTCCAGTCCTTTGGCTACGAGGAACAAACAAACAAATAATTAAACAAACTTTCGGGTTTATGGTTAGTAAGTTTTTAACTAGTGTTATTTTATATTTAGGATTAGGATGCCCCAGATGAACCTAGATAAAATTACTTAACTCATAATCTATTTTTGACTATTTTACAGTTTCTCCATAACGTCGTATCAGTTAGAAGAGAAGCTGATGAAGTATGGAAAGTAAGACACGTACACGTTAAGACAAACGAAACATTTGAAGAAGAATATGATTTTATTATAGTAGCTAACGGCCACTTCAGCAAACCACATAGGCCCAAATTTTCAGGAGAAGATATATTTAAAGGTAAGTAATAAACTAAAAATGCACAATGAAGAGGTAGCTTACTTAATATTAGAATAATAATTATATTAATTAATAATTATAATAAGTAAGGCCGCCTATTGTGCCACTATTTTATTTTGTATATACTTAATTTAAATTTATTGTACCTACTTTTTCTGTAACATGTGTGTGCAATAAAGCGTTATATCTATCTATCTATCTATCTATCTATGTATCTATCTATCTATGACATACATTCGAGACTTCATCCCTTCATTTTGACGGACATAATAATAATAATTGTTGACAGATAATGAGTTATCTGATTAAATTATTTAATTAAAATCTTCATTTTAGAAAAAGTAATCACTGTCTTTAAGTTAAGTAGGTAGGTACTTCAAAACCTTAATAAATGTGTAGCGTTCTTGGTTTATTGCAGAAATTTATTACAACATTTTTATAATAAACAAAAAAAAATCATAAAAACAAAACTAATTTTAGTTTAAAACTGGGATAACTTCTAACTTCAAAATATTATTTTGATTAGGTATCTTACAATTTCTAGGAACCATAATTCACAGTCACGACTACAAAAAACCAGATCATTACAAAGATCGTCGAGTCCTTGTTATTGGAGCTGGCCCTTCAGGCATGGAAATCGGCCTAATAGTCGCAGATGTTAGTAAAACCCTCGTACACAGTCACCATTCTCCAGTCAACTTCCGGACTCCGTTTCCATCAAATTATATTAGAAAACTAGATGTGGAGAGATTCAATGAAACTGGAGCAATCTTCGTTGATGGAAGTTATGAGGATCTGGATGATGTCATTTTATGTACAGGTGAGTTTGGAACCAAACAATCTATTGTATTGACATTTTGGATCAGAAGCTAAATGTTCCTGGGTACACATCGACTGTAAAAATGCTCTGAAGGCCAATTCTCGTAAATAACATTGTTAAAATTACATTTCAATATCATTTCGATCACAAAATAATACCCACAAAGTAGCTCAAACTGCCCTCAAAGTACGCTTTTTGCAAAAAAAAACTGACTTTAAGGGTATCTTTTGCAATCGAAATGATATTGAAATGTAATTTAAACAATGTTATTTACGAGAATTGGCCTTCTGAGAGCAAAATATCCTGTATTTAAAATAACTCGTATTTACATTATTACAATTGAGAGCCATTGGATGCAAAGTTGATTTAAAATGAATATTAAAGTGCCCTTATTGTCTTCTTCGCTTCGATAAAGTTTCGAAACAATAAGGTTTGATGACGATGGCCATTTATGTGATTGTGCCTGTTGTATTAAATAATAGATCGATTTAGCGACACGTCCTTTTAATATCAGATCATACAAGCACTGTCTTACATAATATACAATAGTGTAGTATATAATTATAGCACATGATTATCTTTTTCTTGGTATTAATAGCACAAATTAAGGGGGAATTGATTAGGTGGGGCAGATCCGCCCACTCAAGTGTGCTGCCAGATCTTTGGTGTTGTTATTAGCTATCGTTAGGTCAGCCATAGGCACAGCTATTAGGGTTGGAGGGATAGGTCAAAAGGTGCACTATAATAGATCCACTATTTAAAATTCGGATCCAATGAAAAAAAAATATCTTACTAGATTCATACTGGATCCCGCGACCCGCTCGCTCCAACTTCCCAGGGTCAAAGAGTTCTTATAGTCTATTAAGTGACTTATGTGGTATCATGATGTTTATTCCGAAAAACTTAATAGATAAATCTGTACTGGTTGACTAAGTAGATAAATATTGGTTAGGTCTGGCTCTCCATCAGATATATTTTTGTTAAATCTTCCAGGATTCGAATACGACTTCCCATTTTTGGACGAAACGTGTGGCTTGAACATAACATCTCATATGGTGACCCCATTGTACAAATACATGGTGAACATAAACCAACCTAGTATGGTCGTCATGGGGTTGATCTCAAGAGCTTGCCTGCCTATTGCTTTGGATGCTCAGGTTAGAAACTTAGGAGATTTAATATACTTAGACCATATTACCTATACCAAGGTGATTTGTTGATTCTGGCCATTCGCGGAATTTTCATAACAATTAATAACTGATAATTTTGATGTGGCATACTACTGATTTATATGTTACTAATGGTAAGTCACTCCAACTGCTAATGAGCACTTTCTTTAAGCAACGGAACTATCAGAAGAATTAGCTGGCAAAGGCATTTTTTTTGCAAGACGTTGAACACAGCCCAATGTGCCTTCAATCTAAGCGACTAGGCTTGTCTTATGGTAGCTAGACAATAAATATAATACTTACATACTCGTCTTTTTTTATCTTGAAATAAATATATAGGTACTACAAATACTTGATCGAATAAGTATCTTACCGCGCCACTGAGGTCGTTAATTCCAAGTTCCTAGTTTGGTCCAGAGTAAAATTTGATTAATAAATAATAATAATAAATATTTCAGGACATATTACACATCGCCATCCAGCCCCAAGCTAAGCAACTTAATGCTTGTGTTATGGGTGCCAGATAACGGATAAACTACTTATATACTTTTTTTTTTTTTGTAAATATATACATATTATACATATAGGTAATTAGTTTATTGAATTCTTTTCTCCTTAGGCCCGGTACGCCACAGCACTTGTGAAAGGCAACTTTACTCTACCAACTCATGAAGAAATGATGCAAGACTGGCAGAAGCATGTGGATATTGTCAGATCGAAAGGATTCAAAATGTCTTTAATTCATGTTTTGGCGGAAAAAGAGGTAATCCATTCCATTCTGTTCTGTTTCTGTTCAATTCATTCCGTAAGTACCTCAAAAGGTAAAAAAAGGAACCCTTATGATATCGCTCTCTTGTCCGTCTGTCTGTCTGTAAGTGTGTCATTTTATACGTTTCGTTATTAAGGTTGACTTGCACAACTAAGTTTAAATAAAAGCCATAGAATTTGACTAAAAAGTCCGTAAGAACTAAAGACATAATTTACCAACTATCAAAGTCTCAAACTGACACGTTGAACGCCATGACGGACACCGTGTGTCCGATAGCATGTTTTCCCCCGGGGCCGCACCACTAAATCAAAAATCGTCCAAAAACGCCAGTGTGTTTTATTTGAAATATTGTTAGGAAATAACTAAAAAATAATCGGCGACTTTCGGAAACAGCGATATACTTCATATTTTCCGAGATATCAAATGGCAGACAGCAGTGTCCATCGCGGCCTGCGGGAGCGAAAAACCGACTTTCCTTACGCAGGGGCCGCGCGGGTCACACTGTAGGCATACCGCGCGGGTCACGATATAATTCTAAAAACTTTCAAGTCCCTCATAAAAGCTAAAAATTAAAGTCTGCCTTACTATAACATCAGCCAATTGAATGATTAAATAGTACATTGTTATCCTAGGTGTGAAAGTCACTCATTACAAGTCCCGAGACGGAGTTTGGCGCCCGAGCGTAGCGAGGGCGCTAATAGTTCGAGGGACTTAATGAGTCTTTCACCCGAGGTAAACACTGTGCTTTTCATTACGAATAATACATTAAATTCTTCATAACAACGAGAATGAATGAGACTATGAGACTCCATACCACATGAGTACGTACTCATGTGTCCATACTACCTGATCCTCTAACAAGGTTGGGACCAAAGATGTTATACATTATGTAGTGTTTTTTTTAGGTTTCTGCTATTTGTATTCAATACTTAAATACGGCGGTACTTACCGAAGAAGTTTTTATTAATGAGTTAATCCAACACTGGGAAATGACGCGAAGTCCGTAGATTTAACTTACAGTTTTTGTAACACGGTTTGTCTAGAAAATGTTATTTACACAAAATACACAATCATAAATGAAAAACCAGATTAAACTTAACACAAAAACATAATAAAATAAGAAAAAATAGTACTAATTAAAACGTTTAAAATAATTTGGTTATAAGTTTTTTTTTTACTCAACGTACGACATCAGCAACATCGACAGGGCGCGGGCGGGCGGCGCGGCATGGTCATAGGTCGCTTTGACCATTTTCGTCTTTACATTTATTTTAATAGGATATCTTGAACTAAATATAGGTACCTACTTGAATTTGATTACTGAGAAAAAAGTTACTTAGTATACTAAACTCTGGCAGTATGCATGAGCCGTGCCAAGCCATAATTATTATTCTTTGGTGTAAAAAAAAAAGCAAGGAGGTTAGGTTTTTGAAGTTCCTAATGCGTAATGATACTGATACTGGCTACATGCAGATTGCACAAGTCGTGCGAAGCCATAATTTGACATGACAGCTGTCAGTGAAAGAGAAAAGCCCTAGGGCTGGAAATTTTATTTTCTACACGCTCTTCAGGCATATTTAGACCTACTTTCGGAGTATGAGTAATGAAAAATACTTAATTTATGTTGCTACATAATTTTTGGAAGCAACCTGTTGAAAAGTCCATAAATTCTAAGTCCTTTCGAATATTTTTGTGCCAAGTGGCCAGGTTGTTCTGTGGGGCCACGCGGGTCACTTGCTATAGTAAAAACAGTTGAAACGCTGTCCGTCGGCCGGCTAGAGGATTCTGAATTAATCGAGTGCATGAGGACACATGGTGTCCGACGCGGCGCCCTGGACCCGACATGCTGACGGTCACATGGTGTCCGCCGTGGCCCACTGGGCTAAACATGCTTTTTAGTCTGGCGGTCTACGTGTTAAAATAATACCAATCTTGTGTTTATTGGAATATAACTTGATTACCTGTTACAGTATTTATCTAGAATTTAGCTATGTTTAAGCACACTCTCTTGCAAACCCAGTCTTGTTAATCAATTAGAATTAAACTATGGGACTCAAAATGACATTAAGCTGGATTCCTCAAATAACACAGGCTACTCTCATCCTAATTCTTGTTATTATTTTAATGTATTCCAGGATGATTACTACGCAGCACTTTCTCAAGAATCTGGCATAGATCGTGTACCCCAAGTAATGTTCAAGATACGCAAAATAGACATCGAGGCCAAATTGGAAAATCTATACACTTATAGAAACTACGTATATAAAGTTATTGATGATCAGACTTTCATAAGATCGCTGGAAGAACCACCGATGAGGAATAGTTTAGCTCCCTAACATGTCTTTTACAAGCTTTTATTTCGTAGGTATCACCTGTTCTGGTGTTTGTCATCAAATCTTGCAAATTAAATTTGATCCATTTCCTCTATTTTGCCTAATGATGGTCAATTTGTGAATTTTCTAAGTTTGCTTCCATAAATGATGCCCTGTAAAAGAGCTCATAATTTTAATTGTTTTTTATCAGAAACTAGCGGCGCCCCGCGGTTTCACCCGCGTAAGTACTCACCGTTTAAACCTTCCCTGGACTACGACAAACACAACAAAAAAAGAATTGGCCAAATCGGTCCAGCCGTTCTCGAGTTTTAGCCAGACTAACGAACAGCAATTGATTTTTATATTAAAGACTAGTTGCGCCCCGCGGTTTCACCCGCGTAAGTACTCACCGTTTAAACCTTCCCTGGACTACAACAAACACAACAAAAAAAGAATTGGCCAAATCGGTCCAGCCGTTCTCGAGTTTTAGCCAGACTAACGAACAGCAATTGATTTTTATATTATAGATACTCGTAGATAGATAGGTCAGTTTTGAGTCGTTCTACAATGGAAAGCAACATTGGTAAATAAAAAATATTCTACACACTTACAAACTTATTAATTTACTACAATTTGATACATATTGGTTTAATTTATTTAATACAGATGCTTGTTTTATAGTTCTATAAATCGATACTAAATAATAATTGTCAATTAGTACTTAATGTCATTTTATGCTCTATTTTTAACTTACTATTAAATTAGTACTTATAATATTTATATAAATATCACTGTTACCTATTTTATTAATGAAAGTACTTATATTAATAAATTATTAATCTTCTTTTTCAAAATCATTTTGTTTCTGCTCGTTCATAATAATGGTAACTCATTCATAAGCTAGCATACTTATCTCAAGCATAGCCTTGATACGAAGTAAAAATATATGTTACTTCGTCACTTTAGTACGTTTAGATTGAATATTATTGATTAAAGTTGTATAAAAACGCACTAGGTCGTTTATCTATTGTTTACTAGTTTTATTATTTAGATGCAGCGGCAGTGCGATGTCTATTAAGGTGGACGCAGATTGATACGCGCCGAACGCGTCGAATTTTTGCCGTCCACGGAAAAAGGTACCTTACAATAATAGAGATAAGGTATCTACATTTATAATTCCCATGATGTCATCAGAGTCGTCCGCATCGTCAGAGGCGGCCGACTCTGAAATAAATAAATGAATAAATGTACCTTATCTCTATTATTATAAGGTACCTTTTTCCGTGGTAGGCAAAAATTCGGCGCGCTCGGCGCGTATCAATGTGCGGGCACCAGAGTCCAGTATTTATATTAGGTAGGTACGTATATAGACGGTATATTTTCTTCGCAATGCCGATTTAAATCAATATCCTTTGGTAGCAATGTGGTACTTTAAAATATAGGACACGTTAATTCTTTAGGAGTGTTTAAATTTCTTTCATAGTTGTTATCATCGATGATGTTCCAACTGTAGTCTCTAAAGTGTAAGAAGTCGTTGAGTCTGCTAACTGCGTTGAAATCTCTCATTGTGGTGAAGACTGGTGGTACTCGCGGTATATTTGCTTCTTGGGTTAGGTTACCGAAATAATGGTCCTGTAAATAATACAATGCACTGAGACAAAAATTGGGCAATTAGTTTTTTCTTTATAAACCTCATGCTGAAAAATGTCAGTAGTTCCGTAACCGGACTGTTAACCAAACTACTGAAACTAATAGTATCGACAGTTCTGTACTCTCCCCAAACCGAACTACTGACACCAAATGGTGTATGCCCACTGTCCCCATTGACTCTGTCCCCATTATGGGGACATCACCGTCTTACCCCTATGTTCTTCCCTATGAAAGTACACATCGCGCATTGCTCTAAACGTATCAGACCACACAAGAAGTTAGGGCATTTATAATGGGTGAATTACTATTGTGTTATTTTCACTAGCCACGGCTTCACTAAAAACTGTAATTACTTTACTTACCATATCTTCCCCAACATCGTTGACATTGGCAATCTTCAATCCTTTAGCTTGAGCTTCATGAACTTCATTAAGCCAACCTTTCAACATGTCATCCTGGGACGGCAGTTTGAATCGACCAGCTATGAGTGACGCTGCGTAATTTCCCTATAAAAAATGCGGTGAAAATTAATTTTATAGAAATGTCTTATCACTATCACTACATACTCGTAGCTCGTAGTATAAAATAAAGTCACTTTTCTCTTTTTATATCCCTATGTCCCTATGTTCCTTTGTATGCTTAGATCTTTAAAACTACGCAACGGAATTTGATGCGGTTTTAATAGATAGAGTGATTCAAGAGGAAGGTTTATATGTTTATATGTATAATACATGCATATAATGTAGCCGTGCGGAGCCGGAGCGGGTCGCTAGTTGTAAATAAATAAATAGAAGACACAATGATTCAATGTTTTTAGTCTTGGATTTTCAAGAATTTAAAACGCAATGTCGTATTATATATGTTTGTTCGTCTGTTAATACACAAGAAACGTGATTTATGTTGATCTTAAAAAAATAGGTAAATATTCAGAAGATCCGAAAGACCGGATTCATAGGTACTAAAATATCTTGAAGTTCAAAATAACATACTTTACAATTTTTACATGCCAAGTTTCATGAAAATCGGTCAAGTATAGTCAGAGCCTTTTTAATTCAACCAAACAAACAATCAAATCTTTTTATAATATTAGTATAGGTAGTAGAAAAACGTGTGGCACTCGAGGACTATCGTGGTAAAGCTATTGCATCATGCGAGCTTCGTACAGTCGTACCATATACATCCGGCCGAGCTACATGGTAGATGGAGTGGGGGTGTTAGGTTTTATTTTCGTTACGGAATTTCTTGATTTGGTCGCCGCGCTCAAAGCCCGCGATAAAAGCTATGCAATAGCTTAAAATAAAAAGCAATAATTATTTAAAATGTAAGTATCTTACTTGTGCATCCAAAACTTTATTAATGACTTTCTTAGCCATTCCAACGAACAACATGCTTGGGTGTTTTATGTTGACAATCTGACGGTACAGAGGTAATATGAACTTCCCAGTGGCAGTCACACCACTACTCTCGTCCAAGTATGGGAACGCGTAGTTATAACCTGATGAGAAAAAAAATTAAAAGGTCTTGAAATATGAACGAAATGGACAACCGAGTGATCTTGTAAGAGGTTTGTTTTTTTCTTCTGCAAGACCAAATTAAAAAAAAGAACTGGTTTTCTTAACATGTTTTCGTTTATTAAATAGATTTCAATCCACTGTTTAGAATTTTCCTAATAAAGCTTCTACTTTGGTGAATATAACTGGAATGTTAATGACTTTACATTCTTAGTAGCCAACGTTGATAGTCATCAGTAGGTACTGGGTATATAGTAGGTAGGTAATAAGTAAACGAATACAATACGTTAACAAATTAAAGAAAAAAAACGTTGACCTTGCTCAATAACGTGACTACAAGCAAATATAAACAAAAAACTTTTTGCTTCATAATGACTCTGCACATAATTTAATGCAAGGAAAATACCTTTTCCTGTTTTAAAGAGAGTAGATACTAACTTACCAGTGCAAAATATGACATCATCAACTTCTTCAAAACTTCCATCATTGAAAATAACTCCTTTGGGCGTGAAAGTCATGATATCTGGCTTCTTGATATAGGTGTCAGGGAGGACAGGCTGGTTGTAGACTAAGTGATGGCTATGGACTAATTTTGATGTGACGTTAGAAAGGAAGACACCCAAGTCTAGGCCTGAGGAGCCAGCACCTACGACTAAGACGCGACGGTTGCGGTATGGTTCATGATCTCGGTAGTCGGAACTGTGGATCTTGGTACCTGAAATTAATATGATTTGGATTAAGAATCTCCTTCTTCTTCTTCCTTCCCTTTTCCCTTTACTTGGGGTCAGGTCTCCTTAACACCTCGCGCCAGGTCGCTCTGTCCTGGGTTGTCTCTACTTCTAAATTTAGGGTTCTCAGATCCTTCATGACATTGGACTGCCACGTAGCCTTTGGATTAAGAATAAAGTCACAAATAACATTTTCACTTTAAAATACTGATTGCCATCTGGTTTTAAACCTGCAACTAGACCCAAGTAACCTCACTGCAGGTGGAACTCTAACGTGCTCTAACTAACTACATTAAATTCATTTATAATGACAATAAAGGAACTAAGTACCTACAGCTATATTAAGCCTTTTCAGCCTTTTCGTCACATTACAGAATCTTACTCAACCGGGTTCATCTTCAAAATCTGCATAGTCTGCACTCTTTGAGACAATGTTCCTTACCATATGGTAAGGAACATTGTCTCAAAGAGTCTGAATGCAATGCTGAATGCTCAAAATCTTAACGTTCAAATGCTTATGAATACTACAAATACAGGGTTGTTTACCTGTCCCGGCAAACGTTGTTTTGCCATATAAAATAAAATAAAAATATACACACAAAAATTTCATACAAATCGGTTCGGCCGTGGAGTTTGGCAACTAATAACACCGCGACACAATTGACATCCTCGTACCTTATGGAATATTCTAAACAAGAATTAGCGAAATCGGTTCAGCCGTTCTCGAGATTTGAGCTTGGCAACACATTTGGCGATTCATTTTTATATTATAGAAAGATATGTAGGTACTTTTGCATTGTCAACATTACCTTCAAATATATCCTGCCCAGGAATCTTCGGCCATACAGGTTCATTATACTCTCCGCTGGCTACGACAACAAAGTCACACCGTTCTGTCACCTTTTCCTTAGTATCACCTCTGTAATAGGTCAAGTCCCAGTAATTTTTAGCTCTTTTCACTGACGTCACTAGCCTTCCGAACTGTTGATAAAAAATATTGGTTGTTATTTATCGTATAATTAATTTAAATTTCTCTTGAATGACTTTATCTACTAAAAAAATCCGCATCAAAATCCGTTGCGTAGTTTTAAAGATCTAACTATACATAGGGACAGATAGCTCGAAGCGGCTTTTATACAATCTTTTGCATTAAAACAATCTTTTTCGTCTCAAGATGCTTCTCCAAGTGAAGGTTGGCAGTCAGTTCAGAATATTTGACCCGATTTCTCGCAAAGCTTAGTTGTGCGGTACTCTCTATCCCTGTCCAGTCTCTGATATTAAAACAATAAACTAATGAAAAAAATGGCACTACTTTAAGGCTAGTGTCATTAACATTCTAATGTCCAAAACAAAATAATGAATAAACCACATTTTAATTCATTGACCGAACGAGCGAAGCGAGAGAGGTCTAGTGGCGAGACGGTCGGTCGGTTGTACCTATGTATCTATGTATGTTTGTTCGACGATAACTTGAGTACCGTTGCTCTGATCTTAATGACTTTTGGTATACGGGTAGTTGAGGTCCATAGAATTTTAAGTTCGAACATGAGAGGGATCGGTTAGGGGGCTTCGATGATAGGGGGTGCAGTAGGGGATCTACCTATATGACAGGCGAACTATATGGCAAATATACCCAAGTGGGGTATCAAATGAAAGGGCGTAACTTCGGTGACCATAATATGGTACCATGGAAATGATCTGATGATGGAGCTGGAAGGAATCCACAGGAATGTATCGTCTCAGCGGTCATTTTTATATCAAACTCATTTGTGTCAAAAAGGAAAAAAACGCTTTGACCTTCATGATTAAAAAATGACAATGTCAAAAATCAAAATGACATGTTTTCTTTCTGTCATTTTCGTAAAAAATATGATCCAAAAACATTTCTAGATAATTTCAAAACCATTACATATTAACTTAGCTTTGATATTATGATTAAAATTGATAAAAAAGGTACCTATCTATATAATAATACGGTCATCCTAAATAAAATTCAAATAATTCGTAAAAGTTTAGAGTGCAAAGTCATGCACTCTTTTGTTCGTTCTCGATGGTCTTCGAAGGATCAGTAGCTGCTTGAACCAGCTATTGATCAGCTATCAGCTAAACGGAAGCCGAAGCGAAAATTGGACAATCCTTCTATGGTTGACGTCGTCTGGGCCACTTAGGATGTACCTACTTACCTACCTTGGATGAAAACTGTAGATTAAAAGCGTCTACTTAATCTACTTTCCTATAAATCGTCAGACCTCTCTTTTCATATTCATAATTATTCCTTTATTTCATAATCAAGGGTTGGTTTGGTTAATAATTGTGGTGAATAATATTAAATAATATTGCTAGCTGATCTAGAGATTCTAATTAAAAAACTGGTGACTAATCTTTTTATTTAATAATAAGTTAGGACTTATTATAGGACATATAGGTCCACCAATAATATAGGTCTCAAACTTCTCTAATATATTTGTATCGAGGGAGGAGCCTCTCTTCTCTTTACCTCTTTCGTTAGATTATGATGAGTACATACTTACTACATAGGTACTAAAAAATTTTGTGTTAAGTCTGATGATAAAGACCCGATAAGAAAGGTGACAATAAGAACTTAACGATCTTGGGAATCTAAGATAGTCATATCCATGTTTGTACTCGTTCAAAGCACCTTGATAAGTATAGGTATTCTATAGCTTCTGAAGAATCAGCTGACATCTGGGATCTGGTGATAGAGGTGGAAGAAGGCACTCAACTTCAAAGAAATATGAACTCATCTTCTAGACAAGATAAGTCTACCGTTAATGTTCGTTAAAGTTTTCTTGATAAGGAGGCACTCTAGGCACATGAGTGTGCTCTAGGTGTTAAACAAGCAACTGATATCTGGGGTTTGGTAATATAGCCGGAAGAAAGCTATATGAACTCATCTCTAGATAAGTTAGGTCTATCGTGTTCACTTGATGAGTAGGTACTCTAGCTACTGGCGATATGGTGGAATATAGAAGGAAGAAGGCTATAGGAGTTTATAATCACACACGATTTACTTTCATTGTAGGTACTTATTCTCTCGAGTATCAATAAAACGCGAAATAAATAAATACGTGATTGAGACCAAGAAAATTAGGCTATGGAACTCATTTTCTAGACAAGATACCTATGCCTAACGCGTTTGGATTCGTTAAAAGTATAATAGAGTCAGCGATGTCCAGGGTCTGATGATAGTGATACTAGGCACCTATAATTTAAACAAGATAGACCGAAGTATTTGAAGTATTTCGCCGTTATATCATACATTACGCTGAAAAGTAAAAATCGGTACAAAAAACTCGTGAGGTCTCAGTTCGGGGCGAACTACTAGTATATTTACATGTCTAGTTGTATCTATTGGCCAAGAATCCGGCATAAATATATAAAATGCAGAATAGTCTTAGACGGCATTGTTGCAACGGATGGAGATAAACTGGTTTCCATACCGGTACTTCCATGTGGGTATAATATATGTAGAAGCTACTCATAATTAAAGAGAATCGCGATATTACTGCATAAACAACCTACTTTGTTTTTCATGATGAGGTCAGTTAATAAAATAATATATAAAACAAAAGAAGTCCTGAGTACTGATGTTATTGTGGTTTTATTATTGCTATATTGTTGAATAAAATAGTATGAAGGTTTATTGTTTTTCTAGTCTCTATTCTAAAAAAGGCTATAACTTTCACTTGGAATATGTGACAAACTATAATAAAAGTTTTGAAAGATATATAGTTTAATCAGTAATTTACCAATATTGTATGCAGACTCTAAATTTTCTACTTTGATTTATTTTGATTAAGGATTTTGCTTGCCTGTTTTTAAGAAATATTTAACGAAGATCAAAAAATTTGTCTTTATACCAAAGATAACTTTGTTACATATTCAAAATAAATTGATTGTCCGTTCTATTAGGAAATAACAGATTATGCAATTAGGAATTCATTGTAAAGGCTGATCACGAAACATCGTAAACTATTCGTAATCCTGCGTTCTTGGTATGAATGAAACATTACTTTATAAAAGTAGGTAGTTTCTTCAATTATTTAAATTTGAAATGGTTTACTTGTAAGTTGTAGCCATGGCAACTAACCACTTCGACGATTAGCAATAGCATAGATATAGGAAGACCTTGACGATTTTGATAGAAACGTTCAACTTTATCTGTACCAAAATATTTTGCTTATCGCGTACGTTTTAATATGCATTAAAATTACCTACTTATTTATTTTTATAGTACTAATTACAGGTCGTAGCCACCAACTGACTTACGTGGTTCTTTTTAGAAATGTATTTATTACATATTAATATGTATTTCTACTAGATAACACCTTATTACAAAGTTAGGTAACGACAGAGAGCAATTAAGATAAGTATTTATTGAAACGGTGCTCTTAAGCACCGTTCCAATCCATTAACGTTGCATTTATCAAAAATTGCGATATTCACAGAAATAACAATTAAAACGCGAAGTAATTTAGCAAATCCACGAATCTATGAATTGACGACATCTGTGGCGCGTCGGGCGAACACCCGACTGCGACGCAGAAGGCTGCGGGTTCGATTCCCGCCGGGAACAAGTATTTATGCTGACCATAAATTCTTGTTTCTGGTTCTGGGTGTTTCCTATATGTATAATATGTATGTATATATTTAAAAAAAAAGTATATAAGTAGTTTATCCGTTATCTGGCACCCATAACACAAGCATTAAGTTGCTTAGCTTGGGGCTGGATGACGATGTGTAATATGTCCTGAAATATTTATTTATTTATTTTTTATGAATAACTATCACAAATACATTGCGCCTTTCTACAAAATTCAAATGGTGGCAAGTAGATAACCTATCAGCATTATCCTACTAATATTATAAATGTGAAAGTTTGTGTATGTTTGTTACTCCTTCACGCAAAAACCACTCAACCCATTGCGATGAAACTCGGTATCTAGATAGCTGGAGACCTGGATTAACACATAGGCTACTTTTTATCCCGATATTCTCACAGGATCGGGACTTACGCGGGTGAAACTGCAAGGCTCAGCTAGTAGAAAATAAGTTCTTCTTCCGGTACAATTGAGTTGGTTAAGTTCTGTGTACAATAGATTAGAAGAAAATGTACTAATATTACTGTAGACTTTTCGTTAATATAATAAATAAAACACACGCGTCGTCTAGAGAACCTCCTCCTTTTCTGAAATCGGTTAAAATAAGGGAATGTCTCCTTTTTTTCGCCTTTTATCAGGTTTCGAATAGCGGCCATCTTTATGTCAACAAGCCGCTTCTGGTAGAGGTATATATGTTTTAAAATTCAGAGGAAGAGCCCAGTGACTCTTCATTCCATTGGCTGGCCAGGAGAATAGAGGAAGGATCGTTCTTAGGCATGTCTCCTAAGAACATTTTTTCCTGGCTACTACGGTCCTAGAACGTGCCCCACCTTGTATTACCTATAACCTAGGTTCTATTATTAGAACGTCCTCTAATTTACCTAGGAACGTCCTAAAATTATTCACTTACTTGAATATGATCCAGTAGTTCAAACTTATTGGCCATAGCTGTCAAATATTTAAACATACATTCTGATGACGGAAATGATACAGTCTCCTTTGGAAATGGAAAATCATGATACTCCATAAACTCCTTTGGTGTGTTTATTCTGGAAAAAAAGGAAGCAAACGTAAAAAATAATTATTATTATGTAATTAATCTTTGCACAATATATTTAAGTAATTTGACTAGATACATGATGATTCTGAAGTCATCTGTGTAATTATAAATTAATTTATTTTGTTTTTAATACAATGTTTAGTATTTTTGTTTTAATTTTAGTAAAAAAATATGTTTTGATTATACCTATCCCAGGTATTTTTCTACGTAATAACCAGAGTTTATTAATATATTATGTAGTTTGGTCTGTATTTCGATTATGATTTGTATTAATAATGTGGAAAATAAATAAATAAGGATATGGTATAAATTAATATAGGTATAATATAAGTATAAATAAAGAATGATATTATTTGTATCTATGTTTAGTAAATATTTTTAAAACAAATCTTATAATATACTTACAATTTTCTATATTTCAAGCTTAATTACCAACTTTTTGGTATGTTTGTTTGGTTCAGTTGACTTACCTCAAATTTGTATACATTTTTGCAAATATCGGTATTCCACCTTCGTCGACTCCGACACGTGGATCGAAATGCCACACTCCTCCCAAGTACTTGGATGCTTCAAATACAGTGAAGTCCACATTATATTCCTTCAGATATTTAGCTGTACCGAGACCCGAATAACCAGCTCCGATGACGCAGGCCCTTGGAGAAATATTTGCCTGAAAAAAATAGGTAATATTATTATATTGACGACCCAGTTGGCACAATGGTCACCATGCCGGACTGCCAAACACAGGGTCGCGGGTTCGATTCCCGCCTCAGGCAAGTATTTATGCTTAGATATTTGTCTGTGGTCTGGTTGTTTCTATCTTCTTAATATATATAAATCTCGTGTCACAATGTTTGTCCTCAATGGACTCCTAAACCACTTAACCGATTATAATAAAATTCGCACACCATGTGCAGTTCGATCCAACTTGAGAGATAGGATAGCTTACATCCCGATATTCCCACGGGATCGGGAGTTACGCGGGTGAAACCGCGGAGGGCAGCTAGTGTATTATAAGTATATATTTACAAAAGAAAAGTATATAAGTAGTATATCCGTTGTCTAGCACCCATAACACAAGTCTAGTTACTTAGCTTGGGGCTAGACAGCGATGTGTGTAATGTCTAGCAATATTTATTATTATTATTATTATTTTTTTTAATATCACGGGGCTATGGAGCCCCGGACTTTTGGAAGGCGTGCGTGGAGCCGAAGCCAACACGTAGAGGCCCTTTACAATAACACGTATAATAGCAAACAATGGGGTGGATTCTAAACCGGCGATTATCCCTGTCTACACTATAAAGTGCAACCAAGGACAACCTCCGGTTTGGATGAAACTATTGATAATCTACAGGACAAAACTACTTGAGCTATTGTGATGGGATGGTAGTGGACTAGATACTGGGGAACTATGGATACTATGGCACCTGCCGTAACAATGTCCAATAAACACGTCAAAATGGCAGGCGGAGACTCGCCAACTCTCAGACTGGGCCACCCTAATTAGCCGAGTAAATTACAGCAAGGGGGCCACAGGAACGTGAGTGGCTTGAAGGATGGAGAGGCCTCACTGGATTTTAAGTCATCGCTGGTAGTCCGAGCGAGCGGGCCAACTCATCACTGACGTTCGGCATCCATCCTTCGAGTATTTCTACTCATGCGACTCCACTCTGGACGGCCGGTGAAGGCAAGCCAGAGGCGGGGGACCGCTTCCTCGTCAATATTCACTCCGACCAGCCAACCAAGGCAGGCCGGAGATGAGGAACGGTGACTTCCCCCAGGAGAACTCGGGACCGCGGGGTCGTTACTCCCCTTCACCTCGCCTCAAGGTGCCCTGCGGGCTTATTATTATTATATTGCAATAATTCTACACAACGCCACTTGCCCCAAACTAATATAGGTAATGGATAGAATAATTTTATTAAGTTTTTAATTTTTTAATATGTTTACCATATACAAAAGCGATGCCAATAATAGATAGAAAATTTTAACGTTTAGCCCAAATATTTATCAGGAAAATGTAATTGCACAAGTAAAACTACACTGGGTGCAAAATTTTCTTAGTTACGAATATTTCAGTTAAAACTAGACGCCAATTAATTTATAAATTACAAAATAAATTAAATAAATTAGGTTTTCAGGTGGTAATTTGTGAGACAAGTACGCTATTTTGATTTTATTACTTTCATAGAGAAATGCAGACTCGCACAGATATGACTTGCGACCCTTGAATAACTTCATTTAATAACTTCATTTAATAACTTCATTTAATAACTTCATTTAATAACTTCATTTAATAACTTCATTTAATAACTTCATTTAATAACTTCATTTAATAACTTCATTTAATTACTTCATTTAATAACTTCATTTAATTACTTCATTTAATAACTTCATTTAATAACTTCATTTAATAACTTCATTTAATAACTTCATTTAATAACTTCATTTAATAACTTCATTTAATAACTTCATTTAATAACTTCATTTAATAACTTCATTTAATAACTTCATTTAATAACTTCATTTAATAACTTCATTTAATAACTTCATTTAATAACTTCATTTAATAACTTCATTTAATAACTTCATTTAATAACTTCATTTAATAACTTCATTTAATAACTTTATTAATAACTTTATTTAAGTAATAACTTTAAGTAATAACTTTATTTAATAAGTTTGACAACAGTTGAGGAGATTTTACTTAGTTTTTATTATGATACTGGTGGTTCTTGCCGAAGATCGTGCGAAGTGGAGGCGTAAAAGTAGGAAAGCGGACCCCGGGCTCCCGAGAGGGATGCAACCGGGAACATCGCTCGAATGATGATGATGAAAATGTGGTTTCAGGTACTCCATCAATCCCTACCTAGTATTTAAAATACCGATTTCACTAGTAGAAGTTTGAAAGCAAACAATTTCAATGAATCATGGAAATCGAATATTACTAAATAGAATATTTCTAGGTGGAAATATTCTATTTAGTAACTCCCTTTTTTGGCAGAAGTACCCCTTCAATAAATTTTTATTCTCTAAAGCAAGACCACGTGACATTGGCTTATGTCAATTTCTTACAAAAAATATCTGTATAAATGCGATAACGATAACAGAAAGCAATCTTGTTGATTTTTTTTTGCCAGGCTTAAACCAGAGATGCTTCTCTCGCTCGGTCAACTAATAAACCTTCATTAACCTACTGATCTTACTATCTAAACTATCAATAATTGCCTATAAACTTAGCCGTTTATTATCACATGACATTAAAATCTAATAACTATAATGAATGTGTCTATTGAATTAAATTGTTAGTGGTCTTAACTATATGGGTGACTAGCTACGCCTCGCGGTTTCACCCGTGTAAGTCCCGATGCCGTGGGTACATCAAAATAAAAAGTAGCCTATAGCCTTCCCCGATAAATGGACTATTCAACTCAATAAGAATTTTTCAATTTGAACCAGTAGTTCCTGAGATTAGCGCGCTTAAACAAACTCTTCAGCTTTATAATATTACTAGCTGCGCTCCGCGGTTTCACCCGCGTAACTCCCGATCCCGTAGGAATGTCGGGATAAAAAGTAGCCTATAGCCTTCCCCGATAAATGGACTATTCAACACAATAAGAATTTTTCAATTTGAACCAGTAGTTCCTGAGATTAGCGCGCTTAAACAAACTCTTCAGCTTTATAATATTACTAGCTGCGCTCCGCGGTTTCACCCGCGTAACTCCCGATCCCGTATGAATATCGGGATAAAAAGTAGCCTATAGCCTTCCCCGATAAATGGACTATTCAACACAATAAGAATTTTTCAATTCGAGCCAGTAGTTCCTGAGATTAGCGCGTTCAAACAAACAAACTCTTCAGCTTCATAAATTAGTATAGATTACATCGTGATATAGTAATGAAGTGGAAATTACAAATATTATAGGGAGAACGGCTTAGCCTTGACTGTTATAGTTAGGCTGATTGCCTGTTATTCAAATATTCATTTGCGTGCAGAATCTAGAAACCCAAGACTGCAGGCTAAAGACTTATTATTGCCCGATAAATCTCTCACTGACGACAGCCTGTTCACATTTGACAATAGTTAAGAATGTAACATACCGCGTAGTTTTCTATGCCTACAAAAAGAAATCTTTTATAATCAGAGTATATAACTTTCATTATTTCATTTACGAATCAAAATGCCTAAAATGAATGTTGCATGTAGCAAATTACCTAAGATTGTGATCCTAAGCTGTACTAATCAATATGTTTAACTAGCTCTTTTCACCTCTTAATATTGTTAGACTCAGGTGATGTTTTTTTGTGTAATTATTATAAATAAACTAGATACTATTTCTTTATTTTTTTTTAATTACTTAAAAGTAAGTAGGTACTTAATTTTTTTTAATGGCAAAACATGTACGTCTAGAACATAAACTATTCAAACGATTGACACCCATAACAACATTTCGTTGCAATTTAACGGATGATAACAGCTATGCCCCGGAAAGAAAATTGCCATCAAAAAAATGTTATTAGTATGTGATCCTCTTAACTTGTGGTTTATTAGTATAAATATGGTTATTTATATTTATAGTGGTTATTTATTATTAAGCGCACAATTATGTGATATTCATCTGTTGGGGTTCAAAAGACATTTTTGGAGTTCGTACCTAAAGGGTTAAAATGGGTCGCACATTGATACGCGCGGAACGAATCGATTTTTTGCCGTCCACGGAAAAAGGTACCTTATAATAATAATAATAGAGATAAGGTATCTACATTTATATTTCCGATGAAATCGGAATCGTCATCGGAAATATAAATGTAGATACCTTATCTCATTTTTGGAGTTCGTACCTAAAGGGTAAAAATGGGTCGCACATTGATACGCGCGGAACGAATCGATTTTTTGCCGTCCACGGAAAAAGGTACCTTATAATAATAATAATAGAGATAAGGTATCTACATTTATATTTCCGATGACGTCATCGGAAATATAAATGTAGATACCTTATCTCTGACGATGCGGACGACTCTGATGACGTCATCAGAGTCGTCCGCATCGTCAGAGGCGGCCGACTATGAAATAAATAAATGTAGGTACCTTATCTCTATTATTATAAGGTACCTTTTTCCGTGGCAAAAATTCGATTCGTTCAGCGCGTATCAATGTGCGACCACCATAAGACTCCGCTGTATCTGTCTGTCACTAGGCTGTATCTGACACTGAACCGTAATCTGACATTGTCATTTTATCAGGTTTTTGGAAGGGTTTTTGTTAGTCGAGATTTTATTCAAAGAAATTCTGTTTAACCCATTTATTATAAAAAAATATTGTCTAGCCTTCAATGTAAGCTGTTTGACACCAAAGTTTATTGTATGCGATAGCACTTAACAACCAAACAGGTTCATAACATCGTTAAACATTTCAACAAAATAGAGCAAA
The DNA here is from genome assembly GCA_907269075.1 of Idaea aversata. Taxonomy (NCBI): domain Eukaryota; kingdom Metazoa; phylum Arthropoda; class Insecta; order Lepidoptera; family Geometridae; genus Idaea; species Idaea aversata. The sequence continues at coordinate 7,662,719 of OU026100.1, forward strand.
TTAAGATAAGACTAGAAAATTTAATTCTAATGGGTCTTTCCAATGGTTGTGTTGTTCAATGTCATTTTATCAGGTTTTTGTTAGTCGAGACTTTATGTTTTTATCGGGAATATTTAGCATTTCCACAATCGCTGTACTTACATAACATTACTTGACAAATTTTTGGATACTAAATAATTTATGTAATCTATACTTCACTTCACTACATAATATAAAACAAAGTCGCTTTTTCTGTCCCTATTTCCCTTCGACCGCTTAGATCTTAAAAAACTACGCAACGGATTTTTATTCGGTTTTTTTAATATATATAGTGATTCAAGAGGAAGGTTTATATGTATAATACATGCATAATATAGCCGTGCGAAGCCGGAGCGGGTCGCTAGTATATATTATAAAGCTGAAGAGTTTGTTTGTTTGTTTGAACGCGCTAATCTCAGGAACTACTGGTTCGAATTGAAAATTTCTTTTTGTGTTGGATAGTTCATTTATCGAGGAAGGCTATAGGCTTTTTATCCCGAAATTCCCACGGGATCGGGAGTTTCGCGGGTGAAACCGCGGAGCGCTTCTAGTATAGGTATATAATCTACAGCTGCTTAACAGTATTTATCGGGAATAAATTTCTAACTTGTATGAATTGAGAAAACGGTAATAGGGTTAAATCTTATTGTTTGATTCTTTATAAATATCAGTATTATTATATTAGGTAGGTATATTCAAAGTCGTGTTAATTACACCATTTTTAACTCGAGAACGGCCGCCAGCCGGACCGATAATTGCAATGAAACTCGGTATCTAGATAGGTGGAGACGTATTAACACATAGGCTTTATATCCTGATATACAAGCTGCGCTCCGCGGTTTCACCCGCGTAAGTCCCGATCCCGTGGGAATATCAAAATGAAAAGTAGCCTATAACCTTTCTTGATAAATGGACAATCGAACTCAAAAAGATTTTTCAATTCGAACTAGTAGTTCCTGAGATTAGCGCGTTCAAACAAACAAATTCTTCAGCTTTATAAAGCTCTTCTTCAGCTTTATAAAGCTCTTCTTCAGCTTTTTTTAGAGTATTTTTTTGTATATCTATACTAATATTATAATAATAGTATAGATATACAAAAAATACTCTTAATAATTATTAATGTTGTAATTCCTTAGGATGAATTAGTAAAACTCTCCGACTAACCCATGAAAACAATAGGTTAAATGTTATCCAAGAGTGGAGCTTTCTACAACAAGTATTACGAAACATTACCGTAAATATTCTATGCAGGTATGTATGCGTCATAAGTCCACTATCAGTGTGCTACAATAATACCTACTATAAACAAGTATTTCACTTACAAGCTTCTTCTAATAGATGTTACACACAAACATAAATACATGAATAAAAAGTATTCAGTGTGATAATTATTTTCAACATGTTAGCTATGTCTTCAGTTGACCGAGTGGTATAATAAGCCGCCACCCGCTACACCAACCGACATGGGCGTGCCCAGGGTTTTGTAAAGGGTGGGGCAGAAGCAAATAAAACTAAAAAACTCGATAGTTAAGTAGTAGAAAATTTAAAAAAAAGACGAGAATGGGAGCACAGTCTTTATCATGTCCCATACCCCAAGATGACCTTATATTTAGTTTTGTTTGATTAATTAAATAGATTTAATTATTTTTAAGTTTCTTTAGAGGTTCATTCGAGTGTTTCAATTCAAAGTAATTTGTTGCTATACTTACTACTCGTATCGTAACTTTAGCTTTATGTTTCCGTTACATTACCGTATCCTGTCCACTTTGTTACTGTATCAGGTTTTGAAATATAAAAATATCATTTATCGTTTGACTATTGTCTAATCTATTACATTTTAAATCTACAGTCAACTTTTTATTGAATACTAGCATAGAAGGCGGAAAACAGACTAAGTTTGAGGACCAAAAGTAACAAAGTGGATATAATTGTGCCAATTTCTAAGAGGTTTTTTTCTCACACTATTTGCCTGATAAATTATTAATCAATTTGAGCTATCAAACAGTCCAATCTGCATATAAACATTTTTTACTGCCACTTTGTAACTAGGACGTTTGAATTGTGAATTGTTTGACAAACGAATTTATTTTGTTATATTCAATTAAAAACCTATTTTTTTATTTCTTATAAGCTCCTAGTCAGGGTGGGGCAAATGCCCCACCTTGCCCCACTGTGGGTACGCCCATGCCAACCGACGTGGGTTGGATCCACAGGTGAGGTTGTTATTATTATTTATTATTATTAAAAGACTACACTGTCCCGCAAGGTAATGGCCTCTATATCTTTCTACCATTGATCACGATTTGTCACTATTGCACACCAATTATTAATATTATTATAGGAGTCAAAATCATCACGCCATCGTCGCCTTGGTCTGCCGCGTGGTCGTATTCTGTTGATTCTGGGGACCATTCTGTTGTTATACTCATACTCATTTATTTAGACTGTAGGTACATACAGAACACTTAGTCACGTCAGAAAATTACATATTTTTAAGGACATTGAGTAAATTACATCACAGGCATAAGTAATAATATTAAAATCTAAAACAATTATTAAATAAGTAAATAAAATAAAACATTCATAAATAGGTGCTGCTGTAAAGGGGCATTGTCAAATTTCAGTTCATTTAGTAATTTAAAATAAAATATAAAATATTATGTGAAAAATGTCATAGTTTAGAATAAAAATTAAATTAAAACAGAATTCATCGCAGCTGTATAGGGGCCTTATTTCGGCCCATCGTTCATCTTGTTATAATGTTCAAATAATGTTAGTGAACTTAGCAGAGCATTGTCCAGCAGATCAAAAATAAATGTGAGTTCTTATCGCATGCAGATGAGTTCTACAGTTCCTGATACTTTTTATGAATAGTTCTGGCGTTTTTGCCGAGATTTTTTTTTTTCAAAATGATCTGCTAACTTCCCGTAGCAGATCATTTTACAGCAGATCAAAAACAAATGTGAGTTCTTTTAGCATGCAGGTCTGTTCTATAGTTCCTGATACTTTTTATAAATAGTTCTGGCGTTTTTGCCGTAAAAAAGTAAATTGACAAAATAATCTGCTATTGAAGTTCGATAAGTTGACAAATACTATTTTTATAGTTTCAAATTATTTGAAAGGCTGGAACTCTTCTTTTTTCCACATATTCGTATTAGAACTGCAGCCTAGAACTCGATTCGAGATCAGAACCCTGTTCCAAGTGCCAGCAGATCATGTCAGAACTCTTAGATCATGTCAGAATTTTTCACAAGTCGAAAAGTAAGATTTGCAGCGTTTCAAATGACATAGGACGCTGGAACTCTTTCGTTTTAGTTAGTTCAATATCAGAACTGCAGCTTAGAACTCGACTCGATCCTAGAACTCTCGTCCAAGTGCCAGCAGAGCATGTCAGAACTCTTAGAAAAAACTTCAACGGTCAAAACTTTTCACAAGTCGAAAAATAAGATTTGCAGCGTTTCAAATGACATAGGACGCTAGAACTCTTTTGTTTTAGTCAGTTCAATATCAGAACTGCAACCTAGAACTCGATTTGATCCCAGAACTCTCGTCCAAGTGCCAGCAGAGCATGTCAGAACTCTTAGAAAAAACTTCAACGGTCAAAACTTTTCACAAGTCGAAAAATAAGATTTGCAGCGTTTCAAATGACATAGGACGCTAGAACTCTTTTGTTTTAGTCAGTTAAATATCAGAACTGCAACCTAGAACTCGATTTGATCCCAGAACTCTCGTCCAAGTGCCAGCAGAGCATGTCAGAACTCTTAGAAAAAACTTCAACGGTAAAAACTTTTCACAAGTCGAAAAATAAGATTTGCAGCGTTTCAAATGACATAGGACGCTAGACCTCTTTTGTTTTAGTTAGTTCAATATCAGAACTGCAGCTTAGAGTTCGATTCGATCCCAGAACTCTCGTCCAAGTGCCAGCAGAGCATGTCAAAACTCTTAGATAAAACTTCAACGGTCAAAACTTTTCACAAGTCGAAAAATAAGATTTGCAGCGTTTCAAATGACATAGGACGCTGGAACTCTTTCGTTTTAGTTAGTTCAATATCAGAACTGCAGCTAAAAACTCGATTCGATCCCAGAACTCTCGTCCAAGTGCCAGCAGAGCATGTCAGAACTCTTAGAAAAAACTTCAACGGTCAAAACTTTTCACAAGTCGAAAAATAAGATTTGCAGCGTTTCAAATGACATGGGACGCTAGAACTCTTTCGTTTTAGTCAGAACAATATCAGAACTGCAACCTAGAACTCGATTTGATCCCAGAACTCTCGTCCAAGTGCCAGCAGAGCATGTCAGAACTCTTAGAAAAAACTTCAACGGTCAAAACTTCTCACAAGTCGAAAAATAAGATTTGCAGCGTTTCAAATGACATAGGACGCTGGAATTCTTTCGTTTTAGTTAGTTCAATATCAGAACTGCAGCTAAAAACTCGATTCGATCCCAGAACTCTCGTCCAAGTGCCAGCAGAGCATGTCAGAACTCTTAGAAAAAACTTCAACGGTCAAAACTTTTCACAAGTCGAAAAATAAGATTTGCAGCGTTTCAAATGACATGGGACGCTAGAACTCTTTCGTTTTAGTCAGAACAATATCAGAACTGCAACCTAGAACTCGATTTGATCCCAGAACTCTCGTCCAAGTGCCAGCAGAGCATGTCAGAACTCTTAGATAAAACTTCAACGGTCAAAACTTTTCACAAGTCGAAAAATAAGATTTGCAGCGTTTCAAATGACATGGGACGCTGGAACTCTTTCGTTTTAGTCAGATCAATATCAGAACTGCAACCTAGAACTCGATTTGATCCCAGAACTCTCGTCCAAGTGCCAGCAGAGCATGTCAGAACTCTTAGATAAAACTTCAACGGTCAAAACTTTTCACAAGTCGAAAAATAAGATTTGCAGCGTTTCAAATGATATAGGACGCTGGAACTCTTTCGTTTTAGTTAGTTCAATATCAGAACTGCAGCTTAGAACTCGATTCGATCCCAGAACTCTCGTCCAAGTGCCAGCAGAGCATGTCAGAACTCTTAGATAAAACTTCAACGGTCAAAACTTTTCACAAGTCGAAAAATAAGATTTGCAGCGTTTCAAATGACATGGGACGCTGGAACTCTTTCGTTTTAGTCAGATTAATATCAGAACTGCAACCTAGAACTCGATTTGATCCCAGAACTCTCGTCCAACTGCCAGCAGAGCATGTCAGAACTCTTAGAAAAAACTTCAACGGTCAAAACTTTTCACAAGTCGAAAAATAAGATTTGCAGCGTTTCAAATGACATGAGACGCTGGAACTCTTTCGTTTTAGTTAGTTCAATATCAGAACTGCAGCTTAGAACTCGATTCGATCCCAGAACTCTCGTCCAAGTGCAAGCAGAGCATGTCAGAACTCTTAGATAAAACTTCAACGGTCAAAACTTTTCACAAGTCAAAAAATAAGATTTGCAGCGTTTCAAATAACATAGGACGCTGGAACTCTTTCGTTTTAGTTAGTTCAATATTAGAACTGCAGCTAAGAACTCGATTCGATCCCAGAACTCTCGTCCAAGTGCCAGCAGAGCATGTCAGAACTCTCAGATAATGTCAAAACTTTTCACAAGTCGAAAAGTAAGATTTGCAGCGTTTCAAATGACACAAGACGCTGTAACTCTTTCGTTTTAGTTAGTTCAATATTAGAACTGCAGCTTAGAACTCGATTCGATCCCAGAACTCTCGTCCAAGTGCCAGCAGAGCATGTCAGAACTCTTAGAAAAAACTTCAACGGTCAAAATTTTTCACAAGTCGAAAAATAAGATTTGCAGCGTTTCAAATGACATAGGACGCTGGAACTCTTTCGTTTAAGTTAGTTCAATATCAGAACTGCAGCTTAGAACTCAATTCGATCCCAGAACTCTCGTCCAAGTGTCAAAACTTTTCTCAAGTCAAAAAATAAGATTTGCAGCATTTCAAATCACATAGGACGCTGGAATTCTGTCAGAACTTTTCAGAAAGCAAAACTAATATTTTCAGCGTTTTAGTAGTAGGTACAGTACACAACAAAAGTGCAGACCCACCGTAGAGTTCTAAAATAACAAGGACCAAGTTTTAGTAGGTACAGTCGGTAACAAAAGTGCCGACCCAACGTAGAGTTCTAAAAAACAAGGACAAAGTTTTGACATTATCTGAGAGTTCTGACATGCTCTGCTGGCACTTGGACGAGAGTTCTGGGATCAAATCGAGTTCTTTGCTGCAGTTCTAATATTGAACTAACTAAAACGAAAGAGTTCCAGCGTCCTATGTCATTTGAAACGCTGCAAATCTTATTTTTCGACTTGTGAAAAGTTTTGACCTTTGAAGTTTTATCTAAGAGTTCTGACATGCTCTGCTGGCACTTGGACGAGAGTTCTGGGATCCAATCGAGTTCTTAGCTGCAGTTCTGATATTGAACTAACTAAAACGAAAGAGTTCCAGCGTCCTATGTCATTTGAAACGCTGCAAATCTTATTTTTCGACTTGTGAAAAGTTTTGACCGTTGAAGTTTTATCTAAGAGTTCTGACATGCTCTGCTGGCACTTGGACGAGAGTTCTGGGATCAAATCGAGTTCTTTGCTGCAGTTCTAATATTGAACTAACTAAAACGAAAGAGTTCCAGCGTCCTATGTCATTTGAAACGCTGCAAATCTTATTTTTCGACTTGTGAAAAGTTTTGACATTATCTGAGAGTTCTGACATGCTCTGCTGGCACTTGGACGAGAGTTCTGGGATCAAATCGAGTTCTGAGCTGCAGTTCTGATATTGAACTGACTTAAACGAAAGAGTTCTAGCGTCCTTTGTCATTTGAAACACTGCAAATCTTATTTTTCGACTTGTGAAAAGTTTTGACCGTTGAAGTTTTATCTAAGAGTTCTGACATGCTCTGCTGGCACTTGGACGAGAGTTCTGGGATCGAATCGAGTTCTTAGCTGCAGTTCTAATATTGAACTAACTAAAACGAAAGAGTTCCAGCGTCCTTTGTCATTTGAAACGCTGCAAATCTTATTTTTTGACTTGTGAAAAGTTTTGACCGTTGAAGTTTTATCTAAGAGTTCTGACATGCTCTGCTGGCACTTGGACGAGAGTTCTGGGATCAAATCGAGTTCTTTGCTGCAGTTCTAATATTGAACTAACTAAAACGAAAGAGTTCCAGCGTCCTATGTCATTTGAAACGCTGCAAATCTTATTTTTCGACTTGTGAAAAGTTTTGACCTTTGAAGTTTTATCTAAGAGTTCTGACATGCTCTGCTGGCACTTGGACGAGAGTTCTGGGATCCAATCGAGTTCTTAGCTGCAGTTCTGATATTGAACTAACTAAAACGAAAGAGTTCCAGCGTCCTATGTCATTTGAAACGCTGCAAATCTTATTTTTCGACTTGTGAAAAGTTTTGACCGTTGAAGTTTTATCTAAGAGTTCTGACATGCTCTGCTGGCACTTGGACGAGAGTTCTGGGATCAAATCGAGTTCTTTGCTGCAGTTCTAATATTGAACTAACTAAAACGAAAGAGTTCCAGCGTCCTATGTCATTTGAAACGCTGCAAATCTTATTTTTCGACTTGTGAAAAGTTTTGACATTATCTGAGAGTTCTGACATGCTCTGCTGGCACTTGGACGAGAGTTCTGGGATCAAATCGAGTTCTGAGCTGCAGTTCTGATATTGAACTGACTTAAACGAAAGAGTTCTAGCGTCCTTTGTCATTTGAAACACTGCAAATCTTATTTTTCGACTTGTGAAAAGTTTTGACCGTTGAAGTTTTATCTAAGAGTTCTGACATGCTCTGCTGGCACTTGGACGAGAGTTCTGGGATCGAATCGAGTTCTTAGCTGCAGTTCTAATATTGAACTAACTAAAACGAAAGAGTTCCAGCGTCCTTTGTCATTTGAAACGCTGCAAATCTTATTTTTTGACTTGTGAAAAGTTTTGACCGTTGAAGTTTTATCTAAGAGTTCTGACATGCTCTGCTGGCACTTGGACGAGAGTTCTGGGATTGAATCGAGTTCTTAGCTGCAGTTTTAATATTGATCTAACTAAAACGAAAGAGTTCCAGCGTCCTATGTCATTTGAAACGCTGCAAATCTTATTTTTCGACTTGTGAAAAGTTTTGACATTATCTGAGAGTTCTGACATGCTCTGCTGGCACTTGGACGAGAGTTCTGGGATTAAATCGAGTTCTGAGCTGCAGTTCTGATATTGAACTAACTAAAACGAAAGAGTTCCAGCGTCCTATGTCATTTTAAACGCTGCAAATCTTATTTTTCGACTTGTGAAAAGTTTTGACCGTTGAAGTTTTATCTAAGAGTTCTGACATGCTCTGCTGGCACTTGGACGAGAGTTCTGGGATCGAATCGAGTTCTTAGCTGCAGTTCTAATATTGAACTAACTAAAACGAAAGAGTTCCAGCGTCCTATGTCATTTGAAACGCTGCAAATCTTACTTTTGACTTGTGAAAAGTTTTGACATTATCTGAGAGTTCTGACATGCTCTGCTGGCACTTGGACGAGAGTTCTGGGATCGAATCGATTTCTTAGCTGCAGTTCTAATATTGAACTAACTAAAACGAAAGAGTTCCAGCGTCCTATGTCATTTGAAACGCTGCAAATCTTATTTTTCGACTTGTGAAAAGTTTTGACATTATCTGAGAGTTCTGACATACTCTGCTGGCACTTGGACGAGAGTTCTGGGATCAATTCGAGTTCTGAGCTGCAGTTCTGATATTGAACTGACTTAAACGAAAGAGTTCTAGCGTCCTTTGTCATTTGAAACGCTGCAAATCTTATTTTTCGACTTGTGAAAAGTTTTGACCGTTGAAGTTTTATCTAAGAGTTCTGACATGCTCTGCTGGCACTTGGACGAGAGTTCTGGGATCGAATCGAAATCTTAACTGCAGTTCTGATATTGAACTAACTAAAACGAAAGGGTTCCAGCGTCCTATGCCATTTGAAACGCTGCAAATCTTATTTTTCGACTTGTGAAAAGTTTTGACCTTTGAAGTTTTATCTAAGAGTTCTGACATGCTCTGCTGGCACTTGGACGAGAGTTCTGGGATCCAATCGAGTTCTTAGCTGCAGTTCTGATATTGAACTAACTAAAACGAAAGAGTTCCAGCGTCCTATGTCATTTGAAACGCTGCAAATCTTATTTTTCGACTTGTGAAAAGTTTTGACCGTTGAAGTTTTATCTAAGAGTTCTGACATGCTCTGCTGGCACTTGGACGAGAGTTCTGGGATCAAATCGAGTTCTTTGCTGCAGTTCTAATATTGAACTAACTAAAACGAAAGAGTTCCAGCGTCCTATGTCATTTGAAACGCTGCAAATCTTATTTATCGACTTGTGAAAAGTTTTGACATTATCTGAGAGTTCTGACATGCTCTGCTGGCACTTGGACGAGAGTTCTGGGATCAAATCGAGTTCTGAGCTGCAGTTCTGATATTGAACTGACTTAAACGAAAGAGTTCTAGCGTCCTTTGTCATTTGAAACACTGCAAATCTTATTTTTCGACTTGTGAAAAGTTTTGACCGTTGAAGTTTTATCTAAGAGTTCTGACATGCTCTGCTGGCACTTGGACGAGAGTTCTGGGATCGAATCGAGTTCTTAGCTGCAGTTCTAATATTGAACTAACTAAAACGAAAGAGTTCCAGCGTCCTTTGTCATTTGAAACGCTGCAAATCTTATTTTTTGACTTGTGAAAAGTTTTGACCGTTGAAGTTTTATCTAAGAGTTCTGACATGCTCTGCTGGCACTTGGACGAGAGTTCTGGGATCGAATCGAGTTCTTAGCTGCAGTTTTAATATTGAACTAACTAAAACGAAAGAGTTCCAGCGTCCTATGTCATTTGAAACGCTGCAAATCTTATTTTTCGACTTGTGAAAAGTTTTGACATTATCTGAGAGTTCTGACATGCTCTGCTGGCACTTGGACGAGAGTTCTGGGATCGAATCGATTTCTTAGCTGCAGTTCTAATATTGATCTAACTAAAACGAAAGAGTTCCAGCGTCCTATGTCATTTGAAACGCTGCAAATCTTATTTTTCGACTTGTGAAAAGTTTTGACATTATCTGAGAGTTCTGACATACTCTGCTGGCACTTGGACGAGAGTTCTGGGATCAATTCGAGTTCTGAGCTGCAGTTCTGATATTGAACTGACTTAAACGAAAGAGTTCTAGCGTCCTTTGTCATTTGAAACGCTGCAAATCTTATTTTTCGACTTGTGAAAAGTTTTGACCGTTGAAGTTTTATCTAAGAGTTCTGACATGCTCTGCTGGCACTTGGACGAGAGTTCTGGGATCGAATCGAAATCTTAACTGCAGTTCTGATATTGAACTAACTAAAACGAAAGGGTTCCAGCGTCCTATGCCATTTGAAACGCTGCAAATCTTATTTTTCGACTTGTGAAAAGTTTTGACCTTTGAAGTTTTATCTAAGAGTTCTGACATGCTCTGCTGGCACTTGGACGAGAGTTCTGGGATCCAATCGAGTTCTTAGCTGCAGTTCTGATATTGAACTAACTAAAACGAAAGAGTTCCAGCGTCCTATGTCATTTGAAACGCTGCAAATCTTATTTTTCGACTTGTGAAAAGTTTTGACCGTTGAAGTTTTATCTAAGAGTTCTGACATGCTCTGCTGGCACTTGGACGAGAGTTCTGGGATCAAATCGAGTTCTTTGCTGCAGTTCTAATATTGAACTAACTAAAACGAAAGAGTTCCAGCGTCCTATGTCATTTGAAACGCTGCAAATCTTATTTATCGACTTGTGAAAAGTTTTGACATTATCTGAGAGTTCTGACATGCTCTGCTGGCACTTGGACGAGAGTTCTGGGATCAAATCGAGTTCTGAGCTGCAGTTCTGATATTGAACTAACTAAAACGAAAGAGTTCCAGCGTCCTATGTCATTTGAAACGCTGCAAATCTTATTTTTCGACTTGTGAAAAGTTTTGACCGTTGATGTTTTATCTAAGAGTTCTGACATGCTCTGCTGGCACTTGGACGAGAGTTCTGGGATCGAATCGAAATCTTAGCTGCAGTTCTGATATTGAACTAACTAAAACAAAAGAGTTCCAGCGTCCTATGTCATTTGAAACTCTGCAAATCTTATTTTTCGACTTGTGAAAAGTTTTGACCGTTGAAGTTTTTTCTAAGAGTTCTGACATGCTCTGCTGGCACTTGGACGAGAGTTGTGGGATCGAATCGAAATCTTAGCTGCAGTTCTGATATTGAACTAACTAAAACGAAAGAGTTCTAGCGTCCTATGTCATTTGAAACGCTGCAAATCTTATTTTTTGACTTGTGAGAAGTTTTGACCGTTGAAGTTTTTTCTAAGAGTTCTGACATGCTCTGCTGGCACTTGGACGAGAGTTCTGGGATCAAATCGAGTTCTAGGTTGCAGTTCTGATATTGAACTGAATAAAACAAAAGAGTTCTAGCGTCCTATGTCATTTGAAACGCTGCAAATCTTATTTTTCGACTTGTGAAAAGTTTTGACCGTTGAAGTTTTTTTTAAGAGTTCTGACATGCTCTGCTGGCACTTGGACGAGAGTTCTGGGGTCGAATCGAAATCTTAGCTGCAGTTCTGATATTGAACTAACTAAAACGAAAGAGTTCCAGCGTCCTATGTCATTTGAAACGCTGCAAATCTTATTTTTCGACTTGTGAAAAGTTTTGACCGTTGAAGTTTTATCTAAGAGTTTTGACATGCTCTGCTGGCACTTGGACGAGAGTTCTGGGATCGAATCGAACTCTAAGCTGCAGTTCTGATATTGAACTAACTAAAACGAAAGAGTTTCAGCGTCCTATGTCATTTGAAACGCTGCAAATCTTATTTTTCGACTTGTGAAAAGTTTTGACCGTTGAAGTTTTATCTAAGAGTTCTGACATGCTCTGCTGGCACTTGGACGAGAGTTCTGGGATCAAATCGAGTTCTAGGTTGCAGTTCTGATATTGAACTGACTTAAACAAAAGAGTTCTAGCGTCCTATGTCATTTGAAACGCTGCAAATCTTATTTTTCGACTTGTGAATAGTTTTGACCGTTGAAGTTTTTTCTAAGAGTTCTGACATGCTCTGCTGGCACTTGGACGAGAGTTCTGGGATCAAATCGAGTTCTAGGTTGCAGTTCTGATATTGAACTGACTAAAACAAAAGAGTTCTAGCGTCCTATGTCATTTGAAACGCTGCAAATCTTATTTTTCGACTTGTGAAAAGTTTTGACCGTTGAAGTTTTTTTTAAGAGTTCTGACATGCTCTGCTGGCACTTGGACGAGAGTTCTAGGATCGAATCGAGTTCTAAGCTGCAGTTCTGATATTGAACTAACTAAAACGAAAGAGTTCCAGCGTCCTATGTCATTTGAAACGCTGCAAATCTTACTTTTCGACTTGTGAAAAATTCTGACATGATCTAAGAGTTCTGACATGATCTGCTGGCACTTGGAACAGGGTTCTGATCTTGAATCGAGTTCTAGGCTGCAGTTCTAATACGAATATGTGGAAAAAAGAAGAGTTCCAGCCTTTCAAATAATTTGAAACTATAAAAATAGTATTTGTCAACTTATCGAACTTCAATAGCAGATTATTTTGTCAATTTACTTTTTTACGGCAAAAACGCCAGAACTATTTATAAAAAGTATCAGGAACTATAGAACAGACCTGCATGCTAAAAGAACTCACATTTGTTTTTGATCTGCTGTAAAATGATCTGCTACGGGAAGTTAGCAGATCATTTTGAAAAAAAAAAATCTCGGCAAAAACGCCAGAACTATTCATAAAAAGTATCAGGAACTGTAGAACTCATCTGCATGCGATAAGAACTCACATTTATTTTTGATCTGCTGGACAATGCTCTGCTAAGTTCACTAACATTCAAATAGTACTGCACAGGAATGTAAACGTTACGACGGCGGTGTACTTTTGAGCGTCGATTGTACATTGTAGGTATGTATTTAGCCGAGTTGAATGGTAAGTTGACTGCACCCTCCGTTATGTAATTGTCTGAGATTATCGCATAACGGTTTTGTGGCTAATGGGTTAATGGGTTCAAACAAACCGTTTCTTAAACGATTGTAATTAATATCAGTAAGTAGGACAACGTTGATGAGTATTTAAAAGTGTGTGTACCTATGCAACACTAGTGCATTGTTGTTTTAAGTATAAATAATTATACTTACTTGAATAAAATACCATAGAGAATAAATAATACTTGAAATAAAAGTGTCGCGGGACACGCGTTTGGAACAAAGTCCCTCTACCTTTTTGTGTATGTGTCACGCATTACATTTTTTCTCGGCTAGGTAACCTTGGTACCCGCGATAAGGAACTTCGATCCAATAAATTTCAGTAGAAATAAAATATTACTTATAGAAGTAATATTTTATTTCTTTGTCAAATACAGGTAAAGAAGTAATATTCTATATATATAATAATATAGCGACCCGCCCCGGCTTCGCACGGCTGTATTATGCATGTATTATATCTAAAAACCTCATCACCTTTAGAGCATGCACAGAGAGAGAGATCGACAGAAGAATCAAATCTACTTGGAACAAGTACTGGGCAATGAAAGAAATCTTCAAAAGCAACTTACCAGTAAAACTGAAAACAAAAGCCATGGAGATGTGTCTACTACCCTGCCTAACTTACGCTAGCCAGACATGGACGTTGACAAAAGAAAACCTAGAGAAGATAAAGGTATGTCAAAGAGGCATAGAAAGAAGTCTTTTAAACATAAAACTAAAAGACAAAGTAAGAAACAGCACTATTATTAAAGAAAGAACAAAAGCTAAAGACGTTGCACAAAAAGTTTTACACCTAAAGTGGAAATGGGCAGGCCACGTCCAACGACACAACGACGATAGATGGTCAAAAACAATCCTTAACTGGTACCCGTTAGACAAAAAGAGAAGGAGAGGAAGACCATGCAAAAGATGGAGTGACGACATAACAAAGACGGCGGGCCAGACATGGGCCCGTATTAATAAATCGCTCTCAATATTGATCTTGAATGCGTATCAATTGAGTGAGTCTTGAGATGTGGTCACTATCTTAAGTTAGGCGTTAATTAATAGATAAAACTCAGGCTGATATCGCTCTTGAGATTTGAGACTGATCTTGAGAGCGACCTTGAATGACAGTAACACTTTGTTCTTACCTTGAATGATATGTTCTTACCCTATGGTAGGTAGTGTCGTCATATTTTGCTGTCAACTTGTTTTAATGTGAAAATATTTTACAAAATGTAACATTTGTATGACCCGCAAGATGTAGTTTCGTGAACTCAAGTCTGAACTTGAGTTCACGAAACTACATCTTGAGACATATCTTGAGAGCTGAGTTTGATTTATTAATTACAGTATGACTCAAGTGATATGTCGCTCTTTAATCGCGTCTTAAGATAGGTTTATTAATCAGCGCAACAACTCAAGAGCAAACTCAAGATTGAAATCGATATTGAGTTCGGTTTATTAATACGGACCATGGAGTAGAGTCGCTAGAGATAGATCGATCTTCCCAATGTGACAAATAATGACATGGTTTTATTCGCTGATGACTGCACAATTGTATTTAGAGATAAAAATTTAGTTAATCTACGTTCCAATATTAATAATACGTTGACTTGCTTATCCGAATGGTTGAAAATGAATAATCTGGTAATGAATTTACAAAAAACAAATATTATAAATTTTATTAATGTGCATAACTCAATGAAATATAAATTGGAAATAATACATGATGATGTTAAATTAGATGAAATAAGTGAATCAAAGTTTTTGGGCCTGACAATAGATGAAAATCTTGTTTGGAAGGCTCACATAGACAATGTTTGTAAGAAATTAAATAGTCACGCGTATGCCCTTTCTAAACTATCAAATATTGTAAATGAAAATGCATTGCTCATAGCTTACCATGCCTATGTAACATCTACCCTTCGGTATGGGATCATATTCTGGGGCATATCCACAAACAACCTGTACGCCTTTAGGGCACAAAAGCGTTGCATAAGGTCCATGTATAAAATGAGGCAAACTGATAGTTGCAGGCCTTATTTTAAAAAACTAGGAATATTGACGTTACCTAGTCTTTTTATATATGAGACATCAATATTCATATTTCAAAATAAACATCTATTTTTTAGTAGAAATTGTGCAAGACAGCAAGGCATGCTGCAGATCCCACGTCATAATACTGTTTTAATGAAGCAAAGCGTATGTGTAATGTCAGTCATTATATTTAATAATCTTCCTAAAACAATTCGAGATATTACAAGATTAAAATTGTTTAAATCTGAATTATTTATATTTTTAGTTGATAAAGGATACTATGATGTCAGAGAATTTTTAAATGATAGATCTATTTCATAACATGTAAAATAATTATCTTATAATCTTATTGACATTAACTAATATCCTATTGACATTTTAATTTTGACTATATTATTGTAATTAAATTAACTTCAAACTGTAAATTCACATGCCTAGCCATGGCGAGATAGACGGACTATTATTTTTTAAGACCATTTTGTATTACTCTATTTCGTGTGAATGAATAAATGATTATGATTATTATGATTATTAGACTGAGATGGAGACAGATGGAGGAAGCTTTTACCGCGACAGCAGTCCCTACACAAAACTAACAAATACTAACCTAATAAATACATTAAATATAATATACATACCTACCAATAAAAACTAACAAACAACACTAACATTTTATTACTAAACTAACCCACACACAGCACTAAATAAACATTTAAAATAAAAGAATAATCCTAGAAAAATAAACATACTAAAGTTAAAATACAAATTTACATAAGTTAGATATAAGTAGGTTCATACGAATATTGTGTAAGGGAACAATAAAGCTATTTTATTTTATTTTTATTATATCTAAAAACCTTCCTCGTTAATCACTCTATCTATTAAAGAAAATCGCATCAAAATCCGTTGCGTAGTTTTAAAGATCTAAGCATACAAAGGGAAATAGGGACATAGGGACGGCGAAAAGTGACTTTTATCACAGTTGCTCATAAAGTGGATCTTATTAAACCGCTTTTAGGCTCATAATGCAACGTATTATACACGCGTGCGATAAAAAAAAATCCAACTAGTGCTAAAATAATACGCTATCCCGATATGTCAAATACGTATCTCACAGCTAATTGATGTATAGAAAAAAGGTACTATCAAAGAGTTTTTAAGCCTTGCTGGCTTAAAACTCTTTGTTGGTACCTACCTTTTTTATTCTTCTTTTCAAAAGGTTGTCTCTAAAGTCTGATAGCGAACGATAATTTTACGTGATAACGTCTTTGAAAATAATTAAAAATTGAGTTTTGTTTTTTCTTTAGGTACATAAATATATTTTTTCCTTACCATTATATTGTTTTTAACCGCCGACGCGAAAACAAATGAAAAAAACCCTAAAAATATATTGTATGTCAGACGAGGTTGTATAGGTTAAAAGTCTTTTGCCTAGCCTTTCGGGAGTGTAATTAACAAAAAATAGTAAACATAACCTAAAATTCTTAAAAACTTTTTATTATTTCAACAAGTCTTTTTTTTATTCGCAACTGTGATAAAAACGTCGTACGATACACGCGTGGAAAGTTGATAATTCCATCTCGGCTTTTGCCACGCTCGCGTTCCGCTCGCGCGTCATAAACCGCCTCTATGGAATGATCAACTTTCCACACTTGTATCGCAATGTACTATTTATTTTATACTATGTAGTGATATGTCGCGGTGTTAGTTACCAAACTTCACCTAAACGGCTAAACCGATTTGTATGAAATTTCTTGTGTAAATTCGTTAGGTCTGAGAACATCTATTTTTTATATATATATTTTATTTTCCTTTATTTTTCCTTTTTTCTATATTTTTTTGTTTTTTTTTTTGTAAATGGCAAAAAACGTTTGCCGGGGCAGATATTTATTTATTAAAGAGGACTTAAACAATGTCATACAAATAATTAGTTACCAATGCCAGAAAAACGAACTGGGTTTATATTAGCATCTGAAACATTCGACACTACATCATTTTATAAAAATCTGTAAGTGTAAGTAGGTACCAACATAATGTAGGTATAGGAAAATGTGAATAGAAAAATAAATTTATGGTCTATTCACATGCTTCTCACATAAATCCTGATATATATTACGCAACAATAGCGATTTTCATAATTTTAACTCAAAGGTGATTTATAGACTAGAACATTTCAATGTACTGTAACGTAAGAAATAATATACAGGGAGAATGTTTTTATGTGAGCCTTCAGGACTATATCCTAAACTATAAAAGTTAATGAAAAATGATAAAGAAATGGATTTTGACAAAAACTAAAACAGCAACATTAGGTTTTTGAAAAAGTCACTAGTCAGGAATCGAACTTGTTTATTTTGCAAAATGATCATCCTATATTTATACCAATCGATAGTGTTGCTGATATAGATTAATTCCTGGAAACAAACATACTATGTCAAATCAAAGGAAATAGCTCCTTTTTGTAGTTGAGGCAATGAGTTTTTCAAAAATCTAATGATACAATTTTAGTTTATGTCAAAATTGGACACCCAACTCCTTTCAGCGTTTTCGCTATCTCTTAAAGTTTAGGATATAGCCCTGAAGGCCCACATAGAAAAATCATCATGTATATATATTACAATAACCTACTATAATTTCTGATATATCCAAATTACCTACACAAGTTTTAACCACCCATCAAAATCCCACTCATCCACAACCTTGGCCTAAAATACCAAAAAAAGTATACATTTATCACCTCGCACGGTCAAGGCCTACTGCCTATACAGCTATTTTCAGCATGACCAAAACAACTATGCATTCAAATTAGTTTCATCCGACATTTCCCTATAAAAGTATGAATTAAATTAATATTAACAATGAACGTGTCCATGACATGAGCAGCGAAGCATAAATGTAGTGGGAAAGCTAATTTAATATTTTGCTTGGGTATATGCATGAGTGATAATAATAAACCTAAAACGAAACGGAGATATTGTTAATAACTGTATCGTAATAAAGTATTATTCTGGTGAACTGCATGTGTCATCTAATAAATATAAAATTTGTATTTGATAACATTATAAATAAATTAATATTTTTATTTTTATTTATTTAAAATTTTTATTATATTTAATTTATTTAAAATTATATAACTTTGAAGTACTGTACTTACATCTTACTATAAATAAGTCTAAACTATATAATCTAAGTGATGGAAGGGCGAAAGCACTTGCTACAAGTAACCTCATTAGGTGCTTAAAAAGTGCTTTCATAAGTTTATAATTGTAAATTTTGATTAAGAAATTGAAATAAACATTTTTATTTGTTATTATTTATTTATTTATTAAAACGTGTAGGCTGAGGAGCATTGCGAGTGTGGAGCCCAGTCGCAGTCCATGGTGCACCTACTCCAATGCAAATTATGCCCTAACACCTGCACAATGGAGGACCTGGTAGAAGCCAACGCTGTAGCAGCTGTAGGTGGTTAACCATTGGGCAGTAAAAATTTGACAGGTCGAACGTCACTGACTCAAAAAGAAGAAGAAGAACGTGTAGGCTTAATGAATTTACTAACTAGCATAATGTTAATAAAAGACGATTAAAAAATAAATCTCTAATAGATTAGATATTTTTAAACTGCGTTAACAAGTGTACTAATAAACGAGAAATTAATAAATCTAGGTATATCTAATATATAAAATTCTCGTGTCACAATGTTAGTTACCATTAACATTTAAACTGCAAAAGCTATAACCACAACTAACACAAGCCTAGCTTAGCTAGCTAGCTTAGCGTAGCTTAGTTAACTAATACAAGCCGTAAGGCTAATTACGAGTTATTAAAATCAAAGCATTTTGAAAGTGCGCCCGTTGAACTCTTTTACGGGATGATTTTACAGTAATCCTAGAGAGAATGTGAAATTTCATGAAAACACTAGCTGTCGCGGTGTCGCGGTGTTAGTTACCTATGTCGACCTAAACGACTGAACCGATGTGTATAACATTTTTGTGCATATTTGTTAGGTCTGAAAATCGAACACCTATTTTTTTTTGTAAATGGCAAAACAACTTTTGTTATATAAATAGGGATAAGATGTTTATACCTACTTCCTCTGAAAAGTATAAGAAAACCTTAATTATTGTTAACCAACTCACTGTTAAATGCTCAATAGGAACTTAATAGGTAAGAAATGTCGGCACGTACAAGTATCTACTTAATAGCCAGGTACCTAATACCTATTCGTTCTTATCTAAATTACGCGAGTCACCCGGTTGTGAAACTTCCCGTATATATAACTGCATAACCTAGCTGGCATTGTGAAAAAGAAAGTTAAATAGGTAAGTATTTAATTATTGTCCAATTCCTCATTATCCTCATTAACCAGAATCCTTCATTATAATCATGATATTTTAGGTACCTAATTCATCTAGTAGGAACTCTACTCAACTCTACTTTCTAAAATAGAGTTACAATAAAACTATTTGTTTCTCCCAGATTTTGTTCCAATTTTGAAATGGTCAGCACTGAATGTTTTTTTCTCCCATTCTTTTATATTATCCACCATCTCACTCTTTACGTAGTTCCCTATTATTCTGACTGTTAATAATCTTTGAATTATCACTTAGGTTGTCTCTCTACCTACATCCATGCACATATTAACTCTTTAGTCACAAAAAAAAACAAATGAAATATACAAGCGTAGTAGGTATACTACTTATAAGTAGTAGAAGAAACAACAATAAACAACACATACTTATCTACCTACAACTAGGAATTCCTGTGTTTAAGGCGAAAAAGAACTTACATTAACATATAAAATAAATTACTTGCAAAAAAAATACTATTACATTCATAACTAGAAATAAAACTGTGTATAAAAATTAAAAAGGTGCAAACTTATCTTATTCAATTAACGATCCAAGGCTTAAAATTGCGATTTTTAAATTAAACCCAAAATACTTGTCATCTATTTAAGTATTAGGCACTTATTAGGCACTAGCTGCGCCCCGCGGTTTCACTCGCGTAAGTCCGATCTTTCTCACCGTTTAAACCTTCCCTGGACTACGACAAACATTTCAAAACCGAAATCATCTAAATCGGTTCGTGCGTTCTGGAGTTATAGCGTCAGGAAGGAAAACCCGACTTATTTTTATTAGATTAGTATTAGGCAGGTACACATTCATTGATCAAACTTATCAAAACAATTCTCATACTACTACTATTTCCGTAGTTTTCACGTTACGTCGTCTGTCTGATTACAATCGGAAAGCAATTGTAAGTCAACTGTAACTACATACATCATTTGATTGGCCTCTGCGTGAGTAAAACGCTAAGATTTATTGTTAGAGTTAATCATTTTCACACTAGTTCATAAATAACTATGTTGTGTTGATCAGTATAGGTAATTAGGAGTCAGGGTCTTTAGATTCGAATTCATTCTCACTTTGTACTGTTTAAGAGCTTATCAGAGCATTTTTTACGCGAAAACGGCTTGCATTTCACCTTATCGCTAAAGCAATGAGATCGGCATGCCTTGACTACATGATGGGACGCAACGAGTCACTTGGCACCATGACTTTGTCCAGGAGATGGTGATAGAAGCCAGGGCCTACCACCGCTTAATACCTATATTGAATTTTCTTGATGTTCATTTTTAACCCCCGACGCAAAAACGACGGGGTGTTATAAGTTTGACGTGTCTGTGTGTGTGTCTGTCTGTGGCATCGTAGCTCCCGAACGGCTGAACAGATTTTGATTTAGTTTTTTTGTTTGAAAGGTGAATTAGTCGGGAGTTTTCTTAGCTATGTTTGATCGAAATCGGTTTAGCCGTCTGGAAGTTATGGGGGATAAAAGTCAGGATTAAAAACCGAATGTAAGTAGATATACTCGAGTAGGATTGTTAGAGTAGTTAATTTGCGTCTTTTGACTTTGTTTGGATCTTTTTAATAGAGATAGATGAAGCAAATCTAAATGATAAAGATCCTTTTGATAGGTCTTCTAGTTCGGTTAGAGTTATTATATTCTACTTACCAGTTAAACTAATTAAATATACGCGATGAATTGAGAACCTCCTCTTTTTTTGAACTCGGTTTAAATAGGTAAGATTAAGTAGGTATTAATTATTTCAAATGTTTGTGTTTGTTCTAACAAAGACTGGAGGACTGTCAGGACTTTTGAACGGCTTGTGTAGAATCGAAATTACTACGCAGATATCATTAATTACATTAATTTAATTAAAATGAGACACTTAATATATTAATTTTCAAAATAATCATTAATAAAACATACCAATGATAGTCCATCAGTCACTCCAAGAATTAAATTCAATAAACATAACACTGTGACACTAGACCTATAATATTTCATTTTAAAACACGTAAATAAAAATAAAACTATTGAATATAAAGTGAGTATAAAGAAAACGAAGCGTGTTCACTGGTCGAAAGTGAACTAGTCGACTCGTTAGTTTGCGAACTTGTTGGGAGATCAAGCGAGATTGGAGGGGAATCTCGGCCTTGATAATTAAGTTGACCATACAAGCTCACTGACTCATATATCCTGTCATCTTAGGGTGATATGAATACAAAGAATGATGGCGAGGTATATGAGCATAATATTATTATACACAAATCATTTTATACATAGTACAAAACAAAGTCACTTTCCGCTGTCTGTCCCTATGAATGCTTAGATCTCTTTAAAACTACGCAACGGATTTTGATGCGGGTTTTTTCAATAGATAGAGTGATTTGAGAGGAAGGTTTATAATGTATAAAACATGCATAATATAGCCATGTGAAGCCGGAGCTAGTATAAAACTATAATAAAATTCTCCGTTTTTAACACGCTTTTATTAGGTCGATACTTATAATACATATAGAAACAACCAGACCACAGACAAATATCTAAGCATAAATACTTGTCTGAGGCGGGAATCGAACCCGCAACCCTGTGTTTGGCAGTCCGGCATGGTGACCATTGTGCCAACTGGGTCGTCAAAAATTATAAATTTAATTGTAATCTCTACATATAATAAATTCGAAGTTATGGAAGTAAGCGTTCTACGTCCATAATGATCTTAGCACTATAGAATTCGCTAACCTTATATAGCTCCGGTAGAAAAAAATAATGCATGCGCGATTCAAGTTTTCTTAAATTTATAAAGTCACAAATTAATTTAATATTCTTTTTGTTACGCTGAAAAATTTTGTAGACTTATGTATTTTAAGAATACATATAGCAATGTCCACATTTTATAACTAAAAAATATAGTAATTGATTTAATAAGATATATTTTTTAAATTTCAAGTAACTAGCGCCATCTCTTCGGTTTTCGCAGACCTACCATTTTGTTAATTTTGTTTGTTTACCTTTTTTGTGCAGTCTATTCTCGGGAACTAGGAAACAGATTTTAACACAATCTTCACGAATGTGTTCAGAAAATATCAGAAGAGGTTTAGGTATTTCAGGTAGATTTATGTTACTACTAGAAATATGATATTTTTTGCCGTAAAAAATAAACCACAATATTTTTGCATGAAAACGTACAGAACGTAGGGATGATGTCAAAATTGTCATTTTGACATATAGAAAGAAGCATCTAGCGCCATCTTTTTTATTTAAAATTATGGCTTGGCATTTTCGTGCATAAAGCCAGTGTTGAGTTTTACGGTCAAAGAAAATTAAATCTATTGCATGAGCGTTTTTCGAATTTAGAACATTACTACGCTCCAGCAATGAAGCGGCGTGCTGGGATTATTATATACTTAAATACTCTTTGATTGGATCTCTTTTATCGAAGTATAGGCACATGAGTAGGAAATAGGATGGAAATAGGTACCACAGTCTCTTTGCTTAGTACGAAATGCGTTCTCGTGGCTTTATAGCTATAAATGCGTTTGCCTTTCGGCACGGATGATATAAATAAAAAAAATACGGCAAAGCTAAAAATTTCCCTTGATTTGTTATTTACTGATTTATAAAACTAGCTGCGCCCCACGGTTTCACCCGCGTAAGTCACAATCTCGTGGGAATATCGGGATAAAAGGGACCTATATTGATGTGAAACATCTATAGCCGCATGTAAAACCGATTTCTGGCGTGGCGAAGCATGCCGTGGCGACGCACAGTGGGTCGAAACTGAAAATGATTGACATAGGGCTGTTTTTCGATGCAGATCGTTAGAGCTCACTATAGCCGCACGTAAAACCTATTTCTAGCGTGGCGACGCATGCCGTGGCGACGCACAGTGAGTCGAAACTGCAAATGATGAACATGGGGCTGTTTTTCGATGCAGATCGTTAGAGCTCACTATAGCCGCACGTAAAACCGATTTCTGGCGTGGCGATGCATGCCGTGGCGACGCACAGTGGGTCAAAACTGCAAATGATGGACATAGGGCTGTTTTTCGATGCAGATCGTTAGAGCTCACTATAGCCGCACGTAAAACCGATTTCTGGCGTGGCGACGCATGCCGTGGCGACGCACAGTGGGTCGAAACTGCAAATGATGAACATAGGGCTGTTTTTCGATGCAGATCGTTAGAGCTCACTATAGCCGCACGTAAAACAGATTTCTGGCGTGGCGACGCATGTCGTGGCACGCACGCGTCGCCACGCTATATGATGGTATATATATACATGTCTATATGCAGTAGTGTGTGCGGTGTGCACACCGTAATCGACTGTGCGATTCTATCACAATCTGTTCTTTTCTGCATATTACTTTTACAAAATAATGTTTTAAATTCCATCTCGCATTTCCTGAGATCAGAGCGTTCAAACAAACAATTTAAGCCTTAAAGATGTGATGTTATATTGTAGTTATATAGCCTAACTAAAGCCTTCCTCGATAAATCCATGACTAAAAGAATTTTTAAATTCGAACCAGTACTTTCTGAGATTAGCGCGTTCAAACAAACAAACAAACTCTTCAGCGGAAAACCTGCTTCCAGCGAAGTTAAAACAAAGCTACATGAAAGTAGTACTACACGGCATCACGCGTGAATGGCTGGAGCAATTTCGCTAATTCTTTTTTTGTTATGTTTGTTTTTGTCAAGAGAAGGTTCTTATGAAAGAAAAAAATTAGAAAGTTGCGCAGAAAATTATTACGCGGGTGAAACCGCGGGGCGCAGCTAGTATAGAATAAAATTCTCCGTTTTTCTATATTACAATTAAATTTATAATTTATTATTAATAAATTTATCATTATTAATATTTAATATTAATAATTTATAACAGTCCCAGACCAAAAGTCTATAAATAAACAACTCTTTTTTCAAAAACGAATAATAAATATTAGATAACGTTTATTCCAGCTAAATTATTTACATTAAGATAGGTGCTCGAGAATTTATACAATAATTTACATAATATTAACCATGGCTAACCTATGAAATAAACTAAATTACTTTTAACTTTTGAACAGTGAACGTGGTGGTAAAACTAAGTTATCAAATTTTATTAATTTCAAAATCGTAGAAAAGTCTCGTCTCAGTTGCAATTTCTGAAGACACATTTTACCTTTAAAAATATATTCGTAGAAAAGTATTATCTTTTTTTTTCAAAGTTTTTGAGAAGTTGAGCAATGGATTATTTTAGATCTACTTTAACTACGGTGTTTCTGTTTCACTTTATTCTTCAAATTGCCCAAGGATTAGACCTGGTATTTATTTATATGGTGACTTAATAACATCTTCCGTATGAGCGTTAAACATTTGTTTGCTGTTTCATACAATTACCTAACTATCGAACTCATCCTAAAACCTATGTCTCTTTCTCATGTTTTCTATATTTTAATTTCGTGGAGTCTTAAAACCTGTCTCTTTCTCCTGTTTTATGTTTTAATTTCGTGAAATGTAATTTTCATACGGTTTAAAAATGTACTGTTTGAGTTCGACTTTTACTACGGTGTTTCTGATATCTACATCTACACTAATATAATAAAGATGAAAGATTTTTCGTTTGTTTATAACGAATAGGCTCCGAAACTACTGAACTGATTTCAAAAAATCTTTCCCTAATAGAAAATTACATATAATATATTTCAAAAAATTAGGGATCCGTAAGAAAATTGCAATATTATAACCCAATACTTTTTATGTAGATTTACATGTAGCCTCGAAAATGTACAAGGAAAAAAAAATGTATGAAAAAAATATGCCATATTTACTCTGCATTTTAAGGATTCCTTAAAAAGTGATAACGCCATTATCTCCCACGCTCAGCTCCCACGATGCCCGCAGCCAATACGGTGTTGCTACGTTTGAAAAACTCTTTAAAGAATTCAGTAAACCTACCTCTCTCGTGTTATTGTAGCCAATAAATGTATCACCGAGAACCTGTATCATCGGAGCTGGTTATACAGGGATCGCAACAGCTAAATATCTGAAGGAATACAATATGGACTTCACTGTATTCGAAGCATCAGGCTCCTTGGGAGGAGTGTGGCATTTTGATCCACGTGTCGGAGTGGACGAAGATGGAATACCGATATTTTCTAAAACGTACAAGGATCTGAGGTTAGTAGAAATCGGAGAAGCAGAATTTAAAAATGTAGTTGTTTTTAGTATCCACCAACTCTAAATTTCCATTCTATGAAATAAGTACCTTCTTCTGTTAAAACTAAAAAGCGTCGCACGCAAGAATTGGAGCACCCTAAAAGCTGATAGAAAATCTAAATATGAAATTAGTCTTTAAAGTACTATTATTACTATGTTATTAGGGTACAATATCAATACATCATTTAAACATATCTACCGTAGCGGCTTTTTAACAATATTGGGCAATTTTTGGTAATATTGGGCATTCGCCGCTTTCGATCATCTTGTTTTTCCATCGTATATATACTTTTTATAATATACGTAATTGTATACTCATATTTTTAGTGATAGTAATATATTTTTATCTGTGTCACTACTGGTAGGTGGGTATATGTTCTTCTTCTTCGTATCGATAGCACAGATTAAAGGGGGGAATTGATAAGGCAGGGTCAGAGCCGCCCACTCCAATGAGCTGCCAGGTCCCTGGCGTTGTTATTAGCTGACATCAAGTCAGCCAATGTACAACTATTAGGATTGGAGGGTCAGGTCAAGAGGTGAACCATAGTTTGCTCGGGGGCCCGGCAGTCGCACCGAACCCGGCACGGATATGCGATTATCCTCTATAACACAAAGCGTCGGCCTACCTATATCCTTACTCCTTACTAATATTATAAATGTGAAAGTAAATGTGTTATAAATGTGTCTGTCTGTCTGTCTGTCGCGTTTTCACGCCTAAACCGCTGAACGGAGTAAGATGAATTTTGGTACAGACATAGTTGTGACCCTGGAGAAGAACATAGGTTATTTTTTATCATGATTTTGTTCTTAAAACAATAATTAATAAAAGACGAAAATTAGTTTGACAGCTGTCACTTTGACAGGTGTCACTTTGCAAGGTGTCACTTTGACAGGTGTCACTTTGACAGGTGTCACTTTGACAGGTGTCACTTTGACAGGTGTCACTTTGACAGCTGTCACTTTGACAGCTGTCACTTTGACAGCTGTCACTTTGACAGCTGTCACTTTGACAGCTGTCACTTTGACAGCTGTCACTTTGACAGGTGTCACTTTGACAGGTGTCACTTTGACAGGTGTCACTTTGACAGGTGTCACTTTGACAGGTGTCACTTTGACAGGTGTCACTTTGACAAGTGTCACTTTGACATATGTCACTTTGACAGGTGTCACTTTGACAGGTGTCATTTTGACAGGTGTCACTTTGACAGGTGTCACTTTGACAGGTGTCACTTTGACAAGTGTCATTTTGACAGGTGTCACTTTGACAGGTGTCACTTTGCCTGGTGTCACTTTGACAGGTGTTACTTTTACAACTGTCATGTGTCACTTTGACATCTGTCAAATGTCAGTCAGATTTCTTAGTGGGGTGTCGTTTAATACGTTTCCGAGGGTGCTGATTCCGAATCCGGGATCCGTTTTCAGATCAGAGTTACTGTTGACATGTATCAAATGTCAGTCTGATTTTGAAGTGGGTATCATTTCATACGTTTTCGAGGGTGCAGATTCCGAATCCGGGATCCGTTTTCAGATCATAGTTTACATCTGTCAAATGTCACTTTTATTTTGGAGTTAGGTTTTCGGGGGTAAAACGTATTTTTATTTATTTAATTAAAGAGATAAGCATTGAAAAAAGTCTACTCGATGTAGTAATAACGGGTAACAGCAGCTAGTACCTATATATTTTAATTAAGTTACTATTTAGGTATGTTTTTCTTTCAGAACAAACACACCGTATCTGCAGGCGGAATTTAATGACTTCCCGTTTCCAAATGGGACCAGTACATATCCATCATGGGAATGCATCCACAAATATTTGTTAGCCTTAGCTACACAATTTGAACTTTTGCAACACATTCAAGTTAGTTAATTTTGTGTAACTAGAGGTAGTAAAGAAATCACAATAAACTACCTATAATACTGTTCCCGGAAAATAGCTCACCTACCCCGTACCTACGTGCGAAAAGACTGTTTAAATCAGAGTCAAAATAAAATTGACAAAATACGGCCTAAAGAGAATACTAACACTGGGCGCAGACCTTCATTAAGTTCCAAACCTCACCTCTACGTATAGAATATTTAATCCCTACCCTACCAACATACCATTTCCGAAACACAATGATGTGGACAACTTTTTTTAAAATTTGGCACCTCGTCCTCCTCCTTCGTTCCCTCAATGCTGAGGATCGTGACTCTGCTGGTGCGGTCGATTTACTGTCTTCCTCCAATGGACTCTGTCCGATGCGCGACGCCCGAAAATTTGGCGCCATACATTTTTTTATGGGAAAGGTTGAAGAATCATGAAGTTTGAGTTAAAATTTAGTCTAAAAAAACTTTCGATTTCAAATAAAATTTATTGTTTGCATTCGATAGCATATTTATCCTAGAATACAATCCAAAAACAGATTTAAATAATTACTTCATTTGCAGTTTTGGCAGTATTTTTTTGTAAATGGTAAAACAACGTTAGTATTATTCTAAAATCTTCTTTAACAGCTTAGACGGTTAGTTACATCAGTGAAGAGATACGAAAATCAATGGCAACTGACGTATTGGAGGGGTGACACTAGAGATACTGTTACAGAAGCTTGTGATTATGTTGTTATAGCTACAGGAAGATTCTCCGAGCCTGTGTGGCCGGTGATACAGGGAGCTAGCATGTTTCAAGGTAAGAAATAAGAATCGAGAATATATTTGAATAAGGCTTTGATTACGGACACGCATTGTCGTGTGTTATGGAAGCGGAAGGTACTTAATAGTAGATTAACATCAAGGGCATAAAGCAATGTCTTATGTTGTGGGTGGCATATTGAACCCCGAGTGTAACGAGGGACTCTCGGGTGAAGTAGAGTCCTGAGTGAAGCGAGGGGTTCAAGCCGCCCAAGACGAAGACATGCTTTATCCTGAGATGCATACTCTACTTTTCATACTGTCAGTTCAATTTTTTTTTAATTCTTGAGATGGCCACTTTAAAAAAATCCACTTTGAAAAAAAATGGGGCAATTGCAATGATATGGTAGCATGATGGTAAATATTTGGTAGGTATTATAGGCAAAACCTATTTGCTTAGACCTAACGTAACAATCAACATAAAAAACATAAATCGTGGCCTGCTAGATTTTTGTAGACCAATCAAATTACTTATTATAAATAAAACCTATTTGCTGAGACCTTCAAATTAAAACCAAGTTCCAAATTCAAATCACTTTATTCCCTTGGTAGTTTCATACAACATTATCTCCCTTGGGAATAAAGTCTTGCTTTAAGTTGAGGTTAATAGGGCTTTAATCCGTGATGAAAGTGCTGCAGGTGTGAAAAAACTCTTTTTCATTACTCATACTCCGAAAGTAGGTCTGAAGAAGCGTGAAGAGCGTGTAGAAAATAAAATTTCCAGCCCTAGGGCTTTTCGCTTTCACTGACAGCTGTCATGTCAAATTATGGCTTAGCACTACTCATGTGTCCATACTACCTGATCCTCTTACAAGGTTGGTGGTCTTACATTATGTAGTGTTTTTTTAGGTTTCTGCTATTTGTATTCAATACTTAAATACGGCGGTACTTATTTTTATTAATGAGTTAATCCAACACTGGGAAATGACGCGAAGTCCGTAAATTTAAATTACAGTTTTTGTAACACGGTTTGTCTAGAAAATGTTATTTACACAAAATAACACAATCATAAATGAAAAACCAGATTAAACTTAACACAAAAACAAGTAGGCACTATTTCTTCAAAAATGTGTAAATAGAAATAAAAGATAGTCTTTTTACTTTTTTGTGGTGATTTTGGGATCTAGACATCCCAACATTACCTCATAGCTTAGTTACAATTTTTACACCTTTCAGGTACCATAAACCACAGTCACACCTACAGAGGAGAAACTGAAGTGTACCGCAACCGTCGCGTCCTCATTTTAGGCGCTGGTCCTACAGCCCTTGATTTAGCCACTCAAATCTCAAGCGTTGCTTCGAAGTTATTCCATAGCCACCACCGTACCTTGAACCTGCCAGTACATGAAGAATCCTATGTGAAGAAACCTGACATTAGAACCTTCACACAGAATGGAGTTATCTTCATCGATGGGAGCTTTGAAGAAGTCGATGATGTTATTTATTGTACAGGTATCTATTTAACGATCATAATGCAAAACCACGCATCTTATTGGGATACTATAATGTATCTTTAAATCTAATTTAGATGATATAAACAGCGCCATCAATTCATGCTGTTCAAGAAGCTATAGTGCCTGAGACATGTATTAGATAGAGTAGGCTTGTGAAGCACCCATACCACCATCTCAGCTTAGTCGACCTTATACAGAGGAAATAATTCGTCAATACATCTGGAACTAATTAAGCCACTTCATCACTCGGTTTTATTATGATGCTTTCCTTCACCGTAACAGCAATGCTAGTAGTAAATAGGTACATGCAATTATTTTTATACACTTACACAATTTGTCTAAAATCCAGGTTATTCACTGTCGCATCCGTTCTTAGACGAGAGTAGCGATTTGATTATAACAAGGAATTTTATATTGCCGCTGTACCGTAAAATAGTCAACATCAAACATCCGAACATGTTGTTTGTTGGAATCACCCACAATTTCATCCAGAAGATATATGCTGCTCAGGTACAATATTTTCTCTTATTCCACATTGAGTTTCATAGTACACAATTGCACATCTAGGGCGTGAGTAACTGAAGGATGGAGAGATCTCCCTGGATTTTAAACTCAGTTTACTGGCTCCCTGACTGAGGGTTTAGCCTACCTGAATCACACACCACTGACGATTGGCATCCATCCTTCGAACATTTCATCTCTCGCGACTGCACTCTGAACGGCCGATGAAGGCAAGCCAGAGGCGGGGTACCGCTTACTCGTCAGTGTTCACTCTGGGGCCTTATTCTGCTATTTGGCCAACCATTGTCATTATATCGAGACTCTATTGATATTATATCGAGATTGTGACTTTATTTGGTATTCTGCTAAAGTTTTAATAACATCGCAATATAATCACTATGGAGTCTCAATGGTATGGTAATATTTACCTTGCAGGTGTTGTCTAGCAACATGGTATATGTTGCTAAGCAATATACCGTTTTGACAACTATCGAGATTCCATTAAGCCACGATTGTAGAGCAGCACACAAAAGTGAGTCAGTGGTGTGTCAGTGGTGTCTCAGTGGTGTCTCGATAGAATAGTCAACGTTAGGAGAATACGAATTTGACATGTAATGTCATATTTTTGACATTAAATTTCTATTACGATTATATCGACACACTATTGAAATACAATTGTGTTAGCAGACTTAGGCCCCTGACCAGGCAACTAAAGCAAGCAAAATGAGAAAAGGTGCCTTCCCCCTGGAGTACTAGGGACCGCGGTTCCCTATTCTTTGACACCTCGCCTCAAGGTGCCCATGCGGGGAAAAGGAAAAGGCTTCATTGTTTAACCTCATGCTTAGATATGTTGTACTCTTGTAGGGTCATTACGCAGCGTCATTGATAGCTGGACGATTCCAGCTTCCTTCGGAAGATGACATGATGAAAGATTGGATTGAAGAAGTCAATCAAAATTTACCCAATTTGGAGAATATCGGTGTACTTAGTGGTGAAAATAATATGGTAAGTAAATTAATCACCTTTGGTAGTTTGTCGTAAAATGGTTTAGTTGCCACTACCAGCCACTCGTTTGATCAAGTACGAGTAAGTAGAACAAAATTTAACATCGAACGTTGTTAAAATGTATGCATTCAAATGATTATATTTATTGCTTGATACCGTACAATATCGTCATTCCTTCAATACCAACAACTATTAGAGTCACATTGCCCTGGATCTGTTAGAAGGAATGTTTCATTTATACTATACTATTATCTATATACACTATATCTATACTATATCTTATACATATCTGGAATCTATCTATTTTCTCTATACTAATACTTTATAATCTATACTTTATATTAAAAAGATTAAAGATTTCATTGTTGCTTGTTTGAAACTAAAAGGCGTCGAAACTACTCGAAGGATTTTGATGAAACTCAGTAGTGACTACTTTTTATCCCGATATTCCCACAGGATCGGGAGATACACGGGTGAAATATTAAATAATATGCATGTAAATAATATAACATTGCAGATTTTCATTAATTCGTATTTTTCAGGTGTACTATTGTGGTAACATAACCCAAGAAGCACGTATACCTCCAATTCCGCCAGTCATTATCTCGATGCGGGATTTCTCACAAACTAATTTAGCAAACGATTTTATTCATTTTAGAGAATACGATTGGCATATCATCGATGATCATAACTTTGACAGGATCTATGTTGGACCGAAGGAATTGACATGCCCTTTGTAAAGGCATTTTTAATGTTTTTTTTTATGTAGAAACCTCGAAAGTGCTATGTAGATTGGTAGAATTATGTTTTAATTTCAACAATAGGTAGAGAAATCATCGAAGGTACTAAAGTGATTTAAACACGCTTTATCGATATTAACTTCGCCGACGAATGATTCGCCGACAGAACTTTTTAATTATAAGTATACTAAATGCGCCCCGCCGCGCCGTGTCGCTTTTTCGATCCAGTAGTATATCGATAAAACCTAATATTATAAATTATAGCAGTGATCATAAAATAATGATTTGGTAATATCTCATACCAAATTTTATTAAGATCAGTTCAGCAGGGTCTGGGTGATGCGAATAATCGACACGCACCCTGATGGTGCTTGCTAGATGCCATGTCGCTGACTTACGCGGGCGCCACCGCGGGGCGCAGTTAGTGTTAATATAAATTACCGCAGGACCATACCCTATGTACCCTATGATAAGAGTCTATCTCCCTCTCTCTTAGCACCTAAACCATGCCATATAAACTTTCACACTTAATCGTTCACCCATCGAATCACTTAGCGCATGTGACGTTGCTAAACCCGCACGACCAAAGCCCTATATGACGGTCACTGTTTATTTTTTAAGCCCTAAAGCATCCTACAATACAGTAGATATTATTTCGACCTAATAACGTAAGTTACGGGTTTCCATTTAGAATGACACTGGATTAGATATTTTCGTACTAGCGAGACCAGCCTACAACAGGTGTGAAATCTTATCATATTATGTAGGTTAAATCAATTTGTATTAGTTTTTTAATGTCTATGTTAATTTTGGTAAATAAACACCGTTTTTATGAACCTTTTTATTTTTTTTACCACAAAAGTGCTCCGACATAAACTGACCCGTCACAAAGACATAAATAAATGGATATTGTAGAAAACCATAATGGACATTAAAAGAATACACAATTATGTTTATAGATTTTAGATAGTTTGTGGGTTCTTTCTGAGTTTGTGGGACGTTTGTTAATGAGATCTTAAATATTTATGGATAGCACAGCTTATTCTAATAAGAAACTTGACTCGACTTTATTTGCTTACAATTATAAAGGCTTTTTGTACTTTTTTTATTTATATAGATAGAATACTATTTCCGTTAGTCTGTTTTTCATTTAAATTGAAATTATTCTCTATGAATTTTAATGTAAAGATATACCATGAAAATAAAGCTATACAATGATCATTAAAACAGATTTCAAACGATTCAGTAGTTTGTAATTGCATAGAGGGAAAGACAAACATGAATTAAAAAACCTAAGAATTCTTATTCTGTTGCTTATGCAACCAACTAGCTGTTGCACGCGACTTTGTAGGCATGGCCAAAACCTTCCTCTTTAATCACTCTATCTAATAAAAAAAACCGCATCAAAATCCGTTGCGTAGTTTTAAAGATTTAAGAATACATAGGTACCTAGTTAGGTACAGACAGCGGAAGCGACTTTGTTTTATACTATGTAATGAAGAACCAAAGAGCAAAGAGAGAGCGCACGTGGCTATTTCCCTACTACGATATTAGGTACAATTTAAAGAACAGAATATTATTTGTCTTTTTTTTGACAAAAAAATGTAATGAATAGACAAAAGTCGTAGAACAAAAGTTCTTCGTTTTGATGTGAAAAATTACCCTCTGCACGTTTTTGGATAGGCATCCTATAACTTTGTATAAAAGTTGAATAATGATTATTATTTATTTATTAGTAATTTTTTTGGCAATTAATTAAATTCGACTAAATGTTTAGCTACTAAATAACATTCAAAGTAGTTTTTGGCTTGCCTACTTATAGTTATTTTAAAAATGTTACTATCAGAAACTAGTTTTAAATACCTTGCCTATCAAATATCATTTTATTGTTAAATTATTTAGATTATTGTATAATATATTCTATTACATACTAAGTAATACACTATATTTTACAAGAAGTTTCTTATATTAACTATCCTATGGATATAAAGAAACAAGATCACTCGTGATATTTGAACAGTGTACGTAGTGGTAAAACTTGAAAAAGCTATAAAATTATATTAATTTTAAAATTGTGGAAAAAGATAATCTTTCCAAAGTTTAAATAATGAACTGTTTAAGGTCGACCTTTACCACAGTGTTTCTGTTACACTTTACTTTTCAAATCATCCAAGGATTCGAAGTGATACCACTTGTAAGTAGCCTCGAACTGTATCCGGAGAAATTAAGAAAAAACTTATCCTAATATACCAATAACGGTGTTGCTACATCTTAAGAAATCCTAAATGGTATCAGTAAACCTATATATCTCGTGTTGTTATAGCCAAATGTATCACCGAGAACCTGTATTATCGGAGCTGGTTATTCAGGGCTCGCTACAGCTAAACATCTAAAGGAATACAATATGGAATTCACTGTATTCGAAGCATCCATGTACTTGGGAGGAGTGTGGCATTTCGATCCACGTGTCGGAGTCGACGAAGATGGAATACCGATATTTTCTAAAACGTACAAGAATCTTAGGTTAGCAGAAGTCGAAGAAACAGCATTTAAAAAAGTAGTTGTTTTATTATCCACCAACTCTAGCAGAATTTCCATTCTAATTAATTAATACCTACTGGTTCGACAAAGCGTCACACGCAGGAACAGGACACCATAGAAGCTGGTAGAAAACCCTAATGAAAATAGTCTTTAAACTACATACATATCTTAACTATTTTATTAGGGGACATATCAATACCACTATACATCACGTTACAGTAGTGGCTTTAAGGAGGAGTAATTTCGGACCAACACGGTACCGCTTTCGTTCTTGTTTTTGTTTTTCCATCGTTTAGTTTATTACGTTGATTTTAATATTATATTTTTTTTATCGTAGTTTTAGTGACAATTATATTTTTTGTTCATGTCACTACTGGTATTATGTGCATGTTTTTCTTTCAGAACAAATACACCGTATCAGCAGACGGAATTTTATGACTTTCCGTTTCCAAATGGGACCAGTACAAATCCATCATGGGAATGCATACACAAATATTTGTTTTCTCTTGCTTTGAAATTCGAACTTCTGCAACAACTTCAAGTCAGTAGATTTTGTAAAACTAGCAGTTGAACAGAATTTACAACTCTTAAATGATGCATCAATAATCTATCTCTAATACCGAACACGCAAAAGATCACATCTGCCCTATCAAAAAGACAATTTGAAGAAATCAGAATCAACAACAAAATAAAATTTACAAAATACGGCTACTATTTGAATATTAAATAGTTGACGCAGAATTCTACACCTCACCTCTACGTATAAAGTATATAATTATTCTAAAATCCTATTTTACAGTTTAGACGGTTAGTTACATCAGTGAAGAGATTCGAAGATCAATGGCAACTGACCTACTGGAGGGGTGACACGAGGGAGAATGTTACAGAAATTTGTGATTATGTTGTTATAGCTACTGGAAAATTTAATGAGCCTGTGTGGCCGGTGATACAGGGATCTGACATGTTTCAAGGTAAGAAATAAAAATCGAGAATATGTATTCATTAGGCTTTGGCAATTGGTCCCTGCTACTATTAGGGATAGGCATAGCAGGCGTAAAGCAGTCATTTTGACAAGTCAGAGGTCTGCGAGAGGACCTAAAAACGAATCCATACACATATTTAAATGCACTTTAAACGAGCGCTTATAGCCTAATTGCATTATTAAAATTTAAATATCTGTTGGTGAAAATCAGTGGGTACACTAAACATACCACAAGAAAAGAAGATTTTGCTACATCTACTAGTTATTTACCTACGGTCAAGATATATCTATCTTTTATCAATTTATCTCTCATAAGTTACAAAACAAAGTCTGTCCGCTGCGCCTGTCTGTTTGTCTGAACGCGATTAACTCAATGAATGAATTTTCTTTTGCTACCCGTGCGACGCCGGAGGGCTGCAAATTAAATATAATATACACCTTTCAGGCACCATAAACCACAGTTACACCTACAGAGGTGATACTGAAGTATACCGCAGCCGTCGCGTCCTCATTGTAGGCACTGGTCCTACAGGCATTGATTTAGCCACTCAAATCTCAAGCGTTGCTTTGAAGTTATTCCACAGCCACCACCGTACCTTGAACCTGCCAGTACATGAAGAATCCTATGTGAAGAAACCTGACATTAGAACCTTCACACCCAATGGAGTTATCTTCAACGATGGGAGCTTTGAAGAAGTCGATGATGTCATTTATTGTACAGGTATCTATTTAGCGATCATAAGCAAACCACGCATCTTATTGGGATATTAGATTGTGTAAATTTTAGACTACTGGTCCTTAAATCCAGTTTAGATGATTTATACTTTTATTTATGCTTTTCAGAGAGCTGTAGTGCCTGGGGCATGTATTTGATGGAGCTTTCAGCTTAGTTGACTATGTCCAAAAGAAACAAACGTCTAGAGCAAATTAAGCCACTGGTTTTATCATAATGTTTTCCTTCACCGTAACAGCAATGCTACATGCAATGTTAATTTTATATATTTACTTACATACATTTACTAAAATTTTGCCTGAAATCTAGGTTATTCAATGTGGCATCCGTTCTTAGACGACAGTAGCGGTTTGATTAGAACAAGGAACTTAATACTGCCACTGTACCGGAAAATAGTCAACATCAAACACCCGAACATGTTGTTCGTCGGAGTCACTCAGAATTTTATCCAAAAGATATATGATGCTCAGGTACAACATTTTCTCTTATTCCACATGTTACATAAATTGTACAATATTCTGCGTATTACAAACAACTACAAAGGCCAAATACAGCATTTAGTCTTGGGTCGACTCAATTTTGTTATTTGAGATCACGATATCAGCTTTCTTTCATATAAATTCTATGCCATCAAATTTAGTTTACAAATCCCATTTCAGTCGGATTTACGCAGGTAGGTACGAGAAACTTCATCAACCTAACTTTCGAGGTTACAATAATATGTATTGTAATGTTAAAATCACGTTTCATAAGATCGGGAAAATTTACTTCCTCCCATATCACCAACGGCTATGGAGCCCCGGAATTTTGAAAGGCGTGCGTAGAGCCAAAGCCAACACGTCGATGTCATATTAAATAACAAGTTGAGTCCAAGTATGATGTGGATACCACACCGGCGATTATCCACGTCTGCACTATAAAATGTTGCCAAGGACAACTTCAGATTTGGAAAAACTAAGTACTTGGGCTATTTGTGATGGGATGGTAGTGGACTAGAAACTAGGGAACTATTGGGACTATGATGGCTACCGATAACAATGTAAATACCCCATAAAGTGGCAGTCAGCCAATTACCTACAGCAAGTGGGGCAACAGAAACTTGAGTGGCTGAAGGATGGAGAGGTCACCGGTTCCTGAGGATACCATCTATCTGGCCCACTCATCACTTCCGATTGGCATCTATCCTTCGAGCATTTCTGCTCTATGACTTCAACGGCCGATGAAGGCAAGCCAGAAGCGGGGAACCTCTTACTCGTCCGTGTTCACT
Organism: Idaea aversata; assembly: GCA_907269075.1. Classification (NCBI taxonomy): domain Eukaryota; kingdom Metazoa; phylum Arthropoda; class Insecta; order Lepidoptera; family Geometridae; genus Idaea; species Idaea aversata. Next base: position 7,700,205 of record OU026100.1, read on the forward strand.
CCGAACTTAGGCAAGCCGGAGATGAGGAACGGTGGCTTCCTCCTGGATACTCGGAACCGAGGGGTCGCTAATTCCCGTCCCGACACCTCACCTTAGCCTTAGGGTATCCTGCGGGCTTTATTATTTATTTTATCATTATTTACACAAAACGTTTTCCTTCGGTTTTATTGCTTACACTTAGATACCTATTTTGTATTTTTGCAGGGTAATTACGCAGCGTCGTTAATAGCTGGACGGTTCCAGCTTCCTTCGGAAGATGAAATGATGAATAATTGGATTGAAGAGGTCAATCATATGCACAATATGGAGAATATGTTTGTATTTGATGTTGAAGATATGGTAAGTAATTAATATCACCTTCAGAAATCTATACTATAATATTATAAAGCTGAATAGTTTGTTTGTTTGTTTGTTTGAACGCGCTAATCTCAGGAACTACTGGTTCGAATTGAAATTTTTTGTGTTGGATAGTCCATATATCGAGGAAGGCTATAGGCTACTTTTTATCCCGATATTCCCACGGGATCGGGAGTTACGCGGGTGAAACCGCGGGGCGCAGCTAGTTCGTTGTAAAGTTGTTAATTTGCAACTTTATTGATCAAGTAGTAGTACGTTACCATCGAACTTTATTTAATTTTTTAATCCAAATGATAACACTACAATTATTGCGTGTAATTGAGCGATATCGTCACTAATATCTGTTAAAACTAATGCGATTTGAGTCACATTACTCTGGATCTTATATCATTCTTGGCGACCCAATTGGCACAATGGTCACCATGCCGGACTGCCAAACACAGGGTTGCGGGTTCGATTACCGCCTCAGACAAGTATTTATACTTAGATATTTGTCTGTGGTCTGGTTGTTTCTATGTATTATAAGTATATATTTACAAAAGAAAATTATATAAGTAGTTATCCGTTGTCTAGCACCCATAACACAAGTCTAGTTACTTAGCTTGGGGCTAGAAGGCGATGTGTTGGAATGTCCTGCAATATTTATTTATTATTTATTTATTATTCTTATAGATGGAATGTTGTGTTTTTGGAATATTATTTGTAGTTTTTATTTGTGTGTTATGTATTGTTGTTTGGTTGTGATTGTTGTCTAACAACAATCATGGTTTCAAATCAAAGATGGAATGTTTTAGATGGATTTATAAATATGCATGTGTAAATTATGCAACATTATAGTTTTTTATTGATTCGTATTTTTCAGAAGTCCTATTGTGGTAACATATCCCAAGAAGCAGGTATACCTACAATTTCACCAGTCCATATCTCGATACTGAAATTCGGGGGAACCAGTTCAGTTTACGATTTTATTCATTTAAGAGAATACGATTGGCATATCATCGATGATCATAACTTTGACAGGATCTATGTTGGACCGAAGGAATTGACATGCCCTTTGTAAAGGCATTGTTAACTGTTGTTCTTACATTTAGTAGAATCATATTTTAGTTTAACAACAACAGAAAAATCATCGAAGTTACGAGAGTGATTTAAGCACTGTTATCAACTTTGCCGACGAATGGTTCGTCGACAGCGCCCCTGTTGCGACAGTACAAGTGTGTTTTTAGATTAATATCATTTAACTATGTATATCTAGTCGAATAGAATCGAATAATAATTGTGTTGTCATTTTCTGTAACTTGTGTGTGCAATAAAGCGTTCTATCTATCTATCTATCTATCTAGTATACTTATCATAATAGGTAAAATAAATTAGTCTAAATTTATAATGTCTAAGTTAGTATTTGGTAAATAAACGCCTTTATTTAAGTACTACCTATTTATTTTTATCCTATCTAAACTAACCTGTCACAACGTCATAAAAATAAATGAATATTGCAAGACAATACATACTTATAGCACTTATAGTGCCATCTAACCATAAGTAAAGAAAACTAAGCTTGTGTTATGGTTGCAAATTTAAAAAAGCGTGCTAAAAATGAGCAATCATTAGTACAAGAATTCAAGATCTATTTTGCTGTCGAAAACCACATTGAGCATTTGAAGAAAAAAGATTTCAATAGTTTGTGGGACGACCTAAGTCGTATCGCCAAATGGACTTGTCCTAGTTTCGATAAGTACGTAGATCATTGCAGCCATAAAGAGGAAGACGGGTCGAAAAGTTATTTTCATTACTCATACTCCATAAGTAGGTCTAAAGATGCCTAAAGAGCGTGTAGAAAATAAAACTTTCAGCCCTAGGGAAAATCGCTTTCACTGACAGCTGTCATGTCAAATTATGGCTTCGCACGGCTTGTGCACATGTAGCCAGTATCCGTATCATTACGCATTAGGAACTTCAAAAACCTAACCTCCTTGCTTTAAGTAACACCAAAGAAGAACACTAAATGTATATAAGCTCTTTGGTCCCAACCTTGTAAGAGGATTAGCTAGTATGGTGTATCTCATCACTCTCGTTGTTAGGAAGAATTTTATGTATTATTCGTAATGAAAAGCACAGTGTTTTGTTTACCTCGGGTGAAAGACTCATTAAGTCCCTCGAACTATTAGTGCCCTCGTTTCGCTCGGGCGCCAAACTTCGTCTCGGGACTTTTAATGAGTGACTTTCACACCTAGGGTAACAATGTACTATTCATTACTCATACTCCGAAAGTAGGTCTAAATGTGCCTGAGGAGAGTGTTGAAAGTAAAACTTTCAGGCCTAGGGAGAATCGTTTTAAACAGCTGTCAAATTATTAAAAAAACTAGTTCTATTATCACATTTCTATTAAACCATGTTCCAAGTTTCTCTACTTCCACCAAGAAACTAGGTACGAACATGGATTTCTATGAGTGCGTACCACTTAAAGAGCTTTTCGATATTTTCGATCAAAAACGTGGTCCGCTTAAAGACGCGGTCGTTGCGATCGACCTGTTATGGCGTGACATTTTGCAACCGCGCGAACTTCACGTTAAGCCCTCAACGATCGCAGGCAAGAGGTGGGTCTCCGTGGGCGTTTGACTTTTTTTTTAATATTACGACTCATAACGTCAGTGTCATCGACCTGACTCATTCGCGCTCTTTTTATTCTGTGTTTTTCGGCAGACAGAACTATTTCAAATGATTTGTTATCAGAAAAAAAGAATTTAGAAGTTCGTAATTTAGATTTATTTTACAATGTCAGTTACTATTACTTTCTATGATTCGGAAACAGATATAAGCGTAGACGTTCTACTATCTGAAAAATATGCTGCTCGTGCTATCACCGGTAATAATACTATTATAAAATTTACATTCGTTGTGTTTGAACCTAGTTTGAACAAGCTTTATTGCAGGTTTAACTTTCAGAACTTAATATAACTAACTAAATAAGTTAGGTGCTTTCATCCCTAAGGTAACAATGTATGTTGTTCCACTGCCGCTGTCTTCCTACCTATACTCGGGTTCCTTGAAGCCAAAGTAGGTCTTTAAGTAACTTAAATAGCTTAAATAACTTAGTTAGCGTTTAGGTATGTTCTACTTATACAACTTTTGTCCGTATTTCTAACCTAGGTACTAAATAACATTCAAAACAGTCTTTGGCTTATCTATTATACTTATTTTTAAAATGTTACTATCAGAAACTAGTTTCAAATACCTTGCCTTTCAAATACCTTTAAAGTGAATAATTATTATGCAACGATTATTCATTTTATTGCTCAATTATTTAAATTAATGAGTAGGTAATAGAAAATATTTAAAAGAATTAACATTATATTAACTACCTATCCTAAAGATAGAAGAAACTAAATTACTCGAGACTTTTCAAAAGTGAACGTGGTGGTAAAACTTGATAGAGTTATAAAATTAAATTAATTTTAATATTCTGAAAAAATATAATCTTTACAAAGTTTAAACAATGAAATGTTCAAGGTCGACCTTTCCTACAGTGTTTCTGTTACACTTTATTTTTCAAATCATCCAAGGATTCGAAGTGATACCACTTGTAAGTAGCCTCGAACTGTATCCGGAGAAATTAAGAATAAACTTATCCTAATTTACCAAAAACGGTGTTGCTAAATCTTAAAAAAACCTAAATGATTTCAGTAAACCTACCTAGATATCTTTCTCGTGTTGTTATAGCCAAATGTATCACCGAGAACCTGTATCATCGGAGCTGGTTATTCAGGGCTCGCTACAGCTAAATATCTGAAGGCATACAATATGGACTTCACTGTATTCGAAGCATCCATGTACTTGGGAGGAGTGTGGCATTTCGATCCACGCGTCGGAGTCGATGATGATGGAATACCGATATTTTCTAAAACTTACAAGAATCTGAGGTTAGTAGTAATAGTAGTAGAAAGTGGTAAAAATTCAGTGTCAATTGGATGCAAGATTTTTACATGGATCTTCAGGGCTATATCCTAATACCGCACACATCCTAACTTAGTTTTTAAGACGTTTTTATGTGGTCCTGTATACTTTTAAGTATTAAGTATCCAAAGAAATAAAGATATTTGATTTGATTTGATTTGCTAAAATGATTTGCGTGTTAGATTTGACAAAAATTAAAAAAGACTATTTATAGATTTTAGAAAAAATCATTGCTCTAGCTCTTCCAAAATAATTATCACCTATATTTTTGTACCAATCGAAAATGTTGCTAATAGAGAAGCATTTCTGAAAACAATCATAAAACATAGAATGGCAAATCAAAGGAAATAGCCCATGTAAAAAACCCACCCTCTAATATTAGTTCGTAGTGAATGACTAGTGACACCGAAAAAAAAATAAGATCTAGCGTCGTACTTTAAATGTAAGTACCTACTTACTATTTTATTACCTATGATTTTCTTTCAGAACAAACTCACCGTATGGGCAGGCGGAATTTAATGACTTCCCGTTTCCAAATGGAACCAGTACATATCCGTCATGGGAATGCATACATAAATATTTGTCATCTTTAGCTACACAATTTGGACTTTTGCAACATATTCAAGTTAGTTAAATTTGTAAGACTAGTGGTAGTGCAGAATTTAAAACTTTTGAATAATGCATCAATAAGCTGATAATCACTATCATCACTACATAGTATAAAACAAAGTTGCTTTCTCTGTCCCTATATCCCTATGTATGTTTAAATCTTTAAATCTACGCAACGGATTTTGATGCAGTTTTTTTTTATAGATAGAGTTTTTCAAGAGGAAGGTTTAATGTTAATACATGCATAATATGGCCGTGCGAAGCCGGGGCGGGTCGCTAGTTTTATTTATAATGCCTACCATTCCAGCAACAAATCACAACTGCTGGTGCAAAAGACAGTTTCAAGCAAAGTCAGCCACATAATAAAATTTACATAATAACGGCCTTTCAATTCTAAACCTAACCTCTACGTATGAGTATTTAATTTATTCTTCTTAAATTCAATTTTACAGTTTAGACGGCTAGTAACATCAGTGAGGAGATTCGAAGATCAATGGCAACTGACTTACTGGAGGGGTGACACGAGGGAGAATGTTACAGAAGCTTGTGATTATGTTGTTATAGCTACAGGGCAATTCAACGAGCCTGAGTGGCCGGTGATACAGGGAGCTGACATGTTTCAAGGTAAAGAATAAGGATCGAGACGATTTATTCGCAACTGGAAATTTAAAAAAAAACTTAGTTGCGTAACGGTAGGTGACGATGTGGTCTATACAGCAGGTTTTCCAAGAAGATACCTGTTCACTCCCGAAAGACCTCCAAATTGTACACGTCAAACGTCAAATAAGAGAGACGCTGGCAACTGATTCCATTTCCCTGCTGTCAGCTTAACGCTTAGTACGGGTGTCTGGGATTGCCACCATGAATCGGTGTCGCGTATCAGTTTGCATATGACGAAAGAATGCAGATGGCAAAATTAGGTCGTGTAGTTCTGTTACACACAAATGTATCCTATAATACACTACTGTCAAGCTTACCACCCTGTGACGATGTTCATGGCTCTGAAGCTTTTGTTAGCGCGCTCAACGTCGCCGATGAATGCCTCAGACTGATATTTCGCTGAACCGTCCCAGAGGCGAGAATAGTACCTCCATACACGACGGCGGACTTGTGCTTGGTACAAGTTGAGAAGCTGTCCCGACATGAAGTACCGTCTCACCTTCGTCAGAACACTTAACTTTTTGGAGGCTAGTTGTGCACAATATCTATAGTGTAGACTGTAGAGTGAAAATAAAATGTCGATTTCATACCTTTATGGTACACTTTTTGTATATCGACTATGATTCAGTAGGTAGTGCAACGTACATAGACATAAAATTAACAAAACAAAACGATAGAATTATTTCAAGACAAAGTAGTACAGCGCACAGAATAAAAAGGTTCGTTCATAGCCACGATGCTAAGCAAGAAGCCCCAGAGTTCATTTACAGTATGAACCTTACTGAGACGACGATTACGGGCACGAGTAAAGGCATTGAAGATTAAACTCTACCGCTCTAGTTTTTCTTCTAAAACTATAAAATAACCCTTGCAAAATACTGTGACCCACGTTAAATATTGTTTTAGCAAAACTATTTATTTTGTAACAACTCGCGTGACAAACAAAAATTCCTTATCAAAACGGACGGTTCTCACAAAAAAAGGCCTAATAATTGACTACTTTTTCGGATTTCCTCATTCGCTTTCAGTCAAAAACACTGTAGGTATTCTTGGGTGATTCTACAAAATGGCATTTTACGGTTGATTCCCTTGGCACTTTTTATTTTATGGAATATTATAAATATAATAATGAAACATGAAATTTAACTTAATTTTAAACAGTTTAATCGAATTGGCATCAGTTTTGGTCCATCCGTTTCGAAGATATAGAATATTTAAAATTTTGGTAGACAGGGGAATAAAAAATAGTGACAGGGGAGTCTTTTTTTTTTTAAACTGATGTTTGCTTAATACTTATAAACCAAAATGAGCTCATTTACTGAATAATAGTAACTGTTTAAACCATACTCATAGGATCTTAAGAAAATGCAATTTAATTATCAACATTATCACTACATAGTATAAAACACAGTCGCATTCCGCTGTCTGTCCCTATGTATGCTTAGATCTTTAAAACTACGCAACGGATTTCGATGCGGTTTTTTAAGTTATATCATACCTTTTATTGAATTGATAGAGTTTTAGATATTTTGTAGATAATTTGCAGAAAAACATAATCAGTGAAATATTTTTTTAGAATCATACAAAGATAATTTTGTTAACATTCTTTTTTGAAAAAAATAATATCATATTGGTTTTATTCAATCGACTCTGATTGGTGTAGGGGTACAAAAGGTCCACTATTGAACTTATTTAAAAGAGTTGAACTATTGAACCGTGTATTATAATCTAAGGTTAATTCATCATCATCATCATCATGTCAGCCCATACACGTCCACTGCTGGACATAGGCCTCCCCCATACGACGCCACAAACAGCGGTCCTGAGCCGCCTCCATCCACCGACTACCCGCGACCGCCACAATGTCGTCGGTCCACCGGGCAGCTGGTCTCCCAACACTCCGTTTCGCGTTGCATCGTGGCCGCCACTCGAGAACCTTTACTCCCCAGCGGTTGTCAGTTCTGCGAGCTATATGATCTGCCCATTGCCACTTCAGCTTACCAATCCTGAGAGCTATGTCGGTGACTTTGGTTCTTCTACGGATTTCCGTATTTCGGATTCTATCACGTAGAGAAACTCCGAGCATAGCTCTCTCCATAGCCCGCTGAGCGACTTTGAGCTTATGAACGAGGCCTATAGTCAGCGACCACGTCTCGGATTCGTATGTCATCACTGGTAACACACATTGGTTGAAAACTTTCGTCTTGAGGCTCTGTGGTATTTGTGACGAGAAGATATTGCGAAGCTTCCCGAACGCTGCCCAACCGAGTTGGATTCGTCGGCTGACCTCTTTATCGAAATTGGATTTACCTTGTTGGACCATTTGGCCTAGGTAGACATAGTGATCAACAACTTCGATAACATCGTCTCCAATGTGAACAGGTATGGGTACGACGTGGGCGTTCGACATGATCTTTGTCTTACCCATGTTCATTTTAAGACCCACCTGTCCGGAGACGGTGTTGAGGTCTCTCAGCATCCTGCTGAGGTCCTCCAGCGATTCTGCCATGATGACTATATCGTCGGCAAACCGAAGGTGAGTGATGTAATCGCCATTGATATTGATGCCATATCCGTCCCAGTCCAAGAGCTTAAATATATCCTCCAATGCAGAGGTGAACAGTTTCGGAGAGATAACATCTCCCTGGGATCCCCCCCCCCATCATCTAAGGTTAATTGAAGCTAACTATTATTTTTAAGCTATTGCATAGCTTTTATCGCGGGCTTTGATCGCGGCGACTGAATCAAGAAATTCCGTAACGAAAATAAAACCTAACACCCCCCACTCCGCCTACCATGTAGCTCGGGCGAGCGTTCGCTTAACGTGTATGTATATGGTACGACTGTACGAAACTCGCACTACCACGCCAGTCCCCGAGTGCCATTTAATTTTTTTTTATTTAAGTATGGAAAACCTCTTTAACTAATGACAAACAAACGGACGATTGAGTGATCTTATATGTGTTCTATTTATAATATTCAGCGACGAAACCCAAAAAAATTTAGTTTTATGAGCACTAGATTGTTCAAACAAACAATATTCATAATTATAACGCAGTACGAGAGTAAAAAAAGCACGTCAAACCATGAGAACATTGATTACCTAGGCAAAATACCAGGGCAATCATAGCCAGTGTAATCAAAACGAGTATGTTTTCTGCGATTATCTCGGAAAGTGTATGGCTATCATAAAAACTATGAAAACGCTAAATAAAGATCCTAAAACTAGATCTTTTTACTAAATTTAATAAACTCTAAAATAAGATTTAGTATTTTTAAATGCGGCCAGAGTAATCAAAGACATACTGGACCAAAACCAGGGTTATCAAACGTTTGCCTTCGCCAAATCCGTGGTGGAGCAACGAGCCAAGTGGCACCCTCCTTGATGTCTAAAGCACGACTAGTTCTCGCGTTTTAACTAATTCACACACTTCTACCAAGTTCGGCTAGTGACTTACGCTTCGTTTTTTGTCGTGCCAGTGGAATCAGTGGTTGTCGCGGACAAACACTCGGCACTCATTTAAAACAAAACTATAGTAGTTACAAGTATGATATATTTTATGGTGAATCATCGATTATCCCTCTAACGATCAGATTACTTTGATATCTTAGATTACCTTTACATCTAGGTGTTTAGCTGCTAGGTTTGCAAAAAAAAGTGGCCAGGACGCGCCAGAGTTATCAATTTTTAAGGCTTTGGGGATTTTTTTAGACTATTTCTAATAAGATTAGACACTAATATTATATTGCGCCAATTAGATTATACATTAAACTAACATAAAAAAAATATCAAACAGTAAAATTTTAATATTTCGGGTAGTTTTTAGCTCCGGACAGCGTTTTTTTCGGGTCTGTAGAATCACCCTCTTACACCTTTCAGGCACTGTTAACCACAGTTCCACCTACAGAGGTGACACTGAAGTGTACCGCGACCGTCGTGTCCTCATTGTTGGCGCTGGTTCGTCAGGACTCGATTTAGCCACGGACATCTCAAGGGTGGCTTCGAAGTTGATCCACAGCCACCACAGTAATGTAAACCTGCCAGTACATGCAGAATCCTATGTGCATAAACCAGACATTACATCTTTCACGCAGAATGGAGTTATCTTCAACGATGGGAGCTTCGAAGAAGTCGATGATGTCATTTATTGTACAGGTATCTATTTAGCGATCATAAGCAAACCACGCATCTTATTGGGACATAAGATTGTGTCAATTTTATAATATTGGCTATACTACTTTAATTTATGGTATTCAGATAATTGTTTTGTCTAGGAAATGTATTGGATGGAGCAAAGAAAGAAACGTCTAGAGCAAATTAAGCCACCGGTTTCATCATGATGTTTCCTTCACCGTAACAGCAATGCTACATGCAATGTTAATTTTATGCACTTACACATTTTGTTTGAAACCCAGGATATTCGATGTGGCATCCGTTCTTAGACGACAGTAGCGATTTGATTAGAACAAGGAACTTAATACTGCCGCTGTACCGGAAAATAGTCAACATTAAGAATCCGAGTATGTTATTCGTTGGGGCCATCAGGAATTACATACAGAAGATACTTAATGCTCAGGTATAACATTTTCTCTTATTTTACATGCAGTTACATAATATCTAAACAGTACACAATTGGATATGGGCAACCAAAGTGGGCAAGCTACAGCATCTTGCCATTGGGTCGCCTCAAGTTTGTCATTAAATTATATATAACCGCGAATAGATATGCCTACTTCGATTGTGTTTTTAGCAATCTAGCTCATGTAAATCCCATTTCAGTACCTTTATCAATTACTAAAGTAACAACGGACGCTACACATTCTTCAACAGCTTCAAAATCATGCTTTATTAGATCGTGCTAATGGACTTTTTCACAACAGTCTGAACAAGTTTATTATTATTTACAAAAATCCTCCGATTTCATGTTTAACCTTAAGATTTTGTACTTTTGCAGGGTAATTACGCAGCGTCGTTGATAGCTGGACGTTTTCAGTTGCCTTCGGAAGATGAAATGATGAACAATTGGATTGAAGAGGTCAATAGTATACAGAATATGGAGAATATCAACATAATCAATGAAAATCTGGTAAGTAATTCGTTCAATCAAGTATTATCTTACCATCGAACGTTGTATCCTAGTCATAAAACTATATTGATTCTGCAACATTACCTACTATATTCAATTCCTCTGGATCTCTTAGAATGTCTTATATGGAATATTTCGAGTTATATAATTTACCCGCCCCGGCTTCGCACGGCTGTATTATGCATGTGTTATATCTAAAAACCTTCTTCTTTAATCACTCTATCTATTAAAAATCCGCATCAAAATCTGTTACGTAGTTTTTAAGATCTATGCATACATAAGGACATAGGGACGGCGCAAAGTGACTTTATTTTATACTATGTTGATGATTGATATGTAGTGATGTATTAGTTTAGTTTTACAGGGCTGTTACAGTCTTAGCCTCATTTGGGCCATTATATTGTAAACTAGCGAATTGCCCCGGCTTTGCACGGCTATATTATGTATGTATAAAACTTCCTCTTGAATCACTCTATCTATTAAAAAAACCGCATCAAAATCCATTGCGTAGTTTTAAAGATTTAAGCATACAAAGGGATATATGGACATAGGGACAGAGAAAGCGACTTTGTTTTATACTATGTAGTGATAGTGAAATACAACATTGACTTTTCTCATGGATTTGTATTTTTTCAGGAGGACTATTGTGGTAACATGTCTCAAGAAGCAGGTATACCGACGCTTCCACCAGTTTACGATTCGATGAATAAATTCTCGATAAGCATCAGAACATATAACTTTCTTCATTTCAGAGAATTCGATTGGCGTATTATCGATGATTATAACTTCGATAGGGTTTATGTTGGACCAAAGGAGTTCGAGGAGTTGACATGCTCTATTGAGTAAAGTAATTTTTTATTGTTGTTCTTTCTTTAGAAACCTTTAAAGTGTTATGTAGATTAAAAGAAATAGATTAATATTATGCTTAAGCAGTTATGTTTTGCCTTGAATGAACGAAATAATTGTGTGTATTTTTACCTATTTTTAAAAGGCACGTCATTAGTTTTGTTATAATTATATAGATTTGTACGTAACATTAAAAAAAAAAAAATTGTGGAGTTTTATGTATTATTTTAGACAGTTGATGACCTCCCGGGTAAGCTCGAAAAGGTCCCTTAGAGGTTCAGGGTCCACGGTCTAGACTAGGCTTTTTAATTTTGTGCTCGCTGGTATATCTTAAGTTCATAGTGTTCCTACCAATGAGTTAAAATGTCATACAAATAAAATAAGTATTTTTTTAGTTTAAGTCTGTATGTACCTAATTGTAATAAAATCAGCTTCAAAGTCAAAGTCAAGTTCTTTTTTTTATTCATTTGGATGCATAAGTACGTTTTATACAAAGATCAATTATCTTATAGAAACGTCTTAATATCTAAGTTAGGATGTGTGCCTTCGGAACACGCCGACCAATTGGAAGAAGGCACAATAAACTCATGGGGTAAAACTTCTGATGTTTTTTGTTGAATTCTGGATAATGTGGAGTCAACGTTGTTATTTTTTATTTTAAACTTATTGAGGGGTATCAAATTGAAGGTCTTAATAAAGTGAAAACATAAAACTATACTATAAAAAGCTAAAGATAAATAAAAGGAAAGATAGATAAAAATAGAAACGCACCGCGGGATGGCCTCAGACTAGATGGACGAACGACTTAAGACCAGTGTGAGGCTGTAAATTTCCATACAAAAAGCGGTAACGTTTCCCCCCCCCCTCCATAAACGAAGTCCGATTTTGATAATTTTTGAAAATGTTCTAGATCTAATGGACCGTTTTTATTATAAATAAATATTGCCTAAGATAAAAGTTATTAGTATCTGAATATCTATATTTTTGATTTAAAAACTTCATCGAGTAGATCGATCGATCATCGATTCATCGATCAAATGTAGGCAATCACGTCTGAACTTAAACTCTCTCTATTGCACGATACGGGTAATTTTTGAAAATACCTTCTCATGATTCCCTTAAAAACTCTTCGAGCGTTTCAATTGTTTTTTAATAGACTAAACTGAATTACCAAAAAAGAAAAACGTATAAACCGTATAAATAAGATGCAGTGAATTAAATGAGACCAAATTTATTTCATTTTGTGAAGGATAAAGGGGGTGAAAACGTTACGGCCCGCAACATTATTTGAAAGCAAAATGAAGGCAATCACGTCCGAACTTAAACTCTCTCTATCGCACGATACGGTTCATTTTTGAAAATACGTCCTATCCACGTATCGAAAACTCATGATTCTCTTAATTAAGGTCGCGGGTAGTCGTTAGACGCAGAGAGCATGCGACCGATCGATGGCTCTGGAAATGTTTGGGTGAGGCCTTTGTGGCCGTCCTGCGACTGATATGATTACGATGATGAGAAAAAGAGAAAAGACGGCGCGTGCGCAGCAATTTGTTCAAATTAAAACTGCACGGATATCACAAATTGGAGGTATTACCGAATTACCCCAGAGCATATTATTACATTACTGCTATTGACGACCCAGTTGTCACAATGGTCACCATGCCGGACTGACAAACACAAGGTTGAGGGTTCCATTCCCACCTCAGACAAATATTTATACTAAGTTATTAGATACTAGCGACCCGCTCCGGCTTCGCACGGCTATATTATGCATGTATTATACATATAAACCTTCCTCTTGAATCTCTCTATCTATTAAAAAAACCGCATCAAAATCCGTTGCGTAGTTTTAAAGATCTAAACATACAAATGGAAATAGGGACATAGGGACATAGGGACGGCGAAAAGTGGCTTTATTTTATACTATGTAATGTAGTGATTTGTCTGTGGTCTGGTTGTTTCTATGTATTGTAAGTTTATATTTATAAAAGAAAAGTATAAAAGTAGTATAGGTATCCGTTGTCTAGCACCCATAACACAAATCTAGGTACCTACTTAGCTTGGGGCTAGATGGCGATGTATGGAATGTCCTGCTATTTTTTATCACTCTCCTGCCAATGACAATCAATCAATCAATACTGTGGAATTTATCTGTAATTATAATTTTTGTTCTAAGAATTACTTAATTATTCATTTTGCCTTGAAATTGTGGAAAAAATAGCTAAGTAAAAACTAAATATTTTAAATAGGCATGATGGCGATACTATTAGAAATTCGATTCATTTATATCTAATTTCAAATACTGGGGAATAATTAAAACCAGTTTTAAATTATTAGATAACAGAAATAACTATTAGACAACCATTATTCTTATCTATAGGAATTCGAAAATAACATACACTTACAATAATTTAGAGGTAGCTACATTATATTGACTATATACGAAAGAAAATAAATTAAATTACTCGTGACTTTGTACAGTGAACGTGGTGTTAAAGCTTGATAAAACTATCTGTAATGAATTTTAAAATCGTCGAATAATAATTATCATTTGAAAGTTTAAACAATGGATTATTTCCGATCGAATTTTACTTTGCTGATGTTTCTGTTACACTTAATCTTTCAAATCGTCCAAGGATTAGAACTGGTATATACAACAAAGAAAACCTTATAATCCCTGATAGGCACATTTAGGTTTAGGGTAGCCTGGAAAAATGGAAAAAGCTGTTCCTGAACCTATCTTCACTATCAATTCACTATTCACTATATAGTATAAAACAAAGTCGCTTTCTCTGTCTCTATATCCCTTTGTATGCTTAAATCTTTAAAACTACGCAACGGATTATAATGCGGTTTTTTTTAATAGATAGAGTGATTCAAGAGGAAGGTTATTATGTATATAATTCATGCATAATATAGCCGTGCGAAGCCGGGGCGGGTCGCTAGTAATTATTAACTTAAGGCTGCTTATGCTGCCAAACGCAACGCGCCAGAAATACCCGTCGCTTACAACTAACATTGTTGATGTTTGAAAAACAAAACACATTCGTGACAATCAACAATTTTCACCAACGAAGGCAACCGGTGCCAGTAGTAACCATTTAGTAGGCTGTGTACCAAGGTCGTTGGCGTATGGACCCCCCTTAAACCACGATGCGAAACTATAGATAGAACTATCAAACCCTGCGCTGCCTGTGCGGCATACATTGCGGTTTCACCCTTATCAGTCTGGTTTCATACTAGTTAATCACCAGTGTAAGGTAAATCTTTCAAAGACGCTCAAAGACGCCACATAGGCTACTTTTTATCCCGATATATCGACGGGCACTTTTGCGGGTTTAAACGCAGGGCGCATCTAGTTTACAATAAATTAAGGTAATCCCGAACTTTAAATCAAAATAATTCTTTTATTTCTATGCAATTTTTTAAATAAGTATTTTTTATGTTCTGAGCTTCAAGATCCTACGAGGGATTACAGGGTTTCCTTCATTTACACACTTTATTCATGGCAATCGTTGAGATGTTTGCTGTTTCATACAAACTAAATGATCAACAATCAGCCGAGTAGTCTAACTGAACTCGTCCTAAAACCTATACCACCTAGATATCATTCTCGTGTTTTTGTAGCCAAATGTATCACCGAGAACCTGTATCATCGGAGCTGGTTATTCAGGGCTCGCTACAGCTAAACATCTGAAGGAATATAATATGGACTTCACTGTATTCGAAGCATCCATGTACTTGGGAGGAGTGTGGCATTTCGATCCACGTGTCGGAGTCGACGATGATGGAATACCGATATTTTCTAAAACTTACAAGGATCTGAGGTTAGTAGAAACAGCATTTAAAAAGTCGTTGTTGTTTTAGTATCCACCAAATCTACCAGAATTTCCTTTTAAATACCTACTTCTAAAGAAGTTCGTCCGATTAGTATACAAAGAGAAAAAGAGAAAAAGAGAAAAAGAGAAAAAGAGAAAAAGAGAACAAAGAGACAAAGACAAAGAGTAACACGCTGGGGCAGGATACCTAAAAACTAACAGAAAATCGAAATATGAAAATAGTTTATAAACTACCTACTAATACGTATTATTTCCTAGATGATATACCTACTGATACATCATAATTTTATGTAATGTTTTTGTTTCAGAATAAACACACCGTATCAGTTCACGGAATTTAATTACTTCCCATTTCCAGAGGGCATCAGTGCATTTCCATCATGGGAATGCATGAACAAATATTTTTCATCTTTTGCTACCACATTTGGACTTTTGCAACATATTCAAGTTAGTAGATTTTGAAAAAACAAATAGGTAGTTGCGTAGAATTCACAACTCTTGATTATTGCATCAATCAGTTTTAGTAATATCGTTACCGAAAAAGATCAAGAAGACAATAATTTAATTCACACGCATAATAAACCAAGATCCCGCGTACCATCGAGCTTTCGTGATTTTATAAAAGCTGAGAATCTTTAGTGCATGACTCCAACACAGTTATGAACGATGTGCAATTTTGATAAACTTTAACAGGTAATGTAATGTTATGGCGATATAAATAAGTCATACTGAATTATTGTTTTTAAAAATTAATAGTTTAAAAAAACTAAAAAAACACGCTTTAAGAAAATCCAACTAAAAAAATAGAAAATAAAATTCATTATTTTTCTTTTGCAATCACAATGTAACACGCTTACTATTTACAACATTCTTAATCCAAATTTATTAAATTTTATTTTCTATTTTTTTAGTTGGATTTTTTTAATGCGTGTTTTTTTAGTTTTTTTAAACTATTAATTTATTTTATACTTTTTGGTCTTTATTACCGAAATATGTTAGATCAGACCCTGGTTACCATTGAAAGACAAACTACTCGTCAAGACGATTCTAACGAGCCCAAACTCGATGGGGCTGTGTCGTTTCGTTGCGAAGTTCCTATGACCACCTTCCAGTTCCATCATCAGACCCTGGTTACCATTGAAAGACAAACTACTCGTCAAGACGATTCTAACGAGCCCAAACTCGATGGGGTTGTGTCGTTTCATTGCGATGTTCCTATGACCACCTTCCAGTTCCATCATTAGACCCTGGTCACCATTGAAAGACAAACTACTCGTCAAGACGATTCTAACGAGCCCAAACTCGATAGGGTTGTGTCGTTTCATTGCGAAGTTCCTATGACCACCTTCCAGTTCCATCATCAGACCCTGGTCACCATTGAAAGACAAACTACTCGTCAAGACGATTCTAACGAGCCCAAACTCGATAGGGCTGTGTCGTTTCATTGCGAAGTTCCTATGACCACCTTCCAGTTCCATCATCAGATCAGCACCATGTTATCATAATATTGCATTGTCATCGGTCTTTGACAAGTGTGCAAAGTTTGAATTAAATCTGATCATTCTAAGTAGGGCAAAATCGTTCCCAAAGGAGTCGGTTACATACATACATACATACAAACATACAGGTGAAATTAGTTTCACCTGTATGTTTGTATGTATGTATGTATGTAAAAAAGCGTGATAAAAAGATGAAAAGAAGGTCATAGGCAACTTTAATCCTAATTCAGATCCGGATCCCGAACTTACGTGGGTCAAACCGCGGGGCACAGCTGAAGTAACGAAATAAATTGATATAAATGACCGTCTATACCTAATTGAAAACTGCTTCTACGGTTAAAGTGCATTTAAAATTATTTTTTTAGTTTAGATGTCTGGTAACATCAGTGAAGAGATTCGAAGATCAATGGCAACTGACCTACTGGAGGGGTGAGACGAGGGAGACTGTTATAGAAACTTGTGATTATGTTGTTATAGCTACTGGAACATTTAACGATCCTGTTTGGCCGGAGATACAGGGAGCTGATATATTCCAAGGTGAGTTACTGTTATAAGAATTATGGAGATTTATCCATGAGACTTTGATAATAGTACATTGCGATACAAGTGTGGAAAGTTGATCATTCCATAGAGGCGGTTTATGACGCGCGAGCGGAACGCGAGCGTGGCAAAAGCCGAGATGTAATGATCAATCCACACGTGAATCGTACGACGTTTTTTATCACAGTTACGAATAAAAAAAGACTTGTTAAAATAATTAAAAGTTTTTAAGAATTTTAGGTTATGTTTACTATTTTTTGTTAATTACACTCCCGAAAGGCTAGGCAAAAGACTTTTAACCTATACAGCCACGTCTGACATACAATATTTTTTTAGAATCCCGAGCGCAGCGAGGGATTCTTATATAGAATCCTGAACGGAGAGAGGGATTCAAAGGAAATCGCCAGAGGAAAAAATAATTTTAATGCCGAGTGGTACTCTACTTTTCATCCCCCTCTATGAGAAAATGAAACAAGAAATCGCTGTAATATATTTATTTGTTATTAAATATAAAACAAACTAAATATTTATACTTACTTATAATTCGAAACATTAGCGCAATTGTACTCCAAAGTGTAGAAGGTTGTTTTAATTTAGCTAAATCTTGAAAATAAGCCAGGAACACATTTTCAGAAAAAGTCTTTGCTCCTTTTGCATTTTTCCAATCGACGAAACTGTTATAGGCTTTTAAATAAATTTCCCGGATTTAGTGGGTAAAAGATTGTTACATTTTTGCGTCCATTTTCACAGATTCCGGTGTTAATATTGTGCTCTCTTCACTACTTGACGAATACATTTTGTGAAATCAATAAAATTGCAATATCAGATAGATAAACATACACAGCACATCAGTTGCCGCCTTTATTTTTATTTTTTTGAGGCGCGTTTCTCACTGGCCAGTTACATCATACAATTTAAGTACCTAAAGAAAAAACAAAATAAAAACAAAACTCAATTTTTTATTATTTTCCAAGACGTTATCACGTAGGTAAAATTATCGTTCGTTATCAGACTTTAGAGACAACCTTTTGAAAAGAAGAAAAAAGGTAGGTACCAACAAAGAGTTTTAAGCCAGCAAGGCTTAAAAACTCTTTGATGGTACCTTTTTTCTATACATCAAAACAGTCAGATATATATGAATGTTTCATCTACCTAACATGTCATAAGCAGTAAGATACATATTTGACTTATCGGAATAACGTATTATTTTAGCACTAGTTGGGTTTTTTTTTATCGCACGCGTGTATAATACGTTGCATTATGAGCCTAAACGCGGTTTAATAAGATCCACTTTATGAGCAACTGTGATAAAAAATATATTATTCAAATGATGTGTGCGAACTACATGTGTCTTCATGCTTTTCATGCACTTGACGTAGTGACCCTATAGCAGTCATTACTTACGTCAAGTGTGAGGTCTAAAATCTAATAACTATAACACTAAATAAGAAAAGGAAATCAAATAATATATGCTTTCAGGCACCATAAACCACAGTTACACCTACAGAGGAGACACTGAAGTGTACCGCAACCGTCGTGTCCTCGTTTTAGGTGCTGGTGCATCAGGTCTTGATATAGCCACGCAAATTTCAAGGGTTGCTTCGAAGTTGATCCACAGCCACCACAGTACTATGAACCTGCCAGTACATGAAGAATCCTATGTGAAGAAACCTGACATTAGAACCTTCACACAGAATGGAGTTATCTTCAACGATGGGAGCTTTGAAGAAGTCGATGACGTCATATATTGTACAGGTAGTATCTATTTTGTAATCATAATCTATATACAGGGTGTCCTGTAATGAATGGCCAAGCGGGCACCTACGGATAGAGGACCCTGTGCCGGATCAGAAAAACGAAAGTTATTTATGTTCTATGAAAGTCTGTCGGTTTCCGAGATATCCGCCATTTAAAAAAAAAAAAAATTCAGTCCGTTCTCTATGTTTTGCGATGCCAAAACTGCAAATGAAGGAATTATCCCAATCTGTTTTTTGGATAGTATTCCAGAATAAATGTGCTTTCGAATGCAAACAATATTTTTTATGACACATTGAAAGATTTTTTTAAACTAAGATTTAACTCAGACTTCATGGTTTTTTAATTTTTTAACCTGAACTCTAAGCATTCCTGGTGTAAAAAAAAATGTATGGGGGTGATTCTACAGACCCGAAAAAATGCTGTCCGGAGCTAAAAACTACCCGAAATATTAAAATTTTACTGTTTGATATTTTTTTTATGTTAGTTTAATGTATAATGTAATTGGCGCAAAATAATATTAGTGTCTAATCTTATTAGAAATAGTCTAAAAAAATCCCCAAAGCCTTAAAAATTTATAACTCTGGCGCGTCCTGGCCACTTTTTTTTGCAAACCTAGCAGCTAAACACCTAGATGTAAAGGTAATCTAAGATATCAAAGTAATCTGATCGTTAGAGGGATAATTGATGATTCACCATAAAATATTTCATACTTGTAACTACTATAGTTTTGTTTTAAATGAGAGCCGAGTGTTTGTCCGCGGTCAACCACTGATCCCACTGGCACGCCAAAAAACGAAGCGTCAGTCACTAGCCGAACGTGGTAGAAGTGTGTGAATAAGTTAAAACGCGAGAACTAGTCGTGCTTTAGACATCGAGGAGGGTGCCACTTGGCTCGTTGCTCCACCACGGATTTGGCGAAGGCAAACGTTTGATAACCCTGGTTTTGGTTCAGTATGTCTTTGATTACTCTGGCCGCATTAAAAAATACTAAATCTTATTTTAGAGTTTATTAAATTTAGTAAAAAGATCTAGTTTTAGGATCTTTATTTAGCGTTTTCATAGTTTTTATGATAGCCACACACTTTCCGAGATAATCGCAGAAAACATACTGGTTTTGATTACACTGGCTTTGATTGCCCTGGTATTTTGCCTAGGTAATCAATGTTTTCATGGTTTGACGTGCTTTTTTTACTCTCGTGCTGCGTTATAATTATGAATATTGTTTGTTTAAACAATCTGGTGCTCATAAAACTACATTTTTTTTGGGTTTCGTAGCTGAATATTATAAATAGAACACTTATAAGATCACTCGATCGCGATCGTCCGTTTGTTTGTCATTAGTTAAAGAGGTTTTCCATACTTAAATAAAAAAAAATTAAATGGCACTCGGGGACTGGCGCGGTAAAGCTATTGCATCTTGCGAGCTTCGTACAGTCGTACCATATACATACACGTTAAGCGAACGCTCGCCCGAGCTACATGGTAGGCGGAGTGGGGGATGTTAGGTTTTATTTTCGTTACGGAATTTCTTGATTCAGTCGCCGCGATCAAAGCCCGCGATAAAAGCTATGCAATAGCTTAAATGCATAAGCTTAATTAACCTTAGATTATAATACACGGTTCAATAGTTCAACTCTTTTAAATAAGTTCAATAGTGGACCTTTTGTACGCCTACACCAATCAGAGTCGATTGAATAAAACCAATATGATATTATTTTTTCAAAAACGAATGTTAACAATTATCTTTGTATGATTCTAAAAAACTATTTCACTGATTATGTTTTTCTGCAAATTATCTACAAAATATCTAAAACTCTATCAATTCAATAAAAGCTATGCAATAGCTTAAAAAAAACCGCATCGAAATCCGTTGCGTAGTTTTAAAGATCTAAGCATACATAGGGACAGACAGCGGCTGTGTTTTATATGGAATGCGACTGTGTGATATACTATGTAGTGATAATGTTGATAATTAAATTGCATTTTTTTAAGGTCCTATGAGTATGGTTTAAACAGTTACTATAATTCAGTATTTGAGCTCATTTTGGTTTATAAGTATTAAGCAAACATCAGTTTTAAAAAAAATTGATTCCCCTGTCACTATTTTTGATTCCCCTGCCTACCAAAATTTTAAATATTCTATATCTTCGAAACGGATGGACCAAAACTGATGCCAATTCGATCAAACTGTTTAAAATTAAGTTAAATTTCATGTTTCATTATTATATTTATAATATTCCATAAAATAAAAAGTGCCAAGGGAATCAACCGTAGAATGCCATTTTGTAGAATCACCCATGGTCACCCTGGTGCAAAACTAAAAAAAATGGGTGTGTGTACTTATGTACGCGCGTGAGAAGTTATACTTCTTTGGCGTCATTAAGAAATAATTTTCCAGTCACATATAAATAATTAATTAAGTACATTAAAATAATTATGTAGTAGTACCTCTTTGTACTAACCTCATTTTCAGTTTCACGTAGGTAGTAGATATATGTAAACTATTTGGTTTTATGACAGCTGTCATCTTGCGGTTTGCGGACAACTTCAACATGGTTTTATGACAGCTGTCATCTTGCGGCCACCTAGAACTAACTTTACGATGTAGAATTTAGGTGTCGGTGTGCGCGCGCATCGTAAAAATTCACTCTCATCATTTTTCTCCATCGCGCCAAAAGAAGTATAACTTTCTAAAAAGTTGCCTATTTGAGATTCTGAAATGGTATAATACGTGGTATTGCCAACATTCAATACTAAATTCAGCACAGTATCCTCTATCCGTAGGTGCCATTCATTACCGGACACCCTGTATATAAAAGAGAAAATCACTGACTCACTCATCACGATATCTCAGAAACTACAAGTGCTAGGAGTCTCAAATTTTGCATGGGGGTTCCTTTAATGACGTAGGTGCTCACTAAGGGATTTTCCGAAATTCTACCCCTGGGGGTTAAAAAGGGGGGCAAAGTTTGTATGGGACAACGTGATTCCTTGATCCAATCTACTTCAAATTTTGTAGAATTATAAGCTAATAATCAACTTATTGTATTTCACACTTGTTTTTTCTGAACCCAGGTTATAACTTTCGGCATCCTTTCTTAGACGACAGTAGCGGTTTGATTAGAAATGGAAAGTTTATATTACCGCTGTACCGTAAAATAATAAACATTAAACACCCGAACATGTTTTTCGTTGGAGCCGTAAGATATGTAATCCAACAGGTTTTGGACGTTCAGGTAAGATTTTTTTTCTTATTTAACAGTTACCATTTAAAGTGCATATATACAAATCAAAAGCAAAATACCTTTCGCCTTTATGTAAAGTTATTTACTATTGATGACAGTTATGGGTTTTTGTGTATAATTCAAGCTTATCCAAATTTAAGTCGACATGAAACGGCATTTGTTTTTTGGCTTACGTTTAAAAAGGCTAATTTTAGTCTTTAAATTTTACCGGACTGTAAGAAAAAACTAACCTACAAAAGGTGAATACAACAAGTTGAAGTGCAACAGTTATTTTCCATGTAATGATTAAGAGGAAAGGGTACCGGGGGCTCTCTCCATACAAACGTAGTCGACTGTTTTCTCCCTGGATAATGACATTATCTATATATACACGGTGTAACAAGGGGGGTGGATCATCGGTTGTTGGGGGGTAGTTGACCTCAGTAGGGGAGACCGAGGGGAGTTGCAACAATTTTTACATTTTGCCTCATAAAACGAATCCTAGCTGTGTAAATAGTATGTAACTAGTACCATTAGATGGCTCATTCTTTCTACTTTGTAATGAATGCATCAACAAAGCTGTAAGTGTAAAATCTGAGTTTAAAAATATTTGAAATATTTTGCTAGGAATCTCGAGTCACTAGGACCTGGTTATTACACTTCATATCTAGGGTTTATTTCCATTAGACGTCACGTGCCATATTAAACTACAACTCTCCATAAATAAATAAATGCTAAAGTCCTATATTTAAGAAATAGTAATAAATTCATTTAAGTTAGATAGTTGACTTTACGTTAAATATAGGCAGGGGGTTTTTTTTACAATACCATCTATAACATTTGAATCATGAATCAATAAGCTTTCAAAACGTATATAACATAAACCACAATATAGCCACATTGCTGAAATATAGCTATCTCTAAATAACGTTTAAAACTTACTTTTTGCGATTTTCGTCACGCGAGTGGCATATCTCAGCAACCGCACATGGTAGGCGATGGACGACTACTGAGGGGTGCGCAGGAGAGGAAAAGCTTCTCAATCGCGTTAGTACAACCACGAACGATGTACAAGAGTATATCAAGACCAACGGCCGGAAACGGCTGGAACAGGAGAAGCTGGGTATCAGCCTTGAACTAGTGGAACTGGAATCCCAAAGGAAGACTAACTTTAAGTCGTACGTGCTTCGGATTCCAGCGACGCTGAAGGACATGTTCTTCTCGGCTGATTTCTGGCCCGCAGGCATTGTATACCGACGCTATAGGGAGGCGAGAACGAAGATTGAAAACCCTAAAACTAATTTATTATAATAATTATCTGTATGTATATTTTATATGGGTCTGTACTTATTTATAAGGCTGTTACCTGAAATAAAATGAATTATTATTATTATTATTATTATTTTCTTTTTATATTTTTTCTATCTCGGCTATAAACCGGTTATTTAATCTATTTCACGGGCCTAAGCCAAGTGAAAAAGATTGTTGTGCTGTAGTTAATTGATTAGGGTGCGATTCCCTTCCTACGTCTACTTGTAAAAACTTACGAACAATCCTACAAGTATTTAAAATGACAGCTTTCTGTAAGTGAATTATTGTAAAACTAGGTAAATTAATTGTGTTTAATGATTGGTTTAACTGTTTAGGAATAACACCAGTAGTTGAAAGAACAATTGGGACTATTGTGACATTTCTAAGGTTCCACATGCGGGTAATTTCATCTTTCAGTTCCAAATATTTTGTAAGCTTTTCTGTTATGGTACTTTGAATGTTATGGGTATTGGGTACAGCTATATCTATTAGTAATGCGGTCTTGTTTTGTTTTATCTATTAAAGTGATATCTGGTCTGTTGTAATGTATGGTTCTATCTGTTAGTATTGCTCTGTCGTAGTATAGCTTGTGGGTAGAATTTTCTAAAATAGTTTCTGGTATGTATTTATAGTATGGTTTAGTGGTATTGTGCGGTAAAAGATTGTGTTTTAAAGCTAATTGTTGATGTATTATATTGGCTACCTGGTCGTGTCTATGTTTATAGTCGGTCTGCACAATTGCTCTACATGCTCCTGTAATGTGTTGTATTGTTTCGGAAGTACTATTGCAGCGTCGGCATAGATCTGTGGGTAGGTTGTGGACTTTAATTATATGTTTCTGGTAATTTCTAGTTTCTATGACTTGGTCCTGAACCGCGATCATGAAGCCCTCGGTCTCCGGGAACAGCTCGCCACGAGTTAGCCATGCGTTCGATGCAACTTTATCGACATTAGTTTGGCTTAAATCATGGCGATGCCTTCCGTGCAAGGCCTTACGGGTCCATTCGATTATTTTAGTTTCTTGGGTTATTTGGTTCTCTAGATGCTGGGTGTTATGGTTGTTTAGATTTAGAGGTGTGAGTTTTTTATCATTTTGGGCTATTGCTGCGTGTAGAGTTGATGTATCCGATTTTTTATGGAAATAGTTTCTAAGATTTGTTAACTGTTTACTATGTAGGTTATGGATGTCAATTATTCCTCTACCTCCTTCGGACCGGGGTAAAGTTTGGCGCTGCACACAAGCTCGAGGGTGGTGTTTTCTAAACCTGGTCATTGTGGTGTTTATGTTACGTTGGAGTTGTTTTAGTTCGTGTTTATTCCATTTAATGATACCAAAAGAATAAGTGAGGATGGGTATTGCGAAAGTGTTAATTGCTTTGGTGAGATTTTTTGATGTTAATTGGGTTTTCATAATACTATTAAGTCTGTGCTGAAATTGTTTTTTTAGTTTAGCCTTAGTTTCTTTGTCTAGTATGTGTTTGGCTTGGTTGTATCCTAAATATTTGTAAGTTTCGTTTTCCTGTAAAGGTTCTATTGTGTCGCCTGATTGTAATTGGTAATTCATTGTGTAATTCTGTCCTGCTTTGATTGCGTTGATTTTACATTTGTCAATACCGAACTCCATTTTTATGTCTCGGGAGAAATTTTCTGTTAGCTCTAATAAGTTTTCTAATTCTCCTTCTGTGCTTGAGTATAGTTTAATATCGTCCATATAAAGTAAATGATTTAGTTTAAAATTATGTGAATCAGATAAAGTGCTATTTTGTGTTTCGTTAGAGTTAGTCTGCAATAAGTAACCAGAATCTGTTGAATTTAAAATGTTAGACAAGGGGTTCAAAGCAAGACAGAACCACAATGGGCTAAATGTATCGCCTTGGAATATTCCGCGTCTTATTTTAATACTGTCAGTTTCGACGGTGCTATTGTTTAGGGTTAATTTTAGTTTAGTTGTCCATGCTGAGATCGCTTGTTTAAGGAATGCTATAATTTGGGGGTGAATTTTGTATATTTCGAGTATCTGTATTAACCATGAGTGTGGGACGGAGTCAAAGGCTTTCTTATAATCAATGTACGTGGTATAAAGGTCTTTTTTCTTTTGCTGTACTTGTTTCAATACTATGGAATCTATGGTGAGTTGTTCCTTGCAACCTTGACTCAATTTTCTGGATCCTTTTTGTTGTTCTTTCAGAATTGAGTTAGATTGCAAGTGGCTGTATATAGAATGCGATAGGCACGCAGTTATGATTTTATAAACAGTTTGTAGGCACGTAATAGGTCTATATTTGACAGGGTTATTTGTGTCGTTTGAGTCCTTTGGGAGCATGTAAGTGATACCGGCTGTAATATATTCAGGCATTTGATTGGGATTCTGGATGAAATTATTAATGTGGTGATATAAATAGGGTTGAATATATGTAAACTTCTTGTACCAATAGTTATGTATGTTATCTGGACCTGGTGCCTTCCAATTGTGTAGGTTTCTAAGAACGGTCTGAAAAGTATCTACTGGAATATTTTGAAACTCCATCGGCTCAGTAGTTTCTTGAGTAATTTGTTCTTCTTGAATCCATAACGCTTCTTCGTTGTGAGTAACCGGGTTCTCCCATATATCAGACCAAAACTGTTTCAGTTCAGTAGGATTTATTATTATTGCCAACTGGCTAACGGTTTTGGATTTCGAGATATTAGCACTGTTGCAAAACCCCTCTGTTGCAAAACCCCTCGGTCTCCCCTACCTATCGATTTAACCCCCATGTATGTTCAGCAATATTCACTGGTTCAAAAGTTATTTGGACTTTAGTGAAATTTTAGTCAAAATCAGATTTCACCCTGAACTTCGCAATTACAGCCAAACTATCAGGTCTGCGATTCTGCTTTTTTTTGTGAAACAAGTTTAATAGTGGACCTTTTTAACCCATAAATCAATCTGAGTCTGAGTCTGAACGGCTTTTACCCCCGAATACTGAAAGGCTACTTAAGCCTTTCAGTATTCGGGGGTAAAAGCCGTTTAATAAGATCCACTTTATAAGCAACTGTGATAAAAAAACTTATTTTTAATCTTAATATCTATGATAGGTAATTAGAAAATAGGGGCATAGTCAAAGTCATGGCAGTTATAGGTTTTATGGCACAAAAATATTTATGCTAGTGTCATTATCCAGGGAAGAAACAGTCGACTACGTTTGTATGGAGAGAGCGCAGGTACCCCTTTCACCTTAACAATTCATCGTTTGGCCCGGCGGCGTTGGTTTTAAAGTTTTAAGCACATTAAGGTGAAGGTTTGTGTTTTTGCGTTAGCAATAATATTTATATTGTTATTTGCGAATTGCATTTTACTTTTAACTCCTATAAGCGCCCCTTAGTCAGAGTAAAAAAAAATTGTTGTCAGTGAAGTCGGTTTACGGACGGATAATTTTACGTGTCAGTTATCGTCCTAAGAATTTTTTTTATGCCTATAAACCTATATTATTTATTATCTTATTTTCTTGTTTTTTTTTCCTTTTTTTTTATTTAATTCATGTACCTAAGTCTTCGATTAGTCAATTTGTCTTAACACAATTACATACAGACAACCATTTTTTTTTACTTAAGTACTAAAATTTTGTACTCGCAGGGTAATTACGTAGCGTCACTGATAGCTGGAAGGTTCCAGCTGCCTTCGGAAGATGAAATGATGAAGAGTTGGGTTAATGATGTCAACCATGTACAGGATATTGAGCAGTTGACCAGTATTAGAAGTGATAATATGGTACTTAATCACCTATGCACTTGTTATTTGCACTTGTTTGCCAATCGTACTAAAGGGAAATTTAGTATCCATTATGACTAAGTATGTAACAGGTCGATATCGCTTAAAACTAATGGTACCTATATAAGTCACATGCTTTTGCTTTTTTAAATGGAATCCAAGTTTAGATTCAAACTCCCGACTGACTGATATTTTAATGCACACCTTAAATTAAAAAACGGAACGGGCTACTTTGGCAAACAGATAGCAGTTCTAACGAAGCATTCGCTAAGAAAGGAAAAACATAAATCCTACGTGTTGGAAGTCGTGGGCAAAAGCTAATTTAAGTGTTGCATCTAAGACCATATTAATCATTACATTAAGGTATATTAGAGTAAGATCGGATGGTTTTTGGAGCAATTCAAAAGGTTTTACAAAATCTCAGATTTCTCAGCTTCAGTAAAGGTGAAATAAACGAAATATAGAATTAATTGATAACAATAAATTGAAGTTTGATCCTGTATTTAAATTGTTTCTCTACTATCACTCGTTTTTGTTTTATACGTCTTCAAAGTTGTGATACACGATATTTTAAGCATGATGAGAAATTCACCTAATTGGGGGAAGAGCGGATACCAATTTAAAACCACTTCTACTGCTCGTAGAATAAGGTCATTTATAGGAGTGTATCCGGCGTGCCACGTACAAAAACATGCGATAAAAATGTTCTACAAATTCGATAGATTGTGAGTACCTATCCCAAATTATTTTGTGAAAATATGTATTTTTTTTGGTTTTGGCTATCCATTCTTACCCCAAACGAGATTTTGCGATTCTCAAACTTTGGTCAAACTTTGATATTGAAATTTACCGTAATTCATATGCGTTGGGGTAAGAGCGGCACTTTATAATGACAAACTAACATACCTTATCTACCTAATTATTATTTAATATTTCTGTCGTAAAACACCATATTTTAAGTACTTACTACTTAACTAACTTAAAAAGCTTCTACAAGATAAATATTTACGGACTTCCTCGTTTGAAACTAAGTTTTTAGGTTCTTTTTCTAAATGTAAGAGCGTGTAATAAGTAGCTATACCTACTTACCTGATTTTTTATTGGTGTCAAAGTATGTAATAATACTGAAGTAGTGATCAATGAATAGTAATCAATTAACGAATCTTTTCTAAATAATTATGAAATAACATAAAAATTAAGTATAAACTTATCAACTAGTACAACAGAGATCAGTCCTAACATACGACAGAAGTAACAAATTAAATTTCAAAGAACTGCCCTTTCTATAAATCGTAATGGAATCGAAAATTACAAGTGTGAATCCGCGGGGCATAGCTAGTGACTTACAAAAGTTTGACAAACGCTTTCTTTTTTTTTAAGGTTTAAGATCAGATGATCATTATCCGATCTTTGACGCGAAGGGCGAAGTTCGGAACTTTGCCTACAGCGATCGTAGGACTATCTAAATTAGATTATTTTAATATTTAATTCAATAAACTAAGTTTGCAAAAACAATAATAACAAAAACTCTCATATTTAAGAAAATATACGCGAATCAAAATGAGGTGTGGCCAAAAATTTGATTGAAAAATTAAAAAAAATATGTTGATTCGTTCAACTGTGCGTAGCGGATGTCTCCCTTGCCGGAGCGACTTGCAATCACTACAGACGGGGGCGGGGTGAAATGCTCTTTCCGACAATGTGGCCAATTTTTATAAAATCCTTCTATTTTGGGAGATATTTCATTCATACGGTCTTCCCCCACTGCGGATCTTACCCGAACATACCTTACATAGTATAAAACAAAGTCACTTTCCACTGTCTGTCCCTATGTATAAAACTACGCAACGGATTTTGATGCAGTTTTTTTAAATAGCTAGTTTCAAGAGGAAGGTTTATATGTATAATACATGCATAATATAGCCGTGCGAAGCCGGGGCGGGTCGCTTGTATCATATAAGTACCAAACTGAACCACTGCACTTTTTTAACTTTTTTTTTAGTAGAATATGTTTCATTTTTTCAGGGCAATTATTCTGGTAACCTATCACAAGAAGCAGGTATAACGACAATTTTACCAGTGTACAGCTCGATGTTAACTTTTCATAATGCAATTTATGAAAATGATTTCTATCATTTAAAAGATTACGAATGGCATATAATCGATGATCATAACTTCGACATGGTTTATGTTGGACCGAAGGAGTTGACATGCCCTATTGTGTAAAGTCATTATGTGGTACGCAAGCTTAGACAAGTATTAGTACAGCAGCCCTCGAACGTTTTTTCAAGTGATTAATAACAGGCAGAATCTTCGTGAGCAGGTTCAGTTCGACGAGACGCCCAAGTTTCTTCCTATGAAAATTCTCAATGCAGGTAGCTAATGTAGTGCGCAGGTATAAAACATGTCGATTTCGTAGGGTGTAAAATTTGTCTGAATAACAGTAAGTTTCTTATTTGAATATCGAGGTATTTGGATGGTAAACTCGGAAAAACAATTGTCCTCCAAAATGGATGGTATCCCTCTCTAGTCCTCCACTCAAATAAGGAGATCATCAAAATTATTAATAACAAGCTGATTTTTTGTATGTAGCTTAGTAAATATTTGTACAATCCAATGGCCACATAGTCCTCCAAATTTAGTGGTACGTTTTTCCAGTCCTACGCTCAAAAGTTGTCCGTTTCACGGTAAGACTTTTTTCATTAATAACAACTAATTATTTTTTCTTTCCTATCGGGAATAACATGTAGAACACAATTTTATCAATATCCTACACAAAAGATGGTATGTATTTCAAGGAATAGATTTATTTCGTTCAATGCTTATTCAACGCATTTCTTGTAGTTTGCAGTTTGGATTAAATCGCTAACATGAGACACGTGTTAGGACAATGCTATTGTCCTAACACGTGTCTCATGTTACGCTACCTGTATCGAGAATTTTCATAGGAAGAAACTTGGGCGTCTCGTCGAACTGAACCTGCTCACGAAGTTTCAGCCTGTTATTAATCACTTAAAAAAACGTTCGAGAGCTGCTGTACTATATGTTTTTTAATGTAGTAAAAACAGTGGCGTAGCTGTCGTAGGGCAAGGTGGTGCAGTGCACTAGGGCCTCGGAGCGCTGGGGGCCCTCTAACCTCAGCTTTAAAAAGATAGGAGCATAAAAAAACGAGAAAAAAATGATTGCCCTCTATCGATGGGTCTCAAAATGCACAGCGCATTTTTGGAAAATCATAAAAAATGTGCGGGTTTCTTTAAATATACCCTTTCCAAAACGCCTTAGAGATTCTTTGTTCACTGCAATGCCGTACATGGATTAGTATGGGTCTCGACATGCATAGCGCAAAAAAATATCGCTATGCCAAGCTCCCATACTAAATACTAATCCGGACCTCTTTGAAGACCAATATAAGTTCAAGCTAGGTACTCGGAAATACTATAGATCGATGGAAAGAGGGCCAATTTTTTCCCTATGCACCGGGGCCCTTGTCCACCTAGCTACGCTACTGAGTAAAAAGTATTGATTGCGTAGTAGTGATTATTTGGCTAGGCATAATTTATACTTTTACAATGTATGTCGCCTCCCATCATTCTGGTAACATTTAAGTAAGTTCTGAAAATATGTCTGTCTACACTAATACAATAAATTAAAAAGATTATTTTGTTTTATTTTTTGTGTTCTGTGTTCGTAAGGAATAGGCTCGGAAACACTGGACCGATTTTAATGAAACTTGTCTGTTTTAAAAATCGAACTATTAATATGCTATTAATCAAACATAATCTATACTTTATATTATAAAGCTGAAGAGTTTGTTTGTTTGTTCATACTTTTGGTCGTTCCTCCTTACTAAAATAGGTAAATGTCACTCGTGTGACCAGAGATATGTCTTACATTCTCTCTGCGTGTGACCGATATGTTATGAAAAAGTCATTAGTACATAATCACCTCACTGGAAAAAGTGGTTTTATTTCAATGTTTCATTTTAATTTTTAATTACATAAATCTATACATCTATACATATAATAAATCTGTAGACATAAAAAGTCTGTAATTGTAAAATATCCACAAAAAAAATACACACGTCATCGTCATCAAATCAAATCAAATCATTTATTTGCTTAGAGATAGGTAGGTAGGGACAGTGAGATGTAAAGTTACATATCTCTGCCTGCCTAGCATGAAGACCAAAACACGATACGATAAAGCGATATCACGCGATATAACAACATCAACTCTCAAAATATGATACATAAAGCCGCCATGTTGAATTTTTATTATAAATTGCGATAAAAATTATGATAAAAATTCAACATGGCGGCTTTATCTATCATATTTTGAGAGTTGATGTAGTTATATCGCTTTATCGTATCGTGTTTTGGCCTTCGTGCTAGGCTAGCTGGGTAGGGATCGATCTCTAATACTACGTATCTCAATGCACGTCGTCTTAAAATCGTTAGCTGAACATTTTGTCTGTTTGAACCAGGTAATCTCATAAACTACAGAACATTTCAACGAGGTCCACACGAATATGTTCCGAAAATACCAGATTAACATTTAGGTTATATTTCAATTTAACTTTAATGCAAAAATTATGATATACCTATGTTAAAAAATATAAAATCTATATATTTTTGGGTGATAAAACGTCTTCGAACTTCAGAAGAGAAGAGTACTAGTCCTACTACGAGTTTTTTACGTACTCGATCAAACTTACTGTATTGAGTATTTACTATGGAACTTCAAGTTTATAATCTTCCAACGTTTGATCGAGTGCGTAAACAACTCGTAGTAGGGGTTCTGACACCAAACCAGGCCTCAACTCAATATTACAGCTGACGAACTAGGTTGCATACCTATAATATCTACTTCGTGAAATTAAAAAAGAGGTTGATGCATAGAGGTACTATTACTGTAACCTTTACCGAAGCCCTTCAGTGATTGTTTGTCCGCGAAGTTATTCTTCTATCTCTAATTATATAGTTTGATTATATGAGTTCGAGTCGCGGAAACCTTTGAAAATACTAGATATTTTATTGCAAAAATCTATTAAGTATTTTTTTTTCTTAAAAATTACGCTTTGCGCTGACCTACCTAATTACCTATCTAATACCTGTGAATAGCGATGGCTAACCTTTGCACCTATACCACCAATTTACAAAGTAGGAACGAGCAATTATCAACCAAAAAAAAATTGTATTCTGACTTTCTAAAACAGAGTATTTGTCTTATTTTTACCCAGTTTCAAATATAAGATAGTTATGTGTAGGGTAAGATGGTATAAGAGTGCGCATGAGATATGATACGCATCTAACTTTATAACAGTTTAGTGCGACATTCGTAGCCAACATCAGTTATATTTTGTTTCAAAAGTGAACAAGTTCTCGCTGCCGAAAAAAAATTGAAATTCGTTTAAAAACTTGGATTCCAGGTAAGTCAATAGATTTTTAACCACTTTGATGTAATTTTATTGCGTTTTGCATTGATTGCTGTTTTAAAACCCTTCGGTTAACACAAATTTTTATTTATTATTCTCGCAAGAAGTGGTTTAAGCTAACCGAAGCAGTTAAGAAACTTTTCAAAATATTTCAATAAATGGCGCGAATATTAATTTTTCTCTGTAAGGAGCTAGGTGTTTAAGAGAGCGCGGAGCGTAAGAGTGCAAGAGGGCGCGCGCACTTTACACGACATTCGTTTTTCACCAATGTGATTTAAAAAATAAAATTTAAATAATTTACTCAGAACTTTAATTACGAACTTTTATATCATATTAACAGAATGTCATGAAGAAAACGAACAACTAGTCAAAAAAATGTTAATAGGATTCCATGACTGCAATCTGCACCGACAATAATGCGCGTACTCTTGTGCAACTTGCTGCGCACTCTTTTACCATAGGCTGTATAAGAGTGCGCAATTTTCATTTTTTATAAACCTTAAGTTTCCACGAAAACTATTGATATTAGAGTAAATATTTGTTTGGTGATTTTGTAGGAGAGAGATCAAAGATGTCTAATAAATAATGTTGATATCTCTAACTACGACATTTTAGTTTAAAAAACGCGCACTCCTATACCATCTTACCCTACCTATTTGGATAACGTTTATGTTTTGTTATTGATAAATTATTTAGATTCGTTACTACGAATATTCTATAATAATTTAGATAACTATCACTACCTACCACATGGAAATAACCCATGTATATTACTCGTGACTTTTGAACAGTAAACGTGGTGTTAAATTTTGATAAAAACTTAAGAATTTAATTAATTAAGTACATAGTCGTGGATAAACATTTAAAAGTTTAAACAATGGATTATTTGAGGTCGACTTTAACTTCATTTCTGTTACATTTTAGTCTTCAAATTGTCCAAGGATTAGAACTGGTATTAACATAAAAGTTTTTTGAAAAGCACAATTAAAGCATTGGGTACAAAAAAGGCGTATCTAGAAAAAGTGAGTTTCGAGAAAATTGGCTTTAAAGTGTTTAATGTCATATCTTTTAGTCTTTTGAGTCTTTTATCCCTGATTATTCATTAGTCCAATGATTTAGCTAAATAATTTGGGCGAACGCCCTTGTTGTTCCCAATGCTGCAGGTTTCAATCCACACTTTCGTAAGAAATGTAAAAAATATGTGAAAAATATGCCGATATTTAACAGTCATGTGCCACGAGTTCGATTCAATAATGATTGTAACGCATCACGTGCCTAATAGCGTTATTTAATTTAATTTATTAATCAGATAGTACAATCCATTTGTTAGTAAAGTCTTACAGCTATGTTAGTTATTATAAAATAATGTCAAAAAGTCAAATTAATCAATTAAATTCATATTTTCTACAAAATTTGTGATCTTTAGTACCCGTATTATCTAACATATGTATTCTATTCCAGTGTCTAATTATAGGACAGTCTAGCCTATTCAGTAATGTGTTCAGAAGACTGCTGGAGCCCCCCCGCACACGGCGCATCAGGGAGGCAACTCTTTTACGTATTACTGTATAAAAACAATCAACTTTTGCCTCCGCAAACATTCCTGATGCGCTGCAGACTTTACCTGATGACCTGCAGAACCTTGGTAGCCCCAGCAGCATTCTGAAACTTTTATTGTACTGGATACGCAGCGCGTTGAAGGCCTTTTTAGTGTACTTAGTCCAAAGGCTGCTGGTATAAAACGTTTGACAGTAAGTTCGAAACAGTATCAACTTGACGTCTTTCGAACAGCCAGCAAACCTTCTAATAACCATATTAGACCTAACAGACAACGCTCTACGCTCCCGCTCAATATCCTCATCGTCTGAGAGGTCCTCTGTGACCCAATGGCCCAAGTACTTAAACTTCGTAACTCTACTAAGAGGTATATCTCCTATTTTAACTGGAGGTACGTAATAAGGGCTCTTTTTTCCCGCCTTGAAAACAAGTATCTCACTCTTAGCAGTGTTGTACCTTAGACCATGTGCCAACGCATACCTCTCACATATCCCCACAAGAACGTTAAGAGCCCTAATTGACGGGCTCAGCAGAACCATGTCGTCAGCATAGCTAATATTGTTTACAAACTTGCCGTCAATCGAACACCCGAGACCGGCTCTGCTGAGCTCGTCAATCAAGCCGTTGATGTACAAATTGAAAAGACGAGGAGAGCTGAGTCCGCCCTGTCTGACTCCGCATTCCAACCTATACTGTGTCGAGTGCGAACCGGCCCATCTTACCGTATTAGTTTGGTTATGGTACCAATATTTCAGAAGGTTAATTACTTCACCAGGTTATAAATTTATGAGTAAGTAACCTCAAAAAAAAACTTGCATAGAAATTTCCTAAAGTCGGCACTGCGCTATTACCTGTAGGTACTTATTGAATTTTGCAAAGTTCGGCAAAGTGAGAAAGTCAGCATAATCATTAGTAGTAAAAAACGATTTCAAAAATAATTGTAGGTACCTATTATTTAATGTAAGGCAAACATCATTTTGCTGTTTGCTGTTTCTTACAAAATAACAATCAACTATCGACCGATTTAAAGGCAATAGTCTGAACTCTTCGTAAAACCTATCCCTAGATATCATTCTCGTGTTGTTGTAGCCAAATGTATCACCAAGAACCTGTATCATCGGAGCTGGTTATTCAGGGCTCGCTACAGCTAAACATCTGAAGGAATACAATATGGAATTCACTGTATTCGAAGCATCCATGTACTTGGGGGGAGTGTGGCATTTCGATTCACGTGTCGGAGTTGACGATGATGGAATACCGATATTTTCTAAAACTTACAAGGATCTGAGGTTAGTAGAAACAGCATTTAAAAAGACGTTGTTTTAGTATCCACCAGATTTGGTTTCCAAAATTTCATTTCCATTAAATACCTACTTCTAAAGAAATTTGTCCGTTTGACAAATAGTAACACGCAGGGGCAAGATACCCAAAAGCTAACAGAAAATCGAAATATGAAAATAGTTATAAACTACCTACTAATACGTATTATTTCCTAGGTGACATACCTATTGATACATCATCATTTTAAGTATGTTTTTCTTTCAGAATAAACACACCGTATCAGTTCTCGGAATTTAATTACTTCCCATTTCCAGAGGGCATCAGTGCATTTCCATCATGGGAATGCATGAACAAATATTTTTCATCTTTTGCTACCACATTTGGACTTATGCAACACATTCAAGTTAGTAGATTTTGTAAAACAAATAGGTAGTTGCGTAGAATTCAACACAACAACTCTTGAATTATGCATCAATCAGTTAATGGTCTACCCGTCTATAGTAATATCGTTGTAAGGAGTAAATAAATAGTATAAGTACTTAGTAGAACTTTCTAGCATAGGTATCAAACATAATGTTTTATAAGAATAGGTTTTTATGAAATAAAATGCATTCTATTGTCTACACTCGAGTTGTTTACTTGCATCGCCAACAGCCCTCCTCACATGGCGACCGTGACATGTGTGGTGTCGGTTTCCGGCTTTGTAAGCGATTCCGCGCCGCAATCAATGTAATACGAATAAAAGGAAAAATACGTGAACTAATAACCATGGGAACATTAATACTACATACATACAATAATAACATTACATTCAAAAAACTAAAACTGTGAACATTCGAAAACCAGTGACTTTGTGCTTTATCAGTTAATCTTTTAATGTTTGGATATATCATCAAGATGTGCCAGTCTAAAATCGACAAGGAGGAAATCTTTCTCAGCCAAACAGCAACAGGTCAAAATGAAGCATCGCTAAATGAGATCAAGAACCATATGTCTGCGATCAGCACAGTTATGTTGGTGATAAGTGCACTGCTAGTGATTGGAGGTCTCTACTTATTGTATAGATTGTACAAAAACTGCCACAATGAATGGTCAAGGGATTTGATTGTCCAATATAATTTGCGAAGATCTTTTACTCGACGAGGAGTATCTTTCCCGATGGAAGCTGTTGGACCGGCACCGGCAGTAGCTCCTGGTGCCGCTGGAGGTCATCAGTGAAATATGAGTGTAGTGAGTGAATAATATAAAAGTGCGTGCGTATCTAAACCAATTTAACTCGAAAAATGGAACTGTATTTTGTCGGTAACTATTTTTAATGAAGCGGGCAAGGAATTGATTACTATTAATTTGACTTGTTTGATTGACTGTTAATTATCTATCTAAAAATAATGGACACTATTAAGATATTACTTAAATTGCAAATTGATTGATATATTTTTAATTAAGTGCGTAGCTACCTAGTTTAACTACCTATAACTATGTAATAATAACAAACATGACAAGTGAGTTGACGGAAATTTATGTGCAGTTAAAATACATAAAAGATAATTTAGTAAAGCTTAGTTATGATCGACGTAAACCGGAAATTTTACGTAAAAAATTAGAAGAGGCATCTACTATATATGCGAAATATCTTGCGATACAAACTGAGATAAATGTTCAAATAGAAAAGAAAGAAATTAGTGGTGAAAATCTAAATGATGTTGAGAGGTATTATGACTTAATTAGGCATTTATATTCACAGATAGATGATTTTTGTACGCAACCAAATACGAGCTCAGGGTTAATTATTACAGAAACATCCAATTCCGCGACAATGGAGGCTTTTGATTTGAAAGTAGCACTTAGTTTAATACCATCTATGACGGGTGATATATCTGTAACAAAACAACTAATTGATAACATAGAATATTATGATTCTATTTTGAATGCGCAATCAAAACAAAGCTTAATTAATTTTGTTTTAAAAACCAAACTTTCACAGGAGGCGAAGTTAAAAATGGCCTTGGCCTACCCTACTGTACAGGCAATGGTGAGTGACATGAAAAAACACTTTTTACCCAAAAAATCAGCTAGTGCTATCCAGGATAGAATGAACAGCTACCAACAAGGAGACACGTCTACAGATGAATTTGGTAAGCAATTATCTGAATTATTTGTTGATTTAACGATCGCGCAATCCGAAGGCGACTCCAATAAATATAATGTTTTAAAAAGTGTAAATGAGAAACAAGCAATTAAGAAATTTGCTGACGGATTACGTAATCGACGTGTAAGTACCATCATTGCAGCGAGAAATTACGAGTCCTTGAACGAGGCCATCCAAGGGGCAATTGACGAAGAAAAACCTACGAATTCCAACGCGAAGGATATCTTTACCTATACCAACAACAAGCCTTTTACTAACAGAGGATCGTATAGAGGGCGTACTTTTCAACGCAGGTCAAATTATAATTCGCATAACTTTAGAACATACCAAAACTATCGTCCATCACAGTACCAATGGCATGCGAATACATATAATAATAACTTTTCTAATAGGAATCCAAACAGAGGATCGTTCCAGAGGAGAACCCCAGCTCGAGGTTATCGCGCCTATAACTTCGATAGACGCTATCAAGGTAGGTACAATAATAACTACTATCGTCAAAAACAAGGGAATAGTCAAAATAATATAAATACTTTAGAAGAAGAAAAGAAACACGAACAAAATGAACCGAATGATTTTTTTCGTTCCTAATATATTTGCTAGCGATCATAATAATTGTACGATTTATTTCGACGTAAATAACAAACGGTACTTATGGTTACTTGATACCGGCGCATCAATATCAGCCTTGAACTTACGCGATGCATTACAATGGAATGTTCCTATACACAAACATGAACAACTTATTAATGGCATCGGTGGGAAAATACTATCCATTGGCTATGTCTTTTTAAATTTAACTTCAAACAGTAATGTTTTTAACCATAAATTTTATGTTTTTGAAAATTTACCAGGTCAATATGAAGGAATTATAGGTCAAGACTTTTTGTTAAAAAATTCCGCAGTGATCGATTTTAAAACTCAAAAATTAACATTATTAAACAGTTGCAATCAATCTGTCACTATGCCTTTAAAAATAAATAATTTTTCTGTAATTATTCCACCAAGGTCAGAGTCCATACATTACATAAGGACGGACATGTGCGAAGAATGTGTGGTGTATGCGAAAGAGTTGAAGGAAGGAATTTTCTTAGCCAGTACTTTAGTAAAACCAATTAATGGAAAAATACCTATCCAAATTTTAAATACTACTGATTTAGAATATACTTTAAATGATTTAGAAATCAATTTTCATAAAGCTAGTGATTACAACTTATGTTCTTTTTCAAAATGTGACTCTTTAGATGTGAACCGAATTAAGGAACTATTTTCTCTTTTAAAATTAAATAACTTAAATCAAGAAGAACGAAAGTCGATTGAATGTTTATGTGCAAAATTTTCGGACATATTTTATTTACAGGGTGATAAACTATCAACAACAGACATATATAAACATAACATTTTGTTGAAACCGAACTCCGAACCGATTTACACCAAACCATTTAGGTTACCACATGCACAGAAAAACGAAATTAATAGGCAGTTAGAACAAATGCTACAGGAAGGAATTATCGAAAAATGCTCAAGTGAATGGTCAAGTCCACTTTTGTTAGTGCCTAAAAAATCTACCGAATTAGATAAAAAATGCAGAGTTGTCATTGATTACCGAAAATTAAATAATAGCATACAAGACGATAAATTTCCACTACCAAATATTGCAGAAATAATTGATTCGCTATCGGGTGCTATTTATTTTTCACATTTAGACTTAAAAAATGGCTATTATCAATGTGACCTTGATCCTAACAGTAGAAAGTACACCGCGTTCAATTCAGGACAGTACCAAATGACTAGAATGCCTATGGGTTTAAAAACTAGTCCCAATTCATTTTCACGAATGATGAACTTAGCAATGTCAGGGCTTAATTACGAAAAATGTCTAATTTATTTGGATGATTTAGTAGTATTTGGACGAAATTTAGACCATCATAATAGCAATTTGTTAGAAGTTTTCCAAAGGTTAAGAAAAATCAACTTAAAACTAAATCCAGAGAAATGTGAGTTTTTAAAAAAAGAAATTTTGTACCTAGGCCACGTAGTTTCTAGTAATGGTGTGTTACCTGATCCCGAAAAAGTGTCAGCTATAAAGAAATACCCGGTACCAGTAAAAAGCGATGACGTAAAAAGATTCATAGCTTTTGCTAACTATTATAGAAAATTTATTCGTAATTTTGCCGAAATTGCATTACCCTTGAATAATTTGTCAAGAAAAAATGTACCTTTTGTTTGGGATGAAAATTGTCAAAAGTCATTCGAATTATTAAAAGAGAGCATTTCAACGCCACCAGTTTTACAATACCCAGATTTATCAGACCAAAATCAATTTATTTTGCAAACAGACGCATCAGGTTATGCATTAGGGGCAGTACTCAGTAATAGTAATAACAAACCAGTAGCTTTTGCAAGTAGAAATTTAAATAAATCAGAGAAAAATTATCCTACGATAGAAAAAGAACTTTTGGCTATCGTATGGGCAGTAAAACATTATAGACCGTATTTGTATGGCCGTAGATTTATTATTCGAACTGACCATAAACCACTTATATACTTATTTGGTATGCGTGATCCTTCTAGTCGGTTAATAAAGTTCAGATTAGCGCTTGAGGAATATGACTTTGTAGTAGAGTACGTAAAAGGATCAAATAACGCGCCAGCTGATGCATTATCGAGAATGAGAATATCGTGTAAAGAATTAAAGGAGATGAATGAAGGTGTGAATGTAATGACACGAGCGCAGTGTAAGAAAGTTAGTTCCATCTTGAGTCCGGATACTATTGTGTTAGATGAGGATCGGCCTGATCAACCGAAAATCATAGAAACACATAGTAAACTACAGGAATCAGTAGAGTTGAAATTTGCAAATAGGAAGGAATTAGAGAGGTACAAGGAAAAAGGAATTATTGATATGGAAAATAAAGTATTATTCTATGTGTCTAGTAAGAAATTATTATTTGTTAAATTTCTAGATTCTTCATCACAACTCTCGCCAGACGAATTTGTGAAAGAACTAGATTTATTTTGCAAGAAAATAAAAGTCGACTTAATTTATATATTGAGGAATAAAAATAATAATGTGTTTATAGAAAAATTATTAAAAGAAATAAAACAACAAAGTAGCGCGCTGAGCTTGAAATTATGTATTTTACAAGATGTTATAAGAATTGAGGATAATGACAAGAAAAAAGTGATATTAAATGACTTCCACATTTTACCTACATCAGGTCATGCGGGTATGAGAAGAATGTATGATAACATTAAAAAATATTATTTTTGGGCAGGAATGGAAAATCAGATTAGAGAATTTGTACGACGTTGTGAAAAATGTCAAAAACAAAAACATTCAGTTCCAATTAAAGAGCCAATGACTATTACGACAACGGCAACATATGCCTTCGAAAAAATATTTTTAGATTTGGTAGGACCATTAGAAACGGACGAGGATAATCATTCATATATTTTGACTATTCAATGTGAATTAAGTAAGTACATAGAAGCATATCCTTTAGTATCCAAGCGAAGTGAGGAAGTAGCACGTAAGTTAGTTAGTAATTTTATTCTTAGGTATGGAGTACCACGACAGATAGCTTCGGATAAGGGTCTAGAATTTCTATCATCAACGTTCAAAGAGGTAAGTACATTACTTAACATAGAGCAACTTAATTCTACCGCATATCACCATCAGAGTATAGGGAGTTTGGAAAATTCGCACAAACATTTAAACGCATTTTTACGCATTCAAACAGATAATCATCCG
Organism: Idaea aversata; assembly: GCA_907269075.1. Classification (NCBI taxonomy): domain Eukaryota; kingdom Metazoa; phylum Arthropoda; class Insecta; order Lepidoptera; family Geometridae; genus Idaea; species Idaea aversata. The sequence goes on from OU026100.1 coordinate 7,741,812, forward strand.
CATACATGGAGTTCTTGGTTGCCTTTTTGGAGTTTTTCTTATAATACGTCAGTACATACCGAAACAAAATTTACACCATTCGAACTCGTTTTTGGTAGAAAATGTTCGTTACCGAGTAATCTCACGGGTAATATGGTAGAACCTTTATATAATTATGACAGTTATCCGAAAGAATTGAAATATAGGATACAACTATCGCAAAAAGAAGCTAGAAATAATCTTTGTAAAAGTAAAAGTTTAAGAAAAGAAATATACGATACTAAGATTAATCCTATAACCTATAAGAAAGATGACTTAGTTTTAATGAAAAATGAAGTGGGTAAGAAATTAGATAATGTGTACTTGGGCCCATATAAAGTGTTAGAAGATAAGTCACCTAATGTTTTATTAGATATTAGTGGAAAACCGGTTTTAGTACATAAGAATAGAACAAAGTTTTATCATGTTTGATTTTTATTAACTTCATTCAAATGAATATAGTTAAGTACTTTTATATTTTTTTTATAAAAATGTGTTCTAAGTAATTTTTTATGTAGAAAAAAAAAAAAGTTATTTCATATTTTTTTTTCTTTTCGATATATGGGAGGTGTAAGGAGTAAATAAATAGTATAAGTACTTAGTAGAACTTTCTAGCATAGGTATCAAACATAATGTTTTATAAGAATAGGTTTTTATGAAATAAAATGCATTCTATTGTCTACACTCGAGTTGTTTACTTGCATCGCCAACAGCCCTCCTCACATCGTTATCGAAAAAGATCAAGAAGACAATAATATAATAAACAAAACAAAAATACTCATCATCCATCATCTTTCATTTAATTAATAATTTTTTTGACAATAAATGATGATTATGATTAATTCACACGCATAATAAACCAAGATCCCGCGTACCATCGAACTTTCGTGATTTTATAAAAGCTGAGAATCTCTTAGTGCATGACTCCAACACAGTTATGAACGATGTGCAATTATGAAGTTCAGACCCTTGGCTTGGGGAGCTATCAGGTAGCAAAGCCAAGAATCGAACCTGTTAATTTTGCAAATAAAGAAATCACTTATATTTTAACACAAGCAACTTTTATCCTAATTCCGATCCGAATCCCGGACTTACGTGTACCTATAGACCTATACCTATACTTAAATACTGTTTCTACGGTTAAAGTGCATTTAAAATATTTTTTTTAGTTTAGATGTCTGGTAACATCAGTGAAGAGATTCGAAGATCAATGGCAACTGACCTACTGGAGGGGTGACACGAGGGAGAATGTTACAGAAACTTGTGATTATGTTGTTATAGCTACTGGATCATACAACGATCCTGTTTGGCCAGAGATACAGGGCGCTGATATATTCCAAGGTAAGAAATAAGAATTAAAAAGATTTCTCCAGCTTTGATTAGATCGTCATCATCCGAGCGATGTTCCTGGTTGCATCCCTCTCGGAGCCCAGGGTCCGCTTTCAAACAATATATACTTTCAGGCACCATAAACCACAGTTACACCTACAGAGGAGACACTGAAGTGTACCGCAACCGTCGTGTCCTCATTTTAGGCGCTGGTGCATCAGGTCTTGATATAGCCACGCAAATTTCAAGGGTTGCTTCAAAGTTATTCCACAGCCACCACCGTACCTTGAACCTGCCAGTACATGAAGAATCCTATGTGAAGAAACCTGACATTAAAACCTTCACACCCAATGGAGTTATCTTCAACGATGGGAGCTTTGAAGAAGTCGATGACGTCATATATTGTACAGGTAGTATGTATTTCGCAATCATAATAGAATTATAAGCAAATAGGTAATCAACTTATTGTATTTCACACTTGTTTTTTCTGAACCCAGGTTATAACTTTCGGCATCCTTTCTTAGACGACAGTAGTGGTTTGATTATAAATGGAAAGTTTGTATTACCGCTGTACCGTAAAATAGTAAACATTAAACACCCGAGCATGTTGTTCGTTGGAACCGTAAGATTCGTAATCCAACAGGTTTTTGACGTTCAGGTAAGAGATTTTTTTCTTATTTAACATATACAAATCAAAAGCAAAATGCCTTTCGCCTTTATCTAAAATTATTTATTATTGATGGAAAACTGTTGTTATGTGTTTTTGTTTGTAATTCAATCTCTTCTTATATTTTCTATATAAGACGGCATGTATAGTTGTTTTTTACTTACGTTTCAAAAGGCTTTTAGTCTTTAAATGGACGAGGAATTTCAGTCTTTAAATTTTACCGAACTGTAAGAAAAGAACTTACCTACAAAAGGTGAACACAACAAGTTGAAGTGCAACAATAATTTTCCATGCAAAAATTAAAAATTCATCGTTTGGCCCCGTCGTTGGTTTTAAGCACATTAGTGTGTAGGTATATTGGGTTTGTGTTTTTGCGTTAGCAATAATATTTATATTGTTATTTGCGAATTGCATTCTACTTTTAACTCCTATATTATGCGCCACCTAAGTCAGAGTAAAAAAAAAATGGTTGTCTGTGAAGTCGGGTTATGGACGATAATTTTATGTGTTATCGTCATAAGATTTTTTTTATTCCTTTATACCTATAATTATCATTTTCTCTCTTATTTTCTTGAGTTTTTTTCTTTTTTTTTAATTTATGTAAATCTTCGATTTGTCAATTTGTCATAACAGAATTTACAGAAAACCATGTTTTTTAATAAATTAACACTAAAATTTTGTACTCGCAGGGTAATTACGTAGCGTCACTGATAGGTGGAAGGTTCCAGCTGCCTTCGGAAGATGAAATGATGAAAAGTTGGATAAATGATGTCAACCATGTACAGGATATTGAGCAGTTCACCAGTATTAGAAATGATATGGTACTTAATCACCTATGCACTTGGTATTTGCACTAGTTTGCCAATCGCACTATAGAGTGAATTTTAGTATCCATTATGACTAAGTATGAAACAGGTCGATATCGCTTAAAACTAATGGTACCTATATAAGTCACATGCTCTTGCTTTTTTAAATGGAATCCAAGTTTAGATTCAAACTCCCGACTGACTGATATTTTAATGCACACCTTAAATTAAAAAACGGAACGGGCTACTTTGGCAAACAGATAGCAGTTCTAACGAAGCATTCGCTAAGAAAGGAAAAACATAAATCCTACGTGTTGGAAGTCGTGGGCAAAAGCTAATTTAAGTGTTGCATCTAAGACCATATTAATCATTACATTACATAGTATAAAACAAAGTCACTTTCCACTGTCTGTCCCTATGTATAAAACTACGCAACGGATTTTGATGCAGTTTTTTTAAATAGCTAGATTCAAGAGGAAGGTTTATATGTATAATACATGCATAATATAGCCGTGCGAAGGCGGGGCGGGTCGCTTGTATCATATAAGTACCAAATTGAACCACTGCACTTTTTAACGATTTTTTTAGTAGAATATATTTCATTTTTCCAGGGCAATTATTGTGGTAACCTATCACAAGAAGCAGGTATACCGACAATTTTACCAGTGTATAGCTCGATGGTAACTTTTTATAATACAATTTATGAAAATGATTTCTATCATTTAAAATATTACGAATGGTATATAATCGATGATCATAACTTCGACATGGTTTATGTTGGACCGAAGGAGTTGACATGCCCTATTGTGTAAAGGCATTATGTGGTACGCAAGCTTAGACAAGTATTAGTACAGCAGCCCTCGAACGTTTTTTTAAGTGATTAATAACAGGCAGAATCTTCGTGAGCAGGTTCAGTTCGACGAGACGCCCAAGTTTCTTCCTATGAAAATTCTCGATACAGGTAGCTAATGTAGTGCGCAGGTATAAAACATGTCGATTTCGTGGGGTGTAAAATTTGTCTGAATAACAGTAAGTTTCTTATTTGAATATCGAGGTATTTGGATGGTAAACTCGGAAAAACAATTGTCCTCCAAAATGGATGGTATCCCTCTCTAGTCCTGGGGCCTTATTCTGCTATTTGGCCAACCATTGTCATTATATCGAGACTCTATTGATTTATATCGAGATTGTGACTTTATTTGGTATTCTGCTAAAGTTTTAATAACATCGCAATATAATCACTATGGAGTCTCAATGGTATGGTAATATTTACCTTGCAGGTGTTGCCTAGCAACATGGTATATGTTGCTAAGCAATATACCGTTTTGACAACTATCGAGATTCCATTAAGCCACGATTGTAGAGCAGAACACAAAAGTGAGTCAGTGGTGTGTCAGTGGTGTCTCAGTGGTGTCTCGATAGAATAGTCAACGTTAGGAGAATACGAATTTGACATGTAATGTCATATTTTTGACATTAAATTTCTATTACGATTATATCGACACACTATTGAAATACAATTGTTTTAGCAGACTTAGGCCCCTGGTCGTTATTTCGACACATTCGGAGTGGACTCCGAATGTGTCGAAATAACGAGATCATCAAAATTATTAGTAAAAAGCTGATTTTTTGTATGTAGCTTAGTAAATATTTGTACAATCCAATGGCCACATAGTCCTCCAAATTTAATGGTACGTTTTTCCAGTCCTACGCTCAAAAGTTGTCCGTTTCACGGTAAGACTTTTTTCATTAATAACAACTAATTATTTTTTTTTTCCTATCGGGAATAACATGTAGAACACAATTTTATCAATATCCTACACAAAAGATGGTATGTATTTTAAGGAATAGATTTATTTCGTTCAATGCTTATTCAACGCATTTCTTGTAGTTTGCAGTTTGGATTAAATCGCTAACATGAGACACGTGTTAGGACAATGCTATTGTCCTAACACGTGTCTCATGTTACGCTACCTGTATCGAGAATTTTCATAGGAAGAAACTTGGGCGACTCGTCGAACTGAACCTGCTCACGAAGATTCAGCCTGTTATTAATCACTTAAAAAAACATTCGAGGGCTGCTGTACTATATAATATGTTTTTTAATGTAGTAAAAACAGTGGCGTAGCTGTCGTATGGCAAGGTGGTGCAGTGCACTAGGGCCTCGGAGCGCTGGGGGCCCTCTAACCTCAGCTTTGAAAAGAGAGGAGCATAAAAAAACGAGAAAAAAATGATTGCCCTCTATCGATGGGTCTCAAAATGCACAGCGTATTTTTGGAAAATCATAAAATATGCGCGGGTTTTGTTAAATATCCCGTTTCCAAAACGCCTTAGAGATTCTTTGTTCACTGCAATGCCGTATATGGATTGGCATGGGTCTCGACATGCATAGCGCAAAAAAATATCGCTATGCCAAGCTCCAATACTAAATACTAATCCGGACCTCTTTGAAGACCAATATAAGTTCAAGCTAGGTACTCGGAAAGAGGGCCCGATTTTTTCCCTATGCACCGGGGCCCTTGTCCAACTAGCTACGCTACTGAGTAAAAAGTATTGTTTGCGTAGTAGTGATTATTTGGCTAGGCATAATTTGTACTTTGGACAATGTATTTTGCCTCCCATCATTCTGGTAACATTTATGTAAGTTCTGAAAATATGTCTGTCTACACTAATACAATAAATTAAAAAGATTATTTTGTTTTATTTTTTGTGTTCTGTGTTCGTAAGAAATAAGCGCGGAAACTACTGGACCGATTTTAATGAAACTTGTCTGTTATAAAAATCGAACTATTAATATGCTATTATTCAAACATAATCTATACCTACTTTATATTATAAAGCTGAAGAGTTTGTTTGTTTGTTCATACTTTTGGTCGTTCCTTCTTACTAAAATAAATGTCACTCGTGTGACCGATATGTTATGAAAAAGTCATTAGTACATAATCACCTCACTGGAAAAAGTGGTTTTATTTCAATGTTTCATTTTAATTTTTAATTACATAAATCTATACATCTATACATATAATAAATCTGTAGACATAAAAAGTCTGTAATTGTAAAATATCCAGAAAAAAATACACACGTCATCGTCATCAAATCAAATCAAATCATTTATTTGCTTAGAGATAGGTAGGTAGGGATCGATCTCTAATACTACGTATCTCAATGCACGTCGTCTTAAAATCGTTAGCTGAACATTTTGTCTGTTTGAACCAGGTAATCTCATAAACTATAGAACATTTCAACCTACACCTGGACCTCCCACACGAATATGTTCCGAAAATACAAGATTAACATTTAGTTTATATTTCAATTTAACTTTAAGGCTACTTATGCTGCCAAACGCAACGCACCATAAATACCCGTCGCTTGCAACTAACATTGTTGATTGGAACGAATGTGTTTTGTTTTTCTCAAAAGTGCTGAGATGGAATTGTAGGTGAGATTTTTACCGATATTTTGGGGTAATTTGAGACGAAAATTCCTTCTCATTTCAAAGTTATACTAGTTTTAATTCATAATTTTAGAATAGCTAGGGAATTTTTGGCTCAATGTCACACCAAAATGTCGGTAAAAATATCACTTGCAATTCCATCTCAGCACATTTGAGAAAAACAAAACACATTCGTAACAATCAACCATTTTCACCAACGAAGGCGACCGGTGCCGGTAGTAACTATTTAGTAACCTGTGTAGCAAGGTCGTTGGCGTATAGACCCACCTTAATGCAAAAATTATGATATAAGTAGATATGTTAAAAAATATAAAATCGAAATATTTTTGGGTGATAAAACGTCTTCGAACTTCAGAAGAGAAGAGTACTAATGTTAGTGAACTTGGCAGATCATTGTCCAGCAGATCAAAAATAAAAGTGAGTTCTTATCGCATGCAGATGAGTTCTACAGTTCCTGATACTTTTTATGAATAGTTCTGGCGTTTTTGCCTAGATTTTTTTTTTCAAAATGATCTGCTAACTTCCCGTAGCAGATCATTAACCGACTTCAAAAAAGGAGGAGGTTCTCAATTCGTCGCGTATATATATATATTTTTTTTTTACAGCTGATCAAAAACAAATGTGAGTTCTTTTAGCATGCAGGTCTGTTCTACAGTTCCTGATACTTTTTATGAATAGTTCTGGCGTTTTTGCCGTGAAAAAAGTAAATTGACAAAATAATCTGCTATTGAAGTTCGATAAGTCGACAAATACTATTTTTATAGTTTCAAATTATTTGAAAGGCTGGAACTCTTCTTTTTTCCACATATTCGTATTAGAACTGCAGCCTAGAACTCGATTCGAGATCAGAACCCTGTTCCAAGTGCCAGCAGATCATGTCAGAACAGTTCAAAATAAAAAATAAAATTTTTGTAGTATTTCAAATCACATAGGACATTATAACTCTTTCGTTTTAGTCAAATCAATATCAGAACTGCAACCTAGAACTCGATTCGATCCCAGAACTCTCGTCCAAGTGCCAGCAGATCATGTCAGAACTCTTAGATCATGTCAGAACTCTTCACAAGTCGAAAAATAAGATTTGCAGCGCTTCAAATCACATAGGACGGTAGAACTCTTTAGTTTTAGTCAGTTTATGTCAAGTCAGGACATAATCTAAGAGTTCTGACATGATCTGCTGGCACTTGGACGAGAGTTCCGGGGTTGAATCGAGTTCTTAGCTACAGTTCTGATATTGAACTGACTAAAACAAAAGAGTTCCAGCGTCCTATGTCATTTGAAACGCTGCTAATCTTACTTTTCGACTTGTGAAAAGTTCCGACATGATATAAGAGTTCTGACATGCTCTGCTGGCACTTGGACGAGAGTTCTGGGATCGAATCGAGTTCTTAGCTACAGTTCTGATATTGAACTGACTAAAACAAAAGAGTTCCAGCGTCTTATGTCATTTGAAACGCTGCAAATTTTATTTTTCGACTTGTGAAAAGTTTTGACATTATCTAAGAGTTCTGACATGCTCTGCTGGCACTTGGACGAGAGTTCTGGGATCGAATCGAGTTCTTAGCTACAGTTCTGATATTGAACTGACTAAAACAAAAGAGTTCCAGCGTCCTATGTCATTTGAAATGCTGCTAATCTTATTTTTCGACTTGTGAAAAGTTTTGACATTATCTAAGAGTTCTGACATGCTCTGCTGGCACTTGAACGAGAGTTCTGGGATCAAATCGAGTTCTAAGCTACAGTTCTGATATTGAACTGACTAAAACAAAAGAGTTCCAGCGTCCTATGTCATTTGAAACGCTGCTAATCTTACTTTTCGACTTGTGAAAAGTTTTGAAATGATATAAGAGTTCTGACATGCTCTGCTGGCACTTGAACGAGAGTTCTAGGATAGAATCGAGTTCTCAGCTGCAGTTCTGATATTAAACTGACTAAAACAAAAGAGTTCCAGCGTCCTATGTCATTTGAAACGCTGCAAATTTTATTTTTCGACTTGTGAAAAGTTTTGACATTATCCAAGAGTTCTGACATGCTCTGCTTGCACTTGGACGAGAGTTCTGGGATCGAATCGAGTTCTTAGCTACAGTTCTGATATTGAACTGACTAAAACAAAAGAGTTCCAGCGTTCTATGCCATTTGAAACGCTGCAAATTTTATTTTTCGACTTGTGAAAAGTTTTGACATTATCTAAGAGTTCTGACATGCTCTGCTGGCACTTGGACGAGAGTTCTGGGATCGAATCGAGTTTTTAGCTACAGTTCTGATATTGAACTGACTAAATCAAAAGAGTTCCAGCGTCCTATGTCATTTAAATTGCTGCTAATCTTATTTTTCGACTTGTGAAAAGTTTTGACATGATATAAGAGTTCTGACATGCTCTGCTGGCACTTGAACGAGAGTTCTGGGATCGAATCGAGTTCTTAGCTACAGTTCTGATATTGAACTGACTAAAACAAAAGAGTTCCAGCGTCCTATGTCATTTGAAACGCTGCAAATCTTATTTTTCGCCTTGTGAAAAGTTTTGACATGATATAAGAGTTCTGACATGCTCTGCTGGCACTTGGACGAGAGTTCTGGGATCGAATTGAGTTCTTAGCTACAGTTCTGATATTGAACTGACTAAAACAAAAGAGTTTTAGCGTCCTATGTCATTTGAAACGCTGCTAATCTTACTTTTCGACTTGTGAAAAGTTTTGACATGATATAAGAGTTCTGACATGCTCTGCTGGCACTTGGACGAGAGTTCTGGGATAGAATCAAGTTCTTAGCTACAGTTCTGATATTGAACTGACTAAAACAAAAGAGTTCCAGCGTCCTATGTCATTTGAAACGCTGCAATTTTATTTTTCGACTTGTGAAAAGTTTTGACATTATCTAAGAGTTCTGACATGCTCTGCTGGCACTTGGACGAGAGTTCTGGGATCGAATTGAGTTCTTAGCTACAGTTCTGATATTGAACTGACTAAATCAAAAGAGTTCCAGCGTCCTATGTCATTTGATATGCTGCTAATCTTATTTTTCGACTTGTGAAAAGTTTTGACATGATATGAGAGTTCTGACATGCTCTGCTGGCACTTGGACGATAGTTCTGGGATAGAATCGAGTTCTTAGCTGCAGTTCTGATATTGAACTGACTAAAACAAAAGAGTTCCAGCGTCCTATGTCATTTGAAACGCTGCAAATCTTATTTTTCGACTTGTGAAAAGTTTTGACATTATCCAAGAGTTCTGACATGCTCTGCTGGCACTTGAACGAGAGTTCTGGGATCAAATCGAGTTCTTAGCTACAGTTCTGATATTGAACTGACTAAAACGAAAGAGTTCCAGCGTCCTATGTCATTTGAAACGCTGCTAATCTTACTTTTCGACTTGTGAAAAGTTCCGACATGATATAAGAGTTCTGACATGCTCTGCTGGCACTTGAACGAGAGTTCTAGGATAGAATCGAGTTCTCAGCTGCAGTTCTGATATTGAACTGACTAAAACAAAAGAGTTATAGCGTCCTATGTCATTTGAAACGCTGCAAATTTTATTTTTCGACTTGTGAAAAGTTTTTACATTATCCAAGAGTTCTGACATGCTCTGCTGGCACTTGGACGAGAGTTCTGGGATCGAATCGAGTTCTTAGCTACAGTTCTAATATTGAAATGACCAAAAAAGAAAGAGTTCCAGCGTCCTATGTGATTTGAAACGCTGCAAATCTTATTTTTCGACTTGTGAAAAGTTTTGACATGATATAAGAGTTCTGACATGCTCTGCTGGCACTTGAACGAGAGTTCTGGGATCGAATCGAGTTCTTAGCTACAGTTCTGATATTGAACTGACTAAAAATAAAGAGTTCCAGCGTCCTATGTCATTTGAAACGCTGCAAATCTTATTTTTCGCCTTGTGAAAAGTTTTGACATGATATAAGAGTTCTGACATGCTCTGCTGGCACTTGGACGAGAGTTCTGGGATCGAATTGAGTTCTTAGCTACAGTTCTGATATTGAACTGACTAAAACAAAAGAGTTTTAGCGTCCTATGTCATTTGAAACGCTGCTAATCTTACTTTTCGACTTGTGAAAAGTTTTGACATGATATAAGAGTTCTGACATGCTCTGCTGGCACTTGAACGAGAGTTCTGGGATCGAATCGAGTTTTTAGCTACAGTTCTGATATTGAACTGACTAAAACAAAAGAGTTTTAGCGTCCTATGTCTTTTCAAACGCTGCTAATCTTACTTTTCGACTTGTAAAAAGTTCCGACATGATATAAGAGTTCTGACATGCTCTGCTGGCACTTGGACGATAGTTCTGGGATAGAATCGAGTTCTTAGCTGCAGTTCTGATATTGAACTGACTAAAACAAAAGAGTTCCAGCGTCCTATGTCATTTGAAACGCTGCAAATCTTATTTTTCGACTTGTGAAAAGTTTTGACATTATCCAAGAGTTCTGACATGCTCTGCTGGCACTTGAACGAGAGTTCTGGGATCAAATCGAGTTCTTAGCTACAGTTCTGATATTGAACTGACTAAAACGAAAGAGTTCCAGCGTCCTATGTCATTTGAAACGCTGCTAATCTTACTTTTCGACTTGTGAAAAGTTCCGACATGATATAAGAGTTCTGACATGCTCTGCTGGCACTTGAACGAGAGTTCTAGGATAGAATCGAGTTCTCAGCTGCAGTTCTGATATTGAACTGACTAAAACAAAAGAGTTATAGCGTCCTATGTCATTTGAAACGCTGCAAATTTTATTTTTCGACTTGTGAAAAGTTTTTACATTATCCAAGAGTTCTGACATGCTCTGCTGGCACTTGGACGAGAGTTCTGGGATCGAATCGAGTTCTTAGCTACAGTTCTAATATTGAAATGACCAAAAAAGAAAGAGTTCCAGCGTCCTATGTGATTTGAAACGCTGCAAATCTTATTTTTCGACTTGTGAAAAGTTTTGACATGATATAAGAGTTCTGACATGCTCTGCTGGCACTTGAACGAGAGTTCTGGGATCGAATCGAGTTCTTAGCTACAGTTCTGATATTGAACTGACTAAAACAAAAGAGTTCCAGCGTCCTATGTCATTTGAAACGCTGCAAATCTTATTTTTCGCCTTGTGAAAAGTTTTGACATGATATAAGAGTTCTGACATGCTCTGCTGGCACTTGGACGAGAGTTCTGGGATCGAATTGAGTTCTTAGCTACAGTTCTGATATTGAACTGACTAAAACAAAAGAGTTTTAGCGTCCTATGTCATTTGAAACGCTGCTAATCTTACTTTTCGACTTGTGAAAAGTTTTGACATGATATAAGAGTTCTGACATGCTCTGCTGGCACTTGAACGAGAGTTCTGGGATCGAATCGAGTTTTTAGCTACAGTTCTGATATTGAACTGACTAAAACAAAAGAGTTTTAGCGTCCTATGTCTTTTCAAACGCTGCTAATCTTACTTTTCGACTTGTAAAAAGTTCCGACATGATATAAGAGTTCTGACATGCTCTGCTGGCACTTGGACGAGAGTTCTGGGATCGAATCGAGTTCTTAGCTACAGTTCTGATTTTGAACTGACTAAAACAAAAGAGTTCTAGCGTCCTATGTCATTTGAAACGCTGCTAATCTTACTTTTCGACTTGTGAAAAGTTTTGACATTATCCAAGAGTTCTGACATGCTCTGCTGGCACTTGAACGAGAGTTCTGGGATCAAATCGAGTTCTTAGCTACAGTTCTGATATTGAACTGACTAAAACGAAAGAGTTCCAGCGTCCTATGTCATTTGAAACGCTGCTAATCTTACTTTTCGACTTGTGAAAAGTTCCGACATGATATAAGAGTTCTGACATGCTCTGCTGGCACTTGAACGAGAGTTCTAGGATAGAATCGAGTTCTCAGCTGCAGTTCTGATATTGAACTGACTAAAACAAAAGAGTTATAGCGTCCTATGTCATTTGAAACGCTGCAAATTTTATTTTTCGACTTGTGAAAAGTTTTTACATTATCCAAGAGTTCTGACATGCTCTGCTGGCACTTGGACGAGAGTTCTGGGATCGAATCGAGTTCTTAGCTACAGTTCTAATATTGAAATGACCAAAAAAGAAAGAGTTCCAGCGTCCTATGTGATTTGAAACGCTGCAAATCTTATTTTTCGACTTGTGAAAAGTTTTGACATGATATAAGAGTTCTGACATGCTCTGCTGGCACTTGAACGAGAGTTCTGGGATCGAATCGAGTTCTTAGCTACAGTTCTGATATTGAACTGACTAAAACAAAAGAGTTCCAGCGTCCTATGTCATTTGAAACGCTGCAAATCTTATTTTTCGCCTTGTGAAAAGTTTTGACATGATATAAGAGTTCTGACATGCTCTGCTGGCACTTGGACGAGAGTTCTGGGATCGAATTGAGTTCTTAGCTACAGTTCTGATATTGAACTGACTAAAACAAAAGAGTTTTAGCGTCCTATGTCATTTGAAACGCTGCTAATCTTACTTTTCGACTTGTGAAAAGTTTTGACATGATATAAGAGTTCTGACATGCTCTGCTGGCACTTGAACGAGAGTTCTGGGATCGAATCGAGTTTTTAGCTACAGTTCTGATATTGAACTGACTAAAACAAAAGAGTTTTAGCGTCCTATGTCTTTTCAAACGCTGCTAATCTTACTTTTCGACTTGTAAAAAGTTCCGACATGATATAAGAGTTCTGACATGCTCTGCTGGCACTTGGACGAGAGTTCTGGGATCGAATCGAGTTCTTAGCTACAGTTCTGATTTTGAACTGACTAAAACAAAAGAGTTCTAGCGTCCTATGTCATTTGAAACGCTGCTAATCTTACTTTTCGACTTGTAAAAAGGTACGACATGATATAAGAGTTCTGACATGCTCTGCTGGCACTTGGGCGAGAGTTCTGGGATCGAATCGAGTTCTTAGCTACAGTTCTAATATTGAACTGACCAAAAAAGAAAGAGTTCCAGCGTCCTATGTGATTTGAAACGCTGCAAATCTTATTTTTCGACTTGTGAAAAGTTTTGATATTATCTAAGAGTTCTGACATGCTCTGCTGGCACTAGGACGAGAGTTCTGGGATAGAATCGAGTTCTTAGCTGCAGATCCCAGAACTCTTGTCCAAGTGCCAGCAGATCATGTCAGAACTCTTAGATCATGTCAGAACTTTTCACAAGTCGAAAAGTAAGATTTGCAGCGTTTCAAATGACACAGGACGCTGGAACTCTTTTGTTTTAGTCAGTTCAATATCAGAACTGCGGCTAAGAATTCGATTCTATCCCAGAACTCTCGTCCAAGTGCTAGCAGAGCATGTCAGAACTCTTATATCATGTCGGAACTTTTCACAAGTCGAAAAATAAGATTAGCAGCGTTTCAAATGACATAGGACGCTGGAACTCTTTTGTTTTAGTCAGTTCAATATCAGAACTGCAGCTAAGAACTCAATTCGATCCCAGAACTCTCGTCCAAGTGCCAGCAGAGCATGTTAGAACTCTTAGATAATGTCAAAACTTTTCACAAGTCGAAAAATAAGATTTGCAGCGTTTCATATCACATAGGACGCTAGAACTATTTCGTTTTAGTCAGTTCAATATCAGAACTGTAGCTAAGAACTCGATTTGATCCCAGAACTCTCGTCTAAGTGCCAGCAGAGCATGTAAGAACTCTTAGATCATATCAAAACTTTTTACAAGTCGAAAAATAAGATTTGCAGCGTTTCATATCCCATAGGACGCTGGAACTCTTTTGTTTTAGTCAGTTCAATATCAGAACTGTAGCTAAGAACTCGATTCGATCCCAGAACTCTCGTTCAAGTGCCAGCAGAGCATGTCAGAACTCTTATATCATGTTGGAACTTTTCACAAGTTGAAAAGTAAGATAAGCAGCGTTTCAAATGACATAGGACGCTGGAACTCTTTTGTTTTAGTCAGTTCAATATCAGAACTGCAGCTAAGAACTCGATTCTATCCCAGAACTCTCGTCCAAGTGCCAGCAGAGCATGTCAGAACTCTTATATCACGTCGGAACTTTTCGCAAGTCGAAAAATAAGATTAGCAGCGTTTCATATCACATAGGACGCTGGAACTCTTTCATTTTAGTCAGTTCAATATCACAACTGTAGCTAAGAACTCGATTCGATCCCAGAACTCTCGTCCAAGTGCCAGCAGAGCATGTCAGAACTCTTAGATCATGTCAGAACTTTTCACAAGTCGAAAAATAAGATTTGCAGCGTTTCATATCACATAGGACGCTGGAACTCTTTCGTTTTAGTCAGTTCAATATCAGAACTGTAGCTAAGAACTCGATTCGATCCCAGAACTCTCGTCCAAGTGCCAGCAGAGCATGTCAGAACTCTTAGATCATGTCAGAACTTTTCACAAGTCGAAAAGTAAGATTAGCAGCGTTTCATATCACATAGGACGCTGGAACTCTTTCGTTTTAGTCAGTTCAATATCAGAACTGTAGCTAAGAACTCGATTCGATCTCAGAACTCTCGTCCAAGTGCCAGCAGAGCATGTCAGAACTCTTAGATCATGTCAGAACTTTTCACAAGTCGAAAAATAAGATTTGCAGCGTTTCATATCACATAGGACGCTGGAATTCTCTCGTTTTAGTCAGTTCAATGTCAGGACTGTAGCTAAGAACTCGATTCGATCCCAGAACTCTCGTTCAAGTGCCAGCAGAGCATGTCAGAACTCTTATATCATGTTGGAACTTTTCACAAGTCGAAAAGTAAGATTAGCAGCGTTTCAAATGACATAGGACGCTGGAACTCTTTCTTTTTTGGTCAGTTCAATATCAGAACTGTAGCTAAGAACTCGATTCGATCCCAGAACTCTCGTCCAAGTGCCAGCAGAGCATGTCAGAACTCTTATATCATGTCGGAACTTTTCACAAGTCGAAAAGTAAGATTAGCAGCGTTTCAAATGACATAGGACACTGGAACTCTTTTGTTTTAGTCAGTTCAATATCAGAACTGTAGCTAAGAACTCGATTCGACCCCGGAACTCTCGTCCAAGTGCCAGCAGATCATGTCAGAACTCTTAGATCATGTCCTGACTTGACATAAACTGACTAAAACGAAAGAGTTCTGCCGTCCTGTGTGATTTGAAACGCTGCAAATCTTATTTTTCGACTTGTGAAGAGTTCTGACATGATCTAAGAGTTCTGACATGATCTGCTGGCACTTGGACGAGAGTTCTGGGATCGAATCGAGTTCTAGGTTGCAGTTCTGATATTGATTTGACTAAAACGAAAAAGTTATATTGTCCTATGTGATTTGAAACACTACAAAAAATTTATTTTTTATTTTGTACTGTTCTGACATGATCTGCTGGCACTTGGAACAGGGTTCTGATCTCGAATCGAGTTTTAGGCTGCAGTTCTAATACGAATATGTGGAAAAAAGAAGAGTTCCAGCCTTTCAAATAATTTGAAACTATAAAAATAGTATTTGTCGACTTATCGAACTTCAATAGCAGATTATTTTGTCAATTTACTTTTTTCACGGCAAAAACACCAGAACTATTCATAAAAAGTATCAGGAACTGTAGAACAGACCTGCATGCTAAAAGAACACACATTTGTTTTTGATCAGCTGTAAAATGATCTGCTAGGGGAAGTTAGCAGATCATTTTGAAAAAAAAAATCTCGCCAAAAACGCCAGAACTATTCATAAAAAGTATCAGGAACTGTAGAACTCATCTGCATGCGATAAGAACTCACTTTTATTTTTGATCTGCTGGACAATGATCTGCTAAGTTCACTAACATAGAGTACTAGTCCTACTACGAGTTTTTTACGTACTCGATCACCAGTATTGAGTATTTACTATGGAACTTCTCAAGTTTATAATCTTCCAACGTTTAATCGAGTGCGTAAACAATTCGTTGTAGGGGTTCTGACACCAAACCAGGCCTCAACTCAAAATGACAGCTGACCAAATAGGTTACATACCTATATTATAGTATTCTGCTTTCTAAAACAGAGTATGGAGTTTTGGCGGGAACGAGCCAACAACATGTCGTGCTGCAGTTTTATTTACACGAAACTTAGTTGTAAACCGAGTTAAATTGTATAATTCCGGTGGAAAGTTATCTAATTTAGTTCTGTGAAAGTGCACAAGTGTAGTGAAAGTAAAAATCAGTGTCAAACATGGACTTTTCTCGTTGCCTCCAAAATCTCCTACAAGGTTATAGTAAAGTAGCCACCGCTTTACTATGACCCCTGACTTGACAAACTGTGACTTGACGACTTGACCATCTTGAAACACTTTGAGCCCGATTTCTGTAAATCGGGCCATAACTTGATGCAAAATATTACTTGATACTGGCTATATGCACAAACCGTGCGAAGCCATAACTGAAGAAAAAAAAACCTGCTGAAAATGAAGAACAAGATGAAAATGGCATAAGTTCCTGGGGCCAAACAAGAGAGAAAAAAAAAACAGAGTATTTGTCTTATTTTTACCCAGTTTCAAATAATAGATAGTTATGTGTAGGGTAAGATGGTATAAGAGTGCGCATGAGATATGAGTAGGTACGCATCTAACTTTACAACAGTTTAGTGCGACATTCGTAGCCAACGTCAGTAATATTTTGTTTCAAAAGTGAACAAGTTCTCGCTGCCGAAAAAAAATTGAAATTCGTTTAAAAACTTGGATTCCAGGTAAGTCAATAGATTTTTAACCACTTTGATGTAATTTTATTGCGTTTTGCATTGATTGCTGTTTTAAAACCCTTCGGTTAACACAAATTTTTATTTATTATTCTCGCAACAAGTGGTTTAAGCTAAGCGAAGCAGTTGAGAAACTTTTCAAAATATTTCAATAAATGGCGCGCATTTTAATTTTTCTCTGTAAGGGGCTATAGGTGTTTAAGAGCGCGCGGAGCGTAAGAGTGCAAGAGCTATAGGTGTTTAAGAGCGCGCGGAGCGTAAGACCGATTTCAAGTCAATAGTCTGAGGGCGCGCGCACTCTTACACGACATTCGTTTTTCACCAATATGATTTAAAAAATAAAATTTAAATAATTTACTCAGAACTTTAATTACGATCTTTTATATCATTTTAACAGAATGTCACGAAGAAAACGAACAACTAGTCAAAAAATGTTAATAGGATTACATGACTGCAATCTGCACCGTCAATAATGCGCGTACTCTTGTGCAACTTGCTGCGCACTATTTTACCATGGGCTGTATAAAAGTGCGCAATTTTCAATATTTTTTATAAATCTTAAGTTTCCACGAAAACTATTGATATTAGAGTTAATATTTGTTTGGTGATTTTGTAGGAGAGAGATCAAAGATGTCTAATAAATAATGTTGATTTCTCTAACTACGACATTTTAGTCTATATTAAGTTTCATTTAAAAAACGCGCACTCCTATACCATCTTACCCTACCTATTTGGATAACGTTTGTGTTTTGTTAATGATAAATTATTTAGATTCGTTACTACGAATATTCTATAATAATTTAGATAACTATCACTACCTACCACATGGAAATAACCCATGTATATTACTCGTGACTTTTGAACAGTAAACGTGGTGTTAAATTTTGATAAAAACTTAAGAATTTAATTAATTAAGTACATAGTCGTGGATAAACATTTAAAAGTTTAAACAATGGATTATTTGAGGTCGACTTTTACTTCATTTCTGTTATATTTTAGTCTTCAAATTGTCCAAGGATTTGAACTGGTATTAACATAAAAGTTTTTTAAACAGCACATTTTTTCTGCAGGTTTCAATCGACACTTTCGCAAGAAATGTAAAAAAAATGTGTATGTGAAAAATATGCCGATATTTAGCAGTCATGTGCCACGAGTCCGATTCAATAATGATTGTACGCATCACGTACCTAATAGCGTTATAAATGAGTAACCTCAAAAAAAAAAATTATTGCCTAGAAATTTCCTAAAGTAGGCACTGCGCTATTACCTGTACTTATTAAATTTTGCAAAAGTCGGCAAAGTGAGAAAGTCAGCATAATCAATAGAGTAAAAAAAACGATATTAAAAATAATTGTACTAATTAATGTAAAGCAAACATCATTTTGCTATTTGCTGTTTCTTACAAAATGTTATTTTGTATCAACTATATAAACTATCGACCGATTTCAAGTCAATAGTCTGAACTCTTCCTAAAACTATCCCTAGATATCATTCTCGTGTTGTTGTAGCCAAATGTATCACCGAGAACCTGTATCATCGGAGCTGGTTATTCAGGGCTCGCTACAGCTAAATATCTGAAGGCATACAATATGGACTTCACTGTATTCGAAGCATCCATGTACTTGGGAGGAGTGTGGCATTTCGATCCACGTGTCGGAGTCGACGATGATGGAATACCGATATTTTCTAAAACTTACAAGAACCTTAGGTTAGTAGAAGTCGGAGAAACACCAATTAAAAAGTCGTTGTTTCAATATCCACTAGCAGCCTCTACTCTAGCAGCCTGCCTAGCATGAGCAGCACGATATAGCGATTATTCGACAAAAAACTGTCAAAAATGCTATATAAAGCCGCCACGTTGATTTTTTATCGAAACGGCGAGCATGGTCCGTGTATGTGACGTCACGTGTTACAGTACCTATGTTATGATAGACAAAAGAGCGAGCACGACAATCTCTTATTTATCAAAAGGTCGAGCATGACCGACTAATTGTCGATAAAAACGTGAAAGTATCGATTTTTGACATTAAGGCGGTTATTTTATCGACAACGTTTGGAGTGTTTGATAAATGTTTCAAAATTATTTAGCATAACAAATAATAACTTAAATCCATTATTTGACTAGAATGTAAGAAATATTTTAATGATTTTTGTGTAAATGTCATAATAAATACAGAAAATGTACCTATTAAACTTAACTAAAAAGATTCCATTCCATTCGATTATTTTAAATAAAATAAATTATAGCTTCGCAGTAGTAGCTATCCAGTGTCGAGTTACTATTTTCGCACTGTCACGAAATTAAATTACCACCGGAATTGTGCAATTTAACTCGATTATTATCACAAAGTTTTGCGAAAATATAAACTTATGACGTACCTAACTACTCTTTGATTAGGTGATAGGTATCAATACAATATTATATAATTAAGAGTATCCTGGCCCGATGTGCGTCGTAAATACCTACGTACATAAATGTAGGCATGTTCTTCTTTCAGAATGAACTCACCGCATTTGTTCACGGAATTTAATGACTTCCCGTTTCCAGAAGGAACCAGTTCATTTCTATCATGGGAATGCGTACATAAATATTTGATATCTCTTGCTACCAAATTTGAACTTTTGCAACACATTCAAGTTAGTAGATTTTGTAACACTAGTTCCTAAATAGTTGCGTAGAATTCACAACTTTTGATTATGCATCAATCAAAATAAGTAGGTACATCCATTGGTTGTTCCTAGATCACACCTGCCGTGTAACGTGTTAAGACAATTTTATTATGAAAAACCACTGAACTAATTGTGATAAGCTTTGACAGGTAAAGGTACTTATCGTAGGAAACTTTATTCTGATTCCGATCTGAATTCCGTACTTCATGGATCGGTCCGCGGGGCGCAGCAAGTAATGAAATAAATTGTTAAAATGGTTTTATCTCTGCATTCAAAGTGGTACTTTTATTTTCATTATTGGTAGAATTAAGTAGAATCAAGGTATATTCGACCCATTTTTGTTTCATGCTGATTCGCATTAATACACCCGTTATTCACACAAAATACCGTCAAAACCTAGTCGAATATTTTACAATGGACTTATGTTACTAACCTCACTTCTGCGTTTGGAATGTATTTAAAATTATTTACAGTTTAGACGGCTAGTAACATCAGTGAAGAGATTCGAAGATCAATGGCAACTGACTTACTGGAGGGGTGACACGAGGGAGACTGTTACAGAAATTTGTGATTATGTTGTTATAGCTACTGGAAGATACAGCAATCCTGTGTGGCCGGAGATACAGGATGCTGATATATTCCAAGGTAAAAATGGCTTCGAGAAGATTTCTCCATGAGGCTTTGATTCCGTAGGTTTATTATTCAAATGATGTTTCGCAAGGTAAGTTAAAAGAAGGCAGCCCTAGCTACTAACTGATAGCATTATATGAAATCAAAGGTCTAAAACCTGAAAACTATAACACAAAATGAAATACGCATAACACGAAGATAAGAAATAGTACATTGTTATCCTAGGTGTGAAAGTCACTCATTACAAGTCCCGAGACGGAGTTTGGCGCCCGAGCGTAGCGAGGCCGCTAATAGTTCGAGGGACTTAATGAGTCTTTCACCCGAGGTAAACACTGTGCTTTTCATTACGAATAATACATAAAATTCTTCATAACAACGAGAGTGAATGAGACTATGAGACTCCATACCACATGAGTAGGTACTCTTACTACCTGATCCTCTTACAAGGTTGGGACCAAAGAGGTTATACATTATGTAGTGTTTTTTTAAGTTTCTGCTATTTGTATTCAATACTTAAATACGGCGGTACTTACCGAAGAAGTTTTTATTAATGAGTTAATCCAACATTGGGAAATGACGCGAAGTCCGTAGATTTAACTTACAGTTTTTGTAACACGGTTTGTCTAGAAAATGTTATTTACAAAAAATACACAATCATAAATGAAAAACCAGATTAAACTTAACACAAAAACATAATAAATTAAGAAAAAATAGTTACTTAGTTCTAAACTCTGGCAGTATGCATGAGCCGTGCCAAGCCATAATTATTATTCTTTGGTGTAAAAAAAAAAGCAAGGAGGTTAGGTTTTTGAAGTTCCTAATGCGTATGATACTGATACTAGCTACATGCAGATTGCACAAGTCGTGCGAAGCCATAATTTGACATGACAGCTGTCAGTGAAAGTGAAAAGCCCTAGGGCTGGAAATTTTATTTTCTACACGCTCTTCAGGCATATTTAGACCTACTTTCGGAGTATGAGTAATGAAAAAGAATTTTCAACTTCCAGCCCTAGGGAAAATCGCTTACACTGACAGCTGTCATGTCAAATTATAATGGCTTCGCACGGCTTGTGCAATGTGCATGTAGCCAGTATCAGTATCATTACGCATTATGAACTTCAAAAACCCAACCTCCTTGCTTAAAAAAAACACTACTCAATGTATAACCTCTTTGGTCCCAACCTTATAAGAGGATCATGTAGTATGGAGTCTCTCATTCACTCTCGTAGTTAGAAAGAATTTTATGTATTATTCGTACCTAATGAAAAGCACAGGTACTTCGGGTAAAAGACCCATTGAGTCCCGAGATGAAGTTTGGCGCCCAAGTGTAGCGAGGGCGCTAATAGTTCGAGGGCTTTCATCCCTAGGGTAACAATGTACTTTAAAAAAATTATATATTACCCTTTCAGGCGACATAAGTCACAGTGCCACCTACAGAGGAGAAACTGAAGTTTACCGCAGTCACCGCGTCCTCATTGTAGGCGCTGGTCCTACAGGCCTTGATTTAGCCTCGCAAATCTTAGGGGTTGCTTCAAAGTTGATCCACAGTCACCATAGTATCGACAACATGCCATTTCATGAAGAAACCTATGTGAAGAAACCTGACATTAAATCCTTCACACCCAATGGAGTTATCTTCACTGATGGGAGCTTTGAAGAAGTCGATTACGTCATATATTGTACAGGTAGGCAGGTATTTTGAAATCATTAGCAACAAATCACTTTATTGAGTTTTAACTTTTTTTTTTCTGAAATCCAGGTTATTCAATGGGGCATTATCCTTTCTTAGACGACAGTAGCGATTTGATTATAAACGGAGAGTTTATATTACCGTTGTACCGTAAAATAGTAAACATTAAACACCCGAGCATGTTGTTCGTTGGAGCCGTAACATTTGCCATACAAAAGGTTATGGACGCTCAGGTGAGAAATCTCTTATTCCACAGTTAACATATTAAGCGTATAAAGAAACCAAAAGCAAAATTCCCTTCACCTATAATCCGGCTCGAAGTACCAAAAAAATATATAAATATCTTTACACAAATATTTCTTGGACGGCGGTAATTTTCTGCGTTACATGCTCCCACCGTACCACAGAGGTCGCCAAGTACATTTAAATAGGCTTAGCTCTTATTCAGCAAGCTTATGGAGCTAAAGTTTCCACCGTGGACGGATATTCCGCTGTTATACAACACTTTGTTGTTATTTGGGTGGACCACTAAAGAGAGTAGGTAATAGACAGTATCTACCTACAGTCCTTAGGTCATTAGGACATTATCGATTAGTAAAAAAAAATATAGGCGATTTGTTTTTTGAAGTGATTTGTTAAGACGTTTTTATGTGGTCCTGTATACTTTTAAGTATTAAGTATCCAAAGAAATAAAGATATTTGATTTGATTTGATTTGATTTGTGAAAAACTGATGGGAGTGAAATTTTAGGATGCGCGCTCATCTGTAACTCTGTAACGCAAAAGTCACATGTTGCAGCTGCATAACCCAAAAGTAAAACAGGTCGACGCTGCAAGAGTGAAATTTTAAGATGCGCGCATCACTGTAACCATAGAGTAACTGGTTGAAGCTGCCCGCAAAATAAATATCAGACGGACGGACGGACGGGTGGACGGGCGGATGGACAGACAGACAGACGAACGTAGGTATAAAACTCTCACGCGCGTACACAAGTACACGCACCTTTTTTTTTGCAAAATTAACAGGTTCGATTCTTGGCTTTGCTGCCTGATAACTCCCCAAGCCACTATGGTCTGAACTTCATAATTGCAATCGTTCATAACTGTATTAGGGGCATGCGCTGAGAAATTCTCAGCTTTTATAAAATCACGAAAGTTCGGTGGTAGGCGGGATCTTACTCTATTAATCTATCTATTTTAAGAGTTTAGGGGAGACTTTAACCAACAGTCGGATAAACTTTATTATTATTAACTTACAAGAAACCTACTTTCTTTGATTCCATTGTTTTATTTCAGGGTAATTACGCAGCGTCGTTAATAGCTGGAAGGTTCCAGCTCCCTTCGGAAGATGAAATGATGAAGAGTTGGGTTGATGAAGTCAATGATTTACAGGATATTGCGCTTATCGCCAGTGTTAAAGATAATATTCGGGTATGTAATCACCTTTGGTAATTTGTTGTAAAAATGTTGTTATAGTGCCAACTAAACTTCACGAATCGAACTTGAGAGAATTTTTGTACCCATTATGATAGAGTTAAATTTACTGTTTAAAAATAAAAAATAAATAAATCGTTTATTAAAAGAAAATAGGCAAAGATTACAAAAAAATCCACCAAACTTTAAAGAAAGTTTGTAGGTTTGTATGCAACAGGGCAATATCTATCGTCTCTCCTTCAATATCAACAACGATTAAAATGAATGCCGTTAGGGTCACATACTCTGCCTGCCTAGCATGAGCAGCACGATATAGCGATTTATCGACAAAAACTGTCAAAATATGCTATATAAAGCCGCCATATTGAATTTTTATCGAAACGGCGAGCATGGTCCGTGTATGTGATGTCACGTGTTACAGTATGTTACGATAGACAAAAGAGCGAGCAAGACAGTCTCTTATTTATCGAAAGGTCGAGCATGACCGACTAATTTTATTGTCGATAAAAAACGTGAAAAGTATCGATTTGGTGCGTTATTTTATCGACAACGTTTGGAGTGTGTGATAAATTTTGCAAAATTATCTAGCTAAACAAATATTAACTTAAATCCATTATTCGACATTCAAAAATCATTAAAGAAATAATTTAATGATTTTTGTGTAAATGTTCATAATAAATACAGAAAATGTACTTATTTAACTAAACTAAAAAGATTGTTTTCCATTTACTATATTCGCACTGTCACGAAATTAAATTAAATAACTTATCACCGGAATTGTGCAATTTAACTCGACTATTCACAAAAAATCAGCGCGCCATGTTGCTCTCGCGTTCCCGCCCAAAACTCAAACACGATTTGAAAATATAAACATTAAAGAAAATCTTGTTTGATCGTTGTGTCAACAAAGATCACAGATTGCGTTAAAATTTGCAAAAAAAAAAAGAATGAATGTTTAATTTTATTACATTGGCAGTATTGAAATTCCTATCAAGTGAATGTGACGTAAATTATCATCTCATATTGAGTGATAATATTTTAACTTATCCTTTCTTATCGTCCTTTAGTCATGCTCGCGAAATCGATAGTTATGAAGGTGTGGATATAATACTTTCTCGCTTATCATATCATAATATGGCTTTTTATACAGATTAGTACACTGCACTTCAAAAAAAGTTGCCTGTTTTCAATTATTAGTCGCGTATTTTTTGTATGTATGTTCAGCGATTACTCGAAGACGGCTCAACCGATTGAGATGATTCTTTTTATGTTGACAAGGGGATACCTCATGTTTTATTATTACTGATTAATATTTTTGCTCTTGATCTCGTAGAATATGTATATGTTATTTTTCCAGGGCTATTTAGAAAACCTATCACAAGAAGCAAGTATACCGCCACTTTTACCAGTCTACAACCCGATGTCAACTTTCCTATATGCTATTCATTACAGTGATTACAATCACTTACGAGAATACGATTGGTATATAATCGATGATTACAACTTCGATAGGGTTTATGTTGGGCCAAGAGAGCCGACATGCCCTATTGTGTAAAGGCATTATGTGCGTACCAAGTTTAGACAAATATGTTTTATATTGTATGATTATTTGGCTAGGCATAATTTGAACTTTGGACAATGTATTTTGCTTCCCATCATTCTGGTAACATTTTAGTAAGTTCTGAAAATATATCTGTTGTGGACCAAGTGATTAATTGGTCACAGATACATACTTAATGCCCGGGCATTATGAATAATGACCAATATGAGAGTGCAAAGTGATCATAACTACGGAAATAATTATATTGCCCGGGCATTATGCATAATGCCTGCTTTTCAACTGGCCGAGGTGGCGCCCCCTAGTAGCGGTAGACTGGCCAAGTCGAAAAAAAAATGGCCGCTTGACGGGGGCAGACCCGTTTATTTCATATAAAAGCATAATAAATTAATTTTGGTTTGACTAATTCATAACATTGATACCTTTCTGCATTCAGAATGTTTCCTATTTAGATGACATAGTTTAAATATTAGTACTTGAACAAATAATGTGAGTAATTGCAGAGTGAAGTGCAAATTTGCAAAATGCACTTGCAAAAAAATTGCAAAAAAAATTCGTAAAGAAACTAATATCTCCCGCGAAATTTATGAGTTAATAATACAAAGTGAGGTGATCTATAGGAAGATAACTTACCCAGGCGTTGTTTTATCACAAAACACAACACTTAAAACAAATGAAAACAATATTAATTAAGTCGAAACGCGCACTGTCCAAAACAAAAACAAACAAACATGGCCGTCAGAGCAATTGACCGAAGTGACATTGACATTGAACGATTATAACCTTACCAAATTGAGTAGTATGGTTTTATATGCAACTCATGTACATCCCAGAATAGGTTGGCTATACCTACTTGACCTAGACATACATTCATTCATTAGACGTAAACATCAAAATACGCCCGAAACCCCCGAGCGGTTTTGGCCAGTATAGCGTTTCGGCGAAAAACCGCTCGGGGGTTTGTAGGCCAGTTGAGAAGTTAATAAAAATACATGTTTTATTACTGTTATTTCTATTTAAGACATTAAATCAAAATTTTAAATACAAATAACACAAGAATTCTTTGTTTTATAGATGCTCTGACCTCCGTATCCGCAAAACTAAACAAAAAAACTAAAACAAAATGAGCGCTGTGTAGTGAACGGGTAAACTATTTTTACCATTCCTACATAAATAAAAATATGAAAGGTAAAAAAGGTAGTTGGGTGCCAGAAAGGTAGGTTAGGTTAGATACCTATTACCTATTATTATTGAGACAAAACACACGCGAGCGAAGCGAGCGTTTAGGTTCACACTGTTAAAAATAGCGTTTAAAGGAGCTCATTAGCCCATAGAATCTATCTCTATTATCACATTGCCCAACGATCGGGTAGCAATATTCGTAATGCCCGGACAGTGTGATGAATTAAGGTTTATATGATAATTAATCACTTTGCCCAAAGTGGCTTATCATTATCCATAATGCCCGGGCATTATGTATAATGTCCGAATTAATCACTTGGTCCATAACATATCTACATTCTACACTAATATAATAAAGAGGAAAGTTTTTTTTTTGGTTTTTTTGTACGATGTTGTATAGTATACTGTGTACGTAATTATAGTAGTATATTTTGATTTGCAATTTTTTTTATCAATGTTACATGTAATCTTACGTTTTTCGAGTAATTAAAGTGTAAATTTTAATAATAGCTCAAAATTGTATTATAATAATAATAAAAAAATTCGATTTTCTCGATCGGTTTTTTGCATTTTCTGAGAAGATTTACTACAATAACATATATATATCTTTACATTTTTTCACCATCGGAAAGTAGAGATTTCAGCAACCAGAAAGCATACCAACTTTTTGAAAAAAGCCGATATTTTGACGGGTGAATTTTCGATTGAAAATTAGGGTTCTTTATCGATATTAATTCAAAATAAGGTGAAAAAATAAATATTTCTAATTAAATAAATTACAGCGTATTTGGGACATAAAAAAAAACTAAATCAAAATCGGTTCATCCGTTTGGGAGCTACGATGCCACAGACAGACACACACACACACATACACACACACACACACACACACACAGACACGTCAAACTCATAACACCCCGTCGTTTTTGCGTCGGGGGTTAAAAAGGTAAGTTTACACCAAATTTCGTGAAAAAACAAACATTTTTGTAAAAGATAAAAATAAAAAACCAAACTCTTGGTTTTTTAAATATTTCATATAAATTTTGAGGTTATGTGAAAAAAGCCATTTGACTTTTTTCCATAGGACTTTTAGTTTTGCCGGAAATCGAAATAAACCGTTTTTTACCCTTAAAAACGCACCCCCATCCCCTTCCCGACCTCAGATCGCCCGTAAATTGTTTTTCCTTTCATTTTTATAATATTTCTCTCCTTTTCTAATGGGTTTCATCCTACTATTGGTTTTTTTTGTTTTAAAAATTATCGACCCTGGTATATCTATTGTTTTCAAAGCGTAGGTAGCCAATCAGAGTAAAGAGCCGTGCAAACAAAATACTTAAAAAGTTTTATTGTTTTGTTGGCATAAAGCCAAGTCAATGCAATAATTTTTATTTTGTCCTGGCATATTTTTTTTCTTTCTTTCTATTATTAACTGGTCTGACTTGAGGGATATACAGGATGAATTTTTTACATAGGCCTTCAGGGCCGTGCAAACAAAATACTTAAAAAGTTTTATTGTTTTGTTGGCATAAACGCCAAGCCAATGCAATATTTTTTATTTTGGCCTGGCATATTTTTTTTTTCTTTCTATTATAAACTGGTCTGACTTGAGGGATACACAGAATTAATTTTTTACATAGGCCTTCAGGGCTTGTCGGCACACCATGAGAATTCTGAAGGAATTTGGGGATGTATTATGAATCCCATGTGAATGACGACAAGAAGTAGAGAGGAATGCATCGCATACATCCTTATGTTTTCTTTGATACTTCTATATTAATCTGCTTCGCTTTATATCTGACTTTTATTCTATATTGTTCTGCATTGTCTCACGTGTCTTACCTTCACCATCTGTATAAGAAAGTATACTTATGAACATGACGCATTGCACTAAATAGACAGAACGTATGTAACATAAAAATACAACGTTCTTGTGCCACAGTATTATAGTATCTTCTAATAATTAAACTTTATCTTTAAATATAATTCATATATAATTCTAATTATAATTCAATTATGTTTCAGAACGTGCTAACTTGTTCCAAGGAGCAAGTTAAATGAGGATCTCTCTTTGCGCAGCCGTATCGTAGAACGACTGCGACTTCTCTGTGTTCTGAATTATAATAACTATTGTAGTTAGTGTAGTAGAAGTAATAGTGGTAATAGTAGTAGTAGTATTAGTGTTAGTGTGTTAGTATTAGTATTAGTGTCTTAGTGCAATGTTTCACATACCCAAGTGTTAATAAATTAACACTTAGCTTTATTAGCAGCAAAATCCATCGTGGAAAATTCTCGTTTTATTATTTTACAGTTTCATCTTTGTTCACCTTTGACAACTTCAAATTTGGTTTTTAAATATGCTTACCATAGAGCATTTTGGAAGTGATTAGAACTTCGTCTTCGCGGATGTCGCGACAGGGCTATAAGAGATATCTAAAAATGCTAAAAGAGTTGCGTGCCCTATTTTGACAAAAACTCTACGGATGTCCCTTAAACTAAAGGGTAAAATCTATAAAACCGTGATAAGACCTGTCGTTATGTATGGTCCATACATAACGACAGGTCTTATCAGTATTTCGGCTCAGCATTTCGATCCATACAGTATGGATCGAAATGCTGAGCCGTGAAGAAGAAGGATGAGAGAAGATTGCATGCAGCGGAGATGAGAATGTTGAGATGGATGTGTGGAGTAACGAGGATGGATAAAATAAGGAATGAGTATATTAGAGAAAGCCTGAAAGTAGCACCGGTTACTGAAAAAGTAAAAGGGAACCGTTTAAGTTGCTATGGACATGTGATGAGAAGAGAGGAGACGCATGTGACTAGAAGAGTGATGAGTATGAATGTATAGGGATGGAGAGGAAGAGGCAGACCGAAGAAAAGATGGATGGACTGCGTGAGACAAGACATGAGAGAGATGAATGTGAACGATGAGATGACGACTAACAGGAGTGAATGGAAGAAAAAACTTACTGCGCCGACCCCAAATAAATTGGGATAAGGGCAGGAATATGATGAGTGTTGCCGATAGAGATGAATTCTTGGAAACAAACATAGTATGGCAAATCAAAGGAAATAGCTTCTAATAGGATTTAGTTTCTATAGTTTCTCTAGATATTAGTGTGACCGACTTGACTATATCATTATTTAAATGTTTCTGTTTTTTTTTATATATTTGTTTTATTTATATTTTAACTAGCTGCCCTCCGCGGTTTCACCCGCGTAACTCCCGATCCCGTGGGAATATCGGGATAAATTAAGATGCAAGCTATCCTATCTTTCAAGTTGGATCGAACTGCACATGGTGTGCGAATTTTATTATAATCGGTTAAGTGGTTTAGGAGTCCATTGAGGACAAACATTGTGACACGAGATTTATATATATTAAGATTTATTTTTTGTCTGTCTTTTATATGATAGGTCAGCGTTTGACCACTATCACACCTGCCTGATGGTAGGTGACAATGCGGCCTAAGATATAACACTCCTTCCCAGCAAATACCTATTAATTCGCGACTTAAATTGTACTTGAATAGATAACTTACATAATTTAAAACTATTTTCACTGACAGTACCTCATATCATTCTACATGTTTTGGTATTCGTTTTTACTTGGTACTCGTTCGGAATAGAATATTTATTACGATAATAAACAATACCATTGGTATTGGTTTTTGGTACTGGAAAGTAATAGATCGGAATTACGTTCTCCCTTACAAACTTTGCCCCCCTTTTTCACCCCTAAAGGGGTAGAATTTCGGAAAATCCTTTCTTATCGGATGTTTTTTTTTTTTTTCTCTCTTGTTTGGCCCCAGGAACTTATGCCATTTTCATTTTGTTCTTCATTTTCAGCAGGTTTTTTTTTTCTTCAGTTATGGCTTCGCACGGTTTGTGCATATAGCCAGTATCAAGTAATATTTTGCATCAAGTTATGGCCCGATTTACAGAAATCGGGCTCAAAGTGTTTCAAGATGGTCAAGTCGTCAAGTCACAGTTTGTCAAGTCAGGGGTCATAGTAAAGCGGTGGCTACTTTACTATAACCTTGTAGGAGATTTTGGAGGCAACGAGAAAAGTCCATGTTTGACACTGATTTTTACTTTCACTACACTTGTGCACTTTCACAGAACTAAATTAGATAACTTTCCACCGGAATTATACAATTTAACTCGGTTTACAACTAAGTTTCGTGTAAATAAAACTGCAGCACGACATGTTGTTGGCTCGTTCCCGCCAAAACTCCTATAGGATGTTTGCGTCATACAAAGAATACACCCCCAAGTTTCAGCAGGCTAATTCACAAACCATCGGAAGGCTACCGGAACGAATAAAACTAAAAAGACAAGGATGGCAACACGTCAAAACCCGCGGGAGTGAAAGAGCAGCAACATTTTTTTCGTTTCGGTTGCCTTCCGACTGTTTGTGAATTAGCCTGCAGGTCTCTACGATCAGCGGTTTAGGCTGTGCGTTGATCCGTCAATCAGTCAGTCGTTCAGGACAAAGCATTTTATAAGTTTAATGTCTTAATAGCGAGAGAGCGGTGTTGGCTTAGTGGTAGATACCTCGACTTTCATTCTTAAGGTCGTGGGTTCGAATCCAGGCCGGCCGTGCACCAATGTATTTTTCTTAAGAAAAATTTATGTGCGCTAATTGACATTGCTCTTACGGTGAAGGAAAACATCGTGATGAAACCCGCGGCTTAGTTGGCTCCAGAAGTATTGACAAGTTCTCTCCTCTGGACATGGTCGACTAAGCTGAGAGGGTAGTAGGTGCTGGGCAAGCCTACTCCATCTTCACGCAAAAAGGACCCAATTAAAAAGAGTCTAATCGCGGAAAACAGCCTGTATACAAGTACAATGTCTTAATAGTAGGTACATTACGATATAAGTGTGGAAAATTGATCTTTGCATACAGGCAGCTTATATGCGCGATTGGAACGCGAGTGTGTTAGAAGCCGAGATGCAAAGATCAATAATTCCACACGCGTATCGTACGACGTTTTTTAGCACAGTTGCGAATAAAAGAAAAACATACGGAACGTATTCGGGTCTCCGAATGCGATAACCGCATACGGAATCCGAACGTTTGCGCCCAGGCTTAGATACCTTTGCACCTATACCTACCACCGATTTGCAAAGTAGAAACGAGCAAAAAAAATTAATATTCTTAGTTTCTAAAACAGAGTATTTGTCTATTATTTTTAGCCAGTTTCAAATAGATAAAGAAAAAAATACGTAGCAATTTGGATAACGTTTATCTTTTGTTATTGTTAAATTTATTTACGAATATTCTCTATGAATTTAGATAATGAACCATCAGTACCTACCTACTACATGAAAAAGGAATGGGTACATTGCTCCTAACTTTCGAACCGTAAACGTTGCCGTTGGTGTTATAATTTGATAAAAGCTTAAGAATTTAATAAATTTCATAATTGTGGATACCTAAACATTTTAAAGTTTAAACAATGCATCATTTGCGGTCGACTTTCACTTCGTTTCTGTTACACTTTAGTCTTCAAATTGTCCAAGGATTCGAACTGGTAGGTATAAAAAAAAATTTTTTTGGAAAGTTTTATTTTTATTTTATGATCAATTTCTTGCTCAATAGACACTTTCCCAAAAAAATCTCAAAAAAAAAAGTGAATGTATGAAAAATATGCCAATATTTAGCTGTCGTGTGCCACGAGTCCGATTCAACAATGATCGCATCGCTTTAAAAGTTTATGAGTAACATCAAAAATAATTAAATTATTTGCATAGCAATTTCCTAAAGTCGGCACTGCGCCGACTGTATTGAATTTTGTAAAAGTCGGGAAAGTCAGAACTTATAAAAACGATTCGTTTTGCTGTTTCCTACAAAATAACAATCTGCTATTGACCGATTTAAAGTCAATAGTCTGTACTCTTCCTAAAACCTATACCTATCTAGATAACGTGTTTTTGTAGCAAAATGTATCACCGAGAACTTGTATCATCGGAGCTGGTTATTCAGGGCTCGCTACAGCTAAACATCTAAAGGAATACAATATAGACTTCACTGTATTCGAAGCATCCATGTACTTGGGAGGAGTGTGGCATTTCGATCCACGTGTCGGAGTCGATGAAGATGGAATACCGATATTTTCTAAAACTTACAAGAATCTGAGGTTAGTAGAAGAATTCTAACAGAATTCCTATTAAATTAAATATCTACTTTTGTAGATATTGGTCCTTCACCTATTACTTACTGTTTTTGGCAATAAAGCACGCGGGGATAGTACATTGTTACCCTAGGTGTGAAAGCCACTCATTGAGCCCCGAGACGGAGTTTGGCGCCCGAGCGTAGCGAGGGCGCTAATAGTTCGAGGGACTAAATGAGTCTTTCTCCCGAGGTAAACACTGTGCTTTTCATTACGAATAATCCATAAAATTCTTCCTAACAACGAGAGTGAATGAGAGACTCCAAACTACCTGATCCTCTTAGAAGGTTGGGACCAAAGAGGTTATATACATGTAGTGTTATTCTTTGGTTTTACTTACTTTAAAAAAAACGTTAGAAACGTTAGAAATGAGACGGAAAATTGCGCTGGTATTACACTACTTCCTCCTTTTAAACGGAAAAGTCGATAACCCTACTGCTTTATCTCTGTGTTCGTTGTTTGTGCCTAATGATTATTTGCGTAACACGCGTCCGAATTGTAGCCACAAACTGTTCGCACCGGCTGCCGTGCGCACTCGCACGTCTAGATATGCTCCTACCTCACACGCACTAACACTTCTAATCCAGCTGATCACTGACCGGTTTGATGATGTAGACATTTTCTACACAAATCAGCGGCAATTTGTTAACACTTGTTGTAATTGGCTGAGCTTCAGCAATAATATTATTTAACTTAGATTAATTGACTTATATTAGAATAATTTATACTTGTATGGCTCCTCAGGCGTTTTGGCGTAGGCTGTAAGCCTGAGAGCAACTATTTTAAATAAATAAATTAAAGCAAGGAGGTTAGGTTTTTAAGTTCCTAATGCGTAATGATACTGATACTGATACTGGCTACATTGCACAAGCCGTGCGAAGCCATAATTTGACATGACAGCTGTGAGTGAAAGCGATTTTCCCTAGGGCTGGAAGTTTCTTCTACGCGCTCTTCAGGCACCTTTAGACCTACTTTCGAAGTAAAAGTAATGAAAAATAATTTTTAATCTACCCACAACGTACTTACCTACTATTTTATTATGTTATATACCTATCAATACAACATGATATAATTAAGGCTATCCTGGCCTAAATGTAGGTATGTTTTTCTTTCAGAATGAACACACCGCATATGTTTACGGAATTTAATGGCTTCCCGTTTCCAGAGGGAACGAGTTCATTTCTACCATGGCAATGCGTACACAAATATTTGGTATCTCTTGCTACCAAATTCCAACTTTTGCAACACATTCAAGTTAGTAGATTTTTTATCACTATTATAGTACCTAGATAGTTGTGTCGAATTCATAACGTTTGAATTAGGTAGGTATTCATCAATCAGCATTAGCTGATGGCTAGACCATTAGGCCGCCATAATATACCTTTTTTTTTTTTTTTATGCCCCCCGAATCTTTAATTCAGACGTCTAACTAAACCACTATACCAATTTTGATTAGCTTTGACAGGTGAAGGTGGTACCTACCATAGGAAACTTTATTCTGATTCCGATCCGAATCCCGGACTCGTGAATCAGTCCGCGGGGCGCAGCAAGTAATGAAATAAATTGTCAAAATACCGTCTAAGAATAACTAGTCGAATACTTTGTAGTGGACTTATGTTACAAACCTCGTGTTTGTATTTAAAATTTACAGTTTAGAAGGCTAGTAACATCAGTGAAGAGATTCGAAAATCAATGGCAACTGACGTACTGGAGGGGTGAGACGAGGGAGAATGTTACAGAAGCTTGTGATTATGTTGTTATAGCTACTGGAGCATACAGCGATCCTGTGTTGCCGGAGATACAGGGCGCTGATATATTCCAAGGTAAGAAAAGTGTCGAGAAGATTTCTCCATGAACCTTTGATTAGGTAGGTATATTATTTTTTGAAGGATGTAGAACCGGTGATTCCTATGTAGGTACATATCCCGGTTCAGTAAAAGTACAACTACCAACGACGTACAAGAGTAGGTACATTAAGATCAACGGCCGGAAACGGCTGGAACAGGAGAAGCTGGGTATCAGCCTTGAACTAGTGGAACTGAAATCCCAAAGGAAGACTAATTTTAAGTCCTACGTGCTCCGGATTCCAGCGACGCTAAAAGATTTGTTCTTCTCGGCAGATTTCTGGCCCGCCGGCATTGTATACCGACGCTAAAGGGAGGCGATACCAAAAATAGAAAACCCTAAAACCTATAACTTAAATTTATTATAATACTAGCTGCCCTACGCGGTTTCACCCGCGTAACTCCCGATCCCGTGGGAATATCGGGATGTAAGCTATCCTATCTCTCAAGTTGGATCGAACTGCACATGGTGTGCGAATTTTATGATAATCGGTTAAGTGGTTTAGGAGTCCATTGAGGACAAACATTGTGACACGAGATTTATATATATTAAGATTATCTATATGTACCTATGTTAGTCTGTAAGGTATATATTTTGTATGGGTCTGTACTTATTTATAAGGCTGTTAGGTACCTGAAATAAAAAAAAAATTAAAAGAAAAATATGTTATCTACATGATGTATACGAACTGCATGTTACTATTCGCAAGTTATACCTACGTCAAAGAAGGTAATCCTTGCTACTATCGCTGATAGCAATCCAGAGGTCTAAAACCTGAAAAACACTAAATGAACCCACCTATTGTTATTTAAAGAAAAGGAAAAAAATATCGTACTTATATATCCTTTCAGGCAACATAAGTCACAGTGCCACCTACAGAGGAGATACTGAAGTGTACCGCAGCCGTCGCGTCCTCATTGTGGGCGCTGGTCCTACAGCCCTTGATTTAGTCACCCAAATCTTAGGGGTTGCTTCAAAGTTGATCCACAGTCACCATAGTATCAACAACATGCCATTTTATGAAGAATCCTATGTGAAGAAACCGGACATTAAATCCTTCACACAGAATGGAGTTATCTTCAGCGATGGGAGCTTTGAAGTAGTCGATTACGTCATATATTGTACAGGTAGGTAGCTAGTTGAAATCATTAGCAACAAATCACTTAATTGTGTTTTAACTTTTTTTCCTGAAATCCAGGTTATTCAATGGGGCATTATCCTTTCTTAGACGACAGTAGCGATTTGATTATAAACGGAGAGTTTATATTACCGCTGTACCGTAAAATAGTAAACATTAAACACCCGAGCATGTTGTTTGTTGGCGCCGTAACATTTGCCATGCATAAGCTTACGGACGCTCAGGTGAGAAATCTGTTATTCTATATTTAACATATAAACGCATAAAGGAATCAAAAGCAAAATGCCCTACGTCTATAATCCGGCTCGAAGGACCAAAAAAATATGCTAGCTTAGTAAACCTACATAAAATAGTTTTAAGTAATAAAGAGACGTGTGCTCTGGTTCGATAATTATTTATTAATTAAGCAAGACAAGAATGTACTCCCATGCAAAATTATATTTGTATTTACCTACTTATTTACTACATGTACCTACGATAGCAACTATTAAAAAATTATAATTATTGTAAAGAAAATTGTTGTTAAGTGTTATTGTGTGTAGGTGAAATATATTCGTACATTTTGGTAGAATTTAAAGATAAAAGTTTTTGACGTTTCATAGCTTATCCGAACTGATTAGTATGGATTATTTACAAAAAAAGTAACATTTATTGTTTTATTTTAGGGTAATTACGCAGCGTCGTTAATAACTGGAAGGTTTGAGCTTCCTTCGGAAGATGAAATGATGAAGAGTTGGATTGATGAAGTCAATGATTCACAGGATATTGAGCTTATTGCTAATGTTGGAGGAAATACTCTGGTACTTAATCACCTTTGGTAATTCGTTGTAAAAAAATTGTTAGTTCTAGTAGCAACTTAACTTCGCCAATAGAACTTGAGATAATTTTTGCACCCATATGATGAAGTTCAATCCACTGTGTGAAACAGAACAATATCGTCTCAAAATAATTCAAAATATCAACAGCGATTAAAATAAATGCCATTTGGGTCACATGCTTTAGCTTTTTAAACAGATTGATAAACAAAACACTGTAATTTTTAACCAAGACTTCAAAAAAGTTAAATGTTTTCAATTCGTCGCGTATTTTTTGTATGTCAGATTACTCGAAGACGGCTCAACCTATCGAGATGATTCTTTTTATGTTGACAAGGGGATAACTCATGTACCTACAGTATGGGTCATAAGTAAATGATCAGTTTGCTACAATAATACTATCAACAAGTATTGGAGTTACGACCTTCTTCTAATAGACGTTACACACAAACTTAAATACCTACTTGAATTAAAAGTAGGTACTCAGTGTGAATATTATTTTAAATATGTTAGCTATGTCTTTAGTTGGCCGAGTAGTTAAGCCGCCACCCGCTACACCAACCGACGCACTAACGATTATTAGATCAATAAAATCGGACATAAGTAAAAATGCGCAACTTAGTCAAAAGTGTCATGTAAGCTATTGTTCCTATAGCCAGGTAACCGACCTTTTAGACGGCGGCCATTAAAAATCCCCCCGCCCTAGACCTGTTTTAACAAATCAGTCGAAACTCAGCCGTTCGTGGAGTCGCATGTCTTTGTTTTCGGCACTTTTGTTCGCACTATAACTTCGCTTCACAGTTGTGTGTTTGTGTGGTTCAATTTAGAAAAAACTTTTATTGGATATGGCAGAAGAAGGTATGTACTACATTTTAAAATATTACATGATTACTTTGTCGTATAAAATTTATATTTTTATGTGATATGAAAACAGTTACAATTTAGGTACATTTTTTTGCTCTACTTTTTCAAACAATCGTGTTTTTATGTATATGTCGTGTCTTGTCGGGCTACAACTTTTATAACAATATAATAATTGATTTGTTGGCTATTGTAAATCATAATAAAACCATCCGCCTACGTCCGCCATTTTGTTTTATATGACTTTTAAATTGTACGTAAAAATTACACAATTATTTTAAGTTAATATATTTATTTATTTGTCGTACAGATAATTCGAGAACTATCAAGATATTTACTAGAAGAGCATTGTGGGAGATCTTGAATGAATTCAAGGGCCACAAAATAGAAGAAAAGTTTTCATTGTTTGAAGATAGACTTGTCCAATTGACAAATTGTCCGGAACATGAGAAACATAAAATGGTAAATGGTTTGAAGCACTTTAAAAGTGAATTCAAAAAGAAGTGGAGAGGAGCTTCATACAAAGAAGAACGGTTTTTTAAAAGTAATGAAGTGTGGCTTACATCTTCGATGGAATTACCTAACTGGCCTGAAATGCCCTAACCAAAACCTGGACGTCCAAAAAAATCATTTGAAGATGTGTGTGACCGTAGCAAACGGAGAAAAACAAAAGATCTGCGTGAACAAGTATCTGTCGAGGAGTTGACTTATGCTGCTGGCGTGAGTCAGGGCACTTCAGGAAATAAAGATGCATCAAAAATAATTAAAGAATTAATGGCTTCACCCACCAGAGCTACTAAACTTAGAAAAGTTATTTCTAGTACCAAGAAGCAAACAACTGTAAAAAAATATACGCCAGCAGAAGCACTGGCTATCTTTGTTGAAGGTGATTTCACTAGAAGACAATGGGAAATAATCCACAGATCTGGTAAAGCTATTTACCCATGCTATTCTGTCATACAAATGGCTAAGATTGAATGTTATCCCGAGGAAGAATCAATACATGTCACTGAGACAAGCGCAGAAGTTAAACTTCAAGCATTACTAAATCACACTGCATTGCGCTTGTACAAATATATAGCGGAGGTTGTCAATACGTCATGCACTGAAGAAGAAAAACAAAATATGGTGTTAATTTCGAAATGGGGATGTGACGGATCTCAGCAGACACAATACAAGCAAAAATTCGAAAATCACGGAGATAGTGATGCAAATATTTTTCAAAGCTCACTAGTGCCTCTAAGACTATCTGTTATCATTGAAGAAGAGGAGAAAAAAATCATTTGGCAAAATCCGGTTCCGTCTTCAGTCAGATTCTGCAGACCCATACGTATAAGATTTATAAATGAAACAAAAGATATCACAAAACAAGAAATACAATACATTGAAAACCAAGCCGAACAGCTTCAGGAGACAGAAATTGATGGCAGCAAAATAAAACATAAACTGTTACTTACCATGATTGATGGCAAGGTATGTAATGCTGCTACAGACACCTCATCTACAATGAGATGCTACATTTGCGGACAGACTTCGAAGGATTTTAATAAATTAATTAAAAAAGAAAGTAAAGTAGAAACGTTGAAGTTTGGATTATCAATTCTTCACGCAAGAATTCGATTTTTCGAATCTATTTTACATTTAGCCTATAAATTGCCTTTACAAAAATGGCAAGCACGGTCTACAGAAGAAAAAAGAATTGTAAAAGAGACTAAAGAAAAACTACAAAAAGCCTTTAAAGAGGAAATGGGATTACTCGTAGATGTTCCCAAAGCAGGGTTTGGGAACACTAATGACGGGAACACGTCAAGGAGATTTTTTGCAGATCCGGAACGCTCCTCAAGAATAACTGGCATCAATGTCGATTTAATAAAAAGGTTTAAAGTCATATTAGAAGTAATATCAAGTGGCAATAACATTGATGTAGAAAAATTTGAAGCATACGCAAATGAAACTGCAAAAATATATGTCGATCTGTATGGTTGGCATCCCATGTCACCAACCATACACAAAATTTTGATACATGGAGGTGAAGTAATAGCTCATGCACTCCTACCTATTGGCCAGTTATCGGAAGAGGCAGCTGAAGCCCGAAACAAACATTTTAGGCAATACAGATTACATTTTCCCGCAAATTTTCGCGCAGAGACTGCAACATAGATATAATAAACAGACTTCTTTTAAGTTCAGATCCATTTATCAGCTGCAGCAGAAAGACGCAAAATAAAAAAAGACAGCCTTTCTCAAAGGAGGCAATAGAAATGATGTCTGCCAGCACGGTATTTAAAAATAGACAAAGCGAAGACGAAAGTTCCGACGAAGAAGAAGTTGAAGAATCCTAAAAATGTAAAAAGATGTAAAATTTTAAATATATAATTATTATATTGGTCAAACTTTGTGTTTTATTTAATTTAATTGCACATAAAATTATATAAATAAATTAAATATTTTTGTCCGATTTTTTCACTCAAATACTCGTTAGTGCGACGTGGGTTCGATCCACAGGTTACGTTGTTATAATGTTAAAATAGTGCTGCACAGGAATGTAAACGTTACGGTGGGCAGAGACTTTTGCACCGTGGGTTGTACCTAGTACCTACCGATTAATATTTTTCCCATTGATTAAATTATAATTTGTATAGGTACCTATTATGTTATTGATTTTTCCAGGACTATTATTTTGGGAACCTATCACAAGAAGCAGGTATACCTCCACTTTTACCAGTCTTCAGCTCAATGGTAACTTTCCTATTTGCTATTCATAACAATGATTACCATCATTTAAGGGAATACGAATGGCATATAATCGATGATTATAACTTTGACATGGTTTATGTTGGACCGAGAGAGTCGATATGCCCTATTGGGTAAAGGCATTGCATGTTATTTAATTCATTAAAAAATCTATTTAATTCATTAAAACCATATACCTTAATTATAAACTCCATATGGAAAGGACCTGTTATACCTACAGAAAATGCGTTGGTTTATTTCCTCATTGAATAAAACAGAAAGCGAGTGAAACTTTTTCTTTTTTTTTTTACCACAAAGGATAAGGATAAACGTGTTGACACCTATACAGCCACGTCTGTTATTGCTGTTTAATTTTGTTACTTATTTCTTTCTACTAAAGTTCAAAAAAAAAAGATGAAAGTATATAGATAGCAAGCGTCTGAAAAAACATTAAACCTGTGAGACAGATAGATAAATAAATAAATATTGCAGGACATTCCACACATCGCCATCTAACCCCAAGCTAAGTAACTAGACTTGTGTTATGGGTGCTAGACAACGGTTATACTACTTATATACTTTTCTTTTGTAAATATATACTTATAATACGTAGAAACAACCAGACACAGACAAATATCTAAGCAGAAATACTTGTCTAAGGTGGGAATCGGACACTTAATTCTGTGTTTGGCAGTCCGGCATGGTGACCATTGTCCAAACTGGGTCGTCACTTGACAGATCACCAGCTGGTTTAATCTTTCATCTAGCTAGAGACACGATCAATCAACCAATCAC
The DNA here is from genome assembly GCA_907269075.1 of Idaea aversata. Classification (NCBI taxonomy): domain Eukaryota; kingdom Metazoa; phylum Arthropoda; class Insecta; order Lepidoptera; family Geometridae; genus Idaea; species Idaea aversata. Next base: position 7,782,260 of record OU026100.1, read on the forward strand.
GGAGCGCGCTACGCTAAGGGTGAGCGCACACCTAGCGCCGCACGCGCCGCAGTCGCCCCAGCGAAGGAAATCCCCAAGACCGATGCTGATGACGTCACCAGCCGGAGCCGCGCGCAGACTTCGGCGCGTGCGGTGCGGCTAGGTGTGCGATCACCATAAATCTCGCTACGGAACGCGCCGCGATTGGCTGACCGCTAGAAGACGTAATAACCCTCTCGACCTTACCTCATAGCAACACGCAATTTGGTACAAAAGGGATCCTGACGTTTGCTATGAGAGCTTGGCATTTTTTTTTACGCGGAGCATTTTGAGACCCCCACCTAACGATAAGACGAGCAAATAATGCCTTCACACCAAACCTCTATGGCCGCTGCACACTTACCCCGCGAATCGCGCGGCGAGAAAGTACCGCGAACACAGCGCGACATGGACAAGGCTCCACATTTGCAATATTCGCATAGTTTTCACAGTCACGCGCGCTGGCTCTTTGTCGCGGGTTAAAAAACCGACAAAAATTGGAGAACAAGACGCGAAGCCGCGAAAAAGATGCGAGTCGGCTCCACACTACGTGTTCTCGCACCTTTCCCAACTTCTCGCGCGAATCGCGGGGTAAGTGTGGAGCGGCCATCGGAAACTGAATATTCAAAGAAACGTTGTGACCGAGTCCGTGGCGCTTTAGAGGTTTGGTTTATTTGTCCGCTGTAATGCCTTCTATCGAATAGTATGGGTCTCAAAGTGCAGCGCGGCAATTTAAGTTGTACTATTCTTATTATGTCCAAAAGTCAGTCAGTGTGCAAATGAAAATGATTAAATAATACATTTTTATAGGCAGTACAAAAGTTTAATAAAAAATAATATTTACATTGTAATAATTTTCAGTAGCATTTCTTAATCAAAATTCGACAGCTGTCACAGATAACTTTCCTAAGACAATGTTACCATCCTCATGTATACTATGTGTATCAGTGGCGAAGGGTGATATTTATTAAAAGGAAAGCCTATAAAACAACAATAGAGCTACAAAATTTGATTAGCTAATTAATAACATTTTAATTCAAATATCTGCTCTTTTTAATTTTGCAAGGCGATTATTTGACACTAGCTGCGCCCCGCGGTTTCACCCACGTAAGTTTTGATCCCGTGAGAATATCGGGATAAAAAGTTATGTGTTAGCTTATGTGTTAATCCAGGTATCCAGCTATCTAGATACCGAGTTTCATCGCAATCGCTCCAGAAGTTTTTGCGTGAAGGAGTAACAAACATACATCCCACACACACAAACTTTCACATTTATAATATTAATAACTAGCGACCCGCCCGGCTTCGCACGGCTATATTATGCATGTATTATACATATAAACCTTCCTCTTGAATCACTTTATCTATTAAAAAATACCGTATCAAAATCCGTAGTTTTAAAGATTTAAGCATACAAAGGGATATAGGGACAGAGAAAGCGACTTTCTTTTATACTATGTAGTGATGTTTAAAATCATAAATATATCATCTCTATAATAGCCTGTGCATTAAACAACGACAGCTTCTTTCTGCGTAGTGTATAGACTGGCGGCAAAGACGATATCTCGTTTGATGGCGGTCGAAGCTTCCATCATCTTAGCTTGGAGTTTCGGATCGCCTATTGCTACAGCTGCATCTTTTACATCGATTAGTAACTGAAATAAAACCAGATGATTACTTTCTAATGCCTACTGGACCCAGCTAATTAAGAGAATCGTGAGCTTTTGATACGCGGCGCGAGTAGGTATTTTCAAAAATGACCCGTATCGTGCGTTATAGAGAGTTTAAGTTCGGACGTTATTGCCTACATTTTGCTTTTCAAAGAATGTTGCGGGCCGTAACGTTTTTACCCCCGTTATCCTTCACAAATATTAATAAATTTGGTCTCATTTAATTCAGAATTCCTTTTCTTTTTTAACCGACTTCAAAAAAAGGAGGAGGTTCTCAATTCGGTTGTATCTATTTTTTTTTGGTAATTCAGTTTAGTCTATTAAAAAACAATTGAAACGCTCGATTGAAGTTTTTTAAGTCAAAAATATAGATATTCAGATACTAATAACTTTTATCTTAGGCAATATTTATTTAAAATAAAAACGGTTAAACCTAGTTTTCCATTAGATCTAGAACATTTACAAAAATTATCCAAATCGGACTTCGTTTATGGGGGGGTGGGAAACTTAACCGCTTTTTGTATGGAAATTTACAGCTTCACAGTGGCCTTAAAAGTCAATCAAGCGATGCCTCATACCTCATGGTTCCCTTATCTTCCAAACCACCACTGGATATTGTTTGTTTGTCATCACAGTCCAATGACTGAACCGATTTGGCAGGATATCGGGATATTGGTAGTTAGGGGATGGAGAAGAAAATAGGATATTTTTAATCCCGAAATTTCTGCGGGATCGGGACTTACGCGGGGTGCAACCAGTAGGTAAATAATTCCATTACGAGGAAGGTAAATAATTCCAGAGGAACCTTTTCCTCGTAATGGTATTATTCCGGGGAACATCTTTCCATACAAACTATTACAAACGTAGTCGACTGTTTTCTCCCTGGATAATGACACTAGAGCAAATATTTTTGGTGCATAAAACTTATAACTGCCATGACCATACTATTTTTTGCTTTTTTTTATTTTTTAAATATTAATTTCTATAATTAGAAAAAAAATAGGGACATAGTCATGACAGTTATAGGTTATATGGCACAAAAATCTCCATACAATCGACTACGTTTATATGGAGAGAGCGCCGGTACCCTTTCACCTTAATGATCTTACCTCATGTAGCTGTTGAATGCACCTTACAATAATCCCTTCTTGCACGTCTGTGAGATCCATAATCTCTGCGAAGGGCTTTTCTAAAGCCCATTCATAGACAACTCGAACTAAATTGAAATTCAGCCTCTCAGGTTGCCCTTCAAATTGGCTGACCTGGAACAAGTTACACAGTACAATCCACCACGGTCAAAAGTCTCTGCCCACCGTTACGTTTACAATCCCGTGCAGACTGTTTGAACATTATAACAACGTAACCTGTGGATCAAACCCACATCGGTTGGTGTAGCGGGTGGCGGCTTATATCAATCACACAACTAAACACATAGCTAACATGTTGAAAATAATAATCACACTGTGTACTTTTAATTCAAGTATTTAGGTTTGTGTGTAACGTCTATTAGAAGAAGGTCGTAAGTCCAATACTTGTTGATAGTATTATTGTAGCAAACTGATCATTTACTTATGTTAAGGCGATTTTTAGAGAAGCGGTGTTGGCTTAGTGGTAGATATCTCAACTTTCATTCTGAAGGTCGTAGGTTCGAATCCCGGGCCGGCCGTGCACCAATGAATTTTTCTTAAGAAAAATGTATGTGCGCTAATTGACTTTGCTCTTACGGTGAAGGAAAACATCGTGATAAAACCCGCGGCTTAGTTGGCTCCAGAAGTATTGACAAGTTCTCTCCTCTGGACATGGTCGACTAAGCTGAGAGACCCTCTCAGCTTAGTCGACCATGTCCAGAGGAGCACTGGCCCAGCACCTACTACCCGTAGGTGCTGGGCCAGCCTACTCCATCTTCACGTAAAAAGGACCCAATTCAAAAAAGAGTCTAATTGCAGAAAACAGCCCGTATACAAGGTGTTTTTTTTTGATTCCGTACCTAAAGGGTAAAAAGAGTAAAAACTTGACCCTTTTACTAAGACTCTACTGTCCGTCTGTCTCGTCTGTCACTAGGCTGTATATGTGCCGTAATTGCTAGACAGTTGAAATTTTCACAGATGATGTATTTCTGTTGCAGCTATAACAACAAATACTAAATACAAAATATAATGATACGGAACCCTTTGTTCGCGAGTCCGACTCGCACTTGGCCGGTTTTTTTGAATCTATAGTCCACTTTTTAATTGACTGTGTGACTAATACCTAAGCATATCAAATCAAATTATATAAGTAGTATATCCGTTGTCTAGCACCCATAACACAAGTCTAGTTACTTAGCTTGGGGCTAGATGGCGATGTGTGTAATGTCCTGCAATATTTATTTATTTATATTTATTTATTTATTTATTATAGGGTTTGGATGACATATGGCACTGAACAAATAAACATAGGCAAATCTATTTGAGGTTTATTGATTAATCGATGAGTCGTCATCGGAAAAATGTAAAGTACCCCTACTCACCAAATATTTAGCTTCAATATTAGTAAGTTCTTGATCAATCTGTTCAATCGCTTTCACTCCCTCAGCTAGTTTCTCAGTGAGAGTTTGTTCGACGTTAGTCTTAGCTTGGAATACGAAACAACTGAGTAAAGCCGCAATTTCAGCCGGATTCTTGTCGGTGAAAACATTACGGAACACTAGTTCAGATATTATTAGCTCGTTTGTACACATACCGCAGGCTACCTTACCTAAAAAAAGAAAACAATTATAGACAACCTTTGTAAGGTAAATTGATCGAGTTTATCATAGGAATTTAGCCAAAAACATGGTCACAACGCGTAGTATAAATTGATGCTTCGATGTTATCTCCGTGTAAAGAAATGTATGGTAATAGAGACACAAGTTAAGGACGAATTTACGATTTGACGCGCCTGAAATATCTAGACTGACTTTTCATTCAAAATGGTCGTTAATTTATACATTAATGGTCTAGGTACAGTTTTTATTATAATGCCATTTGCTTGAAGTCTTTTTAAAATTTGAACTGTTTTTGCTAGCTTAAAAACTCTTTGTTGGTGTTACCTTTTTTCATAAACAATATCAAAACTGTATAACCCATTTAAATTAAGAATGTAAGTAAGATACGAATTTAACTTATCGGGATAACTTTACAGCACTAGTGTTTTATGGTAAAAACGCACGCGTGCATAATACGTTGGGATAAGAGACTAAAAGCAGTTTAATAAGATCCACTTTATGAGCAACTGTGATAAAAAACGTTTTGTATCTCTTACCTTTCAATATAACATTATCATTTTCATCAATATAATTCAATTCTCTCAGTACAAACAGTCGCCTCTGATAATCAGGGTACAGGGCAAGATTCTCAAACGAAAGCAAACGCTTGTATTTATCTCGTTTCTTCTCAGCTTGTTTCCTTTCATAGACAATAGCGAATTCGGATTTGAAGTTGGCAATGTCGGTGAATTTCTTTTGAGTTTCTAAGTCACTCTGGAAAATAAAAATATATGAATTCATTTACAAAATATACTCCACAAATGTTAATTGGTTTTTAGGATTCTGTACCTAAATGGAAAAACGGAATCCTATTATTAAGACTCCACTGTTTGTCTGTCTTGTCTGTTACCAGGCTATATCTCATGAACCGTGATGTAGCTAGACAGTTGAGATTGTCATGGCTAATGGAGGAACAAATAAACAACTTGAGTGTCGACAAAAGGCCTTTATCACTATCACTAGCACTACATAGTATAAAATTAAGTCACTTTTCGCCGTCCCTATTTCCCTTTGTACGCTTAGATCTTTAAAACTACGCAACGGATTTTGATGCGGTTTTTTTAATAGCTAGAGTGATTCAAGAGGAAGGTTTATATATGTATAATACATGCATAATAATATAGCCGTGCGAAGCCGGAGCGGGTCGCTAGTTAAAAATAATGTGCGAGTTGGACTCGCACACAATTTCCGTACCTCTATATTCTGTTTTTAGTATTTGTTGTTATAGTGACAACATGAAAATGTCAACTCTCTAGCTTCTTGAGGTATAGCCTGGTGACAGACGGACGGCAGACGGACAGCGAAGTCTTAGTAAAAAGGTTCCGTTCCCTTTGGGTACGGAACCCTAAAACATGGTAAATATCCCATTTTAAACCTTTAGACGCATAACACCACATACGCGAAACACCACCTTTACGACACCACCTTTACGCAAAACGCATAACTCGCAAAATACCACTTACGCAAAATCACTATCACTACATAGTATAAAACAAAGTCGCTTATTCTGTCCCTATGTCCCTATATCCCTATGTATGCTTAAATCTTTAAAACTACGCAACGGATTTAGATGCGGTTTTTTTAAATAGATAGAGTGATTCAAGAGAAAGGTTTATATGTATAATATATTCATAATATAGCCGTGCGAAGCCGGGGTGGGTCACCAACAACGCATAACACCAACTTTGATATAAGTACCTCTTCCGAAGTTAAAGCAGTGTCAATCAACATCATCTACCAACTTACCATGCATTGTTTCATGGTATCAAGCGACTGCAATATTTCCCCAGTAGTTATGGAGAGCGACTGCGTTAGACTGACACGTTCTAGCGTAGAAGCGCCTGTGCGCACCGCGTGCGATATCCGCGACAGTTCTTGTACTGCGCTCGCGCAACTCGATCCAACGGGCGCGTCTTTAAATCTGAAAAATGCTCCGTCACATTAATATAGTTCTTATTTTCTATAATAATAGAACGTTACTATACTTCGAATATTTTTGCAAGTCTAGATATATCATCACTACATAGTCACTACATAGTATAAAATAACTAGCGACCCGCCCCGGCTTTGCATGGCTATATTATGCATGTATTATACATATAAACCTTCCTCTTGAATCACTCTATCTATTAAAAAAATCGCATCAAAGTCCTTTGCGCAGTTTTAAAGATTTAAGCATACAAAGGGATATAGGGACAGAGAATACGACTTTGTTTTATAGGTACTATGTAGTGAAGTCACTTTTCGCACTTTTCGCCTTATAATAGATAGAGTGATTAAAGAGGAAGGTTTTTAGATATAATACATGCATAATACAGTCGTGCGAAGCCGGGACGGGTCGCTAGTATAAAATAAGTCACTTTTCGCCGTCCCTATGTCCCTTTGTATGCTTAGATCTTTAAAACTACGCAACGGATTTTGATGCGGTTGTTTTTAATAGATAGAGTGATTCAAGAGGAAGTTTTATATGTATAATACATACATAATATAGCCGTGCGAAGCCGGAGCGGGTCGCTAGTACATGATATTTAGAAAAGAGAAAAAAAATTCAACATGGCATAACTCCGCAGCCAGGAGTCGGATTCCAAACGTCAATAACTGCACAGGATGGATAAAGAAGTTGTATGTCATTTATTAATTTTTAGTTAGTTTTGTATTAGGAAAGTTTTAAACTAAGTGAGTATTCTTTTTTATCTTACCTTGGAATCTGTCTCTTATCGACGTCTTGTATTATAAGTTTTTCATCAATTTTAAGCGTAGTCTTAGTGATAGCTATAATATTTTTAGGTGCAATACAAATGATGGTATGATCTAACGTTCCAATATCAGTGCCTATGTAGTCGTACATCGCTGAGAAACTTAGTATTCTGTACCAATTGTCGTCGATGTCGAAATTGTATTTATTTTTATCTTCTTCTACTGTGTTTAAGACTAGAACTTTGTATGGAGTTTGGCGGTTTCCTAAAACAAAAATCAATAATGTTGGTGTGGCGGCTCTGTGTCCATATCATGTCCCTTTATTATCTATATTTTTTTATTTTTTTCTTCGGGGTGTTTGACATTTAAGGTGTACCGGCTCTCTTTCCATACAAACGTAGTCGACTGTTTCCTCCCTGGATAATGACACTAGCACAAATATTTTTGTTACATAAAACCTAGGTATTTATGGGGTTGCCTCATAAATACCCTATGCATTGGTTTGATAGTATTGTGATAGTGATAGAGATCAAAAAATGGTAACATAGTATAGTAAACCAAGGTGTTTAAATACTTACCAGAACTATTGAGGTAAATTCCCAACTGATTAATATAAGGTCCAGAAGATAGAATCAATATTTTTCCCGGTACAAATTCTTTGGAAACTTTTGGTTGGCCTATTAGAATTGGCATAATATCGTTTAAAACATTAATATACGTCGATGCAGTATCGTAGAAGGAAGCTAACGGTGCGAGGTGAGATGCTAATGGAGTGGTACATTTCTCAGTGAATTCTTTTTCGGCCAACTGTAATTGTTTCTTGTAGTTGTCAACTTGAACGATTTGATTGAATTCCCTGAAGGAACGCTGCATCATACCTTCGACTGATACTGTTTCTGCTCTGAAATTAGACATTGATAATTTTGAGTGTTTCTTTCGTGAAAATCTTCAACTTCTAACCGGAAGGAAAATGCAAAACTTCATCTGAATAAGACGCTATTACAAATGCTATCAGTACCAAGCATATTTTTAAGTTTGAAGATTTGACTACCTCCGTGACGTGGTGGGTGAACTGAACAACCGCCTGCAACTTGCGAGTGCTATTTCCGCCGCAGAACAAATTAATACAAATTATTTATTTATTTATTTGGAAATCCAACAGCTATTATAAAGATTTAACAACAGTATAACAATAGAAAGCCAATTACAGGATCTCACGAATAAAAAATAGAATAATATAATAAGATAAGGAGTGAGCGATCTCCTTCAACTATACCTCCTACAAGTCATTATGACAGAAATTAAAAACGAAAAAGAAAATAATAGACATCATTCACCAGCAAAGAAATGCTTAGCCAACCGCCGCCTCACCGTCTCAGCACTAGTACTGAACAAGTCCAGATCTTTGTCAATTTTATCCACCAGCCCATTGAAACCGTTGCAGGCCCGTACAGGTACGCATTCTGACTATAATTGGTACCTACTTTAGATACATAAATTGGTTGAAAGGATCTTGTGGGTAGTAATGAAGGAACTATTATAAAGAAGAAAGATTTTTGGTATTTGTTTGTAACGAATGGGCTCCGAAACGACTCCGTTTACTACTTTATTTTTCTTGAGCGTATATTTTTCCACCTACAAACTTTCTTTCAAGTTTGGTGGATTTTTTGTAAACTTTGCTTATTTTCTTTTAATAAATGAAACGATTTTGATGAAACTTGGTATGAGGATACATTAATTCATTACGAGTAACACAGGCTACTTATTATCCTGATATTCCCACGGGATCAGGAATTACAAGGGTGAAACCGCGGAACACTGCTAGTAATATAATAAAGCTGAAGAGTTTGTTTGGAACTACTGTTTCGAATGGAAAATATTTGTGTTGAATAGTTCATTTATCAAGGAAGCCTACACGCTATTTTTTATTTTGATATTCCCACGGTATCGGGACTCACGCGGGTGAAACCGCCAAGCGCAGCTGGTATGACATAAGTACCTATATTTCTTTAAAATGAGAAAATACTATAGTTACCGTAATAAACTCAAAATCATAGCATAAGTGAGTCGGAACTGCGAAGAAAGTTTCTGAGGGACGCCCATCATCATGCCTTTCAGCTTCACCAAGTCAGGGACGCCTTCTTTGCATAATATTATCACAGTGCCAGTGTCGTCCAAACCTAGACAAGACGTTATATATTTCAGGGAAATCAGACTATTCCGATACAACTATGTGTGGATATTTGACGACCCAGTTGGCACAATGTTCACCATGCCGGACTGCCAAACAAAGGGTTGCGGGTTCAGTTCCCACCTCAGACATGTATGCTTAGATATTTGTCTGCAGTCTGGTTGTTTCTATGTATTATAAGTATAATATTTACAAAAGAAAGTATATAAGTAGTAATAATATCCGTTGTCTAGCACCCATAACACAAGTCTAGTTACTTAGCTTGGGGCTAGATGGCGATGTGTGGAATGTCCTGCAATATTTTATTTAAAATTATTAAAAAGATATGGGCAAATTTACATTTGCGCGAAAAATTGTTTATTAATAGATTTACAATATAAATAATATTTTGGCTTATAAACATGATTAACCAACTGTGATTAAATAATATCAACCTTATGGTTATTGAAATAAATAAGCAGAAATAAATTCAATTCTGGTTTGAGCACACTATTCGCTCGGCTAATTAAGCTTAGTTTTTAATATGTACCTCGTCTACCAGCTCGGCCCGCCATTTGAATATACTCGGCAGGTGCAAGTATACGTTTTTGTAATCCATCGAATTTCGTAATACCATCAAACACAACAGTTCTAGCTGGCATGTTTACACCCATTGCAAACGTTTCAGTTGCGAAAAGTATTTTGACCTGAAACAAGATAAATAAATAAATATTGCAGGTTGCAGGACATTCCACACATCGCCATCTAGCCCCAAGCTAAGTAACTAGACTTATGTTATGGATGCTAGTCATAGGATTTACTACTTATACAGGGTGAATATTTGATGTGGGCCTTCAGGGCTGCTATATCCTAGTTTAGGATATAGCAGCCCTAAAGGCCGAGATAGCGAAAAATGCTGAAAGGAGTTGCGTGCCCGATTTTGACAAAAACTACATCATTAGATTTTTGAAATAGTCATTATCCTCGCCAGGAATCGAACCTTTTTTTTTTATTTTGCAAAAAATAATCATATTTTTATACCTATAATTTTTATCCAACCTATACCTATATGTACAAAATCTGCCGGGGTAATAGGGGTTTTCAGATTACGATGTCCCTAATCTGAAACCTCTATCCCTTTCCCACGCGCGCGCCGCGGGATGGCTCTATCCCTTTCCTCCGCGCACGGCGAAATGGCCGGTTTAACTGTTTTATGTAAAAAAGACTCATATTTTAGTGAAAAGCCATCTGTACTACCTTATGGGATTTGATGTAAAGTTTATGAAAATATAAATTTTGTACTTGTTTTTTCTTTACAATAGTCGTGAAATTGAAATGATCAAAAAAATTTACGTTTTTTTAGAATATTCACTATTTTTTTCTATCGAGGCAAATCACTCTAATCGTGTTTCGAAATGTATGACAATATAAAGCATTTCTTCACCTTTACGATAGTAGGAATATCATTCTATGGATTATAGTGGCTGATACCCAAAAACTGTTACTAAGACACCTCTATCGCGCTTCTGGTCATACCACCTCGTCTTAATGCTAAACTCGAGCGCCGGTTCTTGAGTCTCATTAGGCGTATAGTGTAGTATTCCTACTTGAAACTTAAACTTAGAATTCAAAAAGATAGACGATATACTTACGAATCCCGACTGGAATAGCATTTCAACTATTTCCTTCAACAAAGGTAAAATCCCACTATGATGGATACCTATTCCATTCTCTAGAATTCTCTGAAGGCGTATCACCTGAAACAAGTATGGGAAATAAAAATTTAAAGTCAATAAAATAATGTTCTTTATTTAACGTATTCTGTAACAACTTTATGGATTTGGACACTGGACCGGTTTTCGAGTAATTAAATAAATAAATAAATATTGCAGGACATTCCACACATCGCCATCCAGCCCCAAGCTAAGTAACTTGACTTGTGTTATGGGTGCTAGACAAGACCACAGACAAATATCTAAGCATAAATACTTGTCTGAGGCGGAAATCGAACCCGCAACCCTGTGCTTGGCAGTTCGGCATGGTGACCACTGTGCCAACTGGGTCGTCAACAGTTTCGGAGCCTCCTCAATGCAAACACACAAACAATCAAATCTTTCCTCTTTATAACATTAGTAAAGATTAATATTAAGGTGAAAGGGTACCTGCGATCTCTCCATACAAACGTAGTCGACTGTTTTCTCCCTGGATAATGACACCAGCACAAATATTGTTGTGCCACAAAACCTGTAACTGCTATGACTATGCCCCTATGTTTAGATTTTTTTCATTTTCTAATTTTCATTGATATTATTTTTTAAAAGATTAAAATTAAAAAAAAAACATAAAATAGGGACATGGTCATGGCAAATATAAGTTTTATGCACCAAAAATATTTGCTCTAGTGTCTTTATCCAAGGAGAAAACAGTCGACTACGTTTGTAATAGTTTGTATGGAGAGAGCCCCCGGTACCCTTTCCTCTTAAGGGCTATTTCGGTAACCAATAACTTTTGTTCTACGATTTTTGTAAATTTTTGAGGTTATGTTGGCATAAGGAATAATATCAGTTTATTTATATAGGGAACAGGGTCCTTAATTAAGTATACCTGTGGTAATTTTCTGTCTGGTTCTTTCAGTCTTTGCAGGCATCTTAGAAAGAAGGATTTGATATGACTCTTTTCTTTGGCTGTAGTTAAATCAACGGACATCAGTTTCTCTGCGTTTTGATCACATCTTTAATAGAAAACAGTACTTAAATCAATACATTAAGACTTAATTTTATTTCTTCGGATTGTTAATATTCTTACCTATTCCGTGACAAGGTAAATGCAACAACTGGAAGCTTGTCCTTTTGTCTTAAATGATCGATAAAGGCTACCCACATAGTTTGTTCTGCTTTTGGGTTCATATGGCTGTTTCCATCTGCAAGATAACTTAACTTTACCTAATAACCTGTTAATTTTTGACGTGATAACGTGTTATATATCTATGAACACCGGCATTCACAAAAAAGTGTGACGTCATCGCTCACGTTCCGTTATTGACAAGGTAACCATGGCAACGTATAATCACTTACCTTTAGGTCCAAAATTCTTTTTGTGGTCGTTTTCTCTAGCTTTTTTGGCTGCAACTGCTTCATTGTACCCTCTAAGTTGAAAGTTACCTTCTTGGTCTAAGACTAAGAATCTTTCATGCTTAGACTTTCCACCAGAACCTGAAAAAAATCTGGCTATTAATACCTTTTTCATCGTCACTCAATCAAGACGACTAACTATCGTACTCACAGACGTACCTAAGGGAAACTTATACTAAAGAATGCTCTGTCTCGCTCTTGTGAGTGATATTCAACGTCAGCGTAAATGGGACAAAGCATTCCTTAGCATAAGTTTCTCTTAGGCACGTCTCCGAGTGCGGCAGTAAGACGACTAAGGCATCTCTAAGACTTTCAGGCCTTAGAGACAAATAAAGCCTTTAAAACTGTTCCCGGTCACAGGGCCTGTGAGATTTTATATAAAACAACAAATATTACTAACCCGTATAAAGATAGTGACACAACGGTACCGGTCGTTTAGGCGTCGAAACGACATAAACTCGCCGTTTCTTTATCCGTCCCACCCAGTCGGCGAATTGTAGTGTATTCGGTACAGTTGCACTTAACATTACAATACTGACGTGGGCTGGTAGCAATATCAACACCTCTTCCCAGACGTAGCCTCGCTGGAATATTAAGAATTATTATTGTAACACATTTAAACCCAAAGGTGGTGTTATAAGTTTGACGCGTCTGTGTCTCTGTCTGTAGCATCGTAGCTACCGAACGGATGAACCGATTTTGATTTTTTTTTGTTTGAAAGGTGAAAAAGTAGGGAGTGTTCTTAGCTATGTTTAATCAAAATCGGTTCAGCTGTTCAAAAGTTATATACAATTTTACTTATCAGTCGAGGGTTTTTTAATTTGTCTGACAAATATATTCACAGAGGTAAGTTAAAACAGAGACGAACAATAGTATATAGACGAAGACCGCCTCTACAATATTATTATAGCGTAGGTATATTTTAGTAACGCCTTATGTTTAAAATTGAATGAAAACTGCAAACTTTTGAATATTAGTCTCACAGATGTCGTTGTCATAAAGAATTAGAGAAACTTTCAGATTTTTTTATTAATTAGAAGCGATTTTTTTTTCAGTTTTAAATTAATATTTCATCTGTTATTTAATTTGTTACTGGAGCTGAACATGTTGCGTTACGTAAAGTATCTAAGATATCTATCTAGATATGTAGAGGTATAAATAGCAGTAGTGGCATTTAGAAATAAGTTACATTGCGTTTTGTTCATGATTGGCAGTCTATCTATCTCTGGTTTTATTGTCTTTGGTAAAAAATTAATAACTTCGGACGCCTTGGAGTACGGGTTTTTTTTTTTTCTTGTTTGTGCCTGTGTATAATGTTTAGTTTTAATGTGACCGACTTGACATTCATTTTTATTTATTTTTTGACATTTTGAAATTTTTTTTTTTGCCTAGTTTTATGAATTTATTGTTGTAGTTGTAGTAGCAGTTGTAGTTGAAGTATAAGTTGTATTACGTCACAACATCGTCAAACTTACTTGTACTTACCTCAGTATTATTAATATAATGTACTTCATCGAATATAACAAATTCAAGATCCCTGGTAACATCGGAACCGCAATACAGCATCGATCTAAGAATCTCCGTAGTCATGACGAGGCAAGGAGCTGTGGCGTTAATCTGGAGATCTCCAGTTAAGAGACCTACTTCGCCGAATAGCTTGTTGAAGTCATTGTATTTTTGGTTCGATAATGCTTTTATAGGGGAAGTGTAAATTGCCCTGGAAGAAATGAATATTGTCTTTGTAACAGCTTTTACATGGAATCCAAATTAAACGTCTAATATTACTAATCTATACTAATATTATAAAGCTGAAGAGTTTGTTTGTTTGAACGCGCTAAACTCAGGAACTACTGGTTCGAATTGAAAAAATATTTTTGTGTCAGATAGTCCATTTATCGAGGAAGGCTATAGGTTATTTTATATTTCGATATTCCCACGGGATCGGGAGTTACGCAGGTGAAACCGCGGAGCGCTTCTAGTATTTTATATAGGTAAGATTTAATTGTTTGTTTGCATTGAATAGGTTTGGAAACTACTGGACCTATTTTAATAAAACTTGGTATGAAAACACATTGATTCATTGGAAATAACATAAGCTACTTTTTATCTCAATATTCCCACGGGATCTGGAGTTATGCGGGTGAAACCGCGGACCGCTGCTAGTCAACTATATTGTAGTTATCGCTCAATATAGGAGTAGCTAAAATAACTTGGTTGTTCTTCTTCTAGTATAGTGGTGTGGCTCACCTATTGTTAGAGTTTTCAGATCGCCTTAAGGCCTTTAACTTGACCTAACGACTGCTACTAGAGGTAGCAACCGGGACCAACAGCTTAACGTGCCTTCCGAAGCACAGAGGGGCTCACGAAAACACATTTTTGCCACAATACTGATTTACCACCCATCAAAGTAATGACCGCGCCAGGAGTCGCTTAACCCGCACGACCGTAAATAACACTTAAATAGCACTTAGGTGAATTCCGAAGATTTTAACTGCTCTTCAAAAAAGGAGATTAAAAAAAATTATACTTTTCTTTTCAAATAACTATTGACGAACTCTCGGAATTTTGGGAAAAATCCCACATGTTATATCATGTAGATATTGTAAGAGAAATTATAGTTAATTTTCTCACCTTGTACAATTTCGCCTAGACATGGCAATGGCATATTCAGCGACAACTGTTTTGCCGGCAGACGTGTGCGCTGCGACAAATACGTGGTGGCCTTCCTCTAATTTTAATATAGCCTGAAAAAAAATCTTAATGTAGAGGTCATTTCACTCGGCACCATCTTGTTTAGAACTTAACAATGCATGTAGGTACAAGATATAATAATAGATTATTATATTCTGTACTAGCTATTGCCCGCGATTTCGAGTGAGTGCGAGGTGGTACCTCCAAAAGAAAGATCTTCCACCGGGCAGGTGTTATACCCGATAGGCCGCGGCCCAACGATGTTTCGTTGGAACTTGTATATGAGCTTATCTTCAGAAAAATTTCGCTTGCGCGATCTAGGATTTTACGATCGGCTTAGTTGCGCCATCTGTTGGTGGCGATGTGAAGCGTCGCCACATACTAAAACCTTCCTCGAGAACCACTATATCCATTGGTGAAAACAACATGAAAATCGATGCAGTAGTTTTTGAATTCATAGCGAACAGAAAGACGCGGCGGAGGACTTGGTTTTATAATATGTAGTGATGGTTTACAGTTATACTTGTATACGGGCTGTTTTCCGCAATTAGACTTTTTTTTATTGGGTCCTTTTTGCGTGAGGATGGTGTAGGCTCGCCCAGAATCTGCTACTCTCTTAGCTTAGCAGACTATGTCCAGAGGAGAGAACTTATCAATACTTCTACCTCTAGCCAACTAAGCCGCGGGTGTCATCACGATTTTTTCCTTCACCGTATCAGCAATGTCAATTAGCGCACATACATTTTTCTTCGTGATAGTTTGAGGACCCAGTTGGCACAATGGTCACCATGCCAGACTGCCAAACACAGGGTTGCGGGTTCGATTCCTGCCTCAGAGCAGACAAGTATTTATGCTTAGATATCTGTCTGTGGTATGGTTGTTTCTATGTATTATAAGTATATATTTACAAAGAATATAAGTAGTATATCCGTTGTCTTGCACCCATAACACAAGTCTAGTTACTTAGCTTGGGACTAGATGGCGATGTGTGGATTGTCCTGCAATATTTATTTATTATTATTTATTAGTTTACACTTGGTGCTACTGTGATTTCACCTGTTTCTGGAAATTATCCAACTCAAATGGATACGTATGAGCCATATCTTTAATCTTCTGTCTGAACTCCGGCACAGGCTGTGATACATCAATCATTTCTGCCCACTCGGTGGACGTAACACCAAGTTTTATATTCGAACTTGTTATGTTTAATATTGGTAACTCTGGTAACTCTATTGGTGGCCTTATTATTGTGGCTTCAAGGAAATTGTCATCATCACTTGTGTCTGTTGATAGATATACTTTCTTGGATGGTTTTTGTTTTGGTATGTCTTCATCTGTTTTCCATAGATCTGAGAATATAAAAGAGTGACGTTTAAGGTTTAGCCAATTCTAAAGATTATATGTCCATTAACAAGTTCAAACCTTTTAAAAAGCATAAATTGTGCGGTACGATACTTAGTTATACCTTAATGATAAGAACCCAAGAGTCTGTGGTCATTAATTTAAATTGCTCCATTTCAAATATACAATTTAAAATATTTGTTATCGTGACTTTTGTCAGCATATCATAATAAAAAAGAATAAGAACCCCATGAGTTTCTTGTGTTTTATTGATTGGTGGCACATTCCAAAGACACACATCCTAACTTAGTTTTAAAGACGATTCAATGTGATCTTGTGCAAATAATGCCAATCAAATAAATAGTTTAGACTTTGACTTAAAGCACTATTAGCAGTCCAACAAAAAGAAAAAAAAATTGGGTGCATTTACTTATGTAGGTACCTGCGTGAGAAGTTAAATTTCTAGAAGTTATACATCCGTCTGTCTGTCTGTCCGTCTGTCTATCCGTCCGTCCGGGCAGCTTCAATCTGTTACTTTTGTGTTGTGCAGCTTCGACCTATTACTTTTGTGTTACGCAGCTTCAACCTGTTACTTTTGTGTTACATTGATGCGAGTGCATCTTAAAATTTTACTGTCATCATTTTTTCATAGCGCGCCTAGAGAAGTATAACTTCAATAGTACATTGTTATCCTAGGTGTGAAAGTCACTCATTACAAGTCCCGAGACGGAGTTTGGCGCCCGAGCGTAGCGAGGGCGCTAATAGTTCGAGGGACTTAATGAGTCTTTCACCCGAGGTAAACACTGCTTTTCATTACGAATAATACATAAAATTCTTCCTAACAACGAGATTGGATGAGAGACTTCATACTACCTGATCCTCTTACAAGGTTGGGACCAAAGAGGTTATATACATGTAGTGTTATTCTTTGGTGCTACCTAAAGCAAGGAGGTTAGGTTTTGAAGTTCCTAATGCATAATGATACTGATACTGGCTATATGCACATTGCACAAGTCGTGCGAAGCCATAATTTGACATGACAGCTGTCAGTGAAAGCGAAAAGCCCTAGGGCTGGAAGTTTTATTTTCTACACGCTCTTCAGGCATATTTAGACCTACTTTCGGAGTATGAGTAATGAAAAAATATTTACATACCTACTAAATGTGCATTGCTATCAACAACTTCTTCCAAATTTATTTTAATATCAATTTGAGACTCCTGATCCGGTTTCTCATCATCCATTTCTTTATTTTCTTCATTGAGGAGAGTGAACCCATCTTTGGCAAATAGCACATGGTCCTTGCAACCAGGCGCTATTGTTAAAATATCTGTAACATGCAAAAGGTACATTTGATAATAGATTAAATAAATATTGTGAGACACTTCACACAGCGTCATCTAACCACAAAGAGACTTGTTTTATGGTGACCCTGGCCAAACAATGGATTTATACCTATATACTTTTCATTTGTACATATAATATACAAAACACCCAAAACAGAGACAAATATCTGTACATAAATATTAGTTTGAAGCGGGAATCGAACCCGCAACCTTCTATGTCGCAGGCAGCAGGAGTTCCTGCTGCCTGCGACATAGAATTTCAAGCAGCTACACAGTTGTGTAGCTGCTTGAACACAGCTACACAGCTACACAGTTGTGAAGCTGCTTGAAATTTAATATCAAAATATTGTGTAACTCTTATATTATTATATTATTATCTTGTCTCAGAATACCACCCACCCGACCCAGTTGACGACCCAGTTGGCACAATGGTCACCATGCCAGACTGCCAAACACAGGGTTGCGGGTTCAATTCCCGATTATATATTTACAAAAGAAAAGTATATAAGTAGTATATCAGTTGTCTAGCAACCATAATACAAGTCTAGTTACTTAACTTGGGGCTAGATGGCGATGTGTGGAATATCTTGCAATATTTATATTTATTTATATTTAATCGAAACGAATGTGTCTTATACCACGGTCCCATTCGCGTAAGTCCCGGTCCTGTGGGAATGTCGGGATAAAAAGTTGCCTATATATTAATCCAGGTCTCCAGCTACCTACATACCGAGTTTCATTGCAATCGGTTCAGTAGTTTTTGCGTGAAGGAGTAACAAACATCCACATAAACTTTGACGTTTATAATATTAGTAGGACAGGATTAGTATCAAACACTAATTAATGATAGATACAAGTACTTATTTATAGACTAATGATACCTTCTCCTAAAAATTTTCCAGGCTCATTATTATCCAGGTCCAACTTTATGTCAGACTGTAGCGCTGCTTCCTCCAACATTTTCTGTAATTCCTCCTCGAAGCCAGCAGGCAGGAATGGGCTCTGTGTGACTGCCCCTCGAGTTGCCAGGTTTGGGGGTAATGGAGCTCGCGACATGGAGTGGGCTTCCTCATCATCTTCATTAGATACAGGTACTTCTTCGAGGCCTGTTATTTCTCCAGTTATTGGGTCTCGTACAACCTGTTTGTATAAAACTGTTTCATGAATTTTAACAAACCAAGCAAACAAGCCTTATCTTCAAGTATAACATTTATCTTCTTTATCTATACTTAACTAGTTGCGCCCCGCGGTTTCACCCGCGTAAGTCCCGATCCCGTGGGAATATCGGGATAAATAGTAGTCTATATTATGTTAATCCAGGTCTCCAGCTATCTAGATAACGAGTTTCATTGCAATCGGTCCAGTAGTTTTTGCGTGAAGGAGTAACAAACATACATACATACACACACTCACGCACGCATATTAGTAGGATATGCTAAAGCTGAATAGTTTGTTTGTTTGAACACGCTAATCTCAGGAACTACTCGTTTGAATTGAAAAATTCTTTTTGTGTTGGATAGTCCAATTGATGAGGAACACTATTTTATATTTTGATATTTCTACGGAATCGGGAGTTACGCGGGTGAAACCGCGAAATGCTGCTACAAATTTTATGAAGAGGAAAGATTTCATTCAATTAATGGAGTCAGTGTCAATAATATAAGTTATGCAGACGACATGGTTCTGCTGAGTCCAACTGTCAGTGCGCTTAGACGTTTGTTAGACATTTGTGAGGCATATGCTGTGGCCCATGGACTTAGGTATAATGCAAAAAAGAGTGAGCTAATGTTGTTTAAAGCAGGTAGTAAAAGCTATTCAGTACCTCCGGTTAAGCTTGGGGGGATCCCATTAAGTTGGGTAAAGCATTTTAAATACTTGGGTCACTGGGTCACAGATGATATGTCTGATAATATGGATATAGAGAGGAGAGGAGGTGGAGAGAGGAGGGCGTTGTCTGTCAGGTGCAATATGTTGGCCCACAGGTTTGCTAAATGTAGTGCTCAGGTAAAAGTAACTCTGTTTAAAGCCTATTGTCAATCGCTCTACACCTGCAGTCTGTGGGTTCGCTATACGCAGCGGGTATATAACGCCCTCAGAATCGTTTCCTCGTCCTCAGATGTTTGCCGATGCACATGTGGATGATTTCCACGCCATTTTACGTAAAAGAAGTGCATCCCTGTTGGCACGGGTTCGGGGGAGCTCGAATAGCCTGCTGGCCGTTGTTGCTAACAATGAATGTACAGGGAGGATTACTAGGTTCTGGCTATCTAGGTTGAGGCCCCACACAACTTTGGTAGCTTTATGACATTTTAAACTTATTAATATACCTAATGTAATTACTAACATAGATCATAAGAAGATTGTTACTAACAACATGGATTATTGACATCTGAATAAATGAATTTTAATTTAATTTAATTTAATTTGATTGTTTGTAACAAATAGGCTCCGAAACTACTGGGCCGATTTTGATGAAACTTGGTATGAGGATACATTAATTCACTGGGAGTGGCTTAAGTTACTTTTTATCCCGATATTCACACGACGACCGGAAGTTACGTGGGTAGTCTCTAATAATACAATAGCTTTCTGTGTTTATTGGGAATATGGGAATATCGGGATAAAAAGTAGCCTATAACCTTCCTCGATAAATGGACTATCCAACACAAAAAGAATTTTTCAATTCGAACCAGCAGTTCCTGAGATTAGCGCGTTCAAACAAACAAACAAACTC
Organism: Idaea aversata; assembly: GCA_907269075.1. NCBI lineage: Eukaryota > Metazoa > Arthropoda > Insecta > Lepidoptera > Geometridae > Idaea > Idaea aversata. The sequence continues at coordinate 7,802,841 of OU026100.1, forward strand.
TTCAGCTTTATAATATTAGTAATTTAATTTCACCCGCGTAAATCCCGATCTCGTTAAAAAAAAAATAGTAAGTATCCTATGTCCTTCTCCTGGTTCTAAGCTACCACTCCATCAATTTTCAGCCAAATTGGTTCAGCCGTTCTCAAGTTATAAATAGTGTAACTAACACGACTTTCTTTTTTAAACATAATTAATAAGAAGATATGTTAGCAACACCATTACAATAAAAAGGCTTGTAGGAGTTAAAATATACAGACACTTAACTTAGTCAAAGCAAAAGCATATAAACAGTTTACCTCTAGTGTTGTAGTAGGACCAAAATCCTCATCATCATTCAGAAATAAAGAATCTATATGACTCTCCCTGTGCCAGTGGCCCTGAGACTTCTCCCAACTATGTATGGATAGCCGTTCTGGCTTCAAAATGTAATCTTTCACCCTTTCATTGAGGTCTTCAAATATAGGAGGAATCTGAAACAACATAATAAACATGTTTTGAAGGTCTAAACCAAAGAGGATAATAATCACTACGTTTTAGTCTGAACCCTTGTGAGTGTAATTGGATAAATATGAATAAGTAAGTACCTTGAAGTCAGAAAAATCTCCAGGGTCTTCAGCCATTATTTATCAAAGCGTTTACAAATAGGTACTACGTTTATTTACTTCAAAATAAAACAATTTTTGAGGTTATGTTACTGTTTCTTTTTTTGTACTCTTTGTTGAGAGGGTAAAATTAAAGCTTTTTGCCCATACAGCTTGCATTTTCGAAGAATGTTTCGAAGTATTTTTCAAATATTTCTGTTTAAAAATATTTAGTTCTCGTCTTTCATTCCGAACTGACTATGCACAATGCGGAGCCCATATGTAAACTTATGAAATTAAGCTTAAAATATAATTAAAACACTTTCTGTATCTTGTTCCGGCAACAAATAGGCAAAGAGGATTTAATCACTACAAATAGGCTGAAGCCTGAGAAAATGGCGAAAAAGAAAAGCTAAAAAAAGAACAATCAATGTCATAAAAGTCAAAGATGTTAAACTTTCAATGTCAGCTGAGGATATTTTCCAAACGTCATCGAAATGATCGATCAAATATTTTTTTGATTGCGTGCATCTCATCTCAATGACTTGTGTAAATTCATCGTGGATGTGATTTATTAAGATTTTAGACTTAGTAAAGTTTGTGAATTGTACATTCTTCTTTCGTATGGGTCTATTATTATTCACATTTGTTCTCATGTAGTCATCGGGGCTAGGAGACATTCCAGAGTGATCGGTTTTAATTATTTGTAAGGGAATATTTAATAGGCATGATAATGCTTCATGACGAAGAGTTTGAGGCTCTCGTGATAACCCCGGAGCGGATAGCTGCTCTGGGGTTCAAGCCACAGAGCGAAATGCTGATGAACCATCTCCTACCATATGCCGCGGAGTTAGACGACGAATCTGCAAGGTTCCTGGAGCAAGTCAAAACGAACTTGGCGAAGGCTGTGCTTTTACGTGAGATGAAACCAGCATGCGGAGTGTGGTCCTCCAGGCTAATGAAGTAAGTTGAAAACTACTTACAAATCAAGTAGGTATTAAAAGTACCTACCTAGTTATACTTAAATAGAGGTCTTTGTTGTTAGAACCACTTGACAATTAAGTATTGTGCATATATAAAATTTCACAAATTTGGTGTAATAATTAAGATCATCTTAGGACTCTCTGAATAAGTGAAAGGAAGCCGTCATATATGTAGCTGAAACTTAAAACATGAAATATGTACATTATTCCATAAAAAAGGAATCTCGATCTCTGCAAATGAAATAACTGGGCACAGCTAAAGGTAAAAATGCACATGTATTATAATATTCCATTTATTGTAAAAAGCTTCCTATTCTAATAATATCATTTAATATCTTAGTTCAATGTTAACCTTTGGCAGCTAAAACCATGTTTCAAATATGCTGGCCATCTCCCAGTTCTTCCTACAAGCAACACCTGTACTATACATTATGTTATAATAAAATACAATTCTACATTATTCATTTCTTATGACACTTTGCATAATAATAGGCACTAATATTAACTTTAAATATATTGCAGGACATTCCACACATTACCATCTAGCCCCAAGCTAAGTAACTAGACTTGTGTTATGGGTGCTAGACAATGGATATACTACTTATATACTTTTCTTTTGTATATAATATACTTATAATACATAGAAACAACCAGACCACAGACAAATTTCTAAACATAAATACTTGTCTGAGGTGGGAATCGAACCCGCAACCCTGAGATTGGCACGTTCAAACAAACAAAAAACTCTTCAGTTTATAATATTAGTATAGATAATAATGGCCTTTCTACTTTAGATGTGCCAATATTACCTTTATGTCTAACAGATATCCAAAAAATTATAACATAATTAATTTACCTATATTTAATACTAGCATCACCTCGTGTAACTCCGGGAAATATCGGGTAAAAAAAGTTAGCTTATGACACTCCCAATTAACCAATGTATCCTCATACCAAGTTTCATCACAATCTGTCCAGTAGTTTCGGAGCCAATTCAAACAAACAAACAATGAAATCTTTCCTCTTTATTATATTAGTATAGACAATGGTCAAACAAAGTAAATAAAGCATGTACACTATAAATAAATATTATAGAAAACTAAGGAACTAGGCTTGTATTATGGTGGCCAGACTATGAATAGAATGATGACCTAGTTGGCACAATGGTCACCATGCCGGACTGCCAAACACAGGGTTGCAGGTTCGATTCCCGCCTCAGAGAAGTATTTATGCTTTGATATTTGTCTGTGATTTGGTTGTTTCTATATATTTTAAGGATATATTAACAAAAGAAAAGTAACTAAGTAGTATATCCATTATTCTAGCACTCATAACACAAGTCTAGTTACTTAGATTGGGGCTAGATGACGATGTGTGGTATGTCCTGCAATATTTATATGTTATTGTTATTTATCTCTATATATATATAAAATTCTCGTGTCACGGGGCGGCAACGGCTTGACCGATTCTCATGAAATTTTGTGAGCATATTCAGTAGGTCTGAGAATCGGCCAACATCTTTTTTTTTTTTTTTTTTGTAAATGCTACAGCTAGTAATAGTTATATATTTTTCTCAGCACTGCAGTCAAGTATTCTTGACTGGGCAGCTAGTGAAACTATATTACAACAAACAGTCTTAATTACATCATTCTTATAAATATTCATAGCTATGACTAGCTAATTTTTTGTATAACAATTAGTCTGTAGACAAATAATAATTAAACTTCTGTGACCTATTGTGTGATGACCTCTGTGGTGCAACTTTTGCCTGCACAACAAAAAGTTGTGGGTTCAATTCCCGCCTCAAACAAATATTCACATACCCCAGTAATGAAGTGAGGGGTCTCCTGATACAACCACCTTTATTACCTTTCTGTGTTATAAAGGATTCTTCGCAAAAATATTTTTTGTTGTTATTGGCGTTTTATCGGCTTACCTTCAAAGAAATGTCACCCTTCGCTACTGATATTTTTTTTGTTTATTTCTGTATGTTAATATTTTGTTTATAAAGATATTTTTTTAAATGGTCCTTACAGATTCTAAGTCAAGTAGATAATTTAGTACATATCTTAAAACATTTAGAATAATATCACTTGCTCACTATGCCTCATATTCTTATCATATTATTTTTGACACAGGTGAAAATTTCTGAAAACTACAAAAGCAGTTTCCTTTGATTTGCCATTCCAGGAATTTATGTCTATTAGCTACACTATCAATTGATACAAAAATATTAGGATGATTACTTTCTAGGTAAACTTACTATCTTTATTTTACTCCATTATTTTTCAGGTACATAAGAATGTATGGACTGAAGTTTAGTAAAGAAGATCATATTGCATTTATTAAACTCGCATATGAGCTTATACTGATACCTGACTTGGAACCGTGCAAGATTCACAAGTTCTCCACATTGTTTCTAATGTTGACTAAGTAAGTAGTGTTCACTATCTTAATATATATAAATCTCGTGTCACAATGTTTGTCCTCAATGGACTCCTAAACCACTTAACCGATTATAATAAAATTCGCACACCATGTGCAGTTCGATCCAACTTGAGAGATAGGATAGCTTACATCCCGATATTCCCACGGGATCGGGAGTTACGCGGGTGAAACCGCGGAGGGCAGCTAGTAATTATTATAAAACTAGCTTTTTAACTATCTATCTAACTATCTTACTTAATTTCCTAAGTTTGAACACCCTACCCTTCACCTTCCTCAACTTCTTGTCCATCCAAAGGTTGCCTGGAAGAGATCGCTTTGAGCGATAAGGCAGCCCTTTGTAACACTTAGACTTAAGCTTTGTATTTTATTATTAATATTATTTGAAATTGTTGTTTACAATAAAGAATTTATCTATCTATCTTTTTTGCCCGCGACTTCGTCTGCGTAGAAGTCGAAAATGGACCAAGAACATCTATAGCCGCACGTAAAACCGATTTCTGGCGTGGCGACGCATGCCGTGGCGACGCGTCGCACAATCTGTTCTTTTCTGCATATTACTTTTACAAAATAATGTCGATGTTTCACATCTGCCAGGCGTCCCGTGACGGCTCACATTTTTTTGTCTGTTAATTTTTTTGTTGTTGTGTTTTTTTGTTTGTCTGTGTTGTTTTTGTTTATTTGTTTGTTTTTTTGTTGTTGCTTAATCTGCACAGTAACTAAAGTATTGAGATAGATAGATAGATAAACTCTCTATTGTACTACATTAAACCTTAATTCTAATATAAACTCCTGCTACAAAAACAATAAGAACCAAACAATATGGCACAATGGGCGGCCTTATCGATAAAAAAAAAAGCGATCTCTTCCAGGCAACCTTTGGATGGACAAGAATTAAAGAATGAATGGGTGGGTTGTACATAACGTGATAGAAATATAAGGAGGATAATAAAAAATAATTGGGTAGTGATGTTTGGCTATAAAAATGCTCGAACACCTGGGTTGTTCATAAAATGTAAAGATTTACACAGATGTGTCTAAAATACAACAGTATTGTCTTCTAAAAGTTGTTACTATAAAATTTATTGATTTGTAGATATTGAATAAAAATAAATTGTTATGCAAACACTTTAAAATATTTATTGTTTGGGTTAACAAACCACGTTACTCTTGGCATTGTATCCCAGGAATTAATTATTTGGCAACTTGCCACTGTCTAGCTTCAATGAAGTAATTAATTATCGATAAATTGCAGGAAAAGACATGTAATTTCTCCCGACGAGTTGACGTTGCCGTGGCGTCCTCTCTACGAGATGGGCGTGAAGATATTCAACAAGAATAACACTAATATTGGAATGTATCATTATTTATCGTAAGTATCAAAATATACATATAAAAACACATATCTACACTGTCTAGGTGTATTTTAAATAAATTTTTTTTTTTTTTGTTTCCTCCCTGGATAATGACACTATAGCAAATATTTTTGTTGTATAAAACTTATAACTGCCATGACCAATAATGACCATGACCCAGTTATAGGCAGTTATAGGTTTTATGCAACAAAAATATTTGTGCTATTGTCTTTATCCAGGGAGGAAACAGTCGACTACGTTTGTATTGAGAGAGCCCCGGTACCTTTTCACCTTAATAACTTAGTAGTTAAAAGCTCTTTCCTAAATCCATATATATTCCTAAACAGTGTTGATTGTAATTCTAAAATACAGATATTTTATACATTTACCCTATTTTACTGGCTTACACTAATAAGCCAATATTGAAATGCTTCCGAGCTCACATTGAACCCATGTCTTTGTGATATAAAAATGTGTGTTCAGGCCGAAACGTTTCGTGAAGGACGAAGGAGATCTATTCGATATGGTTCGCAAATTCCTGTCTGGCTCAGGGCTCGATGACGCTCTAAACATGTTCGGCCTAGCGGGACAAGACGAACTGCCTACGTAAAATAACAATCAATAAATAAGGGTTAAGCTTCTAATGCACAGGTGGCACTTGGTATATCGGTTCATTCATTATGTAAATGTTTATCTGTGTCTTAACAAATTTTTAGTTAAATTATTTCTTGCACAAAATTGTACCTACTCGTCTAGTTCTTAAACCTGGAAGTTAACAGAGGTGAAAGGGTACCGGCGCTTTTTCCATACAAACGTAGTCGACTGTTTCCTCCCTGGATAATGACCCTAGCACAAATATTTTTGTTGCATAAAACCTATACTTAACTGTCATGACTATGCCCCTGTGTCTTGGTTTTTTTTTTCATTTTCTAATTATCATAGAAATAAAGATTTAAAAAACAAAACATAGTGGCATGGTAGTTATAAATTTTATGCAACAAAAATATTTGCTCTAGTGTCATTATCCAGGGAGGAAACAGTCGACTACGTTTGTATGGAGAGAGCGCCCGGTACCCTTTCCTCTTAAAGTTACTTTTTTACAAGTCCATTGCCTTATTCATTCATTTGTATACTCATCTACATGGTGGCAGGCAGGTAAAAAGGTGCATGAAATGGTGTATAGGAAAATATGCCTTTAAATATATATGTTGTAATTGTTTATTTTTATTTCAGTTCACTGGAGAGCTCATATTTAACTTTGGTGAAATGTGCTAAACCGTGAGTATCTACATTATTTTGCATACCAAAGTATTTGTACAAAAACAAGTCGTTAAGAGACATTAGAAGTCAAGGTTTATTGAACTCGAATTTATTTTTAACACTAAACAGTACATTGGCAAACTAAAACCAAATTACATCGGTGAATACTTAACACACAAAGACGTAGGAAATCTTCAAGAATGATTTAAAATCCTACTAATATTATAAACGTGAAAGTTTCTATGTATGGATGTTTGTTACTCTTTAACGCAAAAACTACTAAATTGATTTTAATTAAACTTTACAATAATATAGCTTATACATCAGAATAGAACATAGGCTATAATTTATAAAGATATTGTGTGAATTGTCTAAAATATAACGAAAAGTGTCGAAAAAGTGACAGATGTCAAAGTGACAGATGACATCTGTTAAATGTCACTTTGACATTTGTGAAATTGCTCAGCGTTTTTTGTCATATATTTTCACTGGATCGGGACTAACGCGGGTGAAACCGTGGGGCGCAGCTAGTATTAAATAAATAAATATTGCAGGACATTTCACACATCGCCATCTAGCCCCAAGCAAAGTAACTTGACTTGTGTTATGGGTGCTAGACAACGGATATACTACTTAAATACTTTTCTTTTGTAAATATATACTGAGAATACATAGAAGCAACCAGACCACGGACAAATATCTAAGCATAAATACTTGTTTAAGGCGGAAATCGAACCCGCAACCCTGTGTTTGGCAGTCCGGCATGGTGACCATTGTGCCAACTGGGTCGTCCAAATATATGGGTTTTAACTTAAAATAGGGTACAGTCCGCGCGTCAATTAATGATCTCTGAGGTAACTGAAATTGCGCAGAACTAGATATTTTTATGGAAATTGATTCTGCGCATACCCCTTCTACTTTCAACCAGAGTCATCATTCGCCGCTCGGACTGTACTTCCAGTTAACCTACACTGAAAAGCAAAATCTTATAGCACAAAGAAAAGTCTTAGTTGACGTCAATTAATGGAACGTGGCTCCTGAATCATATGCCCTTGCCTCTCCAAAATAAGGTGCCATTTTTTTGTACAAATATGTACGGAATCGTCAGTGCGCGAGTCGAACTCTCACTTGACTACACTTTTAACCGTCCAAAAATAAGGAGGGTCTCAATTCGTCGCGTCATATTTTTTGCATATAATGATTTTAGTTTTCACGATGACGCGTATTTTTTTTACCTAGGTGTGATTCACAAATCCTTGCTCTACAGATAAAGAAAATTTTAATTTATTAGGTACCTAAAAGCGTTTAGTACTTTTGTAAAAGGCATACCTATTAGCTTTTACCTGCGTCTTTGTAAGACTTGAATGTCTCAAAATCCTTTTATTAGCGTCATAATAACCATCTGTCTGGCAAACTTTAGCCCAATCCGTCCTGTAGTTTGACCTTTGCGTTGATATATCAATCACTAGCGCACGGCTTTATTATGCATGTATGTACATATAAACCTTCCTCTTGAATCACTCTATCTATTAAAAAAACCCCTATCTAAATCCGTTGCGTAGTTTTAAAGATTTAAGCTTACAAAGGGAAATAGGGACAGAAAAAGCGACTTTATTTTATACTATGTAGTGATTCAAGACTTTGAATTTTATATCTATACTAGCTGCGCCCCGCGGTTTCACCCGCGTAAGTCCGATCTTTAAATTCTCACCGTTTAAACCTTCCCTGGACTACAACAAACACAACAAAAAAAGAATTGGCCAAATCGGTCCAGCCGTTCTCGAGTTTTAGCCAGACTAACGAACAGCAATTGATTTTTATATTATAGACTAGCTGCGCCCCGCGGTTTCACCCGCGTAAGTCCGATCTTTAAATTCTCACCGTTTAAACCTTCCCTGGACTACAACAAACACAACAAAAAAAGAATTGGCCAAATCGGTTCAGCCATTCTCGAGTTTTAGCCAGACTAACGAACAGCAATTGATTTTTATATTATAGATAGACTAGTTGCGCCCCGCGGTTTCACCCGCGTAAGTCCGATCTTTAAATTCTCACCGTTTAAACCTTCCCTGGACTACGACAAACACAACAAAAAAAGAATTGGCCAAATCGGTCCAGCCGTTCTCGAGTTTTAGCCAGACTAACGAACAGCAATTGATTTTTATATTATAGACTAGCTGCGCCCCGCGGTTTCACCCGCGTAAGTCCGATCTTTAAATTCTCACCGTTTAAACCTTCCCTGGACTACAACAAACACAACAAAAAAAGAATTGGCCAAATCGGTTCAGCCATTCTCGAGTTTTAGCCAGACTAACGAACAGCAATTGATTTTTATATTATAGACTAGCTGCGCCCCGCGGTTTCACCCGCGTAAGTCCGATCTTTAAATTCTCACCGTTTAAACCTTCCCTGGACTACGACAAACACAACAAAAAAAGAATTGGCCAAATCGGTCCAGCCGTTCTCGAGTTTTAGCCAGACTAACGAACAGCAATTGATTTTTATATTATAGACTAGCTGCGCCCCGCGGTTTCACCCGCGTAAGTCCGATCTTTAAATTCTCACCGTTTAAACCTTCCCTGGACTACGACAAACACAACAAAAAAAGAATTGGCCAAATCGGTTCAGCCATTCTCGAGTTTTAGCCAGACTAACGAACAGCAATTGATTTTTATATTATAGACTAGTTGCGCCCCGCGGTTTCACCCGCGTAAGTACTCACCGTTTAAACCTTCCCTGGACTACGACAAACACAACAAAAAAAGAATTGGCCAAATCGGTTCAGCCGTTCTCGAGTTTTAGCCAGACTAACGAACAGCAATTGATTTTTATATTATAGACTAGCTGCGCCCCGCGGTTTCACCCGCGTAAGTCCGATCTTTAAATTCTCACCGTTTAAACCTTCCCTGGACTACAACAAACACAACAAAAAAAGAATTGGCCAAATCGGTTCAGCCATTCTCGAGTTTTAGCCAGACTAACGAACAGCAATTGATTTTTATATTATAGACTAGCTGCGCCCCGCGGTTTCACCCGCGTAAGTCCGATCTTTAAATTCTCACCGTTTAAACCTTCCCTGGACTACGACAAACACAACAAAAAAAGAATTGGCCAAATCGGTCCAGCCGTTCTCGAGTTTTAGCCAGACTAACGAACAGCAATTGATTTTTATATTATAGACTAGCTGCGCCCCGCGGTTTCACCCGCGTAAGTCCGATCTTTAAATTCTCACCGTTTAAACCTTCCCTGGACTACGACAAACACAACAAAAAAAGAATTGGCCAAATCGGTCCAGCCGTTCTCGAGTTTTAGCCAGACTAACGAACAGCAATTGATTTTTATTTATATAGATTATAGATTTATAAAAGAGAAAATCACTGACTCACTCACTCACTCATCACGATATCTCAGAAACTACAAGAGGAGTCTCAAATTTTGCATGGGAGTTCCTTTTATGACGTAGGTGCTCACGAAGACGGGATTTTCTAAAATTCTACCCCTAAGGGGGTGAAAAAGGGGGGTAAAGTTTGTTTATTGATAAAATCATCGAATCATGATATTTACGATACAAATATTTTGTATTGTATATCGCGGTCCTAGACTTGACATACGAATAAAACCACGGGGCGCAGTTAGTCAACATGCTGATGTGCGGCACCGATTCATAGTGAACGTTCGCACGACGTTCGCACTAAGTGTTTTGCTTCGTCATTCCTTATTCGTTCGTACTGTAAGGGAATGGAATCAGTTGCCTGCGTCTGTCTTTCCTGACGTGTACAATTTGGGGGTCTTCAAGTCGCGAGTGAATAGGTATCTTCTAGGAAAGCGTGCTACATCTTAGGCTGCATCGGCACCTTCCATCAGGCAGGTGTGATAGTGGTCAAAAACCTTATAAAAAAGTCTACAATACCAACAATTTCCTTTCAGCTACTTCGAACTATCAGCAACAAAAGAGATGCTCGAAGTAATGCTACCACAAATTAATCCATGGATGGCAGAAGTATATCCAATAGAACAGCTAGCTATGTTTCTACCCGTGGCTTTGTTTCCGGAGCACAAAGCGCAAGGATACGAACTATGGTTCGACGAACTAATGACCTTGTGGGATACTTGTTACAACGAAATCGGGATTACTGTAAGTTATTAAGAATAATTTATTGAATAACTAGCGACCCGCTCCGGCTTCGCACGGCTATATTATGCATTTATTATACATATAAACCTTCCTCTTGAATCACTCTATCTATTAAAAAAACCGCATCAAAATCCGTTGCGTAGTTTTAAAGATCTACAAAGGGAAATAGGGACAGAAAAAGCGACTTTGTTTTATACTATGTAGTGATTAATACTGACTTTTATCCCCCATAACTTTCAGACGGCTTAACCGATTTCGATCAAACATAGCTAAGAACACTCCACTAATTCACCTTTCAAACAAAAATAAATCAAAATCGGTTCCGCCGTTCGGGAGCTACGATGTCACAGACACGTCAAACTTATAACACCCCGTCGTTTTTGCGTCGGGGCTTAAAAACAAAATATACCTACTATAGAGCTAAATCACATGTGTTAAATTAATATGTATTGTACGACATTGCATGCAGCGCCATCTAGCCCCTAAGCTAAGCAACCAGGCTTGTGTTATGGTGACCAGACAACGAATTGCACTTTACAGCAAAAATATTTGCACAAGAAGCAAATAATATGATTGTGAAAATTATTTTTAGGTGTTTTGTACAAAATACAAATACAAATAAATTTATTGAAACTCATTTTACATAATAAACTAAGCACTAAATATTAAAGAGGACAAAAATAACACATATGCCTGAAGTAGGTATTCCTGTATCTCAGGCGAAAAAGGACTTACATTAACTTATAAAATAAATTAAAATAATTGACTTGCAAAATACGAACCAGAAACAATAATTAGGTAAAAGTAGGTAGTTATGTATAAATATTAAATGCTACAAACTATGTAAAAATATTAAAATTAGCAAACTTAACATTTTATTCATTAATTAATCTAGGGCTTAATATAATTAGGTATTAACAATTACATAAACGAAACTATGTCATATTGTGTATATTAACTGCGACATGCAAGTAAGTTTGTGCATATGTAATAAGTACTTGAAATCAATTGAATTGTTGCATCAATATATTGGTTCAAAACTTAGAAATGGTTAGGTTTAAAACTAATTTCACTCGCAATTCAGCGAAGGTTTGCTGCCAGCATCTTTGGGGACAATGCCTCGCCTTCATCTTTAGATTACGATATTAATTTACTTTTAATAAGGTTATTTTTTAACCCCCGATGAAAAAACGACGGGGTGTTTTAGGTTTGACGTGTCTATGTGTGTGTGCTTCTGTCTGTGGCATCGTAGCTTCCAAACGGCTGAACCGATTTTAATTTTGTCCCTTTTGTTTAAAAGTTGAATTTGTTGGGAGTGGTCTTAGCTATGTTTGATTTAAACCGGTTCAGCCACCTGAAAGTTATTTTGTTTTTAAATTATATATTTAATTAATACTTACTATAATTTGTATACTTAAGGTGAAGGGTACCGGCGCTGTCTCCATACAAACGTAGTCGACTGTTTTCTCCCTGGATAATGACACTAGAGCAAATATTTTTGTTGCATAAAACTTATAACTGCCATGACCAATAATGACCATGACCCTATGTTTTTTTTTTGTTTTTTAAATCTTAAGTTCTATGATAATTAGAATATGAAAAAAAAAACAAAACATAAGGGTTATGGCAGTTATAGGTTTTATGGCACAAAAATATTTGTGCTAGTGTCATTATCCAGGGAGGAAATAGTCGACTACGTTTGTATGGAGACAGCGCCGGTACCCTTTCACCTTAAGTTTTATTTTTAACCGACTTCAAAAAAGGAGGAGGTTCTCAATTCGGATGTATGTATGTTTTTTTTTCTATGGATGTTCGCGCATATATTCTTTTGGTTACAAAGTAATTATAATAAGAAATTACTTCTCTAAATTATGTTTGAAAATTCCAGGACCTTTTGATACTTTTCTCGGGTCTAGCGAAACGTAGTCCAGGAGCAATCGATTGGACTCCGTACGTATCTCGAATGTTTTCCAAGTTCATGCACTCGCTCAACTTGCCTGTCAGTTACAAGGATATGCAGATATCTAAGGCGCATAATCTTGGTGAGTTAATATTTTAATTTAATATTACGTGTCACGTTGTTTGTGCGCGATGGACTCCTAAACTACTTAACCGATTTTCATCAAATTTGCACACCGATTGCAGTTTGATCCAACTTGAAAGATAGGATAGCTTACATCTTAATTTATCCCGATATTCCCACTGGATCGGGAGTTTACGCGGGTGAAACCGCGGAGCGCAGCTAGTATTATAATATAACTAGCTGTCCCGGCACACGTTGTTTTGCCATATACAAAAAATAATAGATGTTGTACGATTCTCAGACCTACGGAATATACACAAAAAATTCGGAGGAGTTTGGTAACTAATACCACGACACGAGAATTGTCTTTTATGTCTGTCTAAGCTAAGCGGCAGGACCGATTTTAATGATAATTTGACCAAGTATAGGAAATAGTGTAAAGTAGTAAATAAGATACTTTTCGTCCCAGTTTCTGCCACAGGTTGCGCGGGCTAAGTCGCGAGTAGAAGCTAGTTTTTCTATAGGTTAGCAATGCAATATTTTGGAATTCAACATTCTGCAAACAATATCTTAAGAATCCAACTTTCTGTACCTTTAAAATCGTAGGAAGTAAGGAAAGAAAAATAATCTTAGGAATAGCATACTTCATCATCATACCTCTATGACATTTTTTTACAGATACAAAACACGTAGCAACATGGATAGTTTGGACAATCAATAGCGATGGTTTGGTTCTCAAACATTTGCGTAGTTTCCTGGCGGGAATAGAGAGCTACTTGCACAGCGCTAACGCAGGACGATGGTCTTACAGACTTAGGGACCTACTCAGAAAGCTTGCTAAAGAGTTCCTCAACAGGTGACTACTAGGTTTAATACAGATCAAAATAATATAATAATAAATATTGCAGGAAATTCCACTCAACGCCATCTAGCCCCAAGCTAAGTAACTACACTTGTGTTATGGGTGCTAGACAACGGATATACTACTTATATACTTTTCTTTTGTAAAAATATACTTATAATACATAGAAACAACCAGACGACAGACAAATATCAGCATAAATACTTGTCTGAGGCGGGAATCGAACCCGCAACCCTGTGTTTGGCATTCCGGCATGGAGACCATTGTGCCAACTAGGTTGTTAAGAATACAGATTAGTATCTAAGTTTCAACTAAGTATACTTTTTATGCCACAGAACGATCCCTTTGTCTTCGATTGATTTCATACAACCTAGTTGTTGTAAATTCTTCTAGGGTGCGACGAGAACAATCAAAGAAATTCCGCAATAGTTGGGAAAATAAAACACCTGAATCATACAAATTACGGGAAGAAGACGTAACAGAATTCGTTAACATCGTCCTCGAGCCAACGCTTCAAGCTGCTTACAGTCGGAGCGGTTCCCTTGACATATCGATCGCTTTACAAAACTTAGCTACTTTGAGACCAGCGCTTGTGATACCGCCGCTTTTGGATAGACTAAGGAATGCCCTGACGTCATTGACCGAACCTCATAGGGTGACCGCGGGTATGGCAGCGGTCGCTTGCGTAGCACGACCGATACTTCGAGGCCCTGCAGTCGGATACCCTGAGGGCCCAACCCACGTCATACCATTGCTAATGGCCGTATTACCCGGCCTCGATCCTAACGACATCAAAAAGACACTTGTTAGTCTACATTTCATACTAATTTTCTCTTGGATGGTGCCACTGATCGATTGCAGTTCCGCCCACGAGCATTGGAACGATTTGACTGAAGAAGAATTACTGACGTGCGAGTCTACCGCACAGATTGAAGACTTTGTTCTTTTGTTTATGGACAGGCTTTTCGTTATTGTCGAGTCTAGCGTTCTAGAAAACGTTCGTCTCGATACGAAGGATGTCGAATGTTTCCGAAGCAAAACTGAAGCGGTTATGGAAACTGCCATTTCCTCCGCAGCTGTCGCTGTTTTAATGCAATGCTCACCGAAAATATTCAAAGAAGCATTGAGGAAGTTCAAAGCTTTCGCTACAGAGTCTACCTTTGAGACTAGCGTTTCGGGGAGTATGGTTGCCGTGCTACTGAAAGTATTCGCACGTGCTGATGCTGAATCCACTTTAGCAGCGTTTGTGCCGAAGTTGTGTGATGAATTGATTGAACTTTTAACTGACGAAGCATTGAATGACGAGAATCCATCGCGTGATATATTATACAGATTAGTTTTGCTCAGATACGTCGTAGAATGCGACGGGGCTGTTTTACTAAAATACATACCGCAAATAGTACCAGTACTCGATAAAGCTTTAAAACTCCGCGACAAAACTGCACAAACCCGCGCTTGTGAAGTCCTAAGCAATATTTTACAATATTTCTCATTCATCGAGGTTAAAGAATGGAAGAGTTCACCTAAAGATTATTCTAAGGCACCAAAAGAATGGCTTCCGATTAGAGAATGGGGTCACGGGTGTCCTTTCAAAGATGTCGGCTTGAAATGGCATATTCCTAGCGAGGAGGAGGCGAAATGCGTCCAATCTTTAGTCAACAGATATCTAAAACCAGAAGTTGAAACATTAAGGAAATGGGTGAAAGGAGAAGTGGTTATGAGCCACGAGGAAATGTTGAGGACTTTGAATGTGATTAACGCATCGCTCTCATGCGGACCTTTCTTCCCACAACCTAACGAAGAGCCTATTTCACTGTAAGTAATATTTTATTATTAGCTTCATATTTTAAACTAGCTTTTGCCTGCGACTTCGTCCTCGTAGGAGTCGAAAATTTGAAGTAGATTGGACCAAGGAATCACGTTGTCCCATACAAACTTTGCACTCTTTTTCACCCCCTAAAGGCTAGCATTTCGGAAAATCCTTTCTTATCGGATGCCTACGTCATACAAAGAACGCACCCTCCACGTTTCAGGTGTCTACGATCAGCGGTTTAGGCTGTGCGTTGATCCGTCAGTCAGTCAGGCAGTCGTTCAGGACAAAACATTTTATATGTATAGATTCTTTTGTTCTTGAATTCAGTATGGAGTCCCACGTGCCAGCCACGAGTATTCCATTCTTCACCGGTGTAAAACACACTGTGACACTTGACGGGGAAAATGTACGCGTTGCATTAACGCGCTTGTTGGTCGAAGTTCAAGCTCGAATGTTGGCAGACAAATCAGACGATACCAAGTGCTTTCAAAGCCTTATACATGTATGTACATATTTTTATAAAATAACTATATTGTGTAGATCCTTCATGTGGGTCACATCTCACTATTTTTGATGTTTTGTTTAAATTATTTTTGTTCATAGATTTGGGAGCGTGTGTTAATATTGAAATTCGGTAGAAGCACAGCTTGCTTAGAGACTCGGCTTCGATCGTTCAGCGCTTTAGAGAGAGCCATGGATGGTCGAGGAAGCCAGTCTGAGACGGGGCACGGTGTTGTAAGGATGTTGGTCGCAGATGCAGCTCGGTTACACGACGACTCTAGAGCTGATTTAGTGTGTGAAGCTGGGATCACACCAACTGCGCTGCTGGCGCTCGATTCGCTCTTCGAACTCTCCATCAATACCTACACTTCGGTAAGATTATCCTGTTCTCTAACATTATTAATAACTAAAGAAACTTAAGTACCTACAGTTCCATGTAACATCAATGTAATACTTAGAAAAGAATTAAATAGTGTCTTTTTGAAGAAACACACGTTACATAGTTACAAAAATAAAGACAAAAAATTGACTAGGACATAAAAAGAAAAAACATTAAAATTTATAAGAAAAGAAAAAGAAACCATGTCCTGTCCCAAATGTGACGACATTCAAGCATGCTTGACTTCATTTTGAAATACGTCAACCATCGTCACTAATATGACTTAACTAAGTTTAAGTTTAAGGTTGAATGTTTCGTATCGCTAAGCAAAGTATTCCGCTAGATGGCGCTTGTTTTCCCCGAAAGTATTGTTTTATTTTATTTTACTATAATTGACGTGGAATTAAAGTATTTGTATATATATTGCCTGTTTTCTAGTTTGCTCTGAACATATTTCAAACATAATTTAATTTTTTGGAAGTCACATTTTAATGTATTTCCAAAGTACAATTTTTAACTCTTGTCACGATATAAATGACACGCACACATACAAAACAATAAACTGTAGCAACTATAGACTATATTTGACGTAGTCCTACAGATACCGATTGGTGTAGTCATTTAGAGCGGCGGGGTAGTGTTCTGAAGAGCCCCAGTTCAAATCTCGATACAAATAGAATTTTTTTTTGAAAATATATTTTTGAATAAATTTTCTAAAACAGGATCAATTTTATGGTAGGTACTGTTAGTAATCTTTTTTTTTAAACTAGGACGAATTCTGAACGATGCAAATTGTACTAGGTCTGAATGGAAAGAGAAAAATAAAGACAAAGTAATGTACAAAAAGGTTTATTTATTTAAAATTAGTTCTATCTTATCATCTTATATCGGGGACTGACATAGCCAGCAACACTTCGACCCCTTGGGATCGATTAACGCAGTGATCCCACTAAGAGGAAAAATCCTATGTTTTTCGGTTTGGGATATAGTTTCTCTGACATCACCGCAGGTTCTGCAGTCAATATTAGAAGTTATCTTCATTTTTAAAAGCATGGTTTTGTAAAGCCATGTCAAGGCACCAATCACAGCTCGTGCTTTGCTTTTTCCGTTATTCAATATAAATTTAGAAGCCCCTCTGGGCCTGCTACCTATGAATTTCTTCGAATGTAGTAGCCCTTCACTGATTTCCCACTCTTGCGTGTGTTTCTTATCAACGTAATCCTTTACGGCCTTTGTGATTGTGCATGCTGGCAGGCCCGTACATGGTTCTGGTCCAAGCATAGCACTTGCCGATCCTGTTCTTGCAGCTCTTCAGTCTTCTCATTTCCTGCTATTCCTTCATGGCCTGGGACCCAGAGTAGTCGTAGTTTGTTCCTACGGCCCAACTTGTGTGGATAGGTTACCCACCTTGAGGGGTATACTTGTGAAATAATTCAATCACTTACAAGACACTAAAATTCCCTCAAGGTTTATTTTCAGTAGGTGCTCAGATGGATGATACTTTAAACACAATAGTAGGAATATATTAAATGATTATAATATTTTATTTTTGGTTTTTCTATTTACTGACTACTTGACATCTCTGTTGACTCTCCGTTGCCTAGGTAACAAGCGCGCATCTAGTGCGAGGCCAAGTATCGACTGGGTGTATGTTACCAGTGTGTACAACAAACAGTATCAAAAAAACAACAAGACTGCTTGGTTTGTTTCTCACGAATTACTATACTTCATTTATATTTTATTATATTTTTATACTATTAATTAAATGCAAACAAGTACAAATGTTTATTTATTTATTATATACGTAAAGTGATAATTTGATAAGTCTATCAAAATAATGTATAATTCAAGTATCAAAAGTGACGCGACAGTGCCAAAAGTTACATAAAATCTTGCAGGTGTAGGTCTGGCAGCACTGAGTTGAATATCATGCAATTGAAATTATTTTGATTTTTTATTAGACAGATTAGACGGAGAGGCAACGTCGCCCTTATCCAGCAAACTGTATTGCGGCTCTGCTCTAGCGTAATTGCGTGTTCCTGCTTCCACACACAACGCGACAACGTCGCGTGTTTCCACACATCTATGCATCACCTCACACTATGACCATACGTCAATATAACCATGCACTACCACATACGTAAAATTGGTCTCTTTTTTCACGCTGAAACAGAGTACTTCCTGGATGTTAAACAGTGATATTTTTGGTCTGCCCCTACAATAGCTTAAATTAGGCCTACTTTAAGTCATAATAAGTTAAATATCTCAGTATAAAACGTAGGAATCTCTAAAACATTTAGTAGGGAAAACGTACCACCTTAAAGATCTTTATTCTCAAAAAAACATGACTGTCACTAACATGAGAACTTAACTAATGGAGGCCATACACGCTAGGTTCTGTCTGCATGATGATTATACACTCACATGCATAACCTAACATAACATGCATAAACTGACACTTTAATTTGGTATCAAACTTAATTTAACACTTTAATTTGGTTCAAATGTTATTCACTTACCAAAGACTTCATGCCTGCTGAGTCAATCTAACCATGTCCGTCCACAGGTCCGTATCCAAGCCCAAACCCGTCTCTACTGGTTGCTGAGCCACTACCCCTATTCATACCGTGTATTGGTCCCGAAACTATCCGAACTGCTTGCAACTGGCGGCGAAGGCGAGGAATGGCACGCGAGGCATAAAGGTAATATTAACCATATAAATATTATAAGCTAAATTTCGCAAGGTGTCGTACAATTCATAAAACAATAAAGCGCGCTTCGGTTATTGACAAACAAGGACAAAATATAGTTCAAATGAAATGCTTCTCCTTGACTCTTTAAATCGGCGCAAATCGACTTCTTTTATTCTCCTCAAAATTGCAAAATGATGACAATAATATTTTAAACCCAACCGCCAGCTTGACACTAACTTTTCTTGGGATAGTTATTGCATAGCCCCCAGACATATAAAACAAGGTGCTACTATTTGCGACAAGATCCTTAAATTCCTTAGTGGCCTACACACACGCGAGAAGGTAGGATTACCCTATTTTGCCTTGAGTTTACAAGGCTATGACAATGAACTGCTGAGACTTTGGCTGCTGGTACTTGTTTGTTCGATTTGCGAAACTATTCTTATAGGTGCACTCTGCATACTACTGGGACCGAGATCAGGACCATTAATCGCTAAACAAGATTGGGAATCTGCTAGGAAACTGTGGCCGGACATTCTTAAAGCCCCGCTGAGTGAAAAACAGAGTATACATCGGTAAGATATCCTACTATTATAAAAAACTGCAATAGGTGCAGAGGCTGGCCATAGCTATGGGCTTAGCTAGCCATAGCTATCCCTTTACGTCCGCCCCCTGACTGGGGCGGTTTACTTTGTTAAATTTGTATATGTATTTTATTATACTATTTGTGTTTATAAATAAATTAGGAAGTTTGTGAGTGAGTTAGTTAAAGAGGGAGTTAGCAGTTACTTTGATTCACCCAAAATTTATGGAAATTCAAAATGTAGCAAGACTATTATTGGCTGCGGTCCCTTTGGTAAATAAAATAATGTTGTTGACACATTTAAACAATCTGTAAACTTTTTTTTCAGCTTAGAACAAGCGTTAGCCGATACGCTTCACCGCCATTTCCCAACGGTAAACACTCGTCTAACCATCCCCGAATCTGCGGTACAAAGGGCCAAATACTTTATAACTGAAGCTCATATGAAGGACGAAAATTTTACGTCTCTTTTACACAACTCTGTGCAAAGTGAGAAGGAGCATTCGGATAAAGTTGAGAACACTTATAGAGAGCTTTTGGAAAATTTGGTTGAAATTGCCGAGACGCCTAATATGTAAGTGTTTTAAATCTACACCTAAATTATAAAGACGTTTTTATTATGTTTTGTATGTAACGAATAGGCTCGGACACTACTGGACCGATTTTGATGAAACTTGGTATGAGGATACATTGATTCATTGGGAATAACATGGGCTACTTTTTATCCCAATATTCCCACAGGATCGGGAGTTACGCGGGTGAAACCGTGGAGCGCTGCTATTGTAAATAACTAGCAATATTGAGACCTGCACACTACATAGTCTACTTTTTATCCTGAGCACATACTGTGTGAATGCGACGTCTTAGCAGCGAAGCGTATGAGCCTCCTTGGGAATGCGTATCCCAAACCGGAGGACTATAGGGTTTCTTTCTCTCAGTGGGATCACCGCGTTAATCGACCACTTCTTTAAAGAGTAAGAAACATTAATGTAGGGGTAAACACAAAAGATCCCATTGGGTCGAAGTGTTGCTGGCTATTTGTCAGCCCCCAATATATAAGATAAGATAAGATCCTGAAATTCCTAGACACGGAGACTTTAAGTGAATCAGGGCATAGTTTATTCTAAACATTACTTTTTCTCACAGTCAATGGCGTCGCCTCGAGCTATCAATGCAGATGCTAACCTTCTGTCCGTCTCTTCAAACAAAGTACCCTCCAAACGCAATGAAATTAGCTTTGAAGTCGCTTCTACACGAAGACATCGTGGTCAGACGGACAGCGCTTAGACTCACGCATTATATGCTGAGACAGAGTAAGAGGGAGTTGAAGAAGATCGATGTCGATCCCTATGAAATGGCTGGTGTTAAGAAACGGAAACAACACATTCCAGGTTTGATATTTTCTTAGATGGTCACCGCTTTGGTGTATGCTGTGTGAAAAATCTTTCCATATGAAATATATTTCCTAAGTCTAAGTGTGGGTGTCGTGGAGTTAGTGTGCGTGTGCCGACGAAATTCACGACGACGGAAGACTTTTGTTATTATAGCGCATAGTGATCACTTTTTTCTGAATTTTGTGGTATTGAATTAGTTCTGCTTCCTACTCCTGTGAATTGACTTATGTTTATTGGATTTCTAATAGTAAGGTACCGGCGACAAAGAATTGCCACCTTAATTGGAAACAAAAAAATAAAATAAATTAAATTTTATTTCAGAATTAAATTCCATAAGTAGGTACATATTAAATAAAATAATACAAATTAAATTAAATCACATAAATAAAATTACATAAAACACTTAAAAATAATAAATCAATAAAATAAAATAAGGATTAAAAAATAACGAAATATTTCGGAAACGAAATATTTCGTAAAAATAGGGAAACTTATTTCATCCCTATATACAGGGTGAATTTTTTATGTGGGCCTTCAGGGCTATATCCTAAACCATAAGAGATAGCGAAAAATACTGAAAGGAGTTGCGTGCCCGATTTTGACAAAAACTAAAACTGCATCATTAGGCTTTTGAAAAAGTCATTACCCTGTGTCGTGTGTGTTGCTAATAGTGATCAATTCCTGGAAACAAACATAGTCTGGCAAATTAAAGAAAGCTCATTTTAGTAATCTTCTGTAATTTTCATACAACCATCCCTAAAAAAAATGCAGTGACCTCCTCACTGCCAGTGACCAGTGACGTAACAAACTGCTGCACTAAAAATATGAACTGTTTTTACAAATAATATGTAAAGAACTTCATTTAGAACTTATTTTATAATATTTAGAATAATATCACTTGTCCTCTATGTCTCACACACTATTGTTTTGCCAGAGACAGAAAGGTGAAAATTTCAGAAAACTACAAAATTCAGCCATTTCCTTTGTTTTGCCATACTATGTTTGTTTCCAGGAATTGATCTCTATCAGCAACACTATCTATTGATATAAAAAAATAGAATGATTATTTTTTTGAAAAATCAACAGGTTTGATTCCCGGCTAGGGTACTGACTTTTTCAAAAATCTAATGATGCAGTTTTAGTTTTTATCAAAATCGGGCACGCAACTCCTTTCAGCATTTTTCGCTATCTCTCATAGTTTAAGCCCTGAAGGCCCACATAAAAAATTCACCCTGTATATAAAATTCTCGTGTCGCGGTGTTAGTTACTTATGTCCACCTAAACGGCTGAACCGATTTGTATGAATTTTTTGTGTATATTCGACATTCGTTAGGTCTGAAAATCGAACAACATTATTTCTTTTTTTTATATGGCAAAACAACGTTTGCCGGGGCAGCTAGTCACTACATAGTATAAAACAAAGTCGCTTTCTCTGTCCCTATATCCCTATGTATGCTTAAATCTTTAAAACTACGCAACGGATTTTGATGCGGTTTTTTTTAATAGATAGAGTGATTCAAGAGGAAGGTTTATATGTATAAACATGCATAATATAGCCGTAAGAAGCCGGGACGGGTCGCTAGTATAAAATAAAGTCACTTCGCCGTCCCTATGTCCCTTTGTATGCTTAGATCTTAAACACTACGCAACGGATTTTGATGCGGTTTTTTTAATAGATAGAGTGATTCAAGAGGAAGGTTTATATGTATAATACATCCACAATATAGCCGTGCGAAGCCGGGACGGGTCGCTAGTAATTGTATAAAGTAGTTTAAAATAGTTTTAGCTTAGGGTGACAAAAGAGCAGATAAGTATCGTCATCCAACGACGTATTGCAGCCAGCCTTTTGGGCACACTTCTTATTTATATTAAATGTAAGTAGGTAAGTTACTTAGTTAATTTTGGTTATTATTATTTAACCGCATCAAAATCCGTTTCGTAGTTTTAAAGATCTAAGCTTACATAGGGACAGACAGCGGAAAGCGGCTTTGTTTTATACTATGTAGTGATTGTTATGAACAATATTTTATTCCTTAATTATTATCAGAATGAAATAGTATTTTTTTTTACATGTTTAAGGTACATTTGATACATGTTTATCTGTTCATAGGATATCGTAAAGACATTGAATGGGCGATCTGGTCTGAAGACAAAGTGCCGATAACTGATGAAGATTGGGAGAAACCTATACTAAGGAACTCTATCTACGGTTTCTATGCCTGGCCCGAGAAACTTACGGTAAGTTATAATATTTCAAACATCCTAGATACTTAATATTATTAACTACTAGCAGCGCCCCGCGGTTTCACCCGCGTAAATGCGATCTACTTTGAGGGTATTTTTGCAATCGAAATTAAATCGTTACGCATTCGGAATGAAATTTGCAATGTTATTTGAACACTGTAATTTGCACATTGGCCTTAGATCCTAAATTCAACCTGTATCTATATTTGTTTATATTTTTCAGATGGCAGCGCCACCGAGCCAGCAAATATTCACATCGGAACTGAGCCCCGATGAAATGACGGAGGCCGAAAGATTCATTCATGATTTTTTCGCTGACGAAGCCAATATTGACAAACTGGTCGCTTTCATGACAGTTGAGGATAAGAAAGGAAAGGACAAGTTCAATGGACTTAGATTTTGTATGTTTAAGGTGAGTTTATTAAATAAATTTCAATGCATAAATTATGGCATAAACGCTGGCTCAGCGACCCGAAGTAGATCTTGGTCTCCGACACCAAAAGCCGCCATTGCACCCTATTCTGCGCCACTTGTTGCCATTCGGCTGCATGAAGGGCTTGCAGGTCTTGTTGGACTTGGTCTATCCAGCAATACCTAGGTCTGCCAACGGGCGTCTTCCCTGAGGTCGTCCTAGAGATGCTCTTTTGACCGCTCGGTCCTCCTCCATTTTCTCGACGTGGCCAAGCTAGCGAAGTCGGGCCGATTTGGTCTCGTCGATATTAGGCTCAGCTACAAGCCAACAATACCAACAACACCCTCCTTACAATACCTTTCTTAAATTGGTCAAATAAATCTATACTAATATTATAAAAAGAAGAAAGATTTGATTGTTTGTTTACATTTAATTGGCTCCGAAACTACTGGATCGATTTTGCTTAAACTTGGTATGAGGATACATTGATTCATTGAGTGTTATAGGCTCCTTTTTATCCCGATATTCCCACGGGATCGGGAGCTACGCAGGTAAAACCTCGGAGCGCTGATAGTTTAATATAAACAAATTGACTTTTATGGTAATCTTTTACACTTGTCCTCAAGATGCTGGGAGACTGACTCGCTGGGCTGAGATACTGCCAGCTTTTGACTCTTTAACCATTTTTAGGGTTGAGTACCTCAAAAGGTAAAAAAGGAACCCTTTTAAGATCACTCACTTATACGTCTATCTGTTCATGTGTCACCACCAATCTCTCATAACATTAAATCATTTTCTCTACCATTACAGCTACTTTTCTCCGAATATGGCGAACGAGTTGGCAATAAATTGTTAACGGCAGCGTTGAGCGGCGCGTCCGGGACCACGGAGGCGGCGCAACGGTTCGCGTCCGAGGTCGCCGCCGCTGCTGTACGCGCTCCGAGATACTGGCCCAAACATCGTGCTGTGGCGCTACATAAACGTGCATTGGAGATTATTACTGCAGGTAAATATGACTTATATGGTGCTGAAGGTTTACAAAAATTTTGGTCTCGGCTATACTTTCTTTTTTACCAAAGATTGGCTATTTATGCTGCCAAACGCAACGCCATTTGTTCGCTATGCCAGAAATACCCGTCGCCTACAACTTACATTTTTTTTGTTTTTTCAAAAGTGCTGTGATGGAATTGTAGGTGAGATCTCCACCGATATTTTGGGGTAATTGGGACAAAAATTCCTTGTCACTTCAAAGTTATATTACTTTTAATTCTTAATTTTAGGATAGTTAAAATACTACAGGGAATTTTGAGCTTAAAGTCACCAAAATGTCGGTAAAGATCTCACCTACAATTCCATCTCAACACTTTTGAGAAAAACAAAACACATTTGTAACAATCAACAATTTTCACCATTTGCTTGCGTCGTTCGGCCAACTTCAGATGAGTTAGTGGCTCGTTAGACTCAAAATCTTAGTAAATAATGAAATGTGACCTTTCCCTCAGGTCTAACAACAGTAACTCCAGAAACCCTGGAAGACTGGGGCACCTGCCTCGCTACTGGAGTCGAGAAGATAGACCCGTTAAGGGGAGGCGAGTTGTTAGAAGGGATCGTATCATTGTGTGTGCCGCCACCTACTAAAGAAGATGCGGACTTGGATCAGAACACCTCTTTCGTTATCTGCGCTAGATTGTATGCCTTGCAGGTAAAGTATTCTTAGTTCAAAAACCCCATCCCCGTTATTCCAAAACAAGGTTTAAGGATAGTCCGAAATGTGAATTTAAACCTTAGATTTAGATACAGATTTACTCGTGAACTATAGTCTAAACACTATCCCTATGTAATCTATAGGGACAGTGCTTAGACTATAGTTTCTAATAGATTAAATAGGGATAATGTTTAGACTATAATTCACGAGTAAATCTGTGTCTAAATCTAAGGTTTAAATCCACATCTCGGAAACCTCGTTTTGGAATAAGGGGGCATGAGTTTCTTGTGCCTTCTTCTCATTGGTGGGCGCGTTCGGAAGGGACACATCCTAAGTTACGCCCGTATTAACAAGTTGCTTTTGGATAAGTGAACGCACAGCGCTAATAGCGGCTCTCTGATTGATCAATTTTGTGCTGCTCTCTTTTCATTTTATATTATTTACGACTCTATGCGCTCGCGCACACTACACAATATTATAAGGTTGATTGTGAATACGTGTGTTCATTTTTTAAGACGCTTCAAAGTTATGCATATAAAATGCATTGTATAATTCCAATTGATTTTAAAAAAATATATATATTTGATTTTACACGTGTGTTACTAATCTGCCAAATACTTGTACTTAACCATTTTTAGGGTTCCGTACCCAAAGGGTAAAAATGGAACCCTATTACTAAGACTCTTCACTGTCTGTCTATCTGTCGGTCCGTCTATCTGTCACCAGGCTGTATCTCGTGAACTGTGATATTGTGCAGGACAGAAAAGATATCAATTTAAAATTCGCGCCAAAAACACAAAAAATATGCTGTTAGACAGAAAAATGACAATCGACAGTGACACTGACAGATTAGCCATCGATAATACCACCGCTGCGTAGTTGTCTCTATTCTCCACCAGATGGCAACACTGACTTTGATGGCAACGAAAGTTCGACGTCCAGAACATTTATTATCTATGGAATTTTGTTAAATATTTTCGCGGATTTTCTGGAAAGTTGTAGAAACTTTTAAAAATAATATAAAAGCGGGACGTCGAGCCTTCGTTGCCAGTCTTAAGAGAATCGATCAAGTGCGAACATTACAGTCCACAAGTATAGTAGTGCGTTAAAGTTACCTAAATAAATAGTTTTTGAAAATAGTTTGTAAATCTTTGATAACACCAGCCCCATACACCGTCGTGTATAGATAGCAAGTGAGTTGAAATTTTAACAGATTATGTATTTCTGTTGCCGCTATAACAAACGTAGCCAACGTACGACAAGCAAGTGTCCTGAAAAGTGAGAATTAATAAGTCGCTAGCATTTTATAAAAAACTAGCTTTAGCCCGCGACTTCGTAGTTGTACCATCTTCGTCTTCTATGCGGACATAGAAGACGAAGATGGTACTAATAGGTTTTTTAGGATTTTGTTTTTATTGACTCAAATGTTATTTAACTTCCGGAAAATCCTTTCTTATCGGATGCCTACGTCATACAAGGAACACACTCTCCAAGTTTCAGGTCTCTACGGTCAGCGGTTTAGGCTATGCGTTGATCCGTCAGTCAGGCAGTCAGTCATTCAGGATGTAGGATGTAGATTATATTATCACTACATAGTATAAAACAAAGTCGCTTTCTCTGTCCCTATATCCCTTTGTATGCTTAGATCTTTAAAACTACGCAACGGATTTTGATGCGGTTTTTCATAATAGAGTGATTCAAGAAGAAGGTTTATATGTATAATACATGCATAATACAGCCGTGCGAAGCCGGGGCGGGTCGCTAGTTTAATAATAAAAGTTTACTTATTTATTTACAGGGTGCACTCGGTTCTTTGAAATGGCGGTCGGCGAGATTAGCCAAATTGATATTAGAAAGATTAGAAGCGGCCAACTTTATTCAACATCCATATCAGATCGTACGAGAATCTGTTGGAAGGTAATCGCTTTTCAACTAATTATGCTATTTATTGAATTATGTTTTTACGCTTATTACGCGTAACTCCCGATCCCGTGGGAATATCGAGATAAAAAGTAGCCTATAACACTCCCAATTAATCAATGTACCAATGTACAAAATACCAAGTTTTATCAAAATCGGTCGAGTGGCCTATTCGAGGAGGCTCACAGCTAAACGACGCTCTCTGATCGTTTACGGTCGTGCGGGTTAAGCGACGCCTGGCGCAGTCATTACTTCGATGGGTGGCCAATTAGTAGTGTGGCAAAAATGTGTTATCGTGAGCCCCTCCGTGCTTCGGAAGGCACGTTAAGCCGTTGGTCCCGGTTGCTGCCTCTAGTAGCAGTCGTTAGGTCAAGTTAGAGGCCTTAAGGCGATCTGAAAACTCTTACAATAGGTTAGCCATACCACTATACGAGAAGAAGAAGGAGCCTATTCAATGCAAACAAACAATAAAATCTTTATAATATTAGTATAGATTAACATAATGTGAACATCGTTTAATGCCCTCATTTTTAAGGTTACCGTACCTCAAAAGGTAAAAAAGGAACCCTTTTAGGATCACTTTCTTGTCCGTCTGTCTGTCTGTTTTTAAAGGCGGTTATTAATTTCATATTGCTTCTGCTTCTCGTATAGTGGTGTGGCTCACCTATTGTTAGAGTTTTCAGATCGCCTTAAGGCCTCTTACTTGACCTAACGACTGCTACTAGAGGTAGCAACCGGGACTAATGGCTTAACGTGCCTTCCGAAGCACGGAGGGGCTCACGAAAACACATTTTTTCCACACTACTAATTGGCCACCCATCGAAGTAGTGACCACGCCAGGCGTCGCTTAACCCGCATGACCGTAAACGATCAGCGAGCGTCGCTTAGCTGTGAGCCTACTATTAATATTTAATATTCTTATTCCAGCCTATTAATGACAATATTCGACTCGGAATTGGTATTCCCCGGAGGCGAGTTGGGCGGCGCGCCGTGTTTATCTCAGTTCCTAGATACAGTACTGCCTAGGCTTGCGGCCTTGTATGACGAAAACGGAGATTTAGGTAAACATTTTGAATTATAGCTATTTCTTTAAATTTGTCATACCATGTTTGTTTCCAGGAATTAATCTCTATCAGCAACACTATCGATTGGTATAAAAATAATGAAAGAATGATGAATAATGAATGTTGATTATTTTTTTGCAAAATCAACAGGTTCTATTCCTGGCTAGGGTAATGAGCTTTTCAAAAATCTAATGATGCAGTTTTTGTTTTTGTCAAAATCGGGCACGCAACGCCTTTCAGCATTTTTCGCTATCTCTCATTTTTTTATTATTAAGAGCCTACACTGTCCCACTGCAGGGCAAAGGGCTCTCTACCTTTCTTCCATTGATCACGATCGGTCGCCATTGCACACCAATCATTCCTATAGGAGCCAAAATCATCTCGCCATCGTCGCGTGGTCGTATCCCTATGGGGGACCATTCTGTTGTTATTTTAGCCCAACGTTATCTCATAGTATCTCTCATAGTTTAATATATAATCCTGAAGGCCCATAAAAAAAACATCCTGTATAACTTTGTATTAATGTCCAGAAAGGCAATTCTCGTAAATAAAATTGTTACAATTACCACATCATCGTTGTTTTAATTTTCTGTAACTTGTGTGTGCAATAAAGCGTTCTATCTATCTATCTATCATTCCAATTACATTTCGATTACAAAAAAAATCAAACAAATTGGACAAACGCATAAACGATTATTTGTAATTAAATGTATTACATACATATAAACCTTCCTCTTGAATCACTCTCCGTTGCGTAGTTTTAAAGATTTAAGCATACAAAGGGATATATGGACAGAGAAAGCGACTTTGTTTTATACTATGTAGTGATCTTTTTTTTTTCCTTTAACAGTAATAAAACCGGCAACATCGATGAGCCTCGAAGGTGCGTCTCGTTCGGAACCGCGTCCTGCGCTCGAGGACCGCGTGAGTCCACTCGTAGGACAAGTGGGCATCGCTGTTGACGTCGCGAGGCTTGATGACGATGGACCACAAGCTGACGATACCCCGCAGGTTCATTATTAAAATAAAATAAATAAATATTGCAGGACATTCTACACATCGCCATCTAGCCCCAAGCTAAGTAACTAGACTTGTGTTATGGGTGCTAGACAACTGATGTACTACTTATATAAGTACTTTTTTTTTGTAAATATAATACAACTACTACTACTTATACTACATTGCTACATTATTACTTTTGCAGTCTGCATTTTTGACGTGATAACGTCTAGTAAATTGGTGGAACACCTGCATTCACACAAAAGTGTCACGGTAATATTGTGTGACGTCATGCGTCATGGTAATATGACCAGACGCGTCATGGTAACTTAGGAAACAGAGTATTTAATAATAATATAGCTTATCTGGGCTTGTGTTATGTAACGAGGGACGACTATATGTGACGAATAGAAGACTTATATAAAGGAAAAAAAAAGGAATAACAAATAAACTCAATTGTTCATCGTTTTCTTATGACGTTATCACGTAAAATTATCGTCCGTAAACCATTTTTTATTTATTAAAACTAATAAGTATAAAAAATATTCAAAACACCAAAAATCACTAAAACTAGACGTTAAAAACTCAAAAACTATAATAGTTGAGATAGATAGGTTACTTTATTTGTATAACAAAGGAAGAAACATAGAACACGATATACACAAAGTAGGTAATAGCTAGAAAGTATAGGTTGCACAAATGGGTCTTTTCGCTGAAAGCTATTTCTCTCAGGCAACCTTTGGAAAAGAACTGATTTCACTTTTATGGTAGGTGGTGAATTTGGGTGTATGGGATATTTGTATTTCAGCTACATAATAAATCATAAGTTTGAAAAAAATTTTTTGGTAAAATGTTTTTTTAGTTATATGAGGTCGATATGGGGCAGTTTAAGCCGTTCGTCGGGATTTACATGCCTCTTGAGCAGAGTAAAGAGAACTATAAATTAATTTGTAATAACATCAAACTATGTATCTTTATTCGCAAATAAATGATTGATTGATCGTCTCTCCGAACTTGGTAACAATGTTTGAATGATCGTTAGTTCTTAAGACTATTTAAAGTGAACCCATGCACTGTACATGATTCTATATGAATATATAAAATAATTATTTTGATTTGATTTTTGTCAGGTGAACGAAGGCGAGTCGTCCGATGGCGAGAGCGTCCCACGCATGTCCGGCGCGACCGGCGTCGACAAGCGACTGTCGGCGCAACTAGACGCCGCGCTGAGACTCGCAGGAGACGCGCCTCCTCCCGCGCCGCAAGATCACGCTAGGGCTAGCAACTTGCTCACCACTGGTATATATCAATTGTTTTGCTTTACTGAGCTAAGATTTAGTGATCTGATGTTTTTCTATGTTGTTTTCATCCTATTTATACATATAAAATGCTTTGTCCTGACTGACTGACGGATCAACGCACAACCGCTGATCGTAGATACCTGAAACTTGTAGGGTCAGTTCTTTATATGACGTAGGCA
Source organism: Idaea aversata (assembly GCA_907269075.1). Taxonomy (NCBI): domain Eukaryota; kingdom Metazoa; phylum Arthropoda; class Insecta; order Lepidoptera; family Geometridae; genus Idaea; species Idaea aversata. Next base: position 7,833,672 of record OU026100.1, read on the forward strand.
TCCGATAAGAAAGAATTTTCTAAAATTCTATCCCTTAGGGGGTGAAAAAGGAGGGCAAAGTTTGTATGGGACAACGTAATTCCTTGGTCTAATCTTCGCGGGTAACGGCTAGTCTTTTAAAAAATTGTTTCACATCACTTTTTATTATGTGTTTGTATGAACAGTAAACATTTATCGTTTGTGTTAGTTCTCCGCGCGTGCATGGGTATCACGGTGCGCAGTGTGAGCGGGACAGTGGACGCGCAGTACGCGGTGGTACGGGAAGCGTTCGCGGCGGCGGGTCGCGGCGCGGCCACAGGGGACGAGTTGCCGCGCGCTGCTGCCGGTCTACTCGCTGCGCTCGCTTTGCAACACCATCCGCCTGAGGCATTCGATACAGCGCTCACGGCGCTACAACAACGAGCCACAGGTATCATAAGACTAACACCAGACACTTTACCCTCGAACATATTTCAAACGTTTGATAATTAACTATACTAATATTATAAAGAGGAAATATTTTATTGTTTGTTTGTTTGCATTGAATAGGCTCCAACACTATTGAAATGATTTTGATGAAACTTGAGGATATATTGATAATTACATAAGTTTACAAATATATTTATTAGAACTCATTTTACATAATAAACTAAGCACTAAATATTAATGAGAACAAAAATAACACATATGCCTGAACTAGGTAATCCTGTATCTCAGGCCAAAAAGGACTTACATCACTACATAGTATAAAATAAAGTCACTTTTCGCCGTCCCTATGTCCCTTTGTATGCTTAGATCTTTAAAACTACGCAACGGATTTTGATGCGGTTTTTTTAATAGATAGAGTGATTAAAGAGGAAGGTTTATATGTATAATACATGCATAATATAGCCATGCGAAGCCGGAGCGGGTCGCTAGTTAACTTATAAAATAATCTGGGAGTAACATAGGCTACTTTTTAGCCCAATATTCCCAAGGGATCGGGACTTACGCGGGTGAAATTGCGAAGTAACGCTAGTTTGAAATAAATTAATGATACGACATTATTGTTACTAAAGAGCATAAAATATAACACCTATTCAATGGTGACGGTTGGTGACAATTCAGAGACGTCTGTTGCGTGTTACACTTCTTGTAATTAATCCGCACTTGGCCTGCCAAGCGCTTTTATGGTATTTATGGATAGCATAAATATCGCAAACAGAAGTAGGGCCACATAAGGTGTGACTTTTTTTTAATATCTCATTCACTATCCAACATTTTAACTACTAGCTTCTTGATTTTAAAACTTCATGTCCTGTTTTTTCCAACAGATCGTTCATGGTGGGCTCGACTAGCGTGCTTAGACTTCGCTCAGCCGTTGTTGTTCTATGGCCTACCGTACCTCTGCGCTGATCCCGAGAAGGCGATCCGGGCGGAGCAATTAGCACTCATTCTCATGCGGGATCCTAGGCTTGAGGTAGGTACCTCATTAAATTGATTAATTTGTTTTTTTAGTCTATTACTCTATTAAATTGTTTTTTAGGGAGAATTGAACTCGCTTACCTTGTGGATGTGATAACCACGCTACGCGGCCAAGTAACACTACAGACCAAATTAAGATATCCATTTTTACTCTTTGTTAAATGGAATTTCCTGGAATATTATGTATTGTTTTTTTTTTCGTACTTAATTTGTTTGTGGAAGTTAATATGAATATGTTTCATTTTATAGGTTCGACAATCAGCCGGCAAGCTACTAACTGGCCTGATGCACTGTCGCGCATTGCTCGACGAAGAAAAGACATTGAAATTGCTCACGCGAAGCTGTCGCTCCAAAAACTTAGTTGAAAGACACTTTGGCGTTTTAGGTTTATGTTCGTACTTAGCTTCGAGGCCCTACAGCCTGGGCCCGAAGATAGGGAATGTTCTAGCGGAGTTAGCGAGGCACACGAGCGCTCCAGACCCTATTCCGGCCACTATAACCAGTTTCTTAGCAGAATTCAAACGCACACATCAAGATGATTGGCCAAAACACAGAGACCAACTCACTGAAGAGGAACTCGATCTTATAGCCGACCTAACATCACCACCTTCCTATTGTGCATAAGATGTTATTGACTGTAGTAAAATTCTACTTAGTACCATTTGAATTAGCTGCTTACTTGGATGTTCTATGTAGGTAATGCAGTAATAACATAATATCTTTGAAATACATGAAACAATATTTTTTCCTTTCAAATGTACGAAAAGTGGTTGTGATGACTATAGAGTACAGCAAAGTCTAATTCATATTCAACTCTAATAAATTGATTCTATATAAAATAATGCATAATAAGATAGCTTTGAAAATATTATACCTACATAATTTTTCTATTGACGTGGCCATAGCCTGAAATAAATTAATTTTATATTTACTTATGGTGGTGGTTTTCGACACCATGGTGAAGGATTTTCTTCATAATGTGCAAGGTTTATGGTCATTCATTCATTCATAGTGTTGATATATTAATGAGACATAGAAGCATTAAGTTTGTTATTATTATATTTTGTATTTTCTGTTGATAAAATTGTTTTTTAATTGTGATCAAAACAGACTGCAGTGTTAGTAAAAGAATATATTTTCTGAGTTATTTTTTTTCATATTTACTGTTTTCCTTGAAAGATCTGTTATGTATGGGGAAAGTAGTTGTTTGTAAATATATGCTATGTAATATATTGTAATCGTTTATCCTAGGTTCTTTTAATAAATTAAAAAATAAACCTGCAAGATTTTTTTTATTTTCCAGCCAACATTGAATGCAAAAGTTGGTCACTACAACTCAGCTGAAGCTTTGGACCACAAAAGGGAAATTCTATAGAATGAAAACAAATGTTTATAAGTTACTATTGGCTTATTTATTTTTCCAGTTCATCACCAATACTTAATTCAAGAACAATGAATTTTTTAATGAAATTCTGAGTCTTACAAAATAATTTGATAAATTAACCTAAGAAACCACTCCTGCACTACCTTCGCTCGTCAACATCTGCAACAAAAAATAGGCAACTGATATAACTTTAAATCGACATTAGGGCTTCTTTAATCTGGACTACCGCTTATACTGTTATTGCTGTAATCCTGAGGGGCAATGGAGTTGGCGGTGACAGGAGTTGCATTTATGTGTGTATTGGTTAATTAGTGTACTCGCTAACATCATAGCGCCGCTGCCATACTCCATGTGTTTTATTGTAGTACAGATGTCTCGATAATCCACTAAGGGCCTTGTTTTTGCCCATCCAGATTACCGAAGCCTTTGTTTATGCGGTTTAGAAGACAGCTTTCATGTACCAACAAATTGTTATATCTTTGCAAGTCAACCAACCAACTAATATAAAAATATGAAAATTTCTCACAAAACTACTTAAACTGTATTTCAATTGATGAGGAGAATTTAAAAAGCTGAACCTCTGAAATAACAAATTTACTACTTTTCTAACCACAAATTTACTATTATCCTGATATTCCCAGATTAACCACTAGAGCTGGTAAATGAATTGAAAATTAACAAGATATCATAGTCGGAGACAAAACCAAGTGTTTTGTGATATATAGACTATGATATCTTTGTGAGTTAATACTTACTTTTACCATCACAGGCAACAATTTTAACTTTATCTACTTTGGCCACCTCCTGTACTTCTCTGAACTCTACATCATTCAACATGAAGGTCCAAACATTATCACAGAATCTGAAAATAGAAGGCACAAATCAGGATCACAAACATTTAAATTACAAACAGCAGAGTAAGCTGTGACCAAATAATCTTTCCAGAATCTGGTTTTCTTACCTGTAAGTATTCAATTTGCCTGCTTTAAAGGTGAGACGTGACTTGACTCGATTTGATAGGGCTGTGTTGATAGATTTATCAAATTGTAGCAACACTTTCACAGCTAGCGCTGGAGTGATCTGACCATACTGTTGACAAGAATACAAAATAATATAGAAAATAAATGACTACCTACTGAATAAGCTACGCAGTTGAAACAGGGATCTATGAAACCGAACATAGTTGCAACTAGTATGTAAGCAAATTCAATATTTTATTGGGAATTTCTGCAGGTGGAACCCAGGGGAGTAGTTAGGTAAACATACCTGTATCAATTCGTCGAGGCTTTCCTGGAGTGTATTGCCGATTGTAGTGTTTCTGTACAGTTGATACGACATTTTCTTGAACAAAATAATTTGTACACAACCACAGCAATTGAGAGACAGCCTATTGTAGCAGCCAAGCCGAGATTTGAGAAAATAAGAAAGAATTTTATTCTCAATTCTGGCTGGCTGGCTGGCTGCTTTATTTTTTTTTTATTTTGCTGTCAGTGTCACTGTCAGGTCAATATCAGTCAGTCTTGCCAGATTTAAAAATAGATCTCTTCACAAAATATTACCATTGTTAGAACCCTGACATGATATTTCACGTTTCTAAAACGTTTGTGACGAAAAGGCTCCGAAACTACTGGACCGATTTTGATGTTTGGTAAGTAATAGGATACATTGATTGATTGGGAGTAATTATAGAAATCACAAGTTCGTCCCTAGTGATTATATCCTCTTTGAAGTATAGTCATTGATCTGTAAAAAGTACTAGGCAATCAGAAGGTAGGTAGTAAAAGTTATAAATCACACCTAAAACATTATCGCTCTCTTTCTTCATTTTTTCTCCTGACAAAGTAGATAAAATGTATGTGATGGCAATGAAGGTATAAAGTAGCCATTGGTTTGTAAAAAGTACTAGGCAATCAGAACTTAGTAGAAGTTATAAATCATACCTAATTATTACATTATCTCTCTCTTTCTTTTATTGATGTTCGTTCACATTAGATAGGTATCAGATAGTCTTTTGTTGGATACCTTCTACTGAGTTCTGATAGCCTAGTACATACGGACCAAATACTATCAAACAATTTACACAGTCACGGAAAAGTGGGGGTGGTTTGTACGGGCTTGCTCATATACGAAGCAGTAGGTATACCTCCTATAGAGTTCTTACAGCCAAGTACAAACATTCTATTAAATATCATCTTTGAAGTAGGTATAGTCATTGATCTGTAAAAAGTACTAGGCAATCAGAAGGTAGTAGAAGATATAAACCACACCTAAAACATTATCGCTCTCTTTCTTCATTTTTTTCTCCTGACAAAGTAGATATTTATGTGATGGCAATGAAGGTATGAAGTAGCCATTGGTTTGTTAAAAGTACCTACCTACTAGGCAATCAGAACTTTGTAGAAGGTATAAATCATACTTACTTATTACATTATCTCTCTCTTTCTTTTATTAATGTTCGTTCACATTACATAGGTACCTATCAGATAGTTTTTTTGTTGGATACCTTCTACTGAGTTATGATAGCCTAGTACTTACGAACCAAATACTTCCACCTCTTTCCGTTACTGTTTCAATTGTATGATAGTAATTAGATAGATAGAGATAGATAGATAAACTTTTTATTTACCACATTAAACCTTAATTCTAACATACATTCTGCAATTATTGGTCTGTAAGTAGACCAATAATTTATGATAGTAATTATTGGTCTGTAAGTACTAGTCTATCAGAACTCAGTAGAAGGTACCTATCTAATACCTATCATAAGTGAACGAACATCAATAAAAGAAAGAGAGAGATTAATTAATAAGTAGCTATGATTTATACCTTCTACTAAATTCTGATTGCCTAGTACTTTTTACAAACCAATGGCTACTTTATACAGAAGGAAAAGTGGTGTCGGATTCGTGATCGGTTGCAACTCAAATAATTTCTTTTTATTCTCAACATCTCTTCTATGTTGTAGAGAACACTTTTCGTGGTTCGTTGCAACAAGCCACTTAAAACCCAGTTATTTATACTTACAAACAATACGAAGGTTGTAAACATAACCCTAGGTTGGCACCTATAGCCCTTTGTAAAATATATTCCATGTTATCCACCCTGCACTCTTTCCATGTTCCAATGGAAAGGACATTTTATAACTTCCCGTTATCCCCATACCGGAATTACGTCAATGGGGATAACAGGAATAAATTTTAACTATTTTTATTGAGTTCAACTGTCCCCATTAGGTACACCGTCAATAGGAACAACGGGCAAAAAAAATTATGACTTCCCGTTGTCACCATAACATGGGGTACACCATTTAATCCCCTCTGAATGACTTGATGTAACTAGTATTGAAGAATTAAAGCTCCTAATAAGAGTAGCAGTCGTAGAAGAAACCTACTTGGTTTAATTCGTAGATTTAAATGTAAGTAAATAAAATACAAGAATTTCATAGATATATAGGTCTCATTTATTTAAAAAAATTGTGTCGTAAACTACTCCGCATTATTCTATCTTGTCTTCTTTCTTTGCACCAAGCGCAAACTGCAACCGCAAACCACGAATACATAAGTATGTCCTGAAAAAGAAAGAAAAATGTATAAGTCACAAATACAAATTATCAGCTAGCATACCACCAATAATGAGGAAATGGGACGACCCAGTTGGCACATTGGTTACCATGTCGGACTGCCTAACGCAGGGTTGCGGGTTCGATTCCCGCCTCAGACAATTATTTATGCTTAGATATTTGTCTGTGGTCTGGGTGTCTGTATGTATATTAAGTATAGGTATACTTATTTACAAAAAAGAAAAGTACTTATATAAGTAAGTAGTATATCCGTTGTCTCGCACCCATAACACAAATCTAGTTACTTAGCTTGGGGCTAGATTGCGATGTGTGGAATGTCCTGCAATATTTATTATTTACTAGCGACCTGCTCCGGTTTCGCACGGCTATATTATGCATGTTTTATACATATAGACCTTCCACTTGAATCATTCTATCTATTAAAAAAACCGCATCAAAATCCGTTGCGTAGTTTTAAAGATTTAAGCATACATGGGAATATAGGGACAGAGAAAGCGACTTTGTTTTATACTATGTAGTGATAGTGATTTATTATAATAATACTAGCTGCCCTCCGCGGTTTCACCCGCGTAACTTCCGATCCCGTGGGAATATCGGGATAAATTAAGATGTATGCTATCCTATCTCTCAAGTTGGATCGAACTGCACATGGTGTGCGAATTTTATTATAATCGGTTAAGTGGTTTAGGAGTCCATTGAGGACAAACATTGTGACACGAGATTTATATATATTAAGATTTAGGTAAGTTCAACTACGATGATTATTAGAAAAATATTTTATTGTTATCAATCGAACGGCATACCAAAGACATTCAATATTAATTTCACTACCTACTAACTGCTGCACCCCGCAATTTTGTAAGTGTTTATCACCATTTATACTTGCGACTCCCACAAATATTTCAACATTAAAATATAGTCAACGGTCCAGCCGTTCTCAAGTTATGTTGTGACCAAAAATAATAGCGATTCATTTTAATTTATAGGAATAATGCCATAGAAAGTCATTGGAAAACTCAGTTGGAAACTTCTTACTTTCTTAGTTTGATTTTAATGAAAGTGAAAGGTTTTATTAGTTAGTGGGTAATATTTATAATTTACCTTATTTGATTTTTAACAGCTTCTTTCTTTATCTTCGCCATATTTGTTTGTCTTCGTCTTCTTTCTTCGTCGTTGTCTTCCTTCTTCATATTCGCCTTCTTGTTTGTCTTCTTTCTTCATCTTCCCCTTCTTGTTTGTCTTCCTTCTTCATCTTTGCTTTATTTGTTTGTCTTCGTCTTCTTTCTTCGTCGGTCTTCCTTCTTTGTCTTCCTTCTTCATCTTCGCCTTCTTGTTTATCTTCTATCTTCGTCTTTGCCTTATTTGGTTGTCTTCGTCTTCTTTTATCGTATTTGCCTTCTTTCTTCATCTACGCCTTATTTTTTTGTTTTCGTCTTCTTTCTTTATCTTTTTCTTCCTTCTTCATCTTCGCCTTCTTTGCTTGTCTTCTTTCTTCAGCTTCACCTTCTTTGTTTGTTTTCTTGCTTCATACGAGTCTTCTTTCTTCTTTTGTTTTCTTCTTTCATTTTCGTTTTTCTTTCTACCATTTCATTCTGCATCTCCGCCTTTTTTATCAATCTTCGTGTTATTTTTTTATTCTTTTTTGTTAAAATGTTTCTACTTTATTTGTAACCTTTATACTTTGTAGTCTTCTTTATACATTTTCTTCAATATGTAGGTATTTATCTTCCTCTTTCGTTAATGTTTGTCCTCATTGTTCTGTCGATCTTATTTTATCTTCTCTATATTGTATTTTTGTCATACATATTTATTTATCATATTTCCTTTGTTTAAAAAATTAAAATCATTCATTATTACTTGTATCGTGGTTTGCGCTAATATTTTTTTATTTGATAAGAATAACCCTTAATATTTATATTGTTTCTTAATTGATCTTCGGGTGAAGATCAATTGGGATAGGTTCTTCATCCTTCATTTTCGCTGTCTTCTTTCTTCATACTTTTCTTCGCCACCGTCTTCATTCTTAATACTCCCTGAACTCTTCTTTTTACTTTATCGCGCCTGTGTCGAGGACCTCTTTCTTCGCTGCTAATGTCAAATTAGTCCTTTTTCGTCGGTTTCCAATTCCACTACGCCGTTTTTAATGGTCTATGTCATATTCTTTCTCATTATTTGTTGTTGTCTTCTTTCTTCCTATTATTCGTCGTCTCCTTTTTTTTCTTCGATATCTTATTTCATCTTCCTCTACTCCACCGTCTAGGGCGTTTACCTACAAAGGGAAGAAAAAATGTTTGAGACATAATAATTTTTAATCATTATATTTGCATAGACGGCAAAATATTTACAGTTAAATTAGTCAACTATGATATTTATAAGAAATAATTTTACTAGGAATAGTCAAATAGGGGTAACTGAGTAAGTCATTGTCAGGGAAGACATATTATTATCATTAAAATAATTTTCTGATCAGATTTTAATAAAAGATTGTAATAATTACCTTTTCCTTAACTATGTTAACTTCAATAGCGCCTAAAACGTTCTTCATCTTTCTTGCTGCCTTCTAGATCTTCGAGTCTTCTTATTTTATCGTTTTCGTTTTCTTTCTTGACCTAGTGTTTATTCTTCATCTCGCCTTCTTTCTTCGTGTTTGAATTATTTCTTTATCATCGCCTTCTTTCTTCGTATTTGAATTCTTTCTTTATCATCGTCTTCTTTCTTCGTCTTTGAATTCTTTATCATCGCCTTCTTTCTTTGTGTTTGAATTTTTCTTTATCATCGCCTTCTTTCTCTGTATTTGAATAAGTTCTTCATCTTCGTCTTCTTTCATAATCTTCATTATCTTTCTTCTCTTTGCGTCTTCTTTCTTCATCATTGTCTTCTTTATTCCTTATCGTTTACTTTCTTTATCTTGGTCTTCGTTCTTCATCTTCGTTTTCTTTCTATCTCATTTATTATTTACGTCTTTCTTGATCTGCGACTTCTTATTTCATCTTTGCCTCATTTCTTCATCGACAACTTTTTTTTTCTTTTTTTTGTCTTCTTGCTACATTATTTGCCTTCTTTCTTCATCGTTTTAATTTCTTATTGAATTTTATTACATTTCATTTAGCATCTTATTTCGCGCATGGTGGTCGGTATCTCCAATAAAAAAATTGAATGCTTTTGTAGTTGATTAGGTTGTAAGTAGGTAATATTAGAGTAGAAAAATAAAGTTGCCATTTAGATTGCATTCTCTCTCTTTTGTTGACCTTCGTCTTCTTTCTTCATCTTGGTCTTCTTTCTTCGTCTTGGTCTTCTTTCTTCGTCTTGGTCTTCTTTCTTCGTCTTGGTCTTCTTTCTTCACCTTGGTCTTTTTTCTTCGTCTTGGTCTTCTATCTTCGTCTTGGTCTTCTTTCTTCATCTTAATCTTCTTTCTTCATCTTGGTCTTCTTTCTTCATCTTGATCTTCTTTCTTCATCTTGGTCTTCTTTCTTCATCTGGGTCTTCTTTCTTCATCTTGGTCTTCTTTCTTCATCTGGGTCTTCTTTCTTCATCTGGGTCTTCTTTCTTCATCTTGGTCTTCTTTCTTCATCGATTGGTCTTCTTTCTTCATCTTGGGCTTCCTTCTTCAACTTGATCTTCTTTTTTGATCCTTGTCTTCTTTCTTCGTTTTCTTTCTTCCCCTTCATCTTCTTCTCCATTTATCTTTGTCTTATTTGCATCTGCGTCTTCTTTCTAGCTACGTCTTCTTTCTTGATATTAGTTTTCTTTCTTAATTTTCTTTTTCATTCATTTTACATTTTCTTCTTCATTATCGCATAAGCTTCTTTGACCTTCGTTTTTTTATCGTCGTCTTCCCTTTTCATCGTGGTCTTCTTTCTTCATCTTGGTCTTCTTTCTTCATCTTGGTCTTCTTTCTTCATCTTGGTCTTCTTTCTTCATCTTGTTCTTATTTCTTCATCGCTTGGTCTTCTTTCTTCATCTTGGGCTTCCTTCTTCGTTTTTTTTGTTCTTACTTACTTATTTCAGGTTTTAATAATGTCCATAAAAATTACACTTTGCGTTTTCATTTGGTTTGATGCCTTGTCGTATTACGTTAAAATTTATTATTATTATTACTGAATTTGTTCGTCCAGGATCAATGATGGTAGGTAGGTTTATTCGATGATTCTTAAGAAAATTTCTTTGATTTACTCGTAGGTACTTTGGAGTTTTTCCCATATTTGGATTTAAAAATGTTTGCTATTATCTTGAGAAAATGTCTTTAATTTACTCGCACTTTGGAGTTTTTCCCATATTTGGATTTAAAGATGTTTGCTATTTTATATTATGATCTCTTTTTCTCGCCGATCTATTATTTTAAATACTGATTTTTGTAAAGTTCGTCATATAGTTTTAATTCACTAAATAGGTATACTTCGTACAGAATCCATGGTGGTAGGTAGGTAGATGTTATCGATGTGTCTTAAGAATTCCTTTCATTTACATGTACTTTGGAGTCTTCACCATATTAAGATTTACCAATATTTGCTGCTTTGTTAACCTTTTCTCAGCGAACTTTTGTATGATTTGTATGGTTTCTATTATTTGTATTTTGTTTATCATCGTAACATTATTTATGTAAACTGTTGTAGGTACTTATTTCTTTCATAGGTAATTATCGTTTTGCCTTTTTTCTTATTTCAATAATTATGATTTATAAATAGATAGCTGAAATTATTCTGCATCCTCAGAATTTTGTTTTACTTTTGTAGTATTATCTTCTATCTATAGATTTTATATGTTATTTTTCCATCATTTTTTTTTTAAAGAAACCTGTGAACAATGCTCATTAGGCCCTTACCGTAGGTAGGTATTTATGTTATTCCCTTCATTGACTTGATAATTTAAATAGTTCATAAAAAAATTATGCTCCGATTTCATATTTAACTTTGAATTAATATTTTAATGCTATTATTTGCTTATCATTTTTGATTAGCTGCTTATTCTCATTCTTTGTAATTATCTAAACCCTAGAACCTGTGGACAACTAAAATTAGAGCTTACCTACCCCTTAAATCTGTGTAAAAAATATCCATTTTTAGTTTCTTTCTGTAGAATATTTACTTCTGTGATTTTTGAGTTTAATATTCTGCTAAAAACGATTACGTTCTGGTTAAGTTTTGCTGTAAATTTACCTCTTGTTTATTATGACGTTTATTTTCTGAAATAAAACTTTAGTATTTTCCTATACGTATGTTTTGAGTTTAGTAAATAATAAAAAATACTGAGACTAGTAGGTAGGTACCTTAAGTGTGCCTTAAGTTTGTAGCCTTCTGAAATAAATAATTAATTTACCCCAAAAATAAGAAAAGTAAGTACCTGGCTTTATCCAGAATCTGAAATGACTGATTTTATTGTAGCTCTAACTGTTAATAATACTGATTATAAACAGCTAAGTATAAAAAAACAATTTTAATGACAAAAGATAAACCAGTGCACCAAGCTTTTAGGAAAATTGAATGCAATCTAATTCTGTAATAAACAAAATCAGCATGCTTACCAGACATGAAATTCCCAATAAAGTGCTTATTAGTTAGGTACATACCTACGTTAGTTGCTTGCATTAACTTCGCTTCGATCACACAAACTATTTTTAATTACTTTTGCACGAAAAACATACAAAATTTGCTCTCAGCCTCAGCCCATGAAGCATTATTATGTTGAGCTAACTAAGTACCAAAGCCTTGATTTACAAAATATTTGGCCATCCCAATAATCAACCTCATCTACCTAAAGAAAAAAAAACACAAAAACAACAAGAGACAACAGAATAATACAAACAAAACAGTTAAGTAGGTACAAAAACTGTCACCATTCCGTAGAAATTAAAATTGCCTAAATGTTGAATTATCAAAAGCATCCAATCGCTCTATAATGCTGCAATAGGCGTAACATTCTTACATCATGAATCAGGAAAGATCGGCTGCAGTGCTGCCAAAAGCCTGGACATAAAACAGATACGTTTTCCCTACCCATCCTTTCATGCAATGTGGCTCAAGTCATCAGTTAGGTGTACTGCTATAGGATCCAAAGCATTTAATCACTCTATAATAGTGCAATATCATAGGCAGTCTTACATAAAAATATGCAGCGTAGGTTTTGCATCAGGAAAGGTCAGCTTCACTACAAATTCCAAAGGCCTGAACATAAAGCAAAACATCTTTCGTTCCCTACCACCGCTTTGCATGCAATGTGACTCTATACAAATGACTCGATGCATCACTTATTGAAAAAAATACACTTGTATACCTTCATTGTATTCCTGAAGTCTGTAGATATGTAAGTAGGGCGTGCAAATTACATTGTATATCTAACAAAAGCGCTTGTTAGTTGTAGGTAGCAGATGTGCAAACAATGATTTCTTAAAAAATACCAATGGTCGAAATGCCCTTACTTCGATTCTATCTGACGATAACTTAATAACTCCCATTGTTGATTGACAGTATAACTCTGCAGGTATCATTGCTCTGGACTCGGTGCTGCGAATCAAACACTTAGCCTACCGAATGTCTTGACAAATACTAGTAGTTAAAATGTCCTTACGTCGATTCTATTAGAAGACTATCCCATCAGTTCCATTGTTGATATTCCTCTTTGAGGCTGATAGTAACAACTTTGCAGGTATCGTTGCTCTGGACTCGGTGCTGCGAATCATACACTTAGGCTACCGGATGTCTTTACAAATGCTAGTAGTTAAAATGAGCTTACTTCGATTATATCTGATGATTACTCAATCCATTGTTGATATTGCTCTTTGAGGTCGACAGTTAATAACTCTGCAGGTACCGTTGCTCTGGTTTCTGTGCTGCGAATAAAACACTTAGCCTACCGAATTTCTTGACAAATACTAGTAGTTAAAATGTTCTTACGTCGATTATATATGAAGACAATTCAATAACTCCCATTGTTGATATTGCTTCTTAAGGTTGACAGTATAACTCTGCAGGGATCATTGCTCTGGACTCGGTGCTGCGAATCAAACACTTAGCCTACCGAGTTTCTTGACAAATACTAGTAGTTAAAATGTCCTTACGTCGATTCTATTAGAAGACTATCCCATCAGTTCCATTGTTGATATTCCTCTTTGAGGCTGATAGTAACAACTCTGCAGGTATCGTTGCTCTGGACTCGGTGCTGCGAATCAAACACTTAGCCTACCGGATGTCTTGGCAAATACTAGTAGTTAAAATGTCCTTACGTCGATTCTATTAGAAGACTATCCCATCAGTTCCATTGTTGATATTCCTCTTTGAGGCTGATAGTAACAACTCTGCAGCATCGTTGCTCTGGACTCAGTGCTGCGAATCAAACACTTAGCCTACCGGATGTCTTGACAAATACTAGTAGTTAAAATGTCCTTTCGTCGATTCTTTATGGAGACAGTTCAATCAGTTCCATTGTTGATATTGCTCTTTGAGGCTGATAGTAACAATTCTGCAGATATCGTTGCTCTGGACTCGGTGCTGCGAATCAAACACTTAGCCTACCGGATGTCTTGACAAATACTAGTAGTTAAAATGTCCTTACGTCGATTCTATTAGAAGACTATTCCATCAGTTCCATTGTTGATATTGCTCTTTGAGGCTGATAGTAACAATTCTGCAAATATCGTTGCTCTGGACTCGGTGCTGCGAATCAAACACTTAGCCTACCGAATTTTATGACAAATACTAGTAGTTAAAATGTCCTTACGTCGTCGATTCTATCTGAAGACTATTCCATCAGTTCTATTGTGGATATTGCTCTTTGAGGCTGATAGTAACAACTCTGTAGGTATCGTTGCTCTGGACTCGGCGCTGCGAATCATACACTTAGCTTACCGGATGTTTTTACAAATACTAGTAGAAATGCGCTTACTTCGATTCTATCTGATGATTACTCAATAACCCTCATTGTTGATATTGCTCCTTAAGATTGACAGTATAACTCTGCATGTATCTTTGCTCTGGACTCGGTGCTGCGAATCATAGATTTAGCCTACCAGATGTCTTGACGAATACTAGTAGTTAAAATGCCCTTACTTCGATTCTATCTGATGATTACTCAATAACCTCCATTGTTGATATTGCTCCTTAAGATTGACTGTATAATTCTGCAGGTATCATTGTTCTGGGCTCGGTGCTGCGAATCAAACATTTAGCCTACCAGATGCCTTGACGAATACTAGTAGTTAAAATGCCCTTACTTCGATTATATCTGACGATTACTCAATAACTCCCATTGTTGATATTGCTCTTTGAGGTCGACAGTTTGTAACTCTGCAGGTATCATTGGTCTGGACTCGGTGCTGCGAATCAAACACTTAGCCTACCGAATTTCTTAGCAAATACTAGTAGTTAAAATGCCCTTATTTCGATTTCTTCTGATGATTACTCAATCCATTGTTGATATTGCTCTTTGAGGTCGACAGTTTATAACTCTGCAGGTACCGTTGCTCTGGTTTCTGTGCTGCGAATCAAACACTTATCCTACCGAATTTGTTGACAAATACTAGTAGTTAAAATGTTCTGACGTCGATTATATATGAAGACAATTCAATCAGTTCCATTGTTGATATTGCTCCTTAAGGTTGACAGTATAACTCTGCAGGTATCATTGCTCTGGACTCAGTGCTGCGAATCAAACACTTAGCCTACCGAATGTCTTGTCAAATACTAGTAGTTAAAATGCCCTTACTTCGATTCTATCTGATGATTACTCAATAACTCCCATTGTTGATATTGCTCCTTAAGGTTGACAGTATAACTCTGCAGGTATCATTGCTCTGGACTCATTGCTGCGAATCAAACACTTAGCCTACCGAATGTCTTGTCAAATACTAGTAGTTAAAATGCCCTTACTTCGATTCTATCTGATGATTACTCAATAACTCCCATTGTTGATATTGCTCCTTAAGGTTGACAGTATAACTCTGCAGGTATCATTGCTCTGGACGCAGTGCTGCGAATCAAACACTTAGCCTACCGAATGTCTTGTCAAATACTAGTAGTTAAAATGCCCTTACTTCGATTCTATCTGATGATTACTCAATAACTCCCATTGTTGATATTGCTCCTTAAGGTTGACAGTATAACTCTGCGCAGGTATCATTGCTCTGGACTCGGTGCTGCGAATCAAACACTTAGCCTACCGAGTTTCTTGACAAATACTAGTAGTTAAAATGCCCTTACTTCGATTCCATCTGATGATTACTCAATAACTCCCATTGTTGATATTGCTATCCTTAAGATTGACAGTATAACTCTGCAGGTATCATTGCTCTGGACTCGGTGCTGCGAATCAAACACTTAGCCTACCGGATGTCTTGACAAATACTAGTAGTTAAAATGCCCTTACTTCGATTCTATCTGATGATTACTCAATAACTCCCATTGTTGATATTGCTCTTTGAGGTTAACAGTTTTTAACTCTGCAGGTATCATTGCTTTGGACTCGGTGCTGCGAATCAAACATTTAGCCTACCAGATGTCTTGACGAATACTAGTAGTTAAAATGCCCTTACTTCGATTCTATCTGATGATTACTCAATAACTCCCATTGTTGATATTGCTCTTTGAGGTTGACAGTTTTTAACTCTGCAGGTATCATCGCTTTGGACGGTGCTGCGAATCAAACACTTAGCCTACCGAACTTCTTGAACAATACTAATAGGTAGTTAAATTCTCCTTCCGTCGATTCTTTCTACTTCGCATTATTCTATATTATCTTCTATCTTGGCACCAACCACAAGCTGCGACCGCAATCGCAAACCACGAATATAGAAGTAGGTATGTCCTGAAAAAGAAATAAAAAAATTAAGTCACACATACTAAGACAAAATATTTAGGTAGAAAAGGTTAAGTAATTAATTAGAAATATTTGCTACTAGGTAGGTACAAATTTACCTTTCTTTGTGTTTCAACAGCGAGCGTCCCTAGTTTCTTTTTTGTCGTCTTCACTGCTCCCTTCTATTTCATTTCCTATTTTAGTTTTCTCTCTTCATCTCAGTCTTCTTTATCAATCTTCGTTTTCTTTATATATCTTAGTTTTCTTTATTCATGTTCGTCTTCTTTGTTCACGTTCGTCTTCATTGTTTGTCTCCTTCATTTGTGACCGTTTCGTTGTTCATATTTGTCTTCTTTATTCAATTTCATCTATATCTTCGTCTTTAGTTAATGTTTGCCTTTATTGTTTCTTTATCATCTTTGCTCATATTTGCCTTTTTATAATGTACCTTAATGTATCTACTTAGTTTACTTATCACGGTAATATTTCTGTGCAATTTTGTCTTTTCCGTGTATTTTAGCTTATTTATTTATTATATTCTCTTTGTTTACAAAACGTATTATTGTTACTTGTATTGTGGATTGCGCTGTTTGTTTGTGGCACCTACAGTTTTTTATAATCATCTTCGCCCCTCTTCATTCTTTATTTAAGCAAACTTTTTTAGTCATACAGTAGGTACTCGTCATTACCGCCGTTTTCTATTTTAGTCATCGTCGTTGTCTTTATTCTTAATTTTCGCTGTCTTCTTTCTTTATACTCGGCTTTGGCGCCTTCTTCATAATTTATTTTCACTGTTTGTTTTTTTAACTTAATCGTGTCTGCGTCGACGTCTTCTTTCTTCGCTGGGGATGTCATATTCGTCCTTTGGTTTCTAATTTGTCTGCATTGTGTCTTTCTTTCTCTATTACACCGTTTTGATCGTCTATGTCATTATTTGTTCTCATGCATTGTTATGGTCTTCTCTCTTCTTACTACCCGTCGTTTTTTACTTTACTTCATTTTCCTCTACTCCACAGGATATTTACCTAAAAAAAGAAAAAACACATAGTAGGTAATTATTAATCATCATACTTGCGACAATGGACGGCAATGGACAGCTAAGTACAATCGAATAGGGGTAACCGAATCATACAATTTTGTAGGTTCTCCCAATTAGATAAGCTTTAATATAGGTCCGTGTAAATAAGTCATTGCCTATACAGTCATTTATGGTTTTAAAGTATATAATTTAAAGAATTTTCAGTTGAGTTTTTAATAAAAGACAAATAAATAGGTAGTAATATTTACCTTTTTCTATTTTGTGTTAAGGTGCCTTAAACGTTTTCTTCATCATCAATGCTGCCTTCTAGGTCTTAAAGTAGTTTTTCTTCATCTTCGTTTTCGTCCTTGCCGTAGTCTTAATTCTTGATCTTTGTCTTCGGTTTTAATTTTCGCCTTCTTTCTCCATCATCGTCTTCTTCCTTAATCTTCCGTCTTCGTTCTTCTCCATCTTGATCTTTCTTCTTCTGTGTCTTCTTTCTTGATCGTCGACTTCTTTCTTGATCTTCGTCTTCTTTCTTGATCTTCGTCTTCTTTCTTGATCTTCGTCTTCTTTCTTGATCTTCGTCTTCTTTCTTGATCTTCGTCTTCTTTCTTGATCTTCGTCTTCTTTCTTGATGTTCGTATTCTTTCTTGATATTCGTCTTCTTTCTTTATATTCGTCTTCTCTCTTCATTGTCTTTGATCCATTATACATTTTCTTCATTATCGCATCTCTTTTTTAAACCTTTCGTCATTTATTTTCAGTGTCGTCTTCCCTCTTCATCCTGGTCTTCTTTCTTCATCTTGGTCTTCTTTCTTCATCTTGGTCTTCTTTCTTCATCTTGATCTTCTTTCTTCATCTTGATCTTCTTTCTTGATATTGGTCTTCTTACTTCATCTGGGTCTTCTTTCTTCATCTTAGTCTTCTTTCTTCATCTTCGTCTTCTTTCTTCATCTTTGTCTTCTGTCTTGATCTTGATCTTCCCTCTTCATCTTGGTCTTCACCCTTCATCTTGGTCTTCTTTCTTTATATTTGTGTACTTTTTCAGATTTTAACAATGTCCATAGATATTACACATTGCCATTTTTATTAGGCTTGATGCTTTGTCGTATGTATAATTATGTTAATACTCAATTTTGTTTAGTTTGATAGATATACTTCATACAGGATCCATGGTGATAGGCCGATGTAATCAATGTGTCTTAAGAAAATTCCTTTCATCTTTGGAATCTTCAACATATTAGGATTTACCAATATTTGCTGCTTTGTTAACCTTTTCTCACCGAGCTTTTGTATGATTTGTATGGTTTCCATTATTTGTATTTTGTTGACCATCGTAACATTATTTATGTTAACCTATTTCTTTCAAAGATAATTATCGTTTTGATTTTACTTATTCCAATAATTGTGATAACTGAAATTATTCTGCTTCCTCAGAAGTTTGATTAACTTTGTAGTAAGTAGGTATACTGACAAAAAATATTCTTAGTTTTTACGTGTCATCTTTCCATCTATTTTTATAAGAAAACCTGTGAACAATGCTCATTAACCCTTACCCTAGGTATTTATTATTCCGTTTACTGACTTGCTAATTTATAGTTCATTTGTCCCGAAAACATAACTTACTTCGATTGAATTCATATTTATAAAGCTATTATTTTTAATATGTGATGATTAGTGGCATATTTTAATTATTTGTAAACATTCTTCAAATCATAAGATTAAGAACCTGTGGACAACTAAAATTATACCTTACCTCTTAAATTAAAGTAAACATTTCCATTTTTAGTTTCTATCTCACAATATTTGTATCGTAAATTATTCTTCGTTTGCGCATTATCTGCTTTTGCATTGCATTGAAACCAGTATTGTGTTCGATCACTTAGTTGATTTAATCCTTGAAGATTTCAATTCAATTTTATCCTTTTTTCCTATAATGCCTGTAATCTGCGTCACTTACTTTTTGTCGTCACACTTGAATATTTCGATAAAGTCCTTATTATTTGCCTTTTGCTTTATAATCTTATTTTGTATAGATTCATTTATTAATTGCCTGTAAATCTGCTTCACTTACTTTTTGTCGTTACACTTGAAGGTTTCGATAACGTCCTTATTATTTGCCTTTTGCTTTATAATCTTATTTTGTATAGATTCATTTATTGATTGCCTGTAAATCTGCTTCACTTACTTTTTGTCGTCACCCTTGAAGGTTTCAATATCGTCCTTACTATTCGTCATTTGCTTTATAATCTTAATTTGTATAGATTCCTTTATTCATTGCATGTAAATCTGCTTCACTTACTTTTTGTCGTTACACTTGCAGGTTTCAATATCGTCCTTATTATTTGTCATTTGCTTTATAATTTTATTTTGTATAGATTCCTTTATTTATTGCCTGTAAATCTGCTTCACTTACTTTTTGTCGTTACACTTGCAGGTTTCAATATCGTCCTCATTATTTGTCATTTGCTTTATAATCTTATTTTGTATAGATTCATTTATTAATTGCCTGTAAATCTGCTTCACTTACTTTTTGTCGTTACACTTGAAGGTTTCGATAACGTCCTTATTATTTGCCTTTTGCTTTATAATCTTATTTTGTATAGATTCATTTATTGATTGCCTGTAAATCTGCTTCACTTACTTTTTGTCGTCACCCTTGAAGGTTTCAATATCGTCCTTACTATTCGTCATTTGCTTTATAATCTTAATTTGTATAGATTCCTTTATTCATTGCATGTAAATCTGCTTCACTTACTTTTTGTCGTTACACTTGCAGGTTTCAATATCGTCCTTATTATTTGTCATTTGCTTTATAATTTTATTTTGTATAGATTCCTTTATTTATTGCCTGTAAATCTGCTTCACTTACTTTTTGTCGTTACACTTGCAGGTTTCAATATCGTCCTCATTATTTGTCATTTGCTTTATAATCTTATTTTGTATAGATTCCTTTATTCATTGCCTGTAAATCTGCTTCACTTACTTTTTGTCGTTACACTTGAAGGTTTCGATAACGTCCTTATTATTTGCCTTTTGTTTTATAATTTTATTTGGTATAGATTCATTTATTTGTTGCCTGTAAATCTGCTTCACTTTTCGATTTTGCCCATATCATTTGATTTTCGCTATATAATCTGTTTAATCTGTAGTTAAATACCTACTAATAATACATAATGTAATAATACATGCAGTCTAAATAAATATTTAGACTGTTAGGTACAGAACACGTCATGTCAGAAAGTTACATAATTATTAAGAACATTGAGTAGGTATCTACATTATATCACAGACATAGTATATAAGTAATATTAAAAACAATTAAAATCAAGACAATTAATAAATTTATGAAAATAAAACATTAAATTCAACAACAGACAAACACATCGTCAAATTTCAGTTCAATAATAGGTTTAAAAATATAAAATAATGGTAATATGTAAGTAAAACATGTCATAGAATAGAATTAAATTACATTCAAATAGAATGAATTGCAGCTGGTTAAGGGTTTAGTCAATAATATTAAATAGTATGTAGGTAGTATAAAACAAGTAATAGTTAGTCAATAGTACATAAAATCAATTCACGAAACTGTAGGTAATATCAAAACAAGTACCTAGTAGGTACATACCGAATTATCCAAAATAAAACTAAATCATACCCATTCATGTTCACCTTCAAAAATCTCAATTAGATTTTCTTGTTAGTTTGCCTGAGATCGGTACTAAGTCCTGAGAAATTTTTTAGCCTTAGTTCCTATATTGCTTATCCTAATAATTTGAAGTTCATATTTACCTTATTAAATATTTCGTTTATATAATGCTTAAAACGATTACGTTCAATATTGACTGTTTTCTGGAATAAAACTTTAAAAGTATTTCCCTAACTCAAATTGAGTTTAGGAAATGATAATTTACAAAATTAAAATTATACCCTAAAAAAAAGAAAAGTAGGTACCTGACTTTATCCAAAATCTGAAATTATTGATTAAATTATAGCTTCTTACTGCTAATAATACTGAACATAAACAGGTATGTTTTAATATATAACATTCATGAGAAATTCAATTCAATACATTTATTACAGATATTATATCTAGAGGTAATTAAAATCCATACATTACACATAAATATTAGGAATGAAATAATAAATAGAAATAAAAAATTCAATGTCATCATACGTAAATATCAACAAAATTTAGTAGGTATGTCAATAATAAATTAAGTTAAATCAAAGCACATAAAAAATAGGTATAAGTACATGTTCTAGTAAAACCAGTGCACAAAGAGCTTATAAAAAATGAATGCAGTCAAATTCTGTAAACACAAAATTACTAAGAAAAAAATGATTGCAGTCAAATTCTGTAAATACTAAATTACTAAGTATGCTTACCAGACATGCATTTCCCAATTTTATACAATGCTTTTTTTTTTTCAGTTACATATCATGTTATGTGTATTAGTTGCTTGCACTAACTTCGCTTCGATCACACATACAATTAACACTTTTAATTACTTTTGCACGAAAAACATATAGAATTTGCTCTCAGCCTCAGCCCATGAAGCATTTATAAGTTTAGCTAACGAAGTACCAAAGCCTTGATTTACGAAATATTTGGCCAAGCCAATAATCAAACTCATCTACCTAAGGAAAAAAACAAAAACAACAAGAGACAACAGAATAATACAACAAACGAAACATTTAGGTACGTTGGACTGTAGAAAAAATAAAATTGTTGAAGTAAATGTTAAATTATCAAAAGCATTCAGTCGCTCATAATACTGCAAATAGGCGTAACATTCTTACATTTTAAGATGAATCAGGAAAGATCGGCTGCAGTGCTGCCAAAAGCCTGGACATAAAACAGATACGTTTTCCCTACCCATCCTTTCATGCAATGTGGCTCAAGTCATCAGTTAGGTGTACTGCTATAGGATCCAAAGCATTTAATCCCTCTATAATGGTACAGTAGGCATTGGAGGTCTTACATAAAAAAATGCAGAGGAGGTTTGCATCAGGAAAGGTCAGCTTCGTTACAAATTCCAAGGGCCTGGACAAAAAGCAAATATCTTTCGTTCCCTACTCCGCTTTTCATGCTCCATACAAGTGCCTCGATGCACTACTTACCTACTAAGAATAATACACTTATGAATGTAAGTATACCTTCATTAAATTCTTGAAGACTGTCTGTAGATGTGGTGGTAGGGCGTGGCAAATTACATTGTATCTCTGGGCATAACAAAAGCGCTTCTTTGTTTTAGCAGAAAGTGCAAACAATAGCCAAAGTTACGTGAATTCAATGATCATTGGATTTACCTTACTTTGTCTTATCTTTGTCTTACTGAAGATTTCCGCTTTTAGTAAATTTTCTGTCTTAAATTCGATGCTCTGGACTCCGCGCTGCGAATCAAATACTTAGCCTACCGAATGTCTTGAACAATACTAGTAGTTTAAATGCTCTTACGTCGATTTTATATCTGAAGACTATTCCATCAGTTCCATTGTTGATAATGCTCTTTGAGGCAAAACTCTACAGGTATCGTTGCTCTGGACTCGGTGCTGCGAATCAAACACTTAACCTACCGAATTTTTTGACAAATACTAGTAGTTAAAATGTCCTTACGTCGATTCTATCTGAAGACAATTCAATC
Organism: Idaea aversata; assembly: GCA_907269075.1. Classification (NCBI taxonomy): domain Eukaryota; kingdom Metazoa; phylum Arthropoda; class Insecta; order Lepidoptera; family Geometridae; genus Idaea; species Idaea aversata. The sequence continues at coordinate 7,856,537 of OU026100.1, forward strand.
AGTTCCATTGTGGATATTGCTCTTTAAGGCTGATAGAAATAACTCTGCAGGGATCATTGCTCTGGACTCGGTGCTGCGAATCAAACACTTAGCCTACCGAATTTCTTGACAAATACTAGTAGTTAAGATGTCCTTACGTCGATTCTATATGAAGACTAATTCAATCAGTTCCATTGTGGATATTGCTTTTAAGGCTGATAGAAATGACTCTGCAGGGATCGTTGATCTGGACTCGGTGCTGCAAACACTTAACACTTAGCCTACCGAATGTCTTGACAAATACTAGTAGTTAAGATGTCCTTACTTCGATTCTATCTGAAGACTATTCAATCAGTTTCATTGTTGATATTTCTCTTTAAGGCTGATAATCATAACTCTGCAAGGATCATTGCTCTGGACTCGGTGCTGCGAATCAATCACTTAGCCTACCGAATTTCTTGACAAATACTAGTAGTTAAAAATGTCCTTACGTCGATTCTATATGAAGACAATTCAATCAGTTCCATTGTTGATATTGCTCCTTAAGATTGACAGTATAACTCTGCAGGTATCGTTGCTCTAGACTCGGTGCTGCGAATCATACACTTAGCCTACCAAATATTTTGACAAATACTAGAAGTTAAAATGTCCTTACGTCGTCGATTCTATCTGAAGACTATTCCATCTGTTCCATTGTTGATATTGCTCTTTGAGGCTGATAACTCTGCAGGTATCGTTGCTCCGGACTCGGTGCTGCGAAACAAACACTTAGCATACCGAATTTCTTGACAAATACTAGTAGTTAAAATGTCCTTACGTCGATAGTATCTCAAGACTATTCGATCAGCTCCATTGTTGATATTGCTCTTTGAGGCAAAACTCTACAGGTATCGTTGCTCTGGACTCGGTGCTGCAAATCAAACACTTAACCTACCGAATTTTTTGACAAATACTAGTAGTTAAAATGTCCTTACGTCGATTCTATCTGAAGACAATTCAATCAGTTCCATTGTTGATATTGCTCTTTGAGGCTGATAACTCTGCAGGTATCGTTGCTCCGGACTCGGTGCTGCGAATCAAACACTTAGCATACCGAATTTCTTGACAAATACTAGTAGTTAAAATGTCCTTACGTCGATTATATCTGAAGACTATTCCATCAGTTCCATTGTTAATATTTCTCTTTGAGGCTGATAAATCTGCAGGTATCGTTGTTCTGGACTCGGTGCTGCGAATCATACACTTAGCCTACCGAATATTTTGACAAATACTAGAAGTTAAAATGTCCTTACGTCGATTCTATCTGTAGACTATTCCATCAGTTCCATTGTTGATATTGCTCTTTGAGGCTGATAACTCTGCAGGTATCGTTGCTCCGGACTCGGTGCTGCGAATCAAACACTTAGCATACCGAATTTCTTGACAAATACTAGTAGTTAAAATGTCCTTACGTCGATTATATCTGAAGACTATTCCATCAGTTCCATTGTTAATATTTCTCTTTGAGGCTGATAAATCTGCAGGTATCGTTGTTCTGGACTCGGTGCTGCGAATCAAACACTTAGCCTACCGAATATTTTGACAAATACTAGAAGTTAAAATGTCCTTACGTCGTCGATTCTATCTGAAGACTATTCCATCTGTTCCATTGTTGATATTGCTCTTTGAGGCTGATAACTCTGCAGGTATCGTTGCTCCGGACTCGGTGCTGCGAATCAAACACTTAACCTACCGAATTTCTTGACAAATACTAGTAGTTAAAATGTCCTTACGTCGATTCTATCTGAAGACTATTCCATCAGATCCATTCTTGATATTGCTCTTTGAGGCAAAACTCTACAGGTATCGTTGCTCTGGACTCGGTGCTGCGAATCAAACACTTAGCCTACCGAATTGTTTGACAAATACTAGTAGTTAAAATGTCCTTACGTCGATTCTTTATGAAGACAGTTCAATCAGTTCCATTGTTGATATTGCTCTTTAATGCTGATAGAAATGACTCTGCAGGGATCGTTGCTCTGGACTCGGTGTGTGTAATAATACCTACCGTTGTCGCTGTATTTTCCATTTGTCGTTTCAAGTAGCGGCCTTGTATGATAATTTCTCTAGGCGTTTTCACTAAAGGTCAGTTTAATTTTAAAGTTCTAGTAGGTAGGAAAAAGATTAGTTAAATTTATTAATAAGCATACGATACCCAAAATAAACTTGTATGTGACCAAGACCAGGAACCCGCGGCCTAGTCATTGTGTTCTGGCGAGGCAGCAGCGCGAAGACGCCACGTACCGAAGTATGCTGCGGCGTGAAAGCAGCGCGGAGAACCCACGGCCCGGTCGCTGTGCTCTGGTGAGGCAGCAGCGCGCAGAAGCCACGTTCCGAAGTATGCTGCGGCGCGACAGCAGCGCGAAGACGCCACGGCCCGGTCGCTGTGCTCTGGCGAGGCAGCAGCGCGAAGACGCCACGTACCAAAGTATGCTGAGGCGTGACAGCAGCGCGGAGAACCCACGACCCGGTCGCTGTGCTCTGGCGAGGCAGCAGGGCGAAGTCGCCACGTACCGAAGTATGCTGCGGCGTGACAGCAGCGCGGAGAACCCACGACCCGGTCGCTGTGCCCTGGCGAGGCAGCAGCGCGAAGACGCCACGGCCCGGTCGCTGTGCTCTGGCGAGGCAGCAGCGCGAAGACGCCACGTACCGAAGTATGCTGAGGCGTGACAGCAGCGCGGAGAACCCACGACCCGGTCGCTGTGCTCTGGCGAGGCAGCAGGGCGAAGTCGCCACGTACCGAAGTATGCTGCGGCGTGACAGCAGCGCGGAGAACCCACGGCCCGGTCGCTGTGCTCTGGCGAGGCAGCAGCGCGCAGAAGCCACGTTCCGAAGTATGCTGCGGCGCGACAGCAGCGCGAAGAACCCACGGCCCGGTCGCTGTGCTCTGGCGAGGCAGCAGGGCGAAGTCGCCACGTACCGAAGTATGCTGCGGCGTGACAGCAGCGCGGAGAACCCACGGCCCGGTCGCTGTGCTCTGGCGAGGCAGCAGGGCGAAGTCGCCACGTACCGAAGTATGCTGCGGCGTGACAGCAGCGCGGAGAACCCACGGCCCGGTCGCTGTGCTCTGGCGAGGCAGCAGCGCGCAGAAGCCACGTTCCGAAGTATGCTGCGGCGCGACAGCAGCGCGAAGAACCCACGGCCCGGTCGCTGTGCTCTGGCGAGGCAGCAGCGCGAAGATGCCACGTACCGAAGTATGCTGCGGCGTGACAGCAGCGCGGAGAACCCACGGCCCGGTCGCTGTGCTCTGGCGAGGCAGCAGCGCGCAGAAGCCACGTTCCGAAGTATGCTGCGGCGCGACAGCAGCGCGGAGAGCCCACGGCCCTCTCGCTGTGCTCTGGCGAGGCAGCAGCGCGAGCACGCCACGATCCGGTCGCTGTGCTCTGGCGAGGCAGCAGCGCGAAGACGCCACGTACCGAAGTATGCCGAGGCGTGACAGCAGCGCGGAGAACCCACGACCCGGTCGCTGTGCCCTGGCGAGGCAGCAGCGCGAAGACGCCACGGCCCGGTCGCTGTGCTCTGGCGAGGCAGCAGCGCGAAGACGCCACGTCCCGAAGTATGCTGAGGCGTGACAGCAGCGCGGAGAACCCACGATCCGGTCGCTGTGCTCTGGCGAGGCAGCAGCGCGCGAAGTCGCCACGTACCGAAGTATGCTGCGGCGTGACAGCAGCGCGGAGAACCCACGGCCCGGTCGCTGTGCTCTGGCGAGGCAGCAGCGCAAGTATGCTGCGGCGTGACAGCGGCGCCTAGAACCCTCAGCCCGGTCGCTCGCGCTGTGCTCTGGCGAGGCAGCAGCGCAAGTATGCCGCGGCATGACAGCAACGCGGAGAACCCACGGCCCGGTCGCTGTGCTCTGGCAAGGCAGCAGCGCGAAGCCACCACGTGCCGAAGTATGCTGCGGCGCGACAGCAGCGCGGAGAACCTACGGCCCGGTCGCTGTGCTCTGGCGAGGCAGCAGCGCGAAGACGCCACGTACCGAAGTATGCCGAGGCGTGACAGCAGCGCGGAGAACCCACGACCCGGTCGCTGTGCCCTGGCGAGGCAGCAGCGCGAAGACGCCACGGCCCGGTCGCTGTGCTCTGGCGAGGCAGCAGCGCGAAGACGCCACGTACCGAAGTATGCTGAGGCGTGACAGCAGCGCGGAGAACCCACGATCCGGTCGCTGTGCTCTGGCGAGGCAGCAGCGCGCGAAGTCGCCACGTACCGAAGTATGCTGCGGCGTGACAGCAGCGCGGAGAACCCACGGCCCGGTCGCTGTGCTCTGGCGAGGCAGCAGCGCAAGTATGCTGCGGCGTGACAGCGGCGCCTAGAACCCTCGGCCCGGTCGCTCGCGCTGTGCTCTGGCGAGGCAGCAGCGCAAGTATGCCGCGGCATGACAGCAACGCGGAGAACCCACGGCCCGGTCGCTGTGCTCTGGCAAGGCAGCAGCGCGAAGCCACCACGTGCCGAAGTATGCTGCGGCGCGACAGCAGCGCGGAGAACCCACGACCCGGTCGCTGTGCTCTGGCGAGGCAGCAGCGCGAAGACGCCACGTACCGAACTGTGCTGCGGCGTGACAGCGGCGCCTAGAACCCCCGGCCTGGTCGCTCGCGCTGTGCTCTGGCGAGGCAGCAGCGCAAGTATGCCGCGGCATGACAGCAACGCGGAGAACCCACGGCCCGGTCGCTGTGCTCTGGCAAGGCAGCAGCGCGAAGCCACCACGTGCCGAAGTATGCTGCGGCGCGACAGCAGCGCGGAGAACCTACGGCCCGGTCGCTGTGCTCTGGCGAGGCAGCAGCGCGAAGACGCCACGTACCGAACTGTGCTGCGGCGTGACAGCGGCGCCTAGAACCCCCGGCCCGGTCGCTCGCGCTGTGCTCTGGCGAGGCAGCAGCGCCAGTATGCCGCGGCGTGACAGCGGCGCGGAGAACCCTCGACCCGGTCGCTGTGCTCTGGCGAGGCAGCAGCGCGAAGACGCTACGTACCGAAGTATGCTGCGGCGCGACAGCAGCGCGGAGAACCCACGACCCGGTCGCTGTGCTCTGGCAAAGCAGCAGCGCGAAGACGCTACGTACCGAAGTATGCTGCGGCGCAGCAGCGCAAAGACGCCAATGCTGTGGCGTGACAGCGGCGCGGAGAACCTACGGCCCGGTCGCTGTGCTCTGGCGAGGCAGCAGGGCGAAGACGCCACGTACCGAAGTATGCTGCGGCACGACAGCAGCGCGGAGAACCCACGGCCCGGTCGCTGTGCTCTGGCGAGGCAGCAGCGCGAAGACGCCGATGCTGTGGCGTGACAGCGGCGCCTAGAACCCCCGGCCCGGTCGCTCGCTCTGTGCTCTGGTGAGGCAGCAGCGCAAGTATGCCGCGGCGTGACAGCGGCGCGGAGAACCCACGACCCGGTCGCTGTGCTCTGGCAGGGCAGCAGCGCGAAGCCACCACGTGCCGAAGTATGCTGCGGCGCGACAGCAGCGCGGAGAACCTACGGCCCGGTCGCTGTGCTCTGGCGAGGCAGCAGCGCAAAGACGCCACGAAGTATGCTGCGGCGTGACAGCGGCGCCTAGAACCCCCGGCCCGGTCGCTCACGCTGTGCTCTGGCGAGGCAGCAGCGCCAAGACGCCACGTACCGAAGTATGCTGCGGCGCGACAGCAGCGCGGAGAACCCACGGCCCGGTAGCTGTGCTCTGGCGAGGCAGCGGCGCCAAGACGCCACGTACCGAAGTATGCTGCGGCGCGACAGCAGCGCGGAGAACCCACGGCCCGGTCGCTGAGCTCAGGCGAGGCAGCAGCGCGAAGACGCCACGTACCGAAGTTGCTGCGGCGCGACAGCAGCGCGGAGAACCTACGGCCCGGTCGCTGTGCTCTGGCGGGGCAGCAGCACGAAGACGCCAGTATGCTGCAGAGTGACGGCGCGAAAAACCAGAGGACCGATCGGTGTAATCTGGCCAGGCAACGACCCGGTCGCTGTGCTATGGCGAGGCAACAGCAGTCGGAGAACCCGGAGCATGAGTTAGCCACTATTATTAGTTGCGCATAAGCTGCGATCACTTTCATGAGGGGCCTGTAGATAAACGAAATGTCTCTCACACAGGATACAGGGTAGATATTAAGATTCTAAATAAACAGGAAACAAATTTTGCAACGAAATAGCTACACAATGAAGGTTTGAATAGCTTCCAAAAATTTTGTAGGTACCTACCTACTAAAAATTACTATTATTGGCATGTTTTCATTCCAATATTTTTGTTTGATAAATTCATGAGTTAGAAGACTTTATACTTCAACTAAAACAGGTGCCTAGAATCTTGCTTGTGTTGAAAACATTCTTACGCTTAAAATCAGTCCTAAATATGTTTCGATCAGGCAGTTTTAGAATTTATTTTAAGTTAAATGAACTTACGGTAGTGTATAGCCAGCAGATTTGATTCAGTAAATTGCGAAGATCAGCAGCGAGATGAGTCGATCGCCGAGCTCTGGCGAGGCAGCAGCGAGATGAGCCGAACGCTGAGCTCTGGCGAGGCAGCAGCGAGATGAGCCAAACACTGAGCTCTGGCGAGGCAGCAGCGTGGCGGGCCGATCGCCGAGCTCTGGCGAGGCAGCAGCGAGATGAGCCAAACACTGAGCTCTGGCGAGGCAGCAGCGTGGCGGGCCGATCGCTGAGCTCTGGCGAGGCAGCAGCGAGGTGAGCCAAACGCTGAGCTCTGGCGAGGCAGCAGCGTGGCGGGCCGATCGCTGAGCTCTGGCGAGGCAGCAGCGAGATGAGTCGAACGCTGAGCTCTGGCGAGGCAGCAGCGTGGCGGGCCGATCGCTGAGCTCTGGCGAGGCAGCAGCGTGGCGGGCCGATCACTGAGCTCTGGCGAGGCAGCAGCGAGATGAGCCGAACGCTGAGCTGGCGAGGCAGCAGCGTGGCGGGCCGATCACTGAGCTCTGGCAAGGCAGCAGCGAGATGAGCCGAACGCTGAGCTGGCGAGGCAGCAGCGTGGCGGGCCGATCACTGAGCTCTGGCGAGGCAGCAGCGAGATGAGCCGAACGCTGAGCTGCCGAGGCAGCAGCGTGGCGGGCCGATCACTGAGCTCTGGCGAGGCAGCAGCGAGATGAGCCGAACGCTGAGCTCTGGCGAGGCAGCAGCGTGGCGGGCCAAATATTAGAGACGCGGTTGTTGAATACTGGCATATGGTAGAAAAGTTGTTATCATCAGCTAGGGCTAAGTAGGTATCATAGAAGAATGCAGTTTATTACCTCTGTGAACCGGTTACTATAGAATTGTAAACAATTGTACCACTGTGACGAGGCAGCAGTGGATTAACATGATAGGTACAAGTAAATACACAGACATCATAAATGTTCTTTACAACATTCTACTCATGCAATATACCTAGTTGTTCAAACTATTGTAAGAAGGAAGAAAACCTACCCTCACTTACATGCAGCGGTGTATTTAAAATGTTGAGATATTTGTTTTATTCGTTCCACATCGAAAGATTTAATCATTTTAAGATGCCACTTTTTTGTTTCTCATGTCTAATCTTCATATAATATTTTCATTGTTATCTTACTTGATTTTTGAACCATAGTAGGTAGGTACTTGTTTGTATTAATTAAAGCTGAAACAGTTTTGACTCCACCAGTGGCCTAAATCTCCTATAGTAGGTACTCCTTTCCTAGTGTTTGTTTTCATATCCGCTCGTAGAAACCTGGTTTTATGTTTGTTTATTTTGTTCGCAGTCAATTTATTGTATATATATTATGATAGGTATGTTGTCAATATGTTCTTATGTAGTAATATTCGCCTCAAGATTCAGGATGTCTTTCAGAAGTCTTGGCTAAACACAAAAATGAAAATAATGATTTATGCCCTACCTATCGATTCATTCATTATAAATCTAACAAATTAGTAGAAATCTATAGAAGAAATTGAGTTATTTCATACCTCAGAACAGGCACTGAGATTACTTCTGTTCCTAAGATTTTGTCTCATTTTCTTGATGTCTTTGAGGATGAGATGAGAAACACCACAGCATCTAATATGACAAAAGCTTGCACACATTGTTACGTTACGACCGCAAATGCAGTCAAGTAATAAGTAGGTACATAAGGCAGGTACATTAGCCCAAAGTTAAAAAGAATAAAATAAAATAATGAGTAGGTACCTAATTTACATTAGACACAGTAACTTAGGTAGGTACGTACCTCAGTTTAAGTATTTCTTCGATTATTGTGTATGTTTGTTTAGTTAAATTCATATATTATTATCATTATTTCCTTGTAGACAAATATTACAATCGTAAAGCGCTTCTTACTCGTGAAGATAATTTGATAGATGGCATGTTTGATAATCAGCAGATTCAAAATGTTATGCATTCAGTGAAAAAAATACATACAGTGAAAAAATACATACAGGAAACAATCCATATCTAAAATATGCAGTTTAGTTTATGTGGATATAAAATACATAGGTAGGTTGGCATAGTTGTCCTTGATATTTGTTTTATTTCATGTGCTTTGTAGTCCGTAGGTATTTAGTCTTGTGATTATTATAATGAGCAAGTAGGTACCAAGCATCAGTCAGTCAACTGAAGGTAGGCAGTTGGCACACCATTATTTGTTCATAATCTTGATTGTGCATTTCCCTATAGAATTAGGTGCATTCAGAAAAGAGATAAGCTGCGTAAAATAAATTAGCTTCACTTCAACTTAATTTTGCATAAATCATTCTCTAAAATGTCTTTAGATATTTGCATGATCTACAACGGTTCAGCAACATTGAAATAAGCCTCGAAGTTTCTAAATATTTTACAAAGTTCAGCTGTTCCTTTTTAAAACAATGGTTGAGCAAATCAACATTAACATTTCCACGTTCTATCGTTTCTTTGTTCATTATATCGCGTTCTCAAGGTGAATCATTTATTTCAGCCTTCAGTTTTATTGTAAGATTGTTCATTGTCATCACGTAGTAGGTAAACCTGTTGAGCAAAATCTAAACAAGGACATGTAACTAGGCTTCCTTATAGGAAACCTGAATACAAAAGCTTATTAACATACAGCTAGTTAGCGATACTCATGATAATTTCACCTCTCCCCCAAATAATAAAACCAAAAAATATTTACTTTATTATGTACGTTTAGGTACAGGTTTCCGGAATTATTCAAGGTAACCAAAAGGTCATTCAGTTTTATCTTCCTTCCTCATTTCTCCTCTAAATTCAATGTTACATTAGGTATAGTAATTATGGATAACAAGCCAGTTAATGGATGATTGATTAATGAGTTTGTTTCATATAATGGTACATATTGTTTTTCCCCTCTGAAGTTCCACATTTTTCATCTAAATTTTACTCTGTATTATGTTTGAAATGGTGGTTTTACATTATAGTCAGTTTTGTTGGCTTTTTGTTAACTTAGTTATCTAAATAATTTGTCATTGGTCTAGGCTTATCTGAAAAAACGAAAATAAAAATTTAGATGCCCCTGTTTGTTTTAAGAAAACAGTAATACGTAGTAGGTTTAACCAAAAATATTTGGCATTTCAAAAGTGGTTAAATTTTGTCAATTAATTAAGAAAAAATTGCCTTACCTACTTAAAATCCTTTTTGTCTCAGATTCCTAATAAATATTGGCTACGGTATTATAGATATACTATGATGGCAGAATACACAGCTCGATAAAGATTTCCATATTTAGATATAGAATGGTAGGTATCTCAGATTTATAGACAGATTTTTGATAGTTTCATATCCCATAGATGCATTCGTATATTGCTATTAGTACCGCGCGGCCGGTGGGACTTATCTGTGCAAGTGAGGGTCCCCCTTATGAACAGCCTGGAGCGTGGCTACTTGGCTAGCCTTCACTGCGCAGGTATCATTGCCTTCAGAATTTTAGGAGCGTGACTTGTGCACGACAGCCTCGTTCCCAGGTTCCGCTGTGAAGTTGCACATAGATAAGTACATGCTATACAATCCTACCTAAGAGAAAGATTTCTAGACAGTTATATTTAAAACATAATTTCAGTGTAGATATAGGTACCTAAGTATCAGTTTCTTGTGTGACTCATAGGATTTATCAGATGACTCATTACTTATTCGTAACTTTGATTTCGCAAGAATTTCATATGGAATGTAATTTACTAATAAATATTGCAGAAAGTCAAAGAACTTACCATTAAAACTATATCCTTTACGCCAGTCCCTATTACCTTGACTTCAGAATATATTTATATTATGTTGCGATTTAGATAGTCCCGGTAGATATGTATATCGTCAGCCCACACGTTTCGATCCGTCCACTCAACTTCGTTCTATTATAATTTCCAGTTCTGCCTACATATGTACTTATGCATAGTTTGAGATTTCTCCATTGTTGTTACGTTTTATTGTTGCAGCTTTATATTGCAAAACAATAATTACGGCCTGACAGTTAGGTACCTAAAAGTGAAAGTGCCGTTGCGCCGCGCAGTGAGCCAACTAGGTAGTGGTAGGTAGTGTGGCAGGTGATGTACCAGCCTTGTTCATTCCACCGCTTCTTTACGTAGGTATGATTCGCTATCGCATGTAGACAGCCTGTTGGATGGGTTATTACACACACAAGGACCTAATATCAGCATTGTCTTTGACAATTGTATGAGCAATATTCGTTCTGTTTTGAAAACAAACGACTCACCATGTCAATCGTCAAACCGCTTTTGAGATATGTTCAAGGTGTGGGAGCTCGGGTGGATATAGCGAGCTGGCTCGAAGGTCTGCACACGTAGCGACAACTTTCACCGGCTTAGGATGTGTACTTCGGCAGGGCTGTGAGGTCTTAAAGTATGTTATACGGTAAAGGCTCGAGGACGAGCCGAGCAAAATGTCTACCTTGATTTAGAGCTTCGCAGCTATACGTTTAGTTTGTACATAGGTACATGATGCAACCTAAGTTTACCTAGTGAGTGGGCTGACAACCGGGACTCTGGTTTCGATCGATCGGAGTGGAACGACAGAGGGCATGCGCGAGAGCTCGTGCGCAACTCATGACGCGCTGCCCCGCCCCGTCTTCCGCTCCCTCCGCTCAACTCGGTGACTCATTTCTCGAACTCTCCGTCGTAGGTACAACTGCGCACCAACCTCCGCCATCTTCCAGGAAGTGTTGACTCATGGAATAATACATTTAGGTGCGTGGTAAGATACAGAAAAGTAAAAAATATTGAAGGATAACACTTTTTTAAATAAATTCTTTTATTTCCATACTTAAACATATGTTACAATTTTTTTCCTATTCAATATGAATAAACTTTTATTTCCAATCTCAAACAATAAGTTGAAACATTTAACTGAATGAATTGAAAACTTTAAACTAAAATTAAATGCATGATACCGATACTACAAACCCATTTAGAAGCAAGCAGCGCCTCACGCTCCACGGCAACCAAGATGGCGGCCAACGGACGCAGACCCACGCGAAACGCAATGGGACTGTAATTTAAAAACATCCTACTTATATCACAGATTCAAATACATTTGGCATACCTAGGATCCTTATGCTACTTTCACGGGCTTTAAATTGTCTAATTCTCTAAAAAAATTATCTAGGCCGCTAAGATCGTTCTTCCACACATTATCAATTTTTTCTCGATGTTGTTTCGCTATTTCTTCCTCCTTATTGCACAGTCCGAGATCAGCTTGCATCTGTGCCCACCTCCTGGCGCGTTCTCTTTGTTTCGTAACAAGCTCACTCTCAGCTCTCATGAGCGAGTTGCTCAAAATGGCGACGATTCTTAGGTCACATTTTCTCTTTGTTCTGGCGTTTAGTGATTTATTTTTAACTTGACGAACCCATTTAGATAGGGATTCGGTTTTACTTTCACAAAATTCGACAACAGATTTTTCTTTGGTACTGTAGCCCATGATTTATGTAGGGCTATGAGTATAAGTACCTAATTAAAATGTGGTGAGATTATTAGGTACACACCTGTATCCGTTCAGGCACAAAGTCACTTTAACTGCACTATCACAGGCACGTCCACACTCCACCAGCTCGGAATTTCCAATGCGGGCGCATGACGTCACGGTCCGTATTTATAGCTGACGCTATCGACCGCGCCGAGGGGCCCCGCAGCTGCGCATTATCCACAAAATGGCGTCATTCCAACAACGGCAAAAACACGACGTAGGACCGAACCTTACCGAATGGAAACGAAATCACCCGAACATAAAACAAACGATCGTTATGTGTCACGTTTTGACTGCACTAAAACAAGGTTTGAACCTTGTTTGAACACTAGAAACTCCTTGTGATTAAAACCGCATTGCCTTTGAGAAATACATAGAAGTTTTATAATTATAATTAATTTACTTAAACTTTATGTAGGTACTTTGAATACAGAACAGAAGTAGGTAGGTATTGCAAATAAATAATAACTCAATGACAAGTAGGTACCTATACTCTTAATGAATTTATGATAGGTTTTAGAGGCGCAAAACTGAAAGCATATGATAGAAAGTATAACCTAGGAATAAAATTATGACTAAAATCTCATTAGTGGATATCATAGACATAGGTAAACCATAGGTAAACATACTACCTACTCAAACACCTTGGAACTCTTTACGGATTTTACTTCTTATTGCCATGGACCTACAAAAAGGCATTATTGCACCCGAAAGACACAGACCTTAGAAACTCCTTGGTGATTAAAATGTTGGAAAAAGTTTGAATTAGGTTGTTAACTATCTACTTTAAGGCAAATTATCAAATTATTTGTATGTAGGTCCAAAAACATACATACAAAATACAGAGAATGGAGACAAACAAAATTAAATACAACTAGCTAACTTCGCGGTTATAACCACGTAACTCCCGATCCCGTGGGAATATCGGAATAAAAAGTAGCATATGTTATTCCCAATGAACCAATGTATCCTCATACGTTTTCAAGTTTCATATAAATCGGTTCAGTCGTTTTAAAGCCTATAAATCAAATCTTTCCTCTTCACTACATAGTATAAAATAAAATCACTTTTCGGCGTCCCTATTTCCCTTTGTACGCTTAGATCTTTAAAAATACGCAACGGATTTTGATGCGGTTTTTTTAATAGATAGAGCGATTCAAGAGAAAGGTTTATATGTATAATACATGCATAATATAGCCGTGCGAAGTCGGAGCGGGTCGCTAGTTATAGTACCTATAATTAAATTAGTACATACTTATAGACAAATATTGATCGAGATGAGGCGAGCGAGGGCAGTATCCGCTTATGAGGGGAGAGGGGAGAGCGGGGCGAAGCGCGGCACGGGGACGCGCGCGGGCAGACGGGCGGGGTACTGCGCCACATTCCATTTATAGATCGTTGAAATTGACTATAGATGCGGGGAACGAACGTTATATGGAAATAATACCACGACTACTACGCAATTTTGATAAAGATGTTCGTTATCTTATTTGTTAAGTTTTATTTTATCAGAATTTTTTTAGTCGATAGGTACACGAATAATGGGTTCACTTATATGATTACTGATTTTTAAAAAATATGCGTAATTTAAGTAGGTACAAATTAAATTCTTTATCCAGTATTTTTTTCATTAGTGAAGGTTTATCATAATACGAGTAAGTAGATACATACTTAGCTAATTTGACTTAGTCAGACGAAATGCATCAAATTGACTAAACACACCATAATCATGCCCATTGGTTAGAGTAGAGTAGATAGATCTCGAAAGACAGAGAAAGGAAACTATACAAATATAGAACAATATTGATTCGAGACGAGGCGAGCATCATCTGCTGATGTTAACCCGAGGGGAGAGCGGGGCAGGGCAGACGGACGGGGATCTGCGTCATTTCATCTGCCAGAGGGGAGAGCGGGGGGAACTGCGCCATTTGACTCATAATATACTTAGGTCGTTGGTAAAATTGACTAGCAGGCTAATTCACACACCATCGGAAGGCTACCGAAACGAATAAAACAGAAAAGACAAGGATGGCAATATGTCAAAAATCGCGGGAGTGAAAGAGCAGCAATATTTTTTATCGTTTCGGTAGCCTTCCGATGGTTTGTGAATTAGACGGCAGGTATAGATGCGGGAACGAACAAATATATGAAAATATAACACGCCTTCTAAGTAAGTAGGTACCTAACTACCTACACTATTTAGATAAATATGTTCAGTAACTTACACTAAATTATTATTTAGACACTAAATATTAACCTAAAAATTTAATTTTATATTTTCATTCATTATGTACACAAATAATGTGTTCATTTAAATGATTAGTCAACTTTATTCAGAACATCTAGCAAATATGCGTCATTGAAGTACCTACCTACTTACCTAAAAATTAATTAACATCAGTCAATGTTCATCATATTGGATAAGTACCACATACTTAGTTAATTGATCTTAAAAAATGTGTTTAGGTAGGTACTACTAACACATACTACCTACGTCATGAAAATAAACTTTTTATTTTATTTTATTCTGAAGGTAGGTCTGTCTGTACTTTGTACCTAGAGTAGGTATCTATCTATACTTAATATTATAATACCTGGTCACTATAATGATGGCCGAAGTACCGTGTACATAATATATTCTGTGATAAAACTGTAATAAAGTACCAAACTTTATAGATTTATAGATACAAGGAAGCAGGTTGAATCATTCTTAATAAGGGAGATTCACAGATAGATGATGAGATCCTTAGATCACAAAAAAATAAGTTTAAAATACCTAAGTACCTAAGTACTAAGTAGGTAGGTACCTACATACTATAACTACACCTACTAAATGGACGCAAATATAAAAAAAATATCACTATGTTTTTGTATGTATGAAATCTAAGCAAAGCGAAATTATTGAACCTATTAAAATTAGGTTTTCACGGTTGGATGGCCCTTTTTTCGTAGAAGGTCATGGTAAATACTATACCGAAATCCAACAAGTAGAAATGACTTGATCAACATAAAATTGCGATAGCCCGCGCCATGCGTCTTGTTCGTTCCGTGCACGCGGGACGGGGAATGCGTTGCCTACAACGTCTCAATGTCAGTTCACTCGAATGTTAGTCACCAAGCGTACAAGCATTTTGTGCTGTGCTTCACTGGTTATATTATAGTCTAAAACAAAGCCCGATTTTGTAGATGCACGGCGTTATTATTACCCTATAGAGGAGCCATTACTAAAGTTGAAATTGATGTGTGCTGTGATATGAATATTAACTATGCCTCCGAAGAAAAGAAAAAATATTGGTCGTGTTACTGCGAATGCAAAACGAGCCAGAGCGTTACGACAAGCCGAAAGTCAACAGGAGCGTCAATTACGTTTAGAAAAATTTCGTACTTATCAAAGGCGGATAATTTCACAAGAAACCCCCGAAGAGCGAGAGTCTCGGCTCTCAGTGATGAGGGCTCGGAGTCGCCATAGACGTGCTAGAGCTTTAGCGCAGAGTGACAGGCAAAAAGTCTTGCTTACTATAGAAAGGGTCCGACAAAACGCCGCTCAAAGTACGGAAGGTATTTTGGCCGTCCATGGACCCGTTTCGGAGGGTAACGGGTCCTCCCAAGCTGAAGAATTCCCGGAGTACAATGTGGAGTGTAATATTGTGAAGATAGAAATAGTAGAAGATCAAGACTGGCTAGCCGTAGATCTCGATACCGCCGCTCAAGCTTCAGACGGCAGTTTGAAGCAAGAAGAAGAGCTACAAGACTGGCTATCAGCATGCTGCTGGGATCTTAATAGCGACGCTCAAGATCCAGAGGGTAGTTCAAAGCAAGAAGAAGAGCGAGGACACTCGGGGGGCAATGTGGAATGATAACCATATAAAAATATTTCGTCATCCAAGATTTTTAATGTTGCCAACTCTCGCCTGTTAATGTACAAGATACTTAATTCCAAGTTAACCTCAATATTCTTAATAAATGTTATATAAAGTACCTAAGTAGTTATAATTTTATTCAACTATAAACCAGATAAACGCGATAAATAATCTAAGTAGGTATATCCACGCTATGAACATCGAAATTATTTTCTACAAAATCTTTCGAGTCGTTATATAGAAGGAGCAAACAAATGAACTATTTGCATTTTTTTAAATTACCTATTTATCACTATCTAAATTAAAGTCTCGTGTCGCGGTGTTAGTAACAAAACTTCTAAACGGCTGAACCGATTTCTATGATTTTTTTGTGTACCTATAGGTATATTCGTTAGGTTTGAGAATCGCATGATTTTTTTTGTACTTCACTACATAGTATAAAATAAAGTCACTTTTCGCCGTCCCTATGTCCCTTTGTATGCTTAGATCTTTAAAACTACGCAACGGATTTTGATGCGGTTTTTTTTAATAGATAGAGAGATTCAAGAGGAAGGTTTATATGTATATAATATATAATACTTGCATATATAGCCGTGCGAAGCCGGAGCGGGTCGCTAGTATCTTATATGGCAAAACAACGTTTTCCGGGACAGCTATTATTTGTGATAAGTAGGTATTAGACATTAGTTTGATTATGGTTAAAAGGGCCACCACAAAATAGAAAATATTTGGCACAATGGTCAACAATGCTAAGTAGCATTGAGTTAAATTATTAACTAATGTTAAACAACTAGTAAAATATTCCAAATATGTTATTCTACGGATAAACAGCAGGGAAAAATAACGGTTATCTTGAAGGTCTGGCGCGTCGATAGCGTGGTATTTATGGCCGAGGGGCGAGCGACGTTTGTTGCTAACCTTGAGCAAACAAAGGAGTGCGAAACGGCCGTGGGATACGGAGAAAACCAGAATGAGAGAGCTATTGTGTTCCCCTTGCCTATAAACTAAACAAGGGGAATACGATAGTGTAACTTTGTGTGCCTGGTTTCTTTATAGTTACGAGTAAAACGATCTTTAAATACGTTATGTTGAGTCTATTTTTAAAATTTTCAGACTTTTTAACCCCCGACGCAAAAACGACCGCGACGGGGTGTTGTAAGTTTGACGTGTCTGTGTGTCTGTCTGTGGCATCGTAGCTTTCAAACGGCTAAACCGATTATGATTTTGTTTAGTTTGGTTGAAAGGTAAATTAGTCGGGAGTGTTTTTAAATTCTAAATTATTTTTAATTTAAAACTAGCAGCGCTTCACGGTTTCACCCGCGTAACTCCCGATCCCGTGGGATTATCGGAAACTTTGTAAGAATTACTTCGCAAGACTTTTAAATCATTCTCGAAAAAATCTAGCCTGAAATAAAAAAAATTATATTACCTACTTATTTCCGAGACCACCTTTGTAAGTATAACAATCTACTATTTTTGTAGAAAAATCGGCCCTAAAAAAGTTTAAGTACATATTTATCACATTTTCACGTTTATTTTGTAATTATATCTTTTTTTTGTAACACTAGACGGACATAGGGTCCCACAGACCCCTGCAATGTTTGGGTTAATTTTATATGAAATACCAATTATGTAATTAACATAAAAATAGGCTAAAATGGATGTTTGGTTTAATATTTATAACTTTCGAATATTTTTTTAATAATTTATTGGAAAAAAATATTAATTATTACAAAATAAACAAGAAAATCAGTCTAAATTTTCAATGAAATCACTTTCAGTTTCTACTACTAAATAATTTTTCTTTTAAATAATCAAGAATATTATGTATTTTTCTCAAAATATAATAAATCTTCTACAATAATAACAAAAAGTTCCATTCCTTATTACAAACAAAAAAAAAACTGACAGGGGGTCAATTTCCCTATTATTTTTGACACTGTTGAAGCATTACAGTCATTTAAGTTTTTATATTTGTAGGTTTTTTTCTTTTAAGACTTGATACAAAAAAACTATACCTAATCTTCTCTACTTCTACTGGTCAACTTCAGGACTTAGTTAGATCATCACCAGAGGGCACGTCGTTTATCCATAACGCGTTGCAATGTCATTATCAGGTTTTTTGACAAATTTTTGAACAAGCTACATCATCTTGTTACCCAACCACTTCTTACAAGGGTTGTTTTATACCAGAAGTACTATGCTTACCATTTTCGGCCATTTAAATAAAAAATCTCATACAAAAACAATATTGTTTCTTAGAGAATTGGGGACTTAAGGTCCCACAGACCCCTTCAAAACTTTAAATACGTATAACTTAAGTGTTTAAGACCGCACGACGCTACCTCCTCCCTCAGTGGACGTTTCGTTACCAAACTCAAAGCTACTGAGCCACTGGCTCGCGGGGGAAGCGGGAAAGTATCTTATTTTACGTGAGTAAAATAACGAGTAACGATGAGTAAAATAAGATACACGTACTGTGAGACCCTGTGTCCCTACTTATAGCACACTTATAGCACATGAGTAACTAAGACCAGAGGGTAAGGTGTCATACAAGGCTCTTTGATAAGTACACTACTACAAGCTTAACGCGCGTGTGTGCCTGAGCACTGGCGGCCCGTGACGTACGGAGAGAAACCGGTATATACTGGCTCGGATAGTGCCCAAACACTGCCCGACTATAGGGCTGTGACACACGCATGCATGTGGTAAACTTCAAGCGTCGCGTGTTTTATAGCTTTATCTTATAATTATTGTAAAGGTTTCAAACACGGGACGCCTGGCAGATGCGAAATATCGACATTATTTTGTAAAAGTAATATGCAGAAAAGAACAGATTGTGATAGAATCGCACAGTCGATTACGGTGTGCACACCGTACACACTACTGCATATAGACTGTATTTATATACCATCATATAGCGTGCGCGGCATGCGTCGCCACGCCAGAAATCGGTTTTACGTGCGGTTACGTGTAGATGTTTCACATCAAAATTGTAAATTTTATATGGTGTACTGCACTGTGTGTATGAATAATAATAGAAGACATAAAAACATATCGTTTTTTAACTATACTATGAACTCCACTAGGTAAGTAGTAACATTTATTATTTTTGGAACGATAGTTCCTTATCGCGCGTTGTGAAAGAGGGCTAGACTGAAAAAATTAAGACCAAAAGTTGTAACGACACTTTCGACACTTTTTGTTATAGTTGTAAGCCGTGCGGCGTGCGCGTGCGCGAAAGGATTTTTGGAACGATAGTTCCTTATCGCGCGTTGCGAAAGGGGGCTAGATGAAAAAAATTAAGACCAAAAGTAGTAACGACACCACTGACAGCTGTCAAACTTAAAACAGCTATATCTCTGCAGCTGTTGGTCCTGGGCTGGTGGTTCTATAGGGAAGTGATAAGTCTCGTCGAGGACTTCATTCCAACTGACAACTGTCAAACTTGAAACAGCTATGTCTCTGCAGCTAACCCTTAAAAACATTTTTTTTTTTAATTTTTCTCACGTCGTGCGTTCGCACAAATGTAACCTTCATTTTTAGCTTCAGTGTCACTTCACCATCTATTATTTTCATGGAACAATATGCTTAAAAATCTTTAGATGGCGTTTATATTAAAAATCCTATAGTAACTGAGATATTCAATTATTCAGGTCACCTTAATTTCTGATTGTCTAAAATTAAATTTTCGAAACACTTTCTGTTTTTCATTGTCTTATCTTTTCGCTTGTAGGTGAGTAAAAAAATCAATAAATTCAGTTACCAGAATGATAAATTCATAGCAATTTAAGTTAAAAATGATTTAACTGATTTATAAAGCCGCTACTTTCAACTTAATTTGATGCTCCTCATTACCTGCTAATTTATTACGTTTCGTACCCACTTTAATTTTATTTATCAAAATTCAGATTACCTACACTGTCACCGCGCCAAAATAAACGCCCATAATAAAAGTCACTGATACACATTTTTTTTTATTTAATATAATCCACCTGTGCCAACCCTACATGATTACGTCACAATTACGTATTAACTTTGACAGCCCAGAACAACCTTAGGCTCTGGTCTTAGTTACTCATGTGCTTATAGGTTAATATTGTCAATTTGACGACTTTGAATTTGAATTTGTTTGACGACCTCTGTGGCGCGTCGGGCGAACACCCGACTGCAACGCAGAAGGTTGCGGGTTCGATTCCCGCCGGGAACAAGTATTTATGCTGACCATAAATTCTTGTTTCTGGTTCTGGGTGTTTCCTATATGTATAATATGTATATATTTACAAAAAAAAAGAGAAGTATATAAGTAGTTTATCCGTTATCTGGCACCCATAACATAAGCATTAAGTTGCTTAGCTTGGGGCTGGATGGCGATGTGTAATATGTCCTGAAATATTTATTTATTTTTATTTAATTAGTTTTTGCCGGAAATGTTCGATTTTTTCCGAATCATGTCGCGTAGACTTTATGTGACGTCAAAGAAGCGAGCGCACGTATTACCAAGCGACCCAATCAAATTTGATCCTTATTTCTTAGTACAGCACGTATCCTTGTCGCAGTGCGGCAAACTGTCTCTCTCGCGCCCCGCGTACTGTGCAGTCGAAAGAGGGATGTCAGTATCACACGCCGCCCGCCGCGCCGCCCCGCCGGCCGGTGGCCGTACGTCGCGTCGTAGGTCGCTGGACTCGCCGGGCTACGTATAACCTATGTGCTCGTCCAATTTACTCATTTTATAAACATTAAACCCTTCCGTGGTTGTATAGAAATGGTACGAAATAGTTGTGCAGTGGATGGGTGTCTAAATAGACAGCAAGTAGACACGAATTTATCATTCTTTTCATTGCCAAGAAATGAAGAAAGGTATCTACAGTTTATCTCATATACAGGGGGCTTGTTTTTTCATCTATGTTTTCATCGCGAGAGACTCGGCCAGTTCAATCGCGGTGCGCGCTGATTTTTTTAAGCTATTGCATAGCTTTTATGGCGGGCTTTGAGCGCGGCGACCGAATCAAGAAATTCCGTAACGAAAATAAAACCTAACAGCCCCCACTCTGCCTACCATGTAGCTCGTTTATTGGGCCTTCAGGGTCACTTCTTAAAGGGTTTCGGATATTTAGTATGGGAACTTGGCATAGTGATTTTTTTAACGCGGTGCATTTCGAGGCCCATGCCAATCGATGGAGGGCATTACAGTAAACAAATAATGTCTTCACACCGAACCTCTAAAGCGTCTAGGAAACGGGATATTAGTCAAAACGTGTTGTACTGTGTTTTTTCAAAAATGCTTGGTGCATTTCGAGGCCCATACGATTCTATAGAGGGCATTATGGCGAACAAATTATGCCTTCACACCGAACCTCTAAAGCGTCTCGGAAACGGGATATAGGTACCTACAAAGAAACGTGATTCGTTCACCAACATGATTAATATGCCATTTCAGAGACATTTTAGAGACTCGATTCATTATTTATTTGCCGTAATGCCCTCTATCGATAGGTATGGGTCTCTAAATGCACCGCGCATTTTAAGTTTCTATGCCAAAATGTCCAAAGGCTTTTAAAAGATAACAAAAAAGGTAAGTAAAAAGGTGTTTTAAAAATCTAATAATATAGGTACTTACTTAGTTTTATTTTTGTCAAAATTGAACATGCAACTTCTTTCAGCATTTTTGAGTATCTCATAAAGCTTAGAAAATTACTCTGACTGAAGGCCCATTTAAAAATTCACCCTGTACGGCCTGTACCTATATCGCGTTGCGTTGCCGCACCCCGTTTGTCGTAGATTTGGTCGGGTCCGACATACAATTTGGTCGGGTATACAACCAAATCAGGGGCCTTATTCTGCTATTTGACCAACCATTGTCATTATATCGAGACTCTATTGATATTATATCGAGATTGTGACTTTATTTGGTATTCTGCTAAAGTTTTAATAACATCGCAATATAATCACTATGGAGTCTCAATGGTATGGTAATATTTACCTTGCAGGTGTTGCCTAGCAACATGGTATATGTTGCTAAGCAATATACCGTTTTGACAACTATCGAGATTCCATTTAGCCACGATTGTAGAGCAGAATAAAAAAGTGAGTCAGTGGTGTCTCGATAGAATAGTCAACGTAAGGAGAATACGAATTTGACATGTAATGTCATATTTTTGACATTAAATTTCTATTACGATTATATCGACACACTATTGAAACACGATTGTATTAGCAGACTTAGGCCCCAGGACGTGTGTATCGTGGTCGGGCAGACTTAATTATTATTATTAACTAGCTTTTGCCCGCGACTTCGTCCGCGTATAAGTCCAAAATGGTTCTAATAGGATTTTTTATTGGTTTTAACTCTAATAAATTTCTTTGGGTTTTAAAATTACCGAAGTCGGTAGGTTAGTTTATATTCTTTTATATTTATATTTCACATGTTTTCTTTGATACTCATTATAAAGGCAGAGAGGACGAAAATTCTGTATTTACTTGGAAGCAAATAAAAAAAATGGTTCTGAGGGACTTTGAAAATATTAAAACAAAAACATGTAGTTTTTAAAGTTCAAGTCTATCTGTCTGTCTGTTTGTTACTTATACAATAAAAAACGCCTAAACCAATTGAAATCTGGTTTTCACTTTAAGATAGCTAGGATAGGAAGGTCGTGTTATACTTTACATCTAAATCCAATAAGTAGAACCTGAGTAATCAACGAAAAACTGCAGCCGCTCGAGAAACCCCGGCCGCCCGTGACGACACGAACGCGTCCCACTAAACACGAACGTCACAGAATACATAATAGTGTAGCATACTTTTTATCCCACGCATATCCCATTTTATTCCATATTTCCACGGGATCGGGACATGCTGGTGAAACCGCGAGGTGCAGCTACTTTTGAATATAGAATGATTCGTATATTTCATACTATGTAGAGACAATGTTCTACCATTTCAAATTTCGAATTCTACGTCCCCATGAGGCCGTCTCCTAAAAGTGCAACCTTTTTTGAATAAAATCGAAATGGCTGTCAAATGTAGGTGATTTAAAAGGAGTATTGATATCAACTTCGGAGGAAATCACCCCAAAATAACTTTCTACCCCTTTTTAACCCCGTTAGGGGATGAATTTCAATAAAATATGAAACACGTGTTCCATCAATTCTGTCAAAAAGTTTATGCAAAATTTGAAGTAGATTAGACCAAGGAATCACGTTGTCCCATACAAACTTTGCTCCCCTTTTTCACCCCTTTAGGGGTAGAATTTCGGAAAATCCTTTCTTATCGGATACCTACTGTTGCCTCCAAAGAGTGGTGAGCGAGGAGAAGCGAGGACGGCGGCGCTCGCTTTTACGAACGTAGGACAACTAACTCACAACTCGCCGCCGCCCCCGTGTCACCCGCTCCCGTTTATTTTTAAAAATCCAAAAGGTTATATATACATATAAAACAAGGTTGTAAAAGATTACAAAGCGTCGCCTACATCCCCCCCCCTAGTGCTGGAACAGCACTCATCACCAATAGCGATATGTGCGACGCGCGTGGCGTTTCTACGCAATAGCCCCGTCTTTGTCTTCACATCGACTACCCGAACTCGGCCGTCCTTCCCATTGAGTACGTTCTGTACCAAACCTTTCGGCCAAGTGTTTCTAGGTGAGCTAGGGTCTACGATCAGCACTAGATCTCCCACTTGTAGGGGTCTCTGTTCCTCGTGCCATTTTTTCCTGGGACGCATCTCAGGCAAAATTTCTCGGACCCACCTCTTCCAAAACATGTCTGCGTATTTCTGAGCTATTCGCCATTGCTTTCTCAGGTAGGTGTCAGACTCGTCGAATGTACCTAGCGTAGGTAGATTAGAAGACATACCAAGCAAAAAATGGTTCGGGGTCAAAGTCTCGTTGCTCGTAGGTTCCACTGCGACGTGGGTGAGGGGGCGACTGTTTACCATCTGTTCAATCTCTGCCAGGAGGGTTTGTAGAGTCTCGTCACGTGGTGCTCGTTCGTTGAGAGCTACTCTAAGTGCAGTCTTGATACTTCTTATCAACTTATTACCGGGGAACGTGAAGGGACGCTGATGATGCGCGAGCCTCGCCTCAGGTAAGTCACCCATTCTAGGTGGTGCGAGTTGAGCCCTTCTTATTTTACATAACATACATTTAGAACTTTTATACTTCACTTTCGGTCTAAGTTGTATAATCCAATATTTTTGCTTTAGGTTATTTACGACAAGTTCCTTGTTACCGTGGTAAGCCCTTTGATGGTAGTACTTCACTATAAGGTGAGTTATGTGACAGCGTCCGTCGAGTATAACTGGCCGTTTTACGCAGGTAGGTATTTCAGATGCAGCGTCGATGCGGCCGGCCAACCGTAGGAGGCCATCATCTCCGAGTACAGGCGACAAGGTAAATAATTTACTTTTTTTATCTAACCTTTTGTTTTGTTGCAGGTTGTGCAGGTCATCTGGAAAAGCTTTCATCTGGGCGTACTTCAATAGCAGGTTCTCTGCGCGTTCCATTGTCGCGCCGTCTGCACAAACCCCGGGAGCCTTCCTGCATCTAGCTATAAAACATAACATATAATAGGGTTCCGGCACCACAGGTAAACTCGCATGCGTAGCTTGTATAACATTCACGATTTCTAGGTCCTCGTCATGTACTTCCGGTTTCTGGTATACGGATTCTTTAGGCCAGATAGGTTCATCTTCATATAAGAATGACGGTCGATCAGTGTTTCTAATCCACGCCAAAACAGTGCTTGAGTCGCACCATAATATTTTCCCTTTTGAGCGGGAGTATTTCGGTAGCTCTCTAGGTAAACGATTAATCATTTTAGCATTGGTTCCACGTCCCGTGGATGCAGCAGCTAGATCCTTAAGCGCGCTGGCTGGGGCCTGTACCGTTTCGTCGGTGCCGCGAGTGGCGGCGGGTGTCGAACAGGCCTGGAGCGCGTTCTCAGTGGCCGGCGGCAGCGGCCCGGCGGCGGTCATTCGGTACAGGTTCACTTCCTGCGGTGCCGGGGGCTGAACATTTGTGACACACTGAGATTTTTGATACTCTTGCTGGCTATTTGCTATCCATGATTCAATCTTTTGATCGTTTTCACTTTGAGATTTCTGTGAAGGTAAACGACCTTCATCTTCCAGATCGGCAATATCTGCTTCAAGCTGTTTCTCGATCAAATTCATTTCGATTCTCGCCTTGGCTTTCGCCTGATTCTCGATTAAATTCATTTCGATTCTCGCCTTGGCCTTTGCTGCCTCAAATTCTAGGCGCTTCTTTCGAGCCGCGATCGAAGAGGTCAATGAAGAATGACGAATATTTTGTGTTGTAGAAGGTCCAGGTTCATTTTCGTACATCTGGTTCCTGGCTTCAATTGTTTCTACAACCACATTCGAGGCGCCATCTTGTTGAGCTTCCTTTTCAAAAGCGATCCGCTGCTCCTCCTTTCTGACGGCACTACGTGTGCTCACCATGTCTATTATACTACGTGGAGGTGTATGAAACATTCAGATCCGGCCGAATGACCACTTTGTTGCCTCCAAAGAGTGGTGAGCGAGGAGAAGCGAGGACGGCGGCGCTCGCTTTTACGAACGTAGGACAACTAACTCACAACTCGCCGCCGCCCCCGTGTCACCCGCTCCCGTTTATTTTTAAAAATCCAAAAGGTTATATATACATATAAAACAAGGTTGTAAAAGATTACAAAGCGTCGCCTACACCTACGTCATACAAAGAACACACCCTCCAAGTTTCAAGTCTCTACGATCAGCGGTTTAGGCTGTGCGTTGATCCGTCAGTCAGTCAGTCAGTCAGTCAGGACAAAGGATTTTATATGTATAGATATAGATAGATATAGATAAGAAGATAATACATGCATAATATAGCCGTGCAAAGCCGGGGCGGGTCGCTAGTACTTTGATAAAAGAGATCCAATCAAAGAGTATTTAAGTTTTTAATAACCCCAGCACGCCGCTTCATACTCATGTTCATACAAAATTGCTGGAGCGTTGTAATGTTCCAAATTCAAAAAACGCTCCTGCATTGGATTTAATTTTCTTTGACCGCGACACTGGCTATATGCACGATAGTAATATGTAATGCGAAGCCATAGTAAAATTATAAATAAAAAAGAAATGGCGCTAGATGCTTCTTTCCGTATGTCAAACTGACAATTTTGACATCATCCCTACGTTCTGTACGTTTTCATGCAAAAATATTATGGTTTATTTTTTACGCCAAGAAATATCAAATTTTAATTAGTAACATAAATCTACTTGAAATACCTAAACCTCTTCTGATATTTTCTGAACACATTCGTGAAGATTATGTTAAAATCTGTTTCCTAGTTCCCGAAATTAGACTGCACAAACAAAGGTAAACAAATAAAATCAAAATTTTCTGAGATGAATGGTAGTTTCGCGAAAACGAAGAGATGGCGCTAGTTACTTGAAATTAAAAAAAATATCTTATTAAATTAATTACTTTATTTTCTAGTTAAAAAATGTGTATATTGCTATGTATTCTTAAAATACATAAGTGTACAAAATTTTTAAGCAGAACAAAAAGAATAATCAACTAATTTGTGATTTTCTAAATTTAAGAAAACCTGAATCGCGCATGCAAGATTTTTTTCTACCGGAGCTATATAAGGTTAGCGAATTCTATAGTGCTAAGATCATTATGGACGTAAAACGCTTACTTCCAAAACTTCGAATTTATTATATGTAGAGATTGATCAAATTGGATACGCCCACCCGATTTGGTTGTATCCGACCAAATCGAGAAGTGTGTATGCGTCGGACCCAATTCCGTGTTCGAAACTGTTTATCGTATAATTAGTATTAAAATTATTGTGTTTATTTACTTACAGACGCATGAAATGGCTCAAAGCAATAAACAGACCCGATTTAAAGACCAAAACAAAAGTTAAAAATTATTTGGTTTGTTCGCAACATTTTGACAAATCTATGATAAAATACATACCACAGTTGAAGCCAAATGCTGTACCGACAATAGCACTTCCAAACGAACCAAAAGCATTAGTTGAAAGTGTCAAGTCTGAACCAATCAGTGACAATGAAGAAGACGATAATGAAACTAGTCAAGGACCATCACTGGATTTATCGCCTGAGACAGCGACATCATCAAGAAAACGTAAGCTTCACGGTGATTTGACGAATAAATATAAAAAAGAAAAGAGTATAAATGAGGACCATAGCAAGAATAGCGTCAGTTTGCTTGTGACAATGGAAACTTTAAAGTCAGTTTAATAATGTTTTACTATTAGGTTAAAAAAACACTGTAACCCAAAGATTCCCTAATGAAACTTTTGTACTTATCTTATATATAAAAATGAATCGCAAAATGTGTTGGTAAGCGCATAACTCAACAACGCCTGGACCAATTTGGCCAATTATTTTTTTGTTGTGTTTGTTATTGTCAGGAGAAGGTTCTTATGAAAGAAAAAATTAAAGAAATTTCGTAGAAAATTATTACGCGGGTGAAACCGCGGGGCTCAGCTAGTTCTGAATAAAAATAACTAATAATAAAAGTAACAAATACTTAAATATTTTGAAGTGAAAACTTCTTTAGCGGCGTTGAGCACTTTTTCTGTAATGGGTATAAAATCTTAAACTCGCGTCAGGACACGTGACCTGATCGAAAAAGCGTAAGACGGATGGAGAGTAGACAGCTATCCCCTCTCTACGGCGCGGCGAAAATGTATGCCTGGGCCTACTGTTTTTAATTTGGCTGTGAGTGTATTAAGACGTACTTACATATGGTATTTTTTAACGGACGACTATTGACGGACGATAAATGTCGGACGACAAATGTCGGACAACAAATGTCGGACGACAAATGTCGGACGACTATTTGTCGGACGACTATTAACGGACGACAAATGTCGGACGACTATTTGTCGGACGATTATTGACGGACGACAAATGTCGGACGACAAATGTCGGACGACAATTTGTTGGACGACAAATGTCGGACGACTATTTGTTGGACGACAAATGTCTATTGACAATTTTTTTTTTTTCATCTAAAACTCTTTTTTGTATCAAATTGTCGCTTTATTTTAGGTAAATATCGTACCCATTTAATCTTTACTGCGTGATGTTTTTTTACTTGTACCTACTATTATTTATTCTGTGGATATGAATTTTTTGACGTGATAACGTCTAATAAATTGATGAACACCTACATTCACATAAAAGTGTTATGTTCCGGTACCATGCCCCGTCATGGTAAACGTCACGCGTCTCGTGTTTAATAATAATATCGCTCATCTGGGCTTGTGTTATGGGTGACGAATAGAAGACATAAAAATATAAAGGAAAAGAAAATAAATCTAAATTTTTTATCGTTTTCTTAAGACGTTATCACGTAAAATTGTCGTCCGTAAACCGACTTTACAGACAACCATTTTTTTATAAGTGAAAACATGGTGTCGAATCAGCTGTAATACCACAATTGCATAAGAAAACGGCGCTTGGTGATGTGAACATAGGCTAATAACATTCGTTGACAGTTGACAGGTATAGCGATAGGGAGAGAAAGGCGTATTTGGTCTGCATAGGGTTGCCATCTCAAAAACCTGCGAACCAGGACAATAAGCGTGAAAACCCCGGATTTCGGAGCTTAAACCCGGACAATCCCTGAAACACCCAAAGTTTTTACTTATTCGATTTTTTATATATTTTAAACATAACCTGTAAGAAACTATTGAAGTAGTTAGTCTTACATTTTTATACAATTAATATAAATCATAAACTCAAACTCAAAAAGTGACTTGAAAATTTTAGTTTAGCGAACGACACTCCAACGTAATTTATAGTTTTTTTTATGTCCCAGCAGTCGGGGTCTCATTTATCCTGGTTTTACCCGGACTACAAACGGAATCCAGGGACCGGACGCCCTCTAAACTAGGATAAATCCGGGGAAACCCGGACGGATGGCAACCCTAGTCTGCAGAGCGCAGTGTACGTAAGTAGACTAGGTAGGTAAGCGTAAGTACAGAGGTATGAGCAGAACTCGATATTTATATAAAAATTGAGTTCTGCGCATACCCCTTCTACTCTATCCGACTGACTGTACAGTATGGGTCATAAGTAAATGATCAGTTTGTTACAATAATACTATTAACATGTATTGAACTTACGACCTTCTTCTAATAGACGTAACACACAAACATAAATACTTGAATTAAAAGTACTCAGTGTGATTATTATTTTCAACATGTTAGCTATGTGTTTAGCTGGCTGAGAGGTATAAGCCGCTACCCGCTACACCAACCGACGTGGGTTCGATCCACAGGTTACGTTGTTATAATGTTCAAATAGTATCCTGTGGATCGAACCCAAGTCGTGCACAGGATTATAAACGTTATGGTGGGCAGATACTTTTGACTGTCGATTGTACATAAATACTTTTTAAGGCGGGAATCGAATCCGCAACTTTCAGAGTCGCAGGCTGTTCGCCCTACGCATGAACTATACGTTGTTAAAACTAATTTCTGAAACACAATTTTTTTTAGGCCAAGGGTGATGAAAACGATAATTCCGAGACAGAAGGATCAATATCGGTAGTTAGCGACTCGGAATTGATTGTCAATACCCGTAGTGTGGCTGGTCTCAAAGAACAATTTTCCGCAGCTAACAGAAAACTCACATTGAAGACACAGAAAAATCAACCGCAGCTAACAGAAAACTCACATTGGAACTAAAAAAGTTCAACGTCAAAACAAATATTTAACCGGGAGATTAAAATCTTCAAGAAACCTGGCTAAATCGTTGAAAGGTATAATTTTAGCAGATGCACGAAGCATTTTGATTGCACAAATTCAATTCATTTATTGCGAATAAAGGTACATAGTATGGTGTTACATTAATGAAATAACTAGCGACCCGCCCCGGCTTCGCACAGCTATATTATGCATGCATTATACATATAAACCTTCCTCTTGAATCACTCTATCTATTAAAAAAACCGCATCAAAATCCGTTGCGTAGTTTTAAAGATTTAACCATACAAAGGGATATAGGGACATAGGGACAGAGAAAGCGACTTTGCTTTATACTATGTAGTGAAGAACACTCTATTCGGCCTATATATGAGGCATGCAATATTAGATTAAAAATCAATTAATTATCACAACCCCAAATAAAATAGTAAATAAGAGTAAAAAATAAGTACTTTTGTATTTAAATTGTAAAAAATATTGTAATTTTTAGGTGAGATTCCATTAGGCAAGTCTTGTTTACATGCAACTATGACGTCACATTTGCGTGCAAATTGCTTGCATTGGAAACATGTTTTTGAGAGTGCGCAAATTGCATGCAGGTTTTTCTTGCATACAAGTGGAGATGTTTAACAATTAAGTAGGACATAACGGGTGACATAAAAATAATGTACGGTCGGCTGCATAATAGCAGACCCACCGTTGAGCTCCAAAACGGCTGTTTTAAGAATGTTTTCAACACAAGCAAGATTCTAGACACCTGCTTTAGTTGAAGTTTAAAGTCTTCTAACTCATCAATTTATCAAACAAAAATTAGAATGAAAACATTCCAATAATAGTAATTTTCTAACTCTACCGGGTCTGCAATTATGCAGCCGACGTACAAGTTTAAACTACCTTATACAACTTGTAGGTTGTATGTAGGTTTGTTCAATTTGCATACAACTTGCTATTTGTATACTAGTAATTTTCCTAATGGAATCGCGCCTCTTGCATAACAACTATTATTATTAAGGTTGACATGTTATTTCATAAATAAATAGCATACGTTGTTGATGTTTTTTCAAAATTCTTTATTAAAAATTGTAAATCTAAATAAACTAAATTAACACCTACCTATTTTTTTTGCTAAGAAACATAATTCATCAACTTTGTCAATAGATGGCGCTGCTTAGAAGTGTAGTAGTATGTGACCTTGTGTAAGGAAACAAAAAATATTATTTAACATTTAAAGTTTATTAAATATAGGTTATCGTATTAAAATTAACTACATTTGGATCATTTGTTGACCATCTATACTAATATTATAAAGCTGAAGAGTTTGTTTGAACGCGCTAATCTCAGGAACTACTGGTTCGGATTGAAAACTGCTTTGTGGGTTGGATAGTCCATTTAACTAGGAAGGATAGGCTTTTGATATTCCCACGGGATCGGGACCTAAGCGGGTGAAACCGCGGGGCGCAGCTAGTTTTACTATACTCGTGGTAATAAAGGCTGAAATAATGAAGTTTTAGGTAGCGTAATAGCCTGGGTAAAAGACTACGTGACCGCAAAATACACCAATCGGTGCATTTCGCAGTAATTTCACTTATTTTAATTTTTATAATTTTTTTTGTTAGTGCGTTAACCTGTCCTGGGTATTTTATTCCCAGAAATATTACCATAATATATCAGTTAAATAGAGTAAAATGCATAGCCAGAAGTTCACCAACGGCGCTCGACTAAATTAACAGAAATTCCCTGTTAGTTCGGTCAAAGCTGCGGCGTACCAACAGTGTTCGCAACCACAGTTAGTCTAACCATTTTCCCCACCATAAAAACGGTGGTAATGCGTCTGCGAGCCAATCACATCGCGGTGCAATTTATGGATATTACAGCAAACCTGGCCAACACCATGCCCAATATGGCCAATAGAGGGTGTCCGGGTACACATTGTGTTACTTCTAATTATTATACACTGCGACGCGACAGGCTCTTTGACTTGTTTCCGCTTCCTTCTTCGACAATCGGCTCTTGTCGCGCGCGCAATGTTACAGATCGCATAATAAATTTTTAACCGTTTTCCATAATTACTTAAATGGAATTTTTGTGAACCCTATAAACGCAATAAACTTTGTGTTCGAACTTAGTGCGTGTTTATATGCATTTTTCTTAGAAAATATTTCTAGCAATATATCAATGGTGGTTACTTTGGTCACATACTTTGACATTATTGGCGTTTTGACAATATTAATAGTAAAACCACATTGCCTTTTCTCACAACTTTATCGCCCAAAAACTGTTACATTCAGTCCATTTTATTTTTATTTTAGAGACGATAATGTTTTTTAGATAGAGAGAAAAAACGTGGTTGTTCTATTGAAAATTTCAACAAAAGCTATGTACGTCGGCTGCATAATTGCAAACCCACCGTAGATCTTCAAAACGGCTGTTATAAGAATGTTTTCAACACAAGCAAGATAGGCACCTGCTTTAAGGTGAAAGGGTACCTGCGCTCTCTCCATACAAACTTAGTCGACTGTTTCCTCCCTGGATAATGACACTAGCACAAATATTTTTGTGCCATAAAACCTATTACTGCCATGACTATGCCCCTATGTTTTGTTTTTTTTTTCATTTTCTAATTATCATAGAAATTAAAATTTAAAAAAATAGGGGCTTGGTCATGGCAGTTACAAGTTTTATGCACCAAAAATATTTGCTCTAGTGTCATTATCCAGGGAGTAAACAGTCGACTACGTTTGTAATAGTTTGTATGGAGAAAGCCCCCGGTACCCTTTCCTCTTAACTCATGAATTTATCAAACAAAAAATATTAGAATGAGAACATTCCAATAATAGTAATTTGAGAACCTCTACGTTGGGTCTGCAATTATGCTGCCGACCTTATAGTAATACGATAACCTATCTAGAGTACTTTAAAGTAGGTATACTCACTCATGCGTCTATGTGATGTGCAGATCACGCCGCTGCGTGGGACATGATCAGTTTCTGAAACAATAATTACATAATTTAATACCTAACTAGCTGTAACAAGTCAATTAAGTACGAAACTTATAAGTACAGTATGGGTCATAAATAAATGATCAGTTTCCTACAATAATACTATCAACAAGTATTGGAGTTACGACCTTCTTCTAATAGACGTTACACACAAACTGAAATACTTGAATTAAAAGTACTCAGTATGATTATTATTTTCAACATGTTAGCTATGTCTTTAGTTGGTCGAGTGGTTAAGCCGCTACCCGCTACACCAACCAACGTAGGTTCGATCCACAGGTTACGTTGTTATAATGTTCAAATAGCGCCGCACAGGATTGTAAACGTTACGGTGGGTAGAGACTTTTGACCGTTGATTGTACCTACATCTTGATACTATAACCTATCCTACTAATATTATAAACGTGAAAGTTTGTGTATGTGTATATATGTTTGTTACTCCTTCACGTAAAAACTACTGCACCGATTGCGATGAAACTCGGTATCTAGATAGCTGGAGACCTGGATTGACACATAGCCTACTTTTTATCTCGATATTCCCACGGGATCGGAACTTACGCGGGTGAAACAGCGGGGCGCAGCTAGTTTTAAATAAAATGTTACCCTTGACTCTGGCTTCGTGGCAAAATTTGGCTGCCCCACTTTAGATTAATGTGAATTAATTAATTATGATATATTTTTATATTAAAAAACCGGCCAAGTGCGAGACTGGCGTACGAAGGGTTCCGTACAATTATATTCAGTTTTTAGTACCTATTTGTTGTTATAGCGGCACCAGAAATAATCATCTGTGAAAATTTCAACTGTCTAGCTATCACGGTTCATTAGATACAGTCTGGTAACAGACAGACAGACAACTATTTGTTTGTTTAATTTCTGTAAACAAATATTTGTGGTAGTCTGTGTGTATTTATGTTTAAGTAGTAGGTATATATATTCTTTCTGTCGTCTGGCCAACTTAACACAAGCCTAGTTGTTTAGCTTGTGGCTAGATGGCGCTGTGAACAATATTCTTCAATCTAAACTAATATTATAAAGCTAAAGAGTTTTTTTGTTTGAACGCGCTTATCTCAGGAACAACTATTTTGAATTGAAATATTATTTTGGTATTGGATAGTTCATTTATTACTTTTTATTTTGCTATTCCCACGGGATCGGGACTTACGCGGGTGAAACCGCGGGGCGCAGCTAGTATATAATATAACAGAAGTCAAACGTTTGCTAATTAATGACCTCTGTGGTGGCGCGTGGGCGGACACTCGCCTGCGATGGAGAAGGTTGCGGTTTCGATTTCTGTACCCAAATATTAGTTGTGGTTTCTATATGTATTAAGTAGGTAAGAAAATATAAGTATTCTAACCCACCTGTTTTTTTCCCAATCATACATTGGAATTAAAATAATAATAAAGAGACTGAAGTATAAAAAAAAAGATATTTTTTGTGTGTTGTTGTTTGTGTATGTGTGTATGTATGTATAAATGCGTTATTGATATTTTTCTTTATTCAGTATTTAGATTTTAGTTTTAGTATTTTGGATTCATGTATAGTTATAAGGTTATTTTAAAGTGGGCTTAAGCGCTACATCAGCGACAGTAGCGGTATTTTTAAGTAACATAATATAAAAAAATATATATAAAAAACCCACCTGTCGTCTGGCCAACATAACACAAGGCTTGTTACTTAGCTTTGGGCTAGATGGCGCTGTGAACAATATATACAGGGTTATTGGAAATTAATTGACACGGCGTTAAGGTTGAATGTTTCGTATCGCTAAGCAAAGTATTCCGCTAGATGGCGCTTGTTTTCCCCGAAAGTATTGTTTTATTTTATTTTGCTATAATTGACGTGGAATTAAAGTATTTGTATATATATTGCCTGTTTTCTAGTTTGCTCTGAACATATTTCAAACATAATTTAATTTTTTGGAAGTCACATTTCAATGTATTTCCAAAGTACAATTTTTAACTCTTGTCACGATATAAATGACACGCACACATACAAAACAATAAACTGTAGCAACTATAGACTATATTTGACGTAGTCCTACAGATACCGATTGGTGTAGTCATTTAGAGCGGCGGGGTAGTGTTCTGAAGAGCCCCAGTTCAAATCTCGATACAAATAGAATTTTTTTTTGAAAATATATTTTTGAATAAATTTTCTAAAACAGGATCAATTTTATGGTAGGTACTGTTAGTAATCTTTTTTTTTAAACTAGGACGAATTCTGAACGATGCAAATTGTACTAGGTCTGAATGGAAAGAGAAAAATAAAGACAAAGTAATATACAAAAAGGTTTATTTATTTAAAATTAGTTCTATCTTATCATCTTATATCGGGGACTGACATAGCCAGCAACACTTCGACCCCTTGGGATCGATTAACGCAGTGATCCCACTAAGAGGAAAAATCCTATGTTTTTCGGTTTGGGATATGCATTCCCAAGGAGGCCCATGGGTCTCCTTCGCTTCGCCACTAAGACGGCGCTTTCACACAGGATGTGCTCCATAGTTTCTCTGACATCACCGCAGGTTCTGCAGTCAATATTAGAAGTTATCTTCATTTTTAAAAGCATGGTTTTGTAAAGCCATGTCAAGGCACCAATCACAGCTCGTGCTTTGCTTTTTCCGTTATTCAATATAAATTTAGAAGCCCCTCTGGGCCTGCTACCTATGAATTTCTTCGAATGTAGTAGCCCTTCACTGATTTCCCACTCTTGCGTGTGTTTCTTATCAACGTAATCCTTTACGGCCTTTGTGGTTGTGCATGCTGGCAGGCCCGTACATGGTTCTGGTCCAAGCATAGCACTTGCCGATCCTGTTCTTGCAGCTCATCAGTCTTCTCATTTCCTGCTATTCCTTCATGGCCTGGGACCCAGAGTAGTCGTAGTTTGTTCCTACGGCCCAACTTGTGTGGATAGGTTACCCACCTTGAGGGGTATACTTGTGAAATAATTCAATCACTTACAAGACACTAAAATTCCCTCAAGGTTTATTTTCAGTAGGTGCTCAGATGGATGATACTTTAAACACAATAGTAGGAATATATTAAATGATTATAATATTTTATTTTTGGTTTTTCTATTTACTGACTACTTGACATCTCTGTTGACTCTCCGTTGCCTAGGTAACAAGCGCGCATCTAGTGCGAGGCAAAGTATCGACTGGGTGTATGTTACCAGTGTGTACAACAAACAGTATCAAAAAAAACAACAAGACTGCTTGGTTTGTTTCTCACGAATTACTATACTTCATTTATATTTTATTATATTTTTATACTATTAATTAAATGCAAACAAGTACAAATGTTTATTTATTTATTATATACGTAAAGTGATAATTTGATAAGTCTATCAAAATAATGTATAATTCAAGTATCAAAAGTGACGCGACAGTGCCAAAAGTTACATAAAATCTTGCAGGTGTAGGTCTGGCAGCACTGAGTTGAATATCATGCAATTGAAATTATTTTGATTTTTTATTAGACAGATTAGACGGAGAGGCAACGTCGCCCTTATCCAGCAAACTGTATTGCGGCTCTGCTCTAGCGTAATTGCGTGTTCCTGCTTCCACACACAACGCGACAACGTCGCGTGTTTCCACACATCTATGCGTCACCTCACACTATGACCATACGTCAATATAACCATGCACTACCACATACGTAAAATTGGTCTCTTTTTTCACGCTGAAACAGAGTACTTCCTGGATGTTAAACAGTGATATTTTTGGTCTGCCCCTACAATAGCTTAAATTAGGCCTACTTTAAGTCATAATAAGTTAAATATCTCAGTATAAAACGTAGGAATCTCTAAAACATTTAGTAGGGAAAACGTACCACCTTAAGGGCTTCTTCTGTGCACCTTAACGATCAACTTTTGTTCTACGACTTTTGGAAATTCATTATAAAAATATTCCATACAAAAATAAAAAATTAAATCCAACAGTTCAAATAATACTCAACTCTACTTCTACGTCACAGAAACAATCATAGTAAGTATGGTACAACCCGATCGGGTCGCACGCAGTGCGCCCCGTGCCGATCGCGCGCGCGCACTTGCTGCATAGACATAGAAAATTACCAGACAGTACGAGAAACACTTAAATATTTTTTTTGGGATATGTATTAAGTTTCGACAAAAGTCGTAGAACAAAAGTTGTTTGTTAAGGTGCACAGAAGAAGCCCTTAACGCCGTGTCAATTAATTTCCAATAACCCTGTATAATATTTATCAAAGAATGTATTTACCTTAACAGGATGCAAAGCGTTAGTGAGCTGTAAGCCGAGACTCCTCAACAATATGACAGGCGGTAAGTCGAGGGTGTACAGCCGATGGAGTGCTTCGACGGCCATCTGTGTCGGAACGTTGTGCCTTTGTCGGGACGTCTCGTATTTCTGCATCCATGCCGGGTGGGCTATATAACAGAACGTGGGGAAAGTGAAGATTAACGAACAATTCCTATAGGAATGACTGACTGGTACCCACCGTAGAGTTCTAAAATTACTATTACTGGAATGTTTTCTTAACTACATAGTATAAAACAAAGTCGGTTTCTCTGTCCCTATTTCCCTTTGTATGCTTAAATCTTTAAAACTACGCAACGGATTTTGATGCGGTTTTTGTTTAATAGATAGAGTGATTCAAGAGGAAGGTTTATACCTACATGCATAATATACCCGTGCGAAGCCGGGGCGGGTCGCTAGTTAATATATAAAATTCTCGTGTCGCGGTGTACATTTACTTTTTACTACGCAACGTGTATGTATATTTACTTATTATTCCGAACTTAGCTATCATCATCAACATATCAGCCACAGGACGTCCACTGCTGAACATAGACCTTCCAGAAGGCCATTTCTCGTAAATAAAATTGTTCAAATTCCATTAATTTACTTACAACACTCTCAATGTCAGCTTTTGGTATTCTCAAGAATATTTTTTGTAATCGAAATGCAATTGGAATGATTTTGCAATGTAATTTGAACAATTTTATTTACGAGAATTGGGCTTCAGAGCGTTCCATAATTAAGTCGTGGGAGTTAGCTAGTCAAGTATAAATCTTACTCAAGTCAAATCCACTGTAAACAGAGTCAGCTAGGAAGGTAGTGAGATCCTTGACGTCACCGAAGCCCAGGTTGACTCCTTGGCCGGCCAACGGGTGCACTCGGTGTGCTGCGTCTCTGTAACCATACATTTAACAATGTTTTACTACTGAACCGATTTAGATGAAACAAGCTGGGGCGCCTTTTCTCGCGAATGAAAAGGAAATTCAGCTAAGAGTTTCGTTATTTAACATATTAATAAAAAATATGCAGATTCTAGGATTTAGTCCTAGAATCGTAGATTTGCAGAAGAGGCCTAATGTGCGTAGATCTACGTAAAATAAATAAAACCGTTTAAAAAACGTAGGGTTGGCAACACTGCTAGCACCCATAACACAATCATAGTTACTTAGCTTGGGGCTAGATGGCGATGTTTGGAATGTCCTGCAATATTTATTTATTAGGATTTTCACTTACCCAATAAGTACGACGCCAGGTGCAATATACTTGGTGCTATGTCCAAAGGCCAAGGGGAAGGCGGCGCGTGAGGCGGGCGCTATAGACCGGACCGACGGAGGCAGTTGACGGACGGCACCGTCCGCCAGACCGAACTGTTTCAACGCTGACGATAGCCATGAGGTGCCACTTACCCAATAAGTACGACACCAGGTGCAATATACTTGGTGCTATGTCCAAAGGCCAAGGGGAAGGCGGCGCGTGAGGCGGGCGCTATAGACCGGACCGACGGAGGCAGTTGACGGACGGCACCGTCCGCCAGACCGAACTGTTTCAACGCTGACGATAGCCATGAGGTGCCACTTACCCAATAAGTACGACACCAGGTGCAATATACTTGGTGCTATGTCCAAAGGCCAAGGGGAAGGCGGCGCGTGAGGCGGGCGCTATAGACCGGACCGACGGAGGCAGTTGACGGACGGCAACGTCCGCCAGACCGAACTGTTTCAACGCTGACGATAGCCATGAGGTGCCACTTACCCAATAAGTACGACACCAGGTGCAATATACTTGGTGCTATGTCCAAAGGCCAAGGGGAAGGCGGCGCGTGAGGCGGGCGCTATAGACCGGACCGACGGAGGCAGTTGACGGACGGCACCGTCCGCCAGACCGAACTGTTTCAACGCTGACGATAGCCATGAGGTGCCACTTACCCAATAAGTACGACACCAGGTGCAATATACTTGGTGCTATGTCCAAAGGCCAAGGGGAAGGCGGCGCGTGAGGCGGGCGCTATAGACCGGACCGACGGAGGCAGTTGACGGACGGCAACGTCCGCCAGACCGAACTGTTTCAACGCTGACGATAGCCATGAGGTGCCACTTACCCAATAAGTACGACACCAGGTGCAATATACTTGGTGCTATGTCCAAAGGCCAAGGGGAAGGCGGCGCGTGAGGCGGGCGCTATAGACCGGACCGACGGAGGCAGTTGACGGACGGCACCGTCCGCCAGACCGAACTGTTTCAACGCTGACGATAGCCATGAGGTGCACGTGTCTACGCCTGGACCGCGAGGGTATTGCTTCCACTGGGGAAAAATTGGATTACAAAGTTATTTTTACCTTACTTTGAATTAAGGTTGAGGTCTATGGTTCATATCCATATATAAGTATTCTGTCCGTTGTCTGGTCACCATAACACAGTTTTAGTTGCTTAGCTTCGGACTAGATGGTACTGTGTGCATTGTTCTGTAATACATCTTTTACTAGCGACCCGCCCCGGCTTCGCACGACTGTATTATGCATGTATTATTCTATCTATTAAAAAAAACCGCATCAAAATCCGTTGCGTAGTTTTAAAGATCTACGCATACAAAGGGACATAGGGACGGCGAAAAGTGACTTTATTTTATACTTGTAAAGATGTGATCAGCATAATAAGCGTTTAGACCACTTTTTCGCCTGATGGTAAGTAAAGATGCGGTCTTAAATGTACCTTACAAGATATCGAGCTGACACTAGACTCTCGTATTAAAGACAAGCTCGACACTTACCGTCAATTGGTTCCCAATTCACAAAATATTCTCAATAGCATTCAGTAGTTTTTCTGTGAATCAAATTTACACAAAAACTACTGAACCGTATGTGATTAAACTTGTTACGTACAATCCACGGTCAAAAGTATCTGCCCACTGTAACTTTTACAATCCTTTGCAGCACTATTTGAACATTATACCAACGTAACCAGTGGATCGAACCCACATCGGTTGGTGTAGCGGGTGGCGGCATATACCACTCACACAACTAAATACATAGCTAACATGTTGAAAATAATAATCACACTGAGCACTTTTAAATCAAGTATTTATGTTTGTGTGTATGTCTATTAGACGAAGGCCGTAAGTCCAATACTTGTGTATAGTATTATAGTAGCAAACTGATAGTGGACATATGACGCATACTGTACAGTATGGCTCATAAGTAAATGATCAGTTTGCTACAATAATACTATACACAAGTATTAAAGTATATTATACAAGTATTGGACTTACGACCTTCTTTTTTTAGGTGTTACACACAAATATAAATACTTGAATTAAAAGTACTCAGTGTGATTATTATTTTCAACATGTTAGCTATGTCTTTAGTTGTGTGAGTGGTATAAGCCGCTACCCGGTACACCAACCGACGTGGGTTCGATCCACAGGTTACGTTGTTATAATGTTCAAATAGTGCTGCACAGGATTGCAAACGTTACGGTGGGCAGAGACTTTTGACCGTTGATTGTACATAATTAAACCCAACCCCGTACTTACGCGGGTGAGACAGAACCCAGCTAGTAATATCTATAAAACTTACTAGAGCGTCGTTCAAAGCATCAACAAACTGCTCCTCAGGTAAAGATAGTAGTTCCTTAGCTTGGTCCTTCCATGTGGACCACACGAGTGAACTGCGTTTCGAATCTAACGGCAGTAGTGCTATGGGACCGGTTGGTAAGAAACGCTGCCATGCTGTCGTGTTTTCAGTTTCCTGAAACGAGAACAATATAAACGAAAATTAAAAAAAAAAGTGTGGCACTCGGGGATTGTCGCGGTAAAGCTATTACATAGCGAACGCTCGGCCGAGCTACGTGGTAGGCGGAGTGGGGGGTGTTAGGTTTTATTTTCGTTACGGAATTTCTTGATTCTGTCGCCGCGCTCAATGCCCGCGATCAAAGCTATGCAATAGCTTAAAAGTAAAAGATAGATAAACTCTTTATTGTACCATATTAAACCTTAATTCTAACCAGGGACTTAAAACGTTATCCATAACAGAATTTTTAACGTTATAAAAACGTTATAATAGTATCGGTATCTCAGCAAACATTTCGTTATCGATCTTTTGTATAACGTTTTACGAGTAACAGAACGAAATTTTAACTGCAAAAATAACGTTATTATAACGATAAATACGCGACGTTGCCAAACTTATTCATTTTACAAATCCGCGCCAAGCGCGGCGGAATTTGCGCATCAGTTGGTAAAAGCGAAATGGGTCGAAAAAAAATCAACAAAGTTTACAGATATTTCAATCTTGAGGATAATAATAAGACCTCAAAATGTTTAGTTTGCGAAAAAGTTTTAAAGGTAAGTTAAGAAAGAAGTAGATAGTAAGTAGGTAGTAATGTGTAGTATTTTCTAAAAAAAAACTAATATTTTCTAAGAAAATCGGCTTATTAATATTTATTTTTTTACAATAATGCCGATTTCCTTAGAAAATATGAATGTTTTCAATTTTTTTATAGAATCTTTTATGTTTCTCCGAAGAGCCCTTGCGATAGGCAGCAATAAAAAAAAATATTAAAGATTGCTCATAATTTTTTTACTCTAAAAAATTAAATGCTCCGCAAGTCGCAAATGGATCAAGGTGTTTGTGTGGTTTGTGGTGCCTTATTAAAGGTAAAGAGTTGAACTAACACGCCTCAGTGATGAAAGTTATCGACTTTGGTTTTGATGCTAAAGGCCAAAATTTCTAGTACTTTTTTAAATAATGCCGATTTTCTCGGAAAATATTAATGTTTTGAATGTTTTTATAAAATAGTTTATGTTTTTATAAAGAAGCTCTAGCGATTAGTAAAAAAAACCACGATAGTTAAAGATTTGGTCATAAAAAATTCAATTGAAAATAGAGTTTTCAATGGCTTCTATTTTCCAAAGTCATCGATATAGCAAGCTGTTTGTGGTGTCAAATGAGAGATATGAGTTGAACTAACATGCCCAAAAGTTAGAGTGCGTAAGCTGCTCTGGTTTGTAACCTAGAGACCAAAACATGTGACGTTTCATACATTTTTTTCATATTTTGACGGCTTACGATCTGCATCAAAAACAGCCCTATGTCCATCATTTGCCGTTTCGAGCCACTGTGCGGCAGCGCGCGCGTGCAACGTTGCCGCCGTGTGCGCGCGAGCGGTGGTACCTGGTAGGTACTACCGCTCGCGCACGGTTTCGAACGCAGCGGCAACGTTGCTTGGCCGCAGAAGAGGTGGTTGGTAGGTATTAGGTATATACTAATTGCACTGTGAAAATTTATCGCTACATTATTGATTGGTTTATTTGACTTTTAATCGTAGATTCACTATGATAAAAAAATGTGTTTCGGAAATTTTACCTATTCCTACTAAACATATATCTAACACCAAAGTAATAGTAAATTTCAGGACGTTATGTAACCTTTAGCCTTCTTCGATATTTGAGATATCCAACACTAGAAGAATTATTCAGATCGGTCCAGTGGTTTTGAAGCAAATTCAATACAAACAAACAAACAAACAAACAAAAATCTAATCTTTCCCATTTATACTATTACATAGTACGTACATGTACCTATAGATTACACCCTTACGTAGCCAGAGAGAGCACTGCGTTCGATAGTTCACACGAAGAAAAAGTAAACATTACTTTGAGTAAAAGAGATAGCATAAAAACAATAATTATAACATTATTATATGAATAACAATATTTTTAATAACGTTAAATTGACAATATAACGTAACGTTATTATAACGTTATACATATTCAAAGCTTTGAATAATATCGTTTTGTTATATCGTTTCTCTCACAAATAACGTTATCTTGCAATTCCACAGATAACGTTACTGTATTTTACCGGTTTTTAAGTCCCTGATTCTAACATGAGTTTCTGCTAAATAAAAAACCATATAATCCAAACAATATGGCACAATGGGCGGCCTTATAGCTGAAAGTGATCTCTTCCAGGCAACCAAAGAAAAGATGATAAGTGTCAAAAGCTAAGAAAGTAAGTTTATATCCTTCCTAATATTATAAACGCGAAAGTTTGTATGTATGGATGAATCTATACTAATATTATAAAGCTTAAGAGTTTGTTTGTTTGAACGCGCTAATTTCAGGAATTTCTAGTTCGAATTTAAAAATTATTTTTGTTTTGGATAGTCCATTTATCGAGGATAGGCTATAGGCTACTTTTTTATTTTGATATTTCCACGGGTTTGGGACTTACGCGGGTGAAACCGCGGGGCGCAGCTAGTAAATTATATTACTGATACTAGCTTTTGCCCGCGACTTCGTCCGCATAGAAGTCGAAAATGGCTTTAACAGGATTTTTAATTGGTTTTATCATTAATATATTTACCAAAATCGGTAGGTTATTTTAAACATTATTTCTGTGGGTTTTTTTAATATTACCAAAATCGGTAGGTTATTTTAAACATTCTTTTGTATTATTATGTATTTTCGTATGTCGTATTTTACATGTTTTCTCTATACGCATAATAAAGAAAGAAAGGACAAAAGTGTGTACTTGGAAGCAAATTAAAATTAGAATTAGAAATTAGAATTTCGGAAAATCCTTTCTTATCGGCTGCCTACGTTATACAAAGAACACACCCTCCAAGTTTCAGATCTCTACGATCAGCGATTTAGGCTGTGCGTTGATCCGTCAGTCAGTCATTCAGGACAAAGCATTTTATATGTATAAGAGAAGAGATACTGCATAATAGCCGTGCAAAGCCGGGGCGGGTCGCTAGTACTTTGATAAAAGAGATCCAATCAAAGAGTATTTAAGTTTTTAATAACCCCAGCACGCCGCTTCATACACATGTTCATACAAAATTGCTGGAGCGTTGTAATGTTCCAAATTCAAAAAACGCTCCTGCATTAGATTTAATTTTCTTTGACCGCGACACTGGCTATATGCACGATAGTGGTAATGCGAAGCCATAATAAAATTATAAATAAAAAAGAGATGGTGTAGATGCTTCTTTCCGTATGTCAAAATGACAATTTTGACATCATCCCTACGTTCTGTACGTTTTCATGCAAAAATATTATGGTTTATTTTTTACGCCAAGAAATATCAAATTTTAATTAGTAACATAAATCTACTTGAAATACCTAAACCTCTTCTGATATTTTCTGAACACATTCGTGAAGATTATGTTAAAATCTGTTTCCTAGTTCCCGAAATTAGACTGCACAAACAAAGGTAAACAAACCAAATCAACATTTTCTGAGATGAATGGTAGTTTCGCGAAAACGAAGAGATGGCGCTAGTTACTTGAAATTAAAAAAAAATATCTTATTAAATTAATTACTTTATTTTTTAGTTAAAAAATATGAATACTGCTATGTATTCTTAAAATACATAAGTGTACAAAATTTTTAAGCAGAACAAAAAGAATAATCAACTAATTTGTGATTTTCTAAATTTAAGAAAACCTGAATCGCGCATGCAAGATTTTTTTCTACCGGAGCTATATAAGGTTAGCGAATTCTATAGTGCTAAGATCATTATGGACGTAGAACGCTTACTTCCAAAACTTCGAATTTATTATATGTAGAGATAAATGTGGTCAAGATATTGGCAACCTTTCTTCGAATCGATTGACCAACAAACAGACAAATATGTCATATACATATAACAAGTAAGAGTGTTCTTTCCACGGATTTAAATCCAGGCTAATGAAGTGGGAACATAATAAAGATATTTAGCAAGATAAATACCTAATTGAGATTTCGATAGTCAGAGCTTTAACTAGACAGATTTAGGTTGACTTGCACAACAAAAATTGAAAGCGTTTATTTTATATTCGCCTGTGTAACTCCCGATCCCGAGGGAATATCGGGATAAAAAGTAGCCTATGAGACTCCCAATGAATCAATGTATCC
This sequence comes from Idaea aversata, assembly GCA_907269075.1. Classification (NCBI taxonomy): domain Eukaryota; kingdom Metazoa; phylum Arthropoda; class Insecta; order Lepidoptera; family Geometridae; genus Idaea; species Idaea aversata. The sequence goes on from OU026100.1 coordinate 7,901,231, forward strand.
TCATAACAAATTTCATCAAAATAGGTCCAGTAGTTTCATATTCAATCAAATATTTTATCTTTATAATATCCGTATAGATAATTTTATTTAAAACAGTTTCTCTCAGGCTTATAGTTGCTTAAAGCACATGACTAAGCAACTGTCAAAATATCAAACTGATACTATCAACCTTGTGATCATTGAAATAGAATTTATTTTTAACCGACTTCAAAAAAAGGAGGAGATTCTCAATTAGGTTGTATGTATGTTTATTTTTTACAAATGTTCGCGCATATCTTCTTTGTTTATCAACCGATTTTTTAGATTACCCGTTAAATTTATTTAGCTAAAGTTTAAGCACAGTGTCATGCAACTCGCTAGTGCTTTTTTTCATAACTGGCATGGTTTGAGTTTCGGCTGTCAAGCTTGCTTAAATATAAATAATAAGTACTACCCATAAAAATTCATCCATCGGGTGAGTTGTTTCACCTTGAAGACCCGAACCCGGAACAAGGGACGTCCGGATCCCTTGTTCCGGGTTAAATGAGCTATTTCCTTTAATTTGCCAGACTATGTTTGTTTCCAGGAATTTATTAGCAACATTATCGATTGGTATAAAAATATAGGTGATTATTTTTTTGCAAAATCAACAGGTTCGATTCCCGCCCGGCTAGGGTAATGACTTTTTCAAAAATCTAATGATGCAGTTTTAGTTTTTGTCAAAATCGGGCACGCAACTCCTTTCAGCATTTTTAGCTATCTCTCATAGTTTAGGATATAGCCCTGAAGGCCCACATAAAAAATTCACCCTGTATATTTTTAAAATGTGCTAATTAAGCCCTTTCATTTGATACCCCACACGATACATTTTAATTATTTTTATTTTTTTATTCATTACTCTATGTCCTCTAGAGGGCGCCATATTTGATTTATTGTGACGTCACATAGCCTATAACCAGCGGATCATTTAGACGCTTCTAACGATACCTCATTTGTTCAATTATAGTAAGTAGTTTTGAAGTTACGTGGGAACAGATGAACATACATACATACATACATACGGGTCAAACACATAACCCTCCCTTTTGGCTTCGCCGTAGTCGGGTAAAAACTGGCCAAATGCGAGTCGAACTAGTGAACGAAGAGTTCCGTACTATTTATTCTGTTTTTAGTATTTGTTGTTATAGAGACAATATAAATACATCATCTGTGAAAATTTCAACTGTTTAGCTATCACGGTTCATGAGATACAGCCTGGTGACAGACAGATGGACCAGTGGAGTCTTTACTAAAATGGTCACGTTTTTACCCTTTAAAAGTTAGTCATAGATTAGATACATACTTACATCAGCTAAATATAAAGTCGCAACAACTCCCATTTGATCGTAGCTCCATGAAAGATACTGTACTCCCATCGCGTTACGGACTGCCGAGTTTGCTCCATCGGCACCAATCTGTAACGTCAATTAATGTGTCTCTTATATCTTTCATCTGAGATGGCAAGGCAAGGTAAGCTTATTTTTACCCGACTACGGCAAAGCTAAAAGGGAGGGTTATGTTATTAAGGATGTTGTAACTGCAAGAAAGTTCCAGAAAAGCGTTATTATTCTGCCTAGCTAATTACACTGACCCAGCTGGCACAATGGTCACCATGCCGGACTGCCAAACACAGGGTTGCTGGTTCGATTCCAGCCTCAGGCAAGTATTTATGCTTAGATATTTGTCTGTGGGCTGGTTGTATGTATTATAAGTATATATTTCCAAAAGAAAAGTAAATAAGTATTATATCCGTTGTCTTGCAGACTAGCACCCATAACACAAGTCTAGTTACTTAGCTTGGGGCTAAAAGGCGATGTGTCGAATCGCCTGCAATATTTATTTATTTATTTAAATTACCTAGTGTACACAAAAAAAATAGGTTTTTTAAAGTGAATTATCGTCTCCCCTATAAAAGCTAGAGAATAAATTCTTATTTTAGTTAATGTTTTTCAAAATAATAATCAGTATTCTTAATTTAAGAATATTGCTGATTAAGAAAACTGCTTATCATTAAACTGAACAAAGAAATTACTTATTAGCGTTTATAAGGAGAGACTTCTTGCTTCAAAGAAACCTTTTTTTATTGTGAATTGCATAATGTTTAAAGGAAATATCCTACTCTGGGTAGTGTTGACACCGTGCGATTTCTAGTCTGTTCAATTTAATAATTTAGTGTAAATGACGAACAAGACGACATGGATGAATGCGTCTAGTCTTATTTCACAACAGCTGGAACTCATTTGACAAAGATCATAGAGTAACTCGTCATACAATCGTTTTTTGAAGTGAAAACTTATTTTACCGTGGTACGCATATTTTTAGATGAGATAAAATCTCTGAACTCGCGACACCGTTACGAGACGCAGCTACGATCTAGGATGTATATCATCAAACTTTTATATACAAAAGTAGACCGTACGTAACTACTAGTATTTAAGCTCAAAGTCAAGAGGAGAGAGTGCGGCGACAGGGCACCGCTCGGGGTTTGACGGTATGGCACCATATTAAAATGGCGCGGTGACCGGTGATTAAAATCTACTAAGTAGTATTTTTTAGAAGCTTTTGACCACTTGGTTGATGGTAGGTGACGATGTGGTGAAAGATGTAGCACGCTTTCTTAGAAGACATCATTTGACATTATAATTTATTAATTTGATTATTGACATTATGTAATTTATATTATTTTTAACATTTGCACGTCTGCTTGCGGACCGAATACATGTTCTAATATTTTTTGGAAGACCTTTATGCTATGTATTCCGGTGAATAAATGATCTTATCTTATCTTATTTATTCACTCGCGACTTGAAGACCTCAAATTGTATGCGTCAGCAAAGACCGCGTAGGCAACTGATTCCCTTGCTGTATGAATGACCAAGCAAAACGCTTATCAGGATTTTTGCCATGAATAGTATTGTAAGGAAATTATTTATAAAACCATTAAACCTAATGAATACGTTTTCTCAGAAAGAAACATTAAACTTATTATTATTAGCTCCACGGGTTTTATTAAATTGAATTTATAGAAGACGCTATTTTATACCAATTACCTATCATAACGCTTATTAATTAATGGTCGTTAACAAAAATAGTATATTCTGACGCATCTTTATTATACCTACTAATTTAAGTACCTACTTACCTAAATTAAATTTATAAGATGCAAAACAAGAGTTACAGATCGTAAAAGCTGTTTTAAAATATGATGATAATGACAAAAATATTACGCGTATTGAAAGAAAAATAGTTATCTGACATAATGTATGTACCTTACTATGTATTTGTATCTTTCATTCACCATTGCCTTTTTTCAGGTCTCTACTTGAGCATCTAAAACAAATAGGCACGAACAGAGAAGTATAAAATGAATAGTTTATTTATTATCTTAAACTCAGATTTAGCTCGTTTACAGGAACATAGGAATAAAAACAAACGTTGAAAGTAGTACACCAATTATTAGTAGATTTGTGTTATACCCGACGGTACTTATTCGCATTTGGTTACGGGAAATCTTCGCTAAACATCGTACGCTTCCGCACACTCATTCAAATAAATTACCTTATTTAAATTACGTGTAAAACACCGTGCTTTCGATCGAAACTATTTTTTCTGTGAAGTGTTTGGAAAACTTTCGACTTTCAATGAAGTAGATGTTACATTTGGGAAATTCAGTAGAGTGCTATGAAAAATGTGAATGAAACTGCAGTGGAAAGAAGATCAGTAAGTATTTGTAAATACATTTTTGTGTAAGTATAACAGTCAATTAAACTGAAATAAGTCCTTACATTAAATTAATAAAAATCTAAACCACGGAAATACCTATGTAATATGTTTACAATTTTCGAAAATAAATCAGTTATTTGGCAGAAGTATTCGCCTTAATTAACAGTAACAGTTTATAAATCAAGATAAAACGTTTGTGTCAAAGAGATTGAGAAACACAACAGTGGCTGTTGATTAATACGTTACACGGAAAAATGTTCGCGCGGAACATGCTCTTTGGACGAATGTCTAAACAAAAGTTAAAAAATAGAATGTTAATAATGTAAACAAACTATACTTTACATACGTGTTGGCAAAAGGATTGCCAGTTTTAGCGATTAATTGCGAAATTAGGTTTCGATCACTTTTCCACACCCAGACATCATAAAATTAAAATTAACGATACTTTTAGCACTGAAAAGAAAATAGACTGCTTTAGTCGTATCGTGAAATATTATAATTTTAATGGTAAATTAATCAGAAGGTAATTAATATATCAGACATCGCAACACTAGGTTTGTATAAATACAATAAAATTCCGATTAGCGTTCTAATATTAGAGCTTTCGATTGTTTGCTTATGCATCGAGTAAAACGTATGGTTTCGGTCACTTTATGGCATGTTGAATATAACTCTACTTCACACTGTTCTAATGCACTAATTCAAGAATTCTCTAAATATTTTTGGCATAGAATCAGCAAGATTGACTGACAATGTTTTCTCCTGTTTTGTGAAATATAAAATGTAGCTAGCTTCAGAATGATTTTAATGAGTGGTTATAATAAAATTTCGAATAAAACTAGAAATCATATAATACAGTTGAGAAATAAAAAAGTTTCAGGTGGGCGAGACTAATAAAAATAAAGACTTCTTCAATGGATTTTAACAAGTTGTAAAATGAGGAAAATAAGTTTTGTGACATATACGTGTGGGAGTAAAGCGTTCGTGTCGCATGTCGCTATCAAACGATGTAAATAGAAATTTACAAATACACTTACTTACTAATGAAGTTTATGAAAAAAATGATTTGCGGTCGAGGCGTAGGTATTTATAATCATTGTGAAATAGAATCACATCTGTTGATATCATAAACTAGTTACGATATTATGATAAATAATTTGTGTCAATAGTATGATCTTAGAATATAAATAAAATGTATTTAGTTATAAAATAGTTTCTGGAATTACGATTATTAAAGCGGCGGGGATGTCATGGGCGGGAAAGCTTTCAGTGTTCAGTTGTGGCGGAAAGTGTGCGCGGGCGCATGTGTGCTATGATACGTACTTACGCGCAAAGATATCGGAACGGATCGTGTCGCAACGGAGACGATTCCAAGAAGAATGACAAAAAGAATAAAAAGGTTAATCAAATATCCTTAGAGTTTTGAGTGTATAGTTTAAATATGAATTGCAGGAGTCCTTTATGGTCAACAAAGTTTGTGTTTGGTCTAGATTTTTAGAGAAGGCAGCTCACGATGGTGCGGCGCTATGAGTGAGTTGCCAGAGGATACGGAGGACGACGTAGAAGCTGGATACATATCTAGTGACGAATCAGCTCACGGAGCAGACCTTGCTGAAAGATTGAGGGTCAAACCTTCGAGAGATATTTGGGAACTGGGTAAGAGTAATTTTTAAACAAAGACTAAACTATCCAGGTTAAATATTTGCGGCGAAATAGAATTTATGGATTTTTGTATAGAGTACTTTACCTATTCTACGGTCACAACAAAATATTAATGAGTAGCCGCCAAAAACAACCAATAATTTGAATGTATTTCGTGTGGTTTCCGTTAATATAATATTATTCTGGTCTATCACATATTATTTTAGATGAGATTCTGTATTCATTGAATCACCTGCCTCATGCTGAGGAAATATCCATGTTGGTAGCAGCCGGAGAGTACGAGGAAGTTATAACACTGGCCACACAGTCTGAAGACAGTTTGAAGACAGCAGCATTATGGGCTTGTTGGCTCGGAAAATGTCCTCTATTGAGTCAACTCCTTATGTTGAACAAACTTGATCTAAATACTCACGATGATGCCGGCAGGTCGGTACATATTATAACTTCACACTTAAAATAACATATTGTTTTCCTTTCATTATTATTAACCACTGTTTATTTTCAGAACATGTTTACATTTAAGCTGCTTAGTGGGTAATCAAGAATGCGCAACATTATTACTCAACCACGGAGCATGTCCAGATATTTGGGACTCCAACGACAAGAAAGCTACACCGCTTCATTGCGCAGCAAGCGCGAAGAGTTTAGCTTGCGTCAAGGTAAACAGGATACGCCCAGATGAAAGGTGACCCAAAATTTTAAATTGGGACTATGTTAATTGTATTATTGCAGGTGTTAATAAGCCACGGTGCTGATGTGAATGCGGGGTTGACTGAGAGATCGCCTTTACATTATGCAGTGCTCAGTGACGCACCGGAAGTGGTCAGCGAATTGTTGGATGCAGGCGCTTGCCCCGACACTCCACAGGTGTGTTCTGTTTATAATTAATATAAACACGATAACAATGTAAATAAGCCAGTCTGTACTATCCTTGGAAACTTCTTAATGAATATAATATGAAAACGTGCTCACATATAGGAATGTTTCTAATTATTTTAGGTGTTTACTGAGACACCGCTCCACGTGGCCGCATCTCTTGGATCGGCAGCGTGCACAAATCTACTGTTGGATGCTGGTGCTGATGTCAGAGCAGCATTTGGAACAGGCAGAGCGACAGCATTACATCTTGCTGCTGAAGACGGTCATGCAGAATGCGCTCGAATGTTACTAGACCATGGAGCGCAAATTGACTGGCCTAATTTTAGAGGACAGACACCTTTACATCTTGGTAAGAATAGATAACTTTACATTTCTCCCATGATTCTTTACGACTGTTTCTAATGACTATGAGTAATTTCAGCAACGTTAGCACAGTCAGTAGAAGTAGTTGAATTATTAGTTGGAAGAAGAGCTGATGTGAGAGCTAGAGACAATGATGGAAGGACTCCTTTACACGGAGCAATAGTTAGAGGAGCTCGAGCATGTGACGTAGCCAGACTGCTGATGACAGCGGGAGCTGATCCAAACGTACCTGACAATTTTGGATACACACCTTTACACATAGCAGCTCTGAATGAATTCTCCGCCTGTGTCTTGTTACTACTAGGTAAATCAGTTACTTTTAAGATGTTACAAAGTATGTTTATACCATGTCACGTATTGATAGATCTGTCAAAACATTTCAGATTACGGAGGCGATGTAACTCTCCGAACAAATGGTGGTGTATCAGCGTTGTCTTTCATCGTGCGTCGAGTGCCGGATGTGGTGCCAAGATACCTTCGCAAGTTTGATGATGCGGTACATATTAGTGAACACGAGTTGGGCGATGTCGATTGCGAGCTGACGATTGATTTTAGACCGTTGGTGCCTAGTATTTCTAGAGGAGAAGCCGAATTACTTTTGGCTTTTGTAGAGGTACGATTTTTGCATTATATTATTAGAATAATTGGAGATAAAATAAATAAATAATAAATATTGCAGGACATTCCACACATCGCCATCTAGTCCCGAGCTAAGTTACAAGACTTGTGTTATGGGTGCTAGACAACGGATATACTACTTATATACTTTTCTTTCGTAAATATACAGGGTGTCCCGTAATGAATGGCCACATTGAAAGTTTTTTTTTAAACTAAGGTTTAACTCAAACTTCATGGTTTTTTAACTTTTTAACCTGAACTTTAACCTTTCCTGGTGTAAAAAAAATGTATGGTCACCCTGGTGCCAAATTTCAAAAAAAGTTGCCTATTTCATTGAGATTCTGAAAAGGTATAATATGTGGTATTGCCAGCATTTAATACTAAATAAATTTCTAATAAAATGAGCAAGAGCATGCTTTTTGCGAAGTAAAAGTAGTACCAAAATTTACTTTATTGTACTTAAAATAATTCAAGAAATTTTAGTTCTGAAATTCCCCGAATTTACTATAGAAAAAACAGGAAAAAAGACAGCTCTGGCTCACTTTAATAGGAATTAATTTTGTATTGAAAGCTGGCAATACCACGTATTATATCATTTTAGAATCTCAGTGAAATAGGCAACTTTTTTTTTAATTTGTCACCAGGGTGACCATACATTTTTTTTACACCAGGAAAGGTTAAAGATCAGGTTAAAAAATTAAAAAACCATGAAGTTTGAGTTAAACCTTAGTTTAAAAAAAAACTTTCAATGTGTCATAAAAAATATTGTTTGCATTCGATAGCATATTTATCCTGGAATACTATCCAAAAAACAGATTGGGATAATTCCTTCATTTGCAGTTTTGGCATAACAAAACACGGAAAAAGGCGTGAAATTTAAAAAAAAATTAAAATGGCGGATATCTCGGAAACTAAGAGACTTTCATAGAACATAACTTTCGTTTTTCTGATCCGGCACAGTGTCCTCTATCCGTAGGGGCCCGCTTGGCCATTCATTACGGGACACCCTGTATACTTACAATCAGCCAGACCACACACAATAACTAAGCATAAATACTTGTCTGAGGCAGGAATCGAACCCTGTGTTTTGGCAGTCCGGTATGGGGACCATTGTGTCAACTGGGTCGTCTATGCAAGTAGTTTTAGCAATTAGATACCTATGCAAGGAGTTTTCAAAATGTCTGTCCTGTTACAGGTTGGACACAAAGATTTCCTCAAACACCCAGTCGCTGAAACGTTTCTGTTCTTAAAATGGCGCAGAATAAGAAAGTTTTTCGTTTTAAGTTTCATCTATCATGCCTTATTTATTACGCTTTACAGTCTTTACATTTTACGTAAGTACCTACCTATAATTTAAAACCATTAAATACAAAATGAAATAGTTACTGTCTTGTCAAATTAATTACCTTTTTTATTTTTCAGAAATATTTTTATGTGAAGATAGAACCTGTAAGGTGCCTTCGTATTTGAGACCAGTTCAATATCTAATACTTCTTCTTAATCTATGTTTTCTACTGAAGGAGATATTTCAGGCATGTCTTGGCTGGTCTGCCTATATTCGACAATGGGAAAACTGGCTTCAGATTCTTATTATTATTGGAGTCTTCCTATGCACAGTAAGTATACCTACTAAATAAAATTATGATGTAAAAATATACATTTTTTTTCCTTACCATTATTTTCTGTTTTTAATCCCCGACGCAAAAACAAATGGAAAAACCCACAAAAAATATTGTATGTCAGACGAGGCTGTATAGGTTAAAAGTCTTTTGCCTGGCCTTCCGGGAGTATAATTAACAAAAAAATAGTAAACATAACCTAAAATTCTAAAAACCTTTTATTATTTTAACAAGTATTTTTTTATTCGCAACTGTGATAAAAAAATGTCGTACGATACACGTGAGGATTGATCTTTATATCTCGGCTTTGTTAAACGCACTCGCGTACCGCTCGCGCGTGTTAAACTGCCTCTATGCAAAGATCAATTTTCCACACTTGTATCGCAATGTACTAATATTTAATACTATCTATTTAAAAAAACCGCACCATAATCCGTTGTGTAGTTTTAACGATCTAATCATACGTAAGGACAGATAGCGGAAAGCAACTTTGTTTTAAATTAATAAAACGCAAAAAATGTCACCGAAAATATGAAATTGAACTCAAGATACACTATTAATAAACTTAATAAAAAAACAAGCCCGTCCGTCGGCCATCGTAATTGCTGCCAAAATCTTTCTTTTTTCTAGATTCCAAATTGGGACATAGACAATGGAAGAATTAAGACCGATACATCCGACTGGCAACATGATATAGCGGCCATAACCATTTTCTTCTGTTGGTTAGAGCTGATGATGATTATTGGACGGTTTCCTACTTTCGGCCTTTATGTCCAAATGTTTACTACAGGTAAATTGAACTACATAAATTGAATATGCCTTGGCTTTTATAATAATTAATTAATATTAAAAGACATCCAGCCCCAAGCTAAGCAACTAGACTTGTGTTGTGGGTGCTAGACAACGGATATACTACATATATTCCTTTTCTTTTGTAAATATATATTTATAATACATAGGAACAACCAGACCACAGACAAATACCTAAGCTTAAATACTTTCTAAGGCGGGAATCGAACCCGCAAGTATGGTTGGCAGTCCGGCATGGTGACCATTGTGCCAACTGGAGCGTCGACTATAATTCAGTCACTGTTGACTTGATAACGTCTAATAAATTAATGGAACACCTGCATTCAAAGTGTCACGGTAATATTGTGTGACGTCATGCGTCATGGTATTACGTGATAACGTCTAGTAAATTGGTGGAACACCTGCATTCACAAAAAGGTGTCAAGGTAATATTTGTGAAGTCATGGTAATATGACCATGACGTGTCATGGTAACTTAGGAAACAAGAGTATTTAATAATAGTATCGCTCATCTGGGCTTGTGTTATAATGACGAGTGTCGAATAGAAGACTTTAAAAAAAGGAAAAAAAAACAAACAAATCTCAATTTTTCATCGTTTTCTTATGACGTTATCACGTAAAATTATCGTCCGTAAACCAACTTTACAGACAACCATTTTTTTTTTCAGTGACTTTGAATTTTGCGACATTCCTATTAGCATACAGCTGCATTCTCATAGCGTTCGGACTGGCATTCAGTGTGCTATTCAGCAACTATCCAGCCTTCCACCTGCCAGCTGGGCTGGTGAAGACTGTGATGATGATGTCAGGGGAACTCGAATACGAGGATATATTCTACAATAACTGCACGGATTCGCAGATACACTACCCTCTAACGGCACACGGGATGTTTCTCATATTCGTTGTATTAGTCACTGTTATTTTGACTAATCTATTGGTTGGTTTGGCTGTTAGTGACATTCAGGTAAGACATCATCATCACTTTCCTGCCCTTATCCCAATTTATTTGGGGTCGGCGCCGTATATCTTCTTCTTAAATTCACTCCTATTAGTCGTCATCTCATCGTTCACATTCATCTCTTTAATGTCTTGTCTCACGCAGTCCATCCATCTTTTCTTCGGTCGTCCTCTGCCTCTCCATCCCTCTACATTCATACTCATCACACTTCTTGTCACATGCGTCTCCTCTCCTATACGAAAATAATATACAGGGTGTGGATTGGCACTTTTTGGTCTATCAAGTACCTACATTTTTCAATATGATAACCTAGTTCTAGCCGAATGAAAATTTCAGGGTTTAATCTTCATGAAAGCCAGTAGTTTTTAAGATAGGTTGCAGAAAATAATAATTTGTGAAATATTTTTAGAACGTTACAAAGATAATGTAAAAATTAGATTTAGATAAAAAAAAATACTTTAGCTGTTTTATTTGGAGTTTTCCAAAAGGTCCGCTATTGAACTTGTTTTAACAAAAAAAGCAGAATCGCAGACCTGATAGTTTGGCTGTAATTGCGATGTTCAGGCTAAAATCTGATTTTGACTAATATTTTACACAAGTTTAAATAACTTTAGAAACCCGTGAATATTGCAGAACATACATGGGGGTTAAATCGACAGGTATTGAGGTCCGCTACCCCCAACAACCGATGATCCACCAACCTTGTTACACCGTGTATACCTATTAAGATATGGCTAAATTACTTTCTTATTATTTTTAGGCTTTGCAAGAAAGCGCAGGCTTAGATCGTCTGGTTAGACAAACGCAATTAGTAGCTCACTTAGAGAGCATGTTATTCAGTTCACTGTTGACCTGTGCACCGAAGCAGTTACTGGCAGTGTTAAGATGGGGCGCTCTTTTGACGGCCTCTCATACACGTATGCTGAACATACGACCTAACGACCCGAGGGAAAATCGAGTAAGATCAATAAAGTTTAAACACTATAACATAAGTTCAGTCTTAAGTATGAATATTTCAGACTGAACTTATGAAGTACCTACAAAAGTGAAAGAGAAAAATTAAAAAAATTGCTAGAAAATGTTTAAAAACAACACTTTCCTATACTCCCAATTCCCATACAAACGATTCGTAATAATACAGGGAAATTTGAACTTTAATACCATAACATAAAGTTAAAGATTTAGTGGAAAGGTTCCGGGAAGGTCAATCGTCACTCGTGTCGCGGTGTTAGTTGCCAAACTCCACGTAAACGGCTGAACCGATTTGTATGAAATATTTTTTTTAAATGGCAAAAAACGTTTGCCGGAACAGCTAGTTATACATAAAAACCTTCCTCTTGAATCAATCTATCTATTAAAAGAAACCGCATCAATATCCGTTGCGTAAAGCGTTTTAAAGATCTAAGCATACATAGGGACAGAGAGCGGGAAGCGACTTTGTTTTTTAATATGTGGTGATTTACTTGTACGTTTCAGATACCAAAAGAGTTAATCACATCCATATATAAAATGGTTGCCAGTAAAAAGGCCGTCACAAAAAGAAGTATCCGTAAGAATAATAATTACGAATTCCGCATAAAGACCGAAGGTGAGGCGGAAGTTAAAAATACGACTGTAAAACGGAAGAGCTATCTATTTGATAGATATTCATTAGAAAGTCAACAAGTGGAAAGGAGAAAGAGAACTACTTCCGGCTCTGCTAATGATCCTCTACACTATAACACATCATTCACTATCAATGCAATACAAGAAATATGCATGGTTGATATAAAGAATCAGTTAGCAGAATTAACGAAGAAAGTTAATAAATTGCTGGAAGTCTCTGATAAATTAAATGAATGTAAAACAAACGAACCAAACAAACCACCGCCTTGATTTTGTATAAGTGTAAAATTATTGCTTAAGTGTACAATATTTGTTGATAATATTATTTATTTATTTCAATAAATTATATTTGTTATTGTATAGAATTATCAAAATCTAATGTCCATTACACCCACTTAAATTCTAGGGAAGTAACAAGGTACTGCATTAAGTCCATTTATTTTAGGTTTAAGCTGGATTAGTATGGCTAGTGTATGCCTAATTAATTCGGTTTACGTCTAAATTGCCAATTTGTTGTAAGAAATCATCCTACGTGCAAGAATCGCAATGAAGCAATTTAATAAATAAAAAAGTTAAATTTTAATTTGTTTGGCAGTATGTCCCATCTCGCTTTATCTGTGGGAAGTGACTTCCTAATTTCTGCAAGTGTTATTGCTAGTGCTGAATTTAAATAGAATTAAGGTAGGTTTTTATTGATTATCTGTTACTCATAAATGTTTCAAGTTTATAAAAAATACTTACCAAAAGCTGACAAGTGTAGACATCTCCATTATTCATTTCAACCACACTTTTTTGATTAGGATCTTCTCCATGAGGCAGTTTGTAGCTTGCTACTTTAGCACCATATTGTACCTTTAAGTTCTTATTGTTAGTGTTAGAGAGTTCAGTATTGATTGCATGTAATAAGACATCATTTTCAACAATGTAGGCTACATCATTGTCTAACATTTCTGAGCTGCTGAATGAGATCATTGCGTCTGAGCATGCGTCCCATACCTGTGAATCATAAGAATTGGCTATAACTGATGGATAGTCTATAGCTAATCTGCTAAAAAATCTAAAAGTAGGTAAGTGATATGAAGTAGGTAAGTTTTTAAAAACATACAAAGATAGGCGCGAAAAACCTAACCCTTTTCTGGCAGTCGGGTATAAATAGGGATCCAACCAATGGCTACAGTAATAAAGGTTTAACTAAGGCAAAAAGAGGGGTAAGTATGGATTGAGGAATTTGTGGAATCTTTCCCTCATTTTCTTATCTTACTAATATTATAAAGAGAAAAATTTGATTGTTTGTTTGAATTGAATAGGCTCCGAAACTATTGGACCTATTTTGATGAAACTTGGTATGAGGATACATTGATTAATTTGGAGTAACATAGGCTACTTTTTATCCCGATATTCCCACGGGATCGGGACTTACGTGGTTAAAACCGCGAGGTGATAGTAGTCTTTAATAAATATTTTTACCAAAGTGATGCTGCAGGGCATTTATGAATGTCATTATTGTTTGAAAAGGATAATAAACAAGAAACTTACTTGCATGTACCTCACCGGTTGTAGTCTCATGTTCTCAACATGTTTCCATACATCCAGGGACGTCATAAATGTCTTAGTAGAAGGATTCAAGGCAACCACACGATTACTGTACTCTGGCTTCAGTTGGAACTTGCTTTCTGTACCACCCTCTAGTAGGAGTATTTTAAGACTGGAGAGTAGAGAGTCTTTAGCTGAAACATAATGAAAGAACAAGTCAATGGAAAGTTATGATTTTATTACTTTTAGGTAGGTATATTAGCCACATGATGTAGGTTACGGGCCTCCGAGAGGCAGGGGTAGAGAGTAAAATGCCACAGGCAGGTGTCTATTTTAGATGAACAAGTGTCAAATGTTTCTGAACCTTGATAATATAGACATTTCGCTTACCTAGAATACGTAAGTAGGTACTTAAAATATAATTATTTTTGTCAGACAACTAATAAGGATTAGACATTGTATTTCCTGGTTAGGGTGCTAGCTCCAAAGACTTGTAAGTAGGTACATGCATGGTCCTGTTATTTCAAATAATGAGGCGAGTAAGTACCTACCTAACTTATCGGCCTCAAAATCATATAATAGTTAGGTTAAGAAAACAATAACAAAGATGTAAAGCGCTTACCAAGTGAACAGGCTAAGGAGCACCCCACCATACCGCCACCAGCAATGATAATATCATAGTTTCCCTTGTGTTTCTTCTCTGATTCCGCTGTATTTACACTTCGTATACCACCGATAGTTTTTACATTGTTTACAGCGTTTATTTTTATGAATCTTCCGATATTTTTAGTTAAAAACATCTTAGGTGCAGTTAAAATATCACAAGCCTCCTAATTAATTTTTCCTACTTTGTGCAGAAACTAAGAAGGAACTCTGGGAAAGAAAATACTATTTTTTTCCATTGATATTTTCCTACTTTGTTGTGATTTTTCAATTTTGGAATATTTGATTTGAAGAGTGGTTAGTGATGTTTAGGTACTTTTAATTTCAAAGTATCGATATCGAATAAGAAACGACGTAATTAAGGTGAAAGTGGCAAAATGCCACGCCTCGCTCCTATCTGAGGCAACAGTTTTGGCAAACCATTAGTCTAAAAAATCTGGTAGGCTGTATTAGAGACGCAGTAAGTAAAACGTCTGACGACAATACTGACGAATGTAGATCCAATCTCTCTGTTAGAAGGTACGCAAATACCGAAGCGAAAAGGCTTTCCTTGCTCTAGAATTAGATCCTATTAACCACATCCTCTTTCTATAATTTATTTATATATAAGTTTTAAGCTATTGCATAGCTTTTATCGCGGGCTTTGGGCGCGGCGACCGAATCTCGATTTTTTTTTTACATAAATGACGTTTTTATAACGAAGACGATTTTAGACGTTTACACACGTCTAGCTATAGTATTGTGTCTGTACCTACATCATAATAATTTATCGATATCGATGACTGATAAACAATGGATGGATCCCAACACTAATAAGTTTCAACTTTGACATTGACAGTAAATGGCATTTGATAGGTGACAGTTCCTAAATGAAACAGGAGAGAACTTCGAGTTTTATATGTTTTATCCCTGACCGTCTCGATACTAGACCGATTTTAAATATTAGCAACGGCAACGACCCAAATGGAAGGTGCGGACTACCATTATGAGTACGCAGAATTACTATTTAAGTACCTACCTACCTACTAAGTATTTTTTTGTAGGTAGGTAGGTAGTAGGTACCTACTTCATTACATAGTGTAGAACAAAGTCGCTTCCCGCTGTCTGTCCCTATGTAGGCTTAGATCTTTAAAACTACGCAACGGATTTTGATGCGGTTTTTGTAATAGATAGAGGGATTCAAGAGGAAGGTTTTGGTACATAAAACAAAACTACCACTCGTACCTACGAAGTCGCGGGCAACAGCTAGTAAGTTATAAAGAAGAGATCTGCCACTTGTATTAATTTTTTACCTGACTACGACGAAGCCAAAAAGAGAGTTATGATTTCATAAATTCTTAACTTATTCATTCAGCCAGAACCATGTCTTAAAATACCTTACTAATGACGAGGAAGATAACATCTGTTTACCATAGCAACGTTAATAGAACAACAAATATCTACAACATCATGGCCGCAATTAACGAAGCAATTGTTTACCGCTATGAGCCACTACGGGAGTGTTTTTAGAAATTCTTGTCTGAATGTCCCCGTCGACCCCTTCAGCAAAATGCCGAGAACAAGATACGAACGGAGGAAACACGTGACCGAGCAAAACTCTATAGAGTCCTCGCCGACATGCTCCATAGTACCACCAGACATAGAAGCCGAGAAACTGAAGAACTTCTACAGAAGCATACCGGACTACAACGAAATAAACCATCTACCCGCAGAGGAGTTCTACTCCACATTAAAATCGTTGAGAGAAAAGAAGAAAGTGGTGCTCGGACTAGCCATTGAACACATCGGTACCAATGGAGATATCGATAAAACATTAGAACTATTTGTTAAAACTGACAACATTGGCCCGTGTACCGCTATGAACAAATCGAAATTCCGAAGAAAGTTATCTGACGAGCGAAAAGAAACAGTTAATAAAAATGTAACTAATAAATGTAGCGATTTTTTCATACCCAAAAATTCAAATGGTAAAAAATGTGCGCCACGAAAAACTATCACGAGCGATATGCTTAAAAATACAAATGAGTTAAAAGTGACGTCTTTGAAGAGTAATTTGGAGAAATCAGATAGACCAAAAAGGAATAATTCAGCATGTTCCATCTCTTGGAATGACGCCAAGCCAGAGCTGGAACCGAAGTGTGAAATTGACAATAAATTCGAGAAGTTCTTCGAAGGGAGACGATATATGAGCCCGGTAAAGTATGATGAGGATGAGTTTAAAACACAGAGTATGCCATCGAGCCCTTTGAGAGGAAGGCAAAGTCGATCGCCTTGTAGGCGACGCAGAAGTATCACAATTCCTAAACCATTTAAAATGACTGAAAGGTAATAAAGTGTCTACTGTAGTAGATTAATAATTAGATTATGTAGGTAGTTAAAGTAAGTAGGTACCTAAGTAGGAAGCATATGAGTGCGTTTCCTAACTTCTAACAGAACACGGAATACCACGACCCCGTAAGTTTACTCATACGAATTAAGTATTTAACAAGAAATGATTTATTTTTTTGGCTAAAATCAATTTACTAAGTAGGTCTGTACTTTTACTTAGATATTTAGTTGCCTACCTATTAGGTTGAAAACTTTCTTATTATGATTTTATTTCAGGGACGAAGAATGCCAAATGGTGAATGAGTTGCGTAGTTTACGGAAATCGTTTTCAGAGGACATGCTACATCAAAAATGTGAAAGGACACGGAAATTCCGCGCAAGACCGGTTCCTATTGAATCTCGGATTCCACTCTATGATAAAATAATGGAAGATCAAGCCATGAGGTTTTTAAGGACAATAATTGAACACCCTGTATGCTTCTTTTTAGTAACACTTTTATTTTTAAAGCTTTTTGGAACACAATTTCGCAGTTTTTCTGCCAACCAAATTATATAAAATACTCGCACAATTACTAAGGAAAATACGAGTTAGTTATATATCTCATAGCCAGAGCATTCAATAGGCTAAACACAATACCAATGTCACTTTTTATTTTTAGATTTAATACCTTCACAGAATCATTTAAAACATGATGAATAAGTTTGTAACTATTTAATTTACTTAGTCCTAGACACAATAATGATTAATTTAAATTAATTTGCGTAGATCAACTATTGCAATGATTTCATATAGGTACCTACCTACCTACTTTAGCAGAAGCCATCATCACTCAATAATTAATTAACTCACAGATATTTACGTATATACGTGAGTTCTACTTTATTCCCATTTATTTTGTTTTGATTAATGGTAGGTAATTATCTAATTCAAATATGATGCGTTCACAGACGTGCAATAACAAAAATAAACAGCGAAGCCGAATTAAGAGCTCAAATGAAACCGTTCAGTTTTACGAAACGCGAAGAGAAATGCGTTAACGGAATGTGCGACAGAGCTGCCGACGTGATACCGAAAACTAAGAAGAAGAAACGATTTAAAGCCCGACCTGTGCCCAAGAATTTGTTCTCTAATTATTTTTATAATAGGATTAAAGAGGACGAATTCTTTCGGTGAGCACACTTTTGTAAAATTGTAGACTCAACATGGGATTGTTTCCCAAATTGCCTCTTACTTTCCAATTCATAGGTCAATGAACAAACGTATCAGGGCTGAGGAAATGCTGCGGTCGTCAAACTACCCCGGTAGTATGGCAGCTCGCGAACGCAGTCGCCTCTCAACACCTGCAGCCCACAGCGACTTGCCTATAGATCCGTCGCCGGCCGTGCCCTCGAGCACATCCTCGGAACGACGCTGTGCTAGTCCGACCAAGAAGAAAAGGGAAAAAATGCAGAAGGAAGACTTCCTGACTACTAGCCCGCAGCCGTTCCGATTCAATACAGCCGATAGAGCTGCTAAAAAGGTTTGAAATTACTATTTAAACTAAAGGTTTGTACGCCCTATGTCGGGATACGTAAAAAACCAGACCCTAACCTCAAAAGGTAAATAAAAGGATCCCTTCCATGTCACTTTATTGTCCGTCTGCCTGTTTTTAATTAGGTAAGTAATACTTAATATTGTACCAAAAATATTTTTACTGGCAGATTCGTTATGCTCGTCTTGCGTAGTTATACGTAGGTATCCGTTAG
This sequence comes from Idaea aversata, assembly GCA_907269075.1. Classification (NCBI taxonomy): domain Eukaryota; kingdom Metazoa; phylum Arthropoda; class Insecta; order Lepidoptera; family Geometridae; genus Idaea; species Idaea aversata. Next base: position 7,919,755 of record OU026100.1, read on the forward strand.
GTATATACCGCGTATTATCAAACGAAAAACCCCTTACCTACTTACTGATAAAACAATAAGTATATAAGTACACGAAATGAGTAAAATCGTATATGACTAAAAATTATTATTCGTTATGCTGCTACTGATGACGTGATTATCTTACTCAATCGATTACGTAACATAATGCAATTTGTTGCAACGTTCGACGTAGGTAGACTCTTTACACTCATTATATGACGACATATTTACATCTTTCAGATGCAAGACGTAGTAAAGAAAATATACCGAGACAGCACAGATAGTGTAGTAGGCAGTAACCCTGATGGTCCGAAAGCCCGGGCGTATTCAGCTTTAGACCTTAGAGAATCAGCTGCGGGAAGGTCTAACTTGGCTGCTTTATTGAGGGCTGAGGCGGTTAGAAGACGGTTTGAAATGGAAGCGGCTAGGAGACAAGTAGAGTTCAGGAGACGAGTGGAGTCGAAACAGAGGGACAAGCTTTTGAGGTCGAAGCCAGCTTGGCATCTTGTTAAGAATAAGTAAGAACTTAAGAATGTTAACACTGAGCGATACCAAACTATTACAAGCCATACTTGTTAGTTTTTAGGTTTAAGTACCCAAAGGGTAAAAAAGGGACCCTATTACTAAGACTTCACTGTCTGTCTATCTGTCCGGCTGTCACCAGGCTGTATCTCATGAACCGTGATAGCTAAACAGTTGAAGTGTTCACAGATGATGTTTTTCTGTTGCCGCTAACAAATACTAAAACAGAATATAATGGGACGGAACCCTTCGTACGCAAGTCCGACTCGCACTGGCCGGTTTTTTACAAATTAGCTCGTGTCAAAACTTAAAACCAAGAACAGCAAAAGCAAAACTAAAGTGGCAGAAAACTTGATTGCACACTTGTTTGAAACTTTTTTCTTCCAGTTGTGAAGAAGACATAGCAATGCGTCTCCAAACCCGCCGAGACGAGGAACGAATGCGCCGCGAAGAATTCCTCCACGAAATGGAGTTAATGTACGGAAGAGTACAAGAACAACCGTTATTATTCGAACGATACTACGCACCGAGATCGTTTTCAGCACCTTTAGATACCATTCAACTATCACCAAGGAAATTTAAAAAGAAATCTAATAGAATGTATCATTTAGAATCAAGCCCTCAAAGATCTAGAAAGGTTTCGATAAACGATAACCCTGAAGCGTACAATGTAGATGTTGCAGAGTATTTGAACAGGATAGATATTGATGATAAGTATTCCGAATATGAAGGCAGTGTAGATAGAGGTAAATATTAAGTGGCATAATATATACACTAGCTTTCACGCGTGATCGCGACCGCGTAGGGGCTGAATTTTCCGAAATCTAATCCGCCAACTAGCCTGCTTCCATAGACAAGATTGCTTTTCATTAGCGATATCGCCAATCAACGGTTTTTTTTTGTATGAAATTGACATTTATAAACCAACGTAAGGTCTTGCGTTAGAGTAAAAAATGGTATAGACATGTTTCATCTTATGTCAATTTCATACAAAAAAATCGATCGATTAGCGATATCGCTAATAGAAAGTAATCTTGTCTAAGGGGTCAGTTTGCCAAATATTTGTTTGAACTTTGCGTTGATATATAAGTCAATAAATAAGTCAGGACTTTGAATTATAAATTATTAGATAGATATCGATTGAAGGACATCGCACGCAGCGCCATCTAGCCCCGAACTAAGCAACTACGCTTGAGTTATGGTGATAGAATACTAATAAACTTTTCATTTGTAAATAGGGCTTTCTGTGTCCCTATGTATACTTAAATCTTTAAAACTACGCAACGGATTTTGATGTGGTTTTTTAATAGATAGAGTGATTCAAGAGGAAGGTTTATATGTATAATACATGCATAATATAGCCGTGCGAAGCCGGAGCGGGTCGCTAGTTTATAATGTCTGTCTAGAAACACTGTTACCCGCGACTTCGTACGACCACTCGTACGAAGTCGCGGGTTTCAACAAGTTTTGTTTTATATACTAAAACCTCCCTCTTCAATCGCTCTATCTATTAAAAAAACCGCATCAAAATCCGTTGCGTAGTTTCAAAGATCTAAGCATACATAGGGACAGACAGACAGCGGAAAGCGACTTTGTTTTATACTGTGTAGTGAAGTGTTGTTTGAGGCAGGAATCGAAATTGCATCCTTCTGCGTCGCAAGCGAGTGTTCGCCCACGGTGACACAGATTATTTAAGTAAATCAATCAAGTACGTACATAAGTCTTAGTAGAGAGCGGTGTTGGCTTAGTGGTAGATACCTACCTCGACTTTCATTCTGAAGGTCGTGGGTTGGAATCCAGGCCGGCTGTGCACCAATGTATTTTTCTTAAGAAAAATTTATGTGCGCTAATTGACATTGTTCTTACGGTGAAGGAAAACATCGTGATGAAACCCGCGGCTTAGTTGGCTCCAGAAGTATTGACAAGTTCTCTCCTCTGGACATGGTCGACTAAGCTGTGAGGGTAGTAGGTGCTGGGCGAGCCTACTCCATCTTCACGCAAAAAGGACCCAATTAAAAAGGGTCTAATCGCGGAAAACAGCCTGTATACAAGTACAAGTAAGTCTTAGTAATAAAGTATTAATTTAATAACAGGATGTTTCATTTCATTAGACGTAGGTAATAAATCATTAATATTGATTGATAACATCTATTAGTTAAACCTTATTACCTATGATTATAAATTTATGTCTTTTTTATTTAACTTGCCAAAGGCAAAAACAGAGACGTTCTAAGTCCTAATATTCCATATGACTATTTAATAAAGTAAAAGTAATGAAGAATAATGAAAGCAATGAAGTTAGAATAATACCGAATTCTGGCAAATAAAAATAAAATTAAATAATTTATTTCGGACTATAAAAATCTTTAGGCAGGCACACTTACAATAATGCTATAAAATACCATAAAATTAAATAAAACCGAAAAAAACGTATTATAAATTAAAATTAGAAGGTAAGTAGGTGTATGTAAGACAAACTATGTGGAACTTTTAATAAGATCTGTATGTATGTACTAACCATACTATAAGCAAATAAATATATTTATCATTAATACGATTTCACCCGTCTGTCTGTCTGTCACAAGGCTGTATCTCATGAACCGCAATAGCTAGACAGCTGACATGTTCACAAATGATTTCTGTTGCCGCTATAACAACAAATATAAAAAATAGAATATACAGGAAAAATATTTATGTAGCGCACAAATTTTGGTATGTTTTAAGCACATTAAAATAAAAAATATTGTTTATTTTTATTTTGGAGCTAACCCTAAAAACTCTCAGAGCTATAATACATTTAAGTGTTTCTAACAAAACGACGAAGTCCATTGACACAACACTAGCGCCAGCGAGTTTAAAAGCGCGCTCAAAATGAAGCCTATATACGCGTCACTGTGTGTATCAATACTGAGATACCCAATAATTTAGAAATTGCAGGAAGTTTTTCACATTAAGTTTTGGTTTTTTTCTTTTTTGCGTAAATGTACTCCACTGCCGACATATTATTATATTCAGCAGAAAAAAAAATGTGCACTACAAAAATACTTTTCCTGTATGGTACGGAACCATTCGTGCGGTAGTCCGACTCACAATTGACTGGTTTTTATGTAATTTTTACAAATTAAAATATTTTACCATTTCACATGTAAGACACCATAAGTGAGTTTAAATAATTTAGAGAAAATAATCTACAAGAAAACACCAGATTATTACAAAAATTTACTTTCTAGATTTGATTTACTATTGTATTATTAAGGTGAAAGGGTATCTGCGCTCTCTCCATACAAACGTAGTCGACTGTTTTCTCCCTGGATAATGACACTAGCACAAATATTTTTGTGCCATAAAATCTATAACTGCCATGATTATGCATCTATGTTTTGTTTTTATCATTTTCTAATTATCATAGAAATAAAAATTAAAAAAATTAAAACAAACAAAAAATAGGGGCATGGTCATGGCAGTTATAAGGGCCCTCGCCCACGGCGACTTTTTGTAGCGATGCAAACGCGCGTTTCATAAACGCGCGACAGCATCACTACTAACGCGCGTTAGTCGCATTTGCAACGCGCTACATACGCAATGCCAACGCGCTACAGCATCGCGACTGTATCGACGCAAACGCGCGACCGTGTCGGCAAAACGTCGAATAAGTCATACAAACCGTACTGAATCGCGTTTGCATCGCGACAGAAGCGCGACGGTATCGCGTTTGCATCGCAAATGAATCGTGGTTATGTGGGCGAGGGCATACAGCTAGCGATCGCATCGCGACTGTATCGATGCGAACGCGCGACAGCATCGCTACTGCATCGCTACAAAAAGTGCCGTGGGCGAGGGGCCTAATATGTTTTATGCACCAAAAATATTTGCTCTAGTGTCATTATCCGGGGAGAAAACAGTCGACTACGTTTGTAATAGTTTGTATGGAGTGAGCCTTCGGTACCCTTTTCCTCTTAAGCATGGACATTGAACTTACGTACTGTAAAATTACTATTAAATATATGTAATTAACTTAGCCTCTACATGACGACATGGTCTAGTATCCACGTAAGAAAGTAGGACACAGATGTGTAGACCCCAGGCTTCTTGATACCGCAGTGTGATGGTCCGAAAGATACGACACCTACTAGTATGTTTTTAGGACCTTCCGGTGTGTCGAATACCTGAAATAATGGTAAAATTAAATATGTGATGAGTCACATATTCATGGTGGAAATTCCAGATACCCGTTTGCTTATTAGTTGCCTGCATCTATCTTTCCGTGTCAAACTTGGGGGTCAAGTTGATTAATGATTTTTCTCAAACATGCATGGAAATATTGACATTATTTTCCTCATATTTTCTATGCAAGAACACATAAAGTATCGAAATTAAGATAGGGTAGACTACGTTTGTATGGAGAGAGCGTCGGTAACCTTTCACCTTAAGGACAATAGTAGAATAAGAATATCATTTATTGTTTTATCTGTGTACATATAGGTCTTAAAAATAATACAGTGCCATTAGATTACTCATTTCGAGCAAACAATATTAAAACATAGGTAGAACATGGATAGAACTTATACTATTTTGTAGGTACAATATTTATTAACCTGTAGGTATTTTTATTTTTCGCCATCTTATAAAAATTCTGTAATATTAAGTTTATCAAACTATTTGGAAATCAATAAAGATTTTTTTTTGGAAAAGGACACCATTTACTTGTTTCAGATGCAACGGTAATGATTTTATATTTTATAGCTGCGTAATAAGAACTCTTCTACAATAACTACAATTTGACGACCCAGTTGGCACAATGGTCACCATGCCGGACTGCCAAACATAGGGTTGCGGGTTCGATTCGCGCCTCAGACAAGTATTTATGCTTTGATATTTGTGGTTTGTGTGTTGTTTGGTCTGGTTGTTTCTATGTATTATAAGTATATATTTACAAAAGAAAAGAATATAAGTATTATATCCGTTGTCTAGCACCCATAACACAAGTCTAGTTACTTAGCTTGGGGCTAGATGGCGTTGTGTGGAATGTCCTGCAATATTTATTTATAAACCGTTATATACAGTTATTCAATTTGTGTTTGTTTCTTTGATTATGCACCAAGGGAATAAAGCAATGTCAAAATAAGTAATTTTTACTATTTACCTTAATAGCAGGTCCTCCAGAGTCACCATTACAGGAATCTTTGTCTTTTTGTGCGCCCGCGCATAATTCCGAAACCGTTATATTGAACTTTTTCCCGAAATGATCGCACATATTTGGATCGACTATGGGTACCTGGAAATGTAAAATTCTAAATTGTGTAGACTAACAAATAATAAAGATTAATTAAATTATAATATTATTTTCATCGTATAAGTTGCTGCACAGCGCGGTTTTGCCCACGTGGGTATATCTGGATAATTGGAAGAAGCCTTATATTAGGACCCTAGCTATCTTACCAAGTTTTATTACAATCGGTTCAGTAGTTTTTACAAACGTGCACATCTATACTAATACTAGCTGTCCCGGCAAACGTTGTTTTGCCATTTAAAAAAAAAAAAAAACTAAAGGAAACAAAATAAAAAATAGATGTTGGCCGATTCTCAGACCTACTGAATATGCTCACAAAATTTCATGAGAATCGGTCGAGCCGTTTCGGAGGAGTTCAACTTCGAACCCCGTGACACGAGAATTTTATATATATATAGGGATAATAAAGCTGAAGAGTTTGTTTGTTCGTTTGAACGCGGTAATCTAAGGAAAATCGAGGAAGCTTATACTTTTTATATTGATACTAGCTGCGCCCCGCGGTTTCACCCGCGTAAATCCCGATTCCGTGGGAATATCTAAATAAAAAGTAGCCTATGGCCTTCCTCGATAAATGGACTATTCAACATAAAAATATTTTTTCAATTCGAACCAGTAGTTCCTGAGATTAGCGCGTTCAAACAAACAAACAAACTCTTCAGCTTTATAATATAAGTATAGATTCTCACGGATCGAGACACGCAGCTAGTTTGAAATATTAGTAGAGTGTAGATAATTATAGTACGTAGGTATATTTAAGAAAAATATTTGAGGCACCATCAAAATACAATGCTTGGGTGGATTCTCAACAATCTTGTTTTTAATTGATACTAGAATACCATCAGACTTTTTTGTAGATAATACGGGATTTTTTTAAATCTTTATAAGATAGATTTATATCTTATAACTAGAAATCTCCCGCGACTTTGTCTAAGTAGGCTTTGAATTTTATAAAATACTTTTTTTTAGCGGATGCCTACGTTATAAGAGTAAAAAGTAGCCGAATCCGTCAAAACACAAGTCTAGTTTCTTAACTTGGAGCTAGATGACGCTGTTTGCAATGTCCTGCAATATTTATTGCTATATAACAACAGCGCCTTGGCCAAACATCTGTTCTTATCATTAAACTAGGCTTGCTCAGCAGCCTCTCAACTTGCTATGGAAGCTAACTTGAGGTAGTAACTACCTATACAAAGAAATATAAAAAGAACGATCAGAGTGTCTTGTTTATGACATTATAACTAATTGAGATCGTTAAAGTTTATAAAAAAAAAGTCGTTTGATTTGTTTTTTTTTATATTCTAAGAACCACTTGCAAAGAAAAACCTCGATTAATTTTGACCATACAATTTTGAAACAATTTATAACACGATTTTAGCTCTCTGTCCAAAATGTAGTGCTTAAATATAGGTATAATAAAATCGAGATTTTTCAAATTTGCTGCAAGTGGCCCCAACGTTTCGTAAAACTTAGAAACAAGTTTTGAGTTTTGATACGTATCTTACTCGTATCATACCTACCTACGTGACGGGGAAATACCTTTTTAGGGTTCCGTACCCAAAGGATAAAAACGAGACCCTATTACTAAGACTGTTGCCGCTATAACAAAAACTTAAAAAAAAAAAAGTAAAGTTGAGTATGTTTTCAAGAATTTTAGATTATTTTCGTTTACTATTTTTTTACTTCAAAAAGGCAGCCTCGTCTGACATACAATAATGGTTTTTTTTTATATAATTGTAATTGTACGGAACCCTTCGTGCGCGAGTCTGACTGGCACTTGGCCGGTTTATTTTTATAACGTCTATTCTGTGGGCATTTGTGGTCGTATACAAATACAAGACGACCCAGTTGGCACAATGGTCACCATGCCGGACTGCCAATCACAGGGTTGCGAGTTCGATTCCCGCCTCAGACAAGTATTTATGCTTAGATATTTGTCTGTGGTCTGGTTGTTTCTATGTATTATAAGGTATATATTTGCAAAAGAAAAAGTATTTATGTAGTATATCCATTGTTTAGCATCCATAACACAAGTCTAGTTACTTAGCTTGGGGCTAGATGGCGATGTGTAGAATGTCCTGCAATATTATATATTATTATTACTTGTACTTATACGGGTCTTAAAAGAACCCCCATGCGAAGTTTCAAATTCGTCGCTTTTGTAGTTTCAAAGATTTCTTGAATAATACATTTCTCTTTAACTTAATATTAAGATTCATTTTATTACTCTAACCTACAGCTCAAAATGAGTATTATTGAAGAGAATAGTGTCCTCACTAATTCAACCGAATTTAAACCTTATGCAACATGGCAACGCCATATTTTTCGAGCAATTGGTGTTTTATCAGCTTCTAAACCATTAAAAAAACACTCCTGGCCAATTGTACGTATCATTTTTTATTTGTAATTAAATATTTAGTACCTATTATTTCGGTTACTAGGTTCGAATAAGAGTTTTGGCACGACTGGAATAAGCTGGAAATACCCATGTGGATAAAAACATCACCAAACGTATTGTTTTAATTTATTTAGCAATATTATGGTATTACCAGTAGACGTAGGTATATAAAGTAACCTACTATCACTACATAGTATAAAATAAAGTCACTTTTCGCCGTCCCTATGTCCCTATTTCCCTATGTCTTAGATCTTTAAAACTACGCAACGGATTTTGATGCGGTTTTTTTAATAGATAGTGATTAAAGAGGAAGGTTTTTAGATATATTACATGCATAATACAGCCGTGCGAAGCCGGGGCGGGTCGCTAGTTTATTATATTAAGTAAGTACTGTGTATAACTATACCATTTGCTTAACAAAAATGTAATTAACAACTATAGAAGAGCGGAACTTTCTGAAACAGGTATGTATGCTTAAAAGAAGGCTTCAACCTATAGTAGGTAAATAGATACTTATACTAAGCATTTGTAAAAGAAATAAATGCATTATTTATAAGAGGCAGTAATTACTACGTCCATTGCACAAATACCTACTATATTATATAAGAGCTATTATTAGAAAACGGTAATTAAGTTGTAGGTAATTTAATGCAGAGTGAAGAACAAATACAGTATATATTATAAGCTTCGGAAATAACTAGCTACATTCAGTATCGATTCCCGTATAAAATACTAGTGACCCGCCCCGGCTTCGCACGGCTATATTATGCATGTATCACTCTATCTATTAAAAAAAACCGCATCAAAATCCGTTGCGTAGTTTTAAAGATTTAAGCATACAAAGGGATATAGGGACAGAGAAAGCTTTTATATATTAAATAAATAAATAAAAGCGACTTTGTTTTATACTATGTAGTGATAATCACTGTCAAACTACTCTGGACCGATTTGGATGACAATCGGTAAAGTGATAATTCAGGGAATGGAGAAATACGTTAGGTGTCAATTTAAAAGTTGCCCTAGTAAAAGACAAACCCAATAAGTTTTGCATCATATTCATTAAGACCACTGTGAAGCGGTAACGTTTTCCTCCCCATAAACGAAGTCCGATTTTGATATTTTTTGAAAATGTTCTAGATTTAATGGAAAACTAGGTTTAACCGTTTTTATTTTAAAGAAATATTGCCTAAGATAAAAGGTTATTAGTATCTGAATATCTATATTTTTTACTTAAAAACTTCATTAAGCGATTCAATTGTTTTTTAATAGACTAAACTGAATTACCAAAAAAAGAAAAACGTATAAACCTAGAATAAGATGCAGTGAATTAAATGAGACCAAATGTATTTCATTTTGTGAAGGATAAGGGGGGTAAAAACGTTACGGCCCGAACCATTTTTGAAAAGCAAAATGTAGGCAATTACGTCCGGACTTACAACTATGTATCTTAATCGCCGGTAACGGGTCATTTTTGAAAATACCTACTCGCGCCGCGTATCGAGAGCTCACGATTCTCTTAAGCATTTGTTATTTGCATTTCGCGGCATAATAAGCGCGCACAGCGCCATCTAGCCCGCAGCTAAGCAACAAGGCTTGTGTTACTCCAGCTATCTACAGACCAACCTTATCGCTATCAGTTCAGTAGTTGCATGAAGAGGTAACAAACATACACACAACTTTCACAATTATAATATTAGTTTACAGGGATATTGGTAATTATACTAGCAAGCCGTTGAGGGCTACTTCTGTGCACCTGAACAAACAACTTATGTTCTACGACTTTTGGAAATGCGAACATTTTTTTGAAAATTTTAAGTTTACCTAAAAATCAGCTGCTCCATACACGGAGAGTTCATTCACCTTAAAATTTTACTTACTTTTTAAGTTATATCTACTGCTTTTAGTCTGAATGACCTTTGTTTTAAAAAATCTGCTATTTTTTCGAATCAAGTATTATATTAACCTCAAATTTTTTATATATTTTTACGAATTTTCAAAAGTCGTAGAACAAAAGTTGTTTGTTAAGGTAAAAGGGTACCGGCGCTCTCTCCATACAAATGTAGTCGACTGTTTACTCCCTGGATAATATTTGCTCTAGTGTCATTATCCAGGGAGGAAACAGGCGACTACGTTTGTATGGAGAGAGAGCCCGGTACCCTTTCCTCTTAAGGTGCTTAGAAGTAGCCCTCAACGGCTTGCCAGTACAATTACCAATAACCCTGTAAAATATGTACTTACAGTAATGTACTGGGCGATGTTAGCTCGCATCCCGGATGTCATGTTGGTGATGCCCCATCCGGAGAGCGTGATGTCGTCACCTACATTAGGCGGGGTTCTTTGTTCTTCGTCTCGCGGCAGGCATATCGGGACTACATAGTCTGAAAGCATATTACATGATTATCATCAATGGGATGGTTTTAGAGACCTTGTTTTACATGCCGGTATGGTATATGGTATAAGACTTTGAGGCAGTCTACAATTCGGAGTTGGCTAGGAAATACCTTTCTCGCATAATACAATGTGAAAATATAAACTTGCACAAATGAGAGGAGAGCCAGGAGGCTCATCGATGACGATGAGCTTGAGCTTGAACAAAAGGAGTCTTGAACATCGTCGCGAGGAGTGTGCAGCAGAACTACACGACCTAATTTTGCCATCTCTATTCTTTCGTTATGCAACCAGACAAACTGATATACGGCACCGATTCATGTTTGGAATACCAGACGTCCGCACTAAGAGATTTGCTTCATCATTCCTTATTCGTATCACAAGGAACCAGTTGCCTGCGTCTGTCTGTCCTGACGTGTACAATTTGGGAGGCTTCAAGTCGCGAGTGAATAGGTAGATATCTTTTAGGAAACTGTGCTACATCTTAGGCTGCATCGTCACCTGCCATCAGGCGGGTGTGATAGTGGTCAAACGCTGACCTATCATATGTATAAAAAAATGCCAGACAAGTCTCAAGGAAATCAAACCCGCAATATTTTGCCTCGCAAACAGCCTTCAGGTCTAAGAAAGTTAAATTATTAAAATTCCCTTGAACTTTCGAAAGGTTGGATTCTTATAAAAAATGCTGTATTCTCATCACTACATAGTATAAAACAAAGTCGCTTTTTCTGTCCCTATTTCCCTTTGACCGCTTAGATCTTTAAAACATCGCAACAGATTTTGATGCGGTTTTTTTAAATAGATAGAGTGATTCAAGAGGAAGGTTTATATGTATAATACATGCATAATATAGCCGTGCGAAGCCGGAGCGGGTCGCTAGTACAGAATAAGAAACAGCTATACAGGCTAAACTTATGGACTCAAGATTTTAAAATGGTGTTTACAATAAATAATGTATTATTCTTTACTTACCGTTTAACGAAACGGGTCTTTCAAGTTTGATAACAGCAATATCGTTGTGGAAAGGTGGCTTTTGGTAATTTTCATGGATCCAAATATTCTTGATCCCGCGATCTTGGATAGGAGGCGCGCACACTCCAAGCTGGCAGTCAGGATTGGTAAGACTGTTGTATTCCCCCATACGGATTAATCGGCTGAAGAGAAAAGATTTTCTTTAGATAATAAGGAGTCTATTATCAAGTCAACTTGATCCCTTATGATAAAAGGTTTCTTTTTTTGGATTCTGTACCCAAAGGGTAATACCGGGAAGTGGATCAAAATTCATTTGCAAGATTCCAACCGAACAAACATACATACATTGCAAGTTTAATAACAGCTTTTAAAAACGGGACCCTATTGCTAAAATTCCTCTGTATGTTTGTCTGTCTGCCTGTCATCAGGCTGTATCTCATGAACCGTGATAGCTAGACAGTTGACATTTTTACAGATGATGTACCTACTTATTTCTGTTGCCGCTATAACAACAAACAACAACTTAAAACTAAAGATAATAAATAGTACTGAACCATTCGTGCGCGAGTCCGACTCGAACTTGACCGGTATTTTTAGATTTTTCCAAGCCGCAAAGATCGTCAAGACATGCGCGAATGTAACCGTGGGACACAGGTAATTTTTATATATTAGGAACTTAATCCAGCTCAATAATACACATAAACGAGGATTTTTAGCGAAAATAAAACTTACAGTGAAAAATCTTGGTCAGCAAGATCAACGCAATGCGCTGCAGTGACAACATGTAGTTTGGTGACGAGGACTCCACCGCACATCCAGTCCAAATCTTTGTCCTTTGCCTCTCCTGTATACATACCATTCTATTCAGAAAATAATCTATAATTATATTACTGACTGACTGATCGATATTATCATGCAACGCACAGCTAAAGCCAATGGACGGATCAGACTATAATTTCTTTTTGAATCTTCTAATAAATTATTTTGATAAATTCAACCTCTACGTGGATGAAGACGCGGGCTGTTGATGTTTTATGACGAAAGGTGAAAGCTGAAATAAAGTAAACCCATTACACATCCCATTAATAATAGGTGTAAATAAAATGAGGTTAGGCGCTAATATGCCGCTGTATTGCAATTGACCTGGCATTTCGGTTGGCCAATTTCTTTTGCCTTCAAACTGCAACTCGTCTGCTCGGTTTCCTCTTGATATTGTTATTTTAAAGAATACTAATAATGATCATGCTAGAATTTCGTAGCACCATGGGAGTAGCCCAAGGTTTTTAAGGATGCAAACTCAGGAATAGACTACTCTCGGAGGGTCTAATAACATATAAAAAAAATATTACATGCGCTTTTTCGATGTAAAGCGATTTTATGTCCATTTTTACTGGCCGAATTGAAAGAAAAGTACCTAAGCATATTTCGAAAATTATAAGTCCTATCAACATACTTCCAATATTATTATTATAGAGGATTTAATGGAGAACAAATTAGTCATTGACAGTTTTGTTGTAACTTTAATCGTTTTTATAATAAAATCAAAAACACTGTAAGGGTTGATACAAAACAGGGTCGAGGGGGGTTAAACTCACTTTACAGCTTCTAAACTATAAGTCCGATCTACATACTTTCAAGATGATTGTTGTAGTGAATTTAATGATTGGTTGTAGTTTGAACAGTTTTCATAAAAAATGCAAAAAACTCTAATTTGGACCTTAAAAAGGGAGGAATGGGGGGAAAAATCATTTCTCGACGTGCTTCAATATCGAAATTGAAGCAAATTTATGACAGCTACATTCATGCGAAGTTTCACGCTTTCTTTAGGATGGGACCGTGTTTTAAGTTAAGGACCTGTCTGTGTGTTATTATAATTTTTGAAAAAATTTCGTACCTACCACTGTACCCAAGTCTGACAATCCATGGGAACTGGCCGAGTGCAGCGTTCTTCCCTCCAATGATACGATCTGCAGCACTTTCGCCACAATCGTGGCCGTCTAGTATATCCCAAGCCGGGTGGTCTGTTACATTACCTTTTAAAGTTTTGATAAATATAAGGAATACTTTATGGTTTTTTTACATTGCAATTTGCAACCCTAGACTCAAATTAAGCAAGTAGGCTTAGGGGGGGCCCATACGCCAACGACCTTGGTACACAGCCTACTAAATAGTTACTACTGGCAGCGGTCGCCTTCGTTGGTGAAAATTGTTGATTGTTACGAATTTGTTTTGTTTTTCTCAAAAGTTCTGAGATGGAATTTTAAGTGAGATTTTTACCGACATTTTGGTGTGATTTTGAGCCAAAACTTTCTTATAGTTTTGAAGCTATCCTAAAATTAAGAATTAAAACTAGTCTAGCTTTGAAATGACAAAGAATTTTCGCCTCGAAATTACCCCAAAATATCGGTAAAAATTTCACCTAGAATTCCATCTCAGCACTTTTGAGAAAAACAAAACACATTCGTAACAATCAACAATGTTAGTTGCAGGTAAGCGACGGGTATTTTTGGCGCGTTGCGTTTGGCAGCATAAGCAGCCTTAAGGTGTTAACACACGTCCCGATTTGATCGGGTCCGACATCCAATTTCGAACAAGTGCGAGTCGGACTCCCTCACGAAGGGTTCCGTACCATCTTGTATTTGGGTCCCACTCAATTTTTGAAGTGAAAACTTCTTTTTAGCGCGTCGCGCATATTTTTAGATGAGTAAAATCTCAGAACTCGCGACACCGTTACGAGACGCAGCTACAGTGCGTGCATATATGCATGTACAAATATATTTTGTAGTTGTGTAGTTAATAGGTTCAATTTTTTTTTAAGTTTTTAGCGACAATAGAAAAACATAATCTGTGAAAATTTTAACTCTCTAGCTATCACGATTCATGAGATACATCCGGATGACAGACGGACAGACAGACGGACGGATGGACAGAACGGATAGATGGACGGACTAAGACGGACTGACAGTAAAGTCTTATAGTAATAGGGTCCCGTTTTCCCCTGAGGAACGATGCCCTAAATCGAGCCGATCAAATTGTAACGTGTGTTAACACCTTTACACTTATAACAGATACTTAGAATACTTATGACACATAAATATATAATTGAGAAACAACCAAGTCAATTAACAATATTATCTGTAGATCATTTAGGTAAATAATTGTTCCATGGCGGTAATCGAATCTACAACCTTCTGCGTTACAGGCTGGTCTCCGCTTACCGAGTCACAAAGGTCGTTAAAAATTAGTAACAGAACATTATTCATTTTTTTGCCATGGGACTGGTATAGGTATGTATTTTATTTGCAGTGATTTATTAGAGGATTACATTTATGTATGGCCAATAAATTGATTAAATTAACTAGTTTTGACAAAGTACGTAGGTACCTACAAAGTGCTCAGCTAGGTAGATTTAAACTTCATACAAATCGCATGTCTTAACACCCGTGTAACCCGTATTCAGAATCAACCCTATGAGATTGCATAGTACGCGCGAACGCATAGAGCCACAAATAAGACGCTGATTCGCTAGAATGAAGAGAGTAGCACAAAATTGACCAATCATAGGGCTCCATTTAGCGCAGTGCGTTCACTTATCCAAGAGCAACTTAAGTAATATTTGTGAAAACGGGCGTCAGGCTCCTAAGTCAAATTTAACATTTATTATGGTTTAGAATTAATTTTAGTATGAGCAACATGTTTTTAATTAACAAAACGTTCTCAAATCATTATTTCCAAAGCAAAGAAATTGCAAGCATTTTCACAGGACCCAGGCACCCAAAATCATCGAATTAGACAACTCCTGATTGTTTTTTTAGGGCTAAATAAAGGGACGTATGTCTATTCTAACACGAAAAGGGATGTTCAACATTCAACAGAATATCTGAGTCTGAGACGCACTCAGTGGGATAACGCAGGAAACGTACAAAAATTTGATGCAAATACTCACAATTGTTGTCTTTAGAGGTGGATATATATTTAGCATAAATGTTTAAATAAAATATACCTAGAAATTTGCATTTTATATTAAACTAGCTGTTGCCCGCGACTTCGTTCGCGATGTGGTTTTGGTTTATATAGAATGCCTAGCATTTTCCCGCATAGATACTATTTAACGTTCGGTGTAAGTTATAATAACAAAAAATATAGCTTAAAAACAATGTATCTACATTGTTTTTAAGCTATATTTTTTTATTGATTTGGCAAAGGCACTTATGTAGGTAATTAATATTTATATTTATTTATTTCACTCAAATAGAACATAATACACAACAATATAATAAGCTAAAACTAAGTTCAATTCATATTCGCACAAAACTTTCAACAGCTTTGTCTTCCTCATCATCTCATCTTTGGTTTTCTTGTAAATGAAAGTAAAAAAGAATTATTAACTAACCGTCGTCCCTCTATCCATATTTTTGTATTCATAATATAAGAGGTTATAGTATTTATAAACACCAACATGATGCAAAAATAATGGGTGCATCCCATCCACCCCGGTGGTCCCGCCCCGGTAACGGGACCGTTGGGAAAAATTGTTTCATCAACCCCGGTAGTGCCGACCCCGTCGTTTACCGAGGTCGATGGCACAAATCAAGTGTCATCTACCCCGGTGTGTTATAATGTGAAAAGCGCTTTAAAACGACGTAATGTTTAAAGCGGTGAGAATAGAGTATTATTGTGTGACCAAAAAATACTTTTTATAATTAAAAAAGGTAACGTGAAAATGTCTTATTACCAGACCAATAACAACGTGAGCAAAGCTAACGTAATAATAAAAAAACAAAATATTTTCATTAATTCGTCCATCGTTCAATATTTATGGCTAACATATCAAACGGTACCTAACGAACAAAATAAAATAGTCTATCCTTAACTATCTTTCAACCAATAGAAAGCGATTCACAAATGCATTGTCCAGTGACGTTAGGCAGTCAGTCGCTTTAAAGCGGTCAAAGTCATGTGGTGTCTTAATTAATGTGACTAGGTAAGTGAAGTGATTTAAATACTATTCTTATTAAATGTGAGACAATGTATTTTGAATACGATTTTATTCGTTTCACCTGTATATTTGCTTGCTTGTATGTAACCGACTCTTTTGGGCTCGATTTTGCCCTACTTAGAACGATCAGATTTTATTCAAACTTTGCACACCTGTCAAAGACCGATGACAATTTAATGCAATTATTCGATTATCCTGATTAGTTTCGCCAGGATTCATCAATTTCTTTCCGTATCCTTTGCGCATGCGCGCAGTTTCAGACTCAGGCGCGGAACAAACAGAAGAGGCGAGGTGCGCGCGTACAGACGATTGGAAACCATAAATCCATTGGGATAGAGTCTATATTTGTATACGCCTGCGTCACATTTTGTATGAAACGGCGATGCGCGGGTACCGCTTGCGCACCGCTACAAATATAGACTCTATCACAATGTTCTTACGGTTTGACGATTTCGTCAAACTAAAAAGCAAAAAAAAACTATACTTTAAAAACTAAAACACGATTTTATAGAAAATTCAACTAAAAAATATAAAATAAATAATAGTTTAAAAAAAAACTAAAAAATAGAAACTAAAATTAAATAATATTGAATTGAGAATAGTGTTAATTATAAATAAATGTAAATTATTGTAAAAAAAAAAGCGTGGGTGCATAGTGTCAATAGTTATAAATGTTTTATTGACAGATATGAGTAAAAGGGCTTATCATTTTGATAATATATTAAAAAGCACCCCACGCTTTTATTACAATAATATACATTAATATTTATTTCTAATTTACACTATTCTCAATTCAAATTTATTAAATTTTATTTTCTATGTTTCAGCGAAGGGATTTTAATACCAAAGGGGGTTGTTCTAAACGTCTAGGTGAACAACTTTTGATCTACGACTTTTAGAAATTCGAATCTTTTTTGAAAATTCTGATTGAATTTTTCCTCAGCTGTTTCATACAAAAACTTCGAATGAAATGTCCAAAAGCCGTAGAACAAAAGTTTTTCACCTAGACTTGTAAAACAACCCCCTTTTGTATTAGAACCCTTTCGCTGAAACACATTACCTATATATTAAAGGAAAAATATAAAAATGGAATGGCAGCATGGGAATGTAATAACAGAAGAAAACAGAAATGTGGTGAAAAAGTAACTTTAAAAGTTAGTATTATAGTTATTTTATTATTCACCCTTCCTCAATGCGCATGTGAATTGAACGGACTATTACAATTTTGTACAAACTAAAACAGGCGAGAGTTCTAAATGTGTGTATTCGTAAATATGTTGAGTGTTAAACTTAAGAGTTTCATCATACTTAAATACCTTTAGTATTATTATTATTTAAGTTTTAATCAATAAATAACATTATACAGTGATTTGTAAATTAAATTTGAAAGTGACGTACCTATTGACTTTACAAATATTTATTTAATTGCGCATTTAGGAAGGGTTAATAATAAAATAACTATAATACTAACTTTTAAAGTTACTTTTCCACCTCATTTTTGTTTTCTTCTATTAATACCCTTCTTTTGTTCCCATGCTGCCATTCCATTTTTATATTTTTCCTTTAATGTATATTGGTGCCCAATACGTAACAAAACCGTGCCACCGTTTCTTTATAAATGTCAAAAATGGTAGGCCGGTAGAGCAACTTGGGATTTTATAATCTATATTTTATCCTGGAACGTGAAATCATTTACATCTACTAATAATAAAAATACATTGTCTCACATTTAAGACCAGAAGCGCGGATAGTGGTAAGACCAGAAGTGCGGATAGAGGTGTCTTAGAAACAGTTTTTGAGTATTAACCACTAAAATCCATTAAATGATATTCCTATTGTCGTAAAGATGAAGAAATGCTTTGTATTGTCATACACTTCGAAACACGATTAGAGTTATTTGCTTCGATAGAAAAAAAATCGTTAAATTCCTAAAAAATCGTCATTTTTTTGAGCTTTTTCAATATTACGGCGATTGTAAAAAAAAACAACTACAAAATTTACATTTTTATAATCTTTACATCCAATCCCATAAGGTAGTATAGATGGTTTTTCACTAAAATAGATGTGAATCTTTTAATTACTTAAAACAGTTAAGACAGCCATTACGTCTTTCCGTCTCAAACTGCTCGTCTAAGTGCATATTGTTGTTTGATATGTTAGCCATAAATATTGAACGATGGACGAACGAATGAAATATTTTGTTTTTTTATTATTACGTTAGCTTTGCTCACGTTGTTATTGGTCTGGTAATAAGACATTTTCACTTTACCTTTTTTAATTATAAAAAGTATTTTTTGGTCACACAATAATACTCTATTCTCCCCGCTTTAAACATTACGTCGTTTTAAAGCGCTTTTCACATTAAAACACACCGGGGTAGATGACACTTGATTTGTGCCATCCACCCCGGTAAACGACGGGGTCGGCACTACCGGGGTCGATGAAACAATTTTTCCCAACGGTCCCGTTACCGGGGCGGGACCACCGGGGCGGGACCACCGGGGTGGATGGGATGCACTCAAAATAATCTATTTTGGTGCAAATAAAATTTTGTTTTTTATTTTCAAATATTATTAATGATTAAATATGAAAGGCCAATTGGACAGAACAGATACTTATACATAAAATAACGTCCTTACCTATTGATAGCGGGCATTACGTTGAACAAAAAATGTTTTCACACCAAACATCTAAAACGTCTCGGAAACGGGGTATTTGAAGGAACGTGATGTCCTATGATTTTACAAAAGTGCACGATGCCCTTAGAGACCTATACCTATCGATAGAGGACATCGAAGAAAACAAATAAGGCCTTCACACCAAACTTCTAAAGGATACAGGGTTTTTGAAGAACCGTGATGTTCCATGATTTTCCAAAAGTGCGCGGTGACTTTATGCCAATAATAATTGTGTAAAATTACGGTATGCCTAGGGTTATTTTATTATGCCAAAACGTTTATGCCAAACTACAAAAGGACATTTTGTTTATGCCAAAAGTGTGGTTCCCACCTAAAACCTCTGAACCAACCTCCAACTACTAAAGCGTCTGGGAAATGGAATATTTAAAGAAAAATGAAGTCCTATGATTTTTAAAAAGTGTGCGGTTCACTTTGAGACCCATACCCACCTAAATGAACAAAAAATGCACTCATACAAAACCTATAAAGCGTAAGGGCATTATTTATCCATCGGGTTTAAAATCACAGCGCAAAAAACATAACACTGCCACGCTCCCATACTGAATGTCCGGACCCTTTATGCAATTTTCTGAATTCTAGACCAAATTTCCCAGATTTTCTTAATTAGGTAGCTAGGCTACGTAATTTTGGGGAAAACAAAATAAAAAAATAGCTGTGACATAGGTACGGCAGACAGACAGACATGACGAATCTATAAGGGTTCCGTTTTTTGCCATTTGGCTACGGAACCCTAAAAATTGATTTTTACAAACATACCTTATCTATTATTC
Source organism: Idaea aversata (assembly GCA_907269075.1). Taxonomy (NCBI): domain Eukaryota; kingdom Metazoa; phylum Arthropoda; class Insecta; order Lepidoptera; family Geometridae; genus Idaea; species Idaea aversata. Next base: position 7,939,790 of record OU026100.1, read on the forward strand.
ACTTCAAAAAAGGAGGAGGTTCTCAATTCGTCGCGTATATTTTTTTATGTATAATTTTTGCCGATTACTTACTCGAAAACGCTTGAGAACCGATTTGGAAAATTCTTTTTAGGGTTTCGTACCTCAAAAGGTAACAAAGGAACCCTTATAATATCACTTTCTTGTCTGTCTGTCTGTCTGTCCGTGTGTCACCACCGATTATCTCAGGAACGAACGGTTGGACTTAGCAAGTTGAAATTACTGAAGTCTATGGTCCCTATTATGTGTATAAAAATCAAGGTGTATAAAAAGTAATGTACGAAACCTTCGGCGCGCGAGTACGACTCGCACTTGGCCGGTTTTTTTATTTTGTTTTTATTTTCTAAGGTGTCCTTAGTTGAGCGCGATATAAGTGTAACATCGAGGAGGTCTTCGCTATAGGAGATCCGTAATTTTATGTAGTAGTACCTCTTTGTACTAACCTCATTTTCAGTTTCACGTAGGTCAGTAGGTAGTAGATATATGCAAACTATTTGGTTTTATGACAACTGTCATTTAGATCGGAGGCATGTACCTGTACGCCTAGTATGACTTGTTGAAGCACTCGAAAATAAGGACCCCTTATAAGGTCACTCTCTTGTCTGTCTGTCTGTCAGTGTGTCACTACCGATATTCTCAGAGACGGGTGGATCTAGTAAGTTGATTTTTAGGAAGTTTCATAGTAAATGCTCAATATAGTATGTTTGATCGAATACGTAAAAAAGTAGTGCTAAGCGTACTGTTCCTTTTTGACGTTTGATTACGTTTTACACGGAAAAATATTTCGATTTCACATTTTTTAAATGTTTTTTTATCAAATATCATAATTATTGTATTAAAGTTAAATTGAAAAATACCCTAAATGTTAATCTGGTATTTTCTGAACATATTGGTGTGGACCTCGTTGAAATCTGTTCTCTAGTTTATGAGATTACCTGGTTCAAACAAACAGACAAACAGACAAACAAAAATTCTAAAAACTACCCTATCGTGTTCAGCTAACGATTCTAAGACGACCTGTGTATTTTTTTTCTGGATATTTTACAATTACAGATTTTTTTATGTCTACAAATTTATTATATGTATAGATTTTAGAAATTCGGTTGAATTCGGCTTAAAAGCCCACATGAATCAAATTACTTATGAATAGGTAGTAGGTAAATAAATTTTAATGTACCTGCTATATACATAATCAATAAAAATGTCATATAAATAGGTATCTTGTTTGCAATATAAATGACTTTTGATTACTCATATAATTTTAAAAGGATAAACATTGTTTTTCCTCACCCGTATCACAGTATTGTAATATGAATGTAACATGTAACAAATAAATCCAGTTTTCCATTGCCAGTCACTGCACTCGACATGGAATGCGTTCTCTGAAACACCATTGCGAACTAATCTGATACTGCTTAGGCAACGTAATATAGGCAGCCGTTCAAACTACGTTAGACACGCTTATTTTGATTGTTAGGGACCGTTTCAGTTGATTTCATACTTTGTCAAACTGTACATTTTTCAGTAAGACTACTTTGTAACTCAAGTTCACTTTGGTTTCGAAGGTAGCTTCATTGTTAGAGGTCTTGGAGCGACCTGAAACTAGGGTCTCAGGTTTCTTAAGTGGACTGGATTTTGGAGGTGGTCCTAAAAAGGACCTTTGTGATGGCTCTGAAAAGGGCCTCTGTGGTGGCCCTGAAAAGGACCGTCTCAGGAGAAACCCAACACTATGCAATGTGTTTGTCTATCCGTCATGTTAGGAATCTATTCCAAGAATAGAGGACTCGGGGGTAGATCCTAAACATAAAACAATGTTTGGAAATTAGAACCTACCCCCAGAGAAGTTAGAGAAGACCAGTAGATAAACACATTGTATACCTTCGAAAAACAAAAAAATAATCAAAAAACACTCTATCTTTTCAAATAATTAATACAAAACCCATAATTTATTACTTTGTTATTTTATAAAGTAGGTCCATCGATTAATTACGTTCCGTTAAACGTAAGTAGGTAATCTACCTATTACATTTGTAAAGCTATTAAAAAGTTGTTTTGAAACGTGAAACCGACACACTTAGTATCTAAATATTCTCGATATTTTCCTCAATGCACAGGTTGTCTCGATTTTGCACCTAAGTACAGATGGTTTCACGAAACGTGAACACGTTAGTCATTGGTTGGATTGTGGAACGGTCACACGATTGGTTCGTGGTTTGTTTCATATCTTTATGTTGTGCGTCGTCCCTCTTTGCTCAAGTCTCGTGAAAAGATCTGTAGGTAGATGTTTCTTTCTCATGGTGGGCCAGGGTCAACGGTCGAGTGTGTGGGTACGGTAAGTAACCTGCTTCTGCGCCGAACAAAATGAAATCCGCGAATCGTGAATCAACCAGTAAAACCACTTACCTACCCGTATAGTGTAGGTAAGTAGGTACACATAACAATTAACTAAAATTAAACTGGTATTTTATAGGTAAACGCGCTAGTAGGTAGGACATAACGTGGGTTTTGTATCTGGTCCAAACTTTGTCAGGGCTGCTTGATGTCGCGTGTCGCTCATCACCGGTCGCATCTCCGTCTGTCAAATCATAATTAACGTAATGCGATCTTCAGTTATCGAAGTGAGCTCGTGTCGATCAGACACGGAGAGTTACTTCGGCCACCTGTACGTCAGAGGACAAAAAAAATTGCTCTAAACATAACGCAATTAACCCAAAACGTGTAATTTAGTCCCACTTGTGTTTTACAAAGCTACTGCGTGCTACTACTTATCGGTGATAGTTTAATCGTTAGGTCGTGTAAACAATAAACAAGTTGTATTTTTAATTAATTTTGTGGTAATAATAAGAAAATAATGTTAGAATTTCTGTTAACCATATTGTTCCTGGGAGCTGTTCAAAGCAGTAAGTTGATTATACCACTACATTTTTATAATTTAGTTTCATGGTACTGACATTTGTGATGAATTGATTGCAGATTAAGTTCACAATAATCATGTGTGTATAGATAAGAACAGGTAGGTATAAAAACCTTAATAGAAAATTATAATAATCTCCAAGTTTAGTATTCAAGCATAAAATACATAATCAAGCAAGCAGTTTACACCTATTATAGTGTTGTAGCTAATTAATTACAAACGTTGGTTACAGACGTTAGTTAATTCATTGCGATAAATATTTTTTAATTTAAACCATTCTTTCAAGCGAATCATATCGCTCGTTTAAGTTTATCTCCAATCTAATTAAAAATTTACTTTGTAGTTTTAGTTCGTATTGAATTACTTTTAGTGCTTGTATTATTATTATATTATATGTGTTAATAGACTGATTTTTTATATGTTCAAACCAAGTTTCATCAGCTTGCATGTAAGTCTATGTTTCAATGTTGAAACCTAGGCAGTAAATTAGGCCACTTTTTATCCCCGTTTCCCCACAAAGGCAACCGAAATTAGCGGGTGAAACCACGAGGTATTGTCTTTCATAAAGTTCAATTATGAGATCAGTGGTAAAAAATGTAGTCACAAAAACGGAATCGCGTCATTCAATCGCCCAAAGAACGTTATGTAGGTATTTATTTTTTCTAATAAGCTATTCAAACAATTACCTTTCACTTACAAAGTTAAATACTTTACTTGGTTCCGTCACTTTCTTGTCCGTGTGATGCCACCGATTTCTTCTGGAACGGGTGGACCTAGCAAGTTGATATTCATACCAGATACTGAGGTATATAGTCCCTATTAGGTGTATAAAAACCAAGGTTCTGAGTCAACACGATAAAAAGATATGGCCAGATTTACGTTTTCGCGAAAACTTTTAACCCAAAACCCTTATTTTCAACTTTTTTTTTTAATTTTAACGTCTCGTTTTATCCATATTTCCAGAGTACTCTGGAGACAGTTGCTATGACAACAATAATCTGGGAGTATGCACAGCGTTGTCAGAATGCGAGTCTGTCCTGGATGAGATTAGGGAGGGGGGGCAGCCCATCAGCATGGCCATGAGGAGAAGACTGCATAAAATTAACTGTGGATATAATATTGTGGAACCTTTGGTGAGTCACTGAAATTATCATTCTAATATGTATAAACTAGCTTTTTCCCGCGACTTCATCCGCGTAGATTTTGGAAAAGGATCAAAGAATTCCGTTGTCCCATACAATTTTGACCCCCCTTTTTCACTCCCTAAGGGATAGAATTTTGGAAAATCCTTTCTTATCGGATGCCTACGTCATACAAAGAACACACCCTCCAAGTTTCAAGTCTCCATGATCAGTGGTTTAGGCTGTGCGTTGATCCGTCAGTCAGTCAGGACAAAGCATTTTATATGTATAGATTTTTTATAAACTCAAATTCCAGATTATCACGTCTTCTAACTATGTTCTGAATTTCAATGAAATATGGGTATTACGTGTGTTTATCCACTTTAATTGGGCTACGGAAAATTTCGTTACCACAAAATATTTAGAATTTCCTCAAAATATTTGTGATGGTAGTGAATAATTATATAATTGTTTAATTACTTACAGTTCTGAGAAATTAAGCGGTTTTCCCCGGGTCCTTGTTAAATTGAATTACAGTAAATGTTTTATTCATATTTTTATACTATGCAGTGATCTACTCATGTATCAAATGGGGAAACCTGACATTTCATTTATATGATATCTATCTAAATAAAAATCAATTGCTGTTCGTTAGTCTCGCTAAAACTCGAGAATGGCTGAACCGATTTAGATTTTGAAATGTTTGTCGTAGTCCATAGAAGGTCTAAACGGTGAGAAACATCGGATTTACACGGGTGAAACCGCGGAGCGCAACTAGTAATTTTATAACGATAGTTTTGTTAGACCGTTCTCATGTTATCATAGTCACTAATGAGTTTAGCAATCGTAGAAAATCTAGAGGTAACTTCGATGGTAATTTTTTTTTATCATATTGAGAAATGTATATACTAACTTTTTGTTGAACAATTTCACAAACAGGTATGCTGTGTACCGAAACAAGTAACATCAAAACCTCCTGTGACTGACAACGACAGAGGAGGCTCTGGAGGAGTAGACGTGGAAACGAGAGTAGGACCACCAGATGTAGAAGGACATCGTAATCTTTACCTCTTACCAAGCGAATGCGGGTCAATAGAGAGCAACAGAATCTGGGGTGGAAATAGGACTGCTTTATTTGAAATGCCATGGATGGTATTGCTATCATATACAGGTAAAATGAAACCACCATATTAGGTAGAAGATGAATTTATGGAATACGAACAATAGAAATATGGATCTCCTGGATCTGGCTAATGCATCTTCTGAGGGTGATCTTGTTTGACGATTTTATGTTCTCGATTACAGGATCTCGGACAAAATTTGACTGCGGTGGTACAATCATAAACCAATGGTATATCCTGACTGCAGCACATTGCGTCAAGGCTTTATCAGGCAAGAAGCAAGTAGTGGGCGTTGTATTGGGAGAATATGACGTAAGAACCGATCCAGATTGCGAAGTTACTGATGGAGTTCGAAATTGCGCTCCAAAAATGAAGGTAAGCACGTAAAAATGGAAAATAACAAGCAAATACTTAAATAAATCTAGCGATAATTTCGTGAAACCTTGGCCCTTGGTCGCTTAAATTGTCTCTGTTTTCATATGATAAAACGTAACCTAATCAGAGACCATACAATAACATTTGATATAAATATAAAATACTTCAAAGTTATACTTTTCATGTTATTTACAGGAAGTTGGAATAGATGAAGTGATAGCTCATACGGGGTATGAACGTTCAACGCTTTTTGATGATGTCGCTCTTATTCGACTATCTGAACCTGCCGACTTTCGTATGGGTAAGCTCCTAATACTCACATGTATTTTAAGATAATCTCAAACGATATTTTGGGAATATACACGAATATGCAGTGTATGAAACTGTTACCTTGGCAATTTCAGACACAATGAAGCCCATCTGCCTGCCAGTAACCCGTGATCTCCAGAAAGAAGTGATGGAAGGATTAAACGGCATCGTGGCTGGTTGGGGAGTCACTGAGACCGGGCTTCAATCGCCGGTTTTGCTCAGTGTTGATTTGCCCATCATGAGGAATAGAGATTGCAACGCATATTTTAAGGGGTATGTAACTAATGAAGACTAGTTGTAAGTGTTCAAGTAATGAACTGCTTTATTTTAGAAAACGCTTAGCGTTTTTACGTACGTATTCACAGATAGTACTTAATTTGCTTTTGGATAAGTGAACGCACTGCGCTAAATGCGGCATGATTGGTCAATTTTGTGCTGCTCTCTTCGCTCTAGCGAATCTGCGTCTTATTTGCGGCTCTATGCGTTTGCGCGCACTATGCAATCTCATATATGGTGGTTGTGAATACGGGTGTTAGCGTACTAAGTAGTTTCAGAAAATATGAAGTAATTTATAAATGTCATGCCATTAAATTAGTCACACAAAATAAATGCACTTCAAAGCCATTAGCATAATTCAATTTGTAACAGAAGCAAGTTTCTTACCACATTATTTTGATACGCTTCAATTAAATTCATATTAAATATGATTTATTTGTTTTCCAGCGATCCCCAGATTACTGAGAAGCAGATGTGTGCAGGCGGTGTCAAGGGCAAAGATTCCTGTGGTGGGGACAGTGGTGGTCCGCTTATGTACCCTGGCCGAGTCGGTGTTGGGGGTGTGCGTTACGTACAACGTGGGATTGTATCATTTGGCTCCAAGAGATGTGCCATTGGAGGCTTCCCAGGAGTCTACACAAGGGTCGCTTACTACATGGACTGGATTTTAGATAATATACGAGAATGAAATTTGACTTATTTTATAGCAAGACTTGCTCATAGTAAGATAATGAGCAATAGAATAGGGTATTAATGTAATGATAATATTAATGATTCTAATTTTATTGATAACTAGTCTATTGAGATCTATTCACTAACATAGAGATTTTTCTAATGAAAACTTTGATACTCTTTCTTTTGTTATTATTTATGACTTGGACCCAATGACGTTACTATCCACGAAACAATTTTGTACCGGGCTTGGACCACTAAGTGATAAGTAAGTATATAAGTACCTATTTTCTAAATTATTTACGTGAAAGTCCTTTAGATGTGCTAATGTACTGGTCCCTACCAGTTTTCCAACTATTTCTACTGGGAAAGATACTTGGAAATGGAATGCCGCATGCCGGTGTGGTTTTGACAAGTGAGTATTAAAGTATTAAAAAACAAGTTTTTATTTTAATTTTAAATAATCAGTCAAAAAGAGGGCTACTTGAATCTCGATTTCGATGATTCTCTTTTTGTATAAAAGTTTACTTCACTTTACTTAGTTTGGTGAAGATCTGATGAGGATCTTCGTTCACTTTTTAATAATAGTGAAATCGGCCCCATTGGGGACAGCGACTTTCTCATCATAAAACTTACCAATTTTTGTTCTTGCAATTCGCAGAACTATACTTGTCACTATCACTATCACTACATAGTATAAAACAAAGTCGCTTTTTCTGTCCCTATTTCCCTTTGTATGCTTAGATCTTTAAAACTACGCAACAGATTTTGATGCGGTTTTTTTTAATAGATAGAGTGATTCAAGAGGAAGGTTTATATGTGTAATACATGTATAATATAGCCGTGCGAAGCCGGAGCGGGTGCGGGTCGCTAGTTAATAATATAGTTAAACAGTTCGCAAAAAAGGTCATAATTGTCCGTTACCCCGGCCTTTGTCATACTCTTTACTTTTGACAGTGCGAGATTAATTTATTTTGACATGTGATTAATATTTCAGTTGTCTCAAAGTAAACAAGCAAAAATAATAATAAAATCACAGGAAAGAACCGCACAGAAAAATATGAGAAAATCTTAAAATTATGAAAAAGATGAATCATAGTGGTATCGGAAATTAGATGCCATGTGTAATAGGACTCCCTGCGGCAGGTATTACCCGGAGCCGGAAGATGATGATGACTACGAAATTCATGTTGAAATTAAACGCGTTTCAAACAAGGTCTGTTATGAAAATCCTTGCCCACCACCACCTCTATCAGTAAGTATTCAGTTACTTATTTAAAAAAAAAGTTATTTGTTTAAGTACCTACACAGAAAGCGCCTTCAGTGGCTTACTATTATGATTACCAATAACCCAGAATAAACTCAGTTGAGTGCTTCGTCGCCGTCGGTCCGCTCGCGAGGCGACCGCCCGAATCGGACGGACCGCAGTATTGCAAAAAATATATTATTTTCGTTCCGCGTTCCGCCCGAATTTATCTGATACCTATTTTTCTATAAAAGTACAGTCGGCAACAAAATAATTTGATGATATAAAAGTAAAAAATGGTTTGAAAATTGTATACTTACTTAATACAATAATCTGAAGGTAAGTAAGTATATTGGTACACACGTTATTCAACTGTTAATATGAATAGATAAACTTAAATAAATTACTTAACGTATAGATATTAATTACCTTCTACATTTTTCATTTTACATTTCAACCATATTAGTGGTTCTGTGTTGCAATTCCAATAACTAATAAAAAAACGGTCAAGTGCGAGTCGTACTCGCGCGCCGAGGGTTCCGTACATTAGTTTTAACTCTCTTTCTCTACCCTTGCAGTGGTACGGTTGTTACCAATTTAACTTGACCCTTGTTTCGTTTGGGCGCCCTTATAATGTAAGGCTCAAGTTAAATTAGTTTAACTATGTATACGTATGGGGACCCTATTTAATTTTTTGAAATTTTTCCTTTATATGTGCTGTAGGTCTTGGGTCGAAAACCTATATGGTAGTTCCCGTTGACCTAGATTCACGAAATTTGGCTAAAAGCAAGGTCTTACAGCACACATAAAGGAAAACTACCAATAGGGTACTTCCAGTTGACCTGAAATTGTCAATTTTGGTTAAAAGCTATCTAGCTTTTAACCAAAATTGACAATTTCAGGTTACAGCACAAGTAAAGGGAAAAATCTGAAATATAAAAAATTGAAAATGAAGGTAAATTTTGGTACTTACAAGTTTTTGCAAAAAAGAGAACTTTGATTTTTTTACACCTAATAGACTATAAACCTCAGTATCTGGTATGAATTTCAATTTGCTAGGTCCACTCGTTCCTGACAAAATCGGTGATGACACACGGACAGACAGACAGACAAGAAAGTGATCTTATGTGGGTTCCCTTTTTTACCTTTTGAGGTACGGAACCCTAAAAATGATGTTTCCTGTACCAATTAATCTACAAAATAGTCACTTAATTTAGAGACTTCCAGATTGATTGGACTTCGAGCCATTATATACAACCACCCATCACTGACTGAGGTTTGTGGCAAATGAGCCAAATCTGCACATTTTTAGGGTTCCGTACATCAAAACTTAAAAAAAGAACCCTTAAAAAATCACTTTCTTGCTCGTCTTTCTGTCTGTATATGTTACCACCGATTTTCTCAGGAATGGGTGGATCTAGCAAGTTGAAATTCAAACCAGATACTGAGGTTTATATTAGGTGTATAAAAATCGAGGTCTTGAGTCAACATGATTAAAAAATATGGACAAATTTACATTTTCGCAAAAACTTGTAAGTACCAAAATTGACCTTAATATTCAACTTTTTTATATTTCAGAATTTTCCCTTTACTTCTGCTGTAAGACCTTGGTTTAAACCAAAATTGACATTTCCAGTTTAACCGGAAGAACCCTACAGGTTTTGGGTCGAAAACCTATTTTTTATGATAGTTCCCGTTGACCTAGGATCAGGAAGTTTGGCAAAAGCAAACTCGTACAGCACAAATAAAGGAAAAATTCCAAAAAAATAAAAAAGTTGAGAATTAAATGGTGTCCCCATACATATATAGTTGGATCAATTTAACTTGACCTTGTATAGGCGCCCAAACGAAATATGGGTCAACTTAAATTGGTAACTACTATACCACTGCAAGGGTAGAGAAAGAGAGTTGAAAGTAATGTATGGAACACTCGGCGCGCAATCCGGCAATCCATGCTCAGCATAGCTGATTAATTTGAAGAGGATTTAGGTTACCTACTTTCGGGAATCTTTCTAACTAAGTATATAAATAAAAATCAATTGCTATTCAATAGCCATTCTCGAGTTCTAGCGAGACAATCGCTAGAACTCGAGAATGGCTGAACTGATTTGGCTAATTTTGGTCTTGAATTATTTGTGGAAGTCCAGGGAAGGTTTAAACGGTGAGAAAGATCAGACTTACGCAGGTGAAACCGCGGGCGCAGCTAGTAAATAATAAAGGTACAATTAAAATAATGTTAAGTACATTCAACTATCTAGAAACTGTTTTAAATCTTCTTAGACTACTTTTTCTTAACTATCTACTTGTAAACATTGTTGGAAAATCTTTATTTTATAAATTTACAGTTCTGTGAAGTAGTCACGCAGGGACTCCTAAAAATGTACTGCGAGGCCAGAAAATTATATCTTTATGTGAATGAAGATCCGTTCCGTTCCCAGTTATTCAGAAGTGCTGTGTTTTTCGTTATTGGGTCAAAATTATTCTGTAATTTCGCTGCTCGTTGTACGCGATGTATTCGACCTGCTCGAAGGTGTTGTCGTCGAAGAATAAAATAAATTTAGAAATTATCCTGCGTTTTACTTCAACCCCAAGAGTATCAGTAGGCCCTCGCGCCTAGCGGGCGGTTTTGTTTGATATGGTGCGACCGGTCGCAGATTGTCTGTATACCTAACGGGCGAAGTGAACTGCCCAAGGTAAAGAACAGGTGATCTCGCTAAGTATGGATACATCAAGGTCCGTTTCATGTTCGTCCCGATAGAGGTGGAGATTTTGGGATCTTGGGGTCCCGGAGCCTCTTCCTTTTTTAGGGAACGCGGCGCGCGTCTGGTCGAGGTGTCTGGTGATCGGAGGGGTCAGTCTGGCCATCCAGAGGGGCCAGCCTTCTCGGAACGATGCCTCGGGGAGAGGCGCTTGAGGATATTTTTAATTTTATTCTTCCTATGTATGTTTTAATTTTAATAGTAATTTGATTGTTTTTTTATTGTCCCAATAAAGAATATTATATCAAGGTAAAAGCAGCTAGAGCATTTATTGGATGACAATAGTCCAATTTCCTACATTACTAATGTAATTTTAATACAGAAGCGCTTCCACGGTACAAAGTCTAGTAAATAAAATAAATAAATATTGTAGAACATTTTACACAGCAGCATCTAGCCCCAAGCTAAGCGAATAAGCTTGTGTTATGGTAGCTAGATAACGCATAAAATACTTAAACTTACTTTTTTTTTTGTGTATAATATTGTAAACTAACAGCGCTCCGCGGTTTTGCCCACGTTACTCCCGATCCCGTAGGAATATCGAGATAAAAATTATATGTAGCCTATAACACTCGCAATGAATCTATGTATCCTCATACCAAGTCAGAATCGGTCCAGTAGTTTCAGAGCCTATTCAATTCAAACAATCAAATTTTTCCTCTATAAAATTTAGTGTACTTGGATTAATCGTAAACGCCTGATACAACTTCATTACAAAGCACTAGCTAGCATTTTGTATTAAAAAGTGATATCATTCCCAAGGCATCTAAATGTTTTATGGTTTTATCGGTTTTACTTGTGTTAGTCCCGATCCTACGGGAATCTCGCCCGAAGTCGGGTAAAAACAGCGACAAGTAGCCGCTTTTTTTACCCGACTAAGGAAAAGGAGGGTAATGTGTTTATCGGTATACCTATGTACTTATGCTTGTTTCTATGTAGCGTTCAAGAGGCCAAATACGTGCATCGATTTTGATGATTCTTATTCTAACCTGTAATCGTAACTCATTGAGGAGTTTTGTGATGAGAAGGTGGTACCAGATGCTCCATCAATTTGTACCTATTAGTTAAATGACTGATTCTACTGATAGAGATCTTTAAAACTGAGCAATTTGTTGCACGCTTGAAATGCAATTAAAAATTTAAAAATGCATGTGACCACCTCTGAAATATATCCTTTTCAACAAAAAAAAATAATCATCTTGATCGGTTGAGCAGTCTTCAAGTAATCAGTGAGCAAACTTAAAAACCGCGACGATTACAGAACCTCCTCCTTTTTTTGAAGTCGGTTAATTTTTTTATTGAAATTTTCAAACATCCGTGTTCGTGACTAATATTTTGATTTACTTCTGATTGATAGACTCGTTTTAATTACGTAAATACTTCTGAGGTAATTTAAATACTATTTTTATTTTTATTGGGTCAAAAACAAAAACACAACACAATCAAACTACTATGAAAATTAAATTGAATTGAAGAGTTTTTAAATTATCTCGTAGGTAGGTTAGGTATCAACGTCAATGGCTTCATAGGTATGGATATCTGAGAATTCAAGAAATTATGAGGAATTGGGATTTTTCCTTTAACTTTATGCTTCATCTTAACAGCTACTAGCGACCCGCCCCGGCTTCGCACGGCTATATTATGCATGTATTATACCTTTAAACCTTCCTCTTGAATCACTCTCTCGATTTAAAAAAACCGCATCTAAATCCGTTGCGTAGTTTTAAAGATTTAAGCATACAAAGGGACATAGGGTCATAGGGTCAGAGAAAGCGACTTTGTTTGATACTATGTAGTGACTAACTGCGCCCCACGGTTTCACCCGCGTAAGTCCCGATCCCGCAGGAATTTCAGGATCAAAAGTATACTAATGTACTTCTTCATCCTATAAACTACCAACATGCCGATTTTCACTCAAATCGATTCAGTCCTTTGACCGTGAAGATGGACCAAACAAATCAATAAACAGTTTCGAATTAATAATATTACTAACTGCGCCCCACGGTTTCACGCGCGTAAGTCCCGATCCCGCAGGAATTTTGGTATCAAAAATATCCTATGTACTTCTCCATCCTATAAACTACCAAATCGATCAGTGAAGAGCTAACAAACAATATACAAACAAATCAATTTAGGATTTATGTTTATTTTTACATTTCGTCTTTTTTTGTGTAGTGCCATATGACCAAAATAGCTACCTCTAGGTTTTTAAACACGCTGTGCGCACTGGCTTAAAAAAAACTTCGTAGAATCAGTCTTGACTAAATTATAAAGGTTGTTAGATACATAAAATTTATTAAAATGTTGCCTCTGACGTAGTAATCATATCGTAAATAATGTGAATATTAAAACGTTGATAATTCTCTTCTGTACGAATAGCGAGACTAGAATTAATAACATAAAGAAAACCGGCCTGGTAAGTAAATAAAGTTCGCTGCATACGTAACGGGATAAAACCTCGGACGGGACGGGGATGTGACGTGTATCGTGGTCATGGTCTTTAAACATACGTAACGTCATTTTTCTCGTGCCGGACGGGACGTAACGATTTCTTGATATCGTTTCATATAAAAATATAGTAACAAAATATACGTAACGCGAAATCGGAGGGCATGTCGGGGCAAAGGTCACTGCATACGTAACGGTATAAAATCTCGGACGGGACGGCGACGACGACGCGACGTGACGTTCATAAAGTGTTCGTGGACTTTAAGAGAATCATGAGCTTTCGATACGCGGCGCGAGTAGGTATTTTCAAAAATGACCCGTATCGTGCGATAGAGAGAGTTTAAGTTCGGACGTAATTGCCTTCATTTTCCTTTCAAATAATGTTGCGGGCTGTAACGTTTTTACCCCCTTTATCCTTCACAAAATGAAATAAATTTGGGTTCATTTAATTCACTGCACCTTATTCTAGGTTTATACGTTTATCTTTTTTGGTAAGTAATTCAGTTTAATCTATTAAAAAACAATTGAACCGCTCGATGAAGTTTTTAAGTCAAAAATATAGATATTCAGATACTAATAACTTTTATCCTAGTTTTCCATTAGATCTAGAACATTTTCAAAAATAATTAAAATCGGACTTCGTTTATGGGGGAAATGTTACCGCTTTTTGTATGGAAATTTACAGCCTCACCTGGTCTTAAACATACGTAACGTGATCTTTCCCGTGTCGGAGAGGACGTGACAATTTCTTGACAGCGTTTCATATAAAAATACTTTTCACGTTACGTGCGGCACGGGAAAAATCCCGTCACGTATGCAGCGACCTGAAAACATCGTCTTCAACGATGTTTTTTCACGTCCCGTCCCGTCCGATTTCTGGTTACCTACTTACGTAATATTTTGTTACTATATTTTTATATGGTTACCTACATATTATAATAACATAGTTATAATGAACGTAGTTAAATTAACCGTAGTTGTTTCGTACATTAGATATTTCGTTCATTAGTTATTACAAAAATATGTGAAACGACCATAGATAGATAGATAAATAAACTCTTTATTGTACCACATTAAACCTTAATTCTAACATACATTCTGCTACAAAAACAATAATACCTTACAATATGGCACAATGGGCGGCCTTATCGCTAAAAGCGATCTCTTCCAGGCAACCTTTGGATGGACAAGAATTAAAGAAGGGGATTACCATTAGGTATTTTAAACAGTAGGTATTATGACCGTAGTTATTTCGAACATAGTTATTATGATAAATGTAAGTAACCTTTTATATGAAACGATGTCAAGAAACCGTCCCGTCCCGTCCGGCACGAAAAAAATCACGTTACGTATGCAGCGACCTTAAAACTCAGCGTCTCATCATCGATAATATCGTCATGCTAGCATAAAGTCGCATTCGGATATTTTTATACAATCTTGACTTGCGTTTGCCTGCGTATTTGTTTACATATTATTCGGCAATTAATTTTTGGAGTTGATTCATTAGATGCGCACCGCGGTTTCTTTCAAGTCCCGATCTAGCATGAATTTCGAGATCTAAAGTATTCTATGTCCTTCATTATTCCTTGAACTACCATTAAGCCGATTTTCATCCAAATCGGTCCAGTAGTTTGACCATGAACAGAGACAAATAATTACATAAACTTTCGGATTTATAATATTACTAGCGACCCGCCCCGGCTTCGCAGGGCTATATTATGCATGTATAAACCTTCCTCTTGAATCACTCTATCTATTAAAAAAAGCCGCATCAAAATCCGTTGCGTAGTTTTAAAGATTTAAGCATACAAAGGGATACAGGGACAGAGAAACCGACTTTGTTTTATACTATGTAGTGATAGTGAAGTGATGATAGTGATGATAGTTAGGATGAGTTTTTACCTAGTTTCTACCCAAACTTTGTCTTAAAATTACCTACATACAAGCAAACATATAAACATACAAGTTAAACTAATAAAAGCTTGATAAAAAAGGAACCCTTAAAAGATTACATTCTTGTCAGTCTGTTTAAAAAAAACCCTACTAACATTTTACCTTGTTTTAGTATAAAATAGTCGCAGTCTGGGCCCCATATTAGTTAAACATAATACATTTTTTTCTTCTAATTTCTACCCCCTTGTTGTTGTCTGTATGTTGATAGACAGAGTCAGTTTCTTATTATATGAGCACATAAATACAGATAACCTTAAGTTTGTGGTTTGTGGTGAAGCCAGGGTCAACCAGCAAGCGGCTATCAGTCTCTGGCTGGCCGCTCGTCCGACAACATATATACGAATTTAATTAGTTATAAAGTAAATAGATACAGTGACTACCTACTGTGTAATATTTACAATGGATGTGCTAAAAAGAACTGCGGCTCTCGCTTGTGTTTTAGTGTTATTTCTCACATCCGTAGCTGGACGTAAGTAAATTGTTTTTTATATGTTTAAAAATAGTGTTTACCGTATGTACAGCAGGGGAAAAAAGTTTGAAAACTTGCTTTGAAGAAAGATATCCTAAGTTACCCGACTATAAATCGATAAACTTTAGTTTTTTTCCTATACATTGAAGTAGTTCTGGACTTTTGATTTCATTTAACAGAGAAATTATAAACACTTTAACTTTGTGACGGTGGTCAAGCAATTTTGTCCCCTAACCGTACCTACTTTGTTTAAATATACGTAAACTCTTATGACCTTTTGCATTGTATCCAGTTCTTTCATTAATTGGTGGTTCTAGCTTTTATCTCAATTCTACAAACATAAACGTACCTAACTAACGACTTATCGACTCTTTTGTTTCCCGTTTGATGATATTAGTTGACCTGGAAATCTCAAAAGAATGATACGAGTACACTATTTTTTTTCTCTCACAATGGGTAGCTTAAAATCGCTAGATTGTCTGTTACTGTCAACAACATACATTGCAAGTTTAATAAAAGGTTTTAAAATAAAAAAATAGCGGAAGAGTGGGAATAGAAAACAGGAATTTGTCTAGGTACTTCAAGATATCTATAAACTACCAGCGCTCCGCGGTTTCACCCGCGTAATTCCCGATCTCGTGGGAATATCAAATAATAAGTATGTTACTGTCAATTAATCAATGTATCCTCATACCAAGTTTCATCTAAATCGGTTCAGTAGTTTCGAAGCCTATTCAATACAAACAAACAATATGATATTTTCTATTTAATATTAATTAATCTATACGTATAAATATTTAAAGTCTTGACTGATATATCAACGCACCGCTCAAGCAAACTGACCAATTACGTTAAAATTTGACACACACTAGGCATCTACTAAGAAAAGATTATAAAAACACAAACAAAATCGCGGGTAAAAGAAAGAAAGAAATAAATAAATAACATTTTATTTTCTGAACACATAAAAAAAGCACAAGAAAAAAGTAGTACAGCGTTCCAGAAAAAAGGTTCGTCCAAAAAAAGAAAAAGGTTGAAAAAGCTAGTCTATAAAATTCGTTTGCTATTGGAGTAATTTATAGTTCTAACTCATGTACTTTAGAAGGCAACACTTTAGTTAGTTATCATCTATGTACTTAATATTGCATAAATAATAACTATTTCCGTCTTCAATGGAATTCCCCAACTTACTTGCTCATCGAAGCTATCAGAGGCAAATAATTGAAACATATTCATTACTTAGGTAATCCCATTTAAATATGGAGAACTGGATAAACATATAGTCTGTTTTTATCCCGATATTCCCACGGGTTATTAGTTTGGTATCTCAGTATACTAATATTTTAAAGCTGAAGAGTTCGTTTGTTTGTTTGAACACGCTAATTTAAGGAACTACTGGTTTGAATTGAAAAAATCTTTTGTGTTGCATAGTCCATTTATCGAAGAAGGCTTAGGTACTTTTTATTACGGGATCGGGACTTACGCGGATGAATAAGTCCCGATCCCGTGGAAATATCAAAATGAAAAGTAACTTATAGCCTTCCTCGATAAATGGACTCTCCAACACAAACATATATTTTCAATTCGTACCAGTAGTTCTTGAGATTAGCGCGCTCAAACAAACTCTTCAGCTTTATATATTAGTATAGATACAAGAAAATAAATATACTTAGATGTTATTCTAAAGCGTAACTAATATATGTATTTGTAAGTATATAGAGGTAGTTTTATACCCGTCATTACCTACACAGCATCACAATTTGATGTATCTACTCTATCATTAAGTACAATGGATACTTCATCGTGAAACACACAAATTACAGTATAAGGGTGCTTTTCCACCAGAGATGTGCTATGCTACGATGCTATGGATGCGTTTAATATCCACCAATCATATTAATTGGTGCACATAGCTTAGCACTGGTGGCGTAGCGTAGATTTCACATATTCGCAGCATAGCTGTATAGCACATCTCTGGTGGAAAAGCACCCTAAAAACAGGCCAAGTGCGAGGCGGACTCGCAAACGAAGGTTTCAGTAAAATTATATTGTTTTTAGTATCTTTACTGTATTACTGTAGCACGGTTCATGAGATACAGCCTGGTGATAGACAGATGGATAGTGGCGTCTTAGTAAAACGGTCCCGTTTTTACCATTTGGGTACAGAACCCTAAAAGCTTTGGTCCGTACCAATATATTGTTTTTAGTAATTTTTACTATATTTGCTGTTATAGCGGGAACAGAAATACATCATCTGTGAAAATTTCAACTGTCTAGCTATCACGGTTCATGAGATACAGCCTGGTGATAGACAGATGGATAGTGGCGTCTTAGTAAAACGGTCCCGTTTTTACCATTTGGGTACAGAACCCTAAAAGCTGTGGTCCGTACAAATATATTATTTTTAGTATTTTTTACTGTATTTGTTGTTATAGCGGCAACAGAAATACATCATGAAAATTTCAACTGTCTAGCTATCACGGTTCATGAGATACAGCCTGGTGATAGACAGATGGATAGTGGCGTCTTAGTAAAACGGTCCCGTTTTTACCATTTGGGTACGGAACCCTAAAATCTGTGGTCATTGTTCACTTTACTTAAATATTATATTGTGAGTAGACCCTTTTGATTTTGACTTAGAATAATCCATGTGAGTCGAGTCTGAAATCTACTAATATTATAAAACTGAAGAGTTTGTTTGTTTGTTTGAACGCGCTAATCTCAGGAACTACTGGCACCTACTGGTTCGAAAAAATATTTTTGTGTTGGATAGTCCATTTATCGAGGAAGGCTATAGGCTACTTTTTATTTTGATATTTCCACGGGATCGGGAGTAACGCGGGTAAAACCGCGGGGCGCAGCTAGTAGTAGGTAAAACTTTAAAAAATATATTTTTCTTAAATATCTACTGACGTCAAATCAACTGGATTTATCTCAATAGACAGAACGCATACTTAATTAACTTTAATATTAGGAGCAATATGGTTAATGACCGACAAAACAAAGATAAGGCAAAAGTAAAAAAAAATTATACTAAGTATAACAGGTTTTATTTTAAAGAAATTTGAATATAACTAAATAACATTAACTGGTTTTTAATGTCGAGGACTCGGCAAATTGTATATGGGATTCCCGCATGAAAAGATACAAGGAAAATGTTAAATATTTATATGAGACAAGTTAAACTCTAATATATAAAATCTATCAGGGCTCCTAGATAAATTTCATAGAACAGGAAATTCCAAATAATGGAAATACACGACCCAGTTGGCACAATAGTTACCATGCCGGACTGCCAAACATAGGGTTGCGGGTTCGATTACCGCCTTAGACAATTATTTATGCTTAGATATTTGTCTGGTGGTCTGGTTGTTTCTATGTATTATAAGTATACATATATTTACAAAAGAAAAGTACCTTAATAAGTAGTATATCCGTTGTCTAGTACCCATAACACAAGTCTAGTTACTTAGCTTGGGGCTAGATGGCGATGTGTGGAATGTCCTGCAATTTTTATTTTTTTATTTTTTTCTTTACATATAAAATGCTTTGTCCTGAATGACTGACTGACGGATCAACGCACAGCCTAAACCGCTGATCGTAGAGACTTGAAACATGGAGGGTGTGTTCTTTGTATGAGGTAGGCATCGGATAAGAAAGAATTTTCCGAAATTCTACTCCTAAGGTGGTTAAAAAAGGGGGCAAAGTTTGTATGGGACAACGTGTGTACAATATGTAGGTACAATCCCAGTCTCTGCCCACCGTAACGTTTACAATCCTGTGCAGCACTACATTATAACAACGCAACCTGTAAATCAAGCCCATGCCAACTAAATTCATAGCTAACATGTTAAAAATAATAATCACAATGAGTAATTTTAATTGAAGTATTTATGTTTGTGTGTAACGTCTATTAGAAGAAGATCGTAAATCCAATACTTGTTGACAGTATTATGGTAGCAAACTGATAGTGTACTTATGACGCATACTGTACTTAGGTACTATATTCTTATACCATGTTTTAATCCCACTGTTCCAGAAATATGCAATGGCGGAGCAAACTGCATCAGCCTTATGCAATGTACTGGACTATACAACCAGCTTCGATTACAGAACACTCCTCAACTCACACAACTGCTCAGAAGCTTGCATTGTGGATTCGATTATAATAATCAACCTCTGGTAAAACTTACCTATAAGTAACCTATAAGAGCGATGTTGGCTTAGTGGTAGATACCTCGACTTTCATTCTGAAGGTCGTGGGTTCGAATCCAGGCCGGCCGTGCACCAATGTATTTTTCTAAAGAAAAATTTATGTGCGCTAATTGACATTGCTCTTACGGTGAAGGAAAACATCGTGATGAAACCCGCGGCTTAGTTGGCTCCAGAAGTATTGACAAGTACTCTCCTCTGGACATGGTTGACTAAGCTGAGAGGGTAGTAGGTGCTGTGCAAGCCTACTCCATCTTCACGCAAAAAGGACCCAATTAAAATGGGTCAAATCGCGGAAAACAGCCTGCATACAAGTACAAGTACCTATAAGTACCACTTCTACAGACTCTTGCCACATGAGTAGAGATTTACTCATGTGCTCTTGCTATTAAGATATAATTTATCAGTAGTGTCCAAGAAGGTTGCATCACTACATAGTATAAAACAAAGTCACTTCCCACTGTCTGTCTGTCCCTATGTATGCTTAGATCTTTAAAACTATGCAACGGATTTTGATGCATTTTTTTAATAGAAAGACTGATTTAAGAGGAAGGTTTTAGTATATAAAATAAAACTACCACGCGTACGAAGTCGCGGGCAACATCTAGTTACAAGATAATTTGTAGGAAAAACTCACGTACCTATGTAAAAGTCATCACTACATAGTCTAAAACAAAGTCGCTTTCTCTGTCCCTATGTCCCTATGTATGCTTAAATCTTTAAAACTACGCAACGGATTTTGATGCGGTTTTTTTTAATAGATAGTGATTCAAGAGGTTTATATGCATAATATAGCCGTGCGAAGCCGGGGCGGGTCGCTAGTACGTGAATAAAATCCACTATGTTGTGTACTTAATACACCAAGGAATCACCTGAGAGAATAAAGTCTACTATGTTATATACCTAATTCACCCAGAAATTACCTGGATGAATCAAGTTTACTAAGTGGTATAATCAATACACCTATATAAATCACCCCAGGTGAATTAAGTCGGCGGCACTGTATTTTTATCCGACTACGGCGAAGCCAAAAGGGAGGGTTATGTTTTCACATATTTGTAACCTAATTATTGCTATTCCCAGATATGTTGTCCGCCAGAATTTCTGCAACCGTTCCTACAGCCAATACCTACGCAGACTCAAAGGAATTTCGACCCATTAACCTTGCTGCCAAACAACAAAGTATGCGGTATTCAGAACAATGATAGAATCGTCGGAGGAGTTCGAACTGATATCGACGAACATCCTTGGATGAGTCTACTACGATATGATAAACGTAAGCCTAATATCTTAAAAGACCTCTCATTTATCGTATATTTTAATTGATTTGTAACTCTTTGACATTTCAACAAGCGAGTAAAATACATTTAGGTATTATCATAAATCAATTCATACTTCCTTACAATAATCAATTTAAATACGGTTTTATAAAAACAACATACTTACATTAGGTATCCCAGTCTGTCAGTTACGTTGTGATGCTTAAACCGTTACACCAATTTTGATCTTTTTCCTGACTGACTGACGGATCAACGCACAGCCTAAACCGCTGCTCGACCTGAAACTTGGAGGGTGTGTTCTTTGTATGACGTAGGCATCCGATAAGAAAGGATTTTGATAAATTCATACCCTACGCGGACGAAGCCGCGGGCGAAAGCTAGTTTGACCTTGGAGAAAGACATAAGCGAAGACTATCCAGATTCTACAGCTAGTTGTGGAAATTTGAAAGGAATTGAGAAATCAAGATATTTTCAGCGATTGGTTGGGGTTTCTACTGTGGTGGAGTGCTGATTTCTGAAAGATACGTGCTTACAGCAGCGCATTGCGTCAATGGCTTACCACCGGACTGGAAGTTGTAAGTTTATTTACTTTGACAACTGCTGTCATAGAATCACATGAAGATACACGTGCCTAGCTGATGAGTTTCCCACGGTGATAAAATCTCTGATTTTTAAATCAAAATAATGTAAATTGTTAAGGTTCTAAAAATAGACGTAACCACAAAAAAAATATGGTCTCATTACATTTTTTATCGTGTGTAAGTCAGAAGCACTTAAGGGAATATAATTTCTGGGAATATTTACTGCTAAGAGAATCGCGTATTTCTGTTTGATATGCAGATGAGCTATATGGCCTTGTTTTAACTTTAAAACATTGCTGGTCTACTGTTTACTTTTCAAACTCTACTCAATTTATTGGTCACAAAAACTTTTAGTTAGTACATGGACTTGTTAAACTGGATGCGTTCTGCAGGCAGCGAGCGGTCTGGTTAAAGGTGGACGCAGATTGATCAGAGCCGAAAGAATCGAATTTTTGCCGTCCACGGGAAAAGTTACCTTATAAAAATAGCGATAAGGTACATTTATATTTCCGATGACGTCATCAGAGTCGACCGCATCGTCAGGGTGCGTTTCCATTGACGCGGAGTGGAGCGGAGCGTCCGTGAATTGGCCAATCACAGTGCTTGAAATCTCCGCTCCGTATCAGTGAGCACTGTTGATTGGCCAGTTCATGGTCCGCTTCTCTCCACTCCGCCCAGCTCCGCGTCAATAGAAACGCACCCTTAGAGGCGGAATATAAAAAATATAAATTAAATATAAATGGACCTTATCTCTATTAATATAAGGTACCTTTTCCCGTGGACGGCAAAAATTCGATTATTTCGGCTCTGCTCAGTCTGCGTCCACCCTAAATCGAACTTTCTGAACAAATAAGTGTGACATTTGGCCGTAGAACGCATCCAGTGTGACAACTTGCCAAGTCCATAACTGGTTAGTAGGGCAAGTAAGGACTCATTCTTTATCGACTTCCATCTTATAGTACTAATTAATGAATCAACAAGATTTAAGGCCAGTGTGAGGCTGTCAATTTCCATACAAAAAGCGATAACGTTTTCCCCCCCATAAACGAAGTCCGATTTTGATAATTTTTGAAAATGTTCTAGATCTAATAGAAAACTAGGTTTAACCGTTTTTATTTTAAAGAAATATTGCCTAAGATAAAAGTTATTAGTAAGTATCTGAATATCTACAATTTTGACTTAAAAACTTCATCGAGCGTTTCAATTGTTTTTTAATAGACTAAACTGAATTACCAAAAAAGAAAAACGTATAAACCTAGAATAAGATGCAGTGAATTAAATGAGACCAAATTTATTTCATTTTGTTAAGGATAATCAGGGTAAAATCGTTACGGCCCGCAACATTATTTGAAAGCAAAATGAAGTTACGTCCGAACTTAAACTATCTCTATCGCACGATACGGGTCATTTTTGAAAACACCTACTCGCGCCGCGTATCGGAAACTCATGATCCTCTTAGAGTCGCATACGTAACGGTATAAAACCTAGGACGGGGCGGGGACGTGACGTGGATCGTTTATAAAGTATTCGTAGTCTTTAAACATACGTAACGTGATTTTTCTCGTGCCGGACAGGACGTGACAATTTCTTGACATCGTTTCATATAAAAATATCACGTCCCGTTCGGCAAGAGAAAAATCACGTTACGTATGCAGCGACCTATAATCGTATCTTCTTCCAGGGCTAAAGTCCGTCTTGGAGAATGGAACGTATCAAGCGCAGTGGACTGCATAGACGACGACTGCAGTGGCAAAGTCCAGGACATTCCCATAGAAGAGATCATACAGCATGAAGGATATGATACAGAGGATATTAGTCAAGTAAACGATTTAGCTTTGCTAAGGCTATCGAGAAACGCAGTCTTTAGCGGTAAGACATTTAAGAATAATTTTTCTGATGTCCTATTTGACGACCTAGTTGGCACAATGATCACCATGCCGGACTGCCAAACACAGGGTTGCGGGTTCGATTCCCGCCTCAGACAAGTATGCTTAGATATTTGTCTGTGGTCTGGTTGTTTCTATGTATATAAGTATATATTTACAAAAGAAAAGTATACAGGGTGTCCCGTAATGAATGGCCAAGCGAGCACCTACGGATAGAGGACACTGTGCCGGATCAGAAAAACGAAAGTTATGTTCTATGAAAGTCTCTCGGTTTCCGTACTGATAATACCACATATTATATTTTTTCAGAATCTCAATGAAATAGGTAAGTTTTTTTTTAATTTGGCACTAGGGTGACCATACATTTTTTTTTACACCAGGAAAGGTTAAAGTTCAGGTCAAAAAATTAAAAACCCATGAAGTTTGAGTTAAATCTTAGTTTAAAAAAAAACTTTCAATGTGTCATAAAAAATATTGTTTGCATTCGATAGCACATTTATCCTGGAATACTATCCAAAAAACAGATTGGGATAATTCCTTCATTTGCAGTTTTGGCATCACAAAACATAGAGAACGGAGTGAAATTTTTAAATTTCTTTAAAATGGCGGATATCTCGGAAACCGAGAGACTTTCATAGAACATAACTTTCGTTTTTCTGATCCGGCACAGTGTCCTCTATCCGTAGGTGCCCGCTTGGCCATTCATTACGGGACACCCTGTATAAGTAGTATATCAATTGTCTAGCACCCATAACAGAAGTCTAGTTACTTAGCTTGGGGCTAGATAGCGATGTGTGGAATGCCCAGCAATATTTATTTGGTTAAAAATCTCTTGGTTAATGTGATTATTATGATGTTATTTATCACTTTATATAAGAAGGTCGTTTAAAATTACAGATTTCGTAAAACCAATATGCCTGCCTCTATCAGCTGAGCTAAGAAGAAGTAAATTTGACGGGTACGATCTCGAAGTTGCTGGCTGGGGGAAAACAGAGAACAGTAAGTTGTTATACCTATCTACCTATCGATTTAGTTTGCAAATCGCGTATTTTTTTTTATTTCTCTTACCTCCTTTTATTTTTCTCTTTAAGAACCGGGAAAATAATTACTATGAATACAAATCGTGTGAGTTTAAAATGTTTATTAGTTTGCAAATGTACAATTTAAATCATTTGCCGACGACACTCTGTCTAAAAACTAACCCTATGAAATATCCCGCCCGTTTCACCCGCTTAAGGCTGCTTATGCTGCCAAACGCAACGCGCCAGAAATACCCGTCACTTACAACTAATATTCAGCAGAGTCGGCCGGGGATTGTTGATTGTAACGAATGTGTTTTGTTTTTCTCAAAAGTGCTGAGATGGAACTGTAGGTGACATTTTTACCGATATTTTTGGGTAATTTTGAGGCGAAAATTCTTTGTCATTCCAAAGCTAGACTAGTTTTAATTCTTAATTTTAGGATAGCTTCAAAACTATAAGAAATTTTTGGCTCAAAGTCACACCAAAATGTCGGTAAAAATCTCACCTACAATTCCATCTCAGCACTTTTGAGTAAAACAAAACACATTCGTAACAATCAACAATTTTCACCAACGAAGGCTACCGGTGCCGGTAGTAACTATTTAGTAGGCTGTGTATTAAGGTCGTTGGCGTATGGACCCCCCTTAACTCCCGATTCCATAGGAATATCGCTATTAAAAAAGTCTATGTTACTGTCAATGAATCAATGTATCCTTATACTAAGTTTCATCAAAATCGGTCCAGTAGTTTCGGAGCCTATTCAGTGCCAACAACCAATTAATTAATCAAATCTTTCCTCTTTATAATATTAGTATAGAAAAACATGACTGTTTTTATTTGCACTAAAATTGTTGAAGGTCACAAAACGCATTAAAATCTGTAGGTGAAGAGGCTAATTTTTAATACCAATGTTAAATGTGTTGGAAAATGTAATTTACGCTCAACCTAAAGTCCGCCTGTTAATCAAGCATTTAATAAGAGGGCAGCAAACTAACTAAACAATAGTCTGACTCATAGTCCGCTATCTGTAGGTAAATTACTAGCTTGCAGTAGCTTGACACAATGAGTTGCAGATAGGTGAAGTACGTGCCTTCAGTAGCCTCAAAACTTAGTAAGGTTTGTCAAAACAATGACATGACATTAATATAAAAAGAGGGAATAATCATTCAACGATGACTACATCGCCTTCACTAATTATCAAGGTTCAATTAACAAATGAGTCAACAAACCTCATCATCACTCGAGCGATATTCCCGGTTGCATCCCTCTGGGGAGCCCGGGGTCCGCTTAAGCTTTTTAGATACCTACTAAACCTATTTATTTAATTTCAGCTAGCGAATCCGATGTTAAACTGAAAGCCCGCGTCCCAGTGGCTTCGAAAAGTCAGTGCGCCAATGTGTTCAGCAGAGTCGGCCGGGTAGTGACTGATCTTCAGATCTGTGCCGGTGGGATTGGTGGAAGAGATTCCTGCCGAGGGGATTCCGGTGGACCGCTCATGGGTCAAGCACCCTCGGCTAACAACTGGATGGTTATAGGCATAGTCTCCTACGGTCCTTCGCCCTGTGGCACTGAGGGCTGGCCTGGAGTCTACACTCGCGTCGGAGCCTACGTCGACTGGATCCTTTCCAAAATGCATCCTTAGACTGACATCCAAAATCTCACAAACCTAATATTTTTCTTATACTTTTTAGTCACAAACAATGTGCCATGATTGTGTTGTCTTGCCTGTGTCAACAAGATTTTAAATAATAATTTTATCAATATACTCATTTATAGTAAACGATCTTTTGTGGTTAAAATAAAAAAATGGAAGTTATTTTGACATTTATTTACTTTAAGTATAAATAATTTACGTTTAAATCTAGTACATGGGGCTTTACTTCATTCCTGATCTTTCCAGCACCTATCTATCACTCAAAAATACATCAACTTCTATAAATTGGAATGTAATTTTATAAATATTAAATCCAATGATTAAGCTAAACTTAACCAAATATGGCGATAACTTTCTACTTACTCCAATCAATATTTTTATTTATATAACATTACGGAACGAAAGTTGGTGTCATTATAAATTGGCTAGAGATATACTAGCCTACATAAATTAAATACAGTACTTTTACCAAGCCTGCCTGTGTACCGAAGTTTCAAATATATTACTCTATAGATAAAATAAAAATATACCTTAGTTTTACATCATGAAATTAACAGCTACATTAAAAAACCTTGGCACGAATAGTTTTGTACTTAGGCTTTCCTTTTAAGAGTAAAGGGTATCGGACGGTCTCTCCATACAAACGTAGTTGACTGTTTCCTCCCTGGATAATGACACTAGAGCAAATATTTATGTTGCCTAAAACTTATAACTGCCATGACCTTATGTTTAAGATTTTTTACTTCTTTAATCTTAATTTCTATGATAATTAGAAAATGAAAAAAACCAAAACATAGGGGCATAGTCATGGCAATTCTAGGTTTTATGGCACAAAAATATTTGTGCTAGTGTCATTATTTAGAGAGGAAACAGTCGACTACGTTTGTATGGAGAGAGCGCCATTACCCTTTCACCTTAAACAAGGAATGTAATTTGATCTTACAAAATAGGGGCAGAACTGATGCTTCCCGATCAAACTTATTTGTTGAACGGGAAAAAATTCGCCACAATAACGCGATAAATACCCTCACGTTTATTTGTGAAAAATAGTATAAAATTAGAAAATAAAAATATTGGAATGAATGTTATAAGTAATACATATAAATGAGATTCCTTTAAAAAAGTAGAGCTAGTTGTAAACAACCTTCATAAAATGGAATGTGAATATAAAACACTACATTATTCTTAAAAACTATGTAAATATCCTTCTTTAGTATGAAATTGATACTTTCACAAATTACTAAGCTGCCTAAATTGAGGCGATAAAGTTTATTATTGGCACTAATATTTCAATACTGAAATCGTTCTTAAATAAACTAATAGAGAAATAAGACCATATGTGAGTTATTTTCGTGAAGGTATAGTTTTCTTTCTTTGTATATTTTTTGTATTGTTAATTTTATCTTTAGTTTCAGCTTTAGGTGGTCTGAATCAAAATCAGTCTTAAAATTCCAATTTAGCTGTCGATCTACTGTCTAATATTGTTAAAAAATGTCTATATGTTGTATTTTTGGGCAAGCTTACAATTATAAAACCCTTCTTAGATAAGTTTAAGAGAAAAATTGGGAGCTACAGTGCCATACACAAAAACATTAGGTCGAATAACCTTCTTGATTAACCAACTAGCAAATAGAAGAGCAGCCCCCTGATTCACAAACCCTCGGAACGCAACCGAAACGAAAAAAAAAATTGATGCGCTTTCACTCCCGCGACTTTTGACCTGTTGCCATCCTTGTCTTTTCAGTTTTAAGGTCGTAGCACACATATCAACTTGGAAAAGGATCGTCACCTTATCGCCTCGCCGTCAACCTAACGTAAGCGCGATACCAAGCGTTTAGCAGCTCCGAATTAAAGGGAACGTCAAGTCGACCATAATAAATAAATAAATAATACAGGACATTCCACACATCGCCATCTAGCCCCAAGCTAAGTAACTAGACTTGTGTTATGGGTGCTAGACAACGGATATACTACTTATATTACTTGTACTTGTATACTGGCTGTTTTCCGCGATTAGACCCTTTTTAATTGGGTCCTTTTTGCGTGAATACATTGGTGCACGGCCGGCCTGGATTCGAACCCACGACCTTCAGAATGAAAGTCGAGGTATCTACCACTAAGCCAACACCGCTCTTACTACTTATATTATATATACCTTTCTTTTGTAAATATATACTTATAAATACATAGAAACAACCAGACCTCAGAGAAATATCTAAGCATAAATACTTGTCTGAGGCGGGAATCGAACCCGCAACCCTGTGTTGGCAGTGCGGCGTGGTGACCATTGTGCCAACTGGGTCGTCACGCACCGCGGTTCGTGAGCTTGTCCCGAGGCGAGGCAATTACGTTACGATGCCGATAAGTGTGCGTTGCCGTAGGGAGTTTCATACAAAGAATACTGAACTGCCTGAATTGATACGTTTACATTCTGTTTACGAGTTGATGTGTGCTACGACCTTTATTCGTTTTGGTAGCCTTCCAATGGTTTGTGAATGAGCCTGCTGGTCATTTTAACCAATTATGAAGCAGCAGCAATCTCAACAGGGCCTGCATCTTGTATTAAACCTTGTTCAACATCTTGGACTTCTTCACTGATCTCATTTTGCTCAACAACATCATCCTTCACTTCTTCAGTCGGTGAGTGAGCTTCTCCGGTTCCATTTTCCTCGCCATTCAAAGGCGGGCCGTTTTTAATAAGTTCTTGGAGTTTTTCACCAAATACAGCATCCACATCTGTTACTCCTTTTATAAGTCTATCTTGATCTTCCTCGGCCCAAGCAGGGAACCATTCGTTGAATAGTTTAATCTGAAAATCATATTCTTTTATTTTCTTTTTCGTAAAAGAAACCAAACCCAATTCTGTGAGAATCCATATAAGTTAGAAAATGAAAAACATGCCTGATATTTATATAGTACCTAACTAGCTGCACCCTGCGGTTTCAATCGCGTATTAATTAAGAGAAACTTTCATAAAAAAAATCTTTAAGGTAAAGTAGGACCTAGAAACCGCGCGCGCGCCGCGCGGTGACTCTATCCCTTTCCCCCGCGCGCCGCGAAATGGCCGTTTTAACTGTTTTACGTAATTAAAAGACTCCGTCTATTTTACTAAAAAGCCACCTGTACTACCTTATGGGATTTGATGTAAAGTTTATGAAAATATAAATTTTGTACTTGTTTTTTCTTTACAATCGCCGTAAAATTGAAAAAGCTCAAAAAATGACGATTTTTTTCTATAGAGGCAAATCACTCTCATCGTGTTTCGAAGTGTATGACAATACAAAGCATTTCTTCACTTTTACGACAGTAGGAATATCATTCTATGGATTTTAGTGGTTGATTGATACCCAAAAACTGTTTCTAGGACACCTCTATCGCGCTGCTGGTCTTACCACTTCGGCTTAATAAGAACCTTCTTATAAGAACAAGCACAGCAAAAAAAGAATAAGCGTAATTGGTTCAGCTGTTCACACATAATGCCGTGACAAAGGAAAATAGGGATTCATGTATTATATAATATATAGATTAGTAGGATGAATATTACTTACCTTTAAGTTAATATGGAGAAAAAGCAGCAAATAATAATTTGTAAGATGAAATATTTCTCAATTTCTAACTATAAGTTACTTCAAATGCCACAATGCACCTTATTATACCTCGCGCAGCGAATGGTGACCTCTGCGGTAAGTGGAAGGGGTTTGCGCAGAACTCGATATTTATATGAAAATTGAGTTCTGCGCATACCCCATCAGAGGTCAACATTCGCTGCGCTACGTATACCAAGCTGTTAAGTTAGGTACATACATAAATATAACATAAACAAGCAAATGAAACACCAATAAACCTAAATACGTAAATAGAAACCATACAAATGAATGACATGTACATCCAATTAATAACTTTCACACAAGCTAATAAATTCATCACATTTCTAATAAACAGTGATATGCTTTATTTTATTGATAGCACTCCTAGCAAGGAAGTGTAGATTAAAATAATGTTAAACCCAAAATAAATATTTGTATATCATTCCAAGATTGAAAACATATGATGTTATTTTGCTCATGCAGTCTTATTGAATAGGTTGGAGTGACAAGTAGCATATTCTCACACACACATTGGCCCAAATGAAGAGGCTAAGTGCATATTTGTATATCATTCCAAGATTTAATGCAGTGAAAGCACATGATGTTATTGTGCTCATGCCATCTTATTGAATAGGTTGGAGTGACAAGTAGCATATTCACACACACACAATGGCCCAAATGAAGAGGCTAAGTGCGTATTTGTATTTCATTCCAAGATTTGATGCAGTGAAAACACATGATGTTATTTTGCTCATGCAGTCTTATTGAATAGGTTGGAGTGACAAGTACCATATTCTCACTCACACAATGGCCCAAATGAAGAGTCTAAATACGTATTTGTATTTCGTTCCAAGATTTGCAAGAATGCAGTGAAAACACATGATGTTATTTTGCTCATGCAGTATTATTAAATAGGTTGGATTGACAAGTAAGATATTCTCACACACACAATGGCCCAAATGAAGAGGCAAAGTGTGGAAAAAGCCCCATAAAACTAAACTAAACTTATTAAATAGCACTCACCCGACATTGGAACAAGCTGACAGGTTTATCTTCACATGTAAGCCTCGCCAAGGTAGCTGCTAGCTGGTCAGGGTGATCGCCTCGGGCAGCAGCCAAGACTGGTAGGAAATCCTCTCGTTGGAGCTCACTAAACTCCCCAAACCATTGGAGTAGGTACCGCATCTGAGCTTCAGAAGTTAGGCCTGGAGCTGACATTCTGAGAGGAACCGGTGATATCTGTTCACCTACAAGAGAATTCCACTTGGTTAGGAAGCAGCAGTATTTATGCACAGACTTGACTTGTTTTGACTTGTATTATGAACTGCCGGCTGTAACACAAAATATTTACACAAATGTAAATATTTTTAGTGTTGCAATAAAGATTTTATTTAAGTATTTATTTATTAATGTGTTGGGTGTGGAAGTTGTGGAGCACTCACCCAATTATTACTTTGGCACTTTATTAATCTATAATCTACACCAATAATATAAGGAGAAAAGATTATCTTGTTTGTAACAAATAAGCTCCGAAAGTAATGGACCAATTTTGACTTAACTTGGCATGAATACACATTGGAATCCTTGGGAGTTTTATAAGCTATGTCACCTATTTTCAATGAGAATGGGACTAATGCAGGTAAATAATAAGTAGGTGCCTAAAGTGTGAGTAAACTAAGCAAACAGATAACTTTCCTTCAAGTACGAGTTAGTATTGATAATGAGAGGTACTATTGTACAGTATTATTACCACACCTAAATGGCTTTCGTTTCACATTAGGAACTCTTTTTAATCCTACTAATATAATAAATGTGAAAGTTTGTGTGTTAGTATGTGTTATTCCTTCACTCAAAAACTACCGATTGTGTTGAAACTCAGAATGTAGATAGCTGGAGACCTAGATTAACACTTACGCTACTTTTTATTACCGATATTACCACGGAATCGCGGATGAATCTGCGGGGCGCAGCTAGTTTAGAATAAATTACACATAATATACTTACTCTTGATCGGTACAGTGACACAAACTGAGTTTAACAATAAGTCCATGGTTAAAGTGACAATAAACCGAGACCTTCAAATGCTTCAAACACTCCTATCAGTCTGTGAAACAACTTTCTATTACGCCGCTATGAATGCAACTGCGCTGGCGCTGGGGGTTCGCGAAACGAGAGCCGCGGATGATTAGATCACCTGACTTAATTTCACCTTTCAACTTGTTATATCATCACTTTCATTATGATAAAATTTGCATTTATTGACGTAACTGATTTGGATTATTACAAAGCGGAATGAAGGGAGAAATACGAGTTCTTGAACCACGGTATGAAGGTACGGATTAATAAAATTGCTAACCTTTAATACATTTATTATAGATGTTCACATAGCGTTATTTATATTTAGTATGTATACTTACTGGAAAACACGAGGAAAACAGCGCACAAACAGAGTGAAACCAAAGCAAAGAGAAAATGACGGAAATGTCAGCCAAACAAATAAACACAAGAAAAAAGAATGACGTCACGAAAATGTCTTGAAGTCAGTTGTTTTATCTGTCACTGTCACCCATCTGTCACCGTCAATTTTTTTTATTAAATGTGGTACGGTCTTAGGTACGGTAGGGTACGGACAAGGTACGGATTGTGCATATAGCCAGTCTCAAGTTTTATTTTAAGAATCAAAATATTATGGCCGTTCTTAGAAATCGGGATCAAAACAATCAATGTCCTAATAGTTCGTCAAGTCACGGGCTATAGTAAAGCAGTGGCTAGTTGGCTGCTTTACAATAACTTTGTAGGAGATGGAGCTTAAGATGGAGGCAACCCATAGGCAAAAACTAAAAAGTCCATGATTGTATGGTTCAACCATTGTTCACTTATTGTTCACCACTGTTTTTTTTTACCTTCACACATCCTTCACAATTCACACTTCACCGAAACTAAATTAATTATTATTCCAATGAGAATTTTACAATTCAACTCTGTTATGTTCGCTCTAATCTAAAATTTATTAGTTATTATAGGCTAACCACAGAACAGAAAAAATAAGAGGCTAACGCACGACATGATGTGATGACGACATGTTGTTGGTTCGTTCCCGCCAAAATTCCCATTGATGATTTATGTTACCATTTACATTTCGAAGAAACATCCCCGAAACAACTAAGTAAAGACTTTTAAATAAATAAATAAATAAAATGCATTTATTTGCAACTATGATCCATATTTTGAAATTAGAACTTAAAGTTAAAAATAAAATTGAAAACCTATACATAAAATAAAAATATAAAGTAAAATAAAATTAGGGCGGTAAAAACCGACTGACTGACTGACTTTTAACCAACTGGGGAAGAGGGTTTTGTTTTTTGTCTTCCAAACTGTGAAAAATAAATATACTCATTTAATAATTTTTAGAATTACTAAATACTCATAGATAAAAACCTACACCTATTACCCCTATTACACTTATTACCTATTTAAAAAAATGTTTGTCTGTAAAGTCGGTTTACAGACGATGACATTACTTGATAAAGTCAGAAAACATTGATGAAATAATACGTTGCTATGATTATCTATCATGTCAACAGAACCTAACACATTACCATTTTGCATACTACGTTGCTATGGTTACCTTGTCAATAGCGGAACGTGAGCGATGACGTCACACTTTTTTGTGAGTGCAGTCCTATTTATAAATAAGTAAAACATGAACATTCATATAATAAATCAATTTATTTTAAACATTTAGAAAAACTGTTCTAAGCGTTCTAAGTTAATGTTTCTTAGGGACAAATTTTACAAAAAAAAAACAATAGAAATAATTGTTAAGCGAGTTTTTTTATGCTTTAAATTCATATTTCATACGTTTACCTGTTAGCTATAAAGCTAATAAGCTACAAAGGACTTTGTATTCCTTCTAGACTTTGTACTTCTATTTAACTCACATTAAATCCTATTTTGATAACAAATCGACAATTATAAACTTAAGTACCTACTTACTAATTTACATTATGGCTGATTGATAATAATTTTAAATTATGGTACGCTACCTGTAATAACTTTCTACGAATTTTTTAACGTGCATAGGTAGGCACTCTGATTATTTATATATTTATTTATAACAATTAAATATTTTTTGCGGGCTATCGTATTTTTATTTTAATCTTTTAAGTTTTATTAAACAAAAATAATATGACGCCTAAATTATTTTATCAGTTTTCTGAATTATTACATTAACAGAAAAACAATTTTCAAATTAATTACAAAACATATAAATCATAACAGCTACGTTGTTTGATACATTTGGTCTATCCAAAACCATCCATTGACTAGATTTCATAAATTTTCAAACTTACAGAAACTTAAAAGTTTTAAATAAATCTGAAAATATCGCCTGCTTTGCCGTCTATGATTCAAATAGTGAACATTGTTCAATAAGTCAAGTTTTATCACATATTTTAATAAACCTACTTAATTACTAATAAAATAATAAAAGTAAGTTGTTAAAATTAAATACACAAGGTACTAAAATGAATCCTCTTCCGTAATTACTTCACTGTGACTGTGGCAGTGGTCACCGTGGCTGTGTGAATGGGGAGCTGGAAAAAAAATGAAAAAATATATTATACATTTCTTGGCACCATCAAAATATATAACCCAACATTTAAGGAATAATATAATAGTCTGACAACACTGAGAAATTCGAACAAAAATTTGAATAGTTTGTCGCTAAGATAGCGGGAACTTTAGGAAACCATCGAAATTTTCCAGAGAAAAAAAAACGTTAAACGTCTGTCTGTCTGTCTGTCACTAGGCTGCATGGACGTATTATACTATAAATATTACGTCCATGCTAGGCTGTATCTCATGAACGACGATAGCCAGAGAGTTATTTACACGGATGATGTATTTCTGTTGCTGATCTAACAACAAATACTACAAAGAGAAAAAGTTTTTTTTTGTTTTTAACAAGGTAGTATGCAAAATACTCACTTAGTAACTGCAATCCAAACATAAGGAAGAATCCTATGACTGCTGCGCAGTATTGAAGGATGCCAGTCCGATTTCCGCTCCAGATTTCGAAGAAAATGACATAAAGCAGGGTTCCAGAAGCCAGGCCTTGCAGGACAACTGAGTAGACGCCAGCAGCTGAAGCGCCCTCGCCTCCAACCAGGAGAAGACCTATACCGATTCCCAGTGGAGATACAATGGCGAAAGTTGTGATGTAAACAACTGCCAGCCAAGTTTTGGTGCGGGTAGCTATAAGTTCCACACCAATACAGAATGCGAGAACTAATTTGTGTGCTGAAATTGCTCCTAACATGTACCTGAAATAAATAAAAAAAATATTGAAATACGTTTTGACATGTTTTGAGTTTTGAGTACCTACATAAAATATATTAGGACTTATGAGAGGTTAAAAATTCAAGGAATTTTAAATTCGGGAAAACTGAACCTCTTTTTTCAAATAGGATTTCAATTCAAATTCAAATAATAGCCATCTAAGCAGTTATATTTCTATATGACGTAGAACGTAGGCCAAACCGCAGAGTGTAGCTTGTACTATTAGATACAAAAACTGTTTGGTTTCATGTTTATTTCTAGTAGCGACATCTAGCAATATAATTACTATTTGATAAAAAAGTGACAACGAAATAAATATTTAAAACAGCGCCATCTAGTCTTAACAACAGAAACTAACGGAAAACAACGCCATCTAAGTTGCAGTAGCAAAACTAACTCGTTTTAGTACATCTACTCCAATGTAGATGGCGACACCAACATCCGGTTTTTATAATCTGTGGTTTATCTCACAGACCGGAAACGGAAATATATAAAAGAGGTTCGTTTAAAAACTCTACCAAAGAGGACAGAACTATGTCGCAACGAATCTCCTTTCGCAATATTCACCAAGGAGAACATTCTTAAGTAGTTTGACTTACCAAACATGGGAAGTGCTAGATTCCAGTCCTACAGCGAGGCCCTCGAATAGCTCGTGAATGGAGAGAGCTAATACGATGAGCAGGCCTCGGAGGGCTGCAGTGACGTCATCGTCTGCAGCCACGATCGGCATATGAGTGTGACCATGACCGCCGTGACTGTGGGAGTGACTGTGCGCATGGCTCTCTATGTCCTAGAAAAGTATTTTTAAAATTATATTTTTGGTAATTTACACTGCGCCACCTGGCCCTAAACTAACTTATTCACTGGTACTTTTTTATGATGGTTATTACCCGACTGAGGCAACTCGAGACATGCGATTGAACAATTCAATTTTACGATTTGATCACTATCAGCAATTCAGCATATATGATAGTACACCTAAACATCACATATTCTAGTAATTTTAAAAATAAAAAATAATGACCCTATTGTCTAGGAAAAGTTAAACAATGATTTTTTATAGCCTACACTGGGCTATCTGAAATAATATATTCATAAAGGAAAAATGCGCCTTCAAAAATTGTTTAACTCAACTATGACGGTACTTGACTGAGTGGAGTAACTGGTAAGCGCATCTGCTAGCCTAGCATGAAGGCCAAAACAAGATACGATAAAGCGATATAACTACATCAACTCTCAAAATATGATAGATAAAGCCGCCATGTTGAATTTTTATCATAATTTTTATCGCAATTTATAATAAAAATTCAACATGGCGGCTTTATGTATCATATTTTAAGAGTTGACGTAGTTATATCGCGTGATATCGCTTTATCGTATCGTGTTTTGGTCTTCATGCTAGGCAGGCTGGACGTATTTACGGGGGTAATGTAATTTTTCAAGACGCATTTTTAAAAATATTTTAAGTTAAACACAGGTAGGAAAAGTATAGGCTGTAATTAAATAACTTTAATATACCTTTCCCTTCTTCAAAGAATCTGGCTCAATAAGATCAGCCGTAGAATTAGTGACACTCTCTGCTGCAACTCCATTGCTCTTCCTGATGCTAAGATTCCTGACCAAAGGTGCCTGTTGTCCAAGCCTCTTCTCTCTTCTTCTGAGGTACATGTGTACCAGTTCTTCCACCAGGTACATTACGAAGAAACCGCAGCATGTTAGAAGAGGTGTTAGGGAAAAGTCCAGTTCCCTTAGTTGGTCATTTGCTGAAAAGAAAAAAAATGGTTAAGATTTAAAAAACATATATGTAGCTATACCTATTTACTTTGTTAACCTACTTGAAATAGACTACTTTTTCTAAGTCTTCCCTTGACTATTTTTTTAAATTTGCATCTAAGTACAGACTTTTTGTCCTCTCTTTGTATATTTTATGGGTAAATTTATGTGTGTCACGTTTTTATGGCTACAAACCCTACGAACTTTTTTAAGATCAATTTCGATGTCATTGCCCGTTGTAGGGCGACTAACATATTAGGTACTTATATCATATAGCAGCACTCTGCGGTTTCACCCGCGTAACTCCCGATCCCGTGGGAAAATCGGGATAAAAAGTACCCTATGTTACTCCCAATGAATCACTGCATCCTCATACCAATTTTCATGAAAATCGGTCCAGAAGTTTCGGAGCGTATTCGTTACAAACAAAAAATCTTTCCTCTTTATTATATTAGTTTAGATTATTTTACCTTTAGTCTCGCAGAGATAATTTTAAAATTTAAAAACCCCTCGAATCTCTAATAAAATTGTTCAATTTACAATCAGCTCTTAACTTCTCGAACTAAAGTGTCGCTAATAGGCTTAGTATTATGAAGCCAGTTCCGATATTATCGTAAATCTATACTGAATATTATAAAGCTGAAGAGTTTGTTTGAATGCGCTAATCTCAGGAACTACTGGTTCGAATTGAAAAAATATTTTTATGTTGGATAGTCCATTTATAGATGAAGGTATAGGCTATTTTATATTTCGATATTCCCATGGAATCGGGAGTTACGCGGGTGAAACCGCGGGACGCTGCAAGTCTATACTAAAATATTATAAAGATAAAGAGTTTGTTTGTTTGAACGCGCTAATCTCAGGAACTACTGGTTTGAATTGAAAAATTCTTTTTGTGTTGGATAGTCCATTTATCGAGAAAGGCTATAGGCTATTTTATATTTCGATATTCCCATGGGATCGGGAGTTACGCGGGTGAAACCGCGGAGCGCAGCTAGTACCGATATAAAGTTTTTGTTCGCCTGATGTAATGGAAAGTGGTGCCGTGATCTGCGAGGAACGTGGAGTGTGGACCGAGGTCGACCGCTTTGCCTCTTTCTTTATTTTTATTATAGCAAGTAGGCACCTAGAGTACCTACCTACATGGTATAATACGTATTCACTTTCCGCTGTCTGTCCCTATCATGTCCCTATGTACTACGCAACGGATTTTGATGCGGTTCTTTACAAGAGTGATTCATAAGGAAGGTTTTGGTACATAAAACAAAACTACCATACGCGTACGAAGTCGCATGCAACAGCTAGTTTTTTGACGTGACAACGTCTTATAAATTGGTTTGCCGGGTGACACTTCAAGAAACTGCGTTACGCTCCGCTCACGTTATGCGCTCACAATGAGAGCGAGTGAGAGGCACGCGGGCATGGTTAGCCCGCCTAAGAGCGAGAGAGACAGACATAAAAAGTGAAAGGCACGCGTCCCTTCCACTCGAGCACAGTTGTTGTCACGTAAAACTTTCGCCCGTATACCGACTTTACAGGCAACCAGTTTTTTAACAATTATCTCTAGAAAGTAAAAGAACATTAGATTTTACACTACAAAATATAATAATTTGATATCGTTACATTGTAACGCCCCGTTAAATAACGAATGCGATAACGAACTCGGTGTTATCTTTCTTATCAGTACCTACCTAGACGTTCAAAGATCTATCGCTCGTTATTTATAATCAAATAAATATAATTACCTACCTATTTAAATAGGTACTTATAATGTCTATACTTAAAATTATAAAGCTGAAGAGTTTGTTTGTTTGTTCAAACGCGCTAATCTTAGGCACTATTGGTTCGAATTGAAAATGTTTGGTTTGGATAGTCCATTTATCGAGGAAGGCTATAGGCTACTTTTTATCCCGATATGCCTAAGCGATCGATAGTTACGCAGCTACCGCGCTATGTTGCTAGTTAAGCATAGTGGTCTAATATATTTCTGTATAATTATATTCCTATCACGCACACAAAAAATATACATTAAAAAAGTTACCTAAAGAAACAAATTAAGTAAGTACTTCAATCTAAACATATAATTAAACCACACACAAAAATAGAAAAAATAACAATAATAATAACCCAACCCTAATCAAACAGACCCCTCCCCAGCGTTCCCGGTGCAAAGCTGGATCGACAGCCTTTGCACCAGGAACGCCCCGGAACGCGGATCAAACCCCCTGTCCCGGAGGCGACGGCCAATCTCTCTCATAAATGCCAAACCCTCAGCCCCCCTCTTTTTTTCCTATCATCAAAGTAGGTATTATACAGTGTTAAAACTAAAAAAACCTCAAAAACTTGATATGGCAGTTCTGATAAACGAGCCAGGAGCCCTATTTTTGAATCGTTCGCCCCGCGTCGAGCGCTCGATTTCTACTGATATTCGTACGACATCGGAAATTCGCTATTTTTGAATCGCTCCATATCGTAACGAGTGGTCTCCACCACTCGTCGCCGACAGGCGAGTGGTAGAATAAACATCAAACAATAATTTTATTTTATTTTATTTTTATTTTATTTATTGAGAGAATCATAGTCAAACATACGGAAACGGTCTTTGAAAAATATTTATATCTTTTGGGATAATTTCGGATGTCCGCTAGTAATAACCCCTTTTCAAATAACTGCGTAAAACAAATAAAAATTGACATTTTAAATTTCGACGACGAACGATTCAAAAATACAGTAAATTTGTGTCATGCGACTTGGAAGTCGAGCGTGACTTGTAGGCGTATACGACGAAGCTTTGTCACACGAGCGATTCAAAAATAGAGCCCCAGGAACATTCGATATATAGACCGGGGGGAGAAATATTGGATTGATAACGCCATGGTAACATAAAATATTTTCCTGCTATATCATGTCCCACGGGTTTACCCGCGTTAATTTGAGGAAAAACTAGTATTCCATTGTAAAAATAACATTATCGCAAATAGTTTATTATTTGACAACAAAACCATCACCATAAAAAGGTTGTAGTGAGTCAACCTACCTATAAGCTGTGGCGATCTTTTTGACGAGAAAACGTCATGTAAATCGAATTATACTTATCGACGACCCAGTTGGCACAATGGTCACCATGCCGGACTGCCAAACACAGGGTTGCGGGTTCGATTCCCGCCACAGACAAGTATTTATGCTTAGATATTTGTCTGTGGTCTGGTTGTTTCTATGTATTATAAGTATACAGGGTGAATTTTTTATGTGGGCCTTCAGAGCTATATCCTAAACTATTAGAGATAGCGAAAAATGCTGAAAAGAGTTGCGTGCCCGATTTTGACAAAAACTAAAACTGCATCATTAGATTTTTGAAAAAGTCATTACCCGAGCCAGAAATCGAACCTGTTGATTTAGCAAAAAAAAATAATCATCCTATATTTTTAAACCAATCGATAGTGTTGCTGATAGAGATCAATTCTTGAAAACAAACATAGTGTGGTAATACAAAGGAAATGGCTGAATTTTGTAGTTTTCTGTAATTTTCACCTTTCTG
This sequence comes from Idaea aversata, assembly GCA_907269075.1. Classification (NCBI taxonomy): domain Eukaryota; kingdom Metazoa; phylum Arthropoda; class Insecta; order Lepidoptera; family Geometridae; genus Idaea; species Idaea aversata. The sequence continues at coordinate 7,980,346 of OU026100.1, forward strand.
TCTCTGGCAAAACAATAGTGTGAGACACAGAGGACAAGTGATATTATTCTAAATATTATAAAATAAGTCCTAAATGAAGTTCTTTACATAAAATTTGTAAAAACAGTTCATATTTTTAGTGCAGCAGTTTGTTACGTCATTGACCTCCTCACTGCATTTTTTTCAGGGATGGTTGTATGAAAATTACAGAAGATTACTGAAATGAGCTATTTCCTTTAATTTGCCAGACTATGTTTGTTTCCAGGAATTGATATCTATTAGCAACACTATCAATTGGTACAAAAATATAGAATGATTATTATTTTGAAAAATGAACAGGTTCGATTCCCGACTAGGGTAATGACTTTTTCAAAAATCTAATGATGCAGTTTTAGTTTTTGTCAAAATCGGGCACGCAACTCTTTTCAGCATTTTTCGCTATCTCTTATGGTTAAGGATATAGCCCTGAAGGCCCACATAAAAAATTCACCCGGTATATTTACAAAAAACCAAAAGTATATAAGTAGTATATCCGTTGTGTAGCACCCATATCACAAGTCTAGTTACTTAGCTTGGGGCTAGATGGCGATGTGTGGAGTGTCCTGCAATATTTATTTATACACCGGCAAACATTAAGCTTAATAATTAAGCTTAATGTTTTGTTTTAATAATTTTTATTAAAACAAAACATTGAATAATCTAGATAAAATTAATATTACTTGTATATGTATAAAAACTTTGAAAAATCCAAACAAAATTAAGATTAAGTAGGTAATTGTCTTTACACATACTTAATATTAGTATTGTCTGGATTTTTCAATAAATATTTTTAAATAATTAGGCATGAATTTTTATAATAATACCTACTCTAATGAAAATTGTTAACAACTGTTCAAATATTAAAAAGTGCTAATGACTTGTATGGGATGATTATCAGAGGCGTAGTTAACCTTGAAACTCTACAACCACATTCCCATTGGCAACCTTGGGCTGGCAAGATTTCTTTCATACCTTCACAATGAAGGCAAATGAACTTGAAATAATAAATAACTTACTCTACGAACGTATGTACTTAAAAACGTTTGCAACTCTTTCTTGTATGTTATACTAAAACAAATTAATGAACGAGTTAATTATTCAATTATGGAAATTTAACACGATTGTCATTTAATGTCAGTCACTTATATTTAACATATTATGAGCTTAACTTTACCTAACTTCACCAACCATCAGATGTGATAGTGGTCAAAGGCTGACCTATCATTTGTAAAAAAAACTTATTATTATTAAAACTTTAAGACTGCTTAGATCGTTATTTTGGTAGGAACCAAAAAACTTTTTTTGCAAAAGTAAAAATAGTTTAGACATCGAAATGTAGGTACATTTTTCACCTATTTTTGCGAAAATGAAGCTTTTTAATAAATCAGCACAGCCTTATTAAATACCTATAACAAAAGATCAAACTCATGAAATCGTTTTAGACTTACCTAAAAGTAAATTGTGTGTACATTAGCCATCATTGCTCTTGAAAAAGTAAAAAATCTATTACATACATTAAAGCTTTAGTAAACAAATTATCTAACTCAACCAGTGACGTCATATAACAAGGCAAATGTTGTCTATTACTTGTCTCAAGACCCCTCTTACTTTACCTAAAGTGAACGACAAAATGTGTTGATTCAAGTCACGTCCGTAACGTGTTTATCCAGTGCATCTGTGTTATATAACTTGCCTTTCTTCTGTGTACATTCATTTACCTACATTTAGACATGTATCGGTACAAATCTATATATAAATATACACATATAAAGTTATGCGCGTGATCATACAAAAAAATATATACGCGTCGACTTAAAAACTTCCTCCGATTTTTTTCGTCAGTTAAAAATGAATCCCTATTTCCATATGTCACAGCATCACGCGGGAACGGCTGGACGCAAATGGCAAGAAAAAAATTGGTAGGAAGTTGCGCAGAAAATTATTAAGCGGGTGAAACCGCAGACCGCAGACCTAGTATTCTCTATTTTGTTATTGCGATTTTATTGAAGGAGCGTATACGTAGGTACATACCTATATTAACCTACCTAGTACATACTACATACCTATACGTCTTTACAATCACAGAATCAATCAAAAAAATTGCAGACCCACCGTACCATGTTTTCAACTCGAGCAAGTCTCTAAGGTCTTACTTTGTCCTACTCATGAATTTATTATGCAAACATGATTATAATGAAAACAATTGAAATTTTAGAACTGTACGGTAGGCATGTTTTATTGCAGACTGTACTTAGACATTTTCTGGTAGTTCCATTTTTCATACGTCGTGTCAAACTCTACTATCTACTTACTATTCTATTACAACTTTTCGTAGCACATTCGTAGACTTTTTTTTGACCAGTATTTTCCTTTTATTTTCATTAAAATTTGATGGTTATTTTATTGCATCTTCCCCCTATATAATTAGATTATTAACTAAAATAAAAATCGTTATCACCGGTTTTTATTTTTGGTCGGGTTGGAAGGGTTCCGTTCCGTGCCATTATGTTTTGTTTTTAGTATTTGATGTTATAGCGGCGCCAGTAATAATTATATGATTTGTGAAAATTTGAACTACTTATCTAGCTATCGCGGTTCATGAGATACAGTCTGGTGACAGATAGACAGACGGACAGTGGAGTCTCCCGTGTTTGCCCTTTGGATACGGAATCCTAAAACCATCACTACATAAAACAAAGTCGCTTTCCGCTGTCTGTCACTCTATTAAAAAAAACCGTATCAAAATCCGTTTCGTAGTTTTAAAGATCTAAGCATACCTATGTATGCTTAGATCTTGATTTTGATACGGTTTTTTTTTAATACATTGATGTAAAAGGAAGGTTTTTATACAATAGGTACATGATGCATAATATCACCGTGCTAAGCCAAGGAAGGACGCTACGTCGCTAGTGTTTTATAAAGTACTAGCGACCCGCTCCGGCTTCGCACGGCTATATTATGCATGTATGATACATATAAACCTTCCTCTTGAATCACTCTAAAAACCGCATCAAAATCCGTTGCGTAGTTTTAAAGATTTAAGCATACATTGGGATAAAGGGACATAGGGACGGCGAAAAGTGACTTTATTTTATACTATGTAGTGATAGTGATAAGTAAACTCGGTCACCGGCTCGCCAGACGTGCTCCATCCGAGGAAGTGGGACATTCCGATTATCTAATCGAAATTGCTAAACAAAATAAACAAACATCGATTTTGATTCTCGGTACACATAATCATTCGATTCTTTTATCGGCAACGGTCGTTCAACCCTATCACCTGACACCTGTCACGTTTAGTGTTTCATAATTAATTTCGCAATAAATCTATTTCCATAATATAACTAGTTTCTGAACCGGATTTCAATGGTATTTCCAATTTATTTCTCTAAGATACTAGGAAGTTATGGTGTTAATTATTCATAGTTGTTACCAAGTTTAAATTTTACATATAGGTACCTATCCTTAAGTATCTCAATCTTCCTAGTAAAATGACGTAAGAAATAGATAAATGCTTTATTGTACATAACATATAAACTTAATTCTAACATAAATATCTACTAAAGAAAACCGGTCAAGCGCGAGTCGGACTCGCGCGCGAAGGTTTCCATTATGTCTGTTTTTGTATTTGTTGTTATAGTGGCAACAGAAATATCTAAAATAGATAAATACAAAAAAAAAAAATCTAGAAATATATAAATCTGTAAAAATTTAATCTGTCTAGCTATCTCGGTTCATGAGGGTTCCATATCCAAAGGGTAAAAACGGGACCTTATTACTATTACGTAAGCATCAGATCCCCTCGACGACTGCGTTATTTGGTGTTGGGAAAATCACTACATAGTATAAAACAAAGTCGCTAAGCTTTCTCTATCCCTATATCCCTTTGTATGCTTAAATCTTTAAAACTACGCAACGGATTTTGATCCGTTTTTTTTAATTAGATAGAGTGATTCACGAGGAAGGTTTATATGTATAATACATGCATAATATAGCCGTGCGAAGCCGGGGCGGGTCGCTAGTACCTAATAATCGTACTTTTCTTGTTCTATTTTGTACCTAAACTCATATATTTAGTAGTACCTCTATAAAAAGCGAAGAAACGTAAAAATAAAGTGACCAGACCTTGTGTCATCAGGATGACTGGACCTTTGTTTTACATAGTTCGGGACATTATTTCGAATATATATTTTACTGTCCGTCATCAGATTGTTTCATTGTATCTCATAACTAGACAGTTGAAATTTTCACAGATGATGTATTTATGTTGCCGCTATAACAACAAATACTAAAAACAGAATATAATAGTACGGAACCCATCGTGTGTCGGACTCGCACTTGGCCGGATTTTTTTCTGCTGTCGTCATCATAATGTCATTCGCTAAAATAGGTATGCACCTTAGATGAGGTATTATGGACACTATAAATTATATTTTACAATGTTTTTTTATCCTTGTGTGGAAATAATTCCGCATATAAACAAAGGTAAAGTTTAAGGACGATGTATAACTGGTCATTACCTCAGTCTTATCTATTTACACTTGAGATTCAGTACAAAGAGAGTCAAGTGTCTCGATTTATCTTTGTCCTATATTGGTCAAGTTTTAACTACAGCCCGTGGTTTTAACCGCGATATTTTTTTTCGTAATCCGTCCAAGGCCCCGTTTCCGTCAGATTATTTGATGACGCTAAGCGCCAAATAAGACTTCAATAAAAATAGCTCTTATTTATGAAAATATGAATGGAAACCACACAAAATAGATTTATAAGGATACAAAACAATCTAACGGACTAAGTTTGCCAATAGTTTGTGTAAATTTTTTATGGTTTAAGAAATATTCATGAAAATATTTTGACCGTCAAGTCTTCAAATCTTACAGAATTACGACCCAAAGAAAAGAGAGTAGGTATTGAGTAGAGCGTACTGTAAAGAGAAAACAAAGTAGGTACTTTAAAGTATAGGTCACTTCAATTAGGTTAGGTACCACAAAAATAATCAAAAACAGATCAATCAATATTCAATTAGGATATTAATTTTTATCCGAAAACAATTGAAGGTTGAATCAAGAAATGCAGTTGAAAGTAATACAACAAAAATCATAGAATGATCGTGGTTTCATCCCATACCTATAGCTACGGCCAAAATGGGCCAAATACAACGATTCCACGTAAGTATTTAAGTACTTATCTTTATTGGTTTTAAATACGTATGTATTTAAAACCAATAAAGATAAGTAAGGTATCCGTATGGATATAACCCCCCAAAAATATAACCAAAAAATATACAAAAATATAACCCCCCTTTTGGATTCGCCGTACAACATTCTGATAGAGGTAGAGTCAAAAAATGAGGAAGTTTTTTAATAAAAGTGAAAGAAACATACAATTTATTGTAACAATTTCACACGACTTTTATGCATTAATAAAACAAACAGGAAACTAAGAAGTTCTTACATATTTAATGAATCATTTAAGAAAAGGGACTTTTTCTTAAACAAGCAAGCAAACATACAGGTGAAACTAATAAAAGCGTGTTACAAAGTTGAGTCTAGCACGCGGGTATCTGGCAAATAAAAAAATCCTAATAGGTACTAACTATTATTATAGATCCGAAATTTATTTATTTGTTTGTTTGTTCCCACTTTATGGTCAAACGACCAAATCGATTTGAATGAAAAGCAGCATAGTGGTAGTTTAGGTTATAGAGGATAGGTACTTATGCTGAATTGGGACTTACGCGGGAGAAACTGCGGGACGCAGCTAGTGGCAAATAAATTCAGGAATGTACTAAGTACCTGGCCATTTGCCTACTATTGTCCTTACCTGCCCCATAGTCCATTCTTATACGACACGAACTGAATAGATAAAATACCCGAATTGTATTATAATTAGTTAGTTATTTGAATCATCGAATTCCTAAACTAAATAAAGGTTCAAAGACGTGATTGTATGAAGGTAGAAACCAATAAGTGCGTAGTTCAGCTATTTCGTTTTACTTTGTACAGTCAAAAAATACTCCGCTTGTAAGCTAATAATAAAATAATGAATCACAAGAAGTACACAATAAACTCAGATAACAAAGGTTGTTGTGAGGCAGAAGTGGTAAGTATAATTTTCTTTTCTAGTTTTTCAATATTATTTTGTTTTTAGGGTTCTGTACCTTAAAAGGCAAAAAAGGAACCCATATACGAACTCTCATATCGGTGTGTCACCAGCACCACCAATTTTCTGAACGGGTGGACCTAGCAAGTTGAAATTCATACCAGGATACTGAGGTCTATAGTCCCTATTAGGCATATATCCTACTAATATTATAAACGTGAAAGTTTGTATGTATGGATGTCTGGATGTATGGATGTATGGATGTTTGTTACTCTTTATCGCAAAAACTACTGAATGGATTTTAATGAAACTTTACAATAATATAACTTATACATCAGAATAGAACATAGGCTATAATTTATAAAGATATTGTGTGAATTGTCTAAAATATAACGAAAAATGTCGAAAAGTTGACAGATGTCAAAGTGACAGATGTCAAAGTGACAGATGTCAAAGTGACAGATGTCAAAGTGACAGATGTCAAAGTGACAGATGTCAAAGTGACAGATTACAAATCTGTGTCTGTTAAATGTCACTTTGACATCTGTCAAGTGTCACTTTGACATCTGTTAAATGTCAATTTGACATCTGTGAAATTGCTCAGCGTTTTTCGTCATATATTTTCACTGGATCGGGACTAACGCGGGTGAAACCGTGGGGCGCAGCTAGTATAATATAAAAATGAAGGTCCTGATTCAACACGATTTTCTTGTGTTACACGTAACTAGAGCATTAATAACTGAACGAAATTGTGCCTATTATTTAATGATTTGATAATAACTCATCTAAAAGCTATAATGTAAAGTAGGTAATTATTTTTTGCACGAGTCTCGAGTCTCGAGTCTCGAATTTAAGATCCAAATTTTGGGAATTCTCGACTCGATTTTTTGTTTTATTAATGCCATTATGACCCTGACGACCAGTTTTATGATTTTATTTACCGCTTTCGAAAGTTATGCGAACGATTCCGAACGAAATCAAAATAATATTGTAAGGTACATGGCGAGTAATAAAGGCCACCGGCCAACTTAAGGTGACCTGCACGCTCTCCATACAAATGTAGTCGACTGTTTCCTCCCTGGATAATGACACTAGCACAAATATTTTTGTGCCTTAGAACCTATAACTGCCATGACTATGCCCCTATTTTTAAGCACCAAAAATATTTGCTCTATTGCTCTAAATTTTTGTGCCTTAGAACCTATAACTGCCATGACTATGCCCCTATTTTAAGCACCAAAAATATTTGCTCTAGTGTCATTATCAGGGTGAGAAAACAGTCGACTACGTTTGTAATAGTTTGTATGGAGAAAGCACCCGGTACCCTTTCCTCTTAATTAAAAACTAAAACTACTTAAACAGGTCATTAGATAAATATTTGCTTTATTGTCAATCTCAAAAACAATTCTACTATTAACTAATATCAAAGTTTTTAAAAACCTTTTACTTACAAGGTATGGTGCCTAAAGTAAAATTGCATAAAAGTCATACTTAAAATTAATGGTTTGCGAGCACTTACTTAGGTAGATAATTAAGTACATAGGTATTTATGACACTCGTTTACAATTGTAAATGGGAAATTAAATATTAATTTACAACTTAAGTAACTATCTAACTAAGTACAATACCAACGTATAATTAATCATAGTGATGTAGTTGTTGACAAACAATTGAAAATTACGAAAGTTAAATGTTTTGACGTGACAACGTTTTATAAATTGGTTTGCCGGGTGACACTTCAAGAAACTGCGTTACGCTCCGCTGACGTTATGCGCTCACAATGAGAGCGAGTGAGAGGCACGCGGGCATGGTTAGCCCGCCTAAGAGCGAGAGAGACAGACATAAAAAGTGAAAGGCACGCGTCCCTTCCACTCGAGCACAGTTGTTGTCACGTAAAACTTTCGCCCGTATACCGACTTTACAGGCAACCAGTTTTTTATCCTAAGTACCTAATTAGTTGGCCATTGTTGGTAGAATCAGTGATGCATTAACTCACATGCATTTCCATACAAGTAATAGGTAATTAGAATCAATGAATCAAGGTTATGTAAGACAGAAGATTATGTTGTGAAATAATAATGTAGTTACCGGCTTGGATTAGTAGTTACAGATCGGCACGACTTGTACAGTAAGAAAAGGATTAAGGGTACCCGATGCATATTTCAGAGTAGGTATTACATTTTTCAATAACGGTTTATTTTGCTTGATATCACTAAAGCTTCCGAAAATTATAAAACAAAAAATAAAACTTTTAAATATGCACCTGGTAGGTATCTACCTCATTCCTTGGCTAACTGTACATAGAAAAAAAGTGAATCCTAATTTAAAAGCAATATTATTAATTAATACTGCTTATTATTTTCAAGAAAATTTACTATAAGTAACCAATATATTATTCTCTAGCGTCTATAGGTAGATGATTATTTCCTGCTTCAAGAAATCTTTTTTTCTGTGTACGAATCAATAAAACACTACTGCAATTTTATACAAGACAAGAAGTTGGTTAGATACTAAACATCCGCGTTGAACCAATGAGTAATGTACTATTAAGATGAGAAGATTGTATATTAAGTCATTTAAAACTGATAAACTAATATTGACTTCATCTTTAATCTAGTATCGGTTTTCCCTAAGTTATTATATAACCCAATCATGCTGATAAATGTAGGTATCTACTACCCATTAACTTCATTTTTACATAATCTACACACCTGAGGTGCATTCGGGTTTAACCATTTCTGCAAATTTTAAAGTCTCTAATAAAATTGTTCAAGTTTTCCTCAACTTTTGCACCTAAATACCTACTCTTCTAGCTACTAAGCTAGCTCTACCTTAGCCACGTATGGCGCGGTTGGAGACCGCAAGGCACAGCTAATCGTTAATAGGTATAGAAAGATACCTATAATGTCTATAAGGTATACTTTAAAGGTACCTGCTGGTAAAAAGGGCCACCTGCCATCTCAATTGAAACTAAATAATTCGTAAAAATAGGAAATATTACTTATAACAGGTAATTAGACGAATATTTGCTTTATTTTAAATCTGAAGAAAATTGTTCTTCAGATTTACAATAAAGCATAATTTATCTAAAAAAAATAAACAAATGAATTCATTTGTTTATTTTTTCGATCGTCTTTTGTTTCCAGTTCGACAGAGAAAAACAACAGCAATTCACTTAAACTAACTAACTTTCTTATTCACTCTATTGAGGATGTAAAAGGTATGTTTTATTATATTCATACGAATTCTGAACGACTTTTGCTTCCGACAGTACCAAATATCATTTTGATTATAAAATGGAACGGGTTCGTGAATGGAAAATATTTAATTTTTGACTTCACGCATTCGGCCCATTTGGGCCGTAGGTTACCATGAATCACTCATTTTAGATTTTAGAGTCAAGGTTTTTTAATAACCTTTTAGTTTTCCATATTACTCAAAGGTACCTTATTATTATTAACTTTGTGCAATTAGACATAATATAAAGAAAAACCTTTGGTCGTAAAACCGATTCGTTTAACAGGTATCGTTTTATTTTACTTGATTAATACTTGATTGCATTGCAATTTCTTTTTCGTATTTAGTCGCTTTGCTGACGTCTCCCAGAAAGCCGCTAAGCTAAAATACGACTGGGCGGGACATGTTTGCCGCATGTCAGATGAACGTTGGGCTAAAATAACAACAGAATGGTCCCCCATAGGGGTACGACCACGCGGCAGACCAAGGCGACGATGGCGAGATGATTTTGACTCCTATAAGAATGATTGGTGTGCAATGGCGACGGATCGTGATCAATGGAAGAAAGGTAGAGAGGTCTTTGCCCTGCAGTGGGACAGTGTAGGCTCTTAATAATAATAATAACATCGTTTTGTCTTTGATCGCTATCGTATAAACAGCTGTCCGCGGTTTCACCCGCGTAGTCCCGTTCCCTTGAGAACATTAATATAAAAAGTAGCCTATGTTACTTCAAAGGATTGAATGTATCTTTATATCGAGTTTCATCAAAATCGGTCCTGTAGTTTCGGAGCCTATTTTATTAGATACTATTATTTTACAATAGGTATGAGGATACATTGATTCATTCATTCATCAACTGGCAGATAAATGGCGCCATATTAAAAATGTATGAAAAAACCGCCAGGTGGTTTTCTGACAGCTTAAGAGTAACAGCGTCTTTTGAAATTCCCACGGGATCGGGAGATACGCGGATGAAACCGCCGAGCACTTTTTTTCAACTTTTTTTGACGTGATAACGTAAATTGTTGCAACAGCTGCATTCACACAAAAGTGTCATGTTACGATAACAAAACGCGCCCCGTTTACGTAATGACGTCATGGTAACATGAGAGTATTTAATAATAATATCATCGCTCATCTGGGCTTGTGTTATGGTGACGAGTGACGAATAGAAGACTTATATAAAGAAAAAAAAGAAATAACAAAAAATCTCAATTTTACATCGTTTTCTTATAACGTTATCACGTAAATTACCGTCCGTAAACCGACTTTACAGACAACCATTTTTTTACAGTGTTGCTAACATGGAAAACTCAATTTAGAACACCCTTTTTTATAAAATACAGTTCACACTCATGTTCTCGCTGTATTTTACTACTTTTTTTAATATCGTTGCCCACTGTGGCTTAAAATTACTGTCAACAATCGCACGTGATGCCAGTGTACAGCACATAGCTTAGCTACCGTGATTCGTATCTCTTTTGCACCCAATACTAGTAGTTCGCCCCGAACTGAGACCTCACGAGTTTTTTTCAGCGTTTATTATATTTCAGCGTAAAGTACTAAAATGTATAATATAACGACGAAAGACTCCAAATACGACAGGTCTATCTTATTTGAATGATAGGTGCCTAGTATCGATATTATCTGACATTGGATGATTTAGAGAATCCAAACACGATAGGCATAACTTGTTGTTGTTGTTAACTTGTTGTTGTTAAGTTCTAATTAGCATAGGTCAATCATCACACCCTGGACATCCGTTGACTCTTTATTTTTACTCAAGACATTTTTAATGTGTCCAACATAATATCCAGAAGATAGTAATTCCTTTCCTTCCTTCCTTATGTATCTACTTATCATAATGTTACGTAAGAGGAAACGAGAAGACAAGGTCGAGAACGAGAATATATTAGAGAAGTTTGAGACCAATATGTCCTGTAATAAGTCCCAAACTAAAATATAACAAGTCAATAAAAATTATAAAAAAATTAGTCACAAATTTTATAATTATCAGAGTCTCTAGATCGGCTAGAACCGAACATTCCTACTATTTAATACTATCCACCACTATTATTGTAAAACAGCCCATGATTATGAAATAAATAATTATAGGAAATGAAGCAAAGAGAGTTCGGACGATTTGGGGCAAAGTTATAAATTTCTATAAAATTTAAATAAATTTGGATTAAGAATATTGTAAATAGTAAGCGTGTTACATTGTGAATTTGTGATGCTACACCTTCGTTATTTTTCTTTTGCAATCACAATGTAACACGCTTACTATTTAAGTACAATATTCTCCAAATTTATTAGATTTATTTATTTTCTATTTTTTAGTTGGACTTTTTTTATTAAAGCGTTTTTTTTTTAGTTTTTTACTGTATTAATTTATTTTATACTTTTTAGTCTTTGATAACGAAATATGTTAGATCAGACCCTGGTTACTATTGAAAGACAAACTACTTGTCAAGACGATTCTAACGAGCCTAAACTCGATGAGGTTGTGCCGTTTCATTGCGAATTTCCTATGACCACCTTCCAGTTCCATTATCAGACCCTGGTTACCATTAAAAGACAAACTACCCGTCAAGGCGATTCTAACGAGCCCAAACTCGATGAGGTTGTGTCGTTTCATTGCGAAGTTCCTATGACCACCTTCCAGTTCCATCATCAGACCCTGGTTACCATTGAAAGACAAACTACCCGTCAAGGCGATTCTAACGAGCCCAAACTCGATGGGGTTGTGTCGTTTCATTGCGAAGTTCCTATGACCACCTACCAGTTCTATCATCAGACCCTGGTCACCATTGGAAGACAAACTACTTGTCAAGACGATTCTAACGAGCCCAAACTCGATGAGGTTGTGTCGTTTCATTGCGAAGTTCCTATGACAACCTTCCAGTTCCATCATCAGACCCTGGTCACCATTGAAAGACAAACTACTCGTCAAGACGATTCTAACGAGCCCAAACTCGATGAGGTTGTGTCGTTTCATTGCGAAGTTCCTATGACCACCTTCCAGTTCCATCATCAGACCCTGGTTACCATTGAAAGACAAAGTACCCGTCAAGGCGATTCTAACGAGCCCAAACTCGATGGGGTTGTGTCGTTTCATTGCGAAGTTCCTATGACCACCTTCCAGTTCTATCATCAGACCCTGGTCACCATTGGAAGACAAACTACTCGTCAAGACGATTCTAACGAGCCCAAACTCGATGAGGTTGTGTCGTTTCATTGCGAAGTTCCTATGACCACCTTCCAGTTCCATCATTAGACCCTGGTCACCATTGAAAGACAAACTACTCGTCAAGACGATTCTAACGAGCCCAAACTCGATGAGGTTGTGTCGTTTCATTGCGAAGTTCCTATGACCACCTTCCAGTTCCATCATCAGACCCTGGTCACCATTGAAAGACAAACTACTCGTCAAGACGATTCTAACGAGCCCAAACTCGATGAGGTTGTGTCGTTTCATTGCGAAGTTCCTATGACCACCTTCCAGTTCCATCATCAGACCCTGGTTACCATTGAAAGACAAACTACCCGTCAAGGCGATTCTAACGAGCCCAAACTCGATGGGGTTGTGTCGTTTCATTGCGAAGTTCCTATGACCACCTTCCAGTTCCATCATCAGACCCTGGTCACCATTGGAAGACAAACTACTCGTCAAGACGATTCTAACGAGCCCAAACTCGATGGGGTTGTGTCGTTTCATTGCGAAGTTCCTATGACCACCTTCCAGTTCCATCATCAGACCCTGGTCACCATTGGAAGACAAACTACTCGTCAAGACGATTCTATCGAGCCCAAACTCGATGAGGTTGTGTCGTTTCATTGCGAAGTTCCTATGACAACCTTCCAGTTCCATCATCAGACCCTGGTCACCATTGAAAGACAAACTACTCGTCAAGACGATTCTAACGAGCCCAAACTCGATGAGGTTGTGTCGTTTCATTGCGAAGTTCCTATGACCACCTTCCAGTTCCATCATCAGACCCTGGTTACCATTGAAAGACAAACTACCCGTCAAGGCGATTCTAACGAGCCCAAACTCGATGGGGTTGTGTCGTTTCATTGCGAAGTTCCTATGACCACCTTCCAGTTCCATCATCAGACCCTGGTCACCATTGGAAGACAAACTACTCGTCAAGACGATTCTAACGAGCCCAAACTCGATGAGGTTGTGTCGTTTCATTGCGAAGTTCCTATGCCAACCTTCCAGTTCCATCATCAGACCCTGGTCACCATTGAAAGACAAACTACTTGTCAAGACGATTCTAACGAGCCTAAACTCGATGGGGTTGTGTCGTTTCATTGCGAAGTTCCTATGACCACCTTCCAGTTCCATCATCAGACCCTGGTTACCATTGAAAGACAAACTACTCGTCGAGGCGATTCTTGACGAGTAGTTTGAATGAATGAACTATAAGGTATGGATAATGAGATAATTCCTGCAGATTCCCTCCAGCTCTATCATCAGATCAGTTCCATGGTACCATATTATTGTCACCGAAGTTACGCCCTTTCATTTGATACCCCACTCGGGTATATTTGCAGTATAGTTTGTGTGCCATATAGGTAGATCCCCTTTTGGACCCCTATCTCCGTAACCCCCTGACCGATCCTGCTCATGTTCGAACTTAAAAATTCTATGGACCTCAACTACTTGTATACCAAAAATCATGAAGATCAGAGCAACGGTACTCAAGTTATCGTCGAACAAGCATACAAACATACAAACATACAAACATACGAGCGACCGACCCTTCTCAACACTAGACCTCTCTCGCTTCGCTCGTTCGGTCAATAAAATGTAGGTAACGAATGCTTTTAGAATTTTAACACGCTGCATACTTCTTCAATCGAATGCAGAAAATGTGGATTAACTGTGCCTTACCTAATAAGGAACAGTTGATATTAAAAAGTTGTACTTACTTATATTCTGAAAGATTCTTCTAATGATGGTAGGTAATTTAATAAACTCATGCTTTTGGATAACATACTTCGAAACAGATTCAATGGACCTAATTATAAGAGTCTAATTTAGGCCAAGGGCACCAAAGTTAAAGTTTTGAAACTCCATTCATTATACCTATGCATGAAATCGACATAATATACCTGCATGGCACTCAAATATTTTCTATTTCTTTAAAGACGCCAAAGCAAATTTTTGTATCTACATTTTACCCAAATCACCCCAAAGTTTTTCAAACGAAGTTCCTTATCGTGGGTTGGCGAGGGGATCTAACCGAGAAAAAAGATACTTAACGCGTAGCGAAAACGTGAAACGAAAAACCGTAAGAGTAACTCCCACAATAAAAGAAGGTACTTAATCGGATTTCAAAACGCGTGTTCATTTTTCGTCATAGTTAAAATTTTACTCGTACAAAATATTTACGTAGGTTATTTTACAAAACAATATTTCAATGGAATGCATGTCTCCAAGTAACTAAAGTAATATTATTTTACCTGAGTATTTATGTAGAACCCCATTAACATCCTGTTGGCTATCGAGAGCCGGATTCTCTCGGGAATCCCATACTCAGGCTTTTGAATTCCATTACTTATACCGCGTACCAGCGAGTAATAACTACTAAAGGTTTTTGAAACCATGATAGTGACAAAAAAATAAGAAATAACTTGTACTTGTATGCAGGCTGTTTTCCGCAATTAGACTCTTTTTAATTGGGTCCTTTTTGCGTGAGGATGGAGTAGGCTTGCCCAGCACCTACTACCCTCTCGGCTAAGTCGACCATGTCCAGAAGAGAGAACTTGTCAATACTTCTGGAGCCAACTGAGCCGCGGGTTTCTTCACGATGTTTTCCTTCACCGTAAAAGCAATGTCAATTAGCGCACACAAATATTTCTTAAGAAAAATACGTTGGTGCTCGGTCGGCCGAGATTCGAACCCACGACCTTCAGAATGAAAGTCGAGGTATCTACCACTAAGCCAACACCGCTCCTCAAGAAAATAAACAAATTAATTATTTTTAAGATTTAGAAGAAGCAAATACTCGTAATAATGATCTATTTTAAGTAGTTTTCCATATTTTTATGAAATATTCAGTTTTTAATTAAATCATTTAAGGTAACAGCGGATAAAAACCCACCCTTTTTATCCGCTGTTACCTTAAATGATTTTAGAGTAGTTGTTTAACTCTTAAGGAATATCGTGATGTCCACAAGCGTGACATAGGCTTATAGTAGTTAACAAATTGTTACGTGACTTATTCTAATAAGTAGATATGCCATAAATATTCGGCCACTATTCGGTATTCGGCCGAATAATGCGTTCTATTCGGCCTTATATCGTGCAATTTGTGATAATGTAAAGATTTTTTTTTAAATAAATCAGCTACTTAAATTAAACTAATTAAAATCTATGTAAGTAACGTTGTAAGCCCCCTTTTTTTAATGAATTATTCCTGCTTCCGCTCTGTATAACGCTTTCTCGTCATTTTCGTTATTTTCAATGTTTTGTGTGTTGTACAAATAAAGTGTTTATCCTACTTAATATTATAAACGTGAAAGTTTGTTTGTATGGATGTCTGGATGTATGGATGTTTGTTCCTCTTTAAAGCAAAAACTACTGAATGGATTTTAATGAAAATTTACAATAATATAGCATAGACATCAGAATAGAACATAGGCTATAATTTATAAAGATATTGTGTGAAAATATAACGAAAAGTGTCGAAAAATTGACAGATGTCAAAGTGACAGATGTCATAGTGACAGATGTCAAAGTGACAGATGTCAAAGTGACAGATGTCAAAGTGACAGATGTCAAAGTGACAGATGTCAAAGTGACAGATGTCATAGTGACAGATGTCATAGTGACAGATGTCATAGTGACAGATGTCATAGTGACAGATGTCAAAGTGACATTTAACAGATGTCAAAGTGACATTTAACAGATGTCAAACTGTTTCAATTTGACATCTGTGAAATTGCTCAGCGTTTTTCGTCATATATTTTCACTGGATCGGGACTAACGCGGGTGAAACCGTGGGGCCCAGCTAGTACTATATAAAAATGTTATGTTGGTTTGTGTACGCTTCAAAAACTCAAAAAGTTCTGCACCGATCGAGCTGAAATTTTAGAATGATATATAATCCACATCAAGGATTGTTTTTATCTAATTTTTGCATGTCACATATCCGCGACCGCGACCACACCGAAGCGTGGCAGGGTACAGCTAGTCTATCTATAAACACTGCTACCGGGAAATGATAAATAAATATTAGCAAACACTGCTAGGCCAGCTAACTTATTTTGCGTTTGCTTACCACTACTTTTAAGGAAATGTGCTCCTAATGGCATTTCGGCAGAGAGCCTAGCCGACAATTCGGTATTCGATAATCGGCAAAATTTGTGACATCTCTAATAAGCTTAAGTACGGTTTGTTTTATACGTGTTCCGAGGGCGTCACTACAAATATGGAATAAACACGACTTCTATTATGTCATTGTAAGCTCAAGACAATTAATGAACCTATTATACTTTACTGACTAAACATCAAAGGTCACGTTAAAAATTGGAAGGATAATCCTATGATATTTAACCCCCATGAGTTTCTTGTGCCTTTTTCTCATTGGTGGGCGCGTTCCGAAGGCATACATCCCAACTTAGTTTTTAAGACGATACAATGTGATCTTTTTACAAATGTATAAAGCATCCAAATTAATAAAGAAATTTCATTTGATATCCTTTTAACCCTTTCCTTTGTTACTAGGTACTATACTCGTGCGTGCTTGTGCAAATAAAGGATTTCTTTCTTTTTTTCTATTTTTTTCTTTCTTCTTTCTCTCTTTCTTTGATTAGAGACTAACACCAGTACAATCAAAGGGAAATTCTTACAGGTGATTTCTTTTTATATCATCGATCAGAAGCATTTTATTAGTAACATATTTTCCTTATACCTACAAACAAAAAAACCTTCAATTAGGTAATTTGTTTAAACTACCTCTGCATTAATTGTTCGTGGAATTACCCAGACTAAAGGAAATCACCGCATGCATTAGGTCGGTTCATTCAACGTGAAATTCCTAATTTTATGGTCTACATTGCGTAATTAGCCGTCTCACCTATATTTTCTCTCTGAACCAAACAAGGGAAAGAACTAAACACAAATGTTTAATTTTACCTAACAGTTAAACCACTATTTATACAGCCACAAACAAGGGAAAGAACCAAACATAATCAAGCAATAATAAGATAAAGTCGGGTTATAAAAACTGTAGGTTTCTAATTTTGTACCGTTTTCTTTGTTAGGCACTTATTAATTTATCAAGGGAAAAGCAGTAGGTATCTGTTTTAAGTCAAAGTCAACTAAAAATACTTGAATGAATAAAGTAAGAATTCCACACCATTGTTATGGTAGAATGTAAGGAACTTACCTATTATTTGAACACCATGTAAAACTACATTCTAGGAATAAATGAATTTGAATTTGAATTTTGAATTTGAATTTGAATAAGGACCCAATTAAAAAGGGTCTAATTGCGGAAAACACCTCGTTTAATATATATTTTTTTCCTTTATAAAAGTCTTAACACAAGCCCGGATGAGGGATATCAGTATTTTAAATACTCTGTTTCCTAAGTTACCATGACGGGTCTGGTCATATTACCATGACACATGACGTGACACAATATTACCATGACACTTTTTTGTGAATGCAGGTGTTTCATCAATTTATTAGACGTTATCACGTCAAAAATGTTAAATTTATATAATTACGTATTCATTTACCCGATATTCCGTCATAACCCGACACATTATCACACTTTGTCACTATTTAGTAACGTTTAGAATATAAATTAACTTTTTAACTCCGCAATTTCAGTCCTAACTTGCACGTGCGAACGTATGTTAATATAGTTTCTAGCTAAACTATAAAAATCAAATAAATAATGACACAGTTATGCGAAATTCTTTCGGAATATGAAATATCTGACCAGTTTGACTCGTTCGATATTATTTAATTTCATATTATACAATGAAAAGGACCTTTGTTTGATTTTTTTATGTTAATTTATTTAAATTTAAAAATCAATTTAGTTAGCAAGTGTTCAAACAACTTTTCTAATAGCTACCTACAATATATAGTGTATTTCTTCAGTTGCAGACGGTGTCTATAGATCAGTGGTTCCACAATCATTCTGGACCACTACCCATAAAAAAATCATAGTTCGCGGGACTTACCGTTCGTAATTTACGAACCAAAGCTAAAAATTATGCTCCTTAAAAAGTATGAAGTTGTATCTATGAGTGAAAAGTACGGTCTGAGTCAGAATTGCAGATAAATAGATTAGAATAAAAACATTCCAATAGTAGTAATTTTAAAACTCTACGGTGAGTCTGCAATTCTGATGACTCCGACCGCGATTGGCTTTATTAAACAGACAATGTTAGGCCTCAGCCACTGCGAACTAAAATTTTGATAGTTTTGCTTACGATCAAAAGTTTCTTTCAGCGACTTATCTTGTAAACTCGAGTTTTTCCGGCTTTGAAAAATTGGGCGATATCAACGCTCTTTGCATGTGTCAGTTTAAGGGTCCACCTTTTGCTTACGACCCATAGTTTGGGAAAGACTGCGATAGAGCAACGACATCCTCCACACAAAATATAGTTTTTTGTGTTGCGTTAATCGGTTAGGGTAGGGTTAGTTAAGATTGGCTAATTTGAAACAATTATGTATGTAGTTAAAGGTTTAAATAATTCAAGGTAGGTTTGTTTACCTACTAAGCTGTTGCACTGATTCAGTTCAGACCACAATGTTCAGACAGTTTGCGTGCAACAATGCAGAACGAATAAACGAACAATAAAGTTATTTGCATAAACACCATCTTACTTTAAAACAGTTAAATTGTTAACAAAACAATGAGAATTCCAGAGTATCAAGGCGATATACGATGGGTAGGTCATCGATACTGATAAAAAGTCCTTCTTAGCTTTGATATAATATTTATTTATTTCTAACTACGGCCATGTATTATAAATTGAATACAGATGGGGTTATTGGAAATTATACTAGCAAGCCGTTGAGGGCTACTACTGTGCACCTAAACAAACAACTTTTGTTCTACGACTTTTGGAAAATCGAACATTTTTTTCGAAAATTTTGAGGTTAGGTTTACCTGAAAATCAGCTATTCCATACACGGAGAGGTCAGTGGTCTGAATGACCTTTGTTTTGAAAAATCAGCTGTTTTTCGAATTTACATAACCTTAAAATTTTCATTTTTTTTTTAGAATTTCCAAAAGTCGTAGAACAAAATTTGTATGTTTAGGTGCACAGAAGTAGCCCGCAACGGCTTGCTAGTATAATTTCCAGTAACCCTGTTTATGTTGTTGAAAAACAATTTAAATATTAGATTAAATTATCAAAAAACATGTCTTAAATACGAAAATCAAGATCATAAAATATTATAAAAGTAATTTTAAATACCTACTTTTGGAAATATTTGATGTAATTTTAGATTAGTTTATTATCCCCTACTATATCCCTATCACATTCGTTATTGTTTTTGGTATTCCTGAGTAAATTTTTTTAATTACAGCGCAGCGTCTTCATTTTTCAGTGAATTAAAACTGTGATTTTATTCAGACCTGCTACATTTAAAATAGCTTCTGTTTTGCGGCTTCGGCTAGCATTTCACCCTATTGCGTATAAATTTCGAATTTTCTTCACAAACAACACACCCTCCAAACATGTACCTATCCAGCGGTTTAAGTTTATATATGAGTCAAATTCATCAGAACATTGAAATCTATATACTTAAATAAATACATATTTATAAATAATTTTCTTATCAAAAAACTAAGCATTTCACGGATTCGGTACATTTTCTCATAACTTTCGAGTACGGCGAAGGCCAAATAGTACGTTTCGGAAATATCGATTTCAAGGTGCATTGGCCAAAGTTGCCTTGACTTAGGAAAGGCTCGATATTAGTCACTTCCTAAGTGTTTGACTTTCTCTATACGTGTTCACTATAAATGGCTTAGGTCACGAACGCCCTTCGTGAACCACTATGTAATAATCAACACGTTTCACAGGTTATTGGACTTAGGAGTATCAGACTGAAAATTGTTATTGTTTTTGACTGGTTAAAAAAGACGAGGAGTATCTCAATTCGTCGTTTGTCTTCACTATCACTACATAGTATAAAATAAAGTTACTTTTCGCCGTCCCTATGTCCCTATTTCCCTATGTCCCTTTGTATGCTTAGATCTTTAAAACTTCGCAACGAATTTTGATGCGGTTTTTTTTAATAGATAGAGTGATTAAAAAGAGGAAGGTTTTTAGATATAATACATGCATAATACAGCCTTGTGAAGCCGGGGCGGGTCGCTAGTCTATCTATATAAATAAACAGACGGACAAGTTAGTGATCTTATATAAGGGTTCCTTTTTTTACCTTTGGAGGTACGGAACCCTTATAATGAATCACCGAAATGTATTTACCTACGCCATTAAGGTATCATTCGAAAACGTACGCGCATAAATATATTCAGTAATCTTAATTTAAGACTATTGCTTTTAAATTTAGAATATTGCTTTTAAATTTAGAATATTGCTTATAAATTTAGAATATTGCTTTTAAATTTAGAATATTGCTTTTAAATTTAGAATATTGCTTATAAATTTAGAATATTGCTTTTAAATTTAGAATATTGCTTATAAATTTAGAATATTGCTTTTAAATTTAGAATATTGCTTTTAAATTTAGAATATTGCTTATAAATTTAGAATATTGCTTTTAAATTTAGAATATTGCTTATAAATTTAGAATATTGCTTTTAAATTTAGAATATTGCTTTTTTTAGAATACTGCTTATCATTTTTATAATTTTTTACTATTAAGATATTAACAAAAAAATATTCACTAGCGTCTATAGACAGAGGATTATGTCTTAAATTGCCTAAATAATCCATTTTTTTCTGTGTAGGCCTTCCCTAAATACTTCCAGAGTGATCGGTCGCCTATCAGTTATCAATTATACTTTAGTGATAAAATGGCAGTCAGTTGTTAGTTATATACATTATTAGATTGATTAATATTAATTCCATGATCGATAAAACCCTGTCATAATGACCTAGAAGATCGTATCTTTATTATAAATTATTTTATTTGAAATTGTCAAGGAACATAGTACTTAATAACAAGGATATATGCAAGTGTTGAATAACAAAAGAATATGTTTGAAGTGAAATTGTTACCTAGAAAAAGTAGCAAAAAGTTCACCTATATAATGTGAAACTAATTTATTTCGGAATAGGTGTTTTTTTATTTCAATAGACTTTCAGGGTCATTTTCTAAACTATAAAGATAGCGAAAAATGCTTAAAGTAGTTAGAAACTAAAAAAATGTTAGAACATGATTAGAATTTTGGAAAAGGCTACCTTTGCCAGAAACCGAAGCTGTTTATTTTGCGAAAAAAACACTAGGTATATTTTGTATTAATTAATAATATATATAGAAAGTATTTTATTGAAAAATTAGCTAGTCCGATTCCTGGCTAAGCCTTAAAAAAAACGAATGACACAATTTAAAGTTTTGTTAACATAGGGCACGCAACTAGGGTTGCCAACTTATTGTTCAAGAAAATAAAGTATATTGAGGTCTGGAAAGGAAAATAAACAGTAGGTATTTTAGAAAAAGAAAAAGTATTTTAATAATTTAAAGCTTTAGAATTATCTTTTGCCCAGTAGACATTTTGACAAAATCTTTATTTTATTATCTTATAATAAATTTTCATTACTTAATTACTTTCAATTTTACTAATTTTACTTAATTATTTATTTATTTTAATAACAGTATCATACTATTTTTAACAGTATAGTTGGCAACCCTACACGCAACACCTTTCATAATCTTTCGCTATCTCTTAAAGTCAATTAAAAAAATGTTTAACTGTTGTTTAGATTCAGTCTCAAAGATCTGTCTATTCGAGCTGTGCTGAAGATGAAACGACATTAACTGTAGGTTTCATGTGAAGTTATCATAAAAACTTTTCTGTATCATTCGTATAAATGGAAAAATATAGAACGGTGTACGACTAAAAATGTTGTTTTTTTTTTAAATTCCGGTTATTCACGTAACGTAAATTGTTTATTGTTAGAAGTTTTTAGAATTCTTGAATGTAATTTAAACCGATTAGGTTTTATGTATCAGAAACTCAATCGGCGGAAACAGAAACTTAACTAAACAATGAAGGTGAACAAGTTATCTGAATAGACAAGTATTACGGGTATGCCATCACAATAGGTTTAGATAATTGCTCTTTTTTATTACTATTTTAGTAGTTTGACTAACTAACTTCGGTGCTAAATCCGGGTTTACACTATTCAAATAACTCGCGAGCTAAATTAACACAAGTAACACAAGTCTAGTTACTTAGCTTGGGGTTAGATGGCGATGTGTGGAATGTACTGCAATATTTATTGATTTATTTAATTCGGGTCTCTACTCGTTAGAATAACAGGCAGCATCCGAATTCACTCAAAGTCAAAGTGCGTTCGAATTTCAGAATACGTTTCTTTCTTTATTTATTTTATTTGTAACAAAAGTCTAAAGCTAAGTTTAACACATTAGACTGAATAAATAGAACCAGTAGGCCAATTACAGATAACCATAAATAGAAACATACTAATAATATAAGAAAACAGCGTATCGAAGAATAGATAGTTAGGTACCTATATAACACAAATAATAAATTCAGAACGCACACAACGACAAGAAGATTTCATAAATACATTACACATAAACGAGACTAGTAATCAGCGACAGAAAGGTTAGATGCAAAGAAGAGCTGACTGGTCACGCGTCTGAACCTTCTGAAGTCTGTATAAAAATAATAAAAGCGTGTTAAAAAGAGATCGATAGTCTATACTATCGATCTCTTTTTAACACTATGACGAATGGCTATCCATTCGAGTAAACTTGAACAAGTGTTGGTAATAGTACAGAGTAAAGTGTACAGTGTACACTCCGCTTTAAAAAATACTCATTAAGTAATTATTATTTAATATTTTTAAATCTTCAATGTTACCTACACACAAATGCTACTATGTTTTTAAATAAACTACTCCTATTTTTCTATAAGTACACAATACCCGGCTGCAAAGTAAGGGTCATATTATAATGTTTTTTGGGCTTCTTTATATACTGTTATTAAAAATATTCTTTCATAAAACACTCCCCGAGATCTCCAAAATGGTAACAAAGGGGTTTTATATTAAAACAATAAAATAAAATTAAAAAATAAAATAAAATTATAAAATTATTTTTTAAGTCAAATGTCACAAAGTTACACATACTTACTACCAACACATTAATAAGTTCATAAACGTGCGTAAAACGTTGCCAGGATTCAGCAACACGTTAGAATTACTACTACTTAATTATTACTATGAAATATACAGTAGTAAGTAAGTAGGTATAATATAGTAAGTACCTATAATAAATAATTTTAGAATTTACTGATTCTGAAAAGCCTGGACAAAACTTTCTGAAGAAAACTTAGGATATAATAAGTTCTTCATCTCAAGTTGGGCTTTAAAAAGCTTATTATTTCGATTTAAAACATTCTATTCGATTTTAGAACTCTACTAACCCTATCGATTTTAGAACTCTACTGATCCACACAGTAGAGTTCTAAAAAGTTATTCTTTTGTTGCTTAATGTACAGTCAAATCTGGGGAGCTTAAGCAATTTTTTTTTACAGGAAAAACGTACTTTTTACGCTAAGGGATGTCGAATGTTAACATGCCTCGTAATTGTTTATAGAGTTGCAGCCTACAATTCTTCAAATATATTGCCAGTCACGTTCTTCAAATAATAATATATAAATAAATCTGAAAGCACAATAGATGTTCTCTATCACTTATTTATTGTGAAAGGACAATAAATATTATATTTGCATAACTTTATGTTTTTCATAAAACTGTTTTGCGATAGATTGAGTAAATATTACGAGATATCTTTTGTCGAAATACTCCAAGGAAAAGTTTTAATACAGTTATAAGCTATCCCGGCAAACGTTGTTTTGCCATCAATACATAGTATAAAATAAAGTCACTTTTCGCCGTCCCTATATCCCTACGTCCCTTTGTATGCTTAGATCTTTATAACTACGCAACAGATTTTGATGCGGTTTTTTTAATAGATAGAGTGATTCAAGAGGAAGGTTTATATGTATAATACATGCATAATATAGCCATGCGAAACCGGAGCGGGTAGCTAGTAATAAAGAAGGTGTTTAAAGTTAAAGGTAAAAAATGTAAAAAAATTTAATAGATGTAGAAAAGGAAAAAAAATGATGTTGTTCGTTTCTCAGACCTAACGAATATACAAAAAAAAAATCATAGCTACAAATCGGTTCAGCCGTTTAGGTGGAGTTTGGCAACTAACAGCGCGACACGAGAATTTTATATATATAGGTGAGATTAATCTCCAATTCTTCATGAGTATAAAAAACTTGAAACTGAATTACTTAACTCTAGGAAAACAAAAACCATTAGCCTACCTCGTTTCTAAGACATTATGAACAAACCATAATTGTACCCTGTCTCAGAATTTCGTAACCACTTGTAGTACCTAAGTACTATACAACGGGTAGGGCTTTATTCGACCAAATTTAAATTCAATCCCCGTTACTAGCCAATTTAGGTAAACACAAAGTTGCTCAAGACACCAGGAAGTTTAAACTTTTTGTATTTCCTTTAAAAGTTTAAATAAATTCTCGAGTGGAATTATTTATAAGGCGCAAGTGAGTAGAAATAGAATAACTTACATTGCAGATATTCCACGTTCTCCTGTACTTCCGGCATCAGATGCATGAATGTTGTTGACATAAGAACACCACCACCGAAGGAGAGCAACGTCATGACGATTCTGTTAGAAGACTTGAGATTCCCTGCTTCGTCAGCTGTAACCCATCTTAGTTTCTTGGCCAGAAACAGGGGCACTAGACCGCAGATCATGGAGGCGGTGAATAGGACCGCCATAGCCACCCCCTTGGCCAGGACGACTCCCTCTGTGTCGTCTTCACCATGGCTGTGGCCATGTCGGATATGCTCGTGCTCGATAGACATTTTGATCACAACCCGTACGACTTCAAGTGATGAACTTAAGTGAAGAGCGCGCTGATTGCGTATGGTTTATATACGTGCGGTGTTGATTTACGTGCGCGTGCGCCGTCTGGGACCGTCGCGCGTCTACTATGCATTGTGACGCCGCGCCGGCCGGCTCAGTGCAATCCACTCCCGCGCAGCCTCCGTTAGTGTGAAAAAAGCCTCCGACGTCGCGCGTCGTTCACTATTTTAAAGTTTGTAAAACGAGTATGAATGGAAACATCATAAAATATTTATGAAATATACATTATTTTTCAATATTGTTTCTTTGTTTTTTTTTTCAAATATTTGCGGGATGACCTATGATCGATAGGTAGGTACCTCTAAATATTCTGTTACTTCGGGTTAGTCTCGAAGCGACTTTTTAGTGTTAGAAAATAAATTATCAAAATCAATAAATGATCCTGGAGCCGGAGCCTAACAGTTTCTTACTGATCTCAAAGTTCAATAGAAAGGTTCATGTTTTGATAGAGTGCAATAAAAAAGAATAGAAAAACAAGAAAATTAAATAGAAGGTAATTGTAGAATCAGCCAATAAAATTGAAGACCCACCGTAGAGTTCCAAAACTGCTATGATTAGGATGTTTTCAACTTAAGCAAGATTCTAAATTCTTGCTCGAGTTGCAGTTTAGTCTTTCAACTCATTAATTTATTAGACAAACATTATTAGAATGAAAACATTCCATTAATTTAATTATAGAATAGTAATAGTATGGAGAGTAATTTTAGAACTCTACAGTGGGTCTGCAATTCTGTTGCCGATTGTACAATTGATAGACTATAATAAGATTTTAATCGCTGAACGATTATTTTTGTACGATATTAAGCTTTTGATATTTAAAATCAAAAATATCAAAGAAATTTTAATTGATTTTTAATATAATCTCACTGTTCTATATCGCCAATTCTAGAACGCCAAATTAAGCATATATAATAATATCACCTTTGTTATAATATCACTTAGAAACTCCTACAAGATGCACTAGTATGTATGTCCTATGATGATACAGAGAACTTACATAAGTCATAGTATAATTTAAAGGAGACGGGGATCGTTTCTTAGGATCTGTTAACTTTTATGCCTCGATATAGTATTTTTGTTGTAATACCTTTTTAAGCTATTGCATAGATTTTATCGCGGGCCTTGGGCGCGGCGACCGAATCAAGAAATTCCGTAACGAAAATAACCTAACACCCCCGACAAATGACGGACGATTATTTATGGAGGACTATTGCCGGACGACAAATGGCGGATGACAAATGTCGGACGACTATTTTTTTTTTTTTACGACAAATGGCGGACGACAAATGTCGGACGACTATTTTATTATTTTATTATTATTTTATAAGAACATTTACTAAGACAAGAAATTATTCTCGAGCGTTTAAAGGAACTATAGGAAGAGGGATTACTTCTTGCTTCAAGAAACCTTTTTATGCAATAGCTTTACCGCGGCAGTCCTCGAGTGCCACACGTTTTTTTTATTTTATTTATTTATTTCAGTTCCTTTTCGCCTGATACACAGGATTCTCCTTGTTTAGGCAAATGTATTATTTATCGTTTTATAATGTAATTTAGCTATAAAGTATAATATTTTTCATTACGAATAATACATAAAATTCTTCCTAACAACGAGAGTGAATGAGAGACTTCATACTACCTGATCCTCTTACAAGGTTGGGACCAAAGAGGTCCTATACATGTAGTGTTATTCTTTGGTGCTACTTAAAGCAAGGAGGTTAGGTTATGAAGTTCCTGTATAATGATACTGATACTGGCTATATGCACATTGCACGAGTCGTGCGAAGCCATAATTTGACATGACAGCTGTCAGTGAAAGCGATATTCCCTAGGGCTTCTTTAGACCTACTTTCGGAGTATGAGTAATGAAAAATATTTTTCATTACTCATACTCCGAAAGTAGGTCTAAATATGCCTGAAGAGCGTGTAGAAAATAAAATTTCCAGCCCTAGGGCTTTTCACTTTCACTGACAGCTGTGATGTCAAATTATGGCTTTGCACGACTTGTGCAATCTGCAAGTAGCCAGTATCAGTATCATACGCATTAGGAACTTCAAAAACCTAACCTCCTTGCTTTTTTTTTTTACACCAAAGAATAATAATTATGGCTTGGCACGGCTCATGCATACTGCCAGAGTTTAGTACTAAGTAACTTTTTTTTCTTATTTTATTATGTTTATAGTGTTAAGTTTAATCTGGTTTTTCATTTATGATTGTGTATTTTTTGTAAATAACATTTTCTAGACAAACCGTGTTACAAAAACTGTAAGTTCAATCTACGGACTTCGCGTCATTTCCCAATGTTGGATTAACTCATTAATAAAAACTTCTTCGGTAAGTACCGCCGTATTTAAGTATTGAATACAAATAGCAGAAACCTAAAAAAACACTACATAATGTATAACCTCTTTGGTCCCAACCTTGTAAGAGGATCAGGGGGCCTACCGCGGTAAGTGCGTCGGCTTCAAACCAACGCGTCGGTTTACGCCGACCCGCGCCCCACACTGGGCGAAATTTTGAGCATGTCTTTCATAGGAGTTTTGAAAAATTAAGTGGTTTTTGTCATGTGTTTTAAGTATGCAGGATTGTTGAGGACATCAAAACATGTAAAAATAAGTTATTCTGGTTTTTTTATTTCTAAAAAACACTACAAAATATGACTTTGTTTTTTTTTTAAATAATAACACCATAATCACATATTTTTGAATGTTTTGATGTCCCCGACAATCCTGCATACTTAAAACACACGAAAACACTACTTAATTATTCAAAATTTGTATGAAAAGCTAGCTCAAATTTTTGCCCATTGTGAGACGCGGTTTGGGATATCGACGTCGGCTTGAAGCCGACGCACTTACCGCGGTAGGGCCCCAGGTAGTAAGAGTACCTACTCATTTGGTATGGAGTCTCATAGTCTCATTCACTCTCGTTGTTATGAAGAATTTTAATATGTATTATTCGTAATGAAAAGCACAATGTTTACCTCGGGTGAAAGACTCATTAAGTTCCTCGAACTATTAGCGTCTAAACTCCGTCTCGGGGCTTGTAATGAGTGACTTTCACACCTAGGATAACAATGTACTATTGTAAAAGTTTTTATTCAATAAACTATTCTTATATTCTTAATAATTGTGCAAAATAAAATAAAAGTATAAAAGTATTCTATTCCCTCTGTCGTCTTGTCACCATACAAATCATAAGCCAAGTTGCTTAACTTGTGCAATGTCCTGAAATGTTTGTTTATTTTATACATTTTCGTAGTACGGTAGTAAGTACTTAAACTTGGATAATTTGTCACTGTAACTTGTAAAAACATTCCAATGCGAAATAAATGTAGACATAACATATGTAATGTCGAAATGTGTAAACACATGACTAAGTAAGTACACCGACATTAACATCTTGACACACTTCTGTTAACTTTACATTCACTGCAATGTATAAGTATTCTTTTTATTTTTATCTTTAAGTAGGTAAATACCTAAATTAAAACATATACAGGGTTATTGGAAATTATACTAGCAAGCCGTTGAGGGCTACTTCTGTGCACCTTAACATAAAACTTTTGTTCTACGCCTTTTGGAAATTCGAACATTTTGTCGGTAATTTTGAGGTTAGGTTACCTGAAAATCAGCTGTTCCGGACACGGAGAGGTCATTAGCCTTAAAATTTTACTTATTTTTTAAGTTTTATCTACTGTTCTTAGTCTGAATGACCTTTGTTTTAAAAAATCTGCTGTTTTTCGAATTTACATAACCTAAAAAATTTCATATTTTTTTCAAATTTCCAAAAGTCGTAGAACAAAAGTTGTTTGTTAAGGTGCACAGAAGTAGCCCTCAACGGCTTGTTAGTATAATTTCCAATAACCCTGTATATGATTTTATGGGTAGAACCAAGGACCTTTATTAGAGGTAGAAGAATCTTTTCATTAGGTTTAACTTGATCGAATGGCCCGCAGGTGAAACATCATTTGAATGAATGAACTATAAGGCAAACTAAACCATTAATGACATTAGGTAAAATGGAGCATCGGTGTAATAAGAAGATAAGAAGTTTAGCTCAATTTAGCTTATGGTGATTCGTCATAGTTAAAATTAAAATGTAACAAGTGTAATCGAGTTTCGATGTGGGGCGTAGTGAACACAGAAAAAAAGGTCTTTTTAACCCCCGACGCAAAAACGACGGGGTGTTATAAGTTTGTAGTGTCTGTGTGTGTGTCTGTCTGTGGCATCGTAGCTCCCGAACAGATGAACCGTTTTTTATTTGTTTCTTTTATTTTTGAAGCAAGAAATATTCTTCTCCTAGTAAAAAAAAGAAGCTGTATTAACCTCAACTTAAAGCAAGACTTTATTCCCAAGGGATATAATGTTGTATGAAACTCCCAACGGAATAAAGTGATTTGAATTTGGAACGTTGAAATTCGTGTGAAAACTCTTGGTTTTAATTTTGAAGGTCTCAGCAAATAGGTTTTATTTATAATAAGTCATTTGATTGGTCTTCAAAAATCTAGCAGGCCACGATTAATGTTTTTTATTTTGATTGTTACGTTAGGTCTAGGCAAATAGGTTTTGCCTATAATACCTACCAAATATTTACCATCATGCTACCATCTCATTGCAATTGCCCCATTTTTTTTAAAAGTGATTTTTTTTAAAGTAGGGAACTGGCCACCATAAGAATTTAAAAAAAATCGACTGACGGTATGAAAAGTAGAGTATGTACCTCGGGATAAAACATGTCTTCGTCTTGGGCGGCTTGAACCCCTCGCGTCAATCAGGAATTAACTTTAACCCGAGAGTCCCTCGTTACACTCGGGGTTCAATATGCCACCCACAACATAAGACATTGCTTTATGCCCTTGATGCATAATCTACTATAAATACTATAAATACAAGTTCAAGTAGTGCTGTGGTAAAAAAGTAGGTAACTCTGTTTTTTCAGTCTATTTTAACAAAAAAAATGGTCGCGAAATACTTCACAGAGTTCAATCTTTTTCTATTTAATTTTCCTGATACTTTGTAGGAGGTCCTTACTCTAACTGAAAAACATTTTAAGAAAGTGGTAAGGAAAAAAATGACGCGTGTGAAATCGCGGGCCGCAGCAAGTCATTTTAATCTAGTTAAACGTATTTTAGAGTATGAATAAACGTACAATCCTATAGCATATTACCGTATAGATAGAATCAGTTAATTTGTTTTGGTACGGATGTGGTTGGAATTTTCCTAGTGGAA
Source organism: Idaea aversata (assembly GCA_907269075.1). Taxonomy (NCBI): domain Eukaryota; kingdom Metazoa; phylum Arthropoda; class Insecta; order Lepidoptera; family Geometridae; genus Idaea; species Idaea aversata. The sequence continues at coordinate 8,011,102 of OU026100.1, forward strand.
CTACTCTACTCACTACCAATAGTCAATACCACATAATATTATATATACTGTGCCTATGCCTACTTATTTAATTTGAAAGGATTTCCTTTTACAAAATTTCATTAGGATTGTAACTTTTAAAATCGATTTTATTTAAGTTGACATGTGATTTGTTGACTTGTTTTTTTTTATAAAGAAATTCTTTTATTATGCTCACGAGAGTTAGACTTATAAAGCATGTTTAAATAATTTATTTATTCATTTAATTTTTTGTTCACGGCTTGTCTTTCTATTTTTATTTTTAACGTCTCGCCCCGGCTTCGCACTGCTGTATTATGCATGCATTATACATATATAAACCTTCCTCTTGAATCACTCTATCTATTAAAAAAACTACATCAAAATCCGTTGCGTAGTTTTTAAGATCTAAGCATACAAAGATAAAAAAGTTGTTTCTTTTATTTATCATGTTTGTGTCTTTTTCTGCTAAATAACTATGTTTGTCTTGTGTTTGGTCTTAAATAAACCATTATAATCTATTTAATTCATTTTTTATTTATGTAAAGTGTTAAGCATTGCCACCCAGAGCGTGGTAACGCACCCAGCCTTTTGGGAACACGTCCTAGGGACGGAAGACGGCCTTTTCATTTTTATTAAGTAGGTAGGGTATTTAATTAATTTAGGTTAATATTTAATTGTAATGAAGATTTTCGATCGTCTTTTGTTTTCGTTTAGATCGTTTTTGTTTTATTTGAAACCTAGGAAGTGATTGTACTGTAGACAGTGTGCTGTAGGTACCACATACTTTTTAATATACAGGATGTAGGTACACAACAATGGGACTACGAGAAATAGTTCTACCTTGTGGTCCCATTAATGGGACAAAATCCTGGGACCACGAGAAAACAGCAGAATATATTTGTATTCCTTTGGTACTAAAACGAACAAATAAATCTATAGTAAAGTTAGCGTTTTAAACTTACTTATTACTTACTTTGTGTGCGTTTGTGTCAATGAGACTTGATCGTTGTTATTGAGAACACCAGGCGGCATTGCTCAACACGTAAATGAAGGTCGATTCACAGATTTAAGACATGGGAGCGAGAAATATTAATGTGTGTAGTTATGTTAATTCATATATGAGTAGGTACTTATAGTGCAGATAATTTAAGACATACCTACTAAAAAATGTAGTTCCAGATTCCTAGATAGATATAGCAGACTCAGTTTGCTATAGGATCAAAAATTAGAAAGATGTTTAAGGCCAGTATAAAACGAAGCGTGTAACAAGGTTGTATAAGAGCAAATTTTTTGCCGTCCCTGTACAGGCAATAAAGAAGAAATTATAGTACATTGTTATCCTAGGTGTGAAAGTCACTAATTACCCGAGACGGAGTTTGGCGCCCGAGCGTAGCGAGGGCGCTAATAGTTCGAGGGACTTAATGAGTCTTTCACCCGAGGTAAACACTGTGCTTTTCATTACGAATAATACATAAAATTCTTTCTAACAACGAGAGTGAATGAGACTATGAGACTCCATACCACATGAGTAGGTACTCATGTGTCTATACTACCTGATCCTCTTACAAGGTTGGGACCAAAGAGGTTATATTATGTAGTGTTTTTTTAGGTTTCTGCTATTTGTATTCAATACTTAAATAAATACGGCGGTACTTACCGAATAATTTTTTATTAATGAGTTAATCCAACACTGGGAAATGACGCGAAGTCCGTAGATTTAACTTACAGTTTTTGTAACACGGTTTGTCTAGAAAATGTTATTTACACAAAATACACAATCATAAATGAAAAACCAGATTAAACTTAACACAAAAATATAATAAAATAACAAAAAATAGTACTAATTAAAACGTTTAAAATAATTTGGAAATGCTAGCATTTCCCACCAGTTTTTTTTTACTCAAGGTACGACACTGACGTCTGACCATACGGTCGCATAAAGCCACATCAGCAACATCGACAGGGCGCGGGCGGCGCGGCATTTAACATCTTTACATTTATTCGCTCGGGCGGGTCTTTACATTTATTTTATTAAATAAGATATCTTGAACTAAATATACCTACTTGAATTTGATTGCTGAGAAATAAGTTACTAAGTACTAAAATCTGGCAGTATGCATGAGCCGTGCCAAGCCATAATTATTATTCTTTGTTGTAAAAAAAAAAGCAAGGAGGTTGTGTTTTTGAAGTTCCTAATGCGTAATGATACTGATACTGGCTACATGCAGATTGCACAAGCCATGCGAAGCCATAATTTGACATGACAGCTGTCAGTGAAAGCAAAAATCCCTAGGGCTGGAAATTTTATTTTCAATACGCTTCTCAGGCACCTTCAGACCTACTTTCCGAGTATGAGTAATGAAAAATATTTATTGTTTATACCTGGAAGAACCCCCCGTTCATCGAGCAGTTCGAAACTTGAAAATTGAAAAAAACGTATAAACAAATCTTATACTTATTCCTCATTTTTAAGTCTTTATACGTTCTCAATGTCTTAGTAGTTAGAAGCTTCTAATCATAGGGAAATATGCTCGTTCTGACACGCCGCCCGCGCCGTCCGTACTAGCCCGCTACAGATTTCAAGACCAATTAAGAACGGCAAAGTACGACAAAAAATACCGGTCCGGTTCCATTCCTATAGCTCTGATATGCTTTTACCTAATTTTGTTTGTAAAAAAAAAAGCTCATAATTAGGTAGGTACCTACTACTTTTTAAGGTTTGCAAATATTTTCCGAGTAAACATTCCAATTTCTTCAAGCACAACCGGTCTTTGGTCTTCGTCAATCTTCGGCCATGTCTGTTCTGTATCATTATGGTCCTCGGTACTTAAAATGCTGCAACAAGTTATTTGAGATACTTAGTAAAAATCTCAAACTCAAGGAAAACTCATTATGCAAGATGAAAAATACATAATCTGTGAAAAATTCAATTGTCTAGCTAATATCTATCACGGTTCATGAGATAGCCTGGTGATAGACAGACGAACGGACAGTAAAGTCTTAGTTATAGAGTCCCGTTTTTACCGACTTCTAAAAAGGAGGAGGTTCTCGATTCGGTTGTATGTTTTTTTTACACCCTTTGGGTACGGAACACTAAAAACGAACAAACAAAACCTGATGATCCCTATTTGACATTTGAGCGGTAATTTCGAAACAATGCTTTAAATCAGAAACCTATTGGCAACCGAAGAACTTTCTTGAGAGATTCTTTAAAAACAATCCTTGTAGATTGTAGTTTAGAGGTTTTTTACAACTGGGAAGTTAATTTGAGTTTGTTCTGACTGTTTATCAAGAACAGAGGGAAGTATTTAAAAATGTGCTCATACCGGCAGCTTGTACAGTCAGCAAAGGACTGAGGGTAGCAGGTGCATATTTTAAAGAATGATTTTTTTTCAAACTGTTCAGTTACTGGTAATTATTCTGCTTGATATCACTAAAGCTTCCAAAAAATATTAAAACGTCATAAAAAAAACTTTATAATATGCACCTGCTACCCTCAGTCCTTTGCTGACTGTACTATTATAATATTCTGTGTCAGCAGCAACATTTTAGCGTCGAAATATATTCCAATTTTCTCTGTAGGAGTCGAACCAATTATTGTGGTTCGGTTCACCGCACCGGGCTGCCGACATGACAATCCGTCTTGCCGTTGCTTTACTACTGATTGACTCTTGTCACCATTCTTGTAGGAATTTTGATATTTTCAAACCATAACACAATTTCTTTTGGAGCCATCGAAAATGTGTTCAGGTCACTGGTTCAGGTGACTAGAGCTGACTGTTGCTTTGACCAGTTGCTCGGCATTGCCATCCAAAGAAGCAATGCAGCCTTTTTGGTATCCTAACCTATGGAAACTTTATTTTAGTCTTAAAATAATAAGGCTTAGATAAATATCAGCTCCGTAAATTCCTGGAATTTACGGAGCTGATATTTATTAATTAAATACAGTCGTAGAAATAGGAGCTAATAGGAGGTAGATTACTTATTTTGCCTTGGTGAAAAAGTTAAACCCAAATTAAGTCTCCTAAAGATTCTTACTGCTTTCACCCTAGACTAATATACGTCTTGGCCTTTTGCGTTTTGACGAATCTAAATACGCGATACGCCAAAAATGTATGTATTGCCCTTTCGCGTTTTTGGTTTTATGCGTCGATTGAATTTTCCAAAATTCTTTCTAAGAGGAGGCCTACGTCATAATACCTATCTGTGTGAAAGTTTAGCTCAATCCGTGCATTGATTTGAGCTATGCGTTGATATATCAGTCAGTCATTCAGCCTGCCTAGCATGACGACCAAAACACGATACGATAAAGCTATATCACGCGATATAACTACATCAACTCTCAAAATATGATACATAAAGCCGCCATGTTAAATTTTTATTATAAATTGCGACAAAAATTATGATAAAAATTCAACATGGCGGCTTTATCTATCATATTTTGAGAGTTGATGTAGTTATATCGCGTGATATAGCTTTATCGTATCGTGTTTTGGTCGTCATGCTAGGCTAGCAGGACTTTTAATTTTATATTTATAGACTAGCTTTTGCCCGCGACATTGTTCGCGTAGAAGTCGATAATAGACCAAGGAATCACGTTGTCCCCAAAGGGTTCCACTCCCTAAGGGGTTGAATTTTGGAAAATCCTTTCTTATCGGATGCCTACGTCATACAAAGAACACACCCTCCAAGTTTCAGGTCTCTACGATCAGCTGTTTTAGGCTGTGCGTTGATCCGTCAGTCAGTCATTCAGGACTTTGAATTTTTTAATTATAGATGGTAAGCTTTGACCCTTTCTAAACTCCTTGATGGTAAGTCATATTCACTATGTTCCTATTATTTCTCAGATCACGTTTCTAGTCCCGATAACCTAGAAAGGCATGGTGCATAAAGATGTCTTCTAAATAACTCCCGTCCCCTCAGAAGGCCTGAAGTCTGACGAATGTCCGAGTCAGAACACAAATCTCATTAAAACTGTAAATATAGGTAGGTATAGAAAGTGGGGTAGATACATTTGTCTTCTCTAGTAAGCGATTTATGATAGTAGATTATATCTTTCTTTATTGGTACTGACCGCATAATATTATATGTTTTCATTGACGCTCTCTTATTTTCTATCTTTTTAGATTTAGAATTTTTTGTATTAGGTCTAAGAATCGAACAATATCAATTTTTAAAAAGTTTTGCCGAAAACAGCTAGTAGATTAATAAAATTCTTGTGTCGCAGTGTTAGTTGTCAAACTCCATTAAACCACTCCACTTCGGCTCAACCGATTTGAATGTTTTTTTTGTGTAAGTACATTAGTTAGGTCTTAGAATCGAACATCTATTTTTTATGGCAAAACAAAGTTGGCCGAAACAGCTAGTCTAAGTTTATATTTATCGAATCTTGTAGGTAAAAGATTCATATACTTCTTTTTTTTTCTCTTTCTCTTGAAAATTCAGAGATTTCCTTTGAAATCGAATTCCCAGCTTCGCACGGCTATATTATGCATGTATTATACATATAAACCTTCCTCTTGAATCACTCTATCTATTTAAAAAAACCGCATCAAAATCCGTTGCATAGTTTTAAAGATCTAAGCATACAGAGAAAGCGACTTTGTTATATACTATCACTACATAGTATAAAACAAATTCGCTTTATCTGTCCCTATATCCCTTTGTATGCTTAGATCTTTAAAACTACGCAACGGATGGGGCGGGTCGCTAGTTATACTATGTAGTAAAGTGATGTAAGATAATAGTACATTGCGATACAAGTGTGGAAAGTTGATCATTCCATAGAGGCGGTTTATGACGCGCGAGCGGAACGCGAGCGTGGCAAAAGCCGAGATGGAATGATCAATTCACACGTGTATCGTACGACGTTTTTTATCACAGTTGCGAATAAAAAAAAAGACTTGTTAAAATTTTAATAATAAAAAGTTTTAAAGAATTTTAGGTTATGTTTACTATTTTTTGTTAATTACACTCCCGAAAGGCTAGGCAAAAGACTTTTAACCTATACAGCGTCTGACATACAATATTTTTTTAGGGTTTTTTTCATTTGTTTTTGCGTCGGCGGTTAAAAACAGAATATATTAGTTCCGGGTTTCATTAAAAACAGAATATATAAAAAAAATATATTTATGTACCTAAAGAAAAAACAAAATAAAAACAAAACTCAATTTTTAATTATTTTCAAAGACGTCATTACGTAATATTATCGTTCGCAGACTTTAGAGACAACCTTTTGAAAAGAAGAAAAAAGGTACCAACAAAGAGTTTTAAGCCAGCAAGGCTTAAAAACTCTTTGGATGGTACCTTTTTCTATACCGTAAACGCGGGTTACTTTAGCTACTTTTTTCTATAATTTTTAGAAATCATTTTGTAGTATGTTTCTCCAGAGACTTTTTACTAACATAATGCTTTTATTTGTTGGACAAGGATGATGTCTAACCATTTATAATATTTTTTCTCTCAAAAGTAGGCTTACACACATTTTTTTTCTTTTGTAAAGTTTGAGCCAAAGTTGTTCTTTGAGGAAGGTTACTTTGGCTTTGAAAATTTCATGGCCAACAAACTGTACTTAAGCTTGTATTGAGCTAATGAAAGGCCTACATAGGGATAGAAAATAAACCCACAAATAATAAGACGTAAAAAACTTTATTTTTTTAAACAAAACTTCAACTGAAACTTCAATTTTCTAAAGAACAACTCTTAAAATTTACTTAAATCTTTAAACAATCACTTATTGCAAATATTCGTCTTATTACCTATTTACTTTACCAGTCTTCAAAGGTACAACCATCCATCCACCTGCCTACCTTGCATTTGGCGGACCATTTACGGTCCAAGTGGACCATAGATGTTCTGATTTGTAGATAATATATGGTGGTATAGTCTCACCAGCGGGGTTACCACAAAACATCACACTGAAACTGGCTTTAGTGGCGTTGACTATGACCTCTGGATATTTTGTTCCTCTCCTACATATTATTGTCTTTTTGCCCGGGTCATCACAGAGGTTGGTCTCGTCATAATTGTAAATGTTTTTAGGTGGAACGTCTTCTAATTCTTTGACAACATTTTCAATGAACTCTGTTATAACTTCTTCTGAGATTTGCGCTCTTGCTTTTTTAATGTTATTTGCGATCCGTTTAGTTAGAATTTTATGTCACTGGAGAAAGGATCGCATCCAGTCTTTTCCAGGAATATTATTATTTTTGAATTGAGGCACATTTCTGCCCTGTGATATAAGATAGTCTCTAATGATCATTTTGAGATCAAAGTCAGTAAGTGGAAAACCATATTCGGATAAAGCAGTTATGTGGGCAACAAAAATCTGTTCTTCTGCGTCAGAAAATATTGTAGGTCGACCTGGCTTATTTGTAAATTTTCCTTTTAATTTATTTTTAATAGTGCTCCAGGGAATTTTATATGTTTCTGCAGCTGCCCTCTGTGTCATGGCTTTAGATCTCACCACGGTCAGACATTCTTCTAATTTTTCTTGGGTATAATCGACATAACGGCGACTACCCGGCTTACGGCGGTACTTCGACGACATTGGAATAGCTGAAAACAATAAAATTTTGTTGAAAATAGAACGATATTATATAATCGGGCAACTTTAGCTCAAGAGTCAAAGTTACCCGAAAGGACGAGGTAATGTAACCCCACACTTAATTTTCAGCATTTCAGTTTCAAAACTTACAATACAACAATGTAATTTAGACTAAAATACTCCTAAATATATTTCTGACCCTTACAAATACAATAGTAAAAGAAACTTACCTTAAACTCACAATTATTGAATAAAGTTTGCAACACAAATTACGCACACGATCACTAAGGTTTGGAAAAAGTTCAACTGACAATTCAAATAGCTTGATGAAGTCGCTCAACCAATGAGAAACAAGGTACTGCTGATGCCATCTAACTTTTCCAAGTCAAACTAAATAGTTATCTGTCATAGTTACAAAGAGGCGGGAATTTAAATCTTTTTTTCGTTTTGAGCTAAAGTAACCTTCTAGAGCTAAAGTAACCCGCGTTTACGGTACATCAAAACAGTATAACCCAGATAAAGGAGATCATTCATGTTTCTAACAAAAAATACCCACAAAAAAAAATGCCGGCCAGTAATAAAAATTATTTGTATCTTGTAGAGAATAACATTTTAAACAATGTTTACTAAGGCAACAAAGAGCTACGATCAAAAATCGTTGAGTTATTTTACATTGAAAACCCAAAAAATGCATTTTATAGGGATCCGTTTGACCACTTTTAAGATCCCACTATAACTTCTGAAAGGGTTATTGGATATACCTATGTATATAAATATAATAAAAACAGACAAAACTTATCCATTTACTACTTATTTTTATATATTTCCTGTAGTAATATCTTAGAAGTGGTCAAACGGATCTCTACAAAATGCATTTTTTGGGTTTTCAATGTAAAATAACTCAACGATGGTTCATCGTAGCTCTTTGTTGCCTTATTAAACATTATTTAAAATGTTATTCTCTACAAGATAGAAACATTTTTTTTTTGTGGCCGGCACGTTAATTTTTGGGTACGATTTGAACGATGTCCTTAAGAATGTTTCATCTACTATATGTCATTAGCAGTAAGATACGTATTTGACATATCGGGATGACGTATTATTTTCCAACACTAGTTGGATTTTTTTTTATCGCACGCGTGTATTACGTTGCATTATGAGCCTAAAAGCGGTTTAATAAGATCCACTTTATGAGCAACTGTGATAAAAAATATATTTCTTTTAGTTTGTTTTTTTACGTTTACCTTCTGAGCCTAAAGTTGTTTAGAATTTCTGCGTCACAGGTAATTGATTCACGACGTTTCTTCGAACTCAAACTACCCATAAGTTTATTTTAATCCTTCAGTCTATAAATATAAGTAGGTACCTATAGGTCGATACCTACAGTTATGATACTTTTTAGGGTTCCGTACTCAAAGGGTAAAAAGGGACCTTATTACTAAGACTCCGCTGTCTGTTTGTCTGTCACCATACTGTATCATAAACCGTGCTGATAGCTACAGAGATTATGTACTTATTTCTGTTGCCGCTGTTACAATACTAAAAACATAAGAAAAAAATTAAGTGGGGTTCCGCATACAACATGGTACCTACGGAACCCTTTGTGCGCGAGTCCGACTCGCACTTGACCGGTTTTTTCTGTTTATAATCTCAAATCGGCATAACAGCCTCTTACGTCAGTGACAAATTGTAGAGTCACGCTCAAATGGCCATAATATCAACTGTTCAATATTTTAATAATATCGATTTTATGAGACGTATTTTAGATAAATGTGATTTATTGTAACACCTTTCTAATCAAACAATTAATTTTTATTTCTGGCTTCTTATCACATACAATGTCGTTATCAAAAAGCTTAATAGGTACTTAAGTGTTTACGTCAAGCCGTATAACGAAAGTGATGATAACGAATTTAGCCGTCGTCGTTCGTCGCTAATTCGTTATCAGTCGTAATTTCTACATTTCTAACACGATTTATTAAATAAGAAAATTATCTCTACATGGTATTTTAGAGAGTTAAAATGCTACGGTTAAAGCGGGAGTTCAAATCACACCGAAGGCATTGGATTTTTAAAAAGGGTTTTCAATTTTTTAATAATTTTGATGCTTAGGTCGTCGAGGGATGGTCGAGGGACGGCAGTGAAGGTAGGAAGACGCTACTTGAACAAAACCTTTTTCGACCAGTCCTCCTTTTGTGGTTGCAACGACCTACGTATCGGAACACGGACAAGTCCGCTTGGCGATACGACTCAGGCCGTGGTAACGCCGCGGTCAAAGCCTCTCCCATCAGGAAATTTTCCATTCGGGCAACACACGACTTTTCAGATATTATTTTTAATCTCTGTGTATTTTCTTTTTTTTGTATAATTTATATTTAGCTGTCTCTTATTATTTCACTAGCTGCGCAACACGGTTTCACCCGGGTAACTGCCGATCCCGTGGGAATCAAAATAAAAAGTAGCCTTATAGCCTTCCTCGATAAATGGACTATCTAACACAAAAATATTTTTTTAATTCGAACCAATAGTGTTCCTGAGATTAGTGCGTTCAACCAAACTAACAATTTCTTCAGCTTTATAATATTAGTATAGTATAGATGTGAATGTATGTCGTGTGTTTGTACAAATAAATTCTTTTCTATTTTTAAATTGATCCCTCAGTACCACCCGGGGCTGATGTGTGGGACATTTTGGACCATACTAAAAAAACTGGTTGCCTGTAAAGTCGGTATACGGGCGAAAGTTTTACGTGACAACAACTGTGCTCGAGTGGAAGGGACGCGTGCCTTTCACTTTTTATGTCTGTCTCTCTCGCTCTTAGGCGGGCTAACCATGCCCGAGTGGAAGGGACGCGTGCCTCTCACTCGCTCTCATTGTGAGCGCATAACGTCAGCGGAGCGTAACGCAGTTTCTTGAAGTGTCACCCGGCAAACCAATTTATAAAACGTTGTCACGTCAAAATATGAATGAAAGAATACAATAAATAAGAAAGCGTTAGTAAACCTACATATTAAATTCCGTTATTTTAAAATGAAAACGTAGCCAATATGGTAATGGTTTTCCTTAACGATACGTGATTGCAATAAACAATGCGGAATCAACGTCATAGTAGAATAGAAACGTATTGGGAATTCCCTCTTCGACCGTGTGAAATTGATTTACTCCCGGACCCCAGTTCTGTAGCTAACATAGCTCTGTGAGAACAAAAACCGGCCAAGTGCGAGTCGGATTAGCGCACAAAGGGTTCCGTATCATGTTGTATGGAGCCCAATCTTAATTTCTTCTTCTGTTTTCATTTGTTTTTATTACGGTGGCAGAATTTCAACTGTCTAGCTATTAGGGCGCGTTCAGATGACACGCGTTGGCCACGCGCATCACACGCGTTGACCACGCGTTGAACACGCGTTGAAATTTGTTCTATACATAATTTGAGTCTTATGACACATCAATAGATCTTAAATTGCATTTATGCAAGCGGGCGCGGGGCATGCGCGGGGCGTGCGCGGGGCGTGCGCGGGGCGTGCGCGGGGCGTGCGCGGGGCGTGCGCGGGGCGGGCGCGTGGCGTGAGCGGGTGACTTGGATAAATGCAATTTAAGATCTATTGATGTGTCATAAGACTCAAATTATGTATAGAACAAATTTCAACGCGTGTTCAACGCGTGGTCAACGCGTGGTCAACGCGTGTGATGCGCGTGGTGGGCGCGTGGTCAACGCGTGTCATCTGAACACGCCCTTACGGTTCATGAGATATATATAGCCTGGTGACAGACAGACCGTCGGACAGTGAAGTCTTAAAACATGAGTATTCTTTACTCATGTGTTTTTAGTACCTACATAATAGGGTCCCGTTTTTACCTTTTGAGTACGGAACCCTAAAAAAGAACCAAATGAAAAAAAATTGGTTCGAATTATTTTCATAAATGTAGAAAAAACGTTCTTAGAATAGAGAACAATATTTTCTTGGTTTCTGTACCTATATCTAATTTTAAAATGATTTACAAAATGTTGTTCCGAAGTTGTTCGATTCTCAGACCTAACGAATATACACAAAAAAAAATCATACAAATCGGTTCAGCCGTTTATGTGTTGTTTGGCAACTAACACCGCTACACGAGAATCACTACATAGTATAAAACAAAGTCGCTTTTTCTGTCCCTATGTAATTATAATCCCTATGTATGCTTAAATCTTCAAAATTTTGATGCGGTTTTTTTAATAGATAGGGTGATTATAGAGGAAGGTTTATATGTATAGTACATGCATAACATAGCCGTGCGAAGCCGGGGCGGGTCGCTAGTTTTATATATAGGGATGAATGATGGAGCCAGACATAATTATAATTACCTGTTTAAAATACAGGTAAAAATACCCGATAAAAAAACTGGTTGCCTGTAAAGTCGGTATACGGGCGAAAGTTTTACGTGACAACAACTGTGCTCGAGTGGAAGGGACGCGTGCCTTTCACTTTTTATGTCTGTCTCTCTCGCTCTTAGGCGGGCTAACCATGCCCGCGTGCCTCTCACTCGCTCTCATTGTGAGCGCATAACGTCAGCGGAGCGTAACGCAGTTTCTTGAAGTGTCACCCGGCAATTCGGTTGGCATGTTATTTTCGACGTTGTCACGTCAAAAATAACATGATTTTATGTTTATTTAATAGCTATTTGGTGCGTCCTCAAAATCTTAAAGAAATATCTCTCAATTTCAAAACAATACTGCATTATCATCACTGTATCAGTCAAACAATTACACTTTATTTCATACAACAAAATAAACAACAATTGATATTTATTAGCGTGGAAAATAACCGTAACATATATGTATAATTTATTGATTGAATCACAACAAATATGAATAAAATACTAACGAAAACAATGAAGAGCATATAAAAATTGTATTGAGTATTTTACTAATTAAATGTACATATAAGTACTTACATTTTGAGTACGTATATTTTGCTTTCAAGGCTTTATGATAAGCGTAACAAAATATAATTTGTTATGAAAGAGAGCAGTATAATAGCCGTCGATAATAATGTAAATATTTTAAAAATGTAAATAGTTATTTAAGGCTTAATTTATTAATATTATAAAACAAAATTGTGTTAGTTACACCACTTATAACTCGAGAATAGCTGGACCGATTGTGTTGAAACTTAGTGCTTAGCTAAAGTCCTTAGAATATAATAAAGGGGATAATTTTTTGTTAAGCTAATTGCATAGCTTTTATCGCGGGCTTTGGGCGCGGCGACCGAATCAAGAAATTCCGTAACGAAAATAAAACCTAACACCCCCCACTCCGCCTACCATGTAGCTCGGCCGAGCGTGTATGTATATGGTACGACTGTACGAAGTAGGTACGATGCAATAGCTTTTTTTTTTGTAACAAATAGGCACTAAAACTACTGGACCGATTTTGATGAAACTTGTCCTCTACCTATGTTATACTATAGCTTTGCCACACGGTTTCACCCGCATAAGTCCCGATCCCGTGCAAATATCGGGATAAAAGTAACCTATTGTTAATCCAGTTCTCTAGCTATCTGCATACTGAGTTTCATGCAATCAGTTAGTTTTTGGGTGAAGGAGTAACAAATACACACACTTTCACATTAATAATATTAGAAGGGATAGGATAGGATTCCCAAGGGATCGGGACTTACTCGGGAAAAACCGCCGGGTCTATGATAAAATGAAAAAATTAACATTTGAACTTAGCCTTTTTGGGTGGATTAAGAGAGGACTACTATCATAAAGTGAATTAATGAATTAGAATAAATTTATAAACTCACTGGCGACCCGCCCCGGCTTCGCACGGCTATATTATGCATGTATTATACATAATATAAACCTTCCTCTTGCATCACTCTATCTATTAAAAAAACCGCATCAAAATCCGTTGCGTAGTTTTTAAGATCTAAGCATACTAAGGGACATAGGGATATAGGGACGGCGAAAAATGACTTTATTTTATAATATGTAGTGATACGCGATATACCTACGCCAAAAATATACATCTTGGCCTTTTGCATTTTCGGTATAATTTACTCACATGGTCATTTATGAATTGACGAATTAAATACGCGTATGGCGTTTTGCGTTTAGGTAATATTTACTGTACTCTACTTAATAAAATCTTAATGGCAAGGTGAATTTAAACGTCATATTTAGCAATATCAATTTAAAAACTAATATCTCACGGGAACAATAGGCAATTAGATAAAACATGAAATCTATTTGCACCGTGAGAAGGAATCTTACTCTAGGCATGACAGATAGACAGATGATAATATAGCTGGAGGGTACTTGTACTTGATGTTATTTTCCACAATAAGACCCTATTTAATTGGGTCATTTTTGAATGAGGATGGAGTAGGCTTGCCCAGCACCTACTACCATCAGCTGAGCTTAGTCGACCATGACCAGAGTAGAGAACTTGTCAATACTTCTGGAGCCAACTAAGTCGCGGGTTTCATCATGTTTTCCTTCACCGTAAGAGCAATGACAATTGGCGCAAATAAATTTTTCTTAAGAAAAAATCATCTGGGATTTGAACCCACGACCTTAAGGCGGTCTTCACAAAGCCAACTTAAATTTCGTTGACAGAATTCCATCTTTTTCCTTCCAAGTCAATCTATTTATTAGCTAATGGCGTAATAACTTAAGACAAAAGGTCCCCTTAGTAAGGACTAAATAAATTAACTGACTTGGTATTACATGGATCTCACAACTTTTTACGGTAGAAGAACTGAGTTGTGAGACTTTTTTTTTACAAGGATGTTTTTGATGGGATAAGATTTTCCTCTACCAAAAATCTCAGAGGAAAGGGTGCCGGGGGCTCTTTCCATACAAACTATTACAAATGTAGTCGACTGTTTTCTCCCTGGATAATGACACTAGAGCAAATATTTTTGGTGCATAAAATTTATAACTGCCATGACCATACCCCTATTTATTTTATTTTTTTAATCTTAATTTCTATGATAGATGATAGAGATCTATTAGAAAATGAAAAAAAAAAAACAAAACATAGGGCATAGTCAAAGTCATAGTCAATAGGCATAGACAAATATTTTTGTGCCATATAACCTATAACTGCCATAGTTAAGGTTTTATGGCACAAAAATATTTGTGCTAGTGTCATTATCCAGGGAGGAAACCGTCGACTACGTTTGTATGGAGAGTGCGCAGGTACCCTTCATAAACCGTTGTTGCCTGCGCCGAACCAGAGCCTGGGGAATTCGGAGGTTATGCTTCTTGAAACGCTGTAATTTAAATCTCTATTCGCCCTCGGATGTTTTACTAATCAAATAAGACCATTTTTCTACCTACAACGTGACCGTTATCATAATATTAAAAGAATTATATTCATATCTTTACAGCGTCAGATAAAGTTCGAGGTGAGATCTAGAGATTAACGACGTTTAACGCTTAACGACCGCTTATCTTAGCGGCCGTTAGATACTAGCTGTTCGCT
This sequence comes from Idaea aversata, assembly GCA_907269075.1. Taxonomy (NCBI): domain Eukaryota; kingdom Metazoa; phylum Arthropoda; class Insecta; order Lepidoptera; family Geometridae; genus Idaea; species Idaea aversata. The sequence goes on from OU026100.1 coordinate 8,026,122, forward strand.
ATTTATCATTATATAAAGGCGTGATATCTAATCTACTTAGATGGGTGTTTTTTGATATCGCAAATGTGTGCGTATTTTTGGCTCAAATAAGTTATTTGCTCACTAGTATTGTCCCTCAGTTTCGCCTGCGTAAGTTGTTATCCCATGGTAATATCGAAATAAAATCTAAAAATTAAATATTCATCCAGGTCTCCAGCTATCTACATTTTAAGTTTATTCTCAATAGTCCCAGTAGTTTTTGCGTGATATACTAACACATAAACTTTCGCATTTATAATATTAATAAAGCAGGATTTACTTACTAGCAATGTCCCGCGGTTTCACCAGCGTAAGTTATAATTCCGTGGGAACATCGGAATAAAAAATATCCCTTGCTACTTCTAAAAAAATAATGTATCATCACACCAAGTTTCATCAAAATCGCATTAGTAGCTATTAACAAAAAATAATAATATATAATGTAGTCGAATTATATGCATCTATTTATTTATTTATGTAGGTAGGTCTCGGCCAAAATAGAAACTACGCAGTAAAACCACTTCCGACGTAGAAATATCTACTCAACATTCGTATAACGACTCATTATCAATTCCGTTATAACGAAAACAACGACGTTCGAGGCCAACGGGTAACGATTATTTCGTTGTCTGTCGAACAAGTTTTTAATTGCCTACATTCCGCCTTTAAAAAACGTGTAAAATTATGTTGTAGGAAATATAAGATGTAATAAAAACCAAGTGCGAGTCGGTCTCTCGTACGAAAGGTTCTGTACTATTATTCCGTTTTTAGTACTTACTTGTTGTTATAGCGGCAACAGAAATACATCTATAATTGTTCTATATTGACGACCCAGTTGGCACAATGGTCACCATACCGGACTGCCAAACACAGGGTTGCGGGTTCGATTCCCGCCTCAGACAAGTATTTATGCTTAGATATTTGTCTGTGGTCTGGTTGTTTCTATGTATTATAAGTATATATTTACAAAAGAAAAGTATATAAGTAGTATATCCGTTCTCTAGCACCCATAACACAAGTCCAGTTACTTAGTTTGGGGCTAGATGGCGATGTGTTGAATGTCCTGCAATATTTATTTATTTATTTATCTATAAATATAAAATGCTTTGTCCTGAATGACTGACTGACGGATCAACGCACATCCTAAACCACTGATCGTAGAGACCTGAAACTTGGAGGGTATATTCTTTGTATGACATAGGCATCCGATAAGAAAGGATTTTCCTAAATTCTACCTCTTAGGGCGTGAAAAAGGGTAAAGTTTCTATGGGACAACTTGATTCCTTGGTTCAATCTTAATTATACTTAAATGCGGACGAAGTCGCGGGCATAAGCTAGTCATCTGTGAAAATTTAAACTGTCTAGCTATCACGGTTCATGAAATACAGCTTGGTGACAGACAGACAGACTGACAGTGGAGTCTTAGTAAAAGAGTCTCGTTTTTACCCTTTGAATACGGAACCCTAACAATGTAATGTTTAGTGGTTGGAACGTATGTACGAATTGAGAACCTCCTCCTTTTTTGAAGTCGGTTAACAAAAAACACAGGCTTAGAGTGTTTTTAGGACTCAATTTTATTCATGAAAAATCAGTTTAAATAATAATAAAATTCATTCATTTCGGACTATAAACAATTCATAGGTACTTACATAATGTTTTTAGAAGTTTTAAAATTGAAATAAAATTATTAAAAATTAATTTGGTAAAAACAAAATTAATTAGTTCGGTAGTTAAAATAAAAAGAAAAACATTTGAGAATCGGAAAACAGTATAAAATAACACTTGAGTTTATGAAAAACCGTTAAAAATCAGAAATCATTTGAGAAAAACTGTTTAATTGGAGAAAACAGTTATGAAAAAAGAAAAAATCTTGTGCATTTGTAAATAGGCTTAATATTTCCACGATGAAAAAAAATTCCACGATATTTTTATCTAATATCCAAGTATGTAGGTATCTACAATTTTCTACAACAATGTTGGATATTGATTGACATGTCCTGTCCTGTACCTATCAGTTGTTGAAATTTTCTGTAAAACCGGTGACACATACATAGGTATATAGAAATCGATATAAGTATCTAGGTGTTATTATCAAAATTGCATAACCACCGCCACCAAGTTAAATCTGAATAATGTCTTTAAACAAAGAGATCAATAAATACTAGCTTTTGCCCGCGATTTCGTCCGCGCGTAAAAGTCGCAAATGGACCAAGGAATCATGTTGTCCCCTACAAACTTTGCCCCCCTTTATTACCCCCCGAGGGCTAAATCCTTCTTATCGGATGCCTTCGTCATACAAAAAACACAAACAAGTTTCAGGTCTCTACGATCAGCGGTTTAGGCTGTGCGTTGTGATCCTTCAGTCAGTCAGAACAAAGGATTTTATACGTATATATAAGTCAAAATAAATAAATATTGCAGGACAATGCACACAGCGCCATCTAACCCCAACCCAAGGTAAGCAACTAGGATTGTGTTATGAAAAGGCCATCTTTAACCTGTTGGAGGTCCTGAGCAATGAGCATATTAGGACAATGGGCCCCTATCTTTGACGGAACACTATTACCAGGAAATAGGGTCGATCACGGGGCCTTGGGCGGGCACTTGCCCAGACTGCCCAGTGGGAAAGAGGTGTCTGGTGTAGTCTTCTTCTCGTATAGTGGTGTGGCTCACCTATTGTTAGAGTTTTCAGATCGCCTTTAGGCCTCTAACTTGACCTAACGACTGCTACTAGAGATAGCAACCGGAACCAACGGCTTAAGGTGAAAGGGTACCTGCGCTCTCTCCATATAAACGTAGTCAACAGTTTCCTCCGTGGATAATGACACTAGCACAAATATTTTTGTGCCATAAAACCTATAACTGCCATGACTATGCCCCTATGTTTTGGGTTTTTTCATTTTTTAATTATCACAGAAATAAAAATTTGATAAAATTATAAAAACTAAAAATAGAGGCTTGGACAATGGACATGGCAGTTATAAGTTTTATGCGCCAAAAATATTTGCTCTAATGTCATTATCGAGGGAGAAAACAGTCGACTACGTTTGTAATAGTTTGTATGGAAATAGCCCCGGTCGGTACCCTTTTCTCCTTCCAAAGCACAGAGGGGCTTACGAAAACACGTTATGGTAGTTAGACAACTTATATACTTTTATTTCTAAATATATACGTCATAGCATCGCCTCGCGGTTTTACCCGCGTAACTCCCGATCCCGTGGAAATATCGGAATAAAAAGTACCCTATGACAATCCCAATAAATCAATGTATCGTCAAACCAAGTTTCATCAAAATCGGTCCAGTAGTTTCGGAGCCTAATCAATTCAAACAAATAAACTAAGAATCAAACCTTTCCTCTTTATAATATTAGTATAAAATCTACTGATATTAAGAAGCTGAAGAATTTGTTTGTTTGAACGCGCTAATCTCAGGAACTACTGGTTCGAATTGATTTTTTTTTGTGTTATATAGGTATACAGAAACACACAGAGCAGTGTATCAATGCTCTGGAAATACCGATTATACCACTGGTCCATACTTGGACTTAATGACGGCGCGGCGGTTAAGGCAATTTTGACCCCTCACTTTTTAAGGCTTTTTTAATTTGCTTTTTCGATTAGAAATTTGATTCTATATAAGGACAAAGACAAGGAAGACCTAGTAGAGTATTTATAACATATAAATAGTGAATTATTTATAAATGTAAAAATACCTACTTCCTTATATTTCGTTAATGTAACGAACTGGTTGATCGTTAAACGACAAAAACTTGTAATTTATATTATTCCGTCGGTTTTCGCGCAATATACCGTTTACACACGCCAGCTTTACTTGTTGAATGAGGGGCTAGGGCACGATACACTTTAAATGCAGAGCAATACCGTGATGAGGTTTTGTACTATATGGTGATACCCCACCAATCGCAGCTTGACCAAGATTTCATGTTAATGCAAAATAATGGACGTATTCACACCGTAAGGCTGGTTGTTAACGAGTTCAGCGAAATTAGTTTTCATTCTAAATTTGCATTTTTTTACTATGACATGCATATAATTAAATCACAGCATTAATAAGAGTATACAATTCCTCTTCTATCGACATACGACACTCAAAACAAAAAACCCAACAAAAAGACACAAATTTTCCCCAAAAAATACTATTTTACCCGTGTTCCCTAGACTTTGTTGATGTGTGTATATCAGGAAAAATGTAGCGTAATCTACCAACATTTGCCCCTTAGACAAAATTAATTTCTATTATCGATATCGCCAATCGACAGACTTTTTTTATATTTTTCGTATGAACATAGGCCAACGAAAAGACACGTGGTTTAGCGTTAGAGAAAAAAAATTGGTAAACATGTTTAATTTTATGCCAAATACATAACAGTGCTTACAAAAAATCTTTCGATTGGCGATATTGCTAATGGAGAGTAATTTTGTCTAAGAGGGCTGAGGTAGCAATCTTAGTACAAATAGAGTGTCATCGCAATCAATGCAGTAGTTTTTATGTGAAAGAGGAACAATCATACACATAAACTTTCACATTCATATTATGAGTAATGGAGCTTGGGATTTATTTTCATGCTCGCAACTCGTCCTACGTGAACCGTAGTTAGGTATGTAGGACGAGTTCAAGGTTCACTCAAAGTCAGTCATATCCACAGGGTTATTGGTAATTATACCAGCAAGCCGTTGAGGGCTACTTATGTGCACCTAAACAAACAACTTTTGTTCTATGACTTTTGGAAATTCGAACATTTTTTTGAAAATTTTGGTCGGCTGAACTGCTTAATTGCTAGTATAATCACTACATAGTATAAAACAAAGACGGTTTTTCTGTCCCTATGTCCCTATATCCCTTTGTATGCTTAAATCTTTAAAACTACGCAACGGATTTTGATGCGGTTTTTTTTAATAGATAGAGTGATTCAAGGGGAAGGTTTATATGTATAATACATGCATAACATAGCCGTGCGAAGCCGGGACGGGTCGCTAGTTATCAATAATCTACCCTTTCATTTATGTACATGACCCATCTAAAACGATTTTTGCCTTTGTAGCACAATGTCCGCATAATACTCGTATCTAACTGAACACCTACAAAGTAATCAGACTTCAAGAATGATAGATAAAATATAAATAAAGTACCTACTCGGCTTAATTTATGTACATAGATAAATAATTCATATAATATTGTGTACATATTAGCAAACATAACGGCCGTTACAAATTGCGTCGTTAAACGGCCGTTATCAGACAAAAGCACGTAGGACTTAACGGCCAAAGTACCTTAGGTGCTTAAAATTCGATTAATTATTGAGATTAGATTTGCAATCAAGACTTTATAACGATTATAAGTCACAAAGTACTTAGTAATAAGACTGATCGATCAAATATTAATGGAGAATGTACAGTCGGCTGCATAATTGCAACCCCCGGATAGAGTTCGAAAATTACTATTAGTGGAATGTTTTCATTCTAATAATTTTTGTTTGATAAATTGATGAGTTAGAAGACTTTAAACTTCAACTAAAGCAGGTGCCTAGAATCTTGCTTGTGTTGAAAACATTCTTATAACAGCCGTTTTGGAGCTCTACGGTAGGTCTGCAATTATGGAGCCGACCGTACATGTTCTTAGGTTATTTGGGCCACTGGTAATAATCTCAGTATCCAGTCCACTACCATCCCATCACAACAGCCCAAGTAATAGTTTTCTCCTGTAGTTTACCAATAGTTCTATTTAAACCGGAGGTTGTCCTTGGCTGCATTTTGTAGTGCAGACAGGGATAATCGCCGGTTTGATGTCCACATCATACGTTTGCCATTAAACTTGTTATTGTCAAGGGCCTCTACGTGTTGGCTTCGGCCCCACGCATGCCTTCCAAAGGTCCGGGACTCTATAGTCCCGTGATATAGGACATATAACAAACAAATAATATATCTTTATTCAGGTAATTATAAACCCACACAGTACGACACAATCAAAACAATTAAATACTAGCTGCGCTCCGCGGCTTCACCCGCGTAACTTCCGATCCCGTGGGAATATCGGGATAAAAAGTAGCCTATAACCTTCCTCGATAAATGGACTATCCAACACTAAAAGAATTTTTCAATTCGAACCAGCAGTTCCTGAGATTAGCGCGTTCAAACAAACAAACAAACTCTTCAGCTTTATAATATTAGTATAGTTAATTAAATATAAATACTAAAACAATAATAAATCAATATTGCAAAACAAACGACAAAGCGGAATGTGACTAGTCTGTTTAGTTTTCCACTTCAGTCATTCCTGACGAAACTAAACGAAAATAGTCAAAAAATACTTACTGACGAAAGCGGAGTCTGACGGATGCGACCTAAATCCAATCCATTTTCAGACTGGGTTATCAAGGAAAATCTCTTTAGTTTGTTACTGTATTTCATAAGTAGGTACCTACATTTATATATTTTTGCATGGTTTTATTGAGTCTTATCTCGCAAAAATCTAGAGAAACAACGATTTTTACAATAATATGATAGCATGACAGAGTAATGGCAGACGTGCAAAATTAATTTTATTTTGACATCCAGGGTGAATAAATGAAAATGTTTTTTTTTTCAATTAATTTTTACGGAATTAGGGGGCTGTACTTAATTGAGTATAACAGTGGCCATTCAAAGGTGAAACTTTTCAAAGCATGATATTTCTACGCAAAGTGTTTTGAGACACTTTTTGCATTCCCAACGTACTCTAGAATGACATATAACGCAACGCAGTTGCTTTTCAAGTTTTTTAGGGAAATGCCCTATTCCGTCTTGAGGTAAACCCTGAACTGAAGAGGACGACGGTCGACTCTTTTTCGCTTCTTCTTGACGTAAATAGTACCTTGCAATACTACGTGCAAATAAGAGTTGGTCCATAGGATTATCTTGACTTATTACATGTAAGCGCCAGGCATTTGCAAGGGCTATATCCACCATGTACCTAGATGAATAAGACACACCACCATTTTTTACCACGAATTGCAATTCTGTAAAGCGAAATAGACTGATCCAGTTCATCTACTAATCCCATTCCTTTATTGTAATTTTGGAACACGTGTGGTATTTCAACGTATCAGTATTTTCTAGTTTCACTGGAGACCAACGCTTCACATATCCCTTAGGTTCAACTGTGTCATAGTTTGTCGCTATTGTGCATACACTATTGTACTTCCATCTAACTAAAATTATTTCTTCATTTTTGTCAAACCTGAAATCAAATGCATTTCAAAAATTTGACCGGGTTTGAGATCTTTGAACTGTTCTTTTACTGTATCTCGTCTCTCTTTTACTTCCAGGGTACTACGCCGTGTTGAAGAATATGTGGGAGAACATTTGCGCCAAACAGGGATTTGCTCGAATTGCTGGCGGCGAATTCGTTTTGCCGCTAAAGGTTCATCGGCACTGCTGTCATATCGCTAGATTCAACATTTGCATTGTTGACAAATACTTCAACACTTCCTGGAACATCCTGTGGCAATGAAACAGTAGTGATATCTTCATCACCACCTTCTTCGTCGTCAGTTACTACACTTGGGTCGGGCGGGAGGTATAATGGCCAGATCGTACTGAGCATCATCATCACTGTCGTCTAAAACAGCTATAAAGGCTTCTTCAAGGCTTCAAGGTAGTTCGTAGTTGACGGCTCATAGTTAGCAATCTGAAGAAAAAAAAGATTATTTGTTCCTACTAGTGGCCATTGTACTCAATTGAGTACAGAAGCAAATATCGCGAAATAATTTAGTCAAAAAAGCAATTATCCAGCTAAATTATAGCTTATATCATACAATACAATCTATTGTACGAATCCAATAACAAAGGATAGTTCCTTGTCTGGATAAAACTGATAAAAATAATAAAATATTGCACTTACCAGTAAGTTGCGATCACACAAAAACTTTGAACTATCCACAACAACGAAAAAAATTAAATAATGCAAATCTTTATTTGTATCGTAAAAATAGTTCTACCCCCTATAGAAATCGCAAGTTGCAATACAGTCAACTTAATTACCCATGTCATAAAAACTGTATCTGTACGGAGTACTCGATTTTTATGACATGGGTAATTAAGTTGACTGTATTTTAATTACCTACTTAATTTTTTTAACAGTGTATTTCATATATTCATTTAAAAATATCATCCAAATGTTACACTAAAAATTAAATAAATTTTTATTTATATTTATAAACTTGCTTCTGAGCATCTTCATTTATTTTTTATTATTAAAATAATTTTTGAGTCAAGGTTTTAAATAGATAATATACGCGCCTACCGAAGCCTTCAAAATCGACCTCTATTTAACACATATCGGTAATTTGTTTTATACTATGTAGTGATACCAATAAAAATTTTAATTATGCATAAACCGGAATTTATAGGAAAAATAACCGGATCGGCTTTATTTAGTTAGGAAATGGATACCTACTTACTAAAGACTTAAGAGGAAAGGGTACCGGGGGCTCTCTCCATACAAACTATTACAAACGTAGTTGACTGTTTTTGCTCCCTGGATATTGACACTAGCACAAATATTTATGTGCCTTAAACTTATAACTGCACATGACCATGTTATTTTTCGTTTTTTGAAGTTATACTTCTTTAGGCGCGTTATGAAAAAATGATGAGAGTGAAATTTTACAAAAGCGTCACACAAAAATTCTCACGGGAGAAGTTGTCCGTAAACCGCAAACCATGTTGAAGTTGTCCGCAAACCGCAAGATGACAGCTGTCATAAAACCAAATAGTTTAAGTAAGTACAAAGAGGTACTACTACTACATAATTATTTTAATGTAATTAATTATTTATATTTGTCGGACGAGTATTTTGTCGGACGAGTTTTTTGTCGGACGAGTTTTTTGCCGGACGAGTTTTTTGTCGGACGAGTTTTTTGTCGGACGAGTTTTTTGTCGGACGAGTTTTTTGCCGGACGAGTTTTTTGTCGGACGAGTTTTTTGTCGGACGAGTTTTTTGTCGGACGAGTTTTTTGTCGGACGAGTTTTTTGCCGGACGAGTTTTTTGTCGGACGAGTTTTTTGTCGGACGAGTTTTTTGTCGGACGAGTCTTTTGTCGGACGAGTTTTTTGTCGGACGAGTTTTTTGTCGGACGAGTTTTTTGTCGGACGAGTTTTTTGTCGGACGAGTTTTTTGTCGGACGAGTTTTTTGCCGGACGAGTTTTTTGTCGGACGAGTTTTTTGTCGGACGAGTTTTTTGTCGGACGAGTCTTTTGTCGGACGATTTTTTTTTTTTTTTTTTTTTTTTTTTTTTTGTTTTTTTTTTTTTTTTTATTTTTTTTTTTTTATTTTTTTTTTTTTAATAATGCCAAAGAAGTATAACTTCTCACGCGCGTACATAAGTACACGCACCCATTTTTTTTTTTAATTTTTAATCCTTATTTCTATGATAATTAGAAAATGAGAAAAAAAAAAAACAAAAAAATAGGGGCATAGTTTGGAGTTACGCGCGCGCTTCCACGAGCGACGGTTGTGCGTGTGTCACATATTTTCGAAAATTCGAAGATGACGAACCTAGTTAAGTGTGCACAGTGTAATCTCATAATAGATGAGCTGTTATCGTATGTTCAGAACAAAGTGTCTGTAATTGATGAAGACACCCTGGTTAAATTGTGTGTGTCATCGTTTACCAGTGAGGAAATAAAAACATCGAAAACACTCCTGTTTGAATCAATTCCAACCGACTTGCGTAACATTATAAGGAAAAGCAAAGGGAAGGAGCAACGAGACCTAGCTGATATTATTAATCTTTTTAAATCAGCTGATCCTGATAACATGCCAGTGTTTGTAGCGCGTAGGTTGGAGCGATTACCACCGATTACCTTCGATCACTTAGACTGCACGAAACTCCTTAAAGAACATTTAGTGATGAAAAATGCTACTGAAGATATAAAGGCAACCTGTGTCAACATAGATCAGCTAAATGAGCTTAGAACCGAGTTTCTGGATCAGCTAAATGAGCTTAGAACAGAGTTCCTACAATGCAGATATGACTCAATAGCGGTTCCTTCTTCGGCATTTAAAGTAAACAATAAAAGAGGTGCCTGGCTATTAGATAGTGGACCCGCGGGGCTATCTATGTGTAGTCTATCACAGGGCGAGATATCCCCGAAGAACATAATTATTTCGAATAAAACTACGCCGCCAATATATAGAAATATTTTAGGGGTAGATAATAAAAACTCTCACAGTGATTCATACGCGGACCAACGGTTACAATCAGCTGAGAGTGCATGCACCCGAGCGGTGAGTCACGAAACTAGTGAACCGAGTACTGGCGATGTGGTCCCGAACGACGACGACGCCCCCGCGCCCGCACCGTCGTCGCTGCCGCCCGCGCCGCCGGTCGTGGTGCGGAGTGCGACGGCTGAGGTGACGTCACAACACAAAGATATCTCGACTACAAGAGTGCGAGAAGCGATCTCAGGTGTCACGAGTAAGCAAAGGACGGAGCGAGAACACATTCAGATGTATAATAATGAACTCTCTACGAATGTAAACAATGGCTGGGAGATTGTTAAAAACCGCAAACAACGTTATAATTATCGCTATTCGGGAAAGTCGGGAGTATCAAGAGATATTAAATGCAATTTTAAAGCGGCAGATAGAAAAGTGTATATTTTCATTACGAATATTCACTGTGACACGACCGAATCTGATATTACTAAATACATTTACGATAAAACCAAAGAAAAGGTATGTTTGGAAAAAATAAATAGTCAGAAAAATCGAGAATATAATGCTTACAAGTTTATGGTAGCGGAATCTAAGTTATCATTATACCTTGACGAAAATATATGGCCTCAAGGAATAATTTTCAGGCGTTTTATGAGTTATAAGCCGCGAACTGTTAATCGATCTTTCGTGGATTCCGGTCTAAACAAACACAATAATGGATAAATATACCTATCAGTTCGCGAGTTTTAATTGCAAGAATGTAAAACGATCATTAGAATGCGTGAGAAAGCTGTGTGGTTCCTGTGATATCATCGCGTTGCAGGAGACTTGGCTGTTACCGGATGACATACCATATTTAGGTACAATTGATAACGGTTTCGGATACACGGGAACTTCAGCGGTGGACACATCCGCCGGCATACTACGCGGTCGACCGTATGGAGGGGTAGCGCTGCTGTGGCGTATGAGTGCTTTTCAACATGTACAAGTTATAAAGTGTAATAATACCCGAATTTGTGCCATAAAAATAACGACGAACGATCGTCCAGTGATTGTGATAAGTGTGTATATGCCTACCAACTCAGTCGAGAACCTGATTGATTTTACGGACTGTTTAAGTACTATAAGCGCTATTATAGATGACTACAGTATCGAATCGGTTTATATGCTAGGGGATTATAATGCGGATCTATCTGAACTTTTCTATAAAGAGTTGTCTAACTTTTGTAGAGAAAAATATTGGTATTGTGTTGATGTGGATATGTTGGGAGTAGACTCCGCAACGTACACGTTTGTTAGTGATGTTCATGGTACATGTAGCTGGTTGGATCATTGTGTGGTAACTGAGTCGGCAAAGCGGACTGTTACTCAAGTGTATGTTAAATATGACACGTTCTGGTCTGACCATTTTCCACTTATAATTCAATGTGATTTAAACATGTTAACACCTAAATGCTCACAGAAACAAATTAAAAATAATAATTGTGTAAAATGGGGTCAAAAAAATGTTGAACAGATTTTAGTATTTAAAAAAGAATGTCATGAGAGATTAAGACTTATTAATTTTCCTCCCGAATTTACAGATTGTGCCGATAGTTATTGTGAGAATCCCACCCACCAGTGTGTTCTTGACAGGTTATACTCTGATATAGTTTCCGCTCTTAGGGATGCTTCTGAGGTAAGTTATACAAACAATAAACCTAGGGGCCAGGGGGCGCGCGTCGCGGGGTGGAATAAATACATCAGGGAGGCACACCGTGAGGCTAGATTGAGGTTTACGGAGTGGGTATTTAGCGGTAAGCCTAGGTCTGGTTCTGTGTATGACGATATGTGTGAAAGTAGGAGGGTTTTCAAATCACGACTGAAGTGGTGCCAAAATCACCAAGAACAGATTAAAATTGATACCATAACTAAAAAACATCTAACCGGTGATTTTAAGGGTTTTTGGAAAAGTACGAGTAATCTAAGTATGAAGCCAGGACTTCCAGTAAATATAGATGGAGCCACTGATCACTCTGTCATTGCCAATATGTTTAGGGATCACTTCACTATTGAGTCACCGTTGGGTCCAGCATCGTGTATAGATCCGGACCAGATGCAGGAAAGTTCAGTGGGAGTGACGTTTAGTGCCAAACAAGTGATGAATACAATAAAGCAAATGACAAGCGGCAAATCTCCGGGCCATGACGATTTAAGCATCGAACATTTACAAAACGCGGGCCCTCATATATCTGGAGTACTGGCCATGTTTTATTCGTTGTGCATTAGTCATGCTTACCTTCCCTCAGACATGATGAAAACTATTGTCGTGCCGATTGTTAAGAATACAACTGCAGACCTGGGAACTAGGACTAACTATAGACCTATTTCCCTTGCAACAATAATAGCAAAAGTATTTGATGGATTGCTTAATGATCGGCTCGGTGATCACCTTAATCTGCATGACAATCAGTTTGGGTTTAGACCTAAATTATCAACAGAGAATGCGGTACTGGGTCTGAAACACACTGTTAGGTACTACACAGACCGAAATACCCCCGTGTATGCGTGCTTCCTGGACTTGTCTAAGGCCTTTGACCTAGTTACGTACGACCTACTTTGGAAAAAACTAGATGACATTAAAGTACCCAGAGAATTAATTAACATCTTTAAATACTGGTATACACACCAAGTAAACCACGTAAAATGGGCAGGGACAGTGTCGGAACCTTATCAGATGCAGTGTGGAGTAAGGCAGGGAGGGCTTAGTTCACCCGCTCTGTTTAACTTGTATAGGGACGCGCTTATCGTCGAGCTCAGCAGTCGGCATATAGGCTGTCACATTGATGACGTATGCGTCAATAACCTAAGCTATGCAGACGATATGGTGCTGCTGCGCGCGTCGGTATGTGGATTGAGGAGTCTTTTACAGATCTGTCAGGAATACGCTGGTCAACACGGCCTAAAATATAACGTGACAAAGAGTCAATTTATGGTTTTTGAGGCTGGAGGAGCCAGGTGTCCACAAAATATACCACCTGTTTACCTTTACGGCACTCCTCTAGAAAGAGTATTTAAATTCAAATACTTGGGGCACATGGTCACCTCTGACCTCAAAGATCATGATGATATGGAACGGGAGCGAAGAGCGCTGTCGAGAAGAGCAAACATGCTCGCCCGTAGATTCTCGCGGTGTTCAGATGCGGTAAAGATTACACTATTTCAGGCATACTGCACATCATTATACACATGCAGCCTATGGTGTAACTATACAAAACAAAACTACAGCGCTCTTCGCGTCCAGTTTAATAACGCTTTTAGAGCTGTTCTGGGGTTACCTAGATACTGTAGCGCTTCAGGAATGTTTCTGGCAGCGAATACTAGTTGTTTCAACGCAATACTAAGAAAAAAATCGGCCTCTCTAGTTAACAGGGTACGGAACAGCTCTAACGCAGTCATGATGATGATAGCTGATAGATGGGATTGTCCGTTTATGCGGCACTGCTGTGAAAGGCACAATCCAATTACACGTAGGCCACGTAGCTACGATTAGCAGTAATTTTATTGTGTCTTGTTTGTGTGTGGATTATGTTTTGTATTTTATAATGATTTGGATTGAAATGATATTTATAATTGACTTTTACTTTGATCTATTGTTTGACTTATCATAATATATTTTACTTATTGACTTTTTAATTTGCATATTTTATTTTTTTATTTTTATTTTGAAAATTATGATATTTTGATTTGTTTGTATTGATATCTTTTAACATTAATTATCTGTAAATGGGTGTAATTTGCCTGAATAAAGAGTTATTTTATTTATTATTTATAGTCTGGCAGTTATAGGTTTTATGGCCCAAAAATATTTGTGCTAGTGTCATTATCCAGGGAGGAAACAGTCAACTACGTTTGTATGGAGAGAGCGCAGGTACCCTTTCACCTTAGTTCTACTACCAAATCTTCTTAATTTTTTTAATATTTAAATAATTGTAATGCTCTTGTATATTTCACTGAACTCCTAAACGGCTGAACCGATTTTTATTATTTTTTTTGTATGTGGCGCCCTTTATGCTAATTCACAAACCATCGGAAGGCTACTGAAACAAATAAAACTGAAAAGACAAGAATAATTGGCTACATGTCAAAAGTCGCGAGAGTGAAAGAGCAACAAAACATTTTTAACCGACTTCAAAAAAAGGAGGAGGTTCTCAATTCGGTTGTATGTATTTTTAGGGTTCCGTAGCCAAATGGCAAAAAACGGAACCCTTATAGATTCGTCATGTCTATCTGTCTGCCGTATGTCACAGCCACCTTTTTTTATGGATGTTCGTGCATATCTTCTTTGTTTAAATTAAAATTAAATTAAATATTGCAGGACACTCCACACATCGCCATCTAGCCCCAAGTTAAGTAACTAGACTTGTGTTATGGGTACTAGACAACGGTTAAACTACTTACATTACTTTTCTTTTGTAAATATATACTTATAATACATAGAAACAACCAGGGGCTCTATTTTTGAATCGTTAGTGTGACATATCTTTGTCGTATACGCCTACAAGTCAAACCAATTTTCAGTATTTTTGAATCGTTCGTTGTCGAAATTTAAGATGACAATTTTTGTTCGTTTTACGCAGAAAATTGAAACCGGTAATTACCGATGAACATTCGAAAAAATACCAAAAGATATAAATATTTTTCAAAGATCGTTTCCCAATGTTTGACTGTGATTGTTTAACGTTTATTCTACCACTCGCCTGTCGGCGACGAGTGGTAGAGACCACTCGTTACGATCGAGCGATTCAAAAATAGCGAATTTCCAATGTCGAACGAATATCAGTAGAAATCGAGCGCTCGACGCGGGGCGAACGATTCAAAAATAGGGCTCCAGACCACATACAAATATCTAAGCATAAATACTTGCCTGAGGCGGGAATCGAACCCGCGACCCGGTGTTTAGCAGTCCGGTATGGTGACCATTGTGCCAACTGGGTTTATTTCGTTTCGGTTGCCTTGTGACGATTTGTGAATCAGGGGGCTGGATGGTTAGATTCTTAGATTCACAAATTGACCCGGTTTTCTATAGAATTGTAAATGATAAATCTATGTAATAAGTACCTACTAATAATACCTGAGTATGTAACGGATGGAATGTTATCTACAATTATCATGGCTATTTACCTGTTTACGCATTAAATAAAATTACCTACTTATTGTCGTTTATCTATGCTATCGTTTTATGCCTTAGGCTTATTTTATTTTTAATTTGTTTTTAATATGATTACATGTTAATTATGGTTACAGATAGGTGAGTATCTATCTACGTTCTAAGAAATTGAATGAAATGGTACCTACCAATTACTGCACCCAGCACCTTGTATGCAACGTCATGAAACCTTTTTTTTACACCTTACGGAGTAGAATCTATGAGTAGAATCAGATAATTCCTATTATTCTTTTGTATTAAAATTAGGGACATCATAAATAAATAGGTAAGTATTTAAAATGGATATGTACCTACATAAAAATAGGTACTTATCAGATGCGCGACGCGGCGGTAAACATTTTTTTACACGAAAAATCAACCATCTTTTTTTTATTTTCCCGCTTTTTTAATTTATTAATTGATCTGACTATAGGTCTTTTAAACCGGAAGTATATTTTTACCACAGATTCCAAATTCTTTTTACTGCCATCTGTTGTGGAGTAGCAGAAACAGAAACTATAGTATCTGCTACTGAAAATAGATGGCGCTGATTTCAAGTTATCCTTTCGAACGTCATTTCATACATTCTGATGATATTGATGACATTTTCATTCAATTCTGTTTTCATTCATAAAAATATCCATTTCTATCGTTTTTTTCTCAAAACGGTATACATTTTATTAACAGATTGAAATAAATTTGCCGTGCGCATGGCTATTTCCATCGAAGGTTAATGCGCATAGTCAAAGGATTGCGCATTTCGTTGCTCAGCTCATCGACCAGCCAGCCAGCCAGACCCGAGAACTCGAGAGGTCGAGATCAGGCAGACCGCTTCCACTGCAAAGCAAAAACCTATTTTATTATCACTGTGCTCTATCTTGGTGCTTAGTGCGTGTGCTCAGTGTAACAGGCTGTTTACTGTTATAGGTGCTAGAACAACTAATTTCCCAGGTGAGTAATTTTGTTTATTTTTACCGGTGATAGGATTTCTGGTGCGAATTGAACGCATACACTATTCTCCGCCCTTTTCTTACTGAGAATATCCACTAAATAAAGCTTACTATGCCCTATAATGTAAGACCTAGTTATGAAAAGCAATGATTAAGTGGATACAATGATAATTCTGAATTGATGATGTCATAGGTGGCTAACTCTCTCTAATTTCTCCATATCAAAACACCACCTATTTCCCACAGGCGAACCCGGACTCCTGGGAATTTCTATAAATCCTTAGTGTTCGCTTACAACTCAGGAACCCCTGTGACAAATGCCAATTTTTTTTAGATCCAGCAGTTTAGGCTGTGCATTGTCTTGCCAGTCTGAAAGTTGCTTTTTATAATGAAGATTGTAACACAAAAATTCTAGATCTAAGTAGACCAGAATCACCGTATACTTTCCTTTCTAAACTAAGTAGTACGAAATCTACCTTTAATTAAA
This sequence comes from Idaea aversata, assembly GCA_907269075.1. Classification (NCBI taxonomy): domain Eukaryota; kingdom Metazoa; phylum Arthropoda; class Insecta; order Lepidoptera; family Geometridae; genus Idaea; species Idaea aversata. Next base: position 8,042,983 of record OU026100.1, read on the forward strand.
AAGTGTTTTATTTATTAAGAAAAATGCCTACGTTTTAGGTTAAAATAGTGTTTAACCGGGTCAGATTTTTAGTACATAACTGAATATTTGACGAAGGAGAAATTCTGGATTAAATCTCCATCTTGATTTTTAGGACTTATCTTAAACTGATAAGTTACTACCTACTTAACTTTCTAATGTAATTTTCCTTCAGTAAGGAATATTTTTTTACGCTACTGAGAATAATTTTATTATCATTTTATTCCTACCGTGTGAAAGTCATTCATATTTTTTTATACTTTATTAAATTAGCAAAGCAACTAGCAGCGCTATGCCGTTTCACTGACCCTATCCCTATGCATATGTTACTCCCAAAGCAAAATTGCTGCACCTAATCATTTCAAACAGAAAAATATTTTCTTTATAAAATATTAATGTAGATATGACGCAGGCGTATTGAATTTTAAATACATGACTAACTTGCTGACAGACAGACAACTGCATCCTGAACAGGCTTGCCTAGAGATTTAAATGTCTTCAAGTTGCAAGTCAATATCTTTTATGAAATTGTGCAATACTCTACCATGCTCTATTCTACCTTAGAAAATAGAGCTTTCCAATGGTTAAAACTAGTTTTCAATAGTTTTTACCTACATAGGTAGCAGATAGACAGACAGACAGACAAAAATTTATAAAGTATATAAATTCTTGTTCTACTGCTTTTTCTAACTTAATTTCCTTTATGTAATTTTCTTCTAGACTTTGTTATTTTTTTTGTTCTTTCTTTGTTATAAACACATAAATTTTGGATGACTATAAAACAGCGCCATTTAGCCCCAAAGCTAAGCAACTAGGCTTGTGTTATGGTGACCAGACAATGGATTAATGTGTGTTTTATAAAGTTTAAGTAGATATAAGGCCATTAATTCTATCTAACTAACTACCTTGTCCTACCTACTACCTGTCTTGTTCTTTTAAATGTTTTACAGTCTCGGAGCCTTTTTCCACAGATTTTTTAAATTGATTCATCCTAAATTAAAAAAACGCCCTTGAAACAATATGATTCATTACAAAGTTGATAATATCATAGTTATAAATAACTCATTATTTGAGTTCCTGCATTATCTGCATAGATAATTACTTAGATATTGTGACTACCGCAGATACGGCGAGATGGACCGTAATTTGTACAGCCAAGTGTTGCAAGCACATAAATAACAATTAAATAATTAAATGAAATTATACGTCCGTCTGTGCGATGTATTTTTTGCCGGCAGCTTCAATCTGTTACTTTAGTGTTACAGTGATGCGTGCGCATTTTAAAATTAACTTTCGCAGCTTCGACCTGTTTTAATTTTGGGATATGTAGCTGCAACATGTGACACTACACACACACTACACACTGTGTACACACACACTACACCACACACCACACACCCACCACACACTATTACACTGTGTGGTATTACAGATGCGCGATCATCATACAAATTTACTCTCATCATTTAGTCCTAACGCGCATAAAGATGTAAAACCTCAATAAATCGTTTATTGTAAAGTCATGAGTAATAGTATTTAATAGTAATAAGTCTTAAGGCTGCTTATATGCTGCCAAACGCAACGCGCCAGAAATACCCGTCGCTTACAACTAATATTGTTGATTGTAATGAATGTGTCTTGTTTTTCTCAAAAGTGCTGAGATAGAATTGTAGGTGAAATTTTACCGATATTTTGGGGTAATTTCGAGGCGTAAATTCTTTGTGTCTGTTTTAATTCTTAATTTTAGGATAGCTTCAAAACTAGAGGAAATGTTTGGCTCAAAATCACACCAAAATGTTGGTAAAAATCTCACCTACAATTCCATCTCAACACTTTTGAGAAAAACAAAACACATTCGTAACAATCAACAATTTTCACCAACGAAGGCGACCGGTGCCAATAGTAACTATTTAGTAGGCTGTGTACCAAGGTCGTTGGCGTATGGACCCCCCTTAAGTAAGAATAAAAAATAAAATAATCCAAAATATAAATAGAAAGATTAAATTAGTCAAATTAAAACTTCTAATGATAATTATTAGTTTTTTAGGGGATAACTAATTAGTTGCCTGTAATTTATGCAGGTAACAGTTGCACAATTTCACATTTTTGAATTAAAATAAATTAATAATTTGGGCCACCATGGCGTCACAATAGTTTGATGTGTCAATTGAATCAATTGATGGGTCAATCAGTCATAAATTAAGGCAATTTCGAAAACTCCCTTCTCTTGACCCAAATAATAAATTGGGTCACGCGCATTCCATATTGGTTGGATCATTTTATTTCAAATCCCAAAAAAAAGTTGAGTACGTACATTTGACTTCTCATTATAACTTGGTTATTTTAACGAAACACAAAAAAATATTCATATTAGATCGCTTTGAGCGATAAGGCCGCCCTTTGTAACACTTAAGACTTAAGGTTTGTTTTTATTTTATTTAATGTAATTTAAAAATGGTGTTTACAATAAAGAATTTATCTATCTATTATTCCAAATCGGTCAAGGAGGCGTTTTCGAGTAATCTGCGAACATACATAAAAAAATATACGCGACGAATTGAAAACCTCCTTTTTTTAAGTCGGTTAAAAACTAAAAAAAAAATTGAGTCGGACTTCGGGAAGGGTTCCGTGCCGTTATCTGTCTTTAGTATTTATTATATTAGCGGCAACAGAATACCATCATCACTACATAGTATAAAATAAAGTCACTTTTCGCCGTCCCTATGTCCCTATTTCCCTTTGTATGCTCAGATCTTTAAAACTACGCAACGGATTTTGGTGCGGTTTTTTTTAATAGATTGAGTAATTCAAGAGGAAGGTTTATATGTATAATACATGCATAATATAGCCGTGCGAAGCCGGAGCGGGTTGCTAGTCTATTATGACTATCACTACATAGTATAAAACAAAGTAGCTTTCTCTGTCCCTATATCCCTATGTATGCTTAAATCTTTAAAACTACGCAACGGATTTTGATGCGGTTTTTTTTTAATAGATAGAGTGATTCAAGAGGAAGGTTTATATGTATAATACATGCATAATATAGCCGTGCGAAGCCGACGCGGGTCGCTAGTATACAATAATTTCAAATTTCAAAAACTGTCCTGCTATCACGGTTCATGAGATACAGCATGGGAACAGAGAGACAGACGGACCGACAGTGGAGTCCTAGCAATAAGGTCCCGGTTTTACGAAACCTTCATAATTAAGTTGATAGGCCATTGCTACCTTTACCTTTTTGACGAGGCTCACAGCTAAGCGACGCTCGCTGATCGTTTACTGTCGTGCGGGTTAAGCGACGCTTGGCACGGTCATTACTTCGATGGGTGGCCAATTAGTAGTGTGGCAAAAATGTGTTTTCGTGAGCCCCTCCGTGCTTCGGAAGGCACGTTAAGCCGTTGGTCCCGGTTGCTACCTCTAGTCGCAGTCGTTAGGTCAAGTAAGAGGGCTTAAGGCGATCTGAAAACTCTAACAATAGGTGAGCCATACCACTATACGAGAAGAAGAAGAAGCCATAACCTTAATATTTTTAAGGTTACCTAACTGTGATTATAATCTAATACCTATGTTTACGTCATAATATGTTACGTCAAACCATATCTATTGTTTGAATAGGCTATCAAATATTGAAACGTCATTTAAGTAAATATTATACTTATCTAAAAAGAGACGCGAATTCACCAGAGTTCGATTTTTTAAATTTTCTTCTAAACAAACCATGACAACGAACACAAAAATAGGTCTTGACAGGCAGACAGACGGACAATCCCTTAAGGGTCTCGTTTTCCCTCTTGAGGTACCGAACTCTAAAAAAGAATTATTAATTTGGTGCAGTCGTTCGAAAGTGAAGTTATTATAAGAAAATTGGGATTGGTGGTAGAGGGTGAAATTTGAAAACCGAATCATAAAAAAATATAAATAAAAAAGTGTCCAAATTAAATATTTTCCGAAATGCTATTTTTTCTGCGGTGACTATTGACTAATAGCACCTTCAGGTAGTGAGAATAGTGAGATGTTAAAGCATAAAATATTTCACAGTTTTCGTGCAACATTCAATTTTATTACTACTGAATATTTATTTTTATACAATGTAGAAAATAAAAAAATATTTTGAAAGTTTTAAAATACTCTTTTATCTTCTTCTTCACTATCACTACATAGTATAAAACAAAGTCGCTTTTTCTGTCCCTATATCCCTATGTATGCTTAAATCTTTAAAACTACGCAACGGATTTTGATGCGGTTTTTAATAGATAGAGTTATTCAAGAGGAAGATTTATATGTATAATACATGCATAATACGGCCAACGGACAGCTGTGAGCCACTCTTTCAAAAATATCACATATTGCAGTTGGCTTGCATGTATATAAGGGAACTGTGTACATTTGTGATACAGCATCCGAAATATTTTGAACTTCAATGTAATGTAGTTAATAAGAAGGCTGACTCTAGAGATATATTCAAATTGTACTATCCAAAATGTAAGTTAAAATTCCATAAAATAAATTCCTATATGAACGCAATTATAGTCTACAATAAGTTACCTGATAGATTTAAAGATCTCCCATTTAATATTTTCAAAACCAGACTTACCAAATGGCTGTTGGAAAAGTGTTTTATACCGTAAACGAATTCATGACTTTCAAAGATAAATCTTATTGACTAATTTGTTTTCTTGTTTGACCATTATATTGTATAAATTGGTTTTGATTTTTAAATATTTTGAAATTTAATAGTCATTGATGTAATATTTGCACACCTTATGGGTAGAAAAGAGAGGACATTATTATTTATATTATTACTTGACATCTATTGTATACCTTTATTCGCAAATAAAATTATTGATTGATTGATTAATATAGCCGTGCGAAGCCGGGGCGGGTCACTAGTCTATTTAAAAGTCTTCTAAAACGGCTCATTGTCTCATTTTCTAAACAACTTAAAATAATTCCATAAACAAGTATAATCAACCAATCTATTGTGCATATAATTAGTAAATTGTTCATCCATGAAGATAACTACCGATATTTTTTATGTAGTCACGCTCCATTAGACCCACTCTGTTATTGCGTATGCGCATAGAATTCCATGTTTAAAATGGAATTAAAAGTACCTGCTGCTAAGGTAGATTAGACAGTCATTTAGACAGGAGACAAATTATATTATTTAAAGGAAAGCTAATCATTTTTATCGACCACGGCCCAGTTGGCACAATGATCACCATGCTGGACTGCCAAACAGAGTTGCGGGTTCGTTTTCCGCCTCAGACAAGTATTTATGCTTAGATATTTGTCTGTGGTCTGGTTGTTTCTATGTATAATAAGTAATATATTTACAAAAGAAAAGCGTATAGTTAAGTAGTAAGTATATGAGTTGTCTAGCACCCATAACTCAAGTCTAGCTTGGGGCTAGATGGCGATGTGTGGAATGTCCTGCAATATTTATTTATTACTAGCTGCGCCCCGCGGTTTCACTCGCGCAAGTCCGATCTTTTTCACCGTTTAAACCTTCCCTGGACTTCCACAAATAATTAAAGACCAAAATTAGCCAAATCGGTTCAGCCATTCTCGAGTTTTAGCGAGACTAACGAACAGCAATTGATTTTTATTTATATAGATTTACTAGCGACCCGCCCCGGCTTCGCACGGCTGTATTATGCATGTATTATACATATAAACCTTCCTCTTGAATCACTCTATCTATTAAAAAAACCGCATCAAAACCCGTTGCGTAGTTTTAAAGATTTAAGCATACATAGGGAATAGGGATATAGGGACAGAGAAAGCGACTTTGTTTTATACTATGTAGTGATGAAGAGCGGTGTTGGCCTATTGGTAGTTCGTTAGTTCGAATCTCAACCGGGCTTGCAACAATGAATTTTTCTTACGAACGATTTATGTGCGCTAATTATCATCACTACATAGTATAAAACAAAGTCGCTTTCTCTGTCCCTATATCCATATGTATGCTTAAATCTTTAAAACTACGCAACGGATTTTGATGCGGTTTTTTTTTAATAGATAGAGTGATTCAAGAGGAAGGTTTATATGTATAATACATGCATAATATAACCGTGCGAAGCCAGGACGGGTCGCTAGTTGCTTATAAATCGCTGCTCCTAGCGACATGTCTGGTTGTGTCTTTTATAATTTTTCAAACACGGTTTTCTGTAGACCACGCGGGCGAAGTCGAGGGCTGAAGCTAGTAATGTAAATTTGAAAGTTTATGTGAATGTTTGTTTCTTCTGTATTAACATAGGCTACTTTTATCCCGAAATTCTCACTAGTTCGGGACATAGGTACGTGGGGCGAAGCTAGTAATTTCAATATACCATAGTAATTGCCACGCACGCCCGTCTCATTAACCTTCCATTATTTCACATTCCACGAGATTGTTCGATACTAAAGCAATTAAATAAATCTAGCTAAGTAAACAACTACGTTAAGCTTAGCCCTAACTACGGAAAGTCATGTCATCTAAGATTTGATTGTTTGCATTGAATTGGCTCCGAAACTACTGGATCGATTTTGATGAAACTTGGTATGAGGATACATTGATTCATTGGGAATAACATAGGGTACTTTTTATCCCGAAATTCCCACGGGATCGGGAGGTACGAGGGAGAAACCGCAGGGCGCAGCTTGTGGTACATAATTTCAATTTGTCAAATCAAACTTTCCCCTTTTTCCCATATTTGTCGTCAATACCCGAACCTTTCAAGACACAAATGTATGAAGTTTATCGATAAAGACTCGGGACGGGAGATCTCAAATCTACAGATTCCCCATCTGTCAAAGTTGACATATAACCGTATAACAATAACTGACAAAAGACATATCAGAACATTTCTCTCGGGGAGAAATAACATTGAACCTCCGGAGACGCCAGCCTTTGTGTAGATACAATTTGTCGTCTGTTCTACATCCTGACCTCAGGTCCTGACACTTGACATTTACTGAAAGGTTTGCTCCATATTCGACTGCCCTTTAAATTATTAGGCTTAGGAATTCTATTAAGAGTAAAGGGTACCGGCTCTCTCTCCATACAAACGTAGTCGACTGTTTCCTCTCTGAATAATGACACTAGAGCAAATATTTTTTTTAGCATAAAACTTATAACTGCCATGACCATGTCTCTATGTTTTTCTTAATTTCTATGATAATTAGAATATGAAAAAAAACTAAGACATAGGGTCATGGCAGTTATAGGTTTTATGCTACAAAAAAAATGTGCTAGTGTCATTATCCAAGGAGGAAACAGTCGACTACGTTTGTATGGAGAGAGAGCCGGTACCCTTTCCTCTTAAACTGCTAGACTTAGCAGGGAGTTAGATATATTACTGTCCTCTCCTAACCAATACATTTTTAAACAGAACAAGCAATCTACTCGATTTATTTTCTTAGTAATGAAAGAAGACTATTTCCTAAGGGAGACTTTAGAGAGGTTTGAAGTCCCAATGATACTATTCAAGTCACTTTAGTACTTCAAAGTTCGTCGCCCGGTTTCATATAGACGTCACGACGTTCCTTAACAAGTTCGTCGCTCCAAATGACGTCATAAACTCAAAGCGTAAGTAGTAATTCTGAAGAGACGGTATTATTCATAGCATCGTCGCCGGTCTTGTGAACACTCCTCATTTTATTTAGATATTTTTAAATTGAAGTGGCTAAATGTATACTCTCTCATATTTTGTATTGCTTCTATTTGCTTTAATATATGATTTTATTCCATTTGTATATTGTTCTGAAGAGTTTTTTTGAACGCGGTAATCTCAGGAACTACTGGTTCGAATTGTAAAATTACTTTTGTGTTGGATAGTCCATTTATCGCCATTTATAGGCTACTTTTTATCCCGATATTCCCACGGGATCGGTAGTTACGCGGGTGAAACCGCGGAGCCCTGATAGTTGTTTTAAATATTGACATACAAATAGTTTAAAAACTAGATAACTCTTATCTAATTCTGATCCAATTAATAGATTGAACAAATTGGTAAATTGTCATTTAATAACTGCCATATCCTAAATTTATCAAGTTAGGAAACTCGAAGGGCCGAAAGCGGTAGCTCCCTAATGTGATTAAAAATTCGTCAGACCGTATCCTAAACTGGATATTAATTAAATAAAACGTATGTTTCTATAAAAGGTGAGTTAAAATAAAACACAAACAAACGAATAAAAAGTTGCAAACTGAGGGTCGCCAGTAACTTCAGTAGCTCAGCTGGGGATGGCGCAGGGGTTGCGCGCGACTATTGATTTTCCAGCTCGTGGGCTAGCCGTGTCGACGTTCGTGCCCGCAAACACTAAGGAACATTCCAAACAACAGGCGGTAAATCTTCAAACGAAATGACACCTCTACTTGTCGCTTTTCCACTTTTATCCTTGATGCCCGGACAAATTATTTGGCGAGAACCAACCCGTCCCATTCTATTTTTTCATCAAAATAAAAAACCCTAATCTTGATTGTAGCGATACAATATTATACATGTATCCTCGCTAAATGGCTTGTATGAGAGCAAAAAAGGTCAAAGAGATGAAAGCTTTAAAAAAGAAAATGTTTAGTAAGAAATTTTCCCTCATAAGAGATTTACATGAGCAATTTAGCTCGGAACAGATTGTCGGTGACTTCATCTGATTAGTTTTCTGCGGGCGCTCAAGATCGTGTTTATCGTCAATCACATTTAATGGTTTAGTCTGGGATTAAAACCTACGCAATCTCAAAGGCAAAGCCTAAGCAGAAAGGCCAGTTAGTTTAGTGGGCTTTTGTGTTTTTCACACTAAACTTGTGAAAATCCCATTACTGAGCTTTCATTAACTCCTCCAGATAAGGAAATTCCTACAAGTTAACTATTTTGCGAGTAAGTACTCTTTGCAACTATTTATACGTTTCTACTGCAGTCGTTTCTAAGCTTTTACGAACTCTAGCTCAGACTGGAAACGCTGATATTTATATCGAAACTAGTAAAGTTTCAACATTGCTGAGTGCTCTACTGTGAAATGGGATCAATTCGAATGCATTCGTGAGTTTTCAAACTTTTAATAATCGAGTTATGATTACCTAAATTACACATTGAATTTCACAAGTAAATAAAAATATGTAATGTTTTTGAACACTGTTGAACATTCTTTATTTTTACTACATATTATGTTACCAAAGATAAGGATTATAGATACGCTTGGAATATACTTTAATTAAATTAATATATTGCGATCTAAGTCAGAAACGTTACATATAAATGATGTTTTTCTAATATGTCACGTTCTTACGGTTCCATGTACTTACTTATTGTCCGAATGCCACAATTTTGTTACGTTCTTTGGCCAAAGGCTTTAACTTGTTCGTACATGTAAATGTAAAACAATATCATATAGTGACATCTTACTTAGCGACCACATTTACCCCATAATACTAAATAGGCAGTCTAAATTCAGCCTCTCTGCAAACATAACCGTTACTTTGCGTTGGTAAACGTGCCTAACGAGTGTTCAGTGGCTGTTTGTTATATTAATAACGGACAACAATATTCTGCGCTTTTAGAAATAAGGTCATTTATTTACAAACATAGGAACAGAAAAAGAAAGAAAGATATTAAAGAGAAAAACGAAAAAGACACAGGAAGTCAACATAACATTAACGATTGTCCAGCCGGTTTTTCGAAAATAAACGTAATCAAAGAACAAAAAGGGTAATCATAAATATAGAAAGAAAGAAAAACATTTATTTGGTACAGGCACACGGCAACTTTTAAATTAACACACACAAAGAAAAAGGTAACTTATACAACGAAGAAATAAGGAAAAAACATACATTAAACTTAAGAACATACATAAATAGTAAATAAATATATAAATAGTTTTTTTTTCTATATTAGAGTAGGTACATAAGTTGCCTTTTTCTTCGGTACTTCTCGAAATATATCAGTTTTTAAATAAATATATTCGTGCTTTACATGAACCTCTTTTAAAAATTCCGGATCAAAGTTTGGAAAGCTTGTACCAAATAAATCTTATCAGCCAGACTAACAGCGACACTGAACGTCTGCACGAGAAATATTGCCGCTACATGATCCTGCACACTAAATCTTTGATTCTAGACCCGTGTCGTTGCCATTTTATATTCCGTAGAAAGGTGGTGATTTGAAATATGTATATTGTTAAAATATTCAGGCCCCAAAAAATCAACCCACTCCTTTGTAGGTAATTTCAAATCTTATGTATTCGACTAGCTACGCACCGCGGTTTCACTCGCGTAAGTTCCGATCCCGTGGGAACATCGGTATAAAAAGTAGCCTTTATTTTTTAATGCGATCTAGCAGTTCCTGAGCGCGTTCAAACAAAAAACGGAAGCCCTCAAAGATGAATAATTTTCACCGTTTTTTCCACATTTCCCACTGATTATTCGCTCCTATTGTTCGCACCATGATGTTATATAGCCTAAACTTTAGGCTCTAAAGCCTTCCTTGATAAATGGACTATCCAACACAAAAATATTTTTAAAAAAATTTTTCAATTCGAACCATTATTTCCTGAGATAAGCGCGTTCACACAAACAAACTCTTCTTGCCTACATTTCAAATACAACATTATCAATTACTACAAAAATATAGACGATTTGGTTTTAGGCGATTCTTGGCTTTGCTACCTGATAACTCTCCAAGCCACTATGGTCTGAACTTCATAATAATTGCAGATCGTTCATAACTGTGTTGGAGGCATGTGCTGAGTAATTCTCTGCTTTTTTATAAAATTATGAAGGTCTGGCAGTTGACGGGATCTTACTCTTGACGGTGTCTTGAAGACGGGAGAGTGAGACCTGTATCTGGAAGTGCATACTTAGTTAGTTTCGGTAGGTCCCATTTGTTCTATGGAACATGACGTAATAGAACAATTTGAGAAAATATTGTCCCTATTTGAACTATAGAATAGTTTGTACTTTTTGTCTCAAATTATTCCATAGAACAAACTAAGTATACCTGGGGCCTTATTCTGCTATTTTGCATTAATGGATTTACCATTGTCATTATATTGAGACTCTACTGATATTATATCGAGATTATGACTTTATTTGGTATTCTGCTAAAGTTTTAATAACATCGCAATATTATCGCTATGGAGTCTCAATGGGATGGTAATAGATACGTCGCTGGTGTTGCCTAGCAATATGGTATATTATGTTGCTATGAAATATACATTTTGACAACTATCGTGATTCCATGGAGCAACGATTGTAGAGCAGAATACCAAAGTGAGTCAGTGGTGCGTCAGTGGTGTTTCGATAGAATAGTTAACATTAGGAGAATACCAATTTGACATGTAATGTCATATTTTTGACATTAAATGTCTATTACGATTCTATCGACACTCTATTGAAACACAATTGTGTTAGCAGACTTAGGCCCATTAACGTCAGTGATTAATGTAATTCACGTCTTATATATCTCATCATGGAAGAATTTGGGAAAAGAGATTCCCATTTAGTTATGTGCATTCACAGACAAAAACAGGAGCAAAAGCTAGTATGTAGTTCTATAGTACAAATAGGGACAATATTTTCTCAAATTGATCTATTACGTCATGTTCCATGGAACAAATGGGACCTACCGGTTAGTTTAGGAATGACTAACAGTTTTTTTAGTAATAAATTCGTGTCTTATTTTCTTTGATGTTTCATTAATCAGCGATTAAAAAGAGATTTTATCATTCAAACTATGAAATGATTACCATCAACTGACTAATTGATTGATTTTGACGCTTTGCATTCTGTTGCTTCTTTAGGTTGATCCTCATGAAGTTTTTTAAAGGGACTCCCTTTCACTTCTACTCATTAAATTTTCAGTATTAGGCACAGTGTCAAACGCTTTCGTCAAATCAATTAGGCCCTTTTATTAGGGTTCCGTACCTCAAAAAGTAAAAAGGAACCCTTATAATACACACGTACAGACGGACAAGAGAGTGACTCTTGTCCGTCTGTACGTGTGTCACCCACCGATTTTTACGTATGATCATTATAAATGATTATTATACAAATGTTGTATTTGGCAAGTTTTGGAAGTTGCATTTAAATGTTTATTTTAAACTTCAACTTTACTAATTGAATGCAAACAAAAAGTATTAACCTGTAAGCTGTCTCCAACATCATTTCATATTTTATCACTACAACAGGAAAACAAGCCGATTGACTTACATTTAACACGGAAGGATAATATTTTTATCAAAGCCTCCATAGTTTTGATACCATAACTCTTGAATTAACCATAAAAATGACCTTGTTTTACAACTATAGTTCAGAAGTAATTATAACAATAATGGATCACTAGAATACATATCTCTAATACAGACTGGTAGTAGTTTATTGACACGATAATAACAGTCACGCGATCAAAACAATACCACTTTTACATTCACAACTTCGAATGAGTGTAATGCTTTCATTTTTATTATACATTGAATATGAACTCCAACTGTTACCCCTTTGAGACGTAGTTTTTTCGAAGGCTTGGTCTGAAGTCATTCATTACCCTTTGCTGTGCAGTAAGATTTGTTTTTTATTCTGAGTACTAGGGTCGCTAGTACTCAGAATAAAAAACAAATCTTACTGTAAATGCCCCGGGTAAAAAAACCGCATCTAAATCCGTTGCGTAGTTTTAAAGATTTAAGCATACATAGGGACATAGGGACAGAGAAAACGACTTTGTTTTATACTATGTAGTGATGATAGTGATAGTGAAGTGATGTCTTAACGACCCATTATGGAGAGCACTTATATACTCTTACAACTGCAGATGTTTTGTTCCGATCTTAAAACTAAAATAATTACTTGGAAAATCTGTGGCAGACATGCCATTGTTCTTATTGGTGACGATATTTGCAAGCCACATAGACAGGATGTTGCGTAATTTCTAAGCCTATTTAGCCTCTAGCTAGTCTGACATTACACGGGTGAAGTAATTAGGCAAACTTTGTTCACGGCTCTTAAGAGGAAAGGGTACCGGAGGCTCTCCATACAAACGTAGTCGACTGTTTCCTCCCTGGATAATGACACTATAGCAAATATTTTTGTTGCATAAAACTTATAACTGCCATGACCATGCCCCTATGTTTTTTTTTTTTAGTTATTTAATTTTTTAAATTTTAATTTCTATGAGAATTATAAAATGAAAAAAACCAAGACATGGGGCATAGTCATGGCAGTGATAGGTTTTATGCAACAAAAATATTTGTGCTAGTGTCATTATCCAGGGAGGAAATAGTCGACTACGTTTGTATGGAGAGCGCGCCGGTACCCTTTCATCTTAATATCATAATATTATGTGGTATGTACCACGTGGATACTTTGGACTCCTTCCTACATTTACGTAATTTCATTCAATATTTCCATTTCATTAGAGTCTTATGAATCGAAATCTAACTTCTTAGATTGGGTCAACCACAGTTGGTGGCGGGAATCTTGCCAACTTCGTAATGTCGGCATTGCCAAAGTGTAATGCTTACCAAACTTAGCATATTTTAGGTATGAGGTTATTGGCAATTGGCACATTTTGGACTAAAATGCGCAATAATATAAAAAGGATTTATGAGGATGTGAGAAATTGTGCTCTGAATAAAATATTACTGTCTGTCCTCAAAATAAAATGTTTCATAAATCAGTGAATATGAAGGACATTGTTTATCCAGTCACGTCATGTAACCAACCTCGTTAACCACAGTCACAGACTGCAAACAATCCCCGCTGTAAATAGGTGGTGAAATGAGGTGTCCCCCTTCCTTTGTTCCACAGCCAGCGTTCAAGGTCGAACCACCCAAGGGGGGCGCTCTCGATGCGAAATGCGATGCTAAGTTCATGGCTCAATGACATGAAGTTATAAATAACGTACCCATTCAATTATTATGTGCCTGCAATGCTGCTAACAGAAAACACTCGGCATCACACGAGTGACGTCATGTGGAGCATTTGAAAGGAGGCCGATGAGTTCTGGATTGTCTAATGTGCAGGCTAGGCGGGCGGATGTCCAACTACCGATTGAGGAAACAAAAGAACAAAGTTGGGCATTCGTATACGGAGGAACTCTAGCTGTTTCAATTTACTCGTCTTTGTCTTCTTCGTAACATAGCACCTTGTACTCTGTATAAAAAAAAGCTTTACGGTTTAAATATTAAAACATTCAACACGTTTGTTTTGTAATACAAATGTGGTGAAACATAAATGGCTGGTTATTTAATGACTCATTTTTTTCTAAACACCATTTCGTTTCTATATAACGTCCTTTAGCCATCTACTAAATAAGTTTTAAATATAATATTAAAGTATTCTTGAGATATCTTGCCTAAAATTTAATTTAATATTTTGATAATGATCTCAAAGTAGTCATAAAAGTTAATTTCGAAGCTCAGGCCTACCTATTTTAAATTCAAAGATAGACTAGGTATTTCATAACTAACTAGCTGCGCCCCGCGGTTTCACCCGCGTAATAATTTTCTGGGTGACTTTCTTAATATTTTCTTTCATAAGAACCTTCTCCTGACAATAACAAATACAACAAAAAAAGAATTGGCCAAATTGGTCCAGGCGTTGTTGAGTTATGCGCTTACCAACACATTTTGCGATTCATTTTTATATATAAGATTACTTAAACATTTTAAGTAGAAGTGTTTTCTGTACATCTCATTGAAATTTAAACAAACTAAGTTTACATTGAAAATTTATTGAATTCGAAGATTGTTAAGGCCATTGTTAAGTGCCATCTAATGTAAAAACATGCTTAGGGTATTTTGCATGACATTGTGCCTTATTTTTAACCGACTTCAAAAAAGGAGGAGGTTCTCAATTCGTCTGTATGTTGTTTTTTTTGTATGTATGTTACGCGATCATTCGAAGACGGCTCAACCGATTGAGATGATTCTTTTTGTGTTCGAAAGGTGATACCTCAGGGGTAGTCCCATAAACATCCGACTTCCAAGTATATACTTTAATTTATATATTTTTGGCATTGACGTGAAAGATCATCCTGAGTTACTTGTGAACTTTGTTAGTATCTTCAATAATAGAGGGTAATTAACATTCTTATTGCATCGGTGACGTAAGGCCAAGAACTAATGAATATATTTCTTTAAATATTCATACACCACTACACAGTACACACCCAGACATCCTAGCGAAAAAAAATAACAATGTGAAATTGGGTTACCTATCGCAAAACTCTGTTACTGGTAATCAATGAGTCTATTGCCAATCAAATTTTGATTACTGCGTCCTTCGTCTTCAATGGTTCTTAAAACGTCATAAACCACCCCAAACGACACAGCTTCGTATCGTGATCCTATTTTGTAAAGTCATTTGAGGTTTTATTTATCAGCGTTGACGCAGTGTACTCCTGGGAAAGATTTTACAGCTGTCGACCTGAATTCTTTGTTTTAAACCCTGAACGTAGCAGCCGTACGTTTTGGGATTTCCTTGCTGTTTTAACACTATCACTACATAGTATAAAACAAAGTAGCTTTCTCTGTCCCTATATCCCTATGTATGCTTAAATCTTTAAAACTACGCAACGGATTTTGATGCGTTTTTTTAATAGATAAAGTGATTCAAGAGGAAGGTTTATATGTATAATACATGCATAATATAGCCGTGCGAAGCCGGGGCGGGTCGCTAGTCTACACTAATATAATAGTAATAATATAATATAGGTTTTTTTGATGGTAACGAGTAGGCTCCGAAACTACTGGACCTATTTTGATGAAACTTGGTATGAGGATACATTGATTAATTGGGAATAACATAGGCTACTTTTTATCCCGATATTCTCACGGGATCGGGAGTTACACGGGTGAAACTGCAGATCCCTGCTAGTTACTTATATTTTACGCATTATACGTACCTACCTGTAAAACCATTAACATTTTATGAAATAATGTATTGGATTCCCATTAGAACCGCAGTGTTTTAATGAAAGTGCAAGGCCGCATAAGTGAGGTTAACGCAAGGTCGCACCCACACAAAAGCACCCAAACATTACAGAATAGATATACGGAATAGGATGTAGGTACTTTCACATACACAATATGTTCTTCGTTCGAGAAGATTAATGATGTACGTGATACTTACGTGCTACTGGGATTGTTTTTCTGGATGATTTCCAGCTTCCGCTGTCTGTCCCTATGTATGCTTAGATCTTTAAAACTATGCAACGGATTTTGATGCGGTTTTTTTAATAGATAGAGTGATTCAAGAGGAAGGTTTATATCATGGTCGAAGGTTTTTAACAACAATAAATATTGCAGGACATTCTACACATCGCTATCTAGCCCCAAGCTAAGTAACTAGACTTGTGTTATGGGTGCTAGACAACGGATATACTACTTATATACTTTTCTTTTGTAAATATATACTTATAATACATAGAAACAACCAGACCACAGACAAATATCTAAGCATAAATACTTGTCTGAGGCGGGAATCGAACCCGCAACCCTGTGTTTGGCAGTCCGGCATGGTGACCATTGTGCCAACTGGGTCGTCAAAAGCTTATATATGTATAATAAATACATAATAAAGCCGTGCAAAGCCGGAGTGGGTTGCTAGTAATAATATTATAAAGAGAACAGATTTGATTGTTTGTTTGAATTGAATAGGCTCCGAAACTTCCGGACCGATTTTGATGAAACTTGGTATGAGGATACATTGATTCATTGGGAGTGCTATAGGCTACTTTTTATCCCGATATTCCCACGGGATCGGGGGTTACGCGGGTAAAACCGTTGAGCGCTGCTAGTATTTTATAACGTGGTCCACACATAAGTATCTATGCTGAAGTGACGCAACGCTTTTAGACGTCCTTAGTCTGAACGTCGACATAATGTAAACCTAGCTTATACAATCTGGTCACAATTAAGTGATGTGGAAGTCACTCTACAGACTAAGGACTCAGGTTGGTCGCTGCAGGGCGAACCTGGGAAGATGGGGCATGATCGATCCGTGCCGGGTTCAGTGCGACTGCGGGGCCCCCGAGCAAACTGTGGTCCACCTCTTGCCCTGCCCCAATCCTAATAGCTGTACATTAACAACGCCGAAGACCTAGCAGCTCACTGGAGTGGGCAGATCTGACCCTACCTCATTCATTCCCCCCCTTTTAGTGCTATCGATACGAAGAAGTGGAAAAATACATGTTGATCTGCTAATGGTTATGTCAAATTGTTTCAGGATGCCGGCTGCAGTACCACCCGCCGAGAATGGGGCGGCTCCACGGAGCGAGCTCGAGCAGCTCCAGATGCGCGCCGGTCAAGTCACCGACGATGTAAGTAGCCATGATTAATAATATACTTAGACTAGCTTTTGCCCGCGACTTCTTCCGCGTAGAAGTCGAAAGAATGTTTGCATATGCAAAATTTGAAATAGAATGGACCAAGTAATCACGATGTCCGATACAAACTTTGCCCCCCTTTTTCACTTTCTAAGGGGTACAATTTTAGAAAATCCTTTCTTATCGGATGCCTACGTCATACTTCGTAACGTGAACTTTCAATTTTTTGACAGTATTTCATATAAAGATCCCGTCACGTATGCAGCGACCTTTAGTCAGATCCCAACTTTTATTATCTTTTTTATATTGTACTTTACATCTGAATTTACATTTTTTCTTTACTAATATGAGACCTATCTCAATTTCAGTCATTGGAGTCCACACGGCGCATGATGCAGCTATGTGAAGAGGTAAGTTACGACTTTTTCTTTACCACTATGCCTATAATGATATAATTAATAAATCAAATAATTCTACAATCTTTAATAAGGAAATTAACTTTTCCATAACTTTGATCTAAATTGTAATCAAAATAAAGATCCAATACTTTTGAAATTTTGGGAGAAATGGTATCTTGTCGAGAATGCCCAATTTGAAATCAAAATTATCTATTTAATGTGCCCTTATTTTGAATTTGATATAAAAACTGATTGACAATATTTTAAATCGTCGTTGCAACTTTCGCGACTCAAACTCCAACCATCTGTGTTTTTGTATCAATTTCAAGTATAAAAATTATAAACTAAAAAAAGATGTCTCCGACCTAAAACTATATTTAAAAGTGTATTGATTTTACAAGCGTGCAAGATTTCAGGAATATAAACCGTGCCTATGTCTAGATTCGTATAGACAATATTGGAAATACGTGTGTCGTGAAACAAAACATAACCGTTGTGCGGTCAAATGTCCTGACGCGTATGAGTTTAGTTTAAAAAAAATCAATTGTATATCGATTGATTACCCCGTAGCTTACTTATATGAATTATGTTTAGTTATGTTGTGTTATGTGATTATTTGTGAGAGAGGTGTTCTCGATGCGAGGGAGGAAGGGGTGGGTATTGCGGAAGTGTCAAGCTCGGTTTGGTCTCCGAAGCCTGTCCCCGGAACCCTAGGGCGCAGCCTCTGCTAACCCTGGCTGGCTGTTGTGTTTCGATGTCGCTAATTCATATTTTATGTTTTATCTAAATGTGTATGTATATTTATCGTAGCTGTCCATATATTTGTTTTTATGTAATCATATTCTTCAATTATTATGATATTTATATTATGTTGACCATACATAAGTATATGGGTGTTGCATGATCCGTGCCTTAATGTGTCCGATATATTAGACATCCATAGTCCTTTGTGTTGTTTAGTAGTGAAATGTATAATATGTGAGTATCCGGCCCTTCGGCGCTGACAGTTAATAAATTGTATCATATGAAACGTTATTGATACTGATATAGAGCGATCTCGTCTCTCGTGACTCTTGTAGACTGTCGATGAACTAACATTATAAATTAATGATCAGTTTAACCGTCAGCACCTCAAGTTTGTCCTATTGTCGTTATAAGAGTAGGTTCCAACGCATGAAGCCCATCGTCCACTACCAAAGCCCATAGATGAAATACTTCTCTGATTAGTATCCCTTAGTATGTGATATGACTCGAATATTTACGCTTTTCCGTCTAAATTGTCTATCCATTGTTGCTTGGGCTTGCTTTCGAAATATGAAATGTTTTATCACTTGAGTTATGTACGTAACGATTTCGGCTGAGAGGCTGTCAATATCTTTCAGACGCACCTTCTACTTTCCTTCTTCTTATTTGTAAACGTTACGTTGTTCTTCACATTAAAACTTCTATCTGAG
Source organism: Idaea aversata (assembly GCA_907269075.1). Lineage (NCBI taxonomy): Eukaryota > Metazoa > Arthropoda > Insecta > Lepidoptera > Geometridae > Idaea > Idaea aversata. Next base: position 8,062,150 of record OU026100.1, read on the forward strand.
ACTTCTGCAATTCCGAGCCGACACGTCTGATCAAATTACTTTGTTATCGGATGTGGAAAGCGATCAGTGTTATGTTGATGTTCTATCCTATTTTAGTTAATTATGTGCCGTAGGTCTCTGTGTAGTGGCTGCTCTCTGTTGTTGACTGTAAATCTATTATGTTGTATGATTTCATGCCTTCTCGAACATTCACAATACTATCAATATGTGGGCGATACACACCCCGTACCTACCTACCACTGAACTCCAACAAATATATCGAGCTACACCTATAGCAAACTCTCACACAATATACAATACTATATTTTTATTAGTACCTACATCATAATATTATTTTACACATTTATTTATATAGATTTATTTACTTCGGTTCTATTTATAGATTAGTATATTCCTTATTGTTTTCATTTATTGTTTACTGTATACTACTTACTAAATTGTCGTATGCAAGAATATAACACCTGACCAAACTACAGACTTCGCATTACTCTGTACAACAGTCACTATCGTGGAGGATGTCTTCTGTAACTCAGATAACACGATGTAAGTGCAGAAGGCATCGTCCCAGGCAGACATATACATTGTCAGTATATAGGGTATGAGACACGACGAACATGCAACCTCCATGTACCTATCAACTGTGCGACATATACTCAGTCACACGATACACAGCCGGTGAAGCCGGTCCTCCACTGTACCCCTCACAACTAACAATACTCTCTGACTTTTTTGTTTCTGCGGCGTAGAGCAAGGAGGCCGGCATTCGAACTCTGGTCGCACTAGACGACCAGGGAGGTGAGTGATCTGCAAAAATTGCAACACAACATTTTTACAATTTTATCTATTTTACCTTTTTCGCTAACTTTGTTGAGCATCGTAGGGTTTTCAGCCGACCCGAAGATGGGCACGCCGTTATAGAAGATTAAGGGGGTATCGCATCGACCACGTATTTAAATAAAACGTCACCGCTGATCCAATGCAAAGGTGCGGGCATCCTTTCTTAGTGATTGATAGCTTGCGTCGACATTACCGACTCACACACGGATATGATCATATCACCGGATAACCCACATCTTTGTATATTACGATCGTATAAGTAGATATATATAATACACCACTTTGCACAACTCGACAACGAGCTAATGTATACCTATACGTAGGCAGGCATAACGAGACGACATACAATACTGTATAACCGGTATACCGATACTTTTACATCTTGCATATCAAAACGGTTCGAACTCGACTCTAAATAGACAACTTTACTAAATCACATGAAACTGATCTAAATGAACGAGCAAAGTAAATTCGAAACGCTTCTCCTCAACGCACGACTCTTAACATCACACAGAAAAATCATAAATCATATAAACTGAGCACAGATGAAACTGTATCTGGTTTTACTTGCAAGCTTTACTGCATGCATGTCGTTGTGAAACGAGTAGTGTGTGTTAGGGCGGAGACAAGGTGCGCGAGCGCGGGCCGCCCTGCAGAGATAGACGGTACTAAGTAGCTGAGTGTCTGGCGGTCTGAGGGCGGCCCGCGTTCGGGCCGACTGCCGCCGCCGCACGGTGCACGCTCGCCACGCCACGCCACGCCTCGTCCGTAGCGTCACGCGTCACGCCACGCCGCCGCCGCAACCGCCGCCTACCGCTCGCGTGCGCGCGCGCGCGCGTCTATACTGCGCGTGCCCTCCCTTGCCAATAGCCGGCAAAGCACCGCACCCAACCAACCAACCACCCACACACCCCGATATCTCTCTCCTACCGATATATTATTTTGATTTGTATTTTATGTATAGAGCGAGGACGCCGGGGGGCAAGCGCTTCATATGTTGAGTCACCAGGGCGGTAAGAGTTAAACTGACACGTGGGTAGTCAAAACGTGAGAACGTCTGTGTTTGATTGAATGTGCAGTTAACAATATATATTAATCTCTTTGTTTTTCTTTGATTGATTGATTGACGTTTCTCTTGAATAACGACTTATATATCTGAGATAAATGTTGCGTGTGTATCTATATGTTTCGATGGGGATGACTTTTAAAGATGTTATAGTGTAAATAGATACGCCCGATGGCCGTTCGTTGCTAATTGTCGCAAAAGACTGTTTCTATCTTTTGCTAAAGATTTAATTTGAATGAGCTGCGCAAACTGTTTAGTTCTTCCGTTGATGTTTATCGATCGGAACGCTTTTTATAGGTATATTTATTTATCTTTCCGAATCTACTGTTCTCTTCTCGTAATGATACTGCGGTACTGTACTGATATGAATGCGCGTTTATTATAAGTACCGATGTCTGTTCGACGTTATAGAGTAAATGGTGTACGCCTTATTCCTTGGCTAGCAGCGTACTGTTCATGTTAGAATGTAGGACTGTCTGTAACTATGTTAGCTCGATGCGATCTGTGTCTGGTGCGAGGCCGCTCCTCGACACTACATTATTAGTTTGTTCATTTCTCTTCTTCAACTAAATCAATACTTTGCTACTTTCACGTATCATTTAGGAATGGCTTTAATGAAAACGCTCATTTGCTAAGTTGATTTATTTTACCCCATGGGGAGTGCATCGGGCGTGTGTGATATAAGAAGCGACTAGCGCCTCCGCCCGCCGTCCGATGCAGTCCCCGTACCGTTTGTTATTTTTGTTTTGTTTAGTAAATCAGTTTTGAGTTGTGTTTATTGAGTATTGAGTTGTCCCGGCGCGGCGCCGGCGCCGGCGTCCGCGTCGAGCGAACGAGTGCTGGCGCCGCTCCCGACTCCTCACGCATTCGTTTGGCGAGCTATAGTGACATCATTATTGTGTTGTAGAGTCACGAGGTGGGCATGAAAACCCTGGTCATGCTGGATGAACAGGGCGGTAAGCATCCAGTAGTACCTTATATTCTGCATCACTCATAATTTAGTACAGCTTTTGTCTGAAATGCCAGTTCAGATAATTTTATAAAATATTTCGTGAATGGCGATGAATTTGACACTAAAATCTTGTAATGATTGATAATGTGCTAACAGTTATTTATAATGGATAATATACGAAGGTAAAACAGTTTATCATGATCATTAATTAAATAAAACTTAGACATAAACTGCATCAAAATGATTTCTCAATTCCCGATTGGGAATATGAGATATTCTGATTGAGTTAAACAGAATTATTTATTTAGTTTATTTACACGCATTTAGCTATGCACGACTATTCTTCAATCTTGCTGTTGGTTGCATGACTATTAGTATTTTATGAAGTTTTAATTATTACGTCTAAATGTTAGTTATAATGACTACATAAAGATAATCACTTAGTTCAGCACATATACATCATTTTTGATCAAGAATAAAGAATTATCATTAACCTAATCAAGTGTAAGACATTTATAATAAAATAAAACAACACAAAAACTTTCAAATTAGATGCTTTGGATTATATAGTCGAGAAAGTTAGAATTGCTTTGGTGTGAAACGAAAGCTTGCATGAGCCTACCTAGTTGTACTCACACAGCTGGAATACATATATATATGTGTCTTACACTTAGCTTGGGTTATTGTCGAGAGCGTTGAGAATTTACAGTCGTATACAAATAATAAAAGTCGCGTCAGTAATTTGAATCAAGTTAGGTGCTTTTATACACATAACAATTGGGTTTACAAGAGCACTTGTAAAGCATGTATTTATGTGTGTGAACAGAGCAATTGGACAGAATTGAGGAGGGAATGGATCAGATCAACGCGGACATGCGCGAAGCTGAGAAGAATCTATCGGGGATGGAAAAGTGTTGCGGAATCTGCGTACTTCCATGCAATAAGTGCGTATTCCTCACTCTTTCTAAGAAGAATAGAGTCTACATTTCTGCTGTAATCTCTCTAAACCGCCTTTTCACATTTTCTCAATATTTTGGTATAGTCTAAAAGCGGTTGTATCCCAACATTTTAGATATACTGCCTTCATAGAAAACTTTACAGCGCTGTAATCTTATGATCGGATTAAAATATTAAAGGAAAATTTTGGCCATAAGAAAAGGGAAAAGTATACGGACTGTTTTCCGCAATTAGACCCTTCTTAATTGGGTTCTTTTTGCGTGAGGATGAGTCCATCCTACTCAGGCTTGCCCAGCACCTACTATCCTCTCAGCTTAGTCGACCATGTCCAGAGGTGAGAACTTGTCAATACTTCTGTATCCAACTAAGCCGCGGATTTCATCACGATGTCCTTCACCGTAAGGGCAATTTTTTCTTTAAAAAATTATCGGTTTAAATGAAAGTCGAGGTATCTAATACTAAGGTCCGTATTAATAAACCGAACTCAATATAGATTTCAATCTTGAGTTTGCTCTTGAGTTGCTGCGCTGATTAATAAACCTATCTTAAGACGCGATTAAAGAGCGACGTATCACTTGAGTCATACCGTATTAATAAATCAAACTCAGCTCTCAAAATATGTCTCAAGATGTAGTTTCGTGAACTCAAGTCTGATTGCGGGTCATACAAATCTTACATTTTTTTAAATATTTTCACATTAAAAACGAGTTGACAGCAAAATATGACGACACTACCTACCATAGGGTAAGAACATATCATTTAAGGTAAGAACAAAGCGTTACTGTCATTCAAGATCAGTCTCAAATCTCAAGAGCGATATCAGCCTGGTTAAAACTTGAGTTTTATCTATTAATTAACGCCTAACTTAAGATAGTGACCGCATCTCAAGACTCACTCGATTGATACGCACTCAAGATCGATATTGAGAGCGATTTATTAATACGGGCCTAAGCCAACACCGCTCCAAGATTGTCCCTTACTCAATAGTCAGTAAAATCCTTAAAAACAACATCACTTCTTTTCAAAAATTCCAGGGGTGCATCGTTCAAGGAGGACGATGGTACGTGGAAAGGCAACGATGATGGCAAAGTGGTAAACAACCAGCCGCAGCGAGTGATGGACGAACGCAACGGCATTGGACCACAGGCTGGATACATTGGAAGGTAGGTTTCAAGGTGATAGAGCAAGCAGATAACCTTGAAGACCTAAAGGCTTGAGGAGCTGCATTACTTAGCAGCCCTTGCCAATAATGTAGGTTAAGCTCTTGGCGCCATCACTTCTTGGATAGTTTCTTGAGGTCCTCCGTGTTTCGGAAGGCAAGTTGATTTGAGGTCCTGGCTGCTATACCTGGTAGTAACAGTTCAAATTTGAGGCCTTCTGATGTAAGAACTAGCATAAACTACACCACTACAAAAAAAACAGAAGACCCTATAAATTTTTAGGGTTCCATAACCAAAGGGTAAAAAAATGGAACCCTATTACTAAGACTTCACTGTCCGTCCGTCCGCCCGTCTGTCTGTCACCAGGCTGTATCTCATGAAACGTGATAGCTAGGGAGTTGAAATTTTCGCAGATTATGTATTTCTGTTGCCGCTATAACAACAAATAAAATAAAACAAGTGGGGCTTCTATGCAACATGGTACAGAACCCCTCGTGCGCGAATCTGACTCGCACTTGGCCGGGTTTTTTAACCACACTTACGGTGATAGAAACCAACGTCAGCAAACAGAACTCACCTCTGTTTGATACCATAGGACACCTGTGCTGTGCTGGGCTCTCTCTGGAAGGAAGCTCTTGTCCTATAATTGGACATTACTTACTACCGATCATTCTCAGAAGATCCTTTGGCCAGATCCAGGATCCTCTGGCTCAGCGACGAAAACGAGAGTCTTTCATCGCTCCCTGCCCTCCGCTATTTCTTGCCAATGCCTGACTTGTAATTGGACATTAACAAGCTAATTTTACATTTTACAGGATAACAAACGATGCCCGCGAAGACGAGATGGAAGAGAATATGGGCCAAGTGAACACCATGATAGGTAACCTTCGCAACATGGCGCTCGATATGGGCTCTGAATTAGAGAACCAGAATCGCCAGATCGACCGCGTCAACCGCAAGGTAAGTGAGCCGGGTTGAACTCGTGTATGCGGTTGGGGCTTTAAGACTTGGTTCATTTGGGATACTATGGTTGTTTGGGAAAGTCTTTTGGGATTTGAATTGTGTTTGGGGTTTGTGCTGTCTTGAACTGATACGGGAACTCCATAATCACTTCTGACAACTGGCAGAGAGGCATAAATGAGGCCGATTCATACCTTTTCAATATCGCGCCATCTTTCTGTCAGTTATTAAAGAGATAAATGCGGTTGTTTTGGTTTCCTTTTTCCCATGAAGAGAAAATCGAACGCGACTTTGTTGGGTTTAAAGTGACTTATTATTTCATTAAAAAAAGTTTTGTGCTATAGTCTTTTAACTGACTCTGACCGAGAACGAAATCTTGTGGGGAAAAATAAAATCGCATACGTTCTGTAAATTGAAAATATGTAGATACAATGCTATAGAAATCTTTATTTTCAATGATTTCTTGGTATTTTTTTTTTCAGAGACGATCGAAATTTATCTGGTATAAATCTCGATACGTCTCATTTTCTCCATTGACATCTCTCACCATCTGCGTGTGTTTGCCTTTCACTTAGACTTGACGTGTAGAAACTATCTCTGTCTCTATCCGACTTCCAGCTTATTGGCCTCCGAAAAATATAGCTAGCTTTCTCTTTCCTGTGAAACGCATGACCTTTCATACGTAGAACGATTGGCTGTTTTAAAATTGTGTGAGACGATGACAGGCGAGTAGAGACCGCCCGCCGACGTGATTCATATTACCCACACGATCCTGACCTAATAGCGAATACTAGCCACTTCACCAACGCCATTGACTAACCTAACCTAACCGATCAGATTAACCAGCAACCAGTGACGTAATACATTCCACATCACATCCTCATCAGTAACACTCGTTCATGCGCTAACGTTACATGTTTACATCAGCGACTGTAAACACTGTCCTGTGGCTCTGTGTACTTTACATACATTACCTCCTTTTGAACAGTGGCGTAGCGCGGGTCACTGTCGCCCGGGGCGGACACAAAGTTTGCCGCCTTTTGACTTCATAAAAATGATAATGTTGGCATTTTGTCACCCTTTCGACGTCATTATGTTTTTAGCAATTTGTCTCCATTTTGAAATCATAAAAATAATAATGTTGGCTATTTGTCGCCCTTTTGACGTCATAAATATAATAATCGTTGGTGACAAAAAACGTAACGAAATGAAAGAATTGAGCGAAAAATATTCATTTCAAAATACCTTCTTGAAAAATTAAATGTCTGACTAACCGCTATAGTGACCGCACTAAATATCTTTTTCCGCCCGCGCCCGGGGCGGTCCGCCCTCCCCCCGCCCTCGCTACGCTGCTGCTTTAGAACAATACATTTCCAACTTTATCAATTTGACCTTGTGTTTGTTATCATAAAGCACACGATGAGACACAGTCGCTGTTATTTAAATGATAGATGCAAACAATACGTGTTCTATACCATAGGGTGAATCGAACGAAACGAGGGTAAAGATCGCGAACGAGCGTGCGCACGAGCTACTCAAGTAAACGACGGCCGGCACACATACTAACACAACACACACACACGGTCTCGTGGTTTAACTCCAGTCTTTATATACTAGGTGGCGCCACTACGCCTAAATATCTATATATTATTATAAGGCTCTAACCAAATATTTTGGCATATTTTTTTTGACGTGATAACGTCTTATAATTTGGTGAGTACACTTCTCAAAAAAGTGTGACGTCATGCATTATTGACAAGTAACCATAGCAACGTATTGAAGTATGCAAAATGGTAATGTCAACTATACAAAAGAGTTCTTATGACGTTATCATGTAAAATTATTGTTCGTAAACCGACTTTACAGACAAACATTGTTTAATAGGCTTTGTTCCAAAATATTTTCATTATAAAACTTAGATTTTTGTCGGTACATAGTTGAAACTGTAACCACAGTGGCGCCACCTCGTGCCATTCTCGATTACTTAATTAATTAATGAAAAACAAGATCTTTATCGACAGTTACAGTTATTGCAATAATTAGTAGTTGCAATCATGTTATTGATCAATTTAATACTAAAATTATGAAATCATATTGATAGAAAAAATTAAAGAAATAAATTATTGTGTAAATTTTACATTTTAAATAATTGTAAATTGCTAGATAATTTTAGGTGTAGTAGAAATTGCTTGCTTCGTGTTGCGTATCTGCCCTTTATATTTCATTCAGTACTGGATCAATTGTTTTAGATATCGGATTACTTATTGTATAAAGTTAATATTTAACTGAAAAATGAATTCCATAATACAGGCATAGGCCTCCTGTGGAATCCACTAAATGTCCTGTTTAATGTAATTTTCTTTAAGTTAATAAAATTATTTATTTATTGTTTAAGTTGATGTCTTACATATTGACCAGCATAAATTTCAACAAATGTTTCATAATATATTTTTATACGTAACTTCACTTTAATTTGAGACCGGTTTTATAATATCTATTAGTTCTATTAAAAATAGTGTATTTTTGAAATCTAGTAATTTGAGATTAATAAATATTTATTCCCTTTATCATAGTTATTTATGAAGCTCAAGTACATTTGACATAAGCGTGCGTGGCTATTTTTTTCACAAAAAAAAATGCAAAATAAATAGTTTTAAGTATTTTTTGGTACACCATTAATATTTGGTGCTCATTTTTTTATCATATATTTATTGTTTTATAATTTTTTTATAAAATACAGTAGGATGTTGAAGCAAATTATTTTGAGATAATGAATTTACTGTTGTTGAAAATATAGTGTTAAAGTTAATAGTGCTGTTTGAATCTGTAATTATATGCAATTTAATAGCGTATTTGAACTATGCTTGTGGTTATTTTGTACTATATGAACAAAAAAGGCAAAATAACCTTATTTCTAGATGGTGCCACTGCAATTTATACAGTTTAAACCCCATATATCTAGGTGGCGCCACTGCAACCTTACATTTAATCTTTATTCCTCCTCCTCGCTCCTATTACAAAAAAATATATATATTAAAGGTTATACTAATATACTACTATTAATTTTAAACTAGAAAAGTAATCTTTAATCTAATTATTTATTAAAGCGCCATCTGTGAGACTCATTTTCAAAAGTTTGTAGGAAACAGATGGTGTTACTTAAATGCACTTACGCTATTTTGTAAAACTGGTAATTATTTATCCATGATATAACTTTACCTATACATACATAAAATACCACAAGCAAAGTTTTCGCGCACTTTTCTTTAAAAAATATATTTTTAAAAACACTTCAATCAATATGTTATTGGACTAAATACAACACATTTTAAAGCCTCTAAAATTAATTATCTAATTCTTAAAATACGAATAAGTTGAGTAGTTTTATTTCTCTAATTTTCATTTCATACTAGATTGGTGTAAGATGATGCCTAAATGGGTTGATTGTAATGCGAAGTATGAAATATGTGATAATAGCGACTTTTACTGAGTTTTAGTATTCTGCTTCATGATAATTAATTAGGAATACTTGGTTACTGTTTCATACCTGCAACAAACACTCTTAATTTGGCTAAATAAACGGATTTTTTCTTCGTTTTTAGGGTTCCGTACCGCAAAAGGTAAAAAAAGGAACCCTTAAAAAGATCACTGTCTTGTCCGTCTGTCTGTTTTCTTTGTTGATTGACTTGCGGGTTTGAATCAAATACCCTGTATTTATCTCTAAGTGTTAGATCTCAATACTTTTTCATAGGAGCATTTATGTTCGAACAATCTCATTTTTTTCTCAATAATATTCAGTAGGCAAATAAAAATAAATTAAAATGTATAGAAATTAAAAACATCCCCTATTTTCGGGAAAACATATCTAAAAATAACCCACATATCTGCTTCTATGGAATGGTAACGCTAAAATATCTTTATGAAATATATAAATAAATAATCGTAAACGTAAGCTTACATAAATACATTTTAGTTGAAATATATTTATTTAATTTTGATTAAATAAATCATGTCGTTTATTGAAAACAATTATAATGTTATTTTACTTTCCCTTTATGTATTTATTGTTAAGACAAATTTTATTGTATTTTTTTATTATATTTAGGAAAATCGCAATAAAGGAAGATAAATTATAAGAACTACAATCGTATGAATCGCAATAATATAGTTTACATTTATGCTCTACTCATAAAAAATACATTTAATTCTACAGTTTATATGTTGACCAAATTAGTCGGAACAATTACGAGTATTCATTGAAACACGCATCACCGTCTTGGGATATTTAGTCTCAATATTTACATTAGGAAAAATATACCAAGGGATATTTTAAAAAGTAGAAAAAAATATTCTATGGAACATATTATATTTCAACAAAAATATCGAACATTTTTACATATACATATTTAACTGCTTGGCAGAGTTATTGATTCATCGCTCTTTTGTGACGCTTCTGCTGATATCACAAAAGCCATACAAAGCATTACCTAATTATCCGCTAAGCGGTGTTTATGAGTACTTTGACTCTCATAATTAATCAATACCACGAGACTTTACATAAACACAAACACACACACACGTCGGTGAAAACTGTGAGTATTATTTTATTATATCTTGCACTAATAAAGGCGAGCACAGCTTTGTTATATAAAAGCTATATTTCACGATGCTTATCTTTATGGAGAATATTGATGGCACGGCTTTGAGTCAAGTACATGGGAGACGTGACCACATAAATTATATTATAGTAACTTTTCATGGTGACCATTAAGCTCTGAGCATACTGAGGCAGTAAAAGGAGCGTTTCGCGCGCGGGCATTTTTGTAATATTCAAGATTCTATGCCATAAAGAGACCGGCTGGTGTTTTTGTGGCATGACAAAAACACCAGCTGGTTTTTGTATGGCATGGTGAATAAAAACTCGAATAATACATAAATTACCACCCTCATAACGCTTCCGGGACCGCCTCAGTGTGCTTAGCTCTTTTATGGTGCAAAATTGATCTCGATCTATAAATTTGGAGTTCCTGACTTGCTGTTATATCAACACACAGCTCCCACTGGACGGATGGGGCTATTTGGCATACAGACAGTTGTAAAATAGGCAAATGCAACCACGGGGTAATTGCAACCAGTGTAAATATCTCAGTTACTATAGGATTGCAGTGCTAGCATCTGTTATTTTTATGGACAATATAGTAAGTATGCTTAATAGTCTATAAGATGGCATTATATTAAATATATCCTATAGTAACCAAGCTATTTAAATTAGTTGCCCCGGTGTTGAATTTGAACCCTGGGACACCTCATCAGCTAAGAATCCTTTCTTAGGAAATTAAGACGCGGGCAAAATCTAGTTTTCATTATAAAAAAGGTGGTTTGAGATCAATTTTGTGTCAAATATATCAAGTCGAGAAAGGTGCTAAATATTTAACTAAATATAATTTGTGTTTTTTTTTTATATCTACCTTGTCTTGACTTATGTCGTCAGAACGAACAAGCTTTTGTGAAAACGCAATTTCCAAATCATAAAATAAATACTTATCATAAATATTAATTCTCCCACTAATATTTTCTTATCAAACTAATACATTCATTGGGTATTCTATTACTTTCTATTGGCTATTATAATAATCTAACTTTCTAGTTTTTGGGTTTCCCTTTTTTGACATGTTGGTCTTATTTAAGTCTTGTAAACTGTGCCACTGTAAAGATATCTACTTCCTTCGCTTTCTAAGACACTTTAGAAAACAGATTTTATAATTTAATGTGATTTTTATAGGGTGAAAGCAACGAGACCCGTATAGCGGTCGCCAACCAGCGAGCGGGCAAACTTCTCAAATCTTAAACACCATACCCATATATGGCGCTACCACACTTTGCACGCTCCAACAAAACACAGCTATATTTCAATGTAACAAGACGCAAAATTGTTCCCACATAAACGCAGTAGTAAATACGACAATAATATTGTTTAAAGATTTATGCTTCCATAATATAAAAAAAGCACTTTGCAATTGTTGGTGGGCGCCATTTATATAGTAGGTAAGTACAGTTATATTCAAAATAATAAATGCAATAATTAGCTAACAATAATATCCGATTATAATTTACATTCCTAGTTATATCTCAGTGATATCCAGGGGCGGATCTACTTAAGGGCTTTCTGGGCGATAGCCCAAGGCCCCGTGTATACAATAGCCCCTCAGCCTCCATTGAAAGCAATAGCTAGATTATATTGTAAAGAGAAAAAAGCCTAAAATTTAAATAAAAAGAGCATAATGTTGACAATGAGTAAAGCCTATTTATTTAGACAATCTTACTAAGACTAGTGTAAATGCTAATATTAAATATCTGATATTAATAATCCGAAAGTTGTGTATTTATTTGTTTGTTTGTTCCGTCATTGTCAAACGATTGGACTGATTTGGATAAAAATCAGCATAGTGGTAGATTAAGAAATGGTGAAAGACATGGGACTTTTGATCCCGAAATTCCCGGATTGAGACCTACGCGGATGTATAAAATATATAGAAGACGGTGTTTTGGCACAATGGCAATTAGTTGAGTAATTAGATAGGTAAATAATATTAGCCCAGGGCCCCACAAACTCACGATCCGCCCCTGGTGACACCTCATCTTACTGCTGTACTTACCATACAAATTCACAAAAAAATTAATTAGAAACCTTTGATTAATTTAGATGCTATATTAACTTATTCTTGCCTATTTTAAGTCTCATAAATAATTTAAGAACATTGGCTTAGATGAATTGGTACTGTACGGAAAACTTGGGACTTGTCCATTTAATTTTATTAATCTCAGCAGCTGAAAATGTTAAATTTATAAGTATTTATTTGCAATTTTTATGTATCTATAAATATATTTACATTCATTTTATAAAAACTGGTCATGATTTTAATATTACCCGAACGTTTCGATCGGGTTGCATCGACCAAGTCTTCCATGGTCGGTGCAACCCAATCGAAACGGGTAAATATATTAAAATAACTAGTAGTTTTAACCCGATAACGACCCGTTATTATAAAATGAATAATTATTATCGCGAAAAAATGCGTTAAAGAAGAATATAATTTTAATTTATGCGATGTGCCAAAACATTTTGTTTTATTAAAGTGAAACATCACTTTGGCGTGTAAAGGTGGACGCAGATTGATACGATTGAACGCATCGAATTTTTGCCGTCCACTAAAAAAGGTACCTTATAATAATAGAGATAAGGTATCTACATTTATATTTCCGATGACGTCATCAGAGTCGTCCGCATCATCAGAAGCGGCCGACTCTGAAATAAATAAATGAATAAATGTACGTTATCTCTATTATTATAAGGTACCTTTTTCCGTGGACGGCAAAAGTTCGATTCGTTCGGCACGTATCAATGTGCGGCCACCATAACTATAACCTATGTACGTATATTTATGGCAATTATATATAGCATCACTATAACCGTAGGTACATTATTTATTATAATGCACAATAAGCACTAATTATATATACTTACTTTGCTTATCAAATATTTAGGTATTTTGTACCTACGCTCAATCGTATTATTGGTATTAAATAGTATGTTCAACAAGAGTGGTTGTAAAATATCTGATAAAATTAAACCCTCAATCTTGATAAAACTACCGTGTGTTAAGATGGAAAAATAATGTTTGGAGATAACATAATTATTTGTCAAATATAAGGCACGGGTGATACGAGGCTAGGTAATCATTTTACGGTTGTGTCCGGTCTTTGGGGCTGATGCTGGATACATTTTAAAAAATATCTCTCAAAAATGTTCCCATATTTTACTTTTTTTACGCAAAATATTGTCTGCATTTGACCAGGGGCCTAAGTCTGCTAACACAATTGTGTTTCAATAAAGTGTCGATAGAATCATAATAGAAATTTAATGTCAAAGAAATGACATTAAATGTCAAATTGGTATTCTCCTAATGATAACTATCGAAACACCAATGACGCACCACTGACTCACTTTAGTTTTCTGCTCTAGAAGCGTGGCTCAATGGAATCTCGATAGTTGTTAAAACGGTATATCGCTTAGCAACATATAACATGTTGCTAGGCAACATTAGCGGCGCATCTATTATTTCCCCATAGTGATTATATTACGATGTTATTAAAACTTTAGCAGAATACCAAATAAAGTCATAATCTCGATATAATATCAATAGAGCATCGATATAATGACAATGGTAAATCCATTAATGCAAAATAGCAGAATAAGGCCCCGATGGGAAGCGACGATGAGGTCGAGGATGTAGCATGCTCGCCTAGAAGAAGAAGACATGATGGAACGCGACGAGTCACTTGGCACTTTGGCACCATGACTTTGTTGATTGTCTGCTCCTTTAGCACCACCCACGTGTAGTATAACTATTAGCCGACTTAAAAAGAAGAAAGTTCTCAATTTGACTATGTGGTTATGGCTGTTCGAGCATAACTTCATTGTTTATTAACGTTTTTTGTATTTGCTTCAAAGACATGTTAGAGGTAAAATAGAGATAGGTCTGTATGGCTTTGTTCACACAAAGTCTGGCTTCGAAAGCCAAATATAATACGTTTACAATTTGGGAGTCATCAAGCCGCGAATGAATAGATATCTTCTAGGAAAGCGGGCTACTTCTAAGACCGCATCTAAGATCACCTACCGTCTCATGCAGATGTGATAGTGGTCAAACGCTGACCTATCATTTGTAATAAAAAAATACAGCCTTTTTAATTTTAAATTCTGGCAACACTTGTGTCACCTGGGTCTAACTCCTTTACGTGCCCATCACTTCGCTTTACAATTTGTTAGATTAAGATAACGGTGCCTGAATTCAGTAGTTTGTTTGTTTAAACTTTAATTGCTAAGTATATATGAATGTTATTCACCTTGCATTTATTGTTGATACGTTAACGAAAACGTTGCTTCTATTTTATTTATGTACATGTTGATATGCAGTCATAAGGCATTAAATGTAAGATATAAGATACTGTAACACGTGTCTCCCACGATGAATATGTATCGAGAGATTAGTGTGAAACTATCTTTATAAACAGTGTGTTACAAAAACTGTGTAAACGCTTTTTGGTGCTTGTATAGGTAGGTTTCCCAGGATTGCATGAAAATGAAAAAAATAATTCAAATTAAAGTTCAGGAAAACTGACATAATTTACTAAAAAATTTAAGAATTTTCAAGATGAGACAATAGTTTTATTGGCAGCAGCGTCCAGTTAGATATACAATCGTGTTGTTTCATTTAGAAATATCGTCAAAATCTAGGTAAATTAAGGTCCTTTTTCCAAAGAAAAAAAAACATTATTTTTTCGGGCAATATGTCTGAGGTTTCTTACCAGTAGCAAGGACAATCCAATTAAGATGTATACTGAAAATACCAAAATATACTTTGGTTTTTTCAGTACCTACACCTCAATCTCTTTCAATCCTACCTGTGCCCAAGAGAGTTCACATAGTTTTCATTACACAGAGTATATATTTTAATTTATAAACGTAATATGATTACAAATTATAATGCAATAGTTATATTAAAAACTAATATCATATAGTTGATGTTTATAAATCTTTATGACTATAAAGTATTGTTCGTAAAGGTAATAAGTATGACGAATAATGTGTACCGGCCTTAGGAGTAAAATCTTAGTGAATACATTGTTACGGCGGGAATGCTTGACAAAATATACGCGGTAAGAGACTGCCTTTTGAAACTTCGATGTTCAAAACTACGAAATACGGAATATTGAATTTCTCGTTTTGACTTGCTTAACATTGTTTTTTTTTTCGTTTTAGAAATTTTGACATTTTATTTATTTATCTTTAAAGATAAATATATTTATTTATCTTTATCTTTCAATTTGAACACATTTAATTAAACAATTCACAATGTTTCTCATGTTTAATATAGATGTATGGAATATCGAAATCTACATCTACATCAAATATCTGAATCTAAAATATTTGTACTAACGATGTAAGTATAGAAATATCAATAGAGAAAAATTAAAATATTCCGTAGGTATGTATACTTATAATGAATTTCTCAATCCAAAATGTTTGTGATATTGTTTTGTATATAAATATCGATAAAGAAACCTGTCGATATTCCGTAAATCGGTATGACAAACATTCTAGATTGAGAATTTCGATGTAGAAAACTTTCGATGTATAGAAATATCGATAGATATAGAAAACTTTCGATATGCCGCACATCGAAATTTTAGAATATTTGTAATAGCATTGTATAGAAATATCGATAGGTATAGAAAACTGTCGATATTCTGTACAAACTGTACATCGATATTAAAAACATTCTACCTTTATAAATTCTTTAAAGAAAACTTTCGATATTCCGTCCTTCGAAGTTTTAAACATCGAAATTCCAAATGTCAGTCGCGTTAAGAGTTTTCGAAAATTTCTCTTGTCTTTTTCTCTCATCGTATTAGTTATAAGTATATCCAATTAAATATTTTGAATAAAAAAAAATACGTATTTTAACATGTGTTACTATAAATTATAACCTTTGTGCGCGGGCACACTATAATATCTTGCTATCAAAACGAAAGTGTCCGCAAAACAATAGAATGTTTGGTGGTATCCATTTTCAACCCCCAATTTCAACCCACGGCATAATTTTAATTAAAATACCTCCATATTCAACCCCCTGCAAATCAATAGTCCATTTTCTACCCAAATACGCAGTGCATACCTAACTACCTACCTAATTTTTACTTAAGTAAGGTCAACGGAAAAAATAGATTCATAGTTTTGGTAAAAGTGTTAATTATAATAGTAGTTAAAATTACGACTTTAAAATATTAAATTATTTTTCTGTCTGTACAAAAAAACATCTTATTAAGTATTATAATCAATTGGGTTGAAAATGGAATACATTTTAGGTAGAAATTAGAAAAAAATCATCAATTACATTAATTTGGGGTAGAAAATGGAACACATTTTAGGTAGAACATGAAAAAAATATTTGCGGGTTGAAAATGGGGGTTCAAAATGGATGCCACCGAATGTTTTGTATCTGCTACTGAATATTTAAAATAGATGTATAAATAACCGCCTGCATTTACTATCTGTTTTAAAGCCTAAACTACATAGGTGGTAAATTGATATATTTTCTTTAAGAATAGATAAATTGATAGTATAAAATGTTAATTTCTAATTACATTATTGATTTGTTAAATTACAGTATCTTGTTTTATTTGATCCCTTTTTATTTTAAGTTTCTTTGGAAAGTAAATGTAGGTTCCTAGTACATTTATATAAATGAAAATAATTAAGTAGTATAGGTAGGTAGGATAAGATTGATGTTTAAAAAATAAAAGAAAGAAATAATCTCAACATTTTATGAACAAAAATATGTAAATCAAGACGAATCTTTATATTTTAAACGCTTGTACTGATAATATTCACAATAAAAATAACTTAGAAACAATACTTCGAAATAATACTTATAAATAAGTACGTCTTAAAGTGTAGTTTACTCTGAAAGGGGGAGTACAGTATTGTACCGTCGCCAAAAAAATCGACCCAAGTGGTGAAAAAGTGTCTTACTCTGAAACTAACCATCCTCGACCAGCAGAATGATTCACAATCCATCGGAAGGCTACCGAAACGAATAAAACTGAAAAGATAAGGATGGCTACACGTCAAAAGTCGGGGGAGTGAAAGAGCAGCAAAATTTTAGTTCGTTTGGTTGCCTTCCGACGGCTTTGTGAATTAGCCTGCAGATCCAAGTCTCCGGCGATACTCTCCGGTCTCCAAAACAACGAAAAGAGCATTGAATACTTGTTTGTAACAATAAACACGCATAACAACAAATCATGCCTAATGCTTTATTAATAGCAAATTACTTAAGATATAAAATTTGAAAACGAAACGAAGGGGTGGGTTGTTTTTTTTTGGCTAAAGTTGACTTGCTACTAATAGTGAAATCATTAACACTTCAAAGCTTAAACGAAGTTTTCAAAATCATCAACTACTTATTCTAAAACCAATTTTCAAAATAAATTCAACTGAGGTAGCAGCCATGTTTTTCTTTATATTATCGACTTCACAACATCAGCTTAAGGGTGAGCGCACACCTAGCCGCACCGCACGCTCCGCAGCGAAGGAAATCCCCAAGGCCGATGCTGTTGACGTCACCAACCGGAGCCGCGCGCATCCAAACGATGACTTGACTGCGGCGCGGGTAGGTGTGCGCTCACTATTAAGGTCCCAAGACCGATCGCAAATAGGGAACAATGTAAAAAAAAACTGCCTGGATACCGAACAATATGACTTATTACAATTATTATTAAGTAGATATTGTTTGTTATCGGCCATTCGATAATACAATCATTCAATTTAAATTTTTATAGCGTGTTATTGGATACTTAATCGAATTGCTTAATATCACTATAACAATATTATAGATAACATCTATAGACCATAATCTTTATTGGAATTTACCCATGATATATTGTCGCATTGCAACACTAGGAGGGTCTAATGTCAACAACAAAATAATTAACAAACTTTCTTCTTAAACCCGGGATGAATATAAAGCCGGGCGTATACGTACGGTTTCCGCATGCGGTTATCGCATTCAGGTTCTCGTAAACTTAGGTACTTCAAGAGAGCGGTGTTGGCTTAGTGGTAGATACCTCGACTTTCATTCTGAAGGTCGTGGATTCGAATCCCGGCCTTGCATCAATGAATTTTTCTTAAGAAAAATGTATGTGCGCTAATTGACATTGCTCTTATACGGTAAAGGAAAACATCGTGATGAAACCCGCGGCTTAGTTGCCTCCAGAAGTATTGACAAGTTCTCTCCTCTGGACATGGTCGACTAAGCTGAGAGGGTAGTAGGTGCTGGGCAAGCCTACTCCATCCTCAAGCAAAAAGGACCCAATTAAAAAGGGTCTAATGGCGGAAAACAGCCCGTATCTATACCTACAATGCTCTGAATACCGCACACATGCGTTTTTTTCGAACGAAAAATATTCTGCACGTACTTTTCGAATACTAGCCCTTACGTTCTGTTTGGCTGATTCGAAGTATCGAAAACCCAAATGCGATAAACCGCATGCGGAAAACTTACGTATGCGCCCGGCCTTAAATGGACTTCACAAGCAAGAAAAACCATTACCTAATCCGCTTAGCAGCGGTCATGAGTGACACTTATTCTTTTACTAACTAGTTTATTTACATACCTCAATTGACTAGGACTAAAATAGAAAAATATACAACTCGATTTTCATTACCTAATTAAATTGGGAAATGTCTGCGACTCCAGAACATGACTAAAACTTTTAGATATTTTTACTAGGATCAAAACATTAAATAAATAAATAAAATTTAATCAATTAAAACTTCATTAATATGTAAAACTATCCCATTAAATTGAGGTTTCTTTTAAAATTGGTAATTATCTACGTAGTTGAAAAATAATATTTTAAAAGCAATAGCTGTTACAAAATAACCTTAAATAATTTCGATTGCTAAAATAATGAGTAAGTTTAAAATAATAAACTAAAACATGAATTCCGCGGACATCGGGTATCACATCCTCATAAATATTTACGTCTCCCATCATTCAAAAGACAAGTCTAGTTACTTAGCTTGGGGCGAGATGGCGATGTGTGGATTATCCTGCAATTTTTATTTTATTTATTTTATTCATACCTAAAATTATACTAGAACGTATTCATACAAATAATAAATATTGCTGGACATTCCACACAGCGCCATCTAGCCCCAAGCCAAGAAATTAGGCTTGTTATAGTGGATAGACAACAGATACAATATTTTATATACTTTTCTTTTGTAAATACTTATTATACATACACAAACAACCAAAAACAAAGGTTACCTGCAGGTAATTAAGATAATTTAAATATTTTTTGTAGTTTTCCCTTTTTTTTACGGAATATGGTGGTAATCCGTAAAAAAAAAGGAAAAACTACCTAAAAACTGGTTTTCTCGTTATTTTGTCACTAATATAAAGGTTTTTAAAAAACCTTCTAGTGGCTCTTATTACCCGCAGCTACCTTATCTTTACCTACATAAATACTTGTTCGACGGCGGGAATCGAACCTGCAACCATATGCTTCACAGGTGTTTGCGTACCGTGCTAGGTACAGATGTCACATGTGCTAAGCTTCCCTATTAGAGATGGCCATAAATCCATAGAGGGAGCTCTATCTACCTTTTGGGCCGCCAAATATCCACTAACCAACCACTGGCTACGTCTATCACACAGTGAAAATGGAAAACCGAGCAATTTGCTGCACTCTCGAGGTGCAATTCTGTTCATCGCTCCGAAGAGCCTCATCAGATCTTCATCCAATTTTAATGGGACCACCTGTGAGTTATCCTTTCAAACAAAAAAATAATTTTCCAAATCGTTCCAGGCGTTTTCTAGTAATCGGCGAACATACCTACATAAAAAAATATACGCGACTAATTTAGAACCTCCTCCTTTTTTGAAGTCTGTTAAAAAAATACATGCAACCGAATTGAGAACCTCCTCTTTTTTCGAAGTCGGTTAACAAGTGCGTCGTTTCTCTTTAGCGACCCGTTGGACCATAGGTTGGACACTGACCCCAAACAGTACTTAAGTTGCATTTGGATAAGTGAACGCACTGCGCTAAATGCGACCCTCTTCTGATTGGTCAATTTCTGCTACTCTCTTCACTTTATTTTCGGCTCTATGCGTTCACGCGCACTATGCAATCTCATAGGATTTATTGTGAATACGGGTGTTAGTAGAGGCGAAGCTTACACGTAAGTATACATTTTACTGGCTACTGTGGCGAAGTCGCCAGGACGTCAAGAGTATCCAGTCTCCACAAAGCGCGTTGGTCGTGGCTTTGCTTCCAAACTAGCGTCGTCGCCACACCGTCGACGTCAGGTGAGTTATCTTCCATTCACTTTAATAGAAATGTTTGGAATACGTAGCTGATGGCCACGTCGCTATGGCGTCCCGGTAAGGTAAGGTCCTGAGTCGTTTCTATACAGCTGAAATAATATAAAAATTAACATCAAACTAAGAATTATTTTCAACCGCCTATAACTCTGAACATAATACGGAACAAATTCCCAGTTTTGTCACCATTGAATAGCCCTAATTATATAGATTCACTAGCTTTTGACCGTGTTTATGCCACATTTAAAGTAGATTGGACCAAGGAATCACGTTGTCCCATTCAAACTTTGCCCCCCTTTACACCCCTTAAGGGATGGAATTTCGGAAAATCCTTTCCTATCAGATGCCTAAGCCATACAAAGAAAACACCCTCGAAGTTTCAGGTCTCTACGATCAGCGGTTTAGGTTGTGCGTTGATCCGTCAGTCGGTCAGGACACAGCATTTTATATGTAAAGCAGACAAAGCATTTTAATGTATATATTTCACGGAAAGACCTATTGCAAAAGAACTGGTGTTCCCGCTAAGTAGAGTCACACTAAACAAACAAAACAAATTAGTTCCGCGTAACCGTTTGGATCCACTTTCAGATTATGAACTCATTATTGAGGGGAAAGGGTACCGGCGCTCTCTCCATACAAACGTAGTCGACTGTTTCCTCCCTGGAGAATGACACTAGAGCAAATATTTTTGGTGCATAAAACTTAAAACTGCCATGACCATGCCCTAATTTTTTTTAAATCTTAATTTCTATGATAAATAAACCAAAACATAGGGGCATAGTCATGGCAGTTATAGGTTTTATGGCACAAAAATATTTGCTCTAGTGTCATTATCTCCAGGGAGGAAACAGTCGACTACGTTTGTATGGAGAGAGAGCCAGTACCTTTTCTTCTTAAGGTTAACCGCAAATTATTTTCAGAAACGACGTCTCGAAATGTTTATTTTTTACAACACAATAATCTACACTAATATTATAAAGAGGAAAGATCTTTATGTT
Organism: Idaea aversata; assembly: GCA_907269075.1. Classification (NCBI taxonomy): domain Eukaryota; kingdom Metazoa; phylum Arthropoda; class Insecta; order Lepidoptera; family Geometridae; genus Idaea; species Idaea aversata. Next base: position 8,084,031 of record OU026100.1, read on the forward strand.
TGTAACGAATAGGCTCCGAAACTACTGGTTCGATTTTGATGTAACATTGGTATGAGGATACATTGATTCATCGGCAGTAACATAGCTCCATGGTTTCAGCCGCGTAAGTCCCGATCTCGTGGGAATATCGGGATAAAAGCAGCATTAATTACTCCTAAGTATTCATTGTATCATCATATCAAGTTTCATTAAAATCTGACCAGTAGTTTCAAAGCAAAATCGTTACAAAAAAATAAAAACTACCCTCATTCAAATACATCCAAAATTTCAAATTAATACATATATTATTGTAATTGTATCTATACAAATCATATTTTATCTATACAAATCAGATGTTATCTATACAAATCATATTTTATAGAAATCCAAAATACAATCAACGTTCAAAAGTCCATCGTCACCGTAATGTTTACAATCCTGTGCAGCACTATTTAAAGACTATAACAACGTAACCAGTAAATCGATCCTACGTCTCGTCGGTTGTTGTAGCGGGTGGCGGCATATACCACTCGGCCAACTAAAGACATAGCTAACATGTTGAAAATAATGATCACACTGAGTAGGTACCTACTTTTAATTCAAGTATATAAGTTTATGTGTAAAGTCTATTACAAGAAGGTCGTAAGTCCAATACTTGTTGATAGTATTATTGTAGCAAACTGATAGTGGACTTATGACGCATACTGTACCTCTATATTGGGTAAATGGACATGAAGGTTATGTCCCTCTGTTTAAAAAGGCCTTGAATATAATAACATACACATACCTAATTACAACAATAAACCATGATTGACTAACAAAAGTAAGAATTGCGAAACGAATTCAAACTAGGTATACATACTACATATATATTAGTACGTATTTACATACTACTTAATTGTTTTGTCGAAATCTTGTAATTTGTGTTAGCTGCGCCTTGCTATTTCACATAATAAGTAGGTAAGTACCTATTTCTTCCCAATATTTACCCCTATTCATTTATTTTTTCATCCAAATTGCTCGAACTATTGAAGGGAATAAACAAAGAAACTTTCGCATAGGTACTTATTATTTTTTAAAATTAAATTGTTAAGACCTTACACACGCAAAAAGGATCCAACTAAAGTCTTATTGAGGAAAATTAGCTTGAACAAGTATTTAAGAGTTGACATTTTAGAATACCAAAGCTGACGTTGAGTGTATTTTTTTGCTATCGAAATGCAAGATGATATTTTGTGATGTAATTTGAACAATTTTAATTCCAAAAACAAATATCCGTAGACCGTAGAAATATTTGTTTCACAGCGGGGTTCAAACACGCAACCTGCAGACGGTCGGTGGCGAAAGTTCGCCCCACTCTTATTATTTATCTTCTATCTATATTCTTTATACATATAAAATGCTTTGTCCTGACTTACGGATTAACGCACAACTTAAACCGCTGATCGTAGAGACTTAAAACTTGTGTTCTTTGTATTACTAGGCATCCGATAAGAAAGGATTTACCGGAATTAGGTTAGAGGGTGAAAAAGGGGGGCAAAGATTATATGGAACAACGTGATTCCTTGGTCCCATACTATTAGAACCATTTTCTACTTCTAGAGAAAGTTGCGGGCAAAAGCTAGTCATTAAATACGTAATTATCTGGTTACAGTACCCATTTCAACGATAACTTCCAGCGATAACATGACAGCGAATCCTAGTAGAGCGCAGACAAACTGCAACAAACCGCTGCTCCGGCGCCACACTTCGAAGAACACAACGTACACTAGCGTTCCACATGCGAGACCCTGGAAATATTATGGAAAATATGTTTAGGAATCAGCTAGTAGGAAAAAAGTAGGAATCTTTCCTTCAAGAGGGGTCCATACCATACGCCAACAACCTTGCTACACAGGTTACAGATTCCCGACACCGGTCGCCTTTGTTGGTGAAAATTGTTTATGGTTACGAATATGTTTTATTTTTCTCAAAAGTGCTGAGATGGAATTGTAGGTGAGATCTTTACCGGTATTTTAAGGGTAATTTGAAACGAAAATTCCTTGTCATAAGTTCTGGCCCCGTAGGACTATCGGGATAAAAAAAGCCTTTGTGATTCCAGGACTTTAGCTATCATAAAAAAAAACATCGCAATCGGTTCACTACTTTTTGCTTGAATTGGTGGGTTTAGTCGAAATCCTGGCCCCGTAGGACTATCGGGATAAAAAGAGCCCTATGTTATTCCAGGTCTCCATCTGCCATACAAAAATGTCTGTCTGTGTGCTTAAAGAGTTTACAAACTAACAGTCAAACATTCTTACCTGTAATATAACTGAATACAAGCCGGCATCAGCAGCTCCCGCACCACCGACAAGCAATATCCCGATACCGATCCCGAGCGCAGACATGAACGAAAACGTAAATATATACATTATAGATAGCCATCTCTTCGTCCCGGCAGCCAGCAGTTCCACGCCGATACAAAACGATATTATGTATTTATGTGCTGAAACTGCTGCGAACATGTACCTGGAAAATACGATTACCTATAATTAATTGAAGACCCAGTTGGCACAATGGTCACCATGCCTGACTGCCAAACACAGGGTTTGATTCCCGCCTCAGGCAAGTTTTTTTGACGTGATAACGTTTTATAAATTGGTGAACACCTGCAATCTCAAAAAAGTGTGACGTCACGCGTCGTTACTGGAACGCCTCATGTTATTGACCAAGGTAACTATAGCAACGTTTTATCGTTGCCATGGTTACCATCAATGTTTTCTTATGACGTTATCACGTAAAATTATCGTCCGTAAACCGACTTTACAGACAACCAGCGTTTAACCACTATCACACCTGCCTGATGGTTGGTGACGATGCGGCCTAAGATGTACCTAACACGCGTTCCTAGAAGATACCTATTCACTCGCGACTTGAAGAACTCCAATTTGTACACGTCAGGCAAGACAGACGGAGGCAACCGATTCCATTCCCTTGCAGAACGAATAAGGAATGACGGAGCAAAGCGCTATTCAGCGCGCTAAAGCAAATATTTATGTTCAGCCGATTTGGAGATAAATGAGAACGTTGAAGTGCACAAACACACTTTCACCCTAAATGTATATACCGTCTTCCGTTCTATCGCAAGTAAAAATAAAAAATAATAATAAAAACGGCCAAGTGCGAGTCGGACTCGCGCACGAAAGGTTCCGTACCATTATATTCTTTTTAACCCCCGACGCAAAAACAAATACAAAAAAACTCTAAAAAATATTGTATGTCAGACGAGGCTGTATAGGTTAAAAGCCTTTTGCCTGCCTTTTGGGAGTAATAAGAATAATAATTAACCAAAAAATATTGCCTAAAAAAAATAGTACCTACACATAACCCAAAATTCTGTAAAACATACCTACTTACTCAAAAAATATTCACTTTTTTCTGTTTTTATTGTAATTTGTTGTAATAGCGGCAACAGAAATACATCACCTGTGAAAATGTCAACTCTCTAGCTATCATAGTTCATGAAATACAGCCTGGTTACAGACGGACGGACAGCGAAGTCTTGTAATAGGGTCCCGTTTTTGCCCTTTGGCTACGGAACCCTAAAAAATATACAGTAAATTAAGGTATTTGTGTGAAACTGAGACTCTAGGTCCTAGAGTTTTAGTTTCATGCACAAAGACCGCTTTTTAATACGCTTTTATAAGTTTCACCTGTACGTTTGCTTGTATGTCACCAACTCTTTTGCGCTCGATTTTGTTATCCTAGAGACAGGTTATTATCCTAAAGTCTAGGATAATAGACAGGTTATTAACCTAAAGTCTAGGATAATAAACTGTATGATTTGTTTTATGATAACAATATCCTGTATGATTGATTTATTACGTCCGATAAAAAAATTATCAAATTAGGAGATTATTAGGTAGGTAAATTACCTATACCTAGGTACCTAATTATCTTTAAAAAATAACCCTGATTAACGTTATCGGGTGCCAATTGCCCAATTCAGTCTAATTGTATTTGAAGCAATATCTGATTACTATCAGATAGATATTAATATTTAAGGTTTTATTAACATGGTCTTTGTCCTCTTATCTACATTACTTATATTTTTTATTTTCGAAAATTAGCCGTAAATATGTACCTACATATTTTGAAAGCTATCCAGTAGCAAGGGGGGGGAAGAAGGGAACCGCCCCGGGCGACACCATTAGGAGGGTGGTAAAGGAAAATAAATATTTTGTGCGGTCACTGGTGGTCTGTCAGACAATTATAATAGATATATATACTTATACCTAAATCATTTATTGCATCACAAAAAGGCACATACATACACATTGTATCACTATCGCTAATACTTATTATAGTTCTATAAAAAAGCAACTAATAAATGATAAAAAATAAATTAATATAATAGAACCAAAATACATTGAAAACGGGGTGAGCAGTGTGCCGCAGTGATGCATCTTTAATCTTACAAATTTTCTTAATAAAAATTAAAATAATATTTAAGCAATTAGATCTTATCCTCTTTCATATTATATTGACTGTCCCTCCCGCCCAATACAGTTAATTGTTGCAAATCATGAGTCGCCCCGCATCCTCACAGGGTTTTGTAATAATATTTTCGCTCAATTCTTTCATATTTTTACTCACAAACACTGACATTTTTATGGCGTCAAAAGGGTGGCAAATAAGTAGTCAAGATTAATATTTTTATGTCAGTAAATTATTAAAATAATTATTTTATGACATCGAAAGGGCGGCAAATTATGGCTCCGCGTGCTACTGAAACTATCTGAATAAATATTGCAGGACAATGTCAGCGCCATAAATAATAAAAACAGAAAAGTAAAATACTTATTTATGTAGGACAACATAGTACGAAACTTAACGGAACCCTTCTCGCACTTGGCCGGTTTTTTCTGTGTTATAACTCACCATACGTTAACAGTAGAGGACTCTAGGCCCACAGCGAGTCCCTCGAACAGCTCATGTATTGACAGAGCCAGCACGATGAGCAGACCTCTCAACGCCGACACTACGGAGTCTTCACCAAGGTCGCCGCCCATATGACTGTGCCCGTGGCCATGTCCTTGCGCCAGTCTAGAGTTTTTTTGTTGTTCCAACTGTAAGATAATAAGGTTTAAATAAGGTAATTATAACGGGTAATAAACGCCACTTGCTACCTTACTTAAAAACTAAATATTTCGTAAAAATAGGAAAAACTACTTTACTTAAATACTTTTAAATTTTCTTTCAAGACCGTGAGAAAAATACGTTAAAAATAAAAATAGAAGCGTTTCCAATAACGACACTTCAACTCTATTATAGAAGGTTGGGGGATGCTTAAAATACCTATGCGTTCAAGATAAACACATTAGATACACACAACACACACACAAACACACAACACATTAGACAAACACACCCTTTTTTTTTTTACACACATTAGATATTAAAAGTCACAATCGTATCTTTTAGGAAAGCGTGCTACATCTTAGACCGCATCTAGTTTTTCATTAGATATCCTACTAATATTATAAATGTGAAAGTTTGTGTGTGTGTATGTATGTTTGTTACTCCTTCACGCTAAAACTACTGAACGGATTGCGATGAATCTCGGTATGTACTTAGATAGCTGGAGATCTGGATTAACACATCGGCTACTTTTTATCCCGATATTCCTACGGGATCGGGATTTACGCGGGTGAAACCGCGGGGCGCAGCTATATTTGATAAAACCTGCAGCTCGGTGGAAGAAAGAATTTTTCCTATTTTTTGTTCTACATAATGGTACATGCAAGATATCAATGTTTTTAAGCTCTCTGACGGGTAACTTTGGCAAGTTAAGCACAATCCGCGAGAGATAGAACATTTTCAAAAATTATCAAAATCGGAAATCAGAAATCATTTATTGATTGACTGTGTTCTTATGATGTTAGGTTTACAGATGTTATGTAATATAGTAAAAATAGGTATCAACAGACATGTCTGCACCAGACGTTCAATAATTAAGTAATAGTTATTTTAAAAAATTAACTTAACTTAGTCTAATTAATATAATATTGCACAATAGCATACAGAGAGTAGCTTAGATACTTCGTTTATAGGAGGGAAAACTTTACCTCTTTTTGTATGGAAATGTACAGCTTCACAGTGGTCTTAATAACGGGTGTATGTTAAAATGTATAAACTCAAAATACATAACGTTGTAATTCATAAAGTTAAAATACCGAAAATCAAAATACATAATGATCAAAATACATAAAATTGAAATAAATAAAATTTGTTTGATATAATATACGAAATACATAATGACAAAACGCATAAATTTAAAATACATTAGTTCAAATAACATATATCCAAAACAAATAAAGATTTAAATGAATAATAATTAAAATAAATAATAAAACTCTACGAGCGAATCAAACTATTACAGCAAAAAATTCAAAATATCGATAGTCATAATATCTATGTTCAAAATGTTTACATTGATTACACATACTATGTTCAATAAATAATAAATATATAAATATATTATAAGAATATTATAAAGCTGAAGAGTTTGTTTGTTTGTTTGTTTGAACGCGCTAATCTCAAGAACTGCTGGTTCGAATTGAAAATTCTTTTTGTGTTGGATAGTCCATTTATTGACGAAGGTTATAGGCTACTTTTTATCCCGATATTCCCACGGGATCGGGAGTTACGCGGGTGAAACCGCGGAGCGCAGCTAGTATATTATAAGATTGAAGCATATTTAGGGACAGAGAAAGCGACTTTGTTTTATACTATGTAGTGAAGCCGTTGAGGGCTACTTCTGTGCACCTTAACAAACAACTTTTGTTCTACGACTTTTGGAAATTCAAACATTTTTTCGAAAATTTTGAGGTTAGGTTTACCTGAAAATCAGCGGAGAGGTCATTAAAAATTTTACTTATTTTTTAAGTTTTATCTACTGTTCTTAGTCTAATTGACCTTTGTTTTAAAAAATCAGCTTTTTTTCGAATTTACATAACCTCAAAATTTTCATTTTTTTTTCGAATTTCCAAAAGTCGTAGAACAAAAGCCCTCAACGGTTTGCTAGTATAATTTCCAATAACCCTGTATACTTATCCAAGTAAAAATGCCCATATATACAATACACGCTGTAGAGCAGCGCATGGGCATTTTAAGCATAAATAGGTAGGTAGAATTCGGTTCTGGCAGTTCTGACGGTTAATTTTACTACAATGAGGTACGAACGTCAAATTCTATGACTACGATTAATTCACCGAGGGTTTTAATTTTTTTTATAAATTACGCCCTCGCTAACCAAGTAAAATATGTAGAATTTTAGGATAGGTAGGTTCTAAAACTTGCCGGCCGTTTCGCTTGCTCGGCTCGTGCGTTGTGGTCGCAGTTATAACCTATCCGTGCGAGCGAGAAAGAATGAGTGGTACTTATCTACATAATAAATACTCGATATTTACTTTGTACTTCGATATTTGAAACTTTCTAATTTTAATAAACAAATTATGTACCATTTTCTGGTTTTTGTTTACCTGAACCTACAACTTATATATTTTGATAGTTATACATTTTAAAGTTAGGCTTGTTGATTATTATGTGGTTTAAGCATTATAATTTTTAATTATTATATATTTAGAACTTTATGAATTTACAGTTTATGAATTTAAAACTTATGCCATTTAATTTTATGTATTTTGAATCATTATGTATTTTGATTTTAAGTATTTTAACTTTATGAATTACAACGTTATGTATTTTGAGTTTATACATTTTAACATACACCCCTTAATAACATTGTAATAATAGCAAAGTCATGGTCAAAACCCTTTACGTATTCATTCGGAATCATACAATTCTAAAGAAATCGCATTGAAAAGTCTTAAAAACTATGATGTGTGCCTTAGGAACGCGCCCACTAATGAGAAGATAGCACAAGAAACTTTTGAAGTGAAAACTTCTTATGGCGAGTTGGGCACTTTTGTGGGTGAGCATTTTCAACCGATCTCGCGACAGATTTTGACGCGACAGATGAGATTTTATTTGTGTTAGTCTTTTTGTTTAACTTATACTGCCATCTATTACACAAATTGAGAAACTTAGTTTCTAGAAAGACCGCTATTCGAATGTAGATGGCGCTGATTTAAATTTTTTACTGCCATCTAGCGAATAAAAAATAAACTATATTTGTTTAAGTGAGTGCTAATAGATGGCAGTAGCAGATCGTTTCAAGAAATATTCTATGAGAAATAACAAGTTTATTGTTTTCACTTCTGCCTGCACTCCCGGAGTGCGCTGTTTTTTTTTTTTTTGTGATCATGCTCTAGCACTTGACTCATCACTATCATCATCCAAGCGATGTTCCCGGTTGCATTCTCTCGGGAGCCCGGGTTCCGCTTTCCTACTTTTACGCCTCTTCTTCGCACAATCATCGGGACCCTTTAGTAAGACTATTAGCACGCATAATATCACCCTTTACGACGTCAAGCCAGCACTTCTCTAGCAATTGACTCTAAGAAAGGAAATCAGCCGTGGTTCAGAACAATCTCTTACCTCGACGTTTGTGTTAAAATAGTCATGGTCGCGAGGAGACACCATCCTCAGTCACCATTCTCGGTCAGTCTCTTCGCGACCATGAGTATTGTAACGTAGTCAAAACGTCGAGGTAAGAGAAATAAAAATACGCGATTAAGACCCGTAAATAATTACTATGACCTACCTATATAATTTTGAAACTAAATAAATAAATATAAATATTGCAGGACATTCAACACATCGGGATAAGGGCAGGAAGATGATGATGATGATTCCACACATCGCCATCTAGCCCCAAGATAAGTAACTAGACATGTGTTATAGGTACTAGACAACGGATATACTACTTATATACTTACTTTTCTTTTGTAAATATATACTTATAATACATAGAAACAACCAGACCACAGACAAATATCTAAGCATAAATACTTGTCTGAGGCGGGAATCGAACTCGCAATCCAGTGTTTAGCAGTCCGGCATAGTGAACATGGTGCCAACTCGGTCGTCCGGAACTGTCCCCTAACCATAGCCTATGATTTCCTGTCGTAGAGTCAATTGCTCTACGAAAGATCCGGGAAAATCACTACATAGTATAAAATAAAGTCACTTTTCGCCGTCCCTATGTCCCTTTGTATGCTTAGATCTTTAAACTACGCAACGTATTTTTATGCGGTTTTTTTAATAGATAGAGTGATTCAAGAGGAAGGTTTATATATATAATACATGCATAATATAGCCGTGCGAAGCCGGAGCGGGTCGCTAGTAATTTCTATAAATATAAATCGTATAAGTTTAAAAAGTTGAATATAGGTAGCTTACCTGTTTATGAATAGGCGTTCCATTTTCTTCGCTCGTCACGCTCAATCTCAAACTAAACGACCTAGTTGCATTCCCATCATCTAAGTCATTTTCCCTGCTGTTGATATAAAGATGTACGAGTTCCTCTATTAGGTACATCATGAAGAAACCTCCGCACATGATGAGTCCTGCGAGGAAGATCGGCATTTCGGGGATGTCACCCTCCTCTAAAAGAGAAGAAAGTAAACGTTAACAAGTCTCACTGAAAATACACCTGCCTGCGACGCAGAAGATTGCGGGTTCGAATCCCGCCTTAAACTTACATAAAAACTTATTTATGTACCTACAGATATTTGTTTCTGGCCTGGGTTAATGTATAATGTATGTATCTAAGTACCTATATATTTACAAAAGAAAAGTATATAAGTACTAGCTGCGCCCCGCGGTTTCACCCGCGTACGTCCCGATCCCGTAAAAATATCGGGATAAGTAAGTATAAAAAGGCTATGTGTTAATCCAGGCCTCTAGCTATCTACATACCGAGTTTCATGGCAATCAGACCTGTAGTTTTTGCCTAAAGGAGTAACAAACATACATACACACACACACACAAACTTTCACATTTATAATATTAGTAGGTAGTAGGATTATATCCGTTGTCTGGCCACCATAAGACAAGCCTAGTTGCTTTACTTGGGGCTAGATGGCGGTGTATAAAGTGTCCTACAATACTTTTCTAAAAGGCTCCGAAACAGAAAGGAAAAAGTGGGGTTTCCAATTTCCATACAACAAATTACAATTACGGAACCGTTCGTGCGCGAGTCCGACAGACAATTTGCGTTTGGGCTCTTTATGCACCATAATTATATACCTACCTACATTGGGAAACCGGATACAATATTGAACTGAAAATTACCTATTAGGTACACATTTATTACACGTGTCAGACTGATCAAATTTTTAAAAACAACCATTAAATAGGTTTCTTAGACGACAAACATATTATTAGCATGTATTTGTAAAAATATTATCTACTCAGGTAGGTACAGTCACATTACCAATTAGCTGAACCCCACGTGACCCAGAACTTCTTCGCATATCTGTAAAAAATATAGTATTTACCTATTTTGTTATTTTTTTATAGTGTACTAGCTGCGCCCCACGGTTTCACCCGCGTTAGTCCCGATGCAGTGAAAATATAGGACGAAAAACGCTGAGCAATTTCACAGATGTCAAATTGACCAGTTGTGTCAATTTGACATCTGTGAAATTGCTCTGTCACTTTGACACCATCAACAACGAAACAAGTGAAACATCTGTCACTTTGACATCTGTCACTTTGACATCTGTCACTTTGACATCTTATCAAATTTATTATAAATATCGGATATTTTCGAACCCTGCAAATAAGTATTTATCTAATTTGTTTTAAGTGATTTCTCTGTTTTTACGAAATATTTAGTTTTTGACCTGAGGACTGAGGACCCATGGACATAACTCTTTTGACGTAACTTGAATAGCTCCATTTCAAATACATACCTATATCTTCAAAAAATAAAAGCTTTTAAAATATTTGTTATCTTGACCTTTATGAGCATGATCACAAAAAACCCATTAATTTCTTGTGCCTTCTTCTCATTGGTGGGCGCACATTCTAACCGCGTAAAAGTGATGTATTGAATAAAGAATTTTGAGTGTACCTAACTTTGCCCCTTGTTACCCGCAAGTACAGTCACATTACCAATTAGCTGAACCCCACGTGACCCAGAGCTCACTCGCAAATTTGTAAGGTTGTAAAGTAATGTTACCTGATTCTGTTTTTTTTTAAACAATATACAATACAATATCCTACTAATATTATAAACGTGAAAGTTTGTATGTATGGATGTTTGTTACTCTTTAACGCAAAAACTACTGAATGGATTTTAATGAAACTTGACAATAATATAGCTTATACATCAGAATAGAACATAGGCTATAATTAATCCTACTAATATTATAAACGTGAAAGTTTGTATGTATGGATGTTTGTTCCTCTTTAACGCAAAAACTACTGAATGGATTTTAATGAAACTTGACAATAATATAGCTTATACATCAGAATAGAACATAGGCTATAATTTATAAAGATATTGTGTGAGTTGTCTAAAATATAACGAAAAGCGTCGAAAAATTGACATCTGTCACTTTGACATCTGTCACTTTGACATCTGTCACTTTGACATCTGTCACTTTGACATCTGTCACTTTGACATCTGTCACATCTGTCACTTTGACATCTGTCACTTTGACATCTGTCAATTTTTCGACGCTTTTCGTTATATTTTAGACAACTCACACAATATCTTTATAAATTATAGCCTATGTTCTATTCTGATGTATAAGCTATATTATTGTCAAGTTTCATTAAAATCCATTCAGTAGTTTTTGCGCAACGCAACATCTGTCACTTTGACATCTGTCACTTTGACATCTGTCACTTTGACATCTGTCACTTTGACATCTGTCACTTTGACATCTGTCACTTTGACATCTGTCACTTTGACATCTGTCACTTTGACATCTGTCACTTTGACATCTGTCACATCTGTCACTTTGACATCTGTCACTTTGACATCTGTCACTTTGACATCTGTCAATTTTTCGACGCTTTTCGTTATATTTTAGACAACTCACACAATATCTTTATAAATTATAGCCTATGTTCTATTCTGATGTATAAGCTATATTATTGTCAAGTTTCATTAAAATCCATTCAGTAGTTTTTGCGTTAAAGAGGAACAAACATCCATACATCCATACATACAAACTTTCACGTTTATAATATTAGTAGGATTAATTATAGCCTATGTTCTATTCTGATGTATAAGCTATATTATTGTCAAGTTTCATTAAAATCCATTCAGTAGTTTTTGCGTTAAAGAGTAACAAACATCCATACATCCATACATACAAACTTTCACGTTTATAATATTAGTAGGATATTGTATTGTATATTGTTTAAAAAAAAACAGAATCAGGTAACATTACTTTACAACCTTACAAATTTGCGAGTGAGCTCTGGGTCACGTGGGGTTCAGCTAATTGGTAATGTGACTGTACTTGCGGGTAACAAGGGGCAAAGTTAGGTACACTCAAAATTCTTTATTCAATACATCACTTTTACGCGGTTAGAATGTGCGCCCACCAATGAGAAGAAGGCACAAGAAATTAATGGGTTTTTTGTGATCATGCTCATAAAGGTCAAGATAACAAATATTTTAAAAGCTTTTATTTTTTGAAGATATAGGTATGTATTTGAAATGGAGCTATTCAAGTTACGTCAAAAGAGTTATGTCCATGGGTCCTCAGTCCTCAGGTCAAAAACTAAATATTTCGTAAAAACAGAGAAATCACTTAAAACAAATTAGATAAATACTTATTTGCAGGGTTCGAAAATATCCGATATTTATAATAAATATCAAAATATCGGATTTTTTTGATATATATCCGATATACTTATATCAAAAATGTGATATTTACGTGATATTTATCCATTTTGTATGACAGCCATATTGTTATTTTATTTATGCATACTGTTTGCCTATATTTTATAAATATAATAAATTAAATTAATACCTATATTTTATAAATATAATAAATTATTTTAAAAAAAACAACATTTAAAGAAAAATCAACTCAAATACATAAAATCTTCTTAAAAATCAGAAAAATCAATTAAAATCATAAACTACATCAGGTAAAATCAACTCAAAAAGATAAAATCTTATAAATTTACTCCAACGCCATCTATATTTAGGATGGAGAACTACAGTAGAAAACTGCAAAACATCACTTAAATTCATCAAATTTTTAAACAATTTTTGTATTGATATATATCACAAAAAACCGCTTGATATATATCCATTGATATATATCCTCGAACCCTGCTTATTTGCTTTACCTATTGTCAATCTGAAAAACAATTCATTCGTTTATTTTCTTGTTATTTTGTCACTAATATCATAACATGAGGTTTAAAAAAAAAACATTTTAGTGTCCTTATTACCCGCAGGTACTTTAGTATCAACTTATTTTCAATTTAAATTGCTTGAATAAAATTATAATTATATTATGTTTTTGTGCTGCACTTACTAAATTAACACGTAACGACGTAACTCATGTTAATTTAGTAAATGCCGTAAGACATATTTGATTAGGTATTTAGGTAATGTGAACTATGTAAATACCTACTATTTAACTTAGGTATTTTAAGAATTTTAATTAAATAACTATACCTATACAAGACACTACGCAAGTAAGTAGATATACTTACAGGCTGATTTTTTTACATGGGTCTTCAAAGCTATACCTATCCTAAACTATAGGAGATAGCGAAAAATGCTGAAAGGAGTTGCGTGCCCGATTTTGATAAATACATGGTAGGCGGAGTGGGAGGCGTTAGGTTTTATTTCCGTTACGGAATTTCTTGATTCGGTCGCCGCGCTCAAAGCCCGCGATAAAAGCTATGCAATAGCTTAAAACTAAAACTGCATCATTAGATTTTAAGAAAAGTCATTACCTACCCTAGCCGGGAATCAAACCTGTTGATTTTGTAAAATCAACAGGTTCGATTCCTGTATATGTTATACTAGCTTTTGCCCACTTCGTCCGCGTAGGGATTAAATTTCTTATAATGTTTAGCGGTCGCCTTGACAATTTTAGCTCTATACATCTATTGTTTTGGGCTGTGGGTTGAAATATCACTTAGTCAGCCAGTCAGGAATGGTTAGGACTTTGAATTGTATATTTATCATTTAAATAGTACAAAACAAAGTCACTTTACGCTGTCTATATGTATGCTTAGATCTTTAAAACCACGCAACGGATTTTGATGCGGTTTTTTAAACAGATAGAGTGATTCAAGAGGAAGTTTTACCTATATGTATAATACATGCATAATATAGCCGTGCGAAGCCGGGGCTGGTCGTTAGTAGATATTAAAGTAGTGATCCGCCCTAACTTCGCACGGGTGCATATACACCTACATTTTCTTCTGCGCTATATGTCAGCCAATTTATTAAAAACCTTGGCTGAATTATAACAAAACCTTCCATAAGAATCACTCCATCCATTAGTTAAAAACATTTGAAAATCCATTTAGTAGTTTTGGAGTTTATTGCGTACAGACAGACGAGGCGAAGGACTCTGTTTTGTAATATGTAGTAATGATTAGGTACAATTTTCCCCATGCTTACGACGCTAAAACGCGATCTAAGTCTATACTTAATATTAGAGGAATGATTTGATTGTTTGCATTGAATAGGCTCTAAAACTACTGGCCCGATGTTTGATGAAACTTGGTATGAGGATACATTAATTCAATGGGAGTGTTATAAGCTAATTTTCATGCCGATATTCCCACGGGATCGGGAGTTACGCGTGAAACTGACAGGGGATGCTAGTTTAATATAGTTAAAGCGAAAAAACCGCGTCCCAGCCCAAGGTTTTGAGCATATTAAAGAGATCTACCGACACTATAAAGAAATTAACTAAGGACAGAATGCCCACGAGCAACATCCGACTCCCTACCAGATCAACGGAAGTCATTCATTAATATTACAGGCATTAACATACTAGACAAACACAGCAATCATAAATAAAGATATACCTACCTACGTGAGAAATCCCCTCATTATGATAAAAAAATTAAAACAAACAAAGCATAAGTAGATACATAAAGATTGATTTTACCTTGTAACAGATGAATATTCTCGTCAACCTCCGGCAGAAGATGCATAAAGGTCGTAGCGAAGAGAACTCCCCCACCGAACGCCAACAATCCCATCACCAGCTGATTAGAAGAACGCAGGTTTGGATCGCTTGATTTCGAGAACCAGTTGAACTTCAAAGACAATATCAGAGGAACAATTCCAACCACCATGGATATGCCAAAAAGGCACACCATGGTGATAACCTTCGCAGTCAAGGCATCGTTTTCCACAGCGTCAGGGTCGGTAGTGAAATTCAAATTCATTTTTATTCTTTGTATGTTTATTTAACCGTTTGGTTGCGCATGCGACGCTGTCGCTCAGCAATCAGTGATTACTCGACTGAGCTTCCTGCGCTCCTGCGTTCGTAGGCGGTCTCTTGATAACACCTCATTATTAATGATAAAAATGACAAACAGTTTATTCACCGAGACCTATCTACTTAAAATGGATTAAAGATATATAAATGCATTTAGGTACTACCTAACGATGGGTACCGAAACAATTTTATCGACGTATTTTTAAAAGTAAATCACTACATAGTATAAAATAAAGTCGCTTTCTCTGTCCCTATTTCCCTATGACCACTTAAATCTTTAAAACTACGCAACGGATTTTGATGCGGTTTTTTTAATAGATAGAGTGATTCAAGAGGAAGGTTTATATGTATAATACATGCATAATATAGCCGTGCGAAGCCGGAGCGGGTCGCTAGTAAATAATAAATAAAATAAGTACCAACATAATTAAAGGGCTTTTAATACGAAATGGGCCTGTAGACGTCTTATCAACTTTTGTTTCATGATTTTTTAACTTGTTTTTTTAATTGAGTTTCATTTTATTTGTAAATCAGCTGCTCCTTGGAGTCCGAGGTCATTGACCTTGGGGGTTTTTATTTATTCAGTTTAAACTCTTTTTTAAACTTTAATTTCAGTTAGAGATTTTGAAAATTCGCGGCAAAAAAGTTCGTCTAGACATCTAGAACAACATATTCCACCGTATTCCGTATTAGATAAAATACCTATGTACCTACTACAGAGTAATTCATTATCTCTAATATATAAAATCTCTAATAAGTACCTATATAAAATTCTCGTGTCACAATGTTAGTTACCTCCGAAACAGCTTGACCGATTTTTATGAATTTTTTTAAGAATATACAGTTAGGTCTGAGAATCAGCTAAGTAGGTACTATCTATTTTTTGTTTTGTTTCCTTTAGTTTTTTTGTAAATGGCAAAACAAGCAACGTTTGCCGGGACATCTAGTAAGTAGTACGTATACTAATAATATAGAACATTGTAGATAAAATAAACAAAATCATCACTTCATCACTACATAGTATAAAACAAAGTCGCTTTCTCTGTCCCTATTTCCCTTTTACGCAACGGATTTTGATGCGGTTTTTTTTAATAGATAGAGTGATTCAAGAGGAAGGTTTATATGTATAATACATGCATAATATAGCCGTGAGAAGCCGGGGCGGGTCGGTAGTATTTATATAAATACTAGGTGCGACCCGCGGTTTTACCAGCGTTAGTGCCTCTAAGTGGGTGTATGTTAAAATGTATAAACTCAAAATACATAACGTTGTAATTCATAAACTTAAAATACCAATGATTCAAAATACATAAAGTTAAACGGCATAAGTTTTAAATTCATAAACTGTAAATTCATAAAGTTCTAAATATATAAAAAAACAGCGCACTCCGGGAGTGCAGGCAGAAGTGAAAACTGTAAAGCGAACTGCGTACGGCAGCTCGCTGCGAACCTGCACCATCCACCGAGAGATGTCGCTGTTAACACTGTTGTACAGAAGTGAGTATCGTAGTTCGGCCGTTTGCACAGAGATGGCGCTGTTTTCAATATTGCATAGTAGTAGAAGCACAATAACTGTTAAAATCTCATCTGTCGCGAGAACGGCTGAAAATGCTCACCTACAAAAGTGCCCAACGCGCCATAAGAAGTTTTCACTTCAATAATAAAAAAATATAATGCTTATAACACATAATAATGAATTATAACGTTATGTATTTTGAGTTTATACATTTTAACATACACCCCTCTATGTAATATTCGTAATATGGATATCCAAAAATCCCTTCTTAGTGCTCGCCTTCGACCCAAAAGCAAAACCCTCATGTTAAGTTTCAGTAGCTCTTGTAGTCTCAGGAACATAGTGTGGACATTTTTAACCGACTTCAAAAAAGGAGGAGGTTCTCAATTCGGTTGTATGTTTTTTTTTTAATTTTATGGATGTTCGCGCATGTCTTTTTTTGTTTATCAACCGATTTTGGTGAATCTTTTTCTTCGTATTATAAAATGAACAAAAAACCATAAATTCGGTTTAGGGACGATTTACGTGATAACGTCATAAAAAAACATTGATGATGCTATGGTTACCTACCATGTCAACAGAACGTGACATTTTTTGTAAGTGCATACGTTATCACGTCAATAATATTTAAGTATATAAATATTATCTAATATGTATGTGTTCGAAGGTAAATAAGTACCTATGCATTTTGTAAATGAACACAATGAACGAATCATCTGTTCAGTCTTCTTTAGACCATTGTTCTAAGTTTGTTGCTAACGTGAATTATATCTTATTACAAGGCAATAGGGTTTCATATCGGATTATCCGAAGAGTCGAAGTAAAGGGCACTACGATGACGTCAGCAATGTCAGCATAGATGACTAAAATGTTGATTTCTTTCAATTTAACATGTTTTAGATATAATTTTAAGAGAATGTAGATTTTTAAACTGCCTTGGTTATTTTCACAACCATATTTATACCATGTTTTTTGATTGAGCTCAATATTTCGACGCTGTTTTAATTAAGCACCATTTTACGAGGACCACAAAATAAAAACATGGTAATCCCTATAAATAACTTTCAATTCTTTCAACAAATGACAAAGTTTAGATATTTTAAAATTTATATAAAAAAATATTAGACCCTATTTTCTTAGTGTGTGAAATTTTGAATGCTAGCAACATTAGTCACTCTGTTTTGTATTATCTGTGCAACCAATCAAAACTTGTTTTGTTGATGGTTATTAAACTTTAATGTTTGATGGTTTAGTGATAGTTGTTGTCCCAAATATTAATGTTCTTCATGATTAAAATTATAAATGAATTAAGGTTCGCTTACACAACAAAAAATAAATCTGTTAAAAATGATTAAATAACTGTTAAAGTGTCAAACACAACCACCTGTGATTAAATAAATAATAAGTGGTATATATTAAAATAGAATTTAGTTTTAGATTATTAAAATTTGTAAATTGTATTTAGCTAGTATATAGATTATGTCTGAGCACAATCTCAAGCAAGCCCCTAATGGCTGTTTTAGTAGAACAAATGTACACTCAAACTGACACGATATAAAAACATACAAACAACATAACTTCTTGTTATGTCAGTTAATTATAATAACATAAAAATGTTCTAAAACTGAAAACTATTAGCTAAAGACTAAAATAATCTGATAATAAAATTAATAGAGAAAGAAACAAGAAAGAATCAAGCTAACTTATAAATTTCTTAAAATGAAGAAAACATACTTTTACTTAGCTATAATAGCTGTAACTTTAATATCTTGGATATATTGGAGTAGTAATTTAGAATTGAAGAATACCTTGTTGTTATTAAAGAAACACAATAATTTTGTCAAAGATATCCTTATCAGACCTTCAAACACAACATGCACAAGTAAGCATTTTAATAATTAATAATGTAGGTAAACATTATTTTAATTAAATTTACTTTTGAGTAATATTTTTAAAATAAAGGTCGCTTCGATTTGGACATCTAACTTTGGCATCAATGTTAGATACAACATGCATCTAATTAGCATTAGCATTTATTGCATCTTATACTTTTTTGCATAAAGTTAGATGCAAGTACCTAAGTACGTATTGTTATTTTTCATGCTATTATTTCAGATTAAAATCCTTCAACCCTAGCATGATATTAAAGATATGAAAAAGCGTCGAAAGCAAAGAATGAGCTTCTAATTAGTTAAAAACGTTCTATTAAAGCAAATATTTTATTATACACCGACACTTTACGACATGCCCTTCACTTTTGTTGCCGACAACTGTACCTACATGTTAAGTTCTAAAAAGTTAGATGTCTAAATCGGGTGAGAATTTAACTGCCTAAATTTACAAATATTTTATACTTAAAATGTATTTAAATCCTACTTCATAATTTCTTTAATTTCTTCGTTAAATAATTTTATATAATTTATAATTTCAGGTCAACCATTTCTAGTCATCATAGTAACATCATACGTAGGCCATGTTGAGCTAAGAAGCGCCCACAGAAGGGCGATGTCTCCAGAACTCCTAACCAAAATGAATATTTGCAGATTTTTCCTGTTGGCAAAGATACCGCAACATGAAAAGTAATATAAAATAAACTATAGTAACCCTTTCTTTTATAAATGACATACGAAGGTCTTTATGACAGAGGTCTTTTGTAATTTTGTTTTATTCGATACCTTTGTCAAAGATACCGCAACATAACTATTAAAAAAAATAATTATGGTAACAACGTATATACGTATATATCAATGATAGTAACCCTTTCTTTCATAAATGACAGAGGTCTTTCAAGTACCTTTACGAATATGATTTAGATCACGTACAAATTAAGCTTAGTTAAACCCGTATCTATGTTTATTATTTTATCATTAGGAGATAATAAAATGCATCGATGAATCAACACGATATCTAAACAGCATTAATAGAATGCGTCGCAGTATTTAAAAAATAGATATTGCAGGACATGCAGACAGCGACATCTAGCCCCAGCGTAATTAGAGCCACGTTAGCATTGATTGTCATTCTGAATTTTATGATTGAAATTTATTTATATAAATATGTAATTTGTGTTACAAACCATTACAAAGTGACATCCTAATTAAATGGAAAAAATAAATATAAAATCTAAATAAGTTTCCCTATGTTGGCCAAAGTAGCTAGCAGCTAGCCCTTTGGTCACCTGAAGCCTTGAAGCTAACAATACTTATAATAATTAATATATATAATTAAAATATGTTCAAAAAAAAGAAATATTATTGTGAAATATCTCTTTTCAGATACATATCACAAACTGCAATCGAAGACGAAAGCAACGCATTCGGCGACATCCTGCAAGGATCTTTCATTGAAAACTACAGGAATTTAACTCTCAAACATCTGATGGGACTGAGTTGGGCTTCTACAACGAACGCAAAGTTTATATTAAAGGTAGACGATGATACCGTTTTCAGCTTAGAGAGGACATACAACATGCTAAACAAACTCCAGCACCTTGACAACTCCATGTTAGGTTACATGCTAAACAACACAAAACCACGACGAAATAACCAAAACAAATGGTACGTTACTTGGGAGGAATATTCAAGAAATGATTACCCAACTTATTTATCAGGTTGGTACTATATTACTACGCCGAAAGTAGCTGTCAGAATCTGCGACGAAGCGGTGCATCATGGAAAATTTTGGATAGACGATATTCTTATAACAGGACTATTAACAGAAGCATTAAATATTAAATTAAGACAATTGCCAGATGATTACTGGTTAGAATACTATGAGTTGCTCGAATGCTGCATAAATGATATTGATAAAATCAAATATTACATGTGAATATGTAGTTGGACCGAATGGCAACAGGAATAATTTGATATACGAGTATAATAAAGCTTTAAGGGACTGTGATAATTTTAAATGTGTTAACAGGGACGCTGAAAAGCCTTTGAAGAAAACTTGTGTTGCTTTTAAAGATAGGACTATTTTCAGTGACGGACAAGCTCAAATTAAAAATATTAAGCTATAAAATCAAACAATCATGTCGACCTCAGCGGCAAGCTAACACCCGCCTGCGACACTGAAAGTTTCGGGTCTAAAACAAATATTTATATACAGATTTTTGTTTCTGGTCTTGGTGTTTCTGTATTTAATATTAAGGTGAACGGGTACCTGCGCTCTCTCCATACAAACTTAGTCGACTGTTTCCTCCCAGGATAATGACACTAGCACAAATATTTTTGTGCCATAAAACCTTCATGACTATTTCCCTATTTTTTTTCATTTTCTAATTATCGTAGAAATTAAGATTAAATAAAAATAGAGGCATGGTCATGGCATTTAAGTATAAGTTTTATGCACCTAAAATATTTGCTCTAGTGTCCTTATCCAGGGAGAAAACAGTCGACTACGTTTGTAATAGTTTGTATGGAGAAAGCCCCCGGTATCCTTTCCTCTTATGTATGATTTACAAAAGAAACGTATTGTAGCCGTTTTCTGGCCACCATAACACAAGCCTAGTTACTAAGCTTGCTAGATATCGCTATGTGATATGTACAATATTTATTTAATATGTGATAATTTTTTATCTTTGTGAGTCTATGATTCTGGGCATTAACGTTTTATCATAAATATTAGCAAAATTGTTAGTAACAAAAGACTGTTAAAATCATTAATTACCCAAGATAAAAATCTTAATTATATTTATTGGCATACCTTATTTTAAAGTAGATATTTGATAAACCATTTTGTAAATATACCTAAGTAATTCAGTCAAATATACACTAATATTATAAATAGATTTTTTAGTTTGTAACGAATAGGCTCAGAAACTACTGGACTGATTTTTATGAAACTTGGAATGAAGATACATTAAATCCCTGACAATAACACAGGCTTATTATTACCATATTCCCACGGGAACGGGATTTACGCGGGTGAAACCGCTGAGCGCTGCTAGTTCTTAATTTTACATTATGGCACACCTTGTCTTTACAATAATTGATTATTGATTTCATTTGAGATAGATAGAAAGTTCATTAAACTGTTAATCAGCTTACTGAATAAAATTATGGCATAATTAATGCAAACAAAATTATATTGAAAACTTAACACAAATAATAAGTTTAACATGTCAAATATTAAAATAAAAATCTTAGTCAATAGATAAACTAAGCCGGAGGTATATAATGATGCTATATAAAAATTGGATCCAATTATAGGTAAGTAAGTACCTACAATTTGCGATACACCTGTGACTGAAAAACATCAGACATTTCTTTGACGTGATAACATCTTATAAATTGATGAACATCATAATATGCACTCACAAAAAAGTGTTCCGCTCTGTTGACATGGTATGTAACCATAGCATATTTTCGCGTATTTTCATCAATGTTTTCATGCCGTTATCACGTAAAATTATCGTCTGCAAACCGACTTTACAGACAAATGTTTTTTTTAGCGCGACAGCGACGTTACATGCTATTCAGGGCTTAGCCTGCCTAGCATGAAGACCAAAACACGATACGATAAAGCTATATAACTACATCAACTCTCAAAATATGATAGACTAGCGACCCGCTCCGGCTTCGCACGGCATTATGCATGTATTATACATATAAACCTTCCTCTTGAATCACTCTATCTATTAAAAAAATCCACAGCAAAATCCGTTGCGTAGTTTTAAAGATCTAAGCATACAAAGGGACATAGGGACGGCGGAAAGTGACTTTATTTTATACTATGTAGTGATAAAGCCGCCATGTTGAATTCTTATTATAAATTGCGATAAAAATTCAACATGGCAACTTTATCTATCATATTTTGAGAATTGATGTAGTTATATCGTGTTTTGGTCTTCATGCTAGGCATACTGTACTGCCTATGTATAAGAAAGAGTAGGCTTGCTTAGCCTATACCACTCAGCTTAGTTAACAGTGCGCTTACATAGTATACATAAATTCATGATATAAAAGGAACGGCGAAGTTTAAGGCCTCAAACGATGAACCAACCTGGTAGACAAACACCTGGACCCTTAGCACAGCTATATATCAGGCATGGTCCAATGGAGGAAGACAGTAGACCGACTCCGGACATGCTCCAGTTGCTGAGGATCCTCAGCATTGAGGGAACGACGAAGAAAATGTATATTTAACAATGTTGAGCAAAAAAATTTCTCTAATCTAAAATTGATCTAATTAAACAATAAACATCAAGAATTAAGCCAAGCGTTAGTGATTGAACTACCATTAACAACACAGTCTTTAAAACCTTTAACGACATAACAGGACTGATACCAACATGCAGTCTCCGTAGACTCAATTTCGTAGAGCTCATCTGAATCTTCTACCTTAATAGAACTTTGATCTTTAACAATGTTGTCGCCAAATATCTGAAATGTGTTACAACAAGCTACACCATCGTAGTTCTCAGTTCTAAAGTCAATGACAACAATTTTTGAAGTCATTGGAATTCTGAATCCATCTGTTTGTTCGAATGTATCACTTATGACTGTCTCCTGGGTTCCTAATATCTTCCTCTTGATGGATATGTACATATTGGTCGGTGGAAGATGGTTGAATAGGAATTGACTTAATTTTTGTGCTAATGATCTGTAAATTAAAAAAATACAATTAGCAAAATTATAGATTGTGATAGGTAACTTACTAACGATCTATTTATAACTCATTTGGTTTAAAAAATCATAATTCAGCTTATTATATTAATGTGTGATTGAGAAACTAATTTCACTCAATCTATTTTTGACCACATTCATATCAATTGGCATTTCACACAAAAACTGTCAAGGTATTACAGATTTGGTTTGTTTACTTTGTACTATAAGTTTATTACTTCTTTATGCAAAAACTACTATACTTACCATTTGCAATAACACTGGAGCCCTGAATTAACATGTAGACTTCTTTTTATACCCATATTTCTACAGAATTGGGACTTACAGGGGTGAAACTGCTCGGAGCTCCTAGCATTACATATGAATCTAATCTAGCCAAAGGTCTTAGATACAAAGAATTATGCACACAGAGAATTCCTGATAATGATGACAGGATCAACATCTACTCAGAGGTTACCATAGCTGTAGCCTACAAAGAGAAAAATAAGGTAGATTCTCACCTGAACACGTTCATATGTATTTTCTGATCGGAAGCAATAAGGGAAGACTGGCACTGCTGCTTATGGCACACAGTGGGCATGATCAATCTATACACCTCCTTGCATGATGTGGGAGCGCCTCCGAGGGCTATACAAATCTCATCTGGCATTGTTGATCCATTGATTTCAAGAAGCAGACTCTATAAAATATAAACATAGGTACTTAAATCTAAGTGTAATATTGGTACTGACTGACCTAGATATTGCACTATTTATTTATTTAATCATATGGCATTTAATGCCTTTTTAAACTTGGAAGCTTGTTTATCACCACCCAGGGGACACATGCAGGGCTATGGTTAGGTAACTCCTGCGGACGCGAGCTTTAGATCGTCCCCCCAAAGACAATGCACTGGAGTTCTATAATATATAGTAGAGAAACTTGACAAACACTAACCAATAGAGAGATAAAGCCTTTATTTTAATTACCACCGAATCAGGGTCTATACGTGTGATCCCACAGGGCATAGCTAGTTATTTATACAGGTACTTAAATATTATTAGCTTACTTTGAGTATATAGTCCAAATTTTCAAGCGCTGTGGACACGAGGCGATAATGGCGTTCAGATGCAAGACTTTCCCTAACTTCTTCTTCACAAGATTTCCTCTTGTTTATAACTTGTTTTAGCCATGAATACGTGTAAGGTATTTGCTGTCTTTGATATAGGATAAACTTTATTAGCTCTACTATAATATGACCACAAGATATTGACGTGAGTTGATCACCAACTTTGAGGTCTATCTTCACATGGTTTCCAGGCTTTAGGGTAGAGGATAACATTGTAACAGACACCAATTATCAAATATTCATTAAACCTGTACTAATTAACGGCAACTTGATATTAAAACCTTTAAGAAACTACTCAACCTCAGACATAAAATGTATTTTAGCTTTTTTTTAGTTTGTATGTTTGTATGTAATTTTTAAATTAATATACGTTATGATTTGTCTGACAGAAAACTAACATCTGACAGTGAAGTGACGATTTGGTTTAGTTTTTTGAACCTGTATTTTGTTTGCCACTGTCTGAATTTCACCTTGAAAAAAAAATTGTTCATCTAAATTCTAAATTCAAAAATAATTGGCGCATTATTTGGATTTTTTATGATTAGACAATCGATCATTTGACATTCGTAATTATTTCGAAGATACAAGAAGCAAAAAGCTAAAATAATGTTTCGGTTACAAAAAATTTCAAGGATATCTTTATGGAAAAGAAGACAGTTTTCTTCATCATCCTCATTTTGTGCAAAAGAAGTACGTTTTGGCCCTGATGTAAGATCGTTGATGCTTCAAGGAGTAGACATTCTTGCAGATGCAGTTGCTGTCACAATGGGTCCTAAAGGTCGCAATGTTATCTTGGAACAAAATTTTGGCCCACCAAAAATAACTAAAGATGGAGTTACCGTTGCCAAAGGTATCGAATTAAAAGATAAATTTCAAAATATTGGTGCAAAACTAGTCCAAAATGTAGCCCATAAAACTAATGAAGAGGCTGGGGATGGAACTACCACAGCAACTATTTTGGCTAGAGCCATCGCAAAAGAAGGCTTTGAAAATATATCCAGAGGAGCTAATCCCATTGAGATTCGTAAGGGCATAATGGTAGCAGTAGAGGCTGTTAAACAACAACTTAAGGATATATCGAAACCAGTAAACACATCAGAAGAAATTGAGCAGGTTGCAACTATATCTGCTAATGGAGATAGAAGTATTGGAAAATTGATTTCTGCAGCTATGAATAAAGTTGGCAAGAATGGAGTCATAACAGTTAAAGATGGCAAAACGCTAGATGATGAATTAGATGTTACTGAAGGCATGAAATTCGACAGAGGCTACATATCTCCATATTTCATCAATTCTTCAAAGGGTCCTAGAGTAGAATATAAAAATGCGCTAATCTTATATTCGGAGAAGAAAATATTTACAGCACAGCAAATTCTACCGGCAATAGAATTAGCGCTCTCAATGAAAAGACCTCTTGTTATTATTTGCGAAGAACTTGATGGTGAACCGTTGTCTGTTTTAGTAGTAAATAAATTAAAGATTGGCTTACAAGTGGCGGCTGTGAAAGCACCCGGTTTCGGAGAATACAGAAAGAATAGTATTATCGATATGGCTGCTGCAACAGGAGGAGTGTTATTCGAAGATGATAACAATCTGATAAGGCTCGAAGATTGTCAGCCTGAAAGCTTTGGCCAAGTTGCTGAAGTCGTCATTACAAAGGACTCTACATTGCTTCTTAAAGGTAAAGGTAATAAAGACGAAGTGGAACAGAGAATTGAACAAATAAAAACTGAGATGGAAGAAACAACAAGTGAATACGATAAAAAGAGACTTATGGAGCGTTTAGCGAGACTACAATCAGGAGTCGCCGTTATACATGTCGGTGGCAGTAGCGAGGTTGAAGTTAATGAAAAAAAAGATCGAGTCAACGATGCCCTTAATGCAACTCGAGCAGCCATCGCTGAAGGAATAGTTCCTGGTGGTGGAGCGGCGCTTCTTAGATGTATACCAACTTTAAATAAATTAATCCCAGCTAACGCAGATCAAGCAAGAGGTATTGATATTGTTAAAAAGGCGTTGCGTACTCCATGTTTAACAATAGCAAATAATGCTGGCTATGATGGCTCTGTTGTAGTGTCGAAACTGGAGAGTATGACCAATGATTACGGATATGACGCTCTGAACAACGAATATGTTAATATGTTTGAGAAAGGGATTATTGATCCAACAAAAGTAGTCAGAAGAGCTTTAACTGATGCTAGTGGAGTTGCTTCTTTATTAACTACTGCAGAAGCAGTAATATGTGAAATTGCGCAACAGAAAGAAACCCCACCTAAATTTTCTGGAATCGACTATGCATAAACGAATGTATTGTTTGTTGTATTGTACTGAACGTATTTTCTGAATAAATATTTAATTATACCCAGATAGAAACTTCTTCAATTTCTTCAACTAAGTACCTATATATTTTAGTGTCGAATGAAATGAGAAGTAAGTAGTTAGTTTCCTTCATAGAATTCCACGTTCGTACCTCATAGCATTTCTCTGGTTTCCTATTATTCCTAGTATTCGGTGAATGTCTACAAAAATAAATATAAAATAAACAAAATCTGCACTATATCCTCATCGTTAGACCTCCTTTCGAACAGGAACCGGAAGTTAGTTGATCGTAGTTTTTCTACTCGAAGCTAGATGGCAGCACTTCGAAAAATAACTTTTAAACGGAACCGGATATGGACCATTGCATTTCAGCTGGTGGTAGCACATGACAGCAAACCAACATGACATAAGTCAAATATTTTCGCGCGGAGTAAAATATAAAAACGTCGCTTTTGCTCGTATTTATTTTGGCTAAAGCTATTTTCGTATTAGTGTATTAATTTAAATAGATTTATTAACTATCCTAACTTAAAAATGTGTGTAATAGCTATATTATTTAAGTTGTTTGTCTTATAAAATACCATCTATAATGTCCTAACAATCCAATGTTTCGTTGGTTTATTTTTTAACTATCAAAACCATGGAAAAAGCTATGGAGCAGATGGAAAGTTTAGATAGTAATGTGTACCAGAACTTAACAGAGCCGAAAAGTCCTTCTATAGCTTCCGATACCTCTGAAATGAGATCTGAAAATAACCTAAATGTTAGCGACGACGATGGTGACAATGCTCTCAAAAAGCCCACGAAGAAACATATCCAGAGGCTGGTAGACTCTGACAGTGACCAAGAACCCAAAACTAACGAACACGAATGTAAAAATGACGAAACATTTCCCAACAGTGGTAGTGAAAGTGACACAACCGAAAGGAAAAGTGCTCCTCGCAGAAGAATCCAACTTAACAACGATTCAGACTCCGACACTTCTGAACATCTTAGTATAAAGAACTCAGAGCAACAGAAACGGTTAAAAAACAAAAATAGTAAAATAAGAAATAAGTTTCAAACCCTACTTTCGTCACGAAGTAAAGGACTGCCTTCGAATGAAGATAAAAATGATAGCGATAAGAGTGGGAAAGATGCCTCAAATGAGTCTGCAGATGAAGAAGCTGCGTCTATTGAGGAAATTAAAAAGGTATGTTTGAAGCCACATTTGTAAGGTAAAGAATATAGAATAGGATAGTCACAAAGCAAAATTTAAAGTTTCTGTAGTTGGAAAAGATGTCCTAGACTAAACCTATTTATTAGTGTTTTTCACTGAGTAAACAAACATTTTGGTTAACCTGATGTTAAGTTAAACACCAATAGGAATAATATGACTTGGTGTCATATTTTATTGTGCTACATAATGATGAAATATATCATGTGTCCATAATTTTACCAACACCTACATTCTTTAAACTAAATCACTATCACTACATGTATTAAACAAAGTCCCTTCCCGGTGTCTGTTGCTATGTATGCTTAGATCTTTTAAACTATGCAATGGATTTTGATGCAGGTTTTTAAAAAGATAGAGATCACTCCATCTGGAATCATCCAGAAGGGAGGTTTAAGTATGTAAAACAAAACTACCACACGTACAA
The DNA here is from genome assembly GCA_907269075.1 of Idaea aversata. Classification (NCBI taxonomy): domain Eukaryota; kingdom Metazoa; phylum Arthropoda; class Insecta; order Lepidoptera; family Geometridae; genus Idaea; species Idaea aversata. The sequence goes on from OU026100.1 coordinate 8,112,615, forward strand.
AGTCGCGGGCAACAGCTAGTTTTAAAATAAAGTAATTTGTTTTAATTACAGAAAATCAAAGAGCGGATGTCTACATTCAAATCATCAATATGTGATCCTGACACCTCCGATGAGGAAACTCAACAACAAAAGATAGTTTATAAACAGAAAAAGGAAAGAAAATCCACTAAAATGATATCTCCTAAACCTCAAAGAGTAAGTTATTTCATCATTATTATCATATCAGCCACAGGAAGTTCACTCATGAACATAGGCCTCCCCTAAAGACTTCCAAAGTATTACTTACTAGCAGCGCTCCGCGGTTTCACCTGCGTAACTCCCGATCCCGTGGAAATATCGGGATAAAAAGTAGTAAGTCCTCGATAAATGGATTATCAAAAACAAAAAGAATTTTTCAATTCCTGAGATTAGCGCATTCAAACAAACAAACTCTTCAGCTTTATATACTAGTATAGATTTAGTATTATCTAATTTTGTTAAAAACCAATTGTTGATATTTATTTGAATTTTGTGTGATATTTCATTCCGAGACAGCAAAACAGTGAGTGGGTCACCTAATGGTGCATTTTGCTGATCCAACTTTCTTTGTAAAAATATTATTAGTTTTGGCCTACATACCTACCTAGAGTGTGTTTTAATTTTGGTCCATGTTATTCACAGATGTCAGCAAAACAAGCAATGGAAAACATGCATAAAATAAAAAGTGAATCAAACAGGATGCTGAGAGAGAAAGAAGTTACATTACCTTATCATCGACCTAAGGCCCTTTCTCTAAAGGATATTATGAGCAGAAGGCAACCAGCTCTCTCTTCAGATGGAAAATCTTTACCCATTAAAATGAATGAAAAACAGCTCCAGCAATATGCGTAAGTATAAAAAATCTGCAGTTTTACCTACATAAGTCCCAATCCCGTGGGTATATGGTCATAAATGTAGCCTATGTGTTATTCCTGAACTCCAGCTGTCTACATTCCAAGTTTAATTGCATTCGCGCGTTTTCGAAGGAATACTTCATTCGTTCAATTATTTATTGAAATATTGACGCTTCGACTTCGCGCTGTGTTAGCATGAATTGACCTTTAGTAGTAGGTATATGAGTGACAGAACAAATATTACTTTCACATTATAATGTCATGTAGTAAGGATTAGCAAGATAACATATTGTAACAGCATCTAACATGTTACCCATGGTAATTTATCCATTAGTTTTAAAAAATCTTCTTTCATTGTAGACATATGCTCGAAGAAAGGCAAAAAAAGATGATGGAATTATGGCAAAGCGAATCTGAAGATGATGATGATGACAAAGGAATTAGTAATGAAAAAGTAAATATCGACATTGACAGTAAACAAACACTTACAAAAGAAAACACTGAAGAAAATATTACTGAAACTATACCAGCTTCTGATATCAATAATGAACAGTCTGAAGAAAATAAAATACATGAAGATTCTAAAGTACCTGATAGTACTGAAGTAGCAATGGATCCCCTACCAAATGTAGATCAATTTAATACTTTTTCAAAACCAAGTGATGAGTCTCAGACTGATGCACTTGAAGAACAAGATTCGGAAACGAATATAACGTTAAAATATATTGATTCTGAAACTTCAATGATTGAGGAAAATATAAACAAGAGTGTTGAGCAATCAGCACCCATCACGACTCAAATGACAAACAATGATTCCTTAGAAAATAGTAAGGAACCTGCAGCAGTTAATGATACAGAATCACATGACGTAAATACTGAAGACATACATTTACATTTTGATACAGAAATTGCTACTACTGAATTAGATCCTGCAATTAAATGCATAGATACAGAAAAATCTACTACAGACTTAGATTCTTCAGCTGAAGCAAAAGATAGCTCAGAAACTACTAAAAATATGATGGAAACTGAACAGACGAATGCAAAAAATGATAACATTGGAGATGAGGTTATGGATGTAGATCATTTTTCAGATAGCGAACTTAATATGGATGACATTGATAATATCATTGAAAATGCTGAAATTATGAGAGGTAAGATTCATTGACTTATTTAAAACTGTTTTTTTGTGTTAGTGTTCCATGCCATGAATAAAGTTAATTATATTCCAATTGATCTCTTTTTTTCAGATATCGAAGACAAAGTAAATTCGCCGCTTTTATTGAGGGATATTCCTTTTAATGCTAAACCAAAGTTGACAGGAGCACCGGGCATGGTCATCGATTTGGATGGAGCTAACCCTTTTAAACCAAAAAAGTCTGGTGTAGAACTTTTGAAGGAACGATTTACATTTTTCGCTAAATTAAAGACTCCCGAGGAATTGGAACGCGATAAGGAAAATAAGTAAGTTGCAACTAATATTTTCGACTTACAAAAAAGTACGCGGTTCAACATACAAAAAAGTAGGCGCTACCAGCTACTAATAAAGTCCCATTTTCGGATATTTTTCTGTAGCAGTTTATACAGCTTTATTATTATTTTGAAGGTTGAAGCCTGGAACACAGCATTTGAAACTGAAACAAGAACTAGGGGAAAAGATAGCTGAACAAAGATCTCTAGAATGGGCTAAACGCCTCGAAGATGAAAAACAGCAACAAAACGAACTCAAAGCGCTAAGAGGAGAGGAATCAGACGACGAAAATGACATTGACAAAATAGAAGCCAAACTTGAAGATTGTGAAAATCAAAAAGATGGTAAACTTGAAGAAGAAGATGTCGAAGAAGAAGAAGAATTAATAGAAAATGATTGTGAAATAAAAGATAAACCAAGAAAAAACAATGCAATGTTAGACGATGAAGCTGAAGTTTCAGATTGTGATGAATACGAAAACCGTGATGATGATGACGAGGTAGAAAATAATGATCCAGAAGTAAATGGTGATCTAGGCGATGACGAAGATAATGCTGATAGTGAATCTGGCAGCGATGAAAGTGAATCTTCTGAATCTGAAGAAGAAGTGGAACAAGCAAAGACGAAAAGAGGAAGAATTTTAAAAGCATTTGAAGATTCAGATGATGAAGACGGTAATAACAAAGCTGAGACCGCAGGAAATGTAGAAAACGTCAAAGATGTGAATGAACCTACAGTTAATGTAGTTTTAGGCAGCCAGCATATCTCCCAAGGTATACATAATTCACTTAGTTTTAAGCTTTAATTACATATGGCTGTTGCACATTGTCTGCTATGGCAAAAATGTAAATGTTCAGTCAGATTCGACCTAACATAGTCCGTAGTAACGTTTTTTTAACTTTACAGATGAAGAACTTCAATTAGCTCAAAGACAAGCAGTTTCGGATGATCTATTCACGAGCCAAGAAAGTTCTTTAATAGTTTCACAAACTAATGATAAAATCGATGAAACTGGGCAAAGTGTTACCGATATGGACTTGGGAACACAAACATTTTCCATATTAGAATCCAGCAGACAAGGTGATTCGGAATCAAGGGATTTGAATAATTGTGATACCCCGACAGCTTCAGATGTAAGTAACTTCGCTTTTCAGTTGCCAAGTCATAAAATGTCAGTAAAATTAATTAGTATTAATGTTAAATTTCAGGAACTCCGTGATATAGCATTACCCAGTACTTTTACTCAAAATATTATACCAATACCTACCGACACAGATACTTCTCAATCACAACCAATAGGTGAAGACATTCTAGCGCTTTGCACAGGAAAATTCTATGACAATCAATTCATTTCTCAAAGCGAAATAAACAATGACCCAGAACCTTCACAGGACTACGACAATTTCGTTTGTGATAGTCTTACTAGTACTGAAAAAAGTCAAGATATTGTACCTACAATGAATGACGTTCAATCAACAGTAGTTGAAATACATAAAGAAAATACGGAACAAATTACTCCAGACGTACAAAATAAAGATAATACAGCTAATATTGTTGATGATAATCTCAAATCTATACTAGATGAATTGACAGACCCAGAATTTGATTCGCAAAAGCCTAATAAATTCTTCTGCGGTAATAAGAATAAAGATTCTGTACCTGATAGTCAGACTAAGAAGAGGTTAATAATTGAATCTGATGATGAAAACAATGAAGTTTCTGAGAAAAAGAGGAAAAAATTAAAAAAGAAGAAACTTGAGAAACGGGCTTTACAGTTTTCAGGTTTGTAGAAACATGTTATCAATTTAATTTATAACGAAATTTTCACAATCCTTGTTTATTTATTTTGTATGTATAGATGATGAAGACGAAGAAATTGAACAAGAAGAAGATGAAGATGATTGTTACGAATCAGAAATAGAAAATGAGGAAGCTCCAGATCGAGTTGTGGAATATGATTCTGAAGAAAATGAAGTAAGAAATATTTATTAGACCTAGCGAAAAATAAAGTAGCAAGGACCAGTGGGTTCGGCAGTTTTATTCTTATGTGTTCAGCTCGACAATCGCCGATCCTTTGGCTGACACACTGCCTGGGTTTATAATAAAAAGAGGAAAGATTTTTTTTTATTTTTTCGTTTGTATTAAATAGCCTCCGAAACTACTGGACCGATTTTGATGAAACTTGGTGTAAGGATACATTGATTAATTGGGAATAACATACTTTTTATCCCAATATTCTCACGGGTTACGCGGGTAAACCCCCGAAAAGATAATCTCCAAAAGATAAGTTCTTTATCCATCCCTGAAAGATAAGTTCTTTATCCATCCCTGAAAGATAAGTTCTTTATCCATCAGCTGTCAAACTGGTTAAGGCGGTGCGGCACAATGTTGAGCTATGAAAAACAAATACAACCAACTGCAGCAGCAAGATGCCACCACATTACTGACCAGTGTCACTATTAACTAGTAACTTTGACCATAATAGTATATTATGCAACTAGTGAATAAAGGACGGATTTAAAGCGAGGGCCATAGATGAATCACGAGCAAGCGAAGGATTCTAACAACTCATTCATGATTCAAGTGTTCTAACACTTCCTGAGCTACGCGAGTGATTCACGGCCCTCAATGTTAATCCGTACTTTATTCAAGAGTTGCATACTATGCCTGCTTTATACCCTGACTACGAGAAAAAGAAAAAACAAAACGTGTCGCGCGGGACAGACAGACAGTCTCAAAAAGACTCAGACAGACAGACTCAGGCAGACAGACAGACAGACTGGGAAACAACCAGACCACAGACAATTATCTAAGCATAAATACTTGCCTGAGGCGGGAATCGAACCCGCAACCCTGTGTTTGGCAGTCCGGCATGGTGACCATTGTGCCAACTGGGTCGTCACTGTAACTGGGTATATTTTTAAAAACTTTTATTTAACTTGCAATGTATGTATGTTTTATTCCAGATTGAAATAAAGCCAGACAAGCCTAAAAAGAAGCGTAAAGTAACTGATTTCTTCGAAGACGAAGCCGAATTGACGTCTGAAGATGAATGGGTCGGTTCCGGAGATGAGAACGAGGCAGGGTTAGATCGTATGGAGAGAGAAGAAGGCGATAATGAGGTCTTCCATCAGGGGAAATTGCAGCGGGAACTAGGACAGATTCATATGTGAGTTATTTTAATTAGCTAAGCGACTCGCGTAGATCGCAACTTCATGAATTTACATATAATGAATTTTTTTAGGTAACCCATTTGCAATATATTGATTGGCCTATTTAATTTAATCTATATACAGGGTGAATTTTTTTTGTGGGCCTTCAGGGTTATATCCTAAACTATAAGAGATATCGAAAAATGCTGAAAGGAGTTGCGTGCCCGATTTTGATAAAAACTAAAACTGCATCATTCGATTTTTGAAAAAGTCATTACCCTAGCCAGGAATCGAACCTGTTGATTTTGCAAAAAAAATTTCCTATATTTTTGTACCAATGGATATTGTTGCTGATAGAGATTAATTCATGCCTGCCTAGCATGACGACCAAAACACGATACGATAAAGCTATATCACGCGATATAACTACATCAACTCTCAAAATATGATACATAAAGCCGCCATGTTGAATTTTTATTATAAATTGCGACAAAAATTATGATAAAAATTCAACATGGCGGCTTTATGTATCATATCTTGAGAGTTGATGTAGTTATATCGCGTGATATAGCTTTATCGTATCGTGTTTTGGTCGTCATGCTAGGCTAGCTGGAAACAAACTTAATATGGCAAATTAAAGGAAATAGGTAATTTTTGTAGTCTTCTGTGATTTTCAAACTACTGTCCCTGAAAAATGTAGTTGGCTGATGCCAAACTGCTGCAAGAAAAACATAAACTGTTTTTTTTTTCAATGCGTGAACGGGTGGACCGATTTCTCTAATTCTTTTTTTGTTGTGTTTGTTTTTGTCAGGAGAAGGTTCTTATGAAAGAAAAAAAATAGAAAGTTGCGCAGAAAATTATTACGCGGGTGAAACCGCGGGGCGCAGCTGGTATAAAATACTTTTCATCCATTAAACAGTTCGATGAAGGTCGTTCATAAAGGGATCTCCGACTATTAACTAAAAAAACTAATCTGCATTTTTTAGATTACTTATTTGTTTGTTTTCGTTACGCCTACTATTTGGCTCCGATAGCTAATAAGAAGCTGTCGGCGCCAAATAGTACGATCCGATGAACCGATGCGTTGTTAAAATATAAGTCAGTCAAGACAATTTATTTTTATTTTTTTGTATCAATGAATTTCTGTCTGACACCTAAATTCAAGCTAATATTAGCATATTAGTTTTAAGTTTTTAAGTTTTTCTGCATGAGTTTACACAACTCTAAAGGCGTAATATTTTGTGTTTTTAAGGCGTGACGTACTTGATCAAGACAAACGCGAAGTTAGAATGATACAAGAGCTTCTGTTCGAGGATGGTGACTTGGGCGCCGGAGGACGACAACGAAAGTTCCGATGGAAGAACATGGGTGAGATCTTTTATTCTGTTTAAAAGAGTTACGGAACGGAATTCTGGCTTAAATAACAGCAAGAAGACTCGAGTAGTCTGGTTATAGATATACATAAATCGCCCATCAATCTGATACTTGAAGATGGAATGTCTCATGTCCACTTACTTGAGAATTGTGCAGTCGAAGAAAACCATAGCTATTATTTAGTGACATGTGTAATTTATCAAATTGTTTTTAATTTTCAGATGGTGAAGAAGAAACAGGTACTTTAGTAAATGACTTGATAGAATCACAAGAAGACCAAGAATCGGAGGAACAATGGAGAAAACAGAGGCACGAAAGGGAGATGTTTTTGAGGGAAATGGTACGATATTTATATTTTTTACGCATTCATAAAGATGTCATGGTGATGTAAAGACCCTAACGTCTTATCTATAAGCTTTGTTCTCCGTTTTTACCCGACTGTGCGACGCAAATGAGTGGTAATGTGCTTATCAGTCTATGTATGTATGTTTGTTCCTTTGTGGCACTCTAGAGAGAAGAGACCAAACGCGTAGGCCAATTTTGATAAGCGGCACGTCGTTATTTATTTTATGAACAAGAACATTCTTATTAAGTGGAAAGGGTACCGGCTCTCTCTCCAAAACGTAGTCGACTGTTTCCTTGATAATGACACTAGAGCAAATATTTTTGTAGCGTAAAACTTATAACTGCCATGACCATGCCCCTATGTCTTATTTATATATATATATATATTGTTTTTTTAACTCTTCCTTCCTATGATAATTAGAATATGAAAAAACCAAGACATAGGAGCATAGTCATGGCAGTTATAGGTTTTATGCAACAAAAATATTGTGCTAGCGTCATTATCCAGGGAGGAAACAGTCGACTACGTTTGTATGGAGAGAGTAATAGCTTATTTTTTACATTTTTTCAGCAAGTTAAAGAAGTGAATGAGAGTTTGAACATCAGTGTAAATATAAGCACTAAAATGATGTCAAGTTGTGAAGAGAAATCGACTGAAAAGACTGAAACACCTTTCGTTAGTGAAAAGAAGACTGTTAAAGATATACCGAGTCCAAAGAAACCTTTTATGTTACTACAGGTAATTTTAAAAACAATTATCCATCACTACATAGTATAAAACAAAGTCGCTTTCTCTGTCCCTATGTCCCTATATTTCTATGTATGCCTAAATCTTTAAAACTACGCAACGGATTTTGATGCGGTTTTTTAAATAGATAGAGTGATTCAAGAGGAAGGTTTATGTGTAATACATGCATAATATAGTCGTGCGAAGCCGGGGCGGGTCGCTAGTACTATAATATAATAAAGCTGAAGAGTTTGTTTGAACGCGCTAATCTCAGGAACTACTGGTTCGAATTGAAAGATTATTTTTGTGTTGGATAGTCCATTTATCGAGGAAGGCTATATAGCTACTTTTCATTTTGATATTCCCCGGTGAAACCGCGGAGCGCAGCTAGTTTATTCTATAAAAATGAATAGCTTATCATAAATCTCGAGAACAGCTGAACCGATTTCGCTAATTCTTTTTTTTGTTGTGTTTGTTATTGTCAGGAGAAGGTTCTTATGAAAGAAAAAATGTAGAAAAAAGAAGAAAATTATTACGATATAAAATTATTTTTTTAATAACATCCCCAGCAAAACTACAGCGGTTCGTTACTGTCCCGCGGTCGTGGCGCGCTGGCGCGTCTCGCCGCGCTGGCCGCGCCGCTCGCTGTTGACGATGACGCACATAAACCACAGACCACCAGCCGGAGGAACTTCGTCTTCGCTGCCATATCACAGGAAGATAAACCTAAGGTACAATACTACAATAAAACCTCTGTTTTGGAACTACCTCAGTCTATTAAATAAAACCTCGCAAGACATCATTACATAGTATAAAACAAAGTCACTTTTCGCTGTCTGTCCCTATGTATGCTTAGATCTTTAAAACTACGCAACGGATAGAGTGATTCAAGAGGAAGGTTTATATGTATAATACATGCATAATATAGCCGTGCGAAGCCGGAGCGGGTCGCTAGTAAATAAATATTACAGGACATTGTGCACACCGCCATCTAGCCCCAAGCTAAGCAACTTGGCTTATGATTTGGTGACCAGATAACAGAAATAATACTTATAAACTTCTCTTTTGTAAATATTATATTTAATATACATTTGTATGTATATTAGACCCAGACAAGAAACAAATATCTGTACATAAATATTTGTTTGAGGCGGGAATCGAACCTGCAACCTACGTCGCAGGCGGGTGCTCACCCAACACACCACAGAGGTTGCCAAACATGAACACAGCAACAGAAAAAAATGGCAGAGTGCGCAAGTCGCGCGCGGGGAAAATTCGTCGAGAAATTTTCCCATACCCGGGACCCTTTTACTAAGGCTCCACTGTCTGTCTGTCACCAGGCTGTATCTCATGAACCGTGATAGCTAGACAGTTTATTAAATTTTTTAAAGATTATGTAAAACAACAAATACTGAAAACAGACATAATGGGTACAGAATCGGAACCCTTCGTGCTCGAATCCGACTCGCACTTGGCCGGTTTTTAATACTAGCTATATTTCACATAGCAAAACCAAAGCAAAACTTACTTTGATTTTGTGAAACTTTCTTCACAGAACTAAATGTTTCTTTTGATCCTATAATCCAATATTTTTAATTTCAGGTTACCATCAAGAGAAAAGCAGAAACCAACCCCAATACCCCGAAACTTATTAAAAAGATGAAGACAGAAGAAAAGAAAAATACATCAAAAAGCAGTTTACTAGACCATTTTAAAGTTTAACGTTACATTGTTACTATGTTACATTTTGATTAATTTAGAAAAACGAAAGTCTAAAATATTTTTATAATAGCTTCTTAAATTGTTGACCATTATAGTAAGTAAGCCGTAGGTATTTTAAGCACATTGATAAAATAAATGATCTACTTATATTTTGTATAAATTATTTTTCTTTTTCTTTTTAAAACCCCCTAGAATTTATTGTGCCTTATTTATACGGTGGGGGCGTTCCGAAAGCACACATCCTAACATTTTTAGGACGCTTAGCGATTTCATGCAAATTGTATGATTCTAAATGATGAAGAGGTTAAGTTTGCAATTTACGTCACTTCAGGGCAAATGCCTCTCATCCTCCCTGGGATCCTTCCTTACAAATTGGTAGACCACATTATAAATAGTCAAGTATGGTCAGCCTATAGAAACCCAGCCATAGCCGTTTTAGCCAGACACGTGGTCTTTTTTTTAGTTTAGTCTTATGCCTGCTTGGCCCATCGATTTGCTATAAATCGTTCATTTTACAGGTAGCAAACATGTCCAGCCTATCGTTATAGTTGTAGCTTATTTCATTTAGCCCAAAATCCAAGCTTTTTCCGGTTTTTGACCAAATCATTCCTTGAAAATTCCCGCGATTATTTAGACAACATTGATATAATTTAGCACTCACGTGTTTTGAATTTTACTAAAAGCATTGAAATGAAAATACGAAATTAAATAAATAGTGAGTTTCAATTTCATGTTTAGTGTTAATTCCAACTAAATTAGGTACAAGGATTTTATTTAAAATAATTTATTGTACCATTTGTGAACAGTTTCCTTCTTTTTCTTTACCTTCTTTGGGTAAAAATAATAATTGCACTGGTAACATTTAATTATTTTAAGGTTGGTAGGATTGTAGGGATGGGGATGAACATCCTTCCGCTCTCAAAACTTTTCTCATCTCTTTTGTTCGATGCTTCTATCTTTTTTACTCATATGTAATCATCAGCTGATTCTATACATCTATCTCTGTCTTTTTCATCCCGTCGGTTTTGCGAACCGGCTCGTCCGGACTTCGGTGCTGTTCGTTCAATCAATGCTTTTTTCTTGTGGCGGGTGTGTGGTTGTGAGTAGCGTGGAATTCTAGTCAAGTAAAATCAGTGATAATAGTAAGGGGTACTTCTGATTGAGGAAGTACGTGTTTACCGAAATGGCAAAAGTAAATAATGATATCTGCGAGATAGCCAAGAAGTGCAAAATTCTGCTGTTGGATATCGAAGGAACAACAACATCGATCAGCTTTGTTAAGGTAGGTCTGATGATTGACCGGCCGGTGTTTGCATTTCGACGTGTTTACGCAAAATCTTCTTTTTAAAATTGTATTTGCTTAACCATTACGACCCAATTAGTTAAATTCGCAATATTTGAACGTGTCAGAGGTATTGTTCACGTTTACGAATTTGCAACATGGAGGACGAATTCAAAATGGTACCCTTTGATGTCGCTTTCTATAGCCATAATCACCACGTGCCCTTTATATCTTGGAATTCAATTGTAACTGGAGGAATTGTAGTGTTAATTCTAGCTCGGACACCAAACCACGTTTCGTTTTCCACATTTTCCGTAAGATCTCACGAATATATTGTGCAGGAAATCATCGATGTATAGAGACTATAGCTGTTCAGTTGGTTTAGCTCACTGTTTCCATGTAAATTACCTATTTGTTAGTCAATTTTTATTCAGAAAATCAGTTTTACATTACTCTATTCCAAAGGCCGGACATACCTACCGGCTAAACAGCTGTTTCGAGCAGCAGCTGGTAAGTAAAAAAATGTCGAACAGTTAACAGTCCTGCTTGAATAGGGACAGAGTTAAATATTCCGTCCTTTTCTCACTCACGTTTCCTTGTAGTGTGTGACAGAGATGTGACATGATATTATATTCATTGTGTCTATTGAGTGGTTTTTAGATGCCTCCTTAGAATTTCTATCACTTTCATTGCGATCCGGTTCACTACGTACAATTTTTTTTACATCCAAGGTCCGTTTCATGCTTTTCCCAATTCATCCAATTGATCTTAGTTATTGAGTGAAATACAAGGCCATGTTCTATATAGACCTGTCTGATGACTGTTTCTTCAAGCTTTTCATATATACCCTCAATATCATAATTTACCCACCGAATTTGTAAAAAGCACAGGCTGCTCTAAGGATACAATTAATTTAATTGGTCCTCCTACCACCTGCCTACCTACTAAATATAATAATATTACATCTACAACCATGAGTTTTATAGAGAGCGCTAAGAAATGTAAATTCTGACAGACTCAAGGCTTTCATGGGATTAACCTACCTTTTCAAAAACCTGGGTGTTCTATAGCCACCGAAACTGGGCTATTCTATCATCATAATATCTTGCAACATTACTGGGTTCTCATTTTGACTTTGCTATGATATCAGCACCCCTGGGGGAGTCATATATCAGGGGTTTTTTCAAAGGAATATTTGTATGGAAAAATTTGTATGGACATAGACAAAATCCTACAGTGTCATTTCATTTTTACTGTCTCATATCACTTTATTTGGACCTTATATTCTATCACATGATGTCCCAAAGTATTACATTAGTAGGGTTTCATTTTTTTTCAATCCTTTCTTATCATATGTCTACGTCATATAGGGAACACACCCTCCAAATTTCAGGTCTCTACAATCACTGGTTTAGGCTGTGTGTTGATCCGTCAGTCATTCAGGATAAAGCATTTTATATGTGTAGAGATCGATGAGACACATCCTTCAACAATATGGGTTTTAAATGTTTGTCCTTAAATAACTGATCGCTGATATTTTGCGGTATGATCTGAAGTCGATAATTGTTGTCCTTGATGTCTTCTTTTCGATACACACATATTTTACTCTTTGACATGACAATACTCTAATTAAATCATCAGACTGATCCAAATCAAATGATTAATCTTGAAAACTCTTTCTTTGGAAACTTTAGTGGCTTATCACTACATAGTATAAAACAAAGTCGCTTTCTCTGTCCCTATATCCCTATGTATGTTTAAATCTTTAAAACTACGCAACGGATTTTGATGGGGTTTTTTTTAATAGATAGAGTGATTCAAAAGGAAGGTTTATATGTATAATACATGCAGAATATAGCCGTGCGAAGCCGGAGCGGGTCGCTAGTATCTACAAAACGTGACATTTTAAGACATGGTGTGATGGAATATCCAAATAATGGGTCCCATTGTTTGAAAAGAAATTTAATAAAATCGAGATTGGGCCCAAAGCCATACAATAACTTTAGTTGACATTAACCTGTTCTTAACGAAATACTACTTTAAAACACTACCTCTACTCCTAGGTGGTTTAATTTTCAACTGCAAGGGATACTAGCCTTACCTGATTTGAAGGTGACGTCTATAACTTTCAATGTGTTATGCATGGTTTATGATGTCACAAATTGTTAGCTCAATGAAAGTGGTAGTAATTATTTGGAATTCATTTTGGTTTCAAGAGTTTTATAATGATACTAGCTTTTGCCCGCGACTTCGTCCGCGTGAATTCGAAAATGGACCAAGGAATCGAGTTGTCCCATATAAACTTTGCCCCCCTTTTTCACCCCTTTAGGGGTAGAATTTCAGAAAATCCTTTCTTATCGGATGCCTACGTCATACAAAGAACACACCCTCCAAGTTTCAGGTCTCTACGATCAGCGGTTTAGGCTGTGCGTTGATCCATCAGTCAGTCATTCAGGTTTCACCTTTACTAATTGATTAGCACTAGCAGCAATCATATTTAGTTTATGATAGGTATAGGTATATCTATGTAATAGGTATATCATTTACTAAATACTACAACTTTTACCAAGGTACCAGACCTAAAACTGCTAAGTGGCTGAATGTTTAGCTTCTAGGCTAAATGGCTGACAAACCATTTTGTTATTGTCGCAAAAACGGTAATTTCTGCTCGTTTAATGAGCTGGTTAATCCTGATGAACATGCATCTGAAGGTATCTTTCTTTGTGTTTCTAAAATTAGACTATATATCTTGTGTTCGTTCTATATTATGGACAGTGGGTAGGTAGTCGCACCCCGAGGCGCGCTGGGTCGTTCGGCTAGGTAGGCTCACTATCCGGTTTGGAAACGCCAGCGGAGTTCGTTCAACTTGCCGCATCGTAGAAAATGCAGTTTCACCAGGATATCATGTTATGCTAAAGAAGTGCCATTTTTACGACAAACATACTTTCGGTCGAAATGTTAACTGCTCTTCAATGTCGAAAGCTGTGGCTCCTGGTTACCTACATTTCCAGTGATAATATAGCTGTTTCCGCGAATCCCGTCTTGGTTTTGGACCTCACAAAATCCCAGCTAGTAAACATCTTCGATTGTCGGCATCTTCGATTGATAGTCTACTTGACTTTTTATTGTCTAAATTGAAACGAATAAAACCCGCTTCTCGATGAAGGAAAACATCGTGATGGCAACAATGTTTATGTATAACTGATCGAGGTTTAAAAACCATTGCGTTTTTATATTACCTATAATAATAGCTACTTATCCGCTTTTGCTTCATGAGCCTCAAGGTTGGTATGTCTTTCCTTATCTAAGGGTTCCAGCTTCTTCACAAAATGTTTATTAATAGTTTCTCGACTTCTTTCTTTCTTCTAGAAGTCTTCCTTTTCGTGTGGCGTGTAGATGTTCGCTAGATAATATTTAAGATGTATAGTTCGCCTGGCTGGTATCCAAATAGATTCTACAACTGCTACTAGATATAGATAGGCAAGTTTTACGTGCCTTAAAGCTAAGAGAGGCACAAAAATGTGACTGTATGTAGGACCCAATAGAATAGAATAGAATATGAATAAACCTTGTTTTCTCATGGTCCCAGGATTTTGTCCCATTAATTAATAGGACCACAAGGAAGAACTGTTTCTCGTAATACCAATTCTATGTTCAGTAACGTATTTATCCTCCTGTATATACAGGGCCGGATTAACCATCTCGGGGCCCCTAGGCACAGCTCGTTTCGAGCTCCCCCCCCCCCTTTTCATACCACAACAACGCAATTTGGAAATTTTTACTGTCTACATTACGAAATAGAATGAAGGTACCATCATCATTAACAATAGACTTCAGTCATCACATTGCAAAGGTATACGCCTTCCTTCAAGTGAAAAGACTTTCCCCATAATCTACAGGACGAAGTATCGGAGTCATTTAAAAATGAAACTCTTGCATATTTTTATAAAACTAACATAAACATTAAAAAATAAAAAAGTACTGATTAAGAAGCATGTTCAATAGTAACCCTTCTAATTTTTTTAGATACAAATCGTTTAAAACCGCACAATCCCCTTTTTTTTCATTTTTTAATCGGGAGTGCTGGGCCCCTGGTTATAGTGGGCCCCTAGGCACTGGCCTAAAGTGCCTTATGGATAATACGGCACTGTGTATATATTCTTTCTTGCTTTCTGGATGCCGCTTTTAAAATACAGATATAGCGATATCTTCTTTACAAAATTTTTTTTTCACTGGTTGAGTTGTCAATTGTCTCCAGCGTTTGTTGAACACTTAAACCAGCAGTGGTCGGCAACCTTTTGGGAGACAAGGGCCACATAACCCAAAGGCGGCAAAATAAACCAAAGGCGGGCCGCACTTGTGATATTAACCCTAGAAACCCAATATACATACGTATAATTGGCCATATCCCATAGAAAATATAAAAATGCTATTAAAATTGTCAAAACATGCGGAATTTAATTCGTACACGTAATTACTTTTATATGTTTGAGCTATGTAGCTAGAAAAATTGCCGACTGCTGACATATACAAACAATCGATTAACTGTTTTAAAGCTACTCTACTATTGTTAAAGGACAAGCTGTTCATTTACGCCGAAGAAAACGTGAAGGAGTTCCTCGATAACCAATGGGAGACTGAAGAGGTGAAGGAAGTGGTAGCAGCGCTGAGGAGTCTGGCCATAGAGGACAAGGAGAAGAGCGTCAAGGGTGTCGTTGACATTCCGGGAGAGGTAAGAATATACGTTCCATGTGGAGTAACAGGCTCTATCTGATGCAGTAACTAAGGTTTACTACTTCCTCCAAAATTAGGAATAACGAACTAATCAATCAAATATTTAAACACATGTTTTTTAGGTATTTTTATGGTTCCATACCTCAAAAGGTAAATAAAAAAGGAACACATATCACTCTCTTGTCTGTCTGTTTTTTTTATAATAAATAGGTTTATTTACATCTGATGAACATTGATGCAACTTGGTGCAAATGAGGTTTCGTTGAAAACTTGGGCGTAACGTAGGCGTTTTTTAATCCCGATATTCCCACGGGATCGGGACTTAGCGGTTGATACCGCTAATTCTTAATTAACTGTCTTAAAATTAATGAACTTAATTTCATTGATAAAACGAACTAAGTTCTTAGCATTTCTTATAAAACAAGAGTTTCAGAAACACTACATTTGTTAAATGCGTTGTCATACATATTATTGCGTCATTCACTAATAATAGTTTACAAAAGTCAAACATTAGGATAAATCGATAAAATGTCTACCATCAATACAGTTCTGCGCAATTTATCTTAAAATTGTTTATCTCGTGCCATTTGCGTCGTTCCATTCAACTCTACTTAAATTCGACAAGTTCATTGCACTATTTGCTTTATATATCTTTTTACTTGAGGATACAAATGTTATATTTTTGAAGTGAAAACTTCTTTAGCGGCGTTGAGCACTTTTTCTGTAATGGGTATAAAATCTTAAACTCGCGTCAGGACACGTGACCTATCGAAAAAGCGTAAGACGGATGGAGAGTAGACAGCTATCCCCTCTCTACGGCGCGGCGAAAATGTATGCCTGGGCCTACTGTTTTTAATTTGGCTGTGAGTGTATTAAGACGTACATATGGTATTTTTTAACGGACGACTATTGACGGACGACAAATGTCGGACGACTATTGACGGACGACAAATGTCGGACGACAATTTGTTGGACGACAAATGTCGGACGACTATTTGTTGGACGACAAATGTCGGACGACTATTTGTTGGACGACAAATGTCGGACGACTATTTTTTAAAACAAAATAGGCTTGCATTTAAAGATTTGACCTCATCTCACCTGTTGGGAAGCGAAGATGAGGTCGAAGATGTAGCATGCTCGCCTAGAAGGTACCTATTCACTCTAGACTTGAAGACTCCAAGGTTGTAGTTTTGTGGGAACAGCGACGCGGGTAGAGAGTTCCATATCTTAGCAGTGTGTACGAGAAAGAAATAGGAACTTTTACCATGTGTGGATGGCGAGCCTTCGTACACCTCGTCGTATTCGGTTTAGAGTTTTGGAAGTCGTCAATTACCTATCAGTATTCTTAGGACAAAGTTTAAAACGTAATGGTATGATATTCATTATTGGAGAGGTACTGGTACTCGGGCTGTTTTGAGCAGTTTTGATCTTTAGTTGGGTTCTTTTTACGTGAGGAAAAAAACTTGTCAATACTTCTGGAGTTAACTATTGGTGTGGGCTTAGTGGTAGATACCTTGACTTTCATTCCGGGGTTCAAATCCCGGCCGGCAAAGTTGGCTCCAAGAAGTATTGACAAGTTAATTGCTCTGGACATAGTCGACTAAGCTGAGAGGGTAGTAGGTGCTGGGCAAGTCTACTTCATCCTCACGCAAAAAAGACCCAATTAAAAAAGGTCTAATTGCGGACAACAGTATACAAGTACAAGTAGATAAATAAATTCCATAATTTATTTAACCATCTAACTAGCTTAATGCGTGCTTATCCAAAATTGACAAGTTTGCAAATTGAAAGCGATTGGTTAAATGACAAAGTATGTATTTAAAAATATAAGTTGCTTATTAGATTTCCTCACGTTTCTAGGAGTCCAGCAAAGATGAGCAGATTGAAGGTCTGGTGAACAATGTGAAATGGCAGATGTTGTCTGACCGTAAAGTTGGCCCTCTGAAGCAGCTCCAAGGGCTTATCTGGAAGCTTGGCTATGACAAGGGCGATATCAAGGGACAGTAAGTATTAATTTCATTTGAATTGCATAGGTTTCTATTGAGAATATACACGGTGTAACAAGGGGGGTGGATCATCGGTTGTTGGGGGGTGGGGGGCCTCAGTATCTATCGATTTAACCCCCATGTATATTCAGCAAAATTCATTGGTTCAAAAGTTATTTGGGTTTTAGTGAAATTTTAGTCAAAATCAGATTTCACCCTGAACTTCGCAATTACAGCCAAACTATCAGGGGCCTTATTCTGCTATTTGGCCAACCATTGTCATTATATCGAGACTCTATTGATATTATATCGAGATTGTGACTTTATTTGGTATTCTGCTAAAGTTTTAATAACATCGCAATATAATCACTATGGAGTCTCAATGGTATGGTAATATTTACCTTGCAGGTGTTGCCTAGCAACATGGTATATGTTTCTAAGCAATATACCGTTTTGACAACTATCAAGATTCCATTATGCCACGATTGTAGAGCAGAATACAAAAGTGAGTCAGTGGTGTGTCAGTGGTGTCTCGATAGAATAGTCAACGTTAGGAGAATATCAATTTGACATGTAATGTCATATTTTTGACATTAAATCTCTATTACGATTATATCGACACACTATTGAAACACAATTGTGTTAGCAGACTTAGGCCCCAGGTCTGCGATTCTGTCCTTTTTTGTGAAACAAGTTCAATAGTTGACCTTTTGAACCCCTACACCAATCAGAGTCTAAGATTTATAAAACTCAAAATAAAACCATTAAAGTAAAATTTTTTATCAAAATCTATTGTTGACATTATCTTTATATGGTTCTAAAAAAAAATATTTCACCCAATATTTTTTTCTGCAACCTATCTTAAAAACTACTGGCTTTCATAAAGAATAAACCCTCAAAGTTTCATTCGGCTAAAGCTAGGGCATCATGTTGAGAAATGTTATTGATAGTCCAAAATGTGAAAATAATCGATATTTTTTTTTATTTTGTATAAAAATTAGAATATGAATATTTCTAGTGGGAGCGGCGGGGTTGAAACAAAAAAAAATGTGTTTAAATTCAGTAGACAAAAACAATTAAGTTCAAATTTGTGGCATTTGGAATTATGATTTGATTACAAATTAACAATCAATTCCCTAATTTGCCGTTTTATTACCTGTAGCACTGTTAAAGAGACAATATAGAAAAAGGTACGTTTTGCGAAAGGTGCATTATGAGAAAGGTGCATTGTGAGAAAGGTGCATTATGAGAAAGGTGCGTTGTGAGAAAGGTGCATTTTGAGAAAGGTACGTTTTTCGTTCGGGGTGCGTTTTGCGAAAGGTACATTTTGCGACTGAGCGAAAAAATTTCATACAAATCGGTTCAGTCGTTTAGGTGGACATAGGTAACTAACACCACGACACGAGAATTTTATATTTAAAGGAAAAAATGTAAATAAATCAGGGTTCGAGGATATATATCAATGGATATATATCAATGGATATATATCATGATATATATCCGATATATATCGGATATATATCCAGTGGTTTTTTGTGATATATATCAATACAAAAATTTGATAAAAATAAGTCAATTTTCGCATTTTTCTGCTGTATTTCTCCCTCCTTAATGTAGATGGCGTTGGAGTAAAGTTAAAACATACTCCCTAATAGTAAGAGGTATTAACGTTAAAAGTTTAGGTATTATAAGTATTAGTGTAGGTATTCAGAAAATTAATGAAGCCATTGAATGATTGTAATTTATAAGATTTTATCTTTTTGAGTTAATTTTACCTGCTGTAGTTTATGATTTTAATTGATTTTTAAGAAGATTTTATGTTTTTGAGTTAAATTTTCTTTAATTTATTGTTTTTTTTTAAATAATTTATTATGTTTATAAATCATAGGTATGGAAACAGTAGGTATACATAAATAATACAATAAAATAACAATATGGCTGTCATACAAAATGGATAAATATCATGTAAATATCACATTTTTGATATATATCGGATATATATCAAAAAAATCCGATATTTTGATATTTATTATAAATATCGGATATTTTCGAACCCTGAAATAAATATCCAATAACTAATATCTATATATGGTGGAAAAATATCCAGTTTACATAACATTTGTCTATATCTATTTTTGTTATTATAAAACATAGTTTTTCGCCGCGTCTGTCTGTCTGCTTGATCGCAGCAAACTCGAAAACTTCTGAACGGATATTGATCATACGATTGATTACAATACGATTAAGTTTTTAAGGTTAAGTGTAAATTGATTGAAATATGCCAATTTTTTTTTTAATATGGTCAAGTGCGAGTCGGATTCGCGCACGAAGGGTTCCGTTACCGTTGTATGGGAGCCCACTTAAATATTATTTTTTTCTGTTTTTAGTAATTTGTTGTTATAGCGGCAACAGAAATACATAATTTCAACCATCTTGCTATCACAGTCCATGAGATACAGCCTGGTGACAGACAGACAGACAGTGAAGTCTTGCTAATAGGGTCCAGTTTTTACCCTTTGGGTTTGGAACCCTAAAAAGTAGGCGACAATCCTCTGCTAACACGTGCGGAGCCAGGGGCGAGTCGCTAGTAAAATTTATTGAATTATACTTAAATATTTATTTGAATATGTAGTACTAGACACAAATAGGTAATAAAAAGGAACCTTTATAAGATCACTTTCTTCTGTCTGTTTTACCTTTTGAGGTACGGAACACTAAAATATTATAGTGAGAAAATAACATCTAATTTCCAGTGTCTA
The DNA here is from genome assembly GCA_907269075.1 of Idaea aversata. NCBI lineage: Eukaryota > Metazoa > Arthropoda > Insecta > Lepidoptera > Geometridae > Idaea > Idaea aversata. Next base: position 8,133,041 of record OU026100.1, read on the forward strand.
TGATGACGTTAAACCCGCCTTGGAGCAATGGAAGTCCACCGAAGGCCAGAAGGTGTACATCTACTCTTCAGGCTCCGTCCAAGCCCAGAAGCTGTTGTTTGGTCAGTCCGTGGCCGGTGATCTGCTGCCTCTCATCGAGGGACACTTCGATACTGCTGTCGGTGCTAAACAAGAGGCTACCAGTTATGCTGCTATTGCTGAGAAAGTTGGCTGCAAACCTGAGGAGATATTGTTTCTTACTGACATTTTTCAAGGTAAGCCTTTTTTAGTCTTTTGTTGAAAATATATGACATACTAGCAGCGCTTCGCGGTTTCACCCGCGTAACTCCTGATACCGTAGGAATATCGGGATAAAAAGTAGCCCTTAGCTTTCCTGGACTATCCAACACAAAAATATTTTTTTAATTCGAACCAGTAGTTCCAAGATTAGCGCGTTCAAACAAACAAACAAACTCTTCAGCTTTATGATATAAGTATAGATGTGTGTTATCAAACCCTGGGTTACCTAAATATTTTTCCTATGTGGTATTTAAACCCATCCTTAAATGTTGATCTAGTTTCATTCAAATCCTTTCAAAATCCTTAAATGTTGATCTAGTTTCATTCAAATCAATTTATAATTTGTTTATTGCTTATTATCGCAATGATGACCACTGATACACACGCTGATCTTATATATTACTAGCAGCACTCCGCGGTTTCACCCGCGTAATTCTCGATCCCGTGGGAATATCGGGATAAAAAGTTGCCTGTGCATTAATATTAACCAAGTTTCATCTAAATCGGTCTAGTAGTTTCGGGAGCCTATTCGTTACAAACACCAAAACAAACAAAAAATCTTTCCTCTTTATAATATAATGTAGATTGTGAATAAAATATTGTATATAGCTTGGTATATTCTCGTGTTACAAGTTTCGTGGTCATTATTTGGATAGTTAATTAAAAATGTGGGGTTTGAGACCACCAATATTACCTTAAATATTTTTAGCAAAGGCAATTAGTGCATTCTACTTCTACTAGAGCAGCATGTAAACTCTAAACACTAATTCGCGCTTGCGCCACATGCTCACTCTTAACATCCACACGAAAAACCAAAGGCATTTTGCAACAGCAGTGGTACTTATGCAAAACTGGTGACTACCTATTTACATAGTCAACCTGCCCACTTTGCTGCTTGTAGACTAAATGTGAACCTTCTTCTTCTCGTATAGTGGTGAGGCTCGCCTATTGTTAGAGTTTTCAGATCGCCTTAGGGCCTCTAACTTGACCTAACGACTGCTACTAGAGATAGCAACCGGGACCAACCGTTTAACGTGCCTTCCGAAGCACAAAGGGGCTCACGAAAACAAATTTTTGCCACATTGCTAATGGGCCACCCATCGAAGTAATGACCGCGCTAGTCGCTTACCGTAAACGATCAGCGAGCATCGCTTAGCTGTGAGTTTCCTCAAAATGTGAACCGAATATTATTAACTCTACAGAGGCAGAGGCAGCCCGCGCATCGGGCATACAAGCAGCGCTGGTGAATCGCGAGGGCAACTCCCCCCTCCCCGCGGATGCAGCGGCAACATACCCCGTGCTGCAATCCTTCGATCAGCTCCACACAGCCGTCTCCAACAAACGCAAGACGGACGATCAGGTGCCATGATGAATGATGTCTATGCTACACTTTGATATGTGCTTGTTGCATGCACTTTGTTACCTACCGTACCTTGTAGTTGGTAAGTATTGTAGTTTGATGCTGGTTGTGGCTTATTGCTGACTTTATTGTTCTATACATACGGAGTTATTGGTAACTATATTCAAATATCCAGAATATTTATTGAAAAACAGTGTACATAAGATGACATATTATAGTAGGTATCAACAGTTAGTCCATCCTGGACATACAATGATGAGTTACATAAGTAATTTAATTTATACTAAATACAGAACATTTTGAGCTGCCATATCAAACTCATGTATCAAGCAGCTTATGTATTCGCTAGCAGTTGAGGGCCACTTCTGTGCACCTTAAACAACTTTTATTATGACTTTTGAAAATTCGATTTTTTTTGAAAATTAGTAAATTCGAAAGTCTGCTGATTTCTTAAAACAAAGGTCATTCAGACTTAGAACAGTAGATAAAACTTAAAAAATAAGTATAATCTTAAGGTTAATGACCTTTCCGTGTAAGGAACAGCTGATTTTCAGAATTTCCAAAAGTTGTAGAACAATAGTTGTTTGTTTAGGTGCACAGAAGTGGCCCTCAACTGCTTGCTAGTATAATTACCAATAACCCTCTACATGTAGTACAGAAGCGTTGTGTTTTGACAACTTCCAAGTAGATAATCGATATTTTATGTTAGTTTTTACTAAATATATTTTTAAAATGTTATTTATTTTATGTAAATATAACTTATCAACCGAAACTTGAGTGCTAACTTGCTAAGTCTTTATCGCGCAGGCAGAATTTAGCACTCAAGATTCACGCCGGTCATTTGCTCTTTTATGTCTTATAGTTAGATATTAGAAATAAGAAGTCATACTGAATTGTATAGAAGTTAATAAAAAGATGAAAAGTGAATTTATTTTTGATTTTTTATTCCTAAATGCATAACATATAGTTAAGAAATTGGTGAAAGGTATTTTGGTGTTGGATAAAGTGTCCATCTATTAATATATTTTATTATAATACATACACACACTCACAAATCACATATGTTGGTAACTATTCAGTTTGCACTACTTTGCACTAAACACACTGATAATTTGTTTGTGGTGATGGGTTATTAATATCATAAATTATTATCACTGTAAATCACAAGTCTATAATTGTCAAACTAAACACTATGGCTTGGGGAAGTACTTACTATTAATCCACATAATAAAAAATCAGACGTTTAGTTTACTTATCGCGGCTTTTGAAACAATAAATTCGCAAGGAAATTTTGGAAAATACATTGCAACAACTTGCGTCATATTTTTTAAACAGACGCAGATCGTTAATGATTTATAGAATGAAGTCGTTTTAATAAATGAATTCGACTTTTTCAGGTCGAGGAACTGCCTGCCAAAGTGCCAAAGACTGACGTCCAAGACAATGTAAAGACTACCGCAGAGGCCAAGGAACCTGTTTCAGATGCTGTTGAAGCACCCGCGGCAGTTGAAACACCTGCACAGGAAACAACTGCCCCTGAACCTGTCCCAGAAACAGCTGAACCAGAAAAAATGGAAGTAGAAGAACCAGCCGAAAAAGTAGCTGAGCCTGAGATAGTAAAACCAGAAGAGGTAGTTGAAAAAAGCCCTGTGCAAGTAGACACTGTTGTTGAAGAGGTGACAGACGCGATGGACGCTGACGTTCCGATGTGCGACGCCAAACCGGTGGTCGAGGAGACTGATGAAAAGACTGAAGAGGTTGAGACTGTAAAGGAAGCCAAAGCTGAAGAGAACAGTGAGACTGCTAAGGAACCAAAAGAACCCGCCGACGAGAAAAAGCAAGACACAGAAGAAACTCCCGCTGATATCACTGAGATCGAAGAGGTCACTGGAAATTTGAACGAGGTTGCCGAAATTATGGAAGATTTGGTGCCAGTTGTCGAGGAACCGCCCAGTGAAGAAATGGAGGAGTTGAAAAACGTTGGAGAAGTACTCGAAAAAGAATGTGACGAAATTTTGTCGAAAGTACAAGACGTGACAAACTTAGATAGCATTCCTGTAAAGCCCATGTTGAACACAATCACTGAAGAGACTATGGAAACGGAAAACACTGACTCGAATGATATTGTCGATAGGATATTGGACACTGAAATGGAACTTGGGCTAAAATCAGGTGAAGATATAGACCTTAACACAGTAACGGAAATTACAGACCCCAAAACAGAAGTCTCAGAAGAAAATAAAGATGTAAATAAAGAAGTCACAAATGAAGTGGTTGAAAATAAACCCACAGAGAATGTTGTAGAGGCAAATACTGTTACCACTGATAGTTCTGCCGCCAACAACGTAGAAGAAGTTAAAGAAGAGAAACCAATTAGCAATGGTGATACAGCTGATAGTAACGCTGAGCCCGCACAAGAAAATGTACCAGAAAAAACGAATACAGAATCTAGCAAAGTTGAATCTGAAGAAACTGCGCCAGTACCACAAGAAAATGTTACAAAATCTGAAGAAAAAGTCAATGAACCGTCTACTACTAATGATGAAAGCAAAGTAGTTGAGGAAAAAGAACAAAAAGAGCCGGTACCAGCGGCGCCAGAAGTAACAGAGTCAAAAGAAAGTGTTCCAGAAGATGCCAAAGTAGAAAAAGAATCGGAGAAACAGGTTAATGGAAAAGCGACGAACAGTAACGGTGAAGTAAATGTCAATGGGGGAGCTAGCAAAGACGAGGAATTGAATGCCAGGTTGTCGGTGGACAATGGTAAAGAAATTGTAAACGGTTCCAACGGTGATTCCACCCCGGATGAGAAACAAAGTGACAAGGTTGAGACAGAAATCTCCGACATCAAAGTGAAGTCGGTTCCTAGCGACGAGCCTCGTACCGACCCCATAGAGCAACCTACCGAAGCATAAGTTGATACGGTAAGTTTCGTCATTTAGTTTCTACTAATTTCACAGTATAGTGAATCGGAGCAGCACAAGACTAGTAGTTGCATTAGAACGATTTATAATTCTCTCTCATCTATGTATGTATAGATAGAAGACTGGCGACTAACGACCAATGAATGCACTATGCTAAAATCGTTGTTTCTAGAAACTTACAAATTAAAATACTGAGTTTGTAAGTCATATATGTGTTGATGGACTCGTCATACTTTTGCTTCCTGCCCTTATCACAATTTATTTGTAGTTAGAGTTTGGGTTGAATTATTCGACTATAAGATCCTAACGGATGGTCGCCTGCCGGACACCAACTCTCTTTGAGAATGCATTAGTTGTAGATGGCAAGGTGCGATAGTCAGCACAAGTTGCACAATTTCCACAAATCCCATAGTTGCCGTCTTTGACACTATGTAGAAATATTTCTAAATTCCCGTGACCGCAAACCTACAAAAAATAATGGTTGTAATTCTTATATGTTCGCAGTATCAGAGTCGCAACAGCCGGGAATGAAAGCGATGGATCACATCAGATGATTGACAAGACTGAGGTTGCTTCCAGGATAATCATCACATTTAGTTTTACATGTATTGAGAACATTTCTCTATGTACCGACACTAGATAGACGGAGCACGCGGCCGACCAACCCTATATGTTTAATACCTTAATACTTACGACCATTGACTGCAATTGTTGAGATAAATCTGTTGAACTAAAAGCTACATCTTGTAGAACTTTTTCGGCATACCTTGTACTTGTACTTTTATACAGGCTGTTTTCCGCGATTAGACCCTTTTTAATTGGGTCCTTTTTGCGTGAAGATGGAGTAGGCATGCCCAGCACCTACTGCCCTCTCAGCTTAGTCGACCATGTCCAGAGGAGAGAACTTGTCAATACTTCTGGAGCCAACTAAGCCGCGGGTTTCATCACGATGTTTTCCTTCACCGTAAGAGCAATGTCAATTAGCGCATATAAATTTTTCTTAAGAAAAATACATTGGTGCACGGCCGGCCTGGATTCGAACCCACATACCTTTGTGACAGTGAGTGAGCACGGATTTGGCCTGCGCAAACTCCTCCGTCCGAGCCGTATCCGTGCTAATCGTACACTTTTATCAAATCCCTATATAAATATAAAATTCTCGTGTCGCGGTGTTAGTTGCCAATCTTCGCCTAAACGGCTGAACCGATTTTTTTTGTGTATATTCGTTAGGTCTGAAAATCGAAAATCTTTTATTTTTATTTTTTATATGTAACAACAACGTTTACGGGGACAGTTAGTTAATTATAACTGTCTTTTTGCAAGTGATATTTGATAGCAACAGTGTGAAAACGCAGTTATTAGATAATCAACCGCTACGTTAATTAGAAGCGGCTTAATAGTTCTTTGTTTAGCAGATTATCTCAACAATAAATATCTTGTAGGTAGTATTTAGAGTATTGTCAACCAATAACTGATGCTATTTTCGAAATTTTCATAGTTTTGTTTTATATTAATCATCTCCGAATTACAAAGTAGCGAAAGATTAGTGCCATAATTCGATATTACCACCACGATTGTAATATATTCAGATATTGGTAGACTTTTAATTAAAACTTAATATATTAATAAGTAAAATTTGGAACTAGGAAGTGCTTAGATATAAGAAAACATCTTTACATTAGACATTCCTATAAGTATTAACTACGAATGGTGATTATAACTGAATTATTTGTATATTTTAATTTAAAAATGGCATAATTGGTGCTTAGGTCAGGAATCTGCTATCGAGAAAATTTCTTTGGATTTGTTCAACTGACTTTTCCTGTAATGAATCAATTTTGAGGGCTTCAGGAAGTTCGATATTTACTCTGTAATACGGCCCTAAGTATTTTATTGTATCGTAATCGACGTAAACATAGTTGATACATTTTAAAGTCGGAGTAGTTTTAAGATTTTTAACCAGTAACTTTTGTTTTCTCGTCGTGGAGTCTTAGACGTCATGTATACGCGGTTTTGTGTGATTTAGGAGGCAGCTGACCCGTTGCGAAACCCACCAAGTCACTACTAGATGAGTCTCTCGGTCTTAGATCTAAATTTTGGTATCATAATGTCGACCAATACACCAGTGAAGATTGAAGTAATTTGTACCCTCAGTGAGCTGCCTCCTAAACTTTTAGATCTCTGATGGTATTCCAATAAGTAATTCGGTCGGCTGCGTGCATCATTTATCCTCCTTTTCTTATTCGATATAGGTAAGTTAATTCTAAGTATTAAACGTATTGTGATTCTTAATTATCATTATAATATGTATACCCTACATTTTGTATTACACTGCCAAACTCTACTGTGTCGGAAGTCGGTCTCGGAAACGGAATTATGTGATAAGTGAGGGAATGAGACTGTTACTTGATTTAGGGGCTGTGTAAGGTATTTATTTATTGAAATTTAAGTGCATGATACGCACTAGCATTTATTTTTTCGAATCTTATTTACAATGCGGTTTAAGTTGACCGGCACGAAGTTGCAGCAAATGCAAACATCTTGTAACTTTTGGTTGGCCAACTTAATAAACGCACTGTTTTTTATTTATTTCATTAATTTTGATTTAACTTTTAATTTTGACTGAGTTAGTGGACTATAATGCGTGAAACTATTAAGTGAGTTTTTGCTCACATGCTTTCTATTCCACAACCGTAATATTTTTGGTTTCTATGACCAAGGCCTATTGTCGTAAACTCTTCTAGTCGAATCTATTCGAATCTCGAGTTCCCATTTTGACTGATTTATATTAATTACTGGTACTTTTATTTATAAGATTTGGTTAAGCTTTGGTTCCTGTATTACTTAGTTTGTAAGCAAATTGCGAATTGCAATTCGATTGATTTTCCGAAACCGACTTCTAACACAGTACGAGCATCTTTGACTGATTTTTTACTACAAGCGGTTGTTCTTAGCTTTATGTTTGATTGAAAAATACATTTTTATAAGACGACTTTGATAAAAAATTTCTGTATGCTATTTCAATTTACGTTGTACATTTTATATTGTATTAAAATAACATAAAATCTCGCTGACAAACTTATTCATTTAAGTTTTACTACTAATGAAGATAAATATAATGGCCGTAGAATAATTTGAGTGTTTCATTTTATATTTCCATAACCCCATACTTCACCATCTTCTTGCTACACAATTTTCAATAGCCAAATGAGCTTTGGTTAAAATGAAATTAGGTACGTAACTCATGCGTAACTCATGTTTAGGCTAGGTTCAGCTTCTGACAAAACAAATACATATCTACTGGTTTTTTCAGTAGTTCTCCAGGTTTTCATTACGTACTATTTTATTTAGGGTTACTATGAAACTAACTTCAAATATGTAGGTGCCTTATTTTTGTGAATGTGTCCAGTAAAATCATTCATTACTCACCGCACTACCAGTCGTCTCCGCTAAGACTAAAAGTGTTCCGTGACCAGTCGACACTACCGGTAGTGTCGTATTGATTTTTTCCCCTTCTACACTACTCTAACATCTCCGTGCATATAATACTAATAAACAAAAATAGTCGTTGCTCTGTAAAAAGTACTAGGCAATCAGAAGTCAGTAGAAGGTATTAAATCACACTTACCACTTTATCTCTCTCTTTCTTAAATTTTGTCTCTTTCCTTTATCGTTTAAATTGTTTAATAATTGGTCAGTAAGTACTAGGCAATCAGAAGTCAGTAGAAGGTACAAAATCACATTTATAACGCTATCTCTCTTTTTTCAACTGCTCTCTTTCCGTTACCATGTAAATTGTTTGATAGTTATTTGGTCTGTACGACCAGGCAATCAGAATTCAGTAGAGGGTATCCTACAAAAAACTGTCAGATACGAGTAGGTACCTATCTACCTAATGTAAAATCATGCTCGAGTTAATTGAATTATTTTCCAGTTTTATTAGGGTTCCTTACCTAAAGGGTAAAACGGGACCGTATTACTAAGACTTCGCTGTCCGTCCGCCTGTCCGCCCGTCTGTCACCAGACTATCTCATGAACCATGATAGCTAGAAAGTTGAAATTTTCACAGATGATGTATTTCTGTTGCCGCTATAACAACAAATACTAAATAAATAGGCAATATTTTTTTGTTAATATAGTCCCAAAAGGGCAGGCAAGACTTATATTTTTTATTATCAATTTCTTCATCACATACTTTTTGAGGAACAAAAGAAAGAGAGATGACGTAATAAGTGTGATTTGTACCTTCTACTAACTTCTGATTGCCTAGTACTTTTTACAGACCAACGACTATTTTATAGTGCAAATAAATGGTTGACTAGGCCGGTATTATATGCACGGAGATGTTAACACTACTGGCGAGTAGTGTAGAAGGGGAAAAAACCCTACAACACTACCGGTAGTGTCGAGTGTCGACTGGTAGTGCGGTGGGTAATGAATGGTTTTTTCAGTAGCTCTCCAGGTTTTCATTACGTAGGTACTATTTATTTAAAGGTTTACTATGAAACTAACTTCAAATATGTTAGGTGCCTTATTTCTGTGGGGTAGGCACATAATAACTTTAGGACGCACTAACTTACCAACACAAATGATTAAAAAATATCATCCATAGTGCAAATGATATTTATAAAGGTAAATAAGCTATCCAAGGATAAGATGAAACTATGCTTTTAGATATATTGATGGCATAGGTAAGTCTAAATCAATAACCCTATCATACTTGCTTCAGTCAGTCGTAGTTAGGGCACATGAAAAAGACAAAAGATATCGGCGATTAACCAAGTATGATAGGTCGTGGCAGTTGTCCATCGATTCCATAAATCTGTGTCCATCCAAGCAACGCCATCTGTCGCTCAGTTGACAAATTGAAGGACCGAAGTCTCCTGAAACCAAACTAGATTAGATTACACATAAAACACATTCATCAAAATTTTCTTTTTTCCAAAAGAGGTCAAATGAAAATTAGCCACAAGTTCGAAGTTGAGTCCGTAATTGTGTGGCACAGCAAGGCACAAGCCGATGTAGAGGCTATGAATACAAAGGGTATAGAAACGCGCATTGCGGTCGGGGAACGGAACGCGACGGACATGAACCAGCAATCGGTCCTATTCTCAAAGCAAAGCGATACGATACGTATACCTACTGACTGCCAAACCACACCGCGCCTTACGAATGCGGTATTTTGTCACGTTACTGTTATAATGGAGTTGATATTGTTAACGTTCTATCTATTAAAATATATCATTGGGATAAAGCTGAGGGTGTGTTAAATAGGTACCTACTTATCTATTTCAGAAGCCTTATTCCCAGTCTATCCCACCTAGAAATGTTAGAAAGTGTTGATTGACGGCCCAGTTGGCATAATGGTCACCATACCGGACTGCCAACCACAGGGTTGCGGGTTCGATTCGCGTCTCAGGCAAGTATTTATGCTTAGATATTTGTCTGTGGTCTGGTTATTTCTATGTATTATAAGTATATATTTACAAAAGCAAAGTTATATAAGTAGTATATCCGTTGTCTAGCACCCATAACATACAAGTCTAGTTACTTAGCTTGGGGCTAGATGGCGATGTGTAGAATGTCCTGTTTTTTTTTAAACCATACCAATATATTTTTGACGCATGTGACTAGATTTGTAATGAGTAGGTATGCTTGAAGAAGAAGATGGATACAGGAGATATGAGAGAGATGTATGTGAACGACGAGATTACGGCAGGTAATAGAGAGTAGAGGAAAATGGAAGAAGACGTACGCCGACCCCAAATAAATTGGGGCAAGGGCAGACAGAACAAAGTTCGTCTATTTTATAATAAATTTTACTTATAGGGATCTACAACATCATTTATTTGAAGTGTATGTAATAGTAATAGCTTTACTGATGATAATCGCACACGTCTTACCCACGAACGAGACCAGCTAGACTAAAATTCTATTATACTTAGGTACTCATAGTTCAAATGGCCTGTAATATATTTTTGTGAGCTTGCAGTTCCTAGGTAGGTAACCTAACATCCATAAAACACATATTATTATGTAGTTAATTCTTTAAAGAAATATTACGGATTTCTGAAAAAATATTACAGGTAGGTAGGTACTATATTTATAGTTATTTCGTGTGCGACAAATTGTCGTACGACTTTGACAATAGCCGCCGGACGCGCGCTGACGTCATGGATTCTTGTGCACGCGCATTTCAACTGCTGTGAATCACACACTGCTATGTGTCACCACTGACGCCGACGCTCCACGCTGTTTACAATCTACTAACGACAGAGATAATACCTACCTTCTTGGAATAACCAACCATATTTTGCTGCTATCACAATATCAATTGTTAAAGAAACGCTGCTCTACCTACCTAGAACCGTGTAGTTTATTTCTGATGTGGTCTTCTCGTTTCTAAAGATATGGAAGAAAGGTGCTTATTCACGTCGGCGGCGCCAAGTTAAAAATGGTTTCGAAGGTTGCTAGAAACCGGCCCCACAACGGAAGTCCGTTCTCATTCCAATTCCTCCGCGGCGCTTACCCGATATTTTTTTGCATGTGTTCTGAAACTTAAGCTGATTTCAGTCCAAGTAGCTGTATAGCTGATCCAAATCAATCTGATAAATTTTTTTTCTCAGCTAATGAAATATCGAAATGATTGTCCTCGTATAAAAAGGAACGGAGTCGACGGTGTAGCAACCAGTGTGGTAGGTATGTAGGTAGGTATACAGTCGGGTCTGTTGAACGTGTATTTTTATGTAACGCTGTCTGCGTTGGAGAGTTGCGCCACGATGTCGCCGAGCCGCGCTCTCGTGGCTACTATCGGCTCTGTGGCGAATGGATTTGAGGAAAACTGTGCTGGTTTAGAGGACGGTGCTCTATGCAAGCGAGACTTGTGTGTGAGACAGAAGAACACTTTATTTATTTTATATTAATCTACCTAAATACCTACCGGTACGAATCTAGCGCTCAGTTAAGATTCATTCAGTGCTCAAGTTCATGTTGGTGGAAAATAAACAACCAGACAACAGAGAAAATAGGAATATATTGAATTGCAGAAAAAATGGGTATTTTTAATTTGTATTAAGTAGGTAGTAGGTACCTAACCTATAAGGAAATATGTAGATACCTGCTTCTGAAATACTTATTTAACTTTTTATTTTATTGTTTAAAGCATTTTTTTATTTATCTTAACGTGTATACTTAGTTATAAATTATCTTTATTTCTCAAAAGAACTTACAAAACTTAAATGAAAAAAATATAATGGTTACTTCATTAACTTAAAATCTAGGTCTCAAACCGGTGGAAAAGCATTCATTTTTATCGATGAATAAGAAATAAAAAGATCTAACAACAATCCTTACTGCTGACATTCATTAAATAAATAATTATTGTTTTCTATTTGCTGTTTGAAAACAAATTTCTTTGCTCGATGTGGTCAGTGTGCAGCGATGCGATGGCTGTAAACATGTTTATTAACGGACTAAACTCTTTGACATCCTACTGGACGTTATTTGCATTGTAGGTACTATTTATTTTTGCTAATTAACAAGCTCTAGATTGGAGCCACACACAAGCGCCGAGATGAAAGCTAGATTGGACTTACTGGACTTATTCTACTCGGAATCTACCTCTGTTTTCAGACTTACCTGAAATAAATATGGCCGCTGATAAAGTCTAAGTACCTACTTACCTAAAGTAGGTAGATAAAATAACACACTTTTACTAACATAAAAAGCTTTAACAAAATAAGATACCTACCTTTAGAAACTTAATCTGAATAATACCTACATTAAAAACATATTACAAACAAACAAACCGTTCACTGACGTGGTCGGGTAAAAAGACAGCTTCTTGTTAAGAGTGATTTCTTCAAGGCAAACTTAGGATCGAGAGCTCATACCTACAAAATCTATATCCGTTGATAAAGGCTATGTATAAATAATCCATTGAATCTGTTAGCCAGACGCATGGGCTCTGTCTATTCGTGGTCTAATACCTAGTATTTTTCCTCTCCTATCCGTTACGGTGATTTCACAAATAAAGTTTATTTAGGTATTATAAGTTGATACAAACGTGATTAGCTCGCGACAAGACGCTACAAACGTCGCCTCGTCGATTACTCATTAAGTAGACGTTCAGACAAAACAATCGTAGTTTTCAGTGACAACAACGTTCGCATAATAAACATAAATGCAGCTCTTAGCGGCTTAGAGCGATGCGTACCCTTGGCCGCGAATGCCCTGTCGCCCTCGGCCGACCCTAGAGCGCCCTCAGTGCCCTGCCGTCCTTGCACACCCTTGCGCCTTCATCCAACCTATTGTCCCTACCCTACCCTCGCTATCACTAACTACAATACTCTACGGTGCACGTTGAATTTTCATGAAATAATATAATGGCTGGGTGATGCTTTGTTTTGGTTCTGAATTTCAGACTTTCACTGAAACTTTTTGGTCGGTATCTCGTTTGAAGTGAGTAGTAATGTTACGTTATTAAATATGCTTGTTTATTGGGTTAGTTAGTCGGTGAAATAGAAGTAAATAGTAAATTCATTGTTTTTGTTACCTACTCGATTTAAACCTACTAGGTAACGACTGATTTTAGGACTTAATTTCCATTCTTTCGTCATACAACCAGGCAGACTGGTGTGCGGTACCGATTCATGGTGGGCATACCAGACGTTCGCACTAAGCGCTTTGCTTCGTCATTCCTTATTCGTACTGCAAGGGAATGGAATAGGTTGCCTGCGTCTGTCTTTCCTGGCGTGTACCTACAATTTGGGGGTCTTCAAGTCGCGAGTGAATAGGTATCTTCTAGGAAGCCGTGTTAAATCTTAGGCCGCATTGTCACCTACCATCAGGTAGGTGTGATAGTGGTCAAACGCTGACCTATCATAACGTTAAAAAAAAAATTGTAATGTATACCTAAGTAGGCACCTAATTTATTCTCCAATTTAAAGTTTTTCTGCTCGGCCGTTGATAAAGCAACCTAAATCGGTGCTTTCTCCACCTCAACCTCGTAGGTACCTTGTGTTCTGTTTGTTCCCACGATACTTTCTAATTTTTCGGCCATTTCTACCGTATTTGTTCTTGCTTTTCCTTATATATTTTCCTATTTTAACTAAAAAAAGGTTAGTAGGTATTACACAACATAAATACAAAAAAATATTCAACAATGGAGCTGGTACACAAATAAAAAAGTGCCTTTGTAAAAATAATCCTCTCCTTATAGACGCTAGACAATAATTTCTTAGTTTAACGTAAAAAAAATAAGATAGATAGATAAATTCTATATGCAAACCACATTTTTAAATTACATTACAAAGAGCAACCTAATCGCTGAAAGCGATCTCTTCCAGGCAACCTAAGAGATGATAAGCAGCTTATTCTTAGTTTAAAAGCAATATTATTATTCTTGATTTTAAACTATTTTTTTTAAATTAAGAATACTGCTTATTATTTTGAAGACCATTTACCAGAAAGCAAGAAATTATTCTCTAACGTCAATAGGGAGAAGATTATTTCTCACAGAAACCTTTTTTTCTGTGTAGTTTAGGTAAATACCTACTATTTTTATACAATTTATTTCGTCTATTTTTAATCACAAATACCTGATAATAAATAGATAGTATAGTAAGTGCTTAGACAGTTTTTTAATAAGATTCTATAGCGAGGTATAACTATAGAAACTTATATATATATCTCATTATAAATATACTCAAATACATAGTTAGGCATAAGTTATATCTCACTATAGAAACAAAATACACTTACCTATACCGTATAAGTATAATATTTTGTATTCAGTTGTTTTGAAAAATCTAAATCTATAAATAATAAATGAATGAGAAATCTTTTATAGTACATAGTTATATAAAACAATATTTAAAAATCAATTGCTGTTCGTTTGTCTCGCTAAAATTGGAGAACGGCTGGTCCGATTTAGTTGATTTTGGTTTTGAAATGTTTGTAGTAGTTCAGGGAAGGTTTAAACGATGAGAAAGATCGGACATACGCGGGTGAAACCGCGGGGCGCAGCTAGTAATTATAATAATTTATACCTACCTATCTAATAAGAAATTCTAAGATGAAGATAGAATCTTCTACAAGTAAATCTTTCAAAAGATGGCTCAACCTGACGTTTGTGAAGATTTAGTAGGTAGGTATGTACAGTATGGGTCATAAGTAAATGATCAGTTTGCTACAATAATACTATCAACAAGTATTGGAGTTACGACTTGAATTATAATACTTCAATTAAAAGTACTAAGTGTATTATTTTCAACATGTTAGCTATGTCTTTAGTTGTGTGAGTGGTATAAACCTCCACCCGCTACACCAACCGACGTGGGTTCGATCCACAGGTTACGTTGTTATAATGTTCAAATAGTGCTGCATAGGATTGTAAACGTTACGGTGAGCAGAGACTTTTGACCGTGGATTGTACTAGGTAGGACTCTCCACTTCATGAGAGCAACCCCTGTCTGACACATTGCACAGCGCGTCGTAAGAAAAAAGTTCAGACGACATATAAAGATAATAAGGTACCTGACTGGTAATTAGGGCCACTAAAAGATATTTTTAACTTTGATAATAGTTGACAAAATAACAAAAAAATAAACAAATTAATGATTTTTCAGATTGAAAATAAAGCAAATATTTATCTAATGACTAGCTGCGCCCCGCGGCTTCACCCGCGTAAGTCCGATCTTTCTCTTTAAACCTTCCTTGGACTACGATAAACATTTCAAAAGCGAAATCATCTAAATCGGTTCAGCCATTTTCGAGTTTTAGAGGGACTAACGAACAGCAATTGATTTTTGAAATATTGCATTAGGTAAATTAAGTAAAGACCTATGTAATTTTTTTAAAAATCAACGCGAGTTTTTTTTACTAACAGTGGGTGATACAAATATGGATGTGAATGCAGATATAGCGTAGGATTCGCCCACTTAAATGACAAACCAATAGATATTAAATTACAAGCAAAGGACAATGTTCACTTCCATAGACGATATGGCTTGCACTAAAACATTCTTTCATAACGTTATTATCATTTATATTCAACTAGCGACCCGCTCCGGCTTCGCACGGCTATATTATGCATGTATTATACATATAAACC
Organism: Idaea aversata; assembly: GCA_907269075.1. Classification (NCBI taxonomy): domain Eukaryota; kingdom Metazoa; phylum Arthropoda; class Insecta; order Lepidoptera; family Geometridae; genus Idaea; species Idaea aversata. The sequence continues at coordinate 8,148,714 of OU026100.1, forward strand.
TTCCTCTTGAATCACTCAATCTATTAAAAAAACCACATCAAAATCCGGGTGCGTAGTTTAAAGATTTAAGCATACATAGGTATATAGGGACAGAGAAAGCGACTTTGTTTTATACTATGTACTGATAACTAGTACAGCCATGCAGGATCATATTATCAGCAAATATGCCAGGAGTGCCAGGATACTTTCTTTAGCTTTGGAGATTGTTAGATTCGAGTTTCCTGTGATCATGTCGAACACTAAAATAATGCACTTTTTATGGTTCCGTACCCAAAGAGTAATAACAGGACCCTATTACTAAGACTCCACTGTCCGTCCGGCTGTCTGTCTGTCTGTCACCAGGCTGTATCTCATTAATCGTGATAGCTAGATAGTTGAATATTTTTATTAATTCATTCCACATAAACGTAACGACGACATAAGTGGTTTTCAAAAAATAAATTAAATTTATGATACTTACAATAAAATTATATCTTTGGGAACACTCTGTTCTTGGAAAAGCCAAACATGGTTTTTGACGTGACAACGTCTTATAAATTGGTTTGCCGGGTGACACTTCAAGAAACTGTGTTACGCTCCGCTGACGTTATGCGTTCACAATGAGAGCGAGTGAGAGGCACGCGGGCATGGTTAGCCCGCCTAAGAGCAAGAGAGACAGACATAAAAAGTGAAAGGCACGCGTCCCTTCCACTCGAGCACAGTTGTTGTCACGTAAAACTTTCGCCCGTATACCGACTTTACAGGCAACCAGTTTTTTGTCCTTTCATTTACTTACAACTACGAGTAACTAACAATTGCATGTAAGTATATCAGATATTAATTTGTTTAAAAAAGTATTATATCCGTTGTGTGGCTATCATAACACAAGCCTAGTTGCTTAGCACTGAATGCTTAGCACTTACATTAGATGGCGCTGTGTGAAATGCAAAAGGTAATTTCTTCTTCAAAATAATAAAATTCTAATAGATTTTAAACAACCTACCTAGTACTTCTACTGTGTCAAAATTACAAACATTTTGAATCAAAATTAACGATGCATACGTTAAAATGTGAAAAGCAAAAATTAATTAAGCTTTAAAACATAATTATAAATATTTATTTGTATCCCGCTAAACAAACATTAATATGCAGTTTATTCCCAAAATAACGATGCAATCCGCGAGTACGCTATCAATGCATTATTAAATAACATCATATTTTTTGTGCAACACGTCACAAAATATTACTGATTTTAATACTGCAGTATTATTATACGGGTAATATAAGACCCATCGGCCACCGACATGTTTGGAATAATACCTAAAATAGGTAATTGCGACGACGCAGTTGGCACAATGGTAACCATGCCGGACTGCCAAACTTAGGGTTGCGGATTCGATTCCCGCCTCAGACAAGTATTTATGCTTAGATATATTAGATACTAGCGACCCGCTCCGGCTTAGCAAGGCTATAATATGCATGTGTTATACATATAAACCTTCCTCTCGAATCATTCTATCTATTGAAGAAAAACCGCATCAAAATCCGTTGAGTAGTTTTAAAGATCTAAGCATACAAAGGGACATAGGGACGGCGAAAAGTGACTTTATTTTATACTAGCGACCCGCCCCGGCTTCGCACGGCTATATTATGCATGTATTATACATATAAACCTTCCTCTCGAATCACTCTATCTATTAAAAAAAAACCACATCAAAACCCGTTGCGTAGTTTTAAAGATCTAAGCATACAAAGGGACATAGGGACGGCGAAAAGTGACTTTATTTTATACTATGTAGTGATTTGCACATCCGCGTACCTCTTATATCAGGGCTTATAATCGATCACGAAAACAAACATTTTCAATTAAAAAACTAAAGCATCTTTAACGTCCTCGTTTCAACAGTCATTGCAGCTTCAACCACGGACAGTACAGCACCACACCGATGTACCAATTCACAATTCTTCCTCTCGTATGCCTTTCTACATGAAACAGGTTTCTTGGTACGAAGGTAGCTGTTTTTCTGATGTGATCACAAACCGGTTGATCATCGGCCGTAATGACGAGCGCGGCCGTGGTCGACTCTGAATCGGTACAGCTAAATGTCGAATGCCTACTTTGCATTAGATATTGAGTTTTGTTGAGTGATGAAGATATTTTGCATCAAGAAGGAATAGGTATTATGTTATTATTATTTTTAAATTTAAATAAAACTTAAAACAAAATTACAATGTTTATTTTTGCATCAAGAAGGAATGGTCTGTGAATATTATTTTTAAATTTAAAACCAAATTAAAAATTAAATACATTTTATTTTAAATAAATATTGCAGGACATTCCACACATAGTTATGTTATGTTATAGGTGCTAGACAACGGATATACTAATCCATAGTTAAATATGGAATACTTACTTGCATTCACACAAAAGAGTCATGTTCCGATAACATGACGCGTCCCGTTCCCGATGTGTGACGTCATGCGTCATGGTAACATGAGAATATTTAACAATAATATAGTTCATCTGGGCTTGTGTTATGGTGACGAGTGACGAATAGGAGACAAAAAAAGGAAAGAAAATATACAATATAAAGGAATAACAAAAAAATCTCAATTTTTCATCGTTTTTGACTAGTGCGTAAGCCGACCAATAGAGATTTTTTTTAATAAAAAATCTTAGAGAGATTCAAGTTAGGTTTACCTTCTCTGCCTATAAGAGTAGGTCCCTTCCCTTATCTTCTTTTAAACAAACCCTCGTAGATATGTATATATTTCAATCTCCTAAGAATGTTAAGTAAGTACGTAAATTACCTATTCTTTGTATGTTGTCTACTTTTTATTTATCCCGTCTTTTTATATAAGTCCCGATCCCGTGGGAATACCGTAAAGCTTATACTTTATACGGTATTCTAGGACTTCAGCTATCTACATAAGTTTCAGCGCAATCAGTCCAGCCGTTTTCGAGTTACTAATGGTGTAAAAGTAAATAATGCGACAAAAGACTAGCTGCGCCTTCGGTTGCACCCGCGTAAATCCCCATCCCGCAGGAATTTCGAGATCAATATAATTTGTCCTTCTCCATTCCGAATGAAATGACAGGAATTAAGGAGTTTGAACAGACAATTTTTGGCACTCACCACAGTAACAATAGTGCGAATCGAAGCAGAAGCATTCGGAGCACCTCAAAAGCCTTCAGCTACCGTCCTTCGGATGGGCGATGTAGTCCCGTTGACAAACGTTGGCTCCGTAAACTACAACAAAGCCGATATTTATCCAAATCAGTCCAGCCGTTTGACCGTAAAGAGGGAAAAAATAAATAAACAAAGTTTCGGATACATAATATTAGTTAGGATTAGATTGTATTAACTAAGTAAGAATTAAAAAACGTATGGCACTCGGTGACTCCCGCGGTAAAGCTATTGCATAGCAAACGCTCGGCCGAGCTACATGGTAGGCGGAGTGGGGGGTGTTAGGTTTTATTTTCGTTACGGAATTTCTTGATTCAGTCGCCGCGCTCAAAGCCCGCGATAATAGCTTAAAAATCTAATGAGTAAGCGGGTGAGTAGATACTAACATAACATATTTTCACTTAATATTTCCATAGACTTAAAACTTATTGAAAGATTTTTCTATAATTCCAATATTAATAGAAACATTGAGCGTACTGTAGGTAGATACGTAGTTATTTTCGAGTAATAATCGTCAGTGAAAAGAGCGGGAAAGTTCCCCACCCAGCAGCGGGCGCGCCATATTGGATTGAAATTGCGTTCCATTGTGCGCAGTAAAGCTGGGAGCTCGCTCAACACTCGCTCCGCTCGCTCGGCAGCGCGTCTTGCCACGTGCATCGCACATCTGCCGAGCGGATGACTCGGGCACCCTTCATATTTATACAGCTAAAATCTCAATCAAATTCAATTTCTATTTATCTCAACTCTTTCTCTATCCTCTTACTAGAAAATCTTCCTTAAATCCTATCTATGTATTTTGCTGAAGCTTACACCTACACAAGTACCTACCTACGCTTTGTAAAAGCTCTTTGTTTAAATTTCCTTTAAAATCAAGACTCATGTTCAGATCAGTGCCAAGTTCTGCAAAAAATATCTAAAGTTAAAAGTAATTAAACATTTTTTTAATAAAGAAAATCGATGGTGTCCAATAAAATTAACGTGGGAAAACAACAAAACCGTTTGTAATAAAATCTCCGGGTATATTAGTTAGCTGTGAGTGCGTTAGTTGTGCGCATGCGTGGGGAGAGGGTCACCCTCCCTTTGCCTCCCCTTCGTATTACGCACTCTATTTAGGGGCTGATACAAAGAACAAGTCGGGCCTATCTATTTTGGTCTCACTCAGGAATATTGTCATAGACAAAGTTATTAGATTCTGAACGTTCGTTCCTGGAATGAGGTGATATATGGATGTTTGGCGGGAAAATAAAATTACCGGACTAACGTATGAACTAGTTATCTTACCAGATTTATCAATACATTGATAGGATTTAGTTTGTTAGGACTATAGGACTACTTGGAAGTATCCAAGTAGTTCATTGAATATTTAAAAGTTTAGAATATAAGGATAATTCGCTGGTTGGTTCATAATTAATTTACCTTTGTTTTGGGTAGACTCTGAAAACTGGAGCAAGATTCCACGTGGAACACAATCCATACTCTGAAAATGTTACAATAAGATGTTTCAATATCAAAAGTAGAGGTTCATCATTAAAACGATTTCAACGGACATTATCGTTTTTTTTTAAACCTGACGTTTCGGTTTTAATGTGCAATCGGGCAACAAAATTGCAGTCTCACTATAGAGCTCCAAAACGCAAGATGCTTAGTTCCTGCTTGAATTAAAGTTTGAAGTCTTTAAACTCATGAATTTATAATGTTTTTTTTGTAATTTTAGAACTCTACTGTGGGGTCTGCAATTCTGATGCCGACGTACCTACCTAATTTAAGATTTATAAAATTACAGATAGTAAGTATACGGGTGGTATTGCGCGACCACGCGATGATTGAAGAAATATTGAATTTTTTAATAAAGATGGTCGCCGTTTATTAGCGTGTAGTTTCGTTCTATTAGTTGCTAGAAGATACTGTACCTATCCAAAGTTTTTTTTTTATATTTGTTGTTTAATTTTAAGCATAGAATGTGTCCATTGTGATCGTTCTGCAAGAAATGAGTCAACAGTCGAGCAACATTGTGAATTTTAAAGCGGTTCCGGACTCAGTTCCGTATTCTGTTGCGGTTAATGACTTGTTTAGTTAGATTAATTTATTATTTATTCTATTATATGTATATATTCTATCCTACTAATATTATAAATGTGAAAGTTTTTGTGTATGTTTGTTACTACTTCACGGAAAAACCACTGAACCAATTACAATGAAACTCGGAATGTAGATAACTGGAGACCGGGATTGACACATAGGCTACTTTTTATCCCGATATACCCACGGGATCGGAACTTACGCGGGTGAAACCGCGTAGCGCAGCTAGTAGTATAGTAGTATAAAAAGGATTAAACCTACTGTAACGAAAATCTATTTTTTTATTATTTTCCGCCACATACCTTACACACACATTAATAAATATTACAGAACATTCCGCACATCGTCATCTAGCCCTAAGCTAAGGAACTAGACTTGTGTTATGGGTGCTAGACAACGGATATACTACTTATATACTTTTTCTTTTGTAAATATAAACTTATAATATATAGAAACAACCAGACTCCAGACAAATATCTAAGTATAAATACTTGTCTGAGGCGGGAATCGAACCCGCAATCCTGTGTTTGGCTGTCCGGCATGGTGACCATTCTGCCAACAGGGTCGTCAACATTACCCGCACATTTGATACCAATCCACAAGGAAAACCGTATCTAAATCGGTTCAGCCGTATTGGAGAAAAATGGGAACATTACAGTGCACAAACAAACCTTTTTTTTTTTACATATGATAGGTCAGCGTTTGACCACAATCACACCTACCTGATGGTAGGTGACGATGCGGCCTAAGATGTAACACGCCTTCCTAGAAGATACCTATTCACTCGCGACTTGAAGACCCCCAAATTGTACACGTCAGGAAAGACAGACGCAGGCAACCGATTCCATTCCCTTGCAGTACGAATAAGGAACGACGAAGCAAAGCGCTTAGTGCGAACCTCTTACCCCAAACGCATATTACCATCCTTCGTTCCGTCGCAGGCAAAAAGTCTGTAATGATATCGTAAACCAAAACAAAACGAAGTATCGAAGCTGAGATGGTTGTTGGAAATTGATAATTATCACGGATCTTCACCGGCGGATGTGCCCGGTCGGGGCGGCCGGAAGTCGACCCGGACTCGCCGGAACGGAGGACCTCACTGATGCTGACGCTGACAAATTCATTATTTACTATCCGGGTTACAGATTCTTTAGTAGTTATACTAGCTCCTATGAAATAATCAAAGCGTTTAAAATAGTTTTGTGATAAGGTCTACGATCATTTCTTCAGTCCGTAACCCTGAACGCTATTATCTTTACATAAGGATGTACCTAAGCCCTCCTTGTATCTGTTTTTAATAAATTAGTTAATTAAATACAAGAAATTATGAGAATGTTCATTTTATGAAAGTAACTATAATGAATATTACTATATTAATACAAAATATGTAATCCTATATTGGTCATTAACATTTCATAACCCTTCGATAGGTTACATTAAATATGTTTTGTCGCTTTCGCACTTTTGCAAATGACAGATGTATAAATGAAGCACAGCATATTTAATTTTTAACCATATAAATGCTAAGCGATTAAGAAAATGTATGCGTTTACACAATTTACAAAAGCGCCATCTCTTATCGTTCATCAGATGAAAACCTACAACGTACCTACAAGGAAAACTCGGCAGCGCTAAAGGAACGATATTTGTCCTGACCTTGGGACCAATATTCTTGGAGCTCACCTAGGCACGTACTGCCGGAAACGATGACTACAATTGTGTAGTCGAGCGACAAACGCTGAGTTCGTAGTGACGGGGAAATCTGTCGACAATTTTCATAGATTTTCGTAAACCTTTTTTTTTATTTCAATTTACAACACTCTAACTTATCTAGTCCGATGCTAGCGTCTCTTTATGCTTAATGGTGCTTTTTAGGGTTCCGTGGAACGGACCCTTTTACCAAGACTCCACTGCCCGTCTCTCTGTCTGTCACCAGACTGTATCTCACATGAACCATGATAGTTAGACAGTTGAAATTTTCACAGATGATGTATTTCTGTTGCCGCTATAGTGACAAATAATAAACAGACAGATAGACAGACGTACAAGAAAGTTATCTTATAGGGTTCCTTTGTTACCTTTTGAGGTACGGAACCCTAACAACAAAATATAATGGTGCGGAACCCTTCGTGCGCAAGTCCAACTCGCACTTTGCCGGTTTTTAAATATTTTTGCAACCTAAGTATACACAACTTCTTAATTAGTTCAATTTTCAGCCATGTGCAGAGATCTTTCGGTCTAAAAATGAACGCCTCACGACCATTCGTGTTAGTTTATTTTTAATGGTGGGGCGTGCTTTTACCCGATTTTAAAAAGGAGGAAGTTCTCTATTCGTCTCTTACCATTATGGCATATGTGTTTATTTTTATGTATGTTCGCCAAATTACTTGAAGTCGGCTTGACTATTAAATGTGTATTTAGACTGAAATATCTCTAAGTACTACATTAATCATCACTTCACTACATAGTATAAAACAAAGTCGCTTTTTCTGTCCCTATTTCCCTTTGACCGCTTAAATCTTTAAAACTACGCAACGGATTTTGATGCGGTTTTTTTTAATATATAGAGTGATTCAAGAGGAAGGTTTATATGTATAATACATGCATAATATAGCCGTGCGAAGCCAGGGCGGGTCGCTAGTAAATCTATAAAATAATATGTATAAACAAGATTCCAATCCAACCGAACAAACATACATACATACATTGCAAGTTAAATAAAAGCTTTTAAAATGAATCCCTATTTCCCTTTGTGCACCACGCGTGAACGGCAGGACCAATTTCGTTAATTCTTTTTTATCATGTTTATAATTCTCAGGAGAACCATCTCCTTCTCATATGAAAGAAAAAAAATTAAAATGTTGAGCAGAAAATTATTACGCGGGTGAAATCGCAAAGCGCATCATCACTACATAGTATAAAACAAAGTCGATTTTTCTGTCCCTATGTCCCTTTGTATGCTTAAATCTTTAAAACGACGCAACGGATTTTGATGCTGTTTTTTTTAATAGATAGAGTGATTCAAGAGGAAGGTTTATCACTACATAGTATAAAACAAAGTCGCTTTCTCTGTCCCTATATCCGTTTGTATGCTTATATCTTTAAAACTACGCAACGGATTTTGATGCGGTTTTTTAACCGACTTCAAAAAAAGGAGGAGGTTCTCAATTCGGTTGTATGTATGTTTTTTCAAGAGGAAGGTTTATATGTATAATACATGCATAATATAGCCGTGCGAAGCCGGGGCGGGTCGCTAGTAAATCTATAAAATAATATGTATAAACAAGATTCCAATCCAACCGAACAAACATACATACATACATTGCAAGTTAAATAAAAGCTTTTAAAATGAATCCCTATTTCCCTTTGTGCACCACGCGTGAACGGCAGGACCAATTTCGTTAATTCTTTTTTATCATGTTTATAATTCTCAGGAGAACCATCTCCTTCTCATATGAAAGAAAAAAATTTAAAATGTTGAGCAGAAAATTATTACGCGGGTGAAATCGCAAAGCGCATCATCACTACATAGTATAAAACAAAGTCGATTTTTCTGTCCCTATGTCCCTTTGTATGCTTAAATCTTTAAAACGACGCAACGGATTTTGATGCGGTTTTTTAACCGACTTCAAAAAAAGGAGGAGGTTCTCAATTCGGTTGTATGTATGTTTTTTCAAGAGGAAGGTTTATATGTATAATACATGCATAATATAGCCGTGCGAAGCCGGAGCGGGTCGCTAGTTTAGTATAATATATAATACCTACTACATCCTTAAACTTAATATTATAAATCTGAAAGTTTATTTTCTTTGTTTCCTTTACATGCTTTACTTACACAAACGACTTTATTGATTTGGATAAAAATCAGCATAATGGTAGTGGTATAGAGAGGACATAGGATTCTTTAGAACCCGAAATTCCCAGATCGGGACTTACGCGGATGAAACCGCGGGGCACAGGTAGTTGAAGAGGCTCACAGCTAAGCGACGCTCGCTGATCGTTTACATGCGGGTTAAGCGACGCCTGGCGCGGTCATTACTTCGATGGGTGACCAATTAGTAGTGTGGCAAAAATGTGTTTTCGTGAGCCTCTCCGTGCTTCGGAAGGCACGTTAAACCGTTGGTCCCGGTTGCTACCTCTAGTAGCAGTTAGGTGAAGTTAGAGGCCTTAAGGCGATCTGAAAATTCTAACAATAGGTGAGCCACACCACTATACGAGAAGAAGAAGAAGGTAGTTTAGTTACCTATAATCGTCATCATCATATCAGCCACAGGAGGCTTCTCATAAAGACTTCCATCGCATGCCCTCTGCGTCCAATGGCTTCCCGCGACCTTAATTACCATACATCCATTTTTAACTTATTTTGCGAAAGTGACGTAACATCGCAATGCTGACGTATCATCGATGTATTGTGACGCATACAGCCTGTGGTCATTCATCCGGACGTCATTGGTGCGCCATTTAATATACATACCGTCTCTACCCACTCTCTTGCCCACATTTACTTACATATCCTGTAATAGGTCAAAATAACTTCAGGTGGGTAGATATGTGATGAACAGACGTACGTTCGTAACACCTGTTAATTAATTCTGTTAATTCTTAATTATTTTTATAATCAATTTTAAATAATGACTATTAAGGACCTAGGTTCTTCACCTGGGTGAAGCTTGGGGCACTTTTTTAATGTCTTAGGGTTCCAACTAATAATATTTTAGTACAATTATGATATTAATTGCAATGAGTATTATTTTTTAATCTATTGATGCATACAAGAGTACAGAATAGAACTTTGCCTACTAACATCGTTTTTGTAAGTTTTTGTAGTAACAACATAATATTATTATTATGGACTGTAATTGTCTGAAGTATTTTTTAAAATTTGAATTAAGTAATATTAACACTCTAATAATTAATTTATAATTATTATTTAATATTAATTAATTAATAATTAATTATTTAATTTACACTCTATTCTAAGGAAATATCTGTGTGCTTATTAAGGCGAGGTCTAGCGGACTTTCAACAACTAAGTATAAGAACTTTGTTATTAAATTATCCTAGACTTATAAACAATAAATGATTTGATTTGATTTAATATTTATCACTTCCAGGGTGTGAAAACGAAAGACGAACGAAACGCAAAAAAAACTTCGCTATTGCATCTAAATAAATCCTCTATCTATACCTACTTATTATACAACAAAGCCCCCATACTGAACGCAATAAATTCGACAAGTCTGAATGGATTGCAATAGGTTTTCACGAATGGACGCAGCAATTCATGAAGACTGTTTGTTTATATGTATAATTAATTAGATATTTGTCTAAATTAGATAAAATGACGATGATTGTTAAAAATAAGTATTAATAAAATAAAATAATAAAATAACTATTTATTTAGGCAAATTACACCCATTTACAGAGAATTAATGTTATAGGATATCAAAATAATTAAATTAAATTTAATAATCACTTGCCGACTGAGAGCCGCGTAAACTTAAAACTACTGAACGAATTTTCCTCTGCTGCGTGTGCGAAGCCGGGTCGGATCGCTAGTGAATCATATAACTTGAAAGTGGGTAAGCCCCATGGAGGTTAGTCATTGAGTCCAACTCAGATTAAATGACTCAGATCAGTATCAAATAGTCTTAATATAATAGATAGGGACGTATTGTAATCTTATCCTAAAATTGATTAACAATAAATGTTAACACAATTGTGTTTTATCTTTTGAAGATTCTTCGTTTCCTTGAAGCTAGACTATGTGTGGTTAACCTTAAAAATTATCTTATGAGTTATCAAAGCTTGACATAGATTTGTAAATCTGTACAAAATATAGCGTTTCTATAATTTTTTTTTATTTTTTATTTCTTTGAATTCATCGAAGACGCCTAACGGCAGCAGACCCGCCCACACAACTTTTAAATAACTTCCAGTTCTAATGAAAAATACAGCATTAGGCGCATAATTTCAGAGAAATCGTGATTTGTGTTAATCTTTACGTTATTATTTCAGGAATGTTTGTTTAAACCTTCAGGAAGGTCCCTTTCATTTCAATACGTAAGTATTAACTCGTTCATGTTTTGATATCGAACCGTACTTTGGGTTTAAGGGGTTATATTGTTTCAAATGCTATTTAATTGTTCTTATTATCTTTAAAACTTATTTAATTATCTTACACGGATTTAAAATAGAAGTTAATCAGTTTCATCTTATTCATCTACTTCTCGTATAGTGGTGTGGCTCACCTATTGTTAGAGTTTTCAGATCGCCTTTAGACCTCTAACTTGACCTAACGACTGCTACTAGAGGTAGCAACCGGGACCAACGGCTTAACGTGCCTTACGAAGCACGGAGGGGCTCACGAAAACACAAGATGTGTTTTCGTGAGCCCCTCCGTGCTCCGTCCATTACATTTTATCTATACTAATATTATAAAGCTGAAGAGTTTGTTTGTTTGTTTGAACGCGCTAATCTCAGGAACTGCTGGTTCGAATTGAAAAAATCTTTTTGTGTTGGATAGTCCATTTATCGAGGAAGGTTGTAGGCTACTTTTTATCCCGATATTCCCACGGGATCGGGAGTGTTTTATATGCGTGGAACTCTGTAATTAGCTTTCTATTGTTGTACTGTTTATATAATTATGTATTAGCTGTTGAGTTTCCTAAAATAAATAAATAAATAGTTAGTGTATTATGTAAATGAACATATTTTAAAGAGTACGTAAAACGTTTCTAAAAACATCAACAAACAAATACCAAAAGCAGAAAGTTACAGAGTACTGCCATTTTCAATTAGGCTTATTGAAACCGTTGCTCAACTGAAACGCTCTATAGACATTCCAGCGCGATAAATTAAATTCAAAATCAAAATAACTAAGGGAAAATGCCGATTACAGTTAATTGTCATGCTCGCACTAAGCAGTCAGCATTCGGAATACTCCTTAATTTAAGATAAATAAGACGATCTGGAAAAGCTTTCATCTATTTCGAGAGAGCCGCCATTTTGTGTCCCAGTTTATCGTTGAATTAACTGAATTTCCCAGCGCGTGGACAAACGCGGAAAAACAGAATTTATTAAAATTAGCAGCTAATTTTGTATCGACTGCTGACCAACGCCCCGTTGGAGGTAAATAATGTACGCTGAAAATTCGCAGCCACTAAAATAAGCTAGCATTTTGCCGAGTTTGTATTGACTTTGTTAGTCTGGTGACTGGTGCACCACAATATGGCGTACCTACAACTAATTACGACTGCAAACAGAATCTATTTTCTATTTCTGAGAAAATATTTTTAAGAAAATCAATGATAAAATGATTTACAACAAGAAATCAAGGGCAAAATATAAGTAGGTACCTAAGTATCTAAATTAGGGAAAATTTGACTGACTGCTTTTTAGAGGGACCATTTACTAGGACTTCACTGTCCGTCTGTCTGTCTGTCTGTCACCAGGCTGTATCTCATGAACCGTGATAGCTAGACAGTTGATTTTTGGACACCCAAAAAAGTGAGAAAAAGTGAAGTAAGTGAAAAGTGAGTGAGTTTTGGGAGTGCCTCCATTAGGTACTTAATACGCATAAAGAAAAATTACATGGCCTTACCTAGTTGAAAGTTTGCGAGGCACCTATTGGGAATTACCAAGTAATTTGGTTCACCGAGATTACTAGTTTCACTAATAAGGCTGAGAAATAAATGGAAATAGAAGTGGGGAAGTGGGAAACGCCGGCGTGGTGTTTTATCTTACAGCGAGCGGCGCCATCGATCCGCTAGCGTATCTTCCACTCTTCTCATTTCAGCTTGTTAGGTAAGTATAGGTAGGTAGGTATAGTAATATAGTATAGTAGGTACTTACCATAATTATTCAAATACTTTATTATTAGTTATGTTTATTTACTTTATTATCCTGCTTGAATGAACTCACAATCTACCATAAAAGCTAAATAAGTTCTTTTCCATCCAAAGGTTGCCTGGAAGAAATAGCTTTCAGCGATAAGGCCGCCCATTTGTGCAACTTGTACTTTACTTTGCTTTGTGTATATTATCATGTTCCTTACTGTTTTGTACAAATATAGTTATCTATCTATAGGTAGGTACCTACTTTTTACCAACCAACTTTAATAACACACAAAGCACGGAAGAAGGAAGTACTTACCTACTAAATCACAGTCTTGACTGACTGACTGTCTTACCCCCGAATACTGAAAGGCTACTTAATCTTAAGTGGCGTTTAAATTTACTTTAAGTGTATGTTTTCTATTGAAGCCTACACTTAAATTTCAATTTAAGAGCCACTTAAGATTAAGTAGCCTTTCAGTATTCAGGGGTTATAATATATCAACGCACGGCTCAAATCAATGGATGACACGAACTAATTTAAAAAAAAATAAATTAAATTTTATTTCAGAATTAAATTCCATAAGTACATATTAAATGAAATAATACAAATACATAATAAAATATAAATAATAGAATAAGAATTTTTATTGCATAAATTGTGTACAATGGATTGTAGGTAGTTTTAAAATTAAGTAACAACAATTTACCCCATTGCGGGCATGCAATAAGTACCTACTTATTAAAAGTACCTACTAAAATAAAGTTTCAGAAGAATAACATCTTATACTTAAATCTATAATTAAATTATTCTATTTTAAAAATAATAATCACACTGAGAACTTTTAATTCAAGTATTTATGCTTGTGTGTAACGTCTATTAGAAGAAGGTCGTAAGTCCAATACTTGTTTATGGTATTATCGTAGCAAACTGATAGTGGACTTATGACGCATACTGAACTTGTTAAAATAGATTGGTAACTACGTAGAGTAGAAGTTCAAATTCTCTTGTCCTTTATTCACGAAGGTATCTAATTATTTTATCATTACGTTAAAGTTGTTATGAAAAGCTGTAACTTTTAGAAAGATCCGAGTTACGAGTAAGAGTTCGTTGCAGCACGTTTTGAGAAATTAAAATCTTATTAATTTAAGTTGTACTTACGTGCATAACTTGCAATACGTCAGAAGTTTTTTTTAAGCTATTGCATAGTTTTTATCGCGGGCGCGGGCTTTGAGCGCGGCGACCGAATTAAGAAATTCCGTAACGAAAATAAAACCTAACAATAGCATGCAATAGCTTTACCGCGGCAGTCCCCGAGTGTTTTAGTTAATCTGTTTCGTCCCATTTCTGGGCAAAGGTCTTCACGCCTTGTTAGGCATCTCCATTTTGTGTCAAAGTTTGCCAGTCTACGTAAAAAGCATCCATATTGTCACGTCATCTTTTCGGGATCAGCCTCGATTTCAACATTCATATTCTGGCACCCATTGCGTGACGATCTTAGGTTATCGGTCAGGATGCATCCGACTCACGGAACCCTGATTCCACTTTACCCTATGGGTACGGAACCCTCAAAACACAACTAGAACGAAAGTTTAAGTAAGCGCTTATTTGACCTTTCCGCTTTTCCTTTGATACTTATCTATTTGGTTGCAGTTACTAGTACTTCTATCATATTTATTTACACAATAATTTCGACCACACTCATTTTTAAACAAATTCAAAATTTGAACTTATATCATATCGTTTTGGTCGAGTTCAACAAGTCGTGTCAGTTGATAACTTGGTGTTTGTTGTTTCGCACAAATATCTATCTATATACTTCATACATATTCTTAATTATAAGTAAGTATAGGTACGAAATATTTCTGATAATGATTTATCTATATATTTAATTACTAGCTGCGCCCGCGGTTTCAACCGCGTAAGCCCTGATGCCTGATGCCTGCCTGATGCCAACTTCGGAATCAAAAGTCCTATATCCATCTTCATCCACTAACTAAACTATCACAATGCCTATTATTGGTAGCAAAGCAACAGATAGAACACTTAAATACTTTTCTTTTGTAACTTGTATACGGGCTGTTTTCCGCAATCAGCTTACTAGTTGGGTCCCCTTTGTGTGAGGTTTTACTTGTCAGGGGGAGAACCAGTCCAGCTCTTCCATATTTGCCACTAGATGTGGTTTCTCAAAAATGTTTGGAAGACTTTTAATGTCACCTATTGTCCAGAGTCTAATTTCCGTTAGTACCATGCAGTCTAGCAACACATGCGCGGTCGTTTCTTTAGCCTCCATGCACACTCTGCACAGTTGGCTGTCCGTTATGTCCAGGTTATGAAAGTGCCAAAATACTCAGACCAGAAACAAATATCTAAACATAAATACTTATATGAGGTGGGAATAGAACCAGCAACCTTCAGCACCGCAGGCAGTCGCCCGCTGCGCCATAGAGGTCGTCTAGGAATAAGTATGATCCAAATTAAATATAGGTATTAATATTTATACTTTTATGTACTCTAGATGTCTATTGTAGGTATCTTTTATATTGTTATATTGTTAAGGATTCAGATAACATTTTTCATAAAAGAAATACTTTCTTTGTCTCTTAGAACTCCTAAAAACCTACAAGCAAACAGGGTAAAAACACACCCAAAGGGTAAAAACAGGACCCTTTTTTGTTAGTCTATGCCTATTACTAAGATGCCACTGTTCGTCCGTCTGTATATCTGTCACCAGGCTCGTATCTTATGAACGGTGACAGCTAGAAAGTTAAACCTTCCACAGATGATGTATTTCTGTTGCCGCTATAACAACAAATAGTACTAAAAGAAGAAAAAAAAATATTTTAAGTAAGGCATACAACATGATTCGGAACCTTTCGTGCGCAAGTCTAATTCGCACTTGGCTGTTTTTTTGGCCTATTTCAACTTAATGGTAAGTGATGATGCGATCAAGATGTAGCACGCTTACCTAGAAGATACCTATACACTCGTGACTTTCGAGGGACGCAAGTGAAGGTATATAGGAAGACTGCAGTGCAACGAGAACTTATCCGACTCTTCCTTCCTTTTGTGGCTGGCTACATCACTTGAAACCATTATTATTTCTTAAGCCTTCAGTTAAAGCCGTACACTGCGCGCAGACTTTTGAATTTGAACGCTGTTTTCTAACTGGACCAGACTTGGATAGTTAACAAAACAAAAATATCTATGTTGAAAGCGAACACTACGTTATCAGTAAAACCACTGCTTTGTTTCATTATCTGCTGAAATATTTCGTAGTTCAATATCATTTGATAATTACGATATGATGCGTGATTAATTTTTAGTTATCTATATTTATGTACTCATATATTTTTGGATTGTTCAAAAATGAGGACGGTTTTAATTCAGGTGTAACTTCTTCTTCTTTTTC
This sequence comes from Idaea aversata, assembly GCA_907269075.1. NCBI lineage: Eukaryota > Metazoa > Arthropoda > Insecta > Lepidoptera > Geometridae > Idaea > Idaea aversata. The sequence goes on from OU026100.1 coordinate 8,165,208, forward strand.
ATATGATCACCTGTTATTTACACTGTCATATTTGTGCGCAATTGCAGCATTATCCACGGCTTCTTTTCGTAGAACTAGTCGGACTAATAGTATTTTTATTTGAGTTTTAAAAGCATAGAGCTGACTATTACTACGACTACGATAGTATGACTACTTTGACGACTATTAGTATGACTACTTTGACTAGCATAACCCTTGAAATTCGGCTAGATAATAAAACAGATAACTATTCATTTGGTTTTTTTTACCGAAAAATGTGATGGCCAACCTACGAGGTATTTGTAGTCTATATTACCTTAGATGTAGTACCAAAGTAAATAATTTAGGTTGAGTGGATAAGTTAGACGTAATAAGACGTCAATATCTGTACAGCCTACCTATGAGCGGAAATAGTAATAGAACTCCAAAGAACGCTCAATATTTCCTACTAAAGATAAATGATAAACGGAAAATGCTTTAGAAAATTGATTTTTCTAATAACTTCAGCAAAATCTATTGATTCCAACTGTGGCACAATTATTTGATGAATTACAAATATTTATATCGGATCTAAATAGTAACTAGGAAGTTTGTGTTTTTGATGCAAGTTTATACACTTGTACGTCAAACTTGCTACAAGCTTTCTCATTTGACACATCAGACTTGCAAGTTGGACTCAAGAACGATACAAGCTTGAAGTTTGTCCAAGTCTATACTTATTAGTTACGTCGTCCCAACAGTGGTTTCCCCTGGATCGCTACCTAGCATGCGATGGAAAGCCTTCCATGTTAAGTTGGCAATTTCCCACTTTTGCCCGCACTTAAAAGTTTTATGAATAAAGTCGTTGGTACAATTAAGTGTTATAGAAGTGCGACCTGGACTTATTATAGGTAATTATGATAAAAGGGCTTAGGGTTTCAAGTCACATAGGTAAAGGTTTTTTTCTTTTATTTTTAACGATTCTTGTGTCTTTTAGAATGTTTACTATATTTTAAGTTTTATGTCCCTTAAATTGGAATTAGGTACAAGTGATAAAGTAAGTAAGAGTTTCTATTGGAAATAGTTATATATTGTTAATTAGATCACTGCATAGTATAAACAAAGTCGCTTCCCGTTGTCAGTGCCTATGTATGTTAAGATCTTTAAAACTATATACGCAACGGATTTTGATGTTGTTTTGTTTAATAGATAAAGTGCTTCAAGAGGAATGTTTATATGTATAATACATGCATAATAATTATGCGTTTTATGATAAAATTAATTAACTATATAAATAATTAGAACGTTTACTAAGTGGATTTATTATTAAACTGGACGCCAAAAAAATCGATCGTCGCACGGTTTTGTTGAAAAGGACCTCTCCGAAACTAACCATCCTCTTCCCGGTCCAGGGTCTCCGGCGATACTCACCCGTAGCCATGACAACGTCAAGGGCCTACCCCCGAATTTCGGCTTAGAATAATAAACAAGTACAAAGAACAAAATCGTTTATTTAAGATATTGAATTAAACAACTACGAAGGCCGTATCCCACTATTTCCAGGGAAACATAAAATGGAAAAAGTGGGACAAGCGGTTTTTCCAAATTATTTCCATTGCGGCAAAAAAACGCAGTTGTGTTAATTGAGTATCTGTTTCCACTTTAATATTTATGACAACCTGATAAATTACTGATAAATAAAATTCTAAAGTGATATTGAAAATTTAATCAATAGAATAATTTATAAAAAAAATGTCGCCACCGCCAGTAATGGAAGAAGTGGGAGAAACTGTCCCATTTCAGTGTCCCTAGTATTTCCATCAATGGAAATATATAGATAGACTAGCGACCCGCCCCGGCTTCGCACGGCTATATTTTGCATATAAATCTTCCTCTTGAATCACTCTATCTATTAAAAAAACCGCATCAAAATCCGTTGCGTAATTTTAAAGATTTAAGCATACATAGGGATATAGGGACATAGGGACGTAGGGACAGAGAAAGCGACTTTTTTTATACTATGTAGTGATAGTGATAAACACTTAATTTGTAGAACACACAAAACATTGAAAATAACAGAAAGGAAGAGAACAGGAAGAGAAAGCTTATTAACTACGAAATTGTACAAACATACGACCTTATCGCTTAGAGTAAAGTGTGATTACACCCCCTACGAAGCGGTGGGGCGATTTATTGGCAGTTTTTAATAGTGCAATAATGAAGAGTGGTGTTGGCGTAGTCGTAGACCCATCGACTTTCATTTCAAAGGTCGTGGGTCAAAATCCCGGCCCGTCGAATCCAGAGTATTTTTCCTTTTGGATACGGCCGGCCGGGATTCTTCAAATACGTCTGGAACAAACTAAGTCACGGGTTTCATCACCTACCAACAAATCAAATCAATTTCGGTATTAATACAAACAATAAATAATTGTAAAACAAGTGAAAGTGTTTCATGCAGCATGCAGTTTGTTCAACTCAAGCAGTATATTTTCTCAACAGATGAGTCGAGTTTACTGTCACTCTCGTAGCATATATGATAAGTCTTCCTAAATTAGTTACGATTTGTAGGTTTAAATCCCGCCTTCAAACAAATCTTACTAATACAGTGTGTGCAAAAAGTATTTTTTAATTTGTTTAGCTTATTAAAAACAACAGAGCGGAGGTAGAGTAAGTCGATCAATTATCTGACTGAACTGAACTGTGGGTCAGAAAACCGCCCGACTTAAGTGGGAGTGGGCTGGCCACGTGTGCCGAATGCAGACAGAAAGATGGGCAAAGAAAGTCACCCATAGTGGGTCCCTCAAGACGGCAAGCGTCTTCGAGGTAGACCCAAAAAACGATGGCACGACGACTTCGGCGCGGAACAAACAGAAGAGGCGAGGTTCGGGTGCAGCGTAGGCTCGTACAGACGATTAAAAACCGTAAAATCATTGTGATAGAGTCTATATTTGTATACGGCACATTTTGTATAAAGCGGCGCGGGCGAGGCGCGGGTACCGCTTGCGCAGTATACAAATATAGACTCTGTCACAACAAACTTACGATTTTTAATCGTCTGTACGAGCCCACGCCGCACCCGAACCTCGCCTCTTCTGTGTGTCTTGCGCCTTAGATGCATTCGACGCCGAGTGGACAAAATTAGCTGGAGTTCGGGGGAGGCCTTTGCCCAGCAGTGGGACACAACAGGCTAATTAAAAAAAACCAAACACTTCTAAATTGACTGAGGAGTCTAAATTTTCCTTTATATCCCAACCCAATATTTACTAAAAATAAATGAATATGTGCGCCAATTGACATTGCTCTTACGGTGAAGGAAAACATCGTGATGAAACCTTCTTCCTCTGAACACGGTCGACTAAGCTGAGGTGCTGGCCAAGCTCAAAACTTAAAAAGGACCCAACTAAAGAGGTTTGGTTGCGAACAGCCCGTATATAAACAAATGTCTGCCTATATGTTCCTAAATACGTACGTATACATATATCCTCATCAACTCAACATATGAATACTGTTATATTTGGAGACATTTAAGTACCGCACAAGAGCCCTGAGGCCATCAGGTAATGTATTTCTATGTATACTTGCTATTACATAGCGTATATCATAATACGTCTTCTACTATATAGAAGGTACGGTCGGCTGCATAATTGCCAGCCCCCGGTAGAGTTCAAGAATTACTATTATTTGCATGTTTTTATTCGGTACGTTCCTGTTGATCAAACTTTCTGGTCAAACTAGTTTGTTCAAAAGGAATAAATTTCCTCGTAGTCATTCTAATAATTTTTGTTTGATAAATTCATGAGTTAGAAGACTTTAAACTTCAACTAAAGCAGGTGCCTAGAATCTTGCATGTGTTGAAAACATTCTTATAACAGCCGTTTTGGAGTTCTACGGTGGGTCTGCAATTATGCAGCCGACCGTACGTCGGTATACCAAATTAATGTAGGTCATTTCATCAACCATCTCTAGTTACCTATCTGAATATTAGCTATAAATACTTATGTATGTGTGTAGTCGGTTAGGACTTCAATTACATAATTATATATTCACTAGCCGCAGCTACTGCTCCCGCATAAGTCCCGATCCCGTGACTCACCCACATCTCGGACTATTCTTAAACCTCGTTTTTGGAATAAGGGGGAATATAGGTACAAACAAAAAACCCACGTCCTCCAAGGTGTGCGCGTCCCTTCGACGTAATATTTTTCAAAATTTTAATAATTGATTAATTAATTTTAATTTTTAAATATTAAATTCTCTATATACATCACTTAAAATTGGAAGAAAATAGTTTATGTTTTTTGTACAGAAGTTTGTTACGAGATCAGCCATACCTCCTTACTACATTTTTTCAGGGACAGTAATATGAAAATTACAGAAGACAACAAACATTTGCTATTTTCTTTGATTTGCTATACCTACTATGTTTGTTTCCAAGAATTGATTTCTATCAGCAAGACTATCCCATTGGTATAAAAATTATAAGTGCTTATTTTTTTGCAAAACCAACAGGTTCGATTCCCGGCTAGGGTAATGACTTTTTCAAAAATCTAATCATGCAGTTTTAGTTTTTGTCAAAATCGGGCACGCAACTACTTTCAAGTATTTTTCCCTATCTCTTATAGTTATTGTCTTATACGAGTTAGTTATCTCATATAGCCCTGAAGACCCACGCAAAAAATCACTGTGTATATTCGGTGGGTTAGGTAAACAATAGTATTATAGGTAAATTAAGAAATAATACCCTAATTTATTTTATCCTTTTTTAGTTACTATTTCTTTGGAGACAGACAAGAAACCACAATCACTACATAGTATAGAACAAAGTCGCTTCCCGTTGTCTGTCCCTATATTAGATCTTTAAAACTACGCAACGGATTTTGATGCGGTTTTTTTAAATAGACAGAGTGATTCAAGAGGAAGGTTAAATGTATAATACATGCATAATATAGCAGTGCGAAGCCGGGGCGGGTCGCTAAGTTTAAATAAAAGAGAATGAAGCGCAATTCCACAGAAGTACGCGGCTAGAAACTACAAACATTGATATCGCTAGCACAACCGCACATAGTTTACGCATAGAAATAGACAGTCATACTAGCTTCAAGGTTACAGAACCAGCAATTAGGCGAAATATTCAAATTAGGTGCCATGTTTGTGCGCACCAGATACAAACATATATACTTACCTATATGTATTTAGGTATCTACTTGATATAAAAGTAAAAAAAAACAAATGGTAAAGCAAAAACACAAATAAAATTTGCTTCGTTATCAATCTGAAAAACAATTCATTTTTATTTACCACACAAAAACCACTTGGATAAGAGGAAGTCAATTTTCCAGTAGAGAAAGGTGAAAAAAAAAACCATTTCTACCCACCAGGAGGATATGTTGGTACTGGTTGGCTTGACCTTATCTAAAAGTAAAAAGTAATTACCCTAGCCAACCTGTTAATTTTTCAAAACCTATTATGCATAGAAAAACATCCAGACCAGGATCTAATCGAACCCGCAACCTTCTATGCCGTAGGCGGATGTTCGCTCACTACGCCATAAAGGTCCTCTATAAATATCTACCTTTCATAAGGTTGGCACAATGGTCACCATGCCGGACTGCCAAAAGCAGGGTTGCGGGTTCGATTCCCGCCTCAGACAAGTATTTATGCTTAGATATTTTTCTGTGGTCTGGTTGTTTTTATGTACCTATTCTAAGTATACATTTACAAAAGAAAATTATATAAGTAGTATATCCGTTGTTCTAGCACCCATAACACAAGTCTAGTTACTTAGCTCTGGGCTAGATGGCGATGTGTGGAATGTCCTGCAATATTTATTTATAAGTAGGTAGGTACGTGAGATTTTACTTACCTAAGTTTTACTTGTTGAGATTTTCAAGATTTTAATTCATTATTTATAAAAGTATTTTTACCCACACCGAAATAATCGTATTTATTGTTTTTTCATAGACATAAAAATAAAAATGTATTTTTTTAAATGTTTTATTTTTTAACTCATTTTTTGTTAAAAACCACCGACAAATATCTAAGCATAAATACTTGCCTGAGGCGGGAATCGAACCCGCAACCCTGTGTTTGGCAGTCCGGCATGGTGACCATTGTGCGCACTGTGTCGTCATGTCTAAGGCTAGATGGCGCTGTGTATTTATTCTGCGATATTTATTTCAATTACGGTTTTTCGAGGTATCTAGTTATTTCAGTTTCTAAGCTGTGAAGCTATAAGTGCCGTGCAAACCTACTCTATCTAATATGTATTAGAACGTGTAGGTGCATGTAGTGCCTGGGACACATATCCCAGGCACTACAGGCAACGCCCTGAATAGCTGACGCTGTATAAATCATTAAAGTCTAAGATCCCCATAAAAACGACCTTCACTGAGCTGTGGATGAAAAGCATATAATATCAAATTAAATAGGTCAATAAAAAGAACAAAACATGTCGCGGGACATGCGTTTGAAACAAAGTTCCTTTCGACAGACAGACAGACAGACATATATCTATATAAAATATGTGAGAGATTAGTTTATCTTAGGGTTCTTCGTTTCATTTTTCGTAACGCTCAAACTGGATTAAATTGGATTTTTTATGAAATAGGTTCCGTCGCAAACCGATCGCAAATGCGATATGGAACTTTATTCCAATAATATTTAAAAAACTTCAGTCAAGAATGATTAATAATTTTTGACGTGACAACGTCTTATAAATTGGTTTGCCGGGTGACACTTCAAGAAACTGCGTTACGCTCCGCTGACGTTATGCGCTCACAATGAGAGCGAGTGAGAGGCACGCGGGCATGGTTAGCCCGCCTAAGAGCGAGAGAGACAGACATAAAAAGTGAAAGGCACGCGTCCCTTCCACTCGAGCACAGTTGTTGTCACGTAAAACTTTCGCCCGTATACCGACTTTACAGGCAACCAGTTTTTTAGACATTTTACTGGTTTGGTTAATAGTAGACAAATGAACTACATTTTATTTTTTGGGTGGGGGTATTTTTTTTTCGGCGTCTTTTAAGTTTATTTTGTATTTTTATTATTATTTTTAGTTTTTTTTATGTAATATTAAAATTGTGATTAATGTGAATAAATGAGTTTTTAGACTACATTATTAAGAGATCCTGGTACTATTAAGATTAGGTTGTAAATGCCAATAATATAGACATTAACTACAGAATAGTAATTATGTGCTACGAATCGCTACGAATCATACAATAATAATTGTGTGAAAGTTGTCGTTTACCGCGCATTGTAGTTTTGGCCAGAACATAAGGCTCTGTGCACACTGAGGTGGTACCGGAAGCGTTCCGGAGGCGGTCATTTCTGTAATTTTCGAGACACATGGCATGGTGCATTTAAACTAAATAGAAATAAAGTGTAGAACACTTTAAACAGCACCATCGAGCCCCAAGCTAGGCTTGTTTTATGGTGGCCAGACAATATACAGGGTTATTGGTAACTATACTTAAACTAGCAAGCCGTTGAAGGCTACTTCTGTGTACCTTAACAAACAACTTTTGTTCTACGACTTTGGGAAATTCTAAAAAAAATTTTTTTGAGGTTATGTAAACTCTAAAACAGCTGATTTTTTAAAACAAAAGTCATTCAGACTAAGAACAGTACATAAAACTTAAAAAATAAGTAAAGTTCTAAGGTTAATTAATGACCTCTCCGTGTATGGAACAGCTGATTTTCAGGTACCTAACCTCAAAATTTTCAAAAAAATGTTTGAATTTCCAAAAGTCGTAGAACAAAAGTTGTTTGTTTAGATGCACAGAAGTAGCTCTCAACGGCTTGCTAGTTTAATTACCCATAACCCTGTTTATTATAATCTATACTAATATAATAAAGCTGAAGAGGTTGTTTGTTTGTTTGAACGCGCTAATCTCAGGAGCTACTGGTTCGAATTGAAAAAATATTTTTGTGTTGGATAGTCCATTTATCGAGGAAGCTACTTTTTATTTTGAAATTCCCACGAGATTGGGACTTACGCTGGTGAAACTACTAGTACTTATATACTTTTCTTTTGTGAATATTGATTATACATACACCCAGGCCAGAAATAAAAATATTTATACCTACATAAATATTTGTTGGAGGTAGGAATCGGACCCACAACCTTCTACGTCGCAGGCGCGTTTTCGCCCACCGCGACACAGATGGCGTCAATCAAACTAGAACAGTATATAAGTTCCTGCCTCCGTAGCTCCGGAACTCTCCCGGTACTGCCTCAGTGTACACAGAGCTTTAAGCTGAGCTCTATGTAACACGAGTTGCGCCACCTAGCGGTACATACGAGAAACAAACTTCTTTGTTCTCTTCTTATAACATACAAGCTGCGCTCCGCGGTTTCACCCGCGTAAGTCCCGATTACGTGGGATAAAAAGTAGCCTATGTCTTATTAGATTAAATTAATCATCATACTAACTTAATCAAAATCAGTCAAGTAGTTTCGGAGGCTCTTTATTAAATTAGTGTAGATTATGTAAGTTTTCTATCCGTCGTCTAGGTACCATAACACAAGCCTAATTTGTCATAACACAAGCCTAATTTGTACATCCATGCAGAAACACCCAGACCAGAACAAAATATTAGTTCGACCGACGACGACGGTAGGAATCAAACCCACAACCTCTGCGTCGCAATAAGACTTTTGAAGTCTCCTATTAAAAATTACATTGTGTGATACAAATTAGTACATTAAATTAGGCAAAATCAAAATAAAAAATATAAAATAAAATGTCAAGAAATAAATACAAATTAATGTCAATCAAGTCAAGTCTGTCACATATCCATAACTAGCGACCCTCCGGCTTCGCACGGCTATATTATGCATGTATTATACATATAAACCTTCCACTTTAATCAATCTATCTATTTAACAAAAACCGCATCAAAATCCGTTGCGTAGTTTTAAAGATCTAAGCATACAAAGGGACATAGGGATATAGGGACGGCGAAAAGTGACTTTATTTTATACTATGTAGTGATAGTGATAGTGATGATAGTGAAGTAACTAAAACTAAACATTAATTAAACACATGTAATTTTTATGAATAAAAAGTTCTCGATCTCTGTGTCTTGAAAAGTCTTATTATACTTTTTAAGTTTCCTATTTGAAATTGTCCGTAAACCTTAATTACCGTTGTTCGGTTCGCAGAGGAACCCCAGATTGAAACAATCACCGTAAAGAATACAAAGCGGGTTTACTCATGTCGTTCGTTGGATTTCATTGTGTCGACTGTCGACATTACGGTCACGTAATGTTCACTTTATAAAAAAACCGGTCAAGTGCGAGTCGGGCTCGCGCACGAAGGGTCCCGTACCATTAAATAAATAAAAAGCTATTGCATAGCGAACGCTCGGCCGAGTCGGCCGAGCTCACTGTAGGCGGAGTGGGGGGTGTTAGGTTTTATTTTCGTTACGGAATTAATGATTCGGTCGTTGCGCTCAAAGCCCGCGATAAAAGCTATTAAATAGCTTAACAACATAAAATTTCGTTTATTTTTCTCCCATGCATGCAACACACTATCAACTTACTTTGGAACAATTTACAACTTGTGATAATTATAACAATGTTCTTGAGTCTCAAAAAAAAAGTAATGTAAAGTATACTTATTAGATTCTGTTTGAGCAAAAAACCTTAAAAGTATTGTAAAGTATGTCAGACGAGGCTGTATAATTATGTTAAAAGTCTTTTGCCTGCCGTTTTGGAAGTATTAATAAAAAGATAATTGCCTAAAAAATTGTAAACATGAAAACAACCTAAAATTCTTAAAAACATACTCAAAATAAATATACTTACTTTTTTCTGTTTATAGTATTTTGTTGTTATAGCGGCAACAGAAATACATCATCTGTTAAAATTTTAACTCTCTACCCTCTAGCTATCATGAAAGAAAGAAAAAAAAAGCATTTATTGTGAACAAACACACGACAAACACAGGAATGAAGAAATAAACATACAATGAAAATTAATTAGGTAAGTACATAAAAAACAAAAAAAGTGACAAAGAAAAAGCAACATAAATGATGAGTCGTGTGCTGACCCAAATGGGTATCATGGTTCATGAAATACAGCATGCTGACAGACAGACAGTGGTGTCTTTGTAAAAGGGTCCCGATTTTACCCTTTGGGTACGGAATCCTAAAAACCAATACCAGCAGCGTGAAGGAACCGCGACATCTATGAGCGAAGAGACAAACTTCATCGCCTGAAATGCATTTACAATCTTTATTATCGGTATAATGCTACAAATTTAGTTCTTGTCCTACAAAAAGCGTTTCTCCTTTCATAATAATAAGAATACGTGGAGTCGGCAGTCGCTAGTCGGTTGGCGCGCGCTCGCTCTGGCTCGATACACACGGACGCGGCGCTGTGTGAGTGTGTGCGTGGGCGCGACGAACGTGTGGGTGATCCCCCCCTCTCTCACCCCGCTAACCCCCCTCGCCTCTCTGACTGAACCCAGCTTTCTGTTCGTTTATATAACACAGTACATAAACCTGGTAAATAATATACGTTTGTACCCAGTGCTGCCACCTAGCGAACTTACCTCGCATAACGTGGCAATGTTTTTCAGATTTTCTTTAGCCACCATAACGTGAGGTTTCTTCAACCTTTCTCATGGTTTTCACCTGATTTATTGTTGTGTTAGCATTACATTGTTTACGTTTCGAGCTTTTTTTGTAAGGGAAGTGTTTTTAACTTTAGTGAATAGTTTAATTATTAGGTTTAATACGTAGTTTATTTGTGATGGCGGATTGAATGAAAGGAGTATTGATTCGAAATAGTTTTACCTCTAAATATAGTTGACCCCAAATCGTAGCGTTCGTAGCCGGGCTCCCGTTGATGTCTTTTCCAAAATAAAACCGCATCTGTAAAATCGCAGCATGATAACCCCTCCCCCCTCCCGTTGCACCACCCCCCTTATCCCCCCGCTTAACCACGGAAATATACGCTATTTTCATTATTCCCGATATGCTTTTCCTTAATTATACTTATTAATTCAAATGTGTTTTTGTTATTTTATAAACACATCTGAATATGTGCAATATAAAATTGTTAATTTAAAAATAACTAGCTGGGCCCCGCGGTTTCATTCGCGTAATACTTTTAAGAACCTTCTCCTGACAATATACGAAATAGACGACCCAGTTGGCACAATGGTCACCATACCAGACTGCAAACACTGGGTTGCGGCTTCGATTCCCGCCTCAGACATGTATTTATGCATAGATATTTGTTTGTGGTCTGGTTGTTTATATGTATATATTTACAAAATAAAAGTATATATAAGAAGTATATATCCGTTGTCTAGCACTCATAACACAAGTCTAGTTACTTAGCTTTGGGCTAGATGGCGATGTGTGGAATGTCCAGCAATATTTATTGTAACAAACACAACGAAAAAAGAATTAGCGAAATCGGTTCAGCTGTTCTCAAGATTTGAGCTTAGCAACACATTCAGCGATTCATTTTTATTATAGAAGACTAGCTTTCGCCCGCAACTTTGTTCGCGAAGGAGTTGAATTTTCCAAAATACTTTCTTACGTCATAAAAGCTATCTGTATGTCAAATAGCTCGATCCGTCTGTTGAGCTGTGCGTTGATAAATCAGTCAGTCAGTCAGTCAAGACTTTAAATTTTATATTTATAGATTGTTCGTGTTAGTGAGCTTCCATGAATTTTCATTGAATTACCGTGAAGCAGACGAATGAACTTTATGCCATATACAATAAAGTTGATATTAGATTGATATTGAATAAATATTTTTAATCAGACTTTTAGCACGTTAAATAAGTGCCTATGACGTAGTGGTGTTGTAGTCGACTACAATGAGACTGGTTGTGGGTTCTATCTTCTAAAACTACGTAAAATAAGTAAATAAATAAATATTGCAGCACATTCCACACATCGTCATCTAGCCCCAAGCTAAGTAACTAGACTTGTATTATGGGTGCTAGACAACGCATATACTACTCATATACTGTTCATTTGTAAAAAATATACTTATAATAGGCACACAAAAACAACCAGACATTAGACAAATATCTAAGCATAAATACTTGTCTGAGGCAGGAATCGAACCCGCAACCCTGTGTTTGGCAGCCCGGCATGGTGACCATTGTGCCAACGGGTCGTCACTGGGTCAACAATAAGAGCGGTTGTGAGTTCTATCTTTTAAAACTACGTAAATACGTACAGTATGCGTCATAAGTACACTATCAGTGTGCTACAATAATACAATAACAAGTATTGGACCTACGACCTTCTAATAGACGTTACACACAAACATAAATACTTTAAATAAAAGTATTCAGTGTGATTATTATTTTCAAATAGTTAGCTATGTATTTACCTGGCCGAGTGGTATAAGCCGCCACCCGCTACACCAACCGACGTAGGTTGATACACAGGTTACGTTGTTATAATGTTCAAATAGTGCTGCACAGGATTGTAACGTTGCGGTCAGTGCTGCCAACTCGGATTTTGCAAAATGATTAGATCCCATTAGAAAAGTTCGTAGATCTACGTACTTTTTTCTAAGTGAAATTAAGAGGAATAAAATGAGTGTTTTAACTCTGCATTTAACCCGCGCACGAACTTTATCTACTTCTTTTTTATGTTTATTTCCTCAGTTGTGTTCAATAAAATCGAAATTTGATAGATATCAAAAGAACAAACCATCAGTAGGTGACTCCGTCGAATCGAAATATTTTTAGGTTAAGTTTTTCTACAAGGCGAGCTGGTGATACGAGACGTTTCGTTTTACACAGTCTCCAGCTCTATAGAATGAGAACTTTGCTAACTTTTTATACGTTTATTAACTTTTTTTCGTGAATAAAAAGGAAATTTTGCACATTCAGCTATGACTTTCGTTGTTTTACAAATTGGTAGAAAATACGCAGATTTTGGGACTGAAGTTCGTAGGTTTGCAGGAGAGGCCTAAAGTGCGTAGATCTACGTAAAAAGACGTAGGGTTGGCAACACTGGTTACGGTGGCGCGATGGCGGTAGACTTTTGAACATCGATTGTACATAGAATTTCTCCATTACGCGCAGGTAGGTATTTAAGTAGGTAGATGAGAATTAAGATTATTGATTAGTTTGGAAGTTAATGTAGGTGAGTATTTGACCTATCTACTATCGACCGTGTTTTGATGTACTTATAACTAGTTGTGCCCCGCGGTTTAAGTCCATTTTTAACCGACTTCAAAAAAGGAGGAGGTTCTTAATTCGTCGCGTATATTTTTTATGTATGTTCGCCGATTACTTGAAAACACCTGGACCGATATGCAAAATTATTTTTTTGGTTGTTCGTTAGTAGGTAATTCAACACATTTGTAAATTAAATATTTTTTCGGAAAATTTTTGTCACTTACAAAGTTTTAAAAAATCTTTTAGTGACCTTTATTACCATTTCAATCTAATACTTTTTTGAAAAATTTTGTCACTACTTTTAAATTTAAAAAAGCCATTTAGTGACCTTTATTACCCCCTACATACTTTTCTTAGAAAAATACAGAAAGTTAAATGTAAAAGTTGTACAAATAGGTCAAGCCTGAACGCGTCTGGAATTAAAAAAAAATAACTTTAAAAGAATACCATCTAATAAGACAAGTAATACTTGAATTCCAAAGGAAACCATAAACCTGTGTCTTCTGGCTCGTGCTTCAGTGTTTCCAGCTTTAAGTTGTTTCTCGTAAAATTTCTAATCAAAAGCCGCGCACGTGACCTGTGTTGCCAGCGTCTCGTCGGCTAGAGTTTCTACCAACTAATCTACTAGTTAATCATATAACATATTTTTTTAATTATTATTGTTTCTGTTATTTACTATGGTATGGGATGGATTTGTGGAAAGTTTTTTTTTTGGGCAAGTTGGAAATTGTGGAAATAGGCCCTTGGGTGAATGGGGGCCTTGGGCAAATGGGACATTGTGTGAATGGGACATTGTAGGAATAGGACATTGTGTGAATGGGATATTGCAGGAATAGGACAAAGAAACGAAAAAGAAAGAATTCTTTTAAAGTATATCATACTACCTCTAAATTATTTTTGTGTTGGATAGTTAATTTATTAGGAAGGCTATAGGCTACATTTCATTTTGATATTCCCACGGGATCGGGATTTACGCGGGTGAAACCGCGGATCGCAGCTAGTTTAAAATAAAATACATACTTTTCATTCATTAAACAGCTCGATGAAGGTCGACCCTATCCCGTATTATAAGGTGTTTTTGTACACTTATTTACACCTAGACTTAAGACAGTTATGTTATTATACTGTACTAGCGACCCGTCCCGGCTTCGCACGGCTATATTATGCATGTATTATACATATAAACCTTCCTCTTGAATCACTCTATCTATTTAAAAAACCGCATCAAAATCCGTTGCGTAGTTTTAAAGATTTAAGCATACAAAATGATATAGGAATATAGGGACAGAGAAAGCGACTTTATTGTTTTATACTATGTAGTGATAGTGATTAAATAAATAAATAAAAAATATGACAGGACATTCCACACATCGCCATCTAGCCCCAAGCTAAGTAACTAGACTTGTGTTATGGGTGCTAGACAACGGATATCCTACTAATATACTTTTTTTTTGTAAATATTTACTTATAATACATAGAAACAACCAGACCCCAGACAAATATCAAAGCATAAATACTGAGGCAGGAATCGAACCCATTGTGACCATTGTGCCAATTGGGTCGTCAAATAAAATGAGGCATTTTAACTGAGATAGTTAAAATGCAATGAATAGGTATTGACGAGTTTAATAAGATACTAAGAGTTACCTACCACGATCGTGAATTCAGCTAAAATATCGCAGTTATAAATTCCCCGTAAAACGTCTAATCAGCGAGTTTACAATAGGAGCCGTGCGGCGCTGTCGGCGCGGGTAGCGTGGCCGGCGTGAGCGGCGTGCGGCGTCAGCGAGGCTTTAACCTTCACTTCATAAAGTCTTGAATCATCAAGAACTGAATGTGTTTGAACGTCGGTATTTATTCGATTTTATATTAACTAGCTGTCCCGTTCGTTAAACGTTGTTTTGCCATATCTTTACAAAAAAAAATACATCCACGTTAAGCGAACCCTCGCCTCGGTCGAGCTACATGGTAGGCGGAGTGGGAGGCGTTAGGTTTTATTTTCGTTACGGAATTTCTTGATTCAGTCGCCGCGCTCAAAGCCAGCGATAAAAGTCATGCAATAGCTTAAAACAGATGTTTTTCGATTCTCAGACCAAACGAATATACATAAAAAAAAACATACAAAGCGGTTCAGTCGTTTAAGTGGAGTTTGGTAACTAACACGGAGACACGAGATTTCATATTATACCGTGGTTTTACCCGCGTTAGTCCCGATCCCGTGGGAATATCGGGATAAAAAGTACACTATGACATTTCCAATGAATCAATGAATCCTTTTATTAAGTTTCGTCAAAATCGGTTTAGTAGTTTCGGAGCATATTCAATACAAACAAACAAAATATTTTCTCTTCATAATATAAACTGTGGATAAATAAATATTTCAGGACATCTCACACAGCGCCATCTAACCGCCATCTAACCCTAAATATTGAACAAAGCAGAAAACGGATAACATAATTGTGCTTGAATAGGTACTTTTTTTTAATATATTATGCTTCACTATCACTACACAGTATAAAACAAAGTCACTTTTCGCCGTCCCTATTTCCCTATGTCCCTTTGTATGCTTAGATCTTTAAAACTACGCAACGGATTTTGATGCGGTTTTTTTAAATAGATAGAGTGATTAAAGAGGTAGGTTTTTAGATATAATACATGCATAATACAGCCGTGCGAAGCCGGGGCGGGTCGCTACTAACTAATATATAAAATTCTCGTGTGACAATGTTGATTACCATCCTCCTCCGAAACGGCTTGATCGATGTTTATGAAATTTTATATACATATTCAGTAGGTCTAATAATAGGCTACTATCTATTTTTTATATTGTTTCCTTTAGTTTTTTTTGTAAATGGCAAAACAACGTTTGACGGGAGAGCTAGTAAAATATTAAATGAAGAAAGTTGAGCAGAAAATGATTTTGCATGTGAAACCGCGGGGCGCAGCTAGTCTATCTATACATTGAATACTGGTTCGACAGCAGGAATTGAACCCACAACCTTCTGGGTGAGAGGTGGCTTGTTCGCCCACAGCGCGAGCGACACAAAGGTCGTAAAAGTTATCAGTTAGTTGACCCATTCTCGCTTTGTGCTGGAGGATATAGAGACTCTACAGACGTGAGGCGACAAACTTGATGCCTCTACAGACAATAGACATACGTACTCTTTCATATGCTAAATTAATTAAATATTAAGACCACTGTGAAGCTGTAAATTTCCATACAAAAAGCGGTATCGTTTTCCTCCCCATAAACGAAGTCCGATTTTGATAATTTTTGAAAATATTCTAGATCTAATGGAAAACTAGGTTTAACCGTTTTTATTTTAAAGAAATATTGCCTAAGATAAACGTTATTAGTATCTGAATACCTATAATTTTGACTTAAAAAATTCATCGAGCGTTTCAATTGTTTTTTAATAGACTCCCTGATTCCGTAGGAATATCGGGATAAATTAAAATGTAAGCTATCCTATCTTTCAAGTTGGATCAAACTGCACACGGTGTGCAAATTTGTAAAAAAAAAAAAAAAATCGGTTAAGTAGTGTAGGAGTCCATCGCGTACAAACAACGTGACACGTAATCCCTATCATCACTACATAGTATAAAAATAAAGTCGCTTTCTCTGTCCCTATGTCCCTATATCCATATGTATGCTTAAATCTTTAAAACTACGCAACGGATTTTGGTGCGGTTTTTTTAAATAGATAGAGTGATTCAAGAGGAAGGTTTATATCTATACTTAATATTATAAAGCTGAAGAGTTTGTTTGTTTGAACGCGCTAATCTCAGGAACTGCTGGTTCGAATTGAAAAATTATTTTTGTGTTGGATAGTCAATTTATCGAGGAAGGCTATAGGCTACTTTTTATCCCGATATTCCCACGGGATCAGGACTTACGCGGGTGAAACCGCGGAGCGCAACTAGTGTATAATACATGCATAATATAGCCGTGCGAAGCCGGGTCGGGTCGCTGGTTTATATTTATTAGAAAGATTTACAAGTTACGGGATAAAACATCATTTTAATAGAAATTAATTTTGTATTAAAAGCTGGCAATACCATGTATTATACCATTTCAGAATCTCAATATAATAGGCAATTTTTTTTAAATTTGGCATAAGCGACCATACCTTTTTATTACACCGGAAAAAGTTAAAGTTCAGTTTAAAAAATAAAAAAATCATAAATTTGAGTTAAATCTTAGTTTTTAATTTTTTTTTCGATGTGACATAAAAATAACTGGTTGCATTCGATAGCACATTTATCCTGGAATATTATCCAAAAAACAGTTTGCACTAATTCCTTTATTTGCAGATTTGGCATCAAAAAACATAGAGTAAGGAGTGAAAGTCTTAAAATTTTGAAAATGGCGGTTATCTCGTAAACCGAGAAACTTTCATAGAGCATAACTGTTATTTTTCTAAACCGGCACAGTGTCCTCTATCCATGAAGCCTCTATCCGTAGGTGCCCGCTTATCCATTCATTACGGGACACCCTGTATGTATGTATAAAGAGCCTACCCAGTTACGCGTTAACCCAACACGCGACCAGTGACTCAGACTGATTATAATTAAACTCTATGTTCTCTATAGAGGAATCAGGAAACAGTATTCGTGATCGACTCGAACCCGTAGAGCAGGTTTCGATCTGGTAAAATGTATCCGAAACTTTGATCCCGCTGTATCCGGTTTACACGTGGATTATTTAAGGGCGTCCTTCGATAATCCATGTAAAATTAGCTTATCGTGGCTGCACTGTTAGCGTAAATTCTATTTCTATTTATATACCAGTACTTATACACTAGTGTGTATAAGTAGGTACGCACTATTGTATAAGTAGATACGCACTATTGCATAAGTAGATACTCCACTAGCGTATAAGAAGGTTTCTATTAGTGTATAAGTAGGTATTATATAACGTATAAGTAAGTAGTACCTACTGTTGTATTAGTCGAAACTCTACTATTGTATAAGTAGATACTCTACTAACGTATAAGTAGGTAGTCTACTAGCGTATAAGAAGGTTTCTATTATTGTATAAGTAGGTACTTACCCACTGTTGTATAAGTCGAAACTCTACTATTGTATAAATAGATACTCTACTAGCTTAAAAGGAGGTTTCTATTAGTATATAAGTAGGTACCCACTGTTGTATAAGTCGAAACTCTACTATTGTATAAGTAGACACTCCACTAGTGTATAAGTAGGTACGTAGTCTACTAATGTCTAAGTAGGTAATCTACTAGTGCATAAATAGGTACAAAACATACCTACCTGCTAGTGTATTAGTAGGCACGTATTAGTGTATAGGTAGGTTAGGTATACCTACTACTGTATAAGTAGGTATTCTACTAGTTTATAAGTAGATACTCTACTAGTGTATACGTAGATACTCTACTAGTGTATACGTAGATACTCTACTAGTGTATACGTAGATACTCTACTAGTGTATAATTAGATAACTACTCAGGCTCAGTAGTTACTGGACAGAGTGAGAGTACAGGTACTTACTTAATAGAAAGAAAGAAAGAAGAAAGAAAGAAAGTTTATTTGTAACCAAAAGTAACTTAAACATAAAAGAAATAAAAATACATAATAATTATTGTGGTTACAAAAAGGAATACGACTCAGCTTATAGCGCTACACACCGCTACACAAGCAAGTGTGTAGCGCGCTGATTTTCAGTCGTATTCCTGAAAATAATAGGATAGTAATAAACATAATAAATCTAAGGAAAAATAAATGAATGAAATAGAACTATAATAATTATCATCGACAAATTTAAATTTTAACATAAATATAATAATATTTTATACATGAACAATCTTGACACTAATAAATTATAAATTAATTAAAAGATACCTAGATGTTATAGTAATAATATATAAATGAAATAAATAAACATTGAAGAAATAACCGCTACAAATCCTTCTGCTGGAGTAAAAGCAGCGCTTTTACTTTGTACTTAAAGGTAGATTTAGAGGATATTATTCTGATTGGCGGAGGTAGATCATTTCAGCACTTTGTGGATTGGAAGCAGAAACTCCCTCGAAAAGCTGTAGTTTTATGTAATTGAATTCTAACATCTTCCTTCAGAAGATTTCTAATTTTATATAGAATGTTTAGTCTATAAAAACAAGTCTGTAATAAATTGACAACGTGCTTCTCATATCGAAGCTTACTATCCATTAATATTCCCAGATTCCTAGCCTCATTCACCCTCTCCACTCGTTCTCCTAGTATTTTAATATCTGGATTACAGCAATTATGTCAGAAACTTGTCTATTAGAACCTAAAATCATGAATTTAGACTTATTTGAGTTAAGTTTAAGACAGTTTTTTTCAGTCCACAATGATATTCTGTGTAGATCATCGTTTATCTTCTCTACAGCATGTGATACTTCAGCTCTATTAAACGAGTAATAAACTTGGACATCATCTGCATACAAATGGTATTTGCAATTAATAATTTCTTTAGTAATATCGGCTGTATACAGTATGAACAAGAGTGGACCCAAAATAGAACCTTGGGGCACACCGCGGTTAACAGGTAGAGAAGTAGAGTAAAATTTGTCTCCGTTAGACTTACAAATTTGGACTACCTGTGACCTACGAGACAAATAGTTATTGAACCACGAGATTGCTTCAGGGCTATAGTAGGATAATTTGGATAAAAGCAGCGAAATATTGAGACAATCAAATGCTCTTGAAAAATCTAGTAAAGTAAGAATAGTACCCTTACCCTCATCCTGGTTAGTTAATATATTATCTGTTACATCTAGTAGGGCAGTGATGGTGCCACGTTTTTTTCTAAAGCCAGATTGTACATCTGGAAGTATTTCATTGTCCTCAAGGTATTTGCTGAGTTGAGCATGTATAATTTTTTCCATAATTTTAGAAATACAGGGTAATATACTTATAGGCCTAAGGTCGCTAAATTGACAGTTTTTGGATTAATATTTTTGGAATCGGAGTTACCAAAGCTTGTTTTAATCGTAATGGGATTAAAATATTTTCGCAAAATCTCTTAAAAATAGAAAAGCAAATTGTCTAAAATAGTGTCACTTTGACAAGTGTCACTTTGACAAGTGTCACTTTGACAAGTGTCACTTTGACAAGTGTCAATTTGACAAGTGTCGCCCTAAGAAATATTAAATAGAACACTTAAATAAATCTCTGAACGAATATGAAACTTTGCGCCTTTTAAAACGTACTAGCGACCCGCCCCGGCTTCGCACGGCTATATTATGCATGTATTACACATATAAACCTTCCTCTTGAATCACTCTATCTATTAAAAAAAACCTCATCAAAATCCGTTGCGTAGTTTTAAAGATTTAAGCATACAAAGGGATATAGGGACAGAGAAAGCGACTTTGATTTATACTATGTAGACTGTAGTGATGATGTAGTGAAGCGAGAACTAAGAAGGATTTTTGGAATTTTTGGGATAAACGGTTGTTAAAGTTTGTGGTTCGTAGTAATTATTATGTATTTCTATGTTTGTAGAAAACCGATATTTTATCGAGACACTAGCAGCGCTCCGCGGTTTCAGCAGTATTTTCTAAAGCCACAGTACCGTCTTACCTCAGACTAGTAACATTTCACAGGCGGCCGACTGTGACGGACGGAGGCGCCCCTTGGAGTCAGCCACAGGAGTCAGCGATGTTCGGCACTCAGCACATCGCTTTAACCGATTGCGTGAAAAAGTATGCCTAATTAAGTTTTAGCCTACCTGTCTACAGAATCCGGCTTTTCCACCAATAGGATTCCGCAAAAACTTCGCGTGCGATGTTTTTATGTTATTCTATTGGAGAAGACCGCTCCGCTTCACTTCGCTTCACTTCGCTCCACTCCGCTTCACTCCGCTACACTCCGCTCCGCTCCTGTGAAGAGGCAGCCTTACATGTCAAACCACTAACCTAGCGATAATTGCATGACTTTGCACACACCGCCATCTAGCCCCAAGCTATGCAACTAGACTTTTGTTACGGTGACCAGACAACGGATACATAAATACTTTTCTAATAATAAATAAATATTACAGGACATTCCACACATCGCCATCTAGCCCTAAGCTAAGCAACTAGACGTGGGGTGCTAGACAACGGATATACTACTTATTATATACTTTTCTTTTGTAAATATTATGTAAAAAAAACAATGCGCCTTTCCCATATCGGTCAACAAAAATTAAGAGGCTGGAGAAGCAATAGGGCCCTGCACAGGATAATGCACAGCTCTGGCTGATGGTACTTATAATATATAGAAACAACCAGACCACAGACAAATATCTAAGCATAAATACTTGTCTGAGGCAGGAATCGAACCCGCAACCCGTTTGCTTGGCAGTCCTGCATGGTGAACATTGTGCCAACTGAGTCGTCGTTATATATATAACTAGCGACCCGCTCCGGCTTTGCACGGCTATATTATACATGTATTACATATAAACCTTCCTCTTGAATCACTCTATCTATTAAAAAAAACCGCATCAAAATCCGTAACGTAGTTTTAAAGATCTAAGCAGTCAAAGGGAAATAGGGACATAAAAAGCGACTTTGTTTTATACTATGTAGTGATAGTGAAGAACAACCAAATCAGAAACAAATGTAAATAAAAAATATGTGAATTGAAACCGCTACCTTCCGCGTCGCAGGCAGGCAAATAAAGACATATTTAAAATTGTTGTAGAATTGTAGTATACCTACTTGTTCTACTTTTACAATTTAGACTTCTTTGTGCAGTAAAGAAATAGAAGTAATTTTATATTATTTTGTATTTTGTTTTAACTGTCACTCTAAAATAAACTAGTAACAAAGCAACATCTTTAATTTATTTATAATTAGCTCAAATAGTATTTTACAACAAAAATACGTATAGGTTTTCATCAGCAGATCATGCAAATGCGATATCCACGGTAAGAATTGAACCTGCAACCATTTGCGAAGTAGACAAAGCGCCTCAATAGAGGTCGTCACTCCTACTAAGTCAAATTTTACTTCGCATATGAACTTTTTAAACTTACGATTTGGATTTATACTTAACTAGCGACCCGCCCCGGCTTCGCACGGCTATATTATGCATGTATTATACATATAAACCTTCCTCTTGAATCACTCTATCTATTAAAAAAAACCGCATCAAAATCCGTTGAGCAGTTATTAAGATTTAAGCATACAAAGGCATATAGGGACATAGGGACAGAGAAAGCGACTTTGTTATATATTTTGATATTTTCTCGGGTCATAATCGCGAATTTTTTATTTTATTTTTAATTTCTCTTACCTCGACGTTTCGACTATGTTACAATTAGTCATGATCGCTAGAAGACTGTGACTATTTCTATATATACTTAAAGTACATATCCCTATTGTTTATTATTATTTTTAATATAGGTAGGTATAAGTATAGGTACCTACCTATTTAATTTCATCATCAGTTCTTGGTCTTAGTTGTTGATTCAGTGCTGGTTTTCGAAACAACAATGGATATTACTATTTGAACTCGCATCAGTCTTGAACTCAATCGATTAAACTCGATTGTGAAACTGACTATCACTAAGTTCTTAGCAGAAAAAAAATAAAGCATAAATTGATTAAATCTATTCTAATACTAGCTGCGCCCCGCGGTTTCACCCGCGTAAGTCCGATGTTTCTCACCGTTTAAACCTTCCCTGGACTACGACAAACATGTCAAAACCAAAATCATATAAATCGGTTCAGCCATTCTCGAGTTTTAGCGAGACTAACGAACAGCAATTGATTTTTATTTATATAGATAGAAGATATAGATTATAAAGCTGAAGAGTTTGTTTGTTTGAACGTGCTAATCTCAGGAACTACTGGTTCGAATTGAAAAATTATTTTTGTGTTGGATAGTCGATGTATCAAAGAAGGCTACTTTTATTTTGATATTTCCACGGGATCGGGACTTACGCGGGTGAAACCGTGGGGCACAGATAGTCATTTATAAAATTACCTACATTTTTTATAAGGAAATCCCTTCCGCTTATAATTTACTAGCGACCCGCCCCGGCTTCGCACGGCTATACTATGCATGTATTATACAAATAAACCTTACTCTTGAATCACACTATCTATTAAAAAAACCGCATCTAAATCCGTTGCGTAGTTATAAGGATTTAAGCATACAAAGGGATATAGGGACAGAGAAAGCGACTTTGTTTTATATACTACTAGCGACCCGCCCCGGCTTCGCACGGCTATATATTATACATATAAACCTTCATCTTGAATCACTCTATCAATTGAAAAAAAACCGAATCAAAATCCGTTGCGTAGTTTTAAAGATTTAAGCAGTCAAAGGGAAATAGGGACAGAAAAAGCGACTTTGTTTTATACTATGAAGTGATAGTGAAGTGAAGCAACAACGAAAAGTTCAACGACATTTTGTTTTTACTTCAATATTATTTCAGGGTTAAAAATAACCGATACTTTTTATAGGACCCTTTAGTTCTAATTATAGAAAGTGCTACGAATTTGCTACGAAAATAATTACTTTCCCGTAGAGTTTGAAAAAGTTGAAATTAAGGCACATTTAACTTCGGAATTGTGAAGTTAGATAATGTTAACATAGTAGAATAAATTAAAAAGACTACATAGTATAAAATAAAGTCGCTTCCCGCTGTCAGTCTCTATGTATGCTTAAATTTTTAACATATTTTAATGCGGTTTTTTTTATAGATAGAGTGATTTAGGAGAACAGCTAATAGAATATAATTTACTAGCGACCCGCTCCGGCTTCGCACGGCTATATTATGCATGTATTATACATATAAACCTTTCTCTTGAATCACTCTATCTATTAAAAAAAACCGCATCAAAATCCGTTGCGTAGTTTTAAAGATTTAAGCGTACAAAGGGAAATAGGGACAGAAAAAGCGACTTTGTTTTATATACTATGTATTGTAGTGATTCAAACAAACACACAACATAGTATAAACAAATAAGGAACATTATGAGATAGTAACGGACACCCTCTTATTCCAAAACGATGTTTAAGGATAGTCCGAGATGTGAACTTAAACCTTAGATACAGACACAGATTTACTCGTGAACTATAGTCTAAATACAGCTATCCATAAAGGTTATATAGGGAACTATAGTCTAAATACTATACATAAAGGTTATATAGGGAACTATAGTCTAAATACTATACATAAAGGTTATATAGGGAACTATAGTCTAAATACTATCCATAAAGGTTATATAGGGAACTATAGTCTAAACACTATCCCTATAGATTATACAGGGTTATTGGTAATTATACTAGCAAGCCGTTGAGGGCTACTTCTGTACACATAAACAATCAAACAATCAAAAAACAAACAAACAACTTTTGTTTTATGTTTCATTCGATCATTTTTTTGAAAATTTTGAGGTTAGGTGTACCCGAAAATCAGCTGTTCCATACACGGAGAGGTCATTCACCTTAAAATTTCACTTATTTCTTAAGTTTTATCTACTGTTCTTAGTCTGAATGACCTTTGTTTTAAAAAATCAGCTGTTTTTCGAATTTACATAACTTCAATATTTTCATATATTTTTTCGAATTTCCAAAAGTCGTAGAACAAAAGTTGTTTGTTAAGGTGCACAGAAGTAGCCCTCAACGGCTTGCTAGTATAATTACCAATAACTCTGTTTATGGATAGTGTTTAGACTATAGTAAATCTGTATCTAAATCTAAGGTTTAAATCCACTTCTCGGACTAACCTTATACATCGTTTTGGAATAAGGGGGATTGAGTCGAATTCGAGAATTCGAGTTATATTCGAGTAAGGTATCGATAGTAGTGGCGTTGTTTTGTTATTGTACAGAGCGCGCGGGTACGAAGAGGCCGTATCGAAGCCACTCGGAGTGTCGACTTGAATGATAGTCCAAGTCGCGTCGAACTAAAGGGGAATGACACTTTTTACGGGCCGCGGCCGCATACTGCTGCCAGATGGCCGACTTAAGGTGGACGCAGATTGATCAGAGCCGAACGAATCGAATTTTGCCGTCCACGGGAAAAGTTACCTTATAATAATAGAGATAAGGTACCTACATTTATATTTCCGATGACGTCATCAGAGTCGCGACCGCATCGTCAGAGGCGAAATATCACTACACTAGCTGCGCTCCGCGGTTTTACCCGCGTAAGTCCCGATCCCGTGGGAATATCAAAATGAAAAGTAGCCTATAGCCTACCTCGATAAATGGACTATCCAAAACAAAAATATTTTTTCAAATCGAACCAGCAGTTCCTGAGATTAGCGCGTTCAAACAAACAAACTCTTCAGATTTATAATATTAGTATAGATAGTATAAAATAAAGTTACTTTTCGCCGTCCCTATGTCCCTTTGTATGCTTGGATCTTTAAAACTACGCAACGGATTTTGATGCGGTTTTTTTAATAGATAGTGTTGTCGTCGATGGAGGTGCGATCCTCTTTAACGTAGACCACGCGTCCACCGGCAGTTCAGCGACGTTGATGTTAAAGATAATACCGGGTCGTCGCCGATGTTTCGAACGGGGGATGACAAGCGTATTTTCTCCTACACTCGTGCGCTGGCTACTAACCGTTCGACCCGTGCGCCTTCGCGGTGCGCAATACCACACTGTCGTTGAAGTAGATGTTATGTACCACTTACTCAAGGATGGTCGAAATGAGACTCCTGATTCGCAGTGATTTCTTTATTTCCAATAAGATACTTTATCCGTTTGGCTTCTTCTTTACAACTACTTGTTGACTGTTTCACTATCCAGTCAGAACTAACTTGTTGACTGCTTCACTGTCCAGTCGGAACTACTTGCTCTGCTCCCGAACCCCGGCCCTTTTATACTAATCCAACTAGATTCTAGAAAGATCGAGGGTCGAGAGCTTACAAAAAAGGTCATAAAACCCAACTATCCTATTATGTTTCTACTAAGAATGACCCACACAAATCTCTTATTGTTTAGATGACAAAACAGATTCTCGAATATTCTAATTAGGGTCAAAACACAAAAAAATACTTGTAAGCGTGTTACATTGTGATGCTACACCTTCATTATTTTTCTTTTGCAATCACAATGTAACACGCTTACTATTTACAATATTCTTAATCCAAATTTATTAAATTTTATTTTCTATTTTTTTAGTTGGATTTTTTATTAAAGCGTGTTTTTTTTAGTTTTTTAAACTATTAATTTATTTTATACTTTTTGGTCTTTGATAACGAAATATGTTAGATCAGACCCTGGTTACCATTGAAAGACAAACTACGCGTCAAGACGATTCTAACGAGCCCAAACTCGATGGGGTTGTGTCGTTTCATTGCGAAGTTCCTATGACCACCTTCCAGTTCCATCATCAGACCCTGGTTACCATTGAAAGACAAACTACTCGTCAAGACGATTCTAACGAGCCCAAACTCGATGGGGTTGTGTCGTTTCATTGCGAAGTTCCTATGACCACCTTCCAGTTCCATCATCAGACCCTGGTTACCATTGAAAGACAAACTACTCGTCAAGACGATTCTAACGAGCCCAAACTCGATGGGTTTGTGTCGTTTCATTGCGAAGTTCCTATGACCACCTTCCAGTTCCATCATCAGACCCTGGTTACCATTGAAAGACAAACTACTCGTCAAGACGATTCTAACGAGCCCAAACTCGATGGGTTTGTGTCGTTTCATTGCGAAGTTCCTATGACCACCTTCCAGTTCCATCATCAGACCCTGGTTACCATTGAAAGACAAACTACTCGTCAAGACGATTCTAACGAGCCCAAACTCGATGGGTTTGTGTCCTTTCATTGCGAAGTTCCTATGACCACCTTCCAGTTCCATCATCAGATCAGCACCATGTTATCATAATATTGCATTGTCATCGGTCTTTGACAAGTGTGCAAAGTTTGAATTAAATCTGATCGTTCTAAGTTGGGCAAAATCGAGACCAAAGGAGTCAGTTACATTCATACAAACAAGCAAGCAAACATACAGGTGAAACTAATAAAAGCGTGTTAAAAAAAGGGTCTGCCTTTCGCGAACATTCTAACAGGGTCTATTGACCGTAACGCAGGTATCTACCGTATCTTAGACCGTTCCCCTTTTCCATCTTCGTCGCCAACAGATAGAGTGATTAAAGAGGAAGGTTTTTAGATATCATACATGCATAATACAACCGTGCGAAGCCGGGGCGGGTCGCTAGTAAAAAATATAAATGAAATATAAATGGACCTTATCTCTATTATTGTAAGGTACCTTTTCCCGTGGACGACAAAACTGCAATTCTTTCGGCTCTGATCAGTCTGCGTCCACCTCAAACTCGATGTTACCATTATATCGGACTGCTGTCACCTCGTTTCGGAGCAAAACTGTACGGTCCCTGTCAGAATTACAGACCCACCGGAACTCTACGGCGGGTCTGCAATTCCGACCCTGACTGTACAATATCTACTTTCATTGTTTTTTTTTGTTATAAAGATGGTTTAGATGGTAGGACAGCATCACCCTGACCCGAAGAAACTCGCGTGGCCACCGTTCGATTCACCAGCCATGGACTTGTTTCGCTATTGGCATAGCATTGATACGACTTATAACGTCGATCTATTCTGAGTCGTATTGTAGACGTTAAAGGCACAATTTGCATTGTTATCACACGCCACTGATAACGTTCGTTCCGTCGACGAGCGAGCCAAAACTGCAATTCTTTCGGCTCTGATCAGTCTGCGTTCACCTCAAACTCGATGTTACCATTATATCGGACGAAACTGCTGTCACCTCGTTTCGGAGCAAAACTGTACGGTCCCTGTCAGAATTACAGACCCACCGGAACTCTACGGCGGGTCTGCAATTCCGACCCTGACTGTACAATATCTACTTTCATTGTTTTTTTTTGTTATAAAGATGGTTTAGATGGTAGGACAGCATCACCCTGACCCGAAGACCCTCGCGTGGCCACCGTTCGATTCACCAGCCATGGACTTGTTTCGCTATTGGCATAGCATTGATACGACTTATAACGTCGATCTATTCTGAGTCGTATTGTAGACGTTAAAGGCACAATTTGCATTGTTATCACACGCCACTGACAACGTTCGTTCCGTCGACGAGCGAGCCATAAATGAAAACATGTGTTTACTATCGAACGTCCTAACCTAACTGACAGCGGGAAACGCGATGAAACTCTCCGGCCCCGGCCACGAAGACAGCGGCGCGGCGAGCGGGGCGGGAGCGGCGCGGCGAGCGGCGCGTTTCCATGCATGGATTTAGACGGAACCGGCCACGAAGGCAGCGGCGCGGCGAGTGGGGCGGGCGCGGCGAACGAGCGGCGAGCGGTGCCGCGTCAACTGCATTGGTGTAGTGTTGTGCTTTTCATTTTACTCGATAACTATCGACTATCGGTTTTCAATTGATTTATTGGTGGAAAATCAGGTGCTTTTAAAGTATGGAAAATTAACAATTAATTTAATTATTTTATCTAGGATTGGATCGAATTACAGAGTTTGTCATTGTTTTTAATTTATGTAAAATAGCTGTTGCCCGCGACTTCGTACGCGTGGTAGTTTTGTTTATATACTAAAACCTTCCTCTTGAATCATTCTATCTATTAAAAGAACCGCATCAATATCCGTTGTTTAGTTTGAAACATCTGAGCATACATACAGACAGCGGGATGCAATTTTGTTTTATACTATATAGTGATAAAATATTTTTTTCTTCTCTTTAAACAAAATATCTTTATTAGAAACACTCGTCATTGTGTGTCGTTACACACTGCAGACCGACTGAGGAAGAAATTGGTATCAAAAAAAAATTGTCGTCGCCCGCCGTTAAGGCATTTCGGTCGCGAACAAGACATTAAATTTCTCCTAACACAACACGTGACAACACTACGCCGCTCGCCGCGCCGCTCCCGGCCCGCTGGCTTCGTGGCCGGGTCTGCGACGCCGCGCCGCTGGCCGCGCCGCTCCCCGCGCCGCCGCCGCGCCCCGCTGGCTTCGTGGCCGCCTGGCCGGGGCCCGAGATGTGTGTACTCTCGCTTGCTAGAGATACGTTACGATCGAATTAATTTAATGTAGAGCACCGTATACAGTCGCTAGTTCAACAAAAAGATGTCAAAGACGCGTTGACGAAAAAGAGGCGTTATTTCAAAATACCTATTTCGGAATTTCAGGACCGAAATCAACTTCATAACAATTAACGATACGACCCCCGCCTCTAAATTCCTCGCCCCGAGCGTGCCCGCTATACGTGGCGATACGACGCCTTCGCATAGATAGAATAGAGAGCGGTTTCGGAACGCACCCGTACAACAAGCGGGCGGCGGGGCGTCAGTGTGCGCGGCGCGCTTCGCTGTGTGCCACTCTATACAGACACACGCACACACCCGCCTCGCCGGTGAGCGCTGTTCACCGCACTCTGTGAGCGCAAACAACCATCTATAAGGCCACGCTATAGCTGACGGAGGGACGGGTCGCGCTACATGCCGATTGACAACACTCAGTTTTCTTTGTTTCCATATTTTATTAAAAAAATTGTAGATTTTTTTGAAGTTGTTTAACTATTTTTGTACAGCAACAGTTATTAGAATAGATAGATTTCGAACTGTGTCAAAGAGGATTCTTTAATTTAACATTAAAAAACTTAAGAATAGATAAAATAAAACATTTGTTTCAAAATGATATTAATCCATGGTAGTAAGCAAAACTATAAAGGCCACTTTAGAATTTGGCAAAGTCCGATCTTTATATTTGAAAAAATGTCAGTACTGGGAAGGATAATTTAATTCAAAAGGAGTTTTTCTACCAGCAGCATAGATGATCAACTTTTGTTTTACGACATTTGAAAATATGAACTTTTTCCCGA
The DNA here is from genome assembly GCA_907269075.1 of Idaea aversata. NCBI lineage: Eukaryota > Metazoa > Arthropoda > Insecta > Lepidoptera > Geometridae > Idaea > Idaea aversata. Next base: position 8,195,182 of record OU026100.1, read on the forward strand.
CAATTTTGAGGCTATCTTTTATTATTTCGGCCAACGGTCAACGGTCATATATTCATTAACGATGTTGTTCCTGATCTACTAAAATAAAAGTTTTAAAAATTAAGAAAAACCCCTCACTTTAATAATTTATCGTTTCGAAAGCTACGTACTTACAATGTTAATTATGCTGGTACTTCTTGCACACAGAAATATTTAGATACACGAAGTAGGTAGGTAAAGACAACCAATCAAAGTTATACAAGTCATTTTTACATTTACTTACTTCTTTTACGAAAATTGTGATGTAAATAATTGAACACAGTTACTTTCATGTTTAGTGTCTTTTTTTTTCTTAAGTTATTTTCAATTTCAGGATATCTTTTAATAATATCGAATACTTACCTATTTGCAATCAGTTTTTCGTGATAATTGTCAGTTTTTTCGTAATTTAACATCCACAATAGGGAATTATTCTTTTTTACTCTTGTTGTAGAGAAACTAATGAAAACGATTTTGATAGATATGAGTAGACAACGCTAATAATTTATTTGTAACACAGTAGATAACGTGTGCTAATAATTTAATTTAGGAAATAAATATTTTGAAATTTTATAAAATTGTTGTTTTGTGGGACATTATAATTATACAAAATATTATTTCTAAAAATGTGTTTTATGGTAACGTTATAATATTTTAAGTTTTTTTATGTGGAAAAAAGGAGTAAAAAACATCGAAACCATTATATGAAAATGAAAAAAATAAAAGCTTTTGACAAACCCCATATAGCTTCCAGGAAAGCTTACCTTAAACATTATATTTTAGCAAAAGAATAAATTTAAAAACTCTTTCTAGTACTATAAAAAATCAAAATGAAACTTCCCATACAAACTAAATCACAAAACGGTGAATCGGCTTGAGGCGCGGCCCGGCCGGTATATTTCCGACATAATACCGCTGCGTCGAGCGATTACTACTATATATTCTATATACATTTAATAGCTATACAGGCGCGCATAGAACTGGCCGTACTTATGTGAGCGCTGCCTCGTGAACACAGTCAGCGCTGAAGCGCTTCGTGGCAGAACGTCGTTTAACAGTACAATGTATCTCAGCGCTGTAGCGCACCGCTTTCTAGGTAGTCGGCTTATTATTATCGTAGATTGGCGTCGGCGCAACTACACGGCGTTAGAAGGACGTTCCGTTTTAAATATCAGGTTTTATTATTATGAAGAGCGGCGCAGCGGAGTGCGGACGGCGCGCGGTGGACGGTTGCGTGCGATAACATTTGACATTCGTAATTATTCGAGCGCGGAGTGTGGCGCAGGCGAGGCCGGCTCATTCCGTCACTCTGCGGGGCGGACAAAGAGGTCGCGCGTTGCGTCAGCTATAGAGCTACCACCACGCACCGTCCGCGTCCGTCCGTACTGCTCGCTGCTCGGCCAGCATGCATGCACAACCCGCAACAGCCGCGCCGCGACCGACGATGTTAGCATTTCGCACACTCGCTGCCGAAATACCCTCCGCTAGCCTTGACTACCAATGAGAACTATTTCCAAACATTTCCGTATTCTGCCATTGGCGGTAAATCCACTTACGATTAACATTCGTTAATATTCGAGTCTGAAATAAATTAGATAAAAACTTTAGAAAATAATTAGTAAACAGAACGAACAAAATTCTATTCTAATTTGTTTCGTTCTCTAAAATGTTGTTTACTAAATTCGCATTTTCCGAATGGAGCTTAATGAGTCCGAAATTTGTTCGGAGACGAAGGCGAGGGGCTCTAGCTCGATGGAGCCTCAGAGAGGCGCTACGCGGTAAGGTCGGGTCGCAGCGCGAGGTCGTCACTAGATATCATAGAGTGACTCTAGTCAGAGAGAGATAACCCGCTAAAGGAAAACATCAACACTAGAGCATCCCTAGCAGCCTAGCAGCTAGTATCGCGTCGTGCGATACCACGACGACTCGATAAAAACACGTGAAATCATAACGAGAATTCGCCTTCCCGAGTAGGGGCTGTTTTCGATGTAGCTTGCTTGCCTCGTTACTTACTGATATAACGTCCGTATTCAAATGAAGCAATGAATTAGGCTTTGTTCTTGTACACTAAAGAATGCTGTGTTTCTACGTCGATTTGGCATGAGACGACCCAGTTGGCACAATGGTCACCATGCCGGAATGTCAAACACAGGGTTTCGGGTTAGATTCCCGCCTCAGACATAATGTATTTATGCTTAGATATTTGCCTGTAGTCTGGTTATTTCTATGTATTTTAAATAGGTACCTATTTATATATTTACAAAAGAAAAGTACTTATAAGTAGTATATCCGTTGTCTAGCACCCAAAAACACAAGTTAGTTACTTAGCTTGGGGCTAGGTGGCGATGTGTGGAATGTTCTGCAATATATATTTATTTATTGTTTGGATCAAAAGCGATACTTTGGTAGAGTTCTCGATATTCGATTACCAATTACTAAAACTTTATTACAGTAAATAAGTAAGTTTTGTTTGTGAGTCAGCAACTTAATTTAGAATACGTACTTTTTCTTATTGCCTACTTACTTAGAGCTTGCTCTACGCGCCATAACTTCGCGTCTAAGGATTTGTTTTGGTTTTCACCGAAGATAAGAGTTGGTTTTCAAGAGAGTTTTGACGGGCGGGGAGGGAGGTAGATGAAGTTTGTTAAATGACGAAGGTCTTTTATTAATTAGACTGTAGTTTAATTAATTAAATTCTATAAACAACAGTTCGATAAGTATTATCTTGACTCTACATTTTTAGAAGCGCGACAAAACTGAGGAGGTACAGTATAAGTCATAAGTTTATTTTCAGTTTACTACAATAATACTATCAACAAGTATTCGACTTACGACCTTCTTCCAATAGACGTCACACACAAACATTATTCTTTTTTTTTCTTCAACGTGTTAGCCATGTCTTCAGTTGGCCTAGTGGTCTAAGCCGCCACCCACTACACACACCGACGTGGGTTCGATCCTCAGGTGACGTTGTTATAATGTTCAAATAGTGCTGCACAGGATTGTAAACGCTACGATGGGCAGAGACTTTGGCCGTTGATTGTACGTTGGAGCGAAACTTTTAAATTCGAAAGTTCACGCAGCGAAAACGGTATATCGAAAGCTCTTTAGGTCGAATCAGGTTAAGCAGAAATAATTTAAATCCTAATTTAAAAAATTACTGGATCATTTTGATAAATTCTGGTATGAGGAAACATCGAAAACTTGGTAGTAACTATAATATGGTACTTTTTATTTCGATATTCTCACGGATTCATTTACGCGGGTGAAACCGCGGGGTGTTATTAGTCTTCTATTTGTAACTAGCGACCCGCCCTGGCTTCGCATGGCTATGTTATGCATGTATTATATACATATTAAACCTTCCTCTTGAAACACTCTATCTATTAAAAAAACCACATCAAAATCCGTTGCGTAGTTTTAAAGATTTAAGCATACATAGGGATATAGGGACAGAGAAAGCGACTTTGTTTTATACTATGTAGTGATAGTGAAGAAATTGAAACTTTTTGACCACTTTTGATGTAACTTGTTATGACGATAAATCCTTGGGTAACGATAGATACATGCTAATTTAATTTCGATATTCCCACGGGATCATGACTCAAGCGAGTGAAACCGCGGACAGCTGATAGTAGAAAATATGTGTGTCAGTATTCAGCTAGATGGCGCGCGACGCGGGCGCTGAATAACGTCACCTCCCCTCTCCCTGCTAATACCTAAAGGAGCCTCCTTAGTTAAGCGCTACTTCCAAAATTTAATTTCCTAACTAATATTATCAATCTGAAAGTTTATGTGTTTGTTTGTTTCCTGTTCAGGGTCAAATTACTGGACCAATTTGGATGAAAATTGGCAAAGTAGTAGGGGATGGAGAAGGACATAGGATACTTATAATCCCGAAATTCCCGTGGGATAGGAATTTTCGGGTGAAACCGCGACGTGCAGCTAGTATTATTATAAATCAGTACTTTATTGTATCTACGTACAGTAGGAATACCAATTAGCTGAACCCCACGTGACCCAGAGCTCACTCGCACATCTGTAAGGTTGTAATGTTACCTGATTCTGTATTTTTAAGAAATATACTATTCATTACAATATAAATTATAAAAAAAATACAAAATAGGTAAACAAGTACTACAATGTTTAAAATACGTGTAAATCCGTGTCGCTGTCCACCAGTGGTGGCGAAAGGAACTAATTTAAAAAGTTGTGCCGCTGTCCCTCAGTGGTGGACAATAGACATCATTTAAAAAGTTGTTTCGCTGTCCCCCAGTGGTGGTCAAGTAAGTGGTGGACATCGGAAATGAACCCATTTTTACAGATGTGCGAGTGAGCTCTGGGTCACGTGGGGTTCAGCTAATTGGTATTCCGACTGTAGGTACATGAGTACCTTCACGCTAGTATATTTTAAAAGTTCCTGATTATTTACATCGAATAATATAAGCTGCTACGAATTTAAGTTGCAAAATATCTAAGTTTGTTTATCAAGTTTTTTCCTAATGATTTGCTATGAAGGTCATTGGAAAACTAGATTTAGATTGGAGCTGTAATTTTTAAATATTATTATTAAAGTTCCTTTAGGATCAAAGTAAAGAGGATCTTCTTGGACAGCGGCTCCCTAAATAATGTAGTCTATACTTAATTAAGGAAAAAATAAAGAATCTTGTAATGCGTATTTCTCACAGTTCAGGTTTCATACGAATCCATTCCGAAACCAGTTTGTTCTAGCTGCCTACATAGCGATAGTTAACACATGAGCTATCTGTATAATTTGGACTTTACACCGAGGTAGTAACGTTGAGAATTGCTCAGCAAACTTACTAGAATTGTCAAAATTATATAACGCACCCAAACTAGCTCTATGTACCTACGAAGCACGGTGAATTAAGGCTGTATATGATAATAAAATACAAATGTTATTGCTTGAAAACGCGTCCCACTGTTGGACTTGGAACTAAGCAGCTTACGTTCACAAACGTACCTAAGTGAAACATTAGTTAAGTCATATTTTGTCACTCTTTCGCTGACATTGAATGTTAGTTACAAAAGCTAAACTGTAATCCTAAACTAAAGTGTCACTTAGGAACGTTATTGAATACAGTTACCTAAAAGTTTTTAGTTTTTTGATACTTGAACAAATCTGTTTGTGTGTTTGTTTGAACGCGCTAATCTCAGGAACGACTGGTTCGAATTGAAAAAATATTTTTGTGGTAGATAGTCCATTTGTCGAGCAAGGCTATAAGGCTATAGGCTATTTTATATTTCGATATTCCCACGGGATCGAGAGTTACGCGGGTTAAACTGCGGAGCGCAGCTAGTGTTTCATAAAATTCAAAGTCCTTAGCTGACTGACTGATGTATTAACGCACAGTCAATTGCCTGATTGGGCTATAATTTGGCACACAGATTTTGGAAAATTCAACCTCTACGCTTACCAAGTCGCGGGTGAAAGCTATTGTACCCATATTTAATTTAATTCTATCGAGCTGCGCCCCGGGGTTTCACTCGCGTAAGTCCCGATCCCGTGGGAATATCAAAATAAAATGTAGCCTATAACCTTCCTCGATAAATAGACTATCCAATATCAAAAGAATTGTTCAATTCAAACTAGTGATTCCTGTGATTAGCGCGTTCAAACAAACAAACTCTTCAGCTCTTCTTTCTTAATATATATAAATCTCGTGTCACAATGTTTGTCCTCAATGGACTCCTAAACCACTTAACCGATTATAATAAAATTCGCACACCATGTGCAGTTCGATCCAACTTGAGAGATAGGATAGCTTACATCCCAATATTCCCACGGGATCGGGAGTTACGCGGGTGAAACCGCGGAGGGCAGCTAGTAATATTAGTATAGATAATATGACATAGGTTCAGGTTCAGGTTCAGGTTAGGGGCTCCGGTTTTCCGCACTCAGGCATAAGTCTGCCCATTGCGCGTGATCTTCGGCTGTTACTCCAGCCAACCCAGCTCCGACCAGAAGCGCATAATATGACATATTAATTATATTAATCTTGTAAAGGCTAAAAAGGACAAGGAAACTAAGTACTAGGACTTGACCCACGAGATCCGCTATGTGGAACGTTGATTCGACGAGTATTGTTCCGATAGTCGTATCGGCTAATGGATTGATAGCGAAGAGCCTTGACCAACACCTCAAGAGGCTCTCGTTGGATGGTTGGGTCAAGGGTCAGATCCAGAAGGCAGTCATCTTGGATACGGCACGTATCGTAAGAAGCTTTCTCTCTCTCTTGCTTTAATCAGCTGCTGAGGCGACGCGCGACGGTCTTCTAGGTTTAGGTTTTTATAATATTTTTTTTTTTTTGTACAAAATTTGTAAATTATATTGAATACTTGTAAATTGAACTTAATTTAGGTAAGTGGTAGGTAAGTGCTTGGATAGACTTACGAACGACTAGACTGATTTGGTTGATTTTGATGGTTTTAAAATTTTTTAGGGAGTTAGGGAAGGTTTAAATGGTGAGAAAATATGAAAATTTTGACGTGATAACGTTTTATAAATTGGTGAACACCTGCAATCTCAAAAAAGTGTGACGTCACGCGTCGTTACTGGAACGCCTCATGTTATTGACAAGGTAACTATAGCAACGTTTTATCGTTGCCATGGTTACCATCAATGTTTTCTTATGACGTTATCACGTAAAATTATCGTCCGTAAACCGACTTTACAGACAACCATTTTTTTTTAAGAAGAGATCGGGAGCAGGTCGGGAGCGCAGCTAGTTTTGATTGTTTTCTGTAAATAAATATATGCTGTTGGTGTTTCTGTAAGTGTAATAAGTATGCATTAATTAACAAATAATAAATAAGATCTCCTATACTTAATAATAGTTGCTAAGTTTGGGACTAGATGGCGTTGTATAAAATATCCTGCAATATTTACTTTATTTATTTACCTGTATAAACACTTTACAAACGAACATTACCTACTGAAAGAACTTGAAAGGCGCGCACGCGCACGCAACATACTGGTTTCCGTGTTTTTCTACAGTCATAGCCACAAAGCCAGGTTTTTCGACGGTTCATTTGATAAGCGGTATCGTCTGCTAATATGATGTGACTCAGATCATTATGTCCATCGTAGATTAACATAAGTTACAAATTGTACTTTAGTTTTTTATTATTTAATTAAAGACTTTTTAAAACTATATTTTTTTTAAAACCATAGTTATTTCATAGTTTATTTCAAAAAAAGAACACGACTATACTCTGTCTCCAAAAAACTGCAGCCAAACAGTGCTTATCTGCAGCGCTGGTCTTCCGGCCAGACCCATCTAGCTAGAAAGCTAGATTTAAATAGCTAATCTATACAGTTGCTTATCTGCCCAGTTGCTATTTCTACTAATGGTGAGCGTACACCTACCCGCACCGCACGCGCCGTTGTCTCTGTTTGTATGCGCACAGCACCAGCTGGTGACGTCATCAGCATCGGCCTGGGGATTTCCTTCGCTGCGGGGCGACTGCGGCGCGTGCGGTGCGGCTAGGTGTGCGCTCACCTTTAGCTACAAATAACACACTAGGCGAGGTTGTAACTAAGATGCAGTTAAGACAATTACATACCAATGTCTCTTCTAAGGATTCCGTACCTCAAAAGGTAAAAAGGAACCCTTATAAGCACTCTTTTGTCTTTTTGTCCGTGTGTCACCACTGATTTTCTCAGGAACGGGTGGACCTAGTTTCATGGAATTTTTGTTTCGGGGCGTACCTGTTTTCATTACCTACATTGCAAAATTAAATTTAAATTGTTTAAAGAATTTAAAATTCTTATGAAAATTGTTAATCTAGCCCATTTGATTAATAATTAATGGATAGGTTAATAAACATAAATGAATATCACTGTAATTGGAAGCAGAATTAAATACTTAAAAAAAAAAACCAATGTTAAAACTGTGACGATAAATCTAACTAGACTTGACTGTAAAATACCCTAAGAATATATAGTTTCAATAAGAACTCCAGCTAGCCTAGCATGAAGGCCAAAACACGATACGATAAAGCGATATAACTACATCAACTCTCAAAATATGATAGATAAAGCCGCCATGTTGAATTTTTATCATAATTTTTATCGCAATTTATAATAAAAATTCAACATGGCGGCTTTATCTATCATATTTTGAGAGTTGATGTAGTTATATCGCGTGATATAGCTTTATCGTATCGTGTTTTGGTCTTCATGCTAGGCAGGCAGGAAGGCCCAAGAAAGTAAATGATAAAAATTTGGCGATATCTACAAAAAATCACTAATTGATTGATGGATCTTTTTGCACGTTCATGTCCACGTTATTCCTTGATTCGCAAAATTGGAAATAGCAAAAATAATAGGTATGTGATAGTGAAATTTAGTGAACTGAAGTATTGAAAACTTTTTAATGCACAGATAAATCTACACATAAAAACAAATGCAGCTGGGTTTACATAAATTAATGAAATAATTATTAAAATACTATGTGATAATTAAACCACTAAACTTGGTTAAATTAAAACGCATGCGGATGAAGTTTCAAATCGTGATTATAGTTTGCCACAGTGAAAAATACAAACTGCAAATGAATAAAAAAAACTACGAAATGGCAAAAAAATTTCTTAATTATACTGAAAATCACCTCATTTTTGCGATCTATGTACTTGTGGATAGCATTTTAGAACTTAATTCGATTGAGTCATTTATATATATAAAATTTCAACTTCTGACTGACCGACTTATTGATAGAACTAATCAGACTTTTGACAAACAGACGGACAGAAGGGATTTTAAAAAGTTGAAACCCCATGTGGAGGAAGTCGCGGGCAAAAGCTAGTAGTAGTTTATCCTATCCTACTAATATTGTAAATGTGAAAGTTTGTGTGTGTGTATGTATGTTTGTTACTCCTTCACGCAAAAACTACTGGACCGATTGAGATGAAACTCGGTATCATGATAGCTGGAGACCTGGACATAGGACATAGGCTACTTTTTATCCCGATATTCCCACGGGATCGGGACTTACGCGGGACTTACTAGTATTATGATATTTACTCAAACGAAAGCTATCGCAGTGTCTGTAGGAATTCATTTACAACGCGATGCGATGTCTAATCATTGTTTTGTGGAAGAACCTTAAATCGACATGAAATACTTTTATATTTTGACAAAAAAATAAAATAATATATAGAACATACTCTATACCTATCTATACTTCTATACAGAGTTTGATCTATAAAGAGTTTATTTGTTTGTTTGAACGCGCTAATCTCAGGATTTGAATTATTTTATATGGATAGTCCATTTATCGATAAAGGCTAAAGGCTATTTTCGATATTCCCACGGGATCGGGAGTTACGCGGGTGAAACCGCGAGGCCCAGCTAGTACTTAATATTATAATGAGGAAAGATTGTTGTTTGTAACGAATGGGCTCCGAAACTACTAGACCTATTTAAATGAAACTTAGTATGAGAATACATTGATTCATTGGGAGTAACTTAAGCTACTTTTTATTCCGATATTCCCACGGGATCGAGAGTTACGAGAATGAAACCGAGAAGCGCTACTAGTACTTAGAGTTGTAGAGCTAACAAACTTTAATAATAGTTGGTAAGAACCGTGCTAAGTGTCGCCTAATCAACGGTAATCAACGAGTGACGACGAGACGACGGCTCGGGAATTATTTGGCAATTCCGTCAAGTGCTTCCCAGGGACCGATTATTGTCCTGGACTCTTAAGACTTTTTCACTCACTTGTTGATCACTTCAGCGGATGATGAATGTAACAAGTTCTACGCTGTATTCTATCTCATTCTGCATATTATAATATTATGTCATATAACTAATGTGACTTCCGTCTAATAATTTATTCTAATCATAGGGACTATTTTTACCAGACTGCAAGGAAAGGGTCTCGTCGTCGATCGTCGATCGTCTTTTGTTTCCATTTCGATCGTCTTTTGTTTCCAATATTTAGTAGTGTCAGTTGGACAGAATAAATGAACCATCACCCTGCTCTTAAATTATGTTACGTGTATTGGCCTTTTGCGTTTTGGTAATCTACTAACATGGTCATACACAATTTGACGAATCTAAATACGCGATACGCCAAAAATGTACGTCTTGGCCTTTTGATAGCATCCTATGTAATTTAACTTAATTTTGCTTGTGTTCACTATGAAGTTCCTATCTGACATTTTGTATGAAAAGCTTGATATTAGAGAGGATTGCAAACTTCAGTTTACCAATCAGTAGAGTACCACGATCTACACAAAGATACTTAAGTAAGTAGAATACTTAAAATAAGCTACAGTTTAAAATCGGCTGGAGATGAGATTTACAGATTGACCTGAACAATCAGACGTGAGCCATTGGCTGGTCATCTTTGAATCTAATAGAAGAGAAGCTTCTACTGATCATACTAACTATGAAGAGTGCTCAAACCGCCGATCGTACCTGTAGCTACGAATCTAAAAAAAAAACTGGTTGCCTGTAAAGTCGGTATACGGGCGAAAGTTTTACGTGACAACAACTGTGCTCGAGTGGAAGGGACGCGTGCCTTTCACTTTTTATGTCTGTCTCTCTCGCTCTTAGGCGGGCTAACCATGCCCGCGTGCCTCTCACTCGCTCTCATTGTGAGCGCATAACGTCAGCGGAGCGTAACGCAGTTTCTTGAAGTGTCACCCGGCAAACCAGTTTATAAAACGTTGTCACGTCAAAATCTCCATTTTAACTTATTAAGTTAACTTTTGTACTTTTAATTACGTAACTATTAAAACAATTTAATGATATTGATAATGTGAATTCGCGACTCATTGCTCCGTAGTCGCTTATCACCTACTACGTCATGACACGAGCGAAGCGCCGCCGGCCGACGCGCTTGCGCACTACGACCGACTAAATACTTTTCATTTTCCAATAATACGTAGGTAGATGGTTTAGTTTAGAAGGTATAAATACAAAAACAGTATTTAATTTGTATAAAACGTCGCATAGAATAACTAAACTAAATTACGTAGAAGATTGTTAGTTTTACGGGAGCTTTCACAGCAGGTGATAAAAAGAGCATGGTGTTTCAGAAGCAACAAAGAAGAAGTACCCAATTTATTAAAATTCTTAATAATTCATAAAGCAGATTACAATAATTAACTGTAACCCAATATGAATACAATAATTTCTTTTGTGTTACAGTTATAACAGACAAACCCCCAAATACTGAAAGGCTACTTAATCTTCAGTGGCGTTTAAATTGATGTTAAGTGTATGCTTTCTATTAAGAGGAAAGGGTACCGGGGGCTTTCTCCATACAAACTATTACAAACGTAGTCGACTGTTTTCTCCCTGGATAATGACACTAGAGCAAATATTTTTGGTGCATAAAACTTATAACAGCCATGACCATGCCCCTATTTTTTGTTTTTTTTTTTTATTTTTAATTTTTTTAAATTTTAATTTCTATGATTATTAAAAAATGAAAAAAACCAAAACATAGGGGCATAGTCTTGGCAGTTATAGGTTTTATGGCACAAAAATATTTGCTCTAGTGTCATTATCCAGGGAGGAAACAGTCGACTACGTTTGTATGGAGAGCGCGCAGGTACCCTTTCACCTTAAAGCCTACACTTAAATTTCAATTTAAACGCCACTTAAGATTAAGTAGCCTTTCAGTATTCGGGGGAAAATGAACTATTTTAGTAAAATAATAATAAGAAATTTTATAAAGTGTCTAAATTATTTCATTCTAAACATTTTTCAACTAATATCAAGTATAGCAGAAAATCATAAATAAATATGGTGTTATTTTAAAATATCAAGTCATACCAAGTTGGTAGGTTTATGAGATAACCTCATTATTTTAAGCACCAACTTGGTATCTAATTTATAAAGTTGTACGTTTATTCTCATTTTAGACGTCCTTACTGGTAATGGCCTAGTGGAAGATATCTCGACTTTCATTCGTGGGTCATGGGTTCGAATCCTGACAGGTCGTGTACTAAAAAAATTTTGTTATGAAAAATTTTTGTGCACTCATTCAAATTGCTCTTACGGTCAAGGATAACATGGTGATGTCCGCGGCTTAGTTGGCTCCAGAAGTATTGACAAGTTTTTTCCTCTGGATACTTTCGACTAAGCTTGGAAGGTAGTATTGGTGCTAGACAAGCCTTCATCCTCACGCAAAAAGGACCCAAACAAAGAGTTCTTGTTGCGGAAAACAGCCGGTATACAAGTACAAGTCCTTCCTATACTAGTGGTGACAACTGGTAGATTCGCACAGTGGCCCAAATAAATAAATACATATATTTATTAAAACTCATTTTACATTATAAACTAAGCACTAAATATTAAAGAGAACAACAATAAAACATATGCCTGAACTAGGTAATCCTGTATCTCAGGCGGAAAACGACTTACATCACTTCACTACATAGTATAAAATAAAGTCACTTTTCGCCGTCCCTTTTCCCTTTTTATGCTTAGATCTTTAAAACTACGCAACGGATTTTGATGCGGTTTTTTTTAATAGATAGAGTGATTCAAGAGGAAGGTTTTATGTATATAACATGCATAATATAGCCGTGCGAAGTCGGGGCGGGTCGCTAGTTACTTAATAAAATTAAAATAGAATAGGCTAAGAGCGGAAACAGTCCCGTAAAACTAAACTAAACTAACTGCTAGATTGCAAATATTAATATCCATCATTGTCCTCATTATATCACCTCATTCATTGTTTAATGCCATCACTGACTATTATTACGAAGTACTACCAACTAAATCACTATAATTATAATAAAACGTAATATTAAAATTCAATAAACGAATAATTAAATATTTCACACGTATAAATACTAATTGGAAATAAAGATTATTTGTGAATGCTACGTTTTGTATGAGTAATAAACTAATAATTATAGGGAAATGTGGTAAATGTTATGCAAAAATGTATCTAAAGTAAGTTTTAATTCATTAAATCAGCTGCGCTCAGAAACGTTCCTAAGTAAAACTTTAGTTACCTACGTAATGATTTGTCACAGTTCAATTTTATGAATATGTAAAGTACCTCTAATCAAACCGTTTATTATTCTTTTTGTAGACCTTCAGATTCTGTTTTTATAGATTCGTCATGTCTGTCTGTCTGCCGTATGTCATTTTATTTATTTTCATGTGTCGACAATAAAAGTTCAGTCCTACAATAGAGTTCTATATAAAATTGCAATTATTTTTAGTTTTACGTTTTATTATAATTATGTTTCTTTTTATTTATGATATAAGGACTTAAAACATTCTAATAATAGCAATTTTTACAGAGATCTGCACTTTTGTTACCTGATTGTATACAAACATACATTTCTATCCGTTCTTCTTTTATATTGCCTTTCCTGTTGCGTTGCAGTAAGTTGCAGCAACATTCAGTTGGGCTGTAGATTTATTATAAAATATTTAAGAAAGAAAGAAGAAACTAATCAAATAAATTGATTGAAGCAGACCGAAATATCCGCAATGCCAAATTGAATTGAAAATATACAGGGTTATTGGAAATTAACTAACACGGCGTTAAGGGCTTCTTCTGTGCACCTAAACAAACAACTTTTGTTCTACGACTTTTGGAAATTCGAAAAAAAAAAATGAAAATTTTGAGGTTATGTAAATTCGAAAAACAGCTGATTTTTTAAAACAAAGGTCATTCACACCAAGTACAGTAGATGAAATGAAATTAAAAAATAAGTAAAATTTTAAGGTTACTGTCCTCTCCGTGTAAGGAACAGCTGATTTTCAGGTAAACCTAACCTCAAAATTTTCAAAAAAATGTTCAAATTTCCAAAAGTCGTAGAACAAAAGTTGTTTGTTAAGGTGCACTGAAGAAGCCCTTAACGCCGCCCGTGCTAATTAATTTCCAATAACCCTGTAGAATTCATCTTTTCCATACTTTTAAAATTTAATCTAAGTACTTACTTAAAAATATAAAATTCGAAGTCATGATTGACTAAACAAATGGAAATAGGTACATATAGTTTTTATGATGCAGGAATTCGCGGAGAAAGGATTTTGAAAAATTAACCCCTACGTGAACAAAGTCGCTGATAGAGGCTAGTCTTATGAATAACATAAAAACTAAATGTAAACCAATTTCATGATTTGGTGGTAGTTCCTCATACTTTTCTTGAGTTTTTGGATAATCTTTTAAATTACCGTGGGTAGGTACTAACATTATTTATTAGGTTTATAGTACCTACTATTAATAAACGGAAAGTTTTAGAAAATATGTTTTTTATCAAGATTTTTTTTAATTTCTTCAATTTAATTTCAATTTTTGTCATTGTTGCCATGTTTGTTATATTTTTTTCATTTTGGCTTGCGAATTAGCCACTAATAGCCAGTACCAATTATTGATCTTTGTATCAATCACCTTATTTCTTTTTTTTTTTTTTGCTAAAACCAGTCTTTCTTTTTAACGAAACTCCAACATGGTATTTTTTCGTCAACGAGAATATGAGGTAAGTATCACTTGAGTTATGTGTTCACTACACATTACATAATATATCACAGAAAATACCAGTAAAACAAAAATACGCGACGAATTTAGAACCTCTTCTTCATTTGAAGTCCATTAAAGTCCCTCATTTGGCCGCAAAATCACCAGTAGGTAATAATTTAGTTTTGTTCGTATTTTTTAAATGAATATAAACTTATTTCTAATACCTATAAACTTATATGAGACCGACCTCTTTTATAATCAACCAGTAAACTAACACCGTATTCTGCATCAGCGTTTTAAGGACTTATTCGAAAACTGCACGTACAGCAAAATATGACTCTTCAGAGTTGCGCGAGCGCATTTTATAGGTAGTACCAATGTGATTTTCTAAAATGAACTTTGGATCGTAGGAATAGAGTTTGAATTCGTTTACTTATGGTTCTTTGTATTTGCAGCTTGGCACACGCGTGCACCTTGCGCATAAAATATATGTTTATAGTGCAAGTTTTTATCCTGTCATGTTACAATACTAGTTCTTCGCTTTGAAAATCGATTGTATGTATAGTTTTTTATAACGTTTTTTCAGTACAAAGCAAATTACTAAAAAATTTAGCGGCGTATTTTTTAAATATTATGCATATAGGATCTTATGTCAATTTTGAAATTGTAATTCTAAATAAGTAAAAAAAATATCTGTGAGAGGTCACGATTCATGAGATTATTATACAGTCTGATAACAGACAGACAGACGGACTGTCGCCCAGTGGAGTCTTAGTAATTGGGTCCCGTTTTTATTACCTTTTGACTACGGAAACTAAAAATAAAGACTTTTTTGACGTGAAAACGTCTTTTATTTAGGTCGATCGATAGATTAGACTTGCAGAAAATCAAATGTAACGAATGTAATGTGTAAGGGATGTGACGTCACATATCGTTTCACGTGCTCCACTGCGACTGCGCCCTGGTACATCCTACCTTGAAATTTTTTTAAGTTTGAGAAATTCATTATGAAATAAGAATATTAAAAGGAATATAATAATATAATACATACTCGTACAAAAATATTATTTTGGATGGAAATTTGGAAAACAGAAAACGCCCTAATATTAGGAACAAAACAAAAGCGCGTAGCGTTTAAAATCTGCCGCTTTCCTGACATTCTACCCGTACCGTTTGTTGATGGCAACGTTATCGATCGCAGCATTTTCCATTGCTGCTGTGCGACCATCGATGTATGATATCACTAAACTTTACCGGCCATGTATTGTAAAAGACACTGTCGCTTTTCTTTTGATATCTCGCTAAAATTCTACAGCTAAACAGGGTAAGGGCGTAGCCAGAAGGTAAGCAAGTGGCGCACTCTCGTGAGAGATGAACGAACAGATAAATCAAGACCGCGTTTATTGCGGAGATATCGCCGCAGGTGTAGTTCCATCGTCAGCTAACACTTACAGCGATGTATGGATAGCAGTTGAGAAGGCGCAATGTATGCGGATCGCGAGCATGCGCCCGAGGTGTTGCGTGTCGAGCGAGCGTCGTCGGTCACGTGGTGCGCGGTGCAGGGTCGCAGCTAGTGCGGCCTCCGGCCCTCTTTGCCGCAACGCAAATCGTTGAAATCAAAACTTTCACGCTACGAGATCGCTACGAAGTTTTACTGCTACAAACTTCCTGCTACGCCGGTCGTAGCGCGCCGCACTCAAAACTTTGTTCAAAAGCTTTTTTATTTGTCACTTTCTGTTTGATATCAGCTAACTAAAACAACTCAACAAGCAATGATACTAATACCTCTATATTTGATGCATGTTCAATACCTTATACCTATTTAGCTATTCTGACTATGGAGACGACGTTATAGAACATATCTTGAGAAAAACAATGAATTATACTCAAAGTCAATCGTTCGTCTCTGTATAGTTAATCATCATCACTACATAGTATAAAATAAAGTCACTTTTCGCCCTCCCTATGTCCCTATGTATGCTTAGATCTTTAGATAGAATAATTAAAAAGGAAGGTTTTTAGATATAATACATGCATAATACAGCCGTGCGAAGCCGGGGCGGGTCGCTAGTATAATATATAGACAGGTAAGTATACTACTCAACTGAGAGATCATGAAAATCTTCAGTTAGCTTAATGTAGGTGTCGTAACGTGCTTTAATTAAAATGAAGTGTTAAGAGAAATAGTTGATCAAGGCAGTTGGAAAATACTGGTATTTCCACGTAGCCGTAGGAGTATCAGAGCTGGGTTTATGTGGGTACTGGGTAGATCGTCGTCGCCGTTCGGTTGGTTCGCAGGTGGGGCCGAGTGGAGCCGAATGGAGCCGAGCGCGGGCGAGTGAGCGGCCGCCCGTTCAGTCTGCGCCTGGCCTTCACTACGCCCGCTTGCATGGACGACCGAGCGCTTACAGTGACACATTTTGACAGTTGTTATCGTGATCGTGTTATGTTTTCATATCGGAACTATTATGCTTCATCCCCATGAAAATGTGGAGTGATTTTCAGGTAAGCAATAGTTTTATAACTTTTACTTTGTTCGGATATTACTTAGATACGATTTCACCACTATTTGTTGTGTCGAATTCAACTTGTGTTCTGATTCAGTTTTGTCTTATTTAAGTTTATAATTTATATTTGTTTTCTATTGGGGATCAGTTCAGTTTATATCTAAATTTTATTTTGTCGAATCGGTGTTTTGGTAGATTTTTTGATATCTTCAATTTTCATTTTGGTACTTATTAAAGTGATTATAGGATTTAGCTAAGGGTAGATTTATATGTATTTTAAACGTTTCTTGAAAAGTAGGTAGTTTGGTAACTAAGAAAAAATATTTTTAGAAATAAGTTTTCGAGTAGTATAGTGTAGCCAAGTTTCTATTAGAAGGATATTATGGGGAGAGAAAGATATATGAGTTGGGTTTTGTATTGTTCTATAGATAATTAGATATATTTCAAAGTTTAATGTAACTTAGTATGTTAGTTAGTCAGTTGAATAATTTAACAGTTTGATATTATGTATCTTGGTAGCTTGTTGGAATTTCTATAATTAAGCAACACAGCATTATTGTCTTCATGACGTTACTGCCATTCGGTACATTTTAAGCTGCTCAATCGACTTGAAACTCCTGAAAAATATTACTAAACAAGGCAATCGCGCGCCTTTTTGAATGTGACAGCTTAGCGCGTTTCCGGCGAGCTGTCAAATGCCATGTGATAGATAGAAGGGCGCATTCAGTGGAGTTTTAAATCAAAGCGCGTTATTCGAGTCGAATCTCGATAAGTGCGCGGCTCTCGGCAGCAGGCACCGAGCGAGCGGGTCGGTCGCAAGCGGACGCTCGAGGCAACCGAGAACTCGTCATAGAAATACGTAGCTGCAACTGTCTCTGTCTATCTCGTGGCATCCGTCCCGCTCTAGCATCGGGTGTTTTTGTGTCGAAGCGGGTTTTTTTGTCGGCGGTGCGAGGTTGGCGGCGCTCGACGCTCGCTCGACTCCACTGACTCCACATTAATTATCGCCGAGTTGGCTCGCCATCGCCAGCCGGCACGAACGCACTTTACTTTCTACACCGTTTCGTTATAATATTACTCAAAAACTTTTTCGATTCATTCGTTTTAAGAATTTGCTAACGAAACGTTAGATCGAAGTTTTTCATTTAGCTACAATCGCAGAAAGTATTTCAAATAAGTATTTCCTATTTCTATAACAGAAAGTTTAATCAAAACTCATTATCCATTATCATTAGTAAAGTCTGACATAATAATTATTTGGAATACAATTTCAAAATGTCTTTTCCCGAATTGCGTATAAAACTTTTGAAAATAATTTGCAAAGAGTTAGCGAAGTTGTCGTCGGTCGTTGAGATCGTCGAGCCGAAGAGTGTGGGTGATGAGGAGCCGATGGTTGCCATAGCGACGGCTGGGGCGCCCCGCCCAGCAAGCGCTCCTCCTACTCGCTACTCTACTTATTAAAATTTACTTCTCCACTGGCTGCCGAGTAGAACGCTAGTCTATGCTTCGATAATAACACCGTCCTATTAAAATGATTGTCTCTCTAAATATGAAGCACATCATATCACCTTATCACTACATAGTATAAAACAAAGTCGCTTTCTCTGTCCCTATATCCCTATGTATGCTTAAATCTTTAAAACTACGCAACGGATTTTGATGCGGTTTTGAATAGATAGAGTGATTAAAGAGGAAGGTTTTTAGATATAATACATGCATAATATAGCCGGGCGAAGCCGGGGCGGGTCGCTAGTTCTTTATAAAAATCTTATCTATTCGTTTATTAGGTTCCTTATACAAAGCCTTTATAACTAATTAAATAAGATTTTTAAGCCGATTACTACTTCTGAGAAATACTCGAAAACATAAATAACAAGTCTTACCTTCTTTCATATGCTTTTAAAGTTAGGCGTTTCTATTTGACGTCGTAGAAACACCTGAAAAGAAGTATATAAGAACTAAGCACAGTTCATTAAACTCGTAGTAGTCGTAGCTGGTGTGTCTTTATTAAACTTCTAGTTACTACCACTTCTGATAACTACTCGAAAACATAAGTAATTAAGTCATTAATTATTTCATATGCTTTTAAAGTAAAGCATCTAAGAACTAAGCACAGTTCATTAAACTGCTCGTAGCTGATTAGTTTTCGTTCAACAAGTATGTACTTAAAATCAGGAAATATTCGTAGCGAATTTGAATTGTAGCGTAGCGCGTAGGGTCAATATGCTACGAAAATTAATTGCCTACGCGACCTAGGAAGACATCAACGCGTGCATTTTTTAAAGCTCGTAGCAGCACAAACAAAAAAATGCATTGTATAAAAAAAAATTGTTTGTACTTACAAAATTTCCTTTCCTTCCGTACTCAAATATTAAAAACGGGACCCTTTTACAAAGACTCCACTGTCCGTTCTGTCTGTCTGTCACCAGGCTGTATCTCATGAACCGTGATAGCTAGACCGTTGAAATTTTCACAGATGATAAATATCTGTAAGTACTAAAAATACAATATAATGGTTTGAAACCCTTCGTATGTTATTCACCTGCTTGCCAAATAAATGGATGTATGCAAATTAAAACTGCTGTAGAATAAATAAGGGAGGGTAGGTGTAAGAATGTTCCATACTTGTTGCAGTCATATGCATTCGGTAAGAGAAGTTCACAAACTACGCTTATCAGACCATATTCATATAATCCGTTGACTCGTTCCTTCATTTTGCATATTGTCTGTCGTTTCCTAGAACTTTGGTAAGCGAAAACCTTTTCAACGAAAATTTTACTTTACCGTCGGCAAAACGAATGCTAATTACAAACTCATCAAACTAACAGTTCTCTAACAAATCCAACGATGACAAAAGAGAAGTCATAATAATTTGTCAACAAATAACTTTTCCAAGTAAAGCATCTTTTTAGGCAACTTATGACTGCGAATAATGATATTTTATCGTGTTATTAACCTTCATGGCGAGTGAATGATCGAACAATTTATTAAACGGTTCATTAAAACAGATTATAAAGCCGTAGTCACCGTGAGTAGGCAGTTTCTGACAGCGTGAGCTAAGCACTATTTAAGTCTTGTCTATGTGTTACAAGGTTAAAGCTTTTTTAAACTTTATCTTTATCCTGTGAAATATCCACTATAGTTATAAACTATAGCAGTTGTTTCACAGTCTCACAATCGTAATCGATAATTAAAATTTAACAACCTTGAATAATGACGGGTATGAATGAACGAAATATTTACTTTCTTCAGTTATTTTTGCATCATAATTAAACATTTAATACGTGTATTTGCGTAAACAAGTAGGTATATTATGTATGAAATTCTGTAGATAAAGAACTTGCTATCAGAGTTCGTTGTGAGTCAGAGCGAGCGTCCAAATCACGTAATGAACATCTTTATTACACATTTACCTTTAAATTCACGGTCGCGATGTAAACAATCGACCACGTGGAGTAAAAGTAATAGTAAATTCATAAACGAATTAGCCATAGCACTACGTCACCAGTGAAGACACGCATAATAATCGCTTATGCAAACGAGACTAATTATGTAAAGCAATATGAACAGAGCCGACGTGTTTTGACATACACTAACGACCAATTATATGGCTATTGTGTGACTCAGTGAACTTGAAAGACATTACAATAATATAGGGCATCGACACTCGAACCACACTCGAACGCTATTCAATGACGCGCGTGGTAACAACACCTGTTTAGATATACTATTGAAACAATGTCAGGTGCACCGAATTCAATAAACACGCGATATTTTTTTATAGGCTTTTACACACGTTACGATTTGGTCGTCCCGACCAAATTGACACAACCAAATTGGGTATCGATACACACGCTACGATTTGGTCGGATACTATTCAGAGAGTACATTGATACACATCGTGGTCATTAAGTAGTTTCTGGGGTTCCATTCCTCAGGGGGAAAAACGGGACCCTATTACTAAGACTTCACTGTCAGTTCATCAGTCCGTCCGTCTATCAGTTCCATCCGTCCGTAAATCCGTCCGTCCGTCTGTCTGTCTGCCTTTCTGTCCGTCTGTCATCCGGTTGTATCTCATGAATCGTGATGGATAGAGAGTTAAAATTTTCACAGATTATGTATTTCATTAGTGTCGCTTTACAACATGATACGGAACCCTTCGTGCGGGAGTTCGACTCACACTTGTTTGTTTCGAACACGAAGTTGGGTCCGATGCGTACACACGTCCCAATTTGGTCGGATACAACCAAATTGGGTGGGCGTATCCAATTTGATCAATTAATAATAATTAAGTGTGCCCGACCACGATACACACGTCCCAATTTGGTTGTACACCCGACCAAATTGTATGTCGGACCCGACCAAATTGGGACGTGTGTAAAAGCCTTAACATTTGTGTCGATCGTGCCGTCCGTAACGTTTCTAGTATTGTTATGCCATAAGATCATCTCGTATTTATATAGTTGTAATTTTTTTGTACAGACAAATTGTGTAATTGACAATGAAATCTCCATTCATCAGTTTTTGTATCAGTTTTTTCTGACAAATCTTTCAATTTTTTTAGGTACGTACTTTGAGATCATTTGTAAAAAAATAGGTTTTGTTATTTGTAATATGTTCTCGCAAGTGTTCTAATATTTTAACGCCTACACTGAATTTTCTTGTTTGTAAATCGGGAACGTTGGAGTATAATAAACTTCGGAAATAGAGGAGTGTATCTCGATTTGCACTAAATATATTCCCCATGGCCTCAATGTCGTTCCGCGACCCAATTACGTGCGGCAATAAAACAATATTGTGTGTCATTGAACCCTCGAGTTTGGTGTACGGATGCCTACCTAGGTATGGTATGTAAACAGTGCATCTGGGGGCGACCAACTCACCCGACGAGACATTCCGACGCCAATAAATTATGTTAATCGACAATCATTGTAGCTGTAATACAACAATGATAAATATTTTTATTATACGTAATTTTTTTGAGGGTCAGGTTCACGGGCGAAATTTGATATTCAAAACGTTTTGAGTTCAGGAATTTAAAAAAATGCGTTCTCAAACAACAGAAGGCTTCTTTATGTTTATTTAAAGGAAAACAAATAGCATTTAGTTATGCAATTTATGAAGAAAACATATGAGTACACTAACGTAACAGTTTTCACTAATAGAACATACGTTGTATATTTTATTGTTGCTCTTTTAGACAATAAAATAGAGAAATATATGTACTATTATTACAAATACAAAATGTGGATTTTCAACATGTTATAAAGTATATATGAACTATAAATAAATAACTACTTGCGAGCTTATAAAAGAATTTGTGTAGGACGAGATTGATAGGTATCATAAAATAACATTTTCTTCCTTCAAGTGGCAATGTTTGTAAATAACGTTTTACTACGATCGACAAGTAGCGTAAAATCTTGTTTGTAATAATTATGATAATAGCCTTATTAAATACAACTACAAATCTATTCGGTAGCTGTAGGTAGGTAATCATTAATCACTTATGAATGAATAAATGTTATTATTACACGCGGCAACTATTCAATGATATCAGAATGTTGTAAACGTCATTTTATAATCATAAGCTCATAAATAAACATGGTGACGTACATATCACGATCACGGGTGATCAGTCGGAAGTGTAGGATGGTGCGCCCCGGCGCGGCGTGTGCGCAGACGGTATGTAAACGCGGATAATTATGTAACAAATAACGATTTGACATTCAACAACGACACATTTAGCGCGGACATTAAGTGGATCAATGAACTTGTGCCGTTTGTTGTATACAAGTTGTTATGCAATGATCGGTGTTTGAGTGAGATTAATGCGCGCGGATTATGGCACGCGATAGGTACATTTCAATTTACGTTCTATTTCATTCATGACTCGAGATAATGACGACGTAAACTTGTTCCGGCTGTTTGTTTTATTCTACTTGCCTTCCCGCACTTAACAATACTCGATCGATGGCAGAACAAACATTCGTGTAAGTCTGCGTGCAATAAACTCCAACACGCATTTATGCCTTTTCTAAAACCGCAACTCGGTGTCAAGTGCATCTTCAAGGCTACGTTCATTATCACTATAGGCCTGTTTGAATACAAAGAGTTGATCTATATCTAGCACCGCGTATTATGCTGGGTTCACTTTCATAGAAAGTTAGTGTTTATCTAAACTGTAAATGCATGTATGCATATAGGTTAAGGAGGATAGATCTTACTATAAGTTGCAAGTTTGAGTACAAGACGGAGGGGTGAAGGGTGCACGTCTTAACCCATTGACGGTTGAAGCAGCCCGCGACACTTTCACTGCTCCGTTATTGCAGTTACTACGCGCCTACTGTGCACTGGGGTAGCGGCCCGACCACCCCATTGCATTCACCCCTCAGCCACCCCGCGTAGGGCACTTACACGGGGGACCGCCGCTTTTGAAAATTTAGTGTAGATTCCAGCTACATATCATCTATTTGTTCGTTTTGCAAAAGGCATCCCTTTACTGAATTTTAATTTAAGTTGATAAAACGTAACAACACTAAGCTGGTTATTTCTACCTATAGTAGTGATAGGTTTCCAAATAGTATCCGTCGTGTAAGCCGGCAGGGCACGGACAGTTGACTGATTGAAATGGGGCAATGTCAACTGTTAGCTCTAGGGCTCGCTATTATTTGCGTATAGAGACGTGTACGCGAGTGTGGGAGACGCAGCTCGCGGGAAACCCGCCCGAGTGAGTGACAATGCTCGTAACTCGTGACTGAAGTTTGTAAACACCGACGTCCTTGCTCCCGGACTATATATACGTTAATGTTGCACCGCATAGTTCGCAACCGACCGCTTGTCACGCATAATCAACCTCCGCATATAGCGATATCGAATTTCTCGCTTCTATCAATCATGAATGAAAACGATAATGCATTCCCGATTGACCGTGACAATCGATTCGTTCCATATCTGAGATTTAAACGCAGGTGGATAATTAATAGCGTACAATAACAACAAACTGTTATGTCATGCGTAATTATCGTAAGATCTACGACGCGTGTGTAGACGGTCGTTGTTACTATGTTAGATGGTATTATTATGTTATTTCTGTTATTATAATAGTGAGATTAGTTAGTATAGTGGTATGGAGGTGTGTGTATGAGCCGGGCAGGCGGCGGCGACGGCGCGTCGCACTGTGGTGGCGCGCGCCGGGATATCGGCAGCCGTTGATTGATGGCCGATAGATAGTCGCGACTCGACATTGAACCCGTCCCGTCAGCCGACACCCGGTGCACCGACATCGTTCTGTAAATATATCTATTGCGGACTTCCGGCGGTGACGTCGAGCCTGTGACGTTCGCCCGCCTTCCCTCGGTCTCGCTGACGTAACACATTTATTATTCTCTCCGTTTACACTATAAAACTCAATTTACATTGTTATTGTTTAGCGGGGTCGACGTCTTATCTCTTTATTGCTTTACGGCTCGTTTATGCTAATGGCTCACCTGTCTCTGGAGACATCGGAATGATCGCTATCACCGAGTATATCACGAGTATGTAACAATTGCGAATCAATTAGTGTGCGATCGTAATGATGTCCGAGCGAGCATGGAAATCGAAACCTATCGAAAGACGCGTGTGTCGAACTAGAGTCTAATGAAGTCACAGTGGAATGTTATTTACCATTAGTAAAGTAGGTATTTGGTATAGAATTGATAATGTTTGTTGTCTGTTAACCGTCGCGCTCCCGGGACTAATCTTCTAAGTGCGTAGCGTCGGGGTAACGTTGCTCGCCCTGCCACTGCCTTTACCGGGGAGGGTTCATTAAAAATTCATTCTTATTTCGTAGCTCGCACCGTAATCAGCCGCAAGGGGGGTGGGCTGCTACGTACTACGGTTTCTACTGATTTATTACCTACACTTGTGAAGGTACCTATATCCAGTTATAAATTATTCTCTCTTAAAACACTTCGATTATTATTTCGGAAACTAGAACCTAGTCCACATACATCACCGCTATAAAATTATGGATTTTCATAGAAACATCCCATCTTATTAAATAAACGACAGCTAAGGACACCTAAGTAATTATCATACAGTGTCATTTACCTCTGTCATGTTATCTTTTTTCATAAATAGTACGATATAAATACTAAGTTTTTCTTTTCTATAAATGGATAATTACAGTAATGTAGATGAGAGTGTGTGTCTCGACATATTTCCCACCCTGTGGAGGCGGGATGCCACCCCCAACCCACCCCATACCTCGCTTCTAACATAGCCACTACCAGGGTATTATTTCACTAAATACCTACTCGAACCGAACTCGAATCAAAACTTTAAAAAAAATTGTTAAGATAAATGAAGATGACTGGTAAAATAGTAGTTTTCTTTGAGAAATAACGATATATTTCAGAATTTAGTAAAAAAAATACCTTGTTGATTTCTTCTACGGTAATACTCATAAATACTTTAAACTTTGTTCATACGTGAATTTAGAATGCTTATTAAATGATTTTTTAATTCCTGTATGAACAAAGAGTTATAAATTTGTGCTATACATACGTCTATCTGTGTTCGTGGTCTTAGAGCTCTCTCAAACGGATGAACCGAATTGAATTCGGTTTATTTTATCTGAAAACTGAGTTTTTATGAAAATCAGTTCAACCGTTTTAAAAAATGTAAATTTTTAAAGAAGGTGTTTTAAAAATTTAATTTGATATATTAATACAGAGCTTAGTAAATAAACTTATTTCTTATTTGATGTAGATTACGAATATGTATGAATAAAAAGAAAATCATAGTAATGATTAATCGTTATAGCTACAGTCTTTAAATTTACAGATTGTCACAAATATCTTTTAAATTATAAAATTTTACCACCTGAAGCCACATTGTACGCAAATTCTTTGTGTTACCGACTATGGTATTGCATATTAGACATACTTAAAGTTTTTGTTTCACTGTCATCTTCCTACCTTCGCTCGTTTCCATCGGAGGCCCTCGTTTATTTGGGGGTATTTGAGTCTTGAGCATATAGGTATCTTCTAGGAAAATGTGCTACGTCTTAGACCGGATTTTCACTTACCATTGGCATCGTGAGATAGTGGTCAAACGCTCACTGACCTATTTGTTTTTAAAAGAGTAACCGTAGCCACATAATATATAAAGTATAAGCCGTAGCGTAATTTTATCTATCTAAAACATGAAATTCGAGTAGGTAGATAAGTTGGTTCGAGTTGTGTTCACGTAGTAGGGATAATGTGGAGGGTTCGCCCCCGTTCGCAATGCTTCCCCCTCATCCTAATCTCCTTTAGCCCTCCCGGCGAACTCGAGTCTGTGACGTCACCACTTATAGGATTTTTTGGTAATGAAAAAAGTGAAAAAGTTTTTACATTTATATTTATTGCATTTTCTTTTAATGTTTGTGTGTTACAAGGTCACTGCATTTATAATGTAGCATACCAGTTAATGTAGAAGTATTTATATTTAATGGTATGTTATGAATATAAATCATGTTTTTATTAATGAATGGGCTCATCGGAACTAAAAATATCATGTCATTCGGAACTTGTCTGAGCATCTGAACTTTAATTGATACGATGGTTATTATCGTATATTTAAAAACAAGACAACATTTTTATAAATATCGTAAACCGGTTGTATAAATAAGATGCGTGAAGTGGTTGTTGCACGCATCAATCAGAAATCAGCTGATCGGCACGGTCGTTTTCCTTTTCATCTGACAGTTTATTTAATTAACGGTGAGCTGCGGGTGGCGGACTTCGTGATCGCACTCCATCGCACTTGCCGTTAAACTAAACACTTACTTACTACATTATCGTTCTCGTGATCGGATTATGAATGAGCCACGTTTGATCTCACTTTAATTTAGTTCCGAGTATAAGTCGACGCCGGCACGTGTCCTCGGTAAATATTATTATTTGTTTATTTCTCGCATCTCACTCAATGATGATTATTCATTTATATTTGTTTTCATGCTGTTTATTATTCATTTTGGCTATCGTGCAGGCATGAGTCGAGTTATGTCATTTACCGCTAACAATAGTGATTTTCGCTCGTAACTCGTAACCAATCGTCAATGACTACTGCAATGGACCGCAATAAAGAATCGTGTTTGTGGCTCACCGACCGGTCCTTTGTTCGTTTATCCACGCGTTCCTACCTAAACAGGTGCTACCTTTTATGGGGCATTATTCCGCTGCCGCTGTCAACAGGGATCACTCAAAAGATCATAAATACACGAGTCGACCTTACAAGTGACACCAGCCCGCATTTAATAACGAAGCGCGCCCGTATGTGGAGTCAATTATCAGAAGACCGGGGTACGGTCGAAATCCCTGATTTCGTAGCGCGTTTCATGTATTTTAGTGGTAACGTACACACGTTATTCGAAGCTCGAATAGTTTTTCTAAAGCTTGTACGTGTTGTGTAAGAGAACGTGTTCTTCGAGGCCTCATCGTATCGATGCGATGGTCGCGCTCGGTGCTGTACCTATTTCTCATTGGGTACTGAGAGTGTTGCAAGAGCCGTCACCAGCGCGGGCGGGCGTGGTGGCAGTATGTAGCAAGACGGTGAGTATCGAGCACAGAGAGCGGGACGTTGTTGGCCGTTGTTGCTTAGTTCGTTCGTACCACCAACACGCGTATGTGCTGCCTGCGCGTGTGTGAGTGACGTCAACGCGCCACTTTCTCCATACTTTCGTCGCTGCTGGTGCGCTAAAAAACTGAGCTCGACTAGTAGACGACGACCATTAAAATATACGATGCGACGCGACGTCGCATGTCGTGTGAAATGATACGGAATTATTATTTTCTATAGTCGAGCACGATGTGCATGCTGCTTGTGTCCAGTGACGCCCGACTCTCCCTAGCGTACCTCGCGCGTAACCGTTTCGATTCGAAGCCGTTTTCACGAACACGTCGTATATACCAATATATATTCTAACTATAGCTCGTGTTCTAGCTAGTGAATTGTTAACTAGCTGTAGCGGTGCGCAGACGCTAATCTGTCCTGCAAATACACAGCGTCAACTCAGAGCTCACGCCCGACCCGGAGGCGATATAGCTCGTAGAATGATTCCATTTCGGTCACAATAAATTAGCGCTTTATTTCGCGTTGAAACGCCGAACAAGTAAAATCCATTCGTAGCCATCTCGCGGCTGTCTAATTAAGCTCTGTCATACAGTCTTCGAAGGTTCTATTACGAGCCGTCTCCAAACTTGGAGCAGACTATAACGCATTTGGTATTCAATCAGAAACTTTTGCCAAAGGAGAGAGGGTTTTATGTGGGTGTAGTAAGGTCGATAGCGCGAGGGTGGAATGAAATTCAGTTCGGTGTGACAATTACGGCTATGCGGCCCGCCCCGCGCCGCCGCAATCGATAGGCCTACGGGGTGCGAGCCCGGGCAGCGGGGGTGAGGCTGCGGCGGGCGCGGCCGGGGTTGGTCATTACTTATGCAAAACAGCATCGGCTTCGATGAGACCATGCCGCACCACGCAGCCAGCACGCACCACAACCATCATCGCGAAGAACATTATGACACTGGCTCTTAGAACCCTAATCACAATAATCGTTGACCTTAATTAACAAATTTTTGTCTAGCTTAAATGTTAAAAGTCTAGAAATCTTTTACATTTTGCTTTCACTAATAAAATCACTAGTCCTTGAAATGCTGTAATCTGCGAGCCCGGAGTAGGCATACCATTGTGCCGTAGTAACATCGGTGAGGTCTTTGTGCGATCCCTTTGCTTGCTGCTCTATAGAAGGGTCGCTCTCGAGTTTGTATTCAAGTAATGTGACAATGTTGCTTCATTTGCTAAATGAAAAGCATTTGGGTTAGGAAAGCAACCTTTTTAATATGCATTAATGTTTTCAAGTGATTTTAGGTAGTTATTGATATTCCCAAAATTTGTAGATATTTGTAGAGATAAAGGTGCGACTGACTTATATTAAAATTCGTATACATAGGTATTATACTTGTTGATTTATTTCTATGTGGTATTATAATGTACCTAAGTATACAATTTCAGTGTTATCTTAAGTGATGATGTCGTCTTAAGCTGAGCTCATGAAAAGCCTCATCGTCCTTACTCCCGCGATAAAGTTTGAGCGCGAAAACTCATTCCCGCGCTTTATAACCTGCGAGTTTCCATCGCGAGGAGGGGTTTATGTAAGTAACTCCCTTCCCCGCAACCTTCGGCGTGACTTTTACATAATGTAATAGGGAGCTAGTATTCAAGTTTCAACATTTCAGAGCGCGAACTGTTCAGTGCGTAGGTATATATGGATGCCGGACTGCCAAACACATGGTAGCGGGTTTGATTCCCGCCTCAGGCAAGTATTTATGCTTAGATATTATGTCTGTGGTCTGGTTGTTTCTATGTATTATAAGTATATATTTACAAAAACAGTATTGAACTATATATCCTTTGTCTAGCACACACAACACAAGTCTAGTTACTTAGCTTGGGGCTAGATGGCGATGTGTGGAATTTCCTACAATATTTATATACCAACAACACTTCGTTCGATATAATTAAATATTAATTTAAATAAATCGATTTACATCTTACAAAATTTCGGAATACAGTATTTATACAAGTCTTTTGTTTCGGATATTAGGGATTGCTTCAAAGCAAAACACAAACGTATATTTTCAGTTCTTAATTAAATTCCACAGTTCTTAATGAAAGGGGTAAAGCACAGTAGTAAGTCATAATATTACAACACGGTTTAATGGAATTCCTAAATTAGCTTTCGAGTGTAAATAAAACAATATTAAATACTTGATGGGCAGTATCACGTACTTTGATGCGAGCAAGTGTTAATATCGCGTCTTATCAACGTTATCAACCTTCAAGGTGACGAATCGCTTGATGTAATGTAGTCGATTGCACATGGTTACAGATAGAAAAAAATTACCTTTCGCTTCTTTATCATTTCACAACTTTATGAAAAACATCGAATTCGAAGCTTGATTTTCAGTTTAATTTTGAAACTTTTGACCTAAGGTTTTTTCTATAGAAATTACACGGTACCTGAATACTTTTGTGTTAAAATCACACTAAAAATCTATTCTTAATATTATAAAACAGAAGAGTTTGTTTGTTTGCTTGAACCTCTGAGTTTGAACGCGCTAATCTCAGGAACTACTGGTTCGAATTTAAAACTTATTTTTGTGTTGGATAGTCAATTTATCGAGGAAGGCTATTGCTACTTTTCATTTTGATACACGGGAAACCACGGGGCGTAGCTAGTAATCAAATAAACAGCTACTGCAATACACGAAACAGTATCAATCAAGTAAACCGTGTGGTTGTTTATTTGAATAGAATGCGAAAGTCTCGATCGTATAAACTTTTCACGTGTTGAGCTATTCTCGTGCAATTATGTGCCGTATGTCAGCGAGGCCACGTGCTCGTTTGACGTTAACAAAGTTTCCCGATGCGGAGAAAACTTTGTGACATGTGAGTGGAAGATACTTACAATATGTGTTGAACCCCTCTCGCCGCAACCCGTGCCCCGGCGTCGCCGGCTCGAGCGACGTCGTGACTCAGCGGCGCCCTCGCGCGACGTCGCCCCGTCTGCCTCCATGGAAAATTTATACCCACCCTCTTCACAAGATCATTACAATTCAACCACCCCGAATCCAACCCTACCACGCCAGCCTTAGAGCACGTTTCGCTTTGATCAGCTCCGACAAGACAAAGGAGATCACCAATTTTGCCGAAAACAAACTCTAACTCTAGGGGGATATAGTTCGTAATTTATGTGACGATACGGCTCACGTGCTTCGAAAACGCAGCAGTGACGTCATAAGCTCGTGGGTGGTGAGAGGGCGGTTCATCAACGTGTACAAAACGAATTACTTGCTTAGCAATTCATCGAAATGATAGAGAATACCACATCATACCTACTTGATGATCAAATTAAAATAAAAGTTTTTTTGTTAACTTTTTTTTAAATACTATTATATTTTTAGGGGACGACGAAAGATTTTTTTCGTTATGGGCATTATTCTTTAGAAAAAAAAGCCTACTTAAGTAATATGTTGTAGGTAGTTCGGTACTATGTCCTTCTTTAGCTCGGGTAGGTTAGGTACCTACCTAAAACGCAATTTAAAAGACGTAGCAGTGACAAGAGCGCGCTGAGCTCTCCGGTCTCTCCCTTAATTCCCTCGCTGGCACGAGGTGGCGCGTCTAGAGAGCGTGTGCTCTCTCATCTCCTTAATTCGTCCTTCGCCGCAGCCCCCTTAATTCTCCCTTTAGCAATGCCGAGAGGGAGGACGCTCGTTCTCCCGTTAACCCGAGTTCACCCCCCTTATTTATGCTCGGCGCAGGGAGGCGGGTGGTAGGAGGCGGGTGCTCGGGGGGAGGCTATCGACGACGTCCGTACACGGTGCCTCTATGTACTGGTGAATTAAGAGCGAGTCGGCTTTCATTTTGCTAAAGCTTCCACGCTCGTGTGCTCGCCTTTCAAGCTCGGTGCGGCAGTGTGCGCCACCTACACGATGAGTACCACGCCGCTCTCAACTCTAAGACAGGGGGATAAGGTCACAAGCCTCGTGGACGCCCCACCCGCCTTTACCATTTTATAACTTCAGAGGACGAGGAGGCGGCAGAGTTTTTGTGGAAGGACTTTTTGACGTACGTTTTTTATGTTTTTCTCTGTTAGGGTTCGCTAAGATAATCACATCTCACAGAGGGTGGAATTCGGTCTCGCAGAAGATACCTCGAACATTCAGCGAAAAGGTAGAACTGAAAGTAACTGATAGGTATAATGGTACAACGATATTATGATTTTTAGAAAAAAGTACAGGCATCGAAGAAGAAAAAACTATAGAAGACTAACCAGTATGTACACCAAGAACGGGAGAAAGTTGAAACTCAGTTTGAAGCAGGATCTGTCAAAACTATTTTGTCAAGTTTCTGAGCAGATGGAGGCAAGTGGGTGGCTAAGTCTACGCATAACGTCTTGGAGAAAGTGAAATTTAGTACAAGTTTGGAGAAATACAACTGTGCTCGTGCCTCCCTCGCCCTCGGAGGATTCGAGGGGTGAGAGTCAGAAAACGCGGCTTTTACAATTAAGTTTGTTCGTTCGCAGGTTTTCTATTCCGTTTTATTAATACTTAGACAAAAACAATATCTAAATAGTTTAAGTCTCGAGCTTTTATATACAGCTTAAAAAGGTATTTAGGTATGAAAAAGAAATTTAAAAACTCTTGTCATTATTTCATCCAAACAATTAGACATTTCTATAGAATTTTTCGTATATTTGTTGGTCATGTTGATGTTGGTCGAGAGTTCTGACTTTGTGCGAGAAGTGCTGGAGGTTGTGTGATGGTTGAACGACCTTTCGGAAGGTGTTGGTTTCAGGTTATTTAGTGCGAAGCGGTCGTTCGGGCGCAGGCGGCGTGGCCGGCGCGGCGTATGGGGTGTTCGGTACGGCACGCGGCAGGTGTGGGGTGCGCAGGCCCCTGGGTCGCCAGGCAACGGCAACTGGGTCACTCCGGGCTTGCCCCTGCCGCCCACCAATTATGTACACGCTCGTTACCGGACACGCGTTTTTCAATCACATCCATATTTAATTGGGCATCACGAAGCTGGAAAATGTGTTTGAACCGCCATGTTTTACGAGAACTCTATTTGGAATGCGCTACATTATATTATCGGTTCTCTCGATTATACCTTCGGTCGGTCAATAAATGATAAATATTATTTTTTATAATAAAATAACTCATTAATCGGCGCGAGTAGGAGAGTGCTTTTCCACAAGTTGGCCATAGTTCACTTCATAATATTTCGTTAAATAATTCCTAATCATTTATTTTCATTTTATTTACAAACTTATCCTTTTTTAAAAGAAAACTAGGAAAAAGATATTGCCATCGATAATGTAGCGAGCGCAGGCCGTAGCCGTAGTGGACTACGGTAGCGACTACAGCGACGACAGACGTCGCGCGCGCGTCGCAGTGACGCGTGTCGCGCGTTGTCGGTAGTTTGCGGGGTTACAGTGCGTAGTCTTGTGGAGTTCCTTGGAAGATAGAGATGTGCCCTAACTTGTTGCATAGAATGCACCGCTGAGGGTACGCGGGTGGTGTCGCGGGGTCAGGGCGGGGGTGCGCGGGGAGGTTCGGCCCGCGGGGGGCGTCTTCATAGTGAATGGGCGCGAGATGTCGTGGCCGGCCGCCACGTGCGCGTATGGAGATGCTTCCATTGATAACCGTGACCTCGCCCTTATCGCTGCCGCCTGTCGATGACGCTCGCACTCGACCCTCCAACGCTTACATTTACATCTGCAAACCTACTTAGTTACCTGGAAAATTGACAGCCTACTGGTCGTGATTTGCTTTTACTTTAAGCGTAATGTTACCGTAAAGCGATGTCCTTATAAAATAGGTTTCGTTCAAATAACTGGATTATCGCAGCAAGCATTTTGAACTGCACAATATCTAAGTTAGTAGGTACTTTAGGTCTATGTCTAGGTCACTCTATGTTTGTCTCCCTTTAGTCATGTATACAGGGTTATTGGTAACTAGGTGGTTCAGGGCTATTTCTTTGCACCTTAACAATCAACTATTGTTTTACGACTTTTAGAAATTCAAAGATTTTGTCAAAAAATATGAAGTAATTTTTACCTGAAAATCAGCTGTTACGTGTACGAAGAGGACAGTGAGATTATATTACTTTGAAGTTTTATCGACTGTTCTAAGTCTAAATGATGTTTATCTAAAAAAACAGCAGATTTTCGAATTAAAAAAACGTCAAAAAATTCCAAAAAAAAGTTTGAATATCCAAAAGTCGTAGAACAAAAGTTGATTAATAAGGTGCACAGAAATAGCCTTCAAGCGCTTACCTACTGATATAACTATGAATAACCCTGTATACTTGTTATAAACTTACCTATCTAAATAAAGCACAGTTTGCTGTTCAATAAAGACTTTCTTTAGATAAAATATTTGCGATTCTATAACATCCAAAGTGTATCATAATAATCAATTCGTAGTATTTCGTAGCCATTTGAAGTCTACGAAAAGACCTAAAATGAGATATGGAACGTAAAACATCATAGAGTAACAAACAATATGCTAGCAAGAGACAGAGTCGAGAGTAAAGTACAGTAAGCAATTCCTTGTACAAATTGTTAGTAACGGGGTCGTTTGTATTCGTAGGCAATTAGCATTTAGTGCGAGGTGGCGCGGGCGGTCGGTCGCATAGCAAGTGCAGCCTTGACATTGGCCGTGTCGTCGCCCTAATGTCGTCGCATCGATTGTCCCATCGAACAAAACCATCTCGAAACGGCACATAATAGTGTCGAAGTAATGAATGAGCTCAAACATTAGCGAGCGGCGCGGGCGCGACGCGGCGGGCGGCGAAGCCGGTGGCGATGGCGCGCGGCTCGCCGTCGAGTCATTACGCGCCCCCATTAATCACTGCAACAATCGGCCGATATCTCGCTATTTACAAACGCGGGAGCACGTGTTCACCGCTCGTACTACGCAGAGTGTATTGACCCATTTAGATAGCTCGACCTTCGCGCGGCCATTGTGAGCGAAAAACATAAAAATAAGTTTTATTGCGGTGTCGTTATGCGTATCGCTGCGGCGCGGCGCGGGCCCGCCCGTCACGCTCGCGCCGCCCAACAGCTGATCGCTACGTGACATTTTTATTTTATTCGCTCTCTTCCGGGGATTCTCCGAGATACGTGCTAGTGACGTCATTATCAGCCCGCGTACGCCGCCCGCGGCATCTGATTTATTATCTTAAACGCGTTCCGTGTAAACTCCACCCCGCCGTGGTACGGTGTAATTTATGTGGAAATACAGTATGCACGAATCGTCTCCCAATGTCAGCGAAGAACGAGCGTATAGATAGAAGTCGCGGACTGCGCCACTACGAACTGTGAGCTTCACTCGTACTCTATTGCCGCATTGCTGATCTATTTACTAGCGAAACTCCTACACAATTTTCACATCACTTCAGTTCTTGATTCGTCTTCCAACGACTAGATGCAATACGCCAACTATATACTTACCTACGCCAAAGATACCTTAAACAGTAAATATTTTCACGATGACTTTAGAATAACCTATGCGAGTCGACTGTAGAGAGTTCATTCGCCTTTACGAAAATATAAAAACAACGATATATTTTTGTGCGAGGACATAGTTTCACAAAGTCGTGCTGATCAAACTCGGTTGTTAAAATTCGATTTATTTTTAACGTGACTATGTTACTCTATTTACCTACTGAATGAGTTGAGTAGGTAATACAAAGCGTCTATTTATACACTCGGGTAGGTACCTAAGTTTTTACAGACTAACAAGAGATGAGTAACTTTAACTTATTGGTTCCTCCTTTTTATCAAACTAAGGTAAAAATGTTGAACAGTTACTCAGTAATAATTACTCCATTATTTATTATACATTATTATATATTATACATTATTATACACATTATTATTCCATATGTTACATACATTTACAGTAGGTATTGTGGGAGAGAGATATACCTACTATAAGCAATTGTAGCTAATGTAATGATGCCTGCATCATTCCACGGATCGAGCGGCTTCGTCGAACCGCATGCGTCATCATTCTCTGCGAAGTACAGCGATCACGGTCGCGGTGCTCTACACACAAAAACTGCACATTTTCCCTTTCATTGCGATTGACTATCGTATAAAACGACTATCGCATAATGTCAACAGCTCGCGTTTGTAAACAATGCGTTTAGGGAATTCCCTCGTCTTTTATACGGGATCGCATTCCTTAGGGATTCCTTTTGTTTGCTTTAACAACAACACGTTTTTTTGACATTCGTCACGCTGCTCTTGCTCTTGTTTGTTAAAAGTCGTATCGACATGTATAACTGTATTCGTAGAATTTTGAAGACCTTTGTCCCAAGATCATTGCCCCAATAATAAGAAATCTTTGAATGAAATGAATATAATATAGATTATGACTGCAATCATTCCATCGATTTCCATAGGCTGACTTCGAAAAAGTCTGAAGGTTGAAGTCTTGAAGAATTTAAGCAACTTACTGCACTCCGAGGAGTAATTACTCCAAAGATCCTCATCAGATGTTCATCAAAATTGTAGGCTTGGCTTGGCACCAACTCATAGGTACGGTCGGCTGCATAGTGGCATCCCCGGTAGAGTTCAAAACTTACTATTATTAGCATGTTTCATTCCAATAAAAGACTTTAAACTTCAACCAAAGCAATTGCCTAGAATCTTGCTTCTGTTGAAAACATTCTTATAACAGCAGTTTTGGAGCTCTACAGTGGGTCTGCAATTATGCAGCCGAACGTACTTTACCATCAATTAGTACCTGATACTTAATTTTGAGTTTCATGAATAAGTTTCTGACTAATTCAAAAAGATCTTGTCGTTGTTTCTCGATAACCCACCAAGTATTTCAGATAGAAATACTTACCGAAATATTCAGAAAATTAGCATTAAAACACCAGCAGAGCATAACAGTAGCCAAAGGCGTGAAATAAAAAGCTCACAGAAGCAGCGTAGTTACGGAGGTGGTGTAGCGAGCGACGACGACGCGGACGGCGCGGGCGACGGGCCACCAAACAGGATGTGGGACTGGTTGCGCGCACACACGCGGCGCGGGCGCGGTATGCGCGAGCGCGTTGCTCACACTCACGCACACAAGAGCGCGCGGCCTCGCCGCCCGCCGCTTGCCGCTCGCCGCCGCCGCTCACGGAAATGTGCGTGCCAGCCGCGAGCCTGCCGCTCAGGGTTGCCAAACAACCATTATTCAGCTGCGCGGGTTACGATATTCAATTATATAAACCCTGTGCGCAACTACTCTCTGCTCAATGATACTCCCATACACAACATACGTTGATGATGTAGGTAGACCGACAACTGTTTATGACTTCGAAAGTTTTCTCAATATTTACTTACAGAATTAATCGGATAGGTATGGAAATATGTACAGTGCAGACGACTATTTCTCAAAGGTTATTTAATTCTGCTGTTCTGTAGATTAGAAATACAGTATCTGTATCTAAAATGTGACAACCATCACCTATGGCGAGCAACACAGATTCAACCTGCTCGCCGCGCCATACTGCGCCGCGCCGCGCCGTCCGCCTTGACTTGAAGTTTGCTTACTCCACTATAAAATGTTCTGGCCAGGTATTACTTCTGGACAGTCAAAACATCATTTATTAAAGTACTAGCGACCCGATCCGGCTTTGCACGGCTATAGTATGCATGTATTACACATATAAACCTTCCTCTTCAATCACTCTATCTATTTAAAAAAACCGCATCAAAATCCTTTGCGTAGTTTTAAAGATCTAAGCATACAAAGGGAAATAGGGACGGCGAAAAGTGACTTTATTTTATACTATGTAGTGAATAGACCTTTGTCAATGGCAAACGACTTTAGATATTTCCAAATTAAACAGGGTGATAAAATAACGCAAATATACGAGTAGAATTCACCCCTAATGTCTTCAAAACCGGTAGCCAAACACCTGTAAATCTATTACTTATTGAAGTATGAAATATTGCACCTGTACCTGTTTTGTGGTGAGGTGACGTAGAGACGACAGGTACCGTTTGTAAGTTTGCGGTTCAAATTATGAGCTGCACCAAATAGCCCTTCAATGAATGAAACGCCGCCGCCGCCGGTCACGTGCTCTATTGTACTCAAAAGGAGCGCTAATGGCTTAATCAGTCATATGATCGCTTTTCTTACTACAACAACTCTTTCATAGCTCGTAGCTTTGTTTTGTGGTTTTGTGAATGGAAAACAAAACAAAAAAATCACTTTACTACTTTTGTGTAGTTTTTTGTATTTGCAGTATGTAGTAAACGATATTGTTTGCTGATAAAGAAATATAGATATTGCGTGGGTGATATTCTTATTCTACTTTTAGTACCTACTATAAATAGCGCGCTACGAGATTCCACCTTAATTCAATATTTTGCTATGTTACTCAATAACAATTACTCAATTAAACAAATAGGTTAAACAATCTGCTTCGATCCATAGAAGAGCCACAAATTGACAGAGTCCTAGTGCACCATCAGGTTTCCTTAAAATAGGTAATACAATTTGCCTGAACCTGCTTCGTGCTTGCCTTACTAGTGGTAAGAGTCTTTAATATTATTTGAACGTTCTTTCTCGTCCAGTTGTAGTGTAGGTAGATTGGTGTAGCGCTAGATAGAAGCGGCGCGATGTTATTATCGGTGTTGGAGTGTGCGCGTGCACATGGACAGGGGCCGCACGCACACACAGGCAGACGTGGCGCGCTCCACCGCCCGCACCTCTCGCATGCCCCTCCGGCCCGTGCACGCTACCTCGACAAGGCTTTAGCGGACTGTGTTGTGAGTTTGTGAGGCAATGCCGTTGCCGCGCCACCATCTATTAGGGCTCCACAATGCCATAGAAAGTCTCCGTACGACTTGCCTCGTCGCGTCGACCGAACTTTTCCTACCTACCACTTCGAGCGAGAGAGGTTATTATTGCACCGTACCCACTACCTCGCCTCGACGGATACGACTTCGTAGCGCATATAGTAGGATTCTTTATGGTTGTTATTTTGAATAAGCACTAACTCTCAAGCTCGGCGCTCTGCGAACGGTACGGTTATAAAATGCCGCATATCTGAGACTAGCGATAAAATAAACGTCAGACGTTTCCAAGTTTCAAACGAAGAGAAGTAGAGACGCGTTGCGCATCAGAAAAAGAACTTTACGACAAGATTAGAAAGAGCGCACCGAGCGGCAACGTCGCGCTTCGCTCGCACCGCGTTCCAGTGCACGGAGCGGCAACCTGTAGCGAGAACGTCATTTACTATTTTCATGAGCGCCAGCGCTGGCTGGCTGGCATGTTGACGACGATGACACTCATCGTCTCTCGGCTGCGTGATACCGACTCACTCGTAAACTGGACATAAACTATTTTTGCATACTGAAATGGAATTTATCTACTTGCGCGCGTTTATTATTTTTCAACATAAAGTCGAGCGAGCAGCAATGTCATGTAGCAATAGTCCGTACAATGGAACGGCACGTTTTCCGCAGAGCGATAAAGAGGTGACGCAAAGTGATTATTTGCAGCGCCACGATGAGTGCTCCACCAGTCTGACTGAGTCAACGCAATTAAATAATTTTACACTGCATTGCTAGTAAGTAATACGGAATATAGTTAGTTGTCTCTCGGTTTGACATCGCTCAACTTCTATTCGCGTTAAAGAAATATCATTGTATGAAAATAGCTATCATGCTCGGCTATCATGCAATCTTTTGTAATAATATTTGACAATAATGTAAACTGAAACCTTAACTATAGCATTATTTGGTAGAATAAATTTTATCTCTTTTATAGCAATATCGTCTAGGTACCTATCCAGTACCTAGTTGCAAACTCTTTGGGGCTGGGTCAATTCAATATGTTTATTAGTATGTATTAAACTGAAACGTCCTACCTACCTCTTATACCTTTGTGTAGATAAATATATTAAATAATCATAGGTAGTTCGACGAAGACGCGTGTGCCACCTAATTGTAGAAGCAGGTGCGAAGGCATCTGCCAGCCTGCTGGACTTGGCCTTTACTATTTTGTTTTAAAATTCTCGTTAATATCGCCTTGCAAACTGCACAACGTGTTCCATCGATGCGAAACGTGAACCTGCTGCACATTAAACTAGCAATGTATATGGAGGCAACAAAAGTCAACCCTTTGCGTCTCACATACGCACGGTACGTCTATCATTGGAAAACAGCTGCTGTCTCGACTCGAATGCTTAGATACACCACTTGTGCGAAGGTATTAACTGCTCATCTTACAACAAGTCTTATTCTTATCAGTAACAGTCACAGTGTTATCTTGGGTAAAAAAAGTAAGAGAAGAATGTGCTCTGACAAAGGTATTGGTAAATCCCCAATAGCCCGTCAGCAGGCACGGAGCGGAGTAATATCTTCTACCTGAGCGAACCCCACAGTTGGGGCTGCACTACGGGACAGCATTGTGTTCCAAAAAAATTGAGAAGGGTCGGATCGAGGATAATAGCGCTAGCTCGGCACCCCACCAGGTATACAGTGCCATCCGTATGCCATGTCACTAGCGATGGGAACATTTTGTTCGCTATTTATAATTTGTTTCGAAATCTACAATAAAAAGTTAGCGCAGGTAATATTGCCGAGTTGAAATTTATTACAATCCTAATTAATGGTCAAGTTAAACGGAACCTAATGACAAAGGCAGATATTACTACTTTATTACTTAGTTGACTGCGTAAAAAGAAATGTACTAACCTCAAATCAACCTCAAATGTTTTGGAGTTTCCGTTGTAGTCCAGCAAGTAGGTAATATAAAGCCGAAGACAGCCGTGGCAGGCAGTGTGCGTCTGCTTGTAAGCTTACGGTACTTTCGCTCGACGACCGGCCAACTGAGCGACACACTCGCTGCGAATCTTGTCTATTCATTTCATTACAAAATTATTTTGGTCTTTCGTACAAAACTCGATCTTTTTCACTTAGCTGGTTTCTTAATTTACGTATATTGATGATTATTGAGCATTAAACTAATGTCATATTTAGTATAGTATTATGTTGAGGATAGCTATTACGCTAATTAAGTGTTGTTTGGTATAGTCTTGAACTAAGTAGGTATAGGTGGTTTAAGCAGATAGAATACAGAAAATGGGAGGAACGGACGACATTGAGCATAGGTTAGTACATATAATATGTCAATATGTAGGCACATGTAGATTTCATGTAGGTAGCTATGGATGGTAGGCATCTTTGTAGGCAACTAGGCATCGAGCTAGGCATAGACACAGAACCTATACAGAACTATAACAAATGTCAGTAGGTAAACCAAAGTTCTTTCAATTCCTTGTCCATGGTGCAATGTCTGGGTTTTTTATTTATGACAATGAAGACGTCATTCTATCCTAAACAATAACTTTAAACAATAATGATAACTGAAATGTCCCGTTTTATTATCCTAATGTAATGTGATGTGATGGTATCTAACAGGCGATGTATTATGGTGTATTCCAGGGGTCGGGCGGCGGGTGCGGCGGCAAGCGGCGTGCCGGCTCGCCGTGCGAGAACGGCGGCGCGGGCGGCAAGGTCGCGCGCTGGGAGGACTCTATAGCGCGGCTAGAGGCTGTCGCGGCAGGTGCCGGCGGCGGCGGCGACTGCTGGCGGGAGGATGACGAGCGGCGCGCTTGTCGGCGACGCTGGTGCGGCGGCTGGTGCGGCGCGCACGACACCATCCGTGCCGAGAACGGCAAGTCCTACCTCGAGCTGGGCGGCGCCGCGGCGCGCGCCTGCTGCGACGGTCGCGCTGCCGGTCGCTGCGCCTCCAGGCGTTGCTATCGCGAGAGGCGATTCAAAATGATGAATTTGTGTGCTTTAAAACTAGCGCGATTGCGCCAAACCGCGGACCCTTCTTTGAGACGATCGGTGCTAGTGTGCAATACGCTGCGCGGCATCGAGCGCGAGATGGAGCGCGAGAGTGCGGAAGAGGCGCCAATGGAGACGGCCTGCGCGGGTGTTAACGGCGCAGCGCGGTGCGAGCTGCTGGGCGCACGAGACCCGGCCGCTGGCCGCGCGACGCCCTTCCCTGCGCCGGCGCCGCCCGACCGGGACTCGGGCTACGGCGACGAAGAGCAACGCACGATCGACTGGGGCTCAGTGCTCAGCCTGTCGTCACGCTCGGCGCTTGACCCTCCTGAAGATGCGTGGCCAGACGACTGGGGCTGGAGCGAGGACAGCTTCGTGCGGCTCTTGGTGCCGACGAGTTAGTGCAGTGCGCGCGGGCCTGAGTCGCCCGCGCCGCTCTGAGCGCCTGTGATACGCGGCGTCGTCGCCCGCTCCTCGCCACTCTAGTCGGAGGCGCCCGCGCCGCCCGTGCCGTGCCGCACCTGCGCCGACGCGACGCATAGCAT
Source organism: Idaea aversata (assembly GCA_907269075.1). Taxonomy (NCBI): domain Eukaryota; kingdom Metazoa; phylum Arthropoda; class Insecta; order Lepidoptera; family Geometridae; genus Idaea; species Idaea aversata. The sequence goes on from OU026100.1 coordinate 8,237,114, forward strand.
ACACGCAGTCAGTAGTTAGTATTATGTAATTGCTAAAGGGAAGGTGCTAGCTTCGGACGTGACGATGGACTTTACGCGAGCCGAGTTATTTTTGATAGTTTTATTTTCTTTAAGTGAATTCCAAACCGAAACTGAAGTGACTTAGCTAATGACGTTTTATCGTTTAATATAAAAAAATGGGTGTTTGAAATTTTGTTGAAATTATTATGTAAATTATTAGGTAAATTGCTATATTTATTATTTTCGTTGATATACAGAAAAAGTGATAATTTTGAAATTATTTCTGTCTTGCTATTTTCTCCTGAATGTATATTAGAACAACGAGAAGTAATTTTGTTATAATTGGTTACTTAGTAAGTTGCAATAATGTTGATCTCGTTCATCGGGGTGTGCATTTCTCGGTTACTGGCATGCGGCAAGTGGCAAGCAGCTGAAGAGTAACGCACACCCTGGTGACGTTGTTCAAAACAAATTATTTTATAATCGTGTGGACATGTGCCGACGGAGATTAGAGCACGAATGTGACTACTGCCGGATACTTGTAATGACAAATGGAAAAAGACGAACAAATTTAGTGCATAAGGATGTACTTAAAAGTAAGCAACGAACTTTCAATAGTTCTGCAGCCACCAGTACACTCTGTAACTGGATGTCAATTAAACGAGCCTTAACAACTGTGACTATGGAAGTTTCATAACTAGAGATCGTGCATTTAAAATTGGTACTACAAAACGACTGACACTGGCTGTAGGTACTTAATTCACCCTTTCCACTCACACTTCGGAATTGAAAACTCTGTCCATAGATTCGGATGCTTTCCAACAAAGTAAATTATATCTAACTGATAGTCGTCTAAGAAATTAACTAAAGCAAATATTAAGGTTCAATCGTCTCATCGAATTAATTTATTTACTAATACTAACACTGAATCACAGTTCCTATATGTAATGACAGTAACTACTAGACAACGGGGTAATTTATTTGGATTTTTCATTTTTATACTATTTGTTGGAGATCATCCGATATTAAATAATGTTTTCTGTGGAAATTAATTACGGACAAAACTGGGATGCGTAGAGATTTGAAATGTTAAACGAAACTAAAATGGAAAATAATATCCGGTTTACATACTGTACATAGTCCTACATAACCCGTAATTCCTAATGAGAGAGCGAGAAAGAGAGAGAGATTCGAAGGAGTACCAGATCCATCGAAATAATCATAGTTAATGTTAATAGTTAAAATACTTTATCTCTCTCATTAGTTACACTGGGTTGTGCGCATCGTGCTTTTAATGAGATCCATCTCCAATTAGTGTCATCAATGGAAGTGGTTACTGGATTTCCTTTAAACGTTAATTTGACACAATGATTCTTGTTAAAAAATTGTACATAAATGAGATAAATTGTACGTTGTTTGAGTTCAACCATTGATGTCATAAACCTACACTGTTCCATTTCTGATGATACTAAATGTAGATGTCTAATTAGGGCGCATGCAACTCATAATTGGAACTGCATGGACCAAACATACCTAGCACGAACATAATATAAATAGAGCAAAGTACAAATTCACATAAGATCCATATATAAAGTGCTTCGGCGCATGTTTGTCCACCGTTGTCAATTACTCAAATATTTAAATTGTGATTCGGTAGTTAATGAGAGAAAACTATCTTAAATCTAGTGTAAATATTATGGAGATGGGCATTATGGCGTTGTTTACGCATCTTGTATATATAATGTAAAGTAATGTTTATTAATATTGATGTGTTATGTCGGGCGTGCGCCTGCGCACCGCGAGGTGTGTCGTCGGTCGCGTCTCGGTTAGGTATTCGCGTTCTGTAATACGACCTCTATTCTGTCCAATACACACTCACAAGTACAGATTTACAAGTTACATAAAATAACGCATTCTATTGTAATATATTAAGTGTCACAAAATTTATATTGCCAGTACAGACCAATTAATACGATTTTTAGTTTATAATTTTTGGGTTTTAAACTCATAAGTGATGCACTGAGTAAATGGTACGATCAGCTCAATTTTTTTTTGTTTTTATTTCACATGGATATTTTGTTGAAGATGTCCGTATGGTTGGTTGTGATGGTTTACTTAAGTAAGTTAATGACTCTTCGGCAAATTCTGTTTCACGTAGGTATACCTACATAATTAATATTTACTACATACTATAGATAAAATATTTGTACTAACAAAATCAATTTGTACTCTTGTGAAACTGTAGTGTTTGTTTGAAACGCTGTACTCAACCGTCTAAATAGGTACTTAATTTTATGTTCTAATTCTAGCACTGCAGTTCAAACACACGCTACAGAATTTAAGAATCTGATGCTTGCAATATTTAAGTGTGACGACGAAAATACGACGTTAAAACTACGACCGTTTTATGAAAATTGTCGATTGTTTAGGCAGAAATGTACCTATGAAATGATTATTTAAATGCATTCGGTCGAAGGTATTTAACGTGTTATTTTCCGAAGCCACGTGTACAAAACCTTCTATAATCCTGTCATTTTGACGAAACAACCGCGTAGATATTGTATATGTACGTAGGTCATTGTGAAATGGACACTGGAGGTGTCGTATGTTGCCGCATGGTCGCGAGTCGAATACTGCACTGGCGTGTACTATACTTATATGTATAATACTTGATAACTATGTACCTACCTACCTTCTGTAATCGTGACTTGTGTGTGAACCTACCCCCGCCCCGTGAGCCGTGTTCGCGAGACAAAACGGCCACGTAATGTGTTGTGACCTTCAGCAATAAAATTGTTATTACATTAGAGTCTTGCTCTCGTCCGTCTTCTAGTCGCGTACCTTTCAAAGAAATGTTCGCGACAACATCATACGTAACTTTACGATATCTATCTGTGTAAGTGTATTCTTTATTTTTTCAATGCCATTGGTTACCAAAAATGACAGGATGTCTTTTTTTAATGAAATGATTGTGAATATATTTTAGAATTGATGAAAATACTCTCGTTAGAAAATTGTGAACACAATTTTGAAACTCACATTGCACATCGAATTGTTTATACGTTCCTCATGTTTTGAGTTTATCAAAATTGTTTCTATAATTGTCTAATGACATTAATTATTGTAATATATTATTTTTTAAGCCGTTGTATCGAAAATAACAAGAACAGGAATAATTTTGTGAAACAATGGCACAAAGAATGAACATAAAATATTATTATATATAGAAACAGAAATGTGGCTATAAGAGCAATTTTTATAATAAATATTTACTGTTGAAGAATTCACGGTTTTTTTATTTCCCTATCAATCATAAACTCTGACAAATTTTATAATACACCTATTTACAAGTATCAACTTTTTAAAATAAAAGTTAACAGACATTAAGTTACAAGTTAATAGATTTTTAGCCAGTTAAGGATAAATATTAATTGTAGGTTACAGATAAAGAAACTGCATCAAAATCGGTTCAATATAAGAATACCATTAAAGTCGTAGCACTGTGATTAAAATCTCGTAGCAACAAAGTAAAAGCTTAACTTCGTAGCGTAGCACCCTTTAAATAAATGTCAATCATCTCGTAGCAAGAAAGAACTAGAGATCTATTAAGGTGAAAGGGTACCTGCGCGCTCTCCATACAAACGTAGTCGACTGTTTCCTCCCTGGAAAATGACACTAGCACAAATATTTTTTTGCCATAAAACCTATAACTGCCATGACTATGCCCCTATGTTTTGTTTTTTTTTCATTTTCTAATTACCAGAGAAATAAAAAAATAAAAAATTATAAAATTAAAAAAATCAAAAAATAGGGGCATGGTCATTATTGGTCATGACAATTATATAAGTTTTATGCACCAAAAATATTTGCTCTAATGTCATTATCCAGGGAGAAAACAGTCGACTACGTTTGTAATAGTTTGTATGGAAAGAGCCTCCGGTACCCTTTCCTCTTAAGTCTTCGCCCATCGTCCAGCAAAAGATTGTACAGTCAACGGTCAAAAGGCTCTGCCCACTGTAACGTTTACAATCCTATGCAGCACTATTTGAACATTATAACAACGTAACCTGTGGATCGAACCCACGTCGGTTGGTGCCTTTAGACGCAAAACACCATAAACGCGAAACACCAACTCGAGGTTTTGTGTAGCGGGTGGCGGCTTATACCACTCACACAACTAAAGACATAAATAACATGTTGAAAATAATAATCACACTGAGTTCTTTTAATTCAAGTACTTATTTATGTTTGTGTATAACGTCTATTACAAGAAGGTCGTAAGTCCAATACTTGTTGATAGTATTATTGTAGCAAACGGATCATTTACTTATGACCCATACCTGTCCAACATGTCACCATCCGCTGTTTAGACAAATTGCTTAGAGAGTTTGCGACGATTCGATACGAACTCATTTTTTGACGTATTTTGTTTTAAAAACGTCTAATTAATAGGGTGAATTGCTAGTCCAATAACTGTTACATTCTCTCTGGTCCAAATGCGTATATTGAAATGCTTTTTACGTCACTATTAACGTGACGAATAGGAAGAGGGTTACCAGTAGATGTAAACGAATATGAACACTCAAATGTAGAACTCTCTGTTCGTGTCGCTGCTCCTCCAAAACTACAACCTTCGAGTCTTCAAATCAAGAGTGAATAGGTACCTTTTAGGCGAGAATGCTACATTCTCAAACTCATCGTCGCTTCCAATCAGGTGACATGACGTTAAATGCGAAAAAAATATTTCTGTACGTTCACAGTTCGTCGTTGTCTATAAGGACGTATGGAATAAGCATTTCTATTTTCGCATACGATCTACTTATTTGACGACCCAGTTGGCACAATGGTCACCATGCCGGACTGCCAAACACAGGGTTGCGGGTTCGATTCCCGCCTCAGACAAGTATTTATGCTTAGATATTTGTCGGTGGTCTGGTTGTTTCTATGTTATCACTACATAGTATAAAATATAGTCACTTTTCGCCGTCCCTATGTCCCTATTTCCCTATGTCTCTATGTATGCTTAGATCTTTAAAACTACGCAACGGATTTTGATGCGGTTTTTTTTAATAGATAGAGTGATTAAAGAGTAAGGTTTTTAGAATAATACATGCATAATACAGCCGTGCGAAGCCGGGGCGGGTCGCTAGTTATAAGTATATATTTACAAAAGAAAAGTATTTATGTAGTGTTTCCGTTGTCTAGCACCCATAAACTTAGCTTGGGGCTAGATGGCGATGTGTGGAATGTCCTGCAATATTTATTTATAGCATATCACACTGAGGAACGTAACCGGAAAACGTCACGAGTCAACGATAAGAGAAGGTCGACAAATGACTGGGAAAATACTGAATCATTGGCTCCACACTCCACAGATTGGGTCATATAAAGGACATTCCACACATCGCCACCTAGCCCCAAGCTAAGTAACTAGACTTGTGTTATGTGTGCTAGACAACGGATATACTACTTTTATACTTTTCTTATTATAACTACCTACTCATTAATACAAATTACCTACATAAAACAATTTACAAAACCAACCAAAAAATAGATAAATAAATTAATAAATAAATTAATACAAAAATAAATAAATAAATCATAAAAACTACAATTACTGAACCAAAATCTAATCTAATCTGTGCTAAACTGTGCTTTTCTTTTGTAAACATTTACTTATCTACTTTATAAAAATAAGTCGGGTTTTCCTTCCTGACGCTATACTCCAGAACGCACGAACCGATTTAGATGATTTCGGTTTTGAAATGTTTGTCGTAGTCCAGGGAAGGTTTAAACGGTGAGAAAGATCGGACTTACGCGAGTGAAACCGCGGGGCGCAGCTAGTAATACATAGAAACAACCAGACCACAAAAAAATATCTATGATAAATGCTTGTCTGAGGCGGGAATCGAACCCGTAACCCTTTGTTGGGAGTCCGGCATGGTGAAAAATCTCGAAATGGTTTCGAAATTATGCTACATTATATTAAGTTAAGTACAGACTAGACCTTCTCCAGACTATGCCTCGAGCATTTCATTGTAATGTAACGAATGGTACAATGCAAATGTTCAAAGTGTGGTTGGAGTTAATTAAAAAAAATCGATGGTGACACACGGACAAGAGAGCGACCTTATAAGAGTTACTTTTTTACCTTTTTAGGTACGGAACCCTAAAAGCGAATCGTCGATGATAGTACCTATAGAAAAAAAATACTAATCGTAAGAAAAATCCATTCTAGGTATATGTTTTTGTGAATTTATTGGTTGGTCTTTATTTATATACTACGTTAGGTAGGAAACAAACACAGACTTTCACATTTATAATATATTAGTAGGATTTACAGACATAAATGCTCCTACAATATTTCAAATAAGTTTTGGAAATAAAAAACATCGTTTCAACTTAATAAGTAAAATATTAATGTTTTAACCTGTAGAGGGGGCTAGGCACCATGGAGGGTTCTTTTATGTTTCCACATATCGCCTGATCGTCTGTTAACAATTAAACATATAATGAAATATGAATAACTAGTAATCAGGGCTCAAGATTAGGACGACGATGATAGTATGGGTTCTAAATATGTCCGTTTAGTCACCAGCCCGCAACGGCACATAACAAAAGAAGATCGATAAAGGACGGCAAAAAAGTCTCTGTAGTTCCAATCATAGACTTAACCTAAAGACGGGCGAATGCTCGCGCGCAATTACTGCCCGACAGCATCAGCATATAGTGGCGAACGTGGAACCGATGGAGTTTTAGCAGGTAAACCTCTGACCACCTACCACTTTCAGGCCAAAGGGAATAGGCTGGACCCAAAGACCTTAGAAACTCTTATTAAAACCTCATTGGCTAGATCTAGCGTAGCACAGACGAATGCTCGGTGATGGGTAAACCCACGGTAAACCTGTACTTTGTTTCCTTTAAAAACGACCTTCACTGAGCTGATTAATAGATGAAAATTTTAGTATTTTATATCAAATTAAATAGGTCAATAAACTATCAAATATACGCCTAAAACATATCAGTCCAGAATATGATAAATATTTTTTTTATTAAACTACTTTTCATCCATTAATCGATTCGGTAAAGGTCGTTCTTAAAGGGATCTTAGATTATAATATAATTTTATGTAATTCTCAGTAAGTATATTGCAAAAAAGTTGCCTAAAAAATTTCAGTCCAGAATACGACAAATAGGTAACAACTTTTTTTATTAAACTACTTTTCATCCATTAATCGATTCGGTAAAGGTCGTTCTTAAAGGGATCTTAGATTATAATATAATTTTATGTAATTTTCAGTAAGTATATTGCAAAAAAGTTGCCTAAAAGTTGCCTAAAAAATTTCAGTCCAGAATACGACAAATAGGTAACAACTTTTTTTATAAACTACTTTTCATCCATTAATCGATTCGGTAAAGGTCGTTCTTAAAGGGATCTTAGATTATAATGTAATGTAATTGTAGAATTACCTGAAGGCAGTACCACAAACGTCACATTCGTGAGGTTTTTCTCCAGTATGGATGAGAGTGTGCACCGTCCGGGCGTACGGTCTTCTGAATGCGGCACCGCAAATATCACAACGATACGGTCTGGAAATTTTACAATAATTTGGTAAGAGCCTCCGCAGACTATAGGTTAACTTTCTATTTATTGATCACTAGCGACCCGCACCGGCTTCGCACGGCTATATTATGCATGTATTATACATATAAACCTTCCTCTTGAATCACTCTATCTATTAAAGAAAACCCCATCAAAATCCGTTGCGTAGTTTTAAAGATTAAAGCAGTCAAAGGGAAATAGGGACAGAAAAAGCGACTTTGTTTTATACTATGTAGTGATGATACTGGCTCACCAAAAATATCGATCCACCCTAATCGCTTTACAAATTAAAATTTAGGATAGTCCGAGATGTGGATTTAAACCTTAGATTTAGATTTACTCGTGAACTATAGTCTAAACACTATCCCTATATAATCCATAGGGATTTTGTTAAGACTATAGTTCCCTCTGTAATCTATAGAGTTAGTGTTTAGACTATATAGTCCACGAGTAAATCTGTATCTAAATCTAAGGTTTAAATCCACATCTCGGACTATCCTAAAACCTCGTTTTGGAATAAGGGGGTGTAAGTTTAGAAGAATCCAATAAGTAAGAAATAAAAAAACTTAATTTAAATTTATATAATAATAATATTACAAATCCAAAGAAGTTTCTCAAAGAGTGACCAAAAGGCTGGCTGCATTCCTGCTTTGGATGGCAGTGCTGATCCGGTAGCCAAAGTAGTAATTAAGCTAGCAATGCTTGTTTATTATTTGAATCAATAATTTAAATCTTTGAAGTGGAGAATATCGCCATCAAAACCATGGGTGGGTCGAATTTTATGGCAGCCAGTGAAGTTTTGTTATAAGAGTGAAGTATGAATGATCAACTAAATATATCGGAAGACAAATCTGCAGGAGACAACAAGGGGTCTATAAGAACAACTAAGGAGTTCAGAATTGGTGAGTGGTGATATGATATTTATTTTATTTACGAGCTAGGATCTGAAAAGTACCTTTTATCTGCATAATATACTTATTATAAAACAACGTGCCCCGCATAACTCTTTTTACCATGGTTTTACCCAAAAGGCTGAGTGATTCATGGATAACGTAATTGGCTGTTGGACAGGAAAAAAATATAGACATATATGCCTTGCTACCCGAGCGAAGCCGGGGCAGGTTATTTTATAAAAATAATGCAACAAACAAGTGTAAACCCAACGTATAACTCCAAAACTGCAATTATTTGAAAGTTTTCTATTAAGCAAGATCCATAAGGTGCTGCTTGAGCTGAAGTTTAAAGTCTTCCAACTCATGAATTTATTAGATATTAGCGACCTGCCCCGGCTTCGAATTGCTATATTATGCATGTATCACTAAATAGTATAAAACAAAGTCGCTTTTTCTGTCCCTATTTCCCTTTGACTGCTTAAATCTTTAAAACTACGCAACGGATTTTGATAGATAGAGTGATTCAAGAGGAAGGATTATATGTATAATACATGCATAATATAGCCGTGCGAAGCCGGGGCGGGTCGCTAGTTATACATATAAACCGTCCTCTTGAATCACTCTATCTATTAAAAAAAACCGCATCAAAATCCGTTGCGTAGTTTTAAAGACTTAAGCATACATAGGGATCTAGGGACATAGGGACAGAGAAAGCGACTTTGTTTTATACTATGTAGTGATAGTGAAACATGATTAGAATGAAAACATTTCAATAATAATAATTTTAAGGTTGATAGAACTCTATAGTAGGTATGCCATTCTTCTATTCCTTTCGGATAATGCTATCCGTTTCCCAAAACACCCGTTACAAAAGCATCTCTTCGAAAATAACAAATTCTTCTATTCTATCTAATCCAACTTATATCGACTCTACTTTTTATTGTTTTTACTTATGTGTAATAGTTTTCTATGATTTGTGTGTTGTGTAAATAAAGCATTTATCTATCTATCTACTAAATCTCTAAAAATTACTTCCCAGGAAAATCCACAGCAGATCGCGTTATTATTAGCTAAACATCTTTGCAATTACAATGTATAAGTTGCAAATTATTGTTTTAATATAAGCCTCCCGCCTCTCACCTCCCGCAGTTAAGTAAAAAAGCATATGATGTCGAACACCTTCGCTTTGAAACAGCAAACCGTTCATTGCTAGGTGTTGAAGCGGAGAGAGTACAAAATATAAAAACAGCAGGTCTAAAATAGTTATTTAAAAGACGAATTGTATATAAAACTTATTTTAAACATACGGATTTTAATTTTGTTTAAAGAAGGATCTCTTACAATGTTATTTTAAATTTTTTTGTTTAACTTTTATACCTACGTAAAAAAAAAAGTTTCTTAAAGCAAGAAATAATCCTATAGGTTGACGTTAGTCTACCTATAGGATTATTTCTTGCTTTAAGAAACTTCTCTAACGAGAATAATAAATCTTAAAATTATAAGCTGTATTCTAAATTAAAATTAAAATTCCTTGTTTTTTATTTTCAACATCTATACTTACCTACATTTACTAAAAACAAAAAAATATTCTCTAGCGTCTGTGTGCTCCTTACTTGAATGAAGCAATAATTTCAAAAAATATCCCTAACTTTAATCCTTTTAATAAAATGCTGTTTTCTAAGTTTCGAAGTAAACAAATAGGTATAACGTGTATATTGGCTATTCTCATAAAAGATACCGTAACAAGCTCTGACTGGCCGAGTGCATGCAGCTGAGCCTGAAAACTGGAAGTTTGCATAAGGTTAGCATATATCGACGCGACGACGGTCTATTTAATGACGTAGATGTGAACCTACCTAATATTAAACCGGTACATTCTTTAACAAAAATATAAAGGTATTATCATAGATTTTTTTTAACATGCCTGTGTGTTTTAGGAAATACTTGTCAACAAAAGGAAGCCATACAGGCAGACAGTAAGAGAAGATATCCGAGATACGCTGAGTATACCTATTTCGTGAAAAAATGAAGTATTAAGGTAAGTAAAAGGTTTTTTTTAATCTTGATATTAGTGACAAAATTACAAGAAAATAAACAAATGAATTCTTTTTCAGATTGACACTATAGCAATATTTTATCTGATATGCCTGTTTTTATGTAGATTATCTATTTTTATAGAGATTTTTATATTTATATCGAGTTTGTTTCCCTTAGTTTATTCGACAAGTTAATCAACAAAATGACACTTTTGGGTGGGAGTTAGAATTGCAGATCCACCGTAGAGCTCCAAAACTACTATTATTAGAATGTTTTCCACTCAAGCAAGATTCTAAAGTCTTGCTCGAGTTCAAGTTTAAAGTCTGTTAACTCATGAATTTTTGCGAGAAATATTACTAGAATAAAAACATACCAATAATAATAATTTTAGAACTCTATGGTGGGTCTTCAATTCTGACTCCTACTGTACCTCTACTCAATGAATTACTCTACCTAACTAAAATGTTGGCACAAAACAAAGCATGGTTTCAGGTTATCCTGCAACCGAAGTTAAGGACGTACTCAATTAAAAGAAAATAGTAGTCAAGACAACTAAACCATAAACGAAACCTTTGATCAAAGTTCCCTTTGAACAAATTTTGGTCTCGTTTAAGATCACTGATGATATAAAGAAGATCCACACGATCTGCTTCCTTCCCCAACAAAACTACACAAAATTCGATTCAAAGCAATACCGACCTTAACGTCAGCATTTAATTGAAATGATTTTCCTTGTATTCTGTGTCTGCTTTTAGGTCAATTTTCCTTATTACTCCCACTGAATAAATTGTTATGTACAAAAATTGTATTCGATTTTATTTGTGACTTTTTCTTGGTGAAAGAGTTCTAGGTGATTGATGTTACAATTATCTGAGTAGTTTATCAGTAATTTCGCACCAATTTTTAAGTACTTGGACAAAATTGATGAGTTTGGTCTTTATAACACATCTGCATCTTATGTACTTACATATTGACGACCCAGTTGGCACAATGGTCACCATGCCGGACTGCCAAACAAAGGGTTGCGGGTTCGATGCCCGCCTCAGACAAGTATTTATGCTTAGATATTTGTCTGTGGTCTGGTTGTTTCTATGTATTATAAGTATATATTTACAAACGAAAAGTATATAAGTAGTATATCCGTTATCTAACCATAACACAAGTCTAGTTACTTAGCTTGGGGCTAGATGGCGATGTGTGGAATGTCCTGCAGTATTTATTTATTTATTATTATATGACAGTGTTTTTATGTTTGTTTGTCTCTCTACTTTTCTAAAATGCCTTGTGTCGTGTAAAAATAAAAGTTTTTTCTTTTTATTAAAACATTATGTTTATGAAAGTAGATATTTTATCTATTAGCTCTAAATTAAATAGTAAACAAAGAAGTTGTTAGTAAATGCACGTGACGATGCGATACTGTTATTTATTGAGCAGCTCGAGAAACTTTCCATTTGAATCATCGAGGCATGTTGCGCCATCTGTCTTTGAACTTTAGACATGTCAGTTGTGGAGGTTTTGCGGTAGAGGCGCTACTGGGCTTGGGAAGTTATTATGTAGGTATATGCTGAGTCTCTAAGTAAGTAAGTATACAATATAGGCATAAAGGAAAAAAAAAATGGGTGCGTGTACTTATGTACGCGCGTGAGAAGTTATACTTCTTTGGCATTATAAAAAAAAAAAAAAAAAAAAAAAAAACTCGTCCGGCAAAAAACTCGTCCGACAAAAAACTCGTCCGACGAAAAGTTCGTCCGACAAAATACTCGTCCGACAAAAAACTCGTCCGGCAAAAAACTCGTCCGACAAAAAACTCGTCCGACGAAAAGTTCGTCCGACAAAATACTCGTCCGACAAAAAACTCGTCCGACAAAAAACTCGTCCGACAAAAGACTCGTCCGACAAAAAACTCGTCCGACAAAAAACTCGTCCGACAAAAAACTCGTCCGGCAAAAAACTCGTCCGACAAAAAACTCGTCCGACAAAAAACTCGTCCGACAAAAAACTCGTCCGACAAAAAACTCGTCCGGCAAAAAACTCGTCCGACAAAAAACTCGTCCGACGAAAAACTCGTCCGACAAAATACTCGTCCGACAAAAAACTCTGGACTGGAAAAGGATTGTCAACACAATCAATAAAGTTCAATTTAGATTTAAACAACTTCTCCCGTGAGAATTTTGTGTGACGTGAGAATTTTGTGTGACGCTTTTGTAAAATTTCACTCTCATCATTTTTTCATAACGCGCCTAAATAAGTATAACTTAAAAAAAAAATACGCGCCCAGATAATATGTATGTATGATTTTGTCTGTAGCTAATATTCGTCTTCACTAATATTATAAAAAGGAAAGATTTTTGAAGTTAAACTTTTGTAGGGTCGTTAAGAATAAAAATGGTTTTGATGAGAGTGAAATTTAAGAGAAAAGGGTACCGGGGGCTCTTTCCATACAAGCTATTACAAACGTCGACTGTTTTCTCCCTGGATAATGACACCAGCCTGCCTAGCATGACGACCAAAACACGATACGATAAAGCTATATCACGCGATATAACTACATCAACTCTCAAAATATGATACATAAAGCCGCCATGTTAAATTTTTATTATAAATTGCGACAAAAATTATGATAAAAAATCAACATGGCGGCTTTATGTATCATATTTTGAGAGTTGATGTAGTTATATCGCGTGATATAGCTTTATCGTATCGTGTTTTGGTCGTCATGCTAGGCTAGCAGAGCAAATATTTTTGGTGCATAAAACTTATAACAGCCATGACCATGCCCTTATTTTTTTGTTTTTTTTTATTTCTTTATTTTTTTAATCTTAATTTCTATGATAATTAGAAAATGAAAAAAAAAACAAAACATAGGGGCATAGTCATGGCAGTTATAGGTTTTATGACATAAAAATATTTGTGCTAGTGTCTTTATCCAGGGAGGAAACAGTCAACTACGTTTGTATGGAGAGAGCGCAGGTACCCTTTCATCTTAAGCATCACTGTAACACAAAAGTCACAGGTTGAAGCTGCGTAACACAAAAGTAACAGGTTGAAGCTGCGTTTTTTTAATGCTTGTAACGAATAGGCTCCAAAACTACGGGACCGATTTTGATAAAACATAGTATGAGGATTGAGGATACATTGATTCATTGGGAATAACATACTTAGGCTACTTTTTATCCCGATATTCGGGAGTAACGCGGCCGAAACTATAAGTTTAAGGTTAAGAGTCTGAAACCTTGAAATAAATTACAAAAATAAAATCGTTTAGTGATCTTTTTTTAAGTATTTATGTAAGTTTATCTCGTCAGTCATCACACCAACACCATTGCATCAAATTATCAAACCAGAAATGTGATAAACTAATTCTACAGAGTCTAACTACAAAGTCTAATCTACTGCTTTTGTCTACGACTATATTTTTAACCAACTTCAAAAAAAGGAGGAGGTTCTCAATTCGTCGGGATATTTTTTTTTTTAATTTATGTTCCCCTATTACTCGGAGACGCCTAGACCGATTAGGAAAATTCTTTTTTTAGTCACCTATATAAATCTAAGAAGAGTTCATATTTTAACCTAGTAAAGGTCTTAGCATATCCGTAGTGCGAGTTTTTTCGCTATCACAATTGAGCAAATGCGAAAATTTACTTGAAAAGTTCAATTTAAGCTCGGCTTCTCTTTCTTTTCTTGTTTTTAAAACTTTCCAAAATTAGATTCTCCGGAGGGAGGATCTAATTTTGGAAAGATGAAAACGGGCTGCATTGGCTCTTTGAATGGCAATGCCGATATGTTGGCTATAGTAGCAGCCAGTCCTTTGGTCATGAAAGGGCTGCTACTAGTTAAAGGACAGTAATCTATTAATTACATTAAAATTTAAATAGATATCCCTAGGTACTGACTGGGAGACCAATGGGCTAGCTGCATTGCCTCTTTGGATGGCAATGCGACCCAGTTGGCACAATGGTCACCATGTTGGACTGCCAAACACAGGGTTGCGGGTTCGATTCCCGTCTCAGGCAAGTATTTATGCTTAGATATTTGTATGTAGTCTGGTTGTTTCTATGTATTATAAGTATATATTTACAAAAGAAAAGTATATAAGTAGTATATCCGTTGTTTAGCACCCATAACACAAGTCTTGTTACTTACCTTGGCGCTATGTGTGGAATGTCCTGCAATATTTATTATTTATTAATTATGCCGATGCGTTGGCCAAATTAGCAGCCAGTCCTTTGATCACCAAATACTACTACTACCGGATACTAGATAAAGGACAATACTACTACTAGATATGGGAAAGTATTCTAACTTCAACATAGATACAACAACACATAATGTAAGGAAAATACTACTACAGTAGAGCCTCGATAATCCGAACTACCAAAAAATAACCCCTGTTCGGCCTCACGGAGCGTTCGGATTATAGTATGTTAAAAAAATGCTAGTATATTTTGACAGAATATATTTATTGAGGTTATTATAACATACATATTTAAACAACATAATACGTTACTTATTCATAAAATCATCAATTTTAGTTTGGCGGGTTCTATTTATTGACCAAAAAAAGGCTTTATCCCTCAAATTACGCAGCATCATCTTTTCGGATAAGGACAAGTCATTTTCATCAGCCCAATCCAAACCAAGTCAGCAGTTCGGATTACAGCTGCGTTCGGATTAGCCTGAGTACGGATTATCGAGGCTCTACTGTACTAGGTACAAGATATGGGAAAGTATTCTAACTTCAACATAGATACAACAACACCTAATGTAAGGTTTAACCTTTGGTCTGTATGTATTCGAGCATGTTCACGCAAGCGTGCCGCTGCTGTAAACGTCTTAGGGCACTCCGCGCAGGCGAAGGGCCTCTCCCCTGTGTGCGTGCGACGGTGGTCGTCGCGCTCCACCTAACATTGTTTTACATAATATTATGCGTGGTTCAGACGAGTGTAACATCGTAACTTTACTTTGTTACGCTGTGTTGCAAAACATTTGACAACCTTTGTGGCCAGGGCGAATACTAACCTGTGATTTAGAAGGTTGCAGTGTGGTTGCGGGTTAGATTCCCCCCATGCATGGAACTAAATAATATTTTTAAGGCTGCTTATGCTGCCAAACGTAACGCGCCAGAAATACCCGTCGCTTAAAACTTATATTGTTGATTGTTACGAACGCCAACGACCTTGGTACACAGCCTACTAAATAGTTACTACTGGCACCGGTCGCCTTCGTTGGTGAAAATTGTTGATTGTTACGAGTGTGTTTTGTTTTTCTCAAAAGTGCTGAGATGGAATTGTAGGTGAAATTTTTACCGAAATTTTGGGATAATTTCGAAGCGAAAATCCTTTGTCATTTCAAAGCTAGACTAGTTTTAATTCTTAATTTTAGGATAGCTTCAAACTATAGGAAATATTTGGCTCAAAATCACACCAAAATGTCGGTAAAAATCTCACCTACAATTCCATCTCAGCACTTTTGAGAAGCGCACACTCGTAACAATCAACAATGTTCACCAACGAAGGCGACCGGTGCCAGTAGTAACTATTTAGTAGGCTGTGTACCAAGGTCGTTGGCGTATGGACCCCCCTAAAGATCTACTTACTATTTATTTCTGGTTAAAAGAAAAGTATGTTTAAATTCTATGTGTTGTTTGGTACCTCTCCTATTACAAACCTAGTCATACAATATACAGAGTAAATTTGCTAAAAAGGAGTTATCTGCTCGATTTTGATTTTTTTTTTCGCTATCTCCTATAGTTTAGGATATATAGCCCTGAAGGCCAATGTAAAAAATTCACCATGTAAACGGCAACTAGATACTGCGCCTTTTAAAATGTACCTACATGCGAACAGTTTTTCTATTAATAAATAAGTAATATAGTGCCTACAATTTAACTTTACTGAACATAATCTGGCCTAACAATAACTATATTTTTGATTCGATGGATTTTTGCATCAAAAATTAATAACTAAAGTTTAGTTGCACAACAAAAAGTAAATAGATTTAAGACCTTAAACATGATTTAATCAACTGTCAAAGTGACAAACTGAATAAATAATATAAACCTTGCAGTTAACAAAATAAAATTTAATTTTTAACCGTCAAATACATTTAGCTTTTGTTTATGCACAATATCGTGCAAGCCGCCCTAAGTATGTGCTGTGCCCAAGAAACTTAGAGAAAAGAACGGTACGAACGTCAAATTCTATGGCTGTGCCCAAGAAACTTAGAAAAAATAACTGTGCCACAAATAATAAAAATAGTTTTCTAGAAAACCTGTTTCAAGATGTTGCATTCCATGCTGCTGAATGTAAACAAATAACGTTGCAACGCGAACATTTCCAAGGAGACCTTTAATTTTTCTGATTGGGTACCTCATTATACGTTACACAAGTCTATACCCACTTTTAACAAACAAAAAGTACTGGGAAATTTCTGCATTATTACCCAGTACCTATTCTACTGCATGCCATTTCTTTACTATAAGAGCTATAAGCTGTTAAATAAATATCTGATTATTAATCGGACGGCTGGCGAAGGAATGTAATAAGTTGCAATTAGTGTTCGAAGTTATTGTGCGATTTCTAAGTAAAGTTGGAATTTATAATTTTATTTCTCAAAGTTAGCTTTATCGTAGCTTTTAGTAGTTTTGATTTTAAAAATTCTGATGGTTGTGTACTAACATATGTGGTCCTACGTATCGTCGTTTTGAAATTTATGATTTGAATGCTGTTTTTACTTCAAAGGTAATCTAATATTTAAAAAAAAAACCGGCCAAGTGCGAGTAAGCTCGCGCACGAAGGGTTCCGTACCATGTTGTATGCGAGCTCTTCAATTTTCTGTTTAATAATCTACATAATCTGTGAAAATTTCAACTCTTTAGCCATCACGGTTCATGAGATACAGCCTGGTGAAAGGCAGACTGACGGACGGACGGACAAACAGACAGCGAAGACTTAGTAATAGGGTCCCGTTTTTACCCTTTGGGTATGGAACCCTAAAAATGAATCCCTATTTCCCTTGGTCAGGCCTTAACTTGAGAATGACTTTACCGATTCCAAACATCTTTTTAAAGTTTTTTAATACTCTGTAAAATATTATACAGGATGAATTTTTTATGTGGGCCTTCAGGGCTATATCCTAAACTATGAGAGATAGCGAAAAATGCTGAAAAGAGTTGCGTGCCCGATTTTGACAAAAACTAAAACTGCATCATTAGATTTTTGAAAAAGTCATTATCCTAGCCAGGAATCGAACCTGTTGATTTTGCAAAAAAATAATCACCTATATTTTTGTACCAATCGATAGTGTTGCTGATAGAGATCAATACCTGGAAACAAACATAGTATGGCAAATCAAAAGAAATGGCTGAATTTTGTAGTTTTCTGTAATTTTCACCTTTCTGTCTCTGGCAAAACAATAGTGTGAGACATAGAGGACAAGTGATATTTTTCTAAATATTATGAAATAAGTTCTAAATGAAGTTTTTTACATAAAATTTGTAAAAACAGTTCATATTTTTAGTGCAGCAGTTTTTTACATCATTGGCCATACCTCCTCACTGCATTTTTTTCAGGAATGGTTGTATGAAAATTACAGAAGATTACTAAAATGAGCTATTTCCTTTGTTTTGCCATACTATGTTTATTTCCTGGAATTGATCTCTATAAGCAACACTATCGATTGGTATAAAAATATAGGATGATTATTTTTTTGCAAAATCAACAGGTTCGATTCCCGGCTAGGATAATGACTTTTTCAAAAATCTAATGATGCAGTTTTAGTTTTTGTCAAAATCGGGCACGCAACTCCTTTCAGGATTTTTCGCTATCTCTCATAGTTTAGGATATAGCCCTGAAGGCCCACATAAAAAATTCACCCTGTATATAACTGATAAATATTAAAGAAAGTTGCAGTATAGGGACGATTTGAAACCGCGGGGCGCATCGAGTATTTTATAAAGGTTGCAGGTTCGATTCCCGCCGTCGAACAATTATTCGTGTATTTTGTTTCTATTAAAAATATTTGTTGTTAACTAGGCCACAGAGGTTGTCAAATCCAGATTAAACTTTTTATATAGGCCACGCTTCAGAGCATTTCCTAAATTAAAAGAGATAGCGAGAAATGCTGTAAGGAGTTGCGTGCCCGATTTTGACAAAAACTAAAAATGCATCATTAGATTTTTGTAAAATCATTACCCTAGCCATACTATAATTGTTTCTAAGAATTGATCTCTATTAGCAACACTATCGATTGGTACAAAATATATGGTGATTATTTTTTTTGGGAAATGAACAGGTTCGTTCCCAAAAAAAATCACCCTATGATAGGTATAGTTACCTTAACTTTAAAAGCCTTCGAACACAGATCGCAGGGATACGGCCTCTCTCCAGTGTGCATGCGCATATGGATCGCCAAGTGACCGGACTGGTTGAAGCGACGGCCGCAAATCTTGCATGGATAACCCTATAACATTTCAGTTATTTATTAAAAAGTAGTTCCATTATACCTCTATAGGTGGAGCTGCACAGAAGAAAAATTTGCAGGATAATGCACACAGTTTTTTTTATTCCAATTAAGAAATAATACTTAATGTAATTTGATTAGACACCCTCAAAGCATGCCTTTGTGGTAGAATATGGAGAATCTGATTTTAAGAGGAAAGGGTACCGGGGGCTCTCTCTATACAAACGTAGTCGACTGTTTTCTCCCTGGAAAATGACACTAGAGCAAATATTTTTTGTTGCATAAAACTTATAACTTCCATGACTATGCCCCTATGTTTTGTTTATTTTTTATTTTTTTGTGTTTTAAATCTTAATTTCTATGATAATTAGAAAATGAAAAAAACTAAAACATGGAGAGAGCGCCGGTACCCTTTCACCTTAATTATAAGACATTGTAACCCATATTTCGTGCATATAAATAAATGAAATGAAATGAAAAAAGTGTCATCTAGCCCCAAGCTATGCAACTTTGGCTTGTGTTATTGTGGCTAGACAACGGATAAAATACTTTCCATTACTCATACTCCGAAAGTAGGTCTAAATATGCCTGAAGAGCGTGTAGAAAATAAAATTTCCAGCCCTAGGGCTTTTCACTTTCACTGACAGCTGTCATGTCAAATTATGGCTTCGCACGACTTGTGCAATCTGCATGTAGCCAGTATCAGTATCATTACGCATTAGGAACTCCAAAAACCTAACCTCCTTGCTTTTTTTTTTACACCAAAGAATAATAATTATGGCTTGGCACGGCTCATGCATACTGCCAGAGTTTAGTACTAAGTAACTTTTTTTCTTTTTTTATTATGTTTTTGTGTTAAGTTTAATCTGGTTTTTCATTTATGATTGTGTATTTTTTGTAAATAACATTTTCTAGACAAAACGTGTTACAAAAACTGTAAGTTAAATCTACGGACTTCGCGTCATTTCCCAATGTTGGATTAACTCATTAATAAAAACTTCTTCGGTAAGTACCGCCGTATTTAATTATTGAATACAAATAGCAGAAACCAAAAAAACACTACATAATGTATAACCTCTTTGGTCCCAACCTTGTAAGAGGATCAGGTAGTAAAAGTACCTACTCATGTGGTATGGAGTCTCATTCACTCTCGTTGTTATGAAGAATTTTATGTATTATTCGTAATGAAAAGCACAGTGTTTACATCGGGTGAAAGACTCATTAAGTCCCTCGAACTATTAGCAAACTCCGTCTCGGGACTTGTAATGAGTGACTTTCACACCTAGGATAACAATGTACTATAGACAAGTAGTTTTCGTTTGTAAATACTTACATATAGAACATAAATAAATATATATCTGTACATAAATATTTGTTTGAGGCGGGAATCGAATCCGCAACCTTATGCGTCACAGGCAGGTGTTCACCCGTTGCGTCACAAAAATAAGTAAGTAGGTACTTATTAGTATAAGTACTTATCTTCCGTAAATATATATAGAAACTTTCAGACCAGAAATTTATACAAAAATATCAGTTTGAGGTGGGAATCGAACCCGCAACCTTCTGCTTCACAAAGGTCGTCGGCTCGACTAGGTTAGGAATTCATCAATAAAACTTACAGGTTTAGAAGTCTTATGCATCTTCTTGTGAGTGTGTAGTGCGCACATGCTGCCTAGAACCTTGTCACACTCGTCGCAAACGTACGCCGTCATTGGAGCGCCTTCGGGCCGGTCTTCGCCGCGCTTGTGACGGTACAGTTCCCTTCAATACGATTTTTTTTTAATTATTATGGCTTCGCACGACTTATGTTAATGACAATGGTTTGTACTAAATGTATGAAATCATTTTTCTTGATTTGCAGAGTTAATAATAAGTACCTACTCTAAACTATGTTAAGGATAGTTCTAGATGTGGATTTAAACCTTAGATTTCGACGCAGATTTACTCGTGAACTATAGAATAGAATAGAAATAAGTTTATTCATGCCAGAAAAAAGATACACACACATATAATAATAATACTTAACTATACCTACAACTAAATACAAAACTTGATGTGCATATGTATACAATTCTGTCACGAAAAGGCTCAAGCTCAGCTATTATGCTACAGATGACTTTAGCGCAGATTTTCAGCAGGAGCCTCAAGTGACACACGGACATAGATAAGCATACATAAGTTTGATTTTGGAAAATTCGTTACTTACAATAATTATTTCAAAGAATATATACTTAATCTCTACATATAATAAATTCGAAGTTTTGGAAGTAAGCGTTCTACGTCCATAATGATCTTAGCACTATAGAATTCGCTAACCTTATATAGCTCCGGTAGAAAAAAATCTTGCATGCGCGATTCAGGTTTTCTTTAATTTAGAAAATCACAAATTAGTTGATTATTCTTTTTGTTCTGCTTAAAAATTTTGTACACTTATGTATTTTAAGAATACATAGCAATATACACATTTTTTAATCTCTACATATAATAAATTCGAAGTTTTGGAAGTAAGCGTTCTACGTCCATAATGATCTTAGCACTATAGAATTCGCTAACCTTATATAGCTCCGGTAGAAAAAAATCTTGCATGCGCGATTCAGGTTTTCTTTAATTTAGAAAATCACAAATTAGTTGATTATTCTTTTTGTTCTGCTTAAAAATTTTGTACACTTATGTATTTTAAGAATACATAGCAATATACACATTTTTTAACTAGAAAATAAAGTAATTAATTTAATAAGATATTTTTTTTAATTTCAAGTTTCTAGCGCCATCTCTTCGTTTTCGCGAAACTACCATTCATCTCAGAAAATGTTGATTTTATTTGTTTACCTTTGTTTGTGCAGTCTAATTTCGGGAACTAGGAAACAGATTTTAACATAATCTTCACGAATGTGTTCAGAAAATATCAGAAGAGGTTTAGGTATTTCAAGTAGATTTATGTTACTAATTAAAATTTGATATTTCTTGGCGTAAAAAATAAACCATAATATTTTTGCATGAAAACGTACAGAACGTAGGGATGATGTCAAAATTGTCAGTTTGACATACGGAAAGAAGCATCTAGCGCCATCTCTTTTTTTATTTATAATTTTATTATGGCTTCGCATTATTACTATCGTGCATATAGCCAGTGTCGCGGTCAAAGAAAATTAAATCCAATGCAGGAGCGTTTTTTGAATTTGGAACATTACAACGCTCCAGCAATTTTGTATGAACATATATATGTGTATGAAGCGGCGTGCTGGGGTTATTAAAAACTTAAATACTCTTTGATTGGATCTCTTTTATCAAAGTACTAGCGACCCGCCCCGGCTTTGCACGGCTATATTATGCATGTACTATCTTCTTATCTATATCTTCTTCTATACATATAAAATCCTTTGTCCTGACTGACTGACGGATCATCGCACAGCCTAAACCGCTAATCGTAGAGACTTGAAACTTGGAGGGTGTGTTCTTTGTATGACGTAGGCATCCGATAAGAAAGAATTTTCCGAAATTCTACCCCTAAAGGGGTGAAAAAGGGGGGCAAAGTTTGTATTGGACAACGTGATTCCTTAGTCCAATCTATTTCAAATTTTGCATAAACATTCTTTAACAGAATTAATGGAACACGTGTTTCGTATTTTATTGAAATTCATCCCCTAACGGGGTTAAAAAGGGGAAGAAAGTTATTTTGGGAGTGATTTGCTTCGAAGTTGATATCAATACTCTTTAGTGCTTTTGATTAGATTGGTAACATACTCATTAATCTATGATTGGTAAGACGTCACTTCAAGCTGACAGCGTTAACGTAAAACCTAAGAGGTTGAAAACTTCGAACATTGAACTGAAAAAAGGTGTCTTGCCATTTAGTACTGGGAACTTGACATAGTATTTTTTTTTGCGCGATACGTTTGCTAATGCTACCTGTCGATAGAGGACATTACGGCAAATGAAATATGCCTTTACACCAAATCTCATAGGTGTCTCGGAAATGGGGTATTTGACCAAACGTTATGACTAAGATTTTATCAAAAGTAAGCTGTGCACAAATAATGCTTTCTAACCAAACTTCTAAACCATCTCGGAGACGGGATATTTGTTAAAACATAGAACTGTTATAGGATAGCCACTGAATCACTTAAAACTCTATATTTTTATTAGGATACGCCAAAATTACTCTCTGCGCAACTGTTCAGCCCTACCTAATAATAAAATTTTGAACAATTTGACAAAAGTCACAGTTCCCAAAGTTAGTAGATACTAATTATTAAGTAATTTAAAAGAAATATCTTTTGTTATGAATACGAAAATACCTAAACAAATGAATAGGACTTTTACACCTTTTTCATTTTTAAAATGGACAGGATGATCTTGATCAGGTGATCTTATAAGGGTTCCTTTTTTACCTTTTAAGGTACGGAACCCTAAAAACACAAAAGATGACTATGATAGATAGGTAATTACTAATTAGCACGATATGATTAAAGATTTACTCATGTGGTAATCGTAGAGTTTTGTGCATTATTGGCTCTGTGTTAGAAAGACAGAAATAGAAGAATTCAATTTTTTTGTTTAGAACTTTAGGTACTTAGACGTATAGCCCATTTTGGATCCCATCCCAAGAGAATTGGGTGCACCCGAGGTTTTCGTGTTCCAAGTTAAAATACATCTCATTCAAAATCTATCTTCTCTATACATATAAAATTCTTTGTCTTGACTGACTGACGGATCAACGCACAGCCTAAATCGTAGAAACCTGAAACTTATAGGGTGTGTTCTTCGTATGACGTAGGCATCCGATAAGAAATTAATTACCTACCGGGTTTAAAAAAGAGTAGAAAGTTATTTTAGGCGATTTGCTTCGACTCGAACTCCTTAGTGCTTTTGATTAAATTAAGTAAGTACATTTTATTTTGACACACATGTTTCAAACTCAATCTAATTTGAAATCAACAAAAAATAATCCTATTTTAACTATTTTCGGCTCCTGCGCGGACGAAGTCGCGGGCAAAAGCTAGTATATAAATAAAACCATACTTTACTCTAAACTAAATAATAGAAGCAATTACTTTCAATAAAAAATGAGAAACTATTAAAAATAAATAAATGGTAAAAATATTTTTTAAAAACTTAATGGTATTAACAATTACTATAATACGCACAATATAATATATATAAGTCTAAACACTATCCCTAAATAATTGATAGGGAAAGTGTTTAGACTGTATTTCCCTATATAATCTATAGGGATAGTGTTTAGACTATAGTCCACGAGTAAATCTGTGTCTAAATTCAAGGTTTAAATCTACATCTCGGACTATCCTTAAACCTCGTTTTGGAATAAGGGGGTGTGTGTTGGTTAATATTTGAGGAGTGATTTGTTCCTTATTTAAAAGCCTATCGATTAAAAAAAAAAATGTTCGGTAACTTTACCAACAAAAATGGTTTAAATTTATAATTTCATAAATAAGGGGAAGGTCTTCTAAGAATGTTTTCTCGAAGATACAGCGGTTGTAGGCTCTTGCTCAAATTAACCACCCTGTATAGCTGCGCCCTAGTAGCCTAATTATTCCATTATTTCAGCTATCTTTATCTACATAGCAAGTTTCATTGTAATCGGTTCAGTCGTTTTTGCGGAAAAGGTAACAAAAATACGTACTTCAGAATTTTGAGCTCGAGGACCTAAAAATTATAAAAAAAAAACGTGTGGCACTCGGGGACTGCCGCGGTAAAGCTATTGCATAGCGAACACTCGGCCGAGCTACATGGTAGGCGGAGTAGGGGTGTTAGGTTTTATTTTCGTTACGGAATTTCTTGATTCGATCGCCGCGCTCAAAGCCCGCGATAAAAGCTATGCAAAAGCTTAAAGAAAAAAAAAAGTGTGTGTGTCAGCTCCGACGCACGACTGGAGTTTACTCCTTAAGTATCACAGCCAAATTAGAAAGTTGCGCACTAAAGGTGCGCACCAAAAACGTGACACGATTTCGTTACTTGTTAGTAGGTTTTACCCCTCGGATTTTTCTCATACCGGGCGCCTTATATATGAAAATCGATTCTTAAGGAGTAAACTCCAAAAATAAAAATGTAGTAAATTCATACCTCGCAGTAACAAAGAGTTGGTTGCAAGACCCACAGTTCCACATCTTACTGCTACTAGCTGGGGTGTAGGTTCGACTCCGGCGTCCTCTGACATGCCTCTTGCATTCCATCAGATGAAACTTTAGGTCATCAACAGACATACATTGTATACCGCAGAAGTCACATTTGAAACATAGTTCCGGTTGCGGTGTTACCATTTCGTCGTAGTTTATCGTTTTCTAAACAATAGAATTATATAGATATTTATTATTTAAACTAGCGACCCGCCCCGGCTTCGCACGGCTATATTATGCATGTATTATATATAAAAACCTTCCTCTTTAATCAGTCTATCTATTAAAAACCGCATCAAAATCCGTTGCGTAGTTTTAAAGATCTAAGCATACATAGGGACATAGGGACGGCGAAAAGTGACTTTATTTTATACTATGTAGTGATGATGATCAAAAGAAGTAGGTATAATTTAGGCCTTCTGCGGCCAAGACGAAATATTAGACCGCTCTGTGACTGGGGTCAGTCCGCCAAGATAAGCCGCGTTATATTTACATACTCTTACGTAAGCTATGGACGATCACTGATACCATTAGTACCCACACTTTTGTCTTCGTTAAGACAAAGTTCACTGAGTTCACTTTGCACATTGAAAATCCCCATGAGAATTTGTGAACTTTTTGTTCACTTATCCCCATTACTGGGGAGCTGTGAACAAAAAGCGTCTATTTTTTAGAAAAAAAAAAAGATTTAGATTTAGACCTTACTAACAACCTAGAATAACAGATGTTATCGAAATGAAGGGGTATTTTAGGTAGGAAATAGCTGTTCAGAACTGTAATTATGGAAACAAATTACTAACAACATTTGAAATGTAACTTAGCAAATGGAATAAAAAGGCTTTATTATTATTATTTATCCCTATTACTTGAACTGATCAAAAAGTTCAGTTCAAGATCGTAAGAGTCCAAAAGGTAAGTAATATGTAACCGAGTTCGATTCCCGCCGTGACAAATATTTTTGGAAAAATGTAGGTGCTTATATTGTACACTTCATCTGTTTTCTAGCATCAGTAAGCTTTGCTTAGTTTGGGGCTAAATGGCGACCTGTACCAAAGTACAACCAGTTTTACAGTTAAAATGTTTAATACCTACCGGAACTTCATAATAATTAGTCTCTTCAACGTAACAGGACATCCTATGCTTGTCAAGAGCCTCTCCATCAGCGAACAGTCCACTGCAGCAATCACAGACGAACATGGTGGCTAATTTCCGTGCAGTCACATTGCAAGTTCCGTTTAAATCCAAACAGCATAGTTGTTCTGGCGGAAAAAAGTTAGAATATACTTAGGCTTTAGATAGATAGATAGATAAACACTTTATTTGTACAACACACAAAACATTGAAAATATTATTGTTTTGTTTTGTTTGTGCTTATTTATTGTTTGGGTGTGTATGCGGGAGCTAGAGACGATGCACGACGGCAGCGGGTTTGGCCGGAAGACCAGCGCTGCAGCCAAGTTATGCTTGTCTGTGGCTTACAGCTGAGGTCGACCCATTTGGGCAGCACATGGCTTCTTAAATATTCTTAAGTTTAATGTATGTTTTTTTTTCCTTATTTCTTCGTTGTATATGTTACCTATTTCTTTGTGTGTGTAAATTTAAAAGTTATCGTGTGCCTGTACTAAATAAATGCTTTTCTTTCTTTCTTTCTTAAAATAACAAAAATGACGAGAAAGCTTATTAACTACGAAATTGTACAAACAGGCGACCTAGCTCCTAGCCTGGCCTCCTGGCTTGGCTCCTAGCTCGGGCTTTTAGTATTACTAAACCTAATAAAAAAATGGTTGTCTCTGAAGTCAGTTTATGGAAGATAATTTTACGTGATAACGTCATAAGAAAACGATGAAATATAAATATTAAGTTTTCTTTTCATTTTTCTTTTTTTTTCTTTTTATAAGTCTTCTATTCGTCACTCGTCATCATAACACAAGCCCAGATGAGCTATCATCACTACATAGTATAAAAAAAAGCTTTTTCTGTCCCTATTTCCCTTTGACCGCTTAGATCTTTAAAACTACGCAACGGATTTTGATGCGGTTTTTTTAATAGATAGAGTGATTCAAGAGGAAGGTTTATATGTATAATACATGCATAATATAGCCGTGCGAAGCCGGAGCGGGTCGCTAGTATTATTATAAAATACTCTCATGTTACCATGACGCATGACGCTACACATCGGGAACGGGACATGAACATGACACTTTTTCGTGAATGCAGGTGTTCCATCAATTTAATAGACGTTATCACGTCAAAAAATTAATTCATGGAGGAAAAGCTCTGGGGAAAAGCAATGGCGCCAAAGTTTTTTTTCTCTTTTTGCCAATCGGCATCGGTTTGTTTTTAAATTGCATAAATCCATGTAAGTATAAAAATGTTCTAATTATTTTTATTTGTATTTGCTCACCAGTAGGTTCTGTTTCCAAAACTGTCGATAAAACACGCTGACACATCCGACAAATCAGCCACTCAGCTTCTAGGTTAGCATTACTGTTGGGTTGTTCTAAAAAATAAAATAGCTAATAAAAATAGCATGCTTGGGCCTTGCCTTAAAAGAAGACATGACGTGTTTTTAAACCTTTATTCAATTTAGTAGGGTAAATTGGGTGAAGTTGCACAAAAAAAAGTAAAGTGAGCTCGATCAAGTTTTTTTTCTTTTGCTGTGCCAAAGTTCCCTCAGTTCTAATAATGTCATCATCATCATCATGTCAGCCCATACACGTCTACTGCTGGACATAGGCCTCCCCCATACGACGCCACAAACAGCGGTCCTGAGCCGCCTCCATCCACCGACTACCCGCGACCGCCACAATGTCGTCGGTCCACCGGGCAGCTGGTCTCCCAACACTCTGTTTCGCGTTGCATCGCGGCCTTTACTCCCCAGCGGTTGTCAGTTCTGCGAGCTATATGACCTGCCCATTGCCACTTCAGCTTACCAATCCTGAGAGCTATGTCGGTGACTTTGGTTCTTCTACCGATTTCCGTATTTCGGATTCTATCACGTAGAGAAACTCTAATAATGTAGTTCCGCAATATTACATAGACCCTGGACAAGACTAATATTTATTTAACACTGTCTGCATGCATAAGGCGTGCGAAGACTTAACACGAAAAAAATTCTAGATCTTTTGAAGCAGTTGGGCAGCACATTTAGTTCCCTTTTTTACCACATTCAAATAAAACCACAAACTGTAAGATATTGTACTAGATAGGTACCTTCCCATAGCTTAGGAGCTGTTTCAAGATTAGCTTCAGCATTACACTGTGTTTCGATATTAAGAGATGCATGAAACGCAATTGTATGATCAAGGAGATCTGACTCAGAGGTAAATATCTCATGGCAAATTGCACAGGAGTGTAGTGCTAATAAGTCTGGGCCTGTGAAATCGGTTTCCTAAAAGAAAGAAAAATACTAAATAAGTACCTATTTTGTTAGGAATGCAGCCAGATTTTTAAATAAATTTGGGTAATTATATCCACTATGATAATAAAAAAGTCAAACTTAAAAAAAATGTAGGTGGTACCTACTACAGGTAGTGGTGATTTATAGAAAGATAGTGGTTAATAAAATAGATAATTTTATAGATATATACATAATATCCTAAAATAATGTAACATTGTCCTTACCGGCTTAGAAGTTTTAGTTTCCTGAAGTGGTAACAAAAACTGATTAACTGTATTTTCATCCAAGAGTGTCGGTTCGTAGTTCAGTAAATTTTCGTTTGAAGCTGCGTATGTTGTGTTTGGAGTTACGCAACTCGGTTGATAAAACGTACTGTCTACGTTGCTAAAGTATCTTCCAGAGTTGTTAGATTGAAACGACAGGTTATTAGAAGTCTCATTTATTATAGTTTCGTCAACAGCGTCTGGGACGTCTGAACAAACGTTTTTATTTTCGAGTAAATTATCGTATTCTGATAATTCCTTGTATGGGTAATCGGGTGGATCGAACATCATTGTGCTAAAAAGTAAGCTGTAAAATAAAAACATAAAGTTATGAGAAATAAAAAGTAGAAATGTTTAAATATACCGCCAAAACGCCGCGCACAGTTCGCGCGGCGAATGATAGAATAGTGGCCACTATTGGTTGTCAAAGTCATTTCCAAATCAAATGTCACTGTCATCATTGTAGCTCTCGGCTGTTTTGTTGTTGTGAATTGTGTTGTATTGTTTTTATTTCTTTGTAAAAAAATAGTGCATTTTACAGTAAAATGAAAACGGATACGGTGCCGCCGGCTTCAGAAAAGCCTAAAATACCTCTGCCAACGCTATCACAAATTAACGCTGATAGAATAACACAAGTAAGTGAGGTTATGTTGTAGTTTATAACAAGGTTATGAATCATGAAATTGCTGTTGTTTTTAACCAAATCATCGTACACCCATACGAACATTGATAATAAAAGTTAACTTAGGTACTAACAAGGAAAAGCTAGATATCGAATATTTTCATTTTTTTACATTAGCGACTAGCTCTACCAAATCCTAAAATAACACCGGTTTTGACGCTCTGTGATAATAAAGTGAAGACCTTCTATCTTATTGAAATTGCACAACAATTAACAAACTCTATTAACCAAAATTTCATGCTCTAAGACCCAATAGTTGCCCTGTGTAGTGGTTGTAAGCAAGTTTTGCCTTTTACAAGGAATTATTTAAGTATACCTAATGGTGTAAAAAATGAATAAAATATTCATGCGGCAAGCCTGGTTAAATCACCTTAGCTGTACCTTCCTAACCCCATTCAACAAGGCAATGATTTTTTTTAGGAAAGCCCGCTAGATCTGACTCTTACTGTAATAATAGCCCACTAGTAACTTTACATAAAAACCATTTTAAAATCTATACAACATACCTTATTGAATCACCAAATCCACATGGTTTATTCCATTGCAGCTTGCCAACCAGTACTGGTCTCCACAAACTAAGGAAAACCACCTACCTTATGATGCTTCTATCGTGGAATCAATATATCAAGCAGAAATATTGGGATCCAAGTAAGTTTTATCAATTTTCTTCAAACATAAATATCAATAATTAAAAATCAAACATGCATTTGCAAGGAGCATAGCCTAACTGAATTAAATAAATGAAAAATTGAGGGTCAGTGACCTAATAGATTAGTGCATTGACCTTTTATTATTCATAATTTTAAAGAAAAATGTGCCAGTTATATTTAGGTTTTTTAAGAATAAGCTTTTTTATACTGAGGCCTAAAATACAGCATAATGTTTTATGATAGATATTGCATGGAAAAAAAACAAAGCAATAAAAATACATATTTTATTTTATTTTTTTCAATAATTGAATAAAAACAAATGCAGTCAGGTATTACTTACTTAGGTAGGTAATTACTTACTAAGATAATTGTGAAATAAGTGGTTGATATATTTATAACTTTATAGACTGAAAAATAAAGTGAAGTTAATTTTAGTATACTAAAATAAGGTTTCATACTGCAATAAACTATTAAATTAACTTTTAATACTTAAAAAGGCTATTATGTTAATAACTGATGCTAACTTATAAAAAAAATTCTGTCAGTTTTTCAGTACGACGTATCATGATGTTGGAATTCTCTCAGTATTTAGAGAATTACCTTTGGCCATATTATGAGGCGGGAAAGGCGTCGAATGCGCATATGATGTCCATCATCGTTATGATCAATGAAAAGTTCAGAGAAAGAGTACCAGCATGGCAGGTTTGTACTTAGTCTAATATTCACAAATAATGATTAATACTGCGAAACACAGGGTTGCGGGTTCGATTCCCGCCTCAGACAAGTATTTATGCTTCGATATTTGTGTGTGGTCTGGTTGTTTCTATTATTATAAGTATATATTTACAAAAGAAAAGTATATAAGTCTTTTTCTTTTCGAGTCAGTGACGTTTGACCAGTCGATAGTATATAAGTAGTATATCTGTTACCTAGCACCCATAACACAAGTCTAGTTACTTAGCTTGGGGCTAGATAGCGATTTGTGGAATGTCCCGCAATATTTATTTATTTATAAAAGAATGTAAGTACTGGCAGAGTTATAGAGTCAGTAGAGGACTTCAAAGTAATGGTAACAAGATTTAAACTTGCATTCTTATTTTGGCTGTTTTTAGGGTTCTGTATCTCAAAAGGTAAAAAAGGAACCCTTATAAGATCACTCTCTTGTCCATCTGTCTGTCTGTTTGTCACCACCTATTTTCTCAGAAACGGGTGAACCTAGCAAGTTGGAATTTATACTAGACTAGCGACCCGCCCCGGCTTCGCAAACCTTCCTCTTGAATCAATCTATGTATTAAAAAAAACCGCATCAAAATCCGTTGCGTAGTTTTAAAGATTTAAGCATACATAGGGATATAGGGACAGAGAAAGCGACTTTGTTTTATACTATGTAGTGATACTGAGGTCTATAGTCCCTATAAGGTGTATAAAAATTAAGGTCCTGAGTCAACAGGGCAAATTGTTTTTTTATAATTGATCAGTTTGACCACTATCTCACACAATGGTCAGTGACGATTCAGTCTAAGATGTAGAAGATTGAACTTATTGGACCCTTTTCTAGATTTAATGACAGTATCATTGCGTGGGTTAACTGCATATTATATACTTTCTTATATTCTTTGCACTTTATCTGATATTTTCTGATCAATGTTTTTTGTTAAAGTCAAAGTTAAAAAAATATTCAGGTGTAATATGCATCAGTCAGATCACAATTATTAATGTCTTATACTGTAATAATCATCATCATCATATCAGCCCATACACGTCCACTGCTGGACATAGGCAAACGACGCCACAAACAGCGGTCCTGAGCCGCCTCTATCCACCGATTACCCACCACCGCTACAATGTCGTCGGTCCACCGGACAGCTGGTGTCCCAACACTCCGTTTCGAGTACCCTAATATCCTGTATATCGCGTATCCTGTACTAATAATCTTGTTTAATTTCCAGGCTTTTCTAAAGAAGCCAGACCACTTTCCCGCCTTCTTTGAACAAGTTCTCCGTGTGAGCGTGGCCGACGATCTGAGTTCGCGTAACATGCGCGAGCAGACAGGCCTGCTGTTGTTTCTGAATCATTGCTTCGGCAGTATGGAGGTGCAGCTGTGTCGGGACCAGGTGAAGCGGCTTGTCTCGCTTAGTATGTGGATCAGTTTGCAAGAAGGTAAGAAAAAGGAACTTCTTATTTATAAGTGTTTGGTACCTACTTTTGTGACAGCAAAAGAAGTTATCCTGGTTCTTGGAAAAAGTTTGAAGAAACTGAAAAGACTTTCTTTCTTACCCCCGAATACTGAAACGCTACTTAATATTAAGTGACGTTTAAATTGACGTTAAGTGTATGTTTTCTATTGAAGCCTACACTTAAATTTCAATTTAAGCGCCACTTAATATTAAGTACCTTTTCAGTATTCGGGGGTTATTCTTCTATAAACGAGAGAGTTTCTGTTTGTTTCTCGTACCTAAAGGGTAAAAACGGGACCCTATTATTAAGACTTTACAGTCCGTCCGTCTGTCACCAGGCTGTATCTCATGAACCGTGATAGCTAGACAGTTGAAATTTTCACAGATTATGTATTTCTGTTGCCGCAATAACAACAAATTCTGTCAACAGAAAAAAAAATGAAGTAAGGCTCCCATACATTATAGTACGAAACCATTCGTGCGAGAGTCCGACGCACACTTAATGTTGTATGTATGTTTGTTAATCCGTCACGCAATAATTACTTAACCGATTGTGAGAGTTTCATCTCTACGTCGATAGCTGGAGACCTAAATAGCGTAAGCCTTAACGCTACTTTTTAACCCGATATTCCCACGGGATGGCAGCTAAAGGTGGACGCAGATTGATCAGAGCCGATAGAGTGGAATTTTTGCCGTCCACGGGAAAAGGTACCATAAATAATAGAGATAAGATACATTTATATTTCAGAGTCGACTGCATCGTCAGAGGCGGCCGACTGATGACGTCATTGGAATCTTCACATTGGATTCACGGCAAAAATTCGATTCTTTCGGCTCTGATCAATCTGCGTTCACCTTCAAGCGTATAAAACAGCGAGCGCAGCTAGTAATTTACTATTTCCTTACAGGACGACGTAACCAAGAGTTCAAAGCAGTACCAAAATGGAAGAAGTACTGGCGTGCTATACAAAAGAAGGATAAACCTGATTTATTAGAGAAACTGAACTGGGAGCGACGTTACCTACAACAACTGATGATAAAGTTTATGAGAATCTTGGAAAGTATTCCTGAAACTGACGATATTGATCCTTACGTAGTTAGGTAAGTACTCAAGCAGTAACTTTTGGAGATTCTGTACCTAATTTATTATCTTCTATACCTACTCCTAATGAAGGAAGAAATAATAATACAGAGTAAATTAAAAAAAAACGAGGTGTAGAAAAAGCAATAGAACAAGTTAAAAAAGCTAAATTAATGTCTGTCTGTTTTTCCCTTTGTTACAAATGCAAATAAAAACTACTGAACCTATTGAAATCCACTATTGAATAGCTTTATTATCTGGAAAGGTTGTTACATCCAAATCCAACACGCAGAACCTAAGCAATCAAATAACTGGCTCGCGTATTCCCGAGCACATGCTGTGGCTTTCTGTGGTTAGTATTTATGCCG
Organism: Idaea aversata; assembly: GCA_907269075.1. Lineage (NCBI taxonomy): Eukaryota > Metazoa > Arthropoda > Insecta > Lepidoptera > Geometridae > Idaea > Idaea aversata. Next base: position 8,270,865 of record OU026100.1, read on the forward strand.
ATTTTCCCACAAGATGGAGACTGACGTGGGTAAAACCCCTGCAATGAACTTCGAGTTTTTGAATGCTACATGCTACTTCCACAACTGGCGCAGCGAACTAAAGTGAATCTTGGCTTCACAAACGAGAGTTTTTAATCAAAAATCGCTCTCTATCCTGCGCTATTTTTTGGCAATAGTTGATTTGAAGTTCGCGCAGGTCGGATGATACATAGTAAACTATTTAAAAGAGCGGTGTTGGCTTAGTGGTAGATACCTCGACTTTCAGTCTGAAGGTCGTTGGTTCGAATTCCTACCGGCCGTGCACCAATGGATTTTTCATAAGCAAAATTTATGTGCGTTATTTGACATTGTTCTTATGGTGAAGGTAAACATCGTGATGAAACCCGCGGCTTAGTCAGCTCCAGAAGTATTGACAAGTTCTCTCTTCTGGACATGGTCGACTTACCCGAGAGGGTAGTAGGTGCTGGGCAAACCTACTCACGCAAAAAGGACCCAATTAAAAAGGGTCTAATTGCGGAAAACAGGCCTTATACAAGTACAAGACTAAATCTAAAAACTCGTATTGTTGTTGCATACAGATATTGTGAACGGTTCCTGGAACTGATGATAGATCTGGAAGCTCTATTGCCGACGCGGCGGTTCTTCAACACCGTGATGGACGATTGCCACCTCGTCGTGAGATGCCAGTTGTCGCCGCTCGCCAGCCGCCTTGAAGGACAGCTATTTTCACAGGTCAGTCTAGCATAGATCATGCCATTCCATAATAGCCTTTGATTGAAGTTAAAAATAGCGGCACATTGCATAATTTGTTTCAGTAGAAGAACTCTTCTTTTTGCGTTGACAGTTTTGACTATTTACCAATTCTTCTTCTTTTCGTGTCGATCCCGTTTAACCTAGTGTTGATTTTCGTGTTGACTTTTGACTATTTAGCGCATTTATACTGTAGGAGGACTTTATACAGCGCCATCTATCCCCAAGTTAAGCAATTAGGCTTGTGTTATGGTGGCCAGACAACAAATAGAAAACGTAAATATTTTTCTTTAGTAAACATATACTTAATATACATACAGGAACACCCAGGCCAGATTCAAATATCTGTACTCAAATATTTGTTTGAAGTGGGAATTGAACCCACAACCTTTTGCATCATAAGCGAATATTTACTCGCCGCGCCACGCGGGTTAAATTATGGTAGACTGGGAGGGAAATGATTTCAATTTTACGTTGGTTTCAAATTCTTTATTGATAAAAAAATAATAAAAAATAAATGCTAAAACTTGTATATCAGATACATTAGAACGTTAAAAATCAAGTCGAAACTTATGAAAATAGATCAAAAAATATAACAAGTAAAATACTCTTGTCATGTTTAAAAATGATTTTGCACAAATATGGTTGTAAGATGTTCGGTTCACTAACCAATAACAACACTGAATTTATACTCACAAAATAATAAAAATATAGAAAATTATTATTTTTGTGGACGGATAGCATTTAAAATGCATTTTATTGCGTTAGTGATGTCATGGCTTTAATAAAATTTAACACTAGTTGCGCCCCGCGGTTTAACCGGCATAAAAAGTAGCATTCACTACTACGCCATAAGTAGAAAGAAGACAAACAAACTTCCGCCTTTATAATATTTCTACAGATAATTATCATTGATATCATTAATTGTTTAAATTGTCACATGCTTTGCTCAATCTATTAGTCGACATTTCCTTAAACCTAGTAATACAGTAACTCTTAAATTACTTATTCCTATGAAATAATTAAGTATCTTTAGTGAGCTTCTATATAAAATCTAAATATTATAATGCATATAACATTGATTAAATATTAATTTAACTTTAAATACAATAAAGTTTAATAATTCCCCTACTTAAAGGCACATTTTAAGGCCTTTCTATAGATAAATAAGGCACGAATATTCGTGATTTCATAAAATTGGGGAGTTTATAATTATTTTGTCATATCTACTTGAAGCTAAATATTCAATTTTGAATTTTAGAGCACCTACATTGCAGTATTAAGTGCAATTTGTGAACAAGTATAACCTAATTGTTTGAAATTCTACATGCTTTGTCAAGTTGTGCATTAGAGATTCGAGAAATTCAATTAACCCTATAATCGATGGCAATTTAATACTCAGCATCACCTTAAATTCTATAAATATCGTTATTTTAATTGTCTAATAGTTTTGTATAATCGTGTACTTAACATAACATAAACCTAATCAGCTGCTGTATAATTTCTAATTGAGAACATTTTAGATGGCATAAAACTTTTAAACTAGTCTATCAGAGATTGATCGAATCAGTTTTTTCATGGAAAAATTGTCTTTTGGTATAGTCCCTGTAGTGTTTAATACACTATAGTCTACTGGTAATAATTACCTCCATTCATATGCGTCATTTCGTCACCCCATTCGCCGGTGGGTACTGGTTCCGCGTAGCAGCAACTCTTGCGCAGTAAGAACGTTACGTGTGACTGTCGGAGCACACACACATAGAATATCAGTAAAGCTTGGAAGAGATTGATGAATATGTGCGCGTATATCAGCCCATCGAAGTTCAGCCAGGATAATAGTAGAAATAGCCAGGCTGTAGTCATTATAAGACATAGCTGAAGGAATAGATTGAAACTGTAAAGGAAACAATAAAACATGTTACTTATTTAAATTGTACTTTTCAAGTACAAAAAATCAATGTTGAATCTTTCTTACCATCCCCTGAGTTTGTGATGGATTCTTCCGTAAATGTTTATCCTTTTAATGACTTTTAAAGTGGTAACATAGAAGAATAGATTGAAAATAACTGTGAAAGCCACAGGTGTGAAGAAAATTGCAATTCCGAGAAGTCCTGAAAAGATTTTATTAGTAATTTAATTACTTTATAATCCTAAAGTTTGTTTGTATATTTGTTTCCTCTTCACGGTCAAAACTGGACCGATTTAGATGAAAATTGGCATAGTGGTAGGTTAGTGTATAGAGAAGGATTATTTTTGATTCCGAAATTCCTGCAGTTTCGGGACTTACGTGGGTTAAACCGCGGTGTAGTTTTAATATGTTTAATAATAGTTACCAATAGTCTCTTGTTCAGCATCGTCAAGTAGAATAGAAGAGGAAAATTGATTTTTCATTTTTCTGTTAGGATTTGTGCCAGTATCTAGCAAGAAATGGGCACAGATAGCCATAGCTGTCATGATTGTAACACACGTCCAAACCACACTTGAATAGTAACAATATTTTCTCACATCTGTCACTCGTAGAAACACATTTCGAGACCTGAAATTGTTCGTTTTTTTAATTTTTTTAACTTATTTAAGAGATTTTATTTTCTAGTCTATGATTTCTAGATTTGGAGTTTTTGTTTTCTAGTCAACAAAGAAATAAAACATTCTTCATTATTAACAATTAAAAAATATTAATAAACTTATTTATTATCTTACTGATAGATACATACTTGAATGTTTTCCAAATGTAAAATCCGAAACTATTCAACCAGAAAAAGGCACTTAGAAGGCTTATGTATAAAACTATATCTGAAATAAAAACATTATTTATAATTAAACTAATTTAACGGAAATAATTGCGTTTATTTAGTTTTTTTATACCTGACATTTCGAAAACTTTTCAAATCCCATTGTCACAGGCAGACTGAGGGTGACAATCAGCCATAATTTTTTTTATTAAAAATGTTATCAAAAAACAAAATACGATTATAGTCATTCAATTAGTTTTATGAGTTCAAGTCGTGAAAACCTTAGAAAATACTAACATTATTTATGGCAATAGGCATTAATAACAATAGAACTTTTACTTCTCAAGAAAAATAATATTACCTGTTATCATGAAACTGATATGGTTACTGAATTCAGTAAAAATCCTTACTAAATCAGCAGCTTGACTCACAATCAAGCAAACCATTATTGTTGTTATAATGTTCCCAGCTAAATCTCTCAATGTTGGAAGAACAAAGTATATAATAGCCACAATCAAAAACAAAATCATGGAAATTGCATGGAACATTGGATTCAGTACTTTCTTCATAAGAAAGCTGGTATCTTTCCAATTGATTTTGACTTCCGGCACACATACTAACGCATAGAGACCTGTTATGTTTGTGTTTGTAATTAGTATCTGTAAACAAGAGGCATGATTATAATAAGTATACTGACGGACACATAAACTGCATCAAAGTTCAGGATTACTTTCAAATTAATATTTTAATAAGTACATATGCAGGACACATAAACTGCATCAAAGTTCAGGATTCCTTTCAAATTAATATTTCAATAAGTATGCAAATGTTTCATATAAAAAATGGAATCCATATAATTATTGTCTCTTGTTCTTGTTAAGTTAAAAATCATAATACAAGACGACTTTGAAATAAATATTGTATTATTTTTAATTCGTCTTGTGCTATGATGCAGTTTATGTGTCCGTCAGTGTAGTTTAGTTAAGAGTGGTTTTCATCTTATCAGTTTAACAATCAGTTAGTCATCAGACAATACTTTCTTTTGTCATTCAAAGTTGAAGGTTGTGTTGCAATTTGCAATTCAATGAGTTAGCAAATCCTACTAATATTATAAATGTGAAAGTTTGTGTGTTTGTTTGTTATTCCTTTACACACAGACTACTGACCGATTGCAATGAAACTCGGTATGTATATAGCTAGAGATCTGGACATTATAGGCTATTTATCCTGATATTCCCACGGGATCAGAGCTAACGCGGTTGAAACCGTGGGACGCAGTTAATATTATAAATATGGAAGTTTTTGTGTGTTTGTTACCTCTTCACATAAAAACTACTGAACCAATGAAACTTGGTATGTCAATAGCGGAACTCCTAGATTTAACACAATAGTAGTCTATTTTGAAAAGGACTGAGGGACTTAACCAAGTGAACCCAGGGGGCGCAGCCCCTGGGTTCACTTGGTTAAGTCATAAACAAACACACTGTGGATTGTATTTTGTATGCAAGTATATGACTTATAAGGAAGTGAGCAATTTAAGTTAATTTTTATTTATCGCTGCTTTGTCTGGCTTCAAATAAATGAATATTTGGGGATTGAGTCCCCAGTGTTCATTGAGTGTGGAATGAAACACTCGAGTTATTTGTAAGACGTAATTTTTAGCACTTAGGGACACTGAAAACAAAGATATCTTTATAATGCTTAGATTAGCAATTTGGGAGGAAGCCTATGGCCAACAGTAGACTTTAAAGCTTTGCTTTTATTACCTTATCCAGACAATATTTGTCTTGGTCATGGATGTAAGATGATGGTTCTTTCACAACTGGTATGGAAATTGTCTCATGTAGGCTGAATGTCGTCCTTTCATGAATCGGCTCTTCTTTGATACTGTCAGAACTGTGCTCATGGTGAATCAGGTGACGCATCCTACCGTCTGTTAGAAGGTTTAATCTGGAAGTGGTATTAAAATGTTTCGATTACCAAACAATATGTGTATGTATGTGTGTATGTTTTATTAACCAAACAATATGTGTAGTTTAGAATGACTTTAGATGTTTAGATAGAATAAATAAACACTTTAATTGTACAATAAGTATAAAACATTTAAACAAATGTTAATTTGCCCATATCTTTTTATTGTGTAAACTCAGGACCTTGATTTTTATACACCTAAAAGGGACTATAGACTTCAGTATCTGGTATAAATTTCAACTTGCTAGGTCCACCCGTTCTGAGAAAATTGGTGGTGACACACAGACAGACGGACAAGAAAGTGATCTTATATGGGTTCTAACTAATAATTGTACCACCTATTTGTACAATTACTAGTTAATAAGCTTTTTTTAACCTTATCCCTTAAAGCGATTTTTTCCAGGCAATACTTACTCATCTTCAGATTTCTTCAAGTCAAATATAGGTCTCCGTTGTGTAGTCTCACAGTCAGGCAATCCATGTACAAATCTGAAGTATTTCACGGTGGTATTCATTCCATCTTCAGTTTTAAACTGTGGCTCCCATACAGCTATGACATAAAGAAATACGAATAATTTATTGTATGATATTTCTATCGGTAAATTTTGAGCTTGTTTAGCCCAGGGGAAACATGCTTAAGATACCTTTTTACGAAGTTGCTTCTGGATTCTAAGAAAATGTTAATCTAAACAGTATTAATAAATATAAACATATTAGTATGCATGTCTGGTAATATAAGTAGATAGTGAGTAGGTATGAAGCTCAGATTTCAAAGACATGCAAACGGAAGGTTGGCTACTATACTGAGACGAATTTGATTTATTTATCCTCTACCGGGCACTTACTTTGATTGTATTGTTCAGCTAATCGGCAAACCGAGTCAACCATAAGCTCGTTCGGTTCACAACACTTGTTTATTTTCACTGAGTTTTGTTGTTCCGATATTTCGTTCAAATCTGTTTCTCCAACTTCTGCCCGTGCAATATGCAGAGTCAACAGTAAATACAAAATACCAAAAGCTGTCCTCATTATGCTTTGTTCAAGAAACAAGATGTGAAAGAAATTTCCAATGTGTGTATGATAAAATTAATGAATCATTTGGTTTACACTTTCACGAGTTGATATTAAAAAAAACACGCGGTTTAAACATTAAATTTTATTTGTTTGGCTTGTAAAAGTATTTTAAAATCGTAAAACAAAGTAATGAAACCGCCGCACACAACAATTCCCGTCCGGTCGTTTGGAAATCCCTTTGACAGTGACGTTTTAGCTTTCGAACATTATAATGACGTTTGGCAGTAGTATCACTACCGCGGGCGATTGACGTGCAGTGCAGGGTAAGAACCTCGCTTCTGGGTTTTGACTACCCGCAGCGCAGCGCTCTCGTGGAAAAGTTAATAAATAATACCCCACTTGTTTATAAAAATTAATCGTTTTATAGAATAATTTATGAATATTATATGTAGAATCAGTCATTTTTGTACTAAGTATTTTTGTAGTCTGTAATTTTACGACTTTTTAAGTGATCTAACTTTCCTAGATTGGTTAGATCCGTGAGGTAGATAGATACCTACTCTGTATGTAATTTACTAGCTGCGCCCCGCGGTTTCACCCGCGTAAGTCCCGATCCCTTGGGAATATCAAAATAAAAAGTAGCCTAGCCTTCCTCGATAAATGGACTATCCAACACAAAAATAATTTTTCAATTCCAACCAGTAGTTCCTGAGATTAGCACGTTCAAACAAACAAACAAACTCTTCAGCTTTATAATATTAGTATAGATATATAAAAAAATCGAGCCCTCTCGTTGAGAAGAGAAAGCAGCCAAAAGACCAGAATGGAGGCGTCTTACAAATCAATACGTGTCTGATTTTGAGTCAGAACGTCGTGTTGATTTGGATCTCAAACGTGACGCTTTAAAGGCCAGACCACCATCGGCCATACCTTACAATTTTGTGAACGGTGTGCTGACGTATATATACTATACTAGCGACCCGCCCCGGCTTCGCACGGCTATATCATGCATGTATAAACCTTCCTCTTGAATCACAATCTATTAAAAAAAACCGCATCAAAATCCGTTGCGTAGTTTTAAAGATTTAAGCATACATAGGGATTTAGGGACAGAGAAAGCGACTTTGTTTTATACTACTTAGTAAAATATTCCACTGAAATAATAATAATTTATTAATTTATCTTCTTAAACAAACAGCAAAGACATGCAAATATAATTAAATAAAATTAACATCTACCGACCTAAATCAATGATACGTAGGTATATTCAGGAACATTATTAGATTTACATTCAGTAAATTCTAATTACAATCATTTTATCATTACACAATATACATGCTATGATCAAAACCCGAAAAAACGGTAACACCTAAGTTAACCAAAGCACCACTTTCAGTTATACCACAGAATAAATCAAACCTAGATGTATTGTGTACCCGTCTTTGTATGACCGATATAGGCAATCCTTCTAATTTGGACCTAATATCTAAATTATTTAACTTTTCTGGGTACCTAAATATTAAAGATAAGAACTATAATTTAACATGCGCAAGAGCAGCGAGAGCCAATATCGGCCGTATAAAGACTACACCTTAATTTAACCGGTAAATGTAGGTTTAACCGAAACCTGGTTAAAGCTAGGCCTGACTGTGATTCGGACTTTAACCTTGACATAACATTATGGCACAAAAAATATATATAAAAATATATATAACGGATTTGGCTCGAATTCTGGGTTTTTAAAAAGATCGGAGCTGTTGACACCATGAGTGCCATCGGCTCCGTCGCCTGTCTCATCCATTACGATTTAATCTTAGAGAAAACAAAAGTTCAAATTTAATTAATTTTATTTTTAAACTAGAAAATTAAACTCAAAAATATTTAATCTAAAACAAAATAATACTACAAAAGCTTACGACCTGCTCAGACGAATGCTCGACGCAAAAGTGCGCTCTGCCCGATCCAACCGTACGCAAGTAGACTCTCCCTACCATACCCCTACCAACGGGCGATATGACGTTGCATTGCGTACGTTTGAATTTGACTAGTTTTGACTACTTTTTATTTCGACTTATTTAAGAATCTAAATTTACAATTAGTTATTGTTGCATAAATCATAAAAATAATTGAATCGTTTTATGAAAACCTTAAATTCATTATTACTAAATGTAATAAAAACAAAGTAGAACTGACTACTTATTTCCGTTGTCAAAACGTCATCCATTGCATTTACAATATTGAAAATTATTTGTAAAGAATAAATTAATGTTTGATTTGTTAAAAATTATCGACTAGGAACATAGATTGTTTAGATTAATTATTTGATCGTCCCCCGTAACATTTTGTAAACAAACTTTTGAATAGTCAAATCAGTTACTAGAAGTATTGTGACAAATCGAAAACTAATAAAGTACGGGTGACGATATTACATTGAAAAACTTTAAACTTACGTGCTAAACTTAATTATTAAGTTAACATCTTAATTAGTAAGTTGTGATTGATACTTTGCGACCTCCGCGGCGACACGGCCATTCTGATAGGCGATGCGTGCTCTGCAGCGTTTTTATTTTATTTTCTGAAAGCACAAATGTTATTTGTAGACTAGGTACTTCCACAGTAAACCTAGGCAAGGTAGATTTAAACTACTTCAGATAAAGTTGGCACTCCATATGACAACTAATAAGCATTCGTTTGATCATAGTATAAGGCAAAAACTTCGTGTATTGTAATCATCCATGCCACAATCGTAGCATAGATATGGTCACAATAAGACGAACGTCTATTTTGGTTATGCGTCGCTTAAACGAACATAACATCTTTTAGTGGTGACTATTGAGGCATCACTCGTACGCACAACATCTTTTAGTTTGTCATAGGATATCTCCATCCGTTTTTAATTTTATTATTTTTTTTTATTTTTATTTTTTTTTTCATTGGTCGTATGGCGTCTCCAAACCGCCTACAACATCTTTTATTATTATTATTTGGTCGTATGGCGTCTCCAAACCGCCTACAACATCTTTTATTATTATTATTTGGTCGTATGGCGTCTCCAAACCGCCTACAACATCTTTTTTGGTTATGAGTCGGATCCGCACAACAATAGCACACTTTATATTGTGATAATTTTATTAAACAGCCTTATACGTTGATCGAACAGTTTAGTAAAGTTCTAATGAATAGAATTGAGTAATTTTATTTTATAAGATTGGTTAAACGAATCATTATGAAAACTGCTCACCTGATAGTGTTCAATCAGTTGAAGATTGGCTATCCGAAATGTTGTCAGCATTTGTTTGAGTTTGGTTAGCTCCGGACGGTCCAGCCTCTTGCTCGTCGATCAGCATCTGTAACTCATTGCTGTCAACATTAGTGTGTGTCGGTGCTGGGGTGGGAGTGATACCCGATGGTCCAGCTTGCTGCTGATCCGACGGCGACACGGTTATCTGATGGTTGCTATTGCGTCCCGGCTGTGGGGCTCGCCGTAGCTGATCATGCGCTACTTTCCGAGGACGGCCATGGTGACCAATCACTTTCTTTACAAGATAGCGATCATTCTCGAGTACTCTGTGAACTTCATAAGGTACACTAAACTTGAGATCTAGCGAAGTCTGATTTCTCGGGTTATTTTTTATCAGAACAAAATCACCTCGTTGAAAACGTTGAATTTTAGCTCTACCTTTGTCGAATCTTGCCTTGTCTTTTTCTCCCGCCTCGATCATCCTGCGTTGTACATGTCGTTCTATAGCATCAGCGTCTATAGATTGGTTATCGAAGTTGACCAGGTTTAACAACTCAGGAGGTACACAGTTTTGACGGCGAGTAAGTAGTGTCAGTGGGGCGGTACCAGTAGTTTTATGCACAGTACAGTTAAAGGCTAGTTGTAAGCTTTCCAGTGCTGTGTGCCACTCTGTAATTTCATAATTCTTGATCATAATCAATCCGTTTTTTAACGTACCCATTACACGCTCCACTTGACCGTTTGCTCGACTGACGCCCGGTGCGATGGTATGTATCTGTATTCCAAACCTGTCACAGTAATTTTTATACTCGCCCAGGAATTCACGTCCGCCGTCCACCACCACTTGTCTTGGCGCTCCAAACAGATGAATCACTTGTTTCAATGCTGCTAATGCGCTGTGCTGACTCTTGTCATTAGAGTAGCGGAACAAGACATACTTACTAAAAGCGTCTATTGTAACAATAACATATTCTTGATCTTGTGGTGTTCCGAGCTTACCAGTAATGTCCATGTGAATGACCTCAAAGGCCGCTGTAGGTTTTGGAATTGGGTGCAATTGTACTTGTATAGCCCCAGAAGATTGCTTCGATGTCCTGCACACCACACAGTTGTCTACAAACTCTCGGACTATAGTATTCATTTTATCAAAATAATAGGTTTCCCTCAGCTTAGCGAGCGTCTTTTCCCAACCTGGATGCTTAAGAGACGTGTGGAAAGTATTTATTAGACTCCACTGAAAGGATTTAGGGACTACAATAAGTTTTTGTGCACCCAAAGTTGGATCCTGTCGTTCATACTTCAGAGCATTGTTCTCGAGTGTATACCCAGAAACGATTTCTCCATTGTGTAAGGCATCTATAATCGGTCTAAGCTGGGCATCACGACGCTGCTCCACATTAAGCCACTCAAGATTACTCGTCATGATGTTAACAGCCAGAGAACTTGGATTTCTGCTAAAAAAGTCAGCGTGCTGCATTCGCTCACCTTTTCTGTACTCGATGTCGAATTCGAAGTTTTGCAAGAAGGCCCACCATCGGTGAATTCGCGGAAGTAGGTCCCGTTTATGCTCGGAGGCCTTCAGTGCATTGCAGTCAGTGATGAGTTTAAACTTACGCCCATACAGAAAGTGCCGAAAATGCTTGATCGCTCTAACGACGGCTAGGGTCTCTAGTTCGTAGGAATGATATCTGCTTTCGATCTCCGTTGTCCGCATACTGAAATAAGCAACTACGTGCTGCCTACCGTTGATAACTTGCACGAGCACCGCTCCAAAACCCAGACTGCTTGCGTCGGTATACAGCTCCACAGGATCACCTTCCCTAAATATTGTTAGTACAGGACTAGAAGTAAGATAATGGATGACCTTTTGACGTACTTCTTCGTGAACGTTGGTCCACGACCATTTAACCCCCTGTTTTGTTAAATTGTACAAAGGAACCATTGTACGAGCAAAATCTGGAATAAAGCGACGGAAGTACCCTGCGAGACCGTTAAATTGACGCACTTGTTTAACAGTAGTTGGAATAGGCGATTTTAAAAGGGCTTCTACTTTCTTAGGACTCGGACGGACTTGGCCATCCTCAATTACATTACCTAGATATTCGATGGATCGCTTGAAAAATGAGCACTTTTCAGGGTTAATCGAAAACCCTGAGTCGCGCAAAGCAATTAAAATTCGTTCAAGGTGTGAAAGACCGGATAAGAAGTCACGACTTTTACTTATGACGTCATCAATATAAACTTGTGCAACACTATCATTACTATCGCTATCGGCACTACCTGGGTTGAGAAGAGGTCCAAGAGCCCGATTAATGCATCTCTGATACACAGATGGTGCATTACAAAGTCCGAATGGCATGGTTAGATATTCGTACAAACCATCCTGTGTGACAAAGGCAGTTTTCTCAATAGACCCCGGGGAAATAGGGATCTGATGAAACCCAGATGCCATATCTAAAGTGCTGAAGTACTTTCCACCTGCCAACTGGTCTATCTGATCTCCAATCAGAGGCAACGGATAATGGTCGCGTATAGTGTTAGAGTTTAACTCCCGGTAATCTACGCACATTCGATCATCACCATTTTTCTTTTTTACTAAAACGATTGGGCTAGAATAAGGAGATTTACTTTCTCTGATTATGTTGTTCTCTATTAGTTCTGAAACAATATCCTTAACTTTCTGTCGTTCGATGGGTGTTAATCGATAGGGCCTACGCTCAACATATTTGTCCGGATTTTTAAGACGGATTTCCAGTTCACCAGTGTTGACACGAGTCTTAGAAAAACCACGAACGAAAAGATAAGCATATTGATTCAGTAATGTAAGTAACTGATCAATCTCAGATTGATCCGTTAAATCATGGTCTAAATTATCGAAAAGACAGCTACTGGGGCGAATGTGCATAACGCGGGCATGGTACATTAAGGTTGCATTTGTTTGAGTGACAACTACGCTTAATCCAGTGTCACGCAGCAGATTAGAACCAATCAACACGTTGGTAGTCATTTCGAAGTCCGGTAAAATATGAAATTGAATTTCAACATTGATACCATTTATGATACAGATAGCTGTTAAAGTAGCTGTTGAGATTACGGGGACTGGACCTAATCCACGTAAGTAATTAACAACTTGCTGTCTGCGACCGGGGATTTTATCTGCAATAGTCTCTCGCATTACGGAACATTCAGCGCCACTATCGAATACAGCATCTACCTCGACCTTTCCTACACGCATACGCATGGTATTTAAAGTTGAATTATTGGAATTAGTTACCGTATTAATATTAGATGTAATCTGCTTTTCGCGGCGAAAGCAGGTATCATACGTGTGTCCTGGCTTGGAACAAAATGAACAGAACTTACCTATGGTATTAGTTGTAGGCGTAGTAGTACCGGCAACAGTTGAAGCAGTGTTGTTTTTCTGTTGAGAACTGACTTCGCTTCGATAGCGACAGTTTTGGGAAAGGTGACCTACCTTTTTACAAAGGTTACAGTAAGGCATATTCCTGTTATCAACTGAAAACTTAGCTCGTTTTTGAGGTAGTTGATTTAAAGGCATCTGAGATGGACGCTTAGTTCGAATAGATGAGGCGACCGAAATCAACTCTGGTACGGTTTTAGCCCTAACGTTCATCAATTCAATTCTAAGTCGTTCATCACTTACCATACCGATAACTGCCTCTACTGCATCACTGTTGTCTAGCTTATCTTTAGTGATACGCCTCCATAATAACCAACCTTGAGACAGAAATTCAGCAATATCCTTGTTGGGGTTGTAGACATGCTCCCTAAATTTAAGCACGTCGCGAGAGTAACGGTTTTCTGGTTCGAAAGTAGTAATTATAGTCTCACGCAGTTCTTCCCAGGTGGAAGTAGTCACCAACCAATTATCAGCCCATAGTCGGGCCCGGCCTTTGAGTAAGCTACTAACTTTCATGCGAATATCATAGTCACTTAACTGATATGTACTTACCGCTGTTGAGATATGATTACACCACTCACGTACACCAACACTACCATCAGGGTCAAAGGCGGGTAAGAAAACATCAGTAATTCTCACTTTATCGCTTGGTTTTTGTAAAAGCCGCTCACTCATGTTCTGCATCATAATCATCATGTGCTGGAAAAACTCTGGGGGTATGACATTACTAACAGACGGCAGTTGCATTGGCAGACCTGCGGATCTGCCACTGCCGACGCTGAGAAGTGGTGTTGTAGCTACATGGGAAGTACCTGTTTGAGAGGCTTCTGCCCGCACTTCTGCGTGAGAAACGCCAGGATCAGGATCTGAAACATATTGACCGGCAGTAAGGGATCGCTGGAGCGATCCCACTTCTGATAACGGATTTGGCTCGAATTCTGGGTTTTTAAAAAGATCGGAGCTGTTGACACCATGAGTGCCATCGGCTCCGTCGCCTGTCTCATCCATTACGATTTAATCTTAGAGAAAACAAAAGTTCAAATTTAATTAATTTTATTTTTAAACTAGAAAATTAAACTCAAAAATATTTAATCTAAAACAAAATAATACTACAAAAGCTTACGACCTGCTCAGACGAATGCTCGACGCAAAAGTGCGCTCTGCCCGATCCAACCGTACGCAAGTAGACTCTCCCTACCATACCCCTACCAACGGGCGATATGACGTTGCATTGCGTACGTTTGAATTTGACTAGTTTTGACTACTTTTTATTTCGACTTATTTAAGAATCTAAATTTACAATTAGTTATTGTTGCATAAATCATAAAAATAATTGAATCGTTTTATGAAAACCTTAAATTCATTATTACTAAATGTAATAAAAACAAAGTAGAACTGACTACTTATTTCCGTTGTCAAAACGTCATCCATTGCATTTACAATATTGAAAATTATTTGTAAAGAATAAATTAATGTTTGATTTGTTAAAAATTATCGACTAGGAACATAGATTGTTTAGATTAATTATTTGATCGTCCCCCGTAACATTTTGTAAACAAACTTTTGAATAGTCAAATCAGTTACTAGAAGTATTGTGACAAATCGAAAACTAATAAAGTACGGGTGACGATATTACATTGAAAAACTTTAAACTTACGTGCTAAACTTAATTATTAAGTTAACATCTTAATTAGTAAGTTGTGATTGATACTTTGCGACCTCCGCGGCGACATATACAAAGTACCTATCTACTTTGATAATCTTTAACTCCTATTGACTACTTATCTACACTTCAAACTTAAGACTGGTCATAATAATTAGTTACCGACATTGACTTGCTCTTTTGAAGTATAAATAATTAGTATAAATAGTAGTTTAGATAACTTATCTCTGAACCCTGACTGCACAATATGCGATAATACATTATTAAAACTATTATATTATGGTAACATTTCTACATATAAAATTATGTGAGAGATTCTGATAATTAACTAAAGTAGGTATACAGAGAGGCGTGTAGTATGGGCTGAAGCGGAGCGAGGTAGCAGAACGGTAAGCGAGGAAAAAAACCACCAATAGATTTTTTCTATTTCTATATTATAGAAATGTATTGGAAGAATTTTACCTCGCTCCGCTATAGTGAACACTGTGAACAGGCAGCCTGGGGCCTTATTCTGCTATTTGGCCAACCATTGTCATTATATCGAGACTCTATTGATATTATATCGAGATTGTGACTTTATTTGGTATTCTGCTAAAGTTTTAATAACATCACAATAGAATCACTATGGAGTCTCAATGGTATGGTAATATTTACCTTGCAGGTGTTGCCTAGCAACATGGTATATGTTGCTAAGCGATATACCGTTTTAACAACTATCGAGATTCCATTAAGCCACGATTGTAGAGCAGAATACCGAAGTGAGTCAGTGGTGTGGTATATGTTGCTAAGCGATATACCGTTTTAACAACTATCGAGATTCCATTAAGCCACGATTGTAGAGCAGAATACCGAAGTGAGTCAGTGGTGTGTCAGTGGTGTTTCGATAGAATAGTTAACGTTAGGAGACTACCAATTTGACATGTAATGTCATATTTTTGACATTAAATTTCTATTACGATTATATCGACACACTATTGAAATACATTTGTGTTAGCAGACTTAGGCCCCTGATCGCGTAATTATGTACTAATACCTCTTCTGAATGATCCTTCATCTTATTTACCGCGAGACATAAGGTAAAAACAACAAGCTACCTACTTGGACCTATAAGTCCATGGCTACCTATAACACAATTACCACCCACGTAGCCAATAAATCCTTAGATTCTTAATCAATTGCTATATAAATTGATCAACAAGGCACTATAAAACTGTTTACAAATTATCAAAACAAGTTTTATTGAATCAGTTGAGCCTGACCTCTGCCGTGTCGTCGCTTAAGATCTGTTGTTCGTCCATATCATCATCAGGACTGAGTTTCTCTGCCAGCGGGCGAGTGATGGATAGACAGCAGTTCTCCTGGGCTAAGCCTTGGATAGCTCGTTTCCTCAAGACGACTAGGAGAAAGAATATCACTACTCCTTGTAGGCAGTTGAACGTGTCCATAATTTTCCTGAAAATAGGTATCGATTGTATTATTTGGATGTGATTCACTTGAGGGAGTCCTACATGCTGATGAATTTTTCATCTTATTATTAAATAAATAAATATTGCGGGACACAGCGCCATCTAGCCCCAAGCTAAGCAACTAGGTTTGTGTTATGGTGGCCAGATAACGGATAGAATACTAAACTTATAACACAACCTTCCGTAAAAGCTAAATAAGTTCTTTTCCATACAAAGGTTGCCTGGAAGAAATCGCTTTCAGGGATAAGGGTGCCCATTTGTGCAACTTATACTTTCTAGCCATTTTCTAGCTATTATATTGCTTTGTGTATATTGTGTTCCATGTTCCTTACTGTGTCATTCAAATAAAGTTATCTATCCATCTATCTTATACCTAGACTTTTCTTTTGTTCCGTTTTATATAGCTCATATATTTTAGCTACTTAAGAGGAAAGGGTACCGGGGGCTTTCTCCATACAAACTATTACAACCGTAGTCGACTGTTTTCTCCCTGGAAAATGACACTAGAGCAAATATTTTTGGTGCATAAAACTTATAACTGCCATGACCATGCCCCTATTTTTTTGGTTTTTTAATTTTTTAATTTTTTTAATTTTAATTTCTATGATAATTAGAAAATGAAAAAAAAAACAAAACATAGGGGCTAGTCATGGCAGTTATAGGTTTTATGGCACAAAAATATTTGTGCTAGTGTCATTATCCAGGGAGGAAACAGTCGACTACGTTTGTATGGAGAGCGCGCAGGTACCCTTTCACCTTAAATGGATCACCATGAGAACGATATGTAGTTATTAATATTATATTAACCTATTAATTTAACTATGAGCCTGATGTTTCTCACATAACATTAACTTGACCGGTTTATAAAGATTTTTAGTTGCTTCTAAAATCAGATTCCGGTTTTATTGATAAACAACTATTAATATTAATACCAGCAATGTAAGGTTTTTATGGCGTTCTGTTTGTCTCTATCGTATTTATTTATAATACAACTATTTATTGTCACCACGAATGGTTGAATTGATAAGAGATATTTAAAAAACCTACACTACTCGTACGTATCTTGCTAAAGTTTATATAATTAACTAGCTACGCCTCACGGTTTCACCCGCGTAAGTACCGATTTCGTGGAAATAAAATAAATAAATATTGCAGGACATTCCACACATCGCCATCTAGCCCCAAGCTAAGTAACTAGACTTGTGTTATGGGTGCTAGACAACGAATATACTACTTATATACTTTCCTTTTGTAAATATATACTTATAATACATAGAAAAAACCAGACCACAGACAAATATCTAAGCATAAATACTTGTCTGTGGCGGGAATCGAACCCGCAACCCTGTGTTTGGCAGTCCGGCATGGTAACCATTGTGCCAACTGGGTCGTCAATATCGGGATAAAAAGTAGCCTATGTGTTAATCCAGGTCTCCAGCAACCAGGAGTAACAAACATACATACACACACAAACTTTCACATTTCTAATATTAGGTAGTAGGATAGGATATTAGTAGCAAGATTTTTTTGTTTGTAATTAATATGCTCCGAAACTACTGGACCGATTTCGATGAAACTTGGTATGATATGAGGATACATTGATTCATTGGGAATATCATAGGTTACTTTTTATCCCGATATTCCTACGACGGTATCGGAAGCGCTGCTAGTTTATAATAGTGGGAGTATTATTTAAATACAAACTTACCAGATAATATGAGATTGTCCGTGAGCGAAGCTAGCTATTTCGAAAATCCAAGTTATGCCCATTACCAGAAAAAGTTTCAAGGATAACAGAAATCTGAAATTAAACACAACAATTATAGATTTATCAACATTTTTAGGGTTCCAGCTAGCCTAGCATGAAGACCAAAACACGACACGATAAAGCGATATAACTACATCAACTCTCAAAATATGATAGATAAAGCCGCCATGTTGAATTTTTATCATATTTTTAATCGCAATTTATAATAAAAATTCAACACGGCGGCTTTATCTATCATATTTTGAGAGTTGATGTAGTTATATCGCGTGATATCGCTTTATCGTATCGTGTTTTGGTCTTCATGCTAGGCAGGCATACCTCAAAAGGTTTAAAAAAAAGGAACCCTTATAATATCACTTTCTTGTCCGTCTGTCCGTATGTCTGTCACCACCGATTTTTAAAAAGTATCATCCTTTAGGTGACATATGTTACAAAAAATACTTACTTTCGTTTGAGGTTGTTCAGTGAATTGACTTCGTAGTTGATGGTCTGCCTCCATAAATATAGAGACGACAATAGGAATAGTACTACGTTCGATGCCACTAAAACAGCTACGGGACCGTAGAAGAAGATCCAAGTCTCTGTTTTTCCTGAATCATAATAACAAGAGTATTTTAACATATAAAATTATATTTACATCTAAAGTACCTAATATAATAAAAAGAAAATATTTTTTTTTTGTTTGTAACGTAAAGGCTCCGAAACTACTGCACCGATTTTGATGAAACTTGGTATAAGTATACGTTGATTCATTGGAAGTAACATAGGCTACTTGTTATCCCGATATTCCCATGGATCGGGAGTTACGCGGGTGAAACCGCGAAGCGCTGCTAGTTACGAATAAGCTACAAAATTAAATTAGTTACCACTGAACCAACAAGTATTGTTTCCAATGCCTGGCTTATAATGATCTCCTTCGGCGAAATTAGCAATAAGGGTTACAATCAGGAAGAATATTGGACATCCCCATCCATAGCAGCAGTATAAGAAATACTGCTTCCTTTCCGTCTTTCTGATGTAGTCTGCGTCCCTGAAAGAGATGTTTGTAGAAATAGTGATAACAACGCAATACTTAAGCATATACTTATACAAATAGAAAATGATAAAAAATTCTCCGATATTCCAGATTACAATGAAATTGATAGTATTTCGTAAAATATATGTGGAAAAAGATATAAGCATAATCACGTGTTTCTATTTTGACGTGACAACGTTTTATAAATTGGTTTGCCGGGTGACACTTCAAGAAACTGCGTTACGCTCCGCTGACGTTATGCGCTCACAATGAGAGCGAGTGAGAGGCACGCGGGCATGGTTAGCCCGCCTAAGAGCGAGAGAGACAGACATAAAAAGTGAAAGGCACGCGTCCCTTCCACTCGAGCACAGTTGTTGTCACGTAAAACTTTCGCCCGTATACCGACTTTACAGGCAACCAGTTTTTTTTTTCATCAGCATCTGACGCCTTTACACATAGGTATAGGAACTTTAAGAACATAACATCCTTGCAAACAAGTAATTTTTGTTAAAAAAATAAGTTCAAGAGATATTTTATTTCGGTTAAATTTTGTTTTGAGTTTTTATTTTTGTCTTCGTCTCTTGCTGCGGTGGCTTTCCCAATGCTAAAATTTTCTAATTAACATCAGTTGGGCTTTTATAAGTTTTCCTTTTGACTGCTATCAGGAATAGCAGCCGAGAACAACAGCTAAACTTGCCTTTCGAAGCAAGGAGTAACACGAAGAAATATTTGTACCAGTTTTATTCGGTCATCCATCTAAGTGGTGACCACAGCAAAATTGTGGCCATCGCAAGTTCCTCTTACCTAAACATTACTTAAATATGTTCAGACGACGACTGTTAGTATGTGCCTACTATTATTAAATCCTTCCCTACTTGCGCCCGCGACTCGTTTCTTTATTCTTATTTATGAAACCGGCTTACAGGTTTGCTAAAAATACTTACTTGACTGAACGGTACATGTTTATGCATATTATATTCATCCAGAAGAATGTTGCCATCATCCATGAGTATATTAGGAATCCTTAAAAAAACACCGCTATTAATGAACAGCTGATTTTTGTGTATTGTTAAAGAAAGAATTTTCCAAATCGGTCCAGGCGTTTTTGAGTAATCGGCGAACATAAATTAAAAACAAAATTGCGACGAATTGAATATTTCCTCCTTTTTTGAAGTTGGTTAAAAAGTAGGTATCATTCAGAATCAGAAAATATATATTGAACAACTAACTACAATATGGTGTTGGGTTTAACATAATACAATGTCTAGCAGTTTATCCTTCACAATTTTAAGTAAAATGATAAATAGTATTGGCTAATTTATAAGTTAGATAGGTAGGTTCGTTAATTTAAACTTAAATATGTAAGTTCGTTACCTTAAACTTAAATATGTAAGTTCGTTACCTTAAAGTTAAATAGGTACGTTCGTTAACTTTAAGTTAAATAGATAAGTTCGTTAACTTTAAGTTAAATAGGTAAGTTCGTTAACTTAAAGTTAAATAGGTAAGTTCGTTAACTTAAAGTTAAATAGGTAAGTTCGTTAACTTTAAGTTAAATAGGTAAGTTCGTTAACTTAAAGTTAAATAGGTAAGTTCGTTAACTTAAAGTTAAATAGGTACGTTCGTTAACTTTAAGTTAAATAGATAAGTTCGTTAACTTAAAGTTAAATAGGTAAGTTCGTTAACTTTAAGTTAAATAGATAAGTTCGTTAACTTAAAGTTAAATAGGTAAGTTCGTTAACTTAAAGTTAAATAGGTAAGTTCGTTAACTTTAAGTTAAATAGATAAGTTCGTTAACTTAAAGTTAAATAGGTAAGTTCGTTAACTTAAAGTTAAATAGGTACGTTCGTTAACTTTAAGTTAAATAGATAAGTTCGTTAACTTAAAGTTAAATAGGTAAGTTCGTTAACTTAAAGTTAAATAGGTAAGTTCGTTAACTTAAAGTTAAATAGGTAAGTTCGTTAACTTAAAGTTAAATAGGTAAGTTCGTTAACTTTAAGTTAAATAGATAAGTTCGTTAACTTAAAGTTAAATAGGTAAGTTCGTTAACTTAAAGTTAAATAGGTACGTTCGTTAACTTTAAGTTAAATAGATAAGTTCGTTAACTTAAAGTTAAATAGGTAAGTTCGTTAACTTAAAGTTAAATAGGTACGTTCGTTAACTTTAAGTTAAATAGATAAGTTCGTTAACTTAAAGTTAAATAGGTAAGTTCGTTAACTTAAAGTTAAATAGGTAAGTTCGTTAACTTAAAGTTAAATAGGTAAGTTCGTTAACTTAAAAGTTAAATTGGTAAGTTCTTTAACTACGTTATCAAGGTTAAATTAAAATACCTGTGATTGTGCATACTTCTCCTCTGAAAGCGGGACTGAGTTGCAAAACGCCAAGTGATAAGAAGCCTAAAGCCATACTGATACACATGCACATGTAACAGAGGCCTTGGAGATCTCTGAAATTAGAAAGTTTAAACTTAGTTTTTTTAGGGTTCCGTACCCAAAGGGTAAAAACGGGAACATTTCACTAAGACTCCACTATCCGTCTGTCTGTCACCACCTGTATCTCATGAACCGTGATAGGTAGACAGTTGAGTTTGTTCAGTTTCTGTTGCCGCTATAACAACAAATACTTACAACATAATATAATAATGTACATAGTACGGAACCCTTCGTGCGCTTATCGACCTCGCACTTGGCCGGTTTTTTTAAATGAACAATATATTTGCAATACTGTATTTTATGCTTCCGTGTTTGCACACAACCTAAAAGTTAAATGCACCCTATCGAGTTCACGTATCCTTTGAATTTATACAACTAACCTTGTACTTGTATACAGGCTGTTTTCCGCAATTAGACCCTTTTTAATTGGGTCCTTTTTGTGTGAGGATGTAGTAGACTTGCCCAGCATGTTCTACCCTCTCAGCTTAGTCGAGAGGAGAAAACTTGTTAATACTTCTGGAGCCAACTAAGCCGCGGCTTTCATAACGATGTTTTCCTTTACCGTAAGAGCAATGTCAATTAGCGCACATAAATTTCTTAAGAAAAATCCATTGGTGCACGACCGGCCGGGATTCGAACCCACGACCGTCAGAATGAAAGTCGAAGTATCTTCCACTAAGCCCACTGTGCAGAGCATGCATGGAGGCTGAAAAAACGACCGCGCATGTGCTGCTAGACAGCATGGTACTAACGGAAATTAGACTCAGGACAATAGGTGACGTTAAAAGCCTTCCAAAAAAATTTGAGAAACCACATCTAGTGGTAAAATTTATGGAAGAGCTGGGCTGGTTCTCCTCCTGACGTAGAACCTCACGCAAAAGGGACCCAACTAAAGATGTCTGATTGCGGAAAACAGCCCTTATACAAGTATCTACCACTAAGCCAACACCGTTTTCTACAACTCACCTTAATTGAGGTAGAAATGTATAAACCGCCAAAGTAGCGATTAGGAAAAACACAGATATAATCGTGAGGATTCCACTGGTTTCCACATCAGATGATACTGTTATTTTTTCGAAGCAGACTACAGCGATGGGAATCACTCCTAGGTCTGTGTTGTTGTCGTTTTTGTACATATTTCCAATGCAGTATCTGTTAAAAAAGGCACCAACGTTATCGATTAGTACAAAAATATTTAGGCGATTTTTTTTTTTTCATAATGAACTGATTTTGATTCTTGGCCTTTGCTACCTGATAGATAACTCTCCAAGTCACTATGCTCTGAACTTTACAGTTATGAACAATATGAATATTACATACTTCCAATGTAGGATATGTTTTATTGATAAGTATAAAAAATATTGGCTATTTTTATTGCAAAGTTAACAGATTCGATTATTGGCTTTGCTACCTGATAACTCTCCAACTTTGGTCTGAACTTCATAATTGCAAATCGTTCATAACTGTGTTGGAGGGATGCGATGAGTAATTCTAAACTTTTATAAAATCACGAAGTTCTGGCGGTTGGCGGGATTAGTAGTCTTTAAAAGGAATAGTAGTCGTTACTTACTGTGTTACATCTTCAACGAAAGTAAAGGTCGGAGCATCTTGCGTTGATACTTTATCGCCGTTTATAATAATATCCTTTAGAAGCATGCGTCCGCTGGTGCAGTTCATTTTGACTACCTTGTTGTTCCCGCACATCCGTCTCCCATTCATAATCTCGTCGTTTGCGCAGCATTTCTGTTTGTTTGCGTTGCTATCTATCGAAAGAACCGTGCTTCCTCCGATTAACAACAAAAATATTAGTTCCTGGAAACAAATAGTGTTCTTGGTTATTCATAGGCTAAGGTGACTGAACAGTTCCTTTTATGCATCATTGGCGGAGTAGATAAAGCACGATTTCTAATGGTTTACTAGTATTACCTACAATATTTAGGTGCTACTTATTATGTTATTTTACTTCAACAATATAGATAACTAGCTGACCCGTGCCCACTTCGTTGGGCATTTATTTTATTAATATTAAAAATTAAATTATCTTAATTAAAATAATTTTTGTAACTTAAATATAAAAGTTAGACATATGCTGTCGTTGACTTTTGAAATTGTAGGCATTTTCAAGCTCCACATCTTTTCTATAGAACTCAAAAATATATCTTTCATAGTTATGGCAGCGTTCGTAAGAAACGCTTTCATCCGACCGTTTTTTCTCCGATTCACTTTGCAAAACGGACTACCACGTAAAAGCCTTTTTATTTTTCGGTTTTTTTGTATAACCTATGACACTCAGCAATAATGTGGCTTTCTACTGGTGAAAGAATTTTTAAAATCGGTTCAGTAGATCCCGAGATTACCCCTTACAATTTAACAAACTTTACTTCTTTATAATATAAGTATAGAATAGACTAGCATAACCTTGCGGTTTCACCCGCGTAAGTCCCGATCCCGTGGGAATATCGGGATAAAAAGGCCAGGTTACTCCCAAAGAATCAATGTATCCTCATACCAAGTGTCGTTAAAATATGTCCAGTAGTTTCGGAGCCTATTCAATACACATACAATTTACAAATACAAATACAATTTTGACGACCCAGTTGGCACAATGCTCACCATGCCGAACTGCCAAACACTGGGTTGCGGGTTCTATTCCCGCCTCAGACAAGTAGGTATTTATGCTTAGATATTGGTGGTGTGGTTGTTTCTATGTATTATAAGTATATATTTACATATAAATATAAGTAGTATATCCGTTGTCTAGCACCCATAACACAAGTGTAGTTACTTAGCTTGGGGCTAGATGGCGATGTATGGTATGTCCTGCAATATTAGATATAGATAGACATAACTAGAATACTTCCAATCAAACTATGGCATAACAATTTACGTGTTATGCTGTTTAATGTGTATCAATTTCCAAGGTATTGACCTTCGGTAGTAGGTATATAATTCGATTATTGAACTAGGTCGGTCACCAATAAATCGACTGATGATATGTAAAGGGGTTAATATGATTAATTCTCCATAACCAAGTTCAATGGCGAAAATTACGTGTCAATCGAAGATACAAACATCATTAAAATATACCTTTATATGAAACGATTTGACCTTTCATAGCTACTAGGGTCCCGGGATTTCCCGGTACTTTTTACCAGCAAAAGAACCGGGAATTAAAAACCTAAGAACCGCGATTTTCGGTATTTTCGGGATTTACACCTCCTCCTATTATCTAAATTGATTGTTTGATCTCAATGTTTTTCTTATTTTTTGTAGTGCATGGTCTGCACTGGGCTATCGGAAAATATTTCATAAGAAAAATGCGTCTTCAAAAATTGCAATTGAGACAAAACTCGAACTCGCATTCCTTAAATACCGTTCAAGTGCGCTTATCAATTACGCTACTCAGTCATGTACTGTCACAGTTGAATTTGAGAATCGCACTAATTTCTTCTGACTTAAGGCTGCTTATGCTGCCAAACGCAACGCGCCAGAAATACCCGTCGCTTACAACTAATATTATTGATTGTAACGAATGTGTTTTGTTTTTCTCAAAAGTGCTGAGATGGAATTGTAGGTAAAACTTTTACCGATATTTTGGGGATTTTTTTTTTATTTTTTTTTTTCGAGGCGAAAATTCTTTGTGTTTTCAAAGCTAGACTAGTTTTAATTCTTAATTTTAGGATAGCTTAAAAACTATAGGCAATGTTTGGCTCAAAATCATACCAAAATGTCGGTAAAAATCTCACCTACACTTCCATCTCAGCAGTTTTGAGAAAAAGAAACCACACTCGTAACAATCAACACTTTTCACCAACGAAGGCGATCGGTGCCAGTAGTCACTTTTTAGTAGGCTGTGTACCAAGGTCGTTGGCGTATGGACCCCCCTTAAGTTTCGTAAAAGACATCTGTTAGTATGAATTTTCATTACTCCATCTATATCCTAATAGCTAAATAGCTACGTATTACTTCTTTGAATCTTCAATTCTTTATACATGTATGGGTTCCGTATTTAAAGGGTAAAAACGGGTCCTTATTACTAAGACTTCGCTGTCCGTCCGTCTGTCTGTCACCAGGCTGTATCGCATGAATAATTATAGCTAGACAGTTGAAATTTTCACAGATGATGTATTACTGTTACCGCTATAACAACAAATAACTAAAAACAGAAAAAAGTAAACATTTTTTTTTTAAATTTTTTTTAAGAATTTTAGGTTTTTTTCAAGTTTATAATTTTTTAGACAATAGTTTTTTTGTTAGCCTATATTGTCCCACTGCTGGGCTAAGGCCTCCTTAATATCTTTCTAAGAATTTCTTTTTTTTAATATTTTTATTTATTTAACTAAAAAAGTACACATTTTCTTACAAGCTAATTTCCCGTCAAACTGCTAAGTTAACTGTTATTAATAAATTATCCTATTATTTCAGGCATGGGCTTAGGTTAAGCCAGTTTGTTATACACAAGTATATAAGACTTATATACTTAGTAATTTTATTAAAAAGATTTAAAAAATCAAGTAAGCGACATAAAATTACTGATATTTTACTAAATTTGCCTATTTCTATTCTATGGATATATACAAATGTTTGAAGTTAAATAAACTCGCAATTACAATGAATTATCATAAGATGAAATGACGAAGATTAGATTTGCTAATTAACATTCTGTAGCTGATCTGGCCACACACAGCTTTGCTTGGGATTATTATTTAAATTTTGTTAATGTGGGCTTTTAAAATCACTACAAAGTATAAAATAAAGTCACTTTTCGCCGTCCCTATGTCCCTTTGTATGCTTAGATCTTTAAAACTACGCAACGGATTTTGATGCGGTTTTTTGACGTGACAACGTTTTATAAATTGGTTTGCCGGGTGACACTTCAAGAAACTGCGTTACGCTCCGCTGACGTTATGCGCTCACAATGAGAGCGAGTGAGAGGCACGCGGGCATGGTTAGCCCGCCTAAGAGCGAGAGAGACAGACATAAAAAGTGAAAGGCACGCGTCCCTTCCACTCGAGCACAGTTGTTGTCACGTAAAACTTTCGCCCGTATACCGACTTTACAGGCAACCAGTTTTTTTAATAGATAGAGTGATTAAAGAGGGAGGTTTTTAGATATAATACATGCATAATACAGCCGTGCGAAGCCGGGGCGGGTCGCTAATATTAAATACGTTCTAAACTTTACAATTTAAAACTCAACCTCATACAAAAACTTAGTTAGAATTCTTAAGGTAACAATCATCTATGTCGCTAGTAACTTTAAACCATGCCATATGGGGGGCCCTGTAGTGCCTGAAAGCACCTACACCTCAGCTAGATCGACTATTCTACTTCCTATCCTACTACACATAGGCTACTATTTATCCCGATATTCCCACGGGATCGGGACTTACGCGGGTGAAACCGCGGGGCGTAACTAGTGTCCAGATAGAGGAATGAAAACTCACCAATATACCCACAAAAAAAGTGATTCACAAATACAATATTTCAACACATTAAACCCAAGAGCAGTGTCAATTAGTTTTATAGTATACTAGCGACCCGCCCCGGCTTCGCACGGCTGTATTATATCTAAAAACCTTCCTCATTAATCACTCTATCTATAAAAAAAAACGGCTTAAAAATCCGTTGCGTAGTTTTAAAGATTTAAGCATACATAGGGATATAGGGACAGAGAAAGCGACTTTGCTTTGTACTATGTAGTGATAGTGATACCTATTAATAAATAGAAATAATTAGTCAACTGGATAATTTAAAACGTAAATACATACGTAATTTAATATGGTATTGACGAACAAACATGTTGTGGTCCATATGTAGAGTTTTCTCGGAACCTTTTTACGAGAATTGATTTGTTTTGAAGGGAACTTCCTCAACCGTCATTATCAAAATAACTGAGGCATCTAAGATTTGATCTGTTGACGTCATTATCATCATCATTCAGCCACAGGACGTCCACTGCTGAACATAGGCCTTAGAACATAGGATTTTAAGAGAATTATGAGTTTTCGATACCCGGCGCGAGTAGGTATTTTCGAAAATGACCCGTATGGTGCGATAGATAGAGTTTAAGTTCGGATGTAATTGCCTTCATTTTGCTTTCAAATAATGTTGCGGGCCGTAACGTTTTTAACCCCTTTATCCTTCACAAAATGAAATAAAGGTCTCATTTCAAAATCGGACTTCGTTTATGGGGGGGAAAACATTACCGCTTTTTGTATGGAAATTTACAGCCTCACACTGGTCTTAAGAGCGATCGGTCGCATGCCCTCTGCGTCCAACTACTTCCCGCGACCTTTATTAAGTCGCTGTTGATATATTACCTACCTAACCCGGCCAAGTGCGAGTCAGACTCGCGCGTGAAGGGTTCCGTACTATGTTGCAAGGGAGCCCCACTTATTTTTTTTCTGTTTTAGTATATGTTGTTATAGCGGCAACAGAAATACATAATCTGTGAAAATTTCAACTCTCTAGCTATCACGGTTCATGAGATACAGCCTGGTGAAAGACGGACGGACAGTGAAATCTTAGTAATACGGTCCCGTTTTTACCCTTTGGGTACCCAAAACCCAAAAAAACCAAGGAATATGAAAATAAAACGCCACAATAATCAGCTAACCCGTTGAACTTAAGACCACACAAAGCACATACTTAGATATCTACAAACAAGTTACACAATCTACAAACATTCTTATAAAATATATGACATTATTGTAAAGATAATTCAAATAATTGCCTATAATTAGATATAAATTTTACAAATTATTCTCTGCCAAAAAGGTCAATCGTTAGTGACTGTTATCAAAACCGCCATACGGGACAAACACACCAGACACGCATTATTTATATATGTATTTCACTGATTATAATTCATCGATCAATTTATTATTTTACTAACGACCCGTTCCGGCTTCGCACGGCTATATTATGCATTTATTATACAAATAAAACGTCCTCTTGAAACACTCTGTCTTTTAAAAAGTAGTTTTAAAGATTTAAGCATACATAGGGACAGACAGCGGAAAGTGACTTTGTTTTATGCTATGTAATGACTATATAAAATGTGTTTCAATGAAGGGTTTCCTAAACAAAAGGCGGCGAATAACTTAGTCGTAGAACAATCTTTTGGAAATTCTGAATATTTTGAGGATTTTTAATATTTTATACTGGAAAATCAACTGTTTTTATATGTTTAAGATAGTAGTCGAAACTTAATAAACAAATAATAACCAAAGGTTAATCACCTCTAACACTAAGAAACAGGTGATATTTAAGTTAACATAACCTCAAAACTTTAGTAAAAAAATTGAATTTTTAAAATTTGTGGAGCATACCTTCTTCACCAAAATCGGTTACTTCTTGTATGTATAATAAGAAGCTCTATAAACAAATAATACACAAAGGTCAATCACCTTTAACACTATAAAACAGCTGATATTTGAGTTAAACATAACCTCAAAACTTTAGTCAAAAAATTGAATTCTTAAAAGTTGTAGGTAGTATACCTTCTCCACCAAAATCGGTTATTTCTTTTATGTATAAAGCTGTTCCATACGGTTTTGTCTCTTTAAAAATTATAGGTATTAATTTCACACAGAATACATAACAGTTATTATGAACTATAAACTTTAACAGTCCAGTTTTTTTTGTACATACAAATCTTTCATCTTTATAATATTAGTATAGAGTATAGGTAAAACATTTTTCAATGATAATTATATCGTTATTGAATTGTGCAACAATTAGTTTTTGTATACTAAAAGAAAATCTATTTTTTTATTTAATTTTTCTTTTGTACTAATGTTTTATTTTAATTGTAGGTACTTTGATTGTTTTTTTCTGACCAGCTAGCGAGCTAAAAGAAAATTCAGATAATATTGTTTTTTTCCATTGTTGACATATAAAGTTACCCGAAATAATATTATAATTGTAATTAAAACCTGTTATCTAACACTTGTTATCTGCTTTTGCAATGCCTTCACAGGACACTGGCCTCAGTTGAAACATACCTAAATCTATTTGAATATATTAAACTAGCAGCGCTCCGTGGATTCACCCGCATAACTCTGGATCCCGTAGGAATATCGGGAGAAAAAATAGCCTATGTTAGTCCCAATTAATCATTGTATCCTCATATCACAAAATCGGTCCTGTAGTTTCGGTGCCTATTCGTTACAAACATTAAAAACAGTAAAATATTTTCTCCTTATAATATTTGTGTAGAAGAAGAATAGTTTATGTAGGTAGGTATGTAAGAGTAGGTATGTCTATTTCAAATATACTTCCTTCTGAAATATTTGTAATCTTGACCTTTGTGACCATGATCACAAAAATCTATAAGGGTTCCGTTTTTTGCCATTTGGCTACGGAACCCTAAAAAAGAACTCTAGTCTCTTTTAAAGCCTTCTTTAGTTAAAATTTGTTTAATCACTTTCGCACCCGTGTCGTCTATAAAAGTGCGTAATTGTGAAAATGGATTTCAACTAAAGAAGGCTTATTTAATGTTTATAAATAAGTGTTAGTTTGCAAGACTGTCATCTCATATGAATGATTCCAACCTAACAAAGAAATTTTGACTTTGACTATATTGGAGCAATCAGTAACTATTACTAGTTTGTATAAACTTACGATGCGTGAATCAGATCAAGTCACATGTTATTTCTATGATAACACTAGCTGCCCTACGCGGTTTCACCCGCGTAACTCCCGATCCCGTGGGAATATCGGGATGTAAGCTATCCTATCTCTCAAGTTGGATCGAACTGCACATGGTGTGCGAATTTTATTATAATCGGTTAAGTGGTTTAGGAGTCCATTGAGGACAAACATTGTGACACGAGATTTATATATATTAAGATTACTATCATATTGTTTCCGATTCTATGACTATAATTTATACTAATTTAAGTAGGTACTTACTTAACACTCGCTTATTACTTTCTTTCTACCCTATTCTAGAAAGTTATCTTTAAAAATAAGCAAATCTTGAAATGTTTTCAATTCTGCTATCACTGTAGCTCAGTATTACATCTACATATATTTCGACTAACTTTTACACGCGGCTTCGCTCGCAATTTTACCCTCTTAGATGTGCAATTTCGAAAACCCCTAGTGGATTCCTACACAAAGAACACACCCTTAAAATTTCATGTACCTAAGATTTGTGGTTTTAGCTGTGCTTTTATATAGCAGTCAGTCTGGACTTTATTATTTTAGATATTTTTGGAATGCGTTTGACTTCGCAGTCACTGACTTTCTGCTTTGAAATAATCTGCGTTTATACGCGAGCATCAAGTTTCTGGATGTATTAATAATAAAGAATATTCTTTAAGATAAATAATGTATATTGTTATTTTAAAAATGCAGTTAGTATTATTTATCTAAGTAATTCAATCCGTAATTACTATTGAAGCTGCGATTGCGCTTGCTTGGCAATTTTATCTGACTATTGCATTCTAAGTTGACGTAGTATTAACAACACAAATTAATTACAGATTCTGGGTAAATAACTATAGTCAAATATTTTTATGTATTTCCAAGTTTAATTCATTTGCAGCAAATGTAGAACAAATTTCATAAAGAAATCTGTCATACTACCCACAATTTAAAAAGTTGCACCGAACCTTTTAAATCTGTTTTAAAATTAGATTATTTTGTTATTATTCTGATATTTTTAATCAAACAGCACTCACCTTCATAATTTGTTGTTGTAATTGTAAATAATTATCACTATATCGTGCACCAGTACCACTCGTGGTCGCAGCTTGCCTCGACTGGCCTATCGGTGGTGGATGTCGGGTGACGGTCGTCTCATCCAATTTTCTCGAGTGTTTTAAAAATCGATTATACGTAGTAGTCTAATTCTAGTATTCTCATTCATATATGCGACGGGACAATAAATTATTACATGAGCTTTGATATCTTACGAATTAGCTATCTTACAATTTTATGTTTCAAAGTCGTCTAAGTTTCAATGTAAATAACCCGATAATGGATCAAAATTAAGTTGCAAGATTCCACCCGAACCATACCTAAAAACATACATTTTGCATGTTAAATAAAAGCTTTTAAAAACGAATTTATTATCGATAAATTCATTGTGTTATACAAATAAATACATTATTCGGCAAAATAAAATGTCAAAATAAATAAAAATTAATGTCAAACAAGTCAGGTCGGTCCCAATATCTAGAAAAGACAAACAAGATAAACAAATTAAAACGCGCAAAAATCAAAAACTCAATTTCAAGTTTCAGTTTAAATTTTTGTTTAAACGTAATCCCTTGATTTAGGAGATACTTATCTCATAAGCGTACCAATATTTTATCCCCTAATTTCCTAACTAATAATATAAATCCGTTTGTTTATTTATTTGTTTGTTTGTTCTCTCTATATTATTATGGTCGAACGGCTGGACCGAAAGTCATTGTTGTTATATAGTCCATCAATAAATCGATACAGCCAGTTAAAGTGGTTATTATGTTAAATGACCATAAATTCTTGTTTCTGGTTCTGGGTGTTTCCTATATGTATAATATGTATATATTTACAAAAAAAAAAAGTATATAAGTAGTTTATCCGTTATCTGGCACCCATAACACAAGCATTAAGTTGCTTAACTTGGGGCTGGATGGCGATGTGTAATATGTCCTGAAATATTTATTTATTTATTTATGAAAACTTGTGAAATAAATACTATAATTTAAGTACCTACTAGTAAGTTCTGCGAACAGTGCAAGTACAAACTTTTTTGGAATTTTTAGGAGCTATATCTTCACCAATTTTTCATAAGATCAACTTGTCCACTGCTGAACATAGGCTCCAGGTAATCCATAGATTGAGCATCATTATGATTTTGTTCTGGTATAAATTCGCAATTTCACGAAGTAGGGCCGGGTAGCAGGGATGAAACATCAGCAGTGTTGTGAAAGTGTAACTACAAAATATCGATAATTTTTATTTTACGAACTATATTGTTCTAAATGCGAAGGTTCGTGTGTGAGTGTGTATTTTGAGAAGTAATAGCTGGAGCCCAGAAATAACGGTATGTTTCTGAAGTCTTCTCACAATAAAGTTACAGCAAGAAAACATTTACAAGTATACATTTAAATTATATTCAGAATATAAAAAAAGAAAGAATATCTGTCATCATTTAAGTTTTATCGAATCGATATTTTTATCGTATGCAGTTTCAAACACTAGCTTTGCACGTGTTTCGTATTTATAGGTAGTTTAAATAAACCAGAAAAACTATTATTTAATTGATTTGGGGCGATATTGTCACATTTCCAACAGTATTTGTACCAAAGCACGTTAGTTCCCTTATCCGCCACATGTTTGTATTTGAGCGAGGGCGCTCTAGTATCAACACTTTAAATCCGAACTGTAACACGGTAGTTTCCTTTTTCGCTACATGCAAAAAAATCCTGTCTAGCTATAAAAAGACATCAACGCGTGCCCTGTTTACGAATAATTTCTGTCATCACTTGAGACGTTTAACTTTTTAATTTTAGAAAAATGTTTATTATTAGAGGCAATGTACGGTAACATATCATAATAACTAAATTCAATATAACTATGTTCGAAATAACTACGGTCATAATACCTACTGTTTAAAATACCTAATGGACGAAACACCTACGGGTAATTTAACTACAATCAATTCAACTACCTACGATTAATAATCATCTATGGTTTTTCTCCTACGGTTTAAAAAAAAATCAAATTTATAAAATACACGCTCCCTAACCAAGTAAAATGGGTCGAATTCGTTTCTAGCACTCGCCGGCCGCTGCCGCGGCACCGCTCGCTTCGCTCGCTCGGCTCGTGCGTTGTGGTCGCAGTTCTAACATAAACCTAACCTATCCATGTCGGTTCCGGGTAGGGGGTGTTCCGGATGGGTCTTTATATGCTGCCTTAAGCCTGAGCCGAGCGAGCGAAGCGAGCGGATTCTACCTATTTCACTTGGTTGGGGAGGGTGTATTTTATAAAATTGGATTTGTTTTTAACCGTAGGTGTTTCGTACATTAGATCAATCGTTCGTTAGCTCAATTAATTTTAGTTGAATCAAACTTAGGTATATTAAACAGTAGTTCAATCGACCGTTAGGTATTATGAACATATTATGTGAATTGACCGTAGTTATTTCGAACATAGGTATATTGAACTTAGTTATTATAATGTGTAGCCGAATCGACCGTTAGGTATTATGAACTTATGTGAATCGACCGTAGTTATTTCGAACATAGTTATATTGAACTTAGTTATTATGATATGTAACCCAATGTACGTACATCCGCCTAATTATCTATTTATCTCATTTTTATCGAACTGAAAAAGAGTTTTTTTATCACAGTTGCTCATAAAGTGGATCTTATTAAACCGCTTTTAGGCTCATAATGCAACGTAATACACGCGTGCGATAAAAAAAAATCAAACTAGTGTTGGAAAATAATACGTCATCCCGATATGTCAAATACGTATCTTACTGCTAATGACATATAGTAGATGAAACATTCTTAAGGACATCGTTCAAATCGTACCCAAAAATTAACGTGCCGGCCACAAAAAAAAATGTTTCTATCTTGTAGAGAATAACATTTTAAATAATGTTTAATAAGGCAACAAAGAGCTACGATGAACCATCGTTGAGTTATTTTACATTGAAAACCCAAAAAAATGCATTTTGTAGAGATCCGTTTGACCACTTCTATGATATTACTACAGAAAAAATATAAAAATAAGTAGTAAATGGATAAGTTTTGTCTGTTTTTATTATATTTATATACATAGGTATATCCAATAACCCTTTCAGAAGTTATAGTGGGATCTTAAAAGTGGTCAAACGGATCCCTATAAAATGCATTTTTTGGGTTTTCAATGTAAAATAACTCAACGATTTTTGATCGTAGCTCTTTGTTGCCTTAGTAAACATTGTTTAAAATGTTATTCTCTACAAGATACAAATAATTTTTATTACTGGCCGGCATTTTTTTTTGTGGGTATTTTTTGTTAGAAACATGAATGATCTCCTTTATCTGGGTTATACTGTTTTGATGTATAGAAAAAGGTACCATCCAAAGAGTTTTTAAGCCTTGCTGGCTTAAAACTCTTTGTTGGTACCTTTTTTCTTCTTTTCAAAAGGTTGTCTCTAAAGTCTGCGAACGATAATATTACGTGATGACGTCTTTGAAAATAATTAAAAATTGAGTTTTGTTTTTATTTTGTTTTTTCTTTAGGTACATAAATATATTTTTTTTATATATTCTGTTTTTAATGAAACCCGGAACTAATATATTCTGTTTTTAACCGCCGCACTAACGATTATTAGATCAATAAAATCGGACATAAGTAAAAATGTGCAACTTAGTCAAAAGTGTCATGTAAGCTATTGTTCCTATAGCCAGGTAACCGACCTTTTAGACGGCGGCCATTAAAAATCCCCCCGCTCTAGACCTGTTTTAACAAATCAGTCGAAACTCAGCCGTTCGTGGAGTCGCATGTCTTTGTTTTCGGCACTTTTGTTCGCACTATAACTTCGCTTCACAGTTGTGTGTTTGTGTGGTTCAATTTAGAAAAAACTTTTATTGGATATGGCAGAAGAAGGTATGTACTACATTTTAAAATATTACATGATTACTTTGTCGTATAAAATTTATATTTTTATGTGATATGAAAACAGTTACAATTTAGGTACATTTTTTTGCTTTACTTTTTCAAACAATCGTGTTTTTATGTATATGTCGTGTCTTGTCGGGCTACAACTTTTATAACAATATAATAATTGATTTGTTGGCTATTGTAAATCATAATAAAACCATCCGCCTACGTCCGCCATTTTGTTTTATATGACTTTTAAATCGTACGTAAAAATTACACAATTATTTTAAGTTAATATATTTATTTATTTGTCGTACAGATAATTCGAGAACTATCAAGATATTTACTAGAAGAGCATTGTGGGAGATCTTGAATGAATTCAAGGGCCACAAAATAGAAGAAAAGTTTTCATTGTTTGAAGATAGACTTGTCCAATTGACAAATTGTCCGGAACATGAGAAACATAAAATGGTAAATGGTTTGAAGCACTTTAAAAGTGAATTCAAAAAGAAGTGGAGAGGAGCTTCATACAAAGAAGAACGGTTTTTAAAAAGTAATGAAGTGTGGCTTACTTCTTCGATGGAATTACCTAACTGGCCTGAAATGACCTTACCAAAACCTGGACGTCCAAAAAAATCATTTGAAGATGTGTGTGACCGTAGCAAACGGAGAAAAACAAAAGATCTGCGTGAACAAGTATCTGTCGAGGAGTTGACTTATGCTGCTGGCGTGAGTCAGGGCACTTCAGGAAATAAAGATGCATCAAAAATAATTAAAGAATTAATGGCTTCACCCACCAGAGCTACTAAACTTAGAAAAGTTATTTCTAGTACCAAGAAGCAAACAACTGTAAAAAAATATACGCCAGCAGAAGCACTGGCTATCTTTGTTGAAGGTGATTTCACTAGAAGACAATGGGAAATAATCCACAGATCTGGTAAAGCTATTTACCCATGCTATTCTGTCATACAAATGGCTAAGATTGAATGTTATCCCGAGGAAGAATCAATACATGTCACTGAGACAAGCGCAGAAGTTAAACTTCAAGCATTACTAAATCACACTGCATTGCGCTTGTACAAATATATAGCGGAGGTTGTCAATACGTCATGCACTGAAGAAGAAAAACAAAATATGGTGTTAATTTCGAAATGGGGATGTGACGGATCTCAGCAGACACAATACAAGCAAAAATTCGAAAATCACGGAGATAGTGATGCAAATATTTTTCAAAGCTCACTAGTGCCTCTAAGACTATCTGTTATCATTGAAGAAGAGGAGAAAAAAATCATTTGGCAAAATCCGGTTCCGTCTTCAGTCAGATTCTGCAGACCCATACGTATAAGATTTATAAATGAAACAAAAGATATCACAAAACAAGAAATACAATACATTGAAAACCAAGCCGAACAGCTTCAGGAGACAGAAATTGATGGCAGCAAAATAAAACATAAACTGTTACTTACCATGATTGATGGCAAGGTATGTAATGCTGCTACAGACACCTCATCTACAATGAGATGCTACATTTGCGGACAGACTTCGAAGGATTTTAATAAATTAATTAAAAAAGAAAGTAAAGTAGAAACGTTGAAGTTTGGATTATCAATTCTTCACGCAAGAATTCGATTTTTCGAATCTATTTTACATTTAGCCTATAAATTGCCTTTACAAAAATGGCAAGCACGGTCTACAGAAGAAAAAATAATTGTAAAAGAGACTAAAGAAAAACTACAAAAAGCCTTTAAAGAGGAAATGGGATTACTCGTAGATGTTCCCAAAGCAGGGTTTGGGAACACTAATGACGGGAACACGTCAAGGAGATTTTTTGCAGATCCGGAATGCTCCTCAAGAATAACTGGCATCAATGTCGATTTAATAAAAAGGTTTAAAATTATATTAGAAGTAATATCAAGTGGCAATAACATTGATGTAGAAAAATTTGAAGCATACGCAAATGAAACTGCAAAAATATATGTCGATCTGTATGGTTGGCATCCCATGTCACCAACCATACACAAAATTTTGATACATGGAGGTGAAGTAATAGCTCATGCACTCCTACCTATTGGTCAGTTATCGGAAGAGGCAGCTGAAGCCCGAAACAAACATTTTAGGCAATACAGATTACATTTTTCCCGCAAATTTTCGCGCAGAGACTGCAACATAGATATAATAAACAGACTTCTTTTAAGTTCAGATCCATTTATCAGCTGCAGCAGAAAGACGCAAAATAAAAAAAGACAGCCTTTCTCAAAGGAGGCAATAGAAATGATGTCTGCCAGCACGGTATTTAAAAATAGACAAAGCGAAGACGAAAGTTCCGACGAAGAAGAAGTTGAAGAATCCTAAAAATGTAAAAAGATGTAAAATTTTAAATATATAATTATTATATTGGTCAAACTTTGTGTTTTATTTAATTTAATTGCACATAAAATTATATAAATAAATTAAATATTTTTGTCCGATTTTTTCACTCAAATACTCGTTAGTGCGCCGACGCAAAAACAAATATTGTATGTCAGACGCTGTATAGGTTAAAAGTCTTTTGCCTAGCCTTTCGGGAGTGTAATTAACAAAAAATAGTAAACATAACCTAAAATTCTTAAAAACTTTTTATTATTAAAATTTTAACAAGTCTTTTTTTTTATTCGCAACTGTGATAAAAAACGTCGTACGATACACGTGTGAATTGATCATTCCATCTCGGCTTTTGCCACGCTCGCGTTCCGCTCGCGCGTCATAAACCGCCTCTATGGAATGATCAACTTTCCACACTTGTATCGCAATGTACTATTTTTTTATATATTCTGTTTTTAATGAAACCCGGAACTAATATATTCTGTTTTTAACCCCCGACGCAAAAACAAATGAAAAAAACCCTAAAAAAATATTGTATGTCAGACGCTGTATAGGTTAAAAGTCTTTTGCCTAGCCTTTCGGGAGTGTAATTAACAAAAAATAGTAAACATAACCTAAAATTCTTAAAAACTTTTTATTATTAAAATTTTAACAAGTCTTTTTTTTATTCGCAACTGTGATAAAAAACGTCGTACGATACACGTGTGAATTGATCATTCCATCTCGGCTTTTGCCACGCTCGCGTTCCGCTCGCGCGTCATAAACCGCCTCTATGGAATGATCAACTTTCCACACTTGTATCGCAATGTACTATTTTAGACATGGCGGATTTCGAATTTGTTAATTAACATCTCCTTGGAAGTTCTGAAAGAAGTTTTGCTCGGGACTAGGCAAAACCAAGCAACTCAAAAATATATATTAAAGAAGTGGTGGCTTAGTTTTAGCAGAAATTAAAATGGAGCTGCTGTATTCCAATAATCAATTGATAATTTTAATCTAGGTATTATATACATAACGTTTGATGCAAATTGCATGAAAAGTTGGAAGGCACCCCTAAATTGCAACTTTCCATGCAATTTTCTCGTTTACGCAAACGTGATAGTAGCGTTTGCTGTACAATAAAAGTAGCACTACGGTTTGACCAAATAATTAAGCTACTATTCTCCTGCTTTAAAACGAAGCGTAAAATATCGCGACAGAGATGTCTCAGAAACAGTTTTTGTGTATCAATCTACCCCTAAAATCCATGGAATGATATTACTACTGTCGTAAAATTGAAGATGTGCTTTGTATTGTCATACACTTCGAAACACGATTAGAGTAATTTGACGCGATAGAAAAAAAATCGTGATCAATCGCAAAAAAATCGTCATTTTTCAATTTTACGGCGATTGTAAAGATAAATCAAGTACAAAATGTATATTTTCATAAACCTTACATCAAATCCGATAAATAGTACAAATGGTTTTTCACTAAAATAGAACATCGTCTTTTTATTTAAAACATTTCGCTGCGCGCGTGGAAAGGGATAGGAGTTTTCATGTAATATTTATTATTTATTTCTTGATATTGCTTTTACGATGAATGAAAACATCGTGATGAAACCCGCGGCTTAGTTGGCTCCAGAAGTATTCTCTCCTCTGGACATGGTCGCCAAAGCTGATAGGGTAGTAGTTGCTGGGCAAGACTACTCCATCGTGACGCAAAGAGGACCAAACTAAAGGTCTAGTTGCGAAAAACAACCCGTATGGTATACAAGTTCAGAGTATACAAGTACAAGTTCTTTAATGGACGTAAAATATGTCCTTCTCTACTCATGTGGTTATGTATAGTAGGTATATATTACGTCCATGGTTCTTTACTACAATTTCAAATATGTCAATGTGAATGAAAACAGTTTTGCTCGAAAAATTTAGCAGGCGTTTTGCATTAGCATTTATAATATTCGTTTTGGTTTCTGACCGTCAAACTAGATGGCGTTACTTGTATCAAATTGATATAGAATGCAACACAACAGCTTCATTTATAATGTTTACTAATATAAACAATCAACAACTTTTCGTTGATTGTTCATATTATTGTTCAGGAAAGTGCCTATTTATATAGTATGTAACAATATTTTTTTAATTCTTAGGATGTAGGTACGTACACCCTGACCTTACCCAGAAAATATGTACAAAAATATTGAGAATTTCTTTAAGGCGGGAATCGAACCCGCAATTTATACAGATTATGTATTTCTGTTGCCGTAAAATAAAAAATATTTAAGTGGGGCCCCCATACAACCTTTCGTGCGCGTGTCCGACTCGCACTTGGCCGATTTATGTATCATTACTTTACTTACCTAATAGGCAAGGGTATGGATACCTTTTGAACGAAGGCTATGGGGTTGTTTTTCAACAAGTATGAATATAAAAAAATTAAATATTAAAAATAATTATTTAATTATTTATTTTAATAATTTAATGAAGCTAGGAGTACTAAAGTACCTACTTATAAAATAATTTTTACATAATAATATAATAAAGAATATTTTGCCTTTTAGGCTGTTAGAATAACAATGCATTTCATATTAATACAACATTTATATTATATACTCCGCATTAACCAGAAAATAAGGTTTCTTATAATCGTCTAGAGAATAATTTCTTGTAAATAATCTTAAAATTAAAAGCTGTATTGCTAATTTAAAAGCAATGTTCTTAACAATACTGCTTATTATTTTCAACAACATTTACTAAAACCATAAATTATTCCCTAGCGTCTATAGAGAGGGGATTATTTTGTTGCTCCAAGCAACCTTTTTATCTGTGTACAAACTCAAACATAACCTACTCTCACACTGCAACTGACAAGCTTATCTTGTTCGGCGGCAACCAGTGACACTGCTAAGTCTGAGGCTTAACTTTTTACCTATGTCAGTGACTACATACAGTCACATTACCAATTAGCTGTACCCCACGTGACCCAGAGCTCATTCGCATATCTGTAAAAAACATAGTATTTATACCACGCGCAGCGAATGATGAGCTCTGGGGTAAGTGGAAGGGGTATGCGCAGAACTCGATATTTATATGAAAATTGTGTTCTTCGCATACCCCTTCTACTTTCCGTCAGAGCTCATCATTCGCTGCGCGGGGTATACCTATTTTTTATATTTTTTTATATTGTATATTGTATTGTTTAGTATATTATTAAAAAAAACAGAATCAGGTAACATTACGTTACAACCTTACAGATTTGCGAGTGAGCTCTAGGTCACGTGGGGTTCAGCTAATTGGTAATGTAACTGTACGTTCGAACAAGATTAGTCAGCGACGTTAACAACGGAACATAAGCATAAATCACTGTACTGCAACGATTATTATATTAAGTTCGTGCCCGTCGTCTTCCCTACCGGATCCCCTACTCCCGACGGTCCCCCTGTCAAGAACTTTTCATGCCCGTCCAGAGGGGACCCCCTGAACTACGGGGAAACGATGGGCGCTAATTTAAAATACAGCATAACATAACATAATTATAACATAACTGTGTCGCGGGACACGCGTTTGGAACGAAGTCACTTTACCTTTTTTTTCTTATGGTTTTTTGTTTCACGTTTTCGTAACGCGTTACATTTTTTCTCAGCAAGGCCCCCTCGCACAACCCGCGATAAGGCCCGACCCAATATGACTAATAGACTAGATTATTTCCTCGAGCATTTCAATGTAGTGTAATGTTCTTACGAATAGTACACTCGAATGTTTGAAGTATGCTCGAGCAATTTCAAAATATAAATAAAAATATAACTTAAAAATATTCGCTAAAAATCCCATGATTTTCTTGTGCCTTCTTATTGGTGGGTGCGTTCCAAAGGCACTTCCTAACTTATTTTTTAAGACGCTTTAATGTGATCTCATGTAAATTAATCCAAGTGAATATTTTTTTACTTAGACATGATTTAAATGCTCTATACTATAGGTACCCTTTAGGTAACCATTTTCTATACTAATATTATAAAGAGGAAAGATTTGCATTGAATAGGCTCCGGAACTACTGGACCGATTTTGATGAAACTTGGAATGGGGATACATTGATTCATTGGGAATGTTTTGGGCTACTTTTGACGTCATAACGTCTAGTAAATTAATGAAACACCTACATTTACAAAAAAGACGACGTCATGAGTCATGTTATTGACAAGGTGACCATAGCAACGTATTATCGTTGCTGTTGCCACATGATTAAATACAGACCAGATTTTTATCCAGTAAGATGTAACAGTTATAGAGGGTTATTGGTAATTATATTAGCAAGCCGTTGAGGGCTACTTCTGTGCATCCAAATAAACAACTTTTGTTGTACGACTTTTGGAAATTAGAACATTTTTTTGAAAATTTTGAGGTTAGGTTTACCTGAAAATCAGCTGTTCCATACACGGAGAGGTCATTAACCTCAAAATTTTACTTATTTTTTTAAAGTTTTATCTACTATTCTTAGTCTGAATGACCTTTGTTTTTAGAAATCCTGTTTTTCGAATTTAAATAACCTCAAAATTTTCATATTTTTTTTCGATTTTCCAAAAGTCGTAGAACAAAAGTTGTTTATTACGGTGCACAGAAGTAGCCCTCAACGGCTTGCTAGTATAATTACCAAAAAACCTGTATAAATAGTGGTTATCTCCGAACTTCGCATTCCTTTATTGTGTCACAATAATTTGACGTGTCTTCATGCAATATGCAATAACACCCGACGGATTATGAGTCTATTGCCTTACTTTCGTGTGGTCAAGTTTATTTCGCATAGACGCATGAAGCAGCATAGACGTATCTACTATTTACCATTGTGCCAACTGGGTCGTCGATATGTCTACCAAGACATATCGACGTTCGTTGGCACAATGGTTACATACCGGACTGCCAGGGTTGCGGGTTCGATTCCCGCCTCAGACAAGTATTTATGCTTAGATATTTGTCTGTGGTCTTGTTGTTTCTATGTATTATAAGTATATATTTACAAAATAAAACTATATAAGTAGTATATCAGTTGCCTAGCACCCATAACACAAGTGTTGTTACTTAGCTTGGGGCTAGATGGCGATGTGTGGAATGTCCTGCAATATTTAATTTTTATATCACTGTTTTTATCCCGATATTCCCACCGGGCGTTACGCAGGCGAGACCCCGGTGCGCTGTTAATTATCAATATTTCAATTAAGTCTATCGTTCATTGGTACATCCGTATGATGTATGACATTGTCTTCGACATCGTCTCCAGCTGCCAGGTGCTTCTCAACGGTACCAGCTATGCAGTCCAACCATCCCCGTTTATACATTGCTTTGATAACTTTTTTTCTGAATACGACCAGAAGTAAAAATATAAGTATTCCTTGCAGTGTGTTGAATATGTCAATGATGACCCTGAAAATAAAATAAATAAATTATAATGTTACTAGCGTCCCGCTCCGGCTTCGCACGGCTATATTATGCATGTGTTATATATATAAACCTTCCTCTTGAATCACTCTATCTATTTAAAAAAACCGCATCAAAATCCGTTGCGTAGTTTTAAAGATCTAAGCATATATGGGGACAGACAGCGGAAAGTGACTTTGTTTTATTGTTTTATACTATGTAATGATAGGACACTTTACACTCAGCGTCATCTGGCCCCAAGCTAAGTAACTAGGTTGCCAGATGGTGGCGATGGCTAACTAACGGCTAGAATACTTAGATATTTGAGATTTTGTAAAATATCTATACCTACCATAAAAATAGGTATAGGTACTTTAGTACCTACTATATCCCTATAATATATAAAATTCTCGTGTCGCGGTGTTAGTTACCTATGTCCACCTAAATAGCTGAACCGATTTGTAAGAAATGTTTTGTGTAAGTATATTCGTTAGGTCTGAGAATCGAACATCTATTTTTTTGTCAATGGCAAAACACTTATAATATCACTATACATAGTATAAACCAAAGTCGCTTTTTCTGTCCCTATATCCCTTTGTACGCTTAAATCTTTAAAACTACGCAACGGATTTTGATGCGGTTTTTTTTAATAGATAAAGAGGAAGGTTTATATGTATAATACATGCATAATATAGCAGTGCGAAGCCGGGGCGGGTCGCTAGTGTATTATAAAAGGGAAAGATTTTTGTTATTTTGTTTCTAACGAATAGGCTCCGAAACTATTGGACCGATTTTGATGAAACTTGGTATGAGGATTCATTGATACAACCTTCTGCGTCGCGTAGGCGGATGTTCGCCCGCCGCGCTACAGAAATCGTCAAATATTTATTTTATGTAAAAATATTAAATTATTTAATTGCTTCTGTCACATAATAAAAAGGTTTTAATAAATCATTGAATTAATATTTCAAATATAATTATATTAAAACTCGAACTGGTTCCACAACATAATTTAAAAAAATGTTGTTTTAGTTAATCTCATTTCTGCAACCACATATGAGATCACTATCAGAAGAATTAGATAACACCTACTTTGAATAAATTAGAATATTGATACATATCTCTATATATAAAAATCAATTGCTGTTCGTTAGTCTCGCTAAAACTCGAGAATGGCTGAACCGATTTATATGATTTTGGTTTTGACATGTTTGTCGTAGTCCAGGGAAGGTTTAAACGGTGAGAAACATCGGACTTACGCGGGTGAAACCGTGGGGCGCAGCTAGTTCTAAATATATTCAAAGTATTGAACAAAGGAATTATTTTATTAATTTTTATTTTATTTTATTGCTATAACTAATTGAATTTTATTTCATTTTATTGCTATAAGTAATTGA
Source organism: Idaea aversata (assembly GCA_907269075.1). Lineage (NCBI taxonomy): Eukaryota > Metazoa > Arthropoda > Insecta > Lepidoptera > Geometridae > Idaea > Idaea aversata. The sequence goes on from OU026100.1 coordinate 8,315,084, forward strand.
TTTAATTTTATTATCCTTGTACGTGTAATGATTATTTAATTTACCAATAAATAAATATTGAGCATTATCGGCAAAATCAAACATGCAAAAAATAAAAGGAAGTTTAGGCACCACCGAAAATATAGACTGTTTCCTCCGTGGATAATAACACTAAGCAAATATTAATGCAGTATAAAACGTTATTACAGTAAGACGTTCATGTATAAAACCTATAACTGCCATGACCATGCCCCTATGTCATGGTTTCTTTCATAATTATTCTATTTATCATAGGAAGTAAGAGTCTAACAAAAAACAAAAAATATACATATAGTTATAAGATATAAGGACATGGTCAATATGGTCATGGCAGTTAGTTCTATAACTAACTGCCATGACCATAACTGGCAAGAATGGATGATAACTGCTATGACCATAACTGGCATGACTGGATGATAACTGGCATGGTCATTATTGGTCATGGCAGTTAGTTCTATAAGTAACTGCCATGACCATGTTTTATGCTAAAAAATATTTGTTCTAGTGTCATTATCCAGGGAGGAAACAGTCTACTATGTTCCTATCTTCTTAAGCGGGTAAAACAGTGGCTATAGCTAGTAATATCAATATTATAATATTCTTATAGTAAGCGATTGCTTGATTGCTATGAGATCATCAAGGATCATTATGTGTTATTTCGATCAACATTGCAATCTCGTATTTAAATGTATTGAGGATGTAAATTTCCATACAAAAAGCGGTAACCCCATAAACGAAGTCCGATTTTGATAATTTTTGAAAACGTTCTAGATCTAATGGAAAACTAGGTTTAACCGTTTTTATTTAAAAGAAATATTGCCTAAGATAAAAGTTATTAGTATCTGAATATCTATATTTTTGACTTAAAAACTGTATCGAGCGTTTCAATTGTTTTTTAATAGACTAAACTGAATTACTAAAAACAAAAACGTATAAACCTAGAATATGATGCAGTGAATTAAATGAGACCAAATTTATTTCATTTTGTGAAGGATAAAGGGGGTAAAAACGTTACGGCCCGCAACATTATTTGGAAGCAAAATGCAGGCAATTACGTCCGAACTTAAACTCTCTCTATCGCACGATACGGGTCATTTTTGAAAATACCTACTCGCGCCGCGTATCGAAAACTCATGATCCTCTTATAATCAAGGTATTCATTACCTTGATTACATGTTATTAGTGATTCGTTCACCTAACGTACGCAACGTAACGTACAGTATGGGTCATAAGTAAATTATCAGTTTGCTACAAAAATACTATCAACAAGTATTGGACTTACGACCTTCTTCTAATAAACGTTACACACAAACAAATACAAATACAAAAACATTTATTTGCTTAAAAACCTGTGTACATAGGTGTTCTTAAAATTAGGTATATCATCCACAGGTTGCCCATTGCGAGCATGCAATTTAAGAAAAAGTTATGTAGGTAACTCTCTAAATTAATGTAAAACTAAACAGTCTTCATTCATAAAATATTTAGTATAATATTGTGTTGTACATAAATACATACTTGAATTAAAAGTACTCAGTGTGATTATTATTTTCAACATGTTAGCTATGTCTTTATTTGGCCGAGTGGTATATGCCGCCACTCGGTACACCAACCGACGTGGCTTCGATCCACAGGTTACGTTGTTATTATGTTCAAATAGTGCTGCACAGGATTGTAAACGTTACGGTGGGCAGAACCTTTGACCGTTGATTGTACGTTCGGCGTTTAGGCCGCCCCTTGTGCTATATTGTTTGGTTTATATTAATTTTATATATAGATAGATGGATAGATAAACACTTTATTGCACCATAAAAACAAAAACGAAAAATGATTACATAAAAAAAAATAACACAAAATAAATTCTAACTTAAGTGAATATCTGCTAAAAGAAAATTAATATATAATAATACCGCAAAAACCATAATAAAATACCGTAATAATATAGCAGGAATTTATGTTGGAATTAAGGGTTTAATATGGTACAATAAAAAGTTTATCTATCTATCTAAAAAACTTACCATATAACATGTTTCTCCACCAAAGAACCAATCATCTCGAATATCCACGGTACGCCCATCAAAATCATGAGTCGTACAGTCGTTATGAATCTGGAACATTAAAATGATAAAATAAATCAATGTACAGGGCGAATTGAAGAATTGATTTCTATGAAGACTTCTATGATCCATTAGTACGAGTATAAAATATAGGATGATTATTTTTTTGCAAAATCAACAGGTTCAATTCCTGGCTACTACTGACTTTTTCAAAAATCAAATTATGCAGTTTTAGTTTTTATCAAAATCGGACGCACAACTACTTTCAGCATTTTTCGCTATCTTTATATTCTCATACTTTAGGATATGTATATAAAATATAAATATGTATTGTATATATAAATTAATCTCTATGTTACTTTTCATTACTCATACTCCGAAAGTAGGTCTAAATATGCCTGAAGAGCGTGTAGAAAATAAAACTTCCAGCCCTAGGGCTTTTCGCTTTCACTGACAGCTGTCATGTCAAATTATGGCTTGGCACGACTTGTGCAATCTGCATGTAGCCAGTATCAGTATCATTACGCATTAGGAACTTCAAAAACCTAACCTCCTTGCTTTTTTTTACACCAAAGAATAATAATTATGGCTTGGCACGGCTCATGCATACTGCCAGAGTTTAGTACTTAGTAACTTTTTTCTCAGTAATCAAATTGAAGTAAGTAGGTATATTTAGTTCAAGATATCTTATTTAATAAAATAAATGTAAAGACGAAAATGGTCAAAGCGACCTATGACCATGTCGCGCCTCCCGCGCCCTGTCGATGTTGCTGATGTGGCTTTATGCGACCGTATGGTCGTACCTTGAGTAAAAAAAAAACTGGTGGGAAATGCTAGCATTTCCAAATTATTTTAAACGTTTTAATTAGTACTCTTTTTTGTTATTTTATTATGTTTTTGTGTTAAGTTTAATCTGGTTTTTCATTTATGATTGTGTATTTTGTGTAAATAACATTTTCTAGACAAACCGTGTTACAAAAACTTTAAGTTAAATCTACGGACTTCGCGTCATTTCCCAATGTTGGATTAATAAAAATTTATTCGGTAAGTACCGCCGTATTTAAGTATTGAATACAAATAGCAGAAATCTAAAAAAAACACTACATAATGTATAACCTCTTTGGTCCCAACCTTGTAAGAGAATCGCCAAACTCCGTCTCGGGACTTGTAATGAGTGACTTTCACACCTAGGATAACAATGTACTATTGTTATCGCATCACGCGTGAACGGGTGAACTAATTTTGCTAATTCTTTTTTTTGCCGTGTTTGTCAGAGAAAGGTTTTATGAAAGATAAAAAATAAGAAAGTTGCGCAGAAAATTATTACGCGAGACCGCGGGGCACAGCTTGTTGATTTACTAAAAAAATAAGAAAGTTTTAGAGGCATTAGTCAGAAAGTCAATAAGGGAATAACGTTGTATGAAGAAAGAAATACCCACGTACGCTCGCTCTTAATTACATAACTCTTTGCGCGTACGCATATCTCATTAGTCATGATAAATGCACACACCCATGTGCGCAGGACAGATGGCTTTTACTATGGAGTTACACATTATCCCTCATCTTATAACACTCTAGCTTCTACCATTTCTTAGAGGATGACTACGTCTCATTGCAATCTGTGCGTATGCCAAATAGCCTAATTAATCTGTTCATTTGAGTCAGACAGAACTTTGTATTTTTATAAAATTGCATGTACACAGCCATAATAGGTTATAAGACGCTGGTATTGAGGGGGAGGCGGTTATATTTATTTCTCGATCATCCTACCTACTGTGAATTCTGATGTGTGGTGCTGAGATTTACGGAGATTCGTAATACAGGCACGCCTGTCACGGGTAAATCACTCCCGATCCGACTTTTAGGAGTAGGTGATTTTTACTGTGACTGCTACTGCTCCTGATACTTTTCATTCTTTACGATTTAATTGAATTGGCCATGATTTTATATATAACATCGATCCTGTGTGTGAGCACATGGTGATTATTTATAACTAGCTGCGCCCCGCGGTTTCACCCGCGTGGGAATATCGGGATAAAAAGTAGCCTATAGCCTTCCTCGATAAATGGACTATCCAGCACAAAAATAATTTTTCAATTGAACCATTAGTTCCTGAGATTTACTGATTTAATCACTATGAGTAAATGAGTCACACAGCGATATAGATCCTTAAGTATGAACAGTCGCGCCTGCGGAATATTGAGGCCTTGCTCTAGCCCACTCACGCTAAACGACTTTCAGTAAATCGTGGTCTAAATTGGCGCGAAAACTACGTCGCCTCACGCTTGCGCCGTAAAACTGATTTTAAAGTTTTTTTTTATAGTTGTGGTATACAACTATAGGTACATGTAGGTACTTATAGATATTAAACGCATCTTTCCAAACATATATTTTTTTTAAATAATATTCGTAAATTCATATCGGTCAAAAACAATTAAAAAATAATGAAAAGTCGAGAATAACACCCAGTTTAGTACATTTTTTAAGTCAACACAAATGCACCCGTTCAGCGTGAGTGGATATGAATGAAATATCGAAAGACGTGCTAATTATGCTATTCCTACTCGTAGTATAGGATGCGCGCCCTGCAATTATTGTAACCTAGTCCTAATTCTACGATTCTTAATTTGTACTATACCTTTGCAATGTAGTGGAATGAAATAAACTTTATCATTGTGGTCCAACTAATTAGTCGTAGAACATAACGTTTACTGACACTTTTAGTTCGCTAAGTCCAAGATCTTAGCTAACCAATAGCGATAAAATACATAAAAACTTACTTATATCGTACAGCCTTTACATGACTTGAAGCGAAGGTGTGCCGCCATACGATTGTCGAAGTATAAATAAATATGACGATGTTCACAGCTATTAATATAGACATAACACTGTACATATATATCCATTGCTGATGGTTATCTGAAAATTTACATATATTTTTGTTACTAACACTCTGTTGAACGCACTTTTATTTACTTCTTGGCTGCTTCTTATGCTTATAATAAAAAAGAGTAGCAAAAAAGTACTTGGAAGATATTTAAAAAACAATGAGTCTAGTTTAGTCTACCTTTTTACTACATATGCAATAAAAAACTAAAGCGATTTTGATTTTCGAGGAATATACTTTACATAAAATCCAATCAGTAGAACTTAAGTAAAACGAGGTGAACATTTAGCCTATTCCGTCCCACTGCAAGACACAGGTCTCCTCCCCTCTTTCAATTGCTCCCTGTCAAGTGCCAAATGGTGCCATCTCCTTCAAAACCTACCGCGGAGTCGAGACCAAGTCCGTCTTACCCCACATCTGGTCGGACAGGCTATAAATGCAAACAATAAATCTTACCCAGGAACCAGCAGTGATTTAACCCGAGCCCAGGCCTGTCATGAGATCCTGGATGATAATTGACGATTGCCAGAATCATTGTCAGGATAACAGGACATCCCCATGCAAATAGTGCATACCACATGAACTCCCTCCAACCACCATCTGTGATTGTTGGTTGTCTGAAAAATATAACGCCATAAAGTTTAATACCAGGTGAATACCTATTATTATCATAAAAAAGTTAATTGTTTAGCAACTATACAGGGTTATTAGTAAATATATTAGCAAGCCGTTGAGGGCTGCTTCTGTGCAGCACTTTTGTTCTGTGAATTTTGGGAATTCGAACGTATTTTTGAAAATTTTGAGGTTATGTATATATCAGCTGATTTTTTAAAACAAAGATCATTCAGACTTAGAACAGTAGATAAAACTTAAAAAATAAGTATAATCTTAAGGTTATTGACCTCTTCGTGAAGGAACAGCTGACTTTTAGGTAAACATAACTTCCGCTTTTTTAATGTTTGAATTTCCAAAAGTCGTAGAACAAAAGTTGTATGTTAAGGTGCACAGAAGTGGCCCTTAACGGCTTCCTAATATAGTTACCAATAACGATGTATATCTATAAAAATCAATCGCCATGTGTTTATCTTGCAAAAAATCTTGTAAAATCGAAAATAACCCGATTTTCATGATCATAATAAATTGTTTAACACAGCTAATAAAATAAGGCACGCTAATGTGTTTAGTGTAATAAAAAATATTAACCTGGTGCTTACTAAAACTTGTATCGATATTGCAGTGCTCCAAAAGAAAGCGGCTATTAAAAAGAAATATGTGAAAAACCCTGAAATCAAAATCAAAATAAGTATTAAGTAAAAAGTAAAAAAAATTTAACTCCACACGCCAGAAATGATCCGCGTGTTGATGTAATTTATACTTACTAATATTATAAAGCTGAAGAGTTTGTTTGTTTGTTTGAACGCGCTAATCTCAGGAACTACTGGTTCGAATTGAAAAAATATTTTTGTGTTGGATAGTCCATTTATCGAGGAAGGCTATAGGCTACTTTTTATTTTGATATTACCACGGGATCGGGAGTTACGCGGGTGAAACAGCGGGACGCTGCTAGTCTAATATAATATCCGAACAACGTTAAATTATCTTTATTTATTTTCTGTCATTTCGTCAAATTCTGTTGACTTCCGCTGTCGTCATTTTTAACAAAGTAACGTATGTGCAAACTACAATGCAAACAAACTCTAAAATTTCCCAGATATAACGCTTACAAATTCTTATTTATACGCCCGCAGGGCACCTTGAGGAGAGGTGACGGGGAGTAACGAAACGACCCCGCGGTCCCGAGTTCTCCAGGGGGAAGGTACCGTTCCTCACCTCCAGCTTGCGTTAGTTAGTTGATCGGAGTGAAACCTGACGAGGAAGTGGTCCCCCGCCTCTGGCTTGCCTTCATCGGCCGTCCAGAGTGGAGTCGCAAAGCAGAAATGCTCGAAGGATGGATGCCAAACGTCAGCGATGAGTTAGCCCGCTCGCTCGAACTACCAGCGATGACGTAAAATCCAGTGAGGCCTCTCCATCCTTCTGTCATTTCGTCAAATTCTGTTGACTTCCGCTGTAAAAGTTTATTTACAAAAGAAAAGTATATAAATAGTATATTCGTTGTCTAGCACTCATAACACAAGTCAAGCTTGGGGCTTGATGGCGATGTGTGAAATGTCCTGCAATATTTATTTATTGCCAATCACTCTAGACCCCGTCAAAGGTGGCGAGACGATATAGAAAAATATAAAACAGATTGGATTATAAATAAAATTATTTAGCATACCTCTTATCGCACAAAGCGTCATGTCTTCGTAAGGTACTGTTATCACAATAGACAAAATTGCGAGACCTATTCCTAAACTCCCGCAGAAGTTTATAATACTTTTTCCCATTAAATCTCTGAAAAAAAAAACAATAATTCTGAATGAAAAGACATTAGCTAGTATAGTTTATAAAATATATTATCATAAATGGTGTTAATATATTCTACTCGAATATTAATATTTTTTTGACATTAGAGGCGGTTGCGTGAGATTGTGCTAATACATATTTAACGAAATACATTTTTCGGGTAATTTTAAATTAAATTATACTAGCGACCCGCTCCGGCTTCGCACGGCTATATTATGCATGTATTATACATATAAATAAACCTTCCTCTTGAATCACTCATCTATTAAAAAAACCGCATCAAAATCCCTTGCGTAGTTTTAAAGATTTAAGCATACAAAGGGAAATAGGGATAGAAAAAGCGACTTTATTTTATACTATGTAGTGATGATTTCAATAGTCACAAGGTTGATGTTATTCAGTTTGTAACTTTGACAGTTGGTTACTGATATTTACGGTCTTAAACATAATTATATTTTGTTATGCAAGTGGATTTGTTTTAGATCATTGTATTACCTTAGTTCACTGAGAATACAGTAAACGAGGGCAGTAAGAGTGAGGAAGACAGCTGACACTGCCATACAATATCCCAGGACCTTGCCGTCGATAATTTTCTCCTCTTCTTCTTCTGGACATAACAGTGCGACCTCTAATAATTTTTGCGGATTTGCCCTTGATGTCATATTTCCGACACATACTCTGAAAATGATTAAGTATTTTTATTTTATACAAATCAATATACAGGGTTATTGTATCCTAATTAAAAGTCGGCCGAGTTACATGGTAAGCGGAGTGGGCGGTGTTAGGTTTTATTTTCGTTACGGAATTTCTCGAGTCGGTCGACGCGCTCAAAGCCCGCGATAAAAGCTATGCAATAGCTTAAAACGGGCAGTGTTTAGTTTTCAACATCGAAACGAACAACTTTTGTTCTACGTTTTTTGTTAAACCTAATAAATGTCCCAAAAAAAATATTGTAAGTTTTTCTATTATTATTAAATCTCCAGACGACGTTTCTATGTCTATGCGGCAAAGGTATGCGTGGGCGCACTACGCGCTTCGTATTTATTTACTACAGATCTTACAATATTTTTAGAAAAGGATATTAATTAATTATTTTTTCATAAGAAAAAAATTTAATGAACAGACAAACGTCGTAGAACAAAAGTTATTCGTTTTGATGTAGAGAATTACCCCCTGCACGTTTTTGGATTAAAATCCTATAACCCTGTATATTCTAAATAATAATATTATCCCCCAGCTGCATCTATCTGCCTGGATGTACGCTATAATCTCAAAAACCACTGAACCGATTTTCATACGGTTTTCACGAATTGACGAAGTGGTTCATGAGAAAGGTATGATTAAGGTTTATGTAATTTGGCTGACTTTGCGCTGCTCGTTTAAATTAGGAATGGTGGACCTACCATATTAATAATAATATGTCACATAACAATTAAATCCATAGTATTATCTCAATAATTCATTCCCTTATTAAATCTTGTAAACCTAACGCATGTAAACATAACATAACACAGTGGAAATGGAAATGATTGCTACTTTAAAATCACTCCCGATCCGATCCGATTTTTTTAGGAGCCGGTGATTTTTACTGCGACTGACTTTTTATTGTTTATAATTTTATTAAATTGCCAATGATTTTTATTAATATAGATCCTGTTTGTGTTCACATGGTGATTATTTATAATTGACTGACATAATCACTATGAGTGAACCGAGTCGCAAAAAAAATTGGTTACAAACAAACAAGATATTTTTAAATTCGCGTAAGAAATATCTTGTGACGTGATACTTTTCCATTCCTATACCACCGACCTCCTTCTTTCTCTCGTTATCCGTTCCACTTCCCCAATTTAATCGACTTGATTTCAGTTAAAACCGCCCTTGCCTTTAAGTCGACTTGATTTCAGTTAATACCGCCCTTGCCTTTAAGTCGACTTGATTTCAGTTAATACCGCCCTTGCCTTTAAGTCGACTTGATTTCAGTTAATACCGCCCTTCGCCTTTAAGTCGACTTGATTTCAGTTAAAACCGCCCTTGCCTTTAAGTCGACTTGATTCCAGTCAAAACAGCCCTTCGCCTTAAAGTCGACTTGATTTCAGTTAATACCGCTTTCCCCATACCATACCCCTGCTTCCTCACCTCTCTCCACCCTTCCGCAAATTATGGCAACTTAGTTATTCCTGCCTCTACTCTCCCAATTCAGGTGACTTGATGTCAATTATTACCCCCCTTTTTAGACATTTTGGCGGGGTTTCTTGCCAAAAAATTCGAGGGTTAAATCAAAATTTTGAACTCTAATGTTCTCTGAGATTATTAAGAAACAAAGCCGAGGGCCGTCATAACCGGTTTGTTTGAAATTATAAAAGTGTTACCTTTCTAATTTGTGACTGTAAATATTACCTTACATATCATATTGGATTATTACTTAGAAGAGTAATGTTTGAGTTAACGAATGTTAGTGTATATGCTTACATATCGGGCCCTAGGATTGCTGAATGTAGTTCCGATATTTTTGTTAAAATTTGCTGATCTGGAGTGATATTAAAATTTGTCATCATTGCAATATCATCACAAGTTAATCTGAACTGAACCGTACTGTTATCCATATTCCAACAATTTAGGTTTTTAAATGAAACATAATATCCTGGAGGGCAACATGCGAGGCTGTCCGCGGCTGTTGCATAGCAAATATTACTGATGATAAACAATATTATGATCCTCATCTTTATCACTAGAACTTGCACAGTAAAAAATCGCGCGTTAGAGCTTCTGGCGAACGAACGTGCGTTCTGCACAACCGACTGAATAAAATTGCTAAAAGTAGAGGTGGTCTTATAATAAAAACAAGTCAGCGGCCAGCGACGGCGCGCTTGAGTTTATTGACAGTATGGCATTTCTATAGAAATATGATGACTCGACTAACAACGAACCCTTGTAGTTTCACCCTGTCCCTCTGCAGCTTAGCTCAGAGACTTAGGACTACACTAGTTGTCTCGGCAAACGTTGTTTTGCCATTTACAAAAAAAAAGAAAAATAAAGGAAAAAAATTATAAAAATACTTAGATGTTGTTCAATTCTTAGACCTAACGCATAATATACACAAAAAAATCATACAAATTGTTTCAGCCGTTTAGGTGGAGATTGGTAACTAACACCGCGACACGAGAATTAAATATCAAAATAAAATCTAAAAAAAAAAACATTTAATACCATTCCCACTTCCCGTTTTAAGTTTGACATCAGTCACCTGAAATGAAGATCTGTATGAGGTCAATCATTAATTTTTGTAAAGAGACCATCAATCTAGGATCAATAGTTTCTAAGATATAGCCGCTTTAAGTTTGACAGCTAGGCTGCCACTTTGACATCTGTCATTTTGACAGTTACCGGTCATTATGTCGCTGTTGTCGATCGTCTTTTGTTTTCGTTTCTATCATCTTTTGTTTATTTTTCGATCGTCTTTTGTTTTCGTTTCTATCATCTTTTGTTTATTTTTTCGAAAGCATTTAAACTTCTATCGTGATATCCAAAATACCCATTCAGCTGGAGGCAACTATTTTGGTGTTACTAGGGTGGGGGGGACACTTGACTCTTGACTATCCCTAGCAATCCATATCCTTACTAATATCATAAATGCGAAAGTAACTCTGTCTGTCTGTCCGTCTGTCTGACTGACCGCTGAACCTATTTTAATGAATTTTAGTACAGTCATCATATCATACAGTTAGTTGACATGACAATCATAAGTACGAAATTCATTTAGTTTACAGCATTTAAACTTTAAATGCTAAAAAGTTTTAAATTTTAAAGCTTTTCGTAAAGAAACGTACCTATTTTTAAAAGGGTGGACAGGGAGCGTAACTTCAAATGAATAGCTCCGAATTATTATGATAGAACTTCGCTTACTTCAATCGTAAAATTTAGCAAAACAAAGACGTCAGTCATTAAGTCATCTTCTAATTAGCATTGTGCTATAAGCTAAAAAAATAATAATGGCAGAACTTTGAACAAAAATTAGGTTTTATTTTCGTTACGGAATTTCTTGATTCGGTCGCCACGCTCAAAGCCCGCGATAAAAGTTTTGCAATAGCTTAATTAATTGTTTGTAAGGAGGTTAGGTTAGTTCTTGAAGTTCCTGTAATATGTATATGTTACGGCGTCAGATGCCGACTTAGACCATTTAACTACGGTCTAAGGATGCTGATGAAGACAATTAAAAACACGTGACTTTATCCTTATATCATTCGTATCTTTATGTCTTTTGCGCGCGCAGCGACTCCATTCGCCCATGCGCGCGCGATAAAATGTTTGTTTGTTGAATGTTAGTCTATACTTAGTACTAAAGATCCACGTCCGTACGCTGTTGTGGTCCGGAGTAAACTGGCAAGGCAAGGAGCCGTGAATGTGGATGTTTATTGAACGCCGCGCGAAGAAGGCGCTAACCCTTTGTCGCGGGACTAAATACCGACTGATCAGGGAACAGGCGCGAACGCGCGTGAACACCGCGAAAACCATCCACATTGAGGGCTCGTTCAGACGACACGCGCATCACACGCGTTGAACACGCGTTGAAATTTGTTCTATAAATTTGAGTCTTATGACATATCAATAGATCTCAAATTGCATTTATGCAAGTCCACCCGCTCACGCCACTCGCACGCCCCGCGCCCGCCACGCGCACGTCCCGCGCCCTCCACGCGCCCGTTCCGCGCATGCAATTTGAGATCTATTGATGTGTCATAAGACTCAAATTATATATAGAAGAAATTTCAAAGCGTGTTCAACGCGTGGACAACGCGTATGATGCGCGTGGCGGGCGTGTGGTCGACGCGTGTCATCTGAACACGCCGCGCCGTTATGTTCGCGCCTTTTCGCGGAGCTTTACGGCGTGTATAATATACACGCCGTGAAGCTCCGCGAACAGGCGTATATGGCGTATACGTATACACTGTATATGGAGCCACCATTAGGTATTTTTCACACCTGCATCACTTTAATCACGGATTAAAGCCCTATTAACCAAACTTAAAGCAAGACTTTATTCCCAAGGGAGATAATGCTGTATGAAACTCCCAAGGGAATAAAGTGATTTGAATTTGGAACGTTGAAATTCGTGTAAAAATTCTTGGTTTTAATTTTGAAGGTCTCAGCAAATAGGTTTTATTTATAACTAGCTGCGCCCCGCGGTTTCACCCGCGTTATAATTTTCTCCCTGACTTTCTTAATTTTTTCTTTCATAAGAACCTTCTCCTGGCAAAAACAAATACAACAAAAAAAGAATTGGCCAAATTGGTCCAGGCGTTGTTGAGTTATGCGCTTACCAACACATTTTGCGATTCATTTTTATATTATAGATAATAAGTAATTTGATTGGTCTACAAAAATCTAGCAGGCCACGATTTATGTTTTTTATTTTGATTGTTACGTTAGGTCTAAGCAAATAGGTTTTGCCTATACCTACCAAATATTTACCATCATGCTACCATATTGCAATTGCCCCATTTTTTTTAAAGTGGATTTTTTAAAGTGGCCAGGGAACTGGCCACCACAAGAAATAAAAAAATATTGGACTGACGGTATAAAGTAGAGTATGCACCTCGGGATAAAGCAATGTCTTCGTCTTGGGCGGCTTGAACCCCTCGCTTCACTCTGGACTCTACTTAACTTCCCTCGCTTCGCTCAGGAGTTATTTTTAAACTCCCTCGCTACGCTCGGGAGTTAACCCGAGCCGTGTAACCAGCTCTAGCTTTAACTTAATTAATTAAACTGTTTGGATTTTATGAGCTTATAGTTAAAGATAACATTTTAACAAGTTTAAAACACTAGATAGATAGATTAAATAAACATTAGTTTTTAACATTTTGTGTTTTGTTTTTAAGGTGCAATATGTTTTTTTTAAGTTATCCGACGCAAAAAGAAGGGTGTTCCTAATAGTACCTATGTGTGTGAGTGTGTTAAAAGTTATAATTTTTAGCCAGGGCGGGCCGCTCGCTAGTCACTACATAGTATAAAACAAAGTCGCTTTCTCTGTCCCTATGTCCCTATATCCCTATGTATGCTTAAATCTTTAAAACTACGCAATGGATTTTGATGCGGTTTTTTTAAATAGATAGAGTTATTCAAGAGGAAGGTTTATATGTATAATACATGCATAATATAGCCGTGCGAAGCCGGGGCGGGTCGCTAGTATACTATAAAACTCCCGATCCCGTGGGAATATCGGGGTAAAAAGTAGCCTACGTTACTGTCGACGAATCAATGTATCCTCATACCATAGTAATATAAATCTATGCCTCATACCAAGTTTAATCTAAATCGGTTCAGTAGTTTCGGATCATATTCAATGTAAACAAACGAATATTTCCTCTTTACAATATATTAGATAGATAACTAACTGTGTTTGACAATGCGGAACAACCCATTTAATATAAAGGTTTGATGTATCTTCCTATATCAGGGGTCGGCAATCTGCGGCTCGCGAGCCACATGCGGCTCTTTAGTTGTGAAGCTGCGGCTCTTTATTTCCATACGCAAATATTATTTATTGGAGTGCTGATGCGCACTATCTTCAGATCGACATATTCGTGCGAGCAAGCGTTCTCTTGCATGAATATTTTTAAAAGTAAAGTACATATCTAACAAATGAAAATTTAGAATCGTGTTGGAAACATAAAACAACAAGTTTTAGGCCAAATCCAAACTATCTAAACCCATACAAAACCAACGCTCCCATTGAATTTGTTTGTTGTTGAACTACAAGTTATTGTTGTTAGTAATTTTTTGAATGTTTTACTTAAATAATATGTGGTTATCTAATAAAACCATAAATTTATTATCTAATTTGTTTTGAAAAAACACTACCATATATGAATAAATAGATATTTTACTTTTAAATAAATAGTTTATTTTTATTAAATAACTTTATTTTTGCAAGTACCTAATTAGTAATTACTATTTATTGTTGTCATAAAACACACATTTTAAAAAGTGGATATTTGACCCATAGGCCAGTTTTTTAGTGGACGAGATATACCCTAACTCAAAAAAATCTTGTAGGTAGCTCTTTAAAAACTATGAAATTTTGATTTTTGAATCTTCCGACTCAAAAGGTTGCCGACCCCTGTCGTATACTATACAATAGACAATTAAGACATCCTTTGACGCATTAGTTGACAAGTAGCTAAGTACAGACAGTAGGTACATTTTTATTTTATTTAAGGCTGCATATTTTGGTTGATAGGCTAAAAGTTTTCATTCTTTTTGCGAAGTTTACCTTTTGCGACCGGTTCTCATTTTGTGAAGTGAACATGTTACGTGTAACTCGTTACCTAACGCGAACAATTGAATGCAGCATTTTTCTCTGAAAGCTGTATTTTTCTCAAGTGAAATTAACTGCTTAATTAAAATAGATTCAGCTTATTAAAAGTTGTGATAATATTTTCATACCGAGTGAGTCGAACGTTTTTTGGTTTCATAAAATGAAGTTTAAGCACTACTGCTGAAAAAAACGGCTGTTTTTCCGTAACCAGACCTCTATAAACGGGTCCTTTTTGCGTAAGGATGGAGAATAGAAGCTTGCATAAAAGTACTACATTTATTGAAATAATGCTTACTTGTCATCTTCGAATGCAACAATAAGTAATTCATGAAGCGAAAATCCGATCTTGTCTTCTGGCGTTATAGTAAAATTTCGAACAACCCCAAAACTGCCATTGCACTCCAATGGTAATGGAAATGTGATATTATTTGCAGGATCGCGACATATTTTCAATCTTGGGAAAATAAAAAATCCGTCCGGGCAACATGTGTGATTGCCCATTGAATTTTCAGGTGCTACGTAGCAAATGTTCCAAAAGAATAGTACTAATGCAATAACTTTCATTTTGTATTGTTCACACACTGTCACCTTTAGGTTTACTTATACAATAATTTGGTTACACTTTGGCATTAAATAAAATAATCGCGCTCGCGCAATACGTGCGTTGCGCGCTGTGCGTTCAAGTAAACGATGGTTAAAAAAAATAATGTACACAACTGAATGAATTCACATTTCAATTAAATTTATCTATGACGTATAAAACTACGTTTACTTATTTATTTACAAGACAAAAAGCTTATAAGTACCTACATTTTAAACATCTAACCGCCAAAACAATTATTTATTAATTTAATAGTATACTTACTTACTAGAAACAAATTATCCTTGTTTCATATTTCCGTAGAAATTGTTTTCCTCTAAAATTTCTTGAAATTCGCTGAAACGTTTGTAAATTGTCAAGTCCCACCTACGCCATCTTTTCCTATAAATTGATTCTATGTAATTTAAAAGTAAACATATTCTGTGAGAGTTTTAGTTGAAAAACAAACTGCGCGTTCATAATCTAAAGTCAAGCAATTTTGCGCACTTGGATTCAGTTTGCGATTTAGTTGCCCGATTTAAGATTATACCATACTAACAGCTGCGCCCCGAGGTTTCACCACTCACGCGGGTGAGTCCCGATCCCGCGGGAATTTCGGGTTTAATAGTATCATATGTCCTTCTCCATCCCCTTAAAACTTAACTTAAATAATATAAAAAAAACCAAACAAATAAGTATATAAATAAACAAATATTAAAAACATAAAAATCTTTTATACAAGGTGCAAAAATAATGCAAGGTTCCTCGCAGTCGGGTAACAAACAAACTTTTGGATTTATCATATTAGTTAGTGCAATTATTTTTAAAGAATAATCGAAATCGGACTTTATATACGAGTCTTCACTATAGATTACGTCAAAAACGTACAAAAATCACACACGAATTGAGATCCCTCCTTTTGTTTGAAATGAGTTAAAATTAGTTAAGTTTAATTAAAAATATTTTAGGAGATTATGATGTGACTAATATAGGGGAGAACGAGGTAAGTTGTGACATAGACGATTCCTCGGAACCTATGAGATTTAGCGAATAAATAATAAATAAATATTGTAGAACATTCCACACATTGCCATCTAGCCCTAAGCTAAGTAACTAGACTTGTGTTACGGGTGCTAGACAACGGATATACTACTTATATACTTTTCTTTTGTAAATATATACTTATAATACATAGAAACAACCAGACCACAGAAACATATCTAAGCATTAATACTTGTCTGTGGCGGGAATCGAACCCGCAACCCTGTGTTTGGCAGTCCGGCATGGTGGCCATTGTGCGAACTGGGTTGTCAATCATCAGTAATCGTCAATCGTCAAGAATCAGTAACGCCTGTGTTTGATAGTGTTTGTAGCCTGTGAGAGGCACTATTAGACAAGTTAAAAGTGTACGACATCTGCTGACAAAAATGACTAAAAGTAACCTTTTCAGCAAAATTTTGCTATTGCATATCGGACATTAATAGGAGAGTTGTGACACGTAAAGTAATTTCTGTTTTTGTAGATTTTCTCAGGAACCAAAATATTTTTTTAATTCATTTTGCGATGGCTTTTTTATAAATAGTATGAATTGAGCTACAATCGGTTCTAGAGAAAATGTTTTTGAATGATGTCAGTTGTCAGTTGATGTAAAAATTGTCACAACTTTCCTCGGTCTCCCCTACTGCTACATCATCACGACGACGAAAAAAACAACAATTAAATAATAATAGTATTCTGAATTACCTATGCTTTAATTTACTTAGGATTATTTTAAAACCTCGTAACCATCCTCATTTTGTTACAGCTTTTGAACATGTTGAAGTTTTACGCGAGGTTCGAGATCAGCGATGAGACTGGAGATCCAATGACAGACCGGGATATGACTCTTCTACATTATTCAAGAATAACGTCCCTTCAGGTTAGTAATAACGAGTCAACATCATTGACGTACTAGCTACAAAGGCGACCCCTATATTTTCATTTGGTTGTAGTGTCCATTCATTTTCTCTATTGAAATTATTTGGATGATTGCTTCACGCAGCATTCCATTACGTGAATCCGCAAACCAGCCTATATTTTTCGGCATTAGTCGTACTTGTTATTTTGATTAGGATAAGGCTGAGTGTGCCTTATAATCAGGCGGGTGTATGTTAAAATGTATAAACTCAAAATACATAACGTTATAATTCATAAAGTTAAAATACCGAAAATCTAAATACATAATGATCAAAATACATAAAATTGAAATAAATAAAATTTGTTTCAAATAATTTACGAAATACATAATGACAAAACGTATAAATTTAAAATACATTAATTCAAATAACATATATTTAAAACAAATAAAGATTTAAATGAATAATTGACTTCACTTATAAAAACCCTACGAACGAAGCAAACTATCACAGCAAAAAAACCTGTGTTCAAAATGTTAACATTTATTACACCTAATATGTTCAATATACCTATCTACGTAAAAAATTCCATAATATATAAAATACACGTTGCCCTAATCAAGTAAAATAGGTAGAATTCGGTTCCAGCACTCGCCGCCCGCTGCAGCGGCACCGGTCGTTTCGCTCGCTCGACTCGTGCGGTATGGTCGCAGTTCTAACCGGTTTTTTTTGGAGGAGAAATGCTCCATGTTTACCGTGCCACCGCTCCGAGGGGAGCGGATGTGTGGGGCTCCCTCTGGCCTAAGGTGGTGGTAGGCCAGAGGACTAAAACCCCTCGGTGTCCTCTCTCCGCCGTGAGTGCCGGGGACGCAGGAGCGCTTACACATATTATCTGCTGCCCCACGGCGGTGGCTGGTCTCATCAGACCTCGTCTCTAAAACCCGTAACGGGAGAAAAAGTCCCTAAAAGTAGGATACGCCACCGCCATCTCGGGCCTGTGATCTGGAGACGACCACTCTAATCATTTCCCCTTTAATTTGTGCTATCGATACAAAGAAGAAGAAGATCTTATTTATTTGTTGTTGTATTTTACTAAGATTTATTAAAAATAAGTTTTTTTTACAGAAGGCAGCATTCACAAATTTTCCCGATCTCCGTTTGTTTGCTCTTGCCAATGTTGCTAGCGTCGACACTAGAGAATCGCTGCAAAAACATTTTGGAAATCTTAGGTAAATATGAGTTTCTATGTAAAAAAGAGTAAGAGCAGGTAATAAGTAAACCCTACCATATTTTTTTTTATCTTTACGGTGTCTTTACAATGTTTATTCAACTGTAATATGGTGTTATAAAACCTGTCATGTTTCTGAAGGCCATACATTGAAGTCAAATTACAAATACACTGTGGAAAGTGCTGAGATCTACTTGTAAGCCTTATGGCTCATAATAAAAAGTTGTGACTTCTTTTTTTTAAGTCGGTAAAAAAAAAAGAGTCATTGCGAAATCTTTGCAACTATGAAAGAAAGAAAGAAAGAAATAGCCCAAGTAGTAGTTTTCTCCTGTAGTTTATCAATAGTTCTATTCAAACCGGAGGTTGTTCTTGGCTGCATTTTGTAGTGAATACAGGGATAATCGCCGGTTTGATGTCCACATTATACGTTTGCCATTTAACTTGTCAAGGGAAGCCAACACGTAGAGGCGTGTTGGCTTTGGCCCCTCGCATGCCTTCCAAAGGTCCGGGACTCCATAGTCCCGTGATATAGGACATATAATCTACTCATGTGATATAACAAAGAAATAATAAGAGAATACAAAAGAAATAAAAAATAAGAGCTACTTGTACGAAACTAAAATGAATCCTTTCCTTTTTATAACGTAGTAGGCTCTAGGCGCACTATCATAGCTTTTTTTGGAAATTCCACCCCTAAAGGAGCAATTTATACATGAGTATATGTATGGTTTACACATGCCAGTATAACTCTTATGTTTTTAGTGATAAAGCTCTACGTGCCATAGCAACTTACTTGAACTTGATACCATCTGAAGGAAATGAAGATGAGGCACCATGGCACAGACTGGACAAGGCTTTCCTCAGAGAACTATTGGTATGTACCTCAAAGAACTAAATGTGCTAAGCGTCACAAATTATTTAAAAAAATGACAGTGCATGACTTATTAAATTACTGAATTTATTGAAAACGCGCCCCTTTTACTTTTGCTAACTTTTTTATTTTTTTTAGATATCACGCCATGAACGACGAATATCTCAGTTAGAAGAACTCAATACTATGCCTCTTTATCCCACTGAAGATGTGATATGGGATGAAAACGTTGTGCCTACTGAAATTTACAGCGGTGAAAACTGTCTCGCGCTGCCTAAACTAAACCTACAGTTTCTTACACTACATGACTATTTACTGAGAAACTTCAATTTATTCCGATTGGAGAGTACATGTAAGTTACTAAAGTTATTTATAACTACTTACTCCGCTGGCTCAGTGAATCAAAATGAATCTTGGCTTCCGAAACGAGAGTCTTCCATCGCACCTTGAACTATTAAATCTTACTAAAGTAAGGCCAAAAACCGTGTAAGCTTGTACATGGCATGGCAAAGCTACCTTTAATTCTTAATTTATTTTCATTTTACTCGACTAAATTAGCCTATTTTATCTGCGAAAACGTCCGGCGCCGTCGACACACTCGCATAGACTGCGTTAGAACACTCATGAAAATCACGCCGTGCGTAAACGCGGTGGGCGGCGCGGGCGTCCTGTGCTTTAGCGCCGCCTTTTGCCGTGAAGATTGATGTTTTTCAGCAAAGTCAAACAGTTTTAGTACTCCCATTGACCTAACCTAAAAACATTATTAAATTGAAAAAAATTACAGATGAAATTCGTCAAGATATCGAGGACGCAGTCTACAGATTGGCGCCTTGGTAAGTAAATATTTTTAGATGTCACTACTAACCTACCTACTACCTACTCTTAAATTATTATCTTCATAAATCAACTGTCTAGTTCACTACACTTCTGGGACATTACTCATGGCAAAGTCGACTATATAGAGTAATCTAGACTATAATATAAATACCTATACAGTTGACGTCATTATAGTTTTTGTCTTTACCTTTATCTGAAAAGGAAGACAGTAATGTCGTTATTCATACATAACACAACGATAAAACAATGTTCTTGGTTACATAAATAGATAGACAATTAATGGCACCATAAAACAGAACACAAAGAAAAATCTAATATATATAAATTACGTGTCACGTTGTTTGTCCGCGATGGACTCCTAATAGTAGATTATGCATCAAGGGCATAATGCAATGTCATATGTTGTGGGTGGCATATTGAACCCCGAGTCCAACGAGGGACTCTCGGGTTAACTCCTGAGCGAAACGAGGGAGTTAAGTAGAGTTCTGAGTAAACCGAGGGGTTCAAGCCGCCCAAGACAAAGACATGCTTTATCCCAAGGTGCATGCTCTACTTTTCATACCGTCATCAGTCCAATTTTTTTTAATTCTTGCGGTGGCCAGTTCCCTGGCCACTTTAAAAAACATGGGCCATTTGCAATGATATGATGATAGCATGATGATAATTTGGTAGGTATTATAGGCAAAACCTATTTAATTTTGCTTAGACCTAAACGTAACAATCAAAATAAAAAACCTAAATCGTGGCCTGCTAGATTTTTGTAGACCAATCAAATTACTTTAAATCGTAGCCTGCTAGATTTTTGTAGACCAATCAAATTACTTTAAATCGTGGCCTGCTAGATTTTTGTAGACCAATCAAATTACTTATTATAAATAAAACCTATTTGCTGAGACAGCCAAGAGTTTTCACACGAATTTCAACGTTCCAAATTCAAATCACTTTATTCCCTTGGGAGTTTCATACAACATTATCTCCCTTGGGAATAAAGTCTTGCTTTAAGTTGAGGTTAATAGGGCTTTAATCCGTGATTAAAGTGCTCAGGTGTGAAAACTAATTAACCGATTTTAATTGCACACCGTGTGCAGTTTGATCCAACTTGAAAGATAGGATAGCTTACATCTTAATTTATCCCGATATTCCCACGAGATCGAGAGTTACGCGGGTGAAACCGCGGAGCGCAGCTAGTGATTATATAAAAAATGAAACAGAAAACGATATAAAAGATCCAAGGCACAAATACAGTCTTATTATAATTGGGTTAGAAATCCAAATCCTCAAAAATTTCATTAATTATTTTCTCATAAAAATAACTCGCAGGATGTGTTTCCGTTATTTTTTTATCGGTAAATGCAGCTCGCCACTATGAATACTGTTCGGACCAAGAACGAAATTCAAACGTAAATTATTATTTAGGTTTCGGTTTTCGGTTTTCGATTTTGTTTAGGTTTTATTTAGGTTTCGGTTAATATAGGTTATTAACTATATTAACCGAAATCTACATATCGCTCAATACCGGTATTTCTTGTGAAAACCCCATATGTTACTTCCTCCAAGGAAAACCTTTATTACCTACTCTCTAAAGGTAACTCTAAAAACCGTTTCAAAAGAACGAAACCGAAACGAATATTTTTTTATGTATAAAGGCACCTTTTCCCTCCTATTTCAGTTTCAGTTTTCAATCCCTGCTCAGCCCCTGATTCACAAACCGTCTGAAGGCAAACGAAACTAAAAATATTACTGCTCTTTCACTTCCGCGACTTTTGACGTGTTGCCATCCTTGTCTTTTCAGTTTTATTCGTTTCGGTATCCTTCCGATGGTTTGTGAATTAGCCTGCAGATGTCGAAATATAACATATATTTTTAGTTTGTGACTGTAAAACATAATTTTACAACTGCAAAAATTTGAATTAAATTTCGGAAACGATTTGAATTTAAATAATTGGCTATAATAATTACTTACTATTTTTTTTTTCTATATACTTGCATTTAAATTTAAATTCTTTAAATACATACTAATTAGGCTCTTTTCAGTTGAAAAATTATGTTCTAAAGTCGCAAAATACAAAATATAACATTGTAATTTAAACTAGGTCATTTTTAAGATAAACAAAATGAGTTGCAATCTCCATATGCAACATGACTTTATATGATTCATTCGAACAATGTTTCATTCATGGTTTTGATGTATTCCGATTAATGCATTACGCTCGATATACGAGAACAAATTACATGGAGCTTTAGAAACTGGTTTTGTACACTTCATTCATCTTTGTAATTATATTTAAATTAATAATATAACAACCGAGGGCAAATGAGATTTAAACAGCGTTTCCAGCATCAATGTTTTATTCTTTACTATGTAGTGAAGGTGAAAGAGTACCTGCGCGCTCTCCATACAAACGTAGTCGACTGTTTCCTCCCTGGATAATGAATGACACTAGCACATTTTTTTTGTGCCGTAAAACCTATAAGTAACTGCCATGACTATGCCCCTAAATATATATTTTTTTCATTTTCTAATTATCACAGAAATTAAGATTAAAAATTTAAAAAAATATGGGCATGGTCATGGCAGGTAGGTATAAGTTTTATACACCAAAAATATTTGCTCTAGTGTCATTATCCAGGAAGAAAACAGTCGACTACGTTTGTAATAGTTTGCATGAAGAGAGCTCCCGGTACCCTTTCCTTTCTGCAAATGTGATCTGCACAAATAAGTCACAACAAGACCTCCCTAAAGCAAAACACGTCCACGCGGCTAGGTTTGCCCCGCGCCGCGCAACGGAGGCGATCGATTGATTTACTTATCCTAAATAAGTTTTATCATATAGCCACATAATATCACTCGATTACCTCTTTTTAATCAACTTCAAAAAAAGGAGGA
The DNA here is from genome assembly GCA_907269075.1 of Idaea aversata. Taxonomy (NCBI): domain Eukaryota; kingdom Metazoa; phylum Arthropoda; class Insecta; order Lepidoptera; family Geometridae; genus Idaea; species Idaea aversata. The sequence continues at coordinate 8,338,068 of OU026100.1, forward strand.
GGTTCTAAATTCATCGCATATATGTTTTTTAGGCATTCAGAAGACGGAAATGTTTTCTTCGGCGGCTGGGCCCGTATGGCGCATCCGATCAAGAGTTTCGCAGTCGTAGAGGTTGCCAAGCCAAATATAGGAGAAAAGGCACCGTCAAGGGTTCGAGCTGATGTTTCAGTGACCCTCAGCGTGAGAAGTGAGATCAAACATGAATGGGAGAGTTTAAGGAAGCATGACGTTTGTTTCCTTATCACTGTCAGGCCTACGCAGGGTATTGGTAAGTACAATCCACGGTCAAAAGTCTCTGCCCACCCCGTAACGTTTACAATCCTGTGCAGCACTATTTGAACATTATAACAACGTAACCTGTGGATCGATCCCACGTCGGTTGGTGTAGCGGGTGCCGGCTTACTCACACAACTAAACACATAGCTAACATGTTGAAAATAATAATCACACTGAGTAGTTTTAATTCAAGTATTTAAGTTTGTGTGTAACGTCTATTAGAAGAAGGTCGTAAGTCCAATACTTGTTGATAGTATTATTGTAGCAAACTGATCATTTACTTATGACCCATACATACTGTACCTACTCAAAGCCTTGTTTGTACAAGCCGTTTAGAACAAATTTTCCTTTGACCTTATAGTAGAACAGACAAGGTTGTTCGATATTTCAACGCGGTCTTTTGTTTTGAACAAGAGGAAGAATGTCACGTATAAAAATGTCACAATTTCAATGTTTTTTTAGCTTCAAAATGTATAGTAACTAATGACCTTGATTTCCCAATATCAGTTCGGGGAAAACCCACCCATTGGCAATATTTCAAATAAATATGTTTGTTATTTTACGATGTTCGTTGAATTTTTAGCACAATCTTTTACGCGACAACTAATTTTTGAAATTAATTTTTTATTTTTCTTCGCGTTAATGTCCATTGATGTCCTTATTAAAATACTATTAGTTTGGTATTTTGAATATGATTTGTCTAAGTGCCAAAACAATATTCAGATTTCCAAGAATGTTTAAATTTTTTACACTTATTATTTATTCAAAAGTAGTAAATATTTATTAGATATATTTACTTATTTATATGCTTAATGATCTTTACTAATAATGAAAGAAGATAGGACAAAAAGTTTGTACATTAAAGCAAATTTAAAAATAAATAAATGAATCTAAAAATGAAACCACATTCAGCGTGGGAATGCTGCCAGCATTCTGGGGACAATGCCTCGATGGCTTTCTCTTGTTAGAATAGGATAGAATGTCTCTTTTAAGATGGTTAACATTTAATTTATTATTAATTAGCGACCCGTCCCGGCAACGCACGGCTATATTATGCATGTATTACACATATAAACCTTCCTCTTCAATCATTCTATCTATTAAAAAAACCGCATCAAAATCCGTTGCGTAGTTTTAAAGATTTGAGCATACATAGGGATATAGGGACAGAGAAAGCGACTTTGTTTTATACTATGTAGTGATAATGTCATTTAATTTTAGTGTAGGTATCTTGTTTTTATATATTTATTTTGTTTTGATGGAAAACTAATTTTTGTATACATGCGTAAAATAAACTTGGCACAAAATTCACATATTCTTCAAATATCAGGTACAAAATACGACTACAGGAAAAGTATGGTAGACCAAGCAGGCATCGTGTACGTGAGAGGGTGCGAAGTTGAAGGAATGCTGGACGCGTCGGGTCGAGTGATCGAAGAGGGGCCTGAACCTCGGCCTGAATTGGACGGTGACACGAGGACGTTCAGGCTACTGTTGGACCCTAACCAGTATAGAGTCGACCTCGATCGCGCCAGCAAAGGAACTGAGGTAAGTCGGAGATCAGACAAACAAAATTACTTTGTCGTAGTTACTCTGTCTTCCCTGACGTGTCCAATTTGGGTGGTCTTCAAGTCGCGAGTGAATAAGTATTTTCTAGGAAAGCGTGCTACATTTTAGACTGCATCGTCACCTACTATCAGACAGGTGTGATAGTGATCAAATGCTAACCTATCATTGTTGTCACATGTTTACGCATAAAAACATATTATTTGTATCTTCTAATTTGCATTTGTTCAGTGAATCAAAATCAACAAAACAGTAAAAAGTTAAATCAAAAATGTTCAAACACTACAAGTTCCTCCCCTTTAGTTAAGAAATATACCCAAATAATCAAAAGAATCCTAAAAATACTTTTTGTAATCCACGCGAGACACGCGCCTATAGCTCGCTCTACTGTTGGTTCTGGCGACCCAGGAGGCGCGTGCTACTGTGAGTTACCTAAGTCAGCCTCTGCCCGAGGATGGGATGTTTACGAATAAAAACATATTATATGTACCTACCTTGTAATTTGCATTTATTCAGCGAATGACAACCAGTCAAAATCAACTAAACAGTAAAAAGTCATATCAAAAAGGTTTAAACACTACAATCATGTGTAAAAAAAAACGTCGGGAGCGCCGACAGAAATGAAAAAAAAAACTTATTTACTAAACAATACAAAATATATGTACATGCACACACTGTAGCTGTGTCTCGTAACGGTGTCGTGAGTTCAGAGATTTAATCTCAACTAAAAACCGCGCTAAAAAAAAGTTTTCACTTCCAAAACTTTCTATTAGGTATCGATATTGATTTTGATAGATACAGGCTCACGAAAAATCTCGCGGTCTTATATTAGAGAAAAAAAAATGTTAAACAAGTTTCAACTATGTCAATTTCATACAATGTATAGGTCAATTTCATACAATGTATATGTCAATTTCATACAATGTATATGTCAATTTCATACAATGTATATGTCAATTTCATACAATGTATATGTCAATTTCATACAATGTATATGTCAATTTCATACAAAAAATGTCCATTAGCTTGTCCAATTCATTCTATAAAAACGGGTCGCGATCGTGTTTTAACTACTTATTTTAATATTTAGGGATTATTCTCATTAGACCGGGCCGTGTCCGGGGCGTGCCGCATACGTGGCCCGGACGGGGCACGGATTTGAAACGTTACATACATTTCATATGAAGCAATTTATATTACACAGTGATTAATCCGTGTCCCGTACGGGCCCGTTTAACACACGGTGTAATATAAATACTACAACACGGGCGAGCTCCGGCCCGTTGCCGCCCCGGCCTCGGCACGCTCCGGACACGGCCCGGTCTAATGAGAATAATCCCTTACCCTACGTTTCGTTCGATCGAGTTGCAACGATCGTGGTCACAGAAAGACTCGGGAAACGAACGCCGCCGCCCGTCGAGAAGGTTGCTAAGCGGAAATCCCGAGAACAGCTGAACCGATTTCGCTAATTCCTTTTTTTTTGTTGTGTTTGTTATTGTCAGGAGAAGGTTCTTATGAAAGAAAAAAATAAAGAAACTGCGTAGAAAATTATTGCGCGGGTTGATCCGCGGGGCGCAGCTAGTTAAAATGTTATCAGGACAAGAAATCTGATACAGCTTTTTAACAATAAAAAATAAACCAAATAGCCTCGAAAAATATATTTAGGTTACAACGTTAACTCTATACATATGTATGTTAAAACCATAAAAAGCAAGTTGTTAATTGGAACCACAATAACAGTGACTATTTTAGTCAAACAAGGCTTTCTACGCGTTAATGTAAGGTCTTCTTTATTCATACGCCACTGGAATCTGGTTTTATAATTAAATTCTTAGAAAAACTGTTACAAAAATAAGAATTGCCATCTGCGTACAATAAAAAAGGTTTTAAGGATTATATAATAGTTTTGACAGTTTAACGATTTCGAGCAGATTTATATACTGATATTATAAAGAGGAAAGATTTTATTATTTGTTTGTTTAAATTGAATAGAATCCGAAACTACTGAACTGATTTTGATGAAACTTAGTAAGAGGATACATTGATTCATTGACAGTGACATAGGCTACTTTTTATCCCGATATTTCCACGGGTCGGTACGGGATGCAAAAAGTAGTCCATGTTGTTCCCAATGAATCAATGTATCATCAAAAGTTTCATCAAATCGGTCCAGTAGTTTTGGAGCCTATTCGTTACAAACATAAAAACAAAAAATCTCTTCTCTTTATTTTCTTTAGTGTAGACAATAACATTCAGATCGCATGCGATGGCATGGGTTTGTATTAAGTCAAGTCAAGTCAAGTCAAAAATCTTTATTTCTTTGAATGCATCTTACCTTAAAAGTATAAAAGACCACATACAAACGTCTTAAAAACTAAGTTAGGATGTGTGCCTTCGGAACTCGCCCACCAATGAGAAGAAGGCACAAGAAACTCATGGGTTTTTTTTTATTATCTCACACTGCTCAAACTGGTACACAAATCTATTGCTTGAGTACGACAACTGCAAATTAAACAAGATAAAATATTATATCAATATTGTTCTGCAATATTTATTTATTTAATATCTTTTCAACAGGATGTCTACGAAACGTTCAACATTGTGATGAGACGTAAGCCAAAGGAGAACAACTTCAAAGCCGTTCTGGAAACCATACGGGAACTGATGAACACTGAATGCGTTGTACCTGAGTGGTTGCATGATATCGTGCTCGGATACGGTGATCCTGGACAAGCACATTATACCAGGTAATATACACAAAATATTCTTCTATCTTCTTTAAACATATAAATAAATAAAATAAAATAAATAAAAATAAAAAAAACATTTGAAATATGCTTTGTCCTAAATGGCTGACGGATCAACGCACAGCCTAACCCGCTGATCGTAGACATCTGAAACTTCGAGGGGTTGTTCTTTGTACTACGTAGGCATCCGATAAGAAAGGATTTTAAAAATTGAAACCCTACGCGGGCGTAGTCGCGGGCGAAAACTAGTCCTATCCTGAATGACTGGCCGACGAATCAACGCACAGCCTAAACCACTGATCATTGAGACTTGAAAAACTTGGTGGGTGTGTTCTTTGTATGACGCAGGCATCCGATAACAAACGACGATCAAACGGGGCAAAGTTTGTATGCGACATCCTGATTCCTTAGTCCAATCTACTTTAAATTTTGCATAAACATTATTTAAGAGTTGATATTGACGGATTTGGCGTGCTTCGTATCTCACGGGGTAATAAGTTATTTTAGTAAGTTACTTTTTATTGAATCTACTATAAATAAAAACTATGCTCCAACTCTTGGCCTGCCCCTCCAGCCCTAATAGCTGTACATTGGCTGACTTGATGTCAGCTAATAACAACGCCAAATACCTGGCAGCACACTGGAGTGGGCGGATCAATTCCCCCTTTAATTTGTGCTATCGATACGGAGAAGATTAAATCTATTATTTATCAAACAGGATGCCCAACGAAATAGCAACATTGGACTTCAACGATACATTCTTGGATATGGAACATTTGAGGAACAGCTTTCCAGGGTATGAGATTAAAGTACAGACCGACGACCCGAGAAAACTCGTGCGGCCTTTCAAGTAAGTTCAATGCAACAATCTTATCATTAACTAGCAGCAGTGTTTTTACCCGCGTAAGTCCCCATTTTGCGGGAGTTTCGGGATCGGCGGAAAGAATAATAATAAACTTAAGTCGTGTTTTTTAAATATTGCTTTATTTACTTGCGATTAAAAAATTAAAATCGCTGTTCGAACTGGAAGTTGAATAAGGTTTATCAGGTCAGTGGAGTCGTGTAGATGTATATATAGACAGAACGCTTTATCACACAAACAAAGATAAATAAATATTTGGCCTAAGTTATGTGTACAATAGGCCGGCCATTTCGCGGCGCGAGGGGGAAAGGGATAGAGTCATCGCGCGGCACGCGCTTGGGAAAGGGATAGAGTCATCGTGTGGCGCGAGCGTGGGAAAGGGATAATAGAGTCATCGTGCGGCGCGCGCGTGAGAAAGGGATAGGGGTCCTCAGGTCCTACTTCACCTTAAGGTGAAAGGGTACCTTAAGGTGAAAGGGTCTCTCCATACAAACGTAGTCGACTGTTTCCTCCCTGGATAATGACACTAGCACAAATATTTTTGTGCCATAAAACCTATACCTGCTATGGCTATGCCAATTTTTTTTTTCATTATCTAGGGAGAAAACAGTCGATTGCGTTTGTAATTGTTTGTATGGAGAGATCCCCCGGTACCCTTTCCTCTTAATGACTGTAATAAATAAAATAATAAATAAATCAAACTTTAACATAGAGTGACCATAAACTTTAACCGACATAGTAGACAAAAAAAGACACAAAAACTACATTATTGGGCGGCGCGGCATAAGCAGAATCTTGACTGCTGAGTCCTATACATACGCAGATTGTTTTCAACACTGATGTCGGTTATATCATTAACTACTACTGTTTCTATTCTGATTTTTACACAACACAAAAAATAACATACGGTTTGCTTCATGACGCGTGAAGCTGAAATTTGGGATGCTGTTTATTTACACATGCCATTGTAAAATTAGCTAATTTATTTCAACTTCTTCTGAAACTGAGTTTGTAATACCACTTCATTTATTTTTAGACGTTTTATCTTTAGATTTTAAAGTGTTGCTTAAGAGTATTTGATATGTACTTAGAGATGTTAATTTAGGCTAGCGCATTGCGTACTAGGCGTAATATATCGGAAATCCCAGCTGGCCATTTTATCCACTTAATGCTCGCCCATCAAAAGATATACAAAGAGAAACCCTTGTTGTTCAATATAAAATTTAGGCTCTTCACTTTATTGCGTCATAGTCATTTTAAACTTGCCGAATTTAGTTCCTGTAGCTACTATTCATTATTCTGTGGCACCTTGAATATTCAATTCAATTCTTGATTAATGGCGATTCTGCCCAATTCGCATGTGTCCAGTGAATAAAGAAATTAACGAAAGAAATTGGCCGGTGAAAAGAAGATCATCAGTCATTTACAGACTCTTTTTTGGGCATTCTGGGCAAGTGCCCAAGGCCCTGTGATCGATAGGGGTTCCCCTAGTTCCTGCCAGTTTACTAAACGATATTCATTACAAAAAAACTTATTTAATTCGAATAAATCTTACCTATATTACAGACTACAATACCTATAATATGAATAAATGATAAAAAAGTGTTCTGTCAAAGTCATAGTGGCCCCATTATCCTAATATGCCCAGGGTCTCCAATAGGCCTTCAAAAACGACCTTGGTCATTTATGCAGCTGGATCATCTAAAACAAACAGACACAACACAAGACGTTCACCAACTTGAATATTCTAATAACTAGTGAATAAAGGACGGATTTAAAGCGAGGGCTATAGATGAATCACTCGCGTCGCTCAGGATTCTAACGACTGAATCACGATCGTAGGGAGTGATTCATGATGATTGAATCACGAGCGTAGCGAGTGTCATCAAGTGTTAGAATCCTGAGCCACGCGAGTGATTCATGGCCCTAAATGTAAATCCGTACTTTATTCAAGAGTTGTATACTATAGTTTAAACAATGACAACGAGAAAAAGAAAAAAAAAACGACGGACAGACAGATAGTATTTTTTGCGCAAGGAGGTTGTACAAGCATTGAGATGGAGGTCGAATATACAAACACCAAAACAGTGATTAAATGGCCTTTTTATTCACTGGTTTCAGTAATAGGCTTTTTAGAGTGAGAATGGTATAATAGTAGATTATACAACAAGTGAAAAAAAGGTAATTTAATTCGAGGGACTAAGTTGGATCCCGAGAGCAGCGAAGGATTCTATAGTTGAATCCCGAGCGTAGCGGATCCGAGCGGAGCGGATACAAGGACCGAGATAAATTATTTTTTTCACGAGTTGTGTACTCTACTTTTTACCATTGACTGCGAGAAAATAAATTTAGAAATGGTTCAAGAGATTGTGTCTCATTTTCGTTACTGGAAGAACTCATTTTAAAATATTTATCAACCACGATAACAGATAGAAAAGAAAAATTTAATTGTATATAATATTTTTAAGTTTTATTCTATTTCATTGAATTTTATTCCATGTCATACTCCCATTGTCGTGCTCCAGAGATTTTGGCGGCAACAAATTATCTACTATAATTGCTGCTTTATTTCGAAATTATTCCGGAGTCAGTGTCTCATTTTCGTCACTGGAACAACTCATTTTATTATATTATTTATGTTATTCGATTTTTCAATGCCACTTTAAAACAAACAACCACTTTATCAGATAGAAAAAAAACTAAATTGGCGGTATACTTTTTTTTAAATTTAATATTCCATCCAGCCAGTACGTTCTTTCAGCACTTTCATGTACTTACGTTTTTTTTTATAAGTCCATATTATTTCGTATATCCGTGCATGTTCCAAATTCAAAATGATTTTATTCACTCAGTGAGTAAAAGAGCGTTTTATTCACTGTTTTCGATGAATAAAATGCCCCTTTTCGAGTGAGAATGGTAAAAAAAATTATTTACTTCAGGTTGACGTTTGAGAACGTATTGCGGAAACAAGAGTTAGGTGACAATGCGATGGACGAGGATGACCCGAAGAAAGTGATCGTAGTGGTACCACATGTTCAACCGAAACGTGGACCTTATTTGTATAATGAACCGAAAAAGTAAGTTCTATTTTTAATACTGTAGTTTTGGATGAACGTTAGGGGGATGAACATTTGAGGGTCTTTAAGTCACGAACAAGTCCTGAACGGAACATGTCTCTTCTAGAGGCGTGTCTTAGACCGTATTTTTAACTGCTACCTAATCCTAATCTACCGCTGTGAAGCATCCACTAGTTGGTCTACCACCAGTGGGGCATACCGGTTGGACCACAGATAATACTTCCATTTACCATCCGGTGAGATATTGGTCAAACTCTGACATATAAATAAATAAATATTGCAGAACATTCCACACATCTCCATCTAGCCCCAAGCTAAGTAACTAGACTTGTGTTATGGGTGCTAAGCAACGGATATACTATTTTTTACTTTGCTTTTGTAAATAAATGCATATATATAGAAACAACCAGACCATAGAAAAATATCTAAGCATAAATACCCGCAAATAAATAAATACAAGCATAATACGCGACCCTGTGTTTGGCAATCAGGCATGATGATCATTGTGCCAAATGGGTCGTCAAAATTAAAAACATACACTCTTGGTTTCGTAGGAATTTCGGGATAAGACTTTTTATCCCGATGTTCCCTGGATACCTTTGTTATTAAGGTGAAAGGGTACCTGCGCTATCTCCATACATACGAAGTCGACTGTTTTTTTCCTGGATAATGAGACTAGCACAAATATTTTTGTGCCATAAAACCTATAACTGCCATGACTATGCCCCTATGTTTTGTTTTATTTTTCATTTTCTAATTATCATAGAAATTAAGATTATAAAAAATAGGGTCATGGTCATGGCAGTTATAAATTTTATGCACCAAAAATATTTGCTCTAGTGTCATTATCCAGGGAGAAAACAGTCGACTACGTTTATAATAGTTTGTATGGAGAAAGCCAACGGTACCCTTTCCTCTTAAGGAGTTCTACTAAATCCAAACATGTATAACTATCAGTAGGTGGTATAAGACAACAATCCTTTGTAGGACCGGTTTAACTTCTTTGGCCTTATCCGTACATGACATGGCCGGATTTTTTATAGTGACCCTCCCATTGTAAACTGTTGCCAAGGTTATTTTTTGTCAAAAAATAAATCTTTAGTAGAAGTGTGCATAAACCGCTATCTGGCGATATTTGCAGAGAATCGGATTTTAAAATTGAATCGTTTTGGTAATAAACATATTTTTTGTTAGCCTATATTGTCCCTAACATCTTTCCAAGCATTTCGATCCTGGGTAAGGTTTAGCCAGTCTGTGTCAAATGCATCGAGATCGTAACGCCATCGTTTTCGGGGTCTGCCTCGATTCCGACGTCCGTCCTCCGGCACCCAATGCTTGACGATCCTAGATAAACAGTTTCATGATCCTTGCTGAAATGAAATGATGAAATGCTACAACCTGACAACAATCTAACCCTCTTATTCATAAACATCATTACATAGTATAAAACAAAGTCGCTTCCCGCTGTCTGTCCCTATGAATGCTTAGATCTTTTGATGCAGTTTTTAATAGATACAGTGATTCAAGAGGAAGGTTTATATGTACAAAACATGCATAATATAGCCGTGCGAAACCGGAGCGGGTTGCTAGTTAGGTTATAAAATAAGCCTTCTTTTGTTCAAATGTATTTTTGTCACTGTCACACACTTGTCATCTGTAAAAGGGCAACAGTGTCAGCACACATTTAAAAAAAAAAGTAAGGGGGTAGGTACAACTTTAGATTTTAAACTACTAATAAATGCAAACTATTTTAAATATTTTACAGTTATTTAGTAAAAAAATTTGCTAGTTAAAAAGTTCAAGTAAGTCCTTAAAGTTCGCCGCTCCTTGCTCGCGCCTCTGAGTATAGTTTACGATGCAATAGGCAACCGCGTTACCACCACATGTTCAAAGAAAACTTCTACATCGAGGCTAAACCATATCTGTTTTACTATAGGAACAACATACTATTTACACCAACTCAAGTGGAAGCAATCAGGTCTGGTATGCAGCCGGGACTTACTTTGGTAGTCGGCCCGCCCGGTACCGGTACGTATATTACTATTTTTAGTTTACTTTCACTTAAGGTGAAAGGGTACCTGCGCTCTCTCCATACAAACGTAGTCGACTGTTTCCTCCCTGAATAATGACATTAGCACCAATATTTTTGTGCCATAAAACATATTTAAAAAAAAACATAAGTATAACTGCCATGACTATGCTAAGTTTTGTTTTTTATCATTTTCTAATTATCATAGAAATTAAGATTAAAAAAACAAAAAAAAATCGAAAAATAAGGGCATGGTCATGGCAATTATAAGTTTTATGCACCAAAAATATTTGCTCTAGTGTCATTATCCAGGGAGAAAACAGTCGACTACGTTTGTAATAGTTTGTATGAAAAGAGCCCCCGGTACCCTTTCCTCTTAATAACTTGTTCAAAGCGTCCCAAATTAGCAAAAGCCCTTTCACTTATTTATACTTAATAGGTGAGAGGAAAGATTTGATTTTTGTTTACATTGAATAGGCTTCGAAACTACTGAACCGATTTGGATGAAACTTGGTATGAGGATACATTGATTCATTGGGAGTAACATAGGATACTTTTATCCCGATATTCCCACGGGATCAGGAGTTACATGGGTGAATGTTATAGTACATTACGATATAAGTGGGGTAAATTGATCATTGCATATAGGCGGTTTATGCCGCGCGAGCGCGTTAAAATGCCGAAATGCAATGATCAATTATCCACACGCGTATCGTAAGACTTTTTTATCACAGTTGCGAGTAAAAGAAACGACTTGTTAAAATAATTAAAAGTTATTTGTTAACTTTTAATTACTTTAACAAGTATTTTCATATTTGTGTTTAAGGCGGCAATTAATTGTTTTTAATGGTCCAGTTTATGTATCTAATGCATTTAAATCAAGTCTTTTTAAAATTCAAACTGTTTTTGCTGGCTTAAAAACTCTTTGTTGGTTTGGTACCTACCTTATTTATACATCAAATAAGTATAACCCAGTTAAATTAAGAATTTTTCATCTACTTAACATGTAATTAGCAGTAAGATACGAATTTTACTTATCGGGATAACTTTATAGCACTAGTTGGTAATTTATAACGCACGCGTGCATAATACGTTGGATTATGAGCCTAAAAAGCGATTTAATAAGATCCACTTTATGAGCAACTGTGATAAAAAATATATTACAATCCAGTAACAAAAAAGTATTCTTAATATAAATGATGATTGATGGACATAAGCCAAATTTTCTCCAGAAATTCTTTTCAAATAGCAATTTGCCGCGAAAAAGTATCAAATAACCCACGTCAATGAATCGAAAGCTTCATTCATAAACACGCTTTAGTGCATGTATCCATACACTAATGTACCTACATAAATCAAGTCAGATTACTTCTTTATACGCGTTTGAAAGGTAAACACAGCCTTGCGGCCGGTATAAACGATAACCAATTTAACCATGCATTTTAGTTAAAAGCGGTTTGCATTGAATGGTTTGATTTATATGTCTTCTGATTTATTGGAATGATTTGTTTTGAAAATAGTCGGAAATCCCTTTAAGGACGACCTTCATCGAGCTGTTTAATGAATGAAAAGTATTATAAATCAAATTAAATAGGTCAATAAATATATTGCAAATGGGTCGCCTAAAAAAGTTCAGTCCAGAATATGATTAATTACCAATTAAATTTTTTGTTTTGTTTTTTAAACCTTTCACTGGTTTGTTTAAGAGACAAATTCCATACCAGTAGAAAGTACGAAATCTATAGAATAGGCAAACGTCAGGTGGACTATTTTTTCCCGTCACAACTCGTGGGTGGCAGGTAAATCAATATTAGTCATTTGCACTGTTCTGGTTAATTAATTAAAGTTAAGTTAAAATAAAGCTTATGTATTTCATTGGTGCAGAATTTGTCTATTGACCAAACCAGTGAAATGTCTAAAAACAAAAAATATATAGGTATATATTAATCTGAACTGAAATTTTTTAGGCATCTCATTTGCAATATATTTATTGGCCTATTTAATTTGATATAAAATACTTTTTATCCATTAAACAGATCGATGAAGGTCGTCCTTAAAGGGATCTCCGACTATAAGAATTTGTTTTAAGTTTTTGGTGATTTTACTTGCGAAATGAAAATTTATGGGGAAATTTTACCATTCAACTCAAAAGACTGCGGAAAAAAGGTGTGGGTTCAAGATTTTTAGGCGTAGTATCAACTAGACAGATTGGCAACTGGACAGAACGTGCACAGTCCATGACATAATTCCCATAAATATAAGAAAATTTGTGCTATTCTTGAAAATTTTAAACATTTCGAACACCAGCTGCTATCTAGAAGTAAGGGAAAATATGCTTTGGGGAAATTTGCTTTGCTTTGAAATTTGCTTTAGGGAAATTTGTTTTGCTTTGGGCTTGGCGGGGGGCGTCTATTTACAATTCATAAATCAGCCTACCCACCCCAATCATAACAATGGTCGATCAACGATAAATATCGACAATATTGATAGCTAGGTATCGGTTCGGTTATTTCTAATCGTGTCCTTGCCAAGTACCACATTGTTTGCGAAATCGAATAGCTGGGAGCAACTGAGTAATCATTTTAATACATTTAGATTTAATCTTCTTAATGGTAACCTATTTGTTGCGTGGGGTGTGTCTATAGATTTTTTCCGGAAACTCCTTATTTGACTAATAAATAAATAAATAAATAAATATTTCAGGACATATTACACATCGCCATCCAGCCCCAAGCTAAGCAACTTAATGCTTGTGTTATGGGTGCCAGATAACGGATAAACTACATATATACTTTTTTTTTTTTTTTTGTAAATATATACATATTATACATATAGGAAACACCCAGAACCAGAAACAAGAATTTATGGTCAGCATAAATACTTGTTCCCGGCGGGAATCGAACCCGCAACCTTCTGCGTCGCAGTCGGGTGTTCGCCCGACGCGCCACAGAGGTCGTCAAACTAAAGATTGATTTAGCTTGGTGTTGCTAATGTTGATTTTGTCAAACGCTGATTGTTTGACAAAATCAATCCTCTTAGTATAACACCAAAAGATTTTAAACTGATATGACCAATATTAATCCAGTAACTAAAAGCAAAAGTAATCCAGTTTAAAAGTTGTCGTGTGCCTGTACCAAATAAATGTTTTTCTTTCTTTCTAACTTTGTCGCCTGAAAGTATGTGGTAGTATGCGTCAAATCCGGAAGTTCTGATTTTTTACAGACTTGTTTACGATGTTTGCCTAATGAATAATAAAAAAAAACAAAAAAAAAACGCGAAAAAATAGTATTTTTTTTAATTTTGGCGATTATAAACTTAAAGGACTAGTTTTTGAAAAACTTTCTTTGGACGATTTTAAAGAAGAGTTAATTTGCTACATTATGATACGGGCACTGTCTCTGTAGACCCAATAGTTTCCGAGATCTAGCCTCTCAAAGTTTATCAAGTTTATCAGTTTTTAATCTAAATGTTGTCTTTCATCTTAGGTAAAACCGACGTAGCAGTTCAAATAATATCGAACATATACCACAACTTCCCCTGGCAACGAACCCTCGTCGTGACTCACAGTAACCAGGCTTTGAACCAGCTGTTCGAGAAGGTCGCAGAGTTGGATGTGGATGAACGGCATTTACTGCGTCTTGGTCATGGAGAGGAAGCGCTGCAGACTGATAAAGACTTTTCAAGGTTGGTTTTGGCATTTTTTTATAAATAGACTTACGTTTCACTACTGAGGAGTGACTATAATAATTAATAAATAAATATTGCAGGACATTCCACACATCGCCATCTAGACCCAAGCTAAGTAACTAGACTTGTGTTATGGGTGCTAGACAACAGATATACTTACTACTAATATACCTTTCTTTTGTAAATATATACTTATTGACCGAACGAGCGTAGCGAGTGAGGTCTAGTGTTGAGACGGTCGGTCGCTCGTATGTTTGTATGTTTATATGTTTGTATGTTTGTATGTTTGTATGTTTGTATGTTTGTTCGACGATAACTTGAGTACCGTTGCTCTGATCTTCATGATTTTTGGTATACAAGTAGTTGAGGTCCATAGAATTTTTAAGTTCGAACATGAGCAGGATCGGTCAGGGGGTTACGGAGAAAAGGGGATCTACCTCTTTGGCACACAAACTATAGGGCAAATATACTTGAGTGGGGTATCAAATGAAAGGGCGTAACTTCGGTGACAATAATATGGTACCATGGAACTGCTCTGATGATAGAGCTGGAAGGAATCTGCAGGAATTATCTCATTAGCCATACTTCATAGTTCATTCATTCAAACTACTCGTCAAGAATCGTCTTGACGAGGACTTGCTTTGTCTTTCAATGGTAACCAGGGTCTGATGATGGAACTGGAAGGTGGTCATAGGAACTTCGCAATGAAACGACATAACCCCATCGAGGTTGGGTTCTTTAGAATCGTCTTGAGGAGTACTTGCTTTGTCTTTCAATGGTAACCAGGGTCTGATGATGGAACTGGAAGGTGGTCATAGGAACTTCGCAATGAAACGACACAACCCCATCGAGTTTGGGCTCGTTAGAATCATCTTGACGAGTAGTTTGTCTTTCAATGGTAACCAGGGTCTGATGATGGAACTGGAAGGTTGTCATAGGAACTTCACAATGAAACGACACAACCCCATCGAGTTTGGGCTCGTTAGAATCGTCTTGACGAGTAGTTTGTCTTTCAATGGTAACCATTGGGCCAATGGGTTTGATCTAACATATTTCGTTATCAAAGACCAAAAAGTATAAAATAAATTGATAGTTTAGAAAAACTAAAAAAACCCGCTTTAATAAAAATAACCAACTAAAAAATAGAAAATAAAATTTAATAATATTGTAAATAGTGTTACATTGTGATTGCAAAAGAAAAATAATGAAGGTGTAGCATCACAACACAATGTAACACGCTTACTATTTACAATATTCTTAATCCAAATTTAACGTGTGTGATGGTTGAGCTGGATCTATGCTTTTAGAACTTAACAACAACAACAAGTTAACAACAACAACAACAAGCTAACAACAACAACAACAAGTTATGCCTCTCGTGTTTGGATTCTCTAAATCATCCAATGTCAGATATTAGCGATACTAGGCACCTATCATTCAAATAAGATATTAGGGTAGGGGGTTTAGGGTATTTTGAGTCTTTCGTCGTTATATTATACATTTTAGTACCTACTTTACGCTGAAATATAATAATCGCTGAAAAAAAACTCGTGAGGTCTCAGTTCGGGGCGAACTACTAGTAATACATAGAAACAACTAGACCACAGACAAATATCTAAGCATAAATATTTGTCCGAGGCGGGAATCGAACGCGCAACCCTGTGTTTGACAGTCCGGCATGGTGACCATTGTGCCAACCGGGTCGTCAATCGTGACAATTAGGTCTAATGTGTAACACGGTTCAGCCGTTATCCTAATTTATTTGAGATCGGCACAGTACGTCTTCTTCTACTCTCCTATATTATCCGTCATTTCATTCACTTTAATATCTCTCAAATTGTAGGCAATATTTATGTGTGAATGGGCGCGAGACGCGTCGTCGTAGCAACGGTCACGTTACCGTCTCACTAGCGCCACCGCGTAGCGACGGCCGCGCACTGCGCTCGGCGATAGTTTTGTTTTCAGTTGTTTAAATGGACTCACGCGAGAGACATTCTTTTTGCGCACGACCGCGACGACGCGTCTCGCGACCACAATATGTTTGTTTGATTTCGCGATGTTTGTGATGTAAGACACATCTTAATATATTTTAGTAGGTGCTGGGCAAGACTACTCTAATTAATTGCGGAAAAACAGCCCGTATACAAGTACAATGTATAATAAAAGTTTGCTTCTATACCCACGCCAAATAAATTTTTTTTCCATCCCCGCGCCAAAATATCTACACATATCCTCTGTCACACACAGTCCACCCATCTTTTCATCTCTTCATCTCTCTACATTCATACTCATTAATCATTTTGGCTCATCACGTGCTTAAATTTAATAGCTGTATTAGTTTACACTTGATTCATGATCTGTTTATGAGTTTATTTATTTTTTATGTTTTATGGTTTTTTAATGTAACAGTAATCTAATTCACTCTTTGAACTCGTAATATATTTATTACTAATTGCGCCCCGCGGTTTCACCCGCGTAACTCCCGATCCGGAATATCGGGATAAAAAGTAGCCTATGTGCTAGTCCAGGTCACCAGCTTCTACATGATGACTTTCATTGCAATAGGTTCAATAGTTTTTGCGTGAAGAAGAAACAAACATACAAACACACACAACATTTATGATATTGGTTGGATTTGTAATTAGAACGGGTAATTATCACCGTTATAGATAATTACTTCGACGTTTCAGTTGAATTACATCAGCTGTATTCGCGTAATGTAATGCACTCAATAATGCAAAACGCGATTACTGACATTCAAAAAGATTTCCTTACGGAAAGAGAGCTAGTTATACCGACAGAGAAGCGAGCAAACCCTTTAAAATAGCGGCTTTTGATATTGTTGCGCATGAGTTTAACTCCTATATTTTTAACTTAAAAACTTGTTTTCAATAAAATGGCGAATCGATCGCGAAAAGTTTTTTATAAATGTTAGAATGGGACGCCTCCATCAGTGATTAAAAACCGCGATCATGACCCGTTCTAATAAAAAGATGAGTTTTCCAATTGATCTTCTGTTTCAAAGGTCGATAATTATATCAATTTAGTATACCGGGAAAAATCATGAGAAATCATGAATCATGATTAATTTGGTTTTGTTACATTCGACACGTGTGGTCTTAACTACAAGCATGAGCGAGTCTTAGTTTTACTTTCAATTTCCACTGCGGAATAAATGTTCTTATATAATCTGCAGATGCAAACTCATAAGACAAAATAATATCATTGGTTTTGAGTCTGGGTGTGATTCTCTGTATTTCCAAAAAAAATGTTTCAAAGTATTTTACTCATATTTCCTATGAAAACTCTGCTTAGTTTAGACGAGATAGTGCTCTTCCTCTTTTTGAGTCAGTAACGCTCGACCGGTCAAATTTTTCCTGCCCAATAGTTAGCTATTGCAACTGCAGCAACGTTTGCGTCCATCAGAAGGCAAATTCTCGTAAATAACATTGTTCAAATTACATTGGAATATCATATCAATTGCATAAAATACCCTCAAAATCAGTTATTTTTGTCCAAAAGCTGAGTTTTTAGTGTTTTGAGCTATTCAGTATTTCTTGTAATCGGAATGATATTAAAATGTAATTTGAACAATGTTATTTACGAGAAATGGCCTTCTGATGGTCTTTTCAAGCATCTAGCTGGTCCTAAAGTGTGCAGGTGTTAGGGTACAATTTGAGGAGGCTCACAGCTAAGCGACTCTCGCTGATCGTTTACGGTCGTGCGATTAGCGACGCCGGGCGCGGTCATTACTTCAATGGGTGGCCAATTAATAGTGTGGCAAAAATGTGTTTTCGTGAGCCCCTCCGTGCTTTGGAAGGCACGTTAAGCCGTTGGTCCCGGTTGCTACCTCTAGTAGCAGTCGTTAGGTCAAGTTAGAGGCCTTAAGCGATGAAAACTCTAACAATAGGTGAGCCACACCACTAAACGAGAAGAAGAAGGGTGCAATGAGCATTGTAGCAGATACACCATGGACTGCGACTAGGCTCCACACTCGCATTGTTCCTTCAACGGTACTATGTTCCCCCAATTGCTTAATGTCTGCAACTACTCACTTGAGTCCGGAGTCGATTAAGTGACAGTGAAAGATACTGCATTGTATATTTTCTTTTTGTACAGATATGGTCGTGTGAACTACGTGCTAGCGAAACGTCTGGAACTTCTGGATGCTGTAGGTCGCCTACAGCGCACGGTGGGTGCGGGCGGAGATGCCGGCGCCACTTGCGAGCTGGCGCATCACTTCCACGTCTACCATGTTAGACCGAGGTGGCAGAAGTTCACCGATACTTGTGCTAATGATAAGGTACTTACATTTTTATTTCCAACTAGATGCGCCTTGCGGTTTCACCCGCGTAATAATTTTCTACGCAACTAACTTAATTTTCTTTTTCTTAACTAATTCTAATTTTCTTAACTAACTTAAGTAAACTTTCTTTCACTAAAACTTCTCCTGACAATAACAAACACAACAAAAAAACAATTAGCGAAATCGGTTTAGCTGTTCTCGAGCTTTACGCTTAGCAACACATTCAGCGATTCATTTTTATATTATAGAAGATTAACGTGACTCAACAATCAAATGGAATAAGTGAAAATCTCATAACGATAGCAAGAACTCATAGTTCATTACTTGACTTAAAGTTTTGGCTTTTCCCAGTAGTAGTTAGGCCTTTTTTTTTTTTTTTTTTTTTTTTTTTTTTATCGATGGGAAAATGCATTATTGCATCGTCCCGCCACCCTGAGGGGGAGGGGGCGACGGAGGTATGTGGGGCTGCCTCCAGCCTGAGGATGGTAGGCGGCCGGAGGCTTACCCACTAAAAACCCATCGGTGTTCCGCCAACAGTCGAGGTCCGACGGAGTACAGGTATGCTTGCGCAGGACTTCTGTGACTCCATCGGCGACTTGTCCGTTGGGACCCAACTTCGAGCCTGTCGTTCCTTGCCCTTCCTACAAAAAGACCCAAAAAGCGGGAAAAAATCCGTCGAGAGGCGACGCGGAACACACGCTGCCGCCATCTCTGGCTCATTGATATGAGTGACGGTCTCCCCCAAGATCGCCACTCATTGGTCTTTACGGAGGAAGGCGGTCATTGCGGATCCTCCTGCTCCGGTTACGCCTCCTGCGAATTGGGAGGGATGATGTTGCTTCCCTCTCTCTTTCCGCTGTCTCCTTCTGCAACACTATTGATTCACAGAAGGTTCTGACTGCCATCCACTTTGAGTCATCCTCAGTCATGGCGCCAACAATAGCAGGCAGAGATAAATCACTGCCCACTTCGGCAACCAAGACCCGCCGTTGGGTTTCCCACGCCGGACACTCCTCGACAGTGTGCGCCACCGTATCGCACAGTGATGTGCAATGATGGCAGCGCTCATCCGGTTCTCTCCTGGCTATCTTGTGCAGGTACTTTCCGAAACAACCATGTCCGGAAAGTACCTGCGTCAAGCGAAACGACAAGGTGCCGTGAGACCTATTCAGCCACTCGCTTAAGACTGGTCTAACAGCCTCAACCGTAGGCCTAAGTTTATAAGACAAAATATCTTTTAACAAGCGAAAATGTAGCTTAAAGGTTTGTTTGGTCTTTAAAACTAAGCCTTGAGTCAGGTCCATGAGTATCCTACCAACCAAAAGGTAGAAACCGCTTAAAGATTTATAGTGACAGGTTATAATTTATCGTAAAAAAATCTGGCTAAGTGAGAGTCGGACTCGCGCACGAAGGTTTCTATATCAATATATTCTGTTTTTACCCGACTACGGCGAAGCCAAAAGGGAGGGTTATGTTTTTGACCTGTATGTATGTATGTATGTTCATCTGTTCCCACATAACTTCAAAACTACTTATTATAATTTAACAATTAAGGTATCGTTAGAAGCGTCTCAATAGTCCGCTGGTTATAGGCTATGTGACGTCTCAATAAATTATTAGTATTTGTTGTTATAGCGGTAACAGAAATACATCATCTGTACAAATTTCAACTTTCTAGCTATCACGGTTCGTGAGATACAACCTGGTGACAGACAGACAGACAGACGGACGGACAGTGGAGTCTTAGTAAAAGGGACCCGTTTTACCCTTTTGGTACGTAACCCTAAAAAGTAACCATTGTGATTCCTAAAATTTTCTATCATTTTATTTTAGAATAAATCAGTAGAGACGATCAGTAAGGAATTCCCGTTCCACGAATTCTTCGACGATGCTCCCAAACCATTATTTCCTGGCAAATCATATGAGGAAGATATGGAGATTGCAAAGAGTTGTTACAGGTAAGTGGCAAACAATAGCACACTTGTTAATTATACGTAGAACTAATTAGTACCATATCATGCCGAACTCAAACAATGGCCTTATTTCATAGTTAGGTAAAAGTTCTGAGAATATGGGCTTCCCGGAAAAAATATACGTTTTTTTCTGATCGACCCGAATTTAACTTCCTTTTAAAATGAAGCATTGTACATTCTTATTCGTCATTCCCTACTACCGAAATATAAGTGTGTTTTTGGAACAAAGTTCCTTATCGCAGGTTAGCGAGGGGACCTAGCCCAGAAAAAATAATACGCGTTACAAATAAAAATGAAAAAAAAAAACCTAAGTTAAACTTTTTTTACATTATTGCCTACGACTTGAACAGAAACAAATCTCCCACAAATTAAATGAAAAAAAAAAATAATAAAAAAAAAATTACAAAATAAAAAAAAATAGTAAAAAAAATAAAGAGACTTCGTTCTAAACGCGTGTTCGCGACATGTTATTTTTTGAAGTGAAACCTTCGCTTAGCGCGGTACGCTTATTTTTAGATGAGATAAAATCTCTGAACTCGCGACACCGTTACGAGACGCAGCTACAGTGTGTGCATATATGCATGTACATTTATTTTGTAGTTGTTTAGTAAATAAGTTTTTTTATTTTATCTTTTAAACTTACTTATTTCATTCAGAAATTCATATTTATTATTATTTTATTTATTGAGAAAACAACAGCAATTCACTTAAAATAAACCGAACTAAATAAATAATAAATAAGACAGCCAATTACAAGTTTTTCTATTAATACTTTTAAGAGGAAAGGGTACCGGGCGCTCTCTCCATAAAAACGTTTCACCTTAAAAATTATCCTATTCGGTATGAAAAAGAAATACAAGTTAGGTTTGGTATGTAGTTATATAATTTATTTTTTATTTTTTTATAATCACACATCGCCATCTAGCCCCAAGATAAGTAACTAGACTTGTGTTATGGGTGCTAGACAACGGATATACTACATACTTATATACTTTTCTTTTGTTAATATATACGTATAATACATAGAAACAACCAGAAGGCCAATTCTCGTAAATAACCATTTCAAAATTACATTTCAATATCATTTCGATTGCATTTCGATCACAAATAATACCCTCAAAGTAGCTCAAAATACCCTCAAAGTTAGCTTTATGTAAAAAAAAACTGACTTTAAGGGTATCTTTTGCAATCGAAATGCAATCGAAATGATATTGAAATGTAGTTTAAACAATTTTATTCACGAGAATTGGCCTTCAGACCACAGACAAATACCTAAGCATTAATACTTGTCTGAGGCGGGAATCGAACCCGCAACCCTGTGTTTAACAGTCCGGCATGGTGACCATTGTGCCAACTGGGTCGTCAATATCAATAATATATCTATATCTAAAGGCGATATAGCGAGGCGAGATTTTATATTTTTAATTGTTTTGTACAGGTACATAGACCATATATTCGAGGAGCTTGAAGAGTTTCGTGCGTTCGAGCTGCTGCGGTCAGGTCTCGACAGATCAAAGTACTTGCTCGTGAAAGAAGCCAAGATCATCGCTATGACGTGCACTCACGCCGCACTCAAACGTTCGGAACTTGTACAAATGGGTATGTAGATAACCTAGCTAGATGCCTGTATAATGAGACGTTGTTTTATTGACTAACTAGCGACCCGCTCCGGCTTCGCACGGCTATATTATTATACACTGCATAGTATAAAACAAAGTCGCTTTTTCTGTCCCTATTTCCCTTTGTATGCTTAAATCTTTAAAACTGCGCAACGGATTTTGATGCGGTTTTTTTTAATAGAGGAAGATTCAAGAGGAAGGTTTATATGTATACCGACGTTCTGGCTCGTCGGTACAGCTCGCCGGTGTATCATTGCAATGCCGCGGTTTTGTGAGTCGATCAGTATGAATGAAACGAGCCGCGAGTAAAACCGACGAGCCAGAACGTCGGTTTTACTCGCTCGTCGATCAGGGCCTTTACTTACCCGTAGTCTGCATCTGGCCACAATTACCGTGCCCTTGAAATTCCTTATCGTTAGCAGAGATAAATTTTACGCGTTACGAAACCGTGAAACGAAAAACAGTAAGAGCAACTAATCTAGTCAACTAATCTAATAAGGGACTTCGTTCCAAACGCGTTGCCTGCCATCACGTTTTTTATTTTAACTGGAGGAAAAGTCCAGTTAAAATAAAAAAAATAGATACGTGATGCAGGACACGCGTTTGGACATATTATGTCCTTAAAGATAAAAATAAATTTCTGAGAATATTAAATTACCGTATCATGACCTGGCCGGAACACTGGCAGGTGGTGACTATGATATTTACCTACCTAACATGGTCATCAGGTATTCCTAAAGTCTCGATTACTCATAGTAATCCTTTGTTAGATCAGCTGTTCTTAATCATTATACCACTTCCACCTTTTAGACAATGAAGTACAGTTAGGTAGTATCAATTTAGTGAGTAATTGAAATCCATTATGTATCACGGGTTTTTACTAGCATCATGTCTGTAGATTTTTTATTGAAGCGGTACTGTTACCGTGTTACAGTTCTTAGTAATCGTAAATGGACGATTTTCTTATTTACATGTTAGTAGGTTACGCCCACTGACTCCATAAGAGGAAAGATACCCGGTCGCTTCTCCATACAGACGTAGTCGACTGTTTCCACCCTGGATAATGACACTAGAGCAAATATTTTTGTGGTATACAACCTATAACTGCCATGACCATGCCCCTGTACCTGGTTTTTTTATATTCTTAATTATTATAGGAAGGAAGAGTCTTAAAAAATCAAAAATATGTAATACTAGCTGCGCCCCGCGGTTTCACCCGCGCAAGTCCGAGTCTCGTAGGAATATCGGAATAAGAAGTAGCTTATTTTTTAGGGTCTCTAGCTACCTGCTACCGACTTTCATCACAATTCGTATAGTAGTTTTTGTGTTTAGCAATGACGGTATTAAGGGAAAGCGGTGTTATAGGAAAGCGAGACGTTAAGAGAAGGAACGTCACGTCACGGGAACATCTGGTCTCGTAGTTAAGCGAAGTCTTGGGAAAGCGAAGACGTGGAAGACCGACGTTATGGAAAAGCAAAAAGAAACATTGTGGGAAAACTGTGTCTTGGGAGAACGGTGTCTTGGGAAAGCGATGTCGTAGGAAATTAAAGTCGTGGAAAGTGAAGTTTGGGAGAGCGAAGTTAAGGAAACAGAAGTTTGAAAAAGCGAAGTTCAGCGGTTTTTTTGGTCACCGATACGTATAAGTTAAGAATAGGGTTGAAAAATGGTTCGGAGTATGAAGAGCCTGAGCTGGAAATTGTGTCTCCTCCCTATTTCCTACCCTCCCCTTTCATCCCCTCCCCCTTTCCTCTCTTCCGACTTTCCTCTCCTCCCCCTTTCCTCTCCTCCTCCTTTCCTCTTCTCCCCATTTAATCCCCTCCCTCTTTCATCCCCTTTCTCTGTCGTGTCCTCCCCCTTTCCTGTCCTCCCCTTTCCTCTCCTCCCCCTTTCCTCTTCTCCCCATTTCGTCTCGTCCCTCTTCCATCCCCTTCCTCTTTCCTATCCTCCCCTTTCCTGTGCTCCCCATTTTATTTTTCCTACCCTTCTCCCCTTCATCACTCTCTCCGCCTCCGCCTAACTACAACCTTTTAAAATTTATCTTGGGTCCTGATCCCGTAAGTCCAGATCCCGTGGGAATATCGGGATAAAAAGTAGCCTATGTGTTAATTCAGGTCTCCAGCTATCTATTTACTGATTTTCACCGCAATCTGTTCGGTAGTTTTTGCGTAAAGGAATAATCCCGTAAGTCCCGATCCCGTTGGAATATCGGGAAAAAAGTAGCCTATGTGTTAATCCAGGTCTCTGGCTATCTACATACCGAGTTTCAACGCAATCGGTCCAGAAGTTTTTTGTGTGAAGGAGTAATCCCGTAAGTCCCGATCCCGTGGGAATATCGGGATAAAAAGTAGCCTATGTGTTAATCCAGGTACTCAGCTATCTAAATACCGAGTTCCAACGCAATCGGTCCAGTAGTTTTTGCGTGAAGGAGTAACAAACATACACACACACACACACACACACTCACACACACAAACTTTCACATTTATAATATTAGTAGGATAGGAAGTAGGATAAATAAGACATAGGGGCATGGTCATGGCAGTTTTAGGTTTTACTAGCGACCCGCCCCGGCTTCGCACGGCTATATTATGCATGTATTATACATATAAAACTTCCTCTTGAATCACTCTATCTAATTAAAAAAAACCGCATCAAAATCCGTTGCGTAGTTTTTAAGATTTAAGCATACATAGGGACTTTGTTTTATACTATGTAGTGATGCCACAAAAATATTTGCTCTAGTGTCATTATCCAGGGAGGAAACAGTCGACTACGTTTGTATGGAGAAGTGACCGGGTACCTTTCCTCTTAAGTACGCTGGCTATTATCATCAATAAAATGCTTACATTTGATTTTCGCCCTTTTGTCACTGAGAATAGAAGCGAAAGACGGTGAAAATCAGATCTAACACTAGTCATGTAAACTTCGACTTTTGTTTGTAGAAAAATAAATTAAAATTTAAAAAACCGACTTCAAAAAACCTGAAAACAAAAACTAAAAAAAACTTGAAAAAAAAACCTGGTAACAAAAACTAAAAAAAACCTGAAAAAGAAACCTGAAAACAAAAACTAGAAAAAGACTGAAAAAAAAAAAACTAAAAAGTGAAAAATAATCCATTTCGGGTCACTAAAACAGCAGATAACATAAACATACTTGGAAGTCGGACTGGGTTAGATTGAATGTTGAGGGGTATTATAGGAAACATGGTGTCACCCAGTCCGACTTCCAAGTATGTTTATGTTATCTGCTGTTTTAGTGACCCGAAATGGATTATTTTTCACTTTTTAGTTTTTTTTTTTTTCAGTCTTTTTCTAGTTTTTGTTTTCAGGTTTCTTTTTCAGGTTTTTTTTAGTTTTTGTTACCAGGATTTTTTTTCAAGTTTTTTTTAGTTTTTGTTTTCAGGTTTTTTGAAGTCGGTTTTTTAAATTTTAATTTATTTTTTTATTTAACCATTTTTAGTGCCGCTGACACTGAAAATTCTACTCCATGAGGCGAAAGCGACTATTTCTTAAAATTGCAACCTGTACCTAATCGTAACTCATTGAAGGGTTTGGTGATGAGAAGGTTCAGATGCTCCATTCGTCGATAGGTAAATATTAGTGCATGGGCCAATTCTACTAGTGGTAATGGAAAATTGAGCAATTTGCTGAACCTCGCTGTGCAGATCTGTTCATCACTCCAAAGATCCTCATCATATCTTCATTTAGGATAGGGTTCTCTATCAACATTCATACAAGCCCAGTCCGGCGACTAAATTCGACTAAATTCTTCAAATTGTAACCTGTGATCGTAACCGATTGAAGAGTTGTCTGATGAGAAGGTGGGTTTAGATATTCCATTTATCGGTAACTATTAGTTTATGGGCCAATTCTACTGGTGGAAATCGAAAATAGAGCAATTTGCTGCACTCTCGAGGTGCAATGCTGTTCATCCCTCCGAAGACCCTCATCAGATCTTCATTGAAGATAGGGTTTTCTGTCAACATTCCTACAAACCCAGTCCGGCGACTAAATTCGACTAAATTCTTCAAATTGTAACCTGTAATCGTAACCGATTGAAGAGTTTTCTGATGAGAAGGTGGTTTCAGATATTCCATTTATCGGTAACTATTAGTTTATGGCCCAATTCTACTGGTGGAAAACGAAAACTGAGCAATTTGCTGCACTCTCGAGGTGCAATTCTGTTCATCACTCCGAAGATCCTCATCAGATCTTCATTCAATTTTTATGGGACCACCTCTGAGTTATCTCCTTTCATACAAAAAAAGATTTTTCCAAATCGGTCCAGGCGTTTTCGAGTAATCGGCGAACATACATAAAAAAAAAAAATATATATATACGCGACGAATTGAGAACCTCCTCCTTTTTTGAAGTCGGTTAAAAATAGATAATTGTTTGGCATTATTCTCAACGCTTTGATAAGCCAAATCTTCCAAACAACTAACTAGGTATATTCGTTAGTTTTTTGTGCCTAAGCATAAAATATAACTGACTTTATGTATGGAATAAATGGAAAATCAAGCGTATTTGTCTTATAGCGTAAATGCAACCAAAAGAGCTACGTAAGAATGACACCCCAATAATATGTCTAAAAAATTCTCGTGTCGCGGTGTTAGTTGCCAAACTCCACCTAAACGACTGAACCGATTTGTATGATTTTTTTTGTATCTATGCGTTAAGTCTGAGAATCGAACAACATCAAGTTTTTTATGTTTTTCCTTCTTTTCTCTTTATTTTTTGTAAATGGTAAAACGACGCCGTTTGCCGGGACAGTTAGTTAATATTTAAAAAAAACCAACCAAAATTTGAAACAGTACCTGTTTATTACATTTCACGTAAAAACTAATGAACCGATTGCGGAAAAACATAAGAGTACATTTTATCCCAAAATTTCCTATGAAATCGGAACACACGCGTATAGAGCCGAAAAGTACCAAACATTTTTTATTGAATTAATCCATTAAGTGTTGTGGTTATTGGGTTATTATATAAATACTCTTTTCTTGTTCTTCGGACTTACGTCAAACCAAATTTTAGCACGTACGTACGTGATTTGTACGCCCACAACTACCGGCACTTTACTATATCGAATCGACGAATATAAGCTAAGCCCTCGGCTTTGTTGGCAAGACTACCTACCTTCTATCAAATATATTATAGCTACATCCTCTTTCCTTCCATCTATAACACGTTATGACGTAGTTATGATGTTGTATCCGTTACATAGAATGTCTACACAGACTATAAATAATAATTCCTTGAGAGTCTTCAAATTTAGAGTGAATAAGCTCTATTACATAGATACCATCTATGGTAGGAAGCTCCGTAGCTACTACGGAGACCGGTTGTGGTTAGGGAGCCGGGCTAAGCCCAATGTTGTGTTGATACCCTCTATGCTACAACCTCGACCTTATCTTCGCTTCCCATCAGGTGAGATGAGGTCAAATGCAAGCCTACTTTATATAAAGGATCAGCTACTTCAACCAAAATCTGAACGTAGGTTACGTAAATCTAAAGACACTTATTATCAGAACATATTTTAATCATATAAATTACATACCCAGCGTTATTTTAAACTAATTAACTCAAATAAATTGTGCGACCATGAAAAAGTTTAGGCATCATGAAGCTACTGCGACAGAATGAACCACGTTCCGTCATTTTATTCCTATTTGTAGACACAAAACATAAACAAAATGGCGGCGCCACAATCAGCGCACTGATGTATACATCAAATGAAGCACTGTATTGTTGACTTCCTTCAGTCACTGACATTTGTGTAAAAAAACCTGACATTTTTTATCACCACCTTAGAGAAACTTTACTAAGATACTATCGTTTCAGGATTCAAATACGACAACATACTAATGGAAGAATCGGCTCAGATTCTCGAAATCGAAACGTTCATACCGCTACTCCTGCAGAACCCTCAAGACGGTCGTTCGAGACTGAAGCGTTGGATCATGATCGGCGACCATCACCAACTACCGCCCGTCGTCAAGAACATGGCCTTCCAGAAGTACTGTAACATGGAACAGAGCCTGTTTACGAGGATGGTCAGGTTAGGCGTGCCCTATGTCGAGTTGGATGCGCAAGGACGTGCTAGGCCAAGGTAAGTCTTTTAATTATACTCCTTTGTGAACATGATCACAAAAAATCATCAGATAAGTTACATATATGATACTAGCGACCCGCCCCGGCTTCGCACGGCTATATTATGCATGTATTATACATATAAACCTTCCTCTTGAATCACTCTATCTATTAAAAAAACCGCATCAAAATCCGTTGCGTAGTTTTAAAGATTTAAGCATACAAAGGGATATAGGGACATAGGGATTTAGGGACAGACAAAAGCGACTTTGTTTTATACTATGTAGTGAAGATACGATGATTTTCAGGTAAACCTAACCTAAAAAATTTCAAAAAATATTCGAATTTCCATAAGTCGTAGAACAAAAGTTGTTTGTTTAGGTGCTCCGAAGTAGCCCTCAACGGCTTGCTAGTATAATTACTAATAACCCTGTAGAGTGGTTATCTCCAAACTCCGCATTCCTTTATTGTGACACAATAATTTGACGTGTCTTCATGCAAT
This sequence comes from Idaea aversata, assembly GCA_907269075.1. NCBI lineage: Eukaryota > Metazoa > Arthropoda > Insecta > Lepidoptera > Geometridae > Idaea > Idaea aversata. The sequence continues at coordinate 8,366,804 of OU026100.1, forward strand.
ATGCGAAAACACCCGAGGGATTCCTTACTTTCGTGTGGTCAAGTTTATTTAGCAAAGACGTATCTTCCTCTGATTGGAAATAACCATGCACTGGTTATTCCCAATGCCTAGTTGTCACGAAATCACAGACTAATTGATAGTCCAGGTACTGAAGATTCACTATTCTTTGAAGCGGTTATGCAACTTAACCTTTGCAAATGTTTCATTTGTTTGTCCATAGCATCTGCAACCTATACCGTTGGCGGTACAGGGCGTTAGGCGACTTATCCCACGTGACTCGTCTACCGGAGTACCGAGCCGCAAACGCAGGCCTTCGGCACGACTTTCAACTGATCAACGTGGACGACTTCAACGGAGCTGGCGAGACTGAGCCCAGCCCATATTTCTACCAGGTATTGTAATAGCAACACTATTCTAACCAAGTTTTTGTCACTGTTGCCATAGTAACTAAGCATCTATTGCTGTCGGTACATGCTACAGTTAGGGGACTTTTCTTATGAGCACACTACGCTAAAGTTGTGTTACTGTTGCCATGGCAACTCTAAACTTTTGGCCCCTCTACCAGGTTTGTAACCATAGCAACACTATTGTAACCAAGTTTTTGTCACTGTTGCCATAGTAACTGAGCATCTATTGCTGTCGGCACATGCTACAGTTAGGGGATTTTTCTTCTGAGCACGCTACGCTAAAGTTGTGTTACTGTTGCCATGGCAACTCTAAGCTTTTGGCCCCTCTACCAGGTATCATAACCATAGCAACACTATTGTAACAAAGTTTTTGTCACTGTTGCCATAGCAACTGAGCATCTATTGCTGTTGGCACTTACTACAGTTAGGCGATTTTTCTTTACTGCTGGGGCTAAGATTCGTGTCGCATTGTCGCGAAAAAAAATAGTGTTCGGGCATACGCGATGTTCTTGTCTACAGTGAAGATTCGTATCACGTAGATGCGATGCATCGCTGTTCAGTTTGTTGTGTGACCGAAACGTAACCGGTAATTTAGTATGCCATCAATGAATATTATTTTCTTCTTCATATCTTCTTTTGTAATAGGCCATCTGAACTTATTTTTAATTCTAATCCATGCATCATGTGCTTCTTTTTGTGGTCGGGGTTACTAGGATTCCATATAATATCCTCGGTTTCCAAAACATTGAATTAACTCTAGCACTTTTTCGTTATTCCACTCCATATTGTACAAAAAAACACAAACACGTCCGTCCCGCTTCAAAGTCTGAACGACACTGAATTGACGCAGGTGTAGCCACCCAAGCGTATATTGTCGCGACAAATCCCTTTGATTTGCGACAGCGGCGCTCCGATAGTACATCGTCTTCGCCCGAATATTACGCGTTGCAACGACCTACCCGGCCCACATACATCGCGTAAACACGAATATTCGCCGTACCCCGCTAATGTAGACCCGGCATTCAGGCACGCTATGTTAAGGTTCTGTTACTGTTACTGTTTTGACGACCCAGTTGGCATTGTGCCAACCATGCTGGACTACCAAAGACAGGGTTGCGAGTTCGATTCCTGCCTCAGACAAGTATTTATGCTTAGATATTTGTCTGTGGTCTGGTTGTTTGTATGTAATATAAGTAGGTAAATATTAACAAAAGAAAAGTATAAAATTGTATCAGTTGTCTAGCACCCATAACACAAGTCTAGTTATACTTTGCTTGGGGCTATATGGCGATGTATGGAATGTCCTGCAATATTGATTTATTTTATTTTATTAACTGTTGCGATAGCAACTAAGAGCTTTTGTGTTGTTACTAATGGTCTAGCATCACAAATCTCTATGCCCTATTTATTAAGCCGCCTAGAAATCAGTAATGCCTCTATGGTACTGTATGACCGTAGCAACGCTAAACTCTTTTTCTGAAATCATCTATTTTATCGTCTTAGAACGTCAAAATATTTTGACTTTTCATCGCTATTTATATGATCACGTAGAAACTTAGATTAGAACAATGACATCATAAATAGGTACGGTCTAATATTTTATTGTGAACAGTTGAACCATAAAATGCGTATTAGCTCTCGTAAAAATTTTATACACAAAACGCTTTGTTTTACAGGGTCATGGATTAAATTTAGCATTTTATATTCTTGGCCTTGTAAAACTATTTTCTTTAAATTTTTTCTTCTAAGAAAGCCATGAGTACCTACATAATAACATAGATTATTTAATAGTTATTATATCCCTTTCGGAACGTGCTATCCGTTTCCCAAAACATCCGATCGAAAATAAAAAAAATCTTTAAATGACCGTACGCCAAAAGACCTGTTTATCGTAGCATCTGTATGCCAAAACACCCATTTCTTGTAACATTCATATGTCAAAAGATCATTTTATATTAATTTGACATTAATACAAATATTTATTGAAGTGAAAACTTCTTATGGCGCGTTGGGCACTTTTGTGGGTGAGCATTTTCAGTCGTTCTCGCGACAGATTTTGACGCGACAGATGAGATTTTATTTGTGTTAGTCTTTTTGTTTATTATTTGATTTTAAGAGGAAAGGGTACTGGGTCTCTCGCCATACAAACGTAGTCGACTGTTTCCTCCCTGGATAATGACACTAGCACAAATATTTTTGTTGAATAAAACCTATACCTGCAATGACTATGCCCCTATGTCTTGGGTTTCTACATTTTCTAAGTATCATAGAAATGAAGAGTTAAAAAACAAGTTATTTATTTATTATTATTATAGTTATTTTTTTATTTCTTTAAGTTAAGTTATTGAGCATGAGCTACTGATGAGTAGCACACGGCTAATAATAATCATTAATTTTTTTACAATGCAATCAATTTATCTATTACAATCTAATTATGTAACACGCTATTTGACCTGTTCATTATATTTTTTACCAATAAAATACTATTGACTAAAGCTCAGACAAAACACAACACACCAAAAACATCTTCATCAAAAAATTATCATTATCTTCATTATTAGATTTTTTTTTTATTTATTTAAATATTTGGAACGTATGTCACTAAGTAAACATGTCAGTTATTATTAGAAATATATTAATAAAATATTATTTCTAATGATTAGAAATAAATTAATGAATTTATTTCTAATGATGACAAAACAGTGACTTCAGAATCTGACCTCATGCTTTATTTCTAATCATTAGGAATTGTAGTACAATCAATTTAATCATACTTAATAAGGTTTCTGTAGGTGTTATGAATATATAACGGGGCGTAAAGATACTATAATCACAAATCATGTACGCTCAAGCGAGTCATACTAACTAATAATTATGACTTTACTGAATCTGGCCTTCAGACTGTTCTATTGTATCTTATGTAAAACTAGCTGCTCCCCGCGGTTTCACCCGCGTAAGTCCCGATCCCGTGGGAATATCAAAATAAGAAGTAGCCTATAAGCCTTCCTCGATTAATGAACTATCCAACACAAAAATAATTTTAAAATTCGAGTCAGTAGTTCCTGAGATTAGCGCGTTAACACATTCTTCAGATAGTATAGATTGAAAGTTCCGAGAAAGAAAGATCGTTTTTTATGATAGTCAGATATACTTAGATAATTATTTTGGGAGTAGCTGCAATTTGCATCATTGAGTGAGTAATTAGAGTGACAGTTGTAGTATTTCAGATCTCAGTTCTGAATTCCCGGGGCATTCGCTTGTTGATAGTTTTCCAAAAATCACAAATGTGTATGATATTTTAATAAATTAAATGATTAAATTAAATAAAACTCAATTAAATTGTTTTAAATACTTATTTCTTCATTTATATAAATTGTCGCCTGATAAAAACGGTCGATTACTTCACATCTCATCTTTGAAGGCTCACTTCATGTAAGTTTTGTATTTTTCCGGTAAAATGTACTGCAGGTAGGTGCTGTGACGACACAGTCGTGACTCCTGGTCCGTCTTTTAATCAACGGACAAATAATCGCAAGTGTATTCTGCCAAAATAAATAAATAAAATAAATAATAAATAAATAAATATTGCAGGACATTTCACACATCGCCATCTATCTAGCCCCAAGCTAAGTAACTAGACTTGTGTTATGGGTGCTAGACAACGGATATACTACATATACAGGGTGTCTCGTAATGAATAGCCAAGCGGGCACCAACGGATAGAGGACACTGTGCCGGATCAGAAAAACGAAAGTTATGTTCTATGAAAGTCTCTTAGTTTCCGAGATATCCGCCATTTTTTTTTTTATTTCACGCCTTTTTCCGTGTTTTGTTATGCCAAAACTGCAAATGAAGGAATTATCCCAATCTGTTTTTTGGATAGTATTCCAGGATAAATGTGCTATCGAATGCAAACAATATTTTTATGACACATTGAAAGTTTTTTTTTAAACTAAGATTTAAGTCAAACTTTATGGTTTTTTAATTTTTTAACCTGAACTTTAATCTTTCCCGGTGTAAAAAAAATGTATGGTCACCCTAGTGCTAAATGAAAAAAAAACTTGCCTATTTCACTGAGATTCTGAATCTCAGTGAAATAGGCAAGTTGATGATCTGTTTGTGTTGGCGAGTATGAATGGGTCATTTGATCCGAGTATAATAGAGTTGTTTTCCTCACTCTTGCCCACTTCATGTGATGTTGGCCTCCTAATTAGGGTTCCTTAACCAAAAAGTAAAAACGGGACCCTATTACTAAGACTGCACTGTCCGCTCGTCCGTCCGTCTGTCCATCTGTCTGTCACCAGGTTGTATCTCATGAACTGTGATAGCTAGAGAGTTGAAATTTTCACAGACCATGTATTTCTGTTGCCGCTATAACAACAAATACTAAAAACAAAACAAAAAAATTAAATGGGTCTCATAGTAATTATTTTCTCCAACCTCGACATTTCGACTTTGTTACAATAGTCATGGTCGCGAGGAGACATGACTATTGTATAATAGTCGAAAAATAAATATACGCTAATAAGACCCGGGAAAATAATTACTATGAATACAAATCGTATAAGTTTAGAAAGTTTATTAAGAGGAAAGGGTACCGGGGGCTCTCTCCATACAAACTATTACAAACGTAGTCGACTGTTTCCTCCCTGGATAATGACACTAGAGCAAATATTTTTGGTTCGTAAAACTTATAACTGCCATGACCATGCCCCTACTTTTTGATTTTGTTTATTTTTTTAATCTAAAGATAATTAGAAAATAAAAAAAAAAACAAAAAATAGGGTCATAGTCATGGCAGTTATAAGTTTTATGCACCAAAAATATTTGCTCTAGTGTCATTATCCAGGGAGAAAACAGTCGACTACGTTTGTATGGAGGGTACCCTTTCACCTTAAGTGGGTCTCCTATACAACATGGTACGAATTTATTGTTTTATTCTCTTCTTCCATAGAATCTCGCCGAAGCAGAATACGTAGTAGCAGTATTCATGTATATGCGTCTCGTCGGATGGCCCGCTGAACGCATCTCTATACTGACTACCTACAATGGACAGAAGCACCTAATTCGTGACGTCATCGACAAGAGATGTGCCGGAAACCCTCTCATTGGACGACCTCATAAGGTTAGTATTACACAGACACAATAAAACTGAGATCATAAATCTTTTTTTTGGCTTAGGTAGTCCGAATATTTCAGCCACATCACTAAATAAAAATTAATTTATTAAAATTCATTTTACATAATAAACTAAGCACTAAATTTTAAAAAGAACAAAAAATCACTGGTATGATAATTTTATTCTACCTAATTAAATACCTATAAATTTATATACCTAATTAAAATACAAACAAATAAAATACAGCTGAAATAAATACATACAAATCACAAATAGGAAATACCCCGTCTCTTTAGACATTAGCGAATTTCTCTCGCGAGAGCGAGCTCTATCAGCGATATTGCCAGTCGACAGATTTTTTGTATGAAATTGGCATAAGATGAAACTTGTCTACCATTTTATTGAAGTGAAAACTTCTTTAGCGGCGTTGAGCACTTTTTCTGTAATGGGTATAAAATCTTAAACTCGCGTCAGGACACGTGACCTGATCGAAAAAGCGTAAGACGGATGGAGAGTAGACAGCTATCCCCTCTCTACGGCGCGGCGAAAATGTATGCCTGGGCCTACTGTTTTTAATTTGGCTGTGAGTGTATTAAGACGTACATATGGTATTTTTTACCGGACGACTATTGACGGACGACTATTGACGGACGACAAATGTCGGACGACTATTTGTCGGACGACTATTGACGGACGACAAATGTCGGACGACAATTTGTTGGACGACAAATGTCGGACGACTATTTGTTGGACGACAAATGTCGGACGACTATTTGTCGTCCGACTATTTTTTTGAAGTTATACTTCTTTAGGCGCGTTATGAAAAAATGATGAGAGTGAAATTTTACAAAAGCGTCACACAAAATTCTCACCATGAAGTTGTCCGCAAACCGCAAGATGACAGCTGTCATAAAACCATGTTGAAGTTGTCCGCAAACCGCAAGATGACAAGATGATAAGTACAAAGAGGTACTACTACTACATAATTATTTTAATGTAATTAATTATTTATATTTGTCGGACGAGTATTTTGTCACACGAGTTTTTTGTCGGACGAGTTTTTTGTCGGACGAGTTTTTTGCCGGACGAGTTTTTTGTCGGACGAGTTTTTTGTCGGACGAGTTTTTTGCCGGACGAGTTTTTTGTCGGACGAGTTTTTTGTCGGACGAGTCTTTTGTCGGACGAGTCTTTTGTCGGACGAGTTTTTTGTCGGACGAGTTTTTTGCCGGACGAGTTTTTTGTCGGACGAGTATTTTGTCGGACGAGTTTTTTGTCGGACGAGTATTTTGTCGGACGAACTTTTCGTCGGACGAGTTTTTTGTCGGACGAGTTTTTTGCCGGACGTTTTTTTTTTTTTTTTTTTTTTTTTTTTTTTTTTTTTTTTTTTTTTTAATAATGCCAAAGAAGTATAACTTCTCACGCGCGTACATAGCCCCAAGAGTCTGGCGACATTCCCTCTCTGGATATAGCCAGGCTCACCCCTTAAGTCAAGATGCTCTTAATTGACAACGTAGTTACGCCCGAACAGCCATAGAAAAAATGTAAAACCGAATTGAGAACCTGCTGTTCTTGAAGTCGGCTAAAATAGGGTCATCCGAGGTCAATGTCACACCGTCTGCGTCGTTACAATCACTTACAATGTTCTAAATATAGATCAAAGTCAATGAGCCCTGTATTTTGTCCCGCCTTTAGGCTACCTGTCCACTGGAACGGAGCGGCGATACCACCAATATAATTGCATGAAAACAAATACAAAAACATTTAGGGCGTGTTCAGATGACACGCGTCGACCACCCGCCCGCCACGCGCATCACACGTGTTAAACACGCTTTGAAATTTGTTCTATATATAATTTGAGTCTTACGACACATCAATAGATCTCAAATTGCATTTATGCAAGTTCACCCGCTCACGCCACGCGCACGCCCCGCGGCCGCCTTGCGTCTGCCCCGCGCCCGCTTGCAGAAATGCAATTTGAGATCTATTGATGTGTCATATGACTCAAATTATAAAGAACAAACAAATACATTTATTTTCTTTATTGGTAGAATTAAGTAGAATCAAGGTTGATTCGACCCATTTTTATTTCATGCTGATTCGCATCAGTACACCCGCAAATTCTGATTATATTTATACCAAATTATTACTTGGTTGTTGACTAAAAGTAGGTATGTATTTAACTATTTAGAGAACATAAGTCAATATTATGAATAGTTAAACATTTTCGTAGGTACTCGTAAATTGTTTAGTGGGTTTAGCATGAACACTTCCGACTCAAACAATAAATAGATTTTTGTTTAATTTTGTAACATATTCCTAAGGTAGGTATTTGTTTCAGTACTCCTGTACTTATTTTATTTTTAGCCTATTCCGTCAACGCAATGCTGCTGCAACGCTGCTGCAACGCAAACGCCTCTCTCCCCTCTTTTTACTGATCCCTGTCTAGTGCCAGCTGGGTCCAGTCCATACGATGCGAGTCCAACTCGTCTCGCCATCTCCTTCTGGGCCTGCCGCGGGGGGTTAGCTGCTGTTCGGGACCCAGTCCATATAAAGATAGCATTAATATATGCAGCACTCCCCCACAGCAGGACGCGGCTATTTAGCCAAATATGAGGCACCTCATCAGTAGGATGCGGATGAGGCATCATATTTCTGCATTTTTTTAGCATGCAAATAGCAAACGCTTAATATAAAGTGACTAAACTTATTGTAGGTGTATTATTAATCAAATTGATTCATAGCTCCGCCTCTGGATTGTATCATGTTTAACACGTGGCTTTTAGATTACGTTACGTCCTAGTATGATTGCAATGTATCTATTGCAAAGATGTGCTCATTTTTATAATAAACAACAATATCTACCTACCTACGTACCCGTTTAAATTTAATCTATACTTCTATTTTTGTTTGTAACGAAACTACTAAACCGTTTTTGATGAAACTTAGTACGATGATACATTGATTCATTGGGAATAACATATGCTACTTTTTAACCCGATATTCCGACGGGATCGGGAGTTACGCGGGTGAAACCGCGGAGCGCTACTAGTCTAATTAAATACGTGCAGTTTCTTCTTGAAGTAAATGATAGTATGGAACTACTCAAGTATAGGAGCTTCTAGATACAGAGGTTTGGTATTAGTAACCAAGTACTATCGGGAGTACCCGATAGTACTCAGTTTCAATTACTTTGACATCTCAAGGAGTACCTTGAGATGTCAAAGTAATTGAAACTGTTGAAAAAAGATAGAAGATGCAATAAAAACCTTCCAACTTCCCAGCAGCACGTTCTCCAATGTATTTTCCTATTAACTTCCTGAACAATACATCTAATGCAAATATTTTATTTATCAGAGGGTTATGTTTTCTTCACTACATAGTATGTATAAAACAAAGTCGCTTTTTCTGTCCCTATTTCCCTTTGACCGCTTAGATCTTTAAAACTACGCAACGGATTTTGATGCGGTTTTTGAAGTTATACTTCTTTAGGCGCGTTATGAAAAAATGATGAGAGTGAAATTTTACAAAAGCGTCACACAAAATTCTCACGTCGGACGAGTTTTTTGTCGGACGAGTTTTTTGCCGGACGAGTTTTTTGTCGGACGAGTTTTTTGCCGGACGAGTGTTTTGTCGGACGAGTTTTTTTTTTTTTTTTTTTTTTTTTAATAATGCCAAAGAAGTATAACTTCTCACGCGCGTACATAAGTACACGCACCCATTTTTTTTAATAGATAGAGTGATTCAAGAGGAAGTTTTATATGTATAATACATGCATAATATAGCCGTGCGAAGCCCGAGCGGGTCGCTAGTTAGATAATAAAGTAAAGTAATAGCTAGAAAAAATAAGTTGCACCAATTGGGGGCCTCTGAAAACTATTTCTTCCGTTTCCGTGTTCTGTTTCTTCCTGTGTTGTACAAATACAGTTATCTATCTATCTATGTATTTGTATAGAGAACGCACATTTCAGAAAGTTGTGGGTTCGATTTTGGTTACTTACAATTTTTTTACATGGTTGGCAAATCCTTGACCTTGTTATTGTACCTATATGCCAATGCGTTGAACAAAAAGTTGTTGCACAAAAATTGGCTTAGTTCTAAATTTTGCGCGTAATAATGAATATTTTTTTGTTCAGGTGACGACGGTGGACAAGTACCAAGGTCAACAGAACGACATAGCTCTAGTGTCGCTGGTGCGGACCAAAGCTGTGGGCCACGTGAGAGACCTTCGACGTCTCATCGTGGCCGCTTCCAGGGCCAGGCTCGGCTTGTATATCTTTGCGCGAGCCAATCTATTCAGGAACTGTTTCGAATTACAGCCTACTTTTAATCAGGTATATTTTAAGTCACTGAATGTATAATATAATATAGCCTTAGACAAGATTGCTTTCCATTATCGATATTGCGCCAATCGACAGACTTTTTAATTTTAGCTTTCGTATTAGATTAGCGATATCGCTAATCAACAAATTTTATGTATGAAATTAACATAAAGCATTGTATGAAATTGACATAAGCCAACGAAAAGTCACGTGGATTTGCGTTAGAGAAAAAAATGGTAGATAAGTTTCATCTTATGCCAATTTCATACAATGCTTTATGTCAATTTCATACATAAAATTTGTTGATTAGCGATATCGCTAATGAAAAGTAATCTTGTATAAGGGGGCAGATTTGCCAACGATTATTATAATAGCATCGAAGTGATCTTTTTAAATTGAAATAATTGATCAATTGAAACAAGATCTACTACAAAAATATTTCGACGACCCGAGCCGAGAATTCAGGCGAGTGTTGCTGGGTAGAATTCACCTCGACATTCGGTGTGACAACACAGAACTGTCTCTCCGCTTCGATACGATTGTGAAAATACATAGGTAGGCGTGCGATACCTACCCTCACTTATTTCGATTAGTGATTACATTGTTAAAATTTACGATTATACTAAAATTATTTCTTGTAAAAGAGAATTAGTCATTTTTGCACGTTACCCACACACGCCCACACTATATCATTAGCTCAAATATGATCTGACATATATAATAGAATCCTAATATAATCACTACATAGTGACGACCTCTGTGGCGCGTCGGGCGAACACCCGACTGCGACGCAGAAGGTTGCGGGTTCGATTCCCGCCGGGAACAAGTATTTATGTTGACCATAAATTCTTGTTTCTGGTTCTGGGTGTTTCCTATATGTATAATATGTATATATTTACAAAAAAAAAAAAAAAAGTATATAAGTAGTTTATCCGTTATCTAGCACCCATAACACAAGCATTAAGTTGCTTAGCTTGGGGCTGGATGGCGATGTGTAATATGTCCTGAAATATTTATTTATTTATTTATTTAGTATAAAATAAAGTCGCTTTTTCTGTCCCTATTTCCCTATGTATGCTTAAATCTTTAAAACTACGCAACGGATTTTGATGCGGTAATAGATAGAGTGATTCAAGAGGAAGGCTTATATGTGTAATACATGCATAATATAGCCGTGCGAAGCCGGGACGGGTCGCTAGTATTAATATATAATGTTTGTAATGTAACAGCTAGTAGAACGTCCCGTCCAGCTGGAACTGGTCCCGGGCGAGCGGTACCCGGCGCAGCGCGGCGCCGCGGCCTCCACGCCCCCCGAGCTAGTGCTGCGCGTGCGCGACATGCCGCACATGGCACGATACGTATATGACATGTATCTGGAGAGGGTGCGAGCTGCGAGGGACTATCAGGTTGGTTTCATATTTATATTTAGTTAAATGCCCTTTTTATTAGGTACACCTGTAGTTTTCTTTGGTCTGATAATTACAAAGGAATAAAATATTATTCATAACAATTAATATACTATCTATACTAATATTATAAAGCTGAAGAGTTTGTTTGTTTGAACCCGCTAATCTCAGGAATTTATGGATAGAATTGAAAAAATATTTTTGTGTTAGATAGTCCATTTATCGAGGAGGATGGGGACTAACGCGGGTGAAACCGCGGAGCGCAGCTAGTTTGATATAAAGTTTTATATTTACTTCAATTTTAACTACATGCTATAAATGTTAGCTTTTCTAATGGTTCTTTCATAATGAAAATAAAAAATATCAGCCATCTTGTCAGTAGGAGAAATTCAGATTATCGACTTGAACTGCTCGTTAGGCAAAACTATTAAATTCTGCCTAAGATGGGTTACTTTTTGAAGTCCTTGCAACACTGACGTTAAATGTGGAGATTATTGTTGCCATGTGGAGGTAAATTTTGTAATTTAAATAAAAACACATTGTTCAAAACAATTAATAACGACGACCTCTGTGGCGCGTCGGGCGAACACCCGACTGCGACGCAGAAGGTTGCGGGTTCGATTCCCGCCGGGAACAAGTATTTATGCTGACCATAAATAGTTGTTTCTGGTTCTGGGTGTTTCCTATATGTATAATATGTATATATTTACAAAAAAAAAAGTATATAAGTAGTTTATCCGTTATCTGGCACCCATAACACAAGCATTAAGTTGCTTAGCTTGGGGCTGGATGGCGATGTGTAATATGTCCTGAAATATTTATTATTAATAAAATCTTAATTTGATATATTGTGATAGACAGATGAAATTTTCCGTTATAACAACAAAGCAAAAAAAAATAAGTAAGACTCCCATACAACATGTTACAGAACCCTTCGTGGGCAAGTCCGACTCGCACTTGACCGGTTTTTTTTCTTATTATACGGCCGTGGGCAGATTTACGCCGAATATTCGTCATTGGCGATCTGCCTGACCAAATACACCACGAAGCATCGTCATCGAATATTCGTCGAAGCCCGCTTATTTTCCCACATCCAAACATTATCCGCACATCGGGGTTTTACCGTCATAAGTCCCGATTTCGTACTAATATTCAATTTCATTCCAATTTCACCAGAACTGGCGCAGTAGTTATACAATCCAAGAAAACAAATCTATCATCTTCTTAATCTTAATAATTATAAAGAGGAAATTCTTATTTATTATTTACTAGCGACCCGCCCCGGCTTCGCACGGCTATATTATGCATGTATTATACATATAAACCTTCCTCTGGAATCACTCTATCTATTAAAAAATGCTCACCCACAAAAGTGCCCAACGCGCCATAAGAAGTTTTCACTTCAAAAACAGCGCACTCCGGGAGTGCAGGCAGAAGTGAAAACAATAAACTTGTTATTTCTCATAGAATATTTCTTGAAACGATCTGCTACTGCCATCTATTAGCACTCACTTAAACAAATATAGTTTATTTTTTATTCGCTAGATGGCAGTAAAAAATTTAAATCAGCGCCATCTACATTCGAATAGCGGTCTTTCTAGAAACTAAGTTTCTCAATTTGTGTAATAGATGGCAGTATTAGTTAAACATAAAGACTAACACAAATAAAATCTCATCTGTCGCGTCAAAATCTGTCGCGAGATCGGTTGAAAATGCTCACCCACAAAAGTGCCCAACGCGCCATAAGAAGTTTTCACTTCAAAAAACCGCATCAAAATCCGTTGCGTAATTTTAAAGATTTAAGCATACAAAGGGACATAGGGACAGAGAAAGCAACTTTGTTTTATACTATGTAGTGATTTATTTAATCAATTAAAGAAATAAGTAGATAATTATAATTTAATCAATTAAATACTATATAAGTTTGTATGCATTGAATAGGCTCCAAAACTTCTGAATCGATTTAGATGAAACTTGGTATGAGGATACATTGATTCATTGGGACTAACTTAGGCTTCATTATCTATCGTAATTATTTATGCTTACAAAACATCAGCGAGGTCATTATTTACTGTAAATGAATAATAATACTTTGATAACATTGCTACAGAAAAACTTGTGCCGAATTATTAAACAGTTTGTGTTGCAACAATTCGGAATTTTAATGTATTTTTAAGTATTCCTTTTCATTTGCATATTGAAGACGATGTGCTTCAAATTTAAATTAATTGATGACCTCTTAAAAATATAAGATAATATTAGATATAAAAAAAAACTAGCAACGCTCCGCGGCTTACTTGCGTAACTCCCGATCCCGTGGGAATAAGCCTGTCACTCCCTATTTATCCTCTTACCAAGTTTTATCAAAATCAGTCTAGTAGTGTCGGAGCTTATTCGTTTCAAACAAACGAACAATCAAATCTTTCCTCTTCCTAATTAAGTATAGTTACAACTTGAAGTAAAAACTACTTCTTAGGCCGGGCGCATACGTACGGTTTCCGCATGCGGTTATCTCATTCGTTTATCGCATTTGGAACGCATTAAGGTTCCCTAATAGGTACTTCAAATCTATACAAAATGCTCTGACTACCGCACACGTGCGTTTTTATTCCGGACGGAAAATATTCCGCACTTACGTGAATCATCGAGACCCTATGTGCGTTAACCGCATGCTAAAAACGTGCATACGTACGTTTTCCGCATGCCGTTATCGCGTTCAGATTTATAGCCCAGGCCAGGCTTATCGTTACCTAATATGAATGTATGTCTTTGAACAGGAGAACAAAGAATACTCGGCCCCAGGCACGGAGCACGCAGCTAGATCCCAACAGGCGGAACACTTCGTACCATCGCACCCCGGCGCTGAAGCGGCCGACAGCGACGACGAGGAATCTACCCCGCAGTTCACGCCTACGGAGATCGTAAACGAAGTCGACGAGGCGACTGAACATTGATTTAGTAGGTATAAGATAATTGTGATAAGATTAAATAAATGGATTGTCATGAAGCTCACTTTGTTTTCCTTTTCCATCTCCATTCTTTCGTCAGACAACCAGGTAAACTGATATGCGTCACTGATTCATGGTGGAAGTCCCAGATTACCCGCGTTTTGCTTCGTCATTCCTTATTCGTACAGCAAGAGAATGGAATCAGTTGCCTGCGTCTGTCTTCCCTGACGTGCATAGCTTGGGGGTCTTCAAGTCGCGAGCAAGCCAAAATAACATAACCCCCTCATATAATTCACGGTCTTATGCGACGGATTGCGGATTGCCAATCTTTTTGAATTTCGCCACCTCCTAACTTCGACGGGGTCCAAAAACGTATTAAACGACACCCTAATCCAAAATTAGAGACCTATGACAGATCTATGTCAATTTTCAATCGTTTTCTATTTATTATTTTTCTATCAGGATCACAGAGAAATGCTAACTTTGAACTCAAATTTTATGCAGGATCATGATTAAAGAAAGCTTCTCCAAGGTACCATCTATCTTTGTACTAAAATTCATTAAAATCAGTTCAGCGGTTTAGGTATGAAAACGTGACAGACAAACAGAGTCACTTTCACATTTATAATATTACTAGCTGCCCTACGCGGTTTCACCCGCGTAACTCCCGATCCCGTGGGAATATCGGGATGTAAGCTATCCTATCTCTCAAGTTGGATCGAACTGCACATGGTGTGCGAATTTTATTATAATCGGTTAAGTGGTTTAGGAGTCCATTGAGGACAAACATTGTGACACGAGATTTATATATATTAGATTAGGAATAAAGGGGTTGTTATGAAATATAAATAACTACATACAGTATTTTCGTAAAATTTGATCTGGTCACACTGTGTCTGTCATTTGAATTTTTGACATTAAAATCAGTGTTGCCAACTCAGATTTTGATAAACGCGTAGACCTCATTTGAAAATGACGTGGAGTGAGAAAAATTTGCATATTAATAATAAAAAAGTTCGTAGATCTACGTACTTTTTTCTTAATGGAATGAAGAGGGTAGGGTAAAACTAAATAAAATGAGAGTTTTAACTCTGCATTCAACCAGCGCGCGGACAGTAGAGGTACCTAGCCTAGTTTTTTCTTATGATTAATTCCTCAGTTGTGTTCAATTCATGGAGGTAAGAAAGGGAATAAAATTCAATTAAGAGCATTTTTCAAAAAAAATTCTGAATTCTGATTTTGATGTGTCCCATAAATTGACTTTTGTTTTTTACGTAATATAAACATATTTTGTTCAAGATAACAATTACATATATAAAATCACTGAATTATTGTTTATATTCCTGCTCTAATTCTTGTAAAAGTTAGATCATTTATGAAAAAAATATTAAAAATTAGAACTTTGAGTGTGCAAATGTATGGAGAGTGATGTGTCCCATTAAGCAGTGTTGACTTTCTTTAAGAATATTTAAGAAAACATTGAGTTTGCATTTAACTTTTTGGTACTATCTTACACTGATTATAACACTGCCCTACACACATTTTGGTGCCGAGGATTTTTGACCTGATTTTAAGTATGTGTTATATGGCGATATCAAATCTGCTACCGGTTTCTTTCTATCAGCTCTAGTTTATGAGATATAAAAAAAACGCATTTTTTGCAAAAATATTGATTTATTTGACTTTAAACATCAAGAAATTGTCTTTTGAGTGATTTTCTTGAGTGAAATTGTCTTGGACAGTCGCGCATAATTCCCCAGCAGTAATCGGCCATCATATGTACATCCCATCTGCCTTGATATCTATTCTCCATTGTTTTGATGTCTTGGTGGAAGCGTTCACCTTGTTCTTCGCTTAAGTCTCCTAAATTATGTTGAAAGTGATCTAAATGACTATGAAGGTAGTGCACTTTTATGCTCATATTGCAGCCTAAATTTTTAAAGTTAACCAGCATCTCCTCCACTAACTCTTCATAGTTGTCAGCCTTGTAATTTCCGAGGAAGTTTTGTGTAACCGCTACAAAAGCTTTCCATGCAAGTCGTTCTATTTCAGTCATAGATACCTCAAAATTAGTAGAGTCTTTAATTAATCGACGTATTTGAGGTCCATCAAAAATACCTGCTTTTAACTTCTCAGTACTTAATCCAGGAAATTTCTGAGAAATAAACTGAAAACACGGGCCATTTTTATCCAGAGCTTTTACAAATTGCTTCATGAGCCCTAACTTTATGTGTAAAGGCGGAAGAATGATTTTTTCTCGGCTAACCAAAGGCTCATTTATGACATTTCTTTCACCAACAACAAGAACATCTCTCATAGGCCAAGTTTTTTGTGTCCAATGACTTGCTTTTGCTCGACTATCCCAGAGACAAATAAAGCAAGGGTATTTTGTATAACCACTCTGTTGGCCCAACAAAAAATTCACCATTTTTAAATCGACACAGATCACCCAGTTATGATCAACATATTTTATTTTCTGTAAAAGAATCGAAATTACCTCATATTCTTCTTTCACACATGTAGAATGAGCTACTGGAATAGAAGCATGTTTATTGCCATTATGTAAAAGGACTGCTTTGAGACTTCTCTTACTACTGTCAATAAATAGACGCCAATCACTTGCCTGATAAGCCTCCAAGCCCATAAAAGTCAGCAAGCCACTCACATCACTACAATATACAAAATTTTCATCAGAAGAAAAAAATGCAATAAGTTTCGTTCTCTCGTGCGATATGAAGTAATTCTTACATCACAGGAAAGGCAATTTTTTTCTTTTAATCTGGACGCTAGCAACTCAGCACGCTCTTTTGAAAGATCTAAGTCTCTGATGAGATCATTAAGCTCATTTTGTGAAAAAGTTTTAGAATCTGATGTTTCTCCATAGTATTCAAAATCATCATCTGCTTGAGAAACAGTAGGTACTTCAGTGTGATCTTCCAGAGATTGCTGTCTGCCTGGTGAAAAACCGGTATGGGAACAGTTTCTGAATGAGGAATAGGTCTTTTTGCTGATGATATATTAGGATATTTCCATTTGTGGCGATTGTTTTTGTTAATGCCCACTATATTAGTCAAACAAAAGTAACAGTCGTCATGATGATTTTGTTGTTCTTGCCAAATCATGGGTACTCCAAACCTCAAAGACTTTCGTGTTCCTTTCTCCCATTGGCGCAAATGCTCAATGCACATTTTACAAACACTATGAGGCACCCACGATTTATCTTGATTGCGTATTTCAGTCCCGAAATAAGCAAAGTATAAGCGAAACACAGTGTCTGTAATCGATTTTCGGTTATCTTTTAATATGTATTCACCACAAATGTAACAAAACACATCGGGATCATTAGCACAACATCTCAGCTTACTAGCCATTATAAAATAATAAAATAAATTTTATCAATTTAATTGTAAGATTGACCGTTTTCAACCAAGATCGGAAAAAATCTAAAGGAGGGTAGTATGTAAACTAGAGCTGATAGATGAAAATAATTAATAACAAAATACTGTATACTACCTTCCTTATCTATCTTAGGTACAAACAGAGCTGCACCAAAAAAAAAAAATTTTTTTGTAGGCCTGTGTAATCATTTATCACTTGAATAAACAATTCTGCGAAAACAATGCATCATTTTAAAATAATTAATGTTTTTTAACATTCATAAAAAAGGTCATTTTGCGGTTTTCTAGTTAGTTACGTGATTAATCGAAAATATTTAAATAAAGTTAAGTAGATTATGGTTTTCTGTGCACTGGAAACATTTAAGAAGAACGTAGCACAAAGTTATTTTGCTGTAATCTATCAAATTAATCTAAAAACATTGTTGGATTGTGTGGTGCTCCCCGGATTCAAAAATTGTTTCCTGGTTAGTTACGGAAAAACAAGTGTAAGTTAATGCTCTTTTACGTTTATAGTAACATGGATTGATAATTGTATATTAAGTTTTCGATATCTTATCACAAAACTGTCGATTCTATCAGATTTTTTGTAGAAAAGATGAAATTAAACTTTCGTTCTCATGTTAGTTACTTCCTGTTAGTAACTTTTGTAATTGGAAATCGTAAGGCAGAATCCACATCTTAAACAATAATTCAGTGCTTTTATTTATGTAATTGTTATCTTGAACAAAATATGTTTATATTACGCATGGATCGAAGATATTACGTAAAAAACAAAAGTCAATTTATGGGACACATCAAAATCAGAATTCAGAATTTTTTTGAAAATTGCACTTAAATCTAAATTTTATACAGGGTTATTGGAAATTATAATAGCAAGCCGTTGGATGCACATTGCACATTCAGCTATGAGTTTCGTTATTTTACAAATTAATAGAAAAAACGTAGACTGAAGTTCGTAGGTTTGCAGGAGAGGCTTAGTAGATCTACGTAAAAAGGGTGTAGGTATGTTAAAATGTATAAACTCAAAATACATAATGTTATAATTCATAAAGTTAAAATACCGAAAATCAAAATAGGTACATAATGATCAAAATACATAAAATTGAAATAAATAAAATTTGTTTTAAATAATTTACGAAATACATAATGACAAAACGTATAAATTTAAAATACATTAATTCAAATAACACATATTTAAAACAAATAAAGATTTAAATGAATAATTGACTTTACTTATAAAAAACCCTACGAACGAAGCAAACTATCACAGCAAAAAAACCTGTGTTCAAAATGTTAACATTTATTACACATAATATGTTCAATATATCTACGTAAAAATTCCCATAATATATAAAATACACGTTGCCCTAATCAAGTACAAAAAATGTTAACATTTATTACACATAATATGTTCAATATATCTACGTAAAAATTCCCATAATATATAAAATACACGTTGCCCTAATCAAGTACAAAAAAATGTTAACATTTATTACACATAATATTATTATGTTCAATATAATATCTACGTAAAAATTCCCATCATCACTACATAGTATAAAACAAAGTCGCTTTTTCTGTCCCTATTTCCCTTTGACCGCTTAAATCTTCAAAACTACGCAACGGATTTTGATGCGGTTTTTTTTAATAGATAGAGTGATTCAAGAGGAAGGTTTATTTGTATAATATATGCATAATATAGCCGTGCGAAGCCGGAGCGGGTCGCTAGTAATATATAAAATACACGTTGCCCTAATCAAGTAAAAAAATAGGTAGAATTCGGTTCCAGCACTCGCCGGCCGCTGCCGCGGCACCGGTCGTTTCGCTCGCTCGGCTCGTGCGGTATGGGCGCAGTTCTAACCTATTTTTTTCGAGGAGAAATGCTCCATGTGCACACCACTCCGAGGGGAGCAGATGCGTGGGGCTCCCTCTAGCCTAAGGTGGTGGTAGGCCAGAGGTTTACCCACTAAAACCTCTCGGTGTCCTCTCTCCGCCGTGAGTGCCGGGGACGCAGGAGCGCTTACACATGTCATCTGCTGCCCCACGGCGGTGGCTGGTCTCGTCAGACCTCGTCTCTAAAACCCGTAACGGGGGAAAAAGTCCCTCTCGAGAGGCGGCGTAGAATACGCCACCGCCATCTCGGGCCTGTGATCTGGAGACGACCCCGCCGAGTCCGCCTCCACAGGCCACTTTAGGGTGGCAGGTGGTCGTTGCGGATCACCCGCCTCCTATTGCGCCTTGCGCGCGTTCTGTGACAGAGAATCCCTACCCAGAACAGACATGGATAGGTGAGGTTCGGTTTGAACTGCGACCACATTGCACCAGCAGCCGAGCGAGCGCAGCGAGCTGTGGTGCGACAGCGGCCGGCGAGTTTTGGAACCGAATTCTACCTATTTTACTTGGCGAGGGCGTAATTAATAAAAAAAACCGCAGGTGAATTAATTGTAGTAAAATTAACTGTTAGAACTGCTAGTACCGAATTCTACCTACCTATTTAACTTGGTTAGGGTATTTTTTTGGAAAAAAAAATGACTGGTACTTACCTACTTAATAACTATTGTATTTTGAGTTTATACATTTTAACATACACCCACGTAAAAAGACGTACGTTTTTTTTGGCGGGAACGAGCCAACAACATGTCGTGCTGCAGTTTTATTTACACGAAACTTAGTTGTAAATCAAGTTAAATTGTATAATTCTGGTGGAAATTTATCTAATTTAGTTCTGTGAAAGTGCACAAGTGTAGTGAAAGTAAAAATCAGTGTCAAACATGGACTTTTCTCGTTGCCTCCAAAATCTCCTACAAGGTTATACTAAAGTAGCCACCGCTTTACTATGACCCCTGACTTGACAAAATGTGACTTGACGACTTGACCATCTTGAAACACTTTGAGCCCGATTTCTGTAAATCGGGCCATAACTTGATGCAAAATATTACTTGATACTGGCTATATGCACAAACCGTGCGAAGCCACAACTGGAAAAAAAAAAAAAAAAAAAAAAGACGTACAGTTGGCAACACTTTGTCATTGACATTATTGACAAGCAAATTGACATATTGAATTTGAATGATTAGGCCAATTTGATTTGTTTTGCGTGTAGGTAGTTTTTAGTGCATATTAGATAAACTAAATTCTGTAAAACAGTCTGTAAAATTAAAAAATAGATTATCCTGTGAGTATTAAAATGGCTGGTTATTTTGAGGAAATGGGATGGCGGGAGCTGCAAGATGGTGAACAGCCAAACCACCTTCTTCATATGGCGAGATTTCTCATGGATTTTGGACTATACGACGCTAATAATGGAGAATGGTCGAGTTTACCACCACCAGCATCAAAAGATGTAGTTAATAATCTGCCTGAGATAACCATTGATGCAGAAAACAAGAGTTGTCCAATATGTTTGAAGACATTCCACATAGGAAACAAAGCTAAGGAGATGCCGTGCCATCATCAGTACCATACCTCTTGCATATTGACTTGGTTGGACAGGACCAACTCGTGTCCATCCTGTAGATATGAGCTGCCAACAGATGATGAAGCTTACGAAGCATTCAAGAAAGAAAAGAAAAGAGCTGAACAGAGAAAGGAGGATATCGACACACTCCATAACTCTATGTTTAGTTGATAGAATATAAACATTATACAAACTATGTATGTAGCTTTAACATTAAATATTCTTACTATGTAGAGTATACTTGTTGTTGCTCTGCATCAGGAGCGATTAAGGGTTGGGTTGTTTGATAAGTTTTACTTTTGTTTTTCTATTTTATTGTTGACTAGCTTATGCCCGCGACTTCGTACGCGTAGAAGTCGGAAATGGACCAAGGAATTGCATTGTTCCATATAAACTTTGCTCCCCTTTTTCACCCCCTTAGGGGTAGAATTTCGGAAAATCCTTTCTTATCGGATGCCTATGTACAAAGAATATACCTTCCAAGTTTCAGGTCTCTACGATCAGCGGCTTAGGCTGTGCGTTGATCCGACAGTCAGTCATTCAAGACAAATAATTTTATATGTATAGATTATACCTGAGTAGTTTTAAATAAATATAAAGGAATTTGTACATTTTGTATGATCCACAGCTTTTCTTTTTTAGATGTATTAGCCATACTTATCATAAAATAATTATTCCTTTGACTATATTGTGTCATTATTCAGCATGCAAGAAAATATATTGGTAATACTCGTAAAAATCTGTGAAATGAAGAAAGCCCTATTCTCTTACAATTGATGTAATATGTGTGTAT
The DNA here is from genome assembly GCA_907269075.1 of Idaea aversata. NCBI lineage: Eukaryota > Metazoa > Arthropoda > Insecta > Lepidoptera > Geometridae > Idaea > Idaea aversata. The sequence goes on from OU026100.1 coordinate 8,388,651, forward strand.
GAGAAGATGTAAATTTTTGTGGTCATACTGAGACTGAGAAATTAGTATGATCACAAGAAAACTCTGGAATATTTTATGTTTGTTTTTTTTCTATTATGACTTGGTAGGCCTTAATATTGGAGGAAATCAGCACATCTACCTACCTTCAGACTACTTCGATTGTTTCTACCTCCATGTCGGACTAATGTAGGGTTTTAGATCCACCTCACTATTGTAGCGTTCTACACCTCTCTGCCATATTGTAGGTAAAACTCTTAAAAAGTCTGGAGGCAGAAGGTGGTAGATTTATCTGGTGATCGATATCTTTAATTTATTCCACTGCACCATGTTTTAGGGGCAGGACCTAGTTTATTATTTATTTTAAATACCTTATTGCCTCCAAAAAAAATCAGCCAGTAAGTATTAAATAGTAAATTTACAAGAAAATATTTTAGTGTTTTATTTAAAACGGCGAAAAGAAATAGAAAACGCTTTCTAAAAATTGAATCCACGTCCTCCGTTTAGTGCAGTGCTGATAGGTATTCCCGTTGTCCCCATAATGGGGACAACTTGAAGTCATATTTTTGTGCCCCTTGTTCCCATTAAAGGTTTAATGTTAATGGGAACAGCAGAACTCGATAAAAATAATTAAAATTTATTCCTGTTGTCATTGACGTTTTTCGGGTATGGGGGATAGTTTAGTTTTACGGGCTGTTTCAACGGGAAGTTATGAACTGTCCTTCCCATTGGAACACGGAACTAGTGCGGGGTGGGTAACATGGAATATATGTTTACAACGGGCTATAGGTGACAACATAATGTCATGTTTACAAGCTTTGTATTGTTTGTAAGTAGGTATTAGGTTAACGGGTTATATGTGGCTTGTTGCAACGAACCACGAAAAGTTTTCCCTACGTCTTTGATAAATAATAAATAAATATAGCCCCAAGCTACTAAGTAACTAGACTTGTGTTATGGGTGCTAGACAACGGATAAACTACTTATTTATTTTTCTTATCTAAATTTGTACCTCGTTATAAATACATAGAAACAACCAGACTACAGACAAATATCTACGCATAAATAGGTACTTGTCTGAGGTGGGAATCGAACCCGCAATCCAGTCCGGCACGGTGAACATTGTACCAACTGTGTCGTCGAAGCCATCACCACTTTTCATTCTTATAAAGTAGCCATTGGTTTAAAAGTACTAGGCAATCAGAATTTAGTAGAAGGTATAAATCATACTTATCTCTCTCTTTCTTCAATTTTTTTCCTGACAAAGTAGGTAAGGTCAACCGGGGTAATTGCGTCATATTTCTCCATCACCTAAGTTATCGCCATATTATGAGCGATTCCCTTAAATTATCCTCTTTTTGAAACTCTAGTTCAATATTATTGATATTTTTGTACAAAGTACTCAGGGTGAGTTCTTCGCTGGAGTTTTAAAAATTAGTAAAATTGATTGTTTTATTTACCTATATTGAATTTTTAGTTATTTTTTTTCGGTTGGGGCAAATGCGTCTTTCCTAAATAAGTAGTACATAAAGTGTAAGCTTTTCGTAAGGAAAATAAGATAGTGTTTTTCGGGCCAAATTTCTGTGCAATAGAGTGAAAGTTAAACTAGACAAAAATAATAATTGACGCATCCAGAAACAATTTAGGAAAAATGGGGGAAATGCGCCTATTTTGATAGACGCATTAGCCCCATACCTATGCAAATACTAAATGCAGATGTTGTCAACTTTTTAAGTGAGTGCCTCGCCCTTACTATTTATATTTATTTTATTTATTTATTTATTTGGTACACCAACAGTAAAACACACTAATACTAAGAATAAAGAAAAACATTACCGAAATAAAAATAAAGTGTGTTTACCAATAATAGGTATACACAACTTTGCCTTAACAGATTCTAGTTTCTGGTTATGATAACAAATTTTTAAGGCTTACATACCCTAGGGACAAAATTAAATTAAATTAAAGTAAGTAGAAGACTAGGAGTAACCAAAGCTTTTCAGTACTTTGCTTCTGTAACCAGCCATTGAGTCATTGAAGATGTCAATGTCGGAATTTCTAGCTATCTCGTTGTATTTTGAGCAAGCTCTTGTGACAAAATGATGACGCCCAATGTTGGTTCTGGACCGAGGCAGGGAAAAAGTGCTTGTTATTGGGTAACGGGGGATCTTGGTAGGAACAGCTATGCGAATTTTACCTAACAGGTGTGAACATTTTATTTTACCCCGAAGAATTTTATACAGGAAGAGTAAGTCCAGCAGGGATCGACGATTTCTGAGACTTATCATTTTAAAGAATTTCAGCCTTTCATTGTATGGACACCTATGCGAAATTCCGCCGGAAAAGAACGCCAAATGGCGGGTGAAAGCCCGCTGAATACCTTCTATCCGCTGAGAATGAACGTGATAAACCGGATTCCAAGCCATACTAGCGAACTCGAGCTGACTGCGGACCAGACTGTTGTAGAGGGTCATTTTTGAATGTAGTAGTTTAAAGCCCTTGGTACTTTTCTTTATGAAACCCAACATTCTTGCAGCCTTTTTTATAGTATTATCAATGTGAGTCACCAACCTTAGCCTGTCGTCCAAGGTGACACCCAGGTCCCGAATCTCACTAACCTTCCTTAACGCAGTATCGCACAGCTTGTAACTGGTGTCCAAGTAATGGTGTTTTCTAGTGAATGTAATCTGATAGCACTTGTCTAAATTTAGCGACATACCATTTCTGGAGCACCAGGTTGCGAGACCATCAAGATCATTCTGCAGATGCACGACGTCTTCTGCAGTGTCTATAGATTTGTATAGTTTTAGGTCGTCTGCAAATAGGGACACTTCACTGTGCATAATACTCGTAACAATGTCATTAATGAATATCAGAAATAGAATGGGACCGAGATGGGACCCCTGCGGTACACCGGAAACAGCAAAGTAGGTGTTTGACTCATAACCCTGGAGTACGACAGCTTGTGGCCTGCTCGCCAAGTAAGATCTGAACCAGTCTAGCAGGGGGTACCCTATGTTTAGCTGACCCAATTTTAGTAACAGGACACTATGGTCGACCTTGTCGAAGGCACTCCTGAAGTCCGTGTACACCACGTCCACCTGGCCACCCGAGTCAACCTTGCCAGAGACCGACGACAGAAAAGACACAAGGTTAGTTTCAACGGATCTGCCGCTCCTAAAGCCATATTGGTGATCAGAAAGACAGAAAGACGTTTATATGTAAGCTACCTATGTAAAAAATGGTGGTGCCACTGTCTATGCCCAAAGGATTTTGTCATGAACATGAATGACGAATGGACATGCGAATGAATGAACATTTTTAAATAAAATATCAAAATCTATTTTTTAAATATTATCTGATTACGCGATGAAATTAAATAGCAGGTAATTAATATATTTACTTGGCAACACTCGCATTCGTCTTAAGGATAGTGTTCATATTGTAGTAAAAATGGAGCAAAATGGACACCAGAAAAATAAGCTTTCCAACATAACTTGTGTATTTATAATTTTTTTATCATCCATTATAAAATGATAAGGGATTTGGGTGTGTTTGTTGGCTCTCCACATTCAAAACAATTAGATGACAAAATAAAATGAGTATTTTGCCATGGCCATACAAGTCTTTGTTGTATAAAGTTTTGAATTTCATATTTAGTTATGTATTTCCTAATTATTTTGTAATGTCCATATATTTTAATATTACCATGGCTGGCTATAATATTTTCTTTTTAAAATTTACAGGTGTAAAAAAGGTTGACGATTTCTGTTTTGGGGCAAATGCGTTAGCAGAGACGCTATATGTAATTATTTCTACAAATAATGTGTTTTTACTAAAAATAACTGCATGTGTAAGCAACCCATTGACTATTCATTACAGTCATAATTGATAAAAAATGGGTGCGTGTACTTATGTACGCGCGTGAGAAGTTATACTTCTTTGGCATTATTAAAAAAACTCGTCCGGCAAAAAACTCGTCCGACAAAAAACTCGTCCGACGAAAAGTTCGTCCGACAAAATACTCGTCCGACAAAAAACTCGTCCGACAAAATACTCGTCCGACAAAAAACTCGTCCGGCAAAAAACTCGTCCGGCAAAAAACTCGTCCGACAAAAAATTCGTCCGACAAAAAACTCGTCCGACTAAAAACTCGTCCGACAAAAAACTCGTCCGGCAAAAAACTCGTCCGACAAAAAACTCGTCCGACAAAAGACTCGTCCGACAAAAAACTCGTCCGACAAAAAACTCGTCCGACAAAAAACTCGTCCGACAAAAAACTCGTCCGGCAAAAAACTCGTCCGACAAAATACTCGTCCGACAAAATACTCGTCCGACAAAAAACTCGTCCGACAAAATACTCGTCCGACAAATATAAATAATTAATTACATTAAAATAATTATGTAGTAGTAGTACCTCTTTGTACTTCAGCTGTCATCTTGCGGTTTGCGGACAACTTCAACATGGTTTTATGACAGCTGTCATCTTGCGGTTTGCGGACAACTTCTCCCGTGAGAATTTTGTGTGACGCTTTTGTAAAATTTCACTCTCATCATTTTTTCATAACGCGCCTAAAGAAGTATAACTTTAAAAAAACAATCAACTGAAGAAAACATATGATTAACACATATTTACTGACTTCCCTCTCTCAGTGTCGACTTGTCCAAAACCATGCAAAAAACAAAATGGCTTTTTTTTAAATAAATGAACTACTACGCCATCTGTAGTAGCCACGAGTAAAATATTTAGTTTTAGACAGTAGAACTAGATGTCAGCAGTTTACATAGATTGAACAGTTTTTAAATTAATTCGAAAAGATGCATTTGCCCCATAGACGCAATTAGCCTGGTTGACCTTATGTGACGTCCATGGAAGAAGCTAGAATAGTATATCCAATTATCTCGAGCATGATTACACTTTAGATATCAGATAGGTCTCTGTGGGATACCTTCTACTGATTTCTGATGGCCTAGTACCTACTTACAATGAACCACAAAAAGTGTTCCCTACGTCGCGTCGCACGATTTAAGATGTTTGTTCTAGGCTGTAAGAACTCTGTAGGAGGTATACCTACCTACTGCGTCGTATAAGAGCAAGCCCGTACCTACACATCATCACCACTTTCCGTGACTGTGTACCTAAATTGTTTGATAGTAATTGGTCCATAAGTACTAGGCTATCAGAATTCAGTAGAAGGTATCCTACAAAAAAAACAATCCTATCAATCCAATTCTCCAAGTCATACTCAAAATATTTTTATACTACCTTCATTGCCAAATTGAAGAAAGAGACAGATAATGTATTGATATGAAAGAGACAGATAATGTATTGATATAAAAGAGACAGATAATGTATTGATATGAAAGAGACAGATATGTGATTTATACCTTCTGATTGCCTAGTACTTTTTACAGACCGATGACTATTCTTACACAGAACAAGAAAAATTGGTGTGGAATTCGTGGTCGGTTGCAACTCAAATAATGATTTTTTATTCACATCTTCTCAAATGAGATGTCGAAAACACTTTTCGTGGTTCGTTGCAACAAGCTAAATCTCATAATGAGTCGTAAATTAATAAACCGTTAATTTATTACTTACAAACAATACCTTCGTAGGTTGTAAACATATCATTATGTTGGCGCCTCACCTGTTGTAAACATAACTAGCTGTTGCCTGCGACTTCGTACGCGTAGTAGTTTTGTTTTATGTAAGTACTAAAACCTTCCCTTTGAATCACTATATCTGTATCGCATCAAAATCCATTACGTAGTTTTGAAGATATAAGCATACATAGGGACAGACGACGGGGAGCGACTTTGTTTTATACTATGTAGTGATACATTCAACGTTCCATAGTTAGTCCACCACTCGTTCCATGTTCCAATGGCAAGGACATTTTATAACTTTACGTAATCTCCCATAACGGGAAAGCGTCAATGGGGACAATAGAAATAAATAATTATTTTATTGAGTTCCACTGTCCCCATTAAGAGTAGGTAGCTACACCGTTAATGGGGGCAAAAGGCATAAATTTTATATATTTTATTGAAATCTGCTGTGCCCCTTTAAATGGGGACAGAGTCAACGGAGACAACGGGCATACACCTATGGTTTGCGGGGGTACTAAAATATTATTAAGATTCCTTTTTTCAAGTCTTCACAAGCTAACTAATAAAAAGTAAAAGAAAACTACATATTCAACCATGATAATAACATGTCAATTTAATAAAATTATACAAAACGTACACTTACAAACATTACACATCAAATTCACAAGTAAGAGATGATTCTTATTAGGCCGGGCCGAGTTCGGAGCGAAGCCCGTACGTGCTGCACGTTTATATTACACCGGGTTATCAGCCGAGGGGACAGGGCGGATCCGGGAGACGGATCATGCACGGTGTAATATAAATAGCTTCATACAAAATGTATGTAACGTTAAATAAACAGTAGGCTGATAAACTAACCAGGCTACCGAAACGAATAAAACTGAAAAGACAAGGAAGACAACACGTCAAAAGTCGCGGAAGTGAAAGAGCAGCAATAGTACATTGTTATCCTAGGTGTGAAAGTCACTCATTACAAGTCCCGAGACGGAGTTAATAGTTCGAGGGACTTAATGAGTCTTTCACCCGAGGTAAACACTGTGCTTTTCATTACGAATAATACATAAAATTCTTCCTAACAACGAGAGTGAATGAGAGACTCCATACTACCTGATCCTCTTACAAGGTTGGGACCAAAGAGGTTATATACATGTAGTGTTATTCTTTGGTGTTACTTAAAGCAAGGAGGTTAGGTTTTTAAAGTTCCTTATGCGTAATGTTACTGATACTGGCTACATGCACATTGCACAAGTCGTGCGAAGCCATAATTTGACGTGACAGCTGTCAGTGAAAGAGAAAAGCCCTAGGGCTGGAAATTTTATTTTCTATGTACATATAGATGTATATGACATGTCCATTAACAAATTCAAAATTTATTTAGAGCAGAAATTGTGCGGTAAGGCATATTACTATACTTCGTCGTACCTTAATGATAAGGACCCATGGACATAACTTTAATTGCTCGATTTCAAATATATCTTCAAAAATATTTGTTATCTTGACCTTTGTGAGCATGATCACAAAAAAGAAAAACCCCCATGAGTTTCTTGTGCCTTCTCATAGGTGGGCGCGTTCCGAAGGCACACATATCCTAGCATAATTTTTAAGACGATACTATGTGATCTTTGTACAAATTCATTAAGCAAAAGCATCCAAATGAATAAAAAGTTTTGACGTTGGTATAAGCCGCCACTCGCTACACCAACCGACGTGGGTTCGATCCACAGGTTACGTTGTTATAATGTTAAAATAGTGCTGCACAGGATTGTAAGCGTTACGGTGGACTTTTGACCGTGGATTGTACGGTGTAATATAAATTGCTTCATACAAAATATATGTTTCAAATTCACATACACGGCACGGCCTAATGAGAATCATCCCTAAATAGTAAGTTTAGAAAAGTCCTTCAATCTCGCCAGTTTTAGTATTAAGATCAATATCGTAGATACTAGGTCGGGTGGGAAGGCCGGGCATCTTGGAGATCTCTCCCACCATCGGAACAACGAACTGTGAGCCGACTGATACGAAGATACCGTTGATTTTCAATGTGAAGCCAGTCGGTGCGCCTTTAATGGCCGGGTCGCCGGTTAGCGAGTTAGATGTCTTCGCCATGCAGATTGGGAATTTATCGTAGCCCTGGAAAAACAACAACAATAAATAAATAAATTGCAGGACATTCCACACATCGCCATCTAGCCCCAAGCTAAAACTAGACTTTGTGTTATGGGTGCTAGACAACGGATATACTACTTATATACTTTTCTTTTGTAAATATATACTTACTAGCTGCACCCCACGGTTTCACCCGCGTTAGTCCCGATCCCGTGAAAATATATGACAAAAATTAAGTAGCTTTTGCGTTAATCCAGGTCTGAGGACTCCAGCTATCTACAAATAGCCCTATCGCTCGCATTTTCCGTTTGGCATAAAATGTTTTAGCCTAAAGTTTTTTCGCATAAATTAACACTCTGCTTATCATAATTCTGATAAACGCATAATGGTTTCTTTGTCATAATAACTTACTATAATTTTCTTTATCATAATTTTCTTAGTAAGTATAAGTACTTATAGATAGAAAATTTGATATAAGTATTCTATCAGTTATCAATTTCCTAGCGCTTAGATTACTGTGTAAATATATAGTATTTAACTTACCATTTGTGTATAAACCTTAATCTTCTGAAGTACATCGTCAGTGTATTCGATCTGTCCAGCGCCGTACATCTCCGAGGCGATCGTCTTGATCTTCTCTTCGATTGTCAAGTTGAGAGGGTACAAGTATCTGAATGGGGAATACCATAGAATATGATCAATTACAAAATATATAATTTACAGAATATATTATATATATATTTACAGCAAATACTTAAAACAGAATATATAATAGTACGGAAACCTCGTGCTCGAGTCCGACTCACACTTGACCGGTTTTTAAGATTTTGCCTTCTAAGCTCAGATGAAAAATGCTGTTTACCTGAATGTGGCAGGTTGGTCGCACGCCTCGATGACCGCGTCAGCTAGTTCCAACGCGCCGGCACCACCCTTGGCCCAGTGGTCGCATAGTACGGCACGGAACGCACCGTTCCCGAGTGCGTATTCTTTTACTAAGTTCAATTCGGCTGGGGTGTCGTTTCTGTAAGGTAAATATGATTTAACTAATAATCAAAGAATCTATGCACAAATATTCCAAACATGGCAGCGAGCATTTTTTTTTGTAAGGAGGTTGAAAAATAGTTTAGGCGAACTCTCTACCTCTATAAGACAATATTGCTTAGACAGTTAATATTTAATATGATAATATTTACAAAACAAGTCTAGTTACGTAGTTTGGGGCTAGATGTGTGAAATGTCCTGCAATATTTACTTCACTACATAGTATAAATTAAAGTCACTTTTCACAGTCTCTATTTCCCTTTGTACGCTTAGATCTTTAAACCTACGCAACGCACTTTGATGCGGTTTTTTTAATAGATAGAGTGATTCAAGAGGATGGTTTATATGTATAATACATGCATAATATAGCCGTGCGAAGCCGGGGCGGGTCGCTAGTTTATTTATATTTAATATAAATATTACAGGGCAATACACACAGCGCCATCTAACCCCAAGTTAAGCATTAGCCTAGGCATTATAAACAACTTATATTATGATAATATTATGTATATATTTATGTACAGTATTTGTTTCTCGTCAGAGTATTCCTGTATCACTACATATTATAAAACAAAGTCGCTTTCTCTATCCCTATATCTCTATGTATGCTTAAATCTTTAAAACTACGCAACGGATTTTGATGCGGTTTTTTTAATAGATAAAGTGGTTCAAGAGGAAGGTTTATATGTATAATACATGCATAATATAGCCGTGAAAAGCCGGGGCGGGTCGCTAGTAATATATATTTACAAAAAATATGAGTATTAAATTCGTTGTCTAGCTACCATAGTAGGCTTCTACTAATTTATTTAGGAAGTGCTTAAAAAGCAAACGTTTAACAGGTAGGTAAGTATAAAAACGTACCCATGCTTGTTGATGGCAACAACAACAGGCACTCCGAATTTGTTACCGTTACTGATGTGTTTGTTCAAATTGCATAGGCCCTTCTTTAACAATTCCAAGTTTTCCTGTAATTATATAAAATAAACATATAAATAACGCTTTATGTATACGCATACCAATAAACATATTATATTAAAAAATAAATCTTAATTCAAACATAGTCCAACAATACACAATAGGCAGCCTTACAGCAAAAAGCGGTGTCTTCCAGGGGAGTTTTGGAATGCAATGGATTTTACGAAAGATTAAGGAGAACGTACGTTAAGATGATTATCATATACAGGCTGTCCGGTAATGAATGGATAAGCGGGCTCATTAAAATAGAAATTAATTTGGAACTAAATGATGGCAATACCACATATTATACCTTTTCAGAATCTCAATGAAATAGGCAACTTTTTTTTATTTGGCAAAAGGGTGACCATACATTTATTTTACACCGGGAAAGGTTAAAGTTCAGGTTAAAAATTAAAAAATCATGAAGTTTCGAGTTATATCTTAGTTTAAAAAAAACTTTCAATGTGTCATATAAATTATTGTTTGCATTCGATAGCACATTTATCCTGGTATACTATCCAAAAAAACAGATTGTAATAATTACTTCATTTGCAGTTTTGGCATCAAAAAATATAGAGAAAAGAGTGTTTTTTTTTTTTTTTTTAAATGGCGGATATCTCTGAAACTGAGAGACTTTCATAGAACATAACTTTCGTTTTTAACCGGCACACTGTCCTCTATCCGTAGGTGCCTCCTTATCCATTAAGTACCGGACAGCCTGTATATTTAGGAGGAAATTTATTCCTTTTGGACAAACTAGTTTGACAGAAAGTTTGATCAACAGGAACGTACCGAAAATTGCCCGATAGTATAAATTCTACCTTAGTATAATAAACATTCATTGGTGGTATGCCAACCGGACTATGAACGACCTTCAAAATGAAAGTCGAGGTAACTAACATTAGGCCAACACCGCTCTCAGCATGTGCTTTAAGTCGTCAGATTACTGGCATGGTGACCTGCCCGTATTTACCTTTGTGTAGACTTCGTGAAGTGGTTGCCCGGGTGACACAGGCGGTCCACCTCCGTGCATCTTGAGAGCTCTCACTGTAGCGACGATCACAGCGCAGTGTGGCGTGTCCCCGCTAGCACGACACTTTATGTCAAAGAACTTCTCCATACCTGAAATTATTGCAATATTGGTCGAATAATAAATTAATAAATATTGCAGGACATTCCACACATCGCCATCTAACCCCAAGCCAAATAACTAGACTTGTGTTATGGGTGCTAGACAACGGATATACTACTTATATACTTTTCTTTTGTAAATATATACTTATAATATACTAGCTGCCCTCCGCGGTTTCACCCGCGTAACTCCCGATCCCTTGGGAATATCGGGATGTAAGCTATCCTATCTCTCAAGTTGGATCGAACTGCACATGGTGTGCGAATTTTATTATAATCGGTTAAGTGGTTTAGGAGTCCATTGAGGACAAACATTGTGACACGAGATTTATATATATTAGAAGAAGATAGAAACAACCAGACCACAAACAAATATCTAAGCATAAATATTTGTCTAAGGCGGGAATCGAACCCGCAACCCTGTGTTTAAATAATAATAATAAATAAATGAAATCTCTTTGTATAATGTTAAGTTTACAGTAACAAACTAAATCCAATATACTTCAACTATTTAAAACGGGTCGCGATCGCGTTATTATTACTAGGTTTTTAGGGTTCCGTACCCAAAAGGTAAAACGGGACCGTTTTACTAAGATCCCACTGTCCATCTGTTTGTATCTCATGAACCGTGATAGCTAGAGTTGAAATTCTCACAGATGATGTATTTCTGTTGCCGTAACAACAAACTAAAAACAGAATATAATGGTACGGAACCTTTCGTGCGAGAGTCCGACTCGCACTTGGCCGGTTTTATGTGCGATCGCGTATCTCTATATATCAAAATCAATGACACTTTTCGTTGTAATTTTATAACTCAAGAACGGGGTCAACTATCCAAACCAAATGTTTAAGCTTTGTTCGGACTATTTAGTAGATGGTTTATGTGAAGTTTGCACAAAATCGGTCGAGCGGTTCTTCATTTTTTTATATGGCAAAACAACGTTTGATAGGACAGCTATTTGGCCTAGTTACTTACCGATATCGGAACCGAAGCCAGCCTCAGTAGCTACATAGCCGTTCTCACTGGCTAGCTTAAGAGCGATCTTATCAGCTATGATGGAGGAGCATCCGTGGGCGATGTTCGCGAAGGGACCCGTGTGGACCAACACGGGCGTGCCTTCTAGAGACTGCATCAGGGTTGGCTCGAATGCGTCCTTTAGGAGCACTAGGAGAGCGCCAGTCATGCCCTGTTAACAGAGACAAGTGTTATAGCAAATCAGATTTGTCGACCTGTGGCACGGCAGGTGAAATTCCGCCTGCGATGCAAAAAGTTGCGGATTCGATTCCCGCCATCGAACAAGTATTTTGTACAGATTTATGTTACTGTAAGTATGTATTTTTTTAAAATTCTAATATGTTTCTGCAGAAAATATAGGTATTCTATCTGTTATCTGCTGGTCACCATAACAATATATAGTCTAGTTGCTTAACCTGATGGCGCATTTAGATTTCTGATAAACTGCTATCGGTAAAGATCTCACCTACAATTCCATCTCAGCACTTTTGAGAAAAACAAAACACATTCGTAACAATCAACAATTTTCAACAACGAAGGCGACCGGTGCCGGTCGTTGGCGGATGGACCCACCTTAATCCGAAATAGTTTAATAAAATAAAAGGTACGATGCAAACAACAAACGGGGGATTTAGATAAAAACTACGCTAATATTACTAGTACTAGGAACTTCGTTCGTGCGCGAGTCCAACTTGGCCCGTTTTTTCTTGTAATATCTTACCAAATCATCAGCCGTGACAGGATTTCCACTCTTATCCAATGCGACGACCATATTGGCCAATCTCTCCTTGATATCTTCAACGTCATTGCCAAGTGCAAGAATAGCCATTATCTCTGAAGCCACAGAGATATCGTACGCCGTCTCACGAGTGAAACCCTTCTCCGTCGGCGATTGTCCGATGGTGATCTTCCGGAGGTATCTGTCGTTTAAATCTACCACTGAAATAGGAATTAAAATTAAATAAATATTGTAGGATAATTTACACAGCGCCATCTAACCACCACCACCTACACAGTTGACGACAAAGTTGGTACAATGGTCACCATGTCGGACTGCCAACCACAGGGTTGCTGGTTCGATTCCCGCCTCAGACAAATATTTATGCTTAGATATTTGTCTGTGGTCTGGTTGTTACTATGTATTTTAAGTAAAAAAGAAAAGTATATAAGTAAGTAGTATATCAGATCAGTTGTCTAGCACCCATAATACAAGTCTAGTTACACTTTGCTTGGGGCTGGATGGCGATGTGTGGAATGTCCTGGATTTTTTTTTTATTTTTTTTAAACAATATAGGCTTGCATTTGACCTCATCTCACCTGATGGGAAGCGAAGATGAGGTCGAAGATGTAGCATGCTCGCCTAGAAGGTACCTATTCACTCTAGACTTGAAGACTCCAACCCAACCCATTTAACCCCAAGCTTAGCAATTAGCCTGTGTAATTGTAGTCAGACAACGGATAGAATACTTATATATAATTGTAAATATACAGGGTATCCCGTAATGAATGGATAAGCGTAGGTACCTACGGAAAGAGGACACTGTGCCGGTTCAGAAAAATAAAAGTCATGCTCTATGAAAGTCTCTCGGTTTCCGAGATATCCGCCATTTTCATAATTTAAAAAACGATCACTTCCTTCTCTATCCTTTTTGGTGCCAAGACTGCAAATGAAGGAATTAATCTAATCTGTTTTTTTGGATAGTATTCCAGGATAAATGTGCTATCGAATGCAAACTATTATTTGATGACACAAATAAAGTTATTTTAAACAACGATTTAATTCAAACTTCATATTTTTTAATTTCTAGCTGAACTTTAACCTTTCGCAATGATTAACCTAAATTAAAAAAAAAATACCTATTTCATTGGGATTCTGAAATGGTATAATACACGGTATTGCCAGCATTTAATACAAAATTAATTCCTATTAAAATGTAAATTATATTGAACAGTAACATACCTCTGTTCCACATAATCTTGTTAGTGTCAATATTCAACCGTGCGAACTTGGTCTTCTCTTCGTCAGTCAAGGAGTCAGGATCTGTTTTGTTGATGCCCAGTCGCTTCACTCTTCTAAGCTGAAATATCACAAAGGCTTAAATTAGACACGCACAAATAAAATAAAAACATTAAAATAAAACTTAAATCGGATATCGCGATAAATTGTAGCTGTTTCATACTACTGGGTAGGTATTGTTGCCCAGTTTAAAAAAAAAGGCATCTAAATAAATCGTTCATATGGTATTAATTATCTGCAGACTGGTTATGACCATAAGAGCTGTAAAGTTCTAGAAACGTCCGGTTTTAACAAAAAAAAAACAAATAAACGCGATTATTTGGGTTAAAATAGTTTCATTATGAGTTCAAGTTGCGAAAAAGAAAAGAAAATACTATATTAATTACCTATGTAATGTTATCAAATTGACCCCTACATTTAAATTATTTTGATAGATAACTTCAAAATAAATGTTTTGATTTCTTGGGTTTTAGCTATTATTAATTTCATAACAACACTCGTTAGTCGCACAAAATAATATCAGTAAGACATTTTTTTTCATATATTCACCTGAATAGGAGAGAATTTCCTAACGCCCTTGACTTTCGGCACCAATCTGTCGTAGAGAGGGCCATCCTTCTGCGTGAGCTCGTGGAAGATACGCGCGTCCATCTGCGCGGCGAGCAGGTTGTTGGCCGCTGTCACTGCGTGGATGTCGCCTGTCAGGTGTAAGTTGAACTCTTCCATTGGTATCACCTGGATAAACATAGGTAAATCTTTCTTATATACAAAAAGTAGCGTCCCGCTCCGACTTCGCACGGCTACATTATGCGTATTATACATATAAACCTTCCTCGTTAATCACTCTATCTATTAAAAAAACCACAACAAAATTTTAAAGATCTAAGAATATACATATTAAGGACAGACAGCGGAAGGTGACTTTGTTTTACACTATGTAATGATGAATCCCTGTTTTCCTTGGTCACGGCATCACGCGTGAAGGCCTGGACTTTTTCCGACCGATTTCGTTAAAAAAAATTTGTTGTATTTGATAGATCAGGAGAAGTTTCTTATGAAAGAAAAAATCAGAAAGTTGCGCAGAAAAATACGCGGTTGAAACTGAGGGGCGCAGCTGGTAAATAAATAAATTTAACACTTCGCCATCTAGCCCCAAGCCAAGTAACTAGACTTGTGTTATGGGTTCTAGACAACGGGTATACTACTTATATACTTTTCTTTTGTAAATATATACTTAATATACATACAGACCAAAAGCAAACATCTGTATGTACATAAATACTTGTTGGAGGCGGGAATCGAATCCGCAACCTTTTGCGTCGCACGACGCTGTCTGTCCGTGTTTATGCTATAACTAGCTGCGCCCCGCGGTTTCACCCGCGTAAGTCCCGACCCGTGGGAATATCGAGATAAAAAGTAGCCTATGTAACTATCTAGATACCGAGTTTCATCGCAATCGGTCCGGTAGTTTTTGCGTGAAGGAGTAACAAACATACATACACACGCACAAACTTTCACATTTATAATATTATTAGTAGGATAGATATACTATGTAATAGGGGAGGCTCCTGTACCACAGCTGAGGCACTAGTCTTTTAAACAAGGTTATAGGAACGTGTATTAGCATAAGTACATAGTTTAAGCAAATTTTTTTTGTGATGAGAGAGTAAATTATTTATTTGAATTGTCACAATGGTATGCAAAAATGATGAAAGTATAATTAGCTAAAACAGAGTTACTTATGGAATAACAAAGTTGGGCAGGTGTCTTTGGTGACCAGCTCTTTTACTATAGGATAGTGCTGGGATGGTACCTGTGAATATCCCCCGCCAGCAGCACCGCCCTTCACTCCGAAGGTGGGTCCCTGGCTCGGTTGTCGCATGCAGGCGAACGCGTTCCGTCCGCGGTGCGCGCCTAGTGCTTGTACTAGTCCCAGCAGGGTCGTACTCTTGCCTTCGCCCAGGGGTGTGGGTGTTATACTATGATAATACAAAATACATGCACATTTGAACTTAGTTGATAAAAATCTAGGTACAAAATCATGTAAAAGCTGAATCAGTTCATTTCCATCCAAAGGTTGCCTGGAAGAAATAGCTTTCAGCTATAAGACCATATTTGCAACTTTCTGCAGTTTGCAGCATACTTTCTAGCTATTAGGTACTTTACTTTGTGTATAATGTGTTCTGTTTCTTCCTGTGTTGTACAAATAAAGTTGTGTATCTATCTATATATCTAACATTTGGCAATCTGAGATACACCCGTAAGATCTAAACGCCTAACGTCTTCTTCTAGGCTCTGCCCCCAGGAAGTTCATTAAGAAGAGATAATTACACCAAAAATTAAATTTTCAGTAACTTTTGGAAGCCGTTCAATTAGAGAAATCGTTTGATCACAACGCACATCTACTCCCATTTTTGCCCTTTCTTTTCAGACAACTTTTTGAGGAGACTACCTACCCAGCAACGACGATGTACTTCCCGCCCCGGCCGTTCTTCAGGCGGTCGAGCACCGACAAGGATATCTTGGCCTTAGTTCGTCCATATTGAGACACTTCGTTGGGGAACAGCCCTATTTCGGACGCCAACTCGCTGATGTCCTTTGGTTTTTGTGATCGGGCGATTGCTATGTCGCTGAAAATTTTTAGAGTAAAGTTAAGAAAAAGATAATGTTATATTGTACCCTGTATGCTTCTTAGGCCAAAAAATAAAGATTATTCTTATTCTTTTTAACTAAGTACTTCATTCACATCCAATAATAAATAAATTGATTTTATAGTTTATAAAATACATAAATTTGTTTAATAGCAAATGGAGAGGAATAAAGTTTCAGCCACCTTACGCGTGTCATCATCATCATATCAGGCACAGGACATCCCAGTGGATGTCCTGTGCCTGATATGATGATGGAAGGAAGGAAGTATGGAAGTCTTTGCAGCTGTCTGCAAAGATTTCCAGAGCGGTCCCACGCTGCACTTACCGGTATGTGGTTTCCGTATGCGTGTAGCCCTACATAAGCCATTAGTAAATCTGTCCAAAACTAATCAGTATCAGTTACCTAGGTGGCGGTGATGCCAACGTGAGCCTGAGCGTCCTCATCGGCCAAGCCGGAGCGAGCACGCGTTCGAGCTGGCGGCACGCCCCCACCACGGTGTTCTTCATGAGCATAGCGACTGTCATGGGCCCGACGCCGCCCGGCACCGGCGTCACGTGCGAGGCCACGCCACACGCCTCCGTGTACGCCACGTCACCGACCAAACGCTGACCTGACTTCTTTGATGGATCTACGGAATGTAACATCAACACTCAACACAAATATACGGCTGAATAGTTTGACATAAAAACGTACGATATAATCTGCTTCAAATAACAGTCAAACAGACAGATATGGGGGACAATCTTATAACACCCCTTTACTTTTGTTATTTGTAAGTAAAATATAAGCCTATAGAGGGAAAAATTCATTTGATAGGCAATGAACTCATTGTCAGATTCTGTAAAGGCTGTGGTGGGGAGGCCACATCGAGATAATGCACAATTCTAGAGCCACAAAAGTATTAAGCAGAAAAATCCACGTGGCCAAGGAGAAATGGAGAGTCTGCATCGAGGAGGACCAGGCTGCTCTGAGAAAGAAGATCAATTGGAGACTAACTGCCCTAAACCAGATCGCTGGAGGCAGATTGTGGAAGAGACCGGCAATTCCCGTAATTAACATACTTTACATTACTTTGCAATATCATTCCGATTGTATTTCGTTTTTACAAAAGATACCCTCAAAGTCAGTTTTTTTACAAAAAGCTAACTTTGAGGGTATTTTGAGCTACTTTGAGGGTATTATTTGTAATCGAAATGCAATAGAAATGATATTAAAAATGTTATTTACAAGAATTGGCCTTCCCACACAGTCGTAGCGCCATAGGAAGTAAGTATAAGAAGTGAAGGGAAAACTCAGGTCTATTTCTTATCATTCTACATACATACTCGTTAGTTTGATTCTAATAGAATCACTCAGTTAGTTATTTTGTATTCAAATACTCAGATATTTTAAAAAAGCCGTCGGAGTACATTTTAAACTAAGGGCGTTGATTTACCGTTAACTATTTACTATGTGTTTAATATTGTTAGTTTTCACAATTTAACTTTTCCAACTATCCATTTTAACTCTGAAGGTATTTCGTTCATTTCTAATGGTCGCGCACTGATCAATGAATGTCAGTACAAACTCGGGTTGTTGACGAAAACTGTTTTATCAATATTTTGTGAATTTATGCACTGTTCCGTCTTTTGTCCAGCGACGTTCGAATTATGTATTGTTGTGGAAACTTTGTCCGATTTACGGACGGTATTAGTATTTGTCTATTATGTACCTACTGAAACACGCTACGGTAAATTTTATATTTTATATGATGATCATATCCGGGCAGGCATTTTGTTTTTAACCCCCGACGCAAAAACGATGGGGTGTTGATAAGTTTGACGTGTCTTTGTGTGTCTTTTTGTGGCATCGTAGCTCCCAAACGGCTGAACCTATTTTGATTTCGTTTTTTTGTTTAAAAGGTGAATTAGTCGGGACTAGTTTAGCTATGTTTGATCGGTTAAGCAATCTGAAAGTTATGGGGATAAAAATCGGGTTATTTAATTCCAAATTTTAGATACTTTTTTTTCTGTTTTGTCCGTGTGCTTCTCTAATAAACATTATCCTATTTGTCAACGTTTTTATTAGGTGTAAAACGTTATGTTTAAACTAAACAGCATAATATTAATTCCCATTCTAACGCAATAAAGTTTATAACCGAAAGGTGGAGAAGCATCCGTTACAAATTAGAGATATTTATGACGTAGTTATGTTATGTTATGACATAGTTATGATGTTACATTCGTCATCCCGTTTTTGCAAGTGACCGTCTACAATACTAACCAAACGCAAATTTAAAAAAAGAAATCCTTAAAGTCACGACGGTAAATTTTTGTTTGACTTGATTATGTAGAAGTGATTTGTGGTAGAAATACTAACCTGGAATGGCATTGATCCCGCAGTCGATGACAACAGCGCCAGGCTTGATCCATGATCCTCTCACCAGCTCCGGTTTGCCGATAGCCACCACTAGGATATCAGCTGTTTTTGTCTATAAACACACATTATTTATTATAATTCTATCAGCACCCGGTATGCATCAAAATAGTCTTCTTCTAGTCTTTTTGCGTGCTCTCATAGGCATTATTACCCTGAAACTTTCATATTAAACTAGCTACGCCGCGTGCGATTACACCCGCGTTCGTTTTTTTTTATATTTCTTTTATATAATTTTTGTCCTGATATTAACGAACACAAAAACAAGCGAATGTTTAAATTTGGTGCTGTCGATCGAAAGTTATGTGCGAACATACATTTCGGCGGTTCATTTTTCTCTATATATATAAAATTCTCGTGTCACGGGGTTCGAACTTGAACTCTTCCGAAACGGCTTGACCGATTCTCATGAAATTTTGTGAGCATATTCAGTAGGTCTGAGCGATTCTCAGACCTACTGAATTTTTTTTTGTAAATAGCAAAACAACGTTTGCCGGGACAGCTAGTATTTATATAGAATTCTTGGGTAGTCGAGTACTTTTAAACTTAATCAATGTGGTGGAGTGCTTTTGATGAAAACTAACTAATTTAGTAGTTTGAACCTTTGCCCAAAGGACAAAAGCAAAATTGTAGCAGTGCTTATTTACTTACAATTTCACTCAAATTCTTCGTCTTAGAATGGCAGACGGTAACCGTAGCATGTTCCCACTTCAGCAACTCGGAGACAGGCGTGCCTACGATCCTACTCCGGCCTAACACGACCACGTTCTTCCCAGCTATAGACACACCTGTCCTCTTGATCAGTTCCACACAGCCGGCCGGCGTGCAAGGTATGAAGCCCGTGAAGTCGCCGACGGCTACGCGGCCTTCGTTTACTGTGTTTAGCCTGGTAATAAAGGTGAAAATAAAAAAAAATATTACGTTTATATAAAAATTGTAAGTTCAGGACGGATCAGGCTATTTGGCAACCTTGGTAGCTCTCCTCGATAAATAGACTATCCAACGCAAAAATAATTTATCAATTTAAACCAGTAGTTATTGAGATTAGAGCGTTCAAACAAACAACGGAAGCCCTCAAACATGAATAATTTTCCCCGTTTTTTTTACATTTCCCACTGATTCTATTATTAGTCGCAGCGTGATGTTTCATAGCCTAAAGCCTTTCTCGATAAATTGACTATCCAACACAAAAACAATTTTTCAATTCGAACCAGTAGTTCCTAAGATTAGCGCGTTCAAACAAACAAACAAACAAACTCTTCAGTTTTATAATATTAGTATGAGATATTATATTACCAACGTTTCAACCACCGGCCACAAAAATTGGAATTTTTTTTTTTCAAATACTGTATTGTACATTTTACGAAGCATTGTAGAGTTTACGACAAAAATTCACGTCCAGATAATTGTAATTGAAAAACAGCGTAGGTATACTTAGTCGTAAAATATTCCACTGGCGATGTTATGTGTTATGGATGGTTAAACTCTTGAATCGATCCGCTCAACTCAAGTAATATTAGGTACTAGTGATCTATATGCGGCTGTATCATCAAGAAGTGTTAAGTTAGTGAGTTTCTTTAGACATCGCTGTGTTAAAAAAAAGGGTGCGTGTATACTTATGTACCTACGCACGTGAGAAGTTATACGTCCGTCTGTCCGTCCGTCCGTCCATCTAAAAATTTCACTCTCGCAGCTTCAACCTGTTTTACTTTGGGGTAACGCAGCTGAAACATGTGACTATTGCGTTACAGATGCGCGCGCATCTTAAATTTTCACTTTGATCATTTTTCCATAACGCGCCTAAAGAAGCATAACTTCGCTTCTTTAGGCGCGTTAAACGTAAAAAACCCGTTACTATTATCTAACGTACCAGTATGGTTTACTGAAGTTAAACTTACCCATCAACATCCTTGTCAGGGGAGACGGCATCTGTAACCTTGTGAGCGTCGATGGGGTGCTCCGAATCCAGCGGCATCTGCACTATGATGCCGTGAACGTATGGGTCCTCATTTAGATCCGTCACTCTGGCTAGCAGCTGAATAAAAACGATACAATCAAATATTTGTACTATTCATATTAGAGACTAGCTGCGCCCCGCGGTTTCACCCGCGTAAGTCCCGATTCCGTGGGAATATCGGGATAAAAAGTAGCCTATGTATTAATCCAGGCCTCCAGCTATGTAATACAGAATTTCATTGCAATCGGTTCAGTAGTTTCAGCGTAATGGATTAACAAACAAACACACAAACTTTCACATTTATAATATTAGAAGGATAACTCCCGATCCCGTGGGAATATCGGGATAAAAAGTAGCCTTATGTCACTCCCAATGAATCAATGTATCATCATACCAAGTTTCATTAGAATTCTTAAATACTTTTTTGTAAATACATATTATACATATAGAAATACCCAAGCCAGAAATAAATAGTATACATAAATATTTGTTTGAGGCGGGAATCGAACCCGCAATCTTCTTCAGGTAAGGTGTCCGCCCACCGCGCCATCCCACGAAATAAGCCTTGTATTTTATAGTAATTTTTAGGGTTTCGCACCCAAAAGGTAAAAACGGGACCCTAATACGAAGATTTCATTGTTCGTCTGTCTGTCCCAGCCTGCCTAGCATGAAGACCAAAACACGATACGATAAAGCTATATCACGCGATATAACTACATCAACTCTCAAAATATGATAGATAAAGCCGCCATGTTGAATTTTTATTATAAATTGCGATAAAAATTATGATAAAAATTCAACATGGCGGCTTTATCTATCATATTTTGAGAGTTGATGTAGTTATATCGCTTTATCGTATCGTGTTTTGGCCTTCATGCTAGGCTAGCAGGCTGTATCACATGAACCGTGATAGCTAGAGAGATGAAATTTTCACAGATTATGTATTTCTGTTACCGCTAAGTATAACAAATCTATACTAATATTATAAAGCTGAAGAGTTTGTTTGTTTGTTTGAACGCGTTAATCTCAGGAACTGCTGGTTCGAATTGAAAAATTCTTATTGTGTTGGATAGTCCATTTATTGAGGAAGGCTATTGGCTACTTTTTATCCCGATATTCCCACGGGATCGGGAGTTACGCGGGTGAAACCGCGGAGCGCAGCTAGTACAAAAATAAATTAAGTGGAGCTCCCATACAACTTGGTACGGAACCTTTAGTGCGCGTGTTCAACTCGCACTTGGCTGTTTTTTTACAGTGTTACATCATACTGTTACATGTTGTGATCATTATTATATATCTTGAGGACGTAAACAATATTTATGAACATATAGTGTTATCGAAGAAAGGTCGAGGTCCCGATTAAACGCAACAACTATTAGCTTCTTCATTTAGTTTGGGAAATATTTTTATATGGTATATTTTTAATAATTTTTATTAGTTTTTACTTTTTATACGCGCCATATCAATCATATCTGAGAATTAGGTATCAATATCATCTCGTTATTTGTCGAGAATTTTTAAAATTGAGAGTTTCAGGGACGGGTCGCTCGGGAATCGAGTCGTTCTGGTACTTACCCAAAACATCAACAAAATTAGAATAGCGAGTCAAGGTTCAAATATATCGCGCCCTTTTTACAGTATTTATCTTCGCTAAGGAATATAACCATAAGCAATCGAATTTAATCTGAATAACTTTAGAAAGCTTTATGCAAAACTAAACGACGAATCACTCAACGAGTCTAGTAAGGATAACAAAACAATTACCTAAATCGCTTGTAATGATTCAGTATAATCATCATATCAGCCGCAGGACGTCCACTGCTGAACATAAGCCAAAGACTTCCAGAGCAATCGGTCGCATGCTCTCTGCGTAAAACGACTTCCCGCGACCTTAGTTAAGTCGTTCGTCTATCTATACGGAGGCCGTTCCGCAGTGCGCTTTCCGGTACGTGGTCTCCAATCTAGGACTTTTCGGCCCCATTCAGTATAATACCCCTCGGCAAACGGATATTCAGCAATAATGCGGATATCAGCAGTGACGGATTAACCCTTATTAAAATTAAGCAATTGCCTAGTGCAGCACGTCTGAGGGGGCACCAGAAGAAGCACAAAAAATAGTTTACATCAAACTCACGCACAATTGTATAAAATAATACATGATGATAAGATTGAATCAGCTTTCCCTAATGTGGAAACAGCCCTGCGTAGGTATATTTTATCGCTTATGGCGCATTTCAACAAGTAAGTAAATAAATTATGCTTTGGTTTTCATTGTTGTCGCACCTACTCCACTTCTAAAGTACGTTACATCTCATCATCTTATTTTACAAAAAAACTAATGTTTTTAGGCGGTAAATCGGTAAACCCCGATAGGGGGGCCCACAGGCATGGATTGCTTAGGGCATCAAGTAGTCTTAATCCGTCACTGCTGGTATCAAATGGCAAAATCTTCAGCCGAATTTTGCCATCAATTCAAGTCTGATCGCTAAATTCGGCAGGAAGTTCAAAAACTAAGCCTTAGTATTTTACTCACCTCGGATTCAGTAATATCCCTCGGCAGACGAATATGTTCAGCAATAATGCCGATATCCTCGGCTGCCTTCAGCTTCATCCTGATGTAGACGTTGGAGTCCTCTCGTCCGCCCACTTGCACGATGGCCAACTTCGGTTGGAAGCTAGATAATCGAGCCTTCCCAGCTGACACTTGTTGACGGACCTCATTGTGGATTGATCTGTAAGATATAGCATATTGAAGGGTAATATTCCTAACTAGCAGCACTCCGCAGTTTCACCCGCACAACTCCCGATTTTTATCCAAATATTCCCACGGATATCTGGATAAAAAAGTAACCTATGTTACTCCCAATGAATCAACGTATCATCAAAATCAGTACTGTAGTTTCGGAGTCTATTCGTTACAAACAAAAAAACAAAGAATCTTCCCTCTATAAAATATTAGTATAGAATATATAGCTTTGTACTTATTATAAACATAAAGAAAATTATACCAATTAAGAACTTTATCCTTTTTTGAAGTCTGTTAATAATTTAATGTTAATTGGGAAGTAGTTGTATGTGCCAACAGTTCCTACTTATTCCTGGATTACGGTGAAGATAGGGACACCGAGGGGTTTTAGTGGGTAAACGTCTGGCCGCCCACCATCTCAGGCCAGCAGGGAGCCCCACACATCCCCGCCGCTTCCCCTGAAGCGGTGGGACGGTGATGCATAAGGCGCATTTCTCCTCGTTAAAAAAAGGTGGTTAGCGTATTTTAGCAGTTACTACCATTTCATAACTGCTAAAATACGCTAACCAACTTTTTTTTTACGAGGAGAAATGCCATACCTTACTATTTAACAAAAAAAAGGCAAAAAAATAGAAACAAGAGAACACAGTTAGGTAAAGCAAATCTTCGAACAATTGCAAAGACTTACCATCTCAGGTAAGTAATCAATTCTACGAAAAATTACAATTTTTACCTGAATCCTTAACAAATACAACAAGTGAAATAACTTTGTAGAATGAAATAACTCACTAGCTTAGCGATAGACAAACTCGAGACGCCTAGACAAGGGATCGCAGATTCAAATCCCGCTAGGAAGAATATTTGGGAGGTCACTCTTTGAACCTATTTGGAACTTAGAAATTAGTAAAACACATTCAAAATGTTAAGAAACAAACCGTGAAACTTCCAACCCCGAAATAGGTTCAGCTACCATTTTAACGAATTTTATGTTACCGTAGTTGCCACACCGTGATTCCAGCAAAGACTAACATCTTCGCGATACTCGTATACCCAGCGAGACTGACCCAACTAGATAACCCCAGTAACAAACAACAGCAAAATGACGAAATAAAACGTAAATTCTTACTGAAAGTTATGATCAAAGAATTCATAGTTCAGAAGATATAACTGAGGTAACGCAGATGATTTTAAGATACCCTAAAATCTAGGACACCTACCCTCGACTTTATTCAACAACTAGCAGCGCTCCGCGGTTTCACCTTAACTCCCGATCTCTTGGGAATATTGAGTTAAAATTGAAAATAAAAAGTACCTAGCCTATGTTATTCCCATTGAATCAATGTATTAATATACCAAGTTTCATCAAAATCGGTCCAGTAGTTTCGGAGCCTATTCGTTACAAACAAAAAAAATCTTCCCTCTTTATAATATTACAAACAAACAAACATACAAACAAAGTTTTCCTCTTTATAATATTAGTGTAGATGATAGGTACCTAAATAGATATCGATCATCATCATCATTGCATATGGCATTCATCCTGCGTGGATTAAACCTAAGTGTAGACAATATGTATTACTGGAAAAAAATACTTATGCATAGTATTACAATAAATATAAATAAATAAATATTGCAGGACATTCCACACATCGCCATCTAGCCCCAAGCTAAGTAACTAGACTTGTGTTATGAGTGCTAGACAACGGATATACTACTTAAATACTTTTTTTTTGTAAATATATACTTATAATACATAGAAACAACCAGACCACAGACAAATATCTCTGTGGCGCGTCGGGCGAACACCCGACTGCGACGCAGAAGGTTGCGGGTTCGATTCCCGCCGGGAACAAGTATTTATGCTGACCATAAATTCTTGTTTCTGGTTCTGGGTGTTTCCTATATGTATAATATGTATATATTTACAAAAAAAAAAGTATATAAGTAGTTTATCCGTTATCTGGCACCCATAACACAAGCATTAAGTTGCTTAGCTTGGGGCTGGATGGCGATGTGTAATATGTCCTGAAATATTTATTTATTTATTTATTTAAATATCTAAGCATAAATACTTGTCTGAGGCAGGAATCGAACCCGCAACCCTGTGTTTGGCAGTCCGGCATGGTAACCATTGTGCGAACTGGGTCGTCATGTATAATACACATCAGGTAATTTAAAGTATACTTATGGTAATTCATAGTAAACATGTTCATTTAAGTGGAGTTTCTTGTTACTTTAATAATCCCATAATCAGTCAGCTCAAGTAGCGTAACTTGCGTCCATTGACAAATCACTAGTGTTTATTTTCACGTCGCGTGATAGTGCGACTGGTCGCCCTTGTAGGGTCAGCATCCTTAGACAAGAATACTTTCCATTAGAGATATCGCCAATAGAAAGATTTTTTGTATGAAATTAGCGTAAGATGGAACTTGTCTACCAACTTTTTTTTAACGCAAGACCACGTGACTTTAATCTTATGTCAATTTCATTAAAAATAATCGATAATAGAAAGCAATCTTGTCAAAGGGGGCAGAGCGTAATTCGAAAAGGAACTTCAAACAATTTATAAATATGTATAGAGTAAGTTCTACCTTAGACATTCCGAACACCAGTCCCTCAGTGACACAAACGATCCCAGTTTCATAACAAAACGCATGTTATTTAAATTAAATAATAACAAATTTTAACAGAATTCAGATCAAACTGTTGTTGTTTTGATAGTTTAATAATTTGTAAGTATAAGACGAACTTAAGATGAGAGGGGTCGGTATCCATTATCATTAAGTAATAGAGCGATAAGAAACTGCTAATGCGGCAGTAGGCCTATAGAGATAATAATTAAACGAAATAATTAAAGAGAGAGAAAAAAATTAAACAATCGATGGAGATAGCATCATTAGAGTTTCGTACCCAAAGCACACCCAAAGGGTACCCTATTATTAAGACTTTACTGTTCGTCCATCCGTCTGTCTGTCACTAGGCTGTATCTCAAGAACCGTGATAGCTAGACAGTTGAAATTTTCACAGATTGTGTATTTCTCCTGCCGTTATAACAACAAATACTGAAAACAGAAAAAAATTAATACCCATACTACATGGTACGGAACCTTTCGTGCGCGAGTTCGACTCACACTTGGCCGAGTTTTAAGTCGATTCTATAAGGTAGGTAGACTTAAAGTAAACATTACAACAAAACCACAACGAAGTCCGGGCAAAGATAGCTAAGTTTTAAGCTATCTTTACCTACAAAAAAGACAATTATATCCATCGACATGGTGATATTCAAAATCATCATAAGATTTATGGAAAATTTCAAATATTTGCCGATCCTGATCCAAACGACACATTAATCCGATTCAAATGACAGTTTAAGCAATTCACCTGCTAACCTGCCAACTTAACCCAATCCTTATCAATAACATATCAAAACAAAACAAAAATAACCAATTAATAAAAATAAATATATAAACAATAATTAAAAATAATATCATAAAAATAACAATATTTATAATTACTTAGAATTGCAATGCACTTACTCAACAATTTTCGCAGTAACGCTGTCATCTACGTACGGTTCCCACATCTTTCCGGGTCGGCTTGCTATCACTAAATAAAAACAGACTACACCGGCCGAAGACTCGTTAATGGTTCGGGCAGCACACCATGATGAATACTTATAATAACGAGTTTAAGGTCCGTATACACGAGCGTGAAACACGATGCAAGTGCAGGAGTAACAGTTGGCCGAACGAGCGGAACGTCTGCTGCAACACTGTCAAACTTTCCTTTAACAGTATTAATGTTTGTTGGTCAACCGATCAGCAGAAGGCCAATTTTCGTATATAACATTGTTCAAATTACATTGTAATATCATTTCGATTACAAATATACCATCAAAGTCAGTTTTTTTGTCACTAAGCGGAGTTTGAGGGTATTTTTAGCTACTTAGAGGTTATTTATAACACGCTTTTAGTTTCACCTGTATGTTTGCTTGCTTGTATATAACCTACTCTTTTGGCCTCTATTTTTAAAGCTTTTATTTAACTTGCAATGTATGTTGAGGTCAAATCTTTTTGTAATCGAAATGCAATTGGAATTATATGTAATTTAGATTTAGTTAGATTTTTTCGTCGAGGTTATTTCATTGGAGGGGTACTTTCATAAAGAAGGGAACAAAAGGGGACTACTGGATATATCAGCATTATGAGATTCGATTTAGATGATTAATTTTTGACGTGATAACGTTTTATAAATTGGTGAACACCTGCAATCTCAAAAAAGGGTGCCGTCACGCGTCGTTACTGGAACGCCTCATGTTATTGACAAGGTAACTATAGCAACGTTTTATCGTTGCCATGGTTACCATCAATGTTTTCTTATGACGTTATCACGTAAAATTATCGTCCGGAAACAGACTTTACAGACAACCATTTTTTATTTATTTTGGCACCACTACCTCATCTCAGAACTCTTCATTTTTAGCGCTCGCGAGGTATATTGTTAGCAGAATTATTAGTTGTAAAATAAATCCTTATACCTGCTACTAATGCCAAATCCTAGAGGTTGTTATAAAAGTTATGGAGACAAAACTTTCACAGACACTACACTAGTAGGTACTTATCACTTGAACCTCAGAATAGACAATAGTTTAACTAATATTAAAATGTTTGCTATTATTTTTAACTTTACATAGCATGTGGTGGAGTTGTGACAATATTTGCAATTCCAATTAGCAGTAGTTCGAGGTCATAAGGAAAAATACATTGATACCTAAAATATTTCGTTTATTTTACCGGAGACAATTTGTATTTTAAACGCAGCAATTAAATTGGTATATTTTAAGGCGTTTTTTTAGGTGATTTTTTTTATTTTTACGTCTTGTGTAAACTAGCCCTCAGTTACCGGATTGGTAACCACATAAAACCAGTTTCAGTAATAAGATACGCGAGACAATAGGTCATAGAGTTTTACTACATGCGATTTTTATGGCATTAACTTTACATCTTTCACGACTCTTATCGGCTAGGCCTTTGGGTTAATTTATCAAAGTATACTAGAGGCATCATTTGTTAATTTATTGGGTTTGCATTTTTCTTAGTAGATTTAAATTCCATTTTCGAGACTCAACTTATTTGTAAGTTGTCAGTCGTAATACTGAACTTTCTCAGCTAATAAAAACTATTTTTTTGACCCAATAAAGAATATAACAAAAATAATAATTCAATAACTTACACAAAATTGTTGAATTTAACTTTTATTTATTTTTACACAATCTTATTCTAACTTAGGCAAATCAGAAATCACTTAGAACATACAATCGGTAACTTAGTTAGATCTTTAATAATTAGAGACAGTAAAAATACTTAATGAGTAAGTTCTAAATACATGAGTCACATCAAAATATTATCATTAGGGAACATTATTTTAACTTAAATATTAAGGTAACAATTTCGCCAAATTCTAATTTGTTTATGTCCTCCTCTGTCCTCTCAAAGTTAGGAGCGTTTGAAGTGATAATTTCAGTATTTTTAACATTGAAATTATGTGATTACAACATCTATAATAAAAACATCAAAACATAACTATTTTTATGTTACAATCAGGCAATAAAAGGGCTTACCGTAAAATATTCGTTTAGTATCATTTGATATTAAAGTCCTTCAACTCTTAACCTAAGTAGTACTTTTCTAAATTTAGAAAAACATTTCGCACAAATAACTAAAGAATAAGGAAAAACAAAATCAACAAAAATAATAATTATACAGTATGTTTGGTAGATGGCAATTTGACATTTGTGACAGAGGTGTCTTCCTCCTACCTTTGTTAAGAATCGACTCCTGACTGCGGAGTTATGCCATGTTGAAATTTTTTCTCAAGATTTCCAGAATCTGGTACTCAACTTATACCAGTTGAAGATATTTTCAAGAAAATAAGAAAATTCCGATCCTTTAAGTTTTCGGTGTAAAATGCAAGTGTGAATAATCTTTCCACTTTTTGGAAATTTTAATTAATAAAAAAAATTAATGCTTGAGATGTGGTAATTAGAATTATTAGATATCCAAAGGGATATTACTAAAAAAACAATTGAGTTTGAGTAGCCACCAGATTCCTGAAATCTTGAGAAAAAAAATAAGCATAACTCTGCAGCCAGGTATCGGATCTTAACCAAACAGAGGTCAGCAGGTAGAAGGGATACTCCTCTGTCACATATGTCAAATTGACCCACCATCTACGTAACACTCTGTATAATTCAAATCAACTTTAACAAAAGCTTGATGAATTCTTATATCAATATAACTTTCTTAACATACACACTCAAGATATAATCTAGACATGGGGCGGGTACCCGGTTTGGATCCGGTACCCGGCGGATCCGGCACTTTTTTTAGGATCCGGCCGGGTACCGGGTAATGGTGCCGGGTATCCGGCTCTGCCGGGTAATTTGATAGACCAAAAATAATGAAACATATTACACTTTTTAAATTATTTATTATGCTGAACACAAACGGTAATCATTATAATTATGTTTTGCTCACTAATTTATCAGGAAGAACTAAAAAAACTAAATATATATTTTATTTTAATATTGGTAATTTAAGATGGGTAAGTTGTGATGTAAAAACGCCAATTTTTCTGCGCGGTTAGCATTTAGGCGACTGCGTTTCTTGTCATAAATTAGCCCTGCTTCTGAGAACAGGCGTTCGCTGTATACATAACTAGATGGTGTGCATAGATATTTCGCCGATACGTACCCGCCGGGTACCCACGAGTACCCGGCGCAGAATGTGTCGGGTACCCGTTTAGCGAGTACCCGGCAAAACCACTACCCGCCCCATGTCTAATAATTACCAGATGGCACTAGTTTCCTGTATTTAGATAATAATTAAACTTTAATTTAAACAAAACAAATTTTTACTGATATCGGTTCTAAATGAATCAACAATTATTAACATTTATGTATAACGTGTTTAGATAACTACACCATAAAACTTTTTAATGTTAATTTGAAATCTTCTGCACCCAATTAATAATGAACGGTGTATTAACGAATCCCGAATATAAAGGAACGAAATATAATATTTGGCTTAATAAGCCTGACATGGTGATAATAGACCGGTTGGAACGCCTGCCTGCCTAGCATGAAGATCAAAACACGATACGATAAAGCGATATAACCACATCAACTCTCAAAATATGATAGATAAAGCCGCCATTTTGAATTTTTATCATAAATTTTATGGCAATTTTCGATAAAAATTCAACATGGCGGCTTTATCGATCATATTTTGAGAGTTAATGTAGTTATATCGCTTTATCGTATCATGTTTTGGTCTTCATGCTAGGCAGGCTGGCTTTACTCGTCGATGCAACTGTTCCACATTATGATCTAGATTTTATAAAGCACCGGCTAGTTTAGTCTATGTCAGGGGTCGGCAACTTTTTGAGTCAGAAGAGTCAAAAATTTCAATTTACAAAATTTCAAAGTTTTTAAAGAGTCACAGTTTTTGTTTTGCCAAAAATAAATAGCACTTGCGTAATTAAAATTTTGAAAATTTCACCGCTCTAAATGCCAACTTCTACACCTCATTGTAGCAATCAGGAAGACTATTCCATGCGTCGAATAATAATTGCCTTAACTCGCGGTATTTCTTTAAAATATATAATATTTGCATATGGAACAAAGAGCCTTGTGAAAGAGTTACACATCCAAAGAGCCGCAGGTTGCCGACCCCTGGTCTATGCTATTTAGGGCGCTGTAGTGCCTTTACCACCCTCTGAGCTTTCCTGCTTGTTAAATATACTCAAATAGACTAACAAATTAAATATAAAATTTCAACTGACGTAACTTTGCCGAAGAAAACTACATAATTTATTTCTAAAGAAAAAGAGTTTTTGAAACTGTTTGCATTACACACCTATATTTGCGCTTTAACTAGAAAAAATAAAAATATATCAGTCATATCCAAGTTGAAAGCAAAGGTGGGTACTTACTTCGGTAGTAGGAAAGTAGCTTATGAACGGAATACGTTGAAATCCTGTTCCCTCTCCAAATGTGCATTGCTGTAGAGATGTATACGCATTGCATACGTCGTCATGGGCGGTGTACCGCATAGAGTGCACGATACTTGGACTGATGATGATATAGGGGTCCTGTAGGATAAAACAACAGTCTTATTATTTTTTTCATAATCTTAAGAATAGGTTTCACAAAACATATCATACACACAAATAAAATATCGCTGAAATCTATACTAATATAGCTAAAGAGTTTGTTTGTTTGAATACGCTAATTTCAGGAACTACTAGTTCGAATTGAAAAAATATTTTTGTGTCGGGTAGTCCATTTATCGAGGAAGGCTATAGGCTACTTTTCTACACGGGATCGGCAGTTGCTAGTAAAAACATACAAATGACAAATAATATACTTCTACCAGAGCGTCTTCACGCGCCATCGTCCCCAAAAGGTGAAATAAAATCAGGTTAAAAGAGGTAAAATGCAAGACAAGTGTGTTGTACAAATAAAATTGTCTATCTATCTATAAAAGACAACATACCTGCTAACAGTGAGCTTGAGTTCATCATTCTCCTTCTTAAGTTTGAGCAGATGTTCCCTTGACACTGGTTGCAGTTCAAGCGGCGAGTGCAGCGGGTAGATGACAGCTCGCTCCACCATGTCCGGCATCGTGATCTCTAGGAGCTCGTCCTCGGGCACGGAGCGCCACTCCCAAGCGTTGTGGATGAACCCTGGACTCTGGTGCTTGCGACGTTTTTGAAGTAAACTGGTCGATCATATGATATATGTTAGTTAGTTTTATAACTTCTGTGGCGCGGCTTGCGATTTAAAAGGTTACAGGATCCATACCCGCCGTGGAACAAGATATTATCTTTTCTGATTCCGTGTTTATGTAGTACTAGCGACCCGCTCCGGCTTCGCGCGGCTATATTTGCATGTATTATACTTATAAATCTTCCTCTTGAATCACTCTATCCATTAAAAAAACCGCATCAAAATCCGTTGCGTAGTTTTAAAGATCTAAGCATACAAAGGGAAATAGGGACGGCAAAAAGCGACTTTATTTTATACTTTGTAGTGATGTTTCAAAAAAAGTTCATATTCTATCGGTTATCTAGCCCCCATTAGACAAGCCCAGTAGCTTAACTTGGGGTAAGATGGTGCTGTGTAATATCCTTAAAAAGTCATTATTAAATTCAACAAATGGAAAGAATAATTGAGACAGAACATAGAATTCGAAACGGCTACAAGGTGACAATGGCAGCTTAACATACTGTACCCACTCCAAATAAATTGAATTTAAAATGCAGTCTGTTTCACTGTATAATAATAATAATTGTTTATTTCAGGTAACAACCTTAAAAATAAGTACAGACCCATATAAAATAGATACCTAACAGACTAACATAGATACCTAAACATAGATACCTATATCTAAAGCGGCGCCATACACGAAAACCGGCACTATTCACGGTACCCCGTGGTAGGACGAACCCAGTCAAAAAATCACCAATCACGCGGGTTTTACACACACTAAATTTAGTTGCCGAGCAAATTGACGTATTTACATACGGGAAGAGTGAATTCCAAAAAGTATCTTTATGGATTATTTGTTATAATTAATTTAAATTTATTTTAACTACGCTATTGCATTGGGGAATCCTGTAATGATAGATGTAGTTTTTCTGATAAATAAATAAAAAATAAATAAATAGAATATATAATATTATACAAATAAACTTACTTCAATAGGTTCTCCCGTATAAGCTTCGGTATACGCGGTCGTGTTTCATCGTCAGCCGTCGGCATATCCTGTCCCTCGCCACAGTACATCATGTGATCCATTAGGTGGCGGATATGGTTTACCTATACACCATTTAATTATAGTTAAATAACTCATAGAATCTAATCTCTAGAATCTAATAGTATATTTTTTAAATTGAAATTGTGTAAATTGACATCCCTTTATTATGCAAAGTAATGTTATGGCGAAATAAATTAATTATGAATTACTATAATTAAACTTATGAGATGAGGACTAATAGGAGTGAATGGAAGAAGACATACTGCGCCGACCCCAAATAAATTGGGATAGGGGCAGATAGATGATGATCTAATAGAAACTAAGCTATTATTGACGACCCAGTTGGCACAATGATCACCAAGCCGGACTGCCAAACACAGAGTTGTGGGTTTGATTCCCGTCTCAGGCAAGTATTTATGCTTCGAAGTAGTATATCCATTCTCTAGCCCCATAACACAAGTCTTGTTACTTAGCTTGGGGCTAGATGGCGATGTGTCGAATGTCCTGCAATATTTATTTATTTATTATTATTTGTTAGTTTCAGTTGCATACAAGACTTACCCAGCAAATATCTTCGACATCAATCTCAGCATCAATGTTAACAAGTAGATCATGTTCAGGGAAGTATGGTGCGCCTTCCTCGTCGCTGCCGAGACCGCAGAGAACGCTCACGTAATGCATACTGTTCTCATCACGACGAAGTTCCGCCCTGTTTGACAAATACATCACGGTTATTTTTCGTCAATTCTAGCAAAATACTACTTTGGACCATTATCTAAAGTAGTATTTTTCTCCCTCCCACGCGTCAGACCGAAAATAACTTTCTTCTTCTAACTTTTCTACCCAGACTGAAGGACGCATTGGTTAATCCAACCAATCTATAAATATAAAATTCTAAGTCCTGACTGGCTGAGAATTCTATGTTTTAGGCATTATAATATGTTCCAGGAACTATGTGCTTCAGGAATTACGTTACTTAGGCATTTTGCGTTTTAGACGATGCACTCATAAAGGGATTGGTATATCAAAGCACAACTCAAACCAGTGGACGCGGGCGACGTCGTGTGTAAAAGATAGTAAGGTTTAAATAAAAACGTTTAACAGTAGTAGTAATAGTAACACAATGTACTCGTGTTATAAAATGTAATTTTTGTTTTTACAAAAAAGCAAGTTAACATTATTCAAACATAATATAGCTAAAAAAGTTCTGAACTGTTCCATAATATAGCTAAAAAAGAATATCGGGATAAAAAGTAGCCTATGTGGTAATCCAGGTCTCCAGCTGTTTACATACCGAGTTTCATCGCAATCGGTCCAGTAGTTTTTGCGTGAAGGAGTAACAAACATACACACAAACACCCATACTAACACACAAACTTTCACATTTATAATTAGGCTAGGGTACCACAATTTCGACACAATAAAAAACTGCATAATAAAATTTTAGGTAGAACCTGTAAATCACATGTACCAATCAATAGTGTTGTTAATAGATATCAATTAAAGGCAAAAACAGATTGTAATAGTTACTCACGAAGGACAGAATAGTAGAGCAATCAAAGCCGGCAACCCAGGTATGTTTGGCATCTGCGTAGTGTGTCGAAGTGTCAACTTGCCGCTGTTCTCACTCTGACCGACATGTGCTGCTACTAACAACCTATGGAACAAATATTTTGATAATACAACAGTTTTTATGAACACAGAGCAGTTGATACACTTAATGGTAATAGGTAATGCCCATAACATTTTTTACATATGATAGGTCAGCGTTTGACACAATCACATCTGCCTTATGGTAGGTGACGATGCGGCCTAAGATGTAGCACGCTTTCCTAGAAGATACCTATTCATTCGCGACTTTTAGACCCCAAACTGTACACGTCAGGAAAGACAGACGCAGGCAACTGATTCCATTCCCTATTTGTTAGGAAAATATTGTTGGACATTTCAAATTGCGCCATCTATCCCGAAGTTAAGCAAGTAGGCTTGTGTTATAGTGACAACAGATACAATACTCAGTATACTTTTCTTTTATAAGTCTTTTAAAAGTAGCCTTTGTTATTCCCAATGAATCAATGTATCCTCATACCAAATTTCATCAAAATCCGTCCAGTAGTTTCAGAGCCTATTATATTTCCTCTTTATTATATTATTGTAGATAGATATACATACAGAGTCACAGACCAGAAACAAATATCTGTACGTACATAAATATTTATTTAAGGCGGGAATCGAACCCGGAACTTTTTGCATTGCAGGCAGACCCCACACGCCACAGAGGTCGTGTATAGGTGGAGATTCCCAAGCCTGTTTCTTTTAACGCGTCTCGACCACTGCATACATTATTATTTAAAACTATTATTAGCATTTGATCTTTAATTGATAGATTTCTTACCTCTCATAGGGTTCTTGTGGGTCTGTATCTAGAAGCACAGAGTTGACAGAGTTCCACTCGATATGCACCATTTTCTCGCGGCTCGCGTACATCAACGTATGTATAGACGACTCCAAAGGACTGTAAGTAAAATCCATTTTTAAACCCACAAAAGATATCTTAATAATTATAACGAAATTGTATGGGCAGGTCATATAGCTTGCAGAACTGACAACCGCTGGGGAGTTAAGATTCTCGAGTGGCGGCCGCGATGCAACGCGAAACGGAGTGTTGGGAGACCAGCTGCCCGGTGGACCGACGACATTGTGGCGGTCCCGGTTAGTCGGTGGATGGAGGCGGCTCAGGACCGCTGTTTGTGGCGCCGTTTGGGGGAGGCTGATGATATGATGATGATGATGTATGAATAAGATAGTATTTCTATAACTCTGTATTTAGTTAGTGTGTTAGTTGGACTACATACTTACCAAGTTTCAACCCAATAGGTTCGTTAGTTATTGCGTGAAGGCGTCCCAAACAAACTTTCACATTAATGAAGACGCTAAGTGCGTAAATAGTCCCGTAAAACTAATCTATACTATTAATGGGATAAATAAATAAAAAGTGTGGTAAATTGATCATTACATAGAGGCCGAGATGGAATGATCAATATCCACACGTGTATCGTACGACGTTTTTTATCACAGTTGCGAAGAAAAGAAAATACTTGAAAAGAAAATAATAATTTAACAAAATATTTATGATATGTCTATATTTACTATTTTTTTAGGCAATATGTTTTTGTTAATTATACTCCCGAAAGGCCAGGCAAAAGACTTTAACCTATACATCCTCGTATAGGTTAAACTAAAAACTATATTTTAAAAACTAAAAACTATATTTTAAAAACTAAAAACTATATTTAAGTGAAGAAAAAAACAATAAAAACAAAATTCAATTTTTAATCGTTTTCTAAGACGTATCACGTAAATTTTTCGTTCATAAACCGACTTTAGAGACAACCATTTTTGCTAGCTTAAAAACTCTTTGTTGGTACCTACCTTTTTAAAATTTAAAACAGTATTTAACCCAGATAAATTAAGAATGTTTCATCTACCTAACATGAATTAGCAGTAAGATACGTATTTAACTTATAGGGATAACTTTATAGTACTAGTTGGTAATTTATAATGCACGCGTGCATAATACGTTGGATTATGAGCCTAAAAGCCGTTTAATAAGATCCACTTTATGAGCAACTGTGATAAAAATAAATCAATAAAACTGTTCTCGAAAAATGTTCGAATTAATCATTTGCTTTTTTTCAGGTCAGCGTCAGGTCACAACCAGGATGCAACCTAAGATGTAGCACGCTTTCCTAGAATTCACTCAACTTTAAGACCCCCAAACTTCAGGAAAGACAGACGCAGGCAACTGATTCCATTCCCTTCCGGAGCGAATAAGGATATTATATCATATAACTATTTTATTTTATATAGAAATATATTATTATATAACAATATTCCCTCGCGTGTTAGCTAGCAATGCGTACGGTACCTATGTGGTCCCTTCAACAGCTGATCCTTTATACAGTCCTTGAGTGACGGAGCATCAAGTTCAGGGAGTTGGTTGTACGCGTGCTCTATCTGTTCCTTGTTGTAGGCTCGCTTCTGGCCCAGGTTCAACTCGTTGGCAGTTTGACGTAGGTCGTGGTTCATCTGGGTTACATACAATACAGTGGATGTAGAGTGTTAGGTAAAGTTGAGAGCAGGCAGAGTGTAAAGAGATGTGAGAGGCAAATATAAAAATAAAGTTGATGCTTAACGTCTCCTGTCCTGATCCCTACTCTCTCCCCTGTCGAGATCGAGACGATATGAGGAAAAAAAGGCTCCCTTTTTGTAAATAGCTTGAAAATGTGTAATGATTGTATATTGCAAAAAACATCAAGTAATACTTACCTTAGAGTCATAGCTTTCTTCGCTTGGTATAGCCAGCCCTCTCTTTAATAACTCTTGGTTAACATTTCTCTGTCCATTATTCGCTAACAGCTCTACAGATACTACACCTTGCACCACAGAATACACCTGGAAAAAATACATTATATTATTGTATTGTTACTTTCTATTCTAGCACTTGTATATGCCTTTTCTTGTAGACAAGCCCAATCAGCTGAGCTTGAGCTGTGCGTTGATATATTACTCAGTCAGTGAAGACTCTGAATTTTATATTTATACATAGCCGGGTATAGTAGACTAATATCAAAACTGTCTGTACCTTGCCAATTAGTCTTCCTTTGGAGATAAGGTCCTTAAAGCAGTGCAACGCTTGCATCGACCATTGTCCATGTGCTTCGAGCAGCGGCGCTGGCGCTACGCCCGCTAGTCGACAGCGCATCGCCAGCGGCGGGCCAAGGGCTGACGGTGGTAACTCGCGGAGGTTGCTGACGGTAACTGCTTTTACTGTTCCATCGTCAATAAACACCACCTGAATAATAAAGAATATGGTAAAATGTGATGGCGTACACCAATTCGCCGTAGTGACACCTATCGCTACAACTATAGCTATGTTAGGCAACGCTTCTTCTTAGTCGTCCTCTCCATTGTTGAAGGTCGTGTCTAGGATGAATTGTTATCGATCACTCGGTGCACTATACCCTTCCAAGTTTTCCTGTCCTCGGCTGTCTTAAAAGCTTCAGCTATTGGTAGGCCAGTAAGTTTTTTTGACTAGATCTGACCAACGGGTGGGTGAGCGACCACGCGGTATTTTCCCGTCGACCTGACGAACTACCATCACCACCTGACCAGTAACCATGGGCAACGCTATGGAAAGTTAATACCAGTTTGAGTTGAGGGTTAATTCAAGATCAAATGATGCTAATCTTTGTAACATGTATTTTTTATTGACTTTAGGTACTCATTTCGGTTTAGATACATGCCTAAGCTTACACTAGATTGTAAGACTGGATTAAAAATCTTAATATATATAAATCTCGTGTCACAATGTTTGTCCTCAATGGACTCCTAAACCACTTAACCGATTATAATAAAATTCGCACACCATGTGCAGTTCGATCCAACTTGAGAGATAGGATAGCTTACATAATATTATATAAGTATATCATTAGTTTTTTGTTTACATTCCCGCTATGAATGTGTTTTTTTCCGACGGACATTGTAGGTAGATAGATAATCGCCTTATTGTACCAAATGAATATTAAACACAATCAAAAATCCTTACACTAAAGGCGGCTTGCAGGCATATTTAGGTACCTAAAGGTATTGCTTAGAAATGTTTATTTATATAATTTGACATGTAATATAAGACTACGTAAGTAGCCTAACGAGTGAGCGCTAGCGTTTTCTGTGGCACTGTTTTACGGGCACTTACCTCAACCAAATCTTTCTGCAATATTTTGACAACTTGTACCCTCTGTATTGAATTTTGATCCTTATTTGCCGCATAAAAGTCACCGCACGCGACATGGCCTGTGTAAGCTACAAGAGAGCCGCTGTTTAATGCTTTGCAAATCTGACGGTATTCATATAATGTCGATTCGTCGTCGTACGTCACCCAGAACTTGCCAACTGTTACCAACTGAAATAAAATAAAAATTAGTAAAGAAGTAAGTACATAATATTTTATAGATTGAAATATTTATACTGAATATTTCAGTCTATTATGGATGATTCAATGGACTCATAATGTCATTCAAGTTACATCTTATGCACATTTGACGACCTCTGCGGCGCGTCGGGCGAACACACGACTGCGACGCAGAAGGTTGCGGGTTCGATTCCCGCCGGGAACAAGTATTTATGCTGACCATAAATTCTTGTTTCTGGTTCTGGGTGTTTCCTATATGTATAATATGTATATATTTACAAAAAAAAAAAGTATATAAGTAGTTTATCCGTTATCTGGCACCCATAACACAAGCATTAAGTTGCTTAGCTTGGGGCTGGATGGCGATGTGTAATATGTCCTGAAATATTTATTTATTTATACTTACAAAATCTATTCGCAAAATGTCTTAAAAAGAAAGGGAAAAAGTAGCCCTGTACTATATTTTTATTATTATACAAAAATATGTTTCATTCCAGGGCTATGGAGCCTGGAGCCGAAGCCAATACGTAGAGGCCCTTCACAATAACAAGTTTAATAGCAAAGTATGATGTAAAAACCAAAACGGCGATTATCCCTATCTGCACTATTAAATGCAGCCAAGGACAACCTCCAGTTTGGATAGAACTATTGATAAAGTATAGAAGAAAACTACAAAATATTATTATTAGTTACCAAGTACTTAACGTTGTGGAATAAACCCCGTAGAAAAGTACAAGTAGGTACGGTCGGCAGCATAATTGCAGAGTTCTAAAATTACTATTAGTGGAATGTTTTCATTCTAATGATCTTTGTTCAATAAATTCATGAGTGAAAAGACTTTTAAACTTCAACTAAAGCAGGTGCCTAGAATTTTGCTTGTGTTGAATACATTTTTATAACAGCGGTTTTGGGGCTCTACGGTGGGTCTGTAATTATGCAGCCTACCGTACATCACTTACCGTAGAAATCCTAAGTGGAAAGTGAGTATCATCAATTTCCGGTAATCGTGGAACCATATTTTCCATAACGACTTCCGATCTCATCGCCTCTAATGCCGCTGTGAGGGCGTTAGCTTTTTCAGGTCTAAATTAAACAAAAACATTATTAAATATGGTATGAATTACAACTTGCTAGGTCCATCCGTTTCTGAGAAAACAGAAAAAACAGACGTGACACACAGACAGACGGATAAGAAAGTGATCTTATAAGGGTTCTTTTTTACCTTTTAAGGTACGGAACTCTAAAAATAGGTTTAATTCTGAAGTTATGCCACAAATAGAGTCCTCGCCCACGGCGACTTTTTGTAGCGATGCTGTCGCGCGTTTCATCGCTACTAACGTGTGTAACACGCATTTTCAACGCGCTACAGAAGCGCTGCTAACGTGCTCCTTTTTATTTTTTGTGCCGTTACTGAATCGCGTTAGCATCACGATTGAATCGTGCTGTGTGTTGGCGACGGCAACCAGCTAGCGACCGCATTGCGACTGTATTGATGCGAACGCATCTATATCGCACTACTGCATCGTAACAATAAGTCACCGTTGGCGAGGGCCCTAGTCACATTTTCAACGCGCTACAGAAGCGATGCCAACGCGCTACAGCATCGCGACTGTATTAAACGTTGTTACATAGTGTCCACGCGTTTGCATCGCGACAGTATCGCGACTGTATCGATGCGAACGCCCGAAAGCATCGCTACAAAAAGTCGCTGTGGGCGAGGGCCCTTACTCGTGCGACAATTCAAATTAATGCAGATACTCACGGTAAAACAGGGATTTTAATGTCCATCTTCAGCTGCCTCGCTTTGACGCATTTGTATACTGGAAGAACCACTTGGCCTGGTATAGTTGGATCCTATTAACATAATGTTGAATTTATTATCGTTTTTGTGGATAAATACGGCTTAAAAAATAATATGGAATATCTCCTTTCGAAAGCGAATAAATTTCGCCAATTCTGTATTTTATTTTGCGAATTTAATTTAATATTCACCCGCGTAACTCCTGATCCCGTGGGAATATCGAGACAAAAAGTAGCCTATTACTGTCAGTAAATCAATGTATCCTCATAATAAGTTTCATTAAAATTAGTCCAGTAGTTTCCGGAGCCTATTCGTTACAAACAAAAAAATCTTTCCTCTTTTTATTTTAATATTAGTTTAGATATAGAGAGTAAAGGTCACTGCATATTTAACGGGTCCCGTCCGGGACGGAACGTGATATTTTGATATGAAACGATGTCAAGAAATCGTCACGTCCCGTCCGGCACGAGAAAAATCACGTTACGTATGTTTAAAGTCCACGAACACTTTATGAACTATGCAAGTCCCCGTCCAAATCGGCAGGTCCTGATGAAATCTTTCCCGGTCTGCTTCAATGGGGCGAAGAACCCATCGTTATGCATCTGACTTCCATCTTCAGAGCCTGCATAGCCCTCAGATACGTACCCAAACTTTGGAGGGAAGTAAAAGTTATCTTTGTACCCAAACCAGGCAAAAGCGACTATACAGCTCCTAAATCTTTTAGACCCATAAGCCTCACTTCCTTTCTCTTAAAAACCCTAGAAAGGCTCTGTGATAGGCACATTAGGGATACTGCCCTGGTAATAAACCCAATCCACAGACAACAAGTGTGACTGTACGTATCACGCTTTGTGAATCATTGATTCTTTCAAGGCTCAATTATGCGGACCTGGTGTATGGGCCTCGGTTGCTGGCAAAGACCCGACGATTTGTTCAACGTATCCAAAACGCTTGTTGCCGCTTTTGCTACAACATTCCACCAAGGAGTCATATTACACCATACCTAAATAACGCATCCATGTTAAATATGGAGTCTCGTAGGCAGTTGCACTTGGCTTGTTTACTATTCGACGTCGTCAATAAGAGAAAACCTGAATATCTCTGCGCCAAGTTAAAATTCTCCTCGTTTGGTAACAGATATGGCGTTAGAGAAGTTCGGGATGTCATGTTCCCATATCGTCACAAAACTGTGGCATTCAAGGGCAGTTTCCGCTACCTGTCAACCAAATGCTGGAACAATATTCCTCCACCTCTTAGGCGTTTGAGGTCCAAACACTCTTTTAGAATAAACTACAAGAAGATCTTATTAGAACGGCAAAATTTGGGAATACCACGAGGTTGGCTGCTGGCGGATTTTGCTGTGTGATTGCACTTAGCGTTCTTCTTTTCCTTGTATCTTATAATTATGTATTTTAAGTATAGTGACTTATTTGGTTAGTTTATGTGTATTCATATGTATTTTTTATTTTTATATCTATTGTAAGTAGGTTACCTAATTTAATTATCTATTTATGTATTTGTATTAGACATATACCACTATATATATAAATATACAAGTAGCATCTGTAGTTTATCTACAACAACCTGTTCGTGCTCAATGTTGTGTTCATTGGTTTCCTTTCTTTCTCTTGGGTGATGACAGAATATCAGTGTTCACTCGCTAGAGTGAAACTACACACTGAGTCATGGCCCTTTTGTACTGCTGCAACACACACATGTTGTTTATACTTTGATTGGAGAGAAAATGTTGTAATAATTAGATTAAGTCCTTTGTATAGCAATATGTGTGTTTTGGAGAACAAATAAACGTTATATCTATCTATCTATCTATCTATCTATCTAACAACACGCCTACAGTTCAAGCAAATCGACGGAAACTGCCTTACACAACGTTGTAAGTAGGATAGAATCGACTCTAACCGACAAACAGGTATGCCTCGGTGCGTTCATCGACATCGAAGGCGCCTTTGACAAAACCAATTTCAACTGCATCAGACTAGCCTTACAGAAGCATAACGTAAACAGAGCCATGATCGATTGGATTTTAAACATGCTCAATCTCAGGGTCGTTCAGGTTGACGAAGTCGAGGGCATGAAGGGCAAAGTAGTAAAGGGATGCCCCCAAGGTGGCGTACTGTCTCCCCTACTGTGGAACCTGGTAGCGAACGAACTCATCACCCTCCTGAACCAACACGGCCTGTTTACAATAGGTTATGCCGACGACATTACAATACTTATCCGAGCCAAG
This sequence comes from Idaea aversata, assembly GCA_907269075.1. Taxonomy (NCBI): domain Eukaryota; kingdom Metazoa; phylum Arthropoda; class Insecta; order Lepidoptera; family Geometridae; genus Idaea; species Idaea aversata. The sequence continues at coordinate 8,432,145 of OU026100.1, forward strand.
GAGGCTAACACCGCCTGCGACGTCATGCAACAAGCGTTGAGATTGACGGAAAAATGGTGTTCGAAAGTAGAACTTACAATAAACCCAAATAAGACGGAACTCATACTATTCACAAACAAAAGAATTCTCGGAAGATTCACTACGCCAAGACTCTTCGGAACTAGACTCCAACTAACAGAAGAGGTCAAATACCTTGGAATAGTCCTGGATAGTAAACTCTCCTGGAGTAACCACATAGACTACCTTTATAAAAAAGCATGCATCTCCTTCTGGCAGTGCCACCGCATGATTGGAAAACCTGGGGACTTATCCCTAAAATAGCGCTATGGCTGTACACATCAGTGATAAGATCATGCATCAGCTATGGCGCTGTCGCTTGGTGGCCCAGATCGGAACTAACAACTACACAGACTAAACTGACTCGCCTTCAGAGGATGGCTTGCATGGCAGCGATGGAAGCCATGCTCAACATCCTTCCTATCCATCTATACGTCCAACAGGAGGCGGCTGCAAGTGCTGCAAGACTGATCTCTTTAGGCCTGTGGAAGGAGGATGTGAAGGCCAAACATACTATGGTCCTGTCCAAGCTTTCAGCAGAACAACCCATGCTGCTAGCGATCAGTGATAGGATTCCCAAAAGACATGAATTTAAAAGACACTACACCATACAAATGACTGAAGGACAACGTGACTATCCGCAACCCAGTGAAACGTGGATATACACCGACGGCTAAGAGCGGTGTTGGCCTAGTGGTAGATACCTCGACTTTCATTCTGAAGGTCGTGGGTTCGAATCCAGGCCGGCCGTGCACCAATGTATTTTTCTTAAGAAAAATGTATGTGCGCTAATTGACATTGCTCTTACGGTGAAGGAAAACATCGTGATGAAACCCGCGGCTTAGTTGGCTCCAGAAGTATTGACAAGTTCTCTCCTCTAGACATGGTCGACTGAGCTGAGAGGGTAGTAGGTGCTGGGTAAGCCTACTCCATCTTCACGCAAAAGGGACCCAATTAAAAAGGGTCTAATCGCGGAAAACAGCCCGTATACAAGTACAAGTACACCGACGGCTCAAAAACTGACACGGGCACTGGATCCGGGGTCTTTTCGGAGGACCTAAACATAAAACTCAGCGTAACTCTAGGCCCCCACAACTCAATCTTCCAAGCGGAATGTGTGGGTATAATCAGGGCAGCATGGGCTGCGCTGGATCGCGATGTCTCGGGCCATGGCATTAGAATCCTGTCTAATAGCGCGGCGGTGCTACATGCACTGAACAGTAGAACTATAAGTTCTGACCTGATTTACGAATGTTACGAGACACTCAACAGACTAGGAGAACACAATAGACTGACCTTACAATGGGTTAAGGGACACAGCGGCTCAAGGGGAAACGACGCTGCGGACGAGCTGGCAAAGAGAGGAGCGGAAGCGGTCAGTTACGGGCCTCAGCCCTCCGTCCCGATCCCCTCAAACCAACTCAGAGCTCAGAGCCCGCAACCACGCCAAAATGCGACACCGTCACCTCTGGGCCACGACGGAAAGCTGTAGGCAAGCCAAACTAGCACTCCCCGATACAAACAGCAGACTCACGAAACGCCTTTTGAACTTAAGCCGATCGCAAATGCGCTTGGTTACAATCGCTTTGACCGGTCACGGCGCTTTCAACAAACACTTTCACAACCTGAACATAACGGACAGCCCACTATGCAGAGCGTGCATGGAGGCCGAGGAGACGACCGCGCATGTGCTGCTGGACTGCACGGTACTAACGGAGATTAGACTCAGGACTTTAGGTGACATCAAAAGCCTTCCAAAGATTTTTGAAAAACCACATCTTGTGGCAAAAATTTATGGAAGAGCTGGGCTGGTTCTCCCCCTGACAAGTAGAACCTTACGCAAAGGGGACCCAACTAAAGAGGTCTGATTGCGGAAAACAGCCCGTATACAAGTACAAGTCCCCGTCCCGTTCGAGGTTTTATCCCGTCACGTATGCAGCGACCTTAACAGGTAAGGGTACCGGGGGTTCTTTCCATACAAACTATTACAAACGTAGTCGACAGTTTTCTCCCTGGATAATGATACTAGAGCAAATATTTTTGGTGCATAAAACTTGTAACTGCCATGACCATGCCCCTATTTTTTTTTATCTTAATTTCTATATGTAATCATTAGAAAATGAAAAAAAAAACCAAAACATAGGGGGGGATAGTCATGGCAGTTATAGGTGGCACAAAAATATTTGTGCTAGTGTCATTATCCAGGGAGGAAACAGTCGACTACGTTTGTATGGAGAGCGCGCAGGCACCCTTTCACCTTAAAACTGCAAGGAATTATAAAATTAAGTCACCATGACTTACCCCACTCCTCTTCTTATTATTGCGATCAGAGGTTAAATCATCATTGAATTGTAAGAAAACTTTCCTGTAAATAAACAACAACAACTCTTAAATCTATCTCAAAGGAATTGTTAATTAAATCTATCAGAGAAAGTTCGTTTATGTGTCTTACTTGCTGTTCTTATCGAAAATAACGTGTGGTTCATCACCGATTTGTTGGCGAATCGTTTTTTTAATGGTGGATGCGTAGATCTCACAAGGTTGGGCATCGGGGAAGTTTTGCAGATAAACCTAGAAAATACAGCAAATCGATTTAAGACATTACTAGCTGTTGCGCACGACTTCGTACGCCTGGGTTTCTTTTATACACTTAAAACTTCATCTTGAATCACTATCTATTTAAAAACCGCAACAAAATCCGTTGCGTAGTTTTAAATGTTATATTTTTGTGGCAGTACGAAGATCAGTGTCATCAGTAACAAGGTCTGAGGTGGCAAAATTGAATACCTGGCGTTGTAAATGGAACAAATACGTACCGTATTTCTTGGATCGAGTCCTCCAAGAGTCCGCACCGCATCACGTTCTCGTTCATCGTCCATCGATGTTTGTAGGAAGTATTGGGGATATAGTGCTCCTGCTATCACCACCTAAAACAATTATCTACTTTAGATACGATATCGAAAGCACATGGACAGACAAGAGAGTGATCTTATAAGTGTACCTTTTTTACGTTTTAAGGTACGAAATCTTAAAGACTATACACACCATGTATCAAATTGTGCACAGAAATAAAAACTAATGTGGTACAAATAGCGGCTTCAAACCTACAATACTAATTATAGGTATAAACACCTATAATTTTTAGTGTTCCGTTCCTCAAAAGGTAATAAAAGGAACCCTTATAAGATCACTCTCTGGTCCGTCTGTCTGTCTGTCCGTGTGTCACCAACGATTTTCTCAGGAACAAGTGGACCTAGTTTAATAATTGTTTATGTTTTATCATTTTTAAGGTTCCGTTCGTACTTAAAGTCTTAAAACGGGACCATTTTACCAAGACTCCACTGTCCGGCTATCTGCCTGTCTGTAACCAGGCTGTATCACATTAACCGAGAAAGTTAGACAGTTGCAATTTTCACAGATGATTTATTACTGTTGCCGCTATAATAAATAAATACCAAAAACAATAGGATAGTACGGAACCCTTCGTGCGCGAGTCCGACTCACCGTGGCCGATTTTTATTTATAAAGAAGATTTGAACGAAACGACCTGTAGATGAAGTGGGTCAATTTACATAAAATACAGTTGAATGCTTACCTTGAGAACTAAAGGTATTTCATATTTAGCCCAGGGCGAGTTGTCCTTATTCGGCTCAATACCTTCCCTGGATAATCTCCGTCTCAACTCCCGTACCATGTCATCCATTTCCTTGAGCGATCTGACTTGTACGTAGAAACGTCGCGCCCAATGAAATTCGCTATTTCCTTGTTGTTTGAAATAGTTTTGTTGACGGAGATGATTCCATACCTGAACAGATTTATATATTATACTTTACTTAATGAAACATAGCTAAAAGAACACAATTTTAAGAAAATATAATTTGTCAGACGTTAGCGCGTAGAAATAGACATAAAGTTTAAAATAATAACACCCCTTTTTACCAGACCACGCGGCGCAAAGTGGTAAGGTATTTTTAATTCAGGAGTTAAGTAATAAACGCCATAGTGCTACGAACTTAGAAAACCATAGGAAGTCCTTGAATTATGATAGGAGATATTGAAAAAAGAAATAGCAGTCATGGGTATGATTTTAATGAAAAATTATACTGCATTTCACTACATAGTATAAAACAAAGTCGCTTTCTCTGTCCCTATATCCCTATGTATGCTTAAATCTTAAAAACTACGCAACGGATTTTGATGCGGTTTTTTTAATAGATAGAATGATTCAAGAGGAAGGTTTATATGTGTAATACATGCATAATGTAGCCGTGCGTTGCCGGGACGGGTCGCTAGTTTTAATATAAAATCTATAGCTTCGGCAAGAATGGCTAATCCGTTTTAATTAGCTAATATCTAGCCTGTGACTTGTCCGCGTGGCGTAGTGGTTAACGCAACCGCGCGGTAAGCGGGAGGACGCGAGGTCGAGTCTCGCGCGGTGCAAAATTTTGGAGCAAATATTTCCAGGCATCGCAATAATCGTATTAAAGAATCAATAATATCTTACTTTGTAAACATTTAGGAAAGCGATGCAGTCGCTCATAGATCCATCGGCCCAAGTTAGTTTAGAATTGTAAGCATTCAGCCTTTCACGGAATGGACTACTGAATACATTCTTTACAGTCATTGCAGCAGCTGAAATAAAGAAAGTCTATAAATTTATATTAAAGATTAACGCTTTTTTGGTAGGTTTTGCCAAAAACAGCATAGGGGATTTAGCAATTTGGACGATTTCTAAGGCGAAATTAGCAGCTAATTCGATTTGCAGCTGGAAGCTTTATATGCTGCTGGTTTAATTCTAATGTAATCATCTTGAAAGTTGGGAAAAATATAAAATCCAACAGGCAAATGGTTAAATTAATGAAATAAATGGCCAAATCCCCATTACAAAGCCTTGTAAATGTCTGATAAGCAGAAAATCGTATTCAGGCTGTGTTGTTACTATTAAATATAACTCAAAAATCGATAGAGTGCAAGGATAACGAACCTGTGGTACTGAAGTCAAACATAATACATACCCATAATAATAGTTTCATCAAGACATCCATAGATGTAGCCCAACATAATGAGCTTCGATACTTTGACGTCAACTGGTAACTTCGCCATGATTCGGCCCAAATAAGTTATGTCACCGTCACTCGATGACCATTCACCGTCGAGCATCTTTTTTAATGCACCAATCTGTAAATACGACGTTTAATTCACTTACACATTTTACAGAAACATTAATGTAAACAGCGCCATCTACTCCCATACTAAGCAACTAGGCTTGTGTTATGGTTGCCGAATAATGGGTAGAATACTTAGATAATATCATATACCAACAGCCAGACCACAAACAAATATCAAGTAACAATTTGACTTCAATGTATTTTTTTTTCCGTTTTTTTTACTGTTTGTAATTTAATGATGTGGTAATGTAGTAAACAGTATCTTAGTCGATTATAAATGAAACAATGATTTGTAAAATCAATATTGGTCTAAGGAAACGAAAAGTAAATCTGAAATAGAAAATGTACAACCTGGCCTCTGAATTGGCCAGCAGAAACTTAGGTCTGAAATTAGTGGCCTCTCAGTATGGCATTTCGAGCGGATAATACTAGAAAACCGAAAAACCGGTTACCTAAATAAAAAACCCGGGTTTTTTTAATAATTCAAAATATGCCGAAAACTCGGTTTTTCTGTTTTCGGTGAAACCGGTTTGCATTCCCTAGTATGTGTGTTTATGTTTACCTCCTTAAGTACAAGTATAGTGCGATGTATATTAGACATGTCCGGTGGGTCCATGGCAAGCGCAAGTATGTCACTCGGAGGGCCCATGTCCAACATTTTCGCAAGCAGCACAAGCCTATCAAGTGGACATCTTTTAATTTCCGGAATGCCTTCGGGACGGAATGTTTCCTGAGAACAAAATCACTACATTGTATAAAACAATGTCGCTTACCGTTGTCTGTCACTATGTATGCTTAGATCTTTAAAACTACACAACGGATTTTGATGCGGTTTTTTTTAATAGATAGAGTGATTGAAGAGGAATTTTTAATATATAATACAATACTGCCACGCGTACGAAATCGCGGGCAACAGCTAGTAGAAGAATAAATCTTGCTTTAAAACAATTAAATAACATAATGAACGACGTTCTATTATTTGTTAGTCACTATGTAAAACTTACATAAAATCTCTCATAAACAAGCCTATACACCCTTCCGTCCCTGACTCTGCCCGCTCGGCCGGCGCGCTGTTCACAGTTCGCCTTAGAAGCCCAGCACAGTTCCAGCGAGGTGAAGTTGGTTTGATGGTCAGCCACTAGTGTCTTCATAAGGCAGTAGTCGATTACTGAACAAAGAAATACAAATATATACTAACATAGAATTAACAGCTGGAACGATTTAGATAATCGGCAGAGAGGTAACCAAGAGTACAGATTAAGGGCTGTGCATACTGAGGCGGTACTTGGACCGTTCCGGAGGCGGGAATGCATTCTATGCAGCATGCCACATACACACCACCGGCTCTGTGTGGCATGGTGTATAGAAACTAGAATACCGGTCTCCAAAACGCTCTCGGTACCACCTCAGTGTGCACAGCGCTTTAAATAGGACATATATTTTTCATATCTGTATCAAGGCAAAAGAAAATAATTATTAAGAGATTAATTATCTAAAAATTCAAAATAAAATAAGTATATTTGGACTTGATTTGGACAGATTCCTGTGAAGATTGTTGATAATAGGTGCAGTTACTATTTGTTAGACCATGCACCACCAAAGATTACCAGTATTTTAAGGCAGCACGAAGAACTCTCAGCAAAAACTATATATTATCCTCACCATATTTAATATCCGGTACGGTGATAGAGCTCTCAGCAATATTCGTAGCAAGAATAATCTTCCTGTGTCCCGGCGGCGCTCGCTGGAACACTCTCACTTGTTCGTCCGCTGTTATAGTCGAGTGTAGAGGGAGCACCCACCACTTGTAATGTGTACAATTGCGCGAGCTAAACAGATCATTACAATTATTTTCACTATTTTCCAAGCATTTAATTTATTAAAAATGAATTTTACAATATATTTATTATTCTCTCTACTACTTAGTTAACGATCTTCTTGACGGTTTGCAAATCTGTCTTTTTGTCCATCACCTTCGACGAAGTCTGTCAGGTAATCCTTTTCCGTTTTTAGGGGTCCAAAAAGTCGTTCATTTGGCCCAAAGTTCGTAAGTTTCGGCGTAAAGCAGATATGGCCGGGCCAATTTTACAACAAAAAATAATTAAAATACAACTAGTAGAGCGTCTTCAGGTGGCGTCGCCCTAAAAGGCTGGTGATATTTCATCTCTGGATAGTCAGGGTCATCTTTTGAGTGAAGAAGCCGCCAGCCTTTCAGTTTCCCAACGCCACATTGAGACGCCGCGCTAGGTTATTTTCATTAATTATATCTAGGTTGAAACGGCGGCTTTTAGCTAAATAAATATTTAAAGCTAGATAACCTATCCCAGATACTCAGATCTAACGGTGACCCGATATTGAGCTGCCTTTTCATCAGCAATTCAGCATAATATAAAAATATCAGTTTACTCTTTATTTGTATTTTTTCTTAGAGAATCAGGATTGTTTAAGGCTATCTAAGCTGCAAAACGCAACGCGCCAGAAATACCCGTCGCTTACAACTAACACTATTGATTGTAACGAATGTGTTTTGTTTCTCTCAAAAGTGCTGAGATGGAATTGTAGGTAAGATCTTTACCGATATTTTGGGGTTATTTGAGACGAAAATTCCTTGTCATTTCAAAGTTATACTAGTTTCAATTCTTAATTTTAGGATAGCTTCAAAACTATCGGGAAGTTTTGACTCAAAGTCACATCAAATTGTCGGTAAAAAAACTTAAGTACCTACAATTCCATTTCAGCACTTTTGAGAAAAACAAAACACATACGTCACAATCAACAATTTCACCAACGAAAGCTACCGGTGCCGGTAGTAACTATTTAGTAGGCTGTGTAGCAAGGTCGTTGGCGTATGGACCCTTAATATGCTTGAGAACGAACAATACCATCACTTACCGGTACTTTATATCAGTAAGACAAGAATACAGATCTTCAATCTCGTTTATACCAGGCAGGAATATGAGAACGGATGGTAGATCGACATCAGATGGATCGGTGTAGTCATCTTCTTGCTCGTCTATTGATTCAAATGCTTCTACCAGGTTCACAACCATGTGATGCATTTCAGGTTGAATCATGGGCTCGTTTGCCTTTGGCGTGATATCGCGGAGTTTCTTAAATACAATTATGTATATTTAATTAATATTTTTATATGTACAAGAGGAAATATGATGTGTTTAATTTTAGCTCTGTTATTGTGAATTAAGTGAAAAACCATCTGTACTACCTTAAGGGATTTGATGTAAAGTTAATAAAATTATAAATTTTGTACTTGTTTTTTCTTTACAACCGCCCCGTAATATTGAAAAGCTAAAAAAAATGACGATTTTTTAGGATTTTCACGATTTTTGAAGTGAAAACTTCTTATGGCGCGTTAGGCACTTTTGTGGGTGAGCATTTTCAGCCGTTCTCGCGACAGATTTTGACGCGACAGATGAGATTTGACGCGACAGATGAGATTTTATTTGTGTTAGTCTTTTTGTTTAACTTATACTGCCATCTATTACACAAATTGAGAAACTTAGTTTCTAGAAAGACCGTTATTCGAATGTAGATGGCGCTGATTTAAATTTTTTACTGCCATCTAGCGAATAAAAAATAAACTATATTTGTTTAAGTGAGTGCTAATAGATGGCAGTAGCAGATCGTTTCAAGAAATATTCTATGAGAAATAACAAGTTTATTGTTTTCACTTCTGCCTGCACTCCCGGAGTGCCTTTTTTATCTGTGTTTCGAAGTGTATGACAATACAAAGCATTTCTTCACCTTTACGACAGTATGAATATCACTCTATGGATTTTAGTGGTTGATACCCAGAAACGGTTTCTAAGACACCTCTATCACGCTTGTGGTCTTACAACTTCGGCTTAAGTATTGAAATGATACTGTAAATACTTACATTGCCCATCTTATTCAACTGGTCCAAATAGAACGTTTTGACAGTAAACACATTTTCATTCTTATCAATGCAGATGGTGTTCGGTAACTCCGTTTCGGTATTAGTTACCATGAAGTAATTAAAAAACGCTTGGGCATTGAAAGTAGCTGACATCATAACCACTTTGACTGGTTGCGACACTGTGTATAATAATTTTTTAACGACCAGTAGGAGGAAATCCATTTCTTGACCCCTTTCGTGAACTTCGTCTAGGACTATGTGAGTGAATTCGTTCATCGTCTTATTGGCCACTGAAATAACATTATTAACATTTACAATGTAAAACTTTCTTATAAGTATTATACACTTTTTGAAAAGCTAACTTTCACACGCGTTTTCGTCAGTGCAAGGGTTAAATTTTGATGATTTTTAATTTTTTAAAGTCCATGGCCTGCTCTTGAACGGTATTCAATGGATGCGAGTTCGAGTCTCGTCTCAGTTGCAATTTTTCATAAAAAATATTTTCAGTTTTGTTTTACAAAATTATTTCTTAGCCCGATCCGTTTATTAGCTTAAACTGTTCACTGATATATCAATCACTGATCTTTAGATAAATAAATAATAAAAAAATTGCAGAACATTCCACACATCGCCATCTAGCCCCAAGCTAAGTAACTAGACTTGTGTTATGGGCTAGACAACGGATATACTACTTATATACTTTTCTTTTATACTTATAAAACAAAGAAACAACCAGACCGCAGACAAATATCTAAGCATAAATTGAAGCGGGCATCGAATTTGCAACCGTCTTTGGCAGTCCGGCATAGTGACCATTGGTGCCAACTGGGTCGTCAAAATATAAAATTCAAAATCCTGACTGATTAATTGGTGAGTGACTAACTCACGTATAGATCTACTAGCTGTACCCCGCGGTTTTACCGTAAGGGTCACCCGTCACATGGAAATATCGGGATAAAAAGTAGCCTCTATGTTAATCCGGGTTTCCAGCTATTTACATACCGAGTTTCAACGCAATCAGTTCAGTAGTTTTAGCGTGAAGGAGTACACACACTAACATACAAACTTTCACATTATAGGTGGACGCAGATTGATACGCGCCGAACGAATAGAATTTTTTCCGTCCACGGAAATAGGTACCTTATAATAATAGAGATAAGGTATCTTTTATATTTCCGATAACGTCATCAGAAATAACCGACTCTGAAATAAATAAATGAATAAATGTACCTTATCTCTATTATTATAAGGTACCTTTTTCCGTGGACGGGAAAAATTCGATTCGTTCAGCGCGTATCAATGTGCGTCCACCTTATATTAGTAGGATAAATATAAAAAACAAAGCCCTGACTGACTGACTGATTTAAGGACAGATTGGGCTAAAATTATAAATTAATTAATTAAACTAAGCTATTTTGACATAGGCATCCGTTAAGAAAGGATTTCAACCACTGTGCGATTGAAATCGCGGGTGAAAGCTACTTCTAAATAAAATTCAAGATGTTTACCTAGTTTTTGAAGCAAAACTCCTGTTGTAACATACATAATTCTTGTGTCCTCTGATGTATGGTTGTCTAAGCCCACCTAGATAAAAACATTAAGAGCTTTAAAAACAAAAACAGGCCAAGTGCGAGTCGGACTCGCGCACGAAGGGTTCTATACCATGTTGAATGAGAAGCCCTAATATCTGTTTTTAGTATTTGTTGTTATAGCGGCAACAGAAAGTCATCTGTGAAAATTTCAACTGTCTAGCTAACACGGTTCATGAGATACAGCCTGGTGACAGACAGACAGTGAAGTCTTAGTAATAATCTCATTTTTACCCTTTGAAACCTTAGGTACGGAACCCTAAAAATTACATGCAAAAACTAATAATCACAAAATATGCAGTTCTATATGAGGGGGGAATCGTACCCGCAAGTAGGCTGCAGCAGGTGTAGCTGCGCCCTGGTTTCGCGGAAATTTTGGGATCAATTCTATGTCCTTCTCCATCTTCTAAACTTAATTAGTAGAAAAAATACACGTAATTACTTGATATCCAACTAAGCCGCCAACATCCCAGCCCCGTTCCTGAGCAACTCTCTTGGCTATAGATATAGCGGCAATACGTCTCGGCTGTGTCACGATCACCTTGCAAGGCTTGTGTCTTTGGTAACAATCGTCTAATATCCACTGTGGCACTTGAGTTGTCTTACCACATCCTGTAGGACCCTCGATGACTGTTACTCCAAAGCTGTGTATGGCATTTATTATCTAAAACAGAACATTTTTATACAACGTGAATGTTTACATGATCCTTAAGGGCTTTATCCTAAACTATAAGAGATGGCGAAAAATGCTGCAAAGGTTTCATGCCCGATTTTAATAAAAACTAAAAATGCATCATTAGACTTTTGAAAAAATCTAGCCAGGAATCGAACCTGTTAATTTTCCAAAAAAATTATCCCCATATATTTTTGTACTAATCGATAGTGTTGCTGATAGAGATAAATTCCTGGAAACAATCATAGTTTGGCAAATTAAAGGAAATAGCTAATTTTTGTAGTTTTCTGCAACTAACAAACAGTGTGGCAGAGTAATGGCTTGTCATCAGAGTTGTGGGGGTATTTACTGAATATTTTTTCTATAAGTACAAATTCTAAAGAAAAATTTAAGTGCGCTAATTGACATTGTTATTACGGTGAAGGAAAACATTGTGATAAAACCCGCTGCTTAGTTGGCTCCACAAGTATTGACAAGTTCTTTCCCTCTGGACATGGTCGACTAAGTTGAGAGGGAAGTAGGTGTTGGGCAAGCCTACTCCATCCTCAAGCAAAACGGACCCAATTTAAAAGGGTCTAATGTCGGAAAACAGCCCATATACAAGTACAACTAGGTTTGGCAGTTAATATAACTCACTTGAGCTTTGTAATTATTTATAGCCAATTTATTAGTGTCCTCCTTCCTTTTGAATGAATATTTACTATATATCTCAGTCATGGCTTCTTCAGTGAGCATAATATTTGAAAGAGACGCACCAACTGATGTCAGATGTTCTAGAGAATTCAGACCTTGAGCTTCATTATTCTGTTGTTGCTTTTGCATAAACAGCAACTGATTCTGAAAATACAACATTTTTATTAGCAACTTGCTGACCCATGTAGGTTCCGATAAAATTATTAAAATTGTAGATTGTAGGACACAGCCTTATCTAGTCCCAAGTTAAGCACTAGGCTTGATTTATGGTGGCCAGATAACAGATATAATACATATAAGCTTCTTCTGTAAACATATACATACAAACATAAAAACATCAACATAAATATTTGCTTGAGGTCGGAATCGAATCCATTACCTTCTTCGTCGCAGATGGGTGTTCGTCCGCCGTGCCAGAGGTTGTCCCGTTGGATTATCGTAAAACCTATACGGTATTCTAAGACTTCAGATATCTATATAAGTTTAATTGCAATCGGTTCAGCTGTTTTTGAGTAACTATCATGACTTTAATTTAGACATATACTTAGATATATATTTCATTGATATTTAAAACACCTAATACCTATATTACTAATTGCACTGTGACGGAATGGAATAATTTGCCTGAGTCTGTCTCTCTAACTGTCTGTACAATTCTTTTTTCAAGTCATGAGTGGCCAAAAGTCTCTGCCCACCGTAACGTTTACAATCCTGTGCAGCACTATTTGAACATTATAACAACGTAACCTGTGGATCGAACCCACGTCGGTTTGTGTAGTGGGTGGCATCTTATACCACTCACACAACTAAATACATAGCTAACATGTTGAAAATAATAATCACACTGAGTACTTTTAATTCAAGTATTAGTGTATGTAGTTACATGTATTAGAAGGTCGTAAGTCCAATACTTGTTGATAGTATTATTGTAGCGAACTGATCATTTACTTAGACCCATACTGTATCTATCTTAGACCGCATTGTCACTAACATCTATACTAATATTATAAAGCTGAAGAGTTTGTTTGTTTGTTTGAACGCGCTAATCTCAGAAACTACTGGTTCGAATTGAAAAAATGTTTTTGTGTTGGATAGTCCTTTTATCGAGGAAGGCTATAGGCTACTTTTTATCCCGATATTCCCACGGGATCGGGAGTTACGCGGGTGAAACCGCGGAGCGCTGCTAGTTATACATACTAATAACAAAACAATACAACAATAAACTAGTTAATAGTTCAAAAACACCTACTTCATAGTACATTACAGTTTCCCGTTGTTTCACTTCGCGAGCGTAATCCGTTCCACTTGGTACGACGGATCTGGTGTGGTGAGCTTTCTTGCTCTGGTCACTGGTGGGATCCTCTTTGGCAATGCAAAGGCCACCGGTCAAGGGACCTCGGAGCTTTATCATATTTTCCTTTGACGTTGCCGGGTTGTTGAAAAATGCTTTCAACTCGTCCATTTTTGCAGATGCAGCAAATCTAAACAAAGTTTAATTTTTATGTTTCGCAAGTGTAGGTTCCTATTTTCTCAACACAAGTAGAATGAAACTTACCACTGTTTGAATCGGATGCACCTATTTGTATCAAAATATTCTTGATTTTAGTTTCTTTTCTTCAGTTCAACTTCAGTTCTTCAAAACAAGAAAACCGAAAACAATTTTTTTTTTTTTCGTTCTATTTATGGCTTTGCACGATTTGTGCATATAGCCAGTTTCAACTATGTTTTGTTTTAAAATCAATTTAAAATACTTACGTGTAAGGCCCATGAACTAACTACACACAAGTTTAATGCAATTAATGCTATGAATTAATGTAAATAAAACTGCTGCATGGCATGGTTGTAAGGTCATTTACGCCGAAACTGAGCGTCAACCAAAAACAAAGTTTAAACAAAAACATTTTTTTTGTTCTGTGGGTTCTGCTGTCAAAAGGCTGTCAACTACTGAGTATTTAAATTCTCTTTGACTACTGCTGCCCGCGCAGCCCGCCGTAATCCCAAAATTGTACTGATGCTTCCAAATTATCACAATATAGTCCAGTCGGCGCAGCTGTTTGGTTTCCCTTATCTAGGATCATTTTAAGTTTCAAGTGTCCTTCACTCTGTTCTGTTTTTACAGGGGAGGCTATTGCTCTTCTGGAAACTATTTTATTTGTTAAATCACATAACCTTAATAAAACGTTAATTCTTTCGGACTCTAAAAGTTGTCTTCAAGCCATTTTGTCAAACCCTTTTCGTTCTAAAGCCAAATACCCAATCATTTTTGAAATTAGAAAGGCGTTATTTGAATGTCATCAACTAGGCATTGATATTGCACTCGCCTGGATCCCGGGTCATGCTGGAATACCTGGAAACGAGAATGCGGACTCTTGTGCCAAAAATGCTATCCAAGTCGGGTCAACGAAACACTCTGAGGTTTATTCTCACGATCTTACTCCTACTATAAGGGATAATTTGCTTGAGGCATGGTCTAAAAGATGGGAACTGACTAGAAACAGGGTCGGCAAATATTATAGTGATATTCAACCAATAATCCCGATTAGACCCTGGTTTTCCCGTTTTAAAAACATTGACAAGACAACAACGTCTGTGATCTGTAGGTTGAGAATTGGTCACACGTGCTCACCGGTTCACCTTGCCAAACTTAGGATCAGGAATAACTCTATCTGTGAGTGTGGCTTGGATGAGGGTACAGTTAATCATATATTTTTCTCTTGCCCGAAGCAGCAGTTTTCTTTATATGACTCCCTTCCTGAGGATATTCCTCGTCCTTCCTCCCTTAAAAATCTTCTTTCTCTCGTTTTTACTCGGTTCGTCTATTTTCTAGCTAGGTATATTATTACTAATAAAATAAAACTATAAATTAGTATGTACCTAAGTATATTTAGTCATGGTATTTTTTATGTAAAGGAGAATGTTTTTTCTGGGCCTGAAGGCCTCATGAAACGAGTCATATATCAAAAGAATGGTGGTTCCAAGAGGAACATTTTATTGTATGACCACTTTTTCAAATTAGCTGTGAGATCGGAGATATAGGTCATTAAAGGTAGGCGGTCGTTTCACTTGCGAGTTTTCTCCGTACACCGCTAGGGAATATTAACGCCTGAATAGAATCAGATGTGGCCATCGTATAGCAATGAATTATATATCAAATGATAGGTCGTTTCAAGAGGAATAATTCAGTATGACGACTTTTAAAAATTATTTTTATTTTTAGAGTTATAGGCCGTTTATGCTAAGTAGTAGGTATAGGTTACTAAGGTGATTCCTTGTGCAATGCAAACGCTTGGTTAGAACCAGATGTTGCTCTCCTCATGAAACGAGTCATATATCAAATGAAAGGTGGTTTCAAGAGAAACATTTTATTGTATGATCATTTTTTCAAAATAATTGTGGGTTCGGAGTTATAGGTCATTAACGGTAGGTGGTCGTTTCACTTGAGAGTTTTCTCCGTACACCGCTAGGGAGTATTAAAGCCTGAATAGAATCAGATGTACCCATCGTATAGCAATGAGTCAAAAATCAAATGATAAGTTATTTCAAAAGTAATAATTCGATGTATGATGACTTTTAAGGATATTTTTATTTTTAGAGTTATAGGCCATTTATGTTAATTAGTCTCCGTACACCGCTAGGGAGTATTAAAGCCTGAATAGAATCAGATGTACCCATCGTATAGCAATGAGTCAAAAATCAAATGATAAGTGTTTTCAAAAGTAATAATTCGATGTATGATGACTTTTAAGGATATTATTATTTTTAAAGTTATAGGCCATTTATGTTAATTAGTAGATGTCGGTGACTAATGTCTTCCCTTGTGCAATGCAGATGCTTGGTTAGAAGCAGATGTTGCCCTCCTCATGAAACGAGTCATATATTAAATGAAAGGTGGTTTTAAGAGAAACATTTTATTGTATGACCACTTTATCAAAATAGTTGTGAATTCGGAGTTGTAGGTCAATAATGGTAGGTGGTCGTTTATGCTAAGTAGTAGATGTTGGTGACTAATGTCTTCTCTTGTGCAATGCAGATGCTTGGTTAGAAGCAGATGTTGCCCTCCTCATGAAACGAGTCGCATATTAAATGAAAGGTGGTTTTAAGAGAAACATTTTATTGTATGACCACTTTTTCAAAATAGTTGTGAATTCGGAGTTGTAGGTCAATAATGGTAGGTGGTCGTTTATGCTAAGTAGTAGATGTTGGTGACTAATGTCTTCCCTTGTGCAATGCAGATGCTTGGTTAGAAGCAGATGTTACCCTCCTCATGAAACGAGTCGCATATTAAATGAAAGGTGGTTGTAAAGAGTAACATTTTATTGTATGACCACTTTTTCAAAATAGTTGTGAATTCGGAGTTATAGGTCAATAATGGTAGGTGGTCGTTTATGCTAATTAGTAGATGTTGGTGACTAATGTCTTCTCTTGTGCAATGCAGATGCTTGGTTAGAAGCAGATGTTGCCCTCCTCATGAAACGAGTCATATATTAAATGAAAGGTGGTTTTAAGAAAAACATTTTATTGCATGACTAAATTCAAATTCTATTTAAAATAGTAGTGGTTTCGGAGTTAAAGATCGTTAAATGTTCTTAAGTAAGTGTTCGGTTATTTCCGAAATTGTTGACTATGTCTGTCGTGATTTAGTCATCACCATTTAACACTATTTAGTGACACAGCAGGCTGATTAAAAGCATGAAGCTTATCGTAACCGACGTATAGGTTATGATACCTAGGTTAGATTATAAATAGGCTCAATATGGTCTCCCGATACACAACCGACAAAGCATAACCGTCAATGTCCTGCAAACAAATAAAAAAAGAATCTTCACGTCTCGTGACGGGTCTTGTACAATAGGTAATAATGCTACCACACGCTCTACCTTCCTACGAGTACCTATCGTGCGTTTCTATTGTTACTGCAATAATATCTATTCCGATTTCCTGTTCGGGGACTAGGCTTGGGCCCTAATCGACTAAACCGATTGCGATGAAACTCGGTATGGAAATTGCTGGAGACCTAGATTAACACAAAATATACTTTTTAACTCAATATTCCCACTGGATAGGGACTTACGCTGTTGCAACCATGAATCGTCGTTATCAATTTTATTGAGAGGAATTACAATTCTCAACGGTTATTCCTTTCGACTTCCGCTTCAGGGGGCGCTTAAGGCGCTTCATTCAATAATAAAGGGGCGAAGTGGTGGTCCAACCATGGGGTCCATTAAGCGGGAGTCGAATATAATAATCCTCTATTTCATTAATTCTGTATCAACGCTCCGCGTTGAATTACCGCACACTTGGGCTTCCAACTATGGGTCGTGGTTTAAGTTTTTAAATAGTTGGACCACGGGACTGTGCAGAGTCCCGTTGGACAGAATAGTTGAACCCCCCGTACTTTGTTATTGAGTGGAGGTTGAAAGATTTTTCCTTACGGTCCCCATAAGCGGGAGTCGAAAGGAATAACACTTGAGAATTATTTCGCTCAATGAAATTGATAACGACGATTCATGGCTGCAGCAACGTAAGTACCGATCCATGGGAATATCGAGTTAAAATATTACATTGTTACCCTAGGGGTAAAAGTGACTCATTTAGTCCCGAGACGGAGTTTGGCTAATAGTTCGATTGACTAAATGAGTATTTTACCCGAGGTAAACACTGTGCTTTTCATTACGAATAATATATCAAATTCTTCCGAAAAACGAGAGTGAATGAGAGATTCCATACTACCTGATCCTCTTTCAAGGTTAGGACCAAAGAGGTTTTACATTATAGTGTTTTTTAGGTTTTTGCTATTTATTTTCAATACTCAAATACGTCGGTAACTCGGTACTTACCGAAAAGATTTTTATTAATTCGTTAATCCAACACTAGGAAATGACGCGAAGTCCGTAGATTTAAATTACAATTTTTGTAACACGGTTTGTCGAGAAAATATAATTTTCATTACTCATACTCTGAAAGTAGGTCCAAATGTACCTGAAGAGCGTGTAGAAAAAAAAAACTTCCAGCCCTAGGGAAAATCGCTTTCACTGACAGCTGTCATATAAAATTATGGCTTCATCCGGCTTGTGCAATGTGCATGTAGCCAGTATTAGTATCATTACGCATTAGGAACTTCAAAAACCTAACCTCCTTGCTTTAGGTAACACCAAAGAATTATGGTTTCGCACAGCTTATGCATACTGCCAGAGTTTAGTACTTAGTAGGTTTTTTCTCAGTAATCGAATTCAAGTACGTATATTTAGTTCAAGATAATAATATCTTATTTAATAAAATAAATGTAGACGAAAATGGTCAAAGCGACGTATGACCATGCCGCGCCGCCGCCCGCGCCCTGTCGAGATGTTGTTGATGTGGCTTTATGCGACCGTGTCGTCAGTGTCGTTCCTTGAGTAAAAAAAAACTAGCGGGATATGCTAGCATTTTCAAACTATTTTAAACGTTTTAATTAGTATTATCTGTTGTTATTTCATTATGTTTTTGTGTTAAGTTTAATCTGGTTTTACATTTATGATTGTGTATTTTGTGTAAAGAACATTTTCTAGACAAACCGTGTTAAAAAACTGTAATCTAAATCTACGGATTTTGCGTCATTTCCCAGTGTTGGATTAACTCATTAATAAAAATCTCTTCGGTACCGACGTATTTGAGTATTGAATACAACAAAAACCTAAAAGAAACACTGCTTAATGTATAACCTCTTTTGTTTCAACCTTGTAAGAGGATCAGGTAGTATGGAATCTCTAATTCACTCTCGTTGTTAGGAAGAATTTTATGTATTATTCGTAATGAAAAGCACAATGTTTACCTCGGGTGAAAGACTCATTTAGTCCCTCGAACTATTAGCGCCCTCGCTACGCTCGGGCGCCAAACTCCGTCTCGGGACTCAAAGAGTGACTTTCACACCTAGGGTAACAATGTACTATTACACAAAATACGCAATCATAAATTAAAAAACCACATTAAACTTAACACAAAAAGATAATAAAATAACGAAAACTAATACTAATTAAAACGTTTAAAATAGTTAAAAATGCAAGCATTTCCTGCCAGTTTTTTTTTACTCAAGGAACGACACTAACCGGACGGTCGCAAAAATTCAGCAGCAGCAACATCACAACAGGGCGCAGGCGTCGCAGCATGGTCATACGTCGCTTTGACCATTATCGTCTTTATAATATTTATTTTATTAAACAAGATATCTTGAACTAAATATATCTACTTGAATTGTATTACTGAGAAAAAACCTACTAAGTAATAAACTCTGGCAGTATGCATGAGTCATGCGAAGTCATAATGGTTGTTTTTTGGTGTTACCTAAAGCAAAGAGGTTAGGTTTTTGAAGTTCCCAATGTGTAATGATACTGATACTGGCTAAGCCGTGCGAAGCCATAATTTGACATGACAGCTGTCAGTGAAAGCGATTTTCCCTAGGGTTGAAAGTTTTACTTTCAACACGCTCGTCAGGCACCTTTAGTACTTTTGGAGTATGAGTAATGAAAAGTAATTTTTTTTTTAAAGATAGATAGTTCCCAAACAGGATAATCGGAATAGATATTATTGCAGTTACAATAAAAACGCAAGATATGTACTCGTAGGAAGGCTGAGCATGTGGTAGCATTATTACCTATTGCACAAGACCCGTCACGAGACGTGAGCATTCTTTTTTTATTTGTTTGCAGGACATTGACGGTTATGCTTTGTCAGTTGTGTATCGGGAGACCATATTGAGCCTATTTATAATCTAACCTAGGTATCATAACCTATATGTCGGTTACAATAAGCTTCATGCTTTCTATCAGCCTGTTGTGTCACTAAATAGTGTTAAATGGTGATGACTAAATCACGACAGACATAGTCAACAATTTCTAAAACAACCGAACACTTACTTAAGAACATTTAACGATCTTTAACTCCGAAACCACTACTATTTTAAATAGAATTTGAATGTAGTCATGCAATTAAATGTTTTTCTTTAAACCACCTTTCATTTAATATACGACTCGTTTCATGAGGAGGGCAACATCTGCTTCTAACCAAGCATCTGCATTGCACAAGAGAAGACATTAGTCACCAACATCTACTAATTAGCATAAACGACCACCTACCATTATTGACCTATAACTCCGAATTCACAACTATTTTGAAAAAGTGGTCATACAATAAAATGTTACTCTTTACAACCACCTTTCATTTAATATGCGACTCGTTTCATGAGGAGGGTAACATCTGCTTCTAACCAAGCATCTGCATTGCACAAGGGAAGACATTAGTCACCAACATCTACTACTTAGCATAAACGACCACCTACCATTATTGACCTACAACTCCGAATTCACAACTATTTTGAAAAAGTGGTCATACAATAAAATGTTTCTCTTAAAACCACCTTTCATTTAATATGCGACTCGTTTCATGAGGAGGGCAACATCTGCTTCTAACCAAGCATCTGCATTGCACAAGAGAAGACATTAGTCACCAACATCTACTAATTAACATAAATGGCCTATAACTCTAAAAATAAAAATATTATTAAAAGTCATCATACATCGAATTATTAATTTTGAAATAACTTATCATTTGATTTTTGACTCATTGCTATACGATGGGTACATCTGATTCTATTCAGGCTTTAATACTCCCTAGCGGTGTACGGAGAAAACTCTCAAGTGAAACGACCACCTACCGTTAATGACCTATAACTCCGAACCCACAATTATTTTGAAAAAATGATCATACAATAAAATGTTTCTCTTGAAACCACCTTTCATTTGATATATGACTCGTTTCATGAGGAGAGCAACATCTGGTTCTAACCAAGCGTTTGCATTGCACAAGGAATCGCCTTAGTAACCTATACCTACTACTTAGCATAAACGGCCTATAACTCTAAAAATAAAAATAATTTTTAAAAGTCGTCATATACTGAATTATTCCTCTTGAAACGACCTATCATTTGATATATAATTCATTGCTATACGATGGCCACATCTGAATCTATTCAGGCGTTAATATTCCCTAGCGGTGTACGGAGAAAACTCGCAAGTGAAACGACCGCCTACCTTTAATGACCTATATCTCCGATCTCACAGCTAATTTGAAAAAGTGGTCATACAATAAAATGTTCCTCTTGAAACCACCATTCTTTTGATATATGACTCGTTTCATGAGGCCTTCAGGCCCAAGCTCTATACATTTTTTGTCATTCTCCTTTATTGTATTAGGTAAGTAGTAGGTCCCTCAGAGTAGGTCCCTATTTTTTGATTTTTAGTTTTTTTTTGTTTATTCATTAGGTTAGTAGGTACCTATATTATTTTTACTTAAATATTTATGAGTAAGTACATATTTATTTTGTGTTGTCCCTTTTTGTTTAGTTAAAATTATTCTGCACAAGGTAATCTTAGGTAGGTACCGTCCAAAACATTATACCGTCCACTCTCATTGCTGTAGTTTTTTTCCTCGACCCACTTGACATTGGCAGAATTGCGCCTTTATGTCAGCAATCAGCCATACAAAAAAGTTGAAGTTGAAGTTACTTCCGTTTCTGAGTAGGTACCCGTTTTCTGCATTGGCGAGATCGAATTAAAATGGTTTTCTACAAAATTGATCTACTACTCGTATTAAGATGAAAGGGTACCGGCGCTCTCTCCATACAAAAGTAGTTGACTGTTTCCTCCCTGGATAATGACACTATCACAAAAATATAAAAAGATTTAAAATGAAAAACAAAACAGGGGCATGGTCATTGGTCATGGCAGTCATAAGTTTTATGGAACAAAAATATTTGTCTAGTGCATGGACGTTAATATCACTACATAGTATAAAACAAAGTCGCTTTCTCTGTCACTATATCCCTATGTATGCTTCTTCTTAAAACTACGCAACGGATTTTGATGAGGTTTTTTTTAATAGAAATTTTAGTTATGCAATTAAAACCAAATGATGTATTTATTATTGTTTATTAATAGACATAACAAAAATATTCAGATCGATGTTTGATTTATTTCTAAAAGTAGTGTGTATTAAATTAATTTAATGTGTGTAGGTACAATTTATAAAGATAACTTTTAGAATTTTTCCAAACCAGTTCCCAAACGCTCGGAAGATGGCGCTGGAATCTAAGTTCAGATTATCTTTAATTAAGATTCTATTATGAGCTAAAACATTGACAAAATTTAAAAATAAATTTACTTTACTTCGAGTTTGTCATCTTATTTGATGGCAATCGTGTTTTTATGTTAATTGTGTACTTATACATTTTAGTGTTGAGAAACAAACAAATCGAGGCTCAAATTAAATATTTTTTGTTCAGGATTATTAAGTACCATTTATTTTACCCAAAAATTAGGGAATTTTCAAAGTCTGGCAACACTATTAACGGCATCGCAAGCGACATGTCACAAAATATCCTACAAGCAGTTCCTTCGGTAATGGTGTTGCTATTTTTCGAATATTCCCCAAATACTCTAAGTAACTTTTTTTTACAAGGTCCGGGTACTGTGACATTTTACTTGTACTTACATAAGTTAATGTCGGGTTTCAATTTAACTCATCATAATGCTCCCCAGTTGCTTTTGGACTTGCTTTCGCCCCCACGAAAAGCTTCAGCGACCACTAGGGGGCTGTGCCGCCCCTGTTGGGAACCTATGATTTAAACCAAACTTTCTTTGGGCTATAACAGCATTCCATATTGACTAGTTTACTATTCAAACACTGCTAAGTTATATAGATAGATATGTTTCATTTATCATTTACTTACTTAATTTACACTTGAATCTTTTATTTCGATGATATGATATTTGCAGTATATTTTGTGGTCTTTCATAGCTTACACAGAGCTTGAATAAGTAGGTATACGTTTGGGAATAAAACAGGAAAATCTTGGAACCGAAAAGTTCTGGGAATTTTTCGGTTCCGAAAATTTTCAGTGTGCCAGCCAATTCATTCATATCAATTCATATTTTAAAAATAGAATCCCGCGATTTTCGGTACTATGTAATTTGTAAAGGATTGTGACGTGGTCGGTGACAGGGGCCGTATAAAATCATCGGAACTGAGAAACAACATGGGAGTTCCTCAGGGCTCATGCCTATCGAACACTCTGTTCAGCCTATTATTGAACGACCTTCCCGATGCAATTAATGACGCGGAGGTCTACATGTATGCGGACGACGTGGCCGCTGTCGTCACTGCGCCGACAATATTGAAATTAGAGCAAAAATTGAATAAAGTCGTTCAAAAATTGGAACAGTGGTTCCGATCCAACGGTTTAGCTCTAAATAGAGATAAAACTTGTGTTTTACCGTTCCTCCTAAACGGTCACGCCCCACCACAATACAAGGTAATCGCTGGGGATACCGCGCTGCAGACAGTCAAATCGACTAAGCTGCTGGGCTTTCACATCGATAGCGGTCTGACGTGGGAGACGCATATCGACGAACTCTGCTCCAGGCTGAGCCGGACATGTTTCGCCCTGCGTCGCCTCGCCGCCACTGCAGCACGTAGTGTGGTGGTACAGTGCTACCATGCGACCGTCCACAGCACTCTCACTTACGGTGTGGAGCTGTGGGCGCGAGCCGCGGACGTTGGCAGAGCTTTCTCGATGCAGAAGCGAGCGGTTCGTGCCATTGTGGGTGCGTCTGACGACGAGTCTTGCAGGGATCTCTTCAGAGAGCTTAACATTATGCCTCTTCCCTGTGAGTTAATATACCAGACAGCTCTGTTCACCCACAACAATATCGACAGGTTTAAACTCAGAGGTGCAAACGCTTCCCACCCCCTGCTCCGCAGCAACAAGCTTGCCCACCTGCTCGCCACGCCAGATCACAAGTTGTGCAAATCGGAGAGGTCCGTCTACATAATGGGTCCTATTGTGTATAACAGGCTGCCGGACAACATTAAAAAGGAAGCCATTTCCAGCACTATGTTTAAAGTAAGACTAAGAAAGTGGCTCCTAGAACACTCTTTTTACTCTTTTAAAGATTTTTGTGAAATACCTATTGTCATATAATATGAATTTAAATACAATATAATACAACTATATTTAGATATATAGTTAAACACTTAATATATGTTTTGCTAATTTATTTTAATTTTAATTATTAGGTAATACTCTCTGTACCTACTCATTTGACATGTAACTTGAACGTTATCAATAAATTATCTGTATCTGTATCTGATCATTTTAACGAAAAAAAAAAAAGAAAAATAGGAAAAAAAAATGGCGGGCCGATACATCGATATTGCCATGATTTAACTAAAACATTCTCACTTATCATTACGATTAACAACAAATAACCTACGTAAATATTAAATACATAAATCGTTCAGGACCAAACCGCTTAATTTCTAAGTTATTCACAATATACTGGACGATTAATTTAAACATAAATAAACTAGAGAAAGCCAACAATGTTATTATTTGTGCTAAAAATATATTATTATCTACAACACCAGGATACATAATACTAATTTCTATTCGAATGGCGCAAGAAGATATTTTTGCCACTAATTTAACTGCTAAATTAAGAACTATTAATATTTATAGAACACCATTATATCTTTAAGAAAAAATAACGTAGTTTTTAAATCGAATTGAGAACCTCTTCCTGCTTCGCAAACCCGAAAAAAAAAGAAAAAAACTTGTGGCACTCGGGAACTGCCGCGGTAAAGCTATTACATCGTGCGAGCTTCGTCCAGTCGTAACATATACATACACGTTAAGCGAACGCTCGGCCGAGCTACATGGTAGGCGGAGTGGGGGGTGTTAGGTTTTATTTTCGTTACGGAATTTCTTGAATCGGTCGCCGCGCCAAAGCCCGCGATAAAAGCTATGCAATAGCTTAAAAGTAGGCGGAGTAGGGGGTGTTAGGTTTTATTTTCGTTACGGAATTTCCTGATTAGGTCGCCGCGTTCAAAGCTATGCAATAGCTTAAAAGAAAAACAAAATCATTTAAAAACCCCTAATTCATTTGACAATAAAAAATATCATGACTTTTAAATTTCTAAGAATGTTCAGCTCACAGCTATTAGAAAAACAAAACCGTATAAAAATAGGTTTTATTCGTTTCGAATGAAGCGAAAGTTGAATTTGTTACACTTTTTTATATTCAGGGGAAAATATATAAGAACCATAACCTTAAAATAAGTTTTTTAATTACATAACTTACGATATTGTCTGCATAATTTACCACGGAATAAAGATACCTACCTCCATAATCTTAATCCTAATATTATAAACCCAAAGTACTATGATGTTTATTTTTTCACTCTTTACGGCTAAACGACTACGCCTATTTGGATGAAAATCAACATACTAGTAGTTAAGAGAATGAAGAAAGACATGATACTTTTGATCTCGAAATTCCCGCGGGAATGAGACTTACGCGGGTGAAACTGCGGGGATACCAAAGATTAACAATGGTGCATAGTTGTCCGTAGTACGCCCCTAGAAAATAGCGTACGTGCCGTAGACAGAGAAAAAATATGGACTCGCTGCTAAAATAATAATAATTACTAGAGTGAGAAGGATTGAACGTCTAATGAGTAAGTGGGAGCAAGACGAAGTATAAATATTTTGTCTAGATTGATTAGAATGTCGTCGGTGGCAAACAAGCGTTTGGTGTCTATTAAAGTTTTGTTTTCTTATCCTGTAGACTATAATTTGTGTTACTTGTGACTTTTAAGATATTAAAAAGGAGTACTAATTGGTGTGCACTTGTGCAGTGATGGTTAATTACTGTTTAATGGCAATTTGACAACTATATACATATAGGTTATGTTATAGGTATGTTGAATATTCGCTGTCTCACACTATTCGCTGGTAGCTTGTCTATATTTATTCTCTGTCTACGGTACGTGCATTTTAATTACGCCATCTGTTACAAATCATAAGAACCCTAATCCTACAAGCTTTTGAAAATGATTCACACAGATGGCGTTATAATAAAGAAATAGGAAACTTTAAGTTACTAAAATTATAAGCAATTTTTCTCCAATTAGGCCCCTCGCCCACGGCGACTTTTTGTAGCGATGCAGTAGCGATGCTGTTGCGCGTTCGCATCGATACAGTCGCGATGCTGTAGCGCGTTGGCACTGCGTATGTAGCGCGTTGCAAATGCGACTAACGCGCGTTAGTAGTGATGCATCACTACAAAGTTAAAGTTATCATTTCAAAGTAAAAATATTTCGGTAGCGCCATCATAAGCCGACTAAACTGTAAAAATAGTTGAAGCGCCATCTAGAAATCTTTTGTATACCGGTTTTGTTCACATGTTTTGGGAAACGATCAGGAGTTATCTGCGTGTGTCCTTTGTGGTGCTAAACAAGCTCTAAATTCACCTTTAAAAATATCATACAATTAAATAAATCAATTAATATTAAATATGTAACATTGATAATCTATGATAATATTTATAGACGAAGTGCCAAGTAGGCGAACAAAAGCTTACGCATATTATCTTTGTATTCTAAAAATTGTGATATTTCTTCCGATATCAATAAAAATCACTTCCACCTATATAAGGATTTATATCTTTCGCGATATTTACAATGCAATAATCAACTCTATTCTTTGGGGCGGAGATTGCATAATGCCTGTTCAGTTTTCTTTAGATGGTTGTATGGACCAACCGAGAATTCGGCGATCGAAGCCGCAGCTGAAAAAGTTGACATTTGTCGATATGTCTTCGGCCCAGGCCACTGATGTTACCATACGGCGATGACCCTGAAAAAAAAAAACATTTAACTTAAATAACAGTCGCACTTTTTCCTCCATCTGTCAAACTCTAAAGTTACTTTTACTAAAAAACCCGGTCAAGTGGGTACCATGTTATATGAAAGCCCCAGTTTATAATATTTATCAGCAACAGAAATACATGATATGTGAAAATTTCAACTGTCTAGCTATCACGCTTCATGAGATACAGCCTGGTGACAGACAGACAGACGAACGGACAGCAAAATCTTAGTAATAGTGTCCCGTTTTTACCCTTTGGGTACTGATACCTAAAAAGAAGAAGTTTCAGATTCTTAAACAGACCACAGCAGCATCTTTACATCAAGGAAGAATAAAACTGCAAGATGTCTATGACCAATATAGGTTCTCTCAATCTTTGCTATGTAATTAACTAGCGACCCGCCCCGGCTTCGCACGGCTATATTATGCATGTATTATACATATAAACCTTCCTCTTGAATCACTCTATCCATTAAAAAAACCGCATCAAAATCCGTTGCGTAGTTTAAAGATCTAAGCATACAAAGGGAAATAGGGACATAGGGACGGCAAAAAGTGACTTTATTTTATACTATGTAGTGATATTGTTGATAACTGTTTTGGCTAGTGTGATATTTTGTGTATAATATTTATAAGTAATATAGGTAGCTGTATGTTTTCTTGAATAAATAAAATATAAAAATAGAGTTTGTTAAGAAGTCTGGGTTTACTCCACAGTATTTGCCTACCACCGTGACCAAGTAAAAAAACAGACGGACAAGAAAGTGATCATAAAAGGGTTCCTTTTTTTACCTTTTGAGGTATGAAACCCTAAAATAAACCATTCTCTTGGCCAAAGATATTGGTGGCCATAAAGCCTGCCATTTAAGGAGCAATTCAGAACTAACTTAGAAAAAATAAAGCCAACTAACTATACATGTAAAAGACAGTTGTTTTTCAACGTTTTTTAATTTTATACTAATGTTATTATTTACTAGCGACCCGTCCCGGCTTCGCACGGCTATATTATGCATGTATTACACATATAAACCTTCCTCTTGAATCACTCTATCTATTAAAAAAACCGCATCAAAATCCGTTGCGTAGTTTTAAAAAGATCTAAGCGTACAAAGGGAAATAGGGACGGCGAAAAGTGACTTTTTTTATACTATATAGTGATTCATGTTGTTTGGTTTTTTGGCGTCATTTTAGTTTATTTTGTATCTAATTATTTTTAGTTTTTTATTTTTCTCTTATAATAACTGCTAAGACACATTAAATCAAATCAAATCAAATCAAATCAAATATCTTTATTTAATAA
Source organism: Idaea aversata (assembly GCA_907269075.1). NCBI lineage: Eukaryota > Metazoa > Arthropoda > Insecta > Lepidoptera > Geometridae > Idaea > Idaea aversata. The sequence goes on from OU026100.1 coordinate 8,460,260, forward strand.
ATAAATAAATAAATAAATAAATAATAAATAATCCAACCACCAATGAGAAGAAGGCACAAGAAACTCATGGGGTTTTTTTTTTCATGTGGTCACGCTCACAATGGTCAATATTACAGTATTTGAAAGTATTATTTGAAATGGAGCAACTAAAGTCATGTCCATGGGTTCTTATCATTAAGATAAGACGAAGTATCATAGTATGCCTTACTGCACAATCTATGCTTTATAAAAGTTTTGAACCTGTTAATGGACATGTCATATACATCTTTAGGTAATTTATTATAATAGAGCACACATGTACTATTAAACGACCTGTTTATTTTCCGGAGCCTGCTACCGGGCACGGTAAGTTATTATTTATTATTATTCTTAAATTGAAATTATGAATATCGCTGTTTTTACGGAAAATATCAGGATTTTTGTGAACGTAGAGCAAGTTTTCGTAGATATATTGTGAATAGAGCGTTTAGATAGCTCGGACAGCTCTCTTTTGCAATATGAAAATAGCATCAATATCTGCAGCACACCCCCACAGTAGGATGCCGTACGACATGACACTGTGGAAGTAGCCGAAATAGACTAGGCGAGCAGTCTCAATGTCCGTGTATTCGCGAATTTTCTTAACGGCGTAAGCGGCAGAACTAAGTCTATTGGACAATGCTTCCACATGCGGGCCCCACTGAAGCTTAGGATCTAAAGTTATACCTAGAAAGACAGCCTTACTGACTAATTCAACTTCCTCATCATTAATCTTTACAACAGTTTTTACTTGTTTTACATTTGGAAGTGTAAACCGAATTAATTTAGTTTTGGATCCATTCAGTAATAAATTATTGGAATTGAACCAATCAACTATTCTAGAGAGAGCATTGTTCACATCGTCAACGTTGGACTGACGCCTTTTAACCTTGAACACCAAGGAGGTGTCATCTGCGAACAACACTATCCCATGCTTGTCCCTTACAAGGTAAGGTAAGTCATTTATATAAACTAAAAACAGGAAAGGTCCTAATATGGATCCTTGAGGAACCCCCATTGCTATCGCAGATCCGGGGGATCGTTTCCCGTTAACATCAACACTCTGGATCCTACCGCTCAAATAAGAAGAGATAAGATCCAGGGCGCCGTCCCTAATACCGTAGTGGTGTAGTTTCATGATCAATGTATTATGTTGAACGCAATCAAATGCCTTGGATAAGTCACAGAATATGCCATACGCATCATGTGACTCCTCCCAAGCATCAAATATGTTTTTAATTAACGCTATACCCGCATCAGTAGTCGCAATACCAACACATTATTAGACCGTCAAAACATGGATAAAACAATATTTGCTAGGCTTATTTATTCGTACCTACCTACTGATAACGATGAAAAACAACTGTCTTTTACTTAGTCACTATATAGTATGAAACAAAGTCGCTTTCTCTGTCCCTATATCCCTATGTATGCTTAAATCTATAAAACTACGCAACGAATTTTGATGCATTTTTTTAATAGATAGAGTGATTCAAGAGCAAGGTTTATATGTATAATACATGCACAATATAGCCGTGCGAAGCCGGGGCGGGTCGCTAGTTAAGAATAATAATTAGTTAACACCATACCTGTCTACTAGATCGCGGCAGCCTCGCGAGCCTCTGCCCCTGCAGGTCAAACAGTCGGACTTGTCGGTTGTCATGAGGTATCGCTATCAATCCTCCGCTGCTAACACCGACGCGGTTCACAGACGAGTCTGATCTGATGGTGGCTAGCGCTGAACGCATGTTACGGACATCCCATACCTATAACAACATAATATAATTAAAACCTTCGAACTTTTTGGTAAGTCCTTTTAAGTAGGTTCTTTCTTACCTAAAAGTTTGGACCACAGCAAAGAGGGGACTTCCCTAACACAAGTTCTATAAACTTAACAACCTTAATATCTTGACGACCCAGTTGGCACAATGGTCACCATGCGGACTGCTAAACACAGGGTTGCGGGTTGATTCCCGCCTCAGACATGTATTTATGCTTAGATATTTGTCTGTGGTCTGCTGTTTCTATGTGTTATAAGTATATATTTACAAAAGAAAAGTATATTATAATTAGTATATCCGTTGTCAAGCACCCATAACACAAGTCTAGTTACTTAGCTTGGGGCGTGATGGCGATGTGTGGAATGTCCTGTAATATTTAAAGTGTGTCTATACAAACCTTAACAGATCGATCATCTGAACCGGACACAACTTTGTCTTCACGTGTGAACACGGCTGAAGTTACGCTCCTAAAAGCAAGAGAAAATAAAAAAAAATTGAGAGAGATAAGCATAAAGTTTTTTTGCTAAGTAATTTTACTATTGAAAGTAGCTTTTGCCCGCGACTTCGTCTGCGTAGAAGTCAAAAATTATCGTATACAAACTTTCCCCCCCCCCCCCCTTTTCACCCCCTAAGGGGTAAATCCTTTCTTGTCGGAAGCCTACGTCATACAAAGAACACACCCAACAAGTTTCAGGTCTCCACGATCAGTGGTTTAGGCTGTGCGGTGATCCGTCAGTCAGTCAGACAAACCATTTTATATGTATAGAGATAATATGAAAAATCTTACTCAGTATGACCCTGGAACACTGATACTGAATGGATAGGTTCGCGGAAGTCCCATAGTCTGAACGTGGTATCACGAGATGCAGTGACGACGAGCCGAGAGCTGTGATGCGCTGACGCATGAGTCAGCTCGTGATCGTGACCTGGCAAACATAATACATAAGTTTTAGGATACCTAAAATAAGAAGTATGGCATATACATACAGGGTGTCCGGTAATGCATGGATAAACGGGCACCTACGGATAGACGACACTGTGCCGGTTCAGAAAAGTGTGAAAGTCTCAAGGTTTCCGAGATATCCGACATTTAAAAAAATTAAAAATTTCACTCCTTTCTCTAAGTTTTTTGATGCCAAAACTGCAAATAAAGGAATTATTCCAATCTGTTTTTTGGATAGTATTCCAGGATAAATGTGCTATCGAATGCAAACAATAATTTTTATGACACATTGAAAGTTTTTTTTAACTAAGATTTAACTCAAACTTTATGATTTTTTAATCTTTTAACCTGAACTTTAACCTTTCCCGGTGTAAAAAAAATGTATGGTCACCCTGGTGCCTATATAAAAAAAGTTGCCTATTTCATTGAGATTCTGAAATGGTATAATACGTGGTATTGCCAGCATTCAATACAAAATTAACTTCTATTACAGTGAGCCAGATGCAGCTAGTTGATAATAAATATACAAACCAGTAAGTATCTGTAAACAATCTCCAGTCTCAACGTCATACAAATTAGCTGTCCTATCCCAGGAGGCGGTGATGACGTGATCGCCGCCCGCCAGCCAATCAGCGGCCACTACGACGCCTTGATGACCAATCAGCTCTGTTAGCGGCGTACGGAGTACTTCGGGCCTCTCACCGCCTTCGCCGAGACTCTCTTCGCCTCCACCTTCTAATTCTTCTTCAGATGATTGCCCTCGCTAAAAATAAAGACAATTTGTAGAAACATCAAAAAAATATTGCGCTATTACAAATTAATACCAAATATTTTATTTATAACTCTACAAAGAACATACACAATCCAACTTCTTACGGCCTGTTGCAGCAACTACCTAGACCTTTTGGCACGAGGATGGAGCCGCGGATTCCATCACGATGTTTTCCTTCACCGTAAGAGCAAATAATTGCGCACATTATTTTTACTCTATTGGTGCACGGCCGGCCGGGATTCAAACCCCACCACTAGGCTAACACGGCTCTCTATCGAGAAAAACCAACAGAGACTAGAGTCTGAATTTCGCATTTCAATTTCTTTTGTGGATCAAATTTTTTACCAATAATAATAAATATAAACCATTAAAATGTATTTGTAATCTTGACCTTTGTATTGTAAGCATGATCACAATATAAAAAACCCCCATGAGTTTCTTCTCATTAGTGTGCCTTCTCATTGGTGGGCGCGTTCCGAAGGCACACATTCTAACTTAGTTTTTAAGACTATTTTAAAGGAAGCCATAGTGGAACCTCACGCAAAAGGGACCCAACTGAAAAGGGGTATAGTTGCGGAAAGCAGCCCATATACAAGTACAATTGAACCCATGCACTGTACATGAACCTAAATGAATAAAAAATTGAATTAGGAATAGTACAACTTACCGGTAGATCCCAGTTAACAGCAGCTTGCCATACATGAGCAGTGTTATCCCCGCTGCTAGTCAAAGCTATATCTCTACTCGGATGGAACCTGATCGAATTAACCGAGCCCACGTGACCAGTGTATTGCAGTAGACATTTACCCCATTCTACACTCCATACACACGCTGTATGGTCTGAAAGTTACAAAAATAAAGCTAAATGAATTAATTAAAATAAATAAATAATCACTTCAAGTGACCTAGTCAAAATCACTTCAACTGACCTAGTCCAAATCACTTCAACTGACCTAGTCAAAATCACTTCAGCTAACTAGTCAAAATCACTTCAGCTAACTAGTCAAAATCACTTCAACTGGCCTAGTCAAAATCACTTCAACTGACCTAGTCAAAATCACTTCAACTGGCCTAGTCAAAATCACTTCAACTGGCCTAGTCAAAATCACTTCAACTGACCTAGTCAAAATCACTTCAACTGGCCTAGTCAAAATCACTTCAACTGGCCTAGTCAAAATCACTTCAACTGGCCTAGTCAAAATCACTTCAACTGACCTAGTCAAAATCACTTCAACTGGCCTAGTCAAAATCACTTCAACTGGCCTAGTCAAAATCACTTCAACTGGCCTAGTCAAAATCACTTCAACTGACCTAGTCAAAATCACGTGAACTTTTCATGCAATTGCCGACATACTCTTTCTTATGAAAATAAATTTAAAGTCCTAACTGACTGATTATCAACAGACAGCTAAAAAAAATAGACGGATTGGGCTAAAACTTAGCACATATAGCTATTATAATGTAGGCATCCGCGATTTTGAGAAAGTCAAATCCAATGCGAACGAAGTTCTGGGCAAAACTAGTTCAACACAAAAACCAGTGTCGTTTACGATTATTATATTGTGTTTTTAGATGTCTAAAAAGGTGCAAAAGCAACTCAATAGGGTGATTGTTTGATCAAAGTCAGCCAATGTCAAAATATGTGTTTAGATTAATTTACCAGCAGAAGCAGTTCCAATGAGCGCCTGGCCAGGTCTTGCAGATGACACGTCCCAAATTCCATCCTTATGTCCAGTTAGCTCTCTGACCAATTGGCAACTGTATGTCGGAGCTTTGAAACTGGATACAATCTTACTCGTTTGAACTCTAAGCTTGTGACTTGCTTTTACTTTCTGAGAGTTGCTTTGGGTTACTGCAAATAAAAGATGAGATGAGGTTAAAGGATTATTTTAATGAAAATTAGCTTTTAAAGGCACAACATGAAGGTTTTTGAGAAAAATTAAATTTAGAATTTAAAAAACCGCCGACTTTTATTTCCCATAACTTCAGACGGCTGAACCGATGTCATCAAACATAGCTAAGAATAGTTCCGACTAATTTACCTTCAAACAAAAGAAACAAAATCAAAATCGGTTCATCCGTTTGGGAGCTACGATGCCACAGACAGACACGTCAAACTTATAACACCCCGTCGTTTTTTGCGTCGGGGCTTAAAATGCAAGATAATAAGTAATATGTTTTATGTAAAAAAAAAAAACATATATTTTCATTTTTTAATTTCTCTTTTGGTAGATAGATAGATACACTTTATTTGTACAACACACAAGAAACATTAAAAATAAACACAGAACTAAACCTGACCCTGACCTTATTGATTAAAGGAATAAAAATAATACTTAATAGTTTTCAAATAGAACTCACATTTAACTTTAGAATTCTTTCCTGTTGCATCAAATTCAATAAAATCAACATTCGGTTTGTCTCCAATACAGCTCTCTCGTTCTAACTTCTCACTCAAGATATCAATTTTTTCTTGCACTGAAATGAAAACAATCACTTAAAATCAAACTTACAAACATACTTTGTCTAAGTGACTGATTTATAATATACTAGCGACCAGCCCCGGCTTCGCAAGGCTATATTATGCATGTATTGTTTTATACATATAAACCTTCCTCTTGAATCACTCTATCTATTAAAAAAACCGCATCAAAATCCGTTGCGTAGTTTTAAAGATTTAAGCATACAAAGGGACAGGGATATAGGGACGGCGAAAAGTGACTTTATTTTATACTATGTAGTAACTAGCAGCGCTCCGCGGTTTTACCCGCGAAACTCTAGATCCCGTGGGAATATCGGGATAAAAAGTAACCTATGTTATTCCCAATGAATCAATGTACCCTCATACTAAGTTTCATCGAAATAGGTCCAGTAGTTTCGGAGTCTATTTGATACAAACAAACAAAAAAATCTTTCCTGTTTCCTCAATAAATGGATTCAATAAATAAATGAATTCTGTGTGAATTCTACACAAAATATATTTTTTATTTAGTTCCTGAGTTGCGTTCAACCAAACAAACAAATGTTCAGCTTAATAATATTAGAATAGATGAGATAAGGTAACGTTATTCTTGCCAGCAAATTAAGTAGGTAATTAAACCAGTAGTATTTCGAAAAATGTTGATTTACATTATGTTACTTAAGATTAATTTGCATTTAATATATGTAACTGCTGTCTTAGCTAGATTATGATAATCTGTGATAGTAGGTATTAATGCACGCTAAAAACAAATTTGTCAATTTGTCTTGTCAATCTGTATGCAAAATTTTAGCCCAATCTCAATTTTATATTTAAATATAATAATAGGGCTAAAGTTATTGACATATGTATCTGAGAAATGATGTCGTAAATTCTACTAGGTGTTGAATTTTTATTATTTTTTCATGGACAAAGTCACAAGTAACAACATGTACAGTCGGAATACCTATTAGCTGAACCCCACGTGACCCAGAACACACTCGCACATAAATAAATAAAATAAATAAATAAATAAATATTTCAGGACATACAGTGGTGGTCATATAATTAAGAACGCTGATATAAAAGGAAGATTTTTTCAAACTAAGACGCAAAACTAATTGCATGTATTTTTTTTTATTTCTCTCGGTATCGTAAAACGTTTCCATAATACCACTGTATTTATTGATACACATGATTAGCTTAAAAATAAATAGACAAACTTTTTACACTACTTCTAAACATAGTATTCCTATTTACTGGCTGGTCACGTAATTAAGAACGCTAATAGTGTATACCTTTATTCAAATTTAAATAGAGAACACTCAGTCGATTTGTTACTATTTGTATAATTTTGGCGCCATGTAGTGCTGGAAAGGTTAAAAGTGATTGCTTCTTATGAAAAAACAATGGGAAAAAATAAAAGTTGTGATAAATCTACAAGGGAAGTAATAATAAAACTTCGCCGGAAGAATTGGTCTTATAAAAAGATAGCCGACCATTTGCAATGTTCAAAAACGATGGATTTCCACGCTGTAAAGCATTATGCTACGTACATCGATCATCGATGGCTACGTATCAAACTACTTCGAATGTTCCACGTGTACCTAAACAGAGAAAAACGACTACTCGAGATGACCGAAACATCGTTCGTATGGCAAAACAAAATCCTTTTAAAGGGTCTAATGAGCTGAGAAAAGAATATTTTGGTGAAAACAACCCTTCAGCAATTTCAGCACGCACTATTCGAAGACGTTTGGTAGAAGAAAAATTGCACGGTAGGATAGCAAGAAAGGTACCCATGTTAATACTTTGCCACAGGCAAGCCCGGCTTGCATTTGCGAGAAAGTATGAAAACTGGACTATGCGACAGTGGAAAAATGTACTTTTTTCTGACGAGACGAAAATAAATAGAGTATGTTCTGATGGAAAACGATATGTACGACGTCCCCCGAATACAGCATTTGACCCTAAGTACACGAAAATTACATTAAAGCACGGTGGTGGAAATGTGAAAATTTGGGGGTGCTTTTCTGGACATGGTGTGGGACCTGTAAAGTTGATAGAAGGTAACATGGATCAGTTCCAATACAAAAATATACTGGAAGAAACAATGTTACCTTATGCTGAAGACGTTCTACCGGTTATTTGGACATTACAGCATGACAATGATCCAAAGCACACTGCACGCACCGTTTAGGAATTCCTTACAGCGCAATCAGTTTCTGTCTTAACTGACAGAACAGACTGGCCAGCTAACAGCCCAGATCTAAACCCAATAGAGAATCTGTGGTTCGAAGTAAAGAAAAAGGTTTCAAATACAAAGTGCAGAAATTTAAGAGCTGTACGACGTTTTTTTAGAAGAATGGAACTCTATTTCTCTTGCGAAATGTCAAAAATTAATAGAGTCAATGCCTCGCCGGTGTAAAGCAGTAATTTAAAGCCGTGGATATGCTATTGATTATTAATTTTAGTTAAAAATGTATTAAATTTCTTTTAAAATTTTCCTCACTACATATTATTGTGATTTTATTAATGTAAGTGTCATACTAAACAATTTCCGGGCAGTTTAATAAATCGTTCTTAATTATTTGTCCAGCTTCAGTACTATTTGAATGTGTTACTTTGGTAAAATATATAAAATGTGTAAAAAATAGTTAGTGATTTTATTCTTTATTCCTAAGCTACGTTGCTCTATTCATGTGCGGCTATTTTATAACATAACTAGTTGCTTCTCAGAAGGTACAGATTTCTGTGTATGAGACGATTTAAATAAAAAACTTCTAGAACTTCAAATCGTTCTTAATTATATGACCACAACTGTATTACACATCGCCATCCAGCCCCAAGCTAAGCAACTTAATGCTTGTGTTATGGGTGCCAGATAACGGATAAACTACTTATATACTTTTTTTTTTTGTAAATATATACATATACATATTATACATATAGGAAACACCCAGAACCAGAAACAAGAATTTATGGTCAGCATAAATACTTGTTCCCGGCGGGAATCGAACCCGCAACCTTCTGCGTCGCAGTCGGGTGTTCGCCCGACGCGCCACAGAGGTCGTCAAAAATGTAGTATGTAGTAAAAAATGTAGTATTTTTACCTATTTTGTTATTTTTTAATTGTATATTGTATTGTATGGTGTATAGTTTAAAAAAAAACAGAATCAGGTGACATTCTTTTACAATCTTACAGATGTGCGAGTGAGCTCTGGGTCACTTGGGGTTCAGCTAATTGGTATTCCGATTGTACAAATTTAGGCTTAGAAGCTCTATACAATCTTAATTGTTTGAACTTTGAGCTTCTGACTTGCTTTTACTTTCTGAGAGTTGATTTGGGTTACTACAGATATTTGAGATAAGGTTGATGATTCTTTTAATGAATGTAAGATTTTAAAAGGACTTTCAAAAGGGTCCTGACATTTATGATGCTTGGCATAGTGACTTTTCTCATAGATGGACGAAGTTACAAAGACAAGTACCTACAGATTTAACATCATTCAATTGATTATAGAATAATATTATAATAGGTATTTCCAATGTCAACAATAACAATTTCTTTACTTCAATAGCAAATATAAAGGTAGTCCAATACTGAATAGGCCTTTGTGTTATGAATTCAGATAATGGTAAGAGCAGTAAATACTTAAGTTTACAAGTAGGTAGGTGATGTTTGGATTTATAAAATACTACTAATAAATAAATTAGGTAAATTAGGCTTAAGTTTTAAGATTGACTTATATAATAAACTTCCTAGCAGTTATGACAACTTCCATATAATGAATCCATTCTATGATGTCTCTGAATATTTGAACTGTTCATTTTTTGATTTGCATGACTAGAATTAGCCCAAGTGATGTAATTAATTTGATTTTTAATGAGTTTGAGTCGTTATTTGTAAAACTTTATAATATTAGTATTTTATTTTATTGAAATTGTGTAAATTGACATGCCTATATTATGCAATGTAATGTTATGGCGAAATAAATGAATTATGAATTATAAATTATTATTATTAATCCAAAAGTTTGTTTATTCATTTATTTGTTGCCCTCTTCACGGTCAAATGATTGGACCGATTTGGATGATAGTGGTCGTTCGAGGGATTGAGAAGGGCATAAGATACTTTTCATTCCGAAATTCCATTGAAATCGCGGGGCGCAGGTAAAACTATTAAATTTATGATTTTGGAGTGAAACAATATGATAGCCATGTTGTTATTTGAACTAAGATTACATGAGATTTTATCTACCCAATGCAAATTATGATTCATTTCATGGCCATAACTTTTTTCCTCCTAATTTGTGACTGATGTTGAGGCAGGATTCTGAAGAGTTCTGGTTTCCAAGTTTAAGCTTGCAAGGTTATGTATTTCTAAAACTAATGTAAAACATACTTGTAGTCACAGATTTCCTCATCTGAGACTTGCAATATGTATTGATTATAACTTACAATTCAAGTTTTCTGTGTAGAGAAGGTCAAATTCCTTTTCAATTTGTGAAAACAGTTCGTGAAGTCGTGACCTGAACACTGGTGGAATTGATGATTCCGAATCTTCCATTTTCAGGTAATAGTTGGGCAATCCATCCGAGCCTTCCGTGAGGGCCTGGAGCCTTCGTTTGCTAGTTTTCATGGTCGAAAGGAGCTTAGTAACGTTATGATGTTCTCCTTTTACATTACACGAAATAATGCAGGTTGACGATGAATAAATAACATTAGCAGAAAAATCACTGGTTTCCTGATAGAACAGTGAGATAGTTTTGTTGATAGATTCGCAATAATTCTAGTAAATAACAAAATACACAGAAACACACGAACCGAGAGATTGTGACGTCAATTTTTTTGACGTTTAAAATACACCACAGAATAAAAATGGTCGGATTTTTGTTCGTTCAATTGGTAAAAGCCTGCCATTCGCGTGACGATTTTTTGAAAACAGCCAACCTTCGACCATTGTTTCTACCTCCATGCAGCCATCGTATTTTATCTATGGAAAATTAAGTTTGAAATGAGATGACAGTTGGCAGCACTGTGTGTATTGTATCGATTGTCTATGGATTAGTGCTGCCAGATGCAGATTTTTATATTTTTTATAACTTTGGAACTTCTCTTAGGCCATGGTGTAGTTCATGCAATAAAAAAAGATAAGCTATGATTATTATAACGTCACGCGTTGTCGTCATAATAATAATTTACCAAAGATATCTCGCTCTTATTTCACTTGTTGATATTGAAATGATTTTGTTGTGAGGTACGAACGTCAAATTATATAGATTTTGCCGAAGACAGAATATCGCGCTGAGAAAAATATGTAACTTTTGGTTCAAAGGCTCTGGCAACACAACAGTGAAGTCAAAAAATGGCTGGTGAGTCGGAGTTGTTTGCCAACGTTTAGTGTTTATTTTATCGCGAAAATAACATTAAATATGTTGTCCTCAGATCTTTACGCAAAATATAATTGTACTTATTGTCAAGAAGAAATTAATGGAGTACGGGTAAAGTGTGCAGAATGCACCGATTTCGATATTTGTTTGCAGGTAAAGTAGCTTGGCTGCCATTTCTGTCTAAAGTTTTGGCGCAATTTTTAAAATAGTCACGTAAACCTGCGCTACTTCCCAATAAAAATAAGTAATCATTTTGTTTCAGTGTTTCGCAGTGGGAGCTGAAATTGGACCTCACAAAAATGATCACCCCTATCAATTCGTTGTAAGTTTCAATCAACTTTATCACCATTTCAAAGAAAAATCACCACATTTCACATCAATAAAATAAATTTTAGGATTCTGGGGCCTTCGGTATATTCCTTGGCCGCACGAGCTGGTCCGCAAACGAAGAAGTAAGACTACTAGATGCTATAGAACAATTCGGTTTTGGAAATTGGGAGGACATAGCTAAACACATAGAAACAAGAACACCGGAAGGTATGATTTATTTTAAATACCTATTGTTTTTGTACTAAATAAATGATTAGGTACTTATAAATGACTAATAATTTATGAGCTAATATTTTAACATCTAAACAATATTGGCCTAAATATCAAATACCTATAGAAAATTTAAACAGCGCTAGCAACTTTAATCCATGACAGGACGCTGTAATATCTAGGGCATGTATTAGATGCAGTAGAATTGCTTAGCACCTATATCATCCTCTCAGCTTAGCTGACCATGTCCAGTGGAAATACTTTGTCAATACACTGAAGTGGAATTGGGCCGGCTATATCTGCCGTATGGTGGAAAAAATTTCGGCTAAATCAACAACTTTTTGGACACCCACCAAGGGGAAAAGATCACCACGGCAGACCCCGTCGAAGGTGGCGAGATGATATCGACAAATTTATGACTGATTGACAATTCGTCGCACAAGATCGCGATCAGTGGAGGGGGAGTAGAGAGGCATTTGCCCTGCAGTGGGCTCTTAATAATAATAATATATCTGGAGCCAACTAAGGGGTATCGTCTCGATGTTTTCCTTCACTATAATTCTATTTAATTTCTAAATAGTATTACTCTCCCCAAGAACCAGTTGCCTAATAATCTCCAATTTATTATAAAACAGACTCACCTTAGAAATATATTTCACCTGTGCCTCTGTCTGTCCATCCAAGGTTCAGTTTTTTTTAAATCCTTTCTCTAACAGATAGCTATCTTTCTGCCAAATCTTAGCTTGATCGATCTGTTGGTTTGAGCTGTGCATATTATTATAACAGTCTTGACTTTGAATTTTATATTTATAGATATCTATAATATATTAACCGAACATCATCTTTTAAATGAAAATAAAAAAAAACATTCAAATAGAAAAATAACAAAAAATCCGGTTTATCTACTTACATCAGATTGTTGTAATAATTGGACGTTTTTGAAGACACTTGTCATCTGGCTTCTTTCACATTATGACATCATGGCATTTAATACCCCCTTAATTTAATTCTTCTACTTTTCTTGGAATAACAATTTCTTGTTTCAACAGAGGCGAAAGACGAGTACATAACTCGATACCTAGATGGCAGCATCGGTCGAGCAACATGGGGGAACATGGAGAGTACCACACGACCGTCGTTGCACTGCGCAGACCGGGACGAAGGCCCGCTTGGACCTAGTGCGGTGTCACGGCTACCTCACCTGGCCGTCTCACCCGATGAGGCATCACAGCTCGGCTATATGCCTAATAGGGATGATTTTGAAAGGGTGAGCTATTCTATTTTTTTCATAAATAGGATCAACGAAAAGTGTCAGTAGCTTTTGACCTCTATCTCACACAATGGAAAGTAATGATGTAGATTTATCAAACAAAATATGAAATCGACATATTACTAATCTGACGTAATTCAATCATTGCTCTAGTAAGAATCTGACCTACTTAGAAATAAACTTAAACCCAAAAATAACTTGAAGGTTAATCACACTACTTCAGAATCTGACCTAATAGCTCAGTGGACTTAGTTAGAATCAAACATCTCCTGCCTCTAATTCCTATGTTCGATCTGGTGCTTAAATTAAATTTTCTTTTCTTAATAAGTAGATATTAGTTACCTGTAATATCTAACCACAACTCTACCAATCTTATCAATTCTGGCTTTTATGAGGCAATAAGAAACAGCATACAATATGTACATTCAATTTGGTCTAAGTTCTGTGTATTGTAATGACTGTAGAATCTTTGAAATAAATAATTAACAATTATTAAAGATCTAATAAATAGGACATGGTATGTACTTGATCTCTCATAGACCTATATTGACAGATCGAGATTGAAACATGTTAGAAGCTAAGTCCTTAATATTATGGAGCTCTAAGGATAACATAATTTCTAGCACTATATTTTGGTGCACAATTCTAGCACAAGTATTGTGCTAGAATTGTTCATAACTTTAATAAAAATTCAATTTTTTTAATTTAAATAATATTTTTTCAGGAGCATGACCATGAAGCTGAACAGTTGATATCAACACTAGCTCTAAATCCAGAAGATGATGAGTTAGACATTGGTAAGTAACCTATTTCCATTGTCACATCCTTGCATTTATATTATTTCTTTTATCTCTACACATCCAGGCTTTACCTGTTTCAAAAAATCTCGTTTTATTGGACTTTGTTCTGTACGTTTAAAAAAAAATCTGTAAAACAAAGATAGTATATGCTTGCTAATAAATAAAATAAATACATTCCAATTCAAAGAAACTTAGTCTTTATGCCCGAATAAATTCACTCAATAATTAGTAGGTGTTAAGTATTAGTTGTATTCTAGTTGTAGTCCTTTCTTAGTGCTCACTTATATTTTTAACCCCTGACGCAAAAACGACGGGGTGTATAGTGTGTGTGTCTGTCTGTCTGTCTGTGGCATCGTGATTTCGTTTCTTTTGTTTGAAAGGTGAATTAGTCGGTTCAGCCCTCTTAGACAAGATGGCTTTCTATTAGCGATATCGCCAATCGACAGACTTCTTTTTTGTTTTTTTTTTGTATGAAATTGACAAAAGCCAACGAAAAGTCAGTCGTAGTTTTGCGTCAGAGAAAAAAAATGGTGGATAAGTTCCATCTTAAGCTAATTTATACAATGGTTTACGTCAATTTCATACAATGAAATCTATCGATTGGCGATATAGCTAATAGAAAGCAATCTTGTCTAAGGGGGCAGACCTCTGAAAGTTATGGGTGATAAAAGTCAGGGGTTTCTTAAATTCTAAATTTAATCTCATTTTTTTGTTCAAATGTTCTTTTCTGTTTGCAGCATTAAAATTGTCGCAAGTGGACATTTACACTCGGCGGTTGCGTGAGAGAACCCGCAGAAAGCGACTAGTCCGTGACTACCAACTAGTCTCAGTGTTCTTCAATAATCAGAGAAACAAACAAAAAACATTAGGAAAACTTGCCAAAGAGAAAAAGTTAGTATTTTGTTGACTTACTTGATTTTGCAAATGTCATGAAAATATTCAAAACATCCTTTTTAGTTTATTTATTGTTATATATCACTAGCTGCGCCCAGCGGTTTCATCTGCGTAGGCCCGATCCCGCGGGAATATCAGGATAAAAACCGAGTAAAACCGTATCTTCATACCGAGTTTCATGGCAATCGGTCCAGTAAACAAACAAACACAGAAACTTTCACGTCTCTTCTATCTATCTAATATACCATGTTGTTTGTGCGCGATGGACTCCTAAACTACTTAACCGATTTTAATCAAATTTGCACACCGCGTGCAGTTTGATCCAACTTGAAAGATAGGATAGCTTACATTTTAATTTATCCCGATATTCCCACGGGATCGGGAGTTACGCGTGTGAAACCGCGGAGTGCAGCTAGTTTTTATATAAAATTCTCGTGTCGCGGTGTTAGTTGCCTGTCTCCACCTAAACGGCATAATTTTTTATTGTGTATATTATGTTAGGTCTGAGAATCGAACATGATTAATTTTTAATTTTTTTTCCTTTATTTTTTGGTAAATGTCAAAACAACGTTTGCCGGGACAGCTAGTTTATAATATTACTAGTAGTAGTATTTATGGTTTTGAATACATTTTTCCTCTGGTACGCAAGTATCCTTGTCAACTACACTGATCGCTTAGTCAAGTATACTTGACAACATTTGGTTACTATAAAAACTACTTTGTTATTTAAGAAGAAAGGGTACTGGGGGCTCCATACAAACTTTTACAAACGTAGTCGACTGTTTTCTCCCTGGATAATGACACTAGAGCAAATATTTTTGGTGCATAAAACTTATATGACCATGCCCCTATTTTTTGTTTTTATTTTTCTTAAATTAATTACTATGATAATAATTAAGAAATGAAAAAAAAAACAAAGCATAGTCATGGCAGTTATAGGTTTTATGGCACAAAAATATTTGTGCTAGTGTCATTATCCACAGAGGAAACAGTCGACTACGTTTGTATGGAGAGAGCGCAGGTACCCTTTCACCTTAAAGGTTGCCTGGAAGAGATCGCTTTGAGCGATAAGGCCGCCCTTTGTAACACTTAGACTTAAGCTTTTAATTTTTACTATTAATGTTATTTGAAATTGGTGTTTACAATAAAGAATTTATCTATCTATCTATCTATCTTAATGGATGTTCTAGTCAAACCTAGCTTGAAACCTTGCTGATATGTTATCTGTGCCACGTGTCCTTATTACAGAGAGTTCAGCGAGCGCCTACGCTGGACATCGCAGTTCTACGGCAGGTCAGAGCAAGCGTCCGTGGTGTCAACACTGTGGCGGGAACGCGAGCTCCGAGTCCGCCTCGCGGAGCTCCACCGCTACCGTCTCGCTGGCGTGACGCGGCTAGAGGAGTGCGCTCACTACGACCAACACGCCAACATGCGACGTCAGCCACACGCAGACGTGAGACTAAAGAGACATGCGGTATAATGCTTCAGCTGTTGCCATATACTCCCATACCGACTGCAACACACTGCTCGCTTTGTGATGTCAGATCTTCATCTCAGACTACAGAGATTTTTGGCTCAGGCTAAGAACACTCAGCCTAAAAAAACAAAAAAAAAAATATTGTACCTAGAACATTTTACACAGCGCCATCTAGCCCCAAGATAAGCAACTAGACTTGTGTTATAACGATAACGGATAGAATACATAATATATACTTTTAATTTTTAAATCTCTGGAAGTTTTAAAAATATGTAATTCAATTTAGTTTAGACATGTTTTTCATACCTCAAAAGGTAAAAAAAGATCACTTTTATTGTCTGTCTGTTTTAGAATTTCTATACAATAGATAATATAGATATGACGTCACACAGTGTGTTAACATTTACATTTATTCATTTCGAGCGTACTTTTATTTTGGTATCTTAGTTAATTTTCATATTTGAGTTTCTAATTATTTTTTCTTGCATTTTGAAATCATTCAATACATTTTATACATCCGACCATGCCGCCCATACAAACACAAGACATGCATGGCATATTTAGCTCATGCTTCATACAACCATGCTTTCGCTTAGAGCGGTGTTGTGTTAGTGTTCCGTAGTTTAGCAGTGTTTATTAGTCTTTAGAAGTTGTTAATTTGAAATGAAAGGTCGTACTTAAATCTCGCGCCAAACCCAGGGTTTAATTGAATTACTGTTTTATGGCATTGATTAAATTCACCAACCAATCAAAATCGGATGAATAATTTACAAGAAAAACAAATAAATTTGAATTCTTTATCACACTTTAGTCTTGCTAATCCGAAATTATCAGAAACCGATGCAGAATTACTAGAACCTATAGAATTTTATTAAAATTTGGTAAAAATTGTGAAGAATTGACGTTTGTGTATAGGGTGCCTCGACGTGCCAGATTAGCGAGACTATTGTACTTTTCGTTTAGATTTGTAAAAGTGAATGTTGTCGGTTTGATTCCTTACAACGGTTGTATTCGCCAGGGCAGCAGTGGGTGCCTGGAAACCAACCCGACAAAAGACCAAACGCCGAACAACACGCAGCAGCCAAGAAAAAGGTTAGTAATCTATACATATAAAATGCTTTGTCCTGAACGACTGACTGACTGACGGATCAACGCACAGCCTAAACCGCTGATCGTAGAGACTTGAAACTTAGGGGGTGTATTCTTTTTATGACAAAAACATTCGATAAGAAAGGATTTTCCTAAATTCTACTTCTAAGGGGGTGAAAGAGGGGGGCAAAGTTTGTATGAGACAACGTGATTCCTTGGTCCATTTTCGACTTTTACGCGAACGAAGTCGCGGGCAAAAGCTAGTATACTCTAAAGGCTCTTCACCTCTGAAACTACACGACGTTCGCACCAAGCGTTTTGCTTCGTCATTCCCTATTCGTACTGCAAGGGAAATCAGTTGCCTGCGTCTGTCTTTCCTGACGTGTACATTTTGGGGGTCTTCAAGTTGCGAGTGAACAGGTATCTTCTAGGAAGGCGTGTTACATCTTAGGCCGCATCGTCACCTACCATCAGGTAGGTGTGATAGTGGTCAAACGCTGACCTATCATTATTGTAAAATAAAGAGCTACGAGCCTGGAACTTCGCATGGGGATTCTTTTTAAGTCGTAGGAAAGGACTAAGAAAGGATTTTTAGAAATTCGACCCCTAAAGGAGTAAAAAGATAAGTAATCGATAAGCATTTTTTTTTAATACTTGTTAATTAATATAAGCAGGAATTTGAGTAAGCCATTGACGTTTTGGAGGCAGGAGAGTATTGCTGGAGACATGGACCTTGACGAGAATGGTTAATTTCTAAGTAAGACCCTTTTTCAGCTAAACCGTAGGTGGATCTATTTTTATTTTTGACAACCAGTGCATATTTTAACACTAACTGTGACCCGCGTAGGTCCTGATCTTGTATAAATTCTGTTCTATCTTATTTTGGTATGTTGTAAATAAAATTCATCAATTTACAGAGACGGCGAAAGCGGCTCAAGTTCCATCAGCCCAAAGTGCACACGGGACGCAAGTACCGCATGTGGATGCTCCAGAAAGAGCTCATGCAGCGGCGGATGCTCGGGGCGGCTGCTGAACAATAACGAACTACAGGTAACAATACAACTATCACATAGCTTAGCCCATTCCTCTAAGATACTCAAGTTACATCAGCCCAAAGTGCACACGGAACTTACCCATTACTTTCAAGATACTCAAGTTCCATCAGTCCAAAGTGCACACGAGTCTTACCCACTTCTTTCAAGATACTCAAGTTCCATCAGTTTAGAGCTCTATCCGGAAAACTTTGCGATAACTTATATCAAGATCAAGATGTTTGTAATATATTGAATGTCTAAAAAATAATACCTATAATAATGTTCTTATAACAAAATATCCAACAAGACAAATACCTACAAAGTCTGGAGGAAAACATCGTGATGAAACCCGCGGTTTAATTGGCTCCAGAAGTATTGACAAGTTCTCTCCTCTGGCTGAGAGGGTAGTATTTGCTGGGCAAGCCTACTCCAACCTCACGCAAAAAGAACCCAATTAAAAAGGGTCTAATTGTTAAAAACAGCCCGTATACAAGTACCCATAAAGTATTTAATTCCGTTAAATCTAACATATGTATGTATATGTAACATTTGTATTGTATTTACACAGCTGTGCACAGCTTTAACTCTACCGCCGGCTCAGTACATCACCATGAAGGGGGTGCTACTCCGCAAGCCTCCGATGGCAGATAACGAGCTCGATCTCACCGTTAGAAATTATCTACAATCAGCTGGTTGGATAAGGAACTAGAACGAATGTACTACCGCGGACGTATGCGAGTTTCCTATACTCGCGAAGATCTTGCAGAAGTAAGGTTTTCGATGAGTTTAGCGAAGTTTACTGTGTAGCTATCGAAGAATAAAAAACATATATTTTGTCAACCACATGACACAAGACATTTTAGAAAAGTAGAGAGACAAACAAACATAATAACACTGACATGTACAGAGCATAAGAACAAAAAGTATAAAAGATAAACATAAAATTTAAAGAAAATAGTAATAGAATCAATAGAATTTTTTTTATAAAAATAGTAGCGACCCGTCCCGGCTTCGCACGGCTATATTATTCATTTATTATTATTTATTATTTATTTATTTATTGCGTAGTTTGAAAGATCTAAGCATACATAAGGACAGACAAAAAAGCGACTTTGTTTTAGACTATGTAATGAAGATCTAAGGAGCCGTGTGCTTACAAAAAGGCTTTGCCTTAGCAAAAAATAGCTGTAACGACGTTGTGCTGATACAGCCGCTGGTCTTCCGGCAGAAACCTTTGCGGACGCGTTCCTTATAATGTCACAAAGAAAGAAAAAAAAGGATTCTTAAGTCCATTTTGAGTCAACATTGTACACACTTTTGCTCCTGACTGTACCTTATCTTTTATCGAAATTAAAAATTCTAATAATATTTAATCACTGGGCCATTGAAACGTAGTCAATTTTTGTTTCCGTTCCAAAGGCCGAAGGTCGATTCAATTTGAGCCATTCAGATTAAATACCCGATGTTCCAATGATGACAAAAGTAATGGAGTAATCAATAAAGCTATTGCATAGCGAACGCTCGGCCGAGCTACTTTTATTTTCGTTACGGAATTTCTTGATTTGGTCGCCGCGCTCAAAGCCCGCGATAAAAGCTATGCAATAGCTTAAAAAACATTGGAATGAAGCGATAGCTACGCTGTTTTCGCAGTCACACGTACCTATGTCCACGGTAGTACATTACGTTAAAATATTAATAAGGTATACTTAGTATGTACACTATTTTACTTGTATTTTAAAAATACTAAACCACGACACATGTCAAAGAGTTAGTAAAATAGTGGATAATGTATAGATATAGAGTAGCTATTTAGAATCTATCTATTTATAACTTTGTGGTCAATCTGCTCAAAGAAATCAAATAAGATTATCTGCAACTTATAAATAGATTTGTTCTTCATATTATAATTGCAGTCTGCGGTTTCACCAGCGTTTAAAAGTAGCTTATGCATCTATACAGGAGTCCCCTGTGTACATTTTTCGTAGAAATTGATACCATTGAAAAGTTAATAAACAAATAAACTTTCGTATTTATAGTATTAAGAGGAAAGGGTACCGGGGGCTCTCTCCATGCAAACTATTACAAACGTAGTCGACTGTTTTCTCCCTGGATAATGACACTAGAGCAAATATTTTTGGTGCAAAAAACTTATAACTGCCATGACCATGCCCCTATTTTTTTTTAAATATATTTTTCTAATTTTTATTTCTATGATAATTAGAAAATAAAAAAAATAACAAAAAATAGGGGCATAGTCATGGCAGTTATAGGTTTTATGGCACAAAAATATTTGTGCTAGTGTCATTATCAAGGGAGGAAACAGTCGACTACGTTTGTATGGAGAGCGCGCAGGTACCCTTTCACCTTAAGGGGATACGCAGGTGTTGCTCTATGCAAATACAATTCCCCTTTTTCCTTCCTAAATAATGCTTCTAAAGATTAAAAAAACTGGTTGCCTGTAAAGTCGGTATACGGGCGAAAGTTTTACGTGACAACAACTGTGCTCGAGTGGAAGGGACGCGTGCCTTTCACTTTTTATGTCTGTCTCTCTCGCTCTTAGGCGGGCTAACCATGCCCGCGTGCCTCTCACTCGCTCTCATTGTGAGCGCATAACGTCAGTGGAGCGTAACGCAGTTTCTTGAAGTGTCACCCGGCAATCCAATTTATAAGACGTTGTCACGTCAAAAAAAAAACTTAGGATTGCTGTATACATGCTCCTCTATTTTCTTTTTTTTTTCTTTTAACTAATTACCAAAAAACTAATATTTCCCTTACTAATATTACAACAAAGAGGAAAGAATTGAATGTTTGTTTGAATTGAAAAGTTCTATCTGGTATAAATTTCAACTTGCTAGCTCCACTCGTTCTGGAGAAAATCGGTGGTGACACACTGACAGACAGACTGACAAGAGAGTTATCTTATAAGGGTTCCTTTTTTACCTTTTGAGGTACGGAACCCTATAAAGGAAAAAGTGTACTTATAGCAAACATAAGTTTAAAAATGTTGCTAGCATTATTCAGGAAGGAAATAGGAGAATTCATTTGAAAAAAAGGGCCCCCTTATTCCAAAGTTATTACTTTGGTCTCAAAAAGTACATATAGGTAGAACTTAAGTACCAATATTGTGTAAATATGGTTAGAGGTGGACGCAGATTGATACGCGCCGAACGCGTCGAATTTTTGCCGTCCACGGAAAAAGGTACCTTATAATAATAGAGATAAGGTATCTACATTTATATTTCCGATGACGTCATCAGAGTCGTCCGCATCGTCAGAGGCGGCCGACTCTGAAATAAATAAATGTACCTTATCTCTATTATTATAAGGTACCTTTCTCCGTGGACGGCAAAAATTCGGCGCTCTCGGCGCGTATCAATGTGCGGGCACCATAAATATTGCTTTCGTTATGGTACTAGCTCAGCCCCGCGGTTTTGCACGCATAAGTCCCGTTCACGAGTTTTTGCATGAAGAAGTTATAAACTTAAACCCACACATAACCTTAGCATTTATGATATTAGTGTGATTAATAATATAGTAGGTATTTAAAACTAATTTATGACCATAAAGTAATATAGAGGTCTTTATAATACCTAATTTTTGTTAGAAATGATTGGGGATGATAAATTAAAAGACAAATCCTATGTATTGATTAATTCGTAGATAAAAAATGTAAGAAGTAATTATTTACATAAAATAATTAAGCCAGTTATAGGTTTGCAACAAAAATATTTGTGCTAGTGTCATTATCCAGGGAGGAAACAGTCGACTACGTTTGTATGGAGAGAGAGCCGGTACCCTTTTTACACTGTACGAATGCACAAATCTATATAGTTACCTGCCTTATAGTATTCCTAAAATAAATAAATTTAAAATATATAAAATTATCCGTTAGATAAAATTGTACGGTCAGAAAAAGTCACAAATTTAATACGAAAGTGCACGAACCAACATTTTTATTAGAATAATTTAATTTGTAAATTAGCTTCGTTCCTTTTTTTGCTGACTGTACGTAATAGAGTAAATAATTAGTGTAAGTATCATTAATATAGTATTTTGATGTTATTTTGCTTGATGTTTGTGTAAGATGTAAAAAAAAATCAAGCAAAAATATTTCTTTAAACCGGCTCTTATAGAGCAATGTAAATAATGCTTAAAAATGGTTTGGAAAATGTTTTTAAATTTAATTTTAATTATTTAATATTCTAAGGTTCTATTTGCAAGTATATTTTCTAAACCAATGTTTACTAAGCCCTAATAAATTGATATGTTTTTTAAGGAGCATCGTTGTCTATGCTAAATTATTGTGTTAATACTTAGTTGAATTGTCTTTATTCCATAAACAATTCCATTGGAATCTTATTTATAGGTAATGTTAAAATATTTATTTTAAAATGTATTTCATATCATTCTCGGTAGTTTTTAGGGCATAATCAAATTAATCACCATTTTCCTTTCCCATTAAAATATAGACAAAAAAAAACAAAAAAACTACACACGGCGCCATCTAGCCCAAATAGACTTGTGTTATGATAGCCACACAACGGACAGACTACTTACAATGCTTGTCTTTTGTAAATACATACTTATTAGAAAACCCTAGAAGAAAATTTATCTAATATTAGTTGCCAATTATAGCTAACTAGCAGCGCTCTGCAGTTTCACCCGCGTAACTCCCGATCCCGTGGGAACATCGGGATAAAAAGTAGCCTATAACCTTCCTCGATAAATGGACTATCCAACACAAAAATAATTTTTCAATTCAAACCAGCAGTTCCTGAGATTAGCGCGTTCAAACAAACAAACTCTTCAGCTTTATAATATTAGTATAGATTTAACGTCCTCTGTGGCTCCGTGGGCTATAGCAAAAGGTTGCGGGTTCGATTCCCGCCTTAGACATATATTTTGAAATAAATATTTGTATCTGGTCTGGGTGTTTCCGTATGTATTTACAAAAGAAAAGTATAAAAGTATTCTATCCGTTGTCTGGCCACCATAACACAAGCCTAGTTGCTTGGGGCCGGATGGCGCTGTTTGAAGTGTCCTGCAATATTTAATTTTCATAATAAAAAGTCCAATATTACTAAAGTAGCTACTAGCAAGTAATAATGGCTATGTTAGAAGGTATTTTATATAAGGCTGTATAATCAGAAGTTTTTGTTGCCTTGACTCTTTGGACGTTCTTAACTTCCACGTAGCGTTTGTGCTCTGTTTAGTGATCTCTTTAGGCGCAGATAGAAGTTAAAATTATGTCTTTCGCCTATAACTTATATTGTTCATTACTGCATGGAAAACTTTGTTAGGTGATATGTTTAACGTTTATAGGTGAAAACTTTTCCTACATTTTGGTATGATTTATCGATATATATATTCTGTGGTTTTTAGGCTTATCCAAACTTAGCCGACACAAACAGATAAAGGGGGTAATTTAGGGGGTATTCTGTTTCTGTATGAAATCCATTATCTCTTAAAAATACACTAAGCGAAGCACATCTATTTATTATACTCAGATTACATAAAATATAGTGAAAATCGTGTTTAAAAAGACAGTCTGAGTTATCGGCGAAAGGCATTTTTCGTTTAGTACCTATATGCACCACGAAATTATTTATCATTGTATTAAACACTACTTTGGACAAGTTATTTATTTTAACCTTTACATTATTTTACTTTTATATTTTGCATTTTAAATATTATATTCATAATGTCTGCTGGGATAATAGTTTATTAATTACAGTAGTGCGATTAAAGTAATGCGCTTCGGTATATTAGTGTATCCGCACCACGTAAGCGAAATTCCCATAGTGTTATTAATATTAGTATTAAAAAAAAACTGGTTGCCTGTAAAGTCGGTATACGGGCGAAAGTTTTACGTGACAACAACTGTGCTCGAGTGGAAGGGACGCGTGCCTTTCACTTTTTATGTCTGTCTCTCTCGCTCTTAGGCGGGCTAACCATGCCCGCGTGCCTCTCACTCGCTCTCATTGTGAGCGCATAACGTCAGCGGAGCGTAACGCAGTTTCTTGAAGTGTCACCCGGCAAACCAAAGACGTTGTCACGTCAAAATTGGGTCATGTTTCATTATAGATTATTGCTACACGGAAGTTAATCTTCTAAACCAAATCGTAGTTTTAATATTTGGTGTATGTTTTAGATAAGTCTGGGAGTAATTTATCCTGTATTTTTTAATATTATGGGTCGAATTCGTTAAATCAATTCTAAAGCGATTGACAAGTTTGCTACACATTTTCGCATAGTTTGCTCATTTCTACCACACGGTAGGTATATTTACATATTGTCCATACATGTTGTCCTGAAATTAATGTATAATAATGTTATGATTGTATAAATTACGCCAAAGACAATATATACCAGAAATAGACTGACAATCTTAAACGAAAATGAGTCACATAAAATAATCTAAGTGCCTCTTATTTCTAGATGGCACCACCACATTTTTTTTGCGTTATTACCTAAAAATTACGTTATATAAACCTGTTGGAAAAATAATAAATCTCTTTTAATTAGTAAAAATATCTTAAAGGTCTCTTACTAATTATCTGTGTGAAACATAAAAAAAAACAATATTTTATTAGATTTGTAATAGATTGCGTTACAAAATTAGATGTACGCTATGTTGTATGGGCTGTATTCGTCTATATATTGTATGTTTTGTCTATGGTTAAGCTAAGCTAAAAAAAAGTAGGTACTGACTTAGTATACGCTTTTTTTCTTACATGTGAAATGTTCATGCAATCTTGTTACGCTATTATTATGAAAATAAACAAGCGTTAAAATATCTAATTTTGTGTTTTTATTAAATATTCATTTAACTTTTGGAAAGTTTGGTTTCGGCATTTCTTCCAAAGGCGCTGGTGGTGGCTTATTCTTGAACCATGGGTGTCTAAGGGCCTGTCAAACGAAAATTACAAATTATCAAGATTTTTACAAAAATGGTGTTGCATATTTTATCTTTTATCACAGTTACACAGAAAGTCGTTCTTATTAAACCGCTTTTAGGCTTATAATCCAACGCATTACGCACGTGTGAGTTTTTATCATAACGCACAAGTGCTGTAAAGTTATCCCAATAAGTTAAAAACGTATCTTACTGCAAATTACATGTTATGTGGATTCTTAATTTAACTGGTTTATACTGTTTTGATGTATAATAAGGTAGGTACCAACAAAGAGTTTTTAAGCCAGCAAAAACAGTTCGAATTTAAAAGACTTGAAGCAAATGGCATTATATAAACTGGAACAAGAGCATTAAAAAAATAGATTGCCGCCTTAAACACTAATATTTTATTATTTTAACAAGTTAAATTAGGTAGTAGGTAGGTACGATACGCGTGTGGATTATTGATCATTGCATCTCGGCTTTTTATCGCGCTCGCGCTTCATCCCGCCGCCTCAAGCCGCCTCTATGCAATGATCAACTTACTACACTTAATGTAATTACTAACTATTACCTCTTTTGCAGAAATTCTTTTATCAGCGTCGTATAGGATGAAAGATTTGACGAGATCAATTGCGTCGTACTCGGCACCAGGCAAAAGTTCTGGCCACGGAGTCGGTGCTGTTTCTGGGAAACTTATCTTGTGAAAGTCTGGCAATTTGGCGTGATCTGGCCAGCTTTCTTCAGTTGGGGTACCGAGATACTGGAGGACTATGGCAAGTTGTTCTATGTCAGACTCTCCCTGGAACATAAGTAACCCCCCGAATACTTAAACGTTTAGAAGTCCCCTTAAGAGGAAAGGGTACCGGAAGCTCTTTCCATACAAACTATTACAAACGTAGTCGACTATTTTCTCCCTGGATAATGACACTAGAGCAAATATTTTTGACGCATAAAACTTATAACTGCCATGACCAATGACCATGGCCCTATTTTTTTTTCATTTTTTTTACTATGATAATCAGAAAATGAAAAAACCAAAACATAAATAAATAAAAATAAATAAATAAATATTGCAGGACAATCCACACATCGCCATCTAGCCCCAAGCTAAGTAACTAGACTTGTGTTATGGGTGCTAGACAACGGATATACTACTTAACTATATACTTTTCTTTTGTAAATATATACTTATAATACATAGAAACAACCAGACCACAGACAAATATCTAAGCATAAATACATGTCTGAGGCGGGAATCGAACCCACGACCCTGTGTTTGGCAGTCCGGCATGGTGACCATTGTGCCAACTGGGTCGACAAACATAGGGGCATAGTCATGGCAGTTATAGGTTTTATGGCACAAAAATATTTGTGCTAGTGTCATTATCCAGTGGAAACAGTCGCCTTCGTTTGTATGGAAAGAGCGCAGGTTCACCTTAATACGTAAGTCGCTCCTGTCCTTATGAAATATGATAGTTAAATTTCAACTAATTCGCAGGCGGACTTTAAACGTTTCTGCTTTTCTTTTATCTTTTTGTATTCAGGGTTCCGTACCTCAAAATGGTAAAAAGGAACCCTTAAAAGATCACTTTCTTTTACGTCTGTCTGTCTGTTGTTTTGTAGTTTTATAGCTACTTACCGCAAAAAGAGGTTGTTTATTAATCATTTCAGCGATGATGCAACCGACTGCCCAAATGTCTACCTTTTCAGAGTAAAATCTTGCTCCATAAAGGAGTTCTGGAGCGCGATACCACCTGGAAAAGTAATACATGCTTACCTGTAACTTCTGATCCCGTGGGATTATCGGGATAAAAAGTAGCCTAAGTTATTCCCAATGAATCAATGTATCATCATACCAAGTTTCAGCTAAATCGGTCCAGTAGTTTCGGAGCCTATGCGTTACAAACAAAACAATTACATTAGTGTTAGATTCTTTGGTAATTACTACGTTTCGTCTTTAATGGTTCTTACCTTGTAGCTACTTGATGCGAGTATGGTCTTCCGCCATCTGGCCAGTATAGTCTTGCGAGACCTAGGTCTGCTATTTTCAATATACCTTCGTGATTTATTAGAAGGTTTGCTGGTTTTAAATCCTGTAAGATGAAAGTAGTATGGCTAATTGTTGGGTGGATACGGTCGGAGTCATCATTGCGGATCCACCGTAGAGTTAAAAAAATACTAATATTGGAATGTTTTTATTCTAATAATATTTACTTCACTATCACTACATAGTAAGTCGCTTTTTCTGTCCCTATTTCCCTTTGTATGCTTAAATCTTTAAATCTACGCAACGGATTTTGATGCGGTTTTTTTTAAAAGATAGAGTGATTCAAGAGGAAGGTTTATATGCATAATACATGCATAATATAGCCGTGCGAAGCCGGGACGGGTCGCTAGTATCTAATAAATTCATGAGTTGAAATACTTAAACTCGAGCAAGACCCATATGAATGTTGCTTGAGTTGAAAACATTCTAATTGTCATGAATCGATTACGGTATCGATTCTATTGAACTATACTTATGTGGTAACACGAGATAAGTGCCATGGATAGGTGGCAACACCTATGCATTGACAGCTAAGTTAATTAAATAAGAATAAAGTAGACATCTTTTCGCTCCAATTACAAAAAGGCGTGTTTCTTTGATTAGATGTTAAAATTAGAACCTACAAGATCATATATTCATAAAACTAATAATTGGATCATATACGCTCACTCATACAAAGTAAATAATTACTTAACCAAACATATTTCTCAGTACCTAAGCGATTTATTTAATCTTATGGGAAAAAAAGAATCTTAAACTTTATAATAACAATTTTGGAGTTCTACGATGACTCTGCAATTCCGATTCCCACCATACTTTCCATGAAGGCAAGTAATGAAGAAGTCGTTGGACGCACAAAGCATGCGCAAAGCACCGATAGCTCAGGGGCTCTATTTTTGAATCGCTCGTGTGACAAAGTTTCGTCGTATACGCCTACAAGTCACGCTCGACTTCCAAATCGCATGACACAAATTTACTGTATTTTTGAATCGTTCGTCGTCGAAATTTAAAGTGTCAATATTTATTCGTTTTACGCAGTTATTTGAAAAGCGGTAATTACCAGCGGACATCCGAAATTATCCCAAAAGATATAAATATTTTTCAAAGACCGTTTCCGAATGTTTGATGTTTATTCTACCACTCGCCTGTCGGCGACGAGTGGTGGAGACCACTCGTTACGATGGAGCGATTCAAAAATAGCTCATTTCCGATGTCGAACGAATATCAGTAGAAATCGAGCGCTCGACGCGGGGCGAACGATTCAAAAATAGGGCTCCAGGAAGTCTTTGGGGGAATCCTGTTCAGCAGTGGACGTCCTGTAACGTGGCTGATATGATGATGATGATGAAGTAGGTACAAACCCTGTGCATAACATAATGTGCATGCATATACTGCGTCCCTTTCAATAGCATCATGGCGTAACTCTTGACCCTCGGCAGAGTCAGTTCTTGCTGCTTGTGATGCAGCATCTCCCATAGTCCTGAGCACATGTATTCTAGTACTAGGACTAAGCTGGTCCCACGAGGAAACATGTCGTAGAGTTTTATTATCTGGAAACGTTTACAAAAGCACAAAAGAGCTTTATGGTACCCATGATACTTAGTATCACTATCGCATAGTATAAAACAAAGTCGCTTCCCGCAGTCTGTATGTCCCTATAGATGCTTAGATCTTTAAAACTACGCAACAGATTTTTTAATAGATAGAGTGATTCAAGAGGAATCTTTTCTATACCTATACTATTTATTTTAATTTTATAAAGCTGAAGAGTTTGTTTGTTTGAACGCGCTAATCTCAGGAACTGCTGGGTCGAATTGAAAAAATAATCTTGTGTTGGATAGTCCATTTATCGAGGAAAGCTATAGGCTACTTTTATTTTGATATTCCCACAGGATCGGGATTTACGCGGGTGAAACCGCGGGGCGTAGCTAGTAGTATATAAAACAAAACTACCACGCGTCCGAAGTCGCGGGCAACAGCTAGTTAGCTAAATAGGTATGTAGGTACTAACATATTTACACCGCAAGAGCTGCAAAGCCTTTATTTCCCTCATTACATTCACTGGAATACCATCGTCTAAGTTTTTAATGAGTATCTTCTTCAAGGCAACTTCACGTCCGCTTGGTAGATGCTTAGCTCTGAACACCAGCCCGTGAGCTCCTTCCCCTATCCTGCCAACTACAGAATAGTTGCTTATTACACTGTCCATATTTGTATTAAAATTTAATAAAAAATACTGCTATTATTTGTAGCTTTGCAAGACAAAACCCGTGAATAAATTGCGCGAAATATTGCCATTGACAGTTGAATTGTTTGGTTAGCGGTGTCCTTAGCAACGGACAACGCTAATCAAACCTTGTGCTCCAAAGAGTTTGTGGTAGGTGTAGAAATAGGTACACTTTAAATTTAACGTGTATTTCTATGGTGGTAGGCAGGTGGTAGGTAAATATTAGGTTCCCTACTTTTTGAATAGGTACAGAAGTATGGAAGACAATGGGGAGACTATTATTAACTGATTTCTAAGGATCCATTTATTTATCGAGAATATAAAAACCTGACCATAAAATTTTAATAGCGAAGGTAGAATTAACCTAGATAGGTATCTGCATGTTTCGTAGACTATAGGCAAATATAGAAAATAACATTTCTGTTTGAACAGGTGTTCTAATGAGACATTACATCATCAATGATTGCGGTCACCCTTTTCATTTTGATACCAACTTTGCACCGATCTGCTTACACTCATCCAATTTTCCATATTTAATATTTTTTTCGTTAGTTATGGCTTTAAAAATATTGTGCGGGATTATATTAATTCTTAGTTATATAAAAACAGTTCAGAGTGCATCAATACTTGCGTTATTTTCATCACTATCGTATTCAGATCATCTGGTCTTTAGAGGGTATGTTTCACTCTTGGCAGAAGAAGGGCATTCTATCGTGGTGATGACTCCATACCCAGGGCAGTTCCAACATCCAGACACTGAGAAAATAATGGAGCTTGATGTCGGCGAAGAATCTAAACCTTACTGGGAAGAGTTCAAATTACTGGTTACCAACACGGACGATTATTTCCCAAGACTGAAAGCCATGAACGAGTATTCTCTTAAATTGGCAATAGCGCAGTTAAAATCTAAGCAAATGACGGCGCTTTTTATCAATCCTACTGTAAAGTTCGATCTGGTTATAACAGAAGCTGATGTTCCAGTTTTATACGCAGTTGCTGATAAATACCAAGCACCACATATTGCTATAACGACATCCAGCGGAAAACTGCACCAATACGAAGCTAAAGGAAATCCTAACCATCCATTCCTTTATCCAGATGTTAATTCTCTTCACTACGGGAACTTGACAGTTTGGCAAAAGATTATAGAGCTCAAGCGTTATTATCAAACAAGGAACGAATATTACGGGAATTATTTGCCTTTATCTGAATTAGCTGCGAAGAAAATTTTAGGTTTGACTAGGAGTCTTGAAGAAGTCGAATCTGATATTGATTTCCTCTTCATTGCTAGCAATCCTTTGTTAATCGGAGTTAGGCCTGTAGTTCCTGCTATAACTTATGTCGATCGAATGCATATTAAACCTGGGCTAAATCTTCCAAAGGTATTGACGAAACACATCCATTTCTTAATCTGATAAACTAACTTTACTAATTGAATTAAATTGACTTTCAGGAATTACAAACCTTATTGGATTCAGCGGTGAAAGGAGCAATTTATTTCAGTTTAGGTGCTGTCCAGGAATCAGAACAGCTTTCGGTTTATATGCTGGAAACATTAGCGGAAGCTTTTCGAGAGCTTCCTTACACAGTTTTGTGGAAAATGGCCAACAATACAGTTATTTTGAAGCCTAATAATGTTGTTACTCAAGCCTGGTTTCCGCAGCAACACGTTCTATGTTAGTAGTCTTTATTTTACTCTTTTTAATTAAAGTATTAATATTTCGAAGCACTTTACTTATGTGTTGCTGGATTGGTATTTCTAGGGCTATCATGATTGTATGTTTCAGCTCACCCTAATGTAAAAGCCTTCATAACCCATGGAGGTCCAAGATCTTTAGAAGAAGCTATATTTTACGAAGTTCCTATCCTAGGACTTCCGCTAGTTAAGTCTAGGAAAGTTTTTATTGAAGAAGTCACTAAGCGTGGTGCTGGAGTAGTCTTGGATTCTTACTATTTGGACAAGGAGACTGTTAAAAATGCGATCACTGCTGTTATTACTGATCCGAAGTAAGTTTTTCTTACAATATTCAATAATATAGGCTGGTATTCTTCTGTCTGCAACAAAAGTGCAGATTCTCAGTAGAATAGTTTTTAGAACTATAAGTTGGATCTTCATTTCATGAGTCATTAACTCATTTGGTAGGTAAGAACGGAATAAATAGGTAATTACACCTACATTACCTACCTACCTATTTGAAAATTAAACGTACCGTACCTACTTAGATATAGTATTTTCGAAGGTTTTCGCGACTTGAACGCATAATTATATCATATATCGCATAACGCGAATATATCCGTTCAAATATATTTATAATTATGAGTGCTTAGATATATTTAATAATGTTTGTTTTTACAGATATAAAACTTCAATGTCTCAATTAAAAGAAAAGTCTGTGGACCCTATTTTATCTGGACCAGAAAACGCTGTGCTTTGGACGGAATACGTTATAAAGAATCGTGGAGCTCGCGATCTTCGCTTAAATACTGTTAGTTTCATGAGTTATTACATGTTTGATTTATTCTGTTATCTTGTAATTCCGTTGTTTATCGTATGTTACATTATGTATTTTATAGTGCGTTTTGTTTTGAGGAGACTTTTGAAAAGGTTTAGAAAGCGTAATCTATATTCGTCGGGAAAGTTTAAAGCCCTGTAACTGTAACTATCCCTATGAAATTAAATTATTTCAAACCTAAGAGTAGGTAGTTTTTTTTATAATATGTAGTAAGTACTTATCAGTGTGAGTTCGGCCGATGTTTGTACCTAGTACCTACCTAATCTACAACGCAAACTAATATTTTTTACAACTACTTATTAAACTTACATAATATAATTATCAATCTAGGTACCGTAAAACGCTACAACTTTGCACGGATTTTGACGTTTTTGCATTATATCTCTTTGATGTTTTTCTTTTATGGCTTTTTCAGTCCATAAGACACATAATATACTGTTTGCCTTGATATTTAAGGTAGTATTTTGTGTAACAGATGCAAATTCTACGAATTATAGACATTCAAAGTCGTAGGCAAAGTTGTAGGCAAAAAATGCAACTTTGCCTAGAAGGATATCTCAATAAATAATATGTGGATCGTTTAAAATTTCATTTCAACATATGCATAAAACATTATACCCGGTCCCAGCACTAAAATGATTAATATAATGACAATGAAAAACAATTCAGAGCCATTAGGTAATGTTGTATCAGGTTCCACTAACTTTTCATACAAAAAATAGGGTTGTCAAAATAAAATATTGATGTTATAAAAATTTTTAATAAACAAAAATACTCTTTTATATTCTATGAAAGAAAATAGAACTGCTAACAATGTCATAAAGTACATGCTTAAAAAGACATCACTTTTTAATGTACAAATAATAACCACTTTGGCATCTCAACAACGAAATGGTATCTTGATATAAAATTTTAAAACAAAAAATACTGCAAATTATGCAATTGATCCCGGTCTTCTTCTGCTTCGCCTTTTGCTTTTGTCCATGTTTAATAACTGTAATAGAATTAATTAAGTTGTATGTATTCTTAACAATAATTATATCACGCATAAGGTAACCTAATTTTAAACTTTTGACTTTCCTTAGTACAGCAGTAGGAAAAGTAGATACATGTTGAAGTATGCTACGCGTATGGAGTTACTATATTATATGTAAGAAGATGTAGTAATTTTTTTAAATATTGTCAGATTTTATTGTCAACCCTAACCCCAGGTAAAGTTGCATCACCTATGTTCGCAAAACACTGTGCATCTATGCCTACTAAGTTATTTTGAGGAAATAATGCTCCCCTGAGTGTTATAACCGCACAAAAACACCTATCCTACGGCTCACACAGCAAAAGTTCCAAGACGCCAAAAATTCACTGTCACTCGCGCTGACTTTTGTCATTCAATTGCCGACCGTACAACCACAGAGTAATAAAAAAAAGTAAAAAAGGTGGTCCCTTATTAATGCAAAATTAGTACCAAATGGTAAAAAATAAGAAAAACCTTAGCAAACGCGAGATATTTTAATAAAACCGAAATAGGCAATTTTGCAACTGGTTGGCAATGTTGCAGTGTTTTACGGTACCAGTAAAAAAGTTTGAATCACTACATAGTATAAAATAATGTCACTTTTCGCCGTCCCTATATCCCTATGTATGCTTAAATCTTTAAAACTACGCAACGGATTTTGATGCGGTTTTTTTAATAGATAGAGTGATTCAAGACGAAGGTTTTTATGTATAATACGTGCATAATATAGCCGTGCGAAGCCGGGACGGGTCGTTAGTAGGTAATAAAATATACCTTGCTGAATAAAAAACATTACCACTGGCGCCAACAATTTCCCGCTTAAAAGTGTTAAACCGGAAGCGGAAATACAGTACTTCTCAAAAGACGGAACCGGAACTTCCGGTTTAAAATTTTTCAGAGGTATGGCCATCTATTGATGGATTGGTGAACTACGAACCCGAAAGAAATGCAGTTTTCTAAGCAGTTTCTCTACTTGAATCTAGATGGCAGCACCAAAATGTCAAACACATGTCAAACATTATTATCTATGGTATGGTCAAACAACACTCAACAGCTGATTGCATTTGCTGCCAAAATGCGTGGAAGGAATTTGTATTTGAAACTCTTGAAGATTTTTTTCGGATAGGTACTATTAGTTGTTGTCGTTGATTACAGCGTAAAATTAAATCATCAAAGTTTCATTTATCACAATGTCGGTTGTACGTTCATGCCCCGGTCTCTACTGCGGTCGGACAGAACTCGACGATGGTTCGTGGAGTGATTGTGGTGCTTGTCCCCGAGGGTTCCGCACTAACGTGACCAGCTACTGCGTGCCGTGTACTGACGAGCCTTCGCTGTACGATTGGCAGTATTTAGGCTTCATGGTCTTACTGCCCATGGTGCTACATTGGTTCTTTATTGATATGGTCTCTATTGGAAAAGTGTAAGTATAGAAGTGTATTTGTTAAACGAAGTTTGTTTATAAAACATCGGTACTGGCCAGCGAAGAAGTTAAATATTATATAAAATCAAGCCTAAAACCAGTCTACTAGTATTAATTTTGCATCACTAATGTTTATAAGGACTACAGCTAGAGATATTTGTTTCTAAAGAAAAGCCCATATAACCTTAGTTGATTTCATCAAAACCGGTCAAACCGTTTCGGACGAGTATAAACACTAAAACTGACTCAAGATTTTTATACATTCGATTTATATTTGTACTTGTAAATGGGCTGTTTTCTGCATTCAGACCTCGTTAGTTAGGTCCTTTGTGCATGAGGATGGAGTAGACTTACTATATTAATTGCTTGCTATATTTAGATTAATTAAACTTTTCAGTAAAGACGGTGTCCTACTCCAACACATCTGTGCATTCATAGAAGTGATATCGGGTACACTCACAGCACTGTTAGTACTACCACCGACAGGGTCCTTCAAGCTGTTTGTGTGCGCTCCTAAAGCTCTATCAGATTGGTACACGTTGCTGCATAACCCACAACCTGATTATAAGGAGACGTTGCACTGTACTCAGGAAGCTGTTTATCCCTTGTAAGTGGAAATAATAAATAATAATAAAATAAGTATGAAATATTACAGGACATTCGCCACACCTCGCCATCTAAGCCCCAAGCTAAGTAACTAGACTTGTGTTATGGGTGCTAGACAACGGATATACTACTTATATACTTTTCTTTTGTAAATATATACTTATAATACATAGAAACAACTAGGCCACAGACAAATAACTAAGCATAAATACTTGTCTGGGGCGGGAATCGAACCCCCAACCCTGTATTTGGCAATCCGGCAAGGTGACCATTGTGCCAACTGGGTCGTCAAATGAAGTGAAAACGCTAATATTCAGTTATTAGTTCCTCCACTGAGTCATAAAACTTATAAGTATAAAACACATGTTTACATTTGTTTCAGATACACAATAGTTCTACTAATATATGCATTTAGCCTCCTAATGACCGTTACATGGAGACCATGGCTGCTGGCATGGAACACTTCTAACACTGGCAAGAGGGCCATATACTGTGCCCTGTATTTCTATCCAATATTAGTTTTAATTCATACAATTGCTGCTGGACTTATATGTAAGTTATGTTATTTCATTTATTTGCATTCATATGGTAGGTACAATAGATGTTACAATAGGCCTACAAGTTGTAATGTGAGCCCTGCTGGGGATTGCAATTGGGTGCTTTTCTTACTATAAGTAGGTATACAAATTAACTTGTCCGATTAGTTACTTGTTATATGCTCAATTATAGATCTATTAATGACTCATTCGCAAAATGCACACTTCGCAAAATGTCGTTTAGTCGCAAAATGTCTCTTTCTTATAATGTCGCTTTCGAATAATGTTTCTTTCTCATAATGTCAATTGATGAATTAACAAAATATTGTATCTTTTCAGACTGCTCGTTCCCCTACATAGTCATAATAATCTCAATGATGACATCAGCATCACACTTTTCAATCAAAATGGAGCAAACAGCACCAGCACTACTCGTATCCTCGATCACAAACACAAGGAACTTAATCATACTGATCGGTCACTGGATGGTGCACGCATACGGAATAATTTCTCTTACTGGATTCAAAGAGCTATGGTACCTTTCGCTCGTGCCTGCTCCGGCCATGTTCTATATATTGACAGCTCAGTTCACGGACCCTATAAAGATACATAGTGATTGACAGGCTCGGTCTGCGTTTGTGAAGTTGTTATTGAATTGACGGTGTCCTCGGACTGGCCGTAGCGATGCCAGTTCGACTCGATCAGGTGTGAGGGTTAGGGTACGTTTGTTGGAGACCCTACAAGATATGCCCCATACTGATGACCCGTTCAACGCTCATCCTATATTCTACTATTGAGATCTGACTGATATTTGCGGAGATATGTAGGTACGATCGGCTGCATAATAGCAGACCCACCGTAGAGCTCCAAAACGGCTGTTATAAGAATGTTTACACCTACTTTAGATGAAGTTTAAAGTCTTCTAACTCATGAATTATCAAATAAAAATTATTAGAATGAAAACATTCCAATAATAGTGGTTTTAGAACTCTACCGGGGGATGCAATTATGCAGCCGACTGTACATGTATGTATGTTGTTTATTTTAGGGCGGCTTGCATGACATTGAGCGTAAATAAAGAATAATGGCAAAATTTCGAACAAAAATTACTGGTTTGCAAGGAGGTTAGGTGAAATTACTATATGTGTAATGGCGTCAGATGCTGATGAAGAAAATGTAAAACACGTGACTTTTTTTCACATCTAGTTAACGAAATACTATCAATTACATTGTAATCTAGAATGATGTAGAATGTGGCGAAGACAGAGTACTTGGCTTGCAATACCACAGATCCCACACCTGTCTGCGTAGACGGTCATATGGTCGAGCGGACAGACCAGTTTAAGTACTTGGGGTCTGTGCTTCGCGCGTCCGGCGACATCGATTGCGACGTCAAGTCACGCATTTCAGCGGCTTGGGCCAAGTGGCGTGAGGTGACTGGTGTCATTTGCGACCCCAAAATGCCGATTAAACTAAAGGGACAGGTCTATAAAACCATCATTAGACCTGTCCTTTTGTATGGTAGTGAGGCGTGGCCGGTGCTTGAGCGACATAAGCAGGAGCTGCGTGTCACGGAGATGAAGATGTTGCGCTGGATGTGTGCAGTGACGCGAAAGGATCGCGTCAGGAACTCCCGCATCCGGGGCAGCCTTCATGTCCGAGACATTGCAGATAAATTGCAAGAGTGTCGCTTACGCTGGTACGGCCACGTCTTGCGAAAATCGGCTAGTTACGTGGGGAACAAATGTCTTGCCATGGCGCCTCCGCCGGGTCGTGGCAGACTGGGTAGACCCAAGAAGTGCTGGCTTGACGTCGTAAAGGGTGATATGCGTGCAAATGGCCTTACAACCCAGGATGCCGAAGATCGTGCGAAGTGGAGGCGTAAAAGTAGGAAAGCGGACCCTGGGCTCCCGAGAGGGATGCAACCGGGAACATCGCTCGGATGATGATGACATTGTAATCTAGAATAACGGAGAATTTTATCATGTTTTCTATTTGTGTATATGCTGAAGTATTGCCTTGCCATCATTGTTTGGCTAAATGAATTTAAGGTGAAAGGGTACCTGCGCTCTCTCCATACAAACGTAGTCGACTGTTTCCTCCCTGGATAATGACACTAGCACAAATATTTTTGTGCCATAAAACCTATAACTGCCATGACTATGCCCCTATGTTTTGTTTTTTCATTTTCTAATTATCATAGAAATTAAAATTTAAAAAATAATATAAAAAACAAAAAATAGTGGCATGGTCATGGCAGTTACAAGTTATATGCACCAAAAATATTTGCTTTAGTGTCATTATCCAGGGAGAAAACAGTAGACTACGTTTGCATTAGTTTGTATGGAAAAAGCCCCCGGTACCCTTTCCTCTTATCGGATAACCTAAAATAAAATTCTATTTTATTAATATCAAGGTTTATTTAATCAATTTGACAGTTGGTCAATCATGTTTATAAGGTCCTAAATACATTTATTTTATGTTGTGCAACTGAAGTCAACCTGAGTGTTGTTTTAGTTAAATTTTGGTTGGTGTACAGAAGTATGACTAATTAAGTTTTAAGTAATCATGCTATTAAATATTATAGTTTTTAATAAATTATTGTATATAAATAGTTACACTTTTATTAATTAGCCAAAGTATGTTTAACTGATATTATGTAGAGATGTAGAAAATGTAAGTACTTACCTACTTATTTAAAATGCAATTACTAAATTAAGGCATAGCCTTGTGCCTGTCGCCTTTAACTAAATTGTTAATTATTGTAGTAAACACCTACTGTTTTTTTTAATTCAAACTATGCAATTTATAAATATTTAATTAGCAACAAAAATCCATTTTAGACTAATATAAAAATCCAAATTTTGGATTAAAGAATTCTTGAGATTGTTATGACATTCAAAGGAATTTAAGTTTTTCTTTATACCAAAATGTCGGTAAAAATCTCACCTACAAATTGTAGGAAAGACCTAATAGAAAATTAGGAGAAAAATAATATCATTGTTTATCAATAATTAACATTTTTTTATAGGTACCTACTTATTGTATTATGTTCATTATATTGTAAACTAGCGACCCGTCCCGGCTTCGCACGGCTATATTATGCATACATATAAACCTTCCTCTTGAATCACTCTATCTATTGAAAAAATCCGCATCAAAATCCGTTGCGTAGTTTTAAAGATCTAAGCATACATAGGGGTATAGGGACAGAGAAAGCGACTTTGTTTTATACTATGTAGTGATAGTAAAGGTAAATCTTGTCTCTTGATTCTCCAAACACAGCAAAAACTTCAATAAACCGAACCGTTCCATCGAACATTCTATAAATACCTACTTAAACCAGCACAGCAATATTGTTGCCAAGATTCTCTCGCGGATAAAGTGCAGGTAATGTCATTTTCCATCTCAAACCTCCACACGACATCCAGTAAAAGGAAATAACGCAAACCTTTTATATACAACAGGAAATTCAAAGGTGCTCACTTACTTAGTTATTACAAGACAAAGGAACGTAGAATAAAAATAAACCGATTCTTATGGCTTCATAAAGGCCGTGTTATTAGAAGTTTATTTCTTAGATTATGGAGAGATGATTTTAATATTTGCCCCTTTACCTACTAAGCTCGTTATCGTTTGCTGAGGTTTAAGCATGCAACTTGTAACCTTTTTTAGTTCAGTTACTTACCTATAACTTACGTTTCAATTTAATTTACTATAATAAAATAAAAATTTAAAAAACCGACTTCAAAAAAACCTGAAAAGAAAAACTAACAAAACCTGAAAAAAAAAAAACCAAAAAGTGAAAAATAATCCATTTCGGGTCACTAAGACAGCAGATAACTTAAACATAAGTACTTACTTGGAAGTCTGACTGGGTTAGATTGAATGTTGAGAGATATAAAGAAAACATGGTGTCACCCAGTCCGACTTCCAAGTAAGTACTTATGTTTAAGTTATCTGCTGTCTTAGTGACCCGAAATGGATTATTTTTCACTTTTTGGTTTTTTTTTTTCAGGTTTTGTTAGTTTTTCTTTTCAGGTTTTTTTGAAGTCGGTTTTTTAAATTTTTATTTATTTTTTATTTAACCATTTTTAGTGCCACTGTCACTGAAAATTCTACTCCATGAGGCGAAAGCGACTGTTTCTTCAAATTGCAACCTGTACCTAATCGTAACCCATTGAAGAGTTTGGTAATAAGAAGGTGTTTTCGGATGCCCCATTCATCCTTTTTGTGTATGGGCCACTTCTATTAGTGGAAATGGAAACCTGAGCAATTTGTTGAATCTCGCTGTGCAGATCTGTTCATCACTCCGAAGATCCTCATCAGATCTTCATTTAGGATAGGGTTTTCTATCAAAATTCATTCAAACCCAGTCCGGCGAGGCAAAAGCGAATATTTTATTCAAATTGTAACCTGTAATCGTAACCGATTGAAGAGTTTTCTGATGAGAAGGTGGTTTCAGATATTCCATTTATCGGTAACTATTAGTTTATGGGCCAATTCTACTGGTGGAAATCGAAAAATGAGCAATTTGCTGCACTCTCGAGGTGCAATTCTGTTCATCACTTCGAAGAACTTCATTTAAAAAAGGGTTCTCTATCAACATTCATTCAAACCCAGTCCGGCGACTAAATTCGACTAAAATCTTCAAATTGTAACCTGTAATCGTAACTGATTGAAGAGTTTTCTGATGAGAAGGTGGTTTCAGATATTCCATTTATCGGTAACTATTCGTTTATGGGCCAAATCTACTGGTGGAAATCGAAAACTGAGCAATTTGCTGCACTCTCGAGGTGCAATTCTGTTCATCACTCCGAAGATTCTCATCAAATCCTCACCAAATTATGGGACCACCCCTGAGGTATCACTTTTCGAACACAAAAAGAATCATCTCAATCGGTTGAGCCGTCTTCGAATGATCGCGTAACATACACACAAAAAAAAAAAAAAAAAAAACACAGACGAATTGAGAACCTCCTCCTTTTTTGAAGTCGGTTAAAAATAGTTTTCTTGTTCTGCGAAACTATCTTGCGAGCACAGACTTTCCCCCTTATTCCAAAACGAGGTTTAAGGATAGTCCGGGATCTAGATTTAAACCTTAGATTTCGACACTGATTTACTCGTGAACTATAGTCTAAACACTATCCCTATAGATTAAATAGGGAACTATAGTCTAAACACTATCCATATCGATTATAAAAGGATAGTGTTTAGACTATAGTTCTCGAGTAAATCTGTGTCGAAATCTAAGGTTTAAATCCACATCTCGGACTATCCTTAAACCTCGTTTTGGAATAAGGGGGTTTGAGTTTTGTGTAAAAATGTGGTTCTATCTAAATGCAATTTCATTAAAAAAAACTAAAAAAGACTTTATGGGTTCTTTTTTTACCTTTTGAGGTACGGAAACCTAACAATTAGATATACCTACCTATAGTCGTAAAACCTATACCTACTAAGTTTTATACAGATCGACTGTAAATACGACCTGTAGGGGAGTACCAACAAACAACGCTTTTGCTAGACTTGGAGAAGAGACGCTTTGCTCGCTCGGTTAAAAAAGGGTTTGTCGAAAGGTCGTAAAAGTACCTATGGTATGGAAACGAATATAGCTCCTACAGACTCCTACTTATCTATTTAAATTATGATAATGCATAAAGAGTTATTTAGCCCGAAGCATAGCAACAACGCTTGTTTTATGCCAGACTAGGCGCTCTGCGGATTCACCCGCGTAACTCCCGATACCGTGGGAATATCGGTATAAAAAGTAGCCTATAACACTTTCAATGAATCAATGTATCCTCATACCAAGTTTCATCAAAATCGATCCAGTAGTTTCGGAACCTATTAATAACCTATTATAATCAAACAATCAAATGTTTCCTCTTTATAAATACGTATTAGTAAAGATGGCGCATAGATATAACCTGCTATATATACTTGCTTTTGTAAATCACTATCACTACATCACTATCACTTCACTATCACTACATAGTATAAAATAAAGTCACTTTTCGCCGTACCTATGTCCCTTTGTATAATAAATAATAAATATAAATAATAAATATTTCAGGACATTTACACATCGCCATCCAGCCCCAAGCTAAGCAACTTAATGCTTGTGTTATGGGTGCCAGATAACGGATAAACTACTTATATACTTTTTTTTTGTAAATATATACATATTATACATATAGGAAACACCCAGAACCAGAAACAAGAATTTATGGTCAGCATAAATACTTGTTCCCGGCGGGAATCGAACCCGCAACCTTCTGCGTCGCAGTCGGGTGTTCGCCCGACGCGC
Organism: Idaea aversata; assembly: GCA_907269075.1. NCBI lineage: Eukaryota > Metazoa > Arthropoda > Insecta > Lepidoptera > Geometridae > Idaea > Idaea aversata. The sequence continues at coordinate 8,502,301 of OU026100.1, forward strand.
CACAGAGGTCGTCAATTTTTGTATGCTTAGATCTTTAAAACTACGCAACGGATTTTGATGCGGTTTTTTTAATAGATAGAGTGATTAACGAAGAAGGTTTTTAGATATAATACATGCATAATACAGCCGTGCGAAGCCGGGACGGGTCGCTAGTTTAGCATAAAGCAAAGCAACAACGCTTGTTTTATGCCAGACTAGCTTTTGCCCGCGACTTTGGATTTGGAAGATTGGACCACGGAATCACGTCCCATACAAACTTTGCCCCCATTTTTCACCCCCTAACGGGTAGAATTTCGGAAAATCCTTTCTTATCGGATGCCTATGCCATATACAAAGAACACACCCTCCAAGTTTCAGGTCTTTACGATCAGCGGTTTAGGCTGTGCGTTGATCCGTCAGTCAGGACAAAGCATTTAATATGTACAATCCACAGTCAAAAGTCTCTTCCCACTGTAACGTTTACAATCATGTGCAGCACTATTTGAACATTATAACAACGTAACCGGTCGATCGAACCCACGTCGTCGGTTGGTGTAGCGGGTGGCGGCTTATACCAGTCACACAACTAAACACATACTAGCTATGTGTTTAGTTGTGTGACATGTTGAAAATAATCATCAAGCGGAAGGTTTATATGTATAATACATGCACAATATACCCGTGCGAAGCCGGGGCGGGTCGCTAGTACCTACTATAAAACTCAGATCAGGAACAAATATCTACAGATTACACAAATATTTGTCCCATGACGAGAACTGGCAACCGTCTGTGTTGCAGGCGGATAGCAGAATACGTAGTTACGTATATACCCTATCGTCTTACCTCGATGAGAATGTTTTTATGAGACTCTGAGGCCGAATTGATGCCGGTGGGAGTTGATGAGATGATACGCTCAAGTTAGGTACCTACTATTCAGCGAAAATAGTGTTCATACTATCTAGTCTTAAGAGGAAACGGTAGAGAAACGGGGGCTCTTTCCATACAAACTATTACAAACGTAGTCGACTGTCTTCTCCCTAGATAATGACACTAGAGCAAATATTTTTGGTGCATAAAACTTATAACTGCCATGACCATATTGACCATGCCCCTATATTTTTGGAACGATAGTTCCTTATCGCGCGTTGTGAATGAGGGCTAGACGGAAAAAATACTTACGAAAAAATTGTCACGACACTTTTTGCTATAGTAAGCTATTGTAAGCTGTGCGCCGTCGCATGTTTCTCTGTCTGTCTCTCTCTCTCTTATAGAAAGCAAGCCAGATATTTTCATTTCTATTTCGCATTGAACAGTGTGGTGTCGCGACTCATTAAAAATGTCGTTACAACTTTTGGTCTTAAAAGTGTCGTTACAACTTTTGGTCTTAAAAGTGTCGTTACAACTTTTGGTCTTAAAAATGTCGTTACAACTTTTGGTCTTAAAAGTGGCGTTGCAACTTTTGGTCTTAAAAGTGTCGTTACAACTTTTAGTCTTAAAAGTGTCGTTACAACTTTTGGTCTTAAAAGTTTCGTTACAACTTTTGGTCTTAAAAGTGGCGTTACAACTTTTGGTCTTAAAAGTGTCGTTACAACTTTTAGTCTTAAAAGTGTCGTTACAACTTATGGTCTTAAAAGTGTCGTTACAACTTTTGGTCTTAAAAATGTCGTTACAACTTTTAGTCTTAAAAGTGTCGTTACAACTTTTGGTCTTAAAAGTGTCGTTACAACTTTTGGTCTTAAAAGTGTCGTTACAACTTTTGGTCTTAAAAGTGTCGTTACAACTTTTGGTCTTAAAAGTGTCGTTACAACTTTTGGTCTTAAAAGTGTCGTTACAACTTTTGGTCTTAAAAATGTCGAAAGGAACTTCGTTCCATCCGGGTGTCCCTTGACACCTCTCTAGTTTTTAAATCTTAATTTCTATGCTAATTAGAAAATGAAAAAAACCAAAACATAGGGGCATAGTCATGGCAGATATAGGTTTTATGGCACAAAAATATTTGTGCTAGTGTCATTATCTAGGGAGGAAATAGTCGACTACGTTTGTATGGAGATAGCGCAGGTACCCTTTCACCTCTTAATTCGGACTTATGTAATTATCCCTACCACGAGTTGATTACTCACTCCATCAAACCTTATTGAGTACTAGCTGCGCCCTGGGGTTTCACCCGCGTAAGTTATCCTTTATACTTCTCCATCCCTTAAAACTATACCACTATGCCGATTTTCATCCAAATCGGTCCAGCCTGCCTAGCATGAAGACCAAAACACGATACGATAAAGCGATATAACTACATCAACTCTCAAAATATGATAGATAAAGCCGCCATGTTCAATTTTTATTATAAATTGCGATAAAAATTATGATAAAAATTCAACATGGCGGCTTTATCTATCATATTTTGAGAGTTGATGTAGTTATATCGCTTTATCGTATCGTGTTTTGGTCTTCATGCTAGGCATACAGTCGTTTGGCCGTGTATATAAATAAATTAATATTGCGGGACATTCCACATCGCCATCTAGCCCCAAGATAAGTACTAGACTTGTGTTATGGGTGCTCCAGTTTGTAAACAACTCATGGCAAGGCCTCTAAAACAGTCCAGTCCATACGAGTAAAATCTGACATATCAAAACAAATTACGACTGTTCCACTTTCATACGAGTTAGTAAAACAACGGACTAAATTGTTATTGATTCTTTCAACTTCCTTATGTCGCCTTTTTATTGAAAGTCCTGCATCAGTCCGGATCAAAGTTACAATATGTTTTGATTTATATCCTGATCCTGTTTCAAATCACGGTTGATGCGAGGGATCTCATAGGTAGACGTAAATAAATCGGCCGATTTTGCATGAACTGACGTAAAAAAGAATTGACTCAATTTCACATGGGATGAAACGAAGGATGGAAACTGGGTAGCAAAGAAGTAGGTAGGTAGAATTTCAGTAGGTAGGTATCTACCTAATATTATTCGACCTTCATTATCATCATCTGAGGCGTTACAGCCGCGGGTGGGCCTTAGCCTGGTCAAGTAATCTTTTCCAATCGGGTCTATTTTTGGCCTTCTCTCTCCAGTTTCTCACACCGATTGCTTTGATGTCGTTCTCGACTCCATCCAGCCATCTGAGCTTGGGCCTGCCTCGGCTTCTACGACCATCAGGTTTGCCGTCTAGTAGCCGCTTAGGTACTCTAGCCTCGTCCATTCTCACAACATGTCCAGCCCAGCGAAGGCGTCCAATTTTTATGATCTTAATGACGTTCGGCTCATTATTCGACCTTGTGTTTACTTAATATAATACCTGAACAGTGGTTCCCAGAAGTCACGACCAAAGTAGATAACCTTCTTATATATTTTTAGTAGGTATACTTATATTTATTTTATTTATTATCAAAGAAGATTCCACAGTCATTTATAAAGATAGTAAGGCCTTCATTATGTTCTAACCTATATTATGCTGTTAGTAAAAGCTAGAACTAATAGGTAGTTATACAGACAGGGTTATTAGTAAGTTTAGGTAACTTAAACAACTTGTTCTCCGACTTTTGGAAATTCGAAAATTTTGAGGTTAGGTACTTTATGTAAATTCGAAAATCAGCAGATTTTTTTGCAGCAGAAAAAGCAGAAAATCTTTAAACTTAAAACTAAAAAAAAACTTATTTACTAAACAACTACAAAATATGCACACACTGTAGCTGCGTCTCGTAGCGGTGTCGCGAGTTTAGAGATTTTATCTCATCTTAAAAAATGCGTACCTACCGCGCTAAAATAAGTTTTTACCTCAAAAAAATATAAGTATAGGTACCTAAGTATAATCTTGAGGTAAATGATCTCTCCGTGTAAAGAGCAGCTGATTTTCAGGTAAACATAACCTCAACATTTTCAATTTTTTTTCGAATTTCCCTAAGTCGTAAAAAAAAAAATTGTTTAGATGCACAGGAGTGGCCGTCAACCGCTTGCCCTTCCGGGACTAGGCTGTTCACACGTCTGAACGTCCAAGGGGTTATTTCGCCAACTTGCTAAATAACACGAGTGTCATAATGCATAACAGACATATAACACGATTGTTAAGAAGATCGACTGTTACATGCATTACTAGTAATATAGTTTATTTGTAGTAGTAAGCACGAGCACGAAGATACTTATGGTAGGATTTGCTTTTGGTTGGATACGACAAATTTTCTCTCGTAAAAGGCACTTTGTTTCAAACAATATATCATCCCAGTACTTGTTACATTTCAATTTATTCCGCAACGTGCAGTGAAAAGGGTTTCCGGGGAAAATATTTTGGTTGCGGCATTTGTGGTTGCAATAATGAACGTTCCGTTTCGTTTCGTTTACGGTTCGCAGTTGTAGACAATGGCCTCCCGTTCTTTGTGCCCACACCTGTTATTAAAACTCTGTGTATCCTTTACGTCTGGGATTGCTTTCCTTTACACAAGAATGTTAAGTATTAGGCTTAGATTTGCTTAGGTATGCTAAGGTATTTCTCATAATGCCCTTTATGGCGCGTTCCCTAGCTGCTTTGTTTGTTTATATATTACTAGCGACCCGTCCCGGCTTCGCTCGGCTATATTATGCATGTATTATATCTAGAAACCTTCCTCTTTATCACTCTATCTGTTAAAAAAACCACATCAAAATCCGTTGCGTAGTTTTAAAGATTTTTTTAAGCATACAAAGAGACATAAGGATATAGGGACATAGGGACAGAGAAAGCGACTTTGTTTTAAACTATGTAGTGATAGTGATAGTAATGTAGGTTACGCTAAATGAAGCTTATAGTAATATAACGCCTAGAAAGTCTATAGTTTATAGTAAGTTGTTAGATACTTACATACATAAATAATTTGGTAGATCTCCGCCAGGCAAAGTTTATAAAAAAATACTTTTTAACCCCCGACGCAAAAACGACGGGGTGTTATAAGTTTGACGTGTCTGTGTGTCTGTCTGTGGCATCGTAGCTCCCGAACGGATGAACCGATTTTGATTTAGTTTTTTTTTGTTTGAAAAGTGAATTAGTCGCGAGTGTTCTTAGCTATGTTTGATCGAAATCGGTTCAGCCGTCTGAAAGTTATGGGGGATAAAAGTCAGGATCAAAAACCGAATGTAAGTAGATACCTATGCCCGAGTGGGGTATCAAGTTAATTTGCGTCTTTTGGCTTCGTTTGGATCATTTTTATTTTTTAACCGACTTCAAAAAAGGAGGAGGTTCTCAATTCGTCTGTATGTTGTTGTTTTTTTTTTTTTTTTTGTGTGTATGTTACGCGATCATTCGAAGACGGCTCAACCGATTGAGATGATTCTTTTTGTGTTCGAAAGGTGATACCTCAGGGGTGGTCCCATAAAAATTTGGTGAGGATCTGATGAGAATCTTCGGAGTGATGAACAGAATTGCACCTCGAGAGTGCAGCAAATTGCTCAGTTTTCGATTTCCACCAATACAATTGGCCCATAAACGAATAGTTACCGATAAATGGAATATCTGAAACCACCTTCTCATCAGAAAACTCTTCAATCAGTTACGATTACAGGTTACAATTTGAAGAATTTAGTCGAATTTAGTCGCCGGACTGGGTTTGAATGAATGTTGATAGAGAACCATATCTTAAATGAAGTTCTGATGAGGATCTTCGAAGTGATGAACAGAATTGCACCTCGAAAGTGCAGCAAATTGCTTAGTTTTCGATTTTCACCAGTAGAATTGGCCCATAAACGAATAGTTACCGATAAATGGAATATCAGAAACCACCTTCTCATCAGAAAACTCTTCAATCGGTTACGATTACAGGTTACAATTTGAATAAAATATTCGTTTTTGCCTCGCCGGACTGGCTAAACTCTTCAATGGGCTACAATTAGGTACAGGATGCAATTTGAAGAAACAGTCGCTTTCGCCTCATGGAGTAGAATTTTCAGTGACAGTGGCACTAAAAATGGTTAAATAAAAAAAATAAATTAAAATTTAAAAAACCGACTTCAAAAAATCATGAACACAAAAATTTAAAAAACCTGAGAAAGAACCAAAAAGTGAAAAATAATCCATTTCGGGGCACTAAGACAGCAGATAACTTAAACATAAGTACTTACTTGGAAGTCGGACTGGGGGTGACACCATGTTTTCTTTATACCTCTCAACATTCAATCTAACCTAGTCCGAATTCCAAGTAAGTACTTATGTTTCAGTTATCTGCTGTCTTAGTGCCCCGAAATGGATTATTTTTCACTTTTTGGTTCTTTCTCAGGTTTTTTAAATTTTTGTGTTCATGATTTTTTGAAGTCGGTTTTTTAAATTTTATTATCCCTAGTCCCATTATAGAATGTTAAGAATTAGGCTTCGATTTGCTTAGGTATGCTAAGGTATTTCTCTTAGTGCTTTTTATGGGATGTTCCCTCGGTGCTTTGCTTTTATATGTGATATGCAGGTTTCTCTAGCGTACCTATAGTAATTTAACGTCAAAAAGTAGTGGGTACTTACACACCTACCTAACAACAATTAATATAGGCCAATTAATATAGGAGATCTAACAATTAATATAATTATAATAGGTTTGAGTGGCGGCGCCAGGCGAACTTTTATAATATTGACGTGACAACGTTTTATAAATTGGTTTGCCGGGTGACACTTCAAGAAACTGCGTTACGCTCCGCTGACGTTATGCGCTCACAATGAGAGTTTTTTTTTTTTTTACTTTTAGAATGTTCAGAATTAGGCTTAGGCAGGTATTTCTCTTGGTGCGCTTTATGGGACGTTCCCTCGGTGCTTTCTTTGTATACCTAAGTGATATTTAGGTTTCACTTATAAAAGCATTGGTATAATCGGTTAGAAAAGAATATTAGTAAGATGTTCGGTGCTAACATACCTACTTATATTTGTTAGATCTCTAGGCAAACTTATATAACATTACTCAACATGAATTTAGAGCACAACACCGATGTTATTGATTATGAATTGCTTTTCTATTTTATTTATTTGTCGTGGAAATACTCGAATGTGAGAGGAATGGAAAAGGCTTTGTTAACTGACGTGAATATTAAAGAGCTACGCGACCGCTCTCGCGCCGCGCCACGATATTTGGCCTGTCGGGAGACGTGAGCCGTGACTAATAGAAATCTATTTAGGAGACGGGATCAGAGATTTGTCGAAGAAATACGCTATTTTATTTTACTGGCTTATACCGACCGAAGACGACGCTACTTACCTACTTGCTCCGCCTAAACCATCAGCAAAAAGAAACGTGTAAGTAAACAGTATAGGTAGGTACGGTCGGCTGCATAATTGCAGATCCACCGTAGAGCTCCAAATCGGCTGTTATAAGAATGTTTTCAACACAAGCTAGATACTATGCACCTGTTTTAGTTAAAGTTTATAGTCTTCTAACTCATGAATTTATCAAACAAAAATATTAGAATGAAAATATTCCAATAATAGTAATTTTAGAACTCTACCGGGGGCTGCAATTATGCAGCCAACTGTACCTATATTAACTTTTACTTGTTTTTTATCCGACTGCAAGGACAAGGGTTATGTTTTATTAGGTTGGTACCTATAATGTTTTACCTATCTTTGTATGTTTGTTTATTTGTAATATTCTCTATTCCCTCATCCTGCCTAGCATGACGACCAAAACACGATACGATAAAGCGATATAACTACATCAACTCTCAAAATATGATAGATAAAGCCGCCATGTTGAATTTTTATCATAATTTTTATCGCAATTTATAATAAAAATTCAACATTTCGGCTTTATCTATCATATTTTGAGAGTTGATGTAGTTATATCGCTTTATCGTATCGTGTTTTGGTCTTCATGCTAGGCAGGCTTATCTTCCAAACAACTCTATGGATTTCTTTAAATAACGTACTTATCGTTAAATTCGTCTCATCAGTCCAAGTGTTCTTAGATAAGTAACATAAAAGAAAATTAAATATGGGGCTGCTAGATTTTTTTTTACGTAAACGTCCTACCGTCCGTACCTACCTTTTGACTTTCTGGTTAATTAAACTGAGAGTGTTGTATAGGTGCAGTGCAAGCCTACACCATCCTCACGCAAATAAGACTCAATTAAAGAGGTGTATTAGTTGCGGAAAACACCCCGTAAGTAGGGAAGAATATAATAAGGTTTTATTAGTCTTTCAATAATATATTTTTTAAATTAAACCAACTAAATACTTACACAGATAGTACTTAGTATGCTTCTGTGTTTAAACATACTAACAGCACACTATTTCCTTTATAGTTACAGAACATGCCTTCAGTTAAGTGCATGCCTGAAATGTAGTGCTCTACATAAATGCATTGAAAACGGCTCTGAGTCATGATAAATAACGTTCGTAATATAAAATATCGAAAATGTATCGAAATATTGAGTTCTGTAAAAATGACTCGCCGATTCAGTACTGAAAGCGTTGCATACCTGAAACGAATCGACACAGCGAGCGTTGCGCGATGGAAGCAAAATCGCGGAATGGAAACCTGCGGCCCTACTACGTACAAAATCAATCGCCTATAAACTAAAACTTCTTGACTTCAAAAATTACTTTGAATGTACAGTCGGCTGCATAATTGCAGCCCCCGGTAGAGTTCTAAAATTACTATTATTGGTACGGTTTCATTCCAATATTTTTGTTTAATAAATTCATGAGTTAGAAGACTTTAAACTTCAACTAATGCAGGTGCCTAGAATCTTGCATGTGTTGAAAACATTCTTATAACAGCCGTTTTGGAGCTCTACGGTGGGTTTCCAATTATGCAGCCGACCGTACTTACTTAGTTAATTTATTAAAGAGTAGCAGCGCTCCGCGGTTTCACCCGCGTAACTCCTGATCCCGTGGGAATATCGGGATAAAAAGCCTATGTTACTCTCAATGAATTAATGTTCCTATACTTACCAAGTTTCATCAAAATCGGTCCAGTAGTTTCAGAGCCTATTTGTTACAAACAAAAAAATGTTATTAGCGTAGATGTAGATTGAGTTCCATTCAGTTGAAAATGTCAGTTACAATAGCCTTCCAACAAAGTAGAGGGGTTAGGTAGAGGGCTTTAAATGAGATAGAAAATCGAAATTGATATTTGTCGCAACTGCTGTCCAAAACTTTTTCCGTACATTTTTAAAGTAAAGTTTGAGATTGCTTTCGTATGTAGTTCGCCCGCTCTGTACCTACTACCTACATTCTGGAACATTGAATACGAAAAATAACGAACCAGGCCCAGTTGTTGGCCAGCCATGCTTGTACACTTTGAATACACGAGGATTATTATAAATACACTTAGATGTATAGGGTGCCTGACTGCCTGCCACCGAGTATCTATCCAGACGATTTTATGTGCCTACATTTGAGGTGCTCTTTTCAATGGAAAGGTCGTGTTTTATTGCGAGCATTGAATTAAGAAAAAATAAATGTATTTGTATGAATAAAAAGAGAAAATAAATAGAAAAGATTTGCCTCTCAGGTTGTGTGTGGGAGGGTCGTTGTAATGTTAGATATGAATAGGAATTTAATGAGAGGGTTGATGGATAAATGTACTAGTAGCTGTAGATTTGATATTGTCCGAGGGTTGTGCTTTGCACATGAATGAGTTGATCTAACCTACTTTGTTGTTTCTATTATACAATTAACATGCATTGAAATAAGCCAGTTAAATCAAGAAGCGTTCTGATTTCAATTTGTTGTTTCTATGTTTTATAAGTATATATTTACAAAAGAAAAGTATATAAGTAGTATATCCATTATTTAGCACCCATAACACAAGTCTAGTTACTTAGCTTGGGGCTAGATGGGGATGTGTGGAAAGTCCTGCAATATTAAAATTAAAAAATTACGGATATTGATAAGCTCAGAATTAAACCTACTGGATCGAGTCCTGTTTTATCCAAAACTAATTTATAATAATAACTCCAACAAACAACCTAATTTACCGCGCTACAAAACCAGCTTATTGGAAAGTTTCTGTGACATACTATTTGTTTAAAATAACGTTAATACCTACCTATACCTTAATTTGAACTCAGTGTGATTCTAAATCGAATTTCAGCATTTTCAGCGACACCCCCAGGTATTGAATGGTCTCTTTATTGCGACATAGAGTACCTACCTACGTAGATGTCCAACAGAATGCAATTTTCCGTTAACAACAGTACCTACATACGGAATAAAATTGTCATTCATGTATATCTTTTATTCAAGTTATGACTTCGCACGATTTGTGCATAAAGCCAGTCTCAAGTTATAAATATTTGTATCAAGTTTTAGCCCAAATTGGGTTGAAAGTTGTTTGAAGCTGAAAAGTTTGTTTGAACGCGCTAATCTCAGGAACTACTCGTTCGAATTGATCGAATTTATATTTCGATATTTCCACGGGATCGTGAGTTACGCGGATGAAACGGCGGAGCGCTGCTAGTACGTTGATAAATTACCTATATAAATTGTAATTCATTGTTCGGGATTCAAACTCACTATCTTCGATTTAAAAGTTTTATTTGTGTTTAAAAAAATTGTGTTTTTTATTTTAACGTGTATTTTGTAATTTAATTTTAACAAAAAAAAATTTTTGTTGAATATATTTGTTGACGCGAGCATATTCTCGCCAACCAAACCGGTACTGCGTACCTCCCTACTGCGGTGACTAGCGCGCGGCCCCCGCCCGCGTCCCGCTTCCTCACCGTAGCCTGCGCCCGCGCACCTTTCATTGAATCCCACATACTACGAGCGACCTACCGTGCGTCTCGCTCATACACCTTTTCATACTTTTATTCATTCAGTAATCTTGTTATATATTTTGTCGGCTGAACAATTAAACCCTTTAAACCATACAGTCCACTCTCTTCTTTAACACCTTCTCCACGCCGAGGTTTCAACAATATTTAAAAAACAAGGAGTAATCATTTAAAAGTCGAGGTACCCGCTCTAGGCCAATACTGCTTTACTTTAATAATAAAGTAGGTAAACACAGTTTAATAAAAATTCCAAAGTGGTTCTAAATTACCCACCTACTTCGAAATGCCTACCACACAGGCTAGGTTCAACAAAGGAATTAGAAACTTCACAGACAAGTAAAACGTAAAAAATGTTTCTTTGAAATATCTAGATCCAACAGGGAAAATAAAACATAATGGATGATTTCTTTTGCCAAAGAATTGAAGCGGGCTAGAAAACGATTTTAATTCTCTAAGTTTACAAATAAATTAAATACTATAGAATTGAGAACTTTCTCCTTATTTTATGTCGGTTAAAAGCAAACAAACGCATTGCAGCAAGTTCTAAATTTTTAAAGAATTGCAATAAAACAATGATTATCTAGACTCAAGAGATATCGGAACTAGGTTTCATTAAATCTACCGTGTGGTTTATTCTACTTGCCCGCTGGCGGAAATTCTAGCTCACACTGTAAATTGATTTCCTCTGATAGAACCCTAGAGTTTGTATAGAATTTACTAGGTAGGAAACGATGCTCACCTACATATTGTACACAGAATCCTTTGTTCTTTTAGGTCAATTTGAAAGTTATTATGACTAAGTAAAGTAACATATAAATATAAATTGTTAGATATAGGTAATAATTAGTAGATGTACACAGACGAAAATGATTTTTTGAAGCAATAAATAATTCTCTCCTTAGGTATAGGCCGCCCATTTGTGCGACTTGTACTTTCTAGCTATTACTTTACTTTGCTTTGTAATATTTCTATTTTCCTTACTGTGTTGTACAAATAATAGTACATTGTTATCCAAGGTGTGAAAGTCACTCATTACAAGTCCCGAGACGGAGTTTGGCGCCCGAGCGTAGCGAGGGCGCTAATAGTTCGAGGGACTTAATGAGTCTTTCACCCGAGGTAAACACTGTGCTTTTCATTACGAATAATACATAAAATTCTTCATAACAACGAGAGTAAATGAGACTATGAGACTCCATACCACATGAGTAGGTACTCATGTGTCCATACTACCTGATCCTCATACAAGGTTGGGACCAAAGAGGTTATACACTATGTAGTGTTTTTTTTAGGTTTCTGCTATTTGTATTCAATACTTAAATACGGCGGTACTTACCGAAGAAGTTTTTATTAATGAGTTAATCCAACATTGGGAAATGACGCGAAGTTCGTAGATTTAACTTACAGTTTTTGTAACACGGTTTGTCTAGAAAATGTTATTTACAAAAAATACACAATCATAAATGAAAAACCAGATTAAACTTAACACAAATACATACTAAAATAAGAAAAAATAGTTATACTTAGTACTAAACTCTGGCAGTATGCATGAGCCGTGCCAAGCCATAATTATTACTCTTTGGTGTAAAAAAAAAGCAAGGAGGTTAGGTTTTTGAAGTTCCTAATGCGTATGATACTGATACTGGCTACATGCAGATTGCACAAGTCGTGCGAAGCCATAATTTGACATGACAGCTGTCAGTGAAAGTGAAAAGCCCTAGGGCTGGAAATTTTATTTTCTACACGCTCTTCAGGCATATTTAGACCTACTTTCGGAGTATGAGTAATGAAATAGTACATTGTTATCCTAGGTGTGAAAGTCACTCATTACAAGTCCCGAGACGGAGTTTGGCGCCCGAGCGTAGCGAGGGCGCTAATAGTTCGAGGGACTTAATGAGTCTTTCACCCGAGGTAAACACTGTGCTTTTCATTACGAATAATACATAAAATTCTTCCTAACAACGAGAGTGAATCAGAGACTCCATACTACCTGATCCTCTTACAAGGTTGGGACCAAAGAGGTTATATACATGTAGTGTTATTCTTTGGTGTTACTTAAAGCAAGGAGGTTAGGTTTTTAAAGTTCCTTATGCGTAATGTTACTGATACTGGCTACATGCACATTGCACAAGTCGTGTGAAGCCATAATTTGACATGACAGCTGTCAGTGAAAGAGAAAAGCCCTAGGGCTGGAAATTTTATTTTCTACACGCTCTTCATGCATCTTTAGACCTACTTTCGGAGTATGAGTAATGAAATAGTACATTGTTATCCTAGGTGTGAAAGTCACTCATTACAAGTCCCGAGACGGAGTTTGGCGCCCAAACGTAGCGAGGGCACTAATAGTTCGAGGGACTTAATGAGTCTTTCACCCGAGGTAAACACTGTGCTTTTCATTACGAATAATACATAAAATTCTTCATAACAACGAGAGTGAATGAGACTATGAGACTCCATACCACATGAGTAGGTACTCATGTGTCCATACTACCTGATCCTCTTACATAATGTATAACCTCTTTACCAAAGAGGTTATACATTATGTAGTGTTTTTTTTTAGGTTTCTGCTATTTGTATTCAATACTTAAATACGGCGGTACTTACCGAAGAAGTTTTTATTAATGAGTTAATCCAACATTGGGAAATGACGCGAAGTCCGTAGATTTAACTTACAGTTTTTGTAACACGCGCGGTTTGTCTAGAAAATGTTATTTACACAAAATACACAATCATAAATGAAAAACCAGATTAAACTTAACACAAAAACATAATAAAATAACAAAAAATAGTACTAAAAAAACGTTTAAAATAATTTGGAAATGCTAGCATTTCCCACCAGTTTTTTTTTTACTCAACGAACGACATCAGCAACATCGACAGGGCGCGGGCGGGCGGCGCGGCATGGTCATAGGTCGCTTTGACCATTTTCGACATTTTTTGACATTTATTTTATTAAATAAGATATCTTGAACTAAATATAGGTACCTACTTGAATTTGATTACTGAGAAAAAAGTTACTTAGTACAAAACTCTGGCAGTATGCATGAGCCGTGCCAAGCCATAATTATTATTCTTTGGTGTAAAAAAAAAAAGCAAGGAGGTTAGGTTTTTGAAGTTCCTAATGCGTAATGATACTGATACTGGCTACATGCAGATTGCACAAGTCGTGCGAAGCCATAATTTGACATGACAGCTGTCAGTGAAAGCGAAAAGCCCTAGGGCTGGAAATTTTATTTTCTACACGCTCTTTAGGCATATTTAGACCTACTTTCCGAGTATGAGTAATGAAAAATTCTTATTTTTATTTTGTATGACCTTTGTAGGTATATTTTGCGACCTAATTTTTACCTAAATTTTAATAGTACATTGCGATACAAGTGTGGAAAGTTGATCATTCCATAGAGGCGGTTTATGACGCGCGAGCGGAACGCGAGCGTGGCAAAAGCTGAGATGGAATGATCAATTCACTCGTGTATCGTACGACGTTTTTTATCACAGTTGCGAATAAAAAAAAGACTTGTTAAAATTTTAATAATAAAAAGTTTTTAAGAATTTTAGGTTATGTTTACTATTTTTTGTTAATTACACTTCCGAAAGGCTAGGCAAAAGACTTTTAACCTATACAGCGTCTGACATACAATATTTTTTTTAGGGTTTTTTTCATTTGTTTTTGCGTCGGCGGTTAAAAACAGAATACCTATAATGGTAAGGAAAAAATACATATAAGTACCTAAAGAAAAAACAAAATAAAAACAAAACTCAATTTTTAATTATTTTCAAAGACGTCATCACGTAATATTATCGTTCGTTATCAGACTTTAGAGACAACCTTTTGAAAAGAAGAAAAAAGGTACCAACAAAGAGTTTTAAGCCAGCAAGGCTTAAAAACTCTTTGGATGGTACCTTTTTCTATACATCAAAACAGTATAACCCAGATAAAGGAGATCATTCATGTTTCTAACAAAAAATACCCACAAAAAAAATTTCCGGCCAGTAATTAAAATTGTTTCTATTTTGTAGAGAATAACATTTTAAACAATGTTTACTAAGGCAACAAAGAGCTACGATCAAAAATCGTTGAGTTATTTTACATTGAAAACCCAAAAAATGCATTTTATAGAGATCCGTTTGACCACTTTTAAGATCCCACTAAAACTTCTGAAAGGGTTATTGGATATACCAATTTATATAAATATAATAAAAACAGACAAAGCTTATCCATTTACTACTTATTTTTATATTTTTTCTGTAGTAATATCTTAAAACTGGTCAAACGGATCTCTACAAAATGCATTTTTTTGAGTTTTCAATGTAAAATAACTCAACGATGGTTGATCGTAGCTCTTTGTTGCCTTAGTAAACATTGTTTAAAATGTTATTCTCTACAAGATAGAAACATTTTTTTTTCTGGCCGGCACCTTAAGTTTTGGGTACGATTTGAACGATGTCCTTAAGAATGTTTCATCTACTATATGTCATTAGCAGTAAGATACGTATTTGACATATCGGAATGACGTATTATTTTAGCACTAGTTGGTTTTTTTTTTATCGCACGCGTGTATAATACGTTGCATTATGAGCCCAAATGCGGTTTAATAAGATCCACTTTATGAGCAACTGTGATAAAATAGTACATTGCGATACAAGTGTGGAAAGTTGATCATTCCATAGAGGCGGTTTATGACGCGCGAGCGGAACGCGAGCGTGGCAAAAGCCGAGATGGAATGATCAATTCACACGTGTATCGTACGACGTTTTTTATCACAGTTGCGAATAAAAAAAAAGACTTGTTAAAATTTTAATAATAAAAAGTTTTTAAGAATTTTAGGTTATGTTTACTATTTTTTGTTAATTACACTCCCGAAAGGCTAGGCAAAAGACTTTTAACCTATACAGCGTCTGACATACAATATTTTTTTAGGGTTTTTTTCATTTGTTTTTGCGTCGGCGGTTAAAAACAGAATATATTAGTTCCGGGTTTCATTAAAAACAGAATATATAAAAAAAATATATTTATGTACCTAAAGAAAAAACAAAATAAAAACAAAACTCAATTTTTAATTATTTTCAAAGACATCACGTAATATTATCGTTCGCAGACTTTAGAGACAACCTTTTGAAAAGAAGAAAAAAGGTACCAACAAAGAGTTTTAAGCCAGCAAGGCTTAGAAACTCTTTGGATGGTACCTTTTTCTATACATCAAAACAGTATAACCCAGATAAAGGAGATCATTCATGTTTCTAACAAAAAATACCCACAAAAAAAAATGCCGGCCAGTAATAAAAATTATTTGTATCTTGTAGAGAATAACATTTTAAACAATGTTTACTAAGGCAACAAAGAGCTACGATCAAAAATCGTTGAGTTATTTTACATTGAAAACCCAAAAAATGCATTTTATAGGGATCCGTTTGACCACTTTTAAGATCCCACTATAACTTCTGAAAGGGTTATTGGATATACCTATGTATATAAATATAATAAAAACAGACAAAACTTATCCATTTACTACTTATTTTTATATTTTTTCTGTAGTAATATTTTAGAAGTGGTCAAATGGATCTCTACAAAATGCATTTTTTTGGGTTTTCAATGTAAAATAACTCAACGATGGTTCATCGTAGCTCTTTGTTGCCTTATTAAACATTATTTAAAATGTTATTCTCTACAAGATAGAAACATTTTTTTTTGTTGCCGGCACGTTAATTTTTGGGTACGATTTGAACGATGTCCTTAAGAATGTTTCATCTACTATACTATATGTCATTAGCAGTAAGATACGTATTTGACATATCGGGATGACGTATTATTTTCCAACACTAGTTGGATTTTTTTTTATCGCACGCGTGTATTACGTTGCATTATGAGCCTAAAAGCGGTTTAATAAGATCCACTTTATGAGCAACTGTGATAAAAAATTATATGCAGTATTCTTAATTTCAAAGCTATATTCTTAAATTAAGAACACTGTTTATTATTGTCAAGAACGTTTAGGTCCTAAAAACATGTATTTATTCTCTGGCGTCTATAGGGAGAGAATTATTTCATGCTCTAAAAGAAACCTTTTTTCTTTGCAGTTAACTATTAGTTATCTATAGTACATGTCTAGTAGCTATATACGTTATGCTTACCATCGAAAAATATAATGTTAACAAAATGATACAAGCGAGTCCCTAATTATCGTCAACATACGAATTTCAAAAAGTAAATATTTACCCTTAAAATTACGATTTTATAATTAATATAAGTTATGTATGGACGAACGAGTGATCTTGTTAGCAGAGTTTGCGAACGATTATTACGTTAAAGTTTAATTGGACGTTCAGTCATGGCAAATTGATTTAATCCACTCATTTGATCCAATCATTCAATTATTGGAATATTGCAAAAGGTATAACATACCTACAGAGCGTCGATCGTATAAGTGGATGTGAGTGACACTGAATAGGTAGGACGGAGATTATATAGGAACCTATCGGAATAATATTTAAAATAAGGTACACGCAGAGAAATCGGAGAGAAATCGGATGTATGTGTGTGTTTGTATTGTTTACTAGAATAAAATGTAGATACAGTTAACGAAGTTAAGTGTTCTGATTAATGATGAATCTTAAAATTTTCAAAAAAATGTTCGAATTTCTAATTTTTAAGTCTTAAAACAAAAGTTGTTTGTTAAGGTGCACAGAAGTAGCCATCAATGGCTTGCTAGTATAATTACCAATAACCCTGTATATTAGGTACCAAACAAGACAAAGCAAGACAAATTATTTTTTTATCGGTAGGTATTTCCCTTCATCATGCCTGCCTGACTTTCATATAGTAGCTTTAAGTTTTTCTAATAAGATCCAAGAAAAACTCATCAAGTTTGTGGTGAAAACTTTATCAGATGTTACCTATCTAAAGATTAAAGGAAAAAAGTTTGTAGCATGAAGCCATCGCACATTGATTAGTGGTTAGCTTCACATCTTAGTTTCGCTTCATAGCAAAAATATTCAATATTCGCAGTCAATACAGTGGACAGGCTGGGGTGGCCCCCGGCTCTTTTACCCCCCAACCACGGCCGGTCCATTAAACCCCCTCGCCGCGTTTATTCGCCGGAATAGTGTGCAATAAAACGCGAGCACCGACCGGCCACTGGCCACAGCAAAAAATATAACCTAAAATTATTATTCTTCTGGACTACTGGATAGATACTCGGATAGACTGCGTTTTATGTGCTCACAGATAAAAAATAGCCGAACGAACCTCTAAAGTTCGACGATGCAGTATTTTTGAATTTGAAAGGTTTTCATATTCATGAATGCAGTAACGTTTGAGTGGACTTCGATCCTGTTTGCGTTTTGGTAGTATATTCCTATAATTTTTAAAATGAGTGCTGAAAATTTCATCATGAAACAAACGAGCATATCCTAATCCGAGCACATTTCCATTAAAGTTCCTCGCACTTATATCACAGATAAAGAAAATATCTGCATTTATAAAAATATCTTGTGCCTTTATTATTTAGGTAGGTAGGTATGGCTCACAGCAATACAATTTTATTTCGCTCTGATGCGGTTCTGCATCAGTTTGTTTCAGACTTCTTTGTTTGGCGAAAAAATTAACGTTGCGCGATGGTTGCCCGTTGTCCGGCCTGTCACACACAGTCTGCGAGCTGTAGGTACAGTCGGCTGCGTAATTGTAGCCCTCGGTAGAGTTCGAAAATTACTATTATTGGAATGTTTGCATTCTAATACATTTTTTTAGATTAATTGATGAGTTAGAAGACTTTAAATTAAACTACACCTATAGCAGGTGTCTAGAATCTTGCTTGTGATGAAAACATTTTTATAACAGCCGTTTTGGAGCTCTACGGTGGGTCTGCTATTATGCAGCCGACTGTACATGGTACAATGTAGGTTCACACACACAAACCAGGAAGTATATAGGACATGTATTTTGTTCTGCGTTAAAATTTATAGACAGTTTGAAACTTTAATTAAGAATTCACCGCAGTCCACTCGTGATAGATAGTTTTTAATTAGAGTGGGTTTTTTGATGCAAACGTGTGTATTGTGTATACCCTACTATGCACACGTTAACTTTACGTAGTTAACTAATTTAGGTAACTACTCTATGCATTTTATTACAGTGGTTTATAAATACGTACGTAATATACTTACTTTAGTTTGCTGCTTGGTCTTAAAACCAGTGTGAGGCTGTAAATTTCCATACAACAAGCGGTAACGTTTTTCCCCTCATAGGTAAACGAAGTTCGATTTTGATAATTTTGAAAATGTTGTAGATCTAATGGAAAACTAGGTTTAACCGTTTTTATTATAAAGAAATACTAGCTTTTGCCCGCGACTTCGTCCGCGCAGGAGTCGAAAATAGTTATTAGTTATATACAAATTAGATTGAGTTCGAAACATGTGTGTCAAAATAAAATGTACTTACTTAATTTAATCAAAAGCACTAAGGAGTTCGAGTCGAAGCAAATCGCCTAAAATAACTTTCTACTCTTTTTTAAACCCGGTAGGTAATTAATTTCGTAAAATCCTTTCTTATCGGATGCCTACGTCATACGAAGAACACCCCTACAAGTTTCAGGTTTCTACGATTTAGGCTGTGCGTTGATCCGTCAGTCAGTCAGGACAAAGAATTTTATATGTATAGAGAAGATAGATTTTGAATGAGATGTATTTTAACTTGGAACACGAAAACCTCGGGTGCACCCAATTCTCTTGGGATGGGATCCAAAATGGGCTATACGTCTAAGTACCTAAAGTTCTAAACCAAAAAAATGAATTCTTCTATTTCTGTCTTTCTAACACAGAGCCAATAATGCACAAAACTCTACGATTACCACATGAGTAAATCTTTAATCATATCGTGCTAATTAGTAATTACCTATCTATCATAGTCATCTTTTGTGTTTTTAGGGTTCCGTACCTTAAAAGGTAAAAAAGGAACCCTTATAAGATCACTTTCCTGTCCATTTTAAAAATGAAAAAGGTGTAAAAGTCCTATTCATTTGTTTAGGTATTTTCGTATTCATAACAAAAGATATTTCTTTTAAATTACTTAATAATTAGTATCTACTAACTTTGGGAACTGTGACTTTTGGCAAATTGTTCAAAATTTTATTATTAGGTAGGGCTGAACAGTTGCGCAGAGAGTAATTTTGGCGTATCCTTATAAAAATATAGAGTTTTAAGTGATTCAGTGGCTATCCTATAACAGTTTTATGTTTTAACAAATATCCCGTCTCCGAGATGGTTTAGAAGTTTGGTTAGAAAGCATTATTTGTGCACAGCGCACTTTTGATAAAATCTTAGTCATAACGTTTGGTCAAATACCCCATTTCCGAGACACCTATGAGATTTGGTGTAAAGGCATATTTCATTTGCCGTAATGTCCTCTATCGACAGGTATTAGTAAACGTATCGCGCAAAAAAAAAATACTATGTCAAGTTCCCAGTACTAAATGGCAAGACACCTTTTTTCAGTTCAATGTTCGAAGTTTTCAACCTCTTAGGTTTTACGTTAACGCTGTCAGCTTGAAGTGACGTCTTACCAATCATAGATTAATGAGTATGTTACCAATCTAATCAAAAGCACTAAAGAGTATTGATATCAACTTCGAAGCAAATCACTCCCAAAATAACTTTCTTCCCCTTTTTAACCCCGGTAGGGGATGAATTTCAATAAAATACGAAACACGTGTTCCATTAATTCTGTTAAAGAATGTTTATGCAAAATTTGAAATAGATTGGACTAAGGAATCACGTTGTCCAATACAAACTTTGCCCCCCTTTTTCACCCCTTTAGGGGTAGAATTTCGGAAAATTCTTTCTTATCGGATGCCTACGTCATACAAAGAACACACCCTCCAAGTTTAAAGTCTCTACGATCAGCGGTTTAGGCTGTGCGATGATCCGTCAGTCAGTCAGGACAAAGGATTTTATATGTATACATAAGAAGATAATACATGCATAATATAGCCGTGCAAAGCCGGGGCGGGTCGCTAGTACTTTGATAAAAGAGATCCAATCAAAGAGTATTTAAGTTTTTAATAACCCCAGCACGCCGCTTCATACACATGTTCATACAAAATTGCTGGAGCGTTGTAATGTTCCGAATTCAAAAAACGCTCCTGCATTCGATTTAATTTTCTTTGACCACGACACTGGCTATATGCACGATAGTAATAATGCGAAGCCATAGTAAAATTATAAATAAAAAAGAGATGGCGCTAGATGCTTCTTTCCGTATGTCAAACTGACAATTTTGACATCATCCCTACGTTCTGTACGTTTTCATGCAAAAATATTATGGTTTATTTTTTACGCCAAGAAATATCAAATTTTAATTAGTAACATAAATCTACTTGAAATACCTAAACCTCTTCTGATATTTTCTGAACACATTCGTGAAGATTATGTTAAAATCTGTTTCCTAGTTCCCGAAATTAGACTGCACAAACAAAGGTAAACAAATAGAATCAACATTTTCTGAGATGAATGGTAGTTTCGCGAAAACGAAGAGATGGCGCTAGTTACTTGAAATTTAAAAAAATATCTTATTAAATTTATTACTATAATTTCTAGTTAAAAAATGTGTATATTGCTATGTATTCTTAAAATACATAAGTGTACAAAATTTTTAAGCAGAACAAAAAGAATAATCAACTAATTTGTGATTTTCTAAATTTAAGAAAACCTGAATCGCGCATGCAAGATTTTTTTCTACCGGAGCTATATAAGGTTAGCGAATTCTATAGTGCTAAGATCATTATGGACGTAGAACGCTTACTTCCAAAACTTCGAATTTATTATATGTAGAGATTGCATAAGATAGAAGTTATTAGCATCTAAATATCTATATTTTTGACTTAAAAACTTCATCGAGCGTTTCAATTGTTTTTTAATAGACTAAACTGAATTACTAAAAAAGAAAAACGTATAAACTTAGAATAAGATCCAGTGAATTAAATAAGACTAAATTTATTTCATTTTGTGAAGAATAAAGGGAGTAAAAACGTTACGGCCTGCAACATTATTTGAAAGCAAAATGTAGGCAATTACGTCCGAACTTAAACTCTCTCTATCGCACGATACGGGACATTTTTGAAAATACCTACTCGCGCCGCGTATCAAAATTCACAATTCTCTTAACGAAGCTAATATTTAAGAAAATCACGTTTAAAGAAACGTACAAGCAAAGTCCTTCAACAACACAATATTCATTAAACGTCTACAATTTAAAACCATTCATCAAGTAATTTCAGCTCTCGTTTTGAATTACGCGGCAGTAATTTTGCGTTACCAAGTCAAATTAAAACAGTGAGAATTTAATTAAATGTGGTAATGGGTCCTCTTGGAAAAATCCTGGGCGGTCGACGCGAGTCAAGTGCCCATTGCATCTGACTTAATCTTCTATAGACAGAATTAATGCCCAGAATAGATGTAAATGCTTTTACGTTTTTAAATGGGAAGTTATTTTCCACATGCTGTAGGAATATGAGAATCGTGGAAATTCAAAAAGAAATGGAAAATCGTATTTGCATTTTTAACTCGGAAAGTAAAATGATGGCGGAGAAAGATAGGTTAAACCTACTTATATGACTTCTTTCACGAGCCTCTTGACTTTATAAATAGGGAATACTCTACAATCTATATAAATATAGATAATAAAATCTAACCCAGAAACAATGGGCTTATACCTATTAATTGCATCAAAGAAATTGTTTTTTTTTTAAGTAAGCAAAATATTATACAGAGACGTACTTAAACTGTGCTTAAACTTCTTATAAATAACTAGCTGCGCTCCGTGGTTTATCCGCGGTCCTGAGTCCTGATCCCGTGGGAATATCAAAATGAAAAGTAGTCTATAGCCTTCCTTGATAAATGGACTATCATACACAAAAATATTTTTTTCAATTCGAATCAGTATTTCCTGAGATTAGCGCGTTCAAACAAACAAACAAACAAACTCTTCAGCTTTATAATATACTAGCAGCGCTCCGCGGTTTCACCCGCGTAAGTCCCGATCCCGTGGAAATATCAAAATGAAAAGTACTCTATAGCCTTCCTTGATAAATGGACTATCATACACAAAAAGATTATTTTTAATTCGAACCAGTAGTTCCTGAGATCAAACAAACTCTTCAGATTTATTATATATACCTAAGTATAGATGTGTAGGTACCAGATAGTTACAACTACATCGTAATTTAGTTTGAAGACGTTTCTATGTGATCTGTGTACAAATGTATTAAGTATCCAAAGAAATATTTTTTTTTACTTTTACTTTGAATATAATAACTGTCGACAGAAAACGCTTCACAAGGTTAGACATACCTTAGTTATAACTTCATAATGTGTGTTATTATAGACACAACATAAACCCCGTTGGGCACTACAATAATACTACCGTAGCGACAAGTTTAGAAGTACACCTCTAATTTATATTTCATATGAAAAGGGCGAAGTTAATCTATTTCAGTGATGTTTATGCGTGTGTCGGGACAGGTCCAAGATTACACAGCACAAATATTAAACGAAGTAAAGAATAAGGTGTCGCGAGACCGTGTCCCCGTAAACCCGGGGGAAATGAAATTGCAAAATATGTCCCCGAGTCGGAGTGAACGTGTCCCAGACAGACTCCATCTACACTTATTCTGTTATTAGATATATTCTATTACATATACACCTAATCTTAGTCCTTGGTTATTCAATCTTTGTTTTTTTTGTGAAAACGTCTGGAACACCTGCATTCACAAAAAAAGTGTCACGGTAATATTGTGTGACGTCATGCGTCATGGTAATATGACCGGACGCGTCATGGTAACTTAAGAAACAGAGTATTTAATAATTTAATATCGCTCATCTGGGCTTGTGTTATGGTGTGACGAGTGACGTAGAAGACATAAAGGTATAAAGGGAAAAAAAAGAGAAAAAAAAAAAGGAATCATCTGTTTGTTATGACGTTATCAAGTAAAATTATCGTCCGTAAACTGACTTTACAGCCAACCATTTTTTTTCTGTGCTTTTCTTATTTAGCTGTAGAATCTCCGGATTACTCCATGTTCAACCCAGCTTTAAATCGCTTTATTTGGCTTATAAAGGACAAAACCTAGTTTCATATACCTAAAGTTGCAGTAGAAAGTAGAGCTAGATAACTTTACGTTGGTAAAACAGTAGCCAAATAAGACATGATGAAATTGAAAACTAAAAAGATGTTACGCTACAAAGTTATAGCTAAGGAACTCTCCATATTATGATTTAATGACTGGTTTTGAGCCCCTTCTGAAAATATTGAAAAAGAAACCAACAATAAAGTTTAATGGCAGACAGACGATGCACCTGCCACTAAATCACTTAAATAGCTACGAAAGCAGTGAGTAACAGACTTGTGTTATGGGTGCTAGACAATGGATATACTACTTATATATGTTTTTTTTTCTAAATATATACTTATACCTACCTAAGTATATAAGTATTTAGTTTTTCAATTCGAACCAGTAGTACCTGATATAAGAGCGTTTGAACAAAAAAAAATCTTTAGGGTTATAATATTAGCTCAGAATACAAAATATTAGTATAGATATGAATAAATGTAGGTAAGAAAGTAGAGAATCAGATAAACAATGATCATCACTAATACAAATGAAAGGAGATAAAGTAAGTATGTTTTATCACGTGATCCTATAGCCATGATCCATCGCGTCGGCTCACGTACACAATTTATTGGGCTCCGTAATAAAACAGAACACATTTTCTGCATTGTAGTTGTAACGTGCTTGGTTCTCTCCGTTGGGAATCTAATCACAGTTGGGTAGGTACCTTTCGATGTTTGTTCTAGGTTTACATACCAATACGTACAATCGGCGTTCAAAAGTGCACTGTCACTGCGCTACAATGATACTATAAACCAGTATTGGACTTACGACCTTTTTCTAATAGACGTTCCACAAACACATAAATACTTGAATTAAAAGTAGGTACTACTGTACCAGTATAAACCAGTATCGGACTTACGACCTTTTTCTAATAGACGTTACACAAACATATAAATACTTGAATTAAAGTACTACTGTACCAGTATGAACCAGTATTGGACTTACGACCTTTTTCTAATAGACGTTACACAAACATTTAAATACTTGAATTAAAGTACTACTGTACCAGTATGAACCAGTATTGGACTTACGACCTTTTTCTAATAGACGTTACACAAATACGTTGTGTGTGTGTAACGTATAGTTGAAGAAGGTCGTAAGTCCAATACTTGTTAATAGTATTATCGTCGCAAACTGATAGTGGACTTATGCCGCATACTGTACATCAAAGAAGGTACATAATATGATACTTGTGGTGTATTTCGCTGTCTATTATCGAGAAAGTAGGTAATAAGTACCGTGGGTATGTATGTGGTTCTAATTGAATTTGTTAGGTACTTAATTGATATTAATACTCGTAGCACTGATATAATTGACTGATAATCTAATTAAAACAAACTGGATAGGTTTAATAGATAGATATGTAGGTAAGAAAGCAGATTTTAAAAATATAGTCGTAAGTAAGGATTTCTAGGGATGTCGCGAAAGCGCGGATAACTAGCATTTACTGAAAAAGATACGGTTTTAAAATAGGGGTGGTAAAACCCTAAAAACTTCTTCCGTTACAACAAAAAAACACTTTCTCTTTCTTTCTCCATAACATAAGTTTGAAATAACACAAATAGTTATGTGTGCGAAATACACGTATTTATCTATACGATGACTTAAAGAGTAGCAAAAAGCTTTTACCGTAGCTAGGAGAGTCGCGATATTTTATTACGCGGATAGAAAACTGCGTACAAGTCATCCGTGAAGGATGATGCCAGAACGTTCTGGCTTATAAATATTTGATGAATTCGGTAAAGCGGTAAAGACGAGTTCCGCGTTTGTCTGCAAATACTGCAATCAATTTACATGACAAACAAAAATAAAGATTTATTTGAAACACAACACTTAAATCGTTTTAGGTTGGGGAAATTTGGTTTGAAGCGCTTGGCAAACAATTTATCTTAATAAGTCATTTCGGTTACCCAACGGGAGCCTTTCGTAAATACGTCTTGGATTATCGAGTCGCGCAAATCGAACACAATCTCTTCTATATTGCACTAATGGAATTTAATTTTAAACTAGCGACCCGCCTCGGCTTCGCACGGCTATATTATGTATTAAAATATAAACCTTCCTCTTGAATCACTCTATCTAATAAAACATATACATACACGTTATGCGAACGCTCGGCCGAGCTACATAGTAGGCGGAGTGGGGGGTGTTAGGTTTTATTTTCGTTAGGGAATTTCTTGATTCTGCGATAAAAGCTATGCAATAGCTTAAAAACCCCATCAAAATCCGTTGCGTAGTTTTAAAGATTTAAGCATACATAGGGATATAGGGACATAGGGACAGACAAAGCTACTTTATTTTATACTATGTAGTGAAGTTAAGTCTTTCCTATATCATTTCATTAATTTTAAATGATGTTAAGTTAGTCATGTTTATTTTAGCTAAAAATACTTATAAAGTTAAGGTACAGTCAGCAAAGGACTGAGGTAATAACGGTTCAGTAATTGTTAATTATTCTGCTTGATATTACTAAAGCTGAAGTGTTACTTATTTCACGCAGAATAACAAAAAAATATTCAACCGTCTTTAAAAAAAAACTTTGAAATACGCACCTGTTACCCTCAGTCCTTTGCTGACTGTACCTATATATATTTATTTATAGATAAAAAACCGTAAAAAAAATATGAGTACCCAGTACTTAAATTACAAATACCTACAGAAGTTTTGTTCAAATTGAAAAAGAAACATCTTATTGCAATCTTGTTAATGGTTTTTGCTTTATCGCTATCTCTCTGTCATTCACTCACTTCAAAATTCTTGAATAATTCAGACAAAAAGAAGAGGCTCTCTCGGAGTAATGGAAACGAAAGTTCAACTCCACCCAAAAAAATGTAATAAAAATATTTCTTTTTGTCTTTAGATACCGTTGTTATAATACTCGTCATCGTATACATTGCGGTTAATGTAAGAGCAGTCTTGATAGCGGCACTTGGCGGCAATCCAAGCAATATGGTATAATTCAAAAAACTCGGGAAGCCTTTATAGCATCATTAAATAATAATGCGTGTAATTTTTGACCTAGAACGTTAAAATTCTGCAATGAATTAGAGCAAACATGTATTATCATTAGATATTGAATTCATTTCTTTATAGGTTGGAATATAGTGTATACCTACCCATCTAAAAGAATTTGGAATAAAGATACAGATCTGTGAGTTTACTCAAGGGTACGAAGATTCTTGCCAAGGACAACATATTCGATACTTCCATTACGTAGAGTGTACTCGAAATAGATAGGTACCTACGCAAATGTTTGACGATATTTGTTCAGTCGTATTTACCTATTTTTATTTACACACCTAGCTACCTATGTGTGTAGTATACGGTCAAAATATATATTTTCCAATATCGCTACGTACTTTCTCAGAAGCTTAACAAAAAAGGCGGTGAAATACGAATAAATTTATTCAGCGTCGCAAAATTGAAATCTCAGGTGGTCGAGATGCTCGCCTCATGGTACAGACCATTCTTCGTAGAACTCTCGGCCTTATATTTTCTAACAATAGCCTCGGCTATTTTAAAAAATATAGGAGTTCTCAAAAAATTGGTCAGGTATTGCTTTGGATTTGTATTCTGCAAGCAACCTTTCACCGGGCCAGCGATCCGGTGTGATTTGGTGAGAATTTCCGCTGTAAATCATTGTATTTCAAGTTTTCTGAAATATCTGTTTGAACTTTTTAAAAAGTTTTAAACTAAACATCTAAGTGTTAAGTTTGTGGAAAACTGCAGAAGTTAGTCCATAATTGTAATTTATTTTAGTACCCACACTGAAAAGTTTGGTACCTATGTAGACGATGAAGAAAGTTTATCTACTATGCGCTATGCGAATTATATCTATCTCAAACTGTCAAAGACGGTAGAAAAAAAGCGATTGAAATATTGTGTTTAAAGTATTTGTTATGTGAAACATTTTTGAGAATTAGGACTGAACATATTTGGGATGTGTGTTTATTTTTTAGTCCGCATTTTCTTTTTCTATTTTTTGTCAACCATGTCACTCTGGAGCATGGACGTCGGTATTAATACGTCCATGCTCTGGAGTCTTGACTCCATTTGCTTACGCTCAAATTACGATAGCGGGAGTTGGGGATCACAAGAAATCCAAGAACCAATTCATAACTGAATTTGTTAATACTTCCATGCCTTCCGATCGCCAGTTATATCTGGTCACTTACATCTACATTATTACTTCAAATTAATTAACACAATGAGACCAATGCAATATGAGGTTGCTCATATTGCATTGAATAATAATGCATTGCTCGAATAATAAAGGCTAGTCGGATTGGTGTAGTCGCAATTCAGGAATTTACACCTGCCTTTAGAGCATTGGGAGTCTTCAAGTCGCGAGTGAATAGGTATCTTCTAGGAAAGCGTGCTACATCTTAGGCCGCATCGTCACCTACCATCAGGTAGATGTGGTAGTGGTCAAACGCTGACCACTACCACACTATTTGAAAAAAAAAGTAAAGGGCGACCAACTGCGGCGGTGGAGTAATTTTTTTTGTATAAGTACTTGGTTTTTTATGAATATCAAGCCCTAAATTCTGGTTTTAAGATTCCTCTTGAAACAGTCTGTTCAGGAAGGAATTTATTTTCACCCCACCCGTTTTAATGCTAAAGCTACAATTTTCTGTTGTTTAACCTACAAAAAATGTTGATAGGAAACTTTACTGCGAATAGTATTCTAACAGGACCTATGAATTGTACTAGTTTCAATAAGAAGAATAACCGTGAAATGTTTTTACTACATCTCATATGTAAAGTAAGGTTTACGAGTCGGTTCGTAATAAAACTGTCGATACCTACGAGACGAATTCTTCGCAGCCTGCGCAAATAAGATTTGTGTTAGTGTGGAGAGAGGGCCTTCGTTTGTATACATATGTATGTTTATAGTTGTTTAGTTGCAATAGCAATGCCTTGTAGATTGTAATGTATTGATTCGATAAAAAACAGAGCATCCATATCGAATATATCGTCCTAATGATATTATTAAAACGCCGTACTTACTAAAAGCACAAAAGTTCTTAGCTGTCAACGCCAATATCCTAGCAAATAGTATGGATCTTAAAATACCGGAATTTAAAATGATCTAGATTTTGACTAATGTCGGCGTGTGTGCACTGTGCAATTAATTGTGTGAATATGTGTTATACCTGATGATACCTGACGACCCAGTTGGCACAATGGTTGCCATGCCGGACTGCCAAACACAGGGTTGCGGGTTCGATTCCCGCCACAGACAAGTATTTATGCTTAGATATTTGTCTGTGGTCTGGTTGTTTCTATGTATTATAAGTATATATTTACAAAATAAAAGTATATAAGTAGTATATCTGTTGTCTAGCACCCATAACACAAGTCTAGTTACTTAGCTTGGGGCTAGATGGCGATGTGTGGAATGTCCTTAATATTTATTTATTTATTATTTATATATACCTAACCTTCGCTTATATCAAGTGAGATGCGGTTAAATGCACGTCAACTTTGTGTAAAAAAAACAGTTGTTGTTATTTAGATATTACAGTGAGTAAATCATGTTTTCAATTTAGAATTTGGTAGATTTATGTTTTAGTCATCAGACCTACATTTTCTGATTTAATCATCGGTTTGTTGACAACGCTCGCAATATATATTTGAGTATCTACCGTATTTGTTGATGTATGGAAGGGAAGAGCTGCGACTCGCCGGATATTACGATATTGCGAATAACTTGTGGATTTGACATTCGGGCTGTAGGAATTCGATGTCGCGACGATTCGCGCCGAAGACTCCTCAAATATCTGACTGACGATTAATCGAAGAGGTGAAGTGAACGAAATGCGGGATAATTTGAATGTTCATGCGAAAAAAGCAATTTTATTTATGAGTTTTCGAGTATGGGGATTGATAACGTATGTGGTGTGGAACGATTATCCTGTAAACCTGCTCGTTGCTTCCGTAGAAATAGTTTATCTTTTGAAATGATTCTGAAATTCGATCGGTACTTGAAATTGCATGAAAACCTCATCAGCCATAATGTATATACTACAGCGAAAACCCTACTGAATAATGCCAGTGTTGTATCAGTATATTGATGAAAGCCAATTAGGAATGGACACAACAATCACACTTAATTATGATCCAATCAATATGTTGCGGGTAAATCGTGGTTATCTAATTTCAATTTATCAGTCTTTAATTTTGAAGTGCCATTTGGTGTCTCAATTCTTTTTTAAAATAATTATTAATGATCTGATGATCGGCTTCGATGGTCATCTTTTATGAATTAATAAGCAACAAACATTTAAAACAAACTATATAGGTAAGTAGTCTATACATATAAAATTCTTTGTCCTGACTGACTGACGGATCAACGCACAGCCTAACCCGCTGATCGTAGAGACCTGAAACTTGGAGGGATGTTGGAGGGTGTGTTCTTTGTATGATGTAGGCATCCAATAAGAAAGGATTTTCCGAAAACTTTGCCCCCTTTTTGATCCCTTAGGGGATCAAAAAGGGGGCAAAGTTTGTATGGGACAACGTGATTCCATGGTCCATTTTCGACTTTTATGCGGACGAAGTTGCGGGCAAAAGCTAGTAGAGTACAAATTAACTGGCTGAGTGACGCCTTAATGATATTTGAACTGTTTCAATTTGTGGCTGATCTAACCATTAAATTCATTAATTCAATTACTATAAATAAAATAAATAAATATTGCAGGACATTCCACACATCGCCATCTAGCCCCAAGCTAAGTAACTAGACTTGTGTTATGGGTGCTAGACAACGGATATACTACTTTTACTCTTTCTTTTGTAAATATATACTTATAATACATAGAAACAACCAGATCACAGACTAATACCACAGACTATGTCCATAAAACACAAATAGAATAAATTATATCGTTCGCTCGATCCAAAATATATTAGAAATTAGATTAGTTAGAAGGATAGTACCTAAATAACGGTCACCTGCCACCTTAATTGAAAACTAAATATTTTGAAAAATGGGGCAAAATACTTAAAACAGATAATTTAAATAAATATTTGCTTTAGGTATTGTTAATCTGAAAAACAATTAATTTGTTTATATTCGTGTTATTTTGTCACTAATATCAAGGTTTTTAAAGAACCTTTTAGAGGCTTTTATTACCCGCAGCCCGCAGTTACCTTATTAGACGACCCAGTTGGCACAGTGGTCACCATGCCGAACTGCCAAACACAGGGTTGCGGGTTCGAATCGGGTATTTATGCTTAGATATTTGTCTGTGGTCTGGTTGTTTCTATGTATTATAAGTATATATTTACAAAAGAAAAGTATTTATGTAGTATATCCCTTGTCTAGCACCCATAACACAAGTCTAGTTACTTAGTATGGGGCTGGATGGCAAAGTGTGGAATGTCCTACAATATTTATTATTATTGACGTGACAACGTCTTATAAATTGGTTTGCCGGGTGACACTTCAAGAAACTGCGTTACGCTCCGCTGACGTTATGCGCTCACAATGAGAGCGAGTGAGAGGCACGCGGTCATGGTTAGCCCGCCTAAGAGCGAGAGAGACAGACATAAAAAGTGAAAGGCACGCGTCCCTTCCACTCGAGCACAGTTGTTGTCACGTAAAACTTTCGCCCGTATACCGACTTTACAGGCAACCAGTTTTTATTTTATTTTTTTTTCATTTCAGTTTAGTTTATAAACTAAGTATTAAGGCCCGTATTCAGAGTCGTGACAGGCCCGTGTTCTAGAAAATGACTTAAGAAAGAGTGCTATACTTAAGTAAGTTCTTTAGGTATACTGTAATAATATAACAAATGTATGTAGTCTCTTATGAAAAATAACTTACTTATTTGATGGCGTTATTTTTTCACTTAGGCTTAGATAAATCCATTATCATGCATGGCAAAGCCCATTTACCTAAACGATTGCGGTCGTATTTTTGAAAGATATAACTTAAAAAAGATAAGACGTAAATTCTCACGACACCCACAATATAATAATGGAGATTCGGTACACAGACCGTGGACAGCAAAGATTTATTCACGCTTAGAAACTCATTTGCCGTCGGAGGCCGAAATAAAAAGCAACTCAACAGCTTGAAAAATATTATTTCAGTAAACATGGGCGAGAGGAAGGGCGGGCGTATCGCGTAATGTCCTCTAATGTGCGCGCATAAAAAACCCCTCGCCGGCCGCGAATTCTCTTCGAATAGACAGAATTTTATGCAAATATCCTTTATTATCTTTGGGTATTTGATGCGTATTAACTTCACTGTTTTCGCCTGTTTTATCTTTTGACGATGAGACATTTAACTTTTATCTGCATAGTTCAGTACTTAAGAGGAACGGGTATACCGGCCCTCTCTCCATATAAACGTAATCAACTGTTTCTTCCCTGAATAATGACACTATATAGGGTAAATATTTGTTTATCATTAAACTTTTATAAGTTGCCTGCAGCAACAAAAAAGGCATGCCTTTTTTGTAACTTCCTGCTTTTTTTTGTTTTTAACTGTTCATTTCTATGATATGATAGAATATGAAAAAAATCAAGGCATGTCAGGCAGGAAACAGTCGGCCTACGTTTGAATGGAAAGAGCGCCAGTACCCTTTCCTCTTAAGTAAATGTAAGACTTCATTTTAATTTTTTTTTTATTGTGTGTTATTTTTAAATGAAACTGCTAGAACTCGTTATATGGTATTACAAAGATGGATGAAAAGTATCGGCTTTACTCCACGCGAGTGGAATTCATTTAAAAACTCATTTCTCACAGTCACGTAGGTAATGTTATAAGCTGTCGATCGTAGACTTCTTCAGTATTGAACAGCTTTCTTGTAAAATATAGTATCGTTCTGTCTACACTATTAATAAATAGAAACTTAGGATAGTTCACTGAGAAGATACTCAAAGTATCTTTGGAGAGTTATTATAATTTAATTATAGATTTAAGTATAAGATGTTATTCTTCTGAAATTTTATTTTAGTACTTTTAATAAGTACTTATTGCATGCCCGCAATGGGGTAAATTGTTGTTACTTAATTTTAAAACTACCTACCATCCATTGTACACAATTTATGCAATAAAAATTCTTATTCTTATTCTATTCTAGAGATTACATCATTGTATTATGATTTTAAAATAATTTGGTATAGAGGTGTAGTATGAATTTTTTACTTTCCTCTTAGGTACAATAAATAAACTCTGTTACCTATTTTGAAAGCAGAAAATAATAGTCTTATACATAGAAAGAAAGAAAGAAAGAAAGAAAGAAAGAAAACATATATTTGGACAAGCACACACCACAAGACAATCAGAATAGTAATAAGTAACAAACATAAAAGCACTAACATAAAAACACAAAAATAAAAATAATAACGAAAAATATAAAAATAAAATAAACATAATAATCGTAAGAGTGATAACAATAAGTGACATTACAAAAGAAATAAAAACACATAAATAGGAACCTATGTTTTTTTATTATATTTTTGACTCAACCTGCAGTGAAATATCCATTGCCTCCTAAATTTGGTAGAAAACAATGTTTGTTGGCTAGAAATGCAAGTTACCGGTAAATAAAAGTTTAAACTTCGATTCTGATGCCTGTAAACTTTAGGAAACTATGAACACGTAAGTTGTGTTGGGAATTCACTTTAAAATATACCTTACCATGTCCTCTCTTGGACCAGCTCAAAGTACTGGACACTTTCATGCTCTCTAATACGAGTAATAAGTAACAAGTATTTTGGAAAGTGTTAATACTATTACTAGCGATCTGCCCCGACTTCGCACGCCTATATTATGTATGTATTATACATATAAACATTCCTCTTGAATCATTTTATCTATTAAAAACACATTGAAATCCGTTCTGTAGTTTTAAAGATCTAGGCATACATAAGGACAGACAGCGGGAAGCTTCTTTGTTTTATACTATGTGGTGATAGTGAAGTAGTAGACTCTGAGAAATTTTGTACCTATGCCACATGAGTAAAGAAGGCCTATAAAGAAATACTCTTAAAATATTTCTTCTTGTAATTGTTAATATCTAGCTGATAATTAGATAGTGAATTATCAGCTAGAGAGATTGTTCACAAGATTGTATGTGTATGTCACATTCTGTCTAATTGTAATGAAACGGAAGTCGCAGTTGACATCTGTGCGTTTGCAACCGAGCGTGGCCGGGTGAGGAAGCGGGTTTAGATTGGCAGTTTTGATGGCGGCACTCGATAAGAAGACATCACGAAACTGTCTCTGCATTTTGTTGAAGTATTACCTGATCACCATCATCTGGTGCCGTCTTCTAAAGAAGGTCGGCAATCGGCAATTTTCAGCCACCTTGCTACAGTTATTAGTGACCCAATAAGACTGTAAAGTGATTATAGTAAAGTGTGTTTGTCGAAACGCTCTGTTGTAATTTTACGCCCACACACGCCCACACAGTCAGAAAATGTGGACCCTAAAGCTGGTATTCCGACATATCTAACATTCTATTTGGAGCGTCGGGCGAACATTAGCTCGCCAGAAGGTTGCGGGTTCTATTCCTGCCTTAAGCAAATATGCTATAGATATTGTTTCTGGTTTGCGTGTATATTCAGTACATATTTACAAAAAAAAGTAAATTTGTATTCTATCCGTTTTTTAGCACCCATAATACAAGCCTAGTTGCTTAGTTTAGGGCCAAGTGGCGCTATGTAAAATGTTCTACTATAATAAAATAATATTAGATATTGCAGGACATTCCACACATCGCCATCTAGCCCCGAGCTAAGTAACTAGACTTGTGTTATGAGTGCTAGACAAAGGATATACTAATATGTGCTAATATATCTCTTCTAATTAATCCATGTAGACTAGGTACCTTGAACAAACGAGTTTGTATTCGCTGAAAGGCATCACACGGGTGACAGCGAGATAATTAGCCCGTTAATCATCTGTGAAACGCTACCAGCCAGCCGGTATCATTTAGTGAATGCTATCGACACGCCTATGCGTCATGTGTGAGGCTCGTGCAGACGAGTTATGATTCTGGGGAAATCAACGTTGGAGATTGATTGATTTCGTTCCATGTGTACAAAATCATCTTAAGCCGAAGTTTTCGTCTTAAGCCGAAGTGGTATGACCAAAAGCGCGATAGAGGTGTCTTAGAAACAGTTTTTGAGTATCAACCACTAAAATCCATAGAATGATACTCCTACTGCCGTAAAGGTGAAGACATGCTTTTTATTGTCATACATTTCGAAACACGATTAGATTGATTTGCCTCGATAGAAAAAAAATCGTGAAAATCCAAAAAAAATAATTCCGGCGATTGCAAAGAAGAAACAAGTACTTACACAATTTATATATTCATAAACTTTATATCAAATCCCATGAGGTAGTACTTACAGTTGGTTTTTCCCTAAAATAGATGTGGTTAAAAGATAGATAGAGTCATCGCGCGGCGCGCGCGTGGGAAAGGGATAGAGGTTTTCAGGTTTTACGAACATATTTATTTGTTTTGTCCGACAAAAAATAGCTCGTTTACTAGCCAGCTTTGCCATCACAATGGACTATTGAGGCTCTCCAACCTCGTGTTTATCAGGAAGCCGATGAATGCATGTCCTTTTGCGCGATTGTCTTGCACAGCAGCATGCGAGCGTGCTACAGGGAACATCGGAACGCATTCTCGTCAATACACCGATTGTAATCTTCTTGATTACTATTCGTATTTTGATGTTGAATCTACGTGATGTCACTGAGTATTGTCTATTTCAATCGCCGCAAAGGTGGGCCTTTTTAGAACCATTTCAATTAAAACATTAAAAAAAGGCCATAAATAAATAAATATATTTCAGGACATATTACACATCGCCATCCAGTCCCAAGCTAAGCAACTTAATGCTTGTGTTATGGGTGCCAGATAACGGATAAACTACTTATATACTTTTTTTTTTTTTTGTAAATATATACTTACATATTATACATATAGGAAACACCCAGAACCAGAAACAAGAATTTATGGTCAGCATAAATACTTGTTCCCGGCGGGAATCGAACCCGCAACCTTCTGCGTCGCAGTCGGGTGTTCGCCCGACGCGCAGAGGTCGTCAAAAAACAAAAAAGGCATACTTACGTGAAACCTTAAAAAAAGAAAAAAAATAACCTCGAAATTACTTTCAGACGGCTAAACCGATTTTGATCAAACATAGTTAAGAACATTACCGACTAATTCACCTTTCAAACAAAAAAAATAAATCAAAAGCGGTTCATCCGTTCGGGAGCTACGATGCCACAGACAGACACACACAGACACGTCAAACTTATAACACCCCGTCATTTTGCGTCGGGGGTTAAAAAAGGAAAACATTTTTTAATTATTTTACAGAGTAGGTAAATTCTGGCAGATTCGAGTATCGCAGAAACTTGCACTCGCAAGTTATAGCCACTTGAATTAGTAAAAATATACTTCACTAGGAGTTTTAATTAAACTGGTGGAGTGGTTATAAAATAGGCAGTGTAGGTTCCGAGAGGTCGGTATTTCTTTAGCTGGCTCTCGACTCTCGGCTGCAGAAGATGTAATTTAGTTGCATTACGCCGGTGCTGGTTCGTTTTGGTTGGAAAACCGCGTAATTAAGGTTTCTCCGTTTGATTGACGGACGACGCCGGTGTCTGACTTTCTGATGCAGAAATTGTGTTGGTTTTTGCGTGAAGTTACTGAAGTTTTGAAATTGGATTTTTGGGGTGTTGGAAATTCGGGAGAAGCTTCAAATGTTTATATTTTTTATTATACAAAGTTTTTGCTGCATTTAAATTATACAAAAAATCCAAAAAAGAAACAGAAGAGGTGCTGAAAGTATAGTTCAAGTAAATAATTTCAAACGTTATGCAAAACCGAAAAATACCAGATTATTGCAAAGCTGAATACATAGCAATGGCTCTCGGCAGTCTCGGTTCAAGTTCCATTGTTTCTCGGAATAAAAGTGAATTTTAAAACAACGAAGTGAACAAAATTTGCGTTTTCTTCGAAGCGAAACCGGCAGCTCGGAATTACGGCTCTAATAGCCGTTGCATATTTTTCAACTTCAAAAGCAGAATCGAAGGCATACTCAGCTCATTTCATATTACATAACACAATTCGAAAAATAAGTAACTAAACAATGTTTCTCAGTACCTAATTATTTTTTTAAGAGATAAGGCATATTATCGCACTTCTTCGTCTTTCAGTCTTGTCTTTCTATATATAATATAACTCCTGATCCCGTGGGAATATTGGTATAAAAAGTAGCCTATATGAATCAATGTATCCTCATACCAAGCTTAAGTAGGTAGGTATACAGTAAGTGTACAAACAAAAAAACAAAAAATCTTTCCTCTTTATTATATTAGTGTAGTAGATAGTGTATTAGTGTAGATAAAATACATAGACGATAAT
Organism: Idaea aversata; assembly: GCA_907269075.1. Taxonomy (NCBI): domain Eukaryota; kingdom Metazoa; phylum Arthropoda; class Insecta; order Lepidoptera; family Geometridae; genus Idaea; species Idaea aversata. The sequence continues at coordinate 8,539,558 of OU026100.1, forward strand.
GTTATTTTTGATCTTGACGTAATTTCCAAACATAGTAATCTATCTTACCAAGTACTTACCGAGGCGTCGTTAAAAACCTTTTCAACGTAGTTTCCTGAGAGAGTTAGCTATCATTGTTGGAAGAGGTTTTATAGCTTCAGTTTCTTGTCTTCATCTTATAGCACTCATTTGTATGCTTCTTAGGAATCGGACTTTTCTACATTTCTAGGAGCTTTGCCGTGAGTTGAGGGTACACCTAATTATCAGACTTTGCAATTTACAAAAGAAAGTTTTCACTAAATTCTATCTAAAACTTAAAGTAAGTTAAAAAGGTAAAAATTTAGATGTGGATACCTAATTTTAAGAATTACTAAATTGTTGTTAAAAAGGTAAGTATAAGAAGGATATTTATAATCCTGGGAATTAAAAACTCACCCGGAAGAAACCGCGAGTCGTTGCTAGTGTACCCCACTAATTTTATAAATAAATTGTGTGTATGTTGTGTATGTTTGTTACTCCTTCACGTAAAAACTACTGAATCGATTGCAATAAAACTCTGTGTGTAATAGCTGTTGAGTTGGACATAGGCTAATTTTGATCCCGATATTCGCACGGGATCGCGAGTTACACGGGTGAAACCGCGGAGCGCAGCTAGTTAGGTACTTATTAAATAGATGCATTAAAAAAACATTTTATAATACAAAAAATTAAATATATCTTACATTTCTTTGTCAGTGTTCTTAAATTAATTAATATTAAATAATCACTACATAGTATAAAATAAAGTCACTTTTCGCCGTCCCTGTTTCCCTTTGTACGCTTAGATCTTTAAAACTACGCAACGGATTTTGATGCGGTTTTTTTTAATAGATGGAATGATTCAAGAGGAAGGTTTATATGTATAATACATGCATAATATAGTCGTGTGAAGCCGGAGCGGGTCGCTAGTAATTAATATTTGTTTTTCTCTCTACTTTTCTAAAATGTCTTGTATCGTGAGCTTGACCAAATAAATGTTTTCTTCCTTTGAAAAAAAAAGAACTACGAACAACAACTTACTTTAGGTTCTTTACTCATGTGCTTATAGTATAAAATAACATATCATGTAGAAACAGTACCTTCGTAATCTAAATCCATTACTCCACTAGGATATAGAGTCGGATTGAACAAAGACATCGAAGCATCCACAACCGCTGTAAATATCAATTTGTGGTCCGGTACAAATTCAATATATCAAGGGGAAATCGTCTTCGAGTCTCGAATTTCCGCGAAATAATGGAAACGATACTTGACTTTACTACATGAACACTTTTTGTAGTGTTAACCTTTACGTAGCCCAAAAATGTCCAAAAAAAGTACTTTAAAAGATAGTATTAATTATTTATTGCAAACCAGTGATATGTCATAACTGTTACATCTAATTTTTTCAAATTACTTAAAATATAAAAAATAAAACTTAGTCCAAGCGTGTTACAAAGGGCGCCCTTATCGCTCAAAGCGTTGTCTTTCAGGCAACCTATAAAACGGGATAATATACACCATGTGTTTATCATGTGAAATATCGGTGTTATACTTTCACGACCAAGGAGATTTTTAAAAACTTTAGGTGGTACAAATTGACTTTAGATTTGTACTATTTTGTACCACTCCAGCTCCACAAAATTAAACAACAAAATGGCAAATTTCACGTTTTAAATTACTTTAGTAGTAAAATTCTTTCCTAAGTACTTAATAAAATGTGCCCGTGGTGTACCCTAGTCCATTTAGGTGAAACACGGGTTTTTTTTACTTGTCCGTGGGATGGACTGAGTGGACCATGACCGATGCGCCAACGTTACCACTAGAAAAGCCTGGCAAAAAATACCACGCATTTCTTTTAGTGACCAACACCTTTCAGTCTAAAGTAAATAAAATTACCACTTTAACTTTAAACAACCCGCGTTATAAATAAAAATATAGGATTCATCTACGTTCACCGCCAGCAATAATAAGTATTTATTAGAAAAACTAACTTAGGAGAAAGTTTATAGCTGTTGTAAAAACTTGTAAGGAAAAGGCTCATCTTTATTACCCTTGTAAGAGCACTACACATAAATTAGACGCTAAGGCTACATACATGTTTTATTACAAAGGTTTTATTTCATTCGGGAGATTGATCAAAGCTTTCTTCCCTTTAAATAATCATCATTGTTCAAGCAACAAAAGTTTAAAGCTATTGCATAGCTTTTATCGCGGGCTTTGAGCGCGGCGACCGAATCAAGAAATTCCGTAACGAAAATAAAACCTAACACCGCCCACTCCGCGTACCATGAAGCTCGGCCGAGAGTTTGAGAGGCCGGCTTTTTATAAGTTAGAGATGAAAGTAAGAAGTAAAGTAAGAAAGATAAAAGTTTTAACGAGTAAAACTTAAAATAAGCCAGACAAAAGAGAACTTTAAAAAACTTGTTACTTAAAAAAAAAACTAAATGACGCATGTGATGTCATTAATACGTCATAATTAATAACGGATGTTACCAACTTTTGCGGTTATTAGGTGATATTGCATTTTATTGGAAAACAAGACGTTTTCCTGTGGAAATCACTACATAGTATAAAACAAAGTCGCTTTCTCTGTCCCTATTCCTTTTGTATGCTTAAATCTTTAATACTACGCAACGAATTTTGATGCGGTTTTTTTTAATAGATAGAGTGATTCAAGAGGAAGGTTTATATTTATAATACATGCATAATATAGCCGTGCGAAGCCGGGGCGGGTCGCTAGTACGTCATAATTAATAACGGATGGTTACCAACTTTTGCGGTTATTAGGTTATATTGCATTTTATTGGAAAACAAGACGTTTTCCTGTGGAAATATTAAAATGAAAAGCCTTGTCTGACCTAAAGATTTAATTTATCCTCATACCAAGTTTCATTAAAATCGGTCCAGTAGTTTTAGAGCCTATTCCATAGAAACAAAAAAGTATTTTCTTTTAAACCGACTTCAAAAAACGGAGCAAGTTCTCAATTCGGTTGTATGTATGTTTTTTTTATTATTTTATAATAGGTAGTAGATTATTACGAGTGTAATCTAGTAGAAATAATGTTAATGCTTCATCCATATTTAAAGCTCAGTTTAATAAATATTACATAAATAATATAAATAGACAACTCCTCATACAAGTCACATGTAGAGGTATAATCCGGAAATATACCTGCATATAAATATTACCAGGGAGCGCATTTTTCGTAATTTCCGGTCCCCGGCCAGACGTACGTGGAAAACTGTGGAGTAAATGTTACACTTTGACCGGGTAATCTTGGAAGTTTTGAGACTCTACTCACATAATATATGTGGATAAAGTGGGGAATATTATTCTAAAATAAAATAGTTATTTTTGCTAGTTATAAAAGTTGAAAAAAAATCTTTAATCGAAATATTTCACATATTTTAGGGTTCCGTAGCCAAATGGTAAAAACGGGACCCTTTTACTAAGACTCTGTCTGTCTGTCTGTCTTTAACCAGGCTGTATCTCATGAACAGTGATAGCTAGACAGTTGAAAATTACACAGATTATGTATTTCTGTTGCCGATATAACAACAAATACTAAAAACATAGTATAAAACAACAACAGAGATACAGATGTCTAACCATTATGTCCCCGTGTTGATAGAGTTGTTTAACAAATAGAAATAACAATGAGACTATAATGGTACCGAAACACTACGTGCGCGAGTCCGTTTTTTTAACCGACTCCAAAAAAGGATCTCAATTTGGTGTATATCTTTTAGATTTAGTTGACCAAAGGTGGTTACATTTTAATTTAATTGACACTGGGCTTTATTGAAGTCTTTTCAATATTTTAAAAATGTGTTTTTTCTTGTCGCACCCCTCCTAATTCCTATGGTAAAATTACTGATGGATGACAGAGATGATGTCGGGTACCTAAGGTCGCATACTCATACCCTGGATCGGGAATTTGACTTACATACATAAAAAAAATCTTTAATTGGGGTTCCAATACAACATGGTACGGAATCCATCGTGTGCGAGTCCAACTCGCACTTGGCCGGTTTTTTATGATTATTTAAATATGTAAACTATTTAAGTAGGTACCTTATTACTGTACATAATATTTTGTATGCACTTTAATAGTTCCTACGTTAATAAAGTTGTTGGTTAAATTCTATTTCACTTTAATCCCTTACTTTAAGGAACAAAGTAAGTAAGAAGCTTTCACAAGTATTTATATTACGTAAACTTAAGTGCAGGACTAAGTTACGATAGGAAAGAAACATTTGTGTAAGAACAAAGTGTTGCATATTGTCCAGCTTTGCACCGGGAACGTTGGGGAGGGGTCTGTTTGATTAGGGTTGGGTTATTATTTTATTGAAGTGAAAACTTCTTATGGCGCGTTGGGCACTTTTGTGGGTGAGCATTTTCAGCCGTTCTCGCGACAGACGACAGATTTTCTCGCGACAGATGAGATTTTACATAGATATACAGATTTGGCTGTGAGTGTATTAAGATGTACATATGGTATTTTTTAACGGACGACTATTGACGGACGACAAATGTCGTACGACTATTTGTTGGACGACTATTTTTTTTTTTTCATCTAAAACTCTTTTTGCGTATGTTCTCGCGACAGATGAGATTTTACACAGATATACAGTTTTCACTTCTGCCTGCACTCCCGGAGTGCGCTGTTTTATTATTATTATTTTTTCTGTTTTTGTGTGTGTGTGGTTTAATTGTATGTTTAGATTTAAGTACTTACTTAATTTGTTTTCTGTAATAATTAATATTATATCCAATAAAGATTTTGTAAAAAAAAAAGAACAAAGTAGGTATAGTTTCATTTTAGAGCGATGTTGGTCTAGTCTTAGATACCTTAACTTTCGATCTGAAGGTCGTGGGTTCGAATTGAAACCGGCCGTGAAGATTTTTCATGTGCGCCAATTAAGGTGAAAGGGCACCGGCGCTCTCTCCATACAAACGTAGTCGACTGTTTCCTCCCTGGATAATGACACTAGAGCAAATATTTTTGTGGGGCAAAGTCATGGCAGTTATAGGTTTTATGCAACAAAAATATTTGTGCTAGTGTCATTATCCAGGGAGGAAACAGTCGACTACGTTTGTATGGAGAGAGCGCCGGTACTCTTTCCTCTTAACATTGCTCTTACAGTGAAGGAAAGATCGTGATTAAACCCGCGCTTTAGTTGGCTCCAGATGTATTGACTAGTTCTTTTCTCTGAACACGGTCGACTAAGAGACAGTGGTATAAGTTCTGAGCCAGCTTACTCCACCTTTATACATGTTCCAAAGACTACAGCGCCCTGAATAGTTTTAATTAAAGTTAATATCGCTGTATCAATCATATTAAATGTTGAAAATGAAATTATTATTTTATTTAAGTATTAAAGTAGGTAGGTACAGTCGGCTGCATAATTACAGCCCCCGGTAGAGTTCTAAAATTACTATTATTGGAATTTTTTCATTCTAATATTTTTTGTTTGATAAATTAATGAGTTAGAAGACTTTAAACTTCAACTAAAGCAGGTGTCTAGAATCTTGCTTGCGTTGAAAATATTCTTATAACAGCCGTTTTGGAGCTCTACGGTGGGCCTGCAATTATGCAGCCGACCGTACTTACAAAACATATTTTTTACTAGCTGTGCTCCGCGGTTTCACTCGCGTAAGTCCCGATCCCGTGGGAATATCAAAATGAAAAGTAATATAGCCTTCCTCGATAAATGGACTATCCAACACAAAAATAATTTTTCAATTCGAACCAGTAGTTCCTGAGATTAGCGCGTTCAAACAAACAAACTCTTCAGCTTTATAATAATACTAGCGACCCGCCCCGGCTTCGCACGGCTATATTATGCATGTATTATACATATAAACCTTCCTCTTGAATCTCTCTATCTATTAAAAAAAACCGCATCAAAATCCATTGCGTAGTTTTAAAGATTTAAGCGGTCAAAAGGAAATAGGGACAGAGAAAGCGACTTTGTTTTATACTATGTAGTGATTGGGTATAGATTTTATGGTAGGTACAAAAGATTTTCGTTAATAATTATCCAATGTCAAAATGTAAACTGTTTTGTTCAGCTAACTTTAATCTCTACTTGAACTGTAAAACCTAAAAGTAGATACTTAAATACATTTCGCAATGAAAACACCTTACTCTACTGTTAATTAGAAACCGATACTTATGTACAATCAACGTTTAAAAATACACCGGCACCGTAACGTTTACAATCCTGTGCAGCACTATTTGAACATAACCTGTAAATCGATCCGACGTCGCGTCGGTTGGTGTAGCGGGTGACGGCTTACACCACTCGGCCAACTAAATACATAGCTAACATGTTGTAAATATTAATCACACTGAGTCTTTTGATTCAAGTATTTATGTTTGTGTGTAACGTCTATTGGAAGAAGGTCGTAAGTCCAATACTTGATTATAGTATTATTGTAGCAAACTGATAGTGTACTTATGACGCATACTGTACGTAGCATGTACTTAATGTGTTACCAGTTTTAACTTTCCTCCTGATTTCGTTCAGGGACCACTTTACTTCAAATTGATGTCGTTACAAAGAACAAAATGTGCTATTTGTTAAGGAAAAACTAGGACATCGAAAAATATAAGATTTTTTTGCTCCCATTTAGACGGTAAAATATTGACTATTTGTACAAATTGCTGGGCTTTGCCACGTCAATGGGTGAAGCTTCACATTTGACACTATTTTTTTATTTTCATTTATTTGTAGTTAAGTACATTTGAACAATCGTTTACTAAGTTATGTTGTTACTAAATGGACATAATGTCCGAACAAAAAAATTGGTTTTATTTTAAACTAGCTACCCGCCCCGGCTTCGCCCGGCTGTATTATGCATGTATTATATCTAAAAACCTTCCTCGTTAATCACTCTATCTATTAAAAAAACCGCATCAAAATCCGTTGCGTAGTTTTAAAGATCTAAGCATACAAAGGGACATAGAGACGGTGAAAAGTGACTTTATATTATACTACTAGCTGCGCCCCGCGGTTTCACCCGCGTAAGTCCCGATCCCGTGGAAATATCAAAATAAAAAATAGCCTTCCCCAATAAATGGACTATCCAACACAAAAGTAATTTTTCAATTGGAACCAGTAGTTCCTAAGATTAGCGCGTTGAAACAAACAAACAAACTGTTTAGCTTTATAATATTAGTATAGATTAAAAAGGCCGTTTAGGCTGTAGACGTCTTCAATTGGTCAATTATTTAAGTTTAAATTCGCAAACGCACGTGGTCGTGAAGGTTGCACTACTATATTAGATTTTTAAGAACTACTAAAAGGTTTTTTAATACCTTGATATAATGAAACAATAACAAAAATATAAACAAACTAGCTGCCCTCCGCGGTTTCACCCGCATAACTCCCGATCCCGTGGGAATATCGGGATGTAAGCTATCCTATCTTTCAAGTTGGATCGAACTGCACATGGTGTGCGAATTTTATTATAATCGGTTAAGTGGTTTAGGAGTCCATTGAGGACAAACATTGTGACACGAAATTTATATATATTAAGATTTATATATATTAAGATTAATTGTTTTTCAGATTAACAATCAAGCAAATATTTTTCTAATTACCTGTTTTTTTAAAGTAGTTTTTCCAATTTTTACGAAATATTTAGTTTTTAATTAAGGTCAGGTGGCCATTATTACACTCAGGTACCCAAATATGTATTATTAAGAGGAAAGGGTACCGGCTTTCTCCCCATACAAACGTAGTCGACTGTTTCCTCCCTGGATAATGACACTAGAGCAAATATTTTTGTTGCATAAAACCTATAACTGCCATGACTATGCTTTGTTTTTTTTCCTATTCTAATTATCACAGAAAGTAAGAGTTAGAGACTTTGTTTTATTTCTTTCTTTTTAATTAATGTAGAAGTTTAATAAATTATTCCTACTAGTAAACAATATATCAATTATTTGTTTTGACGTGACAACGTTTTATAAATTGGTTTGCCGGGGTACACTTCAAGAAACTGCGTTACGCTCCGCTGACGTTATGCGCTCACAATGAGAGCGAGTGAGAGGCACGCGGGCATGGTTAGCCCGCCTAAGAGCGAGAGAGACAGACATAAAAAGTGAAAGGCACGCGTCCCTTCCACTCGAGCACAGTTGTTGTCACGTAAAACTTTCGCCCGTATACCGACTTTACAGGCAACCAGTTTTTTTTAACTCTTACTTTCTACAAATTTTTTGTTAAAGTTTTTGTTTTGATTTTTGATTATTGTTAATTGCTCTAGTGTCATTATCCAGGAAGGAAACAGTCGACTACGTTTGTATGGAGAGAGAGTCTGGTACCTTTAATCTTAAAAACAATTCAATAGAAATATAGTCACTAGAATTTGATAAAACGCGCTACGAGTTTCAAGTTCACTCATCCGTAGCTTGTAGCATCTCGTAGCTATTGTAACGCTACGAGCTACGACGTAGAGCTTTGCCACTCGTCCCGGCTTACCTACGACGATGTTGGACATTATGTGAAAATGAACGCTAAAATCATATTTTTGTCATATTTGTGTAAAAAAATCTTTATTAAAAACAGAAATTTGTAATTTTTTGGATTTTTAGATGGTGAGACTTTCTGTGTGTTTGAATGCCATACAATTTAATAATTTATAGCGCAGTGAAAAAATGCAATTTAAAAGGGTTACATTACATACCGCGTATTTTTTCATACCATAAATCATACATTTTCATACCATAAATATCACTGCTCTCCTCTAAATATTGTCCGATTTCAGTGGTTTTTTGTATTTTTAAATTGTTTGTTTGCCTTCAATAGGCTGCGACCGATTTTGATGAAACTTGGTGTGAGGATACATTGATTCATTGGGAATATCGTAGGCTACTTTTATCCCAATATTCCCACGGAATCGGAAATTATACCCCAAGTTATACTACAACCACGTTTAAATACGACATTGTTATTATTTTAACTGATAGATACATCAACTAGATTCGGAATAGGTATAAAATCTGCAACCTGCCTATACCAACCTACTTACTTATCTAAACAATATGATTGTTTGTAATCCAAGCCCGCAGAGACGAGCCGGTATCGTTGCCAAAACTGCCACTAGAGTTAATGTGCCACCCCAAGTTACTACAACCACGTTTAAATACAACATTGTTATTATTTTAATTGATAGATACATCATCTAGATTCGGAATAGGTATGAAATCTGCAATCTACCTACACAAACCTACTTACTTACCTAAACAATATGATTGTTTGTAATCCAAGCCCGCAGAGACGAGCCGGTATCGTTGCCACAACTGCCACTAGAGTTAATGTGCCACCCCAAGTTATACTACAACCACGTTTATATACGACATTGTTATTATTTTAACTGATAGATACATCATCTAGATTCGGAATAGGTATAAAATCTGTAACCTGCCTATACCAACCTACTTACTTATCTAAACAATATGATTGTTTGTAATCCAAGCCCGCAGAGACGAGCCGGTATCGTTGCCAAAACTGCCACTAGAGTTAATGTGCCACCCCAAGTTACTACAACCACGTTTAAATATGACATTGTTATTATTTTAACTGATAGATACATCAAATAATTCGGAATAAGTATAATATCGCCAACCTGCCTATACCAACCTACTTACTTACCTAAACAATATGATTGTTTGTAATCCAAGGCCGCAGAGACGAGCCGGTATCGTTGCCAAAACTGCCACTAGAGTTAATGTGCCACCCCAAGTTACTACAACCACGTTTAAATATGACATTGGTATTATTTTAACTGATAGATACATCATCTAGATTCGGAATAGGTAGGAAATCTGCAACCTGCCTATACCAACCTACTTACTTACCTAAACAATATGATTGTTTGTAATCCAAGGCCGCAGAGACGAGCCGGTATCGTTGCCAAAACTGCCACTAGAGTTAATGTTCCACCCCAAGTTATACTACAACCACGTTTAAACACGACATTGTTATAATTTTAACTGCCATATTTGCTTAAATGTTTCACGTTTACTTAATGTGCTCGTGTTTTGTAAAAATAATAAACTTTTATTAGCAGCGATTTTAATTATTTCATCGCGTTTATATTGTTGGTTGACGACCTCTGTGGCGCGTCGGGCGAATACCCGACTGCGACGCAGAAGGTTGCGGGTTCGATTCCCGCCGGAAACAAGTATTTATGCTGACCATAAATTCTTGTTTCTGGTTCTGGGTGTTTCCTATATGTATAATATGTATATACCTATTTACAAAAAAAAATAAAAAAATTATATAAGTAGTTTATCCGTTATCTGGCACCCATAACACAAGCATTAAGTTGCTTAGCTTGGGGCTGGATGGCGATGTGTAATATGTCCTGAAATATTTATTTATTTATTTATTTTATTTATTTTGTTGGTATAATTTGCGCAGTTAAGTGTAGGTAGGTATGTGTAATTTTGCACAGGATTTCTTATTCTTATATGTCGTAAACGGTACCCCAGCAACGCTTTCTTCATACAAATTGTTCCTATCAATTCTTGATTAATGCCTTTACAACATTCATCCTACTAATATTATAAACTAGCAGCGCTCCTCGGTTTCACCCGCGTAAGTCCCGATCCCGTGGGAATATCGTGATAAAAGTAGCCTATAGCCTTCCTCGATAAATGGACTATCCAACACAAAAATAATTTTTCAATTTGAACCAGTCGTTCCTGAGATTAGCGCGTTCAAACAAAAAAACAAACTCTACAGCCTTATAATATTTGTATAAATGTGAAAGTTTGTGTGTTAGTATGTGTGTGTGTTTGTATGTTTGTTACTCCTTCACGCAAACTACTGAACCCATTGCAATGAAACTTGGTCTGTAGATAGCTGGAGACCTGGATTAACATATTTGCTACTTTTTATCCCGATATTGCAACGGGATTGGAAGTTACGCGGGTGAAACCGTTGGGCGCAGCTAGTTCTTCTATATATATAAAATTTAAAATCTGACTGATATTTCAACACACAGCTCAAGTCAAGTTTAGCACACACAGATAGTTATTATGAGTTTTGACTCTCCAATTTTGTTAAAAATCCTTATCTCTGTAAGTTCTTTCTCTTGACCAAGTTTGCAAAGTGAAAATCAGATTTGTTGAGAAATGTTAGTTCTTCTCATCAATAGTTTCAACCATTCGCACAAATTCTAAGAGTTATTTTAAGTAACAGAGGGTTTATTTCATATTTTTCTTAGTCTCAAAGAATATTATAGTTGTAGTATCAGTAACAAACCTTTGAGCAAAGAATATTCCTTGGAAGGAAAATTCCTTTAACAACAGAAGACGACGTTGGTATTGTTTACTAACAATGAAAATAAAATACTTAAAAGCTTTACAAGATCCATAAAAGCTAAACACATTTAAGTTTGCACCAATTATTGTTTGTTTTATTACTTCAGATTCATTTTAGGTTCATAGTGTTAGTAACAAATGTAACTTAAGAACTAATAAAATAAATAAAATTAAAATTAATGTTTTCCATCGCCTTAAAGCCCCAAGCTAATTAACTAGACTTGTGTTATGGGTGCTAGACAACGAATATACTACTTATATACTTTTCTTTTGTAAATATATACTTATAATACATAGAAACAACCAGAACACAGACAAATATATAAGCATAAATACATGTCAAAATACGTGTACAAGCGGGAATTGAACTCGCAACCCTGTGTTTGGCAGTCCGGCATGCTGACCATTGTGCCAACTGGGTCGTCTAATGTTAGTTTATTAGAAAATAATTATAATCACAATTAAAAACAATTAAATAATAGTTGTACCTAGATAACGAGCTTCGACACAAGGTGTTACCCGCAATAGTGTCTCTTTAAAATAAATATTGATTTCTTATGAACACAGAATTAATAATAGTTACTACGAACTACAATCTTATTACAGGTTGAATTTCCCAATATCCTTTCATTTTGGTTTAAGCTTGGTAGATCGGTCAGTCAGGCAGTTCTTTGAAATTTATATTAAACTAGCGACCCGCTCCGGCTTCGCACGGCTATATTGTGCATGTATTATACATATAAACCTTCCTCTTGAATCACTCTATCTATTAAAAAAAACCGCATCAAAATCCGTTGCGTAGTTTAAGGATTTATGCGTACAAAGGGATATAGGGACAGAGAAAGCGACTTTGTTTTATACTATGTAGTGATGATAGTGATATAGATAACTTTTATACGCGACTTTGCCACAACTATTTCATAGCGGATGCGTACGTTATAATATGCCAAGCTCGATTGGTAGATCGGTCAGTCAGTCAGTTCTTTGAATTTTATATAAAGAGATATGTCTTTTCACAAAAAAATGATAGTTTTTGCTTGGATATCAAAAAGCTTTCTTTTTCCTGAATAACTATCGGTTTAGTTTCGGAGTGTTTATCTTCAAATAACTCCAATAAGTTAAATTTAGGTTGTTAAGACTGCACTTACCTTAGAGTTCTCAAGTCTAGAGTGAATAGGTACCTCCTAGGCGAGCATGCTACATCCTCGACCTCATCGTAGCTTTCCATCAGGAGAGATGAGGAGGAGGTCAAATGCAATCCTCATCATCATCATGTCAGCCTAGACAAGTCCACTGCTGGACATAGGCCTCCCCCATACGACGCCACAAACAGCGGTCCTGAGCCGCCTCCATCCACCGACTACCCGCGACCGCCACAATGTCGTCGGTCCACCGGGCAGCTGGTCTCCCAACACTACGTTTCGCGTTGCATCGCTGCAGCCACTCGAGAACCTTTACTCCCCAGCGGTTGTCAGTTCTGCGAGCTATATGACCTGCCCATTGCCAATGCAATCCTACTTTAGGTAAAAGAAAATGTAAAGCTGTAGTCAGTCATAATATGTAGTATCAATGTACTTTCATTTTCTCCTAATCAAAACAAACTCCCAAAAACTCACGTTTAAAATAAATAAATAAATAAATATTTCAGGACATATTACACATCGCCATCCAGCCCCAAGCTAAGCAACTTAATGCTTGTGTTATGGGTGCCAGATAACGGATAAACTACTTATATACTTTTTTTTTTTGTGTAAATATATACATATTATACATATAGGAAACACCCAGAACCAGAAACAAGAATTTATGGTCAGCATAAATACTTGTTCCCGGCGGGAATCGAACCCGCAACCTTCTGCGTCGCAGTCGGGTGTTCGCCCGACGCGCCACAGAGGTCGTTTAAATTTAAGTCGTTTAAAAGAGGACTTAAATAAAATCACAAATACTGTTATTTAACAAATTGGAAACATGTTTAAGTACGATTTATGTTCTAATTGTGTGTAAGCCCGATAATCCCGGTTTCGGTAATCGGTGTAGTACATTAATAAATTTGAAATAACCGTCGATTACGAGGTGTGTGCGAGGGTGGCCGCTGGACCGAGCTATAAAGAGTGATCGATGCGAGCCCCATGCTCACATACTGGTATAATCACGTACCGATATGTACAATCAACGGTCAAAAGTCTCTGCCCACCGTAACGTTCACAATCCTGTGCAGCACTATTTGAACATTATAACAACGTAACCTGTGGATCGAACCCACGTTGGTTGGTGTAGCGGGTGGCGGCTTATACCACTCACACAACTAAAGACATAGCTAACATGTTGAAAATAATAATCACACTGAGTACTTTTAATTCAAGTATTTATGTTTGTGTGTAACGTCTATTAGAAGAAGGTCGTAAGTCCAATACTTGTTGATAGTATTATTGTAGCAAACTGATAATTTACTTTATGACCCATACCTACTGTACATATTACTGATCGAGGTTGCTGATATAGGGATGATCTTATTGGACCGAGCCGTGTCCGGGCCAGGCCGAGTCCGGGGCGGAGTCCATCCATCTACGTTTATATTACACCGAGTTATCAGCTGCCCAGGGGACGGGGCGGATCCGTGGAGTAGACGAGCGTCGTCCGAGCCTGGACGGGACGAGGATCATGTACGGTATAATATGAATTGCTTCATACAAAATGTAAGTAACGTTTTAAAACAGTGCCCCGTCCGGGCAACGTACCCCGGCCTGGTCTAATGAGAATCATCTCTAAATTGGATTTATTTTTAATACCTGTTTGTGGTGTCCAAAAAGGTCGCATATGCATATCGTGAGGATAAAATAAATAGTCGACTTATGACAACTTCTGTCGCGTGGCGGGCGAACACTTGCCTGTGCCGCAAAAGATTGTGGGTTGACTTCCCATCTCAAAAAAATATTTTTGTACGCAGATATTCTATCTGTATAATTCAATTCATAAACTTGGGTACAATAGAGGTCTTGAATTTATTTTATGAGCTAAACCATAATACAAGCCTAATTGCTAATTGGTAGATGGCGATGTGTAAAATGTCCTACAATATTCCAATTTTTTTTTGTTTAGAAATATATTTTGTAATGCGTTGTGACAAAGCATGTGGTTAGTTTTCAGTTAAAATTACATTGCGATCTGCAGTCTCCTTTTAAACGGCAGTGACTTAGGCGTTATTCAGTTAGCTTGGCTGAGACGGCGTTAAATATTTAAGTCAAATTTTACTGCCTTTACACAATGTTTTTTGTCTATTAATCAATTTGTTTATACAAATTTCATGTCATGTTTTTTGAATCATGAATAGTTTATATAAGAAACATAGTGTAAGCGGATTAAACTATTAATATCTTAAAACTACCAATACTAACTTTTACTTGGGCTAGCTGGCGTCTGTGGTAAGTTTCATTTAAAAATTACTGGCGTTCAAAAGGTTAAAAACGCCAAAATTGCTTTGTTTCTAAGTTTGAAAGCAATACAAACACAATTGTTTGTTCGAAGTCCGCCCACCTCGGTGTTGGTGGTGCGAATGCCGTAAATTTGAAATGACTCGGCGACAGGAAGCAAAACCCCCGTACATTAATATCGTTATCTGACCTCAACATCGACTGTTTACTGCTTGCCACAGATGTCGGACCAATGATACAACTAATGAACTTTTATACGAGTTTTATACGAGTTCGATCGACTGTATTTATTATCTTAGCGAACTTATTATCTAGCAGGTTTTACCAAAATTGTTTTTCTAATAATTGGCTTTTATGAACTTTATGACCTTTTCTTTATAAATGTAGTTGCCGTTGGTTTAAGGGTTTAGTAAATGGCTGTTAGTAAAAAGGATTTTCCTTTATTTTCTGTTCAACCAGATTATCTCCCCGTAGTTTCTACTTTGCACTAATACTTTTTCTGTCTTCCATTTCGCGTTAGCTCTCATTTTCTATCCACTTTAGTCTTTTGCAACTTTGCAGTTAGAGTTAAGTAGTTGTTAAAACTTAAGATGACCCTTTGTCGACAAACTAAAAAAATACTGCCTTTATTTAATTTTTATGAAACCGAAAAATTTCATATTAATTGTAAAACGGACTCATAAATTGTCTAAACATACCAACCGAAAAATGAAAGTCATAAATTGAAACGAAATATTTCGCCGGCTGGCATCCGAAGCATTGCGCACAACTACAGAACGAAAAAAGTAGAGAGGCAAGGTATAAAAGCTTTACCCTTTCTGAAAACACGTAAATAGAAACCGGAACGTTCGGTTCGGATGGTAACGCACACACGCACCGAGCACCAACGCTGCCCGCGAGCCTTACATACGAAGAATAAACGATGTGAAATGGGAAAAAAGTTAAATATGTATGAGTGGGGGTAAATATATAAATCGGTATATAGTCTTTTATATAAAATAGACGGAAAGGCGCGGGCGTTAGCGGCAGCTTCAGTCGAGAGGCAGACTCCGCGCAGCGCGCAGCTTCCGCGGCACTGCATCAACGTGTTTCGCGCACTTACCCCGCGGACTACATTCAACAGTTTCAAACTACATACTTAAGAGAAACAATGATCCAAATTAAAAAACGAAACGTTAAAAAATGTGACAGTGTGATAACTCTAAGTTTTAATAGTTTTACTGGACTTTAAGGAAAATCACTCGGTAAGTATCGAAGTTTTAGAAAGTTACGTGAAAGATAATTAATTTAAAAAATATATAAACTATTCTTATTTCTTGAAATGAGAAAAAAGTATTTAATTAATGTTATTTTTAGAAACAGGATACTAGAAATATTGTAACATAGAATCTGTCAATTTTTGTCGAAAAACAAACAATTTCACAGCCTACTGGGGGATTCTAAATTAGAACAAATACCAATAACTAAATATATTTAAGAATGTTGTTCTTAAAATTAAATAAATGTTAACAATTTACACAACGTGTTTTTTCGAGGTTGTAAAATACAAAATGTTGAGTATTTTACAACCTCTTTCATTTTTTATATTTGATGAAAAATTTGCTTATTTCTTCGGAATGTTGTTTTATGAAACAGAATCGTAATAAGATGTTGAAAGAAATTTCGGTGAGCTATATTAAAAATTCCTTACGGCGGATAAATAAAAAGCTTAGAAATACGTGAAACTAAGAAACAAAACGAAAAAGTTAACATAGGTAAGGTATACCTAATTAAAACAAATCTCAATGAACGGTGAAAAACCTCACAATTTGCTGAATCAATTAGTATCAGGAAAGTACGCCTTTTAGAAAAATAAAACTGTTTTCCAATCGGTTTATATTATGGAGCTTCAGGATTGCAGGAGGCAATAATTTTCCTAGTATTCACTCAATGCTCGAGATTTTAAATATCAAACTAATCACTTTATACTTTTTTACTTTTTGTTTATTGTCTTGTTTCTTTTTGTATTCATATTCAAGTATATCTTCGGTAGGTACTTGAAATTTGTAACGATAAAACATGTTGGAAACGGTAGCTAAGTAATAAGTAAACATAACATTTTCTTTTTGCATTAATTATGTTGCAAAAGTTTTTAAATAAGTAAAACGTTAATTTGTCTGTTGATTACAAGACACGACATGCGACGGCCGTCGGCCTGAGATGTCACCTAGGTACATTTTACCAGAAAAAATACAAACTTTCATGGGCCTAATCTTCGACTGTTTTCGTACGACAATTTAAATAAATATAGAAAATTTTCTTTCGGGTTATTGCTTTTTTTCGGAAAAAAGGATATTACCTAATCTTTTGGAATATTTTTTTTGATGACATCTCACTCCCACGTCTTTGAAGGCTCACTACATAAAAGATTGTAATATTGTAAGAGGTTTATATTATACATTTGCGACTATTAAAATACTAACTGGAAAACTGTTGTTAACTGGAAAGCCAATTGAAACATTTTTCAACATAGATAATTAACCGTTTCGGGCGGGATTATTATACCTCGAATATGTTTTAATTAAATTAAAACTTTGTTATTTCTCCTTTGTTTTGCTCAACACACAAAATATTTGTATTTGTATTGTATTGTTACTTTGAACGTTTTAAAGCTGACCTATACATATTTACGCGAAACGGAGTGTTGGGAGACCAGCTGCCCGGTGGACCGACGACATTGTGGCGGTCGCGGGTGGTCGGTGGATGGAAGCGACTCAGGACCGCTGTTTGTGGCGTCGTATGGGGGAGGCCTATGTCCAGCAGTGGACGTGTATGGGCTGACATGATGATGATACATATTTACAATTTCAATACAGTTTAATCAAGGGTTAGCGATTAATTCAGTAGTCTTTAAGTACAAAATAAATGCTTTTAATACCTTAAATATAATTAACCAACTGTCAAAGTGTCAACCTGATTAAATAATATCAACTTTATAGTTATTGAAATAGAATTTAATTTTAGATTACCCGTTAAATGCACCTACCTGGTATTTAACTAAATATATTTTAGCACAATCTGATGTAGCTGCCCATAATATTGCTTTGGTAGGAATTTAGGAAGAGTAGACATTAAACCTCATGAGCGCGACGACGTCTAAAACGCAAAATTCTTAAGTAGCGTAATTCCTGATTATAAAGCCTGGAACGTATAACGTCTAAAACGCAAATTAACACCTCGTCAATAGGCATGAGACGTCGTTCAGACGTCAATTGGACGTCAAACTTCATCTCTCCCACATCCTCCCATTAATACGCATTAAAGCGGTAACCCTATAATATAATTCTTTAGTAAACAGTTAATACAAAATCCTACATTTTCGAAGTCGGGTATAAAAAGGTTTAGCAATAGGTAGTTAAGTACCTATATACCTAAGAGTAAAAATAACCTTTTTCTGAAGTAAGTATATAATAGAAAAATTGAAAACGATTACATTTATAAAGCTCTAGTAATCTCTTTATAGGTATTGCAGGGACCAAAATTTAACAAGAACTTGAAGTTTTTAAAATGAAATAGTTTTGAAAAATTACGGAATTTCTTGATTCGGTCGCCGCGCTCAAAACTTGCGATAAAAGCTATGCAATAGCTTAAAAATTACCGACAACGGTTGGGAAAGGTAATTTTTATTTAATTTAAGAGATAATGTTTGAAAATCAAAGGCTACTCGATGTAGTAATAGACAAAGTTACGGGTAACAGCTAGTTTACCTATATTAAAGTATAGAAAAAATTGAAAACTATTACATTTATAGTTTTCTAGTTATCTCTTTAAAGGTGTTACGAGGACCAAAATTTTCGGGTAAATTAAAACGAGATTAAGGCACGTACCCAATTTTGATAATCACTGTGTATCTAAAGTTCAACAAAATTGGTGTTGGGAACAATATTATTAAATAACTACAATATATTTTACGTGCTTTTAATTTAAATCTTATCGAATATTTAACTAAGTGTTATAAAAATAGTATATGTTAAGATAATAATACAGTTTTTATAATAGCTGCGCTCTACGATTTTACCAGCGTGAGACCTCCCGCGGGAATTTCGAATTCAACTACGACTATGCCGATTTTCATCTAAATTAGTCCAGCCATTTAACCGGTAAGAGGGAACAAACAAACAAATAAATAAACAAACTTTAAAATTTATATTACTTAATAATAGTTAGGATTACGATATCTAATTTCGTTTCTTTGTTTGATCAATACAATAGTGTTGTAGAAAATTGAACTATAGCGGCGACAGTTACTTTTAAAGAGCATAAGCTTAAAGTACAACATCCCAACTAAAATACAATTACTATGGATACCTAAAGAAGTTTTCCAGCGACTACTGCATCTACGTAGTATTCTAAAGTTGTAGATGTAGGATAGACGAACTAAATCAAACCTAACTTAATAAAAACTTTGGTTTACTGAGCTTCTCTTTAGACTTCAACTGGATTTTTACTACTTCGTTTTTGTTCGCAGGTGCAATGAAAACAACGAATATTTTGCTGCTTATTACCGTTTTCGGTAAGTAAATATTATAATTAAGTGTTTCTAACGTCGGCATTTTGAAAATGATGCCGATTCGACGGTCCAATATTTTGACGTATATAAAAACGTAGCAGGGTAATAAAACGGGAGAAAAACGTCAGTCTTTTAAATTAACATTTCGTCCGTAACAGTAACGTGGCAGGTGGACATGAAAGGGATTCAATTTGACATAAATATTTTGGAGATCCTTACGTTAAATTTGCATTTAAACTGTTGTCCAGTTTATCCTTAGATTTTGTTTTTGTTACGTTCTGTGTGATACCTTATAGCTGGTAGAGATAAATTTCATATACAAAAATTACAGACTAGAACTCGCGATCTCCGTGCAGGTGGGATGCAAAACTAGGCCACCTATGCAAAATTAGGAACGGCCAACTATGCAAAATTAGGAAGGATATGCATTTTACCTGCTTGTTTTTTTAAATTAAGGTTTAGTTAGGTTTCATTTTTTCCTTGATCATATTTTCAGAAACTACTAGTGCATAAGTTTACGCACTTAAAATTAATAATGTCAAAGAGATAAATGTGCCTAAAACAGATGTCTAACACGGAATATATACCTACCCAAATTCAATTACGGTCTCTCAGACTGGTTACAAGCTTTTATTTGCCGATACAAACAAATCTCTATTAATTATTCTCTTCTTGATTAAGTACTTCGCCGGTTTATTCCATGAAAGATTTTTCCAATTAAAATATGACGGACAGGTAAGCCTAACAAACGTTCGTATAAATTACGAAAACAATTTCGCGTACTAAAGTAATAACAATTTGTTGAATTTATTGCGGCATTACGCCACTCGTACATGTATCCATCACAGTTCCACGCATGAACTCATAATGAATAACGGTAATTCTGATACAGTTTAGTGCAATTATTTAATTAATTGTGGCCCTGGCGCGCTGTAGAGTCGAGTAGTGTAAGCGAGATGACGACAAATTGCCACTCCAGCACCGAACGCCCGTTTTATTTTCGAACAAGGAAACAATTTTGTGAAGGCAACGACTTTATGCTTGATTTCATGTAAAAACCGACTGGAATATTAATGATTTCCAAATTGTGTGGGAGCCCAGTAAGCGGACCTTTTCTTTCTAACTGATTGAGATTTATTACAATTCGACTATAATTTCTAATTGCCGTCATACTTAAATATTTTACAGAAGCTCTTAGAATTTTGAAATCCAATATTTTTGTCTGACCCAATTTTGGAATATTACCAAATTAAAAAAAATGGATAGCTTTTTTATAACTATTGGGAAGAAATAGAAATGATTGGATGGATATCTTTGGGAAGAAAAAGTTGGTATTCAATAAAGGGTTGGTGAATATACCTATTTTTTACTTGGACTAGGGGGACGGATGAGCGTGAAAAAATCTAAAACTGTTCAGCGCTTAACGGTTACCCTGGGGGAGCTTATGGGATCCGTCAGACCTTGAAAAATTATTTTAAATGAACGCTTATCGGTCCCCCTAGTCTAGGAGGATGGTTAATCGTGAACCACTATCTAATGTCAACAATTCCTTACCAAAGCGAGCATGAGATACTAAGATTAAACCCTGGTTGGTATTGATTAGGTACTTCTAACATACGGCGGGCGCCGAAAATAGCTTACACAAATTTTAATCTCTACAAGAACATCATAGCTTTTAATTCCGTTCTCTCCTGATTGCGTGTGTCTGTTAAACTCGTTAATTAGTGTTTTCACTAAATTGATAAACGTTCCAGTAATAAGACCGAAACACGCTGCCAGGCCCAACATAGAAATACCTACCAATCTATCAAAGCGGGACATCCTCGATGACAAATTAGTCTGTCGTACTTGGATTCCGCAAAAATGTTGCTCTACAATCTATTGTTTGTTAATTTGATTTATGTTAGAGCAGAATAGGATAAAGATATAAGAACTAACTGAATCCAAATAGGTAATAATCACCGGATTTAATGTTACATATGGCAGTTAGCACTTCAGTGATATCTTTAGGTACATAATAAAATTAAGATAGCTTTCTAGCTTTTTCTTTGCTTTGTAAATGTCTTGTTCTATGTTAGACAAATAAAGTTATATATCTAATACCATCTGTATATCTTTGATGTTTGTTAATGAAGGCTAAATAGGTAGGTATATTATATTTGTATCTAAAGTAAATAAGAAAACCTCTGAATGAAATATTTATTTTTCATTAGCTGTTTACGAATCTCTACTTAATATTAGAAATGCGAAAGTTAACTCTGTGTGTTACGTTTTCACACCTAAATCGCTGAACCAAATTTTGAGATAAAAATATAACATTGAAGATGAACATTATACTTTTTTTCCGCAGATTCCGATGCTTCTACTATTTCACATATCTATTTTAAACATAAAAACCACCACCACATGGATAATATTGTGCTCTATGTTCTTTGTTTTTATAGATGACTACCCACCCATCTATCCCATTAGGGAGGATGGCTTCCGACAAAACTCCCTAATGGATGGATAATAAAGGTTTAGCGACAGATCTCGTTGTTCTATTCATACTGTCAACTGTCTATGGAAAAATAATCCAGGTTCGTTTGTTGTTGTGACATTAACTTATAATGGGTCTCGTTTATCACTGTAGCTTTGTTAGACTGATTCTATGACAGGTTTTGCTATACAAGATTTCTATCTTGGGATTTTCTTTTGAACTTTTAACATTTGGTCACGTCAACAACAATGATCAAAGTAAATATGATATTTACTTTGGTCATTGTTGTTGACGTGATGCCGTCTTATAAATTGATGAATACCTGCACTCACAAAAAAAGTGTGACGTCATTTGTCATGTTACCGTTATTGACAAGGTAACCATAGCAACGTATTAAAAAATGCAAAATGGTAATGTCAACGATACAAAAGTGTTCTTATGACGTTATCACGTAAAATTATAGTCCGTAAATCGGAGTAATTTTTTAACATAATTTTATTTTATTGATAAAACTGTAAATGATATTGTCTTTACCAAACTACGCCTCGTAAAATGTTTAAGTAATTAGAATTGGTGCAAAAATAACATTAAAACAACATGCTTAACCAAATTGAGCATCGTATGAAATTCGCCCCACTACGGAATATGTACAGCAGCAAATCCAATTTGGCTGTGCAATAAAAGAAACGAGGTGCACGAGAAAATTCACGTCGTTTATGCTCCCGACCACATAATTTCCATCTGAAACATTTTGGCTACCAAATTACATACATCTATATTTCGAAGGTATATAAAAATGTCTGCATTTGCGTGATTATCTACCTATTCAATGGGAATTTCACATTTTTGTATTGTTTTATGAAAATAGAGTCTACTTAAGAACAACTCACAAAGATTATTTATAAGGATACTTACCTACTTATCTTAGAAAAGCCACATTTGCTTACAGAATTAAAAAAAAATCTTTGCTAAATAATTAAAAGTAGACTTTTTCTCTCATTGTGTTTGCATCTCTTCAACTAATGCAGAGTTTTTTTTATTCGTAGAATCATCGAAGCTGTAATTCCCGCTGGAAGCAGGAAACAAACAATCGGATGTCTTTTTTTTCAGGCTGGCTCGGCGTGATGTGAACAGATGACCGCGGGTTCAAAGTTCTCGTTTCCGCGTGCGGGGTGCGGGGTTCAAAACAAAAGATGCTCGTTTATCGTTCAATTGCTATCTGAATGGCCTGATTGAGGAGCTCAGCAACACTGGTATTGGATGCTCAGTTGACGGAGAGTCGTTTAATAATATAAGCTATGCTGATGATA
Source organism: Idaea aversata (assembly GCA_907269075.1). NCBI lineage: Eukaryota > Metazoa > Arthropoda > Insecta > Lepidoptera > Geometridae > Idaea > Idaea aversata. The sequence continues at coordinate 8,562,666 of OU026100.1, forward strand.
TGGTGTTGCTGAGTCCTTCGGTTGGGGGCCTTCAGAAGCTGTTGAATATATGTGCCAGATATGCGGACGCGCATGGTCTCCGATATAATAGTAAGAAGAGTGAGTTTTTAGTTTTCAGGGGGCGCTCAAAACTTTACTCGGCGATCCCACAAATTTACCTGATAAATGAGCCCATAAATAGAGTATTTAAATTTAAATACCTAGGGCACTTGGTTACAGACGACCTTAGGGATAATAAGGACATTGACAGGGAGCGGAGGGCGTTGGCTGTCAGGTGTAATATGGTTGCTCGCAGATTTGCACGCAGCACGTGTAATGTTAAAGTTACTTTATTTAAAGCATATTGTCAATCATTTTACTCTTGCGCTCTGTGGGTCAGCTATACAAGGTTGGCAGCTGACGCTCTCCGTGTCCAGTACAATAATGGACTGAGGGTGCTGTTGGGGTTGCCTAGGTACTGTAGCGCATCGGGTATGCATGCCGAGCATGGTGTGGCTTCTTTTCAGGCAATTAGGCGACTAAGAATTGCTTCACTAATGCGACGAGTCCGGGGCAGTTCCAACAGTATGCTTAGAGTAATAGCTAATAAATTGGAGTCTCCTATCTGGAGATATTGGATAGGGATTCATAAAACTATTTGAGAATTTCAGCAATCATTTCATCAATCATTTTTCAATTTTTAGTTTTTAATTTTTAGTTTTTAACTTATTTTAATTTTAAGTAAGTAAATGAATTTATTTTAATTTAATTTAATGTTGATTTAGTAGTAATTAATTATTTTATTTTGTTTGGAATTATTTTATTTTAATGTAACTAATGTAATTTTATTTTATTTTATTTTATCTATTGTTGACATTTGTAGTTTTTTTTTAGTATTTCTGACTTGGTTTAGTTATTTTATTATTTTTAAATTGGATCTAGTTAAGTAGTGCATATGGATTAATTTTTATTTCAATTGTATTTTAATTTAATTTAATCCGAAATAAATGAATTATTATATATTATTATTATATTATCGTTTCCTCTACTGGTGAGGGGGTAACAGAGACGCAGGGCGGTCGGCTCTTCTACAATGGAGGCATTGTTTGTGCCCGGTGACAGGAAAAACTCCGACCTCTGTGTTTCTGTGCATTTTTTTTTCGTTCACCGCTTTTTTCCGTAAGCTCCTTTGACTAAACCAAGAGGAAATCAAAGTTGTTTGAAAGGACTGTCTCGGATGATTCCGTTTCATAGGAAATTGTAACATACAATGCAGTATTTGAATCAAGCAAGTAAATATGTAGCTGCAATAATGAACAACAAAACATAAGCTACAAAACCTCTCGTTTACAAGTTGAGAAATGTTTAGTTCTCGGAAAAATACTTTAATAATGAAAAACCGTTGTTTTCTAAATGTTTTCTACAGTCGCTGGGTTTTTATTAAAACTTATGTTTATGGTGAACAAAGTTGCTTATTGGCGATTGTGGAGTTAGTATGTTTTATAAAAGTATGTGTCGAGGTCGCCTCCGGCGTCGCTTCGCTCGGACTATGAAATACTGTGGCCGGCAGTGGGCAGCAGCCGGCTACGTATCCGGCGGATGTTCACCCCGCACCGCGCGCTACGTCTGACCCCTCGCTTCTGCCTCTTACGACTCCTTATTTACCCGTTTTTCCTTATCAACCCGTACCATTCGCAACACATTACCGACCAAGGATCTTGTTGGTGAAATTGAGGTTATTTAATACTTACCTACGTGTGTACTGTGATGTGGCTCGGATTACGACTTTGTTTGGCAACCTATTTCATCTAGCTATTTATACTTTTCATAATGTGTCATTAGGGAGTATCTTAACTATGTGATTGAAAATAAATTCGAGTGTTCGAAATAAATCATGAGGTTTGAACTTCCGTCGCGGCCAACTTCACGATGAAGCATACAACTTAACTGACCTTTATTTAAAACAGTAAAATATATTGTTTTGCAAGTAACTATCTATTAATTTTCATTTCTTATTTTTAACACAAGACGATTTATTTATTGCAATTATTAAAATATTTTTCATGTACATTATATTATATATTTTGAGCATTCAAATGGCCCCTTTGTGACGTAAGAGTGTCAAGTATTTGTATGAAGTGCAACAATTTCAATATGTCGCTCGTCTCGTCGTAAGTGGTAAAGCCCGGCATTTGTAACAGTACAAAAATGTGGCTCTCGAACGGGGCAGAGCCCTGAGTATGCTCGTAGGCGGACTATTGTTTCATAAATTCACAGCCACACATGCATTCTTGAACATGTATGAGGGCGAGAGGAAACAACTCGAATTTCTACTGACTCACTTTGACTCAGCAAGGATTTAATGACGAAATGAGAGTCTGTCAGTAAAAATAGAACAAATGGGAAAAAGGTATAATGTAGGAAAAGCTTTGTTTAAATACGTAAGACTTCTCCACCTTATAAACCTATGTAATTTCAAATGTTTTTAAGTGGATAGCTATGTATAGGTACTTTACTTGAAAGGTAATTTGCGGTCCGATAAATTTAGGTAGGTTACTACCTACTTAAAGTAATAAATCTTCTTAGCAAGATAGACTTAGTTCTCTTCGCAAATCCGAATCCCGAATTACTTAATCTTTTTCGAGTTGGTACAAGGTCACATTTTCCCATTTGATTCAACCAGATGAAACTGGTTCATTACATATTAAAGGGAAACTGGGGATACCTTCCTTTGGGTTTTATGTTCATTTGAAAAAGTGAAAGAATTTACTAATTCCAATCGTGATTCGTAAAAGCAACGTAAAATAAAGTACGACGATGTGATAAAATTGTCGTTGGAGCGAAATTTGATTTCACTGACTTTCATGGGATAATCGCCTTTGCGTTTCCCGTTTGCTTCACACCATGGTTTGAATAATAAATTATACTGCCAAGAATAAGTTGAGGATTCGTAAACTTTTGTTTATTTTTTATTTATGCTCGACGTAACAATACATCTGAAGCGTGTTAGGTAGTTGAGAAACGGGGCGGAAAAACAATTTTCCTTAGAAAATAAATAGGAGTTTTTTTTTCAAGTAAATTGTACGTGACATGCGTGAAACTTTGGTGGTTTGTGTGAGATTACATGATAAATTAAATATCGATTTAATAAAAAATCCCACGTTTGAGGTAAACGTAAGTAGATTTAAAAGTAAATCTAAATACAATGATTTTAAACACAATCTTACTAATCTAAGAGGAAATATGAATACCAACATTAATGTACGTTCATATTTTCCCAGAACCAGGATGTGAGTTGATGATTTCCATTTCGACATTACAATACCGGATAATATATCGAAAATCAAAATAATATCTCGAAAGTAATATCTCACTGAACCTTTGCATTTCCGGCGGAAATCGATTTCAGAGATTCGTTCCTCATATTATTAGATGTCTATTTATTATGAAAGGTTTTCGAATGGACTTTCGGTAAAGAATGAACGTAATATACGATCGAATGTGATCGTATTTCAATAAGGATTAATGAAAGTCCAGAGGTGCTGTAAATTCAATTTTGGAGCGTTCGATTCTGTTCAATTTGGAATGAAAATAACTTTTATTTTTAACAAATTTTACTTTTTTCTGTATTTTATTTTTTGTCCGATTAATTGAGTTTCTTTTATGTTAAATGGATGTACTACATACTAAATTAAATTTCTAGGAAATAAACCAAGGGTTTTAAAATATTGCGAAACTAATTTCCAACTTAGTACTCTAATTTGTAATATCTTGACTAGAATTCGAATAAAATCTTTATTGACAGCAAAACAATAAAGAAAACAGAGATATACCTACTTCCGCACTTAAAATTTTATTACTGACGCTGAACTGGACAAAGAACTAGCTTCATGAGCTACATTGACTATAAAATGGGATAGCAACATAATCAATAAACGGCGGCATTGCAGACTGTATACTGTACCTAGAGTTACTCTTAACAAAGAGCGTAGCTCAAAGTTAGACACGAGTGTAGCTAGCGGGTTTCTCATCCCATGCTCACGTCAATAATTGGAGCGGTTGTTCATGTGTATTTTTTTTTATTTCTGCAGCGGTGCTCTCGGCGAGGTCTCATTGTTCGTGCTCGCCCACCGCGCGCTCGCCCACCCCCTTCCACCGGCCCGACGTAAAACGGTTCGTATTTTTCATTGTTGCTTTAAAGCCTTATAGGTTTTGCTTTATTTATGCCCTTTATAACTTTCCGTGGAAGGTAAATGCTCGCAGAGCTGTGTTCAGTTTTTGTCGCTGCTTAAGAGGAAAGGGTACCAACACTCTCTCCATACAAACGTAGTCTCCCTGGATAATGACACTAGCACAAATATTTTTGTTGCATAAAACCTATGACTGCCATGAATATGTTCCTATGTCTTGGTAGAAATTAAGAGTTAAAAACATAGGGGCATGTTATTCATGGCAGTTATGAGTTTTATGCTAAAAAAAAAATTGCTTTAGTGAGGAAACAGTCGAGTACGTTTGTATGGAGAAAGAGCCGGTATATACCTTTAAATTCCGTAAGGGCGCGTTCAGATGACACGCGTTGACCACGCGCCCACCACGCGCATCACACGCGTTGAAATTTGTTCTATATGTAATTTAAGTCTTATGACACATCAATAGATCTCAAATTGCATTTATCAAGTCCACCCGCTCACGCCCCGCGCCCGCCTCGCGCACGCTCCGCGCCCGCCCCGCGCCCGCCTCGCGCACGCCCCGCGCCTGCTTGCAGAAATGCAATTTGAGATCTATTGATGTGTCATAAGACTCAAATTACAAATAGAACAAATTTCAACGCGTGTTCAACGCGTGGTCAACGCGTGTTCAACGCGTGGTCAACGCGTGTGATGCGCTTGGTGGGCGCGTGGTCAACGCGTGTCATCTGAACACGCCCTCACTGTAAAAAAAAAAGTATCATCCGACTCCAAAGATATAGTGATGTCGCTGATCGCATGCGAGTGTGAAAATGGAAAACCAATCATGTCTCTTTATCGGCTAGTCGTTTTATGACTAGCTTATTTATTTCTGATGGTGCTGTTTTTATGGTCACTGTCTGTGTCTACAAATCATTATTTATGGACCTACATAATGTAGTAGATAAGCAGATAAGTTTATCTTATACAATTATTTTATTTTATAAGTGTTTTCACAAAAAACTGTTGTCTAAATCACAATAACTCTGTAAGATGTTATTTTCACAAAAATCACATCTTTTATAAAAATCTTCTAATATTATAAATGTGAAAGCTGTGTTTGAAAGTAACTCTCTGTCTGTCAGTAACGTTTTCACACATAGACCGCTAAACCAATTTTTAGTGAATTAAGTAAGTATACAGATAGACCTTGGAGAAGGACAAAGGCATCTATTGATTCCGATTTCAATCCCCAATGTAAATTGGGGGTGAAACCACGGGGTGCAACAAGTTACCTATGTTATATTTTATTGAAGACTTACAACTTTCAATGACCGGTAACATTTTAGACACTTATTTATCTACCTATTTTTGTAAAAAGTTCGTAAATTTGTTCGTAGAAATGTTTTATTCATTGTTCAAGTCTTGTTTTGAAGGAACACGCTCTGAATTCCAGTTGGTAAATGTACTCGTGCCTATTGAAGTTGTATTTACAATTTTACATGTTTATCGGCAAGTTAGGGTTCAGTTTTTAAATATCATTATTCATCTATCAGCAGTTTATATTATGTAACTTAACTATACAGGGTTATTGGTAATTATATTAGCAAGCGGCTGCACATCTGTGCACCTAAACAAACAACTTTTGTTCTGTGACTTTAGTAAATTCAAACATTTTTTTAATTTTGATAAATAATTAAATAAATATTGCAGGACCTCGCATTAATAACCCCGCGTAAGGAACACCTGATTTTCAGGTAAACATAACCTCAAAATTTTCAAACATATGTTCCAATTTCAAAAGTCGTGGAACAATAGTACATTATTACCCTAGGTGTGAAAGTCACTCATTGAGTCCCGAGACGGAGTTTATAGTTCGAAGTTCGAATAGTTCGAAGGACTTAATGAGTCTTTCACCCGAGGTAAACACTGTGCTTTTCATTACGAATAATACATAAAATTCTTCCTAACAACGAGAGTGAATGATAGATTCCATACACCTGATCCTCTTACAAGGTTGGGACCAAAGAGGTTGTACATTATGTAGTGTTTTTTAGGTTTCTGCTTTGTATTCAATACTCAAATACGACGGTACTTACCGAATAAATTTTTATGAGTTAATCCAACACTGGGAAATGACGCGAAGTCCGTAGATTTAAATTACAGTTTTTTTAACACGGTTTGTGTAGAAAATGTTAAACATAATATATGAAAAACCAGATTAAACATAATAAAATAACAAAAAATAGTACTATTTAAAACGTTTAAAATAATTTGGAAATGCTAGCATTTCCCACCAGTTTTTTTTTACTCAAGGTACGACACTGACCACACGGTCGCATAAAGCTACATCAGCAACATCTCGACAGGGCGCGGGCGGGCGTCGCGGCGCGGCATGGTCATAGGTCGCTTTGACCATTTTCGTCTTTACATTTATTTTATTAAATAAGATATCTTGAACGAGATATATCTACTTGAATTCGATTTCTGAGAAAAAATATACTAAGTACTAAACTCTGGCAGTATGCATGAGCCGTGCCAAGCCATAATTATTGTTCTTTGGTGTTACCTAAAGCATGGAGGTTAGGTTTTTGAAGTTCCTAATGCGTAATGATACTGATACTGGCTACATGCAGATTGCACAAGCCGTGCGAAGCCATAATTTGACATGACAGCTGTCAGTGAAAGCAAAAATCCCTAGGGCTGGAAATTTTATTTTCAATACGCTTCTCAGGCACCTTCAGACCTACTTTCCGAGTATGAGTAATGAAAAAGTTGTTTGTTTAGGTGCACAAAAGTGGCCCTCAACCGCTTGCTAATATGATTATACCAATAACCCTTTATAACTACTTATGTCAGTAGCGCAACGAAGCTAGTAATATCACAGTAATATTAGACAATAATAAGATAGGCATAATTAACTAAAAAGACCGCGTGCTAAGTCCAGAAAACGGTAAAGTAACTGGTAGAGAGAAAAAATCTGGCAACGTTGAGAAAGAAGATTAACTCTAGCTGTTCTGCTCGCGGTATAGAGACAGCTGGAGACATTTTGAAAGAAAATAAAATTCACATCTGGTTGTAGCGCCATTATTTAGGAAATTAATACGATAGAGCTTTATCATCATCATCATCATCATATCAGCCACAGGACGTCCGTCGTCCACTACTGAACAAAGACTTTCAGAACGATCGGTCGCATGCTCTCTGCGTCCTACGACGAGCAATCTCATTACTACATAGTATAAAACAAAGTCGCTTTCTCTGTCCCTATATCCCTTTGTATGCTTAATTAATCTTTAAAACTACGCAACGGATTTTAATGCGGTTTTTTTTAAATAGATAGTTTGATTCAAGAGGAAGGTTTATATGTATAGTACATGCATAATATAGCCGTGCGAAGCCGGGACGGGTCGCTAGTTTATCATAAATCTCATTAATTATATTTCATTTCATCAGTAGCTTTATATGAAAAAACTAACTATTGCTCGCGACTTCGGACGCGTTGTAGTTTTGTTTTTATCTACTAAAACCTTCCTCTTGAATCATTCTATCTATTATAGAAAACCGCATCAAAATCTGTTGCGTAGTTTTAAAGATCTAAGCATACATAGGGACAGACAGTGGGAAGCGACTTTGTTAAACTATGTAGTGATATAATATTTGATTTTCAAGGATTTACATGCAAATGTTGACTCACGCTACCAGGAACATAAGTATCACAAAGAAATATATAAAGTCGGCTGCATAATTGCAGCCCTCGGTAGAGTTCGAAAATTACTATTATTGGAATGTTTTAATTATAATATTTTTTTTTATTAATTGATGAGTTAGAAGACTTTAAACTTTACCTATAGCAGGTTTCTAGAATCTTGCTCGTTTTGAAAACATTCTTATAACAGTCGTTTTTGAGCTCTACGGTGGGTCTGCAATTATGCAGCCGACCGTACATTGTCCAGTGTCCACACAAGTGCTGTTACATGAGCTTATCTCATTTCCGCACAATCGATGTCTACTTGCTGTTGGCGATTGCGTCCAATCGTGCTCGCTTATCGTCCTATTAATGACACCTACGAGTGTTATTGTAGGATAAAACGTGGACAAAACTATTATTTTGCAATTTAAATATCAGTTTTATTATTGTTCAAAGTTGAAACTCCAAATTACAATTTTATTTGATTTTAAGAGCAATTATATTTAACGAGCGCTTACTACAATTGTATTGATAACTTTTCTAGTAGTTCGGCAGTAAACAGTAGATTGTGTAGTATCCACTGTTTAGTGTCTATTGAACTTAGGTATTTACAAGGTTGGTAATTATACAAGAAAGCGCTTCAGGTGTACCACTGTGCACTTTAGCAATCAACTTTTGTTCTACGACTTTTGGATAATTGAACGTTTTAAAAGTTTTTGAGAATATGTAGGTAGATAGGTATGTTAATTCGAAGATCAGTTGATTGTAAAAAAATAAAAGTTAGATTTAAAACAGGCGATCCAACTTAAAAATAAGTATAATCTTATTAGTCTATAAACATAACGTCAAAAATTTCGAAATAAGTCAGTTTTTCCAAAAGTCGTAAAGCAAAAGTTTATTGTTATGGTGAAAAGAAATATTATTCAACCGCTTTTTTTGTAAATACCAATAACACTGTATAGATCATGGACGTAATATTTATACATAGATAACTTTTTTTTATCGAATTTTGACATTTTTTTTTATAAATGTCATTCTTGATTTAGCCAAAATAATAGTCGTAAATAGAATTTTCGTCTAAGCTCAGATAAACCATTTAGTAAAAAGGAAAATAAAGGAGAATTGAATCAAATGAATCAGTGAACTATTTACCGACATGAAAAATCACCGGAAAACGTATCTGTACTTGATAGGTTCCTTTTCCTTACTTTTTCTAGGAAGATGATCAAAGGAACTTCCTTTCCAGATGTTTTCATTGCCGTTAAATGTGACAAACGGAATTATCTGAAGCTATTTAGAACGAGTCGTTTCATCAAATATATACGACTATTCAGGAAAATTCTTTTGATTAATAAGTACCTACTACCTATTGGAATAATTTCCTGGAAGTGTAGCAAAACATTTCTGAGAATTCATTTATTTACTTACGTTATTTTTAGTTCAGGAATATTTACTTACCTTCTCAAATTTGTAAACAAAGGGAAAATCAAAATAAGGTTTAAAATGTTCTAAGCAAATACTTCTAAAGAAACCTTAAAAAGTAGCCTACAATTTCTAATACAACTACATCATTAAGTTTGTTATTAAAGTAGATATACAATTTATTTGAAAAATGTGAATAATAGATTACGTAAGTAAGTTTTATTTTTATCTTGTTCAGAGTGTAGACATTAAAAAAAAATACTAACTTAGGTACAACAACTAAAGAAATAGTCTTTATTAACTTTCTTATATTATAAATTAATTATTTATCAAGTTCCAAAATGAGAAATTGTGCAAATACAACTAAAAAAAAAAACACTGAAACAAAACAAAAAACAAGAATAAAAAAGAATAAAAACTGAAATTAGCTATTTAAGTTACTCAAACGAATACGTACATCATTATAAATAGAAAGAGACTTAGTAAGTACTTACTTAGTAGTTTTTACTGTAGGTACTGGACTAAATCATGGTCCTACTTCACAATTACAATTCAGCAATACCTTAGTGGTCAAACGCTGACCCTGATTTTTTTTGTCGTAGTCCAATTGGAGAGAAGTCTTTGGACGCCTATTTTCCGCAGTAGATGGACGTCTACTGCGGAAAATAGGCGTCCCATAGGACTATAGCTGATATAATGAATACAATTGTCTATGGACTATAAAGTATATATTTCATATAAAGATTCAGATTTCAGATTGAAGTTAATTTAACATCAATTATTAGGTGAATTATTTTAACACAAACTATGTCTACCTACCTGCTTAAACTACAAAACAGTTACTAAATGTAATAATCAAAACATCACGTACGTTTGTAATTTGCTAAAATATCCCATTTTGATGCATTGTTCTGTTGTTAAAATGCGTCAAACAAAAGTAAATTTAATGTTACATTCAAAATGAAATTTCAAATGAAAATAACATTCTTTTTTGTTTCAAAGGAGGAAAATTTTACCAGTTATTTGGCATGGGTAAAAACATAATGTTAATAAATAAACGAGCAAAAACTCCTTTAGCCTGAAGGATCTACATCTGTACATTTCAAATAAAAATAATGGTTGGGAAATTATGAAGATGTATGCAAGTATAATCACAAAAATATTTTTGAAGTAAAAACTTCTTTTAACGCGGTACGCATATTATTAGATGAGATAAAATCTTTGAACTCGCGATACCGTTACGAGACGCAGATACAGTGTGTGCATATATTTTGTAGTTGTTTAGTAAATAAGTTTTTTTTTATAAGTGTTCACTTCTGTCGTTGAGTGCAACCGTTTTTTTTTTCAATATAAATCAATCATAAAATTTGACCTTTCTCTGTAATCAATCAAATGGAGAAATGTAGGTACAAATATTTTTTTCCACCTCATTAAATGTTGAAATGAATGATGGAGGTACTATTATATATAGGTACATTATTAATAGCGTATAACAAACCACTATATTTTAATTAAAAACCTCTTACAATTATCCTTTTCTTAAAAAACGTTAAAAACATTTTTCTTCATTAATTTTAATTGTCGCACGAAAACAGTTGGTGACGTCATCGTTCTTGCTTTAAAGGAGCAGTCCATCAAGATTTTGTATATATCCTGATATAAATTTTACTACAGTTTGAGTGGTGACGACACAGTCTTAGTCAGTAATCTGTAATCTTGTAATCTGTTGCTTACAAGACACGAAACGCACTGACCAATAATGGCAAATATATAAAAAAAATAAAAAAAAACATAATTTTGAAACACTATAACCTACCTTCATAAATTATAGTTGGTATTACCGACGTGTTCAGATCGTCACGCAATGGTTGCCGGAAGACGAACGTCGAAACCGAGGCAGATCGTGGAAAAGATGGCGTGACAATCTAGGGTAGCCAAATTAGGGCCAGCACTGAGATGCTTCAAAGAGTGTGAAGAAGACCTTTGCCTAGCAGTGAGGCAAAATATGTAAAAAAAACTTGAGAAGTGTCAAGGGACACCCGGATGGAACGAAGTTCCTTTCGATGAATTAGTTTTTTGACGTGACAACGTTTTATAAATTGGTTTGCCGGGTGACACTTCAAGAAACTGCGTTACGCTCCGCTGACGTTATGCGCTCACAATGAGAGCGAGTGAGAGGCACGCGGGCATGGTTAGCCCGCCTAAGAGCGAGAGAGACAGACATAAAAAGTGAAAGGCACGCGTCCCTTCCACTCGAGCACAGTTGTTGTCACGTAAAACTTTCGCCCGTATACCGACTTTACAGGCAACCAGTTTTTTTTTGTAAATAATTGTCGCGACATTACACTGTTCAATGCGAAATAGAAAGACGAAACGAAAATAACTGGCTTGCTTTCTATGCAAAAAGTGTCATTATAACTTTATTTTAATTTTTTCCGTCTAGCCCCCTTTCGCAACGCGCGATTAGAAACTTTTGTTCCAATAAAAAAGTTATTGTTAACCTTTTAGCCACCATTTCCAACATATTTTTTATTTATTATCGTTACCACTGGAAACCACCAACTTTTGTGGTAAACACTCTGTTATAGTTATCGTAAGAAATAATGCATACAGCGAGACGGCAGTTTATGGTAATCTGAAATACTAAGCAGGTTTCTTTCCTGTGATCTATCATACCTGTCGAGCGGAACTCTTTGGGAAGTCCGTGGTATTCAGTTAAACAACTTCATTAATGTTGTTTGTGTTTTGGTTATTATTCTCTACTGATTGAAAGCGTTGTTTTGATAATATAAGACTTGTACTTTTTAACTGAGTCTATTAGAGAGATCAAGTTGAAAAATTGTTATTTCCGTATAGGACTGGAAAGGTTTATAACGACAACAGATCATTGGGAACAGCGTGCCAGAAAAAAAAACCAAAAAATATTTTTTGTTTCAGTATTTTTCGAAATATAACACCTACGATGAAAGTGACTGCGCATGTTTTTTCAAAAAAATTACTACCTTTTAAATCTTATAATAAATGGTTATCGCAATAATAGAGAAAATCTAAACCTATTAGGTGCCATTTTGTGACGTCATAGATGGCATCTTTAGGAAGCGACAACATGCATTTTGATAATCAATAAGCCACGCTGATTCCAACGATACCTTTTTTTCGTAGTAAACCTTTCCAGTCCTACGAAAATTTAAAATTTCAACTTGACCTCTCTACTATTATTAGTACCTCTACTAAGCACACTGAGGCGGTACTGTGTGCGTTCTGGGGCAGGATTTTTTTAATGTTCGAGTTTTTATGCACCATGCCACCTAAAGGTTGGCTGGTGTCTAATTAGCATGGTACATAGAATATCGACCATTACAAACATTCTGCCCTGGAACGCTCCCGGTACCGCTTAAGTGTGCCCAGCCCTGTAATGTTAGTACAAAATTATGTTTAACTAGCTGTACCCTGCCACGCTTCGCTGTGGTGGCGGTCGCGGATATGTGACTGATGCAAAAATTAATAAAAACAATCCCTGATGCGGATTATATATCATTCTAAAACAGCTTGATCGGTGCAGAACTTTTTGAGTTTTTGAAGCCAACATAACATTTTTATATATATAGACTAACAACATTGACTTGAGCGTTAAGCGGATCTCCACATGTTCAGATACGTAGGCCAGTGCAGCCACAAAAAGAGGACCGGTCGAAATAGTCTTTGTTTCACTGCCGTCTTCCACCTTCACGCGCGATCCAAATAAATGGTTATTTGGGGATCTTTGAGTCACGAGCAAATAGGTATCTTCTAGAACAGTGTACTACATCTTAGACCGCATCATCAATTACCATCGTGTGAGATAGTAGTCAAACGCTGACCTATTACTTAAAAAAACGTATTTTCTTTATGTGCATTTTTTTGCAGACCTTTTTTGCACAGTTTACCTATAACTATAGGTATATATACTTCCATACGCGATGATTCGCAATAGTAAACCGTTTATCTAATCCCGTTGTAAACGGAGCGTGATCACCGTGATAAATTGTTACGCCGACAGCATTAGAATATTCGGACGGGTGTTCCCATGTGGCTCATCAATCATCTCTGGTGTCGATACGGCCGACATCGACGCCTTATTAACAATGCTTGTTGTTTCAACAAATCACATATATTTCTCACTTTACTTACTCACCTTGACATATATTGTAATTGGATTACAGTTACTCCCATAAGAAGTAATTTATTTATGATTTACCCTACTATATCATGTTAAAAATTTGATATTCGCACGGGATCGGAAATAAAACCACTGACGGCAGCTAGTATGTTATATAATTTTAAAGTAAACACGACATAAAAACGAAGTTGATAAAAAAATACAATTTCCTACCGAATGTTTTCCAAACTGAACAAATTCATTAATTCATTGGGAGCTTTCATGTTTTTTGAACAAATATAAAGTTTTCGTAAATATTCGCTGTGAACATAAAAGTAGATAAATTAAAACATGCAATTTGTTTATATATGTAACTAGTGACCCGCCCCGGCTTCGCACGGCTATATTATGCATGCATACATAAAAACCTTCCTCTTGAATCACTCTATCTATTAAAAAAAACCGCATCAAAATCCGTTGCGTAGTTTTAAAGATTTAAGCATACAAAGGGATATAGGGACAGAGAAAGCGACTTTGTTTTGTACTATGTAGTGAAGCTTTTTTTTAGTATTGGGTACTTGAACTTGTTCGTGGGCAAATTTATTGCAACTAGACCTCTTTAGTGGCGTAAGGTTCTTCTCGTTAGGGGATAACTTACACAGTTCTTCCACAAAAGCCTTTAGACACTTTGGCATAGTAACTTATGCGGTGAACTGAACTGACCGTGCCCGGTAGTAGGCTCCGGAAAATAAACAGGTCGTTTAATAGTACATGTGTGCTCTATTATAATAAATTACCTAAAGAGGTATATGACATGTCCATTAACAGGTTCAAAACTTTTATAAAGCATAGATTGTGCAGTAAGGCGTACTATGATACTTCGTCTTACCTTAATGATAAGAACCCATGGACGTGACTTTAGTTGCTCCATTTCAAATAATACTTTCAAATATTTGTAACATTGACCATTGTGAGCGTGATCACATGAAAAAAAAAAAACCCCATGAGTTTCTTGTGCCTTCTTCTCATTGGTGGGCGCGTTCCGAAGGCACACATCCTAACTTAGTTTTTAAGACGTTTTCAAGTGGTCTATTATACTTTTAAGGTATTATACATCCAAAGAAATAAAAAATTTTGATTTGATTGATTTGATTGGTGCATTTTGAGACCTATGCCAATCGATAGAGGGTATTATGACGAACAAATAATGCCTTTGCACTAGACCGCCAAAGCGTCTCGGAAACTGGATATTTTACCAAACGTGGTGTCCTATGATTTTGCGAAAATGCGCGGTGCATTTCTAGACCCATAATCATCATCATCGGAAACGGGATATTTGTTGAATCATGTTGTTGGACGAATCACGTTTCATTATTTGATCGCCGTAATGTCCTTTATTGATACGTGTGGGTCTCGAAATGCACCGCGCATTTTTGGACATTCATAAGACAACACGTTTTGTTAAATATCCCGTTTCCGAGACGCTTTAGAGATTGGCTGTGAAGTATTTGTTCACTGTAATTCCCTCTATCGATTGGCATGGGTCTTGAAATGCACCGCGCAAAGAAAAATCACTATACCAAGCTTCGCATAGTGACTTTTCTTTGCGCGGTGCATTTAGTGTGGGAGCTCCCACACTAAATTTTCAGACCCCTCCGGTTAGTACTAAGTGGAATAATTTGTGGAAGAGCAGCCACCCCTAAAGCCTAGTTCGCATTAAGCTAGTATTTTAGTCGAGTAGCGAGTAATTTAGTAGCTAAAATACTCGCTACTGCCCAAAACGTACAGTACAGTTTACAAGTGAGCGGTGTATTGCAAGATAAACATCCTACAAAACAATGCAACGATGAGGTGGCAACTAATCAACTCGACTAAATCGACAGGTTCGGACTTGTTTAGTCAGTGAGCCAGTGAGAAAGGACGCGTGAGGGGACTCGCCACTCGCCTAATAAAAATAGATTAAAATGGATCGACTCGACTAAATTACTTACTAATCAACTCGACTAAATTTTTGGTGTTCGGACCAAAAATTTTGTCGAGTTACTAAATTACTCGCTACTCGACTAAAATATTAGCTTAATGCGAACTAGACTTAATGCCTAGTGACGCAAAGCTCAAACCAATGAATGCATTGGGTTAAAATTTATACATACAGATAATTATTATTACGTAGGCATCCGCCAAAAAAGGATTTTGGAAAATTCAACACCTACGAGGACGAATTCGCGGGCAAAAGCGATCTACCTATCAATAAATTAGTTCTATATAGTGCTCTATAGGTTCTAGTAGTTACAGAAATTTTCGTAGCAAAGAGCTACGAGATGCTACGTAAATGAAGTTTCTCTCTCTGAATTTCATTTCCTCTTTGTTAAAAAAATGTTTGTTAATATTTTTGAATAAAATGCTTTAGATTCGATTCAACAATAAAATCGTCGTTTCCTTTGAATAAAAACATAAATAAATGTAAATAATATAAAACACAAACCAACGATTTCATGCAATATAATTTTATAGGAATATATTCACAACTCCAAATACATTCGAGCAAGAGATAAAAAAATAAATATATTTCGTGTATAAACAATGTAAAAAGCTTTGATGTAACTTGAGAGCTTATATTGTTGGGGAGACATTGTTTTTAAGACAAGAGCAGCCTTCGAGCGTTCCCCTACACTTAAGTGGACTTTTATTCTTAGGTTGGACGATGTGTGAAGAGGTTTTTTTTTCATGCTAGGATATCTTATCCACACCAGCCTGCCTAGCATGAAGACCAAAACACGATACGATAAAGCGATATAACTACATCAACTCTCAAAATATGATAGATAAAGCCGCCATGTTGAATTTTTATTATATATTGCGATAAAAATTATGATAAAAATTAAATAGGCAGGCAGCATAAGGGTAATTTTATTATAATAATTATGTTGCTAGCTTTTAGTCGCGAATTCGTCCGCGTAGAGGTGATAGCTATCTATAGCTATCTATAATAAAATCTATATTACAGTCCGATCTATCTATTGGCTTATGTTGTACGTTGAGTATCAGTCAGTCAATCTATTAGTTGTTGATAATCGTAATGTTTTTGACGTAATAGAGTCTTATAAATTGGTGAACAACTGCACTTTAAAAAATTGTGACGTCTTGCGTTCCGGGAACGCGTCATGTTATTGACAAGGTAACCATAGCAACGTATTATCGTTGCTATGGTTACTATTAATGTTTTCTTATAACATTATTATCGTCCGTGAACCAACTTTACAGATAACCATTTTCTTTTTATAAATAATAAATAGGTTTGACCACTATCTCACACGATGGTGAGTTACGACGCTTTTCAAAGTACCAAACGCTCGTGACTCAAACAACCTCAAATAAATAAAAAAGAGAAGGTAGAAAAACGGCAGTGGAACAAATTAAAAAAATATAAGTATACGCGATGAATTGAAAACCTCCCCTTTTGTTTAAGTCGGTTAAGTTCAGTTCAGTTCAGTTCATTTATTTGCGTAAAAGTAAGAACTTATAAATTATTATAATACAGATTCTCAACTTAAAAACGTGCAGTGTATTAAAAATAAAGTATTTTCTATTTGACTTTGTTATGAAGGCCAATTCTCGTAAATAATTATGGTTTCAATAACATTTCAATATCATTCCGATTGCATTTCGATTGCAAAAGATACCCATAAAGTCAGTTTATTTTTTACAATAAGCGAACTTTGAGGGTATTTTGAGCTAGGTACTTTGAAGGTATTATTTGTGATCGATATGCAATCGAAATGACATTGAAATGTAATTTAAACAATGTTAATTACGAGAATTGGCCTTCAGAATAACATTTGTTTTAAGATTTATCTATCTCAATATTCTATTCGAATGTAATATAATCTGGTAGGAAACTGAAGTTATTATTTCCGCAGATGTCGACGAGCCGGTCTGCATGGAGTGAAACTGTATGAAGCGAGAGAAGGTAAGCTGATTTATTTCCTTTCATATTACCTACTTCTAATACCTAGTATTTTGGCTGATATAACTGTGCATTTTTGCTGATATTAATATTTTTTTGTTGTGCGTGTGGCGTGTTTCTAATTTATTCTCTGTTTCTATTATTTTAGGTTTTATTTAGTTATAGCTGCTGTATTTTCTAAAAATAAATAAATATGTAATGTACAATTACATAACAGATCAACAACAATTACATTACATAATTATGATCTAGAATTTTAGACTGTAATCCTTAGTGAATACCTATAGCTTTTTTTATGTTACTGTAAATAGAATAGTTATATAAAGATTGACTTACATAGGTAGGTAATAATTTAGTATAATAAGACATTTTTTATACTAAGTAGGTACAGTCGGCTGCATATTTGCAGCCCCCGGTAGAGTTCGAAAATTACTATTATTGGAATGTTTTCATTTTAATATGTTTTTATTTGATAAATTGATGAGTTAGAACACTTTAAACTTCAACTAATGCAGGTGTCTAGAATCTTGCTTGTGTTCAAAACATTCTTATAACAGCCGTTTTGGAGCTCTACGGTGGGTCTGCAATTATGCAGCCGACCGTACCTCAATTATTTTATAAGATGACACAAATATCTTTCGAATACGTCTTTTGAGCTAAATTGGGATACCTAATGGAAACAAGTTTATTATAAAGTCTACACATTCTCTATGCGTTATATAAACCTATAAATTCCTAAATCAGTAAAATATAGCACTATAAATTGAAATTTAATAAAAGTAACACGGTAAAAAGCTGGAACAAATAACGGTTTTCAATAAATAAGCAGATATCGTGAAAAATGTACAGTGGCGGCACTCGGCATCGCTGTTACGCAAAAGTAGGTACGCTACATGAAGATTAAAAACCCGTTTTATTTGGAGCATGATCGTGAGTTCTGAAACGTATCTCATTACGCCAGATGAAATAAATTCGGTTTGACTATTTGTCAAGCACTTGGTAAAGCCACTTCTATCCGTTTCGATTTAATCTCACCAAATTTAATTGCAATGAAACGTATAACGGAATTCGATATAGATTATCCGCTTCGTTGGTTAATTCGATTTGTAAATGAGCAATTAATTATATCTTTTTCTCTTTGTATCTTTTGGGTAAAGGGACTTGAAAAGGCTTAACCGAAATGTGTCATGTGTTCTATTCAGATATAAAAAAACAGTGTAAAAAAGAACATTGATAGTTTCATTTTTTATCTACAGTAAAATTAATTAAAACTAAATAGGTATAACGTTCATGAATACAAAACAGATTTATAAAATCATCACTTTTCCATGAATTTTACAACCGGCCGGAAGCGTGTTAGAAAGTGACTTTTTGAACAAAAGAAGTTGTGACAAAAGCTGTCATATTTGACGAGGGTGTAACCAAAGTGTCTGTATTGAGAGCAAAAGTGTCGCCATCGAACCGAGCATCGAACCGGATAGGGCAAAGTTGAGTGTCGCACCCTTAGACCATTCAAACCTCTATGGTCACACCGCGCACAGCTGTGGCACAGCTATCAAACAATATTTAAAACGAAGTAAACTAAACTTAAGGGGGGTCCATACGCCAACGACCTCGGTACACAGCCTACTAAACATTAGCACCGGTCGCCGTCGTTGGTGAAAATTGTTGATTGTTACGAATGTGTTTTGTTTTTCTCAAAAGTGTTGAGATGGAATTGTAGGTGAGATTTACCGACATTTTGGTGTAATTTTGAGCCAAACATTTCCTATAGTTTTGAAGCTATCCTAAAATTAAGAATTAAAACTAGTCTAGCTTTGAAACGACAAAGAATTTTCGCCTCAAAATTACCCCAAAATATCGGTAAAAATTTAACCTACAATTCCATCTCAGCACTATTGAGAAAAACAAAACACATTCGTTACAATCAACTATACTAGTTGTAAGCGACGGGTATTTCTGGCGCGTTGCGTTTGGCAGCATAAGCAGCCTTAACTAGAGCTATTCTTTACTCATGTGACTAGACTACGTTTCATCAAATAGTTCATGTGTAGTGTAGCTCTCATGTTGACTCCCCTACGCTGTCCTTGAATGCAAGGTAGCAACATTCAAGGCATTAAGGCAATACTTATTTGCATCCAGATTGTTGCCAACATAACGGCATTGGAACTATTTGATGAACGCACTCTAGTTAAGTTTAGTTTATTTCGTTTTAAAAATTGTTCTACCAGCGTAAATTAAATTCTACTTGAATCTTTTAACAATCGTATCTTTTCAGAAATAGGAAATACCTCATAATTTAAGATTCAAATTGTACTTCCATAGTTAATGAGTTAATTTCAATTATTTATTTTACTAATTATACCGGATTCGTTTGATTTATTACTGTACGAAAAATATAAAAGGGAACTTATTAAAATGCCTTTTACATTAATCGTCTACGTATCCTATTTATTATACGTTATCAGACGATATTAAAACCTATTTCTTTGTTAGGACTTGAAGATACCGCTACGTTGTAAATTAAGGTGCATGACGTAGGGGCTTGTCGCCAGTGAACGGAAATAAAACAATAACACATAAAACATGTATTATTTCCGTTCACTGCTTGTCTCCGATAGCTGACGATAGACGACCCAGTTGGCACAATGGTCACCATGCCGGACTGCCAAACACAGGGTTGTGGGTTCGATTCCCACCTCAGACAAGAAATACTGCTTAGATATTTGTCTGTGGTCTGGTTGTTTCTATTTATTATAAGTATATATTTATAAAAGAAAAGTATATTTAAGTAGTCTATATCCGTTGTCTAGCACCCATTACACAAATCAAGTTACTTAGCTTGGGGCTAGATGGCGATGTGTGGAATGTCCTGCAATATTTATTTATTTATAGCATTTAAATTGGTAACTAAAATTATTGTGCCCTTATATTTTTGGTATAATTAAAAGACGAACATTCCTTACCGTTTCTTAACCTACCCAAAAAGTTATAGAACACACCTATGCCGTGTGTTTTAGACTTCAGTTTAGATACGATAAGAAATAAGAAGGAATTTTTGTCTTATACTAAATTGTAGTTGATGTGTGCCACTACTACAATTTGGTTTAATGTGTGTGTGTATGTTTTTAAATTAAAGTTTTATTCATACACATATTAATCTGATTACAAATTACAATTACTTAGTTAAATTATGTACAAAAAATTAAGAAGGTAATTAAAAAAATTAATTAAATCTAAACATAAAATTAAATTAAACAACAAAAAAAACTAACTTTTTTAGTTATGAACCAAATTGCTTCGAAAGATGTTAAGGAGGCCTTTGCCCAGCAGTGGGACAATATAAGCTAACAAAAAAAATCTTGATATGCGTAAGACAGTTTTCTTTTATATCCTTTTTACGCCTTAAGATAAAAACGTTTACTGAAGCAAAGCTAGCATGCCGCGCTTTTAACCATATTCAATGTTATTAGTAACAAATGTATTCCGAACAGGTTTTGCGAACAAAGAAGTTTTCGGCATTTGGCCCGCTTCACGAGGGAATAGAAAAGTTTTCACGCACTGCTTATATTACGAAAGAACACAAACGCTTCCAGACAACAGTGTTGCCAGGTAAAGTTGTGTTATCCAATAATTTGCATAACTTTTATACCTATATAGGTACATCCATTTTTAAAAATCTACTTGGTTTATTTAAAATTTTATCGAGAAGAATAATCTAAAGTAAAGCATCTTACATTCCTTTACTTTAGATAATTATCATTACATAGTTTAAAACAAAGTCGCTTTCGCTGTCTGTCCTAATTATGTATTCTTAAATCTTTAAGACTACAAAATGGATTTTGTTGCGATTTTTTTATTAGATAAAGTGATTCAAGAGGAAGGTTTTGGTACTACGAAGTCGCGGGCAACAGCTAGTATATATATAAAAATAATATATTTAAATAAAAAGGTAATTCTGCAAAGGTCAAGATGTTGTGGTTAGGCATATCTTTTAATTTAGTGTTTTAATTTGTTATTCTTACCACATAAACAATGTACATATTTATTTAAAAAAAAGTAAAAAGACATTCGTTAAAAGTTGTTAAAAGAGGCATTTTGTTTATACAAACTTTAGTTAATTAATCATTAAAACCGACAACAAGTATCTCGTAAAGTTTTCGTTTTCATTAACGTGAGGTTTTATTTTCCAGAAGTTCAACAAATGAGGGTAATAACTTTATCCGAAGTAACGTTAAGAACCAAGGTAAGTTCAGATACAACTTTGTTTAAATAATCCTATATCATCATTTCGGCTGTCAGGTTTCATGTAAAAACTTACAACGAAAATACACCTGGAAGACGATCCTCTTCGCGAACTTTGTGTAAAGTGAAAACATTGATTTATTGACATAGCTTTCTTTATAGAAACAGTATCGTAACGTTTCAATGAGAATTAATTATCTGCAAGTTGGCTCGTTCAAGGAAATGGATTTAGTTACTTAGAATGGGGTAACATCTGCACAGATTTTCCATGTGACCTGCACGACAATCGAAAGACAAATTACAGCCCTAATTCGATCCATTGCTTTTAATGTGGCTTCATAAAACATCTTGTTTGTACGGTATCAAATACAATAGAGCTTGCAGAGTCACTGCCCGAGTGCCCGCCCGTAGCATTGCCGGCATGCTCGCAATTTTGCCCTACTTTGTCTCCATTGCTTACTGTCTCCCAGTCACAGAACAAATGAGTAAACAGAGCCGCGCAGTTTTATTTTTTTATTGTTTTAAAGTCGCACAGAGACTGTTGTTATCATTAGTTACTCGATACGGTACGGCTGACACGAGCAATTAGCGCTGGAAAATAGGTGATTAATAGTTATCTACACTGACTTTTCTGACTACTATTAAATTAACCTTGTTTCCCCTTGGAGTTCACCATCGCTCTATCTACCGAATATTTATCTATTTTCACACTTTTACAATTAATGTTTAATAAATACTGATTGATTTGTATATTTCATAACCTAAACCTAGTCCTTACCATTTCAAATTTCGAATTCTACGTTCCTATGAGGCCGTGTCTTAAAAGTGCATGAACGTACGGTGCCTTTCAAGACATTCCAATTTTGATAAGTATTTGCATTGCACCAAGTTTTTATGTAAGTTGAACCTTTTTTGAATGAAATCGAGTGTTTTGCTTCGTCATTCCTTATTCGTACTGCAAGTGAATGGAATCGGTTGCCTGCGTCTGTCTTTCCTGACGTGTATAATTTGGGGTCTTCAAGTTGCAAGTGAATATGTATCTTCTAGGAAAGCGTGCTAAATCTTAAACTGCTGCGTCACCTACCATCAGGTATGTGTGATAGTGGTCAAACGCTGACATAGGTATCATTTGTAAATAAAAAAATCGGATTGACTTCTCAAACATGTGTAAAAATAAACTGTAATTTAAATACGGTATGTATGCAATTCTTTTACGTTAAAACTTAGTTTACAATTATACATTTTAATATTTTATTACAATACACCAGGGTTTTCATATAAATATATGATAAAAAAATCACATATCAAATGTACCATTTTTCCGCGAGAATTTGACAATCAGATGTTTTTTTTACTCGGATTGCAATTTAATGATGTGGTAAACAGTATCTTAGTCAATTATAAATGAAACAATCTTTCGTAAAACCAATATCGGTCGAGGAAAACAACAAAAAGTAAATCTGAAATAGAAAAATACAACCTGGCCTCTGAATTGGCCAGTAGAAACCAGTGGTAGTGGTTGGTCTGTAACTAGTGGCCTCTCAGAATGCCATTTTGAGCGAATAATATTGAAAAACCGAAAAACCGGTTAACTGAATTAAAAAAACCGGGTTTTTAATTAATTCAAAATGCCGAAAAACCGGTTTTCATTCCCTAGTATCTACCTAATTATACCCAAGTAAAGTAAGTACATACAAGTACTTTTATATTTTTTCGATTAATTTAATTTGCTTCATTTTTATTCCGAAGTGCTCGTGAAACAGTGTTATAATTTAAAATTGTATTACGTAATAAACGAAGTCTTTGTTTGCAGTGCGAATAATAAATTAAACAAAAATGCTCACACTATTTAAACACGTAGCGCTAAGAGAAACAGAAACATAAGCATTCCAGTTTTGTCTTTTATGAGTTTCCCTGGTTCTCAAAGGGAGAGATATTGCGCTCCGCGTTTCGTATTTGAGGAACAAGAGTGTAATTCCCGGAGTTTTTGTCTTGCGGCGACGCATTCTACAAATGAAAAGATGCCGGCATTCAAAGCTTATGCATTTTTTAATTGTTTCACAGTAGCCATGTCCGATGGTAGACGGTGCTGAGTGTTTGCCAACTAATGGACTTTTTAAACGCGTTTCGTTTCTCGTACGTTTTCAACGTGTTTAAGCTGTGTTTAGTAACCGGCGCTCGCCAGGGCCAAGTATTCGAAGCTCGCGGAACCTAGCGTGTTACTCCCATTCTTACTATTAGTTTTAATTTTGCTCTCGGTACGTATATTTTTCTGTTCACAATGCATGTTTGCATTCAAAGGCATTTAAAACATATAACACAGTAAAAACGACCCCTTCTATTTACCACTTTGAATACTTAGATAAGTTACTAATAGCCTAATACCCTAATAGCTTAACAAACAATAAAGCTTAATTAAAGCAAATAGCTTAATAAAACAATAAGTGTGCGTTTTGTGTTTAAGAATCAGTAGCGTTTTCACAACGTAAAGTTTTGAAGGAGATGAAACATTGCGATTCATTCTCGCATTTAAAAGCAAGACTGTAATTTCACAGGCCTTTGTCTCGGCCCCACGCGGGACGGCAACGGCTTGCAGGAAAATATGCGCATTCAAAATAGATTTTTATCGCTTTTCAAGTGGTAGGCTTACGTTATGCGGTCTGTTCTCGTTGTTTAAGGGCTATTTATGCGGAGCTGCGAGAGACGTCTCGATATATTTTACTGGGTAATTGTAAACCATAGGTAATGTAGGTATACGCTATAAGCTTTCTGATCCGGAAACCAAAACGCTGAAACATGTGAGTAAGCACTCGTTACTTCCCCTTAACGAGTCTCTTGTAATTTGTCACTGTGACATACAAGCTTGTTGGTTTGTTTGTAATAGGTATTATGCTGTCTTTTGTACAATACTTTGTGAAACATTAAATTTTAGGGAACGAATTCCACGGTAACAAAAGCTTCGGGTAAATCTAAATGTGTGGCTTGTTATTCCGGTACTTTTACCTACGCTGCCTCTGTTTGCTTAGGATGTTCTAACCCTTAGAATTTGCGTAGTATCTATATAGCTATCTACATAGGTACATATGCTTAGATGCTACGCACGTACATGAGAAACTAGGTAGGCAGTATAAGCTTCGTAAGTTGTTTAATTTAGTGTAGACAGCCTTATGTAGGTTGTCGTAGTACAATGTTACATGACAAATTGTGGATTCCGCTAATTAAGGATGTCACGTGCCGCGGTTCGACTTTAAATGTGCGGAACAAATAGTTTATACAGTATGTGGCCTTATTCAGATGGAGCGCATGACTAGGTCACTGTACTCTTGGAAAGTTCACAGTATTGATTTTATTGCGCGCGCCCGAAAATATAAATGGAATCTGCCTCCCCGTATGGAAGTGGCTGTTGATTTAACGACCGTGAATAGATGCAGCTGAAACCTTTACACTCAAGGATTAGATACTCTATCCAATGTAAACGTAACCTTTAAGTAAACTTAATGGATCGAAGGATAGAGGCACCTACCTACTACATGGTAATTGAATTATCCTGATTCAATATTGATCATGTATCAAATGGGAATTAATTTAACCAAGTTTCGTTGATTACTCTACAGCTCAATAATCAGATAAGATTGATCAATTTACTTTTACTATTACAGAATCACTTAAGCTCACTGATGAAAGAGGACCAGCGTGTGCATCATTCGTGAAATGCGGGCTTCTCCATCCGAACTTAATGTAAGTTAATCTTCACAAGACAACCGAAAATGAATATAATAATTCACTGTTTCCACTACATAAAACCTGAAACCGACTGACATTAGTTTACGGCGACAACGGTATAAACTTTAGATCTCCGCCAACTTTGCGTTTTCTCGAGGAAATCGTGAGAGAGTTGTCACATCATATTCATCTTGTTCCCCGTTAGGATAATTTGTGTCTTAGGGAAGTGAGATTAAGGGTTGATTGAGCTTGGTGGGAGAGGGTGTATCGTCGCGACATCCTCGTTGCGTAATTATTAGTCGGTCGAAGTTTGTGCGGCCGACGACCTCGCTCGACTTTGACCCACTTTCTCTAATTTCCGCGTCTCACCCCGCAGACGACTCCTTTATCTACACCCCTTCAACTTTTGCATCTCATAATATTTACGCTCGCGTTTGTAGACTGTAAACACTGAATGAAATTTAGGTAAAAGTATAAGTATAAGTTATCTGTTAAAATGAATAATTTTTTTCTGTTTTCACTAAACTAGACCAGGTATTAAAGTTTAAATCACTAATGTAGATCACGTCAATTTATACATTAAAAAAAAAAAATTAAATTAATTAAAAATTTTTTTTAAAAATTCACGAAAATCTAAATTTGCCCATATTTTTTTTATCGTGTTGACTCAGGACCTTGATTTTTATACACCTATTTATGGGACTATAGACCCCAGTATTTAGTATTAATTTAAACTTGCTAGGTCCACCCGTTCTTGAGAAAATCGGTGGTTACACATGGACAGACAGACGGATAAAAGAGTGATCTTATAAGGGTTCCTTGTTTACCTTCTGTGATACGAAACCCTAAAAATGTTTCGAAGATAATTTCACAAATTTTAAATAAAGTTTATTAGGTTTATAAACCCTCTTGGCAAACGAGTTTAATGTAAATAAAACCGCAATAAAAATTCTTATTTCAATACTTACTAACAAAGCAAGTAAAAAGTGGTAGACAACCGGCCGGTTTTCTTATATTTTTACCCTTCAAACTTGACTGTATTGAAACGTACAACTTGCTTTTGTAGAACTTCCAAGTCTTTATGCTAAACTTTATTTCAATATCTATTTTAACATGCCGCTACGTCTTGTTGGTTTTATTTATTCAAAATACAAAGTCTGGTTAGTTTTAACTTGGAAAGGGCACACTTTTTAGAACTGCCGCAGTACCTATCTTTTTACAAGCTTTTTACCTGTCTCGGTGTCTGTGTGTAATAAAATCTAACAAGTAAAATTTGACTCACTCCCAAAGACTGATACCTATTAAGCATGTGTATGTAATTATACGGGTTTTATACGAGTTAATAAAAAAAAAAATTCAGGACATATTACACATCGCCATCCAGCCCCAAGCTAAGCAACTTAATGCTTGTGTTATGGGTGCCAGATAACGGATAAACTACTTATATACTTTTTTTTTGTAAATATATACATATACATATGATACATATAGGAAACACCCAGAACCAGAAACAAGGATTTA
This sequence comes from Idaea aversata, assembly GCA_907269075.1. Lineage (NCBI taxonomy): Eukaryota > Metazoa > Arthropoda > Insecta > Lepidoptera > Geometridae > Idaea > Idaea aversata. Next base: position 8,589,518 of record OU026100.1, read on the forward strand.
TTTATGGTCAGCATAAATACTTGTTCCCGGCGGGAATAAACCCGCAACCTTCTGCGTCGCAGTCGGGTGTCCGCCCGACGCGCCACAGAGGTCGTCAGCGAGCGTTGTCCTCTTATGCTGATAATTACTAAATAATTACTATGAATACAAATCATGTGAGTTTAAAAAGTTTAATAGATAAATAATTATTCAAAACCGCCCAAGTACGAGTCGAACTCGCGCACGAAGGGTTCTGTACCATTTATATTCTGTTTTTATATTTGTTGTTATAGCGGCAACAGCAATACATTTTTTTTTTTTGTAAAAATTCCAACTGGCTAGCTCTACGGTTAATGAAATAAAGCCTAGTAGACACACAGACGGACAGTCTTAGTAAAAGTGTCCCTAAAAACGAAATATATAGATAAGGTAAAATGTATAGGTACCAGTTGTGAGAGGTTCATACAAACCGATTATTGTTGGCTTTCTTTTACGGATTCATGGCATCCGGTACCTTACTTGACCTATTTATTTTATAACAATTCAATAACCAAAATCCAAGTGATCAAAATGACTTAGTTCTTTAGTTTATTGTTGTTAAGTTTGTTTTGTGTGTGTGTTTAGTCAAAAGTGTTTACTCAGTGGATTCTGTTGTGGTTTATCGGCTTACCCTCAAATAAATTTCATCCCTCGCGACTGATTGGTAGTCATACCTACTCGTATTTTAACACCTTCACACAGCACTTTGCTTATTGAACGTCGATGTAATACGAGCATCAGCCATTTCAACTATTTTATTACACTTGTGTCTGTCGATGGAATTGGAATTTAATTTTGCAGCGTCCCTTGTGAAATGTAGTTACAGGTCAGCAACGATATAAATTGTCTCCCGCTTCGTTCGACCATGGCATTCCGTGAAAAAAATAACCCAATTTAGATTTAATTTGGCTTATTCTTTTTTTCTGCGTAACATATTTTATTTGACTTGTAAGAATAACAAATTACCATGACCCTGTAGAGCTTTAGATTTATAGAGCATGACTAGGTTAACTTTGTATTTGGTAAAAACAACCATATTTTATGAACATTATTTATTTACCATTTAATTTAGGCATTAAGAAATGACCATGATCCTCATTCTGGTAGCGTTAACTTTTTATTTGGTAAAATACCCATTTAATTTGATTTAATGATTTATTTACCATTCTATTTAGGCAACAAGAAAATGGTCATGATCCTGTTTTGTTGATCTCGAATAGGCGGGCAGTCTAGGACTAGCACTGTTGACTTTTTAGAGTTTTTAGTTGGTAAAATAACCATTTTGTAATTATGTTATTTATTTACCAGTTAATTCAGGCATTAAGAAATTACCATGATCCTGATTTATTGATCTCAACTAGTTGGGCAGTATAGAATAAGTAGCGATATATTTTTATTTGGTAAAATAACCATTTTGGTTATTATTTATTTATTTACCATTTATTTTTTGCAACAAGAAATGACCATGATCATGCTTTGTTGATCTCAACTAGGTGGGCCGTCTGTGACTAGTAGCGTTAACTTAGTTTTTTGATAAAAACAACCATATTTTATAAATTTATTTACCATTTAATTCAAGCAACAAGAAATTGTGACCATTATCCTGATTTATTGTTTTCAATTAGGTGGGAAGAAGGTATAGAATAAGTAGCGTTATCTTTTTATTTGGTAAAATAACCATTTATGAAATTATATTTTATTTACCATATTTAATTAAGACAACAAAGCCCATAGGTATATAAATACCTTATATACTAGCATACATGTAATTGTAAGAATTTATTAGCTTAGTTAGCCTAGTAACCAGAGAATGATACTGAACTTCTCTAGGTTACATCATAAGGTAAACAAAATAAAAGCAAATCACAGTACCTTTGGCCTAATAATAAAACCTTTACCTCGCGTTAGCAATTAACGAAATCTCCAAATAAAAGGACAACTGGAGGAAAATAATTTGTGTTCGTTACCCGCCCCCTGTGGTCCGTAATTGGTAGGTTCTTGGCGGTTGCTGTGAGGTTTTACATCAAACAAACGGAACAAATTAGGGTCTTTTCATTTACGCCAATTAATACACCCAATGATTTTCTTTGACAATTACGTTTTCGAGAATCGTTTTTATTAATTTAGTAGCAGCGCTCCGCGGTTTCACCCGCGTAACTCCTGAACCAGGGGGAATATCGAGATCTTCTTCTTCTCGTATAGTGGTGTGGCTCACCTATTGTTAGAGTTTTCAGATCACTCTAAGGCCTCTAACTTGACCCAACGACCGCTACTAGAGGTAGCAACCGAGACTAATGGCTTAACGTGCCTTCCTAAGCACGGAGGGGCTCACGGAAACACATTTTTGCCACACTACTGATTGGCCGCCCATCGAAGTAATGACCGCGCCAGGCGTTGCTTTACCCTACGGATTTTGATGCGGTTTTTTTAATAGATAGAGTGATTCAAGAGGATGGTTTATACATGCATAATATAGCCGTGCAAAGCCGGGGCGGGTCGCTAGTAATATAAATACATAGTAGGCGAAGATTGCAAAAATAAACACAGAATACATAATAGTTACTACAAACTTTAAATAACAGCCCTTTTTACCCCTTAAGAGGACGAATTTTCAAAATTATTTCATACTAGCTGCGCCCCGCGGTTTCACCCGCGTAAGTGCCGATCCCGTGGATGTATCGGGATAAAAAGAAGCCTATGTGTTAATCCAGGTCTCCAGCTATATAGATACCGAGTTTCATCGCAATCGGTCCTGTAGTTTTTACGTGAAGGAGTAACAAACATACACACACACACACACACACAAACTTTCACATTTATAATATTAGTAGGATTGCTCGCCTTCGTCCTAAAAGGGACCACCTTGTGAAGATTCAGACTCTTAAGAGGAAAGGGTACTGGGGGCTTTCTCCATACAAACTATTACAAACGTATAGTCGACTGTTTTCTCCTTGGATAATGACACTAGAGCAAATATTTTTGGTGCATAAAACTTATAACTGCCATGACCATGCCCCTATTTTTTGTATTTTTTTTATTTTTATTTTTTTAAATCTTAATTTCTATGATAATTAGAAAATGAAAAAAACCAAAACATAGGGGCATAGATGACTATGCCTATGAGGCAGTTATTGGATTTATGGCACAAAAGGATTTGTGCTAGTGTCATTATCCAGGGAGGAAACAGTCGACTACGTTTGTATGGAGAGAGCGCAGGTACCCTTTCACCTTAACTCTTCTAGTTTCAGAACTTTGTTGATGAGTCTTTTTTATTTTATAGATAATAAACTTATTCCTATTATATTCCGAATGTAATTTGATTATTATCGAAAAATTTAGTTACCTATTTTGGGAAAGAAGGTATACAGGGTTATTGTAAATTATACTAGCAAGCCGTTTTGAGGGCTACTTCTGTGCACCTTAATAAACAACTTTTGTTCTACGACTTTTGGAAATTTTGAGGTAAAATCGAAAAACAGCTAATTTTTTTAAAACAAAGGTCATTCAGACTAAGAACAGTAGATAAAACTTAAAAAATAAGTAATATTTTAAGGTTAATGACCTCTCCGTGTATGGAACAGCTAATTTTCAGGTAAACCTAACCTCAAAATTTTCGAAAAAATGTTCGAATTTCCTAAAGTCGTAAAACAAAAGTTGTTTGTTAAGGTGCACAGAAGTATATAACTGTATAAAACTAGAAAGTATTTACTTATTCGGCTTTAATCGGTCATGCTTGTATCTAAATCTAACTGGACTGTTAGAAACATTTAAGTCAAAGCAACCTTAATCTAGTATCTTATAAGAACCACTAAAATATTCACGACTTTTAACTCTAGCTTCTTGTATTAATTTTCTCTTTGTTACAGAAACAATAAGAATAGTGCAGCTAAAATAGTGTGCAATGTTTCGGATGAATTGAGAATTGAAATCTTTCGAAAACATGGTGGTAAGTGTATATTTTTGTTACTTTTATAAGCTCTATAATTCAAAGCTACAGGCAGTTTAGTAGGTACTTGGTAGGTACAGTATGGGTCATAAGTAAATGATCAGTTTGCTACAATAATACTATCAACAAGTATTGGACTTACGACCTTCTTCTAATAGACGTTACACACAAACATAAATACTTGAATTAAAAGTACTCAGTGTGATTATTATTTTCAACATGTTAGCTATGTCTTAATTTGTGTGAGTGATATAAGCCGCCACCCGCTACACCAACCGAGACGTGGGTTCGATCCACAGGTTACGTTGTTATAATGTTCAAATAGTGCTGCACAGGATTGTAAACATTACGGTGGGCAGAGACTTTTGACCGTGGATTGTACAGTCGGCAACAGAATTGCAGACTCACTGTAGAGTTCTAAAATTACTAATATTGGAATATTTTCATTCTAATCGCATGTTTGTCTAATATATTCATAAGTTGAAAGACTCTTAACTCAAGCAGGACCAATTTGCTAGAGTTGAACATTCAAATAATAGCAGTTTTGAAGCTTTACGGTGGGTCTGCAATTTTGTTGCCCGATTGTACCGGATATTTGAAAGGAAAGGTCACGGGATCCAATATTTTTTGTAAAAGTATTTCCTATAAATAATTGGTACCTACATCATATTGACAGATGCTGAGTATAAAAGCTTTGAAATCGAATATATAATGTTAAATGTAGGAATTCATAACTATTTTTATACTCCATTCATACGACCGTAACATACTCATGAAAGACGTGAAAAAGTGTATTAAATGTGTCTTATATTCGGAGTACATTTAATAAATAGGGCGAAGGGATCGTAAGCTCACTCGGAAAGTTACCGTAAGCATTATAACCATAAGTGTCCAAGCCCTCTCACAAAGAAACTAATTTATTTTTACGATACTAAAAGCGTTTATTTCTTCATTTATTACGTTATAATAAAAAAATATTTACTTAGTAGAAAGATGTTACTTTTTCAAAAGCACCTACCTGTTGATTTCATTGTCTAAGAAATGTAATACTCTTTCTTTGTTCACAATACTTACTTAGTATACTTAACCGCCGCCGTAACTTTAAAAATAAACTTAAATGGTGCCAATCAAACGAGGATATGATCAAATTAAATAATCTTGCAACGCTTAGAAAAGAAAATATGGTTAGTAGTTTTTGGAAAGAGACTAAAAAGTTTGATTGTAAACAAAGTCTACCTGTGAGTGTAGACGGCTTGCAGGAACCTGAACGGATAGCCAATATGTTTGCAGAGCGATTTCAGTTACAGCCTATGCCTACGAATGAATACAGGGGGGGATCTAGTAGTGAGCAACAGCGACATACAACGCCTATCACTTTTTTACCTACTGACGTGGCTAAAACTATCAAACAAATGAAAAAAGGAAAATCTCCGGGATATGATGGGTTAAGCCTAGAACATTTAATATATGCGGGAGAAGAGTTGTACGTCGTCTTGAGTTCTCTGTTTAATCTATGTATGAGATACTCATATCTGCCCCCTGATTTAATGAAAACTCTCGTAGTGCCCATCATTAAAAATAAGACGGGTGATATCAGCTGTTCAAATAATTATCGCCCGATATCATTGGGGACAGTGTGCGGGAAGGTACTGGAGCGTTTAATGCGACCCGCACTGGTGGATCATATCGCAATAGATGATGCGCAGTTCGGGTTCCGTCCCGGTGTCTCAACAGACTCTGCGATCTTATGCCTCAAGAGTGTGGCAAACTATTACAAGACACGAAAGACCTCAGTCTACGCTTGCTTCCTGGACCTGAGCCGGGCGTTTGATCTCGTGAATTATCAAATTCTCTGGGACAAACTGCTCGGCTCTAGAGTTCCTAGGGAGATAGTGGGTCTGTTGAGATACTGGTACGATAATCAGAAGAACTGCGTGAGATGGGGCGACACCCTATCTAATGAGTATAGATTAGATTGTGGTGTCCGTCAAGGAGCGCTGACCTCTCCTGACCTTTTTAACTTATATATAAATGGGTTGATAGAGGAGCTAAGAAGCACAGGGATAGGCTGCCACCTAGGTAGTTTATGCATGAATAGCATCAGCTATGCTGATGATATGGTGCTTCTTAGCCCCTCTATCAATGGCCTGAGAAAACTGGTTTCTGTGTGTGAACGATACGCTCGCTCGCACGGTTTGAAATATAACGTTTCAAAAACGGAAACAATGGTTTTTAGGTATGGAAAGGGTCCGGAGTTTGTTCCAGAGTTGCGATTAAATGGTTCGCCAGTGCGGGTGGTAAAACAGTTTCGATATCTGGGTCATATACTCTGTGTGAAAACTTAGTGATGACCTAGATATTGAAAGAGAGAGAAGGGCAACCTCGGTTAGGTGTAACATGCTCGCACGCAGGTTTGGCAGATGTAGTGTACAAGTTAAAAAGACGCTATTTCAAGCTTTCTGTCAAGGTCTATACACCTGCCAGCTGTGGACCACATACACGAGAAGGGCGTACAGTTCCATGAGAGTTCAATATAATGATGCATATCGGATTCTCATGGGACAACCGCGCTTCTGCAGTGCATCGAGTATGTTCGCCGAAGCCGAGGTGCCGGACTTTTTTGCTGTGGTGCGTTCTCGTATCGCGTCATTTTGGAATAGGCTGCGTAAATCCAATAACGCATTACTTCAAGTAGTAAGTGACGATCTTAGAAATCCCATCTTTACACATTGGCTATCCGTTCACACTGACGCAAATCGAAAATAGTTTCGATTCGATTCTAGACACGGACCATGTATCTTGGTAGGACGAGTACATTAATAATGTATAAATTGATAGTTTTAATAATTCGTAATTTACTTATTTATATTTTTATAACTTATAATATTTGTGGGTCTATTGCCTTTAATAAAAACTTTTATTTTATTTATTTATATTTATATTTATTTAACTAATGATAATTACATTATTTCTTTACGGGAATTCACACCAACTATCGACTGATGTCACGCAATTTATTAATTTATATTACGTGTAATTTACCTACTCAGCTCCTAAAAGTGGCTACGCAATTATCAAATAACATAGGTACCTAATTTCTAAAGCATCTCCAATGTTGTAAAAATATCTCAGTTATGAGGAGGACTCAACTTATAAAATCGATATTTACTTTCCATAAAATATACTGTAAAAATATTCTTAAACTTTGGAGGAGTCTTTAACTTCAATTTTCTAACTCAACTGTTTTCAATTGTAAAATTCAAAGGAAATAAAATAGGTGGATAATAATATCATGCAAACTCTCAGCAATAAAGTTTACGATTAATAAACATTATAATATTTCTAGTTAGTTTGTTTTTGTAAGAGTTGTGTCTGTAAGTTATTTAAAAAAACAGCGCACTCCGGGAGTGCAGGCAGAAGTGAAAACTGTATATCTGTGTAAAATCTCATATGTCGCGAGAACATACGCAAAAAGAGTTTTAGATGAAAAAAAAAAAATAGTCGTCCGACATTTGTCGTCCAACAAATAGTCGTCCGACATTTGTCGTCCGTCAATAGTCGTCCGACAAATAGTCGTCCGACATTTGTCGTCCGTCAATAGTCGTCCGACATTTGTCGTCCGTCAATAGTCGTCCGTTAAAAAATACCATATGTACGTCTTAATACACTCACAGCCAAATTAAAAACAGTAGGCCCAGGCATACATTTTCGCCGCGCCGTAGAGAGGGGATAGCTGTCTACTCTCCATCCGTCTCACGCTTTTTCGATCTGGTCACGTGTCCTGACGCGAGTTTAAGATTTTATACCCATTACAGAAAAAGTGCTCAACGCCGCTAAAGAAGTTTTCACTTCAAAAATAAATCAATTAACACATTTCGGCAGTAAATAATTTCTTAAAGATATGACAGTATATTACCTGCCATTCATCCCGAGTGATAAAACATTCATTATACAAAAGCTTAGTAAGGCTTTATATAAAGTATCCCTGTTAATACCTGCTTGTATTCAGATAATAACCTTTTGCAGCTTCAAATTATAATTTTGCTCAAAGGTAGGGTGCTTCACTCTTCATTCCTACAAAAGGCTGTCCTTTATAGAATATTTCCAAAAGGGGTGCAAAAATAAGCCAATTTTCCGTTTCATAAAATAATGAACGTGTTTTATATAAGACTAAATTCACATAAAGAACATTTGTATCCGCAGATGGCTAAAATGGTTTCCCTCTAGCCACCAAGAAACAAATATATTGCGATTTGCTCCTTCATTTTCTCGGAAGGTATTTTATTGCTTTGGGGTCTCTCATAAATTCCGCACTCACTCAGAGAGAAAAATAAGGTCTAACCGGAGCTCACAAGAAATTGGTGCGAAAATTTCGTATTAGTTTATTCTTATCACATAAGCTTGGCAGACACTCGAGCTTGGCACCTGGAAATACATGGACCTATTTACACTCTGCCTACGTACTAAGTACTTCAAATAAGCAACGTCACTTTTGATAATTTGTTCAGGCGAAAGTTTCTTTAAACAGAAAATGTACAAAAAGTAAACGTTGTATATTTAACGAGAATTTGCGGACAAATTAGGCATGTTTAAGTTTTAACAAGGTGGAATCTTAATACCTATTTCATTAAATTGTTATGAAAAATTCTACACGCTAAATTCTCTAATTTGAAGTTAATTAAACATAGTTTCTCGATTTTGAAACCAGAAATAGTAAAGTGAAATGAACCCCTTCTAAAATACCGACCTGTGAGGCGGACGTCCGCGGTACCCAAGTCAGCGTAAACTTTCAAACGAAACAGCATTTCTAATTAAAAATCTCCGACTCTGTCCACAAATAGCGAGGCTAGCAAACAAAACGTCTGCAATCTTATTCTAGTACTTGGAATAATACTTTTTCAAAGCAAATTAACAGGAAAGGGTACCGGGGGCTCTTTCTATACAAACTATTACAAACGTAGTCGATTGTTTTCTCCCTGGATAATGATACTAGAACAAATATTTTTGATGCATAAAACTTAAAACTGCCATGACCATGCCCGTATTTTTTTTAATCGTAATTTATATGATAATTAGAAAATGAAAATGAAATAAAATATAGGGGCATAGTCATGACAGTTATAGGTTTTATGACAAATATTTGTGCTAGTGTCATTATCCAGGGAGGAAACAGTCGACTACGTTTGTATGGAGAGAGCGCAGGTACATAATTTATAGACTTTAACTACGACAATTATCGTCTATTCATAGTAGTCCTAAACTATAGTGTTCAGTAAACCAATGATTGATTTGATGTGATTAAATTTAACAGTATCCCGAATTCAATTTTGAAACCAAATTCCAATTTATTTTACGAAATCCCGCTTAAAATACGATTACGAATGTTATTATTGCCGCCGCATTGGATTTATAAGTTGGAAGAGGTCGTATTTTCACAATTTGTGGGCAGTTGCCACTGCCACGAATCGTGAAAATATCAATTAAACATCCCTTTAATGACCCTTGAATATATGATTTTTATTTTTTACATATAAAATCAGATAAAAACCTTAAAAAGTAGCTTTAAGTATATATATTATATAGTGTATAAAAGTAGCCTTTGTTTTAAAATTCATCTATGGTTTTACAAAACTTTACATTAACTTTTTATTAAGTCTATTTTTCACAATTTGCCCACTGGAACAGTGTCCAAGTTAGATAAAATGTTGAGCTGACGCCGGACACCATAAAAATTTAGTACTACCTACATATAACGCCACAAAGTAAAATTAATGTTGCAAACTTTGCAGTAAAACTTGACACGACGAGGTACAACATTTTCAAAAGTCAGTGTTAAATGTGGCATGATTGCGAGCATCGCATGTCCAATTGCTCAATTACCTGTGACAACAGCCAACAGTAGAGTTGACTTTACACTGCACACAGGGCTAGCCGAAGGGTGCGCCTACTATTTGGGAAATCAATGAAGTACAAATAGCCTGGAGCTGATCCAAAATGCGTGTGATTTGCGGTTTCTTACATAGCGTAGCATGTCTAAAGTTACCATTAGTTGTCTGTAGACGAAAGTAGGTATGGTGCTACTAAAGTATGCGATTCAAGTAATGTTGTCTTTGAGCTACAGATTCTATGAAAGGTAAAAAACTCAGGAAAAGTGCATCCAGCTGTACGAAATCGACGAAAATATGAGTTGATTTTTCCTGATCTCAGTTAAGTTTAGAAGACACAACTAACTTAAATAAAAATTGGTTTACAATCACAATAGATGATAATAAAGATAACAAATTACTTTAACTATTATATTAGTTGCAAAGATCAGCTCCTACTCAGTAACTTAGAATTTTCAGTGCGACGAATCCGTCTTAGAATCCGGTTTGGGCTTGGTTTGGGTGAAAAAGTGTCACGGATTAATGTAAATTCCATTGACAGTAATACGAATTCCGTTCCTTACATATTATGTACATTTGCATTGATCTACCTATAGTAAAAATGTAATTATTCATAATAAAAGTAATAAAAGGGATTTTATTATGTAGGTATATGTAAATAGGAAAAAGATACCAAATATTCATACAGCATTGAACGTACCGGAAAGCGCAGCGCGGGACGGCCTCCGACTAGATGGACGGACGACTTAATTAAGGTCGCGGGAAGTCGTTGGATGCAGAGAGCATGCGACCGATCGCTCTGGAAGTCTTTGGGGGAGGCCTATGTTCAGCAGTGGACGTCCTGTGGCTGATATGATGATGATGATGATTGAACGTACAGTTAAATTCCTTGTTTTTTGTATATAGAACACCTGTCAACAACTTAACATATTCGTAAATAAACAATCCCTACAAAAATCGTGAAAAGGATAAAAAATTTGGACTTCATTTTTGGGATCCAAGTGTGTCTGCCTTACCAAATGGAAACTTTTCAAATTGGAATAGTTCACCGGATATTTCGCGCGTTGGCATCCATCTTTGCGAGGGTGGGCGACAGGACAACCCCCTCCTCCCACCGGGACGCATGGGTAGTTGGTTTTTTCGTATGCCAATACTCGCTCGCTTTGTGAATAACCTATTTGTGTTTCAGCTTTGGTTTGAAATGCTGTCGTACCTTCAAAATAATTCAGCTACAACTAATCTATTAAGTGAAGCTAATATTGACTTGCACTTACATTGAATACCAGACAACATTTATTTAATTTTAATTGCAAGAAATATTTATGATTAATGAAAATTAACGAAAATACTATAAATTATTTATGTCCGTAAAATGAAGAAACATTTTCCACTCCGTTATATGATTGAAGATACAATTCATTACAGCTCATTGAAGACGCAGCTGTAACGTTTCCCATTATCCGAAACCCGTCCCGCGTAAATTAATATTTGTCAATGTGTTTATACACACTCACACTTGTATCCGTAATAAAACGGTAACTTTTTAAGGTATTTCCTTTGTTTATGTGATAAGATAAGTCCGAGCTATCGTTGCCTCGGGTTATCCATGCAATTCAGGACTGTACAAAGCAGTAAACTTTTTTTCTGGTTTTACGATTTACGATGTTATAAATTCTGAACGAATGCGGATAGTAAAAAGAGAAGCTGAGTGAATTTTTCAAGAGGACCTCAATTTTACGTATACATGCATATATTATTTACGTAAGAATCAAGAATCAACTTTATAGCTACATTGTCGTATTTGTTTAGTGGTTGTTTCATGTTCCTGATGTTTGACTCTGCGGTAGTATGGCCTAAAATGTTGACTATCGCTGCTTCGAAATCGTTCCTACAACGTCAGCAATAAAAGTACTCATTATTAGTAACAATACGAATAAAACGGATCGTAGACATGGCGTGGTGATTGAGAAGGGTTGGTGTAAATCAAATGACGTCTGTTGATAATGAAAACTTTTCGTTCTGTTAAGTGGAAAACCCCTATTTTAAAATTGATTGGAAAGGATTTTTCATTTAATTTTATATAATACCGGCCAAGTGTGAGTCGGGACTCACGTACGAAGGATTCCTTACCATTATATTCTATTTTTAGTTATCATAACGACAATAGAAATACATCATCTGTGAAAATTTCAAGTATATTATCTAGCTATCACGGTTTACCCTTTGGGTATGGAACCCTAAAACCCCACCGAAAAAATGTAGAAGAATATTGTCAAAACTTTATAAAAAACTAGGTTCAAAATACCTTGTCATCTCTAGTAATAAACAGAGTGGGAGACCTGTTTACTTGATTCCCACTAAATGCACCAATAAACGATCATTGAGACGTGAAGAAGTATACACTGTAAATATCTAGTCGAGTTCACAACATTTTCATTACTCAAACATTATTTCAACTGCGCCAAAGGCACCTGAGCTATGTAAACTTGCGTATATTTTTTTCCATTTACCTAGTTATGTTTTTCAGTTACACGGTGCTCGTTAGTGAGGGGAACGAGCACAGTACGACCGTTCAAACGAAAACGTTTTAAACGCTCTCCAGGTGAGCATGTTTTATTCTTTTTATATTTTTCTTTGTAGAGATTAGTTTTCCAACGATCCGTTGTTACAGTTAAAGTTATTTTACAGTGCAATCATTGTTATTGCTCTTGCAGTTAAAAAGCAAGTTTAAGTGCAGTTGAGTTTCTTTTTGTTACTTACATGTATTTCTCTCCTAACTTCTGTTAGAACAAAAGTATAGGATTTTAAAAATGGTCTCTCCTCCTCTTCCTCTTCTTCTTCAGCAGCATGTATTAGCCCCTGCAGGACATATGCCCTCTCCAACGTCTTTCCACTACATCCTATCACCGGTCTTTCTGGACCACGCTGCCCCAAGTGGCTGGCTGGTGGTCTGCCGACACTTCTCTCCCCGATTCTTGGTCTCCATTTGAGAACATGGTCATTTTCACTAAATTGTAAATGTCTAAAAAACTTTGGTAGTGAAAAGTACCTATCATGATTGTGAGAAGAAATGTTTTTGCTAACTCAAGATAATTCGTCTCTAGATTCCCGTCCAGAGTTGGTGTATACGTTCATAGAGCAGGCAGTCCAGCCTGGAGCGCAGGTTGCGTTGAAATGTTCAGCGGTTGGAGAACCACCGCCTCGGTTCAGGTGGACACTGGATGGACAACCTATACCTTCACATCATGGGTAAGTGGCTACGATAAATTAGCACTGTTAGTGTTAGTGTTGGGATATAATACAATGTCCATATTGTCTATTTATAGCTGCTAAAGAGACTATGAAAAATACAAAGAGGGATTTTTAACCCTCTTTTACTTCCTACTAATAATATAAATGTGAAAGTTTGTGTGTTAGTGTATGTGTATGTCTGTTACACTTTAACACAAAAACTACCCCGATTGTAATGAAACTGTTTGGAGATAACTAAAGACCTGGATTAACATGTAGGCTACCTCTTATCCCCACAAGGTCGGGTCTTAAGCTAAGGATACACGACGACACTTCACACTAGACAGCACTTGATGTATACATCGAGTGTCTACGTGTGTCCACCGCCGCGACATCAAAAATTGCTACAGTGTGGACGCTATCGACACTAGTGTCGAAATTTGTGTCGAGTGTCAGTGTCGTCATGTATCCTTAGCTTTACGCGGGTGACACCACGAGGCGCAGCTAGTAATAAAATAATCAGCCGTTTTGTCCCACTGCTGGGCAAAGGTGTCCCTTTCATCCTTTTATACACCCCGGTCAATAGCGATATTTAGCAAGTACTTTAAGAAAAGAATAACGGCCAAATTGAGGAGGTTCTGTCATTGTTAAAAACTCGGCTATATAAGAATGAGTAGGTATCTTACGTGGCTAGAATCAAGTTACTTAAAAATGAAAAAGCTGCCGTAACACATGAAATAAACAGAAAATTATAGAGGAGTCGTAAATAAAACAACGCATACATAAATTCGAATTAAAGCATTTCATAGCTGCCTGTTGTGGCTTCTATTCCAATGAGATCTTGCTAAATCTTACCGCAATACTTTAAATATCTGTTTGATGCCAGAAATTCTAACGATACCCTGAATTTCATTGTAGTGCTGCCAACGGAATAGTTGCTTTACAGTATTTGTAACTATCCACCTTCCATCTTACCTTAATATAGACATTGATAATAACAGTATATTGACATGTTTTTATTATAGGAATTGCCTTATTAAAAACTCTCTTATTTACTTGGTTGAATACTTTCAGACGGGATTGCGTATATGGGTTCGTAGAATCGTAGCACCCACGCGAAATGAATTGATTCGAATTTTGGTTTTAATACGAAAAGTTGTGACCTTTTTCCTCACTCAATCAGGATTTTTAGCACTTCATCTTAAAATCGATTTTGATTGTCTTTCCGTCCAGAGCCATGATAACGGAAGGTCGTGAAAGCGGTCCATCTGGTATATCCTCGAGTGGGAACTACGTGTTGTCTACATTGTCGATCGGTAGCGCGCGAGTGGAGCATGGAGGCAGATATGAGTGTAGAGCCACCAATCCTCATGGAAACGTCGCTCATGCTGCAAGACTTAATGTTTATGGTATGAAACACGACATCTTTTCAACTCCTTAAAAAATCGTTGAACACCGGCATTCACAAAAAGTGTGACGACATCGCTCACGTTCCGTTATTGACAAGGTAACCATAGGAACGTATTATCATTGCTATGGTTACCATCACAATTTTCTAATGACGTTGTCACGTAAAATTATCGTCCGTAAACAGTTTTTTTTACTTAGCTTTATTTATTCTCTGTTATCACTCATTCGTAGCGATATATAAAAAATAAGTACTTCGATGTTTTTGTTTTCAAGTGTAGGTAATTTATGTTCACAATAACAAGATTTATAACAAGTAATATTGAAATAAGCCAATACATTTGACTAAAAATGTCGAGGATCACAAAACATTATACGAATACCTACCTATTCAATAGAAATTCAAGATTCAAAAGAAAATAATGTAGGTAGGTGCCTTAAATAAGAATAACACTGCCGTGATAAGGAAAACATTGACGGGCTCCTACGAAAAAGAATCACCGTTGATTGAATCCTATTTTCATGTCAACACAAATAGATTTTGTTTGGTTTTTGTTATGTTTTTGATATTGCCAATTGTGGATTGCGTTCGATTTTGATGGAATTTTTCGTTTGTGATGTGATAAATAGATTCGGTATCACCTACATTATTCTGCGAATAAACAAATGCTCTTTTAGTTGTTTGTTTAATTGTTTCCTGTTAATTAATCATCTAGAAGTTATATATATCCGTCCGTGATAATAATTTATCAAGCCTAGAGCTTTCTCGCTTTGTCAGTGAAAGCGGAATGGTGGACTGATGTTGGTTCTAAATTATTTATTATTACTAGACCGAGCTAGACCACAGTGCGGCTTTAATTTAGAACCCAGCAGGATATAATAATGTAGTAAACGGAACTTGGGTACACATTCATCTAACAACGTTATTAACTATTTAGTTGTGCTATGCTATCTAACATTAGGTATTTGGATTCATGTCGGATTATCTATGAAGCAGTATTTTCGTATTATTCTATGAAGAAAAATAGGATAGAGGAATAAATATAACTCACCAAATTATCCCTTATAATAAAATTGATCTTTAAACTCCTCATTTCCCTATCTATTTATTTTAGTAATCTTTATAAAAATACCTCGTATTTAGTTCAAATTGTTTTTATATAATCCCAACGTTTTCAACATTTAGCTCGCATTTAGGAATCCTAACAAAATAATGTCGCACGTACCTGCACATTTACCATAATATGTTAATTGCTGAGTAAATATTATTGTGTAATTTGCATAGGTCCTCCGTACATACGCTCCATGAATCCACTGAAAGCCGTTGCGGGCTCTGAGGTAACGATTTGGTGCCCTTACTACGGATTCCCTATTGAGTAAGTAATAAATCTCCAGATTTTTTTCCCTATTTTGCTTGTTAAATTGTTTTAGGAACGTAGATAATTGATTCAAAAATGAAATATTTACAAGAAGAATTTCTCAGAAAACTTCTTAAAATATTTTGTTTCCGAAGGATGTCGCGTCTAAAATTGTTCAACAATAAATTACTTTGTGACGTTTCAGAGCGAAAAGACAGCCGCTAGAATATAAAAATTCACTTACAACATTGCCTTCGTACAATATGTATGATGCAGTATCGTGAGTCAGGGCACGGAACAAGATCGGTCGGACCGAGCTCGCCGACTATTATCGTTACCCACGGAATATGCGATGTTATTGCCTCGTCTTATAATATTTACCCCCTGGGATAACGAAATAACAAACTCTAAGGATTTTATTAAGGTTCACTATATTTACGGCGCTAATTACTTTCACAACTCGCCGCTTACTTTGTTCCATGTTATGAATTCTTAGAAGAAAGTTTTTTAATCATTGCTATAGGGAAATAACGCTGAACGATGAATATTTGATGGGTTAATTTTGTCCAGTTCCGTGCAATGGGAGGGCGGAGCGAACTCCGACCCTCGTTATCATCAGATGGAAGGGCAGCTCACAATTACCAATGTGGATAGAAATCGAGACCAAGGGAGCTGGACCTGTTCTGTTGTTACTCCGGGGGGCGAACAAGCTAAAAGAGAGGTAAAAATCTATCATGATTTCAAAGTTTTTATGAAAACTTGTTTAGGGGTGGTCCATAGTGTGGAAGACGCTATTTTTAGGGTATCGTATCTCAAAAGGTAAAAAAAAGGAACCCTTATAAGATCACTTCTTATCTGTCTGTCTGTATGTCTGTATGTGTATACAGGGCGCAGCTAGTCAGGTACAAATTGTAGGAACATTCAATAACAGGTATAAAAATGTAATGTCAAATCGATGTAATTTCCCAACAGTAATCAAAGATAGGTCAGAATATTGGTTCACCTAGAAAAATCCAATTTCCTCTTGTCTTCTGAAATAAGCATTGCAATTTTGCCCTAGTCGACCTCTTTTGTATCGAACCATCTTGACAATGCAGGTAGGTAAGCCCCTCGAGAGCGTACCTCCATTTTGTATGGAAGGAGCACCTAAACTGTTTTATTATTGTACCATTACTTTGTAAAGTATTATAAGAAGAAAGAGGAAATTACAAGCTTTAAATTCTGTGATGATGTTGCTCCTACAAATTAGATGTCTTGTATTTATTCTTATTTGTTTATCCTAGGTGCAAATGACAGTTGTATCACCACCAGTTCTGTCACCAATAGTGTTTCCACCTGGATTGAGATCAGGCGATAGGGCACAGTTAACTTGCACGGTTACATCTGGAGATATGCCCGTTTATTTCTCATGGCTTAAAGATCAGATGCCGTTATCTAGTGCTCTGCAGGTAACCTATTTTTAAACACTTATCTTTAGTTTTATTTGATCTTATTGGAATGGAACAAAATAACAAATATTTATGAAATGTATTTATTTAGGACCTTAAACAACTGTCAAAATGTCAAACTGTGATTAATTAATAATATCTTGTGGTTACTTAATGGAATAAAATTTCATTTTAGATTACCTGTTAAATGCATTTAGCAAGAATTTAACTAAATTTGTTTAAGCACAATGTCATGCAAGGCGCCCAATTATGAAATTAAGTATATTCTACTAGACAGATATACCTACCTACCTAATGTATATATTTTTTTTAATAAATATCTTGATTCAAAGTCTGTTTAAAGTAGAATTATGTATAAAACTTTCAACAACTTTAATTTGAAAGCTCATGAGTTGAAATTCAAATTTGATCGCTGTTTAAACTAATTCTAGGTAGACGAACGCGGAGCTGAGTTCTACAGCATGCTCTTATTTAAAAGTTTGACGGCGACTCACAGCGGAATTTATACTTGTGTAGTGACCAACACAGCAGGCAAAGCTAATACTTCTGCCGAACTAGCAATTAAAGGTAAAACTTTAGTTAGAACATTTAAGAGGAAAGGATACCGGGGGCTTTTTCCATACAAACTATTACAAACGTAGTCGACTGTTTTCTCCCTGGATAATGACGCTAGAGCAAATATTTTTGGTGCATATAACTTAGAACAGCCATGACTATTGACTATGCCCCTATTTTTTGTTTTTTTAATTTTTTTAATTTTTATTTCTATGATAATTAGAAAATGAAAAAAACCAAAACATAGGGCCATAGTCATGTCAGTTATAGGTTTTATGTTACAAAAACATTTGTGCTAATGTCATTATCCAGGGAGGAAACAGTCGACTACATTTGTATGGAGAGCGCGCAGGTACCCTTTCACCTTAAGGTTTTCGCTTACTGCAAAACGGCATTTAGAGTACTTACCTAGTTTGTAAATTATTTAGTCGTTCACTTATATAAACTACTTATTATTGCGATCCATTGCCTGAATGGTTATGTTGCCGTTGATGCTAAAATGTACTTTCTCTTGGAGATTTTTTACATTAAAATTAATGACAATATATATCCCCAGTGCCCCCTTATTGGCAAATAGAACCGTCCGACACAGCTGTTTTATTAAACGGATCATTGACTGTAAGTTGTGAAGCAAGAGGCCACCCAACTCCGACTATTTATTGGACTAAGTTTTCTGGTAAGGTCTGGCTTCTATTAAAGTTTACATTGGAGACTTTATGGTTTTGGCTAACGGTATTTATTTTAAAGGTAGTACAGAGACGTCGGTTGGTGGGGTCTTAGACCCTATAGTCCTTGGAAACGGTTCTTTGAGACTGGAATCAGCTCGGGCGGAACATTCCGGAAAATATAGATGCCGTGCCGATAATGGAGTCGCTCCCCCATTGTCCACAACGCTCAATATTCATGTTAATGGTAAGAAAAATACAAATTACTTAATACTTAGCAATAGTATAGGAGCATTATCTTCCACAAGACCCCGTTAAGTGTAAATCATCCTGCTCATCCTTATATTTCTCTTAAATTATGCATAAACAGGGACATGATGATGTTCTTTCTCGCACAAAATTTAATGTTTTTAGAACCAGCCCGGTTTGAAACTCAATCAGCGAATGTGACATCAAAGTTAGGGGACACAGTGAGACTAGTGTGCGTTGCTCGTGGCGATAGTCCTCTCTCTACGTCTTGGAGTC
The DNA here is from genome assembly GCA_907269075.1 of Idaea aversata. Taxonomy (NCBI): domain Eukaryota; kingdom Metazoa; phylum Arthropoda; class Insecta; order Lepidoptera; family Geometridae; genus Idaea; species Idaea aversata. Next base: position 8,608,556 of record OU026100.1, read on the forward strand.
ATTCTGGAAGAGGATTACCTAATTCAGACTACAGGTCAGCAGATTCATAAAAATACGAACATTGTTACTGGCGAATTTTTTTAAAAAGCATACCAGATTAAATGCCTGCGTCTGGAAAGCTGAATGGCCATCATATAATTTCTGATAATTCCTTATTATTACTGCTTGTTAAGCGACTATTCAACTGTATTTTTTTAGAATGAGCATATCAGAAACAAGAAGTACAGAAGGATTGAGAAGTGAATTAGTTATTGAACGAGCTGACAGAAGAGACTCTGGTGTATACAGATGTCAAGCTTCAAACCCTTACGGGAGGTCGGATCATTTTGTGCATTTGGCTGTTCAAGGTAATTATGTGAAAATTGATGGAACGAGCAGGTAGTCAAAAATAGCGGGAATCTTTAACAATATTATCTGCCCATAACAAAAGCAATATGGCATACCCATATCATATTGCGGTCATCAATCGTAAGTATTGAAGAACCATCTCATGTTCTTGTAATTGCTCCGGCAACTCAGAAGTCTATTGTTTAGCGGTAGGTGAAGGAAATCTAAATAACTTCTCCTATAAAAGTAGAGCACTGTTCAATTTGCAAAGTTTATTTAATTTTGGTTTATTTATAATTACCAACCATCTTAAAGAGCTCCTTTTTTGTTAGAGCCACCAGAGCCACCAGCAAACTTCCGTGTATTAGAAGCGACCTCTCGCTCAGTTCGACTGCAATGGCGTCGTCCTTACGACGGTAACTCGCCGGTGCTGGGCTACGTGGTACAGTACCGGAAGCACGACTCGTCCAGCACTGACTCTTGGAGGGATGCTGATACTTACAACGTCACCGTGTCTGCTCATCCCGTCGATTCGTTTACCGAGTGAGTGAAAGTACTATACACTTTTGCCATTTTTGTTTTGTTTTTATACATATAGATTAGGGTGTCCCTTATATGGGTGACAAAATTTTTTTTTTTGATATCGTAATGCATACCTCCTATTTCTTTTTAAACTACCAAGACTTACTTAAATACAAAATTTCATCTTCCTACGTCAACGTTAACCCGTGCCGACAGAACTCTGAAGATTTTGAAAATTGCTGTTTTTAACCCTTTCCGTTATAAAGCTAAATAAATGAAAATAGTATTTTTTTATGAAATATTTATTAAAAGAAGATAAAATTACAGATCAGGCAGGATATTTTCTTTTGAGGGTCTCTTTTTTACAGTCTGGATACAGATTTCTATGCTCCTGAACATAGCTTAGAAAATTGCTTTTGCTCTTCCTTTGCAGTGATCAAACCATGAAAATCTTGCACTTGTTCTTAAGCTCTTTCAGCCGTCTCATTAACTGCCCTTAAAGAAAGCTAGAAAGAAAAGAAAGACTGGGTAGATTTTTGTATCGAACACGCATTTTAAAGTTAATTCATAAACGTGATGGCGGCAACAAAAGAGTAGTGATTCCCTGTCTAGTTTTTGTTCCAAAAGTACACAAGCTCCTTTCAATCGCAGTTTAGACGCAGTTGTGCCACAGCACATTATTTGTAGGTACTTTGTCATTGAGGTTCCAGTCATAAAGTGCGTTTAACACAGCTTTAGCTTGATCCTGACCGGAAGAGCTCTTCAGTTTGGGTACAGCCAGAAGTTGTTCCTTTTCTCCTAATGAAATTAGAATGGCAAGCGATCTTCTTTTAAACATCTCACTTCAAGTCCATCTCTGGATTTTTTCTCTCATCATAATAACCCATCTCAGTTAATGGTCACCATTTCAGGCATAATATTATTCTGAAAATCAGATTTTATAGAGTCCTTTCTTTTTTTTCGACTCAGTGTGCGAAAACGTTAAATAGACGATTTGTTTATCGGAAACACATCGCAGCAAAGACCTATTGCTTCTACATCAGGCTACTTCAGCCCTGCCTGAAGTACAGTCTGAAGTAGCCTGATGTCAACTAAGCATATGACAGAATCCCATAAGCTTAATTGATATGTATCTTAAGTTGCAACGAACTGAGGCGTGATAAAGTTTTTCCTTCCTCTTTTTTAGTAGGTTCAGAACTTTTCAAAGAAAGATGCCAAGGGTTTCTCAAGACTTTCATCAGAATATAATCTTGCATAGTAACAGATGACAATAATCCTCCGAAATACATTTGCACACATTCTTTTTTCTTTAGTTCTGGGCTGGTTAGAGGTTAGCTCTAGTTAGTGGTGGCAGTAAGGTAAAGCTCATGTCAGGATTTTAGCTTTTTCTCAAAATATACTACACTCCCGAATGACGAGATGAGCGCTTTAACTAACAGTCAATTAACAACTTCGCGAATGTTAAAGAAAAGTAGGTTCTGCAAGAACTTGACGATAAGACGATAACTTTGCGCCTGTTATTTGATCATTTACGTCACCAATTAAGAAAACCCTTTTTTTATTGCTTCTTCATTTCACTGCCATCTTTTAAATGTAAAACAATATGTTAATCGCAAGGATAATTGAGAACAAATGACAAATGCCGTGAATACGCACCGCTACTGCAGCGCAAAATGTATGAACATGATGCGATGCAAGTCGGCACGGGTTATCGTACTCCAAATAAGGTAAAAATTTATTTCTGAGTGTTTTAGAGGCTAATGAACAAAACTAAGACCTATGCGTTACAAATTTAAAACTTTGAAAAATAAGGGACACCCTAATATAGATAGGTCAGCGTTTGACCACTTTCACACCCGCCTGAATGCAGGTGACGATGCAGCCTAAGATGTAGCACGCTTTCCTAGAAGAAACCTATTCACTCGCGATTCCTAAATTGTACACGTTCTTTTGATTTGTCATACCATGTTTGTTGATGGCATTTGATTTCAATCAGCTGTACTATCGATTGTTACGATTATGCAGGAATCCAGGATATGGTATTGTTTTATAAATATACAATGCATTTTTAGTCCAAAAGTAAGACCGATGTATGTATGACACCTTCGCGAATTAGATTAGATTTATTTCCAACAGTTTAGGATTTAGACATGCCATGTCTTTTGAAAACTTCACCCGTATTACCATCCTATGTTTGTCTCTTTCAATCTTAGAATGGAAGGAGCAACGATAACTGGATTGGAACCGGCTACAGCGTACCTAGTTCGTGCTAGAACTGTAACAGCACAGTTCGCATCGTCACATACTCGTGCACTTTTAGCGTTAACGATGCACGAACCGCCGTCACGGGCACCGCTGAGTCTTCGTGCTTCGGCTCCGAGGGCCAGCACTATTGAACTGAGTTGGCAAGTAAGTGTTGCTAAACCTGCACTACTGTAAACAAACCTCGAGTATTACTGAACAATGGAATAAAAAAAAATGGTGTTATTCAGGCACCACCAGCGACGACCTGGAACGGTGAACTGCTAGGCTACACGGTTTGGTGGTGGGCATCTGCAGACGGATCTCTTGGCGGGTCTAATGTGGGTATGGAGTTCGCGACCGTACGTGGACAGATCAACAAGTACACGATCGAGGGACTTGAACATTATACAAGGTTTGTGACTTTTTGAACTAGTTATTTTTATTTTTTTTATCGATGGGAAAATGCATTATTGCATCCTCCCGCCCGCCAGCCTGAGGATGGTAGGCGGCCGGAGGCTTACCTACCCACTAAAAACCCATACTTAGGATAAAGTTCTAAACCTTATATTTGACACTGCACTTGTTTTCCAGAATTAGTTAAATGCTGCTTAGAATTTTTTCTGATGACTTTGGATTTGATTCAAGGATTTCGTTGAATTTTGTACAGGTATTCAGTAAGCGTGAGAGCTTTCAATAGTGCTGGTGCTGGACCAGCTTCAGCCCCAGTCAACACTCTCACTCAGGAAAGTGGTACGTTTTATGTTACTGTAGTTACGAAGTGTATAATTTCTAGTAGGGGCTAGAGATGTGTGCCTTTTTAGGGAGGCTTAATTTTTGTATTTAATAGGTATAGATTTTATTTTAGTGTATTTTCAACCATTTTTTAAAAAGGAGGTCCTTCTCTAATCATATGTTTTTCTGTTTAGTGCCATCAGAAGGTCCAAGAGGCTTGCGTTGTAGAGCCGTATCTCCTCAAAGTTTGAAAGTGGAATGGTCCCCTCCGCCTGCGCATGCACACCACGGAGCCTTGTTAGGTTACAAGCTGTTATATCGACCGGAACATAGTGAGTAGGACTACCTATAAATTACATTTTAGCCATTCGGTAACCTTGAATTAAAATAAAATTCTTTTTCCTATTTGATTGACTAATATATCAACAAAGACTAAAAGATAGACAGCTATTATGACGTAAACATCCGCTTAAATTTACGAAGCTAACTCCTACGCGGACGAAGTCACGGGTGAAAGCTAATCTATACTTCTATACTATATTTCAAAGATGAGTAGGCTCCGGAACTACTGGACCAATTTTGATGAAACTTACTATGAGGATACATTTATTGAATAGGAGTGATATAGGTTACTTTTTATCTCGATATTCTTACAGGATTGGGACTTACGTGGGTAAAAACCTATAAATTATAAATTAGATTAATTTTAGATGCTTACTCTTACAAAACTGACATGCCTCGAAAGTCACGAATGTATCAGCCATGGGACATTAGTGAAATCAAAATACGCATTTTATGTCGGTTTAATACTGAACTTCCCATAAAAGACGTGCCTTTAGACGTTAATGGGTTCATTTTACTTTCCTTGCTCATTAGTCAATAAGCCGAGTATAAATTGGAGAGTAAATACCCAAAAACAAATAAATATAATTGCTCTCCAACTGAAAACACCTCCAGTAAATTACACACAACTGTTTCCGTACCATTATAAACACCGCGTCGAATTAATTGTTAAATTACTTATTCTCAAAACAGTTCTACGTTGCGTATTTAATACCTGGCATAAAGCCCTTGCAAGCTTATTCTAATTGTAAGTCTAAGACTGTTTCTCCTTCAAAGATATTTGGAAGGGACCTATGTATTTAATATCCTCTGATAGGATTGTTTGGATATAACTCAGCTAAAATGTATTGGTGGTTAAGTTATTATCAAACACGGCCCTTGCATATTTTGAAATATTTTTCTTGTGTGAAACCAGAATAAAAGATGAAAACAAAGACCTTACCACGGGTTGTTTTAGCACTGGATCAAACGTACTGATCAAATGAAATAAAGTCAAATAAAGTAAAGTGAAAAAAAAAGAAAAAAAAAAAAAAAAAAAAAAAAAGTGATCAAATAAAGTGTTTATCTATCTATCTATCTATCTACTGTATTGAGTATCAATCACTACATACCTAGTATAAAACAAATTCGCTTCCCGCTGTCTGTCTGTCCCTATGTAGGCTTAGATCTTTAAAACTACGCAACGGATTTTGATGCGGTTTTTTTAATAGATAGAGTCATTCAAGAGGAACGTTTATATGTATATAAAACGTACGAAGTCGCGGGCAACAGCTAGTATCCTACAAAACTTGAAAAGGTAGGTACTTTAAGTGTCGAAATCCGGGTATAGCTTAATAACCTTAAAAATCGCGATTTCTTGAAAGCTTTAAAATCAGTATATTTGTCTCTGTCATTAGGGTGACCAAATACTGAAATAAACGGGTTCGACAGAGATGGAGATACTGTTTTAAGCTATCTATCTAGGCTGATTCCAGTTTTTAACTTTGATGGAAAATTCTGATTACTGTAGGTTTAATCGAGTGCGTAAACATGTTGTGGTAAGCTTTCAGTTTTTTTCGCTTGTAATAACTTCAAGAAGGTTTCATTTCCAATTATCGTAAAACAACAGTTGTTCGTCTTGTGGTTTATAACCGTGTTGATTTATAGAACAACAAAAGTATTTCTGTTACATAATTTATGTTTTCTTATAAGCTGAGTGATGATAGTTGTTTGTCGGTAGTGGTAGACTGGCTCGAATGGGAAGTGCGCGGCGTCGGCGGTCTAAACGCAGGAGCGGGAGCGGAAGTGAAACGAGTAGCGGGTGTAGAAACGCTACTGCTTGCACTTAGACCACACACCAATTACACGGTGCAAGCGTTGGCGTATACCGCGGCGGGGGACGGTGTTCCTGCACATCATATACATTGTACTACGCAACAAGATGGTATGTACCTAATTATAGTACCCATTAGATATTACTCAGTTTCCTTGTGGTAACCTAGTTTACAGATACGCTGTAAATGTGTTTGTGAAGGCGAGTAATATTAGGATTGGTAGGGCCAGTGATTCAGTAACACATTCTCTAAGTAACGTTAAGTGTAACACATTTCAAGCCCCCCAATACCTACCTACGAGTTGAGGGGTGAAATTTCTTCGAAGGTAGCCGATATAACATCAATAGATTAAAACATAAAAGAGATAGAGTTTAGGTGAACAATGTTCAACGATTGACGGTCCCCCAGTGCTAACACAGGGGGACCGTCAATCGTGAAATAAATCTTGACTGGGGGACCGTTAGGGGGACGGTCAATCGTGAATCGAAAAAATAAATACCTATATTATATTAGTCTTAGGAAATTGTAGCAGTGATATTTTCAAATACGATTAGATACTCAGATTTCAAAAGTGCTCTTTGGATTGAATATAAAGAGCAATTTTTTTACACTCGAGAAAAAACCGACTAACGTGATTGGTTAAGGTAAGACAACAGGAATCTGGTTGTAAAAGGACACTACCTACCTTTTCCAATGAGAATTGTATTGTTCATTTCTCACTCTTGTATTTTTATTGACAGCGCCTGGTCCTCCTGCCGGTGTCAAAGTGGTACCAACATCAGTCACCTCACTCGCTGTCAGCTGGTTACCTCCAAGCCGCCCTAATGGACCAATTCTTTACTACACAATTTTTTATCGTGAACTTGGCAGGTTGGTATTTTTCTTTTACCTACTTGTTCTTTCGTAAAATGTAGTAAATTTTGCCCTTTGAATATTTACGTTAAATATTTAAGATTTGATGTTCCTTTTTGAAACTAATCTAATTTTCTTTAGAGATAGACCACCGCAAACGACCACCGTACAGGCAGAAGACAGTGAAACGTCAGTAGGATTGGGCGGTACAGCGGAGCTGCGGTCGTTGTCTGAAGGAGCCACCTACGAGGCTTGGGTCGCAGCGCATTCTGTGGTAGGAGAAGGTGAACCTTCAGCACCACAACCTGCCACTACCACATCTAGAGGTTAGAACTTTAAGAAACTGCATTTCAGATAAATTTTGGCTCTTTGGCTTGTTGACCTAATTAAAACGGTTTTGGCATAACATGTTAAATCGTATATCGGGCATTACCCATATAGACTATACGTTTACTCTTGCTAATTTGTCTAAAATCTAAAGCTTCTTTGACGTCCTTGCATTGTTATCTAGCCCATTTCTGAATTGTTGTACTGATTATCCAAAGTTGGTGCAAAACTCCTCTCGTTTGGTGTATGGAGTCGCGTGGCGTGCGGTCGGGCGTTAGTGCTGGCATGTGTTTGGCGCGGAGAGCCGGCGCCTCGCGCTCGCTGGCTCAGGGGAGATCGACCGGTTACTCATGAGCCACGAGCCACACTCACTCCTAGGGGACACTTGGCTATACATGGTGAGTTGTAACCTGTCTATTGTTTTGTAAGTTTTGCGCCCGAATACTGAAATGCTACTTATCTTAAGTGGCGATTAAATTAACATTTAAGTGTATGTTTTAATAGCATAGGAGCGTCTTAAATATTTAGGGGACCCCTAAAGATTTAAGAGCCGTTTGAGTATTCGGGCATAAAAAAATTTGGTATATTTCTGGTCTAAATTTGACACACGCATAAACTGATTGAATTTGTAAATAAACTGGTTAGTACGAGTATTCCTTAAACTCTAAAAGGTTATAAATTCGTGTTTCGATTTATACGAGTTTTTCCGCAGTTATTAGATCTAAAACTAAAACTTAGCTGATTTGTTTGTTGACAGAAGTGGACGCATCAACAAGCGGTAACTACACTTGCTCGGCTCGAAACGCGTTCGGTTCCGAAGAAGTGACGTACCGCGTCGAGTGCGCGGCGCCGCCTTCCGCGCCCGCTCTTAGCTTGGACCATACCAACCACATGGAGGCTAAGCTCACGTGGCGAACCACGCATCATCCTGCTGCACCACCACATGGTAATTGTTAATCCTATAACATAGGCCCTCATAGATCTGCATATTTACCGCATTCGCTCGCTAAGTACTTGTCACGACGAATTATTGTGTTGTGTAGCCTTTATTAGTTTTGTTTATGTAATGGGTGTTCCGTATATCCACAGGTTTTTTTATATGTTTATAGCGTCAAATATACCTAGATTCCAAGACAAACCCAGTTAGGTTTCCTGGCTTTTGTTTAACTTATTAATACAAAGAAATTGTATACTATATTTCTATTAAAAACTGAAAAAATAAATGAAAATACACAGTGTTACGATCTCAATTACCAAAAAAGTTTTAGTGTTTCCTTTTTTTTATAAGAATATCATTTATTGTACTCGTATTCTGTGTACATATAAGTCCTAAAAGCAATATAGTATCAACAAATTACTCATTTCGAGCATACAATATTAAAATATAGGTAGAGCTTTTATACTAAATTTTGTAGGTACATACGTAACTTTAATCAGATTATTCGATTAGCCTATAGCTCGCTAATCGTTCAATTCTAAGGCAAACGTTCACTAGGTTCATCCGTTTAGTCTGTATCATTTGGCAGTGCGAGTCACTCAGTCAAAGTATTATTTCACAATACACTTATTCGTTACATCTAAATGAACGATTAACACCTCACGCGTTCTTTCCTAACTTGAACAAATACACGTGGCAAACCACTCATATAGTTATTAATTAATTAATTGTTACATTATAATTTGAGACTGCTGTTTACTGTTGACAATTTAATTTGAGATGAATCTCAATTGTGGTTCAAGTCACCTACTTGGTAAATTCACATGAAATTAGGTAAAAGATAGCGAAATTATGCGATTTGTCCTGCAAACTATCATTAGGTTACTTTTAATTGCCTTTATTTATGACTAGCGACCCGCCCCGGCGACATATAAACCTTCTTCTTGAATAAAAAAACCGCATCAAATTCCGTTGCGTAGTTTTAAAGATTTAAGCATACATAGGGATATAGGGACATAAGGACATAGGGACAGAGAAAGCGACTTTGTTTTATACCATGTAGTGAACTTGATGGTGATATTTACAATCATGTTTTGAAATAAGTCATCGTTTGACCACTATCTCACACGATGGTAAATGGCGATGCAGTCTTAGATGTAACACTCCCTCCTTGGGAATGCGTATCCCAAACCGGAGGAGTATATGTTTCTTCCTCTCAGTGGGATCATCGCGTTAATCGACCACTTCTTCAAAGAGTAAGAAACATCAAGGTAGGGGTAAACACAAAAGATCCCATTGGGTCGAAGTGTTGCTGGCAATTTTGTCAGCCCCCATTATATAAGATAAGATAAGATAGATGTAACACGCTTTCCTTCACGTTCGTGATTCAAAGATCCCCAAATAAATGGAGGGACGCGAATGGAGGATAGACGGCAGTGGATCAAAAAAATTCCGACCTGTCTTTCTTGACTTGGTATTTGCCTCAATGGGTTTGTTTATAAACACACCTTTAACTAATAGGCACAACTATTACCTAGCAATTTGAGCTTTATTAACTCCCTAAACCTAATTACCCATATTTCTAATTACACTAATTCAGTTCGCAGTAACAGTATAATTAAAACAAACATCGGCCATGCCGAATACGCAAATCAATTAAAACGTTTCACGAGAATATTAGTACCTACCTACTACCTCCAAATTATATTTTTGAAATAAAAGGTATTCGTACGCCTGCGAGTTAATTAAAATTATTGGAATTTTGATGTAGGTACTTAGTTACACCCAAAATATTTTGTTTAAATTTTGCCTACGAATACAATTTATAATAACACCTATATATTGAATATTTGAATAACACTCTAATAGACTCTGCTATATCTACTTTACGACGTTATATATTATTAAAAGTCCCGATCCTGCAGAAATTTCGGGATCAAAAGTATCCAATGGCATTCTTCATCCCTTAACAAAACACTTGTGTCAAATAACTAAAAAATATTATATTTACTAAAAAGAGTTACATAGCTACTTAGCGTAGAGTTTTTATTTTAAACTACTTATGAACTGTTTATTCTTTCAACAAACACCACTTGGTGGGGATAAGTGGAAGTCAATTTCCACCTATCCCTAATGGTAGGGATAGGTGGAAATTGATTCCACACTTCCGAAAAAAAAAACCACTTATCCCTACCAGCCGCCCAATTGTCGTATTCTTATGCAGCGCGTCTTGACTGCGTTTGCGTCATAACGAGTCTATATGCGAAAGCTCATAAATGGTGTGTAGAATTAATTTTATATATCTTATGCTGTATTGTTCACTGTCTGCTTTCCGAATAAAATAAAATAAAATAAAATAATAAAAATAAAATAAAATTAAATAAAATAAAATAAACTATAGATTTCGTATTGCCCTAATTTCTTAAGACGCACACGTCACGCATACGTTACGCAAACCTAAACCTCATGTGCCTAAACGTCGCGCGCTTGCCGTATTGCCCTAATGAGCTTCGCGTCATTTGTATCGCTCATAAACATTTCGCGCAAAATTTTGACGATAGATAAATGTCAAATTAATTGTCACCTTGCAGTGTTTATGACTTGTTCACATCGCGTAGGTGAAGTAGACGTGCAGCATACGTGCAGTCAAGGGCGGATCCAGCTTTGGCGCCAGGAGGGGGTCACATAGTCGTGGTCAAGTCAAGAACTTATAATTTAATTTTGATAGCAATAGATACAAGTAAAAAGTAGGTATTTTAATAATGTACGTTACGTACATACTGTACTTAAAAATATTTATTCTTTATTGTACACTAGCGACCCGCTCCGGCTTCGCACGGCTATATTATGCATGTATTATACATATAAACCTTCCTCTTGAATCACTCTATCTATTAAAAAAAACCGCATCAAAATCCGTTGCGTAGTTTTAAAGATCTAAGCATACAAAGGGATATAGGGACGGCGAAAAGTGACTTTATTTTATACTATGTAGTGATAGTCATTTGAAAAACTTAACTATAATAACTTGTACATACAGGGTGTCCGGTAATGAATGGCCAAGCGGGCACCTTCGGATTGAGGACACTGCCGGATCAGAAAAACGAAAGTTATGTTCTATGAAAGTCTCTCGATTTCCGAGATATCCGCCATTTAAAAAAAAAAAATTTTCACTGACACATTGAAAGTTTTTTTTAAACTAAGATTTAACTCAAACTGCATGGTTTTTAATTTTTTAACCTAAACTTTAACCATTCCTGGTGTAAAAAAAAGGTATGGTCACCCTATTGCCAAATAAAAAAAAACTTGCCTATTTCATTGAGATTCTGAAAAGGTATAATATGTGGTATTACTAGTATTTAATACGAAATTAATTTCTAATAAAATGAGCAAGAGCATCCTTTTTATGAAGTAAAAGTAGTACCAAAATTTACTTTATTGTACTTAAAAAAATTCAAGAAATTTTAGTTCTGAAATTCCCCGAATTCACTATGGAAAAAAAGGAAGAAAGACAGCTCTGGCCGACTTGAATAGGAATTAATTTTGTATTGAATGCTGGCAATCCACATATTATACCATTTCAGAATCTCAGTGAAATAGGCAAGTTTTTTTTATTTGGCATTTCATGATTTTTTAATTTTTTAACCTGAACTTTAAGCTTTTCCGGTGTAAAAAAAATGTATGCTCACCCTGGTGCCAAATTTTAAAAAAAGTTGCCTATTTCATTAAGATTCTAAAATGGTATAATACGTGGTATTGCCAGCATTTAATACACATACACATACACATACACAGGGTGACTATACATTTTTTTACACCGAGAAAAGTTAAAATTCAGGTTAAATATTAAAAAATCATGAAGTTAGAGTTCAATCTTAGTTTAAAAAAAAACTTTCAATGTGTCATAAAAATTATTGTTTGCATTCGATAGCACATTTATCCTGGAATATTATCCAAAAAAGAGATTTGAATATAATTCTTTCATTTGCAGCTTTGGCATCAAAAAACATAGAGAAAGAAGTGATTTTTTTTTAAATGTCGGATATCTCGGAAACCGTAAGACTTTCATGGAACATAACTTTCATTTTTCTGAACCAGCAGAGTGTCCTCTATCCGTAGGTGGCCCTTTTATCCATTCATTACCGGACACCCTGTATTTGCCATCTCGTTGAAGTTAAGTCGTTCCGATTCCGATTGAGGTTAGGTCTAACTAGACGTTATATGGCGCGGTAAAATTCAAATTTTCGATGCGTTCGTTCCCAAATGTTGGCCATCATACATATTAAATTAATTAAATATTGAAGGTATTATTTAGTTACATAAAATCTGTATGGTGACAAAATATAAAAAATATAAAATCATTATGTTCAATTAGTGGTTCACCTAAGTCCTGGAACCAGCTCAGGGGGGGGGTCATGACCCCCATGACCCCCCCCCCCCCTGGATCCGCCCTTGCGTGCAGTTAACGTGACGATTACGCGTAGTTTTATTTGTCAGGAATACCGATTATTGTTTGCGTCAACGTAACGTATGCGTCAACTGGACGTGCACTTAACTAATGCATCATAAGTTACGGCAAATGGGCGGCAGGGGACATACGCTGGGATCAGGACACTAGGCCAAAACTACAAATTTAAAATCAACCAAATCGGTCCGGTTGTTTGACTGTGAATAAGGAACAAACAAATAAACAAACGAATTTATATTATTACTTAAGATGTATATGAATTCGTAGCTGGTCTTGAATTTTAAGTTGAAATAAATTACTCCAAGCAATTCTAGTACAACATTTCCCTTTTTTACTCAATATTTTCCACAAAAAGATAAAACGTAAACGGCATTTCTTCAAAGGCGTTTCATCAAAGGCAATGCTTTTACTTTCTCTCCGAAGAAAAAACGATGGCAGACCGCAGAAAATGTTTTTTATATCACATTCTATCAATCTTTCCATCCGACCCTGCATAATAGCTCAATTTATAAAAAAAATAGACGCTTAGAGAGCATCATACTCGGTATGATCGATTTGTGAAGCAAATACCTTCGCTTTGAGCTGGCAAGATAGTGAACGTTTGGGGGTAATATGTAAATAGGTGTAATAGCATATGGGCCAAAAGCAGTGTTTACATTCACCTCTCGTATAAGTTTTGATTGTTTTCACTACGTGCCCTTATTTTCAAAGGTGCGATACTCATCTTACCTGCTTTTATTTACCGTATTGTGATACGCATCTCAAGGAGTCGACCTGAAATGTTACCGAACGCTTTTTAGGGTGAAAGTTTGGTAGTTTCTGTTTGGGTTATAAAAGTAGTTTTAGAATAAAAGTATCGTAGTCAGGAATTCTTTGTTAAACTCATTTGGGTCAGTACGACCAATACAATTCCAATACAAGAAGACCTATTTATATTAACACAGCAAGTTTATGTGGCTAATTCCTAGCTTATTGCTTAGTGCAGTAGTAAAATCATCGTTTCAGATAGTTTTATTTAGTTAACAACCACTACTTAGCCATTTTGTTATTTATTTTTGGTCATATCAGGTCGAACGTGTATTAATTACCTACTCACATGTACTGTATCTGCCACTATTCACATTGAGAAGTTTAACGGTTAAAGTAGATTCAATGATAATATTTAAAATAATTCTAAAAAATACATTTTTATTAAAATAATAAGATCAAAATTATGGAGGTAATTTTTTGTAAGCTGTTTTGTTGCTTTATGACTGGCTACTTTTTCACACACCAAGGTTACACAATCTGGTGGGTCCGCGTGAGAGATGATACTGGAGAAAGCGTGGAACCGACCGCTATCCGAGAAGAAGAGCGGCGGCTGGAAGCCGGCGGTGAGGCCGTCAGCGTTGTGCTGAGGGCCCTATCCTGTGGCGCTACTTACTCTGTGAGAGCTGTGGCGCATTCCAGAGCAGGACCTTCGCCGCCATCGACGCCTTTGATAGTCAAAACGAAACCACCAGGTAAGAGGTACAAGTGATTTATAAGCCCGCAATACCCTATCTAAAATACGAAGTTGGCACGCTTGTCAAGAACGAAGTACAGATTGTTATCGAATTGAAGATTGGGTTAAATTATCTGGGAAACTGGGTCGTTAGTAATCAGATTCATTCTTTAGTTCGACGTGAAATAAGTCTAATTACCTTGAGCGGAATACGAGTATGTTAAAACTAATTTGTTCGTTGGACTCTACTTAGCGGGAACACCGTTCTTTTGTAATAGGTCTTTCAGTGAAAAGAATCTATATAATCTATCTATGTTGACAATCAAGATTGTTGTTTTGTTGTTATCTAGTCCTTGTATGGGAAGGCGGAGGAGATAACAGAGAGGAAGGTGCAGAGTCAGCAGTATGGAGTAACAGCAGTGCGTTAGCAGTGGACGCTCGACGTGCTGTACGGTGCGGGGCGCGACTCGTGCGCTTACAGTGGAGGAGGGCAGATGCAGTCGGTGCTGCTGCATGGAGAGACGCTGATCTCACCTCGCTACATCACCATAGAGAGGTCAGTTATAAACTATCACCTTATTCCAAAACGAGGTTTAAGGATAGTCGTAGATGTGGATTTAAACCTTAGATGTAGACACAGATTTACTCGTGAAGTATTGTCTAAACACTATCGCTATTGATTACATAGAGAACTATAGTCTAAACACTATCCATAAAGATTATATAGGGATAGTGTTTAGACTATAGTTCAGTTAGTAAATCTGTATCTAAATCTAAGGTTTAAATCCACATCTCGGACTATCCCCAAAACCTCGTTTTGGAATAAAGGGGTCATAGACTTATTTGGTAACAGGCAGTAACAGCTAAAGTGTGGACAGATAGAAGTGTGCTAGCGGTGGACTGTGCAATGCAGTGCCCAATTCGAGCCCCCACAGTGGAGACAAGCTAACGTTTTCGTTGCTGACTTTTATTTATTATTTGAATCAGTGAATGATATTTATGAACACAAATAAATAAATAAACGTGTGGCACTCGGGGATTGCCGCGGTAAACCTATTGCATAGCATTTTTTATCAACTTATGCAATTATAAACACGTTAAGCGAACGCTCGGCCGAGCTACATAGTACGAGCTACGTACTTACGGAATTTCTGGATTCGGTCGCCGCGCTCAAAGCCCACATTACATTAGACATTAGGTATTCTGTAAATATAAATTTCAAAGTCCTGGCATACTGATAGGCTGACTCATAAACCTACGCACAGTTTAAACTAGCGGGCCGATCGCCGTATCGCCCTAAATTTTGACGTAACATTTATGTCAAATTAAGTGTCAACTAGGAAGATTAGTCAAAAATTTCGTACGGCAACAGCTTGTTTCACGCGTAGGATGCGCGTAGATGAAGTAGACGTGCAGTTAAAGTAACGGATACGCGTAGCTTTATTTTACGGCAATATCGATTATTGTTTGCGTGCACGTGACGTATGCGTCAACTGGACGTGCACTCGACTAATGCGTCATAAATTACGGCGATCAGGGGGAAAATCGGATCGTGCTAAAATTTGGCATACAAATAGCTGTTATAATGTAGGCATCCGTTGTAATCTAATAAAGTTCTCAGTCGATCCACAACTTGAAATCTGAATTCAATGGGAAATACATAAGTATCTAATTGAATCCATGATGAATCTGACTGAAATTGAGATCCAATGAGAAAAACATTCTCACTAAATCCATCCTGGATCTGGCTAATGGAAGATCCATCCTGAAAATAATCGGCTAAGAAAGCATTTTGGAAAATTTCAAACCCTACCCAGACAAAAGCTTGCGATGTATAATAATATCTACGACTCAATAAACTGAAAGGCACTGCCGTTTCCAAAAAAAAACAGAACGTATATGTCTTGTATTTATTAAGAAAATATATTTTCTGATTATCTATTGTAATCCACATCAATGTGTACTTAACAAACAATCGAAAATGTTATTTGAAATTAACTGAACCCCAAACCCTTTTATATAACATTGTACTGATAAGTATATGCAAAATACTATACAATTCGCTCACAACTCATACGTACGGTTATGAAGATCCACCGGGGGATCTAATAAAATACCTACATTTTTGTAGGTATACAGGGTTATTGGTAATTGTACTAGCAAGCCGTTGAGGGCTACTTATGTGCACCTAAACAAACAACTTTTGTTCTACGACTTTTGGAAATTTTGAGGTTAGGATTACCTGAAAATCAGCTGTTTTATACACGAAGAAGTCATTTACCTTAAAATTTTACTTATTTTTTAAGATGTATCTACTGTTCTTAGTCTGAATGACCTTTGTTTTAAAAAATCAGCTGTTTTTCGAATTTACATAACCACAAAATTTTCATTTTTTTTTGGATTTCCAAAAGTCGTAGAACAAAAGTTTGTTACGGTGCACAGAAGTAACACTCAACCGCTTGCCCGTATAAACCAATAACCCTGTATACCTACCAAACAAACCTGTATGGAAGATGTGAGGCAGGTACAAAATGAAAATATGTTGATTAAGATACCGGGAAAAAGGGAGAAACGTGCTACATACGTGTATCTCCTGTGCGTGTCGTTTTATTCTGGGATTATTTGTCATTAAGGGGATGATAGGTCGTAGTAAATTTCGAGAAATGGAACGCAAAATGTGTATAGAAGTTAAGACATAGATTATGTTAATAGTAACATAATCTATGTCTTAACTTCTATACACAAAAAAAAACAATTTTGTATACTACTATAGAGTAGGTATACAAATTTATTGTTTTTTTTGTTTATAATGAACTAGCAGCGCTTCGCGGTTTCACCCGCATAACTCCCGATCCCGTGGGAATATCAGGATAAAAGCCTATATTATTTCCAATGAATCAGTGTATCCTCATACCAAGTTTCATCAAAATCGTTCCAGTAGTTTCGGAGCACAAACAAAACAAGGTGTAGATAGGTCAGCGTTCGACCACTATCTTACACGATGGTAGGTGATGATGTGGTCTAAGAACACTGAAAGACCCTATTAAATGGGGGCCTTCGAAGGACGCGAATGAAGGTAGACGGCAGTGAAGCAAACACTTTTCTGACCCGTTCTCCTTTTGTGTCTGCACCGGCTTGAGTATCGGAACACGGACAAGTCCGCTTGGCGATTAGACTTAAGCTTGTGGGTGGTAACAAGATATTACTCCTTTAGCACTACCCAGGAGTCACGTGTGGGACATCTAGGGCTATATCCCACGGACGCAAGCAATACGAACCCTCTGTAATGAAAAGATAAAGATAATTAGGCTACAATTATAAAAATCTCTTTTTTGACGTTCGGATGATTATCTTAATACAAGGAACTTTGAAGGTTGGTTTCATATTTAATTCACAAATTTTCCCGTAAGTTAGTTTTAAAAGTGGGTACATGCTTCCTGTTCAAAATTAATTCCATAAATATTAAACGCTTTTATAATGGGACGAGTCCAAGGTTAAATAGTACATTGTTATCCTAGGTGTGAAAGTCACTCATTACCTCTCCTCCCTCGAACTATTAGCGCCCTCGCTACGCTCGGGCGCCAAACTCCGTCTCGGGACTTAATGAGTCTTTCACCCGAGGTAAACACTGTGCTTTTCATTACGAATAATACATAAAATTCTTCATAACACCGAGAGTGAACGAAACTATGTGACTCCATACCACATGAGTAGGTACTCATGTGTCCATACTACCTGATCCTCTTACAAGGTTGGGACCAAAGAGGTTATACATTATGTAGTATTTTTTTAGGTTTCTGCTATTTGTATTCAATACTTAAATACGGCGGTACTTACCGAAGAAGTTTTTATTAATGAGTTAATCCAACATTGGGAAATGACGCGAAGTCCGTAGATTTAACTTACAGTTTTTGTAACACGGTTTGTCTAGAAAATGTTATTTACGAAAAATACACAATCATAAATGAAAAACCTAAACTTAACACAAAAACATAATAAAATAAGAAAAAATAGTTACTTAGTACTAAACTCTGGCAGTATGCATGAGCCGTGCCAAGCCATAATTATTATTCTTTGGTGTAAAAAAAAAAGCAAGGAGGTTAGGTTTTTGAAGTTCCTAATGCGTAATGATACTGATACTGGCTACATGCAGATTGCACAAGTCGTGCGAAGCTATAATTTGACATGACAGCTGTCAGTGAAAGTGAAAAGCCCTAGGGCTGGAAATTTTATTTTCTACACGTTCTTCAGGCATATTTAGACCTACTTTCGGAGTATGAGTAATGAAAAATAATATTATTTATCGATACCAACAACCGTAGGTACCTAAATGTAACGAGTTTGAGATTTACTTGAATTTGTTCTGATTGGAAATAAGTAGATTATCAATTAAGGAAAATCAGAGAAAGACACTTTGATATCAAACTCCTGCACCGGGCTTCTCTGTCATATTCGGAGCTGAGGCCTTGGGCAGTTTTGCGGATTTGATTGGGGCATGCACATGCATGAATCTCTAGCCGTTAGAGGTTAATGCATGCCCCAGTCAGAACCGCTAGACTCTATCCGATCACGACGACGGCACTCGTTCCTCGAGGAAGACAAAAGGCTTGGCGTCAGGTGACAACCGGCCATAAAACTCCATAGCCAAAACACATCCTCCTGATACTGAAAACGTGTGGCACTCGGGGACTGCCGCGGTAAAGCTATTGCATCGTGCGAGATTCGTACAATCGTACCATATACATACACGTTAAGCGAACGCTCGGCCGAGCTACATGGTAGGCGGAGTGGGGGTGTTAGGTTTTGTTTTCGTTACGGAATTTCTTGATTCGGTCGTCGCGCAATAGCTTAAAAATATCAATAAAGGATAATCTTAATATATATAAATCTCGTGTCACAATGTTTGTCCTCAATGGACTCCTAAACCACTTAACCGATTATAATAAAATTCGCACACCATGTGCAGTTCGATCCAACTTGAGAGATAGGATAGCTTACATCCCGATATTCCCACGGGATCGGGAGTTACGCGGGTGAAACCGCGGAGGGCAGCTAGTAAAATAATGTATATATTTTGTTACCTCGTAGGTCGTTGTAGGAGGTTTATCAGCTGGAGCATGGTACGGTCTGCGTTTATGGACAGCTACAGAATCCACGCGACATCAGGCTATCATCTACGCAGCCACAACCACACATTCTGGAGGTAAACAATCAATTAAACCACACATTAAACTTTACCTCAATAAACGCATGCCAATATATACATCCTAACAAATACCTATTATAAATCCGAAAGTTTGTCTATTTATTTGTTTTTTTGTTCACGGTCAAACTGAACCGATTTAGATGAAAACCAGCATAGTGGTGGTTTAGGGCAATGAAGAAAAGCATAGGATACTTTTAATCGACAACCCAGTTAGCACAATGGTCACCGGACTGCCAAACACAGGGTTGCGGGTTCGATTCCCGCCTCAGACAAGTATTTATGCTTAGTTCCTATGTTCCTATTCTCAGTCTGATTGTTCCTATGTATATTTTTACAAAAGAAAAAGTATATAAGTAGTATATCCGTTGTCTAGCACCTATAACACAAGTCTAGTTACTTAGCTTGGGGCTAGATGACTAGGTATGGAATGTCCTGTAATATTTATTATTTATTAATCCCGAAATTTCGGTTGGATCGCAAGGCGCAACATGCAAATAAAATAAATCACATTTTAAAGTAAATCGGTACCAAAACCTGAGAAATGCTAGGTAGGTAAGGTACCAAGACGTTTATATGACCACTCGAAGAAATGGTGCTATTTTAAACCCTACTTAGACAAACTTCTGCTCACATTACAGAAAGTGGTAAAGTTCGTTTATTACGGTCCATTCAAATATAAATCTCAGTACCTCGCCGGTCAACTTTAAAACGGCTGAGGAAACTTAAAGGCAATATTTAAACTGCATCGCCTTAACATATTTTATCGGAAACTGCACAGCTTCGCGTTTAACCAGTTTTATTATCATAATGTTTATATCGACGCCGGATTTTAGCAGTAGGTAATTTACTTATTTGATAAAATGTAATCGCTCATGAATATTATTAACACAGGCTTAGGCATGCTATTATTATTGTTGTTTTTTATCGTGCTGGTAACCAAGATATTGAGTTATGAACACAAAGAAAGGATTTTTCGAAATTCGACCTATAACGGGGTAAAGAGGACTGTTAAAGTTTGCAGTTTGTAGTAACTTATGTATTTTAATCGTCTGATTAAAAGTAATATTGATTTTTTACAAACACAGAACCGCTAAGCAGAAGGTAAACCCGCTAAGCATAGCTAGAATTTATAACCTTCTAAAATTGTAAATGTGAAAGTTTGTGTTATGTTTGTTACTCCTTCACACAAAGACTACTGGATCGATTGCGATGAAACTCGGTATGTAGTTGGCTGGAGACCTGTATTAACATATACGCTTTTGTTCCGATATTGGGTCGGATTGGGGTTTGGGTCCTACGCAGGTGTAACCGCGGGGCGTACTCTACCTATAATATCTATAGGAATACCTATATTGGGGGCTGACAATGTACTGCGTATGACCTCATGGTATTTCCATGATCGTAGAACGACTCCGGCGCCCAGTGGCGTTCCAATCGGAAGGCGCGCCGGTGTCGACGGCGAGTGGCGCAGGAGTAGCTGACGCTGAACGCGTCCTCGGAGCGGTCTCGCTCGCCTTCGCTGCACTCGCCGCGCTGGCGGTCGCTGCGCTGTTGCTCGTGTTGCTCGCTAAACGCAGGTTAGTTTAAAACTTACTTTTTACCATTTTTTTAAGGAAAAATTATCGGTGCCTGCCTGGTTTTTGAACCTACGATCTTCAGAATCAAAGTAGAGGTATTTACCACCAAGCCAACACCGCTTCTATAAATATATACCAACCTATCCGTTATTTTAGGTAAGACTTTTTAATTATCATTTAATTAATTATTTATTATTTTACGTGCCGATAGCCTAAAGTTCAAACGCCTCACCTCTGTCTATGAATGCTACTGCATTACCAAACAGTGCTGCCACTATAAAATGTAAAATTACATCGTGTTTACATTGTACAAAAAGGTACACAACAGCAACTGAAGTATCTACTAACGCAATTTTAAATTTAAAAATGCCATTTCGTCTCCACTTCCCGTTCCACCGGTCGCAACCACCCGATACAGAGCGGTTCCATGAAATATGACGAGCAGACATGTACTGATCAATACTGCTGCAATCAAAATGCACTCGGTGCCATATTTCGTTCTACGAACAAAATTTTCATAGCGAAATTTAATTGGGTATAAATTGTTTGGCTCTGTGTTGGTTTTTTGATCACGAAATAGTTCAGCGGAATGAGCAGTCGACTATTCTGTAGTATTTAAGTCTACGAAAAGTTAGGTCTAGTTTCTGGCAGTATTTCGGACTATGTCTCCTACCGAAGTATTTATTGATCATTTCTAAATGCGACTTATAAACCCTTCCTATTGTTTACTCGACGAATGCGGGAAGCAATGAGGCCGAATAAAAGCCCAATGGATGAAATATTGTTGCAATATTTTATATTGAAAATGTCGCTGAAACTTCAATAAAAATTATAAATGATGATAAACGAGAACGGTATAAAACTGGAAGCCCACGTAAATCACTCGCGACCTATTTCCAACACAATTGTCTGAATATCATGTGCTGCCCGTGATTTATTTCACGTTTAGAGAAATATTCAATATCGCTGCTTTTAATGGACGATTGTTATGCATAACGTTTTTCTGATAAATGGCGCCAATTTATTGTACAAAGGAGGAGGATGCGGTGCGGTTAAAATTTGAATATTTAAGTTAGGTATCACTTTGCAAATTTTTGTATCCATTCTTCTCATTATTCCTTGAAGTCCAGAAAATTGAATTTCTACTGCCCACCTATTTTCCCCTTTCCAAAGCTCTTGGTCGCCTTATACCTTAGTCCCTGATCTCCATAGGACTAGTAACTACTACAGATCAGTAAGCTTAATTCATTTAGATTATGATTTAAATGAAGTAAATTAAATTTATATTCAATGAGTGATTCTTTAAAAAAATATGTGTCTATATTGATGGGGACGGATAAAACTGTCTGATATCTATGACGAACTTAGCTCCACAATTTAAATAAAAGTCTTTAACTTTTGAAAGAAAATTAATAGAAAATCCAAACGTATAGTCTGCTTAAACACCCAGTTGCAAGAGTCTCCATTAATTGTAAAATCTCCCTTATTATTTTACGAATACAAAAAATAGACAGAACTACGAGTATAGATGAGGATACGTCTTAATATTAAGCGATTTGGAAATAGAGAACAAATAAACTTTTCAAAATCTCTAATAATTAAAATTAAAACTTATATCTTGAAATTTATCTCAATGGAATAGGCATAGTCAATGCTAGAAACGGTAATCGTTGTAGATACCTGCAAGCGTACTCTATCGGCAAACGTTACAACATTCCCTCGGAAAATGCTGGAAATATTCAATTCACTCTACCTATTACGCTAGACTGAGTAACATTTGCTAAAATTAACTAGGTATAAAGATTATTGGGTACTAAAATAACATGGTTATTTTCATTACTAACGTAATTTTAAACTGGATATTTGGCATGTATTTATGTTGTGGAGCTTGATATTTCGATGTTGTTGAGGATAAATTATCATCTAGTTTAGACGTTAAGGAAAATATTATTATAGGTACAGTGGGAATACCAATTAGCTGTGATCCAGAGCTCAATCGCACATCTGTAAAAAATATTGTATTTACCTATTTTGTTATGTTTTTATTATTTTATATTGTATTATGGTAACATTAATTTGCAACCTTACAAATGTGCTAGTGAGCTCTGGGTCTAATGAGGTTCAGCTAATTGGTATTCCGACTGTACATACTAGGAACGAGTACTTACCTACCTATTTCATTTTGCAAATAATTACTCGATTGATTGTTATTACATTGATTGAGTTTTAACGGTAAGATAACCTAAGGCTATGGGGCTAAATAAAATAAACTAATTACTTCCATCATACCAAATGGTTTTTGAATAAACAACTATATATTTGTTGATAAATTCGCCCGTTATCTCACAATAGCCTCGGGATATTTCTATTGATGCTCAACTTCCTATCAATATAAAAAGTTACGTCCGAAAGTTTGTGAAAGTATATATTTACTTCTTTACCAAAATGAACTGAATTTGGAATCCTATCCTGTTAATATTATAAATGTGAAAAGTGTGTTTATATGTTTGTTACTTCTTCACGCAAAAACTACTGGACCGTTTGCGATACAACTCGGTATGTACATAGCTAGAGACCTGGTTTAGCACATAGACTACTTTATATCCCGATATCTCCACGGGATCAAGACTAACACGGGTGAAATCGCGAGGTGCAGCTAGCAACTCATATGTACTTTTATCTTATGCGGATAACACCGCTTGCCTCAGCTAGTTTTTAAATAAGTCTAATAAACACATTTAGATCATTGTTTATTTACGCAGCACACTATGGAGCTGCCACAGTAGCGGGAATGAAGAAATCCGACGCTGTAGTCATTCAGTGGCCAGTACGGATAAGTCCGTTTGTCCTGAGCAGCAGAATATAAGAAACTGCCAGCACGATTACAAGCATGATAAGTTGTCACCGGCTTCTGGTAAGTATAAATTACACTATATTGATAGCTATTACCTTCATGTCGCCTTTCGTGCTTACCTAAAGCCAATTAGGCTTATTCCGCTGCTTACGCTTAGCGTACCGCAAATGACTTACATGCCGTAAAGTAAGCTAAAAGCAGCATCATTATTTTTTATCTCAGTTGCTCATAAAGTGGATCTTATTAAACCGCTTTTAGGCTCATAATGCAACGTATTATACACGCGTGCGATAAAAAAATCCAACTAGTGCTAAAATAATACGTTGTCCCGATAAGTCAAATACGTATCTTACTGCTAATGACATATTAGGTAGATGAAACATTCTTATTTTATCTGAGTTATACTGTTTTGATGTATAGAAAAAAGGTACCATCAAAGAGTTTTAAAGCCTTGCTGGCTTAAAACTCTTTGTTGGTACCTTTTTTCTTCTTTTCAAAAGGTTGTCTTTAAAGTCTGATAACGAACGATAATTTTACGAGATAACGTCTTTGAAAATAATTAAAAATTGAGTTTTGTTTTTATTTATGTTTTTCGTTAGGTACATAAATATATTTTTTCCTTACCATTATATTCTCTTTTAACCGCCGACGCAAAAACAAATGAAAAAAACCCTTTTTATTCGCAACTGTGATAAAAAACGTCGTACGATACACGTGTGGATTGATCATTCCATCTCGGCTTTTGCCACGCTCGCGTTCCGCTCGCGCGTCATAAACCGCCTCTATGGAATGATCAACTTTCCACATTTGTATCGCAATGTACTATTTTAGCACGATGAATTACGTTAGGTCTAAAAAAAAAATCACCTCCGGAAAACCTATTAGGTACGAGAATATTCTGCGTTTTAAAAATCACTTGATTTTTATTATATTCAGTCAGTAAGATGCGCTATGTAAGTACTGAAATGATTAGTGCTTGTAATAAAATATTGTCATAATTGTTACGCAACAATTCTAAAGACTCTTAAATATTATGATATAAATACAATAGTTTTCTGTCGAGTTGAGTAGGACCTTCGACCTAGCAATAAAAATTCAAATGAATATATTATCGGGTGAGCGCGATCTTCGCTCCTGAGAAAAGAGGTCCTACATTTTAGCTAGGTATACCCATATTTTCCATTGTAGTAGGTAAACATAAAATTAATGCAAAATGCTTAAATCATAATATTGCGAATTGAGTTTTTGCAAGATTTCGAGTAAGTATTTTAAAAGTAACATTTTTTTTCTCTCAATAAAATTGGATTTTTTTTTCTTTATTATTTAACTAAAATTTTCGCACGAAAACAGTAGATTCCATCGTTGCTCACGCTTTGAAGTCTCACTCCTTAAAGGATTTGTATGTTTTCCCGTAAAATGTACTGCAGGTAGGTGTGAAGTCACTCATTTCAGCATTTCATGTCTTTTAATAAACAATCAAATAATCGTATTTTGCAAAAATAAAATATTTGCAATATATTTTAATGCAGAAAAATATTGTAAAATGATTTGTAGCCTATTTGCAACCATCTCATATTTAATCGTTACAACTGAAAACAACCGAATTGGTAAACGTTCAGTGATTACTCATAAAGGTTATTATTATAGTCATATAGGTTATTTTACTTACTTTACCTTTAATCCGACTGATGGTTAGTTATTCTATCGAATTATACCTACTTATATATCTATTTTTGTCTAAACAGATGCCTTCGGCTAGACATTAAGGTCGTATTTCCCTGAAACGGTCTCAGTCCGTCACACTTGATGGATGCGTGTGTCTCTGCCGTCCCTTAGGGCCTAATGTGTGACAGTAACGTATAATGGGCCATCGCGTTTTATAAACAACTCTTTTTCATGACAAATTGTGTCCACGTATGTTTGGAATTATAAAAAAAGTATTTTATTATTCGAACAAAGTGTTTTGTACGCAACAAAGTAGGTACGTAACAAAGTTTCGTACAGTCATAAAAAGGTCTAAATTATTTCAACTATCTGCCAGTACTCGGCCGTTCCGTAAATACTAATAAGTATAAACATTCGTAAACTTGAGGCCGCAAAGCTCAGAACTTTTTCGAATTACCTACACTAGCAGTCGACGTTGTCTATTCTTAGTTATATTGTAAGAATACTTACACAGAAAAAAGATTTCTCGAAACAAGAAATAATACTAGACGCTAGAGAATTATTTCTTACTTCAAGGAACGTTTTTTCTGTGTACATGCTTACTAGGAGTGGACAGGATTTGTGCCTCCGACAAACGACTATAGACTTTACTAACCAATAAGTACCTACGCACAAACATTTAGATAAAGCTTTATTATTTTCAGCATATTCAGCTTTTAAGACAATTGAAATACGCGATCTGAATAGCTTTTCGGCAATTTCGATATTCACACATTCTAATATGTACTTACTTACGTACTTTTATACGCCCTTACGTTTTATTTGAACTACCAGACGTTCATTTTCTCCAAGAAATTCCTTCAATTTATTCAAATTGCTAAATTATCGAACCCTTTGTCGTCAATATATTTTACCTGCGCACCCTAAGTCATCTGAATTATTACTTCCAAGTGGAGGGCAGGAAAATTACCAACCTTTTTCAGAACGGATTATAATTTGTTTAAATATAAAGGGCTATTGTCATAAACAAAAATAAAATCGCCTTAGGGCCACTTTTGGATACAACAGAAAATTTCTGGAATATGATGCTACGCTAAACACGTCGTGTACATTCGGCAACAAACAGGAGACACCGTAGAGTTCTAAAATAACTATTATTAGACTCAACTTGAGTTGACAACATTCTTTAAACTCGTAAACAATATCTAAAATAACTTATTAATCATCATCATCCGAGCGATGGTCCCGGTTGCACCCCTCTCTGGCGCCCGGGGTCCGCTTTCCTACTTTTACGCCTATACTTCGCACGATCTTAGACATCCTGGTTTGTAGGGCACGCATATATCACCCTTTACGATATCAAGGCAGCACTTCTTGGGTCTACCCAGCCTTCCTCGACCTGGTGGAGGCACCATAGCAAGACATTTGTTGCCCACGTAACTAGCCAGTTTTCACAAGACATGACCGTACCAGCGTAGGCCACATTCTTGCAATTTATCTGCAATGTCTCGGACATGAACGACGCCCTGAACTAAAATAACTTACTAATAACTAAAAGAAAAGTAATTCAAAAACTCTACGAAGAGCCAATGCTTTTGTACGGTCGGCTCCAAAACAGCTGTTATAAGAATGTTTTCAACACAAGCAAGATTCTAGGCACATAATTTAGTTGAAGTTTAAAGTCTTCTAACTCATGAATTTATCAAACAAGACATTATCAAGGTACAGCCTTGATAATGTAGATTATTTTGCGCTTGGATTCAATTTCTTTACATCTACATTAAAGCATGTGTGATATAATTCCCGCAGATGTATACGAAATAAGTCCATACGCGACGTTCGCGGTGGGCGGTGAAGCTGCGGCGGCTGCTACTTTAGACCACACGCTGCAGTTTAGGACCTTCGGACACCGGGACAATGACGCGCCGCCGCATCGTCCCTGTAGGAAACATCCTCAGAGGCATCGGGAACGAACTGACGGTAAGATCGGAACTGTCTTTTATAGTACGCAAGAAGGGCTCCGTGGTTTCACCCGCGTAAGTCCCGATCGGATCGGAAAACGGAGTTTCAACGCAATAGTTTCAATAGTTTTTGCGTGAAGGAGGAACAAACACACACACACTCTTACACATAAACTTTCTCATTTATAATATTTATCACTATCACTACATAGTATAAAACAAAGTCGTTTTCTATGTCCCTATGTCCCTATATCCCTATGTATGCTTAAATCTTTAAAACTACGCAACGGATTTTGATGCGGTTTTTTTAATAGATACAGTGATTGAAGAGGAAGGTTTATATGTATAATACATGCATAATATAGCCATGCGAAGCCGTGGCGGGTCGCTAGTAATATTATAAATGAGAAAGTTATACCTATACACTCGTAAACTGACCCCCAAGTGAGCGGGGGGTCTTCTTATTTGGGGGTCTTCGAGGGACATGAGTGAAGTTACGAAAATAGTATTGGAACGATAACTCTCCCGAACCGTCCTCCTTATGTGGCAGAACACTGTAATTTCTCCAGGTTAGCTTACATGTTGTTGATTTACTTATGGTCTAATACGACCATTGTCGTCATGTGGTACACTTGTGGTCGTTTCTCACTATACAATATTTTTCAACAGTAGAAAAGCATCATTCAGACTGCGAGCTGCAGCAGTTGAGTCGTTACGAGAAGGTGCGCCCGCGACACTGCGCCGGCACATCCTACTGCGTTCCACTGTCACATCATGGTTTGTATAATTGGTATTAGATAACTTTATTTAAACAACACAGGAAGGGACCATATAACTTGATATACACAAATTAAAATCTCTTTCCTTAGTGTATATCGTGTTATATGTACATAGAAAAATCTCTTTACTTAGCGTATATCGTGTTATATGTACAGTCGGCTGCATAATTGTAGCCTTCGATAGAGTTCGAAAATTACTATTATTGGAATGTTTTCATTCTAATAATTTTTGTTTGATAAATTGATGAGTTGAGTGTCTAGAATCTTGCTTGTGTTGAAAACATTCTAATAACAGCCGTTTTGGAGTTTTGATGGGTCTGCAACTATGCAGCCGACCGTAGATAGTAAAATCTCTTTACTTTGTGTAGATAGAAATTAGGCGATAAAGCATTGAGCAAAATAGCCCATTTGTGCAACTTGCACAAATTGGCTTTGCAGGTCAAAGCTAAATAATACGAAAGGTTTTACGTAAAGGTTTTATCCGCTTACGTACCCATGGAAATAAGAGTATTAAAAGTCCCATCCCATGGAAATAAGAGTATTAAAAGTCCCATCCCATGGAAATAAGAGTATTAAAAGTCCCATCCCATGGAAATAAGAGTATTAAAAGTCCCACCACATGGAAATAAGAATATTAAAAGTCCCATCCCATGGAAATAAGAGTATTAGAAGTACCATCCCATAGAAATAAGAGTATTAAAAGTCCCATCCCATGGAAATAAGAGTATTAAAAGTCCCACCACATGGAAATAAGAATATTAAAAGTCCCATCCCATGGAAATAAGAGTATTAGAAGTCCCATCCCATAGAAATAAGAGTATTAAAAGTTCCATCCCATGGAAGTAAGAGTATTAAAAGTCCCATACCATGGAAATAAGAGTATTAAAAGTCCCATCCCATGGAAGTAAGAGTATTAAAAGTCCCATACCATGGAAATAAGAGTATTAAAAGTTCCATCCCATGGAAGTAAGAGTATTAAAAGTCCCATACCATGGAAGTAAGAGTATTAAAAGTCCCATACCATGGAAGTAAGAGTATTAAAAGTCCCATACCATGGAAGTAAGAGTATTAAAAGTCCCATACCATGGAAATAAGAGTATTAAAAGTCCCATCCCATGGAAGTAAGAGTATTAAAAGTCCCATACCATGGAAATAAGAGTATTAAAAGTTCCATCCCATGGAAGTAAGAGTATTAAAAGTCCCATACCATGGAAGTAAGAGTATTAAAAGTCCCATACCATGGAAGTAAGAGTATTAAAAGTCCCATACCATGGAAGTAAGAGTATTAAAAGTCCCATACCATGGAAATAAGAGTATTAAAAGTTCCATCCCATGGAAGTAAGAGTATTAAAAGTCCCATACCATGGAAGTAAGAGTATTAAAAGTTCCATCCCATGGAAGTAAGAGTATTAAAAGTCCCATACCATGGAAGTAAGAGTATTAAAAGTCCCATACCATGGAAATAAGAGTATTAAAAGTCCCATCCCATGGAAGTAAGAGTATTAAAAGTCCCATACCATGGAAATAAGAGTATTAAAAGTCCCATCCCATGGAAGTAAGAGTATTAAAAGTCCCATACCATGGAAATAAGAGTATTAAAAGTCCCATCCCATGGAAGTAAGAGTATTAAAAGTCCCATACCATGGAAATAAGAGTATTAAAAGTCCCATCCCATGGAAGTAAGAGTATTAAAAGTCCCATCCCATGGAAATAAGAGTTTAAAAAGTCGTCAGTTATCTACATAAAAAGTTTCATCTTAATCGGTTTAGTAGTTTTACCGTGAATAGGTTACAAAACTTACATACTTTTTTCCTTTATAATATGAGTAAAGTTAAGTATATTTCAGACATTAATAATATTTTAGAATAACTGTGTATTAGTAATTCTTAGCATTTAAGAAGATAGGGTATCGACGCTCTCTCCATACAAACGTGGTCGAATGTAGGATACAGGTAGGATAATGGATAATGGCACTAGAGCAATTATTTTTGTTGCATAAAACTTGATATGATAACTATAACTATGATAATTATGGCATGGCGTTTATAGGTTTTATGCTGTAAAAATATTTGCTCTAGTGTCATTATCCAGAGAGGAAACAGTCGACTACGTTTGTATGGAGAGAGCGCCGGTACCCTTTCCCCTTAACATAGATCCTTCGTAGCATTTCGTAGACGGCCTTGTAGCTATTCGTAGAACCTTAGCTAACGTCAATTGATGCCATGTTACGTGGTCAGGTGGGGGCGCAGGCAGTGGGGGTGGTTTCTCGGAGGTGTACGCGGGCGACTCGAGCGCCGAGTCCGGCCCCGGCTCGCTGTCGCCGCGCACGCATCACGAACACAGCTAGCGAACAATCGGTATAAATAGGGTTAACTAGAACAAGTGAATTAATGCATATTGCGGCTTTATTCGATTGCAATCACACATGATAGTGTACCGATGTCAGTGGATAAAGGGCGAAAGCTTCCCAGTTGGGAGACGCGCTTAGGTGTCAGAGCAATTAATTCAATTTCAAAATTCATTATTATCATAAACTAGCGACCCGCTCCGGCTTCGCACGGCTATGTTATGCATGTATTATACATATAAACCTTCCTCTTATATTACTCTATCTATTAAAAAAAACCGCATCAAAATCCGTTGCGTAGTTTTAAAGATTTAATCATACAAAAGGATATAGGGACAGAGAAAGCGACTTTGTTTTATACTATGTAGTGATAGTACACTTTCGCAGGCTTAAGGTACATATATAAAAGCTTACATTGCAGAAAGTTATTAAACACACAAAACTACATGAATTATAGATTATTAAATAATGATAGATGTTCAGGTAATTAATTGACTACGGGATTTTTTATACTTCGTTTATGTTATGAAAGAGGCGAAGACATCAGAGTCTATGCGTATACCTATGTGTGAGGGCAATCGAATCGAGCCGTAATACGTAGTTTCCTCTGTGTTCAGAAGGAAATTTACTCATTTACTAAAACCCTTGAACAATAAAATATTGTTGGTAAAATTGTTTATTTGTAAGTAATTTTAAGTAATATCATAAACTTTATTGAAATAAATAAATAAATATTTCAGATAAATATTTGGGCTTAGCCCTTTAATACTTATTTGGCAAACATTATGCTAAATGAAATATATGTGTAAGTAGCTAACCACCTATGTTGTATAATAATTGAATTACTCAATACCGAAATAATAATTTGCCAAATAAAAATATACCCATACAAAGTCACCTTGAAGACTTGCGGGTGCTTATGTAAATTCACAGGTGCTTAAAAGATACCCAAAATAATAAATTTATTGGAGTCGCTTTTAAGGACCTGGGTGCATATTTTCTTGTAAACTGTCGCCTCTAAAATATACTTTACTTGCAGAAGGCAATTTCTCGTAAATAACATTGTTCAAATTACATTGCAATATCATTCCGATTGCATTTCCATTACAAAAAATACCATCAAAGTAGCTCAAATACTTTCAAAGCCAGCTTGGTATTATCAAGAATATTTTGATGTGATAACGTCTCATAAATTGATGGAACACCTGCATTCACAAAAAAGTGTCACGGTAATATTGTGTGGCGTCAGGCGTCATGGTAATATGACCAGAAGCGTCATGGTAAATTAGGAAATAGAGTATTTAATAATAATATCGCTCATCTGGGCTTGTGTGACGAGTGACAATTAGAAGACTTATACAATTTGTTTCAGCGAAGGGGTATTAATACGAAAGGGGGTTGTTCTAGACGTCTAGGCGAACAACTTTTGGAAATTCGAACTTTTTTTTCGATAATTTTGAGGGAATTTTTACTTGAAAATAAAGGAAAAAAAGAAATAGAAAAAAAAGGAAAAATAAATATAAAGGAATAACAAAAAATCTCCATTTTTCATCGTTTTCTTATGATGTTATTACGTAAAATTATCGTCCGTAAACCGACTTTACAGACAACCATTTGTTTTTTTGTAATCGAAATGCAATCTGAATGATATTGCAATGTAATTTGATCAATTTTATTTACGAGAATTGGCCTTCAGAACAGAAATAACTGTATCGATTAGTTGATAGATATTGACAGTCACCTTTATTAACGATTCGACTTGTGAACTATGGCCGTCAAGACGTAATTTACTATTAAACTTGTTTACGAAACTTCTTCAGAACAAAATAAAATAGCTGTCCAACTTGCCAAAATGGGGGCAAACATCACAGGTAGGTGCGTAAGCTGTTACTCGTAAAAATACTAATCAGAGTTGTTGAGGATTCCAAATTTTTGTTTTCTACGAATAAAGACTTTACTGACTTGCTACAAAAGTTTTCGGTCAATCTAGATTTGCGTTAAGGCAGAGATAACAAATATTTTGACCAAGCTGATAGCTAACAGAACGTTCAATTTGAAGGCAGATATTATGGTCACTTGTGTTTTTTCTGTTGTGCCTAGTAGTGGGGGCACAAATCTAATGGCACAGTACATAGGTATTAATAAGTACATTTGTGTTATATCTGTCAGCATTAAAAAAAATATCGGGAATTCCCGCTGCATCGGGTTAGCTTTTTTTCCACGGTTCTATTTTTTTGACGACAATTCTTATTACATTTCTGTAAAATACCGTAAAATGAAACAACAAAAAAGAAATTCTCAGAGTTACGCATTTATCGCCGTACTTTTTCTTTGACACGTGACGTTTTCTTACAAGTTCATATTAGGGCCCAGTGCCGAATCCTTAATATTGATATACTAGCGACCCGCTCCGGCTTCGCACGGCTATATTATGCATGTATTATACATATAAACCTTCCTCTTGAATCACTCTATCTATTTAAAAAAAACCGCATCAAAATCCGTTGCGTAGTTTTAAAGATCTAAGCGTACAAAGGGATATAGGGACAGAGAAAGCGACTTTGTTTTATACGATGTAGTGATATATAATTTGGGGGACATTTCACACAACGCCATCTAACCCCAAGCTAAGTAATAGGTCATGGTCACCAGACAATGGACAGAATACGTATAAAATGTTTTGTAAATTATACTTAGAGAAAAATTTAAAGAGATAAATATATCTCTATTCACAATTTATTTACGAAAACTTGCTCTACGTTCACAAAAATCCTGATATTTTTCGCAAAAATAGCGATATTCATAATTTCAACTTATGAAATAGGGATGAGCTGACCTTGCCCGGTAGTAGGCTCCGGAAAATAAGCAGCCGCCCAATTGCCGTATTCTTATGCAGCGCGTCTTGACTGCGTTTGCGTCATAACCATAGATTTCGTATTGCTAAGACGCACTCGTCACGCACACGTTACGCAAACCTAAACCACATGAGTAACTGCGTGACGAGTGCGTCTTAGCAATACGAAATCTATGGTTATGACGCAAACGCAGTCAAGATGCGCTGCATAAGAATACGGCAATTGGGCGGCGCAGGTCGTTTAATAGTACATGTGTGCTCTATTATAATAAATTACCTAAAGATGTATATGACATGTCCATTAACAAATTCAAAACTTTTATAAAGCATAAATTGTGCGGTAAGGCATACTATGATACCTCTTCGTACCTTAATGATAAGAATCCATGGATGTGACTTTAATTGCTCCATTTCAAATAATACCTTCAAATATTTGTAATATTGACCTTTGTGAGCGTGATCACATAAAAAAAAACCCCCCATGAGTTTCTTGTGCCTTCTTCTCATTGGTGGGCGCGTTCCGAAGGCACACATCCTAACTTAGTTTTTAAGACGATTTCAAGTGATCAATGTATATATACATAAGCATTGAAAGAAATAAAGAAATTTGACTTTGACTTCAAAAATGTTATTTTTAAAGTGTTAAACTTAGGGAAATTAAGAAAATTAAAACATTCTTAAAATTTCAGACCAGAAACAATCACTGTGTAAACAAACCATTGCAATTACCACCCCTTACCTAATAGCGCTCCACGGCCATCAGTCCAGTGTAATCTGCTGCGAACTAAAGTTACGGCTGTCGTGACTTGTGGCTTTGTTTACTTTACAAACGAGCTATTAGTACCTACAAACTAGCTAATCATGAGAATTGAATGTGAAAACACAACAAGATTAAAACCCTGTGTTTCACCATAGACGAATATACCATTTTTAGGGTTTCGTACCCCAAAAGGTAAAAAAGAACCATTATAAGATCATTTTCTTGCCGTCTGTCGGTCTGTCCGTGTGTCACCACCGATTTTCTCGGGAACGGGTTTATTTAGCAAGTTGAAATTCATACCAGATACTGAGGTCTATACTCCTTATTACCTAATAAGGAGTATAGGATTTTTATGCACCTGCATAAAAATCAAGGTCCTGACTCAACACGATAAAAAGATAGACTAGCCTGCCTAGCATGAAGATCAAAACACGATACGATAAAGCGATATAACTATATCAACTCTCAAAATATGATAGATAAAGCCGCCATGTTGAATTTTCATTATAAATTGCGATAAAAAATTATGATAAAAATTCAACATGGCGGCTATAACTATCATTTACAAACTATCATTTTGAGAGTTGATGTAGTTATATCGCTTTATCGTTTCGTGTTTTGGTATTCATGCTAGGCATACAGCGCTGCAGATCTCCGTGCGTATCTGCAGCACATGATTCGGGCAACACACGACTTCTCAGATACTTATTATTTATTATCTGTTTTTTGGATTTACTTTTCTCTGTAACTATCTCTTATTGGTTTTTATTGGGGTGTATACTATGTCGTGTGTTTGTTTGAATAAATTATATGCTATTCAAATTATATTTATTTAAACATGATAAATATCCTGTTTTAAATAATTTTAATAGTGAAAATAACCATGGTAGTTAGTTTATAATGAAAATACGTTGTTTCAAATATTCCTTTTTTCTACAAGATTAAATATCTTCGGACCTATATTAACCTACCTACATGTTGTATAATATTTGCAAAGGTAAATAACACCGTTTTCATATTCCATGTACCTAATATCTATATCCATAAAACTAAGTACACGTATAAACAATAGTCAAACGAATTAGTGTAGCGCAATAATTATCTAATTAATTTAGCCTTACAATAGTATCTAAACAAATAAAAGCAACAGAACTCCACGACCTAATCTTGTCATCTCCATTCTTTCGTCATTCAACCAGGCAGACTGGTGTGCGGCACCGATTCATGGTGGACATACCACACGTTCGCACTAAGCGCTTTGCTTCGTCATTCCTTATTCGTACTGCAAGGGAATGGAATCGGTTGCCTGCGTCTGTCTTTCCTGACGTGTACAATTTGGGGGTCTTCAAGTCGCGAGTGAATAGGTATCTTCTAGGAAGGCGTGTTACATCTTAGGCCGCATCGTCACCTACCATCAGGCAGGTGTGATAGTGGTCAAACGCTGACCTATCATATATAAAAAATAAAAATAACTTGAGGGTCAAAATGATTTTCAATGTCTACAATTTTACAGTATTATTAGTGTATAAAGGTAATGTTTAACTGCTGAGTAGGCCTTTGGTAATAGATGGTAAGAAAGAGGT
This sequence comes from Idaea aversata, assembly GCA_907269075.1. Taxonomy (NCBI): domain Eukaryota; kingdom Metazoa; phylum Arthropoda; class Insecta; order Lepidoptera; family Geometridae; genus Idaea; species Idaea aversata. Next base: position 8,644,190 of record OU026100.1, read on the forward strand.
GTATTGACATCATGTCATTTTTAATAGGCACATAACTTCATACAGACGTAAATCGGACATCAAAAGATACTCAAAAAGCCTACTCAATTAAGCGTTACCACTATGTTAATTTGTTTATTAATAAAGCTATGTATAGACTTTGATTAATTTGTTTGTTAATAAAACTTTAATGTATATGTTACAGTTAAAGCCCGAAGTACTGCTAAACATGAGTATAGCCATTTGCTTATACGGCTAAACCAGGGTACATCTAGTTTTAACCGAATGCGATCCAGTTTTCAAGGTTGTAGGTTTGAATCCCAGCCGTATACTAATGAATTTTTCTTAGGAAAAAATTATGTGCGCTAATTTATATTGCTCTTACGGTGAAGGTTAACATCGTGATGATACCCGTGGCTTAGTTGGCTCCAGATGAATTGACAAGTTCTTTCCTCGTGACACGGTCGATTAAGCTGAGAGGGTAGTAGGTGCTGGGCAAGCCTAATTCATCTTCACGCAAAAAGGACACAACTGGCACAATCAGGCAGGTGTGATAGTGGTCAAACGCTGACCTATCATATGTAAAAAAAACTAAAAAGGTCTACAAAAAACAATAAAAGGCAATCATCTCCTTTAGACGCTAGACTCTAAACCATTAATTTCTTGGTTTTAGTAAAAAATCTTGAAATGATTTTCTGAATTCTGAATGAATTCTTAATTTAAAAACAATTTTCTTAAATTAAGAATACTGCGGATTATTTTCAAGAACATTTAGGTATTAAAAACTCGAAATTATTCTCTAACGTCTAAAGGGGGAGAATTATTTCTTACTTCAAGAAACCTATTAATCTGGGAAACTATTATCTTTGGTTACAACTTGGTGTAATTGGTTAAACCTAAGTTTAACTGTACTTCGAGCTTAAACATTAACATATCTAAGTAATTTTGTGTAATTTATGTAGTCCTTTACTATTGTTACTTAACTTTTCAGGTCAAGGACAGAAGTAACTTGTAAAAGTTAATTGTATATTAGCTTATTTTACATACTTAGTTAGATTGTATTTTACTAACACTGCCAATATGTAAACGAAAAATATGTTTTCATAATTTAAATTTAAACTAAGATTTGTTAGCTGTATTATACTTACATAACTTTTTCCAATATTACAAAACACTAGCAGTGGTCTGCGGTTTCACCTGCTTAAGTCTCGATCCTGTCGGGATATCGGGATATAAAGTACCTCATGTTACTTGCAAGGATTTAATGTCTCCTCATACTATGTTTAATTAAAATCGGCCGTATAGTTTCGGAGCCTACAACGGAAAAAGATTTCTTGAAATGAGAAATGATATTAGAGAGACGCGAGGGAATAATTTCTTGGTTTTAGTAAATAATCTTAAAATGATAAAGACGGCTACAGACCTTCAGTTTTAACTGTACAGTTTCAACTGTACAGTCGGGCTATTCAGTTAAACCGTACATGTGTAGGCAAAACTAAGAACTGTGCGGTTTAACTGAAAAACTAATCGAAAGCAGTATTCTTAATTTTTAAGCAATGTTTTTATATTAAGAATACTTGTTATTATTTTCAAGAACATTGCCTAAACAACAAATTTCTCTCTTCAAGAAATCTTTTATCCGTGTATTCGTTACAAACAAAAAAAATCTTTCTTCTTTATAATATTAGTGTAGATTTGTTCATAGTCTTAGATAGGTTGATTTCAATAACTTATTGTAAATATTTGATTCTAGTCAGACTGATATTTAATATCTACATTACTCGTGAGCTTATATATTATGTAAATACATTTTGTAGATAATTGTACGAACTCTAGTCAATTTTTATTGATGTTTTAATGACAATATGATTGTATGTAAATAAATTAATCGATGTGAAAATAATACGAGTAAAATATCTACCAATCGGCATTTATGTTTCATTTCGTAATTCCTAATTGGTTTAATTTGTGTGTCTTCGATACATACAATAATAATAAAAAAGTAAAGAGACTTTTAAAAGTAGATACCTAATCGTACGTACCTATACTTACCTACGTAGGTAGAAAAAATACTTCGATAACTTTGATTTTCTTAGGACTTAGCATTTGTTCGCACTTCGTCGGAATCGCAAAAGAACGGATTCTAATTTCGCCGGTATTGTTTTTTGCTTGACTCTCATCCAAGGAAAACAAAAATAATAGTCGATCCAAATAGAAACAAACTTTGGTATAAAAGTAAAAATATTCTTATAGTAGAACAATTCTACCGTAGAGTGTAAATAGATTTATGAAAGTTCATTCTATTTGTATGGGTGCCTATAGATATAATCTTTTTATATACCCACCTTTTTCCAAGATTTTTTTTTCTATTCGTGTGACTTTAAAACAAATTGTTTCAAAAGCATACCTTCTGAAATGTTCCGTCGAAAAACGCGACATTGTGACATTGCATCGGCGCGGCGTTCAGACCGAACAGATTCCAATATCGAGCATTCCTAGAACGCAGTTCGGGAACGGAATTCCAATATTATCTAGCTGAAAATCTAGGGGATAACAAACGGCAGTCAGATTTATCTATTTACACCTAGACCTTTTTAGGGTTTTGCGTCGCGTCCGTATGATTTAGCACTTGTCGCTATGGTTACCTTATCGAATAACATGATGCGTTCCCGGAACGGGTCGCGTCATGTTTCGAGAACGGGACACTTTTTTGTGAATGCAGGTATTCCAACAATTTATTAGATGTTATCACAACAAAAACCTCATAAACTAAACCAGAACTATCTTAACACTTTCATTCATATAATAAACTAACAATTTAGGGGTATATTACATTCGTCACGCAATTTCCTACTGACCCTTTGCTGACTGGCTGTTTTTAAGGTCAGGTTCAGAATAAATAACGCTTCATCACGCTATGTCATTTAGAAGGAATTCAGTAGCCACGCGAAAAAATACACCATTATTTTTAAAAACAATTTGTACTTAATGGGTAACTCTGTAGGTATTCCTATAATGGTATTTTTGTAGGTGTTTTCTGACACTAAGGGTGCGTTTCCATTGACGCGTAGCTGTGTGGAGTGGAGAGGAGCGGACCATGAATTAGCCAATGACAGTGGTCGAAATCTCCATACTCCGCATTAGGGCGTGTTCAGATGACACGCTTCGACCACGCGCCCGCCACGCGCATCACACGCGTTGAACACGCGTTGAACACGCGTTGAAATTTGTTCTATATATAATTTGAGTCTTATGACATATCAATAGATCTCAAATTGAATTTATTCAAGTCCACCCGCTCACGCCACGCGCCCGCTTGCAGAAATGCAATTTAAGATCTACTGATGTGTCATAAGACTCAAATTATATATAGAACAATTTCAAAGCGTGTTCAACGCGTGGTCAACGCGTGTGATGCGCGTGGCCGAGGCGTGTCATCTGAACACGCCCTTAGTGAGAACTGTGACTGGCCAGTTGACGGTCTGCTCCTTTCCACTCTGTCTAGCTCTGCGTCTCAGTGGAACCACCATTTCACCACCACCGTGATCACCATTTGGGAATTTTAGTAAATGTAAACCTTAGACCAACTTTTGCTCTATTATATGGACTATCCAACACAAAAAGAATTATTCAAATCGAACCAGTAGTTCCTGAGATTAGCGCGTTCAAACAAACAAACTCTTCAGCTTTATAATATTAGTATAGATAGTATAGATTATAGGAATAAGAGATAAGGATCACTTATCCTCTTTGCAGATAATAATGAGAGTTATAACTAGATAATAGTGAAGAGCGCATCCGCCGCGCTGCCGCCGCGCCATATTTTTTTAGCTTTATTTTCCGATAAAATATTTCATAATCCGTTGATCCAGTGGTCAGCTAAAAGGGGGTTGGGAGGTTTAAGCTCGAATCTTTCGTGCACCGAGTCCATTTAACTGACCCCCCCTTCACCCTACGGGGGGTAGCCACGTTTGTACAGGAAAAACGGGAAAGCGTTCTCAAACAAAAATACGAATTGAGCGTTCAGCGCAAATCGAAAATTAATTACAGCCTTTGAAAGGTTTTCCTATATTTGCATGTAGGTGCTGCTCTGTACCCGTTTTCGATGCTTTATACTGGTCTAAAATTTATAATCGCTATATTACGAATCAATTTCGAGGCGACTCTTTGTCTGCTTCTCAAAATCGATAGGTCACTACTAGTCACTACAGTCAGTGGCGCAATATTATAGGGTGGCGAAGGTTGTAAAATGCCCGACCGAGAAGGCATGATTTCAACTTAGATACTTATACATTTATTGTTAATTTTACTCATAATATTTATATACTTTGCCCGCATAGGTATTGAATTTGCTTATTTATTAAGAAATTACGAAAATGTGTTTTAACAACCAAACTGTTTGGCATTTTTTGTTATTTGGGCGGCTGCAACCGTTTGAAAAAAACATCAAAGTGAAATTAACCGACAGGTATAGCCGAGTTTCATACTACACATACACGTTAGGGTTTACATGCACAGTTTTACCATAAACTCTTAACTCAGTAAGCCAACACTTTGTACTAAATCGTTAGTACCGGCAAATGAAACCGCGGCTCCTTTTTGAGGATTATTTTTCCTAAGTTCTAAAAATTAAGGTCTTTTTTATCATGAAAATTCTAGATTTTTCTATATTTATTTATTCAAAATAATACACAATACGTGGACGGGACGGGTCCTTCATGAGACTCGTGATTCATTTGATCCAGAACGAATTTACATACATATATTATTAACGAACTAAACATTTGCATTAAAAAGGGTTCGTATTGTAAACCTTTGTGTAGAAGTTTTAACATAATTAAAATTAAAACCACTATAATAACTAAATGAAATTAAAAATGATTTTCCAAAAAAACTTCCAATTTATCAAATAATAATAAAATATAGCAGTAATTAAATAAAGATACGTACTAAAGGTAAGTAAAAAATATTATAATAAGGTTAAAGTTGAAGTCAATAATAAAATAAAAATTTGAACTTTCTATAAATCAATTTTCCTTTTCTTTAATAATAATGAACGGTTCAGTTACTTCGTTTCAATGGAAAAACGGATTAATTTTAACAGATCTCAAACTCGACACTAATTGAAAAGCTCTCATAATTTTACGGTCTCTAGTTTACTCAATTTATATTATTGCAACCCCAATTTTGATTTAATTGAATTCAAAATTAACCCCTCAGTTTAGGTTCCTACTTAAGTATAATAAAGTTGTATTAATTTGGAATAAATTAGTTGATTTCCTACTTTATGTGTACCAAATATACTTAATTGTGTTAAATGTGTAGCTATACTTAATTTGCTGTTTTAATTAAAGTGTCGGTATTGTCTATACAGGCGGTGGTCAAATGAATAAACGTAATGTGCAATGCGAGAAAGTATACGAGTGCAAGAAATGTCAGAAAGTTAGTTACAATAGTATTAAAAATAGAAGTCCCAGACTAGTCAGTACCTAAGTATGTAGATACTATTATTTACAATTGTAGTTTATCGTGCGTAAGTGGTTAAATCGGCAGTGAAGACAAAATAAGCCAGTTAAGCCATAAAATATATTTATTTCCATAAATATCTAAAACAAGGAACAACATCGTCATCAATCTACATGTCCAATGTATCTACAACAGTATTTAAAGCTCGCGTGTAAGCAACATGTGCATCTACTGTTATAGCTGCGCGCTGCGTAGCGTTCTGTCGGTAGTGGCAGCAACACGACTACCTGCAGTAACCCTCGCCCTGGAGGAACAGCCGAAATGCCTCCGCAATCTTACCCGGCTGCTCCTCCAGCACCATGCCGCAGTCAGATATATTCATCCAGGAGGTCTTGGATGGCTCCAAGCGGCCATTGAACGTTACTGTATCTTCAACGTGAGGTGAAAGAGCGCCAGTTATGTTCAACACGGGTACTTTGATTGAATTAGTTTCCCGCGTGATACCCAAATCATTGCGCCGCAAATACGAATCGATAAACATCGATAGATTGACGGAATTAACGTGAGAGAAGCATTCCTTGTATACGTGAGCTAAATCGTGGTTACGATCTTCGGTGCTACGGCCGAAGTGATGCCACATCAAGTAGTCCAACGCTCCTTGAGTCATGCCGCTGGAACGGAGCTGTCTTGTATTTATCTTCTGGTAAAGCCATTCAGTCCAACCGGCTTGAGTGGATGTACAATTAATCAATGCCAAAGCGTCCACTTTTTGTGGGTTAACAATCGCGTAACGAGCCATGATATTAGCACCAGCTCCCACGCCAAAACCTATGAATGATTTTATCCCAAAATGTCCGAGTACAAAATCAATCTGAGAGGCTAGACCGTCCATACTGGGATAGGTGTAATCTTCTGGCAGAGTAGTGGCGCCCTCTTCCTGACCAGGAGCATTAAGATGGTAAATGCAGAATTTATCTAAAATAGCCCTCATGTCGACAAAATTAAAGAACGTCTGGAAATTGGCGGCATAATTAAGACCAAGGTCATGGTAGGTAAGGATGGCGCGCTTGTTTCGGTCCCCTCGTACGGCAACCAGGATGTCGCCGCGGGAAGTCCTCACCCTCTCCTCCACGCATGCGCCATCGCTTTGTAATCTTCTATCGGATGGAAAATGGAGCTGGACACTTTTCAGATCATCCTCCAAATTGTCTGAAGACATCATGTTTAGTAGGGCTATGTTTTCTTGAACAGTAGTTGGCATTTTTTTCAAAATTCCTCCAAATGGTGTTCTCATCAATGCAAAATATATCTTCGAAGTATTGAATAATTAGTGGTTACTCGTTAATAATAAGTTACACACAGCCGATTGCACTGTTGTTTTCGTTTTGTTTATGTTAATTAACGTAGTCTATCTATACAACACCGCTGGTGATGCTACACTTATTATTATCATAATAGGTCCCGTTACACAATAGGTGTCATAAACGTTATGTATTTATTGTAATGTTATTTGTCACTATATCACTGGTACCTTGGTATATGAACTTATTGTAGGCAGTTTTAGCGGCAGACTAGTTCTATTAATGGAATTATTGCAGGAAATAGTCAATAATTTCTCAGCCGGGCAAACGTGAAACCATCTAAGTGGCCAAGTCGGTACTGTTCGGGCGTTTCCGTGGCCGCTCGTGACGGCCGGCGCTCGTCCCCGCCTTTATTCCAACCTCTCTTGTACGAACTTCACTTGGAACTTTAAAGTAGCGCATGCGTGAAGCTTTGCTTCGATTTTTGTTTCTATTAGTTCTACATACGATACTTAACAATTTTATTAGCGAATAATGGCGACCTTGAATGAAGAATTATAATCATAAAGTAGCCAAATCTGTGTAGGAACACCCAAGGTAAAGGGTTTGATACTCTTGCTAATCGAACTTACCTACCTATGACAAAATCGATTGTTTAGGATCTCAAAAAAAAGTTTTTATCGAGGTTGTTTACACCGTTTATAACTCGAGAACGGCTGGAACGATTGCGATGAAACACGGTATATAGATAGCTTAAGATCTGAATTAACATATGGGCACTTTTTTTTCCCAATATGCCCACGGGATCAGGACTTACGCGGGGAAAAGCGCGATGCTCAGCTATAGGTACTAATAAAATGTAAACGTTTGTGTGTTGGGAGTGTATGTTACTATTTCACTCAAAACCTACTGAACTGATTGCAATGAAACTAGGTATGAGGATAGATAGAGACTTAGATTAACATACATTCTACTCATCTAGTCATTATACTACATCAAAACTTAATTTTACGAAACAAAATCAGGGTTAATGATTTCCATTATTAGGTAACGTTAGGTATATAGCCTTTTACAGTTAAAGTTATATAAAAATGTAATATCTATCGTGTTTATTGTTTTTGTCATGTAAATCTCGATATTTCGATGTTGTCATAAACATCACTTTCAACGAGACTGGAGTTTGTGATCTCTCAATATTCTTTCCAGTCTCTTTAAAAGTTATGTTACTAACCACATCAAAATATCGAGCTCCACAAACTAAAAAAAACCAGCCAAGTGCGACTCGATTTCGCGCAGAAGAGTTCCGTACTATTATAAACCTTTTTTTAGTATTTGTTGTTAAAGCGGCCGGCAACAGAAATACATCAGCTGTCAAAATTTCAACTGTCTAGCTTATCGCGGTTCATGAGATACAGCCTGGTGACAGACAGGCGGAGTCTTAGTAAAAGGGTCCCGTTTTCACCTTTTGGGCCGTACCCAAAAGGTGAAAACGGGACCCTAACAAAAAAATTGGTAAATATCGCGTTTTTAAATAAATTTCATAGTGAAAACCACCATGGTAGTTAAAGCTCGGTCACCCAGGTTCTATATTCTTATACTACTTTGTACAGACATTAAAATATTACTCAAAGAATTCCATCACAAAAAACTGTTTCCCAGCGAGCGGTGAATTCCCAGATAGCTGAGTAAACTTTTAACGATACATTAACATGAGGGTACTCAAATTCAAGACCCTTACTTGTGCAAATAATCCCTAATGAGACCTTTTATATCGAGGTTTTCCTTTTGAAATTCAAGATGTCTTACCTTTTCTTTTATTGATATAAATTTCAATTTTCTTTTAACCTTTTGTATTTAAAAACCTCACGAGTGAGTACGAGTTGTAGGTATAAGATTTAGGACTACCCACAGAGTACATCTTCTATTTAATATTATAAAGAGAAAAGATTTTTTGTTTTTGGTTTTTATGTTTGTAACGAAAAGGCTCCGAAACTAGGTACTGGATTGATTTTGATGAAACTTGGTATGAGCAGGTTACATTGATTTATTGGGAATTTTTTATCCTGATATTCCAACGTAATCGGGAGTTACGCGGGTGAAATCTATACTTAATATTATAAAGCTGAAGAGTTTGTTTGTTTGTTTGTTTGAACGCGCTAATCTCAGGAACTGCTGGTTCGAATTGAAAAATTCTTTTTGTGTTGGATAGTCCATTTATCGAGGAAGGTTATAGGCTACTTTTTATCCCGATATTCCCACGGAATCGGGAGTTACGCGGGTGAAACCGCGTAGCGCAGCTAGTTATAAATATAAATATTACAGGACATTCCACACATCGCCATCAAGCTCCAAGTTATGTAACTAGACTTGTGTTATGGGTGCTAGACAACGGATATACTACTTATATACTTTTCTTTTGTAAATATAAAATATACTTAAAAATACATAGAAACAACCAGACCACAGACAAATATCTAAGCATAAATACATGTCTGAGGCAGGAATCGAACCCGCAACCCTGTGTTTGGTAGTCCGGCATGGTGACTATTGTGCCAACTGGGTCGTCAAATTGGGGATAGTACCCCAATATTCGTTCAACAACGAAGTTCAATAATTTCATCCTCAGTTTTCTAGGTTGGTAAATTAGAGCAGCATATTGTAATAGCTTTTGATAGTCTGTCGAGTAACGGTTTATTGGGTTTTAAAGCTATTTGCTGACATAATCACAACGTAATTAATACTGCGCCTTCACGTCGGTCGTCCCTTGGCTAGTGTAGTAAATTGAATAAGGTAGAGGCGGAGCGGCTCTGTTAACATTTCATATTTGCAAAGCTCATATTTCATTTAATAAATCTAATAATTCTACCTGTTACATACTGTATAATAGTATATTGTATCAACCTATGCTAAAAACATTCATTAAATTGAAGGTATTAGTCATTAGGTACTTAAGGTGAAAGGGTACCTGCGCTCTCTCCATACAAACGTAGTCGACTGTTTCCACCCTGGATAATGACACTAGCACAAATATTTTTGTGCCATAAAACCTATAACTGCCATGACTATGCCCCTATGTTTTTTTTTTTTTTTCATTTTCTAACTATCATAGAAATGAAGATTGAAAAAAAAAATAGGGGCATGGGCAGTTATAAGTTTTATGAACCAAAAATATTTGCTCTTGTGTCATTATCCAGGGAGAAAACAGTCGACTACGATTGTTATAGTTTGTATGGAGAGAGCCTCCGGTACCCTTTCCTCTTAACACTTTGTTATTGTTAAACAAACATATTGTTATTATAAATGCATTCGTGCAAAATAAATAATTGTAATAATTGTACATAACTGTTAGATTAGGATATCGTACGTAACTAACTTATGGTATAGGCATTAATAAAAATAAAAATAAACTTAGAATTAGTTCAACAAAAATATTTTTATCATAAATGCATTACTGAAAAATGATTAAATTTAATAATTGTACATAACTGTTAGATTCGTATGTAATTTAAACTAAGATATTGTAATCATGAATATGTATTATTGCAAAATAAATAAATCTAATAATTCTACACAACTGTTAGATAATAACCAGATTGATAGTTTGTTACTAACCTATGGTAAGGCATTAATTAAATAAGAGGTAAGTATTAGTACACTTTATTACTTAACGACTTGCTATTGATATTGTAATCATAAATGTATTTGCACTAAAATCTAATAATAAATCTAATAATTCTACCTGTTAGATACTGTATAATAGTATATTGTTACTAACCTTTAATCATTACTCTAATCTAAAGAGCTATTAATCATTACTTTATTACTTAACAACTTGTTATTGATATTATAATCATAAATGTATTTGTGCAATAATTGTAGGTAATACATTTAAACCTAATTAATCTTTCCTTCATTACCTTGACATTTATCTTTAAAAATATATAGAGTTCGATTAAATGGAATAATCCATTCAGTGTGGAAAAATGGCAGCGCTCATATATATTGTATTTGTGTTGTCTCTTACTGGTAAGATTATATTTTATTAAAAATGAGATTTCAAAAAGAAAAAAAAAAATTTAGTATTAATACTCCATGTATTAATACTAAAAAATATTTCTTTATTGTCTTATGAGTACATAGTGATATTATTATGTTAAATAATTTCCGCAGTAAAAAGTCGTCAAATATGTACAGTCAGAAAAGGACTGTAGCAAGTGCATATTTTTAAGTTTTAATTTTTTAAATAACGGTTCAGTAATTGTAAATTATTCTGCTTGATATCACTAAAGCTTTCGAAGTGTTAGTTATTTCACGCAGAATAACCAAAAAATATTGAACCGTCATTAACAAAATTAGAACTTTAAAATATAAAATAAATAAATATTGCAGGACATTCCACACATCGCTACCTAGCCCCAAGCTAAGTAACTAGATTTGTGTTATGGGTGCTAGACAACGGAGATACTACTTATATAATTTTCTTTTGTAAATATATAGGTACTTATAATACATAGAAACAACCAGACCACAGACAAATATCTAAGCATAAATACTTGTCTGAGGCGGGAATCGAACCCGCAACCCCTGCACCTGCTACCGTCAGTCCTTTTCTGACTGTACCATACAGATCAGACGACACTTGCAGTCTAAATTTTCTTTATATTACTAAATCTATTAATGACTAGAAACTTTGGTAAGGAACGACTGACGCGATGCTAGGTAGGGACGACTATTTAAGGTATAGGTAAGAAATTATTGAAAAGTAGCTCCGCGACTTCGTACGCGTCGTAGTTTTGTTTTATATATCAGACCCTTCCTCTTGAATCATTCTATCTAAAAAAAAACCCGTATAAAAATCCATTTCGTAGTTTTAAAGATCTAAGCATACATAGGGACGGATAGATAGCGGGATGCGACTTTGTTTTATACTATGTACCTAGTAATTTTGAGTGCAATTTGTTCCCACCGGTCACTACTGGGGATTTTTTTCCCATTCGTTCTCAGTGTTTTGGTAGTTAGAAATGACTGAAAACAAGCGTTCTTTATTGCATTTTATTTTAAGATTATATCTAGCACTCAAATAAAGAAACTTTGCTATATTTTTTATAGGAGTCTGGTCAGCAGTTCCTGGCTCCAGGATTGTTGGAGGAACTCCTGCAGGAATCGAGAACTATCCTTCGATCGTGCAGGTGCAAGCATTTGCAGACGGTGCGAATGTTTGGTGGACATTCTGCGGTGCCAGCATTCTTAATGAGATTTATATTGTCTCTGCTGGACACTGTTTCGATGAACTTTTCTATCCGTATGTAAATTTTTTGACGTGATAACGTTTAGTAAATTGAAGGTAACCTGCATTCATACAAAAGTGTCATGTTACGGTAACATGACGCGTTCCGTTCCCGATGTGTGACGTCATGCGTCATGGTAAAATGAGAGTATTTAATCATAATATCGCTCTTCTGGGCTTGTGTTATGGTGACGAGTGACGAATAGGAGACTTAAATGAAGGAAAAAAAAAAGAAAGGGAAAAAGAAGGAAAGAAATATACTCATTTATAGGAATAACAAAAAAAAATTTAATTTCGCATCGTTTTCTTATGAAGTTATCACGTATAATTATTTTATCGTCCGTAAACGGACTTTACAGACAAGCATTTGTTATAATTTTATAACTAACTATTGTATACATTTTTACATCATACTTGCTCGGTAAGTAGGATTTACTAGTATGGTAAGAGGCTGTGTAAGTTGTCATTTACGACACAGTGCATTGTTTAGATGGAATGTTCCATTTTCAAATCACTTTACCATTCAAGCATAGGGTGAATGCTTGAATTGTAAAGTTCACTTTACCATTCAAGCTATGTCAAACTCCTTGGTTAACCAATCTCTTTTCTTATAAATTGACGAAACTTTTTACTAAAAAAATAACGATAAAAATGGCGGCATTTCATTTCAGTTCAAGCTATGCAAAACTCCTTGGTCAAACATTTTTTTTTTTTTCAAAAATAATTTTTACTGCAAAAAAAATTAAAATGGCTGCATTTCATTTGAACTAAATGTTTTTTCACTTGCGACGACTGTATTAAAATTTAAAAAAAGAACATACAAAGTGTTAGTAGTTCATCATGTCAAGTACTTCGTCTAATGAATAAGTGGTCGGCACGCCTGATTTCTGTCATCTTGAAGTCGATGTCGTACAAAAATGTTATATTTACCTCGCATGAATGATGTAAAGTAGTATACTTACCTCGGTTGTAAGTAGCCATTACACTCGATCCATAGCGCCCTTTGCGAGCTGCGCTCGCACGGGCGCCATATTGGATCTTGTTATGTAATAGCTTGCTTACATACCTTGTGCGGTAAACTACTATTACGTAATGGTTAAAATAATTATTTTCCGGTTTTTAGTGAATGGAGCTGGGTAATCAATGCAGGATACCGTCGTATAAAAGCTGGCTCGAAAGATTTGAATGTCGGCGGTGCAAATGCCGTAATCGCTGAAATACGTATGCATCCTGACTTCAATCCGTTCATGACCGGTTTAGACGACGACATCTGCTTGGGTCGGCTTTGGAGTCCATTGGTGTTCAGTAATGTCATACGGCCTGTTAGCATCGTCTCGCAAGATTTTGTCGTGCCTACTAATAGTCAAGTCCAATACGTTGGGTGGGGAGCACTTTATGTAAGTCATACCTACCTACCTACCTACGTAGACCAACATGGTTAAGAGGAAAGGGTACCGGGGGTTCTCTCCATACAAACTATTTCAAACGTAGTCGACTGTTTTCTCCTCTCTGGATAATGGTGTCATTATCGAGGGAGAAAACATAGTATTAGAGCAAATATTTTTGGTACATAGTCGACTACGTTTGTATGGCGAGAGCGGAGGTACCCTTTCACCTTAAATACATTTTTCTTTAGGCGCGTTTTGAAAAAATTATACATATATATATATATATAGACACAAAAGTCACATCTTGCAGCTGCGTAACCCAAAATATAAAACAGGCCGAAGCTGCGAGAGTGCAATTCGGATGCACGCGCATCACTGTAACACAAAAGTAACAGGTTGAAGTTGCCTGCAAAATAAATATTAGGCGGCAACCGATAGACAGATAGACGGACGTATAACTTCTAGAAGTATAACTTCTCACGCGCATACACGCACCCATTTTTTTAATTTATTTAGTTAAAGTCAATTTTCTTTATTCATTTGGATGCTTATGTATATTTTGTGCAAAGATCACATAGAAACGTCTTAAAAACTACTAGTAAGTTAAGATATGTGCCTTCGGATAGGATAGGATAGGATATATATTTATTTCCAATTGATATTAATTAAAAAAAAATTAATTTTTGAACAGGCAGGCGGTGCTGGTCCCAATGAACTTCACCACGTCACCGTACCTAAGATTCATCACGGTGAATGTCAACAGCGATATGGACAGATCATAGTGTCCCCTCGACAGCTCTGCGCTGGTGCTGCAGGTAGAGGCTCTTGTGTCGGAGACTCTGGTGGACCTTTGTTATTAAACGGAGTTCTGATCGGAATCATTTCTTGGGGAGATCCTGTCTGTGGTCATGATGTAAGGCCTGGTGTCAATACCCGAATGGCGTCTTACACTAATTGGATACTTGCTAACGCTGTATAGTTTGTGTCGTTTGTTTAAAGAAAATGACAATTCAATAAAAATTAATAAAATGCTATCTTGTGTATATATTTTTTAATCTTAATTAAGTTCCTACTGCTGTACTAATAATATTGGCTTAAAATAATATATTACAATCTAATCTAGGTTTTTAATACAGTGCTAGTAACAGTTATCCATACTATTCAGGGCTTAGTAGACATTTATACAGGGTTATTGGTAATAATACTAGCAGCCGTTGAGGGCTACTTTTGTGCACTTAAACAAACAACTTTTGTTCTACGACTTTTGGAAATTTTGAGGTTAGGATTACCTGAAAATCAGCTGTTTTATACACGGAGAGGTCATCAACCTTAAAATTTTACTTATTTTTTAAGATTTATCTACTGTTCCTAGTCTGAATGATCTTTGTTTTAAAAAATCAGCTGTTTTTAGAATTAAATCATAAATCATTTATTCACCATGTCATCACATTTCGCAATATTGGCAAGTCAATTACATAGATAATTCAAACACATAAACAGGTAAGTATTAGAGTAACAGTAGTGTTAATTATTAGGTAAATGCTATTTTAAAACATTATCTCTGAACAGTAGCAACTTATCACGAATCATGCAAATCAAAAAATGAATACGCCATATACTCAGAAATATTATAGAAGGGGTTAAGTTTAAAAAAATTATGCATCTTGTTTTTAAATTCAATGTACGAAAGTTGCCTCACGAGGTTGGGAAGATTGTTATAAAGATCTATTTTAAGTTTGAATTAACATAACCTCAAAATTTACATATTTTTTTGAATTTCCAAAAGTCGTAGAACAAAATTTGTTTGTTTAGGTGCACAGAGGTAGCCCTCAACGGCTTGCTAGTACAATTACCAATAACCCTGTTTAATATGGAGTAGGCTTGTCCAACACCTATACTATCCTCTCAGCTTAATTGACCATGTCCAGTGTACGAGCAAAAGGTACCGTAGGTATAAAAAAGCATATAAAAAATTGAAATAAATTATGAAATCAACCATCCACGATTTTTATTTTTTATTATTTTATGTCACCTATATAAGAACACTTGGACTAATGAGACGAATCTAATGATACCTTAATCACAGATTACGAGTGGTTTGAAAGATATGAGGGAATAAACACATACAAAGATAGACGCGAAAAACATAAAAAGCGAACCTATTTTTTTCTTTAAAAGATTTATTTGTGATCGACGTTGTGGTAGATATACCCATAACTGTTTCTTACTTTTTTTTAAATTGTAAGAAACAGTTATGAATATGAGTAAATGCATCATTTTGATAGGTACCTAAACCTGAACCGTTATCTAAAATTGGTATTGTATTCTAAGTAGTGTAATCAGAAATTTACTTGTACAAAACAATTATCTTAACATTTTAAGCTAAATAATCTTAGTTTGCCTTGACACTTATCTATAAAATTATAACACTGAATACCTACATAAATACATACTTAGTTCAATGTAATGGAGTAATCCAGTGAGAGTGAAAAAATGACTGCGTTCATATATATTACATTAGTTTTGTCACTAACAGGTAAGATATTTGTAAAAGATTTATTAAATAAAATGTTTATGTGCAAATAGAAGCCAAAGCTAAAATGCCTTTCGGCTGCAACTAATATTGTGGTTTGTTGTTGGATTTTTTTCTACATCATCCTACACAGACCTGAAACAAAATGCTTTGTCCTGACTGACTGTCGGATCAACTCACAACCTAAACCGCTGATCGTAGAGACCTGAAACTAGGAGGTTGTGTTCTTAAGAATTTTCCGAAATTCTACCTCTTCGAGGGTAAAATGGAGGGAAAAGTTTGTATGGGACAACGTGATTCCTTGGTCCATTTTCAACTTCTACGCTGACAAAGCCGCGGACAAAAATTCCTTGTCGTTCATATGATTGACCGTTTTCCAGAGCGACAACATTGTATTTGTATACAGGCTGTTTTCCGCGATTAGACCCTTTTTAATTGGATCCTTTTTGCGTGAAGATGGAGTAAGGCTTGCCCAGCACCTACTACCCTCTCAGCTTAGTCGACCATGTCCAGAGGAGAGAACTTGTCAATACTTCTGGAGCCAACTAAGCCGCGGGTTTCATCACGATGCATGTTTTCCTTCACCGTAAGGGCAATGTCAATGAGCGCACATAATTTTTTCTTAAGAAAAATACATTGGTGCACGGCGGCCTGGATTCGAACCCACGACCTTCAGAATGAAAGTCGAGCTATCTACCACTAAGCCAACACCGCTCCCACCACAGCATTGTATAGCGAGGACATTCGAAGATATACACTCCTAGGAGAAGAAATCTATAATAATGTTCATTTTTTTTAAAATATATTTAACATTCAAGGGGCCTGGTCAGCAGTTCCAGACTCCAGAATCGTTGGAGGAAGTCCTGTGGGAATTGAGATCTATCCGTCGATCGTGCAGGTGCAAGCATTTGCAGAAGATGCTAATGTTTGGTGGACGTTTTGCGGTGCCAGCATTCTTAATGAGATTTATATTGTCTCTGCTGGACACTGTTTCGATGAAGCTTTCTTTCCGTAAGTACCTACCTACTAAGATACCTGTGAAAACAATGAGCTACTTCCTACTTAATATTATAAATGTGAAAGTTTGTGTGTGCGTGCGTGGGTGTGTGTATTTATGTTTCTTACTCCTTCACGCAAAAACTACTGAACCGATTGTGATGAAACTCGGTATCTAGATAGCTGGAGACCTGGATTAACACATAGGCTACTTTTTATCCCAATATACCCACGGGATCGGGACTAACGCGGGTGAAACCGCGGGGTGCAGCTAGTAATATATATTTTTTTATCACAGTTGCTCATAAAGTGGATCTTATTCAACCGCTTTAAGGCTCATAATGCAACGTATTATATACGCATGCGATAAAAAAAAATCCAACTAGTGCTAAAATAATACGCTATCCCGATAAGTCAAATACGTATCTTACTGTGACATATTATTAGGTAGATGAAACATTCTTAATTTATCTGGGTTATACTGTTTGGATGTATAGAAAAAAGGTACCATCAAAGAGTTTTTAAGCCTTGCTGGCTTAAAACTCTTTGTTGGTCCCTTTTTTCTTCTTTTCAAAATGTTGTCTCTAAAGTCTGATAACAAACGATAATTTTACGTGATAACGTCTTTGAAAATAATTAAAAATTGAGTTGTGTTTTTATTTTTTTTTCTTCTTTTGGTACATACATAAATATATTTTTTCCTTAAAATTATATTCTGTTTTTAACCGCCGACGCAAAAACAAATGAAAAAAACCCTAAAAAAAATATTGTATGTCAGACGAGGCTGTATAGGTTAAAAGTATTTTGCCTAGCCTTTCGGGAGTGTAATTAACAAAAAATAGTAAACATAACCTAAAATTCCTAAAAACTTTTTATTATTTTAACAAGTCTTTTTTTATTCGCAACTGTGATAAAAAACGTCGTACGATACAGGTGTGGATTGATCATTCCATCTCGGCTTTTGCCACGCTCGCGTTCCGCTCGCGCGTCACCGCCTCTATGGAATGATCAACTTTCCACACTTGTATCGCAATGTACTATTCTTGTTTTTTGTCACTGATATTTTAAGAGACGTTTAGCTAGTACTTTAATTAAGTTTGTGATCGGTTCTTTAAATACCTATTTCAAAATTATTTTTCTGTTTTAGTGAGTGGAGCTGGGTAATCGATGCAGGACACCGTCGAATAAAAGCTGGTTCGAAAGATTTGAACGTTGGCGGTGTTGATTCTGTAATCGCTGAAATACTTATGCATCCTGACTTTAATCCGTTTCTGACTGGGATGGATGACGACCTCTGCTTAGGTCGACTTAGGACTCCATTGGTATTTAGTAATGTTATACAGCCTGTTAGTATCGTGTCTCAAGACTTCGTCGTACCTGATAACAGTCAAGTCCAATATGCTGGATGGGGAGCACTTTACGTAAGTTATTTTTTTTTTAGCCTATATTGTCCAACTCTGCTAAGCAAAGACCTCTCTGACATCTTTCCAAGCATTTCGGTCCTAGGCTAGGTATAGCCAGTCTGTGTCAAATGTAATGGGATCGTCACGCCATCGTTTTCGGGGTCTGCCTCGATTCCGACGTCCGTCCTCCGGCACCCAATACTTGACGTAACTTATACCGTTGATAAGTGAAAATTTAATTACAATGTGTCCAACATCACTGGGCTATGGAGCCCCGGGCCTTTGGAAGGCGTGCAATAACAAGTGTAATAACAATGTACAGTCAGAAAAGGACTGAGGGTAGCAGGTACAGTCGGCTGCATAATTGCAGCCCCCGGTAGAGCTCTAAAATTACTATTATTAAAATGTTTTCAATCTAATAATTTTGTTTGAATTCATAAGTTAGAAGACTTTAAACTTTAACTAAAGCAGGTGCATAGAATCTTGCTTGTGTTGAAAACATTATTATAACAGCCGTTTTGGAGCTCTACGGTGGGTCCGCAATTATGCAGCCGACCGTACATATTTTAAAGTTTGAATTTTTTGCAGGTTCAATCATTTTTGGTTATTCTGCGTGAAATAACTAACACTTTGAAAGCTTAAGTGATATCTAGCAGAATAATTAACAATTTCTGAACAGTTATTTAAAAAATTAAAACTTTAAAATATGCACCTGTTATCCTCAGTCTTTTTTGACTGTAATCCACGGTCAAAAGTATCTGCCCACCGTAACGTTTACAATCCTGTGCAGCACTATTTAAACATTATAACAACGTAACTTGTGGATCGAACCCACGTCGGTTGGTGTAGAGGGTGGCGGCTTATACCACTCACACAACTAATTACATAGCTCACATGTTGAAAATAATAATCACACTGAGTACTTTTAATTCAAGTAGGTATTTAAGTTTGTGTGTAACGTCTATTAGAAGAAGGTCGTAACTCCAATACTTGTTGATAGTATTATTGTAGCAAACTGATAATTTACTTATGACCCATACTGTATGATGTGGACACCAAACCGGCGATTATCCCTGTCTGCACTATAAAATGCAGTCAAGGACAACCTCCGGTTTAGATAGAACTATTGATAAATTACAGCAGAAAAGTACTAGGGATATTTTGTTATGTTATACTTAGTAGTGTTCTATGGCCACGTATGGCTACTGTGAAACTATGGGTACTATGGCGCCTGCCGTAACAATGTTCAACAGTCAACCTCAGTGCGCATGGTCTCTAGACCGTGGGGTAACGGGGTAGCTCTGTCCACCATCACAAACACACATACAAATAGGTACACTTATACACAAACACACATTTCAACCATCTCATCTCAAATTACCACACTACAGTGTTTTTTGATTATTTCCCCTACTATTTGTTTTGTTTAATCTACTATAATAATATACCTATGTACCTAAATAAACCATTTGCATACCTAATTCTGGAGGAGGGCGCTCTCACTGCAACGCAGTTTACAACTTTCGCAGCTGAGAACGATTCTTATTTGTTTGTTATTACCACCTAATTTCTTTGTTCAAATAAATAATTTTTAATTTTTTTTTTTTTAACAAACACGTAAAAATAGCAGGCGGCGACTCGCCAACCCTCAGGCTGGGCCACCCTAACTAGCTAAGCAAGATTACAGCAAGGGGATAACAGGTTATTATGATATAGGTTATTAAAATTTTAAATTTTTAAACAGGCAGGAGGGGCTGGTCCCAATGAGCTTCATCACGTAACCGTCCCAAAGATCGGCCACGATGAGTGTCAGCGTCGGTATGGCAACGTCATAATCTCCCCGCGACAGCTTTGCGCTGGAGCTGCTGGAAGAGGTTCCTGCTTCGGAGATTCTGGTGGACCCTTGTACTTTAACGGAGTTCTGATCGGCATTGTTTCTTGGGGAGACGGGGAATGCGATCATTCTGTGAGGCCCGGAGTTAGCACAAGAATGGCAAATTACACTAATTGGATAGTTGCTAACGCAGTATAATATATGACCTCATTTCTGCTTATTTCATTTATTTATACCTAAATTAAAGGTCTGTTAAAAATCTATTTTATATCAAACTAGTGACCCGCTCCGGCTTCGCACGGCTATATTATGCATGTATTATACATATAAATCTTCATCTTGAATCACTCTATCTATAAAAAAAATCGCATCAAAATCCGTTGTGTAATTTTAAAGATCTAAGCATACAAAGGGATATAGGGACGGCGAAAAGTGACTTTATTTTATACTATGTAGTGAATAATACTTAGCTACTTCTAAGTACATGTTAACATAGCAACTGCAATTATGTTAGAAAAAAAAATCATATGAGTTAAACTTGACCATTAAAGTCTTTACGATTTTATGTATGTATATGTTGTATGTGAAAAAAATAAACGTTGGTATCAAGTTATGACTTTCTGTTGGTTGGATTAGATTATGAGAGAAGCTAGACTAATGATTTGACTAATTTTGCTTTCAAAATAATTGTGGAAGTCCAAGGTATGTTTAAATGGTAAGTTAAGATTGGAACTTACGCGGGTAAAACCGCGGAGCGCAGCTATAGTACACATAAAATAATAGATTCATCAATATTTTACACAAAGCCATGATAGTTAATAACTCGTAGCGTGATTACATGCAATATGTACCTACCTACTACATTGTATAATTATTATGCACTATGCAGCAATGTCAGTCAGGATTTCCATTACCCGTTTAACCCGTAGTACGAACGGGGGTTGTCAACAAAACTTGGTAAAAAAGTGCCTAAGAATTTTTCGACCATAATGTTTTGCGGATATTTATGGAACGTTGTGTTAATAATTGTGTTTAAAGAAACTGTGAGTATTTTTGTTAAATCATTTTAAAGTTTGTTATAATATTATAAATAGTGCAAGTTATGGCGTGACAACGTCTAGTTAAATGATGGAACACCTGCATAGACAAAAAAAATTACGTCATTGTCACGTTCCTGAAGTGTGACGTCGTTGTCACGTTCCGATGACGTCACGCGTCTCTTTGTTGTTTTATATTGTTTAATAATAAAATCGCTCATCTAGAATTGTGTTATGGTGACGAGTGGCCTATATAAAGGAATAAAATATTTAAAAAAATTGATTTTTTTTTAAATGAAAATCCGAAAAAAAATACAAAACAATTTTCATCGGTTTCTTATGACGTTTTTTTTATTAATAGTAGGACACGTAACAATGTAACGAACATATAATTCACATTTTCAGAGTTTTTTGGTGTGAACAACGAACGTACGATTAGTTCCTACGAACTTCTTCACACTAAGTTTGGCTAAAAATTATTTGCTATTGTTAATTATTTCATTGTGTTCGTATGGGTGAATGAAATGAAGATACCTCTATTATCATCAAAGTTAGGTACCTACCTACCTACTTACTCAAGTTCTTTCAAATTTTGTTACACAAATAAATATAGGACAAAATCTGTGAAACTTTGACTAAATAATCTATATATATATAAAAGAAAGTCGTGTTAGTTACTTATTATAAAATATACGAAATATTCTTTTTTTTTTTTTCGATATTCAAACGAGATCAGGACTTACGCGGGTGAAATTAAATATACGAATTATTCCATATTCAAACCCGCATAAGTCCCGATCCCGTGGGAATATCGGGATAAAAGTACTACTATTATGTATTCTGTGACGTTCGTCTCTGTTGTAAGGCGTTCGACCGGGGGGTTTTCTCGAGCGGCTGCAGTTTTTTTGTTGATTACTCAGCACCTACTAATTGGATTTTGATGTAAAGTATACCACGACTTTCCTCAGATTTCACTTGGTTTAGGCGTTTTTAATTGTAGATTATGTAACAAACAAACAGACAGACAGATATATTTTTGTTCTATTACTTTTTCGAAGTCCAACAGACCCTATTTTTTGATTTGCGTGAAAAGTGGCATTTATTTTATATAGAAATAAATGCCACTTTTCGTTGTAAATTTATAACTCAAGAACGGGCTAACCTATCCAAACCAAATGTTTAAGCTTTGTTCGGACTATTTAGTAGATGGTTTATGTGAAGTTTGCATAAAATCGGTCGATAGGTTCTTCATTTATCACATTTTTTTATATGGCAAAACAACGTTTGCCGGGACAGCTAGTTCAATTATAAAAGTATGACTCATAGAGCACGCACACCTCTTCAATGATCGATAACCAATTTAACGTAATCCGATTTCCTTAGCCTGCACAGATAGAACAAGGTTCATGAAAAAATAAGCCTAGCAAAATTAGGCATGGATATTACAAGTTACTAGCTGTCACGGATAAATGCAGAACCACTTGACCGATTTTGTGCAAATTTCACATAAAACATCTACTAAATTGTCCGAACGAAGCTTAAACATTTGGTTCGGATAGGTGAGCCCGTTCTTGAGTTATAAAATTACAACGAAAAGTGGCCTTGATTTTTATATAATAATTATAGATATTTAATTTTATTCGAAAGCTAAGCTATCAGAGTATAAAAACAAAGGCCGTTCAAAATTCGAAGACCCTTTTTCGTTACAGTCAGCTTCAGAAGAAATATCCTACTTTAGGATACTAGCTCCAGAAATAATTTGTCCCAATGATGAAAATTCTGTCATCGATAAGCCTGATAACACCATAGTCACGTAAGTAACCCTATTTTAATGTTCAAAGTAATCAAATTAAAGCATCGAAGTAGGAGTAATACGATTTCAAACCATAGCAAAACAAAAACGAATTCTGTACCTTTCTTTAGTTAAATTGAAACCTGTACTTTCTACCGTAACAGTGAAAAGCTCGTACGTCACATATTTTGGCTCGCCTAGCGATCTACCCTACCTAAATGGTTATTAAGCCTATGGTTTTGGAAAAGGTTATGAAGGTAATGAAACTTAGAAGGTGCGAGTTGTATAAAGATTTATTTAACACAGAACATTTACATTTACAATGAAATATCTTAACAATTATTCATCGAAAGTACAAGAAATAACATATCACTAATATTCATCTTCAATCTTGGCGTTGGTCTTCCGGCATGGCCATGATCTTGGTGAAGTTCACTACTTTAGTGAAATCCGTGATCCGTTCGAGAGCTTCTTTGGCCGATCTGGGAATCGACTCAGGAACATTGCGACGTTGGCGTTCATCTTCTTCGGACATGGCTATGATGTGGCTGAAGTTCACTACCTTAGTGAAATCCGTGATTCGTTCGAGAGCTTCCTTAGCTCTGCTCGTCTCCGGGACTGTGTTGTAAATATTCAACACCTCAGTCAGAGCCACTGAGGATCGTGGAACAGTGTTTTCTTCAACACGGAACATTTTCAATATTAATTCGGGTAATTAATGGTAACAACAGCTTATTGCAAATACTACAGTCGAGCGCAGAGGGTACGTCAGCGTAGTGCAATAGCGAGGGCGGAAGTGACAAAAAAACTGCACCACGCCCAATTTATACTGTGTAATTCTTACTCGCGGACTGGTTAATGCGAGACAGAGACAAAAACTAATTTTGTCTCTTTCTTTAGTTAAATTGAAACCGGGACTTTCTACCGTAACAGTGAAATGCTCGTACGTCACATATTTTGGCTCGTCTAGCGATCTACCCTACCTAAATGGTTATTAAGCCTATTGTTTTGGTAAGGGTTATGAAGGTAATGAAACTTAAAAGGTGCGAGTTGTATAAAGATTTATTTACAACAGAACAAAATACATTTGAAATATCTTAACAATTATTCATCAAAAGTACAAGAAATAACATATCACTAATATTCATCTTCAATCTTGGCGTTGGTCTTCAGGCATGGCCATGATCTTGGTGAAGTTCACTACTTTAGTGAAATCCGTGATCAGTTCGAGAGCATCTTTGGCCGATCTGGGAATCGGCTCAGGAACATTGCGACGTTGGCGTTCATCTTCTTCGGACATGGCTATGATGTGGCTGAAGTTCACTACCTTAGTGCAATCCGTGATTCGTTCGAGAGCTTCCTTAGCTCTGCTCGTCTCCGGGACTGTGTTGTAAATATTCAACACCTCAGTCAGAGCCACTGAGGATCGTGGAACAGTGTTTTCTTCAACACGGAACATTTTCAATATTAATTCGGGTAATTAATGGTAACAACAGCTTATTGCAAATACTACAGTCGAGCGCAGAGGGTACGTCAGCGTAGTGCAATAGCGAGGGCGGAAGTGACAAAAAAACTGCACCACGCCCAATTTATACTGTGTAATTCTTACTCGCGGACTGGTTAATGCGAGACAGAGACAAAAACTAATTTTGTCTCTTTCTTTAGTAAAATTGAAACCGGGACTTTCTACCGTAACAGTGAAATGCTCGTACGTCACATATTTTGGCTCGTCTAGCGATCTACCCTACCTAAATGGTTATTAAGCCTATTGTTTTGGTAAGGGTTATGAAGGTAATGAAACTTAAAAGGTGCGAGTTGTATAAAGATTTATTTACAACAGAACAAAATACATTTGAAATATCTTAACAATTATTCATCAAAAGTACAAGAAATAACATATCACTAATATTCATCTTCAATCTTGGCGTTGGTCTTCAGGCATGGCCATGATCTTGGTGAAGTTCACTACTTTAGTGAAATCCGTGATCCGTTCGAGAGCTTCTTTGGCCGATCTGGGAATCGACTCAGGAACATTGCGACGTTGGCGTTCATCTTCTTCGGACATGGCTATGATGTGGCTGAAGTTCACTACCTTAGTGAAATCCGTGATTCGTTCGAGAGCTTCTTTGGCCGATCTGGGAATCGACTCAGGAACATTGCGACGTTGGCGTTCATCTTCTTCGGACATGGCTATGATGTGGCTGAAGTTCACTACCTTAGTGAAATCCGTGATTCGTTCGAGAGCTTCCTTAGCTCTGCTCGTCTCCGGGACTGTGTTGTAAATATTCAACACCTCAGTCAGAGCCACTGAGGATCGTGGAACAGTGTTTTCTTCAAGACGGAACATTTTCAATATGAATTCGGGTAATTAATGGTAACAACAGCTTATTGCAAATACTACAGTCGAGCGCAGAGGGTACGTCAGCGTAGTGCAATAGCGAGGGCGGAAGTGACAAAAAAACTGCACCACGCCCAATTTATACTGTGTAATTCTTACTCGCGGACTGGTTAATGCGAGACAGAGACAAAAACTAATTTTGTCTCTTTCTTTAGTTAAATTGAAACCGGGACTTTCTACCGTAACAGTGAAATGCTCTTACGTCACATATTTTGGCTCGTCTAGCGATCTACCCTACCTAAATGGTTATTAAGCCTATTGTTTTGGTAAGGGTTATGAAGGTAATGAAACTTAAAAGGTGCGAGTTGTATAAAGATTTATTTACAACAGAACAAAATACATTTGAAATATCTTAACAATTATTCATCAAAAGTACAAGAAATAACATATCACTAATATTCATCTTCAATCTTGGCGTTGGTCTTCAGGCATGGCCATGATCTTGGTGAAGTTCACTACTTTAGTGAAATCCGTGATCAGTTCGAGAGCATCTTTGGCCGATCTGGGAATCGGCTCAGGAACATTGCGACGTTGGCGTTCATCTTCTTCGGACATGGCTATGATGTGGCTGAAGTTCACTACCTTAGTGAAATCCGTGATTCGTTCGAGAGCTTCCTTAGCTCTGCTCGTCTCCGGGACTGTGTTGTAAATATTCAACACCTCAGTCAGAGCCACTGAGGATCGTGGAACAGTGTTTTCTTCAACACGGAACATTTTCAATATTAATTCGGGTAATTAATGGTAACAACAGCTTATTGCAAATACTACAGTCGAGCGCAGAGGGTACGTCAGCGTAGTGCAATAGCGAGGGCGGAAGTGACAAAAAAACTGCACCACGCCCAATTTATACTGTGTAATTCTTACTCGCGGACTGGTTAATGTGAGACAGAGACAAAAACTAATTTTGTCTCTTTCTTTAGTTAAATTGAAATCGGGACTTTCTACCGTAACAGTGAAATGCTCGTACGTCACATATTTTGGCTCGTCTAGCGATCTACCCTACCTAACCGGGACTTTCTTCCGTAACAGTGAAATGCTCTTACGTCACATATTTTGGCTCGTCTAGCGATCTACCCTACCTAAATGGTTATTAAGCCTATTGTTTTGGTAAGGGTTATGAAGGTAATGAAACTTAAAAGGTGCGAGTTGTATAAAGATTTATTTACAACAGAACAAAATACATTTGAAATATCTTAACAATTATTCATCAAAAGTACAAGAAATAACATATCACTAATATTCATCTTCAATCTTGGCGTTGGTCTTCAGGCATGGCCATGATCTTGGTGAAGTTCACTACTTTAGTGAAATCCGTGATCAGTTCGAGAGCATCTTTGGCCGATCTGGGAATCGGCTCAGGAACATTGCGACGTTGGCGTTCATCTTCTTCGGACATGGCTATGATGTGGCTGAAGTTCACTACCTTAGTGAAATCCGTGATTCGTTCGAGAGCTTCCTTAGCTCTGCTCGTCTCCGGGACTGTGTTGTAAATATTCAACACCTCAGTCAGAGCCACTGAGGATCGTGGAACAGTGTTTTCTTCAACACGGAACATTTTCAATATTAATTCGGGTAATTAATGGTAACAACAGCTTATTGCAAATACTACAGTCGAGCGCAGAGGGTACGTCAGCGTAGTGCAATAGCGAGGGCGGAAGTGACAAAAAAACTGCACCACGCCCAATTTATACTGTGTAATTCTTACTCGCGGACTGGTTAATGTGAGACAGAGACAAAAACTAATTTTGTCTCTTTCTTTAGTTAAATTGAAATCGGGACTTTCTACCGTAACAGTGAAATGCTCGTACGTCACATATTTTGGCTCGTCTAGCGATCTACCCTACCTAAATGGTTATTAAGCCTATTGTTTTGGTAAGGGTTATGAAGGTAATGAAACTTAAAAGGTGCGAGTTGTATATAGATTTATTTACAACAGAACAAAATACATTTGAAATATCTTAACAATTATTCATCAAAAGTACAAGAAATAACATATCACTAATATTCATCTTCAATCTTGGCGTTGGTCTTCGGACATGGCTATGATGTGGCTGAAGTTCACTACCTTAGTGAAATCCGTGATTCGTTCGAGAGCTTCTTTGGCCGATCTGGGAATCGACTCAGGAACATTGCGACGTTGGCGTTCATCTTCTTCGGACATGGCTATGATGTGGCTGAAGTTCACTACCTTAGTGAAATCCGTGATTCGTTCGAGAGCTTCCTTAGCTCTGCTCGTCTCCGGGACTGTGTTGTAAATATTCAACACCTCAGTCAGAGCCACTGAGGATCGTGGAACAGTGTTTTCTTCAAGACGGAACATTTTCAATATGAATTCGGGTAATTAATGGTAACAACAGCTTATTGCAAATACTACAGTCGAGCGCAGAGGGTACGTCAGCGTAGTGCAATAGCGAGGGCGGAAGTGACAAAAAAACTGCACCACGCCCAATTTATACTGTGTAATTCTTACTCGCGGACTGGTTAATGCGAGACAGAGACAAAAACTAATTTTGTCTCTTTCTTTAGTTAAATTGAAACCGGGACTTTCTACCGTAACAGTGAAATGCTCTTACGTCACATATTTTGGCTCGTCTAGCGATCTACCCTACCTAAATGGTTATTAAGCCTATTGTTTTGGTAAGGGTTATGAAGGTAATGAAACTTAAAAGGTGCGAGTTGTATAAAGATTTATTTACAACAGAACAAAATACATTTGAAATATCTTAACAATTATTCATCAAAAGTACAAGAAATAACATATCACTAATATTCATCTTCAATCTTGGCGTTGGTCTTCAGGCATGGCCATGATCTTGGTGAAGTTCACTACTTTAGTGAAATCCGTGATCAGTTCGAGAGCATCTTTGGCCGATCTGGGAATCGGCTCAGGAACATTGCGACGTTGGCGTTCATCTTCTTCGGACATGGCTATGATGTGGCTGAAGTTCACTACCTTAGTGCAATCCGTGATTCGTTCGAGAGCTTCCTTAGCTCTGCTCGTCTCCGGGACTGTGTTGTAAATATTCAACACCTCAGTCAGAGCCACTGAGGATCGTGGAACAGTGTTTTCTTCAACACGGAACATTTTCAATATTAATTCGGGTAATTAATGGTAACAACAGCTTATTGCAAATACTACAGTCGAGCGCAGAGGGTACGTCAGCGTAGTGCAATAGCGAGGGCGGAAGTGACAAAAAAAAAAACTCTCGTGATTGTCTTCCGCCCATCTCAGGGGCAGGTTTGCTCCTTCGGGCCGGGGGCCCATGGGTGCGGTTGCCATCGCCGGTAGTCACTACTACCGGGTCTGTAGGACGGCACCGTTCGGCGCCGTGGGGCCCGCGGCCCCTGGAGTCTGCTGGGCTGGTGTGGAGAGGTCTGCGTCCGACCCCGCGTCCATGAGTTCACGGGGGTATCGCAGACCTCTTTCCGGCCGCTCAAATTGCTGGGCTAGGTGGGCGAGGTGCTGGTATCTCGAGGTGTCAGCGCGCTGGAACATGGCCTTGGCAAGGCCCGCAACGAATTCGTCCAGGCTCTCAACTCCAAGGTCACGTGCAATGGTAGCGTTCCTGACGTACCGCGGCGCGTCTACAATGGTCCTCAGAGCCAGCGACTGCTGGGTTCTGAGGGACTTGCGGTGGGTCTCGGCCAGGAACGCATACCAGGCCGGGGCTGCATACGTGAGCCGAGATCTCAAGTATGCCTTGTAGACCCCGACCTTGCTGCGGAGAGGGAGCTTGGAGGAGAGCACCGGACGGAGCAGGTTTCGTGCGGCGCGGACCTGTGCCACTACGCTCCTTGCGTGATGGGCCATGTTCAAGCGGCTGTCGATGTTCACCCCGAGATACTTCGCCTTCTTCTTCCAGGCGAGGGTGGTACCCAGGAATTTGAGGCATGGTGGTGGGCGGCGTACGGTCGTGAAGACCATCGCCTGCGTCTTGGAGGCATTGGCGGCTAGCCTCCACCTGTCCAGCCAGGCGGGGAGGTCGTCGAGCACCCGCTGCATCTTCCTCGCCGCGTGGTAGCCACGGATAGACGCCGTGACATAGGCAGCATCATCTGCGTACAGGGCCAGGAGCGCATCCCCCGGCTTCGGGATGTCGTCCGTGAAGAGTGCGTAGCAGGTGGGCGACAACACACTGCCCTGCGGCACCCCGGCCCTGATACGACGGTCGTCTGAGAGGGACTCCTCCACTCGGACCCTGAAAGTCCGGTCTCTGAGGAAGGAGTCGACGACTCTCGTGTAGCGCAGTGGGATGCTGGCGGCGTCCATCTTGAAGAGCAGTCCGTCGTGCCAAACTCGGTCGAAGGCCTTCTCCATGTCCAAGAATACTGCAACCGCGTGTTCCCGTTTGTTACGGATTACCGCAATGTGGTGCAGTACCCTGGACAGTTGGAGAGTTGTGCTGTGCTCCGACCGGAATCCGAACTGCTCCTCTCGTGGCGTGAAGAACTCGGCGAGGTGACTCAGCAGCAGGCGCTCGAACACCTTGGACAGGCATGACAGCAGGGTGATGGGTCTGTAGCTGCCCGGCTTCAGCACGTTCTTCCCCTGTTTCGGGATCATGATGACGATGCCACGCTTCCAGGGCTCTGGGAAGTGGCCGGTCCTCATGATCCCGTTGAAGAGTCGTGTGATGGCTGCGGTGGTCTTCGGTGGTAGGTGGCGAAGGGCGGCGTTGGTGATGGTGTCCTCACCGGGCGCTTTCCGGGGCTGTGTACGAAGAAGAGCTCTCCGTACTTGCCCTGGAGAGAACACCACCGGGTCCTGGTCAGGCTTCAGGGGCAACGCTCTCAGAAAACGGACTCTCTCCTCGACGGCTACCGTGTGTGCTGCGTCGGAGGTGGGGTTGGGCGAGAACTGCTGCTCGAGGTGCGTAACCCCGCTGAGGATGTGCGGGGTCGGGTCCTGACCCGACTGCAGCGACATCAATATGCTCTGAAGGATCCCTATAGATTGCTCTATAGGGATCAGCCTCTGGGTCTGGGTCGGTGGGCGGTGAGTCGGGCCAGGACGGGTTAGAGCTAGCCCCGTCGCTGTCCCCGCCTGTGGTGGAGCAGTCGTCTCCGCCGCCCGTGAGGCGGCAGGGGGCGCTGCTGGCTGCGCCTGCTGAGGGTCCTGAGGGGCCCGGGTCTTCTTCTTCCGCCTCCTTCTTGGCGGCTTGACCCGCTCTGTGGCGGGCCTTGCCGGGGCCATCAGGGTGTTGGCGGTGGTAGGTGGTTGAAGCGGCTGGGCGGGAGGCTGCGTCGTGGGCGGGCGGGTCCCCCCTTCTTGTGTCCGGGAGACCGTGCCGGCTTTCTTGTTCTTGGTCTCCCGGAGGAACACCCGGCACTTGGTGTAGTTGGCCGGGTGAGCCTCGCCGCAGTTGACGCAGGTCGCTGGTTCCTCTCGGGGGCGGGGGCAGTCTCGGGCGGCGTGGTCCCCACCGCACCGGACGCAGGCCTGGGTCCGGTGGCAGTTGTGGGAGCTATGCCGGAAGGTTTGACACCGGTGGCACTGCGCCGGGCCCTTTTTGCCGCGCCAGGCCTCAATTTTGACGCCCGGCATGCAGAGTAGCTCTGTGATGTTGAAGATGCCGGGCGTGAGGTCGGGGGTGCGGCGCAGCTGGGCGAAGAAGATGCACCCAGGTCGCCCCCTGCGCCCGTTGATGTGCCGCACAAACTCCGGTTCGAAGCCCTGCTCCCTCAGGGCGGCCTCTATTTCGGCAGGTGGGGTGTCCGAGGGGAGGCCCGAGATGGCCACCTTGAGCCCCCTCTCCTCCGGCGGCGCGTAGGAGAACCAGCTGACGGCCTCGGTCCTCTCCAGTTCGGTCAGGTACCGCTGGAGAGTGCGGTACTCGTTGCCGTCAGCCGGCGTGAAGCGCACCCCTTTCCCAAAGGGGCGCGCGCTGGGGGCCCTGCCCAATGTGGCCTTCAGGGCCTTGAAATGTGCGGGCCAATTGGGCAGCACCTCAACCACGAGGGGGGGGTATCTTTTCTCCCTCGGCTGCTGCTCGACGACCATGGGAGAGGGGGTGGTGGTGGCTGGGCGCGGGGGCGAGGGTTTTCCCACCATGCTGGCATAGCTGGTGGGTGGCCTCGAGCGCGGAAGTGACAAAAAAACTGCACCACGCCCAATTTATACTGTGTAATTCTTACTCGCGGACTGGTTAATGCGAGACAGAGACAAAAACTAATTTTGTCTCTTTCTTTAGTTAAATTGAAACCGGGACTTTCTACCGTAACAGTGAAATGCTCTTACGTCACATATTTTGGCTCGTCTAGCGATCTACCCTACCTAAATGGTTATTACGCCTATTGTTTTGGTAAGGGTTATGAAGGTAATGAAACTTAAAAGGTGCGAGTTGTATAAAGATTTATTTACAACAGAACAAAATACATTTGAAATATCTTAACAATTATTCATCAAAAGTACAAGAAATAACATATCACTAATATTCATCTTCAATCTTGGCGTTGGTCTTCAGGCATGGCCATGATCTTGGTGAAGTTCACTACTTTAGTGAAATCCGTGATCAGTTCGAGAGCATCTTTGGCCGATCTGGGAATCGGCTCAGGAACATTGCGACGTTGGCGTTCATCTTCTTCGGACATGGCTATGATGTGGCTGAAGTTCACTACCTTAGTGAAATCCGTGATTCGTTCGAGAGCTTCCTTAGCTCTGCTCGTCTCCGGGACTGTGTTGTAAATATTCAACACCTCAGTCAGAGCCACTGAGGATCGTGGAACAGTGTTTTCTTCAACACGGAACATTTTCAATATTAATTCGGGTAATTAATGGTAACAACAGCTTATTGCAAATACTACAGTCGAGCGCAGAGGGTACGTCAGCGTAGTGCAATAGCGAGGGCGGAAGTGACAAAAAAACTGCACCACGCCCAATTTATACTGTGTAATTCTTACTCGCGGACTGGTTAATGCGAGACAGAGACAAAAACTAATTTTGTCTCTTTCTTTAGTTAAATTGAAACCGGGACTTTCTACCGTAACAGTGAAATGCTCGTACGTCACATATTTTGGCTCGTCTAGCGATCTACCCTACCTAAATGGTTATTAAGCCTATTGTTTTGGTAAGGGTTATGAAGGTAATGAAACTTAAAAGGTGCGAGTTGTATATAGATTTATTTACAACAGAACAAAATACATTTGAAATATCTTAACAATTATTCATCAAAAGTACAAGAAATAACATATCACTAATATTCATCTTCAATCTTGGCGTTGGTCTTCGGACATGGCTATGATGTGGCTGAAGTTCACTACCTTAGTGAAATCCGTGATTCGTTCGAGAGCTTCTTTGGCCGATCTGGGAATCGACTCAGGAACATTGCGACGTTGGCGTTCATCTTCTTCGGACATGGCTATGATGTGGCTGAAGTTCACTACCTTAGTGAAATCCGTGATTCGTTCGAGAGCTTCCTTAGCTCTGCTCGTCTCCGGGACTGTGTTGTAAATATTCAACACCTCAGTCAGAGCCACTGAGGATCGTGGAACAGTGTTTTCTTCAAGACGGAACATTTTCAATATGAATTCGGGTAATTAATGGTAACAACAGCTTATTGCAAATACTACAGTCGAGCGCAGAGGGTACGTCAGCGTAGTGCAATAGCGAGGGCGGAAGTGACAAAAAAACTGCACCACGCCCAATTTATACTGTGTAATTCTTACTCGCGGACTGGTTAATGCGAGACAGAGACAAAAACTAATTTTGTCTCTTTCTTTAGTTAAATTGAAACCGGGACTTTCTACCGTAACAGTGAAATGCTCTTACGTCACATATTTTGGCTCGTCTAGCGATCTACCCTACCTAAATGGTTATTAAGCCTATTGTTTTGGTAAGGGTTATGAAGGTAATGAAACTTAAAAGGTGCGAGTTGTATAAAGATTTATTTACAACAGAACAAAATACATTTGAAATATCTTAACAATTATTCATCAAAAGTACAAGAAATAACATATCACTAATATTCATCTTCAATCTTGGCGTTGGTCTTCAGGCATGGCCATGATCTTGGTGAAGTTCACTACTTTAGTGAAATCCGTGATCAGTTCGAGAGCATCTTTGGCCGATCTGGGAATCGGCTCAGGAACATTGCGACGTTGGCGTTCATCTTCTTCGGACATGGCTATGATGTGGCTGAAGTTCACTACCTTAGTGCAATCCGTGATTCGTTCGAGAGCTTCCTTAGCTCTGCTCGTCTCCGGGACTGTGTTGTAAATATTCAACACCTCAGTCAGAGCCACTGAGGATCGTGGAACAGTGTTTTCTTCAACACGGAACATTTTCAATATTAATTCGGGTAATTAATGGTAACAACAGCTTATTGCAAATACTACAGTCGAGCGCAGAGGGTACGTCAGCGTAGTGCAATAGCGAGGGCGGAAGTGACAAAAAAACTGCACCACGCCCAATTTATACTGTGTAATTCTTACTCGCGGACTGGTTAATGCGAGACAGAGACAAAAACTAATTTTGTCTCTTTCTTTAGTTAAATTGAAACCGGGACTTTCTACCGTAACAGTGAAATGCTCGTACGTCACATATTTTGGCTCGTCTAGCGATCTACCCTACCTAAATGGTTATTAAGCCTATTGTTTTGGTAAGGGTTATGAAGGTAATGAAACTTAAAAGGTGCGAGTTGTATATAGATTTATTTACAACAGAACAAAATACATTTGAAATATCTTAACAATTATTCATCAAAAGTACAAGAAATAACATATCACTAATATTCATCTTCAATCTTGGCGTTGGTCTTCGGACATGGCTATGATGTGGCTGAAGTTCACTACCTTAGTGAAATCCGTGATTCGTTCGAGAGCTTCTTTGGCCGATCTGGGAATCGACTCAGGAACATTGCGACGTTGGCGTTCATCTTCTTCGGACATGGCTATGATGTGGCTGAAGTTCACTACCTTAGTGAAATCCGTGATTCGTTCGAGAGCTTCCTTAGCTCTGCTCGTCTCCGGGACTGTGTTGTAAATATTCAACACCTCAGTCAGAGCCACTGAGGATCGTGGAACAGTGTTTTCTTCAAGACGGAACATTTTCAATATGAATTCGGGTAATTAATGGTAACAACAGCTTATTGCAAATACTACAGTCGAGCGCAGAGGGTACGTCAGCGTAGTGCAATAGCGAGGGCGGAAGTGACAAAAAAACTGCACCACGCCCAATTTATACTGTGTAATTCTTACTCGCGGACTGGTTAATGCGAGACAGAGACAAAAACTAATTTTGTCTCTTTCTTTAGTTAAATTGAAACCGGGACTTTCTACCGTAACAGTGAAATGCTCGTACGTCACATATTTTGGCTCGTCTAGCGATCTACCCTACCTAAATGGTTATTAAGCCTATTGTTTTGGTAAGGGTTATGAAGGTAATGAAACTTAAAAGGTGCGAGTTGTATATAGATTTATTTACAACAGAACAAAATACATTTGAAATATCTTAACAATTATTCATCAAAAGTACAAGAAATAACATATCACTAATATTCATCTTCAATCTTGGCGTTGGTCTTCGGACATGGCTATGATGTGGCTGAAGTTCACTACCTTAGTGAAATCCGTGATTCGTTCGAGAGCTTCTTTGGCCGATCTGGGAATCGACTCAGGAACATTGCGACGTTGGCGTTCATCTTCTTCGGACATGGCTATGATGTGGCTGAAGTTCACTACCTTAGTGAAATCCGTGATTCGTTCGAGAGCTTCCTTAGCTCTGCTCGTCTCCGGGACTGTGTTGTAAATATTCAACACCTCAGTCAGAGCCACTGAGGATCGTGGAACAGTGTTTTCTTCAAGACGGAACATTTTCAATATGAATTCGGGTAATTAATGGTAACAACAGCTTATTGCAAATACTACAGTCGAGCGCAGAGGGTACGTCAGCGTAGTGCAATAGCGAGGGCGGAAGTGACAAAAAAACTGCACCACGCCCAATTTATACTGTGTAATTCTTACTCGCGGACTGGTTAATGCGAGACAGAGACAAAAACTAATTTTGTCTCTTTCTTTAGTTAAATTGAAACCGGGACTTTCTACCGTAACAGTGAAATGCTCTTACGTCACATATTTTGGCTCGTCTAGCGATCTACCCTACCTAAATGGTTATTAAGCCTATTGTTTTGGTAAGGGTTATGAAGGTAATGAAACTTAAAAGGTGCGAGTTGTATAAAGATTTATTTACAACAGAACAAAATACATTTGAAATATCTTAACAATTATTCATCAAAAGTACAAGAAATAACATATCACTAATATTCATCTTCAATCTTGGCGTTGGTCTTCAGGCATGGCCATGATCTTGGTGAAGTTCACTACTTTAGTGAAATCCGTGATCAGTTCGAGAGCATCTTTGGCCGATCTGGGAATCGGCTCAGGAACATTGCGACGTTGGCGTTCATCTTCTTCGGACATGGCTATGATGTGGCTGAAGTTCACTACCTTAGTGCAATCCGTGATTCGTTCGAGAGCTTCCTTAGCTCTGCTCGTCTCCGGGACTGTGTTGTAAATATTCAACACCTCAGTCAGAGCCACTGAGGATCGTGGAACAGTGTTTTCTTCAACACGGAACATTTTCAATATTAATTCGGGTAATTAATGGTAACAACAGCTTATTGCAAATACTACAGTCGAGCGCAGAGGGTACGTCAGCGTAGTGCAATAGCGAGGGCGGAAGTGACAAAAAAACTGCACCACGCCCAATTTATACTGTGTAATTCTTACTCGCGGACTGGTTAATGCGAGACAGAGACAAAAACTAATTTTGTCTCTTTCTTTAGTTAAATTGAAACCGGGACTTTCTACCGTAACAGTGAAATGCTCGTACGTCACATATTTTGGCTCGTCTAGCGATCTACCCTACCTAAATGGTTATTAAGCCTATTGTTTTGGTAAGGGTTATGAAGGTAATGAAACTTAAAAGGTGCGAGTTGTATATAGATTTATTTACAACAGAACAAAATACATTTGAAATATCTTAACAATTATTCATCAAAAGTACAAGAAATAACATATCACTAATATTCATCTTCAATCTTGGCGTTGGTCTTCGGACATGGCTATGATGTGGCTGAAGTTCACTACCTTAGTGAAATCCGTGATTCGTTCGAGAGCTTCTTTGGCCGATCTGGGAATCGACTCAGGAACATTGCGACGTTGGCGTTCATCTTCTTCGGACATGGCTATGATGTGGCTGAAGTTCACTACCTTAGTGAAATCCGTGATTCGTTCGAGAGCTTCCTTAGCTCTGCTCGTCTCCGGGACTGTGTTGTAAATATTCAACACCTCAGTCAGAGCCACTGAGGATCGTGGAACAGTGTTTTCTTCAAGACGGAACATTTTCAATATGAATTCGGGTAATTAATGGTAACAACAGCTTATTGCAAATACTACAGTCGAGCGCAGAGGGTACGTCAGCGTAGTGCAATAGCGAGGGCGGAAGTGACAAAAAAACTGCACCACGCCCAATTTATACTGTGTAATTCTTACTCGCGGACTGGTTAATGCGAGACAGAGACAAAAACTAATTTTGTCTCTTTCTTTAGTTAAATTGAAACCGGGACTTTCTACCGTAACAGTGAAATGCTCGTACGTCACATATTTTGGCTCGTCTAGCGATCTACCCTACCTAAATGGTTATTAAGCCTATTGTTTTGGTAAGGGTTATGAAGGTAATGAAACTTAAAAGGTGCGAGTTGTATATAGATTTATTTACAACAGAACAAAATACATTTGAAATATCTTAACAATTATTCATCAAAAGTACAAGAAATAACATATCACTAATATTCATCTTCAATCTTGGCGTTGGTCTTCGGACATGGCTATGATGTGGCTGAAGTTCACTACCTTAGTGAAATCCGTGATTCGTTCGAGAGCTTCTTTGGCCGATCTGGGAATCGACTCAGGAACATTGCGACGTTGGCGTTCATCTTCTTCGGACATGGCTATGATGTGGCTGAAGTTCACTACCTTAGTGAAATCCGTGATTCGTTCGAGAGCTTCCTTAGCTCTGCTCGTCTCCGGGACTGTGTTGTAAATATTCAACACCTCAGTCAGAGCCACTGAGGATCGTGGAACAGTGTTTTCTTCAAGACGGAACATTTTCAATATGAATTCGGGTAATTAATGGTAACAACAGCTTATTGCAAATACTACAGTCGAGCGCAGAGGGTACGTCAGCGTAGTGCAATAGCGAGGGCGGAAGTGACAAAAAAACTGCACCACGCCCAATTTATACTGTGTAATTCTTACTCGCGGACTGGTTAATGCGAGACAGAGACAAAAACTAATTTTGTCTCTTTCTTTAGTTAAATTGAAACCGGGACTTTCTACCGTAACAGTGAAATGCTCTTACGTCACATATTTTGGCTCGTCTAGCGATCTACCCTACCTAAATGGTTATTAAGCCTATTGTTTTGGTAAGGGTTATGAAGGTAATGAAACTTAAAAGGTGCGAGTTGTATAAAGATTTATTTACAACAGAACAAAATACATTTGAAATATCTTAACAATTATTCATCAAAAGTACAAGAAATAACATATCACTAATATTCATCTTCAATCTTGGCGTTGGTCTTCAGGCATGGCCATGATCTTGGTGAAGTTCACTACTTTAGTGAAATCCGTGATCAGTTCGAGAGCATCTTTGGCCGATCTGGGAATCGGCTCAGGAACATTGCGACGTTGGCGTTCATCTTCTTCGGACATGGCTATGATGTGGCTGAAGTTCACTACCTTAGTGCAATCCGTGATTCGTTCGAGAGCTTCCTTAGCTCTGCTCGTCTCCGGGACTGTGTTGTAAATATTCAACACCTCAGTCAGAGCCACTGAGGATCGTGGAACAGTGTTTTCTTCAACACGGAACATTTTCAATATTAATTCGGGTAATTAATGGTAACAACAGCTTATTGCAAATACTACAGTCGAGCGCAGAGGGTACGTCAGCGTAGTGCAATAGCGAGGGCGGAAGTGACAAAAAAACTGCACCACGCCCAATTTATACTGTGTAATTCTTACTCGCGGACTGGTTAATGCGAGACAGAGACAAAAACTAATTTTGTCTCTTTCTTTAGTTAAATTGAAACCGGGACTTTCTACCGTAACAGTGAAATGCTCTTACGTCACATATTTTGGCTCGTCTAGCGATCTACCCTACCTAAATGGTTATTAAGCCTATTGTTTTGGTAAGGGTTATGAAGGTAATGAAACTTAAAAGGTGCGAGTTGTATAAAGATTTATTTACAACAGAACAAAATACATTTGAAATATCTTAACAATTATTCATCAAAAGTACAAGAAATAACATATCACTAATATTCATCTTCAATCTTGGCGTTGGTCTTCAGGCATGGCCATGATCTTGGTGAAGTTCACTACTTTAGTGAAATCCGTGATCAGTTCGAGAGCATCTTTGGCCGATCTGGGAATCGGCTCAGGAACATTGCGACGTTGGCGTTCATCTTCTTCGGACATGGCTATGATGTGGCTGAAGTTCACTACCTTAGTGCAATCCGTGATTCGTTCGAGAGCTTCCTTAGCTCTGCTCGTCTCCGGGACTGTGTTGTAAATATTCAACACCTCAGTCAGAGCCACTGAGGATCGTGGAACAGTGTTTTCTTCAACACGGAACATTTTCAATATTAATTCGGGTAATTAATGGTAACAACAGCTTATTGCAAATACTACAGTCGAGCGCAGAGGGTACGTCAGCGTAGTGCAATAGCGAGGGCGGAAGTGACAAAAAAACTGCACCACGCCCAATTTATACTGTGTAATTCTTACTCGCGGACTGGTTAATGCGAGACAGAGACAAAAACTAATTTTGTCTCTTTCTTTAGTTAAATTGAAACCGGGACTTTCTACCGTAACAGTGAAATGCTCTTACGTCACATATTTTGGCTCGTCTAGCGATCTACCCTACCTAAATGGTTATTAAGCCTATTGTTTTGGTAAGGGTTATGAAGGTAATGAAACTTAAAAGGTGCGAGTTGTATAAAGATTTATTTACAACAGAACAAAATACATTTGAAATATCTTAACAATTATTCATCAAAAGTACAAGAAATAACATATCACTAATATTCATCTTCAATCTTGGCGTTGGTCTTCGGACATGGCTATGATGTGGCTGAAGTTCACTACCTTAGTGAAATCCGTGATTCGTTCGAGAGCTTCTTTGGCCGATCTGGGAATCGACTCAGGAACATTGCGACGTTGGCGTTCATCTTCTTCGGACATGGCTATGATGTGGCTGAAGTTCACTACCTTAGTGAAATCCGTGATTCGTTCGAGAGCTTCCTTAGCTCTGCTCGTCTCCGGGACTGTGTTGTAAATATTCAACACCT
Source organism: Idaea aversata (assembly GCA_907269075.1). Classification (NCBI taxonomy): domain Eukaryota; kingdom Metazoa; phylum Arthropoda; class Insecta; order Lepidoptera; family Geometridae; genus Idaea; species Idaea aversata. The sequence goes on from OU026100.1 coordinate 8,683,952, forward strand.
CAGTCAGAGCCACTGAGGATCGTGGAACAGTGTTTTCTTCAACACGGAACATTTTCAATATTAATTCGGGTAATTAATGGTAACAACAGCTTATTGCAAATACTACAGTCGAGCGCAGAGGGTACGTCAGCGTAGTGCAATAGCGAGGGCGGAAGTGACAAAAAAACTGCACCACGCCCAATTTATACTGTGTAATTCTTACTCGCGGACTGGTTAATGCGAGACAGAGACAAAAACTAATTTTGTCTCTTTCTTTAGTTAAATTGAAACCGGGACTTTCTACCGTAACAGTGAAATGCTCGTACGTCACATATTTTGGCTCGTCTAGCGATCTACCCTACCTAAATGGTTATTAAGCCTATTGTTTTGGTAAGGGTTATGAAGGTAATGAAACTTAAAAGGTGCGAGTTGTATAAAGATTTATTTACAACAGAACAAAATACATTTGAAATATCTTAACAATTATTCATCAAAAGTACAAGAAATAACATATCACTAATATTCATCTTCAATCTTGGCGTTGGTCTTCAGGCATGGCCATGATCTTGGTGAAGTTCACTACTTTAGTGAAATCCGTGATCAGTTCGAGAGCATCTTTGGCCGATCTGGGAATCGGCTCAGGAACATTGCGACGTTGGCGTTCATCTTCTTCGGACATGGCTATGATGTGGCTGAAGTTCACTACCTTAGTGAAATCCGTGATTCGTTCGAGAGCTTCCTTAGCTCTGCTCGTCTCCGGGACTGTGTTGTAAATATTCAACACCTCAGTCAGAGCCACTGAGGATCGTGGAACAGTGTTTTCTTCAACACGGAACATTTTCAATATTAATTCGGGTAATTAATGGTAACAACAGCTTATTGCAAATACTACAGTCGAGCGCAGAGGGTACGTCAGCGTAGTGCAATAGCGAGGGCGGAAGTGACAAAAAAACTGCACCACGCCCAATTTATACTGTGTAATTCTTACTCGCGGACTGGTTAATGCGAGACAGAGACAAAAACTAATTTTGTCTCTTTCTTTAGTTAAATTGAAACCGGGACTTTCTACCGTAACAGTGAAATGCTCGTACGTCACATATTTTGGCTCGTCTAGCGATCTACCCTACCTAAATGGTTATTAAGCCTATTGTTTTGGTAAGGGTTATAAAGGTAATGAAACTTAAAAGGTGCGAGTTGTATATAGATTTATTTACAACAGAACAAAATACATTTGAAATATCTTAACAATTATTCATCAAAAGTACAAGAAATAACATATCACTAATATTCATCTTCAATCTTGGCGTTGGTCTTCAGGCATGGCCATGATCTTGGTGAAGTTCACTACTTTAGTGAAATCCGTGATCAGTTCGAGAGCATCTTTGGCCGATCTGGGAATCGGCTCAGGAACATTGCGACGTTGGCGTTCATCTTCTTCGGACATGGCTATGATGTGGCTGAAGTTCACTACCTTAGTGAAATCCGTGATTCGTTCGAGAGCTTCCTTAGCTCTGCTCGTCTCCGGGAGTGTGTTGTAAATATTCAACACCTCAGTCAGAGCCACTGAGGATCGTGGAACAGTGTTTTCTTCAACACGGAACATTTTCAATATTAATTCGGGTAATTAATGGTAACAACAGCTTATTGCAAATACTACAGTCGAGCGCAGAGGGTACGTCAGCGTAGTGCAATAGCGAGGGCGGAAGTGACAAAAAAACTGCACCACGCCCAATTTATACTGTGTAATTCTTACTCGCGGACTGGTTAATGCGAGACAGAGACAAAAACTAATTTTGTCTCTTTCTTTAGTTAAATTGAAACCGGGACTTTCTACCGTAACAGTGAAATGCTCTTACGTCACATATTTTGGCTCGTCTAGCGATCTACCCTACCTAAATGGTTATTAAGCCTATTGTTTTGGTAAGGGTTATGAAGGTAATGAAACTTAAAAGGTGCGAGTTGTATAAAGATTTATTTACAACAGAACAAAATACATTTGAAATATCTTAACAATTATTCATCAAAAGTACAAGAAATAACATATCACTAATATTCATCTTCAATCTTGGCGTTGGTCTTCGGACATGGCTATGATGTGGCTGAAGTTCACTACCTTAGTGAAATCCGTGATTCGTTCGAGAGCTTCTTTGGCCGATCTGGGAATCGACTCAGGAACATTGCGACGTTGGCGTTCATCTTCTTCGGACATGGCTATGATGTGGCTGAAGTTCACTACCTTAGTGAAATCCGTGATTCGTTCGAGAGCTTCCTTAGCTCTGCTCGTCTCCGGGACTGTGTTGTAAATATTCAACACCTCAGTCAGAGCCACTGAGGATCGTGGAACAGTGTTTTCTTCAACACGGAACATTTTCAATATTAATTCGGGTAATTAATGGTAACAACAGCTTATTGCAAATACTACAGTCGAGCGCAGAGGGTACGTCAGCGTAGTGCAATAGCGAGGGCGGAAGTGACAAAAAAACTGCACCACGCCCAATTTATACTGTGTAATTCTTACTCGCGGACTGGTTAATGCGAGACAGAGACAAAAACTAATTTTGTCTCTTTCTTTAGTTAAATTGAAACCGGGACTTTCTACCGTAACAGTGAAATGCTCGTACGTCACATATTTTGGCTCGTCTAGCGATCTACCCTACCTAAATGGTTATTAAGCCTATTGTTTTGGTAAGGGTTATGAAGGTAATGAAACTTAAAAGGTGCGAGTTGTATAAAGATTTATTTACAACAGAACAAAATACATTTGAAATATCTTAACAATTATTCATCAAAAGTACAAGAAATAACATATCACTAATATTCATCTTCAATCTTGGCGTTGGTCTTCAGGCATGGCCATGATCTTGGTGAAGTTCACTACTTTAGTGAAATCCGTGATCAGTTCGAGAGCATCTTTGGCCGATCTGGGAATCGGCTCAGGAACATTGCGACGTTGGCGTTCATCTTCTTCGGACATGGCTATGATGTGGCTGAAGTTCACTACCTTAGTGAAATCCGTGATTCGTTCGAGAGCTTCCTTAGCTCTGCTCGTCTCCGGGACTGTGTTGTAAATATTCAACACCTCAGTCAGAGCCACTGAGGATCGTGGAACAGTGTTTTCTTCAACACGGAACATTTTCAATATTAATTCGGGTAATTAATGGTAACAACAGCTTATTGCAAATACTACAGTCGAGCGCAGAGGGTACGTCAGCGTAGTGCAATAGCGAGGGCGGAAGTGACAAAAAAACTGCACCACGCCCAATTTATACTGTGTAATTCTTACTCGCGGACTGGTTAATGCGAGACAGAGACAAAAACTAATTTTGTCTCTTTCTTTAGTTAAATTGAAACCGGGACTTTCTACCGTAACAGTGAAATGCTCGTACGTCACATATTTTGGCTCGTCTAGCGATCTACCCTACCTAAATGGTTATTAAGCCTATTGTTTTGGTAAGGGTTATAAAGGTAATGAAACTTAAAAGGTGCGAGTTGTATATAGATTTATTTACAACAGAACAAAATACATTTGAAATATCTTAACAATTATTCATCAAAAGTACAAGAAATAACATATCACTAATATTCATCTTCAATCTTGGCGTTGGTCTTCAGGCATGGCCATGATCTTGGTGAAGTTCACTACTTTAGTGAAATCCGTGATCAGTTCGAGAGCATCTTTGGCCGATCTGGGAATCGGCTCAGGAACATTGCGACGTTGGCGTTCATCTTCTTCGGACATGGCTATGATGTGGCTGAAGTTCACTACCTTAGTGAAATCCGTGATTCGTTCGAGAGCTTCCTTAGCTCTGCTCGTCTCCGGGAGTGTGTTGTAAATATTCAACACCTCAGTCAGAGCCACTGAGGATCGTGGAACAGTGTTTTCTTCAACACGGAACATTTTCAATATTAATTCGGGTAATTAATGGTAACAACAGCTTATTGCAAATACTACAGTCGAGCGCAGAGGGTACGTCAGCGTAGTGCAATAGCGAGGGCGGAAGTGACAAAAAAACTGCACCACGCCCAATTTATACTGTGTAATTCTTACTCGCGGACTGGTTAATGCGAGACAGAGACAAAAACTAATTTTGTCTCTTTCTTTAGTTAAATTGAAACCGGGACTTTCTACCGTAACAGTGAAATGCTCGTACGTCACATATTTTGGCTCGTCTAGCGATCTACCCTACCTAAATGGTTATTAAGCCTATTGTTTTGGTAAGGGTTATGAAGGTAATGAAACTTAAAAGGTGCGAGTTGTATAAAGATTTATTTACAACAGAACAAAATACATTTGAAATATCTTAACAATTATTCATCAAAAGTATTCATAAAACTTAAAAGGTGCGAGTTGTATAAAGATTTATTTACAACAGAACAAAATACATTTGAAATATCTTAACAATTATTCATCAAAAGTACAAGAAATAACATATCACTAATATTCATCTTCAATCTTGGTGAAGTTCACTACCGTAGTGAAATCCGTGATTCGTTCGAGAGCTTCTTTGGCCGATCTGGGAATCGACTCAGGAACATTGTGACGTTGGCGTTCATCTTCTTCGGACATGGCTATGATGTGGCTGAAGTTCACTACCTTAGTGAAATCCGTGATTCGTTCGAGAGCTTCCTTAGCTCTGCTCGTCTCCGGGACTGTGTTGTAAATATTCAACACCTCAGTCAGAGCCACTGAGGATCGTGGAACAGTGTTTTCTTCAACACGGAACATTTTCAATATTAATTCGGGTAATTAATGGTAACAACAGCTTATTGCAAATACTACAGTCGAGCGCAGAGGGTACGTCAGCGTAGTGCAATAGCGAGGGCGGAAGTGACAAAAAAACTGCACCACGCCCAATTTATACTGTGTAATTCTTACTCGCGGACTGGTTAATGCGAGACAGAGACAAAAACTAATTTTGTCTCTTTCTTTAGTTAAATTGAAACCGGGACTTTCTACCGTAACAGTGAAATGCTCGTACGTCACATATTTTGGCTCGTCTAGCGATCTACCCTACCTAAATGGTTATTAAGCCTATTGTTTTGGTAAGGGTTATGAAGGTAATGAAACTTAAAAGGTGCGAGTTGTATAAAGATTTATTTACAACAGAACAAAATACATTTGAAATATCTTAACAATTATTCATCAAAAGTACAAGAAATAACATATCACTAATATTCATCTTCAATCTTGGCGTTGGTCTTCAGGCATGGCCATGATCTTGGTGAAGTTCACTACTTTAGTGAAATCCGTGATCCGTTCGAGAGCTTCTTTGGCCGATCTGGGAATCGACTCAGGAACATTGCGACCTTGGCGTTCATCTTCTTCGGACATGGCTATGATGTGGCTGAAGTTCACTACCTTAGTGAAATCCGTGATTCGTTCGAGAGCTTCTTTGGCCGATCTGGGAATCGACTCAGGAACATTGTGACGTTGGCGTTCATCTTCTTCGGACATGGCTATGATGTGGCTAAAGTTCACTACCTTAGTGAAATCCGTGATTCGTTCGAGAGCTTCCTTAGCTCTGCTCGTCACCGGGACTGTGTTGTAAATATTCAACACCTCAGTCAGAGCCACTGAGGATCGTGGAACAGTGTTTTCTTCAACACGGAACATTTTCAATATGAATTCGGGTAATTAATGGTAACAACAGCTTATTGCAAATACTACAGTCGAGCGCAGAGGGTACGTCAGCGTAGTGCAATAGCGAGGGCGGAAGTGACAAAAAAACTGCACCACGCCCAATTTATACTGTGTAATTCTTACTCGCGGACTGGTTAATGCGAGACTAAGACAAAAACTATTTTTGTCTCTTTCTTTAGTTAAATTGAAACCGGGACTTTCTACCGTAACAGTGAAATGCTCGTACGTCGGTTACATATCAAAATAACTAAGTTCAATATAACTATGTTCGAAATAACTACGGTCATAATGCCTACTGTTCAAAATACCTAATGGTTGTTTCACATATTTTTGAAATAACTAATGAACGAAATACCTAATGGACGAAATACCTACGGTTAATTTACCTACGTTCATTATAACTATGTTCGAAATAACTACGGTCATAATACCTACTGTTTAAAATACCTAATGGTTGTTTGGCATATTTTCGAAATACCTAATGGACGAAACACCTACGGTTAATTTAACCACAATTAATTCAACTACGGGTTTTCACCTGCGGTTAAAAAAAATCAATTTTATAAAATACACCTACGGTTAATTTAACTACAATTAATTCAACTACGGTTTTTCACCTGCGGTTTAAAAAAATCAATTTTATAAAATCCCTAACCAAGTAAAATGGGTAGAATTCGCTTCTAGCACTCGGCGGCCGCTGCCGCGGCACCGCTCGCTTCGCTCGCTCGGCTCGTGCGTTGTGGTCGCAGTTCTAACATAAACCTAACCTATCCATGTCGGTTCTGGGTAGGGGGTGTTCCGGATGGGTCTTTATATGCTTCCCTAATCAAGTCAAATAGGTAAAATTCGTCTCTAGTTGCGTGATAAACGCAGCATATAAAGACCCACCCGGAAAACTCCCTACCCAGAACCGACATGGATAGGTTAGGTTTATGTTAGAACTGCGACCACAACGCACGAGCCGAGCGAGCGAAGCGAGCGGTGCCGCGGTAGCGGCCGGCGAGTGCTAGAAGCGAATTCTACCCATTTTACTTGGTTAGGGATTTTATAAAATTGATTTTTTTAAACCGCAGGTGAAAAACCGTAGTTGAATTAATTGTAGTTAAATTAACCGTAGGTGTTTCGTCCATTAGGTATTTCGACCATTAGGTATTTTAAACTGTAGGTATTATGACCGTTAGTTATTTCGAACATAGTTATATTGAACTTAGTTATTATAATGTGTAGCCCAATCGACCGTTAGGTATTATGAACTTATGTGAATCGACCGTAGTTATTTCGAACATAGTTATATTGAACTTAGTTATTATGATACGTAACCCGTACGTCACATATTTTGGCTCGTCTAGCGATCTACCCTACCTAAATGGTTATTAAGCCTATTGTTTTGGTAAGGGTTATGAAGGTAATGAAACTTAAAAGGTGCGAGTTGTATAAAGATTTATTTACAACAGAACAAAATACATTTGAAATATCTTAACAATTATTCATCAAAAGTACAAGAAATAACATATCACTAATATTCATCTTCAATCTTGGTCTTCAGGCATGGCCATGATCTTGGTGAAGTTCACTACTTTAGTGAAATCCGTGATCAGTTCCAGAGCATCTTTGGCCGATCTGGGAATCGGCTCAGGAACATTGCGACGTTGGCGTTCATCTTCTTCGGACATGGCTATGATGTGGCTGAAGTTCACTACCTTAGTGCAATCCGTGATTCGTTCGAGAGCTTCCTTAGCTCTGCTCGTCTCCGGGACTGTGTTGTAAATATTCAACACCTCAGTCAGAGCCACTGAGGATCGTGGAACAGTGTTTTCTTCAACACGGAACATTTTCAATATTAATTCGGGTAATTAATGGTAACAACAGCTTATTGCAAATACTACAGTCGAGCGCAGAGGGTACGTCAGCGTAGTGCAATAGCGAGGGCGGAAGTGACAAAAAAACTGCACCACGCCCAATTTATACTGTGTAATTCTTACTCGCGGACTGGTTAATGCGAGACAGAGACAAAAACTATTTTTGTCTCTTTCTTTAGTTAAATTGAAACCGGGACTTTCTACCGTAACAGTGAAATGCTCGTACGTCACATATTTTGGCTCGTCTAGCGATCTACCCTACCTAAATGGTTATTAAGTCTATTGTTTTGGTAAGGGTTATGAAGGTAATGAAACTTTAAAGGTGCGAGTTGTATAAAGATTTATTTACAACAGAACAAAATACATTTGAAATATCTTAACAATTATTCATCAAAAGTACAAGAAATAACATATCACTAATATTCATCTTCAATCTTGGCGTTGGTCTTCAGGCATGGCTATGATGTGGCTGAAGTTCACTACCTTAGTGAAATCCGTGATTCGTTCGAGAGCTTCCTTAGCTCTGCTCGTCTCCGGGACTGTGTTGTAAATATTCAACACCTCAGTCAGAGCCACTGAGGATCGTGGAACAGTGTTTTCTTCAACACGGAACATTTTCAATATGAATTCGGGTAATTAATGGTAACAACAGCTTATTGCAAATACTACAGTCGAGCGCAGAGGGTACGTCAGCGTAGTGCAATAGCGAGGGCGGAAGTGACAAAAAAACTGCACCACGCCCAATTTATACTGTGTAATTCTTACTCGCGGACTGGTTAATGCGAGACAGAGACAAAAACTAATTTTGTCTCTTTCATTAGTTAAATTGAAACCGGGACTTTCTACCGTAACAGTGAAATGCTCGTACGTCACATATTTTGGCTCGTCTAGCGATCTACCCTACCTAAATGGTTATTACGCCTATTGTTTTGGTAAGGGTTATGAAGGTAATGAAACTTAAAAGGTGCGAGTTGTATAAAGATTTATTTACAACAGAACAAAATACATTTGAAATATCTTAACAATTATTCATCAAAAGTACAAGAAATAACATATCACTAATATTCATCTTCAATCTTGGCGTTGGTCTTCAGGCATGGCCATGATCTTGGTGAAGTTCACTACTTTAGTGAAATCCGTGATCAGTTCGAGAGCATCTTTGGCCGATCTGGGAATCAGCTCAGGAACATTGCGACGTTGGCGTTCATCTTCTTCGGACATGGCTATGATGTGGCTGAAGTTCACTACCTTAGTGAAATCCGTGATTCGTTCGAGAGCTTCCTTAGCTCTGCTCGTCACCGGGACTGTGTTGTAAATATTCAACACCTCAGTCAGAGCCACTGAGGATCGTGGAACAGTGTTTTCTTCAACACGGAACATTTTCAATATGAATTCGGGTAATTAATGGTAACAACAGCTTATTGCAAATACTACAGTCGAGCGCAGAGGGTACGTCAGCGTAGTGCAATAGCGAGGGCGGAAGTGACAAAAAAACTGCACCACGCCCAATTTATACTGTGTAATTCTTACTCGCGGACTGGTTAATGCGAGACTAAGACAAAAACTATTTTTGTCTCTTTCTTTAGTTAAATTGAAACCGGGACTTTCTACCGTAACAGTGAAATGCTCGTACGTCGGTTACATATCAAAATAACTAAGTTCAATATAACTATGTTCGAAATAACTACGGTCATAATGCCTACTGTTCAAAATACCTAATGGTTGTTTCACATATTTTTGAAATAACTAATGAACGAAATACCTAATGGACGAAATACCTACGGTTAATTTACCTACGTTCATTATAACTATGTTCGAAATAACTACGGTCATAATACCTACTGTTTAAAATACCTAATGGTTGTTTGGCATATTTTCGAAATACCTAATGGACGAAACACCTACGGTTAATTTAACCACAATTAATTCAACTACGGGTTTTCACCTGCGGTTAAAAAAAATCAATTTTATAAAATACACCTACGGTTAATTTAACTACAATTAATTCAACTACGGTTTTTCACCTGCGGTTTAAAAAAATCAATTTTATAAAATCCCTAACCAAGTAAAATGGGTAGAATTCGCTTCTAGCACTCGGCGGCCGCTGCCGCGGCACCGCTCGCTTCGCTCGCTCGGCTCGTGCGTTGTGGTCGCAGTTCTAACATAAACCTAACCTATCCATGTCGGTTCTGGGTAGGGGGTGTTCCGGATGGGTCTTTATATGCTTCCCTAATCAAGTCAAATAGGTAAAATTCGTCTCTAGTTGCGTGATAAACGCAGCATATAAAGACCCACCCGGAAAACTCCCTACCCAGAACCGACATGGATAGGTTAGGTTTATGTTAGAACTGCGACCACAACGCACGAGCCGAGCGAGCGAAGCGAGCGGTGCCGCGGTAGCGGCCGGCGAGTGCTAGAAGCGAATTCTACCCATTTTACTTGGTTAGGGATTTTATAAAATTGATTTTTTTAAACCGCAGGTGAAAAACCGTAGTTGAATTAATTGTAGTTAAATTAACCGTAGGTGTTTCGTCCATTAGGTATTTCGACCATTAGGTATTTTAAACTGTAGGTATTATGACCGTTAGTTATTTCGAACATAGTTATATTGAACTTAGTTATTATAATGTGTAGCCCAATCGACCGTTAGGTATTATGAACTTATGTGAATCGACCGTAGTTATTTCGAACATAGTTATATTGAACTTAGTTATTATGATACGTAACCCGTACGTCACATATTTTGGCTCGTCTAGCGATCTACCCTACCTAAATGGTTATTAAGCCTATTGTTTTGGTAAGGGTTATGAAGGTAATGAAACTTAAAAGGTGCGAGTTGTATAAAGATTTATTTACAACAGAACAAAATACATTTGAAATATCTTAACAATTATTCATCAAAAGTACAAGAAATAACATATCACTAATATTCATCTTCAATCTTGGTCTTCAGGCATGGCCATGATCTTGGTGAAGTTCACTACTTTAGTGAAATCCGTGATCAGTTCCAGAGCATCTTTGGCCGATCTGGGAATCGGCTCAGGAACATTGCGACGTTGGCGTTCATCTTCTTCGGACATGGCTATGATGTGGCTGAAGTTCACTACCTTAGTGCAATCCGTGATTCGTTCGAGAGCTTCCTTAGCTCTGCTCGTCTCCGGGACTGTGTTGTAAATATTCAACACCTCAGTCAGAGCCACTGAGGATCGTGGAACAGTGTTTTCTTCAACACGGAACATTTTCAATATTAATTCGGGTAATTAATGGTAACAACAGCTTATTGCAAATACTACAGTCGAGCGCAGAGGGTACGTCAGCGTAGTGCAATAGCGAGGGCGGAAGTGACAAAAAAACTGCACCACGCCCAATTTATACTGTGTAATTCTTACTCGCGGACTGGTTAATGCGAGACAGAGACAAAAACTATTTTTGTCTCTTTCTTTAGTTAAATTGAAACCGGGACTTTCTACCGTAACAGTGAAATGCTCGTACGTCACATATTTTGGCTCGTCTAGCGATCTACCCTACCTAAATGGTTATTAAGTCTATTGTTTTGGTAAGGGTTATGAAGGTAATGAAACTTTAAAGGTGCGAGTTGTATAAAGATTTATTTACAACAGAACAAAATACATTTGAAATATCTTAACAATTATTCATCAAAAGTACAAGAAATAACATATCACTAATATTCATCTTCAATCTTGGCGTTGGTCTTCAGGCATGGCTATGATGTGGCTGAAGTTCACTACCTTAGTGAAATCCGTGATTCGTTCGAGAGCTTCCTTAGCTCTGCTCGTCTCCGGGACTGTGTTGTAAATATTCAACACCTCAGTCAGAGCCACTGAGGATCGTGGAACAGTGTTTTCTTCAACACGGAACATTTTCAATATGAATTCGGGTAATTAATGGTAACAACAGCTTATTGCAAATACTACAGTCGAGCGCAGAGGGTACGTCAGCGTAGTGCAATAGCGAGGGCGGAAGTGACAAAAAAACTGCACCACGCCCAATTTATACTGTGTAATTCTTACTCGCGGACTGGTTAATGCGAGACAGAGACAAAAACTAATTTTGTCTCTTTCATTAGTTAAATTGAAACCGGGACTTTCTACCGTAACAGTGAAATGCTCGTACGTCACATATTTTGGCTCGTCTAGCGATCTACCCTACCTAAATGGTTATTACGCCTATTGTTTTGGTAAGGGTTATGAAGGTAATGAAACTTAAAAGGTGCGAGTTGTATAAAGATTTATTTACAACAGAACAAAATACATTTGAAATATCTTAACAATTATTCATCAAAAGTACAAGAAATAACATATCACTAATATTCATCTTCAATCTTGGCGTTGGTCTTCAGGCATGGCCATGATCTTGGTGAAGTTCACTACTTTAGTGAAATCCGTGATCAGTTCGAGAGCATCTTTGGCCGATCTGGGAATCAGCTCAGGAACATTGCGACGTTGGCGTTCATCTTCTTCGGACATGGCTATGATGTGGCTGAAGTTCACTACCTTAGTGAAATCCGTGATTCGTTCGAGAGCTTCCTTAGCTCTGCTCGTCTCCGGGACTGTGTTGTAAATATTCAACACCTCAGTCAAAGCCACTGAGGATCGTGGAACAGTGTTTTCTTCAACACGGAACATTTTCAATATTAATTCGGGTAATTAATGGTAACAACAGCTTATTGCAAATACTGCAGTCGAGCGCAGAGGGTACGTCAGCGTAGTGCAATAGCGAGGGCGGAAGTGACAAAAATGCTCGTGGTTGTCTTCCGCCCATCTCAGGGGCAGGTTTGCTCCTTCGGGCCGGGGGCCCATGGGTGCGGTTGCCGTCGCCGGTAGTCACTGCTACCGGGTCTGTAGGACGGCACCGTTCGGCGCCGTGGGGCCCGCGGCCCCTGGAGTCTGCTGGGCTGGTGTGGAGAGGTCTGCGTCCGACCCCGCGTCCATGAGTTCGCGGGGGTATCGCAGACCTCTTTCCGGCCGCTCAAATTGCTGGGCTAGGTGGGCGAGGTGCTGGTATCTCGAGGTGTCAGCGCGCTGGAACATGGCCTTGGCAAGGCCCGCAACGAATTCGTCCAGGCCCTCAACTCCAAGGTCACGTGCAATGGTAGCGTTCCTGACGTACCGCGGCGCGTCGACAATGGTCCTCAGAGCCAGCGACTGCTGGGTTCTGAGGGACTTGCGGTGGGTCTCGGCCAGGAACGCATACCAGGCCGGGGCTGCATACGTGAGCCGAGATCTCAAGTATGCCTTGTAGACCCCGACCTTGCTGCGGAGAGGGAGCTTGGAGGAGAGCACCGGACGGAGCAGGTTTCGTGCGGCGCGGACCTGTGCCACTACGCTCCTTGCGTGATGGGCCATGTTCAAGCGGCTGTCGATGTTCACCCCGAGATACTTCGCCTTCTTCTTCCAGGCGAGGGTGGTACCCAGGAATTTGAGGCATGGTGGTGGGCGGCGTACGGTCGTGAAGACCATCGCCTGCGTCTTGGAGGCATTGGCGGCTAGCCTCCACCTGTCCAGCCAGGCGGGGAGGTCGTCGAGCACCCGCTGCATCTTCCTCGCCGCGTGGTATCCACGGATGGACGCCGTGACATAGGCAGCATCATCTGCGTACAGGGCCAGGAGCGCATCCCCCGGCTTCGGGATGTCGTCCGTGAAGAGTGCGTAGCAGGTGGGCGACAACACACTGCCCTGCGGCACCCCGGCCCTGATACGACGGTCGTCTGAGAGGGACTCCTCCACTCGGACCCTGAAAGTCCGGTCTCTGAGGAAGGAGTCGACGACTCTCGTGTAGCGCAGTGGGATGCTGGCGGCGTCCATCTTGAAGAGCAGTCCGTCGTGCCAAACTCGGTCGAAGGCCTTCTCCATGTCCAAGAATACTGCAACCGCGTGTTCCCGTTTGTTACGGATTACCGCAATGTGGTGCAGTACCCTGGACAGTTGGAGAGTTGTGCTGTGCTCCGACCGGAATCCGAACTGCTCCTCTCGTGGCGTGAAGAACTCGGCGAGGTGACTCAGCAGCAGGCGCTCGAACACCTTGGACAGGCATGACAGCAGGGTGATGGGCCTGTAGCTGCCCGGCTTCAGCACGTTCTTCCCCTGTTTCGGGATCATGATGACGATGCCACGCTTCCAGGGCTCTGGGAAGTGGCCGGTCCTCATGATCCCGTTGAAGAGTCGTGTGATGGCTGCGGTGGTCTTCGGTGGTAGGTGGCGAAGGGCGGCGTTGGTGATGGTGTCCTCACCGGGCGCTTTCCGGGGCTGTGTACGAAGAAGAGCTCTCCGTACTTGCCCTGGAGAGAACACCACCGGGTCCTGGTCAGGCTTCAGGGGCAACGCTCTCAGAAAACGGACTCTCTCCTCGACGGCTTCCGTGTGTGCTGCGTCGGAGGTGGGGTTGGGCGAGAACTGCTGCTCGAGGTGTTCCGCGAAGATCTCCGCTCTGTCCTCGGGCTTATAGCGCGGAGATCCGTCGCTGTGCAGGAGCGGTCTGACCGGAGGAGGGGCACCACGGAGGGACCGGCAAACGCGGTGAAGTGCGTTCCAGTCCTCCCCGGCTTCCTCGACTCTACGGTCCCACTCCTGTGTGGAGGCTTCCTCGAGCAGGGTCTTCACCTCCGCCGCGAGCCGGTTGAGTCTCGTCTTCTGAGCTGGATCCCTTGTGTGTTGCCATGTCTTCCTCAGGCTCCTCTTCTCAGCAATCAACCTCGCTATGTGAGGAGGGACTGGCTTGAGTGTAGGGGAGCCTGGGGGGCTGGTTGCCTCGGCGGTGGCCATGGTGATGGTGCTGGTCAGGTCCTTGACGCCCTCGGCGTTGTGGACCGGGTGACTGGTGACGTCACGGTCCACCAACTCGGCGAAGGCCTCCCAGTTGGTTCTGCCCCGGGGGGGGCGGCGCGCTGCGCGAGTGGCGGTCGTCCTGGACACGAGAAGGACTGGCTGATGGTCTGAGCCAGTCTCGTAGTCCAGGACCTCTTGCTCAATCGGGAAGCGGAGACCCCGGTGGACCGCGAAGTCGATCACCGACGGCAACTTTGTGTGGTCGTCCGGGTAGTGCGTTGGCGTGTCGGGGCCTTCCACCAAATAGCCCCGTCTTTCGGCATCCTCATATATCCGGCGTCCGACGGCACTGGTGCTGGCACTGTTCCAGGCAGGGTGGTGGGCGTTCCAGTCCCCCGCAATGATGGTGGGCGGGGGGACTGCCTCACCGATGCCCAGTAGGTCGTGGACCTCAGCCAGCACCAGGGGGCTTGAGCCGGGACGGTAGACGGCCAGCACTCTCAGGTCCTTGCCTCCGGCCCAGACCTCTACTCCGAGCGCCTGGAGAGAGGTGGAATCCAGGCGCTCCAGCGGCTGGTGGACGATTCCTCTCCGGACGAGCACCGCCAGGCCTCTGTACGGGCATCCCCTCAACTCGCTCCACTCGTCCTTCCTGTAGGTTGTGAAACCTGGGGTCAGGAAGGCGTCTGTTGGGGCGAGGAGGGTCTCGGAGAGGAGCGCAATGTCCACCCGCTGCTCCTTCAGGATGAGGCGTAGCCAGGTCTTCTTGGCCCTGGCACCCCGGATGTTCCAGTGAACGATCCGGAGTGGGAAGACCCGGCTGTCGGCTAGTTGGTCGGTGGTGGTGGCGGCGGCGGCGGCATGGTCTGCGTGGCCTGCAGCAGGTGCGTGACCCCGCTGAGGATGTGCGGGGTCGGGTCCTGGCCCGCCTGCAGCGACACCAGGATGCTCTGTAGGATCCCTATAGATTGCTCTATAGGGATCAGTCTCGGGGTCTGTGTCAGTGGGCGGTGAGTCGGGCCAGGACGGGTTGGAGCTGGACCCGTCACTGTCCCCGCCTGCGGTGGAGCAGTCGTCTCCGCCGCCTGTGAGGCGGCAGGGGGCGCTGCTGGCTGCGCCTGCTGAGGGTCCTGAGGGGCCCGGGTCTTCTTCTTCCGCCTCCTTCTTGGCGGCTTGACCCGCTCTGAGGCGGGCGGGGGCGGGCGGATCCCCCCTTCTTGTGTCCGGGAGACCGTGCCGGCTTTCTTGTTTTTGGTCTCCCGGAGGAACACCCGGCACTTGGTGTAGTTGGCCGGGTGAGCCTCGCCGCAGTTGACGCAGGTCGCGGGCTCCTCTCGGGGGCGGGGGCAGTCTCGGGCGGCGTGGTCCCCACCGCACCGGACGCAGGCCTGGGTCCGGTGGCAATTGTGGGAGCTATGCCGGAAAGTTTGACACCGGTGGCACTGCGCCGGGCCCTTTTTGCCGCGCCAGGCCTCAATTTTGACGCCCGGCATGCAGAGTAGCTCTGTGATGTTGAAGATGCCGGGCGTCAGGTCGGGGGTGCGGCGCAGCTGGGCGAAGAAGATGCACCCAGGTCGCCCCCTGCGCCCGTTGATGTGCCGCACAAACTCCGGTTCGAAGCCCTGCTCCCGCAGGGCGGCCTCTATTTCGGCAGGTGGGGTGTCCGAGGGGAGGCCCGAGATGGCCACCTTGAGCCCCCTCTCCTCCGGCGGCGCGTAGGAGAACCAGCTGACGGCCTCGGTCCTCTCCAGTTCGGTCAGGTACCGCTGGAGAGTGCGGTACTCGTTGCCGTCAGCCGGCGTGAAGCGCACCCCTTTCCCAAAGGGGCGCGCGCTGGGGGCCCTGCCCAGTGTGGCCTTCAGGGCCTTGAAGTGGGCGGGCCAGTTGGGCAGCACCTCAACCACTAGGGGGGGGTATCTCCTCTCCCTTGGCTGCTGCTCGACGACCATGGGGGAGGGGGTGGTGGTGGCTGGGCGCGGGGGCGAGGGTTTTCCCACCATGCTGGCATAGCTGGTGGGTGGCCTCGAGCCCCCGGCGCGGTCGGCGTGACCGGCGCGGTCGGCGTGACCGGCGTGGTCAGCGTCGGCGGCACGCCGTGCGTCTGTGGCACTTGCGGTGTTGGTGGCGTCGCGTTTGGCGTCGGCGGCGCGGTCGGCGTGACCGGCGCGGTCGGCGTGACCGGCGCGGTCGGCGTGACCGGCGCCGGCAGTACGCTGGGCTGCAGTGGCGTGCCCTGTGTCGGTGGCGGCTCGCTCGGGGCCGATAGCGCAAGCGGCGTGCTCGGCGCCATCGGCGCGCCCGGCGTGAGCGGGTCGTGTGGCATCGGCGGCGGCGGCGCGGTTGGCGCGCCTCGCGTCGGCCGCGCGCATGGCGTCCGCCATGCGCTGGCCGGCCATTATGTGGTCGGCGGCGTGGTCGGCGTCGACGGCGCGGCGCGGTGGTGGCGGAGGCACGGGCGATTTCCGTCTCGTTGCGGGCGGCGCGGGCGGCGTCGGCGGCGCGCTTAGCCTCGGCGGCGCGAGCGGCGTCGGCGGCGCGGGCAGCGGCGGCTGCCAGGGCCGTGTCCCGCTGCTGCTTGCTCGCAGCGGCGGGTTTTGGGGACGGCGACGGCGACGGCAGGGTAGCATCCGGTGTGGGGGAGGGGGAAGCCTCCACGCAGCGGTATGTATGCGGGGGGCTTACCTCTATCTCCGAAGCGGAAGATCGGCGGCGCTTGGTAAGGCGCTCTGCTTCGTTCGCTGCGCGCGCAGTGTCGCGCACGAACGGGACGGCGGCGGGGGGGAGCTCCACGACTCCCTGCATCGCGGCCGCGAGCGTGCGGCGGTCCTCCTCTGCGACGGGAGCCGACGCGTGCGCCGCCTCACACAAACGTGTGTACAGCGCCATCCAACGCAGCATCGGCTCGTCGAAGAACATTTGTCGCTGCGGCCCGCTCAGCAGCTTTGCGAGCGCCAGTATGTTGCGCTCGTGGAGCGCTTTCGGTGAGAGGGAGGCCGCGTTCGCGGGAGTAAAAAGCTCCTGCAGTCGCTGGCCCCCCTTCAAAATGGTGGTCGGTGGCCTCCGCGGGGTCGTACCCGGGGGTGGGGGCGGGGGCATCTCGCCCTGTGCGGGGCGCGGTGTCACCGGGCCTGCCGGTGACGGTGTCGCCGTGCTTGCGCGCGCCGGTGTTACCGGGCTCGCTTGCGTCCGGTCTGCGGGCGGCGGTGCGGTGGTCGCGGGGGGCGCGGGGGGCTCCGCTGCGACGGTGGGGGCGGACGACGTCGTCGGCCTCTCCGGTGCGGGGCGGGGGGGCGCTCCCGGACGGGGGTCCCGAGGCGGCTCCGCGCTCGGTACGAAGCGCGGGGCGGACGGGGGGCGGAGTACCGGGTCACGGCGACCCTCAGCCAGTGAGCGGGATCGCCCACGGCTACTCCGTTCCGATTTATTATCGGACATCACAGATGTT
The DNA here is from genome assembly GCA_907269075.1 of Idaea aversata. Lineage (NCBI taxonomy): Eukaryota > Metazoa > Arthropoda > Insecta > Lepidoptera > Geometridae > Idaea > Idaea aversata. Next base: position 8,701,661 of record OU026100.1, read on the forward strand.
GGACGCACAAAGTGTCAAATCACAACAACAATAACAACATAAAAAAGTGTCACTATCACACGTGTCTCTGTCACAATTATTCGCGTCGCGAAATACGCGGTACGCGGGGCGCAGGCGAGACTGCCGGGGCGCGACGTCTGGCTTCCGCACCTCTTTGGCTTTACACCACCATCCGGGGCTTGCCGCTGGTGGCAGACCGGGGGTGGTGTTCGGCTACTCGAGGGGAGGCCGGACGCGCTTGGGGTTGGCGTCAATCGCCGCGCGGGTACGCGCGGGCGCGATCGTTGCTAGCTGTTTTCGACGTAAAACGGCGGCAACTCGCTCATGAAGGGACGTCCGTGCACTCGGAGCGGCAGTGGCGGTCCTAGCGGCAGTGACAAAAAAACTGCACCACGCCCAATTTATACTGTGTAATTCTTACTCGCGGACTGGTTAATGCGAGACAGAGACAAAAACTATTTTTGTCTCTTTCTTTAGTTAAATTGAAACCGGGACTTTCTACCGTAACAGTGAAATGCTCGTACGTCACATATTTTGGCTCGTCTAGCGATCTACCCTACCTAAATGGTTATTAAGTCTATTGTTTTGGTAAGGGTTATGAAGGTAATGAAACTTTAAAGGTGCGAGTTGTATAAAGATTTATTTACAACAGAACAAAATACATTTGAAATATCTTAACAATTATTCATCAAAAGTACAAGAAATAACATATCACTAATATTCATCTTCAATCTTGGCGTTGGTCTTCAGGCATGGCCATGATCTTGGTGAAGTTCACTACCTTAGTGAAATCCGTGATTCGTTCGAGAGCTTCCTTAGCTCTGCTCGTCTCCGGGACTGTGTTGTAAATATTCAACACCTCAGTCAGAGCCACTGAGGATCGTGGAACAGTGTTTTCTTCAACACGGAACATTTTCAATATGAATTCGGGTAATTAATGGTAACAACAGCTTATTGCAAATACTACAGTCGAGCGCAGAGGGTACGTCAGCGTAGTGCAATAGCGAGGGCGGAAGTGACAAAAAAACTGCACCACGCCCAATTTATACTGTGTAATTCTTACTCGCGGACTGGTTAATGCGAGACTAAGACAAAAACTATTTTTGTCTCTTTCTTTAGTTAAATTGAAACCGGGACTTTCTACCGTAACAGTGAAATGCTCGTACGTCACATATTTTGGCTCGTCTAGCGATCTACCCTACCTAAATGGTTATTAAGCCTATTGTTTTGGTAAGGGTTATGAAGGTAATGAAACTTAAAAGGTGCGAGTTGTATAAAGATTTATTTACAACAGAACAAAATACATTTGAAATATCTTAACAATTATTCATCAAAAGTACAAGAAATAACATATCACTAATATTCATCTTCAATCTTGGCGTTGGTCTTCAGGCATGGCCATGATCTTGGTGAAGTTCACTACTTTAGTGAAATCCGTGATCAGTTCGAGAGCATCTTTGGCCGATCTGGGAATCGGCTCAGGAACATTGCGACGTTGGCGTTCATCTTCTTCGGACATGGCTATGATGTGGCTGAAGTTCACTACCTTAGTGAAATCCGTGATTCGTTCGAGAGCATCTTTGGCCGATCTGGGAATCGGCTCAGGAACATTGCGACGTTGGCGTTCATCTTCTTCGGACATGGCTATGATGTGGCTGAAGTTCACTACCTTAGTGAAATCCGTGATTCGTTCGAGAGCTTCCTTAGCTCTGCTCGTCTCCGGGACTGTGTTGTAAATATTCAACACCTCAGTCAGAGCCACTGAGGATCGTGGAACAGTGTTTTCTTCAACACGGAACATTTTCAATATGAATTCGGGTAATTAATGGTAACAACAGCTTATTGCAAATACTACAGTCGAGCGCAGAGGGTACGTCAGCGTAGTGCAATAGCGAGGGCGGAAGTGACAAAAAAACTGCACCACGCCCAATTTATACTGTGTAATTCTTACTCGCGGACTGGTTAATGCGAGACAGAGACAAAAACTATTTTTGTCTCTTTCTTTAGTTAAATTGAAACCGGGACTTTCTACCGTAACAGTGAAATGCTCGTACGTCACATATTTTGGCTCGTCTAGCGATCTACCCTACCTAAATGGTTATTACGCCTATTGTTTTGGTAAGGGTTATGAAGGTAATGAAACTTAAAAGGTGCGAGTTGTATAAAGATTTATTTACAACAGACCAAATACATTTGAAATATCTTAACAATTATTCATCAAAAGTACAAGAAATAACATATCACTAATATTCATCTTCAATCTTGGCGTTGGTCTTCAGGCATGGCCATGATCTTGGTGAAGTTCACTACTTTAGTGAAATCCGTGATCAGTTCGAGAGCATCTTTGGCCGATCTGGGAATCAGCTCAGGAACATTGCGACGTTGGCGTTCATCTTCTTCGGACATGGCTATGATGTGGCTGAAGTTCACTACCTTAGTGAAATCCGTGATTCGTTCGAGAGCTTCCTTAGCTCTGCTCGTCTCCGGGACTGTGTTGTAAATATTCAACACCTCAGTCAAAGCCACTGAGGATCGTGGAACAGTGTTTTCTTCAACACGGAACATTTTCAATATTAATTCTCTCGTGGTTGTCTTCCGCCCATCTCAGGGGCAGGTTTGCTCCTTCGGGCCGGGGGCCCATGGGTGCGGTTGCCGTCGCCGGTAGTCACTACTACCGGGTCTGTAGGACGGCACCGTTCGGCGCCGTGGGGCCCGCGGCCCCTGGAGTCTGCTGGGCTGGTGTGGAGAGGTCTGCGTCCGACCCCGCGTCCATGAGTTCGCGGGGGTATCGCAGACCTCTTTCCGGCCGCTCAAATTGCTGGGCTAGGTGGGCGAGGTGCTGGTATCTCGAGGTGTCAGCGCGCTGGAACATGGCCTTGGCAAGGCCCGCAACGAATTCGTCCAGGCTCTCAACTCCAAGGTCACGTGCAATGGTAGCGTTCCTGACGTACCGCGGCGCGTCGACAATGGTCCTCAGAGCCAGCGACTGCTGGGTTCTGAGGGACTTGCGGTGGGTCTCGGCCAGGAACGCATACCAGGCCGGGGCTGCATACGTGAGCCGAGATCTCAAGTATGCCTTGTAGACCCCGACCTTGCTGCGGAGAGGGAGCTTGGAGGAGAGCACCGGACGGAGCAGGTTTCGTGCGGCGCGGACCTGTGCCACTACGCTCCTTGCGTGATGGGCCATGTTCAAGCGGCTGTCGATGTTCACCCCGAGATACTTCGCCTTCTTCTTCCAGGCGAGGGTGGTACCCAGGAATTTGAGGCATGGTGGTGGGCGGCGTACGGTCGTGAAGACCATCGCCTGCGTCTTGGAGGCATTGGCGGCTAGCCTCCACCTGTCCAGCCAGGCGGGGAGGTCGTCGAGCACCCGCTGCATCTTCCTCGCCGCGTGGTATCCACGGATGGACGCCGTGACATAGGCAGCATCATCTGCGTACAGGGCCAGGAGCGCATCCCCCGGCTTCGGGATGTCGTCCGTGAAGAGTGCGTAGCAGGTGGGCGACAACACACTGCCCTGCGGCACCCCGGCCCTGATACGACGGTCGTCTGAGAGGGACTCCTCCACTCGGACCCTGAAAGTCCGGTCTCTGAGGAAGGAGTCGACGACTCTCGTGTAGCGCAGTGGGATGCTGGCGGCGTCCATCTTGAAGAGCAGTCCGTCGTGCCAAACTCGGTCGAAGGCCTTCTCCATGTCCAAGAATACTGCAACCGCGTGTTCCCGTTTGTTACGGATTACCGCAATGTGGTGCAGTACCCTGGACAGTTGGAGAGTTGTGCTGTGCTCCGACCGGAATCCGAACTGCTCCTCTCGTGGCGTGAAGAACTCGGCGAGGTGACTCAGCAGCAGGCGCTCGAACACCTTGGACAGGCATGACAGCAGGGTGATGGGCCTGTAGCTGCCCGGCTTCAGCACGTTCTTCCCCTGTTTCGGGATCATGATGACGATGCCACGCTTCCAGGGCTCTGGGAAGTGGCCGGTCCTCATGATCCCGTTGAAGAGTCGTGTGATGGCTGCGGTGGTCTTCGGTGGTAGGTGGCGAAGGGCGGCGTTGGTGATGGTGTCCTCACCGGGCGCTTTCCGGGGCTGTGTACGAAGAAGAGCTCTCCGTACTTGCCCTGGGGAGAACACCACCGGGTCCTGGTCAGGCTTCAGGGGCAACGCTCTCAGAAAACGGACTCTCTCCTCGACGGCTTCCGTATGTGCTGCGTCGGAGGTGGGGTTGGGCGAGAACTGCTGCTCGAGGTGTTCCGCGAAGATCTCCGCTCTGTCCTCGGGCTTGTAGCGCGGAGATCCGTCGCTGTGCAGGAGCGGTCTGACCGGAGGAGGGGCACCACGGAGGGACCGGCAAACGCGGTGAAGTGCGTTCCAGTCCTCCCCGGCTTCCTCGACTCTACGGTCCCACTCCTGTGTGGAGGCTTCCTCGAGCAGGGTCTTCACCTCCGCCGCGAGCCGGTTGAGTCTCGTCTTCTGAGCTGGATCCCTTGTGTGTTGCCATGTCTTCCTCAGGCTCCTCTTCTCAGCAATCAACCTCGCTATGTGAGGAGGGACTGGCTTGAGTGTAGGGGAGCCTGGGGGGCTGGTTGCCTCGGCGGTGGCCGTTTGGATGGCCATGGTGATGGTGCTGGTCAAGTCCTCGACACCCTCTGCGTTGTGGACCGGGTGACTGGTGACGTCACGGTCCACCAACTCGGCGAAGGCCTCCCAGTTGGTTCTGCCCCGGGGGGGGCGGCGCGCTGCGCGAGTGGCGGTCGTCCTGGACACGAGAAGGACTGGCTGATGGTCTGAGCCAGTCTCGTAGTCCAGGACCTCTTGCTCAATCGGGAAGCGGAGACCCCGGTGGACCGCGAAGTCGATCACCGACGGCAACTTTGTGTGGTCGTCCGGGTAGTGCGTTGGCGTGTCGGGGCCTTCCACCAAATAGCCCCGTCTTTCGGCATCCTCATATATCCGGCGTCCGACGGCACTGGTGCTGGCACTGTTCCAGGCAGGGTGGTGGGCGTTCCAGTCCCCCGCAATGATGGTGGGCGGGGGGACTGCCTCACCGATGCCCAGTAGGTTGTGGACCTCAGCCAGCACCAGGGGGCTTGAGCCGGGACGGTAGACGGCCAGCACTCTCAGGTCCTTGCCTCCGGCCCAGACCTCTACTCCGAGCGCCTGGAGAGAGGTGGAATCCAGGCGCTCCAGCGGCTGGTGGACGATTCCTCTCCGGACGAGCACCGCCAGGCCTCTGTACGGGCATCCCCTCAACTCGCTCCACTCGTCCTTCCTGTAGGTTGTGAAACCTGGGGTCAGGAAGGCGTCTGTTGGGGCGAGGAGGGTCTCGGAGAGGAGCGCAATGTCCACCCGCTGCTCCTTCAGGATGAGGCGTAGCCAGGTCTTCTTGGTCCTGGCACCCCGGATGTTCCAGTGAACGATCCGGAGTGGGAAGACCCGGCTGTCGGCTAGTTGGTCGGTGGTGGTGGCGGCGGCGGCATGGTCTGCGTGGCCTGCAGCAGGTGCGTGACCCCGCTGAGGATGTGCGGGGTCGGGTCCTGGCCCGCCTGCAGCGACACCAGGATGCTCTGTAGGATCCCTATAGATTGCTCTATAGGGATCAGTCTCGGGGTCTGTGTCGGTGGGCGGTGAGTCGGGCCAGGACGGGTTGAAGCTGGACCCGTCACTGTCCCCGCCTGCGGTGGAGCAGTCGTCTCCGCCGCCTGTGAGGCGGCAGGGGGCGCTGCTGGCTGCGCCTGCTGAGGGTCCTGAGGGGCCCGGGTCTTCTTCTTCCGCCTCCTTCTTGGCGGCTTGACCCGCTCTGAGGCGGGCCTTGCCGGAGCCATCAGGGTGTTGGCGGTGGTAGGTGGTTGCGGCGGCTGGGCGGGGGGCTGCGTCGTGGGCGGGGGCGGGCGGGTCCCCCCTTCTTGTGTCCGGGAGACCGTGCCGGCTTTCTTGTTTTTGGTCTCCCGGAGGAACACCCGGCACTTGGTGTAGTTGGCCGGGTGAGCCTCGCCGCAGTTGACGCAGGTCGCTGGCTCCTCTCGGGGGCGGGGGCAGTCTCGGGCGGCGTGGTCCCCACCGCACCGGACGCAGGCCTGGGTCCGGTGGCAATTGTGGGAGGAGAGGGAGGGAGGCCCGAGATGGCCACCTTGAGCCCCCTCTCCTCCGGCGGCGCGTAGGAGAACCAGCTGACGGCCTCGGTCCTCTCCAGTTCGGTCAGGTACCGCTGGAGAGTGCGGTACTCGTTGCCGTCAGCCGGCGTGAAGCGCACCCCTTTCCCAAAAGTGCGTGCTCGGCGCCGACGGCGCACTCGGCGTGGGCTGCTCGTGTGGCATCGGCGGCGGCGGCGCGGTTGGCGCGCCTCGCGTCGGCCGCACGCAACGCGTCTGCCATGCGTTGGGCGGCCATAACATGGTCGGCGGCGTGATCGGCGTCGACGGCGCGGGCGGCGTTTGCGGCGCGAGCGGCGTCGGCCGCTTCACGCGCGGAGGCACGGGCAATTTCTGCCTCGTAGTGGGCGGCGCGCTTTGCCTCGGCGGCGCGAGCGGCGTCGGCGGCGCGGGCAGCGGCGGCTGCCAGGGCCGTGTCCCGCTGCTGCTTGCTCGCAGCGGCGGGTTTTGGGGACGGCGACGGCGACGGCAGGGTAGCGTCCGGTGTGGGGGAGGGGGAAGCCTCCACGCAGCGGTATGTATGCGGGGGACTTACCTCTAATTCTGTCGTCGATGAGCGACGTCTTTTTATAAGACGCTCCTTTTCGGTCGCCGCGCGCGCGGTGTCGCGCACGAACGGGACGGCGGCGGGGGGGAGCTCCACGACTCCCTGCATCGCGGCCGCGAGCGTGCGGCGGTCCTCCTCTGCGACGGGAGCCGATGCGTGCGCTGCCTCACACAGACGTGTGTACAGCGCCATCCAGCGCAGCATCGGCTCGTCGAAGAACATTTGACGCTGCGGCCCGCTCAGCAGCTTTGCGAGCGCTAGTATGTTGCGCTCGTGGAGCGCTTTCGGTGAGAGGGAGGCCGCGTTCGCGGGAGTAAATAGCTCCTGCAGTCGCTGGCCCCCCTTCAAAATGGTGGTCGGTGGCCTCCGCGGGGTCGTACCCGGGGGTGGGGGCGGGGGCATCTCGCCCTGGGCGGGGCGCGGTGTCGCCGGGCCTGCCGGTGACGGCGTCGCCGGGCTTGCGCGCGCCGGTGTTACCGGGCTCGCTTGCGTCCGGTCTGCGGGCGGCGGTGCGGTGGTCGCGGGGGGCGCGGGGGGCTCCGCTGCGACGGTGGGGGCGGACGACGTCGTCGGCCTCTCCGGTGCGGGGCGGGGGGGCGCTCCCGGACGGGGGTCCCGAGGCGGCTCCGCGCTCGGTACGAAGCGCGGGGCGGACGGGGGGCGGAGTACAGGGTCCCTGCGACCCTCAGCCAGTGAGCGGGATCGCCCACGGCTGCTCCGTTCCGATTTATTATCGGCCATCTCTGTTATGTTGGACGCACAAAGTGTCAAATCACAACAATAACAATAACATGAAGAGTGTCACTGTCACTACGTGTCCTATCACAAAAACTGGTCGCGTCGCGTACGCGGTACGCGGGGCGCAGGCGAGACTGCCGGGGCGCGACGTCTGGCTTCCGCACCTCTTTGGCTTTACACCACCATCCGGGGCTTGCCGCTGGTGGCAGACCGGGGGTGGCGTTCGGCTACTCGAGGGGAGGCCGGACGCGCTTGGGGTTGGCGTCAATCGCCGCGCGGGTACGCGCGGGCGCGATCGTTGCAGACTATTTCACGAGAAATAGCGGCAACTCGCTGGTCGATCGTAGACGTCCGTGCGCTCGGAGCGGCAGTGGCGGTCCCAATATTAATTCGGGTAATTAATGGTAACAACAGCTTATTGCAAATACTGCAGTCGAGCGCAGAGGGTACGTCAGCGTAGTGCAATAGCGAGGGCGGAAGTGACAAAAAAACTGCACCACGCCCAATTTATACTGTGTAATTCTTACTCGCGGACTGGTTAATGCGAGACAGAGACAAAAACTATTTTTGTCTCTTTCTTTAGTTAAATTGAAACCGGGACTTTCTACCGTAACAGTGAAATGCTCGTACGTCACATATTTTGGCTCGTCTAGCGATCTACCCTACCTAAATGGTTATTAAGCCTATTGTTTTGGTAAGGGTTATGAAGGTAATGAAACTTTAAAGGTGCGAGTTGTATAAAGATTTATTTACAACAGAACAAAATACATTTGAAATATCTTAACAATTATTCATCAAAAGTACAAGAAATAACATATCACTAATATTCATCTTCAATCTTGGCGTTGGTCTTCAGGCATGGCCATGATCTTGGTGAAGTTCACTACCTTAGTGAAATCCGTGATTCGTTCGAGAGCTTCCTTAGATCTGCTCGTCTCCGGGACTGTGTTGTAAATATTCAACACCTCAGTCAGAGCCACTGAGGATCGTGGAACAGTGTTTTCTTCAACACGGAACATTTTCAATATGAATTCGGGTAATTAATGGTAACAACAGCTTATTGCAAATACTACAGTCGAGCGCAGAGGGTACGTCAGCGTAGTGCAATAGCGAGGGCGGAAGTGACAAAAAAACTGCACCACGCCCAATTTATACTGTGTAATTCTTACTCGCGGACTGGTTAATGCGAGACAGAGACAAAAACTAATTTTGTCTCTTTCTTTAGTTAAATTGAAACCGGGACTTTCTACCGTAACAGTGAAATGCTCGTACGTCACATATTTTGGCTCGTCTAGCGATCTACCCTACCTAAATGGTTATTAAGCCTATTGTTTTGGTAAGGGTTATGAAGGTAATGAAACTTAAAAGGTGCGAGTTGTATAAAGATTTATTTACAACAGAACAAAATACATTTGAAATATCTTAACAATTATTCATCAAAAGTACAAGAAATAACATATCACTAATATTTATCTTCAATCTTGGCGTTGGTCTTCAGGCATGGCCATGATCTTGGTGAAGTTCACTACTTTAGTGAAATCCGTGATCAGTTCGAGAGCATCTTTGGCCGATCTGGGAATCGGCTCAGGAACATTGCGACGTTGGCGTTCATCTTCTTCGGACATGGCTATGATGTGGCTGAAGTTCACTACCTTAGTGAAATCCGTGATTCGTTCGAGAGCTTCCTTAGCTCTGCTCGTCTCCGGGACTTTGTTGTAAATATTCAACACCTCAGTCAGAGCCACTGAGGATCGTGGAACAGTGTTTTCTTCAACACGGAACATTTTCAATAATTATTCGGGTAATTAATGGTAACAACAGCTTATTGCAAATACTACAGTCGAGCGCAGAGGGTACGTCAGCGTAGTGCAATAGCGAGGGCGGAAGTGACAAAAAAACTGCACCACGCCCAATTTATACTGTGTAATTCTTACTCGCGGACTGGTTAATGCGAGACAGAGACAAAAACTAATTTTGTCTCTTTCTTTAGTTAAATTGAAACCGGGACTTTCTACCGTAACAGTGAAATGCTCGTACGTCACATATTTTGGCTCGTCTAGCGATCTACCCTACCTAAATGGTTATTACGCCTATTGTTTTGGTAAGGGTTATGAAGGTAATGAAACTTAAAAGGTGCGAGTTGTATAAAGATTTATTTACAACAGAACAAAATACATTTGAAATATCTTAACAATTATTCATCAAAAGTACAAGAAATAACATATCACTAATATTCATCTTCAATCTTGGCGTTGGTCTTCAGGCATGGCCATGATCTTGGTGAAGTTCACTACTTTAGTGAAATCCGTGATCAGTTCGAGAGCATCTTTGGCCGATCTGGGAATCAGCTCAGGAACATTGCGACGTTGGCGTTCATCTTCTTCGGACATGGCTATGATGTGGCTGAAGTTCACTACCTTAGTGAAATCCGTGATTCGTTCGAGAGCTTCCTTAGCTCTGCTCGTCTCCGGGACTGTGTTGTAAATATTCAACACCTCAGTCAAAGCCACTGAGGATCGTGGAACAGTGTTTTCTTCAACACGGAACATTTTCAATATTAATTCGGGTAATTAATGGTAACAACAGCTTATTGCAAATACTGCAGTCGAGCGCAGAGGGTACGTCAGCGTAGTGCAATAGCGAGGGCGGAAGTGACAAAAAAACTGCACCACGCCCAATTTATACTGTGTAATTCTTACTCGCGGACTGGTTAATGCGAGACAGAGACAAAAACTAATTTTGTCTCTTTCTTTAGTTAAATTGAAACCGGGACTTTCTACCGTAACAGTGAAATGCTCGTACGTCACATATTTTGGCTCGTCTAGCGATCTACCCTACCTAAATGGTTATTAAGCCTATTGTTTTGGTAAGGGTTATGAAGGTAATGAAACTTAAAAGGTGCGAGTTGTATAAAGATTTATTTACAACAGAACAAAATACATTTGAAATATCTTAACAATTATTCATCAAAAGTACAAGAAATAACATATCACTAATATTCATCTTCAATCTTGGTGAAGTTTACTACTTTAGTGAAATCCGTGATCAGTTCGAGAGCTTCTTTGGCCGATCTGGGAATCGACTCAGGAACATTGCGACGTTGGCGTTCATCTTCTTCGGACATGGCTATGATGTGGCTGAAGTTCACTACCTTAGTGAAATCCGTGATTCGTTCGAGAGCTTCCTTAGCCCTGCTCGTCTCCGGGACTGTGTTGTAAATATTCAACACCTCAGTCAGAGCCACTGAGGATCGTGGAACAGTGTTTTCTTCAACACGGAACATTTTCAATATGAATTTGGGTAATTAATGGTAAAAACAGCTTATTGCAAATACTACAGTCGAGCGCAGAGGGTACGTCAGCGTACTGCAATAGCGAGGGCGGAAGTGACGAATGCGGTTTTAATTTAAGTTGTACAGCTGCGTAAAACTATTGTATCCAAAAACTTCAAGAATGACAGGTGGCAAAAATGCATAAAGTCTACAAGAACAAAAAAAGACTCATTTAAGGCACATAATATTTATTATTTAGACATATAAAATCATGAAAATTATAAGATATTTCCGTAAATTACCGACTTAAGTATGCTTAATTATACAATTTTACCCAAAAGTTTACAAAAGTATTTAATACAAAATCTTAAGTTTTAATACAAAGCTTACAATTTGAATACCCATGGTACAAATATTTACAAGAACTTTCATTTACAATACAACATTATACAAAAACATTCTTAAATCTACTACACTAAACTAAACATATCACAATAAGTGTTCCAATCACGAGATCTTCAATATTTTTTCTCTCTTCGCTCTATTTTCGGCCATGGTCATAAGGGCTGTCTTAATCGGAGCAGCCTCTACATCAGTCAAGAGTCCTGTTTCACGAAAGTAACGCCACTTGATGCGGCATTTCAGCGGAAGAGAGTCATAATTTCCTCCATATAGGAACCGTGAAGGAGGAGCTTCAGCCATGAGCTTACTGAAACTCACTGCTTTTTCAATATCTTGAAGGGGTTCTGGAGTTGACTCAACTTTCGAAGGGGGTTTCTGGGTGGACACTTCTTCGCTCAGGTAACTTCTGTTTCTGCGCAATCTACGCAGAACAGGGCGCTTTTCTTGAATTTGAGTGGGCTGGGTGAAATTGAGAAGAAACTTTTGAACCTCGTACAGGTCGGCGAGTCGGAATAGACTTCCGATTGGAAGAAATTGATTTACGGGTGGATTTTGACTCTACGAAGTCGACCAAAACTTGTGGATGTTTATCGGTCAAAAAATCAATTAACTCCTTCATAGTGGCAAGATCGCAATTAATACCAGCCATAATGGAAGGATATGAAAAAAACCCAGTAGGGAAAATTACGGGAATAAGGAACTCTGTGGTAAGAGTAAGCTGCGGTAATGCAAAGGCGACGGAAACACGAGCTTACGTCTGCACAGTCAATCAACGGGTTTCTTCTCCCTCTTGTTCGAGGGGGGCTTGCTCCTTCGGGCCGAAGGCCCATGGGTGCGGTTTCTTGTCGCCGGCAGTTAAGACTGCCGCGTCCTTGTATCGGCGCCGGTGGTCGGCACCGAGTGGCCTTCGGCCACTGGAATTTCCACCAGTGTTCTCCTCACTTCTTCCATCTCCTGGAGTGTAGGTGGTGCTATGGGCTCCGCGCCGTACAGCTCCCTGGGGTACCGGAGACCCCTCTCCGGTCGATCGAACTGTACGGCGAGGTGGGCGAGGTGTTGGTACCTCGAGGTATCAGCTCTTCTGAACATGGCCTTGGAGAGGCCCACGATGAATTCGTCCAGGCTCTCGACTCTCGGATCCCGCGCTATGGTCGCGTGCCTGACGTACCGACCGGCGTTCGTGATGGTCCTCAGAGCTAGCGACTGCTGTGCTCTGAGGGACTGTCGATGTGTTTCGGCCAGGAACACGAACCAGGCCGGGGCTGCATATGTTAGGCGGGATCGCAGATAGGTCTTGTAGACCCCGACCTTGCTGCGCAGTGGGAGATCAGAGGAGAGCACTGGACGAAGAAGGTTGCGGGCGGCGCGAACCTGCGCCACGACATTCTTGGCGTGCTGGGCCATGTTCAGGCGGCTATCGAGCGTAACCCCGAGGTACTTCGCTGTTTTCTTCCATGAGATGGAAACGCCTCGAAACTGGTCTGCACAGTGCAACAGCGAGGGTGGTAATGACGATTACGGCCGCCCCCCGCTCTATTTGTACAATATGATGTGATAACAACATCACGGGCTGAGTTTGGGATACATGGTGGTAGAAGGATACAGCATGCTATTGTATGTCTCTTTCTAAGTATAGTAATTGTAAAAATGTGTTATTGTAAATGTATTTTTGGACTCTTGTAAATACCTATACAACTTATATCTTTTTATTAGTTAACTATTTAGCATGGGTAGATCTCTAAGGATTCAGTACAAAAATATGAACGTTCGAGCTTTTCACTATTCTGATACGGTACAAAATACAGGTTTACGTTTGACTGTAGAGCGCGACTATATTAATTTTTGTAAAAACATTTTATGATTTAGTGCAGCAGTTTGTTTGTTCAAAAGCCATATATTTGCTAACTGCATTTTAAGGGGTAGTTGAATGAAAATTTGGTAATAATGGTAATGACGATAACGGTGGCCCCACGCTCTTTTTGTACAATATGATGTGATCACAAAATGGCGGGCTCAATTTGAGAAATAGGTACATTGTGGTAGAAGAAGACAACATGCGGTATTATGTCTCGTTCTAAGTATAGCTATTTTTTGTTAAAATGTATGAAGTATTTAAATGTAAAATGTATTTTCAGCAAATGTTAATTCAGTAGTAAAATATGTATCGTACGAGCTTTTCAATATACTAATACGGTACAAAATTCAGGTTTTGGTTTGAATGTAGAGCGAAACTGTCTTATTTATGTAAAAACAGTCCATGACTTGGCCATTACTTCCTTACTGCATTTTTAAGGGATAGTTGGATCAAAATTACAAAAATGTGCTATTTCCTTTGGTTTGCCTAATTTTGTTTGAAATAAATCATAAATTATTTATTCGTGAATATAAGTGGTACAGTTGACATAATTAAACATATTGCATCTCTATATTCTACCTTACAGGCATACGAAATTTTATTAAAATTATTATAGAAGGTCATTATTAATAAAAATGGTTACAAAGTAAAATTATTAAAACGTTATATTCATGAAGCAACAAAAAGTTTTCCGCGCCCTGATGGAGTAGTAATCAAAACATACTATGGGTGCCGGCTGAGATACAATTTTGTAGCTCACACACACATTCACACTTTTCCTTCAAATAGTCGTTCATGGCGTGTGACATGGACATCACCTCTGTCATAAAATATTACAAATAAAATATTACATTAACAAAATGGGCAGTGAAATTATGCAGAAACCATGCCGCAAGCAAAAGTACAAAGCTTTCTGGTATCACATTTTCTGGTAAGTAATAAACCGCTTGGTTTTTACAATTTTCGTGGTCAAATTTTTTGTAAAAAATATGGTTGTTGATTTTTAGTGATGTGAAGTAGTCGATAAAAAATAATATAGAATCGAATCGTCAGCTTATTATTATTGTATTTCATTTATTTATCGCAGTTTTCTAAAAGATTCTAAGAACTGTAAGATTTTTGTGCTTCAGAGTCAGACAGACCATACTGAAGGAAGTATTGGTGTTTTATTAATTTCAGCATTAGCTCTATATCTAAATAATATATTTTCCTACTTACAGGTTCATGAACAAAAAGTGCTTCCCTCAGATTACGAACTCAACTAAATATTATGTCAATATTAATGATGATTTACGAGAAAAAACAGCTGGTCATAAGCTATTCTAAACGTAATGTAAATAGTTAAAATATAAATTAAAAATATTGTTTTAAAATTGGTGATGTATTTTTATTTGTATAATTAGTTCTCTACTAGCTGTGCCCGCGACTTCGTTCACGTGGACTGCAGGATATTTCATCATCAACACTATTGACATTTAGTCGTCCATTGCTGGATATAGGCTTCTCCAATACCCAAAAGACACGAATTCAAAAGACATTACACCATACAAATGACTGAAGGACAACGTGACTATCCGCAACCCAGTGAAATGTGGATATACACACCGACGGCTCAAAAACGGACACGGGCACTGGATCCGGGGTCTTCTCGGAGGACCTAAACATAAATCTAAGCGTAACTCTAGGCCCCCACAACTCAATCTTCCAATCTTGGCTGCGCTGGATCGCGATGTCTCGGGCCATGACATCAGAATCCTGTCCGATAGCGCGGCGGTGCTACATGCACTGAACAGTAAAACTATAAGTTCAGCCCTGATTTACGAATGTTACGAGACACTCAACAGACTAGGAGAACACAATAGACTGACCTTACAATGGGTAAAGGGACACAGCGGCTCATGGGGAAACGACGCTGCGGACGAGCTGGCAAAAAGAGGAGTGGAAGCGGTCAGTTACGGGCCTCAACCCTCCGTCCCAATCCCCTCAAACCAACTCAAAGCCTGGATCCGCAACCACGCTAAAATGCGACACCGTGACCTCTGGACCACGACGGAAAGCTGTAGGCAGGCCAAACTAGCACTCCCCGACATAAACAACAGACTCACGAAACGCCTTCTAAACTTAAACCGCCCTCAAATGCGCTTGGTTACAATCGCCTTGACTGGTCCCGGCGCTTTCAACAAGCACTTCCATAACCTGGATATAACGGACAGCCCACTATGCAGAGCGTGCATAGAGGCTGAGGAAACGACCGCGTATGTGCTGCTGGACTGCATGGTATTGACAGATATTAGACTCAGGACTATAGGTGACGTTAAAAGTCTTCCAAAAATGTTTGAGAAGCCACATCTAGTGGCAAAATTTATGGAAGAGCTGGGCTGGTTCTCCCCCTAAAAAGTGGAACCTCACGCAAAAGGGACCTAACTAGAAAGGTCTGATTGCGGAAAACAGCCCGTATACAAGTACAATTAGGCTTCTTCAATAGCACGCCACTGAACTTGGTTCCCCGCTCTGCACCTCCAACAGCTACTAGTCACTTTGCGAAAGTCGTCACTCCAAGTATTTGGAGGACTTTCTACGCTACATTTGCTAAGGCATGATCTCCACTTAAAATTTGACATGATCCATGCAATTTAGGTAAGTATATTTAATTTCGATAGGTGATAGATTTCATCCTCACCACCTGGATGTTTGATCTTGAACTAAAATAAATACCCCTGAACAATAAAATATAAGTGAATAATCGATAAATATACGTTACGCTTCATACCACATCACATCACTATTTTCAAATTCAGCAACCATGAAGTTCCTTGTTTTTTACATGCCAATAAAGACAAATAAATGTCGTACTTTATTGATATTTTGTTTTTAATTGGTTATGTCATAACATGAATGTCTCTATCTTTTTCTAACGTAACGTATATGAAAATATGTGATAGAGATAAAAGACAAACCCTGTCTCCCGCTTCCACCTACCCTCCCACCCCTCTGAGCGGCCGCATAGGTTTCGATACATAATAGGCATGATTATTACTCCATCTGGGCGGGGAATTTTTTTTTTCCTCCATGGTTATATTATTTTCAATGTCAATTTGATTACTTGCGAATTAATGTTAAATATGAAATAGTCAAACAATAATTATATAATTTATAACGAGAAGTCATTTAAAAACTCCTGAACAGAGTAATAAGCCTTATCTACTAGCAGGCTGTGCTGTTTGGTTTTGAAAATCATCAAGTTATCTTCAATTCTAATATTTTTGGGTAGTTTATTATATAATTCAGGAGCCATTACAAATATGCTTTTATGAAACAATGCTGTCCTGCATCGTACTGAATGAAGAGTGTCATTTCTGCGCTGGCTAGTCACTTCTGAAAACCTGTGCATATTACGCTTGACAAAATAAGTAGCTTCGAAGATATACAACGATGGTACTGTGAGTAAGCCTAGACTTTTAAAATATGGCTGTAAAGAGCATATGAACATTGATTTATTTTATTACATATTTTGTTAATTTGAATGTCCCATTTAATGTATTTTCTATATGGAGTCCAAGGAATTATGTATTATGTACGTCATTTATTTTGGTATCATTATATTTCAAATTCAATGTCATGTGATTTGTGATGCGTTGCCTGAATTGCATTTTTACAGTTTTATCTAGATTCAATTTTAAATTATTATGTCGTAGCCAATCTATTAGTAATTCAATATTATTATTAATGTCAGTTTCCAAATCTTCAATGTCATTATTATTAAAAACTAAGGTGCTATCGTCAGCGAATAAAATCATTGGGTAACTTGTTGCAGTTGCGAAATCATTAATATAGACAAGAAATAGTAAAGGCCCCAGAATGCTTCCTTGAGGTACTTCGAACTTTACCGTATCGAAGTAGGAAAATAATGTTTTTTCAGTTTTATTACACAATCTACTAATTGCTGTAATTTGCTGTCTATTAGTTAGGAATGACCTTATTAAATCAGCAACATTGCCTCTTACGCCATATGCTTTCAATTTGTGTATAAGTATTATTGTAGTCAACCGTATCAAAAGCCTTCGACATATCCATAAAGAGCGCTAAAGTAGGAAGCCTCTGGTCCATACGTGTAAAAACATATGTAAAAAGTCATAAACAGCTTCATTTATGGATTTGTTTCTGTACAATGCTGTTATTAACAAGGTAGCTTAATACTGGGGCAATTACATCTGAAACGTGCTTAATGACCTTCGTTGAGATATTATCGTACCCTGTACTATTTTTATTTTAAAGATTCTTTATTATGCTAATAATATCTTGCGGTATAGTTGATGGCATAATCATTGATCTTGATTGATGTAATTCTATATTTCTGTTTGGATATTTTTTTGGGCTGGTACATTTTGGTTAATGAAAAACTGATTAAATGCTTGAGCAATATCATGTGGATGTATTAGAGTTTTTTGATTGTTGTTGTCTTTTATTTTCATAAGATAATCTTTCGGTAGGTTCTGTCTCTGATTATTAATTATTTTCCATGTAATTTTACTTTTGTTATTAGATATTTTTATATTGTATTCGTTTTGAGATTCTTTAGTCAGCTAAATAATATGTTTTACCGTTTTGTCATTTGTTTGAATAAAATTTTATTATCATTAGTTGGATTACGCCTATATTTCCATAGTAACTCCCTTTACTCTTGACTTTAACTTAGGAGTAATGTTGGGGAAGCATAGATTATAAAAAAAGTATAAATAGATTGTAAAATATGTCAAAGGATTTGTTGTACTCCATCGATTAATACAAAAATATAGGTGGTTTTTTTATACGATTTCTGGTTATGGAACATCTAATGACGCAGGTTTAGTTTGTGTACAGCTGCACAAAACTATGATATCAATAAGTTACAAGAATGACAAGTGGGAAAAATACTAAGACTCAATTAAGGCACATAATATTTATTATAACACAAAATATCTTAATAATTAAGGATATTTCTGTAAATTACAATTATCTTACAATTATACCCTAAAAGTTTACATATTAAAACAAAATCTTAAGTTTTAATACAAAGCTTACAATTTAAATACCCATGGTACAAATATTTACAAGAAATTTCATTTACAACATCATACAAAAACATTCTTAAATTTACTACACTAAACATGTCACAAAAAGTGTTCCAATCACGAGATCTTCAATATTTTCTCTCTCTTCGCTCTATTTTCGGCCATTGTCATAAGGGCTGTCTTAACCGGAGCAGCCTCTACATCAGTCAAGAGTCCTGTTTCACGAAAGTAACGCCACTTGATGCGGCATTTCAGCGGAAGAGAGTCATAATTTCTTCCATATAGGAACCGTGAAGGAGGAGCTTCAGCCATGAGCTTACTGAAACTCACTGCTTTTTCAATATCTTGAAGGGGTTCTGGAGTTGACTCAACTTTCGAAGGGGGTTTCTGGGTGGACACTTCTTCGCTCAGGTAACTTCTGTTTCTGCGCAACCTACGCAGAACAGGGCGCTTTTCTTGAATTTGAGTGGGCGGACTTGAAGTGGAAGAAACTTTTGAACCTCGTACAGGTCGGCGAGTCGGAATAGACTTCCGATTGGAAGAAATTGATTTACGGGTGGATTTTGACTCTACGAAGTCGACCAAAACTTGTGGATGTTTATCGGTCAAAAAATCAATTAACTCCTTCATAGTGGCAAGATCGCAATTAATACCAGCCATAATGGAAGGATATGAAATAATCCCAGTAGGGAAAAATTACGGGAATAAGGAACTCTGTGGTAAGAGTAAGCTGCGGTAATGCAAAGGCGACGGAAACACGAGCGGACGTCTGCACAGTGCAACAGCGAGGGTGGTAATGACGATTACGGCCGCCCCACGCACTATTTGTACAATATGATGTGATAACAACATCACGGGCTGAATTTGGGATACATGGTGGTAGAAGGAGACAGCATGCTATTGTATGTCTCTTTCTAAGTATAGTAATTGTAAAAATGTGTTATTGTAAATGTATTTTTGAACTCTTGTAAATATCTATACAACTTATATCTTTTTATTAGTTAACTATTTAGCATGGGTAGATCTCTGAGGATTCAGTACAAAAATATGTAACGTTCGAGCTTTTCACTATTCTAATACGGTACAAAATACAGGTTTTGGTTTGACTGTAGAGCGCGACTATATTAATTTTTGTAAAAACATTTCATGATTTAGCGCAGCAGTTTGTTTGTTCAAAAGCCATATATTGTCTAACTGCATTTAAGGGATAGTTGGATTAAAATTTTGTAATAATAATAATAATAAGCCCGCAGGGCACCTTGAGGCGATGTGACGGGGAGTAACGACCCCGCGGTCCCGAGTTTTCCAGGGGGAAGTCACCGTTCCTCATCTTCGGCTTGCCTTAGTTGGCTGGTCGGAGTGAATATTGACGAGGAAGCGGTTCCCCGCCTCTGGCTTGCCTTCACCGGCCGTCCAGAGTGGAGTCGCAAGGTTAGAAATACTCGAAGGATGGATGCTGAACGTCAGTGATGAGTTGGCTTGCTCGCTCGGACTACCAGCGATGACTTAAAATCCAGTGAGGCATCCTTTAAGCCACTCACGTTCCTGTTGCCCCCTTGCTGTAATTTACTCAGCTTATTAGGGTGCCCCAGTCTGAGAGTTGGCGAGTCTCCGCCTGCCTATTTTTACGTGTTTATTGGACATTGTTACGGCAGGTGCCATAGTATCCATAGTTCTCCAGTATCTAGTCCATTACCATCCCATCACAATAGCTGAAGTAGTTTTGTCCTGTAGATTATCAATAGTTTTATCCAAACCGGAGGTTGTCCTTGGTTGCACTTTATAGTGTAGACAGGGATATTCGCCGGTTTAGAATCCACCCCATTGTTTGCTATTATACTTGTTATTGTAAAGGGCCTCTACGTGTTGGCTTCGGCTCCACGCACGCCTACCTAAGGTCCGGGGCTCCATAGCCCCGTGATACAGGACGTATAACAGACAAATACCTAATAATAATAAATCATTTATTTCAGGTAACAGCCTTATAAATAAGTACAGACCCATATAAAATATATAGCTTACAGACTAACATACATATAGATAATTATAATTTTAAGTTAGGTTTTTTATTTTCGGTCTCGCCTCCCTATAGCGTCGGTATACAATGCCCGCAATAAACAAAAATTAATAATGGTAATGACGATTACGGCCGTCTCACGCTCTATTTGTACAATATGATGTGATCACAACATCACGAGCTGAATTTAAGATACATGGTGGTAGAAGGAGACAACATGCTGTTGTCTCTTTCTACAGGAATATACATATTGTCACCTTTACGTTATTTTTGTTGGTCAAATTAAAACGTTTCACTTGCCACTTCTCCTCGACATCACTATCATGTTCTAGACTTCACACACAAGCCGAGGATCTAAAGTTCAATTGGACAGTCCGTTGGGTTCACAAGCAGTCGCCGGGGCAGCGATTTACATTGCTTCTATGGAAATCAGTCCGGGCTTTGGAAACGCAACTGAACGGGCCACAATCAGAGCCCTTCGTTTATGTTATTAATAATATCGATGTAAGTTTTATGTTAGACTAGAATGCAGTATATAAAGGGTGAATTTTTCGTTGGCTTTCACGGCTATATCCTAAACTATAAGAGATAGCGAAAAATGCTGAAAGGAGTTGCGTCCTCGATTTTTGCCAAAAACTTAAACTGCATCATTAGATTTCTGAAAAAGTCATTACTGTTGATTTTGAAAAAAAAAATCATCCTATATTTTTATACCAATCGATGGTGTTGCCAATAGAGATTAATTTCTGGAAACAAATACAATATGGCAAATCAAAAGAAACAGCTAATTTGTGTAGTCTTCTATAATTTTCACTACAATCCCCAAAAAAAAGTAGTGAGGAGGTATGGCTGATGACGTAACACTGCTGCACTGTCCTATCCATTGGTATAAAAATATAGGATTATTATTTTTTACAAAATCAACAGGTTCGATTCCTGGCTAGGGTAATGACTTTTTCAAAAAGCTAATGCTGTAGTTTTCGTTTTTGTAAAAATTGGGCACGCAACTCCTTTCAGCATTTTTAGCTATCTCTGATAGTTTAGGATATAAGCCCTGAAGGCCCACGTAAAAAAATCATCCTGTATAGTACCTATCTTGCACTAAGCGACAATCATACCGTGTGTTTATGTCGCAGCCGACTCGCTTAGTTGGCCGTTCAATCAACAGCCTAGCCTCCTTACTAAACAGCGCCGTTCAACTAGCTGTTTGAATGATATTCAGCCGTAGCGTTTGTTACAACATTTAATAAACTGGCTGGCTAATGTTTAGGCTATTCGTACGATATAAAGTGGAACTATTGAAATGAACAGGCTTGGCAACATTAACAGCATAGGTAATAGAAACCCTGACCCTCAAACTAGGCAAACTTGAGGTATCAGTGTCCTACCGCATTTGCTAGGTTAACAACAGTATATATACACTTACAAAACTAAACACTATAATAACAGTAGATAGGTACTTATAATTTGTCTCCTGTCTGAAAATCCTTGAACTCCCAGCCTCTAAAGAGTTGGGTTGAAGGAAAACAGAAACAGATTTACAGTCTTTCCAACAAGCATTATGAAATGTCATCGGTCAAAGTCATTTGCCTAGCTGTTTGATCAAATGGCTGAATTTAATTCAGTCCGCTAGTTGAACGGCGTTGTTTAGTAAAGAGGCTAGGCTGTTGATTAAACAGCCAAATAAGCTAGTTGGCTGCATGTTGGCTGCGACATATATACCCTTACGTCAATTTTCAGCTCCTGAAAGGTGTAGACTATATTTTCAACGTGACTGGTATCAAACCACTGACGGACGTAATGGCGATGGACACCAAGTCCTTCCATATTGATAATATTAAAGGAGATCCGAAGCTTATTGTAGACGGACGGTCTGATAAATTCTCCGTATACTTAGTCGGTGGTGACGTCATTTATACTGATATGGAGTACGTGCTCGAGGCAGAAGTTACTACGTGTTCGCCGAACCGAGATTATTACGTAGGTCACTTAGTTCATTAACTACTAATATGTATAATTATTACACACCATTATTCGATGTCTACATGTTTGTATCTTGGAAATTGTGGTACGAAACGTCGTCGTTTTCGTAAAGTAAAATTTACATTAACAACTTGAGTATATTTTAAGTCTATTGCAATTTAGTTTATAAAGAATTAGCTTTCGCCCGCGACTTCGACCGGGTAGGGTTTGAATTTTCAAAAATCCTTTGTTATAGGATATTAAAATACCTATGCTACTACACCAAACTTGTGCCTTCTCATTGATCGGCGCGTTCCGAAGTCACATTTACTTATTTTTTATGACTCAAAGTGAACCCATACACTGTATGTACAGGTTTACATGATTCTAAATGAATTTAAAAAAATGATTTGATTGAAAAAATTAAAAATAGGTATGCTTCGGTAAAGGTAACTTTTCTCAACAAAAACCAACTTCTACGACAATTTTGGCTCAATGACCGATCACTTAAATATTATTTTTATATTGTACAAGCTCTCCCGACGAACGTTGTTTTGCCATTTACAAAAAAAAACTAAAGGAAACATTACAAAAAAATGATAGTAGCCGATTCTTAGACCTACTGAATATGCATATAAAATTTCATAAAAATCGGTCAAGTCGTCTCGGAGAAGTATGGTAACCAACATTGTGACACGAGAATTTAATAATGTATTAGATTAATTCGTATTATTTTTAGGTTATTTTATCATTGTTTGTGTATATAATTAGACTAGCGACCCGCTCCGGCTTCGCAGGACTATATTATGCATGTATTATACATATAAACCGTCCTCTTGAATCACTCTATCTATTTAAAAAAACCGCATCAAAATCCGTTGCGTAGTTTAAAAGATCTAAGCATACAAAGGGAATAGGGAGCGCGAAAAGTGACTGTAGTGTTAAGTAAAGTGATTAGTAAAAATAAAGTTATTTTTTTATTTTAGTTCATATGGAAAGTAAGGAATCGATCAGGAAGTACAATAGACGTGAGTGATATATCTGGTATGAGACTACAAATACAACCTTACAGAGTTGAAGTAGATAGCGTTTATCTCGTCACATGTTTCATATTGAAGAATAGCACAGAGATTGTCACACGAGTAAGATTATAATTATTTTACTAGTTAAGAGGAAAGGGTACCGGCGCTTGTATGGAGAGAGCTCCGGTACCCTTTCACCTTAAACCCGCCGAAGGTCGCAGGCATTGAATTTTACAAAATCCTATCATAGCGAATGTCTACATAATAACTACCTGCAGGTCTGAAATAGTTACTTTCGAAGACAAATCGTATTCGAAACGAATTGGATTTTTATTTGTATGAGATTAACCGACCTTAAAAAAGAAACAAGGCTCTCAATTCGTTGCTTTTAATTTTTTATTAAATTTTTGTTTTATTTTTTTGTTGAAAATGGTCATACAAAACGCGAAGGTGGCGACGCAATTCGGTTTCAATACATAATCACACAAAATAGGTCAAATCTGATTCGGATAAGATTCGTCGATACCTATTAGACCCCCTTATGCCTTATAGATCCCTCCCTTTGGTTGGGTTTCAAACCTATAATTTTATTACCTACAAAGTTGTCTACTAATATGACTGTTGAAGTTTGTACCGTTTCAGACTGACCTGCCGTTTCAAGTTCTATATAGAGGTCTGAAAGTTTATATAAGTGTGGACACTTTAATTGTGACCATCGGTTACCCCTTCAAACTTTCTGCTCATGTCGATAATCGAGATTATTACGGAGAAGAACCCACGGTAAGAACTCTATTTCATTTTACCTATAAGTCTACTTTGGGGTCTACATATCAGTAGCGAGGGGTCAATACAACCCGCTTACCTTTACGGATTCAGTCATAGATACCGTTTTAAATATTGGAAAAAAAATAGGTATCATTGGTGGGTATGAGAATTACATATTTTTGACCCGATTTGGAAAAAAATGGTCTAAATTGGGAATGTAATGGTAATGGGAAAACGCCATATGTCATGAAATAAGAAATTTCAATTCAGTAGAACTTAATTTTTTGCATGTTTTTAATCTATTGGTCAATTTTTCGGCTTACCTTTAAGAAAATTTCAAATATCGTTACTGCTATCTTTACTAATTGTATGTAGACACCTATTTTACCTTTACATGGTGATTCATTGATATAAACAAAGGACTATTCGAGACAAAAGCTGTATAGATATATATGTAAACACGAATCCTATTTTCATTTATAATATTATGTACCAATAGGAATAGGGTTCCAAAATACCGTCATAAAGATTCTATTTATCGCCCTAGTAGGTAAAGATAATACCGATAAGAATAACAAATAAACCGGCCAAGTGCGAGTCGGACTCGCGCACGAAGTGTTCCGTGCCATTACGATCGATAAATATTACCTACAGCAAATAACCCTACAAAATATTGTAAGTCAGACGAAGCTGCATTGGTTAAAAGTATTTTGTCTGCGCTTTTGGGAGTATTATTAACAAAAAAATATTACCTAAACGAAAAAATTCTTTAAAACATACTCAAAAAATATTTACTTTTTTCTGTGTTTAGTATTTAATTTTGTTGTTATAGCGGCAACAGAAATACATCATCTGTGAAAATTTTAATGTTCATGGTTAATGGTTAATTGTATCATGGTTAATATCATGGTTAATGAGATACAGTCTGGTGACAGACAGACAGACCGACGGAACCGACAGCGAAGTCTTAGAAATAGGGTCCCGTTAACGATACGGAACCCTAAAATTAAGAATGTTACCAAGGACCTTAGGACGCTAATATACGGAGTAAGATAAACAAGGATTTATGTAAACCCATAAGTTTACATTTCTTGTAATTTTACACATAAGGAAACGTAATAGAATTTCTAAATATGACAGCGTTGGATTTACTCATATATTTTTATTATTGTTTAGTTTAACTGGAGCTGCATAAACCAAAATGAAACTTGTAATAATTTTGTGAGCGCAGACGGGGATGTTTTGGAATTTCTTGATGGAATTTCTGACATAGGAGAGTAAGTTATAGAGTTAGAAACTTATTAGAAACTTGCTGTGCCCCGCGGTTTCACCCGAATAAGTCCCAGTCCTGCGGGAATTTCGAGATTAAAAGTATCCAATGTCCTTCTCCATCCTCTAAACTAGTACTGTGACGATTTTCATTCAAATCGGTCCAGTCTTTTGACTGTGTAGAGGGAACAAACAAACAAATAAATAAATGAACTTTCGGATTTATAATTTTAGTTATTTAGGATATCAATTGATCACCGAGGCTTCATTCGATCGAAATATTATATTGCTTCAGGTGTCATGTAAATAAGTAGGTAGGTGCGGTCAGCTGCATAATTGCAGACACACCGTAGAGCTCCAAAACGGCTGTTATAAGAATGTTTTCAACACAAGCAAGATTCTAGGCACCTGCTTTAGTTGAAGTTTGAAGTCATTAATGTTTCAAACAAAAATTATTAGAATGAATACATTCCAATAATAGTAATCTTCGAACTATACCGAGGGCTGCAATTATGCAGCCGACTGTACCTTAATATAAGTAAATTGATAAGTGGATACATATCTACATGAGTATATTATTCTGATTTTGAGAATTTAATGTAGAGATTAAATAAAATAAAACACAGTTACTGGCTAGATATAGTGCGAGCTCCACTGCTTTTTATAAAACTGTAAAAGTGTATTTTTAGTAAATAAACCTAATTAATTGTATTTTTGTTTTGTTAAATTAATAGCTTGTGATTACTGATAACTAAATTTTGTTAATTTCAGCTTTATGTATTGTCTATTTCAATTATTGAACCTTTATTTCTTCAAAATTCGTCTTGTTAGAAATCGATCAATTGATGCGGACACCACTATCTACCGTCAATTTAAATATTACCTAGCTGCGCCTCGCGATTTTACCCGTGATTTCCTATTTACACAGAATACTAAGTATAGGTACTTACTATAAAATTACTTACAGTTTACAGTGTTAGTTAACTTTACAGTGAGATGTAATCTTTATCAGCTTTTTTCACCCATTAGTGCTAATGTAAAAGCACTAGCACTATCGGGTGAAAGTGCTCGCTTACGTCTTAAAAGGAACTTTGCGTCCTCGCGAAATTTCAGGCTCGTAGCTCTTGTAGTTTCAGAGATGATTTGACGAGTCTTTTTCTGTATGCTCCCGTTAGTAAAGTTAAAGATACCCCATACCTACATTGCCTATTATATTTAATAACTAGCTGCGCTCCGCGGTTTCACCCACATAACCCCCGAGCCCGTTCGAATATCAAAATGAAAAGTATCATAAAGCCTTCCTCGATAAATGGACTATACAGCACAAAAATAATTTTTCAATTCGAACCAGTAGTTCCAAAGATTAGCGCGTTCAAACAAACAAACTCTCGGCTTTATAATATTAGTATAGATATTTAATACACAAGAAACAAACATAAAATCGACACACATTAAAAGTTATATACCTACCTAATTATTAATGATTATAATAATGAGCAAATATAATGAGCTCTATTTGGTTTAGGTACTATAATAGTACATTGTTATCCTAGGTGTGAAAGTCACTCATTACAAGTCCCGAGACGGAGTTTGGCGCCCGAGCGTAGCGAGGGCGCTAATAGTTCGAGGGACTTAATGAGTCTTTCACCCGAGGTAAACACTGTGCTTTTCATTACGAATAATACATAAAATTCTTCATAACAACGAGAGTGAATGAGACTATGAGACTCCATACCACATGAGTAGGTACTCTTACTACCTGATCCTCTTACAAGGTTGGGACCAAAGAGGTTATACATTATGTAGTGTTTTTTTTGGTTTCTGTATTCAATACTTAAATACGGCGGTACTTACCGAAGAAGTTTTTATTAATGAGTTAATCCAACATTGGGAAATGACGCGAAGTCCGTACATTTAACTTACAGTTTTTGTAACACGGTTTGTCTAGAAAATGTTATTTACAAAAAATACACAATCATAAATGAAAAACCAGATTAAACTTAACACAAAAACATAATAAAATAAGAAAAAAAAGTTACTTAGTACTAAACTCTGGCAGTATGCATGAGCCGTGCCAAGCCATAATTATTATTCTTTGGTGTAAAAAAAAAAGCAAGGAGGTTAGGTTTTTGAAGTTCCTAATGCGTAATGATACTGATACTGGCTACATGCAGATTGCACAAGTCGTGCGAAGCCATAATTTGACATGACAGCTGTCAGTGAAAGTGAAAAGCCCTAGGGCTGGAAATTTTATTTTCTACACGCTCTTCAGGCATATTTAGACCTACTTTCGGAGTATGAGTAATGAAAAATACATTTCTACTGTCACATACGGTCGGCTGCATAATTGCAGACCCACCGTAGAGCTCGAAAAAGGCTGTTATAAGAATGTTTTCAACACAAGCAACATTCTAGACACCTGCTTTAGTTGAAGTTTAAAGTCTTCTAACTCAGCAATTTATAAAACAAAAATAATTACAATGAAAACATTCCAATAATAGTAATTTTAGAACTCTACCGGAGGCTGAAATTATGCAGGCGACTGTACTTGATATACCGCGTAGCTACCCCATCCCCATATACATCCCATATACTATGTTTGTAGTGTATTATTTCTTTTCTAGGTATTTCATCACATTAACAGCCAATGTTTTGGAACAGAACGCAGTTGCTAATGCGACTATCATTACGGTTGAACCCATTTTACCTGTAATTGAGGTAAGATAATAGCTTCCTTGAAAATTTGCAGGTAAGGGATTAAGTTAAAACATTAACTAAGTATCTAGGTACTTATAAGCACCTACTTAATAATAGAGCGCTTAACTTTCATTTCATTGTGTTTTGCCGATTTCATTTACTTTATTAACGACCACGGGAAGTACAATAACAAAATTCCTAAACTTTATTTTATGACAATGAAGCGTGTTAAAGTTTCTTAGACAAAAGATAAGGCAATTGAATATTTGTCAGGTAGTAGTCGACTGGCATAATAAAGTGTAAAATTTTGCGAATTCATTTATCCGTTTACAATGTTTTACAACACAGCTGCCTTTGTTTAAAATATTTTATTACTTGCACATGTATTTGCAAAAACTATTGCTTGGGATGGTAACTAAAATCCAAAGGTCCGCCGTATGCGGTTACATCTAAGATAAGAATTTGTTCTATATTTAATATTAAATAATTTATTATCACACGTTTGCGGCGAGTCACCTGGCTCGCACTTCTGGGTGGCTTCTGCGGCCGCTGAGGCAGCTGCGGCGTCCAAACACATTAAGTACGCTCCTCTCCAAAGTAGGTATTTGTTTGTCCCTGTGGCTGTGGAGACGTCTGGAGCGTGGGGTAGTGAGGCCATCGGGTTTATCCGGGAGATCGGGCGTCGTATAGGGCGCGGGGGCTGGATCATCGCTCCGGGGCATTCCTGGCTCAAAGATTAGCTATTGCCATCCAGCGGGGGAATGCAGCTTGTATTCACGCATCTTTTGTGCCAGGAGTGTCGCGGGGCGGGTTATTTGATTAGATATAAGTTATTTATTTGTAGTTTTTATAATTTTAGGATGTTTTTTATTTATTTATTTATTTTTTGTATCGATTTAAGTATTTGTTTATTTTTTTTTTTAATGATTGTGATTTTCTTTTAGTTTTATTTGCTTTTGTTTTTATTTGTATTTAATTGTGAATTTTTTAGTATTTATTATCTTGTCACGAAAAAGGAAATCGCTTAAACTAGGTACATAAGCTTGTTAACAGTTATTACAATAACCTTATTTGTGAGATACCTACAGCTACTATGCCTACTATGCCTGAGATAGATATTTTTTGATTAAATTTTTTTTTTTCTATGCATTTTTAGATAGAACCAGTATCGAGGATTGTGAATGAAGGAAGCTCCTTACAGCTGATAGCGAATGCCAGTAATGTTGCACCAGCTTGTACTTTAACTTGGTATTTTGCTTCGGATGATTATATGAACAATTTACCAGAAGATTGTGACGAATGTCAGGTAAAATAATGGTTAAAAAAAAACAAATGAGTTTGGAGAAAATCCAATTATGTTGTTGAGATGACACTTGATCATTTCCTTTGGCAGTTTATCCAAAAAAAAATAATAGGTACCTTAAATTCCCATTGGACTATACGACTACAATAGATTGAACAATGTAACTTAGTATAAGCAACTTATGTGTAACCTATATCCTAGCCTATCTCAAAAAAAATCCGAGCATCTATTTCTCCTTACCTCATAAGCAAAAGCAACTTATGTATAACCTATATCCTAGCATATCCCATTTTCAAAGCTATGGTAACTGATCACTACCTCAGTACTGTCTAAAATCCGTATGTCTTCCTGTATTATTATTTATGTATGTATCTATGTCTATAATTATTTATTATGTATTGTACAATTAAATATTTTATAACCAAAATTATTCAAATAGTTTTAATATCATCTATTATAAGTTATGTTTATTTACTTTATTATCCTGCTTGAATGAACTCACAACCTACCATAAAAGCTAAATAAGTTATTTTTCCATCCAAAGGTTGCCAGGAAGAAATCGCTTTCAGCGATAAGGTCGCCCATTTGTGCAACTTGTACTTTATAGCTAATACTTTACTTTGCTTTGTGTATATTATCATGTTTTATGTTCCTTACTGTGTTGTACAAATAAAGTTATCTATCTATCTATCCCAAAAAAATCCAAGCTTCGATTTCTCCTTACCTCATAAGCAAAAGAAATATATTGTCCATAAAAGGAGCCGTCTATAAATATTGGCATTCATATCTAATCTATATACCTACATAATATTATATTTAATTTTATACAGTAACAACAACTTTAATTCATGCTTTTCTTGGTGCTGTAGTGCCTAGGACTTGATGGAGTAGTCTTGGTGTCTATATAATACTTAACTTATGTTTTTGATTTCGATATCACTTCACGAAAATTCAGGATATACTTACGAATCTTAACCCTCTAGTCTACATCACTACATAGTATAAAATAAAGTCACTTTTCGCCGTCCTTATGTTCCTATGTATGTATCTTTAAAACTATACGCAACGGATTTTGATGCGGTTTTTTTTTAGTTGATAGAGTTATTAAAGAGGAAGGTTTTTAGATATAATACATGCATAATACAGTGCGAAGCCGGGGAGGGTCGCTAGTAATATTATAAAGAGGAAATATTTTTTTGTTTGTTTTTAACGAATAGGCTCCAAAACCACTGGACCGATTTTGATGAAACTTGGTATGAGAATACATTAATTCGTTGGAAATAAGTTAGGCTACTTTTTTTCCTGATAATCGGGAATTACGCGGCTGAAACCGCGGAGCGCTGCTAGTTCTAAATAAACCTACTATTTTAGCACGGAGAACCATTATCAGACTCAATAACGACCACATCCCTCGAAGAAAACTTCCTAAGTGAACTAGCCGACTTTACTAACGACACGGAATGGCGGCAAATTACTGTCCAAGTTCCAGCTAGAACAGGCAGAGCACGTTTCTATGCCAAGTGCGGGTGCTCCCTTACGTTGTTAAATCAATTATTGAACTGATTATACCAGAACTAGTCATTATATTTAATCGATGTATAGATTGTGGTGTGTTTCCTGATTTAATGAAATTGAGTAAAGTAGTTCCACTGTTTAAATCTGGTAGTACCTCAGACCCCTCCAATTTTAGACCAATATCAGTACTACCCACATTAAGTAAAATTTTTGAAAAACTTATTTTAAAGCAACTACTGAAACATTTCCATGATAATAATATCTTACATAATAAACAGTTCGGTTTTAGTAAGGGGCGCTCGACTACTGATGCGGGTATAGCGTTAATTAAAAACATATTTGATGCTTGGGAGGAGTCACATGATGCGTATGGCATATTCTGTGACTTATCCAAGGCATTTGATTGCGTTCAACATAATACATTGATCATGAAACTACACCACTACGGTATTAGGGACGGCGCCCTGGATCTTATCTCTTCTTATTTGAGCGGTAGGGTCCAGAGTGTTGATGTTAACGGGAAACGATCCCCCGGATCTGCGATAGCAATGGGGGTTCCTCAAGGATCCATATTAGGACCTTTCCTGTTTTTAGTTTATATAAATGACTTACCTTACCTTGTAAGGGACAACCATGGGATAGTGTTGTTCGCAGATGACACCTCCTTGGTGTTCAAGGTTAAAAGGCGTCAGTCCAACGTTGACGATGTGAACAATGCTCTCTCTAGAATAGTTGATTGGTTCAATTCCAATAATTTATTACTGAATGGATCCAAAACTAAATTAATTCGGTTTACACTTCCAAATGTAAAACAACTAAAAACTGTTGTAAAGATTAATGATGAGGAAGTTGAATTAGTCAGTAAGGCTGTCTTTCTAGGTATAACTTTAGATCCTAAGCTTCAGTGGGGCCCGCATGTGGAAGCATTGTCCAATAGACTTAGTTCTGCCGCTTACGCCGTTAAGAAAATTCGCGAATACACGGACATTGAGACTGCTCGCCTAGTCTATTTCGGCTACTTCCACAGTGTCATGTCGTACGGCATCCTACTGTGGGGGTGTGCTGCAGATATTGATGCTATTTTCATATTGCAAAAGAGAGCTGTTCGAGCTATCTACAAAATGGGCCCCAGGGAATCACTTAGAGAAAAATTTAAAGAGTTAAACATATTAACGCTCTATTCCCAATATATCTACGAAAACTTGCTCTACGTTCACAAAAATCCTGATATTTTCCGTAAAAACAGCGATATTCATAATTTCAACTTAAGAAATAAGGATGAACTGACCGTGCCCGGTAGTAGGCTCCGGAAAATAAACAGGTCGTTTAATAGTACATGTGTGCTCTATTATAATAAATTACCTAAAGAGGTATATGACATGTCCATTAACAGGTTCAAAACTTTTATAAAGCATAGATTGTGCAGTAAGGCGTACTATGATACTTCGTCTTACCTTAATGATAAGAACCCATGGACGTGACTTTAGTTGCTCCATTTCAAATAATACTTTCAAATATTTGTAATATTGACCATTGTGAGCGTGATCACATGAAAAAAAAAAAACCCCATGAGTTTCTTGTGCCTTCTTCTCATTGGTGGGCGCGTTCCGAAGGCACACATCCTAACTTAGTTTTTAAGACGTTTTCAAGTGGTCTATTATACTTTTAAGGTATTATACATCCAAAGAAATAAAAATTTTTGATTTGATTTGATTTGATTTGTTTAGCTGTCAGACCGAAGGCGAAGTGTATGCTGATGTTTATTTACAACTGAATAAAGGACCTGAAGTTGGGGAAGTAAAGGTATAGCAAAACTATTTGTGGCAGGTTTGCAGCTGTTGCTTTTATTCGTTGAAAACAATTTAAGTATAAGAATAGTCATCACATCAGTATATTTGATCTGAAGAAAATTTACACAAAATACCTAACGGTTAACACACAGTAAGTAGCTAAATAGCTGTCCCAGTTGGCACAATGGTCACCATGCTGGTCTGCCAAATACGGTTGCGTTTTCGAGTCCCGCCTCAGACATGTATTTCTGCTTAGAAATTTCTCTGTGGTCTGGTTGTTTCTATGTATTATAAGTATTACTTAAGAAAAGTGTAAAAGTAGTAGGTATATCCGTTATCTAGCACCCATAATACAAGTCTAGTTACTTAGCTTGGGGCTAGATGGCGATGTGTGGAATGTCCTGCAATATTATTTTATTTATTTAAATAAGTGAATTTGTATGACAGTACTGGCAAGGGATACCTCTACGAAAATATGATGTGTGAAAAGTCGCAGAATCTAAAAAAACAATCGACAAAATGACGGTATACGATCCTAGCTTCATATTGATACCTACTATATCTATGCCTATATGCTTTACTCTACCTAGATTACAATACCTATGACTTTCTTCAGATATCACCTGAAACTGGTACAGCAATGGAAACAGTATTTCGTATAAGTAAACCCGTAGCCACAGACCCTGATAAGCCTCTACGTTATGCTTTATACTGTAACATTGGAGAAGACTCTCTTGTAATGGCTTCTAATTTACAGCATCTAGCTGTGGACGTATTCTTACCATTTTCAGGTAAGAAGGTACTTTTTCTAGAATTTTAGTCTAGACTTTTATTGTAATGTTTGTATATAGATTAGACGTCAAAGTTCTCAACTAAAAATGGAAATCATAATTTAAAAAGCAATGGTAAAACTACAATTATTTAACCTATCTTACTGTCTATTTGATATATTTATTTGACATTTATAAGCCATCTTTTGGAATACTAATATGCATTTAATTCTTATTTTAATAACTACTTGACACTATTAATCTCAATAACGTGTAGCTTGTTTTTTATTTGAATATAAATTTTTCCATAGACATTATAAGAAACCCGTGCTTTGCAAACTTGTATCTAAACTCGACACTCGACGCTTCCGGCTGTGCTTTGTCTATTGATATATTTTTTGTAGAATTTGTTTAACTACTAAGATAGCTTTTACCAAAATATAGAGCCAAACGGCACAACAATATGGATAGAAGTATGCGACTCTCTCGGCGCGTGTTCGACCAGTCCCAAAAGGCCCGTCTCGCTGAGCCCCGGTGAAGGAAAGACGGTGCATGTTTTGCTGGGTCTCGTCAGAGAACACGTAGCCCGCTGCGAGCTGATGTTGCTTAATAGAGTCGTGCAGTCTGCTGTAGTTACTTATACCGTACGTAAAAAACATAATATTTGGACTTAACACAGTTGTTATGTAGTAATGACAGATATCTACTAACACTTTTTATTATAAGCTAACTTAACTTTAATAATTCAGTAAAACATCTTGACTAAGCTGAACGGAATTTCGACATAGACGAACAATTCATGAAAAAATTTCAGATAAAAAAGCCTCATACAGTAGATTCCTACTTTTGATTTACAGCTTATATTTTGATAAAACCAATAAGTAACCTTAAAATCTAAGTGCAGAACGTACAATTTACCTAGACAATAACGATTTCCCTCCACCCTCCCTTTAAATGAATAGAGGTACCTGCTTACCCCATTCCATAAACTTGTACTAAACTACCTGGTAGGTAGGTCCTTTCTTACATTCCACGAAGTACATTAAAGTACTATAAATACTATCTAATTCCCAGAAAGGCATAATAGATAATATGTATGTAATCATAGCCCACTGATAATAATGAAGTATTTTTAATTTCATTAACTGTTGCTTTCTCAAAATAGCTAAAAGAGTTCTTAGATTCAAGAATAAAAGGGTTCTAACCCAACCGCGTAGGTGGTTACCTACTATTTTTCTTAAAAGATTTTTTATAAATAAATTTTCTTGTTACAGAAGACATGACTTAATATTCTTTTTTTTTACTATAAACAAGCGACCCGCTGGGTGTATGTTAAAATTTATAAACTCAAAATACATAACGTTATAATTCATAAAGTTAAAATACCGAAAATCAAAATACATAATAATCAAAATACATAAAATTGAAATAAATAAAATGTGTTTCAAATAATGTACGAAATACATAATGACAAAACGTATAAATTTAAAATACATTAATTCAAATTACATATATCTAGAACAAATAAAGATTTAAATGAATAATTGACTTTACTTATAAAAAACCCTACGAACGAAGCAAACTATTACAGCAAAAAGTTCAAAATATCGATAGTCATAATACCTATGTTCAAAATGTTAACATTTATTACACATAATATGTTCAATATATCTACGTAAAAATGCCCATCATCACTATCACTACATAGTATAAAATAAAGTCACTTTTTGCCGTCCCTATGTCTCTATGTATGCTTAGATCTTTAAAACTACGCAACGGATTTTGATGCGGACATAGGGACATAGGGACGGCGAAAAGTGACTTTATTTTATACTATGTAGTGAAAATAAAACCGCAGGTGAATTAATTGTAGTAAAATTAACCGTCAGAACTGCCAGTACCGAATTCTACCTACCTATTTAACTTGGTTAGGGCACAGTGTATTTTTTTGGAAAAAAGAATGACTGGTACTTACCTTCTTAATAAATACGCGATATTTCTTTGTACTTCGGTATTTGGAACTTTCTTATTTTAATAACAAATTATGTAGGTACTTACCAATTTCTGGTTTTTGTTTACATGAACCTACAACTTATATATTCTGATAGTTATACATTTTAAATTTAGGCTTGTTGATTATTATGTGTTATAAGCATTATATTTTTTTATTATTATATATTTAGAACTTTATGAATTTACAGTTTATGAATTTAAAACGTATGCCATTTAACGTTATGTATTTTGAATCATTATGTATTTTGATTTTCGGTATTTTAAGTTTATGAATTACAACGTTATGTATTTTGAGTTTATACATTTTAACATACACCCAGGGTCGGCGAAAAGTGACTTTTAGTAAATTGTGATAGTGACTAGCTGTTGCCCGCAACTTCGTTCGCGTTGTAGTTTTGCTTTATTTAGAATACCTAGCATTTTCCGGATAAATACTGTTTATTTTTCGGTGTAAGTTATAATAACAAAATAGCTACCTAAGTAGCGCTTCGCGGTTTCACCCAGTATCTCCCGATCCCGTGAAAATATCGGGTTAAAGCCTATGTCACAACATCCTAATTAATTAATTTATCCTTATTCTAGATATTATTCATCGAAATCAGTCCTCCAAAAACTATCTCTCATTGTAAGTGACGATGCGGTCTAAGATGTAGCACGCGCCACAAAAAGATACTCACTTAAACGCTCGTGACTCAATGTCCCCTAAATAAACGGGGGCCGTATAATTCGAATATTAGCGAACTAAACTCAACTAGTCAAAACAGCTAAGATATATTTGCAGGCATATGGTAGAACTAGCTGCGCCCCACGGTTTCACCCGCGTTAGTCCCGATCCCGTGAAAATATATGACGAAAATGAAGTAGCTTACGCTGAGCAATTTCACAGATGTCAGATGTCAAAGTGACAAATATCATAGTGACAGATGTCAAAGTAACAATTTTTCGACACTTTTCGTTATATTTTGGACAATTCACACAATATCTTTATAAATTATTGCCTATGTTCTATTCTGATATTTAAGCTATATAATTGTAAAATTTCATTAAAATCCATTTAGTAGTTTTTAAACAAACATCCAGACATCCATACATACAAACTTTCACATTTATAATATTAGTTATCTTTATAAATTATAGCCTATGTTCTATTCTGATGTATATATTGTTGTAAAGTTTCATTAAAATCCATTCAGTAGTTTTTGCGTTAAAGAGTAACAAACATCCATACATACAAACTTTCACATTTATAATATTAGTAGGATATTGAGAATCTGAATTTTAATTATCATTGTAACCTGATTGTAACCCAAATTTCGTGCAAATAAATAAATTACTATCTTCATTTAAAAAAATTAAATGAAGATAGTAAAGATAGTTCCTTGATTAGTCAACAAAACAACGCAAAC
Source organism: Idaea aversata (assembly GCA_907269075.1). Taxonomy (NCBI): domain Eukaryota; kingdom Metazoa; phylum Arthropoda; class Insecta; order Lepidoptera; family Geometridae; genus Idaea; species Idaea aversata. The sequence goes on from OU026100.1 coordinate 8,738,204, forward strand.
CTCGTCTGGTTTAATGGGAGTTTATATTTTGTAGTAATGTTTTTTCTTATTTAAATAGATGAAAAAAAACACCTATTATTTTTCTAAAAAGGTTTGCAACATGAACGCACTTGTTTATTACAGAAGATATTACTAAATATTCGAATCTTATTGACAGGAGCGAATGGTCAAAACAACTAAGATACTTCATAAATGAGTCAACAAACTTTAAAAAGGAATATCATTAGTAATTCATTAATTTATAATATTACATCTTTAATTGTAAACTAATTAGGGAAGTTGGTACTCAGAGATATACACCGATGTCTAAGAAATTTAAGTAGGTACCTAACCTACTTAACCACCTCATCCCATATTTATTATTTTCTTAATAGCTTTTAAAATGGAAGATATATCGTAATTAAATATTCAAATCTAATTCACAGCAACGATTCTTAGCGATTTGGTCAAAACAGCTAAGATAGTAATGACTAATCCAAGAACAGTTCTTAGATTACAGACATTAGTTTCAGAGATAAGTTCACAGACATTAACTAAGTAATTTCCGTAATTAACTAACTCTATAATAAGTAATATCAAATCGTTTATTGTGCTCTAATTATGGATGGTGGATCTCAGAAATATATTTTGTAAATAGGTACATCTAAGAAATTTAGGTAGGTGACTACTTAGCCACTTAATCACCTATTTATTATTTCTCAAAAACCTTCTTTAAATGCAGTAAAGTTGTTTGTTACGAAAGAAAGATATTCCTAATTATTCGAATCTTTTGACGGTAGCGAATTGGTCAGAAAAGCTAAGATAGTTCTTAGATGAGTCAACAAACATTAAATAAGTAATCTCAGGAATTAGCTAAGAACCCTATTATATTAAATCGTTCATTGTCCGGTAGGTAATTAAGGAATGGTTGTACTCAGAAATATATTTAGTTAATCCCAATGACTAAACTTAAGTAGATTCTCTACTTAACCACCTAATCACCTATTATTTTTCTAAAAAGCTTTTTAAAATGAACTCATTTATTACAGAATGCCGAGCAAAGTGAACCTCTATCATACTTCATAAAATGTTTATTAGAAGCTCTTCCCGCTTCCGATGAAGAACATTGTCTCAAGAGAAACCCGGATTATTCGATATTGTTACATTGGCTAGCTAGTTACGGTGTGGATACTTCAGGCTTGATATAATAAAGAAAATAGATAAAATATCACAAGATATCTTGGACTCTATTATTGAATCGTTCGCCCCGCATCTAGCGCTCGATTTCTACTGATATTCGTTTGATATCGAAAATTCGCTATTTTTTGCGAATGATAGAATAAACGTCAAACGTCACAAACGATCAAACAATCATAATCAAATATTCGCTAACGATGTATGAAATTTTTTTTTATATATTTTGGTATTATTTCAGATGTTCATCGGTAATTACCGGTTTTGAATTTGCTACGTAAAACTAATAAAAAATTGACATTTCAAATTTTCGATGACGAACGATTCAAAAATACAGAAAATTGGTGTCATGTTACTTGGAAGTCGAGCATGATTTGTAGGCATATACGACGATGCTATGTCACACGAGCGATTCAAAAATCGAGCTCCTTGTTACTTGTGTTACAATTTGTCAGAATCAGACGTTGTGATCTTTGGTCCTTTATAGAATTACAGGTATTATTACCTGCTCTACTCTGACGACCTCTGTGGGGCGAACATCTACCTGTAAAACAAAAAGTTGCGGGTTCGATTCCCGCCTCCAATAAGTTTTAGAACATGTAGAGATGTTCGTTTCTGATCTGGGTTTCTGTATGTATAATAAATGCATTTACAAAATAAAAGTATAAATATAATTTATTTGTTATCTGAAGGCCAATTCTCGTAAATAATATTGTTTAAATTACATTTCAATATCATCTCGATTGCATTTCGAATGCAAAAGATAAGGTATCTTTTGCAAAGTCAGTTTTTTTTTACAAAAAGCTAACTTTAAGGGTGTTTAGAGCTACTTTGAGGGTGTTATTTGTGATAGAAATGCAATCGAAATGATATTGAAATGTAATTTGAACAATGTTATTTACGAGAATTGGCCTTCTGGACACCATAACACAAGCTTACTTAGCTTGGGGCTACATGGTAATGTCCTACAATATATATCTATATTTAAATAGGTACTTATAGGTATTACGTAGGTAATATCATATTTTCTTAATAAGTAATGTCTATTTGTATTTTTTGTAAAATTTTAATAATTTAATAAGTGTTGAGACAAAAAATATCTAAAAAGTCTGTACTGACTGCAAAAAGCTAATATTTCTTTATCTTTGTTGGAGAGGACGCACTATGGCTATAATTAAAGTGACAATTCATTCCTTAGCATAAGTTTCTCTTAGGCACGTCTCAAGTACGGCACTTAGACATCTCTTTGTATTATCTTTAAATTAAGTTTTTTAAGTTTTTATTCTTAATTTAATTTTTAATTCGTATTCTTGTATCTATTTAAATAGGTATTTATTTATTACTTCGATTATAAAAAACCAAATGATTAGAAAGACACGGAAAGATGTAAGTTTTGTGAAAATTGGTATTGGAGTTAGTTTTGGCTTTTATGGTGTGTTCGTTCTATTTGTGTGAAATAAATAAATAAATAAAAATATTTATACTTACTTACCTACCTTCCTATGTACCTTCACCAAAAATAATTAAATCAATGAAAAAATGAAGTTAAAAAACAATGTAATTAACTAATTTGTTATTATAGCCAGCGAAAGCTAAATAGTACCTATCTACTAGGTATTTCGGGACTTACGCGGGTGAAACGGCGGGAAGCAACTAGTTCTAAATAAAACAAAACCACTACGAAACCAAAGTCGCGGGCAACAGCTAGTCTAATTAATAAAGCTCTTAGATAATATATTAGGTAGGTTATACCTACGTATACGTATATGCCCATAAAACCACACAATAAAATGAAGTGCTGATTTTTTTGTTTTTACCCAAAATTGGCTTGCCTTTGTATCTTATCTTACCTGATATAGGAAACAACGATGAGGTCATGGATGTACTCGTTGCATGCTCACCTAGAAAGTATTCACTCTAGACTTAAAGACGCCAAGGTTGGAGTTTTGAAGAAACAGCGTCGTGAGTAGAGATATCCACTTCTTAGGAGTTGTTCTTAGTATGTCGATTCCCAGAACATCGACGCAGTGTTGCTAAACCCAACATGTCGATTTCTCAGCATGTCGACCGAGCATTACGCCGATTGCCCATCGCGTCGACTCGGTTTCAATATTAAATACAGTCGAGAATCAAGTTGTTTGATAAATTTTATCGGATTTACATGGACTTTAAACATTACCTATGATCCCCACTGGAGACCAGTAGGTAGCATAATGATGATGTGATGAAATAATGATCGTAATTGAAACAAAAGACGATCGAAACGGAAACAAAAGACGATCGAAATGATGATTTAGCAGTGCGCACAAGGTAGAAGAATTAGAAAATCTAAGTGCGTAGCCTTTATTACTTTTTTAATTCGTTTATTTGTAGGGTGGGTATATATTCTACTATGATATTCGTATGCATTTTTTTCTTCTCACAATATTTTTAATGTATTAATTTAAAAGTTATTTCGAGCGCTTATGAATTCTCTTGAAACTTATATATAATGGTGTAGCGTCGATTGTACATAGATGCCAAGACAAACCTAGTTAGGTTTCCTGGCATTTGTTTAACTAATTAATTGTAAGAAATTGTATATGTCCTTTTTAATAAATAAAATAAATAAATAACCATGTAAGGATGGCGATAATTTATACCCCTCGTTGTCCTGAATTATTAACTAGGAAAGAAAAACCAAATATTTTGTTTTCACTAGTCAAATTAGAATCGCTTTAGATATGCCTTTCAGTTAGCAGATAAATACGTAACTAGATATAAAATCTGTAAACAATTCTGTTGTTAAATAAACAGAGTTAGGTAAAAACAAATAGGTACCTTATTTCTCTTAGGAACGCTTGTTAGTAAAGCAACTGCAGTGTACCAACGACAAAGCAGGTACGTACTACCCAAAGATATTCAACATTATAACCAAAATATACAACATCTGGCTGAACATTTTAAAGCTGGTTCTGAATATAACAACTCGTTTTATAATATGGGTTAAGGGTATTTTTATGTGCGACGCGCTCTGCTGTTTTATCCGGAAAATCGGTCAAAAAAGTAGTCCCTGAATCAATATTAATGTAGATATATAGGTCAGTATTTGTCTACTTCATGCCGGACTGCCAAACACAGGTTTGCGGGTTCAATTCCCGCCTTCAGACAATTTTTTATCTTTACTTCCCTATCACTATCACTACATAGTATAAAACAAAGTCGCTTTCTCTGTCCCTATATCCCTATGTATGCTTAAATCTTTAAAACTAGGCAACGGATTTTGATGCGGTTTTTTTAATAGATAGAGTGATTCAAGAGGAAGGTTTATATGTATAATACATGCATAATATAGCCGTGCGAAGCCGGGGCGGGTCGCTAGTCTATACTATATCTATACTAATATTATAAAGCTGAAGAGTTTGTTTGTTTGTTTGTTTGAACGCGCTAATCTCAGGAACTGCTGGTTCGAATTGAAAAATTATTTTTGTGTTGGATAGTCCATTTATCGAGGAAGGTTAAAGGCTACTTTTTATCCCGATATTCCCACGGGATCGGAATATATTATAAAGTTGAAGAGTTTGTTTGTTTGACCGCGCTAATCTCAGGAACTACTGGTTCGAATTAAAAAAATATTTTTGTGTTAGATATTCCAGTTATCGAGGAACGCTATAAGCTACTTTTTATCCCGATATTCTCACGGGATCGAGAGTTACGCGGGTGAAACCGCGGAGCGCTGCTAGTGCTTAGATATTTGTCTGTGGTCTGGTTGTTTCCATGTATAATAAGTATATATTTACAAAAGAAAAATATAAGTATGTATAAGTAGTAGGTATATCCGTTGTCTAGCGCCCATAGCACAAGTCTCGTTACTAAGCTTTGGGTTACATGGTGATGTGTGGAATGTCCTGCAATATTTATTTATTGACGATACTAAGATGTTGCTAAGAGTGACTCTACTAAAGGTAAATAAGGATCAATATGATGTTTTCTCTAATCTATTGTTATTTAGCTCGTCTCGGTCGTACCATGCCTTTTGTGACCTGGACAAGGCATGGGATTACGCGGCTAATCTCAGTCGAAACATTTCTCAGAAGCGAATATACTGCCTTCAAAAACGATAGCGACTTCTATTGTTCTCAGCTATCTTTTTCTAGTGATTTTATTGCCTTGCTCTGGGTTTTATTACCGTAAGCTATGCATATTATTTTTACGCTCGTTCCGATTGTTTAAACGATTTTCAACTTAATAATCAAAACAAACTTTGAAGAATTTAAAAACTTTTTGTCGTGTGATAGTTTTATTTCGGTTTAAGTTGAGAATACTCTTGGCATACGGTATGTACGTTTGCCCTATGTAGAAATCTTTTGATTTTGAAAAAGACTATAGAGTCACGGTTCCTGAACTTTCTAAACGTCCTAATCTGTAATTGCCGTGGTCTACACCAGGGTCGATAATTTTTGAAACCAAAAAAAATTACAGTAGGATGAAACCCATTAGAAAAGGAGGGGAATGTGATAAAAATTAAAAGAAAAATAAATTACGGTCGATCCGAGTTCGGGAAGTGGGTTTTTAAGGGTAAAAAATGGTTTATCTTGATTTTCGGCAAAACTACAAGTCCTATGGAAAAAAGTTAAATGGCAAAGTTGTAGGTAATAAAAAGATCTACAACTTTTATATTGACAATTTTTTCACATAACCTCAAAATTTAGGTGAAAAATTCAAATAACCAAGTTTTTGGTTTTTTATTTTTATCTTTTTCAAAAATGTTTTTTTTTCTACGAAATTTGGTGAAAACTTACCTTATTATATCCCAAATACACTGTAATTTATTTGATTTAAAATATTTTTTGGTTTTTTATTTTTATCTTTTTCAAAAATGTTTTTTTTTCTACGAAATTTGGTGAAAACTTACCTTATTATGTCCCAAATACACTGTAATTTATTTGATTTTAAAATATTTATTTTTTCGCCTTATTTTAACTTAATATCAAAAAAGCACCCTAATTTTCAATCGAAAATTCTCGCGTCTAAATATCAGCTTTTTTCAAAAAGTTGGTATGCTTTTTGTTCACTGAAATCTCTACTTTCCGATGGTGATATATGTTACTACTAAAAAATATATATGTTACTGTAGTAAACCTTCTCAGAAAATGCATAAAACCGATCGAGAAAATCGAAACCCCTCCTTTTCTAATGGGTTTCATCCTACTGTAATTTTTTTTCATTTTTTACCATTTTTGAAGGCTTCGGCCCTGGTCTATGGAGCTAGCCAGCTAAGTAAACCTGCTATTCTGGGAGGTAATCAATTGAATTTAATATAAAATAATAATAATAATTTAATATAATCTATAATATAAAAATCAATTGCTGTTCGTTAGTCTGGCTAAAACTCGAGAACGGCTGGACCGATTTGGCCAATTCTTTTTTTGTTGTGTTTGTCGTAGTCCAGGGAAGGTTTAAACGGTGAGAATTTAAAGATCGGACTTACGCGGGTGAAACCGCGGGGCGCAGCTAGTTTAATATAAATAAATATAATTTGTCTATTTCGTCGCCTACATGGGCTAGATATAGACTTGTTATGTAGATTTAACTTTTGTTTTTTCAAATTCCATAAAGAATAAATGGATAACACTCTAAATTCATTTGTATGGAAAACACGATCGACCAGCGGAACCTTAAGGGTTCCGTACCCAACGGGTAAAATAGAGATCCTATTACTAAGATTTCAATGTCTGTCTGTCCGTATGATTGTCTTTCACCAGGCTGTATCTCATGAACCTTGGTAGCTAGACAGTTGAAACTTTCACAGATTATGTATTTCTGTTGCCGCTTTAACAACAAAACAAATGACATAGAAACATTTGTGCGCGAGTCCAACTCACACTTTGTCGGTTTTTTCTATATGGTAAAGTTATGATGCGCTGCTAATAAAATTATTAACAGATCAATCCTATTAATCCCACAAATAATTTAAAAAAGTAAAAGTTAGTAAGTATGTTTGTTTCACGCAAAAACTTATTGTGATTAAACTTGATCCCTACGTAATAAATAATAATAAATAAAATAATATTGCAGGACATTCCACACATCGCCATCTAGCCTCAAGCTAAGTAACTAGACTTGTGTTATGGGTGCTTGACAACGGATATACTACTTATATACTTTTCTTTTCATAATATATTCATAAAAACAACCAGACCACAGACAAATAACTTAGCATAAATACATATCGAAGCGGGAATCGAACCCGCAACCCTGTGGCAGTTCAGCATGGTGACCATTGTGCCAACTAGGTCGTGAAACGTATGTTCAGTCGAACTTTTCCCGCGCTGCAACCGCATCAAATCTTTGATGTCTATAATCAATTGATTACCTCCCAGAATAGCAGGTTTACTTAGCTGGCTAGCTCCATAGACCAGGGCCGAAGCCTTCAAAAATGGTAAAAAATGAAAAAAAAATTACAGTAGGATGAAACCCATTAGAAAAGGAGGGGTTTCGATTTTCTCGATCGGTTTTATGCATTTTCTGAGAAGGTTCTTAGTTCTTAGAAGCAAGAAATATTTTGGCAAGAAATAATTTCTTAGTTTTAGTAAAAATCTTAAAATTAAAAGCAGTAGCAACAGTCTTAAATACAGAATACTGCTAATAAGCAGTGCTTATGTTTCTGAAAATCATAATTTTTAGAAACATTTGCTAAAAACATGAAATTCTTGTCTAGCGTTTATAGGGAAAGGACTTTCTTGCTTCAAGAACCCTTTTTTTCTAAATGTAGGGGTAGCCTATGTGTTGTAATATGTTGGTACCTACATCGTAACCTTGATTGTAACAAGTACCTATAATATATTTTCAAAATAACGTACTGAAATATCAACCAGTAGTATTTACGCATGGTTGGCTGCATAATTGCAGAGCTACCTTAGAGCTCCAAAACGGCTGTTAAGTATAAGAATGTTCTCAACACAAGCAAGATTCTAGACACCTGCTTTAGTTGAAGTTTAAAGTCTTCCAACTCATCAATTTAACAAACAAAAATTATTAGAATGAAAACATTCCAATAATAGTATATTTCGAACTCTTCCGGGGGCTGCAATTATGCAGCCGACTGTACAATGTACATCTACCTACAATTAGAACTATGTTGCTCCCAAGGTATCTATGATCCCTACCAGTGCGAATCGGTGGGATATATATGGAGCATAAGGTTCTAACTATATAACCCAACCAGTAGCGATTTTTTTAAAAAGAAATCCAAGTATCCCTACCAGTGGGGATTTGTCAGTAAGATATTTTATGGAACAAAGGAATGTTTCTACCATTATCTGTGGCTGTACTGCCTTTTAATGGTTCCATCCGTTTTCTGTCCAACGCTGCTCTTATTCTAGTTTTTAACGCCTAGAACTCAATCTATTTACACTTTAGTTTTGAATATCCGGTCCGAGTACTTCATATCAAGTTTAATCAAAATCGGTAGTTTCAGAGTCTACCCATTTCAAAAACAAATCTTTTCTCTGAATAATATCATAGATAAAATTACTGTTAATATTTCTGTTCACAAAATTTATCAAATAAATGAGGGTAAATTTGAAATTAAACGCATCGTATCGACGGACGGCGCTTGCAGTTCTCTAGTCTTTCCGCGACCATGGTCGTAGTTTTCACGCCATCACCACCCGTTTTTTATAAAATGACGACCTGTCGAATCGTGGCCCGTGGATTGACTCGCGTCCTAATTTCTTTTATACAAACCTTAAAAAAATATAATTTTTCAATTTGGTGCAGTCGTTCGGAAGTTATGCGCGTACAAACATTTAGGCGATTCATTTTGTTATTTAAAAAAAATGGCCAATCAAACCGGCGCTTATCCCTTAAACTACTCGGATACTGCATCGCCTATACAAGGTAGGTATACCGACTTTATTTTACCTATCGATATCGAGCTCAACGCTAACGAACCGTTGTATGATCCAAGAAAAATATGAACATACCGTACCGAACCTAAATGAGAGACTACAGGTAAATAACATGGAAACGGTAGGTAAGTAATCATATTATTTAAAGCTGAGTCTTTTTATTATTTTATTTTATTTGGAAAACAAACAGTTATCTGGGGGCACGGCAGTGCCCCCCGCCAAGTCGAGCAAAAAAGCGGCACGGCCGTACCATCCTTTTCTCGAAACAGTTCAGGCCATTTTCGATAACTTCGTTGTGGATAAAACTAAAAGCCTGAATTTTCAGATACCAAGCAAACATTGTATGAACTCGGTATATTTCATCCAATTTGAACAAGTAGTCAAAGAATTATAACTAGTCAAAGTTTCTTAATTTTGTCACTCCCTTACTGACCGATCATCAAAAGTTTAAGGCACTTCTAGCAGACATAGAAGCTTCAAATTTTGAATACAATTAGTGTTTAGTGTTTAAATCAAGGAAACACTAAAATAATATGCAATTTCGGTCCAGTTTTTCAGATACACCAACTGCATAAATAACTTTGTAATTCCATACAAATATAAAGGATTATAAAGTTACATTAGCAGTCAATGAATCAGTGTACCTGTATAAGGTCGACTCATCTTTCTACCCTCATGACAAATATGTATATTCTGTGTTCATATGTAGTTATCCTTATCATACATGTGATTCCAACATGGTCGACTTAATATATCGCATGTAGAAGGCACTACAAAGACAGACAGTGAGCTTGAAGAAAATCCGTTGTAGGTATTCAAGAAGTAGAAGGCTTATAAGTACCTCATAATTTAGAATTATAATACTATGCTGACTGCCAATTTAAGAATGTGCGTCGAACCAGTGCCGTGTCAGCGTATTTTTGAACACAACCGTCTTGGAATCAAAAAACGGTTCTATTTGTGATTGTCTGTAATTGGCTTTCTGTTTCTATTTCTTCTGTTTTATTATGTAGACTTTCCTTTAAAATAAATAAATAAATAAAAAGATCAAATTCAGGAAAGTCTATCAGTCCATTACATGCATCGACTGCCTTAGGAAAGAAAGAATTGTTCCTGTAGATGGTGTGTGATATTAAAGTATGAACTATGTCCTTCTTGATCTCCTAAACGGCCACTACGTCTATTTTTATCCAAATCGGTTCAGTCGTTTGGTCATGAAAAGGGAACAAATAAACAATAAAACGAACAAACTTTTATATTTATAATATTAGTTAGGATAAGTAAGGTAAGTGGTGGAGCTACCCAATCTCCGAGCGACCCGTCGCTGAGCTACCCACTTTGATTACATTTTGTTTTATTTAAATACTAGCTGCGCCCCGCGGTTTCACCCGCGTAATAATGTTCTACGCAACTTTTTATTTTTTTTCTTTCATAAGAACCTTCTCCTGACAAAAACAAACACAACAAAAAAAGAATTAGAGAAATCGGTCCACCCGTTCACGCGTGATGCCGTGACAACGGAAAACGGGTTTCATTTTTAACTAGCTGCGCCCCGCGGTTTCACCCGCGTAATAATTTTCTGCGTGACTTTCTTAATTTTTTCTTTCTTAAGATCCTTCTCTTGACAACAACGAACACAACAAAAAAAGAATTATCGAAATCGATCCAGGCATTGTTGAGTTATGCGCTTACCAACACATTTTGCGATTCATTTTTAACCGACTTTTATATTATACATTGCTGAATATTTCACACATCGCCATCTAGCCCCAAGCTAAGTAACTCTAGTCATATAGAGATGTAGTCGTAAAGCTCCTAACCCAACTAGACTTGTGTTATGGGTGCAAGACAACGGATATACTACTTATTTACTTTTCTTTTGTAAATATAAACTTACCCGCAACCCAGTCTGGCATGGTGACCATTGTGCCAACTGGGTCGTCGGATTACATTTTGTTTTATTTAATTTTCTATTGTTCACTAGCTCTCTGCTCCGTGGTTTCACCCGCGTAACTCCCGATCCCGTGGGAATATCGGGGAAACTTAAAATGTAAGCTATCCTATCTTTCAATTAGGATCAAACTGCACACGGTGTGCAAATTTGATTAAAATCGGTTTAATAGTTTAGGAGTCCATCGCGCACAAACAACTTGACACGTCATCATCATCATCTTCCTGCCCTTATCCCAATTTATTTGGGGTCGGCGCAGTATGTCTTTTTCTTCCATTCACTCCTATTAGTCGTCATCTCATCGTTCACATTCATCTCTCTCATGTCTTGTCTCACGCAGTCCATCCATCTTTTCTTCGGTCGTCCTCTTCCTCTCCATCCCTCTACATTCATACTCATCACTCTTCTAGTTACATGCGTCTCCTCTCTTCTCATCACATGTCCATACCAACTTAAACGATTCCCTTTTACTTTTTCAGTAATCGGTGCTACTTTCAGGCTTCCTCTAATATACTCATTCCTTATTTTATCCATCCTCGTTACTCCACACATCCATCTCAACATTCTCATCTCCGCTGCATGCAATCTTCTCTCATCCTTCTTCTTCACGGCCCAGCATTCCGATCCATACATGGCGACAGGTCTTATCACGGTTTTATAGATTTTACCCTTCAGTTTAAGGGGCATCCGTCAATCCGTCATCCGGCATCCGTCAACAACTTGACACGTAATTTATATAAATTAGAAAGACCGTTAATATAACAAGTCAATTTAGTTCTTTTTTTATACTGGTTTATCACATTACTCACTCGTACTCGTTTAATATTAATGATAATTGACTGATTATCTTGATATATATGCATGTAACCACATATAAACCTTTCTCTTGAATTACTCTATCTATTTAAAAAACCGCATCAAAATCCGTTGCGTAGTTTTAAAGATCTAAGCATACAAAGGGAGATAGGGACATAGGGACGGCGAAAAGTGACTTTATTTTATACTATGTAGTGATATATTTAGAGGTAAATGAATGATTTACTTAATGAGGCACCTTATAAAGTGCCTCATTAAGGAATTCCTAATTATTATTTTGTAAAAGATTTAAACATATTAAAGCTGTCATAATACAAAAGGTTCTCGGATTTCAGCTTTCTTATTTTTGTTTAAAATAGCAAATTATTAAGGCCAAGGGCTTGTCAGAACTAATTCTAATTACTTACTAAAACCTCAGCTACTTAGCTGGTTGGTATAAGCGCTGCCGCTGGGCAAGTGTACTCCATCTTAGAACGCAAAGTACTACTACTTGGCTAATTTATTTTTGTACCCAATTAACATAAATGACCGTTCAACTAATGAGGTGTATTTACATAATAATAGGTAATATTCCTAATTAACTACTTAGTGGACGCGATGCCTAACGTCATCAGAAAGTCTTTTTATTATATATATAGTTAGGTGTCGGCGTCATCCTGTCTGAGAACGCTACAAACATTATTGTCGAATCGAAAATGCTACCCACAAAAAAACACTAGCGAGCGATTGTTAGATACACTCGGTCGAAACTTAGTGATCGCACGACGAAAAAACTTGAATAAATTAGCCCATATCTTTTTATCGAGTTGACTCAAGACCTTGATTTTGAGGTGGATACTTCTTTAAAATTGCGTCCCTATGGAAGCAATTTAAAAAAAACGAGATAACAAAATCGGGGGATACAGTTTAGTGTTGCAGCTACATATCTATCATCCCCATCCAAATTTTAATTATGTATACAGCTAATAGGGACTATAGACCTCAGTATCTGGTATACATTTTAACTTGCTTAGGTCCACCCATTCCTGAGATTCTACCTTTTGAGGTACGTACTACCTAACTATAAAAATTCTCAAGCTTTACATCTAGCAACTAGGCAATCATTAAAATATTACATTTACTTATAACCTAAAATGCATAATTATTTACTGTTGTAAATATCTTTTAAACATCGAAACTTATTTCGTAGCACTTTCGTAGCAGCTCAGTTTTTTTTTGTTTGTAACAAATAGGCTCCGTAACTACTGAACCGATATAATGAAACTTGGTATGAAGCTACATTGGTTCATTGGGAATAATATAGGCTACTTTTTATCCCGATATTCCCACGGGATCAGGAATCATGCTGGTGAAACCGCGAAGCGTTGCTGGTCAAAAATATAAGTACCTATTGCATCTTTTGACACACAATCTCATGTTTTCTAAATGTAACCCTTGGATAGCAACATCTGCAAGTAAGTTACTGATTATAAACAATTGCAGTAGATAATTTCTTTAAAAAACTCGTTTCAGGTAAAAAAAGTCTTGACCACGGAGGTACGGAACCAGTTTTTTTACTTATGGAAGACAATTACTAAGTACCTGGTAATCCCAAAACGGGATTACAGGTCAGGTAGTGGAAAGACGATAACAAAACGACGATGCGGGTGAGTCGGCTGAAGAACTACGTTGTAAAGTAAGGAACTGTTAAACGAATTTAGGATTTAATGACCCTTCGGCCTACAGCCTCACAGATCAAGAGAAAAAACAACTTTCGCTAATAGTCTGAGATCTCGATAGATATAATATACTTTTCATCCATTAAACAGATCGATGAAGGTCGTTCTTATAGGAATTACAATAGAATAGAATATACATTTATTAGAAACTAGCGACCCGCCCCGGCTTCGCACGGCTATATTATGCATGTATTATACATATAAACCTTCCTCTTGAATCACTCTATCTATTTAAAAAACCGCATCAAAATCCGTTGCGTAGTTTTAAAGATTTAAGCATACAAAGGGAAATGGGGACAGATAAACCGACTTTGTTTTATACTATGTACACGGGCAAGAAAACAAATATAAAATAGGTAGACATAATTACATAACAAAAAATTAAATTAAATTTAAATGAAAAAAGCACAGACAGAATTAGAAAACAATCTATAGAATTAAATAATAGGCACAAAATAATGAAAAGTCCGAGATGCCGTGTGCTGTCCTAAATGAACCGACCTCAGCTGAAATGCTGCAGCAAGCATAACGCTAGACTACAGCGCTGGTCTTCCGGCCAGGCCCAAGGCATCGATGCAGAAGGCACCGCTGCAGATCCCCGTCCGTCCAACCTCACCCATCATCAATATACAGATTATATATAGTTATAGTTATAGTAAGACATATAATAATTAATGATTATATAAATACATATTTATATTTATATGGCTACATATTTTATACATACACACATATACATACATGATAACGATAGGATTACGTACTATATGTGCTATAACCCTTTACTGAGGTAAGGATATCGTAAAACTTTGTTTTTACTCACTGAGGTAGGTACAACTCAGTTTAATTTAACATTCAAAAATATGTCTTATGAGTAAAATTAGGGAAATTACTTAAAAACATGTCAATGGTTAAATATTTGCTTTATTCTTAATCGGAGAAACATATTATTTAATTTGTATATTTTCTTGTTATTTTGTCACTAATTTCAAGGTTTTAAAAATCTATATTGGCCTTTTTTACCTACAGGTTAATAAGGGCCACTAAAGATAGAACGGTATTTTGCATTCTGTATATGTAGAAATTTAATATCACGGGTAAAACTGCGTGGCACAGCTAGTTTAATCTACATATATAAAAATCAATGCCACTTTTCGTTGTAATTTTTAACCGACTTCAAAAACAGGAGGAGGTTCTCAATTCGTCGGTATATTTTTTTATATGTATGTTCCCCGATTACTCGGAGACGCCTACACCGATTTGGAAAATTCTTTTTTAATTTGAAAGGGGATAACTCACAGGTGGTCCCATAAAAATTATATGAAGATCTGATGAGGATCTTCGGAGTGATGAACAGAATTGCACCTCGAGAGTGCAGCAAATTGCTCAGTTTTAGATTTACACCAGTAGAATTAGGCCATAAACTAATAGTTACCGATAAATGGAATATCTGAAACCACCTTCTCATCAGAAAACTCTTCAATCGGTTACGATTACAGGTTACAATTTGAAGAATTTTGTCGCCGGCCTGGGTTTGTATGAATTAATGTTGATAGAGAACCCTATCTTAAATGAAGATCTGATAAGGATTTTCGGAGTGATGAACAGAATTGCACCTCGAGAGGGCAGCAAATTGCTCATTTTTCGATTGCCACCAGTAGAATTGGGCGATAAATGGAATATCTGAAACCACCTTCTCATCAGAAAACTCTTCAAGCGGTTACGATTACAGGTTACAATTTGAATAAAATAGTCGCTTTCGCCTCTCCGGACTAGGTTTGAATGAATTTTGTTAGAAAACCCTATCCTAAATGAAGATCTGATGAGGATCTTCGGAGTGATAAACAAATCTGCACAGCGAGATTCAACAAATTGCTCAGTTTTCTATTTCCACTTATAGAAGTGGCCCATACACATATAGGTACCGATGAATGGAGCATCTGAAACCACCTTCTCATCACCAAACTCTTCAATGGGTTATGATTAGTTACAAGTTGCAATTTGAAGAAATAGCCGCTTTCGCTTCATGGAATTTTCAGTGACAGCGGCACTAAAAATGGTTAAATAAAAAAATAAATTAAAATTTAAAAAACCGACTTCAAAAAAACCTGAATACAAAAAACAAAAAAGTGAAAAATAATCCATTTCGGGTCACTAAGACAGCAGATAGCTTAAACATAAGTTCTTACTTGGAAGTCGGACTGGGTGAGACCATGTTTTCTATAGACCTCTCAACATTCAATCTAACCCAGACCCAGTCCCACTTCCAAGTAAGAACTTATGTTTAAGCTATCTGCTGTCTTAGTGACCCGAAATGGATTATTTTTCACTTTTTGTTTTTTGTATTCAGGTTTTTTTGAAGTCGGTTTTTTAAATTTTAATTTTTTTTTTTATATAACTCAAGAACGGGCTCACCTATCCAAACCAAACCAAAGCTTTGTTCGGACTACGAGTATTAATTAGTAGACGGTTTATGTGAAGTTTGCACAAAATCGGTCGAGCGGTTCTTCATTTATCACATTTTTTTTTATATGGCAAAACAACATTTTCCGAGACAGCTAATGGTTGTGTAGACAAATTCTTATTTGTTTCTGAAATAAGTAATAGCTACAAGTAATTGTAATGAGCTATTAAATCACCCGACTGTTTATTGAAAACTACGAGTAAGCATCGAAACAAAGCAATGAACGGAACTATAGCAAACAAGAAATGCTGAGTTGCAACGCTTGCGAGTGCGCCCGCCCGCCCTCCGTGCAACGAAACTGCTGACAGACGATAAAATAAAATTAAAACAACATTGACCATTGTGTTGGTTAAATAATACTCGGCTGCCAGCAAAATCGCTCACTACAGATCTGTTTTTAATAGTCAGCGATTTGCAAGGAAAACGAACTTAATAAAAATTGTTAAAAGATCAACTACCTTACCTATCATAGATAGATAGAAACATGAACTAGGTAGGCCTATAACATAGCCGAAGCTTTACGTAGGTAGGAACCTATTTTTAATGTTATTTTGAAGTGATCTGCCATTTCCTAATTGAACTTTATTTTCTGTATATGAATTTTGAAACTGTCAATTTTTAATTTTATCGAATTTAATTTTAATGACTAAGGTATTTTTACGACATTTTTTAATGACTTTGTAGTTTATTTAAAAAAATGTATTTGACAGTTATGTAACATAAATTACTTAAATCTTGAAAATATAAAAATAAACCTACTTGTAAGAATTCCCCACCATTGTTATAGTGGAATGTGAAGAACTTACCTATTATTTGAACACCATGTAAAACTACATTCTAGGAATAAATTAATTTGATTTCATTAGGACTTCCATATTTTGAATTGACGACCCAGTTGGCACAATAGTCACCATGCCGGACTACCAAACAGAGGGTTGCGGGTTCGATTCCCGCCTCAGACATGTATTTATGCTTAGATATTTGTCAATGGTCTGGTTGATTCTATGTATTATAAGTATATATTTACAAAAGAAACATACGTTTCTTTTGTAAATATATGGGAGCTAGACAACGGATATACTACTTATATACATAAGTAGTATATCCGTTGTCTAGCACCCATAACACAAGTCTAATTACTTAGCTTTGGGCCAGATGGCGATGTGTAAAATGTCCTGCAATATTTATTTATTTATTTACAGTTGATAAATAAAACACAACCTAACTTGATGCTGCTATCGAAATATCTAAAGATTGTAAATAAAATGTCTAGTAAGGTTTACCAAAATATAATATTCTATATTTATTGGAGATTCGTGGTGTAGGTACAGCATACTTACGGTAACATACGAAAAAGCGAATATAACCCTTAAGTCGTAGTCTTTAAGTACTGCACGCATAGCCTAATTACGCTAAACAATATAATCCCCACCCTCATCGGGGATGCGCTCGCGCAGGTAATCGAGTATAAAGGCACGGTTTTCCAGGGTTAAATTATCATTTCTGCTTTGCACTTCAAACCCATAACTACTAGTTGTGACGTTTGTTAGTTCAAATTAATTATTTAATTTTATTAACTTACATTTTTATCAGTTTGAAAGATGAGCGGTTCCAGGCGTTCTCGTGCACCTCGGACGTCGAATCAGGAACTTCCTGATTTCGATGACGTACTTCCTACAGACCAAGCACCTAGGAGACGTCGTGGGAGACCGAGTGGGCAAAATAGGAAGCCGTTTTCCGACGTGAGTTTATTTTTACATGTTATATGTGTGATATCAAGCATCATTGAAGAATTTTTTCTCTGTATGTTCTGAAAATTTCCTTTTTTTTCTCAGGCTCAAAAGAAGAGGATCAATAGTTTTTATGAAGGTGTGAGAAGAGACACCCACAAACTGTTGTACAATCAGCTGGCCGAGGGTTTACGCATTAAAACTAAGGTAACTTTGATTTATTAGAAGCTCGTTTATTTTAACTTCCTATATTTTATAATAACAGATTACTTATTAATTAAACATTTTTCCTATGTCTAGGTAACACAAAACGACATTTTAAAGGCCGCGGTGAACCGATTTAAGGAAACCGAAGACGTTGCTGATTTACGCAGAATTAATGACAAACTACAGAATCAAAGTAAGTCTCTCTGCACAACTTAATATTATACCTCAATTTTAATTTCAATATTGAATTATGTTCTTAGTGATTTTATTTAAAATAATATTTTCTTCTTAGTTACTATATTATTGAGCCGCTTGGGGGATGACGTCGACTTGAGTCAACTGGACACCGACTCTGGCGAAAGTTCCGACGAGATTTCCGAACCACCCCAACAACGCGTAAGTGAAATTAAACTGTAAAATTTTGTTTTTATTGAAAAATCTATATTTCATTTTTTTTAATATCAGTTTACTAATGTATACATTTTGTTTTTAGCGCAATGTATACGACAGCGGGATAGGCGGGGCCGAAGCATCGACTTCGTCGTCATCGGCATCCGTCAGCGTTGAGACAACTCCTGAGCGGCAAGAGGAGTTTGAGGCTGCAGAACCCAGTCAACTGGAAGAAATATGCAGCCTCATTCCGAATGGGGTATATGAAGCGATGGAATGCGAGATTCTTATACCCCAACAAGAATCGCCGCTAGGATATCTGCGTAAGTTATAAAATTCCATAAGGAATTCCTAACTTGTTATTCAATCATTTTAGCTATATTTATTTTGTTCTTAACATATTACTTGTATTATTTCAGCTGAAGGAGCTGAGGGATCTCTCTCAGATATCTTCGACCTTGAACCCTTCTTTATCCCAGAATACTAGCCGGTAAGTATCCTAAACTAAAATCTTAAAATGTTTGTTTTTATTAAACTTAATAGTTATAATGTAAAATTATCGGTTTGATTCAGGAACGAGGGGGTGATTGGTTGACAGGGGGGGGTTCAATAAAGGAGAAGTGGATAACGAAAAGCTACAAAATCAGAGTAAGACTTTCTGCACAACTAAGTAATTTACCTCAATATTAATCTAAATTAAAATGTTTTTATTTAAAATTATCTTTTCTTTTCAGTTACTTTATAAGCAAGCCGTTTGGGGGATGATGTGGACTCCGACTCGGATGACGATTCCGACTAGATATCCGCACCACCATCACACCGTAAGTGAAACTAATCTGTCCTATTATTCTGTATTTGATTCGGAGGTAACTTAGGTTTACTAACAGTTCATTTATTTTAAAACTTTTTATGTTTTATCAGGTTACTTATTTAAACATTATTTTTATGTCCAGATGACTCAAAACGACATTTTATAGGCCGCAGTGAACCGATTTAAGGAAACCGAAGACGTTGCTGAATTACGCAGAATTAATTGAAAAACTACAAAATCAGAGTAAGTCTCTCTGCACAACTTAATGTTATACCTCCATTTTAATTTCAATATTGAATTATGTTTTTAGTGATTTTATTTAAAATATTTTTTTTTTTCAGTTACTATATTATTGAGCCGCTTGGGGGATGACGTCGACTTGAGTCAATGGGACACCGACTCTGACGAAAGTTCCGACGAGATTTCCGAACCACCCCAACAACCCGTAAGTAAAACTTTATTGAAAAATCTATATTTTAATTTCTTAAATTTCAGTTTACTAATGTATACATTTTGTTTTTAGCGCAATGTATACGACAGCGGGATAGGCGGGGCCGAAGCATCGACTTCGTCGTCATCGGCATCCGTCAGCGTTGAGACAACTCCTGAGCGGCAAGAGGAGTTTGAGGCTGCAGAACCCAGTCAACTGGAAGAAATATGCAGCCTCATTCCGAATGGGGTATATGAAGCGATGGAATGCGAGATTCTTATACCCCAACAAGAATCGCCGCTAGGATATCTGCGTAAGTTATAAAATTCCATAAGGAATTCCTAACTTGTTATTCAATCATTTTAGCTATATTTATTTTGTTCTTAACATATTACTTGTATTATTTCAGCTGAAGGAGCTGAGGGATCTCTCTCAGATATCTTCGACCTTGAACCCTTCTTTATCCCAGAATACTAGCCGGTAAGTATCCTAAACTAAAATCTTAAAATGTTTGTTTTTATTAAACTTAATAGTTATAATGTAAAATTATCGGTTTGATTCAGGAACGAGGGGGTGATTGGTTGACAGGGGGGGTTCAATAAAGGAGAAGCGGATAACAAAAAGCTACAAAATCAGAGTAAGACTTTCTGCACAACTAAGTAATATACCTCAATATTGATCTAAATTATAATGTTTTTATTTAAAATAATCTTTTCTTTGCAGTTACTTTATAAGTAAGCCGTTTGGGGGATGACGTGGACTCTGACTCGGATGACGATTAAGACTAGATATCCGCACCACCATCACACCGTAAGTGAAACTAATCTGTCCTATTATTCTGTATTTAATTTAGAAGGTAACTTAGGTTTACTAACAGTTCATTTATTTTAAAACTTTTTATGTTTTATCAGGTTACTTATTTAAACATTATTTTTATGTCTAGATGACACAAAACGACATTTTAAATGCCGCAGTCAATCGATTTAAAGAAACCGAAGACGTCGCTGATTTACGCAGGATTAACGAAAAACTACAAAATCAGAGTAAGTCTCTCTGCACAACTTAATGTCATACCTCAATTTTAATTTCAATATTTAATTACGTTCTTAGCGATTTTATTTAAAATAATAATTTCTTTTCAGTTACTATATTATTTAGCCGCTTGGGGGATGACGTCGACTTGAGCCAATTGGACACCGACTCTGACGAAAGTTCCGACGAGATTTCCGGACCACCCCAACAACGCGTAAGTGAAACTTTATTGAAAAATCTATATTTTAATTTCTTAAATTTCAGTTTACTAATGTATACATTTTGATTTTAGCGCAATGTATACGACAGCGGGATAGCCGGGGGAGAAGCATCGACTTCGTCGTCATCGGCGTCCGACAGTGTCGAGACAACTCCTGAGCGGCAAGAGGAGTTTGAGGCTGCAGAACCCAGTGAACTGGAAGAAATATGCAGCCTCATTCCGAATGGGGTATATGAAGCTATGGAATGCGAGATTCTTATACCCCAACAAGAATCGCCGCTAGGATATCTGCGTAAGTTAAAAAGAAAACATTGATGGTAACCATGGCAACGATAAAACGTTGCTATAGTTACCTTGTCAATAACATGAGACTAGATATCGGCACCACCATCACAACCCGTAAGTTAAACAAATCTGACCAATTTTTCTGTACTTGATTTTTAATGTAAAATTTTAATGAACTGGATTTATTATTTGTTTAGCAGATTATTAATTTATTCCTTTTGTCCTTAGCGCAATGTATACGAGAGCGGGATAGGCGATAACGAAGCATCGAATTCGTCGCCATCGGCATCCGTCAGCGTTGAGACAACTCCTGAGCGGGAAGAGGGTGTTTAAGGCTGCTGAACCAAGTCAACTGGAAGAAATATGCAGTCTCATTCCAAATGAGATCTTTGAAGCGATGGAATGCGAGATGCTTATACCCCAACATGAATCGCCGCAAAAATCTCTGCGTAAGTTGTAAAATTCTACAACGAAGTCCCTGGCCACTTTTTAATTTGTTCTTTATCATACTAATGACTACTTCACTGGTAGCATTTTTTTTTTTAGTTGAAATTCATTTAATGTTAAGTAATTTTTAATTTTATTTCAGCGCATTTCTTCTGACGGAGAAAAGGCATTCATTGCGGCTCGTCCTTGCGCTTCATGGAGCTCGCAGACTCCTGAGCAATTTGAAGCCAAAAGAAAATCAAATTAATAAGAATGTTTAAAATAAATATTAGGTTAATTTCATTTTTAGTTAAGTAAAATATTTTTGTAAGTTAAATGGGTAAAATTCGATGTACATAAGTAATTTTAAGATTATTAGTAATAATAATAAACGATCTATAGTAACTTTATTTCTTCTTTCATTACTTTCTCTTATAAATTTAAACACTTAGTTAAAAAAGAGTAGGTAGGAAGATAACATGCGACCAAATCATTACGCTTAATAAGTTTACGCTACTTTTTAAATCCGTAAGCATGAAAAAATACAGCAATTTTAACATTAACATTTAACATCATTAATCTTATATTGACTTTTATTTGTATTATATTTTATTTGTAGTAGGACAACACGATTCCTCGGTCCAATCTACTAATTCTACGCGGTCGAAGTCGTGGTGAAAAACTAGTCTATCTAAACATTTTAAAGAAAAAACTGATCAAGCAATCTATTAAACTACAAGAGCTACAAATCTGAAATTTCGCAGAAGTATTCCTTTTAGGGCTTAGGGGATCACTAAGAAAGGACTTCTGGAAATTCGACCTCTGAAGGGGTAAAGTTTGTAGTTAGTCATTATTATGGATTCTGTGTACAACTATATAACACTAATAATCGCGTGGCGCAGCTTGGTTTAATTAATTTATAGTTCATGTAAGGTAATTTGTATTTATTTTGTTTCTGAAAGAAATAATAGCTACAAGTAATTGTAATGCGCTATTAAATCACCTGACTGTTTATTGGAAAACTATAAGTAAGCACCAAAACAAAGCAATGATCGGAACTATAGCAAACAAGAAACGTTGAGCTGCAACGTTCGCGAGTCCGCCCGCCCGCGCTCCGTGCAACCAAACTGCTAACAGACGATAAAATAAAAACAACATTGACCATTGTTTTGGTATATTTATTGTCTGTTATTGTAGGTAAAATTGCTCACAAAAGATCTATTTTTATATGGAAGCGCTTCGGAAACATACCTAATAAAAAGTGAACATCGACTAGATAAGGTACCTTAAAAATTCAAAGTCAAAATTGAAAGTCATTTTTTTTATTCATTTGGATGCATCGGTACATTTTCGTAGACACTCTTATTGTGTATGAAGAGGAACTACTCGTTGGAACTAGTACTAATTACTTTTTATTTGTTCTGGAGAAGGTTTTAGTAGACCTTAGCTGGAAGCTGTTTGATGGAGGGTGGTAAAGGAGCTAGGTCAGCCTACTCCATCCTAACGCAAAAAGCAACCCGGACCTATATAAATACAAGTACTTGGGAAGGTAATTAATTTGTTCCTATAAATAACATAATTGGCCGTTCAACTAGGTGTAATACGTAATATTTCTAATGAATACTTATATTACTTAGTCGATGCGATGACTCATAGTTATGTGTCGGCGTCATACTGTCTAGGAACGCTACAATTACTATTGTCGAATCGAAATGCTACCCAAAAAAAACGCTTGCGCGCGTGCGATCGTTGGATAACACTCGGTCGAAACTTAGTGATCACACGAGGACCAAACTTAAAATCATCAAAATCAATATTACATTTCGTTTAAAACGGAAATCACGGTAAAATTTCATTTTACAATTTATCAGAGTAGGTTTTCAGTTTTACGATTTTTTACTGAGTTAGTTTCATACAAAAAAAGAATAAACTTAAAATTGGTAGCCCACTTATTAAGTTCTCTTTTGTGTATAAATTGAATATTTGATTGTATTTTATAGGTAACCAAAAAAGCTTTAATTTAATACTGTTTCAGCAGTTGACGAAAATTTTATGATATCAGGCTGTCGTTGATATGTTTTAAATATCGAAACTTATTTCGTAGCAATTTCGTAGCAGTTGTGAAATACTTATATCAAAAACATTACCCTCCCCTTTGCAGCTTTCACGTTACAATCTAGCTTTTTTTTTAATGTAACCCTTGGATAGCAACATCTGCAAATAAGTTACTGATAATAAACAACTGCAGTAGATAATTTATTTAGCAAACTTGTTTCAGGTAGAAAAATGCCTTGATCATGGAGGTACGGAACCAGTTTTTGGCTTTCAGAAGACAAATAAGTACCTGGTACTCCTAAAACGGGATTACGGGTCAGGTAGTGGAAAGACAATAATGAGACGTCGATACGGGTGAGTCGACTGAAGAACTCCGTTGTAAAGTATGGAACTGGTGAACGAATTTAGGATTTAATGACCCTTCGGCCTAAGAATCAGAGATCAAGAGAAAACAACGTTCGCTAACCCTTAACACAAGCAAAGCAATCGTAAAACTTTGTTTTATTCACTCACACGTACATACAACAAGCAAATGAGTGTACTTAAACATTTAAAAATATTTACTCTGAGGTTCTTACGACGTCTTTACTTCATATATCTTATTCTATCTATTAATACATATTAAATGCTTTGTCCTGACTGACTGACAGATCAACGCACAGCCTAAACCGCTGATCATAGAGACCTGAAACTTGGAGGGTGTGATCTTTGTATGACGTAGGCATCCGATAAGAAAGGGTTTCCCGAAATTCTACCCCTTAGGGTAGAAAAGGGGAGCAAAGTTTGTATGGGACAACGTGATTCCTTGGTCCAATCTACTAATACTACGCGGTCGAAGTCGTGGTGAAAAACTGGTCTATCTAAACATATTGACACACATGCGACGACCCAGTTGGCACTATGGTCACCATGCCGGACTGCCAAACATAGGGTTGCGGGTTCGATTCCCGCCTCAGACAAGTATTTATGCATAGATATTTGTCTGTGGTCTGGTTGTTTCTATATAATAATATTATAAGTATATATTTACAAAAGAAAAGTATATCCGTAGTCTAGCACCCATAACACAAGTATAGTTACTTAGCTTGGGGCTAGATGGCGATGTGTGGAATGTCCTATAATATTTATTATTTATTTATTATTATATTAAAGAAAAAAACTGATCAAGCAATCTATCAAACTACAAATCTGAAATTTCGCAAAAGGATTTCTTTTAGTGCTTAAGGGATCACTAAGAAAGGACTTCTAGAAGTTCGACCTCTGAAGGAGTAAAGTTTGTAGTTTATAGTCATTATTAAGCATTCTGTGTACAACTAATAAAACACTAATAATCGCGTGGCGCAGCTTGTTTATATTAATTTATAGTTCATGTAAGGTGATTTGTATTTATTTTGTTTCTGAAAGAAATAATAGCTACAAGTTATTGTAATGCGCTATTAAATCACCTGACTGTTTATTGGAAAACTACAAGTAAGCATTGAAACAAAGCAAAATTGCTCACAAAAGATCTATTTTTATATGGAAGCGCTTCGGAAACAAACCTAATAAAAAGTGAACATCGTACATACACAACATAAAACATCGACTAGATAGGTACCTTACCAATTCAAAGTCAAAATTGATAGTCATTTTTTTTATTTATTTGGATGCATCGGTACATTTTGTACGAAGATCACATAGAAACTTCTGAATACTAAGTTAGGATGTGTGCTTTCTGTCTATGTAGGTACCTATCATAGATAGATAGAAACATGAACTACGTAAGTATACCTATTACTTACTTATTACTTAACTTTACGTAAGTAGGTAGGATCTACATAAGACTTCTATATTGTGAAAAGATTGTAAAACTGTTGTTTCGGTTAAATATCTTTCTTTATAACCAACTAGCAATTGGTCCGCTCCGCGGTTTCAACTGCGTAAGCTCTGGGAAGATCGAAATGAAAAAGAATGTAAGCAATTTTTTTTTATTTAACAACCTTAATCTTAAAGTACATTTAATGTATAAAGTTACACTGATAAATTCAAACTTACAATCACTAAAATAGGTACCTAAATTAAGGCTTTACAGTTATTTTAAAAAGAGACGCATTGATGCTACTATTGCAAAGCGATAGCAGCGTTTATTTTCTGTTAAGCCTTAAATAGGTATAGGAAGGATCAAATTATAAAAAAAAGTTAGGTACTTATATAGTTTTAGTATTCGCCTTAGCCAAAGTAGGTAATTTTTAGGATTTAATGTATCAAGTTTCATTTCAGTTTCGAAGTCTATTCGTGACAAACTAAAACATTCCCTCTTTATTATATTGGTGTAAATTAGCAGTAACACAGAGGATTTATTTCTTCTGTTTGAAACTAAAAACAATCAATCCTATTACAAATTTTATAAATCTTGTCATAGACTTTCAGAATATTAATTTTGGTAGGAACTGTTTGTTAAGAACATTCATAAAAATAAGTACGTGACGAATTGAGAACCTCATCCTTTTTTTAAATACGGTTAAAAAATTATATTGAATGTAATTTAATAAGATAAGTCTTTAAGTATTTATTTATACTCAATTAAATACGCGTTTATACAAAACACAGCACAACTGAAATAAATCAAAGACTTTTAATTTGTTTAATATATGTATCTACTGATTGTAAGTAGGTATTATTTCTAGTAACGTAAAATTAACTTTTGAAACTAACACGATTCGTATTCATAAAAAAAACATACATGAATAATAAACATAAAAAATAAAATAGGCATAAAAATACTACACCTGGGTCTTAATGCAGTCTCCTAGCGACTATGACTATTGTAACATAGTCGAAACCTAGAGGTTTGAGAAAAAAAACGCGATTAAGACCCGAGAAAATAACAAGTACTATTTTAAATAAATACCAAAATCATAACATTCTACATTTATTACAAATTCGTAGTGTACAGATTACTCACGGTTACATACAAATAAGCAAATATAACCCTTAAGTCGTGGTCTCTAAGTACTACATGCATAGTCTAATTACGCTAAACAATACAATCCCCGCCCTCATCGGGGATGCGCTCGCGCAGGTAATCGAGTATAAAGGCACGGTTTTCCTGGGTTAATTTATCATTTCTGCTTTGCACTTCAAACCCATAACTACTAGTTGTGACGTTTGTTAGTTTTTAATTATCTCAAATTATTATCAGTTTGAAAAATGAGCGGTTGCAGGCGTTCTCGTGCACCTCGGACGTCAAATCAGGGAGTTCTTGATTTAGGCGATGGTCTTCCAACGGAACCAGCACTCCGGAGACGTGGTAGACCAACGGGACAATATAGGAGGGCGCTTACCAAAGTGAGTTTATTTTTACTTGTCATGTACGATGAGAATGATGAAGAATGTGTATTTTTTATCTATTTGTACCTACTGACATACCTACTATCGTTTTCTCAGGTCCAACAGAAGAATCGCAATAGTTTCTATGAACAGGGGAGGAGAGACACCCACAAACTGTTGTACAATCAGCTGGCCGAGGGCTTACACATCAATACCAAGGTAACTTTGGTTTACTAACAGTTCATTTATTTTAAAACTTTTTATATTTTATCAGGTTCCTTATTTAAACATTATTTTTATGTCCAGATGACTCAAAACGACATTTTAAAAGCCGCAGTCGATCGATTTAAAGAAACCGAAGACGTTGCTGATTTACGCAGGATTAATGAAAAACTACAAAATCAGAGTAAGTCTCTCTGCACACCTAAATGTTTTATCTAAATTTTAGTATATAATGTTCTTAGTGATTTTATTTAAAAATATTTTATTTTCAGTTACTATATTATTGAGCCGATTGGGGAATGATGTGGACTTAAGTCAATTGGACACCGACTCCGACGAAAGTTCAGACGAGATTACCCAACCACCCCAACAACGCGTAAGTAAAACTAAACTGTCTAAATTTTTCTTTATTGTATTTTAATCTGTCTTTTAACTTTTTAAATTTCAGTTTACTAATATATTAATTTTGTTTTCAGCGCAATGTATACGACAGCGGGATAGGCGAGGTCGAAGCATCGACTTCGTCGTCATCGGCATCCGTCAGTGTTGAGACAACTCCTGAGCGGCAAGAGGAGTTTGAGGCTGCAGAACCCAGTCAACTGGAAGAAATATGCAGCCTCATTCCGAATGGGGTATATGAAGCGATGGAATGCGAGATTCTTATACCCCAACAAGAATCGCCGCTAGGATCTCTGCGTAAGTTATAAATTTCTACAACGAATTCCCTCCACTTTTTATTTTGTTCTTTAACTAGTTATTGAATCATTTTGGCTATATTTATTTTGGTCATAACATTTTTTTATATTGTTTCAGCTGAAGGAGCTGAGGGATCTCTGTCAGATATATTCGACCTTGAACCCTTCTTTATCCCTGAATACTAGCCGGTAAGTATCCTAAACTAAAATCTTAAAATGTTTGTTTTTATTAAACTTAATAGTTATAATGTAAAATTATCGGTTTGATTCAGGAACGAGGGGGTGATTGGTTGACAGGGGGGGGGTTCAATAAAGGAGAAGCGGATAACGAAAAGCTACAAAATCAGAGTAAGACTATCTGCACAACTAAGTAATATACTTACCTCAATTTATAATGTTTTTATTTAAAATAATATTTTCTTTTCAGTTACTTTATAACTGAGCCGTTTGGGGTGATGACGTGGATACGAGTAAATTGGACTCTGACTCGGATGACGATTCCGACGAGATATTGGTACCACCATCACAACGTGTAAGAGAAACTAATCTGTCCATTTTTTCTGCAGGTATTTGATTTTTATTATAAAATTTTAATAAACTGGATTTGCTATTTGTCCTACAAATTATTAATTTATTCCTTTTGTCCTTAGCGCAATGCATACGAGAGCGGGATAGGCGAGAACGAAGCATCGATTTCGTCGTCATCGGCATCCGTCAGCGACGTGACAACTCCTGAGCGGCAAGAGGTGTTTAGGGCTGCTGAACCCAGTCCACTGGAAGAAATATGCAGTCTCATTCCAAATGGAGTATTTGAAGCAATGGAATGCGAGATTCCTTTACCCCAACAAGAATCGCCGCTAGGATCTCTGCGTAAGTTATAAATTTCTACAACGAATTCCCTCCACTTTTTATTTTGTTCTTTAACATACTAATTACTACTACACTGGTAGCATTCTTATTTCAGTTGAAATTCATTTGATGTTTTACAATTTTTTTATTTAATTTCAGCGCATTTCGCCTAACAGAGAAAAGGCATTCATTGCGGCTCGTCCTTGCGCGTCGTGGAGCTCGCAGACTTCTGAGCAATTTGACGTCATAAGAAAATCAAATTAATAAGAAATAAGAATATTTAAAATAAATATTAGGTTAATTTCATTTTTAGTTAGGTAAAATATTTTTGTAAGTTCAATAGGTATAATTAATGTACAAAAGTAATTTTAAGATTCTTAGTAATAATAATAAACTATCTATAGTAATTTATTTTATTTTTTCTTTTATTACTTTCTCTTATAAAAAACACTTAGTTCAAAAAAGAGTAGGTAGGAAGCCAACATGCGACCAAAACATTACGCTTAATAAGTTTACACTCCTTTTTAAAAATAAACAATTTAACATAGTAGTATAGGCTTTAACAGAGTATTTATAAATACACTTCATTAATCTTCATCGTATTCTTCAAGAAGTATTATTGGTACTTCGGTACTTTTATCGTAACTTCTTGACTGATTCCTCTAGCTTAAAGCAAACATTCATTTGTCATGAAACCATGGTTTGCTGTACACACATGCATTTGAATTTACTCCTACTATTTATATTTTTAGGTTTTAAAGGGTCATATTATTATTTACTTTACAAGTTAGTTGTTAGAAAAAGAAATGGGCACAGGTACAGCAAACCTAGGTTTTATAATAAATTAAAGTTTGCTCTTATACACTCTTAATACATTTAGAAAGGAAATATTTGTATAGAAAGAGAACTCAATACCCGCATAAACTCATAATTATATTGACAAATATCTAGCCAGCAGATTAAAGGTACCACCCGCGCCAGTCTCAAAATTAAATTTTTAGTACTTACAAATTATATGTACCTAAACACTTTTATTATGAGCTGTCATAGAATATACACACTGTGATAACACGTATATATAGTAAGTATAAGTATGTTAACTAAAAATTGCAATAGAAGATGTAATATGTATATTATTACAGTAAGTATAGTATCTAATATTATTGTAGTGCCCACCCGGGTTCATGTTGTGTCTAAATATATTTTTGTAACTATCTATACCTACACATGAAGCAATAAATGATGATTATGATTAGTACACAAACACTTTTCGTAGACTCTCTTATTCTGTATGAAGAGGTTAGAACTAGTACTAATTACTTTATATTTGTTCTGGAGAAGGTGTTAGTAGACCTAATAAGAGCTGGGCAAGCCTACTCCATCCTAACGCAAAAAGCAACCCGCAAAAACAAGTACTTAGATACTACTTGAAAAGGTAATTAATTTGTGCCTAAATACCATTATTGACCTTTCAACTAATCAGGTATAGTACGTAATATTTCTAATGAATACATATATTACTTAGTCGACGCGATGCCTAATAGTTATATGTCGGCGTCATACTGTCTGGGAACGCTACAAACATTATTGTCGAATCGAAATGCTACCCAAAACAACGCTAGCGTGCGATCGTTGGATAACACTCGGTCGAAACTTAGTGATTGCACGAGAAACAAACTTGAAATCATCAAAATCAATATAACATTTCGTTTATAACGGCAATCACGGTAAAATTTCATTTTACAATTTTTCTGAGTAGGTTTTCAGTTTTATGATTTGGAACTCAAAGTTTTTACTGAGTTAGGTATTTGATTTCATACAAAAAAAGAATAAACTTAAAATAGGTAGCCCACTTATTAAGTTTTTTCTCTTTTGTGTATAAATTGAATATTTGATTGTATCTTATAGGTAATCTAAAAAGCATTAATTTAATACTGTTTCAGCAGTTGAGGAAAATGTTATGATAACAGGCTCTCGTTGATATGTTTTAAATATCGAAACTTATTTCGTAGCACTTTCGTAGCAGTTGTGAAATACTTATATCAAAAACATTACCCTCCCCTTTGCAGCTTTCACGTTACAATCTAGCTTTTTTTTTTAATGTAACCCTTGGATAGCAACATCTGCAAGTAAGTTACTGATTATAAAAAACTGCAGTAGATAATTTATTTAGCAAACTTGTTTCAGGTAGAAAAATGCCTTGACCATGGAGGTACGGAACCAGTTTTTGACTTTTAGAAGACAATTACTAAGTACCTGGTACTCCGAAAACGGGATTACGGGTCAGGTAGTGGAAAGACAATATCGAAACGTCGTCGATAAGGGTGAGTCGGCTGAAGAACTACGTTGGAAAGTATGGAATTGGTGAACGAATTTAGGATTTAATGACCCTTCGGCCTACAGCCTCAGAGATTAAGAGAAAAACAACGTTCGCTAACCCTTAACACAAGCAAAGCAATCGTAAAACTTTGTTTTATTCACTGAGGTACATACAACAAGCAACTGAGTGTACTTAAACATTTAAAAATATTTACTCTGAGGTTCTTACGACGTCTTTACTTCATTTATCTTCTTCTATCTATTAATACATATTAAATGCTTTGTCCTGACTGACTGACAGATCAACGCACAGCCTAAACCGCTGATCATAGAGACCTGAAACTTGGAGGGTGTGATCTTTGTATGACGTAGGCATCCGATAAGAAAGGGTTTCCCAAAATTCTACCACTTAGGGTAGAAAAGGGGAGCAAAGTTTGTATGGGACAACGTGATTCCTTGGTCCAATCTACTAATACTACGCGGTCGAAGTCGTGGTGAAAAACTGGTCTATCTAAACATATTGACATACATGTGACGACCTAGTTGGCACTATGGTCACCATGCCGGACTGCCAAACATAGGGTTGCGGGTTCGATTCCCGCCTCAGACAAGTATTTATGCATAGATCTGTGGTCTGGTTGTTTCTATATAATAATATTATAAGTATATATTTACAAAAGAAAAGTATATAAGTAGTATATCCGTAGTCTAGCACCCATAACACAAGTATAGTTACTTAGCTTGGGGCTAGATGGCGATGTGTGGAATGTCCTATAATATTTATTATTTATTTATTATTATATTAAAGAAAAAAACTGATCAAGCAATCTCTGGACGACCTCTGTGGCGCGTCGGGCGAACCCCCGACTGCGACGCAGAAGGTTGCGGGTTCGATTCCCGCCGGGAACAAGTATTTATGCTGACCATAAATTCTTGTTTCTGGTTCTGGGTGTTTCCTATATGTATAATATGTATATATTTACAAAAAAAAAAAAAAAAGTATATAAGTAGTTTATCCGTTATCTTGCACCCATAACACAAGCATTTAGTTGCTTAGCTTGGGGCTGGATGGCGATGTGTAATATGTCCTGAAATATTTATTTATTTATTTATTTAATCTATCAAACTACAAATCTGAAATTTCGCAAAAGGATTTCTTTTAGTGCTTAGGGGATCACTAAGAAAGGACTTCTAGAAGTTCGACCTCTGAAGGAGTAAAGTTTGTAGTTTATAGTCATTATTAAGCATTCTGTGTACAACTAATAAAACACTAATAATCGCGTGGCGCAGCTTGTTTATATTAATTTATAGTTCATGTAAGGTGAATTTAGGGATTAATAGTATCCTATGTCCCGTATAAATATTATGTTTATTTATTAACTTTCCGATTATTGTTTTTAATTTATTTTACTAATTTCTTAATTATTAATACATATTTGTTTCTTTGTAATAAAGAGGCTCTGAAATGATTAGACCATTTACGATTAAACTTAGTTTGAGGATACATTGAAATTTTTGAGCAATTAATTTTTATTCCGATATTCCCACAAGAAAACTAAAACGGGTGATCCCGGGGGGAGTTACTAGTTTTATTATATGGCTGGCAAGAAAAATATTCAAATTTTTTTTTGTTGTAAGATTTGATTAAAATATATTCAACTGACGAATTTGAATACAAGATTATTTTAATTTCTATTTACAGGTACAAAATACTACAGTCATCTAAAAAAGGTACAGAAAAACGAAAAACTGAGTTTATTAAAAAACTTAAATGTTATTTCTATAATTATGAAATAAAAAAACTTTACACACAGAACTTTATTTATTGTTCTTAACCGAAGCTTGTTTGCGTTGCACAGACCTGTTAAAGTATTTAATCATTTTTACCATTTCATAAATTGGTATTTTCATGAACGTCATAAGTAGCTCCATTATCGATATAAATGAAGACCCGATGCATAAGTTCACTACGCCACCGGTTCTAACTGAAAACGAAAAAATAATTAAATACCGGCCAAGTGCGAGTCGGACTCGCGCACGAAGAGTTCCGTACCGTTATATTCTGTTTTAATATTAGTTGTTATAGCGGCAACAGTAATACATCATCTGTGGAAATTTCAATCTAGCTTTCACGGTTCATGATATACATGAGATACAGGCAGACGGACAGTAAATAGTTAGTAAAACGCAGCCGTTTTTACCTTTTGGTAATGGAACCCTAAAAAGGGTAAGTTAGCTTTGTAATAAAATAAAGTAGGAAATTTCACAGAACACCATCTAGCATAATAAAAAATTAAATTTAAAAATTTAAAAAACCCCCGACACAAAATAATAAAAAATAGTATGAACGTAAAAAGCCTAAAACAAGCAAAAAAAAATGTATAAAAAGAAAAAGCGATAAGAAAGGGTTTCCCGAAATTCTACCCCTTAGGGTAGAAAAGGGGAGCAAAGTTTGTATGGGACAACGTAATTCCTTGGTCCAATCTACTAATACTGCGCGGTCGAAGTCGTGGTGAAAAACTGGTCTATCTAAACATATTGACACACATGTGACGACCCAGTTGGCACTATGGTCACCATGCCGGACTGCCAAACATAGGGTTGCGGGTTCGATTCCCGCCTCAGACAAGTATTTATGCATAGATATTTGTCTGTGGTCTGGTTGTTTCTATATAATAATATTATAAGTATATATTTACAAAAGAAAAGTATATCCGTAGTCTAGCACCCATAACACAAGTATAGTTACTTAGCTTGGGGCTAGATGGCGATGTGTGGAATGTCCTATAATATTTATTATTATATTAAAGAAAAAAACTGATCAAGCAATCTATCAAACTACAAATCTGAAATTTCGCAAAAGGATTTCTTTTCGTGCTTAAGGGATCACTAAGAAAGGACTTCTAGAAGTTCGACCTCTGAAGGAGTAAAGTTTGTAGTTTATAGTCATTATTAAGCATTCTGTGTACAACTAATAAAACACTAATTATCGCGTGGCGCAGCGTGTTTAAATTAATTTATAGTTCATGTAAGGTGATTTGTATTTATTTTGTTTCTGAAAGAAATAATAGCTACAAGTTATTGTAACGCGCTATTAAATCACCTGACTGTTTATTGGAAAACTACAAGTAAGCATCGAAACAAAGCAAAATTGCTCACAAAAGATCTATTTTTATATGGAAGCGCTTCGGAAACAAACTTAATAAAAAGTGAACATCGTACATACACAACATAAAACATCGACTAGATAGGTACCTTACCAATTCAAAGTCAAAATTGATAGTCATTTTTTTTATTTATTTAGATGCATCGGTACATTTTGTACGAAGATCACATAGAAACGTCTGAATACTAAGTTAGGATGTGTGCTTTCTGTCTATGTAGGTACCTATCATAGATAGATAGAAACATGAACTACGTAAGTATACCTATTACTTACTTATAACTTAACTTTACGTAAGTAGGTAGGATCTACATAAGACTTCTATATTGTGAAAAGATTGTAAAACTGTTGTTTCGGTTAAATATCTTTCTTTATAACCAACTAGCAATTGGTCCGCTCCGCGGTTTCAACTGCGTAAGCTCTGGGAAGATCGAAATGAAAAAGAATGTAAGCAATTTTTTTTTATTTAACAACCTTAATCTTAAAGTACATTTAATGTATAAAGTTACACTGATAAATTCAAACTTACAATCACTAAAATAGGTACCTAAATTAAGGCTTTACAGTTATTTTAAAAAGA
The DNA here is from genome assembly GCA_907269075.1 of Idaea aversata. Classification (NCBI taxonomy): domain Eukaryota; kingdom Metazoa; phylum Arthropoda; class Insecta; order Lepidoptera; family Geometridae; genus Idaea; species Idaea aversata. Next base: position 8,772,941 of record OU026100.1, read on the forward strand.
GACGCATTGATGCTACTATTGCAAAGCGATAGCAGCGTTTATTTTCTGTTAAGCCTTAAATAGGTATAGGAAGGATCAAATTATAAAAAAAAGTTAGGTACTTATATAGTTTTAGTATTCGCCTTAGCCAAAGTAGGTAATTTTTAGGATTTAATGTATCAAGTTTCATTTCAGTTTCGAAGTCTATTCGTGACAAACTAAAACATTCCCTCTTTATTATATTGGTGTAAATTAGCAGTAACACAGAGGATTTATTTCTTCTGTTTGAAACTAAAAACAATCAATCCTATTACAAATTTTATAAATCTTGTCATAGACTTTCAGAATATTAATTTTGGTAGGAACTGTTTGTTAAGAACATTCATAAAAATAAGTACGTGACGAATTGAGAACCTCATCCTTTTTTTAAATACGGTTAAAAAATTATATTGAATGTAATTTAATAAGATAAGTCTTTAAGTATTTATTTATACTCAATTAAATACGCGTTTATACAAAACACAGCACAACTGAAATAAATCAAAGACTTTTAATTTGTTTAATATATGTATCTACTGATTGTAAGTAGGTATTATTTCTAGTAACGTAAAATTAACTTTTGAAACTAACACGATTCGTATTCATAAAAAAAACATACATGAATAATAAACATAAAAAATAAAATAGGCATAAAAATACTACACCTGGGTCTTAATGCAGTCTCCTAGCGACTATGACTATTGTAACATAGTCGAAACCTAGAGGTTTGAGAAAAAAAACGCGATTAAGACCCGAGAAAATAACAAGTACTATTTTAAATAAATACCAAAATCATAACATTCTACATTTATTACAAATTCGTAGTGTACAGATTACTCACGGTTACATACAAATAAGCAAATATAACCCTTAAGTCGTGGTCTCTAAGTACTACATGCATAGTCTAATTACGCTAAACAATACAATCCCCGCCCTCATCGGGGATGCGCTCGCGCAGGTAATCGAGTATAAAGGCACGGTTTTCCTGGGTTAATTTATCATTTCTGCTTTGCACTTCAAACCCATAACTACTAGTTGTGACGTTTGTTAGTTTTTAATTATCTCAAATTATTATCAGTTTGAAAAATGAGCGGTTGCAGGCGTTCTCGTGCACCTCGGACGTCAAATCAGGGAGTTCTTGATTTAGGCGATGGTCTTCCAACGGAACCAGCACTCCGGAGACGTGGTAGACCAACGGGACAATATAGGAGGGCGCTTACCAAAGTGAGTTTATTTTTACTTGTCATGTACGATGAGAATGATGAAGAATGTGTATTTTTTATCTATTTGTACCTACTGACATACCTACTATCGTTTTCTCAGGTCCAACAGAAGAATCGCAATAGTTTCTATGAACAGGGGAGGAGAGACACCCACAAACTGTTGTACAATCAGCTGGCCGAGGGCTTACACATCAATACCAAGGTAACTTTGGTTTACTAACAGTTCATTTATTTTAAAACTTTTTATATTTTATCAGGTTCCTTATTTAAACATTATTTTTATGTCCAGATGACTCAAAACGACATTTTAAAAGCCGCAGTCGATCGATTTAAAGAAACCGAAGACGTTGCTGATTTACGCAGGATTAATGAAAAACTACAAAATCAGAGTAAGTCTCTCTGCACACCTAAATGTTTTATCTAAATTTTAGTATATAATGTTCTTAGTGATTTTATTTAAAAATATTTTATTTTCAGTTACTATATTATTGAGCCGATTGGGGAATGATGTGGACTTAAGTCAATTGGACACCGACTCCGACGAAAGTTCAGACGAGATTACCCAACCACCCCAACAACGCGTAAGTAAAACTAAACTGTCTAAATTTTTCTTTATTGTATTTTAATCTGTCTTTTAACTTTTTAAATTTCAGTTTACTAATATATTAATTTTGTTTTCAGCGCAATGTATACGACAGCGGGATAGGCGAGGTCGAAGCATCGACTTCGTCGTCATCGGCATCCGTCAGTGTTGAGACAACTCCTGAGCGGCAAGAGGAGTTTGAGGCTGCAGAACCCAGTCAACTGGAAGAAATATGCAGCCTCATTCCGAATGGGGTATATGAAGCGATGGAATGCGAGATTCTTATACCCCAACAAGAATCGCCGCTAGGATCTCTGCGTAAGTTATAAATTTCTACAACGAATTCCCTCCACTTTTTATTTTGTTCTTTAACTAGTTATTGAATCATTTTGGCTATATTTATTTTGGTCATAACATTTTTTTATATTGTTTCAGCTGAAGGAGCTGAGGGATCTCTGTCAGATATATTCGACCTTGAACCCTTCTTTATACCTGAATACTAGCCGGTAAGTATCCTAAACTAAAATCTTAAAATGTTTGTTTTTATTAAACTTAATAGTTATAATGTAAAATTATCGGTTTGATTCAGGAACGAGGGGGTGATTGGTTGACAGGGGGGGGGTTCAATAAAGGAGAAGCGGATAACGAAAAGCTACAAAATCAGAGTAAGACTATCTGCACAACTAAGTAATATACTTACCTCAATTTATAATGTTTTTATTTAAAATAATATTTTCTTTTCAGTTACTTTATAACTGAGCCGTTTGGGGTGATGACGTGGATACGAGTAAATTGGACTCTGACTCGGATGACGATTCCGACGAGATATTGGTACCACCATCACAACGTGTAAGAGAAACTAATCTGTCCATTTTTTCTGCAGGTATTTGATTTTTATTATAAAATTTTAATAAACTGGATTTGCTATTTGTCCTACAAATTATTAATTTATTCCTTTTGTCCTTAGCGCAATGCATACGAGAGCGGGATAGGCGAGAACGAAGCATCGATTTCGTCGTCATCGGCATCCGTCAGCGACGTGACAACTCCTGAGCGGCAAGAGGTGTTTAGGGCTGCTGAACCCAGTCCACTGGAAGAAATATGCAGTCTCATTCCAAATGGAGTATTTGAAGCAATGGAATGCGAGATTCCTTTACCCCAACAAGAATCGCCGCTAGGATCTCTGCGTAAGTTATAAATTTCTACAACGAATTCCCTCCACTTTTTATTTTGTTCTTTAACATACTAATTACTACTACACTGGTAGCATTCTTATTTCAGTTGAAATTCATTTGATGTTTTACAATTTTTTTATTTAATTTCAGCGCATTTCGCCTAACAGAGAAAAGGCATTCATTGCGGCTCGTCCTTGCGCGTCGTGGAGCTCGCAGACTTCTGAGCAATTTGACGTCATAAGAAAATCAAATTAATAAGAAATAAGAATATTTAAAATAAATATTAGGTTAATTTCATTTTTAGTTAGGTAAAATATTTTTGTAAGTTCAATAGGTATAATTAATGTACAAAAGTAATTTTAAGATTCTTAGTAATAATAATAAACTATCTATAGTAATTTATTTTATTTTTTCTTTTATTACTTTCTCTTATAAAAAACACTTAGTTCAAAAAAGAGTAGGTAGGAAGCCAACATGCGACCAAAACATTACGCTTAATAAGTTTACACTCCTTTTTAAAAATAAACAATTTAACATAGTAGTATAGGCTTTAACAGAGTATTTATAAATACACTTCATTAATCTTCATCGTATTCTTCAAGAAGTATTATTGGTACTTCGGTACTTTTATCGTAACTTCTTGACTGATTCCTCTAGCTTAAAGCAAACATTCATTTGTCATGAAACCATGGTTTGCTGTACACACATGCATTTGAATTTACTCCTACTATTTATATTTTTAGGTTTTAAAGGGTCATATTATTATTTACTTTACAAGTTAGTTGTTAGAAAAAGAAATGGGCACAGGTACAGCAAACCTAGGTTTTATAATAAATTAAAGTTTGCTCTTATACACTCTTAATACATTTAGAAAGGAAATATTTGTATAGAAAGAGAACTCAATACCCGCATAAACTCATAATTATATTGACAAATATCTAGCCAGCAGATTAAAGGTACCACCCGCGCCAGTCTCAAAATTAAATTTTTAGTACTTACAAATTATATGTACCTAAACACTTTTATTATGAGCTGTCATAGAATATACACACTGTGATAACACGTATATATAGTAAGTATAAGTATGTTAACTAAAAATTGCAATAGAAGATGTAATATGTATATTATTACAGTAAGTATAGTATCTAATATTATTGTAGTGCCCACCCGGGTTCATGTTGTGTCTAAATATATTTTTGTAACTATCTATACCTACACATGAAGCAATAAATGATGATTATGATTAGTACACAAACACTTTTCGTAGACTCTCTTATTCTGTATGAAGAGGTTAGAACTAGTACTAATTACTTTATATTTGTTCTGGAGAAGGTGTTAGTAGACCTAATAAGAGCTGGGCAAGCCTACTCCATCCTAACGCAAAAAGCAACCCGCAAAAACAAGTACTTAGATACTACTTGAAAAGGTAATTAATTTGTGCCTAAATACCATTATTGACCTTTCAACTAATCAGGTATAGTACGTAATATTTCTAATGAATACATATATTACTTAGTCGACGCGATGCCTAATAGTTATATGTCGGCGTCATACTGTCTGGGAACGCTACAAACATTATTGTCGAATCGAAATGCTACCCAAAACAACGCTAGCGTGCGATCGTTGGATAACACTCGGTCGAAACTTAGTGATTGCACGAGAAACAAACTTGAAATCATCAAAATCAATATAACATTTCGTTTATAACGGCAATCACGGTAAAATTTCATTTTACAATTTTTCTGAGTAGGTTTTCAGTTTTATGATTTGGAACTCAAAGTTTTTACTGAGTTAGGTATTTGATTTCATACAAAAAAAGAATAAACTTAAAATAGGTAGCCCACTTATTAAGTTTTTTCTCTTTTGTGTATAAATTGAATATTTGATTGTATCTTATAGGTAATCTAAAAAGCATTAATTTAATACTGTTTCAGCAGTTGAGGAAAATGTTATGATAACAGGCTCTCGTTGATATGTTTTAAATATCGAAACTTATTTCGTAGCACTTTCGTAGCAGTTGTGAAATACTTATATCAAAAACATTACCCTCCCCTTTGCAGCTTTCACGTTACAATCTAGCTTTTTTTTTTAATGTAACCCTTGGATAGCAACATCTGCAAGTAAGTTACTGATTATAAAAAACTGCAGTAGATAATTTATTTAGCAAACTTGTTTCAGGTAGAAAAATGCCTTGACCATGGAGGTACGGAACCAGTTTTTGACTTTTAGAAGACAATTACTAAGTACCTGGTACTCCGAAAACGGGATTACGGGTCAGGTAGTGGAAAGACAATATCGAAACGTCGTCGATAAGGGTGAGTCGGCTGAAGAACTACGTTGGAAAGTATGGAATTGGTGAACGAATTTAGGATTTAATGACCCTTCGGCCTACAGCCTCAGAGATTAAGAGAAAAACAACGTTCGCTAACCCTTAACACAAGCAAAGCAATCGTAAAACTTTGTTTTATTCACTGAGGTACATACAACAAGCAACTGAGTGTACTTAAACATTTAAAAATATTTACTCTGAGGTTCTTACGACGTCTTTACTTCATTTATCTTCTTCTATCTATTAATACATATTAAATGCTTTGTCCTGACTGACTGACAGATCAACGCACAGCCTAAACCGCTGATCATAGAGACCTGAAACTTGGAGGGTGTGATCTTTGTATGACGTAGGCATCCGATAAGAAAGGGTTTCCCAAAATTCTACCACTTAGGGTAGAAAAGGGGAGCAAAGTTTGTATGGGACAACGTGATTCCTTGGTCCAATCTACTAATACTACGCGGTCGAAGTCGTGGTGAAAAACTGGTCTATCTAAACATATTGACATACATGTGACGACCTAGTTGGCACTATGGTCACCATGCCGGACTGCCAAACATAGGGTTGCGGGTTCGATTCCCGCCTCAGACAAGTATTTATGCATAGATCTGTGGTCTGGTTGTTTCTATATAATAATATTATAAGTATATATTTACAAAAGAAAAGTATATAAGTAGTATATCCGTAGTCTAGCACCCATAACACAAGTATAGTTACTTAGCTTGGGGCTAGATGGCGATGTGTGGAATGTCCTATAATATTTATTATTTATTTATTATTATATTAAAGAAAAAAACTGATCAAGCAATCTCTGGACGACCTCTGTGGCGCGTCGGGCGAACCCCCGACTGCGACGCAGAAGGTTGCGGGTTCGATTCCCGCCGGGAACAAGTATTTATGCTGACCATAAATTCTTGTTTCTGGTTCTGGGTGTTTCCTATATGTATAATATGTATATATTTACAAAAAAAAAAAAAAAAAAAAGTATATAAGTAGTTTATCCGTTATCTTGCACCCATAACACAAGCATTTAGTTGCTTAGCTTGGGGCTGGATGGCGATGTGTAATATGTCCTGAAATATTTATTTATTTATTTATTTAATCTATCAAACTACAAATCTGAAATTTCGCAAAAGGATTTCTTTTAGTGCTTAGGGGATCACTAAGAAAGGACTTCTAGAAGTTCGACCTCTGAAGGAGTAAAGTTTGTAGTTTATAGTCATTATTAAGCATTCTGTGTACAACTAATAAAACACTAATAATCGCGTGGCGCAGCTTGTTTATATTAATTTATAGTTCATGTAAGGTGAATTTAGGGATTAATAGTATCCTATGTCCCGTATAAATATTATGTTTATTTATTAACTTTCCGATTATTGTTTTTAATTTATTTTACTAATTTCTTAATTATTAATACATATTTGTTTCTTTGTAATAAAGAGGCTCTGAAATGATTAGACCATTTACGATTAAACTTAGTTTGAGGATACATTGAAATTTTTGAGCAATTAATTTTTATTCCGATATTCCCACAAGAAAACTAAAACGGGTGATCCCGGGGGGAGTTACTAGTTTTATTATATGGCTGGCAAGAAAAATATTCAAATTTTTTTTTGTTGTAAGATTTGATTAAAATATATTCAACTGACGAATTTGAATACAAGATTATTTTAATTTCTATTTACAGGTACAAAATACTACAGTCATCTAAAAAAGGTACAGAAAAACGAAAAACTGAGTTTATTAAAAAACTTAAATGTTATTTCTATAATTATGAAATAAAAAAACTTTACACACAGAACTTTATTTATTGTTCTTAACCGAAGCTTGTTTGCGTTGCACAGACCTGTTAAAGTATTTAATCATTTTTACCATTTCATAAATTGGTATTTTCATGAACGTCATAAGTAGCTCCATTATCGATATAAATGAAGACCCGATGCATAAGTTCACTACGCCACCGGTTCTAACTGAAAACGAAAAAATAATTAAATACCGGCCAAGTGCGAGTCGGACTCGCGCACGAAGAGTTCCGTACCGTTATATTCTGTTTTAATATTAGTTGTTATAGCGGCAACAGTAATACATCATCTGTGGAAATTTCAATCTAGCTTTCACGGTTCATGATATACATGAGATACAGGCAGACGGACAGTAAATAGTTAGTAAAACGCAGCCGTTTTTACCTTTTGGTAATGGAACCCTAAAAAGGGTAAGTTAGCTTTGTAATAAAATAAAGTAGGAAATTTCACAGAACACCATCTAGCATAATAAAAAATTAAATTAAAAAATTTAAAAAACCCCCGACACAAAATAATAAAAAATAGTATGAACGTAAAAAGCCTAAAACAAGCAAAAAAAAATGTATAAAAAGAAAAAGCGATAAGAAAGGGTTTCCCGAAATTCTACCCCTTAGGGTAGAAAAGGGGAGCAAAGTTTGTATGGGACAACGTAATTCCTTGGTCCAATCTACTAATACTGCGCGGTCGAAGTCGTGGTGAAAAACTGGTCTATCTAAACATATTGACACACATGTGACGACCCAGTTGGCACTATGGTCACCATGCCGGACTGCCAAACATAGGGTTGCGGGTTCGATTCCCGCCTCAGACAAGTATTTATGCATAGATATTTGTCTGTGGTCTGGTTGTTTCTATATAATAATATTATAAGTATATATTTACAAAAGAAAAGTATATCCGTAGTCTAGCACCCATAACACAAGTATAGTTACTTAGCTTGGGGCTAGATGGCGATGTGTGGAATGTCCTATAATATTTATTATTATATTAAAGAAAAAAACTGATCAAGCAATCTATCAAACTACAAATCTGAAATTTCGCAAAAGGATTTCTTTTCGTGCTTAAGGGATCACTAAGAAAGGACTTCTAGAAGTTCGACCTCTGAAGGAGTAAAGTTTGTAGTTTATAGTCATTATTAAGCATTCTGTGTACAACTAATAAAACACTAATTATCGCGTGGCGCAGCGTGTTTAAATTAATTTATAGTTCATGTAAGGTGATTTGTATTTATTTTGTTTCTGAAAGAAATAATAGCTACAAGTTATTGTAACGCGCTATTAAATCACCTGACTGTTTATTGGAAAACTACAAGTAAGCATCGAAACAAAGCAAAATTGCTCACAAAAGATCTATTTTTATATGGAAGCGCTTCGGAAACAAACTTAATAAAAAGTGAACATCGTACATACACAACATAAAACATCGACTAGATAGGTACCTTACCAATTCAAAGTCAAAATTGATAGTCATTTTTTTTATTTATTTAGATGCATCGGTACATTTTGTACGAAGATCACATAGAAACGTCTGAATACTAAGTTAGGATGTGTGCTTTCTGTCTATGTAGGTACCTATCATAGATAGATAGAAACATGAACTACGTAAGTATACCTATTACTTACTTATAACTTAACTTTACGTAAGTAGGTAGGATCTACATAAGACTTCTATATTGTGAAAAGATTGTAAAACTGTTGTTTCGGTTAAATATCTTTCTTTATAACCAACTAGCAATTGGTCCGCTCCGCGGTTTCAACTGCGTAAGCTCTGGGAAGATCGAAATGAAAAAGAATGTAAGCAATTTTTTTTTATTTAACAACCTTAATCTTAAAGTACATTTAATGTATAAAGTTACACTGATAAATTCAAACTTACAATCACTAAAATAGGTACCTAAATTAAGGCTTTACAGTTATTTTAAAAAGAGACGCATTGATGCTACTATTGCAAAGCGATAGCAGCGTTTATTTTCTGTTAAGCCTTAAATAGGTATAGGAAGGATCAAATTATAAAAAAAAGTTAGGTACTTATATAGTTTTAGTATTCGCCTTAGCCAAAGTAGGTAATTTTTAGGATTTAATGTATCAAGTTTCATTTCAGTTTCGAAGTCTATTCGTGACAAACTAAAACATTCCCTCTTTATTATATTGGTGTAAATTAGCAGTAACACAGAGGATTTATTTCTTCTGTTTGAAACTAAAAACAATCAATCCTATTACAAATTTTATAAATCTTGTCATAGACTTTCAGAATATTAATTTTGGTAGGAACTGTTTGTTAAGAACATTCATAAAAATAAGTACGTGACGAATTGAGAACCTCATCCTTTTTTTAAATACGGTTAAAAAATTATATTGAATGTAATTTAATAAGATAAGTCTTTAAGTATTTATTTATACTCAATTAAATACGCGTTTATACAAAACACAGCACAACTGAAATAAATCAAAGACTTTTAATTTGTTTAATATATGTATCTACTGATTGTAAGTAGGTATTATTTCTAGTAACGTAAAATTAACTTTTGAAACTAACACGATTCGTATTCATAAAAAAAACATACATGAATAATAAACATAAAAAATAAAATAGGCATAAAAATACTACACCTGGGTCTTAATGCAGTCTCCTAGCGACTATGACTATTGTAACATAGTCGAAACCTAGAGGTTTGAGAAAAAAAACGCGATTAAGACCCGAGAAAATAACAAGTACTATTTTAAATAAATACCAAAATCATAACATTCTACATTTATTACAAATTCGTAGTGTACAGATTACTCACGGTTACATACAAATAAGCAAATATAACCCTTAAGTCGTGGTCTCTAAGTACTACATGCATAGTCTAATTACGCTAAACAATACAATCCCCGCCCTCATCGGGGATGCGCTCGCGCAGGTAATCGAGTATAAAGGCACGGTTTTCCTGGGTTAATTTATCATTTCTGCTTTGCACTTCAAACCCATAACTACTAGTTGTGACGTTTGTTAGTTTTTAATTATCTCAAATTATTATCAGTTTGAAAAATGAGCGGTTGCAGGCGTTCTCGTGCACCTCGGACGTCAAATCAGGGAGTTCTTGATTTAGGCGATGGTCTTCCAACGGAACCAGCACTCCGGAGACGTGGTAGACCAACGGGACAATATAGGAGGGCGCTTACCAAAGTGAGTTTATTTTTACTTGTCATGTACGATGAGAATGATGAAGAATGTGTATTTTTTATCTATTTGTACCTACTGACATACCTACTATCGTTTTCTCAGGTCCAACAGAAGAATCGCAATAGTTTCTATGAACAGGGGAGGAGAGACACCCACAAACTGTTGTACAATCAGCTGGCCGAGGGCTTACACATCAATACCAAGGTAACTTTGGTTTACTAACAGTTCATTTATTTTAAAACTTTTTATATTTTATCAGGTTCCTTATTTAAACATTATTTTTATGTCCAGATGACTCAAAACGACATTTTAAAAGCCGCAGTCGATCGATTTAAAGAAACCGAAGACGTTGCTGATTTACGCAGGATTAATGAAAAACTACAAAATCAGAGTAAGTCTCTCTGCACACCTAAATGTTTTATCTAAATTTTAGTATATAATGTTCTTAGTGATTTTATTTAAAAATATTTTATTTTCAGTTACTATATTATTGAGCCGATTGGGGAATGATGTGGACTTAAGTCAATTGGACACCGACTCCGACGAAAGTTCAGACGAGATTACCCAACCACCCCAACAACGCGTAAGTAAAACTAAACTGTCTAAATTTTTCTTTATTGTATTTTAATCTGTCTTTTAACTTTTTAAATTTCAGTTTACTAATATATTAATTTTGTTTTCAGCGCAATGTATACGACAGCGGGATAGGCGAGGTCGAAGCATCGACTTCGTCGTCATCGGCATCCGTCAGTGTTGAGACAACTCCTGAGCGGCAAGAGGAGTTTGAGGCTGCAGAACCCAGTCAACTGGAAGAAATATGCAGCCTCATTCCGAATGGGGTATATGAAGCGATGGAATGCGAGATTCTTATACCCCAACAAGAATCGCCGCTAGGATCTCTGCGTAAGTTATAAATTTCTACAACGAATTCCCTCCACTTTTTATTTTGTTCTTTAACTAGTTATTGAATCATTTTGGCTATATTTATTTTGGTCATAACATTTTTTTATATTGTTTCAGCTGAAGGAGCTGAGGGATCTCTGTCAGATATATTCGACCTTGAACCCTTCTTTATACCTGAATACTAGCCGGTAAGTATCCTAAACTAAAATCTTAAAATGTTTGTTTTTATTAAACTTAATAGTTATAATGTAAAATTATCGGTTTGATTCAGGAACGAGGGGGTGATTGGTTGACGGGGGGGGGGTTCAATAAAGGAGAAGCGGATAACGAAAAGCTACAAAATCAGAGTAAGACTATCTGCACAACTAAGTAATATACTTACCTCAATTTATAATGTTTTTATTTAAAATAATATTTTCTTTTCAGTTACTTTATAACTGAGCCGTTTGGGGTGATGACGTGGATACGAGTAAATTGGACTCTGACTCGGATGACGATTCCGACGAGATATTGGTACCACCATCACAACGTGTAAGAGAAACTAATCTGTCCATTTTTTCTGCAGGTATTTGATTTTTATTATAAAATTTTAATAAACTGGATTTGCTATTTGTCCTACAAATTATTAATTTATTCCTTTTGTCCTTAGCGCAATGCATACGAGAGCGGGATAGGCGAGAACGAAGCATCGATTTCGTCGTCATCGGCATCCGTCAGCGACGTGACAACTCCTGAGCGGCAAGAGGTGTTTAGGGCTGCTGAACCCAGTCCACTGGAAGAAATATGCAGTCTCATTCCAAATGGAGTATTTGAAGCAATGGAATGCGAGATTCCTTTACCCCAACAAGAATCGCCGCTAGGATCTCTGCGTAAGTTATAAATTTCTACAACGAATTCCCTCCACTTTTTATTTTGTTCTTTAACATACTAATTACTACTACACTGGTAGCATTCTTATTTCAGTTGAAATTCATTTGATGTTTTACAATTTTTTTATTTAATTTCAGCGCATTTCGCCTAACAGAGAAAAGGCATTCATTGCGGCTCGTCCTTGCGCGTCGTGGAGCTCGCAGACTTCTGAGCAATTTGACGTCATAAGAAAATCAAATTAATAAGAAATAAGAATATTTAAAATAAATATTAGGTTAATTTCATTTTTAGTTAGGTAAAATATTTTTGTAAGTTCAATAGGTATAATTAATGTACAAAAGTAATTTTAAGATTCTTAGTAATAATAATAAACTATCTATAGTAATTTTATTTTTTCTTTTATTACTTTCTCTTATAAAAAACACTTAGTTCAAAAAAGAGTAGGTAGGAAGCCAACATGCGACCAAAACATTACGCTTAATAAGTTTACACTCCTTTTTAAAAATAAACAATTTAACATAGTAGTATAGGCTTTAACAGAGTATTTATAAATACACTTCATTAATCTTCATCGTATTCTTCAAGAAGTATTATTGGTACTTCGGTACTTTTATCGTAACTTCTTGACTGATTCCTCTAGCTTAAAGCAAACATTCATTTGTCATGAAACCATGGTTTGCTGTACACACATGCATTTGAATTTACTCCTACTATTTATATTTTTAGGTTTTAAAGGGTCATATTATTATTTACTTTACAAGTTAGTTGTTAGAAAAAGAAATGGGCACAGGTACAGCAAACCTAGGTTTTATAATAAATTAAAGTTTGCTCTTATACACTCTTAATACATTTAGAAAGGAAATATTTGTATAGAAAGAGAACTCAATACCCGCATAAACTCATAATTATATTGACAAATATCTAGCCAGCAGATTAAAGGTACCACCCGCGCCAGTCTCAAAATTAAATTTTTAGTACTTACAAATTATATGTACCTAAACACTTTTATTATGAGCTGTCATAGAATATACACACTGTGATAACACGTATATATAGTAAGTATAAGTATGTTAACTAAAAATTGCAATAGAAGATGTAATATGTATATTATTACAGTAAGTATAGTATCTAATATTATTGTAGTGCCCACCCGGGTTCATGTTGTGTCTAAATATATTTTTGTAACTATCTATACCTACACATGAAGCAATAAATGATGATTATGATTAGTACACAAACACTTTTCGTAGACTCTCTTATTCTGTATGAAGAGGTTAGAACTAGTACTAATTACTTTATATTTGTTCTGGAGAAGGTGTTAGTAGACCTAATAAGAGCTGGGCAAGCCTACTCCATCCTAACGCAAAAAGCAACCCGCAAAAACAAGTACTTAGATACTACTTGAAAAGGTAATTAATTTGTGCCTAAATACCATTATTGACCTTTCAACTAATCAGGTATAGTACGTAATATTTCTAATGAATACATATATTACTTAGTCGACGCGATGCCTAATAGTTATATGTCGGCGTCATACTGTCTGGGAACGCTACAAACATTATTGTCGAATCGAAATGCTACCCAAAACAACGCTAGCGTGCGATCGTTGGATAACACTCGGTCGAAACTTAGTGATTGCACGAGAAACAAACTTGAAATCATCAAAATCAATATAACATTTCGTTTATAACGGCAATCACGGTAAAATTTCATTTTACAATTTTTCTGAGTAGGTTTTCAGTTTTATGATTTGGAACTCAAAGTTTTTACTGAGTTAGGTATTTGATTTCATACAAAAAAAGAATAAACTTAAAATAGGTAGCCCACTTATTAAGTTTTTTCTCTTTTGTGTATAAATTGAATATTTGATTGTATCTTATAGGTAATCTAAAAAGCATTAATTTAATACTGTTTCAGCAGTTGAGGAAAATGTTATGATAACAGGCTCTCGTTGATATGTTTTAAATATCGAAACTTATTTCGTAGCACTTTCGTAGCAGTTGTGAAATACTTATATCAAAAACATTACCCTCCCCTTTGCAGCTTTCACGTTACAATCTAGCTTTTTTTTTTAATGTAACCCTTGGATAGCAACATCTGCAAGTAAGTTACTGATTATAAAAAACTGCAGTAGATAATTTATTTAGCAAACTTGTTTCAGGTAGAAAAATGCCTTGACCATGGAGGTACGGAACCAGTTTTTGACTTTTAGAAGACAATTACTAAGTACCTGGTACTCCGAAAACGGGATTACGGGTCAGGTAGTGGAAAGACAATATCGAAACGTCGTCGATAAGGGTGAGTCGGCTGAAGAACTACGTTGGAAAGTATGGAATTGGTGAACGAATTTAGGATTTAATGACCCTTCGGCCTACAGCCTCAGAGATTAAGAGAAAAACAACGTTCGCTAACCCTTAACACAAGCAAAGCAATCGTAAAACTTTGTTTTATTCACTGAGGTACATACAACAAGCAACTGAGTGTACTTAAACATTTAAAAATATTTACTCTGAGGTTCTTACGACGTCTTTACTTCATTTATCTTCTTCTATCTATTAATACATATTAAATGCTTTGTCCTGACTGACTGACAGATCAACGCACAGCCTAAACCGCTGATCATAGAGACCTGAAACTTGGAGGGTGTGATCTTTGTATGACGTAGGCATCCGATAAGAAAGGGTTTCCCAAAATTCTACCACTTAGGGTAGAAAAGGGGAGCAAAGTTTGTATGGGACAACGTGATTCCTTGGTCCAATCTACTAATACTACGCGGTCGAAGTCGTGGTGAAAAACTGGTCTATCTAAACATATTGACATACATGTGACGACCTAGTTGGCACTATGGTCACCATGCCGGACTGCCAAACATAGGGTTGCGGGTTCGATTCCCGCCTCAGACAAGTATTTATGCATAGATCTGTGGTCTGGTTGTTTCTATATAATAATATTATAAGTATATATTTACAAAAGAAAAGTATATAAGTAGTATATCCGTAGTCTAGCACCCATAACACAAGTATAGTTACTTAGCTTGGGGCTAGATGGCGATGTGTGGAATGTCCTATAATATTTATTATTTATTTATTATTATATTAAAGAAAAAAACTGATCAAGCAATCTCTGGACGACCTCTGTGGCGCGTCGGGCGAACCCCCGACTGCGACGCAGAAGGTTGCGGGTTCGATTCCCGCCGGGAACAAGTATTTATGCTGACCATAAATTCTTGTTTCTGGTTCTGGGTGTTTCCTATATGTATAATATGTATATATTTACAAAAAAAAAAAAAAAAAAAAGTATATAAGTAGTTTATCCGTTATCTTGCACCCATAACACAAGCATTTAGTTGCTTAGCTTGGGGCTGGATGGCGATGTGTAATATGTCCTGAAATATTTATTTATTTATTTATTTAATCTATCAAACTACAAATCTGAAATTTCGCAAAAGGATTTCTTTTAGTGCTTAGGGGATCACTAAGAAAGGACTTCTAGAAGTTCGACCTCTGAAGGAGTAAAGTTTGTAGTTTATAGTCATTATTAAGCATTCTGTGTACAACTAATAAAACACTAATAATCGCGTGGCGCAGCTTGTTTATATTAATTTATAGTTCATGTAAGGTGAATTTAGGGATTAATAGTATCCTATGTCCCGTATAAATATTATGTTTATTTATTAACTTTCCGATTATTGTTTTTAATTTATTTTACTAATTTCTTAATTATTAATACATATTTGTTTCTTTGTAATAAAGAGGCTCTGAAATGATTAGACCATTTACGATTAAACTTAGTTTGAGGATACATTGAAATTTTTGAGCAATTAATTTTTATTCCGATATTCCCACAAGAAAACTAAAACGGGTGATCCCGGGGGGAGTTACTAGTTTTATTATATGGCTGGCAAGAAAAATATTCAAATTTTTTTTTGTTGTAAGATTTGATTAAAATATATTCAACTGACGAATTTGAATACAAGATTATTTTAATTTCTATTTACAGGTACAAAATACTACAGTCATCTAAAAAAGGTACAGAAAAACGAAAAACTGAGTTTATTAAAAAACTTAAATGTTATTTCTATAATTATGAAATAAAAAAACTTTACACACAGAACTTTATTTATTGTTCTTAACCGAAGCTTGTTTGCGTTGCACAGACCTGTTAAAGTATTTAATCATTTTTACCATTTCATAAATTGGTATTTTCATGAACGTCATAAGTAGCTCCATTATCGATATAAATGAAGACCCGATGCATAAGTTCACTACGCCACCGGTTCTAACTGAAAACGAAAAAATAATTAAATACCGGCCAAGTGCGAGTCGGACTCGCGCACGAAGAGTTCCGTACCGTTATATTCTGTTTTAATATTAGTTGTTATAGCGGCAACAGTAATACATCATCTGTGGAAATTTCAATCTAGCTTTCACGGTTCATGATATACATGAGATACAGGCAGACGGACAGTAAATAGTTAGTAAAACGCAGCCGTTTTTACCTTTTGGTAATGGAACCCTAAAAAGGGTAAGTTAGCTTTGTAATAAAATAAAGTAGGAAATTTCACAGAACACCATCTAGCATAATAAAAAATTAAATTAAAAAATTTAAAAAACCCCCGACACAAAATAATAAAAAATAGTATGAACGTAAAAAGCCTAAAACAAGCAAAAAAAAATGTATAAAAAGAAAAAGCGATAAGAAAGGGTTTCCCGAAATTCTACCCCTTAGGGTAGAAAAGGGGAGCAAAGTTTGTATGGGACAACGTAATTCCTTGGTCCAATCTACTAATACTGCGCGGTCGAAGTCGTGGTGAAAAACTGGTCTATCTAAACATATTGACACACATGTGACGACCCAGTTGGCACTATGGTCACCATGCCGGACTGCCAAACATAGGGTTGCGGGTTCGATTCCCGCCTCAGACAAGTATTTATGCATAGATATTTGTCTGTGGTCTGGTTGTTTCTATATAATAATATTATAAGTATATATTTACAAAAGAAAAGTATATCCGTAGTCTAGCACCCATAACACAAGTATAGTTACTTAGCTTGGGGCTAGATGGCGATGTGTGGAATGTCCTATAATATTTATTATTATATTAAAGAAAAAAACTGATCAAGCAATCTATCAAACTACAAATCTGAAATTTCGCAAAAGGATTTCTTTTCGTGCTTAAGGGATCACTAAGAAAGGACTTCTAGAAGTTCGACCTCTGAAGGAGTAAAGTTTGTAGTTTATAGTCATTATTAAGCATTCTGTGTACAACTAATAAAACACTAATTATCGCGTGGCGCAGCGTGTTTAAATTAATTTATAGTTCATGTAAGGTGATTTGTATTTATTTTGTTTCTGAAAGAAATAATAGCTACAAGTTATTGTAACGCGCTATTAAATCACCTGACTGTTTATTGGAAAACTACAAGTAAGCATCGAAACAAAGCAAAATTGCTCACAAAAGATCTATTTTTATATGGAAGCGCTTCGGAAACAAACTTAATAAAAAGTGAACATCGTACATACACAACATAAAACATCGACTAGATAGGTACCTTACCAATTCAAAGTCAAAATTGATAGTCATTTTTTTTATTTATTTAGATGCATCGGTACATTTTGTACGAAGATCACATAGAAACGTCTGAATACTAAGTTAGGATGTGTGCTTTCTGTCTATGTAGGTACCTATCATAGATAGATAGAAACATGAACTACGTAAGTATACCTATTACTTACTTATAACTTAACTTTACGTAAGTAGGTAGGATCTACATAAGACTTCTATATTGTGAAAAGATTGTAAAACTGTTGTTTCGGTTAAATATCTTTCTTTATAACCAACTAGCAATTGGTCCGCTCCGCGGTTTCAACTGCGTAAGCTCTGGGAAGATCGAAATGAAAAAGAATGTAAGCAATTTTTTTTTATTTAACAACCTTAATCTTAAAGTACATTTAATGTATAAAGTTACACTGATAAATTCAAACTTACAATCACTGAAATAGGTACCTAAATTAAGGCTTTACAGTTATTTTAAAAAGAGACGCATTGATGCTACTATTGCAAAGCGATAGCAGCGTTTATTTTCTGTTAAGCCTTAAATAGGTATAGAAAGGATCAAATTATAAAAAAAAAGTTAGGTACTTATATAGTTTTAGTATTCGCCTTAGCCAAAGTAGGTAATTTTTAGGATTTAATGTATCAAGTTTCATTTCAGTTTCGAAGTCTATTCGTGACAAACTAAAACATTCCCTCTTTATTATATTGGTGTAAATTAGCAGTAACACAGAGAATTTATTTCTTCTGTTTGAAACTAAAAACAATCAATCCTATTACAAATTTTATAAATCTTGTCATAGACTTTCAGAATATTAATTTTGGTAGGAACTGTTTGTTAAGAACATTCATAAAAATAAGTACGTGACGAATTGAGAACCTCATCCTTTTTTTAAAGACGGTTAAAAAATTGTATTGAATGTAATTTAATAAGATAACTCTTTAAGTATTTATTTATACTCAATTAAATACGCGTTTATACAAAACACAGCACAACTGAAATAAATCAAAGACTTTTAATTTGTTTAATATATGTATCTACTGATTGTAAGTAGGTATTATTTCTAGTAACGTAAAATTAACTTTTGAAACTAACACGATTCGTATTCATAAAAAAACATACATGAATAATAAACATAAAATAAAATAGGCATAAAAAGACTACACCCGGGTCTTAATGCAGTCTCCTAGCGACTATGACTATTGTAACATAGTCGAAACCTACAGATTTGAGAAAAAAACGCGATTAAGACCCGAGAAAATAACAAGTACCATGTTTAATAAATACCAAAATCATAACATTCTACATTTATTACAAATTCGTAGTGTACAGATTACTCACGGTTACATACAAATAAGCAAATATAACCCTTAAGTCGTGGTCTCTAAGTACTACATGCATAGTCTAATTACGCTAAACAATACAATCCCCGCCCTCATCGGGGATGCGCTCGCGCAGGTAATCGAGTATAAACGCACGGTTTTCCTGGGTTAATTTATCATTTCTGCTTTGCACTTCAAACCCATAACTACTAGTTGTGACGTTTGTTAGTTCAAAACTAACCAGTTTTTTTTAATTATCTCAAATTATTATCAGTTTGAAAAATGAGCGGTTGCAGGCGTTCTCGTGCACCTCGGACGTCAAATCAGGGAGTTCTTGATTTAGGCGATGGTCTTCCAACGGAACCAGCACTCCGGAGACGTGGTAGACCAACGGGACAAAATAGGAGGGCGCTTACCAAAGTGAGTTTATTTTTACTTGTCATGTACGATGTCAAGAATGTGTATTTTTTATCTATTTGTACCTACAGACATACCTACTATCGTTTTCTCAGGTCCAACAGAAGAATCGCAATAGTTTCTATGAACAGGGGAGGAGAGACACCCACAAACTGTTGTACAATCAGCTGGCCGAGGGCTTACACATCAATACCAAGGTAACTTTGGTTTACTAAAAGTTCATTTATTTTAAAACTTTTTATATTTTATCAGGTTCCTTATATAAACATTATTTTTATGTCTAGATGACTCAAAACGACATTTTAAAGGCCGCAGTCAATCGATTTAAAGAAACCGAAGACGTCGCTGATTTACGCAGGATTAATGAAAAACTACAAAATCAGAGTAAGTCTCTCTGCACACCTAAATGTTTTATCTAAATTTTAGTATATAATGATTTTATTTAAAAAATATTTTCTTTTCAGTTACTATATTATTGAGCCGATTGGGGGATGATGTGGACTTAAGTCAATTGGACACCGACTCCGACGAAAGTTCAGACGAGATTACCCAACCACCCCAACAACGCGTAAGTAAAACTAAACTGTCTAAATTTTTCTTTATTGTATTTTAATCTGTCTTTTAACTTTTTAAATTTCAGTTTACTAATATATTAATTTTGTTTTCAGCGCAATGTATACGACAGCGGGATAGGCGAGGTCGAAGCATCGACTTCGTCGTCATCGGCATCCGTCAGTGTTGAGACAACTCCTGAGCGGCAAGAGGAGTTTGAGGCTGCAGAACCCAGTCAACTGGAAGAAATATGCAGCCTCATTCCGAATGGGGTATATGAAGCGATGGAATGCGAGATTCTTATACCCCAACAAGAATCGCCGCTAGGATCTCTGCGTAAGTTATAAATTTCTACAACGAATTCCCTCCACTTTTTATTTTGTTCTTTAACTAGTTATTGAATCATTTTGGCTATATTTATTTTGGTCATAACATTTTTTTATATTGTTTCAGCTGAAGGAGCTGAGGGATCTCTGTCAGATATATTCGACCTTGAACCCTTCTTTATCCCTGAATACTAGCCGGTAAGTATCCTAAACTAAAATCTTAAAATGTTTATTTTTATTAAACTTAATAGTTATAATGTAAAATTATCGGTTTGATTCAGGAACGAGGGGGTGATTGGTTGACAGGGGGGGTTCAATAAAGGAGAAGCGGATAACGAAAAGCTACAAAATCAGAGTAAGACTATCTGCACAACTAAGTAATATACTTACCTCAATTTATAATGTTTTTATTTAAAATAATATTTTCTTTTCAGTTACTTTATAACTGAGCCGTTTGGGGTGATGACGTGGATACGAGTAAATTGGACTCTGACTCGGATGACGATTCCGACGAGATATTGGTACCCAGTGAACGGAAATAAATGGTACCACCATCACAACGTGTAAGTGAAACTAATCTGTCCATTTTTTCTGCAGGTATTTGATTTTTATTATAAAATTTTAATAAACTGGATTTGCTATTTCTCCTACAAATTATTAATTTATTCCTTTTAGAGCGGAATAGGCGAGAACGAAGCATCGATTTCGTCGTCATCGGCATCCGTCAGCGACGTGACAACTCCTGAGCGGCAAGAGGTGTTTAGGGCTGCTGAACCCAGTCCACTGGAAGAAATATGCAGTCTCATTCGAAATGGAGTATTTGAAGCAATGGAATGCGAGATTCCTTTACCCCAACAAGAATCGCCGCTAGGATCTCTGCGTAAGTTATAAATTTCTACAACGAATTCCCTCCACTTTTTATTTTGTTCTTTAACATACTAATTACTACTACACTGGTAGCATTCTTATTTCAGTTGAAATTCATTTGATGTTTTACAATTTTTTTATTTAATTTCAGCGCATTTCGCCTAACAGAGAAAAGGCATTCATTGCGGCTCATCCTTGCGCGTCGTGGAGCTCGCAGACTTCTGAGCAATTTGACGTCATAAGAAAATCAAACATTATCAGAAATAAGAATATTTAAAATAAATATTAGGTTAATTTATTTTTTAGTTAGGTAAAATATTTTTGTAAGTTCAATAGGTATAATTAATGTACAAAAGTAATTTTAAGATTCTTAGTAATAATAATAAACTATCTATAGTAATTTTATTTTTTCTTTCATTACTTTCTCTTATAAAAAACACTTAGTTCAAAAAAGAGTAGGTAGGAAGACAACATGCGACCAAAACATTACGCTTAATAAGTTTACACTCCTTTTTAAAAATAAACAATTTAACATAGTAGTATAGGCTTTAACAGAGTATTTATAAATACACTTCATTAATCTTCATCGTATTCTTCAAGAAGTATTATTGGTACTTCGGTACTTTTATCGTAACTTCTTGACTGATTCCTCTAGCTTAAAGCAAACATTCATTTGTCATGAAACCATGGTTTGCTGTTGAATTTACTCCTAATATTTATATATTTAGGTTTTAAAGGGTCATATTATTATTTACTTTACAAGTTAGTTGTTAGAAAAGGAAATGGGCACAGGTACAGCAAACCTAGGTTTTATAATAAACGGTTTCACCCGCGTAACTCCCGATCCCGTGGGAATATCGGGATGTAAGCTATCCTATCTCTCAAGTTGGATCGAACTGCACATGGTGTGCGAATTTTATTATAATCGGTTAAGTGGTTTAGGAGTCCATTGAGGACAAACATTGTGACACGAGATTTATATATATTAAGATTAAGATTAAGAAAGATTAAGATAAAGTTTGCTCTAGAGGCTACATTTAGAAAGGAAATATTTGTATAGAGAGAGAACTCAATACCCGCATAAACTTATAATTATGGAATTAAGGAGATTAAAGGTACCCCCCGCGCCAGTCTCAAAATTAATTTTTAGTACTTATTAATTATATGTACCTAAACACTTTTATTATGAGCTGTCATAGAATATACACACTGTGATAACACATATAGTAAGTATAAGTAAATTAACAAACACTAGCAATAGGAAATGTAATATGTATATTATTACAGTAAGTATAGTATCTAATATTATTGTAGTGCCCACCCGGGTTCATGTTGTGTCTAAATATATTTTTGTAACTATCTATACCTACACATGAAGCAATAAATAATGATTATGATTAGTACACAAACACTTTTCGTAGACTCTCTTATTCTGTATGAAGAGGTTAGAACTAGTACTAGTTACTTTATATTTGTTCTGGAGAAGGTGTTAGTAGACCTAATCTGGAAGCTGGTTGTTGGAGGACGGTAAAAGAGCTGGGCAAGCCTACTCCATCCTAACGCAAAAAGCAACCCGCAAAAACAAGTACTTGGATACTACTTGAAAAGGTAATTAATTTGTGCCTAAATACCATTATTGACCTTTCAACTAATCAGGTATAGTACGTAATATTTCTAATGAATACATATATTACTTAGTCGACGCGATGCCTAATAGTTATATGTCGGCGTCATACTGTCTGGGAACGCTACAAACATTATTGTCGAATCGAAATGCTACCCAAAACAACGCTAGCGTGCGATCGTTGGATAACACTCGGTCGAAACTTAGTGATTGCACGAGAAACAAACTTGAAATCATCAAAATCAATATAACATTTCGTTTATAACGGCAATCACGGTAAAATTTCATTTTACAATTTTTAACTCAAAGTTTTTACTGAGTTAGGTATTTGATTTCATACAAAAAAAGAATAAACTTAAAATAGGTAGCCCACTTATTAAGTTTTTTCTCTTTTGTGTATAAATTGAATATTTGATTGTATCTTATAGGTAATCTAAAAAGCATTAATTTAATACTGTTTCAGCAGTTGACGAAAATGTTATGTTAACAGGCTATCGTTGATATGTTTTAAATATCGAAACTTATTTCGTAGCACTTTCGTAGCAGTTGTGAAATACTTATATCAAAAACATTACCCTCCCCTTTGCAGCTTTCACGTTACAATCTAGCTTTTTTTTTTAATGTAACCCTTGGATAGCAACATCTGCAAGTAAGTTACTAATAATAAACAACTGCAGTAGATAATTTATTTAGCAAACTTGTTTCAGGTAGAAAAATGCCTTGACCATGGAGGTACGGAACCAGTTTTTGACTTATAGAAGACAATTACTAAGTACCTGGTAATCCTAAAACGGGATTACGGGTCAGGTAGTGGAAAGACAATATCGAGACGTCGATAAGGGTGAGTCGGCTGAAGAACTACGTTGTAAAGTATGGAATTGGTGAACGAATTTAGGATTTAATGACCCTTCGGCCTAAGAATCAGAGATCAAGAGAAAAACAACGTTCGCTAACCCTTAACACAAGCAAAGCAATCGTAAAACTTTGTTTTATTCACTGAGGTACATACAACAAGCAACTAAGTGTACTTAAACATTTAAAAATATTTACTCTCAGGTTCTTACGACATCTTTACTACGTTTATCTTCTTCTATCTATCCATACATATTAAATGGTTTGTCCTGGCTGACTGACTGACAGATCAACGCACAGCCTAAACAACTGATCATATAGACCTGAAACTTGGAGGGTGATCTTTGTATAGCCTAGGCATCCGATAAGAAAGGGTTTCCCGAAATTCTACACCCTTAGGGTACAAAAGGGGAGCAAAGTTTGTATGGGACAACATGATTCCTTAGTCCAATCTACTAATTCTACGCGGTCGAAGTCGTGATGAAAAACTAGTCTATCTAAGCATATTAAAGAAAAAAAACTGATCAAGCAATCTATCAAACTACAAGAGCTACAAATCTAAAATTTCGCAAAAGGATTCCTTTTAGGGCTTAGGGGATCACTAAAAAAGGACTTCTGGAAGTTCGACCTCTGAAGTTGTAGTCATTGTTATGCATTCTATATACAACTAATAAAACACTAATAATCGCGTGGCGCAGCTTGTTTTAATTAATTTATAGTTCATGTAAGGTTATTTGTATTTATTTTGTTTCTGAAAGAAATAAAAGCTACAATTAAATCACCTGACTGTCTATTGGAAAACTACAAGTAAGCATCGAAACAAAGCAATGAACGGAACTACTAAATACTAAGTTAGGATGTGTGCTTTCTGTCTATGTACCTATCATAGATGGATATAAACATGAACTAGGTAAGTATACCTATTACTAAACTTTACGTAAGTAGGTAGGTAGGATCTACATACGACTTCTATATTGTGAAAAGATGGTAAAACTGTTGTTTAGGTTAAATATCTTTCTTTATAACCGACTAGTAACGCTCCGCGGTTTCAACTGCATAAGCGCTGGGAAGATCGAAACGAAAAAAAAAGTAAGCATTTTTTATTATTTAATAACCTTAAACTTAAAGTACATTTAATGTATAAAGTAACACTAAAACAGTTATTAATATTCTGTTAAGCCCTAAATAGTAATGGAAAGGAACAAATTATTAAAAAAGTTAGGTACTTAGGTATAAGTTTTAGTAGTCGCCTTAGCCAAAGTAGGTATAATTTTTAGGATTCCATGTATCAAGTTTCATTTCAGTTTCGTAGTCTATTCATAAAAAAATAAGTACCTCCGTGACGAATATAATCTTAATATATATAAATCTCGTGTCACAATGTTTGTCCTCAATGGACTCCTAAACCACTTAACCGATTATAATAAAATTCGCACACCATGTGCAGTTCGATCCAACTTGAGAGATAGGATAGCTTACATCCCGATATTCCCACGGGATCGGGAGTTACGCGGGTGAAACCGCGGAGCGCAGCTAGTATAATATATAATACAATATAATTTTTTAACCGCCTCCTTTTTTGAAGACGGTTAAAAAATTATATTGCATGTAATTTAATAAGATAACTCTTTAAGTATTTATTTATACTCAATTAAATACGCGTTTATACAAAACACAGCACAACTGAAATAAATCGAAGCATTTTTATTTGTTTAATATATCTACTGATTGTAAGTATTATTTCTAGTAACGTAAAATTAACTTTTATACTCACACGATTTGTATTCATAAAAAAACCATAAGTACATGAATAATAAACATAAAATAAAAAATAAAATATGCATAAAAAAATACTACACCCGGGTCTTAATGCAGTCTCCTAGCGACTATGACTATTGTAACATAGTCGAAACCTCGAGGTTTAAGAAAAAAACGCGATTAAGACCCGGGAAAATAACAAGTACTATTTTAAATATATACCAAACTCATAACATTCCATATTTATTATAAGTCGTAGTGTACAGATTACTCATGGTTACATATAAATAAGCAAATATAACCCTTAAGTCGTGGTCTCTAAGTACAACATGCATAGTCTAATTACGCTAAACAATACAATCCCCGCCCTCATCGGGGATGCGCTCGCGCAGGTAATGGAGTATAAAGGCACGGTTTTCCAGGGTTAATTTATCATTTCTGCTTTGCACTTCAAACCCATAACTACTAGTTGTGACGTTTGTTAGTTCAAAATTAAGTATTTCATTTTACTAACTCACATTTTTATCAGTTTGAAAGATGAGCGGTTCCAGGCGTTCTCGTGCACCTCCGACATCGAATCAGGAACTTTCTGATTTCGATGACGTACTTCCTACAGACCAAGCACCTAGGAGACGTCGTGGAAGACCAAGTGGGCAAAATAGGAAGCCGTTTTCCGACGTGAGTTTACTTTTACTTGTTAATATGTGTGATATCAAGCATCATTGAAGAATTTTTTTCTCTGTATGTTCTGAAAATTTCCTTTTTTTCTCAGGCTCAAAAGAAAAGGATCAATAGTTTTTATGAAAGCGTGAGAAGAGACACCCACAAACTGTTGTACAATCAGCTGGCCGAGGGTTTACGCATTAATACTAAGGTAACTTTGATTTATTAGAAGCTCGTTTATTTTAACTTCCTATGTTTTATAATAACAGATTACTTATTAATTAAACATTTTTCCTATGTCTAGGTAACACAAAACGACATTTTAAGGGCCGCTGTGAACCGATTTAAGGAAACCGAAGACGTTGCTGATTTACGCAGAATTAATGACAAACTACAGAATCAAAGTAAGTCTCTCTGCACAACTTAATATTATACCTCAATTTTAATTTCAATATTGAATTATGTTCTTAGTGATTTTCTTTAAAATAATATTTTCTTTTCAGTTACTATTTTATTGAGCCGCTTGGGGGATGACGTCGACTTGAGTCAATTGGACACCGACTCTGACGAAAGTTCCGACGAGATTTCCGGACCACCCCAACAACGCGTAAGTGAAACTTTATTGAAAAATCTATATTTTAATTTCTTAAATTTCAGTTTACTAATGTATACATTTTGATTTTAGCGCAATGTATACGACAGCGGGATAGCCGGGGGAGAAGCATCGACTTCGTCGTCATCGGCGTCCGACAGTGTCGAGACAACTCCTGAGCGGCAAGAGGAGTTTGAGGCTGCAGAACCCAGTGAACTGGAAGAAATATGCAGCCTCATTCCGAATGGGGTATATGAAGCTATGGAATGCGAGATTCTTATACCCCAACAAGAATCGCCGCTAGGATATCTGCGTAAGTTAAAAAGAAAACATTGATGGTAACCATGGCAACGATAAAACGTTGCTATAGTTACCTTGTCAATAACATGAGGCGTTCCAGTAACGACGCGTGACGTCACACTTTTTTGAGATTGCAGGTGTTCACCAATTTATAAAACGTTATCACGTCAAAAATCCCGAATTCCTAACTAGTTATTCAATCATTTTAGCTATATTTATTTTGTTCTTAACATATTACTTGTATTATTTCAGCTGAAGGAGCCGAGGGATCTCTCGCAGATATATTCGACCTTCAACCTTCTTTTTTCCCAGAATACTAGCCGGTAAGTATTCTAAACTAAAATCTTAAATGTTTGTTTATATTAAACTTAAAAGATATAAAATGTAAAATTATCGGTTTGTTTCAGGAACGCGGGGGTGATTGGGGGACAGGGGGGTTCAATAAAGGAGAAGCGGATAACAAAAAGCTACAAAATCAGAGTAAGACTTTCTGCACAACTAAGTAATTTACCTCAATATCGATCTAAATTATAATGTTTTTATTTAAAATAATCTTTTCTTTTCAGTTACTTTATAAGTAAGCCGTTTGGGGGATGACGTGGACTCCGACTCGGATGACGATTTCGACTAGATTTCCGCACCACCATCACAACTCGTAAGTGTAACTAATCTGTCCCACTTTTCTGTATTTGATTTTTATCATAAAATTTTACTGAACTAGATTTACTATTTTTTTTGTGCTGCAGATTATTAATTTATTCCTTTTGTCTTTAGCGCAACCAAGCGCCTAGGAGACGTCGTGGAAGACCAAGTGGGCAAAATAGGAAGCTGTTTTCCGACGTGAGTTTACTTTTTCTTGTTAATATGTGTGATATCAAGCATCATTGAAGAATTTTTTTTCTGTATGTTCTGAAAATTTCCTTTTTTTTCTCAGGCTCAAAAGAAAAGGATCAATAGTTTTCATGAAAGCGTGAGAAGAGACACCCACAAACTGTTGTACAATCAGCTGGCCGAGGGTTTACGCATTAATACTAAGGTAACTTTGATTTATTAGAAGCTCGTTTATTTTAACTTCCTATGTTTTATAATAACAGATTACTTATTAATTAAACATTTTTCCTATGTCTAGGTAACACAAAACGACATTTTAAGGGCCGCAGTAAACCGATTTAAGGAAACCGAAGACGTT
This sequence comes from Idaea aversata, assembly GCA_907269075.1. Classification (NCBI taxonomy): domain Eukaryota; kingdom Metazoa; phylum Arthropoda; class Insecta; order Lepidoptera; family Geometridae; genus Idaea; species Idaea aversata. Next base: position 8,801,026 of record OU026100.1, read on the forward strand.
GCTGATTTACGCAGAATTAATGACAAACTACAGAATCAAAGTAAGTCTCTCTGCACAACTTAATATTATACCTTAATTTTAATTTCAATATTGAATTATGTTCTTAGTGATATTCTTTAAAATAAGTAATATTTTCTTTTCAGTTACTATTTTATTGAGCCGCTTGGGGGATGACGTCGACTTGAGTCAATTGGACACCGACTCTGACGAAAGTTCCGATGAGATTTCCGGACCACCCCAACAACGCGTAAGTGGAACTTTATTGAAAAATCTATATTTTAATTTCTTAAATTTCAGTTTACTAATGTATACATTTTGATTTTAGCGCAATGTATACGACCGCGGGATAGCCGGGGGAGAAGCATCGACTTTGTCGTCATCGGCGTCCGACAGTGTCGAGACAACTCCTGAGCGGCAAGAGGAGTTTGAGGCTGCAGAACCCAGTCAACTGGAAGAAATATGCAGCCTCATTCCGAATGGGGTATATGAAGCTATGGAATGCGAGATTCTTATACCCCAACAAGAATCGCCGCTAGGATATCTGCGTAAGTTAAAAAATTCCGAATTCCTAACTAGTTATTCAATCATTTTAGCTATATTTATTTTGTTCTTAACATATTACTTGTATTATTTCAGCTGAAGGAGCCGAGGGATCTCTCTCAGATATATTCGTCCTTCAACCCTCTTTTTTCCCAGAATACTAGCCGGTAAGTATTTTAAACTAAAATCTTAAATGTTTGTTTATATTAAACTTAAAAGATATAAAATGTAAAATTATCGGTTTGTTTCAGGAACGCGGGGGTGATTGGGGGACAGGGGGGTTCAATAAAGGAGAAGCGGATAACAAAAAGCTACAAAATCAGAGTAAGACTTTCTGCACAACTAAGTAATTTACCTCAATATTGATCTAAATTATAATGTTTTTATTTAAAATAATCTTTTCTTTTCAGTTACTTTATAAGTAAGCCGTTTGGGGGATGACGTGGACTCCGACTCGGATGACGATTTCGACTAGATTTCCGCACCACCATCACAACTCGTAAGTGTAACTAATCTGTCCCACTTTTCTGTATTTGATTTTTATCATAAAATTTTACTGAACTGGATTTACTATTTTTTTGTGCTGCAGATTATTAATTTATTCCTTTTGTCCTTAGTGCAACCAAGCGCCTAGGAGACGTCGTGGAAGACCAAGTGGGCGAAATAGGAAGCTGTTTTCCGACGTGAGTTTACTTTTACTTGTTAATATGTGTGATATCAAGCATCATTGAAGAATTTTTTTCTCTGTATGTTCTGAAAATTTCCTTTTTTTTCTCAGGCTCAAAAGAAAAGGATCAATAGTTTTCATGAAAGCGTGAGAAGAGACACCCACAAACTGTTGTACAATCAGCTGGCCGAGGGTTTACGCATTAATACTAAGGTAACTTTGATTTATTAGAAGCTCGTTTATTTTAACTTCCTATGTTTTATAATAACAGATTACTTATTAATAAAACATTTTTCCTATGTCTAGGTAACACAAAACGACATTTTAAGGGCCGCAGTAAACCGCTTTAAGGAAACCGAAGACGTTGCTGATTTACGCAGAATTAATGACAAACTACAGAATCAAAGTAAGTCTCTCTGCACAACTTAATATTATACCTTAATTTTAATTTCAATATTGAATTATGTTCTTAGTGATTTTCTTTAAAATAAGTAATATTTTCTTTTCAGTTACTATTTTATTGAGCCGCTTGGGGGATGACGTCGACTTGAGTCAATTGGACACCGACTCTGACGAAAGTTCCGATGAGATTTCCGGACCACCCCAACAACGCGTAAGTGAAACTTTATTGAAAAATCTATATTTTAATTTCTTAAATTTCAGTTTACTAATGTATACATTTTGATTTTAGCGCAATGTATACGACAGCGGGATAGCCGGGGGAGAAGCATCGACTTCGTCGTCATCGGCGTCCGACAGTGTCGAGACAATTTCTGAGTGGCAAGAGGAGTTTGAGGCTGCAGAACCCAGTCAACTGGAAAAAATATGCAGCCTCATTCCGAATGGGGTATATGAAGCGATGGAATGCGAGATTCTTATACCCCAACAAGAATCGCCGCTAGGATATCTGCGTAAGTCAAAAAATTCCGAATTCCTAACTAGTTTTTCAATCATTTAAGCTATATTTATTTTGTTCTTAACATATTACTTGTATTATTTCAGCTGAAGGAGCCGAGGGATCTCTGTCATATATCTTCGATCTTCAACCCTCCTTTATCCCAGAATACTAGACGGTAGGTATTCTAAACTAAAATCTTAAAATGTTTGTTTTTATTAAACTTAAAAGCATTAAAATGTAAAATTATCGGTTTGTTTCAGGAACGAGGGGGTGATTGGGGGACAGACGGGGTTCAATAAAGAAGAAGTAAACGAAAAGCTCACATCAAGGTAAGACTTTTTGCACAACTAAATACTTAATAAGTATACCTCAATTTATATTATTATGTTTTTATCTAAAATATTTTTTTCTTTTCAGTTACTTTATAATTGAGCCGTTTGGGGTGATGACGCGGATACGAGTTAATTGGACTCGGATGACGGTTCCGACGAGATATCGGCACCACCATCACAACGTGTAAGTAAAACTAATCTGTCCATTTTTCTGCAGGTATTTGATTTTATTTTATAAAATTTTAATGAACTGGGTTTACTTTTTGTCCTGCAGATTATTAATTTATTCCTTTTGTCCTTAGCGCAATGTATACGAGAGCGGGATAGGCGAGAACGAAGCATCGAATTCGACGTCATCGGCATCCGTCAGCGACGTGACAACTCCTGAGCGGCAAGAGGTGTTTATGGCTGCTGAACCCAGTCAACTGGAAGAAATATGCAGTCTCATTCGAAATGGGGTATTTGAAGCAATGAATGCGAGATTCCTTTACCCCAACAAGAATCGCCGCTAGGATCTCTGCGTAAGTTATAAAATTCTACAACGAATTCCCTGGCTACTTTTTATTTTGTTCTTTAACATACTAATTACTTAGTAGTAATTAGTATGTTAAAGAACTGAAAGAAAGCACTGGTAGCATTTTTATTTCAGTTGAAATTAATTTTATGTTTTACTAATTTTTTTATTTTATTTCAGCGCATTTCGTCTAACAGCGAAAAAGTATTCATCGCAGCTCGTCATTGCGCGTCTCGGAGCTCGCAGACTCCTGAGCAATTTGAAGCCGAAAGAAAATCAAATTAATAATAAATAAGAAGATTAAAAATAAATATTAGATTAATTTAATTTTTAGTTAAGTAAAATATTATTGTAAGTTAAATGGGTAAAATTCAATGTACATTAGTAATTTTAAGATTATTAGTAATAATAATAAACTATATATAGAAACTTTATTTCTTCTTTCATTATCTACTTTCTCTTATAAATTTAAACACTTAGTTGTAAAAAGAGTAGGTAGGAACATAACATGCGACCAAATCATTACGCTTAATAAGTTTACGCTACTTTTTAAATCCGTGAGCATGAAAAAACACAGCAATTTTAACATTAACATTTAACATCATTAATCTTATATTGACTTTTATTTGTACATCGACCGGTACTTTTATCGTAACTTCCGCTAGCTCAGAGCACACATTCATTTTTTTTTATTCATAAAACCATAGTGCAACACATGCATTTGAATTTGCTCCTAGTATGTATTTAGTTTAGGTTTTGAAAGGGTCATATTATTATTCACTTTAGAATTTAGTTGTTAGAAAAAGAAAGAGGCATGTGTACAGCAAACCTAGATTTGATGACAAATTAAACTTTGGTCTAGAGGCTACATTCAGAAAGGAAATATTTGCATAGATAGAGAAGTCAATATCCGCCTAAACTCATAATTATATTGACAAATATCTTGCCAGGAGATTATAGGTACCACCCGCGCTAGTCTCAAAATGTAATTTTTATTACTTATATGTACCTAAACACCTTTATTTTAAGCTGTGATCTGTCATAGTACATACACACTGTGATAACACGTATATATAGTAAGTATAAGTAAATAAATTAAAACTTGCAATAGAAGATGTAATATGTACATTATTACAGTAAGTATAGTACCTAATATTATTGTAGTGCCCACTCGAGTTCATGTTGTGTCTAAATATATTTTTGTAACTATCACCTACACATGAAGCAATAAATGACGATTATGATTAGAACAAACACTTTTCGTAGACTCTCTTATTCTGTATGAAGAGGAACTACTCGTTAGAACGAATACTAATTACTTAGCTTCTGGAGAAGGTCTTAGTAGACCTAAGCTGGTTGATGCCTGATTAACATAATTGGCCGTTCAGATAATCAGGTGTAATACGTAAAATTTCTAATGAATACTTATTTAACTTAGTCGACGCGATGCCTAATATGTCGGCGTCATACTATCTGGGAACGCTACAAACATTATTGTCGAATAGTTTTGCTACCCAAAAAAAACGCTAACGTGGGGTCGTTGGATAACGCTCGGTCGAAACTTAGTGATCGCACGAGGATTAAACTTGAAATCATCAAAATCAATTTACAGTCCGCTTAGGATAAAAATTACTCTTCTTCTTCTTTTTCTTGTAACATAATTTATGACACATTAAAACGGCAATCACGGTAAAATTTTATATCACAATTTATCGGAGTAGGTTTTTAATTTCAAGATTTCGAAATCAAAGTCTTACTGAGATAGGTATACCTATTTCATCCGAAAGCGGAGGATATATCATTTCATACAAAAAATGAATAAAACTTAAAATAAGTACCTAGCTAACTTTTATTCTTTTTTGTGTATAAATTGAATATTTGATTGTATCTTATAACCTAAACAGCATTAATTTAATACTATCAGCAGTTGACGAGGCTCTTGTTGATATCTTTTAAATACCAATACTCATTTCGTAGCAGCTCCGAAATATGATTAAATATGAAATATTTTTCATTTAAACGAAATATGAAATATTTTTTTTAGAACCATACAAAGATAATGTAAACATTGGATTTTGAAAAAAAATATTACTTTAATGGTTATATTTTAAGTTTTATAAATCTTAGACTCTGATTGATTTATGGGTTAAAAAGGTCCACTATTAAACTTGTTTCACAAAAAAAAGCAGAATCGCAGAGCTGATAGTTTGGCTGTAATTGCGAAGATCAGGGTGAAATCTGATTTTGACTAAAATTTCACTAAAGTCCAAATAACTTTTGAACCAGTGAATATTGCTGAACATACATGGGGGTTAAATCGATAGGTACTGAGGTCCCCTACCCCTCAACAACCGATGATCCACCCCCCTTGTTACACCGTGTATATTATCACAAAGATAAAAAACTGATCAAGAAATCTCTAAAACTACAAGATCTACGAGTCTAAAATTTCGACCTTGCGATTCGTTTTAGGACGTAGTCCTAATATTTATTTTATGCATTATGTGTTTGTAGAAAACCAATAACTACGTGGCACAGCTAGTTTTAATTAATTTATCACATCAATTTATTACACCCAAAAACTGTTGTTCAATCAGCTGGCCGAGGGATTACACATCGATACTAAGGTAACTTAGGTTTACCAACAGTTCATTTATTTTAAAACTTTTTATATTTAATCAGGTTCCTAATTTAAACATTATTTTTATGTCTAGATGACTCAAAACGACATTTTAAAGGCCAATCGATTTAAAGAAACCGAAGACGTCGCTGATTTACGCAGGATTAATGAAAAACTACAAAATCAGAGTAAGTCTCTCGGCACAACTTAATGTTATATCTCAATTTTAGTACTTAAACTTATTTATGTTCTTAGTGATTTTATAAAAAAATATTATTTTCTTTTTAGTTACTATATTATTGAGCCGCTTGGGTGCTGACGTCGACTTGAGTCAATTGGACACCGACTCCGACGAAAGTTCCGATGAGATTTCCGAACCACCCCAACAACGCATAAGTAAAACTAAACTGTATAAATTTTTCTTTATTGAAAAATCTATATTTTAATTTCTTAAATTTCAGTTTACTAATGTATACATTTTGTTTTTAGCGCAATGTATACGATAGCGGGATAGGCGAGGTCGAAGCATCGACTTCGTCGTCATCGGCATCCATCAGCGTTGAGACAACTCCTGAGCGGCATGAGGAGTTTGAGGCTGCAGAACCCAGTCAACTGGAAGAAATATGCGGCCTCATTCCGAATGGGGTATATAAAGCGATGTAATGCGAGATTCTTATACCCCAACAAGAATCGCCGCTAGGATCTCTGCGTAAGTTGTTAAATTCCATAACGAATTCCTAACTAGTTATTCAATCATTTTGGCTTTATTTATTTTGTTCTTAACATATTACTTGTATTATTTCAGCTGAAGGAGCTGAGGGATCTGTCTCAGATATCTTTGACCTTCAATCCTCCTTAATCCCAGAATACTAGCCAGTAAGTATTTTAAACTAAAATCTTAAAATGTTTGTTTTTATTAAACTTAAAAGAATTATAATGTAAAATTATCGGTTTGTTTCAGGAACGAAGGGGTGATTGGGGGACAGGGGTTTGCAATAAAGGAGAAGCGGATAAAGAAAAGCTACAAAATCAGAGTATGACTTTCTGCACAACTAAATACTTAATATACCTCAATATTGACTATATTATATTCTTATATTTTATAATAACTGACTACTTATTAATTAAACATATTTCCGATGTCAAGGTGACAAAAAACTACGTTTTAAAGGCCGCAGTGAATCGATTTAAGGAAACCGAAGACGTTGCTGATTTACGCAGAATTAATGAAAAACTACAAAATCAGAGTAAGTCTCTCTGCACAACTTATTGTTATACCTCAATTTTAATTTCAATATTGAATTATGTTTTTAGTGATTTTATTTAAAATAATATTTTCTTTTCAGTTACCTACTATTTTATTGAGCCGATTGGGGGATGACGTCGACTTGAGTCAATTGGACACCGACTCTGACGAAAGTTCCGACGAGATTTCCGAACCACCCCAACAACGCGTAAGTAAAACTAAACTGTCTAAATTTTTCTTCATTGAAAAATCTTTTTAATTTCTTAAATTTCAGTTTATTAATGTAAGCATTTTGTTTTTAGCGCAATGTATACGATAGCGGGATAGGCGAGGCCGAAGCATCGACTTCGTCGTCATCGGCATCCATCAGCGTTGAGACAACTCCTGAGCGGCAAGAGGAGTTTGAGGCTGCAGAACCCAGTCAACTGGAAGAAATATGCAGCCTCATTCCGAATGGGGTATATGAAGCGATGAAATGCTAGATTCTTATACCCCAACAAGAATCGCCGCTAGGATCTCTGCGTAAGTTATAAAATTCCGAATTCCTAACTAGTTATTCAATCATTTTAGCTATATTTATTTTGTTCTTAACATATTACTTGTATTATTTCAGCTGAAGGAGCTGAGGGATCTCTCTCAGATATCTTCGACCTTCAACCCTCTTTTTTCCCAGAATACTAGCCGGTAAGTATTCTAAACTAAAATCTTAAATGTTTGTTTTTATTAAACTTAAAAGAAGTATATGAAGCGATGGAATGCGAGATTCTTATACCCCAACAAGAATCGCCGCTAGGATCTCTGCGTAAGTTATAAAAATCTATAACGAATTCCTTAACAATTTTTTCAAAATAATAACCCGGGCACTTCGCACTCTCAACCTCATAGCGAGAGATATAGATTTATTTGTATGTTCTCTGAGTGAATTCACAAAGATTGCCCTGTTCATTATTAGTTATAGAAACAACTAGGCTAGGAATAATTAAGTTAAGGCTAAGTATATTGTAATGTAATTGAATATTTGTAAGTAATTTAATGTATTTAATGTAATGTAATTTTTGTGCTTCACTATAGCATTGGGTACCCATTACCTGTAATGATAGTAATAAGTTGGAAATAAATAAATAAATGTTTCCTCTAATTAATGATTTAGTTTGACATCTTATTCTAAATGTTTTGTATTATATTATTGAACGCCGCAAGGGCAGAAAGTAGCTGTGATCTAAAACATTTGTTTTTTACCTATATTCTCAATAAATGATTGATTGATTGCTTAGAGCAAACATTCATTTTTCATAAAACCATGGTTTGCTGTACACTAATGCATCTAAATTTACTCCTATTATTTATTTGTTTTAGGTTTTAAGAGGGTCATATTTAGAAGTTAGTTGTTAAAAAAAAAAATGCCCCTTTGGGCATGTACACATGCCCCTTTCAAACAATCAAACCTAGGTTTTATGATAAATTAATGATAAATAAAATATTGCTTTAGGGGCTAAATTCAGAAAGGAAATATTTGCATAGATAGAGAAAGCAATACCCGCGTAAACTTTTAATTACATTGACAAATATATCTTATCAGAAGATTATACCGCCCGCGTACTAATAATATGTAGGTACCTAAAAACCTATAATATGAGCTGTCATGTAACAAATAGTTTTCGCAGACTCTATTATTCTGTATCAAGGGTAACTACTCTTTAGAACTAATTACTTTTTATTTGTTCTGGAGAAGGGATAAATAGACCTAAGCTGGAAGTACCTACTCTATCCTAATGCAAAAAGCAACCCCTTACCTATATATAAACAAGTATTTAGGTACCACTTGGAAAGGTAATTTATTTGTGCCTAATTGACATAATTTACCACTCAACTAATCAGGTGTAATACGTAATATTTCTAATGAATACTTATATTACTAAGTTAACGCGATCCCTAACGTCATTAAAAATCTTTTAAATATATAGAGGTGTTGGCGTCATCCTGTCTGGGCTACAAACGCTACCAACACTGTTGTCGAATCGAAAATGCTACCAAAAAAACGCAAGCGTGCGATCGTTAGATAACACTCGGTCGAAACTGAGTGATCGGACCAGAAACTAACTTGAAATCATCAAAATCCATATTTCAATCACAATCACCATCACGGTAAGATTTTATGTTACAACTAGCTTCTGCCCGCGACTTCGTCCGCGTATAAGTATAATGGTTTTAATAATACGACTTTCTTTGACCTTCAATCGTATTGAATGTTTATGCAAAATTTGAAGTCGATTGGACCAAGGATCACGGTGTCCCATACAAACTTAGTCCCCCTTTTTCACCCCCTTAGGGGTAGAATTTTGGAAAATCCTTACTTATAGGGTGTCTACGTCATATAAAGAACACACACTTCAAGTTTCAGGTCTCTACGATCAGCGGTTTAGGCTGTGCGTTGATCCGTCAGTCAGTCGGACATAGCATTTTATATGTATATAGAAGATTTAACAGAGTAGGTTTTCAGTTATACGATTTCCAAATCAAAGTTCTACTGAGATAGGTATACCTATTTTATCCGAAAGCAAATGATATTTAATTTCATTTAAAAAATGAATAAAACTTAAAATAGGTATTTAGTACTTAGTTACGTGTTTTCTCTTTTGTGTATAAATTGAATATTTGATTGTATCTGATAACCTAAAAAGCATTAATTGAATACTGTTTCAGCAGTTGACTAAAATGTTATGATAACAGGCTCTCGTTGATATCTTTTAAATATCAAAACTCATTTCGTAGCACTTTCGTAGCAGTTGTGAAATACTTATATCAAAAACATTACCCTCTCTTTTGGCTTCGCCGTAGTCGGATATAGATATAAGTACCTAGTTACTTATTGCAAATTTTACGTTACAATCTACCTTTTTTAATGTAACGGATAGCAACATCTGCAAGTAAGTAACTGATTATAAACAATTGCAGTAGATAATTTATTTAGAAAACTTGTTTCAGGTAAAAATATGCCTTGACCACGGAGGTACGAAAATATTTTTTTTTATAGAAGACAATTACTAAGTACCTGGTAATCCTAAAACGGGTTTACGGGTCAGGTAGTGGAAAGACAATAACAAGACGTCGATACGGGTGAGTCGCTGTAGAACTCCGTTGTAAAGTAGGGAACTGTTAAACGAATTTAGGATTTAATGACCCTTCGGCCTACAGCCTCAGAGATCACGAGAAAAAACAACTTTCGCTAACCCTTAACACAAGCAAAGCAATCGTGAAACTTTGTTTTACTTATTGAGGTCCAAAAAGCAGCTCAGTGTACCTACTGAAACATTTAAAAATATGTAAACTCTTAGGTTCTTACGAGTATATTTCCTTTTGTTCGCTTCATTCATCTATTCATTTATATATAAATGAGAAAAAACTGATCAAGAAGTCTTTAAAACTACAAGAGCTACGAGTCTAAAATTTCGACTTTTCGCTAATAAAGAGTTTCTGGAAATTCGACATCTGAAGGCGTAAATTATGTAGTTCATAGTTATCTTTATGCATTCTGTGTTTATAGTAAATCAACCAAACCAAACTGCTAACAGACGATAAAAAAAAACAACATTGACCGTTGCGGTGGATTAAACTTTAATTATTAATATTTATTGACGACCATGACTATTGTGACATAGTCAAAACGTCGAGGTTTGAGAAAAAACGCGATTAAGGCCCGGGAAAATAATTAGTACCATGTTTAATAAATACCAAAATCATAACATTCTATATTTATTACAAATTCGTAGTGTACAGATTACTCATAGTTACATACAAATAAGCAAATATAACCCTTAAGTCGTGGTCTCTAAGTACTACATCCATAGTCTAATTACGCTAAACAATACAATCCCCGCCTTCATCGGGGATGCGCTCGCGCAGGTAGGTAATGGAGTATAAAGGCACGGTTTTCCTGGGTTAATTTATCATATCTGTTTTGCACTTCAAACCCATAACTACTAGTTGTGACGTTTGTTAGTTCAAAACTAAGTACCTGTTTCTTTTAATTATCTCAATTATCATCAGTTTGAAAAATGAGCGGTTGTAGGCGTTCTCGTACACCTCAGACGTCAAATCACGGAGTTCTTGATTTAGGCGATGGTCTTCCAACGGAACCAGCACTCCGGAGACGTGGTAGACCAACGGGACAAAATAGGAAGGCGCTATCCAAAGTGAGTTTTTGAAGTTATACTTCTTTAGGCGCGTTATGAAAAAATGATGAGAGTGAAATTTTACAAAAGCGTCACACAAAATTCTCACGTCACACGAAATTCTCACGACGCTCGCTGATCGTTTACGGTCGTCGACGAGTTTTTTGTCGGACGAGTTTTTTGTCGGACGAGTTTTTTGCCGGACGAGTTTTTTGTCGGACGAGTTTTTTGTCGGACGAGTTTTTTGTCGGACGAGTTTTTTGCCGGACGAGTTTTTTGTCGGACGAGTTTTTTTTTTTTTTTTACTTGTCATTATGTACGCTGTCAAGAATGTGTATTTTTTATCTATTTGTACCTACTGACATACTATCGTTTTCTCAGGTCCAACAGAAGAATCGCAAAAGTTTCTATGAACAGGGGAGGAGAGACACCCACAAACTGTTGTACAATCAGCTGGCCGAGGGCTTACACATCGATACTAAGGTAACTTTGGTTTACTAACAGTTCATTTATTTTATAACTTTTTAAATTTTATCAGGTTACTTATATAAACATTATTTTTATGTCTAGATGACTCAAAACGACATTTTAAAGGCCGCAGTCAATCGATTTAAAGAAACCGAAGACGTCGCTGATTTACGCAGGATTAATGAAAAACTACAAAATCAGAGTAAGTCTCTCTGCACAACTTAATGTTATACCTCAATTTTAGTACTTAAACTTATTTATGTTCTTAGTGATTTTATAAAAAAATATTATTTTCTTTTCAGTTACTATATTATTGAGCCGCTTGGGTGCTGACGTCGACTTGAGTCAATTGGACACCGACTCTGACGAAAGTTCCGACAAGATTTCCGAACCACCCCAACAACGCGTAAGTAAAAACTGTCAAAATTTTTCTTTAATGAAAATTCAGTTTTTTTTTTAATATATTTTTCAGTTTACTAATATATCAATTTTGTTTTTAGCGCAATGTATACGACAGCGGGATAGGCGAGGCCGAAGCATCGACTTCGTCGTCATCGGCATCCGTCAGCGTTGAGACAACTCCTGAGCGGCAAGAGGAGTTTGAGGCTGCAGAACCCAGTCAACTGGAAGAAATATGCAGCCTAATTCCGAATGGGGTATATGAAGCGATGGAATGCGAGATTCTTATACCCCAACAAGAATCGCCGCTAGGATCTCTGCGTAAGTTATAAAATTCCTTAACAAATTCCTTAACTAGTTATTCAATCATTTTGGCTATATTTATTTGGTTCTTAACATATTACTTATATTCTTTCAGCTGAAGGAGCTGAGGGATCTCTGTCAGATATCTTCGACCTTCAACCCTCTTTTTTCCCAGAGTACTAGCCGGTAGGTATTTTTAACCAAATTTTTGGGAACGAAAGGGTGATTGGGGGACAGGGGGTTGCAATAAAGGAGAAACGGATAAACGAAATGCTACAAAATAAGGGTACTTAAGAAAATTTCAATATTGATATAGGTATAATTAACTTATAGTGTACCTTTTTAATTTAAATAATATTTTTTATTACAGTCGTTATGAGTCAATTAGGCTCCGACTCTGATGATGATCCGACGAGACGAGATATCGGAACTACCACCACAACGCGGAAGCCAATCGATTTAAAGAAACCGAAGACGTCGCTGATTTACGCAGGATTAATGAAAAACTACAAAATCAGAGTAAGTCTCTCTGCACAACTTAATGTTATACCTCAATTTTAGTACTTAAACTTATTTATGTTCTTAGTGATTTTATAACAAAATATTATTTTCTTTTCAGTTACTATATTATTGAGCCGCTTGGGTGCTGACGTCGACTTGAGTCAATTGGACACCGACTCTGACGAAAGTTCCGACAAGATTTCCGAACCACCCCAACAACGCGTAAGTAAAAACTGTCAAAATTTTTCTTTAATGAAAATTCAGTTTTTTTTTTTCAATATATTTTTCAGTTTACTAATATATCAATTTTGTTTTTAGCGCAATGTATACGACAGCGGGATAGGCGGGGCCGAAGCATCGACTTCGTCGTCATCGGCATCCGTCAGCGTTGAGACAACTCCTGAGCGGCAAGAGGAGTTTGAGGCTGCAGAACCCAGTCAACTGGAAGAAATATGCAGCCTCATTCCGAATGGGGTATATGAAGCGATGGAATGCGAGATTCTTATACCCCAACAAGAATCGCCGCTAGGATCTCTGCGTAAGTTATAAAATTCCTTAACAAATTCCTTAACTAGTTATTCAATCATTTTGGCTATATTTATTTGGTTCTTAACATATTACTTATATTCTTTCAGCTGAAGGAGCTGAGGGATCTCTGTCAGATATCTTCGACCTTCAACCCTCTTTTTTCCCAGAGTACTAGCCGGTAGGTATTTTTAACCAAATTTTTGGGAACGAAAGGGTGATTGGGGGACAGGGGGTTGCAATAAAGGAGAAACGGATAAACGAAATGCTACAAAATAAGGGTACTTAAGTAAATTTCAATATTGATATAGGTATAATTAACTTATAGTGTACCTTTTTAATTTAAATAATATTTTTTATTCCAGTCGTTATGAGTCAATTAGGCTCCGACTCTGATGATGATCCGACGAGACGAGATATCGGAACTACCACCACAACGCGGAAGCCAATCGATTTAAAGAAACCGAAGACGTCGCTGATTTACGCAGGATTAATGAAAAACTACAAAATCAGAGTAAGTCTCTCTGCACAACTTAATGTTATACCTCAATTTTAGTACTTAAACTTATTTATGTTCTTAGTGATTTTATAACAAAATATTATTTTCTTTTCAGTTACTATATTATTGAGCCGCTTGGGTGCTGACGTCGACTTGAGTCAATTGGACACCGACTCTGACGAAAGTTCCGACGAGATTCCCGAACCACCCCAACAACGCGTAAGTAAAAACTGTCAAAATTTTTCTTTATTGATAATTCAGTTTTTTTTTTCAATATATTTTTCAGTTTACTAATATATCAATTTTGTTTTTAGCGCAATGTATACGACAGCGGGATAGGCGAGGCCGAAGCATCGACTTCGTCGTCATCGGCATCCGTCAGCGTTGAGACAACTCCTGAGCGTCAAGAGGAGTTTGAGGCTGCAGAACCCAGTCAACTGGAAGAAATATGCAGCCTCATTCCGAATGGGGTATATGAAGCGATGGAATGCGAGATTCTTATACCCCAACAAGAATCGCCGCTAGGATCTCTGCGTAAGTTATAAAATTCTTTAACAAATTCCTTAACTAGTTATTCAATCATTTTGGCTATATTTATTTGGTTCTTAACATATTACTTATATTCTTTCAACTGAAGGAGCTGAGGGATCTCTGTCAGATATCTTCGACCTTCAACCCTCTTTTTTCCCAGAGTACTAGCCGGTAGGTATTTTTAACCAAATTTTTGGGAACGAGAGGGTGATTGGGGAACAGGGGGTTGCAATAAAGGAGAAGCGGATATCCGAAATGCTACAAAATAAGGGTACTTAAGTACATTTCAATATTGATATAGGTATCATTAACTTATAGTGTACCTATTTATTTTAAACTAGCTGCGCCCCGCGGTTTCACCCGCGTAAGTCCCGATCCCGTGGAAATATCAAAATAAAAAATAGCCTTCCCCGATAAATGGACTATCCAACACAAAAGTAATTTTTCAATTGGAACCACCAGTAGTTCCTAAGATTAGCGTGTTGAAACAAACAAACAAACTGTTTAGCTTTATAATATTAGTATAGATTAAAAAGGCCGTGATGCACTTTAAGACCCATGTATATCGATAGAAACAAATAAATAATGCCTTCACACCAGATCTTTAAAGCGTCTCGGAAATGGGATATTGAAAAACGTTCTGTTATAGGTACCCCTCACATGTAGGTACTTAAGCTGACTACTGCTACCTCAGCAACAGTAGCCATCATTAGCTCATCAGTCTCAATCCAGCCGCGACTGCTGAAAGACGGCTTTTTATAATTATCATAATTTCTATTTCCTAGTTTTTTACTAAATCCTAATTATTAATAAAAAAAATTCTATTTAGTCACAACATAATCTTTTTTTTAAAAAGCCATTCAGTGGCTATTCTATAACAGTTTCACATATTTCAACAAATATCCCGTCTCCGAGATGGTTTAGAAGTTTGGTTAGAAAGCATTATTTGTAGCGCACTTTTGAAAAATCTTAAGACATCACGTTTGGTCAAATACCCCATTTCCGAGACGCTTATGAGATTTGGTGTAAAGGCATACTTCATTTCCCGTAATATCCTCTATCGATAGCAGTGAACGGAAATAAAACATGGAAAAAGCCTTTCCATACTAATTCACGTAAAATAACAGCTCCAAAACTCACACAAATACGAAGTATGCACACTCAAAACACACACTACGCTACTAGCTAAGCAATTGGACCTTTGTCTAACAGTTCATTATTTTCACCAATCGTGTTTGACAACGAGGTCGGCCCGGCGGCAATGCGCAGTTCTCCAGCATGATTGGTTCTTGGTATGACCCGATCACGGCGCATTGGTTACTCGTCGTTGCACTGTCAAGTGTGCGTCAGGGAACCAATAATGCCCATCCATGATAATGGACAGCCTGTTAATTGGCGACCCGGTAATGTACGACCTGATAATTCGTGTACAGGTCCCGTATTAACGGTCCGTGCAAATATTTTTTTTTTTTTTTTTTTTTTTTATTTATGAACATAGAATCAACAGCACTTAAATTAAATTATAAACGAAAAACTATTGAGCTAAACTTACTGCCAATTACAGATTCTTCATTTTTAAAATGAATTCAATTATAATTATAATATGCGTCCAACGCGCTATGATGTGCACTAGAAGAATAAGGTGAAAAGCTCGAGAGGGAGATAGAGGAATAATGGGTTAGGACAAGAGGAGAGGGGCAGGGGGTGTGTGAGAGGAACTAATGTGTGTGTATGTGTTGTGTGTGTATGTGAATGTGAGAGTGAAGTGAAGAGGAAAATATTAATTACGATTGTTTACGATTTTTATTTTTATTGTGCTTTCTACACCCATTAGGTTTTTAGAACGTCACTTACCAAGCGTCTGAACTTGTTTCTCCCTTCATAGAAGATATCAATGGAAGAGAACTTATCATTATATGTCTGAAGAGAACGTAGAACAACAGAGTTTCGGCCATAGCTAGTGTTGTTATTATAAGGGACATAAAATAATTTTGATGAAGCATGTCGAGTTCGAGTTTTAGGGGTGTAGAGATGTAAAAACAGACTCGTGAGCTCAGGGCTGTTGATCCGACCATTACAGACGTCATACATAAACATCATCTGTAAGAGAATACGCCTATCCTTAAGTGTCATAAGGTTGTGAGTCCTGCATGATACCTCATAATCCATACGCCCAGTACGAGTGCGGTAATTAAGGACTTTTAAGAATCTAGCTTGCATTTGCTCAATACTTTCACTGTAAGTAACATAGTACGGATTCCATACGTTACTGCAGTACTCCAGGACACTACGTACATAAGCATAAAACAGAGCTTTTATGCAGTCAACGTCAGAGAACGGACGGCTAATACGTAGAACGAAACCTAAATTTTTATAAGCCCTAGAGACTATATCTTCCACATGGTCTGTCATTTGCATTTTGGAGTCAAAGGTGATACCAAGATCCCTAATTGAGCTAGTTACGCTAATGTTTGTATCATTAAGCTTATACTGAAAAGTTACATTATTTCTCTTACGCGTATATGTAATTTGAAAACACTTAGCAACATTTATGTTAATACGATTATTACGATAATAATTGCAAAGAGCAATAAGATCACCCTGCAGCTTGCTTCATCTTCATCTTCATATTGTACGACCCTATACTCGGCGACTACGTATTTCGAAGCCGGCATCGAAAAATGTGGTCGTACAATATCGGGTCGTGTATTATCAGGCTGTGCAATATCTTATCGTACAGATATTGTACAACCCCGTACTTCGAGTACAACATGGCGGTATGACAATGAATGATTATGACCAATCACATGCCAGTGTGCTTCCTTTAGTTGTTCTTGCTTCCAACTTGCTTGTCATAGACTTATCAAACCACAGAGTGTATCAAACTTCTCCATGAACTGTGCTGTCAGTGTGTGGCTATTTTTTTGCGCCATATTGTTTTTGTGATGCAAATGGATTTACATAACTAGTTACATTTATTGAAAGGGAGACAAATTTAAATAATACCTAGCGGCGGAGGCGCCTGGATTCCCCTTCCAGTTTGTTCGTTCCACATACTCGGCAAATTAATTGCCGGAAAATTAAAATAATGTCTTGATTTGTGTTCAAGATAAATCAAACTAGCAAATTTTGGGACCCAATAACAAGCAAAGCCATTGTGAACAAGTCATGTCCCCCTAAACATGCGAGGGGTGGAACCAGACAAGACAGGATCACCGACGAGATTCGTCACAATCCAACAAAGTAAATGTGGAAATTCTGAATTCTGATTTTGATGTGTCCCATAAATTGACTTTTGTTTTTTACGTAATATAAACATATTTTGTTCAAGATAACAATAAATGCACTGAATTATTGTTTATATTCCTGCTCTAATTCTTGTAAAAGTTAGATCATTTAGGAAAAAAATATTAAAAGTTAGAACTTTGAGTGTGCAAATGTATGGAGAGTGATGTGTCCCATTAAGCAGTGTTTGACTTTCTTTAAGAATATTTAAGAAAATATTGAGTTTGCATTTAACTTTTTGGTACTATCTTACACGGATTATAATCATTTATCACTTGAATAAACAATTCTGCGAAAAACAGTGCATCATTTTTAAATAATTAATGTTTTTTAACATTCATAAAAAGGTCCTTTTGCGTTTTCCTATTAAGTTACGTGATTAATCGAAAATATTTAAATAATGTTAGGTAGATTAAGATTTCCTGTGCAATGAAAACATTTGAGAAGAACGTAGCGCAAAGTTATTTTGTTGTAATCTATCAAATTAATTTAAAAACATTGTTTTATTGTGTGGGGCTCGCCGGATTCAAAAAAAAATTCTTCTTAAGTTACGGAAAAACAACAGTAAGTTAATGTCTTTTACGTTTATAGTAATATGAATTGATAATTGTATATTAAGTTTTCGATATCTTATCACAAAACAGTCGATTTTATCAGATTTATTGTAGAAAGATGAAATTAAATTTTCGTTCTCATGTTCGTTACTTCCTCTTAAGTAACTTTTGTAATTGAAAATTGTAAGGCAGAATCCACATTGCATTTTTACCCAACTACGGCAAAATCAAAAGGAGTGTTATTTTTATCTTTATTACTATTGGTATTTAATTCTTCTGTTGAACATACAAGCGTTTGTCAACGAACTCTTCCTAAATAGCTGGACCGATTTTGAACAAATATTTTTTTGTGTGTGTAGATGACTTAGATTAACAATTAGACTCGGTAGGTGGCGCTTCAATCGGGATCTAGGGCTTTCTTATTTTGCATGATTTTTATAGAGGGTAAACCTGATTGTTGGCGTGGCGAGCATGGCGATAGTCCATGTAAGTAGTGTGTGAGATATACAAACACATATTTTTGACGTGCCCTAACCAAAGTAATTTCAAGGTTGCTAATTAACTTTAACTAAAAAAAACTGGTTGCCTGTAAAGTCGGTATACGGGCGAAAGTTTTACGTGACAACAACTGTGCTCGAGTGGAAGGGACGCGTGCCTTTACTTTTTATGTCTGTCTCTCTCGCTCTTAGGCGGGCTAACCATGCCCGCGTGCCTCTCACTCGCTCTCATTGTGAGCGCATAACGTCAGCGGAGCGTAACGCAGTTTCTTGAAGTGTCACCCGGCAAACCAATTTATAAAACGTTGTCACGTCAAAATTAAAATTAATATTCAATCCTAACATTTTAGTTTTGAGGTTCATTCAAACCTCAGCCTTATAAATTCTTATTAAGTAACCAAAGTTCCTACTATATAACTGTCCTAATGGAGATGATTGACTTTTTCTTTTATTATTTAAAATTTAACAATTTATTATAATAATTAAAAATGTCAAAGTATTGATTGTTGATATATTTAGTGATTTAAAAAAGGCTGAGATTCCCCCTGTAAACTTAATAATTTAATATTTTTACCAAGGAGTTGTTCCAAAGGTAACGAAAAGGACAAAATCTAAAGTATTGATCTTTTAATTAATATTTTGTGCTCTTAATCTATATTTTAATTTGTTAATCTAAAAATATATTATAAAGGATTGGAATATTTGACGAGTTTTTATTTTCAGCTAATTTTATTCGGTTACTTATTAGAACATTTTTAGACCATTGCTTACAAAAATTAAACTTTTTTTAAAGAAATATTAACAAATACTGTAATTTTATAAAAAATAATAAACTATGATTATGTCATGTAGGTTATTGTCACCTTTTTAACTAAATTTTTGACGAAAAATTATTCAGATTTTTTTTTTTAATTGCAAATAACCACAGTGTAACAGGCAGACAGACAGATTGTGACTTTCGCATAGATAATATATCAAGTAGGGATAAAACAAATCAAGACGAATTTTTAAGTCAATGTCAAACAAACGCTTAACGTCAATGTCATGTCAAATATTTTGAAAGAGGTAAGAACTTGGCCAATGTGCAAGACTTGGCCAAGAAATATTCAAAACTGGCCACATGCATCCGTTGTACAAAAAAAAATGGAGTATGAAATTGGTCCGATATCTATGGTCTGGAGGAAGTAGTAAACGAGGCTCCAAAACAAGTAACAAAAATAGTCGACCAATGGGAGTCAAATAATTCGACCAATAGCAGCAAAGCCATGTACACGAAATACGTGACCGTACCGATATTGCACAACCAGTTAATTCGAAGCCGCCGGTTTCGTAAAACAGGGTCGCCAATTATCTGGTCGTACAATATTAGTTCGTACAATACTGTCGCTGAATTATCATGGAGTACAGATAAAGGACAGTCACGTATTTCGCGACCAGTAATTCGAAACCATGGATTGTACAGCCAGATATTTGGGAGCCATCATGGCTTCCAATTATCGGGTCGTACAATACGTGGCTGTACAATATATGGACTCTGTGCGTCAGATGCGTGGATGGTATTATGCACTACGTATGATGTGACCAGTCACATTAAAAAAATATTGTTTTTTGCACTAACTTAATATAGGTATATATTAAGCTAGTTTATTGTTTAAAACTATTAATCATTACCTATTATTTAAATAAATGTATTTAAAACTGTAACATGTTTCTGTAATTTAATACATAATACCTACCTATACCAACCTATACTATGTATATAAGTAACTAAATGGAGTAAAATTAAAAAAAAGCTTAAAAAAGTAATTTAATTAAATGCGATATTTTATAATGGCAAAGGATAGGTATTAGGTACTTGGAATAAAACATTTTAATAATGTAGGTATTTAGGTTTTATTTAAAATAATAGAAGAATTATCAGTTTAACATAAATCAAATATTACCTATTTTACAAGCAAATAAAATCAGATGTCAAAGTCAAAGTCAAATTTCTTTATTCATTTCGATGCTTATGTATATACAGTCCCGTAATGAATGGCCAAGCGGGCACCTACGGATAGAGGACACTGGGCCGGATCAGAAAAACGAAAGTTATGTTCTATGAAAGTCTCTCTGTTTCCGAGATATCCGCCATTTTAAAGAAATTTAAAAATTTCACTCCTTTCTCTATGTTTTATGATGCCAAAACTGCAA
Source organism: Idaea aversata (assembly GCA_907269075.1). Classification (NCBI taxonomy): domain Eukaryota; kingdom Metazoa; phylum Arthropoda; class Insecta; order Lepidoptera; family Geometridae; genus Idaea; species Idaea aversata. The sequence goes on from OU026100.1 coordinate 8,821,770, forward strand.
ATGAAGGAATAAAGCCAATCTGTTTTTTGGATTGGAGTGTAATTAACAAAAAATAGTAAACATAACCTAAAATTCTTAAAAACTTTTTATTATTAAAATTTTAACAAGTCTTTTTTTTTATTCGCAACTGTGATAAAAACCGTCGTACGATACACGTGTGAATTGATCATTCCGTCTCGGCTTTTGCCACGCTCGCGTTCCGCTCGCGCGTCATAAACCGCCTCTATGGAATGATCAACTTTCCACACTTGTATCGCAATGTACTATTGTTGTACTTAAAATAATTCAAGAAATTTTAGTTCTGAAATTCCCCGAATTATTTCACTAGCAATATTTGATAAATTTTTTTGGACATCTACATCAATAAATTTATTGTTTCTCTTTCTCAGTTCTTTAGTTAAGTCTTTTAATGAAACATTATTTTTTATTAGCCTTTCATTTCTCCGTCTTAAGCTCTTTATCTTCGACAACCGCTTTTCAGAGAGTATTGTCTTTTTTCTTACTTCCTGATTTAGTTTTTGGGTTTTTGGTGTATTGAAAGCCGAATCAATATCAGAAGATAATATGTTCAAAGGCGTATTGCAGTCAGCTCTTGTCATTGGAGAAGTTAATTGTCGATGATCGCGTGTCAGATTTGAATCTCCCTCAATTAAATGAGCTGCTATACCAAAGTCATGCCCACAGCTTGGACAAGACACCTAAAAAATAAAAATAGGAATTTAAAAAATGCCACGGAAGAATGATTCTGATTCATATTTCAGTCAATTACTTTAATAACTTACCAAACGAGGATTAAGTTTCACAGAAACATTTTCTTTGTCAGAATTTATCTGCATTTTTGTAACGGACTCATAAAAAGTACATCTTTGTGTTGTCCCTCCTTAGGGTTTGATTTTTTGAGTGTCGAACTTGACAATACCATCTGAATATAAAACATGAAACTTTTTATAAATAGGTAAGTAAAATAAATTATTTAAAGCGATATTAAATATGTAGGTAGGTACTTGAAATAATTTTAAATAAAAAAATATTTTCAATATCAAATTATCAAACACGCACTGATTGAAGATTATTTATTCTCACCGTACAATAGCGTTTTTTGAGCTTCTGGTATCCTTTTTTAGACGTATAAAAATCGTCATCTTGGAAATGGACTGAACAAATTCTTGTTGTTTTGCTTGGGGCCCATTGATGTTCCTGCCTTTCCAAGCGAACTGCTCTAGTCCATTCTTCTCTCTGACTCGGATCTTTTGGAAATCTATGAAAGGAATACACATCAGGAATATACAGAATACACAACAAACACATTTTAAACTATAAATATTCAACATGAATTTACTTAGTTCATCGGGCATAACACCATCCCCATAGAAAAAAATTGATCCATGTAATTAATTTATAAAAATAAATTTAGTACTTAACGGGGCTACTTACATGTGATAACTAATTCGAGCATGTTTATTATGCAGATCAGATCTGTTGGTACACCATTTCACCGCGCAAGAAGGCATAATTTACACAATATTATTAATTGTCCAAATACGAACGTTGACATGGACTGCCACAGTCGAACTAAACTGCTTCGCGGCACAATTGACAAGCCCCGCCCACTGCGGCTCAATCTGCGTGGGGTCATTTTTGCGCGCTAGGAATGCTTCCATGTTTTATTTCCGTTCACTGATCGATAGGTATGGTTCTCAAAAATATCGCGCAAAAAAATACTATGTCAAGTTCCCAGTACTAAATGGCAAGACACCTTTTTTTTTCAGTTCAATGTTTGAAGTTTTTAACCTCTTTGGTTTTACGTTCACATCAGCTGCTGTCAGCTTGAGGTGACGATGACGTCTTACCAATCTAATCAAAAGCTGATCAAAAGCACTAAAGAGTATTGATATCAACTTGGAAGTAAATCACGCTCAAAATAACTTTCTACTCCTTTTTAACCCCGTAAGGGGATGAATTTCAATGAAATACGAAACACGTGTTCCATTAATTCTGTTAAAGTATGTTTATGCAAAATTTGAAGTAGATTAGACCAAGGAATCACATTGTCCCATACAAACTTCGACCCCCCATTTTCCCCCCTTAGGGGTCGAATTTCGCAAAATCCCGTCTTAGTGCGCACCTACGTCATAAAAGGAACCCCCATGCAAAATTTGAGACTCCTAGCACTTGTAGTTTCTAAGATATCGTGATGAGTGATGAAAATCACTGACTCACTGAGTCAGTCAGTGAGTCAGTGATTTTCTCTTTTATATATATAGATAATATTTTTTATTCCAGTCGTTATGAATCAATTAGGCTCCGACTCTGATGATGATTCCGACGAGACGAGATATCGGAACTACCACCACAACGCGGAAGCCCTTCCTTAAAAGAAGAAACTTAGTTTAGAACACCCTTAAACTTTTGTACAATCAGCTGACCGAGCGTTGAGATATCGACACTAAGGTAACTTTGTTTTACTAGAAGCTCACTTCTTTTAAAATTTCTTATAATTTGTATTAGCAGGTACTTAATTTACATATTTTTCTGTATAGACGAGTCAAAATGACATATTGATCGCTGCAATCCATCGGTTTAAAGCAGTGATTAAAGAAACTGAAGACGTCGTAAACGAAAAGTTACAAAATCAGGGTAAATCATTCTGCACAACTAAAGCCTGCACCTCGGACGTCGAATCAGGAACTTCCTGATTTCGACGATGGGCTTCCAACGGACCGAGTAGGTACTCCGAAGGCGTGGTTGACCAAGAGGGCAAAATAGGAAGCCGCTTTCCATAGTGAGTTTATTTTTACTTGTCAATATGTGTGATGTCAAGAATGTGTATTTTTTATCTAATAGAGCAAGAGCCCACGACGGCCAGACCTTCGTTATTTTATAAAAGCTGAAAGTTTTTCTATGCATGTCCCCTATACAGGTAAGAACGACCAGGAAGTATAGAGTTTGGGTTGTGGTTACTTCGGCAGATAACAGGTAGTAAAGGTGTATGAAATAGTAGCTTAAATTCGTTAAAGTATAAAGCTCAATTTTTTTATATGTTCTTCGGGATAACTTTAGAAATCTCGCTATCCATTGCCGGACACTTATGACAGTTGCTACCCCCTGCCAGACACCCCTAAACTTTAATAAATTATAATTATACTTTCGTTAAAGTATAAAAGCTGAATTTTATATATGTTACTTGGGGACCTATATAAAAATGTTACCCCAATAGCCGGACAGTTTTAATGGTTTTTACATCTTGCCAGACACATTGAAAGTCCGCTGTAGGTGCGAGCGCGAGTGCTTAGTCGATTGCGATCTTTTAAAATATCCAATAAAAAAATAATTTTATTACGTTCATAGCCATTTATATAAAGTAAAAAATGTTATTTTAATATTATAAAATACAAAAAAATGGTTTTCGAGTTTTGGGGGTGCACGGACGTTTGTGGAAGAGATTATTTCTATACTCATTTAAAATTTGTTCAATAATATAAGTTTAAGTAGGTAGCTGTATCTCTGGAATAAAGATGAATAATTATATTAATTTAGTTTTATTTCTTAGTTAAAATATAGGAATTTAAACATATACTTATTTTTTTCAATGATGACAAGCATATTTTCGACAATCTAAGTAACATAAATGTAGGGTTTCAAGCTACCGCTGATAGGAAGATAATGACGAGTTGCTATTTTGTCACTTTGATATGTAGGCAAATTATAACATAGACGAGCTGCTTCATAGGAGACCTATCTTTTTAGGCGACTTGTATTTATGTTGTAATGATAACAGAGCTGTTGACAAAAAACAATTATGTCAAGTTGCTTCATAGACGACTTACATTAAGACTAGTTGCAAATTAGTCCACATGATTTTAAGACAAGTTGCCACATAAGACGACTTGCGTTTTAGACCGTCTGATACTAATCCTCAACGACGAGGTTGTTGAGCTATTGTCTGTAGGTCCACTGGCAGATTTTTGTTTTTTACGGTTTTTGTCGAATTTTCAGGTTCAGAAGTTAAGTATTTTTCATAAGTCCAGTATAACATTCCCGGTGATAACCATTGTTTTGTAAACTCATCAGGTAAAATAATGTCTTTATATTCGAGGTTATGTTTTTTTCTGATTTTCAAAATAGTTTGACATTTTTTTAACGTTTCCTCCGAAAACAATATTATTTTACCAACACTTTTATTACAAACGAAACAAATTAATGTATCTGCCATGATAACACTTTTTACTAAAATTACACTTTTATTTCACGAAAAAACTGCTCATTTATCAATCGTAAAACGTCACTCTTTAAGGCATATTGCCAGGGTCTGTACACGGGCGGTCTGTGATTCAGCTGTGCTAAGAGTTCCCTAGAGACCCTACGTATTCAATATAATAACATTTTTAGGATGCTGTTGAGACTCCCCCCATATTGTAGTGCGTCCGAAATGTTTGCTCGGACACGAAAGGATGGCTGTAACGCTGTCCTTCGTAAAAAAGTAGCATCATTGGTCAAGAGGTTAAGGGAGAGTAGCAACAGCATCCTTAAAATGGTGGCAGATGATCCGCACGGACGTGTTTAGGCATTTTGATCGAGCGATGGCCGCTGTGGAAAACCACTCGGGCGGTGGTCGCTTGATTAATTTGTCTACACGGTACGTGAAATTTTAATATATTTTTTTTCTAATTTTTAATTATTTTACTGCTGAACTGCTCAATACATCAGTAAACAACACATGATGCGCAGTAAAAGATCGCAGTCGACTAAGCACCCTATCTCACTCACACCCGCTTGAACAGTTGTTACCTCGCGCTCGCACCTACAGCGGACTTTCAATGTGTCTGGCAAGATGTAAAAACCATTAAAACTGTCCGGCTATTGGGGTAACATTTTTATATAGGTCCCCAAGTAACATATATAAAATTCAGCTTTTATACTATAACGAAAGTATAATTATAATTTATTAAAGTTTAGGGGTGTCTGGCAGGGGGTAGCAACTGTCATAAGTGTCCGGCAATGGATAGCGAGATTTCTAAAGTTATCCCGAAGAACATATAAAAAAATTGAGCTTTATACTTTAACGAATTTAAGCTACTATTTCATACACCTTTACTACCTGTTATCTGCCGAAGTAACCATAACCCAAACTCTATACTCCCTGGTCGTTCTTACCTGTATAGGGGACATGCATAGAAAAACTTTCAGCTTTTATAAAATAACTAAGGTCTGGCCGTCGTGGGCTCTTGGGCCATAAGCAATGTACTGATAAGCTATCGTTTTCTCGGGTTCAAAAGAAGAAGCGCAATACTATTTACGAATAGGAGAAAAGAGACACACATAAACTTCGATTCAATAATCTGGGGAGGGTTTACTATCGACACTAAGGTAACTTTGTTTTACTAGCAGCTCATTTCTTCTAAATTATTTTATAATTTATAGCAGCAGGTTACTTATTAAACATAGTTTTATGTCTAGATGACTTAAAACGAAATATTATTGGCCGCAGTCAATCGGTTTAGAGAAACTGAAGACGTCGCTGATTTACGAAGTATAAATGAAAAACTACAAAATCAGGGTAAATCATTCTGCACAACTAAAGCCTGCACGCTAGGACGCTGCTAGGACGTCGAATCAGGAACTTCCTGATTTCGACGACGGGCTTCCAACGGATCGAGTACTCCGAAGGCGTGGTAGACCAAGAGGGCAAAATAGAAAGCCGCTTTCCAAAGTAAGTTTATTTTTACTTGTCAATATGTTGTGTGATGTCAGGATAAATGAATAACTACAAAATCAGGGTACCTACGTCTTTCTGCACAATTAAATAATAGGTAGGTACAGGTACCTCAATTTCAATATTGATTTATTTTAGAGTAGGTACCTACCTAATTACTTAATCATTTAATTTTTTTTTTTTTAGTAACTTTTCAATGAACCTTTTGGCGTGGACATGAGTCCATTTGACTCGGACTCTGGTGAAGATTCCGACGAGATATCGGAACCACCACCACAACGTGTAAGTAAAACTAATCTGTCCAATTTTTCTTACTAATCTGTCCAATTTTTCTTTAAAAAAATCTAAGTAAGTAAGTATATAAAAGTTTTAATGAACTGGATATAGGTCCATTGTTTTGTAGTTTATTAATTTACTCATTTTGTCTTTAGCGCAATGTCTATACACCAACGGAGTGCACCAGGACCTTTGGAGGAGATGGAGTTCGGCGGCCGTTCAGAAAGATTAGTGGACTCCACTTACTCCAGCCACTAAAGAGGTTGGCATCTTGAAGACACTCTTAATAGTTATTTTAACAATAATTATTATTGAGTTCCTTTGCGCCAAGGTTAACTCGGGGCGGTTTTTCTAGATTAAGTTTGTATTCGTATTTTATTTTTTGTGTTCGTTTGTATTGTATTAGTGTATGTAGGTTTTTATTTAATTGTTAATTTTTCTCTTTGTAAGTAGGTTATTTATTTGATTTTTTTTTCTTTTTTTTAATAATAGTAGGTACTTATAGTTAAGTATTTTTAATTTGTCATAATCTATTGTTTGCTGTTCTTAAAAATCTTAATACTCTACTTGACTTTTATTGCTTATCTATAAGCTAGCTTTTAAGATAATGTTTAAGTACTTTATTATATACCTACCTAATCCTAAGCAATTAATTTTAGTTAATACCCAATTTATAGTTTACCACCTAAGTTTTATAATCTAAATAAATTACTAATTTAAACTCATTCAAGCTTTTAATAATCATCTTTAAATATAATATATGTTTATCAATATTCTTCTTTCAAAAGTATTTTTTTACTTTAATTTCAAATTTTCTTAATTTGTCTAATTACTTACTAACTTAGTCTTACTTACTTACTTAATAGTCTCTCCTTGCTAAACACTTAGATATTAGCTAAATTACATTGTCACATAATTAGCTATCAAATAAATCATTACTTACTCCAAATAAACTAGGATAATCACAATTTAATAACCAAAAAACCCAAGTCATTCACTCACTCAGATAACATTAGAATCATTAAATACCATCGATGGGAAAATGCATTATTGCATCCTCCCACCACAACCTGAGGGGGAGGGCGATGGAGGTATATGGGGCTGCGTCCAGCCTGACTATGGTAGGTCGCCGGAGGCTTACCCACTAAAAACCCATCGGTGTTCTGACAACAGTCGAGGTCCGATAAAGCACAGATATGCTTGCGCAGGACTTCTGTGACTCCATCGGCGACTTGTCCGTTGGGACCCAACTTCGAGCCAGTCGTGCCTTGCTCTTCCTTCAGAAAAACCCGCAAAACACACGCCGCCGCCATCTCTGGCCCTTGTTATGTGGCGGTCTCCCCAAAGATCGCCACTCATTGGTCTTTACGGAGGAATGCGATCATTGCGGATCCTCCTGCTCCTGTTACGCCTCCTGCGAATTGGGAGGGATGATTTTGCTTCCCTCTCTCTTTACGCAGTCTCCTTGTGCAACACAATTGATTCGCAGAAGGTTCTGACCGCCATCCACTTTGACTCGTCCTCAGTCATGACGCCAAATGCATTATTGCATCCTCCCACCACAACCTGAGGGGGAGGGCGATGGAGGTATATGGGGCTGCGTCCAGCCTGAGTATGGTAGGCCGCCGGAGGCTTACCCACTAAAAACCCATCGGTGTTCTGACAACAGTCGAGGTCCGATAAAGCACAGATATGCTTGCGCAGGACTTCTGTGACTCCATCGGCGACTTGTCCGTTGGGACCCAACTTCGAGCCAGTCGTGCCTTGCTCTTCCTTCAGAAAAACCCGCAAAACACACGCCGCCGCCATCTCTGGCCCTTGTTATGTGGCGGTCTCCCCAAAGATCGCCACTCATTGGTCTTTACGGAGGAATGCGATCATTGCGGATCCTCCTGCTCCTGTTACGCCTCCTGCGAATTGGGAGGGATGATTTTGCTTCCCTCTCTCTTTACGCAGTCTCCTTGTGCAACACAATTGATTCGCAGAAGGTTCTGACCGCCATCCACTTTGACTCGTCCTCAGTCATGACGCCAACAATAGCAGGCAGAGATAAATCACTGCCCACGTCGTTGGTCATCCCACGCTGGACACTCCTTGACAGTGTGCGCCACCGTATCGCACAGTGATGTGCGATGATGGCAGCGCTCATCCGATTCTCGCCTGGCTATCTTGTGCAGGTACTTTCCTTAACAACCATGTCCGGTAGTACCCGCGTCAGGCGAAACGACAAGGTACCGTGAGACCTATTCAGCCACTCACTTAAGACTGGTCTAATAGCCTCAACCGTGGCCACACCATAACTAGGGTGCCTTAGCACGAGCCGCCACTCCGCCACAGTAACCTGTTCAAGTTCCAGTCGATGCTGCTCCACTTCCTTCAGCGCTGGCCGGTCACCTCTGTTACGCGCCTCCTCACGCCAGCAATAAAGCGGCGCAAGAGCTTTTGCTTCGAGGTGCCATAGTGGAGAGCCGGCCAGCACCAAAGCTGCCTCCCGTGAGATGGTACAATACCCTCTGATCACTCTGATCACTCTTTGTGGTCTGTGTAGCTTTTTGGTGTTATAAGCCGTCAGGTTATCAGCCCAGACTAAAGAGTAGGTAGGGGGATAAAGCATTACGATAAATAAGTTTGCAATCGACGCTACTTTTCGAATCAATAAGCATGAAAAAAAAACAGAGTAAAACAGGCTTTAACAGAGTATTTATACACTTTATTCATCTTCATTATATAGTCTTCAAGAACTTTGATCGATATCCTAGCAGCTCTTTCTTCTTACAAATGTATTTCCCTAATAGCTTCTTGACAAATTTCGTCTAGAGCAAACCAAGGGCTTTCATAAAACCATGGTTTGTTGTACACATTTATGCCACTGTAATTTCCCCCTACTATTTAGTTTTTAGGGTTTAAAAGGGTCATATTTACTTTAAATAATAGTTGTTAGAAAAAGAGAGGCGCATGTGTACAACAAGCCTAGGTTTTATAATGAAAGAAATAAATGTTTGAGAGGCTACATTCGGGAAGGGAACATTTGTGTAGAGAAAGCAATATCCGCGTACCCTTACATTGATAGTTATCTTGTCAGAAGATTATGTATCAAAATGTATTTTAGTACCTACTAAGTATATGTATGTACCTACTGACTGTTTGTAGGCAAATGACCAAAAGCCAGCAAAAGACAGTCCTGGAGCCCTATTTTTGAATCGTTCGCCCCACGTCGAGCGCTCGATTTCTACTGATATTCGTTCGACATTGGAAATTCGCTATTTTTGGATCGCTCGAGTTTAACGAGTAGTCTCCACCACTCGTCGCTGACAGGCGAGTGGCAGAATAAACGTTGAACAATCATTGTCAAACATTCGGAAACGATATTGGAAAATATTTATATCTTTTGGGATTATTTCGAATGTTCATCGGTAATTACCGGTTGTTCAATTTTCTGCATAAAACGAGCAAAAATTGTAATTTTATATTTCGAAGACGAACGATTCAAAAATACAGAAAAATGGTGTCATGAGACTTGGAAGTCAAGTGTGACTTGTAGGCGTATACGACGAAGATATGTCACACGAGCTATTCAAAAATAGAGTCCTTGAGCTTTAAAAATTTCTCTGATCTAAAGATCTTAGAAACTCCTAACTATGAATAAAACCTCATTGGCTTAGTCATACTTATGTTTGTCTGAGGCATGAAGCAGATAATCAGGTCTAAGCTCAGAACAATAACTTTAGTTATTGTTCTGAGGGTCTAAGGGTATCAATAAGGGTATCAATAAAAAAAGGATAAACAAGGCAAAACTACGTTTGACAGCGCCCAGCATCCAGGCTTTGCATACAACAAATATATAGTGTAAGACGTTGCACAAAGCGCCATCTAGCCCCAAACTGAGCAACTATACTTCTAATATAACTACCAGAAGGAATACTTGTATATTTTTTAACCGACTTCGCGTCGCCGATATTTTTTTTGATGTATGTTCAGCGATTATCATTTTTAATGACAAAGCGACTCGCCCTGGCTTCGCATGGCTATATTATGCATGTATTATACATATAAACCTTCCTCTTGAATCAGTATATCAGTACTTAGATCATAGATAGATTTGTATGGCGGGAATTGAAACCAGAACCATTTGCTGCGCAAGCTTACATCGCCACGGAGACCGTCTTTACTTACTTATTTACATAAATTATTATTACATAAAACATGATACCACATAGTAGGTACTAAAAGGTACTAGAATACAAAAATATTGCATAATTTGACGATAAATCTGTTTCGCTGACATATCTTTTTTAAAATGCCTTCGCTCGGACAAGGCGGAATATTTTATTTAACGTTTATAGGTAGAAAAACTTAGGTATGTACTTATATTAAAGTCCGTTACAGGCAAATATTATAATTAAACATAATAAAAGAAAAGCGAAACGACTTCTAGGGATGGTTTTTTTATATTTTGATAAGTACCATCACGGAAAGTTCCACCTTGAAACAGGCCACTGTTTCAAGTTTTACATTAATATTTTCTGGTTATTTCTATGAAAATTTATAAAAAACCCGTTATTCTCGAGAGATAGCATTGCTCAGCAGGCCTATTGCACTTTGCAGTACATTGCTGTTTTCCTAAAATGATGGTGATTACTACGTTACGTCATAGCAGCAATGTACTGCAAAGTGCATATCAAATTGATGTCCACCGAGTTAGCCACTGGATAGAGAATAGGCCTACTGGGCGGACATAAAATAAAGAATGTAAAAAAATTATAGATGAAAGATGTCTATGATCAAGGTTTTTTAATTATTTATGTGCCAGTAAGAGAAAACTATTGTATTTTCGAAGAAAATCCGAACTATTGCTAACAAGCTTAGTAGGTACATTTTATTATTTTAATTATTTTTTAAGAATGCAAATATTTAGGCAGTACAATGGACGTGACTTTATGGATTATAGTCCTGGAAAAAATTAAATAAATTCCAAGCTCATGTCAGGTAGTTCATGTAAGTATTTAGAAATATGTAATTTAAAAAAACTGTTTTCAAAATTCCTAATTGATTTAAAATAAAAATGTGCTAAATGTAAATTGAAAAAAATAAACGGAATTTGTTAGAAAAGGGGGAATCACATGACAGTTACCGCTGCAACTAAAACACTTGGCAATTAGAAAGGCAGGCACAGACTTTGCTGTGGTACTTACAGCTATCTTCTCTTTCGAATTTCCTAAGATGTTTTTGAAAAAGGTTGTCATTATACTATATAAACGTTAAGAATATCTTTTAAAAAATCAGTTCAAGAAGACTAAAACTTACAGTAATTAAAATTGTGTACATTTAATTTTCCTTTACGAATTATTTGCTAATGTTATTGTACTGTAGTGCTTCAATGACCAAATACACTGCATAGCATAGGCCTGATACACTGTTCACACAGTGGGATTTCAGATAATGAAACATCAAAGTAAGTACCAAAATAAGTGCAAATTAAGCACAAACCCTTAGAAATATGTACTTAGCCAGTGTAAAAATATTTCATATAGCCATTTTGTATTTAAACATGGCCTTTTAAGGAGCACCACATATAATCCATCGTCCAAATGTTGATTTTCAGTCGAACTTAAGGATTTATTTACATTAGACCGGGCCGTGTACGTGGTCCAGACGGGACACGGATCCGCCCCGTCCCTTTGGCGGCTGATAACCCGGTGTAATATAAACGTGCAGCACGGACGGGCTCCGCCCCGGACTCGGCCTGGTCTAATAAATAAATAATAAATAAATCATCCTTTAAACTTCGTTCAGTTGACAGCGCATTGAACTTAGGTCTCAAGTTCACTTAGTGGCGTGTTACACCAACACGCCGCGCGTGGCAGATGCTGATATTTGTAGACGACAAATAAATGCCCATATTAATATTATAGTCCAGCAGCCACCGTCTGTTTTTTAGTTAGTAATAACAGGCTTCGTGAGCAGGTATTCGTTTCTACTCACTAAAAAAAACAGAAGGTGACTGCTGGACTCTATAGTCTACCTGGAAAGTGAAAAAGCAAACTCTGGACGATGAATTAATACAATTCATTTGCGATAGACAATCCGAAACAAATTCAACCAGAAAACTATATTCTCAACTTTGTACGTGAATTCCGATGAAACCTTAATACCTAAACTAAAACGTTACTATTAAAACGAACACTTATCTCCTAAATTATGTGAGAAAATTAAATTTACACTCTATCACTTAGAACAACATTCACAACTGTTATAAAATACACTCCGAGTGCAACTAAATTGACTCAGATTTCCTTTGGGCACAAAAGAATCTTGAGACAGTTTTGGTGCTCGTAAGTACCTTTTATTAGGTACTATGTATAATATAAATACGATAGGTGAATCATACTTTATACGTACAATTAGAGAACAAAATCACATAAAAATTCGATTATGTGTCTTTTTTCGTTCAAAGGAAGTGTTTTTAAATATTTTTTTCTGATAACATGCGAAAATATCATTTTTACACGGAAGCCAAAAGGTTGGGTTTATTGCTCTATTCCACTAAAGAAATCTATTTCAGTGTCTGTTTCTGCATTTTGTTCCACTTTAGCTCAACAATGGATTTATTACTACTTTTTGACCAAGTTTAAAAAATGACGAAGTTCTCAATTCGCCCCATATATTTATATTTTTATGTATGTTCACCGAATACTCGAAGACGGCTCAACCATTTAATTTTTTTTTAATTATATTTTTTGTGTAGATATTGGTATAAAACTGTTGGCGATTAATAATAGTTGACCAGAAAATCATTTAAACACCCATATTCCATATAAACAAATACATTTTGAAGATTGCAAATGCATTATATAAAGTATGATACCTACTTATTGTTTATAACCTCTTCCACTTGGTTGGACTATCGGACTTAAGCCATGTATTCACCAGGGAAAAATATAATGAAAAAGCTACATTTTTTGTGCATGTACAGTGCAATCAACTTATTAGAAGTAAAGTTAAATAAGTTGCCAAAATGGTTGCTAAGAAAAAATAACACTAAGAGGTAGAAGCAACATTAGAAAAGTAATGGATATGTTTATTTTTAGCTACTAAAAGTTGATTAGCATCTAAAAGCACATAACCACGTTTTTTAAGCCTAATAGTCAACCTATAGAATATGTAAAAAAGATAATTTGATATTTAAAAAAAAACAGATAATGTTGTTGCACTGTTGATTGTTGCCTGGTGAGTACATGTTTTAAAATCAATTATAAATAGTCAATGGATACACCAATGATTATATTATGAGGTTTAAACATTAACTCCGTTGATCTTTAGTTTCTTGACACGTCGGGTGGTGCCTTCTCCATCAGAGCTGTCTGTGTCGTGGGAACTGCCTTCAGACTTGATTCCGAGGCCGAGTTCGTGGGCGTCCACATAGCTACCGGTCTGGCGCGCTTTCTCTAACGCTCGAACTGGAATAAAAGACACCCACATCATCATTTAAAATGTGATGTCCAGATTTCTCTCCCTTTGTATTCTAGTGAATACAAACTAACCTAGCAGCGTTTCATGTTTACACCCCTGTAAAGTCCCCATAAAGTTTAATTTAAGTCTTACTAGCGGTTGCCCGCAACTTCGTACTAGTATGAGGGTAAATAAATATTAAATATTGCAACATTTCACACATCGCTATCTAGCCCCAAGCTAAGTAAATAGACTTGTGTTATGGGTGCTAGACAACGGATATACTACTTTAATACTTTTCTTTTGTAAATGTATACTTAAAATACATAGAAACAACCAGACCACAGACAAATATCTAAGCATAAATACTTGTCTGAGGCGAGAATCGAACCCGCAACCCTGTGTTTGGCAGTCCGGCATGGCGACCATTGTGCCAACTGGGTCGTCTGTTTATAGTAGTTTATTTTATATACCAAAACCTTCCTCTTGTATCACTCTTTCTATTAAAAAAAACTGCATCAAAATCCGTTGCATAGTTTTAAAGATCTAAGCATACTAGGGGGACAGACAGCGGGAAGCAACTTTGTTCTATACCATATATAGTGATGGTGCTATTAACAAACTGAAGTAAGCCTTATTAAATAGTACTCACTCTGTACTTCTAACTGATTGTTTTGTCGCTTCAAGTCTTCAATGTCTTGCATGTGCGAGTTATTTTTTCTTCTCATGAACTGTATGTATTCTGCTGCTTTCTTTAGTATTTGTGCTCTGCTTGCCTGAAATGAATAGAGACAGTTTGTTTGATAAATAAAACAGATAGTAGGTGTATGGAAGTAGAGGGTAGATATTATAAAAATGTAGGCTGAAAACTGAAAAGAAAAGACATTCTTGGCTAGAAAGGTCCAACTACATAAGGGTAGCTGCCTTCACTGGAAGGCACACTCGCAATGTCACAACCCCACAACAAATTTGCTTAAGGTGTTAATGCAACTGATTGCAAATTAAACAATTTAAAAAAAATATAGAATGTAGGGTAGGCATAAGTTGAATATGATGACGCCATTGAGAGTAAAGCTGTGTTGTGTGTAAATAAATGCTTTTATTTCACAAAACGTAGCATTATAATAGTAAGTAAATCCATGATCTAATAATTAACAAACTTTTGATTGCTACCTTAAATAAAATCCCTATCTGTCTGTTTATCCATACTATTCATCTACCTATCTGTCCGCCCCTCTGTCTGTCCATCTGTCTATCTGTTTGTTCATCCCATCTATGTAGGTAAAAATCACAAGGTACAGATAATACCGTAGTAGTAGTGGTCACCTACTTTATAGAAACTAAACTATTGAATAAATACATTAAGTTTCACTTTTTGAACTTAAGTTCAAACAAGAATACACCGAACACCATGTAAAACTACATTCTAGGAATAAATTAATTTGATTAAGATATCGAAAACTTACCACTTTTTCATTTTGCAGGGCTGGCACCGACTCCCTCAAAGATGTGAAGCTGTCCTTAATGTGGTCTCTCCGTTTTCTTTCCAGAGCATTATGATGTGCCCGTTTCTCAGCCTAAAACACCATCAACGAACTTATTTTTAAACAAACTTGCAGAAAAATATTGCACAAACATTAACATACAAAAGGTTACAAAATTAAAATGCAAAATATTAACACGAACCTGTGAATAATATGTACTTCCTAGGTTAAATCTGGGATGAGCCCTGGAATCCGAGTCGTTCTCCGCCTGCAAATGAAATAAATACCATTCGTGAATATGAGGAGATATTTTTTTTTTACACAAAAACACCACAAGCTGGAAAACACCCACATCACTTTCGATGTCAATGTCACGATCGTCGTCGCTCATCATTTTTCCTACAAATAAATATAAAACGACTTTTCAGGAATATCAGTAAATAATCATGAGTGACTAAGTGAAGCGTTTCCTTCAAAAATTATTTTACAAAAATTCGCACAACACAAAAGAATAAAAACACGCGTGACATGTGTCAAGCAGCCAACGAGCAGCCACCCAAAATGTCATTTGTGCCATGACACTATGACAGTGACAGCAAAATGAATTTGAAGTACGACTTTTACCAGGGTAAAAGAGGTCCACAATTGATTGACCAATTTCAGAACTACATTTTAATACTGGCATACACATAAAAATAACTGAAAAAACCAATAACTGTTTCCGGTTTACGATTCATCGATTGGTAATTTTTTACCGCGGTATTCATTTAATTTTCAACGTAAATTTTCATACGTTCAAAATTTACTAAATTTTAATAAAATAATGGAAAATTCCGAAAGAGATTCAAGCATACTATCAATTGATATTAATAACAATGATTTCGATGCTGATGTTCAGCGTGAAATCGAATCAGATTTAAGCAGGAACAAGAAAGAAGTGGAAGTTATTAACAATTTACGTAGTAAGTGGTACCTACCTACATACTTACTTCACTTAATATTTAAAAGTAGGTACTTACCTAAGTTATGTACCTATTCATAGAGGTAAAAATATTAAATTATTCATTTATTTCAGTAACTGCCGTAGAAATGGAAGTGGAAACCGCAGCTTTATATCACGCCTGCTTGTATAAACAATGTGAAGAATTAGAAGCCATCAGCAGAGATGTAGCTGAAGAAATCACTAAAAACAACTCGCCAGAATCAAAAGTTAAGGAACAGTAAGGTTTACCTAATTAGCTACCGGGTTACTTAGAAATATAATTTTAAACAAACCTCGCGTCTAGAGGTTCAGCTTGTGATTTTGAACTACGCTAAGCTTCACAAAGTTCTTTATGTAACAAAAATAAAAAAAGTTAATTAGACACTGTTCTATTAGCACATTAGTTCTTTACTTAAGTGCTATTAGATTAGTACCTACCTATGTATTTTTTTACGTCCAGCGACAAGTCAACACCGTCAAATACTGTAGAAGTCTTCAGACTTTGAAAATTTTGATGATTCAAACAATAACTTTGAATGTGTGTTTGTGCTGGCAGCATGCTAGCAGATAACTCTAACATGCCTACTTAATAAAATGTTTGTAATTAAAATTTGATTGTACCTACCTACTCAATAAAACTCATATAAGATTTTATGACTTTTTGCTATATGATGAGTCAATCAACATAGAAACTCTAGAGCTGGTAGCACTTAGCTGATGTTATTTTACTTTAACAGTACTTTTACAAAATCAAACGTAAAACTCGAATACGTGCGGACGTTCTTAAAAAGATTATAGGTAGCCACTTCTCGTGATGTCCACTCTATAAATTACGAGATATAGGTACTTACTTACCTACGTTTTTTAAACTAAGTAAACTTCTTTTTTTTACGTGAGGAGTAAGCTTGGTAGTGACATGAGTGTACTGGAGCCCTATTTTTGAATCGTTCGTCCCGCGTCGAGCGCTCGATTTCTACTGATATTCGTTCGACATTGGTAATTCGCTATTTTTGAATCGCTCGATCGTAACGAGTGGTCTCCACCACTCGTCGCCGACAGGCGAGTGGTAGAATAAACGTTAAACAATCATAGTCAAACATTCGGAAACGATCTTTGAAAAATATTTATATCTTTTGGCATTTTTTTGAATGTTCATCGGTAATTACCGGTTTTCAATTTTCTGCGTAAAACGAACAAAAATTGTCATCTTAAACTTCGACGACGAACGATTCAAAAATACTGAAAATTTGTTTCATGCGACTTGGAAGTCGAGCGTGACTTGTAGGCGTATACGACGATATGTCACACGAGCGATTCAAAAATAGAGCCCCTGGACTGAAGAATTTAATAAATGGACAAGTTATAAAAATGACGTGATATAGAAACTGACAAGAAAAAAAACTGACCTGTTGACGAATTTCGCGATACTGACACGCATACTGACGAATAAGGTAAACTGACTAGTTAAAGAAGCTGGCTAATTAGGGAGACTGACGAGTGATAACCCGACACCAGCATCTACTACCATGTTCAAAGGAAATAGTCCGGAGCCAGCTAAGCCACGGGTTTCATTACGATGTTTTCCTTCACCGTAAGAGTTATTTCAATAACATTTGTGCACATAGGTACAATCAACGTTCAAAAGTCCACTGGCACCGTAAAGTTAACAATCCTGTGCAACACTTTTTGAACATTATAACAAAGTAACCTGTGGATCGAACCCACGTCGGTTGGTGTAGCGGGTGGCGGCTTATACCACTCGACCAACTAAAGACATAGTTAACATGTTGAAAATAATCACACTGAGTACCTTTTTATCTTTGTGTCTATTAGAAGGTCGTAAGTCGTATCGTAAGTCCATACTTATCCAAAGTATTATCGTCGCAAATTGATAGTGGACTTATGACACACACTGCACATTGGGTACTTAGGTACAAAAATATATTGAAAATGTGATGAGATGAGGGTTTTTTGATTAGCAGAATAGCTCCTCAAAGTGCAGTAAATTGCTAACTTTCAACTAGTGCACTTGGCTCTTTAATTTACTAGGTAGGGATATAAGGAGCACTTGGAAACACCTTCGCTTAGAAAACTCCTCAAAGTTTGTGCTCGCGAGGTCTCAGAACTACTAGTTGTATAGTACCTACCTACAGCTGTTTTACAATTGATTGGTCACCCGCGATAAGCTTGCCCGGGCACTAGTCAAGTAGATTTTTATTATAATAGGCTACATAGGTTTACGGCATCTAGGCTATATTATTTAACAACCTGAATATTGAAAAACATTGCTAAGGTAACGTTGTATTGTATCAGAAAATCAATACCTAGTGATAGTGGAGAAATTCAATTCAAAAAGACAAAATCAATTTTACGGTGATAAAAAGTCACTTTGCAATCTTTGTAATAGGAAATGCAAACCGGTTTTTCCCGAAAACGGAAAACCCGGTTTTCTGGCATTTTGGAAAGTTTAAAGAAAACCGGGGTCTTTCATGTTCAAACATAGAAATACCAGTATATAGAAGTGCCCTAACCACGAAAAAAACGTGCGTACCTACGAGGCTAAACATGGCTGCTTAGTGTTGTACAATGGTACAACGTTGTAGTTTGTACATGGAGGTAGAAACAAATGGAGAGAACAAGCAGGGTCTTCCCCCTCAGGCTAAGTACATTGGCCACTGGTCATCTACGTTAAATAAAACTAGTTCAAGCGATATCTAACGATATTGTTGGTGATTGTGTCGCAGTTACGAGCTCCTCCAAAATGGTGAAATAGTCCATTGAAAAGTTACATTTGGGGTTGCATTTGTCAGAGGACGCAATTTTATTTTTTAGATATCAAGAGGGGGTTAGTCTTAGCTTAAATCCAAGTTTGAGGGATTGTAGCTCTTGTCCCACGGCCGCCATCTTGGAAAAAGGGATTTAAATGGTTTTTATGGTTTATCTGACAAACTATAGGTCTCACAAAAAATATTACTTTACATTTTTTGTTGCAAATAAGATTATCTACAACTTTTATAAAGTAACTTTTAGTCGTAAACCAAAAATAAAAAAGTTACAAGCGAAAATCCATTACTCAGATTCCTTAGCTCTTTTTACGTTTCCATCTGGCTGAAAGCATGAAACTTGGCATGCAGGTAGCTTTTACATAGATAATAAGATATAGAGGTAGAAACAAGTCATTTGGCGATTGGTTCCCCACCTTTCCCCCCCTTTTGTTTGCCAAATTAGTTTTTTGCATTTTCTATGAAAACGGTTAAAGCTATAACCAAATTGCTAACGGGCAATATGATCTTCATCAAATTCACTACAACATTTACCTCAGAAGTATGTAGATCGGACTTATAGTTTAAAAGCTGTAAAGTGATTTTTACACCCCGTCGACCCTGTTTTGTATGAGCCTTACAGTTATTTTTTATTTTATTATAAAAACAGTTAAAGTTTTAACAAAACTGTTAATGACCGCTATGTTCTTTATTAAATTGTTTACAATAATTGTCCTGAAAATATGTTGATAGGACTTATAATTTTCAAAATATGCTTACTTTTCTTCTTCTGAAAATTAACACAAAAAGGTAAACATCGAAAAAGCGCATGTAATCATTTTTATACGATTTTAGACCCTCCGAGAGTAGTTTATACCTGAGTTTACATCCTTGAAAACCCTGGGATACTCCCATGGTGCTACGAAATCAGTATTCTTAGTAAAAATAAAAACACAAATTTTCATGGATTTTCGCTTATAACTTTATGTTTTTTGTTCTACGACTAAAAGTTATTTGACAAAAGTTGTAGATAATCATATTTGCAACAAAAAAGGTTGAATAATATTTTTCGTGAGACCTATAGTTTGTCAGATAAACTATAAAAACCGTTTAAATCCCCTTTTCCGAGATGGCGGCCGTGGGACAAGAGCTACAATCCCTCAAACTTGGATTTAAGCTTAGACTAACCCCATTTTGATATCTAAAAAATAAAATTGCGTCCTCTGGCAAATGCACGCTAAGCCCAAAAAAATGTAACATTTCAATGGACTAAAATGCGCAGTCAATTCGTTCAAAAGGCGATCAGAAACGTCAAATATGAAAAATCACGGTGTTTCTTAACACAGCAGCTTGAACCCATACGTGTGGGTTTGATGAATTTTTTTTTTTGAGTTTCCATTCTAAGTATGGGGAACCCTAAAATTTATTGTTTTTTTTTTTCTATTTTTGTGTGAAAATCTTAATGCAGTTCACAGAATATATCTACTTACCAAGTTTCAACAGTATAGTTTTTATAGTTTCGGAAAAAAGTGGCTGTGACATACGGCAGACAGACAGACATGACGAATCTAAGAGGGTTCCGTTTTTCGCCATTTGGCTACGGAACCCTAAAAACGTGCCGGTGCATAATTTTTACTTAGTTGTGATAAGAAACACCGTGATTTTTTTTCTGATCGCCTTTTGAACGAATTGTCTGCGCAGTTCACCATTTTGGAGGAGCTCGTAACTGCGACACAATCACCAACAACATCGTTTGATATCGCTTCAACTACTTTTATATAACGTAGATGACCAGTGGCCGAAAATACTTAGCCTGAGGGGGAAGACCCTGCTTATTCCCTCCTCCCTTCATACCTCCATGTTTCAAAAGCAAAGTGACAGTTTAAACCGTAAGGAACAGCGCGGCACAATATGGCGGACAGGCACACGTCTGACGTCACGAAAAATGTAGCTGACATAGCGAAACTGTTGTTTATAGAGTTGGCTTGTTTTTATTGCATACATTAGATAAAGACGCCATCATGTTTATTATAATCGTCTTCTAAACCATAAATCTGTATTTGTTGCACCAGTTCTATATCTTTCCTTATTCTGAGTGTTCAAACAATAAATAAATATTCATTGGAGTTGAGTAAATTTTGTCGAGCAGTTCAGTTACTTTTACAGTAAATTGATGTGTACTTATACCTACTAATGTAGGTTAAGTACAACATGCTGTTTAGAATAAATATTATGTCATACTATTTCTCGTATCACAATGTTAGTTACTATACTCCTCCGAAACGGCTTAACTGATTTTTATGAAATTTTATATGTATACCTATTCAGTAGGTCTGAGAATCGGTTACTATCTATTTTTTATTTTGTTTCCTTTAGTTTTTTTTGTAAATGGAAAAACAAAGTTTGCCGGGACAGCTAGTTACTTAGTAAGTTTGTTACTTCTGCCAGCTTGATCGAGTGCTTCGTCGGTCCGCCCGCGAGGCGACCGCCCGAATCGGGCGGACCGCAGTATTGAAAAAAAAAAATATTATTTTTGTTCCGCGTTCCGCCCGAATTTATTTGATACCTATTTTTCTCTAAAAGTACAGTCGGCAACAAAATAATTTGATGAAATAAAAGTAAAAAATGGTTTGAAAATTGTATACTTAATACAATAATCTGAAGCTAAGTAAGTACACACGTTATTCAACTGTTAATATGAATAGACAGGCAGAGGTAGCCGTGGTATGTTGTTATTGCGACTGAGATGCAAGATAAGTTCGTTGCGGAGATAGATAGGGACGGGGGGTCTTTTTGATATACCTTAGATTTACGAATTTATTGATTTTTTGTTATGTTATTGTTCTTTTTTATTTTTGTAGTGTATTAATTTTTTAACTTCTTTGTTTACCAACGACTCACTGGAGCACAGACAAACTCGAAAGAGTTTTTGTTGCACCTTAATTTTGCACTAGTTTAAGTTTTTTATATTGGAATAAATAAAATAAAAATAAATAAATAGATAAACTTAAATAAATTACTTAACGTATAGAATCTATACGTTAAGTCTATTCGCCGAGGGTTCCGTACATTAGTTTTAACTCTCTTTCTCTACCCTTGCAGTGGTATGGTTGTTACCAATTTAATTTGACCCCTGTTTCGTTTGGGCCCCCTTATAATGTAAGGCTCAAGTTAAATTGGTTTAAGTATGTAAACGTATTAGTATACGTATAAGCATACGTGTATACGTACGGGGGCAGTCTCTAATTTTCAACATTTTATTTTTTTTAATTTTTCTTGTAAGTGTGCTGTAGGTCTTGGGTCGAAAACCTATATGGTAGTTCCCGTTGACCTAGAATCACGAAATTTGGCTAAAAGCAAGGTCTTACAGCACACATAAAGGAAAAATTCTCCAGTTAACCTGAAATTGTCAATTTTGGAGCTAGGTCTTACACCACCATAAAGGGAAAAATCCGAAATATAAAAAGTTGAAAATTAAGGTAAGTTTTTGCAGAAATGAAAATTTGCCCTTATCTTTTTATCATGTTGACTCAGGACTTTGATTTTTATACACCTAATAGAGACTATAAACTTCAGTATCTGGTATGAATTTCAATTTGCTAGGTCCACTCGTTCCGGTGATGACACACGGACAGACAGACAGAAAGTGATCTTATTACCTGAAATAAATGATTTATTTATTTATAAGGGGTTCCCTTTTTTACCTTTTGAGGTACGGAACCCTAAAAATGATGTTTCCTGTACCAATTAATCTACAAAATAGTCACTAAATTTAGTGACTTCCAGATTGATTGGACTTCGAGCCATTATATACAACCACCCATCACTGACTGAGGTTTGTGGCAAATGAGCCAAATCTGCATACCAGATATTGAGGTCTATTTAGTTCCTATTAGGTGTATAAAAATCGAGGTCTTTTTAGTCAATGATTAAAAGATATGGGCAAATTTACATTTTCGCAAAAACTTGTAAGTACCAAAAACCTTAATTTTCACCTTTTTTTATTTTGGAATTTTCCATTTACTTCTGCTGTAAGACCTTGGTTTAAACCAAAATTGACATTTCCAGATTAACCGGAAGTACCCTACAGGCTTTGGGTCGAAAACCTATATTTTATGGTAGTTCCCGTTGACCTAGGATCACGAAGTTTGGCAAAAGCAAACTCGTTCAGCACAAATAAAGGAAAAATTCCAAAAAAATAAAAAAGTTTAAAATTAAATGGTGTACATATATAGATATAGTTGGATCAATTTAACTTGACCCATACATATATAGTTGGATCAATTTAACTTGACCCTTACATTGTATAGGCGCCCAAACAAAATATGGGTCAAGTTAAATTGGTAACTACCATACCACTGCAAGGGTAGAAAAAGAGAGTTGAAAGTAATGTATGGAACGAGTACGAATCGCACTTGACTGGCTTTTTATGTGCTTTTTTTTCTCTCCAAAACATCTTACAAAGTGAAAGAGGCAACCCTATATTTTGGTGTGGGCTTAAGAAGTACTTACTACATTATTATAAGTTTTTGTACTCCATAATCGACATGCAGCGTAAATAACTGTTATAAAGGCTTTACCCATGTCCTTTTTCATTGAGTAAAGATCCAGCGGTTTTTGAATTCAGAACTCCAGTCTGGTAGTTTTTATTAAATGTAATAAACTAATAAACCGATTTTGTTGCTAACTGTACTAAATCTAAGTAAGTTATTAAAATAAGTAGGTAAAAATTACAATCGGGCGGTCTGCCCCATAGATTTATTATTGTGTGCGGTCCGCCCGATCGGGCGGTCGCCTCGCGGGCGGACCGACGAAGCACTCGCTTGATCAAGCCGAAACGGCTTGACAGATTTGTATAAAACTTGAACTAGATGTAATATGCCCAGAAGAAAACTATAAAGTGTTACATGTATTTTTAAAAACAGTTTTATTGAAAACCGGTATTTTTGGTCGGTTTTGCATTCCCTACCTAGGTACATTAAGTATTGAAAATTCAGATAAAATAGAACTCGAGAGTTGAACACAATGTGCGATTTTAAAGCTTGTAACAGTGTCATAATCTTAATTTTGGTTTGTTTTAGTTCTCAAGATGAAATTTTAACTTTTGAATATGGTGAGTCCCACCAAATCTGTCTTCCTTATATGAAAATAAGGAAAACCTCCAAACCTGCTATAGTTAGGTTTATAAATCTTAAATTCAGAAATCACATTTTGCTACGAAAATACCTATAAAAGAACTAAAGTCTGTAAAGACATACATTCTATTTTGTCTATTCATTCATTCATTCTATTGTCTTAGGTCAACATGAACCAGGAGAACAAGTATCTTTTATTTACAACGGTGTCATTCCCGCATTCAAACCACGATATCTTTTAAATGTAACGGTAAGTTAAAAGTAGGCTAAGATGTACCTATTGAGACGCAGAGCCTTAGAAAAGATTTAGGACGTAACTAAAATAATGATGTAGAACTAGTGACAGCATTTTACATTAGAACTATGTAGTTATACCTATACCTAACACAATTTTACATGAGTCCATTTACTTGCTTATTTTAAATTGGAACTAATGATTACTTAAACATACATTCAACATTTAATCCATTTATTTTCCGATTTCTGTAAAATGGAACTAGTGATACCTATCTTACCTAGTTCCATCATGGAATTATTAATATTTGGAAAGTACCTACTTGTGGCAGCGAAGCAATTAATCTTACGTTTTTCTTTATTTTTCTCTAGACAGATAGAGAAGGTTTACAGAAAAACTTTACTTATCTAAGAGTGGAATATTTAAATGCCCTATCAAGTATTGTGGTGTTTTACGATCCTGATAAACGAATACTTACTTTTCATGTGAAATTCCCTTTCGTTGAAACATCGATGGGCATACTGGGGTATGCTCTCCCTAAATAAATCAGTACCTTCTCATTCGGTAGGTACTTACCTATTTATTAATACCATAATAAAAAAATGTTTAATTTTATACAAAACTTTTATTTTCACTATTGCCGACTAACAATAGTTAAGTCGTCAATTGTAAAAAAAATAAAATAGAAATATAAAAAAGAATTTACGATTTTTGACAGTCCGAATATTTTTAAGATTAATCACTTTTGCATAATATTATTTGGTTCACATTATTGTTAATCACGGGAGCGCATGTTGATATCGTCATGACGTTCCCGATCCATATCTCGGTGGTCACCGGAGACGCGTGCTCCGGCAGAAGTGCCGGCTTCATCGTGGTCCCGCTTCCCAGGAGCATGCGGTGCTGAAGGTGCAGACTGCACTAACCTTCCCATCAGGCTAGCACTCTTGTCCTTACGAGGCCTTGTCCATTCGTGAGACAATACTCTGTCCAGTGTAAGTCGAAGTGTAATATCCGGCTCCAGAATATGACGCACGATAGATTTTGCCGCAGATGACACAGAATCTCTGATCCTGGACCTGAACACCCAATTTCGCGACATTTGGTCCTTGAGTAACTTGCGAAGATTTGAGTCATCGAATGGCATCGATGCATTTAACATGATGAATAATATAATACCGAGAGACCAAACATCGGCAAGTTTTGGATTGTAAGGTGTACCACTCACCACTTCCGGCGCAGCATATGCAGCAGATCCACAATACGTCTGGCTGAGCACACGCCTGTTTTCACCATCTGTGCAAAATCTTGCGAATCCGAAATCAGCCAACTTCACATTAAAACGTCTAGAAAGCAGTATATTTTCACATTTTAAATCTCTATGTGCTATATTCTTACTATGGAGATATTGTAAACCACTGGCCATTTGTCTGAACCAGAGCTTGGCTTGGTTTTCGGGGACGACTCCATTTCGTTTTATAAAATCCAGCAAATCTCCGTTATCAGCATATCTCATGAATATAAATACTCTAGGTCCACGTTGTAAAATGCTATGAACTTGGATGATATGCGGATTCTCAATCTTTGTCAAAATGTCAAGCTCACGAGGGAAAAACTTTTCTAAGAAATCCCGAGGTGCTTTTTCTTTATCAAATATTTTACAAGCAAGGTGCATGCGCTTCGGACTGGAGGCATCACAGTATTCCGCCAGGTGAACGGTGGCGTATGATCCTTGTCCTATTTTTTTGCCGATGAGATAGCCTCGTTGTTCCAAGGCATTGACCTCGGAGCTTCGAGGGCTGAGGCGCTCAGCCATTGAGCTCTATCGACTTTATCCTAACCCTTTTAGGATACATTGGACATTTCACTTCTCCCGTATGCACAAGGTCTGAGTGTCCCACCTGTCAAAATATATCTTCTTGAAATATGAAAATATAACTTATCCACAACACTCTCATAAAAGAGAGTCAAAACTTTTAAAAAATTCGTATATAAAGCACGTACACAATTTTGGATAAATATTACGACATCACAAAGAATTTGGATATAAAAAACGCTTTCTCTAGTAAGAAATCTTCCAAAAAGACGTATCAGCTACATTTATGTGACTTTTTCTTTTGTTTCTAAAATTAAAATGTTAATTTTTTAGACAATCACCCAAGGAGTCGTGATATCTTTTGGGTAAAGAAAAAGTACCTATCCATCTAGGCTCGAAGACACATGATTGTCTAGGTTAAGTTTTTTTGCCCATGTCGCTACTGGTAATAGTAGGTATAACTGGTATTGAGACGGGCAATAAACAGTTCCTTATAGATATAAGTAAAGTCCTAATAATTAACGTGTTATTCTCACAGAAGTTTACTCCTGTCATGGCGGCTCCACATACACGCCGTGTATTTATGCCAGAGTTCACGCCGTGAAGCAGAGTACATACCGAGCCGAACAATTCTGTTCCGTGGGAGTCGCCATCGTACACGAGCAGTCCTCAGCTACGTGATTTGTTGCAGCTATTAAATTGATACATAATAATAATTTAAGTACAACTTATTTTACATTTGTCGGAGTAGTTCCGGCTGTTATAGTCCGGTTACCGGACTGTTGCTTGCAACTTTTTTAGTTTGGTTTGGGGGAGAGGACCGAACTGTTGAGTTGAAACTATTTTATTCCAGTAGTTCGGTTGGTAGTCTCGTTACCGTATAGGTAATTCATCGGGTATAGGCATGGGTATAGCGGAGACAAGACAAAACGCACAGATTTTCACAATCCCGCCAATTTTTCTCTACAGGACTAAGGCGCGAAAAAAAATAAATAAAAATTTAAAAAACCGACTTCAAAAAAACCTGAAAAGAAAAACTAACCAAACCTGAAAAAAAAAACCAAAAAGTGAAAAATAATCCATTTCGGGTCACTAAGACAGCAGATAACTTAAACATAAGTACTTACTTGGAAGTCTGACTGGGTTAGATTGAATGTTGAGAGGTATAAAGAAAACATGGTGTCACCCAGTCCGACTTCCAAGTAAGTACTTATGTTTAAGTTATCTGCTGTCTTAGTGACCCGAAATGGATTATTTTTCACTTTTTGGTTTTTTTTTTCAGGTTTGGTTAGTTTTTCTTTTCAGGTTTTTTTGAAGTCGGTTTTTTAAATTTTTATTTATTTTTTATTTAACCATTTTTAGTGCCACTGTCACTGAAAATTCTACTCCATGAGGCGAAAGCGACTGTTTCTTCAAATTGCAACCTGTACCTAATCGTAACCCATTGAAGAGGTTGGTAATAAGGTGTTTTCGGATGCCCCATTCATCCTTTTTGTGTATGGGCCACTTCTATTAGTGGAAATGGAAACCTGAGCAATTTGTTGAATCTCGCTGTGCAGATCTGTTCATCACTCCGAAGATCTTCATCAGATCTTCATTTAGGATAGGGTTTTCTATCAAAATTCATTCAAACCCAGTCCGGCGAGGCAAAAGCGAATATTTTATTCAAATTGTAACCTGTAATCGTAACCGATTGAAGAGTTTTCTGATGAGAAGGTGGTTTCAGATATTCCATTTATCGGTAACTATTAGTTTATGGGCCAATTCTACTGGTGGAAATCGAAAAATGAGCAATTTGCTGCACTCTCGAGGTGCAATTCTGTTCATCACTTCGAAGATCCTCATCAGAACTTCATTTAAGATAGGGTTCTCTATCAACATTAATTCAAACCCAGTCCCGCGACTATATTCGACTAAATTCTTTAAATTGTAACCTGTAATCGTAACCGATTGAAGAGTTTTCTGATGCGAAGGTGGTTTCAGATATTCCATTTATCGGTAACTATTCGTTTATGGGCCAATTCTACTGATGGAAGTCGAAAAATGAGCAATTTGCTGCACTCTCGAGGTGCATTTCTGTTCATCACTTCGAAGATCCTCATCAGAACTTCATTTAAGATAGGGTTCTCTATTAACATTCATTCAAATCCAGTCCGGCGACTAAATTCGACTAAAATCTTCAAATTGTAACCTGTAATCGTAACTGATTGAAGAGTTTTCTGATGAGAAGGTGGTTTCAGATATTCCATTTATCGGTAACTATTCGTTTATGGGCCAAATCTACTGGTGGAAATCGAAAACTGAGCAATTTGCTGCACTCTCGAGGTGCAATTCTGTTCATCACTCCGAAGATTCTCATCAGATCCTCACCAAATTTTTATGGGACCACCCCTGAGGTATTACTTTTCGAACACAAAAAGAATCATCTCAATCGGTTGAGCCGTCTTCGAATGATCGCGTAACATACACACAAAAAAAAAAAAAAAAAAAAAAAAAAAAAACATACAGACGAATTGAGAACCTCCTCCTTTTTTGAAGTCGGTTAAAAAGAATAAACCAATTAAAAAAACCCTTGTCAAAAACTTCACATTGCATTTGACGTACCTTTGTACAATCTTGATAGTTAGATTACTGTCAAAGTCACGTAACATAACATCAGCTGTTGTTTGTAGGCGGAACATCAAATTTTATTATCCTTTTTACAATATTTTATTCTAAAATATCAAGTTATTTCTTCAACCCAAGTGATTTTACTGTTCATCAAAGTTTAGAAAAACTTTCAAGATGATGAACCAATACATGAAAGAGTTAGAACATGTGAGTATCCGATTCAAATTTCCATCGAATTTTTTAAAGTTTCCTCTTGGATATCTCGTAACTAATTTAATATTATTTTAGGACCCATTCGATCCCGATGAGTTCGTAGAGCGGATGGTGAGACGTAGTATGCAGGAATCTCAGTTAGAAAATGATCAGTTCGACCCAGAAATGATTCACGATATATTCACTCAAGCAATACAAGATTTAAAGGTAATTTAAACAAAACAGATGTCCTCTAGCAGCCGTGATCCCTTAAACATGTTATAAAGTAACCTATTTCTCATGGGGTGGCCGATTAGTAGTGTGGCAAAACTGTGTTTTCTTGAGCCCCTCTGTGCTTCAGAAGGCACGTTAAGCCGTTGGTCCTGGTTGGTACCTCTTAGAGGCCTTAAGGCGATCTGAAAACTCTAACAATAGGTGAGCCACACCACTACACGAGAAGAAGAAGAAGATTCTCATGAATTCTACTAAATACTATCAGCCAAATGCTATCTAAATCTGTACTTTTTTTACTAAGATGCCTAATAATCTTAAAAATTATGCATAATCAACACTATAGGTATAATTGCTTTTACCAAAGATCCTAAGACAGTTTGGATGATTAAGGGATGATTCTCATTAGACCGGGATGAGTCCGGAATGGAGCCCATCCGTGCTGCACTTATATATTACATCGGGTTAGCAGCCGCCGAGGGGAAAATGTGGATCTGTGGAATAGACGGGCATCGTTTGGATACGGATGAGACACAGATCATCTTGTACTTGTATAAGGGCTGTTTTCTGCAATTAGACCCTTTTTAATTGGGTCATTTTTGAGAATGGAGTAGGCTTGCCCAGCACCTACTACCCTCTCAGTTTAGTCAACCATCTAAGAACTTGTTAATACTTCCGGAGCCAACTTAGCCGCAGGTTTCATCACGATGTTTTCCTTCACCATAAGAGCAATGTCAATTAGCGCACAAAAAAATTTTCTTAAAAAAAATTCATCAGTGCACTGCCGGCCGGAATTTGAACCAATAACTTTCAGAATGTAAGTCGAGGTATCTACCACTAAGCCAACACTGCTGTCGGCACGACACAAATCATATACGGTGTAATATTAATTGCTTCATACAAAATGGTATGTAATGTTTGAAATCCATGCCCCATCCGGGCCACGTACACGGCACACCAGGCACGGTCCGGTATAATGAGAATCAACCTTAAAACCAACATTTTATTAAAACACAGGTATTACAAGAGCGACAAGAAAGAAAGTGTTCCAGATTACAACAAGCTGTACAGGAGGAAGAAAAATTGTATGGTGCTAAATTGGCAGAGATTATGGATCAACATACTGTAAGTTTAAACACTACATATCAGTCAGTGCCTAACCTATGGTACTTATTTTGTAAGACATATCTTTAATTATATATAAAATTAATGCCACTTTTCGTTGTAATATTTTAACTCAAGAACAGGGTCACCTATCCAAACCGAATGTTTAAGCTTTGTTTGGACTATTTAGGAGATGGTTTATGTGAAACTTGCACAAAATCGATGGCGCGGTTCTTCATTTATCACATTTTTTAATATGGCAAAACAATGCCGGGACAGCTAGCTGGTTAATAAATTTTTGACTTGCTGATAGTCTTTGATAGAATAAAAAAAAAACGACATTTAATACATAGATAGGTACACTAAGTAATAACCTCTGGCGCATCTGGCGAACACCCGTCTGCGACGCAGAAGATTGCGGGTTCGATTCCCGCCATAAACAAGTATTTATGTAAAGTATTCTGTATGTATTTACCAAAAAAAGTATTTAAGTATGCTATCCGTTGTCTAGCTACAGCGATAAGGCTGCCCATTTGTGCAACTTATACGTTCCAGCTATTACTTTGCTTTGTGTATATCGTGTTCTAAGTTCCTTACTGTGTTGTACAAATGAAGTTATCTATCTAGCTACCATAACAGAAGCCTAGTTGCTTAGTTTGGAGCTAGATGGCGCTGTGTGGGTTGTCCTGCAATATCACTACATAGTATAAAACAAAGTCGCTTTTTCTGTCCCTATTTCCCTTTGACTGCTTAAATCTTAAAAACTACGCAACGGATTTTGATGGGGGTTTTTTTAATAGATAGAGTGATTCAAGAGGAAGGTTTATTATGTATAATACATGCATAATATAGCCGTGCGAAGCCGGGGCGGGTCGCTAGGTTATTATATATGTATATTTAATTAGGTACATTATTCTCATATAAATTGGCCACAAATTGGTTTGCAGCAAAATCTTCGGCGTTAATGACAACCAGCGCTTATTGACCTAGTCCAAGGAAGAACTTGACATCCCAGCCAAATTGAAATTTACCTATACTGGTTATTGACGTGATAACGTCTTATAAATTGATGGACACCTGCATTCACAAAAAGTGTGACGTCAAGCGTAATGTTAGGCAAGGCAACGTATTATCGTTGCTATGGTTACCATCAATGTTTTCTTATGACGTTATCTCGAAAAATTATCGTCCGTAAACCGACTTTACAGACAACCATTTTTTTATGCTTTCCAGCAATGTGTGAACGTGTTCAGCTCCTTAGATGAGCGCATGTCTAGATGTGGGGGTAAGGCACTAGATGTCGGCGAGAAGCTTGGGGCAGCCCGAGCTCCACGGGCTCGAGCTGCTGCAGCTCGAGACCTGCTGTCACATCTAGCACACTTCCTCAGCCCTGGACCTGTACTTACCGATATCTTTAGTGATCCTAATAAGGTAATTAATTATTTTAAATATCTATTTCTTTGTTAAATGTCCCATAACACGGGGCTATGGAGCCGAAGCCAACACGTAGAGGCCCTTTACAATAACAAGTATGATTTAGACACTAAACCGGCGGTTATCCCTGTCTGCACTATAAAATGCAACCAAGGACAACCTCCGGTTTGGATAGAACTATTGATAAACTACAGAAAAAAAACTACTTGTGCTACTGTGATGGGATGGTAGTGGACTGGCTACTGGGATACTATAGATACTATTTGTTATTATTAATCAATACTAATATTATAAAATTTTCATCCAATTTGATCAAATTTTTCAGCTGAATGAAGCAGCAGATGTGATACAAAAGTTACACACAATTGCCCAAGAACTCCCACCTGACAAATTCGAAGTAGCCAAGAAGAAAATTGAAGCCAAATATGATGAGATTGAGAAGAATCTTATCGAAGATTTTGTTAAGGCTCAAAACCAAGGCAACATGACCAGGATGAAGGAAATCGCTAATATTATGACCAATTTCAAAGGTTATTCACAGTGTGTTGATGCTTTTATTGAGACCAGTCAAATGGTAAGCTAATAACCACATACAATTAAAAAAACACCTTGAATTATGAAATTTACCACCCAAGTACTTACCCGACTGCAAGGAAAGGGCTATGTTATTCGCACCTATCTTTGTATGTTTGTTATATTCTTTATTCCCTCATATCTTCCAAACCACTCGATGGATTTCTTTAATTAAGGTATCGTTTGCCGTCTATCGGCACCCATTACGTGATAATGTTGGCCCATCGATCAGAATGCATTCGAATCACGAGCCCCGCCCAGTCCCATTTTTAATTAGCGGTCTTGGTACCAACATCGGCAATACCTATTTGAGAGCGGAGAGTGGTGTTTCGTACGCGATCTATCCATTTTACACCAAGGATGCTACGCTCCATGGCTCCCTGGCAGACCTTGAGTCTGGACTTTTGATTTAGCCGTGTCAGACCCTGTAAAATATGGCGTGATGATCTGGATGCATTCGATGAAGACTGCCCAGTATTGCCCAGGACCAACAGGCTTGGAACTAAATGAGGGAGACCTTTGCCCTGCAGTTGGACAATATAGGTTAATAAAAAAAAGGTATCGTTAGATTCGTCTCATTAGTCCAAGTGTTCTTAGATCCTATCTAAGAACACTAACTAGCGAATAATTTTCAAACATACAAAGATAGCCGCGAAAAACAGAACCCTTGCAGTCGGGTAATTAGTTTTTTCCAGCAAAGAAAAGTATCAGTAAGCGTACCTAATTTTCAATTGCAGAATTCTCTACTCGGTAAAGACATATTCTCATCAGTGTTACCGCTCTGCAAAAAGAACTACAATATTATAAGTAATGTGTTCCCGAACCCAGAACAAATTATGAGCAAGTTTGTGCTCAACATCTTCCATTTGAAGCTGCAGAAGTTTATACAAACAAAACTTGCTGATAAAAATGATGTTGAGAAGTATTTGAGGAATTTATATGACATGTACACAAGGTAAGTAATAGCAAAGACAATATATATCAGGCATTCCACTGCCTTGTCATGAACAATTATGAACAGAACTACGTCACACAAAAATTCCCCTTATTTCTAGATGGCGCCACTAGTACTTTAACCGTGTTTTTAACTTTTACTTTACATAATTTTTGAACTTAAGTAGTTTTTAGCTCTTGTAAAAATATTAATTGAAAGTAAAATATTAACTTTAAACGGAGTAAAATCGCTTCTAATTATAATATGGCACAATGGGTGGCCTTATCGCTAAAAGCGATCTCTTTCAGGCAACCTTTTAATGGACAAGAATTAAAGGGGATGGGTGGGTTGTTCGTAACGTGATATGAATATATAAGGATACTAGCTTTTGCCCGCGACTTCGTTCGCGTAGAAGGCGAAAATGGTTGAAATAGGATTTTTTAATAAGTATACTTTTTTTTACGAAACTTGTCTTCATCGATTCTGTTCAGAATGTTTATGCATTTGAAGTAGATTAAACCAATGATTCCGTTGTCCCATACAAACTTTGACGCTTCACTCGCTAGGCGGTAGAATTTCGGAACACACCCTCCAAGTTTCATGTCTCTACGATCACCGGTTTAGGCTGTGCGTTGATCCGTCAGACAAAGCATTTTATATGTATAGATAGAAATATTTAAATGCTTTATGCATTTATTCATTAGGTAATTACTGAATGAAAACTAAGTTACTGCCATTTGTTTAAAGTACTCAACGCGTGTGCGACGATCTGGTAACCGCGAGGCTCATATCCGCCGAAGGTAGTAACACGACAGGTGACCTCAGACGAGAAGCACTTGTCAACGGCGCTATGGCAGGTGCCAACGATGGCTATGCTAACCTTGAAGCGAGAAGACTCAAGGCAGTACTATCTAATGCCCTAAATGGATACTATTCTGAGAAACAACATGTTAAGAAACAGATTCAGGGAGGAGGGTAAGTTAAAACATGCCACATTTATCTAGGTTAACCTCGCGGTTTTATCCGCGTAACTCCCGATCCCGTGGGAATATCGGGATAATAAGTAGCCTATGTTATTCTTAATGAATCAATATTCATACTAAGTTTCATCAAAATCGGTCCGGTAGTTTCGGAGCCTATTTGTTACAAACAAACAAAGAAATCTTTCCTCATTATAATATTAGTATAGAAGTAGGTATATATGGCATCGGTAAAATAAGTAAATAAAATTATAGAAGAAGGGAAAGATTTATTTGTTTTTGTGTTTGTAACGAATAGGCTCAGAAACTACTGGACCGATACTTGGTATGAGGATACATCTAAACTTAATATTATAAAGCTGAAGAGTTTGTTTGTTTGAACGTGCTAATCTCATGAACTACTAGTTCGTTTTGAAAAATATTGTTGTGTTGGATAGTCCATTTATTGAGGAAGTCTATAGGCTACTTTTCATTTTAATATTCCCACGAGATCGGGACTTACGCGGGTGAAACCGCGGAGCACAGCTAGTAATATTATAAAGCTGAAGAGTTTGTTTGTTTGAACGCGCTAAGCTTAGGAACTACTGGTTCGAATTGAAAAATATTGTTGTGTTGGTTAGTCCATTTATCGAGGAAGGCTTATAGGCTACTTTTTATTTAGATATTCCCACGAGATCGGGACTTACGCGGGTGAAACCGCGGAGCACAGCTAGTAATATTATAAAGCTGAAGAGTTTGTTTGTTTGAACGCGCTAAGCTTAGGAACTACTGGTTCGAATTGAAAAATATTGTTGTGTTGGATAGTCCATTTATCGAGGAAGGCTATAGGCTACTTTTCATTTCAATATTCCCACGGGATCGGGACTTACGCGGGTAAAACCGCGGAGCGCAGCTAGTGATTATAATAATATGGAATAATATTATGCCTACGACGAAATATCTATACTCGTACTAATAGTACAATAACAAACAATTATATTGCAGTTTTCAAGAGCTTCGTCGAGATTTACAAGCGGTGATCGGTACTCGCGCCAATATAAACATAGCGCAGATAGAGAACTATGGCGGTGAGACGTTCCTAAGCGAACAAATTGTTCAAAAGATGCTAAATGATGCTAAAATGTCTTTCACTAGATGTAAAACGGTATGCACCAATCCTTTTTGTTTGGATCCGTACCCAAAAGTTAACAAGAGAGTGATCTTATAAGGGTTCCTTTTTTATCTTTTGAGGTACGGAACCCTTTTACTAAGACTCCACTGTCCGTCTGTCTGCCACCAGGCTGTATTTCATGAACTGTTTGAGATTTTGTGTATATCGGGCACGCAATTCCTTTCAGCGTTTTTCGCTATCTCTTATAGTTTAGGATATAGCCCTGAAGGCCCTTATAAAAAATTCAGCCTGTATATTTTAATTACTAAATTATGTTAATCCATATATATATCCATCTCCAACGAGGTTAAGAGGAAAAGGTACCGGCTCTCTCTTCATACAAACGTAGTCGACTCCCTTGTTAATGACACTAGCACAAATATTTTTGTTGCATAAAACCTATAACTGCCATGACTATGTTATGTTTTTTCTTCATATTCTAATTATTATAGAAATTAAGAGTTAAAAAACAAAAAAAAATTGCTCTAGTGCCATTATTCAGGGAGAGGAGTCGACTACGTTTGTATAGAGAAAGCCGGTACCCTTTCCTCTTAAGATGTCAGCTTGTCACATCAACACATGATTTCTAAATGGTTAATATATTTCAGTTGTGTACAACGAACGAACTTCCCGGTACAACGGTGGCATTACTAGACGTTTTGATACAACACTTATTGATTGAACACGTTGATTACGCGCTCGATTTAGGTCTGCAGTCCATACCCATTGCTGAGAGCAAGTCGCCGCCACAGGTACGCAAAAAATCACTTGTTAATTCGGTGTATCGCACTATTTATATTATGAATTTCCATTGATGGAAATACTAGGACAGGTTCTCCCTCTATTTCCATTGCTGGCGGGTGGCGACAAAAATTGGCTATAGGTTTCTTGTGGTCTTTGTGTATTTTTAAACTCGACTCTTTTTGCTCCAATGGAAATAATGGGATATAATTTGGAAAAAAAAAGCTTGTCCCACTTTCTCCATTTTATATTTACATGGAAATAGTGGGAAACAGCCGGTCAATTGCGATTTTAAGTCTTTAAACAGCTAAACTGATAAAGTTAGTGAGATTTATTATTATTATGAACCTGTAGTGTCCCTCTGCACGGCAAAGGCCTCTCTACTCCCCTTCCACTGATCGCGATCTTGTGCGACGGATTGCCAATCTACCAGATTTTTTTCCAAGTCGTCGCGTTAGTGAGAACATAATATTTATTAAAAGATTTATTTTTTTGTCGCATGATAAGACCCTTTGTAACACTTATACTAAAGCGTTGTTTTTATATTTACAGTTCTATCGTTTGGTATCTTGGGTCTCTGAATAGGCAATATCAATGTCCCATGCCTTCTAATGTTAGTCGATGAAATGTTTATTTTCCAGATTCATTTTTTTGATATTGTAAAGCAAGCTAATAAAATCGTGAGGATGTTTGGGGAACACTTTCAGGAATCTATTTTGCCGTGTATCAGGTATTTATTGCATAAAAAATACTTTTATAATGTAAGAAAATTGATAACTCCAGAATAATATGGCGTAAAAAGAATTATCCAAATCGGTTCATCTTTTGTTTCGAACTTAGGCAAAAGGGTAAGGCTTGTACTGTCCACGGAGGCGTAGCTTCATAGACGCTTCAAAATACACCAAACAGCTTGAGCAGCCCAGCTTGGACCCTTTCATTCAACGAAGCGTATTACACGCGTACGTTTTCAAACATACGTTATTTTGGCGTATTACTACATTTAAAGTCGCCGAAGCCGAACAAACTTTGTCCCTGCACTGAAAGAAGGTTATAGGGTTCCTTACCCAAAGGATAAAAACGGCACCCTATTACTAAGACTTCACTGTCCGTCCATCTGTCTGTCACCAGGCTGTATCTCATGAACCGTGATAACTAGAAAGTTGATATTTTCACAGATGATGTATTTCTGTTGCCGCTATAACAACAAATAATAAAACAGAAAAAAGTATTTATTTATTATTTATTTAATATATTCAGTACAAAAGAAACAAACTAAAAAAGAAATACTTACATTATAAAGTTATGACTAAGGTAAATATTTTTTGAGCATGTTTTTAAGAATTTTAGGTTATTATTACTATTTTTTTACAGTTCATCAGCAAAACAAAACGAATGCGTTCAAAAAAAGAATGTAATAATGGAACAGCTTGAAAGCAAGCTGGACGCTGGTCTGGAGCGGGCTATTGCTGCTGTCGTTAGCTGGGTGAGACTGCACTTGCAGACTGAACAGAAGAAAACTGACTTCAAACCGGAGGGAGATATTGATACATTGGCTTCACAGGTACCTTTATTACACACACGTACTTGTACTTGTATACGGGCTGTTTCTCCGCAATTAAACCCTTTTACTCGACTACGGCGAAGTCAATAGGGAGGGTTATGTGTTTGACCTATGTATGTTCATCTGTTCCCACCTAACTTCAAAACTACTTACTATAATTCAACAAATGAGATATCGTTAAAAATAATTAATCGGGTCCTTTTTGCGTGAGGATGGAGTAGGCTTGCCCAGCACCTACTACCCTCTCAGCT
This sequence comes from Idaea aversata, assembly GCA_907269075.1. NCBI lineage: Eukaryota > Metazoa > Arthropoda > Insecta > Lepidoptera > Geometridae > Idaea > Idaea aversata. The sequence continues at coordinate 8,859,383 of OU026100.1, forward strand.
TAGTCGACCATTTCCAGAGGAAAGAACTTGTCAATACTTCTGGTGCCAAGAAGCCGCGGGTTTCATCACGATGTTTTCCTTCACCGTAAGAGCAATGTCAATTAGCGCACATCAATTTTTCTTAAGAAAAATACATTGGTGCACGGCTGCCGGGATTCGAACCCACGACCCTCAGAATGGAAGTCGAGGACCACTAAGCCAACACCGCTCTTTACAAACACGTATATCTGACATTCAATGTGGTAACTAAGAACTTCTGTACCCCGCCGCGGTTTAACCCGCGTTCGTCCTGACACTAAAGTTTATCTATCTTTCACCCCCCATATCCCCTTTAAATAATAAATTCCGTAAACCCTGAACCCAGTCATTTCCAATTTTCAAGTTAAAGTTAAGTGAAAATTCAAAAGTTCTTAACTCATCAGATATTTCATGTTCAAACTCAAAAATTCTATTGGCCTCAACTACTTGTGGATAAAAATCCATGGAGGTCGATCAAACATAAATTATCGCGTCTCACCACTTATAGACTGTGCGCGAAACTTTCGCGCCATGCGTCATTCTGAAAGAAAGAACGAAAAAGCATTTATTGAGTACAAACACACGACAAACACAATGAAGAAATGAAAATGACAATGAAAATTATTTAAATAAAAAACAAAAAAATTACAAAGAAAAAACAACATAAATGAGGAGTCGTGTGCTGACCCAAATGGGTCGACCTCAGCTGAAAACTGCAGCCAAGCATGCATTCTGCATTCTGAATTGAACTTTGTCCCTTCACTGCAAATGTTTTTCTTTTGTAATATAGAATCATGTGAACTAGTATACTATGTATCCTATATTTTTAATGATAGCTGTCCCCATATCACAAGTGTTTATTTAATTCTAGGCATGTCTGACTGTAGTGTCATATCTGAACAGCGTGATGGACAAAATCCACAACGGTTTGGAAGGTGACAATCTTCAAGCTGTCACTCTGGAACTTGCAGTGAGACTACATCGGGTCATTTATGATCATTTGCAGAATTTCCAGTTCAATTCTGCAGGTAAGTTGTTTCTTTACTATCACTACATAGTATAAAACAAAATCGCTTCCCGCTGTCTGTCCCTTATGTATGCGATCTTTAAAACTCCGCGGGTTTAACGGATTTTGATGCTGTTTTTAATAGATAGAGTGATTCAAGAGGAAGGGTTTGGTACATAAAACAAAAATACCACGCGTGCGAAGTCGCGGGCAACAGCTAGTTAATGGATATAACTCAGACCAGACTGCAGTCAAGTTATAAAACTTCATAACTTTTGTTTGTTATATCAATCTGCATATATGTCCTTTCCCACCCATCCCTACGAGAATGCATAAAGCACGCGAACAAATTGAGCCGCAAAGGGGACCGTATGCATGGAACATGCGTTCACTTATCCCAGAGCAACTTAAGTACTGTTTATGAATTCGGGCGTTAGTATATTTTTTTATGTCGACTAGGTGCAATGATAGCGATATGCGACGTGAAAGAGTACCGGTCGGTGGTGTGCGGGCGGGGAGGCGGCGGCGGCGCGGGCGGCGGGACGCGCGCTGCTCCTGCGCCCGCGCACGCGCTGTTCGACGCGCTGCACGCCCTCTGCAATCTGCTGCTCGTCAAGCCGGAGAACTTGAACCAAGTCTGCGAGGGTGAAACCCTGGTAAGTACTTTTTCAAGACAATAAAGCTAATTATGATCGCCAACTTGACTTGCCTTATTGGCAAGTGATACCTCAGAAAAAATAATTAAATATTGCAAGACATTCCTCACAGCGCCATCTAACCCCAAACTAAGATATTAATTTTTTTACGCCGTTGGTTTTTACTTCACGACTTGTCGAACCATAGATTAAAAATGGTTTCGTCTATGGTCAAACTTTAAGCTTGTCGAGACCGGGCAATTAAAAGTCCAAAAATTTACAAAATTCTTCGGCGAGAAATGAAACGGTATACCAACCGATACACATACCATCGAACGAAACCTTATATTGCTATACCGCTTTTTTCTTTTTAAAGTAGTCTGGTGACAAAATGTCTAGCTAATGAATCAAGAATTTTCACCAAAATTTGAAGCAACATATCAAATCTAGATAGCGGTTTGTCATCACGTAGATGTGTAATAACGAATATCAAATGAATCATCATCTTGTAATGCATAATTGCTGATTAAAATGAAACATTGTCATCTATTTTACTCATTTTTATTAGACAAAATTAGGTCATATCTAAAACTAGCTGCGCCCCGCGGTTTACTCGCGTAAGTTCCCGTGGGAATATCGGGATAAAAAGAACCCTATGTGTTAATCCTGGTCCCCAGCTATCTACATACCGAGTTTCATCGCAACCGTTCTAGTAGTTTTTGCATGATAGAGTAACAAACATACATACACAAACACAAACTTTCACATTAATAATATTAGTAGGATTTCGTAAAATGTAACATTTAAATTAGGTACGGTCCTGCATAATTGCAGATCCACCGTAGAGCTGTAAATCGGCTGTTATAAGAATGTTTTCAACATAAGCAAGATTCCAGACACCTGCTTTGGTTGAAGTCTAAAGTCTTCTAACTCATGAATTTATCTAACAATAATTATTAGATTGAAAACATTCCAATAATAGTAATTTTAGAACTCTACCGGGGGCTACAATTATGCAGCCGACTGTACCTAACTATTTGTAATTATGAAGAGGAAAACTTTTACTTTTTTGTTTGTAACGAGTAGACTCCGAAACTACTGGACCTATTTTGATAGAACTTGGTATGAGTAACAAGTTACTTATCCACATATTCCCATGGAACAGAAGGCCAATTCTCGTAAATAACGTTGTTCAAATTACATTTCAATATCATTTCGATTGCATTTCGATCAAAAATAATACCTTCAAAGTAGCTCAAAATACCCTCAAAGTTAGCTTTTTGTAAAAATAAACTGACTTTAAAGGGTATTTTTTGCAATCGAAATGCAATTGAAATGTAATTTAAACAATGTTATTTACGAGAATTGGCCTTCTGGTCTTACGCGGATCGCTGTTATATACAGGATGTTGGTCCACAACAATGGGGCCACGAGAAATAGTTCTCCCTCGTGGTCCCATTAATGGGACAAAATCCTGGGACCACGAGAAAACAGCGTTATTTTTCATTATTTACATGTTTTTCATTAACTTTATTAAGGTGATAAAATGTAACAGGTATAAAGATAAATTAAAATTACCACTTAGCTGTTGCATAGATACCTATTATACCTACATGGCAATAAATGCGCAATAAATATTATCAATTTTTATAAGTATTCATTCCCATAGCTTCGCTTTGTTAAGGGCAAGACATGCGTTGTACGACTTTACAATATTCAACCAGTACCCAGTTGGTACAATGGTCACCATGCCGGACTGCCAACCACAGGGTTGCGGGTTCGATTCCCGCCTCAGACAAGTATTTATGCTTAGATATTGTGTTTGTGGTCTGGTTGTTTCTATGTATTATAAGTATATATTTACAAAAGAAAAGTATACAGCAGAAATTGCGGAAAACTACAAAATTCAGCCATTTCCTTTGATTTGCCATACTATGTTTGTTTCCAGGAATTGGACAATATCGACTGGTATAAAAATATAGGTGATTATTTTTTTGCAAAATCAACAGGTTCGATTCTTGGCTAAGGGAATGACTTTTACAAAAATCTAATGATGCAGTTTTAGTTTTTGTCTAAATCGGGCACGCACCTCCTTTCAGCATTTTTCGCTATCTCTTATAGTTTAGGATATAGCCCTGAAGGCCCACATAAAAAAATCACCCTGTATAAGTAGTATATCCGTTGTTTAGCACCCATAACACAAGTCTAATTACTTAACTTGGGGCTAGATGGCGATGTGTGGAATGTCCTGCAATACTTAATTAAGTATTCCTTCGTATCCTCTTAACACTTATTTTTTTATTTACCAGGCGGAGTTGGATAATTCGATACTTCTCAACTTCATTCAGCTTCGTACCGACTACAAGAGTCACAAGCTGTCTAACTTCCTCAAAGGACTGTCGTAACGCCCTTGCAATATCATACATAACTTATTTATCATTATCACTAAGATAAGTATCCATATCTGTATATTAGTAAGAACAATTATAAAAACATAATAATTATAATCACGTATTAAACCTGTTATTTAACAATTTCGTTTTATATTGACAATTCAGCTAAGAATTGTGATGATACGACAGAACATTGTGTTTCCAACTGATATAATTGTAAACAAAGCTGTGTTTATCTGGGTCGCTTCCATCGCGATCGGTCGACCTTATTCGGATTTCGTAACTGAAAAAAAAACTGGCTCTAATTTCGTCGACGCGCATAATCTACGCTGATTAAAGCTGTTGTGGAAGCAATTTCGGTATCATGGCGAGGCGTGTTATCAGCGGTATCTGTACTCGTCGGCATCACTACGTCCATTCATAAGCGGCGCGGGCGACGTTCCCCCCTTCTCCCCCCCCCCCCCCTTCCGACGCCCGCGCCCGCGCACCGTATTTGAATGAAGCCGTGCGTATGTGTGCGTGTGCGTGGAACCGCGGGCGCACCTACAGCTAGCAAGCGACGAGACTACCGCTGTGTGGTGCAGTGTCGATCGAGCCGGCCGGCAGCACTGTCTCGCCGTTCCCTCGCGTCGCGTTACCTCTACCACCACCCTCGCTTCGTCCTTCCCAGTGATATGCTCGCTTGTTCAGTGTGACATCGCAACGATAACGTTTTTATTGAGTTTCGGAACTATACCGCTAATCTGGATAATATCAAAATCGAAAGGTAAGAGCCTGCGTTAGAACTATGTTTATTTTCATTCAAGCCCCGACGCCTACGCTCCGAGCTGTGTCGCGATTTGTGAGCGACGAATTTACATGTTATGTTATAAGTTCATTCATTGAACGTTAGGACCTATTTATATTATTATCGGCGTACGTGTGATGTGAATGGGTGATTAGGGAGTCTCAACGTGCCGAACGAGGTGAGAGATACAACGTACTGAATTGAGCCGATTCATAATCGGGACAGTATCAGTTTAACGTCGTTGTGTTGAGGTATGGTTTGATTTTGCTCTGGAGAACAGTTGAGCTTTATCTAGGTGTGTCGGAGTCGTTCCATTTCAAGTGGCGTGTTTATCCCGAGCGCTACCTGCTAGCTGCGCCCGCGCCGCGCCGCAGCCGTACCGCTCGACGAACGCTCGGAGTTAATGCCACCATCAGGCATGCACCACACCACTTGCCGTTCCCATCGATAGCTTTGTCTTCAGTCACAGCACACCTGCCTATAAATACCTAAATTAATTCTCAATACATCCACACTTCGGATCAGATAATAAATAATTTTGCAATAAAATTTAATATCTTCGCAATTTTCATTGGCATCTCCGAATATAAAGGACGATAAATCATTTTTACTGCTCTCTTTGGAACTGGGAGATAAATTATCCTAATTACTTTTAATGATACTTGATATTTGTACATATAAAACACCTACGAATATGAACAAAACCTTGGTATAATTTGATGTAATACCTTAAAATATCACGTCTGCGTGGCAGATGTGTACCTAAAATCAAGATAAGAATAATGTCTAGTTCAGAAAACATATTACGTTTTATACCATTATCTACTTATTTGATTACAAAAAACAATGATAAGATAACAGAGATGTTTGACCATAATTTGTATAGAAACCAAGGATATGTAGGTAATCAAAAGTATCTCCTTTGAAGATGTTTGAAATTTCCATTGAAACATGTTATCTAAGTATTATCTAGTTTCGATAACATAACAATAACGTATTATTACTAAACTCATTTCGCGGAACAGCAGTGAATACACAACAGCTATTATTTAGGTACTCCTCTAGACGGGTTGACACCACTTTATCTCCTTTTAAAAGTTCTTACTAATCTGGCCAATGAGATTCTCAGTAAGAATTAAGCCTGTTTCTCAAACAGTAGTGTAACTCATGGCCCGTGGAAACTCATCATGACTCTCATCTACTTTCGGATAGAGAAATGATTTTGTCAATTCTTTGGAAAATAGACCTCCGTATCTGGTATGAATTTCAACTTGCTAGGTTCCTGAGAAAATCGGTGGTGACAGACATACAGACGGACAAGAAAGTGATCTTATAAGGGTTCCTTTTTTACCTTTTAAGGTACGGAACCCTAAAAAAGCGAGTGAAATTTTTAGCGTTTAGAATTTGCTGTCAAAACTGGCTGAATTTTTTATTTTTTGCGACGCAGGATAGTGTAATTGTCGTTTTACACTCGTGACCCTTTCGTGTCAGGACCCCGTGGCATTTTGCCACCTTCATCACCCTATTGATACTCCACTAATCTCAACATATAAAAAAATTTACATTTATGTTTTTTTTTTCATTAGCCTCGTCCTATTTTTCGCCATTTTCTTAGGAGTAGTTTAGAAGTAAACCGTACAGTCCTAAAATAAAAATTCACCTGTAATCTGTATCTAACATATTCCTACCTACTGATTTTATTAAAAATATGAACTACATATTAGTTTTAATCTACCCTTTTAAAACTACCGCATGCATTCTGATTTCTGTGTCATTTCTACAAAACCTTTTATCCTTTTCCCTCTAAATTTCAAGATGACAAGCAACAACTGCTCAGTTTCTTTGCCATTCCTTAACCACACCATTCATTAAATTAAAATTATAGACATATTTAAATTATCATTTAATCCCATTGTTTACATTAATTCAATGTTGTAAGAAGAGCAATAACATTGTTAATTAAATTAAAACATTCCCACCGTAACAATCTAGATACAACTTGATAATGACAGTGTACCGTTACGTTCAGCAAGGTTTGAGATTTGCCAAATATCTGATATGGTACCGGTTTATCTCCTGCTCGAATCTGAGAAAAAATATGCAACGAAAGTATTTATTTAGTTTTTAGTTCCGAGACTAGTGCCAAAACACAAAATGCAATGTGCACCGGGAGGGCGGTACGGCCCACTTGAAGAGGCATGCAATGAGGACAAGCAAAAATTAATATTAGTGTTTTAGCACTATGCTCGGAACTAAAAACTAAATATTAATACTTCCATTACAGATATGGAATTCCAAAAACTAACGCCGGATTCAATCAGCTATCTGAGAAAGAATCGTCAAAAAAATTGTACGGAGACTTATTTTGCTAAATATTTTAACGGGTTGTAGCATTACCATATTACAAACACTTTAATAGTAAGTAGTTCTAAAACGCTATTTGCAACGTGTGTTAACTTAAATTGGACTTCAAGCAGTTTCTAGGAGTGTTATCTTTACATTTTTTTATATAACGTAGTAGGCTGGTTTTCAATTTTATTATGCTGCTGTGTCGTCATAAACTATAGTAACTTTTATGGGTAAAATAAAATATCACTCGTGCCACAGTCTTGACATCACGAGTGCGCTTGAACTGAAATACATTTTATACTTACTTTTAATGGTTAGGTCAGATACTTTTGCTGTAGGTACCTACTAAATGCCATCCCTGGTCTTAGAAATAAGGAAATAGAAGGAAAGGAGGCCTTAGCCCCGCAGTAGGCAATTTTTTTCTCCTTCGTCAGGTTTCTAGCCCCAGCCATCTGTTTTTAAACAATAAGCCGTTTCATTTATTGGTTGAGATTTGTGTGGTTCAAATTCAGAGAAAAACCGAGAGAGCCTGAGAGGCTAATACTAAAAAAAAATCATAAATTATCTAAATAGAGTTGAATTTCTATTCTAGGCTACGTTTTGTAATAATTTCAAATACCTTGAAAAATACCACTATCACTTAATACGTTTGCAGTTTAGACGGTTATTTCGAACAAAGCATTTGTTTAACATTGGATTTTTCATTTATACCTTCACATCTCGTATTACCTAGATACATTTTTGCTACTCAAATATTCAGTTATGGAAAAATCACTTATGCTCGCATTGCGCTATTATCATTTTATCAGACACCTACCTGGTGTTATCTAGCTGGCTGAAGGTCGGCTCACACTCACACCATCTGTCAATTACATTTTTAGGGTGTTTGTATTGCATTACAATGTGAAATGCTTTAAAATCATTATCAGTTACTTGTGACTTCGTCTGCGTAGAAGTCAAAAATTGACTAAGGAATCACGTTGTCCCATACAAACTTTGACCCCCTTTTTCACCCCCTTAGGGGTAGAATTTCGCAATATATTTTCTTATCAGATGCCTACGTCATACAAAGAACACACCCCCTTCAAGTTTCAGGTCTCTACGATCAGCGGTATAGGCTGTGCGTTGATCCGTCATCAGTCAGTCAGTCTGGACAAAGCATATTATATGTATAGATTACTAATACCTCTAGGACCTCTACATTAAGTTACCTACGTACTACCTAAACAGGATTTTTGTAGATTTGTCAATTAGTCTCGTTTTCATAAAATTTGAATTACGAGAATTTGAAATTGAGATGGGCAAAGCATTATGCCTGAAGCGTGAACTCAAATACAAGTCAGACCAGTGCAGTGTTTAGCAAAACAGGAGCTATTAATTCCACCCTTGCAAGGATTTTCTCTCTGCTCTCGTTTAACTGACAAAAAAATCATGAGATCGACATCTGACGGGCAGCTAGTCACAGCTGAGGTTCGGTGCACTGTCGGATAGAGGGGGGGCTGTGATGCGGGGGTGCAAGGGGGGTGCCATCTGCGCGGGCGCAGTTCGTGTGCGTGCGCCTCATTACACTGAGCCTGTGTGCGTTTAGGGTGCACTACACCTTGCACGCAACGGGATCCTGCCCCCGAGCAGGTAGAAACGTCGCTTGCCCGCTGACATGATTTGGGACGGATCTCACTTTCTCGTTGGCGAATATGGGTTTTGAACACGCCATGCGATAAACTACGTTGGATGGATCCATATCGTGGAACGTCTACTTATTTAAAAACAGCCTCCAGGAGCATTTATTTTATTTATCATTTTGTTACTTCGCTGGCATTCGTATTTTGGCTAAGATTTTTAGTGTGATGGAATTTTTGATCAGATTCATCTCATAGGTACATAATTTTACTTATTTCATTGTTTCTAAATCGAACCTGAATCCTCACCTAGATTATAAAAGTTAGTTATTGACTTAAGTTAGTTAACTTTCGAGGAACAGCAATATAGTTAAAAAAGTGTGTTTTTAGGAGGTAGGTACTATCATTATCATTACCGCTGTCTGTCCGTATGGTTAGATCTTTAAAACTACGCAATGGATTTTGATGCGGTTTTTTTAATAGATAGAGTGATTCAAGAGGAAGGTTTATAACATGCATAATATAGCCGCCGTGCGAAGCCGGTGCGGGTCGCTAGTTATTTATAACTTAGTATGATAGACATTTAATATGCTATTACACTCTTACAATACATTGTATTATGTATGTGTGATAGATACTTAATATGATACTATTTGTATGAAAATGTTCACATCGTGAATGCCAATCTACTCATAACGCTCCATACAGAGCTGGCACAGTAACAATTCAGTCCAAGTACTAAATATAGTACAAAATAAAACAACTGCTGTCTCTTGCCCTTCATTCATACAACCCTTATTTCATATTTGAACCCTAATGTGATGTCATTAGTGTCCAATTTTATTTGTATACGAAAAGTAATATAATTGGTTGACGCGGTCGTCTGCGCGGGCGCACCAGAATTTTTAATTATGAATTAATTAGTAGCGATCAACAGTGTAAGCTTGACTAATCCTAAATACTCATTTCGTTGTATTCAAATGTACCGTGACCTGTATTAAAGTGATTATTTTATAAACAAAAAAAAACAAATATGTATGAATATAAAAAGTATAATACCTATTTATTAAAATCCTACGTACTTATACGTAATAATTCTAATATTACGAGATAAAATTGAATGTAGGTAAAGATGCACCTACGAGGAACATAATGTAGCGTAGTTCTCGGCCATATGTTGAGGTCGACGACTTTCTGATAAATATGTAAGTACCTAATGTTACACAGTACCTTTCCAACGTAATCAAATACATCTTGTAAATTATTGGAACATTTATGCGCTAATTGTGGTCAATACAAGCTTAACCTACTAAAAGCATAATAATAAGTGCGAAACTTTATGAATGCATAAGCACTTTACAAGTGGAGTGAGATTAAACTATACAAACTCTAAGCTAATAATAGGCCCTACACAAAGTGCACTTATACCTACTCCACTTTTACTATAGAGCATATAATGTGTAGAAAGGATGCTTGATAAATTGTTTACATTAACATCATTCGTTTCACAATTACATTGGCTGTCGGCAAATACCTAATAATGTTTATTCGGCGGCATTCCGCTCCCGCATTATGTGTTGCGTTACAAGGTGGGTGTCAAATCATGGCTTAGGCCAAGGTTCTTGATTTCTATCAACATGTGTTTAAACGGTACAATTCCACTAAACGTTTGTAGAATCTAGAAAACTAACTAGTTACATAGGTACAGTATTTAAATTACCGGATGGAAACTAGAGAAAAAGCTACAACTCACTTATTTTATTACTATTGCCTTCCGTCAATCAATACTTTTCAACTACAATATTTGCTATTTACTGTTTCCGTGTTAACGGTTCTCTTACTTTTGTACTGAGACCTAAGTTTAAAATTGGACGAAGAACGTGACTAGTTTTGAATCTCAAAGCCTGTAATGCGTTCACACATTAGTCATAGAGTTATGAATGGTTAGGGGGGTAAAGAGGGGACTCGTGCTAAATATAGTTAGCTCGCAACAGGTGGTATGTGGCTTGCCTACCCTTCTAACGCCTACGCTTCTGCGAGATTGCTATTATACACAAGCGGGATACGTAAGGAAAGTGAAATTTTCACGGTTGCTTTCCCGTGGCTATAGCTCGTAGATTACATTTGCATAATGGGTAAGTATGTGAGTAGGTAATGTCTGATTAGAATTCTGTAGGGAAGCTAAAGTGTGATGTTTATCACGGACAAAGGTGATGATTAGTTGATAAGTTTCTAATTAAGACGTTGTTAGCATTTAATAGGAGAACGGGACTCAACTATTGTGTTAATTACATACACGCGACTTTTACCTATATTTTAATTCATTTTCAATCAGCCACGATACATAGCCGATCTCAGTTTATTGTTTTACAAACACCCCGAAAAGCACATAATCGGACATCCGTCGTTGTGTCGATTGATCTGCGATTATCTGTGTCTCCCGTTCCACTACGGAAACGGAAAGGGATGTTACTCCTTTATTTTTAAAACTAGAGATACTTTTTAAACGATCCTAATGATACACTCAAAGTGTTTGTTATTTTAGGTGAAAGGAACTTGATTCATTTTGTTAATGCGTCGTCAATTTATTAAAGCCGGTGAAAGAAGAATGGTCTCCTAAACATTGGTGATTTACTTAAAGTTAAGACTAGTTAAATGAAATTCAAAAGTTATCCTAGCTTGTGGTTATATCTAGCCTTGTTTGCACTACTTTGGTAGCGATCGACGTGTATCATCCATTTAAAGAAGTCGATCTTGTTTTAACGGCTACATTTAATGAATCAAAGACCATGTTGGTGTGTTAGTGCAAAGCTTATTGAAGTTACGGCTTCTTGGAAGAGTTGTGAGCGTCTGGCATCGACACAGTTAGCTGCACATGCTCCGCTCGAATGTGGCGGAATTACTGCGCTCTTGCACTAAACACGTACAAAGACGCTCTACATTAGCTTCATACGAATTTATAGCTCAGATTAGTTTATGCAGTAATTTAGGTGTGTCGGATTCGATTTATCTTCTGCCGCTTGTCATAGAAGTTAATCTCGGAGACATGAGAGAAAATTAAAAAATGTATAATGTTACATTATTAATCGACAAAACGATTAAACTCAAAGGGTGATATTTTAAGCTAATTGGATAGACACGCTGTTATAATATATTCCCGGTGAAATGCTATCCTAATCATCAATCATAATTTGCCGGTCGCGTTTCTTGGCGGATGTCCCCAGAACGACCATGAAGATAGTCTATATTTAGAATCAATGCAGCCCTTCGGTAATGCACTCGGAGACAATAACTCACGCGATGTTTGGACTTCGCCTGAAGCGACTCGTGTTCAACTCTTTGATCAACATGTCAAATTGTTGTAATTTACATAGGTAAAGTAATAATCGCTGCATTTGTTCTGCACACGTAGTTCGAACCCAAATTAGAAATAAACGTTTTTCTGGAAACTGCCACAGAGTTTTATGTAGCGTGGTTAATTCCCGTTATTTGACGTCGAGCTTCTTAAATGAAATTCAAGTGAATGTGCTAAAATCTTGAAATTCTCATAAAGTATTTTTTGTTATCGTTACTTCATCGGGAATAAAAATAAACTAAGTATTGAACATTAACAAATTTTTACTTTAATTTCAAAGAAACTTACTATTATTTGGCTTTCTTTGCTACCCCCTCAACAGGTTGTGGCGGGACATATCCCAACTGTTCTTCAGCATCATGAGGCCAGAATGTAGGTCTATTCACCGAATCGATGGCTTCTGCAGGGAACATATCGGCATACATTTCCATCGTCATCTGTTCGAAAGGTGGTAAAGCTCTAATCCTTTCCAGTTCTTTTGTTGCCCTGTAAAAAGTTTTATTTTTAAATAGTACTGAGTTAAGATGAGGACAATAGTTTTGAATTTAATTTATCGTTTGTGACTTACGCAGCAATAACTGTGTTTTGTTCGTCACAATATTTTTTTATTGCTGGTTGCAGAGATTTCCATTGCTCATCAACTTTAGAAGACAATGTGTCTTGTGGGTATGGAACCTTGAATGAGTCGTAGGCAGATTTTAATTTGGCGACCAAACCTTCAACGGGCACTGATTTTTGGTATTCATCCCAGTTTATTTTGGGAGGCTCAGGAGGATTTGATAGTACTCTGAAAATAATAAAACGAATTTTTATTTAATTTAGTTCTTATAGGTACCTAAGTACCTAAATTCAGTGACATAACTAAGTACGTATGAATTTACAGAAAATCGTATGCTTAAAAAAAATCAGATTTTAATATGGCACTCCGCGGTTTTACCCACATAAGTCCCGATCCCGGTAGAATATCAAAATGAAAAGTAGCCTATAGCCGATAGTCCATTTATCGGGCCTTCCTCGATAAATGGACTATCCAACACAAAAATAGTTTTACAATTCGAACCAGTAATACCCGAGATTAGCGCGTTCAAACATGGTTCAAACAAACAAACAAACTCTTCAGCTTCATATTAAGTAGGTATTCGTATAGATTCATCTCCTTCCGGATGCTTTTGACAATAAATTATATGACAACCAGAAGTAGCGGAAAAAAAAGCTAATGCAATAAGATTTTGTTAAAAAAAGCAACAAAAACCGATGGGTAAATTTAGGTTGGTAGATAATAAAGAAATGTTATTTCATTAGTCGAAACATGGTTAAATGTAAGAAATAGTAACATCATTGTTTTCATATTTGTAGTTCATAGACTTACTTACCTGCGTAAATATCCATCAGATTTTCCTTTGAAAGCGAAGAAATTTATTTTCTGTTCAGGCGGCACTCGTTTCTCCAGCTCTTTCCAATTTATTGTAGGTGTTGTAAATCTTTTCGCCATAATTACCTACTGGACTATTGGTTAAACACTTTATTTAATTTATTATCAACTGTTTTCATTTGACTTTTAGATATTCATTTTGTCATTGACATAAACGCATTGTTTGGTCTCTGTACGCGCCAAATATGTGTGGAAAAGTATGGCTACCTTTTTAACACCTCAAAAAGATTTTATTCAAAGATATTTAGTTGCATAATATACCTAACTCATGCCTAACTCATATAATGTGTTTCAGTAGGTTGCGCAGACGCATGCAAAATTCCATGATGCTATTTGTGCTTATTGCAGTGGCCGATCAAGTTTCTTAGGTCGGGATTGACGGGTTAGATAGAACCTCCACTATATATTGTGGCTACTACTTACTTCTATTTTAAGTCTGTTATAATATTAACTAGGTACCTAACTTCTATGTAATAAAATACAGACTATCTATAATATCTATCTAATATTATAAAGCTGAAGATTTTGTTTGTTTGAACGCGCTTATCTCAAGAACTACAGGTTCGAATTTAAAAAATATTTTTGTGTTGGATAGTCCATTTATCGAGGAAGGATATAGGATACTTTTTATTTTGATATTCCCACGAGATCGGGAATTATGCGGGTGAAACCGCGGAGCGCCGCTAGTATTTTTATACAGGTTGACTCTAAAATACGTTGACAAACAGTTTTAGGAATAATTTTATTGTTTATATTGATACAGGGCTGTGAGTTCTAAATAATAAAAATATAGTATTTTTTTATCTTGAATATTTATTAGTTTTCAAAATAACCGCCTTTTGCTTGGATACACAGGGTTAAACGTTTTCTGAAATTTTCAACGATTTTCCGCACCTAAATAAATTACCGCAAATAAATTTGGATAAGGAAGATGATGATATTAATCTTATTCCGATCCGAATACCAACTAAATCGATTGAGACGAAACTCAGTATATAGAGAGTTGGAGCCCGGATTGAAGTAGATTTTAACCCGATATTCCCACGAGTATGGGACTAGATGCAACAAAGTACCTACCTACTTAAGTTCTTTTAAAATCACCCAGAGATGTCAAAGTCGTCGTTACATTTCATGTAAATTAATTTAATTTATTGCTCGCGATATGTTCTCAGTATTACTGTTATCATTATCAAAATGATAAGATAACATGCTATGAGCTTCATTGTTATTTTCGACTATGTTACCAGAAATTCGAACACATCCAACTTTTCCATTCTACAAAGAATTTTTAAAATTAAACTCATGTGATTGAAATTAAAATGAGATAAAACTTAAACAATTATATTGGTATTACTTCTTATCTACGTATGTATTCTTACTTATTTGTTTATGTTTTGCGTTAATATATTTTTAAGGAATATCCTTTCAATGTGTCATTAATGCTCATTTCGAACTAATTTCAATCTCGACCTTATAGCTGAATAGGGTTACATGCGTGACTTCTAAGATCAGAACCTACTTATATTGATAAGGTAGGTAAATTCATGAGGAAAACATGGTTAATAATTGATTGTTGTTGTTATGATTTTTGGGAATATGCGTTAGTAACTATAGGTATATGCTAAGCATTGGGCACCGAGTATAAACTACTTTTCCTTCTGAGTCTATTCAGAATTAAACTGATTTTAATTTCATATCTCCAAGCTTTATTAAAGCTTTACCTCTGTAACGAGGCGTTAATTCAACCATCATTTGATCAAATTCTTCTATAATTGACTCTCACCCTAGTCCTTACGACAAACGAGCGACAAATTGTCACCGCACCGTTTCAATTACAAGACAATAATATCGCACAACGTCGCGCGTCGGAACGACCGATTCATATCCGCCGGATATTACGTATAACGACACTACCGATCCGACTTCAGAAGCGCCGAATCTGATGACATCTTTACTGCATCCACTACCAACATTCATAGAAATAAAGGACTGTAATTCGTAATACGAAAGGAATAAGAGCTCTAGTATCAGGCGCACGTGGCATCGAAAATCGCTTCCGGCGGATCAACTCTTTACAGGAGAAAAGTGTTAACTAATTCGGACCGCTTTGAAGAGGTATTGGGGAGAGTGTTAAGGGATTTGTAGTTAATGATAAGCACCTAATTGTGACAGGACTTTGAAGATTTCAAATACAAAACGTGTTGTAGCATTGGTTCCTCGAAATCGGCACTGCTAATGAATTTTAAATTATTTACATTCACGAATTAAATATTGTTCAGATGTATCAGTGTTAAACTCGAAGTTATAATATCTATGTAAAAATATCGCATAAATTAGGTACTTAAACATCGATCCCATGGAAGCCATCCAAAATCAAAATAAATGACAAGTTTTGTAGGCAAGAAACCGCTTCACAATAAAAAACAAAAGGTATTAAGAATTGAGGAACAGGTTCAAAGCCTTATTCAAGCTTGCAGGAGAGTTTTTATCCAATATCTTTTATCTTTGTTAGTGGTGAGGTGTGTGAGAAGGATGACGATATTGTAGTTTCTTAGAGCAATCTTGGCTAGATGCAGAGTTGTGGTTACCGAAGCCTTA
The DNA here is from genome assembly GCA_907269075.1 of Idaea aversata. Classification (NCBI taxonomy): domain Eukaryota; kingdom Metazoa; phylum Arthropoda; class Insecta; order Lepidoptera; family Geometridae; genus Idaea; species Idaea aversata. The sequence goes on from OU026100.1 coordinate 8,875,575, forward strand.
ATAATGTACCAGAAACTTTGAATATCAACGTTTTCAATCAGTCAAGGGAGATATTCACATTACAGTTTTATATTGTTCTTGAAATCGTGAGAATGTTTCATTTTGTTTTCACTCTTTGTAATTCCATTCATCACCAAGTAGGTAGGTACCTACATCTACCGCTAAATAAGATATAACATCTACTAGGATACCTGCTTACTTTTACTTAATGGGTACTTAGAGGGTAGTACCTATTTATAGGTATCTACGGAAATTCATCTACCTAGAATACATGTAGCCGCTGCGGGCGAATGATTTGGGTTTTAGCAATAAAATTACTAATTATTAAATTGTGTTTATTTGCAGTCCCAGCGCGATGAAGCTGGAGTGGACAGAGAGCGAGTCAGACTACGGTCTTGAAGAAGCCGCTTTTTACGAGGGCCCGACCGCCATAGCGCCTCCGCCACGGAAACATGTCTCCTTCAGTCTCAGGCTTGATTTGGTAAGTTTAGTGAAAGTTATATAAAATAACATTATTTCTTACACATTATACTAGTACCTAGTCTACAGCCCATTGTTTGCCGATCAATTCAGTTTCATTGAAGGTAATACTCACACTGAAAATATCCGCTGATAAATCCTACGAAAGCTAGCACGTCTTGTAGCCTACGAAAGCTCTTACGGTAAAAGAAAACCTCCTAACAAAACCTACAACCAGCTTGCTTAGAAAAAACAAGGGAAATTGAGAAAGAAAGTACAGCTAGCCATTGATCAATGAATATGAATCTCTAAAAAGTCACCCAGGATATCCTATTAAAGGAAAATCTCCGAAGACAACGGGTATTTCAAGTATAACTTGTCTTACTTACCTTAGTAGGGCTAAAGTTTTTATGTTCCTATCATAAAACTATGTACTTTAAACTATAATTTCTACTATCTAAGTTAACCGTTGCTGTTGGCGTAGGCGAGCGTCGATCTATTTCAAAGTGTTTCTATATTTCATTCATGATAAGAACAATATGTTCAGATACTAATATTCGTGGAACTACGCAATTTGTTTAAAACTTTGTCAGAATTTTAGGTAAATTGTTATGTTGTTACTATTTGTTATTAATCATATCAAAAAGATGGAAGTAAGTATTCATATTTTTGTACTAACTGCATTAAGTGACTGACTTTTGCTCGCGACTTCGTCCGCGTAGAAGTCGAAAATGGTTCGAATAGGTAAAAGAATGTTTACGCAAAATTAGAAGTAGATTTGATCAATGCTGTTGATGACAAAGTTTGCCCCCATTTTTCACCCCTAAAGGATAGAATTTCGGAAAACCATTCCTATCGGGTGGCTACACAGATAGAAATTATATCTTTATTTAAAACGTAAATATATCTTGAAGCGTATTTTTTAAAGCAATTATTATATATCTTATCCAAAAATACTTTACTTGGTTCAAATTACAAATCCGCATTGTTTAAAAAAATTTAATTTCTTTTTAGGAATTTCAAAAACAATTAGTACAAAAAATACAGTTTTAAACTGAAAATGACTTTCTTTAATCTACTGCCTATAATTCTTAACATTAAAGTGAACATTCTTAACAATACGTATTTTAATCAAATAATTTTAATTTTGAACGACACATTACCGCATATTTAATTTAATAAATACCTGTCGTCTTTGATAAAGAACGTTGAGTTTCTCTGACCAAAACATTATTTTTAATTTAAAATTCTTGAGTCTTCATTCAAATTTTTTGATTCTAGAATCTAAATGCAACCTTGTCTTTTGCGTCAAGAATTGTTCATTCTTGTTCTAAAACTGATTTTGTGATTATATTTTCAACTAGCTGTTGCCCGCGACTTCGTTCGCGATGTGGTTTTGGTTTATATAGAATGCCTAGCATTTTCCCGCATAGATACTATTTAACGTTCGGTGTAAGTTATAATAACAAAATAGATACAATGTTTTTAAGCTATATTTTTTTATTGATTTGGCAAAGGCACTTATGTAGGTAAGTAATATTTATATTTATTTATTTCACTCAAATAGAACATAATACACAACAATATAATAAGCTAAAATTAAGTCCAATTCATATTCGCACAAAACTTTCAACATCTTAGTCTTCCTCATCATCTCATCTTTGGTTTTTTGTAAATTAAAGTAAAAAAGAATTATTAACTACCGTTGTCCCTCTATCCATATTTTTGTATTCATAATATAAGGGGTTATAGTATTTATAAACACCAACATCATGCAAATAATAATCTATTTTGGTGCAAATAAAATTTTGTTTTTTATTTTCAAATATTATTAATGATTAAATATGAAAGGCCATTGGACAGAACAGATACTTATACATAAAATAACGTCCTTACCTATTGATAGCGGGCATTACGTTGAACAAAAAATGCTTTCACACCAAACATCTAAAACGTCTCGGAAACGGGGTATTTGAAGGAACGTGATGTCCTATGATTTTACAAAAGTGCACGATGCCCTTAGAGACCTATACCTATGGATAGAAGACATCGAAGAAAACAAATAATGCCTTCACACCAAACTTCTAAAGCGTATTGGATACAGGGTTTTTGAAGAAACGTGATGTTTCATGATTTTCCAAAAGTGCGCGGTGACCAATAATAATTGTGTAAAATTACGGTATGCCTAGGGTTATTTTATTATGCTAGAACGTTTATGCCAAACTACAAAAGGACATTTTGTTTATGCCAAAAGTGTGGTTCCCATCTAAAACCTCTAAGCCAACCTCCAACTACTAAAGCGTCTGGGAAATTGAATATTTAAAGAAAAATGATGTCCTATGATTTTTCAAAAGTGTGCGGTTCTTTTTGAGACCCATACCCACCTAAATGAACAAAAAATGCCCTCATACAATACCTATAAAGCGTAAGGGCATTATTTATCCATCGGGTCTAAAATCACAGCGCAAAAAACATAACACTGCCACGCTCCCATACTGAATGTCCGGACCCTTTTTGCAATTTTCTGAATTCTAGACCAAATTGCCCAGATTTTCTTTATTAGGTAGCTAGGGCTAAGTAATTTTGGGGAAAACAAAATAAAAAAGTAGATGTGACATACGGCAGACAGACAGACATGACGAATCTATAAGGGTTCCGTTTTTTGCCATTTGGCTACGGAACCCTAAAAATTGATTTTTACAAACATACCTTATCTATTATTCACTTCAAAAACTTCAAAAAAGGAGGAGGTTCTCAATTATTATTCGTCGCGTATATTTTTTTATGTATTTTCGCCGATTGCTTACTCGAAAACGCTTGAACCGATTTGGAAAATTCTTTTTAGGGTTTCGTACCTCAAAAGGTAACAAAGGAATCCTTATAATATCACTTTCTTGTCTGTCTGTCTGTCTGTCCGTGTGTCACCACCGATTATCTCAGGAACGGTTGGACTTAGCAAGTTGAATTGAAATTACTGAAGTCTATGGTCCCTATTAGGTGTATAAAAATCAAGGTGTATATAAACTAATGTACGGAACCCTCGGCGCGCGAGTACGACTCGCACTTGGCCGGTTTTTTTTATTTTGTTTTTATTTTCTAAGGTGTCCGCGACTTGAACTCATAATTCAAACTATTTAAATAAATTAGTTGAGCGCGATATAAGTGCAACATCGAGAAGGAGATCCGTAATTTTATGTAGTAGTACCTCTTTGTACTAACCTCATTTTTAGTTTCACGTAGGTAGTAGAAACTATTTGGTTTTATGACAACTGTCATCTTGAGCGGAGGCATGTACCTGTACGCCTAGTATGACTTGTTGAAGCACTCGAAAATAAGGAACCCTTATAAGGTCACTCTCTTGTCCGTCTGTCTGTCGGTGTGTCACTACCGATATTCTCAGAGACGGATGGATCTAGTAAGTTGAATTTTAGGAAGTTTCATAGTAAATACGCAATATAGTATGTTTGATCGAATACGTAAAAAAGTAGTGCTAAGCGTACTGTTCCTTTTTGACGTTTGATTACGTTTTACACGGAAAAATATTTCGATTTCACATTTTTTAAATGTTTTTTTATCAAATATTAAAATTATTGTATTAAAGTTAAATTGAAAAATACCCTAAATGTTAATCTGGTATTATCTGAACATATTGGTGTGGACCTCGTTGAAATCTGTTCTCTAGTTTATGAGATTACCTGGTTCAAACAAACAGACAAACAGACAAACAGACAAACAGACAAACAGACAAACAAAAATTCTAAAAACTACCCTATCGTGTTCAGCTAACGATTCTAAGACGACCTGTGTATTTTTTTTCTGGATATTTTACAATTACAGATTTTTTTATGTCTACAGATTTATTATATGTATAGATTAAATATGACCCTGAAATATATTTTGTATCAAGATTCAATGACTCTTGAATAGAAATTTAAGTTTATAAAATAAATCTTGAAATATTTCAGTGTTACCAGTATAATAGCTCCCCCTGAACTTATGGTAAATTTAATAATTAATAATATTACCGTATTAACAATTTATAAAAAATTTTTTTTCGTAATTATTAACAATTTTGACGCTAGAAACGCCGTCCAGTGTTGCTAAAGCCGCGTGACGCCCAGCCTTAACAAACTTATAAGTGACATTTGTAATAAATATGTCGCATAAACAGTTCTAAATATATTTTTGAAAATAAGAAAAGAAAAGAAAAGGACGGGTATAATCCTTTTAACACCGTTTTGGTTAGACGTATTTACCGAATAAATAAAAAATCATGCGAGGAACGCAGCCAAACGTGCGATCAGTGTACCTATTATGTCTATTCTGCCAGATTCTGCCTTTTTAAGAAGATTAAACGACATTACCCTACCAAATTAAGAATACACGGGTCGCAGGTTTAGTTGCGTTCCTGGAGTATTCTTTTACAAAGTCGGTTGATATGTCAAACTAAAACGGTACTAAAATGATTGTTCCCGTCCTTTTCTTATTGAAATTGAATAAAGAGAGGTACTAGACCAAAAAATAGTTAAGTTCATTGCATATAATATATCGAATAAGCACCAATAGTCAACTCACAATAGTTTAAAGTCGGTTTTACACTACATCGTGGACAGCACTACATCATATCTTTGATCATTTCAATTTTTATATAATGTAATATCATTGAATCATATAAATAAACTAGTACGGTGGGTGGTGCGCTCGCTGCTGAAGCTGACCGCCAAACTTTGCGTAAAATTCTTTCTAAGATCTTTTGGTTGAGTGGGATTTTAATATTTTTCTTAGGGAAAAAATTATTCACAAGGCGGCAACACTGATCACCACCGCTTGATTTGTGTAATGTGTCGCACGCGATAAATGGTTTATCTATGCGCACGCGTTTTAAGGTTTTATACAAGTGGTTTTCCTATTTTCTTTAATGTTACAACGTCCTTGATCTAAGGATTATATTATTCTCATTGTTACTTGAGTGGATAAGAACTCCAATCCAATGGACAAGTGGACATTACTCGAGTCTTGGTGTGTTCCCAGAGAAGTTATTTAAAAATTTCGCGGTAAGTCCACTAAACGACATGTATATTTGCTTATTTTATCTAGATATTTGTTAAACCCAGTTAATTTTTTGTATATAAATAAGGTTGGAGAGATCTATCCAAAAAAGGTACGTTGTAGGTAGATAGGTACCTACGTTGCCGGTTGGAGTGCACCCCAACCGCAGCCGTCATAATATACATTCCCCAACTTAGATGTGACCTTCTGTAAGTGCTTACTTCTGTATGGATCCCATAGATCAAGCCAAGCCGACGCTGTCTTTTGCCATTGTTATAAGGTTCATGCTGATGCGTTAGTTTATTTCGATAAATCTGTGGCCTACGATGTAAACTAATTTGAATTTTGACAAAAGTATAATATTATCTTTGTTCTTTCAGATTAATTTGGATTTCGAAAAATTATATACACAACAGTCATTAAACTTTTACAAAAATTGGCAACGCTTTTTTGGGAAGCTGTTAAAGCTAAAGGAACCCGAAATATCAAATGAAAATGCACTACAAATATTAAATGCTGTCACAGACAATGGTAAGATAATAATATTTAAACAGTGGATGAACATCTGCTGGTATAATTTGACTTTGTTTGTGTTTTAAGACTAGCAGTTATGCTATACTTTTATATTTTTCAGACAAAAAAAATACCACTTCAAGTGACCCTGTTCGGATATTTGGCCCCACCCAAAAAAAGATTATCAAGAAAAATAAAATTTTCATCTTCGGAGGCTATTCAAGGATTAATTGTTCAAACACATGTAAGTAATACTTTTGCCAATTTAGTAAACAAAACGACTATTGTATAGATGATAATATATTCTATAAAATAGTATAAAATAGACGATCTATACAATAGTAGTGTTGTTAGACGACCTCTGTGGCGCGCGTCCGGCGAACACCTGGCGACACAGAAGGTTGCGGGTTCGATTCCCGCCGTCAACAAATGTTTGTGATGGTCTGGGTGGTTTGTCTATGTATAATATTTATTTACAAAAAAAAGGTATATAAGTATTACATCCGTTGTCTACCATAACACAAGCCTAGTAGCTTACCTTGGGGCCAGATGGCGATGTGTAAATTGTCCAGCAATATTTATTTATTTATTGTAGCTCCAAAAGCACTTGTGACACGAGCAACCAAGTTTTCTTAGCTATGTTTAAAAAAAAAACAGCCAGCTGTTCTGAAATTAATAGCTTTCTAGTAAAATAGTGGAAAGGATTCTGCTTCCATTGCACCTTTCCATATGTTGTTGGTTTGCAGTACATCCTGTAGAATTATCTGTTTTTTCGAAAGTGGATACAATTATTAATTTAAGTTATATTTCTTTAAAAAACAATTTCATATTTTTAGTAAGTTGTATTTTTTTGCAATTATTCATAGATTTTTTTTTTCAGGATGCAGGAGATGTTGACAATGTAATCCAGAAACAAAATCAGCTGTTTTTTTTTAAATAAATGACATTACTACTTGGAAATATCAATAAAAGTTAAAAAATACGTAAAATCATAAGGTTAATGACCTCACCGTGTCAGTAACAGCTGATTTTCGAATCAACATAACCTCAAAGTTTTCGATTTTTTTTTCGAATTTCCAAAAATCGTAGAACAAAAGTAGCTGGTCTCAATGATATGAACCACCCTGCAAGACAGCGTGCGCATTTTTCAAATAACCTTGTATATAATGTTATAGATGACGTAAAGTACGAATTTCAAAGCGCAGCAAAAGCGTTTTTATGGTGTCATTTACTTTGTTAAAAGTTACTGTCAGTAAAAACTGTTTTTTTTTTGTTTTTATAGTGTCGTTTTCTTTGTATTATTATTTAAGCAACTGTCAGTAGTGACTGATAAATTTGTTTTTATGTTGTCATTTTCATTGCTATAGTAGATAAGTAAGTACTTAACTGAAAATGTTTGTTTTCAAAATTTCATTTTCTTTGTAATGATTATTTTTATGTCTCTTTGTTAAGTAAGTAACTAAGTAAGTCAGTAGTAACTGATAGTATTTATGGTGTAATGTTTTCGTCTTTAGGCTAAGAAAAAAATGGTGTCAAACATCTAACGTGAGCATATTTAAAATAAAGAACTAATTGAATCTACTTTTTGACTTTTTACTAAGAAATATGAAATTAACCTTTAATCATTTGTTACTTGATAAGTGAAAGATTCTGCGTTTGCTTATTTATTCTATGTACTTTTAGTAATATAATATTGTTATAGGTTACTGTACTGTGTGAATCAAATGCTAGTTAAGAAAAGTGTTGCTATTTTCAGATAGACCAATAGTATGTTTGATATCTTTTTATTTATGGTTAAATTTCAGCAGCGTTGGTGTTATTTTCAGAAATAAATTCATGCAAATATAAATCATTTTATGAATATTTCCTAAACCACGGCAATATGAAACAATACAAAATAATGATATACCTTGTTGGTACTAAAATAATGGTTTGTTTCATTTTGACGTGGTTACGGAATATTTATGAAAGAATTTATGTTTGCTATGAATTTATTTAAGTGGCGCCACTGCTGGTGACGTTTAACCCCAAATTAAAAAAATATTTCAATCAAAGCATTGTAATTTTCAATTGAAATAACAGAATCTTTTATATCAAGTAACTATTACTCTTAATACAAAGAATTTAAAGAGCTTGGCTTAAATAATAAAAAATTCCAAAAAAGTAATATCCAAATGTTAGAATGAACTAGCCACATATTTAAGTCAAGAAATGACATTAATGCTGTCAAGTACTGTATATTTGGTCGCAAAATCATCGAGATCTTAGAATAAACACTTAAACATTAAATCAAGAAAGATCATTTCCTAATCAAGAAATAAGAAGTTTTGTTGCAAGAATGTGACCTCTCTCTATCTAAAGTTTTTCAAGCTAAGAATGAAAATAAGTAAGATCAAGAGTCAATAAATTTTATCTTGAAAACGGTACAAATTAAATGCAAATATTATTATTTTTAAACCAAAACGGTTGCGCTCTTGGATTCAATAATTATTTTTTTAAAAAGAGAGTTAACACGCTTTTGTCTCAAATACTATATTGGTTCATTTAAACAATATACTTTGAAACATTTTATATCTTACTCCGAGTATTTTCTATTTTCCTTATATAGGAAACAGGAAATATCTTGACTCAAGTAAATTTATTTGACTGGAGAACTTTTTTCTTTCTGTGTACGTCATACAAAGAACACACCCTTTAAATTCCAGGTCTCTACGATCAGCGGTTTAGGCTGTGCGTTGATCCGTCAGTCAAGACAAAGCATTTTATATGTATAGATGAGATCCTTTTCAAGTTTTATTATGAAACTTAAGCAGGTCGAGACGGATAAAGTCTCGAAATAAAAACTCTTGCAAACGTACCTACTTGGCATTCTAGTCATACATATTATCATTTATAGGTAAATACAAAATTATAACTTTCGACCGTTCATCTTTACTAGAAAACACGCGTAACTACTTACTCAAGAGAGTAATTATTAGTTTACCTACGTAGTAGTTGTGCTACTAGTTTCATTTCAATGTAGCTGAAGCTTCGTTAATAACTGCGTTGAATGGAACAGGTTGAACTAGTTAACAAGTTGGCTAGATAGGTTAGTACAAATATGTTTGAGATCTATTGGAAACTAGAAAATTACTAGAGGCTAGGGTTACAGTGAGTTCAGTGGTTTTATAATACAATCTACTCTGATCCGACTGACATACTTTAAAAAATAAAAACAGCGTAAGTATCCTTTATCAAATTGTACCTTATAGGACGTTTGATATCAAGGAAAAACAAATCAGTGGTGACACATGGATAGACGTACAAACAGTGATCTTATAATGGTTCCTTTCTTTCGAGGTATGGAAAACTATAATTATCAAAATTTGGCTATTTCTTCTAATCAATCGAGCCCTCTTACCATGGAGATAAAACAAACGAGCTATCGCATTTAATATATTAGTTTTTAAAAGATGAAACAGTTTTTTTCTCACCACTTTATATTTCCACATTGTCACACTACATAGCTTTTACACAGGTAAGGTTCAAGTGAAATGTGGTCAGCAGAGCCACCCCCCCGGATGTGCGCCTGCGCTGCCAACCGAACCGTGATGTCTTTGACAAAGTTTTGTTCTTATTTGACACGCAATCTTAGCTTGTTATATGTATTCTTTATTTATATAGATATATCAATTTACAACAATATAATCACAAACAAAATAAAATAATAAATAAATAATGACAATAATAAACCAAAACATGAAAAAATATGTATTTATATCTCTCTAGGAGGAGCTAATTAATAGTAGATTGTATCATAAGGGGTTAAAATAATATTTTTACGTCGAGGAGGGTGCTATTTAAAAATCCAGAGCAGAGTGAAGGATTCGCAAAAATTTAGGTACGTTGTTGCATATCCTTCACAAAGGAAAAACAAATGTTATACAATGACATTATTTGACGTTATACCTTTTTGGTCGCCTCTGCGCTTCCTCTGCGCCATACATTAGAAAATTCGGGTTCCAAATTAAAACTCAAACTCAGTTCGCACTTATCAAATCAAATGATTAAATGATTCAAATGATCAAATGATCAAATGATCAAATGATCAAATCAAATGAAATCAAATCAAATCAATCAAAAAATCAAATGAAAAAAAAAAAAAAACAAACAAAAATCAAATCAAATGAACCAAATCAAATCATGAACAAAACAAACATGAACATGAAATGAACATGATGATGATGAATGAACATGTATCAAATGATTTATCTATCTATCTATCTATCAAGGAACAAAACATCGGTTTTCTAATAGATGGGATGAAAAAATCACTCTTTATTTTAAACTTTTTATTTCTGTACGGTTGTCCGTGACACTGATGCTAAGCTACACTAATTAGTTAGACATTAGTCCACTGCTACGAAGAAGTACACGTAGTAGCTCAGTTTTTACGAATGGGTTACGCTTTTAATGGGATATCTCATTATATTTCCAGTGATTTAAAAATAAAAACAAAGTTTAAAGTTATATTTGGTTAGGTATTACTGTTTTATTTATTTGATGAAGGGCGCATGCTTCATCAAATAAGCTATCGTTAAATCATTGAAAAATGGTCGTTAATAACTCCTGACTGCATTTGAAAAATGATTTAATAGTTATGTATGACGTTAACAGCTAATTTATAACTGTTACGATTCATTTGTTGAAACCAACTAACAAATAAGAAAGCCACTTTACAGAGATAAAGTTTTCTTGAAACAATACATACTCCTTTCTCGATGAACGCTAGAAATTATTTGTTTGTATTTTTTTTTTTTGAAATAATAATCAGTATTTTTAATTTTATAATATTACTTTTAAATTAAGAATGCTGCTTAACATTTTAAAATTTATTACTAAAGACCAAGAAATTATTTTTTAGCATCTGTTGGATTAGGATATGATTATAAATCTATAGGATTAAGATGATTACATCTTTATGATAAGGATAATAAATGCTATAAACGGTATGTTCTTATTAATTCCATCATAGAACTGTCCTATGTTACTAGGGAAAATATCAATTATCTACTTACTATTTAAGTAATTATTTGGATAAAATATTATATACCTACTTATAAAACATAATGTAACAAAAGAAAGCCAATTACAGGATCTCAAGGATAGAAGTCTAATCAGGAAAATACCTAATAAGTAATATGTTTGAACAAATTATCGGATTTATCCGTGCGTGTCTCATTAGGGCAGTCTCATGAAATCCGGTGTTATTCTCATTAAAGATTATATATTTTGTGCTATAAATAATACTCCATTAGCTGTCCCTACAAAAATCTAACAACAATATAAAGGCATTCGCTAATAGGATTCGCGAAAACGTTCTAAAAATATGTACTACACAGAAAAAAAGGTTCTGTGTTTATTATTATTCTATAGAGAATAATTTCTGGTTTTTAGTTAATGTTCTTGAAAATAATAAGCAGAATTCTTAATTTAAGAATGTTGCTTTTAAAATGATTAATAATAATTATTATTTTAAGATTTTTTTACTGAAACTAAGAATTCATTCTCTAGCGTCAATAGAGAGACGTGATTTCTTGCTTCCAAGAAAGTTTTTTTTCTGTGTTTATTCAAAAAGTTTGTAATCTTGATAACGTCGTCGTCCAGCTCATTTGTTTGGTAAATAAAACGCTTTTGTGGAGCTAGGGCCAACAGGCCAACGTGGTTAGAGATTACAGTTATTAGGTAATTTTCTTTATTGAAGGTCCTTCGATTTTTCAGAGATTTTTTTCGAGTTATCGTCTTTTGTTTTAGTTCCGATCGTCTTTTGTTTTAGTTCTGATCGTCTTTTATTTCTGTTTCGAAGAAAGTTGGACCATCTCCCTTCATTCCTTCGACAAGGTGTCGTGGTCCACCACTCAAATTTTCGAGATTAAAAAAAGATAATTTTTGAATAAGAGAAAATTGTTGAAATTTTTTTTGGTTGGTAGATTTTAATGAATGTAAGGATCCTTTTATACTCCCAGTCCTTTCGGCCCTTTCGGCCAGAATCCCATGGCATTATACCATCTTCGCTACCCTTAGTAACGTCACTGGTTGCCAACGCATCGCTTCCTTTCATTCAAGCTCAAAAAAACCGTAACATATTTATTGTAGTTATACGTTATTGAAACAGGAGATAAATCAAGCGGAGTTAAAAAGACGCGACACGTGAAATATTGTGACAAGTTCGAGGTATACTCCACATTGCTGTCTAGCGACAAATCGACAATTAACTACGGTCGTTTGTTATCCATGTGCATGCAAGGGATTTACAAAAGCTACTTTTTCTTTTGTTCATAAGTCTACTGACCTATGGTGCCTAAATTTAGAAAAAAAATTGTTTGTTGGTTTTTAAACTTATGGTCCCGTACAAATACTTATTACTTACTTATTATTACAAAGTTTTACAGTCGCCTCGTTATAGGAAAGGTTCTATTAAATGTGTTTTGAATTTAATTTTTAAATGTATATTAATTTTCAGATTATTTCCCAAAACTATGCTACTTGTAGGTACTAATTAGTGACATATTAGGTTGAAATAAGGATTTTTCTAAACTTTGTAATAAAGTAAAGTTAACCCGTTACTTGTCGATGATATGCCTGAGGCACGACACGCGTGCCCCAAGTGTGCCCAAGTGGTGGAACAAGCAATCACGTCACTTCAAACTTTATTGTCATACATTTCCCCTCTTCACGGTCTGTGAATAAGTCCTCACACTATCCCCTTTCCAGGAAATAAAATTACTAAAGTAGTCAATTTAAAACGTCTTTTACCGTCCCTCATGTGGACTAAAGTATTCCGTAAAAAAATCCTAAAATCCTTTTTTGTTCCTGTAAGTATAATTATTGAATAGCCATTATGCAAAATTTCAAATTACCGTCCCCGCAACCTGGACAGTGGTCTGGTCAAGCACACTGTATAGGTACTCATACATACTCATGAAAACCCAAACCTAAATTACTTTCTTAAAGAACTTCCGAACATTAACTTATCTTTCAAAACCCAGAGAACATTTATCAATCGACAGCCGAAGTAATAAGAGGTGTAAGTGAATTGGGTTCGTGCCCCCAATATCGATAATCACGTGCCAAGAGAGAGAATCAGTGAGGGGTGAGCGCGACCCCCGATTTACACGGGCCCAAAAATACCCTAAGGATGTTTACGGGTTAATCACAGCACGCGGTTCAATGGATAAGGGATTAATTATTCTGCCATGTGCATTTGGTTACTGTATTTGTCAAAAGGTGACTAATTTTAGACCACATAAGTTTTTATGATCCCTAACCCCTTCAATCGTCATGCACTTATTAATCTTAATGATTCGTATCATTTCCTACTATTTCTTCTAAATCTAATTTACATTATATACTTTTATTTAAAATCGTTGTCACCGTGCTAATTGGAACCATAATCTGTGCGGTATATACAAAATTTAAAACAACGCAACGAGATCGGTTCAATTAGCGACTAGCCTCTAATAGAATACCATTGATTTTTGTTTTCTCAAACATTTATTGGCATTAGATTTAAGTTCTGAAATGGATATACCATTTCAGAACTTACGTATTTATTTTTAGGAATATACAACGCTACATATAATAATAATAAGGTCTCATGGAATACATATTTGTTGGACATATTGCGCTTGATTGGACCGAGGGGAGCTCACTGATTCGATTTAGACATTTTTATTGGGTAATATTGATATACTTTGTGATTAGGAGCCGTGTCATGGGTTACGAGATTCAATTGCCAAGGGTCATAGAGATCAAATGCAAACTTATATCTTAGTTTTAAAATAAATAACACAATGCTACCGATCTAATTTTTTGGACAACTTTAACAATGGATTCTGACGAATAGTTATGGCTGGCTTCGGAAAAATAAAATCAATTCCAAAAGCATTGCATTCTATTCAAATTACGTTTTCTTGAAACGTCGATTTTATTCGTCGAATAGAACTAAAGATAGATCAAAGATGGTTCACGCGTTATAACCATTGTTCGTTTATGTGGTGAATATTTTTAAGCGATGCATGTCCGAACAGCGAACGGAAGTGGGACTCGCTATGTGTATGGAATATTTACTTGAAAATGTTAAGCTATAATCCTGACCAGTGGACATAGTTGATACCTTACTGATTTTAAATAATTAACTTCGTTGAATATCAGACCATTGGACTTGCATCTATTTGTTTTAACTCCCTCATATTTCAACTATTTTGTTTGCAGTGTGACGAAGGTGGTGGCGCTGCCGATGGCATCAAGAGTGAGCCCCCGGAAGCCGAGGAGCCGAGGACCATGCAGAAGGTGCCTTCGCTGTCCGATCTTTCGGACCCGGAAGCCTCACTAGGTAAGTTTTAAATACTTAAGAAAAATTATTACGTAACAAGTCCGAAGTCCTATCACGAAGAAGGAACATCGCAATGCATTCCAATATGTAGTACACTTTCAATCACAACGATGTGTGTCTGAATTAAAGAAACTCTACATCAACATCAATCAATTTCTCGTACCCCACATTACAAATTTTAATACAGATGTCAAAAACTACAATTTTCTTCTTCGTCCTACCCTTATCCCAATTTATTACAAAAAAAATACAATTTCAATTGCAATGCATTAATCATAATTTTCACGTGTCATAAGTTGTTTTTTCAATCACGTGCGTCGCAGTTCACGTGCTAGTTGGCCTATTGAAAAGCAAAGTAGTAACTGAAAATGGGTAATAGTTGAACATTGAGATTGTTGCCTTTGTTACCTACTCCCCACGAGTTGTGTGAAGGTCAAATCTTGTTCTCCCCTGCAGGAAACCTGCGACCGGACTTTGGGAACTGACTTATCCTGTCTGTTATTCTTACTCTGATTGATATTTTCTTACACAATTTCGTTGGCAGGCGAATCATAGTGTTGATATTAATGACTCTTTTGTTAAAATCTAGTAATCTAGCGAGGACACCATACACTCATGTGATCAAAACAGAAACGAGAGCTTTATACAACCGGATTCCTGTCTCTTTACATTTAAGAATTCAGGGATAGGACCTTCCTAGACCTGTTTATTGCAACACAAGTCAACAAAGTAAATAACGTCAAATAATCAAAATCGCCTTACAAAATGACTTATTAGGTTGTGTTCAATTAGTGGATTCTATACTGGTTTATCGGCTTGCCTTCAAAGAAATTTGTCTACTCGCTCGCTACTGTTAGAAATACTATGATACTCATAGGTAGGTAAGATTCATATTCGTTATTTTGTGCCACAAAAAATTCAAGTAAGATAGCTGGTATAATGTAGGTAAACAATCAGCCTTTATAATACAGCTGATTGGGGTGGTTAAGGTCCGCGGGAGTCTCCGAAAACGATTAGCAAATAGGTGAAGCATTCATAGAATAATACGACGCATCCTTATTACGGGACGGTGCAGTTTCATGCCGTACTCTATCATAACCCAGTTTATCGTTTGAAAATTCATTCAGTAGGTACTAGGTACCTACAGCAATTTTTACGGGACGTTCCTCATGTGGAGGAGACGAAAATAAACGACCTTTACGCAACTTCGCGATCTTCGTGGTTTGTGGGCTATCTCGTGTTTAATTGTTATTGTAAACACAGATTTACAATCATTTAACGCGCTTTAAATAGTCAGTTTTTTAATTGTACATACCTATCAAAACAATCGTTTAGCCCGTTTTACTACAGTTCGGAACTACCTACATTAATATATCTACCGTTAGGAATTCGCTCAAAAATCTAGTATTAGCTATTTAATTATAGAACTTTGATTGATAGGTATGATGTTGAGTTCGGATAAAAGCAATAAAGATTTCCGTTGTGGCGAAAAATTCTTCTGTTTTAATTTTTCTTGTTGAATTGACCTCGAATAGGAGTTTATTATGAAAATGTAGTTAAGTAATAGATCCTAAATCATTAGTCTAGTGTGAGGGCTGCAGATATTTCTACAAACTGTGGTTACTCGTATACGTAAATATAAATATATTAGTAAATAAATATATTTTCATTATAAATGTATTTTTTTCATTATAGAGATAATTCTGTTTACAAGTACCTATTTATGTAAATGTCAGTCATAGGACTTATAGGACAGATGATGACAGATCCATAGCTCTAGAGAACCTGATTATTATGGAGTAAACTCATGTGGTAGCGCAGCCTTTTTCCCTCAATATTATATGAAATTAATATCTTGATCGTTTGAAATTAAAATAAGGCTAATCAATGTCAAAGTCGTTAACCCTAACTTCGATCGGCGTGGTTGCTTCGGGGTGGGCCAAGTATACGGGCCTATTGTCTTAACTTTATTTGTATGGATTTGTCGTGGGAACGATCCGATAAACGATTCAACATCTCATTAATAAAAAATCGAATACATAAATATTTAAAAACAATTGTAGAGTAGTCAAATAGACTGAAATAATGCTGAATATGTTGAATGGCCATTGGACTCATCCCATATATCTATGGCCAAAATAGTACGGACTTAAGGAATCAAAAAACATTTTTTAAATCCGTGAACTCGTCCTATTTCATTACCTACTCAAAATGATAAAAGTAGGCATTATTTGGTACTGTCAGAATCAAAAGTCAATCAATATGTTAGGTTTTAAGAGAATCATGAGTTTTCGATACGCGACGCGAGTAGGTATTTTCAAAAATGAACCGTATCGTGCGATAGAGAGAGTAGTTCGGACGTAATTGCCTTCATTTTGCTTTCAAATAATGAATGCGGGCCGTAACGTTTTTACCCCCTTTATCCTTCACAAAATGAAATAAATTTATTTTATATTTTACTCATTTAATTCACTGCATCTTATTCTAGGTCTATAAGTTTTTCTTTTTTGGTAATTCAGTTTAGTCTATTAAAAAACAATTGAAACGCTCGATGAATTTTTTAAGTCAAAAATATAGATATTCAGATACTAATAACTTTTATCTTAGGCAATATTTCTTTAAAATAAAAGCGGTTAAACCTAGTTTTCCATTAGAACTAGAACATTTTCAATAATTATCAAAATCGGACTTCGTTTATGGAGGGGAAAGGTTTACCGCTCGCGCGGTTTACTGGTCTTAATTAAGCCAAAATACTTACTGTTTAATCTAAAGTTTCCGAAAGAACAACTGTTATCATCTGTTGTGAAATATTGAAAACGGAACCCCAGTAAAGGTCCAACTATAAAACGATGAAAAACGCGATCACATAAACTTTAACAGATCAAAAAAAGTTGAAAAGACAAAATATGTAAGTAGGTTCGTCAATAAAAACTCTATTAAATTGTTTAAACGTTTTGTGTATCGATTGTGATGCTGATGACATTTAAAAAGAAATGATAGCTAACAAATCTAAAACAATTAATTTGTCTGAACAATAACAAATACCACAGGCAGGATGTAGATTTTATTTTAATATCTCAATTAAAACAGAAAAACATACAGTTGCTTCTATCTTTGACCAAATTTGTCCAAAATGATCCTTAAATTTAAACATCCGTGTTAAAAACATTCATCTTTTATGGTAAATTATGTTAAATAAACTATTAAAGTGAGCGGGATCTGAATTGTATAAAAAATATATCACATTTTAGCTCATTTAACTAAGTAAAACTACCCGTTTCCGTTGTACAAGACTATCGATATATTTATTTATATTACAACACCGGATTTTCCTGATACTTTAGATAAATTATATTTATTATTAAACAATACAAAGTTAAGTGAGTTCAGAATCATATTTCACATGTTTCGATCGAACTGACCTCGTCTCGGCAAGTTGGTTGCGTTAATTACATTTACTACGAAGTTGTTACAGAAGCTTTATGCTAAACCGCTTTATAGCTCAGTAACAGCTTATAAAAGTTTACACGTTTGGTGGTCTACATCGGTCGGGAAACATTTGGGAATTTGATTTTGAATTATGATTTGCTTCAATAGCCTGACTTAAAACTCATATTACCTTTAAACCTAAAACTTTTTAAAACAAAGTGGCATATTTTTTATAAAAAGGAAAAACACGAAATATACTTATACTTACTAGAAAATGTATTTTAATTTTAAATATTTAATTTAATTATTAAAATTCCTAATAAATAAATATAGCGGGACATTGTACACAGCGCCATCTGGTGGAACTAGGCTTGTGTTATGGTAGCAAGAATACCCAACCATACAGAAATACCCAGAATATGGCAAATATTTTTACAGAAACAAATATCTATACCCAAAAACTTCTTCGAAGGCGGGAATCACAACTTTTTAGTCGTAGGTCACATAGGTTGTCAACTATTTGCTAAATGGACATAACAAAATTAATAATAAAACCACATATAAATATTGTATCTGTGGTTACGAGGCGTGATAATTGCCAACAAACAGTTATCATATCGACAGCATTCGAAACGGGCACAATGCTACACTATCAAATCAACTTGCGGTCGCTACCGATCCCTATGAGCCCGTGACTCATACAATTCAAATTCATCTAGCGTAATTTACTATTTAGCACTATACGAAAATCGCCGTAATCTAAATATAAAGATACAGAATGTTCTGATAACAAATTTTAATTGTTATTAATAAGCGTCTTTTAAAATTAGAAAGCGACATAAGCTTTCATTAATACACTGTTCTTACGTGATATCGATAAATACAAGTTGAAAAATCTATACTAATATAAAGCTGAAGAGTTTGTTTGTTTGAACGCGCTAATCTCAGGAACTACTGGTTCGAATTGAAAAATTATTTTTGTGTTGTATAGTCCATTTATCGAGGAAGGCTATAGGCTACTTTTTATCCCGATATTCCCACGGGATCGGCACTTACGCGAGTGAAACCGCGGGGCGCAGCTAGAATTATATATTTCTCTAAATCATAAATTTCAGTTTATAGTATGATATTCAGTTCATAGTACCTATTAAGTACATATACTTAAACCTACTCTAACCCCTACCTTCCTTACTTTAAAAGTGCTACTCCACTTAGTTGAGTAGTTTAGCTAAGAGGATATTTATTCCTTTTGGACATACTAGTTTGACCCGAAAGTTCAGCAGGAACGTACCACTTAAATCGACTGGTTAAAGACCAATGATGATGATAAAGGACATAGGAGGAGATCGTCTTTCTCTCACTTTGATTGATGGTTAAACAAAAGAAAACCTTTACTTTTAAGCTATTGCATAGCTTTTATCGCGGGCTTTGAGCGCGGCGACCGAATCAAGAAATTCCGTTACGAAAATAAAACCTAACACCCCCCACTCCACACCATCCGAACGCTCTCCGAACGCTCTCGGCCGAGCTACCATGTAGCTCAGCCGAGAGCGTTCGCTTAATATGGCACGACTGTACGAAGCTCGCACGATGCAATAGCTTTGCCGTGGCAGTCCCCGAGTGCCACACGTTTTTTATGTATTCGCCAAAAAAATCACTATCAATAATCAGTGGTCAGTCAGTGACGTGTGAGTAGAGGATGTTGCGGTGTCCACTTCCCCCGTATGTTGCACGTAACACAGGATGTTGCCAAAACTACCCGACACACAAACATCGAACGTCGAGTATTCCCTACTCGCATTACTCGTATGTATTACACAACGTTTCTTCGAAAACATTTATTATTTAATTAGAAGTTTATAAACATTAAGTTTTAGGTTGCATTGCTTCATTTATGGTTTGTGAATGGAATGCCTTGTGTTCGTGTGGTGGAGTTGCGTTCAAATACTCACCTCACATACGTTATAATAAATAATTTGTAAATGTATGTTTTTACTATCTTCTAACAATAAAAGTCTAGTTTATTTTATTTTAAAGTTTTTATAGACTTTCTGTCGTTGACCGCAAACTTATTTTTAACGATATAGGATTTAAAAAATATTTATAATGGATTTTTACCGTGATCTTTGTTTTTAATATTGTGGTAAATATACTAAAACAGAACTACACGACTTAATCTTGCCATCTTCATTCTTTCGTTCTTTATCATTCCTTATTCGTACAGCAAGGGAATCGAATCAATTGCCTGTGTGTCTTTTCTAACTAGGTATATAACTGTCTAGTGAACACCTACCATCAGGTGGCTGTGATAGTGGTCAAACGCTGACCTGTTAAAAAAATTTGGTTATCTATAAAAAAAGAATGGCTAATTGATTTGATTACTTTGATTAAATTAATACAAAATTTTGTACTTAAACGATTTATATAGCTATTGGTATTGATTGACATTAACGATGTAACGTTATACCATAGCGTGGTAAGCGGTTTTTTATGCTCTATCGAGTGGAAACCAAGTTTCGTGTGTCACCTGGTTTTTTTAACAATTTGGTCTTATTTTGAACTTTATTCCTGAGGGTACTCAGGCTAACTTGTTTCCTTTGTGTAGAGATAGCACATGTGAAACCAAAGTCTAGTCACTTGTGTGTCATATGGTGTATCGGTAATATATTGTGACTGTTAATATTATAAATCTTTAACGTGGAATGAAAATTAATGTAAGAAGTTTAATTAAAGAAGAAGCTTTTGTATTATTTTATATCTACTATTAAGTGTATTAAGTATTAACAAGGTGTAAGTTTATATCATAGATAGATATTTTTATACTGAATGGTCTTATTTTTGTACATAATATTTACTAGTTAATTTGTTTTTATGAAGACTAGGCAAATTCATGTCAGCTCTTTTGCTTCTTGGGCAGTTTGCATACGAAGATGTTTTGTAAATTCGAAGTAGGTACTGGATCAGAAGTTTATGCCTTAAAATAACCAAACAAAAGTACCGAAACTTTGATTAAATTTCTTAATAAAAACTGCACTATATACTAGAAATGCTAAATAAACGGAAATAATTTTCGTTCGTATATGTAGGTATTTTAGCGAATGCTAGGTTCTTTACTTTGGCAATGGCTTTAAAAGCTAACAACTTTGCAAACAAAGCTTAGACTATTTCTGTCTAAGTCAGTACTGTTGTTTATACAAGTAACACAAGAAAATTCACATGAATACCTACCACGTTGCATTGACTCAAATAAACACGTGTTGCTCTCACACCACACAGCAACGCGAGCGTTAGCATCGCGACGCACACAGTTGTCATCCATTCATGAATGATTGTTCACAGTGACTCGTTCTCCAATGGTGGGCGCAAAAGCTCTAAAGCTAGGGCTGCCATACGTGCCGTATATACGGGACTATCACCATATTCGTCCGTCGTGTCCTGTATTACTGCTACAAGTCCCGTATTTTTACGATCGACTAAGTAGCCGTTTATTCATTAATCATCAACTGATTTGTTGAACGTACCACTGTAATATTGCATTTAAATGTTATTTTATCAATTTAGCTGAAAACTATGGCCCAAAATTGACAAATATGCGATCGCTTGCTTTATTATTTAAAAATTAAAAAAAGCAGCAGGCCAAACTATGTTTTGTAAGGTTGTTGGAAAGAGGGATTAGTTCCATTCTTTTGAATAAGTAACTACCTATAGTTGAAAAGCTAGGTTCCAGCATTAAATGTGATGAAACGTTTTGGGCATCAAAAATGTGACAATGTCCCGTATTGATTTTAAACAGTTATGGCAACCCTATCTGAAGCTTTAAGCTTGCCTAGTACACCCGAGGACCAATCGGCAGACTTGTACTATGTTTTCTTCTGTGGTTGGACAACATGTTGATCAAACGGCCAACACTATAAATACGTCCAGAGGGAATTTACCAAAGTTATTGGTATTATCAATCTGTCGTCTAAATTGTGATATAATTCACATTATGAGCTCTCAAACTTTAACACCCAGTATATATCAGATCACGGCCTATAATAATGTCAGACATTTGATTCGTGATCGATTAGATATTTAGATATTTTCCATTTAAAAGCCTTGATCCTGAACTGATAAAATGAAAAGATTACACTTACTGCAACAAATTTATCTCTATCGCCATTTCAGCACCAAATATTTATCTTTAGTACAAAACACTTGGTTTAATAATAGCATTTATCTGATAACTTAAAGATACCAAAGTATTCTTTTATATTTTTTACCTTAAAAGTGTAATAAAATAACGAAGCCGAAGTTGTCTTAATAAAACTACGTTGCTTTTAAATTCAAATTAAACTTTACAATAGGTAGTCGTAACTTGTCAACTAAGCGTGGTCAACCTAAGAATAAAGTAATTTTGTTTAAATTAAGTATAATATAATAATATTGTATTGAGATATGCTGGCCACGGTGCGAGCTGGTCCTCCGCATGTAAATTGCCTTCTCGTCACCTCACGGCACCAAGCCACTCGCTTTTGCATACTAAATACACTATCAACCCGTCACGCGCCTATAAATTTCATATTTTTATACGACGAGAGGTTTACTTGGACGTGCCTTTTGTCTACCTGTTTCTGTTGCTACTTAGATAGGCAACTCTCAGTTTTGATTTGATAATATCTTGATGAAACGTAGTCATGTTTTATCATATGTTTTTTCAACTGCTTTGAAAAATCATATGATAAAACAGTTTTCTACACTAGGTACTGCATATTATTATTAAAAATAATAATATTTTTATTGCGAGTACACAGCAGTAAAAAATCTGATAGGCTGTAAGTATCTCAAAGGGAGTCACAGTAGACACGTAAAACGTCTTGTTAAACGCAAACAGTTATTATTTTAACACAACAAACCTAATAACCCAAAGATGTTTAATGGATGTTGCAAATCCTACCGATTAGCAACATCCATTAAACATTTTGTTTTACATGCAAGTGACTCCCAACTCTTGTGACAGATTTTGAAAAAATAGATTTCAGATTTTTTACTCCAATAGGTGATCATGTTAATACGTGTATATTGTCTAAGTTACGAACAAAGTTCTGCATAAGTAGATATAACTGAATACGAAATTAATTTAGCATCTGTGTGTTACATACATCGAGTGCTAACTATAATTTGGAGTATTAAACCGAAGTTTGTGCCTTATTATAATTTACAGATGCCATAAATCCGTTGGCCACTCTTTATGATGTACCACATTTGAATCCAAGCCAACTCGTTCGTACTACATTGACAAAGTTAGCAGTATTTTAATAAACTGAACATTGTATTTTGATGAGAGACATTTTGACTAAATTTCGATAGATAGTGCTTTTACCTCAGAGGACGATCATGTGTTTGATCGTCCTCTGAGGTAAAAGCACTATCTATCGAGTATACTACCACGTATATTGTTCTGCCTATTTTTTTACATTCCCTAAAAATGAGAGAGTGTTAAATACGCCAATTTTTAAGATTTTCTCTGGATTTTGTTCAGAAATTCAGAATTAAAAGTCTTTCAGTTTTTTTCCCGCCCGCTTACTGCGCATCTTTTATCAGCAGAAAAACTCAAGACAAATATTTTCTCCAGGTTACTACGACTTAAATCTATTCTTTGAATTATAAACACAATACACTTTCTTACTTAAACAATCTCATTTGACCTAACGTAGGCGTTTAAAACTGAAGAAAACCGTAGATAAACGAGGTTTAATGTAAACAAGCAAAACAACGAAAAATCTCTCTACGAGAAGCTTAACTTACGCACACATTGCAAAATAATAAAAACTACATAATCGTCACGCACGCACTACACGCATCATACTATGCGCCTACGCAAGCTTTCGAAAGCTTGTCTAACTAGCGCCATCTGTTATCGTATCTCAACATTATTTCCTTTCGTTGTAAACGTATAAAAGCATTTTTAATTTAGTTCGAGCCTCCACCGCTAGGTGGCGGTTGAATACTTGTCTTTAAAGTACATTGTGTTAACAACAGAGGGCGTTTGAACATTTTAAATTATTTCTTAAAGATATTAATTTTTTTATTATTTAATGAATTGTAAATGTAGTTGTTGTTGCATTACCTCTGTGTATCTTACACATGAAAATTAAGTACCTACTTAGGTATTTATTCTATAACACAACTAAGAAACATTCATACTAAGTAACGAAATAATCATTTATTTGCCTACCTAAGTATTTACCATTTATTATTTCATGAATTGTAACTAAAATAAATTCATAATCAAAATTTATTAAAAAATATTACAAAATATATCTGAAATTGAGTGACTCAGACAGGATATTCTTTTGAGTATTTATGTTACAGGAAATGTTTTATCAATTAATAAATCTGCAATTTAAATTAATTGTGGCATAATATATCTGTATTAGAAAAAAAATATCAAAAACAAGCTCTGGTTTTTAGACCGTTTTGTTTGTGTGGATGTGACGTCGCATGCGGTGTGGGTGAGGTAGCGGGGGGCGAGGCGTGGGAACCACGCGGCAGGTGCGCGCGCGCCGGCCACTGATCCTGAACCACGCACACCGACAACTGCACTGTGTGTGAACACACGCACATACATATACCTACCCTGTATAGAGGTGTCCGTTATTTAGTTCCGCTTTTCCAACAACTCTAGCGAGAGATCAGCGTCTAGTTTCTCAGAATTTCTTATTTAATTTATAACTTTTTGCCTGCGACTTCGTCCGCGAAGAAGTCGGAAATGGACCAAGGAATCACGTTGACCCATACAACCTTGGCCCTTTTTTACACCCCCTAAGGGGGTAGAATTTCGGAAAATCCTTTCTTATCGAATGCCTATACGTTTCAGGTCTCTACGATCAGCGGTTTAGGCTGTGCGTTGATCCGTCAGTCGTCCAGGACAAAGCATTTTATATGTATAGAAGATAGCTAGATGTACTCATCCACCAAATTCAAAATGTATTTGAAAGTTTATTCACAATTGACATTCAAAAATGTTAGCCTATTTTTATTTATTCATCTAAATAGCCCGACGCTATAGGGAGTTAGGGAGGCGAGACCAAAGAAAGTAAGCCAAAACTTTATTTATCACAATATTATCTATATTATGTAAGTTAGTATCTAAGATCTGTACTGTAACCTGTACTTATTTCTAATTCTGAAATAAATTAATAATATTAAACCCGGGACTTCAACTCTCTCGATATATTTCCAAGGACAACCCAGGATCGAAACACCCGACCCCAACTGGATTGGGAAGTGGGCAGGATAAAGGAGACAGAAAAGTTAAAACATTAAATATACCATTAGCACAATTTTCCTGGTTTTTTCGAGTTTCAATAAAGCAGGAATCTGCATAAATAAGATAATTAAAAATCCTTTTCAACTTGCAACACTAAGTGGTTTGGTAATGGTTTTACAGTTCAATTAGTAAACAAACGAACTCAAACTGCGCACAAAACATCTAAGTTTTAAAAAGCTCATGTAACGTAATTTAAGTGAGTTAGAAGAGTGACCGAGGCTGAGGGCGATATTCAATAAAAGTGGAACAAAAATTAGATTCCGTTAGAAACGAAAGGGAGTTTTTGCCCTTTGATGTTGCCTAATGAAGTTCACCTCTTTCTCGGTCCTCGTTAGGTAGGTCACCGGCTTTTAATTAATTATTTAACTACATGGAAACTGTGTTTACTTCTCGCTTGATACCAATTTACTTGGTTGTGAAAAAATGCATTTATGGCTACAGCTTTTACATTTCTGAATAATAAATATCACACGTACATCACAATTACCAAAAGCTGTAAATTTAGGCATCACTACATAGTATAAAACAAAGTCACTTTTCGCCGTCCCTATTTCCCTTTGTATCTTTAAAACTACGCAACGGATTTTGATGCGGTTTTTTAATAGATAGAGTGATTCAAGAGGAAGGTTTATATGTATAATACATGTATAATATAGCCGTGCGAAGCCGGGGCGGGTCGCTAGTACAATTATAATAGCGGTTCCCTTAGCCTACAAACTTTATCAGCCCTTTATTTAATATGTCGAATTTCCTAAAAAGATTTTCTTAATACGTGCCTACGTTCTAAAAAGAACCTCGATATTAAGTTTAAAACTCGCAGCTCTCACAGTTTCAGAGGTTTCGTGATGAGTCTTCTTGTCCTTTATCTATACTTATAATAAACTAGCTGTTGCCCGCGACTTTGTACGCGTGGTAGTTTTGTTTTATATACTAAAACCTTCCTCTTGAATCTATTTAGTAAAAAAAACCGCATCAAAATCCGTTTCGTAGTTTTAAAGATCGAAGCATACATAGGGACAGACATTGGTAATCAACTTTATTTTATACTATGTAATGAAGGAAGAGAGGACAAAAAGTCAGTACTTGGAAGCAAATAAAAAAAATGCTTAGGGGACTCAGAAAAAGTAGTTATACGTAAATTAAAAACTATACATTTTTGTTCTACTACCTTTTCTAAGTCCTCTAGACTAATTATTTTTAATTTGTTTCCAAGTAGGTACAAACTTTTGTCCTCTCTTTATTATAAGTAATATAGATTCCTCTGGATGCTCTACTACAATCGGCATAGCCTTTACAAATAAATTAATTGAAGATATATAGCTGTAGCTGCGAATGAGGAGAGTGTATGGGTATTAAAGTTTCAGCGAAGAACACGCGAAGTAATTAGAACTAAACATCAAAATGCCTCGGGCGTGCTGGAGGCGTGCTCGAAACTACACTCGCCTGATTAATTTATTGTTAATGAGCTCCGTACTATCGTTAACTGTAATAGTTACTTGTTAATACTAACTGTTGTTTAATTGTTGACCAGGGGCATAAAAAATGAGGTGTTTTAAGTATAGTATATTTTTTAAATTAAATTTTCTCATAAATCTTTTGTAATTAACAGTCAATTGATGAGAGTTGTTCGTTTTATTCTTTGTTTAGAAAATCTTAGTAGTAGAAAGGGCTTTGTTTCAGTAGTTTGATTGCTAGTACGGTTTAACTATATCTACTTCAATGTTTGCGGGCCGATTCGGAATAAAATAGGTATCACCGGTAGGTATGAGTACATACATTTGGCCCAAATTGGAAAAAAATGGGCTAAATTCGAATAAGCCAAACGAACTGTTGCAACTTTTTTTGTCACAGTAGTTCTGTTGGGATAGAATAGAATAGAATAACATTATTTATTGTTTCATCTGTGTACATAAAGGTTTTAAAAATAATATAGTGTCAACAGATTACTCATTTAGAGCATACAATTTAAACATAGGTAGAACTTATAATAAACTAGCGACCCGCTCCGGCTTCGCACGGATATTATTATGCATGTATTATACATATAAACCTTCCTCTTGAATCACTCTATCCGTTGCGTAGTTTTAAAGATTTAAGCATACAAAGGGATATAGGGACAGAGAAAGCGACTTTGTTTTATACTATGTAGTGAAGTGATTTGTATTAAATTTGACAACCGAACTATGCTATTGAGACTATTTGTCTCAGTAGTTCGGTTGGCCAAACTAATGCAAAAAAAAATTATATTACACTATCAGCGCTCTGCGGTTTCACTCGCGTTAGTCCCGTGGGAATATCGGGATAAATAGTAGCCTATGTTATTCTCAATGAGCAATGTATTCTCATACAATGTTTCATCAAAATCGGTCCAGTAGTTTCGGAGCCTATTCGTTATAAACAAAAAAATCTTTCCTCTTTATAATATTAGTATACATTTAATTTCAAAGATTTTTAAGATTAATACCACATACTTAGTGCATTAAATGTTCTTTGACGAAAATAGCCGAGAGATAAATGCAATTGTAATTCGAACAAACGCCGGATATCGTTCAGGTTACAGGAACAACACGGATGTGAAGGAAACAATGACTTATTGAACATTAGATACGATTTCGACAGATAAATAGAAAGCTCTAAGACAATCGATTGCAAAATGCTTTTAGCGTATTTGGTACGTTTTCAACTAATTGATGTTGAAGTTATTTAAATTCCAGTATTGTCTGTTTCTTGAATCGCGAAATTTGGATTACTTTATATACCTAATTTATTTTGCAAAGTTTTCTGTGCTTGTTTCGGAGCGGCTATTCCAAGTGACACAGTTACTGAGTTACCACCAATTAAAGATCTTTGGACTATCTGAAAAAGAGACAGAGGACAACAGAATACATAAAAATAACAAGAAATTACGATTTTAAACACATCAGCTCTGATTCCAGATCACTTAAATTACAATATTACGTGAATCGTGTGAATGAATCGACAACTTACAAAGACCTATTAACTTATAGTAGTATTTAAAGACAGCTACTGAACGCTTTGATTGCATGCCAATTACACTAACTGCATCGTTAACTAAAAGCTTTAATAATTGATCAAATGTTCCCTCGTAACACTGAACTGATGGTATTCAATGGGGAATAAGTTGGCTCTATAAACTAACATCCCTTACCCTAAAATGTTGTGTTACAGTTTTTGTGTTAATACTCCTCCGAAACGGCTTGACCGATTTTGATGAAATTTTATATGTATATTCAGTAGGTCTGAGAATAGCTTTACACTAATTTTTTTTTAGTTTATTGTACTTTATTTTTCCTAAAACAACGTTTGCCGGGACAGTAGTATTGTTCTATAATTTGTCGTCGAAAGTAGATAAAATAAGGTATAAGTATAATTCATTAAAATAGGATAAAAATATTAGTTGACAGTTCGTTGGTTTAATGAATTCTGAACGCTTCTGGCTAAACTTAACGAAGTCAATGATTCTTTAAATTTTACCCAACTTACGGTGAAGTCAAAAGGATTGTTATATATTTGACTTATATTATGTAGGTATGTACGTATAGTTTATCTGTTCCCGCATATCTTCTAAACTACTTGTGTCATCACTACATAGTATAAAATAAAGTCGCTTTCTCTGTCCCTATTTCCCTTTGTATGCTTAAATCTTTAAAACTACGCAACGGATTTTGATGCGGTTTTTTTTTAATAGATAGAGTGATTCAAGAGGAAGGTTTATATGTATAATACATGCATAATATAGCCGTGCGAAGCCGGAACGGGTCGCTAGTGTGTCATAATTTGACAAAAGGTATTAGATGCGTTTTGATTATCCGCTGGTTATATGCCACCTTGCTTCTAATAAGAATAGGTAGTAAGCTATTCATAGGACATGGTGGCATACGACCACGGCTATATCCAGAATAATTTCTCATTGGGTTTTAGTTTTTAAACTTATTTTGTCTGATCTACCTACACACTTTAAAAATATTATAATATTGCATCCAGGTTAATTTAATATTAATGTCGAAGTGACAAGCTTAAGTTGTATATTGCGTGCGCAGACGCAGTTTGAACAAACTATCTTCACTTTGCATTTGACCATATTTATGACGAAATGTTAACCTTCGACAGTTCACTTGTCCTTACGATATTCAAAAAGCTTTTTAAGTTTTTTTAACTTGCCCTAAAGAAGTATTGCATGCAGCAAAGATGAGAATGTTGAGATGGATGTGTAGCCGTAATGAGGATGGATAAAATAAGTAACTAGTATGTTAGAGGAAGCCTCAAAGTAGGAACGGTTACGGAAAGGTTGAAATGCAACCTGGTTTGTACATTATGCATGTATTATACATATGAACCATCCTCTTGAATCACTCTATTTTAAAAAAACCGCATCAAAATCCGTTACGTAGTTTTAAAGATCTAAGCTTACATAGGGACAGAGAGCGGTAAGTGACTTTGTTTTATACTATGTAATGATACTTCAATGAGTATTGGTTTTAAAAATAACTTCGTATTTAGAAAAAATTAAGTTTGCTTATTATTTACACTAATATTATCATATTTGTAACGAATAGACTCTGAAACTATGGACCACTTTGATGAGACTTGGTATAAGAATACATTTAATTGGGAATAACATAAGACTTTTTATCCCGATATTTCCACGGGATCGGGAGTTACGCGAATGAAACCGCGGAGCGTTGCCGCCAGTAAGTAATAAAAAAAGAGTTCGTTTTGTATCAACTTACATTGTATGAAATGCATAATTATCGTTAAAGGGACAATATATTGTCACTAATGTGGGAACGTGGTCGCACCTGCTTGTATCCTCGCATTTAACATGTTTGTTTTATACTCGTCATTAAGTCAGTATTGTATGTTTACTATTCTACATTGCCTTGGAAGGAAAAATGCGGGTATCGCGCTGCAGGTCACAGGAATAATGTTCAGCGATAAAACAATAGGTAGGTACATGAAAAGACAATTCTTTTCAATTACTAAATCACGTAACTGTATTGCCGGGTGAGTAATTTATTTTCTTGTATTGCTAAATTGTCTCTAATTAATTCTAATTGAGAGTCCTTTGCAAAGAATTTTACTTATTGCAAACGCCCGCATCAATACTCACGCACAGTGGGATAAAATCACCCTCATATTAGTAAATATGGTACCTACTACTTGTAAATTCTCACGAAAAAAAAAACCTATTAAATCCCAGAGATATTTTCGATATCAGTTCTGAAGAACTAAAAGCCGTAGAGGAAAGAATAAACGAAATGTACTATTAATCCAGCATCCTGTTTCCAGTTACATTAGGCAACATACAATTAAAATCGCTACACGTACCAATTAAGAGTCACACATTTTCAAGAACTACAACAAAATTAACAGTTAAAATAGTTAAGGTACATTAAATTCCCAAGAAAAAGTGTGGTGTCTCGGCCGCAAACGATACGTTACTCGGGCTGTTGCCCACCGCAACGCCCGTGTACCATTTCACTAACTAGAAATCCGGTGGCTGTTTTTCCGGGCTTCCCGCACATCCACAATGGCGTCCCTTCCGGCCAGGTTCCCGCCAAAACAGAAATAGCCTGACCCAGTTGCGCGGGCGCACGTCCGGTTCGCGCACCGCCCGCCGTCTACGATCTGCATTTCCGGTCCGGTTGTCATATTTTATGGGTTATGATTTTTTAAATCCGAAATTCATAATGTAACCCGATGATAGTAATTATAGTTAACTGTATTAAAGTTTCAGGATGTAAAAGCGATTTGAATTTAACGTTGTCTACATCCCGTCTCACGCACTGCACTGATTTCTGGCACTCTAAAGCTAACTGTGCGATATTATTTTGACTGTTTCCTTACTGAGAGAGTATCCTTATTACCTTTTAAGTTCAAATTATCTTTTTCGTGTTCGATTAAAATTGCGGGACTTTGATTTCCGGCCCTGGTATGGAAATTTTTGTATTGAAATTGTCATAGCAATAATGATTTGTTAAGGGCATATATACTCGTACCTAGTAACGTAGTCGCAGTCGCAGGCGCAACGTTTGCATAAGCGAAGTTTTTGGAGCGGAAAGGGACATGAGGCGAGTTGCCTCATGTGCTCTGACCTTGTCGACGATGATTGTAGTGGAACATCGAATCACTACTGGCTTCACTATTTAGATGACCTATTTTGGCCAATCCTTGTAAATTAAACATTGTTCCAAATACATTTCAAAGTCATTCTGATTGCATTTTGATTAAAAAAAATACCCTCAAGTAACTAAAAATACCACAACTTGAAAAAAATATACTTTGATGGTATTTTTTAAATCGAAATGCAATCAGAATGACTTTGAAATGTAATTGGAACAATGTTTAATTTACGAGAATTGGCCTTCTGGATTCTCATATTTAATTCCGTAGGTAATTATTTACTATTATATATATATTCATGGTACGACTAGGCTAGTCCACCTACCACGGTCCACCATAAAAAATAATAATCTTTTATTAATATTTGAATGCAAAATATATTAGTAGATATTTATCTATATGGTGATATTCATTATTTCTTGGTATTAAAACGTGCCTATTTATTTTAGTTTTGATCCGGAGGCCGCATAGATATTATTTAATATATTAAATAATGGTGGATAAATAAAGGTTTATGTAATTCTATTCCATTTCAATTTGATTAGCATAGTAATATTATAGAGATGAGGGTTTATTTTAATATTTTATGCTAATCCGATTAATATCAGACCTCCCATGTATTAGGAATATCTGATAGCATTCAGGTTATACTATGGTAAAAACATAATGTTCTTTTACATCTAAGTTTCGTAGCAGCAAAGAAAAATGAGTTCTCGTAAAAAGAACGACCAAACCAATCGGTGTAACTCATGAATGATTCATATTCTATGTCTACAACATCAAAACTGTCTTATTAGAATATATTTTCCATGATTTAAAAAGATTGAACGAGTAGAGTCTAGACGCGCCCCCGCGTACCGGAAGTAGCTGTTACGAAATTAAAGCAACTCTAATTAAATAACAAGCCACCACTCGGCGGCCATGTTTTACTGTCAAAATAGGTAGGTAGGTTATAGGTGCAATACCATTGTTATCTTAGGTAGGTAGATAATAAAAATAGATACTACGCTGACTACGCTCTAGTTTTGAAATTAACTAAAAGCTAGGCGTTTGAAATTTTCTCACAACCGCTACCCATGAAAATCTAACTGAAGGACGCTTTTTTCAAGAACTAAACAAAGTTCTATATTTATCGACAACAAAACCTTTATGCACCTACCTATGTTAGAACAAAAATCGTTCTTTAGAAGATAAGAAGGCGGCACTTTTGTCGGCGCCGATCAAAGCTCGCGCACGCGTCTCAAGAAACGTTCGGGGAAACAGAGGTCCGGGGTACAAGTCCGGCCGACGTATGTTGTCGCACTTGCCTAAGTTTCCTAGAACAGTATTTTATCTAAAAAATATTTTCCAGTAATTTGCAACGTTTTTGTCAGAGTTAAAAGATCGATTAAAGGCCTGAAGTGCTGCAATGTTTTACCTAAATTAGAATGTTAGTTGCCCGAGACACATGTTTGCGTAAAAAAGAATTTCCTGTGTCAATATGAGATACCAGGCTCTCTCTCC
Organism: Idaea aversata; assembly: GCA_907269075.1. Lineage (NCBI taxonomy): Eukaryota > Metazoa > Arthropoda > Insecta > Lepidoptera > Geometridae > Idaea > Idaea aversata. Next base: position 8,908,358 of record OU026100.1, read on the forward strand.
AAATAAAGCAAAGCGACACGAATTTGAAACACTTGTACATGAGTTGTTGGTACTTAGTTATAGATCCCTGTGGAGTTTACGACGTAAACACCAATTAAAATTTGAGTAGTTAGGTGTAAACTACTTCATTACCCGAATCGTTTCTTATTGGATCGGAAACCTTAATTAATTAATAAAAATCTAGTTTATTTTTTGGTTTTCATATTAATTGCCATGTTAAATGTTAATGTTAATTTATAAGGGTAAAATTGTCGGGAAATACTATTGCTATAATTCCAATTAAAGTTTACTTAAGTGAAACGAATGTTTTAATATTAATCAATTGATATCTAAGTACGTATCTCTTTTGGACAATTTAATTAAATGTATTTGGTGATTGAGTTGATAATTGTTTATTGTATACGATTTCTTATCACTGAGGAATAAAGGTACCCGGCGCTCTCTCCATACAAACGTAGTCGTCTGTTTCCTCCCTGGATAATGACACTAGCACAAATATTTTTGTTGCTTAAAACCTATAACTGCCATGACTATGCCCCTATGTCTTGTTTTTTTTTTCATTTCCTAATTATCATAGAAAGTAATAGTTAAAAAAACATACATACAACCGAATTGAGAACCTCCTCCTTTTTTTGAAGTCGGTTAAAAATATGTACATATAAAAAATAAGACATAGGGGCATGGTCATATTGGTCATGGGAGTTATAAGTTTTATGCTGCAAAAATATTTGCTCTAGTGATACTCATTATCCAGGGAGGAAACAGTCTGGATGAAGAGAGCGCCGGTACCCTTTCCTCTTAATGTTGTGCAATACAGTAGAACATCACGGCATCGGTTTATTGAAATTCCAATCGATCGAGTTCAATAAAGTGTGTAACAAATGGGCCAGACTACATCTAAACACACAGCAGCAGATTCAGATGAGGCCGGTGCTCATTATGTTAGTTTATCTGAGCTTTCGATCGCCACGAACCGACCGACAAATTGGTACGTGTTCATTTGTACCGTCATATTCCTTTTGGTTTTCTAAATTACACTCTTTTTATTTGTGGATACCGATCGAAGTCGTATGATTGATTTGAAGATACGAATAAGCGTCGACAATTAGAATTGTTTCGTGGGATCATTTTGTATTCCTTAACAAAACTAAATTTATGTATTATTAGCGACCCGCTCCGGCTTCGCACGGCTATATTATGCATGTATTATACATATAAACCTTCCTATTGAATCACTCTATCTATTAAAAAAACCGCATCAAAATCCGTTGCGTAGTTTTAAAGATCTAAGCATACAAAGGGACATTAAAGGGATAAAGGGACGGCGAAAAGTGACTTTATTTTATACTAGCGACCCGTCCCGGCTTCGCACGGCTTTATTATGCATGTATTATACATATAAACCTTCCTATTGAATCACTCTATCTATTAAAAAAACCGCATCAAAATCCGTTGCGTAGTTTTAAATATTTAAGCATACATAGGGATATAGGGACAGACAAAGCGACTTAGTTTTATACTATGTAGTGACTATGTATGTAGTGATATTAAAGGTTCAGGTTTTTAAAATTGAAAATATATTCCCCCTTATTCCAAAACTATAAGATTAAGAGAATTTAGAATTTAGACTATAGCTAGTTCACGAGTATGTGTCTAAATCTAAGGTTTAAATCCACATCTCGGACTATCCTTAAACCTCGTTTTGAAATAAGGGGGATTATGTCTAAAATATAAGAACCAGCGCGTCCCTTTAGTCGTATTTATAGACTGAAAACCTTTTAAAGTGTGGTTAAAATAATAGTACATACATCGAGTGCGGGGTGGTGGTCCAACTATTCTATTCAACTAGTTGGACCACGGGACTCCGAAAATTTCTGTGGTCCACGGTGGTATATAAGAATCAGGATAATTTCACTTTTTTTGTTTTCTTAGGTGATGACTTCAGTAAATGAGACATCATTATTATTTATGATCATCTAGTAGGTTATTTTTTTCCCTTTGCTAGTCGCTAGATAGGAACCAATGGGAAAAAATATCCCACTGCAGTTGTTACTAGTAACTTCAAACTGGTAACAAACGACTGGGATTATGTTTTTCATCCCCAGGGGGTATGTTGCTAGATATAATATTTAATTAAACAAAAATAATACAAAAAGTAGTTGCACAGTCTTCAACTAGGAACCCATCTGGATCTCGAGAGTTCAGGAAAGATTACACTAGGAAAGAAGAGATTATATTGAAACGCGGAGATTAGGTAATAAACTAATAGGTGGATGGTAAATAGGTACCTAAGAGCCTAAGATTGAATAAAAGAGACGTTTCTTAGCCAACATATGATAATCTACAATAATAATATGACTCACGGTAACTCAAGGTACAGTATGCGTCATAAGTCCACTATCAGTGTGCTACAATAATATTATAAACAAGTATTGGAATTACGACTTTCTTCTAATAAACATTACACACAAACATAAATACTTACTTAAATTAAAAGTACTCAGTGTGATTATTATTTTCAACATGTTAGCTATGTCTTTAGTTGGCCGAGTGGTATAAGCCACCACTTGTTGACGTATTTGGTAGCACGCCGATAGTGGACTTATGACGCATACTGTACATACACCTGAGCTTAAGCAATGAATACGTAATTTATTAGTCTGGTCTGGACTAATAGCTCTATTTATTTGCAATTATTTGTAACTAACAAGTTTTGAGGTGTTTATTCGGCTACACTAAATTAAAACTAATCTGCATGCTCATGCATGCATAGTCTACAATCTATGAATCATTTTTTGTGGGTAGGTGAGTAGATATGTTTACTGGTTTTCTACCTATTTCATTCAATTTTATCAAGGTTTGCTTTTTCAATTGAAATGTTTATTTTTTTGGGTTTTTTTATTTTTATGATTATCATTCAACAAACTGCTTTGTTGTTTTATTTTAGATTTATAAGTACCTATTGATTCTATTTTTTCATCTCAACTTTGATTGAGTTATGATCGAAATACTTACCAAATTAATTTATTGAATCGCATTGTAGTTATCATTATTGTGTTTTTATTGTTGTCTTAAAAACAATAAACCTTGCAAACATCTTAAAAGCTAAGTTAGGATGTGTGGCTTCGAAACACCATGGCGTTTCATAAGTTTCTTACAGCTACTTCTCATTGGCGCGCCAATGAGAAGTAGCTGTAAGAAACTTAAGAGGTATTTTTCGTATATTCAATTTTACAAAGGTCAGGAAAAATCAAAGCTTGGAGCTTATTAAAGGGATAATACTTTACATACCTACTTGTTTAATAGAAAGTGCTTTTTTTATTATCTAACATTTTACTGTATAAACGTTTACAAATAATCAACTACCTATATACCTACTTCTTAATGAATATTGCAAAATAATCGTTCGTCTTCCGGCCAATAATTACACGCGCTCAATTCACATCCGAACGGCGATACAAATGATTGTGCCCATTGACTGTAATATATACTTCCAGTAGTCAATGTCAAGTAGGTTAATAAAATATACTTAATTAAAAAATCACGTGTGAGTCATAAGTAGTTGCTGTATCCGTCGCCCAGTTTTGGGTAAATATCATACAATTTAGAGACGACAGAAGAAGTATACGTAGGCCGATGCGGCCACAAAAGGAAGACGGGTTGTAAAAGGTTTTGTTCTACTGCTGTCTTCTTGCCTTCACTCGCGTCTCCCTGTTTATTTAAGGGTCTTTTGAGCCACGAGCGTATATCTTCTTGCAAAGCGTGCTACATCTTAGACCGCATCGTCACTTATACTATCATTTGAGATAGTAGTAAAACACTAAACTATTTATTATAAAAAATAAGTATTTGTTCAACGAACACAGTGCACATTTTTACTTCTTAGCGCTGCAATTCTACTAAAGGATAAACAAATAGAGTATTTCTATACATAGACAACGAACTTAACAACTTTTTGTCTAATGAAATCAAGAATTGTTGGAATAGTCAGCACTTGATAGTTCTCGGCGGAAATACTTGAAAGTCTAGTCATAAAGAAGGCAATTGTAAGCTCACTAGAAGCCGAGGATTGTTATAAAATCACATGCCATTGTAAAGGGTCGATTAAAAAGACGGTATTAACTCTATAACCTGCTGTAAAAGTTGCTGGAGATTATCTCTATGAGATTTGTGCCCTGACTAGGTTGGTTATACCGCAAACTTTGAGAAGCACAACATTATAGGCCCATTTTCAACGTTATTAGAAGTAAACTTTATTGTGAAAGTCGTAGAGTTTGGTATCGTTAAGTTTCGTGTGGTATGTGGGCCCTTTTCTATGTTGGTTTCGATCGGACACTGGTCCCCAGTAGGTACTTGGGCGGCAGGTGTTTCGCCTCCTCCCACCGACAACGCCGGCTCTCGAGATCAATGATCTAGTCGAGATTTACTTAGGTATTATCCACCTGGTCGAGTACTTTATCATGTGATTCTAACGTTCAAGTTTTATAATAATAATTGGTAAAAATACTATAGTAATTTTGTTAGTAACTGTCCAAAATTGTCCATACTGAGTTGAGTATGCGATTGCTCACAGGTTTACCTCATATATTACAATTCTCTTCAAACGAAACTTTGTGCAAAAAGGTTTTAAAACCATCCAACAGTTGATTGTCAGTTTGTTAGAAATTATATATTTATGGAACACTGCTGACCATATTTTGTAAAAATAATAAAACTTGCGTATCGCCTACAAACAATGTTAAAAACTTATCTTTTTAGATAAAATTCTTTATTATTATATCTCAATCAAAACTGCGTTTAACATATTTAATTAAATAATAAAGTCATATCGTTTCTGCAATTATAATCGTCGATATCGATAAGTTTTATTACATATAAATTGTAATTAAATTGCGTGCAATAGTTCGTTAAGGGGCGTTACTAAATCCGTGAAGGCAACTACCGCTACTGAATAATCCGGTGGAATCCATTTTCAACCCCCAATTTCAACCCACCCACGGCATAATTTTAATTAAAATACCTCCATATTCAACCCCCTGCAAATCAATAGTCCATTTTCTACCCAAATACGCAGTGCGTACCTAACTACCAATCTAATTTGTACTCAAGTAACGTCAACATAAAAATATATATTCATATAGTTTTGGTAAAATTGTTAATTATAATAGTAGTTAAAATACAACTTTAAAATATTAAATTATTTTTCTGTCTGTACAAAAAAACAACATATTAAGTATTATAATCACTTGGGTTGAAAATGGAATACATTTTAGGTAGAAATTGGAAAAAATAATCAATAACATTAATTGGGGGTAGAAAATGGAACACATTTTAGGTAGAACATGGAAAAAATATTTGCGGGTTAAAAATGGATGCCACCGAATAATCGAAGCCTTTATCTCCATCTCTTCATCTAGTTACTCGTAGAAATACAAAAATACTTTAATATCTAATTCGGAAGCTTCAATGTTATGGGCAAAGGAAATGAACAGTAATTTAACCGTTTTCATGAGATGTACTGGAGAGTTTTTATTATTTATTTTAATTAAATAATTTAAAATATTTAATGTGTATACTTATCCACTAGGTTTGTTTAGTTTAGAATTGGTTTAATAAAGTTTTAAAGCTCTTCTGAACATAGTTCTATTAGATGACACAGACATAATCTCGGAGGTTTATTATTCTTCAATTCCAGTACGAGTGCATGCATTGGAAGTTAACTTGTTAAGTTTGAAGCAATGACATGTTATTACGTATCATTACTAATGCCGTTGACCGCTCTCGTACAATATCTTGTCTACCTACTGGATTATACGTTCGTTATTAAACAAATTGATGTTCTTGCTTCTCGTAGAGCTATGTAGAATTCAAAAGCTTGATGTTACTAATATAGTGGTATTCCGACACGCATAAAAAGTCAGGTATAGTATAAATTATGTAGGTTCTAAGCTACCCCTACAACCTCTACAAACGTGCTTTAACATAACTATAGTCTGTTTCAAAACCGAAACAAAATTTTCCACACATTTAAAATTAGAGTGCGTTTCATCAAATAGTAGTATGCCATCATCTTGGCTCGCCTGTCCCTGAATTTCACTTATTCAACTTATTTGCATTGCGGCCAACATAACAGCATTAGAACTATTTAATGAAACGCACACTATAACTATATTTTCGTTATTATGTACTCGTCGAACCTTTTGTTAGTGAAACTACTTGTATGTCAAATATGAATACCACGATATAAAACAAAGCTCATCGACATTTTTTTATTGATTAATTAGCCATTTTTCGCAAACGCCTCCCTTTTGTCATACCAAATCAATGACGATATCTGACTATTCTTTCATAATAGCGACCTGTCAAGAGACAGGTCGCTGCAAATGCAAATGGTCGGTTGCAAATTTGGAACTATTTTACACCGAAGTAAAGATACTTCGGTGTAAAATAGTTCCAAATTTGTCATTGTTTTTGACATAGACAATATGCCTATTCGATTCCGAAACCTCGTTTTCAATAATGTTCAGATCCAATTCATTAAGAACCGACTTCTGTCAGAGACAAGGGAGTAAACGCAAATAAAATTAAAACGCATTACGTAGGTATCTTTCTTGATGAATTACGTCCGTTTTGAACCCCCTCAGTTAACCCTTTCAACCACTTCCTTAAACAAGATTTATTAAACTTTTTCAGTAGGCACTCGATCCGTGTGATCAATCGTTTGTTTTAACGAACATTTTAAAGTCTTTTTTATTAAATTTTACTAAACCATGAATAGGGCTGATTTATATCAAACCTACCTCAAACAGCCTACTATAAAATTATGCATTGCGTAAGTAAACTCGCGTACCGCCCCTTGGCCCACGGCTATGGTCGTTATTTCTGTGTACTTTTGTAGATATATTATGGGACTAAAATTAATTAGTGGGAAGTAAAATTTACTAGTCAGATTTACAGAAAAGATAAAATGATATTTTTCTAATCTACTTTATATCCCTAACAGATCGAAGAAAGGTCTAATAAATTAGTAGCTAAGTGGTGTTGGCTTAGTGGTAAATACCTCGACTTTAATTCCGAAGGTCGAGGGTTTGAATCCCGGACGTGCACCAACGGATTTTTCCTACAATTTTTTTGTGCGCTATTGATACCGTTACGGTGAAGGAAAACATCGTGATGAAATCCGCGGCTTAGTTGGAAATGAAATGAAATTTAGATCATGTCTTTTATACCACCTCGTCTTCTTCATTTCCCTTATTCCAATTTATTTGGGAAAGGTGCAATAGTGAAGTGATTCAGCAATTATGTATCACGGCAGAACGGTTTTACCTGACACCATCTTTGAGAACTATTGTTGTAGATTGAGGTTGATACTACCTCTGCACGGGAGACCCAAGGTATTCAAAGTCTCCATATTCCTTAGTTGTTTTCTAAGATATCTACCACGTAAAGGGATGAGGTAGGTAACCCTAAAATAGGGTTGCCTACCTCAACCCTATTAGGCAACCCTATTCTATACCGGCCTTTACAGTTGCTAACGTTGCTATATACGACCTATATGGTTGTAATAATAACTCTTCGATCGCTAAGAAGACATAGGGTCACGATTTGATTCCGTGTCCATCTGGCGCTCAATTTGAAGTAGATAGTACTTAACCATGGGTCCATAGAGCTGGTAACGGTAGCTCAAAACGTGCGCACACACACACACAACCTCGTTGATCTATAGTTAGATACGTGTTCTAAATGAATGGGACGCTACCGCTCTGATGACGCTCGCAGGGTTACCAAGGTACCAGCGTCACACACAACTAAATGAAGACGATTGTTTCTCGAAAATCGCCTTTAATTACAAATGATCACTAAATGAGAGTAAATTGATGTGAAAGCCAGTTAATATTCCAATCAAAATGTGAAAGCACCGATTGATATGTTAAGATATTATGTCTGTGTAATATTATTGCGTATTATATGATACAGCCCTATAAATAAAGCGAGGTAGATTATTGCGCGTGTAAGTGTCTTTCCCACGGCGTGCAAAACTGGTTTGGGTTCGGAGATAAGCTGAAACTTACCATGAGGCCAGCTAAATTAGTACCTCGGCGACAGTTTCCTGCCTCCTTTCAACTTCTTCGGCGGCTCTACCTCGGCTCTAGCCGGAATATACAGTCGGATGTCTGTAAGGACGTATAATTCATTTCGTGTTACAACAACTGACTATTATTTACCGATTTCTAATACAAATAAATAATTTGATCTAAAACTATAAGATAATTTATTGAGTCAGGCGTTACTTTTCGGAACTCCATAATAATTACGGTAGTACTAGTATCTAGATACCGAGTTTCATCGCAATCGGTCCAGTAGTTTTTGCGTGAAGGAGTAACAAACATACCGTAGGATGGTAGGAGTAAGTTAAGATCTGAAACCTTATAAAACATGCTGATACAAAACCCGCATATCTAATGAATTTTATAATTAAAATCATAAGCTTTTTCCAACTACGATTAACAAAACAGTATCAATCCGCCTACTCGAAACTTTTTCTCATATAAGTCAAGTTTTACATAAGAAAATAATAACAATCGACGAAATGGCCGAGTTTATATCTCTCTACGGCTACATAATGGGATGTTTATTAATATTGTTCGTGATTAACTCTTACTGACGAGATAGAAACATGCTTTAGATTATATCTTCAAATCATAATAATAATTAATGACATTGATTAATGAAAATGTTTCATTGCAATCAAACATTGTTCTGGATACATTCCTATAAATATAAAATTCTCGTGTCGCGGTGTTAGTTACCAATCTCCACCTAAACGGCTTAACCGATTTGAATTAATTATTTTTTGAGAATCAAAAAACACCTATTTTTCAAAACACCTATTTTTCAAAACACCTGTTTTTGAAACGATAGCACATGAGTAAATACTCATGTGACGATAGTTCCTTATCGCGCGTTGTGAATGAGGGCTAGACGGAAAAAATTCTTACGAAAAAATTGTCACGACACTTTTTGCTATAGTAAGCTATTGTAAGCTGTGCGGCGTCGCATGTTTCTCTGTCTGTCTCTCTCTCTCTTATAGAAAGCAAGCCAGATATTTTCATTTCTATTTCGCATTGAACAGTGTGGTGTCGCGACTCATTAAAAATGTCGTTACAACTTTTGTTCTTAAAAGTGTCGTTACAACTTTTGGTCTTAAAAGTGTCGTTACAACTTTTGGTCTTAAAAATGTCGTTACAACTTTTGGTCTTAAAAGTGGCGTTACAACTTTTGGTCTTAAAAGTGTCGTTACAACTTTTGGTCTTAAAAGTGTCGTTACAACTTTTGGTCTTAAAAATGTCGTTACAACTTTTGGTCTTAAAAGTGGCGTTACAACTTTTGGTCTTAAAAGTGTCGTTACAACTTTTGGTCTTAAAAGTGTCGTTACAACTTTTGGTCTTAAAAGTGTCGTTACAACTTTTGGTCTTAAAAGTGTCGTTACAACTTTTTATTTTTTTCCTCACCTATAGACGCTAGAGAATTATCTCTTTTTTTTACCAAACTGCGAGGAAAGGGCTATCGCCTATATCTTTGTATGTTTGTTTGTAATATTATTTATTCCCTCATATCTTCCAAACCAGTCGACGGATTTCTTTAATTAAGGTATCATTAGATTCGTTTCATTAGTCCAAGTGTTCTTAGAAAGGTGACATAAAAAAAATTGGCGGCTGCTAGATTTCAGAGTTTCTGGTGATTCTTTTTATCTTCTTTTTCTGCAATATTAATTATTAGTAAATGTTCTTGAATTCTTTATTTAAGAATATTGCTTTTAAATTAAGAATGCTGCTTTTTATTTTAAGATTTTTTACTAAACCTACAAATTATTAGCGTCTATAGGGGCAGGATTAAGTATTTCTTGTTTCATAAAACCTTTTATTCTGTGAACTAAGAAAGTACTTAGTGAAAAAATGGGGGACGTGAATTGAAGACACTTTATACCTACCTAAGTATAAAGTGTCTTCAATGTATTAGCAATCGTCACAGTCAGTTAGGTACCGTCATTAACATCACGCAATCAATGGAGCCTATCACGGGCCCATGCACGTGGCCAGCCCCGGCCAACGTCTGCGCTCTATTTACTGATCATTCAAGAAACACATTATCGTAATCAATTACTATGGAAGAAGACACTACAAAACGACTCATCACAAACGAAAAGCTTAGCACAACTATTAACTGTTCTAAAAATGTATTTGTCGTGTGCTTGTCCAAATAAATGTTTTTCTATTCTATTCTATTCTATTCTTTATAATTTTTTCCTTTTTAAATTTCGGTACGCAAAGGGTAAAACCGGGTCACTTTTACTAAGACTACCCGTCCGTCTCTCTGTCACCAGACTGAATCTCGATCATAAACCGTTGATTCACGCTTAACGGCTCCTTTAACGGATCTCCTATTCTCAACGGATCCCTATCAAGAACTTTCTCACGCTTATCGTCTCTGGACTAGGGGAGAAGATAAGCGCTGATTTAAAAAAATATTTCTGTTGCCGCTATGACAACAAATACTAAAAACAGAATATAATGGTACGGAATCCTTCGTGCGCGAGTCAGACTCGCACTTGACCGGTTTCTTATTTGTGATACAAAAGCGTGCCACTGAAAATAAACTGAGATCTCATTAAGCCCGTCAGCGGTCGTGGTCGCTTTGAAAAATGAATCATTTAACCCCGTCCTTTAATAGGTATCTATAGTGGTGAAGGGTTAACATACACAAATAACTTAATACGGAAGTCGCTCTAACTCGACTTTTTAATAGTTTTTAATTAGGAAATAGTTTAATTTTTATGTTGTTTCAACACTATGCCGATGCTGCTAACGTAACTGTCACAGCTCATGTAAATTAGCGTGAGAAATGTTTACTGATATTGCCGTTGAAATATATGTATAAACAGCGAGCAGTGGGTAACAATTTCTGTGGATTTATAGATAAACTAGCTAAACTGTGCTGTTTCGCCGGAGTTCCGGATCGGGAGCTTATTATGTCTTTCACCAAGGTCCCATCTGTCTTTATATGGTGCAGCGGTTTAGCTGTAAAAACGTAACAGGCAGACAGAGTTACTTTCGCATTAATAATATTAGTTGGGGCTAGCTAACCCCGCAGTTTCAGCCGCGTAAGTTTTGAATCGCGATCGGGATAAAAAGTAGCCTATGTTCTCCTCCTGCCATCTCTACCAAATATCATCTTTAAGCCACTCGTCGATCGCCAGTTAGTTTAGCTTAGCTCGCATAGTTGAGGTAGTGTTTTTTTTAGAACCTTAATATCAGGAACACCAATTAATTGTTTTTTACATTGACAATAAAGCAAATGTTTATCTAATTACCTGTTTTTAAATAGTTTTTCCAATTTTTACGAAATATTTAGTTTTTAACAAGGCCTTTGGTATATTTTTTACTGTAAAAAAAAAACAATGGCTGTCTGTAAAGTCGGTTTACGGACGATAATTTTACGTGATAACGTCATAAGAAAACATTGACCAGTTACCTTGTCAAATAACGCTCACTCACGTTCCCGTAACATAACACTTTTTTGTGAGTGCAGTGCGGTGTACATCGATTTGTAATTTACCCCTAGTAACAAAACACACTTCTGATAACGGGTTCTTCATAATAATTCTACAGTTGGTTCCCGTTCACATATAATTGTGTATGAAGAAGATTTAAATAAAGATCGCGAGATCAAATTTCAATTACACAACAGACATATAGGGTGATTCCCTATTTGAAGTTGTAGAGTAACCACGCCTCTTCCTCTGCTTAAAAAAGGACGACAGTTATGTTATTATCACGATGTATAAAAATAAACGGAATATTGGGGTGACTCTTTTGAATAATCCTTTATTATTTTGTTACAGGTAACAATTTATATAGTATTCTTCATTGTCTGCACAGTCAACAATGTTCTTAGACGACATAAGGTACGTCCAATTTGAATAATAAGTATATAATTTTGCTAACACATCCTATCCTACTAATATTATAATTGTGAAAGTTTGTGTGTATGTTTGTTACTCCTTGGCGTAAAAACTACTGGACCGATTGCGATGAAACTCGATAGCTGGAGATCTGGATTAACACATAGGCTACTTTTTATCCCGATATTCCCGCGGCTAGTAGCATAAACAAATACTAGCTGCACCCAGGTAGGGATTTCACCCGCGTAAGGTCCAATCCCGTAAGAATATCAGGATAAAAAGTAGCCTATGTTTTAACCGAGGTCTCCAGCCATCTACGTCCAGTAGTTTTAGCGTGAAGGAGTAAAAAACACACAAACTTTTTTAATATTAGTAGGATAGGACTAGGACTATTCCATGGAGAAAAAATGTTTCAGAAATAAATCTTTATATTTTTTTCCTGGCATCTTATAATAATGTTCTCTCATTAAATCATTATATTTTTCTACGTATTAAACCACAGACGAAGATATGTAGTGATGTGGTCATAATATCTGAACCGGTCCAGTTCATTCACTGGCACACTGGCACCTAGTCTAAAGGTGTACGAGACAACAGAAAAAACGGTCGGGCGATATCGACTGTCACTTTTGAAGGCAAATTGCCAACTTTTAACTATACAGTTTGTAACAAAAAAATCATGTAAAACACTGAAAAACTTACGCTAAAAATATAAAAATGTGAGTAAAAAAGGCCAAATATTTTTATATCATTTTGAAAATTACTCTTACTTTTCCAAAGTGTGGGATATTTTTTAAATGTGACAACCTACCTAAGGACTCGCTGCCAATAATAGTGTAAATTCCTTAAAATTTCAGTAAATTTGGGTCATTTTCCCGAACTTTAAATTAAAAATATATCTTTTATTTTCAAGCAAACAGTACATTACGATACAAGTGTGGTAAATTGATTATTACATAGAGGCAGTTTACGACGCGCGGTCCGCTTTATGAGCAACTGTGATATAAAATATTTTTTATTTTTTTGGTAGTGTCCTGTATACTTATATAGTATACTATAGTATGTAAGTATGTAGTATATATAGTATAGTATACTTAGAAGTACCTAATATGGGTTAGGTACATACAGACTTTTTGTTACACTGTGTATATCGATAATCTGCAGTCTGCATTCGCCTTAACCGACCGAGTTCCGGCTCATTGATGCCTATTACCTGACCTGAACACTATTCTAAATTAACCACCTAGTTAAATTGATTCGCCTCTATGAATGATACCAATAATAAGCTACGAGCCAATCAGAAAATGAAATGCCAAAAAGTTGATAGGCTAACTGTGTAAAATTACTTACTTGCCAAAGAATAAGTACTCAAATTTAACTTAATTTGAAATAAAAAGTACGTTTGATTACCCAATTATATAATAACCATTTAGAAATGGGTAACCAATAAGACTGATTATTGAATTGCATGAAATTCAAATTTTTGGCTATTATAATTTTCTAGCTGTTTTGGTTGATTATTCACAGTTCCGCTATTTGTTTTTCTGATGGACAAGTTGGACACTCCAAATGACCTTTAGGTAGAGGAATTAGACTTTGTAGTTGTTTGTAACTGAATTTATTAAACAATACAATTACTTATTTAGACAGGCTTTATTTCGAAAACTTATGCTTTTGAAATGACTAGTTAAAGCCCGTTTTTGGTCATAATCATACACAAATATCAAAAGTTAAATATGATATTACTCGGAGTTTCACGTTTATGTTCACAAGGGAGGTGTTTCACAAGTCATAAGATAAATCGGTAAGCCGTGAACAGGTGAGAGAAAACCGCTTTCAACACTTGCTTTATTTTCGCCTTGCCTATATTTAACCCGTCATTGGTTTAATTTTGTGTTTTGGGAAAACAAAACTGGGTTCAGACGTGTCTTGAAAAATCACCGTTCGCTTTATGATTGATCATTTCCCGAAAATTTCGGGCGTGGAGTGATCTTTTGTCGTGGACTCAGACGTATGGATATTTTCAGAGGTTAATGTGTTGATTTGAGATTTTACGTTGTTTGATTAAATATCTACCTTAACTGATTACATTCAAAGATATATACATATTTTACTTCGTAATAGGACAAATTTTAATGATTATTTCAAATCAATTCTTGGGTCTTTAAGTTGCGAATGAATAGGTAGGCATCTTCTAGGAAAGCGTTACATCTTAGTTAGATCGCATCGTTGCCTACAATCAGGCAGGTGTTATATCAAACGCTGACGAATGATAATTTGTATAAAAATCTGTTTTTTTATAAATGATATTCAGTTTATTTATTTGTGTTAAAGTTGGTTACATAGTTATTAACTTTAAAGCAAATAAGTTTATGCATAATAAAGCTACAAGTTCATAATCTTAACTTAAGTCAATAGTCATTGACATGCTTTAGTCTACTCAATTACAAAATTGACAATTTAAAGAGATTTAACCTAATATGTAAAAGTAATGAGCACTTTTCTATGGTCGAAACTGTAAATATCTCTGTAATGCAAAATTAATATAATCAACACCTATTTGTTTGAGTGAAGATATTGTCACAATCTCTCGACATTTATTAACGAGGCAAATGACTAACGTGCATTTAAATAAATACAATTGACAGGTGTATGAATGTTGTTTACAGCATTATTAATGTAAAAGGTTTTGCTAACAGCTTACTTGAAAAATCATTTCATTTTAGTAACGACAGCTACGACATGTCGTTTCTCTTTTGAGACTTCGTCAGTAAGTACTTAGTATTAGTTTTCTGTTGCAATTATATAAAATTAAAATATGTTGCAATGTTCAAATAATTTAATTTATAAGTGCGTGACTATTTTTGCATTTTTTTTTTGGTAAGATAAACAACTCAAGTGTCGTCAGTTAAATTTTTGAAGACGCATTTTTCTTTATAAATATTTCCAGGAACGTTTAAATAGTAAACATTAGTTACCTTTCCAGTACAGATTTATTTATTAAAATGTCGTTAATAAAATAATGCAATAATTAATGCACTTCCATACGACATCCTCCTAGTAATATGATAGGATAATCGCACCCTGCTTCTCCTCGTATTGAGTGACGACAAATCGCTTGTGCATAATCGTAAATATACTTCTTTTACGCAGTCTATTCATCAAGATCGGCTATATCCGGTGAGCACCATATTGTGGTCCAGGTAATATACAAAATGCTGATTATTACAATGAAATATCAATAAGAAAATAAGCTCTTGTCGCGTAAAAATAGGGTCTAAATTTTAAATGGACGATAACAGGTTGCATTTCTAAGGTAACTAATATAAAATGGACGCTCTTTTGTGGCTGCAGACAGTTTGGCACCGATGCCTTTTTGTTTGCTCGTGCAAGATACTCGATACATGAATGGAGAACGATCGATTCCAAGAAACTCGGATGCGTTTCGATGACAGACTGCCGACCGAACTCCCGGTCAGTCGATAAGTAAGTACTCGTAATGAGCGGCTTCTCGTCGATCGCTATTTACATGAATTAAGAACTTCCATTCATGACTCGGCGCTCTGTGTTACGCAAAAGCGACATTTTTACGCTTTATATTTATGGTCTGACGATATCATCTTAATCGTGTAAGATTAGTTAAGTTTATCCAATTATTGTCAATTTAAATGTATTATGAGGAAGTTGGCTGTCTCTGGCTTCATAAATATTAAATGTCGACTCTTTGGCTCCATTTAAAAGCAATATTTTACCGTCATCGTTTACTGTAGGATATTTTGTAATTTTAATATGAAATGTCTAAATCATTTTAGTTTAATATCTCAAGTAATGTTACAAGTTTATTAAAACTTAAAACCTTCGTTCATAACAAGAAGCTTCAAACTTTCATCTTTAGATAAAGCAAGTTAATAGGTAGATAAAGCTAGCCTGTTATTAAGGCTTCAGATAGATCATATTAGATAATATATAGGTACGGAAACACGTGTAAAGATAAATAATATACAACAGGATAGTTTCATTAATTGAAGTTTCCTTTCTAAGTAGATTTAAGTATCTTTAGTTTTGTTTTACGATTGAACTGATAATAGCTTTACCGAAATCATCTGCTACTGCATAGCCACTGGCCACCGCAATTTCCCTATGATAAGACTGACTGCATTGACTCCATTCATCTACTGACGTTCGCACCTCACCGACCACAAAACGCATCCCATTCACGACTAGCGACTAAATCAACCGAGAACACTTTTACTACCATAACGGACGTAAGACGAGACGTTTCTACAAACGGAAAACAACTTTCTGTTATCACTGGTTAAAACCACTCTCCTGCGTGCACGCCTTGAGTTACGACTTTTTTCTGTATCTATTTCTGTGCAAACACCGTTAAGAGTATAAAAGGCACTCAGTCATATCTCTATAGAGTAAAAACTGCTTTTTCTCCGGAGCTTAGAGTGCACAGTCGCATGTTTTTATAATGGAGTTGTGATGTTATAGCTGCACGGTAGAGTTTTATGAATGAAGCGCAGCGTTGCGAGCGGAAGCAGAGCCGGCCGTAGCGCGGCTTTCCCGCGGCACGGTGCTCCGGCCAGTTTCATTAATAATTAAAACGCAGCAAATGGCGGAATGACCGGACGTGGAGATGTTTTCTAGTCGGTGTCGGTGCTCGGGCGCAGCATCTGGCCCGCAATCAATTTATAACACCACCGCTTACGAAATCCCAGTTAGCTGTGAATCTAGTCGTTCGATCGGTGTTAATCCAAAAACATTTCAACAAATCGAATCATTCAAATTATATGCGTTATATGTATCATTAAACGGTAGCCTATTTCTGAAAGTGGCTCGACCCTGGCCAGATGACGGAGCAATAATTTAAAGGTAACGGTCGAAGTAATTTTTGACCGCCTCATTTCGAACATTACGCAACACGCAAGTCTACTGGAGCGACCGACAAACAACACAAGACACCGGGCAACAATTACAGATCGTTCGAGTGGGACAACTGGTGGTACGAGAGAGAGAGGTTGGAATATGACGAAGCTATAAAGAGAATGAGATAGATACGGTGGCTAGATACGAACATCCGGCTGGCCACTTCCTGTCGCGGGTTTAGCAAGCTAATGTCCTGCAAAAACTATCAATGACTAAAAATTTCCATATTGGAATATTGTATTCGTCAATAAAAAGCTAGGGTTTATTTTTACAGAATCGGTTATTAAATCATTCAATTACATATTTATCCGTTGAGAGTCAACCATATTTTTGACGATTTTTCAGTAGGCCTCATTTTTATTAGGTAGCTGAGACTATAAATATTTTCTTCAACTTAAACGATCCCGTTTTTCCTCCAAGATAATTAAAAAGAAGACAAATACTTTCTCCCACATATCTGAGTAAATATAATTAAGCATGGTTAGGTCTCTGCATCCGTTGCCCACATAACCGGTGTAATTGTTGACGAGTTTCTATCACGCGGCCTCCTCATAACTTGATTAACTCAATCAAAGGAACTAGGCATTTGAATCGTGAGCTAAATGTATAACCTGATTGCTTATTTCCTTTGTATGACTGGTTACGAAAACTGTCACATTGCGGCAAGTTATTATTATGATTGTTAAATTCACCTGAAACATATGTTAAATGAGTGAATGTACTTATTTCATATGGAATGGAAATGTCTGATAAAGATGTGAAACGTAGATAATTGACTAAAATCCTACGGCCGTACCTTTGGCGTCTGAGTTTCAAATGATATGAGAACTAATTTTTCCCCGATTAACTTAACGTTCACACTTCCATGGGACCTACTAATCTAAGCACTTGACATACACACGTATACTACCTCCACGATTCGCAATAATCAACAAGAGGGTCTTAGTAATCCTGTGTCAACTGGTACAACAAAAACGACGTAGAGCACGCGTAAAGTAGTAGCGGAAGCATCCAGCGCCCACGCCCATGTTAATTGTGCTACTCTTTTTGTTTAGTTGTCCACTCATTTAACTCGATTACAGCAATCAGATCTCGCCCTTTGGCCCGGCACATGCGCGGGTGGCTGGACGCCCCTGCGTCTGCACGACAATTATAGTACACTCATGTCCTTTGTTTGCGTTGTTAACTTCATTAACGAAATGGTGAAAGTCATTAAGGTTATCCACTCATAAAGTTTAGCATATTCATATTTCAAACCAAAAGCTGTTCCACATTTGAGCTCAATGAAATGTTGCGGTTCATTCATGGTTAATTACCTCTGTTTATTTTAGTGTTCCAGCAATATAAACTTTGCTTAGTGTAAATAAAACTTAGTATAGTCGGTCCGTCAACCTGTCATACCACATTGTCGCGTTCGAGACTCTTATTTATGAATGAACTCAAAGATCGAGCGACTTCCGGCTAACTGTTGAGATAGTACGACACTCTTCCTGGTTCCTGCTATGGTATCTTTAATTACGACGCCAGCATAAACAAACCGGAGCCTGCGATTTCAGTATCAATAATTTGGATTCTATCTCTTAAGACAAAGAGTGCTATTTCGCCAGTGATCCAGCTCGTTCGAAGCTCTTATCCGCTTTACCGCTTTATCGCAATCGATCGAAATATGAATAAAGATATTCTAAAAGTGACCGAACGGTACATGGCCATCGATGGATAGTGGACCTTACGGTGTATTTGATTATGGTAAATTCTAGTTCAAAGTGAGTATTATGCGGTGGTGGCTCGCATCCTGTAAAACACGTTTTTTTTCTGATCTCCTTCCCGGCGTTTCACCGTTACGCAATATATCGTAAATAATTAGCGGAAGGCCAGATTCCCGTGTCTTATGGAGATGGCAACTATCATGTTTTTTTCACCGGACGTTTCCTGTCGTCCGACTAACAGTAATCGCTTTATATGTAGGTACTATCAATGAGACGAACTTCTATAAGAACAACCTAAGAGAAACCAATTATAGAAAGCTGGTTGGAACTGAGCGACAACTCGGCGAACGATGTTGACTCACTTGTTATATAGGTATATATCGGTAATTTCATGGGAACTGTTATATAGATTTACGTAACAACGTCCGAATAAAACGATATCAGTAACTTTTAATTTGCAATCATTTGTCCTTATCATTTTTTTTGGATTATTTTTTAATTCGAAACACTAACATTTTTATTGAAATATATTATTATATTTGACAATGCATACCTATTAATAGGGTATTTTAAACAGATTACATCAGAAGGGGATTAAATGCAATATTGTATTCCCATTACATGCACTCATATTCTTCCAAGACAGTCATTAAAGAAATATTATTAACTAATGCAAAATATAATCCATAAAGCTCATCAGAAGCTTTTTAGATCAACCTAATTATAATCATTCTGATTACAGATCTAAAGTTGGAAAAAGCCTTTCTCATTACGAAGTTCTCACGAGACCAAATTAAACGAGATTCATTCGATCGAACTAATTTATTCGGTTGACCAAAAACCGCACCTACATAGATTTATCACAAATGAACATTTTTACACGTGGTGTTGAGATAGGTGCGCCGAATACTGACCGCGGCTCTGTCGCCAGACAATCACGATCTTCACGTTGTAAGACTTCTCTACCTCCAACAGCCTGTTTGTAGTACCACAAAGAGAACAACTTATAATGGTTGCTTTACATATTCTCACGGTGGCGCTTGCCTCCGAAAGATATATAAATGTTGCAATGAAGACCGGTCGGCCCCGTTTTTGACCTCCGATGTAACTGAGACCTCGATTAGAAAATAATAATGAATTAAATGAACGAGTAGATATGTTAATCACCACGATTTGAGTGTAAGTAACATCTATTCCCGTCTTCTTTTACAAATACATTATAGACAATTTAACATAAACAGATATAGTCTATGAAGTTAACAATTAATATAACACAAAATTAAGAAGTTGTGACATTAAAAATTAAAAAATACACGTAGTATTAGTCCTCCAATGCAACAAATCTCCATACCTAATGAATTTTAGCGATTATAAGATACATTTTTAAATAACCAATACATTAAAGCTATGTTAATTGTGTATTATCTATATTTAACATTAAAAAGTAATCCCAATAGAGTCGATTTACATAATTTATTTATATAAAGTAGATCCTTACTGTTTTATTATACGTGAAATTATAACAAACAAGGTTGATGTTGTTTAAATATTCGATAATTAGATAAAAGTGTGGGAAAATTAATTTCTTTATAATTTGTATACAGGGTTATTGGAAATTATACTAGCAAGCCGTTAAGGGCTACTTGCACCCTAGCAAACAACTTTTGTTCTTGGTTTTGATTTTTTTTTTTCGAATTTCGAAAGGAAATTCGAACAATTGATAGTTATTTAGACTGGAAAACGCACATAAAAAAGGTAAATAATAAAATCTCTAAATATTGTTATGCACTATCAGTCCTAAGTTCCATTTCTTCTAGAAAAATTGCAAAACAATCATATTATGGTTATGTTTACCCTCACTTATCTTATGGAATAATATTTTGGGGTAATTCCGTTAATATTAATTCGACATTCTTACTCCAAAAAAGATGCCTGCGTGCTATTTATAACATGCAAAGCACAGAAACTCTTCGGGATGTTTTTAAAAGAGAGAATATTTTTACCTTAACCTAAATCTTTGAGATCTGTAACTTTGTAAAAAACAACGAAGCGTATTTTTTTCAAAAACAATCTTATCGATTGGATAACTTGCGTAATAAACATAAGTACAATATTTGCTATCATCAAATTAATAATGTTATGTATGAAAAAGGTACATTTGTCTCCGCTATTCGAATTTTTAATAATTTACCTCTAGAAATAAAAATATTAAACGGAAATATTTTTCGAAATAGGTTAAGAAAATGGTTGATCTCTAAAACTTTCTATAGTATTAAAGAATATTTTGATTTAGATGTATACTTCACATAGGTTTCCAATTGTTAATATGATTGTTAAGTTTCCCGTTTTATTATTCAAATTTTAGTCAATTCATTAGTTTTAAGTATTAATTATTTTACTAGATACATGAGCTTGATATGGCAGCTCAATATATTGTTTTGTATTTAGTATAATTTAAGTTACTATGTAACTCATTATTGTATGTCCGGGATGGACAAACTGTTGATACCTACCTTCTATAATTTGACATCTTATGTACACAGTTTTTCAATAAATATTCTTGATTCTTGATTCTTGAATAAAAAAATTAAAATTTTGAGGTTATGTAAATTAGAAAAACAGCTGATTTTTTAAAACAAAGGTCATTCAGACTAAGAATAGTAGATAAAACTTAAAAAATAAGTCAAATTTTAAGGTTAATGACCTCGCCGTGTAAGGAACAGCTGATTTTCAGGTAAACCTAACCTCAAAATTTTCGAAAAAATGTTCGAATTTCCAAAAGTCGTAGAACAAAAGTTGTTTGTTAAGGTGCAAAGTAGCCCTCACAACTTGCTAGTATAATTTCCAATAACCCTGTATATAGGAAAGGGTTGTTGAGATTAATTTTAAGTTTTATGCGTGTCGACGGCGCGGCGGCGAGCGGCAGGCTACGTCTCGTCGGCGATGGTATCGTTGTAATGGTAACTCAAGATGATATCTTTGAGATGCCTCCGTCCTCCCGTCAGCCTCCTCTATCTCAACATCTCAATACTAAACTAAAATACTCACTGTCTAAATTAAGATACATTAATAAAATGCGCCCGGGCACACCATCCTCTTTAATTAACTACGTGCGCTCAAGTCTCTAAACTTTATGTTAATATGGATACTTACGTAAAATACTCTATCAACATTTAATTAACGGTAGGAATGAATAACAGTCGTCTCTGATTGTAATTAAAAGTATTGATCGAGATAATCAATCTTTACCACCAAACTACATTCAATTTTTATTTCTTTTTTTTTATCATATTGTCAGCGTTTGACCAGCCTGATAGTAGTTGACGATGCGGCCTAGGACGTAGCAAAAGTGCTCTCCTAGAAAATACCTATTCACTCGCGACTTGAAGACCCCCAAATTGTGCACATCAGAAAAAGTCAGACGCAGGCAACTGATCCCATTCCCTTACGGTACGAATAAGGAATGACGAAGGTAATTTAATTTGGTAGGTAGAGTCGTATGTATTAAATTCCTTTATGTAGGACAAAGGAATTTAATACATACGAGTACATACCAGGTTTTTTAATGTCTAGATATTTGTTGGATATTGCTAACTCTACTACTATCTTAATTTATGACGCGTAATTAGTAACTACCTTCACTAGCAATCGCTTGGTCTACGAAAGGTAAATCATTAACTTAAACTATTGTATTCATAAAAATATACTTATCTCTAGCAAATTCCTTTGGCCTCGAAGAAACCGATAACATTCAAAAAGGTTTTACACAAAATAAAACGCGTGGTTAAATGCGAAATGATGACTGTCGAAGTTGAGTCATTAGTTGCTTGCTCTGGTACCCTTGCTTGTTGTCTCAACAAACAATATTAAAGATGTTGAAGGACGGTGCCTTATTCGATTTCTTTGCAATTATTCTCGGAAAATAATATCTATTTGGTGAGCCATAATGTAGGTTTACCTTAATCAGTGGAACTTTTTTTTAAACGGCTTTTTGACAGCCGCTTGCGCCACTTGCCCCACCCGTCTTTAATGCTTAAAAGCCATAACCCGCAATTGCTGTAAATCAATAATAATTGCACAATTTAAAAGAGACTTATAAAATGTAGATACATACTTCATTCATAGATCGAAGGTAGAGACAAAGCTGCACCTACTGATACTCAATGAGCGTAACATCTACGTTTATGTTAAATGAGGCGCGCATTTACCACATTGTGTGCCCAGCGCACATAGATCATTCAGATTCCGGTATTGAATGTCAGGATAAGGTACCGTGTGTAACTTACAGAAGCTTGACGTGTGGTTACTTCACGGTGACGAAGAAAGGTTGAAAACATTCTAAATAATGTATTTAACAAATATTTACTGATTCATTTTTATTAAAACAACTAGCTTTTACCTGCGACTTCGTCCGCGTATAAGTCGAAAATGGACCAAGGAATCACGTTGTCCCATACAAACTTTGCCCCCCTTTTTCACCCCCTAAGGTGTAGAATTTCGGTAAATCCTTTCTTATCGGATGCTTACGTCATACAAAGAACACACCTTCGAAGTTTCAGGTCTCTACGATCAGCGGCTTAGGCTTTGCATTTATCCGTCAGTCAGTCAGGACAAAGGATTTTATATGTATTGATTAACTTAACAATTAAAGTAAATTAAAGATTCTAACCTAGTTAAAATCTGATAAACCAATCAATTACAATTCAAAATACATATTTAATAAAATTAAATTAAAAATATATACAAAAAGAGAGTTAACAATCACAATAAACAATACCTACAAAATAAATTCAAAAGGTCCCTTGAAAAGGAAAATATGATTTTATTGACTCCATAGCTCTATATCTCAAATTTTCTGGAAAGGTTTATTACAATGTGCAATTTGTTTGGTACATCTGCGTCATTTTTACCCAACTATGCGACGCAAAGGAGGGTAATGTGTTTATCAGCCTATGTATTTGCCGTAATTTTTTTGTGTTTCGACGACGGTCGTTTCCAATGTTAAGACGCGAACTCATAAAATTACTTAAAACAGCTCAGCACGTTATTTGTAGTCTCAACAAGTCGTAAGGGCAGTATAAAAATAGTTTTATTTAAGAATTGTACAAATAAAGGTGTTGGAACGAGTTCCGTTGACTAAGGCCGTGTTGACACTATCGAAAGCAACCTCAAACAGAATCAACTCCGCTTTATTTACGACTCTTTACTGATTTCAAAATTGATTTTTAGAGATAAAAATCTTTCAAAATGTGCTATTGACAAGCCTATAATAGCCGCAGGCACTAAAAGTTTTGACAATTTATAATTAGGTAGGCAGTACGTTTCATTATTTAAACTACTGTGATTTCGGTAAAATAAAAAAGACAATAAATAAAGATCGTACTGATGTTTTCAAACATAATTACAATTTAAATTAAATAGAAAAATAATTAACGATTCAGAGATATTATCTCTTCTATGAATATTTAATTTACAAATTCAATTACTATAGGTTCACATTCTTAATAGTCATGCGAGTCAGTTTGTGATTAGTAGAATCATCGATTTTTATCGCCTGGCTCTAATCCAGATCTTGAATTATGGCTACTTAATTTCGGGTGCCTTTGGAATTCACCAGATGTTTACTAGGCAGATTTTTTTCTCAGTTTTACACAATTTTCTGATCAGCATTTTATAATTGCGCGTCAGTGATATGTAATTGCGTTTTCCTGAATAGGAGGCGTGAAATGATCATTGCACGATATGGTTCTCCTCAAGTTTTGTCGAGGCGACATCGGCATCGAAGAGGCTTCCGTTCCCGCGAACGAACGCGCCGTGGGAAATGTTTTATTTTCGTATTTAAATTCGACCCTCATTAAACTGGTTTGACTCAAAATTCGCTGCCTTCTTTCGACGCCTTTTACTCAACTTTTTATGGTTCCGTTCGACATTTACTGTTTGTGACTTTTTTTAAGTCTAGACTGCGGTCTCTGTACAATGGTTATCGTACTCTTCATTATGAGAACACGATTATCTTTATTACCGAAAAGAGAATTGATCATCTGAAAAGGTTTATTGCGATGGTTCATTTGATTTATGTTTTTGTGGAGGTAATCAATATTACTGAAATTAAGTAGATCTAGCACATCGTATTTCAACATGTTCTAGTTTCATAAAGGTATATATGCGTATACTCGAAAGGCAGTAAATGTTATTTTATTGGAAACTTATCACCAGGTCCGTAATGTAGGTACAGCAGATAGTGTTCGGAGTTGATGTTAATTTAATTTGGGCAATATAAATTAATGGATATAGAAAGAACCAGTTCTCGATTGGTGGCTGTTCGGAAAATGGATCGTATCTTCGAATAACCATTATATTTAATTAATACAGGACGATTTATGTCGTAGTAGATACGGATGCGTGTAATTCTTCTCGTAATAATGTATACTACACACTTCAAACATAATACATATTTAATTATTTAAGCCTGAGATGTTTATAGTTTCATGTCTAATTATTGACTCTCATAGTTAATGGAAAAGCTCAGTTCGAATGTAAACAACATCTAAAGTTACCATTTGAGCTCGGTCCAATTAAAAAGGCTAAGCGGAAGTGGTCATCATAATTATGAGGTAGTAGAAAAGAATTAAACGCGCGCTCTAATGTGTTGTTCTTGTATGTTTTATTATCTTTAAACATTAATGTACTAAAAAACCGACATAAAGTTTCTGTAACAAAAATAAAAAGTGTAAGTACCTTTTACAATATGTCCCGAAGGTACACTTCCCCACGGTGTCACCTTACACAGGATGATGGCTAACCCTGCATTAAAGCCTGAACAAATGTCTTTTAATATATTTTATATTCTATCCTTTGCACCGAGTGGTTAAATTCGTTTAAACTCCACATAATTTAATATTCAACTTGTTACTTTTCGTAAAAGTCATGTCAACGGATTTAAAACTTTGTCTATAGAGCTTTAAGGTTGGATGTTCTTTGTTGTAGTCGAGGATCGGATACCGGAAGGACGCATTGTATAGGCCTTCGCTACGTGTTCGCTACCTGTTGATAATTTTCATTGTGAGTAAAGAACGTGCACAATACTATGTAGCCAGCGTTAGAAGCTTTTAAAAGCATTCCTACGATGAGTAACACTTAGACTAGTTGTTTTATTATCTTATGCGATAAACAACCGTATAGCCTAAGTACGATATGCTTTTTATTTTCTTGCAAAATATATCATGCAGTGATATGTAGATTTATTATAATCTGAGTAAATTCACCTAATTGCGTGAAATTACTTTGTTTATGGGCAGTTAACGTAATGAATCTCCTTTCATGTTTAGTATTGAATCGTTTTTAAAGAACATCGTTAATCAGCAAAGAACTCGTTCGGCCCGCGAGCCGTCAAAGCTCCTACAGGCGGCACCTTTCAGGCGTCAGAAAACACCACTTACAACCTTTTAAATAACTATACTTTTGAATTAGCATCCACTCAGTTTATATTTATATCTGCCATTTTTCATGCGCAACGAACGGCGCATACGCAAATGCAAGCCATTAATAAATTACAGAAACACACATACGATTCGATGTTGACGTCACAATGTGCAGACGATCTGTGGTGATGCATGTGTGTGTTACTTCCTCTAGTGGTGTCTGTGTGGGCGTGTGAAGATATCGGAGGGGTGAGGGCGGTGTGAGAAGGGAGTTACTTCCCGCGTAGCACCTGGCGCTCGGAGGCTTCTACCGAGAGAGATCCCATTGATTTGTGGCAAGATGCTGTTGTACTTTATGTTCTGATTTATCCTTTGTTTATCTCATTGTATCGCGTATTGATTTCAAAAGCGTTTTTAATCCTAACGAGTCTAGTAATCAGAAGGCCAGTTCTCGTAAATAACATTGTTCAAATTACATTGCAAAATGACTAGGATTGCATTACGATTACAAAAAATACCCCTAAAGTAGCTCAAAATACTCTCAATGTCAGCTTTGGTATTCTCAAGAATATTTTTTGTAATCAAAATGCAATCGGAATGATATTGCAATGTAATTTGAACAATGTTATTTACGAGAATTAGCCTTCTGAGCTGTAAAATTCGTAATTCAAAGTCAAACTAAGTTTTCTTTAGAGCTGTGAAAAAAGCAATGTTTAGTAAACCGTATAAATTAAAGTAAAACAGTGAAACAATGTGTATGGTTGAAGGCATTCAAGCATCGATGATGACAATACCACATCCTCTGTTTGTCTTAGTTAGTGAAACGCAATTGTTAACTTGTGCTTTATTTGTTTTAACAAATCTTTTGAAATCACGTTACATAACTGAGATATTCTGAGAATTAATGATAATTATTTGTCTCTGATTAAGTTTTTATGTTAGGTATTTTGCATAGTTCGAACATAAGCATAGTATTTCTTGGTAAAAATTAGTAAAGTATGCCTTGATTGACAAATCTATAGGTCAAAATATTATTTGAAGATCGATTCTACTGGACTGATTTTGATAAGACTTGGCATGGGAATAATATTGAATCCTTGAGAGTTTTCACATTTAATCGCGATAGCTATTCCTACGGAATCTGGACTTACGTGGTAGAATACTTGAATAGGTCACTGATAGAAAAAAAATGAGTTCAATTATAATAAGTTAAGGTTATTTTAAATAATCGGTGATCATACGAAAAACACATATATTTTATACGCGTCGAATTGAGAAACTTCTCCGTTTTTTTTCCTCGGTTAATAAATAATTAGGTACCTATCTGATTTCATTACTAATTGTCAATTTTCGGACATTGGTATGTATTTATATTTTTATGTCGTTTAAGCTAAATTTATATTATAGTTTCCAATATTCCGGAAACGGTCGGTGTAATGTTTACCCGTGACAAAGGAACTTGTCCACGTGCGGCGTTTGTCCAAACATTGACACGGGTCGAGACGCGCCGCACCCTCCAGATAACAATACTGCGAACGGGCCCTTGGTACTCCTCGCTTGAAGGAACACACCTTCACATTACCATACTTGGACCTACCTATCAATATAATCAACCGTAACAGTTGAAAAATTCAGTATGAACAGAATTCATCTTAGCTATGAAAATAATAAACTGGACTGCAAGCGAAAAGTGTGTGTATGCAAGTACTTTTGCACAATAGCTTTAGTTAATATAATCGAGAGTGAAGATGTAGCAAATGAAAGGGTATATTGCAACAATAAACCTACTTGTTAATCCCTTTGCAAAACTATGAATGAAGTGGTTTTTCTTTGTGCTGGAACAAAAACTAAGAGACCTTTTGGTAAATGCCACGACAATTCTCCGTAGCGCAATATTTACTACGTGTCCCGTCCCTTTCACTTCCTCTCGAGAGACGACAACCTGGCCCGACAGAGACTCCACTATGCTAACCTGTCTGCGAGACAAGGACAGTGGATTCATTCATAACCGAGTCTGCCATCCGGTCCATGTTCTGATCGATCACTTCATCTCCTTCTAACGCACAGTCTTCTCTCGAGTGCGAGCAGGTGCCACCGGATGTGTAGCATAGCAAGTAATACAGTCACAGCGGAGCTTCGATCGGAAGCTCTTAAAATCTCATGGTCTTTATTTACCTATCTATGCCGCGAGGTCAATAGATAGCTAAAGGTTGTCGCCTAGTCTGTGTCGACATAAAAGTAATCATAGGATAGCTAGGCTGTAAAATAGTTAATTAGAAAACAGTTGCAATTGGTGATTTGGATAAGCTCGCTGGGAGTGAGACGTAGCCGTAGCAAGCTTCGCCCCTCCGCCAGGCGCCCATTGAGCGGCGAGTAGTCGCTCGCCGGCCGTAGCGACGCACGCGCGCGCCCCCACACACAGATTCTGAAAACTCTAGATAAACAACATCACCTTAGCATTTTGAAATGACCGGTTCGAAAGACCAACTATCGCGATCGACCTGTGTGCTGTGAGTATTTGCTCACAAGTGATTTCTCTAATTGGTGCTTTGAGTGAGTGACTCTGGGAATGTACGAGAACGCGGGATGGACGACTGTACAATGTCCCAAATTGCATTAAATGGGTAATTGGTGTACGTCATTGGATAATGGATTTGGCTAATACACCTACATATTTTATCTGTCCTTATATTTTGCTTAGGTGTCCTTATAGGTTAGGTACCGGTGAATTTTGCACTTGACTCGCGTTCTTTGTTTGATATTCGACTAATTTAAATAACTACATGAACGAACACGATACGTTTTCTGTTTTTATGAGATGATTAGAACAATGCACTTTTTGCCAATACCTACATGAATATTATAATTTGTTTTAAGTAGGTACCTAGGTATGTTTTTCTATGCTATTAAGTGTGTGGTGTAAAGTTGGTTGGAGTGTCTCAAACCGAAAGTATACCGAAGTATGAGTCCTGCTAATAGTAATTAGTCCTTTTTTACATGACTACTATGACAAAGGCGGCTAGCAATTGAACCATGAAATTAGATAACAAGAACGAACTAAGCTTTAAAATATATCGATTAAAAAAAATAGTCTTTATTTTATTTTGATAATCATTTGCCTAAAGGTACTATAGCTAAGAGCTGTAACCTATTCTTATTTTTGTATCAGTTGTCTAGTAAATAATGTATGTACCTACAACGAATTCAAAAAAATATAGGTAGGTATAGAAAATATACGCTCGGCAAAACTGCAATATAAAGCATATTTGAGGTAGGTAAATTTGTCTAATTAAAATGCTTAGAAGTACAATGCGAAATAACTACATTATACCCCTAGGTAGTACCCACTTAATCATTTCCTAACTCAATAGAACTAATTGCTATAAAATGAACCTTATACCATCAATTTTAACACTTTGTGTAAATTGAAGACAAATCTAGGTATTTTACTCATAGTACCCGTTTTATTTTTATTTATAAACGTTACCCTACTTAGCCTTTCAGTACGGAAGTTGAAAACTGTATTGTTTTGGTAAAATTTCGATTCAAAGCAAAACATTAGTACCCGACTTATCATAATAGGTACCCAAACCACATTGTGCCTATTTTGATAAAAAGATTTTTAACGAAAATTTAACACTTCTTGAAATATTACCTACTTAACGAGTACATTCAACTTACGTAGCTGTTGACAGCTATTAATATGATTTTGATAAACTATGATATACCTACTAGCAGGCGCCCCACGATTTTACCCGCGTCAGTGTCCATTCAAAAGAGATATTAGTTTCCTACAAACACAAAATACACGAACTGCTAACGTTAACAGCCCCTCTTTACCCCTTTAGGGGTCGAATTTCCAAAAATTCGTAGTTTACTGAGTATTTTTCGCTTTTATTTATATAGATTCTACCTACTCTAATTATTCCAATTTTAGGTATTATTGAGTATTTGCATCGTCATTCCAAATGGGAGTCTTCTAGTCGCGGTTGAATAGGTTCTTCTAGGAAAGGCTGCTACATCACAGGCCGCATCGTCACCTACCATCAGGCAGATGTGACAGTGGTCGAACGCTGACCTATTCATATGTAAAAAATTAAATATTTTTCGTTGCATTTTCACTGTCAGCCAGGTAAGTCGCGTTATCATCCAACGCTCGACGGAACGACCGTGGGAATGAAAAATAAGTGTTAAACAATAGCACACAGATAAGAACATCGTCAGACCCCATTTGGGGTATGCTTTAAGTAATTAAAGTCAGGTTTCCATTTACGCGTTACATGGTATGTAATTTTGTTGGTGATTCTTTGTTTAGGTACATTTTACGTTTTTTGTTTGATAATGGAATTGAAAAAGTTAATGACATTCGTTTTCGTTATTTTACATTCAAATCGAATCAATATATAAATAGGTAGATCATTTTATAGGGGTCTTAATTTTTTACGAGGGTTTATGTGCGCTGATTGGCATTGCTCTTGCGGTGAAACCCGCGGCTTAGTTGGCTCCAGACGTATAATGACAAATTCTATAAACACGGCACATGGTCGACTGAGCTGAGAGAGTTTACAGGTGCTGGGCAAGCCTACACCATTCTCACGCAAAATAGACCTATCTAAAGAGGCCTAATTGCGGAAAAACGGCCTGTAAACAAGTACAGTCGGAATACAATACCAATTAGCTGAACACCACGTGACCCAAAGCTCACTCGCACATCTATAAGGTTGTAGAGTAATGTTACCTGATTCTGTTTTTTTAAACAATATAGTAGGTATACAATACAATATTAACAAAATAAGTAAATACTATATTGTTACAAAATATGTGCGAGTGAGCTCTGGGTCCCGTGTGGTTCAGCTAATTGGTATTCTGACTGTACATGTGGTCTAAAAACTTTAGTAGGTGTAGGTACAGTATATTTATATCTACCTACTTCGGAACCCATGGCAAAAAAAACAACAATCCCCCTACAGTACAACGGATACAGGTGTAAGACATTAAACATCGGCCCATTTTGTAAATCTAGACTTTATTTTTATTCTTTGGGGTGCTTGCAAACATTTAATATGACTTTTTACTTAACAGAGGGCACTTTTACCTTTAGGAGTCACCTTTTAAAGCCTCTAACTTATGAAAGTAAGTTTACAGCTAGACATTATTTTTATTCTTTAAGGTTTTTTGTTTGATAATGGAACATTGCGTTCGATTTGATTTGAATTTATTGAAAGTTTTAACGTTCTCACAAATTCAAAAAAGATCCCTCGAGCTGTAATTTATGTTTTTTTTTCAATACGTAAGATTGTTCAATGTTTTTTCTGATCTCAATATTCTAATTCCTCCTTCGTCTCGTGATTTTTATCAAATCGGTTCAGCCGGCAACTAACACCGCGACACGAGAATTTTATATATACCTATTGAAGATTGTAGAATTATGAAATATATTTTGTTGCTGAAATCTAAATATTTCATGTTACCAGTCGGAGTCACGCCCGCTGGTCGCTGCCAATTCTGTCTAACAATAACACACTACTACTTCTCTCAGATTAATTTAGAAACTTTATTAATGAAATGGAAAATGGGAGTAAAAAAGTAGGTATGTTAAAAGTTTGCATGGTCATAAAAGTATTCTTGATATTTTTTTCTGGCAGGACGTCTATATAGTTGGACATTTTTCTGGTTGGACATCTTTGAAGTTTTACATTTTTCTGGTAGGTCGTTCAAATACTTGGATATTATGGTCTTGGCCATTTTTTATTGGTGGAAATTAGTCATGCGTATCAAACTAAGTACCTACCTGTAAATTTACCTTCGTGAATGCTATCCCGCTTTTTTTTAATATTATTTTTCTGTTATTTCTCGTGGTTTATCCATATGTCAACAATTATTTTTATAGTCGGCCACTGCTCTGTCCATTGGGAATGAAATAAACGTCAAATTTTCGCAGCCAGCGAACCGTGCCGCCCCTGACTCACAAAAGAGCGTTAAACTGAACTGTTACATTCAAATTCAAATGCGATTCTCCACAACCTATACTGTACTGAAATAACAAAGCAATGATTGTTTTACGAACTTTTTGTATCTGTTTTAAACCTGTATTAGTTCTCTAGTTATTTGCATTCAATTAATTAGTCTTTTACTTGTCCTTTTCTTCATTTAGTTTTTATACAATACAACATAATAATATACAACTTGTTTTAGTCAGTCATCAACCATATTCTGAGACAATATAGGTAAATCATTCAATTTTATTAAGCGTTTCAGTGTTTACTAACATTTCCTTAATTTTTAATTTTAGTTTTATATTTTTAACTGATCGTTAACATGTTGTTAATAGTCTTTATTGCCGATGTCGTCGCAGCTCTGACCTGATTCTCTGAATGATGAAATTGAAATCCGAACAGAGCATGTTTCAGGTATTTAAATTGAATCTTCCGTATTTCCCCCCCTTTTCGTGACAGATTGGTTTATGTTCATCGTAAATTTCCGGTTTAAAACTGCATAAAATGTACATTTATACAGTTTATTCTAAGTGGTGTTAGCTAAGATATCTCAAAAACTATTACATAAGTTTTATGAGCTATTATGTTAACAAACTACTCAAACAAATTATATTTCTATAAAACGTTTAAATTGCCTTTGTTTTGTTTACATTACGAGTTAATTACCGTGGATTAACAATACGTTTAGATAATGTAATAAGGTAATTTTTATGCTAACTTATATGAACAGAGGTAAGTCATTGTTTGAAGCGTTGATGTAGGTATCTTTACTTTACTTGGTTTTATTACGTAAAATGGCGACTATGACACTGAACTTAACCTTAAACCAACTGCCTAATTAACATACAAACGTACTGAAAATGCATTAATTTGAATGTCTAAAGTATTTACCCATATATTTTTATTCATTTAAATTAACGGTTTGCCAGTTTTATTTAAATGTTTATTAAGAAGGTAACCTCATTTTCATACTTAATTGTGTCGATACATTTTTGCATAGATTTAAGTAGGTACCAAAATATACAGAGTCACGTTGAGTTCACAATGTTATCGATGCCAATCCGATCGCATAACATCGTAAAAAACATACATTATCAAATCAATTCATAAACCACGAACGCCATTTTGTAAAATTACCTAACAGCTATAATGCCGCCCACGTGTAAACAAAATAAAACTTTAAAATTAGTGCATTGAGCGCGGCGAGTTTTCCTAGAGATTTTTCTCGCGAGAGAAATCGTGCGTTTCGTGTATATTGCGCGCGCATGCGCGTGGGCGTTGGGAGGTGTTCGCCAATCGAAGACGGCGACTCCCGCCCCACGCTTCACTCACGCCTCGTGTAAACACGCCTTTTTGCTTTTTTCATACTCAAATAATCACAAAAACATCTAAAATTATTATAACTACGGCTATTAGTCACCGCATCACATTATCTTATTCATTAGAAGGCGTGACAAGAGTCACAAGCACAATATGATGCATATGAAATACTTGGCACAGTTTCGCTAAGCGCACACCAACTATCAAATTCTCTAATGAAATAAAACATGTCACTGAAATACATAATTTAAATTAAATATTTTTTTTAATTAAATACCATTCCCAACAATTTGAATCTTCCTTCATTTTATTTAAAGATTTCAGCAATAATGTTTTGACTACACGAAAAAAGTATATACTAATATACCTACTGAAGGTAAGTTAATACTTACCTAGAAACTATTGCCAATGCTTAATTATGCGTCCAATGAATACTTATTTCTATTTAACTAAGTTCTTTAATACCTTCTATGGCTCAACGGTACGATAATTCTTACACGGATTGTTTTAATTACATACCGTCAAAGTAAGGTTTCTAATAAACACTAAACAAGGACTGCTATTAGATTAGGTGTGGTTTCTTATCAGTTCATTTTTTATAATTATTTTTTGACATAAGACGTAATTTTATGAATTAAAACAAAATCCCTGTACAAAAAGTCATTGTTCTTAAATTCAGCAGATCCATTAGATTACTGTGACCCCTCATCATTTACTGAACATTCTCTATCGTTTTGCTCTTCAACCTCAACTCTTCCACCGCACACCACGATATAGGTACACCGTACAATCGCTACTTAAATCTGGACTTCCACACTCCTTGTGATTGGCAAATTGCGGCTTTTTAGCATACAAGCGCAATTCATTACGAAGAAGAAGAAAGTCAGTGGTGTTCAATTTCAGAAAAATGAAAAGGTTCGAACTTTACAGTGACAACATTTCTTTATACGTACAATAACAAGAGTAGTAGTAATAAATATTTATTTAGGATGAATGATGTGATGTTCTGGTACACGAGGCGAGGCCCGCTACGAGCCGCGTCCGCGCCGGTACCAGTAATAACGTTTTAATTGAGCGGTCGGAGGTCAAATCACTTGTGGACCGCACGACCCGCCAGCCACTTGCCACTTACCTACCTCGATGTTACGACTATTTGTCATCATTTCAAACAATATAGGTACACACATCTAGGTTACTCACAGGCTGAACATTTTACATTTATTTACAGACTAAAAAGTTACAGATTTTCTAATGTTTGCATTAACTAATGTGTAGGCAATTGCAAACAATGTTAGAATAACATTCAAACATTACCTATTTATAAAAGCTTGCTTGTAGATACTTACACACAATCTAAGGTATTGTTCAGACAAACATGCCGCACGGTCGAATTGTTAGTTCTTGTGTATACAAGCTCGCATTGTTCCACATTCGAACGTGCCTCCGTCACACGATTCGGCGAAGCATCCATTGTGGCCGTGTTTGTTGACGCGCCACATCGACGCAAAACCGCGACAAATCTCGCGAATGTCCGACAATATCAAAACATGCATTCACGTACCGCGGGAACCATCTTTTGAAAACTTCGCATACGCAATGAATCGAACAAAAAAAGCTAGTATGTGCCTAAAATGTAAGATGCCGATGCTCAATAATATCATAAACGTCAGTTGAAAGTTGAGAGGCTGAGTTGTGAGGTACGAACGTGGAATTCTATGGAGGCAGATCACTTAGCTGTCAAGACATTGTAAAGGTGTAGAACTCTCGAATGTTCTTTAATTGTTCGAGAATAGAAGATACCTTCCTTAATCTAGAACGATTTATCAGCTGTAATGCTCAAACGCTGACCAATGTACTATAAAAAAGAAAAAAATAATAAGAGAGTGCACCAATCAAATGCAGAGTGAGTTGGTAGTTACTAAAACAAATTGTTTTTATTCAGTATACAAACTTTTCTGAGAGCTCTTCAATATTACAAAAATATGACCGTTATTATTTAATTTGATTCTGAATGACTCCCCGCCAGTTAATGGTAAATCCACTTAATTTGGTAATATTGAATACTGTCCGTTGAAGATCAAATGATGCGGGTGTCCACTATACCATTGTAGGGTCAAAGATAGACCTGACCCCTGTTGATCTTGCTCTGCAATGAACTCTACAATTGTCTCGCCACTCAACACTTGTTTCATAGCCACTGAGATTCTATTCCAGCCGTTAATTGTTTATACATTATTCTACATCTCCGCAGTTATTTGTGGTTATACACTTAATAATATAATCTATATTACTTTAATTAGTAATTAAATAGAGAACAAATATTAATATTAAAAATCTAAATAAGTTTCCCTAGGTAGGGTGCCCAAAAGGCTCGCTGCATTGCCTCTTTGAATGGCAAAGAGGATCCGTTCGCCAAAGTAGCAGCCAGCTCTTTTGTCACCTGAAGCTAATACTAATAATTTTGAAATTTTTTGATATAAATCTAAGGCTTCTGGTTAAACATAATTTGACCTAAAACGAAGTAATGCCCTATAATTAACTACAACTTTTACCGATGGATTAATACTCCGTGTTTTGTTACTATTTAAAAATGTATGCAGAGCTTAAAAGCTGAATTTATTGGCAGTTTATTTTTCAATACTTTATTCTTATTAATATTCGCTTTCATCGAAAGAATCCGAACCCAATAAGAGGAGATCACAAGAAAACAAGACAAACGTGTCGCGGTCTCATCGAGCCGTGTGGGGTGACAAATTGGGTGCGACAATCGAGTTAGTTGACCTGGGACCCGGCCACCAATCTCGGCCGCGTGATTAACTACACAGTAGCCAGATTACACGGACCGGATAGTCTGACACCGGCCTTATATTGATGATGGGAAATCAATGCTTAATTAAAACGAAAATAAATGTAATTATTCTCTTTATTGGATGTTTGGAGTTTTCGGGAACTTTTGTCTGATTGGCTTCAATGATCTTATAATTAAAACAGAGCGTACCTATAACTTAGTTATTAGATACCTATCTAATTTAAAAAAGAAGTATTTTAACGTCAGTTGAATAAGTATAACGTCTGAATGACGACCCGGTTGGCACAATGGTCACTGCCAAACACAGGTGTGCGGGTTCGTTACGCGCCTCAGACAAGTATTTTTATGATTACTTATTTGTCTGTGGTCTGGTTGTTTCTATGTATTATTAGTGTATATTTACAAAAAAAAAGAATATAAGTAGTATATCCGTTGTCTAGCACCCATAACACAAGTCTAGTTACTTAGATTGGGGCTAGATGGCGATGTGTGGAATGTCCTACAATATTTATTTAATGGTCTGAGTCTAAAACCAGCTTTATCGAATTACTCATCTTAATTCCCGACAATCCACTTAAAACCGTGATTCCGTAAATTAAGAGAGGTTCAGGCATCGTGACCTCAGACTTCCATCAGGGGTATTTGACTATTGTCCACGATTGGCTGAGTCTGTATTGAATACAGCTACTTGGTGTACAATCAAATGGGCTTTAGTCGATATCATTGTAAAAGGTACTATACATTATACATCTATTTATTATTGTACATATTTCTCTATAACTATCCAGAAAAAATATGATTTTCCTTGGTCCTTGAGAATCTGTAGGTACAATTCTTTGGTGCGGCAGGCGATAACACGTCTGCAGTGCAGAAGATTGCGGGTTTGATTCCCGCCTCAAACAAGTATTTATATACGGATTTGTTTCTTGGTCTGGGTGTCAGAGCATATAATATTTACAAAAGAAAAATAAATAAGTCTTCTATCCGTTGTCTAGCCACTTTAAAACTAGCCTAGATGGCGCTGTGTGGAATGTCCCATAATATTTCGATAAACATACTAATATTTTAAAAAGGAAAGATTTCATTGTTCGTTTGTTTGCATTGAATAGACTCCGAAACTACTAGACCGATTTTAGTGAAACTTGGTTTGAGGATACATTAATTCAATGGGAGTAACATAGGCTATTCTTTATGTCGATATTCCCACGGAATCGGGAGTTACACGGGTGAATTTATTATATATTTGTCACATGAAAAGAAAATTTTCTTTTATTGACTTTAACTGTAGACACTTGAGGTCATTCAATGCATCATCGAGATTATCTTCAATGCAATGTCAAAGGAGATTTGTCCGCGATCATGACTGATTGCATTTGACTAAATGTGATTTTGATTAGGAGCAATTCGTCGCCCCCATCACAGCTAAGTAAGTTAGATTGAGTGGGAGGTGAAGCGGCCTTGTCTATATTTTATTTATCTTTATATTTACATGATAGTTTTGAAAAAGCTTCCCTCTTATTTCAAAACGAAGTTTTACAAACAGACAGCGTACTAACATATCCAGCAGCTTATACATAATAATAATTACTCTTTTTAATTATCTAATCCTCCCTTATATTATCATTTTTGGAAAATAGATCTCTATTAACCTCTATTTACCACACCTTTCGGGTGTGTGCCAGGTAATCTGCCTCTCTCTCTCATTCCGTAGCCATTTGTCAGTAGGATAAATCAAGCAATTCAAAATATGTAAATAGGTAGGTATACATCAACTGATCCCATAAGATAAGTAAGTACTCGTAGGATTAGTCGATCAAATACCCGCCACCATTTTATAAGAATTAATATTTTCTAAACAAGTAGTTAAACAAATTATCAACAAAAAACTTATACAGTAATGAAAAATCCTTCTACGAAAAGCTTTAACAACCGTGAGAACGTATTTATAAATTCAAAGAAGTTTATTAAAATGTAATAACAGATCAATATTGTTTAAGTACTTAATACAACTAGTCAATTTCGACCCCTTTCACGAAACAGTTATTAAAAATAAATGAAGATGTTTACTGGTACTTAACCCTTGACACCCCATGTAGTGTTGCTTTATCAATTTGTAACAGTCTGCTATTAGATGTAGAGATCATATAATATGAATAAATTAATGTAGGAAATATTAAAGAAACAAATATGATGGCACTTTACATTGATTAAAAACTGTTGTTTTACATGATTGGTTGTTATCAAATTACAAATTCATAGGCATCGAATTATTGTTGTACTTTTCTACTTATGATGAATTTAGTGTGTAACGATTTTAAAGTTAATTGTATTTACCTTATTTGTATTCTATTAAAGTACTCGTATTATACTATGCAAACTAAGCACTTACTTAACACAAAGCACTTAAACTGGCGAAATTGCTCGTCATGGGCTAGTGGTCTATGTGGGAACAGTGTTCGCGCGCACTCCCCGGGGGTCGACGGGGTGAGAACATACGACGGGGCGGGTGGGACGCGGGGGTGAGAATCCAGGGGTGACTAGGGTACCAGGCCGGAAGCGCCTGTGTTGGATCGTTCCGCACGCACCTGTGGGAATGTTTACCGCAATTTGAACATAGATCCGTGGACTTTACAACTGATAGCTACGCTACTATTATACCCATTTCAACTGTCTAATTACCACATTATTCACGCATTATTAAAATTGATCTAACAAGTGACTTAAATACGTATATAACAAATTGTCTAATCATCTCACGAAAACAAAGTTAGGCTTAAATTGACGCGAATATCAAGTGCTGAATTCACCATTTTGAAACTTAGTTTGAACAAAATACGTCTTTTAACAGGTGCTGATCAAATTTAACAAAAAATGAACAATAAAACAATCACAAACTCTTTTACCGTGACGTGAGAACAATTTGGACAAAATGAAAAACAGCGAAGAGTGTTTAGACTGACGGTGGACGGTGTAACAATTTGAAACAGTGTGATATTTATTGATCTTATTAAGTGTTTAAGTTTATTGTGTAAAAAGTTACTATTGTAAATATATTAAATCAAAAGTTGAGCGTGAGCCGGAGAGGCTCGATATCGAACTATAGAAGGCAGGACGTGAGTTAAAGGCGACGGAGGTCAGCAGGCATGGGAATCAAAGTCATGATGAAAGCTTTCAATAAGCCTAAAGGTAAGTTTTAGTTAAAAATTGCTTTTTTTATTTATTAAAAGGGACTTTTTATACAATTTCTTACAATTCATTAGTTAAACAAATGCCAGGAAACCCAAGTAGGTTTGTCGTGGCATCTAGGTACGGTCGGCTGCATAATTGTAGAGCCGTAATTGTATTGTACACCGTAGAGCTCCAAAACGGATGTTATAAGAATGTTTTCAACACAAGCAAGATTCTAGGCACCTGCTTTAGTTGAAGTTTAAAGTCTTCTAATTCATGAATTTATCGAAACAAAAATTATTAGAACGAAAACATGCCAATAATAGTAATTTTTGAACTCTACCGATCGCTCAAAATAACTTTCAATTTAATACATTAAAATATTTAGAGAAGGACAGTACATACGAATATCATAGTAGAATATAATACCCACCGATTAAATAAACAAATCAATAGTTAAGAAAGATCCTTGCACAAATTGTACTTAGGTATACCTACTTATTCATGATAAGTGTATATATACGCAACATAATGTAACGCTCTCGGTTTCACGTGCACTTGTCCCAAATGCTAACAATCCGTAACACGCACAAAAAATATAATGAAAACGTTCATTTACTTTATAATTGGCTATCGTATATCGTACTTTGATGCGCGGTTGCAAACATTACCTCTTTACAAACACAATATATGTACTTAATTTTACACAATTTAAGTATTGATTAAATCCATGTGTATAAACCTATACCTACATATTATTTTTGAAGTTATACTTCTTTAGGCGCGTTATGAAAAAATTGATGAGAGTGAAATTTTACAAAAGCGTCACACAAAATTCTCACGTCACACAAAATTCTCACGGGAGAAGTTGTTTAAATCTAAATTGAACTTTATTGATTGTGTTGACAATCCTTTTCCGACGAGTTTTTTGTCGGACGAGTTTTTTGTCGGACGAGTTTTTTGTCGGACGAGTTTTTTGCCGGACGAGTTTTTTGTCGGACGAGTTTTTTGTCGGACGAGTTTTTTGCCGGACGAGTTTTTTGTCGGACGAGTATTTTGTCGGACGAGTTTTTTGTCGGACGAGTATTTTGTCGGACGAACTTTTCGTCGGACGAGTTTTTTGTCGGACGAGTTTTTTTTTTTTTTTTTTTTTTTTTTTTTAATTTATTTAAGTATACATATCCTAATATTATAATTTAGGCCATCTGGTAGGTTGCTTTCTGTTCATGCGCGACTTAAAGACCCATCACCTTTTTTAACGCATACATACAGCCTAAATCATTCGTAAGATTTCTCCTCTATCATAAGGTGGCCTGTAAGAGACGGCTTTCAGCTAAATAAATCGATCTTTCTTTCAATGGCAAATAAACTCTACATCGATTAAATAAAGAACTCTTTAACTATTTCCTTATCATTGAATAAACTTACTGTATATTATTAATAATGAACGTTAAACAATACATTCTGAATAGTAACAGTATCTGTAGGTACCTGTACTTGCAATATTCATTTCCTCCGATAGTAGCATATGTATTAGGAAACATCGCGTGTCCATGGAGGGTGAGTTGAGCAACCACCGCTCGGCAATGCTGTAATTACGGACGAACCTGCGCATGCTCCGGTGATCTTGAAAGTAAACACCTTGAGTGCTCATAAATAACCTAACAACCATGTTTGTATACAAACTGTACTCGAACATTATGCGGATTTTGCGTTCACAATTATGAATCGTAGAATTTAATAGTTCCGCTACTGGTATCGCTTTGTCTTCTTCATCAGAGTCTTTGTATCAGAACCATAAAGACTAGGTCATTTTTAAGTCCCCATGGAAGATCATTGACAAGAATAACTGATATGATAATTATTAATATTATGAATATTAACGCTTAACCCGACCATCAACTTTAAGTGAATTGGTTTGATGACTGTTAATGCATTACTTACGTCGTATAAAAAGTATCACCTATGAGCTAATGAGCTAAACAATGCAACCGGTCAAACAGTAGCCGAGGATCCTTTTTCTCATGAGATGAACAATGGTAGTATCAATGAGGCAACAAACGGCGGATTTACGACTCAACACATTCCATATGCCATAAAAAGTCATAACAATTTACAGGCATAACAAAGAAACAGTGGCATCTAGTACGGGAGCTAATAACGCACATAGCCAAGTCGCGGGGGCGTCCATTCATGCCGCTGATTGGCCCATCCGGTGCGCGCTCAATGAGATGATGCGCCCGCGCCGCCGCCGCCGCCGCCGCAGTCGCGCAGCTCCGTGCCGCCTCTGTCATTGAGCAAAGGTCTCTCGCCTACGTTCGTGATCAACTCTGTATAACATGATTCGAGATAAAACTCTTGTTACACTTAACTTTGAACGGGACTTATATCAGTTTTAACTGCGCAGAAGCGAAGGTTCGTTATCTTTTAATGCTACCAATTCATAACAGCTACAGTTGAAAACTGGGTGATTTTAGTAAAACCTATTCTTAGTACCTACCTACATGTTTACTAAAATAAATGTTTTATTGTATACCACCTTTTGCAGCAATTCATATGCAAAACGTTCATTTTCCACGTGAACGAGCACAAAACCGTTTGAAAATAACATTTTACCGCATTATGAAAGAACCCTCCGCCATGCTTGACTGAAGGGAAGGGTGATATGACATCAGAACGCAAATGGACAATTTCAGTACATTTTCAAATTAGTCTCACACGATTGAAACCGTTAAATTTTACGACAGATCTACTGGATACTTCCTGGCTCTATAGTTAAACGCTCTCATTAAACAAGTAGATTTACCTGTTTCTTGGTCGACGTGGATTTTAGAACCTACTTAGATGATTTTGCACACAAATATATTCAATTTCCATTTTTAGAGGAGTCATTAACTTGTTAACATTTATAGTAATTTATAATTATAATTTTAATTATGTAAACGGCTAAAGAAGGCGATTTGAATGCGAAGCAGCGCACGCGCCGCACACGTCACGCGACGTTCCAACTTCAAACTGCGAACAATGGAGTCAGTAAAAATGGCATGAGCTTTTGTTCTGGATCGCTATTGTGACGGTTGACCCTGTTGAAGATGATTCTACAGTCTAATTAATGTAAATTAAACATGTTTAATAACAAAACTCACCATATCGAGATTCCAATTGGTATTTATAACTTTCTATCATAGATTATGCCACAATTATTATCATAATGAAGCTATTACATATGTTATGAACAGTCTACATCAAGGTCCCAGCTGAGGTAGTAGCAACAAGTGTCAGTTGATATATTCCCCCTCTAAATTCACCCTTAGTTAGCCACCTGTTACTGGCGAAACCACTAAGCATTAACATAATATGCATGTATCGAACCTTTACGAACGTAGACGCGGCGAGCATTCTTTCTACACATCATGATAACAATGTTTTTCACATGCGAATAATATCAGCTTTTAATAACTTTAAATGCATGCAATTAAATGTGTATAGCGTCTACGATAATGTTAAATATAGTACTTTACCATCGACAAACATTTACTACAACAAAAGACACAGTGAGACGGGTGATATAGATTGCACAATGTCCAGTGCCTGTATCTATTTGGTAGAGCATAAAGGATAAGTTTAATTCGTCTCTTCTTGACTATATTTCTGCGAGTAAGTAGGTATACTTTATCAGAAGTTTAGATCAATTAATAGTGGATCGTCCTTCTGTAATTTGGCCAGGGGCGCTTGCGAGCCGCGGCGCGCATCTCCGGTCCTTTGTGCCTGCCGTTATCTACGCCATTCAAGATTCGGTTCACTCCAATGGCAGTAATAGTCATT
Source organism: Idaea aversata (assembly GCA_907269075.1). Lineage (NCBI taxonomy): Eukaryota > Metazoa > Arthropoda > Insecta > Lepidoptera > Geometridae > Idaea > Idaea aversata. Next base: position 8,951,497 of record OU026100.1, read on the forward strand.
ACATTACTTACACATTTTATAGCCTCGGTGGCGCCTCAAGACCTCGATATAACATTGCCACTTGATTGTGTTACATAGGTACGGTTTTCAAAAGTAAATTTAAGCGTCATCAATATCATCATCTCAGCCCCCGTAGGTACATCATAGAATTTGACGTTCGTACCGTAAGTATCTTGAAGTACATCCACTGCCAACCATTTTTTAGTTCGAATTTGCATATCAAATAAGAACAATATCTTTGGAAAACCCTTCAATTAATAAAAATGTCAGCAACTTTGCACCTCTGCACTTTATTTTTATTAACTTTGTGCTTACTATTATAATGTCAAAAATTTGTATCTACAAATGAAATGGAGGCTATGAACGGATGGGGTCCATCGGAAACTTACGGGACAATTAACCGAAATCACTTGGGATTAATTATTTTAATTACGGAAACGGAAGTCTCGGCTTCTTGTTTTTGCGCTTGATCTCGAAAAATTCCATTCCAGAGTTTAATGTCAACCACGAATGCTATTTATGAACACTTGTCACAGTCATATTATCCCCGATCCAAATAATTACATGATCGTTTACTCCTACAATTAATCCAGTCATGAAATATTTGATGCACGAGCAACGGATATCATTTTCATCATTAAAAGAGGTGGTTTCATTTTATTATGCTGTTCTTCAATGTTCACTTCCAACATCAGCTTTCAAAATATTTCTAGAAAAACAACCCTCGATGCTTGAAGATGTTCGAGTTCTCAGTACAATGATATCATTCTGAAAATATTTTTCATCTTTTAATAAAAATTAACCTTGGCCTAAACACTCGTGCACAGTTAACGAGCACGGGGGCGGTTGCACACAGTACCGTATTATGTGACGACACATTTTTTCTATAATTTTAAAACAAATAAAAATTACGTTTTATTAGAGGCGGCTACTTTGATCCACTGAGATTTATTAGGGTTTATAAACCAAATTACAATTTAATAACCACCGAGACTTTGATCCTCTTCAACTGTCCACATCTCAAATTAATTAAAACTTTCGTGTCGCTCCTGAATAAAGAGATGAATACATAACATTCTGGGTACCGCAGTAAAATTAATGAAATAGTAAAGTTTAATCTGTTTACGAGTTCTTATAATAATAAAAACAACTTCAAATAATTCTTGGAGAATAAACTGCACTGCGAGGAAAGTTCAATGCAACATGGACAGTTTGAGATTGTACACATTTAGTTTCATAAATCTTCCTTCTAGGACTTCTAACAGGTGTATTCATTAGCAGCATTACACTACACAAGGACGTAAGATAATTTATTTACCAGTACTTAAACTGACAAATCGCCATATAATGCAATTTTGTTAAAGTTACGACGCATACAAACGTAAATGTTACATGAATATGTTTTTAAAAGTTTTCTGACTAATGGGACATAAAAATCAACAGATAGAGCAATCCCAACAATCAGCGGCTCAACGCACCTATAAACTTAAAATGAACTCTACTCGTAAAAACGAATGATTTTAGATAAGAACTTATTCACTTTTCTAAACTTATCAACTACGATAAAATGTTACATGTATTTTACTTAAACGTAAAAATGTTTGTACGATCGATACGTAGGTGCGCAATAATCGTGACTCAAATGCAGCTGCGCGAGATGTGTAAAGTAAATCACTATATGCAACTCAACTGATCGTAATTAATGACCCTTTGATCTCACAGCACACCTTGATTTTATTGAAACTCGCTAAATCAGAACGAATTTGTTAAAAAAACCAACAAGTTAGAAGTAAGGTGTTCGTGTTTTAATTTGTTTTACTGTATGATCTTATAGCGACAATCCTTCTATATCCTATTGCAATGACTATACCCCAAATATGTTAATAGTATGGACGCGACGTCTTCCGCGTAGAAGTCGAAATGGACCAAGGAATCATGATGTCCCATACAAACTTTGCCCCCCCTTTTTCATCCCTAAGGGGTATAATTTCGGAAAATCCTTTTTTATCGGATGCCTCCGTCATACAAAGAACATACCTTCCAAGTTTCAGGTCTCTACGATCAGCGGTTTAGGCTGTGCGTTGATCCGTCAGTCATTCAGGACAAAGCATATTATATGTTTAGAGAAGATAGATATTATGTAGAGACAAAGAGAAAAATGCTCATCGTATTTAAATATACCTAATTCAAGAGAAGTTCTTTGACTTATCATAAAATTAATAGAGGTGGTAGTTATACAAAATTACTAAGTCCTGGTCATTTGTCAAAAAATCTAGGACACATGTCTAGGACTAGACTTGTCATAGGACTTCATTTTATTTTGCCAATTACCGGCAACATTAAAGCTTTTTCATACAGTAGATATCAAACCGAGAATAAAAATCTAAAATGTAAATTATATCGAAGGTTTAGCTAGAGCTATCAGAGCCAGCCAGGGCACCGACCGTGGGAGAGATGCACAAATCTCCGCATCTCAGAACTGGTCGGCAGGTGCGCGCGCGCACCACTCACACTGCCATGGCGAACTCCTACACATGCACACTGAACCAGGCGCACTTATGAATGAAGTATACGTGCTTACATCCAACACGTTACCCACACATTCGAGCTTAAATCTCGCTTGTTTATCTCTGATTTATTTTATTCTCCATCAAGTATCAAAAAGTCGGCTATTAATTTGTTCTCCGGTGCTCAGTTTAAATGCTGTAGATAAAGTAATTAATCCGTGTGATAACGATCTCGGTTTAGTGGTACAAACCGACTTGAGCTACTATAACTTACCTAATGTTGTTTAAGTAAAGAAAGCTTAACTTGGAGCGCCTTTGGTAGGATTTACTTGTGAAGTATTCACAACACAGCATCAACAGGGATTAGTTAAGAAGCTACTACTTAAATGACTGTACACTCAATTACGTTTTTTATGATAACTATGTTACATAAGTGTTAATCATTCTTTGTGTATCTTATTGCTTGATTTATGAAAGTATTTAATGACAAAATGACAGATTGTAATTTATCACCTTTATTTTTTCTCCATCTTAAATGCTATGAATTAATAATTTGTATTTAATAACGCGTAAAATATGCGGATACGATCGATCACACATAGTCTATTCATTGATTTAATGAAAGAGGAATTGAAATTCATAGCATTACGCGATGTATCTAATTTCTTGACTTCCATACATAATGCATTCGTCTATAGGCATTAGGTATTCCATTTCTTTTTCATTTTATACAATGCCGACTTTACTGAACGTACTAGCAATTTTAATAGGAAAATATTAAAATATAAGTCATTTTTACGAATTTCCATTTTATGGTCTTCAAACAATCTAAATTAAAGTTGAATGTTAATTTGTTTCAATGTTTTAACGTGAGATTGTATGTTTGTTCACAGACATACCGTCACAGGTGCCACCGCTGACGCCCGGCACCAACAAGAAGATGGCCGAGGCGCTGAAGGCTACCTTCGCCTCTTGGGAGAAGGAGCAACTGCGTCTCGGCGTGCCCAAAGGTAAGCATAGAGAACATAGGTACTTTACAAATTGAATTCAAAACCTTCCGCTAATTATAACTTAATTTACCTATTTTATTTTCGTTCGCTTTTCCGTCGAGTTTTTCTTCATTTTTCATTCATATAAACTGAAATAAAGTAGAGAATATGTCAAGATAAATCCCGTTCCGTTTTATATCCGAAGTAACGTGTAAACATCGTCGTTTCATTAAAACAGTTCATCAATACCGCTTTACGGTCAGGAAGAGAATGCCATAAAACCACATAAGTATAACTTTAGACGTCATTCACTAAAGATCTGAAGGAATAATAAAACTCTTCAGAAATGTTTTTAATTTTCATAAACCATTCGTCGAAGATAAAGCAACAGATGTGCTGCTACGTACGACGTTATACTTCGTACATCGTTTTTGTTTATAAGAATAGTTACTTTAATTATAATTCTTAGGTATTCTATAATGTAAAATTTAATTAAATCACAATATCGACCTCCGAATGTAAGGTTGTCAGTCAATGTAGGTAGATGCATCGTTATTTTGTTTTATTTGTTTAGTGTAGTTACATGCAAAAACTGTTAGCGTAGTGTGTGTTGAGGCGTACGATACAAGACATAATTTGCATATGGTAAAGCGACAACTCGTCGTATTATCGTGGCCGCCTGCGCCTGCACACCGCGCCACACACCGTTCTCTTTGTTGGTGGCAACTGGCAACGTTACCGCTAAATTAGTATTGAAACTTGGCCACATGAACTAACTCCTTGCCTAGACTGGAAGCCCACCAATGTAGTACACAAATGATATCATATTTGTATGCAAATTCATTAAAAACTTACTCATGGTGCGTATTAAAAATTTAATTTATTTTTATTCATCGAAAGATGTGTTTTAACCATGTTTTAACGATTAAAGTTATAATATACATCTATAACAGCAACACGTATGAATAAAATATCAATTTTAGCGCACTTTTTATCTCTGGATATTATTACAAACTAATTATCCCTACAAACGTTTTATTGCCATATACAAAAAAATAAAGGGAAAAAAATAGAATAGTGTTCGATTCTTAGACCTAATGAATATACTTACACAAAAAAAATTATACAAGTCGGTTCAGCAGTTTATGTAGAGTTTGGCAACTAACACTGCGACACAAGATTTCTATACATTTGGATAATAGATTTCGTAGTTAAATGTTCCACGGTAACGTAGTTTGATTAGAAAACAGGTGGAGGGTTCGTCGTCCGATCATCAGTGGCGGAAGTTCGTGCGTCTGCGGCGCGTCTATTCGCGCTTCCGGCGTGCTCGTGCATATTGCTAGCTAAAAGCACACGCCTGACAATGACATTAGTTACATTACGTCGTTTTCAGTTTCAGCATGTAGGTCTACGCTTCATGATTGCCTGAACCACGAGCAGCGTATAGCACTATAATTTATTATTATATAGTATTTTACCCCGCAATAGTATACATACATTTAATGTTCCCCAGTTTGTTTTAATCATAACGGCATTTAAACAATTAGAAAACAAAGAATTGCCATACTTATAAAATACTTGTAACGTTATCGAAATGTTTAAGAACTTATCAATCGTCATAAATAAAAAAGAGTTGTTGAATTTTAAATTGACTCGATTCTCTTTAATTGTTCAACATTATAAAGTCAACCAATAAACCTGAATTTGATAAAATTGACAAACATTTGTCATTGCATCGAAAACACAAACAAACCATCTTGCTAACATACCTGTACCTACCACATGCCTGAACCTACAACATAGTGTAGCCAAGACGCAGTAAACAAATCACAAGTTATGAAATATTTAAGAAAAATACGCATTAAGAAAAATACTAATTATTTTATGGTTACTCTCTCAAACAATGTCAGAATGTTCATAAACTAGAAAAATAAGTTCAAAAGTAATAACTTTTCTACTGTAGCCCCGGCAAAGAAGTCTTATTATAAAATTATAAAAAAAGCAATTCATCATTACATGTATTTTATTACCAGCCTAATACATTTTAATTAATAAACAGATATGCTGTCCTTCAATTTATGGTACTTAGGTATAGTTAAACGCATTAAAAAACTAAGACGGAGAAGAAATAAATTAAACGGATGGGTAGGTAATTGGAATCGTAAAGCAATTTTAAAACCGCTGTTAAAAAACTGCGAAGAGCCTTTTCTCGTGCAAAGTAAACACAACCTGAAGGCGGTCACCGACTAAAAGCCGTAATTAAACTAATTACTTATTATTAGCTGGCTCTCGCTCTAGCCACGGAAAAACACGAACTCCCGGTCTACTGGCAATTTGTGACATCGTAACACCATAACTGCATTTGTATCGATTTGCTTTTTTCAACAGTTCGCCTCTCGCCTGCCTTTCTCTCGGGAATTTTAAATACGACTTTGATTGATTTGTTTAGTAAGTTTTAATAACGAAGAAATGATGGCGGACAAATTAACTTACTTTTTATACCAATAACAAAACTTTACTTTTGAATTAGGTGCATTGGAATTACATGTTTTACCATGCTCGTTTAGTCCTGTCTCTCATTAATACATTATCAAATTAGATATCCTTTTATCATTATTAGAAAGAGAAGTGACTAGGTTAGGCGCATACATTTGGACGTGAAGGTCGGTCAGTTTCCGGCGCGTGCGCGTGTGGCAAGTTCCGTTGTTGGGCAATGCTCGGGCGGTTCGCTGGCCGACTAATTGTTGATGTTGCAGCCCTGCCATCCGTTTCTATTGTACCTACTATGTATTTCATTTATATAATAATTTCTACATTTTAGTTTATAATCAGCTGAGGTACTTACCTATATCAAATTGATGATAAACGCCCGAATACTCAAACGTTTAGGGGTCCCCTCAATATTTAAGACGCTCTCCTATCCTGTTCAAACATGACTTAAGATGATAAGGGCAAAAGTAAATAAAATCAAACTCTATAACTCATCCATTACGTTTTAAAAAGTATTTAGTACCTACTACTTTGTTAACTTTGTTTAGATCCTCGACAATGGAGCGAAGCAGCTGTGGCAGCGTGGTTGCGGTGGGCGGCACGTGAGTTCTCTCTCGAAGGTGTTGCGCTGCAGCAGTTCGCTCGTGCTCAAGGCAAGGATATCTGCGCTATGGGCCGCGAGGAATTCGTCGCGCGCGCACCGGCATTTATGGGAGACATACTCTGGGAACATTTAGAAATTCTACAAAAAGGTAAACTAGATCTTACAATGTGTCAGAGATAATCAGATGTAGATACTTAAGTAATTCGAAATAATAGAAAGCCAAAGAGTAACAGTAATCACGACCCTTCAGAAATTTTAAATTAACAATACATTGTTTGTCCAGATGTAGAAAAGGAGCGATCCCTACTGGCCAACGTGCCTCCCAATATGTATGAGAGCAACGTGTGCCTGCCCGAACTGCCGGACTACATCCCGCCTGCTCATCATTACAACAACAACAACAATACTGGTAAGTGTTTCTTAAAACGAATTTCAAGAAACAGTAAAAGCTCTAGCTTTGCTTGATCCATGCGAACCACATGCGAAACTTGGGCGATAACTACTAAAATCGACTGCAAAGATCCATTGATAGATCTTTTTGACTTATATATCCACTTTACACTTGCCTCAATTCGTAGACGTTGTACTTTATATGGTCTTTATAATCATATTTCAACTTTTATTAGTGTTTTGTTAATCGGTGCAAGAATATATGGACCTTTACATTTGGTCTAACAGAATCGCCAATTAAATGTATAAAGTGGTGTTTACATAATGAATTACCGTAGGCTCACCCCTACACATCGACAAAGAGATAAGCGTTTGTTATCTAGTGCGCGGTTAGGAGAGCCTCATTAAACCACCATTCACGATAACCCGACATTATACTACTAACTTTAATGATTCTTTAGTCGGTGGTGTACTTTATTTACATTTCAGTCAATGCTAAACCTCATACCGATTATAATTACAGTTAAAACGATAATGTATTTGCATAAAGAGTCATGTTGCCCTAGTGGTAGAAGCCTCGCCTTTTATTCCAAAGGCCGTGGCAGGCGGTGCACCAATGAATTTTTCTTAGGAAAAAAAATGTGCGCTATTAACATTGTTCTTACTGTGAAGGAAAACATCGTGATGAAACCCGCGGCAAACGTACGTATTGACAAGTTCTTTCTTCTAAGACTAAGCTAAGATGGTGGTATAGGTTCTAGTCAAGCCTACTCCATCTTATACATGTCCTCAGGCACTCCTGACTAGCATATTATTATATTAAAGTTGCTGGTGCTATTTAAATCATCTAAATTAAACGTAAATGCCAATATTATTTGCATCTTGGCTTTTCTATGTCGTTAAATTTGTCTTCCCATTCACTTACCAAATTGAGCATAAACAAGTATAAAGTAAGTCCTTTGAATAGAAATAGTTCGTTATCGACACATACCGTTTGTATTACTACTATCCTATACCTATCGCATAAACACTTGAGTATAATCATTTATTTGAATTTAAATAATAATTACTAGTACAGTTATTTTTCACGGCTAATTATGTTGAGTTGTCGAGTAAAACTCTGCTTAATATGTTAACTATTTATCTTTTTGGCCGCTAAACCTGTTTTGTATGTACCTATATGTGTATTTATGATTATTTTGTCCATCTTGTCATAAAATTTTGTCACATGAATCTTCTATTATAATTTCATATAAGTTTGAGCCTATTTTAATACCTTTTTGGGTATGGTCAATCTATACACTGGACTATCCTGTCTGAGTTACGTTTATGATAGTCATGGAATGCTAATATAATGAATCAAACTTTACAATCAGGGGTAGCTGCTTAGTATCACGGATAAAAGCTAATTTCCATTAGATATAAAACGGTGTTTATTGCGTTGTAAATCATAGGAGCGGGATGTTTTGACTGCTCTCGGCGGCCGACTACGCTACTGAAATAATAAATTAACAAACAAGACAAGATGTCCTCTTCGAAGTCGTTAGCACGGGTGGTCTTACACTCACGACGACCTTTCAGACGTTTGGACAACCAATTTACAAGTCCACTAGCTCTTCCGGACACTCCGTCGCATCATCCTGCTCGATCCGTGTACCTAAGCTCATAAATTACGTCTATTTTATGCTTAAAGGGTTGTTGAGTGTCCAGATATAATGTCACTCATCGCGATGTTTATGCAAGATAGAGACGTTACGCAAAAACACATAAACAGATATTTATCGTAGAATAATATTTCTCACTGAAGCATCAAATAAGTTTTCACATATCTAGGCAGCACATCGTTTCCAGTCGGGTGGTTCGTGGCGCAACTCTCGACCTTGGCGCAGTTTTTCCGCTCTCTTTCAGCCGAGGTCCGAATCGTCTTGTACTTACTTGATCACTGTTACCGCGATGTCATCTTCGCAATTTTCGTAAGGCAACAGACTAAGCAACCGTGACCTGACCAAGAACTTGCCTCGGACGAGCGACGATACTTTTTGAATAGGTAGGTACATATAAAATTATTATTGCGGATCAAAGTTTTATGTTTTTTATGTACTTAGCATCTTCATTCTTGGATTTAAAAGGAGAAGCATTAGCAAAATGATAATTAGTTACTGAGTACGAGTATTTGGCCTTCATTGTTCGTATTTCTGTAACCTGTAACAACAATACCTACTTATAATACCTATATAGGGTTATTGGTTATTATAGTAGCAAGCCGTTGAGGGCTAATTCTGTGCACCATTACAAACAACTTTTGTGCTAGGACTTATAGAAATTCTAAAAAAAAAAAATTGAGGTTATGTTAATTCGAAAAACAACAGATTTTTTAAAACAAAGGGCATTCAGACTAAGAACAGTAGATAACACTTAAAATATAAGTAAAATTTTATGGTGAATGACCTCTTTGTAAGAAACAGCTGATTTTCAGGTAAAATAAACCTAAAAAAATTCAAAAAAATGTTCGAATTTCCAAAAGTCGTAGAACAAAAGTTGTTTGTTAAGGTGTACAGAAGTAGCCCTCAACAGCTTGCTAGTATAATTACCAATAACCCTGTTTTTATTTCAAAAATAATTAAATATCAGTATTGACTGATTTATAAAAGTTTTCTTTTGGTAAAAAAAGCTGTCAGTTTATATTTACCTATATTTTAGGTGAACAAGAATTAAATGCACTTAGAATTGATTGAATTTTAGTAGTTTTCTATTAACAAAGGTTGGATGTATCCCCTACCATTTGGTTTCTTCACCTCCGTCAGTAGAATGTGCGCGTGACCTCAGTGTCCAGTCTACCCGCACACTGGTTACTCATCTTTGCCATTGTTCTAGATTGGTTTTTTGAACAACAATTACTTAAGTTCTGTGTCGTGTCCAACATCTAAATATTTGTACCTATTTTATTGGAATTAACATAATAAACACTAAACATATTTTTCATTTTAATAGGAAACCCTGCATTTCTCCACTGAATGAAAATTAACAAATAAGTGGCAGGACAAGTGTTGTGAAAGGTCCAATATGGGGGATCCGGATTGTGGATAACATATTATGTTCCTCCATCCGAGCTCTTGGTCTAAGGACCCATCTGAATTGGAATCTCTTTTCGTTTGGCGTGGTGAGTCCGTAGCTTATATAGTACACGTTCTTGGAGGAATACAAGCTTATTGTTTATACCTAGTTTGATATTTTAAGTGCGCAATGTCTTCGAATATAATTTGTCGTATCGTCCTCGTGTCAACTCGAGCGTTACCAAGTAACACAAGTGGGCCGACGTATCTGAAGGTTAACGCACAAAAGCATCTACTATATATTCAATATTCATATTCAATATTTTGCAAGTGCAGTGGTATTAATAATGCGTGTAGTTATATGGTTAATGTTGTATTGGTGCAATGGCATCCGCGCTGTCGCAAGGGGCAGCGATCGCCGCACATCCTCGCGTTGCGCTAGCATGCACTAATCGCCGGACGTGGCCCTCGAAACAACGTTGCTAAATCGACATTATTGTCTAACGTGCTGAAAAATTTTCATGGTCGCGAAGACAGACGAGCGACGCGTGCTACGTCGTAGACTGTAACTTATGTAGCCAAAGTTAATGTTTTCATTTTGTACTCTACCGTTATTTGTAGTATATACCAATATATAAAAAAATATTCTATACCTATAATATGTATAATTATTGTCAGAGCCATCTTCTATAAATATAAAATTCAAAGTCCTGGCTTACTGACTGACTGAATTTATCAAAGCACAGCTCAAACCAACAAACGGATTAGACCAAAATTTAAGAATAAGAATAAGAATAATTTAATGAATAAAAACTTTTACAAAATATTATACTATTGAGCTAAGTCACATTTTAAAACGATAAATAATACATTTGCCTAAACTAGGAGAATCCTGTGTTTCAGGCGAAAAGGGACTTAGATAATTACCTATGTATTTTATATATTAAATTAACTACTTGCAAAAACAAAAGGAATATATCTAGGTATTACAACAAAAATACTACATCTAAGTATAAAATTTTACAGTGTAAACATAACAGTTATAGCTACAATCATTTACTCACAATAAGTAAGTTCTCTGTATCATCATAGGACATACATACTAGTGCATCTTGTAGGATTTTCTTAGTGCTATTATAACAAAGGTGACAACAAATTTGGCTACATATAGCTGTTATAACGTAGGCAACTGCTTAGAAAGTATTTTGAAACCTTACCTTACACGGACGAAATCGCGGGCAAGAGGTAGTAACTAATAAATTGTAATGACTCCGATAACTTTACCAATCAGTCTCATCGTTAACTCCTTCCTAGTAATCAATTTGACGATGTTTGTTATTAAAATATCGTGCAAAGCCGTAGCCAATCATGATAATTTATTTAGATAGGTGCTAAGTTTATAGGCAGTTAGAGCAAAATCTGCGGTGCCTATAGCGGATGTACTCTGCACTCTGATTTATCAAACAACGAGTAGCTCCGCCCAGCCACCATCAACTTAAAGTCTCACAGCGTTAGGTACCAAACAATATCTACCATTGGTCCAATGTAGTGTCATGTACCACTAATATAAACTCTAAGGATTCCTAAATTAAGATATAAACAAGTTTATCTCGATCAATCGGTTTAGGATATTGTTATGAACGTGTTGTAATTAAAATAAGTTTCAAATATGATTCCCATTTTATAGTTTTGTCGGAATAATTTGTCGAGCGTTTCATAGTCTTAAGTTTCTTCAGCAATAAAGGAAATTGTTGACTATTCATCGAACAATTATAGGTACTTACCTAAAGGATATAAACATGAATACGATCGATAATTACATTATACAACGCACCATAACTGTCAATCGTAGTGAAGTGTTAACATAAAAATATTGAGCTTTCTAAGAGATATCAATAAAACGATACGTGTCATTTTGTTTGAAGCGACCACTTCCGATAGCTATTGTGCTTCTACCCAGGAGCTTCCGGTGCAACCCGATACACACTCAAGCGCACGTGCGCAATCTTTTCAAAATTCGAATCTACAATTTTCTTTAAAGGATATTAGGATAGGACGACCTCATAATAATATTATTATTATAAGAACAACCAAAGAATAATAGCACCAATTTGTCCACTATTAAAAGTAAATTAAGGAGAAATTAATAAAATGTCATCCTATTTAAAAAGACATAATTTTAACTCGGTTTTAATTTTTAAATCATATGACATAAACTCATAACTATAACATTTTAATTTAACACAAAGCAAAGGTTAACATAGTTCGCGAAACTGTACTTAGTTCCCTCAATAAAAAGTGTGAATTATACGTTTTTTTATACTCACTATAACTGGCATAGTTAGCACGTTTACGTTAGATCTACCAACTCAAATATTCGTAAATCTGATTTTATTATATATGATGTTCTTTTCGTTTGTATAATGCAAAGCTGTATTGGGCGTGTAGAACGTATAAAAACTACCCTTGAGGGCTGGAACAAGAAAAGAGCAAGGGCTGTTTTCTTTGATATAACGCATTTAGGGTTCTCGCAAACTTGTCGACCCTGAGGGGCCCTTGTGCTCCAATAAGCCTGTAACAAGAGCCCTCGCGAAGTACCTATTCAATCAATCTTTTTTCTTCACCTATTTCTGGTGTCCTTGATTCAAATTCTAAATCGGATTTGCTTGTCAATGTTATTGTATACGAATAAAGGGTAAGGGTCAGCGACTCACAAAAGGGATTTCGTATAAAAGGGACTTTATCGCAGACACTTTACTGCTAGTTGAATAAAGACCTCATCAAAATGCATTGATAAAATTCATAGACATAATAAAAGTTTATTCTTCTTTTTTAGTTCAGTTCATCTATCTCTATTACGAATCGAACCAAACTTATCTTCTTCATAAAATAAACGCTCGCTCTATTATTATAATTTGAAAGATAAGTGCGCTTCAGCTTTCTTAACCGAGTGAGTGAATATTATAATAGTATTTTACTACTGAGATTTTTTTGTTAGAAGTTATAAAAATATCGCTTAATTTTATTCTAATTACATTTTTTCATTCATTCTATAGGAATTACATTTGTAATCATGACAAAAGCTGGTGCCTAAAACAGTTGTTTTGTTAAAATATAAAATCATTTATAATTTAATTTCATTATCTTCCTGCAAAAATTGTGGGTGTATTTATGTCGTGGAAAATTTCAATCAATGTTGAATTTGTAGATTTTACTTTAGGGGTCGTAGCAAAAACTTTTGCAAATACTTAAATTTCAGGAAATCCTTTGCCATTTGACACCATTGTAATAGAGCAGGTGTTTAGACACTGAACTCTTTAGCACTTTTCTATATTAGATACCTGTACTCGTGAGTGTGAGAACGAAGGAGTTCTGCAAAAATCGACCTGATTGTTACAAAGCCGATCAATAAGAGTGTCGTGTTACCGATGCACCGACAAAGCCCAAAGGCGGGCGCTTTGAAGTGCCGAATTCAATTAATTGCCCTATTTGCAGTACTCTCCGCGCTCATTGAAGGAATCTCCCGCAAAAACAAATATTTGCAGAGTCTTCATTATCCGTTATTAGTTGGCGCGCTTTTAATTGTCGCAGTTAATCTTGCTTTGAACCCTTTCATATCGTATTGCCGACTCGGTTTGAAATAGACATAGATATATTTAAAAATGCAGCAGCACAGTTCATAGCTTATCTTAGCTAAATTTATGTACGGAGCCATTGTATTTTTAACTTTTATTGAATATTACAAAGTAATCGTTAAATAAACAATTAAAGATACTGTTTAAAACTGCGTATATTGTAGTTTGTGGTGTGATAATAGAGTTGTTATCGTCTGCCCAGCGGGGCGGGGGAGACATGCCTGTACCGGACGGTGTGGGCAGCAGATTGTCCTTCGCAACATTGCCCCTGAGATAGCGATGTCACAACAATATCGCGATCCTGACAACATTCATTCATTTACCCTATTTTATTTTCGGTCGAAGATATGTTTTGCCTCCAGTTTATCAGTAGCCAATCATTGCCTACCAACATTAGATAAAGATAAAAAAAAATAGATAAATATTGCATGACATTCCACACATCGCCATCTAGCCCCAAGCCAAGTAACTAGACTTGTATTATAGGTGCTAGGCAATGGACATTGTTGCGATAGTTCCCTTAAACAGTTATCAATCTATACAAATGCTTTGTCTTGACTGACTGATTGACTGACAGATCAACACATATAGTCTAAACCGCAAATCTTAAAGATCTGAATCATGGAGGTGTGTGTTATTTGTATGGCGAAGGCATTCGATAAGAAAGAATTTTGAAAAATTCAAACCCTTCATTTAAAAAGTAACCATCTTTAACAAATTCTCGGCGTCGAGACTTTTATGTCCACAAAAAATGTTAAATAGCACCTGAATGTCATAATTAGGTACTTCACTTGTACACCTTTGTCCTAAAATGTGTAAAATGTCACCGAGATTATTCAATTTTACTCAAGACCAATAAAAAAGCGCGTCGGCCATATATTTAATTGCCGCCAAAAAAACTCCTAACCTTATTTATAACATGAAAAATTATGAAACGTCATCATGGAAAATTTAACATGAAAATTTTGCAAAAAAAAAAAAAACATTTCAAGACTTTAATGCCAGCCCTTAGGTAGGTATATGAATAAAGGTGAATATGATAAAAATATTGTGTACTTGTTGTTAGTAAAATAAATCTGATTGTGAATTGCTCAACAAGAATAGGTATGTCACAATCATAATGTTCTCAGAAATCGTTCCAAATTTAAACGTGGATAAATGTCGTATCTCGCGCCATCTCAACAGATGACGGAGGCCGAGAGATATAAATTATTGGCACCGGAAGTGACGTCCCGAGCACGCTCCAATTTATCCCGGTGAAGCAAGCTAGCTACGATGGTTGATGCCCGTACACTACAAAATTACTCTCTTCATAATGATATTAAAAAAACATAAAAAACCGTATCATTTATTACATATAAAACAGGTAAATTAAGGTTAACTAATGTAGTAAATAACAAGTCGTATCCTTAATTCACCGGAAAGTTAAAGCATATTGACTTCTGTTTCATAGAGAATACCACATTGAATTTCAAATCAAAATTCAATCAGTAAATCGACAGGACCGGATGCGTTCAACTTTTTAATTATTGCAAAGGTTTTTTTAAGTGCCCCAAAAAAAAGCTTTTATATGTTGTCATATCGGATGTGTATAATTATATGCAACTGTTATTTGGGTAGAGCATATTATTTATCCACTGTCTTGACTATACTGAATGAAACGTTTCCGACTCTTTTTACAGATTTATGAACTGTTTTCAGCGTTTTATCTAAAAAAGATTGTTTATCTTGCACTTCCGTCGCCTGCCGCGGCCGATACGCTCACTAACGTTTTATTGTTTACACTTAATGTAATTCAAAGCAGGGAATTCTTCGGTAAATTCTATTTTTTAAATTAAACCCCGCTGGTGTTGGGAACAGTGGCAGCTTACTTTGTGAATATCGATCGACGTCGGCTCATTTCAATCTTTTACGTTTTCGCGATCGATTTTACGCTGTTGTCATACGTAATTTATTTTTTTAAACACCGACTTCTTTACATAATATCTTTCAACACAATCGAAGTCCGAGCGCTGCTGAATAAAGTAACCTGTCCGTATTATTTACTGTTGACTATGTGATAAATACAGCACGTTAATTATGACCGTAGAAAAACCTCTATCTACGTTGTGTCGTGTTTATGACCGTGACGAACGATGTCTGCTCGAATATACCATCATCGTTACTCAGTTGCTACATTTAAACTTGCACGCGTATTATTTTATGGGTCCTAAATTAAAAATGCCTAATATAAAAACAATAGAATGCCGAGCATAGATGACAAGACAAGCCTAAAGTCGTCGTCAAGTCATAAGGCTCTATCGTTATAAAAAAAACAAATACTATCGAACACAACATTAAATATTCGTATTATAAAACAGTTTTCTCACTTCCCTTATGACGGGTGACATGGTGTAATTATACGATAGCACTCTCTATGGATAGGTAGCACTAGAACGGGAGATTGTTACCAGTTTTCTATCGAAGACAATATCCGCCGATGTTTATTTCCTCGTCACATTTATTCAAATATGGAAAACTCATTTCCCTCTTCATTTCCCAGCTGCCGTGGTAAACGTTCACTTGCCTAATTACATTGCATACTGTCTCTCGTGCTTAATAACTGTGTTAAGAAGGAGGTTCCTACGGCAGAAACGAGTATTTCTTACTAAGTTGTTCAAAGTAAATAAATGAAATAAAGGTTCTCTGTTAAAACCAGGTTAAAATAAAAGCAATTCATAAAAGTATCACGTAACGTAGGTACCTCATATTCATTTCTTTTATTGAGCTCCAAACTCCTTACAAGCAACTGACGATAAAAAAATCAGCGTGTAATTTTCCACGGCGCGACACGGGCCCGGGTGCAGGCGTCGAAATAGCTTCCTCTAGTAGACAATGGGTCCTCTATATCCGGTAGCACACGTGCTCAGGTGGGCATTATCCCCGCGTCTTCAGCTCGCATTGTCCCATCTACCCACCCCTGCTTGTAATCTGACCCGGTTTCCACCGCCCTCGAGCTCGTGCCCTCCCATCGAGTCAAGTTCGCAATTCACCATCTCCTATCAAACTGAGATAACATCTGTCTCCACCATTTATCTATTGTCAACATCCTGGAATGAAATCTATATGTAACAAGCTTATATTTGAATTTTACTACAGCGCTAAAAGCAGCTTGTCATTCATAGTTTCGATAAAACAAACAGCAGATACACAATGTTTATTAAACGTAATTTAAACAAAACTGCCAATCATTTCACAACGGAGTGTTTTAAATAAATATTTTTTACGGTATAAATTATTTTTGAACTCTATACAATTCTATATTAAAGAAAAGTTGAAACTGAGATATATAATAACCGAAAAAATCACCAATACTTGGGGCAAAAAGGTTTTATTTTTTGTTTTTAAAACTACAAGAGGTCAGAGACAGGTTATCTACACTTCATATAAGTACATAAATAACGATAATAAACCACATTATTGTAGGTATCTAAATTTACAATTCGAGTAGTCTTGTGCTTGGCGGTCGGCAATAACAATAGGAATCAACGTCAAGGCCGTATGCGTCACGGTCATTATTATAACGTAATTATGATCTACGTTGCCTATTCGCCACCACGTGAATTTAAACAATACTTTACCTTTTTTTTTCGTGTTGTAGCACTCAATATATCCCAGAGCAAACTAAAGATGAAATCAGTTGGCCGCACTTTGTTTTGGCGTTCCTTATTCGAACAGCAAGGGAACGGAATCAGTTGCCTGCGTCTTTTTTTTCCTGACGCCAAGTCCCGAGTTAACAGGTATCTTTTAGGAAAGCGTGCTACATCTTATGCCGTATCGTCACCAACGCTGACTTTTCATTTGTAAAAAAATAACCGGTTGGCAATTTTCGCCGCATTTTGACAATTTTTCGTTTGTGTATGGCAGGTGACGTTTTCATACGAATTCATGTGCGAAGACCTTTATGAGTATAGTGGGCGTAGACCTTTATGGGCAACTGAATATAAATGAAGTGGTCATAATAGAATTGTTTCTTGTATCTAAGATCAGATCTTTTACAGAATAATAAGGTTATTTCATTTAGATTTCTGTAAATAGCTTATTTTCTTTAATTATAGATGTACCAAGTCTATTGAGTTTTTATAAGTAGGACTAACACACATTTTAAGCTAGATAATATATTTATTTTTAAATATTAAAATTAAAAACACACAAATTACAATTTAACATTTTAACATTTTAAGTGTCTGAAGTTCTGAAAATCTACAAAACGAATCATACACTAACATAATGCATTTTGGCTATTAAAAAAAATAGGTGTAAAGTTTTCAGCAGTAGACGAGTGTTCGTCATTATGCAAAACTGCGTCACCAGTTCCATTAAGTAGCTTCATTATCGTTGTCGTGGCACATCGTTCATGACAGTATAATCATTTTGTTTTTATAATTCCTTTGGATACAATGCCAAGTCTTGTTGTATGGTAAGGTAACTTGCAGCCTGATACCTATGATAAATATGTATTTACGCAAGTTGCATTTGAGTTAACCTTATATTTGTATGGTAGCGGGAAGAGTCAGTAAGAAAACAATTTGGTTTTATCTAGTGCTAAGTTTATGAGTAGCTTTTTAGGTTTAGAAAGTTTGGTCAGCGGGAATGTACCTTGAATTTTCCAAAATCCTTTGTCTGCGTTATAATAGCGACAAATTTTAGCCGGATCCGTCTATATTGGTTTGAGCTATGTGTTGATGTTAGTCAGTCAGGACTTTCAATTTTTATTTATAGAATTCGTTTTCTTCCAGTTAGATAATTTGTTAATTTGGAAACGTTTCCATCGCGTCGTTTGAGGCGTTTGACTAGTTGTATACCTATCTATACCTGTTTGTCCAGACTTGTTAATTTATCAAGCTTCTTTAAAGTTAGGCAGTTGTTCGCTTTGCAGTTCTTTGCCTGTATATTTCTGACATTAATGACTAAATCGTGTTAACATTAAGATCAAACTCTTGTATTTTGGAAAACTAACGGTCCATTAAATGTTCCTTTTTCATACTTTACTGAATACAACATCAGAAGGTTCTTGAATTTAGTAGGTAAGTATATTAATTTATTATGTATAAAAACATTAGCTAAGATTGCATACTTATATCTTTTAGGTATGATAGGTAGTTGGTTGATTTAAACTCGATTGATGACCCTGAGTGAATTAAGAAAAACTGAACCAAACATATTTTTCTATTTTTTTATTCAAATATCGTTTCATTGTTCTCTACTCTGAACATGTCGGTGCTAAAATTTCAGAAAGATGTAGGTATTAGGGGGATATTAATTTTATAAATTCGACATTTTTATACCTAGTCATTTTTCCTGATAGACCTAAGTCGCCAAAAGGTAGGGGGAATGCTAAAGGTTTGGCAAAAAATCAACGGTCGCGCAACAGTTGGTCTTGCTGGTGGCAGCAGGTGGCGCGACAGGTCGACGTTGCTCGGCTATGTTCGACTCTGTTCGTCAGTCGTTCGGTCTCGCTCACTCCCACCGCCCGCCGCACTCCGCCGCCGCCCTCTCGCGCTGCCCGAAAGCTCGCGCAGTCGTTGATTACACGCACTACAGCTCGGTATACTTACAACGATAAGCCGTTCTACGTTCGAAAGCACCGTTGACGTCTTTTGTAACGCGATACATATAAATAAATTATACAACATAAATAAATTATACCTATTTCGTTTCATAAATTCAAATTATTTTGTGTCTTGATTCTAATCCTTTAAATTTTTTTTTTGAACAAAAGCAATTTATGATATTAGTGTTTTTGAGTGATGTGGTGTTGAAGTCAGTAAGAGTGCGCGGGGGCCGGTCCTCCGTCCGCCATGCTGCTGGTGGAGGCGCCTCGTGAAGCCGCGGTGCCCCCGTGCGCGGCTCCCCTTGACCTTCCAATGTCCACTCTAACTAAACTCAACTTTACAGACTACAGTGCAAAAGTGAACAAACAATACTCTGAAAGTCCGACGGACACTAGAGACGTTGACAATAGGCTTAATTACGAACAAGCGCTAGCGAGTGTCGCGAGACTCAACTACGAACAATCAGTGAATAGTAACAATAAATTGCAATATGCAGAACAAAGTAGACTCACATTTGATACCTCAGTGGATCCAATGTGTGATCCGACGTATAATATTCTTACAGGTTAGTATCGTTATCTTATTTTGTCTTCAAATTTGCCAAAAGTTATAACATAGTTACAAAAAAACGCCACTTTTTAAGTCTTTTTAAAATAAATCTACTGGTATTTTAACGAATTTATACCCGTCTATTTTATTTTAAAACAAATAAAAAAATAAACGTGCATGTATATAATTTCGTTTTAATCCGTTAAAATAGTTTTATTAAGAGTTAAATTGCAAAAAACCTTAAAAACGATCACATAAAAAAAACTTTTCAGACTTTTGTATGTATGTACACTTAAACAAGTAATGTATTAATATTTTTTTCAATTTTTAAAGTCTCTTGCCATTTTTTTTTACAATAAATGCATTTTATTTCATTTTTATCGATTGGATTTTTTATATTAATCCTACACACGTTGTAAAATTAAGTTTTTCCTTGTAATTTACGTACCTATTGTACAATGTAGTTACTTATTAGCTATTTATTAATAAAATTCATTCTATAGTGTGAAGTTAGCATATACCTAAATAAACTGGTACCTACTTAGGTAATCTCATTAGTATTAACGGTTTTCGACATCCCCAGTAGGTAAATAAATACATAGTCAATAAATTCAATAAAAAATATATATTAATACTGCAATAAGCAATACTGCATTATACCTACCTACTTAGATGTTATTTACAAATTTAGGCTTGTTTTTCAGGTTGAAAATCATTAAATAATAGCGTTATGGAATAGGCCTAACTTTTTAATAAGGTAAGGATCACCTGCCACCATAATTAAAAATTAAATGTCGTAAAAATAGGGGAATTTAAAAAATATTTGTTCTATTGTCAATCTGAAAAACAATTCACTTGTTTATTTTCTTGTTATTTTGTCAATAATATCAAAGATAAAAAATGGCGAAATTTTTGTTATCTTTATAAATCTATTGATTTAAATAGCTTAAACTGCATTTAAATCTTGTAAAAAAATTATGCGCTACAAACAAAATTTACAACAAAAAAGTACAATATTTAGGGATACCTTAAATTATTTGACAAATAAATGTACTAAAATAACCTCACGTAAACATGAATTAAAAGTTGATTCAAGTTATAAATAAATCAGTACTTCATTGAGAACTCTTAAAGCTGAACAACGGAAGCACTTTCGCCGCCCGCCGCCCGCCATGATGGATCCGGCGGCGGGCAGGGTGCGCGGGCGCACCTCGCTCGCACCACTTCCGCTGCGTGACGCGCATGATGAGCTTTGCAGTATTGTCACATTCACACAGCTTACATTTGCATACATAGCTTACGTGAAACTAATATAAACTCCCAACAAACAGTCACAAATTATGAAATTATATTAGATATTCGCCAAAATAATATTACTTAATGTAATGACATGCATGATGATCGTAACTAATATGAAATATTAATCCCAGCTCTATACAATATTAAAAAAAAAAGATATATTTGTAGAATTAATATTAAAAATAATTTACCTACTTAAATCGATAAATATTTGCTTGTTAATATATTATTTAAATCCAACAAATCTCTGAATAGATTTTGGAATTAAATGAAACTTAATTCAGACACCTGTTATGTTTATTAGCTAATGAGTTTTGCACCTGCAAACGATTTTATTATCCATTATATTGCTAATCTACAGCTTTAATGATCTAAATTAAAATTTTAAATCTGACTTGAGTTTCCAATGCAAGACTTTTTTGTACAGAAAGAAACTAGATATTTGTTAGCAAGTATTACAACGAATGTGATGTTTATTTGATAGCAGTAAGCGAATCACGTATTGTTTTATGAATATGCATATGATTCGTCCAGATGTAAGCGGTAGGTACCTGTCTGTCATCGATGGTTAGAGATTGTAAGCGATGACCATTCGGAGGCTAAAGGTAACGGTGCACGGTCACTCACCTTTCAGTAATCGCTCGCTTCCTTTTACAAATTGCAAATCTCATAGTTTTACGTGACTGCAATCATGAAAAATAATTCACAATTAAAAATTCCGGCAAGTTACCAATGATGACTTGATGATTCCGTTCTAAATCAATTTTGTTGATGTCGTTGACATCGTAAATCGATTATTGATTACAAACAGGCTTTTTTAAAAACTTTTTAATCATGGTTCTCGTCGTTAACCAATATCAAATCAACCATTTAATAAAATTTCGCACGTAAATTAGAATTAAGATACAGTAATATTGATAAGTAACCAAAAATAGCTATTTTTATATTGTATCTCAGCTACGCATACTAATAATCTCACACATTGGTGCCCACGATCATGATTTGTCATGATTGTTTCACTCGATACTGAGACGACTACTCATATTTTTTATCCGACAACGGCAAAGCCAAAAGGGGGTGGTTATGTTTTGGACCCGTATGTATGTATGTATATGTTCTTCTGTTCCCACCGAACTTCAAAAAGGTATCATTATTTATTTATAAGGTATTTTAACGCGCAAACGGCTAATGGGTAAATTGCTATATTGATCCCATCAAATATCAA
The DNA here is from genome assembly GCA_907269075.1 of Idaea aversata. Classification (NCBI taxonomy): domain Eukaryota; kingdom Metazoa; phylum Arthropoda; class Insecta; order Lepidoptera; family Geometridae; genus Idaea; species Idaea aversata. Next base: position 8,973,832 of record OU026100.1, read on the forward strand.
AGAATTTATGTAATGTAAGTATGTATTATAATTATTAATTTCCTTACTCAGGTTTTATGTGACATATAAAATTATGTATGAAAACCTATTTTTATGAATAATGTCATTTTTATTCTTTGTTTCTGTATAAACACTGTGTTTATTATACTCTAACTTAGGTGCGTTAGAATATTGGAAGCACCTGTCTAACACAGCCGCAGATGTTCAGCAGATGACCGCGAGCATGTGCGCGAACCAAAAATAAACACTTATCATATCTATTAGGTATTCCAATAGGAACCGTTAAGCAAACTCATTACCACACGAAATCTACCACATGATATCTAGTATGTCCTTCAATGCAAAGTTTAATTACTCACCTTTGCGTTTGTTGTTTTTAATTAACGCGTTAAATGTTTTAATTTTAATCAATACCTTTTTCTATCATCGGTATGTCAATTTTATTTTTTTCTTGCGTATCAGTTGATAGTGTAAATATTTTAATTAATATTTCTATTTATAACATGCTATCTCGAATGTGAACCAAGTAACAGGAAGAATTAGTTCAATTTTATGAACAGACTCAATTAAGTTTTGTAGTAGGTAATTGCTACCTAGTAGGTAACTAGCATACATGTGGTATTGCATACAAACAGTTTTATTATAGTTTGTGTTACGAATAAGTATATTCTTAAACTTTTTAAACTTATACGATTTGTATTCATAGTAATTATTTACCCGGGTCTTATCCGAGTATTTTTTTCTTTTTAAAAGCTGGTAAAAATAATTACTAAGTAAAGTTCTTGCATCAATAAAAGCTCCTAGTTTTCTAGCCGTTCGATCTAAATCTAAAACAGTATGTTGCTAGAGGGTCAAATGTGACGTCACAGCCCGATCAACGAAGACACGTAGCGCCGTTCATTCATAAATGTATGTGGCTGCTTCCGGTAGCCGCGCCAGCGACGACGCCTCGCCCTGTCATAATCCACACTAAATTTTTAATCGCTTCCCGTCCCAAAAGCTCCTTACTTTGCCTACATTAATGACTAAAAATGTATCAGAAATCAAGATACACGTCGTTGTTTTTTTCTCACGGTGACAAAAACAGGTTTCGGTGATAAAAATGGACTTGTTTCAACAACATTTGGCGAAAGTTTCATTCACACAGTAGCGTTTGATTACAACAAACATATTCAAAACGGATTCTTCCGGCTTTGCGTTATTAAATGTCGATGACTCTTATTTTATTTATGGTTTCTAAATCATGGTGATACTGTTAGTTAATTTATTAAGAGATCTCAAAAAATCATGCAGAATATTACCTAGAGCTTTTATACGTAGCACTTAATGAATGATTGTGACGTCATGGGTTGAGTGTCGGTCAGGTCACGTATACGTAGAGCAATTGATGGGCCCGAGCCATTTCCGTCGTTCGTCTGAAGCGCCGCTACTTCCTGTCTGTTTATTATACCAATATTTTATAATCATACTCAACTCTAGGCAAAATTATAATCGAATCAAAAATTATTCTGTATAAATTTTAAACATTTCAAAAATAAGAAGTTACCTAATACCTATTTACACAGCTAATGTAATTCGTGATTCAATAAAACTGTAGGTAAGTATACTATAAACTTAATTACCAAATTATACCTAATAGGGAAAACCTTAGATTCGTCCGACATACGTTTAACCTTAGAAAAGATTAAAGTTTCAGTAGGTAATAAGTTTTATTTTGAGATAGTATTGTAAACAGTAAACCTTGGACTCGTCCCGTTCTGTATTTGTAGTTTAAATAAAAAGTACGGTCATCAAGAAGTATTTTTTATTTTATCATTACCTACTTTTGTTGATTTATGGTAAAAACTGAAATTATTTTTGCACTTTGTTATCAAATAGGGCTTATTGAAGTCTTTAGATTTGCTGTCAATTTTTAGGGCTTTCAGCCAATCTGTTAATTAATATTTCGATTCCTACTTAAGCAATGATATATATATCAATAAGCTGTTTGCGTCCGTATACGCAAACAGCTTATTGATATATATATCAGACTGTTACTTCAAGCTCTTAAATGTGTCTATCTACTTATACTTTGTAATATGTGTCATTCATTTCTTACAAGAAAACATATTCTCGTAGATAAAATGAGTTGTGTGGACAGTTGGCCACTCTCTGCTATTTCTAAAAAGAACTGTCTTCATTTCAGTGTCAGTTTTTCCAATGAATATGACAACCCTGTTGTTCAGCCCCTCGACTCGACCGCGCATGGTTTTTGTAACGATCGCGGCTCGTGCGCAGGTGGCGGCGCACCTGCCGTGCATACCGGCAACTAACATCGTAGACACGGCATAATGCACGCGATTTGCCAACTTTATTAGGTATTCCGATACAATTATACCTACTGAAATACCTATAACCTTAGTTTTAAATTCAAAACACGTTATTATGTTAAAGTCAAGATATAAAGGCATCTAAAACTGTAATTAAGCAATGGTTTAGAGAGCCGCTTAATAAACATGTCTATTTAATTTAATATTATTAGATACTTAAGTCTAATCAGCTGCGAATTCGTTTACCGATGTTTTATTGGTCTTTTCTATCTATTCAAAAGGCTACGTTTTATTGAGTCTAGACAATATAACAGCTCAATGATTAACCAAGCTGTAGAGGCACGTATGAAGGTTTTAAAGACCAATTTTAAGAATATGTAGAATTTAACATAAAATGGCATGGTTATTATCTAACAATTTATTTAATATATTTTCAAATTTCTCCTACTTTATCATATCAGTGTTAACACAAATTAGACCTTATTAAAATCATAGCTGTTTCAATTTTACTTCCATTTTTTAATATTAGGAAGTAATCGCTTTTAGCCAGTAGGTCACAAACGATCTCTCTCGATTACCGTAACACTTATTTTTTTCTTCGTTGAAAAAGCAAATATTATGTGGGCACACGCAAATGCTTAATATTTAGACAAGACGTAAAATTATAAAATATTTAACACTTCCTGTCGAAAGATGTTCCAATTTTGAATTTGATTTAACACCGCTCGTTGACAGCAATTTCCTCTTTATCTTGTCGTTTTCTCGCGATTATTTTTCATCTGTTGTAATTTTAGTGTCTCATAGACTTGACAAATATTTAACTGCAACTATGCACCTGTTTTTTATTATTTTTAATAGATATTTATTTTGGTGGTTAAAAAGTATTTAAAGATAAATTATGAATATGTTTACGAGACAATTCTCGCTCATTATTATATTATTTATACGGGAATAAGTCAGAATAACAATTAATTAATTGGGCGACAGCGTATTTATATCGAAATATAGCAACGTTTTCGACGTGGTGTTATAATTATGTCCTCGCGCTGTCACCCAGCGCTCACCTGCCGGCATTGCTTCTAATTTTAAAAATCATATTTTTCGACTTCCGTTCCCGAATGGGAATTGGCGTGATGTGCGACGAGTGAGTTCGTTCTGATTTAAAAGACAGTTAACTACAAATATACTAATTAAACATAGCTTGTCGTAGCCGCAAGATCTTGCTATTTCTTAATTGAATGGGTTATCTAAATAAGGTGTTTTAGTTGCGCAGTTTTATAAAACTTGGTACACAGAATGTACGTCAGAAACTCAACTGCTACAAAAAACACATGTAGGTAGGTATACTTATGTTACATAAAAAAGCTCTCTGTCATCAAGGCGAGCTCATCGGAACGCCATATGGCAGGCTTAGCGCGTGCTCATTAAAAAAATAATGTTGAAACATTTTCGCGAGTTTCGAGTTTCGCTGAAGATAATAAGAAAAAAGCTTAAGTCGTGTCGCACCAGCTGCTTCGGGGTCTAAGGTTACTGTCGCATGTGCCGATGACATTCTTAAATTATTAATCTACAGTGACTAAAACCCAGATCACAAGAAACTTTATAAGCGCAAGTAACTTAAATATAAATTAACCTACAGATAAATTTTAAAAAGCCTTCAACTTTCACTTATTATAGATACAAGTGATAATGATTATTTATTTACAAGTTACAAAACATTACAATGTTACAATTTTATTAAATTGTGGGATTAAAATCTAAATAAGTTTCCCTAGAGGATGCCCAAAAGGCATGCTGTATTGCCTCTTTGAATGGCAATGCCGATCCGTTGGCTAAAGTAGCAGCCAGCCCTTTGGTCAACTGAAACTAATACTAACTAATAATTTTGAAATACTTTCACTTGAATTATATTATGTAGAGGGAAAATTTGGGATTCTATTAATAAGGATAGGGGCAAAAACTTTTATGATAATCTTCATTAGAGTTGGCTAGTATAGTGAATGGATAGAATAACGTATTTGAATCTGATGCGGAATAAATCAGTAGTGTTGTATCTGCGTTCTGCGCCAATAGTGTTTGAGAGTGGCGACCTTTCGACCTGGCGGCTGGAGCGCACGAGGCGTGGCCGCGCTCGATTGGCTCGCCCCGCCCCCCTCTCGCCGCCCCACGCCCCCCACAACCGCTCTCTCGATGATGAAAAGCTGATTTTATTCACTCACGCGCTTTCAATATCATATTTTCTAAAGTCTTCCTTATACAAAAATGGTTTGGGGAATTTTTTTCTCGAAAAGAATTGGAACTTATGTAGATAACATTTTTGTGTTTATAAAGGTAAGGTTAACCGGGGTAATCGCGTCTGGTGGGGCTAATGCATCTTTTCGAATTTATTAAATTTTTTTTTTAAATTTCAAAATTTTTCAAAAAAAAATTGAATAAATTTGAAAAGATGCATTAGCCCCGCCAGACGCGATTACCCTGGTTGACCTAGCTTTTGCCCGCAACTTCGTCCGCGTAAAAGTCGAAAATGATTCTTCTTCTTCTTTTCGTATCAGTGACGCTCGACCACTCAAATTTTTCCTGCCCAGTAGCTAGCCACTGCAACTGCAGCGGCGTTGGCCTCTACCAGGTCCTCCAAAGTGCAGATGATTCTAATAGGATCATACAAACGCCCCCACCCTTTTTTTCATCCCAAGGGGAAGAATTTCGGAAAAATCTTTTCTTATCTGATACCTACATCATACAAAGAACACACCCTCCAAGTTTTCAGGTCTCTACGATCAGCGGTTTAGGCTGTGCGTTGATCCGTCAGTCAGTCATTCAGAACAAATCATTTTATATGTATAGAAGATTTAACAACTTATTTATCTAACTATCTATCTTGGTATATCAAACCAAGTTTATATTTAAACATTCAATGTTTCTCCGGTTGTCAAAGTTAAGTTACGAGAGGTCATCGGGTCCCTCCCGGGAGTGCTTTTTACGTAATTACACAGATTCCTTTAAAATTTATTGTTGCTATTTTCACAACCCTGGGGTATTGTCGCGCCTTTGCTATTGCTTCATTAAAATACTTCTATTAGTCGATGTGACAGAACGGTGATTTGTTCACAAGTTTTTTCTTCCTTAAAAAGCAATTGCGTTTTTGTAAATAGATTGTTAGTTCGAAAATACAGACGATTTAGACATTCCATTGTAATTGATGCATTCCAAAGACTAGCTCATTCCTAAAATAGATTTTAGAATTATTGATACCTTTGTTTGACGGCTCATAATTTAATTCATGTACCTATAAGGAACTAATGAAAATAAAACACTAAATAATAATAATAATAATGGCCTTTACATACCCACAACCTAGACCTAGCACTATACCTACCACCCTCAACTTAGTCGATCATGTCCAGATGAAAGAACTAGTCAATACGTCTGGAGCCAACTAAGCCGCGGGTTTCGTTACGATGTTTTCCTTCACCGTAAGAGCAATGTTCATTAGTGCACATACATTTTTTGTAAGAAATATCAATTGACCGCTGTTAGCCTAGTGATACGTAACTCTACTTTCATTTCAGAGATGGGTTCGAATCTGTTTAAGGCAATCTTAAGTTTATTTTAACCCATTTTAGGATGCTTATATTTTTTTTTAATTTGCACTTTTTTAGTAGCCTTTTCCGTTAAAGAGTGCTAATTTCTTAGGAGGTTTGGACTACTGAAACTTCTCATTTTGAGTTTTTATACCTACGACCTTTGAAATGAAAGTCGAGATATCTACCACTAGGCCAACACAGGCCAGACACTATATATAGTATATTTTAGTAGCCTTTTCCGTTAAAGAGTGCTAATTTGTTAGGAAGTTTGGGCTAATGAAACTTCTCTTTATGAGTTTTTATATCCACGACCTTTGGAATGAAAGTCGAGATATCTACCACTAGGCCAACACCAGACACTAGATATATAGTATATCGGTACTATAGACATATCCAGCACTATATAAAGTGTGAGTGCATCGACACTATCATAAATCACGCACAATAGACGTGAGAACATTATCAGTGAGGCGTAAGCGTGCGGCCGCGGCGGTCAACGGTCATTCCGGACAAAGACTGACTTGACTACCCGTGTCCATTGTTGGTAGGACGAGTTAATATTGCTACGTATATGCTTCTATAGCTCTACGTATGTACCTACTAATCTAGAGCACTGAATCACAACTATGATCTGTACCTACCTATACCACGGTGCCATTTATGGAGGCAAGACCAAAGATAGAAAACCCTACCTCTTAAGAGGAAAGGGTACCGGCTCTCTCTCCATACAAATGTAGTCGACTGTTTACTCCCTTTAAAATGATACTAGCACAAATATTTTTGTTGCATTAAACCTATAACTGCCATGACTATGCCCCTATTAAAATTAAATTAAATTAAAATTCATTTATTCAGATGTCAATAATCCAACCCTATGTCTTGGTTTTTTCATTTTCATCATAGACATTAAAAGTTAAAAAACAAAAAACATAGGGGCAGGGAGGAAACAGTCAACTATGTTTGGAGAGAGAGCCGGTACCCTTTCTTCTTAACATATTATATTTATTATAATATTGTCTATATATTATATGTTGGTCTGTGAGGTATCTTTTTTATTTAGATCTGTACTTATTTTTAAGACTGTTCCCTGAAATAAACGATTATTCACATTATTTTAGAATTGGTTCAATAAATAATGCGTAGTGATTTAAGGCTTCGTCACAAACCTACTAAAATAAAGCAACACTTTATCTCAACTATGATCTTTTTAAACCTAGGTATTATGTAGGATTATTTTAAAATCTGTTCAGTAAATAATTCAAAGCCTTTTTTAAGAATTCGTCACATTTGATACATCGCACTGAAACAGTCACAAATGACAGACAATGAGAGTGAGATTACTGACCCCATATACTACACAATAGATAGACAGATGCCTATTGTTGTACCAGAGTAGTACCTACCTACACTGCAGTTCTGAATAAAATGTAGGTAGCTATTTTGGTGGGGAATTACAAGGTCTAATCAAATATACCTAACAGGAAAAATTAGACATAAACTTAATTAAAACTAAGAATTAAATAAGATTGAAACTTAAAAGGTTAAAGATACTCGAATGGATCATTTATTTTGCGGTACAACAATTTTAGTTTGAAACGAAAGAACGAAGTTAAAGCGCAAGAACAATGCACATTTCTATCGGTTAGCCGAAGTATACGATGTAACCATTTGTCTGGACAATCACAATTCACATGTGATATGGTGAAGTTGAGGCGCGCGGGGAGCGCGAGGTGTGGGTCCGCCGCGCCGCAGCGCACGCGCAGAACAAAGGGCGAGCCGTGAACCGCGACCGTCGCGCTTCGCTGCCGCCCGCGCACCGCGACACGCACACGTCTCGATATGCGTGTACTGATTTTTTTTATATAAATAAAATTCTGAAGTGATGCAGCACTTTTTTAAGACGCTATTTTAATTACAGACTTCGACTAATGGAAGATGTTTCTATGAAACTTAGATTACAAAAACAATAGACACATCCGAATAGAGAAACTCCTTTGAAGTCGAATAAAAATGAAGCAAAAACAAGCAGTTTAAATATAGGTCTTCCACTCTACTAATTGTTTGTAAAACCTGAGAATTAGATAGGACTATAAATAATAGTGAATATTATTTGTTACAGGTGGTTACACGACAGGCGGTCGTGAAACAAACGCGTACGGTTACAGCGAGGCTGGCAGCGGAGCCGCTGCGCCCGCACCGGCAGCACCGACTCCCACCTCCCCGCTGGACGAGTACTACCAGCCGGAGTACCCGTCCGCGCCACCGCCTGCGCCCGCGCAGTACATCGACGATTACTACCACCACGCGCACGCGCACACGCAGCCGCTGCTCACGCACGAGCCCAAATACGAGCCACATCCGTACACCACCAAACCTTATCCCAGAGGTTAGTATATTACTATCTCATAATATCAACATTAATACTATCACAATTTACCCCTTTGTTAGTATAAATCCTGACCCCCTTAGTATAGGTAACTCTTACTACCACATTATCCAGTGACGGAACAATATAAGTACCCACCTACTTACTCGTAGCGATATGCTAAAGCACTTATATTGGGCGGGTAGGTACTAAAATGTTTTGAGGTCAAGATGTCAATGGGTAACATAGTCTCAGTGTCAAACCCTAAAAATGTGTGGTGCCAAAATGTCCTTAAACCCAAATATTGCTAGGAGAGCAAAGATAAAGACAATGTGATCAAAATGTTGTAAGGTACAAAATGACAAGACATAGAGCTGCTTGAATGTATAAATGTAGTCTTCTGGTGCAATATTATTATACATAACCTAATATATTCGTATGTTTGTTTGATGAAGAGCATTGCGTAGATGAGGCTGCCACAGACACGGCTGTCAAAAGTTAAAATCAGATAAAAAAAACGTAAACTCGCGAGCTCGGGGCAAACTACCAGTTTATTTACACAAAAATATGATCTATGTTTTTGAATGACAAACTGCTTGTAAATGTTTTGATAAGTATCTAAAGTTCAAAGAGTTCAAACTCGTTCTTCATACCAACTCTAATGTTGCAACGATTAGCCATAAATCACTACAAAGCGTTGTTGTTAGCGAAGTTAAAAGGAATAAACGCGACGACACATCTTCATTATGAGAGATCACAAGGCAAAAATTAAAAGAGACTTGGTCAACTTTTAATTAATGAAGCTATTCAATTTCAAGATACTAACTCGTCAACAGAGTCTCGTGTGGTTCATTAATTCACTCGGTATCGCATTTCTTCTATGAAATTTTCACATGTGTTAATGTCAGCGCTAATGAACAACTTTTGCTTGGATTTTATTTTCGTAACTACAACCAAACAGTGAACCCTATTTTTCATTAAGATCGTTTGTTTTGACAAGTTCTCCAATTAGGTCAGCAATAATCTATTTATTTTATTTATTATGGGTTGATGACCTCCATGATGCTATTAGAGAAGTCTTCGCAGCAGGAGGTTACGGATTCATATCTTGCCGTGTAGTAATTATGTTTGGTTTCGAACTGTAAATTATTAATTTACTAGAAAAATGCTCTACAAGCCAATAAAACAACTTCTATTTTTTTATAATTCTTGTATTCTTGTTCGTAGGTACGGGTGGAAGGTATGGCGGCGAGGGCTACGGCGAAGGTTATGCGCCGGAGTATGGCGGCGCATGCGCCGAGTGGAGCGAATGGCCTAGCGAGCATCACGCGCTACTTCCACAAGACAAACTAGCCTATCCCGCTTCAGGACCCTGTTTTACCGGTACGTTGAAAACAAAGTATTTAATCTAACAAACTAATGTCATATGCATAGCCTACGGCGTAGACGCTCGTAGCCGTAGCTCGCTACAATATTGACCTCTACGCTTCGCCTCTACGGTTAAAAGAGTTCAACGAGTGCAGTACAATAATACCATTAAATGGATTGGTTTAACCGACCAAAAAAAGATGAGGTTTTCAATTTGTCGTGTATGTTACCGTGTTGTAGTTTTACCGATTATTAGAAGACAGCTTAACCGATTGAGATGATACTTTTACTTTAGTACTATTTTTTACGATTTTTACTTTTCTCGGGAAATACCTCAAAACCCTTTTATTATTTAATGGTATTTCTGTGTAATGATGATTTTTTGGCGTGATAACGTCTTATAAATCGATGAACACCGGCATTCACAAAAAGTGTGACGCTCACGTTCCGTTATTGACAAGGTAACCATAGCAACGTATTATCGTTGCTCTGGTTACCATCGATATTTTCTTATGACATTGTCACGTTAAATTATCGTCCGTAAACCGACTTTACAGACAACCAGTATTTTTTTTAATCCGTTTATTCTCAGCAATAGTAAACTTTTAACCGTTACATCGTAAAGCAAATGTGGTGACTTGTTCAGGTTCAGGACCGATCCAACTATGGCAGTTCCTGCTCGAGCTGCTCACAGACAAGAGTTGCCAGGGATTTATCTCGTGGACGGGAGACGGGTGGGAGTTCAAACTAACCGACCCTGATGAGGTAAGTTTTTTTTACATATGGGTCAGCGTTTCCTACTATCTCCTACACCTGCCTGGTGGTAGGTGATGATGCGGCCTAAGATGTAGCACTCTTTCTTAGAAGATTACCTAATCACGCGCGACTTGAAGACTCCCAAATTGTAACCCCCAAGTTGTTAAGTAACGTTTTTCACCATATACCTAGTTGATTTTTTAAAGTCTACTTTCGAAGGAATATTGAAAAAATGTCGAATTAAATAATGGGCAAAAATTTTGAGCAAAAAATTAATAAAATATTTTTAATTTTATTAATAAGTAATCGAACTTCTAACTTGATGATTTTGTAGTACAAAATAGTATTTGCCCATGAATTAAAGTCATTAAAGAAATTGAAGCTAGATCGAATCATTGAAATAACCATATAAAATAATGTAGCTATCTATGAAACATTTAGCGTCGTGTGCTTGTTCAAATAAATGTTATTCTATTCTATGAAAAAAACATTACCATCCGTACCGGTTAAAAAAAAACAAGATGGATAACGTAAATACCTTGACTTTCAATTTTTCTCTTCTTCTTCTTTGCCTCTTCCCACTTCAGGTGGGGTCGGCTCTCCTAATTTGTCGGCGCCAGGACATCGTCCTGTCTTGGGTTGTTGGGTCTGGTAGTCCTTCCTTCTTCACTAGACGGGCCATGCTGGTCCACCATGTCGACGGGGGGCAGCCCCTGCCTCTTTTGCGCTCAGGAAGGCTTAGGGCTTCTTTGATCACATACTACATAGGTACATACATAGGTCGTCTAATGAGTTTGATTTTTTCTAAAATGTTGATATTGTTTGTGACCAGGTGGCGAGACGCTGGGGTATTCGCAAGAACAAACCTAAGATGAACTATGAGAAGTTATCCCGCGGCCTTCGTTATTACTACGATAAGAATATTATACACAAGACGGCCGGCAAGCGCTACGTCTACCGCTTCGTTTGCGATCTACAGAGCCTTCTCGGGTCAGTATTTTTTCTACAAATACATCTATAAATATGATATTCAAAGTCCTTACTGGCTGAAGGTTAGGGATAAACTTTGGCATAAAGATAGCTATTATGACGACGGATCCGACAAGACAGGATTTTGAAACAGTCTAGTGTGATTGTGTGTTATTATGACGAAGGCATCCGCTAAGAAAGGATTTTAAAAAGTGTAGTGTGACTTTGTGTTGTTTTATGGCGAAGGCATCCGCTGTTGATGATTTTGAAACAGTGTAGTGACTGGTGTTACTTTGTGTTACTATGACGAAAATATCCGAATGTCATGTGTATAGAAAATTCAATATTTTTGTCCATTCAAAATAGCCTGGAGGATTTAGCTTTTGGAAATAAAGCCGCCTTTTGCGCCGTACTCTAATTTTTAATACTTTTTTTTTTCTTAAACATTTATATTAGATTTAGTTAGTTGGCTACTCCATCTAATGTTTACTAGGACATGCCTAGGCACTACAAGCGCCTTGAATAGCGAGGATTAAAGTTGCTGGCGCTGTATAAATCTAAGTTTGTATCTAGATTGTATTTAATTTATTATGTTAGATTTAAGTTTCTATGGTATAATAAAACATTTCTATACACCTATCAATCTCTTTTTAAAACATAATCGTAATTTTTCATGATGTTTCAGAATATCACCAGAACAACTGCACGCTATGTACGAACCCAAGATGGAGAAGAAAGACGACGACTGAACCATCATTGTGATCAAGACACACCTTCGCTTAACGATACCACTGTATTTTCTATTAAATTGCTTCTACAGTTAGTACCAATATTATTAATTTTACCAATTTCATTTATTATTTACATATTGTCTTCTAAATAGCTAATTATTTTTTATTTACGCATCTCTTTCGATTTTATTTATGATTTTGTTTTTAATTACCTTTGAGCAGTTTTTTCGATTTGTTTAACCTTTGTTTCTACAGACTAGAATGGTTAGAGCTATATGAAACTTGCGTCGTCGCGTCTCGTCGCTTGTGTCACGCGACTAGTCGTCCTCGTTTGTAGAGAACTTTATATTTTTTAGTCTCAAGTCAACGATCGCTAACTGGCTGAAAACTTGCTTTTTTAATTCAAATGTCGGTTTGATCTCATACTTATACAGCCACCAGTGTATTTAACGAAGTTTATTAACATGGTTCTTTAGACTTTATACATAATAATTAATAAAGTACCAAACCAATGGTGCCTTATGTAATCACAAAATGTTGTTTATTATCATTTTTAAATATTATTTCACCGTATTTACAATAAAAAATGTGATAGTACATACCTAATTTTGGATCTATCATTGACTAAATATTTATATAAATTACATTTTTATTACGAAAAACAACATTTATTCATAAATAACGGAATTTTCAATAGAAAAACTTGGTTACGAAGCTTTTTTATAAATGACGCTTCTCAAACACCGGAAGGAAACTGGCTGACCCCATAGACTATACATATAAACCATAAACAAAAAAAGATGTGTAATATTGAGATAATTTAATTAATTTTTATGTCAACTAGACGATATCTAGTGGATGGCTAAAAACCAAGTTTTTTTTAAAGAAAATTCCCGATTGAATTGAATTCATTACTTAGTGCTAAAATAGTAAAATTCTGCTATAATTATTATAACGATAACTGTAAATATACGTTAATTTTGTTACTTTATAAAAATTAGGTATTATTATTGTAGTATAAGTGTTGTATGTTTGATTCGCAAATTGTTGCAATATGCGATTAAATTAAAGCATAGTCAGAATGTGAAGGGCAAAAAACTTTTATACCTATTATACAGAAAAAAAATTTAAATATTTCGTTTATCTAAATTCCCACCAATTGGTTATCATATCACTCTAAAAGAATTTCTCTTGTCTAGTTATCTTGACGTTAAAGTTCTGCAATAATTGAAAGGATGGAACAGTCCTGAACTTTCTTTATTATGAACTTTCGGCTTTTTGATAAGTTTGCTTTAAATCAAAAACTAGACAGAACATTTTTTATCATTTTTGGAATCGTAAAACAACACCGTCGGGTGACTTCATGTCGCTGATCTCGTGGTAAGAGATTGTAATGTCTTACTAGTTATGAAATTAAATTAGTTGTATTATTTTCAATTTTTATAGCTCCTAGCATACACCGAAGATATTTCGATAAGTTTTATTTTGTAAAATATTTTCCTCCATCAATATCATACTTTTGTTTTCAATCACTGTCCAATGTGATGGTATTTTCCTACCTATGTATCTTTTTGTAATTTCTGCATGTACTTTTCGGTGCTGTTTTAAAACAGAAGTTTACTTATGTCTTCCCCGTCTTACCAAATTTTATAGGTCTGACACTGTGTTAGTAGGTAGTCCCGAATCAAAGTTATAAAACAACTCGATTTGTCACCATTTTATATTTAGTAAAATTCTGTAAATTCGTGGCAAATAGAAGTGACATTTTTATAGATTATTACAGATATTTTGTAACTAGAGCCATTGACGTTATTACTAGAACAGTTCAATTGTATTTATTATTACGAATGATATGCTGTAAGCGACCGCCATTTTAAAGTGAGACCTATTTGTAGTTATGGCCAAATTTTTTTGAATGTATAAGTGTCGTTGTATGTATTGATGGAAGATATAAATTTAAATATATATTTACGAAAATTTTCGTTTCTTTTTATTTCAATACCGGCTTTTGATATCCCCACATTCATTTTAAAATAGGTAGGTACCTACAAACATGATACAAAGCACAAATATCTTCTAATCAAACACTGCCATGCTATAAGTATATTCTTATTCATACTGCAAGATGATTTGCGATATTTTGATGACCAGCCGCCCTGCCTGACACCAACTCTCTTTGGGAATGGTGTTGCTGCGATGTTTTACTCGCCACTGCGCAGGATCCAAGGTGCGATAGTCTACACAAGGTCCTTAAATCACGTGTCGCCTTCTACGACACCCACGAAAATATAAGGCGTAGCTATTCTATGCCGAGGCCACACGACTGCGATCAACAAATCACTATCACTTCATCATTACATAGTATAAAATAAAGTCACTTTTCGCCGTCCCTATGTCCCTTTGTATGCTTAGATCTTTAAAACTACGTAACGGATATTGATGCGGTTTTTTTTTAATAGATAGAGTGATTAAAGAGAAAGGGTTTAAAAAATAATACATGCATAATACAGCCGTGCGAAGCCGGGGCGGGTAGCTAGTCAAAAATAAAATTAAACAACTGAAAAATACGGTAGTACTAATTAGACACTAATTAAAAACATTCTTAATCATCATCAATCACTTTACCTATAAACAATAATTTTTAAAACGTTTAATTGGGCTTTACTTTTATACTTACCTATATATAATTATAAAATCAAAATAAATAATTATAAAAATATAAAATGAAACTACTATTGAAATAAACTTATACATAATTAGGTAAGTAGGTACATAAATAAGACCCGAATCGAAATTACTTTTACTTGCTGTATAAAATACCTAGTCTGTAAAAAGTACCAGGCAATCAGAAGGCAGTAGAAGATAGGTAAACATTTTATTAGAGAGTGAGAGGTATAATGTAATAAGTATACCTCTCTCTCCCTCTTCAATTTTTGTTCTGTATGTGTGTGTAGCCTTGAAGGTATTGATGAAGCTGAAAAAATCATTCAAATATATCGAGCACGATTTCTCTACTAACCTTCTACTAAGTTCTGATAGCCTAGTACTTAAAAACCAATTACTATCATGTAGGTAACGGAAAGTGGTGGTGGTGTGTAAGAGTTTGCTCTCATACGAGTCAGTATACCTCCTACATAGTTCTTACACCCTGGTACAAACCTCGTGTTATCTGCAAATTTTGATTAATATCAGCCAGAATCCTAAAATTTTAAAAAATAGTCTGTAAAAAGTACTAGGCAATCAGAAGTCAGTAGAAGGTAGGTAAACATTTTATTACAGAGTGAGAGGTATAATGTAATGAGTACACCTCTCTCTCTCTCTTCAAGTTTTGTTCTGTATGTGTGCGTAGCCTTGAAGGTATTGAAGAAGCTGAAAAAATCATTTAAATATATATCGAGCACGATTTCTCTACTAACCTTCTACTAAGTTTTGATAGCCTAGTACTTAAAAACCAATTACTATAATTTAATTCACACAGAAGGTAACGGAAAGTGGTGGCAGTGTGAGAGCTTGCTCTCATAAGAATCAGTATAGGTACCTCCTACATATTTCTTACACCCTGGTACAAACCTACTATTTATCTGCAAATTTTGCTAATAGGTAATCTTAAGCCAATCAAGTGCCAGTACATAGAAGCACACCAAAACGTGGAGTAAATTAACTTTCTTAGATATCAATAACTCTAATGTTTTTGAAGTGAAAACTTCTTATGGCGCGTTGGGCACTTTTGTGGGTGAGCATTTTCAGCCGTTCTCGCGACAGATTTTGACGCGACAGATGAGATTTTATTTGTGTTAGTCTTTTTGTTTAACTTATACTGCCATCTATTACACAAATTGAGAAACTTAGTTTCTAGAAAGACCGCTATTCGAATGTAGATGGCGCTTAAATTTAAATTATTTAAATTTTTTACTGCCATCTAGCGAATAAAAAATAAACTATATTTGTTTAAGTGAGTGCTAATAGATGACAGTAGCAGATCGTTTCAAGAAATATTTTATGAGAAATAACAAGTTTATTGTTTTCACTTCTGCCTGCACTCCCGGAGTGCGCTGTTTTTTTTTATTCAAACGTCTCCGTAAACTCACCCCACATGACAAGTGCCCGTAGGGTGAGTGTACCAAATAGCCGAGCGCGAGGGTGCATCCTTTAAATACTTTCAAAACTATACCCGCTATACGCTTAACTATACCTACCCGTTTTAAAAGCGTATAGATGTATAAAGTTTAGGTACCTATTTACGCTCTCGAACGTGATTTAATGACTGGAATTGTCACATAATTATGTTACTAATATTTCAATTATTTTAAAATAAGTACCTATGTACTATCATAATAAAATGCACTTACCCGTTAAACTGAATTATTATTCCATTGATTCTTCGTTTTTTTTAACAATAATGCGTTGTGCTGAACTTTAATCCACATGATGTCACCTTTTACTTAGAAACCAAAAAGTAGTACTATTTCTTCGCGGGCCATTAAGCCTATTCCAAATACCTACATAATTTAAATATAGGTGGCCTTGGGGCCTGCGGGCCCGGTCCCCAAAGCCTACCGACCCGAAAAACTACGTTTAGAACGTTTATGTTGTAGTGTAGGGTCTACCGTTTAATTAACGAATACATACCTTGGTGCATCTCCTGTGGTTCTAAATTTTACATGAAATATCGTTTTGGAACTTTGAATCCATCAAGAAAAATCATAAATAGCACTCGAATTTCATCTTACGACAGATGTTTTCTGAATTATAGTTAATTGAATGAATAACCACCGAAGTAATGTTAAGTGTCTTGCCTAAATTATTAATTAACCCTATAGAATTAGGATTCTAATGACTCTAATTAAATGAAAACTGTGAAAAGCGAAGACACCGCTGTAAGTAGTTCAAAAGTGATACTTTGCCGCCATATTTTTTAAAATTCTTTCACACTGTCATGTCAAGATAGTTTTTTGCTAATTATTCCGAAGGAGAAGGCTAAGAGCTTTTAGATCATACAGCCTCGCCTTTTTTTTTTTTTTTAGTAAAGCCTTGCTCATAGTGCCCATGTCCGCCATGTCCAAACCTTTTTACGAAAAGCATGTCAAACGAGGCTGTATGCGCTAAAATCCTTTTGTCTATCCTCTCGGGTGAAGAAAAAAAAATACATAAGTCACAATGACATCTAAGTCAAAATCAATTTTGAGGTTAGTTTTAGGTTATTTTTACAAGCGATCTAAATAAATAATATAACAGTTCGTTGAGTACTACAGTTTATATAAAACTAAAAATGAGGTTTACGCAAATTTTAAATCGACAACACATTGATTTTATGTTTAAAAGGCATTGGTTAATTCAAGGGAAAAAAGTTCCTGTCAATACTTTCGTTGAAGAATATCTGGCGAAAAAAGGGGTCAAAATAGAAGATGCACTGGAATTTATTAAAGAAAAACCTCAACAACACGAAAGGTAACTAAAAATAGATGTTACAAGCTATAGATATTGGTAATTTTGTTCATAACAATGACCACAACATAGGTACTAGGGCTTGACTTGCATACATACCAACGTCCCAGGGACCCCATCACCGTATTTGACCGTTACTATGCTACATGTCCCAAAATCGGGATTAAAGCGGACAAAGCCGCAGCTATTAACACATATTGACGTCTTTCAGGATCAACATTGTTGGGCCTTACGAACGTGCAATACCAAAAGATGAAAATCACCCAGATTACAAAGAACGTCCTTGTTACACACTTAGGGGAACCAACGTTCTTCTCGAAGGCATATCACAAGCCCAAGTATTGACTAAAACTGTAATAGCAGAGGACAAACTGCCTCCAAAGATAGAGGAGTTAGCGCAACTGCCTGCACCATCTATGATCCATGAAAACATCAAAAAAGCAATCCTTTCGGCTAACGTATTTGATTGTGAACAGAAGAAACTACCAAAGATAAAGGACCCAGTAAGACCGGCATATAACTTTCCTAGAATACTAGGCATTACAGATAGGCGGAGAAAGTAAGTAATTTACCCTTTACTGTTATAAGCAGAAAGACAGGCAGTATTCGTTTTAACTCTAATTTAAGCTAGATTCTAAACTAAGTAAATGGTGAAACCATTTTAAATCTGATCAAAGTTTTATATGCAATCAACAATGCCAGACCTGGTTTTTCATTTTTCTTTCATATAATGTTGTTAAAAGAATGAGAGTTTATTTATTTATGTAGAAAATTAATTCTTATTCCAGTGAAATCCTCACAAACAGACTTCTCCACTTAGTAGAAAAGAGCAGTGACACAGAGGTCACACAATCCAAGTATGTTGTTAACGACGTAGAAACTCAAACAGTATTCACTAAGGAAACTGACCTCATACAGTTCCAAGACATATCCAACATCTTAGTGACCAGCAACAAACCCGTTAACCATGAAACAGAGGATGACATACCATTTGTACAGATACCAGACTTATATCCTGTAAAGTATAATATTACTATGCCTCCAGAACATTTTTATAGTGAAGCTAGCAAATACCGTAAGTTTCAACACAGATTTACTAATAATTTGTTTATACTTTTCTCTATTTACTAAAGTCCCTGTATACAATAAAATTTTCAAAAATATGTACTATCGGTCAGATGCAAATTGAATGGAATGTAGGCATATAAAAAGAATAATGTGCCCTTCCCTTATTGGTTAACGAAAAATTAAGGCGGAAAAAGCAATAGGACCCTGCACTGGATAATCAACCAGCTCTAGCCAATATAATATATTACATATTTCCTACATAATAGAGTATATTTTGTTTCAGCTTTCCGGCCTACAGTAGAAGTAAGACACCCTCACACAACATGGCTGCATTACAATAGCACGGAAGTGAGCAATATATTCGAGACTCCCGTCACTCATGAGCAGATTTTGGGAAGGTCCCTCACACACGCATTTACACTAGCCTCTGCTTACGCAAAGCAAATACATGGGGTAAGTATTTTGTAGTTACTATTTCATTTATATTAGAACTAGGAACGCTCTAATGGTTTTACTTGCGGCACAAAAGCCTATGCAATTTCAGCTCTGTATGAAGTTTTATCACATAAAGTGAAGTAACAAACACATTTAGACAAACTGATTATAGGCTAATAATATTTTTTTTTATATTTGTAGGACGATGTAAAAGATCTACCTGAGCCAATTTTCATAAATTGCATCCAAACTGATGGTCAAAACTTTCACTTCGGAGTTCTACAGCTTAACACTCTGAATGTTGATGGCACAGAAGGCACCAAAAACATCTGGTACTGCAAAAATGATATGAAACTTTATGGATCTAGTAGATATTTCGGTGGTATACCTGTTTTAGAGAACTACAACAACAAAGTCTATGGTTACATTAATGCATTTTATAACTCTTAAGATAGCAATCTTCATTATACTTTAGATTAGTTTTAAAGTACATAAATAATGTTAAAAAAAACCTTTGGTGTTTCAATTATACTGTAGAGGCAAAACAAAAGAACCATATGCTGTATTCATGTGTATATCTCATTATATTTACAAGAACATAAATACATTTATCTCCGATTACACAATGCTTATCCGTACCGAATCACTTTGTACATTAAATTAATAGTAAGTTAGGATAAATGGAACGAAAAAAACAAATTGCAAACTCATTTATTATTATCCAGCGTGAATTTTTGAAGTCGACGTCTTCTTAGTTCCTCCGCGTCGGCATCAGTCTTATCTCTAAAAAAGAAAAGAAAACAGCTTATAAGACAGTCGGGACAATAATTGGAGTAGGGTTGTTGCTGAGGGTGTTGTTGCTCATGATACTGCCCTACATGAGCATCTAGCAATCAAACGCGCTATTAGACATCAGCGCGCAGAAAACCCCCTACCTTCTAGTGGTTCGTATATTTGCCAACTGTGCGGACGTCGCTGTCTCTCTCGTATAGGTCTCTTGAGCTATGAGAACAAATGCCGCCACTCACGACGCTGTTAAAAACATCTTTCGAAGATGATAAAGGCCAATGATGATGATGCTAGCTACAACTACAATGACAATAGCCGGGCTATTGCCGCGTGTCAGAGGCTGCGGTCCAAATATAGATGACAGTGCTAACGATCTAATCTCCCCCTGTCCGATATTGTGAGCATACTCAAAATGCTTACGGTGCTTTTACGACGTACATGATTTCGGACCGGGTTGTAGGGCGTCAACTATCAACTGAAATGTCACTTAATTTTTTACTTTATTTGTTTGAAGTGTTGTATACAAATACGATTGATAAACGGCTCCTTCATTCTTTGTAACACATTTTCACATTTAAAAACACAGAGAGATACTTCTAAATGATGACGTTCATGACGTCATAACAGTCTTTCGTGAGCGCGTATAAGCGCGGTCATGGCATTTCGAAACGCGTTTGAGAGTCTGACAGCGCTCAACGTCGATTTCGAACCACAGCCAGAGAATAGATTGGCAATAGAGAGGTAAATATAGTCTTAGCTAACTTAAACATTGTGTATGTATTACCTATTATCGTTGCTCGAGTCCGGTGTAACACGCGAGGGTCCAGGCGTTTGATCAGTAACTGTCACCTTACTGGTTGAAGGCTGCGGCGTGAAGCCTGACGTCGTCGGAACCACGTCCGGTTCCGGCTGCGATGACGAGACTTCCGGTTCCGGTCTATTGATGGAAACATATTCCTATTAGAGAACTACTATCTAATAAAAACTTAAGAAAGAGGCTATCAACTTTACAGCCTTTTGGCGAATAGTTACCTTTAACTCGTATATTACGAAAGCAAACGCGTTAACAACATATTTAAAATGGAAACGTTCATAGCCATTGCTTAGAGTTTGAATATCTGACAAAAGGCTAATGTTATGATGTGGTTACATCCCTATAACCCTAATTTGTAAGCAATACTCAATGACCAATTTAATTGCAACAAAGTGGTCACGCACATGTGCATTTGCATTCAAGCTCGAAGGTCACCTTCTGAATTCATGCATTAAAAAGGTTTAATTCTTTAATAACACAGAACATGTTATGGTACTGGTTAGTACTAGGTTACTAATCTGCATGTTGCGTATAGATATTTTATTTTAGCAGCAAAAAGATAAATCAGCTTGTCGGCCGTGAGAACGTACCATGTAGGTAGGTACTTGGAAGTCCTTATTTATAAAAATAATTAAAAGCGACTTACGCAGCGTCAGTTTGTGTAGATACATTGGCAGAATTCTGTGGTAAGTTCGTCACCACGGTTGAGTACTGTTGCATTAGTAAAACGGACGCGTCTAACATAGCTTGGATCTCACGAAGCAGCTGTAAAACCACAATACAATTTTAATCAATACTAAGACTCTAAGAAATCATTTAAAATTTGAATTGTATGCAAACTATACCGAAAGAAGATATTTAGTAGCGCTTCAAACTTAAATAGTGCAGGGGCCCTACCGCGGTAAGTGCGTCGGCTTCAAGCCGACGTCGATATCCCAAACCGCGTCTCACAATGGGCAAAAATTTGAGCTTGCTTTTCATAGAAATTTTGAATAATTAAGTAGTGTTTTCGTGTGTTTTAAGTATGCAGGATTGTCGGGGACATCAAAACATTCAAAAATATGTAATTATGGTGTTATTATTTTAAAAAAAACAAAGTCATATTTTGTAGTGTTTTTTAGAAATAAAAAAACCAGAATAACTTATTTTTAAATGTTTTGATGTCCTCAACAATCCTGCATACTTAAAACACATGACAAAAACCACTTAATTTTTCAAAACTCCTATGAAAGACAGGCTCAAAATTTCGCCCAGTGTGGGGCGCGGGTCGGCGTAAACCGACGCGTTGGTTTGAAGCCGACGCATTTACCGCGGTAGGCCCCCTGCTCTGAATTTAGGCCCAAGCCACGCTCCTTGCGTTCGTACTTGCGCAAAACTTCGTTTTCAGTGTCATTCTTCTACATGCGACATTGGCAAATCCACAGCGTTATTATCAGCCTGTAGAGGCCATTACTAAAGTCGAAGTTGAAATCAATTCTCGCTTTTTTCGGAGTTGATAGAACTCTTAGATGTAATACAAAAGATATATTTGTTTGTGTTATAAATAAATAAATATTGCAGGACATTCCACACATCGCCGTCGTCACTCCAAGCTAAGTAACTAGACTTGTTTTAAGGGTGCTTGGCAACGAATATACTACTTAACTTATTTCTTTAGTAAATATACACTTAGAATACATAGAAACAACCAGACCACAGACAAATATCTATGCATAAATACTTGTATGTGGCGGAAATCGAATCCGCAACCCTGTGTTTGGCAGTCCGGCATGGTGACCATTGTGCTAACTGGGGGGTTTGTATCCACGGATACCATGATCAAATGGAATTAGCAACTGATCATGCCAAGTTGTATCCACTGATAACGTGATCCGTTTCCAACGAAAAACAAGTGGGTAGTCAAAATGTATAAGTGTTACCTGAAGACGTGCTTCAATGTTACTACGCTCGTTTCCTTCCATACGTCGCAGCTCGGTGGTCGTGAGGTTGGCGAGGGAAGCGGGCCGTGGCGGAGGCGGGGGGATGCCCCAACCCATCATCGCTGTAAAATACATTGCATTGATCAGACAATTTGAAATTGAGTACCAGTACCTACTCCGTACAGATACAGATATATATTAAACAAAAAGCGACGTACGTCATAACGTGGTCATAAGGCTGGGCACAAACGTTCTGATTCCGGATTAGGTTTCCGAACACGGAATTTGGATTCTGAATTCCGTGAACCTAGCGCAGACGTTCGTTTTTTTTTTTTCATTTGGAATTTTCTCTGCCATTATTTTCAGTGACGGCTTTGTGAACGCACGGGGATCGGAGAACGACAAATTTTATTAATCGGGTTATCATGGACGACGACGACGAATTGATGGCTATCGCATTTTTATCTAGAGATTTTTAACTATTAGATCTGCTCTCAAGCCAAGTCCTTTACGTCTCTATTGTGGTAATCCTCATTATTGATATCCCATATGCATGGATATTGTTCCACCGCCATTATTACATTTTCGGCCTCACACATTTTGTTACCTACGAGCGACGCGACGGGTCCATAGACGTCCACTCGGCACAAGGCTAGCGCGGTTCTGAATCAAAAATTCCGTACGTGTACGGCGGATGAGCCAAAATGTATGCGAGCGCTGCGTTCGGGATGACGTCATTAGGTTTTTTCCGTTCTGACAACCCGAACGCACCAAACCGAAAGTTAGATTTTTTTTTGCCGTTGGGAAAAAAAATAATAATGTGCGCCTTGTCGAACATTTTGTACGTAAGCAGAGCATTCAGGTTTCCGAATCTGAATTCCTGATTAGGAAACCTAATCCGGAAAACGTACGTATGCGCCCGGCCTAAATGTGATAAAAAATGTACTCTTAGAGCGGTGTTGGCTTAGTGGTAGATACCTCGACTTTCATTTTAAAGGTCGTGGGTTCGAATCCGGGGCGGCCGTGCACGGACGGATTTTTCTTAAGAAAAAATTATGTGCGCTAATTGACATTGCTCTTACGGTGAAGGAAAACACCCTGATGAAACCCGCGGCTGAGATTGCTCCAGTGATATTGACAAGTTCTCTCCTCTGGACATGGTCGACTAAGCTGAGAGGGCAGTATGTGCTGAGGAAGCCTACTCCATCCTCACGCAAAAAGGACCCAATTAAATACGGTCTAAATGCGGAAAACAGCCCGTATACAAGTACAAATGTATTCTAATTAACATTTCCCTTACGATGAAAAAAAACATCGTAATCAAAACCCGCGGCTTAGTTGGCTCCAGACGTAATGACGAGTTCTTTCCTCGAATTCGACTAAGCTGAGAGGGCAGTATAGGTGCTTAGCAAGCCTACTTCTGACGCAAAAAGTACCCAACTAAAGAGATAGCTACGAAAAAACAGCCCGTATAATAGTACAACTGTGTTACGCTTTACGAAATGTGCGACAGTCGTCTATAATCACACATTCCCAGCGTGTTTTATACTTTGTTTTTCAAACATTTGAAACCCGTGTTGCTTGTTGAAATACAAGATTTTTTAATTAAATACTAACGTGGCGGTGGCGGCATGTTGGGGAAGGGCGGCGGCACGGGTGGCACGTGCGGCGCCTGATGCGGGGCTTGATGCGGAACCTGATGCGGAGCTTGGTGCGGGGCTTGATGTGGAGGTTGATGCGGCGCAGCGGGCTGGTCGGGTGCGGGCGCGCGGAGCACGTTCAGTCGGCACGTCGGGCACGTCTGCTGCCGTTGGAACCACAGCCGCAGGCACGCCGCGTGGAATATGTGGTTACACGGCAACTTCTTCGCTCCTGAAACAAACCAATAAATCATTATGGACAGTGATCTAATTCTGGAAATCGTCGTATTCGTAAATTGGCCTTTGTTCTTCTATACGTATTAAATGGTTTGTCCTGACAGACAGATCAACGCACAGCCTAAACCGCTGTTCGTAGAGACCTGAAACTTGGAGGGTATGTTCTGCGTATGGCGTGGGCATCCGATAAGAAAAGATTTAAAAAAATCAACTTCTACATGGACAAAAAAGTTGTGATTTCAGACACTAGATACTACACAAGTACTCGTATTTCAACCATCTCTACCGTAACCCGGATTGGGTCTTACGTTAATGTTCTTATTAAGAAAATTGTAATTTGTCTATCATTGTAATGAATACTCAGAATTCCAGGCAGGAGGAAACGCATATGATACAATAATACCATGTTTTTATCATCACTAGGTAAGGTTACTAAATAAGGTCTCCTTTTAAGTACAATGTGTGATAATCTTCTGTAAAACAAGTTACATCGTTTAGAAAAGTATATGTATATAACAGAGCATTGCACTCATTATTCTAAATTTATCATTGAGGTTATCACGAAGCGCCTCACTACACGGTGTCTCTAAACACCAAACATACTCAGGTGGTCTGCTACGACATTAAAGTTTATTCATGAACCGATTCTGTTATCATTGTTTGTCCTTCAGACACCTGTTCATATATTAAAGACAAACTGCGCCCCGCGGTTTCGTCCGCGTCGAAGTCGAAAATGGTTATAATAGAATTGGACTTAAATACCTAATCACGTTGTCACATACAAACATTGCCCCCCTTTTTCACTTCCTAAGGGGTAAAATTTCGGAAAATCCTTTCTTAAAAAACACACCCTCACCCAGCCAATTTTAGGGTCTCTACAATCGGCGGTTTAGACTATGCGTTGATCCATCAGTCAGTCAGGACAAAGCATGTTATATGTAAAGATTAACAATATTCATCGTTATGTTTAATTTAACAGTCCTAAAACAACGAATAGTCATTATTATATTTTTTTATTATAAAGCACCTACACTTTCAGACTGCAGGGCAAATGCCTCTCTATCTTTCTTCCATTGATCGCGATCTGTAGCTATTGCACAGCAGTCATTCCTATAGGAATAAAAATCCCGCCCCATCGCCTTGGTCTGTAGCGTGGTCGTATCCTATATAACCACCATTCTGTTGTTATTTTGACCAATCGGGGGTTAATTCTCCCTAAGACCTTGCCTAATTCGGAAGTACTATGAACACAATACACAATAGTCAACAAACGCAATTGCTTATTAGATATTGTCATTTATAGCACTTCAATCGCCTATTGTATATGTTTACCTTTGCCTAGACCGCAAATATCTATACATAAGTACTGCATAGCTGTACGATTATATGTTAATTAGTTCAAAAAGTCAGATAGATCTTTTTCAACGACAATGCAGGTCATAAATTATGTTTAAGAGGAAAGGGTACCGGGCGCTCTCTCCATACAAACGTAGTCGACTGTTTCCTCCCTGGATAATGACACTAGAGCAAATATTTTTGTTGCATAAAACTTATAACTGCCATGACCATGCCCCTATGTTTTGTTTTTAAATCTTAATTTCTATGATAATTAGAAAATGAAAAATTTAAAAAACCGACTTCAAAAAACCTGAAAACAAAAACTAAAAAAAGCTTGAAAAAAATCCTGGTAACAAAAACTAAAAAAAACCTGAAAAAGAAACCTAAAAACAAAAACTAGAAAAAGACTGAAAAAAAAAAAACTAAAAAGTGAAAAATAATCCATTTCGGGTCACTAAAACAGCAGATAACATAAACATACTTGGAAGTCGGACTGGGTTAGATTGAATGTTGAGAGGTATTATAGGAAACATGGTGTCACCCAGTCCGACTTCCAAGTATGTTTATGTTATCTGCTGTTTTAGTGACCCGAAATGGATTATTTTTCACTTTTTAGTTTTTTTTTTCAGTCTTTTTCTAGTTTTTGTTTTTAGGTTTCTTTTTCAGGTTTTTTTTAGTTTTTGTTACCAGGATTTTTTTCAAGCTTTTTTTAGTTTTTGTTTTCAGGTTTTTTGAAGTCGGTTTTTTAAATTTAAATTTATTTTTTTATTTAACCATTTTTAGTGCCGCTGACACTGAAAATTCTACTCCATGAGGCGAAAGCGACTATTTCTTAAAATTGCAACCTGTACCTAATCGTAACTCATTGAAGGGTTTGGTGATGAGAAGGTTCAGATGCTCCATTCGTCGATAGGTAAATGGCCAATTCTACTAGTGGTAATGGAAAATTGAGCAATTTGCTGAACCTCGCTGTGCAGATCTGTTCATCACTCCAAAGATCCTCATCATATCTTCATTTAGGATAGGGTTCTCTATCAACATTCATACAAGCCCAGTCCGGCGACTAAATTCGACTAAATTGAAGGTGGTTTTAGATATTTTATTTATCGGTAACTATTAGTTTATGGGCCAATTCTACTGGTGGAAATCGAAAATAGAGCAATTTGCTGCACTCTCGAGGTGCAATGCTGTTCATCCCTCCGAAGACCCTCATCAGATCTTCATTGAAGATAGGGTTTTCTGTCAACATTCATACAAACCCAGTCCGGCGACTAAATTCGACTAAATTCTTCAAATTGTAACCTGTAATCGTAACCGATTGAAGAGTTTTCTGATGAGAAGGTGGTTTCAGATATTCCATTTATCGGTAACTATTAGTTTATGGCCCAATTCTACTGATGGAAAACGAAAACTGAGCAATTTGCTGCACTCTCGAGGTGCAATTCTGTTCATCACTCCGAAGATCCTCATCAGATCTTCATTCAATTTTTATGGGACCACCTCTGAGTTATCCCCTTTCATACAAAAAAAGATTTTTCCAAATCGGTCCAGGCGTTTTCGAGTAATCGGCGAACATACATAAAAAAAAAAAAAAATATATATATATACGCGACGAATTGAGAACCTCCTCCTTTTTTGAAGTCGGTTAAAAAAACCAAGACATAGTCATGGCAGTTATAGGTTTTATGCAACAAAAACGTTTGTGCTAGTGTCATTATCCAGGGAGGAAACAGTCGACTACGTTTGTATGGAGAGAGCACTGGTACCCCTTCACCTTAATATGTGCCTTTTACATCTAAACTAGATGTTTTAAAAATGAGACCCTTTTACTAAGACTCTACTGTCTGTCTGTCTTTCACCAGGCTGTATCTCATAAACCATGATAGCTGATAGCAGACAGTTGAAAATTTCACAGATTATGTATTTCTGTTGCCGCTATAACAACAAATACTAAGAACAGAAAAACAATATTTAAGTGGGGCTCCTATGCAACATGGAAGGGAACCCTTCGTGCGCGCGTCCGACTCGCACTTGGCCGGTCTTTGTTTCAATATTTGTATGTCCACTTAGACTTCGTACTAATTTACCTGCACGCTAAGTGAATAAACATCAAATCGATTTAACGATTACATAAACACCGATCTGAGAAGGTCTTGAAAATCTTATTACCTATTCAATTAAAATTGTGGCAATTAACACTGTATGCAGTTACAAGCATTGTACCAGTTTTACCGACCTTGGTTTTTCAACGAGAATGTTTTTAAACTTTTAAAAAATCTTTAATTTCACACACTTGTAAATTGTTCGATTTTAAAACTGAATTGAAGAAATGATAAGCCACGTATTATCGTAGCTAATCGATTTCTGTGAATGTTGTCGTTTATGATTAATAAAAATGTACTGTAACGTTTAATATTTACGAATTGTGATGATATCATTTCAAAACAATAACATAATACTGAGGCATACACATCAATATATATTGCATTATGTTTTATATCTTACCCCGCGGTTTCACTTGCGTAAGACCCTATCCTGTGGGAATATCGGGGTAAAAACTTTTTATAATAAATTAGCGACCCGCCCCGGCTTCGCACGGCTATATTATGCATGTATTATATATATAAACCTTCCTCTTGAATCTATTTAAAAAATCGCATCAAAATCCGTTGCGTAGCTTTAATGTTCTAAGCATACATAGGGACATACAGCGGAAAGCGACTTTGTTTTATACTATGTAATGATAGGTTAGCGTTTGACCACTATACAACACGCTTTCCTAGAAGATCGTGACTTCAAGGGACCCAAGTTTTACATACTAAGTATCATCAAAATCAGTCCACTAATTTTGGAGTAGGTATTCGTTACAAGCAAAAACTTTTAGTCTTTGTAATATTATTGTAAGTTAATTTGTCCTAATTTGTTATTTACACCTAGAGCAGAGACAAATTATTTTTATAAAGTTAACAGGTGGCATTATTTTTATGGCAATCTTATTAGTTACAAAGGTTTAGTTACCTTTATCATAGTAGGATTAAGGTAACTAATCGGCTATACCTTAAGGTCTATGGTCTCTGGGGCTATTATGGTTATAGAACCACAATAGCCCCAGATCTCCCTTACGTGAATTCAGATAATTTATTTATTTATTTATTTTATAGTTCGCCCCGGACTTTTAGAATAAAAATAACGTATGTTCATCTGCTTGTTTAAAGTACCTAAGTATGTATCTATTTTGCACCTATCATTAACTAACTAAAGATTAGACCTGATAATTAATATCGATCCAGATGAATCGAGTACGCATGATAAGCTGGATTACGTTTATCAAAAGTTATCAGATCAATGTGGACAGTGCATATTTGCAATTTGGTATTTTAATGACAGTTAAGGCCGATCCGCACACAACAGTGCCGACACGTGCCGATTCAGTAACGTATTCATCAGTGTCAGTGAAAAATGATATTGTAGCATACTTTTTGTACTAATCCGTACTAGTCAATGACATGACGCTTAGTGATGTCAGTGATGTTGTCACTGACCGACCAGTACTGATAGCCTAGTATGAAAAGTATGCAACAATATCATGTTTCACTGACACTGATGGATACGTTACTGAACGGCACGTGTCGGAACTGTGCCGGCACTGTTGTGTGCGGATCGGCCTTTAGAGCTATAAAAATTATATTGTTACCACAACAAACATAATAGGAATTATGCAGTTCTTCGATTACTTGGAAATATTTTGAAGATCAGTTTTTTAAGTTGCGCTCTCCTCTTAAAGTCGCGAGCATTGGCGTAACCCAGTACAGTGCTTTAAGGTTCTTAATGAGCAGGGTCCTGCGCTAATACAACATAGGCTTACCTAATTCTCTTTTCATCTTTCAAAAATTTCGATATTCTAACATTGATGATTTTATGAACGATGTTGCATCCCTACTTTTAGGGTTTACAAACTTATGATCGAATTTGTTTTAGTTTTCGATTTATTACTTTACAATATCGTCTATTATGTTTAATGAAGGCTGGGGTGTGAAAAGGGAGAGGGGGGGGGCCAAGTTTGTATGGGACAACGTGATTCCATGGTCCAATCCCATTAGAAACAAGCGCGTTAGCGCGTTGGCATCGCTTCTGTATCGCGTTGCAAAAGCGACTGACACACGTTAGTAGTACAAAAAGTCGCCGTGGACGAGGCCAAGGGTCATATCTGTCTATGAGAAAAATTGTTTGCCACTTGCAAATAATAATTTCTTCGTGGTTATGAGGGAAGAGGGCAATTTCTTCTTTGGTAATTGGTTACAAGGGCAGAGGACAATTTCTTCTTTGGTAATTGGTTACGAAAAAATTACCAAAGCAGAATGAAAAATCTTTGTTTGTAACTGCATTACCAGGAAAGAGCAAAATTTCTTCATAGGTAACTGATTACCAAACCTCGGTTACCATGGCGCCCGAAAGGATAAGATCCGTATGACCATGTAGTTAAACAACGAGTGACTCACCGGAATGCATCTCCTCTCGACAGATGATACACTCGTTGTCAGCAGCCGCGAGCTCGGCCGGTGTCGCGTCGGGGTACAGCGTGTTCATATTGCGGATCGCACGACGGGACAGCACCACGTCATTATATGCTTTCTTGAAACTTCTACAACATTGAAGGAAATATATAATATATTAACTAGCTGCCCCGGCAAACGTTGTTTTGCCTTATACAAAAAAGGAAAAAAATAAAAAATATGTTGTTCGATTCTCAGACCTAACATATATACACAAAATTTCATACAAATCAGTTCAGCCGTTTAGGAGGAGTTTGGTAACTAACACCGCGACACGAGAATTTTATACAAGTACTAGCGACCCGCTCCGGCTTCGCACGACTATTTTATGCATGTGTTATACATATAAACCTTCCTCTTGAATCACTCTATCTATTTAAAAAAACCGTTTAAAGATCTAAGCATACAAAGGGACATAGGGACGGCGAAAAGTGACTTTATTTTATACTATGTAGTGATATAGAGATATAGAAGATGTAGGACTTATGATGGTTAGGTCAGATGGAGTCTGCTACAAAGGCTAGTCCTCCTGGATATGGTATGCATCACGGCATTCCTATCGGCTTGGACCCAACTTCGCTGCACACGGCATTCTGAGTTAAATATTTATAAGAATTTATTATAGTATATATAATTTAATTAATAAAAGCTAGCCAAGTGCGAGTCAGACTTGCGCACGAAGGGTTCCGAAACCTACTTAATTTTTTATCTGTTTTTAGTATTTGTTGTTATAGCGGCAAGAGAAATACATACTATGTGAAAATTTAAACTCTCTATCCATCACGGTTCATGAGATACAACCTGGTGACAGACGGACTGATGGACAACGAAGTCTTAGTAATAGGGGTTTCGTTTTTACCCTTCGGGTGCGGAACCCTAAAAACATAGTTCGAGGTAAAATTTAATAGTATATAGTAGTAATAATTTAGTAGTTGTTGGACGCATAGAGGAAGTCTTTGGAGGATCCCTATGTTCAGCAGTGGACGTACTGCGGCGATATGATGATGAAAATTTAATATGAGAACAGTTTGATATAAGTACACATCTCTCACCTCATCGTTTCATACATAGGTCGGAAAGCGAACAGCGGTAAGGTGTAAATTCGGACCATGACCGCGACAAATCCAATGTAAAGTAGAACTTTGAAGAAGTTAATCGCCAGCTCCGTGTACAGAAGCACCGCCGCTTTACTTTCCCAAGGAGCCTCCCAACGTGAGTCGATTGCGTGCAATGCATACTAAAAAAACATAACGAATAAAAATAAGAAAATCCAGTCAAGGTCGGCCTTAAAAGGTTTAATAACCTGAGTTTTAAATATCAATATTTCAGCTTTTGACAAAAATTATAAAAATAAATTTGATTTATTTACTGCCAATTCTCGTAAATAAATTTGTTCAAATTATATTGCAACTAGCGACCCGCTCCGGCTTCGCACGGCTATATTATGCATGTATTATACATATAAACCTTCCTCTTGAATCACTCTATCTATTAAAGAAAAACCGCATCAAAATCCGTTGCGTAGTTTTAAAGATTTAAGCATACATAGGGATATAGGGACAGAGAAAGCGACTTTGTTTTATACTATGTAGTGATAGTGATAGTGATGATGTAGTGATGATATCCTTCCGATTGCATTTCGATCACAAAAAAGACCCTCAAAGTAACTCAAAATACCCTCAAATGCTACTTTTTGAAAAATAAATTGTTTGTAGCATGCAATGTAATTTGAAAATTTTTATTTACGAGAATTGGCCTTCTGACTGTTTTTAACAAAGGACAAATGGGTTATTCACCTGTACTTTGTTGATCCTTTCTTATTGCTTATTTAGGCGTAAGGAATAACACTACAAAATATCATTTTTATGACTAGTGAAGGTTTCTTGTCTGTCTGTCAACTAGCCATTTTTGTCCCACTTCTGGACAAAAGCCTCCTTTTCGTCCCTCCACACACCCCGGCCTATTGCGATATTTGGTCAGTGTTTTGAATAGGTGTCAAGTTTGTCTATTAATTTTATGAATGTTAAGCTTCACGGGGTCAACTGTGTATTGGAAGTTTTCAAAAACCTCTTACGTAGAAACGTTCATAAGGAAAACTTTAGTTAAGTAATACTTTGTCACGTTTTCGCTGAAGTTGAATGTCACTCACAAGAGAGTACCAAAGTACCTATTCCTTAACTAAAGTTTCACTCGGAAACAGTAAGTGCGAATATCGAGGAAAAAAAGGAGGCTGGGTTATTCCAGGACTATAGCTTTCCACTACATACGAAGTTTCACCGCAATCAGTTCAGTAGTGTTTGCCTTAAGAGGTAACACACAAACTTTTTATTATACTAGTGGGAAGAAAACATGCAGTTTTAGCTATGGATTTCCCCTGAAGAATTTCAAGTAGCTTTGACTTACCTTGATCAATATATTAACAATCATAATAATTAGAATGCTGTATTCGAAACCAAACACCAGTTGAACCGAAGGTCCTTTCGATGCTGTGAACTGGTACGCATGGTGGATGAAATAGAAGTCAGCGTGTGCCAGTAACATTAGAAGTGTCAGTATCCTTATGTGAAATAGCCAACCTATTACAGGACTTCTTTCCATCTAGAACAATATAAAATAAGCAAAGGTTATACTATGGTAAGTATCTAGATAATAACAGAGTAAAAAATAAAATAAAATAGTAGGTACAGTATGGGGCATAGGTAAATGATCAGTTTGCTACAATAATACTATCAACAAGTTATTGGAGTTACGACCTTCTTCTAATACACATTACACACAAACTTAAAAACTTCAATTAAAAATACTCAGTGTGATTATTACTTTCAACATGTTAGCTGTCTTTAGCTATGTGAGTGGTATAAGCCGCTACCCGCTACACCAACCGACGTGGGTTCGATCCACAGGTTACGCAGTTACACTGAATGGAGTGTTTAAAATTGTGCTGCACAGGATTGTAAACGTTACGTTAGTGGACATTTGAGCGCCGATTGTATATAAGTAATCTTATTTATTTATGCATAAAAGAGATGAACATAATAATAATAAAGTTGCCGTGGTAGTTTGAAATCGTTCCATTAACTTTTATAGTGTAGACAGGGATCATCACCGGTTAGATTCCACATCATAATTTGCAATTAACTTGTTATTGTAAAGGGCTTCTTCGGCTTCACAAAGGGACTCCGTAGCCCCGTGATATGGGACACATAACAGACAATAATAAATAGACAAAATAAAGAAAAATTTTAAGATAAAATTTAAAAAAATAGGGAAAGATTAGAATAAAAAAATGGGGTATATGGGGGTCACCTTTCAAACAAAGCAAGTAAAAAGAAATTGGTATTGTTCAGACAGATACATAAATCACACTTATAACACCCCTCTTTTTGGATCAGAGGTTAAAAAACAATCAATTTATGGTATTACAGCTCACAGGGGAAAATTGGAGCATAACAGAGCAAGTTGAGTATTTCCTTGATTATGGATTTTGGTGACAGATAATAGTACAGTTAAAACATTAAGAATCTTATTAGAACAATATATACAAAAAAATACTTACATAATCAACTCTATCTTCAGCTAGCCAATGAAAAGCCTTTAGAAACAGTAAAAGTGTGAATAATCCAATGAATTTTGGATTAAAATCGTCTCTGAATACTGTGAATGCTAAACACGTTTCCGTTATTGCATACCAGGACCTTTCTATTAAATGCTGCAACAAATAAATACCTATTTAACAAAACACATTTAACATACACCCACATGTTACACCTTAGTTTTACTAAATTCTGTTATAAAAAAAATATAGAAACCTACAAAATGAAAAAGATTTGTATTTATATGTAATGTATGTATCAGATGTTTTATTTGTCACCCGTTCAGACCAAAACTAACATTATAAGCTACTTTTTAAGACCATAATAATATATGTTCCACGGGATTGGGGATTGAACATTTGCAGGCAAATCTAAGGGGAGTAGCTTGTAGGTACTTAATGAAATATAAACATTAACCAAGTTAAAGATGATGTATTATATATTTTCATTTATACTTAAATATATAAAAATATTAGTTAAAGTTGAGTCTAATTACTTTTATCAGAATTATGTATCTCTAATTAAATTAACATTTGTATTATGGACATAAATATTATGTTTTTTTAAGGAGATTAACATCCTAGTTATTTTGTCTTTTAAAAATAATAATTTGTATTTTTAATTTTGTTTGTAATGAATATCATCTGAAAATATTGGTTTAATTTTGATGAAACTTGGTGTGATATACATTGATTCCAAGGGAGTAACATAGGCTATCATTTATCCCGATAACCTCAGGGAATCGGGACTAACGCAGGACGCTGCAAATCTATTTAATAATATTATTAAGCTGAAGAGTTTGTTTGTTTGTTTGTTTGAACACGCTAATCTCAGGAATTATGAGTTCGAATTGAAAAATCTTTTTGTGTTGGATAGTCCATTTGTCGAGGAAGGCTATTTTATATAACATATTGTAATAGTCACCTCAAATTCTGCAGGTCGAAGTTGGCCGAAGAATATTTTCCTCAATAGTTTACCAATTAATAAAACTAATATAAAAGCCTGTAAATACATTACCTGAAACAAACATAATTTACAAAATGTTTATAGACATTTGCTTTTGCAGACATTTATCTTATTTATATGCCGGTAGGTATAGAATAATTTGTAAGTGATTAAATACATAAATGGGCATGAATGCACATAATTATCAAAAGATGATAATGTAGGAAATTAGTTTGACTTTAAATAGTAGGTAGGTAAGTAATTTATGCAAAATAATTTATATTTTTTTTGTAGGCAATTTTTGTGTTCTTATTATCATAGAATAATTTGGTGATGAGATAATTTAGTCATGAGATCATGAAGTGTCTGTTCTTTTCAACATGGTTAGGCAAATAGCCCGGTGAGACTCAAGTGTGGGTTCACAGCTGACGCAATGCAATATTATGTAGAATACTTACTGCCATACTTGGATTGGAGTTTGTAAGGTAAACTATTGAAGGATAAAACTGTTTTTTCTGGTAGTAGGCATTGCCGATGACTACTGTAGTAAGAGCTACACTAATTACAGTTGCAACTATTGCCTTCATTTTGATGTGGATCACTGCTCACGCACTATAACTTTAAACTAGGTGTTAAACTGAAATATTTAAGCCATCCAAAAATACGTAAACGTCAATAAATTCATTTTCAAAACATCTT
Source organism: Idaea aversata (assembly GCA_907269075.1). NCBI lineage: Eukaryota > Metazoa > Arthropoda > Insecta > Lepidoptera > Geometridae > Idaea > Idaea aversata. Next base: position 9,009,389 of record OU026100.1, read on the forward strand.
TTCTTGTATCTTCTCCAATAAAAAAACTGAATTTGACGTGTTCAATGTCCATTTGTGTCAACTGAAGTCGTTCTTTTCGTTCATTTCACTCACTCCAAAAACTTCCCTGCGACCATCGACAATGCTGAATGACCGAAAAAGCAGCGCCCCTACGGGGCCCCACTCAGACCCGGGGCTTGTAGTTTGTAGCCTGTGTGAAGCTAGCTTTAGCACGTACTTACACACAGACTAGCAACACTGAACCGAAATGTCAGTTTGTGATAGAAATTGAAAATGGATGTCGTGTCTAGTTCGAGAAAACCTATTTTAATGTAATGTACGCTATGTAGCACGATTTTCCAAGTAATTTCGGTAAAAAAATAAAGTTTATAAACTGTGTGTTTACTAGTCGTCTGCTTATTCGGTAAGTTTCTACTAAATATTACGGAGGGGACGCCTTTGCCGCGCAATTTACTTTCCTTTTTGATTGCTTGTTTTTGTTGTAAAATTACTCGTATCGAAATGGTCTAATAACGAGGACAAACACTGTAAATCCATTTAGTGAACAATCTAAACTGCTTACAGAATTCAACAGAGCACTGATTTCACGATTTCCATGATTACTTTAGTGGGTTATCATGTTGTGTTTGTCGTGTCCTAGTATCGCTAATTAGGCTTTGTTTCCCTCCCTCAACATCGTCATTTTAATAATATTATATTGATCATCTTTCAGGTATCATCTGTGAGTCGAGGTAGTTGCTGTAAAAATGGTAAGAACTTATTAAAATGTTCATCTCTTTGTTTTATTATTGCATTAGGACTGCTCTTGGTTATCAATGAATATTGTCCTTTTACAGCAAGGTGACGACCCTCCGTACTTGCCAGTGGGCACTGATGTGAGTGCCAAGTACAAAGGTGCCTTCTGTGAGGCTAAGATCAAGAAAGTTGTAAGAAATATCAAATGCAAGGTAGGTTATGGTACAATTTTATCTCTTTTATTTTCATACCACAAATACTCCAATATAGATCAGACAATTAACACCAGATAATAATCCATCCCACAAAAAACTGCCTAAAATTTTTATTGTTTAGTAATTGAGACTTCTTCTTTTCGTATAGTGGTGTGGCTCACCTATTGTTAGAGTTTTCAGATCGCTTTAAGGCCTCTAACTTGACCTAACAACTGCTACTAGAGGTAGCAAAGGTAGTAATTGAGACTGAAAATATGTTTATTATGTTTGGGAAGTTAGAACATAGAGTTTTTTTCATTCATTTACTTTTTTCTTTCTGTCTAATACTTAAAAAATTGTCTGAACTGACAGTCTGAATGTTACTAAAACCTTTCTTATCCCAGGTGACCCTAAAAGCAGGTGGACCCTCAATAGCAGTAAATGATGATGTCATCAAAGGCACCCTACGTGTTGGAAGCACTGTAGAAGTTAAACAGGATCCAAAGAAAGAGCCCACAGAAGCTGTTATTACTAAGATACAGGACTGCAGCCAATATACTGTAGGCAAGTATAAAAAAATAAAACTTGTTATTATTAAATTTAAACTTTTTCCACAATCAATATGGTACCATTACCAGAAGAGTGCAAGATAAAGATATAAAATACTTATTTGAAATAAAAATTTAAGTTTTTGGCTTATTAGTGGATTTTAGAGCAAATAGTACATTTATATTTTGTGATTTACAGAGAAGAGAGAGTGTAGGACTAATTTCTTCACTTTCCTTTTGGCACCATTTGGAAAGCTGTTCATGTTGAAAGTATTAATGATTAATCTATAGCTAACAAATGAAGAGAAAGCAAAAAGTCTGTACTTGGAAGCAAATTATAAAAAAAATGCATCTAGGGGACTTAGAAAAAGTAGTAAAACAATTACAAATAAAATACCTATAATAAAAATAAATCTTTGTCTATAGTATTTGATGATGGTGATATAACAACACTACGTAGATCGGCCCTCTGCCTCAAGAGTGGGCGACATTTCAATGAGAGTGAGACATTAGATCAACTTCCGCTCACTCATCCAGAGCATTTCTCTACTCCGGTGATAGCTGGCCGACGAGGGCGTAGAGGGAGAGCACAGTAAGTTCTATTTATCTTGTATTTATTTTATTTTCATAGGAAAACATACAGTGTTAGATTAGATATTGCCTACAAATGGATTTCTTATTGTAAAAACTATGCTAGCTTGACTAGGCTGTCTATATCATAGCAGACTATGATAGCCTGCATCTAAGTCTCTTATTACCAGACTGCAAAGGAGGATTATATTTTTTAGTGTAGTATTATTGTAAGCTTTCGTGAACAAATTGTTAAAAAAAATACAATTTGTATGTATAGTCTATCTTCTGATGTCTATTAAATGAAGGTTGGATAAAACATCTGTGCTTCGATTTCTAGTTTATTTTTTAGTTACATACATACATAGTTTTTAATAATGTTCAATTTATGTATTCTTGATTATTTCTATGTCACTAGATCGGACGAAAGCGAAGGTGAAGGGAGCTCACGGCCCGTGAAAGCGGATAGCGCAGAACGCGAGCCGCACGTGGGTCGAGTGGTGTTAGTGGAGGCGGCTAGCGGGGCGGAGCGCCGGCGACCGCACCAGCCTGCATTCCCGGCCCTTGTTGTCGCTCCCACTGCACAGATTAAAGTTAAAGAGGACTATTTAGTGCGCTCCTTCAAAGATGGGAGATAGTAAGTTTATCATACTAACTACAGTTCACAGTTTTAGCTGATGCCGTCTAGTTCCTGCTGCCTATGAGATTAGAAGCACCTTTTGGTTGTCTATTAAAAATTTAAACTATAACATCGAACCATAGATTGGTTCTGTCTTGTTCAGGAGATCTTGATATTATTATGATTATGACTGGAAGAATGATGAGTATGGATGTAGAGGGATGGAGAGGAAGAGGACGACCTAAGAAAAGATGAATGGACTGTGTGAGACAAGACATGAGAGAGATTAATGTGAACGATGAGATGCCGACCAATAGGAGTGAATGGAAGAAAAAGACATACTGCGCCAACCCCAAATAAATTGGGATAAGGGCAGGAAGATGATCTTGATATTATTATGGTTATATAATATAATATTATATATAATTATATAATATTATTATGGCAGAGTATAATGCATTTTCCACACTTAAAAAAAAAATTTATTATGCTCTTTCAGTTACACAGTTCCAAAGAAAGAAGCCCGCGAGTTCCGTAAAGGTAGCGCTCCGTTGGAATGGGCGGGTGTTGAAGCCGCGTTGCAATACCTTAACAATGGCGTGCTGCCTCCGCACTGGGACCGCGATTCACTGTTCAACGAACCTAGGAACACTTCGGATGATGTGAGTAACATTTATCTTTTATAATAGGTATAACCCATAGAAAGATAAATAGATTTAAACTCTTTATTGTACCATATTAAACCTTAATTCTAACATAAATTCCTGCTAAGAACACTCTCGACTAACTTAGCTTTCAAACAAAAAAAACTAAATCAAAATCGGTTCATCCGTTCGGGAGCTACGATGCCACAGACAGACACACACACACACACACAGACACGTCAAACTTATAACACCCCGTCGTTTTTGCGTCGGGGGTTAAAAATAATAATAATATCAATCAAACAATAAGGCACAATGAGCGGCCTACACACTAAAAGTGATCTCTTCCAGGCAACCTTAGGATGGACAAGAATTCAAGAAGGGGATGGGTGGGCATTATTATTTCCAAATGAAGAAATTTTATAATTTCTATAAGTACACAATCTTAATTTATTTGTGTAAAATGCTTGGATTAAGTATCTGCCTGTTATTATTAAAGTACTTATGTTTTGGACAGCAATTAACTTTAAAATGACAGACAGCCACATTCTATTCTTAAATCTTCAAACTGTTTTAACTCTCAAATGCAAAAAGGGGTGTTATAAGACCTTTATGTCTGTCTGTGCGACACGAATTAACCCATTTACACGGCATCTTTTAACTTAAAGCTGAATATGGCTGGCATCTTGCATCTTGAAAAGTATATAAGTAATCCGTAAGTAAGTGTATATCCGTTGTCTAGCACCCATAACACAAGTCTAATTACTTAGCTTGGGGCTAGATGGCGATGTGTGGTGGAATGTCCTGAAATATTTATTTATTTCTTTATCTTCCTTCCGACACACCGGTAATAAGTCCTAACGTGCTGAAAGGGAGAGGAGGTTGTCTTGTTGTGGGACATATTAACTTTTCTTTTTAATCTTTTCCGGTACTTCAATCATGTGGTAGAGTTCCGATGATGAGCCCCGTGAAGAAAAAGACCATTTCGTGGCTCAACTTTACAAGTTTATGGATGATCGTGGGACCCCTCTCAACAGAAATCCGACTATCGCCAACCGAGATATTGACTTATACAGACTTTTTAGGGTAAGTTGAACTACTCTTTATTGTCAAACAAATCCTTCTTTATTTGTATTTAATGAAAAATATTCTTATGCTAATGAATATACTGTATCATAGGTAGTTCAAAAGCTTGGAGGTTACAATCGCGTGACCAATCAAAATCAATGGAAGACTATTGCAGACAAGATGGGCTTTCATCCCGTGACTGCAAGCATTACGAACCTGTGCAAACAGGCTTATAAGAAGTAAGTGTTCTATTTTCTGTAATACTGTGATACCTTTTGCAACAATAACAAAGATTATAAATAAAATTTTAAACAATATGAAATTTGACTGGGTGATGCATATAGAATTCGGGTAAACCGCGGGGCGTAGCTGGTCATCAACGAAATGTCAAAATCTTTTTTTATATATCTGAACAGCGAGTAAACTGAGGAAGCCTTCATTATCACTCAACACCATTATTTGTTAACAGATTCCTGCATAGCTTCGAAGATTTCTATCGTAAACTGGGCGTGACACTAGTAGCTCACCCTCGCGGCGCGCGCACGCCTCCCGCTGGTCGCTCGCTTATACGAGACAGGGACAAACAACCGCCTACTTCGTCCTCCGCATGTTCCACGCCTACTGGACCGCCTAGCCAGGTAAATACTATCTATCACCTGCAGGGGCCGCTGGTACTCCTAACTTGTTGGACCTTCGCTACTTTCATTGTAACAAAAAATCTACCTTATTTCTGTAAATCTAGTTATAAAAGTTTTTTCTAATATTGAAGGCAAATAAACATTTATTATTTATCACATAAAGATAATTGTCAGAAAGAAACCAAGTATTACATTCTATTGCAACTTTTAGCGTGGAAAAGACGGTAAGGATTCAGACAAAAGCGAAACGGACAAGAGTGAGAAGGATGATAAATCGGAAAAAGGTGACAAGAAAGAGAAAACTCGAGTCAGCGACGGTGAAGACAGCGCCGACAACCAACCACTTATTGTTACTGCACCCAAGTAAGTTATATTTTACGATCTAGCTTCAGCCGACTGGAGCGTTGTGGATTAGTAGAATCTAGTAGAACTATAAATACTTATTAAATAAAACTATAATATACTTAAACGGTTTGATTGTTCCTTTGCCCTCTAAAGAATAGAAAAAGAAAAAGAGAAGGAGAAGGAAAAGGACAACAAGGAGCGTGAGAAGAGTACGTCTACCACGACAAGTGAAGAGAAACCTGTCATCAAGCCGCGCTCACAATCAAAAGGACGGACTATAACACCGATTAAAACGGAACGCTTGACGAAGAGACGACCTTTGTCATCTAAAAGTAAGTTTTAAGTGTTGTAGGATTTCCTATAACATATTTTCTGTAATGGATGGTAAGTAACGCTTTACACTGACTATTTTATACCAAATTAATGTTTTATTTCTCTTTATTCTTTTGTAGGTGAAAGCGCAGGTCCAAGTAGTACGTCGCGTCCATCTCGACGTCCACAAGTCTCAACAGACAGCGATAGTTCCGGCCGAGCTTCGAGGTATCGTACTAAACCCGATGAACATACATTTTATTGGTCAATTCTATGTTTTATCCTAAGTCTGCGTCTTTTTAGGTGCGGGTTGACAAAGAAAATGCAGAATCGTCGCAGTCAAAGCGCAAATTCAGCAAGTAGTGGGAACACTATCGCTTCGAATAGTAGCAAGCGACCACGCAAGAGGAAAACCACTGAGTAAAATGAGAATTTTAATTATCTCTAACACCACAAGATACAACATACACACAAAACACATGGTTTTTAACATACATTTATGTTTTTAGGCCTTCAACAAGTGAGCCAACAAGGGGTGTGTCAAAATTAAAAGCCCAAGTTGGTGATAAACTTAAAGTGTATTATGGACCTACACAATCTGAATCCAAGGTATTTGACTTTAGTCAATCATTTACAAACGTAAGTCGTACTTGGCCCTCTTAACGAGAATGAAAGGGATCGCGACATGCCTTAGAACTAATTTCGAAGGCATTCGCCAACCCGTGCCATCTTACTGCCGATACCACTCTGAGAGGAGGGCCGTTGTCTTGTAGTGATATGTATGTAACTGTATATTTTACTTGATTATTTATTTTAGGTAACATATGAAGCCAAAGTGATAGAAATCTCATCAGAAGGAATGTTACGAGTACATTACACTGGATGGAATACTCGCTATGACGAATGGATCAAACCTCAAAGAATAGCGCTGAATGTAACACAACATGAGGCTAGAAACAAAAAAGGATCAATCAGTAGGCGGGTTAGAGCTAAAAGAACCGAAGGTAAGGTTTACTCCTAACAAAATGGCGTTTTTTGTTTTATTGTAAGAAGTAAGTGACCATTTATTTTCTAGAATCTTCAGCAAGGTCAGATTCCGATAGCTCGGACAGTGATCAAGATCTAAAGAGACCTCCGAAAAAATCTGATGACAAATCTGGAACTAAAAGTAAGTGTTTTGATGAAGAAAACCTTTAAAGTAGTAAGTCCATGTTGTTAAATATCATTGTTAAATTCCAGCGCCATCATTATTAAAGGAATCTGGCAAGTCAAGTGATAGCGGTAGTTGCAGCAAACCTCGCAAACGGCCCATCAGAACCGTATCTACACCCACTAACGTATCCCCCGCTAAGAAACTACGCCCTAATACTTCTACACATCAAGGCCGCGACTATGATCTTAACGAAATAAGATCAGAGTTGAAAGGATTCAACACTGTCAAACAAGAACCTGATGAAATTAAACAAGAAGTTCCCGATAAGGACGCCCCACCTTCGGTTCAACCGCCTGCACCTGCTCCGGAACCTCCGCAACAGGAAAAACAAGCGGAAGACGTTTATGAATTTAAGGAACCGGAACCTTTTGAACTAGAGTTACATGATGAGAAGAAAAAGCGAACGCATCGCATCTTCGACGATATATCGCCGAGTAAATACACTTCTACCCTCTCCAAGTCTTTGAGTGAAGAAATCTCCGAGGATCCATTGAGACCTCGGCCGGCAATCAGATCCCCATCTTTATCTCCATTTAGAGAGTTCACCAACACTCGCGAGACGGGAAGACAAAGTCCCGAAGATGACTCGAAAGATGATTTATTCTCGTTGGATGACGATTCATTCCATGGCGACGGCAGTTCCGGTCCAACCTTCGAAGGTTTCACTCCGGCTAAGAATCAAGAGACCTATTCTAAAAAGAGCAAGGTATCAAAGTTGAGGGAGTTAATTGACGACTCACCGGACAGCCCTGCCGACGACGAACAATCATCAGATGATGAAACTGAAGATACAATAATAAAAGAAGATGAAGATAGAGAGCCGACTCCTGTGTTGACAAACACTGAGGAGTCCAAATCACCAGAACAACCAGTTTCATCAAAAGAGGAAACTAAACAACCACAATCTGTGAAGGACGCCAAAGAAGATACTGTCATAAATGCAAATGAGTTAATACCTGTCGACATACAAAATATACCTGAACCGAAGAGTCCTCCACCGGCTCAAAAGAAGATTGAACTGCCCAAGAAAGTTGATCTTTCCAAGAAAATCGAAGTCACTAAGAAGCTCGAACTCCCCAAGAAAATTGAACTTACTAAGAAAGTTGAACTTCCCAAAAAAGCCGAAGTATCCAAGAAAACTGAACTACCGAAGAAAATTGAGCTTCCTAAGAAAATCGAACTTCCAAAGAAGATCGAGATTCCCAAAATAGAACTACCTAAAACCACTATCCAAGTGATTCCTTCTACTTTTAATGCAACAACATCCATTCTGTCTGCTGCAATAGAAATTAAAGACTTACTTAAAGAGGACGCTAAGAAAGAGGAACAAATTAAACTGCTATCTATTCCTCTGCCAGCTTCAGAGCCTAAAGAGGCACCTGTAAAAATTACACAAAAATTAGACCCTGAACCTTTGTTGAAGTCTAAATTCGAACCACCATCGAGTCCTCTAATCGATACAGAGGAAGATAAGTCCGAACCGGATAGTCCTGCTAGGATTGACGTCATTCCGGAACCGCCACCGGGATTCCTACTCCAGTCCGAAGGTCCTAAAATCGCTGAAAAACTTCTGAAAGCTATCAGCAGCGCTAAAAGACTATCGATGTCCCCTCCACCGTTGACTGTAGAAACTCGCCCAACAACACCCAAAATCGACACATTAAAAGTAACCAAACCTGAAAACAAACTGTCGCCCATATCTCCCGAAGCGAGAACAATAACATCTAAGATGGAACCAATAAAACCGCTGCCCAAAGCAACCGAAACTGCTAAGAAAGAAGACAGCATATTTGGTGAACCATCAAACTTATTGGACATCAAACGAGACGTTCTAGACATTAAGAAGAAACCTGAAGAAACACCGAGACTGCTCAGTCCTCTCAACATTTTGGAAAGGAGGAAAAGCGTAGCAGATAATTTACCGCTAAATATTCCCGGTAAAAACAACAAAGTTTTAAGTGATACGATACAGAAACTGTCGAGTCAGATCAACCAGACGGCCGCGTCTGTCGCCAACATTCCACTACCTTCGTTCCCTCCGGAGGATAGAAGTGAATCCAGTGATTCCGATGATTCTGATAGAAGGTAATCTTAATACTTTTAATTTTTTCGAAATTTCTCAGTAGTATTGGTGCTAATTCAATTATTTACAAATTTCCAGGTTAATAATCGACAAGTTATCACTAGAGGAATGGGGTAGTGGCGGTAGTTCCGAAGCGTCTCGCACGGCACCACCGCCGGCTGCAACGGCAGGCGCGAGCGCAGGATTACGCGCGTTACATGCGGGTAAATCGCCGGGCGAGTGGAGCGCGGGCGAGTCGCTTCTTATGCTAGAAGACGCCTGCAAGAACGCGAGGAAACATAGTATGTACTTATGCCACCAAAATATACTTTTGTAATCCCTATATATATATATAAAATTCTCGTATCGTGGTGTTAGTTACCTATCTCCACCTAAACGGCTGAACCAATTTCTATGAAATTTTTTGTGTATATTCGTTAGGTCTGAGAATCAAACATCAAATTGTTTTTTTTCCTTTTTTTTTTGTAAATGGCAAAACAACATTTGCCGGGACAGCTAGTAGATATTATAGTTATTGTAATATATACGGAGCAAAGGAATATCGTTGATTGACGATACAAATGTGAAGTAATATAAAAACCTGCCTTTCAAAAGTATTTGGAAGTTTTAACATCCATCTCTTTCTAGTCTAAGTATAATATAAACAACGTTACCAGGTGCGAGTGTAGTAGTAGCGGGTAGCGGGCGACTCGCTCCGAGCACTTCAAGCACACAAACGGTCACCGCAGTTCCCACAACTGCACAAGAAGAGGACAGTAACATATCGCTGCTACTGTGCGAGGAAACGATCCCGGGGTCGCCGGCGCCGGACGCGGAGCCCGCGCCGCAGAGACACAGGCCGCAGATGCCGTTCGCTTCTGCTCCGTTACATCATCATAACTTGCCTAAAGGTAATATTAACAAACATAAAATATACATATGTTATATTACAGTATTTCTATAAAAAAAATATTGATAAGTTTTACTCATATTGAACTTGCAAAGACACAACATGGGACCTCGGCATTGCTCTATCGCTTTCTTAGCTTGTCTTTCCTTTTTATTACCCAACTTCAAGGAAAGGGTTATGGTTTTCGCGCCTAATTTTACCCTTATGTTATCTTATCAAATCATTTTCCTCTGAGTATAGAGAAGGAGAAGACGTACTGCGCCGATCCTAAATAAATTGATGTTAGGGCAGGACGAAGAAATATTAAACTTAGCAACTTTCTTAAAGGAAAGTTAAATTAATGTAAGTTATTTGTTCAGAGGACCGTCGCGGCGAAGGTGGTTCACGGGGTGGCGCAGGCGCAGCGGGTGAAGGCGAGGCAGGGGCGGGTGTGGGAGCAGGCGGTACGGGGTGGGGGCGGCGCACGCTCATCGACAACACGCCGCCGACCACGCCCGATAGCAGTCTGGATATGTCGCCACACAGGTACATTAACATTAAATCTATACTAATATTATAAATCTGAAGAGTTTGTTTGAACGCGCTAATCTCAGGAACTACTGGTTCGTATTGAAAAATATTTTTGAGTTGGCCATTTATCAAGGAAGGCTATAGGCTAATTTTCAGTTTGATATTCCCACGGAATCGGGACTTACGCGGGTGAAACCGCGGCAGCGCAGCTAGTAAATCGATATTGCAGGACATTCCACACGTCGCCATCTAGCCCCAAGCTAAGTAACTAGACTTGTGTTATGGGTGCTAGACAACGAATATACTACTTATATGCTTACTTTTCTTTTGTAAATATATACTTATAATCATAGATATATATAGCTTATAATACATAAAAACAACAAGACCACAGACAAATATCTAAACATAAATACTTGCTTGACGCGGGAATCGAACCTGCAACCCTGTGTTTGGCAGTCCGGCATGGTGACGATTTTGCCAACTGGGTCGTCGAAACACAAACTCCAAACATACACTTCCTCACCACAGATATATTCTTTATGCTGAATAAATTATAATTTTGTTACAGAGAACGTCGCATGTCCGAACGTGATAGTCCTTTGGATCGCAAAGACGAAGACGAAGAGAATCGTCCAAACGACTCTGGTCTCGATATTGATAAATCACACGGTAATATAGTGTTTCATTTAGATCTAACCTAAAACTATAACATTCAAACCAATATATAAACGGGCTAAAATAAGAAATATACTCGTAGCAGTTATAATGTAGGTATCTACTAAGAAAGGATTTTAGAATGTAGTATGTGTGAATATAAAGCAATACTTTATATAAAACATTGCTTTAATTCGTTGTATGTAGGTGGTAGATCTCGTAAAGCGTCAGAGAGTTCAGCAGCGGGCGCGGGTCGCGGCCGAGGTTCGTCCCGACGCACCCGACGTGACACCGATGATCATAACACCAACCATACGGGCGAGCGAAGCGGTACAACTACCACATTCAAATATAACTTCTATGTTGATCTTGGTTAGTATTTTATTATCAATCCTCTTTACTTTCTACTTATGGGTGGGTTGCTGTATCACTACATAGTATAAAACAAAGTCGCTTCCCGCTGTCTGTCCCTATGTATGCTTACATCTTACGTCTTAGGTTTTAGTACTTCTTACTTTTTACTATATCCTACTATCCTACTAATATTATAAATGTGAAAGTTTAGGTGTGGGTGTATGTTTGTTACTCCTTTACGCAAAAACTACTGGACTGATTACGATGAAACTCGGTATCTAGATAGCTGGAGACCTGAATATTATAAATGTGAAAGCTTGTGTGTGTGTGTGTGTATGTTTGTTACTTCTTCACGCAAAAACCACTGGACCGATTGCGATTAAACTCGGTATGTAGATAGCTAGAGACCTTAATTAACACATAGGCTACTATTTATCCCGATATTCACACGGGAAATTACGCGGGTGAAACCGCGGGGCGCAGCATAAATATAATGTCCCTGCTCAAAACTCACGATCAGCTTACTTCACGATCACCTTACTTCTGTTATAAGATGGTAGCTACTATTAGATTGAATACTAGGCTTAAAAATATTAATAAATACTTGGCCGCGGCCGAAATCGGCCTGGAAGTATCATTGGTTTTTTGAAGAGATCAGTGGGAGCTAGGAAGGTAAGGCAGTATTTGCGAGCCTGATTAAGATGTATTCTTGGTTATCCACTGTTCTTTTGATTTCTACCTTACTCTCTAACAGCTCACATTGTAGCCATTTAGTGCAAGACTATTGTGAGGAAGAATTCTTAAAGTTATCCTAACATTTTTTATTTATTTCATTTTTGCTAGATCCTTCGTGGGATTGTCAAACACGTATCAACATTCTAACATCACGACTATCGGATTTGCGTAAAGCGTACCATTCAGTGAAGGCGGAGCTCGCGGCCATTGATCGACGCAGAAAGAAGTTACGGCGGAAAGAGAGAGAAGGTAAAAAAAATTTTCAAAGGTTTTTTAATGTCCCTAGTGTTAAACCTTGATTAGATCATAATTTTTTGCTGTCTCGGCAAACATTGTTTTGCCTATAAAAAAAACCGGATGCTGTTCAATTCTCAGACCTAATGAATATGCACAAAAAATCCACAAAATACACCGCGACAAGATAATAAAAGCATACGAATATTACAACATACCTACCCTCTTTTTGAATCGCGGCGATATTTTCACGGAATAAACGAAGAATGCCACGGCTAGAACTATTTTCTTAACAAGTACCATCGCAATCGATTTAATATTTTTTTGCATGAAAAGGGTAAGATTATATATTAAAAAAATGTTTGTCGTTGATTAAATTTACTTATGCTTATGGTTTTTTTTTTCAGCTGTAAAAGCGGCGAAGGCAGCATGCTCATGATGAAAATTAAAGTAACGCCATGATGGCTGTGTCAAGAAGAAGAAATATTTATTCGTTTTAGAATGAATATTACCTATTTTATACTACCACATTTGTAGATAAGTATTTCAAAGGATAACAGAATAAGAAAGAATTACAATTCGCCTATGAATTACTTGCTACTTAGTGTTTGTAATCAAATTATTTTCTTTTGTAATAGAGTTTTATTAGAGATCTTAATGTTACCTTTTGGTATGGTTTTCAGTGATTACTGATTATAGTTGTAAATGAATTTTAATTAGTATTTGTTTAGATAAGAAAATATAATAAAACAAACTGCGTTCCGCGGTTTTACCGTGCAAGTCCTGATCTCGTAATATCTGGATAGAAAGTAGACATTTTTAATTACCCTTGTACAAATTTTGCTACAATTCGAGTCCACATTGAAGATTGATGATTGAAGAGGGAACAAACAAACTTCCCCATAATTAGTATGTATAATACATGTTTGCTAACAAACTACATACATAGTATAAAACATAGCAGGCTTTTAATAATTTCAAGACTGATAAATAATACCACAATGTGAAGTGAAGACCTAATTTATTTCCTGGAAAAGATGTAATTCACAAGAATTAAGTAAATCTAATTAAACATTTTATTGGATTACTTACATGTATTTTAATTGTAAAACTCCTTAAAGTAGATAGAATGCATAAGCTACACAATATACACGTCCAAAATTTGACGATACACTAGCCATTTTACATGACAAGGGTCTTGGGCAAAACCCCCCGAATATTGCAGCAAAGTAGTTCCTTTTATTGCCACCTTCGAACAGACCTTGCCAGGCTGTACCACCTACTTCCTAATTTTAACTTTATCCTAATGAATCGTCGAAAAAGGTATTTACGTGCACGTCTAGGATAGGAAACTTTAAAAAGAACAAGAACTAATACTTCGTGCAGAAAGGCAAGCAGTAAATATTACAATTCATTTTTAGTAACTTTATTGTCAAGAAGTTATACATAGAAGCTTATCAATGAATAATCGATTACTTAGAATGTTCAAGCATGATCACTGGATTCACTGGTTATCATATCTTCGTCAGAACTGAGCGATAGCAGACCAATAAAGCCAGTGTAAATTAAAGGTCCTGACCCGGACTAAATATTGGCGTGGTACCGCCCAGACCTAATCTATAAATAGTATAAAATTCGAAATCCTGTAAAAATTTAAAACTACAATACTCAAATTTTAACTCGCAATTGCAATGATTGTCTAATGTATAGGTTAGAGAAAACAGTCCCCTTTGGGCTACCCCTATTTTTTTTGTTGTGATAACATTCGCTGCGACTTCCGGATGGTCAATTTAAATTGCCAGTATTGTACTTTAGTGTTGTTCCTACACGAAGTATCCAACATTCTTATTTCCGTTTATTTGACGCGCACTTATCCGTTTGCTAGTAATAATTAGGGTACTGCGGCCAGGCGTGTTGCGGGTGATGGTAGGGGCCGGGTGGTTGTTGGTAGCCCCACGGGGGCTGATAGGGCTGCGCGTATGATTGGTCGTAGGACTGCGGGGCGGCCGCCGGGGTTTGGTAGTAATTGCTCGTCGCATTCGTTGCGGCAACTGTCTCTTTCTTCTTGTTCGGGTCTGAGGATGACCTGTAAAAGGAGAACATCGAAGGTAAGACACCTACCATCCATTGTACACAATTTATGCAATTAAAAATTCTTATTCTTAAGGAACTATACATAATTCAAGTAGGTAAGCTAATTCGGAAACATCCAAATATAGTACAACATTAAATCATGTTATGATAATTAAATATTCATGGAAATAAACAGACATGTGTTGAAAAAATATGATGAAATCCATCTTCCCCAAATCGTCTAGCTATAGCTTGTTCCGTAACTTTTTTCAATAAAACAATTCTAAAATTATACATACGGTGGTGGTGGCTGATCGTGCTTGTCCTTGCGCGCGCGCTTCCGTAGATACTTGGCCCTCGCCCTCGCGTGCGCGTGCGCATCTCGCGCCGCCTCCGCGCTACCGAGCTCCTCGGCGAGCTCACGCCGTCTCCACGCCATGCCGGCGCATACTTCCACATCGGCACCCTCCTGTTTCTCGTATGATTGAACTAAATCTGAAATACAAGTTTTTAAACCGAATGTTTATTTTAACTTTAGTAATGGCTAATATTAAGGCCGTGGAAATGTTTTCATAAAATGAGCTGACTATCCGCTCTCATTGCACCTTTTGGAATGGAAAAACATATTAAAATTCATCATTGAACAAAATGCTTAGCTAAGAATACTCTCGACTAATTCACCTATCAAACAAAAGAAACAAAATCAAAATCTGTTCATCCGTTCGGGAGCTACGATGCCACAGACAGACACAGACACGTCAAACTTATAACATCCCGTCGTTTTTGCGTCGGGAATTAAATACTAACCATCTAAAACCTCATAGGAAGTGCCGGGTGTATGTAAAGCCAAGTCCAACCGCTGCATGTGCAGACGATGATTTAGCGGGTCCTTAGTAATAGCTTCGTCGAGCACCTTCCTCGCAGCTTCGGGCTGTTGTCTGACGTGGAACAAGAACCGCGCGTATTTCACAGCGAGGGCTGACGCTATTGCCTTGTTCTTCGCCGCGGATATATAGTTTTCGTAAAGTTGACAACACTTCTCGAAATCGCCGCGACGACGCTCGATGTTTACGCGTCTGTAACATGTAAAGTAAATAAAAAATACAGTGACAATTAACATTTTAAAGAGATCCTGCAGCGCGCAGAATAAGATTTACCTAAGTTGATTTGTCTGGTATCAGAATATAAAAACTAGTCAAAACTAGGTAATTAAATTTAAAAATAGTTGAACTTAAAAACTTTAAATAGGTATTCTGTTCTTGAAACTAGCTTCAAACCGCTTTTAAGGTCGTAGCACACATATCAACTCGTAAACGGAACGCAATTTGAGCAGTTCAGTATTCTTCGTATGAAACTCCCTACTGCAACGCACACTAATCAGAATCGTAACGTAATTGCCTCGCCTCGGGACAAGCTCACGAACCGCGGCTGCTGATCGCTTGGTATCGCGGTTACGTTAGGTTGACAGCGCGAGGCGATACGACGATCCTTTTCCGAGTTGATATGTGTGCTACGACCTTTACTCGCGACGCATAGATCCAACAACTATCGACATATCTCTGTCTAGACGCTGTGTTATCATCTGTCAATCAAAGATTAAATAAAATTCACCTGTATTGTATCTGGACAAGATTAGGGTTAGTTTTCTCAATACGGTCCAATATTTCAGCTGCCTTAGCAGGGTTACCCTGTGCCTCTTCAAACTGAGCCCAATGTAGGTGTAGCTCCGGTTTATCGAGATGATGGACTGTGCATGCGCGCTCGAGGACTTCGCGCTCAGTCGCTACCAGTTCGGGATTGGTTTCTATTCGCTCTTCAAGGAATTTTATTAGCTGTAATTAAAAAACAGATCTTACTGCAAACTATGGACTTAAAACCTTACGTTGAAAATGGCACTCATTAGCAATAGGTACATATTATCATATATAGAAAATGTTACATTGTTTAACCATATTTGAGAACATAACATTTGATGTGTTACTTGATTGGAAAAGTCTTTTGTTTATGTTTATGAGGAAATAATAGCACAATCAGTCCACAAAAATGCAGACCAACTGTAGAGCTACAAAATTGCTATTCGTAGAATATTTGGAACTCAAACGTGAAGTCTAATTCCTTCAACTCATGAACTTATTATACAAACATTATTATTATTAGAACGACAACATTCTAACAATTGCAATTTTAGAACTCTACGGCGGGTCTGCGCTTTTGTTACCGACTGCCTGTTTTTAAAATCTGGCTGTATTGTTCAAATATTTGTCTCTTACACACGAAAGTTTAACTAAAAGCATATAGGGTCTCAAAGAATAATGGCGAACTTCGAACAAAATTTACTCGTTTGTAAGGAGGTTCCGTTCTTGAAGTTCCTATATGTGTAATGGCGTCAGATGCTGATGAAGAAAATGAACACATGACTTTCAATGCTTATAACTTTTTTCCACGTCTAGTTCACGTAATACTATCAATTTCATTGTAATGCAATGCATTCATAGGGCTAATTACACTAAATAATTTCAACCTACCCTCATCCAAAATTCTTCATAAAGTGCACATGCAATAAGGCACCTTTCGTGTAATATAAGCGCTCGTTTCAACGTGCCGTGTTGTTTCTCCCATTCCAAGTACGCCTTCCAATTCTTGAGCTGGCATCGTTCTAAAGGCTTCACGTGGAAATACGGCCGTTTTATCTAGAAGAAACGAGATCGTAAGGAGCTGCACCCTGTAGTTTCAGTTACTTGTAAAGAAATATTAAACAACTTGCTTTGGTAACCTGACTATCATATCAGCCACAGAACGTTCACTGCTAAACATAGGCCTTCCCAGATCGATCACATGTCCTCTGCGTCCAACAGCTTCCTGGCCTGCGACCTTAATTAAGTAGTCGCGAAGCCTCATAATACTAGGCTGAAGTGTATTCTGTTCAAATTTTATCTCATGAACCGTATCCAGACAAACTTTCATATATCAATAGATAGATATATCATCATACCCCTTCCTCAAATGTCCACCGTGCAGCGACTTGCTCTCCAGTAGTTTTGTGAACTTTCCTGCGTGCTGCAATAATTCGCTCCTTGATTGCTTGTGCTTCCTCTTCTGACGCCTGAAAAACAAACTTATCTTGTCATAAAAGCCCTAAAGCACGAATATAGAATCGCCCAATACGCGAGCTGCGAGTTAAGTAGCTTAAAACCAAATCCCCCTTATTCCAAAACGAGGTTTATGGATAGTCCGTTATGTAGATTTAAACCTTAGATTTAGACACAGATTTTCTCGTTTACTATAGTCTAAACTCTATCCCTATATAATCTATAGGGAAAGTGTTTAGACTATAGTTCCCTATATAATCTATAGAGATAGTGTTTAGACAATAGTTAACGAGTAAATCTGTGTCCAAATCTAAGGTTTAAATTCACTTCTCGGACTATCCATAAACCTCGTTTTGGAATAAGGGGGTATATGTTTAGGGTGACCAAATATAATTTAGTGAAATAGACCAAAAACCAGCCACGAAGGCCTTTTCTAGCGATGGGAAAATGCATTATTGCATATTCCCGACACTCTGAGGGGGAGGAGGCGATGGAGGTATGTGGGGCTGCCTCCAGCGGCTTACCGAATAAAACCCATCGGTGTTCCGCCAACAATCGAGGTCGAGTACAGGTGTGCTTGCGGAGGACTTCTGTAGCCACGAAGGCCTAGCTCGACACGATTCTGGTGCTTAAGCTGTTCAAATATGAGTATAAGTACCACATGATCTTGCGGTTCGTCCTCGCCGGGCGGCAGGTCTAGCTGCGGTTGAGCGCCCGCCGCATCTCGCACCTCCGACCGTAGCTTCACCAGTTCGGCGCGTCCGACCACGCCTGTCACTGGCTCCGACATCACATGCTCTTGGAAACTGAAACAATATTTATTAACTAGCAGCTAAAAAAATTGTGCTCAAAAACGCCTAGAAGCTACACGCAAAACGTTGCACAACAGCAAAATTTTATGATCACACCCGCCAGCTCACGCAACTCTGGCGCGCTCCCAATTTGCTTCTGCGCAGAGTTTGACACTATTTCTAACAGAAAAGGAAACAGTTTCTTAATTTAGCCTAGAAAGTCGAGGAAAATCCAGCTTTTAAAGACAGTAGGACAGTATGGGGCTACACTTAAACAAATTCATACTACAAACTATGAGAGACAAACAAGTACTTGTCAAAATGCGTAGTGTATCCGAGTGTGGGCGTGGCGAGTAAGCGGTCGTAGATGTTGGTCACGTTCAACGCCGACCCGTTCTCCGCCTCCCACTTGATGTACGACTCCCACAGACGATCCGAACGGAACTCTAGACCACACGCCTCTGAAATATGATACATATATTTATTATTCTGTTACTAACTACATTTTACCACTGTTTGTCTCGACCCTATGGGAAAATCGAGAAAAAAATAAATAAATAAAATAAATAAATCATTTATTTCAGGTAACAGCCTTATAAATAAGTACAGACCCATTTATAATAGATATCTAACAGACTGCCGCGGCCGTTGATCTTAATGTACTCTCTTAAAAAAGTTATTGCTAAGCGCATTCTCAAAGTTGTGTGTTGATTACTCAAGTTCTACTTGATGGATTGATGTAAAGCATAAAACGACCTTCCCAAAAAATCAATCCAATAGTGAAAACCATATTTCAATCGGTCCAGTAGTTTTTAATTGAATTGGTACCACACTGCATTACTATTCAACTGCAACTATTTATTCTTGTTGCTTTTTCTAAGACTCGATTTTTGTTAATTTGCTTCCAAATACACAATTGTGATTTTCCATTCTTTTCCTCTTTTAATATACTCTATCACGACAAATGGCCTGTCAAATTATGGAATTTTGAATGAAAATAACTGGAACCCCGTAATCTGGCGCAGCAAGTCAACTAATAAATGCGGTTATTTAAATGTCTTGGCGGTATTTATGATTAAAAATCTATACTTATAATAAAGAAAGAGAAGACCAAAAGTAGTCGAAAGCGAATTTCTGACTTAGAAAAAGTAGTAGAACAATAATGTATAAAGAATAATATTCTATAGTTAAAATCACAGGCTAAAATAAGTTACCTATAGCTCTCTCGTACTGTGAACGTATATGGGTGTGATCTTCCGCTTTCATCGTTTTAATGTGATTCAGATAATGTATCCAGAGATCGACGGATAACGGTATCGCTTTCAGACCTCTTTCCAATACCTGAAACACATATCGGCATCAAACGGGCTCGACTCAAGACAACACTATGAAGCAAAGGGAATAACGAATAGCATTATATTGTATGTATATCCATTATGTATAGACGAAGCGAGCGGTCGAATCGCCGCCGTTGTCGCTGCCACCGGTCGGCACTTAACACACGGTCGGTCGATGTTCGAACGCTCGCTTGTGTCTAACATTTATCATATTGTATAAAAATGTTTGTCGGGCATATTACACCTGTTCATTCGGCGCGGCGCGTCGCTGACCCCACGTGTATCCTCGTGTCTCTTCCCTCCTAACGCCACTCAATTCCTAATAGGAATGCCTGGCTTCCATGCTAACATGGACAACGTTAGTTAACTTAATTAAGTATAACCACCATCATTAAAATATGCCACTTATCAATTAAATATATACATGAAACATTATAACAATACATCATGCGAATACAAAGTATAATAAATGTATGCACTAAATTATAAAAAATACACCACAACATATGAATCACTAGAAAGAAATATATCATGTGACGCATATAGAACACTCCGATGTGAATTGTAGTCTTTGCCTTACGAGCATCGTGGGCCACGTTGCACTGTTGGGAAAAAAAATAATTGCAAAATACCAAGATATGACTAAATATTACAAATCCAATCGTTAATTCATCATTAATGTGTGTAAAAAGCTTTTACCAAAATACAATGTGACTTAAGAATATGATATTGTTTAAGCGAGTGGGTTTTCTCACCTCGAGGCACTTCTTTTTACTTCCTTTACGTTTTTCGTAATCAGCATACTTGCGCCAGTAACCGTAGCAATACGGGTAGTGTGAGAGAAACGCGTCGTATGCTTCGCGAGCCGCCTCCACATCGCTCTAACAAACATATAAACAACGGTTTGTTTTATGAATATCTTCCACTCACAAAGGCTATTCAAACAAGGCAAAATTAATTAATCAGTTGGCCCTTGCCACTCAACATTAGTGTTCAGTTCTCATCGCTTCATAAAGCAATGAGATTAGCGTGAATTTTCATCATTTTATCGGAAACCTATAGAACAAAAACGCAGCAGCAAATCAAAAATGTTTGTCACTTGTGTACCCTCCGACTTTCAGAAATACAATTGTATGCTATAAACTAGCTGTTGCCTGCGACTTCGTACGCGTGGTAGTTTTGTTTTATATACTAAAACCTTCCTCGAGAACCACTCTATCCATTGGTGAAAACAGTATGAAAATTGGTGCAGTAGTTTTTGAGTTTATAGCGAACAGACAGACTCGGCGGAGGACTTTGTTTTAATGTAGTGATGATTGGGTAAAAAACTGTACTTGTTCTTAGATAATTATTGATCCCTTTTCATGTGCTAATAACGCTTTAGTAGTGTTACATATTTAAAGCAAGTTAATGAAAGATGAACCTTTCCAAATGAATGAATCTCTTTCATTTAATTTTGTTTTGTTACCTCTTGATCAACATATTGAAGTAGATAGGTCCATCCAGTGAAATCAGTGGGATCATCGTTGACGACCTTCCAGTATTTATCCAACTCCGGTAGGACCTTCTTCTTTGGTTTTTCGTCTATGGACGATCTCTTCTCGGCGGGTATTGGTTTGCTTTCACCATTCTGAGATAATTGAAAAAATGTGTTTTAGACACGTATTATTAAAGTACTAGCGACCCGCTCAGGCTTCGCACGGCTATATTATGCATGTATTATACATATAAACCTTCCTCTTGAATCACTCTATCTATTTAAAAAAACCGCATCAAAATCCGTTGCGTAGTTTTAAAGATCTAAGCATACAAAGGGACATAGGGACGGCGAAAAGTGACTTTATTTTATACTATGCACTAACGAGTATTTGAGTGAAAAAATCGGACAAAAATATTTAATTTATTTATATAATTTTATGTGCAATTAAATTAAATAAAACACAAAGTTTGACCAATATAATAATTATATATTTAAAATTTTACATCTTTTTACATTTTTAGGATTCTTCAACTTCTTCTTCGTCGGAACTTTCGTCTTCGCTTTGTCTATTTTTAAATACCGTGCTGGCAGACATCATTTCTATTGCCTCCTTTGAGAAAGGCTGTCTTTTTTTATTTTGCGTCTTTCTGCTGCAGCTGATAAATGGATCTGAACTTAAAAGAAGTCTGTTTATTATATCTATGTTGCAGTCTCTGCGCGAAAATTTGCGGGAAAAATGTAATCTGTATTGCCTAAAATGTTTGTTTCGGGCTTCAGCTGCCTCTTCCGATAACTGGCCAATAGGTAGGAGTGCATGAGCTATTACTTCACCTCCATGTATCAAAATTTTGTGTATGGTTGGTGACATGGGATGCCAACCATACAGATCGACATATATTTTTGCAGTTTCATTTGCGTATGCTTCAAATTTTTCTACATCAATGTTATTGCCACTTGATATTACTTCTAATATAATTTTAAACCTTTTTATTAAATCGACATTGATGCCAGTTATTCTTGAGGAGCATTCCGGATCTGCAAAAAATCTCCTTGACGTGTTCCCGTCATTAGTGTTCCCAAACCCTGCTTTGGGAACATCTACGAGTAATCCCATTTCCTCTTTAAAGGCTTTTTGTAGTTTTTCTTTAGTCTCTTTTACAATTATTTTTTCTTCTGTAGACCGTGCTTGCCATTTTTGTAAAGGCAATTTATAGGCTAAATGTAAAATAGATTCGAAAAATCGAATTCTTGCGTGAAGAATTGATAATCCAAACTTCAACGTTTCTACTTTACTTTCTTTTTTAATTAATTTATTAAAATCCTTCGAAGTCTGTCCGCAAATGTAGCATCTCATTGTAGATGAGGTGTCTGTAGCAGCATTACATACCTTGCCATCAATCATGGTAAGTAACAGTTTATGTTTTATTTTGCTGCCATCAATTTCTGTCTCCTGAAGCTGTTCGGCTTGGTTTTCAATGTATTGTATTTCTTGTTTTGTGATATCTTTTGTTTCATTTATAAATCTTATACGTATGGGTCTGCAGAATCTGACTGAAGACGGAACCGGATTTTGCCAAATGATTTTTTTCTCCTCTTCTTCAATGATAACAGATAGTCTTAGAGGCACTAGTGAGCTTTGAAAAATATTTGCATCACTATCTCCGTGATTTTCGAATTTTTGCTTGTATTGTGTCTGCTGAGATCCGTCACATCCCCATTTCGAAATTAACACCATATTTTGTTTTTCTTCTTCAGTGCATGACGTATTGACAACCTCCGCTATATATTTGTACAAGCGCAATGCAGTGTGATTTAGTAATGCTTGAAGTTTAACTTCTGCGCTTGTCTCAGTGACATGTATTGATTCTTCCTCGGGATAACATTCAATCTTAGCCATTTGTATGACAGAATAGCATGGGTAAATAGCTTTACCAGATCTGTGGATTATTTCCCATTGTCTTCTAGTGAAATCACCTTCAACAAAGATAGCCAGTGCTTCTGCTGGCGTATATTTTTTTACAGTTGTTTGCTTCTTGGTACTAGAAATAACTTTTCTAAGTTTAGTAGCTCTGGTGGGTGAAGCCATTTATTCTTTAATTATTTTTGATGCATCTTTATTTCCTGAAGTGCCCTGACTCACGCCAGCAGCATAAGTCAACTCCTCGACAGATACTTGTTCACGCAGATCTTTTGTTTTTCTCCGTTTGCTACGGTCACACACATCTTCAAATGATTTTTTTGGACGTCCAGGTTTTGGTAAGGTCATTTCAGGCCAGTTAGGTAATTCCATCGAAGAAGTAAGCCACACTTCATTACTTTTTAAAAACCGTTCTTCTTTGTATGAAGCTCCTCTCCACTTCTTTTTGAATTCACTTTTAAAGTGCTTCAAACCATTTACCATTTTATGTTTCTCATGTTCCGGACAATTTGTCAATTGGACAAGTCTATCTTCAAACAATGAAAACTTTTCTTCTATTTTGTGGCCCTTGAATTCATTCAAGATCTCCCACAATGCTCTTCTAGTAAATATCTTGATAGTTCTCGAATTATCTGTACGACAAATAAATAAATATATTAACTTAAAATAATTGTGTAATTTTTACGTACGATTTAAAAGTCATATAAAACAAAATGGCGGACGTAGGCGGATGGTTTTATTATGATTTACAATAGCCAACAAATCAATTATTATATTGTTATAAAAGTTGTAGCCCGACAAGACACGACATATACATAAAAACACGATTGTTTGAAAAAGTAAAGCAAAAAAATGTACCTAAATTGTAACTGTTTTCATATCACATAAAAATATAAATTTTATACGACAAAGTAATCATGTAATATTTTAAAATGTAGTACATACCTTCTTCTGCCATATCCAATAAAAGTTTTTTCTAAATTGAACCACACAAACACACAACTGTGAAGCGAAGTTATAGTGCGAACAAAAGTGCCGAAAACAAAGACATGCGACTCCACGAACGGCTGAGTTTCGACTGATTTGTTAAAACAGGTCTAGAGCGGGGGGATTTTTAATGGCCGCCGTCTAAAAGGTCGGTTACCTGGCTATAGGAACAATAGCTTACATGACACTTTTGACTAAGTTGCACATTTTTACTTATGTCCGATTTTATTGATCTAATAATCGTTAGTGCTATGTAGTGATGAAGCAACGGAAGACTGCAGGTCTCTAGGTCACTTTAGGTGTAAGTGAAAATGATTGGTGTATTATTACCGGCAAAAAGTAGGTAAATGAACTCTAAAATTGTGTGAATAAGTTTGTTTTGAATCGTAAGCTGAACCACTGAAGCTTGTATTGCGGTATGATGATGTTGAGCTCAAAACAATACTTCAGCAATCGTGTTTATTTAAGAAAACATGAATTTAAACCACACAAAATATATATAAAGATGCAAAAGCCCTTAACAGACTATGTTTGTAATAGATTGTTGGTGTAATTCTTTATTAATATTAGAAAAAAATACTTGAAAACATTTTACCACTGTACAGAATAAGAGTTTGTATAATACATGAATGTAGTATACAACCCTGTAGATATTATTTATGTATGTATTTCTAACCTTAGCGACAGCTTGTTTCTTATTAGTAGATTCCGATTCAGAAGTGGGCGAGCCAGGATCATAGCCGTCCGTTTCGCCATCCGGTTTCCTTTTACGAGTCTCTTTCTTAGATGAGGGCAGTTCATCTTCAGACACCACCTTGATTAAATAATTATATTTTTTGAATTAAAATATATTTAATTTAGTTTGTAGAGATCCCGATTCTTCATAGATATACATAGAAACCTTATAGTCTCGTAGAGTCGCCAAATTACAACTTCAGTGCTCAACAAATAAATCTCTTGCAATTAGGGTTGCCAGGTCGCCAAACCTAATAGCCGCACAAACCAGCAAGTTTGGCCGGACATTTGGGTAGAAAGACCAGATAGACACCCTACATTATTGAGGATTTTGTGGCTCAGTATTAATAGGTACGACAAAATAATTGTATGTAAAATCAAGCTTTTTTGATTGGTGTCATAAATCTTGTTGAATTCTAATGAAATAATAAATAAAATCGGATCATAAATAAAACTCGCCTGCGCTCGGCCACGCTCGTTTGTAAAATGTAAAAAGCCTAACAAAAGCCGGACAAGCCGGACACCGTGCAATATATACCCTGTTAAGAAAGAGGATTCACGCGGCGCGGCGGGCGTGCCTTTATTTGTTATTTATATAATTGCATGCAGAGTGTCATCTAACCCAAACTGAGGCTTGTAAAGTGCCTTTCTTAGTTTTCTTTTGTTAGAACATACTTACTTCTTCATACAGAAACATTCGAGACCAGAAACAAATATATCATACTATCGACCCGCCCCGGCTTCGCACGGCTATATTATGCATGTATTATACATATAAACCTTCCTCTTGAATCACTCTATCTATTAAAAAAAACCGCATCAAAATCCGTTGCGTTGTTTTAAAGATTTAAGCATACATAGGGATATAGGGACAGAGCAAGCGACTTTGTATTATACTATATAGTGATAGTGGTGATATTTGTAACATGGTAGGAATCA
Organism: Idaea aversata; assembly: GCA_907269075.1. NCBI lineage: Eukaryota > Metazoa > Arthropoda > Insecta > Lepidoptera > Geometridae > Idaea > Idaea aversata. The sequence continues at coordinate 9,035,086 of OU026100.1, forward strand.
AACCAGTGACCTTCTTAGTAACAGTAAGTTACCTCAGTATCGGCGGGTAGTTCGGCAGGTTTAGGTCCGGGCAACTCGTCGTCGGACACGTTCTCCGCGTCCTTCACGCTTGGCTTCTGCACTTCGGGCAGTTCATCTTCCGACACCACTTCCGTTTCTTCCGCTCCACCCATCTAAACACAATAATAATCATAACTAGCTGTTGCCCGCGACTTGTTTTATATACTTGAACCTTTCTCTTAAACCGCATCGAAATCCGTGCGTACTTTTAAAGATCTAAGCATACACAGGGACAGACAGCGGGAAGCGACTTGGTTTTATTTTATATACTATGTAGTGATAATATGTTTTTAAATAATCAAAATATTATGTTTTTAAACATGTTTTGCTGGGTTTAATGATGTATTTTATAACTAGTTTTTACATAAGACTACACAACTGCATAGAAGTTTTTAAAATCCTTCCTTAGCAGATGCATAGGTCATAACATTAGCTATCTATGTGCTAAATAGCCCGGACCATTAATTGGTTTGAGTTGTGCCTTGATATTTCAATCAGTCAATCAGGCCTTTGAATTTTATAGTAATTAATAAAACCGAGCCCAAAGCAGCTGTTACAAGAATGTTTTCAACACAAACAAGTTTCTAGCACCTGTTTTAGTTGAAGTTTAAGTCTTTTAACTTATAACTTCATTAAACAAAAATTATTAGAATGGAAACATTCTAATAATAGTACTTTTAGAACTCTACCGGGGGCTGCAATTATGTAAGCGACCAAACATAGTCTTTGGGGGAAGCCTATGTTCAGCAGTGGACGTACTATGGCTGATATGATGATGATGGTAAAGGTACAGATTCAAGGCAAGAGTTTGCAGGTTCGATTCTAGTCATGGAATAAAATGTTTGCAGGATCTGTAGATTTATTAGAGGTCTAAGGCAATTCTTGATTTGCTACATGATTTAATGTTAGGTTATGATCTAATTTTAATAATTGTAATGTTAAATGAAGTACTCCCTTATTAGAATAGGAGTTGATTATTCATTCAGTTTTAGCTGTCTTACAAAATACCTTAATAGTCCTAGAGTCATCAAGATTGTTAGCTTCAATGTTGATCTCTTCAGGATTGGTATTAACAGGTTCACCGATCTATATTGCAAAATTGTGTGATATTTGTTAGTGAGCTGTGAATGAAATTAGACGTAGAAAATGGGTCTACATCAAGGCAGGGAAACTGTGTAAGTAGATATGTCTTAAGAGGATCACATACCATTCACATTTTTTGATGGAATTTCGTTTTCAACAGAATGTTGTTATTGATGTCAATTGCTTGAATAGTTTGTATTCTAGTTTGTATTTTTTATTTTTCCAAAAAAGAATAAATAACTTTTGATTAAGTTAAAATAAACAAATACAAGCTTTGTTTATAATTAGCTAACAACACCCTGCTGTTTCGCGTAAGTTCCGATACCGTAGAATTATCGGGATTTAAAGTAGCCTATGTTACTCCCATCAAATTATTGTATCCTCATAAAAAGCTTTATCAAAATCAATCCCTTAGTTTCGACGCATATCTGTACTAATATTATAAAGAGGAAAGATTTGTATGTTTAAATTGAATAGGCTCCTAAACTACTGGACCGATTTTGATAAAACTTGGTATGAGGATACATTGATTCATTGGGAGTAACATAGGCCACTCTTATACCGATATTCCCACAGGATCGGGAGTTACGCGGGTAATACCGCGAAGCGCAGCTAGTTTATTACAAACATAAAAATCTTTCCTCTTTATAATGTTAATTATTAAATATAGAAATAAAGGAACTTATTAAAATTATTGAACAATGTAAGGGGAGAAATGAGCTTTTTGAATGGATATGTGCCAAGTATGTAACCTTCTTAACTTTAAACTCTGATGTTCTGTTACGAAGACCAACAATGGTGACAATTTACACCCGTATTCACAATCAACCTTATGAGATTGCATAGTGCGCGCGAACGCATAGAGTGGCGATTTAAATAATGAGAGTGCAGAGAGCAACACAAAATTGACCAATCATAGGGCCGCATTTAGCGCAGTGCGTTCACTTATCCAAGAGCAACTTGAGTACTGTTTGTGAAAACGGGCATTAGTGTAGCATGCAAGGATTTATTTTAGGCATTTACGCTGAAGTCTAATCATTGACGTAACAAAGGTTAGTAAACTTATGCAAAGGTTATTTAACATGTTAATTTGTATAATATTTGAATAAATAACAGGCATGAAATATAAATGTGTGATTACAAAAACATTAGCTAAATATACTAGAACGCTTTTAGCGATAAGGCCGCCCATTGTGCCATATTGTAAGATAATAAATTTAAATTTTCTTTTAGCATATAGGTAGTTACTTAAGTTAGAATTTATTAAATTTTGGTTTTGGGAGAGGTTAAGCAGTATATGGTGCAATAAAGTGTTTATCTATCTATCTAGAAACATAATCAAATGTGTTAAGTGATGAGTGCGCATCTTACTCTCGCAGCTTCAATCTGTTTTACTTTTGGGTTATGCAGCTGCAACATGTGACTTTTGTGTTACAGATGCACGCGCATCTTAAAACTTCTAAATGCACATTAAGAAATATAACTTTAAAAACATACCTTTTCTTTGTTTTCATTTTCTACAGTAGTTTCTGGCGATTTTAAAATTTCTACGTCCGGAACGGCTTGTTCAGAATTTTCCTCGGTTGGAGCCTGTACTAATTCAACTTCAGATATTGCTTGGTCCGATTGTATCTCTGCCGTAGCATCCTCGGGATGTATTTCTGATAATTGCCCCTCAGATATGTCCATAGAAATTGTCAGTGAAGATTCTTCTTCAGATGTATCTTGTTTTAATTCAATTTGAACTTGTTCAGTGGATTCTTGTACCTCAGATAGATCTATGGTAATTGTTGGTGGTTGTTGGTCTTTTTTGATAATATCTTGGTTCAATTCAACGTTAGGTGTATCATCAGAGGTTTCTATGGAAATTGAGATTTCAGATGTATTTTGATCGGGTTCTTTTTTATTTATATCCTGCTGAAAATAAAACTACATATTTTAGTACTCTCATCCTCTAAAGGTATGGATAAAAGCATTTAAATCGAAAATTACTTAATTTTAGAAACTTTATCTCTAGTATTTTGTACAGATAAAGTAAATAAGGGTAATGACAATAGCTACAAACCTTTTCAATGACTGTAAGAGATGAGGAATCATTATTATCGTCGAGGATTGTGTTACAATCATTGTTTGCCTGCACAGTATCATCGGAGGGCAGCTGGCAGCTAGCCTCCGACTCACTCACATCAAAATCATTTTCCATCTTGAGCTTGTCTGCAACATCAGCATCATTATCAGAGACAGGTTTACTGGCTTCACGGTCACTCAACAGCGAGTCCCCTTCGGAAAGGGCGGGGTTTAGCGAGTCGCTGGGGAACGTGACGGCGTTGTCGCCCATTTCGAACCCAGCGTTAAACCCCTCGCTGTGGTTGTCAAGATAATCACCCACGCTACCCGTTGACAACTCGACCGCGTTCAGGAAACCTTGGTTCGAAGTCGACGATTCGTCCGCCGCCGCCTCGACGCTGTTGAACTCGCCTTCCGTCAATAGATGCGAGAGACCGTTCGAATTCTCGTTTATTAGCGGACCCTCATCGGTTTCCATCGGCCCGTCCGATAAACATTTCTACAATTAAAAACATTTCATTTAGTTACAAGTACGAAGAGGCCGATAAGGTGTTACAATACAAAATAACCTCAATAATTTTTACCTGTATGTCAGAACTAGACTCATCTTCCATTTTGAGTTTTCTTGTATTATTGACCAAACACAAACACTACTGACTGAACAAGCTTTCCTTCAGTAATGTTATGATTATTATTTTACGCGTTTCGAATCGATTGCGATATCAAAGATCTAGGACAGTGTGGTGATATGCAACCTTGTTATAACTCCTTCATCGACACACAAAGAAGAAGACCTACTCTTTGATCAAACTGTCATGTCATCTGCCACTATATGTCAGGTGTTGTCTTGTGTAAATAATACTTTCATTGCTTGTACAATTTTAATGAATAAAGCCATATTAATTCAGAAATGGTCTAATACATCAATTTATTCATTAAAATTATAAACATGGACAAATATTTAAAACCAGAACGATTCGAAGCCGATCCAACAGCAAGCTCGGATCAATCATCGCTTTGGATCCATTGGAAACAAACATTCAACAACTTTATAGAAGCTGTAGAGACAGTGAGTAAGACTCCAGTAAGCGCCGACTACAAATACCAACTCCTAGTAAATCACCTATCGCCACTCCTCTATCGGCACATCGAAAATTTAAACGATTATGAAACGGCTATACTAAAACTAGATGCGCTGTTCATAAAACCAGTAAATGAAGTATACTCTCGATATCGATTAGCCCAACGTCATCAACAGCCTGGAGAATCAATCGATCAGTACATCCAAACACTAAAGCTGTTAGCAAAGAACTGTAATTTTAAATCAGTGAATGCGGGACAAAACGAGGGTGAATATGTACGAGACGCCTTCATCGCAGGGCTATCGTCATCAATTATACGACAAAGACTCCTTGAAAACTGCACCCTTACTTTAGACAGAGCTTATGAACAAGCACGAGCTCTTGAAATGGCACAAATTCAAAACAATGACTATAGTCACGAATCTACTCCAGTCATAAACTATACCTTAGAAAGTAATCCGTCTTCGTCTAACACTGTAGCTGCTGCAAGAAAACCAGTAAAAAACGAAACATGCTATTTTTGCGGAAATCAACGTCATCCACGAACTGCGTGCCCAGCTTTTAATGCCTTTTGCACGAAATGTGAGAAAAAGGGACATTTTGCTAAGGTGTGTCTCAGCAAACGCTCTTATCAAGTAGCAGCAAGTGAAACTTTAGAAGAAAACATTACACATGCTATGTCCACGACATCACATACTTTCTCTTGCATATTATCGGCAGCAAACCTAAAAAACGCTACTGTACCTGTATTGGTAAACGACTCAATTACTGCTAAAGCACTTATCGATACTGGCAGCACAGCAAGTTTTATCGATCAAAGCCTTGTTGATTTGTGCAAGCTGAACGTCACTCCATGTAAGCAGAAGATTACAATGGCAACATCTAATCTATATACGGAAGTGAATGGAAAATGCTCACTTAAAATAACATTGCAAAATCAAAACATCAACGCTCAGCTTATGATTATGAACGGTCTTTGCGCTGACATCATTCTAGGACATGATGTTCTTCAACAACATAAAGCTTTGGAGATGCAATTTGGTGGACATAAACCTACGCTTAAGCTATGCACACTAATAGAAGCTAATATAGAACCAGTCAGGCTATTCACTAATCTATTACCTTTTGAAAAACCTATAGCTACAAAGTCCAGGAGACACTCAGAAATGGATAATCAATTTATAGAAAGTGAAATAAGGAAACTGTTGGACGACGGGATAATAGAACAAAGCAATTCTCCTTGGAGAGCTCAGGTTCTCGTAACATCAAATGAAAATCATAAAAAACGGATGGTTATTGACTATTCACAAACTATAAATAGATACACCGAACTAGACGCCTACCCACTACCTAATATGGACGAGCTAATTTCAAAAGTAGCTAAACACAAAGTCTTCAGCAAAATCGACCTACGCAGCGCTTACCATCAAATACCGATTCTTGACAAAGAAAAAACATATACAGCATTCGAAGCATGCGGTAATTTATATCAATTTAAGCGCATACCATTCGGCGTTACAAACGGAGTAGCAGCTTTTCAACGGGCAATAAATTCGATAATTGAAAAAGAGCGTTTAGAAGGTGTTTATGCTTATTTGGATGACATTACAGTATGTGGGCACAACCAATCTGATCATGACAAAAAAACTACACGCATTCAAAGAGGTCACCACGAAATACAATTTAACTTTGAACTGGCAAAAGAGCGAATTTTCGAAAAATGAAATCAATCTATTAGGTTATAACATTTGCAACAAAGTAATTAAACCAGATCCTGAACGTCTTCGGCCTCTTATGGATATGCCTATTCCTAATGACCGGGCTTCACTTCGAAGGACCATGGGTGTTTTCGCACACTATTCAAAGTGGATTCCTAAATTTTCAGACAAAATTAAATTGCTTGCAAAGACAGAAAAATTCCCATTGTTACCAGAAGCTATAGAAACATTCAAATCTCTAAAAGCAGAGATAGCCAAGTCAGCAATAAGTGTCATTGATCCTAATATTCAATTAACAGTTGAAACGGACGCATCAGACCACGCAATCGCCGCGGTGCTATCCCAAGATGGGCAACCCGTAGCATTTTTTTCAAGAACGCTTAACAACCACGAGCGGAATCACTCTGCTATTGAAAAAGAAGCCTCTGCTATAATAGAAAGCATTAAAAAGTGGAGACAATTCCTGTTAGGCAAAACTTTTAAATTGATTACAGATCAAAAATCTGTATCATTCATGTTCGACCAGAAGCACGACTCTAAGATAAAGAATGACAAAATACAACGCTGGCGCCTGGAACTCTCGAATTATGATTTCGAAATCACATATCGTCCCGGGAAGGACAACGTAGTAGCTGATGCACTATCTCGAGCAAATATAACAGCATCAACGCAACATACTAACGTCAATCTACTTGAACTCCATAAAAATCTCTGCCATCCAGGTGTCACACGCATGGTGCACTGGATTAGAACCAAAAATTTACCATATTCAGTCGACGATGTCAGGCGAATAACATCATCGTGCAGTATCTGTGCTGAGATAAAGCCAAGATTTATAAGAACAAAAGGCACATTAATTAAAGCAACTGCTCCATTCGAAAGGATTTCTATAGATTTTAAGGGACCACTGCCATGCGATACTGATAACCGTTATATCCTGACTGTGGTTGACGAGTTCTCGAGATTTCCTTTTGCATTCCCATGTCCTGATCTAAGTACAAAGACTGTCCAAAAGAAATTATCAGAATTATTTGCCATATTTGGCATACCATCTTATGTTCATTCTGATAGGGGAACTGCATTTGTATCAGCTGAACTCAAAAACTACCTGCACGGAATGGGCATAGCTACTAGCTATACTACACCATATAACCCTCAAGGGAATGGTCAAACTGAGCGGTATAATGGCATCATTTGGAAAAGCATACAGCTTGCATTGAAATCTATGAATTTACCTATAACTCGCTGGGAAACTGTCCTAGAACAGGCACTGCATTCAATAAGATCTCTGTTATGCACATCAACGGGATGTACACCACATGAACGAATGTTTAACCATCCTCGGAGATCTTCCAATGGACAATCCATGCCAACATGGTTAACGGTGGCGGAGAAAGCGTTCTATAGGAATCAAGTCAGGAGGAGCAAATATGATCCTCTCGTTGAAGAAGTGGAATTACTAGAAGCTAATAATCTTCATTCACACATTCGACTTCAAAATGGCCGAGAGCTAATTGTTTCCAACCGACATCTAGCCCCAACAGGAAATGTTCACTCCAGTACTGATGAATCCGATTCAAGCTGGAATTCTGCGGAATCGAATGATGAGGGAACTGATGAGCCAGCTAGTAATACTTCAGATCTAGAAGATCCAGAAGCTACAAGATTACAGAGCCCAGCACCACGCCGTTCCTCAAGAGAGCGGCACCCTCCACATTATTTACAAGACTATGACCTTTCTTCTTAACCTAGGGAGAATGTGGTGATATGCAACCTTGTTATAACTCCTTCATCGACACACAAAGAAGAAGACCTACTCTTTGATCAAACTGTCATGTCATCTGCCACTATATGTCAGGTGTTGTCTTGTGTAAATAATACTTTCATTGCTTGTACAATTTTAATGAATAAAGCCATATTAATTCAGAAATGGTCTAATACATCAGACAGAAAACGCATACATTCAACTTCCACAAACAAAACCACAACACCAATCAAAATGAATGCCATCAATAGTGCTGCTAGCCTAGCATGAAGACCAAAACACGATACGATAAAGCGATATTTTTAGATTTTGAATTTTTGTTATAATTTTTATCGCAATTTATAATAAAAATTCAACATGGCGGCTTTATCTATCATATTTTGAGAGTTGATGTAGTTATATCGCTTTATCGTATCGTGTTTTGGTCTTCATGCTAGGCAGGCTGGGCTGACTCCGTTAACTCTTTTTGTCGATAGACCAAAATGAAATATTTTCATACCAATGCAACGGGTGTGGGGGGGAGAGATTTGCTTATTTTTTACTAGTTCCGAATCGCTAGATTGATTCGCGCTCTACAAACATCAGCTCAAATAAAGAAAAAGCGACACAGATAAATTAAAATAGAACTAGAATGCTTAAAATTAAATGGTTCCAAAACAATAAAATATGTAATCCCATAAAACAGCCAAAATATCGATAACGACTTTTTTAGTTGCCCATCCCTAGCCCCTTCACTGACCACAGATAACCATAATATTTTTTCCACAAAATGTGCTGTGCTAAAGTTCATTCATTCATTAATTATTACCTTACCATAGACAATTTTAAAAATGATTAAAAAAAACTATATTTATCTTTGTTGTGTACCTATTCTAACCTCAAAAAGCGAAAGGATTATTTTTTAAACCTAAATAATTGAATAAAAAAACAGATAAAAGGTCGTCAGAGCTAACGAAAATGCTAGGCTTGAGTTCCTTCATTAGTGGAGCATGCTCCATTGGCCGGAATGTAATAGTGCAACAAACTAGGGTATGTGCAACAAACACTATTTTATTTGTTTTTGTTTGTTTGTAATTCTGTAACTACTGTATCGATTTAGATGAAACTAGGGCATGAGGATACTGCTTACTTACTTTTTATCCCACTATTTACTAATCTGTATATTTATGATGCACTGATTTATTTACAGAATACCTTTATTTTGAAACGAAGAACACCACCTCCACTTCATAAGAAAGGTGGTAGACCAAGTAAAATGAAGGGCAGGCATTTTGTTTACGATTTTGTTAAAGACACAAACGTTGAGAAGAAATCAGATATACGCATTATATTGAAAGAATATGTTGAAGGTAAGAAATATGAAGTTATCGGGAAGAACATTTGAAGGGAGAGCTAGCAACAGTCACCGTTCTGTCCTTAGTTTAGTAAAATATTGTAACCATTACTGAATTTGCTTATTTTCTACCTGCGTGTATAGGTAGATTAAACTTTTACTAATCATATGATCAAAATTAAAATTGGATGGCAACAGCTTTTTCAAGAATGAGAGTTGGACTTACGCACTAAGGGTTCTGTAATTTCAACAGTCTAGCTATCACGGTTCATGAGATACAACCTGGTGACAGACAGATGGACAGTGGAGTTTTAGTAAAAGAGTCCCGTTTTTACGTACTTACGGTATGGGTACGAATGGATCCCTAAAACAAATTTAGAGATGGATGGAAGGTGATTAAAATTTCAAATCATTTTTTATTCATTTATCCATACCAAAAGGTATGGATGAATTCCTAACCAAAAGGTTAAAATCAGCTCTCATGTAGACAGAGGCACTGCAGCCGCTTCACCACTGCCACTGTCATATGATCAAAATTAAAATTGGATGGCAACAGCTTTTTCAAGAATGAGAGTTGGACTTGCGCACTAAGGGTTCTGTAATTTCAACAGTCTAGCTATCACGGTTCATGAGATACAACCTGGTGACAGACAGATGGACAGTGGAGTTTTAGTAAAAGAGTCCCGTTTTTACGTACTTACGGTACGGAAACGAATGGACCCCTAAAACAAATTTAGAGATGGATGGAAGGTGATTAAAATTTCAAATCATTTTTTATTCATTTATCCATACCAAAAGGTATGGATGAATTCCTAACCAAAAGGTTAAAATTAGCTCTCATGTAGACAGAGGCACTGCAGCCGCTTCCCCACTGCCACCGCGTGGTTGCCGTTTGTTTTAGCCATACCAAGTGCAAGTTACACTGGGAGCAAAGTAAAATAAATTCCGTTTCGGCCTAGTGACACGGTGGCAGCGCGGCGACGTCGTCGACTCCCTGAGACCTTAAGAAATCAATGATCTGACATATTATTCTTTGTTAACCTACTATGTCTCACTATTGGTATGTTTTTCTTTCAGGTGTTGGTAATCCCGGAGATATTATAACCACTCGTCCTATGCTAGCTTATAAAACATTACTCCTGCCTGGATATGCAGTCTATGCAACTCCCGACAATATGGAAAAATACAAAGTTGATGAGGAGAGACCTAAACAGGATGTTGAGTACAGTTCTCCTTATGTTAAGAAGGTAATGGTGAAAAAATCGAAATAAATCATAATCTAACACCTATAAGCACCATCTTTATGACGTCATAGATGGCACCTCACTAGAACCCCAACCACTTTAGAGGGCGACAACATGCATTTTGATAATCAGTAAGCTAAGCTGATTCCAACGATACCTAAACCTTTCCAGTCCTACAAAAACATAATGCGACTTTTTGTGAATTGGCTTCTCTACTATTATGGAATACAATATTCACTTTATTTTAATTCGTTTCAAATCGCTCTATAGATGGCGTGCTCTATAACCACCATATTGTCTGGTCAAAGAGATTGCAGATCAGAGAAATGCGAAAAAAACTAGAATGAACATAAGATTTTTTTGCCAATAGCTAGTGGTGCTGGCTGCTGCCATCTATCTAATCCTTTTGTTTTTGAGTAAACCCTAGAGAAGTTTTAATAGTACATCTCTGCAGTTTTCCATTCCGTGGAACGAATATTTGTATAAACTGCAGATATTTGACTCTGTTTCTGGTTTTGTGTTGCCGTACATCTACTCAATGTATGTAGTAATTATACGCAGACGAAGTCGCGGGTAACAGCAGCTAGTTATTTATAATTAAATATGTAACTATAGTACTTTTTCAAAAGCTTATGTATTCTATTTGTTTGGTCACTATATCACACGCCTAGTTTGGGACTAAATGGCACTGTGTGCATTAATGGGCATTTTCAATGGGAATTTGTGGAATAACCCTTTGAAATTAACGGTAGAACTATTATCTATTCTGAGATTTAATCCAAATTTTATCTTTAATAATGTTTTGATGATATTATGAGTTATCTATCACCAATCAAAAGTAATCTTTGCAATTTACTAAATTACAGACCCTGAACAATCTCGAAAGACTTGTCCTACAAATAACAATGAGTAAAACTCAACCATGGACCCTGCAGCCGTGGCATGTGAAGACCTCATTCCGCAAGTCTGGGTTTTTAGTACCTGAATACGCAATAGACATGCCACCTGTTGAAATCAAGGGACCTGATCTATCACTACAGGAGAAGGAGTTTTATGTCACTGTTACAGTATGCTACTTCTTTTTAATAGAACAATTTTTATTTATTTTTTTAATTTTCAAGAAGTTGCTAGAATTCCGTTTCTTGATAGTTGTAAGGATCAAATATGAAGTAGGTACTTATGTAGGAAATGGGATCATAATAGATTACTTATCAATAACCAATAGAAAACTTCGTAAATCTACGTACTTTTTTCTGAGTGAAATGAGGAGGAATAAAATGAGTGTTTTAACTCTGCATTTAACCCGCGCGCGGACCGTACGTAGTACTTTCGTTTATTTCCTCAGTTGTGTTCAATTAAATCGCAATTTGATAGATATCAAAAGAACAAAACAACAGTAACTCCGTCGTATCGAAATATTCGAGCTGGTGAGATGAGACGTTTCGTTTCACACAGTCACAGCTTTATGGAATTAGAACTTTATTGCACTTGTTTTTATTTCAGATAAATAAAAGGGAAAAGGTAAACGTTAGATGCCGGATCCACCACTGGGCGATGGGTCTGGATCGCCTTCCCTGGGATGAGCACCACTGGAGGAAACCCCTAGAACCATTGATACCTGAACAGGCACCAGTCCTGGCACAAATGCCCCTATATAATCCGATAGAATCGATCTAGTATGTATTTATACAATAAATTAGTCGTCATAAATCTTTCTTTTTTATTAAAATAGAATAATTATAATTAAATAAAATTGCACGTAAAAACCGGCCGACGGTTTTTACGACGAAAGAGCGAGTCGGACTTGCGCACGAAGGATTCCGTACCATGTTATAAGGAACTTCAATATTTTATTTGGTTTTTAGTATTTGTGGCGCGTGTATCCCACTATTTCCATGGAAATACAAAATTGGTAAAGTGGGACAAGCGTTTTTTTCAAAATTATATCCTATTATGTCCATTGCGGCAATTTCCATTGTGTTTTTTGAGTATCTGTTTTCACTTTAATATTTATGATGGCCTGATAAATAAAATTCTCAAGAGATATTAAAAAAATATCTTCCTCTGTTGTATTTTTTGGCGCCCCGCACCGCCAGCGATGGAAATAGTTGGAAATTTATAAAGGAAATGGTGGGATACACCCATAGTGGCAACAGAAATAAGTTCATAATTAGGAATATACTGCCGTATTTTCAACCTCCTCGGGTATTGCCTCAATTGGAACAAAAAACTGTTTTCCTATAAAACTTTTATTGAAGAAAACGTCAATAAACAAAAAAATAACATTGCATATCTAATGAATAAAACATATATAGTATTATTATGTACTCATTAAGTTCTGAATTTTAAAAACAGACTAATGTTACTTTTTGAAATGTCTTTTCGTGCCCTCTAAAGATGCCCTAACTAATTGAAATAGATAAATGTATTTATTTGTAAGTATAATTATGAGTGTGATTTATTTCAATTCAATAATTTAGGTCTTCTGTTTAGCAACTCCTTTCGCAACTTTCTTTTGTACAGCAGGTATTTTCTTTTCTTCAACATAACCCTGTTCTTTATCCAACACTTGTTCAACGTGTTGAACTGTATCTTCATTTTGCTGTCCATATGCAAATTGTTCGTAGCCTTGCTGTATCTGTTCATAAAGCGCTGGTTCTTCGTATGCTTGTTGATTTTGTTCAAGTTGTTGAGCATTTTGTTCAAGTTGTTGCTGATTTTGTTCAAGTTGTTGCGGATTTTGTTCAAATTGTTGCGGATTTTGTTCATATTGTTGCGGATTTTGTTCATATTGTTGCTGATTTTGTTCATATTCCTGCGGAACGACATAATCTTGTTGCTGCGTTGGCGCGTATTGTTGTTCGTAACTCGGATCGTAACGCTGATTAGTTTCGTCGTGTTCATTAATTTCTACTGGATAAGCTTCTTGCTGATCTAGTTCTTTGTAGTAATTGTAATCAGGGTTGCCTTGATATTGCTCATTTGGAACGTATTCTGGATCGTACGCATCTCCGCCGGCTTGCTGATCGTATGCATATTCACCTTGTTGTTCTGAATAAAACATTTCCTTTTGTTCCGTGTCAAACGCTTCGATCCCTGAATTATCAACATGTTCCGCTGTCGGAGCCATATTATGTTGATCATTGATTTCTTGATGACTTGTTTCATATCCTTCTACATTACCTTGTTCATATGTTTCTTGGCTAGGTACATATTCCCCTACATTACTTGTATCGTAGGTTTCTTGAATAGGCACGTATTCTGGATTTATATTAATACCGTCCTGTAATTGAACGTGATCTTGAGGCGTAAACTCTGCCACGTTTATCACGTCGATAGGATATTCGATTTCCGCCGTCTCTTTATCATCTTTTACTTCGGGTTCATTGTGAATTTCTTGTACTAGTTCAGATGGATTTATTGTTTGTATGGGACTGTAGTCATTTTGATTTACATAAATGTCATTTTCTTCGGTTTGCGGAATAATTTCTTGAAGTGGATCTACCACGGAATGTTGTTGCTCATATTCAGTTGGATAATTTTGATATTCTGTCAGCTGTTCATTCCCTTCACTATATGCTGTATTATCCTGAGGTTCTTGTTCGTCATAAACTATGTTTTGTTCCTGTTGAGAGATATATGGAACATTTTCAGCTACAGGTACATTGTGTTCCATAGTATCGCTTTCAATATTCGTTATTTGTTCAGCAAGCTCGTAAGTATTGGGTTTTATTTCAAGGGGTTGGGGTTTGGAAGGGCTTTGGAATTGGACAATCTTAGTTACGGGTTTGGCTACATTGTCACTAATCTTCAAGTTATCTATAGCAGCTAATTCGTTTTCAACGACAAACTTATTAGATGGTAAATCTTTTTCTGGTAACTCTGTTTCGTATTTATTTGGAAGGTCCTCATATTTGTTATGATTTTGCATTTCATAATTATTAATATTATTTTTATCGTCTTTGTAACTTTGTTCGTTGTTAGCCATTGCCTCTTTTTTGTTGAGTTGTTTAATATCTTCTTTTTCTTTATTTTTCAGTTGTTCCAAAATATCGTATTTGCTTCTCCAGTCACCATTGTCAACTGTGTTAGATTTAGGTTCCGAAAACACAGGTTTATTGTCATGAGGTGGAGGCATGGCCTCTACTATATAATTATCGGGGATAAAGGTTCTCGATTTTGGAATCAAAATATATTTTTTACTTATTTCTTTCAAAATTGATATATCATCAAATTGTCTTGGAATGTCTAGCTGTAGATTTGGTTGATTTATTTGTTGGTGAACATGAGGTACTGGAATGACATCGTGTATTCTTACATTTTCTGGTCGATAGTCGAATCTATTGTAGGAGGGCTGATTGTATTCTGCGAAAACCTACAACAGGAAATATATAAAGGTTTTTAAAGATAAATCTATATAAATAAAAGAAACTCGTGTTAGTTACACCATTTATAACTCGAAAACGGCCGAACCTATTTGGGAGAAAATTTTTAGGGAGCTTAGAACCAGAAGAACCGGTAGGATAGTTGTTTTTTTTCTCCACGGAATCGGGACTTACGCGGGGTGAAACTGCGGAGCACAGCTGTATGAAATAGATGGTCATTAATTTGATTGCTAATTAATACTAGCTACCTTAGGTCGAAGTTGGAGACCCGTCGACGTGGTATAGCGCATTTTGTCAAGACGTTGCAATATATATTCATTACGTTCCTTGCGTTTCTTATCTTCTTCGAGAAACGAATCATATTGCTTCCTCAAAATGTTTATACGATCGGATCTCACTCTGCAAATAAAAAAAAGAGTAATTATTGAAAATTTCGCAAAGATAATTGTCTGAGAACCTTAAATTACTTTTTCTCCGATTTTTTCCCCATATGTGATTGTTTTGGTTTGATCAATCAATGTACAGACGAGTAACATAAAAGAAACTGACTGGCATGGTATCGACTACCGATGTAAACAAACCAATGCCGTGCCGACCTTTGAGAAGGTTTGCATGCCTTAGGAATTGGCGCATGTTGAAGTTGATACAAACACAGTTAGTGGTTTCTATAAGTAACCAGTTTTAGTGCATGTTCACATTTGATTATTTTATGTTTTTTTTTACAAACGGCAATGGTCGGGAGCTTTTGATAGTGTTATTTTTCTTCCAATTGCACAATCAACCACCATTACGAGACGTAGAGGGTGTCTTGTAGCAAAATCAATTAACAAAAAACATAAAAAAACCTCTGCTTAATTTACTTATTTACAACCTAAGTACCTGCTATGTCAGAATAGGTAAAAATATTGACCTTTTCATAATATTATAATCTACCTACATGATTTATACAACGTCTACAACTTTAATCCAAACTTATTAAGGGCGCTGTAGTGCCTGGAACATGCTTGCCCAGAACCTATACTACCCCTCAGCTTAGTTACAATGTAACTTACAATGTCCAGAGGAATGAACTCCTCAATACGTCTTAACTAAACCGCAGGTTTCGGTTTCATCACGGTATTTTTCTTCTTCGTGTTTTTTTCGTGAGAAAATCCATTGGTGCAAGGCCGACCGTGATCCGTTTCGAACTCACGTACTTTGGATTGAAAGTCGAGGTATCTACCACTAAGCCAAGAACACTCATCAGTACTCCCAGTAAGTAAACTCCACTTATCTGTTTAGTACAGTACTTACTTAGTTATATTCTGCCTTACTCTAATAATGACTTCGTAAAGAACACAGTATCTTTGAAAATAGATTTTTGAGAAAACGTTATGTGTTCTTTATAAAGTCATTATTAGAGTGCCTAGTACCTACTACCAAGCTACCACCCAATACTTCTTTAGAAACTTTAAGCAAAAATTGTTTTTTTAATTCAAAGCCAATGTGATGGAGGCTTAACATGGTGTCTGCCACCACGTGGTACGATGTTCACCATAAACATCGTAATAGTTTCGTGAAACGCCAACTTTTACCTTACAAATGACCTTCGACCTTGATATACGTGCTTAGCTACGTCGTCAAAACTAAAAATTGTCACATCTAAATAAAAGTTTAGTGCAAGCCTTGTACCTAGACTAGGCACATGAGTGACTAGGTACGTAATAACTTAGTGCATTATCGTCCCAGGGCCCGGAGTACCTACCTACTATTGTTCTGTACCCAAGGCATGCAGGGCATCAAACTTTTTGCAGAGAAAGGGTTTATAACGACGCTACGGATTACTACTCCCTATTGGAAAATATTTCCCAACAGTAAAGCTATTTGGTGTCCTTCACCGGTCACGTCTGTCTGTCTGTTTGTGAGCACCAACAATCGTACTTAAATACTGAACCGATTTTGGCCTTGTTTTCAATAAAGTAGGTAGATTTTTAAAGAAGGTAAGTACCCACTTACATCATAATATTTCTAAACTTCAGCATTATGGCTTTTCGTAAGTATATGATATTTTATAGTCTGCTGAATATAACAAATTCCCAAAACAAAGCAATAAAATGCAAGAAGTAAAAACCTTCTGCAATAAAATGTCTAAATACCTATTTATGTCAGTCAATTTGCTCGTCATTGTCTTATTGCATTCTTAATTTTATTTTACTCTTAGATTCTACGCTACGATTTTTCCAGTAGGTAGGCATGGACTTAGTAGCTACCTATTTCCTTCGTCAGCTTCCTTTTTAAAAGTTGTATGTGGTAAATATCGCCACAAAATAAGTACCTGCAAAATATTAGATTACCTCTGGATTACCTATGGAAACGAGATTCAAACCGCGACTTTTCGCGCCTTTTCTCAAATTCACTTTCGTAACGTCATTGTCATTATGTCGTAGTTGTCAATGTTACTGAAAAGCTATCAATCATATTGACAGTTTTCCAAAAACACAATACTAACCTCAAATATATAAAAATTGGATGATTTTTAAATTGTAATCATTATTTATTTAATTCTTTAAACCTGTGGGTTATAAAACAGAGTCATCTATCTTAATAAATAATCTAGACAGGTAAGTAATTAATAATTTTTGTTTATCGAGCGGTTTTGGACCTGCTATTCTGCATTCTGCACCTGCAATTTTTGTGATACTTACTAGTATCTATTTCCTTATTCAGAGTACTAAGTATACTTATTTTAAATGTACAGGCTATGGCAGTTCACAAATGGTGGCATAGATTTGTTCGTCGCAGAACTAGGCCTATTCCTGAAGACTTAGCCGTGTTGTGGAAGAGGCGTCTCAGCATTGCATACGGGATTTTAGCATGGAATGCGTTTGGCGTTCTGGTGTACAGCATTTACCAGGGCAAGATGGATTGGGCGCATTATCACGGCCTTAAAACTGACGAGGAACTTTCTGCTAGGCCGGGTATGTACAGAATGCGTCTTAATAAGTCCACTAGGTATCAGTTTGCTACAAAAATAGACCTTCTTCTAATAGATGTTACACACAAACATAAATACTTGAAATTAGAAGTACCTACTTACTAAGTGGGATTATTATTTTCAACAAGTTAGATATGTCTTTAGTTGGCCGACAAGTGGAACCTTACGCAATAGGGACCCAACTAAAGTGGTCTAGTTGCGGAAAACAGCCAGTTGAGCGTCAATTGTACCTATGTAGTTTTATATCTCTTCTATATTTCATTACTAGCGACCCGCCTCGGCTTCGCACCGCTGTATTACGCATGTATTATACATATAAACCTTCCTCTTGAATCACTCTATCACTCTTTGTTTTATACTATGTAGTGATACCTGCGCTCCACGGTTTCACCCGATCCCGTGGAAATATCGGGATTAATTAAGATGTTAGCTATCCTATCTTTCAAGTTGGATCAAACTGCACTTGCTTGCTGCGGTGTGCTAATTTGATTAAAATCAGTTAAGAAGTTTAGGAGTCCAACGCACAAACAACCTGACACGTAATTTATGTATATTAGAGAATGAAGCTTTAAATTTTGCTGAGCTGCATAATTATACAATAGATACTTAGGTTCAAGATGATGTATCTGTTATGTAGTCAGTCATTGCAAGTTGGAACTATGAATTTCACCAACTTTGTGAAGAAATAAATATTTTTAAAACATCTGACAATTTGTGTGAAGCAAATAAAAAATCGAGCACTCTATACTACTCAATGTTCTTATCTTATAAGAACTCATTTGAGAGAGCTAGTTTAGTTGTGATAGCTGTATCTTATTAGATTCTAATAATTTTGGTTAGGTATTTAAATATAGTAAGTAAGTGAACCTTTTTTTTACTTTTATGACAACTATTAGTGATGGGACAACTCTGCAAAAGCTCAGTAACTTGAATACTTATTAGATTCTAATAATTTTGGTTAGGTATTTAAATATAGTAAGTAAGTGAACCTTTTTTTTACTTTTATGACAACTATTAGTGATGGGACAACTCTGCAAAAGCTCAGTAACTTGAATTACACCAAAAAACTAGGTTTTTGAGATAGTGGCTTCATGCACGCCAAAACTACTGACTCAATTAGGTTGAAACTTGGTTCATAGTTCACTACGCTAGACCAAAACACGTTTCCACTTGTTACATTTTAACTATGACGACTCACCGACTATTCAATAAACCTAACATTCAATTCATACAATGTTTGTTATGACTATGTTTATTTACTCAGTGCTACATTTCACCTAAACACTGATCCACTAAGTTTATTTCATCCAAGCAGTATTACACCTTTTGGAACGAGTTTCTATCGCGCGTTGTTCCTTGCTAGACAGAAAAAATTAAGACCAAAAGTTGTAACGACACTTTTGTAACAACACTACTGACAGCTGTAAAACTTAAAACAGCTATATCTCTGCAGCTGTTGGTCCCAGGCTGGTGATTCTTTAGGGAAGTGATAGGTCTCGCCGAGGACTTCATTCTAACTGACAGTTGTCAAACTTAAAACAGCTATATCTCTGCAGCTGTTGGTCCCAGGCTGGTGTTTCTTTAGGGAAGTGATAGGTCTCGTCCAGGACTACATTTCAACTGACAGCTGTCAAACATAAAACAGCTATATCTCTGCAGCTGTTGGTCCCAGGCTGGTGTTTCTTTACAGAAGTGATAGGTCTCGTCCAGGACTACTTTTCAACTGACAGATGTCAAACATAAAACAGCTATATTTCTGCAGCTATTGGTTCTAGGCTGGTGGTTCTTTAGGGAAGTGATAGGTCTCGTCGAGATCTACATTTCAGATGACAGCTGTCAAACTTAAAACGGCTATATCTCAGAAACTATTGTCTCTAGATTGATGGTCTCTTTACAGAAGTGATAGAACTCTTCTTCTTCTTCTTAATTAATGGCTTCTGCAAGCCAAAAAGCCGCAATTTAGCCAAATACTGGAGGTGGTGTGGAAGTTCAGGTTTGTGTAGCAATTGTACGGTGTATATCGTGGTGTGCGGTGTAAGTATAGAGGTTCCACTTGTAATATTGGTCTTATGGTCGGTTGAACAGCAAAACGATGAAGATTGTTCGGTAAATGATGACTGAGGACACAGCGCAGTGATGTTTTGCTCTAAAAGGACAACACAACACATATAACTAAATAGACAACATACAATATTATATATCTAAGTATATAAATAACCAAATAAACCCTTAGACAAAAACCCAATGTTAAATCAAATTATATACCCAAACATAAAATATTATACATAAAATATACCTACTAAAGTTTAATTTTATTTATATGAATATAGTTACCCAAAAATTTAACAAAAGGTGAAAAGGTTAAAGAGAGCAGAGTTTTAATAGATGTAGGACGGGGGATATCAGGGGGAAGGATGTCATACAGAGATAGGTGCTGCCTCGGGCAATTGAAAAAAATGTGGTCTGGAGTACCATCTTCAAGTCCGCATTCACAAATTGAGTGGTCCCTAATCCTTATTTTGGCAAGGAAAACTGGAGAGCATATATGACCTAGACGTAAACGACATATAACACTGGTAGTAGTTTTGTCGAACTGACGGAACTTCATTGAGATCTTCATTTCAGATGACAGCTGTCAAACTGAAAGTGACTGTATCTCAGAAACTATTAATCCTTAATTGATGGTATGTTTCCAGAAGTGATAAATCTCATCGAGATCTTCACGTTTTAAGTTTGACAGCTGTCATCTGAAATGAAGATCTCGATGAGTTCTATCACTTCTGTAAAGAGACCATCAATCTAGAGACAATAGTTTCTGAGTTAAAGCCGTTTTAAGTTTGACAGCTGTCATCTGAAATGTAAATCTTGATGAGCTCTATCACTTCTGTAAAGAAACCATCAATCTAAGACCAACAGCTGCAGAGATATAGCTGTTTTAAGTTTGACAGCTGTCAGTTGAAATGTAGATCTCGATGAGCTCTATCACTTCTGTAAAGAGACCATCAATCTAGGACCAACGGCTGCAGAGATATAGTCGTTTTAAGTTTGACAGCTGTCATCTGAAATGTAGATCTCGATGAGCTCTATCACTTCTGTAAAGAGACCATCAATCTAGGACCAACAGCTGCAGAGATATAGCTGTTTTAAGTTTGACAGCTGTCAGTTGAAATGTAGTCCTGGACGAGACCTATCACTTCCCTAAAGAAACACCAGCCTGGGACCAACAGCTGCAGAGATATAGCCGTTTTAAGTTTAACAGCTGTCACTTTGACATCTGTCTTTTTGACAGTTACCTACTTCCACTATGCCGCTGTTGTCGATTGGCTTTTGTTATCGTTTCGATCGTCTTTTGTTTTTTTTTTTATCGTCTTTACCATAGACTAGGGGATCCGATGAGATTGAAAAAAATCTTTTTTTTTCAACGGTTTCTGATCAAATGGCACGCAGGTGAAATATCATTTGAATGAATGAACTATAGTCAAAATAAACCAGTAATAAAATATCATTAGGTGAAATGATGCATCGGTGTAATATAATTTGTCATAATGAAGCTTAGTTCAATTTAGCTTAGGGTGAGTCGTCATAGTTAATTAATATGTAACAAGTGGAAACGTGTTTTGGTCTAGCGTAGTGAACCCTGGATTAACACATAAGCTACGTTTTATTCTCACTGATTCGAGAGTTACGCGGGTGAAACCGCGGGGCGCAACTAGTTATATACTTATATAGTTTTATACAGCTTAAACTAAAATAAAAAGCCACATGAGTTTGCAACGTCTGACTCGAGTTAATTCTAGTTGAGTGTAACTTGAGTTTACCCATAACTATTAAATATCCTTTTTACATTGAGATAAATACCTTTTTATGAAATTTTAGCTGCATCATGGGCCAATACATTAGGGATCCCGAATGCCAAAGTGTACAGAATATCCGGCCTGACAAAAGTTTATGAATATGATATCAAAGAAGGTGAAATAATTGAAGAACAAAAGAAATCACCCTCGGAAGAGGAGAAACTTACTGAGTAATCTTTTATGTAAAAAAACATGTAGAGATGTAAATAGAATTAGTATTTAAAATGTAAATAAATGTCTGTAATTTATTTAAGTCTGTTTATATTAGCCTGTACAGGGTTATGTACACATTGTTGGAAAAAAGACTGGACCCTGGACTTGATCTACTTTGGGTTGATAAAGCAAATAAAATATGTGAATAAGTATTTTATAAATATAAATATTTATTATTTTCATAAAGGCACTTACTCTTATCTTATCTATTCATAAAAATCGGAAGATACAATGACAATACTTTTATAAATGTTACATAAAAAAATAATTGTTATTTTATTATAATTATACAATATTGGGCATTTATGCATAACCTACATAATGATCACAGCTCAATAAGGCAAATGATGTCAAATTTAACAATTTGAATGACCTTGGTATGTGATACCGCGGCGTCGTCGTTTCTCCATTTCCTGCAGTAAAGCAGATCTGAAACAATTAAATACATTTAACTACAATATTAAAATTTATCTAGCATATACGCGAAAATCATCTCCTTAACTTTGCCAGTTTTATTGGGCGTTCTAAATATTATTTTTAAACAGTCTTGATACAAACCTGTACTGTTCATACTTCATCACAATGAGCTGAAGCTCCTGTTTGTAAAGGCGTGTTAACATGTCCGAGAAACAGTCTAGCTCACTAAGTCTGAACATGTCCCAACGTAATTTGTGATCCAATTCTTGATCGGCTGAAATATTTTAAAACATTTGTATAATGAGGCACCAAATGGCAATAACTATTTCATTTTTGGTTCATTTATCTCGCAATCGGGTATATTGCTCTTTGATAGATAAGTAACATACAATGAACTTTTGATACATAAATTAAAATTATACAAAAGCTCAGAAAAGTTAATTTTCTCACCTTTAGAGTAAACAATAAGCCAATGCGGTATCTCCTCAAGCAAATACGGCGGAACTAATGCAGGAACATAAGGACTGACTACGTAACAGCCGCCGACCAAACATGGATGCGCGAATGTAGTCTGATGGGTTATTTCACTGAAAAAATATTTTTAAATGTAAATAATTATATTCACTATGTAGAGTTCAAATTACCTACTCTACTATATTACTATAGTTAAAACCTGTTTAGCTACTGAATTTGCAGGGTTTTTACTCGTAATATTACTAACTTGAAGTAAAATACTCCATGATGCGGTGTCGAGATCCTCTGCCACGGCTGTGGCACACTTTCGAGCGGGTGCGTCCAGTGTGTGGTCTGCGTGTTGTGATCCATGTAGTAGCGGCGCCCACGCAGTGTGCGGTCCGCCGACCATCCCGGCGGTAGAGGCAACTCACATTCTTCTGAACCGGCTGTTATGAAACACGATTATAAACTAAAGACCCTGTATGGTAGGTTTTGGATTTACCTATAGATAGCTCTATTACAAATTGTCGCTTTACTAATTTAACAATAGTCAATCAGAAGCTAGAACCCAACAAACATGTAGCATTCTCCTTAGATCAACAGGAAGTACAAACTTATTCACTAACCAAATATTTTTTATGAGTTGTACCTTGATTAGTAGAGATGATACTGCTTCCATGAGCTTTGTTGTGGTAAGGCAGGACAGATGTATTCACGTAGTTTGAATAGATCGGTGATGGTGGTTGGCTTGCTGAAGGGTAGGCTATAAAACACAATAAAATGTTCGGCATAATATTTAAAATACAATTTTGACAATTTGGTTGCCTAAATTCGATTTCAAAAAGGTTAACATCTTTAACTGGTTTATGGATGGTGGGATGTTATAGTTTGTTTGGTTTCTCTTTATGGTCAAATGGCTAGATAAATCATCATAATTAAATGATTTTATGCAGGTGAAAAAGCGGAGCGCACCTTGGCGCCCCATGGTTTCACCTATGATTCCTCTATGGGTTTCACCCGCGTAAGTCCGGATCCCATGGAATCAAGGGATCAAAAGGTATCTATGTCCCTCTCTATCCTCTAAACTACCACTGGTCCAGTTGCTTGATTGTGAATCAACAAACAAATAAATAAACAAACTTTTGGATTTATAATTTAAGTTACAGATTAGTTAGGATTAACTTACAATCAGCACAGTTATGAAGGCGTATCGAATGTGGAGAGGGCGGGTGTACTCGCGGAGTGAGGCTCATGTTTGACGACAGTCGCTGCATGCTCGACTCTCGGGAACCATACTGTTGTTGTTTCTGCTGCTGAACCTACATTGGAGATAAACATACTTTTACTTTGTTTTAGTCTTCTATTAGTTACTAGCAGCGCTCCGCGGTTTCACCCGCGTAACTCCCGATCCTGTGGGAATATTGGAATATAGTTGTGTTGTCCATAGGTTGTGGCCGACGATCCTGCTCAGACACTCAGCCTTCACCGTTCATTTAAAGTTTTACTGGTCATATGCACCAAATTGTCTCCTTCGTTTTCGGCGTTATTCTCCCACACACGACATTGGCAAATCCACGGCGTTATTATTAGCCAGTAGAGAGGCCATCACTAAAGTTGAAGTTGAAGTACCCTGTCACTCGCAATGAATCAATGTATCCTAAAACTAATTTCCATCAAAATTGGTTCAAAGTTTCGGAGCCTATTGAATTCAACCACAAACAATAAAATCTTCATAATATTAGTAATTATGTGTAGATTAGTTAACAAATTAAATCCAAGCTAGTAAAAACTAAAAACCCAACTTAAACTTGGTTCATCTAATTATTTTACACATGAACAAAGGGGGGGTGGTCAAATAATAATTCTAACAAGTCTAAAGTGTCAATGAGCAATTTAAAAATTTGAAATAGGTAAGTTAAATAAGCAAAAAACCTGTTGTTGATTCTGGTAAATAGGATCTTCTGGCTGTTGCCTATAATATCTGTAACTTGTCTGTCTGCTAAATGAGTCATCTATTTCATTCAGAGTGGAATGGGATGCCTAGAAACAAAAACAAAGAATTAGGTATGTTTAGTATTCGATCTAATGTATTATCAGTTATGGGAAAAGCCCAAAGTACGGTCAAACTTAGGTTAACTGATTAAACTTAGGTGTGGCTGATTCGCTTGGGGTGGGTTTATGGATTAAGCCACCTTTCATACATACTTTAGGCTTTAGTATATGGATATAAAAAAGGTTTTACCACATTAGCATCCAAGTGGAATTGTGAATTATAGCTGTTTGATGTACTAGCCCCATCAGAGCTTGTCGATAGACTAGCAAATCTGCAAAAAGTATTTTAATTTACCTTCTTTGAAACTTTATAGTAAAATTCTTGGTATACTGACTGACAGACTGCTAGTTATGAATGAAAGTCTCAGACTACTGTGAAATGGGTGCAGCTAGTAAAAATTAATAATTTATCATCACAAGTTTTTCAAGTAGGTAACATACCTGTGTGCTAAATTCGGTACTGACTCGCTAGGTGTATATTTTCCCGCATGACCACTCATAGTTTGTGCTTTGCCAAATTTATTCTCGTGGCTGCTGGAAGCGGCATCGTTAGCTCCGAATGGTTGACTTCGGGGTCTTTTATTGTGTTCAGTTGTCCACACATTTATAACTGCAAGGAACCAGAGTTTATGACGAAACTTTCTTTAATTTAGCAGTAGAATTATAGTAAAAACTAAATAGGTAATCAAAGCTACACCAGAACAGTTGAACGTAATTGTTTTCTTACTTGGTAAATCCGGTGGTGTGTCCTTCTTGATGTATTTTCCAACAACTCCTTCGTTTACTGCTTTTTGACCCTTCCTTGATATCATGATTATATTGTATTACTAGCATCTAGGATTAAATTCTTATCAGCTTTATAACCACCGGAATTCTACGGTATATTGAGAAATTCAATTAGAATGCAGGTAAAAAGAAAATAAAAATTTATTGAAACAAGCAAATATCAAACAGACCAAACATTTACTGACATTGACACCTGTCAAATGTACTTTTTTTTTTCAAGTTTTGCTTCGTATCCAGACTTCGCACGATATGTGCATAATTGTGTGTGTTTCAAGCATAGTTTCAAGCGTTTCAAGCTGTAGTTTCAAGCTTCGGAAGTAATCTTTGCAAGATAGGCTTCAAAACACAATTACAGTAAGCCACCCTCAATAAAACAAATAGACGGATGAAAGGCGAGAAAATCAATCGTTATAATAGGTTTTTTTATAGCTGCCCTTAACCGTGTCTTCTGCCGTGGCATATTGTCTTTTGCCTGCACCTTCGGGTCGGGAAAAAAAAGATCAGTGATAAAAACATAACCTCAATAATCAGCTTTATGTCTTTGCCGTAATCGTTGGTAAAAAAATGTTCTACATAATTGGTTTAGGCCTTGGTGACGCCAAGGATATAACAGTTAAGGGCTTGGAAATAGTAAAGAAATGTGATAAAGTTTATTTAGAAGCTTACACCTCAATACTTACTGTGGGAAAAGAAAGTTTGGTAAGAACCTATTTGCTCCCTGTAATTTTTTCTATTTGTTTGGAATTAGGTAGTAGTATCATACTTATGCCCCAACGAGAGTATATAGAGAAAGGCCCTAACATAGGTAATCTTTTCATATCTACTTATATAATATGTTACTTTTTTACAGGAAGAGTTCTATGGCAGGCCATTGATATTAGCCGACCGAGAATTATGTGAAAGTAACATTGATGAAATATTGAAAGAAGCTGAGAGTGCCGAGATCGCTCTGCTTGTAGTTGGTGATCCATTGGGTGCTACAACACATACAGATATGCTTCTACGAGCTAAGGACTTTGGAGTAAAGACTCAGGTAAGAACAGATGGCAGCCCTAAACTTTGACACAAAAAGGCGTTCAGACAAATACAACCTAGTTAAATGCAGTTTACTTGGTAGCAAGGACAGCCACGGCCTATGTTCAGCACTGGACGTTCTGTGACTGATATGATGATGATGAAGGACAAATGATAAAGTTATTTATAATTTATTTCTAATTTTCAGATAGTTCACAATGCATCTATAATGAATGCAGTGAGTTGCTGTGGGCTTCAACTGTATAATTTTGGAGAAACTATTTCAATTCCCTTTTGGACCGACACATGGAAGCCAGACAGCTTTTTTGAAAAGATAGTCAATAATTTCAAAAGGAATTTACACACTTTGTGTTTACTTGGTAAGCGTAATGAAATAGTATTTTTCATTACTCATACTCGGAAAGTAGGTCTGAAGGTGCCTGAGAAGCATATTGAAAATAAAATTTCCAGCCCTAGGGATTTTTGCTTTCACTGACAGCTGTCATGTCAAATTATGGCTTCGCACGGCTTGTGCAATCTGCATGTAGCCCGTATCAGTATCATTACGCATTAGGAACTTCAAAAACCTAACCTCCTTGCTTTTTTTTTTACACCAAAGAATAATAATTATGGCTTGGCACGGCTCAGGCATACTGCCAGAGTTTAGTACTTAGTAACTTTTTTCTCAGTAATCAAATTCAAGTAGGTATATTTAGTTCAAGATATCTTATCTAATCATGTGGTATGGAGTCTCATAGTCTCATTCACTCTCGTTGTTAGGAAGTATTTTATGTATTATTCATATTGAAAAGCACAGTGTTTACCTCGGGTGAAAGACTCATTAAGTCCCTCGAACTATTAGCGCCCTCGCTACGCTCGGGCGCCAAACTCCGTCTCGGGACTTGTAATGAGTGACTTTCACACCTAGGATAACAATGTACTATTAAAGATCAGAGGGTCATTTTTTACCAAAGTAATTGAAACTTCATAGCATGTTATTGTTTTTTCAGATATAAAAGTAAAAGAACCTACAGAAGAATCACTAACCAGGAAAGTTCGGGAGTATATGGATCCTAAATTCATGTCTGTCAAAGAAGCAGCACAACAACTGATTCAAATAATTGAAAATAATCCTAACACAGGTGACTTCTTCTTAGAAATTAGTGATTACTTTCGCCTGCCTGGGCGAAAGTGATATTTAAAAAAGAAATCTGTGATATTTCAAGTCAATTTACGCAAAACTTTAAAGTCAAAAAATTTTATACATTTGGAATCAGATAGATAACCCAGTTGGCACAATGGTCACCATGCCGGACTGCCAAACACGGTGGCAGGTTCGATTCCACCTCAGACAAGTATTTATGCTTAGATATTTGTTTGTGGTCTGGTTGTTTCCATGTATTAAAAGTATACAGGGTGAATTTTTAATGTGGGCCTTCAGGTTTATATCCTAAACTATGAAAGATAGCGAAAAATGCTGAAAGGAGTTGCATGCTCGATTTTGACAAAAACTAAAACGGCATCATTAGATTTTTGAAAAAGTCATTACCGGAATCTGGAATTACTGGGAATCGAACCTGTTGATTTTGCAAAAACATAATCATCCTACCAATCGATAGTGTTGCTGATAGAGATCAATTCCTGGAAACAAACATAGTATGGCAAAACAAAAGAAATGGCTGAATTTCGTAGTTTTTTGTAATTTTCACCTTTCTGTCTCTGGCAAAACAATAGTGTGAGACATAGAGCACAAGTGCTATCATTCTAAATATTACAAAATAAGTTCTAAATGAAGTTATTTACATAAAATTTGTAAAAACAGTTCATATTTTAGTGCAGCAGTTTCTTACGTCATTGGCCATACCTCCTCACTGCATTTTTTTCAGTGATGGTTGTATGAAAATCACAAAACATTACTAAAATGAGCTATTTCCTTTAATTTGCCAGACTAAGTTTGTTACCAGGAATTAATCTCTATTAGCAACACTGTCTATTGGTATAAAAATATAGGATGATTATTATGTTGGAAAATGAACAGGTTCGATTCCCGGCTAGGGTAATGACTTTTTCAAAAATCTAATGATGCAGTTTTAGTTTTAGTCAAAATCGGGCACTCAACTCCTTTCAGCATTTTTCTCTATCTCTTATGGTTCAGGATATAGCCCTGAAGGCCCACATAAAAAATTCACCCTGTATAATAAGTAGTATATCCATGGTCTAGCACTCATAACACAACTATAGTTACTTAGCTTGGGGCTAGATGGTGGAATGTCTTGCAATATTAATTAAATATTTAATCATACTATTTGCATGAAACCACAAGTAAGTTACGATGTGCGCCTGAACGCGCCCACCAATGAGAAGACGGCACAAGAAACTCATGGGGTGAATTATACCTACACCAAAACCATGAATCACTTCGTCCATAGTTGAAAACTGTAAGAAAATCCATTCAATAGTTTATCATGTTTAAATAGACAGACAATCCAGGGAACTTGTTTTATAATTATGTAGTGAAGATAACACTGGAGATGCTTATTTAGATATTTTAAGACCATAATAATATAAAAAATTAATATTGCCGGACATTCCACACGTCGCCATCTAGCCCCAATCTAAGTAACTAGACTTGTGTTATGGTGCTAGACAACGAATATATTAATGAACTACTTATATACTTTTCTTTTGTAAATATATACTTTTAATACATAGAAACAACCAGAAGGCCAATTCTCGTAATTAACATTGTTCAAATTACATTTCAATATCATTTCGATCACAAATAATACCCTCAAAGTAGCTCAAAATACCCATGTAAAAAAAAACTGGCTTTGAAGGTATCTTTTGCAATCGGGATGATATTGAAATGTAATTTAAACAATATTATTTACGAGAATTGGCCTTCAGATCTCAGGCAAATATCTAATCATATATTATGCTTGTCTGAGGCGGGAATCGAACCGTGTTTGGCAGTCCGGCATAGTGACCATTGTGCCAACGATATAGTAGGTACCTAGGTTAACACTAGGCTAGCACTAACTTGGTATTAAACTTTTTTAGGTATTGAGAGGAGTAGCACTGCTGTAGGCCTTTCCAGAGTAGGAGCTCCAGATCAAAGTATATCCGTGATGTCTATAGAAGAAATGCAGCATTGTGATCTTGGCCCCCCTCTGCACAGTGTTGTCATACCAGCCCCTAATTTACACCCCCTTGAATTAGACTACTTGGCGCAATTTAGAAAAAACACGCAATAAATGGAGTTTAATTCATATTATTTTATTTACAATCATACATAATACTTACACAATTTAAAAACTGATTAACAAAATTCGAGTCCACTTGATTGTAAGAAATAATAACATTCAAACTTATGTTGGTCCACAGAGCTACCACAAAATACATGCTAGGACATAAAATTATTATTAATAAACCTGTCATAATCATAAAAAGGTACATTAATTTATTATTTGGTCTAGGTTTCTTCATCATAACTATAAATAAGTAAATGAAAACTACAATGATTTAATATACAAATAACGGAATGTAGAGATACCAATGTCGAGGTAATTATTGATTACCTATATGTAATTGGTATGTTTACATATATCAACTCTAGATAAAACTGGAAAATGGTGGGTCACATTTTAATTAATTAAGAATAATTAATAATAATATTAAAAATAGGAAAAGATATCGCTTATATTAATGGAATTTTACATTACCTATGTAACACTAGGATTCATTTCTATCATTATAATATACAGTCTTTAGACTTATGGGTACATGCACAATTTCAATATAATTTAGTATATTATATGAGACAAAATTATGTAACTGGTGCTCGCTATTTATCAAGTGAGATTACAAATTGGTGAACAATATTATAAATTTTATAAACATCAATTTAGAGTATTATTTATTTATATGATTGATAAATAAATGTTATCATTAACCTATACTGCAGACACTTGTTGGTCATCATCATCGTCATCAGGTGCATCTTGATAATATTCATAAGGGCGAGTGACTCCTTCATGTGAGTGTGCTCGACTGAGGCGTTCTAGACGCGCGACCTGAGCCGCGAGCGTGTAGGGCATGCGGGGCGGCGGAACGGGACGCACGCAGTTTGCTCCCGCGACCGTTACGCCGCATGAGCCGTGCCCGCTATCGCTTGACGTAGCTGATCCTGTCTTACGCAAAGGATTCACCAGAGACGTGACACTGCTACTCTCAACAGATAAGTCAACGGGCAGTGGTGTTGGTGTATCCGAATGTGATCTCTCGTGGGCAGTGCGTGGACAGCAGATACCAGGTCCAGGGCCATCTCGTCGGTGTGAGCATGGTGATGGACCAGGTGGGGGAGGTCGAGGTTGGTGTGGTCTAGTTTTGGCAGGTTCTGATAGAGCCAATAGTTTTCTGACAGCTTGTGGGGATGCAGTTCCGAATTTATTTCCTGCAAAACTCTTTTTACTCTCACTAGCTGAGGAAGCACTGCTGGTGGTAGATAATGACGGAGATGGATGTCGTCGGCGCGGCATCGCGGGAGCGGGACCGGCTCCTTCACACTCAAGGGAGAGTGCATGAAGTCGCTCCTCATCAGTTTCAACATGCATTCGATTCAAGTATGCTTTGACACGTCGGACCATTTGTGCCTCTTCAAACATTTTCTTGGGATTCGGTACATTTGAAGATTTTTTCCTCCTTTTGACAGTTACTTGACCCTGTTGTACACCACCAGGGGTACACATATTGGTCAGAGTTCTCACTTCCTTTGCAATCATACGCAATTTTTCAAAATTGACCATGCCTTCTACTCTAGTGTCATTTCCAAGATGAATAAAGGTAAGGTCCTTTTTAACTACTGGATAGAATGGAACCACAGGGACTCGACCTTGCTCTATTGAAACAAGTTGTCTGTATTTAGACATATTCCTCGAAGGATCCATCAACATTTGTAAATCTGTAAACAGTTTAAAATATTTAGTGGGAAGTTTTTCCCATGTCATTCGAAGTCTTGATACAGCTCCATGTCCTAAACCAGAAATTATGGCAAACATTGAATTAAAATTCCTGTATTCTTTGCATTGTCTAGCCACTTTAATAAACTGTTTAATGATTTTAGATCTTCTGACAATGTTCTGTTCATTGACAACCTCGGTTACAACCCAAAACATTTCTTTGTTTACAAGTTCTGCAAATTGTGTCAACATTGGCGTTCCATATCTGCTCTTCAATTCAAATAAATCATCAACATATTCTGTGCTTTCAATTTGGCAAAATATACAAAAATCTTGTAAAGTTAACTGTGTGGCTACTTCAACTGCATTTAGTTGTAGAAAATGTACAACACTGTCCCGAAGTAGCTCCGGAGCCATTTCATCAGGTACTAAGGTTTCACTGATCCCATTTGTTTTCAAATAATATCTAGAACTCAATCCGATTCTTTCTGCAAGATTTTGCAATTGATCAGGTAAGCGATGTTGTTTGATGATACCGCCATGTGCTACTGACACTTCACATAAAGAAAAATTTGAACTGGGATCTGTTATACCAAATTCCTGCAAAGTCAACATTACCACTTCTCTAGCAGTTGTCTCCTTATGCACCAGGAGATATTTGCAAGTCTGATCTGCTTTATACACTTTTAGAACATGTTCAGGGTAATCTGATGATTGGTACTCATCATAACATATTGATATGAGGTCTGGATTACTGTGTGAGTTATAGAATGAAGCACTGCTGTTTGCTTTGTTCAATGATTCAGAATTTGAAAGTATGCTGTCATCACTGTGTAAAACATCAGTTATTGTGTTTTTAGGGAGGATATTCATTTTCATTAAAGCTTTTTGAAGTCTTCTCTTGGGACCGAGAGTCATGAATCCCTTCTGTGGTTCTTTTTTCATATTCATTGGTTGTGGTTTCTTTGTTGGTGATTGGAAAACGGGATTCATGGTGATCGGATTTTCACTAAGAAGTTCAGCAGTAGATAGTCTAGCCCTAGGATCTGTTTGCCATCGGGCCATATTGGCACAACCACCTCTCTGCCTCGGAGAGTTTTCAGGTTTCTTCAACATTTCCTTAAAATCTAATAGGTTACTCTTAACTGTGATGCTTAAATGTGTTGAACCTGTAATTATTTCCATAGCCTTTGCGTGACTGACATGTTGGAATGATTGGCCATTCACTTCTAACACTTGATCTCCTCTTTTTAATCCAACATCTTCAGCTTTGGAGTGTTTCTCTACCTTTTGTATGAAAATGCCATAGCCCCTTTCATATCCACCAATAATACCAAAATTAAGAGGTTCATCTCTAGTGGGACGAGACAGTGTTATACTCCTTATTCTTGCCTTTGCTGAACATGCCAGGTTCAATAATCTTGATTGACTTTCCATTTTTTCTCTTTCTAATGCCACTTCAAAACGTTCTAAGAAATCCATCATAGTAGGGTCTGTTTCAAAATCAGAAAAGTGATTATTTGCCCAAAGTAAAACTACCCTTGTTACTTTATCTCTAACTGTTGAGTCTGAAAACCAGGCAAGAAGCTGCTTTGCTACAACTAGTGGACTTTCAATAAAAGTCCTGTGCGTCAGAAGAAAATCTTCAACATAAGTTGAGTCACGAGAGTTATCAGCAATGAGTTGAAGCATTAATTCGTCTGGTGTGCCTCTGATGACAACATGCCCTTGGGGCCGACTCGACTCTCCAACAGCACCCCTGAACTCTGTAACCAACACTACAACGCCATTTTCATTTTCATGTCTTTTTATGTTTTCCTCTCCCTGATGTAATATACGATAGAAATCTTCCTGAGTCACACATACAAATTGACAATCATCACATCTTGTAGTCATAACACCTCTGTGATATAATTTCTCCAAAGTAGCCTCGGCCATGCCGAAGCTGTCACCGACATTAAGATATTCAAGTTCTCCATTAGGATGTTCAATACCCACATGTCCATTGATAAGGACAGACCATGAGTCATGTTCTTCACCATCATTCATCACTACAGTTCCAGCTTTCTCCACTACAGCAAACACCATCTTCATACAAAGTGCCCTTCGGACTGTAAGTGTCATGTTAGTAAAAGCCTTTAAATGCTGTGTAAAATCTAAGAGTATTTCAATGTCTTCATCCGTTCTTTCAGTGGGATCTTTTTCAAGGCATTCCCGGACTGCATCACGGACAGTCATACTATCCATGCTCTCCTCCAAGTCTTCTTCTTCATCTGAGTCTACGATGGACTCGAGGAGCCCCGAGAGGTCAACCTCCATGTCCATATCTAGAGAGCTGTGTACGGAGGTCATGGTGTCGCTGCCGCTGTATGCAGAGCTAGTGTCGCTAGCGTTTGAGCACTTCAGTGTGTGGGGGTACAGCTCTGGACTGTGACGGCCTCCACGCCCACCTCTCAACATTGTGAAGTTTCTAGCCAGTTTGACTGATCACCACCTGTTTAATAGACAAATAATCCAATTAATTTAAAATATAACAAATTCACTATTCATAGATTTATTAGAAAAGGAATCATAATAATTTTAACAACTAATTTTATAAATATGAACCCAGTTACTGCAGTCTTTCTTCCTGTTTTACTCACTTAATAACATTATTACATGAAAGATAAAAATGTATGTAGGTACGTAGGAGGGAAACTTGGTCGTACGATCAGTGGGAAACGTAGGTATCAAAATCAATGAAATAGCAAAGCAGACGACTTTCATTTCGTTTCGATTCTAATACACAACATTGCTCATACAGCTATTCAGGTTTACTATGTGATTGTATCATATGTTTTTAAAAGAATCAAACAATAGCACTACGTGTACAAAACAATATAGTGATCGTTTCAAACCTTCACAATTTCTATTTATTTTGCATTCATGGCGGAACTGTCAGCGCTTCCATGTTGCTTTCTAAATTATTCCATCCAAATACTTCCAAATGTAGCTTGGTTGTTGAGAAATTTTGAATGTCTGAATCCACAACACAGTTTTGGTGATGAATTAGTTGCACTTAAAACTTTGAAAACGTTTCAAAAACTACAAAATAACTTTAGAAAGCCACTTTCTTCAAGTTTCTTCCACCAACCAAACCAAAGCTAAATGTCAACCATAGACAAAATAGAGTAA
This sequence comes from Idaea aversata, assembly GCA_907269075.1. NCBI lineage: Eukaryota > Metazoa > Arthropoda > Insecta > Lepidoptera > Geometridae > Idaea > Idaea aversata. The sequence continues at coordinate 9,069,721 of OU026100.1, forward strand.
AGAGAGAGATCGTTAGTTTCAAAACACCGCGAGTGAGAAGGAGAAAGCATGCTAGTTTTTCGTTCACTCTTCAGTTCTATTATCTATTCTTTATAACAATTTATTAATTTATTTATTTTAGTACATACAGTCAATCATTTATTTTATTAATTTTAACAAAGGATTTAAAAAATGGATTACCTATCCATTTCTTTTTATTTATCAATAGACGAATGATGCATTAAAAATTAAAACAATAACCATCAAACGTAAAATCATTGCTATTTAGTAAGATCCAGAAAAACCATTTTGATAAAAATATATCTAATCTTCATTTTAGAATTTTGGACCGAAGCCAAAAGAAAAATTAAAAATATTTTACTCTGTAATAAAATAAACTCTGTGGACGGATATGAAAAATTATTTTTCGATCTTATTAAATAAATTTCACTAAAATATCTATAATTAAGTTATTAACAAAACAATATCTGCAATAAATATTTAAATATAATTTAATCTTATTAATGGTTGTAAAAAATATAGTTTAAAGGTATTATAAATGTAAAGGGTTATCAAACTGACAAACTGAACATTTTCTATCTCCATCTATTTTCAGAAATAGGTACTTTTCTATGTGTAGCGTTTTCGCAGCAATCCGTGATGTTATATCTTTTTAGTATCAAATTAATAAATTGATCGCTTTTATAGATTTGCAAAAACGTTAAACAATCTCGTGAAAGTGTAAAATAACAAAAGATTCAAGTGTTGAGCGTTAAAGAATGCGTCCTGTTTCTCAGTTGAAACGGATGGTGAGCGATGGCGAGAATAAGATGATAGATTTTTGGTGTTAAAATTTTACTTCGTGTCATCACCGCCTAAGCTTCTGATTACGTCTAAACAGGACGATATCTGTTTCGTTTCCTTGTTTTTACGTGTTGTTTCGAATAATTGTGTAAAAAATCTCGTGTGATTATTGTTAGAAATTATTGTCATTGACTGACCGGCTGATATTACACGAGGCTTGTATGTATATGTGACTTCTACCTTCAGATATTCGTGACACGCCTCAGAAAATAAAACTGAATTTGTGAATCGGATTGTTCCTCGCTGTATTTGTATCATTTTAGCGATAAAGACGTTTAAAAATTACGTAACTGTTGTGGAATCTTGAAGTGTGTATAAAGAATGGCCTGAGTGTGACCACTCCATTACCGTCATGTGTGGCGAAGGAATGTTTGTTTAGGCTCTAATATTGTGCTACGACCTTACGGGAAGTGCGCGTTCGTCTTGTGGACTGAGCCAGATCATGACACTATCCGAAACAAAACAATTCACGCATTGATCAGAATCTACATATTGCCGTTTGGGACACTTTTACACTGCCAAAATGTCTTCGGGAACGTTTGTGGATAGGATTGATCCATTCGCCAAGCGATCTTTGAAGAAAAAGACTAAGAAGTCTCAGGGGTCCTCCCGGTACCGCAATACCCAAGATGTGGAGCTCCAAGCTTTGCCTCTACTCAAAGGTAAGCAATCTCGTAGAAACGCGCGCGCGTACCTATACATTGTATCACTATCTTTATCTACTTATCAAACTAGGTAAGTACCTACCTACCTATCACTATTTGCTAAAACTATCTAGTTGTAGGTAGGTAGGTATTTGTTGTTGGCTCTCTGGCAGGTTGATCATTTTATATCAATAATATTGTACTTTGTTATGAAATTTACTATAACCTTTATTATAAAAAACTAACTGTCCACAGGTTTGTATACGTAATACTGTTGTTAATTATGTACAATTTTTACCTGATAACCTTTTGATTTCAATTGATCGTTGTGAATTATAACAAGGATTATTTTATGTAGGTAGATTTTGTGAAACATGCAAGCTTAAAATATATCTGCCTACTAGATATCCTAACTAGTATTATAAATTTGAAAGTATGTTTATTTTTTGTTTGTTTGTTCGCTCTTCACGGTCAAATAACTGGATCGATTTGGATGAAAATCGGGATAGTGGTAGTTAAGGGGATAGAGAAGGATATAGGATACTTTTGATCCCGAAATTCCCATAAGATTGGGAATTAAGCAAGTGAAACCGCAGGGTTGAGCTACTGTATACATATTGTCTAATTCACTATTATTTCTGTTGAGAATTTCAATGTTGACTCATAAATTAATAGAGATTTTAAAATGTGATAAAATGAGGTATTTATTTGAATATGAAAATGTTTAGATACAATTTATTTCACGGATATGGTGAATTGAACACCTACCTGTCTAATTTTAGTACATCAATCTTCGAAAATTGTACCTAGTAACCTAGTATATATACTCCTAGCTACACTTCAAATTACACAAATAGACTGCATTATCACTTACCATAGTGTGAGATAGTGGTCAAACACTGACCTATTAATTATAACAAAAAATAGTTACATATTTGTACATTTCCTTTAGTTAGATATAGAATTAAAAAGCAACTAATCACCCTCTCACCCTAAATGCAAATACCATTCTCTGTTCCATTTCGGGTTAAAAGGTCAATAAATAACATTTAAATTCATATTAATAATTCCCTATTAAAATTAAAATTAATTTCCTGGTACTGGGAATTTAGTTTTATATTTTCTATTTTTGTAGAAGTATCCAAAAAAACTCTTAATAATGCTGACCAAGGAGCTAATTAAAATACCTTTGTGAAAATTATCCATCTCTAGACCCAGCAGTATTGTCTGTCATTAAGAATTTTATTCTAAAGTAGAATTGTATTAGTCAAGCATTAAAATATGTAGCTGTATGATATGAAAATATGGGTTAATCTTATGCAAGGGTTATCAGTGTAGGCCAGCGATCTGATGGGTATATGATTGAAGTCTTATCTAGTCATAATAATGTTTTACATAAATCATACAAAAAAAAACCTGAATTCATCTGGGTATATATGAAATTCAGTACATTGGTACAGTATTAGTTTTTATTTCTATCAATAAGTTTTATTTTATTGCTGTTATTAGAGAATAATTATAAAGTTGATAGTAGGAATCAAATTATAATATTTATACAAAGTTCCTTTTAGGTTGACAAATAAATAATAAATAAATAAATATTTCAGGACATATTACACATCGCCATCCAGCCCCAAGCTAAGCAACTTAATGCTTGTGTTATGGGTGCCAGATAACGGATAAACTATTTATATACTTTTTTTTTGTAAATATATACATATTATACATAAAGGAAACACCCAGAACCAGAAACAAGAATTTATGGTCAGCATAAATACTTGTTCCCGGCGGGAATCGAACCCGCAACCTTCTGCGTCGCGGTCGGGTGTTCGCCCGACGCGCCACAGAGGTCGTCAACGACAAGCTACGTATTCTTGCTGGAAATGTAATAATCATCTATTTTGCGATTTTGTATGTAATAACCAGGTTTTAAGGCTAGTTAGGAGCTTGGTAAACGTCTGATCTGCACACCCCACTCTCAATATTTTGAGGATGTATTCACCTACCCTGTTGATGCTTCTCTGTCAGCACCTACTTAAAGGTGTTTCAGGCTTCAGCCTCCAGCTGCTGCATGTAGACAGTTAGTACTATGTATTGTCTTGTCCTGATGGTGTAGAAGGAGACTTTTTGTACTGCAAACCAAGTGGTTATGTGTTCTGCACTTTAAAGTTAAAGTGCAGAACACATTAATCCGTGTTTTGGGAGTACATTTTTGTTATGTTTGTGTGTAGCAGTGCCGCCGCCCTTTATTTGGCATCGTGTATAAAATTCTAAACATAGAAAGTAGCATAAATGATATCCATTTCTAGAACCAGACCGTACAGAAATTTTCATCAAGATCGGTGCAATTGTCGTGATTGAGTAGTAACAGATATATGAAATGAATGTGTTATTGCGAATTTTCAATTTCCAGATGTTCCGAGTAGTGAACAGGAGGACCTTTTCATCCGCAAGCTGCGCCAATGCTGTGTAGCTTTCGACTTCATGGATCCTGTTGCTGACTTGAAAGGCAAAGAGATAAAACGTGCCACACTTAACGAGCTTGTTGAATACATCACTGGAGGGCGCGGGGTGCTTACAGAGCCTGTCTATCCAGAGATCATCAAAATGGTTAGTAATCTATACATAAAAAATTCAAAGTCCTGACAGACGTAACTGACTTATACATCAACGTACAGCTCAAGCTAATAGACGGATCAGGCTATTTAGCATACAGATAATTCCACACCTACGTGGACAAAGTCGCGGGTCATAGCTAGTTTATTTTAAAAACAAAACTTCTTGTTGCCAAATAGATAGTTGGACGCCAAGTCTTTAGTTTACTTTTGTTGTCTTTTCAATTTATGATTGAGTTTTCTATATCATTGTTACAAGTCAATTATGAATAATTTGCGATTGTCTAATCAATTACGTTAGCCACTTCCAGCTACTTGCAATTTATAAGTATCTGTGAAAAGTGTGACAATGAAACGGTAACTACTTATACCTATCAACATTAAATCCTTATTATTATTGCATTGTTTAATCTCTATTTGTACTACATTAGAGTAATATGTTGTTTATAGATATCAGCCAATTTGTTCCGTACTCTGCCTCCGAGTGAAAATCCCGACTTCGACCCTGAGGAAGACGATCCGACCTTGGAAGCCTCTTGGCCCCATCTCCAACTAGTCTACGAGTTCTTTTTGCGCTTCCTCGAGTCAACTGATTTCCAGCCTACTATCGGCAAGAAAGTTATTGATCAAAAGTTCGTGTTGCAGGTAAGAAATAACATCTATGTACGTACGTACGTAAAAATTGATGTCGATTTATAACCCCATTCGGAACACAACAGTGATCCATATTTTATACAGGTTTTCTTGGTATTTGATTTGAGTTTTATCTTCTTATCAATCTAATAAGAAACTGCTTATATTTTTCAATCTGATTAAAGTAAAAAACCGGCCAAGTGCGAGTCTTACTCGCGCACGATGGGTTCCGTACCATGTTGTATGGGAGCCCCACTGAAATGTTTTCTATTCTGTTTTAAGTATTTGTTGTTGTAGCGGCAACGGAAATACATAATCTGCGAAAATTTCAACTCTCTAGCTATCACGGTTCATGAGATATAATACAGCCTGGTGACAGACAGACAGACAGCAGAGGTTTAGTAATAGGGACCCGTTTTTACCCTTTGGAACCCTAATTAGTAATTCATATTTTGTCAGTTCTTTACATTTATCATAGGATTGTCCAGACCGTTGTAGATAATTTGACTTATCTAAAACTAATTCTTCATTTAAAAGAAAGGTTAAAGTCTCATACATACTCTGTAATTTGACATTGGCCATAAGTCGCCACCCAGTCATACAACAATAATTGGTGTCAGATTGATTTCTTAATTGTTTTTCGTATGACCAAAGACTGCCTGAACTGATGGGTATAGCTCTTAAGCAGTGACAAGTGCAACCATTGATTAATATTTGTCCACACTAACATTATAAAGAGAAAAGATTTTTTTTGTTTGTAACAAATAGGCTCCGAAACTACTGGACCGATTTAGATGAAACTTGGTATGATGATACATTGATTCATAGGAAGTAACATAGGCTTTTTATCCCGATATTTCCACGGGATCGGCAGTTATGCGGGTGAAACCGCGGAGCGCTGCTAGTTTGTTCAAAATAATAGTGATTATGTAGGTTTTAGAAGTTTATTGTGACCTAGTTCTCATACTTGAAGTAACTTGAAATTAAAACATGAAACTAAGTTGTTTGTAATAATTAGGTCAATATTAGCTGGTAAGGTCAATGACACACCTCTCTTGTTATAATTACCTAGTATTAGTTTGGCTGTCTGGCTTTCTAACCGACGTCAAAAAAAGGAGAATGTTAACATGACAGATAATGTTGTTGCCGTGGATAAGTTTTGGGCGATGTTATTGTGCCTAAAATATTCAACGCCCCGTTTGATTTGACGAAAAATAATGCATCTCTTATTTATCTATGTTAAAATGTTTATCTATGCATTTCTAAGAAACTACAAATCAGATGCAATATTTTTTTATGTTATTGCCACAAAGATCTTTCAATTTAGGGCACGTTGAAAATTTCATCAAAATCGCTTGAATAGTTTATAAATTATGGACTGAGTACGATATGCTCCAGAAATAACTCGATTAGCGTCTGTCGATTTATACCTCAAATCGTAGTCGGTTTTTTATTTTAATTTACTAGCTGCGCCTCGCGGTTTTACGCGTATTCCGTCCTGATACGCTTGTAATATCGGGATTAAAAAGTAGCATATATATAGAAATGCGTTATTTCCAGATACGTTTTTCGTGAAGACATTTTAATTACAAACATACTAAAATGGTTACACATACAAAACTCATTTCTAATATTAGTTTGGCCAGATAATAACCTAGTCCAAGTAGTTCATACTTGGAAAGATGTTAGGCAGGCCTTTACCCAGCAGTGTATAGGCTAACAAATCAACAGAAATACATCATCTGTGTAAATGTCAACTTTCTAGCTATCGCGGTTCATGAGATACAGCCTGGTGACAGACAGACGGACGGACAGCGAAGTCTTAGCAATAGTGTCCCGTTTTTACCCATTTTGGTACGGAACCCTGAAAAACTAGTAGTATGATTTTCATGCACTTAATAATTTATAGATCTTTCTTATTGTATGTTAGTGGTGATAAATATATTCAGTTGCCTCACATGAATCAAGTGTCGCCTTGCAATGAATGCAAGTGCCAATAACGGATATGCCCTTTCTAGACAAACCAGATAGATTTACGAGTATGTAATGTATGTACGGAACCTATTTTAGAGTTCATCATCAATCTTTTTACCGGTCTCAGTGGCTTTTACCCTAATACAACGAAGCCAAAAAGGAGAGTTATGTTTTTAACCTGTATTAGTATTCATCTGTTCCTGCATGTCTTCTAACCTACTTATCGTAATTTGACAAATGAGGTCATAGGACAAATAAATGAATTAAAAAAACTATTGATGAATGATTGTCTTTAATAACCAGTAACGTCCAGCTTTTTATTGTGATATGAGAATAACGGGATAAAAAAGGCATATGATGACGAAACTTGGTACGCGCATAGCAAATTCCGTCGCAATCGGGCAGTAGTTTTTGCGTGAAGAAGTAACAAAATATACTTATGTATATTATGATGTAAAAAATTCATCAAGAGACATTTTTGTGTGATTCTCTAAAGAGGATAAAACTTATGATAATACTAAAGATTCAATGAACGCCGATACCAAGTATTATCGAAATCCGAAATCTGCAAGTCCAAACTTTTTCTATACTTACTATAATTGTGATATAATTACATCAATTAAAGTCATTTTAGGTATTATTATTTTATTCTTCATTTAAATTAAGATGTGTAAATAAGTAATTGATAGACTAGTATCTACATAAATTGTTTAGTAAGATAAAAATCATATTGTGTTTTACAACTTTTGTGGTAGCCTTACTTACGTATTTTACATAATAAAAGAACTGAGCGGATAGGCCAGTGAAATTGGATTAAGGTACTACAAGAAATTACTCGACTTGAAGTTTTGTTTAGATAGATGGATTTTGATTTTAAACCAATGGTGGTAGCGCTGTGGAACTATAGTACATTTTTTTTATCTAAAATATTAAACCTTCACTTAAATGCACCTTTTCTATACTTCAAAATTGTTTTGGATACCAACCATCATCGCAATGGCAGTGCCTTCCTTAATTGATGCGATGACTCGATAAGCCATATTGATTTAACGATGACGCCCGTTAGTGGTTGAAAAACTTTCATTTGTTAATTCAAACTAATGTGGATTTAAAAAAATATGATCTATGTGGCTCGATAAATTTATCCTATCGGGACATTTGTAACTAGTTTAAGAGCAGTGTTGGCTTAGTGGTAGATACCTCGACTTTCATTCTGAAGGTCGTGGGTTCGAATCTAGGCCGGCCGTGCACCAATGTATTTTTCTTAAGAAAAAATTATGTGCGCTAATTGACATTGCTCTTACGGTGACGGAAAACATCGTGATGAAACCCGCGGCTTAGTTGGCTCCAGAAGTATTGACAAGTTCTCTCCTCTGGACAAGGTCGACTAAGCTGAGAGGGTAGCAGGTGCTGGGCAAGCCTACTCCATCTTCACGCAAAAAGGACCCAATTAAAAAGGGTCTAATCGCGGAAAACAGCCTGTATACAAGTAACTAGTTTATTATTGCTGCTCAGAATGCCGTCGAAAAAAAAACTAAAATATCTGACCAGTGATTTTTTTTGAAGCGAAAAAAATTAACAAAAACTTGTCCAAGTGCCACTCGAACTCGCGCACAAAGGTTCCGTAGCATTTTATATGGGAGCCCAACGTTTTTTTGCTGAATTTACTATTTGTTGTTAAAGCGGCAACAGAAATACATAATCTGTAAAAGTTTCAACTGTCTAGCTATCACGGTTCATGAGATACAGCCTGGTGACAGACGGACGGACGGACAGTCAGAACAGACAGGACAGTCTTAGGAATAGGGTCCCGTTTTACCCTTTGCTTACGGAACCCTAGAAATAAATCTCTTGAATCTCAGGCGATTCACCCACTGTGCCAATCAGGTCATCTTTATGGGTAAACTAGTAGGATTTGTAAATAATTCAATTTTATATAAATTCAATGGTGTTTTTGTTGAAAAGCTTTTAGATTTGTTTGACTCTGAAGACCCGCGCGAACGTGACTTCTTGAAAACGGTGCTCCACCGCATCTACGGCAAGTTCTTGGGGCTGCGGGCTTTTATACGGAAACAAATCAACAACATATTCTTGCGATTTGTTTACGAAACTGAACATTTCAACGGTGTTGGTGAACTTCTAGAAATACTTGGAAGGTTCGTATTCACTTCACATTTCCAAAACACTTCAAGAATTTCTCAAGCGAATAGCTTATTATCTTACTTTTAACTACATAGATAATTTTTTCATCATAATCACAATTTTAAAATCAAGTACATCAAATCAAATTACACGAAATAAAAAACTAAAAATATGTAATTACAAATAAATTACGCCAAAAAATACCCCCACCCAGAAATTAAATATAAACAACATGCCAAACAACATGAATTACAACTTTTAACTTACTATCTCTTTCAGTATAATAAACGGTTTTGCGCTACCTCTAAAGAGTGAGCACAAGCAGTTCCTGGTGAAGGTGCTGCTGCCGCTGCACAAGGTGAAGTGCTTGTCATTGTACCACGCGCAGCTGGCCTACTGCGTCGTACAGTTCCTGGAGAAGGACGCCACGCTCACCGAGCCCGTCGTGCGCGGGCTACTCAAGTTCTGGCCCAAGACCTGCTCCCAGAAAGAGGTTAGACACGCTAAACACATTCATTACTTATACCTATATGAACATCTGCAGGAGATACACTTTACCTACGTGCTACATCTTAGACCGCATTGTCACTTACCATCGAGTGACATAGTGGTCAAACCCTGACCTATCTTTACATAGTATAAAAAAGTCGCTTTTTCTGTCTGTCCTTATGTATGCTTAGATCTTTAAAACTACGCAATGGATTTTGATGCAGTTTATTTTAATAGATAAGAGTAATTCAAGAGGAAGGTTTATATGTAAAATGCATGTATAATACAGCCGTGCGAAGTCGGGGCGGGTCGCTAGTTTCTTATATAAAAAAACTTACAGGTCCGGTGTCTTACGTGTTACACCCTAAAAATATATTCTCATGATTTTTTTTATATGACTAAAAAATCCACAAACTATCGATGAATGTTGTCTGTTCGTTGTTTTTGTATCTCTAAATAGCCATTTCTTGTAGTTTTCATTCTTATTGTCTTAAATAAACGTGATTGCTGAAGTCGTATTTAGCGCTCATAAAAGAGGAACTAGTCAATCAGTCTGGAACCAACGAAGCCTCGGGTTTTATAACGATTTTGTCCTTCACCAATATCAATAATTAGTGTACATACATTTTTCGTAAGAAAAATCCATTGGTGTATGGCCGGCCGGGATTTAAATCTAAAACAAGGCCAACACCCTCCTCAAAAAACAAATCCTTAATTCTAATACAAAGTTATGTACCTAACTTTTCTGTAGTTCAGTCACATTGTGGGTGGAGTCTTAACTTTCTTTTTGAAGTTTATTATGGTAAATAGTTAATGCTATAAGTACGCATAGGTTCACTCTATTGAATCGGTCTGTAATTACATAAAGTATTGAATGTAGTACACTAGTAGGGACATATATTTTAAGATACATTGTATTCATCTTGGGACAATGTTGCTTGATATTTTATCTATCTATCTAAATAGCCTTAACGTCAAACAGGGCAACTCTTTTGTAGTATTTACGAGTTTACTACATTCACGATAAAATAATAAGTACTTATTACATTCTTTGTAATTTTATACGTTATTGTATTTACATTGTCATCTTTAACAATTTTAGGTGATGTTCTTGGGTGAGATTGAAGAGATTTTAGACGTGATCGAACCAGCTCAGTTCGCGAAAATACAAGAACCGCTCTTCAGGCAAATAGCAAAATGTGTCTCCAGCCCACATTTTCAAGTAAGTTTTAGTACATATATTTGCTACTAGAGAAACACTATGCATCGAGTGACAATATAGCACCTTTATATCTTAATATATATAAATCTCGTGTCACAATGTTTGTCCTCAATGGACTCCTAAACCACTTAACCGATTATAATAAAATTCGCACACCATGTGCAGTTCGATCCAACTTGAGAGATAGGATAGCTTACATCCCGATATTCCCACGGGATCGGGAGTTACGCGGGTGAAACCGCGGAGGGCAGCTAGTATACATATAAAATTCTTTGTCCTGACTGACTGACGGATCACCAGCCTAAACCGCTGATCGTAGCGACCTGAAACTTGGAGGGTGTGTTCTTTGTATGTTATACCTAAAATGCCATGAAGATTGTAAATGTAATATTGCAGGTTGCAGAAAGAGCATTATATTTTTGGAACAACGAATACATAATGTCGCTGATGGAGGAGAACAATCACGTGATAATGCCGATAATGTTCCCGGCGTTGTATCGGATCAGCAAGGAGCACTGGAATCAGACTATCGTCGCGCTCGTCTACAACGTGCTCAAGACCTTCATGGAGATGAACTCGAAGCTCTTCGACGAGCTCACGGCCAGCTACAAGGCGGAGCGGCAGAAGTGAGTGCTACCTACTATATATATGTTGTAGTAGTAGTATTGTAGAACGTTGGGTTGTGTAGTGAGTGATGTCTTGTTGTCTGTTTGTTTGCAGAGAGAAGAAGCGCGAGAAGGAACGCGACGAGCTGTGGAAGCGGCTGGGCGAGCTGGAGATCAACGTGGCGAGAGCGGCCGCGCCCGCGCCGCCAGCGCCTCTCGCCAACTGATGCCATACCGCATACCACCGCACTTCCATCCACCTCCTAGAATAATAACAACGTTTCTTTTTCAGTTATATATTCATATTTTCTATTCGATTACACTTTTGTTAATGAAATTATTAATTTTTGATACCTCCGGTGAGTATAACATTACGAGAGAAGTGTCGTCTGTAGGTGTGTGTTCGCTCGACGTCGCCGGCCGATGCCTCCCGCGTCCCGCGTCCCGCGAGCGCAGTGCACACGCGAACGCAATACGGAACGGGATCTTTACATTACATTACATATTACACTTACATTATTATATTATATACATACATACATGCGGTACCCCCTTGGGCTACACATACATACATACATAAGTATGTAAGTATTGGTACACACTAGTTTACTTTAGGATTTCTTAATATCGTTAAATTGTTTAAATAAGTTAAAGTTGTATGTATTATTATTGTATGACCGATTGTACTGCATTTCGGATCACCGATAATTGTATCGATCGGGCACCCAGCTTTTCGGCTGAATATGATTGTACAAAAATGATTAAGAAAAGTAAATGATGTAATATGTTAGAGGCGGGCGAGGAGTGCGAAGACGCGCGAGTCGCCCGGGGCGGCGGCGTGTCGGTAGCGCCTGGAGCGCATCGCCCAGCGTCGCCCCGGGCGACCGGCCGCGTCTCTCGCGCCCGTCTCCGCACGTAGATCCATGTATGGATTTTCATTTTAAATTAGATGCTCGATTAAAGTATGTAATTTCGTCGTACTATCATTTTGTATAGTTACATAGTGTAAATAGGCATTTATTTATTATAAATTTATAGCAGTGTGATTTTTATACCTTCATAGCTGCGGGAGTGGTGGGAAGGGAAGCTGTAATTGGACAGAATCGGTCAGAGCGAACTGGAGACGTTCACGTATCGTTGCGTGTGCGTTGCGTAAATAATGCTAAAGTAAAGTAACGCATGTCGTTAACGCGATAATAGTGTAGAAGGACGCTATAGCATGAAATAATTTGTAAGGGAATAGTCATTAATTTGTATGATATTACTTGTAGCCATTAATTTTTCTATCATCAGTATTGTAGAGAAGCGCGGGCGACGATGTGCGCACCGTGTCGCTGTCGAGTCGACGACGGAGGGTAGGGTAGCGCCCGCCCGCGCCTCTGTATGTGCCGATACGCGCCGCGACTTAGCGCTACTGCGTGTACACTATGGAGATGTTTGTTATTGTAAAATGTATTAACATTGCAAAAATTATATATGATCTTATATACAAATTACTATTATAGAACACGGTATGAAAATAAAAAAGTTGACTCACATGAATTGAATTTTTAAGTAACGTAGTTAAGTGTAGGCGCCCCGTCGCATGTAGCTCGTGCCGCCGGCTTCGCTCGTCCGTGTCCGGGGACTATCCCTGTCTAATGGCTACCGGCTAGGCTAGGCTAGCTGACTGTTATAGCTGTATGAACTCGGAGAATGATTACTATTTCCTCATACGTGAATCGTTTATCGTAATTAATTAATCTAACCATAACTACTGATAAATAGATCTATCTGCGATACGATCGCATTATTTGTAAATATTTTTTATTGATGTTTGTTATACGACTAAGTATTTTATCTGTGTACCGATGCATATTATCTTCGAGTTCATGTTTCACCTACAAAGTAATAGGATTTATCACTTATTGAGGAAACCTGTTCTAATTAATCTCCTGTTCGGCTAACGTCCCCCTAGCGATTATTGAATCAACTGCGCAAACTGCATTGGAAATACACATGAAATTGATATATTACTCAGTTTTTCATTTCAAAGTCAGGGCAACATAATAATGTAGGTTACGGCGAGTCACCGTAAACAATCGCCATGATCTTCACCTAGACATTGATAACTTCGATAGCAATGTATACCTATATTTACATCGACCTCGAAGTCTCACCGCAGTCGCGGCCCTACGTAATTACTGTTAGTACATTGAACTACAACACCGAACGAATCGATACTAGTTACCTACCTTTGGCGCATCGCCATAGCTACCGGCACACAACAATACTCTGTAACCGCATTCTTGTGCTTTGGCTGCTTGTGAAGACATTCTCGACACCAGTTGTTGCAGCAAACTGGGTTAGTACCTATTAAGTTCAATGTCGAGTTGTTAAATATCTCAAATAATTAGGTTAATGGTCAGCTCATTTATTAGTTCAAGGTAAAATGAGAGACGGCAGTCCTCCGCCGTATGGTGGTCCTCCACCAGTACCCAAGATGCCTGCAGGCCTCGTGGACTTAGTGGAAGGTTTAACCAGAGAAGTTCTAAAAAACAACCCTAAAAATGTTTACGAATTTTGCGCTAAACATCTGGAAAAATTATTAGAAAGTAGAGATGGAAAATGTGAGTGAAATATCTTAATTTATCATGATTTAGCTATTTTTATCATTTGATAATGTTAAAATTGTAGTTTCAGGTATATAATTACTTATACCTCACGTACTCATTGCTATTTTAGTAACATTTTATAAAACCTTCTTTTAAAAGGTATGATATTCGCGAATTAAATAAAATTTCTGTTTTTTAGCGTTTAAGAAACCCATGTTAACTTTAGAACAAAAAATACTTGAAGCACAAGAAAAAGTTAGACAAAATGCTAAAGAACGGCGAGAAAGATACGACCGTGAGATGAGTGCAACAAGTAATAATATAGAACAACCTACAACGGACTTACAAAATAACACGGAGAATAAAACTTCGAAAACTGAAAGCGATGTCTCACTCATTAACGCAATGCCACCTGTCCACCGCGAAGAAGGCTTGAAACCAGATTCTGAAGTGGAAATAGCACATAAAGCATTTTACATCGCTGATGAGGAAAACACTTCTAAAATCGAAAATGTTGAAATGAAAGAAGAGTATATAAAAATGTTACCAGAAGCTCTGGTATTGACTGTTAGCGATAGCAACACTGACCTGATGCATGAAAAGGATATTCTCAAAGAACCTCCAGTAATTGTAGAAACAACACTTCCAACAAAAGCGGAAGACGACAAAGCGGTAGAGAATATTAATGCTAACGATATTAGTGTTAATATTTTACCAGTAACTGATAACGTAGCGATAAGTCCAATTAAGCTACAGTCTCAAGATATCGCGTCTAATGTGAATGAAGATTCTGCGACTACGCACCGTGATGATAATTTAACAGATGGAAATAAATCTGTAGTCATTACTCAGAGCCTTAAAGAAGAAAATATGACAAATGACAACAGTGGTATAAAAGATGACTCATTGTCTTCTGCAGATGCAGTTTCTGAAATAAACGATAGTAATGGCACATTGCTTTTAAATACCAACATTACTATAAAAAAAACTGATGAGTCGCAACGCGAATCTGATTTACTTACTGGAAGTGAGCCCACAACAGTCAAGGATGTTACTAAATCCATCAATGACGAGGTACCATTAACAGAAAATAAACCAGATGACATTCAACAAGTTGAAAATATTAAAAACGAAGAAAATAATGAACGTGTAATTAAAATCAATTTACATGATTCCAAAGAAGTTGACTCACTTTCAGAAAATCGCGTCGATCTTTTGAATGTAAATGTAATTGAACAAGATATAGGGACCGATAATTTAGCAGTGCCCAATGAGAAATTGTCTGTTATAGAGGACACTTCTAACATAAATAGAAAAATAAATAGTGAAGTCGTAAATAATATTGATCTAAATTCTATAAAAGATAGTTCAAGTAGCGAAATAAATGTAACTCTAAGTGGTAACGATACAGTTGTTGTACTGGCACCCGTTGACACCCATAAAATTTTTACCACTTTCGATAAAGAAATAGACGGAGCAAAGGTCGAGGAACCTGTCGACATCCATAAAAATATTACCACACATGATAAAGAAATAGACGATGGTTTTGATAAAACTGCAAAGGTTGAGGAAGTAGTACCAAAATTGATAGAAAAAAATGAAAACGAAACACCTTCAGCCGAACTAGAAATTTCTATGACACGAAACGCTAATGCAAACGTTACAGATCATACAAAGGAGAACGTTAAGGAAGTGGCCAGCTCAGAAGGTAAAGAGACACCTATACAAGAAAAAGAACACACAGATAATGATAATCCATCCGTTCAAGTAACAGAAAATTCAGTAATGGTCAGTGACGATACTAGTAGCCTAACTAGATCGGATTTATCTAAAATCGAAGAAGACACAACAGGTGAAAACCAAAACGACCAAAATAACATGGATTTAGAAACAGCTGCAGTCACGATACAGAAGGTGTTTCGTACATTCCTTTTTAAAAGTAGAAATTCCACATTTGATGATGGTATAAATGATGAAGGTACATCTTTAGATGATGACAGTGATAATATTAATAAAAAGGTAAGGCGATTTAGCAAAATACGTTATAAAACTTCTATGCCCCGCGATTTTACCAACCTAAGTTCCAATCCTATGGTAATATCAAGATAACAAGTAGCTTATGTGTTATTTCAAGTTTCATTGAATTTCAATTCAATTTCAATCTATTACGCCTATTTATAAACGAATATCTAATGTGAATAATTTGATAGTATATTTCTAGTTTTAAATGTTTAATATTGTAGGAAGAGTATTATGCGGCTGCTAATTTGAACAAAGAAAGAAGGCCTCTGGGTATCAGCCGAATGGATACAGTATTACAGACTGTGAACGAGGAAAAGTCGCTATCATTGTCTACAGACGACTCGTCTACACTATCGAGTGCAGCGACGACGATTCAAGCACATGTCCGAGGATTTTTAGTGAGAAACAGATTAAACTCCAATAAAACGGTATCTACGAATTCGGTAAATTCTAACGAATTTCTAGAACCTGATACAGAACAGCAAAAGAATAAAACTGTATTGAATATTCATATTGTTCCAGAAGAGGGCAATTATCTAAGCAGAGATGAAAGTATTATAACATCTATGGAACTATCACTAGATGGCAGTCCACCTTCTTCTGTTAATTTACACCCACTAAGTTTTGATGTGAGCGAGCGTCGAAAACTATTGAAAAGGGAAGACGCTATTCAGTCTATATCTCCGCCCAGCAATAATAGTGGAAAATTGAGCGAAGAATCTGTTAAAGAATTATTTATAAACGACCAAGCACTCGAAGGCAATGTAGAACTTGAAACAGATAAAAGATCAGAGGAAGCAATCGAACCCAATAACGATTCTGGAGTCGATAGCGAAGCTGTATCCATTTCTAGCACCGCCACAGCAACTACTATAATTAACGTCACTGATCTTACCAGTCACAACTCACCTGAACACAAACGATCTAAATCCTTACAAAATATGGATCATGATGAATCCGATGTTGTTACACCGTACGTTCGTAGTCCTCGTAGTGATACTGGCGATTATGATCATTCGTCAAAATTAGTACATTCAGGTGAATTTCATGACGCTCTACTTCCGACCAGAGTGATCCGCAATGATACAACAGTCGTCCGTGGTGAGTGAAGACATCTATTATAATCAGGTGATAATATTTATGTTCTATCAAGGCCGTTTAGTGCTGCATCTGGCTTTTTATCACACCTGCTTAGTATTTTTTCTGATTACTTACTGCTACTTACGCTGATATTGAGTCTCAAAAGAAGTTGGTGATAGTAGGTACCTAATTGATAAAATCTTCCTGTGTGATGCTGAAATAAAATTAATAATTTACCGCCACCAGAAATGTGTATCGTATGTAAGTTTGTAGGTGTATTGCATAATTGTCTATAATCTCTTATGTAGTGGCGACATCTAGCGGCTAATAATTATCGGTTTTCTATTAACTTGATTCTTGGAGTGAAAAACTCTTTAGTTTTGATTTGATTTTGATCAAAATATATTTAATCATATTTTAAAAGCTTATTCATTGCATGCAGTGTAGTTACTTTGCTTATGTTTGGATATAATTATAAGAGTAAAAAAGTCTGACTAATGACAAAAATCAAGCTGTAAATTATGCTGAACTATATACAGATCAAGTAGAGATACTAATAAGGTAGCTCTACTGCGAAAGGGAAAGCCGCGTTACAGAGACAGACATAGGTTACGGATGGAAGCGATCTTATTTTGGAACACCCATAATTTTATCTGTATATCCAGACTTATGAATGTGGCACTTTATCTTCTTAGGCTTTATAAATCTCTCTGGGTACTAAAATGTACCATTCATTAAATTAGTTACAAAAAACAGATATCACTGCCTATTATAAAACAAATTCTTAGATTTATGATTTTATTTTCAGAGTTCAAGAATGTTTTGGTGTATTTTATCATCTGGAACCATTGATAAATTGGAAGAGCGTCAACTAAACTTAAATTACGTGCACTTTTAGTGTTAGTACCTACTAGTCATCTATACATATATCATAAAGCTTAAGAGTTTGTTTGTTTGTTTGAACGTGCTAATCTCAGGAACTACTGGATCGAGTTGAAAAATTATTTTTGTGTTGGATAATCCATTTATCGAGGAAAGCTATAGGCTACTTTTTTATATTTGATAGGTCAGCTTTTGACCACTATCACACCTGCCTGATGGTAGGCCTTCCTAGAAGATACTTATTCACTCGCGACTTGAAGACCCCCAAATTGTACGCGTCAGGAAAGATAGACCCAGGCAACCGATTTCATTCCCCAGTAGGTACGAATAAGGAATGACGAAGCAAAGCGCTTAGTGCGAACGTCTGGTATGTCCACCAGTCTGCCTGGTTGTATGATGAAAGAATGGAGATGGCAAGATTAGGTCGTGGAGTTCTGTTGGACACTCCCCGAAATGTATCCGGTAAAAGGCCGACAAGCTCGCCACCTTGCGACGATGTTCCAGGCTCTGAAGCCTTTTGTTGGCAAGCTTATCGTCACCGATGAGTCTCCTAGCTTATTGTGATATTCCCACGGGATCGGGATTTACGCGGGTCCGCGGGGCGCATCTAGTTAACTATAATATGAATGGATAATATGGCGGGGAACTCGCGTTGCACAGACCACATCGAAACATTTTTCAAAATATTTCCCAAAATAGGTACCTAGGTAAGTAGGTAGGTATTTGTAATTAGTAGGTAAGCTTGTACCTACTAAATTGTTGTAACACTACATATCAAATTAATAAATATATTAGAACCTATACCTATGTTTTGTGTATCATTGAAAAAATACCAAAAGGTAGGACATTTGTACATATTTTGCTTTAGGTTTATAATAGAGTTGCCGTTTATTCGCTTGCTGAAAGGGTGTATGGGCATTGGACATAATCATCATCAAAGTCGTAGAACAAAAGAAGTTTGCCTAGACGTCTAGCAAGGCGAAACTCATTGTTTAAGTAGGTACCTAATAGTGACTAACAAAATAAAGCTAACAAGTGACTCACCTCATTTAAACATAAATAAACCTACACCATTGTCCCATGATCATGAGGGTGATCACGAAATACATAGTCCCACCCCACCTACCTATCATGTACCTACCTGTAAAATCAACGAGCAAAATATAATATCCCTAATAAGGAGGAGCCTAGGAAAGTAAGTGCTAAGCTAGGGGGACCATGTCCCCGGCTGTATGTACATGACGTACAAAGCCATATTTAAAAATTTAATCAAATATTAATGATCACATTCTGTCAGTGTCACTGTCATTCGTTTATTTTGTGCGCTGTCAGGTATAAATTGATACGATAGTGCTGTTGGCTTGTGTAATTTCGTCTTTTTATGATATTTTCCAGTTGTTCTTCGACAGGACCGGTGGGCGGCCTGTGATATACTACATAAATATTTTGTGGAAAGCTAAAATGCCACTTCCTCCGGCATTAGCGGCTCGCCTTGCGAAACGCGGTATTTTAAAATCGAACCAAAGCATCGAACCCAGCGATCATGCTCCTACTGTCCAAACAAACGAGGAGATCATAGCTGAAGACTACGATTCGAAGCCAGATGATCACAGCAACGAACAGTTTTGGGAAGGAATCGAAGGAGTCAACGTGGACCCTATAAAAGGCCATAAAGGTTGTCCAAACAAGAGTAACATCTATCATGAATGTTCCAAATTTTGTGTGAAAAAATGGAAACAAGGTAAGAAGATACCTTCCGAAACATATCTCGAAAACAAGAGAAAAGTTTTAGAGGTGTGGCCATTGCCACCAGGATGGGAAGAAGTTTATGATGAAGGTTATGGACAGCATTACTTCTGGAATGTTCACAACAACTTAGTGTCATGGTATCCACCGGCGCATCCCAACGCGACGCCTACCGAAAGCGCGGCACACTTTCGCGAGGAACGTTTGCTGAAGGAAGGGGATGAGAGTGATGAAAGCAGCGAGGCTTCTGACCAAGAAGTTCCTCAACAGACACACAACAAAGAGAGACGTAGAGATCGACGCGAGAGGGAGAAGGAACCAGTACACCACCGAGACAAGAGGAGGCCTCGAGTCAAAGGAAATGACTTGGACCCGATGGACCCTGCTTCATACTCTGAGATACCTAGAGGCAACTGGACAGCCGGGTTGGACTCGCACTCAAAGACTGGAGTGGATACTACAGCATCTGGATCCTTATATCAGATGAGACCGTATCCAGCCCCAGGAGCCATACTCGCAGCTAACGCTAAACAACACACTCCACCACCTTCACCTTAGAATTTCTCGTTTTAAATTAAAAAAATATCCTAAAAAAATGACTATCTTTTTAATTAAACAATTATGCTAGGTCCTCTAACTGAAGCCAATGAGATAACGTAATTTCCATTCATTACCCACCACACTACTAGTCAACACTACCGTTAGTGTCATAGGGAATTTTTTTCCCTTGTACACTACTCGCCAGTAGTGTTTTTTTTTACTAATTCTTCAATTTTTCCCTTATAAAGTATGTGATGGCCATGAAGGAATTGAAAATAAAAAATAAAAGTCTTGTCTGCCTTTTTGGGAGTATTTAACAAAAAATATTGCCTAAAAAAAGCATGAGCATGAAAATAATCTAATGGCTCTGCCACACTATACTCCTCCTTGATGCTCAAAAAATATTTACTTACTTTTCCGTTTTTTAGTATTTGTTGTTATAGCGGCAACAGAAATACATCATCAGTGTAAATTTCAACTTTCTAGCTAATAATGTTCATGAGATACAGCCTGGTGACAGACGGACAGCGAATTCTTAGTAATAGGGTCCCGTTTTTATTACCCTTTAGGTACGAACCATAATAAAACTGGAAAAATCATTCAAATAACTCAAGCATGATGCACATGCGACGCACAATGGCCCAAATAATGAGGCTAAGTGCGGAAACAGCCCTGTAAAACTAAACTAAACTAACTCAAGTACATTAGATATCTGACAGTTTTTTGTAGGATACCCTCTACTGAGTTCTGATTGCCTGGTACTTACAGACCAAATTACTATCAAACAATTTACACGGTACTTAACCGAAAGAGGGCAGTTGAAGAAAGAGAGAGATAGCGTTATAAATGTGATTTTATACCCTCTACTGACTTCTGATTGCCTAGTACTTACAGAGCAAATTACTATCAAACAATTTACACAGTAACGGAAAGAGAGCAGTTGAAGAAAGAGAGAGATAGCGTTATTACTGTGATTTTTTTTATACCCTCTACCAGGGACCGAAAAACCGATATTTTAGGATACTTGAAATTCAGATACCCTTATGCAAAGATATCTTAATTTAAAATAGAATTACGGTACCCAAAAATAATGATATCGCAAAATTTTGGTATCTAAAAATAAATGGTTTATGAACCGTTCATGAACAGTATTTTTGAGATGTTTGTAAAAATGGCAACGTCGCTTTTTTGTTCGACTGAATCTAGCAATTTACATCTAGTGCAGCTCCCAGTCCTAACAAAAATCAGTTTTATGGTCCCATCGTAAAGAAAGCATGAAACTTGGCATGAACGTAGCTGTCATATATGTGCTTCAATTTCGATATGGAAGCACGTCGAGAAATTATTGTTTCCCCACTTTTCCCCCCCTTTTTGTGCCAAATTAGAGTTTTTTGCATTTTGTATGAAAACGGTTCAAACTACAACCAAACTGTCAATGAGCAATATGATCCTCATTAAACTCACTACAACAATCTCCTTGAAAGTATGTAGATCGGACTTATAGTTTAGAAGCTGTAAGTGATTTTAACGCCCCCTCGACCCTGTTTTGTATCAACCCTAATGAGTTTTTTGATTTTATTATAAAAACGATTAAAGCCACATCAAAACTGTCAATGACCAATTTGTTCTTCATTAAATTCTCTATAATAATTGTCTTGGAAGTATGTTGATAGGACTTATAATTTTCGAAATATGCTTACTTTTCTTTCAATTCGGTCAGTAAAAATGGACACAAAAACGCTATACATCGAAAAAAAAATATATATTTTTAATATGTTACTAGCTGTCCCGGCAAACGTTGTTTTGCCATATAAAAAAAACTAAATCAAAATCGGTTCAGCCGTTCGGGAGCTACGATGCCACAGACAGACACACACACACAGACACGTTAAACTTATAACACCCCGTCGTTTTTGCGTCGGGGGTTAAAAATCATACAAATCGGTTCAGCCGTTTAGGTGTAGTTTGGCAACTAACACCGCGGCACGATTGACATCAATATTTATACGTCACTCAATTGTTTTGCCTTCCCGGCACCTCTCCATTAAAACTTGAACTTTATGTTATGGTATTAAAGTTCTTATTGACTTGTATTATTACGAATCGTTTGTATGGTATGGAGTATAGAAAAGTGTTGTTTTTAGACATTTTCAGGCAATTTTTAAAAATTTTCTCTCCGTAAGAACCATCCTCGTACCATATGGAATATTCTAAAAAAAGAATTGGCCAAATTGGTCCAGGCGTTGTTGAGTTATGCGCTTACCAACACATTTTGCGATTCATTTTTATATATAAGACTAGCTGCGCCCCGCGTTTTCACCCGCGTGATAATTTTCTACGCAATTTTCTTAATATTTTCT
Source organism: Idaea aversata (assembly GCA_907269075.1). NCBI lineage: Eukaryota > Metazoa > Arthropoda > Insecta > Lepidoptera > Geometridae > Idaea > Idaea aversata. The sequence continues at coordinate 9,092,112 of OU026100.1, forward strand.
TTCATAAGAACCTTCTCCTGACAATAACAAACACAACAAAAAAAGAATTGGCCAAATTGGTCCAGGCGTTGTTGAGTTATGCGCTTACCAACACATTTTGCGATTCATTTTTATATATAAGATTAGACCCTCCGAGAGTAGTCTATTCCTGAGTTGTCATCCTTGAAAACCCTGGGCTTCTCCTATGGTGCTACGTTATTCTGGCACGTGTTTTAGTTTTTTAGGAAAAACTACCCCTTGAAAGCGTTTTCCAGGTATGTTTGTTTTATATGTTTGTTTATTAACTTCTCAACTGGCCTACAAACCCCCGAGCGGTTTTTCGGCCGAAACGCTACACTGGCCAAAACCGCTCGGGGGTTTCGGGCGTATTTTGATGTTTACGTCTAATGAATGAATGTATGTCAAGGTCAAGTATAGCCAACCTATTCTGGGATGTACATGAGTTGCATATAAAACCATACTACTTAATTTGGTAAGGTTATAATCGTTCAATGTCAATGTCACTTCGATCAATTGCCTATGACGGCCATGTTTGTTTGTTTTTGTTTTGGACAGTGCGCGTTTCGACTTAATTAATATTGTTTTCATTTGTTTTATGTGTTGTGTTTTGTGATAAAACAACGCCTGGGTAACTAGATCACCTCACTTTGTATTATTAACTCATAAATTTCGCAGGAGATATTAGTTTCTTTAGGAATTTTTTTTGCAATTTTTTTGCAAGTGCATTTTGCAAATTTGCACTTCACTCTGCAATTACTCACATTATTTGTTCAAGTACTAATATTTAAACTATGTCATCTAAATAGGAAATTTCATTCTGAATGCAGAAAGGTATCAATGTTATGAATTTTACACGTACATTTTAATACTCGCCAAATAGATGCAATATGGCTGTCACAATTAACACAATAGAACAAAGCACACCGTTTTTCGTTTGTCTCCGCCGAAAATAAGACTAGTTATGACAAATTGTCACTCAACGAATGAACGGTATCGCTTTATCGTTCAATCAAACCAAAATTAATTTATATGCATAAACGGGTCTGCCCCCTTCAAGCGGCCATTTTTTTTCGACTTGGCCAGTCAACGGCTACTTTCTGCTCCGAAAAGAAAATCGCTCGGGGGTTTGTAGGCCAGTTGAGAAGTTAATTGTCAATTTCATAGTCTAGGTCGTTTTTAATACAGAAATTTTAAAAATAACTATTCAGAATAATGTTTTCATCATTAAACAAAATTCAACTTTAAGAAACCGTAAACTATTTCTTTGTTTCTGAGAAAACTAGTCCTATAGGAGAAGTAATAGTCCTATAGGAAAAACTATTAGAAATACATTTGTAGATACTAAAATCACCTTCAATTTGATTCCAAAGTGGTGCTGCTAGGATTGACAGTTTTCTCAGAAACAAAGAAATAGTTTACCGTTTCTTAAAGTTGAATTTTTAATGATGAAAACATTATTCTGAATAGTTATTTTTAAAATTTCTGTATTAAAAACGACCTAGACTATGAAATTGACAATTAATAAACAAACATACACGTGCACGGCAGAGATTACGTTTAACCCTTTCTAATGACATATGTAAAAGAGAGAAAGGATTTTCGCGTAGAATTGGCAACGCGCAAGAAGACACTTTTATGGTTTAATATTCGGGTATCCGCTTACGATTTTGGGTACCCGAAACTAGTGGTACCGCAATTTATAGATATCATTATTTGTGGTACTTAAATGCAAAGTAAGCGTTCGAGTATCACTTAAAAATACCGATCAAAACCGCTTATTGAGATACCATTTCGGTCCCTGCCCTCTACTGACTTCTGATTGCCTAGTACTTACAGACCAATTACTAACAATTTACATGTTAAAGGAAAGAGAAATGTTGAAGAAAGAGAGAGGTAACGTTATTAGTGTGATTTTATACCTTCTACTGACTTCTGATTGCCTAGTACTTTTTACAGACCAACGACTATTTTATACAAAAAATGGTTGATTGACTAAGCTGGTTTTGTGCACGGAGATATTAACACTACTGGCGAGTAGTGTAGAAGGGAAAAAAAACCCTACGACACTACCGGTAGTGTCGACTGGTAGTGCGGTGGGTAATGAATGGTCATTTCCTGTGGAATATGAAAAAGTAAAAATTAAAATTTTAACACGTTCCCTGTGGATGCACCACATATGCGTCCACATACATGTGGGTCACGACTCCATACAAAGAAGCCTTTTCATAGTTTACTATATATTTTACACATGTGAATAATAAACTATATTTTGCCCAAAAAACCGAAAATTGAAAACGTGCAAACACGTGAGGGGTTCACATTTGGTAGTTCCTTCTCTTCTTTCTCCTAGCCTTATCCCATTATTTGGGGTCGGCTCTCCTAGTTACTCTTCGCCAGGACACACGGTCCTGGGTCGTCTTTGTCGATATGTCGGAATTTTTTATGTCCTTATTAATGGTGGCTATCCACGTTTGGCGGGGTCATTTGGTAGTTCCACTGTTAACAAATAACTACTGCATTATATTTTGAAACAATAGTAGCCAAGTGTGCATAAGCGTGTGTTCAGTGTGTGTGTGTGTGTGTTCAGTGTGTGTGTGTGTGTGTGGCAAGTGTGCCAGTAGCAGCACTACATTTTACCGAGAAAATGTTAACGTTATTATTATAAATTAAAGACATTTCAATTTAGGTATACAGATTTTTATTATGTCAACAAAGTGAGTATAATTTATACTTAAACTGGTTTTGTAAAACAAATTATAATAAAATTGTATATTTAAGCACCAACCCTTTATTTACACATAGTTCCCATGGTTTATAAATTTATCTAATTTCATTACAATTTAAATTCACTGGAGGACATGTTTTTCTTACATTACGTATTGTGTAAAAAAATATTAAAAGCACTTAAATGCTATAATCTAGTAGTCTTTGTGTATATCTACACGGCATTGGATTTTTTATACAGAATTCCCATTCATGTGTTTTGTTTCTTTCGAAACTTGTAGTAGAAGGTCTTCTGAAGTGATGACTCCAACCGGATTCTGGATCTTGCTAGACAAATCTGAAATAATATTCTTTCGTTTATAATATGCTAAAATGAGTATAAACACTTCTTTTGTTGTTATGTTTTGAAAATAGGTCTGAGAATCGAATAACATCTATTTTTCATTCTTTTCCCTTTTATTTTCCTTTATATTGTTTGCTGGGACAGCTAGTATTTTTTTATAAAATACAACTTTGTAGTTAGTAAACATAATATTTTTTGGGGGTCGGACCCTTCCTAAAAAGCTTAGCTGATTTATTGATTTTCAAATTAAAAATATTTCTAATTTTGCGTCAATCCTTATTTTAAAAGTCATAATTATTAACACATTCCAAAACCTAGGTACCAACTGATAATACTGTCTTATCTTTTCATATCACATCTAAACTAATGTATAAGTTTCTACTTTTATTTCACAACTATACATAATACCATCGCAATATGGTGTAATGTAGGGCCACATTTTTTTGTTAGATAAAATAATGTAACTATTAGGTAAACACCTTCGAAAGCACTGCGCAAAATGAATTAATATAGCATGCGTCAGCTAAATTAATCTGTATAATATAAAATAAGTACAAACAATAAATATCATCGCTATTGCTATCTTTTTCAGATAGGTGTTTGTTCATTACGATTTCATAGCTGATACTGCAATCTAGCAATAAGAGGAAAGGGTACTGGTTGCTCTTTCCATACAAACTATTACAAACGTAGTCGACTGTTTTCTCCCTGGATAATGACACTAGAGCAAATATTTTTGGTGCATAAAACTTATAACTGCCATGACCATCCCCCTATTTTATATTATTTTTTTAATCTTAATTTCTATGATAATTAGAAAATAAATAAATAAAATAAATATTGCAGGACATTCCACACATCGCCATCTAGCCCCAAGCTAAGTAACAATACTTGTGTTATGGGTGCTAAACAACGGATATACTACATAAATACTTTTTCTTTTGTAAATATATACTTATAATACATAGAAACAACCGGACCACAGACAAATATCTAAGCATAAATACTTGTCTGAGGCGGGAATCGAACCCGCAACCCTGTGTTTGGCAGTCCGGCATGGTAACCATTGTGCCAACTGGGTCGTCAAATGAAAAGAACCAAAACATAGGGGCATAGTCATGACAGTTATAGGTTTTATGGCACAAAAATATTTGTGCTAGTGTCATTATCTAGGGAGGAAACAGACAACTACGTTTGTATGGAGAGAGCGCAGGTACCCCTTCACCTTAACAGATATTAAATCCATAGTGACTAGACTAACAAGTAGTTTGCAAGGTTAAGGTAAATAAGCGTGTAATACAGACCTGTTTTGATAACTACAACGTAAGGTGCAATGTCGAGGATCCGAGAGACAAGTCCTAGCGTGGGTTTCCTTGCGAGATCAACTTTATAGTATTTCTTGACGGTGAATTTGTCCAACGGTTCCGAAGTTGACCCTGATAAGTTCGCTAGTCTTCGTCGAGCGTTATCTGCCGTGAATACTCCTTGTATACTCCTAGAATATAAACAAATTTAACCAATAATTATTTAGGTTAATTATTTACACTTGATATCCTTAGATATTTCTTAATACTAACAAATTTGGATCAACAACTTGTAGTAACATCAATGCTTCTCCCATCATTTGCTACATAATGCAGGAAATAAATAACTATATACACATATAATGTTAAGCCAAAAATCAGGAGAAGCATTAGATTTTGTGATCAAATTTTTTTTATATAATTTTGACATGATGTTTGCAGATAAGGTGAATTGTTGACGAATTTTTGATGGAATCTGTCACATAGGACATGCGATTTCTATGGTCACATCTCACAAAAAAGATTGTCAGGGTTTTCCTAAGTCTTTGCATTTAGCATCACATAAGATCTAATGGCACATAGAAATGCTAGAGAAAAATATATTTTGCTAGATTTGGCGGGGGCACCGCCGTGCCCCCAGATAAATACTAACTGACTTTGTTTTGCCATTTACATAAAAAAACTAAAGGATACAAAATAAAAAATAGATAGTAGGTACTTAGTCGATTCTCAGACCTACTGAATATGCATATAAAATTTCATAAAAATCGGTCAAGCCGTTTTCGGAAGAGTATGGTAAGTAACTAACATTGTGACAAGAGAATTTTATATATAGCGGCAGTATAATCCTAATTCTATATCCTAATCTTAATATTTATGGTTTTTTCACAGGTTAGGGTCTGACCACAAAATTCTTTGTCTCTTGACTAGTGAGTATATACGATATCAGTGTCACTCCATAGAAGAACATTTTATCGGTCTGTTGAGCACACCGAGCGGCCAACAAAGTTAAAGCATAGAAACTGGCAGGCGGTGAATGGTGGAAACAGGATCGTTATGAAACCCCTATATAAAAAAATTATATCACTGTTTAATAGGGCTTACCCTTTGTCATCAACGACTGTCAGCACCGGCGCGCGAGATTCGTGAAGCGTCGCCAGCGCCTCCTTCAGGGAACTCATGTGTGACACACTTTTTACTGGGTGAACAATATGTTCAGTCACTTCGCTGTCCCACCATCTAGAAATACAAGTACTTTAAATAACCACTGTAAATTATTATAAAAACTTAATCCTAGAAAACCATCGGTTCAGAAAAAGGGTACATTTAAGTTCATAATACCCTCTTCTTCAAAATATGGCCACGATAAAAAACTAAAGAGGTCATGTCCAAATGTTAAGGAAGTATCGATAATGCGTTTTTTACATAACAATAACTTTGAAAGATATTTTATTCAATGACAATAACTTTTGACTCCAATATCTTAAGGAATAGAACACCGGATGCCTGCAAAATAAAAATAAATAGTAAAAATGTCGGAAATGGAAAGGCAATGTATTTTTAACCCTAGAACATATTACAACCGTATTTATGGAAATAAACATCCTTATGTTATGACACTAACTGTTGCAACAGTTTATCAATGATGAAAAAGGGAATTATGAACTAAACAATACATGATACATGAACAATACGAACACTGTTTTATAAGGTAAGAGGAAGCCATAGAAGAAGAAGTATCCTCGAGAACTTATAACAATTGACGGATGGTTAATTCACAAACTACACCAACGTTTTAATTTCGAAGCCTAATGAAAGTTTCAGTAGTTTGAAAATTATTTAGCAGATACTTTTAAATCATTTTATAAAAAACTAAAATAATTATTATTAATGAATTTCGCGCGCATCCAGTAACAAGTAGTTTTATTTAAAACAGCGCTTATCTATGCGTGTTTTTATTATACAATGCCTACATAAAAAAGGCATTAGCAATGAAATCTCGATAGCCTTTGATCTTTTAAAGTAAGTCAAGCACGTTTCAGATTAGGGTTTCGTTGGTGCATAGTTTTTTCACAGTAGGCAACGAATTATTTTTACGAAAAGTTTATTTAGACATGGTATTTATCTGTGGTATTTATAATATTGTATTAGGATGTTGTTAACCATATTATTAGACTGTTTGTAGCTTTACTGTATTTACTGTAGAACTAAAATAAAACTATATTTTAAAACAACAACCTTGAAGTCTTCACGTCTAATTGAATAGATACCTTCGAGGCGAGCATGCTACATCCTCGACCTCATCGTCGCTTTCCATCACATGAGATGAGGCTAAACGCGAGACTATTTTGCGTAAAAAAAAGCAAAGTCGAGCGCGATTTTGGCGCAGTCAGGTTTTCATTTTACACTTTTTTTTGTATGTATTATGCCTCCCAACTCTAATATTATTATTTTTGGATTAGGCATAAGTAGGTACTGGATTTATTTGATTAAACAATTTTATTTCAACACACATTTCCAGATATTTCATAATTATAAACATTTTGACGAGATAAGTATGAATGTTTGTTATGTAAATAACATCATATACCTGTTCACAGGCTAAATACTTATTTTTAAATAGGTTTCCTTCATATTATGCAAATGTATGTGAATAATACATTTTACAAAGTTACTGATATAATAAGCTTGACACAGATTGATCTGGAGCTCCAGCAAAATATATACAAAATTTAATCGCGAGTTTTATAACTGACTACGTACCTACTTTTTGTTCACCGTCACTCACTAAGAAACTTTCGTGTTTATAATAATAATAATTATTTATTTATTTCAGACATAGTCCATAACTTTTTTAGTAAAACTAATATTATAGGGTTAGTACTTAATAATATATTTATAATTATATTATATATATATATTTATATTATAATAGAATTTATTAATATTCAGAATATTAATTATTGGCTGACCCGCGGTTTTACCTGCGTAAGTCCCCGCTTAGATATTTGTCTGTGGTCTGGTTGTTCCTATATGTATTATAAGTATATATTTACAAAAGAAAAGTATAAGTAGTATATCCGTTGTCTAGCACCTATAACACATAAGTCAAGTTACTTAGCTTGGGGCTAGATGGCGACGTGTGGAATTTCCTGCAATATTTATTTATCTCGATACGATCGGTATAAATTACTTACGAGACTTTATCATTATTGACGACTTGTTTGAAATCTCTCGCCTCCATCCACGGGTCGGATATGTATTTGGTCATGTAGTTCCTGATGTTGTCCGGTAAGAGAACAACGCACCTCTGCCCCTCCTTCAATGTCTTCGCGGCTTGGACTGCGCCCCACATCGCTGAACCGCTGCTGCCACCTTGCAAATTAAAGTTTACTATAAGTACTCAACTATTATATCTTCTATACATATAAAATGCTTTGTCCTGAATAACTTACTGACTGACGGACGCACAGCCTAAACAGCTGATCGTAGAGAACTGAAACTTGGAGTATGTGTTCTTTGTATGACGTAGGCAGCCGATAAGAAAGGATTTACCGAAATCCTACCCCTTAGGGAGTGAAAAAGCTGGCCAAGTTTGTATGGGACAACGGATATCTTGGTCCATTTTCGACTTCTACGCGGACGAAGTCGCGGGCAAAAGCTAGTCATTAATAAAAATATGCTTTTTGGTAATTTAATTGATCATCTTTACTATAAAAGAAACAATATCTGTAACTTAGCTACATACCACAGTTTTACCTGTGTAAATCGTCCGTTAAATGACGTATTTGACTGCGAAAATCAACGTGTATTTTTTTTCATTTTGACTTGAATGGACATGCCATACAGACACAGAGCAAAGTTTCTTGATTCGATTTGTAAATTATACTTTACATGTACTTTACGCTGTTTTCTCGTCATGATTTTGTCCCATTAATGGGACCACGAGGGAGAAACTTTACATTTTAAATAAAATCTGGCCCTCATCTCTAATACTAAGTAGTTATGTCAATATGTGCATATTTATGTTAAGTAATCTTAGATAATTAGTATATTTTTAGCTGTTGTCCCAAAAAAATAAAATTAATGAAATAAAGAAATATATCTTACCGACAAGAAGTCCCTCATCGCTAATGAGTCTCCGCGCCATGTTCAACGAGTCACTGTCTTGCGTCTTGATCCATCGGTCAACCACGTTACGGTCCAGGGTTTTAGGTAGGAAGTCGTACCCGATGCCTTCAACCTGAAAGATGCGTCTAGTTTTTAGGTATTATATAAATTGACGAACTAGTTTAAAAATACCTAAATAATTTCGTAGGTAATTCAATCAGTAAATCATGGTCGGATAAATGCGCTATCAGGATTTTTGTAGCCAAATTATCTATGTTATGTTTGGTCTATATTATTTATATTTTATTATACTGTATTACATAATAAATATTAATTAATATTGCAGGACATTGCACACATCGCCATCTAGACCCAAGCGAAGCAACTAGGCTTGTGTTACGGTGTCCAGATAACGGATAGAATAATTTAATACCTTTCTTTTGTTTTAGACTTAATAAACATATAGAAACAACCAGACCACAAACAAGTATATTATTAACCATAAATATTTGTTTGAGGCGGGAAATCGAACCAGCAACTTTGTGCGTCGCAGGCGGCTATCTAAATATTTACAAAGATCGTAAATTATTTACAAATATTAGAAATTTTGCAAAGGAATGTTTTTCTTCTTATCATATAAAAGTGATATTTTCAGTTAAGCAGAGCAGAGTGCAAAACAAATAGTAATGTGTGACCAAAATTAGTGACGCTAGGTGAAATAGGTAACTTTATTAGTAACTAGCAGAGCCGCGTGGTTTTACCCGCGTAAGTCCAGTTCTTGTTGGAATATAGATTGTAGCATAAGCAACTATCTACATACCTAGTTTTATTGTAGTCGGTTTCGAAGGAGTAATAAACATGCGTACAAACTTTCATATATAATATTAGTAGGTAGGTCTAGCTGCGACGATTACTTTAGCCCGGGGGACCCGATCATTCTTTGAAGATTCATTGGCCAGATCCAGGCTGGATCTACTGAGATTTTTCTTTCTTATTTCTTCCCAAAACCATTATGGATCTAATGAGAATCACTACATAGTATAAAATAAAGTCACTTTTCGCCGTCCCTATATGTCCTTATTTCCCTTTGTATGCTTAGATCTTTAAAACTACGCAACGGATTTTGATGTGGTTTTTTTTATTGGATAAAGTGATTCTAGAGGAAGGTTTATATGTATAATACATGCATAATATAGCCGTGCGAAGCCGGGACCGGTCGCTAGTAATATGTATTTCTCATTGGATCCAGATTTCAATTTGTGGATCCACTGAGAACTTTATATTCGTGGGTCTACGGGCTCACGTAATATTTTTCATCATTTAAGTATTCATTCAGTAGCTTAAAAATAATAAGGATACATAGGTTACAAGAGCAGAAACCAACGTCATCTATTATGATAAAACTATCTTAAACAAGTCGTAGTAGTAATTAAACTAGTTTATTGCAGTTATATTGACTTAGGTAGTGTGATAATTATTATAATTACCACCAATTATGAACTGATTTTAATAAACTTATAATTAGTTTAACTCGGATTAATAAGTATTATGCCTACTTATACCATGTGTTCCAACGAAAGATTGAAGACGTCTAGGCGAGTTCTTATAATTTATGTCACTTCGGTCTATTTATTTAATCGTATGGCGTTCAAAAGACAGCTTAACCTTAACTAAATCAAAATAAGTTAGATTCATAAGTTAGATTTTGGTTTACGATTGTCCATATTTGACGACCCAGTTGGCACAATGGTCACCATGCCGGACTGCCAAACACAGGGTTCTGAGTTTGATTCCCGCCTCAGATAAGTATTTATGCTTAGATATTTGTCTGTGGTCTGGTTGTTTCTATGTATTATAAGTATATATTTACAAAAGAAAAGTATATAAGTAGTATATCCGTTGTCTAGCACCCATAACACAAGGCTAGTTACTTACCTTGGGGCTAGATAGCGATGTGTAGAATGTCCTGCAATATTTATTTAGCCGCCACTCACACAACTAAATACATAGCTAACATGTTGAAAATAATAATCACACTGACTATGTTTAATTCAAGTATTTATGTTTGTGTGTAACGTGTATTAGAAGAAGGTTGTAAGTCCAATACTTGTTGATAGTATTATGATTATTTACTTATGACCCATACTGTACATAATATGTATAGACAGTTAAAACGTACCTCATATAAAGTGACGTCAGTTTGATTAAGTTCCTCCGGCTGGGCGAGTATAGAGCCGTAAGGGTCGATAGCTACGACGACGCAGTCAGGGCAGCGTTCCTTGATCTTGTGCCCGATGCCGGAGACGGTGCCGCTAGTGCCGGCCCCGATCACCACCATGTCTACATCGTCGTCGAGCGACCACAGGATCTCTTCAGCGGTGCCGTCGTAGTGAGCGAGCGGGTTGCATGGATTGTTGTACTGTTCACGTACATACATATAAATATGGTGAAAATTGTTGTATAATAGGGCAGATTATTTCTCGGGATAAAAGCTTTTCAATTGAAAATGATAAATTATGTCAATTTAGAAATAATTGTAAGTATTAAAATGTTTTTTTTTCTTATTCTTTTTGTTATGTACTTATCTTTAAATAATTAATTAGTGTAATTGGTTACGATCGTTCTAATAAAATATATAGATAAATTAATCACTACATAGTTTAAAATAAAGTCGCTTTCTCTGTCCCTATTTCCCTTTGTATGCTTAAATCTTTAAAACTACGCAACGGATTTTGATGCGGTTTTTTTTAATAGATAGAGTGATTCAAGAGTAAGGTTTATATGTATAATACACGCATAATATAGCCGTGCGAAGCCGGGACGGGTCGCTAGTAATTATTAATAAGTAATGATTCATTCTAATTTTAAAACTGTAGTTTTACATTATAAATGATAAGTCCTGTTCTAGTGGGAATTCCTGGATAAAAAGTAGCCTATGTTACTCTCAAGGATTCAATGTATAAATATATACCATGTTTCATTAAAATCGCTCAAGGAGTTTTGTAGCCTAGTCGTTTCAAACGAAAAACATAATGAAGGGTGTTTTCAGTTTAACGTGTGTCTTTCTGTGACATCGTAGCTCCCGAACGGATGAACCGAATTTGATTTGTTTGAAAGGGGACTCATATTGTAATATTAGCTCATGGCAAGACGTAGGACTGTGGGACTCTATAGTGGGATGGTATATGATATCGTGGGGACCTATCCACATACTATTTCCCTTCAACGATATTATTTTAATACATTGGAAATAGACTTTGTAACTGCCACTATATCTATCTATGATCTACCGTTGTGGAAACTCCAAAGACAAGCGTCCGGAAACTTGCATACATTATTGTTGAAAAGCGACAACCCAGTATAAATATTTACATACCTACTTACATAATGTTGGTGTTCAATCGGTTGTTTTCAATCAACTACTAATATAGGCATATACACCATTTGTAATCAATGTTTGTAGGTACAATAAGTAGGTAAGAAACTCTAGACTGTAAATTACATATCAGTTTTGAGTTCCATTGATAATTTTCATTGGAAACTGTATCAAATTGTAAAATCTAGTTACCAACTTATGTGTGGTCATAAAACTTACATAAATATTGACGTCGTGCTTATCATCTCTTATCGAGACTAGTTTTGTTATGAATATGATGAAAGTTTAGGTATAACATTACTACCCTACACACAATAATATATTAATAACACGCGATTGTTGTTTTCATAACGAAACTAATGATTCATATTATTTATTACTAGCAGCGCTCTGCGTTTCATCGCGTAACTCCCGATCCCGTGGACTATCGGGATAAAAAGTAGCCTATGTTACTGTCAATGAATTAATATATCCACATACCAAGTTTCATCAAAATCGGCGCAGTAATTTCGGAGCCTATTCGTTACAAACAAAAGACTGAATGCACCCTGCGAAATAAGTAGTCCATTCCGACTTTCCTCTTAACAAAGGGGTGGTGGAGACTGGCATAGCAGTCACTTCAATCTTTTGTTTTTTTTAGCTATCAGGGTTCGAAAATATCCGATATTTATAATAAATATCAAAATATTGGATTTTTTTGATATATATATCCAATATATATAAAAAATGTGATATTTACGTGATATTTATCAATTTTGTATGACCGCCATATTGTTATTTTATTGTATTATTTATGTATACTGTTTCCATACCTATGTTTTATAAACATAATAAATTATTTAAAAAAAAAACAATAAATAAAAGAAAATTTAACTCAAAAACATAAAATCTTCTTATAAATCAATTAAAATCATAAACTAAAGCAGGTAAAATTAAGTCAAAAAGATAAAATCTTATAAATTCCAATCATTCAATGGCTTCATTAAATACCTATTAGGGAGTATGTTTTAACTTTACTCCAACGCCATCTACATTATGGAGAAATACAGCAGAAAACTGCGAAAATTGACTTATTTTTATCAAATTTTTGAACAATTTTTGTATTGATATATATCACAAAAAATCACTGGATATATATACGATATATATCGGATATATATCCTCGAACCCTGTTAGCTATAGCCTTTTGTAACCGTGGTACACCCAGTAGTACCACTAGTGGTACTACGGTTACTTTTTCATTACCGTGGTACCCCAGTAGTACCTCTGGTGGTACCACAGTTATAATAGCAATGTATGGAGGACATTATAAAGAACAAATGCCATAACACTCGATTTTTGCTCAACCTCTTTTTTTTGGCCTGGGGAAACCCGGTCGGGTACCACTCAGTTTTTGGGGTCAACGAAATGGTTATGTCGGGCTCCAATCGACTAAAATCCCAGGGTGCTCCGTCTCAATGCCTATTATCGGGGCTACAGGGATAACTTTCGCATGCAACAGCAGTATTTACCTGATCCAGCACTACAGCATCAGGGATCTCCTTGGCCATCCGATGTGCGACACTTATGTTGCTATCTGGGGACTCTGATGCAGCTTCGGTGGGTGTTTTGACCACCTCGGCTCCGAGTGCCAGCAAGGTGTTCACCTTCTCGTCTGACATCTTCTCAGGTAGGACTATGATGCATCTGTAGCCTGGTAGATAACATAACAGGGTGTATTTTTTCTAAAGTGATAGTAAAGTTCATTCATATTGATAAAATTGCATCTTATTACATTAGATATCAGAAAAATATATCATACAAGTTGCGCTTCGCGGTTTTACCTGCGTAACTCCCGATCTCGTGGGAATATCGGGAATAAAATAGCCTAATGGTTTTCTCAATGAATTATACCAAGTTTCATCAAAATCGGTCCAGTAGTTTCGGAACCTATTCATTACAAACAAAAAAAATAAAAATATTTCCTCTTTATAATTTTATATAGAAACCAGCTTTTGCCCGCGACTTCGTCCGCGTAGAAGTTTTTATTGGTTTTTACGAACTATGCAAACTTTGCCCCCTTTTTCACACCCCTAACCCCCCTATGCCTACGTCATACAAAGAACACACCCTCCAAGTTTCAGGTCTCTAGGATCAGCATTTTAGGCTGTAAGTTGATCCGTCAGTCAGTCAGTAGTTCAGGACAAAGAATTTTATATGTATAGATATAGAAGTATAGATTGCTTAAACAGATAACTTAAAATTTAAGGAAAATTTTATCAACATAAATAATTATGTTAAGGTTATACGTTTTCCCTACTAAATGTTTTAGAGATTCCTACGTTTTATACTGAGATATTTAACTTATTATGACTTAAAGTAGGCCTAATTTAAGCTATTGTAGGGGCAGACCAAAAATATCACTGTTTAACATCCAGGAAGTACTCTGTTTCAGCGTGAAAAAAGAGACCAATTTTACGTATGTGGTGGTGCACGGTTATATTGACGTATCGTCATAGTGTGAGTGACGCATAGATGTGTGGAAACACGCGACGTTGTCGCGTTGTGTGTGGAAGCAGGAACACGCAATTACGCTAGAGCAGAGCCGCAATACAGTTTGCTGGATAAGGGCGACGTTGCCTCTTCGTCTAATCTGTCTAATAAAAATCAAAATATTTTCAATTGCATGATATTCAACTCAGTGCTGCCAGACCTACACCTGCAAGATTTTATGTAACTTTTGGCACTGTCGCGTCACTTTTGATACTTGAATTATACATTATTTTGATAGACTTATCAAATTATCACTTTACGTATATAATAAATAAATAAACATTTGTACTTGTTTGCATTTAATTAATAGTATAAAAATATAATCTATAATATAAAAATCAATTGCTGTTCGTTAGTCTGGCTAAAACTCGAGAACGGCTGGACCGATTTGGCCAATTCTTTTTTTGTTGTGTTTGTTGTAGTCCAGGGAAGGTTTAAACGGTGAGTACTTACGCGGGTGAAACCGCGGGGCGCAGCTAGTCTATAATATAAAAATCAATTGCTGTTCGTTAGTCTGGCTAAAACTCGAGAACGGCTGGACCGATTTGGCCAATTCTTTTTTTGTTGTGTTTGTCGTAGTCCAGGGAAGGTTTAAACGGTGAGAATTTAAAGATCGGACTTACGCGGGTGAAACCGCGGGGCGCAACTAGTAAAATATAAATGAAGTATAGTAATTCGCGAGAAAAAAAACCAAGCAGTCTTGTTGTTTTTTTGGTACTGTTTGTTGTACACACTGGCAACATACACCCAGTCGATACTTTGCCTCGAACTAGATGCGTGCTTGTTACCTAGGTAACGGAGAGTCAACAGAGATGTCAAGTAGTCAATAAATAGAAAAACCAAAAATAAAATATTATAATCATTTATTATATTCCTACTATTGTGTTTAAAGTGTCATCCATCTGAGCACCTACTGAAAATAAACCTTGAGGGAATTTTAGTGTCTTGTAAGTGATTGAATTATTAAACACAAGTTGGGCCGTAGGAACAAACTACGACTACTCTGGGTCCCAGGCCATGAAGGAATAGCAGGAAATGAGAAGGCTGATGAGCTGCAAGAACAGGATCGGCAAGTGCTATGCTTGGACCAGAACCATGTACGGGCCTGCCAGCATGCACAATCACAAAGGCCGTAAAGGATTACGTTGATAAGAAACAGACGCAAGAGTGGGAAATCAGTGAAGGGCTACTACATTCGAAGAAATTCATAGGTAGCAGCACCAGAGGGGCTTCTAAATTTATATTGAACAACGGAAAAAGCAAAGCACGAGCTGTGATTGGTGCCTTGACATGGCTTTACAAAATCAATGACATGCTTTTAAAAATGAAGATAACTTCTAATATTGACTGCAGAACCTGCGGTGATGTCAGAGAAACTATGGAGCACATCCTGTGTGAATGCGCCGTCTTAGTGGCGAAGCGAATGAGACCCATGGGCCTCCTTGGGAATGCATATCCCAAACCGGAGGAACATAGGATTTTTCCTCTTAGTGGGATCGCTGCGTTAATCGATCCCAAGGGGTCGAAGTGTTGCTGGCTATGTCAGCCCCCGATATAAGATAGAACTAATTTTAAATAAATAAACCTTTTTGTACATTACTTTGTCTTTATTTTTCTCTTTTCATTCAGACCTAGTACAATTTGCATAGTTCAGAATTCGTCCTAGTTTAAAAAAAAATGATTACTAACAGTACCTACCATAAAATTGATCCTGTTTTAGAAAATTTATTCAAAAATATATTTTCATAAAAATAAATATTTGTATCGAGATTTGAACCGGGGCTCTTCAGAACACTACCCCGCCGCTCTAAATGACTACACCAATCGGTATTTATAGGACTACGTCAAATATAGTCTATAGTTAGCCTACAGTTTATTGTTTTGTATGTGTGCGTGTCATTTATATCGTGACAAGAGTTAAAAATTGTACTCTGGAAATACATTAAAATGTGACTTCCAAAAAATTAAATTATGTTTGAAATATGTTCAGAGCAAACTAGAAAACAGGCAACATATATACAAATACTTTAATTCCACGTCAATTATAGCAAAATAAAATAAAAATATACTTTCGGGAAAACAAGCGCCTTCTAGCGGAATACTTTGCTTAGCGATACGAAACGATCAACCTATTCATTGTGGAATTGTAATTTTTTTACATTAATTTTGTGCTTTTGAGTTAACAATGAATGATGATAGGTCTATTCAAATAAAATAATTATCCATGAAAACTGAAATATTTAGAGAATATATATATTTTTGACATTCCTCACATCGCCTTTACTACTACTATTGGGTGCTAGATTTACTTATATACTTTTCTTTTGTAAATATATACTTATAATACTTAAAAACAACCAGACCACAGACAAATATCTTAGCATGAACACGTGTCTGAGGCGGGAATCGAACCCGCAACCCTGTCCGCAAACGTCAAAACACATGGATTAAACTAAGATAAATAAAAACTGCGAGTTATCTCGTGGCAAATAGGTTAAGGAAACTAACCTTTGACGGCAGCGGCAAGAGCCAACCCAATCCCAGTATTTCCAGATGTAGGTTCAATGATAACAGACTTGCCAGGCTTCAGCACACCTCTCTCCTCAGCATCTTGTACCATTCGGTAAGCTATGCGGTCTTTCACGGAACCACCAGGGTTCAGGAACTCACATTTTGCATCTAAAATGATATGTTTTTTTAAATGAATGAAGCCATAGTAGCCTTTAGGCCCTAAAGGCTCTAAAGGCTACTATGGCTTCACCCTAAAGTTTAGGGTTTCACTCACATAAGTCCCAGTCCTGTGGGAATATGGGAATAAAAAGTTATGTTGTCCTACTCCAAACGATTTAATGTATCTTCATACCAAGTTTCATCAATATCTGTAGTTTTAGAGCCTATTTGTTACAAATTAACTATCTATTCTCCTCATATTACTCATATGGATATAAGTGTAAAACATCTATTATTTCAGTTTATTTATATACTAGCAGCGTTCCGCAGTTTCACCCGCGTAACTCCCGATCCCGTGGGAATATCGAAATACAAATAGACTATCCAACAAGAAACATAATTTTTCAATTCCAACCAGTAGTTTCTGAGATTAGCGCATTCAAACAAACAAACTCTTCAGCTTTATAATATTAGTAGGTATAGATTAATTACATAGTTTCTCTTAGTAGTACTAACTTATACCTCTTAGTAGTAGGTATAAGTTTAAATAATGTCTCTCAGTTCAGTGTGTCTTATTATTCATAAAGATTTATATTTTGTCTATTCGTCAAAAGTCTAGTCTATTAAAAACATGTGATAATGGAAATTAGGAGTGTTACTATATACTTACACATTTCACATTTGATTCCTTCATCTTTAGGTATATTTGACAGTTTAACAAGTGGGGTATTTCCAATAGCATGAAGAATGTCCGGATGGATTTTCTGATTTCTATCTCTATAATATAATAAAGTACAATTATTTAAGGTGATGTAAGTAATTACACATATTCATTTTCTAAACGATTATGTATAAAATAGACTTTCTGCTATAGATCCATCTGATAGTTGGTTGTTTTGCTATATGGATGTTCAGCTAATTAATAATGAACACACACCTCAATACACATTTCCCAGGACATTTCCCATTTTACTAAGACATTTTCCATCTAATAAAATATAAAACTTTACACACATGTTTCAAAGCAAAGCCAAGCCCAAAGCCTCCTTCGAAGCTTGGCTTCATGTTTCTATTAAAACACTTAATGAGTACTTACAAAGCCTTGACGATATGAGGTAACTCTTTGAGGTTAAAGAACTTCCTGTCTCCACTCTCAGAGTTGTTGGACACTGTGTTTCCAAACATTTTCTTGAAAATATTCACACGATTTTTTCACTGCTTAGAAATATTAGAAATTCGTCCAGTTAATTGATAACGATAGGAATAACTTGATATGAGTTACTCGTCAAGGTAAGTTTATGTATATTTATCGAAAATAAAAGTGGTTTGTCGGGAAGTCAACTTGTTTTTCAGTATAATTTTATGTGATACCAAGTAATCACAAAAGCCACAGCCGCAGTTTTTATTTCTCGGCCGGTTTTATAAGTTTTAAAATTTAAAATAAACGAGTACACACGTGCACTCGCAACAAACACCGCACCGGGCACTAGTGTTGCTATCTATAAACTAAAAAATAGAACAAGTAAATAAATAAATCAAAAAGGCCAATAAAGGTGAGCGCACATCTAGCCGCACCGGACGCGCCGCGGCCGCAGCGAAGGAAATCCCCAAGGCGGATGCTGATGACAACCCGGCGGCGCGGGCGGCGCGGCGCTGCGCGCATATAAACGGAAACTGCGGAGCGGCTAGGTGTGTGCTCACCATAAATCTTTGACGACATTTACAAAGCATTTATATGAAAACTATTGGTACGGGTTGTCTTGACAATCAATAAAACATTTTGAATATTTTTAGTGTCAGTACGTAAATCTGCCAGTCTATTATGTTTATGTTTACGACCTACTAATTAAAATTAAATAATTACAAAAATCCTATACATATTGAAATTAATATACCTAATTTAATAATTTACCTATTATAAATTTTTGAAGATTCAACCTGCCAATTACAGAGTTTTATTCATTCGAGAAAACGCCCAATTTGTCGTCATGTTTTAAATGCTGGTAACATAAAATTAATAAATAAATGACAGCTGACATCTAGGGTCAAGGATGACATTGACAACAGTCTCAACTGTGTGAGGGTAACGTTTTCAAATTGTTACTCTGGCCGATACCTTTAAACTTACACCTTCTTAATTTTATGGACCAACTATTAATCGCATGTAGGATGCATGTAGGTATATTTTAAACCCAAGAAACTTAAAAAAGCAGACTATGTTGGCGTACCTACTTACTCATCAACGCATAGAGGTATCATGAGGGTATCATAGTCACCAACCTAACCAACTAGAAAAATAAATAACACCACTAAAAAGTCAATAATTATAATAATAATTTATTTAGAATGTAGGTATGCATAAAAATATTTAAAGGTCGAAGCATCAACCTAACCAACTAGAAAAATAAATAACACCATTATTAGTCCATAATTATAATTTATTTAGAATGTAGGTACCTACCTATGCATAAAAATATTTAATATATAAGTAGGTAAGTAGGTAGAAAGACGGTAAATAAATCATTGAAAAAAATAAGAATATGATAGTTCCAATCACAGAACAGAAAAACCAATACATGCTACCGTGTTGAAACCTGAGATTGCGTTTTATACGCGGAGGGTAGGTACTCTTCCTCCAGGACAGTACGCATGTAGGTATTTTATAATTTTCATTTTCACACCATTTCTAATATGATTTGAAATCTAGGTAAGTAGATAAAATATAATCGATGTTAGCGTCCTCATTTCTTTAGTTATCTTGATGTTCTATTATGAAGTCCAACATGGCTTCAGCGGTTAGTATGCCCCTTGGTATGTAGCCTGAAATTAAAAAGTAAGTTAGTAGGTACTTCCTGTTTTACGTTAATTATCTGTAGGGACTTATATAACGACATATAAACAACAGACGTATAGTATAGCTATTAAATATAAGCGCAACTAATTATTCTATAGGTACCTATTAAGATATTATCTTTTATTCTATAGATTACAAATCTTTGAGTGTGTCCACACACGCAGCTATTTATATCTCTGCAGCGACGCGGTGACGTCACCGAATATATAAGTACATCTTAAAAGATGTGGGTTCAATGCCCACCGTTGAATTTTTTTTTCTATGATTACATCTTCTGACTGTTTCACATCAAAAACAATTCTTGGACCTATGTGATACAGTGAGCCTTTGAGATGCATATACCTATACGACAAGCATTTATGCTTAGATATTTGTCTGTGGTCTGGTTGTTTTTAAGTATTATAAGTATTTAAGTATTTACAAAAGAAAAGTATAAAAGTAGTATATCCGTTGTCTAACACCCTTAATATTAAGTCTATAAATTACTTAGCTTGGGGCTATAGATGGCGATGTGTGGAATGTCCTGCAATATATTTATTTATTTATTATGTTCACTGAGGCAAAACATCTAGTAGGTACTCACCTTTAAAACTTTTATTATGAACAATTTCCTCGACAATGACTACAAAAGGTGTCACATCGAGGATCCTAGAAGCGAGCCCCGCGGTCGGATGTCCTCTGTTCTCAATGATCTTGTAGTGAGACTTGATCAGGTGTCTGTTCACAGGGTCAGTCAGGTAGAATCTCTCGCCTTTCCTCTTAGGATTTGTCGCTTCACTTCTTAAACTGTTCTTTGACACTACGCCTTTGAAGTACCTGAGAGTAAACGTACGATAATGCATAAAAAGTACCAAACATTCTCCACCTAGAGTATGGACTACCACGAAAGTCCTAATCTAACGTTTTCTTTTAAAATATAAGTAGGGATTAGCTGCGTTTCACGGCCTAATTCGTGTATGTGGAATGTGGATGATCTCTGTATTAATTTTTTAATTTTCAAAAGTCTTTATTTAATATAATAGGTATCCTTAATGTTACAATTCCAGTGTACGTTAAAAAATTCCTAGATGTAACAATCCTAAAATTAAAAACATTTAGAAAGCTAGTTCGCTTTTTTAAAACTTATACCCCCTTATTCCAAAACGAGGTTTAAGGATAGTCCGAGATGCAGATTTAAACCTTAGATTTAGACACAGATTTACTCGTGAACTATAGTCTAAACACATCTTTAAATAATCTTTAGGGATAGTGTTTAAACTATAGTTCCCTATATAATCCATAGGGATATTGTTTAGACTATAGTTCACGAGTAAATCTGTGTCTAAATCTAAGGTTTAAATTTGCATCTCGGACTATCCTTAAACCTCGTTTTGGAATAAGGAAGTTAGAGATCTCTGTATTGGATCGCGCTCTGTGGCGCAGCGGGCAAACACTCGCCTCCGAAACAGAGATTGCGGGTTCGATTCCCACCTTAAACAAATAATTTTGTAGAAATATTTGTTTTTGGTCTGGGTGTTTCTGTATTTATATTGGGAGATGTATTTACAAAAGAAAAGTAGTCGTCATAACACAACAAGCCCAGTTATAGCTTAGTTTGAGGTCAGATGCCGTTGTGTAAAAATGTCCTACAATATTTATTTATTAAACACTGATAATTTTGGGTTAAAAAGTAGCCTAAGTCTTATTTCAAGGGTCCACCTCCAAAACATCGCAAATGATTCAGCACTTTAAAAGTGATTGAGCAATAAACAACACCTATTGCTATAATTTTCGCCATATTGGCGTTGAGTGAAGTACTGAAGGTGTGGTGTTATTTATTGTTAATAATTTGTCAAAATAGTTGCTCAGAACTTTCGCCGCGGCGCTTTATTGAGGCACAAAATTATATAGAATACCGAAATCTATAATAGATCTAGATCTACTTTATAGAATACTAGTTTATGCACGCGACCTCGTCCGCGTAAAAGTCCTAAATGGACCAAGGAATCACGTTGTTCCATACAAACTTTGCCCCCGATTTTCACCCCCTTATGGGTAGTATTTCGGAAATTCCTTTCTTATCGGATGCCTACGTCATACAAAGAACACACCCTCCAAGTTTCAGGTCTCTACGATCAGCTTTGGTTGTGCATTGATCCGTCAGTCAGTTAGTCAGTGAGTCATGACAAAGCATTTTATATGTATAGAGACTAGCAGCAGAGCTTAATAGTTACACTCGCGTAACTCACGATCCCGTAGGAATATCGGGATAAAAAGTAACCTATACCACGCCCAATGCATCAATGTATCCTCATACCAAAATACATCAAAATCGGTCCAGTAGTTTCGGAGCCTATTCGATGTATACAAACAAACAATCACATCTTTCCTAATCATATTACCTAGTATAGATCTATGCAACAGACGGACAACAAAACTTGATTTTGTTTAGATAGTGTTCCTTAGGCTTACCCTTCACAATTGACAACAATCGCAACGTTGTGTTCAGATCCCATTGTTGCAATAGCTTCTTTACAAGATGCGAACTCCGATATAACAGGCGTCGTCTTGTCTATTTTCAAATTCGTTATCGAACGATTCCACCATCTGCAAACAAGAATACGTAGGTAAGGTGACCATTATTTTCATTAAAAAGTGAAAGACTTAAAGAACTCATGTTGGTCGCTGCAGGGCTTTGGGAAGGTGGAGCGTGATTGATCTATGTCAAATCCAGTGCCACAGCGGGGCTCACAAGCAAACCATGCTACGATTAAATAGCGTCATTTTGCTAAATAAATATAAAAAGCTAAAAAAATGGTTTCTAACGGCACTTCTAAGGCTATTTTAGTTCTTTTTGGACTATTTAATGATAATAGTGTCGCAGTGCTTTAAAATTGTTATTGTCAGAGGATAGACTTTGTAGGAAATATTATCCTTACACATAATCCCGTTCCGGCGGCTCCTTAAACAGCTGCGCCTCCATCCACTGATCGCTGACAAACTTGGTCATGTAGTTCCTGATGCCGTCAGCCAGGATCACAACCACGCGTTTGCCGGCTCCAAGATTCAACTCCTTCGCTGCTTTGATAGCAGAAAACATTGTTGCACCACTGCTGCCACCTAGATAAAAACAAATAGATAAAAAATCCCCTAATGTATATCAAACGCTAGCGTAAGGCTACACAGAGTGTAAATTATTTTGGAAATTAAATTATAAGATCACTCTCTCGTCCATGTGTTACCACCGATTTTCTCAGGAACAGAAGGACCGACTGGTGATAGGAAATACACAAACTTACCACACAATAGTCCTTCTTTTCTGATAAGCTCTCGAGACATATTAAAAGCTTCATGATCGTTTGGGTGTATAACTTTGTCAGCTACACTTTTGTCTAATACTTCTGGTATGAAATCACCACCGATTCCTTCCACCTAGAAATACAAAAGATGCACAGTGCACTTAAGTTAATGATTTAATTTTTCATTCATCTATACTAATATTATAAAGCTGAAGAGTTTGTTTGTTTGTTTGTTTGTTTGTTTGTTTGAACGCGCTAATCTCAGGAACTGCTGGTTCGAATTGAAAAATTATTTTTGTGTTGGATAGTCCATTTATCGAGGAAGGTTATAGGCTACTTTTTATCCCAATATTCCCACGGGATCGGGAGTTACGCGGGTGAAACCGCGGAGCGCAGCTAGTCAATCATAAAAATGGAATGTCAACTTACAAAGAAAAGCTTAGGCTCTCCGCCCTGGAACATAATAGATCCCTGAGGGTCGACGGCAACGACGACGCAATTCGAGCACTTCTCCTTGATTTTCCTCGCGACTCCGGTGAGCGTGCCCCCGGTGCCTGCACCAATCACAACCATATCCAAGTTCGGTACAGCTGAAAGGATCTCTTCAGCTGTTTCGTCGTAGTGGGTTGATGGGTTTACCTTGTTATCGTACTGAAAATTAAATAAATATATATCCTGAAGTAAGTAGGTAAGCAACAAAAGGTCTACGAGTATTTAGCCGTCCTTTTTAGTTGTAGGTACTTTGTTCTTTTATCATTGTTTGCTGCCAATATAGTAAGCAATTGTCTCATTATGGACTTTGTTGTTGGTTTTCTAAGGCTGAAATTAATTAATTAATATGTGTGTGGATGTGTAGTTTAAGTACCTGATCTAACGAAATAGCATTAGGATCATCTTCTAATATTTTTCTCGCTACGGATGCGAAGTTCTTTGGGTCTCCATAGGGCGCCATCGCTGGTGTCTGAATCACTTCAGCACCAAGGAGACTGATTGTGCTCATTTTCTCATCAGAATTCTTGTCGGGCGTCACAATCGTACAACCATAACCTGAAAAACCAGAAACGTATTGTAAATCTGAATTTATTTTAGAATTTTAGTTCATTTCTATTTATCAGAGTGTATGGCAAAAGTTTTCTTTTAAATGGTGTCAAGACTGCGGCTGAAGCTCTTGTCGCATATAACTTGCGTCTACTCTGGATTAGCGAATGTCTGAATGAGTTCTAAGAATAAATCAGCCTCCTAACAATGTTTAACAAGTACCCTGCCGGTATCACTGGACTACTTTGAACATCTTTGTTGGTTAAGATGTTCAGTAAAAAGGCTAGATATACTTTAGATACCTACTTACCACATACGGCTGCTGTTAACGCAACTCCAATCCCCGTATTTCCTGAGGTTGGCTCAACAAAGCGAGTACCGGGCTTGGCTTTCCCAGATTTCTCCGCGTCTAGAACCATCGTGTGTGATATGCGGTCCTTTATCGACCCTCCTGGGTTCAGAAATTCACATTTTACAACTGTAAGAACAGACAAAATGTATAAAATACAGGTACCTACATAATGTAGGTAAGTAAGGTCACAAGTAAGTTATCGAGGCCAACCAAATAATGCGTCTTCAACTGGCTTTAGGTAAACTGACTCCCCCTTATTCCAAAACGAGGTTTAAGGATAGTCCGAGATGTGGATTTAAACCTCTATAGATTATATAGGGATAGTGTTTAGACTGCAGTTTACGAGTAAATCTGTATCTAAATCTAAGGTTTAAATCCACATCTCGGACTATCCTTAAACCTCGTTTTGGAATAAGGGGGACTTTGTTTATAAATATAGAAGGGTTTACAGGTTTCTACAGGGTTTTATTAGAAATTTATTTAGTATTAAATGCTGGCAATACCACATATTATACCTTTTCAGAATCTCAATGAAATAGGCAATTTTTTTTTAACTTTGACACCAGGGTGACCATTCATTTTTTTACACCAGGAAAGGTTAAAGTTCAGGTTAAAAAATTAAAAAACCATGAAGTTTGAGTTAAACCTTAGTTTAAAAAAAAACTTTCAATGTGTCATAAAAAATATTGTTTGCATTCGATAGCATATTTATCCTGGAATACTATCCAAAAAACAGATTGGGATAATTCCTTCATTTGCAGTTTTGGCATAACAAAACACGGAAAAAGGCGTGAAATTAAAAAAAAACAAATGGCGGATATCTCGGAAACTAAGAGACTTTCATAGAACATAACTTTCGTTTTTCTGATCCGGCACAGTGTCCTCTATCCGTAGGGGCCCGCTTGGCCATTCATTACGGGACACCCTGTATGTATATTTTCTATGGTATTTCTTCTGCCTTTAAGACCTGCTTTAAAAGATGAGTTAAACATACTTATGGTTTATTTAAGTCCTCTTAAATTTAGCTGGAAGATGTGTTTTAACTTTTATTACATACTAGCTGCGCCCCGCGGTTTCACCCGCGTAAGTCCTGAACCCCTGAGAATATCGGGATAAAAATTCGCCTATATGCTAATACAGGCGTCTAGCTATCTACATACCGAATTTCATTGCAATCGGTTCAGTATATAGTTTTAACGTGAAGGAGTAACAACAAGGAGTACACACACACAAACTTTCATTTTTATTATATTAGTAGGATGGTATAGGAAGTAGGATGAAGATAACAGGACTGCATAAAACGCAGATATATTATATTCTTATCGAAAAGTTGCCGGATATGCATGCATGAAATATAATAAACCGTACAGTAATTTTTCAATATTTTTTTTATATTCTATTATTAGAATTATAATTTACTAGCGACCCGCTCCGGCTTCGCACGGCTATATTATGCATGTATTATACATATAAACCTTCCTCTTGAATCACTCTATCTGTTAAAAAAAACCGCATCAATAGTACATTGCGATACAAGTGTGGAAAGCTGATCATTCCATAGAGGCGGGTATATGACGCGCGAGCGGAACGCGAGCGTGGCAATAGCCGAGATGGAATGATCAGCTTCCCACACCTGTATCGTACGACGTTTTTTATCACAGTTGCGAATAAAAAAAAAGACTTGTTATAATAATTAAAAGTTTTTAAGAATTTTAGGTTATGTTTACTTTTTTTTGTTAATTACACTTCCGAAAGGCTACGCAAAAGACTTTTAACCTATACAGCCTCGTCTGACGTACAATATTTTTTTAGGGTTTTTTTCATTTGTTTTTGCGTCGGCGGTTAAAAACAGAATAATAATGGTAAGGAAAAAAAATATTTATGTACCTAAAGAAAAAACAAAATAAAAACAAAACTCAATTTTTAATTATTTTCAAAGACGTAATCACGTAAAATTATCGTTCGTTATCAGACTTTAGAGACAACCTTTTGAAAAGAAGAAAAAAGGTACCACCAAAGAGGTTTAAGCCAGCAAGGCTTAAAAACTTTTTGATGGTACCTTTTTTCTATACATCAAAACAGTATAACCCAGATAAATTAAGAATGTTTCATCTACCTAATATGTCATTAGCAGTAAGATACGTATTGACTTATCGGGATTACGTATTATTTTAGCACTAGTTGGATTTTTTTTTATCGCACGCGTGTATAATACGTTGCATTATGAGCCTAAAAGCGGTTTAATAAGATCCACTTTATGAGCAACTGTGATAAAAAATCCGTTGCGTAGTTTTAAAGATTTAAGCATACAAAGGGATATAGGGACATATGGACATAGGGACAGAGAAAGCGACTTTGTTTTATACTATGTAGTGATTTAAATGGAGGTGTTCACATACCTATGTATACGTATGTTCACATACATATATATAACGACACGATTAATTATTGTCGTCTACGAATTTTTTGCGGTGACTCCAGTTTGTTATGATAATCGGTATAATGGAAAAAGCTAGAGACGATGTCGACGATAAATCCGTCACAACATAACATAGTGAGAAGATTCGCGATTCGATATAATTGCATTCTTTTCCATAAATATAAAATACTCAAAAAGCTATACAAAAGAAAATATCTATAGGTTCTGTTTGTTATACGTAGGGGGAGCGCAGATAAAGTAGGAACAGAAACGAAACAGGGTGGGCCAAAAGTAGCGCTCTTGGCGTTCTAATTTATCCGCAATTTTGTAACAGTCTGGATATATTATTATACTGCCCTATTGCAACAACACAAACTCATAGTAACATAATATTATCGTAATAATAATAATATAATCCAGAAATATGCGCGGAAGGAGGACGGACGATGCGTTACTTTGTTCTCGTTATTTTATTATGAGTTTAGTTAGATGTTGCTATACGGTTATGAAATAAAGTAGGTGATGTATGACCATTTACTGTACCTATAAGTTATACTTATACGTATAATATAAGTAGCATAGGTAATGTAGGTAAGTAGGTCTAAGTCTTCGTGTTTAATTTTACATTGATTAATATCACTTTTTAATCTGCTTACATAAAAATCTAAAAATATATAGAACAATTAAATGTCACATAATATACCTATTATTATTTTACATAATAATTATGAAAAAAAACGTAGGTATATTGTTGAAAGGTTGCGCAAAATCTTAAATATTTTTATACTTACATACTTAATTAAACTAGTGATGTGCTCTGCGGTTTCATCCGCGTTAGTTCAGATCCCGTGGGAATATTGAAATAGAAAGTAACTGTGTTATTTCAAGGCTCCGGCTATCTACAAACCAAATTTCATCGCATTCGGTTCAGTAGTTTTAGCGTGAAGGAGTTACAAACATACCCACCCTCCCGTACAAACAAAACCTTCGCGTTTTTACGTGACTGCAAGAAAAGGGTTAAGTTCGGACGTGATAACGTCTAATAAATTGATGAACACCTGCATTCACAAAAAACATGACGTCATGCGTCATGTTCCGGGCGACATTTGGAAATTCTAACATTTTTTTAAAAATTTTGAGGTTTGTAAATTCGAAAATTAGCCGATTTTATAAAACAAAGGTTATTCAAACTATAATCTTAAGGTTAATGACCTCTCCGTGTAAGGAACAGCTGATTTTCAGGTAAACATTACCTGAATCAAAATTTACAAAAACAGACAGACAGACGGACAAAAAAAATAGTCTTGTAAGGGTTCCTTTTTTACCTTTTGTAGTAAGGAACCCTAAAATGTTCGAATTTAGAGAAGTCGCAGAACAAAAATGGTACACAGAAGTAGCCCTCAACCGCTTGTTAATTTGATTACCTACCAATAACCCTGTTTTAAGTAGTACCTACTACAACTGAGTAAGAAATTCTAGAAATACGGAGGAAGGTAATATAATCTAAGGTAGGTACTTACAAAATTCACATTCAAGTCCGTGATCCCTCGGTACTCGGTTGAGTCTGACCATGGGTGTGTTACCGATAACTTGCAGGATGTTGTCGTATATTCTTGTTTTGTTGTTATTACTGAAACATTATATTCTCGTGAACTAATGTTGTTGATAAGCTTAAACTTTGTAATATAATAATATAATAAACATAGGGTCCTTTTGGCTTGCCGTAGTCGGGTAATAAAAATATAATGATTGTGCAGTTATTTGTCGACTATATTTATTTAAGTGTGTCGTGATTTTATAATAAAAAACAATATTTTAGTTATAAAGTTTTGCTAATAGACCAGTGTCGATAACTTTTGAAACCAAAAAAAATCACAGTAGGATGAAACCCATTAGAACAGGAGGGGAATATGATTAAAATGAAAGGAAAAATAAATTACGGTCGATCCGAGTTCGGGAAGTGGGAGGGGGGGGTTTTTAAGGGTAAAAAATGGTTCATCTTGATTTCCGGAAAAACTACAAGTCCTATGGAAAAAAGTTGAATGGCAAAGTTGTAGGTAATAAAAAGATCTACAACTTTTGTTTTACAATTTTTTCACATAACCTCAAATTTTAGGTGAAAAATTCAAATAACCCAGTTTTTGGTTTTTTATTTGTCTTTTTCAAAAATGTTTTTTTTTCCACGAAATTTGGTGAAAACTTACCTTATTATGTCCCAAATACACTGTAATTTATTTGATTTAAAATATTTATTTTTTCGCCTTATTTTAACTTAATATCCAAAAAACACCCTAATTTTCAATCGAAAATTCTTACATCAAAATATCAGCTTTTTCAAAAAGTTGGTATGCTTTCTGTTCGTTAAAATCTCTACTTTCCGATGGTGAAAAAAAAATATATGTTACTCTAGTAAATCTTCTCAGAAAATGCAAAAAACCGATCGAGAAAATCGATTTTTTTTGTACGATGTTGTATTGTATACTGTACTGTGTACGTTATTAAAGTATTATATTTTGATTTTCAATTTTTTTATCAATGTTACATGTAATCTTACGTTTTTCGAGTAATTAAAGTGTAAATTTTAATAATAGCTCAAAATTGTATATAATAATTTAAAAAAATATAGATTTTCTCGATCGGTTTTTTGCATTTTCTGAGAACATTTACTATGGCAATGTATATATTTTTTTACACCATCAGAAAGTAGAGATTTCAACGAACAGAAAGCATACCAACTTTTTGAAAAAAGCTGATATTTTGACGTGAGAATTTTCGATTGAAATTTAGGGTGCATTTTTGATATTAAGTTAAAATAAGGCGAAAAAATAAATATTTTAAATCAAATAAATTACAGTGTATTTGGGACATAATAAGGTAAGTTTTCACCAAATTTCGTAGAAAAAAAAAACATTTTTGAAAAAGATATAAATAAAAAACCAAAAACTGGGTTATTTGAATTTTTCACCTAAATTTTGAGGTTATGTGAAAAAATTGTAAAACAAAAGTTGTAGATCTTTTTATTACCTACAACTTTGCCATTCAACTTTTTTCCATAGGACTTGTAGTTTTGCCGGAAATCAAGATGAACCATTTTTCACCCTTAACCCCCCCCCCCCCCTCCCACTTCCCGAACTCGGATCGACCGTAATTTATTTTTCCTTTCATTTTTATCATATTCCCCTCCTTTTCTAATGGGTTTCATCCTACTGTGATTTTTTTTCATTTTTTATCATTTTTGAAGGCTTCGGCCCTGGTCTATAAAGCTTGATATTAGAGATATTAGTGACAAAATAACAAGATAATAAACAAATGAATTGTTTTTCAGATTGACAATAAAGCAAATATTGATCTACTGACCCTGTTTTTACTATTGTTACGTAATATTTAGTTCTTAATTAAGGTGGCAGGTGGCCCTTATACGCGAAACTACCTTATAAATAAAATAAAATAATTTTGCAGTTGATTTTCGATTTTATTTTATGAATGTCGTGATTTTATAATAAAAAATAATATAACACCTATTGTTTATCTTTGTACTGAAATGAAAACAAATTTTAATCTATACTAATCATAGAATTCAGTACTTGCGTAAGTACACACATCAACAAAGTCTAGGGAACACGGCTAATATATTGTTTTTTGGGCAAAAATTGTATGTTTTTGGGTTTTTTGTCTTGAGTGTAGTATGTCAATAGAAGCGAAATTTTATACTCTTTTGAATGCTGTAATTTAATCAAAGGGTTGCCATAGAAAAAAATGAAAATTTAGTATAAACACTAAAATAGTGCCGAAACTGAGAAACAAATCCAGTTTATTTTAATAAAAAATCTATTGACACGTTAAAATTTATTTAAAATAAATTATTCTTAGTAACTTTTTAGCCATCTGTTCGTCCACCTACCACATTACGGCGGCTCTAAATCAACGTGGCATACTAAGTATAGGGATATCAATCGTTGTCTGAGGAATAATCCTCTATACTCTGAAAAGGTGCAAAAAAGTTCTTTCTCTGTATTAAAATTTTGGATAAAATTCCTAAAAGCTCTTCTGCCTAGCAAAGCTCACACATATTTAATGAAATTAAGATCGGCAGACTGCGCAGGCCACTCTAATACCGTGATATTGTACTCGCTGAACTCGTTCACAACCAGCCTTAGGGTGTGCATGCGTCCATTATCTTGCATGAACATGAAATCTTGGTCGAGCTGCTATTTTTAGGGTATCACCATAGAGTACACAACCTCATCACGGTATTGGTCTGCATTTAAAGTGTCTCATGCCAAAATGAAATCTGTTCTTGTTTGGGCTAACGCACATTTGCGAGAGGCTGACAATCAATGGGCATGTGTTCTGGTTTCTGATGAATCTTGCTTCGAATTTTATTCTCATTCAATTAGAGCACGTGTTTGACGAGTTCCTAGTCACCAGAGTTGACTTCAGAATCTACAGGAAGTTCATCCCTACCAAAGCGGAATAATCATGTTGTAGGCTGAAATTCGTCTGGGCAAAAGAACAGATCTCGTTTTGGCACTAGACACTTTAAATGCAGAGCAATACCATGATGAGGTTGTGTACTCTATGGTGATACCACACCAATAGCAGCTCGACCAAGATTTCATGTTCATGCAAAATAATGAACGTATTCACACCGTACCTAAGGCTGGTTGTTTAACGAGTTCCGCGAAATTAGTTTTCATACTAAATTTACATTTTTTTCTATGCAACCCTTTAATTAAATCACAGCATTAAAAAGAGTATAAAATTGCGCTTTTATCGACATACGACACTCAAAGCAAAAACCCAAAAAAACACAATTTTTCCACAAAAAACTCTATTTTACCCGTGTTCCCTAGACTTTGTTGATGTGTGTACTTGCTTTTGCCCGCAACTTCGTACGCGTTTGGTTTGAATTTTCCAAAATTCTTTGTTAGTTGATGCCTACGTTGTCTAAGGGGGTAGGTAGGTACGTCAAATTTTAATCCGATCCATCCCTATAATTTGGTATGTCTGACAATGCAGGACTTTAAATTTTATATTTATACATAAATATAAATAAATATTGCAGGACATCTAACACATCGCCATCTAGCCCCAAGCTAAGTTACCAGACTTGTGTTATGGGTGCTAGACAACGGATATACTACTTATATACTTTTCTTTTGTAAATACATAATTAGAATACATAGAAACAACCAGACCACAGACAAATATCTAAGCATAAATACTTGTCTGAGGCGGGAATCGAACCCGCAACCCTGTGTTTGGCAGTCCGGCATGGTGACCATTGTGCCAACTGGGTCGTCACATAACGAAGAGGTTTGTAGTTATGACCCCGTAGCTACTATCTTGTTTGCGTAAAATGGGTTTGTATGAAAAGTTGAAAGGCGCGGCGGACGTAATCCTCAGCTTCAACTTTCCATACAATTTTCTCGTTTACGTTTGCGAGTTTACACTCGCACTACGGTATCTGAAGATTACTTACTTGAAACCCCATTTAAAACATGCACCAAGAATCCACCCACTTACTTACTATTCTTCATAATGTACTTATGTGTGAATATGCTACCTATATTATTTTAATTAGTTTGTCCAATCAATGCACAACAGAGTGGGGCACAGTCAAACTGCTTAGTCTAGTTTAGTACAGGACCTACTTCTATACCTACTTAGATTCAATTTGTTTTCATTTTTATTATTAGATAGATAAACAAGGTAACTAGGTAGGTACCTACGACTTATTATCCAAACGGAAACGATGCCGGCTTCAACTCTAAAAGGAAGTTTGGGACTCGTAGCTTTTGTAGTTTCTGAGATTTCGTGGTGAGCTTTTTATTATCTTTTATACATATAGATAGATAAATGTGCTTGGATATAATAATTGAAGGTGATTTTACATTATGATTTATTTTATTTATCCAGTTTTGAAGATTTTTTTTATAATTATTTTAAGTTATAGGTAGGTATACCTAACTAATTACCTTCGCTTCGTAAGTATTGGTAGGTAAGTGCTTATATTAATAGTGGCCTTGCGTCAAATCAAGATGAGTTATACAGCGTCTGCAATAACTTGCTTATAGGTGATTTCTTACCTTATGTGGTTATCCATTATGCACTAACAATATTCACTTGACTTAATTGAGAGATATATGAGAGAATAAGATTCAGATGTAGACTAGGAGAAGTATAGGTCTTAGTTACTCTTCTGTTGGCAGCAGTTAAAACTCTGAGAAATAACAAAGGTTTGTACTAATTTATACTTTAGTTTACTATTTATAAGCAAACACCGATCGTGACAATTAATAATTTATATCTATAACGCACGATTTCTTTTTAGTTAAAATATAGCGTAATGTTTTGACTCTTCAAGACAGTTTTTATAAAATTATCACATATGTATAGCTCTGTCTGAGAAAACAAAGGAAAAATCTGTATTTTTTTTTTAGTTCACAGCGTAGTTAGTAGGTACCCGTCGTAGGTCCAAGTATTAAAAGCTACGAATTCACAACTCGTAGAGCTGGCAAGCTCAAGCACGCGCGGAAGCGGTTGCACGACTGAATCACGAAGAAATATCTGATGGGCAACGTTTTGTATCTACTTATACTAAGTACAATATACCTACCATTTTCCAGAGCAATATGAGTTTAATTCAATACAAATTAAGGCGCATAAAAGCGTCAAAAGCAAATGCCTTACGACTATAACTAAAATTGTTTATTATTCATTTGTCAAGTATAACATTCCAAATTATTGTTAAGTGTTGTTGTGTTTATCGTTTGTAGGCAAAATATTTTCTTACATTTTGGTATAGTTTAAATATGAAAACTCCATGTCGTTTCTAAGCTTAACATAAGTCGAAAAAAAATGAGGGCATATTAGTTTAGTACTTATTATTTAAACAGAAATGACAAGGAATAAATTTCGTCTAATTTAATGTAGTTTTCCTAGTTCTTTTGGAGTCATCTACGAATGTTACACAACACTTTTCCAAGCAATATATAACATTTACCTATCGATGACAAGCATTTTTCTTTTGGCTCCTCTAAGCACCTTAATTAGCTTTACTAAAACCATTTGTGATTAATGATTGATTTAAATAGTAGATCTAATCACGTTTTAGTATGATAAAAATATATTTTTTAGTGCAGAACGAACCTTGAAATGGTAAGCAGTATTTTTTATTTTAAAGCAATATTCCTTAATTAAGATTACTGCTTTTTTTTTCAATGATATACTATTAATATTATAAAGCTGAAGAGTTTGTTTGTTTGTTTGTTTGTTTGTTTGAACGCGCTAATCTCAGGAACTACTGGTTCGAATTGAAAAAATATTTTTTTGTTGGATAGTTGATTTATCGAGAAAGGCTATAGGCTACTTTTATTTTGATATTCCCACGGGATCGGGACTTACGCGGGTGAAATCGCGGAGTGCAGCTAGTTAACTATAAACAAGGAAATATTCTTTAGCGTCTTAATAATTCTAACCTCTGTATACCTAATTTGGATAATTTTACTTTATCAAAAACCTGATTTATACCTTTACTTATCTAAGTAGGTAATTTATATATTTTTATCTAATATCAAGTCAATACATTCCCTTATCAGTTCACAAAAGTAACATGATTTCAGTTGATAAAAAAATGTTACAGTAATTGATAATGGAAATGCAACCGGGATTTTAGGTGGATTATTTGAATCAATCACATCGTCATTGATTTATCTGCGATCTGATTATGAAAACTTGTTATAATATCTTTATATATATAATTCTACTGTACTTACGTGTATATAACACTGAACTCCTCCGAAACGGCTGGACCGATGTGAATGAATTTTTTGTATGCCCCTGGATGGTTGCGATTCACATTTTTTTAAATTATTTTATTGTATATTAAGGCAAAACAACTTTTGCCGGGACAGATAGTATGTTATATAATAAGACATTAGGAAATATAGGCATTAGGAAATTAGATATTATAGGCAACTTGTTATTAGATTTCTTTACATTACTTAATAATTGATGAAACTAATGAATACACTTTTTATTTAAATAATAATTAATTTTATTTATACACACAGACAACAGTCATCTTAAGTATTATTTTAATTTACAATAAAAACAAGAAAACTTATCGTCTCTATTTTATAAGCTATTCAACATTTACTTAATAATTAACTACCTAGACCTACAAGCTATTAAGATTAAATTAGCCAAAGTTAAATAAATAAGATACTAATCTTAGCATTTAGCTGTGTGCTCTCCGCACTTTGCAAGACACGTACAGCAGTAGATTCTGGTTCTGCTAAATCTGGTCTAAAATGGTTACTTTCGAAGATGAATCGTAAAGCGAATTGTATTTTTTTAATAAACAATTAAAAAAAATATAAGGTATTGGCAGGTAATAAGGGCCTTAATTAAAAACTAAATATTTCGAAAAATTGGGAAATTAAGGTGGGTCCGGCGTTCTCTCCATACAAACGTAGTCGACGGTTTCTTTACTGGACAAGACATTAGCACAAATATTTTTGTTGTATAAAACCTACAACTGCCATGACTATGCCCCTATGTCTTGGTTCTTTTCATTTTCTAATTATTATAGAAATTAAGATTAAAAAAATAAAAATAAACAAAACATAAGGGCATGGTCATGGCAGTTATAAGTTTTGTGCAACAAAAATATTTGCTCTAGTGTCATTATCCAGGGAGGAAACAGTCGACTACGTTTGTATTTTCTTGTTATTTTGTCACTAATATCCAGGTTTAACCTTTTAGTGGCCCTTATTACCCGCAAGTATCTTAGGTAAAATTCAATTCGATTACGATTCGCCAAAAGTGGCCATTTTAGACAGACTCTGGTAGCAATTTACACTAACATTTTCAGAGAAAAGATTTTTTCATTTGGAACGAATGGGCCCTGAAACTATACTGGCCCGATTTTGATAAAACTTGGTATGAGGATACACTGAATCCTTGGGAGCAACATAGGCTAATATTCCCAAGGGATCTAGACTATCTCGGATGAAACCGCGGGATGCGATGCGATAGTCGTAATAGAGGCCTTAGGGCAACTTGAAAACTCTCAATAGGTGAGCCACACCATTTTTAATCATGAAAATAACAAGTACCGAGTTATATTATGTAGAGGGGTGAATTTCCAAAACACAAAATTTACGCGGCTCGGATGAAATCGATAGTGTCAAACTTTTCTATACAGTACTTATATTTTTCCCTAGGTAGAAGAGGTGGTTACCTATACGATGCAATAAATATTATAAAATTTAAATTGCCGTTAAATTTAGGAGAAAAACAATAAATTTTTATTAGAGAATTTATCAATTTGGTACCTGTCCGCAATACATTTTGCAGTGTAATCTCCGTCGTACAACAAAAACTATTGGTTATTTAAGTTAATGACTGCTTAGATCATCATCGTATAAAACAAAGTAGCTTTCTCTGTCCCTATATACCTATATCCCTGTGTATGCTTAAATCTTTAAAACTACGCAACGGATTTTGATGCGGTTTTTTTAATAGATAGAATGATTCAAGAGGAAAGTTTATATGTATACATGCATAATATAGCCGTGCAAAGCCGAGGCGGGTCGCTAGTTTAAAATAAAGGTAAGTGGTGTATTGGGAAATAAGTAAACTTATTTAATTTTCGTCTCTAACGTCATCGTCATTCATATTGTGCTAGCTAGGCTAGAATGATCTACTAAAATCATATTTCGTCCAATGGTTACTTGGTAAGTATATTGTTTAATCACGATTTGGGTACCTATACCTTCTTACCTAGAGTTAGTATCACATCAATATCCTTGACAATGCCAAACAGAATTAGCATCTATGATATGTGAGGTCAGTCTTGCGGTTAGGGTTGTCAACTCCGGAACATGCACTGCCGCTAAAAAGCCCTATAGTAAATCTCTCATCATCATCATATCAGTCACAAGACGTCCACTGCTGAACATACGCCTTCCCCAAAAACTTCCAGAGCGATCGGTCGCATGCTTTCTGCGTCCAACGACTTTCCGCGACTTTAATTAAATAAATAAATAAATATTGCAGGACATTCCACACATCGCCATCTAGCCCCAAGCTAAGTAACTAGACTTGTGTTATGGGTGCTAGACAACGGATATACTACTTATATTATTATACTTTTTTTTTGTTGTAAATATATACTTATAATACATAGAAACAACCAGACCACAGACAAATATCTAAGCATAAATACATGTCTGAGGCGGGAATCGAACCCGCAACCCTGTGTATGGCAATCTGGCATGGTGACCATTGTGTCAACTGGGTCGTCCCGTAATTAAGTCGTTTGTTCATCTAGTCGGAGGCCGCGTAAATCTCTAATCTAACAAGAAATCAAGGTTACGCTCGCTGCAATTTTTATGTTACCACTAAAAGGTTTATAAAAAAGCCCTGATATTAGTGACAAAATAACAAGAAAATAAAGTATTGAATAGTTTTTTAGATTGTCAATAAAGCAAATATTTATCTAATGACCTGTTTTTAAGTAGTTTTCCCTATTTGTATAAAATGTTTAGGTGGCCCTTATTACCCGCAGGTACCTACTATATGTTTTTTTTTATAAAATTAAATCAAAAAATACCTACGACATCTGACTTGAGTTCTGATCAGTTGAGTTGACAACCCTACATGCAATGCATGCATAACTGCGTCATTTACTAGCACCAAAATACTAGGTAAATAAAACATAGAAGTAATGGGTATATAATTAGCTAAAATATACGACGGACAGGGTAGACGAAAGGTAATCAGGTAGGTACAATTCTGCGGGAACAATCTCACAACCCCTCTGAAAGCTCGTTACCTGTTTCATAATACTTATAAACACAAACGTTTTATTAATGACCGCAGGTGCCATAGTACCCATAGTTCCCCAGTATCCAGTCCTCTACCATCCCATCACAAAAGCCCTATTAGTTTTCTCCTGTGAAGTTCATCAATAGTTCTATCTAAACCGGAAGTTGTCCTTGGCTGCATTTTATAGTGCAGAGACAGGGATAAGCGTCGGTTTGGTGTCCACATCATAATTTGCTATTAAACTTATTATTGTAAAGGGAATTTCCGTGTTGGCTTTGGCTTCACGCACGCCTTCTCGGAGTTCCATTGCCCCGTGATATGGAACACATAAATGACCTTTACTTTAGACCTGATCTAGATGATTTTATACAACGCCAGCAACTTTAACCCATGCTATTTTGAGCTCTATAGTGCCAAGTATTAGATGGAGGTTGCCCAGCACCTATATCACCCGCTCAGCTCCGCTTAGTAGACCGTGTCAATTCGTCTAAAGCCAACTAGTTACGTCATTTTCATCACGATGTTATTCTTCACCGTAAGAGCAAACAAACACAAACATAAATGTTGGTTTTATTAGTAGGTATTTCTAAGATAATTTCGAACTTGAACGACAAGGACAAGGTTTCGTATTTATGCGTCTCATTTTGAATCGATGCCCCTTATAATGGAGTCGGTTATAACTGCTTCCTTATTTACAATCGAGATTATCCACTGGTATTGAATAAAAAAACTGGTAGAGATGTCAGCTTAGCTAAGTAAATAGGTAAATAAATATACCTACCTATGAAGAATGGAGGCCATCAATGCTAGTGACCGATGTAAGATAATGTTCTAAATTCACTTTGACTTTCTGTCTAATCTTTACAGATACCATAAACAAATTAGATATCTGTAAAGATTTCAGCTTATTTATTCAGCTAACCATTCAACTTAGAGAAATTCACGACTGACGGAGCCTCCAGGCCCCAAAACAAGATCAAAATCACTTCACAGATTCAAATTCTAATTCACTGTTTAGTTTTCACTATCACAACGTCACTTGCCTCAAGGCTTAGCGTAGTTTTCATACAGCCAGTCCCAGAAGCTGATCCTCTTTTGTTCGGGTTCAGTGAGTAAGGTGAAGTTTCCTGTGATATCGAGGTAGTTTACGTGTTTCGTGTCGTTTACTGGCAGCCATTTGAAGTCGACCACTGATTCGAAGTCCACTGGAGGTGTGGGGTTACTGCGAACAAAGAATTGTCAATGTTATAGTTAAACTTGCTAACGTTGTTTTGAAATATACAAAAATAGAATAAAAAGACGAAAAAAAAGGAAAAATGGACGTTGTTCGATTCTCAGACCTACGAATATGCACAATATTTTCGTAATCAGTTCAGCCGTTGAGGAGGAGATTGGCCACTAACACCGTGATATGAGAATTTTAAATATAGAGTGATAATTTTGAAGATGAACAACATGCCTGTCGAACATAAATCAGGGTTAGATGATGTTGTGTTAAGTATGTATGAAGAAAGAGAGGCCCATAGATATATTGGTGATTTAATGGAAGCAGGAGTCTTGTACTTTATACACGGATTATTTTCCGCAACTAGACCTCTATAGTTGGGTCCTTTATGAGGTGTGAAGCAGGACGCAGGATTCACTTACCCATACTTAGCGAAGTTAGTCCACATCTGCACCATTCGTTTCGACACAGCCAATTCCGTCGAACCCTCATCCAATCTATAATTCAGTCTTGAGAAGTAAAACAGGTATCCCATTTCATCGCCATGACAGGCTCCAGGATGTGAGATGCCTAACATCCGCTTGAAGAGGCCGAGGGCTCCGTCGAACGCGAACCGGTAAAGATACGTGGGGCTGGTCCGGTTGGTGGCAGCTTGAAGCCGCAGCGTCTCCAGGACAGGCCTCAAGAACATCACATCAGTGAATAGCTGCCAAAAACACATTATAGAATTAGGTCACGAGTTATTAGGTGCTTTAATCATTATATTTGTGCACAATTAAAAAGTTGAGCTCATACTATTGTTGATACCAGCGACTGTCTCCTGAAAAGCGTCTTCATAACCTTGGCGTCTTCAAGTCCAGATTGAATAGGTTCTAGGCGTGTATGCTAAATGCTTAACCTCATCGTCATCACTTTCCACTGAATTAGTTGGTGCGGTGAAAAACGAACCATTAGTCGGGAACTTACGTCAATGAGACTGTCAATGTTCCTCAGGTCAACAGGGCGCTGCTGGAAGTAGAATGCCCTGATGGCGTCTGCGATCTTTCCAGCGATGGTTTCATTGTGCACGAGTAGCTCCGGTGGCACCACGCGACGGAATTCCGCGTCTAATTCCGCTAGGAGCTTGGGGTATCGCTGCAAACCTACATCAAAAAAATCTTTTCAATCTAAAATAACCTACTACACATCCAGCGCACCCTGGATTTAACTCCAAGATGTCCTTAAAGAAGGGGGTATTGGAGTAAGTTAGCAAATACTTCTACCACAGTGGCACAACATCGCAAAAGGTTTTCAATGCAATTTTCTCTTTGATTAGAAGAAGAAGACCTACTACAAATAAATATGGTAGTGACTACGGCATCCAATACGATCAATGCACAGGCAAAAGTACTGCCATACAAACGTAAAATTTTTCATAAGTATCTTTATGTGTATGAGTAGGAGAGCGTAAACATTTCAATAAGATTGATGTTATTAAAATTTCTTATGACTTATCATATCTACAGTTAATTATAATATTTTGAAGATAAATGTTTAAACAGAAAATAGAAACATGACCGAAGGTTTATGAATAATTCTTGGCCAGACTATGAAGTCGTAGCGGAACTGTAAAGGGCAACTAGTGCGTTATTACATCAGCTATGTTTATGTCTGTTTCAATTAATATTCTCTGTTCATAAGTACTTAGAAATTAATCAAGTTTTCCTACAGCAAACGTTGATACATAAATAAATAATGCCGATGTTTACTCATTAAAATTATAAAGTCAAATGAGCATAGGTATAGGTGTTTTAAATCTACTCATCACACGAGTTTTATAAATTAAATGTGGTTGCTCTTGAAATTTGCGTTGTTTTTCAACAAATGTAGGATAGTGGCACAAACTCGGTATAACTCGGTTTGTTATATGTGTTATATAAATTCTAGAAGGTCTACTTTTGCTGCAAAACGCTCGCGCTCGCGCCGGCATCGGCAGTCTTTGAACACTGTCGTTAGTCCATTATGTAACACATTACCTATTCTAATCATAATATTTCGTGTCGGATTATCTGATCGAATATGCGTTTGACGAATTGATTTTTTCACATTTCTATGAAGAAATCAATCTATTAAGATTGCTTGTTCATTGTAATTGTAGATAGCTGCGTTGAACAATGCGATGTTATTTCATGCGATTGACATTCTTTCTATGGTAAGACTAATATTTCGGTATGGTTTTTAAATTAAGTTCTATAGAACTGCCAATAAGCAATCATCGTTTTCAATTAAAGTTGCAATAATATTTTGTCACGTGTAAATTCCGAAGTACCTTGACTTTAATGTGGTGAATAAAGCTGTTTTATCTAAGTTCCAATCAGCTTCGTTTTCACTTTTGATTGACCCTCGATTGACCTATTATATTACAACTGTCCCATTGACTCAGAAGTAAGTTTCGCAAGAAGCCTTTATTGCATTTGGGAGGCAATATCGTATGTGGACTCCATAAAAGTGCTTTACATAAATTACAAGATCGATTACATCAATTATATTTGCCTTTCATAAAATTCTTGATATACATAGGCATATATAACTCGACCTGAGATAAATATTTAGCAAGAATTAACTATTGGTATCTACCTACATTTCAATGTATGTGAATCTAGAGAGTTCTAGAGTTACAACGATTGCGTGTGCTAGGTCACTTTTCCCGAAGTTATTGGTCAAATCTGTTAGGTTTGCGAAACACATTGATTCACAATTTGTGAGTCAGATTCTCTGAGTTACAATGTTTTTTTCTCGAAGGATGAAATATCCGCGTAACACACTTTCGGAAGAATCGTATGCCGGATCTCACCATATCCAAATAATATTATAAAGGAGGTAAATAAGGTAACTAGTCTTCATCAAAGCCGGAAGCATATTTTGCTATATTACGTAAAGTGATTGTGGTAAGTGGAGCTCTATATGTGGAAGCAGTAAGTATACGTATTTTGTTTCAAAGTGACTTTTTAATAGAAAGGCCGTCTAACTTCAAACTTTATTAATCATATAGCACGATGCATGCTAGGATGGAAGCAGGAAATCGTTCGAAAGGAATGGGCGCGGCTTAGAACAGGTTCCTCTCACTTGCAAAACACCAAGGATTTCCGTCGTCACCTATAATAATCGAACAGTAGGTATAAAATAAACGTAAGTGGAAAATCACGATATCGTATTATAATCGGCACTCCCAGAAAAACATAAATAAGTACGTATGCTGCAATTTAGAGTGAATTTGCGTGTCTTTAAATGGTGCATTCATGGATTTGTAGTAGAGTCTTCGAGTCTTTGACTACTACCCTTAAAACTTTAGAAGAATTAAGTAATTAAGTAGTACCTAGGTAATAGAAGTATTTTACGATGGAGTTAAAATAATTCCAACCTGTCCTTTTGCCTATATCATATCGTATGATTTTATAATCATCAAGCTGATGACGTAGAGATGGTAATCTCGCAAATCGTAACTGATTGCCTATTCTCTCTACAAGTATTAGGTATAATATGAATTAATTAACCTGTAATCTGTTCAGTCATTTAAACGTTAGTAACACTTCCATTAAAGTCACATACGTATGTAATGTACTGTGGGTAGGTATAAAGTAGTAACAGATGCCTACCGTTAGGGAAATATACTTCGCTGTGATAATGTTTTACACGAGAGATGAGATAACAGTCAGTCAACTTTATGAATTACCTACCACAGAATCATCATGTAGAACGTTAACGTTCCTTGGTAGAGTCGTTACTATTATTGGATTTACGTAAAAGTAGTGATTATAATCTTTAGAGTTATGGTGCAGGTGACGGATGGAATAACTATAACCTTTGAACGGTCTATTTATGTAAGTACCTACCTTCCTACATACATCAGAATAAAGGACACATGCATTTCCTGAATTGAAAGAGACTTTGTTGCAACACATCGGTAACAAATAGTTAGGTATATATTGGAATATACAAACACCTACTGATACCTAAATGTGGCTTTTTTATCTAAAGGTTACACAACTGGCCTTATATCGACAGAATCGTGATTCGCGCATCTGCAGTTATAATATTTTGGTCAACATTGAGCTACACTGGCAAACTAGTGAAGACTTTCCCATCAGTAAAACCAAGCACCTACCTACCTAGGTACAGATATAAATGTCGATGAGGCTCCTCCGCCAAAAGCAAAATACCAACCTAAAATTGTTATTTTTATCCATAATACTATTTATATTTTAGCATATTTTAGGACGAAAATTCCATGTCGTTTTAAAGACTTGAAATTAAAATTTTGATTTCAATTATTCATGCAATAAATTACAACAAGACCCATTGGCGTCACCAGCGGCCTTAAGAGAATTATTAACTTACGTCTAAAGAGTATGATTCCCTCGTGCGAGTTATATCCGGTCATGAAGGGCACGTCCGCCCCGGGCAAAGCGTCGCGCGGCTCCTCGGGCAGGAATGCCCCGGGCATGGTGTGTTCGACTGCTGGCAGGAAGGGAAGCGCCACTGTGTTGTGCAGGTCGGCCGCCTCGCCTGTTGCCCCAGCTAGACGCGCGCCTGCCTTCACCAGCAACTCGCTTGGCGTTGCGCGGAGATACCCTGCATTG
Organism: Idaea aversata; assembly: GCA_907269075.1. NCBI lineage: Eukaryota > Metazoa > Arthropoda > Insecta > Lepidoptera > Geometridae > Idaea > Idaea aversata. The sequence continues at coordinate 9,135,792 of OU026100.1, forward strand.
ATTAACCCACTCAATAAATCAAAATATATTTCTAATTTACATTATAATTAAATCTGTATTTGATCCGGCACGAAGGACCACAATCAATAATGGTCCTTCAAACCGGATATCTTATTAAAACTTTCCTTTACTCCACATGTTCGTAACTGGTTATCAAATTTCAGTTACGAACATGGAATTTTTTTCTTGTTTGATAACCAAACTTTTGGTGCACAAAAGATAATCGATGATGAATGTAGCTAAAGGTTAGAATCTAGACTAAAACAAAAGCACAAAGTTGAAAAGGTAAACATTTAAAACTCAAAAGAAGTGACACAAGTATTTACGGAGCCCTTTTAAGCTTACCGAGCAGTTCAGCTGTGCTATTGGTGTCGATACCGAGTTCCCTGCCAAGTTGGAAGGCGCGTTCTCGTGGCTCCTTCGCCAGCGCCCAGGGCGACAACGCCAGCCCACTCTGGGCTATCGCTCCGTGAAAGAGACCCTGGTAAACCATGAGAAAACACCGTCAGAATAACAACTGGTTGACGTATTTACTTATTGCGGCTTATGTAGAATGCATCCTTGTTAATCTCAATGTAATTACATTGCAAACCAAAACAGCCTCTTACAGTTCACGGAGGTAAAAGTAGGTAGGTATGTATCCGGGTGATTTGTCCTTGTGATGATTCGTCTCGTAATGTCACTAGCACTAGAATCTGATAGTTACACAAGATTCAATCAATTTCTATCTGGGTTACTTGCTGAGTTTCGTGTAAATGCCTAAATTACTACCATTAACTCTTGGAATGTAGAAAACTGTTTGGAACTTCCTTCCACACCCAAACTCAAACGTAGTGTAGGGGACTTAAAATTACCTGTTCCTAACTCAGAACAGGTAATTTTAAGTCAATCATTTAATTATTGCAGCAAAAACCGTCGCTTGAGCGGAGCCTTATTAAATTAATAACAGACAACTAACTCAACATTTTGGTGCCAAAACATGTTTGCAAAATCAAAAAATCAGATGCCTTATTATTACTACCTACCCAACGAACTCGTTTTAATTACAAAAATGGACTTATTATATCGATCGACACAACAAATTATAGTAGGTGTTATCTACCTACCTATAAATCTTCGTAAAAAGGTAGGTATCTAACCTTCCCTTTCATAACTTTACAATAAAACGTGAAGACACGATGTTACTAGTAAATAATAATTGACTTGAATTATGAAAAACAGTAAATATTAGAGTAGTTTGTAACGAACAAACAATTTCCATGGAGATTGGTATAATTTTAAATGAAGAAACAAACAATTTATGCCTTTATTGTTAAAAGAGACATGCGTATCTAATTATTGTTTCACCACTTTGTTTCCAAAGTACAAAAACTGTTATGGTCGATGGTAGCTCTAAATTGTTTAGATGAGCTTTTACCAAAATATTTAGTTGCACACCGCCATTTTATACGCATAAGTCTGGGTTCCGTAGGAATATCGAGATAAGAAATATCCTATGTGTTATTTAAGTTTTTCAGTAGCTCTACGTCAAATTTTATCAAAATAGGTTCTATAGATTTTAAGTGATTTAATATAGTTTTAATACTAATGGAAGGTTTGTAACATACCCGTGATTCCGGTGAAAGCATGTGCAAGTGAACTGAGGCAGCGCCCGCAGATTCACCGAAGATTGTAACCCGTTTCGGATCTCCGCCAAAAGCTTCGATGTTGTCACGAACCCATTTTAACGCCATCACTTGATCCTGGACAAATAAAAAATAAATAAATATTGCAGGACATTCCACACATCGCCATCTAGCCTCAAACTAAGTAACTAGACTTGTGTTATGGGTGCTAGACAACGGATATACTACTTATACATACTTTTCTTTTGTAAATATATACATATAATACATAGAAACAACCAGACCACAGACAAATATCTAAGCATAAAAACTTGTCTGAGGCGGGAATCGAACACGCAACCCTGTGTTTGGCAGTCCGGTATAGAATAAATAATATGAATTCCTTAATTTTTCTAGCAACATTTTTATATTTATATGTTTGTGCTTCTTGGGTGAAAACCCAAGTCACATCACATCACTTTGGAATGTTTCCGGGACATAATATTACTTTCAGCCCGAAAGGCGAAAATTCTGAATGAAATGCTAAAACAAACAATCTTCCTGAATTTTAACAATTTGTACCACAAGCTGTGACGATTTTATTTTAAATTTTTTTTAAGGACCTTACCTTAAAAAAATCTAGTTTAGTATGTCAATTTATTATGTAAAACCAAACTAGGTAAACAAAGCAATAAAACTGAAGCAGGATATCGGTTATATTTGATGTCATTAACATCATGAATCCGTTTAGAGCTAACGGCAAGATGCGTAACAGATATAAATGTTTACTTCCTCCAGCAGCAGTAATCTTGCATCAAACGCGTTCCAAACTTGACCAACATAACTAAACCATGACAGTGCTGCGAAACTCCGTGGTTTTACTACATTTTGTGGGTACTACTCCTACAATTAGGCAACACAGCCAACGCACTACGTAAATATTCGTAATTAATCTACAAATTGGATTTTAAGAAGAAAAATAATCATAAAGAAGCCTCTAATACGAGAGAAAGAAGGTATAAGAGGGCATACCTGCTCTAAGCCAGATTGACGATGAGAGAGATAGAAAAGTCCAGACTGTGTAACCATTGTTAACACCTAGGTTCTATAACGGTATTGGATCATGCAATAATCTTGATGTAAGTATATTAATGTATAACAATAATAATGACTCACAGAATAAACCTTTTATACCGGATTTGAAATGCATTTTCTAGAATCGAAGCCATTATCATAAATGCTGAAATAAATCGATTTTGATGTCTACTATTGAAATGCTCGTTTTTTTGGGGCGAAGGTTTTGACGACCCCTCGCCAAAACCTTCGTCCGGTATAATAAACGGTATATAAATAAAACGGTATATTTTTCTCGGCTTTATCCCCATAAAGCCGAGAAAAAATATACCGTCACGAAATACCGTAAGAGAGAGAGATTGAATGAGACCAATAATTGTTGTTTATACTTATAAAAATTGAGAAAATTAAAAAAAATGGTATTAAAGCGGCTTTTTTCCAAACGCGTGTGCTGCGACATATTATGTTCATTTTTTTTTCTTAAGTCGACTGCGATAGGCATTGAAACGCGAGTAAATCAGTAGCATTAACTCTCCGTAGGGGTTCTTATTTACCTTAAGGCCCATGTTCCCTGACACCTCCTCGTTGTCAAGGCTGAGGAAGCCGAGCGCGCCGAGCCGGTAGTTGAGAGTAACGAGCACTACGCCCGCACCCACCAGGTGGTCAGGACCGTATAGGAACGCGTTCCCGGAGCCGACTGCGAACGCACCACCGTGGATCCACACCATTACGGCTAGGTTCGGGTTGTAACTGCACCATAAAAGACATAAGTATTGATCGAGCTAATATAAATAAAACATAAATAAAATAACCGGGAAGTGGATGAAAAATTTGCAAGATTTGACCTCAAACATCGGGACAGGTGAAACTAAATAAAAGCATGTATTATAGTTACTAAAGTTATTTTAAACGGGATATTTACTAGTTTTTTGTTTTTATTTCATGGTCCATGATCGAGCTCCATGAATCATATTATGGAGCTCGATATTTCGAGGCTGTGGGCGTGTGTGTGTGTGTATCAATTCGCAAAAACTTGTGAACATGATAATGCTTACATTATCATGTTCACGAGTTTTTGCGAATTGATCCTAAAGTTACACCATAACGTACCTACGTTTAACCACAGTTAATAAAACTAATGCGTGGAGTGGTAAGTATTAAATGTTTTTCTGGGGTTTGCCTTGATGCAGAAGATGTTGATGGAATGTTTAACTTTATATCTACGTACCCAGAAATCTTATCAGGTAGAGCTGGCGTATAAACATTGAGGAAGAGACAATCCTCGTCGCCTTTGTAGGTGTCGAAGAGCATGAACCGGTGAGGGCAGACGGCGCCTTCCTCGAGCGCATCACGCACGCCCGTCCACGGCTCCAGTGGTGCGGGTGGTCGAAACCGCAGTGAACCGCGGGGTGGTTGCGCATACCTGGTAATGAAAGGAATAAGCTACAATAATCTGATCTAGGAGACGTTAAATGAGAATAAAATGTTTGACTGTAAAAACTAAAAAGACGTAGAAACATTCCAATTGAGTCTTTTTTTGATGTTAAAAAGACACAGAAACCAATGACGATGTTAGAGTTTCCTGCTTCGTTAGTTCTTAAAACTATAAAGAACCTATCCGTTACTTACCTTATTCCTTTAAAACTGTAATAAGGTGTCTGTTCGATGGTCCTAGCAGCGAGCCTGCGCCCGCGCAGCGCGCCAAGCTGTGTGAAGACAATGGGTCCGCCGCCCACGCGCATGCGGTCGACAAGTGCGTGCACAAGTCGCGCCGCCCGCGCTGGCACCGCCTGCAGCCGCCGCAGAGCGTGCTTCAGGCCCACCGACTCGCTCACTGTACTCGATAGTCTACGCCATGCTCCTGATACCTGGGGTTATATTTTTTAAGCTTTAATATCCTAATGTTTCATGGGTTTACTTATTTTGACTAAGTTTAATTTCCTCATATTGATAGGTAATATGAAGAAAAAAAAGTTGTAGAGTTTCCTTAGGATTTGTGATTTTATTTCAATTAACTCTGAAGAATTTTAAATTGGGAGATAGCTAGTAAAACACCATAAAGCACACCTAAAGGGGTCCGGACATTGTATGGGCATAGTGTTTTTTTTGCGCGGTGCATTTTGAGACCCATTATACCTATCGATATGTATATCATAGGCCTATCGATAGGCATTTAGTACACGATTTTTTGGTTAAATATCCCGTTTCCGAGACGCTTTAGGTGTTCGATGTGAAGGCATTATTTTTTCACCGTAGTGTCCTCTATCGACATGCATGGGTCTTAAAATGTACCGTGTCATTTTAAGTTACAATGCCTGTTATGTATAAAGGCCTTTGTGATATACCTAATACTTGACAATCTTAATTTCTATCATTCCTACTAAATATAAACAATACCTAAATTATTATTGATTAAAATTTTAAGTTAAGTTCAGACTTGACATTTTATGAAATTCTGCGGTCTGCGAGCTACCTTCACACATTTCAAGTACATGATGTAAACAATTTGCATATTACCGTAATAATTCGAAAATACACTAAATACTGTAATTTAACCATGTTGCGTTGTAAGTTAAAAGACAGTATTCAACTCATTAAATCAATTAGTATTGGTGAGTAAAAGAGTGTGAAAATTATAGGAAATGCGGTTAACGCGACCACACACGATGTCTGACCTGAGTTTACAAAATTCGAACTGGCTATAATATATCATTCATCTATACATATAAAATGCTTTGTCCTGAACGACTGACTGACTGACTGACGGATCAATGCACAGCCTAAAGCGCTGATCGTAGAGACCTGAAACTTGGAGGGTTTGTTCTTTGTATGACGTAGGCGTCCGATAAGAAAGAATTTTCCTAGATTTAGCAGCAGTTTTTGTATGGGAGAACGCAATTCCTTGGTTCATTTTCGACTTCTACGCGGACGAAGTCGCGGGCAAAAGCTAGTTTATTAATATAAGGCTTTATTTTCATAAATAACGATTACAGTCAGTCTAGATGTAATTCGAGATTAAATCAGTCAAAACCACAAACTATACACTTGAGTTTTTGCTTAATTAGATAAGTAACGACTTACCTCATCTCTGCATCTAAAAATCACAAATGCCTCTTTATATTATCTATCTAACGATTGCCAAATAACATTGCAGATAGGTGCAATACTATTAAACGAAGACCTTCAACAATCAATACAATTCTAAGAGAGAATAATTCATACTAAATAGGCAGGTAAGTACCTAAATTATTGCTCAAACTTAAATCTAATGACGTCAAACATTAGCAAATTATTGAGCATTAAAGCTATGAAGCGTGGATTATCCCGACATTAAATAAATAAGTGTAGAAAAACCTAGAGCCTCTAGGTACAAAACTATTGATTGGAAAGTATATAAGGAAATAGGTATATGTATTTATATCTAACTTTTTATTAACAGCCCACAGTGTCCCACTGCAGGGCAAAAGCCTTTCTAACCTTCTTCCATTGTTCACGATCAGTAACTATTGTACTTGAACAGTTATTCCTAGTCAAAATCGACTCGCCCCATCGCCGCCGTCTTGGCCTACCACGGTTATTGTGTTTGTTATGGCCCATCAGGTTTCATAGTAAGTATTATAATTATTCATCTACTTTTATTTATTTTTTATAACATGATTATGATAAGGCCTCCCTTTGTAACACTTATTAGACTTAAGCTTTGTTTTATTTTATTTAATTTAATGTAATTTTTAAATGCTGTTTAGTATAAAGAATTTATCTATCTATCTATAGGTGTAGTAAATACTTAATAAGTACCTAGACATAAAATTGATGCCCCATTTATCCCGTTAGTAAATAATAATGAAGTCATTCAGTCTTTTCTTAGTGTAATAAATCTGCCCAAATTGGCTGTGTTGTGGCAATTTGTGGCATATGGATTGCTCATGTAACCGTTACGAAAATCAATTGAGCATGACCGTGAGTGAATGCAATTTTATCCTACTAGGTACCCACCTACACTATCACTTTGATAAGCTACTTCGTGTATCGCTATCTTTCTGTACCTAGCTTCTACATAAAAAAGTAAGAAATAATTCTCTTGAAACTAGAGAATAATTTCTTAGTAAAAAATCTTAAAATAATAAGCAGTATTCTGAATTTACCTAAAGGCAATATTCTTCATACTTTTTTAAGAACACTTTACTTAAAACAAGAAATTATTTTCCATTATCTATTATTCTTAACATAAAAAATATTTTAGATGCAATGCAGACCGTATTTTCTACATTAAAAAAAAGAAACATAATTCTGTTCTTTCGCACTTTGCAATAGTATTTATTTATAACAACGTTGAAGTAAATTGCTTTTGCTTCAATCAGGTCCTATATTGAGGGTAATCTATCATTGCTAAATAATAGGAAGAAAGCATCGTATTACTGCCCTACATTTACTTGAGTTAAAAGCTTTTCAATCATTTATAAATATTCGTATTTCATTAGTAATGTACTCTGTTAGTCCACTTTATTACTGTCCGGGCAATAAAATACTAGCAAGACGTAATTCAAATGCTTATTGTAATGATACATTGAAACTAAAATGTAAGTATAGATAGATAGGCTACCTGTGCGGAGGCTGCGAAAGTCCGCAAATATGAGGATGTGCCGGTTGCTACATTTTTACACCCCTGGGTTTCGAAACCGTCAGCTGCTGGGGGCCCTGTGCTATACCTTTGGAGCTTTATGAGAGAGCTGTCGGCGCGGCTTGTCGAGGCTACTGGCGATCCTAGAGCTGGCGGTTTCTTGTCCCAGCAACTCAGCTCGCTATTCAGAGAGAGAATGCTGCCAGCATTTTGCGGACAATGGAGGGTGTAGCCGAGGGCTTCCTCTTGTTTTAATGTTGGGGCTTACACGCAGAGAAATCGGAGTCAACCAGAAGTACAAAACTGTGTAGTTACATTTTTTCACGATAATTTTAGTCTGAAATACTGTATTCTTGTAATCTCTGCTATTTTATTTTAAACCTCACTAAATGTTTAATATGGTACACTAGAAAAATATTTTAAATCAAAGCTACAATAATTTTGTATTTCAAACAATAATTCTTGCTTCAAAAACGAAATGATTTGTATTGTGAAGTAAAGTGTTCTGATTAATGATCGTCATGTTAGTAATGCACTACGAAGTTGCCTGTAACCACAACAACATTGTTTTAATTACTACAAGAATCTATAATTATCCTTACTATTCTGTTTGTTTCTGAAAATAACTAAAACAAATTGTTATTGTGACAAAATAATTATGTTGTCATAGATGAATATCATGTTAATTTATCACTGTGTTCATTTATTTATACAACAAAATTATTGTCAAAACTACAATACTACATTTTTGTGAATGCAAGAATATTCTAGTTTAATAATTAGATTTATGTGTACCTACTTATTTAATTAATTTCATGAGTCGCAACTAGATGGCGCCAGTAGTAATTTTAGATCGCGCTATCGTTGTGTTTTATCAAATTACCTTGGTCCAGACGCCAATTTTGATTTTACGTACGGATTACGGACTCCGCACTTAAAGCGATATGTGGCTATACTCCACTATAGCCATAAGTGCTGCATTTCTCGTAGAGCGTACAGACGCGTAGTCTACGAAACAATGTAGTCGAACTTTAATTTCCCTTTTTGCTTTCTAGGATTATTATAATTGATTTATATATCAAACGCAATTATCGGAACTAGAATATTTTATACACTACAAAAATATCTAGTTACATTTACAATAACCTAGTAAACGTAACTAGATTGTTTCTCCGTGTATACTAGTAGACTACTAGTGTGTACAATAATTTCAACTAGTGGGTACTGCTGTCACGGATCCAAACAGAAGTTCTGGTTGCACTTACGAGATTTCTCGTATGTTTAACAAGATTTTTCTCTGCGTGTAGGTTGATTTGAAAATTTAATCCAATTTCATTATTTATTTAGTTTGGTTTTATATTTAATTTCTGGATAGATAGGTATCTACATTAATCTAAATTTGAAGATGTGCCAGTGCATGTGATTTAGATGCATTTTCACTAAACGAGCTGTGATACGAGTACAATCGTAGGTACGCTCTATATTACACCAATTTTATTGTACAGTCAGAAAAGGAATTTTTTTAATGACGGTTCTATCATTTTTGATTCTTCTGCGTGAAATAACTAACACTTCGAAAGCTTTAGTAATATCTAGCAGAATAATTAACAATCTAAGAACAGTTATTTAAAAAAATAAACTTTAAAATATGCACCTGCTACCCTCAGTCCTTTTCTGACTGTACTATACGGTATTTTTTCCGCAACTAGACCTCTTTAGTTGAGTCCTTTTTGCGTGACGATGGAGTAGGCTCTCATCCCCTCAGCTTAGTCGACCGTATCTAGAGGAAAGAACTTGTCAATATTTCTGGAGCCAATGCCTCGGCTCGCGGGTTTTATCACGATGTTTTTCTTCACGAGCAATGTCAATTAGCGCACATAAATATTTCTAAAGAAAAATCCATTGGTGCACGGCTGGCCGGAATTCGAACTGAAGACCTTCGGAATTGAAGTCAAGACTACGCTAAAACCGCATTTAGTCATAGGTCTCAACTCGTAAAACGGTGTAAACTGTGAATATATGCACTCAGACGTTTTCATCGCATAATCTCATACGAAATAACTAACTTAACTTCAAAGGAAAAACAATGCGGTTCAATTAAATTTTAAGACTTCTGACAAGATATCATTACAATAAATTTTGTTGTTATTTATTTAACAATCCTGTTCATCTGCCCATATATAATATTATTTATGATGCTAGCAGAGAAATCATTCTTTAAACATCGAAAACTTAATTAAGTACATGTAGATAGGTAGGCAGATGCTTCAATTTATTACACAATTTGTTTTACAAGAATGTTTTGAGACTTATAAAAATGAACGTTTTATATAGTTACTATCTAATAAGTAGGTAAGTACTAAAATGTTTTTATACGATCCTAAGGTCCGTATTAATAAACCGAACTCAATATCGATTTCAATCTTGAGTTTGCTCTTGAGTTGTTGCGCTGATTAATAAACCTATCTTAAGACGCGATTAAAGAGCGACGTATCACTTGAGTAATACCGTATTAATAAATCAAACTCAGCTCTCAAGATATGTCTCAAGATGTAGTTTCGTGAACTCAAGTCTGATTGCGGGTCATACATGACATAAGTTAGCTGTTTCGTTAGTTTTGTAGTTCAGGAACATGGAGCTAGAACAAATTTTGTCAGAAATCAATTATTATGATGATATTTTATGCTAATGACTTTTTGAACAAATCATTCGCATTTAAATAATTATTTAGTAGTAAAATCTTACATTTTGTAAAAAAATTCACATTAAAAACAAGTTGACAGCAAAATATGACGACACTACCTACCATAGGGTAAAAACATACCATTCAAGGTAAGAACAAAGCGTTACTGTCATTCAATGTCGCTCTCAAGATCAGTTTCAAATCTCAAGAGCGATATCAGCCTGAAGGCCAATTCTCGTAATTAACATTGTTCAAATTACATTTCAATATCATTTCGATTGCATTTCGATCACAAATAATACCAAAGTAGCTCAAAATACCCTCAAAGTTAGCTTTTTGTAAAAAATAAACTGACTTTAAGGGTATCTCTTGCAATCGAAATGCAATCGGAATGATATTGAAATGTAATTGAAACCATATTATTTACGAGAATTGGCCTTCTGGTTAGAACTTGAGTGTTATCTATTAATTAACGCCTAACTTAAGATAGTGACCGCATCTCAAGACTCACTCAATTGATACGCACTCAAGATCGATATTGAGAGCGATTTATTAATACGGGCCTAAGAAGTGCATTATCTGTACTTCACAAGGCAAGTTAGTCGCGACTCTTATACAAAAGTTTTAGTAGTCCAGCATTAAGAAATTGTCAAGATTGCGCGGGTATTATTTTCTTACAAATGCGTACAGGAAACCTAGGTTTAATAAAAATATTGATTGCTCTACAAGCATTATTCAGGACGGAAATAGGGGAATTTATTTGTTTAAAAAGAAATAAAGAAAACAGACTTTAACATAAGAAAATGAAATAAAAAATACTCAGTGTGGTTACAAAAAAGGAATAGGTAAAAATCGAATCAGCCTACAGCGCTTCACAACAAGTGTGTAGCGCTCTGATTTTTAGTCGCATTCCTAAAAATAATAGAAGATAATATGAATGGAGAAAGCAATACCCGCTCTACTAGGTAGGTACTTAATAAAGGTACCTTCTGAACTTATGGCACTTATGGCTCTTGCCTGTACCTACCTAAATACTATCCTTTAGTTACGTCACATCGGACCTTATAATAACACCGCGTTAGATTCTATGCAGGTGCTCTATCTGGTTACACAACGTAATACTGTTTAGTTTAAACAACGATCCCAGGATTAAATTTACATCACATAACGTGTGTGGTTTTAAAAAGATTGTTTTTTACATCGGTGCAAGGTCGTTTACGCAAACGATTATGCGTAAATGAACAATGTCAAAAGTTGAATGAAAGCTCTCATCATGATTAGTCATGAACATCTCTAGAAAATGAGTTGAGTTGTCCGAGATATGCTCAAGGTGTAATTTTTGATGATCTAGGTTAAATTATAAAAGGTAAAAAAGATAATCATCACAAACATTTTACAGAAAACCGTTCTTATCTAAATCGGTCCAGGCGTTTTGGAGATAAATAGAAACATTTGATTGAAACAAACAAACCAACAAATACCCATGCATTATACCGTCTTCCGTTCTCATCACGTCGTCAACAGGAATTATAGCTAGCCAAGACAAGCAAGAGAATCAAGAGATTGAAAAAAATAATGTTCCATTGTTTTTGTAGATGAATGCTAGAACCACATGAGTAATTCTTACTCATGTGCTAGAACTTTGTATCCATGAGTACCTAGATAGTTAGATACCAACGCAAAGATTAAATGTAGGTACGAGCGATTTCCTTTCAATTTAAGGATTGGGTGACAGAATTAAATATTTTTTTTAATTGGAAAATCAAATCAAGGACTGGCTGCAGACGCTTTACGATTTCACCCGCGTCAGTTATATTCCGTGGGAATATCGGGAATATTTAACGACCTGTTATGAATAGATTTATCAAGTGTTATATTATTTTAATTACCCACCTTCATAGAGTTGAGACTAGTGGCAGCATTGGCGACGACATCCCCAAGCGTGGCAGGCGGGAGAGCATGGCTGCGCAGCACGAGCGCGCATGCACACAGCAACGCTGCGCGCCACCATCGCACACGCATCTTTACCACAGTTGCTCCGCTATACCCGCAGGCGTTTATTTCTCACTCGATCAACGAAGACCTGCTGAATTTTGTTTATTTATAAGTAAGAATCATTTTAAATCAATCAAAAACGTATTATAGAAAGTTATTTTCTCATCAATATATTATGGAAATATTGGTCATTATTTTCGATAAAAAAACACGCGAAGTATCGAATTTACGGACGAAGAAAATCAAATCCATTGCAGGAGCGTTTTTTGAATTTGGAACATTAAAACACTCCGGATGTGACTCCGGCAATGTTATTTAATTGTAAGTAAAGGTCGAAGTGCATGAAACGGCCTGCTGGGGTTATTATATATACCTACTCTTTGATTGGATCTCTTTTTGCTTAGTACAAAATTGCGTTCATTTGCGTTCACGTGGCTGTATAGTCATAATTTGCGTTTAGCTTTTGGCACAGATGAGAAATAAAAAATTAGCGGCAAAGCTAAAAATTCGCCTTGTTGTTTGTTTCTTTGAGTCTTGATTTACATACCTACTTAAAAATATAATGAAATGAAATTAAATGAAAAAGAAATGAAGATCATAAGCCAAATTGGTAATGGAAGCGAAGTCAAAAGAAAAACACATGAAAGTTGATGAAAATTTTATGAATTGGGAATGGATGGATGATCGCAATGGATTTTCCATTGACAGTAGCGGCTGGGATTCGAACACACGACCTTCGAAATGAAAGTCGAGGTACTTGTACTTATACTATACTTGTGTTTTCCCCAATTAGGTATACCCTTTTTATTTGGGTCCTTTTTGCGTGAGAATGGAATAGGCTTGCCCAGCACCTACTGCCCTCTCAGCTTAGTCGACAATGTACAGAGGAGAGAACTTGTGAATACTTCTGGAGCCAACTAAGCCGCGGCTTTAATCACGATGTTTTCCTTCACCGTAAGAGCAATGTCAACAGCGCACATGTTTTTTTAAAGAAAAATACATTGGTGCTCGGCCGGCCGGGATTCGAACCCACGACCTTCAGAATGTACGTCGAGGTATCTACCACTACGCCAACACCGCTCTAAAAAAAATGGATGTCTGTAAAGTCGGTTTACGGACAAAAATTTTACGTGGTAACGTCATAAGAAATCGATGAAAATTTCAAGAAAATTTTAGATTTTTTTTATTCCTTGAGGAAAAGGTACCGGGGTCTCTTTCCATACAAACTATTACAAATGTAGTCGACTGTAGTCGACGTTTCTCCCTGGATAATGACACTAGAGCAAATATTTTTGGTGCATAAAACTTATAACTGTCATGACCATGCCCCTATTTTTTGTTTATTTTTATTTTTTTAATCTTAATTTTTATGAAAAAAAGAAAAACAAACAATTTATTAGACGATATCACGTCAAAAAATCGACGTTTCTATATGGCTTTTTGATCTATCGAGCGTTAAAGTAAAAAGAATCATCTCAATCGGTTGAGCCGTCTTCGAATGATCGCGTAACATACACACAAAAAAAAACAACACAGACGAATTGAGAACCTCCTCCTTTTTTGAAGTCGGTTAAAAACAAGCAAGACCACCACTACGTGCATCTAACTTTACACAGTTTGGTGCACTTGCCCTTTTCTACCTTAACACTTGTACATAATTATGTATTCTGCGCCTTAACTGTATGAACCGAAAAAATGTTAAGTATATTTTTTTAAATTTAATTTTGAATTAGTTCAACACCCAGTAGTTTTCATTTACCTGCATTCTGACATCTCCAATGTAGTAGGTCACGTCACGATATAACAATAACTTTCACCTGCCCGTGCGCAAACCTAACAACGACTCGACAATTTATGGTAACGTAACAATTGTCACTTATTTGACAATACAAATAAAAATTTACATAATTTGGTTATATTTCAAGTGTACATGTCACGAAACTAAAGAATTTAGGACACAGATTTTGATCATGCACTGTCGTCGAAAGTAGCATTATTTTTGATAGCGCGTTGAAGTCTTTTAGAACAAAAGACTTCAACGCGCTGTCTTTTAGGTGTCCTTGCAGAATTCCCATTCATTGACGACCCAGTTGGCACAATGATCACCATGTCGGACTGCCAAACACAGGGTTGCGGGTTCTATTCTCGCCTCAGACAAGTATTTATGCTTAGATATTTTTCTGTGGTCTGGTTGTTTCTATGTATTATAAGTATATATTTACAAAAGAATAGTATAAGTATAAGTAGTATATGCGTTGTCTAGCACCCATAATACAAGTCTAGTTACTTAGCATGAGGCTAGATGGCGATGTGTGGAATGTCCTGCAACATTAACTTTTCATAAGGATTTTATATTGAAATGTAATTTTAGTCATCTGTTTTATAAACTAATCATAGTTGTGCCCACTACCCATTACCCATACAGTTATGAATTTGGTCAAATATTATAGATCGTAGTAGCTACTTTTAAACGAGGCTAACTATTCCAAAAAGAGTCCAAGTAGCACGCTGCTGGTTGGTTCGATCGAAACCCTCATTATCGAATGCTATTAGATCAAAATGGAATACTATAGACTAAATATTTTTTAAGGATGTAAGTATAGATAAGTATGTTAATCAATGTTTTGGTGTTGGCTAAATTTGGCATAGGTAATACGTATAGTCTGATGTTGACTGAATTTATATTTCTATAATAGTCGCATGGCTTAACGTACCAACTTAATGTATTGTTAACAAAAAATATTCTATCACATTTTATCCTTATTAAAGTGTTTTGAAATTATGAAGCTCGGAAAAGTGTTATGATTTTTTTTACTATAGTAGATTTTAGGACATTCATGGAACATTATGTTTTTAAATTTGTTTTTGGGTATCTAAGTAGGTATTCATATACAGTCTTATCATGCGACAAGAGATAGTGAAAAACTAGGTCCGGATTTGAGGGTTTCCTTATTGCGCACCGATTTTAATGCGCACCCAAAACTGCGCACCCAAACTATTCCACATTTGCGCACCTGTTTTGTTGCGCTCAATAGAGATGGGAAACTGACTGAAACTATCGATAACTAGTTATACACTTTATTTTTTTTGCAAAAACTTAGGAATAGATTTTAATTTGATTTTGAAAAAAAATAAGGTCATCCTGGTGAAGTACAGTTATCAGAACGAACATAATGTTTTCAGTCGTTCCCACCTAGGTACGTTCCTAGGTGGAAACGAATGAAAATTGGGCAAAAAAAAATGGCATAATAGTTGGCTATTCCCAGTCATTACTAACTACTAACAACGCTTCTACTTCATTAAAAGATTTATTATTATAAAGCTAATGTACCAGGCCTCCATAGGTTATAAGGTGCTATCATTATCTAGTATTTGAAAGATTTTTTTGCAAAAACAGCAGAATTAATGACCAGGCGTTCATAAGTTACTGGCGGTGTTTTTTCCTAATCATCCTCAGTCTGTGCCTCAGTCAACTAAAATCCTATTTGTACGTTGTACAGAACGAAAAGTACCAGGCGCTTATACTTAGCAGGAGGTTTTAACTTATTGGGCTCCTTGTGTTTTCCCCCACACTTCTTAATAAGCAAGACATTGGCGGGGATTTTTTTTTAGTAAATCAGACTGTTACTATAGAAACAATAGTAATTATTATTAAACAATACAATAATTAAACAAAATCTGATGAGTATCTTCGGAGTGATGAACAGATCTGCACAGCGAGATTCAACAAATTGCTCAGTTTTCCATTTCCACTAATAGAAGTGGCCCTTACACAAATAGGTATCGATGAATGGAGCATCTGAAACCACCTTCTCATCACCAAACTCTTTAATGGGTTACGATTAGGTACGCTTTCGTCTCATGGAATTTTCAGTGACAGCGGCACTAAAAATTGTTAAGGGGTATATCCACGCCAACGACCTTGAGAGTGTGGGCGGAGCTAGACACTTCGTCCCGCGCGGCGCTCGCGCTTCCTCACACTGCCTCATAGCTAAAGATCGCTTACTATCCTACCACCACAGAATGTATAATAGTACAAGCTACTTACCACATCGGGAATCGTTAAGATAATTACTACATAATTTAAAAAGTATGTCTGTACGTATGTAAGGTTGTTGTGTTGTCTATACTGGCCTCTTTCAATCCTATAATTTTATAAATCTGAAAGTTTGTTTAGGTATCTTCAACCGAGCACCTACCTCGGTCCCTACTACTACTACTACTTAGTACTACTTCGCACCTACCACATTGCGGTAGTGCGAGGTAGGTAGATACGTAGTAGGTAGATAGTAGATACGCGTTTATTATGTAGGTACAAGCTGGACCCGTGATCTTCGACTTATTCCGGTCGGATCCCCTGGATCTGATACCCTGGGGGATCAGTTTTATTTTAAAATATTTAATTTTTAAAACTATTCCGGTCTTGTCGATCGTGCAGGGGATCACAAATAAATTTTAATATTTTATTCCGGTCGGATCCCCTAGCTACCTATTAACAAATTTTTGGGACAATCACCAACAAAATATTTATTCAAGGTTTATATTTAACGCCTCGACTTCGCACGGCTATATTATGCATGTATTATACATATAAACCTTTCTCTTGAATCACTCTATCTATTAAAAAAAACCCCATCAAAATCCGTTGCGTAGTTTTAAAGATTTAAACAGTCAAAGGGAAATAGGGAGAGAAAAAGCGACTTTGTTTAATACTATGTAGTGATACAAAATATTTGAAATACATGTTTATAATACTACATAATGTAATGGAAATGTGTATGTTAGTATTTGAGAACAATACTTATTATGGATACTTGTCTTGGCTTGTCCAGTCTTGGAAAAGTCACAGCATCTTTTTAATATTTTTTACCTTTTAAGTTTTTTCCAAAAAAATACCTAATTTTAATGTCTGATTACCTGTGATGATTTTAAACACTTCGTTGATTTGGTGTTCATTTTATAGGGTTCAGTCAGTCAGTACCTTGAAAGGTAAAAGATAATATAGACCTCAGTTTCTGGTATGAATTTCAACTTGCTAGGTCCGCTAGGTTGCTAGGTCCGTTCCTGAGAATATTGTGGTGACACACGGACAGACAGACAGTCGGACAAGAAAGTGATCTTTTAAGGGTTCCTTTTTTACCTTTTGAGAAAAAAAATCAAGGTCCTGAGCCAACACAATAAAAAGATATGGGCAAATTTACATTTTCGCAAAAACTTGTACAAAAATTAATCTTAATTTTCAACTTTATTATATATCGGAATTTTCCCTTTACTTGTGCTATAAGACCTTGCTTTTTGCAAAATTGACAATTCCCAGTCAACCGGAAGTACCCCATAGGTTTTGGGTCGATAACCTATAATGGTAGTTCCCGTTGACCTTGAATCATGAAATTTGGCAAAAAAAACTATTCCTTACAGAACAAATAAAGGGAAAATTCCAAAAAAATTCAAAAAATATTGAAAATTAAAGGGTGTCCCCATACATACATAGTTGGACCAATTTTATTCAACTTGACCCTTAAATTGTATGGGCACCCAAACGAATTAGGGATCAAGGTAAATTGGTAACTACTAACTACCATACCACTGCAAGGGCAGAGAAAGAGAGTTGAAACTAATTTACAGAACCCTCGGCGCGCGAGTATAACTAGCACTTGATAGGTTTTTAACCGACTTCAAAAAAGAAGGAGGTTCTCAATTCGTCTGTATGTTTTTTTTGTGTGTATGTTACGCGATCATTCGAAAACGGCTCAACCGATTGAGATGATTCTTTTTGTAATCGAAAAGTGATACCTCAGGGGTGGTCTCATAAAATTTGGTGAGGATCTGATGAGAATCTTCGGAGTGATGAACAGAATTGCACCTCGAGAGAGCAGCAAATTGCTCAGTTTTCGATTTCCACCAGTAGAATTGGCCCATAAACTAATAGTTACCGATAAATGGAATATCTGAAACCACCTTCTCATCAGAAAATTCTTCTATCGGTTACGATTACAGGTTACAATTTGAATAAAATATTAGATTTTGCCTCGCCGGACTGGGTTTGAATGAATTTTGATAAGAGAACCCTACCCTAAATGAAGATCTGATAAGGATCTTCGGAGTGATGAACAGATCAGCACAGCGAGATACAACAAATTGCTCACTTTTCCATTTCCACTAATAATAGAAGTGGCCCATACACAAATATGAACCGTTGAATGGAGCATCTGAAAACACTTTCTTATCTGTACCTAATCGTAACCCATTGAAGAGTTTGGTACTCTTCAATGGGTTACGATTAGGTACAGGTTGCAATTTGAAGAAACAGTCGCTTTCGCCTCACGGAGTAGAATTTTCAGTGATAGTGGCACTTATAATGGTTAAATAAAAAAATTAATTAAAATTTTAAAAACCGACTTCAAAAAAACCTGAAAACAAAAACTAAAAAAACCTGAAAAAAAAACAAAAAGTAAAAAATAATCCATTTCGGGTCACTAAGACAGCAGATAACTTAAACATAAGTACTTACTTGGAAGTCGGACTGGGTTATAAATAAATCAACTAAAAAATCAAATGGAAGTCGGACTGGGTTAGATTGAATGTTGAGAGATATAAAGAAAACATGGTGTCACCCAGTCCCAAAATTGATAATTTTTCACTTTTTTGTATATTTTTCAGGTTTTTTTTTAGTTTTTGTTTTCAGGTTTTTTATTAATTAGGGTTGGTCCAAAAATGCAAAAGTCTGATTACCCGTAGTGTGATGATTTTAAACACTTTAATTTTTTTGATGTTTTAGATGATTTATTATATTAATTTTAAGTTCTGTTTATGTTATTTAATTAAGTTAGTCAAAACTTTTTTTTTATTATGGTTTGTCCAAATAATAATAATAACAAAGGTTGCCTGGAAGACATTTGAGCGACAAGGCCGCCCTTTGTAACACTTAAACTTAAAATATGTTTCTTTTTAAATATTTAATGCAATTTAAAAATGGTGTTTACAATAAAGAATTTATCTATCTATCTAAAGCCTGATTGCCTGTGATGATTTTAAACACTTAAATAAATTTAAAAAAATTACATTCAAAACTGTTTTCGATCGTACCGGCATGGTAAAGTTTATAGTGGATCAGAACGGAATTAAAAAATAATAATAACCAGCAGGGGATCAGCTCAGGGGATCAGACCGGAATAACTCTGATCTTCTACCTAGTTACCTCCTTCAGACGTTTTGTCTTTATTTTTTTTTGGTAGTTCAGAAAAAGTGTGTAGGTATTTCATAATAGATAGGTAGGTACTTGACTACTTACTAACTAGGTATAGTTTAGGTATGTACTTACGTTATTTCGCGACAATGAAGCATACTCTGAACTCTAAATTTCTTTAATTTACTCATCTTTTACAATTTAAAAAATAAATAAGTAGGTATAAGTCTGGGCACTTTAGGTACCTACGTAAGTACCAACACAAAAAAACGTCCGTCAAAAAAATTAGCACTATCTTAGCGTCCGTAAAAAACCACAAGTATGGATACCTAGCTATATAACGAATCAAGTACGTACAGCCGGCTGCATAATTGCAGCCTTCGGTAGTTAAAAAATTACTATTATTGGCATGTTTTCATTATAATATTTTTGTTTGAAAAATTCATGCGTTAGAAGACTTTAAACTTTAACTAAAGCAGGTGTATAGAATCTTGTTTGTGTTGAAAACATTATTATAACAGCCGTTTAGGAGCTCTACAGTGGGTCTGCAATTATGCAGCCGACCGTACCTATCTAAAGACAAGCGTTTATGCGCAGTGTGAAAATATAAGTATAAGTACCTATAGGTAAGTTTTTGAAAAAAATAGGACTATTCAACACAAACTTGGCAATACTCTAGCGACCATTAGCCAAACGAATATATACTCGTATTATTTCAGAAAACAAAGTCCATATAGGGAGCATAGTGAAACGTAAACAAAAATCCGTGCGAGAGCGCAGTGCGACGCGGCCTTCCCGTCCGAAAGCCAGCGGCATACTGGCCGCGCCCACCGGGGCGTCACAGGCTACTAAATAGTTACTACCAGCGTTCTAGCCACCGGTCGCCTTCATTGGTGAAAATTGTTGATTGTTACGAATGTGTTTTGTTTTTCTCAAAAGTGCTGAGATAGAATTGTAGATGAGATATTTACCGACATTTTATTATAATTTTGAGCCGAAAATTCCTTATAATTTTGAAGCTACCCTAAAATTAAGAATTAAAACTAGTCTCGCTTTGAAATGACAAGGAATTTTTCGTCTCAAATTACACCAAAATATCGGTAAATATCTCACCTACAATTCCCTCTCAGCACTTTTAAGAAAAACAAAACACACTCGTTACAATCAACAAAGTTAGTTGTAAGCGGCGGGTATTTCTTAGGCGCGTTGCGTTTGGCAGCATTAGCCGCCTTAAATCAAAAAATAAATTAAAATTAAAAAAACCGACTTCAAATAAACCTAACAAAAAAGTGAAAAATAATCCATTTCGGGTCACTAAGACAGCAGATAACTTAAACATAACTTACTTGGAAGTCGGACTGGGTGACACCATGTTGTCTTTATACCTCTCAACATTCAATACAATCCAGTCCGACTTCCAAGTAAGTACTTTATGTTTAAGTTATCTGCTGTCTTAGTGACCCGAAATGGATTATTTTTCACTTTTTGTTTTCAGTTGTTTTAGGTTTTGTTTTCAGGTTTTTTTGAGGTCGTTTTTTTTAATTTTAATTTTTTTATGTCATATTTTCAATATCATAACGAAGTAGGTATTTAATCAAAATATTAAAACAGACATTTATAAAACAATATTTATAATAACACAACACAGGGTGATCTTGTAATTATATGTAGAATTGTAGATTTTGCCGCGATGTGATTATTAAACACACATTATTAATATCCATGCGTTTTATTTACTAATATCCCTTACTTTATAAATATATAACACATTCGTGTGCTAAGTAAGAACGTATTTTTCTGTCAATGTCGTATTATGGTTACTTTGATAGTGTCGATGCAAAAATGAGTTTTAAATCATCGATACATTTATTACTTTCGTTTACTTCATGCTCTGAGCCCAATAAGTTAAAACCTCCTGCTAAGTATAAGCGCCTGGTACTTTTCGTTCTGTACAACGTACAAATAGGATTTTAGTTGACTGAGGCACAGACTGAGGATGATTAGGAAAAAACACCGCCAGTAACTTATGAACGCCTGGTCATTAATTCTGCTGTTTTTGCAAAAAAATCTTTCAAATACTAGATAATGATAGCACCTTATAACCTATGGAGGCCTGGTACATTAGCTTTATAATAATAAATCTTTTAATGAAGTAGAAGCGTTGTTAGTAGTTAGTAATGACTGGGAATAGCCAACTATTAAAAATATTTAGTGCCATTTTTTTTTGCCCAATTTTCATTCGTTTCCACCTAGGAACGTACCTAGGTGGGAACGACTGAAAACATTATGTTCGTTCTGATAACTGTACTTCACCAGGATGACCTTATTTTTTTTCAAAATCAAATTAAACTCTATTCCTAAGTTTTTGCAAAAAAAATAAAGTGTAGTTTTCGATAGTTTCAGTCAGTTTCCCATCTCTATTGAGCGCAACAAAACAGGTGCGCAAATGTGGAATAGTTTGGGTGCGCAGTTTTGGGTGCGCATTAAAATCGGTGCGCAATAAGGAACACCTCCCGGATTTTTGCCATGCCAGTTTATAACTTCGACCCTTTTTCTTAACATTATGTTCTTCTTTAGACAAATCTACAAATACCTTACTTCACTTCTCGATCGAAACAAAAACCCGGAACATTCTATGAAGGATTACATCACAATCACAAAGATTGTCGGTGTAATATTAAGAACTGCCGGTTATGCTTGTAATGGACACTTTCCCATCATATAAAGTGACACTTCCGTAAATACGTTTCTTGACTAATCATTTTGTTGCTCTTATAATATTTACCTAGGGACTTGGTACAGCAATAAGAAAACCTACTTCAGAAACCTACTTCACCTACTTCAGTAAGAAAGTAGGTAACACCTTGGTACATAAATGTCTTTTTATATAACTACTTAGTACCTATTAATATTTTTCCGCCCTAACCTCATTAATTTGCGATTCCTAGGTTAAATGCATTGAGACCAAATCGGTTTAGAGTCTTCTATAAACGTACTTGAAACTATTAGAAAAGATTTAGTTTCGTTTCGTATATTATGCATGTATTATATTATGCATGTATTATACATATAAACCTTTCTCTTGAATCACTCTATCTATTAAAAAAACCGCATCAAAATCCGTTGCGTAGTTTTAAAGATTTAAGCATACAAAGGGATATAGGGACAGAGAAAGCGACTTTGTTTTATACTATGTAGTGATAGTGAAGTGATAGTGATAGTGAAGTATAAAGCATTTCTCTCAAATCTCCTACAGTGTCTTACTCGTAGTTAACCCTACCTGCATGAATTAAACGACAGACTCAGCTTACGTAGATTTTAAGATATTTATACCTACTTATTCAGATGATTTATTCATTAATTTTATAAATGGACTAAAATGACATTTCAATGGTATGAAAGAATTAAAAATCCTTAGGAAAATTACCAGTTAAACTGTCAGTTTACTCCATTCGCTTAATGAATTGAGGAACACAAAACGGTTCAACAGTTAATCAGGCTAAACACCTCAGGTAACTTAAAACAAATAAGAAAGTAAGTAGGTACACTGAAATCGCCAATAGGTATAAATATTCGTTGCGTAGAGCACCTAGTACCTATTGGTTATTGTCTCCACATTACTTATGTTAAGTATTAAAATTCTCGCACTGGTTTAGTTAGATAAATGCCCACTCGACTAATTAATATCCAAGTAGAATTATACAGAGTTAGCTCAATTACATAATGTTTATTACAAAAATTACCCACCGAAATGCAAATCTGAGTTTTGTTAGAACACTTTACAACACCGCTACTGCACCGGTTTTGGTCAACGAAACTTGAAACTTCTGGGTTTATTTGTTACGCGTTAAAGCGTTTTGTCAATTCAGTCCAAATTATTCCAATTGTATGTATGTGGATGACTTGGCGTGTATTGTTTGTTATATTTTGGCGGTAAAGCGCATTCGCGTCGCGGTATCTTGTGGTTTACTAGTGCGACGACGTCGCGCGGTCGCTGCCGCCGGCTCAGCTGTTACCCAACACTAGGTACCCTCACCACCGGGCTACCTCAAGACCAGACTATTATCCAATCATTCAGCAGGTATGTACCGTACACAAGCGACACTGTTCCACTCTAGTATATGTACCTAGGTAATGGTAGGTAGTTACAATGTTCGTGTAACTTATGGTTATTGTTGATAATCTATCCTACTTACCTACCTACGATTGTTTTCACCTCTTGTATTTGTATACAGGCTGTTTTCCGCAATTAGGCCCTTTTTAATTGGGTCCTTTTTGCGTGAGGATGGAGTAGGCTTGCCTAGTACCTACTATCCTCTCAGCTTAGTCGACCATGTCCAGAGAGAGAACTCGTCAATACTTCTGGGGCTCTATTTTTGAATCGCTAGTGTGACGTAGCTTCGTCGTATACGCCCACAACGAATATACTTAGTAGAAATCGAGCACCTGACGCGGGGCGAACAATTCAAAAATAGGGCTCCTGGACCATACTAAGCCGCAGGTTTTATTACGATGTTTTCCTTAAGAAGATAAATAAATTGCTACTTTTACTTAAAATATTTGATTTAAACAATCAAATACTTATCCATCTAACCCACACACTGACTAATTTCGAGGATGCGGGTAGTCGAAAAAGTCATGGCACAGCTATGACTAATAACTATATGAACAGTCAACAAGTACGTAGGCATGCACTTGCACGTCTAACTAAAGACATCCTGAATGCTGACCTACTCGGCCTAGAGTTATTGGTGACTGAACTCTTGTAGGTATAGTAGAGTTACAATACTTTTGCATCTAGATTACCTAGCGTTACACATGTTATCCATATCCGTGGCTACAGTGCTGATGCCTGCTAAGCTTAACTGATGCGTTACCATCTATAGTAATCTGTGCCTTACTGAATTTATCTTTGTGTATATTGCATTCCATAAACAAGGATCGTTATGGAGAAATACAGGACGAAGAATACGCCTCTGCATTTTCTATTCCTAGATTTGCAGAAGGCCTTCGACTGTGTTCCTCGCATAATGATCTGGTGGGCGCTGCGGTCCAAAGGGGTTCCGGAAGCTTATGTTGAAATCATCAGAGACATGTACCGAAATTCTGATTCCGTGGTGCGAACTGCTGTTGGTGACACTAAGCCCTTCCCTGTTACCGTTGGAGTTCACCAGGGTTCCGTCCTAAGCCCGTTCCTGTTCAGCGTAATATTGGATGCCATCAGGGATGCACACGAGCAGCCTCCATGGCTGCTCGTGTTAAGGATTCGGATAAGGGGCGGCTGGTCCAACGTGTACACACGTGGAAGGAGTCGCTTGAGAACGGCGGTTTGCAACTGAATGTGGCGAAGACAGAGTACTTGGCTTGCAATACCACAGATCCCACACCTGTCTGCGTAGACGGTCATATGATCGAGCGGACAGACCAGTTTAAGTACTTGGGATCTGTGCTTCACGCGTCCAGCGACATCGATTGCGACGTCAAGTCACGCATTTTAGCGGCTTGGGCCAAGTGGCGTGAGGTGACTGGTGTCATTCGCGACCCCAAAATGCCGGTTAAACTAAAGGGACAGGTCTATAAAACCATCATTAGACCTGTCCTTTTGTATGGTAGTGAGGCGTGGCCGGTGCTTGAGCGACATAAGCAGGAGCTGCGTGTCACGGAGATGAAGATGTTGCGCTGGATGTGTGGAGTGACGCGAAAGGATCGCGTCAGGAACTCCCGCATCCGGGGCAGCCTTCATGTCCGAGACATTGCAGATAAATTGCAAGAATGTCGCTTACGTTCCCCACGTAACTAGCCGGTTTTCGCAAGACGTGGTACGGCCACGTCTTGCGAAAACCGGCTAGTTACGTGGGGAACAAATGTCTTACCATGGCGCCTCCGCCGGGTCGTGGCAGACTGGGTAGACCCAAGAAGTGCTGGCTTGACGCCGTAAAGGGTGATATGCGTGCAAATGGCCTTACAACCCAGGATGCCGAAGATCGTGCAAAATGGAGGCGTAAAATTAGGAAAGCGGACCCCGGGCTCCCGAGAGGGATGCAACCGGGAACATCGCCCGGATGATGATGATGATGCATTCCATAAACAAGGTATTATTATTAGTGGAGCACAAAAAAAAAATTCTGTTCGGTGTAGTGTAGTCACATGAGTAACTAATGTAGTGGAGTATAATCAAGGCCACAATATATAGGCTTGAAGAAGTAGTTGTACTTATTCTTTTCAAAATCCCCGCTCAGTGAGCTTTATAATATATAGCTGAGCCCCGCGGTTTCACCCGCGTAATAATTTTCTACGAAATTTCCTTAATTTTTTCTTTCATAAGAACCTTCTCCTGACAATAACAAACACAACAAAAAAAGAATTGGCCAAATTGGTCCAGGCGTTGTTGAGTTATGCGCTTACCAACACATTTTGCGATTCATCTCTCTTCTTAATATATATAAATCTCGTGTCACAATGTTTGTCCTCAATGGACTCCTAAACCACTTAACCGATTATAATAAAATTCGCACACCATGTGCAGTTCGATCCAACTTGAGAGATAGGATAGCTTGCATCTTAATTTATCCCGATATTCCCACGGGATCGGGAGTTACGCGGGTGAAACCGCGTAGGGCAGCTAGTTTTTATATAAAAGACTATCTGGCGCCAAACTCCTTGTGCTAGCTGCGTGCGCGTATGAGAAAAAAGCGTTTGCCTGCCCTATCGAAAGTGTATGAAAAAAAAAACATGTTTACCTGTCTGTCAGTCTTTCAGTATTACTGTCAGTGTCAGACCGAGCCTTTTTGTTGTTGCGTGTTTTTTGTCTTTGTACAAATCTGTGGTACAAATTATTTTATATTGACTCATCAATCTCATCATTCTGTTGAATTATAGTCGATAACAAATTAAAAGTGATCACAACATTAGAACTGTGTCTAACATTTCAAGTTGCGACTACACAATACTAAGCATACGTATAAAGGAAGACTTTACCATTACAAATGTCGAATTTTCAAGGGCCTATTAATGCGGGGCCGAGTGCGCCAGAAGATCTTCCTCCGCCATACTCTGCCGTAGTTGGAAATCCTCAATATGGTTTTGTAACGCCAGGAGGCGAAAATGTAGCGGCAACGGGACCGTACCCAGCACCTAAACCGTTCACTGCACCAGGAGTGTACCCGCATCCAACGATTACGGTGACTAATGCTGGAGATGGTACACAACCACTTCCCGCAGGCGGTGCGGTGCCTGTAGGCATCGTGGTACCGCCAGGCGTCGGATCCGAGCCTACTACCATTACCTGCTTCAACTGCGGAAAAACGGTCACCACCAGAGTTAACTATACCACGGCATGGCACACACACTTAGTTGCTGGATCTGTTTGTGTTATTACTATGTAAGTTTTAAATAATTTTGACCTTTAACCTCTACTCTATGTCTGTTTATTTGGCATTGCAGCTTAGAGCTCTGTAGCAAACAGAAGAATGATTTTTGTTACAATTGAATTCATTATTAAGTATACTTACCTACTTACTTTTAATTTTCAGGGTTTGTTCTTTGTGCTGCCTGGGCCTGGTACCTTACTGCTTTGATTCATTCAAGGATGCTGAGCACTACTGTCCCAACTGCAACACATACATTGGTAAAAGCACCAAATGTTAAATCATCGTTCTTCTTGATACTTTTGTCCAATTCGATGTTTGAAGGTGCTATATTCAAGCCATCTTATGAATTTAAATTTCAGCCTAAATTCAATTAGACGTGGTTCTAATTAGACTGCATTATGCTAAATTAATAATTTACAATAATTAAAAAACAACAAATGTGATATTGATAACTAACTACATCATATTTATATTGAAGTCCCATTGATATTTTTTTTTAAATACCAAATTTTTTGGATTTAGTTTTTGGGTGTTAGTATAGTAAAAACTTAAATTTTGGCTATGAATAAGGAAGGGAATTCAGTCAAAAATATTTTTATATAATACATGAATAGTCAACTTTTTAAACTTACACAATTTGTATTCATAGTATTTTTTTCCCAATAGGGGTTTATAATGAATAGTCCTTCAATGTTGTGATCCCAATTTTCTAATTAGAATGTTATTAAAGTACCTACCTAATATTTTTTTGAATGCACTGTAATTAATTGTATTTTTTTTCTTATTTGGTGATCTTTGTAAACTCCACTTTGTTTTTAATATGTAGATAAGTTATAATTTTAAGAATTATACATTCTTCGGATTTTTGATTATATTATGAATGTTTTCCTTGAACGATAAATCACAACTAGGTATAAATGAATATAATAATTTATTTAAAAAAAATGTTTGTTGGCTTTAAAAATCAAATATGTAATTAAAATCTAAATGCATTGCATGAAATACCTACCAGTTAGGCTGCTTTTGATTACCTGTACCTTTGTTTATATACCTACTATATTATTATGTAATAGGCAGCTGTATAATTATGTAGGTGAATGATTGTTAATTTTTCTGCATTCCACTTCATTTAGAACTGCAGTTATTTCATGTTAGCAATATTTTGTACTATTATATTTTTCACAATACTGTAATAGGCCATTGATTTACTTATTTTTACAACTACATATTACGTATCATAGTATTCCAAACTTTCATCTTGGCCTGGGTTAGTTAATTAGAAGACATATTGTTGGCATCAAAGGATCAAACCCTGTCAAAATGAATGTTTTGAAATATGTTATGTATCTTCCAAACTTATTTATTTATGTTTTAAACACTCTTACAATATGGTTTATTGTCTTAGGCTGATTCTTATTGGAAAGCTAACTCATTATTTATATTTGTCCATTACAATTTGAATAAGTGCCTACTTTATCTTTGTCATAAATAAAATATGTTATTGGTTTGTACACACACATAACGCTGGGCTTTTTGGCCGACAAGACACAACTATAGTGTATGCTAATATAATTTGAATACAATCATGATTTACCCAAAAACCTTAATAACTTACTTAGGCCATACAACTAAACTTTGTTTAAAAAATCTTGCATACTGTACATAAATATTAAGCAAATAAAGGGTTTAATTATACATACATAGATAGTATTATTTCTAGAATATACATAATACAATTATAATTTAGGTATTTATTTACTAACTTCGTACCTATGAAAGTATTTATCAGATACCTATTTATTTATCATTGTTGCTAATGATAAGATAAAGGCATAGGTGATGATAACAGCATTGACAGGCACAAGTGATAATCAGGACTATGACTATAATGGACAAGTATTTTTGGGTTTAAATATTTAATTTTTTAATATGAATACAAATAGTGATAGTGTGGTAAATGGATCCGTGTTTACTGTTGAAAGTGCGAGCACCGGGCGACACACCGAGCCGCCACCGCCGTACTCCCCAAGTGAAATAAATAACCAGCAGCCTATCATACACCAGACCATAATACTTCAGTCTAGTCTCAAGGATTCGCCTATGTTTTATAACTGTCCCAGATGTCAAGATAGAGTTTTCACTAAAGTTGTATATGAAAATTCAAGGAGCACTCATTTCATGGCTGGATTTATATGCGGAATAACTTTGTAAGTTTGTTATCATTATTACCTACTTATCTATTATGTTTCAACTTATTTTAAACAAAAACTTAGATATCTATGACTCATATCGAGTTGTATCATTATTTTCATGTACCTACTCCTATGTAGGTACATACTTATGCTATGCTATTATTGTTAATAATCTTAAATTACAAGTTTTTGTAAAATTTTGTTGTTTTTCAGATGGTGCCTTCTTTGTTGTTTGGCTGCAATCCCATACTATATGAACACTTTCAAACGAGCTCACCACTATTGTCCAAACTGTGATACATTGCTTGGATCATATTCTAAACTATGAAGCTATACATGTTGGCATTGACATTAAATTTTAAGGAATATGTTTAATTATGTATATATTAATGTGATTACTAATTTAGGATATGTTTTAGTGATTGTGAAAAATAATAATAGGTTAAACTGTTTGTTACAAATATTTTATTGATGTAATGAAAGAGTCACAGTCTTGTCTAAACTATAACACTATCCTTATTACATAATTTTATAATTAAGAATTTAGGTTTTATTTATCCTACTATAAAACTAGCAATTTTTGGAAACAATTTCTATGTAGAAACATGGGCAAAATAATACAAAAAACATGTAGGTTTTGAGTTGTTTACAGAAACTAAGTTTAAAGGTGATAAAAGTATTTTTTAGGGAAAAAAATCTTTAGATACATCAGTTCGTAAAACACACTATTAATTCGTAGACCTTGCACATTCTCTCTTGAAACTAAACCAAAGAATGAGCTTAGTGATTAATTATCTTTGAGAATAATAATGAGCTTCATGACAATATTGTTTAAGCTCTATCTCCTAATTTCACAACATGTTGTAGCTAGCTATTGTATGGTACTTGAAGTCTGAAGCAATCCGATGCAATCTTCCATTTTCCATCGACAGCAACCAAGAGAAATGTTTGTTGGAAAGGTTTCTTCACATCATCGTTCTGATAAACGACATCGCCGCAAGCCTGGATAAGGTAGGTTAACTTGTTCGCTACCAAGCTCTCAGATATTGGTTGCGCATCTAAAGTCTTCAAATTGTGACTGCTTGCTGGCAAATCCATTAGAAACTTTTGTATTTTTTCATTTCCATTGATGCCGTTGCCATTCCACACTAACAAGCCCGTATCTAAATACAATTTGGAAATAACATGCCGACTGTTATCAACTTGTTTGTAGAACACTTTCGTAAAGTCTTCGGCTGTTTCACAGGCATTATCGACATTTTTTGTGGCAAATTCAGACATTTTACTTATAGTAGGACTATCTCGCAGTCAGAGAATATTATCACTACTTTTACTCGCAGATATTCAAAATAATTAACTATTTTTGCAAATGTTCAAAACATAACCTATTCGCTGCAAACAAGCAAATGGATACTATATGTACTTGTGACAATGACAGATGACAAGACATTTGGATACTATTATTCGCTTGCAAATGCGGGGTAAAAACATCAAAATATATTGCACAGCTAGAAGGTTGCTGATTCGATTCCGGCCTCTAACCTTTTATGTCGGGTTTCTGACCTAATCGTTAAAATTAAACGGATTCAAACACATATGGGTTACGATACCGGTTCTTGCTTTTCTGGAAAAAATGATACTGTTTTTTAAACATTTGCGATTTTGAAATCTGTCATGAACCAAATATAATTTCAATCTCGGGATTTTCGGGGCTAGAAAATTGCCGGGATCTCCAATAGGATGCGATGCATTAATAGAATGTTAACAAAATAAGCACAAAATTATAAATATATTTTATTTGATAATGTCTTTCTATATTTATCGTACAAAGTTGCTTACGTATAATACAAATTTTATATTTTAACACTCACTGTAACTAAATTTTGATATTTTTGACACATTGTTTCGCTCTTGGACGAGTTGAAATAAATTAATAATTTATATTTTCGTGTCCCTACCTAATTAAAACATAATTTAACAAGCATTTTACTGCATTTGTAATAAATAATATCGAGAAGTAAACCAGTCAGTTTTAAAATCCAAAACTTACCCTAAGGCACTGACAAAAATGATTTAAGTGCGTACTAAATACATACAAAGGTACAAATACAGAGCAAATATTTAACATTCCTTAAAATTATAAACATAGAAAAATGATAAATTCGGAAAATTATAAACTAACAGTAGTAAGTAAGTATAACGAGAATTAATTATAGCGGTCATATCATAATCTTACGACAAACATCCCAAAAATAGCTGATAACGAATTTTAATTAACTGAATATTATATAAATTAATTACCTTAAAATTAATATCAATTATAATTAATCGAATAACATACATGAAAATAATTAACTAAATCAAATAAATTTAATTTGTCACAATCAGAATGTAGACAACATTATTTTATTTATTTTTGTAATAATGTGTTAAAATTGTATATGAAAAATAATTTGTTTCTAAAACTATTCAAAACTCGCGTTCGCTATTTCTTGATTTGAATAAAACACTCTGACTTTTGATTTCTTATCATCTAATGCAACTATTACTAATACACAAATAATATTGTATCAATCGAAGCTTTCCGTCAACTGTTACCACTAAATAGAACCAGAACACACGTTTTAAACATCATTTTGCATTCAACATCATGTAGCTGCATTAATTTTGTACAAAGTGTGAAAAGTATAGTAAAGTAGAAAAAGAAAAGGAAAGTTGGTCTAAAAAGTATTCTAGGTACATAGGCGTAAAAATGACTGTAACTTTTAATGTTTAAATATTTCGATTTATAAATATATACCGGCCGCCCACCGCACCGCTTCAATTTGTTTACAAATTAGATATCTTAAGTATTTCATAATTCCATAAAGTGATTTCTTATTTATGCTTTTTAATTATGTTATTAAGAATTTGAGTAGGCACTTGTCTGTATATAGAGTATACCTGATTTAGAAGAGGATGGTTAGTATCGAAGTGATGCTCCTTTTTGAGTGGGTCGGTTTTTTTTATAGCGGCCAGTGTATATTGCGAGTCCTTACAAATATTTTTTTCGATAGTATAACGTTATGTTCACAGTGACGGTGTGCAAGCCGGCGCAGGCGCCGCTCAGACCACAGAGGATAGGAATGACACCTCAGTACTACTTTATATCAACTTAAACATTCTAATTGTTATTTATCTAAGCCAACCTGTAAAGAAAACGAAAATTTTATAGAAATATACACAAATACATTTCAAAATTACGGACAGGATCGATTATATCTACAAAAAACTGTGAGCAAACATTCAAAGATTGGTCGACAAACAGAAAGTGTTTCTCTTTTATTTTTAACTAGCGACCCGCCCCGGCTTCGCACGGCTATATTATGCATGTATTATACATATAAACCTTCCTCTTGAATCACTCTATCTATTAAAAAAAACCCCATCAAAATCCGTTGCGTAGTTTTAAAGATTTAAGCAGTCAAAGGGAAATAGAGACAGAAAAAGCGACTTTGTTTTATACTATGTAGTGATGTTTGACAGCCATTGAACAAAGGAACTTGGATCAATAAAATGGTGAATCACAGATCTTGTCAAAATCAGAATGGGGCGAATGGAGTCCTTGTTTTTTCCTCATTGAACAAACATTAAAATACTATTCATTACAATGATTATTTATTACGAACCTGTGATGGTCCATTGCACACATCGACGTTGTGTTTTTCTGACAGCCCTCCCATTAGTCTTTCCTAAAGAACAAAGAAGATTTTAAGTCTTTAATCTATGGTTAAAAAAAGGAGTGCATGTACTTATGTACGAGCGTAAGAAGTTATACATCCGTCTGTCTGTCTGTACATCCGTCTGTCTGTCTGTACGTCCGTTCGTCCGTCTGATATTTATTTTGCAGGCAGCTTCAACCTGTTGTTGTCGACAGTAAGAAATAGCTTGGTTTTCAATGTAACTTACTTCTGTGATTCGCTCCGCATCCGCGAAACTGTGTTTGTGATTGCTCGCTGTTGCCTGCGCTAACTGCGTCTCCAACGCGTCTATTTTGTTTTGCAACTGTGTATCATACAAAATACATTTAAACAAATATTTATATACTAACAAATGAAGTATTTTACTATTTTATGAGGTTACCAACCAACACCAACAAAAATATCACATTATTCTCACATAGGGGTCTTTGAAGAGGAAGAGGTAAAAACGTATTTTCGAAAAGCTGATGTATTTTAAAATATAAAAGAAGTCACAAATATGGCGTAGGTACAGATAAATACATGTCAGTCAGAATTTTACCATAATTCTACTGCGTCACCTGCGTTTACTTTGATGTTAATGTCCAACTACTCGTTAAATAAGGCATTAAAAAGGCGCGTTGGTTACATTTAGGTAACATCGCATTAACTTAAAAGTTTTTGATGCGTCAAAAAACCCAAACCCATGCTATCGCTTAACGTTTAATGCCATTAGTAATGGCGTTTGTAAGTTAACACGTTTTATTGGCCACTTTAAATTAGCACGTTAGGACGCGTAAATTAGCACGTTAGAGTTGGTGGAGCAGTAGCATAACAAATCCGGACATATAACGGCGACCTATTCTATATTAACTATTTAAAAGCTCATTTAAAATGAACGACACACAATGTTTTTCCTTGGAAATAGGTTCTAAAATTTTAACTAGAAATTCTAGTTGAAATAACGTTATTCTTAGTAATTATTTTACCGGCCCTTAATCGCGTACTATCGCGTAAGTACAAAGTAACGTCGTTCGCTTCGTATAAGCTATCAAAAAGTGATAAACGAAGGTTCTATCTTCAACTTCAACTTTTTTGTATGGCTGATTGCTGACATAAAGGCGCAATTCTGCCAATGTCAAGTGGTTCGAGGAAAAAAACTACAGCAATGAGAGTGGACGGTATAATGTTTTGGACGGTACTAAAACGTTGACAATAAAATAAAATAAAACATTGAAATAACATAGTCACCTGACCTATTATATGTAAAGAAAAGTTTTTTTTTACTTAGTATTATTGAGAGTATGCTTTTTATGAAGGAAATTCTACCAGAGTATCAGCAATTAACAAACAACTTTATGTTCGAGGAAAGATAGAGTACAAACAAGGGGACACTGACAAGAAAGCTGAAAATGCAACACGTCTGTCGCAAGTGTACCTCCAATGTTATTGCTGGCAATGACTTTTCAATGCAGGAGTAGGCGAACTCCAATGGTTCCTAAGTAAAATATCATATCAGTGGTTGGACTAAGACTACTAATCAAGATGGCTATTTATCAATCGACCAGCATCTACGCGAGGTTTTATGTTGTAAAAAATCAAGGGTCTGTACCTGCTGGACGGTTCTCTGACGTAGTTCATCGAGCTCGAGTTGCTTGTCGGCGAGCTGCTGCGCCCACCGTTGCTCCTCTGTCGTCACATTCTGTTGCAGTCTGCTTAGTACTCCTTCCTGTAAACATTATATAATTGAATTATTTTCAAACTTTACTAATTGGATACTACAGTGGAATAGACTTAGACCTGTATTCACAATCAACCCTATGAGACTGTGCGCGCGAACGCATAGGTGCCGCAAATAATATAAAAAGTGAATAGAGCAGCACAAATTGACCAATCAGAGTGCCGCATTTAGCGCTGTGCCTTCACTTATCCAAGAGCAACTTCAGTACTATTTGTGAATACGGGCGTGAGTGGAATGTTTAGAGGTATCAGCCTCTAAACATTCCACTCACGCAATCATACACTAAACACAGAAAAAATTGAAAGATTTAGTAAGTCCAGTAGAGTTTGGACCTTGAGACTCACCGTATCGTCAATTATGTTCTTGTACTTATCAACGAGGGATTGTAAATGTTCGTTCTGCGACTGAAGATCATGTACACGATCATCATTTACAGTAGTTTGTGTGTGTAACTCTCTGTTCTCTGGTTTCGCTGTTTGCGTTTCTAACTCCCTCTTTTCTGTTTCTTGTTTTTCTATCCTACGTTCTAGTTCCTTCTTGAGGTTGTCAGCGAATGCCTGTAGCCAGTCTCGGCCGGCCGGTGTGCTCGGTGCGGCATTAGGACAAACCCCGCGAAGGATGCTCGCCACTTCCGCGTACTGAGCTTCTTGCGCGTTCGACAACGTCTCCTGAACAAATTTTAAACAAGTATTAATTTGTGAAAAAGAGATAAACTAAACAAAATGTATTTACATTATAATAATGATTTTATCTGTTTTTAGGTTCACATAACATCTGTATATTTTTAAATAGCAAAGCTTGACTTTAATATAATAAGCGATTTAGTACAAGAAAGCGAAGCCGGCCGAAGATTTTCACATCGAAATGATATTAACACTTGTGCTAGATGGTAAAAGCGGGCACTTACACGCAGGTCTTGGGCCGGCAACGCGTTTGCCGATTTCATCTGGAGAGCTTTTTCAGCTGATTGTAACGCCTCCATTACTTTCCAGTTTTTAGTGCGCAACTCCTAAGCGAGGAGTGAAATATAAAAATGTTAAAAGTTAATTTATTGAATAAGTATGGAAACTTGCACGAGTTTTGTTTATTACCCTCATGCAAAAGCATTCACTGGGAAAAAGTTTGTTTCATGCTAAATATATTTATGTGTTATCATAACAAACAAGTTTAATATTTACAAGTCAAATAACGATTGCTGAGTTTTCTAATAAGATTTTAAGAGCGTACATAATTCCAATGCAAAGTGCAATAAATTTTTCTACATCATGCGTCATTCTGTCACGCTTCATCTTCTTCCTCGTTTTGGTCACTCAAGAGAATGTAATGATAGCAAGATCAAAGATAGTGTACCATTAATATTATAATGTTACCTTACCTTAGCAACAAATAAGGTTATGTTTTTAAGTGCATCTATATTATCTAATATATAAAATCCTCGTGTCACAATGGTAGTTACCATACTCCTCCGAAACGGCTTAACTGATTTGTATGTGTGTATATTCGTTAGGTCTGAGAATCAGCCAACATCTTTTTTACTAGCGACTCGCTCCGGCTTCGGCTATATTATGCATGTATTATACAAATAAACCTTCCTCTTAAATCACTCTATCTATTAAAAAAAACCGCATTAAAATCCGTTGCGTAGTTTTAAAGATCTAAGCATACAAAGGGACATAGGTATATAGGGACGGCGAAAAGTGACTTATACTATGAAGTGATATGGCAAAACAACGTAAAGTACATACTTTATGTATGTTTCCCATATCACGGGGCTATGGAGTCCCGGACCTTTGGAAGGCGTGCGTGGAGCCGAAGCCAACACGTAGAGGCCCTTTACAATAACAAGTTTAATGGCAAAGAATGATGTGGACACCAAACCGGCGATTATCACTGTCTGCACTATAAAATACAATTGTATGTATGTATGTATATTATTACATTATTCTTATCTTGGTAGTGTTGCAGCTGGTCCTGCAGTCGCGCCAGCTGCTCCTTCTGGTCGCGGGAGCTGCGCTGCGCCGCCGCCAGCTCGTCTCGCAGTGCAGA
The DNA here is from genome assembly GCA_907269075.1 of Idaea aversata. Lineage (NCBI taxonomy): Eukaryota > Metazoa > Arthropoda > Insecta > Lepidoptera > Geometridae > Idaea > Idaea aversata. Next base: position 9,172,023 of record OU026100.1, read on the forward strand.
GACAACACTCTCTACTTTAGCCAACTCTGCTGCCTAGATTTAAAAAAAAACTTTTGCAAGAACTGTGCCTTATAAAACAAGATGTGTAGGACCCATTAGAAAGTTGCTAATGGTTTTCTAACAATTCTGTGTAATTTTCATATCCAGTTCGAACGTTTAATAAAATAGATGATTTGCCAAGTAGTCCTTAAGATAATAACACAACAGATCCATCACACTATGTCTGTTCAGTGGGGAAAGTATCCATTGTAACACCGAATAATACATTCATACATAATACAACTCATTTTACCTCACAACATAGTCAATAAAATTTTCTCAGTTTTTCTTACAAATAAGTAGATAAATTTTTAACCGTTATTATTTACCTTATGTTGATCATTTGAGGGTAGTCCGTTTTGAGCAGGCGCCGCCGCCTTCAACTGCTTAATTTCGGCAAGTTCTGCCTCTCGCGCCGCCAACTGTTCACCCAGAGATGAGATCTCGTTCGACAACTGTGGAAATATTACATTTATTATTTGACATAGAAAATGGAAATTGCAAAAACAACTAAGATAAAGATTAACTTACCTGTTGCTTTTGTTTGTCTGCTTCGTCTTTAATTTTGTCGACGTTGGCTTCAGCTGCTTGAGCGCGACTCGACAATCTCTGAACTTCATTCTGAAGTTCCTTCATTGCTACATAAAAAAACAAAACGTTATGCTAACTCTGGAGTAAGAGAAACACATTCTTCATAAATACAGAGAGCAAAATGTGAATTAACCTGCGAGTTTTGCCTGTGCTTCGCGTAGTTCCTGTTCGGCGTGTTGTTCGGCATGCATGGCCAAATGTCGCTGCTGCTCTATCTCGCTGCAGACGCGATTCGCTTCCTGCAGCTGCTGCGCCATCTCGGCGGCATGCTGCTGCGCCATGATTGCGTTGTCGCGAGCGGCGGCGGCGTCGAGTCGAGCGGCACCTGCGTCAAGCGCGTGCGCCTGGGCGTCCGCCTGTAGCGCCGACAGCTGTTGCATGAGCGCACCCTCAGCCAGCAGCTTCTCCTGCGCTAGCGCGCGGTTCTCTTCCAACAGTCGCGCGAGACGTGTCTGCAACGTGTGCAGCTCGGCGCGCAGCCCTCCTGCCGCATCAGATGCTGCCCGTGCTGCGGTGGTCGCCGTACGACGTTCCGCATTCAACGTCGCCCTACGCGGGACACACGAAGCCGTTAACGTACTAGCTCTCACTCAAAATAACTAAACAACAACTGGCTAAGTCTCACCTCAGTTCCTTCAGTTTAGCTTGCAGAGCTTGTGAAGCCTCGACTTCGTCGGCAAGCGCCCTCTCCTTATCGGCGAGCTGCTTCTTTAGCTTTTGCATTGGATCATTTGGACCCTGTAATTAAATTTATATTTATATTGTAAGGAAATCTTTAATGGCTTAGTGTTTTTTCACGTGTTTTCTTACCCTGAAATATTCGTAACCTTTGTTTATTGTGTATTTACCTCAGTCCACTCGGAGTGTGCGGGCAGCGGGTCGTGGTGCTTGTTGAGCAGCGCGTCCGTCAGGATCTGAATCTCGTCACGTGAGAGCGGTGCATCGCGCACGACGCGGACCAACTCACCAACATTCACGCCGCCGCTGTCGCCCGCTACATTCATACATAGATATAATTATAACAAAACCTATTCTAAGGTAACAGTTAAGGAAACAAAGAGAATATAACATATATGTTATGTTTGACAACCCAGTTGGCATAATAGTCACCGTGCTGAACTGCCAAACATTTATATAAGCTTAGATATTTGTCTATGGTCTGGTTGTTTCTATGTATTATAAGTATATATTTACAAATGAAAAGTATATAAGTAGTATATCCGTTGTCTTGCACCCATAACACAAGTCTAGTTGCTTAGCTTAGGGCTAAATGGCGATGTGTGGAAAGTTCTGCAATATTATTTATTTATTTGATGTTGTGTGTTGATAATATTAGACAAGTTTCAATACGCACCCATAAGGCTAAGGACATTAGGTTCAGCCTTCTTCTTCTTCTTGCCGCCAGGTGGCGTGGCAACGGCGACGGCTACAGTAGGTGGCGCGGGCACAGGCGCGGGCGCAGGTGTCGCTGCCAACGCCTGTTTCAGCAGCTTGTCGGTGGTGAGTTCGCTGGGTTGCGGCGCGTTCAGTGGCGGTACTACTTCCTCAACTACGGGTGTCTCTTCCACTACCTTTTCGTGCTTCTTCTCAGTCTTTTTCGCTGTTTATTTTGATTAGTTATAAACGATGTTGTTATGTCTATCCAGGGAACCTACTAAATAAAGCATTATGCCTACAGTACCCAACAATCTTTCAAATTCAGGCAGATCATTTAAAGACAAGTGTCAGACACTTATATTCGAACCATGTTTTGCAATCAAATTTAAAAATAGAGCTAGATAAACTAGACACATGCCAGTAGATTAGAATAGTTTTGATTAGACAAGACACTGATTCCTAATAGAGTAAGATCCCACCTACCACCGAACTTTCGTGATTTTATAAAAGCTGAGAATTCTCAGCGCCTGCCCCCATTGCCATAATTTGTTTGCTTCCAGGAATTAATCGCAATTAGTAACATTATCGATTGGTACAAAATATAGCCGATTTGTTTTTTTGCTAAATTAACAGGTTCGATTTTTTACTTTTCCACCTGATAACTCTCCAAGCCATTATGGCCACCTGATAACTCTTCAATATACTAATATTAGAAAGTTTGTTTGTTTGAATGCGCTAATCTCAGAAACTACTGGTTCGAATTGAAAAAATATTTTTGTTTTGAATAGTACATATAACGAGGAAGGCTATAATAGGCTACTTTTCATTTTGATATTTCCACGGGATCAGGAGTTACGCGGCTGAAACCGCGGAGCGCAGCTAGTCGTTCATAACTGTGGGGGCATGCACTGAGAAAGACTCAGCCTTTATAAATTCACGAAAGTTCGGTGGTAGACGGGATCTTGGTCTATAGTGTAAGATGGTAACTCTCACGCGTTTACAAAGTAGAGTAATCCTATTTCAAAGGTCAGATAACAAAATGTCCGATTGCACCTTACTAGTTATCTCTTGTTATTTAAACATTGTCTACAGCCATTTTGTTTGTAGCTTATCTTTAGGTGGCGAATTTGCATTTTTACGCACATCGACATTGCAATGTCCTCGACACGTCTTTATGTTTCTTTTTTAAGTACCTTACGGTTTTAGTCAATCAAGTTCCGATCCCGTGATAACAAACCTTTATGGTAAGAATTGTGGCATCAAGGTTGGTTTAATAGTTAAACTATCCCGAATATTACAGGACTAGGACCCACCACCGAACTTTCGTGATATCAAAAAAGCTGAGAATTTAATAATATCACGAAAGTTCGGTGGTAGGCGGGATCTTACTGTATAAAATACCTAATCCTTAAAAACTTTACCTCTTCTATCTTATCTACAGCGATAAAAATATAATAACATATTGAAGTTTTATGTAAACTTACATTTTCGTTGTTCCTTTGGTCCATCACCGCTGTTGCGACGTTCGCGTGTGATTTCCTCCTTGACAGGTTCCGGTGCAGGCGTAGGTTTCACCGCAGCCTTGCCGCCTTTCGCAGTTTTCGCGGGCTTTTCCTTCTTCTCGATTACTTCTTCCACTTTCTCTTGAGACTATTCATACAAAAAACCATTAACTATACATATAAAATGCTTTGTCCTGAATGACGAATCAACGCACAGTCAAAGCCGCTGATCGTAGAGACCTCAAACTTGAAGGGTGTGTTCTTTGTATGACGTAGGCATCCGATAAGAAAGGATTTTGAAAAAATATACTCCTAAGCGGACGAAGCCGCGGGTAAAAGCTAGTTATCTATGGAAAGAGTAGATGAGGTCGCAGATTGAGCATGCTTATCTCATTTAGCTTTTTAATTTCCTTCTTAATTTTTTTAATTATGATTATTGATTTGAAAGCCGTAAACATTCATGCTCCGTTAATACCATGATACACGACATGCATGCATAGTGTAGGTATGTTAGTATGTCATAATAGCATGATAAGGTCTTGTATTGTTCTACTAGATAAATAAAAAAGAGTAAATCAAAATGATTTAAATATGCACATAAAATATTATTGATAAAAGTAAATAATATTTATTATGCAAAAATGAAGTACAATGAAAATTAAAGCGAAGTTTACCTTGACTATAAACTAAAATGTCATATAAATAAAAAAATAAATGTTCTTTTAGGTAGCTACAAAGTTCTTTTGACCCCGCATTAACAAATACAAAAATAAATACATAAAACACCAACACACAATATATAAAATTAATAAAACGATTACTAAATACAAAAACCTTAACCAAAATAAAAGGCATATTTTACACATACATCACTCACTTTTTCAGCTGCGAGTGTTGAGTGCAACAATTCAAATTCGTCCTTTGGATGCATTTCCTCAAAATGGTTGACGACTGGGGTAGACTCAGCCGTGGTAATGGCGCTTGGATCGCTAACGCAACTCGGATCCTCTTTGTTTATTAGAATTGGTTTTACTTTAGGATCCTTGCCACGTTTGCGGATCTGTGAGGATAATGTATGGTGCTGTTGATACAAAGGAGTTTAATCTGAAATGACCTTGCTTATTTATTTGTTTATTTATTTATTTATTTATTTTTTTTCTTATGGTACTACATCACGGAGCATCGCGGTCGTACTACATTCCCAAAGTTGTACTACTAGATAAATAGAACAACCGCCTTTTCAGATTAAATTTCATTGTATTTTAATACATACTTCTTTCTTGTATAAAATAAACATATTATATTTGTGCTTACTTTTGAAACCGTTGATAAATATAGTATACACATTTTAGTACATAGCCAAATGGAAATTGCATTTACCATTTTTGACAGAATAAAGCAGGATAAGCATAAAATCATAATAGGTACACACGTACGCCCACAGATATTTTAAGTTATTTGACGCATGGATCTTTTTGTGAATTACGTATGTATTAGTATCACTAAACTGATTTGTATTTATTTCAGTTTTTTTAGGGTTCCATACTTTAAGAGGGAAAAACGGGACCCTCGATTGTCCGTTTGTCAAGACTCTGTTTCTCAGGAACGGATTTAAAGAGATAACGAGTTTTTTATGTCAAAGTAAAGGTTCCTACTCTCTATTTGATAGAGTCTATACGGTGTAAACAACTTTCTGACAACACAATCAAAAGATATAGCCATAATATAGCTAGAGTTTTGTGGACAACTGTGATTTTTCGTGAATTATTTTCACATTTATTGCCAACTTTTTTGTTTTTCTCTTGTCTATACAAAGTTGGCGCCATTTAAATTTGGCTCTTGAATCATGCTCACACATACAATTCAGCGCAGCGGTCAAGTTAAATTGCTACCAAACAATGTGCAAACAATCACTGCTTTAAAAGGTACGGAACCCGATGCGCAAGTTCGACTTGCACTTCATCAGTTTTATTTTATTTAAGACACACAATGATCCATGCCCAAATGAGCTGATTTAATATTATAATACATACATACACGAAATCAAATTTATGAACACCCAAATGTATTTAATATTTATTCTTCTGACTTGTTTGCATGATAACATTCAAACAAATATAATAAATTCGAAAGTTTTTTTGTTCTTTCTTTATGGCCCTTGACCGATGTTGATAAACATAAGTATAGTAATATTTCACAGTGTGTAAAAGTACATAGGCTACTCTTTATATCGGGATCGCAAGAATAATCGTAGGGCGCAGCTATACCTAGTCTAGATTTGAGAAAGTCTTTGTATTATTTAAGATTCTGTTATAGTAATTTATGATGTCAGTATGTGCTATACACACTAAGGTACCGGGAGCTTTTCGGAGCCAGGAATTTTGATGTGACAACGTCTTCTAAATTCATGAACACCGGTTCTCAAAAAAGTGTGACGTCATCGCTCACGTTTTGTTATTGACAAGGTAACCATAGCACTTACGTTCCGGGAACGTAAGTTATTGACTACGTAACCATAGCAACGATAATACGTTGCTATGATGGTACGGTGCATAAGAAAACATTGATGGTATCAATGTTTTCTTATGACGTTATCACGTAAAATTATCGTCTGTAAACCGACTTTACAGACAATTTTTTTAATAATCTGTATTTCTATCCACGATGCCACACAGAGACCGGCCAGTATGTATGTGGCACAGTGAATCTCGCACATAACAAAAATTGCTATTATTATTCTATTCTGTTCCCGCTTCCGGACCACTCCCGGTACCGCCTCAATGTGCACAGCTCTTTAGGTATTGTGAAGTAACAGTTATCATGCAAGTTTTATGTCATGCATATCCTTATGTACTAGCTGCACCCCGCGGATTCGCCCGCGTAAGCCTCTATCCGGTACGAATGTCCGTCTAAAAAGTAGTATGATATGTGTGATCCCAGGGTTCTAGGGAGACACTGCATGAATTCTAAACATATTTGTTTTTAGCCATTCATTGAGTCATGCTATGTTTCGAAAAGTTATGAAAATTATAGGAATCGAATATGTAATTCTGTGGCGCGTCGGGCGAACACCCGACTGCGACGCAGAAGGTTGCGGGTTCGATTCCCGCCGGGAACAAGTATTTATGCTGACCATAAATTCTTGTTTCTGGTTCTGGGTGTTTCCTATATGTATATTATGTATATATTTACAAAAAAAAAAAGTATATAAGTAGTTTATCCGTTATCTGGCACCCATAACACAAGCATTAAGTTGCTTAGCTTGGGGCTGGATGGCGATGTGTAATATGTCCTGAAATATTTATTTATTTATTTATGTAATGTAAGTAGGTATTTGTAGAAAGTGCATAAGAGGAAAGTTGGCCTAGTAGGTTCATATTACATTGGTGATTTTTTTTTAATTAATTGTGTTTATTATCTTGAAGGAAAACTAAAGTGTGTTTAGAGTGAATATTCACCAAAATCAGATTTAAACACCCATTGCTACTATTACCTAATACCCAGTAGAGAGGCCATTACCTTATTAGTTGGGATTTGTGGGAAAACTTCAGGCTTCTAAAAAAATACACTAAGTAATTGGATTTTGAAATTATAACCAAATATTCCAAGTATTAATATTTTTACAAATACATCTTCAACCTTTTAATTTAAAATCGACCATCACCTCTAGGTAAACAAGTCTTAATAAAATTACCTTGACATTGGGTGGTGAGTCCCTCGGAATGTCCACAACTACCGGAGGGCTGAACTCCACATGAGCCTTAATCACGGTGGTAGAAGGTTCCTCTTCAACTCCGCTCTCAGTCGGGGCCTCACTTTCCGGCTCGCTGCCCGTTGCTACAGCCGTGTTTTCCTTCTTCTCTTTCTTTGCCAACTATTTGAAAAATAGTAAATAAAGTAGGTACATGTAAATTCTATGAACCTTTATCTAGTCCGCCGGCGCACGTTAAATGTGAATTGATCAAATAACATAGATACAAATATATTACTAAACCTTCTCCGGAACAGAGTTATTCAAGGACTAGCATTACTTAGCGGTTCCATCCGCGTAATTCCGTGAGAATATTCTCGTCGCCTATACCGCAGTGCTTAAAGACAAAAGTCTTTAATCAGTGCGTCCTACCTGTGATGACTTACGGAGCCGAGACGTGGACACTCACAGCTAGACTAGTCCACAAATTTAAAGTCGCTCAGCGAGCTATGGAGAGAGCTATGCTCGGTGTTTCTCTGCGGGATCGAATCCGGAACGAAGTAATTCGCCAGAGAACTAAAGTGATCGACATAGCTCAACGGATTAGCAAACTGAAGTGGCAGTGGGCTGGTCATATCTGCCGCAGGACTGATAATCGTTGGGGTAAACTTGTCTTGGAGTGGAGACCGCGAATTGGCAAACGTAGTGTAGGACGCCCTGTGACCAGGTGGAGCGACGACATACGCAAAGCAGTGGGCAGTGAATGGAAAAGAAGAGCCGAAGATCGGGCTCAGTGGCGTATCTTGGGAGAGGCCTACGTCCAGCAGTGGACTGACACCGGCTGATGATGATGATGATGATGATTGGAATCAAAAGTAGCCTATGTTACTCCCAATTAATCAATGTATCCTCATACGAAGAGTCATCAAAATTGGTCCAGTAGTTTTGGAGCCTATATTCAATTCAAACAATCAAATCTTTCCTCTTTATAATATTACTAGCGACCCGCCCCCGCTTCACACGGCTATATTAGCATGTATTATACATAATAAACCTTCCTCTTGAATCACTCTATCTATTAAAAAACCGCATCAAAATCCGTTGCGTAGTTTTAAAGATTTAAACATACTTAGGGATATAGGGACAGAGAAAGCGACTTTGTTTTATACTATGTAGTGAAGTATAGACAAACATTAGAAACCATTTGAGAATGTTGAGAATTGCAATATTTTATGTTCCTATGAAAAACAGACATCATTAGAATCTATAAGCAGTAAAATGTGAATTGATAGTTCACTCATGTCTGTCTATTAACACAAGCTTTGTTGCTTAGCTTGGGGCTAGATGGTGTTGTTGCCATTGTCCTGTCATATTTATTTGCTAGTTCTATGACAGTTGGTTGACGGGCACTAACCGATTAATTTTAAGTACTAACAAAAGTTCAAGTACTTAACTTTATGCTAACTATATTGCTATCTTGTATAATATAAAAATGAATCCCTGAATGTGTTGCTAAGCGCAAATCTCGAGATCAGCTAAACCGATTTTGCTAATTCTTTTTTTGTTGTGTTTGTTATCGTCAGGAGCAAAGAAAAAATTAAGAAAACTGCCTAGAAGCTAGTAGTGCAACCCTTTTGATTATGTTTCACAAGGCACAAAGCGAGGGCCTCCTAATTGTGTAAAAACATTGGATTTATAACGCAAACAAAACTTTTTTCTTCATTTACCTAACGTTTTAGCTAATATTATACCTAGCTAACAACAAAAGCCAGTTTTGTAAAATATACCTAGTGTTTTTCTATGAAAACTGCCTTTGTTGATTCTTATTGGTTTCCAATTAAAAACTTGTTATTTTTTGTATGTTGTTGACTTTTTTAGATTGAATTTAGCTGAGGTATGTAGGTATAGGTATATTTTTTCTTATTAGCTACACTATAACAAAGTCAATAAAAACCTGTAGGTTTTCCAGCTATTGAATTAGTAGAATAGTAGTAGCAAATAATAAATTTGTTATCTACTAGATGCTAAATGTAGTTAACTAGTTATTGTAATCAAAGCCTTAATTAATAGAAAACATACCTTTTTGATTGCCTTCTTATTGTTTTTCTTGGGTTTGTTTTTGTTTTCGGCAAGAGCGAGGAGCTCTGTGGTAGCCTTCCTCTGTTGGGCGATGGCTTCCTCGTAACTGGTGCCAGACGTGGAGAACAGCCCCATGAGTAGGAGCACTGCTATGCCGGCTACTCCCACTCCACACAGTACCAATACCGCTTGCAGCTCCATTGAATCTACATGCACCTAGCTTCCTAATAAGAACACAGCTCTCAACAACTACATGATCAAGCAAATCTAACCTAAACTAACAGCTAACGGCGATCTCAAGGGTTCTATTGGAGCTTTTGCTTTACCTATACCAAACAGTTGAGTTTAATTTCTATAATCAATCTATATTTTAGGTACATAAACCAAAGAAGACAAGATCAACGAGAATTTCTGTTGATTTTCGAGTGTAATTTCAAAATTATTGTAAAAACAGCTTCACAAAATGAAGGTATCGGCCGACTGACACGTAAGCAGTGACACATGTCAAAGGTGACAGTCTTCTTCTCTTGTGATTTCCATCTATCTGATAGGAATTGTATGAAATCAATAAACAGCGATACTTCGATGTCCTTTTCCGTTTAGAAAACAACAGAATAGTTGAAAATTTAATGTATTGATAAACGGAAACTTGATGGAAACCAAATGGATACAACGACCTTTCTAGGGCTTGGTAATCAATACAATTTTACGAATAAACTCACCAAATTAAATCTCCAGATGATTATTATTGCAAATTACACAAACCTAAACAATTCATACACTTCATTAATTATTATTTTTCTGAATAAAATAAAAGAAAACACGCACAACCCTTCTTCGTTTTGAGACGAATGAAAGAGAGAGAAATATGAAAAAGAGAGAAAGTAGAAATTATTGTTGACACTGGCAAGCTGAAGCATGACATGATGACACTGGCGGCACTGTTGGCACCGGCCGGCCGGCCGGCGTGACCGGCTCCGCCGAATAAAACCACAGATCCATTAAATCATTCAATGTCAATTTAACTTTTTGTCACTGCCATTGTTGACAATGACAGAAATGTGAGATGTTTTTCAATCCACCAACATGTCAATAACGTTTTCATTCGTTGCCATTCCGTTTTTCTTACTTTCATTGTTGTAAATTTTCGTCAAATTAATTATAACAGCTGTCCCAATTCAATTGCTAAATAATATGGTTCATCAGAAATTATATCCTGTATTATTCAAACATTGAACAAAGCCGCTTTTAGCTGTTTTTGTAAGAGTGTAAATGTGAATAAATAGAAAACCTTGGTGTACATAACTAATCCATTTAGGAGAATGTCGATTCCTCCGCTGGTTTGTAGCACTCCTCCGCCACCTGATCAGTGCGAAGATGATAATGAACACGAAGATTTCGATATCCCGTATCACTGTAAGTACGACAGATGATTTACACAACAAAATCGTTCATGTTTTACCTACCATTCATATTACTTATTAGTTTTCCGCGTTCTCCTTCAATATATTTACCAAATCCTTCCCTTATTGCTTCACAGTGTCTCAAGAAGACGAAGATGATGGGTATGATTATGGTAATTTCACTTTCAATCCACTTTCTGTCAGTTCTGAATCCAAGAAAGACAGTGGGTTGTGTAACATAGAAACCTTGGCTGCAAGTGAGGCCAAAGAAAGCCCTAGAACAGAGGGTGTGGAAATACCTATCAAAATTGAACATAACCATATTGGGACCAACAGCGACATTAAAAACATTACTAAATCTGAAGAAGATCCTAACATTGAAGATTTAGATTTAAAAATAAATGAAGAGCCATTACAATTCACTACTAAAGAGGTAAATATAGATCATATTAGTGGTGATTACAATTTAGAAAGTTCAGATTATACAAATACTGTTAGTGACACAGAAACCAGCCCAAACCATGAATCTAGTCCTTCTAAAGATACAACAGAAGATGACGTTAGCTCTGATAGCCAGAAAGATATTTCAGTCAGTGAGGAAAGAATAATTGAACAAACTGTGCATGATGAAGCGGGTCCAAATATTATCAATCCTGTCATTGAAGAATTCCATAACGCTGTGGACACTACTGTTACTGATGAAAAAACTGAAAAACACCCTGAACTCACTGAGGATGATGATTTTGGTGACTTTGAAGATTTTCAATTTGTAAATTCAGATAGTAGAACATTAAATACAATTGAGAGCTGTGATAACCCATGGGTGAACAATGATTCCGAGGGAGATGGGTTCGGTGAATTCACTGCCAATTTTGATGCAACTGATGTGCAAAAAGTCTCTACTGTAGTTGACGAAACTATCACTAAACAGGAAAATAATGAAACCATTGATTTAAAAAGTAAAACCTTTGATGATGATGATGATGATGATTTTGGAGATTTTGATGACTTCAAATCATCCTCTGTTGAGAACACTTCAGGGAAAGAAACAGAAGCAAATGATTTATCAAGAACAGTACCTGTTTTGCACTTTCAAATGTCAGACAATGAAATGCATGTTGTAGAAAGCTTAAACAAGGTTCTAAGCTCTATATTTGATGAAGAAATATCAGAACCTGAAGCCGAGTTTGAAGGAAGACTTGAATCAGTGCTCAGTGTTACGTGGGGTCATTTAAAGGAAACTGATGTTAGACAACCTTATATATTAAATTGGAATAATTCACTCGGACAGAAAAGTTTATTGAAAGCTTTATGTATAGACTCAAGGAACATTGTAAGTATAATTTATACTCCTTTTATATGATATCTATCTAGGATATTTTTCTTTCTTTCTGTTTCTTTTTCTGCTCGCTTTCAGGTGCTTCAATTTTTTGGTAGCTCTAACACCTCTCAAGTTCTCACTCCCAACAACTGCTACCGCTTACTAAGTGACATTCAATGCCTTCCATATCATAAAAGAGTTGAGACATTACTTCCACTCTGAAAACCAATTATCAGAACAATAAACTATCATTATTGATAATTTACAGCTGTTTGGTCCTAGATGGGGCTATAACCCACCTAAGTACGCAGCAAATATGGGCATGGCACCTCTCCAACCAAAGAAACCTCTGTCACCCTCAAACTCAGGGCAAAATGAAAACGCAGCAGTCGAAAAAACATCTAAACCAAGCAACTGGGTCGATTCTTTCACAACTGATGGACAAGAATGTAAGTACTGACTTTAGTCGAAATTATTGTAAAAGACAAAAGATTTTTTAAGAAAAGCACATTGTGTAAGCTATACTGTAACAACACAGCCAAGAGCACAATGTATTCGACACAAAGGGAAATCCTATTAATTATGAAACTAACATTTTTAATAATAAGCTTTATCTCACGTTGTGACATTTTTTTGCATGTCTTGCACATGGATAACACCCCACCTGTAAAATAAATGCTTATTCCCAATCCTTTAGTCACTTATGCTGAAGCCCTACTCCTAGATTTAGAACACCTTATGGCCACCCTAGACCAAATGGCTCACAATCATTCCAACCTCAAGATATCTGAATTATTGTCACATGGTAAGTAATATAAAGAAATACCTATATAAACAATTTCAGACTAGACTCCGCAGTTTCAACCGACGAAATTCCACTTCAGTACTGGGATAAAATATTCTATTGCAGATATTTTATTGATAATTATATTTCATCAAAATCTGTTCAGTAACTTTTGGGTCATTCTTAGACAATGTCGCACTTTAACAACAACCCACTCAGTAGGATAGAAGGATCTAAATTTATGTTAGTGACAGTACAACTTTTTCTGGCAATCTTGCAGTAATAAGTTACTGTGCGTGTTTCAGCTTGCAGTACCGAAAACCAAGGCGTAGTTGAAGTGAAGTCCAGTAACATCGACGTGTTTGAGGCCGCCATATCTTCTAAAACAGATAAGATTTATTCCAGTACCATTAATGTTCAACCTTTACGGCAAATCAGCTTGCCTGACACTCACATATTCACTCCGACTGACTCTGAAACGCCGCGGTCCAAAACCATACATTACGACAATGGTCCGCCCATATTACTGCCACAGCCTGTTTTAGAAATTACGAACAAACAGGAAAATCCCACCCAAGCCAATCAAAACAATGATAACAAGGATGATGATGACTATTGGGAATTTCAAGATTTTAGAAGCAGAGCAGAACCTAGAGTAACCATGTCATCATCTCAGAAAGAAGAAGAACCGGTGGATCAAAAGTCTGAAAACACAGTTTTTAAACCAAATATCACTTATCAAACACAAGTATTGCAACCCGTAAAAATGGAACCAATTATGCCGACGTTGAATTGGCCTGACCCCGGGGAGGTCAAAGAAACATTCGAAAATTTCTCTGATTTCGTGTCTAGCTCTTCATGGGGAAATGATAAAATAATCTCTGAGATCAAATCGCCTTCAGTGAAAAATAAAACAAACGTCGAAACCGACGTGTCAGACAAAATCAATGATAAACACAAAGGTGAAATCTCAGCCCAAGAGCCAACAACACAAAATGTCCCTGATAATGATGACGAATTCGACACATTTCAATCGGCATTACCGGCGAAAAATGCCAAAGTGGAATTTAGTATGAACGCGAATTTCAATACGAATACATTTACGAACATTCCTAAACAGACTACAAATCAAAACTTTCCTCAAATCGCAAACTTCGATTACGCATTCCCAAAAGTTAGCACCGCTAAGTCTGATGTTATATCGGTAGACAACTCAATTCCAAATGAAACATTACGACAAAGTTCAAGTTTCATTCCTAACACAAATGAGATTAGTTCTGCAAAACCTTCAACGCCATCAGGAAGTCAAATACCCAGTATACTGCAGCCTACACTCGCACCAGCTAACACGACGTTTGCACCGCAACAAAACACTGGTCAAATACTTCAACCTCTGTCACTAGAAAGCTATTCACAAATAAACTGGCCCAGCCCTGGAATAGACTTACAAGACTTATCAAGGTTCAACCCTGTTGAAACTTTACAATCATTGAAAACAGATTTAAGCGTGAGTGGTACGAGCAAGACCTCTTCACCTGTCCATATGCAGAAGCCTGTTGTTAGCAATCAAGTCGCCGATGACGATATTTGGGGAGAATTCGTTTCGAGCAGGCCTAAACAGCAAACTGTGCCAAAGAAAGCACAGGTGTTGCCAGACGATGATGAATGGACGGACTTCGTCTCCAGTCCGACTGTGAAACCGATAAACGGCCTGAATACGATAAGCCTAAATGTCCACACTAATTCGAACATACAGAAGTCGAACAGTAATAAATTTACTGCAAAAGGCAGCCGTTTACCGCTCGATATACCTACCTTGAACTACATTACACCCAAAACGAGCTCCCATAATACTTACAACAACAGGCACTTTGAAAATTTATAACATAGAAAACAATTTTTAGATGTATGTACTTAATTATTCTAATACATTATACTCACTTCTGTAAATATGGTGGAGGTATTTGTAGTATTTTAATATTCTTTACACATCACTTTGTATTATTCCCAAGCGATCTCTAAAATATACTTATGTAATGTATATACTTACATACATATTTTATCTAAATTATAGAATTATTTATGGGGTCCCTTGACTCATTAGTATGAAGACATTGTGGCAGTAGCATATTCATTATGTAGGTATGTTCAATTTGAGTTCATAATTATGTATATTTTTATACTCATTACGAGTATGTACCTATAATTCTTATAACATTTATAGATTTTACTTAAACTAATACTAATTATGAAGTTATTATTATCACCGTCCTTTTTCGTTGTTGAAATTAATGTAGATTTTTACCTGCCTAATTGTATTAATTTATTTTTCATCTTATTACTGTTATATTAAATGGTTGTTATTACAGAATTCAGATTAAAGCAATATTGTATTGTATATTAGAATAGGTGAAATTAAAATTAATTACAATAAACGTTAATTTGTTAGCGCTATAGTGAATATTATAAAGTGTGAATTATGTAAATTGTACATTCGACTAGAATTAGGATAAAAAATGTTCGATAGTCGAATTCGAATAGTCAATCAAACATAGGTACTTATAAATGATTATCTGTCAGTTAACATATCCAAATATTGTTTGAATTAAGAAATCGTGTTTGATATCGGCAAAGACATTATATAATTATAATTTAAAAGTTATGCTTACTAAAAGTAATGTAGGCTTAGCGGGAGATACCAAGACTTTCAATACAAAGGTCGTGGGTTCGATCCCGTTGCTAGCAGTGCACCAATGGGTTTTTGTAATACTAAAAAATGATGTCCACAAGTAGATTCCGATAATTTTCCTTTTAAATAGAGGCCTTGAGCGAGCAGTGTCTATGATTTTTTTCGTAATCACCCGATCACTATGGAAACAATTATGATGAGAAAGATCGTGTATAGTGATTTATATCTCGTTTTTTCCACGAGATCGGAACTTACGCTGCGCAAGCGCAGCGGGTTACAGCTAGTTACTTTACCTATAGTTTCAAGATTTTTGCTTTACTGTGAATGGGCTAACAGACAGATCGTCAAGACAATTTTACAAAATCGCCTTTTGTAGTTGTTATCCTATCATTCGTTTTTATTTTTAACCCCCAACCCAAAAAGATGGGTGTTAAAGTTGTTAAAAACTCATAATTTTCATGTATTACGATTTCTGTATTAATTATTATAATGGAAGCCCTTAATAATTTTAATAACTTACTATTATTTGTCTTTACTAGACATTTATTATGTTTCACTAATTTATATTTACTAATTTTTATGTATATTATGTTCAATGTAAATAATAAGAAAACACGTTATACTATCCTTATAAAATGTAGTTTTATTTCAAAGTATATTTATCTAATACATGTCTCAGGCATAAATTAAAGTTGCTGGCGATGTATAAAACATCTAGATTAAAAGCCAATATTTCAAATAAAAATAAATAAATAACTTTGCAGGATATTCACATCGCCATCTAGCCCCAAGCTAAGTAACTAGACCTGTGTTATGGGTGCTAGACAACGGATATACTACTTATATACTTTTCTTTTGTAAATATATACTTATAATACACAGAATCAACCAGACCACAGACAAATATCTAAGCATAAATGCTTGTCTGAGGCGGGAATCGAACCCGCAACCCTGTGTTTGGCAGTCCGGCATGGTGACCATGCATTGTGCCAACTGGGTTTATTTATATCAAGTTTCATTATCTGAATCTGTGTTCTCTTCGCTATCGATATGGGTACCGATCGTGTCCTTGTCATCGTTCTCTAATTGCGTTACGAACTTGGGCAGATTGTTCTCCATGGTCACTCTGAACTGGCATTGTTCGAATTCAGGCCAAGATATGAACCTTAAAAACATATTTAGATTTATAGATTCTGTAAGTAGTTTGTATTGGCCATGGGTTAGTTTATTTTTTCTCTAGCTGCGCCCCGCGGTTTCATCCGCGTTTTTCCCGATCCCGTGAGTATAAAGGGATAAAAAGTAGCCTATTTGTTAATCCAGGTCTACAGCTATTTACATACAGAGTTTCATCGCTATCGATCCAGTCATTTTTGCATGAAGGAGTAACAAACATACACTAACACAAACTTTCACATTTATAATATTAGTAGGATAAAGGTCGTAGCACATATATCAACTCGTAAACGTATCAACTCGACCAGTTCAGTATTCTTTGTATGAAACTCCCTACTGCAACGCACACTAATCGAAATCGTAACGTAATCGCCTCGTAGCCGAGTTGATTTGGAGCTGCCGATCGGTTGGCAACGCGCTTACGTTAGGTTGACGGGCGGCGAAGCGATCCGGTGACGATCCGTTTCCGAGTTGATATATGTGCTACGACCTTAAGTAGGACTAGCTGCGCACCGCGGTTTCATCCTCGTAAATTGCAGTAGGAATAATAATAAAACCTGTCAAGTGCGAGTCGAACTCGCGCACAAAGGGTTCCGTACCATTATCATCACATAAAAATACACGAATGAAGGGTAAATGGCGGTTTACGGTTTATGACGTATTAAAAAAAAAACTACTTACCAGATCTCGTTCAAACCAATTTTGGGTGGAAATTTGCATGGTAACGTATATCATACCTATATTTTTTTAGTTTCATCATTCTCTTATTTTAGAAGTTACAGGGGGGGGACACTTTTGACCACTTTGGAAGTGTCTCTCGCGTAAACTATTCAGTTTATAAAAAATTGTTATTAGAAACCTTAATATCATTTTTAAAGACCTATTATCCATAGATACTCAGAAACTTGCACGTATGGGTTTATTGAAAAAATTTTTTTCTTGTTTCTGTTCTAGATATGGGGAACCCTAAAATTTATTATTGTTTTTCTATTTTTGTGTGAAAATTTTAATGCGGTTCATAGAATACATCTACTTACCAAGTTTCAACAGTATCTATAGTTTCGGAAAAAAGTGGCTGTGACATACTGCAGACAGACAGACATGACGAAACTATAAGGGTTCCGTTTTTTGCCACTTGGCTACGGAACCCTAAAAAGTAGTCTCCAGCAGCCAGCAGTATTTACATACCGAGTTTTTATCGTAATCGATTCATTAGTTGTCGCGCGTACCACCGAAACAGCTAGAAACATGTAATTTTGCACAGGCTTAGTGTCGTAGTTGTGCAAAGGGGCAGGAATAAACCTCATTGGCAAGCTTTCATAAAAAGGTATCATTTGTGAAGATTAGAAGATAATTATTCCAAATAAAAAGATTTACAATACCTCAAACTTACTTTTTAAAAACTGTTACTTTTTGACTTAGATTTAAATCTCCGAATTCAGTAAAGATAGTCATGTGCGGTAATTCAGCGTCACCATCTCCGGGACCCAAGTGTTTGTATGAATCTGGTGGGTCTTGGCCTGTAATGAGCCAGACACCACAGCCCGGTATCCATTGTCTGAAACAAATGATAGTTAAATATTATTTCCCTTTGTGTCGGAAGTATGCTACACTACTACCTTAAACAAAGTGTTAGTTACATCATTTCAAGAATTTAAGTGGTCTTTATTTCCCTAAAATATAGGTACATAGTAAGTTGTTTTTTTACATTGTTCAGAGCCTAGTACCTTTACTGCTGTTGCAGCTTGCAAAAATATAAACATTAGAAATAAAGTCAATAAAATAGTTAACTAAAAGTAAATAATAACCATAAACAAATTACATTTATATCTCGAGAACGGCTAGACCAATTCCCCCTTATTCCAAAACGAGGTTTAAGGATAGTCCGAGATGTGGACTTAAACCATAGATTTAGATACAGATTTACTCGTGAACTATAGTCTAAACACTATCCCTATAGATTATATAGGGAACTATAGTCTAAACACTCCCTATAGATTATGTAGGCATGGTGTTTAAACTATAGTTCACTAGTAAATCTGTATCTAAATCTAAGGTTTAAATCCACATCTCGGACTATCCTTAAACCCCATTTTGGAATAAGGAGGATTGCGTTTAAACTTGGTATTTAGCTATCTAAATACCAAGCTTGCAAGTTTGGAGTCCTGGATTATTATACAGCAATGCGGCATACACGTTAAAAATGAACATTTATAAATTCTAATAAAATATTTTGTGTGATCCTTCCTAAAGGTCAATTCTCGCAAATTACATTGCAATATCATTACGATTTCAAAAAATAAAATTCTCAAAAATACCAAAAGCTGGCTTTGAGGGTATTTTGAGTTACTTCAGGGTATTTTTTGCAATCGAAATGTAATCGGAATAAATAAAATAAATAAATAAATTTAATCAAAAAATATTTAACATAGTAAACTAAGGACTAAACATACAAGAAAACAATAAAAACACTTATGCCTGAACTAGGAGATTCCTGTATCTCAGGCGAATGATATTGTAATGTTATTTGAACAATATTATTTACATTATTTACGAGAATTGGCCTTCAGGTTGCTTATACAGCATCAATAAGTACCGTGCTGTACGTTACTGTGCAAGAACATAACTATAAGTAGGTATAAAATGTACCTAAGTACCTATATTATGTAAGATAACACATCTTTTAGTTTACTTTTTTTTTGAGAAGTTTGTATTTTCAGAAACCTAACTATACTTACTCTAACATAGGAATAACCCTGGTCGATTTTGAAAATATGTGTGGTTTAAAGAAGTACCACAATAAAGGCAGGTAATCTGGCGGACAAGGCAGTTTATCCTTCTGTGTAATATTCACTAGGTATAAACTGTGTTCATCTACCTAAAAAAAACAATTCAAAACTATAATTATTAGGTACAGACCGCAGGACGAATGATAACCACTGGTGAAAAGTAGAAGGGGTATTCTACTTAGTTTAGTTTAGATAGTTAACCCCTTCCACTTTCCGCTGAGGTCATCATTCTATATATAACCAATGTAGGTACAGTTTCCCATGTCTCAGTTTTTTAGAAAAATCTCTTCTAAGCCGAATATTAAGAAAGAACATCAAAAGTGTTTATAGTTATTCCCTTACCATTGTAACTCTCTTATTGTTAGGTAAATGCATCCACGGCAGAAAGTGTACTCTTGGCACAGTGGTCAGAACTTTACAGTTGAATAAAAGTTGAAACAATGTGGGTAGAGACTTATGTTTGGAGAACTGTACTTCACTATCTGTAAGGAACTAAACATAATTATTGAGCTGATTTAACATCAATGATCAAATTATAATTTACTAGCCGAGTCCCGATCCTGTAGCAATATCGGAGTCAAAAGTATGTACCACTTCGCGGATTTTCATTCAAATCCTGTTCCAGTCGTTTGAGCGTGAAGAGGGAACAAATATACAAATAAACACATTCTCCTCCTTGCTCCACATTTTCCTCTTCCTTCATTCCTTTGCGTCACGCAGCGCAGTCTGGTTATAAATAAACTTTCGGATTTAAATATTACTAGTAGGTTTTACACGCGTAACTCCCGAGCCCGTGGGAATATCGGGATTAAAAGTAGCCTATGTTATTCTCAATGAATCAATGTATCCTCATACCAAGTTTAATCAAAATTGGTCCTGTAGTTGTGGTGCCTATTTGATACAAACATTTTTTTTTTCTCTTTATCCTATTATTGTAGATTAGAATTAGGATTAAGATTGTAAGTACATTTTAGTGTTTACCTCATAATGATGTGCAGGCATAGTGATGAATAAGTCAGGCTTTCCTAACTGTCCTGTTGTATTATGAAACACAATATTGTGGATCATGTGTCTTACGAATGACAGTCCCGGCATGGATCCTATTATTTTCACTGTTCTCTCTGAAAATTAATATATATATTCAAGACAAACAAACAATCAAAGCACAAGGCCCAACATAGGCACACAATCTAATAGGACAATGATCGTCATACAGGGAACCTATGTCATAGGGTTTTGTTTATCATAATTATGGTGATGTCGAAGTAACAGTAAACCAATATTTATTTATAGTTTTTTTATTAATATATCCAGTTATAAATTGAAATCTAATATTATTTTGTAATCTACAACTCAAGAACATAATTTTACAACTACTAAAACTACTTTGAAACTATCCTAAACATATAGGTTTTATTTACAGTGCAGTTATTTACTTAAATTTCAATAAAAAAATAAAATAAAGTTTTTAATAGTTGGGAAATTATGTTCGTATAAGTTGCAGTTTACAAAATTATATTACATTTCAATTTGCAACTAGGCTATTTTTTTTAATTTGGCAGGCATATGGTAAAAAATATGTTTATGCAGAATGGCTAAAATGCTGATGAAACTGAGGCGCTAGTTAGATAGTAATATTCCTAACCATTATTTTCAGTGTAGAGGTCTCCCAATAACTCAGCCATTCTATTTCCACCATCCATTTTATCTTGAAATGCTAATTTCCACATCCCAAAAAAATCTGCTACTTTTAATGTGATCTTATTTGGATACTTTTTTTGTAATTCCTGGAAACCAAACCAAATTAATTTCCAACCAAGTTATTATTCTTATTTTTTCTTCGGTATTCCTATAGACGTGGGGTCCATGATACTTAATACTTACATTTAAAAATATTGAAAATGAATTTGAAGTTTCATACATATAAATGCCATTATTCTGTAAGTGTATTAGTTCTTCAGATAATATACCAAGTCCTGGATTAACTTCTATTATAGGAGAATCTTCGTCTAAGTATGTTTTCATTGTGCTAGTGATTAGTTTTGCAGTCTGCCTGTTTATCAAATACATAAACTCAGGCGTCTTGTACTTCTTTAACAAGTAATTTGGTAGCTGTTCTTTTATTTTCTGGTATTCTGGTGTACTATTTATGTAGTTAACAACATCTGTCGCCAGTTTTAGGGGTGCTTTTTCTTCAGTTTTCTTAATTTTATGTCGTAACCTCAAACTGAACACACCGATTTTTATTTGCTTTGTCCTTGTAAAGTTGTGGTCAATTATTTTCCACATTGTTATTGTTTAAAAAAATATTTTCATTAGCATTCAAATAAGATGATACAAGATGACAATAGAGGGTGTATTTAATCAAATTTTATCTTTTCAAATTTCATTTCAAAACAAATGTAAACAAAAACAATGAAATACTGAATGCTACGCAGTCAATGTCATGTCACATGAAATTTCGATGTCATTAATTTTTGTCAACGTCACACAAAATTTGCGTTTTAATCGGGCAAAAACATCAAAATATTTTTCCTATGGTCTACTATTATAGCTGGGAGCTTTCTTTTCCTTTTATCATGTCCTGTAATTATGAGTTATGCGGGTGGTATAGCGCTTACCACAGGCTAAAGTTGAGTGCTGTTCACAGGTGCTGTTGAATCTGAAGGCTTTTACACACGTTACGATTTGGTCGTCCCGACCAAATTGACACAACCAAATTGGGTATCGATACACACGCTACGATTTGGTCGGATACTATTCAGATAGTACATTGATACACATCGTGGTCATTAAGTAGTTTCTGGGGTTCCATTCCTCAGGGGGAAAAACGGGACCCTATTACTAAGACTTCACTGTCAGTTCATCAGTCCGTCCGTCTATCAGTTCCATCCGTCCGTAAATCCGTCCGTCCGTCTGTCTGTCTGCCTTTCTGTCCGTCTGTCATCCGGTTGTATCTCATGAATCGTGATGGATAGAGAGTATAAATTTTCACAGATTATGTATTTCATTAGTGTCGCTTTACCAACAACAACTAAAAAAAGAAAAAAAATGAAGTGGAGCTCAAATACAACATGATACGGAACCCTTCGTGCGGGAGTCCGACTCACACTTGTTTGTTTCGAACACGAAGTTGGGTCCGATGCGTACACACGTCCCGATTTGGTCGGATACAACCATATTGGGTGGGCGTATCCAATTTGATCAATTAATAATAATTAAGTAAGTCTGCCCGACCACGATACACACGTCCCAATTTGGTTGTACACCCGACCAAATTGTATGTCGGACCCGACCAAATTGGGACGTGTGTAAAGGCTTTTAGAGCGCCGCGCCGGAAGATGACGACTTGAACTTAGGTATTTGGAAATGTGTTTGGGCCTAGGTTTGGGCTATTGTCTTGTCGTAGGTATTCCCACCTACGTCTCTGCTAAAACTTTTCATGGGATTATGGAGTCGAAACAATTACGGAGGCAATAAGGTTGAAAATGTATCGGAGGGCAGGGTATACACGATATATCTGAGCAAACGGGATACCTACGTCACTACGAAAAACTTTTCATCGAATTTTGTTTCTTTGAATATGCTTCGAATACACCTACTTTTCATCGATACCTATATACTGCTACGCCATAATAAATCGATGTATTGTTACTGCGATGACGTAACGTTACATCGAAAAACTATTCTGCGAAGGATTTAACTGCGAAAAAAACATACTGAGAAGACTTGTTCAATCGACATCTTGTTACTGCGAACTTTACAAAAATTAATTAAATTTTAAAATATGTCATAAAAACTATCTAACTATAATAATATACTAATATTATAAAGAGGAGAGATTTTTTTTATTTGTTGTAAAGAATAGGCTCCGAAACTACTGGACCGATTTTGATGAAACTTGGTATGAAAATACATCGATTCATTGGGAGATAGGTACAAGGCAACAAAACTTTTTGTCTCGATATTACCTACCACGGGATCGGGAGTTACGCGGGTGAAACCGCGGAGCGCTGCTAGTATAAAATATTAAAGTTCGCAGTAACGAGATGTCGATTTAATAAGACGTCTCAGTATAGAGATATCGATGAAAGTGTTCGATGAAACAAAATTCGATGAAAAGTTTTTCGCAGTGACGTATTTCCCCCTTTTCATACTTACTCAGTCGGTAGTACTCTACTTATTAGATCATGTTTAGGTAAGTATATGTATCTTGATTTTTCAAAAAGTGGTAAAATGTTCTTGTGGTCAAGTCAAGGATCAAGGTTTTCTAAAACCACTCTGCGCTCGAAGAATAATTACTATCGTAGAGTGGTAGATTGGCTGGGTCACGTAAGTCGTCGGATGCATCCTGAATTTGAAACCCGAACAAACGCACAAGAGCCATACCACTTATATGGAAATAAGGGATGCTACAAAATAGGTGCCGGAAGACAGATTCGATAGTCCGATTGATAGAACCACTGCCAATAGAATTTAATATCATTAAAACGATGGTTCGATTGATAGAACCACGGACAGTTTTATTTGCCCGTGGTTCGATTGATAGAACTCCGGCAGTCGGACCACGACCAATAAACGAAATTGAGACTTATGGTAGAGCCCGAAAACGATTGCAAGACAGTAAGACAATTTTGTTGTGTTTCCTCGTATAGTTTTCTTTGCTTTTACCAGCAAGAGGTGTCACTTATTTTGCATACCTACTTACTATAGGTACCTACAATAAAAAATATATTCCATCTATATATAGATACATTACTAATGAATAAATTAGGTACTGACTTACTATGACTCTACTAATTATAAATGATTAATTTGATTGCCTACTCACAATCGTTCAATGCAATAATGTTCTTAATGATATTGTGCCGCCTTATCTTAGCCGATTATCTTCCTTGGACCTGTATAACTAGGTATTTTCGTCGCACAACTTTAATTACTTTTTTCGAAAGAACATGTTTAATTACAGTGAATTGAACAAGTCGTGTTGGAATAATAAAGTGAAATAATGTATATTTTTATTCTGCTACTGTTTAGTGTTGTCAATGTGGTTTCATCCGTTGTGTTTCAAGATTGCGGTGAGGGAATTAACATACCTATAGCCTACATAACTACTAACTAGGTTAACAATTAACAATATTGTCTCATAAACTTTATAACTATTATTAATAGAAACGACTAAGGAAATAACTTTTCTAAGTACCTAAGGACCTACCTACCGATTTATCTACCTCAGCTCGTACCTCAGCTAACTAAGAAATTAGCAATCTAGATTAGTGTTCTAGAAATAAATATTGATTTATTTCAGACGTAGCCGGGCTAGATCGCTAGTAACATTGGCTACTAGCGATCTAGCCCGGCTACGTCTGGCTGTTAGGTGGAATTCACTATAAATAAAAAAATTATAAATAAATATTACAAGACATTCCACACGTCGCCATCTAGCCCCAAGTTAAGTAACTAGACTTGTGTTATGGGTGCTAGACAACGGATATACTACTTATATACTTTTCTTTTGTAAAAACATACCTACTTATAATACATAGAAACAACCAGACCACAGATAAATATCTGAGCATAAATACTTGTCTGAGGTGGAAATCGAACCCGCAACCCTGTGTTTGGAAGTTCGGCATGTGACCATTGTGCCAACTGGATCGTAACGTCGACTAAAGTGGTTAGTGATGGTAGGTTGGTGCCTAACACCTATGCTTTGATCATCCGTTTGTGTAGTAGCGGACGCCAGAAAGACTTTAAAATTGACCTAATAGTGAATTTCAATCTATCTGGCTAAACTTGTTTCTTTGCTTGCCTTGTTTCGTGCTCATTGCCATAGATCGATCTACAGCAAAAATATCAATTATGTACCTCCGGATCTATAAATCATATTTATGAAAAACGATTACCTAGTACCGAGTTAACTACCTCACTCGTATCTTCGGAGATGTATTTTACTGGACAAACAGAAATAACGACTTCATATTATTGCACGTAGAAGAGATTAACAAGACATTTATTTATCACAAACCACGTATAATACTAAAGTATTTACCTACTTATTTACCTTAATTTCGTCTCCATCATTTATTTCTCTTAGATTTGATTTGGAATTATACACAAACAAAGTGAATAAAAAATATATAAGTAAGTACATCACTATAAAAACTTATAAAACGATGTAGTTAATCTATGTAGTTAAGCACTAAAACCTACTGTAACTAAATAAAATTTAATTTAAGTACATACATTAATATAATTTACCTTAATTATTCTTTGAAATGCATTTTAAGGTGAAGTAGGACCTGAAATCCCCTATCCGTGGAGAAGCCACGAGCGTGCCGCGCGATTACTCTATCACTTTCACCCGCGAAATGGCCGTATTAACTGTATTATCTAAGTAATTCTAAGACTCACACCTGTTTTAGTAAAAAACCATCTGTACTACCTTATGGGATTTGATGTAAAGGTTATGAAAATATAAATTTTGTGATTGTTTTTTCTTTATAATCGCCGTAAAATTGAAAAAGCTCAACAAAATGACGATTTTTTAGGATTTTCACTATTTTTTTCTTTCGAGGCCAATCATTTTAATCGTGTTTTGACGTGTACCTATACAAAGCATTTCTTTACCTTTGATACCCAAAAACTGTTTCTAAGACATCTCTATCGCGCTTCTGGTCATACCACTTCGTCATAAGTTAAGAAATATTTTCAGATAAGTACGTAGTAGGGTTTCTATTTTATTTACAAAATCCTTAGGTTTTATTTATCTATGATTTAAGAAATACCTACTACGATGCATTCGTAGTAGCTAGATTAATTTAACTTAATGTCGCATTTACACTGCACGTTAAATGAATATTAAGCCATAAGAGCGGGCCCCGGTGCAATGTGACTGTGCAAGAGCACATCCACGTGCACCACATCACATAGCATACAACTTGGCTGAATGTGCTCGCGCGTGTTGGTTTTTTCGACTCAGGCGCAGTTCAAAGGATGAATGTGCATGCGCTCTTATATCTATTAACACTTACCTTCCACGTGATCAGAGTTCTCAACGTCCGTCATGCTTGCATTGACTAGCGTGTACCTATGCGTGCGGTTTACTACTCTTAGTTCGAATAACGATAGCTCAATGGCTCGTATGCTCGACGGTACTTATGTATGACGTCGATGGGTCTTTAACTCGAAAGATTGATATCCCGGAGGGTTTCTACTTTTTGCCTCGACGGTACACTTCATCGTTGGGTTGTTACTACGAAAGATCATCAAAACTAACATATCGAACAACACGTTGAGCTATTGTCATTCGAGCTAAAGTAGTACGTGCGTGTACACAGCTTGCTTAGACCGCTGACACAACTTGCCGAGCTACATTTATCTAAACGTATCTTCCAGAAGCTTTACTTTAACTTACGTAACTAAATAAGGTGCCAATAGTTCTGCCGTAAATACAAATACTTAGCTATTGTAAAATAGAACAAAACAATAATCTAGAAAATATAATTTACAACGCTAATAAATAAATCAGCACAAAACGTCATAAAATTATTTCATTGCATTGGCAAGTAGCCGTTTTATCTAAAACCATGATAAATCGCAAACTGATTAGGTACATAATCCCATTATTATTTACATCAGTTATTTACCTATTAGGTCTCATAGCACCATTTTTTAAACCATGCAGTTGAGAAGATCTCATTACTAGTAGCATAACTACCAACCTAATATGAAACCATGGTGGTTCGTAGTTTCTTTGAAAACTTTAGTCGCCGCTCATATCTTCGAAAAAGCGTATACTTTAGGACATAGGTAGGTACTGTATTTTGAAAAAAATATATGTCGTCTATAAAATATTTTAATAGGTAGGTAGTCTCTTCGTCCTGCGACAAGAGATCGAATCCGGCCAAGCGCGAGTCGGACTCGCTCACGAAGGGTTCCCTACTGTTTTTGGTATTTGTTGTTATAGTGGTCACGTACGCTGACCTATCTGTTATAACAAAATATAAATAGCTATTAGGTATGTACTTATATAGATATTTGATAGGTAGATAACATTTAGGAAATCACGACACGATGCGATTAGGAAATTTAATAACCTACGATAGAGTCTAATATACTTATTCAATTTTGCTATTACCTTATCAATACTGGAATAGATCTTTTTAAGTTAAAGTTATGAGTTTTGCGAAAACATTTTTTTAATCAAACGATCTATAGGTAGGTATTGTACAATCCTGATGACTCTTCATACGGGGCCATCAAGGGAGAATGTCTTCCTATTCGATAGTGAAAACCAGACTCTAGTTGATTTTGTGATTTTTGACGGGGTTGCTAATATACCCTGATGCGAAGGCAACCGGCGGCGTAGTGAGGTGCGGCATAGTGAGCTGCGGCGTTTAGGGAACAAATTTCTTTAAATTAGTAGGTATTTACCTAATATCTTACTTTAATTAACTAAGTACCTACCTAATAGATTTTTCATCGTTGAATATTTAATGAAATATACTTATAGTAGTTTAGTTATCACAAATTACTAAGAAGTACCTAGGTACGAATTATTTTTTATGATGATTCATTGGAGTGACCTTTGGAAATATATTAATCCAATTCCTAATCCTTAGATTTACAGCAAAAAATGCTATGAGTGTGGTGTGCATAACGCATGCCACTTGCACATATTATTATGCAGTTACGTCTGGTTTCTTTCAGGATCTTCTTATGATTTGTACTCGGTTGAAATTAATGGATGCGGGATGTCTCTACCTTGCTACGTCACCCTGGGGGACCATACTCCTGTGAACCTTCTGTTTAAAGCGAGTAAGTAAGTCTAACTAGTTCATAGAAAAAAAGGTTTCTTGAAGCAAGAAATAATACTCTCCATAAAGACGCTACATAATATTTTCTTGGTTTTAGTAAACTTCTTAAAATGATAAACAGGTTTCTTAAAAATAAGTAGTTAACTACCTACTTACATACCTATTCCTAATTTAAAAATATTGCTTTAAAAAAAGCAAAATTCTAAACTTAGGAAGGAAGAGGGTATTGCTTCAATAAACTTTTTTTTTCCTAAAGGAGATATCTGCAGTTATCTGCTATACTATGTAGTTGGTGAGAATAAAGGACTGAATGTTTGTTTACTTTTGTTACAGACTTTGAAGCTGGAAAAATGGATCAAAACGTAGTTATAACAATTAATGAGGTCAATCGAAGAACAGACGTAACGCCAGGTAAAATCAGAATATTTTATTTGTCTAAAACTTGTGTCTAGAATTTAGATTACATTAGTAATGATGTTAGTATGGTTAGCATGTGCTTATACATTCTACCATGTATATTTTTTACAAGAATTAATGTCAATAATGTTTAGTGCCGAGGAATGTAGCTCAATATACCAACATTACCAACCTTACTACTAGTACTACTACTTCCGGTAGTGTCGACTGGTAGAGCGCTGGGCTTGCGCTGGGTAATGAATGCTAGCTGTTATATGCGACTTAGTACGCGTAGTGGTTTTATTTTATATACTAAAACCTACCTCTTGTATCACTCTATGTATTGAAAAAAACCCCATCGAAATCCGTTTCGTAGTTTTAAAGATCTAAACATACTTATGGAATAGTGATTCCCTATGTATGTTTAGATCTTTAAAACTACGAAACGGAACCTATAACACTCCCAATGAATCACTAAGTGTAGTGAATTCATTTCTTTTTAGTTTGTATTATATACTTATTTAATTTTCCAGAGCTGTGCGACAGAGCTCAGTGCCCAGTCCGGACTGATGGGCTGACCAACTTCCACAGCGTGATGTCGGTCCCTCCTAACATGGGTTTGGTAAGATTTTTCTATTTTGTATAATAAATAGGTCAGCGTTAGACTAGTATCTCACATGACGATGCGATCTAAGATGTAGCACGCCTTTCTAGAAGATCTTTCCGATCGTGACTCAAAGACCCTCAAATAAGGGAGCCATCGCGGAGGAACGAGTGTGAAGGCGGAAACACGCCTGAACAAAAACTTTTCCGTCCCGTCCTTCTTTTCAAGCTGCACCGGCCTACGTATCGGAACACGGACCAGTCCGCTTGGCGATATTATTACACCTCTTGTATCTACTGTTATACAGGGTGAATTTTTATGTGGGCCTTCAGGGCTATATCCTAAACCATAAGAGATAGCGAAAAATGCTGAAAGGAGTTGCGTGCCCGATTTTGACAAAAACTAAAACTGCATCATTAGATTTTTGAAAAAGTCAATATCCTAGCCAGGAATCGAACCTGTTGATTTTGCAAAAAAAAATCACACTATGTTTGTTTCCAGGAATTGATCTCTATTAGCAACACTATCGATTGGTACAAAAATATAGGATGATTATTATTTTGGAAAATGAACAGGTTTGATTCCCGGCTAGGGTAATGACTTTTTCAAAAATCTAATGATGCAGTTTTAGTTTTTGTCAAAATCGGGCAAGCAACTCCTTTCAGCATTTTTCGCTATCTCTTATGGTTTAGGATATAGCCCTGAAGGCCCACATAAAAAATTCACCCTGTATATTCTGTGTCCAGGATTAGTTGCTATTCTATGATACAATATCGCCTAAAATAATCAAAATAATAATTTGACCCGCTCGCTGCGAGTTTTTGAATAGCAAATAGGTAGATACTATTATAATACTCGTTTCATTTGCGTAAATGCGAAAATTGTATGAAAATCTAAAAGGCGCCCCTAACGGACGTAATGCGGAGTTTCAAGTTTTCAGCTTACCTAACCTACACTACAAGTGCCGGATTACAGAGATAACAATACATTGGTTATTAAATCTTAAATCAACTTTAGTTAAATTTAATAAAAATTAAAAATAGATTTATAAATGGAGGTACTACTTAGGTTACCTACAATTCACTTATTTGAAAGTCAAGGTCGTTGATAATTAATATAATTATTGAGTTTTCCTTTAAAATAAATGTTACCAGATAGGTGGATCCTACTTATAAGTAGGATCCACCCACACAATCGCAGGTAGGTTTATTGTTCGAAATATTAAATAGGTAATTTTAACCCCACATTATTCTGAGCACGTAGCGTAAATATTTGCGTGCATTTTATATCTGGCACGTCTTATTATACGTCTCAACCGAATTTTATATGGATGGTATTATCCATCGAAGCGAAATACGCCTCTAGCGAATTAACAAGCTTCACTCAGATTCGTTTTTAGGGTTCCGTACCCAGAAGGTAAAAACGGAACCCCATTACCAAGATTTTACTTTCTGTCTGTCTGTCCGTCCTCTGTCTGTCAGTCATCAGGTTGTATCTCATGAACCGTGATAGCTAGAGAGTTGAAAATTTCACAGATTATGCATTTCTCTTGCCGCTATTACTACAAATACTAAAAACAGAAGAAAAAGAAATTGAGGTGGGGCTTCCGTACAAACTTGGTTCGGAACCCTTCCTATGCGAGTCCGACTCGCACTTGGCCAGTTTTTTCTAAATAAGTTCCGCAGAAAAGTAGCTATTTTAGACCTGCTGTCCTCTTTTCGTAACGAGTTTTAAGTTTCTAAGATGTTTAGTTATTCCTCCATTGATAATTATACGTTTGTCTTTACAGAATCAACGAGGTTACTTGCGATGGCGGATCTACGATGAAACAGGGAGGATGTTACTGTGTTACTCCGTATTAGTTCAAACACAGAACCTTGTCCAGAAAGTACTACGGTCACGGAACTCCGAGCTACCTGATGATCTACCCTTGTTTAACTAATGTTTAACTTCGACAGTACTTCCTTACCCTGATGATGGCTATGAATGACGCACAAGAACATTTTAGTTGAGTACCTAACGCCTCTTTACGAACAAGTTTGCAACAAGACTTAATATTACTTAATGTAAGACCTATAAATTATATTTGGCTAATAGTTTGTGAATTGCTTAATTATTTTGTACCTAGTATTAAACTAAACTCGAAGCTACCAAGGAGCTACCTGATGAACTACCCTTGTTTAACTTCGACAGTAGGGTAAGGAAGTCGAGTTATAACTTCCTTGCCCTAATGATGGATATGTATGACGCACAAGAACATTTTAAATATAGAACTTATAACGCCTTTGTACGAACAAGTTTGCAACAAAGACTTGATATTACTTAGGTACAGTATGGGTCATAAGTAATTGATCAGTTTGCTACAATAATACTATCAACAAGTATATGGAGTTACGATCTTCTTCTAATAGACGTTACACACAACATAAATACTTGAATTAAAAGTACTCAGTGTGATTATTTTTTTCAACATGTTTGCTATGTCTTTAGTTGGCCGAGTGGTATATGCCGCCACCCGCTACACCAACCGACGCGACGTGGGTTTGATCCACAGGTTACGTTGTTATAATGTTCAAATAGTGCGCACAGGATTGTAAACGTTACGGTGGGCAGAGACTTTTGACCGTGTATTGTACTTAGACTTACCTACCTACCTATAAATTATATTTAGCTAATAGTTTGTGAATAAATGAATGCTTGTACGCGTATCTCTACTTTTCAATTAAACTATAACCTAGTCCCATAGAAAATCTTTTAAATGCCCTAACACTGTTCTAGGCCATAGCTAAAAGGACCTTTTTACTTTTTAATTTTAACATAAGTCCACAAGATTTTTACTTAGAGGTACCAAATAGTACCTACCAATGAATATAATTTACAAACATATAATGTCGAACAACATTTAGATTTGCAATTTTTCTAAAAATATTCTTAGGTAGGTACGTACTTATTGTCATTTATACAGGGTGTTCGGTAATGAATGGCCAAGCGGGCACCTACGGATAGAGGACACTGTGCCGGATCAGTAAAACGAAAGTTATGTTCTATGAAAGTCTCTCGGTTTCCGAGATATCCGCCATTTTGAAAAGTTTAAAAATTTCACTCCGTTCTCTATATTTTGTGATGCCAAAACTGCAAATGAAGGAATTATCCCAATCTGTTTTTTGGATAGAATTTCAGGATATATTTGCTATCGAATGGAAACAATATTTTTATGACACATTGAAAGTTTTTTTTTAAACTAAGATTTAACTCAAACTTCATGGTTTTTTAATTTTTTAACCTGAACTTTAATCTTTCCCGGTGTAAAAAAATGTATTGTCACCCTAGTGCCAAATAAAATAAAAACTTGCCTATTTTACTGAGATTCTGAAATGGTATAATATGTGGTATTGCCAGCGTTCAATACAAAATTAATTCCTATTAAAGTGAGCCAGAGCTGTCTTTATTTCCTTTTTTTCCACGGTGAATTCGGGGAAATCAGGTTTTCAGGACTAAAATTTCTTCAATTATTTTAAGTACAATTTTAATGAAGTCAATTTTGTTACTACTTTTACTTCACAAAAAGCATGCTCTGGCTCATTTTATTACCCGACTACGGCGAAGCCAAAAGAGAGGGTTATGTGTTTGACCTGTATGTATGTATTTAGAAATTAATTTGGTATTAAATACTGGTAATACCACATATTATACCTTTTCAGAATCTCAATGAAATAGGCAAGTTTTTTTTTATATTTGGCAATAGGGCATTAGGGTTAAATTCAGGTTAAAAAATTCAAAAAGCATAAAGTTTGAGTTAAATCTTAGTTTAAAAAAAACTTTAATGTGTCATAAAAAATATTGTTTTGCATTTGATAGCACATTTATCCTGGAATACTATCCAAAAAATAGATTGGGATAGTTTCTTCATTTGCAGTTATGGCATCACAAAACATAGAGAACAGAGTGAAATTTTTAAATCTTTTAAAATGGTGGATATCTCGAAAACCGAGAGACTTTCATAGAACATAACTTTCGTTTTTCTGATCCGGCACAGCGCCTCTATCCGTTGGTGCCCGCTTGGCCATTCATTACGGGACATCCTGTATATTTTACTTCACTTTTTTATATTTACAGTGTTATGTCACTGTTACATCCTAGTTCCGTGGTTACATCTCACTGTATTTACAGTGTGTTTCGACGACTAAAACTATAGTTCGCCAGTCGCCTCGGTGTAACAAACAACCCAAAGAGAAGTTGCGCTTATTTGTTGCTGTAGGTACAATTAAAATTATAAATTAAAGCTTACAAAATTCGATTAATTAGGACCCACAATTTGCTTTCACATTTAATTAGCTGAAAACGAATTAAATTATTAAATATATATTTATTTACTCAAGTTACAGAGACTCATATTATTAGTAAAATACTTATTCCTATGTTAGTAATTAAAATAAAATAAAATAAAAAAATAAAATATGTACTATTCATTGAATTGCTCAATCTGAAATTCTTTGCTAACTGTTTTTGTTATTTACGACCACCAGCACTTTACTAATTCACTATACATATTTGCTGACTATGTATAATTTTGAGCTGAGATTCTCACGTCAAAATGGAACAAAAAATTGTGATTGCTCTTGGGTACCTACAGTACCTAGTACTAACCAATTAACGATTTTTTTTTGCCATTTAACTAAACTAAGTAAACTTCTTAATTTTTTTTATCAGAACTAAACTTCTGCTAAAAATAGTTAACTATTAAAAATAAACACTATAAATTTGCCAGTTATTCTGATGTTGTTATCATTTTTGCGACAGTGCCGAGCGAACCGGTCACTCACAAGTGCCTACAATCGTGACGCACCAACTAGTGTCGGTACTCGGTGTGGTGAAGCAAGACGAAACTGGGCACATCAGTTGTTACTATCATATAATCTGTGGCACGGCTAAGTTAGACCACGGAGATTGCTCGTCTTATAGAATAGTGCACGGAGGTACCGAGATCAGACGTCACCATGTTCGCGCGAAGTGTACTTGTGTTAACCCTCGCCCTGCTCTCCCTTGCTGCAGCTACAGAAGTGCAACAATGTACAGGTAATAATTACTTAATAGACCGCAGCTCTGGTGCTAAGCATTACCTCGCCGGGCGCCGCTGCCTGCAAGGGTGCGTCTGCGATCACCACCGCCCGCCGCGCCGCATCGGCGACCTGCTTTCTCATTGCTTTACGTTACCACAATCAAATATAGAGCTATGTTGGTCATTCCAATAATAACTAGTTATAAATGACCTTGATACTTAACTGATTTCACTTTTAATTGATTTACAACTACTTACTTAGAGTCTATTTTAAAATATGTTAAATGCCATTAATTGTACACAATTTTAGCAATAAATATTTATTCTTATGTAGGCTAAGTAGTTTGGTGTTTGCGCGATGAGGCTGAGTTTAGCTTAGCTTGAGACTACTAAAAAGGAGAATAACCAGAAGTGGCCACCGTATAGCGTCAGTGTCTAAACTTTATTTTCTTTATTTTTATGCAATATCAACATTTAAGGAACTGTCCGCAGCTTAGCCTAGAGACTATTAGCACTAGAAAGCTGAATTAAGCAGAAGTATACCTAACCTAATATAAATCACGCGAACAAGTGACAAAATTAAATCTTGAAAAAATAAATTACCATGAGTACCTAACATTCGACCAAAAGTAAAAGCCTTTCGTACAAAATCCATTGGAAGTAACGCATAAGGAATAAGTTGTTACGTAGATGTTATTCGTCGTTTTAACGTGAACACAATAAAATGTTCAGAATCTATACTAATAATATTATAAAGCTGAAGAGTTTGTTTGTTTGTTTGTTTGTTTGTTTGTTTGAACGCGCTAATCTCAGGAACTGCTGCTGCAGAAACTCCCGATCCCGTGGGAATATCGGGATAAAAAGTAGCCTATAGCCTTCCTCGATAAATGGACTATCCAACACTAAAAGAATTTTTCAATTCGAACCAGTAGTTCCTGAGATTAGCGCGTTCAAACAAACAAACAAACTCTTCAGCTTTATAATATTAGTATAGATTAGACCGCATAAATTGTGACAGGTAACTACGGTACCCTACACTGCGCGCGGCCGGTTTTTGTTTCTCCGCAAATTAATTATTTAATTGATTCTTAGTTGGTACATCCTGCATTGCTCTGTCGTTAGTTTTTCAGCAAAAACTCATTTAACATTCTCGAATGTTTTTTTTTTTGCAAGATATTTGATTAGGTATTAGACACAACAGAAACTTGCAAAAACATCAAAGTATTCAATGCTACACAGTCGCAAACAAATATGATCTATTACTTTCCAGTACCAAAAACCAATACCAATGGTATTGTTTATTATCGTAATAAATATTCTATTCCGAACGAGTACCAAGTAAAAACGAATACCAAAACAAGTAGAATGATTATGAGGTACTGTCAGTGAAAATAGTTTTAAATTATTTAAAACTATTCTAGCAGGAATAGTGGTCAAACGCTGACCTATCATATAAAAAACAGACAAAAACATAAATTAAAATATAAACAAAACAAATATTTAAAAAAAAACAGAAAGATTCAAATAATTATATAGTCAAGTCGGTCACACGAATATCTAGAAT
Organism: Idaea aversata; assembly: GCA_907269075.1. Taxonomy (NCBI): domain Eukaryota; kingdom Metazoa; phylum Arthropoda; class Insecta; order Lepidoptera; family Geometridae; genus Idaea; species Idaea aversata. The sequence goes on from OU026100.1 coordinate 9,207,903, forward strand.
CTATAGAAACTAAATCCTATTAGAAGCTATTTCCTTTGATTTGCCATACTATGTTTGTTTCCAAGAATTCATCTCTATCGGCAACACTATCGATTGGTATAAAAATATAGGTGATATTTTTTTCAAAATCAATTTGTTGGATTCCTGGCTAAGGTGAAAACTTTTTGAAAAATCTAATTATGCTTTTAGCATTTTTAGCTATCTGTTATAGTTTAAGATATAGCCCTGAAGGCCTATGTAAAAAATTCATCCTGTATATCCCTCAAGTCAGACCAGTTAATAAAAAAAAAAAATGCCAGGACAAAATAAAAATTATTGCATTGACTTGGCGTTTATGCCAACAAAACAATAAAACTTTTTAAGGATTTTGTTTGCACGGCTCTTTACTCTGATTGGCTACACGATTTGAAAACAATAGAGCAAACTCATCCTTTTTAGCAGGTAAAAAAATTGGATTAACATAAATTTGTATTAGGTATTATCATAATAATTATTAGTAAGTAAACTTAATTCTTTTTTTCCCTGACTGTACCAAAAGTTATGTTTTGGTATTCGTTGGGAATAGATTTAGTACATCATTCAAATATTTAAAATTTGGTATTCGTTAGTAATGGAAAATCACAACGATGATAAACAAATACCATTGGTATTACTTTTTGGTATTAGAAAGGAATAGATCAAAAATATTATTAGGTATTACCAATTCTTACACAAGGGAAAACATTAGAAGCCGTTTACAGAACATTAAAAAATAATTGTTTCTTTTTAAAATAAAGATGAAATTAGGTTGACATTGTCAAGTGGACCAAATATACTAAGAAACTGGGCATGCTCCTTTAAATGTAAGTGTCGTTATAAAACAGGTACTTAGGAACATTTAAATAAGGTAGGTAATCCATAAATATTTGAATTAAATACATTAGATAGTTAGAAAATAATATTCTAAAGATTACAAAACAAGTCCGTAAAGGAAAACTCATAGAAAAAGATTGTTATTATTTCGTGCGCATCCGGTTAATCGTCTGAAATATATTAAGTCACGAGAATTCGCTCATAGACATAGTAATAAATACAATTTGAATGATGAGAATGAGAACGTGCTTACACACAATTAATCAAAGCAATTAGTTATTGGGAAATTATTAGGTAAATAAATCGTCTTGTACTTATTTTTGTTTGATAAATTATCTAGGTTAAATAAGTAAATACGTTAACTGTTCACTGAACATAAGAAACCTCGATGCACTTAGACAATAAGCATCGAGGGCCCATGTTTATATCCTTGCGAAACGAAATAAGACTTAGGTACTAATGGAAAATTAGTAAAAAACAGTAAAAACTTAAAGCAAATTAATTTCTTAAACATGAATTAAAACTGTTATCTATCTATGCTATTTCTTTTGTTTGTTTGTTTGAATGCGCTAACCTCAGGAACTAAGTACTGTATTGAATCAAAAAATATTTTTGTGTTGGATAGTCGATTTGTCGAGGAAGGCTATATAGGCTAGGTACTTTTTATTTTGATATTTCCACAGGATCGGGTCTTACGCGGGTGAAACCGCGGAGCGCAACTAGTGATTAAATATAGCCACACAATTAAGATATTTGCCCATTAAACAACCAGTAACCGTGTCAATTATCGTTTGTATTTGATCGATGTTTGTCGTTGACTCGTCATGTTTTCATATAAATTCGATTGCCCTATTCCTTAGTACGACACACTAGTATAGTGGGCGAAGACCTTATCGTACAAAAACATACAATATAATCGAATTGAAAGCCTTTTTAACAGACTTTATAAAACAGACAGGTTCTCAACAGTGCTATTTACTAACTAACTTTGTTGTTTATGAACCGGTTCTAATAATTCTTTTTTTAACTCGGTTAAAAATAACTAGGTAGGTTATATTTACTAGAACTAGATTATTTCTATAAAAATATGCGAATAAATACAGTAATGTATTAAGATCGAGAAGTAACATAAGTAGGTAGATGAGAGATTGGTTTATTTATAAAAACTTCCTGTATTCAGATAGATAGGTATGTGGTTGCAAAACATGTCTGTAGTAGGTAGGTAGGTATAAACGCGATTAATTTCCAATCATACAGCAATAAAATAAATACTTACTTATAGTTGTTAATGGTTCTCCTAAAAATAAATAAATAGAAAATGCATACTTAAGGTCGATCCACAGTCCGCACACAACAGTTCCGGCACAGTGCCGACACGTGCCTTTCAGTAACGTATCCATCAGTGTCAGTGAAACATGATATTGTTGCATACTTTTTGTACCTATTATGCTATCCGTACTGGTCAGTGACAGTGACGTTCAGTGATGTCAGTGCTGCACTGTCACTGACGACTACGGAGAGCCTAGTACTCGTTCCATACTCATCAGTAACGTGACGTTCAGTGATGTCAATGATGTCACTGTCACTGACGATTACGGAGAGCCTAGTACAAAAAGTATGCTACAATATCATTTGTCACTCACACTCAGGCCCCTCTTTACCACTGGGCACACTGGGCTCGGGCCCAGGGCCCCGTGATCGATAAATCCCCCTAGTTCCTGCCAATCACTCTTTTCTCAATTTATTACAAAAACTAAAATAAACTTTTGATTTTTTTACATATAGGTCAGCGTTTGACCACTATCACACCTGCCTGATGGTAGGTGACGATGCGGCCTAAGATGTAACACGCCTGCCTAGAAGATACCTATTCAAATAAAATAAATATAATAAACACAAAGATCAAATTCCTAGGGCTAACGTCATTTTTAACATTTGTCAAAATTGTCAATGTCTAGTGTCCGTTCGCAACTGTCATGACGTTTCATTAAGAATATTTTTAAGATTCCATTTTTCTTAAGAATATTTCTAAGAATAATGGTCACTAACTGCAGTGAAAAACGCTCCTTCTCCAAATTAAAAAGGATAAACAATTAATTAAGAAGTACTATACTCCAAGGTAGATTAACGAGTTTGTCTCTAATGTCCATAGAGATTAGATGTTCTTAAAACATCAACTTCGAAGGAGTTATTAATGATTTAGCCAATCTTATATTTAGAAAGGTTCCTCTTCAATCAATATAGATAGTGAATGCTAAAAGAATATTAACTTTTGTTCTGTCAAAGTCTTAGGGGCCCCACTATCACAATATCCCTTGCTCAGGGCCTCCAATAGGTTAAAGACGGCCCCGCACACACTGATGGATACGTTTTTGAACGCCATGTGCCGGCACTGTTGTGTGCGGATAGGCCTTAAGTTGGTAGGTCAAGTTAGGAAAAGGTATAGGTTCTGAGTAGGTACCTACTACTCCTGGAGCATTTTTGCGGCCCTAAGCACAACGACTGGTTTGTATCAGAACTTGTCAAGTTGCCCTTAACATTCATATGTACCTAGGTAAAGCCTATGTTTATTACGACCTTATTTAGCTAGTGCAATTAATTACCAAGGCAAGGAAAATCTAGATACTTACGTAGTTCCTAACTAATTGTGTACCTGCGGGTAATAAGGGCCAATATTAGTGAAAAATAAACAAATAAACGTTTTTCAGTTTGACAAATATTTATCGCTTATAATAATTTTATTATCGATGGAGGATGTTTTTTAATTGTGACAAGATGCGCTCCGCAGTTTTACCCGCGTAAATCCCGATCCCGTGGGAATATCAAAATGAAAAGTAGCCTATAGCCTTTCTCGATAAATGGACTATCCAATACAAAGATATTTTTAACCGACTTCAAAAAAGGAGGAGGTTCTCAATTCGGTTGTATGTATGTTTTTTCTTTTTTTAAGGATGCTCGCGCATATCTTCTTTGTTTATCAACCGATTTTGATGAATCTTTTTTCAACTCGAACCAGTAGTTCCTGAGATTAGCGCGTTCAAACATACAAACTCTTCGGCTTCATTATATTATAGTAATAGATTTTATTTTATTATTCCTTCGAATTATAATAGTATATTAATTGTATTATTTTTAAATATTAATTTATCTAATGAACTGTTTTTAAAGTTTTTTACTATTTTTACGAAATACCTACTTATTTTGTGATTTTTATCTAAGCTGGCTGGTAGCCTTTACAACCCGCAGGTACCTTTATAATTAAGTATCTAGGTAGAAACCTATAATAGATTAATAGCATAGCGTGATATAATTACAATGGAACTGACTGAAGTCGAACAAAGGTAGATAATACATGCACATTGTGCATTGTAAATCGTGTAATTTTAATTACCTTATATTCTACAGATTTATAGTTTAGGTGAAGAAGATAACCTCTAGGACTAGGTACTAAACTGATTTTGGCGTCATAACGTCTAGTAAATTGATGAACACCATGCATTCACAAAAAGTGTGACGTTCCGTATCCAAAGGGTAAACACGGGAACCCTTTACTGAGACTGCATTGTCTGTCCTTCTGTCTTTCACCAGGCTGTATCTCATAAACCGTGATTGCTAGACAGAGTAGACAATTTAAATTTAAATTTTTATCGGCTACACGTTATACTCCACGACTTAATCTTATTGTCATCTCCATTCTTTCGTCATACAACCAGGCAGACTGGTGTGCGGCACCGATTCATGGTGGACATACCAGACGTTCGCACTAAGCGCTTTGCTTCGTCATTCCTTAATAGTACTGCAAGGGAATGGAATCGGTTGCCTGCGTCTGTCTTTCCTGACGTGTACAATTTGGGGGTCTTCAAGTCGCGAGTGAATAGGTATCTTCTAGGAAGGCGTGTTACATCTTAGGCCGCATCGTCACCTACCATCAGGCAGGTGTGATAGTGGTCAAACGCTGACCTATCATAGGTACTTATATAAAAAAAACGCACTCCGGGAGTGCAGGCAGAAGTGAAAACTGTATATCTGTGTAAAATCTCATCTGTCGCGCTGTATATCTGTGTAAAATCTCATCTGTCGCGAGAACGGCTGAAAATGCTCACCCACAAAAGTGCCCAACGCGCCATAAGAAGTTTTCACTTCAAAAAAAAAAATTACAATAAAAACCAGAAAAATATAAAAGCTAAGGGGGACTCCCATTCAACATAGTACGAAAAACTTTTTGCGCGAGTCCGAGTCGCACTTGGCCGATTTTTTTTGTGTCGATTTTATATGTATCTTTTTGATTATCTAATCACAGCCAATTTAACCCTTACAAAAACATAAAATAGTACAAGCCCCCGCTAAATTTAATAAGCACGGCCCCGTAACGATCGAAACATTTTCACAAAGCAACTTTCCTGGCGGCATTTTAACTACGCTTCCTAATATCTTCCATGTGAGAAGCTATATTTAGGTTTAGATAAATTATCATCGAGTGTCAACACAGTATAATGAACTCGTGACAGGTCATCTATAATAAATAGACGTAAGTTTAAGTACCTACTTGGGTAATATATCAGATACCTATAATATACCAGCTCTCATCAATATTTTCTCTGGACACGATCGACTTAGCTGAATTGCATGGATTAAAGTTGCTGGGGCTCTGTAGGTATAAATCATCTAGGTCTAGATAGGATGTAAAGGCAATATTAATAATCTCTACACCACCGCTAAGGATTGCAGGTAAATAGGTAAAACCTGACCAGTTTCGAGTCACGGTCAGGGTCAGTCATAATGCGATCAACACGACCGACGACTATAGTAAACCAACAGTGCCCAGCGGTTTCACTCGCATAAGTCCCGATCCTGTTGAAATATCATATTACTACTTGGATAAATACACGTTTCCATAATGTAACTTTCTTTCTGTTAAGGAATTTCTTATCAAAATCAGTCCAGTAGGTAGTGCAGAACATTATCTAATATCAGTTTTTTGCATTTGATTTGTAGTAGAGCATATTATCACAGAATATATCATCATTTATCAGCCACAGGACGTCCACTGCTGAACATAGGCCTCCCTAAAAGACTTCCAGAGCGATCGGTCGCATGCTCTCTGCGTCCAACGACTTCCTGCGGTACTAACTAGCTGCCCCGGCAAACATATACAAAAAATAAGGTCGATTCTCAGCCCTTACGAATTATGGTAAGTACCTACTTACACAAAAAACATACAAATCGGTTCAGCTATTTCGGAGGAGTTTGGTTAACTATAACACCGCGACACGAGAATTTTCTAAATTATAGGATAAACTTTATCTCTTTCTTTTTTTCATTTCAGTAGGTATAGATAAGGATAAGTAGGTAGGCATTAGATAGGTGCACACAAAATGCATCCTTACAGGAATGTGATTTCTCTGTGGTGCATCGCATCCATGAACCTGTTTGCAGCACAACCTACAGAAAGCTTAGGTTTATGGGCCATTGGAGAAAGCATGGCTCGTAACTTACAGGAGAAACGTGTTAGGAGACTGTCTTTCGTTACCTATTTTATTATAAAGAAAGTAGATGTACTCTGGCTTTAGGTAGTTATTTTATTATCCAGAAAAATAATCAATTTTTCTAGAGTTAAATGTTATTTATTATATAGTCGTTCTAATCAAGTTTTCGACTACTTTATAAAAACATACTTACTAGAAATGGAACGACGCGACCGCGTGAGCGAAGAGTTTGTGGAAACTTTTGAAATCACGCACGACCAAAGTACCTACCTACTAAATGCATTCTTATATACAAATTCAAATTCCTGACTGACTGATAAATCAACGCACAACTTAAGCCTTAAACAGTTGATCTTAGAGGCATGAGGGAGGGTGTGTTCTTTGTGAAGTAGAATTACGAAAAACCCTTCCACTAATAAAGGGTTTTACGAAATTTTCCCGTAAGAGGTTGAATTGGGCGTTGCATTTGTTAGCTTTTGGCCACGCGGGCAGAGCCGAGTGCTGGAGCTAGTGTAGCTATAAAATTGTCACAATAGGTGTAGGCTTATATGTTTTGGTATTTATAAACTACAGTTCCGTCTTTACTTTGCGAACTTTAACCTTCATTATCCCATTGTTACTTTGAAATGCTTTGAAACCAACAATGTGCTGTTGGCAGAGGTAGGTGGGTAGGTACGAGTAGATACCTAAATAATGACCTATCTTTCTGTTAGATAAAATAAAGGTAGACAACAATTGTCATTTGCTGGTAGAGTCCTAGGAAGGTACAGTCGGCTGCATAATTGCAGCCCTCGGTAGAGTTCGAAAATTACTATTATCGGAATGTTTTCATTTAATTTTTTTTTTGATAATTTAATGAGTTAGTTATAAGACTTTAAACTTCAACTATAGCAGGTGTCTAGAATCTTGCTTGTGTTGAAAACATTCTTTTTTTTTTTTTTCACAAAACAACATTCTTAAAACATTATTATACCAGCCGTTTTGGAGCTCTACGGTGGGTCTGCAATTATGCAGCCGACCGTACCTATATATCAAGTACCTACTACCTACAAAACAAAAAGTAGGTAGGTAAGTACCTAAATTAATAACATATATATTTTTTACAACTTTGGAACGGTCGGAGTCAGAATTGCAGACCCACCGTAGATTTCTAGAATTTTGCTTGAGTTGAAAACATTCTAATAATAGCAGTTTTGGAGCTCTACGGTGGGTCTGTAATACTGACACCGACCGACTCTTTGCTTAAATAAAACCCAAGTTCACGATATATCGACACGTGGTGTATTTAATTAATTAGTGCTGTCTTCAGAAAATCTACGTGTTTGTTGTAGTTATATGAGTCTATAGGATGTACCTACGCATATAACGATATTTCCTTATTTGATGGATGGATGAGATGACGCTAATAAAAATGACATTCAGTCATACCATAGGTACATTACATACCTACATACTCATACGTAGGTATCGCGCACTAAGGGTTCCGTTCCGTACCATGTTGTATGGGAGCCCTACTCGAATACTTCTTGGTTTTTAGTAGGTATTTGTTGTACTTGTATACGGGCTGTTTTCCGCAATGAGACCTCTTTAGTTAGGTCCCCTTTGCGTAAGGTTCTACTTGTCAGGGGGAAAACCAGCCCAGCTCTTCCATTAATTTTGCCACAAGATGTGGTTTCTCAAAAATCTTTGGAAGGCTTTTAATGTCACCTAAGTCCTGAGTTTAGTCTCCGTTAGTACCGTGCAGTCCAGCAGCACATGCGTGGTCGTCTCCTCAGCCTCCATGCACGCTCTGCACAGTGGGCTGTCCGTTATGTATGTATATATTAGTATTTGTTATTATAGTTGCAACAGCAATAGGTACATATTTTTTGAAAATGTCTACAGTCTAGCTATCACGGTTATTGACTTTAATGAGATACAGCCTGATGACAGACAGACGGACGGACAGTGAAATCTTAGTAAAAGGTTCCCGTTTGTACCCTTTGAGTACGGAACCCTGAAAAGCAACTTGGTTCATAACAACGCGCGCGGTTACAATTCAAATCACGCTCACAATATTTTTATAGTCTTTTCACGAACTGTCAAACAGGTTATGCATTTATATGTAGGAAAAACAGAACCAGTCCAACCAGAACCAGAACAATAAACAGGAACAGCTTAGCCTGCCCCAGACAATAATAATTCTTAAAGGTACCTATCACTTTTTTTAATTATGGCGTGGTGACTGTTATTTTCCTTACGTACGGAGTTATTACGTTCAATCAACGATCAAATGTCTATGCCCATGTAACGTAACCTGTGACTACGTCTCGTCGGTTGGTGTAGCGGGTGGCGGCTTATACCACTCGGCCAACTGAAGACATAGTTAGCTAACATGTTGAAAATAATAATCAGACTGAGTAGGTACTTTTAATACAAATATTTATGTTTGTGTGTAACGTTCTATACTTGTTTATAGTATTATTGTAGCAAACTGATAGTGGACTTATGATGCATATACTTACTGCTACTGTACCTAGATTATAAAATATTATTTTATCTAAGTTTTACCTGAGTTTCTTCCATGCAATATTAATGTAAACAGGTAGTATGACCTACCTACAGTTTATTTAGTAAGTACCTACAGCCACGTGTAAAAAGCTAACAAGCAAAAAATTAGCAAATATTATAAAGTCAAGATGGATGTTTAAAATATTAACAACTGGTGTTTGCAAAAAGCTGGATTGGTAATGCGGAAACTTAGTTTAACCTTCCCATAGTTTTTGCATCAACAGAATCATTATGAAGGTCTACAAATTGTAGTCACCTAGTAGGTACTCACGTTTATTCCCAGTCGTACTTACCTAGTGACGTACCCACTGGGAACGAATAGGACAAAAATCCCAATCGTAACCATTGGGAATAAATGGCATTCACAATAGTTGCCTATTCCCAGTCGTTCCTTCCTACTTAGCAACGCTTCTACTTCATTGAAAGATTTAGTTATATGAATCTGATGTACCTACTAGGCGTCCATAGGTACCTAATAAGGAGCTCTCATTATATTTGAAAGATATTATTGTGATCACAGTTGCGAACAACGGGATAGCGTATAATATTCACCTACCAGGCGTTTATAAGATACGGAAAAGGCTCTAGACATAGTTAGCAAGAAGCCTCGTTGTATAAGCGCATATAGGCTCTTCTTTTAGATTGTCAACTGAGTACTATTGGAAAAAAATACCAGGCGCTTATTTAGTTAACAGGAGGTCTCATCGTAAAAGGCTCCTTACGATTCTATTTCTTTACGTTACATTATCTTTTTTCAGGAAGATCTGATGAGGGGCTAAGTGATAGAGTGCAGTTAAAACCCTGCAAGAAGTTGCCTTGTGCCCTAAAGAAGGGCAAGGATCAACACATCACCATCAAATTCACACCGGGTAAGAGTAATAATAAACATAATAATATTATCTACTAAATAATAAAAACCCTTTAGATTAAAACTACAAATTAATTCGGTTATCTGGAGGTAAGTTCTAAGTCCAGTGACTAAACTGGCTGATAATTACCGTTAGACTTTCGAGCTCATACTCAATTCAACTCAATCCGGACCCAGACGGATTGGGCCATCTTTCTCATATATATATAACTATAGCGACCCACCCCGGCTTCGCACGGCTATATCATGTATGTATTATACATAAAAACCTTCCTCTTGAATCACTCTATCTATAAAAAACCGCATCAAAATCCGTTGCGTAGTTTTAAAGATTTAAGCATACATAGGGATATAGGGACAGAGAAAGCGACTTTGTTTTATACTATGTAGTGATGATTCTACTGTACCTACCTATGTGTGTATGACACTGAACTCCTCATAAACGGCTGAACCGATTTGAATGATTTTTTTGTATGCGTTTGGGTGGCGCCCTGGATAAATGGTAAAACAACGTTTGCCAGGACAGCAAGTATTGAAAGTCTTGTCATTTCCAAGATATTTATAACCCTTTAAAGGTAAAGTTTATTACTTATTTCTCTGAATGTGTCATTCTATATAGGTACCTATGTTACATGTTTACTTAGGTACCTATATGTTTGTGAACCGGTTGTTATGTAGGTATTACTTTATACCAAGAACTGGTAGTTTCTTAGCTTACCTACCTACTACACACGTATACCACGTCATAAGCATCATATTCCCAGCTTCAACATGGCTTCAACACACTATTTATGCGTGGAAAGTCAAGGTTAAAGGATTATTAATGTATACCTACTTCTTTCAAAAAGTAAGTTTATATATAACCGCACAAACCACAACTGGTTATTAAATCTCAGAGCTAGTATCTATTATATTCCGTAAGAATATTTTATGATGTCGTCGTCGGTGTCACACCGGCCCGCGGCGGCGAATTACGACTTCAGCAATTGCGTTTATTTATGAAAATATAAATGGAAACCACACAAAATATATGTTGTTTCCCACTGCTCATATCCGCCATGTGTCCCGATCTCCAGCTGTTTTTTGGATAAATGTTTGTAGATAATTTGTGTTATTTTTGAGTAATAGTTAGTAACAAGTATATAAAGTATTCATAAAATTGTACCGTGTCACACGTAAGATACGTTAAGTGGGTGTAGAGAATAAAGGCCCAGATCAATCTAGAAAACAGATAAAAATGTAAAACAATTCCACTCCATAAAATTCGTGGAGTGAAATTGTTTTATTTTATTTATTCGTGGAGTACATAAATAAACCATCCTACTCCTACTAATCACTATCACTAGATAGTATAAAACAAAGTCGTTTTCTCTGTCCCTATATCCCTATGTCCCTATATTCCTATGTATGCTTAAATCTTTAAAACTACGCAACGGATTTTGATGCGGTTTTTTTAATAGATAGAGTGATTCAAGAGGAAGGTTATGTATAATACATGCATAATATAGCCGTGCGAAGCCGGGGCGGGTCGCTAGTAAATTATAAATGTGAAATTGGTATGTCCTCACTGTTCCATGATATAACTAATAAAATTTATTTTCTCACTAGTCCCATGGAGCTCTGAAATGCAGCTAGCCAAACTATTTTTCTCATTTCCAATTATATATCACACAACCTACCAAAAGGCTAAACCATTTTCAATTCAAAAGCTGTTGGAAAAATATGCTTTTAGCGATAAGGCCATTTGTGCAACATTATTTTTATCTATGTGTCGTTTGACTATTTCAGAGAAAGAAATAAGCGATGTGAAGAACAGCGTGTCAGCAGATGTGTTTGGTGTTAATGTGCCATTCGTCGGTGTCGACGGAATCTCCATATGTGACAAGATCACCCTCGAGTCTGGCGACAAGGCGTCCTGCCCCCTCGCTGCCGGCACCACATACGTTTACAAGGACTCATTCCCAATACTCAGTTTCTATCCCAATATTCACGTTAAAGTACATTGGGCGTTACATCACGGTAAAAATGAATTAGTGTGTTTCGAAGTGCCTGCTTCGATTGTTGGTTAGGTTAGGTAACCTTTCCATTGGCGGATGGGTACCTACTAGAGATTATTGTCTTTGAGAGGAACTAAATTTTTAAGGATTATATTTTTATTAATAGGTTAATTTGCAATGTTAGGTACTTAAGGTTACGGCTTTGCCGAAGATGCATTGCACGTGAGCTTCAGAAATTCAGAATGGACGGTCACTAGGCGTACCTATTTATTAACATTAAATTTATGCCCAAACAACTTCAAACGATTGCTTCCATCGTATTCTAGAAGAAATAAACAATTAGGTGACCTTTCATTCTGATGTCAGTACGGCCGGTCATCTTGTCGTAGTGTTTCCGATCGCTCGAGTAGATACGTAGAAATGCGGCGCGAGCGAGACGTGGCGCGGTGACTTTGATTTGACCAATCACGAGCCAGAGTACATAGATAAACTTCATCGGTGTATCGCAGTGTTCGACATGTGCGCGTGCGCCTCTATTTCCATACATTTGTTTTATGGCCCCTCTACATGACCCATTATTATGGATCAGCATGTAGGCTGATGGCTTATGGTTCGTGGGATGGCGACTGGATGGCCACGGCGTGTAGTTGCGTTTCAACCATTGCATGGTCATCTAACTGGTCCTGGTGTGAGTGCTGGGCCATCATGTAGAGGGGCCATTAAATAGAGGTAGCATCGGTGTGTAACATTATATGCGTGGTGCATGGGCGATGTAGCTTAGACATAACTGTACCCTTACTGTATTTATAAAAAGAACCTCAGTTTCAAAGAGATAAGGAACAAACATTATAACACAAGTAGGTACATCTTTTTAACTTGACTAAAAATCAATTAAAAAGTTGCACTTAATGTAAAATTATATCAGTTTAAAAAAAGGTATAATAGCAACAAAACTCAAACCAAAATTTATATTGTAGGCACTTGTATTATATTAATTAAACTTTTATACTTAGAATTAATAGTTAAGTACTTAAGTGTAAAATAGTTTAATATCGTGTCTAGGTGAAATGTTGAATAAATTTTTATAAAACATAAGTCTTTCTTACTTATTAAGAGGGTTACATACCGCGTACTTTTCTATGTAAAAGAAATTGCTGTCATATTTTCTTTATTTCCTTTCTTCTTCGAAAATTCCATCAAAAAATGAATTGGTATATGATCCTCTTAACTCGTGAACCAACAAATATTATAAAATAATTTAATAATGCTATTAAATAAATATCTATTTTATAATTAAAAGCCATATTAAATGGGAGACATGCCCCGCTGGTGTTTATAGTGTATTTTATAGAGACAATTTATATTTATAAAAGAGAAAAAAAAACAAAATCTCTGAAAGTACAAGAGTTTCGAGACTTTGACATGGGAGTTTTTTTTAGGATGTAGACAAGCATTAAGAAAGGATTTTTGAAAATTCGAGCTCTAAAGGGCCAAAAGGGCTGTTAAAGTTTGTAGTTCGGAGTAATAATAAATATAGGTATTCTGTATTTGTAGGAAATGCATCTCTCAAAGACACTAGTGCGGGTATACCACCCGCACTACTGTCTTTTGACTTCTGACGACCCAGTTGGCACAATGGTCACCATGCCGGACTGCCAAACACAGGGTTGCAGGTTCGATTGTTGCCACAGACATGTATTTATGCTTAGATATTTTTGTCTGTGGGTGGACCAGACCACATGTTTCTGTGTATAAGTATACCTACCTATATTTACAAAAGAAAAGTATATAAGTAGTATATCCATTGTCTAACACCCATAACACAAGTCTAGTTACTTACTTAGCTTGGGGCTAGATAGCGATGTGTGAAATGTCTTGCAATATTTTATTTATAACAATAACAACTAGTTCGTTATAAATAAAGTTATTAATCCTCCCAAAACATTAACAGAGATATATTATATGAAAGAGAAATCACAATATGCACCAATGTTACAGCGCATATAAGAGCCAAATGCAAAATGTCTTTTGTCTATAATTGTTAATTTTTGCAAAGTTATTGTTAACTATTGTTGTGTGTACTATTTGTTGAGTGCTTTTCCTACATTTTTGTATAATCTATACAATATTTCCTTTGGTTTCTAAGTTTATCCAAACTTTAATCTGAAAAAGATGGTAAGTATAAATTGTTTTTGATTTAAAGGAAAGGTCTAAAAACCGACACGGAATTTTAGGCTAACAAACTATAAGAAATCGTCCATAAATTATACCTAAATGAAGTAAAAATAACTCGCGTACAAAAGGTACAACACAACAAAACTTGACACCAATTTTCCATGCAATAATTAAGCTTATTAAAAAGAAACTAGGTCCATCCTGAGAAAATCGGTGGTGACACACGAACAGACAGACAGACAAGAGAGTGATCTTATAGGGCTTCCTTTTTTATACCTTTTGAGTTACGGAACCCTGATAAGGACTACAATGATCCAGATGCCCCGATAGATGGCAGCAGCATCTATATACAGGGTTATTGGAAATTAATTGACACGGCGTTAAGGGCTTCTTCTGTGCACCTTAACGATCAACTTTTGTTCTACGACTTTTCGAAATTTATTATAAAATTTTTCCATACAAAAATAAAAAATTAAATCCAACAGTTCAAATAATACTCAACTCTACGTCTACGTCACAGAATCAATCATAGTAGGTATGGTACAACCCGATCGGGTCGCACGCAGTGCGCCCCGTGCCGATCGCGCGCGCGCACTTGTCGCATAGACATAGAATTTTACCAGACAGTACGAGAAACACTTAAATATTTTTTTTGGGATATGTATTAAGTTTCGACAAAAGTCGTAGAACAAAAGTTGTTTGTTAAGGTGCACAGAAGAAGCCCTTAACGCCGTGTCAATTAATTTCCAATAACCCTGTATACTAAAGAAGGTAAACCTGTAAGTTTTCTAGAACCAGTTAAAAGCGACGAAGGTTGTTACGACGCGACGTGGCTTTATAGGCTCACTCAGCAGTGCTAGCCTTCTCTGCCGGGTCTAATAAAAAATAGTATCTTGGCCACTCAATGGTGGTTATAAGCCTGCCATCTATAGAGCAATTCGGAACTAAAAATAAGAGAATTTAATATCCCATATTAATTAGTTATCGGCGACAGGCATTTTGCGTTTGGCTTCTATATGCACCTTAACAAGATTATAAGTATCATAATTGCCAGATTACTGAACTCTTTACGAAAGGAATGTCTATAATATTATAGGAAAGGATCCCTTTAAGCGAACAACCTTTACCGTTAATGGATGAAAAGTATCATATATCAATCTGTTTCAATCTTACTACGAGAAAAGAGTTGATTGTGGTGAATGAAGTTTTTAATGCAGTTATTGGATAATTAATGGTTTTCAAAGTGTAGTGTAAGATAGTGTATATGAACCTACTTTATGTTCTTAGTGTTAAACTCGTATTGTGCACAATTGCACATAATAATATGGGAAGACGCTGGCTTTTAAAACACAAGTTTTCTTAGTTTAAGAGTCAGAGTTCCACCTACTGAGTAAGTTTAACAATAAAGATATTATTTATTTATTTATCAAATAGGTAAATTAAATAATAATATATTGCAAATATGTTGACTTTTCAGTTCAGAATATGATAAACCAGCTTAGTGAAGGTCGTTCTTAAAGGGATCTTAGACTAGTAAAGGTATAAACGCACTTTTACTATCTTGGCTATTTTCACTCTACCTACGGTTACATAAATTACAGGAACATTATATAAAACGCGTCGATTTAATATGACGACCATTCCAACCACCTCATATTATAAGCTAAATAATATATTATTATCATCATCACATAGTTATTATATTATATATCTAATGCCCGATATAATAATTAATAATAATTAAAACGACTCTTAACTATTTAGGTGTCCCTTAAATATTTAAGACGCTCCTATCCTATTGGAAAATACACTTAAGAGTAAATTTAATAGACACTTAAGGTGAAAGGGTACCTGCGCTCTCTCCATACAAACGTAGTCGACTGTTTCCTCCCTGGATAATGACACTAGTACAAATATTTTTGTGCTATAAAACCTATACCTAACTGCCATGACTAAGCCCCTATTTTTTGTTTTTTTTTTATATTCTAACTATCATAGATGTTAAGATTAAAAAAATAAAAAATAGGGGCATGGTCGGTCATGGCAGTTATAAGTTTTATGCACCAAAAATATTTGCTCTAGTGTCAGTATCCAGGGAGAAAACAGTCGACTACGTATGTAATAGTTTGTATGGAGAGAGCCCCCGGTACCCTTTCCTCTTAAGATAAGTAGCCTTTCAGTATTCGGGCGTAAGTATATCAGATGCTAGATTCTTAATAACTCATCCGATTTTTTGAAAATGGTCGTAATCTAGATTCTGGATCTAATATCTAGATTAAGTCCAACATCCATCACGAAACAAAAAGTTGCGTAGTACGCGCAAGGTTTACTTTATCTTTCAAGCACAATATTTGTTTCGTAACTGATATCGAACTTACTACCCATGGAGTACTGCCCCCGTAGACAAGATTGCTTTCTATTAGCGATATCGAAATTGCCATAAATCATGGTATAAAATTGGCATAAGATGCTACTTATTTATCTTTTTTTTTCTCTAACACAAGGCTAAGCGACTTTTCGTTAACTTAGATGTCAATTTAATACAAAAATAATAATAAAAAGTCTGTCGATTGGCGATATTGCTAATAGAAAGCAATCTTGTCTAAGGGGGCTGATTGGATGTTTACCTAGGTGAAGCAGTACGTAATATTAGTGATTTAAACCCGCGCTTAGTCCAAGAAATAATCCGACAATCTCATCCCATTAAAAAGGTATTATAAATTATTGTTACGTTTTCGCAAAAAATACTGACTCAATTAGGCTTGCTCAAAAAATAAGGACTAGTTCCAGATATCTCAAAAGATGGCAGCAGTATTTTTACATCAAGGTAGGCAAGAAATAACTAAAAGATATTTATGACCAGTAATAATTTGCAAATTTTGACGGACAACTTACTTACATACTTACTTACATACGAACAGTGCAAGTTAAATAAAAGCTTGTAAAAATGAATGAAGTTTGTAAAGAAGAGTGAATGGACATACTTAGCAGTTTTTCCTGACAAGGAAAAAATTAAAAAATATACATCATTCTCTTGACGATTTGGAACTAGGTTGTCTATAAATAAATATTGCAAGACATTCCACACAACGCCATCTAGCCCCAAGCTAAGTAACTAGCGTTATGGGTGCTGGACAACGGATATACTACTTATATACTTTTCTTTTGTAAATATATACTTATAATACATAGAAACAACCAGACCACAGACAAATATCTAAGCATAAATACTTGTCTGAGGCGGGAATCGAACCCGTAACCCTGTGTTTAGCAGTCCGGCATGGTGACCAAATGTGCCAACTGGGTCGTCATGCTGGTCAAAATGTTTTAATTTCACCCGGTCAGGAAAGACTGCTAAAATGCAAGTATTTACAGCCTCAAACAAACAAAACAACACAAACTTACAAACTTCGTCTTCGTAGAACATCTTCCAGTTCTTTCTTATAAACCAATCTATAGTAGGTATCCCTCTATGCATTGAAGCTGAGATTTATCTAGCTAGAGCCTCAAAATTACACATAGACTACTTTTTATCCTGAAATTCCTACGGAATCTGGACTTACGCGGGTATTTGTGCTTCCCTAGGTCTCCATTCAACCACTACACTATCGCTGTCATCTGAGATCTCTATGTCCTCTTTTTCTTAGAACCCTGCTTAATAGAGGCAGGCACTTCAAAGCATATAACCTTATCATTTCCATCGTTCAGGCTCCAGTGTACGCGAAGCCTTACCGATGGGTAGAACGGCTCTATGTAGAAGAAGTTTGTGTAGACGTATTCTACGTTGGGCTCCAGCGGGCAGCGCGTAGGTTTACCGGTGTCTGCGAGGGTCACTTGCTCGCAAGCGTTCGTCCCAGTCACACCGAGGAACGGGAGGGGAATGTCTCCGATGGTTGCGTACACATCGTTTATTAGCTTTTTTACTTGTTTCTCTGAAAATGAGAACATTTTTTTATTTAGTAGTAGGTAATCATATCGGATGATCTACAACGCTATGATTAGCCGAGACAGGATCATGCAACCATGGCCGTAACTGATCCTAAGATTTCCGGTGTACACCGGTTATCGGCCGGTTCACGGTTTTGCCCACGTAAAACTATACTGTACAAATTCGACCACACCCATTTTAAGTGCTGGATCCCAATAAATAATAATTAATGCGAAAGTGTGTTACTCCTTAACACAAAAACTATAAGAATAATTCCGTCTAGCTCAAAAAGCATGGACAACAAAGACATTAAACTTTTGTTACAGCTTATTAAATACGGGCCATTAACATACGTACCTACCTACAAATACTTCAATAATGAATTATTATTTTTTTACTCAATATAGAAGCAAACTTACTTGGTTTAAATTTAAAATGGACTGTCGTATTAGCCTGCTTGTAGAGAGTGCATGACGTTTTACCGCAGGGCAGGACTTGGATCCTTTTACGTAGATCCTCTGTCGTTCCTTGTTCACCTGGAAATATTAAATTACACAGGTAAGTAGGTATACATATAAATTATTTTTTCTTCTTTAAAAACACTTTCAATCAATCAATTTATACTGTAACTTAGCTAAGTATACCTACCTAATAAAAATTTTTCAAGGAACCTAAGTAGGTATTTTCAAGGAACCTACTGTTAGTCATAGATATAGAAATAATGTTAGTCTATGCTGTTAGTAGGTATACAGGGTGAAATTTTTAAATTGGCCTTCAGGCAATGTCCTAAACTATAATAGATAGCGAAAAATTCTGAAAGAAGTTGCGTGCCCGATTATGAAAGGATTTTGACAAAAACTATTACCGCATCCTTGATTTTTTGGAAAAGTCTTTACTATTCTTACCCAAGAATCGAACTTCGAAACGAATCACCTTAATTTTTATACCAATCGACAGTGTTGCTGATATAGATCAATTCTTGGAAACAAACATAGTACAAAGGCAAAGCTAAGTAATAAATATTGTTTTCTTTTTTATAAAGGTACATTTTCAATCAATCAATTTGTACTTTTACTTACTTTACTTACTTAACAAAAAAAATTAAATTAGGAACGTAAGTAGGTACATAGGTAAAAGAATATTTAATCTTTATTATGTATATGGGTGTGAGTGCATGACTTAGGTAATATTATGTTTTATTACCTTCATGTAAGTACCTAAGTACCCACGACACAGCTAAAGAAATAAATTTTAATACTAAGTTAATACCTATAATTACTTAATTACTTTGTTCTGATATATATAATTACGATTACAAACATTGGATAACAAATAAATATTTCTATTTTCAAAGCTAAAAGAAAGAAATAAATAGATAAGTGAGTAAGTACTTATACAGGAACATCTATCGGTTCACGGTCAGGATTTGAACTCAAGACCTTCCGATAGAAAGTCTTGCCATCAACACTGATCGAATCAGAACCTCGCGATATCTTAGTTCATGGCAAACTACTACGTTTAAGCTACTTTCACTAAAATAAAGTTGGTAGTTCAAGAGGAACATATAAGCTCTCTAAATATACAAGGTTATTGGAAATTAATTGACACGGCGTTAAGGGCTTCTTCTGTGCACCTTAACAAACAACTTTTGTTCTACGACTTTTGTCGAAACTTAATACATATCCCAAAAAAAAATTTTAAGTGTTTCTCGTACTGTCTAGTAATTTTCTATGTCTATGCGGCAAGTGCGCGCGCGCGACCGGCACGGGGCGATTGATTCTGTGACGTAGACGTAGAGTTGAGTATTATTTGAACTGTTAGATTTAATTTTTTATTTTTGTATGGAATACTTTTATAATGAATTTCCAAAAGTCGTAGAACAAAAGTTGATCGTTAAGGTGCACAGAAGAAGCCCTTAACGCAGTGTCAATTAATTTCCAATAACCCTGTATACTTACCCCCGAATACTGAAAGGCTACTTAATCTTAAGTGGCGTTTAAATTGACGTTAAGTGTGTGCTTAATATTGAAGCCTACACTTAAATTACAATTTAAGCACCACTTAAGATTAAGTAGCCTTTCAGTATTCGGGGGTTAGTAAGTTACCCACTTGTTTATAAAAATAAAATAAAAATCTCAATCACTAAGTACTAGTTCTATAGAACAAATCAATTAATTTCATAAGTGGGGAAAACCCTGAATAGTTCCAGATATTTACACAGTTCTCAAGTAGGTAACTATTTAGACTGGTCTTTTTTGTCACCTTTACCACTATAATAATTATAAATTTCTAGATTAGAAAAACAACAAAATTTCGATAAAATTGCACAAGAAATGTTTTGTAATAAACTGAGCGAATCAAAGGTCAATAAATACATAAGATTAAGTTTGGATACAGTTGGGTCTGGGCGAAGTGATATCGGAAAGAAAGATCTTGTAGACTTAATTTTGCAAGACATCAGAAAACCGTTTTCCATAAATCTTTTTATTTCCTAAATACGGGCATAAATAAATCGCCTATTCACCCTGCTGATAAATTCGTTATTGAGTTCCATGAAGCAAATTGACTAACAAGGGAGCAACTGTTTTCTTGATGCAAAGGTTCTAGCTTGCAACAATTATTTACCCATCTAAATTAACCATACTGTATACCAAGCTTAAATAACTAACCCCCGAATACTGAAAGGCTACTTAATCTTAAGTGGCGTTTAAATTGACGTTAAGTGTATGCTTTCTATTGAAGCCTACACTTAAATTTCAATTTAAGCGCCACTTAAGATTAAGTAGCCTTTCAGTATTCTCGGGGGTAAGATAGTTTTAGTAGATAAAACTGTCAAAAAAAAAATCTTTATTAATATATTATATTAATAAAGATTTTTTTTTGTTTGTTTGTAACGAATAGGCTCCGAAAATACTGGACCGATTTAAAAAAACTTTTCCAATAGAAAACATTATCAAGGAATAACATAAGCCTATATTATTAATTTTCAAAAAACAATTAGAGATCCGTAATTTTTATAATTAGAAATTAGATGCTTAGGCAATGACATACTGCGCCGACCCCAAATAAAATTGGATAAGGGCAGGAAGATGATGATGATGAAATGAGATGCTTAGGGTAAGAAGTAACTTGATGATTCGCTTACCTGGACATGGTACACTCGGCGTCACCGACGTCTCAGACCCAAGCACAACCGACAATAACGTAATAAAAACAAATAAATAAATTAAAAACTTCATTTTTTAAAATACGTGTAACCACGACTGTTGGCGAGGAGAGACAACACCCGCGGGGTCGCAACAACTCATGTATATTCCTTGAAAACCGTCCGGCAGAAATAACCAGTTTTGAGGTCATTGTTGGATTATTATACTTTTCGTTACTTTTAATTATTTTCAAAAAATAATATGAATTAAAATGAGATTCAGATAATGAGATTTGTGGTCGAGTGGGCATAGAAAAAATATTTTTGCTTTGTTGTCGGTAGGTATTTACAGTCGGCAACAAAATTGCAGACCCACTGTAGAGTTCTAAATTCTAAATCTAATAATTTAAAATATATATATTGCAGGATCTTAGAATCTGGCTTAAATTAAAAAAAATCTAATAATATCAGTTTAGAGTTCTAAAGTAAGTCTGCAACATTGTTACCTAATTGTACCTACATTAGTTTGGCGAAAGGAAAGTCTATATTGACTAACGTCCTCACTAATCATATAATATTACAGAATTTCAACTTTATACAATAAGTCAGTACATTCGTTAAAAATATTCTATAGTCTGCCACATTCAGAAATATCTCGTTAAACTGTACCTACTTATTTAATAATAGGGACCACTTACTATGAAGGGTTACCTTCATGCAAGCCGAAATATAAAGAATTGCTGGAATCAGAACACATCTCAGAACAAAACATAGCTATCTGTAACATCAAACTCTAAATTTTATACAACCTGTGACGTCCAGTCGTCACTTGTAATGTAAGGGTTAAGTAAACTAAAACACGCTACTGATCTTTAGGTAGGTAGTAGCTATATGCACCCGAGCGTCCGATGTACGACCTCGCGCGGTGGCTGTCTGATTCCGACTACCGTCGTCTCGTTCCGCGCGGGCGCATACGCTACATCCCTTCTTTATTAACGATTTTAAAGATACAACGTTGGACAGTTATTAGGATGTGTAGCTTCGGAACGCGCCCTCTAATGAGAAGAAGCTACAAGAAACTCATGAGGGTTTACTCTTTTCTATGATCATGTTATCAAAAGCAAGGTTACATATTATTACACAACATTCACATGAATATTAATACAAATGGAAAATTATTACAAATTATAAATAATTCGTCCAATAATCTCCGCTCCATGGCCGTTACTTTCTAGTTCCGTGGCTGTGCCGCAGGCAGCGGTGTGACTCGCGGCCGATGACAGGAGTGTCAGTTGTTGGCTGTAAATTAACAGAAAAACACGCGCACAGCGTATGCCGTACAATCGCGGTGGTGCAAGTGGTGAACTTCACATGTCTCCCAATCACAACATTTAAGGTCTCAAATATAATTCCATTACATTTAATTTACACAATAAACCTAACACCACTTGCATCATACTTTATTATTCTACCTTATCCCTTATCCTTCTTTTCTTTTTATATATATTTTTTCTTCTCTCAGGTCTTTTTACATCTTAGTATGTATGTTGTCAAATTAGATATTCCCGCAAAATAGGTTAGTACTGGTACAAACTAGTACTTAGTACAGACTTCCTCAAGTCTACTTGTTTAATTCAAATAATTCAATACTTAAAAGTAAAAATTAATTATCTTTTATAATTTTATTAAATTTTCCTCTTTACTGCCAGTTCGCGTAGTAACTCGTTTTAGGTAACTGCGAATTAGGTTAGGAGTAGGTATTTACTTATTAGTTACGCAATAAGACTAGCACGAATCTCGATGTATACCCAAGTTACTCTTACAGTTTAGGTAAAACACAATGGCCTTTACTTAGATATGCTTAATTCATAGGTATAATAGACGTACCTTAGTCAATTACGTTTACTGTTAGTTAGGGCCTGATTTTGAAAAGAAAAGTACACTTAGTATGTCCGTACAAGGTTAAACTTCCCAGAATTGAAATTTACTTTAGTGAAGGATAGAATTGTATTCAGTTTTAGCAAACAGTATTAAATTGGTAGGCTACTATGATAGTGGTAGTTTCAAGTCTTTTACTTAGTGTGCCTTCAAAGTTTTTCCGTTTAAAATACTTTAAGCCGTACTCCAATAACAATTTTGTTAGCATTAATAATGCTTGATGTCGGTTTTAAATTTGAAGAACCACTAAGTAAAAATGCTACACCCGCATATGCACAGGCATAACAATCATCTTCTAAGTAAAATATTTCCTGACGAGATACTTCTCGGTCTTACTTTCATAATAATTTGTATGCTTTGTACCCTTTAAAGTTTTGTGCGCATTGCATATTTTACTGTTTGTACCTTTGTACGCTTATCAACATTGAGAGTGTATTGGTCGCACCCAATTTAATGAACGTCCGAATCTTTTCTGGTGTATTAACATTTGCCGCAGTAGGTAAGGGATAAGGTAAGCTAATATTATATTACCCAGTGCCTTAATGGCGGTAGGTAGTCGTGACTTTTTTTTTCTACCACCTGTGGAAAAATATATTATTTGGGTACTGTTTGATTTTCATCAAACTACCTCTTGCTGTTATTTAGGTACCGTCCTTATTTAAAGAACTACCTTTTGTGTTATTTAGGTACCGTCCTTATTTAAAGAACTACCTCTTGTGTTATTTAGGTACCGTCCTTATTTAAAGAACTACCTCTTGTGTTATTTAGGTACCGTCCTTATTTAAAGAACTACCTCTTGTGTTATTTAGGTACCGTCCTTATTTAAAGAACTACCTCTTGTGTTATTTAGGTACCGTCCTTATTTAAAGAACTACCTCTTGTGTTATTTAGGTACCGTCCTTATTTAAAGAACTACCTCTTGTGTTATTTAGGTACCGTCCTTATTTAAAGAACTACCTCTTGTGTTATTTAGGTACCGTCCTTATTTAAAGAACTACCTCTAGTGTTATTTAGGTACCGTCCTTATTTAAAGAACTACCTCTTGTGTTAATTAGGTGCCATCTGGTTTCCCAGACTACTTTTACCATTACATCATACGCTTTTATGACTTAAAATATATAGTGTAGTATTCCGAGTATAACTATGATAATAATAATGAACACTTTGTAGTAAAATTGATTTTGTAATGAATTGTCATTTGATTGGCTAACTAATGTACTGTGCAACTGACGTAAATATTATGGACTTAGTTGTAATTTGGTAACGTGCTGAGACAACCAGATATTATACAATAATAGGTTCTCAACTGAAACAAAGTAAACACTGTGCCCATTGCGGCGAAGTAGATATTTGAGAGACAAAATAATGGCATTTTCTTTCTTTAGACTAGTTCTACTTGAGTTTTACAAGTAATCTGTTCTTGTATGAAATTCTACACTATATATTTCTGCAATATTTTGACATGTTTCCATGTTTCCCGAAGGCCTCGATAAGATCCCTCACCTCTGTAAACAGACCATCAATAGTTTCTGAGACACAGCCGTTCCTAACCTGACAGCTGTCATTTTAACATCTGTCATTTTGACAGTTACCTGCCATTATGCCGCCGCCTTTTGTTTTTATTTTCGATCGTCTTTTTTTTCCGATTGCCTTTTGTTCCGATGAGATTGAAATTATCTAAAAACAGTTCTCAATCGACTGAAACGAATGTAAAACATCCTTTAAATGAATGAACTACAGGCAAAATAAACTATTACTAGAATATCAATTGAACTTGATGCAAGGTGAAATGAAGCATTATTGTAATATAATTTGTCTATAAGAAGCTTAGTTCAATCCACCCTAAGGTGATTGGGCATAGTTAAAATGTAACAAGTGCAACGTGTTCGATAAGGCATAATGAACCCATTTGCAAAGACTAACCGTTAGAAAATGCGTAATAGGTATGTTTTTAGTATTTGCAAACTCGAAACTTCTCTAGTGTATACACTGATATACATATATGACAATACACTATGATAATACACTATGGCAGTATCCAATGTGGAAAACTGTCCTAAAACTTTACTATGGTATTGATTTTTACCAGTACGTGATTTTTGAAAAAAGTCAGTAAGATGTTATTTATTAGACCTGAGTCTCACTAGGTCTATCTGCAATGGAACTCTAACTCAATAGACCCAAGTTTTAATACGCTCGCTGGGGCCGTTTGGTAGGCATGTTTTAGACTTTAGTAGCCTATAAATTAATGAACATCGTCACGTTCTGTTGACATGGTAGGCAACCATGGCAACGTATTTTCATCAATGTTTTCTTATTAAGTTCATCGGTAAACCGACTTTACAGAGAAATAGTTGCTTTGTAAATATTTGGGTGCCCATTACTGCAGGTATTCAACTATTTTATTAAAATATGTATGTTAGTCTATAAGGTATTTATCTATGGGCCTTTGTAGCCTGAAATAAATGATTTATTATTATTTATTATTATGCAAATTATTTTATTCGGTAAATGGAAGATACAGTGGTATAATTTTTTATTTTTATTTTTTATACGTAGCAAAGTTGGGGCGTGAGTCGCGTGTGTGCGAACTTCGACCTTCTCAGTTCAACTGCTAGATGTCAATGTCAACGCATCAATATCTACTTATCATTAATCAATTAAATATATTATCTTATAAGGTTATGTATATTATAAAAATCAATGAAATTTTGTTTCGTTCTATCATTTTCAATATCTATCAACTTTGACTTGACTGACCTGACTTAACTTGACTTGACTTGACCAGACTAGACAAGACAAAACCAGACCAGACCAGACTAGAATAGACCAGACTTTTGACTTTTTGACCTTTCGTCTTTTTGACCTTTTGACCTTTTGACTTTTTGACTTTTTGACTATTTGACTATTTGACTATTTGACTATTTGACTATTTGACTATTTGACTATTTGACTATTTGACTATTTGACTATTTGACTATTTGACTTTTTGACTTTTTGACTTTTTGACTTTTTGACTTTTTGACTTTTTGACATTTTGACATTTTGACATTTTGACTTTTTGACTTTTTGACTTTTTGACTTTTTGACATTTTGACTTTTTGACTTTTTGACTTTTTGACTTTTTGACTTTTTGACTTTTTGACTTTTGGACTTTTGGACTTTTTGACTTTTTGACTTTTTGACTTTTTGACTTTTTGACTTTTTGACTTTTTGACTTTTTGACTTTTTGACTTTTTGACTTTTTGACTTTTTGACTTTTTGACTTTTTGACTTTTTGACTTTTTGACTTTTTGACTTTTTGACTTTTTGACTTTTTGACTTTTTGACTTTTTGACTTTTTGACTTTTTGACTTTTTGACTTTTTGACTTTTTGACTTTTTGACTTTTTGACTTTTTGACTTTTTGACTTTTTGACTTTTTGACTCTTTGACTTTTTGACTTTCGACAAGTTAGACTTTGACTTTTGGCATTGGCTTTTGGCTTTTGTTAGTACTAACCGATATCAGTTTACTACTTGTATTAGTTTTTTTTTTCTATGGTTAGTACCAACTGAACTCACCAGATTTGTACAACCATTAACCAACTCCTTAGATACCGTGTCTTTACAAAATGAATTCGTACATTATTGTTTTACTTTGAATAGTACGATGCATCTCCGTGCGTGTGGTTGGATGTGTGACAGATATCCGGTAGGTATGCATTTAGACAAGGCAACATAATTTAAATGGAACCATGCTAGCTGCCACTTGTACTTGTACCTATTGTTTAATAATACGATTCATTAATTTGCTAACTATTTAAATGTCCAGCAAATTACGTCAATAGGTACCTAGGTACCAGATTTTGTCTATTGACTATAGATAGATAACTTTATTTGTACAATACAGTAAGAATCATAGAACACGATAAACACAAAGCAAAGTAATAGCTAGAAAGTACAAGTTTCATTTAGCTTTTATAGTAGGTTGTGAGTTATATTTATGGAAGAGGGTAGGTAAATAAACTATTCTTATTTAAGAATACAGCAATTCAATTTGCAACTTTAAAACATTTGACCACACGCACGAGACTCATCAATTACTTATGACACGGCATTTAGGTACTTCTTTTTTTTCATTTTTTGTTTACTTACATCCCATCCTGGCAGGGTCGCCACTTGTGACGTCCAGTCGTCACTTGTAATGTAAGGGTTAAGTAAACTAAAACACGCTACTGATCTTTAGGTAGGTAGTAGCTATATGCACCCGAGCGTCCGATGTACGACCTCGCGCGGTGGCTGTCTGATTCCGACTACCGTCGTCTCGTTCCGCGCGGGCGCATACGCTACACAACCTACACTGTATAAAAGGCATATAGCCTTTTACAGGAAGATTTTTTTAAATGGTCCTTCAATGCCATTTTCTTAACTCTTAGAGATACCGAAAAATGCTGAAAAGAGTTGCGTGCCCGATATTAAAATCTAAAATAGCTTCGTTAGATTTTTCGCAGGAACAGAACCTGTTAATTTTACAAAAAAAAATCACCTTTATTTTTATATCAACCGCGTTGATAGAGATAAATTCCTATGCTGAAAGGAATCAGCTTTTTTCGCAATCTCTTACAGTTTGGGAAATGGCCTTGAAGGCCCATTTAAAAAAATCATGCTGTAAGTATATTTTTATCTATTCAGAAGTAAAAAATCTAAGCAAAACTAAGCTTTGCAAATAAATGATGAAAAATAATTATTAAAACAAAGAGGTAATAAAATGCACAAGTAGTCATAAAATTCATTATAATCTCACATAGCATCGGCTACAATAAGTAAAAAAATAACTCGAAAACTTAAAGAACAAATACAAAATGAGGCAGATTGAAGTTTCGTAGTAACCTTGCTAAATATTTATAAAAATAAAATAGATAAATATTCAAACATATAAGTCGTTTTTGCACATGAGTTTTGTTTAAAATAAACAATAGGTCATCAACTTATATAACTTACATATAACTTATTTTTATCGTCCAGTCAGCAAATAACACACATTTCGTAGTAACTATTATGTATGAAACCACTGGCTCAGTATCAACTGGAGAGATTTGCAACTGGACAGATAAGCAACTGAACAGAGTAAAAAGAAACACTAATGCGAGTAAAGTGCGCAGTGCGCAGCTAGTCCTGTATAAAAATAACCAATATTTATGTTGCTATTTTGGACAAACGTTTATTTCCGGAATACCATTTTAGTTATAAATTAAAATATCAGCCATGAACTTGATATTGAACTTTGTTCAATTTGTACCTAGGTAGTTGATATTGGCAACAGACAAATTCCGGAAACGTTTCGTAACAGCCTCTTAATCTACAGAAAATACATAATCAAAATATAATAATTTTAAGTAAGTATTTACATGATGTTTACGCTGATATAAACATAGTAAACAAATAAGTTATGCCCAAACAGTCATAAAAACACATGACAAACGAATTGAAAACCTCTTCCTTTTTTGAAGTCGGTCAAAAACATACGATTTTATCTTTCTAGACAATTCTGTGAAATCATTTTATTTACCAGAAATCTTAACCATTTAATGCGAGTGGTATTTTTAGCATAAAGAAGGCGGTTAAATGCGTCGAACTCACAATCTGAAGGCCAAAGGGTTCCGTCCAATTCAAATCGCCTGACTGTTATAATTTAAATCACATTTATGATACACCAGAGCTAAAAAAAAAATAAAAAAAATAAACCCTTCTATTTTATTATATTATACGTTTTTAATTAAAAAAAAATAACTTTAAAATTATTTAAATTCGCTTAACTATAGCTAAAGATCTAAAGATAGTCTTTTAAGAGGGTACCTGGGTATTTTTTACTCCATACAAATGTACTCTTCTATTTCTTTCCTGAATCTCTTTTTTCCTTTTTTCTAACTCTCTTTCCTTCTTCCAATAACTCTTACCTTAACTCAGTATGTAGATAGCTGGAGACCTGGATTAACACATAGGCTACTTTATTCCGATATTCCCTCGGGATCGGGACTTACGCGGGTGAAACCGCGGGCCGCAGCTATATGGTATAAATTTAAATTTGCCCACCCTTTCCTGAGAAAATGAGTTATCTTATAAGGGTTACCATTTTTAAATTTTGAGGTACGGAACCCTATAAAAAGGAAATCACAGACACACGTGTACAGTAAACCTCGGTTCTATGGATTTTTTTTTTCTAGAGGCTTTATTCATTAAGCAAATAAGGGAATCCATTTGTATGGAAAAAGCGTTACTAGGATACCGTTTTGAAAATCTTTTAAAAGTTAGACCCAAAGACAAATGAACATTATCCCCCTTATTCCAAAACGAGGTTTAAGAATAGTCCGAGATGTGGATTTAAAAACCTTAGATTTAGACACAGATTTACATGTGAACTATATTCTAAACACTATCCCTATAGATTAATAGGGATAGTGTTTAGAATATAGTTCACAGTTAAAGTCTGTGATTTACATGTGAACTATATTCTAAACACTATCCCTATAGATTAATAGGGATAGTGTTTAGAATATAGTTCACAGTTAAAGTCTGTGTCTAAATCTAAGGTTTTTAAATCCACATCTCGGACTATCCTTAAACTTGTTTTGGAATAAGGGGGCATAAGTTTAGTAATAGCATTTCGGATGTAAAATCCTAAAACACAAGGTCAAATTTTAACGAGTATAGTTAGTTAAAAATCTTAATTAAGGCGGTAATTTGGTCATTGTATTTATAATACGAATAAAATTTACATCTATCTTATAATAATAACAGCCAAAAGGCAATCTTTACATAAATTGTATATTAAAATAAATGCTAATAAAAACAGATCTGTAGATTTAATATTTAGTTCCTGTATCTTACTTAACAAGGTTAATCTCACAAACTGGCAATATAGTTATTTTTTGCCCATAATAATGGGGAATAGAATACAAATAACCGGTTTTTAACTTTGCATGTAGATTTGATAAGTACTTCCGGTCAAGATATTATGAACTATATATATTTAATAAGTGATGTTAATTACGAAAAATCACTTAGTAAATTCAATTCTTTTACAAAAATATATGTCAATAAATACGGAAGTAGGGTTATCCTACTATACATTAAGCATTAACCATACAGAAGTTCTGTAGTGACTACTGTTGTGCCATTTTCATAATCAAAAATCTTGATTTTCCTACTTATAAAATCTAAAAAAATATTGGTTCATGTAGAAAATTCAAAAAAATCTTGGTTCAGGTAGAAAATCTAAAAAATACTGCTCGTTTGATCCAGGTTGCGTGTTATACGGCGCATACATTATTTGCATATTTGTTACTACTTACTACCTTCACGCTGAAGCTGGACGGATCTACGCGAATGAAACCGCGGGGTGCTGCTAGTAATAAACATAAATAAATATTGCAGGACATTCCACACATCGCCATCGAGGTCGAAGCTAAGTAACTAGACTTGTGTATAGTTGTGTGTTGTGTATACTACTTATATACTTTTCTTTTGTAAATATATACTTATAATACGTAGCAACAACCAGACCACAGACAAATATCTAAGCATAAATACTTGTCCGAGGCGGGAATCGAACCCACGACTCTGTGTTTGGCAGTCCGGCATGCTAAACATTGCCATTTAGGCCCGAACTAATCAAAACATGTAGTGTTAAATCTAGGTACTTTTTCTAGAACAAATATCTGCAAATCACGCACAAAACAAGACCGCGATGACACCTGACATCAGGGGGATGTGATAGTGGTCAAACGCTGACCTAACATATGTATATTTAAAAAAAATCTGCGTTTCTACGCAACCTTCTGCATCACGGCCGGCTTTTCGTCCATAAAGAGGTCAATTATTATTATAACCTATCTGGTACTGGGTATAAAGCTCGGAGCGTCTCCTCCGGGACGTGAAGAAAGATTTGGTTCAAATTACCACAGTTTGAGGGTTCCGCGGTTTCCGCGTCTAATAAATACTTTTCCAAGTTTGGTAGTAGAGTCTTCAATGGGTCCGTACTTAAGTTGTACTCATCTATCGCTCGGTACACAGCCTAAAAATACATAATTTATTAGAAACTAGTAAAAGTTTGTTTGTATATTTGCCACTCCTTCACGGAAAACTACTGAACCGATTTAAATGAAACTCTGTATGTAGATAACTGAAGATAGCCTAGATTAACACATGGGGTATTTTTTAGGGTTCCGTAGCCAAAGGTAAAAACAGAACCCTTATAGATTCGTCATGTCTGTCTGTCTGCCGTATGTCACAGCCACTTTTTTTTTATCCAGATATTCTCACGGGTCGAAACTTCTGCGAGTTAAACCGCGGGGCGCAGCTAATCATCACTACATAGTATAAAACAAAGTCGCTTTTTCTGTCCCTATTTCCCTTTGACTGCTTAAATCTTTAAAACTACGCAACGGATTTTGATGGGTTTTTTTTTAATAGATAGAGTGATTCAAGAGGAAGGTTTATATGTATAATACATGCATAATATAGCCGTGCGAAGCCGGGGCGGGTCGCTAGTAAAAAATAAAACATATAATAAAACTTTGTAAGCGAGTTTGTTACTCGTTCACGCAAAAACTACTAAACCGATTATGTTGAACTTCGGTATATTAGCTGGATTAATTTTACATTTAAATCTATACGTATCTTTTAATGAGGAAAGATTTGATTTTTTGTAACTTTGAATTGAATAGGCTCCGAAACTACTGGACCGATTTAGATGAAACTTGGTATGAGGATACATTGATTCATTGAGAGTAACATAGGCTTTTTATCCTGATATTCCCACGGGATCGGGAGCTACGCGGGTGGAACAGCGAAGCGCTGCTAGTCTACATCTACACTAATATTATAAATAGTAAAGATTTTTTTGTTTGTTTGTAACGAATAGGCTCCGAAACTACTAGACCTATTTCAAAAATTATTTCACCAATAGAAAGCTACATTATCAGAGAATAACATAGGCTATAATATATTTTCAAAAAATTAGGGATCCATAATCTATACTAATATTATAAAGCTAAAGAGTTTGTTTGTTTGAACGCGCTAATTTCAGGAACTACTGGTGCGAATTGAAAAATTCCTATTGTGTTGGATAGTCCATTTATCGAGGAAGGCTATAGGGTACTTTTTATCTCGATATTCCCACGGGATCGGGAGTTACGGGGGTGAAACCGCGAGACGCAGCTAGTATTGAAGTAAATAACCTGAAACGCCGGTTGCCTGTTACTATGGAACGCCTTCCTGCTTCCGTGCAAGAGGAAGACTCCTCGGTCAGTCGCGTCGACGCACGCGTCGCCGTACATGCATTGATCGGACCGGTAGTTGTACCGACAAGACAACAGGAGAACTGCGCGGGGGTGGTAGTGAAATATTATATTTATAATGTCCTGAAATTAATAAAAAAAATATTGTAAATATACAATCTGGCAAAAGTGGAGGCTCACTGCTAAATTTCTATTATTAAAATTATAAGTTTATTTTTATTTTTGAAGCAGGACTTTGAAGCACTGCTTGAGTTAATAGAACTTATGACCTCCACTTTAAAAGACAACAAAAGGAGAATGGGCATGGCGTCCCACCTATTGTATAAAGTCGAGCTATATGTCATTTGACAGGTCATGACAGTAGCTCTATTTTATTGTATGACACCAACCCTGTAACACGAATAGGGACGGATCTAGGACGTTTTCAGTTTTTGAACAAAAACATTTTTTTTAGGTCGATATGTATGTCATTTGAAATCTCTCGATAGTAGCACTATTTTTTTGTATGTCACTAATCCTGAAATGAGAACAGGGACGTATCAAGAACGATTTCAATTAAAAAAATAATATTATAAAGTTGATATCGAGATGTTTGGCAATTGAAAAATACTGTTAATAGCTTTATTTTATTGTGAGGCACCAACTTTGAAATCCGAACAGGGATGGATTTAGGACGTTTTTAGTTAAAAAAAATCCAGGGTGATGGGCATCTTGTGTATAGAGTTGAGCTATATGTCATTTGAAAGGTCATGATCGTAGCTTTATTTTACTGTACGACATAAACCCTGTAAAACGATTAGGGACGGACCTAGGACGTATTTAGTTTTTGCACAAAAAATTTTTTAGGTCGATATATATGTCATTTTAAAGCTCTCGACAGTAGCATTATTTTATTGTACGTCATTATCCTGAAATAAGAAAAGAGACGTATCTAGAAAGTTTTCAATTAAAAACAAATTATGATGCTGATATCTAGATGTATGTCATTTGAAAAATACTGTTAGTAGCTTTATTTTATTAAAAGGCATTAACTCTGAAATCCAAACAGGGACGGATTTTGGGACATTTTTAATTAAAAAAATAAGTAAAAATATGTATGTATGTATGTCAAGACGCCGGAACAAGCTTTTTAGACGTGATACATCTTTAAACTTGGTTCGAAAAGTAGATTACTTGTAATGACGTACGTAACGTCATAAATGTATAACGACATAGCGTTTATAGAATGCTAACAAAGAGGACGTAGTTAATCTGACCTAACCTAACCCTAACCTTCTAACAATGAATGAGCTTGAATTAGCAAGCAATTCAAGCTCATTGCTAGAATAATTGTGTTGACTTGAGGTAAAATAAGACGTCTTACAAACTACACTGCATCAACTCGTTTCTTCCTTGCTTTCGTTCTGGCAACTGGTCTTGAGGCCATAAGTTTGTCTCGATGTTGCAAGAGTCGATGAGAAACAGAACAAGCCATGAAACGAACTGTTGCAAAACGAAAGCGTCAACAAGTATCAGAAATGTTCACCTACTTTATCTAATGTCCCGATTATCGCCGGAGTTAAACTCGTATAAGAGATTTCTTATTGCTAGTATGGTAGTGCCATCTTTGTGCGACTGGAGAAGTTTATATTTGGAGGTTACAACAGTCATAGTTCAACCTGGGGGAAATGGTGGCCGTGTGGAAAAGTGAGCTGAATCAAATGACTAAAAATTAACGACCACCATTTATGAATAGATTTAATCTTAGGCTCTAAAATCATTGCCCACTAGGTGTTCATAACCCCGTACCCAAAACCTAACACATACCAGCCGACCTATTAATGCATCAGTACAGCTATTACGAATGCCTTCATAAGGAAACTTGACAACGAAACATGCACAAAAACACCTATCAATTCGTAGCCATCTACAAACTATGTGCCTACATAAGTCCAAAACCTTTACCAATTACTGAATCGGCACAGCAGGGCAGAAATGACTACCTCGATTTTGCGAAGACAGCTACAATAATAATTGATGATACAAAGCAAAAAAAACACTTCGGGACAACTATCAAACGCAGGCTCCTGGATATTATTATGATCCATTAATGACTGCATCATCATCATCCGAGCGATGTTCCCGGTTGCATCCCTCTCGGGAGCCCGGGGTCCGCTTTCCTACTTTTACACCTCCACTTCGCACGATCTTCGGCATCCTGGTTATTAAGGCCATTTGCACGCATATCACCTTTTACGACGACGTCAAGTCAGCACTTATTGGGTGTACCCAGTCTGCCACGACCTGGCGGACGCTCCATGGCAAGACATTTGTTCCCCACGTAACTAGCCGGTTTTCGCAAGACGTGACCATACCAGCGTAGGCGACATTCTTGCGAGAGTTCCTGACGCGATCCTTTCGCGTCACTCCACACATCCAACGCAACATCTTCATCTCCGTGACACGCAGCTGCTGCTTATGTCGCTCAAGCACTGGCCACGTCTCACTACTATACAAAAGGACAGACCTAATGATGGTTTTATAGACCTGTCCCTTTAGTTTAACCGGCATTTTAGGGTCGCAAAAAACACCAGTCACCTCACGCCACTTGGCCCAAGCCGCTGAAATGCGTGAATCGCCGTCGCCGGACACGTGAAGCACAGATCCCAAGTACTTAAACTGGTCTGTCCGCTCAAACTATATGACCGTCTACGCAGACAGGTGTGGGATCTGTGGCATTGCAAGCCAAGTACTCTGTCTTCGCCACATTCAGTTGCAAACCGCCGTTCTCAAGCGACTCCTTCCACGTGTATACACGTTGGACCAGCCGCCCCTTATCCGAGTCCGCCAGTACAATATCATCAGCGTACATGAGCAGCCACGGAGGCTGCTCGTATGTATCCCTGATGGCTACGGACAGTGCATCCAATATTCCGCTGAACAGGAACGGGCTTAGGACGGAACTCTGGTGGACTGCAACGGTAACAGGGAAGAGCTTAGTGTCACCAACAGCAGTTCGCACCACGGAATCAGAATTCGGTACATGTCTCTGATGATTTCAACATAGGCTTCCGGCACACCTTTGGACCGCAGCGCCCACCAGATCATCATGCGAGGAACACAGTCAAAGGCCTTCAGCAAATCTAGGAATAGAAAATGCAGAGGCGTATTCTTCGTCCTGTATTTCTCCATAAATCGTTATCCTTAGGGCGAAAACAGGGACCCATTATTGCCTGCATAACTTGGTATAATAATTGTAAGCTTGCTTGCTTGCTTTTCTAGGTATTTTACTTGCTTTGCTTGTATTTTCTAGCTATTACTTTACTTTGCTTTGTGTATTTATATATTATTCCTTACTGTGTTGTACAAATAAAATTATCTATCTATCTATAATATTCCAAAGACACGATGCGAGTCATAGCCATTCTTAGACAAGAGAAATATTCGGATGGTTTCAAAAATAACCGAAGGATCTATCTTCACTATCCATTTATTAGCTAGCTATTTGAGCAGAACTTACTGCTGAGCAATTGAGGATTGTATGTTTGCTACCAGAATGGGTTTAAAAGGTGGCGTAATCCAATAATGATGATATAACTTTTTGAGTGCATAGAGGAAGGATTAATAAACGCTCCTAGGATTGTACTAGCTAAATACTAACTCGACTAATAACCAACTCTGCACATTAAATCTATGTAATAAAAAGACCTAGAGGGAACGTTTAGTAGTTACAATGGAAAAATAGGCGTTAGAAACACCCGCAACTTTAAAATATATAGGCGTTGCGCTCGACAAAATATTTAATTTAAACAGCAGCACACTAAACGAAAGAGGGATTAGAAACATCCTTCTCCAACGCCAATGGTACTCTGTTTGGTGGATCAACCCGGGCGTGATATACGACTAGTCTGCTGCTGTATGCTGTTCGTGCCTGAAAAAAATCTTTGCATAGCCATCAAGTCGATATCGCCCTAAACTACGCAGCTGCATCACTTACAAGTTAGAACAAAACAACGTCCGAAGTCCTGAAATTACTTTTAATGAATACCTCTCATGACTATTTCTACATGAGGAATAAACTTCACAATGAAAAAAAAACTCTCTCAAAATCTCAAAATCACCCTTGCAGGGTGATTTTGAGAAACCAGCAGCACAAGCAGCATTCAAGAACTCTTTGGAGTCTCGTTTCCTTCCCTTATTGGATTACATTTCATGATTTCTGATACCTCAAATATCATTAATTGTTTACTTGGATTTCTATTTGCATTAACTCATTTAGTAACTTGTTCTGGCATCTCAACTCATACTCACGACGAGAACTCGAGCAACAACGGTTAATCAATCATAATAATCAAATCATAAGATGGTTGGTACCATTGAGCATTCATAGAAATAGGTAATTCTTGTATTTTTTCCATGCCTCGATCACTATGAACAACACTTTCGATTAATGCGGTAATATTTAAGATTGTTTTTTTTAATCAACAGATTCAGTTCCATGATCAAGTTTAGTAATCAAAAGGTTCATGAAAAATAATGTCGTTTAATAAGGAGTTAATAACCCACGACAAGAGATCGTATATATTTTTTTTAATATATTACGACGTCCTGAATATGTCCCTGTTTGTATTTCTGGATTGGTGTCACAACACGACAATATTTTTACTAACGAAAAACATTCAAGATCCGTCCCTGGTCGTATATCAGGATTGGTGTCACGTCAAAAAAATAAAATACTACTATACGATCGTTCAAATGATCTTTCTTTGCATCTTGACAACATTTTTTTTAAACTTAAAACGTTTAAGATTCGTCCCTGTTCGTATTTCATGATTGATGTCATACAATAAAGCTATTGACACGATCTTTCTAACTATATACTTAGATACCGTCATCTCTACAGCAATTTTTTTAAACCAAAAACGTCCTAGATTTGTCCCTGTTCGGATTTTAGGGTTAGTGTAATACTATAAAATCAAGTTACTGTCAAGACCTTTAAAATGAGGTATATCTCGAACTTTTTTTTATATAAAATTCAAAACGTCCTAGATCCGTCCCTATTCGGGTTGTGTCATACATTTAATTATAGCTACTTTCAAGACCTTTCAAACGACATACAACTCGTACCTATACAACTAGTGGGACACCGTCCATACAAAAATGCCCATTCTCCTTTGTTGTCGACACAAATACGCCTACACATGTCAATTTCTACCATATATTACTATGTAAAAAGTCCATTTATAATTCCTTGGGTCTATATAGAAAAAGGTACTATTTTTAACTTATTCCTTTTTTACCCTTACATAGTCAGTATAAAGAGTACTAAGTATTTCAAATGTAAATCTTTTTATAAATTCTTTTTTATGGATGAAAAATCTCTTTTGGCCATTTTTTTGCTGACAATGAATTTCACTTACAAGAACGACCCAAAGTAACTAAAGATATGCTTAGAAATGTTTCGGAATACAAACATTAAACAACAGAGTCTATAATTGATTGAATACTTACTTGATCACCCCATGGAATGTACAACTTCCATTTGAGCATAATTGGTGTGACATAGTCTGTCCATCCAAAATTTCTCATTCTTGTTAAATTCATCAACATCACACCTGAATTTAAACCTAAAAAAATTACAAACAGAACTGCTATAATTAAATTACGAATATGCTTCTATGGTGCTGAGATAATATAAACAAAACCAGCTAAAACAGCCAGTATAAAGGTTTCTAAGAAAGGCTGCATATTTAAGCAACCTTTTTAGTTTCCTGTGTTGTGCAAAAAGCATTTATTCTATGTAGCTATCAAGTTTTACTTCCGGTAATCCTGATCCCTTGGGAATTTCGTTTATTCAACTTACCTACCAAGTTTTATCACAATCAGTTTAGTGGTTTTTGAGTAAGGGGGGTGAAAAATTATCAGCCTAAAGTACGGTGGGAGTCAGAATTGCAGACCCACTGGTAAAGCTCCAAAACTGCTAATATTAGAATGTTTTCAACTCAAGCAAGATTCTAAGGTCTTGCTCGAATGCAAGTTTTCAACTCATTAATTTATTAGATTAAGGCTGCTAATGCTGCCAAACGCAACGCGCCTAAGAAATACCCGTCGCTTACAACTAACTTTGTTGATTGTAACGAGTGTGTTTTGTTTTTCTTAAAATTGCTGAGATGGAATTGTAGGTGAGATCTTTACCGATATTTTGGTGTAATTTGAGACGAAAAATTCCTTGTCATTTCAAAGCGAGACTAGTTTTAATTCTTAATTTTAGGGTAGCTTCAAAATTATAAGGAATTTTCGGCTCAAAATTATACTAAAATGTCGGTAAATATCTCATCTACAATTCTATCTTAGCACTTTTGAGAAAAACAAAACACATTCGTAACAATCAACAATTTTCACCAATGAAGGCGACCGGTGGCTAGAACGCTGGTAGTAACTATTTAGTAGCCTGTGACGCCCCGGTGGGCGCGGCCAGTATGCCGCTGGCTTTCGGACGGGAAGGCCGCGTCGCACTGCGCTCTCGCACGGATTTTTGTTTACGTTTCACTATGCTCCCTATTTGGACTTTGTTTTCTGAAATAATACGAGTATATATTCGTTTGGCTAATGGACGCTAGAGTATTGCCAAGTTTGTGTTGAATAGTCCTATTTTTTTCAAAAACTTACCTATAGGTACTTATACTTATATTTTCACACTGCGCATAAACGCTTGTCTTTAGATAAGTACGGTCGGCTGCATAATTGCAGACCCACTGTAGAGCTCCTAAACGGCTGTTATAATAATGTTTTCAACACAAACAAGATTCTATACACCTGCTTTAGTTAAAGTTTAAAGTCTTCTAACTCATGAATTTTTCAAACAAAAATATTAGAATGAAAACATGCCAATAATAGTAATGTTTTAACAGCCGTACATTCATTCATTCGTAACAGTCGTACAGCCAGCTGCAATTATGCAGCCGGCTGTACGTACTTGATTCGTTATATAGCTAGGTATCCATACTTGTGGTTTTTTACGAACGCTAAGATAGTGCCAATTTTTTTGACGGACGTTTTTTTGTTGGTACTTACGTAGGTACCTAAAGTGCCCAGACTTATACCTACTTATTTATTTTTTAAATTGTGAAAGATGAGTAAATTAAAGAAATTTAGAGTTCAGAGTATGCTTCATTGTCGCGAAATAACGTAAGTACATACCTAAACTATACCTAGTTAGTAAGTAGTCAAGTACCTACCTATCTATTATGAAATACCTACACACTTTTTCTGAACTACCAAAAAAAAATAAAGACAAAACGTCTGAAGGAGGTAACTAGGTAGAAGATCAGAGTTATTCCGGTCTGATCCCCTGAGCTGATCCCCTGCTGGTTATTATTATTTTTTAATTCCGTTCTGATCCACTATAAACTTTACCATGCCGGTCCGATCGAAAACAGTTTTGAATGTAATTTTTTTAAATTTATTTAAGTGTTTAAAATCATCACAGGCAATCAGGCTTTAGATAGATAGATAAATTCTTTATTGTAAACCCCATTTTTAAATTTCATTAAATATTTAAAAAGAAACATATTTTAAGTTTAAGTGTTACAAAGGGCGGCCTTGTCGCTCAAATGTCTTCCAGGCAACCTTTGTTATTATTATTATTTGGACAAACCATAATAAAAAAAAAGTTTTGACTAACTTAAATATAAACAGAACTTAAATATAAATAACATAAACAGAACTTAAAATTAATATAATAAATCATCTAAAACATCAAAAAAATTAAAGTGTTTAAAATCATCACACTACGGGTAATCAGACTTTTGCATTTTTTGGACCAACCCTAATTAATAAAAAACCTGAAAACAAAAACTAAAAAAAACCTGAAAAATATACCAAAAAGTAAAAAATAATCAATTTTGGGACTGGGTGACACCATGTTTTCTTTATATCTCTCAACATTCAATCTAACCCAGTCCGACTTCCATTTGATTTTTTAGTTGATTTATTTATAACCCAGTCCGACTTCCAAGTAAGTACTTATGTTTAAGTTATCTGCTGTCTTAGTGACCCGAAATGGATTATTTTTTACTTTTTGTTTTTTTTCAGGTTTTTTTTAGTTTTTGTTTTCAGGTTTTTTGAAGTCGGTTTTTAAAATTTTAATTTATTTTTTTATTTAACCATTTTAAGTGCCACTATCACTGAAAATTCTACTCCGTGAGGCGAAAGCGACTGTTTCTTCAAATTGCAACCTGTACCTAATCGTAACCCATTGAAGAGTTTGGTGATAAGAAAGTGTTTTCAGATGCTCCATTCAACGGTTCATATTTGTGTATGGGCCACTTCTATTAGTGGAACTGGAAAAGTGAGCAATTTGTTGTATCTCGCTGTGCTGATCTGTTCATCACTCTGAAGATCCTTATCAGATCTTCATTTAGGGTAGGTTTCTCTATCAAAATTCATTCAAACCCAGTCCGGCGAGGCAAAATCTAATATTTTATTCAAATTGTAACCTGTAATCGTAACCGATAGAAGAGTTTTCTGATGAGAAGGTGGTTTCAGATATTCCATTTATCGGTAACTATTAGTTTATGGGCCAATTCTACTGGTGGAAATCGAAAACTGAGCAATTTGCTGCTCTCTCGAGGTGCAATTCTGTTCATCACTCCGAAGATTCTCATCAGATCCTCACCAAATTATATGGGACCACCCCTGAGGTATCACTTTTCGATTACAAAAAGAATCATCTCAATCGGTTGAGCCGTTTTCGAATGATCGCGTAACATACACACAAAAAAACATACAGACGAATTGAGAACCTCCTCCTTTTTTGAAGTCGGTTAAAAACCTATCAAGTGCTAGTTGTACTCGCGCGCCGAGGGTTCTGTAAATTAGTTTCAACTCGCTTTCTCTGCCCTTGCAGTGGTATGGTAGTTAGTAGTTACCAATTTACCTTGATCCCTAATTCGTTTGGGTGCCCATTCAATTTAAGGGTCAAGTTGAATAAAATTGGTCCAATTATGTATGTATGGGGACACCCTTTAATTTTCAATATTTTTTGAATTTTTTGGAATTTTCCCTTTATTTGTGCTGTAAGGCATAGTTTTTTTTTGCCAAATTTCATGATTCTAGGTCAACGGGAACTACCATTATAGGTTTTCGACCCAAAACCTATGGGGTACTTCCGGTTGACTGGGAATTGTCAATTTTGCAAAAAGCAAGGTCTTATAGCACAAGTAAAGGGAAAATTCCGATATATAATAAAGTTGAAAATTAAGATTAATTTTTGTACAAGTTTTTGCGAAAATGTAAATTTGCCCATATCTTTTTATTGTGTTGGCTCAGGACCTTGATTTTTTTTCTCAAAAGGTAAAAAAAGGAACCCTTAAAAGATCACTTTCTTGTCCGACTGTCTGTCTGTCCGTGTGTCACCACAGATATTCTCAGGAACGGGCGGACCTAGCAAGTTGAAATTCATACCAGATACTGAGGTCTATATTATCTTTTACCTTTCAACGTACTGACTGACTGAACCCTATAAAATGAACACCAAATCAACGAAGTGTTTAAAATCATCACAGGTAATCAGACATTAAAATTAGGTATTTTTTTTGGAAAAAACTTAAAAGGTAAAAAATATTAAAAAGATGCTGTGACTTTTCCAAGACTGGACAAGCCAAGACAAGTATCCATAATAAGTATTGTTCTCCAATACTAACATACACATTTCCATTACATTATGTAGTATTATAAACATGTATTTCAAATATTTTGTATCACTACATAGTATAAAACAAAGTCGCTTTTTCTCTCCCTATTTCCCTTTGACTGCTTAAATCTTTAAAACTACGCAACTGATTTTGATGGGGTTTTTTTAATAGATAGAGTGATTCAAGAGGAAGGTTTATATGTATAATACATGCATAATATAGCCGTGCGAAGTCGAGGCGTTAAATATAAACCTTGAATAAATATTTTGTTGGTGATTGTCCCAAAAATTTGTTAATAGGCAGCTAGGGGATCCGACCGGAATAAAATAATAAAATTTATTTGTGATCCCCTGCACGGTGGATCAGACCGGAATAGTTAGGAATAGTTTTAAAAATTAAATATTTTAATATAAAACTGATCCCCCAGGGTATCAGATCCAGGGGATCCGACCGGAATAAATCGAAGATCACGGGTCCAGCTTGTACCTACATAATAAACGCGTATCTACTATCTACCTACTACGTATCTACCTACCTCGCACTACCACAATGTGGTAGGTGCGAAGTAGTACTAAGTAGTAGTAGTAGGGACCGAGGTAGGTGCTCGGTTGAAGATACCTAAACAAACTTTCAGATTTATAAAATTATAGGATTGAAAGAGGCCAGTATAGACAACACAACAACCTTACATACGTACAGACATACTTTTTAAATTATGTAGTAATTATCTTAACGATTCCCGATGTGGTAAGTAGCTTGTACTATTATACATTCTGTGGTGGTAGGATAGTAAGCGATCTTTAGCTATGAGGCAGTGTGAGGAAGCGCGAGCGCCGCGCGGGACGAAGTGTCTAGCTCCGCCCACACTCTCAAGGTCGTTGGCGTGGGTATACCCCTTAATATTATTAAAATAAAAACATTTCAATAATGGTAATTTTAGAATAGTGGGTCTGCAATTCTGACACTTATAATTATGCTAGC
This sequence comes from Idaea aversata, assembly GCA_907269075.1. Taxonomy (NCBI): domain Eukaryota; kingdom Metazoa; phylum Arthropoda; class Insecta; order Lepidoptera; family Geometridae; genus Idaea; species Idaea aversata. The sequence continues at coordinate 9,250,776 of OU026100.1, forward strand.
TGCTCATTGTTTGGGTCCCTAGTTGCAACTTTCAGTATCATATTATGAGAGATATTACAGCTGATTAGCCTCATTACATTTTGAGTAATCATCATCACTACATAGTATAAAACAAAGTCGCTTACTCTGTCCCTATATCTCTTTGTATGCTTAAATCTTTAAAACTACGCAATGGATTTTGATGCGTTTTTTTTAAATAGATAGAGTGATTCAAGTGGAAGGTTTATATGTATAATACATGCATAATATAGCCGTGCGAAGCCGGGGCGGGTCGCTAGTCATTAGTATAAAACAAAGTCAGTATCCGCTGTCTGTCCCTATGTATGCTTAGATCATTAAAACTACGCAAGGGATTTTGATGCATTTAATAGATAGAGTGATTCAGGAGGAAGGTTTATATGTATAATACATGCATAATATAGCCGTACGAAGCCGGAGCGGGTCACTAGTTTAACAATAAACAACACCATGTCTTAAGCTTCGCTCAGTGGTAAAGTTCCTACCCACACAATACTATATTAGGTACCTACCAAATTTTTCATAAAATGGATGTTTAGCAAATCTAGGGTACCAAGACACATTAGGATTGTCATCTTCTAAAGCCATAGCCGACATCTGGGAGGAGTTGAACTTGTTGAAGTGATCCCATAGTTCTTCAATAGGTCCCAGGAACAAGGTGTCCGTGTCCACATAAATCATTGCACTTATCTGTGGTAACAGTTTCTGAAAAGAATATTAAACTTTAAAGACAGGCACTTAGTATCATCTACATAAAGTCCTGATCCTTTAAGAATAAGGTACTTTGAATAAGAATAGGTTTCCATACCACAAGCGTAAAAAAACGGGACCCTATTACTAAGAGTCCACTGTCTGTCCATCCATCTGTCAGTCACCAGGTTGTATCTCATGAACCGTGATAGCTAGACAGACAATGTCTTTCTGTTGCTATTGTAACGACAAATACTAAAAACAGAATATAATAGAACAGACCCCTTTATGCGCGAGTCCAACTCACACTTAGTCGGTTTTTTTAATGTTATAGTTTGCTCACGTTATAAAGCCCATAGACAAGCTTGATATTCAATGGAATATCATCCATTTAAGCTTAATCCATGAAGATCAAATTTGACTATGGTTAGAAGGGCATATAGAAAGAAAAGTAAGAAAATTGTAAAACACCATCTATACTAAAATTATAAAGAGAAAAAATTGATATTTTTTGTTTGATGCTACACCAAATTTGTATGGAACTTTGGAAAGTATGAGGATATATTGGATTCTTGGGAGTAAAATGGGCTACTTTTTATTAAGAAATTCCCACTGCTAGCATTAACTAAATAAAAATGTGTTAAAAAGTAACTTACTGGAATAAAAAGTCTTTGAGCAGCACATTTACTGAACAAATTCAACCAATCCTCTCTATGTTCTTCTGGAAAGTTAATTGTATGCAACTCAAAAGTCATTAGATTACTAGTCAATTTCTGCCATATCTTTAACTGTTTATCAAACTGATCCCTGAGTATATCGTCAGTGAATATAACAAAATGTAGTTGTGATCTACTAAACAATAAGGCTGATTTTACAACATTTAATGATTCATTAAATCTAGAGTCACATACAACGAATGACACCACTATTTGTTCCTTCTTACTGATATTGTTTATGGAGATATTTTCAGTTCTGTAAATAATAAAAAAATTGAGGCAAATTATCTATCTGTTATATATTTTCTACACTAATATCAAAATGAGTAAAGTTTTGATTGTTTCTTTGCATGAACCTTTGAACCGATTTGGATGAAACTTGGTATGAGGATACATTGATGCATTGCCAGTAACATAACTTTTTATCCCGATATTCCCACTGAATCGAGAGTTACACCGGTGAAACCGCGGAGCGCGTGTAATTAATAAATCAAGGTAGCATAGAATGCTATGGGCAAACGCCTTAACGCCTTATCGCGTTTGTTAAAAAAATATATTGTCGTCTGAAATTGTCTGATAATGTCCCATATTCTTATAGATTTTTTCAGTGATTATCTGATCTTACACCTTACACCAGATATTTTTTCAGGAGCTTAACAGCCTAAGAACAACAACAAAAATGTGAGAAAGAGGAATCACCAAGACTTACTTGAATTTAGTAAGAATCTCGTAATCGGTTGAAAAGTTATTTATGTTCTTCAATAAGTATATTAATGCTAGACAACACATAACTAAAAATAAAAGTTTTAATGATATTCTTCTCATTTTTCGTGACATCAATAATAAAAAATTTCAAACAAAACAAACGACTTGTTTTGTTTGACATTGTCAGTGTCACATTTTTTTCCTAATTATGGCTTCGTAGGTTTTGTTCTTCTTTGCAAAGACACTTGACCTTCGACCATCACTTGGCTTTTATAAATTCAATGTCATCCAAATTAAAAAAAAAAAAAAAAAAAAAAAAAAAAAAAACCCTGTGCTCTATCCACAGACTACTATAGATGCTAGGCTCTATCTGCTGCTGTCATTTCAGATTTTACTGTCCTGTTGCTGTCCTGATTCGTGCTAATTACGAACTCGAAGGCTAATTTATATATTTTTAACTTTATATTTTATAATGTCAGCTCATAAATCATCAGATGAAATCAAGGAAAAGATTTTAATTATAGCTAAGAAAAATCCTAAAGGGATAACTGACAAAGACATTACTGCTGCGCTGCCTGAAATATCACCTGCTGATCTAGTAGCCTCCATAAATGAACTATTACAACAAGAACACTTCGATTTATTTAATCAAGGAGGGTCACTTGTTTACAGGTACGTTTGAAAGAGAACCTTATTATAATCTACTACCAACCAGTAGTTTCTGAGGTTCAACCAAACAAACTTTTCATATAATATTAAAATAGATTTCACTGTCTACTTTAATGTTTTAGACTCAAAACTCAAACTAGCAAACAAGCAGTCAAAGGGGCTGATAATGAAGAGAAAGTTGTGTTCAATCTAATTGAAGAGGCTAGCAATAAAGGTATCTGGATACGAGACATTCGATTAAGATCTAATTTAGCCAACACACAACTGAACAAGGTCCTTAAAAGTCTTGAAGGAAAAAAACTTATAAAGGCTGTAAAATGTGTAAATGTAGGTATAAATTTAAGGAATATGTATTTAAATGAGGAAAATTATGTCAAAAATGTACTCAATTCATTGTTTTAATTCCAGGCTTCAAAGAAAAAAGTTTATATGCTTTACAACTTGGAACCAGACAGATCAATATCAGGTGGTGCATGGTATCAGGACCAAGATTTTGAGTCGGAGTTTGTTGACATTCTGAATGTGCAATGTCTTAGATTTCTCAACCAGAGAGCTGACAATATGAAAAATAATCCTCGAGGTCCAATCATTGGTAGAACACAGTCTTATGCAATGGCAGCAGAAGTGCAGAAGTATATTACTGATTTAGGTATAAGTAAAGTGAGTTGACCATATTCTCATGTGCAGAATTAAATTGAATTCTTTAGATTTGCCTTATTGTAATATTACTTATTTTTCCAGGTTGAATTAAATGTAGAAGATATAATTACTATACTGAATACACTAGTCTATGATGGTAAAGCAGAAAGTAGTGTATACCCTGATGGTAGTAAAGTATATAGAGCAATTGAGTCTCTGATTCCTCCTCCAGGGTTGGTGCAAGTACCTTGTGGTGTCTGCCCACTCATACACAAATGTTATTCTACTGGATTGATAACTCCACAAGATTGTACCTATATGAAAGAATGGCTTGAATAAATACATTATTTCAAATTACTTATTCTCTGTTTTAGTTAATGCCTATCATCACATAGAAAGAAAAGTACTGAAATTAAAAAAGAAATATTTAATAACTAAACAAAATAATACTAAGCAGATAACATTTGTAAGTGCTTTCTAATTAGCTATGTTTTGATTTTATCAACACTATTAACAAAAGAATATTTATATATAAAACAATAATTATATACATGTAGTTAAATAAACCTAACTACTAGGTACATATTATATGCATTTAAGTGGGTACCTAAGTTATACATAAATGTTAAAAAATATATTTAAAACAAACTTCTAAAATTGTTTTCAATATTATACAGTGTTGCAGAGAGTATTGCTGGTTCTCTTTTATACACCATTTCTTCTTTTTCTTCACTTTCATTATTAGTATTTACACTGTCTTTGGGGAATAAAGAGCTAAATGCATCCATCTGTATATAGTTGAGAGACTGAAGAATGAGCCCTTTGTTTGGGTAAGGAGTGGGTGTAGTATGAACACTTGAATCAAAGTGAGATGTCTTCTGAGATAGAGTTGTCGGTGGGGTTGGTGGAGCTTTAGAATCTCCGCCACCTGGAGTGGGATTTGGTTTATTATCACCTGAAAAAAAAAAATTAGTTAATAATCACATTCAACTATTTCCATGTTCTTACTACGTTGCCATAGTATGTTATATTAACCTAAGGAGTGAATCATTCTTTCCATTTCCCTCAACTGTGTTTGTTGTTTTTGGACTGTGAAGTACAAATCGGTGATGGTAGTAGATATATGCCTCATTTCTTCTTCTTTTTTTGCTTCCTTGGCAGCTTCCTTTTTACTTTGTCTAAAACATAATATGTCAAATTAATTAGTACATTTGACGTCATAGCATAGTATAACACATAATTTTGTATACACAATTGGATACCTGTTATATTCAACCACAAGCAATCCTGCACCTATCACAAATATAACTGTTTCGCCCAGAAGGTTAGCTCCCAGTTCTATAGCCATTTCTTGACTCAAAACAGGAATATTCACAGGTCTCCCTAAATTCAAAATCCACATTTTTGCCTTCACTTCACACCAGTTGTAAACTAGAAAGAAATTGGGTTTTGTCACTATGATTAAAGGTATAAAGGACAAGTATACGATTAAAGTTTAGTTAGTTGTTTTGATACTTACACTGAGCTGGAGGCATACAAACATAAGTCCTGAAAAACGGACTATTCTTAGCTCGCTCTTTGCAGGCATTTGCTATGGGTTTACTTATCTGCTTGACCAATAATACTGATAATTTCGCAATAGGGAACGCTCCTACCACCATTTTTGAAGACTAATGAGAACAATATTTTGATTTATTGAAAGGGATCATCAGAGCTTCACATCACAAAATTCGAGATTTTACTTTCGTCGACCAATCGACCGAAATCAATTTCCTCCATTCTAGCATAATGTCACATTACGTCATTGTCATATTATGTCATTACCCCAAAGGGCAGGCAAAAGGCGTTCAGCCCACACAGTCAATTTTTTTTTATTTTTATAACTTCGTTCAACGATCTTGTTTTGCTAGAGCCACTTATCAAAGAGGATATAATCGCTACGTTCCACTTATAACGAAACCTAGATTTGGAGTTTAGAATCAAGAAAATAAAATGAACTTGAATTTCATTATCGTAGGGTAAGAGCTTCAAAATCGGCTACTTTCGTCATTTTGCACTCTCTAGAGGTGGCTGAACCGATTTAGATGTCCGATTGTCTCCACCACAGAACAGAAAAAATAAGTAGAAGTGTTATGTGGGCGTGGCAAGCGTTTATAAACTACGCGCAGTTGCGCGCACTAGAGCTAAGTCGCGATTCAGTCGGCAGTTTTGTGCCGTTATCGAAAATCCTATAATATGCCGTACTGTTCCATTTTGGAGTGTAAAAATGATAGCAAAAGGAAAAAGCTTTCGAATAGAGGTATTTCGTATCATCGTTAGGTACTTTTTCATATTTTTTTGTAATAAAATAGAAAAATATTTTAGGTTAGCGTAATTTACTAAAAGTTCAAGGTAAAATAACTCTTATTCATTGACAATAAAGTTTATTTTTGTTTGATTATATCATCTTGGTTCTCAATTAGTGAAGTAGGCAGTGTGGGGTTGAATTAAAAATCGGATTTTCCAGATTCGATTCTGTAATCGATTCGTAGCAATCGATTCTTTGTAACAAAATTCGTATAAATTTAAAAAGTTGCAAATTGTTCCAGTGGATTCTTGAGGTCTAATATGGCCACTTCCGAAAAATCGTACCCGAACCGTAACACAAATTGAATTTTACCTATTTGGTTTTGAATTTAGATTTTTTTCTCTAGAAGTGGTTAGAACAAATTCGACTATTGTATTGTTGGGAACCAATATTGATTTCCTGTTGCCACAATTCGTCTCTAAAACGTAGGGGTCACTTAGAAACCTATGATTATAAATAATTTTAATTAAATAAACTCACTTTGATACTTTTTTTAAATATAATAATAATATTACCTATTACATAGTACCTTAAGCTTTTTGCACACGTGATAGTATACTTCCATTAGAACTTTCTCAAAATGGGTAAAGTTCTATTCGTTTTACGATTCGGGTACGACTCGTCGAAAGTCACCATATTAGAGCCTCTGATATACTGAACATTTGAAGCGCGGCGTTTTAGCCGCTTTGTATGAAGACGTAATAATTGCTATCTATCTATTTAGATAGCAATTATTAATCGCAAATTCAAAGCAATTATATAAGGAACAAACAAACATACATACATAGACTGATAAAGACATTACCACTCTTTTACGTCACGCAGTCGGATAAAATTGACTTGAAATTCTTTCCAAATTAACCTATCGATTAGGATATCGATCAGTATCGATTTTGTTATTTACAATATGTCAATATATTACCCCTGGTCTAGTCGACTGGGAGAAATATTGAAATGTGACGCCATTATCAACCTTATTGGGTATCAAATAAAGGTTATAATTGTGTTTACCGAGAATAACGCCATCTATGGTAAATTCGCCGAATTAGTTCTTCAATTGAATGTCGTTTGTTGGTTGATTACAAAATGTCGTAAATACTTTCTAGTCAATGGTAAAATGAACTTTATTGTGAAGCATTAAGATATAATATCACATATACGGTTTGTGTGATTTAGGTTAAACTTGAGCAACAAAAACAACCAATCAAACGAATTGTTTTTTAGTATGCAAAATATGATTATCCATTTAGATGTGTGAGTTTTGCGACATTGGTTCTGATACGAAATTTAGCCTATACCATTTCCATCCCTTCCTAGTTCCGTGGTCTCCACTATGAGTAAAAGTGTTCCGTGCCGTAGTGGCACAACAGATAATCACAACTTCACATTCTGACCCCATTCAACGTACAAGTATTTCAATCTAAGAATTAAAATCAAACAACATTGTTAATGTTAAGCACTACTCTAATCATCCACTTTATATTGAGTTATGCTAGACTTATCTGGAAAACTTGTGCGCAAAATAAACATATTATTTACTTCTGGTGTTTTTTCTAGAGTTTCAAGGTATCCAAACCAGTATATGACTAAACCTGGACCGAATCTATTGAAATAGCAAAGCAGTTGTTCTTTCAAATATCCAGAATGATTTTCTTCATCTCCAAATAATGCTTTACTTTCGATCCAGTTTATAACGAAGCCATCAACAGCGATAGGAACATCTAGTTTGAAATCTGGTGTCTTATCATATCCTCTAGCTCTCAGTATATTCTCATCTGAGAATGTTATGTTCATTGAACGGAGTTCTGCTTCCAACTTTAGTTCATATTCCAATCCGATTGACCTGAAAATTAAATATTTTATTATCCATTGTCTATTTGTACCTGTGTATTATCTCTATGTCTCTATGTATTTTATATTATTTTGGCTCTTTCAAAAATATATTATTATGTAGGTTTCACAAAGTAGAAGAAAGGTTCTTACTGTTTCACTACATCTGCATAAGGGCCATATTGATTGTCATTCATTACACCCTGGAAAGAAACAGGCATGGAATAATTTCGGAATCACTTGATTATTAATGTCTTTGAACACAATATAAGACAATCATATATTCACATTAAATAGAGTATTTATTCTAAATAGAAATTGATTTGGATTTTAATAGAAGTATGATGGAATTAAGGTATACTTTACTTTTGTTAGTAATATTATGTGCCATCTATGACTTCCAAATACCAAAATAACTTTCTTATGACTGCAAAATACCTACCAAAAACACTTGATATGCCAAATCTTTATCTTCAATGAGAGTGGTATCTTTAAAACATTTTTTTGCCATTGCAGAATCTGTATACTGACTTTGTAGCAAAGATCTGGCGAACAAAGCAGGGCTTATTCCTTGACTGTCTGCTAATCTGTAAAATATTTATCATGAATCAAATCACCATTGTCTTCATTTTTAATTGCAAATGATGGCACGGACTTTGGTGCAAGCCAAGTAATTATTATTTGATAAGAATGCCGAAATCTGTTTACTGTTTCTATCTACTTTTATTATTTTGCATGAACTTGTGAGTTCCTTTGTTATTCATAGTTCCCTTGCCCCCTTCTTCCTTCGTTTCTTAGAAAGGTCCTATGACCTTTTCGTTGTCTGTTACATTGAAGAATACTTACTCTAAAATAACATTGTCCTTTTTCTTGTCACGCATAATGTGATCAAATAGTTCATGGTATTTGCTTGAAATGGAAGGAGATTTTCTGTAACTTTGCTTCATTGATCTTTGAATCAGAAGGGATAAAATGCTCCCTAATGTAGACGGCGGTAAGCTTAAACAAAATATCAGGGAAAGATTACAAGAAGAAAAAATAATAATCTTCGTTGAGCGACGAGGATAACTTACTGGCTATATTTTCTCTTCATTTCATTTTCAGCTTTACGACTGTATGAACTTATTTTACTAAAATCTTCGATAATTGAGCGGTATTCTTCTAATTTCATAGTTTTAATTTCAGTCATTTTTTACAGTAAAATTAAAATATTTTTGTTTACAATCGCCACCAAAGAGGATTTAATTCACTGCCACAGCCACAGAATGCCACCCCCCGAATGGCGCTTATCAGTGTTGCCACCTTGCAGATTTTTTTTCACTAGTTTTGATCTAAAATTTCACCAGATTTCCAGAATTCACTAAATAATTTAAAGTGGCACTGAACCAAAACAGAGTAAAAACTTCGAAGAAATTAGTTCTGAGCGTTGGCAATATGGTAGAGTGATAAATTTAGCTTCCGGCAAAATAGTTTTCCAAAAAAAAATCCAATACAACTTTAAATCTTTTACACACGTCCCAATTTGGTCGGGTCCGACATACAATTTGGTCGGGTGTACAACCAAATTGGGACGTGTGTATCGTGGTCGGGCAGACTTAATTATTATTAATTGATCAAATTGGATACGCCCACCCAATTTGGTTGTATCCGACCAAATCGGGACGTGTGTACGCATCGGACCCAACTTCGTGTACGAAACAAACAAGTGTGAGTCGGACTCCCGCACGAAGGGTTCCGTATCATGTTGTATTTGAGCTCCACTTAATTTTTTTTTCTTTTTTAAGTTGTTGTTGGTAAAGCTACACTAATGAAATACATAATCTGTGAAAATTTTAACTCTATCCATCACGATTCATGAGATACAACCGGATGACAGACGGACAGAAAGGCAGACAGACAGACGGACGGACGGATTTACGGACGGATGGAACTGATAGACGGACGCAATGAGGAACTGACAGTGAAGTCTTAGTAATAGGGTCCCGTTTTTCCCCCTGAGGAATGGAACCCCAGAAACTACTTAATGACCACGATGTGTATCAATGTACTCTCTGAATAGTATCCGACCAAATCGTAGCGTGTGTATCGATACCCAATTTGGTTGTGTCAATTTGGTCGGGACGACCAAATCGTAACGTGTGTAAAAGCCTTAATACAAAACAATAATAAATGCAGTACTCACTCATACAAATACATACGGGGGATGTCCCGTTTAATCAAACCTAACATGGTTTGAATAATTGATTAGTCGGGAAATCCCCTAGCATAACCAAACAAATATATACATTTATCATATTCTGACGGTTAAGGGGCTTGCCAATATGTATTTTCTAGATTTCTGGAGATTTGATAAATATCACTAAAAGTCATTAAAATATTTTTCAGTGAATTTTTTTCAGAATATCATTGTCTAACTTCGAAAATGTACTAAATCTAGTGACAAAATCACTGAAGTGGCAACACTGGCGGTTATGGCGGTGTCAACTGTCATTATCATATTTACTGCTAAACGTCAACGTCAACAAATCAGCTGTGCACGTTTGGCACCCACTTGAAAATATGCCACCGTGTGTTTGGCATTTCCATAGAGATAGGCGGGAAAGTATTCTTGAAAAAGTATTTGATATTTTTTTCGTGGACACAAAAATAATTCTTGATTGGAGTCTTGGCGTTTTTTAAGAGTATCCCTAATGTAAATTAATGGTTTAGGGCATAAAGGCGTAAGCGAAACAAGAAAATACCAAAACTTGAAGACATAGAGCCTCACGAAACAAAGAATTTGTTCTGTGTAGAGCCTGCATAGAAGAACACTGGCTATATGCTTAGTTGCGTGCGAAGTCAAAAATTGAAATTAATAAAGAAAAAATAAAAGAAGGGGAGCGCGAGCTCATACATACAATTTTTGTTGTTTTTAGCTAAAAAAAACAAACAAAATTGAAATAAGTGATAGAGAACAGTACTATTAAAATGTGGCGAAATGCGTTAGATATGTTAAACTGGGCTTATGAACTGTCTTTGTAAAATGTTTACTAACATTATTCTGGTGACTAATGTTTGAGGAGGTTGAACAAGTAAAATTCTTGCAACACAATGAACGGATCAAATAGCATAGTTATGCATAATTCAGACTTAAAGGAAGTCAAAGATTCAACTATGCAAAGTGCAACGGCTATGAAAAACGATAGCAACCCTTCCGCAAGTTCTAGTGGTGCTGTCACAAATAACGCTGATGAATTATTAGATCTCAAAGGAAAAGTAGAATCACGTTTATTGTCGATGTGGAATAATGTAAAATTTGGTTGGACTGTTAAATTAAAAACGTCGTTTTCAAAAGAATCTCCTGTATGGCTTTTGGGGCGTTGCTACCACAGGAAGTTAAGTCCTACTGGTTCTTTAGAATCATCTACAGAAATAGGTATGGAGGCGACAGCTCATCAACCAATGGAACAGATATATGGAGAAGGGATAGAAGGCTTCAAATCTGACTTCATTAGCAGGATATGGATGACATACAGGCGGGAATTCCCTACAATGCCTGGATCTACATTTACAACAGACTGTGGATGGGGCTGCATGTTAAGAAGTGGACAAATGTTACTGGCTCAAGCCTTAGTCTGCCATTTTCTCGGCCGGTCTTGGAGATGGTCACCTGAGAAGTCTATACAAAATGCTAGAGAATTTCAAGAGGACTGCTTACATCGAATGATAATAAAATGGTTTGGAGACAAGTCATCAGTAAACAGCCCACTCTCAATCCATCAGATGGTTAGCTTAGGAGAAGCTTTGGGAAAAAGACCAGGAGATTGGTATGGCCCTGCTTCAGTAGCCCACTGTCTAAAAGCTGTAATGTCAGCAGCATCTAAAGAAAACTATGAATTTGATAATTTAGAAGTTTATGTTGCTCAGGAGTCAACTGTCTACATTCAAGATGTATATTTGCTATGTAAGTTGCCTCATGGAGCATGGAAATCTTTGATATTGTTAGTCCCTGTCAAGTTGGGCTCAGATAAGTTCAATCCTATTTATGGTCCCTGTTTGACTTCTCTCCTTACTTTAGACTTCTGTATTGGCATCATTGGTGGAAGACCTAAACATTCATTATTCTTCATTGGATATCAAGATGACAGACTAATACACCTAGATCCACACTACTGTCAAGAAATGGTTGATGTGTGGCAGCCAAATTTTCCTTTACAATCATTTCACTGCCGATCCCCTAGAAAAATGCCACTTAGTAAAATGGATCCATCATGCTGTATAGGATTCTATCTTGCGACACAACAAGACTTTGAAACATTTATAAATGTTATTAAAACATTTTTAGTACCTCAAGGAGTATCAACGAATTATGATTATCCAATATTTAGTCTAAATAACGGCTCTCGTTCCACAGTCATGGACATTCCCAATATAAGGTACTCCATATTTGAAACAGAACAAAATTGGGTTACACCAAATGTTCAAGATAGTGACACTGATATAGAGTCCGAAGAGTTTGTTCTAGTTTGATAATATTGTATAGGCAATAGGCATACTATTAATGTTACCTATATTTATTATTACCTACTATATGATGCTATGAATTATGTTGGAGATTAAGATTTTCTCTATTGTAAAACAGGAGTCAATATCACATTGAAATTATAAATGTAGATAAGTGCATTGTTATGATTTATTAAATAGTGAATCATGTAAATAATACTTTGTTTAATTTTTGTCCTTTACTGGAGGAGGATGTCTTATGAAGTAGTGAACAGCATTGTAGACAAGGTGGGGTGCAACATTATGCAACGGGTGAACTCTATTGAGTTCATTGACCGGGGAGCCAATGACCATGGGGTCTCCTGCCCCAGTGCCATGTTGAGCCACTGAGAGACCACTGAGCGTGTAGCAGGTATGATAAATATCTCTATGCCTGAAACAATAGAATTTTATTTATATAGGATACAAGAAATGATAAGTAATGATAGTTATAAGTTGTAAATAAATAAATAAGCTGCGCCCTAAAGTTATAGGAGGATAAAAAATTGCCTATATTATGTTAATCCAGGTCTACATAGATTCATTGCAATTGGTTCAGTAATTTTTGTGCAAAGAAGTAAAAGACATTCATACAAATTATAAAAACCGGTCAAGTGCGGGTCGGACTCGCACACAAAGGGTTCTGTACCATTATATTGTTTTTAGTATTCTTGTTATAGCAGCAACAGAAATACATCATCTATGAAAATTTCAACTGTCTAGTTATCAGGGTTCATAAGATACAGCCTGGTGACAGACAGACGGACGGACAGTAGAGTCTTAGTAATAGCACATAGGGTTCCGCTTTTATCCTTTGGGTACATAACCCTAAAAAATGAAATATTTATAATAAATAGGAAGTAGGTACCTACCTAATGTTGTTGCATACTTACTTGCCAGGCTTATCAATAAGTCCTCCATCTTTAGCTTGACAACAAATAATTATGTACTCTTGTAAGGCACCTTGATCAAAAAATACAGTTTCAATCAATTCCTTGTTTCCTGTAAAATAATTATAAATTATTAGAATTTTTCTATTTTTAAGATTAAAAAATAATAAGATATTATAATCATATAGATACCTTGTTGGGAAAGTATTGCACTAATGATAGGAAACGCAGCCCCCTGCCAAAATGAATAGCATCCATCGACCAGTTTGTTAGTTCTACCCTGGAAACCTCCTTCTAGTCTCATTTGTCTGTTTACGCACCATCTCAATAGTGCATCAATGTCACACAGCTGTGTTCTATTCAATAATGCTAATGCAGCAATCCCACAGAATGCGTAACCTCCATGTGCTTCCATGCCAGGGCATCCGGCAAAGCCACCCTCATAAGTTTGACAGCTAACGATCCATTCAGCAGTTTTATCGAACAATGCGTCAGTGTAAGTATTAGTTATCTTAGCTATACTGACAGCACAGTAGGCGCCTCTGATGTCCTGCTCACCACCTTTGTGAAGAGCAAAAGACCCATCCACATCCCGTACAGTCCAAAGAAATTTCTGTAAAGAGCTTCGGTCTAATGAATTGTAAGCTTCGTCTGTACCGATAATGCTAAGTGCATTTACTGCTGCATATGTGGTTCCGAGGTGAGGGAACTGTCCGGGACCACCTCCGTACCCTCCCTCTTCATGCTGACATGTAGAAATAAACTTGACCACATGGGACAATGTCTCTGCATCAGGCATATCATTTAGTATCCACAATGAATGTAAAATCCAATAAACCAACCAAGTACGGCTTGCATCCAGACATTCGTAACTTTTTGGTAAGCCGTTGAGCCAAGATTTAAGCAATTTGATATGGGTGTGTTTCTTTAATTTAGGTAGTTCAGGATTGATAGATGAATCCCTTTCAAACTGTTTATACAACTTAAGAACCATTAGTTCCACTTCATTCTGGAAAAACAAAAAGTAACTTTAATTATTGATATTGACTAAGAGACAACAAACATGCACTTGTATTGAAAGATATGCATAAATGACTTAAATAAGTAGCTTATAAAGTTCATACCTGATCACAAAATGAATCTGTTACAATGTTTTCAGAATTGTACGTTTCAGTCTCAATGTTACTGTAGGATCTAATCAAACTCTCCATGTTTTGGTATACTAAGTAGAACCTCAGAGAATTTTGTAGTTATCAACGACGAGGTTATGAAACCTTGTTCCAAGACTGCCTGTTCCCAGGGCTTTTAATTATTTATATCTATTTGAAGTTGGTAACCTTTGCAGATTTAGCAACAGAGCCCAAATAACCTAACCTCTAGCACGATATTAACGAACCTTTGATCTACGAAATTATAATTTATTAAGTTATAATCAAATACATACAATAATTAACCTAGTAGCCTACATATATAACACAAATACATATGATTTTCCTTCACAAAAAATTAAAATAGTAAAAATAATTTTCAATTTTTTTGTCTTTGGAGGACAACATTGTCTACAATGAATGACAATGTCAACGTCACTTTGATCGTTGACAAATCATCTTATAAAACTGAAAAAAAATGGGCAAGGGCTTCAAATAGCTTACTTATTATGTGCGAAAATCTTCGAAAATCCGAAACTTTATCAAAGGCGCGGGGCGGCGGAGGCGCTCGCCGGTAGGCCCAGCAAGGCCTACGGCCGGCGGCCGACCATTAGGGCTAATATCACAACAAGTATCGTTGTATCACTGATTTTCACAAAACTATTAACTAGAAAAGGTTTTAAAGACAAATTCGACAATCACGATATAAAAAATAAAAACCACAACTATAAAAAAAAGCCAAACATTTTGACATTGACAGAACAACCTCATTGGTTGGGTGGTGCAGTCTGTGGAGTGGTGTTGTTTGTAAATTGAATGATAAAATTATTGTGCCAGCAAAAGCAATCTAAAATCTTTAAAAAATGATGCCTGGAAGAATTGGAAATCTTCCCATTGCATCTGAGAACCCATTGGGTCTGTCGTGGCATGACTCCGCTTGGATACCACTCCTGAATCCATCAAACATCATGGATTACTTTTCGGAGCGCTCAAACCCATTTTTCGATCGCACTTGCAATAATGAAGTTGTTAAAATGCAACGTCTCAGTATGGATCAATTGCAGTAAGTTTTTCATACTAGGAAAACATTAAAACCCATACAAATACATACATAAACCCCACTGATTAATTAAAGTGTTACTTACTGGTTCCAGGAATATGACAGGCCTTGAATATATTTTACTCCACGTACAAGACCCTATCTTGTATGTGATTAGGAAACAACACAGACACAGTCCGACTCATGTTATACCTCTTGCCGACTACTACATCATAGCTGGGATTGTTTATCAGGCACCCGATTTAGCCAGTGTTTTAAACTCACGACTGGTAAGTTTCAAAGTAGAAGTAGTCTAAGTAGTAAGTAATACACTACTTACTACACTACACTTATGTAGTAAGTTCTGCAAGTGTAATTTTTAAAGTTGTACCTACTGAAAACACATTTGAACCAATTGACTTAAGATTTTGTGAGAGAAATAAACTATTATATTAATTGATTACTCTAAGAAAGGTCCGTGGTTTATTTCATTAAAATTATAATTTTAGCTTTCTGCTGTGCATCATTTACAATGCTCCTTTGAAGAAACAATGTCTTATTCAAGATACCACCCTAGTAAAGGATATTGGTGGGATTTTAAAGCTACTAAACCAGGTAATCTATACTCATATTAAACAGCATAAAGATTTTTTTGTTTGTAAAAAATAGGCTTCGAAACTACTGGACTGATTTTGATGAATCTTGGTATGAGGATACATTGATTTATTAGGAGACATTAGGAGTAACATACATGAATAAAACCTTTTAAAAATTGTGGTCAAGGTTTTTTAAATGACATCCAAAAGGGAGCAAAGTTGTCAATTGGGTGTTTCTATTTTTTTCATGTATAATTTTGCTACCCAATCCCATATTATTTACAATACCCATTTATTTAGTGCCTGATTTATTTAATACTATACCCTGTGATTTTACCCAAGTAGTTCCAATACTATATAAAAAGCATGTGTCATTTCAGGCTGTTTCATCTCAATCGTTTCAGTAGTTTTTACATGAAGAGGTAACAAACACAACCTTCTGAAATACGATTTATGTACACAAATACAATATGAATGATATGATATTATATTTACAGGTTTAAGTCCATTCAACTCGGGACAATCAGCACCAAAGGATGTGTCCAGCACCCCCAAAGAGGAGCCATCCACTCTGTTCCAACGGCAAAGGGTTGATATGTTACTAGCAGAGCTTGTTAGACAGTTCCCATTGCCAGTCACACAAACTGCTCAGGTAATTCATATTGTTTAAACTGAAAGCAATAACTATTGCAATAATTACATTTATGTATTGCAATGAAGGGTTTGTAATACGAAAGGAGTTGTTATAGACATTTAACAGCTATATTAGTGTTTTAAAATAGTATAGTCCAAACTCAATAAACAAATAAGATCCCCCAAGGTCAATGACATGACATCTTATTCCAAAAAACGGCTACATCCCGACTCAACCCGATCCCATCTCTACCCGATTTTAAAATACCTAACAAAAACTCCCAACTGTACCTGATATGATATAAAGTACCAGCCGACTTTCGGCTCAAACAAAAAAAGCTCGAATTTTAAAGTGGTAGAACAGTTGTTCACTTAGATGTCTTTAATAAACCTTTCGTTTAAACACATGTAATAGAAAATTACATATTTAGTACATATATACATTATAATATTATAACCTAGCTAAACGTAAATTCTTTTTTCATCACAGACAAATGGAGTAACAGTGAAAACAGAGAATAATGATAGTAAAAGTGGTGAGAAGCCAGCTGAAACAAATGTCAACAATATAACAATAAAGCAGGAGCCGGTGGAGTCCGGCACTTCCGAGCTGACTAATGGAACGATGCAAGGACATGTTGAAATTAAAACTGAAATCAAACAAGAAAACATGAAACCACCACCTGAGAAGAAACCCAGAAATTAAACAAAAATATGTAAATAATTTATTAGTTTATTTTTTATTATATTTTAAGTGTGAAATGTAAATAAATAATGTTTCTAATCTGTATAAAGAGATATAATTTCATTATTTTTCTCCTGTTGATTATTGTATAAATTCCCTACATTCTGCTGAAGAGTGAGCACATTTGTACATATTTGACAGTTGATTCTTCTAGGATCCTTTAGCTGTCTGTTTACTTGTATTGACTGCAGCTGTTCACTTTGGGTTTGTTGCATTCTGGAATAGATCATTTTCATACTGTATTTATTGTACAAAAAATTGAGAGCTACTGAATGAGTCTCTGGTGTTTATAAGCTCATTTTTACACACAATTGGAATAGTAACTGGGTGGCACGTATTGTATTGCAACTGAAGGATAAATAATTAATAAATGGCAATAAAAGGAAATATCTAAATTCTTTACCGTAACATAGCTTTTTTGTACCCTAATTCAAAACCAAATTCGTAGCCTTGTTTGTATCCAGAGTCAAAACAGGACTGATATACGGATTCTTGACCATCGGAAGCTCCGTCCTTAAACCCAACCTAAAACAAACAATACAATTTAGAAGAAAATATTAGTTTTTGTTCATTCTTGCAAAATTTACTTCTGTACTTCTGGTTTATGTACATACCTTGTTTACATATTCAATATTGCGATTCCAGGACTTTCTTGTAATATTTTCTGTTTCGTCACACATGTTTTCCTTATTATTTTGTGGTTTACGTCATAGTGAAATCAATCAAGTTCTACTCTTTTGTGCCCAGAAAACAAAATAATGCACAAATGACATTTGGGCAATTTCTGTCATATTTTTGACAGCAATGCGGTAGGGCCAACGTTGAAATACTTTTTTTTTTTTTTTTGTAAAGGGCAAATGATTTATGCTCAAACGGATGGCGATGCTCCCATTTAAAACATAAGTAAGCTTCGGTGCGTTTTGAAATTATTGAAGTCGAAGTTTCCAGCACAAAGCATATTAATATGTCCGTCAATGTCCCAATTTTCCTGCCGATGCCGTGCCGTTCCGCTAGTTCACAATGGTAGTTTTTAGACATGTACTTGAACATACTTGAAGCTCTTACTACCTTCTACCTTTCTTCTTTCTTGTTCTTACCCTGTTGGCCTCCGGTGGTTTTGCGATAGTGTTGGCACTACCACAGTACCTTCAAAATTTCTAAAATGTCAAAGTCACATTCACACTTCGGCGTGTTAAAATAAAAAAGTTGAAGTTGAAAATATTTTTTCGTAATCAGGAATTCATTTGATTTTAAAGTGGTACTGCATTTTGCCCGTTAAATAAAGTATACATAGTTATGTTCGATAATTATGTATAAACTGTGATATAAAACTATTTATAATAAATATTTATTTTAATGCAGTGAGCTTATTACAGGTTATGTTATATTGTTTACTGTATAAATATTTCATTATCGAATAGAGCAATTTAATCACAGAAAACTATTACCTCAAGCAGAGAAATATAATCACAATGAAAAAGTCCAAAAAAGGTTTTGATAGACGAAAGAAAGGCACGATACAAAATACAATAAACAAGAAAAGAAAAGCTGAAAAGAAAAATGAGATCGTCAACAAGAAAGCTTTATTCAACAGATATAAAAACCAACAAAAAGTAGACGAGGTGTTGCAAAAGAAGAAGTTGATGGAACAAAAGTTACAGCATATGCAAGTAGAATATTCAGAGAGCGAGGAGGAAGAAGAAGATGCCTTTGATAAGTTAGTATCCTGTTTTGTTGACTCAAGTAAACAGAAAGCTGTGATTGAAAGTGATGAGGACTCTGATAGTGATATAGAAAATGATAAGACACTGAAAAAGGAAGAAAACAGTGAACAATCTGATGATAATACAAATGATGATTCTAGTGATCAAGAAAATGAGGTAATTATAGTGGTTTCGAAGTGGTAATAAATGGCAAAAAAAAGTATAGGTAGTTATACCTACCTTTAAATGTGTTTTTGAAGATTAACCTAATTTTTCAACACACATTTTAAACTATTACACATTTTATGCATTAGCTAGTTCAATTCTTATTTTTCTAAAATTATTTAACATTATAATTTCAGTTAAAAAATGAAAATGAAGTTGAAGATGTAGAAATACCAGATGATCCTTTCACCAAACATTATCAGTATGATGTCGAAGATGAATTGCTTGTATCATTGTCCAATACTCCAGTTACATCAGAACATATACAGAAATCATGGCCAGTACTCGGAAACTTATCTATTATTATACCTAAACCTTTACAAACAATATCCAAAAAGGCAAAACCGAAAATATCTATTTTAGAAGAGAAAACATATGCAGCAACAGGAACTGTCCCACATTTACAAAATACAACTGATTTCAATCAATTATTTATAAAATCTCAAATTCATGGGAACATTGTGTCGGCAAACAAAACTAATTTGATAAAAAGGGACTTAGAATTGTCAGAAGTATTCACACCGTTGCAAAAGGAACTGTTCTCTATCATAAACAATTACCAAGATCTCTATTATGCAGAGAGATCATTTACAAATGCTGATGAAATTCGTTATGTTTATTGTCTCCATGCTATTAATCATATGTTAAAAACGAGGACAAAAATCTTACACCACAATGCTAAATTAGCAAAAAAGGATGATTTATCTGATGAATATAGAGACCAGGGCCTAGTTAGACCAAAGGTAAGTAAGACTGACTAATGATCTATTTGTCTTACTAGAAAAGATCACAAAATAATAATGATTTTCTTATTTCTAGGTTTTAATAATAGTGCCTTTCAAAGATGCAGCATACAGAGTGGTCAAAACTCTAATTGATATCTTAGTCCCTAAAGAATCAGGGCAAGTGTTGAACAAGAAGAGATTTGAAGATGATTTCACTGGAGGAGAGCTGATTATGCCAAAAAAGAACCCAAAGCCAGAGGATTATGAGTTAATGTTTTGCGGAAACACTGATGATACATTTAGACTTGGAATGACTGTTACTAAGAAGACACTCAAGGTAAATTCAAATTGGTTTAAAAGTTACAGAAATCACTGTTTACGAACTGGAGCTCATGTTTTGACGGTATAAGACATGCACCTACACAAATGGAGTAGACACTTTTGGCATCTCATTTATCAAGCTCTATCTATTAAAAGGGCTACATTGAAATATAATAATGTCTAACATTTGCTATAGTTTTCATGTACAAAGAAATGGTTGTCTGTAAAGTCTATTTACGGACGATAATTTTACGTGATAACGTCATAAGAAAACATTGAAGGTAGCCATAGCAACGATAATACGTTGCTATATTACTTGTCAATAACATGACACATGACGTCACACTTTTTTGTGAGAGCAGGTGTTCGTCGATTTATAAGATGTTATCACGTCAAAAGTAATCCTTTATAATGATTGTTCCAGTTATACACTGACTTCTATTCATCAGACATCATAGTGGCATCTCCGCTTGGTCTGCGTATGATTGTCGGTGCTGATGGTGAGGAAGACCGCGACTACGACTTCCTTGCCTCCATAGAAGTACTAATAATGGATCAAACAGATGTCTTTCTCATGCAAAACTGGGACCATTTGATACATGTCCTAGACCATTTCCATCTGCAACCCAAGAAGACGCATGACACTGATTTTTCAAGGGTCAGATCTTGGGCAGTCAATGGCTGGGCGAAATATTACAGGTAAGAAATTAAGAAGTAAGAAAGAAAGTGTATTTGAGAAGTCTCGACTGAACTGATCCAAAATTCAAAAAAGTTTTTAGTAAAAAAATGATTTGTTTCCTGCTTACTTCTTGAAACATACATAAAGAAACTAAAATTGCTTTTTTAAATTGATACAAAACACACCAAAAAAAGAATAGTCAACTAACAAAGTTTTTTATGTTAACAGGCAAACAATAATATTTTCATCGGTGACTGTCCCTGAGATAAAGTCTGTGATCAATAAGAAGTGCTGTAACTATTCTGGTAGAGTTATCGTTGAGAACCCAGTGGAAGTTGGCTCCATTCAGCAAGTGCTTCTGCAGGTGCCCATGGTGTTCCACAGGTAGGTTCACTTTTAAAAAATAAACATCCTGGTTTTTATTTGCAATCGGTTGAATTGGAACTTTAAGCTTTGTTATGTGGGTCTGACCCTTTTATAGTTTGTGCTTTTCTCGCCCAGGATGTTTTTCTTTTCATTATTTTCCTATAGGTTCCAGTGATATATATTTTGATATCAGTTTACTATAGCTTTACGCGGGCGGCTGCACTTCAAATAGCACCCTACCTAGTGCTCGAACTCTATCTTAGAAAATATATTGCCAGTGCTAATACCAGTAGTGATATGGGCTAAAAAACCCTTTCTTGTCACTATCAACATGATGCTATCAACCGGTCAAGTAGTGAAACGGGAAGTTGTTTTCTGTCCATGTCACTACTAAATAGCATATTATTAAATAACATAAACCGCCATTGTCGATTGAATAATCAGATTTTTTTTAATGCATACTTCAGGGCAGTTTGTCCACAGTCAGTTTAAGCACCATGTATCTTTTATTTTTCCAGGTTCAACGCATCAAACCCCCTGGACTCAGTTGACGCAAGGTTCGAATACTTCATAAAAGAGATATTACCTAAACAAAGAGACACTCTAATGAGCCACACTCTCATTTACGTGCCTAGCTACTTCGATTATGTACGCCTAAGGAACTATTTCAAGAAAGAAGACGTCAGTTTCGTTCAGATTTGTGAATATTCGAAGGTAAAAACAAATTTTAAATTTTTTTTGTCAAAACTTTTAAAAATATTATTTAATTCTTTTACGTTTCTAATTTTTCATTTTCAATAAAAAAAATATAGTGGCTAACTTTTAGTATGGGTACCCTGACCGAAATATTATAAATAAATAATAAATAATATAATTCGGTTATTTTCCATTTCCCTATAGTGTTATGGTACAGTTCCAACTGGTCAGAAAGCGCCAAAAAGCAATGTATTTTTAAGCTGCACTGAGTGCAGAGCATGTAGGACTTTAGTTTATACCTATAGATACTTAATTTCAGGGACTTAAATACCGGTAAAATACAGTAACGTTATCTGTGGAATTGCAAGATAACGTTATTTGTGAGAGAAACGATATAACAAAACGATATTATTCAAAGCTTTGAATATGTATAACGTTATAATAACGTTACGTTATATTGTCAATTTAACGTTATTAAAAATATTGTTATTCATATAATAATGTTATAATTATTGTTTTTATGCTATCTCTTTTACTCAAAGTAATGTTTACTTTTTCTTCGTGTGAACTATCGAACGCAGTGTTCTCTCTGGCTACGTAATGGTGTAATCTATAGGTACATGTACGTACTATGTAATAGTATAAATGGGAAAGATTAGATTTTTGTTTGTTTGTTTGTTTGTATTGAATTTGCTTCAAAACCACTGGACCGATCTGAATAATTCTTCTAGTGTTGGATATCTCAAATATCGAAGAAGGCTAAAGGTTACATAACGTCCTGAAATTTACTATTACTTTGGTGTTAGATATATGTTTAGTAGGAATAGGTAAAATTTCCGAAACACATTTTTTTATCATAGTGAATCTACGATTAAAAGTAAAATAAACCAATCAATAATGTAGCGATAAATTTTCACAGTGCAATTAGTATGTACCTAATACCTACCAACCACCTCTTCTGCGGCCAAGCAACGTTGCCGCTGCGTTCGAAACCGTGCGCGAGCGGTAGTACCTACCAGGTACCACCGCTCGCGCGCACACGGCGGCAACGTTGCACGCGCGCGCTGCCGCACAGTGGCTCGAAACGGCAAATGATGGACATAGGGCTGTTTTTGATGGAGATCGTAAGCCGTCAAAATATGAAAAAAATGTATGAAACGTCACATGTTTTGGTCTCTAGGTTACAAACCAGAGCAGTTTACGCACTCTAACTTTTAGGCATGTTAGTTCAACTCATATCTCTCATTTGACACCACAAACAGCTTGCTATATCGATGACTTTGGAAAATAGAAGCCATTGATAATTCTTTATTTTCAATTGAATTTTTTATGACCAAATCTTTAACTATCGTGGTTTTTTTTAATAATCGCTAGAGCTTCTTTATAAAAACATAAAATATTTTATAAAAACATTCAAAACATTAATATTTTCCGAGAAAATCGGCATTATTTAAAAGAGTACTAGAAATTTTGGCCTTTAGCATCAAAACCAAAGTCGATAACTTTCATCACTGAGGCGTGTTAGTTCAACTCTTTACCTTTAATAAGGCACCACAAACCACACAAACAGCTTGATCCATTTGCGACTTGCGGAGCATTTAATTTTTTAGAGTAAAAAAATTATGAGCAATCTTTAATATATTTTTTTATTGCTGCCTATCGCAAGGGCTCTTCGGAGAAACATAAAAGATTCTATAAAAAAATTGAAAACATTCATATTTTCTAAGGAAATCGGCATTATTGTAAAAAAATAAATATTAATAAGCCGAAAAAAAAAAAAAAAATAAAAAAAAAAAAATATATATATAGAAAATATTAGTTTATTTTTTAGAAAATACTACACATTACTACCTACTTACTATCTACTTCTTTCTTAACTTACCTTTAAAACTTTTTCGCAAACTAAACATTTTGAGGTCTTATTATTATCCTCAAGATTGAAATATCTGTAAACTTTGTTGATTTTTTTTGACCCATTTCGCTTTTACCAACTGATGCGCAAATTCCACCGCGCGTGGCGCGGATTTGTAAAATGAATAAGTTTGGCAACGTCGCGTATTTATCGTTATAATAACGTTATTTTTGCAGTTAAAATTTCGTTCTGTTACTCGTAAAACGTTATACAAAAGATCGATAACGAAATGTTTGCTGAGATACCGATACTATTATAACGTTTTTATAACGTTAAACATTCTGATATGGATAACGTTTTAAGTCCCTGCTTAATTTTGGTATGTTCTACCGAAATTCTTTAGAAGTTTGATCGGGTACCTACTAATAATATTGAAATTATTATTTGTTTGTGGTTTTCCTAAATGTTTGTTTAATTTCAGGATGGTAAAATAGCCCGAGCGAGAGACATGTTTTTCCATAGTGAAGCACATTTCCTGCTCTACTCTGAAAGAGTACATTTTTTCAGAAGATTTAGAATCAAAGGCATACGGCACATAATATTCTATCAGCCTCCGACCTACCCACATTTCTTTTCGGAACTGTGTAATCTTATGCAGGTAATTACAATTTAAAATTACTATCATTCCATGAGCCATACAGATCTATTACGAAACCAAAGAAAATTCCGTTATTTAATAAGTATTCTTCATTTTATCGTCGATACTTATATATCGCTAAGAGTCGTCCTACTACGAAATGGTTTGTCGGGCAACGACAACGAAGAGAATTATATTTTCGGTGTAGCACAAAATACAGATATTCTCTCTGGTTTTTCTGGAATAGATAAAAATAACTACTAATAAATTGCGTTACGTTTCGATTTCTTAATGAATTATTTTAACGAAAGCCTTCTCTCAGACTATCAATCACTACTGCTGGTGACGTTTTACTTTAAACCACCATCTTTATTACTTTTTCGATGTTTTTTCAGGAGTCAAATCAGAACAAGTACGGCGGCAGCGCTGCCAACATGACAGTATCGATATTGTACTGCAAGTACGACCTGCAACCGCTGTGCGCGGTGCTTGGGGCCGCGCGCGCCTCTACAGTGCTGCGCTCCGACAAGCCCGTCCACATGTTCCTTACAGGAGATAAGCAATAAACAACTATTACCAAACGAATGTTATTTCTGTTTCTCATTTTACTTTTAGTTATTCCAGTATTGTAGTTATAGTAAAAGCCAATCGACCTGACCCGCAAAGTTGTAGAATCTGCTGGAGGTAAGGGTTGTGCAATTTGCATACTTGCGCGCTTGTATGAATGCAAAAAAGCGCGTACTATTGCTGTGCTACATACTCCCTCTATTTACTTCGCGTGTCGCGATAATTTGAGGATAGTATAGTTTGGTGATTTTATAATATTTTATGGTAGATTGCAATTTGTAGTAGATAGTAGATTTTTTGTCTTTGTTTCGTTACAATGATATTTTTCATTTATTTTATTTGTGATTTAAAACTATGAATTCGTGTTCTCCTGCTTATTTTAAGACCCCTCGAATTGTTTTTTTAATTTGCTTCTAAGTACAAAATTTGATGAATTCAAAATTTTGGGATTCAACATTTTAGCAAATTGTACTTTCTGTACCTGAATGATTTTCTTTTCCTTCTCCCTGTAACATAAGGTAGGTATAGAAAAGGTAAAATAAATGAGGAAACGTGCAGTTGGTTCACCTGTTATTAATGCATCTATACTTTATTGATAACATAAGTTATAAGTCATACAGATATAAATAAATAACATGAAACAATAACACTAGTTTAAATAAAAATAAGTAGGTAATAAACATTTTCTTTAATTTTTAGTTAAAAAAATTCACAATTAAATTATACTAATAAATTAAGTAGGCAAGTACTCAAATAATAATAATAATAGGGTTATTGGTAACTATATTAGCAAGCGAGCGGAAGCAAGCGGTTGAGGGCCACTTCTGTGCACCTAAACAAACCATTTTTGTTCGCAAGCGAGCGGAAGCAAGCGGTTGAGCCACTTCTGTGCACCTAAACAAACCATTTTTGTTCTAAGACTTTTGGAAATTCAATTTTTTTTGAAAACAAATTTGTTTGTTGCACAGAAGCGGCCTTCAATCGCTTGCTAATATAGTTACCAATAACCCTGTATTATAGATAATTAAATCAAGATTCTAAAGACAAACTTGTACAATAAAAGATAACACAGAGAATTTCGTCGACAAACATAAATTGCGCCGGGCTCCTTCCCCACAGAAAAAAAGGTGTCTTGAAGCAAGAAATAAGAATAATTTCGTGTTTTTAGTAAATTTTCTTGAAAATATTAAGTATTCTTAATTTAAGAGTATTGCTTTTATTAAGAATACTGCTGCTGCTTTTGCTGCATTTTAAGATTTTCTGGAGAGGATTATGTCTTGCTTCAAGAAACCTATTTTTCTATGTATTTCTTAAAAATATTGTACCGAACTTATAATAGGTAATAATCGTTATAATCTTAGAACGAAATATTAAGCTTCCACAATCTAAATATTTTAGCGTATCACTTCTGTTATTTTACTACCTTATCATCATTGGACGGACTTGCACGAAATGAATCTCATGCAGCCGATCGAACACATTAAATAGGTAGGTAATTGTATAGATTACTAACAAATGAGATTAGAACCATATCTCTCAAATTAACCAGATCTCATGATATTTAATTTTTAGGCCTACAGCCTAAAAATTAAATATCATGAGATCAGAATATTATTTAATAGGTTCCCTGTCCTCATACATATCGCTTTTTGGCATAGTATATTGTCATTGTCCCACTCTTTTTTTCTTGGTAAATTTTAAATTTTCTTGGTTGAAATACCCCACACGTCCCATACTAAAAATGCGATTTGTCTTGCTACGTCCATATCAAATAAATCTACGAATTTGACTCTGAGTTTGATCATATATGATTCATGAACGTGTGGATCATGGCACAAAATATGTCCCATCAATTATATGTATATGATTCATGGGACAGGGAACCGTAAGATGTAAACTAAATTATGATGAATGATAAATCTATATTAAGCCAATATATTATGCATTTAATATTATGATGATATCACATTATGATGATAGATTTTTATATTTAAATCAGTAATAATATGTATAGAAGTCTAACACAGTAAAGACTAGATTTAAATCATTATAATATCAATTTACTTTGAATTGTTCTCATTTGCTGATAAAAGCTTTAGGCTTGTGATTCTGACTGTTCTAATTTATAAATCTAACAACTTTAAAAGTAATATAATATTTATCTAGCTAACACTCGGCCCATGTACTACCAAAGTAGGTATCGAATAACTATTTATAGTTGTCCAAAGGAACTTTAAGCACCTTATTCAAATCATAAGGCCCAAGGCTGTGTTGAGCGGATTTCCTGGACGGACGCTTGCGTGCCATTCGTTGCCGAGTGCACAACATAGCGGTGCTCTTTGTTTTTTAGAAGCTGTCACGTATGCGTGCAGTTTTGTTTTCAACCGACTCCAAAAAGGAAGATGTTCTTCAATCTTTAGATAATTTTTATGTATGTTCACTGATGCAGGGCGTCATGCACGGATTTTTTTCCGATTATCTGTCTGCAAGCCCCACAACGTGGCGATGCTTTTTTAAGAAACTGCACGCAAGGCGTCCATGTGTATCCGCTTAATTCCGCTTAATGCAACGTTAGACCTAAAAGATATTAGACGTCATTCGGTATCGATAAATACACTATAGGTACCTACGTATTATATTGGACTACATCCAGAAAACCGTTTCTAAGTGCGGTCAGCGTCTGCAACTCGAAGTTCCACACAACAACAGTACAAAAATGTAAAACTCCTAGTTTATGTTAAATGCTAACGGTAATACGAGGGTCATGTGACATTGTCGTTGTCGTGTACGGTTCTAGGATCGTCAGTGACGTAGTCGTCGGTGGTGAAGTCGTAGGGCTCTGTTGTCGTGTCGCTCGCGGTGGAGCTCTGCTCTGTAATCTCCGAAGACGTGCTGCTGCCATCCGCCGGTTGGTCCACCAGAGCGTCTATTGCGCTATCGCTTCCTCCTGGAAACAAATGAGTGTCTATAATACCTACGTCTCTATAGACATTGTCATTTGAAAAATATTGGATTGACAAAGGTCGTACAAAGTTATGTTTTGGTAGGTAAGTATAGTAAATAACCGATTTTCTTGGTTCATTTGTGAATTGCGTTTAGTCGGATATAATAACATTATATTAACAAAATATTGATGATGAATGTATATAATAAAATAACTGTAAAACGTTGTAAACGCCTTGCTTCTACGAGTACCTCAACGTTTAACTACCGGCTGTTAAAATTCATTAACTTTTGCTTCAGATTTTATGGCTTTTCTGAAGTTTTACAGACACATTTATTTATGAAAGTTGCGAGTAAATCGTGTGAATCATTTTAAAATATTTATATAAACGTTCAAAGAACTATATTCAGGTACCTACCTAGTTACCGACTATCAAGAAAATATTTTTCTAGAGAGAATTCGGTAGGTACTTTCGGTAGGTAAAGAATTTTTGAAACGGATATTCTGAAATTTGAAAATTACGAAAGGGCAACTGATTTTTTTATTAGTACCTATGGGTCATTACTTAACGATCTTGAAGATGTTAAAATATCTCCAGGCAAAGCAAAAAATCTCCCACCTCACCTCTGGTTGCCCGGTAGAGATCGCTTTTTGCGATAAGACCGGCCATGCATTGTAACCTACGTTCAATTAATCTTATTTGATACGTAAAGCTTAGGTATACCTATCTATCTATCTCTGAAAAAGTTTGGGACAAAAACACTCCGTAAGCACACAAATGTTAAAAATACCCTGTTGTTTATCAAAACTCTTTTTGCTAATAAACGAAAATATTTAAAAAAAATGTGCTAATATTGGATAATATTAAATGAAATGCCAACTGGTTGGTTTCGTTCTGATGCTAAATCTGATCAACTGGGGCGCTTTGAACCGAAAATTGGGTCAACTATACTGAACTTACCCTATTTGTTAGTAGAGGTTGGGCAATACTTAACAAATTCGTACCTGCGCGAGTCATTTCTCTATCTGAGAGATTTTAAATAAAAATTAATACAAACGACATTTTAAATAATAGCCAACGAATTAGTGGCTCTGTCCTACAGAAAAGACCCTTTTTAAAAACATTTTCTTAAAATATTATATTACAAATACCTACGACATTTTAGAAGATAGCGAACGAATTAGTTGTTCTAAAGAAATACATTTTCTTAAAATACGTAATCACAAATTTTTAATACAAATAATTAACGTAAATGCTACATATGTAGGTACCTTATACTAGGATGGTTATTAAATAGAAAAATAATTATTAGGTACTAGCAGCGCTCCGCGGTTTCACCCGTGTAACTCCCGATCCCGTGGGAATATCGAAATATGAAATAGCCTCGACAAATAGACTATCCATCACAAAAATATTTTTTCAATTCCAACCAGTAGTTCCTAAGATTAGCGCGTTTAAACAAACAAACAAACTCTTCAGCGTTATAATATAGATAGATTTGCTTAGTCATAAGCTTAGCAGTCGTGGTGTAGAACTTTCGAAGGCGTCGTTAGACGGGGCTTTCTTGACTGGGGAAGAGTTAATAGTGCTTGTTAAATTATTGTATCTGCACATTGCCTAATGCATTGCGCAGTGCAAGTAATTCTCAATCTGTATGTCTGCAATAGCCGATTTGATAAACAAGATCACTGAACAGAGAAGAGCTGGTTATCGCGTCTTCAGCCTATATTTAGAGCAACGCCCGATCCGTGTTCAACATACAGAGCATTCGACCTACCTATTGGATATATTTGGAGTCGTGTTACACTCAATTTTATGATCTTTTTATGATACAGCAATTTATTGATAGCCATTAGTATCTCAATATTTTATGATCCTTGTTCAGATTTTATGCAAAATTAAACAGATCAAACCAGACCTCCATAGTTTGAGGTTAGATTCTATTTTATTACTGAAAACTAAGGCATCCTACTTTGTTATGCGGTTGTTTAGGAATCTTAAAAATAGATAAAATCGGTTTTTAAAGAATATTTTAAGTGCTTGTTTCGTTTTTGTTGTTCATTTTAGGGGATAATTTAATTAACTTAACTAAAGAACTAGTGTTAACTCAGTGATTCACTCTGGTGGTTATGTGAACCTGTTCAGTATACAGGCAGGTAAATCTGGCTGGCACCTACATGTGCCTCAATCAAAGCGTGCATTTGTTAATTTAAGAATTCTTGTTTTGTCGATTGTTGTGTATTATAAGGCGGCTTGAGGTGGAAAGAAGATATTAGAAAAGAGAGTTCAAGTGCTTTCTATCTAAAGTATTTAAATTTAGGTATATAAACTACAAAGTTAACTCATTACTAACGCCAGTTAAATTTTTAGGCATCTAAAACTGCTTGTTTTTTTTTTTTTCAAATCGTTTCATGTACCGTGTAAGTGGCAGTTTGTAAATCAGCATTAGAAAAGAGTTATGAAGCGTGTTAGTGGTGTAACCTACCCGTGTGGGGCATAAAGCATGTGGGCATTGGTGTAGTAGTGGTGGTTTGCTTCTCTACAGTGTGCAACACCTTGCGTTGCGCGTATGGCGCGTCCTTCGGCTCCCAGAAGAAGACGTAGTACAACGAGAGCATGATAGCGGCGAGCGAGACGCAGAACACGTACACGATGACTGTGAGGACACGCACGCTCTTGTTGTCGCGTTTGCGTTCGTAGAGCGCGTCCAGCACTATCTCGTGGCCGGTGGCGGTGCCGAGCCGCACGGAGCCCGCGCACGAGCGCATGCTGCCCGAGGCGTACGACTTGCACGACATCCTCTCCGTCTACGTCCAGAGTGCACTGCCGCTGCCGCCGCTACCGCACTACGTCACTCCGAAACCGTCTCAAACCAGGTAACTGGGGCACGTTTATTGAATGGCCCAGTTGAGTGAATGCGCCGCGCGCCGCTCCACTCGGCACACCACGCTGCTACTGCACGGGTCACGCCTCCGTTCGCGTCGGTTCTGTCTGCCGCTTCACACCTCCTGAACCGGACTGCTGTTTCATTGTTATGGCGCCCGCTTCCAACTTCATTTGTTTATCCTTTAATTCCTCACTCTGTTGAAACAATACCTACACGATTCTATTCCAGTTCGTGTGACGTGGACGTACGATCGCGTTTCGTCTGTCAGGGCCCGGTTCCTGAACTTTCATTGTTCTCGTAAACAAACGATTAACGTTATCTCATAGACGAACTAGGAACTTTGAAATATTTAATAACATTTTGCCGTAGTCACTCGATAAGTTGATCGATCAGTATCTTTATCTATGTTGAAGTGTTGTAACGTCGTTAAGGGTGTTCGATCGAATACAAAGTTAAGTAAACGAAGTTAATACAGCGAAAGTGTGTCACGTTATTGCGATTGTGCGTAAATTGACAGCCAGAAGACAGGGCGAGCTTTGTGGGCGGGCGGTGTGCGCCGCCGCCCTGACGCCGCGCGCCGCCCGCCCGCGCTCCCGCTGCGCCGCGTCTCAGACCGCAGCACTTTTCAAACTCGAATCTACTTGTTTTCACGTCGATCGATAATAACAAACTTTCATTGTTTTTATTGCTCTATTAATTAATCTTAATTCATAGTTTATAAATATTAAGATACTTACTTAAGTGTAAATAAAGTAAATTTAGTCTGGATTGCACATGAATGTGGTAGTGCACCCTCTCAGCTCCTAAAGTGCCAACCGCGCCTGACGACACGCGCCGTTTTTCTTAATTTCTATTGTTATTTTGGTCACTCTAAACCGACACAAAACCTACATAAAACTTATTTTATTTGTGTCCTATGTAGGATTACATACATTCCTAAGTAGGTTCTTGGTGAAAATATCATTCGATTACTTTTATACGACATTGCACGCAGAGTCATCAAGTCACATTCAAAGTAACTAGGCTTGTAAATATACAACTTTTATTTTGTAAAAATACATATTGATGATATGTAGGTACTTATCTACATATGGACGGAAAGAGCTAAACGAAAATAAAACAGATATACAAGACTTATTTGTTGATCATACAAATATTTATTCCACCCGTGGAAAAAGAACCCGCTACCTTCTGTGTTGCAGGCGGGTGTGCGTCGCATTTTCTACGGTTATGGTCGGACAGTACCCCAAGTGGGCTCCCCTAAGGGAGTTTTTGCCTTTGCGAGTTTTTTTTTACAAATGCTAGGTCAGCGTTTGACCACTATCACACCTGTCTGATGGTAGGTGACAATGCGGCCTAAGATGTAGCTTTTCCTAGAAGATACGTTCACTCGCGACTTAAAAGACCCCCAAATTGTATAGGAAAGACAGACTCAGGCCACTGATTCCATTCCCTTGCTGTACAATTAAGGAACTAATTTTTAATCTCCGACCCTAATTTCAAATTATAGATCTCTTTATATATATAGTATAAATAGACGACCCAGTTGGCGCAATGGTCACCATGCCGGACTGCCAAACACAGGGTTGCGGGTTCGATTCCCGCCACAGCCAAGTATTTATGCTTAAATATTTGTCTGTGGTCTGGTTGTTTCTATGTATTATAAGTATATATTTACAAAAGAAAAGTATATAAGTATTATATCCGTTGTCTAGCACCCATAACACAAGTCTAGTTACTTAGCTTGGGGCTAGATGGAGATGTGTGGAATGTCCTGCAATATTTATTTATTTATATTTATTTATTTAATGTTATATAACTTTCTCGTGTCGTGATGTTAGTTACCAATCTCCACCTAAACGGCTGAACCGATTTGTATGTTTTTTTTGTGTAGGTATATAGGTAGGTACGTCAGGTCTGAGAATCGAAAATATTTTTTTTCTTTTTTTTTTGTAAATGGCAAAACAACGTTTTGCGGGACAGCTAGCACTTTATAAGATTGCTATTATACAAAATGTCTTATTTTAACTAGTATCGAAAGAACCTTTTTAGTTGACTTTTCATTTTTACCTTCGAGTACCTTACCTACTCGATTGTTGGAACCTAAAAATACGAAACAGTTATAAATTATTTCTAGACACAGTTTAAACAACGAAATGTAAACATATGAAATGAACAAGTTGAGTTTTTCTGTGAAAATGTTTCACAAAGTTAATAGGATTTGTGAGATTGATTTACAACCTCGTAGAACGTTGTAGGTGAAATGTTTGCCAAATGAATGAAACACTAAAACAAGCGGAGCTGCCTTTTAAAATCATGACATATGTTACAACTGTTTTAAACAAAGTGTTTATACCTATTTTGCATAGCTTAGGTTGTGGCTCTATACAGTTTGTAACCAAACCTTACCAAAAAATTGGATTAGAGATTTTTTTCTTTTTTATTTGGGAGATTTTTGCTATTTTTTATATAGAGTTTAAAGTGTTATAACGCCGTTATGTCCTTGAGGGTTACAATAATAGTGTTGCCACATCTTGAAAATTCCTTAAATTTTCAGTTAATTAACGTAATTTTTCCGAATTTAAATTAGAATACTTAATTCTTTTATTTTCATGCTTTTTTTGTATTGTACTGATGGTATCCATATCATGATAGATCGCGCTCTGATTTAATGGTCAAAATCAACCTATCTATTAAACTGACATTTTCTGTAAAAAGTTGTTTTCTGAAACTGATAATGTTATTGAATTCGACTAATAGTCAAAAATTATCTCTAAGCTAGGGGTCGGTCAAAGTTTTTATAGCCAATGGATTTTAAGTTGTTACGTCGTGTTCCCATAGTTTTCCCAGCATCTGGTCCACTACCATCCCATTTCCATGGACCAAACGTACTGCGAAAGTCCATGTGAATACAAAAAATGTAAAAATATAAACTGTTATACGAGAAAGAGTCGTGTTCGACTGAGTAAGTAATTGATGTTCAGTTTTGGACACAATTGGGTTAAGCTAATTAGATTAAAGGAAACCCCTCGTGTATCGTCCAACTTAATATTGTGATAGTTGTTTTAATTACTGTTTACTTTTGGGAATAAATAAAGTATTAAATATTTTACACTGTTAACTAATAATGATAGGTACTATTTTAACGGCTATTTCAGCGTGTATTTTGCTTATTGTCGACCTGAAGTTTCGAGAACTTTGCAAATCTCATGGCAGAATGAGGTGACATCATGATAGTCATCGTCCATCATTAGTCTTACAAAAATATTTGACCAAAATACTTAAACTCGATTATATGCGTGAAAACAGTTTCATTATGAGTTCAAGTTCCGAAAAACTTAGAAAATACTTTTAACTAAGTAAACCATATTAATTATTTAAACCAAGTATGGGATCTTGAGGGCGGCTTGCATGAGCTTGTGCTTAAACAAATTTAGCTAAATTCTAGCTAAATGCATTTAGCAGGTAGTCTTTTTTGGGAAATTCTATTTCAATAACCACAAGGTTATACTAATAATTAGTTTGACACTTTGACAGTTGTTTAATGTTAACGGTCTTAAACAAGTTTAATTTTACAAGCTTTTGTTGTAACCTTAAAAATATTGTCAAACAAAACATACATACAACCGAATTGAGAACCTCCTCCTTTTTTGAAGTCGGTTAAAAAGAAGAATTTTGTTTTGATTGTGCTTTGAACATTATTAGCCAAATACAAATTAGGTACGGGTAATCTAAAATTAAATTCTATTTGATATTATTTAATCAGGTGCAAATGGTGATTGTGTTTGACACTTTGACAGTTGGTTAATCATGTTTAAGGTCGCATTTATATTTTCTTGTGCAAGTCAACCTAAGTGTATACCTACCCCCTGAACTTTCCATGAGCGTAATTGACCGGAATACGGCAGAGTACGATCAAACATTGATTTGGTAACAGACGGCTTACGGCAGATTAGCACTGAAAGTTAATCCTGCTTATTTGAACGGACTTATATAACATGAAGTAGGTACTTATATAAAACTTAGGCGTGGGCATGTTTTTATATATTTACCGTTAGGTAACGTATACGTAAAAGTAGGTACATGTAAAATCAGGAAACTGTAGAACTTATTATTAAACCAGCGACCCACTCCGGCTTCGCACGGCTATATTATACAAGTATTATACATATGAACCTTCGTCTTGAATCACTATCTATTTAAAAAAACCGCATTAAAATCCGTTGCGAAGTTTTAAAGATATAAGCATACATAGGGACAGACAGCGGACAGTGATTTTTTGATTTTTTTATACTATGTAATAATAATGATTTTTTACTCAAGCAAGATTCTAAGTTTCTACTCGAGTTGAACTTTAAAGTCTTTCAAGTCATGAATTTTTTAGACAAACATTATTAGATTGATA
This sequence comes from Idaea aversata, assembly GCA_907269075.1. Taxonomy (NCBI): domain Eukaryota; kingdom Metazoa; phylum Arthropoda; class Insecta; order Lepidoptera; family Geometridae; genus Idaea; species Idaea aversata. Next base: position 9,285,970 of record OU026100.1, read on the forward strand.
ACGTTCCGATAATAGTATATAGTTTCTCTCTACGGTAGTTGCAGCTTGCAATTCTGTTGCTGACTGTTCCCATGTGTAACTATATTCTATGGAGTAACAAAAATTTTGTAATGCGTCTTTATGTTTCTTGCCTGTGCATTTAGCCTCGCACATTAAAAAAACTCTTTTTTGGGTAAATTAAGGGTAAATACCTAACCCTAACTTACCCAGAGTTTGAGTAATTTTCAAAATTTGACAAACTCATTAATTAAATAAATCAAGCATAAACCCGATTTTTTTTCCAATAAATTAAAAAGATTATTTTATTTTCATGGAATTTATTTTAAATATTTTAATCACTACATAGTATAAAACAAAGTCGCCTTCCCTGTCCTTATGTCACTATATCCCTATGTATGCTTAAATCTTTAAAACTACGCAACGGATTTTGATGCGGTTTTTTTTAAATCGATAGAGTGATTCAAGAGGAAGGGTATATAGATATATAATACATGCATAATATAACCGTGCGAAGCCGGGGCGGGTCGCTAGTAATAAATAAGACAAAAGTTTTTGCCTAGACGTCTAAAATAATCCCTTTTCGTATGACGATACCCTCACAATGGTAAAGATAGATAGATAAAAACGCTTTATGTAGACAACAGACAAAACTAGAACATTTTTACTTAAAGGTATTATGTACCTACTTCGTACGTAAAAAAACACAGAAAGCTAGAAGTATAGTTGCATAAAAATTGCAAAATAAATTCTTCTAGGCAACCTTGTTGTTTCCATATTTTTCTTGATTATGTTTCAAGTTATGATTAGTGATTTGAATTTGTTTACTTATGAACCTGTGCCTGCGGTCATTTAGTCCGCATATAATCTTTCTTTTATATAAAAATGAATCGCAGAATGTGTTGGTAAGCGCATAACTCAACAACGCCTGGACCAATTTGGCCAATTCTTTTTTTGTTGTGTTTGTTATTGTCAGGAGAAGGTTTTTATGAAATAAAAAATTAAGAAAAATGCGTAGAAAATAATTATGCGGGTGAAACCGCGGGGCGCAGCTAGTAGACTATAAAATTGTTTTATTAAATACTTGTTGGTATACGTACCTACCTAGTTAGAAAGACTGCACAACGAAAAACTTAATATGGAAACTAGAGAAGTCGCTTTATTTTATAGTTACTGTTCTGAGAAAATTTAGGATTACCTAATGATAAGTTTTAAATGGGATGCTTGCTTACCCTAATTAAGATTTAGGGAAAAAAACATTGTTCATATCCATTGATTGAATGTCTACTAAGGCTTGGTACATGGAAGTCACTCTTGGACTTGAATCTTACCAGTATAATTATTGTATGATGTTGAGTTGAGATTATGATGATGTGGATAGGTGTTGTTGTCCGCTAAGAGTGCTTGTAAGGCGGCAGTGTCGTTGTCTTCTGCCTTGGGCAGCACGGGGGACTTCCACACGCAGACGTAATATACAGAGAGCAGGATGGCAGCCAGCGAGACCGAGAGTAAGTACGCGACCACAGTGAGCACGCGTACTACCTTACTGACTGGCTTCTGCTTGTATATGTCTCTGATCCCGCTGCCCGTGCTGATGGCTATTGTCGTCACCTCCTCGGAGCCGCTGTCCTCCTCCGTCTGCCCGTTCTGACCGCACACCGACATACTGCCGCACCCGAACCGGTCTACATGTTATTACTTATGTAACGGAGGATGAGCCGGCTTGTCCGCGACTCTCGGTGGCGCGTGTTGTGTATGCGACTCGAAGGAGCGAGTGCGGCGGGCGTGTGATCGCCGCCCGCCCTATCCCGGTGAGTGGTGACGTCCACTCGGTGCGCGGTTCCCGCGTGCTCGCTTTCTACTTATATTAAACAAAACCAATCAGCTAGGTAACTGTAACATACGTCACAGATTTGCACATAAGGCTTTGTCGGCCCTAAGGGCTATTAGAATTAGGGCGACACGGACGGTTCAAGTGACGAGGGATTCCTTACAATCGTAAGTATCCTGATTAGGACATAAGCTACCAAAATTGCAGTTGAATGGCAGGTAAAGCGTTTTTCGATGATCTTTGATGAAAAGTGCCTTCAAAAATTTTGCTGCTACTTTTCCTGTTGCTGATTGCTGACTCATTTTAAATAAGTAAATAAAATGAGACGCTCTTGAACCAAATACCCCTTGACCCCTCGATATTACAAAATAATACCTACCTTTCTTTAATTAAAATCTTACCGAAGTTTTGTAACATTAACATCAGGTTATTCCCGAAAGTTTATCCAATATAAAAACATTTGACTAGATTGGCCAGAGCCACCCAATGTACTGTTCTGGGAGTTTAACCATTAGAGATAATTGGATCGTTATTGTTGGTACACGCGGCTATATCACTTGTCCTTTATAAAACACAATCAATCATGTCTCTATTGGATAGCTGACCCGCTTACCACCGTCAAGGGAACGTTGCTAATTTTTATAATAGGATACTATGAAAAATAAAATGTAGATTAGCTTTTTTTTGTTTCACTGTCGTATCTCACAAAAGCCCCCGTTTATTTTGTGGTCTTTGAGTCACGAGCGTATAGGTATCTTCTACGAAGGTGCTACATCTTAGACAGCATCGTCAGTTACCATAGTGAGATAAACGCTGACCTATTAATTAACAAAATAAGGTACCTACTTGTTTTGGACAAGGTTTATTTTATCTATACATATACTGTTGCCACTAAAACAATGACTAATTATTTCATAACAAAATATTATTAACGTTTGCTTCTTTTTAATGGTCCTGTGAAATCGAATTATAAAACAATGGACATATTCTATCTACCCATGTGTGACCCTCGTCCATTGTATGAAGAGCACTAGCATAAACTTTATTCTTATAAAAGATTTTCGTGAGTTTTTATTGAGATTAGTACCCACTAAAACAATAGGTAGTACTTACGTAATTTAAACACAAAAAATTACTGAGTGAGTAGTTATCTAATTATTAAAAATTAATATGTTGTTTATTCAAAGAAACTCCAAAAAACAACTTCTAATACACGTATGTATACATCTAAGTACCTACTCGTCTAATGATAACAAAACGTCTAAGTATATTGCTAAAGCTAATTACCTAGTGATGCTTCAATGAGATTATGTCGGATTTCATTTGAGTATCGTGTTCACTTCACAACCTTCACACCCCTTTATTGAACTAAATTACATGAAATTTTACCGTAATAATTCAATTTAACTCAAGACTACCTTACTTAGTTTAAGAGGAAGACCGTTTTTCCTTGACGGCAAATAACTTCGAGCTAAATTATTATTATAGTTAAAACTAGCGACCCGCCCCGGCTTCGCACGGCTGTATTATGCATGTATTATATCTAAAAACCTTCCTCTTTAATCACTCTATCTATTAAAAAAACCGCATCAAAATCCGTTGCGTAGTTTTAAAGATCTAAGCATACATAGGGACATAGGGACGCGCCGGACGGCGAAAAGTGACTTTATTTTATACTATGTAGTGAAGTGAAGTAGCGGCTACTTACCTAAAAAGTTTCAGGAAAATCCTCAAGGTATAATACTTTTCAAGTTTTTTGATTTTGAATATTATAAGTCCGCCTTTCATACATAAAATAGCATAAAAAATCTAGCATTCTAGACTTTCAACGTTAGTCTGTCTGTCAGATAAAGTTTCAGTGAAATGAGTAGCTTAGTTAGTTAGTGCGCGAGTCCGACTCGCACTTGGCCGGTTTTTTTAACTTTAACGAAACCTATTATTTAGATACTTACAATATTTTTTCATACTCTAAAAATACCTACAATATTGTAGGTAGGTATTGGGTAACAATTGAAATTTCTCTACATATATATGTAGAGAAATTTCAATTGTTAATTGAGTGGAAAAAAGCATAATTAATATCCATCATATCACACAATAAATCTTTTATTTAAAACCAACCATTTAGGTTGACTTGCACAGCAATAGGTAAATAGCTGATTGATTTAAGACCCTATATGATTAACCAACTCAAAAAGTGTCAAATTGATTAAATATTATCAAACTCGTGGTTATTAAAATAGAATTTAACTTAAGATTACCCGTAATGCACTTAGCTTTTGTTTAAGCACAATCTCATGCAAGCCTCCCTTGAAATAACAATAACATTTTTTTTTAATTTATGTCGTTTAATTTTTTTAGCAGAATGTCTCGTAGTAGTCGTCGCAGAATTTTGCCCGAACCATTTCGTGGAATTTCATCGACAAATATTACACCACCACGTAGTCGCGATAATGGTGATAACTGAAAATAAAAGAATATTCGTTAGTCTGACAATTTGAATAAAGACTGGTATATATAGGCATTTTCTGTACATAGCGCCTTTGCCCTTTGGTACCTTGGGTGTTGTGAAGTCCAGTATGTCTTGTTCGTTGAGGATGACTCCCGGTTTCGGGACGACGAAGGCTGTAGGCAGGTCGCCGGCTAGCTCGTCCGGCTTGCCCACTACTCCGCACTCCGCCACACCAGGGTGCTGGAGAATCATGCTCTCTATTGCTGCTGGGGGCACCTAATTGATATTTATTAAATTCTGTATTAACCTATGGACGATCACAGCTGAATGTTAATTAAGTTCAGTATGATTGTGTTTACCGACCTGTTGACCTTTGTATTTCATAATTTCTTTAATACGATCGACTATGTAAAAGCGTCCTTCGTTATCGTAGTAGCCTATGTCACCGCTCTTGATGTATCCCTCTTCGTCAAACACATCCTTAGTGGCCGTCTCGTTGTTAATGTATCCTTTCATGATTGATAGACCTTTGAAACAAATCTCACCCTCTTCATTGGGCCCTAACTTTTCCCGAGTGGTGACATCTACTACCTGAAATAAAAAGTACCTACCTGCTTTGTATTTTTTTTACAAAAGTGATTAAGCTCCTCGCCTGGTCAGGTTATCTCTCAAAATATTTGTACCTATAGCAATAGGCTTAATTAATTGAAGTCTTGGCTTACAATATGGTAGGTATATATTATGATATTGTATTTATTCAGTTTGTATACAAGAAGAGTGTGTATTAAGTATTCAGGGTTATACCTTTGCCGTCACACCGGGCAGAGGCTGTCCACAGCTCCCAAGCGTTCCCGGTCTGTCATCAGGTTCTTTAAAAACAGCCATTGATGTTTCTGTCATTCCAAAACATTGCAATATTTTTTTACAATTCGGCAAGCTAAAAGCAATTTATAGGTTATTTTATTTATTAGTTATAATAATTACTTGCTTATTATGTAACATTTATTTCAGTTATTATAGGTGTATGTTTCAAATTAACTTACTTATTAATCGCTTGTGCAATTATATCAGCTGAAAGGGGTGCTGCAGCACACCAAACAATGTTAACAGATGATAAATCATATGTTTTTACAACCGAAGATTTAGCTAATTGCACTACTATTGGTGGAACTGTTAAAAGTTGTGTGATCTGCAAATATACATTAAGCAATGACAACTATAAATAAGTGTTTGCTATCAAAAGAAAATACTACTCTTCGCTCTAAAACGGCATTGGATTGCAAATAGCATTGATTATTAGAATGTGTGAAGGAAAATTCTTAGTAAAAAATAATAAAAGTACTCACTTTATACGTTTCTATTGTTTTCATATACTCATCTGGCCTAAACTCCGTCAAATACACGACTAAATCTCCAGAACATACGTATTGTATCGCGGTCATTAAGCCGTATGTGTGATACCATGGCAACACTGTTAAAATTCTGCCATTATTGTTACTGGTATAACTGAAAAAGATATTGAAGCAAGCTGAAGTTATAGCTAACCTTAAGATTGAAAGAATATTATTATAGTGGTTTACTTGAACGTTAATGCTGCATATAATGCGTTGAGATGTGTTATCATTACGCCTTTTGGTACTCCTGTAGTTCCCGACGAGTACAGTATAAAAGCAGTGTCGGTCTTGCCGTTCACCATCGCCGGTTCAAAGTTGTGCATGTCACATTCCTCCTTCACTAGATCTCCAAGGTTCATCACACCACAAGGCGCTTCTTTATAACTCAGCTGTACTATGTACTCCACACATGAAACTTCTTGAAATATATCTAGCTTTAGATCTAATGAATAGATCGAGCAGAAAACTAGTCGTGGTTTTGATATACCCAATGCATGTAAAGTATCATCTGAAAATGGCTCAATTTTAGAACAAACTTTTTAGTATTGATCTACCTTATCTTTGTCTCCTAATCTGAGTGACTAACGCCAATTTATTTTCTTTTAATAAATAAGGTTGGTGCTTAAACCACCGCAGTATACTCGGTCTAAAACGTATTGACCGTGTACGAAATACCATGTTGCGCTTCAAAATGGGGATCGCCGATTTGGGATAACCGATGGCTTAAAATTGTCACGCAATGGGTGTTGGAAGAAGGACATTGAAATAGAGGCAGACCCCGGAAAAGATGGCGTGATGATCAAGAAGCCTTCGACGGAGATATCAAATTCAAGTTAAGCCCGAGACCAAGATGCTTGAAAAGGTGTGAAGGAGACCTTTACCTAGCAATGGGACAGCATAGGTTAACTATAAAAATGACGAAATAATTACTTACTTTTAGTGTCCTTCATATTGAGAGTTGTAAGCGTAACACCGATGCAGATCGTAGCAATTGTAGCAGCAAGGTACTCGAAGGAATTCTCGCTACAAATCGCGATTACATCGTCAGGTTTGAAGCTAAATGCTTTCAAACCCCTTGCAATGCTTACGATTTTCCGCAACAATTCCTTGTATGTGTATGTTTCGTGACTGTGTGCATTAATCTTTAAGGAAAAAACTAAAGGTTTTAATCAGGGTCTATGTAGCGCGGCAGCCTTAATTTTTTTCGAGCAGTTAGATAATCTAAACTTTGTACCTACTGACTAACGTTCTGTGAGAGATCTGTGTGACTGTGACCTATATTAAGTTGTTCTTTAAATATTGTAATTGTTTTGTAAAACATTACAACTAATATAAAATAAAAAATCTAATCAACTTACCATCGCGATTTTTCCTTCATTTAAACAATATTTTGAAAGCCTGTCTATCACATATTTTCCAAATGATTGATGTTTAGGAACTTTCAATTCAGGACCACCGTAAACCACTTTGTTATTTATTTTTATCATCTTCTCAAATTATATCACAGTTATTTAAATTAAATAACAAGTGATGTAAAACACAATGGGCTGTTCAAGAAGGAACAATGCGAAAGGTTCTCTGTGTTCAATTTAGAGTTAAAAGTATGAAGATATTTATTTGCATAAAGGATGGTACCTAATGTAGGTTTTAAATTAAAGGAAGTTTTACATATATTATGTATTATTATGTAATGTATTACATAATAATACATAATATACCTTACAATGTGTTTTGAAGGACGTTTATGCGAACAACTTTAGCTCTACGACTTTAAAAAATTCGAACTTTTTTGGCAATTTTTTTTAGTTTAATTTATTCGAAAATCAGCTGTTTTTAGGAACAAAGACCATTATTGTTTTAAATAGTAGTCAAAAGTCAAAAGAAAAAATGGCCCCAAGGCCAATAACCTCCAATTCCAAAAAAACAGCAGATTTTCGGGTAAACAAACGCCGCCGTAAAACTAAAGTTGTTCGACTAGACGTCTTTAGCAAAGCCCTTTCGTATAAAGAAATCTTCGTTGGAATACATGGTTTAATCGCAAAAAAGACAAAAGACATTGCCAGCGTTTGGCATGCGAATAAAAATGAAAACTAAATTATTAAAACCAATTTAAACATAATACATAATATATATTTTATTACTGCTATTCACGCGGTTTTACCTCCTCGGAAAAATCGTTCTAGAATCTTAAATATCTGGAAATATTTTCTTAGACAAATACATACACATATCCAAAAATCTCATATAACAGGGTGTCCCGTAATAAATGGATAAACGGGCACATACGGATATCTATAGGACACTGTGCCGGTTCAGAACGTATATATGTACCCGTTTATCCATTCATTATACCCTGTATACCAAAATCACATATTCATACTATCTTCACAGTAAAATTAGTTCCACATGTTTTCTAAATCACACAGAAACTATACGTTTCTATGTGATTTAGAAAACATCCTACAGACACACATGTGTAAGAAGTAGGTACCTAAGGTTGTATTCCTACTCATGTGCTAAGAGTAGGTATTACTCGTACCTACCTAACACTAATATTATACCAAAGACAAAACAACAACAAAAATACTAGGTATTGTTACGAGGGCTAAGTCATTCGGTTATGGCGGAGGTAGCCGCCTAAAACAAAAATGGCCGGCGTTGTTAACCGACTTCATTAATATAAAATTGTTAATTATTCCACGTCACTTTTCATCAGTAAATTCAAAGTCACTTGTAATAAAGTCACTTTTCGCCGTCCTTATGTTCCTTTGTATGCTTAGATCTTTAAAACTACGCAACAGATTTTGATGCGGTTTTTGAAGTGAAAACTTCTTATGGCGCGTTGGGCACTTTTGTGGGTGAGCATTTTCAGCCGTTCTCGCGACAGATGAGATTTTGACAGATGAGATTTTAACAGTTATTGTTTTTAATAGATAGAGTGATTAACGAGGAAGGTTTTTAGATATAATTCATGCATAATACAGCCGTGCGAAGCCGGGGCGGGTCGCTAGTTCTATATACAATTTGTAGGTGACATCTTTACCGACATTTTGGTATAATTTTATGACAAAAATTCCTTGTCGTTTAGAAGCCTATCGAAATATTCAATTCATTTAAATCTTTTATTATTAATGGATGCTAATTAGTACCTACTTTAAGCACAGAAGAAATATAGGCCTCTCATCTTTGTCATTCCTTACTACCCTGCAGGAATATTTGAATTTGTTTAGTAGATAAAAACTTGAATTTACGTTAAATCTGGTTAGTCGTGTATGAACAGGATCTTATTCGTTCTGTTCTACGGTTTCATGGGGTGCCATTCGATTATGTAAAAAGTTTTTGGGAATATTTTTATCAGCTGTCGTTTGGCTCGCTTTGGACCATTACTTGGTTCTATTTCTGCATACCTAAATTAAATGTTCAACTCCTGTTTTCCAAATTAGCTATAGGTATGGAAAACAGGAGTTAAACATTTAATTTGAAGAGTCGCCTGTTGTCGATCTTACAAGGAGAATTGCCAACCAAGAATTTAGATCAGGCTAACACTTGAGTATGCCACATCCTCAAATCAGTAGACAGATAAATCTATTTTAGAGGCTTAAAGGTACCATTCGTTTGAAACTACCCAAGAATAGGAAAATTATAATGTTGCTCTCCTAATAGTTATAAAATAGAATACATGCATCGCGCCACATTACTTTAATACCTAATCATTAGTTTAAATTCAACCACTATAAACTTTAATTTAATTTATTTTCATTCAATTTCTCCATTAGAGTTTCTCGCAGTAGACGTCGCAGAATTTTGCCCGAACCATTTCGTGGAATTTCATCGACAAATATTACACCACCACGTAGTCGCGATAATGGTGATAACTGAAAATAAAATAGTATTCATTAGTCTGACAATTTGTGCCAATTATAAATAGACAGGTAAAATATTATAGGCATCTTCTGTACATAACGCTTTTGCCGTTTGGTACCTTGGGTGTTGTGAAGTCCAGTATGTCTTGTTCGTTGAGGATGACTCCCGGTTTCGGGACGACGAAGGCTGTAGGCAGGTCGCCGGCCAGCTCGTCCGGCTTGCCCACTACCCCGCACTCCGCCACGCCAGGGTGCTGGAGAATCATGCTCTCTATTGCTGCTGGGGCCACCTAGTTGATATTTATTAAATTCTGTATTAACCTATGGACGATCACAGCTGAATGTTAATAAGTTCAGTATGATTGTGTTTACAGACCTGTTGACCTTTGTATTTCATAATTTCTTTAATACGATCGACTATGTAAAAGCGCCCTTCGTTATCGTAGTAGCCTATGTCACCGCTCTTGATGTATCCCTCTTCGTCAAACACATCCTTAGTGGCCGTCTCGTTGTTAATGTAGCCTTTCATGAGTGATGGACTTTTCAAACAAATCTCACCCTCTTCATTGGGCCCTAACTTTTCTCGAGTATTAATATCCACTACCTAAAATACATATAAAACTATTTTTATAGCCTAAAACACCTAGGTACCTACTAAAATCGTGATAGCCAACGTTGCCACCTAACTACTTCATTGGTACCTAACATTGTGCGAGGTTATTTTTATAACATAATATGTTCCAATAAATTATTATCTCCTATTTCAGCTTTTTATTATATTTTCTAATGTAGGTATTTGCCAGCTTACAACAGCAAAGAGGCTGAAAAACTCATTTACATATATATTACCCAATCCCGTTTAGCATAATGATTTAGTTTGTTAGATTTTTCAGAAATAAATGTTTTATGTACTTATTGACAGTCTTGACCTAGTCTATAACTTTGAAACAAAAATTTTGAACGATAGGAAAATTCGTCTGCCTAGGAATGGTATAGGCAACTTGACATTTACTTTCTGAAAACTAACGGTGTTCCGTCAAAACTCAGATGGACTGACAAAATTAAGTTGTGCAATCATAATTCGAACTAATTGATTTTAATTAATTAGTGAAGCCTTACCTTTACGGTAACTCCTGGCAATGGCTTCCCACAACTTCCAAGTTTCCCTGGACTGTCTTCTGGTTCTTTTGTTATAGTCAGTGTTGTCTCAGTCATACCATAGGCTTGCAGTAATTTATTACAATTAGGTAAGCTACGAACAATTTCATAATTGAGCAGAAATCAAAGGATTTATTGAATAAAGCCCGTCACATATGTAGTTATAATAAATTTTAATATAATAATATGTACTTTGGTATATATTATATAACTAGCTGTTGCCCGCGACTTCGTACGCGTGGTAGTTTTGTTTTATACACTAAAACCATAGACTAAAACCTTCCTCTTGAATCACTCTATCTTAAAAAAACGCATCAAAATCTGTTGCGTAGTTTTTAAGATTTAAGTATTTGTTTTGATACTATGTAGTGATAGTAAGCCACCACACACGGTAGTTATACTTACTATAATATATATTTTTGCCCTCATTAGGTCTTTATGCCTTAATGTCTTGTTATATCTGTCCACATATTTTGGTGACGTAATAAAGAAATATATTATAGCTGCGTTAGTGGTCACTCGAAGGTTACTAGAAAAATATATCGTAATATGCCTTGCTATGAATTATATTAAAAATATATCTACAAATTAGCTACGTCTATGGCGGGCTTTACTGTGTATTTTACAGTCGTTAGGTAATATTCTAAAAACATTGGTAGTAACACTGCGTCGAAAGGGTAAGAGCAGCCATGTCTGCACCAGACGTTCAATAGTTAATTTGAATTTGAAACTAAGTAGGTAGGTACTCTAGGTACCTACTAAATTTTAATTAAATATCTTAAATCTAGGTATTGCTTAAGTATAGGTATACTTACCTACCTATAATATTTATGTAAGTGCTTATAAATATGTATGTTAAAATTAATTTGGAACGAAAGTGAACAATGACATCGGTCATGAAAACTGACCTCGAGTTGTCTGTTTTGCTTACGTTTATGTACCTTATTATTTTTATTTGTTTGTTATATTGTCTCACTTCTGTTCTAAACAAAGGCCTTCTTAACAACCGTTCAAGCAGTCCCGATCCCGTGGGAATATCAGTATAAAACTAGCCTATATGTTATCTAGGTCTCTAGTTATCTACATACCGAGTTTCATTGCAATCCGTCCAGTTAATAGTAGTCTTTGCGTGAAGGAGTAACACACAAACTTTCACATTCGTAATATTAGTAGGTAGTCATAATACATTATTTATTATATGAATAAGCTGTTTCCCCCGCATTTAAAGTTACCTATGGCATTCTGCAAACCATAAACTCCATCTGTAGTTCTAATGTTCATGAAAATCCGTCCAGCCTTTTAACCATGAAGAGGGACAAACATACTATCGCATTTATAATACCCATGAAGCCCAATTCTCGTAAATAGAATTATTCAAATTACAGTGCAAATCATTTCGATTACAAAAAATATTCATGAGAATACCAAAAGCTGACTTTGAGGGTATTTTGAGCTTCTTTGAGGGTATTTTTTGTAATCGAAAAGCCATCTGATTGATATTGCAATGTAATTTGAACAATTTTACAAGAACCTTCAGACCTATTTTTGTCTGCGATTTGCTTGATTTTGTAAAAAGAAAAACTAAAGGAAGAAAGAGACCTCAAAATACTCTTTTACTTTGGGGAAGTAGAACTAGAATGATGACTCACTTCTTTAATGCTAATGCCGTTGTGTGAGCGGAAAGTGGTGCTGCGGCACACCAAACCAGGTTAACTGATGACAAATCATATTTCTTCACAACTGAAGATTTGGCTAACTTCACTACTATAGGTGGAACTGTCAGAATTTCTGATATCTGAAAAAAAATAACTTTGGTAACATCAAATATGAACAAAGACGTGAGTCTTTGTCTAGTATCTAATATAAATTGTGAAATTTATATTAGATAGGTACTTACATTGTTTAAAATTCCTAATAAAATATTATTTTTAATGGATTTTAACGACTTACTTATTCTTAATTTCAGATATTAAAATCATTAATTGTAATAAAATGAAAATTAAAAAACATAAAATAATTTAAAATAAAAATAAAACAAAATATCAAAAGTAAATAAAAAAATAATGTCAAGCAAGTCGAGTCGGTCACAATATCTAGTATTAAACATTAAAAACAGGCACAAACAAGAAAAAAAATTAAAACACGCAAACATCTAAAACAAAAAGCCCCGTCCTCGAATTAAGGCGTCCCCCCGACCCAAAGTCCTAAACCAGCTGGCAGCGTTCCACTTCTGGATAGTTAGTTGGATACTACTTACTTTATACGTTTCTATTGTTTTCATATACAAATCAGGATTGAATTCTGTCAAATAAACGACTAAATTACCGGTGCACATGTATTGCATCGTGGTTAATAAGCCGTAAACATGGTACCATGGTGCTACTGTCAAAATCCTTGCATTATTGGCACTGGCATAACTGAAATAATAAATAAGTTACAGCGATCATACTCGTATTAAGGAAAACAACGGTTTGTTTTCTATAGATAGTTTATTTGTCCCAGTACTTCGGTTGACTGAACTGTACTGTACTGTGCAACTTTTTTTCCCAGTAGGTAGTTAAATTGGGGCAGACAACCGAATTGTTAAGACCAGGTATTTTCTTTCACTACCTGAAAGCTGAGACTACTTATTATGTTGCAGTAGTTCGGTTGATGAAGTACTGCAATTTTTCAGCGATATAATGATCCGTTTAGAACAAAAACAAAAGACAATTGAAAAAAAAGACAGTCGAAATAAAACATAAGCGCAGGTGAAGGAAGTTTACTTGAAAATTGTTACTCCATATAATGTATTCAGGTGTGTAATCATAACGCCTTTTGGTAATCCAGTAGTTCCAGACGAATACAGTATAAAAGCAGTGTCTGTCTTGCCGTTCACCATCGCCGGTTCAAACTTGTGGATGTCACATTCCTCCTTCACTAGATCTCCAAGGGTCATCACACCACGAGGCGCTTCTTTATAACTCATCTGTACTATGTACTCCACACATGAAATTTCTTGAAATATATCTAGCTTCAGCTCTAATGCATAGATCGAGCAGAAAACTAGTCGTGGTTTCGATATACTCATTGTGTGTAAAGTTTCGTCTGAAAAGGTTACAATTTTAGAATAGTTTTCGTACCATATATTTGTAGCAAACGGACATAAAATCAAATAGGTCTGTACTGTATCTATGTATGTATTTGTTTTATTATGGCGGGAGATGTTCGTAGAGCCAACTGTAGTATGATAATTGACATTTGCAATAAACTTCCTTTCCCTATAAGACAACTTCCATTTATTAAATTCAAATATAATCCATAATTATTTAAAAGTTAATCCATTCTATGATGTCTCTGAATATTTAAATTGTTTATATTTTGATTTGCATGACTAGAACTAACTAAAGTGACATATTAATTTGATTTTAATGAGTTTGAGTCGTTATTTGTAAAACTATATAATATTAGCATAAGTATTTTTTATTGAAATTGTGTAAATTGACATGCCTTTAATAATGCAATAAAGTTATGCCGAAATAAAAGAATCACAGAAAGAAGTCACTTTCGGGTTAAAGTGTATTTCTGAGTAGGTCTTTAAAGCTGAACCTGTTCTTGTGTTTGCCTAGAAGAAATCGCTTTCAGCGATAAGGCCGCCCATTTGTGCAACTTATACTTTCTAGCTATTACTTTACTTTGTGTTTATCGTTTTCTGTTTTTTTCTGTGTTGTACAAATAAAGTCTATCTATCTTTAATCGACACTTTTTTGTGTTTAGTAGTAGGTACCAACTTACTTTTAGTATATTTCATATTGATAGTAGTAAGCGTAGCACCAATGCAGATCGTAGCTATTGCAGCGGCAAAGAACTCGCTGGAATTCTCGCTGCAAATCGCGACTACATCGCCAGGTTTTAAACCAATTGTTTTCAAACCCGTCGCAATGTTTACAACTTTTTGCAGTAATTCCTTGTATGTAAACTCTTCATTACTGTCTCCATTAATCTTCGAAGAAATAATTTTAAGTTAATTGACGTCATTATTTTCGGTCATAAAATGTTGGAAAGTTTCCGCTTCAAGTTCGAAATATTACATCAAGATAATAGATGTGCAATTTTAAATGAGTAGGTTAGTTAAAATATCCATGAGTTGATATTATGTTGTTACCTACCTGTCGAAAATACTTAATTGGTAAAATGCTAATCCGTAAAACACATTTTTTTTTTTTTTTCAAAATAAAAGTACTAAATAGACGTCTCGATAAAAGAAAAAAACTGAAAACGTAAGGTTTTTTGGACTTTTACATGGATTTAGATAACTATTAATTATTCTGAATATCATTAAATCAACTTATGAAGTCTTTATTTCTACTAAATAAATATTGCATGACACACTCATACGCAGAGCCATCTAGCCCCAGGCTAAGCAACTAGGCTTGTGTTGTGGTAGCCAGACAACGGAGAGAATACATATACTTTTCTTTTGTAAATATATAAGTACTGAAATATACATACAGAAACACCCAGACCAGAAACAAATATCTGTCTGTACAGAAATATTTGTTTGACGCGGGAATCGAACCCGCAACGTTCTACGTCGCAGGCGGATGTTTCTCCGCCGCACCACAGAAGTCGTTTTGATTCCATTTTGTACCACGAGGACATCCCATAATAGGTAGATAGAAGAACTTCATAGCCCCCTCTCTATACCAACTTTTTTTAATAAAAAAATTTTGTTTAATCAAAGGGAGTAAAAAATAAAATAAAACTTACCAATGCAATTTTGTTTTCCGTCAAACAATAATTAGAAAATCTTTCTATCACATATTTTCCAAATGAATGATGTTTCGGAACTTCTAATTGTGGACCACCGTGTACTACTCTATCAGTAATCATGGTACGTATTATTTGTACTGAATTATCGTTTTGAATAAAAATCTCGAAATGAATATGCCTAAATTGTAAAAAAGCAACCGTTTACTGTTCAATTACAACGAAGTGTAACGTCTGTGGTTATTGTTGAGTTTTATGTAAATATCAAAGTCTTGTTTATAATTAACTATTTTATGCCCACGAATTCGGCCGCGTGGTCGATTTTTTATACTAAGTACTAATTTTATATAGTTGGTGGATGCCACTAAAAACATTACCACTCCTTTGTGTGGCGCAGTCGGGTAAAAAAAGCGCGATCTTTTTAGGTATCAACGACTAAAATCCATAGAATGATATTCCTGCTATCGTAAAGGTGAAGAAATGTTTTGTATTGTCATACACTTCGAAACACGATTAGAGTGATTTGCCTCGATAGAAAAAAATCGTGAAATACTAAAAAATCATCATTTTTTTGAGCTTTTTTAATTTTACGGCGATTGTAAAGAAAAAACAAGGACAAAATTTATATTTTCATAAACTTTACATCAAATCCCATAGGGTAGTACAGATGGTTTTTCACTAAAATAGATGTTAGTCTTTTAATTACATAAAACAGTTACAACGGCCATTTCGCGACGCGAAAGGGATAGGGGTTTTCAGGTCCTACTTCACCTTAACATCATCTCCACATCAACAAATCCTAAATATTAAAATTAATCTGTGACCGCTCAAACAAACCGACAAACTTACACTAACTAACTACTTTTTTGAAAAACTATTTGTTTTTAATTTTTGAGAAAACTATGGTCAGATACGAGGCCAAATGCAAAGAGATTAAACATATTATCATTGGTACCTAATAGAAACGAGGTCAACGCGGCAACGTGTCTATTTCCTATTCTATCAAATCAGTAGAACCAGAAAGGGCGTCTTTCGGGCGTCTTTAGGGCGTCTTAATGTAACGACTTTCTGTTCCCTGCGGGTTCACACGCGTATAACTAAATCCTGTAGGAATATCGTAAAAACTATATTAACTATACTAATATTATAAAGCTGAAGAGTTTGTTTGAACGTGCTAATCTCAGGAACTACTGGTTCGAATTGAAAAATTTGTTTTGTGTTGGATAGTCCATTTATCGAGGAAGGCTATATATAGGCTACTTTTTATTTTGAAATTCCCGCGCAAATACCCGGGGCGCAGCTAGTGATGTTTTATTTCGACTATCTATCTATCTATCGTACCTCTACATAGCAACTTTTGTCGAAAAATCAGTTTAAGTATTAGTTTTTTACGGTTCCGTACCCAAAGGATAAAAACGGAACCATATTACTAAGACTTCGCTGTCCGTCCGTCTGACTGTCTGTCACCAAGCACTATCTCATGAACCATGATAGCTAGAGAGTTGAAATTTTCACAGATGATGTTACTACATCATCTGTGAAAATTATATATTAAATTATTATTATTAATTATTATTTTTATTATTATTATAATTTATTTTGTTATGTGTGACGTTAAGGCAAAGGCTAGATGTTCAGTACTTATTTAGGTACTGATCGTGTAAGCTAATGTATTAGCGGATGTATTTATTTATTTATTATATGTATTATTAACGGATAGCCTATGCGGATAGCAGTATTAACCAAGGATTACTAGATTTCTTAATTCCGGAATGACTGTACGAAACGCGTTACAATACTACCTGCGCGTGTGTCTCGATTCAGTAAGGGCCCTCGCCCACGGCGTTTTTTTGTAGCAATGCTACTGTCAGTAGCTGTAACTGTTAAGGTGAGCGCACACCTAGCTGCACCGCACGCGCCGCAGTCGCCGCCGCACAGTGGGCTGAAACGGGAAATCAGCGGACTTAGGAATCAAAGTTGATAATTCTATTTTTTTTAAATGGTGATCGATAGAGATAATTAATACAATAAAAAATTGTTCTACAAGAATTCTTAAATATGAATAATTCTCGAGGAAATCGACTTTGTGTGAAAAAAATGTATGAAACGACATATGTTTTGGTCTCTAGCTTCCAACTTATGGTCGATCCCGCACTTTGGGCAGCAATTTATTATAGTATAGGTCTTTACCTTTCACCTGACACCAAAAAGTCCTGCCCCGACCCGCCCTTTCGGAAAATAGAAGCGATTGAAAATGTTGTGTTTTCAAGTTACCATTTACGACCAAATCTTTACAAATTGTATTTTGTATGTTTTTGGATGTGACTAGTATATCATAAAACAATGATATGACACCTATTCTACATAACTTTTTGAAAATCGTACAATTTCGAGTTAAGCTAAATGTTTTTAAACATTGAAAAAAATAACATAGTAATGTAGTAGCAAGGTAAACAACCTCTTCCAAGTATAGATATACTTAGTGAAGTAACAATAGGTAAGTACTTCACTAAATAACAATAGGTAGCCTATCTACCTATTGTATCGTAGTACTTCAGTCTTAATAATAAGACCCACTTATTATTACGTTTCTAGGAAATTGCGGCATCCTTCAAAGACTACCTGTGATAATGAGTGTCCTTGCGGTTTTACTGATGAGTTGTAAAAGGGGATTAGATAGGTACTTTATGAATATGGCATGTTAGGTAGGTTGTTGGGGGTGCGACTATTTAAGGGATGTAATGTAATTGCAACAGTCATTCGGATTTTGTCATTTGTCCCATAAACATTTCAATATTCGTGGTGATAATGGAGAATTTAGTGAACAATATTGACCTGTTTGTGTTGATGAGAACTGAATTAGACTCGTTTTCAGACTCTGCAAAACTTTTTGAACTTTTAAAGGAGAGATTGGGAAAAGAGATCAATGAAGAAGAAAGTGGACAGTTAGTTAAGTTTTGCCAGAAATATTCATCGAAAATAGTTTTGAAGTGGCGGAAGGCAAATAGGACCCTACAAAGATTTTTAAAAATACACCGAGATTGGTTGGAGAGTTCAATAGAGTGGCCGAATGTAGTGTGTTCTCGAGAAAATGTGCATGAAATTCTTCAAGAAATTGACCCGGTTGATGCTCAGAAAGAAAATGTTCAACCTAGCACTTCGGGAGCATCTACTTCGACCTTCACACCCAGAAAGCAGTTTGAAAATTTGGGTGAACGGCAAAAGAGAAGGCGTATAAGTCATTCACTTGACAAATCGCTTTCGTCTGAAGAATCGGGTGCTACTGCAGTGAGGGCCTTTCGTAACAGTGGAGAATTACGAGTAAGCAAAATTTTAGATCACCTTATGAAACACCCAGAAGATGCAGCTAAAGTAGAAGCGAGTTTAAAGGGAAAGAAAAGAGAAGAAGCCTACACTCCCGATAAGGCTTTGGGTCTTCTTGTATCCCTTAAACTATCTAAGTGGCAGTATATAAATTTAAGGGACTCTGCAAGTGAGCAAGGATGCGAAGTTTATCCATCCTATTATGCGATAAAACAAGCAAAAGAAGATTGTTATCCGCCCAAAAAAGACATCAGCATAAGTGAAGATGGCGCTCAAATTAAATTACAGGCACTTTTGAACTTAACCATCACACGAATAATGGAAGCTAATAACATTCAAGCAGATTCCCGTGCAGAGTTGAAGCTTACTAGCAAATGGGGATTCGATGGAGCTTCAGGGCAGAGTAATTATAAACAAAGAGGAGAATTCGACGATTCCAGCATTTTTATGGCTAGTTTGGTACCTCTTCAGCTGCACAATGAAGAAAATATCGTGATTTGGGAAAACGACAGACCTTCATCTACATTTTACTGCCGTCCAATATCTTTTAAATATATAAGAGAAACCAAAGAAGTGGTAACAACAGAGATGAATAGAATAAAGAAGGAGATCGCAACACTGATGCCCACAATTTACAAAGAGACAACGATTGGCCACAATTTATTACTTACTATGATTGACGGTAAGATTACCTCAATCATATCCGAGACGTCTTCTGCAGCTTGCGATATATGTAGTGCCAGGCCATCGGAGATGAACGATTTAGAAGCGGTAAGGAGGAAACCAAAGAATGAGGATATATACCAGTACGGACTATCTTCATTACACGGCTGGATAAGATGTATGGAATGCCTTCTTCATATAGGTATAAATCATCTACTTTTTGTCAATATAAGAAAGTTGCATTTTTGTTTAGATATTCAATAGTAATTGTGTTTGTTTTGTTGCAGCTTACAGGCTTGATTTTAAAAAATGGAGTGCCAGAGGAGATCTTCGAGCCGTGTTAACACAAAGAAAAGAAGCAATTCAAAAAGAATTTAAGGAAACTTGTGGCCTACATATTGACATCGTGAAGCAGGGAGCGGGTACTACCAATGATGGAAACACGGCGAGAAGATTTTTTAGAGATTTTAAGACAAGTGCACGAATCACAGGTCTTAATGAAGATTTAATTGAAAGGTTTTACGTTATTCTCCAAACCATTGCGTCTGGAGAACACGTGAATGTTTCAAAATTTTCACAGTTTTGCCAAGAGACAGCAGACAATTATGTTCGATTGTACCCATGGTATTATATGCCATCTAGCGTGCATAAATTACTTATGCATGGAGCTAACATTATTGAACATTTTGGTTTGTTGCCTATTGGTAAGCTTTCAGAAGAAGCATCAGAAGCCCGTAATAAAGATTTTAGAAAATTCAGAGAGGGTCATTCTAGAAAAAATAGCAGGGTTGCGACAAATGAGGATATTCTCCATAACCTTCTTTTGTCTTCCGATCCAAAGCTTAGCATTATAAGACCGCGAATGAGCCAGAAAACTAGAATGTCTCTCTCTCCAAAATGTCTTGATCTCCTGATGCCTCTTCTGAATGAAACTCCTGAAACAGAATTTATTGATGTAAGTAATTTCCAAGATAGCGATTCTGAATAGAATAATTTGTTGATTTTAGTTTTCTTAAATTGTTATATTTATTGATCTTGTATTTGTATTTCTTATTTTTAGTTTGCATTTATTTATATCTTGTGAATATATTACGGAGGGCGCGTTCCGAAACCACAGTAGTATCGTAGTTGACGTTTTAAATTATCATGTATATGTATACATTGCTCTATATGAATTTGAATTGAATTCAGTGTAAGTTAGCGTTATTTATAAGCATTAATTTAGTTAACTTTGTTCATATATTGTTAATAGATGTCCCTATATATATGTATATTTCTGTTGTAACTTTTTATTATAGACACACAAACATATTTTTCTTTTTCATTATTACACCCCAGTTCCTAATTACCTTAAACTATACTCATCTAAATCACTATAATATTTTATCATGGTATCTTATTAGATACCATTAATATATACGGTATTTCTATTGAAATACCGTATATATTTATTTACCTATACTAGTATCTACTGGATGGTTGGACTCATCAACTCATCAGTAAAACCGCAAGGACACTCATTATCACAGGTAGTCTTTGAAGGATGCCGCAATTTCCTAGAAACGTAATAATAAGTGGGTCTTATTATTAAGACTGAAGTACTACGATACAATAGGTAGATAGGCTACCTATTGTTATTTAGTGAAGTACTTACCTATTGTTACTTCACTAAGTATATCTATACTTGGAAGAGGTTGTTTACCTTGCTACTACATTACTATGTTATTTTTTTCAATGTTTAAAAACATTTAGCTTAACTCGAAATTGTACGATTTTCAAAAAGTTATGTAGAATAGGTGTCATATCATTGTTTTATGATATACTAGTCACATCCAACAACATACAAAATACAAAAAAGAGCGGTGTTGGTCTAGTGGTAGATACCCCGGCTTTCATTCTGAGAGTCGTGGGTTCGAATCCAGACAGACCGCGCACCAATGTCTTTTTCTTTAAGAAAAAGGTATGTGCGCTAATAACATCGCTCTTACGGTAAAGGAAAAACATCGTGAGGAAACCAACATGTCCTAGGACTCACCACGGTCCGAAGACATGGGATATTCAGTGTTTTCTATGTATCATATGTATGTATTTACAAAAAAAAAAAAGTATAATATGTAGTATATCCGTTGTCTAGTACCCATAGTACAAGCCTAGTGCTTAGTTTGGGGCTAGATTGCGCTGTGTGTAACGTCGTGCAATATTTATTTATTATTTATTTTATTAATTTGTAAAGATTTGGTCGTAAATGGTAACTTGAAAACACAACATTTTCAATCGCTTCTATTTTCCGAAAGGGCGGGTCGGGGCAGGACTTCTTGGTGTCAGGTGAAAGGTAAAGACCTATACTATAATAAATTGCTGCCCAAAGTGCGGGATCGACCATAAGTTGGAAGCTAGAGACCAAAACATATGTCGTTTCATACATTTTTTTCACACAAAGTCGATTTCCTCGAGAATTATTCGTATTTAAGAATTATTGTAGAACAATTTTTTATTGTATTAATTAGCTCTATCGATCACCATTTAAAAAAAATAGAATTATCAACTTTGATTCCTAAGTCCGCTGATTTCCCGTTTCAGCCCACTGTGCGCCGCCGCCGCCGCAGCAAAGGAAATCCCCAAGCCGATGCTGATGACGTCACCGACCCGGCGCTGCGCGCGTACAAACGGAGACTGCGGCGCTTGCGGTGCGGCTAGGTGTGCGTTCTCCTTTAGTCGCATTTGCAACGCGATACAGAAGCGATCCCAACGCGCTACTTACGCTGCTGTCAGATGCGACAGAAGCACGACAGTATTGCGTTTGCATCGCGCTCGTGTGGGCGAGGGCAAACAGCTAGCGACCACATTGCCTTTGTATCGATGCGAAAAGTCGCCATGGCCTAAGGGCCACACACACATCACGCAGGTCCGAAGACTTAAATCCTTAGATTTAAGTCTTCGGACGTGTGTGATTATAACGCCATAACTCCAGTTTTTGTATGGGAATCGCCCCCTCATCACACGCCCGTCGCCCGAAGACTTACCCCTTAGTAAATCGAGGCACTGATAAATACTTACTGAACGTCTAGCCTTGCGAGTTTATTCCGTCGTCGGCGGAATATGATCCATCAGTATTTATCACACTGATGAACCACATTCGTCTAGCCTTCGCTTATCAAACGACTAATACATAACCCCTCTCACACACAAACTTTCGTATTTATTTGAGTGTGATTGTTCTTGTGATGATTAGGTACCTACCTACTTAAAATAAGCTTGTGAGAACTGCTAGAGTTATGCAGGCAGTGTAGGTTAGGTTAGTTTATTTATTTACTCTAGGCCAGGGTGCATTTTTTACGTGGGCTTTCAGGGCTATATCCTAAACTATTAGAGGTAGCGAAAAATGCTGAAAGGAGTAGCATGCCCGATTTTAAAAAATCTAAAACTACATCATTCGTTTTTTTTAAAGTCAGTAGCTACTGTCAGGCTAAAAAGCTTATAAAATATTTTTTAAGGAAAACAAAAACAAAAGTCGATCGAAATAACAACCTGTTTTTATTATAAATTGTATTGTACCATTAGGAAGAACGTTACATTACATTGAGACGCTATAGTCTATACTTGCCTTAATACCTACATTTTAATATAATCAAAATTAAATCATTAATTTGGAGAAAAGTGCGCATTTTCACAAAAAGATTTTGTGAGTTTAAATAACTAACCTACATATTTATACTTACCTACATTGTATTTTATAAGTTTTTTGTTGAGGTGTCCGCCGCGCCCGCATTGCACCTTGAGGCGAGGTGTCGGAGAGTAGCGACTATAAAGATATTGTGTGAATTGTCCAAAATATAACGAAAAGTGTCTTTATTATAAATTATACTTAAGTACTAACCTACCATAGTTATACTTACCTACATTGTATTTCTCATAAGATTTTTATTTTGAGATCATCTGTAACATTCATTAATTTATAGGTAAGTACTTACTTATATCCTTTATTATTTTCATGCAAAAATTACTGAAAACGATCGCGATGAGACTTGGCACTTATGTTGTGCAGAAGCTAGCTAGAGTCCATCGATCATCTAGAGTCTCAACAATGGGTAGGTACTTTTATCCCGATCCTGATTCGATCCGGACGAAAGGCGCGGTGATGACCTAGTGATAAATACTTTGACTTTCATTCCGAAGGTCGTGGTTTCGAATCCTGGTCGGCCGTGTTCCAATGGATTTTCTTAAGAAGGATTTATGTGCGCTACGGTGAAGGTAAATATCATGATAAAACCAGCGGCTTAGTTGGCTCCAGCCGTATTGACAAGTTCTTTACTCTGGACACGGTCGACTAAGCTGAGAGGGTAGTCTACGTGCTGGACGTCCTTTTTGCGTACTCTATCTTTACACAAAAAGGATCCAACAAAAAAGGTCTAGTTGCGGAAGAGCACGTATAGAAGTATAATGGCTTTTTTTATACTTTGTAGTGATTAATCTCTATATAATATGTAGACCTAGGTATGCATGCGGACTGCTTATAGGTAAAACAAAAAATCTTCTAGATCTTGCCATTGTTTATTAAAGAAAAATACACACTTCATCTAATCAAACGTGTTCACTTCACCTAAACAAATTGTAAATTAACAAGAAATTATAGCTTTTTATTAGAAATGAGTAATTCAAGAGAGGGTATGACAGTGTCGGCCATTAGAGACCAGTTAAAGAGTATTATACTGGCGTGGTTCGGTCACATCATTCGGGGAGAGGATACTTATTACTCAAAATACCAGAAGAGTACAGAACTTGGAAGTAAATGGTCGTAGAGTGAGAAGACGGCGAAAGAAGGGATATAGGGATTGCGTTGGAGACGATATGGGAAAAAGGAGAGTGAACTCGGACTTAACTAGGAATAGAGTGGAGAAGGAAGACAAGTTATGCCGACCTCACATAATGGGAAAAAGGAAAGAAGAAGAAGACAATTCACCTAATCAAGCCTGTAGTTCCTGAATAGTATACCTACAGTATAAATACTGTATCAGTTAGGTACTCCATCAACAGTTCCCGATTCGTAACTGTTTATATCACTTCCTTGAAGAAGACAATTCACCTAATCGTTATTATAATAAGCCTTCGCCTGATTGTTTTTTTTTTAGTATATAATACATTATAATTTACTCTTCATATTTTGACGAAGCTGTTCCTTTAGAACTCTTCTCAGAATTTTTCCTGATGGATTCTTTGGTATTTCGTCGATGAATATAACACCACCGCGAAGTTGAGAACTTGATGATAGCTGTAACAATAGCAGATTGATGAAAACATCACAGAACTAACTAAAGGAGATCGGCAAAATAGTTCGGCTCGAAATGTTGTCAATGAAACCTCCCAAAACTGTGCCAAAACTACCAAAACATTTTTGGTAGTAAAAGGAAAATAGTCTGAACTGGCGCCTACCACTTCTGATTACAAGTTCGATGCGATGAAATTGGTCGATTCAAACACACTGATATCTATTGAATGTCCTGACGGTCGCACGATCATAATTATTGCGATGTGACCAAATTGTTCTATAGAAATGAAATGATGATGCCCAATTAGGACGGCGCCTCAAGGTAAGTATTTAGTATTAAGGTGAAAGGGTACCTGCGCTCTCTCAATACAAACGTAGTCGACTGTTTCCTCCCTGGATAATGACACTAGCACATACATAACATATGGTGCCCCTATGTTATTGTTTTTTTTTATTTTTTAATGATCATAGAAATTAAGATTGAATAAAACAAAAATAAATAGGGGCATGGTCAAGGCAGTTATAGGTTTTATGGCACAAAAATATTTGTGCTAGTGTCATTATTAAACAGTCGACTACGTTTGTAATAGTTTGTATGGAAAGAGCCCCCGGTACCCTTTCCTCTTAAAAAGATGTAAGTATTTTGTCAGTTACGAGGTGTGTTTGTATTATATTTTAGTTTAATTTAGTTTTAGTGACTTGTTGATATACTTGGTACATATATAAAAAAAATATATAAGCGACGAATTGAGAACCTCCTCCTTTTTTGAAGTCGGTTAAAATTAGCCACCAATACAGGTTAATGAAATACGGTCTTTATAATAGTCTTATATTACCTTAGAGTTAGCGAAGTTTATAATATCTTTCTCAGTGAGTTTGGCGTCAGGTTTGAGCACAACGAAGGCAGTAGGCAGCTCCCCCGCCTTCTCGTCTGGCTTGCCCACGACGCCGCACTCCGCCACGCCAGGGTGCTCCAGTAGCACGCTCTCCACTGCTGCTGGGGCCACCTGCAATACAACATTATGTGAGTAGGTATTATAGTAGGTATGCGACGCAGAAAGTTGCAAGTTCGATTCCCGCAAACAAATCTTAATATATATAAATCTCGTGTCACAATGTTTGTCCTCAATGGACTCCTAAACCACTTAACCGATTATAATAAAATTCGCACACCATGTGCAGTTCGATCCAACTTGAGAGATAGGATAGCTTACATCCCGATATTCCCACGGGATCGGGAGTTACGCGGGTGAAACCGCGTAGGGCAGCTAGTATTTATATAAGGTAAGTATTTGTTTCAGGTTTGGGTATTTCTATATGAAAGAAAAAAAGAAAGACAAAGCATTTATTGAGTACAAACACACGACAAACACAGGAATGAAGAAATGAACATGACAATG
The DNA here is from genome assembly GCA_907269075.1 of Idaea aversata. Taxonomy (NCBI): domain Eukaryota; kingdom Metazoa; phylum Arthropoda; class Insecta; order Lepidoptera; family Geometridae; genus Idaea; species Idaea aversata. The sequence continues at coordinate 9,312,067 of OU026100.1, forward strand.
AAAATATATGTATTATTTCACCCGTGTAACTCCCGATCCCATGGAAATACCGGGATAAAAATTAGCCTATGTTACTCCTAATGATCAATGTATCCTCATACCAAGTTTCATCAATATCGGTCCAGTAGTTTTGGAGCCTATTCGTTACAAACCAACAAACAAAAAAATCTTTCCTCTTTGTAATATTAAGTGTAGATGTACCTAGATAAATATAAGTACAAAAAGTATTCTATCATTTGTCTAGCTACCATAACACAAGCCTAGTTGCTTTGGGACTAGATGACGCTGTGTGAATTGTCCTGCAATACTTATTTATTTAGGTAATTATAGACTATTTATAAATACAAGTTCAAACAATTAAATAAAATGGTGACTTCAATTCGGTTGCTAGGGGTTTACCAGCGGAAAATGTTTTTGTAGTTTTTTAACTGAAAAATAATCTTGTTATTAAATTAATCGTTGTAGATAAGTATGATAACAAAATTGATTGTCATCGTTACTTAGGATGTTCAAAGGTCTTCTTAGTAGATAGGTACCTATTCTAGGTACGTATGCTTAAACTTGCATCTGATAACGATTAGACAAATACCTATACAAAGTAAGTACATATCTTACTTCTTATTTAACTTTAAAGAGGAAAGATTTGATTGTTTGTTTGTTTGCATTGAATAGGCTCAGAAACTACTGAACCGATTTTGATTAAACTTGGGTATGAGGATACATTGATTAATTGGGAGTGTCATAGGCTACTTTTTATCCCGCTCTTCCCACGGGATCGGGAGCTATGCGGGTGAAACCGCGGAGCGCAGCTAGTTGTAGATAAAGTTGCTATGCTACAATGCAAACGACTAGGTAAATGTACATAAAGAAAGTAGGTACAGTCAGAGTCAGAATTGCAGACCCACCGTAGAGCTCCAAAACTGCTAATAATATTAGAATGTTTTCAAATCTAGTAAGATTCTAAGGTCTTGCTCGAGTTCAAGTTTAAAGCCTTTCAACTCATGAATTTATAAGATAAATATTATTAGAATAAAAATATTCCAATAATAGTAATTTTAGAACTCTACGGTGGGTCTGCAATTATGCTGCCAACCGTGCCTAAATACTTGATTGTACAATCTAATTTGGCAGTGTGTAATTAATCATCAAACCGGAATATGTGTATAAATTAAAACCTATAATCTCTTCCACATACATCGTACTATGTAGGTAGGTATAGGTACTTTCACTTGAACCTTGGCTTTTTTTTTTCAATTAAGGGAATTAACCTTTTTCTCACAAAAATGGTTGTCTATAAAGTCGGTTTACAGACGATAATTTTGTGTGATAACATCTTAAGAACTCTTTTGTATCATTGACATTACCATTTTACATACTTTAATTACCTACGTTGCTTGGGTTACCTTGTCAATATCGGTAACGTGACATGACGTCACACTTTTTTGTGAGTGCAAGTGTTCATCGATTTAGAAGACGTTCTTAAGTCAAAAAAAGCAAGTATAGGAAAATTAATTAAATAAAATTTACTAGTTAAAAGGCTATTAATTTTTTTCTGTGTAGCCGCGATTGTTTGATCGACTCACCCATATGTACCTACGATTACGATACCATAAAAGAAATACAGATACGAACAAAACATAAAGCCTTCACGTATAATAATTTTAGTGTGTAATTGGCGAGAATTAGTGATAAATAGGTTTTTTATGGCTTCACAATATGCGTTGGTAACTCGCAACGCGGCAACGTGATAATGTAGATAAAATTACAAACAAACAGCCGTGATCAATGTTCAATTCCCAGTAATTATTTATGTTACCTAGTTTAATTATAAAGGGGATATAATTATGATATACGTACGTAGCAACTTTTTTTGGAGGGAACAAAGGCGTTTTTGTTAGGCACCTATTATAGTCTGGCGGTGATGCGTTCTTTTTTTAACCCCCCCGTTGCAAAAACATCGTAGCTCCCGAACGGATAAACCGACTTTGGTTTAGTTTCTTTTCTTTGAAAGGTGAATTAGTCGGGAGTGTTCTTAGCTATGTTTTTCCTACATTGTTTCTCTTTAATTAACTATACCAAAAAGCAACAGAGCATTACTAACTTGTCACCTAATTTTACCATAGTGTATGCATAGCCCCCTAAACTTTTCCCCCCTTATTCCAAAATGAGGTTTAAGGATAGTCCGAGATGTGGATTTAAACCTTAGATTTAGATACAGATTTACTCGTGAACTATAGTTTACTGTAACTGTTACTAAATCTGTATCTAAATCTAAGGTTTAAATCCACATCTCGGATTATCCTTCAACCTCGTTTTGGAATAAGGGGGGAACCCCTTATGATTTCGCAAATCAAATGCCTTCTTCCTTGTTATTATTTTCTTATATAGTTCAGAACATAATTTCAGACCCACTTTATCACTACATAGTAAAAACAAAGTCGCTTACGCTGTCTGTCTCTATGTATTCTTAAATCTTTAAAACTGCTCCACGGATTTTGATGCTTTTTGTAAGGGTGATTCAAGATGAAGATAGCTATAAAACATGCCTAATATACTAGAGGAACATTGATTATATTAGAGATATCTATCAAATCTGCACTTACCTGGTAGCCCTTATACTTGATGAGTTCCTTAAGCCGGTCTACGATGAAGAAACAACCGTCAGCATCATAATACCCTATGTCTCCTGTCCTCATATATCCTTCTGCATCGTACATGTCACGTGTCGCCGCCTCGTTGCCGACATACCCCTTCATTATCGTAGGACCTTTGATGCAGATCTCTCCTTCTTGGTTTGGACCTAGTTTCTCTCCCGTCTCTATGTGGGTTACCTAGAAATATACCTAATTCAGGACATTGCATACGTCGTCAATAGCATCCATATCCTAGTATCAGCTATCTATATCCTAGTATCCTACTATCCTATAAAATGCCTATGTGTTAATCCGATCTCCAGCTGTCTAGATACCGAGTTTCATCGCAATCAGTCCAGTGGTTTTTGCGTGAAGGAGTAACAAACATACATACATACACACACTCACAAACTTTCACATTTACAATATTAGTAAGATTAGTTAGGATTATGTAGCCATGTATATTTTACCTTGCACTTAAGTCCACGAATCGGATACCCAGCACTCCCACTCTTTCTGCCGAGATCTGGTTTATCTTTTGTGGCCACTAAAGTCGTCTCAGTCATACCGTAAGCTTGAAACACGCCTATGCAATTTGGCATTCTGGAATTTAAAATGTTGATATTACTTAGTAGGTATACCTATAGGTTTATTAATAACATATTTTTTTGTTACACACTTTATGATTAACTAGCTGCGCCCCGCGGTTTCACCTGCGTAAGTCCCGATCTCGCGAGAATTTCGGAAATCGGTAATGGGTAATGACTTTTCCAAAAATCTAATGATGCAGTTTAAGTTTTTGTCAAAATTGGGCACGAAACTCCTTTCAGCATTTGTCGCTATCTCTAATAGTTTAGGATATAGCCCTAAAGGCCCACGTAAAATCTTCCTGTATATATAGAAGTTAGGATTATGATTACCGTTTCAATGCAGCATCAATTGTCTCGGAGCTGAGCGGTGCCGCGCCACACCACACTGTTTCTACTGACGATAGATCAAATTCCTCAACCAGAGGACTCTTTGCTAAGAACACTACAATTGGAGGTACAGCAAGAAGAGATGTGATCTATAAACAAGAACAAATGTACCTAATAGAAAAATATTTTAAATACTAGCAGCGTTTCAACTGCGTAACTAACGATCCCGTGGGAGTATCGGTACAAAAAAAAACCTATGTTATTCCCAATGAATCAATGTATCCTCATACAAAGTTTCGTCAAAATCGGTCCTGAAGTTTCGGAGCCTATTCGTTACAAACAAAATAATCTTTCCTCTTTATAATATAACTAGCTGCGCGCCGCGGTTTCACCCGCGTAAGTCCCGATTCCGTAGGAATATCGGGATAAAAGTAGCCTTTAAGTTAATCCAGGTCTCCAGCTATCTAAATACCGAGTATCATCGCAATCGGTCCAGTAATTTTTGCGTGAAGGAGTAACTAACATACATACACACACACACAAACTTTCACATTTATAATATTATTAATTAATTTAAGATTTAAGATTAAGTAAGAGTATAGATAAAGATAAATAAATTTTTCCTTATCTTTTATTGTGTTGACACAGGACCTTGATTTTTATACGTCTAATAGGGACTATAGATCTCAGTATCTGGAATGAATTTCAACTTGCTAGGTCCACTTGTTCCTGAGAAAATCGGTGGTGACACACGGACAGACGGACATGAAAGTGATCTTATCGTGAGGGTTTTTTTTTACTTTTGAGGTACGGAACCCTAAAAAGGCACGGATCAGTGACTGACCTTGTGCTCTTGTATAGCTCCCAAGTATTTAAAAGGATTAAAACCTTCTGAGAAATAAATGATTCTGTTCTTCAAAATCATGTCGTTCATTGTCGCCATCAGACCGTATGCATGATACCACGGCACTATCGATAGCAGAGCCGCATCTACGCGATCTGGTGATTCTCTGAAAATGTTAAAAGAGTAGAAATCATATTGTTTATTTCAAGTAATCTTAGGGTAGGTAGGTACCTAAATACCGAAACTCTTGATTAGTTAAACTTGTTGATTTAAAAATCGACTTTGAAATAAATATAAATATTTTATTATTTCAAAGTCGTCTGGTACAGTCAGCAAAGGACTGAGGGTAGCAGGTGCATATTTTAAAGTTCAGTACTTAATTGTTAATTATTCTTTCGAAGTGATGGTTTTGAGTGAAGTCACGAAGAATAACAAAAAAATATTGAACCGTCATTAAATAAATTTAAAACTTTAAAATGTGGACCTGTTACCTTCAGTCCTTTGCTGACTGTACAGTATGGGTCATAAGTAAATAAATGATCAGTTTGCTACAATGATACTATCAAAAAGTATTGGACTTACGACCTCCTTCTAATAGACATTACACACAAACATAAATACTTAAATTAAAAATACTCAGTGTGATTATTATTTTCAACATATTAGCTTTGTCTTTATTTGGCCGAGTAGTATAAGCTGCCACCCGCTACACCAACCGACGTGGGTTCGATCCACAGATAACGTTGTTATAATGTTCAAATAATGCTGCACAGGATTGTAAACGTTACGGTGGGCAGAGACTTTTGACCGTTGATTGTACAGTTTATGTGTCCGTCAGTGTATAGGTATTACGTTTGTCGAAACTTACTCGAATAGGGATAAAGAATACAGCAAGTTGAGGTGTGTCAACATCACCCCTTTGGGTAAGCCTGTAGTTCCCGAAGAGTACAATATGAAGACTGTATCAGTTACTCCTTCAACAGTTGCTGGTTCGTAGCTGTTTACGTCACTACCTTTAGCAGCGACTTTATTGAGCTCCAATACATCTTTGTCTATAGCGGCTTCGTTTAGTTGAATTATCTTCTTTATACTTGGTATAGTTCTTAAAGTACTGATGTGATTTTCTAGCGCATTTTGTGATCCTATCATGATACTTGGTTTGGAAATGTTTAGTACGTGTTTGATTTCATCTGGAATAAAGTTAGAGATACAGGTAGTTGAGATTCTAACCGATTATAAGGTGGAATTAGCTTAGGTTGGAGCGACATAAGCAGGAGCTGCGTGTCACGGAGATGAAGATGTTGCGCTGGATGTGTGGAGTGACGCGAAAGGATCGCGTCAGGAACTCCCGCATCCGGGGCAGCCTTCATGTTCGAGACATTGCAGATAAATTGCAAGAATAACGCTACGGGTTTTGTAAGTATATATTTACAAAAAAGTATATAAGTGGAGCGGTATATCCGTTGTCTAGCACCCATAACACAAGTCTAGTTACTTAGCTCGGGGATAGATGGCGATGTGTGGAATGTCCTGCAATATTTATTTATATATGTGTGTTGCAGCAGGACTGCCATGACTCGGTGTGTAGCTTCACTCTAGCGTGGGAACACCGTTATTCCGTCATCACCGAATCGATGTCCGTATAATAAAATTAATTGAGGAATTGTGTTGCACATATTATGCAACGGATTAGCAAACTGAAGTGGCAGTGGGCTGATCATATCTGCCGCAGGACTGATAACCGTTTGGGTAAACTTCTCCTGGAGTGGAGACCGCGAATTGACAAACGTAGTGCAGGACGCCCTATGACCAGGTGGACTACGACATACGCAAAGCGGTTCGGGCAGTGAATGGCGAAGAGCCGAAGATCGGGCTCTGTGGCGTATCTTGGGAGAGGCCTACGTCCACCAGTGGACTGATACCGCCTGATGATGATGTTGCACATATACAAATATCTATATTAACCTGTAGTATACATAAGATTAAGTGTTGTGATAGTAGCGCCACAGCATATAACAGCCATGGCGGCCATCAAGTACTCCGCCTTGTTTTCACCGCACAGGGCGACCACATCTCCCCTTTTAACTCCAATGTTCTTCAAACCAACAGCATAGTCTACTACTCCCTGTAATATTTGTCTGTATGTGATCCTCTCGTCGGTGTCGCCATTGATCTGAAATTAGGAGTTAACCCGTGTTAGTCCCAATCCTGTAGGAAAATCAAAAGCAGAGCGCGTTTTCGTAAGGCGGCCGCAGTTTTTAGTTGATAATTCAGTTTATACTTGGTGGATTTCGATGTAAAGAATAACACGACCTTCCCAAAAAAAACAGTTTCGATCGGTTCAGTAGTGTTTTAATTGCACCTTGTTTAAAGTTTCCAATAATCAAGCTGCATCAGCTGCATGCATTTTTTACCCTGTGTATGCAGGCTACATGCGTAATGGAAATTAAACGCCGCTCTAATTAACTACCTAATTCTAATTACTTAATTATGTTAGCAACCCCTGGACTAAAAAGAGGGGTGTTAACGACTGCACAACGCAAAGGAGGGTAATGTGTTTATCATCTTATGTATGTATCTAGTTTATTTGTTTTAATTTTCATACAAGTACCCACTTACCTAAATTAAAAGTTATATGTACTTCATTATAAATTTTAATTAATCTAATTTACCTAATTAAGAAGGTAATTTTAACACTTATTAAACACTAAGTCCACACAGAATGACCTCATTGTGTGTAAAAAATAGGTAAGTAAATTCTTAACTAGGTAGGATTTTATTCGATGTAACTTACCAGAGCAATATTGTCGTCAGTTTCATAATGTATCTTCAAGCAGTCTATCAAATGTTGTCCAAAGGATAAATGCGCAGGGACCCTCAAAACTGGTCCTCCATCCACAACTTTATTTTTAATCATATTAAATTATAAACGAATAAATTCACACTAATGAAAACTAGTCTTGTCACAACACAAACCGACCACGATAATGATAAGTATAACTTAATTTATTTGCTTTTTGTTATAAAACGATTGTTATGCTTTGAACATTGTATAACGCGTAGTGATAAATACATTGAACAGTAACTCTAGTCTCTCTGTTTAGCCACTCAAACTTGTCCTTATTATCTACCAACGACGTACCTATGTTTTGACACAGTAACAAACCAGCGTGAAGCTATTTTTAGAACCTGTTAGTTAAAATAAGGCCTACCTTTTTCTAAAGGCAAATCACAACTGAATAAGTTTAGATAACAGATTGATATTTTAACAGGATAGGTAGGTATATCTATACTTAAAATTATAAAGATGAAGAGTTTTATTGTTTGTTTGTTTGAATGCATGCACTAATCTCGGGAACCACTGGTTCAAATTGAAAAATTATTTTGGTGTTGGAAAGTCCATTTATCGAGGAAGGCTACTTTTTATTTTGATATTCTCAAGGAATCGGGACTTACGCGGGTAAAACCGCGGGGCGCAGCTATTTATCTATAAGTATAATCAACGGATAAAAGTCTCTGCCCACCGTAACGTTTACAATCCTGTGCAGCACTATTTGAATATTGTAACAACGTAACCTATGGATCGAACCCACGTCAGTTGGTGGCGGCTTATACCACTCGGCCAACTATAAAAACATAGCTAACATGTTGAAAATAATAATCACATGAGTACCAACTTTTTGTTTGTGTGTAACGTCCATTAGAAGAATCCTAAGTCCAATACTAGTTTAAAGTATTATTGTAGCAAACTGGTAGTGGACTTATGACGCATACTGTACCTACTCAGTTACCAACATTTCTGTGCTTATTTATCGCTCCGATGACATCGTACTTGTAGGTGTTATTTAATCTATGAGTAGGTAACGGAGATAACTCCGATGAAAATGTGCACCACTGCGCATGGTAAATAAAGATAAAAGATAAATATATTTATTTGTTAAATAATTCAGTAGGTAAGTAGGCACTTTCAAGAACAAGAAAAAGGTTTTCGTAGAGACTGAAACTTGGAAGGAGTTCTTGTATGACGCGTCGTATTCGTTATGATAGGATTTCGAAAAATTCAAACCCTTCGCGGACGAATTCGAACGCTAGTTTAATATAATAAATTATTTTATTGAATAGAAACATTAAAATAGAAGATGGCAGAACTACCCGTTAGGTACTTTGGTGGGTACAGAGTACCCACCAAAGTACCCTAACTATAAGGCAAAAATGCACGTCCTCGGACGAAATTTTCCACGAAATCGTGATCATTTATTATGCAGCTAGAATCCGGGGTCGATAAGTCTTGAAACCAAAAAAAATCACAGTAAGTAGGATGAAACCCATTAGAAAAGGAGGAATATGATAAAAACTCAGAATACAAAACTTGTATTCTGAGGATAAAAATGAAAGGAAAAATAAATTACGGTCGATCCGAGTTCGGGAAGTGGGAGGGGGGGGGTTTTAAGGGTAAAAAATGGTTTATCTTGATTTCCGGCAAAATTACAAGTCCTATGGAAAAAACTTGAATGGCAAAGTTGTAGGTAATAAAAAAAATGGGTGCGTGTACTTATGTACGCGCGTGAGAAGTTATACTTCTTTGGCATTATTAAAAAAAAAAAACTCGTCCGGCAAAAAACTCGTCCGACAAAAAACTCGTCCGACGAAAAGTTCGTCCGACAAAATACTCGTCCGACAAAAAACTCGTCCGACAAAATACTCATCCGACAAAAAACTCGTCCGGCAAAAAACTCGTCCGACAAAAAACTCGTCCGACAAAAAACTCGTCCGACAAAAGACTCGTCCGACAAAAAACTCGTCCGACAAAAAACTCGTCCGACAAAAAACTCGTCCGGCAAAAAACTCGTCCGACAAAAAACTCGTCCGACAAAAAACTCGTCCGACAAAAAACTCGTCCGGCAAAAAACTCGTCCGACAAAAAACTCGTCCGACGAAAAACTCGTCCGACAAAATACTCGTCTGACAAAAAACTCGTCCGACAAAAAACTCTGGACTGGAAAAGGATTGTTTCACTCTCATCATTTTTTCATAACGCGCCTAAAGAAGTATAACTTCAAAAAAACAGCGCACTCCGGGAGTGCAGGCAGAAGTGAAAACTGTATATCTGTGTAAAATCTCATCTGTCTGTCGCGAGAACGGCTGAAAATGCTCACCCACAAAAGTGCCCAACGCGCCATAAGAAGTTTTCACTTCAAAAAAAAGTGTGTGTGTCAGCTCCGCCGCACGATTGCAGTTTACTCCTTAAGTACGAGTATCTAACCATACGCAAAAAGAGTTTTAGATGAAAAAAAAAAAAATTGTCGGACGACTATTTGTCGTCCGACAAATAGTCGTCCGACATTTATCGTCCGACATTTGTCGTCCGTCAATAGTCGTCCGACAAATAGTCGTCCGTCAATACTCGTCCGACAAATAGTCGTCCGACATTTGTCGCCCGTCAATAGTCGTCCGACAAATAGTCGTCCGACATTTGTCGTCCGTCAATAGTCGTCCGTTAAAAAATACCATATGTACTTAATACACTCACAGCCAAATTAAATAAAAAACTGTATATCTGTGTAAAATCTCATCTGTCGCGAGAACGGCTGAAAATGCTCACCCACAAAAGTGCCCAACGCGCCATAAGAAGTTTTCACTTCAAAAAATCTACAACTTTTGTTTTACAATTTTTTCACATAACCTCAAAAGGATATTGCCTCATTTAGTATGGACGCTGTCCCAAACAAATCGCTGCGATGTGTCATGCCTCATTTGAAAGGCCTTGATGTGTACTCCATTTTATATTATGGCAGCAAAAAAATCCCACCCAGTGGAACCGAGATATTTCGTCATCAATACAACGTCTCGTACTATAAAAGTTATAGAACTCGCATAGCCATTACTGTTTAATTAAACGTGTAACACCTTCATGTGGTAGCTCAAATGAAAGACCTTAACTAGGACTACATTTTGTTCTACATTACAAAAAAATCCCATCAGGAGGAACAGATATATTTCGTCTTCAATACAACGTCTCGTACTATGAAAGTTATAGAACACGCATAGCCATTACTGTTTAATAAAATGTGTAAGTAACACCTTCATGTAGGGTAGCTCAAATGAAAGAGCTTAATTAGGAATACATTTTTGTTCTACATCACAAAAAAATCCCATCAGGAAGAACCAAGATATTTCGTCTTCAATAATACATCTCGTAGTAAGAAAGTAATGAATCTCGCATAGCCATTACTATTTAAACATTAAACACCTTTATTAGGTACCTCAAATGAAAGGTCTTAACTAGGACTAGGTACATTTTTGTTCTACATTAAAAAAACCCACCAGGTGGAACCGAGATAAATAATAGTATTTAGCTTTAAAAAGGTAATTGTTTTTTTTTTATCACTGTTGCTCATAAAGTGGATCTTATTAAACCGCTTTTGAGCTCATAATGCTACGTATTATACACGCGTGCTATATAAAAATATCCAACTAGTGCTAAAATTAATGTTATCCCGATAAGTTAAATACGTATCATACTGCTAATTACATGTTAGGACCCTTGCCCACGGCGACTTTTTGTAGCGATGCAGTCGCGCGTTTCATAAACGCGCGACAGCATCACTACTAACGCACGTTAGCCGCATTTGCAACGCGCTACATACGCAATGCCAACGCGCTACAGCATCGCGACTGTATCGACGCAAACGCGCGACCGTGTCGGCAATACGTCGAATAAATCATTCTATAACAACTTCTGAATGTATGCTCATAGTTTTTTAGTATTTTAAACGTTATTACGTAATGTCTACCAAGTAATCTCTCTTTGTTAAATGGGTGCATCCAATTTTGACGCCGCTTTCGTTGCCCACGCTTCGGCTGCTTACAAAGCAGCACCAAAGACAACGTGACTAATGTTGCCTCAACGGAGTCCATCTTGCAACTGTAGCGATCACCACAGGCATTTTTGTGCCGTAACTGAATCGCGTTTGCATCGCGACAGAAGCGCGACGGTATCGCGTTGACATCGCGACTGAATCGTGGTTATGTGGGCGAGGGCACACAGCTAGCGATCGCATCGCGACTGTATCGATGCGAACGCGCGACAGCATCGCTACTGCATCGCTACAAAAAGTCGCCGTGGGCGAGGGGCCTTAAGTAGATGAAACATTCTTAATTTATCTGGGTTATACTGTTTTAATGTATAGAAAAAAGGTACCAACAAAGAGTTTTTAAGCCTTGCTGACCTCAAAACTCTTTGTTGGTACCTTTTTTCTTCTTTTCAAAAGGATACCTCAAAGTCTGATAGCGAACCATAATTTTACGTGATAACGTCTTTGATACAATTAAAAATTGAGTTGCTTTTATTTTGTTTTTCTTTAGGTACATAAATATATTTTTTCCTTGCCATTATATTCTGTTTTTAACCCCCGAAGCAAAAACAAATGGAAAAAACCCTAAAAAAATATTGTATGTCAGACGAGACTGTATAGGTTAAAAGTCTTTTGCCTAGCCTTTCTGGAGTGTAATTAACAAAAAATTGTAAACCTAATCTAAACTTCTTAAAAACTTTTTATTATTTTAACAAGTTTTTTTTATTCGCAACTGGGAAAAAAAACGTCGTACGATACACGTGTGGATTGATCTTTGTATCTCGGCTTTTTAAACGCCCTCGCATACCGCGCTCGCGCGTGTTAAACCGCCTCTATGCAAAGATCAATTTTCCACACTTGTATCGCAATGTCGACTTCCAACAATTCCATCTTGTGGAGCCTTATTTGTTATCTTACTGGTCTAGTTGCAGAAAATAGCTATCTCATAATTATAACTATATTTTAAGTGTTCAAAATCCCAACAAATGGATGTCACACAGGTGCAGGTGCAGGTTGACCAGCGCTGTAACTGCGTGAGTGGTAGCTAATGGTGAGACAGATCCTGGTTAGCGGCACACGACTCCTGAGACTACCTACCTTAATAGGTTTTTTGTGTTACTGATTATTATTATTTTTTGTTTTATGTTGTTCATTGTTTTTCTCGTTATAACGTCGTGTGCTTATATAATAAGCGTTTTCTTTTTTGAAGTTATACTTCTTTAGGCGCGTTATGAAAAAATGATGAGAGTGAAATTTTACAAAAGCGTCACACAAAATTCTCACGGGAGAAGTTGTCCGCAAACCGCAAGATGACAGCTGTCATAAAACCATGTTGAAGTTGTCCGCAAACCGCAAGATGACAGTTTAAGTAAGTACAAAGAGGTACTACTACTACATAATTATTTTAATGTAATTAATTATTTATATTTGTCCCGAAAGCTTTCAGTTGGAGCTACAAAACCGCTTTGAATGCCTCGCGGAATGCGCAACAGTGGACGAGCTGAATAATGGGCTGGTGGAAACTGTCCAAGCGGTCGGATCGGAGTTCTTTAGGACCCGCCGCAGAAATAAAACACAGAGACTTTCGGATCACACTCTGCAATTAATGGCAGAGAGAAGTGAAATGAGGCTGCAGTCTTCGGCAGATATGTCAAGATACGGTATGCTCAACAGACAGATCTCGAAGTCAATACGACGCGATTTGCGCTCCTACAGTACTAACTGTATTGTGAGCGCAATAGAGCGGAACAAGGGCTCCAAGGTGTTCACGAGAGATCTGTCTATGGGACAAAACCGGTTGACAAGGCTGAAGACCGATAGCGGCAGCATCATATCCCCTAAGTCTGAGATCTTGAGAGAGCTTGAAAAGTTTTATGGACAGCTGTACACCTCATCGCAATGCCCTGCAAACAACACGGCGGGCGATGCAAGAGCCCGTTTAACCCGATACTATACCGAAGATATCCCGGACGTCAGCCTGTACGAGATAAGGTCGGCTCTCAAACAGCTCAGAAACAATAAGGCACCGGGTGATGACGGAATAACGACGGAACTTCTGAAGGCAGGTGGATCACCGGTACTTAAAGTCCTTCAGAGGCTGTTCAACTCCGTCATCCTCGAGGGACAAACGCCAGAGGCGTGGAACAGGAGCGTGGTGGTGCTGTTCCATAAGAAGGGTGACAAAGCCCTTCTAAAGAACTATAGGCCCATCTCACTGTTGAGCCACGTCTATAAGCTGTTTTCGAGAGTTATCACCAACCGTCTTTCTCGAAGGTTTGACGACTTCCAGCCTCCCGAACAAGCCGGGTTCCGAAAAGGCTTTAGTACCGTAGACCACATTCATACGCTCCGGCAGATTATACAGAAGACAGAGGAGTATAATCGGCCGTTATGTCTTGCGTTTGTGGACTACGAGAAAGCCTTTGATTCAGTCGAAACCTGGGCAGTGCTGCAGTCCCTCCAGCGGTGCCAAATTGACTATCGGTATATCCAAGTGCTGAAGTGTTTGTATAGCAACGCCACTATGTCTATCCGGCTTCAGAACCAGAGCACAAATCCGATCCCATTGCAAAAAGGGGTGAGACAGGGAGATGTTATCTCTCCGAAACTGTTCACCTCTGCATTGGAGGATATATTTAAGCTCTTGGACTGGGACGGATATGGCATCAATATCAATGGCGATTACATCACTCATCTTCGGTTTGCCGACGATATAGTCATCATGGCAGAATCGCTGGAGGACCTCAGCAGGATGCTGAGAGACCTCAACACCGTCTCCGGACAGGTGGGTCTTAAAATGAACATGGGTAAGACAAAGATCATGTCGAACGCCCACGTCGTACCCATAAATGTTCACATTGGAGACGATGTTATCGAAGTTGTTGATCACTATGTCTACCTAGGCCAAATGGTCCAACTAGGTAAATCCAACTTCGATAAAGAGGTCAGCCGACGAATCCAACTCGGTTGGGCAGCGTTCGGGAAGCTTCGCAATATCTTCTCGTCACAAATACCACAGAGCCTCAAGACGAAAGTTTTCAACCAATGTGTGTTACCAGTGATGACATACGGATCCGAGACGTGGTCGCTGACTATAGGCCTCGTTCATAAGCTCAGAGTCGCTCAGCGGGCTACGGAGAGAGCTATGCTCGGAGTTTCTCTACGTGATAGAATCCGAAATACGGAAATCCGTAGAAGAACCAAAGTCACCGACATAGCTTTTAGGATTGGTAAGCTGAAGTGGCAATGGGCAGGTCATATAGCTCGCAGAACTGACAACCGCTGGGGAGTAAAGGTTCTCGAGTGGCGGCCACGATGCAACGCGAAACGGAGTGTTGGGAGACCAGCTGCCCGGTGGACCGACGACATTGTGGCGGTCGCGGGTGGTCGGTGGATGGAGGCGGCTCAGGACCGCTGTTTGTGGCGTCGTATGGGGGAGGCCTATGTCCAGCAGTGGACGTGTATGGGCTGACATGATGATGATGATTTGTCGGACGAGTATTTTGTCGGACGAGTATTTTGTCGGACGAGTTTTTTGTCGGACGAGTTTTTTGCCGGACGAGTTTTTTGTCGGACGAGTTTTTTGTCGGACGAGTTTTTTGTCGGACGAGTTTTTTGCCGGACGAGTTTTTTGTCGGACGAGTTTTTTGTCGGACGAGTCTTTTGTCGGACGAGTTTTTTGTCGGACGAGTTTTTTGCCGGACGAGTTTTTTGTCGGACGAGTTTTTTGTCGGACGAGTTTTTTGTCGGACGAGTTTTTTGTCGGACGAGTTTTTTGCCGGACGAGTTTTTTGTCGGACGAGTATTTTGTCGGACGAGTTTTTTGTCGGACGAGTCTTTTGTCGGACGAGTTTTTTGTCGGACGAGTTTTTTGTCGGACGAGTTTTTTGCCGGACGAGTTTTTTGTCGGACGAGTATTTTGTCGGACGAGTTTTTTGTCGGACGAGTATTTTGTCGGACGAACTTTTCGTCGGACGAGTTTTTTGTCGGACGAGTTTTTTGCCGGACGAGTTTTTTTTTTTTTTTTTGTTTTCTTTTTTTTTTTTTTTTTTTAATAATGCCAAAGAAGTATAACTTCTCACGCGCGTACATAAGTACACGCACCCATTTTTTTCTATTCTTTCAGATTATTTAATATGAAATCGATTAGGCCAAGGCTTTATTTATAACATCGCGCGTCTTGTGCAAGAAGACGACATACCCATATGTTTTTAAATTATTTTTATCACAGTTGCTCTTATAGTAAATCTTATTAAACCGATATTAGGCTCATAATACAAGGTATTAAGCACGCGTGCGTTTTACTTTAACGCACAAGTGCTGTAAAGTTATCCCGATAAGTTAAATTAGTATCTTATTGCTAAATTCATGTTATGTAGATCAGATGTAGCTAATCCTACCTCTCTGTTAGAACTTTCTACACAATTCTGGTGGATGTGGCTAATTCAACCTATCTGTTAGAATAGAACCTTTCACACCATTCTGACAGATGTAGCTAATCCAACCTGTTAGAATTATGCAGACAGTTTTAACAGAGAGGTTGGATTAGCTACATCCGTCGTCATTTGAGGTACTACATGAAGGTGTTAAACGTTTAAATAGTAATGGCTATACGAGATTTATTACTTTCTTACTACGAGACGTAGTATTGAAGACGAAATATCTTGGTTCCTCCTGGTGGGATTTTTTTGTGATGTACAACAAAAATGTAGTCCTAGTTAAGCTTTTTCATTTGAGCTACCCCACATGAAGGTGTTACTTACACATTTTATTAAACAGTAATGGCTATGCGTGTTCTATAACTTTCATAATACGAGACGTTGTATTGAAGACGAAATATATCTGTTCCTCCTGATGGGATTTTTTTGTAATGTAGAACAAAAATGTAGTCCTAGTTAAGTCCTTTCATTTGAGCTACCACATGAAGGTGTTACACGTTTAATTAAACAGTAATGGCTATGCGAGTTCTATAACTTTTATAGTACGAGACGTTGTATTGATGACGAAATATCTCGGTTCCACTGGGTGGGATTTTTTTGCTGCTATAATATAAAATTGAGTACACATTATGCCCTTTCAAATGAGGTACGACACATCGTAGCGATTTGTTTGGGACGCTAAGCGGCATTATCCTTTAGGTGAAAAATTCAAATAACCCAGTTTTTTGTTTTTTATTTTTATCTTTTTCAAAAATGTTTTTTTTTTCTACGAAATTTGGTGAAAACTTACCTTATTATGTCCCAAATACACTGTAATTTATTTGATTTAAAATATTTATTTTTTCGCCTTATTTTAGCTTAATATCAAAAAAACACCCTAATTTTCAATCGAAAATTCTCACGTCAAAATATCAGCTTTTTTCAAAAAGTTGGTACTTATGCTTTCTGTTCATTGAAATCTCTACTTTCTGATGGTGTAAAAAAATATACATTGCCATAGTAAATGTTCTCAGAAAATGCAAAAAACCGTTTGAGAAAATCGATAGCTGCTGAAGGATTCCATAATTCATATTTATATCAATGACTACTTTTCTCTTTGAAATATTTATATAATTATTTTTTTGTTTATTTCTTGTATACCTACTGAATATATTAATTAGGTCAAAAAATGTAATTTAAATTACTAGGTACCTAAGTACCTTCCCTAATAGTGCTAATCCGTGGTGCTAATAGATAGTACCTACTTACTGTGCCTACCTCGTAGTTGAGTGAGTAAACGCAAGATAATAATAATTGATAGGCGTATGTATCTTATCTATTGCTAGCATAGAATGATTGCTAGTAGTAAAGAGGGAATAAAAAATATTACAAACAAACAAATATACAAAGATAGGCGCGTCGTACCCTTTCCTTGCAGTCGGGTATAAATAAGCCGCTGCTCTACGCTAACGATTTCATCCATGAGATATTATGATTTAATTTTATACCTCCATCGCTCTTTCAAACTATATTATATGTAGAGTAATCTAGCATGCCTTCATTCAACAAATAGATATTTTTACACAAGTCTGTAGTGCCTCCTCCGGCCGCGAAAATAATGTAATTTGAACATTATTACTTGACAGTGGCTATATGTAAAATCGTTCGAAGCTTTAATTCGATGAAAAAAATACTATTGTCAGTCACTTGTCTTGTTATTGTCAATGTCATTGTCAAATCAAAACCAGTAATGCCAGACGTACGATAAATCCGTACTTAGACGAGATTTATCAGTCCGGTTTTTAAATATTATGTTGACAGGCTGCGCTATGTGCTTAGAAAAATTATGTCTAACTGTCGATTATTAATGGCAGATTAACAATCTACACAGCACAAAACCATCGTTATATTCAATACTCCCATTATTAACTTATTTTTATACCAAGTTTAGTCAATTTGATTAGAAAACGTAACGTATATTTTGTTGGTTTAAAAAAATATACATAATACAAGATTTTGTATAGCCTGTGCAGCGAATGGTGACTGCTGGCGGAAATTGGTGGGGATGGTTTGCGCATGTACAATCGCGCACAGAATTATTACAGCCAAACCGTCATACTTTGTTTACATACCGTATATGATTTTGCCCAACCAGAAAAACATTCATTTAAATACTATTACTATTATACAGTATATTTATTCACTGTAATTTACACTATTAAGGCCTATCCGCACAGCTCAGTGCCGCTACAGTGATTATCGCAAGGGTTACCATAACTTTCATGCGCGAGTCCAACTAGCACTTGGCCGGTTTTTTTATTATATGATGTAAAAAAAACCAGAGCAAGCAAAGATAACGACCGCAACATTTCCGATATTTTGACTGCGGTTTTATGAAAAAAAAATGTACCTAGGGGTCGATCGTCAAAAAAACGTGATAAATACGGGCAACACACGGACCAATTCAATTAACTTTTCGTCGGCCATCTTGAAACACTGCGACCGTGTCAGGCAAAATATTGTCCGCTACAAATTCACGCCGGATCACGGCGAGCGTCGGAGCAACGTCGGAGCAGCACTGACAGCACTGAACATCACTGTCACTGACCAGTACGGATAGTCTAGTACAAAAAGTATAAAACAATATCATTTTTCACTGACACTGATGGAAAATCACGGTACGGTACTGTGTCGGCACTGTGTCGTCACTGAGCAGTGCGGATGGGCCTTTAAACTATAGATAGACTACTATTAAGGAACTCAAATTAAATAAACATATTTTGACGTGACAACGTTTTATAAATTGGTTTGCCGGGTGACACTTCAAGAAACTGCGTTACGCTCCGCTGACGTTATGCGCTCACAATGAGAGCGAGTGAGAGGCACGCGTCCCTTCCACTCGGGCATGGTTAGCCCGCCTAAGAGCGAGAGAGACAGACATAAAAAGTGAAAGGCACGCGTCCCTTCCACTCGAGCACAGTTGTTGTCACGTAAAACTTTCGCCCGTATACCGACTTTACAGGCAACCAGTTTTTTTGGTATCTTTTAATGTAATTACCATAAAATGAAACAACTACCTATTGACTACTGATCTTCTATTGATCGACAATCTGTCACTGTCACTTTAAACTGTCAGATTGCTGTCAAATCTATATTTTCTATTGTTTTTGGCGCGAATTTCAAACCACGGAACTAATACTGTCCTGTACATTTACTGAACAAAGGTACGAACATGGATTTCTATGCCTGCACCAATGATAACCAGTTTTTCTGTATAAAGTTGAATTTTCGATCTGGGTAAAGTTAGCTACGCGGCTGCAATGTTAACCGAGTGATGGTAAATTTTTATGTGCGCGACAGTACTTATAGCTTTTACACACGTCCCGATTTGGTCGGGTCCAACATCAGTGTTGCCACAATTCAATTCGACAAATCTGTATCGATAAGTGAAAAAATCTGTGTAAAATCTGTATGAGAATAGCTATAATTGTATAAAAACTGGACTATTCATTTTTAATATTAGGTATTATGGAGCGTAGACAGAGAATAACTATTTATTCTCTGTCTACGATTATGAATAGTCCAGATTTTATACAATTATAGCTGCTCTCATACAGATTTTACACAGATTTTTTCATTTAACGATACAGATTTGTCGAATTGAAATGTGGCAACACTGATGTCGGATCCGACCAAATTGGGACGTGTGTAAAAGTCTTTAGACGTGCGGGAGCGGGACAGAGCGCGGCTAAAGACGTGTGTGCGGAACAGAGAGCGATGATGTGAGCAACTGACCCTCCCTTCGCTCCTGTCCCCCCGCCAAACAGACCTAAAAATTGACTTCTGCGCATACCCCTAACCTTCCACTTTCCGCCAGCAGTCACCATTCGCTGCACAGGCTATACTGAAAGTAAGAATTTTCGGCAACCTTGGTACGAGAAAAAAAAATCGCCATCTGGCAACACAGATTAAAACTAACCTAACTCTCACGTGAGAGAATTTTCTGTGATATTTTAATGATAATTTATTCAGTATTAATTTAAATTACATCATTAAACATGTTTTGAGTGCTGGCTAATCTTATTTTAGAAGCTTTATCGTTACCACCAAAGATAACTGTAAGATAACCCTCCTTCGCAATCGGGTAATACCTACCGGGTGTTTTCACGATAACTGCCTGCAGTGCCTTTCAAAGTGTTATCGAATAAGTACACTATTTAATTTAGATTATCATAAATAACTTGAATCTTAATAGTGAAAAATGTCTATTACTATAAAGAATAACATTGTGTCTGGTCCCGAAGAAAGACCTATTCCTGCTCACTTGTCGTTTGGACAATTTCTTTATGACCAACTCAGGAACGGAGGAGATAAAGTTGCATTAGTAAGTCCATTGCTATTATTTTAAAAATGTATAGTTCCATACTTGCCTATGGTCAGAGATCACACTATCGAGCGCCACTAATCTGTGGGGTCCATATTTATTTTCTTATATCTTTATATTTTTAGATAAATGCAGAAACAGAAGAAACAGTGACATACAGACACTTACTACAGACCAGTGTAAACTTAGCGGCCAAATTGCAGCAATTAGGTGTAAAGAAAGGAGATGTCGTTACATTAAGCAGTGAAAACCGATTTGAATTCATAATAACATCACTAGCCATATCTTATTGTGGGGCTGTGCTCTCTACTCTTAATATTACATACTCTCCTGGTATGTTATTTTATTATATTAGACTAAAAAATCAATATCCTACCCAACGTCTAATGATTTCAGTTTTTAAAGAAATTCAGTACATTAAGATCCTTTTCAATTCTGGCATTGAATAATATGTAGTGAAAATGCTTAGATATCAGTAAGCTAAAATATTATAAAATAAGGTGCAAAGGTGAATTTTATAGCTCATACAGCTATTAGGTATAATTTTTATAATATAAGTAACTAGACTTGTGTTATGGGTGCTTGACAATGGTTAAACTACTTTTCTTTTGTAAATATATACTCTATATAGCAACTACCAGACCACAGACATTATATCTAAGCATAAATACTTGTCTGAGGCAGGAATCGAATCCACAACTCTGTGTTCGGCGTGGTGACTATTGTGCCAACTGGGTCGCCAAAATAAATTATAATAGTGATTGTTACAAACAAAAAGCCATTATTATGGAATATAAATAAGCAAGCATGTCATAGATTTAATTTGTAAGATTTGAAACAATATTATTTTTTTTATCTTTCTAGGTGAAATAACCCACATACTGCATATTACTAAACCAAAGTTTATATTTACCTCACCTATTACCGCTCAGAATATCTATGATTGTGCTAAAGACCTACCATATGTTGAGAAAATTATTATATTTGGAGACTATGACGTGGTACCGGGGCTTATGTACAATGACCTAGTTACTGAGAATGTAGATGTAGAGGGCTTCACCTTGGTGGACGTAAATGGAGCTGAAGATGCTGCGGCAGTCATGTGCTCCTCGGGTACCACAGGCCTGCCCAAAGGAGTCATGCTTACACATGTAAATTTCCTGACACTTGCTGCACATTTTAAGTAAGACAATTTAAGATTCTTTAGCCCTTTATCTAATAAGGAATGTCTTGCGTCTCCCATAGGAATATCGGCATAAAAAGTAGCTTACTCCCAATGAATTTATTTTTACCAACTTCTAACATGGTTCTATAGTTTCGGAGACCAACAAAAAATATCATCTTTATAATATTAGTGTAGATAACTGGCATCAAAATTTGTTTATGTATTGAAATTTTAAAAAAAATTACAGTGCTCCACGCTTTCACCCACGTTTTACTCCCGATCCCGTTTGAATATGGGGATAAAAAGTAGGTTATGTTATTCCCAATGAATTAATGTATCCCTCATACCAAGTATCATCAAAATCGGTACAGTAGTTTCGGAGCCTTTTCGTTACAAACATAATATTATTATGTACATATTATATAAAACAATCTTATTATTTCCAGATATTACCTCCAAGTTGCTCAAGAAAAAAAGCAAGTACCTGTGATAACAGGCTTGTCCCTGATCCCATGGTTCCATGCATATGGATACATTACAACTCTTTCAGTCATCTCCCTGAACATTAAAACTGTATTTTTGATACGTTTTGAAGAGCAACAATTTTTGGAAACTATACAAAAATACAAGGTATGAATTATTATTATTGTAATGTAACATTGAAATACTAACCGACACATTTGATTGTCTGAAATTTTTAATTTAATAGTTTTTTTTAATTATGTTTCTGATTTATTAAATCTGAATTAAGGAAATTTAATTGGCCCTCAGCTGTTAAATCGATATATTCTAAGCAACTTTAGAAGGGACTATAATTATGGATGTTTTTTTCTTAATTTCCAGGTGAATATGACTACGATAGTGCCACCACTGGCCGTGTTCCTAGCGAAACATCCTCTTGTGCCGAAATATGACTTGACATCATTACATGAGGTGTGGTGTGGAGCCGCGCCTCTTTCTAGAGACATACAACAGGCTGTGTCTAAGAGGTAGGACCTTCATTATTTTATTTAAGATAGACTAACAATCGGGATTGTAGCTACCCAATATTAGGGTATTTTATGCATGACCTAACATTTTAGAAGTCTTTAGTTTTGTTTTGCACAATTTTTTACTTTATTATAACTATAATTTAACACTCATGTTTTTTTTGGCTTGAATAACAACTTAGTACGTATTAATTTATAAAATAACAAACAACTAGGTATATTTGCGTTTAACAAATGTGAATATATTAAACTTCTATAACATTGGGACCTTCAGATATGACACGCTTTTCACCGCATTTTTTAATAAACAAATTCACGCAAGCAACAAAGTGCGCGTGTTTTTCGCGGACAAAAGCGCATCTGCGTCTGCAATGGTCCTTAGTTTGTGATTTGGTTGCAGGACAGGTATTAATTTCATAAAACAGGGTTATGGGCTTACAGAAGTAACAATGGCATGTTGTGTGGATCAGACGAGTGGCGAGAAAGTAGGCTCGTGCGGCACTCCCGCGCCTGGCATGCGAATCAAGGTGACTTTCATTATACCTAACTTTTTTTATGAATTTTCACACAAATGCTTAATGACTTCTTTACATTTTAATGATATAATTGTTACAGGTTTGTTTGTAAAAATTCAGTATTCTATTTTTATTTTAATTGTTTAAAACAATAATAATATTATGGAAATTGTGGGAACTGACACTGAACAGCCTTGTAATAAACCAAATATAAACTGTATTTATAAGCAATATTTTTCGTAAAATGACTACCTACTATATCAATCAAAATAATATATAGATGTATTGTTAACTCTCAAAAACAAACGAAGGTTTCATGAAGGCCACAAGTTCTCTTTAGGCATGTAAAACACAAAAAGATGAACTGTATGTTAAAGGTGGACGCAGATTGATCAGAGCCGAACGAATCGAATTTTTGCCGTCCACGGGAAAAAAAGTACCTTATGTTAATAGAGATAAGGTACATTTATATTTCAGAGTCGGTCGCCTCTGACGATGCGGTCGACTCTGATGCTGTCATTGGAAATATAAATTTAGGTACCTTATCTCTATTACAATACCTTTTCCCGTGGACGGCAAAAATTCGATTCGTTCGGCTCTGATCAATCTGGGACCACCTTAATACGATATTGCGTACTATATTTAAAACAACTAGAATAACATAAAAAGGGTAGTCTAGTCAGTATCTTGGAAGATTCTCAAACTCAGACAGAAAGCGAAGAGCGAGTAATAATATACTTACTATCTACCTACATACACTAATATTATAAAGAGGAAAGTTTTAATGTTTGTAACGAATAGGCTCCGAAATTATTGGACCGATTTTGATGAAACTTGGTATGAGGATACATGGAGTGTGTGAAACCGCGGAGCGCTGCTATAACATTATAACTTGTTAAAGGTGGTAGACATTGAAACTGGTAAGAAGTTGGGTCCTAAACAAGAGGGGGAGCTATGGATCAAGTCCCCGCTCCGCATGAAGGGCTACATGGGCGACAAGGCGGCAGGCGATGCGCTCTTCGACGCCGAGGGCTACGTGCGCACCGGCGACATCGGCTACTACGATACCGAAGGATTCTTCTACATTGTTGACAGATTGAAAGAACTTATCAAGTATAAAGGGTTTCAGGTATGTTGCATTCGTTAAAATTAAAATAAAGACCTTAATTCATTAACTGGGAGACAGATGGCGCTGCTTGTAAAATGTATGTAATTTCTAAGAATTACAGAAAAGTAATTGACTGAGCCAGTGAAGCATCTCTTTCCAGTCTAGCCAAATATGATTCCGTTTGTCAGTATCTTGGTACACCTCTACAGGTCGTATTTTACAACAGATATGGACGAAATACAGGTTTTACTGTCGATTTTATATATCCTCGGAATTTTCAATTAGAGGAACCTTCTCGAAAAAGGGGCTACTGAATTTTTCCTTTCTTTTTTCTGAAGTTCATTTTTTATTTGAGTTCTTCAAGTTAGTCTAATAAAAATTTGGTGAAGATCGTGGAGTGATAAGCAGAATAGCTTAAAAAGCACTTTCTAAATATCTACCAGTGGAATCAGCCCTTTAACTACTAGGTTAGGATTGATGAAGCTCTTAAAGCTCCTCAAAGTTTGTGAACATGAGATCTACTATTCACAGAACGACTAGTTATTTATCATCAGAATTGATGGTAAAGAATAACCAATATTATGTATTGTAGGTGGCTCCAGCAGAGCTTGAAGCATTACTACTGCAGCACGAAGGCGTGGCGGAAGCCGGCGTAGTAGGCCTACCTGACGAACAGGCGGGCGAGCTGCCCGTCGCCTTCGTCGTTAAACAACAGAACTCTAAGGTCACTGAAAAGGAACTCGTTAACTTCATATCTAAAAAGGTATTGTTACACTCAGATATCACTACTAAGTTTCATTAATTATTTTGATAAAAAGAGCAAAGAGTTTTGAATATGATTGTTCAATACGTTTTATTACCTACTACATCTAAAGTCATTAAAATTTAATTGCAAGTAACGATTTTCCAATAGCCTTCAGCGACGTTCTACTCCACAAACAAGTACCTACGTATCACTATCACTACATACTATAAAACAAAGTCGCTTTTTCTGTCCCTATTTCCCTTTGTATGCTTAAATCTTTAAAACTACGCAACGGATTTTGATGCGGTTTTTTTTAATAGATGGAGTGATTCAAGAGGAAGGTTTTTATGTATAATACATGCATAATATAGCCGTGCGAAGCCGGGGCGGGTCGCTAGTTTATTACAAACTAGCAGCAGCGCTCCGCGGTTTCACGCGTAACTCCCGATCCCGTGGGAATATCGGGATAAAAGTATTCTATATTATTCCCAATTAATCAATATATCCTCAAACTAAGTTTCATCAAAATCGGTCCAGTAGTTTCGGAGCCTATTCAAAACAAAAACAAAATGCCTTTGCTCTTTATAATATTAGTGTAGATTAATAACTTATTTTGTTATTGTTAACAGGTTTCACCTGCGAAGCACTTACGTGGAGGCGTAATCTTTGTCGAGGAAATACCAAAAAACGCATCTGGAAAAATACTCAGACGGGAGCTAAGGGCGATGTTGAAGAAAGCTATACAAAGCAAACTTTAGATATTTAAATGCAAACTATAACTTAAGGTGACTTAACAGTGCAAAGTATTTTAATAGTCTAATTGATATTATGTTGGGTTGCATAATAATAATACTTATGTATTTATTGTTTTTTGTACAATAAACAAAATTGGTTTTATAACAAAAGTTTTTTAATAAAAGTTATTATTTAACAATAACATATTTGACTATAGTATTTCATTTACAATATTTCTACTTACTTTTTAGCCAGTGTGTCTTTAAGTTCTTGTGGTAATCTGTTCAGGGCATAGTTGTGCAGTTCATCTGTAACGGCTGCTAACACACCAGTTTTATTAGGCTTCCCCTCATTGGCTCCATATTTGTAGAAGTTGCCAAGAACGTCAGTCAGTTTCCCGCCGGCCGCTGATAGCACCGCCTCAGGCGCACATGTGTCCCATTTCTTACAGCCAGGACTCGCAAATAGGTATATTGATGCTTTCCCTTCTAATAACTGAAGAACCTAAATCAATGAAAAGACAAGTTATAGTCTTAAGGCACAAGATTATGAAGATAAGAAATATGTATTAGTTAACTTACTTTGTATCCAGCACCACCAACTCTCAATATTTGTGCTGCATTCATAACCTGCAGAGCTTGTTCGACCACTGGATTAGAATGACTCCTAGTGGTAGTGATGACGAGCGAGTCTGGAGGCGGCGCCGGCGTGTACCCTCCCACACCCGCACCTTGCAAGCCCCAGATCGTCCTGCCCATCTTCTTCTCACCTTCTACCACACTCTTGAAGTAAGGCTGGTGAATAACACCCGCCACAGGCTTCTCATTCACTGATATGCCAATCAAAACAGTTACATGTTCTAGGAAACCTACAACAATTTGTTCAAAGTTAAAAATTGCACCATCTAGCATTATTACTACACTAAGCTGGCATGCATCATGCAAAGCAATAACTTTGTATGATTCATTCATTGTTATAGGCATTGGCATCCGATTGTAACACACCAGTGAAAAAAACTACATTGTTCTGTGCTGCATTAGTTAGATTAGGAGCATGAAGCTTGACAAACAAATATCTACAGAAATCTTACATTTAATTTACCATAATTTGACTGTAGCAAACTTAAATACCACTTCATACTAATAAATGGATGAGTTAAGTACATTTTCCACCTTTCCCATGGATCTCTCTTCAACATTAGGGCACCTAGAATTTCAGAGACAATGGTACAGCCACGTTGTTAAATGGGAATTCATACTGCTCCTAAGCTGAAGCCATTTAGCATAGTTAATAGCGCAATGACTAACCTTGCGTGTATTCTGATGTACCATCGAGAGGATCAACCCAGATAACAATGTCTTCTTCCTTCACACCTTTGAGATTGACAGGGCACTCGAGAGAGAGCACCTCTTTGTCAGCTTCTACAATGATCCAGTCACTTGGTAATTCACCCTAAGAAAAATAAATAAAAAATAGACATAGGCAAAATAGGCATACCACAGGAATAAGACAAAGAATAATGGCAAAACTTTGAACAAAAATTACTTGTTTGCAAGGTTAGGTTCTTAAAGTTCCTATACGTGTAATGGTATCAGATGCTAATGGAGAAAATGAAAAACATGCGACTTTGAATGCCTTAATTTTTTTTTCCACATCTACTTGAAATACTTTCATTTTCATTGTAATCTAAAAGAATGGAGAATTTTATTATATGTATATTTTTTTTCTAATTATGCCCATGTAATTCCTTGCCATCATCCTTTAAACAACTTTGAATTTGGAATTAATTAAATTGTTTTACAATTTGAACTTGCCTCATTATCAGGGTCAGGGTCTTCTTCACCAATGATATTCACTTTTGGGTACTGAGCAGCAAGAGATGCAATGATGCATCTTTGTGCAGATCTGTCTGCCTCAGTTTGATAGTCATCTTTGCCCTAAAAATAGAAAAGTAGACTGGTTTATATAAATTAAGCCAAAGATTGTAAACAAAAACTATAAAATGACATTCGAGTATGGTTGTCAGGCCCTTTATATCAACTCCATGGTCAGGCCCAATTTTTTTTCGATTTTTGGGCCTGACAACCATACTTGAATGGACATGCGATTCATATATAGCTGAACATTTTATCTAAAAACCTAAAAGTATATGTAACACAAAGAACATAATTTGACCTTTCTCCCGCGACCATGGTCGGTGAAATCCGATCGAAACGTCGCGTCGGGTAAATATAAATGTAATAGATTGCATTGTTTATAACTACTTCACGCATCTACGCAATCACGACGCCTTTTTACAAAATTAATGATTATTATCGTGTACTTAATGAGTTTCAGAAGTATATAACTAACCTTTTCAACAATACCCAGTTCACCTTTGCTCATTACATCGCGAACTATTTTGCCAGCCCTGTTTGCAACCGATACTGACGATGCCAATACTCTTACAATAAGAGGGACTGTGGAAGCCATTCTATACAAGATATATTCACTGATTAATCCGAACTGATTACTGAACACGACTGTTTGTGCACGTACAGTGAAACATACAATATAAGCTGAGAAAGAGAATGTAATAAAATAGCGCTTGCTCACAATGATTAGATCATGATTAGATGCAAAGTAAACCACTTCACTTTTTTGTCAGGAACTTGAAATGTTTACCTTCACAATTTTAAACTATTCTTGTTTATTATCTCCTTAGAATATTTCTCTTTTTTTAATGTTTATCGAAATAATGATCACAGTTCATTGGGAATTGGAGAATTTTTTTAAAAAGAAAGAAAACAGCAAACGTCCATTGATGGATGACGTTGACACTGACAGATTTTCATAATGGTTTTTTTTATGTATAGCCCTGAATCGGGCTTGGGTCAGGCTTTTAGCCTATACAGCCTCGTCTGACTTTCACCGTAAAACCTCCATCGATAGCGAGGTATGGGTCTCGAATTCTCGATCACCGATCACAGATCTAACTTACATTTTTTTTCTGGTAGAA
Organism: Idaea aversata; assembly: GCA_907269075.1. Classification (NCBI taxonomy): domain Eukaryota; kingdom Metazoa; phylum Arthropoda; class Insecta; order Lepidoptera; family Geometridae; genus Idaea; species Idaea aversata. The sequence goes on from OU026100.1 coordinate 9,340,372, forward strand.
ACTATAGCTGAGAAAAGCAGGATAACTTGTATTTATAACTTATAATAGTCATTCTACCAGCCATTGCTCAAGGAAAAAAGAAATAAAACTCTAAGTATTCTTATTTTGATTTAATTTAAATAAAAATGTTCAGAAAAATACCCTTAACCACTAATTAAAATATTAAACGTAACAAACTATACATAATATACCTACATTCTATAGATTTTAAAACATAATTAGTATGTAGGTACTTAATTACTCAATTTGGAAGATTGTAAAAATGCAAAAAATTATTTAGTATCAACATTCGACTACATCACTGAGTTCTTATGTTTTACTGGAGATAAGATGTCAAACAAAAAGTTTGCAGCATTTTTTGCAGTGCAGGAACCGCAAAACTAACTACTATTCAAAATTTAACAACTTTACCAACTTTACCACGTCATGGTCACAATATCTGTGGACCTGGCTCGATGACGTTACATCGGCGGGTTTCGGTATGGTGTGCAAAATAGCATCGCTAGAAATAAGAATATTTTTTTTATTCGACTGCCGGATGTATTGTGTTTAGATTAAAGGATATTCATGGCATTCCGGCGAGGTCCACGCACAGTTTATATTTTGACCGTGTTAATTATCATTAAGTAAATGATTCTAACTCTGTCATATCAGTTTGGTGCAAACTTTTTGTTTGTCATGTCACCTCCAGTAAGTATACTCACTCAGTGACTTACATAATTTTTGAAGATAACTTAGATATTTATCTTATCACATCAGTTTTTATTTTAAACAATAGTAAAGTTATTTTTTATTCTCTCAACATTTGTCATTTGTCCATATTTTGTTCCACATATAAATTAATAACAATTTCAATATTCTCTATCTGGTTAATCTATTTTTCTGATTTTAAATCAATTTAAGGCACTGATAGGCACTAATATACACGCATATTTGTAAATAGTACAAAAAATTCGTAACCATTAAGCAAAATATATAAAGAATAAACCAATCAAAATATTTTAGCGGGGCTCCCATACAACATGGTACGGAATCCGTCGTGCGCGAGACCGACTCGCACTTGGCCGGATTTTTTAACATTTTGTTCAGCCTAGTTTATTTGATACTTGGTACACCTGCCTTCGCTTCGCCGTGCGTTTAAATTATAAGCTAAACCTACTTCATGTTCCCAAATATTTTTGTGATACAAAACACAAAATAACCTAGTAGAAACATTAAAGTATTTAATATTTATACATACTGTGTTGTTTTTGGGGTTCCGTACTTCTTGAAGTAAAAAACAGGAACCCTTAAAAGATCACTTTCTTGTCCGTCTGTGTTTCTGTATTTAACTGGGACAGTATGGTACAATCTGTAACCATGGAAGTCACAGGGAAACTGTTTTAGTGACCATTATTATTAAAACAATTTTGAACTGGTAATTTTTTTTGGTCAAGCGTGAGATGTCCATAAAACATTAATCAGCCAAAAAAGACATTAAAGTTTCCCTGTATCTTGCATGGTTTCAGATTTCCTCATACTATCCCAGTTAAAAAAATACAAGCTGAAACATTCACATACCCAGTAGCCTAAATCTACTAAGAAACAGGGTATACTCTTTTCACTAAAAAAAATTATGCTTAAATAACATTTTGGCTGCCCTTAAATATGCGAAGTTACAACAACGAAATAATGATGTTAATACGAAATGCTAAAATTAATAAAACTTATAAAATAAAACTCATAAAAAATATTCGTGTGCACGTGTCGCTTAATTTCTAATAAAAATAAGACTTACGATTTACTGGAAAATAAAATCTTAACATGATTTATGCTTAGAATTTAAAAAAAATCTTAAAGAATCTAATTTAACTTCTTTTCAATGCTCCTATACCAATTTATTTGGAGCCGGGGCAAAGTATCTACCTTAACTTTAGGAGCAAAAATCAATTAATATTTGTATAATATAATTATAAAAACCTAACTTAATATATTTTTGATAATTAAAATTTAATTGCACAGAAATGCTTGTTGTATTTAGTGAAATTGAAAACAAAACACTTAATAAACGCTGTTATATCCGTTAGATTAGTTTCTTTATGAAAAACTATTGAACGAATTGCAATGAAACTGGGTATGTAGATAGCTGGAATCCTGAAATAATACATCTCGATTCAAGGTGGCCTAAAACTTATTAATAAATATTATGGAACATTTTACACATTGCCATTTAGCCCCAAGCTAAGCAAATAGGCTTCTGTTATGAGTGCTAGATAACTGATACAATACTTATATACTTTTTGTAAATATATATTTAAAATACATAGAGGGTTGCGGGTTCGATTCCCGCCTTAGACAAGTATTTATGCTTAGATATTTGTCTGTGGTCTAGTCGTTTTTATGTATTATATACTAGCGACCCGCCCCGGCTTCGCACGGCTATTTTATGCATGTATTATACATTTAAACCTTCCTCTTGAATCACTCTAAACCGCATCAAAATCCGTTGCGTAGTTTTAAAGATTTAAGCACACATAGGGATATAGGGACAGTGAAAGCGACTTTGTTTTATACTATGTAGTGATAGTGATTTACAAAAGAAAAGTATATCACTTGTCTAGCACCCATAACACAAGTCTAGTTACTTAGCTTGGGGCAAGATGGCGATGTGAGGAACGTCCTGCAATATTTATTTATTGACATATTTACGTCTAATAAATTGATGGAACACCTGCATTCACAAAAAAGATGACGTCATCGCGTTCCATAGCAACTTCATGTTATTGACAAAGTTACCATAGCAAGTTATGAAGTATACAAAATGGTAAAGACAAACAAAAGAGTTCTTATTGACGTTATCACGTAAAATTATCGTCCGACTTCCCAGGTACCCATTTTTTTATTACCTCGCAATTGTATAGTTTGTTGATCAGTCGTCTTGTTCAGTGAACTGCGAGAGCATGTGTTTGATGATCTGGTCGATGGTGTGTGTGTCAAGCATCCGCGCCACGTTCTTATCGTCTACCACATACAGGAACAGTTGCTTGGCGTTCTCACGCAGGCACTGCACGCGCGACCACTTGTCGCGAGCCGCCGCACGCGCGCCGCACTGCTCTATCACTTTCTCTAGAACCTACAAGAGTAACATTATAAGCTTTTATTATTTACTAGCTGTCTCAGCAAACGTAAAAATTCATACAAATCGGTTCAGCCGTTTAGGTGGAGTTTGGCAACTAATAACACCGCGACACGATTTACATCAATATATAGAGGATACCAACGTCTTCGTCACTCAATTATTTTGCCTTCCCGGAACCTCTCCATTAAAACTTGAACTTTATGATAAGGTATTAAAGTTCAAATTGACTTTTAAGTATAACAAATTGTATGGGTATGGGAATTGGAAGTGTAGTTTTTAGACATTTTCAGGTTTTTTAAATTGTCTCTCCGTAAACTTCCACAAAAATAACTGCCTAGCAAATTAGAAATGCTTACCACATCTATTGTTTCGTTTGGCCAACCGAAGCACTCAAGACTTTCACTGTCTACCAGTTGTTCCAGTAACTGTGAAAGGTGATCTGCTAAGTTTTCCTCACTCATTAACGGGTTATCTTCCTCCTGAAAAGATAATATTGTATTAATAGCTGGGTCCCGCAGTTTCAGCCTCGTAGGTCCCGATCCCGTTGGAATATCGAGGTAAAGCCTAGGTATATGTACACAATGTGTCCTACTCAGACTCCAACTAGTCAACTAGGTGTCTCCAAACCAAGTTTTATGGCAATTGATTCAGTAGTTTTTGTGTTAAGAGGCAACAAACATAGGCATTTTAGGCAAATTATAATTGTTTTTTTTTTTAAATTAAAATTGATTTATAACTGCACTAGCTGCGCACGCGGTCCCGATTCCGTGGGAATATTGGGATAAAAAGTAGCCTATATGTTAATCCAGGTCTCTAGCTCAGTTTAGTATTTTTTGCGGGAAGGAGTAACAATCCTATTCAAGTTTGATTTTGTCCAATACAACCTGATTTATAAATAAATCATTGTACACTGTTATTTTACACATTATCGGGTAATTTAGATCAGTATTTTAATAAATCATGTGTAAAACTTGTCCAAGGTTTTTATCCCATTTGTGAAGGCAAAATATGTTCACCTTATCTTGTGGTGTGTTGTCACTATCCCGTGAGTTGTCCGGGTCTTGCATACCGCCGTAGAGTACGCCGGCGCCGCTGTATCCATCAAGGATGCGCTCCGCCTCGGCGTCCAATACGTTGAGGATACATTCCATCTCGGACTTGGTTACACGTTCACTCTCTACTGACACATCCTGTGGGGGAAGAAAAGAAAGATATAAATGACATTGAGGAGGAAGAGGAGGAGGATTGAGGAGTGTAGAGGGATTGAAGTGGGGGGATGATACATATATGTATTTGGGTTATATCTGGGTGTATTTGTATGAACCCATGGACGTGACATTAATTGCTCCTTTTCTAATAATACCTTTAAATATTGGTAAAAACCTTTGTGAGCATCTACACAAAAAAAATCCTGAGTTTCTTGTCCCTTCTTCTCTTTTATGGGCGCGTTCCGAAGGTTATTACACCTTATTTTTTTTTAGGTTTTGAAGATGTCTCAATGTGATTTCATGCCAATTGTATGATTTGGCAGTCCTTAAGAAATCAAGTTTCTATGTATTATAATATTAGTTATAATACATAGAATATAGAAATTAAGTTTCTATGTATTATAATAAGTATATATTGACAAAACAAAAGTATAAATATCCGTTGTCTAGTACCCATAACACAAAGTCTAGTTACTTAGCTTGGGGCTAGATGGCGATCTGTGGAATGTCCTGAAATATTAATTCATTTTATTTATAAAGTATGTAGGTATACTTACTAGCACGGAGCGTACGTGGCGTAGATGCGACCGGAAGACGTGCTGGTGGTAGCGACGCACGTGTCGCACGAGTTGCTGGCCGCGAACGTAGGCGCGTGCCGAGACGCAGTACATGCAGCGCCGCGGCTTGTCGAGCGTGTGCGTGCTCAGGTGACGGCGCATGTTCATCTCGCTCTGGAAAGTCTTCTTGCACACCTCACACGGGTACTCTACCGCATACACAAAAACAACAATTATTTACAATTATCAAACAACAAACTACAATAGTCGCTGTTTTCGTTTATGTTTTCGATTGTCTTTTCGATCGTCTTTTCAATCGTCTTTTCGATCGTCTTTTGTTTTCGTTTCGATTGTCTTTTGTTTTCATTTCGATAATCATTTCAACCGACTGAACTTTGCTAATTTGTAATACTCTTGGTCCGATTAATCGATCCAACAGTTATAAAAAGTTCACGTCACGCGTCGTACGATCGATTGGACTATGCGAATTTGTGTCTACTTTTTGTCTAGCTTAGAGTTCTACACAAAGAAGACCAACCATAGAGGCTAAGCGAGGACACAAGGGGTGCACTAACCTATTAGTAGCCTAGTTCTCAATCATTGCAGTGAGAGATCACTGTCACATGCAAGATAAACCTAGGGATGACTTATGTTTAAAAAGTAACTTACTCTTTGGATCCAAATGTGAATTCATATGGTTTTCAAATTTCTTAGGTGTCGAAAATTTTGTTTTGGTGCAGTCTGGGAACGGACAGTGATTGATAACGCTGTGCTTTTTTAGATGTTGAAGTAATCTGAAACAATAGTTTTTTATATAAGTTTAATATTTGTAATGAAAACAGAACCCGCAACATTCTGTGCCGTTTATTATTTAACTAGCTGTTGCCCGCGACTTCGTATAGTTTTGTTTAATATACTAAAACCTTCCTCTTGAATGACTCTTAAAAAAACCGCATCAAAATCCGTTGCGTAGTTTTAAAGATCTAATCATACATAGGGAATCGAATTTGTATTATACTATGTAGTGATTCGTTTTCTGGTTGGTGGAACAAGCATAGTGTTAGGCGCGATTCCATTAGGCAAGTCGTGCATACAAGTATGACGTCACATTTGCGTACAAGTTGCTTACATTGGAAACATGTGGGTGCGCAAATTGCATGGAGGTTTTTCTTGCATACAAGTGGAGATGATGCATTCAAAAATTGAGTAGGACATCATGGGTGGAATAAAAAAATGTACAAGATCAAACTACCTCATAGGTACCAATTGTAGCTTGTATACTAGTATTTGGCCTAATCCAATCGCGTTTCTTAGTCTTGGTATAGTGCACAGTATTAGGACTACTCCCCCGCTTTTTCCACCTCTAATCTACCACCGTAGAAAACTTATTACCTATTATGTAGTTGCGTGTAGTGATTTTGTACTGCAGTGATTTCGATTATATACGTGACGTGACGCCTGTCTGTCCTTATGGTACTTACTCAGCCTTGGTGGACAACATGTCATTGCAGAGTGGGCAAGCGATGTCCAAGTGCTTGGCGGCGGCGTGTCGTTGCAGCTGAGAGCGTTGGATGAAAGAGGCGGGGCAGCTACTACATTTGTAAGGCTTGTGTTCCACGTGGGTCAACACGTGTCGCCGCATCACTTCTACAGTGTGTGTCGTGTACTTGCACTGCAACATTAACATTATGTAGGATATTCTTGGAACTAAGGGCAGGAACTTAAGTTCTTAGGAGTAAACAACAATTACTTCCAGAGAAAAGTACACAGAAAACCAAAATCACAACTAATCTATACTAATATTATAAAGCTGAAGAGTATGTTGAACACGCTAATCAACTACTTACTGGTTCAAATTGAAAAATTCTTATTGTGTTAGATAGTCAGTCCATTTATCGAGAAAGGCTATAGGCTACTTTTTATTTTGATATTCCCACGGGATCGAGATTTACGCGGGTGACACCGCAAGGCGCAGCTTAGGAAATACTATAATTGCAAAATAATGAATTTATTTGGAAATCCACATGAAAAACAATAAGAAATTACTTTCTTCTTTCTGTCTGCTGAACCAAATTATGATGAATTTTGATATAGATGGGACCTTGGAAAAGCATATATGTACTTTTAAGCCCGATCCCGGTACGCAGCTGAAACTGCGAGGTGAAGCTATTTTTAGCTTAAATTGATTCGATTTGAACGACTCTCAAACATAGGTTAGACACAATTCTAGAAACTTTAAAAGTCACGAAAATGCCCCTTGTATTTTAAGCTTAGCTTTTTTTAGCATGTAATGTAGTGTAAGATAGATTATTACTTTCTCAATATTTTACTTACCTCTTTTATTCCAATGACTGCATAAAAATATAAGGAGTATCTTAAGCATCTTAATTAGTAAATAAATCACACAAAACAAGTAGGCATACCTACTTTAAAAGGGAGTTGTCCTTGGCAGTATTTTATAGCGCAGAAAGGACCTAGATTCTAGACCTTTTGCACCCCTTCCAAAGTAATACAGACCAAGATTCCGCCTACCGCTGAACTTTCGTAATATTATAAAAGATGAGGATTTGCAACGCATGCCTCCAACACATAAACAATGTGCAATTATGAATTTCAGACCATAGTGGCTTGGAGACTTATCAGGAAGCAAAGCCAAGAAGCGAACCTGGTAATTAACATACCTCAATTGAGGTTAAATAGCCATGTACTTTATTATAATTTTGACATCTTATTACTCTATTTAATGTGAATAAATGATTGATTTGATTTGTTAATATTGCAAAAAAAGAAATCGCCTATATTTTTGTTACATAATTGCACATATCGTTCATAACTGTGTTGGGGGCATGCACTGAGTTCAGCTTTTATTAAATCATGGAAGTCCGGTGGTAGGCGGGATCTTACTCAAATTATAATATAGTTGATTATCAGTTTTAGTGATACAAAAAAACTTTTTCAATAGTTTACCAGTGTCAATGAGTAGCTTATTTTACTCTGCAATGTTAACTTTGGAATAGAGAGAAGTTTTAAAACATTACTGGTACTTACAAGCTTAATGGAATTACAAGCATTAGTCAAACGATATGGAAATTTTCTTTAATCAATGGTATAAAACTTACCACATCACATTCATATTTTTTCTCTCCGTGTATCTCGAAATGTTTAGCCATGGCAGCACGGGATGTTGTTGATTTACCACACAGATCACAGATATAGGTGTGCGGTGTCCCTAAAATAAAAAAGGTATAAAATAAAAAAAATATTATTGACTAATTAGGGGTCCTATATAAGGAATTATAAGATGAATCTCTTGTCCATCTGTCTGTCTGTGTCACCATCAATTTTCTCAAGAATGAGTGGACTTAGCAAGTTGATTTTTTAAATATAATATTAAATAGTAATAAAATATGTCATAAATAACAAACACAGAAAATGTATTCTATGGATTTAATTTTAACCATCTTTTATCCACATAGGGTTTGAATTTCTCAAGAATCCTTTCTTAGCAGATGCCTGTGTTTTATTAACAGCTATTTGTATGCTAAATTTTAGACCCATTCATATATATATTTTTATTAATATTATTTTATATTTGACTTATTATTAGGACTTTGAATTATATATTTTAGCTATGCAAAATGCCAACAACATACTGAATTGAGATAGCTGGAGTCAAAATATCATAGAATAGGCCAAAACCCACGCCCGAGTTACGATTGTAGCATTATATGTAAGACTAGCGACCCGCCCCGGCTTCGCACGGCTATATTATGTATGTATTATACATATAAACCTTCCTCTTGAATCACTCTATCTATTAAAAAAAACCACATCAAAATCTGTTGCATAGTTTTAAAGATTTAAGCATACATAGGGATATAGGGACATAGGGACAGAGAAAGTGACTTTGTTATATACTATGTAGTGAAGTGACAGTTAATATTTACCTGAATGTTTAGAATGCCAATGCCGTATGAGTTTGGTAAAGTTTTTGGAGTTAAAATTGCAATATTTGCATCTATATTGTTTGGCCTTTATATGCATCATTCTAAGATGAACAAGCAAGTTGTCTTTTCTAGAAAAACTTGATTTGCATATCTGAAAATAAAATCCATTTAGTTCAACATTCATTTATCCATAGGTTTATAACAATAATAATTTAGGACTGTATTTAGGGTTGCCAACTTTTTTTTTTACAAGAATTAAAGATTCATGATGTCTGTGAAGGAGAATAAACAGTACTTTAGAAAAAGACAAAGTATCTTAATTGTTGAGTTTTAAAATATATATTTTTTGTGCTTCTCGCACAACTTATTATTATTCTTTCAATGTTTCAAATGCCTCTCCACAGTTATAATTTACTGCTACACTTAGCATTCTAAGCAGAACTGCTACACTTTGCATTCGTAACAGAAATAGCCCTTTCTGTAAATGCAGAGGTGGAGGGCAACAGAAAATAGATAAGATACAATATTTTATTGTTGGCAACCCTATCTGTATTGTTTGTTAGTTAGACAATACCTAGAGATAAATAAATTAATAGATAATGTTCATTCATATAAGTAACTCACCTCACATGGATAGTTAGCAATACTTTTACCACAGCCTTTTTGAGCCATATGCCGTAGGACGTGTGAGTGCCGAGCAAACTCTTTCCCACAGTGTTCGCATGTAAACTCCTTTACATGAGACTTCTTGATGTGTAGCTCTAGAATCTCTTCATTAAGACAGACAACGTTGCATTCTTTGCACGGGATACTGTCAGGTAATGTTGAATGTTCCAGCAGCAAATGAGCCTCATAATTTTCTTTAAGCTTGAATATTTTGTTCTGACATACCTTGCAATGGAATTGCTGAAAAGTATTAATCAAACATTAGTTAAAACACTGGCCAAGTGACTAGACTCCATTCGGTTTCGTACCATTATATTGTTTTTAGTATTTGTTGTTATAGGGGTAACAGAAAAACATCTGTGAAAATGTCAACTGTCTACCTATCACGGTTCATGAGATACAGCCTGGTGACAGACAGACAGACAGTAGAGTCTTAGTAAAAGGGTCCCGTTTTTACCTTTTGGGTACGGAACCCTCCAAAAATTTGGTGATCAAGATTTACATTTATGGAGTAAGTACATAAAAAATAAATATATACCTTGTTATTTGATTCGGTAGGACTGTTATGATATTTGATACCATTCTTGGATTCTTCATTTTTAATTAGAATTTCCACGTATTTGGGTGTCATTTTTTGTGTTTTATTCTTCGACCCTGGAGGTCGGCCCCTTTTTGGTTTCGGAGACATTCTGGAAATCTAGAATTGTTTACATTTCACATCTGACTTTTGCCATCATCTGGAACAAGGATAATAATCTTTTTCATGATGTTTTTGATATCACTTTCACCCAAGGCGCTGTTGTGTTGCATGGCGATGGATGCAAGTTGACCAATATTCCTCAAGAGTTACCTTGCTTTGCCATTTTACCAGGCGCAATACACACCATAAAAATATTTTTTGTTCATCAGTCACTCACGAAGCCAACAAGCCACGTCACCTAAATGTGTTGCCAGATTGACGTCTCGTATTCCGCCAAAATAATAACTATTTTTATGGCGCTTTATTTTAGCTGCCATCCAGCGATCATTTAACCGAGTCATTTTTTTTTTTTTTTTCTCTCTTGTTTGGCCCCACGAACGTTATGCCATTTTCATCTTGATCTTCATTCTTAGCGGGATTTAGGAAGGACTTGGGGAATGTTTTTTTTTTTTTTTTTTTTTTTTTTTTTTTTTTTTTTTTTTTTTTTTTTTTTTAATCAAAAAATTTGGGAAACATTTAAAACAAAAAAAAAACGCGGACTCATCGAGGACAAAATAGGATCAGGGAAGTTGAGGAAGTTGGAAAAAGTAGCTTGAAAATAAAATATACAAAAGGAAAAGGATAAGGATAGTAAAGGAAACCTAAAAAATACAAAAATATTCAGTAAAAATAAGTTAATGTCAAATTTTGATATCATTTTCACATATAAATATTGATAAAGTTTTATAAATATCAGGATCTAACGATGAAAGTAGGCAAGGGATTGATGTTGGAAGAGGTACATTCAAGGACACCAGTGACTCCAAAAGAATTCTATTGTCAATTAAAGGACAACCAAAAAATAGATGGTTTACATCACCATTATCATTACCGCATTCACAAGTCGCATCTTCAGCGATACCAATCCTGCTGAGGTGAGCTGGAGTACAAACATGTCCAATTCTCATCCGTATCAGAATTGACGTCGCTCTCTTATTAAGTCTAATCTTACGAAACCAGGGTTTTTTAGTAGTTTGTGGCTGGATATTATAAAGGTATTTACCCTTAGTCTGTGCACTCTCCGTCCACAACTCATCCCAAGTGTTCTTGAGATAAACTGCAGGCAAAGAAGCCAGATCATGAGAATAATTAACATATGGTACAAGATCACCACAGTCCACTGCAGCCTTAGCCAACTCATCAGCTTTAACATTTCCCTTAATACCAGTATGGCCAGGTATCCATGCAAGAGCAACGGACAGACCTTTTTCCGCGCACTCCAGGAGTTTATTCTTAATTTCATAAATTAATGGGAAGTGAACCCGAGACTTAAAAGGATATCTTTTCAATGCAAACAAAGAACTTTTAGAATCAGTGAAAATGACTGAACACGATAATTTCATCAAAATTACCAATTCCAAAGATTTTAGTATTCCGAGACATTCACCGGTAAAAACAGATGACTCAGGTGGAAGTTTGATTTGTTGGATTATTTTATGCTGTTCATACTTAAGGTATACTCCTATACCTACACAACCATCAGGCGATAGCTTGGAAGCATCACAAAAAATGTGATGTGAGGATGCCCATTTATCACCAACAGTACAGATAAACTCTTCATTGGCAGTTACGCTATCTTTTACTATTCCTATGTCTTCGTGTATTTCTGTGGGTGTTATTAATGACTTGAAATCTGAACCATGGAGTGGCAACTGTGTAGAGGAAAAAGTTGGAGATTGGATGCTTAAATAACGCTTTAAGCTTACAACTAAACAAGGAATGGCCTTAGAGTTATTCGGAGAAATTAAATTGTTCAAATTATAAAGTTTAGGTAACAATGGATGGTTGGAAAATTGCAAGATCCTATAGAAAAATCTATCTGATAAATATTGGCGTCTTAAATTTAAAGGGGGATCACTGCATTCAACTTTAAGTGCATTTAAAGGGCTAGATTTCATAGTGCCTGATACGACCCTCAGGGCTTTCGATTGAATACAATCAAGTTTTCTAAGAGCTGTAACGTTACAAGGAACTAATAAAAAACTGCCGTAGTCTAATATGCTCCTAATCATAGCATTATAAACTAATTTTAAAGAGTACGGGTGGGCACCCCACCATACTCCCGCCAGACAGCGAATCAAGTTCAAATTACGTTCGCATTTACTGGTTACATAATCTGCATGTGGCGTACCTGTTAATTTACTATCTAATACAACACCTAAAAATTTAACATGGTTCTGAACTGGTAATAACGCTCCGTCATATTTTACATCTATAAGGGGTGGAGATGACTGCTTAGAAAATAATACTACACAACTTTTTGATACTGATAAATCCAACCCGTTCCTGTCCATCCAGTTTTTAAGGTCATCCAAAGCTCTCGTCAGTGTGTCACAAGCCCTACCAGTTGCCTTGTCGCAAGTGTATATTAATAGATCGTCAGCATATTGTAAAACTTTCGCTGTGTTATTAATAGAGTTTTCAAGATCAAATGTATATAAATTATATAATATAGGACTTAGTACAGATCCTTGTGGGATGCCTTTCCAGGCCATATGGTAAGATGGTGAGGAATTCAGTTTAATTAATCTACCTGACATAATATTTATAATAAAATTAACAAGTATAATTGGAATACCTAAGCTTATTAGTTTAGTTTTTAGGATAGGTAGAACAACATTGTCATAAGCCGCTCTGATGTCTAAAAACGAGGCAACTATGGATTCTTTATTTAAAAACGCTAAACGGATGTCTGAGATGAAAATGCTGAGGCTGTCTATCGTGCTTTTCCCCTTTCTAAACCCGAACTGCGATTGTGATAATAAATTATTATGTTCAGCAAACCATTCCAATCTGTTTTTGACTAAATGTTCTGCAATTTTTGCTATTACAGGCGATAATGCAATAGGGCGATATGAATTTACGTCTGTTGGATCTTTATTTGGTTTAAGGATTGGCAACACTGTTTGTGTTTTCCATGACAGGGGAACATTGCCTGTCAACATGACAGAATTAATAACCTCCAAGAAATAAAGTACACTTTTTTCACCCAGATGAGAAATAAAGCTGTAAGGTATTCCGTCTTCACCAGGAGCAGAATCTTTAAGGTCTGATAAAACACCTTGAAGCTCGACCAGTGAAAAAGGCGAATTCAGGTCATAATTACTACCATTGGAATTGGAATTGCTGCAAGCACTATTAGAAAAAGATTGTGGTGTAACTAACATCTCTTCAGGAACATAAGGTGGGGCTATTTTATCGAGGAACAGTGAAGACAGTGATGCTGGAATTGTGGTGGTATTCGACTCAGACCTAGCACATTTGAACTTTCTTATATTTGTCCAAACTGTTGACGATGGAGTAGTCGGATTGATGGATGAACAGTAACTTCTCCATCCAGCAAACCGTTTCTCTCTGTATAATGTTTTATTATTTTTAATGATTTCCAATAAAATGTCCAAATTTTCATTAGTCATATTTTTATTATACCTAATTTCTGCCTCTTTTCTTAACTTGACTGCCTCAGTGCATTCACTGTCCCACCAAGGAGGAGATGGAATATTCTTAGGGGAATGCTTTAGAGAGAAAACTGAATTAGCAGATTCTATTATCAATTCCGTAAAAGCATTAGAACAATCATGTTCATTACAGTTTTGTAAAGTTGGAAGTTTATCTATATTATTTTCAATATGTTCTGTAAATGCAGGCCAATTACTCTTATCTGATACCTGATATTTTCTAGTGGATTTAGTGTAATTAGTACTAGTATTGGTTACAGGCTTAGGGAATGTGATAAGAAGTGGAAAATGATCACTTCCATGAGTTGAGGGGAGTACTTGCCAAGTTAGAGAAGATGCCATTTGTGGCGATGAAATGGATAAATCCGGTGCACTCTTACCTTCACTGGGTTTAGTTCGCCGAGTTGGTTCGCCTGTGTTAAGTAAGCAAAGGTTATTTTCTTCTAAAATATCTAATAATTGAGTTCCATAACAAGTAGTTCTAGAACTACCCCATGATGTATGTTGTGCATTAAAATCTCCCAGAACTAGGAGAGGTCTTGTAAGATTTAACAAAATATTACTGACTTCTTTAGAGATAGCAGAAGAAGGGTGAGGAATATAGATAGATACAATACATAAATTATTATTAATTAAGATAGCTACAATAGAGAGAGAATCACTAAAGGGTGGAAGAGTAAGAGTAGTATAAGGAATAGAATTATGTACAAGAAGTGCGACACCACCATGTCTGTCTGGCCGGTCGCATCGTAGACAAGAATATCCACGTACTTTGTAGGGATAGCCTGGCTTAAACCAGGTTTCCCCCAAAGCTACAATTGAAGGTTTATATTTATTCATCAAGAAAATAAGGTCACTGTCTTTAAGTGTTAGACTTCTACAGTTCCATTGTATTATTTGATGAACTTGGTCCATGGTTAACAATAGGAGTTTGTGAAATAGCATTAAGTATCAGAGCTGCGTGGTCAGGTTTAATAAGATTGGATTTCGAATAGGTGATTATAAGAGTAGAAATTAAATCAAATATATTAGGTACTTCAGTGGTTTGACTGCTAGATTTTAATGCACACCCATTTGTTGGGGAAGGCATATTATAGTCTTTTACAAGCTCATTGTGAGCTTGGCGATCATACCCAGAAGTAGAGGCTCTGGGCGGGCTGCGTGGTTTTAAGAAAACCGTTTTTTTGTATGAAGTATTTGGGGTTGTGTTTGTAATAGTTTTATTAGTCATTGAATCTTTAATTATTGTTTTACCGTTCAGCACATCAACATATGACTTATTTACTGGTGGGTGTAATTTGCAGGCTTCAAAATAAGATATACAGCTATCTGCCATAGATTGTTTAATTGCCTTTTGTCTTATAAATTCTGGACAACACCTACTGTTTGCAAAATGCATGCCCGAGCACAGGCAGCAGGTTGCAGTATCTTCTTCTACATTACAGGAAGGCCCTTCATGCTCTTGTCCACATTTATAACAACGTGGATTTGATCTACACTGCATTTTAGTATGCCCAAAGCGGCAGCATCGGAAGCACTGTACTGTTGGAAAAGTGTACAATTCAACTGGCAAGGAATTATAACACATAAACACACGCTTTGGAAGAACTTGGCCATCAAATGTAAAAACTACAGTCTGTGATGGTTTCCAAATTGGTTTTCCATCAACCATAACCTTATAATTTAGTCGACGGAGTTTTAATACTTTACCACATCCTATAGGTAGGTTTACATTTTCTAATATTTCTTCTTCTGTCCATTCTGAAGGAATGCCACGCACAATACCTAAGCGGGTTACACTATATGAAGGGATGAATGCCTTAAATTTGTTTTCAGGTAAACTATTATGAATTATAAAACTGTTGGCATCTAAATGGTTTGAAAAAGACAAGGTCATTCTGTTTCTACCGACTTTTTTAACACTTCCATTAATAATGTTATTGAAGTTATTCTTTTTTAGGAACCGTCCAAAAGTAATAGGATGAAGAGTATAACCATCGCTAGAGTTCACTTCTTTGACAACATGTACTATATAAGGAAGGCTGTCCGATGCCTGGTACTCGGTGCGACCAACAGGCACGGGCCTCGTAGGAGGATTTACTGTATTTGTCGAGCTAAAATTGTTTGAATTGCCTGAGCCTACGACCATAGTTGCGGAGTGTGATGAACCTAAAGAGACCGAAATATTTTTTGGTTGGGAAGTTTCTTTACATGTTTTTTCGTCAATAGTATCGCTATCCGCACATGTACAGCAAACGATGTTAGCATCACTGGTGTCCCTGCAATACTTCTTTTTGCGCTTGTTACAATGTTTGCAATGTTTTCTTTGTAACCTAGAGCGTTTACGAGACGAAGTATGATCTGCTTTATCTGTCTCCATTTCTGACTCATTAGTACTAGAGACCGTAACATAGGCTCCCACACGAGGCGGACCCAGGTCCCGCTCTCCAGGGTCGGGAGGATCTTTCATCTTAGCTCCTACTACTCACCTACTCGAAGACTGAAGTTCTATATACAGAAATATATATACAGAATAAATAAAATATTGAAAATATATACAAAAACACCAACACTGATCACTATTTACCAGAGAAAAATAATTTTTAAAATTTTGCAAGAAAATTCGCGCCTATCACCAACGAATGCTTCCCGCCTTTTTTTAACCGAGTCATTGATCATTTTGGTAGTGGTCGATGCTGCCATCGAAGGCAATCGACTTTTAAGCAAAACTATTTAATGTTTTGTCATATAATAAAACAGTACCTACACTAGTTCCTACTCATAACTCGGTTACTTTATTACTAACAGTAGTTTTGGCCCATCCAATTCATATTGGTAAAAGCCGATGCGATGTGCTCACAGGCCTACATAGAAAAAAACAATATTGCATAGTAGTAGAAGCACAATAACTGTTAAAATCTCATCTGTCAAAATCTCATCTGTCGCGAGAACGGCTGAAAATGCTCACCCACAAAAGTGCCCAACGCGCCATAAGAAGTTTTCACTTCAAAAACGTGTGGCACTCGAGGACTGCCGCGGTAAAGCTATTGCATAAAAAGGTTTCTTGAAGCAAGAAGTAATCCCTCTTCCTATAGTTCCTTTAAACTTGAATTATTTCTTGGCTTAGTAAATGTTCTTAATAAATAAAAAAAATATTCGTCCGACATTTGTCGTCCGCCATTTGTCGTAAATAAAAAAAACACAAATAAAATCTCATCTGTCGCGTCAAAATCTGTCGCGTCAAAATCTGTCGCGTCAAAATCTGTCACGAGAACGGCTGAAAATGCTCACCCACAAAAGTGCCCAATGCGCCATAAGAAGTTTTCACTTCAAAAAAACACCATCCACCGAGAGATGTCGCTGTTAACACTGTTGTACAGAAGTGAGTATCGTAGTTCGGCCGTTTGCACAGAGATGGCGCTGTTTTCAATATTGCATAGTAGTAGAAGCACAATAACTGTTAAAATCTCATCTGTCAAAATCTCATCTGTCGCGAGAACGGCTGAAAATGCTCACCCACAAAAGTGCCCAACGCGCCATAAGAAGTTTTCACTTCAAAAAAAAAATTTTCGTCCGACATTTGTTCAATAGTCCTCCATTAATAATCGTCCGTCATTTGTCGGGGGTGTTAGGTTATTTTTGTTACGGAATTTCTTGATTCGGTCGCCGCGCCCAAGGCCCGCGATAAAATCTATGCAATAGCTTAATAAAGATACACCTCTATTCATTCGTGATCTCAAGAAAACACCCTTGCTTTTGATTAGCTAGTATGCTACTTACCACGTCCGTTTATTGTTGAGCATTTGGATATTTGTTAAAACCCTACATCTGGGGACATTTTACCTCACCTGGCAATACTGTCATGTCAATGTACTGTTAATTTACCGTCACTGTCATTAATTGGCCATAGACTACGGTTCACTTCCGGTTTATTAACTCAGTGGTTTCACATCCGCCATCAGTTCATTGCTTACCTTTTTTATAATTTTCAGCGGGAATATTTGAAACTGGTGCCATCAAAAATCCAGTTACAATACAATATTCATAATACGAACATGGAGCAATAAAATAAAATAACCACTATATACAGGAACACCTCTTACTTATTTGGTGTATGCTATGGAGGTCAGTGATAGAGATGGATTATTTATTTCTATATACCTATCTATGGGATGCAAATATAACTTCCTTGAATAGATGAGATGACGTTGCTTGGTTGCCAAGGTTGTCATGGAAATGCTGAACCTAAACAAATATTGTTTGAATGTTTTGTGTGCCTCGAAATTAAAATCCTATCTACACCCAGACACTAACTAGACGTACCTAGTGGAAGTATAGTTTATTAGTTATATAAAACAATGCATTATGGAAAAAGAGTTGGGGTCAGATGTTATAAAAAGTACCCAATCGGCCCTCGGAAAATACGTGAAGCGACCACCACTGAGTGAAAAGTTACTAAGGAAACCACCCTTTAGATTCTTACATGATATTGTTACAGCTGTAAGTATTGATTATTCAAACCGAGTGGACTGAAAGTAGGTACCTACCTACCGCCTACCTACTCTATGTAGGTAAAGTACCTACTTAACATAGGTACCTACTTAACATAGGTACCTACTTGTTAATTGTATACATTAACTAATCAATGGTATTAGATTACTACTAGAATACACTTTATTAAAAGAACTTATGAAGGTACTTGCCTACTTATCTCTCCTGTAGTTTCTTAATGGATGAAGCTTTTTGATAGCATTTTGATAGTAATTTAATTGATATTTGATACATAAGGAAATAGTAGGTACTATATATACATACTGTCCTGCTTACTTATTTGTTAACCTCACCCACATTGCTTTAACTTTATAGGTATTAAAGACAACAGGATTCTTCAATGGATTATTCGAAGACAATGAATTAATTTCTGAAAATGTCAAAGACAGAGAGACCAAGATTATTTTTCTTAGTAAAGTTATATCAGTAATAAGTAAGTAGAAGCAAGGTACTTTTTAAGTATACCCAGAATTTTATATGTACCTACCTACCTGTATAATTATTAAATTTATATCAGAGTTAATACCTTTTTTATATTTAGGTGCAACGACAGGCAAGTCGATATCAGCGAAACCTTCTAAAATAGTAGCAGGTCAGGAGCCTGAGAAAACCAACGAACTCTTACTTTGTCTGGCTTATGCTTTAGACAACAATTTGTCATCCGATGAAGCAGTACAAAACTATAAAGAGAAAAACCAACCATCTCCGCCTAAGGAAGTAAAATCAAAAGATAACACAGATAAAAAGAAAAATGATACTACAAAACTAACGTCAAAAAGTACAGAAAAATTAACATCAAACAAGAAGGAATCTGTAAATAAAATTGAAAAGAACAAATCGATTGATCCTAAACCTAAAAGAAGAGACTCTGATGTTGCTAAAAATGAATCTCAGTCTAAAAAAGTACCAAATACGAAAACAGTTAGTAAGCAATCTTCAATAGAAAGTAAAGTTTCACAGCCTGCAAAGACAAATTCACAAAGAGAAAAAACTGTAACTGAATCGAATTCAGATACAGATAGGACAAAATCAAAGACGACAGAATCATTAAATCTCAATGCCACTGCACAAGCTTTGCAGAAACCAAACTATAAAGCTGAAGTTCTTGAAAATGAGTTAGTTAACACATCAAAAAACACTTATGATGAAATTATTCCTCCTGCACCGTCACAAGATTTATATTATACGGAACATGAAGAAGAAATAAAAAGTAATGAAAACAAAACCAGTGTCATAGATGTTAAACAAACTGCTGAACTAGATCGAAAAGATTCTCAGGAGAGTGAAAAAGAAATTCATATTAAAGAAACCGATAATTCAAATGATGATCAAATAGATGAGAGCTTACATGTTACTAACAATTCTGCAAACGGTATACAAAAAGCCAGACATGAAAAGCCCGTATTGTTTAAATCTGACTCTAATGAAAGTGAACATTCAATGACAAATAATAAGATTGTATCTACTGCTTATAGTAAGCCAAATCCTGAAATCATCAGACCACCAAGTGTAAGGCCATCATCATCTAGGCCAGGCGCTCCAAGGCTCAGAGAAAAAATTGAAAATATTGTAAATGAAACTGAGAATCTTCTGCTTGCTAAAATTAATATTATTGCAGAAAACACGCAAAATGAAGAAGTAAGTAAATAATAAGGACAGAATGAGTCCATTTAGTCAATTCTTCAGAATTATGACCTAAATATTATTGTTATAATTGTTTCAGGAAGAGGACTCCAGTGTGGTTATAGTTGATCAAATTGAGTTAGGATCAAATGCTAATGATCAACCTAAACAATTTAAATCTTCTAATGAACATGGTCATCTTGTACAACAAATTTTAGATTCACAAAAAGAACTGAATATTGCCGGTAAAACTGAAATTGTGAGTATTTTTCTTTTATATTATATTTGCTTAACAATAGCGTTTCCTCATTAGGAATTATTTTATAGGAATGGCAATTTGGTGCCCAAAAAGCGATGGAAACAATCAACCAAGAAATTGAACAGTTACGTTACAATATTCAAGCACTATCGCGAGTCGCAAACCCTTTGGGAAAATTACTTGATCATGTGCAAGAAGACGTCGAGATAATGAGGCAAGAACTTCAACAGTGGACTAATGTATATGAAGAAGTCTCTAAGGATATAATCAAACAAAAATCGTTAGTGGCTTTTTTTAAATACATGATTAGGGATATTTCAATTGCATTTAAAATCATATAATTTCATATAGGGAGCGGTGTTACCAGAACGAATCCGTAAGCCCGTCCTAAGCTTGTGTTATCCGTTACCTCGAATTTCATTTTGAAGATCGTGGGTTCGAATCTCGGCCGGCAGTGCACCAATAGATTTTTCTTAAGAAAATGTATGTGCGCTAATTGACATTGCTTTTACGGTAAAGGAAAACATCGTTATGAACTCCAGACGTACTGACGAGTTCTTACTTCTGGACATGGTCGAGTAAGCTGAGAGGGTAGTATATGTACCTACATATACTACCCTCTCAGCTTAGTCGACCTGGTTGGGCAAGCCTACTCCAATCTTCACGCAAAAAGAACCCAACTAAAGAGTTCAATTTGTGTAAAAACAGCCTGTTTACAAATATTAATTCATATCCCTTCATTTTTTTGGGTTTCAGTGCCTCTGAAGAAACATTAGTACCACTACAGTCACGTATAAAGCAGCTCAATCTGGACATTGATGAAAAGCGTGACAAAATAAATGATCTCAAAATAATAATTCACAAAAACTCTACGAGAATTGGAGTGTTGTTATCTAATGGGAATGTGCAATAAAAAGTAGAAGATACATGTAGATTTTCTTTTCATTTCTGAAGTATTTTTTTGATAATTTCTAATTACAAAATCTACTCAGGTTAATTGCTCAGCAAGTTTTTAATTAAAAATATGATTATTTACTTAAATAATAATTATATTTTTACACCAAATTATAACATTACATAATAATTACTGTACTGATGCTTATTCCAATGGAACACCATATCCTGCTGGGTTCCTATTTTTCACTGCATAAATTAATGTCTTTATTCAAAATTTCATTGAATCAATAATAAAATTATGAAAACAAAAATAATGGCTGAACTGTACTTTACGTGACGTCGAGTTTGAGCTTCGATTTTTTTTTGGGGGGAAGATTAAGGCCTAGGTAGTCTAATTATAGGGCGCAAAAATTAGGACAATTGAAAAAGTCATCAAAAAGTACACAAATTAACCACAGATTGATACTTGGCTAACCAAAAACTTCATCATCTGTCCCTTGTGTTGTGTTACTCGCAGTTACTACCATCCCAAATGGCAGAGAAGCTTTACTATCAAAGAACATACACAAATAGATAAGGTTAGATATAGTGAACAAACATGTGCGAGCGAATCAAGCACTTAGGTTCCTAGGTATCAATATACACCCACCTGGAATGTTTTCTATTACAGAACCGATACTGATAGGTTAGGTTTCATAATAATATTAAATATGCATGAGCAAAGTGAGCGTTATGTTCCTAGTAGTTGACTAAAAATAACTAGGCCTCTCTGCGGGTTGGTGGTGGTACCGTTCGGTAGCCTCTTCCCCATCCTCCCCCCTCCGCGTCACATAAAGTACAGTCCTTACAAAATTATTAATCATTTTATTGATTAATTTAATACCGTCGAAAATAAAGATGGTATGTTTCACATTCAGCTTCAAACCTTGGCATTCAATGTAGATATTGTAGGTTAAAAAGGAATACCTCTGCCATCTCGTGTCTTCAAAAGCTCTGTTGCTCTTTCCATTACCATCATCAGTCTGTGTTGGTTTTCCAAGCGTTCTAAACAGTTTTTACAGATAGTTTTTGGTAGAGGATCTGATTGTGACACCTGTAATGCAAGATTATTGTTATAGCTCGCTTGAAGTTAAAACGACGCTTAGTTACAAGAAATCGTAGACCTTCAATACAAGGACTCTGTATTGAGATCAATAAATTATTTTTATTATGAAATTAAAACATTGGAAATGATCAAATAACATTAAGAATTTGAAGGCCCTTACATTTATAGAAAGATATCGACTTATTTTTTCAGATACACTAAGTCGTATGCCTTGTTCACCGTAAATATGCAGTACGACGCGATGCATTTCAGAACAAAGTCTGCATATAAATCCAGTTAACACTGCTTTATCCAAACTGCCCATCTCTTTATTTATTTATTTCAGCTTTAGATATTTGTCGTAATTGCTATCCAATTTAATTCAAAATTTATTTAATATCAAATGAGAATCTCATTCAAACACAAACAAAATAATTTGTGCGAATTTCGCATTTCGTGAAAAACTGACACATTTGACAACACATCGTTTTTTTTTTAAAGATACAATGGCTGTGGGCGATCGCACGCCAACGTCACGACAATCAAGTCATCTTATGAGCAGTTTTCAAAAAAATTCTGAATAATTTTTATTTCGTCTCTAAAAAAAAAGGTGACAATAATCTACATTTAACTGTTTCCGATTATAAAGGAATAATCATTTATTATTTTTTATAAAATTACAGTATTTGTTTAATATTATTTCTATAAAAAAAGTTAAATTTTTGGAAGCAATGGTCTAAAACCTCGGGACTGTAGTAGCTGAGCATGAAGTACGCGGGCGAATATCCGGCGCCCTAATAACCGGACTCACTGGCTAGGGGAAGACAACCCCGACAGAAAAAATAACACAAACCATGGAAGCACAACTAAACAGAGAATTACCCCAGGAGGGTACCGACGGCGTTGCTGTCGGAGAATCCCTCCCTGAGCACAGCTCGGGCTGCCCCACGTATTCTGGGGGGGGCGAAGTGGTGCCACCCAAGGATCAAACTAAAATAATAAAAAACCTCACTCAACAAGTTTTCCACAGGGGCTTGTTTGCCAGTCGGCCCCGAACAAACTCACACGGAGATATAAGCAATATTAAAGACGTCACAATTTCGGATTTCTTAAGTAAAAACAAAGAACTAACAACTAAAGATACAACTCAACACAAACAACCAGGACAAGCAAAAGAATGGCAAAAAGATGTCGTTCCCGAAGGAAGAAAACGGAAGCGAACTGAAATCAGCCCGGGTACAGCAAGGATAAAGCCTAGTAGCAATCGCGTCGCTTACTCAATCCCTACTCAAAATCAGTTTGAAATCCTCGACGACATTGAAAGCGCAGTTGAACAACCCAAGAAAGAATACATACCTAAACCGGAACCAATATTCGTAACTGGCGTGGTAGACATAGAACCTCTCAAGGAACTCTTGAACAAAGCCACCGAAATAAACAAATACACATTGACTGCCTTGAGATCGGGACACATTATTAAAATTATCCCAGCGGATATTGATACCTACAAATCTATTAGGGACAACCTAATTAAAAATAATGTTAGTCACTACACGTACAAACTTAAGAGCGAACGAGCATATAGAGTAGTAATTAGAGGACTACACTCTACTGAGGATACTTCTATGATCAAAGATCAACTAAGGGCAAACGGACATGAAGTTAGACAAATTGTTAATGTATTACATCGTGCAACAAAAGAAAAACTACCTCTGTTCTTTGTAGACCTAGAGCCGAATTCGAACAACAGAGACATCTTTAAACTCAAAAACATAGGTCATTTAAAAATCACAATAGAACCACCATACAAAAAAATTGAAGTTTTACAATGCAAAAGATGTCAAAGATTCGGTCACTCAAAAAATCAATGTTTTAGACCATTCAGATGTGTCAAATGCGGCGATGACCACCCCACAGCCTCATGCACAAAGACTCCTGAAACAGAAGCAACTTGCGTTAATTGCCAAGGGAACCACCCTGCAAGTTATAAGGGGTGCACGAAATTTCAACAGTATAAAGAAAAGATAATGAAAATCAAACCTAAACCAAATAACATACCATTGGATTTACCTATTGACGTAACGAAACAGACAACAACTACAA
Organism: Idaea aversata; assembly: GCA_907269075.1. Classification (NCBI taxonomy): domain Eukaryota; kingdom Metazoa; phylum Arthropoda; class Insecta; order Lepidoptera; family Geometridae; genus Idaea; species Idaea aversata. Next base: position 9,364,582 of record OU026100.1, read on the forward strand.
AACGAACACTATACAAAACTTATTCAGACACGTTAAAAACCAATAAAGAGCAAATACCAATGCACAACAAACAACACGATTCAGCGAACGAATCGGGACATATGGAAAAACTACTAGATAACATGTTTAATAGATTCCAAACAATCATGAAAAATATGATGGACAGCATGATGGATCGTATGATTCAACTAATTACACAGATTGTAAACCAAAAGGCCTCCTAAACATCAGGCTTATCACGTGGAACGCCAATGGACTAAATATAGGTAGACGGCAAGAGCTTGAATTATTTATGAATATGGAGAACATTGATGTTGCCCTCATATCAGAAACTAGATTCACACCTCAGACACATATAGAAATGTCAAACTACAAAATATATAGAACCGAACACCCATCCGGGAACACACACGGCGGAACGGCTATTATACTGAGAAGTAACATCAAACATTACGTTCTAGAAGAATACAAAACGAATAAAATTCAAGCTACATCAATCTGCATACAACATAAAGATTTTGACACGGTACTATCTGCGGTGTACTGTCCACCGAGCCCCAAGATAACTTCTGATGATTTTAAACTGTTCTTTGGTCTCCTAGGAACTAGATTCATCTGTGGAGGTGACTGGAATTCCAAACACACCCACTGGGGATCAAGAATAATCAGCTCTAGAGGTAGACAACTATTTAAGACAACAATAGACTTAAACCTGAAATGCTTGGCCCATGGACAACCTACACATTGGCCAACTGATCGAACTAAGATACCAGACCTACTTGATTTTTATATAACAAAAAATATTAACCATAATTATATGAATATTGAGGCTTGTGTTGATTTATCCTCAGATCATACACCAGTAGCATTAACTATGTACAAGTCAGTGGTCATGCAGGAGCCCCCTACAAAAATTTACAACAATAAGACAAACTGGGAACAGTACAAAGAGTACATCATAGATAATCTAAACCTAAACGTAAAACTTAAAGCGCCAGATGACATAGAAGTTTGTATAGAGGAATTCAACAAGATAATACACTCTGCTGCCTACTTGAGCACACCTAAACTAAAAAACGTTCACACAAAACTCAAGGAATACACTAAACTAATAAGAAACAAAGTTACCGAGCGACGTAAAGCGAGAAGGGATTGGCAGAAATCTAGATACCCAGATGATAAAAGAAAATTTAATAAAGCATCAGATGAGCTTAAGACAATGTTACGGGAATATGAAAATGAGTCCCTACAGAACACTTTGTCACACCTGACGGCACACAAAGATTCAAACTACTCTCTATGGCGTGCAACTAAGAAACTTAAGCGTCCACAACAACATATACCACCTTTGAGGAAGGAGAACCGAGACTGGGCTAGATCAGACAAAGAAAAGGCAACAATATTTGCAGAATACCTCCAGGGCGTATTTAAACCTATTCCTAGTAACAACCCAGAAAAAGATATAGAGGTAACAGAATACCTGGAATGCCCACTCCAACTCTGTCCACCTTTAAAGTCAGTAAGTCCCAAAGAACTCAGTGTTATGATAAATTCACTCAAATCTGGTAAAGCACCCGGATACGACCACATTGACTCCACACTACTTAAAAACATTCCCAGAAAAGGAGTTGTACATCTAACTCAAATCTTTAATGCTTGTCTGCGTCTCTCGCATTACCCCTGCCAGTGGAAACTCGCACAAGTTGTGATGATTCTTAAACCTGGCAAGCCAGCTCAAGAAGTTTCTTCTTACAGACCAATCAGTCTACTACCGGTCGTCAGTAAACTTTTCGAAAAGGTCATCCTGAAAAGATTAAGTCCAAACCTAGATAGCATTCTCCCTGAACATCAATTCGGGTTCAGGCATGGACATGGTACAATCGAGCAAGTGCACAGACTGACAGACATTGTTAGTCAAACGATGGAGCATAAGAGGTACTGCTCTGCTGTGTTTTTGGATATTGGACAGGCCTTTGATAAAGTTTGGCATACTGGCCTCCTGTTCAAAATCAAACAATCTCTACCACACTCTTTCTACCTAATACTGGAGAGCTACTTAAAGAAAAGATGCTTTGAGGTTAAACATGGCGGAGAACTGTCGGATCTTTACGAAATACGATCAGGTGTGCCACAGGGTAGCATCTTGGGACCTGTCCTGTACCTAATATTCACTCACGACATACCTATAAACGAAAACACCACAATAGCGACGTATGCGGACGACACGGCTATACTGGCAGTTGACACAAATCGCTCCATTGCTTCACAGAATCTGCAAAGCCACCTTACTGACTTGGAAATGTGGTTGAAACAGTGGAGAATAAAGGCAAATCAAAGCAAATCCGCTCATGTCACTTTCACCCTTAGACAAGGAAATTGCCCTCCAGTGCTGCTCAACGGCGAACAAATACCACAAGAGGAGAGTGCAAAGTATCTCGGTATGCATTTGGACAGGAGACTGACCTGGAGAAAACATATCTGGAGTAAACGCTTGCAACTCGACACTAAACTTAGGAATATGCACTGGCTGCTTGGGAAAAATTCCCAACTGTCAAACGAAAGCAAAATGACTGTGTACAAAGCAATACTGAAACCAGTTTGGACATACGGCATCGAACTTTGGGGAACAGCAAGTAACAGTAACATAGAAATCCTGGAAAGATTCCAAACCAAAGCGATGAGACGCATGTTTGGCATTCCCAACTGCATTGGGAATAAATACATCCTGAGAGATCTTGAGCTGAAGACTGTCAGGGAAGAGATTTCGCGGAGGAGCTCTTACTACCAGGAAAAGCTATCTAGACATATCAACACTTTAGCGAATAAACTATCGGGACCTGGTAGTATTAGCTTTTCAAGACTGAGGAGGAACAGCGTACCGCACCTCCTTGACCGATTTGACAGCTGATTGATAAAGGGGTCAATGGACTTCCCTTTATGGCGCATATGACACACCCAGGCAGTGGACCAGTCAAAGGATCAGCTAAATGTGGAAACAGATTGCCGAGCTAAGCAGAACATAAACGAAAAAAAAAAAAAAAAAAAAAAAAAAAAAAAAATGGTCTAAAAATGTTCCTAATAGTAACCGAATAAAATTAGCTCGTCAAATATTTCAATCATTTGTAATATATTTTTAGATTCTCAAATTAAAATATAGATTAAGAGCACAAAATATTAATTAAAAGATCAATACTTTAGAAGGATTAGCCCACATTTTGTCCTTTTCGTTACCTTTGGAACAACTGCTTGGTAAAAATATTAAATTATTAAGTTTACAGGGGGAATCTCAGCCTTTTTTGAATTCAAATCACTTAATATATCAACAATCAATACTTTGACATTTTTAATTATTATAATAAATTGTTAAATTTTAAATATTTAAAGAAAAAGTCAATCATCTCCATTAGGACAGTTATTAAATAGGAACTTTGGTTACTAAATAGGAATTTATAATGCTGAGGTTTGAATGAACCTCAAAACTAAAATGTTTTTAAAACTTTAACTTAGGATTGAATATTATGTTAATTAGCTATCTTGGAAACTATTTTTTAACCGACTTCAAAAAAGGAGTAGGTTCTCAATTCGTCGCGTATATAATATATTTTTTTTATGTATGATCGCGAATTATTCGAAAACGCCTGGACCGATTTGGAAAATTGTTTTTTTGTTTGAAAGTGAATAACTCACTGGTGGTCCCATAAAAATTGAATGAAGATCTGATGAGGATCTTCGGAGTGATGAACAGAATTGCACCTCGAGAGGGCAGCAAATTGCTCATTTTTCGATTGCCAAAACTGCCACTATGCTGCTTTGTTCCGGGCACCCATCAGTATGTTCAACAGAAGAATTAAATACATATAGAAATAAAGATAAACATAACCCTCCTTTTGATTTTGCCGTAGTTGGGTAAAAATGCAACGTGGATTCTGCCTTACGATTCCCAATTACAAAAGTTATTAACAGGAAGTAACTAAATGAGAACGAAAGTTTAATTTCATCTTTTCTACAAAAAATCTGATAAAATCGACTGTATTGTGATAAGATATCGAAAACTTAATATACAATAATCATCAATCCATATTACTATAAACGTAAAAGAGGATTAACTTACACTTGTTTTTCCGTAACTAACATGGAAACAATTTTATAATCCGGGGTGCACCACACAATCCAACAATGTTTTTAGATTAATTTGATAGATTACAGCAAAATAACTTTGTGCTACGTTCTTCTTAAATGTTTCCAGTGCACAGAAAACCATAATCTACTTAACTTTATTTAAATATTTTCGATTAATCACGTAACTAACTAGGAAACCGCAAAATGACCTTTTTTATGAATGTTAAAAAACATTAATTATTTTAAAATGATGCATTGTTTTCGCAGAATTGTTTATTCAAGTGATAAATGATTATAATCAGTGTAAGATAGTACCAAAAATGTTTTCTTAAATATTCATATAGAAACTCAACACTGCTTAATGGGACACATCACTCTCCATACATTTGCAAACTCAAAGTTCTAATTTTTAATATTTTTTTCATAAATGATCCAACTTTTACAAGAATTAGAGCAGGAATATAAACAATAATTCAGTGCTTTTATTTATGTAATTGTTATCTTGAACAAAATATGTTTATATTACGTAAAAAACAAAAGTCAATTTATGGGACACATCAAAATCAGAATTCAGATTTTTTTTGAAAACTGCTCTTATTCCATCAAATAGCCTTATATAAGTAGCTAACTTTTATAGCCGCTCTTCAAGATGGGCCATCATAGTGGCCCACTAGCATGGGCCATCATGTGGAGGGCGTAGTGGTGACTAATGGCTGGTTAGTGGGCTGGCGCCGGGATGGCCACGGTGTCGGTCGCACATACAAGGAAGTGGGCCAGCGATGGCGATACGCATCTACACGTGGCTCATTCCTCAGTGAGTGCCAGTGCTCGAACGCGGTTGAGCGTGGACGTTTGTACTTTGTCCTAATTTCCACTTTTTGTTTTCAATTACGAATTCAAAACAAATGAAATAAATATTGCAAGACATTCCACTCATCGCCACCAAGCCCCAAGCTTAGTAACTAGACTTGTGTTATGGGTGATAGACAACTGATATACCTACTAGTTACTTATATAAGTACTTTTCTTTTGTAAATAGGTATATTCTTATAATACATAGAGACAACCAGATAACAAACAAGTATCTAAGCAGAAATACTTGTCTGAAGCGGGAATCGAACCCGTAACCCTATGTTTGGCAGTCCGGCATGGTGACCGTTGTCGAATATGTAGCCTGACAATGAAATTATAAATTTTTTTGAACTATATTGGGTAAAATGCGTGATTTGGAATCCCAAACATAGACAACATAAAGATAAAAAATAAATGTATTTCCACAAAAATCAATGAATGGGATTATGAAGCCGACATTTTTATTGGTATTTCTCCTATAACCGCTGTTGACGACCCAGTTGGTACAATGGTTACCATGCCGGACTGCCAAACACAGGGTTGTGGGTTCGATTCCCGCCACAGACAAGTATTTATGCTTAGATATTTGTCTGTGGTCTGGTTGTTTCTATGTATTATAAGTATATATTTACAAAAGAAAAGTATATAAGTAGTATATCCGTTGTCTAGCACCCATAACACAAGTCTAGTTACTTAGCTTGGGGCTAGATGGCGATGTGTGGAGTGTCCTGCAATATTTATTTTATTTTATTTATTTATTTATTTGATATTTTGTGCGGTTCGTATTTAAAAATATTTTTTAAATACATAAAAAAATGTGAGCCGTCACGGGACGCCTGGCAGATGTGAAACATCGACATTATTTTGTAAAAGTAATATTATGCAGAAAAGAACAGATTGTGATAGAATCGCACAGTCGATTACGGTGTGTACACACTACTGCATATAGATTGTATATATATATATATACCATCATATAGCGGCATGCGTCGCCACGTCAGAAATCGGTTTTTTGATGATAGATGTTTCACATCAAAATATGAATACATTTAAATTATATTGGTACGTGGTGTATAGAAATATTGCCGAAGCGGTTAATGCTTCCATGTCCGTCTCGAACCATCTGAATGCCGCCATCGTGAAGTTGCGCTACAACCATCGCATGGCCATCCAATGGCCATCTCAGTGGGCCACCATGAAGAGGGGCTATTATAGTGTGGCAGTCGTCAATTCAAAGGCTTCCATAGAAATAGAAGATGAACAAAAGCTTTCTAGGACATGCGATTTCTATTAAGGGCTACATACACTCTTGCAGTAATTTTTGAAGTGAAAACTTCTTATGGCGCGTTGGGCACTTTTGTGGGTGAGCATTTTCAGCCGTTCTCGCGACAGATGAGATTTTAGATTTTGACAGATGAGATTTTAACAGTTATGAGTACATGTTCGTTTGATGTGCTCGTTCCCGCCAAGAATGGCTTTCGTATTTTGTGTGGTTGGCCCAAGAAACTGGCTTCCTTGGAAATGGCCAACCATTTCATTGATTTTGTTTTCCGTCAATGTCATTTAAAGAAATTGAAATCACGCCTCCTCTGAGTTTTGGCGGGAACGAGCCAACAACATGTCGTGCTGCAGTTTTATTTACACGAAACTTAGTTGTAAACCGAGTTAAATTGTATAATTCTGGTGGAAAGTTATCTAATTTAGTTCCGTGAAAGTGCACAAGTGTAGTGAAAGTAAAAATCAGTGTTAAACATGGACTTTTCTCGTTGCCTCCAAAATCTCCTACAAGGTTATAGTAAAGTAGCCACCGCTTTACTATGACCCCTGACTTGACAAACTGTGACTTGACGACTTGACCATCTTGAAACACTTTGAGCCCGATTTCTGTAAATCGGGCCATAACTTGATGCAAAATATTACTTGATACTGGCTATATGCACAAACCGTGCGAAGCCATAACGGAAAAAAAAAAAAAAAACGCCTCCTCTCCTTCCTTTCCCCTTTCTCTCTCGTATTGTCTACTCATGTGGTATTGTGACGTAGTATTTAAATTCTCTTTGGTATTGTGTTATTTTGTGTTGTTTGAGGTTATCTCAGAGGGGCTTTTTTCAAAAGAAATGTAAAACGCGAAATTCTACATCCTTCCTGAGAAAATTTAATAACACAAATATTACGAATTAATGTAACCATTTTATATAAAATAGGTGTAACAAGAGCTTAGCTGTTTCTTCTAATATCAACTTTCATTTCAAACTACCTAACTTCTGTCTGAGATAGAATTACCTATCGACAATGCCTGTGGATGAAAAACCTAGAATACATCTAGAAGAATTTCGAATCAAGGTAATTTATATCCAACGCATAGTATAGTTTTCATACATCTTGGCTATTTACCTACTTGTATCGTAGTCTATCTAACCTCTAAGAAAAAAGCATTGTATTATTACGTAGTATTCTAAATCAATGTGTACTTATTATTTGATTTGATGCAAGCAGAGCTTCGCGGTTTTAGAATAAATGTAACTAAGTAACTTAAGTTCTTCCAAAGCTTAATAAAAATTTTGGTTGAAATCGGTCCACGGATGAAGGATCAAACAAACAAAATTTTACATTAATAATTCCTTTAAGTTTATTGGTTGAGTTAGTATTTTCTGAATGCATAAAGTTACTGCCCTAATAACATTACTGTTAATAATATGTGAATCATTTTAGAGTTCCGTACACAAAGGGTAAAAACAGGACTAAAACTACACTGTCTGTCTGTCACCAGACTTTATCTCTTAGCTAGACAGTTGTTTTCACAGATGATGTTGTTGCCAAAGAAATTGTTACAGAACCCTTCGTGGGTGAGTCTTGACTCGCACTTGGCCATTTTTTTACTAAATTTATTTAAAACAGGATACTAACCATGTTTCTTGTTGTTTTTTGTGGCATAAACTGGAGTTTTGATAGTGAAAATAACCATGCTATTTTTAAAATCCCATATTTAACTTTTTTGTTGAGAAAATAAAAGTAATATGATCTTAATTCTCTTATTTTTAGGATGCAGCAAATGACTATGGAATGGCTGACGAAAAGTGGAATTTCAAAAAGTTTGCTAAGAAATTCCAAATAGTCATAGTGAGGATGAATAACACAGAAATGGAATTTGACTTGATCGGGATTCAGCCAGCGTTTGCTAATGCGTTTCGTAGACTAATGCTAAGTGAGGTCCCTAGCATGGCGATTGAAAAAGTGATGATTAAGAATAATACATCCATTATCCAAGATGAAGTGCTAGCACACAGACTTGGCCTTATTCCTTTGAAAGCTGATCCTAGATTATTTGAATATCGACCTGAAGGTATCAACTTTACTACTATCAAGAGAAATCATCAACACAGCATACATTGCTGATCTAAGAACATGTTTTGTTATGTCAATGTCGCTAAGCACTAATACTTTTGAGAAATTCCCTCAAAATCCTACTAATATTATAAATGTCAAAGTTTGTGGGTGTGTATGCTTGTTACTCCTTCACGCATAAACTACTGAACCAATTGCAATGAAATTCAGTATGTAGATAGCTAGAGACCTAGAATCACATTGAGGCACCTTTTTATCCTGATATACCCAGGGAATCAGACTTAAGAGGGTGAAACTGCAGGGCAAAGCAAGTTAACTTAAATAACAGACTTTGTTGCTATCAAACAGTTATTGAAACATCGTTTACTTTTTTCAGATGCTACTGAAGGAAATGAATTCAACACATTAGAATTTTCTTTAAAAGTTAAGTGCACTTCAAACAAATCACAACCGAAGGACTCTTACAGAAGTGAAGATTTGTATGAAAATCACAGTGGTAACTCTTTCTTCCATTCTTTACTCTTCATCTTTTTATTGTTCCGTACCCAAAGGGTAATAACGGGACCCTATTACTAAGACTCAACTGTCCGTCCGTCTGTCTGGCAATATGCTGTATCTCTTGAACCATGATAGTTAGACAGTTGAATTTTTTTTACTTCCATCCAAGTGAAAAAAAAGTTTGACTGACTGTGGCAATGAGTTGAATCTAAATTGGTTTTATCTAAAATAGATTATATCTTCTCATCTGATAGATACCTCGACTTTCATTCTGAAGGTCGTGGGTTCGAATCCCGGCCAGCCGTGCACCAATGATTTATATGCGCTAATTGACATTGTTCTTACGGTAAAGGAAAACATTGTGATGAAAACCGTAGCTTCCAGAAGTATTGATAACTTCTCTCTGGACATGGTCGACTAAGCTGAGAGGGTAGTAGGTGCTGGGCAAGCCTACTCCATCCTCACGCAAAAAGGACCCAATTAAAAAGTCTAATAGCGGAAAACAGCCCGTATACAATGAAATCTACTGTTCACTAATATTTTGTAAAACTTCCAGTGTACTCGTCTCAAATAAAATGGCAGCCAGTAGGTAACCAGGCAACTGTTCACAAAGAAGATGATATCGGACCTGTACACGGAGACATCCTCATTTCAAAGATGAGACCTGGCCATGAATTGGACTTGCACTTGGTAGCAGTTAAGGGTGTTGGGAAAGATCATGCTAAGTTTTCACCTGTCGGTAAGTTGCTACATACCTAGCTATAAACTTAATAGGTATGTGTTACTATAATTAATTTCTAGGAGTTTCATGACAAGAATGGTTGCAAAATTAAAAATCCTCAAAAAAGAAAATTAAATATTCTCAAAAAAAAAAAATAACGCGAAAACAAAAAAAACCCGCGAAACTTTTGGGGGTGAATCAGGTACCCCTCATTATGTGGTACCTTATTTTTATTTTTGGGCGTCACTTCTCGTCACTTCATGACATATTTTAAATTTTAATTAATATTTGTAAAGTTGGCAGTAACAAGATGTCGATTAAACAAGTCTTTGCAGTATGGTATTTATTTTCGTATTAAAATCGTTCGCAGTATAGTTTTTCGATGTAACGTAATATCGCAGTAACAATACGTCTATTTAATAAGGCATCGCAGTATAGAGATATCAATGAAAAGTTTTTCGCAGTGACGTAGGTATCTCCATAAAGAAGTCTAGTTTAGGAAAAACAGCCTAAATACAAGTACCTACAAGAGCCTATACTGTTAACAAACATGGTTTCTTTATTGCTAACTAGCGACCCGCCCCGGCTTGGCACGGCTATATTATGCATGTATTATACATATAAACCTTCTTCTTGAAACACTCTATATATTTAAAAAAAATATGTAGTGATTTCGAAATATTTCCAGCGACTGCATCATACCGTCTTCTGCCCGAAATAACCCTAACAAGAGAAGTAAAGGCCAGTGAAGCTACGCTCCTGCAGAGTTGTTTTTCGCCCGGAGTGATCGGCATAGACTCGGACGAGTGTGCCTTCGTCAAGGACGCCAGATACGACAGTTGCAGTAGAAACGTATACAGATATGACGCGATTAAAGACGCTGTTATATTGACCAGAGTACGAGACCATTTTATATGTAAGGATCTTTATTTTTTTTACGATTTAGAATATACTAGCGACCCACCCCGGCTTCGCACGGCTATATTATGAATCTGTACTAATATTTATAAAGCTGAGTTTGTTTGTTTGAACGCGCTAATATCAGGAACTACTAATACTAATTGAAAAATATTTTTTGTGTTGGATAGTCCATTTATCGAGGAAGGCTATAGGCTACTTTTTATTTTGATATTCCCACGGCAAAGGTACTTACACAGGTAAAACCGCGGGGCGCTAGTAGTGTATTATACATACGAACCTTCCTCTTGAATCACTCTATCTATTAAAAAAACCGCATCAAAATCCATATCGTAGTTTTAAAGATCTAAGCATACATAGGAACAGACAACGGAAAGCGACTTTGTTTTATACTATGTAGTGAAGGTAAAAATCTGAGTATGGAGAGTCGCTTGGCTATATTCAATCCGCCAACAATATCCTACTAATATGTGACAGTTTGTGTGTTAGTATGTTTCTTACTCCTTCACGCAAAAACTATAGGGCCGTTTGCGATAAAACTCGCTAGCTATTTAAGCTGGAGATTAACATTTAACACATAGGCTACTTTTATCCCGTTATTCCCACGGGATCGGGACTTACGCGGGTGAAACCTATCTATAAATATAAAAGTCAAACCCCTGACTAATATTTAATTAAAAGCAATAGCTTAAGATGTAAGCTAGTGTTTATCGTTCAAACCCTTTTTGATTGTTTTCACTCTAAAAGGTGTATTAACGCTAATGAGTGTATAATATTTTGTTTCAGTTAATGTGGAGTCAGTTGGAGCAATGGCGCCGAATGTTATTTTCATAGAAGCTGTTAAAATATTAAGAGATAAATGTAAAATGTTTTTGGATGAATTAAATAAACTGAAATAAAATAAAAAGTATTTTCTTAGATATCTTCAGTTAGACCATAAAATGTTGCACGAATCGTACCCGCAAGCTCATGCGCCGAAGGCGAGTGTTTTCCCACTGAGCCATGGTCGTCTAACTTATCTACATTAGTATTAGAGAAATTTTATTTTGTTTGTATTATTTTGAAACTACTGGATGGATTTTGATGTTTGCTATAAAGATTAGAATATTGGGAGTAATATAGGTATAGGATATTATTATCACCAATAAATACGCAGGTAAAAAAACCGCGAACCGCTACTTTATATACTTATCTAAAAGAGAATTACACATGTATGCAAAATTTCAGCTCAATCGGTAACCGGGAAGTGGGTCAAATTTAATTTGCAAATTTTGACGGATAACTTACATACGAACAGTGCAAGTTAAATAAAAGCTTGTAAAAATACACATCAAGAAAGCTCTGAAACTACAAGAGCTACGAGTCTGAAACTTTGCACGAGGTTTAGGACGTAAGAAAACATACATACAACCGAATTGAGAACCTCCTCCTTTTTTTGAAGTCGGTTAAAAAGAATTTTGAACTCTAAAGGGGTAATAACGATCCTCATTTGTTGAATTATAGTAAGTAGTTTTGAAGTTACGTGGGAACAGATGAACATACCTACATACATACAGGTCAAACACATAACCCTCCCTTTTGGCTTCGCCGTAGTCGGGTAATAAGGACTTAATTTATGTAGGTGTTTACCTTTGTGTTTGTAGAAAATCATCAATATCATTTTTAAAGAAACTAATACGAGTGAAACCGCGGCACGCAGCAAGTCACTATCACCACATAGTAATATACCTACTTATAAAAAAAAGAAAAAAATACATACAACCGAATTGAGAACCTCCTCCTTTTTTTGAAGTCGGTTAAAAACAAAGTCGCTTGCTCTGTCCCTATATCTCTATGTATGCTTAAATCTTCAAAACTACGCAACGGATTTTGATGCGGTTTTTTTTAATAGATAGAGTGATTCAAGAGGAAGGTTTATATGTATAATACATGCAAAATATAGGCGTGCGAAGCCGGGGCGGTCGCTAATATATTATAAACGTAGCGTCTTAGCTATGTTCTTTCGTAAGTATTAATTGATGATATACCATATCGAAATCGATTCAGCCGGTAAAGCTATAAATATAATGATCAAGCAATTTAACGTAAACACGAAATGACACTTAATTATTTAGCCTCCCGATCAGAAAGTCTAAGTAGCAAAACGTCTAACAAAGCCAAAAGTCTAGTATTTATTACCTGACCTAGTACCTACCTAGGTAATTTAATTACCTAAATAAATATATTTTAATTAAATACTTACTTACTTATTTAATTTTCAAGTAACTTGAAAATTAAATGGAATTAGAAATTATTAACGTGAAGGTAATACGAAAAGGTCATCCATCATTTATATTATCTTAGTAGGTCTAGGTCGGAATAAAGCCAAAAATGATTTCAATATTTTTTTTTTTAAGAACACCGGTTAACTTTCTAAATTCTAGTCAAATATACATGAGCTAGTGCCTAAATATTATTTTAATAAGCCACTAATAAACATAAAATTTGAGGTCAATCGCACAAGATAGGTACGTGATTTGTCTGTGAATGAAATTTTGCAGAATCCTCTATTCTGTAATTTCGCTTGTACTTGGATTAGGGAATGGAGAATGTTATATTTAAATTGTTGTGAAAAACTATGTAAAAATATCAATCTAACGTAAGTAGGTTAGTAAATATTTTTTAAAGTAAGTAAGTACCTACCTATACAAAATAAAAGTTTAACAATGGTTTAACAGCGTTTTTCTCAAAACTCCATTTTCGAAGATTCTTGTTTAAGTTATGCCTTATTTAATGGTTATGCATTATACAGGGTTTCCCAGAATTGGTGGATAATCCTGCACGTGCGTGTGGAGGGGGCGATGTGGGGAACCACCCACCAAAAAAAAAAAATCTACCCTAATCAGTTCTCGGTCTACGCCATTTTTTGTAAAATTTAGAAAAATCCCAGTTTTTCTCACATTGGAGGGCACTACATCCGCTATTTTAGACCTAGATCCGATTTTTTTCTTTTAACGTGTTCCCTAATAATGGTACTCCTAAATTACCTTAAAAAAAAACTCAACTACTTAGCATGTCGGTTAACAAGAAGTCACTGAACGTAAATTTTATTTTTGAAATTTACTTAACTGCTGAGTTTCAGCACCTGTGGTGTAAAAAAAACGTATGGGAGTTGTATTAGCCAACCCGTTAAAAAATAGCCGACATCATAAGGATTCTAAAACTGTAGCATACTACTTATCTACTTTTAATCGTAAAATTACTGAGCTATAGCCAAATAATTGTTCCAAACATTTAGGTTGCCTGGCCATTCATAATGGCCTCTAACTTTTCCATTTAATGTGCCCGTCCAGTAATTTATTTTAAATTGATACTGGGATCTATCTTCTCTCATGAAATGTGCATTTGTCAATTGCCAACTGCGCAAGTTATTTTTAAGTATAGCACCTTTAACATAGAAAACAGCAAACCATATTTTTACAACTGTACATAACAAAAAGATATGTTTTAATGTTTGTCATGCTCGAATTCATCTAAATAAGACGTGCCGGTAGTAAAATCTAATTTTAAGGGTCGACAGCACTACTTTTACATAATAAAATCTCATACAAATATCTGTAAATAATTTTCCATTTTTGTTATGAAATGCCTACTTTTACACATTAATGGCTATAGCTCAGTAATTTTACGATTAAAGATACTACAGTTTTAGAATCCTTATGATGTCGGCTATTTTTTAACGGGTTGGCTAATACAAATCCCATACTTTTTTTTTTTTTAAATCGGATCTAGGTCTAAAATAGCGGATGTAGTGCCCAAAAATGTGAGAAAAACTGGGATTTTTCTAAATTTTACAAAAAATGGCGTAGACCGAGAACTGATTGGGGTAGATTTGTGGTGGTGGGTCCCCACATCGCCCCCTCCTCACGCACGTGCAGGATTATCCACCAATTCTGGGAAACCCTGTATAAAACCCTGCGCAGTTCACCAAACCCAATTTTAGCAAGAGATTGCAATAAAATAAATAGGTACCTATACCTACACTTCACCTAAGTATTACGTTAAACTTATTACGTACGTACGAGTAGGTAATGTAATAAATATTTATCTACTACCAGTAGAGGTATCTGAATTAATGCTTCTGAATTAATTTTACGGTCCATCAACTAAATGTAAATTAATATGAGTAGGTACCTATTTTAATAGGCGCCTGACAAGACGACTTCTGTGTCGCGGTGTGTGTTTGTGACATAGACGGTTACTGGTTCGATTCCCGTCTCGAACAAATATTTGTGTAAGTTACTATAGATATTTTGTTTCTCTAATGTATTCACAAAACAGTAACTGTTTATACATACAAACTGTTTTTAAGTATTCTATCCATTATCTGACTACCATAACACAAGCCTAGTTGCTTGGGGCTAGATGGCCCTACAATATGTATTATATTTTTGTAGGCATTTTGTTAATATGTATGGAACAGACAGACGATCGCATCGGCAACTGTTATTCAACACAGTACTGGAGCAAGTTCGTTCACAACTAAAGCTGTGCTGTAGCTAAGTAGGTATTTTACGTAGCGAAAGTAGGTACGGGTGTCCCCCAAATGATAATCTGTATCAACTGTGATACCTTCTTATGCAACGCTTATTACTGGCGGCGAGGTTTGCAGTGCCACTCGCCAGATTCAGTGGTCACCGCGCTTCCATCAGCATCGCGCAAACACCATCACTAAATAAAACTTAGCGAACGTTAAGTGCCTCATGGAATAACAGTGATCGATCGTGAAGACGATAAAATGCATCTAAAGGGATTTTTTCTGTCTGTAGTTCTTGTGTTTGGATTCCTCGATAAAGGTAAGATTTCTAATTACCTAAATAATTTATAGGTACTTAAGTCTACTAAATGCATCCCGGTCTTTATTTTGAACTAACTATGATTCCAAATTATACAGAATTACTGATATACTTTAGACAAATTCTGATAAATTTCTCTAGTGCGCGTTTTTTCGTACAGCAAACACAACGAGTACCTACCTACCTAATATCACGTTTGCGCCTTTTAACTTTTCATATAATTTTCGCGTTTAACGCAAACATCACGTTTGCTATACGAAAAAACTTGCATTGCGGGTACAATAAAGAGGAATTTGGGTGGAAAAATCTTCCCTAGTCTACCTATACCTGCACCAGAGGGTAATAAATACGGAGGTAACAATTCTTCCTACGTTTCTACGTAGGTTTATTTCACCTATTCATGGAGTGGTGGAGTCCACTAGTCAATGGAACATTGACCGTAAATTACGAAATTGAAATTGTAAATTAAAAATTAAGCTCAATAAGTATAAGTCGAAGTGTAAGTTTTCGAGTAAATAAATTCGTTGACCTTACATTCGTAGGTAGATAGATAGTCCATATTCAACTATCTAAGCCATCACATAGAGCTTCCATCACTATCACAAGATTAAGTTCACCCAGGGAAGGCCATCATGACCTTTCTTTCCTTTGGCCGATTCACAAACCGCATTACAATTATTGCGGATAATTAAGCTAACTCTTTCACTATTAAAATGTTGAATTTAGCAAGCATTGCTGTAATCTTGATTAATTTCTTAATTTACCTGTTACTATTTTCAAAGATATCGACATAGGTTTAAAAGTTTATAATTTATAACAGCAAAACATTTTGCAACATGATCTTTTGGTCTTCGACGTGGTGGATCATCGGAATCGAAATGAGTAATAAATCGTTTCGAAATAAAACGTCTTGTGAAATGATAATGCGTGGAAGTTATTATGGAATATGTAAAACTTTATTACAACTTATTTTTTATATTTATTCATAATTTGATTTACGATGACTGTTGATTATACAGACCCCGAAAATTAAAAGTAACTATTCAGAGGTAATTTGTTATAGTAATACGCAAGCACGTGCTACATTCTCTTCTGGAGGGCGCCAAAAATTGCAAGTTTTTATATTATGATTTACGATGACTTTTGATTACAGACCCCGAAAAATAAAAGTAACTGCCCACTAGTAATTTGTTATTAATTGCATTTTTTATATTTAAGTATTCATAGTATGGTTTACGATGACTGTTGATTACAGATCCCAAAAATTGTAAGTAGCTACTGGTAAATTGTTATAAGTAGTAATACGCAAACACGCGCTTTATTCTCTTCTGAGGGCGCCAAAAATTGCAAGTTTTTATAATATGATTTACGATGACTTTTGATTACAGACCCCGAAAAATAAAAGTAACTGCCCACTAGTAATTTGTTATAAAAAGTATTCATATTATGATTTACGATGACTGTTAATTACAGACCCCAAAAATTGTAAGAAGCTACCAGTAATTTTTTTATGTAGTAATACGCAAGCACGCGCTACATTCTCTTCTAGAGGGCGCCAAAAATAGCATTTTTTTATATTTATTAATGTTATGATTTACGATGACTGTTGATTACAGACCCCGAAAATTTTAAGTAGGTACCGGTAATTTTTTATAATAATACGCAAGCACGCGCAAGCAAGCACATTCTCTTGGAGAGCACCAAAAATTGCAAGCAGGTACAACCTACTTTCAAGCTGATTTTATATATTTTGAACCGACTTCTGAAAAAAATCGTCGCATGTGGGTCACAAATGGGTTATAAAGGCTCAAAAATTTAGTATATCAGTGGGGTTTATAACGTAATCGCCCTATAGAGGTAGATACGTTGGTCAGTCTGGAGGCCGTTTTTATAAATTAGGCGTGTGCAACAACTGAAATCAGTTCACGTTTGGTCCATGCATCATCCAACTTCGGTGTACTGTTGAGTGGGTCTACAAACCGCAGTAGGTATATCAGGTCAGTGTATGCAACGGACTGGTTTGCCGACAACATTGCATAACCGATATTATAATACTTATAATAAGCAAACTGTTGTGGGTTTTTTTTTATGAATTGACGCGTAAATCAGTTGAACAGAAAGGTTGCAGATGTGTATTTTGCAATTGAGATTTTGGCGTGTTCGATATAGACTTTTATAGAGTTAAGTCTGCACTTACGTAGGTAGAGTTTTCAATATAAGGTTTTTTAATTTTATTTCTGGTAATAGGTGTGCATGGGGTAATGATAAATTGGGCAAATGATCTTAGAAATTGACGATGCGATTAATCTTGCGTTCGATTGATTTGGCAACCCTTGAGCACAGACAGCACAGTATAGATTTCTGTGCCTTGGTTGAGCTTGAGATAATCATGAAGATGACCTTCAAGTTCACAAAACAGAGTAAGTATCTAGCAACTGTATAAGGTAGGTAATTAGGTATAACCAGCATAGATCAATGGTCGTAACATCACTAAAGCTAAATAGTTTTAGTGATGTTACGAACGTGATATGAACTAACGTGATATTTATTATGTTTTTATCTTTTGAATCTCTATATTTCGGCACTGTTGCAAAACTGCAAGCGTCATATAAAAACCTATGTCTTCAGCTAGTACTTATGTGCCTCATTCAATTCAACGATCGTTGGTAACATTTTTCATAAAATGAACGTACTACCAAACCTATATAACTGCTTATACTTTGAGTTTTGTAATCTTAAGTACCTACTACGTATTATAAATAATATAGGAAACAATAAAAGACGTTCACTTCTATTGAAAGTAAGCAGCCAGAGTAAAAGTACATAAGTAAGTAGGTATGTAATAGGTTAGTACTTAAAACAGGCGATTGTGTTGGTGTTTGCAAAAGAACAAACATGAAATGAAACAATAGCTAAACAAACCCAACGGCTTAGATAGATTTTAGATCATTTTTAAAATAATAACTTACATAAAATTATAAACAACGAAATATCAAAGCGCGAAAAACTTGTGACCCTTATCTCCGACGAAGCCGGCACAAAACATTTACCTAAAATTAATCGCGGAGCAAAAAAAGCGTTTATAGAAATAATATATTCATATTTTAATGTACAGTCACATTACCAATTAGATGAACCCCACGTGACCCATAGCTCACTCGCAATTCTGTAAGGTTGTAAAGTAATGTTACCTGATTCTGTTTTTTTTAAACAATATAGGTAAGTACCTACTGTACAATACAATACGCAATTAAAAAAAATAATAAAATAGGTACATACTATATTTTTTACAGATATGCGGATGAGCTCTGGGTCACGCGGGGTTCAGCTAATTGGTAATGTGACTGTCCTTACATTTTTTAACATGCGTTTAAATTAGCCAGTCAAAATAGTAGTGGCACGGAAAAGAACCTTCACTCTAGTATTAGTGCCAAACGGTAGTGCCTAAGAAAAGAAACGACACCTAGGTACAACCAATTACGTAGGTTCTTAGGCACAAAATATACAATTTTCGCAATTTTATCAAGTAGCCAAACTAATAAGTTTCAACTTGTAAAGCTGGAATGTATAATGAACGCACGTTATTTTCGCAGTGCAAAGGTTAAAATTACAACATTTACAATTAACCAAAGGTGGTTAGCCTACTTACTTAGCGGTGCATTTTCAATGGCCTTCGTCTCTGCAGCAGCAGCGGCCGGATATTTTTATATCTTCTGCCCGCGGCTTCGCTCGCAATTTCACCTTCTAATATGTGAAATTTCGTAAAACCCTTTTTTTTAATTTTATAAATCAACTACGCGTAGGGTTTGTATTTTCCAAAATCCTTTCTTATCGGATGCCTACGTCGCGTCATACAAAGAACACACAAGTTTCAGGTCTCTACGACAAGACTACAAGCGGTTTAGGCTGTGACACAGAATATATAATAGTACAAGTGCTGTGCGTTGATCAGATCCGTCCGAATCCGAACAAAGCATTTTATATGTATAATATTTAAATAATAATAGATAAGTATAATTAGGTGCCTACTAATACTTTCTGGATAAAAGTCAAAAATCAATGTTAATCAATTGGAATCAATCGCATGAAATCACATTGAATCATCTCAAAAACTAACTTAGGGATCTGTGTCTTCGGAATGCGCTCTCTAACTTCGACCATTCCTCTAATGATAGTAGGTACCTATAGTATTTTATTGGAAATAGATACATAATAATGGAAGAAGAGTAAGTAAGGACTGTAGGAGGTAGAGTGAAACTTATTCAGTTTTCTGAATAACTCTACTCTTCGGTGATTCTGAATTAAACTCTATTGACTCTAATACGAGTATATTAATATTCGCATTCACCTCTCTAAGTAGGTAGGTAGGTCTAGGTACTTATCGATAAAGCACCGTGGTCGTTACCTTACAAATATTCAAGTATTGTCTTTGTCTTAAGCATGAGAACAAAAATATGATATATACCTACCTACTGTTTTTGTCATGGTATTTCCAATTCAAAATACAATGTTAATGACAACGGAATTTTATTGTTTCTTTTCTGTACTTACACCTACTAGGTGCCACGAAAACACAATCATGTTAACATTCAATAAAACATCCTTTTTATTTACTATGCCACTGAAACTGATTTAAAGTTTTTCGTACCTATCATTCAGATCGTCAAAAATGTGCCTATCTACTCCGTAGTCCAGTATAAGCGGCCTCCAAAGCGAGGAGCCTGTCGTTTTTTGCAGTCTGGCAACTTCGGGGTAGAGTCTGGATATTGAGGATAACATGGACATGGTGGCGCTGGCGGGGGCTCTCTCGGCGATAAATGGATGCGGCCACGGCAGAAGTAACCGAAATGCGGTCTCTCAATGCACATTTTATCCCACATGCACGTATCATATACTGTTTGGGTATTTCTACAATGTTTGTAGCCCTGGTCGCCGGAACTCTTGTCGATACAATTCGCGTACTGATTAAACTCCTCCAGACAGTATTTCTTTATGTTCCTAAAGACTTCTAGAGAACAAAAGGTAACTTTTTTGCCTATATCGATGCAAGCTCGAGCGTCTTTGGTCTCTTGACGACACAGCATAAACTCATTGTTGGGTCCCTCGCACAACTTACCGACGTATGGTGCAGCTGCCATGAGAGTCGATGTCGACAGATTCACTTCCTCCACGGTCAGCTCCTCATCCTCTGGCAACTCCACGTCTTTAGTCACTACCATTTTGTAAAAAATATATAAGTACCGTTTCTTTTCCTTCTGTTTAATCAAATCACTGTTATTATTAGAAAATTAGAAAAGGGGTTTTTTAGGTCTTCGAAAAATAGTTTACTTGTTTAGCTTGATTTCATGAAAGGCTTTTCCCACGTCAGTGATTTCATGTAAAAGTAATGTCAAAACGAAGCGTCAATAATTTTTTGAGTTACGTCATCTATCTATAAAGGCCCAGTCAAAAAGTTTTATTGTTATAGTACAACAAGGTATTTTTGAGGACTATTGTATCTCTATGATTTTGAGGCTCCGGACTATGGCTCCGGATTGCTTCATAAAGTACTACACTTGCCGTTTGTCCACCGCCAACCTAAGTTTAGCTTAGCTCGCATAGTTGATGCGTCCACCGCAAACTATGCCAGCTAAGCTACGTAAAACTTAAAAAAAACTACGAGCTAAGCCAAATTAGTTAACTTAGTTTAGTTGGAGGTGGACGGTCGGCTTTACAGTAACTAAACCCAAAAATATTAAGTTGTAAAATAAATAAGTCAGTCACACGTATTTCATTTACCTACATGTTTTTGTCGGCAGCCTGGGAATAACCCATCAAAACTTATCTATCTGCCTACTTATTTTCAGGAGCTGAAAGTCAGTCCCTATCATGTCCCGCAGTGCGGACCACGAGCGGGTGGCTCGATCTCTTCCCCCTTCCCTGCAGGAAGAACTCGGAGTGCAAAGTGATGAGCAAGCAGCATTTATGTTGTAACGGAATCTGTACTAAAGGAACTAGAAAATCTGCATCTATTAAATCGTAAGTAGAAATCATTTGGAAAAAGCTTTTAGAATCATTTAGTTATTTGTAGCTTAAATAGTAGCTTTGTCCAAAGTAAAATCGGACTTAATTTTTAGTGTACTTACCTACTTATGTATAAAATTAAAAACTACTGAAAACCGGACATCAAAAACAAACATACAAAGATAGGCGCGAAAAACATAACCCTTCCTTGCAGTCGGCTAAAAAGGGCAAAGATCTAGTTTTTGGCGGTACAGCTTCAGATTATGTAGTAGGTGCAGTTATGTTTTCCTTTTCTCCTTTTTTTATTGTCACTGAAAAATCCACTCAGGCCGGCAAAAGGACTTAAGTATTTACCGAATTATTTGCACCGTTGCATTGATCATTACACCAAATAAGGGACCGACTGGAATATGGTGTCTACCAACTTTCGAAAAAAAAAAAAACATTAAAATCGGATACACCCGCCGGAGTAAGGTGTAAACAAAATTGCGAATTTTTTTTTGAAGTCTGTTAAATATTAAACTACTACAGTGACTAGACTTTACTACTTGCGTTGACAACTTTTGCCGTGTCTTAGGTAATCTAGTTCCTAGTTTTTGCCTACTTTGAGCCAAAGGAAGTTACAATTTAAAACACTTTTTGAACAACCTGATATAACTAGACTAAGCAGTAAGCAGCTAGTTGTGTTAGCTAACCGACCAGATAAACTTAGGCAATTCAACTAGTTCAGAAAATGCATACTGGTATTGCATGAATATAATAATGAGCAGTATTTTAAAAACAATTAGGCAAGTGGCAAATAAATATAAAAATCCCGTCGACACCAAAATGGATAAATCTAATAATCTAATGCAACTAGTCTCCTTTCATATTTAAAAGAAACAAGAACACTAAACAAGCTCATGGCCACGGATATTTATCTTTCAAATGTTGTTAGTAAATGGACTGTACAATAAATTGATAAGTATAGGTAATTATGTAAGTGTCTACCACTTACTTTGGTATTATTGGTTACGTACCTACCATAAAGGTACCAAATTATATGTAAGGTACTTTACTTGTCATATAAATGGTATTGCATAGTTGCATGATATTATTGATGTTCAGGCATATGACTGAGGTTTAGCTACGACTACGAGTGACATGTTAGGTAATCGCGGTAAATGGCGCGCTCAGTTCCTGGTTGGTTCCATAACTTTTCTAAGTGCTTTAGATAGTTGAATCAGATCTTCCCCTACGTTTTATTGGATGTGTCATCAAAGCTCAGAAAATCTACTTCGTATTTCATTATGTTAACGTCTTTAAGCACTTATTCAGTACCAATCGTCTAATATTGTTTTATATTTGTATGGGTTTCTAGCTAGTAAATTAATTTCATTCAATAAATCGCTTTCACTATGTATCGGCTTTGCTAGTCACTCATTCATATAAAGATCTTATTAGTTCGACATAGTATCTAAGCATAGTATACAGGCAGCGCCGGCGCCGGCCCGAAGTAAATTTTAGAATGGAGCGATGTCCAATTATGGCGCCTCTCCTGTTTGCTCCTAATAATATTATATACCTATACCAAATTGTGAGTGCAAAGTAAGTATGGAAATCGAAGATCTCGACCATACTCTGGAAGTATGGAAGAAAATCGACTAGGATTTTGGAAGTAATAGAATATCGATAACTTCTAAAATCATACTCCCGGACATTTAGTTAAATTTTTAATAATGGCATTACATGGGTCTGCAGTGTTACACACCTTATTCTATCAATAGGAACAGTAAGAGTAAAATGATAAACAAAGTGAGTAGGAAATATTTAATCTGGAGGCACGGCAGTGCCCCCGCCAAGTCGAGCAAAAAAGCGGCACGGCCGTAACATCCTTTTCTCGAAACAGTTCAGGCCATTTTCGACCCCCTATAACTTCGTTGTGGATAAAACTAAAAGCCTGAATTTTCAGATACCAAGCAAGCATTGTATAAAAACTAGGTATATTTCAAATTTCATCCAATTTGAACAAGTAGTAGAAAGAAGAATAAGAATTATAACCTGTCAAAGTTTCTTAATTTTGTCCCTCACTTAGCACTCACTGACCGATCAAAAGTCTAAGGCACTTCTAGCAGACATAGAAGCTTCAAATTTTGAATAAAATTATTGTTTAGTGTATAAATTAAGGAAAAACTAAAATATTATGCAATTTCAGTCCAGTTTTCCAGATACACCAACTGCATAAATAACTTTGTAATCCCATATAAATATATAGGATTACAAAGTTACATTTGCAGTCAATGAATCAGTGTACCTGTATAAGAAAATTCGTTGTAGGATAAATTAGGACTATCTACGAATACAAAAAGAAATGAGATCCCATCAAAAACATAACTTGTAAAAAAACCAAGTCTCGCAACCCAGTTCTTCTACCGTAAAAAGTTGTGAGATCCATGTAATACCAAGTCGGTTAATTTATTCAGTCCCTAATAAAGGGACTTTCTGTCAAAGCTAATCGCATGAAAACACAATGTACCTTGTATTGGTGATATTGAGATCAATAAGCTTAATAACCAACTTTGGTACTGATACTAGTTTTAAAAAACCGAAATGATTAAGCGCCCACCTAACTAAACTGCGAGGTTAGCGCCGCGTGCGGGCTGATGTGGTCCCCCGCGCCCCGCCGCGCCTCCGGCGCACTCTATTCGCGCGCGTCTCGTTCATCTCTTTTAGGGAATCTCTTCGCTAGGCAGATTACGATTAGACAGGGTCCGTGACTGGCGCCGAATCGAGACAAGTCAGCGCTGACCGGAAAAAAACCCCGTATAAATTGATTTCAAGTCAGTAGGTACAGTGGCGGGAAGTCAGCGCTGACTTGTAAATTCGTACACGAATATTTATAAGTCAGTCGGCGCCCCCGCAACCCGCGCCATTGACAAAAACCCCGTGTAAACAGTCAAGTCAGCGCTTGGTCAGTCACAGTCACCGCGTTGGGGGGTGACGTTACGTCTGGCTAGTAAGAGAAAATGACGGAGAACTCGTCCGGATCTTCAAATCTCAATTGCTTTAACAACAAAGCAGAGCCACCAGTTTCGTTTGTCTTCAATCCATTTTCTTATCCAATCAAATATTATAATACAATCGAAAAAAAAAAAGAAATTTCTTTTATTTTTCTTTACCATTTTGGCGCCCCCTAGGATTTGGCGCCTGGAGCGACTGCTCCGTTCGCCGTATGGGCGGGCCGGCCCTGTGTACAGGTTGAATAATAAGCTAATTTTTGTAGTTTTCTGTAATTTTCATACTATACTAAGTACCTACCTACTGTCCAAAAATCGGGCACGCAACTCCTTTCAGCATTTTTTGCTATCTCTTACAGTTTTGGAAATAGCCCTGAAGGCCCACATAAAAAAAATCACCCTGTATAGTTAGGGTAACGGATTAATTTGATTTGATAGCATTACTAAGATAGGCACTTTTTACGAAGGACTTTCGCATTTTGAATATAACGGTAGACAACAAAACGCCTTTTTGGAGCTAGAAAACAATCTTTACTGACAATCATCCATTAATCATTCACATAACACGAAACACTATAAACTGAACATAGCTGGTATGATCCGATCATAGAACCACCAGTCAGCCGGTCCAGAGTAGCGTTACGATTAGCGATAGCACAAGCACCACGAGCACGACACCCAGCACGACCACAAGCACTACCACGACCACGCCTGCGCCAACCACGACCACACCTGCGCCAACCACAACCACCACCACCACTACCACCACGACTACAACTCCGAGTACCACCAGCTCGACCACGACCACGACTACGACCACGGCCAGGCCCAAGACCACGGAGCCGCCGCTCGCGCTGCAGCCCTTCCTACAGCTGTTACCTATACAGAGATCCGCGAGAACTGAAGCCCCCACTACGAAGACCAGCGCGACAGCCGCAATCAAAACCAGTAAGTTATTACAATCTAAATAATTAACGTTGCAGATAGAAAAGGTCAAGTACGACTCCTAGCTTAACTAACGACATTAATTTTCTGCTATTGAACTAGTTAGTGTCATTGTTTGTAGGCAACAGTGTTGCGAGTGATGTAACATATTCGCTAACACGAAACTCTAAGACGTTTGATGTGTCTAACACGGATTATGCGAGAGCAGGCAAGTCAACGAAACTGGTGTGTCCGAAGCCGGGCCAGTCGCCTTTGCCGTTGTTCCCGATTCCCTGCGAGAAGAACTCCCAATGCCGCACGAGCAGCGGTCCCGACCACGTCTGCTGCGACAACCGCTGTATCAGAGGTGTACCAGCACCGAAACCAACGCGGAAACCAAAATCGCATCAGCGTAAGTTCTATCATTTTTCCTAAATTAGAAGTCTTTGGATGTTTAGTAGTAACATTAAAAAATATGTTCTCAGCTCTATTGGGAGTGATCCCTCGCGAATGCCCGTCGACTCCCTTGGGCGAGCTGCTATTTGAAGTGCAGACGTGCAAAACTGACGCTGACTGCTGGCCGCGAGTGTGTTGCCCGGACGGCAAACGCTCTTACTGCCGCACCGCGCGCGCTCGTCTAGACCTCGTGCCTATCGCTAACCAGATTGATGGACGTAAGTCTCTTCAAACTCAAGGGCAAACAAACTAAAAACAAAAATTTGGTCTAATTGTGTGAGTAGGCCCTAATGACGATCATAAAAATCTGAGAATGATGAGTATTTTCTTCGTCTTTCTCCTAGCTTTAACCCATTATTTGGGGTCGGCTCTCCTAGTTACTCTTCGCCAAGGTACTCGGTCCTGAGAATGATGAGTACTTAACAATAAATATTTCTGTCATTCAGCGGTTCGAATGGTCGAGCAGTATCTTCAGTGTACGCCGCCGCCGCAGTACGACCTGTTTCCTCAGAAGTGCAGTTCGAGCGTGGATTGCTTCCCTAATCTGTGCTGTGCAGAAGGCGGCAAGAAGCACTGCCGTCCGCCGCAGCGGAGTCTATTCGCCTTATTGGCTGGTGTCACACAGGTAATTTGGCTAAACACTAATCAACCATTTTCATAATACCAATCCTAACTAATATTATAAATCCGAAAGTTTCTTTATTTATTTCTTCCCTCTTCACGGTGAAACCACTGGACCGATTTGCATGAAAAACGGCATAGTGTTAGATAGAAAGGACAATGGGCAATGGGTATGGGATGGAAAAGGACAATGGTTACTTTTGATCCCAAAATTCCCACGGGATCGGGATTTACGCGGGTTAAACTGCAGGGCGCAGCTAGTTTACGATAAATTACCCTCTTGAAAAAGAATGTATCTTTTATGTCGTCATACAGTTCACCCGTTAATGTGAACTCAGTAATAATTTACATGTGCATTCCCATTTTTACATTAACAATAATTACTTACTTCATTTTTATGAATATATAATGATCAAATTACCAACTTTGCTAATTTAAATATTAATTTTTATCTTTACAGAGATTTGGCAACATGCGCCCACCAGCAACAGCGAACAACAATTTGTAACAAGGTCAAACTAAGTGCTTAGACTAAGTGTTACTAACATTACTGTAGTTAATGTAAGTAGGTAGGTATCTATAGTTGATATTTTTTTTTTACTTTTGTACAGATTTTTTTAATAAAAATATTTATTAAATAATGGTTTTTGCAACTTCGTAACCAGTTATGAGGACACCAACTTCTCTTAAAAACCAGCATTACTTAAGTAAATAAATCTTATGTCTTGATTTCAATATCTACCCCATATGCTCCATTAATCTTAATATATATAAATCTCGTGTCACAATGTTTGTCCTCAATGGACTCCTAAACCACTTAACCGATTATAATAAAATTCGCACACCATGTGCAGTTCGATCCAACTTGAGAGATAGGATAGCTTACATCCCGATATTCCCACGGGATCGGGAGTTACGCGGGTGAAACCGCGGAGCGCAGCTAGTTAATTATATAGATTAAACTTACAGTTTATTGTCAGGATTAAAAGTACTAAGTTTCCACCCATGAAGAAACCAAGCAGAGAAAAATTAACTATTACTTATGATATGTTTGGTTATTGCCCTGCCATTATTCTTTAACTTCAGACAGAGAAAAGAAAATTGTTCCTAAGAAATTAAATATCATTGTATTCCACTATGTATTGAATTATTAATCATAGAAACTGGCGTAGGTTTCTGGCATAGATATCATATGATACAAAAAATCAAACAACAATCACCAGTTCAGCATATTATACTGATGGATACATAAACTGCATCAAAGTTTAGGATTATACTTTCAAATGAATACTTATACTTAAGTATGCAAACTATTCATAAATATTTTAATTGGATCCATATTATTGTACCGAAACTCTTGTTAAAAATCATAGTACAAGAAGACTCTGAAAACTACTATTTATTATTTATTTACTTACTTATTTTTTCAAAGTCAACTTGTAGGTTCTAACAATGATATTAATATTATACTACATTATTATACTTTTATACTACATATTAATATTAATATGTAGTATAAAAGTCTGTCAGTTTATATGGAGGCATACCCTACACAGAAATGCTTCATCTATCTCTTGTAAGTGACATTTAATATTACAGATTTTTAAAAGTTTTGCTGAGGATTCTTTCTAAGTATGGATGGTTCTTACTTGCAATGAAAAATAAAACAGATTTTACTTAGAATAAAAATTTATTACCATCTAAGCATCTTCATTTAGTCCAGCTGAAACAAAAGAAAAATGTGTGTTAGTATTGCCTATAAACTGCAACAGCAACATGCCCGCGTAAGTTACCAGTCCGCGAGAATCCTACTAATATTATAAATGTGAAAGTTTGTGTGTATGTATGTGTATGTTTGTTACTCCTTCAAGCAAAAACTACTGGACTGATTGCGATGAAACTCGGTATCTATCTACATAGCTGGAGACCTGGATTAACACATAGGCTACTTTTTATGCCGATATTCCCACGGGATCGGGACTTACGGTGAAACCGCGCGGCGTAGCTAGTATTGGGATAAAACTAACTTATTATGTGTGGTTTCAGCTCTAGCTACTTACCATCATAATAAAATCGCAATTGGCTTAGCAGCTTTTGCTTATACAGACTTTCAGAAGTTTTCTATTCCTTTTTTGATCATCGATCAAACATTTCACACACATAAAATTTTGTAATTGAAAAACAATGCTCAGTGAAAATTCTAGCTTCCTAAGGAGCCAAGACTCTTGGAAGTCATGCGTGGGCCCTGTGTCAAGTGTCGACACATGCAAGACCCATTATTTTGGGTGTGATTTAGACACCGATATACAAATATTATAGGTATTATAACCAAATTGTTTATAGGTTCGGCTTATGACTAATATCTGGCCTATCCTATCAGGATAACCTATAACTGTAAATTACGACCGCAACACAGCAGGCCATTCTCTCTTTTTATTTATTTAGTGTTGAAGAAACCTTAAAATGTAAAGATAAGACATAAGTATTTACCTTCTTGAAACCAATGTCGTGAGCGTACTCTCTGAAGCACTGCCTGCAGATGTTCAGACCGTATTTGCGAATAAGTCCATGTCTGTTGGAGCAGGCTCGGCTGTAACAACGAAAAACACCGTAAAACACGTGCATAACCAAACAACATACAATTAGTGATATCAGCTTGCAAATATGATTCTACCATGAGCGTGAGCCTTGTCCGTATCTGCGAGGGTGAGAATACCAAATATTTGCGTGACCCATTGCGAAAAATTATATTTTCCACTGCTGAAAACGCGGAACACGTCCAAAATGGAGTTCGCACAGATTAAAAAGATCCCACAGACGATTTTTTTTACCAGTGAATGAATGATTGATGTTATTAAGCTCGAGACACATTGCTCGGACGCGTTCGACAGCCGCGACTTAAGCTGGGAACAAATTATCGGACGCGGCTTACGGACGCGTGTCTGTGTAATGTAAATGTAAGTAACTGTGCACACTATCGGACGTAAGTCGCGGACGTGACCTTGGGCTGCCCTTGAGCGTTCGGACGTCCTGGCCAGCCGGATGTTTCTATCAGCCGAAAACGTCCGCGGACGTCCGCGGATGGTGTGCACAGGGTGCGGGATGCGTCCGCGCGTCCGAAGGACAGAAGTTTGCCTGTGCGTGCAATAAAATCTACCAGAATCTACCAAGCGCTGTTCCATATTCATTTTGGAAAACCATTTTCTGAATTGTCTAAAATACTGAATTTTTTGACGAATATACTACATTACATAATAGATTTCCTACTAAATTACAAATCGATTTTCTACTGAAAGTACCTACTAAATTATCTGACTACTGATCGTTCTCTTTGCCTTAAATCTACCAAAAAAAGTAGAAAAATCCGGCAACACTGATGGCGGAAGGCGCTCGGAAGAGTCCACGGACAACGTCCGAAGCATCCGTGCACACTAATCAGTCGCGGCTGTCGGTCACGGCTGTCGGACGCGTCCGATAATTTGTTCCCAGCTTTATTGGCATCTGTGTAATGTAAATGTATGTATATCCCGCGCAGCGAATGATGAGCTCTGATGGAATGTAGAAGGGGTATGCGCAGAACTCAATTTTCATACAAATATCGAGTTCTGCGCATACTTACCGCAGCGCTTATCATTTGCTGTGCGACGTATAACTGTGCACACTATCGAACGTAAGTCGCGGTTCATTTGTAATATTAGGTATGTCTTATATAATAATGGAGCGTAGACAGAGAATAACTATTTATTCTCTGTCTACGATTATGAATAGTCCAGATTTTATACAATTATAGCTGTTCTCATACAGATGTTACACAGATTTTTTTACTTATCGATACAGATTTGTCAAATTGAAATGTGGCAACACTGATGTCGGACCCGACCAAATCGGGACGTGTGTATAAGGGCTTTTACACATGTTACGATTTGGTCGTCCCGACCAAATTGACACAACCAAATTGGGTATCGATACACACGCTACGGTTTGGTCGGATACTATTCAGAGAGTACATTGATACACATCGTGGTCATTAAGTAGTTTCTGGGGTTCCATTCCTCAGGGGGAAAAACGGGACCCTATTACTAAGACTTCACTGTCAGTTCATCAGTCCGTCCGTCTATCAGTTCCATCCGTCCGTAAATCCGTCCGTCCGTCTGTCTGTCTGCCTTTCTGTCCGTCTGTCATCCGGTTGTATCTCATGAATCGTAATGGATAGAGAGTTAAAATTTTCACAGATTATGTATTTCATTAGTGTCGCTTTACCAACAACAACTAAAAAAATAAAAAAAATAAAGTGGAGCTCAAATACAACATGATACGGAACCCTTCGTGCGGGAGTCCGACTCACACTTGTTTGTTTCGAACACGAAGTTGGGTCCGATGCGTACACACGTCCCGATTTGGTCGGATACAACCAAATTGGGTGGGCGTATCCAATTTTATCAATTAATAATAATTAAGTCTGCCCGACCACGATACACACGTCGCAATTTGGTTGTACATCCGACCAAATTGTATGTCGGACCCGACCAAATTGGGACGTGTGTAAAAGCCATAAGCTATTACATACATTTACATTACACAGATGCTGGCGGCTAGGCGGCTGTCGTACGTTCTAGACGCGTCCGCGGACGCGTCCTACTCATGTGTCCCCAGCTTCATATTCTTCGACCTAGGACCTAGATGCTTTATTTAGCCTGTGGATCTCGACGAACGAATGATTTCGAAACTGTCGAAAGAATAGTTTTGTCAGTGTCAATGTCGAAACTTAGCTGTCATTTCCCTCCCTTCCCTCTTCCTTTTCCGTCTCGTACCAATCTCGTACGTAAACTCGTATCAATTATTTGCAGTTGGATGGAATCAGATGGAATTTATTGGATCTAGAGGCTTTCCGAGAGTTTACTAATATTTCCACATAAAAGGTGAATAATTAGTTTACGATATTATTGTATAATAAATTACTTAACTTGTTAATAGACTATATTTTCAATTTAATTCGCCCTCAAAGAGGCTGTGATTTTTCATCCTCGTCGTAACTGTACATTTTACTGTGTATTGAATTGCAAATGTTTGAATTTGTACTTCGTACTCACGTATATATTCTTAGCTACTGTGATTTTTTGCTACGAAAGATTGTTTTTGGGACACAACACGTCATCAAAAAATAAAAAAACTTGCGAGAACACTTTCACCTGATCTAGTTATATTCAGTGCAAGCTAAATTAAATGGTCACCTTTGTATGTTTGTTATCGGCAAAATACCTATCTGTCGATACCTAACCTCTTACCTTTGTATTTCTTTCAGTTACCAACAGAAATCATAATGGGGTTCATTTATAATTTTATCAAGCGCTTGCTCAGGCTGTCCATTTATACAGCTATAATTTTAATACTCATTGTCGTAATACCAAACATTCCACCTTATACCAGTTTCAGCAGTATTCCGTAAGTATAAATAAATACCTACTTAGTGTAATTTCAATGTGATATTGAGCCAAAAATTTCTTATAGTTTTGAAGCTATCCTAAAATTAAGAATTAAAACTAGTCTAGCTTTGAAATGACAAAGAATTTTCGCCTCGAAATTACCCCAAAATAACGGTAAAAATTTCAGCTACAATTCCATCTCAGCACTTTTGAGAAAAACATAACACATTCGTTAGAATCAACAATATTAGTTGTAAGCGACGGGCATTTCTGTATTTTAGACAAAAGTCCGTATACAAATATTCATTGTTAATAAAAAAGAAATACTAAAAATGTAAATTATGCAAAATACAGTGAAAAAAACTTAAATACTGAAGTTGACCTAAAAAAACCAAACTGACTCATTACACATTCACTTCACTTTTGTAATAATTAACATTCTCTGTAGGTATTATTTAAAATACACTTTGCTTGACTTCAATTTATATTTTAACCTAGTTTTATATTTCGACTATGTTTTATTTTATTTATTCACTTAACTAAAGACGACAAATCATACATACCTAATCCCACGCAAATTGAAACATACTGACATTACATCTTTTCATTTGTCCACAAATATATCACTAGCTCCGCGGTTTCACCCGCGTAAGTCCCAATCCCGTGGGAATATCAAAATAAAAAGTAGCCTATAGCCTTCTTCTATCTATTGACTATCTAACACAAAAATATTTTTTCAATTGAACCAGTAGCTCCTGAGATTAGCGAGTTCAAACAAACAAACTCTTCAGCTTTATAATATGTATTAGTATAGATTCAGGATAGACAACCAGCAGTTGCAGTGTTAAAAGGACCTATATTCATTTTCTTATTTCAGTCTTGAACCACCCCTAGCCAGAGAAGGGCCTCTAGCTCCAAACACTGACCTGAATAATGCAGACAAAGTGTTTGTCAACAAATTATTAGGACCCGAAGCATTCCAGATATACAACGGAGAACTGTACACTGGTCTCAGTACCGGTGAAATTGTAAAGATATCACCTGGTGGACATGTTACATTTGTTACTAAAATAGGACAACCTTGTTGTGAGTATAATAAAATTCTTTGCTTTGTTTAGCTGATATAATGCATTTAGATTGACCAAAATCAATGGTGTTGCAGTAGCGAAAGAGGCAATACCTAGACTAGCATTTACCATGGTCATTGCAGCTTTAAAAATGCCAATAGTTAAAAACAACTTTAATTTCTACTTATTGTTAATGGTGTTTGACGACCCAGTTGGCACAATGGTCACTATGCCGGACTGCCAAACAAGGGATCGCGGGTTCGATTCCCGCCTCAGACAAGTATTTTATGCTTATATATTTGTCTGTAGTCTGGTTGTTTCTATGTACTAAAAGTATTTACAAAAGAAAAGTATTTAAGTAGTATATCCATTGTGTAGCACCAATAACATAAGTCTGCAATATATTTTTTTTTTACTAGCTGCGCCCCGCGGTTTCACCCGCGTAAGTTCGATGTTTCTCACCGTTTAAACCTTCCCTGGACTATGACAAACATTTCAAACCTGAAATTATCTAAATCGGTTCAGCCATTCTCGAGTTTTAGCGAGACTAACGAACAGCAATTGATATTTATTTATATAGATTGTTGTCTGATTGTATAAATTACAACTAACTTATTCAGGTCAACGTAAACTGCTGTACAAACAAGGTAAAGAGGTAGATATTGGTTCATACAGCATAATCAGAAGCTAGTTACAGTTGTCATAAAACCATATTCCCAAGTCTAAAATATTCAAAGATGAAGTCATAGCTTATTTACTCGACAAATAACTTGGTAAGATGTTGTAAAGGAATTTCAACTTAACTGCATTGACATAAGACCATGCAAGACATCAAAAACTATGTTGATACTTGTATGTGTATTGAGTCATAATTTATTTACATCCTTAACACAATCATGATAAAACCAATTAACAAAAAAAAACTTGAACTTCCTTAACATTTTGAGAAGTATTAAAACCTGAAGAGTTGGTTTTTGGTAATTGGTTTAACACACTTATCTCAGAAACTACTGCTTCGAATTAAGAACGCATTTATAACGTTACATCTTTACACATTTGCAAGTGATACTCTCCAACAACATAATCTATTACTAATCTATACTAATATTATAAAGCTGAAGAGTTTGTTTGTTTGAACGCGCTAATCTCAGGAACTGCTGGTTCGAATTGAAAAATTCTTTTTGTGTTGGATAGTCCATTTATCGAGGAAGGCTATAGGCTTTTATATAAATTTTCGGATCTTACGCGGGTGAAACCGCGGAGCACTGCTAATGACAAAATAAATGTTAAATTGCGTGTGGGATTAAATATTATTTATTTATTAAGAGCGTACATTTTCCCATTGCAAAGGCCTCTCTACCTTTCTTTCATTAATCACGGTCTGTAGCTATTGCACACAAATCATTCCTATAGGAGTTCATTTGATAATTTTAAATTACAGCTGGTTTAGTCCAAGAACATATTTGCGGCAGACCACTAGGTTTTGAGATAGACGAAAAGAGCCGTTTACTTTACGTAGCTGATGCTTATCATGGTATTTGGAAGGTCAGTCTTAAGGATGATAAGAAGACTCTACTGGTGTCTCCCCGTGTGGCTATCAAGGGACGGAACCCTAAGTTGTTCAACTCTGTTGTTATGGGCAAGAATGGGGATCTGTATTGGACTGATTCTTCAAGCGACTTCGCATTGAAAGATGGTGCCAGCAGTTTACTATCTGACCCGTCCGGAAGGTAAATACCTCTTGTTATTGTTGCCGAACTATCTATAAGCTCAATGAGTTTCTTGTGCCTTCTCTTCATTGGTGGGCGCGTTCTGAAGGCATACAAGGACATGGGTCCAGTTTGAAGAGTCTTAAAAACTAAGTTAGAGTTTTTAAGACTCTTCAAACTGGACCCATGCACTGTACATGATTCTAAATGAATTGAAAAATTGTATTTTGATAATTTCCTTCGGAAATCAGCTACTGGTGCGTAGTTATACTATGGATATAATGGAATACTATCGATAGTATTGTGTGAAAACATTAGATAGTATCGATACAATCAATTGCTCTGTCTGTACTAACGATTTCTACCTATTTTACAGAATAACTCAACAATCGATAGTATTGAATGTTATCATGCAATACTATCGATAACCTTTATATACTATTATTTTGAACTATTGATAGGCTATCGATAATTCGATAGTATCGATTTATTATTTCAGCATTGTTATTTTTACTAGGTTTTTATAGCGGGTTGCACTGTGCATACGGCGATTTATCGCGCGATATCGCTATAATATGAGAAAGGCCAACTAAATTATTCATTTGTTGATGTCTTGTAACTGGCTTCTATGCCTTTGATAAAGGAAGACTTCCAAGTGTGTCCTTAAAAGTAAATTAAGAAAAATCGAGGCTAAGAATATGTAGTAGAACTCAAACTCATTGTTGTTTGTTACTTAAGCAATTTTGAAATAATAAATAATTATAGTTTTCACTATTGGGCAGCTCTATTTCTTGGTAAGGTTGTGGTATCTTTACGTTCAAATCGACCAAGTAAAATTAAATTTTATCAACAAAAAATTAACTAAAGTGCATCTATTATTGTAAGATACATATCTTGTGTTGTATTTTAAATTAATTAACTGTAAAAAAAACTGATAAGATATTTTTAAAGTTAAAAGTTACCTATCTTTTAGATAAGAATTGAACAACTAAAGAAATTGTTTATTTTTGCAGATTATTCCAATACAATGCAGCTACAAATAAAAGTACTGTCCTTCTCGACGACCTTTGGTTCCCCAATGATATGGTTGTTTCACCGAACAACGATTTTATAATAGTCTCAGAAACAGCTCGCTACAGACTTCTTAAATATTATATTGAAGGGCCAAAGAAAGGAAAGTCTGAAGTCTTCATTGCTGGACTTCCAGGTAAAGAAATCTCGACTTTATCGGTTTATTTATAAGGATTAGAGAACAGATTTTTTATCATATACACCTGTATAAGTCCAACAAAACACATTAAACTGATCTGGAAACTGGACCACACGTCGACAAAGTTCGTGTCCTTGAAGACTACGTGGGAGTCTCGCGATTTCCCAGCTGCGTAGATATCTAGCAAATGGCGCGCCTGCACCACTTGCTTTAGCGTTCGGGTGAAACAATCCGCGATATATTCGATGTCAACGTGGTAGGTCTCCCCATCGTCAGTTTTTCCTTCCCAATGAAGTCCTTCCTCGCCATCATTATATTTCCTTCCCGCCACACGCTCCGTCACGCTCTGATCTTCTAACATCACGTAGAAGAACACCAGTTTAGCATTCATTATACTGAAACTATTATCTAAACAGAATGCGTATTCTCCGTCCGTTTCTAAGTCCTTAATGACAGCGTTCTGGGATTTCTTGTAATCAGAAATGAGGAGTTTTCCAGTAGGGTCGATGACGTCCAACGATATGTCCAAATCTCCCTGCTGGCCGTCTAGAACTTGGTAGTAAACCTCGAGCGTCTGTCCCGCCATCCCCGTCCTATAGAAACACGTTCTCCTGCCCGCATCTGCTCGGAATTTGAAGTCTCTTGTATAAATAATTTCAGTTCCACATTGTAATATCGATAATAGGGCAATAAGAAATTGAAAATACATGGTGATGCGTGGTTCACTCGAAAGCTGGTACATTTGTGTGAATTGTAAGAAGCCTTTACTTAACGGAAAAATTGTACAATTGTATTATGTATTTACACAGTTGTGTCCAATAACCTTACCTACATGGCGTGTATTCACGTAGAATTTGTTTTGCTAAAGTTTGTCACATTAAAATGATTAAAACTTGTGTGTTTCAGGCACCCCAGACAATATCCGCGCGTTGCCGGACGGTTCTGGCATGCTGGTCGGTCTATACGTGACGTACGACGACGAGAACCCGATGCTGTCACGGTCCATGTCTGAGACTCCGCTGGTCAGGAAGCTGCTGGCACGACTCCAACGACTCGTCGAGATACCCTTCGAATACTTGAACACAGTCTTCCCGCACATCGTGTTCGAAGAAATTGTTTATAATGTAAGTATTCAACACTATAATCAATCAATAAATTAATTTTACTAGCTGTACGCCCTCACGTGCTTATGTATTGATTGTGTCCATTCCAGATTGGTCATTTCAAGTCTGTATCAGCGTTCATCCCAAACCAGTCTGGTTTATTGTACATCGATTGGAACGGTAATGTGATATCGTCGCACTACAACACGGACGGCAGCCTCGGACACATCAGCGATGCCATCGTATTCAACGACCGCCTCTACACTGGTAGCCCCCATATACAGAACTACATAGGCTCCATCCCCGTGCCTCCAGCATTAAAAAAAGCTTTCCAAGGTAAGTTGGCTCAGAAACCCGTCGAAACTGTCAAGCCGAAGGTAGAAAAACCCAAAGAAGTGAAGAGAGAAGCTCTGAAACCGGTAGAAGAGAAACCTGTTCAAAAGCAGACCAAACCAGTGGAAGCTCCGAAACCGACGCCTAAACCTGTTGAACAACCGAAACCAGCGAAGAGCACTCCCCCTCCACAAACTCAACAACCTAAGAAAGAGACCAAACCGGAAACCAGAACCCCACCACCGACTCCGAAACCGGAAGTAAAGACAACCCCTCCCCCTACACCTAAAGCTGAAGTGAAAACGACTCCTCCTCCGCCCACTAAGCCAGTCACAAAAACAACACCGGAAGTCAAATCCACTACCGCCAAACCTGAAGTAAAATCAGAGAAGGCTAAGAAAGAACAAATACCTATCAGGGAAGAAATACCTTCAGACACCGTCAAGCCGCCCAAAGAAAATTTGAAAGTAATTAAGAAGGGTGGCCCCGCAGAGATACCAAACCATCTTTAATTTGTCATTTGGTTGGTGAAGATATTGTAGGTGAAGGATCTCCTTGTGAAGATATTGTTTTAATTTTAGATGTTTTATGAATCATGCATGCAAGGTAGCATTCCAATTTTCCATTCCTTTATTATTTTATAACTTTCCTACTCGTGATTTAAGTGCCTAAGGTCACAAAGCAGGTCAAGAATCTCGAAATTTATAGACATTTTCGATTATCTTTCTTAAAAAGATGAAAAATTCTTTTTTTTCTCTCCATTTTTGATCTTTCGCAGCAATCGAAAGGAAGACCGCAAAATATTTGTACGTGATTTTTACATTTTATATCTGCCCTTAGCTCTATCACAAATATGAATGTGCATTTAATAGTATTTTCTATATACATAAGTATTTATAATTTGTTAAATTTATTTATTTCTTACAAAAGACGTAAAAGTAGTTTAGTGTTGTTCAATGAAAAAGTCGTTTGAACACAACGTGTGATTAGGACCAATTCTAAATTAATAATTTGGTATGTATGTATTTACAATAAAT
The DNA here is from genome assembly GCA_907269075.1 of Idaea aversata. NCBI lineage: Eukaryota > Metazoa > Arthropoda > Insecta > Lepidoptera > Geometridae > Idaea > Idaea aversata. The sequence goes on from OU026100.1 coordinate 9,402,752, forward strand.
CCTACTAATATTATAATTAGATTATAAAGTATACACACCTGAAACTTTCATGAATATATTAGAGAAAATTGTAGAGCAATCTTTATCACTTTATGCAACCAATTTATACTTAGTATAGTCGTTTCAATGTAAATAATAAATATACCTAAATCCGTGTTTTTTGTAATCGTAAATTCATATCAATTTAAATAATGATAGTAGACAAACCAAAATATTTGTTACCTATAATTTTGTTCAGTAGATTTATTTGTGTTACATTTTACGAAAAGTCTAAAATCATTTATTTTCCTAAAGTTATGTTAGTGCAATTACTCAGTACCTATGTGATGTTGAACAAATTATTTATTATTTGAACTTATTATCAGACGTTGCTGGTTACATGTGTTTTTATGATCTGAATGTTCGAGTTTTAGCAATAAAAATGTATGTATAAGTGTAGGTATGTACTATGTACAAAATAATGTCACATTTCTAAATATAATAGACTTTTTTTTATGAAACCTTATTGTGGGGGACATTTTATTACCTGACAACGGCGAATCCGAAGAGGCGGAGAAATAACTTTATTTGTAGAACACGTTATACACAAAGTAGAAAAGAAAGTATAAGTTGCACAAAAGGGCGGCCTTACCGCTGAAAGCGATTTCTTTCAGACAACCTTTGGATGGAAAATAACTGATTTAGCTAATTAATAGTATGTATAAATAAAACAAATACATAGGTCAATTTAATTTTTAATTCTGTCTTTGAAAATATTATGAATAACATTATTCAATACATATTTAAAGCATTCATTCATTTATTTATATACAAACTTAGGCATTTGCACTTGCACGATGATAATAATTATCTTTCTTGATTTACTGGTTCTTTTATCGTTAATAAGAAAACAATTATACTAAATTGAGTGCTTTTTAAAATGAAACAACAGAAGGGGAAAAAGTAAAATTAGCTAGCAGGAAAAACTATCCTGAATTATTATTTGACCTCACACGAACTACGTACTTTGTGAACAATGTGTTGGAATGTAAAAAATATCTCCTATTTCTACTATTTATAGGTACTATTCATAATACTTTAATCTCTATCAAATTAATAATTTTAGCTTTATTTACATTAAATCTCCTCAATAAACATTCAAATCTTTCGCATGTTCTGTGCAACATTTACAAAATTGGTTTTAGAGAAGTCTAATGTCAATTCATTTGATTTGTATTGTTAGTGTAGTGTTATGGATACTCTATACAGTATACTTAATGTGAGTAAAGGCAGCTGCAGGGATCACAAAAACAGGCCAAGTGCCGACTCGGACTCGCGCACGAAGTATTCCGTACCATTAAAAATACATCATCTATGAAAATTTCAACTGTCTAGCTATCACATTCATGAGACAGTGTATATTATAAACTTGGTCAGACAGTGGAGTCTTAGTGAAAGGGTTTTTACCCTTTGGGTACAGAACCCTAAAAACAAACTCTAATAAAGTTTAAACTAACCAATGTATTCTGTTTGACTAAGTCCTATCTTATGTCAAAAGGTTCGGTATATATATTCTGTAGTGTCCCATATGTACTTATAACTAAATGAAGACTTGATCGGCGGCGAGGGCGTCGGCGAACGGCTTGACGACGCACCGCGTCGCGAAGTAGAATATCAGTCCGAATGTTATAGAGATGGGTAGCGCGGGGAGCGCCTTCCTCAATATCGCTAGCAATAGTAGGGTTAGACATAATCCCTGTAACAAATAATTTCAATTTAACAACCTCTGTAGCGTACTGGGCAAACACCCACCTGCGAAACAGGAGGTTGCGGGTTCGATTCATACAGATATTTATGTATTTGTTTCTGGTCTGGGTATTTGTGTATGTATTTACAATAGAAAAAAAGTATTCTATCCGTTATCTGGCCACCATAACACAAGGCTCGTAGCTTAGTTTGGGGTCAGAAATGTCCTACAATATTTGTTTTTAATATTTAAAAAAACCCTCGATTGACAATAAAAAAAATGATAGTATTTAAATCACTAAAAAGTAAATAAGAACCCCTTGGAGGTTTTGTGTCTACTTCTGAACTTCTGACCGGAGGGCGCGATTCGGTGACACATCTTAGGTGTCACCGAATCGTCAGGGGTTAATTTACATAGTATCTTTATCCTTCTTTAGTATTACTTGAAAGTTTATTAGTAGGTAAGTAGTAGGCAGGCGAACCCTTTAACAACATAGGCTACTTCCCACGGGTTAGAGATCTACCAGAAGGGTAAAACTACGTGTCGCAGCTAGTTATATATACTTACAATAAGTATAGCTACAAAACACGCGAGTGTTGTGTTCCAGTCGCCGTAGGAACTGGCCTTTCCAACGAGCACACTGTAAAATATGAAGTCCCCCAGACCTAGTTTCACGCCCTCTGAAAAGACAAATAGAATATTAATGATAACTGTGGCTGTGGCGAACAACCAGCTGCGACGATGCAGTAGGTCGCGGATTTAGAGGCGGGTAATATATAAAATACTAGCGACCCGCCCCGGCTTCGTACGGCTATATTATGCATGTATTATACATTTAAACCTTCCTCTTGAAACACTCTATCTATTAAAAAAACCGCATCAAAATCCGTTGCGTAGAAAGATTTAAGCATACATAGGGAGGGACAGACAGCGGAAAGTAACTTTGTTTATACTATGTAATAATGATATAACCAAGTAAAAGATCTTTCTTTTCAAGGTGATTCTTGACCTTTACTAATCTATACCTAAAGATTTTTTTTGTTTTTAAACTTTGTATGAGGATGCATTCATTCATTGGGGAAAACATAGGCTAATTTTTATCCCGATATTCCCACGGGATGGGGAGTTACGCAGGTGAAACCGCGGGGCGCTGCTAGTGGGATATATAACAACAATGAAAGATCTTCTTTCTTTTTAAAGTGATTCTTGATGTTTCAAAAAGCTCACACTAAAGAACACCCAATATCTCATTTGGTATAAGATATTGGGTATGCTTTAGTGTGTGCCATCAATGTTAAATGTAATATATAAGTGAGACAAGTTGTAGTACTGACTCTCTTCGTCGTCTTGCTGCGGCTGTGGCTGCGGTAGCGGTTGCTGGCGGCGATCGACCCGCGTCGTGTACCGCTGCGAGGAGCTGGTAGAGTCGACGCGCAGTTGTCGCGGCGCTGCGCCGGACGCCGCGCGCGCAGACCACTCCGCTGTGAAACCTGCGTTGTCTCCACTACCTGAACCACGTTGATCGGTGCCTTCTACAGAAACAATGTTTACATTCAGCATTGAATATTCCTCGGATGGACTGACCAAGTCAAGGCTGCAGTGGGAGGTTCTTAAATCGAATGTAGTAGGATGACCTCCAGCAGGGAGAGATGGCGAGCAGTCGTGAAGCGCGCTACCTCAATCCCCTCTACTACGTGATGATCACGACCGCTCTGTCAAGAGTGCAACGAAAAAGAAGAAGAGATTCCTCGGATAGAAGCTCACCTACATACTATAGCCTGATTTGATTGCATTGAATTTGTGCTCGTCCCCTGACGCAGAAACCTTGGCTCAAACTGATTTATTATGTTTGAATGTAGCCACAATTATGTAGTTAACATTGAAGCAATATCCAGTATGTTTTGACTTAGCTTATATTTTAAAGATGAGTGAATAAGTCCTTATTCCAAAATACTTATTTGATTATATGTTACGTAGGTAAGTATACTGAACGCGTATCGTAGGTGTTAACGGACCGTGTGAACGCGTGAGAGGGCGCAGTTCGCGCTCACCTTCCGTCCCGCTCGCACGTCCGCCGCCGCCTCCACCACCGTCCGCATCGGTCCCCGCTCCGCCAGGCACCGTCGTCGCCGCCAGGCAGTACATCACAGTCGCTACACAAATAAATAAATATTGCATCTAGCCCCAAGCTAAGTAACTAGACTTGTGTTATGGGTGCTAGACAACGGATATACTACTTATATACTTTTCTTTTTTAAATATATACTTGTAATACATAGAAACAACCAGAACGCAGATAAATATCTAAGCTTACTTGTTTGAAGCAGGAATCAAACCCACAACCCTGTGTTTGGCAGTCTGGCATGGTGACCATTGTGCCAACTGGGTCGTCAAAATATGTCAATGATAAATAAATTAAAAAATACGGTAATGTTAGTTCATTTGTATATTCCACTAAAAGGCAGAGGTCTTCACTTAGAAGGGTTTGGCAGATGCCACGAGTGCCTACACTGGATATCCCATATCATCCAATTGTGGTGACTTCTAGGTCGGATTCCTCACAATGTTTTGATTCTTTACCTTAATACTTCTTTCAATAAAAATCATTATGTGGCATTTATTTTCACACAAATAAATCTAGCCTCAAACTAAACATGTTATATGAAAACCAAATAAAAATATTTAATAGCAAATGCTTTTGTCTAATTTCAGCAACTCGACGCATCTGATCGCCTACTTTGCGTACGGATTGCACCTGAGAGTATTCAAGCTAATAACTCCCCCAAAACAAAAGTAAACAGAAAGGAAACTTACAAGAATAAATAAGAGCGGGAAATATGGGTTCATTTCGCTCTTGGGCAGTTTCAACTAATATCCTAAGTGGTCCCTTTGGCGTTAAAACGGCTACCAAATCTGAAAAAATAATGCACAAATACTTAATTAGGTACCTCTCATCGTTTTTATAGCTAAATCTAGATTAATAAAAATCAATTGCTGTTCGTTAGTCTCGGTAAAACTCGAGAATGGCTGAACCGATTTGGCTTATTATGGTCTTGAATTATTTGTGGAAGTCCAGGGAAGGTTTAAACGGTGAAAGATCAGACATACACAGGGGTAATTTAAATAAAAGAATTACTCTCTTGAAATACTTCTAAAAAGTTTTTAATGAAAGAATATTTCTAACCATTATGTTGTTTTAGTAAATCGCGGAATTAGGTACAATCCACGGTCAAAAGTCTCTGCCCACCATTACGTTTACAATCCCGTGCAGCACTATTTGAACATTATAACAACGTAACCTGTGGATCGAACCCACGTCGGTTGGTGTAGCGGGTGGCGGCTTATACCACTCGGCTTACTAAAGACACTGAGAAGACAAGAGACTTACACGTTGGAAATAATAATCACACTGAGTACCTTTAATTCAAGTATTTAGGTTTGTGTGTAACGTCTATTCGAAGAAGGTCGTAACTCCAATACTTGTTGATAGTATTATTGTAGCAAACTGATCATTTACTTATGACCCTTACTGTACAAACATCCTTAAAAGTAGAATATCTTTTTGGGGTTCCATACCTCAAAAGGTTAAAATAGGAACCCTTATAAGATCACTCTCTTGTCTGTCTGTTTGTCCCAAAGGGTGAACCTAGAGCACTATTTGAACATTATAACAACGTAACCTGTGGATCGAACCCACGTCGGTTGGTGTAGCGGGTGGCGGCTTATACCACTCGGCTTACTAAAGACACTGAGAAGACAAGAGACTTACACGTTGGAAATAATAATCACACTGAGTACCTTTAATTCAAGTATTTAGGTTTGTGTGTAACGTCTATTCGAAGAAGGTCGTAACTCCAATACTTGTTGATAGTATTATTGTAGCAAACTGATCATTTACTTATGACCCTTACTGTACAAACATCCTTAAAAGTAGAATATCTTTTTGGGGTTCCATACCTCAAAAGGTTAAAATAGGAACCCTTATAAGATCACTCTCTTGTCTGTCTGTTTGTCCCAAAGGGTGAACCTAGAAAGTTGTTTTTAACTGCAACTAAAGAGGTCTAGTTGCCTATCTACACTGGTATTATAAAGAGGAAAGTTTTTTTGCTTGTTTCTAATGAATAGGCTCCGAAACTACTGCACCGATTTTGATGAAACTTGGTATGAGGATACGTTGATTCATTGGCAATAACATAGGCTTTTTATTCCGATATTCCCACAGGGTCGGGTGTTACGCGGGTGAAACCGCGAGGTGATGCTAGTATGTACAGTAGGGGTGCAAAAGTGCAGGCCCAGTTTTCATTCAAAAATAGTTCTTATATTTAGCATGCTTAGAGCGTCGAGGTGGTAATGGACTTTTGCGGCTGACTGTACATATTCAATTAATCTTACCCCAAATAGATATAACGGCAAGTACAGCCCAAGTAGTCCACTCGGGCAGGTATTTGATAAAGACGAGCGCCATCAGCGCCGCTATGAAGATGAGATACGCCTGCTGCAGGCGAAGCGGACCCTTCCAGTGGATCACTATCATGCCGACCACACCAAAGTTCCACATTACAAACGCTAGTGTTATGTAGTCCATTGGTATATTGTAGGCTCTTAACGCTTCTCTGTTTAATAAAAAATATATATTACTTAAATAATATATACTTATATTATAAAGCTGAAGAGTTCGTTTGTTTGAACGCGCTAATCTCAGGAACTACTGGTTCGAATTGAAAAATTATTTTTGTGTTGGATAGTCCATTTATCGAGGAAGGCTATAGGCTATTTTATATTTCGATATTCCCACGGGATCGGGAGCTACGCAGGTGAAACCGCGGAGCGCTGCTATAAATAATATTATAGAAACACTTAAAAGTTCAAATTGTGATAAAAATAAACAGATTTTTCAGTAGTTTTAACTTCAATGACAGTTCATACATTTGCTTTTTCAATATAAATGAATATTGGAGGATGTTGCACACAGCGCCATCTAGCCTCAAGTTAAGCAACTAGGCTGTAATATGGTGACCAGTCATGGATAGATTATATACCTATACCTTTCTTTAATAAATTCATATTTTTCTATATTAATATTATAGTTTTTATTTTGGATTTTTGTTTCTAATCTAGGCCCTGAAAGTACTGTACCGATTTTGATAAAAACTTATTGATTGAACCCTTGGGAGTAACCTACTTTTTATCCTGATATTACCATGGGTGAAACCACAAGGCGCTGCTAGTTTTCTTACTAATACAGTAGAGCCTCGATAATCCAAACTACCAAAAAATAACCCCTGTTTGGACTCACGGAGCGTTCGGATTATAGTATGTTAAAAAATGCAAGTATATTTTGACAGAATATATTTATTGAGGTTATTATAACACACATATTTAAACAACATAGTACGTTACTTATTCATAGTCAAAAATTTTAGTTCGGCGGGTTCTATTTATTGACAAAAAAAGGTTTTATCCCTCAAATTACACAGCATCATCTTTTCTGATAAGGACAAGTCATTTTCATCAGCCCAATCCAAACCAAGTGAGCAGTTCGGATTACAGCGGCGGCGCACTAACGAGTATTTGAGTGAAAAAATCGGACAAAAATATATAATTTATTTATATAATTTTATGTGCAATTAAATTAAATAAAACACAAAGTTTGACCAATATAATAATTATATATTTAAAATTTTACATCTTTTTACATTTTTAGGATTCTTCAACTTCTTCTTCGTCGGAACTTTCGTCTTCGCTTTGTCTATTTTTAAATACCGTGCTGGCAGACATCATTTCTATTGCCTCCTTTGAGAAAGGCTGTCTTTTTTTATTTTGCGTCTTTCTGCTGCAGCTGATAAATGGATCTGAACTTAAAAGAAGTCTGTTTATTATATCTATGTTGCAGTCTCTGCGCGAAAATTTGCGGGAAAAATGTAATCTGTATTGCCTAAAATGTTTGTTTCGGGCTTCAGCTGCCTCTTCCGATAACTGGCCAATAGGTAGGAGTGCATGAGCTATTACTTCACCTCCATGTATCAAAATTTTGTGTATGGTTGGTGACATGGGATGCCAACCATACAGATCGACATATATTTTTGCAGTTTCATTTGCGTATGCTTCAAATTTTTCTACATCAATGTTATTGCCACTTGATATTACTTCTAATATAACTTTAAACCTTTTTATTAAATCGACATTGATGCCAGTTATTCTTGAGGAGCGTTCCGGATCTGCAAAAAATATTCTTGACGTGTTCCCGTCATTAGTGTTCCCAAACCCTGCTTTGGGAACATCTACGAGTAATCCCATTTCCTCTTTAAAGGCTTTTTGTAGTTTTTCTTTAGTCTCTTTTACAATTCTTTTTTCTTCTGTAGACCGTGCTTGCCATTTTTGTAAAGGCAATTTATAGGCTAAATGTAAAATAGATTCGAAAAATCGAATTCTTGCGTGAAGAATTGATAATCCAAACTTCAACGTTTCTACTTTACTTTCTTTTTTAATTAATTTATTAAAATCCTTCGAAGTCTGTCCGCAAATGTAGCATCTCATTGTAGATGAGGTGTCTGTAGCAGCATTGCATACCTTGCCATCAATCATGGTAAGTAACAGTTTATGTTTTATTTTGCTGCCATCAATTTCTGTCTCCTGAAGCTGTTCGGCTTGGTTTTCAATGTATTGTATTTCTTGTTTTGTGATATCTTTTGTTTCATTTATAAATCTTATACGTATGGGTCTGTAGAATCTGACTGAAGACGGAACCGGATTTTGCCAAATGATTTTTTTCTCCTCTTCTTCAATGATAACAGATAGTCTTAGAGGCACTAGTGAGCTTTGAAAAATATTTGCATCACTATCTCCGTGATTTTCGAATTTTTGCTTGTATTGTGTCTGCTGAGATCCGTCACATCCCCATTTCGAAATTAACACCATATTTTGTTTTTCTTCTTCAGTGCATGACGTATTGACAACCTCCGCTATATATTTGTACAAGCGCAATGCAGTGTGATTTAGTAATGCTTGAAGTTTAACTTTTGCGCTTGTCTCAGTGACATGTATTGATTCTTCCTCGGGATAACATTCAATCTTAGCCATTTGTATGACAGAATAGCATGGGTAAATAGCTTTACCAGATCTGTGGATTATTTCCCATTGTCTTCTAGTGAAATCACCTTCAACAAAGATAGCCAGTGCTTCTGCTGGCGTATATTTTTTTACAGTTGTTTGCTTCTTGGTACTAGAAATAACTTTTCTAAGTTTAGTAGCTCTGGTGGGTGAAGCCATTAATTCTTTAATTATTTTTGATGCATCTTTATTTCCTGAAGTGCCCTGACTCACGCCAGCAGCATAAGTCAACTCCTCGACAGATACTTGTTCACGCAGATCTTTTGTTTTTCTCCGTTTGCTACGGTCACACACATATTCAAATGATTTTTTTGGACGTCCAGGTTTTGGTTAGGGCATTTCAGGCCAGTTAGGTAATTCCATCGAAGATGTAAGCCACACTTCATTACTTTTTAAAAACCGTTCTTCTTTGTATGAAGCTCCTCTCCACTTCTTTTTGAATTCACTTTTAAAGTGCTTCAAACCATTTACCATTTTATGTTTCTCATGTTCCGGACAATTTGTCAATTGGACAAGTCTATCTTCAAACAATGAAAACTTTTCTTCTATTTTGTGGCCCTTGAATTCATTCAAGATCTCCCACAATGCTCTTCTAGTAAATATCTTGATAGTTCTCGAATTATCTGTACGACAAATAAATAAATATATTAACTTAAAATAATTGTGTAATTTTTACGTACAATTTAAAAGTCATATAAAACAAAATGGCGGACGTAGGCGGATGGTTTTATTATGATTTACAATAGCCAACAAATCAATTATTATATTGTTATAAAAGTTGTAGCCCGACAAGACACGACATATACATAAAAACACGATTGTTTGAAAAAGTAAAGCAAAAAAATGTACCTAAATTGTAACTGTTTTCATATCACATAAAAATATAAATTTTATACGACAAAGTAATCATGTAATATTTTAAAATGTAGTACATACCTTCTTCTGCCATATCCAATAAAAGTTTTTTCTAAATTGAACCACACAAACACACAACTGTGAAGCGAAGTTATAGTGCGAACAAAAGTGCCGAAAACAAAGACATGCGACTCCACGAACGGCTGAGTTTCGACTGATTTGTTAAAACAGGTCTAGGGCGGGGGGATTTTTAATGGCCGCCGTCTAAAAGGTCGGTTACCTGGCTATAGGAACAATAGCTTACATGACACTTTTGACTAAGTTGCACATTTTTACTTATGTCCGATTTTATTGATCTAATAATCGTTAGTGCGGCGTTCGGATTAGCCTGAGTACGGATTATCGAGGCTCTACTGTATTATAATGAGGATAGATTTGATTGTTTGTGTTGAATAGGCTCCAAAACTACTAGACCAATTTTGATAAAACTTGGTATGAGATTATATTGATTAATTGGGAGTGTCATAGGCTACTTTTTATGCCGATATTCCCAAGTGATCGGGAGTTACGAAGGTAAATTAGTATATTATTAAATGTTCATGATACTTACTCTATGTACAAATATGAGAACAAAAACAGCAGCATCAAGGAAGATAATATCAACCATCCATGTATAACTCTGTAACATCTCTTTTTATACAGCACTATGAGTAGAACAGTCATCAGGGCAATAACACAGAGAAGTATCATGGAATTGGCAAGAGCATTCCATACTTTCGTCACTGCATATGGACTTTCTTCATGAAATGGTGTGTAGGCTCTGAAATTAAAGTTATTTTTTAAGTCATTTAAAACACTTCTGACTGTAAATTTTAATAGTTAAAATTAACCCCTTTTAATGGTGATAATGCCACAATATGTTAATATAAAATATGGACTCCAAATCAAGGTCTGGGAAGAAAGTTCATATTAGGTGACAATGTGTGAAATGGCAAAATGACTAGCTAGTAAAATAAGCAATAATCATATTTAGTTTGATGACAAAATTATGATGACAATATTGACAATTGATATTATAAAAATGATTAGATGATTTCAATACATTTTAAAGACAAATATCATTGTATTATTCAATTTTTTCATGAGCAGTTGATAAGATAGTAGATTCACATGAAAATTGTCATTAATATTTTTGATATCACAAACATATACTGTTACATTATACTGTTACTCCGCTGGTTCAGTGACCCAAAGTGGAGGCGATATATTACAATAAAACCCAAAGTGGAGGCAATGTATACAATGCAACACAAAGTGGGGGCGATGCTTATAATATGACCAAAGTGGGAGTGATTTATACAATACAAGACTATAAAGATACTTACAAGTATACGTCCTTAACAGAGTAGAAATTGATTGAAGATATTGTAGCGACAACGACAAGCATACAGAGCGTCACAGGCACAAACAGTTTGATGACATGTCGGGCTCCATATTTGAGCTCCAACTCCTCCATCTGCTGGCCCTCGGGCGCCGGGCCCGGGCCTCTGCTACCGCCCACGTTGACATCAGGCTCCCTCACCACGCTCTGTATATCCATTAAAATGCAAACTCTACTTTATCAACATCTGTCGTCGCGATTAATGAAATACTTGATTTTGGATAGTAAACAAAACTGTGACTTCAAAGAAAGGAAAAATATTGTTGTAGGAGTGGATCTGAGTCATAGTTTTTAGTATCAGATAAAAATAAAGATAGGAAAGGTAGCGTATTATCGGGGCAGTTGTACTTACGCCGTAGGACCGATCGGACTTCGTTTTCTTTCTCCTTGCGATCCTATCAGCTACTTCCCGGTCAGGGCGAGCCTCTGCTATGTGGCCGTCCATCAGTGCCGTATGTTCTGTCGCTGTATCCCTATTCCTGCTTTCTGAATCGCTCATTAAATTAAATTAACTATGACAAGCATGGTGAATAATAGAACGGTGTATCGTAATCAGACACAGGAAATGTTTCTAATTTTCTAAAAAATCAAATGCGAAAAAAGAAAACATGAAATTCCCATTTCCCAAACTACTCAAATGAATGAATGACTCATTTTTTTAACAAACTAAACCATAGACTACAGAAATATGAATGAATAATAACGGGAACAGAATATAAATAAATTAGTAACACTACTTACCATTAGATGGCAGCACTACCTCAAGGCGAAACTTTACCAACATAATAAAACTAACTTTATCCGGTATGTAGTTGCACTACTCGATACTAGATGGCAATACCTACGATCAATCCTTTTTACCCTTAGATCATTTACCTACCTCTATGTTTTTACCCGACTGCGCAACGCAAAGGAGTGGTAATGTGTTTGGAGTTTTTTTTTCCGGTATGGGACCGAATATGGGGGCGTTTATCATCGTTTATTTATTATGTTCTAAATTATTATCTAACTATCTATTTTTCGATACGCTGTCTTTTGTATTTTTAGTATGTTTCTATTTGTGATTGTCTGTAATTGGCTTTCTGTTTCTATTTCTTCTGTTTTATTATAGACTTTCCTTTAAATAAAATAATAATAATAATAAAGTGGTCGGACATTTAGTATAGAAGCTTGGCATAGTGATTATTTTTACGCGGTGCATTTCAAGGCGCAAAGGATAGAGGGCATTACAGTGAACAAATGTCGTCTTCACATCGAACCTTTAAAACGTCTCGAAAACGGGATATTTAACAAAACGTGTTTCCTATGATTTTCCAAAAATGCGCGGTGCATTTCGAGATCCATACGTATCGATAAAGGGCATTACGGCAAACAAATAATGCCCTCTATCGATTGGCATGGGTCTCAAAATGGGGAAAATAAATAGGTTTTTAATTTATAATTATTTAATTAGATAGAAATACATGAAATACAACTATGTTCGTTTAAAGATATAATCCCTCAGGAGTTCCTTCCTTCTTTCGGTAAAGGACACTTTCTTTAGATTTCTTGAAATCTTCATTTGTAACCTTCATGCGACGCTCTCTTAACGCCATAAGACCAGCTTCTGTGCAGATTGCCTGTGTAAATGAAATAAGCAACATTAGCAACATCTGTCATTTGGTTACCTTTCCGATTAGACTGTTTCACAAAGGGTGTGTTATGGCCCTATAGCACAGAATAGATAGTAGTCTTGCCATAGTATGAAAGATTTTATTAAGATTTTAATTTTATTAATTTTGTAATTATCGTGAATGATACCGCAACGCGCGGCTAGTATTTCAATTGATGCAATCAGACTAATACTATAAAATGCAAAAGTAAGTCTGTCTATCAGTCCGTAACAGCATTTTCCCAGTCTTTATGCCCGAATACTCAAATGACTCTTAAAAGATTTAGGGGTCCCCTAAATATTTAAGACGCTCCTATCCTATTTAAGCATACACTTCAACTGCAACATTTTTGTATGGCTGATTGCTGGCATTGGGGCGCAATTCTGCCAATGTCAAGTAAGTGGAGGAAAAAAAACAAAAGCAATGAGAGTGGACGGTATTATGTAAGTTATTCTGAACAAGGAATCTTAGTACCAGCTAAGATTCCTTGTTCAGAATAACTTTGGACTAAACAAAAAGAGACAACACAAATAATGATACATAAATATTTAAATAATTAGATTTAAATGTCAATTTAATTGACACTCAAGATAAGTGACGTTTCAGAATTCGGGCGTAAGCCTATTAAAAATGCATAGGAACTTGAAGAAGGCTATTCCGATTCTTGAATTGTACAGATAAACCTGCGGGAAGCAGCAATAAAATTTATTAAAATGTACCTTAATATCAGCGCCAGAGAGGTCATCTTTAGACATGATAAGTTCAGACAAGTTTACATCGTCAGCGAGAGTCATCCTAGACGTGTGGATCGTGAAGATCCTACGTTTAGTCTTCTCATCGGGCAGAGGGAACTCGATCTTACGGTCGATACGGCCCGGTCTGATCAACGCGGGGTCTAGAGTCTCTATGCGGTTTGTTGCCATTATTACCTGAAATATAACATATTAATATATGAATGTTTTGTGTACCTTGCGGATTGACCCGCGTGACGCCTGATCCCGTGGAATATCGGTATAAAAAGTACCCTTTGTCACCAAATAAATGTATCCCTCATACCAAGTTTGCCTATTTAATGCAAGCAGTTAAATTTTTGTAGTTGTGCAATTAAAGAAAAATATACTTAATCTTATTATATTTAGACTGAATTTAAAAAATTTTGACTTTTTTGTTTTTAGTGAATTTTAAAGTTTTTATTACCTTGACATCGCCTCTAGAATCAAATCCATCAAGTTGATTCAACAGTTCTAACATAGTTCTCTGGATTTCACGTTCACCGCCTGAATTTGAATCATATCTGAAATAAAAAATATTTTTGTAGATACAAACATTGTTTTAATTAAATTATTTTTTATTTTTTATTAAGTGCGGCTGCGGGGTTCTAAGCTATGTCTTCTCTTGACCTGTCCTTCCGGCCCTAATGGCTAACCTATGTCAGCTAATAAAAAATAAAAAAAAGTAAAAGAAATATTGCAGAACATTCCACACAACGCCATCTAGCCCCAAGCTAAGTAACTTGACTTGTGTTATGGGTGCTAGACAATGGATATACTACTTATATACTTTTATTGTGGAAATATATAATAACAACACCGACATGGCAGCATACTGGAGTGGGCGAATCTGACCCTACCCTTTAATTTGTGCTATCAATATGAAGAAGTATTTTAATTTAAAAGAAATTTTTTTATGAAACAAAATAATCGGTTTACCGTTTAGTTCCGACTGCATCAATTTCATCAATAAACACTATGGATGGAGCATGTTCTTCAGCAACTCTGAATAACTCGCGCACCAATTTCGGACCATCTCCCTGTGAAAGCAAAATAAATAATTAATTAGTTATCTGGCCTAGAAAATATACAAAAACTAGCACAAAATATCAAGCTTTGTTTGTGACTTTTGGATTGCTAGGCCCAGATAATCGGAAGGTTAGGTAAATCAAAAGGTTAACTGGTAAACTGTTTAACAAAATATGGATTAATCCTACAAATAATGCATATTAATCTGTGTTAAAGAGATAGTAAAGAATAGATTAAAAAAATTATAACATTTTAGGATGAATTAAACATTTATTTTATTTTATGTAGCTCAAAACTTTTCTAGTATTTTAGGGTGAGTCTTACCAAATATTTTTGAATGAGTTCAGATCCAACGACGCGTAGGAAAGTGGCAGATGTCTGGTTGGCCACAGCTTTGGCCAGCAAAGTCTTTCCAGTCCCGGGTGGCCCGTATAGTATGACACCCTTAGGCGGCTTGATTCCCATCTCCTCGTAGTACTCCGGATGAGTAAGAGGCAGCTCTACTGATTCCTAAAACAGTAGAAGAAGTTATTATATTTTTTAAGTATTTTTTTATCAAATTAATGTCACTACCATATCCGGTCAGACTGAGTAAACTAGTGGGTAGAATAGTCCCCAGACTTTCACATTCTGGGATGCCAGTTTATGAATTACGCGGTTTCACCCGCGTAGCTGCCGATCCCGTGGGAATATCGGGATAATAAGTAGCCTATATTATTCCTAATGCATCAATGTATCCTCATACCAAGTTTTATCAAAATCGGTCCAGTAGTTTCGGAGTCTATTCATTACCAACAAACAAAAAACTCTTTACAATATAAGTGTAGATAATGAAATTTGAACCTTTTTGCTGATTAAAAACCAATAAAAAATTGACTAGCAAAGGAAAATAGCTATAAAATGTATTTTATTTTATTTTACAGGCATAATATTTTGAATATGGATGGAGATGGATGAGTGAGACCATTGTTCAACTGGACAGCACAGATTAAAAATAGGTGATTATGTTAATAATTGCAATGTGAAACTTGATTATCAAACAATGTACCTTGATTTCTTGTATCTGTGTGTCAAGACCACCAATATCAGCATAAGTCTCCTGAGGTGCCTTCTCAAGCTTCATCACAGAGACCATGGGATCTGTATCATCTCCGAGCACACCAACAACTGCATGTACCTATAGTTACAACATTATAAACTCAATTATCTTGACAATCTCTGAGGCAAATTCTATCGAACAAGAAAATCTAAAGACACTTTTGGAGTGAACACAACTCACTAGCTAGATCATTATCTTGTAAACCCACCTACACATATCTTATTTTAAATAAAAGAAATTGTGTGTGAAAAAAATCTTCTTTCGTTATTTTTTGTTAATGTTATATTTTACTTTCCATTTCATAGAGGGGCTTCAAATTAAATAAACAAACTCCAAACATTGGTATCACAATAAAATTGAGAAAAACTTTACAGAATACCTAAATAATAATATAATTTTATATTAAACCATGTGTTTTTGAATTATTTGTTCAGTCTGTTTGGTGCTTCTCTTTTCTAATTTCAATACAATGTACAATAAATCAAAGTTAAATGTTTAACTAGCTGCGCCCCGCGGTTTTACCCGCGTAAGTCCCGATCCCTTGGCAATATCTGGATAAAAAGTAGCCTACGTGTTAATCCAGGTCTCCAGCTATCTAGATTTCATCGCAATTGGTCCAGCCGTTTTAGCGTGAAGGTGTAACACACACACACAAACTTTTACATTTATAATATTAGTAGGATTAGTTCAACTGGTTGAACTTATAA
Source organism: Idaea aversata (assembly GCA_907269075.1). NCBI lineage: Eukaryota > Metazoa > Arthropoda > Insecta > Lepidoptera > Geometridae > Idaea > Idaea aversata. The sequence continues at coordinate 9,419,141 of OU026100.1, forward strand.
ACTGGAGACATTTAGAAAATTAAAATGGTTATTTGTTTATGAAATTAGATAGGTATTTGAAACATACCTTATGGTTCAAAAGTACAGAACACCCAGGCTCCAGCTGATCCTTATCAACAAAGGACAATATGCTGACATAGTGTTCACTGCCAACAGATGTGGAGACAATAGCGTGATTGTCATCGATGATCTCTTCCAGATTACCAACAGACATTGGTGTCCCTCTCAGGTCATCTACCTATACATATAACAAAACAATTTGTGTTACTTAGTGAACATAAATCGTTAATAGCTTTTTCCCGTGACTTGAAGTAGAACTCTTGTAATAGAAGAAGTTGAGAATGGTTCTAATAGGATTGGACCAAGTCATTCAGGACAAAGCATTTTATATGCATAGATTTGACTGATCAACACACAAAGGAAACTGCTAGGTCATAAACATGAAATTTTGTATAGGTGTCTCTTAGTATTTTGAGTGAAGACTAACAAGGTTTTGGAAATAATTTTGGCCGTAGGTATACTAACTTTAGACCTCTCCTCCTCGATTTTCTCTTCCTGTGGCTTCAGTCTCTCCTGATTGCGAATGAATTCCTCTTCCATCAACAAGTAATCTTTTATTCTATCGAGCTTCAACAGTTTCAGTCTACACTTTGTATGAGGTGTTACTTGAGGCAGTTTCAGTGCCGCGTCTGGACCCTTCGCCTTGCGCTTCTTCTTGCCGACCCTCGTGGGGATCGGGGGCTCGTACTTCTTCTTTTTGTCCTTGTCATCTTTTTTGTCGCCACCGCTACCACCTCCAGACTGATTCTGACCCTGTTCAGAAAATGATGCAGCATGACTTTAAACGAGTCCAAAATGAGATCACCGCAACTTGAGCAATTAATTTAGAGGTTGCTTACCATTTTGGTCTAGATTTTATTTATTTTATAGCTTTTTCAATCTGAAAAATAGCTAAATCCACAACAATACGATTACAATGCGAATTTGAAGAGCCACAGACTAAATAGTATTTCCATCTGTCAAAGTCCCGGGGTGAATGAATGGGATGTAAATTCGCGGTGGAGGTGTTAGCTTCCGGCTCTACATTCTCTTGGCCACTAGTCTGGCCAAAATGTGGATGACGTAAATGGTCATCGTGTCCGTGAGCTGTCAAACAGTCTGTCATATGTGTCAAATTAACGTCAACAAGTTTTGTGGAATGGTCATTGAATTGAAAGTTGAAAAATACTAATTTGTGTTGAATATAATTTGTAATTTGCAAGGTCCTTTAATACAATAATTAACTAAGATAATGTCCCAAATACTTAGTACTCCTGATAACGTTAAAGTGTTCATTTAGTCCAATATCTTTCGTGTGTGTTGCAACTCAACAGCTGACGAGTCAATTGCACAGGTTTTAGAAATTATTCAACATGGTTTTAGCTGATTTAGGACGAAAGATTACGACTGCTTTGCAGTCGTTAAGCAGAGCAACTATCATCAATGAAGAAGTAAGGAAAAATAACATACCTTTTTTACATGTCATTTCATCCATCAAAAACTCAACAGTGGTATAAAACATTGCATTGTTTTAGGTTTTAAACTCTATGCTAAAACAAATATGCGCAGCGTTATTAGAAGCTGATGTAAACATACGTTTGGTGAAGAACCTCCGTGAGAATGTCCGAGCAGTCATTGACTTTGATGAGATGGCTGGAGGGCTCAACAAGCGAAGGATGATCCAGTCTGCTGTCTTCAAAGAACTTGTTAAGGTAAATCTTATTAGAGTCAAAAAGAGAACTATCACAGTTCAGAAGGGAACCAACACTACTATAACATAGCCACAGATGTCAATCAGATCTTCATGTTATTTTGTGCTATTAATAACAGTTTAAACTATATAAATTGTACAGTTGTGCCATAGTGTTGCTTTCTAAACAAAAAAGGGTATTTAGCACAACAGCAGCACAACCTTCATATCCCAGAATAATACACACTTAGTTTAGTTAGTTTACTTCTGCAGGACTGTTTCTCCACTTATCCTCTTTATTGGACCATAGTGCGTGTCTCTGTACAAGAGTATAATAATACACTAATCTAATAAATAAATGTCAAACTGCATGATATTAGCTGCATCCTGCAGTTTTTTCCTGTATAAGTCACAATCCTGTCGACAGATAGCCCATGTGTTCACTGCATGATATTTTCATTGTTCCCTTTGCTGTTGTTGTTATTAGTCTGATATCAACAAATTTTTATGTCACCAGAATTAATTACAATAGATTTGATATATTTCTAGCTTGTAGATCCAGCAGTGAAGCCATACCAGCCAGTGAAAGGCAAACCCAATGTAATCATGTTTGTCGGTCTCCAAGGATCAGGAAAGACCACCACTTGCACAAAGCTAGCATACCATTATCTCAGGAAGAACTGGAAGTCTTGCCTTGTCTGTGCTGATACATTCAGAGCTGGTGCCTATGATCAGGTCAAACAGAACTGTACAAAGGCTAGAATACCATTTTATGGAAGGTATTCTTTCTTTCTGCTTATAAATGCTTTGAATTAATTATTTAAACTCTAGCTTTTTTCTATTCTCCTTGATCCTGTAGAAATATTAATATTAAAATGTTTATTTCAACCAATTCGGATTAATATTCACATTTTCTTTGTATATTAGTGTCTGTTATCGTAATTTTTTTACTAGTAAGAAAGAAACAAGTTTATTTGTAACCAAAAGTCACTTTAACATAAAAGACATAAAAAAATACATTAAAGTGTGGTTACAAAAAAGAATAAGACTCAGCCTAAAGCACATTTTCAGTCATATTCCTGCAAATAACAGAAGATTAATTTATCAAAATAAATAATAATATTAATTAATCAAAACATATTTTACAAAAAAAAATTTCAAAATAAAATCTAAGTAAGTTATGTACTAAGTAATTTTGACATAAACATAATAATAATTGTTTTACACAATTTCAATATTGACCTTTATCTATACATATAATAATAAATAATTTTGGAATTACAAGCTTGTAGTACTGATTACTGGATTTAACATGGATTTAAATGATGTTGTTTATTTAACAGTTACACAGAAGTGGATCCAGTAGTGATAGCTACAACTGGTGTTGATATGTTCAAGAAGGAAGGGTTCGAGGTGATCATTGTGGACACTAGTGGAAGACACAAACAGGAGGAGTCGCTGTTCGAGGAGATGTTGGCTGTTGCCAATGCTATTGTATGATATTTTCTTTGTATTTTTACCTATTTTTTGTTTACTCAGTCCCATCTAGCTTCAAACTGAGCAACTAGCCTTGTGGTATAGGTACCAGAAGAGAGCGGTGTTGGCTTAGTGGTAGATACCTCGACTTTCATTCTGAAGGTCGTGGGTTCGAATCCAGGCCGGCCGTGCACTTGTACTTGTATACAGGCTGTTTTCCGCGATTAGACCCTTTTTAATTGGGTCCTTTTTGCGTGAAAATGGAGTAGGCTTGCCCAGCACCTACTACCCTCTCAGCTTAGTCGACCATGTCCAGAGGAGAGAACTTGTCAATACTTCTGGAGCCAACTAAGCTGCGTGTTTCATCACAATGTTTTCCTTCACCGTAAGAGCAATGTCAATTAGCGCACATAAATTTTTCTTAAGAAAAATACATTGGTGCGCGGCCGGCCTGGATTCGAACCCACGACCTTGAAAGTCGTGCAACAATGTATTTTTCTTAAGAAAAATTTATGTGCGCTAATTGACATTGCTCTTACGGTGAAGGAAAACATCGTGATGAAACCCGCGGCTTAGTTGACTCCAGAAGTATTGACAAGTTCTCTCCTCTGGACATGGTCGACTAAGCTGAGAGGGTAGTAGGTGCTGGGCAAGCCTACTCCATCTTCACGCAAAAAGGACCCAATTTAAAAAAAAGGGTCTAATCGCGGAAAACAGCCCGCATACAAATACAAGTACAAGTAGGTACCAGAAAATGGATAGAATGGATGGGTTACATTATTATTATTGGCTACAAGATAGGATACCTAATATAATAAGACAAGATATGATAATCGGGAGGACAATGGTTTGATTTGCAGAGTATCTGAAACAACTTATGTTGGTTTCTAATCGTTTTTAGTCCTTATTCGAAACCACATCAGGTAGATACAAGATTGTTTACTTGTAGCGAAATTGAACCTGAAACTTTGTAGCTAGGTGTTTGAAGAGGGTGTGGAATTTATAAACTAGCTATGCAATTTACTTGCTTACGATCTCGTGGGATTATCAAGAAACAAGTCCAAAATAAAATTATCTGTAGTAATATTGTTTTTTTTTTTGTGTATTTTAGCAACCAGACAACATAATATTCGTGATGGACGCCACAATTGGTCAGGCTTGTGAGGCTCAAGCTAAGGCTTTCAAGGAGAAAGTGGACATTGGATCCGTCATCATTACCAAGCTGGATGGACATGCTAAGGGAGGTGGCGCCTTATCTGCGTAAGTTTATTTTAATAGAGAACTTGTGTCTTTAAAAAAAAACTACTTGTGCCTAGCGGTTTATTTCTTTTGTGGCCATTGTCTTATACCCAAACTAGCAGAAGTCCGTGGCTTCACCCGCGTGACTCCCGATCCCGTTCGAATATCGGAATAAAAACACTCCCAATTAATCAAGTTACATTAAAATCGTCAAATTTAAACAAATAGATAAATAGAATATATTAGTATGGATGATTACCATTCCTTCAAAACCCGTAATATTGAAACTACTTTAATTATTTTAATTATTACAGAGTTGCAGCAACGCAAAGTCCCATAATTTTCATTGGTACAGGAGAACATATTGACGACCTAGAACCATTCAAGACAAAACCATTCATAAACAAACTGCTAGGAATGGGCGATATTGAAGGTTTGCTAGACAAAGTCAATGAACTGAAACTGGATGACAATGATGAACTGCTGGAGAAACTTAAACACGGACAGTTCACGCTCAGAGCTATGTATGAACAGTTCCAGAATATTATGAAAATGGGCCCATTTTCACAGATTATGGTAATGTTTTTAGCAATATTATAAGCACCCTTAAAGCACAGTTGTATTTTGAATATTACATAAAATACTTCTGAAAATTTTAAGCCCTGGAATGGATTTAAAAGGCTATTTTAAGAACCTATTGATTGTATCTTTGATTTGATACTCTTTTACATCTACTGAACAGGTTTTGGTGAATAATGACCTAGTTTTATCCCTGGAATAACACAGGCTATTTTTAATATAATTATTTTCTTTTAGGGCATGATACCCGGTTTTTCCCAAGACCTTATGACTAAAGGCAGTGAACAGGAATCAATGGCAAGACTGAAACGCCTTATGACCATCATGGATTCTATGAACGAAGGTGAACTCGACCACAGAGACGGCGCCAAATTGTTCTCCAAACAACCCACCAGAATAAGCAGAGTCGCCCAGGGTGCTGGAGTCACAGAAAGAGATGTCAAAGACTTAATTACACAGTATACCAAGTTTGCAGCCGTTGTTAAGAAAATGGGTGGTATCAAAGGTCTTTTCAAAGGTGGTGATATGGCCAAGAATGTCAATCAAACTCAAATGGTTAAACTTAATCAGCAAATGGCCAAGATGATGGACCCGAGGATCTTGCAGCAGATGGGCGGCATGTCTGGTCTACAGAACATGATGCGGCAGCTGCAGCAAGGCTCTAGCGGGATGAACAGCTTGATGGGTGGTAAATGACAGTAACTTTGTTGATCTTTTTCAACTATCTATATCTATTTATAGTATATGTATAAAATATAATAAACTAATAAATGAATGCTGTTTTATTTCAATTTGACTACGTATGTAATTAAGAGCTCTGGTGACCCTATCTAAAATGATTTCAGCGGAATCTGTGAAATAGTGAAATAAAAATCTGAATGTTTTGATACAGTTGTGATACGGTCCTATAGTGTCACGGCTGGAAGACTTTAGATCCTTTTGCCCTTCCCCTTTGACAGTAGCTACCAAAAAAAATTAAATGACATTGACAGATTTATAACAAGTAACATGGTGGGGTGAATGTGTGAAAAATTACAAATATTTTGGGAATTTTATATTTTTCTCTTCAATTTTCTGTTTGAATAATTCGTTGTTTGTAGTTATTGAATTCAAAATAATTTTATCTATGTGATGTCATACATTGTTGACTTTGTAACGATAGTAATGGTTGTTATTTTCACTAATCTTGTATGGCGATTTTTTCACAGAAAGGTATTATCTTAATTTATTTAATTGCTCCTATTACTTGGAGGTATTTGAGTTCTATTAAACATATTCTAGGTCCTACATTCATAGGTCCTTCATTAACAACAATCTACTGACATAGATAACCTACACACAACTCATGTACTTATCTAGACATTAGAAACTTGTTCCCTTCATTTTTGTATATATTTCCAGGTTAACTATTCTATCAAAAGTTCTGGCCGTCGCCGAACAAGATCTAGAGTGGATATGGAGCTCAAAAGCCGTGAAAACCCTGTAGTGACTAAAATAGACACTCCAGAGTTCAAAAGCTTATTCACTCCTGAAGTTGATCAATTAAAACAGTTGTTTGAGAAATACAATCATGAAATTCGTATTGCTGGCGGTGCAGTAAGGTAAGAAACTTTAAGTTCTAGATAACTTTATTTGTACAATACAGGAAGGAACATAGAACACAATATACATGAAGTAATAGCTGGCTAGAAAGTATAAGTTGCACAATGCACAGCCTTATGGCTGAAAGCAATTTTTTCCAGCAACCTTTGGATGGAAAAGAACTGATTTAGTAATTGTTTGTTTCTTGGTTTTTTCTCAGAGACTTGCTAATGGGCTTACAACCAAAAGACCTCGATTTCGCAACAACAGCCACTCCACAACAAATGAAAGAAATGTTTACAGTCGAGGAAATTAGGATGATCAATATGAACGGAGAGAAGCATGGGACAATCACACCAAGAATCAATGACAAGGAGAACTTTGAAATCACTACACTGAGGATAGATATGATCACTGATGGGAGACATGCTGAGGTTGAGTTTACTACAGATTGGAAGCTGGATGCTAATAGAAGAGATCTGACTATCAATTCTATGTTTTTAGGTCAGTAATGGTATCCACTAGTGATTAATTAACTAAGGGTAATAATAAAAACTAAATATTTCGTAAAAAAAAAAGGTAAAACTTCTTTACTGTTTTAAAGTATTTTTTAAGGAAAAATGCGTCTTTCACAAATTGCAACTGAGACAAGAAGCTGCATTTTTCCTTAAAAAAATATTTTCAGATAGCCCAGTGCAGGCCATGCACTTTAAAAAATAAAACATCTTTGTTTTAAAGAAGTTTTCCATTGGATAAATGTTTGCTTTTATTATCAAAAACAATTAATGAAAAACAATTAATTTGTTTATTTTGTAGGTTTTGATGGCTCCATATATGACTACTTCTTTGGATATGAAGACCTCCAGAAGAGAAGAGTGGCATTTGTTGGCGATGCAGATGTTCGAATCAAAGAGGATTATCTCAGAATCATGAGATATTTCAGATTTTATGGTAAAATTGCTGAAGTGCCAGACAACCATGAGGAGCAGACATTGCAAATAATAAAAAACAATGCTGAAGGTCTACAGAATGTATCTGGAGAAAGAATTTGGGTAGAATTGAAGAAAATGCTGGCAGGAAGGTACGCTGGCAGTCTTCTTAGAAAAATGCTAGATGTGGACATCGGAGAATACATAGGTATTATCATTACATAGTATAAAACTAAGTCACTTTCCGCTGTCTGTCCCTATGTATGCGTAGATCTTTAAAACTACGCAACGGATATTGATGCGGTTTTTTAAAATAGATAGAGTGATTCAAGGGGAAGGTTTATATGTATTATACATGCATAATATAGCCGTGCGAAGCCAGGGCGGGTCGCTAGTCACAAATAAAATAACACATACCTGTATGATGGAGCGGTGTTGGCTTAGTGGTAGATACCTCGACTTTCATTCTGAAGGTCGTGGGTTCGAATCCAGGCCAGCCGTGCACCAATGTATTTTTCTTAAGAAAAATGTATGTGCGCTAATTGACATTGCTCTTACGGTAAAGGAAAACATCGTGATGAAACCCGCGGCTAAGTTGGCTCCAGAAGTATTGACAAGTTCTCTCCTCTGGACATGGTCGACTAAGCTGAGAGGGTAGTAGGTGCTGGGCAAGCCCCTACCCCATCTTCACGCAAAAAGGACCCTATTAAAAAGGGTCTAATCGCGAAAAATAGCCCGTATACAAGTACCTGTATGATAAACACAGAAATCTCATGAAATTAAAAAGCCCCTGGCAGAATTGGATTGGCACAAATGTTCGGGAAGTTTAAATATTATCTAGTACAGAAATATTATTCTCATTTGAATTTTACAGGTCTGCCATTAGTACCAAACATCTCTGAGTTAGAGAGACTTTTAGAAAGGACAGAGGGCATAGAGTTACATCCAATGAGCTACCTAGCTGCATTGCTGAAAGACTTTGATGAAGTAACAGTTTTACACAGCAGGCTAAAGTTTTCCCGTTTTGATAGAGACCTCTGTTACTTTATAGTGGAACATAGAGAAGATAAAATAGCTGATAGGCCACTCATGTAAGTATTCTTCTATTGAAAATAGGTTAAATGGATGTTTTTTAACTAAAATACTACGTACGTTATGTTACTGATTTAAATTTCATATTATCACATTTATGTTGTTTATTTACTTTACTAGCAGCGCTCCGCGGTTTCACCCACGTAACTCCCGATCCCGTGAGAATATCGAAATATAATCCTTGACAAATAGACTATCCAAAACAAAAATATTTTTTAAAATTTGAATCAGCAGTTCCTGAGATTAGCGCGTTGTAACAAACAGACTCTTCAGCTTTATAATATTAGTATAGATTATCATACTTGAGTATATTCACAACCTACCATAAAAGCTAAATCAGTTCTTTTCCATCCAAAGGTTGCCTGGAAGAAATTACTTTCAGCGATAAGGCCATTCATATGTACAACTTATACTTTCTAGCTATTACGTAACTTTGTGTATATTGTGTATAAAGTTATTTATTTTTCTTTGTTTTAGGCCCTATGAAAAATTAGTCATTTATTCAAAGATCAATCACAAAGACATTATTGAATATGTAACTGAAGTCTTGAAGTATAGAGGAGACAAGACCCTCTTGGAACAATTCCAGAACTGGAAAGTCCCCAAGTTTCCCGTAAATGGTAAAACCCTGAAAGATGCTGGAGTACCACCAGGTACAATGTATGGCCCTACAATTAACAAATTGAAAAATTTATGGTTTGAAAGCGAATACAAATTAACTGCTGATGATTTAGTTCAACATATACCAACCTTTATAGAGGAATTTGAATTGAAAAAGAAAGAGAAAATAAAGGAATAAATATATAATTTCTGTTTTTAATAACATAGGCTTATCCTAATAGCTTTAATAGATTTGTTAATAAGCTTTAAAATGAATAAATGCAATCAATTGATTGTTTGAAAGCAATCAATTGATTGTTTGAAAGCAATCAATTGATTGTTTTGGGTGGTTGATAAGATTCATATCTGTTACAACCATCATCATCGTCTTTGTGATCTAAAAAGCAGCGTTTGCAGAACAAGTATTTGCAACCTAAACATCTCATTCTTGCATCTTCATTGCATATCTCACAGAAAGGAAGCTCATCATTTGTCGGTGGTGATATCTCATTCTCTTCTAATGATGCTTCTGTTTTTATCTGGGAAATAATAAGAAGAAGATTAGCTTGTATTGAAGGCTAAAGTTGTTAACCCAAGATTGTTTTCATTTGGAGAATTTGGGTGTCTTCAAGTCGCGAGTGAATAGGTAGCTTCTAGGAAAGCGTGCTACATCCTAGGCTGCATTGTCACCTGCTATCATGTGGACGACGGTGTGATAGTGGAAAATGGACATTCTATTTAACTTACTTTTTCGACAATTTTCCTAACTACTGTGTCTTCATCTTCTGATTCACTATTATGTTCAACTTTAGCTCCAGTCGGGTTCTCTGTTGCAGTTGGATTACTGCCCTTCAATTTGTTTATTCTTGACTCCATATCACTGACGAGAGTATCAAATTCATCTTTGTATTTAGTGTCTATTTGTGTTTGATCCGCATACTGTTTCATAAGGTCATCAATTTGTTCCTGTTCAGTTCTTAGGTCTTGTACTGGTAGAGAAGGCTGAAATATTATTAGAACAAAAGTAAGAAATATTGTCACTGGGTTTAGAACTTATTTTGGTATAGGTATAAATAAGCTACTTTTTTTTTATTCTTCTATTAAACTTTATAGAAGAATAATTACTTTTCTTTCTCAGCTCAATTATTGAGCTGTTTTTCCCCCCTGACAAGTACAACATGTAGAAAACAGTAAGAGTAAGAGCTAGTTGAAATTGTTATTGAATTTGATTTGAATCATGAATTACTATTTTTTTTACTAATCTACTTGTGTTGTCATAATGACTCGTTAATACCTTTGTAGATATTGTCTCAGGTAGGCCTCTAAGTCTCGCCAGCCTTGCACGAAGTTCAGCATCAGATGTTGAAGGTGTCTCTCCTTTCAGATTTTTTAATCTATCACTAATTTCATCTTCCGGTGCCATTTTTATGTTATCTTTCTTCAGTTTATTTAATCTTTCAAGTATTTGGTCATCAGTAGGGTTACTGGATTTTGCAATTGAAATATCTGCTTCGGCTTGCCTCCTAGGAAAATTGATGGAAAGTACTTAATCATCGAAGATTAGTAAAAGTAATGGTCAAACTGTGGATGGTAAAATTATTGGGTACTTACTTGATGAATATATCGGGTGGGATGATTTGGTTTTTTTGTAGATTTTGTTCATTGTTGGCTATTGAATTTTTACATTTTGTACACACCTACAACAGTGAAAACACATTAAATATCTACTTAGTTTACTACCACAAAAGAAATATAATGCTTTAATTTAGTATTTACATACCTTAGCCTCTGCATTCAGCTTAGCTACGAACACCTTATTGAATAAACATTTGGAGCAATAACTAAAGCCACAGTTGGGGCAGCCTTTCTGAAATTAATTATTTGTTTTGTTATGAGTGCAGATAATTTTTAAGCTTCTCAGTCATATCTTGAAGTTTTATTATACTGACCTCTTTACGCAATAAAGAAAATGGTTTAGCGCACGAGTTACAAGACATTTTAGGCAAAGAGCGATATAATTATATTCTAATTCGATCAGAATTCCATGCGTAAAAATATTTTTACACAAGAAAAATAAAAAACAGCAAAGTTTTACGAAAAGAAGTGACAGTGACATACACAGTGACATAAAACCTCAGCATAAAACGAATATGGCAGTTCTTCTGAAAATATACTTCCGGTTGTTGAGGTTTACCAACCGTAACCGGACCATGTGACCGGACGTACTTTCTAATCTTGTTTTTTTTTACAGATGGCAGCACCACTAGTTACGCCACCGGAAGTATCCTTTGATGTAGTTTTTCTACTCACCACTAGATGGCAGCCCCTTCAATCACTGTTAGCAGCTGTCACTCAAGATGTCATTTCATTCATGAAAATCAGCTGATTGGTTGAAATTCTGTCATTCATTTTGAAAAACAGATTAGTGGAAACGTAGGTATCAAAACATTCAAATCAAATATGTACTTGTTGCTCGTAAAAAAAAGAAAAGTTCAAGTTAGAAAGTGAACTGTGAAAGGAATCATATAAAAACTTGCAATGAATGACTGGCAAAACAATTTACCGGGGAAAATACTTGAAGCTATCGAAAGAGCCGGTATAGCAACTATCAAACAAATAATCCTCCAGTCCATTTCAGATATTGAAAAAGTAACTAGACTACGACGCGAGGATATTATTCTCCTGAAGAATATTGTCTCAGAATACACACTACCTCGAACTTTGACTTGTGATTTGTTAGATAATACTACAAAAGTAAGAAGCGGTTGTAATGAAATAGACAAGTTACTAAGCGGCGGTTTCAGAGTAGGAACAATAACGGAGCTGTATGGAGAAAGTGGATCTGGTAAAACTCAAATAGCAATTCAGACAGCAGCTCACAACTGGCCAAGTTATACTATTTATATCTGCACCGAGGATCTTTTTCCAGTAAAACGGTTTAATGAAATAAAACTTGGTATACCGAATTACGACAGCAGTATCGAATATGGATCAAAAGTATTTGTTGAACATATTACTGAAGCCTCAGATCTATTATCTTGTGTAAGAGTTCGTTTGCCGAAGCTCCTATCACAAAATCCTTTTAAGTTGATTATTTTAGATTCTGTTGCAGCTCCTTTTAGAGTGGAAAGTACAAATTACGTACAGAGAGCTGAAGAATTAAGAGAACTAGCTATGTCTCTGATAAGTTTAGCTCAACAGCACAATTTAGCTATTCTTTGCATTAATCAAGTATCAGCGGCTCTCGATGGTCCTGTAGATTTGCTGCCATCGTTAGGTCTTGCCTGGTCTAATATGGTAAACACAAGGCTTTACCTCAAAAAGACGTTACAAAATGTAAATGTGGATGGAGAATACAGTTCCCATGTCAGAGAACTGTCAGTAATATTTGCACCTGATTTGCCTAATCTCAGTGCAAACTTTATTATTACAAGTGAGGGGCTTAGCAGTATTAATTGAACTGAATTTTAATTACATTACATTACCTACCCAAGATAATAAAATATTGGTAATTTTATATGCTTAATTATTATTTACCTACGAATCTTTACATTTTACACTATTTACTTTTAATTCTGAATAAGTTATTAGTGTAAAGTAAAAAAAAATTAAGGTTTCCATTCATGTCTTGACTACTTAGTGCTTACTCTAAAGTACCTACGTAAGTCTATGTAACATAAATGAAATCGAAACAGATAGTGTATCGAAGTCCCAACTCTAGTCCTAGCACAGACAGTCCTAGTCACAGTATTTTCTCTTGAAAACCCATAAAACAGGGAGATATTTTTTGAATCTCGCGCGCAAGACCGTAGATAGAAATAGATACTGTCACGGATCAGTCAATGGAAGACGCTCTATATTTTCCAAATAATTTCTCTCGGACCGTAATTATCTTTGTGCGATTCTCTAAAATGAACCATATTTCTAAAACATAAAGTTAATTTCGTAACCATGGATTGTAGTTTACAAAAAAAATAGTGGCATAACGTCTGTGGGGCCAAAGCCAAACAAGAAGAGAAAAAAAAATACTTCAACAAGTTGTTTTCAAATATTTTTCGCGTTGTTGTTATTTTATTTCGGAGAATCCGAAAAAAAACGTTTGAAAAACTTGTTAAACTTAAAATTAATGTGAACTTTATTTTCTGACATTAAAGAAAATACGGCAAAATAATTTTGAATCTGTCATGATTCGAAGTTTGATACGCGCGCGCTTGCCGATACACTTTCACCCCGATACGTGTTGTAGATTGGAGGCTGCGATCAATGGCATTCGAGCAGCCTCCGGCAACGCCGCCACATCACCCCGTAAAAACAAAATGGTAAAAATCACAATAGGTAAATTAAAATGACCTTACACTGAAAAACTTGTTGGTTATATTATATTTTATATTGTTTTTATTAGGCAGATAAACTAAGCCAAGAAGATCGTGACTCCCTACTCCAGCCGCTATTGCAGTCAGGCTGGAAAGTCCAGTCTAACAGAGATGCAATTGAAAAGGAGTTCAAATTCCAGGACTTCAATGAAGCATTTGGTTTTATGAGCAGGGTGGCACTGCTTGCTGAGAAGATGGACCATCACCCGGAGTGGTTTAATGTTTATAACAAACTTCAGGTATGGATAACAACTAAGCATATTATTTACAAGTTACTTTAACAGACTTTTGGTAAAAACTGATTCAAGGCTAGCAAACAAAACCCGACAATTGAATGTTTGAACTAATTTTTAAGCAAATTTTGTATTATGGAATTTATAATATAAAATAATATATTTTATTGAATGCACAAGTCTCACTAAACAGTTAGTCAGCTAAATTTAATTTATAATTAATTATTTTTTATTGCTTCTGCTGGTATGTGCTAATTGAACTCAATGAATCATAAGTAAAAACCTCATTACTTAAATAATGGTTTTAGTGCTGATTTTCCTGTTAATTTGTGATCTTACCAATATGAAGTTTATTTATTTAATTTAGCTTATTCCATCCCATTGCAGGGCAAAGGCCTGTTTCCACCCCTCCTTCCACTGTTTAGCGCCAGCTGGGTCCAGTCCATACTCCCAACAATGCGAGTCCAACTTGTACCACCATTTTCTTATTGATATTTTAAATTCCATTTTACTTTCAGGTAACACTATCTAGTCATGATGTAAACGGTCTCAGCAAAAGGGACGTCAGAATGGCTTCATTTATGGACAAGAACTACAAAAAATAAGGTATCTGGACATTTTATTCCAAGATGTAGAAACGCTGACAAATAATATTATTTAAGATTATATTGTACCTACTCAAAAATAAATTTTACTCTATGTTAAATATAAATTTTATTACCTAGGTGTTAAACTGGATAGCCAATGTTCTGTATCAGGGGGGCTATGGAGCCCCGGAGCTTTGGAAGGAGTGTCAACATAGGCCTATAAGAGGAAAGGGTACCGGCTCTCTCTCCATACAAAAGTAGTCGACTGTTTCCTCCCTGGATAATGACAATAGCACAAATATTTTTGTTGCACGATTCCTATATCTGCCATGACTATGCCCCTATGTCTTGGTACTTCATATTCTAATTATAATAGAACGTAAGAGTTAAAAAACAATATATATTTAAAAAATAAGACAGGAGTTATAAGTTTCATGCTACAAAAATATTTGCACTACTAATACTAGCACAAATGAACCCTGGGACTGGAGGAAACTGTCGACTATGTTTGTATGGATAGAGAACCGGGTACCTTTCCTTTTAACAATAACATTTTAATTACAAAGTATGATATGGATATATAAGCTAATGTTATCTTGTATCATACTTGTTTTACAATAAAACAGGTTATAGAGGTCATAATTTATTTAAAAAACAAAATTTAAAGTTATTGGGAGGTATTGAACTTGTTAAAACGATTTTTAAATTATCACAGTCAGTTTTGATTGTAGATATCTTATGAAGTCATAGATTTTCTAACATAACATGGACAAGTTCTTCTGTCGTTAAACGGTTCCGTTTCGAAGATAGCATTGCAAGGATAAGCTCTTTCAATTATGCGTTTCAACTCTAACGCATGTTCCAGGCCTTTAGTTTCGCAGACCAATTTCATCTAGAAATATATAAAATTACCTTTTGAGTACTTAAGAGCAAAGGGTACCGGGGGCTCTCTTCATACAAACTATTACAAACATAGTCTACTGTTTTCTCCCTGGATAATGACACTAGAGCAAATATTTTTGGTGCATAAAACTTATAACTGCCATGACCATGCCCCTATTTTTTTTTGATGGTTAGAATGATAATTAGAGAATGAAAAATAGGGGCATAGTCATGGCAGTTAATAGGTTTTATGGCACAAAAATATTTGTGCTAGTGTCATTATCCAGGGAGGAAACAGTCGACTACGCTTGTATGGAGAGAGCGCAGGTACCCTTTCACCTTAAGTAAGTAGATAATTAGTAGGCAGTGTAGTTTATAGTAACATGTAGTTATTTAGATTTAGTTTATTTAGTTATGTAGATCTAGATAGAGAAACAAGAACGAGATGGAGAGAAGTGCTACTAAAGACTGAATACATATTGGGTACTACGGCATCCATAATATATCCATAAACTGCTCTCTAAAGAGATGTGTGGAAGGATCTTATAATAGACGATCTACAGCGCTTATTTTGACAAAAACCGGAAACTAAAATATAGTTTTGCCATTGGGTTCACATATACACTTTAGGTTAGGTACCTTGATGTATATGGCGCCTAACGAATGAATCTGTTGCCGATAAAACAACAAATACTAAAAACATAATAAAATGGTACGGATCCTTTCGTGCGCGAGTCGCCGGTTTTTTACGTTGATTCTCCACTATTGTGAAGAGTTCCTTACCTCAATAGTGTAGCCGTCATCCTCCAACCACACACTATCTTGGAATGTGCTAACCAGGTTGTATCCGCCGTTGGCGAGCAGCCGCAACAATTGAGTTCTGGCCATTGGGTTGTTTTCTATACCGACCTGATAACCGAAGAAGCACTTTATTAGCACATGTGCAGCGCCCAGCGCGGCGGTTTCCTCCGCGTAACTCCCGTGGTAAACACGGCTTAAAAAGTAGCATAAGTTACACCTAAGATTTTTTATTGTCCTACAAAGTTTTATTTTAAAACCTGTAGTTTTAGAGATATTCATTATGGTGATGTCGAAGTAATGGCACAGGTAATGGTCCGCCAAGTTATTAATTTTAAAATATCTATTCTTATTCGTGTCAATATAGCACAAATCAAGGGGAAATTATTAGGTAGGGTCTGAGCTGCCCACTCCAGTGTGCTGTCAGGTGTTTGACGTTGTACAGGATAAGAGGTTCAGTATAGTTGGCCGGGAGCTCCGCAGTCGCACTGAATTTGACATGAATCGATAATCATCGCCTACTAATATTATGAAGAGGAAAGATTTTTTTGTTTTTATGTTTGTAACGAATAGGCTCCGAAACTACTGAATCGATATAGAGAAAACTTAGTATGTGGATACATTGATTCATTAGGAGTAACATATGCTTACTTTTTATCCGGATATTCCCATGGGATCGGGAGTTAAGGTGAAAGGGTACCTGCGCGCTCTACACACAAATAGCACAAATATTTTTTTGCCATAAAACCTATAACTGCCATGACTATGCCCCTATGTTTTGGTTTTTTTAATTTTATAATTATCATAAAAATTAAAATTAAAAAAATTAAAAAATTAAAAAAAAAAACAAAAATAGGGGCATGGTCATGGCAGTTCTAAGTTTTATGCACCAAAAATATTTGCTCTGGTGTCATTATCCAGGGAGAAAACAGTCGACTACGTTTGTAATAGTTTGTATGGAGAAAGCCCCCGCTACCATTTCCTCTTAAGCGGGTGAAACCGCAGAGCGCTGGCTGCTAGTTACTATAAGGTTACTATGATAAAAATAGCGGGATGCCGTTTAAGTTGGTATGGACATGTGATGAGAAGAGAGGAGACGCATGTAACTAGAAGAGTGATGAGTATGAATGTAGAGGGATGGAGAGGAAGAGGACGACCGAAGAAAAGATGAATGGACTGCGTGAGACAAGACATGAGAGAGATGAATGTGAACAATGAGATGAAGACTAATAGGATAAATAAGTGTCCGTCAACCGGGCAAAAAAAGTGCTTCTAGAGCGAATTGGTTCGGTGAATAATTAGTGCTCAGTCTGCTGTAAATGTGCGCGAAATAAAAAATTAGTGCATGTAGGCATTGAGGAAAAAAACGGGAAAAACAAATTCTGCTGAAATGACGGTGCTCCAGCAGGAAGATTTTTAAACGAATGACCGGAGAGGTATATAATGTATATCGGCGGATAGCTTATATTTGTGCATAATTGTGCGCGAATAATAAAATTTTTGCGTCTTAGGGTTTTCGAGATATTTCATTTCCTGCTGGGCTGACGTTTTGCAAAAACTTGTATCTCCGAAACCATTGAATGTGCGACCTTGGATTAAACATATATAAGTAGCTCTTAATTTGTGCGTATTTGTGCGCTAATTTGTTTTTCATAAATATCTACTGTTTAAGAGAAATCATGCAACCCTGAAAATTCGAAAGAAACTCCTTGCGCTTAAATGAGAACACGCAGAGGTTCACTGAAAGCGGTATTTGGCTCGTTTTGTTATTCTTTACATGTATAATAAGTTTCAAGACAGTACATACGCGCATTTTTCAATAATAACACTTCAAGTCAAATCTGAAAATGTCATAGCTTTGCAAGAAACCTATTCAACTAAAGATATGTGCGTATATACCAAAAATTAGAGTGCCTTTTGAAATACATATCCTGAAAATTTCAGCTTCAAATGTCGCGTATTTAAATAGATATAAACGAAAAACAAATCATAACTTTAGTCCTTGGCTAACCGACCAAATTCGAATGGTCACGAAAAAGCGACGGTTTCATACATTTTGATGACTTCTTAAATGGACTGTATTATACTGAAGCTGTCCGTACAGTCGCGCTTAGAACGTTTATAGAGGTTTTAGTGCATTATCATTTTTTCAATAGGTAGTAGGTACATTAGAGAAATATTAATGCATGTATTTCTAAAATGACACGTTTATCTATAGGTACTTCTATACTAACCTTCTATACCTACTCTATAATATTATAAAGAGGTAACGTTGGTAACATGTTTGTATGTGTGTATGTTGGTATCTCCAGATTCCAGAACCACTGGACTAATTTGGATGAAATTTTGCACAGAGATAGATTGAAGATAACTGAGTGTTATTGGCTATTTTTTATTCCGGCAGTGCCACGGAATAGGTAATATAAATCAATTGTAGCGCGTTTATCTCCCAAAACGAGTGACCTGATTTTGATTTTTTTTAATACTGAGGTATAGTTAAGATCACAGTAGGACCTTGTGGGTAGTGCTAGGATCACATTAAATTACAAATCAAATAGTTTAAGACAGGTAATTGATTGTAATTAGAACACTTAAGAAGGTATTTATGCTTATACCTAAATTATTATACTATTATGTTTGATTGAACCTAAAATATTAAGGATATACAAAAAAAAAACACATTTTTTTTAAATATATAGTTTTGATCAATACAATACTTCTCAAAACTTTAATAGTCTCATAAATACCTCTTTTTACACGTAAGTATCTCGAGACTGTTTTAAATAGGGTTTTATAACATAATGGCTTACATCCTACTATATATGCATATCCTATCCTACTAATATTATAAATGTGAACGTTTTGTGTGTGTGTGTGTGTGTGTGTATATATGTATGTTTGTTACTCCTTCACGCAAAAATTATTAATGACATTATTAATGACAAAAAATATTAATGACAAACTTATTACTACGTGGAATAGAAACTTAAAATGCCAAATCGAGCATAAGATTATGCTAAATTGGCAACACTAGATATACCCCGGACACTATTGGAGCGGGGTGAGTGAACCGAGAGCACACCGAGAGCGGAGAGCGGTGCGGGAGGCAAGGAGCGAAATACGTCTGACTCTTTCCCACTAATGCCGCATTCTGTGTAACTGTTTCACACAGAGCGAGTTACAACCACCCGGCGCGCGGCGGCCGGAGATTTGAACCTACACAATCGTCTTTTTATGCAATTTTAAAATCAATGCAATGGTGCCCGCACATTGATACGCGCCGAATTGTTTGCCGTCCACCTTATAATAATAGAGATAAGGTACATACCTACATTTATTCATTTATTTATTTCATAGTCGGCCAAATCCCAAATATATTACTTTACTCTTTGGTCGGCCGCCTCTGACGATGCGGACGACTCTGATGACGTCATCGGAAATATAAATGTAGATACCTTCACTCTATTATTATAAGGTACCTTTTTCCGTGGACGGCAAAAATTTATCAATCTGCGTCCACCTTTAAAGTAATATTATTATAATTTTATTACTTACTTATAATATTATTTATTAAGCACAAAACCGACATTTTTGTTTAACTTCGTATTGCGAACTTAGTAAAATGAAGTAGATACTTACCTACCTGAGCTATCAATAATCTATAATAGGTAAGGAAGATAAAAGCGTACTTACTAGTTTCTACTATCTTAATCTCAAAATAAAACTTTTGCAACTTCCCATAACACTTTTCCAATTCACAGTACCTAAACCCAATTAACTGCTTCAGTATAATACAGTCCATTTAAGAAGTCATCAAAATGTATGAAACCGTCGCTTTTTCGTGACCATTCGAATTTGGTCGGTTAGCCAAGGACTAAAGTTATGATTTGTTTACGTTAAATACGCGACATTTGAAGCTGAAATTTTCAGGATATGTATTTCAAAAGGCACTCTAATTTTTGATATATACGCACATATCTTTAGTTGAATAGGTTTCTTGCAAAGCTATGACATTTTCAGATTTGACTTGAAGTGTTATTATTGAAAAATGCGCGTATGTACTGTCTTGAAACTTATTATACATGTAAAGAATAACAAAACGAGCCAAATACCGCTTTCAGTGAACCTCTGCGTGTTCTCATTTAAGCGCTAGGAGTTTCTTTCGAATTTTCAGGGTTGCATGATTTCTCTTAAACAGTAGATATTTATGAAAAACAAATTAGCGCACAAATACGCACAAATTAAGAGCTACTTATATATGTTTAATCCAAGGTCGCACATTCAATGGTTTCGGAGATACAAGTTTTTGCAAAACGTCAGCCCAGCAGGAAATGAAATATCTCGAAAACCCTAAGACGCACAAATTTAATTATTCGCGCACAATTATGCACAAATATAAGCTATCCGCCGATATACATTATATACCTCTCCGGTCATTCGTTTAAAAATCTTCCTGCTGGAGCACCGTCATTTCAGCAGAATTTGTTTTTCCCGTTTTTTTCCTCAATGCCTACATGCACTAATTTTTTATTTCGCGCACATTTACAGCAGACTGAGCACTAATTATTCACCGAACCAATTCGCTCTAGAAGCACTTTTTTTGCCCGGCTGACGGACACGATAAATAAATGTATTAATTTGGTACGTCCATGTGAAAAGTCACCGGTTGTGATCTGTATTTGCTTACCTTAAATTTGACCAATTGACCTTCGGCTGACAATCCTCTTTCCAAACATCTAGCAAATGTAATATTATCTACATTCCCACCGGATAGAATGCATACCACGCTGAAAACGTAAAAATAGGTACTTATTATTTAAATCCAAAACCGAAAAAACTAAAAAATCTTCGCGGTCTGTTAGGTCAGATTTCTACATTGTACAAATTGCTTAGTGAACAAACTTTTTCCCAAAATGACTGATTTTCAAAATGACTTTGCTTATGAATGTCGGAAATTGTCTGACTCAGAAAAGGTAATACCTACATTCAATCAAAGCAATCAAAACTACCTTAAGTAGGTACCTATCTATCTATATTATAAATGCGAAATGTAGTAAGTTTGGCAAAATATAAATATTCCATCGTAGCGCTAAGCTTGAATACTATTTACTTTCTTATACTTAACTAACTGCGTACCGCGGTATCACCCGCGTTAAATTTTAGATTTTTTTATAAAGAACCTTTTGGCAATAACAAACGGTGGTGACACAAAGACTGACAGACAAAAAAGTGATCTTATAAGGGTTTCTGTTTTACCTTTTAAGGTGCGGAACCCTAAAAAGAATTAGAACTGTTCTAGTCTGAGAACCGAATCCGCACGTATTTTTCGGACCGTATTCACACCAAACACACCCTTGACCTAATTTGCATCTTTTATTTGTGTTGATGCGTCGTCGTCGTCGTCGCAGGAGATATACTATATCTCGAAATAAGGTAGAATACGTACTGTTTAAGATTTAGTTCTGGTACGAGGTGTCCAATGATCGTCGCTAATGTACATGCTCCTGCGCCTTCCACAACGTATTTCTCTTTCTCTACAAGATGCAGTATCGATCGTGTTATCCAATCTTCTTTTACTAATAGCTGAAACGTGTTATAATATGCTTTAATAATCAGTAACCACAGTACTCCATACACGATCGGACCTGTGCCTGGTACAGATTAAAAAGCTGCCCCGGTGTGAAGTACTGCTTTACCTTGGCAAGAACACCAAGCTTCTTAGATGCCAATTGAGCTCTCGACTCCACAAAAGGCCCGAAATTCAGGTCTGATGCAAGAGAAACACCAAGAAGATCCAACCTCGCAAAATGGCAGTGACTCACCTCGGAAAGTTAGAGTCAGGTGAAAGTGACTCTTTATAATATTCAGTCATACTAGAAATACTAACCATAATGAAAATAGCTGCGCCCCGCAATCGCGTTAGTATTAATCCCGTAAAAATATCGGGATAATAGTTCCCACAGAGCAGAGCACATTCTCGCAGGAACAAACACAAAATACATAATGTTTACTACGAACTACCATAACAGTGCTCACCTGCGTCCTAAAAAGAACGGCCATGTAAAGTTTCAGTCTCGTAGTTCTCTTTTATATTAC
Organism: Idaea aversata; assembly: GCA_907269075.1. NCBI lineage: Eukaryota > Metazoa > Arthropoda > Insecta > Lepidoptera > Geometridae > Idaea > Idaea aversata. The sequence continues at coordinate 9,441,335 of OU026100.1, forward strand.
CTAGATATTTATAATGAGACTGACAGCGCTCCGCGGTGTCACCCGCGATAATCCCAGGATTCAATGTGAGTGCCGATAAAGCTTATTAGTTATCAATTTGTTTTATTTTTGTGTTTGTATAATAATATTCATTATTTTTTTCATACTGTACATGGAGGACGTTTTGCTACTAGGTCATTTTGATATTGTGTCATTCCAATTAAAGGACATTTTGCTTTTATAGGTCGTTCCGATATGTAAGGGTCCTCATAGGTACCTTCTAAGTTTCGTTCAAATCGGTGCGGTGTTATACGAGTCTACAATAAATTTATAAAAAAAATCTCTTTATAATATTAATGTCGATGCAGTTATGTATATTTACCATTTTGTCGACAATTGGCTGGGCGTTAGCAAAAGCGTTAACACCAACATTTGGTACAGCTATACCATCAGCGACTGTCGCATCCATCGGAACAGTGGTCACTATTTCCATCTCCAACGATTTGAAAAATGGTGCAATAACTTCAGGTTGGACACCCTAGAACATCATTATTTTATCTTATTACTAGCTGCGCCCCGCGGTTTCACCCGCGTAAGTACTCACCGTTTAAACCTTCCCTGGACTACAACAAACACAACAAAAAAAGAATTGGCCAAATCGGTCCAGCCGTTCTCGAGTTTTAGCCAGACTAACGAACAGCAATTGATTTTTATATTATAGACTAGCTGCGCCCCGCGGTTTCACCCGCGTAAGTCCGATCTTTAAATTCTCACCGTTTAAACCTTCCCTGGACTACAACAAACACAACAAAAAAAGAATTGGCCAAATCGGTCCAGCCGTTCTCGAGTTTTAGCCAGACTAACGAACAGCAATTGATTTTTATATTATAGATTTGATACTTGGCGCCCCTGCGGTCATGTGAGACAATTTCAACGCAATCGGTGCCAACAGTTTTTGCCTAAAGGAGTAACCAACATACACACTTTATTTATGATATTAGTAAGATTACTATTACTTTTTAGGGTTTTAGTTACCCAAAGGGAAAAACGGAACCCTATTACTAAGACTTCACTGACAGTCCGTCCGTCTGTCTGTCACCAGGCTGTATCTCATGAACCGTGATATCTAGCCTGTTGTAATTTTCACAGATTTTTTTATTGCTGATATAATAACAAATACTAGAAACAGAAAAAAAAATAAGTGGGGCTCCTATACAACATGATACGAAACCCTTCGTACGCGAGTGCGACTCGCACTTGCCCGGTATTTTTAACAAGCTTTTATTTAAATTTTAACTGTAATTGCTGTACTTACCTACATTGTACCTAAGTAAGTACCTACTGAACTACTAATAAGCTACATACGTAAACAAGACAAGTCGGTTTGATTTGTTTTACAACTCTTGCGATGGCCGCAATCAGACTACCGCTTCCAACTGGTACTATAATAGCGTCGACTATCGGAAGCTCCTCAAGAATTTCCAAAGCTATTGTTCCATATCCCATCAAGATATGAGGATGGTCACGTCTGGAAACCGCATTGCATTCTTGTTAAAATTGTCTTATTTGACACCAAAAGACACAGATAATTAATTATTTATCGTATTGCTTAATGGAGTACTGGTACATAAGCTACTTGTTTAGGTATTAGACCCTTTTTAATTGGGTTCTTTTTGCGTGAGGACGGAGTAGGCTTGCCCAGCACCTACTACCCTCTCAGCTTAGCTTGGTATACTTATGGTAACTTAAAGCAACATCTATATTAACATTTTTAATATACGCTACAGCATCGTTCGTGAAGTCCATAGTCAGTAGAGGGCCCGCTGTATTTGGTAAGAGGACATCACAACACAAGCAGCATGTGTTGCTCGGGGCCACGAGGGCACGAGGCAGATTCGAACCATCTCTTCTACAATTATAATAAACTAGCGACCTACCCCGGCTTCGCATGGCTATATTATGCATGTTTTATACATATAAACCTTCCCCTTGAATCACTTTATCTATTAAAAAAACCGCATCGAAATCCGTTGCGTTGTTTTAAAGATCTAGGGACAAACAGCGGGAAGCTTGTTTTATATTACGTAGTGAAGATAATGAATCGTACCCATTAATATACGTAAGTCCTTTATCTCTCGCGATGGAACGGGCGTATTTCTGGGCATCCATTAAGTTCACTCCTTGAACTAGAACCTTCGCACCCAAGCTGTGACATTTCTGAAGTTTTGATAACGGCACAGAAACTGGCAACACCACTATTATTGGGATATTCATCTTGGATGCGTAGTAACACATTCCGACTGCATCGTTGCCTATTGAAGCTATCACTATACCTATTTTTCTCTTGTCCAAAGGTAACAGTAGCAATGCATTTAATGATCCTCTTTCTTTAAAACTGGAAGGAGGCGGTAGGTTTTGTATTTGTTACAAAATTCGTAGTATACCCATTGACATAAATTACTAGCGTATAGACGAGCTCTGTAGGACGAACATTTTGGCCCCAATTTATGATAGCGGGAGGAGCGCGCTGTGAACTGACCAAGCTGCAGCTCTGAAACGTTAGATGTCGTGCAGCGCTCAAGTAGCGCTAGTCCACTTTATCATCTTCGAAAGATGTTTTTAACAGCGTCGTGAGTGACGGCATTTGTTCTCATGGCTCAACAGACCTATACGAGAGAGACAGCGACGTCCGCACAGTTGGCAAATATGCTAACCACTAGAAGGTAGGAGGTTCTCTGCGCGCTGATGTCTAATAGCGCGTTTGATTGCTAGATGCTCATGTAGGGCGGTATCATGAGCAACAACACCCTCAGCAACAACCCTACGCCAATTGTCACAGTCCTCCGGCAAGGGTCACCCATCCTTTTGAGAGTATAGTTTTCTTGCGATTCAAACGTCGTCGCCGTAAGCGCCATAGATTTGAAATCGTTTACGGTTTCGCGCAATATTTAAAATAACCTGTCACGTCTATACGCTAGTAATAGTATGTTAATAATTATACCCAACATTGATACAGTACACTAACCTGCCCGACTTTTGTAAGAATTCTGGTTTATAATACAAGTTCATTACAAATTGGCGTTGATACTGCGACGGCTAAAACATTAAGCGATTTTATTTAGTTTTTTTACATACTTTATGAAACATATTATACTTACTTCCTAACTGGTTTTAAATAGTCCAAACTTACAACACATTGTGTTTTTATAACAAAAGGTCTTATTCTGTTAGCTGCGTCTACAACTTCTTCATATTTGATGATTCTTGGGTTGTCAGGGTCACAAAATTCATCGAAATCTTCCTAATGGAATCAGAAAGTGTTTAGTTAAATAATTTAACTAATTAATTCCATCGTAATTACCTAAACCGCATTTTAAATGATTAGACTATTACAAATTAATTAAAGTTAATAAAAGACTTACGTTGCGTCGGGACATTTTTGAGAAATTCACTGCTAATTTTAAATCCTAAAAAGGCCAAAAAGGATGTTTTACGTCCATGTGTTTTTTTTATGTTTTTTTTATTGACGTGTGTTGCACTGGCATTGCACTGGCAGCCAGCAGTACGCTACAGTGAGGTTTAAAAGAACATTAAATTGGTCTATGGTGGACATAGACTTTTAATCCTAAGCGGGTCTTGGCCAATAACATGAACCTTTTAATTACATGGCCAATAATGGGCATGTCTTGGGTAAGTCCCAGTAAAAGAGGCTTTAGGCATAAGTTCTTCATTCCCACGGACTAGAGTTTACTCCATTGATAAATAAATAAATATTGCAGGAAATTCCACACATTGCCATTTAGCCCCAAGCTAAGTTTGATTGAGAAGCTAAGTTTGTTTGTTGAGATTTGTGTTATGGGTGCTAGACAACGGATATACTCTCAGGATATACTACTTATATACTTTTATTGATATCCTAATTCAGAAGTAATTCAGAGGTTTATTTGGATATTTGGTAATGTTATCAAGGATATTGTAGTTTTAGTTTTAGCTTCGGGTGACCAAGGGGCTCCTACCTCGAACAGCGGATAAGCATCTAGTACAGCAGCCCTCGAACGTTTTTTTAAGTGATTAATAACAGGCTGAATCTTCGTGAGCTGGTTCAGTTCGACGAGACGCCCAAGTTTCTTCCTATGAAAATTCTTGATACAGGTATAAGTATGTAATGTAGTGCGCAGGTATAAAACATGATGTCGATTTCGTGGGGTGTAAAAATTGACTGAATAACAGCAAGTTTCTTATTTGAATATCGAGTTAATTGGATGAGAACCTCGGAAAAACAATTGTCCTGCAAAATGGATGGCATGACTCTCTAGTCCTCCACTCCAAATGTGTCGAAATAACGAGGTCATCAAAATTATTAATAACAAGCTGATAACTTGTATGTAGCTTAGTAAAAAATAGTAAAATGAAATGGCTACATTGGCCTACAAATTTAGTGGTACGTGTTTCCAGTCCTCCGCTTAGAAGTTGTCCGTTCCACGGTGAGACTTTTTTCATTAATAACTGGAGGACAAAAGTAACACGTGTAAATTTACTGCATTCTTTGCCTAAATCAAACAGTGTCCTACCAAAAAATAGGTACGTATCGCTAGTCCTACAAGAACATTGAAAAAACACATTTTCTCAAACATGCTTGGAAAGAACAATGGCAGTTATGACAAACCATACATGACAAATATCAAACTAAAACTTGCGGGTCTTGATATACCTAAAAAATACTAGGAGAATCTACCGAAGTCCCAGAATACATACATAACCAACAAAAACAGCATATTAACCGATGTTAAAAAGGTATCAGTATTTAAATTTAACCCTCTCGACTGAACGCTCTTTTGCTATCCCACCAAAACTCCACTATCATTACTAAAAAGCTGTGATACAGAAGAGTTGAGATTGAAGAAGTTGAAGAAGATTATATGTATGGTAGTATGGACACAAGACATAAAAATATAATATTGAATGATCTTTTATAAGTGGGTACTTGTTGAACATGATGTGCTAAAAATATTCAGAACTGTTGGTGATACTTTGAATAAAAATCACATTTAAATATTTCATTTATTACTGTTTTTGTATTGATAGATGGTGAATTTCGGTAATTTGAAAGTTATTCAAGGAAAAAATGTATTTCTATTAGGAAAACAAGGACAGATAGGGATAGGACTAAATGGTTCTTCAACAAATTCACATATACCGGGGAATATCTTCGTCATGACTCTCTTTAGCGTGCAAGCGTGTTTCAGATTTTGAGTCTCACATATGAAAGTTACCTGGAAAATAAAAATAAGCTAGGTAGTTTTGACGACAAAGTTGGCACAATGGTCACCATGCCGGACTGCCAAACACAGGGTTGCGGGTTCGATTCCCCCTCAGACAAGTATTTATACTTAGGTATTTGTCTGTGGTCTGGTTGTTTCTATGTATCATAAGTATATATTTACAAAATAAAATATCTATGTACTTATGTACTAAGTAGTAATCCGTTGTTTAGCACCCATGTGGAATGTCCTGTAATATTTATATTTACTAACCAATTCAATAATTACATCTCTACTAATATAATAAAAAGGAAAGATTTGATTGTTTGTATTGAATAGGCTCCGAAACTACTAGACCGATTTTGATGAAACTTGGTATGAGGATACAGGTAGCGGCACGTAAGTTTAGCGTTGAGCGAAATGTAGAGGGGATAGCTGCGCATGGGTACAGTCACGAACATTAAGTATAACTTTAATTAGTACCTATAACCAAAAAAAATTACGAACATATTTAAACAAATATAGTAGGTACTTAATTCTATCACTAACCGAAACGTGGAAGATATATTAGGTACTGTCGCGCGCGCAAACATTAATGAATAGTTAATGTTAAAGTTTTGTATAGCTTGTAACAGGTTGTTTTACTATTCAAGATTAACCTCTTTTTTATTTTAATCAGGAAATGAAATAAACGACTTCCATACAAAGTTGATCACGTGACAAAGTGGATTAGTTTATAGGGGGTAGGAAATAATAATACATTCGAAATAATATTGTAATCGAATTTGTCAATTTTTGTTTAATACATGAACGGCAATAACAATACACTTTAGAACGCGACTGTACAGTCAGAAGTCCGCGGAGCGTCGTATCGGTGCGGGGGACGGAATACGACAGGCTACCAACCGGCGCAACGCACGCGCACCCTTCGTCCCTCTAGCACCCCTGTGATACCTATTTTTTTACTTCTGCGCAATAACGGTCAGCGCTAAACTTACGTGCCGCTACTTATACATTGATTCATTGGGAGTGTTATAGGCTACTGTTTATCCCGATATTCCCACGTGATCTGGAGTTACGTGGGTGAAACCGGTGATGCTAGTAAATTATAAAGTACTACGTAATATACATATAACGTCTTGAAATGAGGTTTGACGGCCTCTGTAGCACAGTGGTCATTATTATAAAATCTTACATAGGCGTTTTCTAAATCATTTTCGTACAACCAATGCTTCTCTGTGTAGAAATTTAATATATTGCAGCCGACATTATATATAATACTCAAAACTTTGTGTCGTAGTTTTAAGTCATTTATATTTATTTTCACCTGCAATAATAAAAGAACAAACATAAGTTCTGTAACTCAACGACGACGACTTAACTAACTTATTAGGGTTCCGTACCTAAAAGGGTAAAAACGGGACCCATTTACTAAGACTCCACTGTCCGTCCAGACGGACGGACAGTGGTGATAGTGTTGGTGACAGACAGACGTCTGTCACCAACACTATCACCAGGCTGTAGTCTCATGAACCGCGATAACTAGACAGTTGAAATTTCCACAGATTATATATTTCTGTTGCCGCTATAACAACTGATAGGTACTAAAAACAGAATAAGGGTGCTTTTCCACCAGAGATGTGCTATGCTACGATGCTATGGATGCATATTCATTGGTGCACATAGCTTAGCACTGGTGGCGTAGCGTAGATTTCATATCTTCGCAGCATAGCTGCATAGCCCATCTCTGGTGGAAAAGCGCCCTAATGGTACGGAACCCTTCGTGCGCTAGTTCAACTCGCACTTGGCCGGTTTTTGTTATCACGTTACTTACTGTTACTTTTATAATTCGACCTTCTATTTCTTTGGCTCTCTCTATGGCGCGCGGTAGAGTATAATTATCGATATTTCCGCCTGTGATTAAGCAAACAACGCTGCAAAATATTTAAATGTAATTAATTAAGTCGTTAGACAGTTTAAAAACCCTTGTTTAAAACTAAATAGTTACGTTTTATCCTGTAGTTCTGGTAAAATGTTAGGCACAGCCATTAGAGCGCTCAAACTTAAAGCTCCGGCTCCCTCCGTTATGAACTTTTCTTCTTCAATCAAGTACAAAAAGGCTGTTGTTATCCAATCTTCGTCGACAAGTACCTGTACAAAACTCTATTGTAGGACATATGCTATATTTAGTTAGAAAGAAAGGAAGAAGAAAGAAAGCATTTATTGAGTACAAACACAAGAAAGAAATGCATGAACATGACAATTAAAAAATTACTTATAAACAGACAGACGGACAAGAAAGTGACCCTATAAGGGTTAATTTTTTTACCTTTGGGGCACGGAATTCTAAAAACATAAAAGAGGAGTCGTGTGCTGAGTGCAAATAGGTCGACCCTAGCTAAAAGCTGCAGCCAAGCGTGCTCGGCTGCAGGCCAGACCCATCTTGTTTTAGTTAATTCCAGATGTCGATTTGTGCAAACTATACTATGGGCTTATAGCTTACCATTTTGTCTATATAAGATTTAGCAGTATGAAATGCATTGAAGCCTGCAGTAGGTATAGCTAATGAATTAGCTAAACTAGGCATCGTTGCTGTTTGATACGGTCTCTCATTTTCCATTGCTTTAAAGAAACAGCAGTTTTTGTCGGATTCAACGCCCTGAATAACAAACAACTGTAAATAAATCATCCTTACATTATTTTTTAATTCAGTATTTAATGAAAGTCTTACGTATATTAAAACTGAAGGTTTTATTTGTTTGACTGCAGTTGCAATTCCAGCGATAAGGGCACCACCTCCAATTGGAATTAGAATAGCTTCCGTCTGAGGCAGTTGCTCAAGTATCTCAATACCTATCGAACCCGTGGCTGCTATCACGTAAGGGTGATCGTAACTAAAAAAATAATCATTTTAATAAATTATTATATTTCATCATTTTTGATCGAAATATGATAATATAAGTAAACTAGCATTTACTCGCGGCTTTGCTTGCGATACAAAGAACACATCCTCCAGCCTCCAAGTTTCAGGTCTCTACGATCAGTGGTTTAGGCTGTGCGTTGATCCGTCAGTTAGTCATTTAAGACAAAGCATTTTATATTATGACGACCCAGTTGGCCTAATGGTCACCATGCCGGACAGCCAAACACAGGGTTGCGGGTTCGATTCCCGCCTCAGACAAGTATTTATGCTTAGATATTTGTCTGTGGTCTAGTTGTTTCTATGTACCTACTTTAAGTATATATTTACAAAAAAAATATAGGTCTAAGTAGTATCCGTTTCCTAGCACCCGTAACACAAGTGTTGTTACTTTGCTTGGGGCGAGGTGGCAATGTGTGGAATGTACTGCAATTTTTTTTTATCTATTTCGAAATTTTAAAAATGAAAGTAAATTACCCGCTTATGTAGTATCCAGCACCCTTTTCTGATATCAAAGTAAAGGCATATTTTTTAGCTTCTGCGAAATTATTTCCTTTCAATATAACTGTTGCACCGAAACTTCGACATTTCTCGACGGTGTCGTAGACAGTTCGGTTTGGTAACACCACAGTAACAGAAACGTTTAAAAGGTGACCGTAGTACGCTAGTGCCTAAAATACGAATCATTATAAATTATAATGCTAATTCATAACAAATGTATAAATCTATGTTGTTATATTTACCATCCCCCAGTTACCCATAGATGCTGTGTAAACACCATCATTCTTTTGTTCATAGTTCAGTTTGCATAAAGTATAAAAAGCACTACGTTCATGAAAACTGAAAAAAAAAATATACTTAGTAAAAAAATGGTTGTCTGTAAAGTCGAGAAAACGATGAAAAATTTCTGTTTTGTTATTCCTTTATTTATGTAAGTATATTTTCTTTTTTTTGTCTAATTTTTTTCTATTTTTTTCCCCCTTTAAATAAGTCTTCTATTCGTCACTCGTCACCATAACACAAGCCCAGATGAGCGATATTATTATTAAATACTCTCATGTTACCATGACGTCATGCGTCCCGCGTCATGTTACCGGAACATGACACTATTGTGTGAATGCAGGTGTTTCATCAATTTACTAAACGTTATCACTCCAAAGGGTATCATAAACAGAACTACACACAAAAACCACATACTCCTAGAAATCTTACCTTCCAGTTTTATGAAATATTTCAAACTTGAAATGTAATTCCACCCCAAACTGCGCACAGCGTTTTGATTTCTAAAAAAAAGTACATAATAACCTGCGGGTAATAAGGGCCACCTGCCATTTTAATTAAAAACTAAATATTTCGTAAAAGAAAAAATAGGGAAAACTACTTAAAAACAGGTAAGTAATTAGATAAATATTTATCGCTTTATTGACAATCTGAAACACAATAATTAATTTATCTTCTTGTTATTTTGTCACTAATATCAACGTTTTTTCCCCTTTTAATAGCCCTTATTACCCGCAGGTATCTTATTAAAGATTCAGCTAGATTATTAGATACCAGAATTATTTACATCACGACTATTGCATTTACGTACCACAAGTGGAGTCTTAGGTATTTCCATTTTAATAACTTTGGAGGCAGCGCATACGTCTTTGTATATTATGGCCTTTGGGTTTTCTGGATCGCATGCTGCATCGAATTCTATGTCAGGTTTCTAACAACAACAGTTAATCAAAATCAATGAGAAGGCTCACAACTAAGCGACGCTTGGCGCAGTCATTACTTCGACGAGTGGCCAATTAGTGGTGTGGCAAAAATGTGTTTTCGTGAGTCCCTCCGTGCTGAGTGCTCCGGAAAGGCACGTTAAGCCGTTGGTCCCGGTTGCTACCTCTAGTAGCAGTCGTTAGGTCAAGTTAGAGGCCTTAAGGCGATCTGAAAACTCTAACAATAGGTGAGCCACACCACTATACGAGAAGAAGAAGAATGCGTTTAAAATACTTTACTTTTAATACTTTACAATTTTGTGTAGCTTACACAGCATATTTTTTACTATCTGTTTTCTGATGATACTAAAATTATTAATGGTGTAAATCCTAACTATGTTTGTTTGTTTATTCCCTCTTCACGGTCAAATAACTGGACCGATTTGGATGAAAATCGGCATAGTGGTAGTTTATGGAATGGGGAAGGACATAGGATACTTTTGATCCCGAAATTCTCGCGGGATCGGCCTAGTAGTAGCCTATATGTGCCTATAGGTGCGTCAAAAAATGTGTGTAAAAATAATGTTTTACTTACGGGACACCAAGTATTTGGTTTGACAATGTAACGATTTGCTAAAATGGCAGGGGCTTCGCCTAATGGCATTTTTTCTGCAATAACTGAGTGCGCGGTTTTATGTGTAGTCATTTTTAAACTGATTATTGAATTTTTACTGGAAAATTTAAGGCGCCATTGGTTTGTTTTGCTGATATATATTCATTATTGAATCTTGAAAATTACATTGTTAGAACTTCGGATGGTACATTTTGTGAGTTTGTGACATTTTAGCGGTAGATTAAAGATAATATAGTCACTACGTTTTAGTATTAAAGTATATTTATCTTTATTTACTTAAAAAACCAAACATGGACAATGTATTCCATGCCTCTATTCCATGCACGTAGGATTTTTTTATGGAATCTCACTGACGTAGGATTTTTTTCTTTTCAATGATGGTTTATCTCTGAGGAGGAAGACATTTTTCCTATGTCAATGTATAGGTAGGTATAATATATTACGTCCATGCGTCAATGTAGTTGATCATAGATTTCAAGTTTGTACCTATATTGTGCCTAGATCACCTAGATTGTAAAGGTTGATTTTTTTACGTAGGCCTTCAGGTGAGACTACTTAGCGGGAACATCTGTCAAAGCTATATCCTAAACTATAGGAGATAGCGAAAAATGCTGAAAGAAGTAGCGTGCCCGATTTTGACTAAAACCAAAACTGCATCATTAGATTTTTTAAAAAGTAATTCCCTAGCCAGGCTTCGAACCTGTTCATTTAGCAAAAAATAATTAAGTACATAAATTTTTATACCTATCGATAGTGTTGCTGATAGAGACATAGAGACGAAGTCCAAACAAACATAGTATGGCAAATCAAAGGAAATTGCTCTTTTTTGTAGTAAAATAATAGCGTATTTGAAGCATAGAGGGAAAATATAATATTTTTCTATTTTTTTTAATGTTTTAAATTCTCTACATCTAAATATTGAAAAAAAAAGCCAGTTTGTTTTTTGTGAAGTGGTTTGTTACGTCAGCCATACCTCCTCACTACAATTTTTCAGGGACAGTAGTATGAAAATTACAGAAGAATACAAAAATTAGCTATTTCCTTTGATTTGCCATACTATGTTTGTTTCCAAGAATTGATCTCTATCAGCAAGACTATCCATTGGTATAAAAAATATAAGATTATTTAATTTTTGCTAATCAACAGGTTCGTTTCCGGGCTAGGGTTTATGACTTTTTTCAAAAATCTAATGATGCAGTTTTAGTATTTGTCATGGACTTAATATTATTTACTTGTATTTGTCAAAATCGGGCACGCAACTCCTTTCAGCATTTTTCGCTATCTCCCAATAGTCTATACTAATATCTATATTATAAAGCTGAAGAGATTGTTTGTTTGAACGCGCTAATATCAGGAACTACTTGTTTAAATTTAAAAAAAAAATGTTTGTATTGGATAGTCCATTTATGGAGAAAGGCTATAGGCTACTTCTTATTTTGATATTCCCACGGGATCGGGACTTACGCGAGTGAAACCGCGGGGCGCAGCTAGTTTAGGGTAGCTTATATAGGATAGCCCTGAAGGCCCACGTAAAAAAATAATTCTGTATACATAATACATACCTACTTACCAAAAAGTTTCTTTTTCTTGATACATATAAAGACCACTGACGTCTATCCAAAAAAGTTTTACTTCCAAGAAAAAATCTTGAAAAAAAAAAAAAAAGCCTATATACTATCAAGGATTCCCCCGAATACTCAAAAGTTAAGGAGTCCTCTTAATATGTAATTTACAATGATTATAAAAAACATAGTTATAGCTATTTTCACTTTATATTATTAGTAGAGTTAGGTACCAATAATAGCAATAAAAGCTTCACTAAATGGTCAATAAATATGATCTATTTGCGCAAAATATCACATTATGATTTATAATAAAATATGATATAAATATTAAAGGATTAGAATTATTTCTGCATGCAGACTGGATTGGGAGCAAGGCAAGGACCCCTGCGCGTCGTCGGTTTGTCGGCGCGGTCGCTCATATCTGGGAAGTAGTACTCTTTGTAATGCTTCTTCACTTGTTCATAAAGTTCTTTCGTATGATCCCAACCTCTAGTTTCAGCGATTACTTTCAGCTAAAATATTTTAACACACATTATTAACTCTCGTAAACATCACCATTATTTGATCTTGTAAGTTTATAGAGACGTTTACCTGAACGCTAAAAACGTCTCCCTTGACCCAAGCCCTGTCAGGTACGCAGTCTTTCATTGAAACTCCAATGCCAGCCAGAAGTGCACACAGTTCAGCCATGCCACCAGGACGGTCACTCACCGTCACTTTGAACTTAACAAGCCGACCCTCAGCAGCCATGCCACGTTCTATAGCTCTGGCTAAGATTGTCGGGTCAATGTTTCCTCCAGAAAGTATGCAAACGACCCTAAATAAAAAGGAGAGAGCAATACAATATCCATATTTATTTGGGTATTATGCATTTCCGGTTTTATTTTATGCCTAGTCTATTGCAATTGCATAGCCTAAACGTCTAGGTTACTTACTTTTTTCCTTTCAAGTTAGGAAACAGTCCCGCCATGATAGCTGCGACGGGAACAGCCCCAGAACCTTCAATGACGAATTTCTCTTCTTCTACGAGATGCATTATAGCCCGAGCTACCCAATCTTCTTTTACTACAATCTAAAAAAATAAGCACAGTTATGTTAATAATAAATGCTGTTTGGTAGAACTGATTTAGACAAGATTTGATTAGAACTTTATAGATATTTACCATTTTGTCAACAAGTCCCTTGATATTGTAAAAGGTGTTTACACCAACTCTATTTACTTTTAGAGTATCAGCTATTGTAGACTCTAGGAAATCTAACAAAACTCGTTCGTTCTTCCTGAGAGATTCCACCATGCTGCAAGTTTTGTCAGTTTCGATACCCTGTTTCGATACGAAAAATCAGTAGATATAATAGATAATATTAAATCTAATAAGGTACCTGCGGGTAATAAGGGCCACAAGCAACCTTAATTAAAAACGACATATTTCGTACAAAATGGGAAAAACTACTTTAAAATTGATATAATAAGAAAACGTGTGGCACTCGGGGACTGCCACGGTAAAGCTATTGCATGGTGCGAGTTTCGTACAGTCGTACCATATACATACACGTTAAGCGAATGGTAGGCGGAATGGGGGTGTTAGGTTTTATTTTCGTTATGAAATTTCTTGATTCGGTCGCCGTGCTCAAAGCCCGTGATAAAAGCTATGCAATAGCTATATATATTAATAAAAAATAAATATTGGCTTTTTGTCGGTAAAGTCTGTTTACGGACGACAATTTTACGTGATAACGACATAAGAAAACATTGAAGAAATAATTGAAACTGGAGACTTGGAGACTTAGGACTTGACGAATGGTTGTCTGTAATTTACCTTTTTAATAACGGCACGTGAGCGGAACATGAGCGATGACGTCACCTTTTTTGTGAGTGCTGCAGGTGTTTATCGATTTAATAGACATTATCACATCAAAAAGCCTTATAGTGGGGCTACTTATGGCAAGGATATATCATTATCCGCATGTAGTCGGCTGCATAATTAGAGCCCTCGGTAGAGTTCGAAAATTAAGTACTAGTATTGGGATGTTTGCATTCTAATCATTTTTGTTTGATAAATTGATGAGTTAGAAGACTTTAAACTTCACCTAAAGCAGGTGTCTAGAATCTTTCTTCTGTTGAAAACATTCTTATAACAGCCGTTTTGGAGCTCTACGGTGGGTCTGCAATTATGCAGCCGACCGTACCTTACATTAACTTACGTATACTTCCGTATCAGGCTTAAGATGTTTAGCAGCAATGGCGATACCGGTAATAAGACCACCACCGCCCACGGGGACCAGAATAGCGTCCACTGCAGGTATTTGTTCCAGGATTTCAATACCAATTGTACCCTGACCTTCAATTATGTGTGGATGATCGAAACTAAAAGATTTTAACAATTTATTATCAACTAGCTGTAGTAGCAATTTACAAAAAAAAGGTGTTTTTTGATTCTCAGACCTAACGAATATACACAAATAATTTTATACAAATCGGTTCAGCCGTTTAGGTAGATATAGGTAACTAACACCGCGACAAGAGAATTTTATATACAGGGTGAATTTTTCAGGGTTATATCCTAAACTATAAGAGTAAAAAAAAAAGATTCATCAAAATCGGTTGATAAACAAAGAAGATATGCGCGAACATCCATTAAAAAAAAACATACATACAACCGAATTGAGAACCTCCACCTTTTTTTGAAGTCGGTTAAAAAGGAGCTAATAATGCTAAAAAGGAGTTGCGTGGCCGATTTTGACAAAAACTAAAACTGCATCATTAGATTTTTGAAAAAGTCATTACCCTAGCCAGGAATCGAACCTGTTGATTTTGCAAAAAATAAATAATCATATTTTTACCTATATTTTTATACCAATGAGATTCTAACCTGGTTCAGCATAGTAAACTTTTTTTTAAATCATACGATTTGTATTCATAGTAATTATTTTCCCGGGACTCAATCGCGTATTTCTTTGTCTCTTACGTCGACGTTTCGACTATGTTACAATAGTCATGGTCGCGAGGAGACTGCAATGGCGAGTGTTGTCGTCTTATTGATACTAGTAGCGCTCCGCGGTTTCACCCGCGTAACTCCCGATCCCGTGGGAATATGGGGATAAAAAGTAGCCTTTAGTTTTCCCAATGAATCCATGTGTCCTTATACCAAGTCTCATCAAAATTGGTCCAGTAGTTTCGGAATCTGTTAAAGAAGACCCGGTAAGATAATTACTGTTTCAGCATATTAGTGATAATTTTCTTACCCACTGATGTAAGTCATCTTCTTTTCTTTGGCTATAGTCATACCATGATTTATACATTCCATCATAGAATGGCCGTGCAGAATGACTTTCGCACCTAGTTGTTCGCATTTTGTTACTTTAAAAAGTGGCGAATACACTGGCAAAACCACAACACAAGGAACGCCGAGTTGTGTGGCGTGGTAGCTCATGGCCAAAGCGTGATTGCCTAAAGAAGCCGAGATTACACCGTACTTTTTCTGGTCTTCTGTTAGACTCATTAGAACGTATCTTGCACCTCGTTCTTTGAAGCTGTTGATTAAATAGATATGAGTAGGTAATCATTACGTTTATATTGATAGATTTTATTGTTGACTAGCAGCTGTTCCCCGCGACTTCGCACGCGTAGTTTTGTTTTATATACCAAAACCTTCCTCGTGAATCACTCTATCTATCAAAAAAAACCGCATCAAAATCCGTTTAAAGATCTAAGCATACATAGGGACAGACAGCGGGAAGCGACTTTGGGTAATACTATGTAGTGGTAGTGATTCAGTTTTAGTATGTACTAGGAGCGCCTGCGGTTTCATCCGCGGAACACCTGATCCCTTGGGAATATCGGGATAAAATGCCTATGTCACTCCCAATTGAATCAATGTATCCTCATACCAATAAGTTTCATCAAAATCGGTCCTGTAGTTTCGGTGCCTATTCAATTCAAACAAACAATCAAATGCTTTAACTTTATAATATTAGTAAAGATATTAATAATAATAAGTAAAGTAATAAATAACAATATTAGTATAGGTATGTACCTACATCTTACCTGCCCGTGAACTGGAGAAATTCCTGTTTTAAATATATTTCCATTCCTAATTTTTCTGACATGTGTGATTTCTAGAATTAAATAATTTTTATTTATTTATTTGTATCGATTAGCTTAGAAAATATAATTAAAAAAAATTACGAACTCTGTGGTGCACTGGCGCTATTATTTATATTAGAGTGATCATAAGTATTGAAAGTATACAAACCGTGCATGGTGTCCTAATGATTGTTCCAACAATTCTTCGAGATGCAGCGACAATGTCATCGAATTTAATCTTTTTAGGATTGTTGGGATCACAGTTCTCATCAAATAATACGTCCTTTTTGTTAAAAAAAAGGTATATCGTTATATATTTTACTATTAATTACTTTTTAAATAATTCCTACTCCCTATCGCCCTATACCCTTAGAAGCTTTCCTAATTGCGCATCATCGATGCGATGCGATTACTAAAGAAATCGCATCGCATCGATGAACAATGATCGCATCGACGGATGATTGTTCTATAGAACAATTTCGTCGCATCGCATGATCGTGCTTCCGTCAATTAGGACATTCAATAGATACCAGTGTGTTCGATCCCATGGTTTGATCGCACAATCGTACGACCATTTTCATGATCAACGCATCGGTCGCGCGATGATGCGCATTTGGTTAAAGCTACCTAACCTCAAGCTGTGCTCGATTGGATAAGCAACAACCTACTCAATAAAAATGTTCTCAGCTTGCTAAACCCATTGCATTTCTGTGTTTTCTCAGTAATTTCTTGAGGGGTTGTGCCATTTAGCCTAAAAATGGCAAATGTAATTCCGATACACAAGGGGGGTCTTCACCCTTGTGTATCGCAATAAGCTTCAATAAAGACCAATTGAGTTCTATTTCGAAAATTCTGGAGAAAATAGTTCACACAGCACGGTTTTCGAAAAGGGAGATCAACTGAGGACGCCCGTGGTCCTTAAGACTCTGGCATCAGCTGAGTGCTAAAGCTTCAAGTTTGATCATATATTTAAGCCGATAAAAAATAGATAAGTATATTTTGTATCAAGTAGAGAACTTACGTCATTCATCTTGGTGAATTATTTTAAATGTTTCACTTGAAATTTAAAATATTGCATTGTAAAAATAAACAATAAATTTAGAATAAGAAAGACAAGAATGACAGAAAAGTATTTGGTATTGATAACGTCATATATTTGAAGACATACCTACCTACATGAAGTTCTTAATAAATATGTCTTAGTTCGTATATAAATGACACTCTTCTTGTTTTAAGTTTCATAGGGTTCGTAACATTTTGCATATTAAGATTCATCAATTTTTTTATAGTTCCGGAGTCATTTTTCAAGCCTAGGTAGTTTAATGGTCTAAGAACCTAGGGCAATGTATTGAGAACATTATATAAAAAACATAACAAACATCCGGACAGGTGAAGCTAAATAAAAGCTTGTAACAAATGCGTTATTATTAGCCTGTAAAGAGGCCATTGCCAAAAATGAAGTTGATCAACATAAGTGTAAACTTTTGTAATGATTTTGTAAAGTAGTTGGTTATTCTTTATGCATTGCCTTAGTTACAAAATACTGAAGATTTGGGTGACTAATATGCCAGTGTATAAGTACTACTACCCCTTTATACATTTAGAAAAGTTAACTAATCCTTAAACTTAAGATAATTATTATAGTATACTAAAGCTATTGTGAAATATCGTCAGATGTATCTACGCTTCCTCTTCGATAATCCAAGACACTGCCGCGTCTGTATTCGCAGAAATCTTGTGAGAACTGCCATTCTTTGTATGTTGTGGCTATGATTTGTCTCAATTCTTCCAGATGCTCAGGACCTCGAGTCTCGCAAACCACTTTCACCTGATCAAATACATAATACGTTTATTAAATCGTCGTTATACCTAGGTTTAACCTTGTGTTTGAAAATAAAAGAACAAATTAAAATGATAAAAAATATCTAGTAAAAAATACAAATATTTTTAAACGTAGGTACATCACGATATAAAATATAATATAAAAAAACCTCGTGTATAACTTGGGGGACTTCAAGTCGCGAGTGAACAGGTATCTTCTAGGAAAGCATGCTACATCTTAGGCTCACAGAGCACTTTATCTTAGCCCGCATTGTCACCTACCATCAGGCAGGTGTGATAAACGCTACCCAAAAATAAATAAAAAAAGGTTTTACCATTACAATAGTTTCAATTATGTGACGTTGCCTAGTAGCATAGTTCCCACCCATTCTTATTCAAAACCCATTGCAGAATGCCAGGTAGGTAATCAGGCGGTAGATTATGTACTTACTCTAACACTAAATATATCTCCATGGATCCAAGCACGCTCGTGTATAATGTCTTTAATAGATACTCCAATAGTAGCGATCAGCTTGCACAGTTCAGCGATGCCACCAGGCCTGTCGGATACGGTGACTTTAAACTTGACAAGACGTTGCTCTGCCGTCAGACCGCGCTCCAAGCACCTTCCTAAGATTGTTGTGTCGATATTCCCACCAGAAAGGATGCATACCACTCTGGAAAGAGCTTATTTTGTAACATATTCTTGTAGGGAACCAACTAGAAATTCAAGAACGAACTACTCTATACAGAGGAGGTCTTGAATCAATACCATAGAAATAGCAAGATCGTCGTCCCAACGCGATGTGAGGGATGAACATGCATTTCTATGATCAATAGGTACCTACTAACTTTTTGTTAGCAAGTTCGGGAGTGAGTCCTGCCATGATAGCTGCCAGTCCAACTGCTCCTCCGCCTTCTACTACGTATTTCTCTTGCTCTACAAGTCTCAAAATAGCGCGAGCTAGCCAATCTTCGTTGACCGTAATCTGTAATCAATAAACAGATACTTAGATAAAAGTTATAATAAAAAGCATCTCTCGTAATATACCGTAGGTAACGTAAAACGTTTAAGTAGGAAAGTACTTCATTTAATTATGTTTGGAGCAAAAACCTATCCATTAAAACAATTTACGACTTTAGTCTTCTTGTTTAATCTTGTGCTTATACCTAACTGTTATTATTTTCTTACCATTTTGTCTATGATAGGTTTGACGGTGACGAAAGCGTTATAGCCGACCGTTGGAACAGCTAAACCGTCCGCCAATGTGGAACGAATGTCCACGTTCACCGGCTGGTCTTGCCTGATGGCTTGCTTCATGCTTGGACACTTCTCTGTCTCAACTCCCTAAAAGAGGTCAAAAGTTAATATAATATTTAGATGTAAATGCTCGTGCCACTGTGCTCTAAAAACATCACGCATGACATTATTGTTTTGATAATTTTAACTATTTCATTTATCGCTGTGTACTCTAACCTTTGCGATTGCTACATATAAATATTATTAGCGATTTATATAGACAAGTGCTAGCTTCTTTTATCAGAATTACCTACCTACCTTCTTCGTAAGTGTTAACTGATAATTTGGCTTACATAAATTAGTACTTCCGGCTTCAGGTGTTTGACAGCAGTAGCAACCCCGGCTAATAGGCCTCCGCCCCCCACGGGAACTAGTACTGCATCAACATCAGGCACTTGCTCTAGGATCTCTAGTCCCACCGTACCTTGACCTGCCATTATGTGCGGGTGATCGTATCTGAAATTGAGTTGAGAAGTTATCAAGCCTGGTCCCAAAAGGAGCCCCCATGCGAAGTTTCAGACTCTTGTAGTTTCAGAGATTTCGTGATAAGTATTTTTCTCTTTTATAAACTTATGCCCGAATACTCAAACGACTCAAATATTTAGGGGTCCCCTAAACATTTAACACGCTCCTATCCTTTTACTCTTAAATGTTAATTTAATCGCCACCAATAAGTAGCCTTTCAGTATTCGGAAAATATAAATATACCCACCCATTGATATAAATTAATCCTCTTTCTTTAGCGAGAGTCATAGCATGAAACTTTGCTTCCTTCATATCGTGTCCATGTATAATGACGTTGGCTCCGTAAGAGCGGCATTTTTCTATCTTCATGATGGGAGCTACGTTGGGCATCACCACAGTTGTGGGCACATTTAGTTGGTGTGCGTGGTAGCTTAGGGCTTGTGAGTGGTTGCCCAGAGAAGCGGAGATCACGCCGCGAGCCTTTGACTCCTTGGACAGGAGCAGTAATGCGTTACGAGCGCCTCTCTCTTTGAAGCTTGAATCAAATAAAAATAGTAAGTTATAAATATGTTGCATGACTGACTACCAACCTAAAATTGCAAAATAATTTAGTTACCTGCCAGTGTGTTGCAGGAAATCATTTTTAAGATATATGTCCATTCCGTAAAAAGCAGACAAGTGAGATTTCTGAAAGGCATGTTTAATGATTATAATTAGGTATCTACTGAACTCAATATTGACTGAAGACTCTATTAGATAAATCTTTCAATGTTCTATAACTTACCACGCATGGCGTTTTCACAATCCCACTGTGAATTCTGAAGGCAGCAGCGGAGACATCTTCAAATGTAATCTTTTGTGGGTTCTCCTTGTCGCACATAGGATCGAACTCTACCGTCGTCGTCTGAAACACCATAGTTGTTAGTTGGATTATTCCTTCGCCCGACGGCCTCCTGCAAACGATGCCCTCCGACTATCACAGAACAACGAGCTTCAGACCAGACAGTCATCATTATCAGTTAAGCGTCATTTACACTATACTCTTTGTGTGTATGTTTGTTACTCCTTCACGCAAAAACTACTGCACCAATTGCAATGCAACTCGGTATGTAGATAGCTAGAGGCCTGAATTGACATAGGTATAGGCTACTTTTTATCCTGATATTCCCACGGGATCGGGACTTACGCGGGTGAAACTGCGGGGCGCAGATAGTAGAGAAATAAATTCTACTGTCGTTGTCGGTAATAATTAGCCTGCCTAATCTACACTAATTTAGTGAAGAGAAGGATTTTATTGTTTTGTTTGTAACGAATAGGCTTCGCTTCGGTATAAGGATATATTGGAAATAACATAGCCTTTTTATCACGGTATTCCCACGGGATCGGGAGTTACGCGGGTGAAACCGCGGAGCGTTGCTAGTTATCTATGAGATACTTACTTTAAAATATAGTCTTCTAACTTACCCAGCATTTACACTAACTATATGTCCGGAAAACTCGGCAGAATAGTGTAAAATAGCTTTACACTTATCATGTCAGCCATACACCACTAATTAATGGATAAGTGAGGGTAAAGTTGAAACCCTATGTATAATGAAATGACTGATTAGTGATTGATTACTCTTACTATATTACTTATAAATTATCCTTATAAATATTATCAGGCATAGTGTAGGTACTTACTAATCCATTATAGATATAGTTTTCCATTTTAATTTAGAATAGATAGAAGTAGTAAAAATCCGCGGCTCTTATATCACTTATATTATGGACACTGGACGTTCCTTTGTATGACAAAAAGGCGTGTGAGTTAAAACATAAACAAAATAATATGATAAAGTCCAAGAGTTTAAAGTAGTTACTTTATCTAGTGATTAACGACCTTTGTGGCGAGGCGGGTGAACCCGCGAAGCCACCCGCGAAGTTGAAGGTTGTGGGTTCAATTCCTGCTGTTGAATATTTGTATGATCTATTGTCTAAAGATTTAGGTAAGTAGGTAAGTACTTACCTTTTATTTATTAGCAAAAAAACGTACATCAGTAGGTAGGTAGGTACCTACCTACTGATGTACGTTTTTTTGCTAATAAATTTTAAACCAGTTTTGTATAAAAAAGAATAATGTTTACCTACTTCGTAACTGGTTACGAAACTAAGGTTTCGTAGAGGCCGAAAGGATTTTTTCATCATAAGAGTCGAGCAACTAGACTCTTTGGCGCTGTGTAAATCTATGCCGGCGATCGATAATAAATATTTTACATACCTAGTATCTTTATTTACTCATGTGGTAAGGTAGGTACCAATATATAGGTACACTTCAAACACTATGTATGTAGAGTAGGTAGACCATAAAATTTAACGTTCGTACGAGTAGACCGATTAATTTCAAATGTTCCCTCATTTTTATTCAAATCTAGGTCAAATTGAAGACAGCGCCATCTATTGGCCGAGAACTTACAATTTTCTCACGGGTAAATAATTTAATTATGATATTTTAGCCCTAGCCTATTATTATTTAACTGTCAGTGTCATGCTTTACCAACGTCAAATGTCACTGTCATTCATTTGCTTTGCGAAGCGAAAGACGCTCAAAATATTTTGTGCCGAAAACTATTGTTTTTTGATACAATTTAGTTGTCTAGAGAATTAAAGAAACGTACCAATACAATAGATAAGCCTTGTGTTGACTATTTAATTCGAAAATAGTGTGTGTGTGGTGCATTGATTTTCTAAAAACCTTAAACAATGCCGTATGCGAATCAGCCCTCCGTTCATATCACTGAACTAACTGATGATAATGTGAAATTTGTTGTCGAAGACACAGAACTAAGCGTAGCAAATAGTATGAGACGAGTATTTATTGCTGAGACACCAACTATGGCTATAGATTGGGTGCAACTGGAAGCCAATTCTACAGTACTGAGTGATGAATTCTTAGCGCATCGTATCGGCCTCATTCCGCTTATATCCGATGATGTTGTTGACAAAATACGTTATTCACGCGATTGTATGTGTGCTGACTTCTGTTCGGAATGTAGCGTTGAATTTACTTTAGATGTGAAATGCACCGATGAACAAACTCGACATGTGACAACCGCTGACTTAAAATCTAGTGATCCAAGAGTAGTTCCAGTGACGTCACGCCACCGAGACGAAGACCAAGCCGACTACGGCGAGACAGATGAAATATTGATTATTAAGCTACGTAAAGGACAAGAGTTGAAGCTCCGTGCCTATGCCAAAAAAGGTTTTGGGAAAGAACATGCTAAATGGAATCCGACAGCTGGAGTGTCATTCGAATATGATCCAGACAATGTAATGAAGCACACGCTCTATCCAAGGCCAGATGAATGGCCAAAGAGCGAGCACACAGAACTAGATGAGGACCAATATGAAGCTGAATTCAACTGGGAAGCAAAGCCAAACAAATTCTTTTACAATGTGGAATCATCGGGAGCTCTCAAACCTGAGAATATTGTTCTGATGGGCATTGTTGTATTAAAAAACAAGCTTCTGAATCTACAAGTACAACTGGCACAGGAAGCTCAAAATGATGCTTTGGCTATAAATTAAGTTAAATAAAGTTTTAATGAAATGTAATAGAGTATTTTTATTATTACCTTGTGAAGTTGATAGCTCTGCATAATGTAGTGTTGATAAACTGGTCGGACACCAACTGCATAGAACCAGTTGTTTACTTAATAAATAAATACCTACTTTAACTTTAGTGAAAGTTTATTGATTGCTGTCTGCTGTCAGTACCTATTGGTATGTTCTTGTTAATTTCAAGAGATTGTATTATACATACACTTTTTAGGATGAGGTAATTATGGAACCCTTAGAGTGCATTTCTCCAGCCAGATTTAGTCAAATTCTGTATTTATGTCTTGATAGAAAAATTACATCTCCAGGTTCTGTAAATGTTCGGCAAAGTTTATTTGTCTGTAGTACCCAGAAGCCCAGAAACTTCATCAAAAGATGAAGTTATATAGGTAGATCCAAAGAGTATATTGAAGAGGGTAGATTGGTATTCTGTCTCGGAGGAATTTTCTCCAAGTATTCTGTGATAAAACCAGGGTACTTCCACATTACTAGCCTAAAACCTACTTTAATATGAAATACAACTATTTACTAGTATCCACAGACTACTACAGATGCTAACAGATCTATTGTCACTTATTGACTGAAAATGTCTGTCTTTCATTAAAAAATTTAGTTCAATATTTGTGTCTAAAAAAATTAAAATGTGTATTATCTCGAAACCTTTTAAGAATTAGTATAAATGCACAAATATTAGGCCGACAAATTAAATTTTCCCTCTTCATTATGTTGTAATGAGTCCTGATGAAATTAAAAATTACATAATCCTTATTTTATTTTTTGCTCTAACATTGGATAAAGTTTTAATAAATCATGCATAAAGCAGCTGAACACAGGAATGTTTTGGGAGACAGCAAATCTAATGGACAAATCAAAGTTGAGGTGTGCTACTACTTTATTTAAATAGGTATTAGGTACCTACAGCTAAGTAGATAAATACATAGGTATAGGTACCTACTTAAGTACTACTTACTATTTGTTTTAGTCAACAGTTTAAATCAAATTACTAACATATTTATTTGACGACCCAGTTGGCACAATGATCACCATGCCGGACTGCCAAACACAGGGTTGCAGGTTCGATTCCCGCCTCAGACAAGTACCTATTTATGCTTAGATATTTGTCTGTGGTGTGGTTGTTTCTATGTTTTATAAGTACCTACCTACTATATATTTACAAAAAAAGTAGGTATTTAAGTAGTATATCCGTTGTCTAGCACCTATAACACAATATTTATTATTATTTATTTATTAATTTGAGTGTTTTATTAAAATCCACATTGCAGGACTCACCAGAGACTATGAGTAAGATAAAATTGAAACTACAAGACATTCAAGATGCTCATCAAAGGATAAAAAATGACGTTGTGTGTACCCCTGTTGTAGTAAGTTTTATATTTGGTATCTATATTGTACGTACAGTCGCGGTCAGAAGTAGGTACAGTAGCAATTTAACGGTTTAAACGATTTGTGTACCTACTTAGATTTTGCGGGTTCGATCGGACTATATGCCAGATGCGCATAGCCATAGTCGTACAGGCAACTATGATCCAATGAATATAATCCTACTACGTAGTTGATAGATACCTACTATCCTTTGTTAATCGATCGCAGAATGCATGACTGAATCATCCAATCTCGACCATAATATACCTACATATCGTCGGTCTGCAGTGAAAACCTCGTATGTGCATAGGAGCTAAAGCTTACAGGAGCTGAAAAAAAAACTGGCTGGTGATAAAAAATATGCGCTTAGGTATTCGTTTGTGATAGATGGCTTAATATTGCAATAAAATGAAATGAAATAACATAAGCACTCTAAACTTTTTTTTCACCTCTTGTAACCTTAGTTATATGCATGCAAACACAAGGTTTTCACTGCAGACCGATGATATTTGGGGCTCCCTCCGACGGGCGCCTAGCGAACTTTAATATCTAGTCAGGTCCCTTTCGAACATCCACTTGTTTTTTTTAGATTTATTTATAATTATTCGTTGTTTTCAGGATGCTAAGCATATTGGCAAAGGCTTTTGTAGCGTTCTTTTAAAATGTGAAAATTTACAAAATACGGGAAGGTACTGTTATTATTAGTAGCGGTAGAAGTTGGTATCTTTAGATTCGTAGGTCTTAAAAAATACATCTTTAGGATGTTGTACCTACAATGTTTTAAAATATTTCAGCTTCAAAGCTCGAGGAGCTTGCAACATCCTCACCTCGATGACAGCATCAGAGAAAAGTAAAGGCGTAACAGTTTCCGGTAGTAGGAACTTCGTTCTAGCAATGGCGCATTATGGATTTCGTCAATCAGTCCCTGTTAATATTGTCGTACCCAAAGACTGTGCATTATTAGATAAACATCGCTATAAAGAAAACTTTGCATTAGTTAAAGTCCATGGAAACGACGCCAACGATGCTAGCTTGCATGCTCTTACGTATTCTGATGAAATTGGATCTAATTATGTGCATGGGTTAGTAAATTATATTCTTTACCATTCTTCCATACTCAGTATCCAGTATGCTCCACCATAAATTCTAAAAAAAAATATTCTCACAAACCTTCTTACATAAACTATTATTTTATAGGTCAGATCGTTTAGACCTCATAGCCGGATATGGATCCCTGGGTTTGGAACTCCTCTCGCAAGTAGACAAGATGGATGCCATTATATGTCCAGTCGGCACTGGAGGACTTGTCGCCAGTATTGTTCTCGCTGTCAAGAGCCTCAAACCAAACTGCCTAGTTTATGTATGACAACTTTAATACCTACCCAGTAGCGTAGCGAGGGGGGGGATACCATTAGGAGGGTGGTATTCATGGGAAAAAATATTTTGTCCGGTCACTGGCGGTTAGTCAGACAATAAATTTTTCCATAAGTTAGCTCTTACCCACTTGCAAATATTGAATGTTTCTCTCGCCCATATTGTTACGTTTTCTCTCACTCACAATTTGATTGCTTATTCTGTTGGTATTTAGTTTGGTAAGATTAACAGACTCTGTTAATGACGCAGGGTGTCGAATGTACATCGGCTCCGACAATGACGAAGGCTCTACATGAGAAGAAACCCATACTGACACAAGTGAACCCAACGATTGCAGATAGCACTGCGTGTATCATCGCCAGCAACCACGCCTTTCACATTATCCGAGGCTACTTGGATAGGATGGTTTGTGTCAATATCACTTTTTTTATAGTGGAGAGAATGCTTTGCAGCATCTCCGGTATTCCGGGGTGGAGCAGTGCAGAGCACTAAAATCCCCGCCAGGTTTTCTATCTCAACGCATCGTCGAGGTGCTGGGATGCATGAGCATTTCTTCTTAATGACAACCCGACCTCGCACATAACCGTGTGGGAACCTGTTTATCCCTAACACACGAAGCTAACACAACATCCATTAAACTAGTTAAATAGGTAGCTTTATATAATTTAACTTGATCTCAACCAGATTGCAGTCGATGATATATGGGTATCACGTGCGATGATACATATCCTCGAAAGAGAGAAGATGGTTGTTGAAGGCGCTGCTGCCTTACCTATAGCTGCGATTATGGCGGGAAAAATACCAGAGCTGCGAGGGAAAACGTAAGCTAAAATAAGAAGACTTACCAAATGTTATGTTTGTGGAGGTATCAATGAAATAAATTTAAATTGTAGTGTTGTGTGCATCCTGTCTGGTGGCAACATCAACAGCACTCGTCTCTCCCGAGTGATTGATCGTGGCATGGCAGCTGAAGGTCGATTGGTGAAGTTCAGCGCTGCATTGCCTGACGTGCCTGGGTCCATGGCACGTCTGCTAAACAAAGTTACCGATACCGGCGCTGATGTCAAGAGCTTCGTGCCGGAACGTGCCTGGATGCGTAGGGATATCTTTACAATGTCTGTAAGTTCCTTACACTTCATTTTAATTATTACAGTAGCCGTCAACATTTCCTAATTATTAGTACTTATCTACCTAAGTAATATGTCTGAGGCAAGTCTTGGGCTAATATTGTTCGTCAAGTAAATAATTTAAGAACAGTGCCTGTATAGGTTTCTGATTAATGTAATTTCAATAGGTATTTACATGAAAATGTCTTGTTATTATAGGTAAATATGCTGATCGAGACAGGCGATCTGAACCACGCTAAAGAACTTGAGAAAAAGCTCCTGAAGGAGTACCCGAATGGACATTTCATAATGTTGTAATAGTAAAATTATTGGTCTGTGTAACAAATGCTCTTTTAATGTTAAAACTCATATTCTTTTACAATCCATTATTATAATACAAGAGAACTTATGAAACATTTTATTAAAATCATTGTCTTCAATTACTTACATCTTTTTTTTTGGTGCCGTGACTGGTGGTGGGAGACTCTCAGTGCACAGTTGGAATAGGTAGGTATTAAGTCTCATGAAATAGCCATACGAGATTACATTTACGACTGCATGTAAACAAAGAAACTCTTTAGGATGAACTACCTACGCGTGCTTATTTGTTTAACTTTTGAAAAGACCGAAAAAAAGTCGATGGTATAGGACATCATATAGGACCAGTAAAACTGTCGAGTAGGTACTTCGAATACCTCTTTGAGTAAGTAGGTATTTGTATGATCAAAGACCTAGAAAACCCCCTCAAGGCATTATGTGCTTCAGGAATTACGTTACTTAG
Source organism: Idaea aversata (assembly GCA_907269075.1). Lineage (NCBI taxonomy): Eukaryota > Metazoa > Arthropoda > Insecta > Lepidoptera > Geometridae > Idaea > Idaea aversata. Next base: position 9,469,308 of record OU026100.1, read on the forward strand.
TAGGCATTTTGCGTTTTAGACGCATAGATATACAATGTGTTTTAGCGAAGGGGTATTAATACGAAAGGGGGTTGTTCTAGACGTTTAGGCTAACAACTTTTGTTCTACGACTTTCGGAAATTCGAATATTTATTTCGAAGTTTTTGTATGAAACAGCTGATTTTCAAGTAAAAATTACCTCAGAATTATCGAAAAAAAATAGTCGTCCGACATTTGTCGTCCGTCAATAGTCGTCCGTTAAAAAATACCATATGTACGTCTTAATACACTCACAGCCAAATTAAAAACAGTAGGCCCAGGCATACATTTTCGCCGCGCCGTAGAGAGGGGATAGCTTCCTACTCTCCATCCGTCTTACGCTTTTTCGATCAGGTCACGTGTCCTGACGCGAGTTTAAGATTTTATACCCATTACAGAAAAAGTGCTCAACGCCGCTAAAGAAGTTTTCACTTCAAAAAGTTCGAATTTCCAAAAGTCGTAGAACAAAAGTTGTTCGTCTAGACGCCTAGAACAACCCCTTTTCGTATTAATACCCCTTCGCTGAAACACATTGTATAGAAATAAATATTTAGACGTCGCGCTCATGAGGGCTCACGACTATGATAGAAGCAAAGACCTCAATCTCTTTGGATAGAAGCTCGATAGAAGAGGATAGAAGAGACAATCCATTTTTGACATTGCCAATTTACCCAAAATACAAATACCTACTTAGTTACCTATATTTACCTATCAATTATTATTTCAAGTTGAAAAAACAGCCAAAATCTGCAAGTCTTATTTATATTATATTTTTCAGGACCTAGTCAAAATGGTAAGGAATATTTTATTCAAGCATCTCTAAAGAAAGTTGTGCTTTAAGTATCTAATAAGTATATTTGATTTTTACTTTTAGGATGAATGTAAAGAAAATGAAATTCCACATATTTTAACGTTTAATGAAATCAAGCAAGCGTCTGATAGAATCGAAGGGGGTATTATTCACACTCCACTCTGCGTAAGTGATAATATTTATTTATTTCCAAAATATTCGTGGTTCATAATTAAATTTTAATACTTTTCTTACAGGAAGCAAAACTGAGCAAGTATATGGATTATAATATTTATCTGAAGTGCGAAAACTTACAATATACTGGAAGGTACTTATTTTAAAAAAATGTGTCGTGGGACATGCGTTTGGAACGAAGTTCCTTTCGACAGACAGACAGACATTGATTTTGATGATTTTAACCGATTATTGGATATCCAGTCCTTACAGACCTTTTCTGGTTTTCCTACGGTTTTTTGTTACACATTTGGTAATGCTCGAACTGGATTAAACTGGATTTTGTAAGAAATAGGTCCCGTCGCTACCAGTCGCTACCCGCGATAAGGAACTTCGTTTCAAAATATTAGAATACCTACAAATTCCTTTATTTGTGGTTTCTACCTACTCAAACTTAATTTAATTTGAAGTTGTGTGGAACGTGGGATAAGAAATGCTATCTTGGCATATGGTGAAGAAGCGTGCTCTCGAGGAATGATTGTACCTTCTAACGGGAACATGGCTGCAGGTGCAGCCTACCATGGAAGTAATTTAGGAGTGCCGGTAAGAAAGAATTGATAAAAGACAGGACTAGGGATAAGGAAAAACCGACTACCTACTCTAGTAGGTAGGTATACCTATTTCAACCACAATCTTTTAGATATCTATAAATATAGAAATGAATTTCCCTTTGTCATCGCATTACGCGTGAACGGCTGGACCAATTTTGCTGTTCTTATAAAAAAACAAAATCGTGTAAAACCGCGGGGCGCCGCTAGTCACTACATAGTATAATACAAAGTCGCTTCCCGCTGTCTGTCCTTATGTATGCTTAGATCTTTAAAACTACGCAATAGATTTTGATGCGGTTTTTTAATAGATAGAGTGATTCAAGACGAAGGTTCCAACTTATTATTTACTTACTTGTTTTTTTATTGAAAGTAATCGCTTCTATTATTTAGTTTAAAGTATAACTAGTATGGTTTTATTTATAGTTTATATATTTTTTAAATTAATTATTGTAGTTAGGTATGTACTTAATGAATTTTCCATAATTAAATTTATGAGTGCTTACCTACGGCCGTGTGTAACTTGAGGCTCCTGCTGAAAATCAGCGCTACTATGTATAAGTATAGGTTATTCTGTGTGTGTGTGTGTGTATCTTTTTTCTGGCATGAATAAACTTATTTCTGTTCTATTCTTATAAACTTTGTTTAGGTGACAGTGGTTTTGCCCGATCGTACAGCGCCAGCCCTATCGCAGCGATGTTCAGAACTTGGCGCTGACGTGGTTCTTTGTGGTGAATCCTTCGATGATAGCCTTAAGTATGCCAAGAAAGTGCAGAAGGATAGTAATCAGATTTTACTTACGTAAGTAGGTACATACAATGCTGAATTTAGTCTTCATAACCGAAAAATAGAACGAAAAAAGAAAGCATTTGTTGATTACAAACACAGGTAGAAAGAAATGTTTACTTTTAGAGCAAAAGCTGACATAAAAAAATATAAACCGCCATTTTTAAAGTTGACTGACAGTATTAGATAAGCTATTTAGATAACTTATTTAGCTAAACATGAGTTGTATTTTGACAACCCAATTTCCGCAATGTTCACCATGCCGGACTGCCAAACAAAGGGTTGCAGGTTCGATTACCGCCTCAGACAAGTATTTATGTTTAGGTAGATATTTGTCTGTGGTCTGGTTGTTTCTATGTATTATAAGTATATATTTACAAAAGAAATAGGTAAGTAGTAAATCCGTTGTCTAGCACCCATGACACAAGTCTAGTTATTTAGTTTGGGACTAGAAGGCGATGTGTGGAATGTCCTATAATATTTATTTATTTATTTCAGTTCAGATAATCCTTTAGTGATGGCTGGGCTTGGGACCGTGGGTCTAGAGATAGTTACCCAGCTACCAGAAGTGGACGCGGTGTTGGTACCGGTGGCAGCTGGTGGGCTGCTTGCTGCTGTACTCGTCGCTTGCAAGAAACTCAAATGCTCTTGTCTGGTTTATGTAAGTTTGTCGAGGACTGAATGCGACATATTGTTTTCGTACCTAACCTTTTTTTTTTTTCTTCAGTTATGGCTTCGCACGGTGTGTGCATATAGCCAGTATCAAGTAATATTTTGCATCAAGTTATGGCCCAATTTACAGAAATCGGGCTCAAAGTGTTTCAAGATGGTCAAGTCGTCAAGTCACAGTTTGTCAAGTCAGGGGTCATAGTAAAGCGGTGGCTACTTTACTATAACCTTGTAGGAGATTTTGGAGGCAACGAGAAAAGTCCATGTTTGACACTGATTTTTACTTTCACTACACTTGTGCACTTTCACAGAACTAAATTAGATAACTTTCCACCGGAATTATACAATTTAACTCGGTTTACAACTAAGTTTCGTGTAAATAAAACTGCAGCACGACATGTTGTTGGCTCGTTCCCGCCAAAACTCCGTCCCTAACCTTAGAAAAAAATAACGCTCCAAGTTCCCGCCTAAAATTCCAAATGTGAAATTTAATGTTGCTATTTACAATACTAAAAAATATACCTCCTACCAGTCTAGCTTTTTTCAAAAAATGTAGCTACAAATTATATTTTTAATAGAAGCCTATTTGCTTAGTTTAGGGCTAGATGGTGCTGTGTAAAATGTTCTAAGTACAATATTTATTTATTTATTTTATGCAGGGTGCAGAATGTATGAAAGTTCCAAAGATGATGAAAGCCCTTCAAGCAGGGCGGCCAGTGACTGTACCGATTTTACCCAACTTGGCTGACGGATTGAACGCGTCCATCGCCGGAACGAATGCCTTGGAAACTATTAAAGGCAGACTAGATCGAATGGTAAGATTTACATATTCTTAGTAACTATGATTTTTAGAATTCCGTAACTCAAAAGCAAAAAACAGGACCCACTTGGTTGTCCGTCCGTCTGTCGTTGAAAATATTATACTTACCTAAATGATTTTTTGTCGTATGGGCGTCCTATACTGTTCAGCGGCTGGCACTTGATTGGTTTTGTTTTAGTTGGTGGTGGATGAGATTTATATTGCGCGCGCGACCATAGCTGTGCTGGAACGTGAGCGGCTCGTGACGGATGGCGCGGGAGTTTGCGCGGTCGCTGCTGTTATGCAGGGTCTAGTACCAGAGCTCAGGGGAAAACGGTGAGTAAAGTAACGGAAAGTGACGTTATGTAGCCGAGGTATATTTTGTGCTTGAACTAACCTTACCTACAAGGCTCCTATTGAATCTTATTGGCCAAGAAAGAGACTATTAGGGATAGGCTGCCTGTCTGTGATACATAGACAGTGGATAGCAGCCTCAGATCACAGATCCTGTTCGCAGTGCATCTGACCAATCTATAATTACACGTAAGTAAGTAGGTAGGTACACGATTCAAAAACATGATTTGAAGGTAAAACAAAATAATAAAAACAGTATGAACGTAAAAGCCTAAAACAAGCAAAAAAAATCTATAAAAAGAAAAAGCCACAAAAAGAACAAAAAAGGTATAAACGTGAAACCCTACAAAAAGAAAAAAATAACCTCGAAATTATGATTCTACTACGTAAGTACATGTGAATTTTTTTGATTAAATATTGTCGCGTCGGGGGACCGCTCTTTTTCGAGTCAATTTAATATAATGTTAACATTTTTATTTTAGCATTTTATCACTAGTAATTCTTAATACTTTAACATTTTCGTTGAAATTTTAATATCATTTTACTTAGGAAGGTGTTTCTATAGGTAAAGAGCGGTCCCTCGACGCGACAATATTTAATCAAAAAAATTCACATGTACTTACGTAGTAGAATCATAATTTCGAGGTTATTTTTTTCTTTTTGTAGGGTTTCACGTTTATACCTTTTTTGTTCTTTTTGTGGCTTTTTCTTTTTATAGATTTTTTTTGCTTGTTTTAGGCTTTTACGTTCATACTGTTTTTATTATTTTGTGTCGGGGGTTTTTTAAATTTTTAATTTAATTTTTTATTTCATCCTTTTTGTAGGGAGGGACTTTTTATTTTTTTTTATTTAATTTCTTTATTTTCTTGCGATTTATGATTCAGATAATTTGGTGTAAACAATAACTATTATTAATTTATAGTTAACTAGCGACCCGCTCCGGCTTCGCACGGCTACATTATGCATGTATTATACATATAAACCTTCCTCTTGAATCACTCTATTTAAAAAAACCGCATCAAAATCCGTTGCGTAGTTTTAAAGATTAAAGCATACAAATGGATATAGGGACAGAGAAAGCGACTTTGTTTTATACTATGTAGTGAAGATTATTTTTAACCCTAAACAGTTTTTTTATTAAAGGTATTCTTTTTCAATTTTTTCCTTTAGATATTCAACTTTTACAACTACAAGTAGGTATTTCATAGCTATTAAATATTAGAACTACCTAAGTATACATAGAAGAAGACGTCTAGATCTAGGTTATCTATACATCTTCTCTAATATATATAAATTACGTGTCACGTTGTTTGTGCGCGATGGACTCCTAAACTAGGTACTTAACCGATTTTAATCAAATTTGCACACCGTGTGCAGTTTGATCTAACTTGAAAGATAGGATAGCTTACATCTTAATTTATTCCGATATTCCAACGGGATCGGGAGTTATGCGGGTGAAACCGCGGAGCACAGCTAGTAATATAATAAAAAAATGGAAAGAAAAGTAAAAAAGATCCAAACGAAGCCAAAAAACTCAAATTAACTTGATACTAGGGCATATCTACTAACATTCGGTTGTTAATCCTGAGTATTATCCCCCATAACTTTTAGACGGCTGCCCTTTCATTTGATACCCCACTCGAGTATATCCACTTACATTCGGTTTTTGATCCTGACTTTTATCCCCCATAACTTTAAGACGGCTGAACCGATTTTGATCAAACATAGCTAAAAACACTCCCGACTAACTTATCTTTCAAACAAAAAAAAAACTAAATCAAAATCGGTTCAGACACACACACACACACATACACACACATACACACACACACACACACACACACACACACACAGACACGTCAAACTTATAACACCCCGTCGTTTTTGCGTCGGGGGTTAAAAAATAGGATTTGAGCAGAAATGCATTATTGCTTTATTATAAAAAAACTAGTATAAGTCCCCAAGGTATTAAAATTCCCTTTATGCAAGCATAATTGATTCGTGGTGCAATTTCGTTTGATTGTTCACATGTGTCACTAATGTTTTATAATCTGTTGCCGTTTGCTTTAGCCGCTTGCGCATGTTGTGTCTTCTAACGGTAAAAGCATTACAAAATCAAAAATCCAAACAGTGTTCTTTCGAAATATTAATTGCATTATTCGGTGGAATTAAGAGGAAAAAATGGCTGTAAGAACTTTTAATCACTACTCTGCATTATCGATTTATGTTCACGATTATGTCAATGATGACGTTGGAAAAATCACCCTCGATGAATTGGGATTTCATAGTAAAAATCCACATATCAAAGTGAAAATTCTCTCAAATGATACTCTAGATATTGTGAACGTTGATGGCAAATTCATTTCGGATATAACGATTACTCCCAAACAGAAGAACTATATAGCTGGCATCGATCGAGCAAAATGTCTTTTGAGTTATAACAACGGCAGTAAGGTAAACGCGAAGAAATTGAAAAAAATACAATACGAAATTGATATGTATTGGGCGTTGACTAGTAAAATTCGCGGCTACACGGTGGATTTTAGAAATGCAACTGATACTCATAAAGTAAATAATAAATGGGCTTCTATTATGAGCACCGATGGACATAGTTATGGTTACAACGAAGAGGAATTATGGAGTAGCGGTGCTGATGATGGTGATAAATACGAGCAGGACACTTATCAAAAGCCGCAAGTTTTTGTTAAAAATATTGGAGATAATGAAAAAGTAGCTCGCAGCAAAACATTGATATCGATGACAACAATGTTCGTAGAAGTTGTGTCCAAACCAGAAGTATGGGCTAAGAATATTATAGTTATTGAATACTTTTTCCATAAATGTAATTATTGCACAGTAAAGAAAATCGGAAATAAGACAATAGTGATCGAAATGTATGTAACGGATTACGATTACGATTTTGGAGATGTATTTCATGAACCAAAATCAAAGATACTTGTTTGTTCATTATACGTGGTCGACTCAATGAACTGCAATGGTGTGGCCAAGAGAACGTATTCTGACGAAGGTGTTTATACTACTGGCATAATTTTTTATGAAAAATACAGTGAGAATACTGTAGGTGCCATTTTTTGTGGCGAACAAATAGGAAATGGTAAAGGTTATGCTGGTGTATTGTACGAAGACATAATCGTACCTGATTTATTATTAACTAAAAATAGTGAGTTGTACTTAAACAATCCTTCGGCTCTTGCCACTAAGCGTGCTAAAGACAATTGGTATGATTACGAAGAATTCAGAAAGATATATAATCATGCCTAATCGTTTATTAAGAATATCCTACCTCTACAAATATAGTAGGTTGGTAAAAATAAAATAGTAAATAGGTAATATAATCTATACCTACTTACCTACTAAGTAAATATTTTGAAGTGAAAACTTCTTTAGCGGCGTTGAGCACTTTTTCTGTAATGGGTATAAAATCTTAAACTCGCGTCAGGACACGTGACCTGATCGAAAAAGCGTAAGACGGATGGAGAGTAGACAGCTATCCCCTCTCTACGGCGCGGCGAAAATGTATGCCTGGGCCTACTGTTTTTAATTTGGCTGTGAGTGTATTAAGACGTACATATGGTATTTTTTAACGGACGACTATTGACGGACGACAAATGTCGGACGACTATTGACGGACGACAAATGTCGGACGACTATTTGTCGGACGACTATTGACGGACGACAAATGTCGGACGACTATTTGTCGGACGACTATTGACGGACGGACAAAAATAGTCGTCCGACAAATGTCGGACGACTATTTTTTTTTTTCATCTAAAACTCTTTTTGCGTATGTTCTCGCGACATATGAGATTTTACACAGATATACAGTTTTCACTTCTGCCTGCACTCCCGGAGTGCGCTGTTTTTTTTTATTTATTAGTATGCTAAACCCCCGCGGTTTCACCCGCGTAAGTCCCGATCCCGAACACCTAAGCAACTTTCTATCTCGATAAAAAGTTGCCTAAGTGTTCATCCGTTTCCTTCCAGTTATTTTCATACCTATCGAGTTTCATCGCAGTCAGTAGTCCAGCCGTTAGCGGGTTATAAATCAACGAACACGACTTTGTTTTATAATATATTGTTGCCCGCGACTTCGTACGCGTGACAGTTTTGTTTTATGTATCAAAACCTTCCTTTGCGTAGTTTTAAAGATTTAAGCATACATAGGGATAGCAACACATTCAGCGATTTTTGTATTAAAGAAGATAGGTAAATAGATGTATTTTCTTAATATTTTGTAAGGGGGTAGGCACGGAAGAGAGGTACGGGTAGTCTGAAAAAATCTGTGGAAAAAATAGTTAGGTAGGTACCCAATAAATATTTCTGATTTCTGCTAGTGCTGGGTAAGCTAACTTTTTGATATTTTATGTGGCAACATTATCGGATATTTTCAATGTAAGTACCTACATTAACGGTTTTGTGTTGGCCAAGTATCTTTTGCGTTTTCCTAGTTGTTTGTCCTATTATAATTTAATATCTGGAAAATTTTATTACTAACGTTGTAATTTATAAAATGGTCGTTCTATCATTTGAATCTTACAAAACGATGTCCATTTATATTCATGATTTTGATGATAGTAAAGTTGGACGAATTAAGATGGATGAATTGGGTTTCAATTCTGAAAATCCTCCAATTCAAATAAAACTTCTATCTAATGACACCGTGGATATTGTAAACATCGGTGGTAAGTTTATATCAGATATTGAATTTACTTCACAACAAAAGGCCTACATCGCCAACATCGATGTAAGTAAAGTACCCCTAGGGCATTGGCAAGATAAAGTAGAGAAACTAGATTATGAACTCGATAAATATTGGGCTCTTACAAGCAAAATGCGTAACTACGATGTTGGATTTAAATATGCGTCAGATACTAATAAGATAAAGGACTCTTGGACTAACATTTTGAATATTTATGATGACGAGAGTTACTACGAATTAGAAGAGGAACAGGAGTCAGAATCTGATCCGGAAGACCCTAAATATGAGCCTGCTGAAGATGAAGACACTGACGAATATGAATATTTAACACCAAATACTACGATAGATGATCTCTCTGGTGAGGATAATGCTGAAGAGAATAGTAGTGATGACACTGATACTGACTCTCATGAAGGGATTCTTGACCTTCTTGAAATGAAAAAACCTGAGTTTATAACCAAATCACCAATGGGTGATAAAGTGGTTGTTCGCAGCAATATACCAGTGCTCCCAATCGAGATGTTTGTGGCTGTCATGGCGTGTGATGAAGATTATGATCAAGACTACTATAGTAGCTTTTCCTCTTATAGCCATAAAATGCATAAAATTGAAATGAAAAATTTTATATTTATTGAATATTCAAGTGAAAAATGTAACTATTGTGTCAAGACAGAAATTGGAAAACTTATATTATTAGAAATGTTTAATACTGATCACAAGTGGGTTGAGACTGTTGAGAGTCAATTTACAGAACCTGAGTCACGAGAGCCAGTCTTTTCTGCGATAGTGTTTGACACAAATCATTGTAATGGAGTTAATATGTGTACACACAGCGATGAAGGGGCTTATGAATCTGGGGTTAACTTCTACAAACGAGATGATGGTACTGCTGGTATAATTTTTTGCGGTGAACAAAATGTTGATGATGTTAATAATTATGCTATGTGTCTGCGTGAATCTATAATTGTCCCTGATATACTGTTGACCAATGATGCTGTAGCAAATATGGAAAATTATTCAGTACCAAAAACTAAATATGATGAAGAATATTGGTACGACTATGAAGCTCAAAGTTATGAAACCTTCATAGAGACCGAAAGGAGGATTAGAGCTGAGAGATGGGCTAAGTATGCGAAGAAGTCTACCACAAACTAATGTTTTAATTGCATACTGTGTAATTTTCTCAAGTGTTGTTTTTTAGCTTTGTTAATATTAGACTGTGAAGCATTTACTGTAAGCAGGTACTTATATAAAGTTTGATATTGTAATAAAAAAATATTTGTACTTACTACTTTCATTCTATTTTTATAGGCTTTCCTTTTTTTAAATCTATAAGTAGGTAGGTACCTAGACAAATTAGATTATTACTGATCTGTGCATAGAAATGTTAGATCTGACTAATAATCATTGATGAGTGGTATGTAGATAGCGCTGGAGATATTTTCAGAGCTGTATGCGTAATAAGCGGCGGTAACATCGACTGCGGTCGTCTATCGCGCGTGATCCAGCGTGGGCTAGGTGCGAGCGGCCGGCTGCTGCGGTTCGCTGTCGCCGTGCCCGACCAGCGCAGCGGTCTCGAGCAGCTCGCTAAAGCAATCGCCGATGAGAGTGCCGTGCTCAAGAGTCTCGTCACTGAGCAGATGTGGGTGCACAGCGATGTTGGAACTACTTGGGTTGGTATTCGCTTAACTGAGCTCCTTTTAAAATGCGATAGCACTAATAATAAAAGTATATAGTACATAAGTTTAGCAGCGCTCCAAGGTTTCACCCGCGTAACTCCCGATCCCGTGGGACTATCGGGATAAAAAGTAGCATGTCACTCTTGATGTATTCTTATATCAAGTAACATCAAAATCAGTCCAGTAGTTTTGGAGCCTATTCAATTCAAATAGTCAAAGGAGAAGTACTTTTCCTTTATAGTACATCTCCCGCCTAAATCATTTTACTGACTTCTAATTTTATATTTTATAGGCCAATGTGGTTGTGGAAACTGCTAGTGAACAGCATGCTACGAATTTCAAAGATCACTTTCGAGATTTATATCCTACAGCTAGGTTTGCTGTAGTTGATCTTGATGACAGACATAAAGTTACCATTCGGTAGTTAATTTTATACTAGTTTGTTTAAATTAATGTGCCTAATGTTTCAATTAATCAATTGTCTAAATGTTTACATTACAAAATAAAAAAATAGATATTTTATGGATTTTTTTTTATTTTTTAGCCTTAATCATTAAACTTAAGCAACGGGGTCATCACCCTTGGTTGCCCTTGTGTAGATGACTTGTCCATGGTGTTGAACTACCTGCTTGATTAAACCTGTAAGGTAAAGAAAAAGAACCTCAACGTAATGAAAGACAAAAAAAGGAATAAAGGAGATAAGTATTCATTTAAATCAGACTCAATATATCAGTTTTATACTGTCACGGTGAATCTAGATAAGGTGATCATCATCTTATTGCTAGGGTAAGGTATTCGTTAATTTATAAGTTTGTGTGTATGTTTGTTACTCCTATGATCCATTAGAGCTATTTTTTTGATCCCTTAACATTTACCAAGGTAAATGAAATAACTAGTATCCTGAATTATCATTTAATTTGGGTGTGAGGTTTAAATTTCATAATAAACACTGTACAAACCTTTTTCCCTAACTTCGATGAGTGCTCGTCTTGCAAAATAGCCTAAAATATTACTTAATTTTTGGATATGCGAGGTTAAAAATTTATAATAAACACTGTACAAACCTTTTTCCCTAAGTTCGATGAGTGCTCGCCTTGCAAGAGAGCCGCGAACCTTCAACCTCTCAGAGACAACGGCGGGTGTGATCAGCTTGTACTGGGGAACCTCCTTGATCAGTTTGTCGTACGTAGCTTTGTCGAACAACACCTGGTTGTTCAACTTGTCACGGACTTTTCCTTTTGACCACTTCTGCAAAAAGAACAAAATGAATGTTTTAGAAAATTGATTACAAGTATCCAGTTTACTACTAGACATGATTTTGCCATCAGTCTCAATATATCAGATTATTACTCTCACGGTATTCAAGAGGACATTGTAATCATTTGGCTCAAAAAGTCATAGAACTAAAAATTCTGTCTGATTTTACTTGCACACTAACTTAACCTCACTTTTAGCAACAACAGATGTTTACCTTCTTCTTGGCTTTGCCGCCACCGGATCCCTCCTTCTTCTTCTGGGTCTTTTGTGGCTGCTTGGCCGACGATTTTGTGTCCTTCTTGGGCGGCTAAAATCACAGAAACATTGTTGATTGAGAGCAACGCCACGAGGTTCCAAGTTGTAGACCATTCCTATTTTAGGCGCAAATCTGTTGTTTGGATTGAATAATCAGATACACTTCTTTGCATATAGTATTGGTGTACAATTTTAATTACAATATATGAGATTTATTGAATAGAATCTAGAAAAATACTATTTTTTTGAGAAAATGCCGTGACTTCACTCACCATCTTGAAACCGGAAAGAAAGCGATTTGTGACAGTGACAGCACAAAATTGTCAAAAAAATATCTATGGTTTAAATTTGATTGTCTATTGATTTTAAAGTTGATCGCACACTTTCGGTGCGTATCGGCCTCGGACTTCATCGCGATCGCATGAGTAAAACTTTATTTTACTAAAATAATTAAGGTATTAAAGGAGGAACTTAGGGCTTAGTAGCGTAATACAATAGCACATGAGTAAACAATTATTCATACATTACCCACCGCACTACCAGTCGACACAACCAGTAGTGTCGTAGGGATTTTTTTCCCCTTCTACACTACTCGCCAGTAGTGAAGCAGTAGTGTTAACATTTCCAACATTTGCTCTCTACACATAATAGTCGTTGGTCTGTAAAAATTAGTACTAGGCAATCAGCACTTATTACGTCATCTCTCATTCTTCAATTTTTCTCCTCAAAAAGTATGTTAGGTGATGGCCAGCTGGGAATTGATATCTTTTTCTGTTTTTAGTATTTGTTGTTAGAGCGGCAACAGAAATACATCATCTGTGATAATTTCATCTTTCTAGCTATCATGGCTAATGAGATACAGCCTGGTGACAGACGGACGGACGGACAGCGAAGTCTTAGTAATAGGGTCCCGTTTTTACCATAAAAGTACGATAATAAAACTGGAAAAATAGTTCAATTAACTCGAGCATGATTTCACATTACATATCTGACAGTTTTTTTGTAGGATACCCTCTACTGAGTTCTGATTGCCTGGTACTTACAGACCAAATTACTATCAAACAATTTACACGGTAACGGAAAGAGAGCAGTTGAAGAAAGAGAGAGATAGCGTTATAAATTTGATTTATACCTTCTACTGACTTTTGATTGCCTGGTACTTCAGACCTTTACACGATAAATGAAAGAGAAAAATTGAAGAAAGAGAGAGAGATAACGTTATATGTGTGATTTTATACCTTCTACTAACTTCTGATTGCCTAGTACTTTTTATAGACCAGACTATTTTCTAGCAAAATGGTTGAATAAGCTGGTATTTTTTGCACGGAGATGTTTACCACTACTAGTAGTGTCATGTAATGAATGGAATTATTTACTCATATGACAATACCTCCATGTAGAAAGGACGTTGAATAAAACAAATTATTATTTTCGCTACATACTTTTATTGTGCATTTATACCTACTCAGACCAGAAGCAAAAGTCTCTAGAATACTCTAAGATCATACAAATATTTGTTTCACGGTGTGAAATGCAACTTTCACTTAAAAATACCTACTCCATTATCCACTTCCATTTCTCACATAAAACTGACTAGATGTAAAGCTTTATTTACAACATTGCACCCAATAACTATATTTAAATATAAATGTCTACATTTGTGATTGTAATGATTCATAGTAAGCTAGTTCATCTTCTGTGACCGAAGGTCGAAACGTTTCCACGCCTTGCCAGAACTCAGACACGCCAAGTATTACAGACTTTTCGCTTAATTCACTTTCTTTTACTAAACCTGAAACAAAGAAAAATACTATTATGGTTTTACTTCTATAAAATCCTATCCTTCTACTAATTTCATAAGTTTGTATGTTTGTTTGTTACTCCTTCACGCAAAAACTACTGGACCGATTGCGAAGAAACTAGGTATGAAGCTAGATATCTGAAGACCTAGATTAACACATAGGCTACTTTTTATGCCGATATTTCCACGGGATCGGGCCTTACGCGGGTGAAACCGCGGGGCGCAGCTAGTGTTTAATAAATTACTAAACCAACTTCAATGTGAATGCGAAGTATGTGTTTCCTTTACGCAAAAACCACTGAACTGATTAGAAACAAACTCTGCATGTAGGCTGCTGCCTGGCTTATCCGAAGTCAGGCCTCCTTTATCTTTGCGCCTGGTCGTTCTCTTCTCTTTTTTCCCCTGGCTCATACAAGAGATAGTTACCATCATGTAGTTTAGTGACGACGGCCCTGACGGCCGCACGACGCGCCGTCGACACGACGTGCAGCAAGTCCGCGCCGGTGCAGCGCTCTGGTAACGCGGCTGCTACAGACTCCAGCTTCACTTCCTCGCGGATATTGTAACTGGAATATTTATAATAGAAATTTAAATATGATAAATAATTATTAAAAATATGAGTCAGTTATTGGTGATCTATAATATAAAATGGATCGCTGAATGTGTCGCTAGCGCAAATCTCGAGAACAGCTGAACCGATTTCGCTAATTCTTTGTTATTGTCAGAAGAAGGTTCTTAAGAAAGAAAATATTAAGAAATTTGCGTAGAAAATTATTACGCGGGTGAAACCGCGGGACGCAGCTAGTAATATTATAAATTCAATTCTGAAACTATAGTTTGTTTTAGCGGTAAGGCGATGCTGTCATATTTATGACGTAATATCCGCATTTGTTTTTGTAATTGATCAAAAATGGCAGAATTCTAAAGGTGGGTACTGACCTACGTTACGAGGTGTAATGTAACATTCGCATCGAGCGTGTTACGCATAGAGCATGTTACGCTGTGTTCTAAAATTGGCGTAACATGCTCGTCAAAACTCTGTGCTCCGCTTTCGCCGCCAGTTCACTCAAGATGGCCGATAGCCAGGACGCGTTGGTATCTTTGATTCTACTTAATTATTGTTTCATCCAAATTAAGAAGAAGAAAAAACGTTTCTGGACATCAAACTTATTTAAAAACAGAGGTGTATCTGGTGGTTTGTCATTGATAGCAATTTTAGAATTCTGTATTTTTCTATAAAATACAGAGTTTTCTGTATTTTATAGAAAAATAATAAAAAGTCGCTCGTGACGACTCAAGAGCGTACTGACTGAACCGCGTAACAGTCAAAGGATTCGCCAAAAAACCGACAGCCGGGTGGAGCACTCAAAGCGAGCAACGAGCGGCTCGTTGCTCGCTGGTTTCTCCGTAACACGACGTACTGACTGCACGAATGCTCGCTGTGTAACACGTTACATTACGCCCCGTAACGCCGGTCAGTACCCAGCTTAAGACCTACCGAATATACACGAAAACATAAAATTCGGTCAAGCCGTTTTGGAGCAGTTTGGCGACATAAACTTTGACACGAGAATTTTATATATATAAAATTCTCGTGTCAAAGTGTGTACGGCCGAAGCGGTGTAGATGTGTGTATGTTCATTATTTATGGGTCTGTATTTAATTAAGATGCTACCTAAATTATAATAAGAACAAACTTTCTGCATAGTGCAGTGAGTACGCTGGTTTTCTCCTCGAGCCCGCAGTAAGGTCCGACGTATATCATCTTGTCGAGTCGTCCCGGTCGAAGCAACGACTGTTCAAGCAAATCGGGCCGGTTCGTCGCTCCCATTATGAACACGAAACTTGTTGAGTCTGCATCTGACAGACAGACCAGAAACAAATGTCTATAGCATAAATACTTGTTAGCGGCAGAAATCGAATAATCGATAATAATAACATAAATAGATAGAATTTGGATTTTATAGTGCAGACAGGGATAACCGCCGTTTTGTTGTCCACGTCATACTTTGCCATTAAACTTGTTATTGTAAAGGGCCTCTACGTGTTGGCTTCGGCTCCACGCACGCCTTCCAAAGGTCCGGGACTCCATAGCCCCGTGATATGGGGCACATAACAGACAATAATAATAACAAATAAAAAGAACATCTGTAATGGAAGTATTAATATTTAGTTCCGAGCCTAGTGCCAAAACACAAAATGCAATGAGCACCGCCCTCCCGCCCACTTGAAGAGGCATGCAATGAGGACAAGCAAAAGTTAGTATTAGTGACACCATTCATAAACCACGACACGTGTTTCGCGTCTACACGACGCATCATTAGGATTGGACTCCGACCGCGCTATAAGGGCGACAAACGTTAGATACGACGTCGCTCTCCGAGATGTTGCCTCGCTGAACGCTGAAACAAGAGTGAGTCAACGACGCCGCTCCTTCCCTTTTTATGCACTGTCGACGCCACGCCCACTACCTCGCCCCACTATTGATCTGAGTAGTGGAGATGGAACTATGTTTGTTTGTTTGTTCGTTCGTTCAGTAGTTCATTTTGTGGATTATTATTTTTTAGAATTTCCAACTTTTCCAACACACACAAACGTAATCCTTTCTCACAAATGTGTAATATATTGTAGGTGTTATTGTCCTGTAATGAATGGCCTGTATCTATCAAATGTTTTGCAAAGTGTGATTTTTCGGGATGGCCATTTCTAAACGCGGCAATGTGTTCTTTATATCTGGTGCGAAACACGTGTCGTGGTTTATGAATGGTGTCACTAATACTAATACTAACTTTAGCTTGTCCTCATTGCATGCCTCTTCAAGTGGGCGGGAGGGCGGTGCTCATTGCATTTTGTGTTTTGGCACTAGGCTCGGAACTAAAAACTAAATATTAATACTTCCATTACAGATATTATGGAGTTCCGAAAAGTAACGCCGGATTCAATCAACTAAATAAAAAGAAATAAATAAATATTGCAGGACATTCCACACATCGCCATCTAGCCCCAAGCTAAGTAACTAAACTTGTGTTATGGGTGCTTGACAACGGATATACTACATAGATACTTTTCTTTTGTAAATATATACTTATAATACATATAAACAACCAGAACACAGTCAAATATCTAAGCATAAATACATGTCTGAGGCGGGAATCGAACCCGCAACCCTGTGTTTGGCAGTCCGGCATGGTGACCATAGAGCGGTGTTGGCTTAGTGGTAGATACCTCGACTTTCATTCTGAAGGTCGTGGGTTCGAATCCAGGCCAGCCGTGCACCAATGTATTTTTCTTATGAAAAATTTATGTGCGCTAATTGACATTGCTCTTACGGTGAAGGAAAACATCGTGATGAAACCTGCGGCTTAGTTGGCTCCAGAAGTATTGACAAGTTCTCTTTTCTGGACATGGTCGACTAAGCTGAGAGGGTAGTAGGTGCTGGGCAAACCTACTCCATCTTCACGCAAAAAGGACCCAATTAAAAAGGGTCTAATCGCGGAAAAACAGCCTGTATACAAGTACATGGTGACCATTGTGCCAACCGGGTCGTCAATAATAGAATAATAGATAGAATGATAGTAGTGTTTACCATCTCCCTCGGTGACTCCATCGAGCTCTGCCAGCAGCTGACTGACGACCCTGTCACTAGCACCGCCCGAGTCTCCCGCCGCTCCACGCCGCGGCGCTAGCGCGTCCAGCTCGTCCAGGAACACTATGCAGGGGGACGACGCACGCGCTGACGAGAACACTGTAACATCACAACAAAATAATCATCGTAGACCTTTATTAGTCGAAATCTAACAATAAAATTAATCAAAGCGCTATTTTATCTATGAATAAATCCCCTTTAATCGAGTAACCTAAAATACGGAATGACAAAGAAGGCATTATGTCTAAATGGAAGGCAAAGTACAACTTCTATTTTTTTTGACATATGATAGGACAGCGTTTGACCGTTATCACACTTGCCTGATGGTAAGTACCTATACCTATTCACTCGCGATTTGAAAACCCTCAAATTGTACACGTCAGGAAAGACTGACGCAGGCAACTGATTCCATTCCCTTGCTTTACGAAGGAATGATGAAGCAAAACGCTTAGTGCGGACGTATGAGATGTCCACCTTGAATCAAAGAATGGAAATGGCAAAATTAGGGTCATTTAGATGGCATTGTAATACAAAAAAATGAAAAAAATTTAGATATTTCGACCACTATTTTATGCCGCAATATTTGTACCTACTCACTTATTAGTAGAAAATAAAAACAAGTTTTTTAATTAAAAATGCTTGTGTTGTTACCTTTCCTGACATTTTCCTCAGATTGTCCGATATACATATTGAGAAGTTCCGGTCCCTTAACACTGAGGAAGCTGACGTTGAGTTCCGTACTCACTGCTTTAGCTACCAATGTCTTGCCGCAGCCCGGTGGACCGTACATTAATATACCTGGAAATATCCATCAATCTTTTCTGTGAAAGTTTGTGTGTATGTATGTTTGTTACTCCTTCACGCAAAAACTACTGGACCGATTGCGATTAAACTCGGTAACTAGATAGCTGGAGACCTGGATAGGCTACTTTTTATCCCGATATTCCCACGGAATCGGGACTTACGCGGGTGCAGCTCTCTTCTTTTTCGTTGCACTCTTGACAGAGCGGTCGTGATCATCATGTAGTAGACGGGGTTGATGTAGCGCGCTTCACGACTGCTCGCCATCTCTCCCTGCTGGAGGTCATCCTGCTACATTCGATTAAAGAACCTCCCACTGCAGCCTTGACTTGGTCAGTCCATCGCGTGGGGGACCTCCCGCGCATTCTGGTGCCTTCTATTTTTCCCTGTACAACGAGGCGTTCAATGGACAGGTTATCACATCGGGAAACATGGCCGAAGAAAGTCAGGATGCGAGATTGTACTGCTGAAAATAGACGCCGCTTGATACCGAGTTCTTGAAGTATCGAGACGTTTGTGCGAAACTCGGTCCATGAAACCCCAAGCATTCTTCTCCAGCACCACATCTCCAGAGCGTCTATTTTATGCCTTTCCACTTCCCGCAAAGTCCACGTCTCAGCAGCGTAAAGAAATATGGGAAAAATGAGTGTCCTCACGAGTCTGGTTTTTGTGGTTTTCGTTATGTTACGATTCTTCCATATTTTCTTCATCTTCTCCATTGCCGTCCTGGTAATAGCCATACGCCGTTTGACCTCGTCTATACATCCGCCATTGTTAGAGATTAGAGCCCCAAGATATACATAGGATTGGACCACGTCACAGTTCGCAACACGTGTCACCTCCGGCAAATTATTGCTGGCACGGTCGACAATCATTACCCTGGTTTTGCTGCGATTAATCTTTAGACCAAACCCTAGACTCACTCGCTCCATCCGTGACAGCAACTCCGCCAAATGTTGCGCACTCGTCGCGAACAGCGTGGTGTCATCCGCGTAACGCAAATTGGCTATTGTGTATCCACCAATTGTTACACCATCTTGCCAGTCCTCCAAAGTAATGCGCATGATCAGTTCGGTGTACACATTGAATAAAAGTGGCGATAAGATGCATCCTTGGCGTACTCCAGCACTTGGGTGAAAGTTGTTTGACAAGACGTCATCTGTGCGCACGGAAGCTGTGCCACTCTCATATAGACGTCTTAGTAGGTGCACAAGATGTTTTGGCGTTCCCATATCTATTAAGGTCCTCCACAGAACTGGCCATCTCACTGAGTCAAATGCTTTCGAGAAGTCAACAAAGCAGATGTACGTGGGCTTATTGAACTCTCTCGCTTTTTCGATGATCTGGCGTAAGATAAGAATTTGTTCCCGAGTGCCCTTCCCCCTCACGAAGCCGGCCTGTTCCGGAGCAATCTCTTTAGACAAATACCTCTTCAATCGCTCGTTAAGAATATGTAACATTATTTTGCTAGCGTGTGATATAAGAGCAATTAGGCGGTAGTTGCTACATTTCTTCGTGGAACCCTTCTTATGAAGAGGAGTGAAAACGGTGTGTGTCCATTCTGATGGCCAGACCCCCGTCTGCCACACCTTGTTGCAGATGGTATGGAACATATCGTATCCGCGTTCTCCAAGAGCTTTTATGGTCTCAATCGGAATGGCATCTCTACCGGTTGCTTTTCCACATTTGAGATGGTTTATAGCAGCCCTAACTTCAGACAGGAGTATATTCGGCTCCAAATCATCATTGTCTGGGTCCGTGCTTGCAAATTCCCGTGACTGCGGATCTTGGTACAACGACTGACAGTAGTTTTTCCACACTTCAGAAATTTGATCCAATTCTGTTACCACTTCACTTTTGTCATTTTCAATGGCCCATGTCTTAGACGACAGAGATCTGGTAATAAGACGAATTTTGTGGTAAAGATCTTTAGATTCGTGCTTCATAGCATGCTTTTCAACCTCCTCGCAGATGCCACGAAGTTGAGAGTTATGATCACGTCTACAGCTGGCCTGAATCCTAGCAGAAATTTGATTCAGTTCTTTTACATCTGTTCCTGTAGCTTTCATTCGACGTCTCTCTTCAATAAGTGCAAGGGTACCATCAGTCATCCATTGTTGACGTTTACGCGCACTTGATCTTGGCCTAGATTCTTCTGCTGCATTCTGGATAAGGTGTTTGGCCTTGTTCCAAAGCAAATCTGGTGTAGCTTCATTGTGGTTTAAATCAGTCCATTCTTCCCAGTTCCGACCGAAAACCGCGTTAAACTTCGCCTTATCTGTCACTTCCATTCTTGGCTTCTTGTTGGAATATCGAGCTGCTTTAAGTTTCAAACGCATCTTTGCGACTAGAAGTTCATGATCCGAACCACAGTCGGCCCCAGGTAGTGTGTGGGAATTTAGCATGGAGGTGCGCCAGCGCGATCCAATCAATATGTAGTCAATTTGATTTCGGTCTCTTCCTCCAGGCGATGTCCATGTGAACAGTCTACGGGGATGATGTTGGAATAGACTGTTTGCTATCACCATGTCATTTTCGTCCGCGAACTGCATCAGTCTTTCACCTCTTTCGTTTCGTATTCCAAGCCCGAAATTTCCTACACTGCTGCTGTATTGTCTGGAGTTAGCGCCTATTTTCGAATTAAAATCACCCATAATTATAAGTAGCTCTCTTTTGGGAATTTTAGCAATTGTTGCCTGCAATTCTGTGTAAAAGCTCTCCAGTTCTACAAGTGAGGATTTGTTGGTTTTAGATGCAGGGGCATATACCTGTATAAGGTTTAAGTTTACAGGTGACGCTTTCAGCTTCATAGAAATAATGCGGTCGCTGACTGGCTCATAACCTAACACACTATTATTTTGTTGTCTTGGTACAAGTATAGCTACACCGTTTCGGCTATTGTCATCGCAGCAGCATCGGTGCAGCTAGTTTATGATAAAGGAAAAAAGGACAAAGTCTTTACTTGGATGTTTGGTCGGAATCAGAATTGCAGACCCACCATAGAGGTCCAAAACTGCTATTAAACTAAGAATGAAAAAAAAAAAATTGAAGTTTAAAATGAGTATTAGAATGTTTTCAACTCAAGCAAGATTCTGAGGTCTTTCTGTAAGTTTAAAGCCTTTCAACTCATGAATTTATATTAAAGTAAAGTAAAGTTATATTAAGGTAAATATTATTTCATGAAAACATTTCAATAATAGTAATTCTAGAACTCTACGGTGGGTCTGCTTTTCTGGCTCCGACCGTATACATTTGAAAAATCGCGTCTGGTCTTGGAATAGTAGTAGAAGATAAAATTGTAGTTTTTAAAATTCATGTTTCTATGTTTGTTTTTTTCCCTGGGTGTGTACCTAGGTAATGCAATTAAAAACTACTGTTTTCTAGCTTTATTTTTTTTAGCAATCTAGCAAGCTTAGGTTATTACACAACAATTTCTATTTGAATTTTTGCCGTTGATTAATATCAACGTAGTTTACATCAAAATTCACCAAATAGAAACTGAAATCAACAAAAAACAGCGGCCACATAATACGAAAATTATTTTAGTAGGATAAAAAGAGCTGCTTCAACATTTCAATTATGATTTATACTATTTATTAGTAGGTATTATATTGATGTGATTACCTGATCTTTTAAGATTTGAATTTTTAAACAGATGTGGATATTTGATAGGAAATTCAATAGTTTTTAGAATTTCCTTCTTCAATTTATCTAAACCTCCGATATCTTCCCAGTAAACCTTTGGAATTTTTGGTGCGTCCAGCTGATGGCTTTGAAGACTTCTTATGGCCTCTGAAAATACATAAGATCAAATTATCATAATGTTTGAAACAAAGTTTTCAGACTTGCCATTTATAAAATACTAGCTGCGCTCCGCGGTTTCACCCGCATAAGTCCCGATCCCGTGGGAATATCAAAATAAAAAGTAGCCAATAGCCTTCCTCGATAAATGGACTATCCAACACAAAATACTTTTTCAATTAGAACCAGTAGTTCCTGAAATTAGCGCGTTCAAATAAACAAACTCTTCAGCTTTATAATATTAGTAGGTATAGATTTCAGCACGCAAAAATTAATAGGTACATAACTAATTAAGTGAAAGGTATTACTAACCAAGACCAGAATTAAAATCATCCTCCTTAACCATCTTAAGATCAGGGTCAGCTAACTGATCGCTACTACAATACTGCTTCAAATAAGACTCTCTCAGCGCAAAATGCAGTAAAGTATCTAAATCTCCATATAAAAATGTTTCAGTTTTGGCGGCTATCCTTTGTAATACTTCTTTAAAACTGTTAGTAAGACTATTTTCTTTTAACATATTGTTAGTATTATCTAAATCAGTATTTATGTTCAGTTCCATTACTTTAGTGAACCATTCAAGCATTTCCAATCTCTGTTGTACATTTAATCTTGGAATGTGAAATTTATCTAGGAATAGCCTTAATATATTAGGTTTTAAGTCTTGTCTTTCGGTAACAGCTATAAATATGATTGTGTGTTTTGTATAGTTTTGATATAAATTTGTTATGCTGTTCATGAAATATTCAACGACTCTGCAATCTTCGTTGTTTTCAGGGTCGACAGCGAAAATCTAAAAATAATTGATAAATAAATATTTGCACTGCACACAGCGCCATCTAGTCGTAAGCTAAGCCAAAAGGCTTGTTATATGGTGACCAGATAACCGACATACATAATTGTAACTGTGCCACGAGGTTTAATTATGTTATTTAAGGACTACAGCAACATGCTAACAAATAAACGAATGCGTCATATTAGTAGGATACTGAAACAACTATCACAAAGATCATAAAAAAAATAGTGCCATCGCATGAACCGGCAACCTTATGTGACGCAGGCAGGCTTGCCCACCACGCCGCAGAGGTCGTCCAATGACGCAAATCGTTATAGGTACATTTCAAAATGTCAAGTAGTATTTAAATAAGCATGTCGTAAAATGGTAGATAACCCAAGTATATCTATTAATTTATGACATTACTTATCCAGAATATTTCAGAATAATAAGGACTTATATTAAATGCCTACTGCTTTACCAACTTTAGTGTATTACTGCAATAATGAAGTCTATGTCATAATAGCTACTGAATGCCAAATTTTAGCCCAATCCATTTGGTTTGTGACTTTGTACTTAAATCAGTTACCTAGCACTTTAATATTTATAAATTACTTACTTCAAAGTTATCTAACATTACAATAACAGGAGCAGCAGCCTTTGCTTTTTGTATAGTTGAGTTGATTTTACTTTCAGTTTGCTTGGCTGTTGAACTTTGTAAGGCGTTGCAATCTATAGGCAGTATGTTGAGACCTGGATTCATAATAAAAACTCTTTTATAAACTCCATTATTACTAGCACTCTCTTCCGTTATTATAAGCAGGTACTTATAGATTAAGTAGGTCGACCGCGCAGCAGATGCGGATGAAGGTGAAAAGACGAACTTGACACCTATGCAAAAGACAAGCCAAAGACAAAAAAAAATATTAGGGAGGTAGGTATAAGTAAGTCAACGAATGATGGCCGCCAGCGGAAAGTGGAATGGGTATGCGCAGAAGTCAATTTTTAAAAAAGTCAACTGGACTCCGGAGAGGAGTGGATTCTAAGTCAATTTGACTCACTTTTTATTTATTTGCTTCCAAGTACAGACTTTATGTCCTCTCTTTCTCTATTATAAGTATAGATATATCAGTAAGATGTGATAGGTTGGTGGGATTATGTTTGACTTACTTACCATTTGTTTTAGCTAAAGTTTTAACAATAATATGCCTTCCAGATCCAAGACTCCCCGTTAACAACAACATTGGAATGATTGGACTCGACAGTGATGATGATAAATCATCTGAAAAGTGTACATGTATAGAGTAAATTAAAACGCCTCTATTTTTGTAATTATTTGAAACTAGACCAAAGTTACATTCGTTTAAGTTCACAATTCCGTAAGAATGTCGGGATAAAAAGTTTAGCTATTTATGTGCAGAGTTTATAATATTAATAAATATTAGGACATTGCACTCAGTGCACTAGCCCGAAGTTCAGCAACTAGGCGTATGGTGACCAGACAATAGATAGATTACTTCATTTTATTTTAAATAAGTACAAACTTTTTATATGTAACAGAAATACTCAGAGCACCAATTTACAAATATCTGTGCATAAAAATTTGTTTGACAAGGTCAATTCAATCCGCAACAAATCAAATCAAATCAAATAAAAATTTTTTATTTCTTTGGATGTATAATACCTTAAAAGTATAATAGACCACTTGAAAAAAAAAATAAAAACTAAGTTAGGATGTGTGCCTTCGGAACGCGCCCACCAATGAGAAGAAGGCACAAGAAACTTCTATGTTGCAGGCAAGTGTTTGCCCACCACACCACAGGTTATAAGTAGTAGGTTAATAATACTTACTCATATCATTATCAATAAAAGGAGTAATTGCTTCTTGAATCTGGTTGAATGTATGTTTAAGACCCGCAGGACAGATATGCAATAAGTCTTTTCTTCTACTATGTACATATTCATCTTTTGGTTTAATTGTATGTATATTTTCACCTAAAGTCAGTTGCGTAACTCCTTTCACAATGAAATAAGCTTTTATTACATTATCAGATTGATTTCTTTTATTTTCTTCACTTTCGGTACTGTCTACAAGTCTCTTACATTTAAAACTCAGCTTACTATTTGATTCAACTAAATCTAAGTATTTGAAATGGTATTTAGTTGTTATTTCCGGAGTGAGCTCGACGCTGAATGTGTCATTTGTGCTTAAAAGTTTAGGAACTTCAAAGTAATTGTTTAGGACTTCTTTCATGAAGTCATTTGATAAATCGAATTCATTTATGATCATATTTACTTCTGCTGCGGCTGCTATTTTAGGTGACAAGTCTATAGAAGGTATGGGGTGAAATGTAACATCAAAATTATCATCCAATCCAAATGATGATGCAATATTATAAAATTCAGTTTCCGTCACCACTGCTGTATTCTCTTGAACTACCTTGGAGCCAACTACTGGTACTATTCTCAAACTATCTATGTTACTTGTCTTGTCTGCCCATAGTTTTCTATGTATCTCTGATGTTACAAAATCAAGATTAAACCTGGATAGTTTAGTTTTACTATTACTCTGATCTTTGTACTTTCTTTTACTATTATGAGATAGTTTCATTCCTAGCCACAGGATACCATTGTCTAGGTAAAAAAGATTAACACTACTTAGCTGTATGAACTGTTCTTTTGATATTACAACACTTTTATCCAAGACTGCTGAAGTGTAGTTTTCTAAGTTGTCTTTTATCAGCAAATCGGAAATGTATGAGGGCACAGTCTTGAAGGTATATACTTCCATGTTCTGCTGCCCTGGCGCTTTCTTCCTCCATAGAATTCTAGATTTTATGACCAGGAAAACCAGAAATGAGTAAAGGTCGTACTTTGGATAGATAACTTTCAGGCAAAACTTTATCACCCATAATTTAAATGAAATGTTGTCATTCATAGTAAAACACTATTCACTTAGGAGTAAAACAAATAAAGAAAACTAAAATAAACGAATTTACGATATAAAAAGCTCATCCGTGCTATGTTTTCCTCAATTTTTCAAAAACCTAAGGTTGAGGGGCAGCAGGGTAAATGGATGACTTTGACAAATGACAATCGTTGACAGACTGTCTTTGATGCAACGGTAATGCCATCTATTTTCGAATAGAATAACTAAATACCGGAAGTAGGCAAGTCGAAGCTTCGTAGACTGTCTTTGATGTAACGGTAATGCCATCTATTTTCGAAAAGAATAACTAAATCCTATCAAAAACATAACTTGTAAAAAAAACCAAGTCAAACCAAACTCACTAGTTCGATGGTCGAACAAATGAGAAAAGTAATTCTCACTAGTTCGACGATAGAACTAATGAATCGAACTAGTGAGAATGAACGTTCTGTCTAAGTTATTTCGTAAATTGACTTGGCAATCGCATGAAAACACCGCATATCTCGCAAGCAATACATATTATATTAAATTAGATTTTTTAGTGCGATTTCCAAGTCAATCTATTACGAAATAACTTAGACAGAAAGTCCCTTTAGTAGGGACTGAATAAATCCTAGCTCCATGGAATAAATTAACCGACTAGGTAGGTATTACATGGATCTCACAACTTTTTACTGTAGAAGAACTGGGTTGCGAGACTTGGTTTTTTTTACAAGTTATGTTTTTGATGGGATCTCATTTCTTTTTGTATTCGTAGATAGTCCTACTTTTTTTCCTTTCCGGTACCTTCTACTTATTGAATACCTACAACGGATTTGCTTATACCTACAGGTACACAGATTCATTGACTGCAAATGTAACTTTGTAATCCTATATGGGGTTACTTATTTATGCAGTTGATGTATCTGGAAAACTGGACCGAAATTGCATAATATTTTAGTTTTTCCTTGATTTATACACTAAACACTAATTGTATTCAAAATTTGAAACTTCTATGTCTGCTAGAACTGCCTTAGATTTTTGATGATCGGTCAGTGAGTGAGTGACAAAATTAAGAAACTTTGACTAGTTATAATTCTTAAACTACTCGTTCAAATTGGATGAAATTTGAAATATACCGAGTTCATACAATGCTTGCTTGGTATCTGAAAATTAAGGCTTTTAATTTCATCCACAACGAAGTTATAGGGGGTCGAAAATGGCCCGAACTGTTTCGAGAAAAGGATGGTATGGCCCCGTGCCGCTTTTTTGCTCAACTTGGCGGGGGCACTGCCGCCGTGCCCCCAGATACCGGAAGTAGGCAATTCGAAGCTTTTTTTTTTTCTTTCTTCGGTCATAGACCGAAGTTATGGCTGTGCACTTGCACGCCAATGTCCAGTCTCTAAGGCTGCGGTCCGAAATCGACTTTGAGCGCTGTCAGATGCTCAAACGCGTTCCGAAATGCCGTGAGCGCGCTCAAAAGCGCTCACGAAAGACTGTTATGACGTCATGAATACAAAAGGAAATACGTCATCAACAACGCCATCTTGTGCTTACGACGACCCTGCTCTCCAGCGAAATCTCCGTGAGCGATCTGTCAAGTTGATGTTTGCATCCGTTCTTTTGCGAGCGAAATTCAAATTTGATTATTTTATCACAAGTTTAGAAGTAATTGACGACCCAGTTAGCACAATGGTCACCATGCTGGACTGCAAAACACGGGGTTGCGGGTTCGATTCCCGCCTCAGACAAGTATTTATGCTTAGATATCCGTCTGTGGTCTGGTTATTTCTATATATTATAAGTATATATTTACAAAAGAAAAGTATATAAGTAGTATATCCGTTATCTAACACCCATTACACAAGTCTAGTTAATTAGTTTGGGGTTAGATGGTGATTTGTGGAATATACTGCAATATTTATTTATTTATCTCTCTGTGTTTTTAAATGTGAATACCTATGTGTTACAAAGAACGACGGAGCAATTTATTAATCGTATTTGCACACAACACTTCAAACAAATAAAGTAAAAAGTATTAAAATCACATTTCAGTTGATAGTTGGCGCGCTAAAACCCGGTCCGAAATCTTATACGTAGTGATAGCACCGTAAGCATTTTGAGTCCGCTCACAATATCGGACCGGTAGATTTCATCGTTAGCACTGTCAGCGCTATTACCTGTATTCGGACCGCAGCCTAATTCGAAGCTCCGTTGACTGTTATTTTTTAAATGTTTTGCTATGTTGGTAGTGTTTGAGAAGGAGGTGCTGCCATCTATTTTCGAGTAGAATAAATAATTACCGGAAGCAAGCAAGTCGAAGCTTCGTAGACTGTTTTATAGTTTTGCGATGTTGGTAGTGTTTGAGAAGAAGGTGCTGCCATCTATTTTCAAGTAGAATAACTAAATACCGGAAGCAAGTAAGTCGAAGCTTCGTAGACTGTTTTTTAGTTTCGCGATGTTGGTAGTGTTTGAGAAGAAGGTGCTGCCATCTATTGTCGAGTAGAATAACTAAATACCGGAAGCAAGCAAGTCGAAGCTTCGTAGACTGTTTTTTAAGGCTTTTACAGAATACATCTACTTACCAAGTTTCAACAGTATAGTTCTTATAGTTTCGGAAACAAGTGGCTGTGACATACGGCAGATAGACAGACATGACGAATCTATAAGGGTTCCATTTTTTGCCATTTGGCTACGGAACCATAAAAAATGTTGCGTAGTTTTAAAGATCTAAGATACTACTTTGTTTTATACTATGTAGTTACTATGTAGTTAGTTAACAAAATTAATATGTTTTATTGAAATATAATTTCATGGAAATGACGTCACAGTGGTTCACAGTTTATAATTCTTTGTAATATTTACTATATTAATCGAATGGTTTAAGTACTTACACCCGATACATTTTAAAATCATACGACATAAACTTTGAAATTTAACGAAATATCCCTTACTACATTTAAAATTTCCACCGTCGATATATTTTAGTATATTAATATAAAATATAGCTACGTCTGTGACGACCTTTACACACGTCCCAATTTGGTCGGGTCCGACATCAGTGTTGCCACATTTTAATTCGACAAATCTGTATCGTTAAATGAAAAAATCTGTATGAGAATAGCTATAATTGTATAAAATCTGGACTATTCATAATCGTAGACAGAGAATAAATAGTTATTCTCTGTTTACGCTCCATAATCCCTATTATTAAAAATGAATAGTCCAGATTTTATACAATTATAGCTATTCTCATACAGATTTTACACAGATTTTTTCACTTATCGATACAGATTTGTCGAATTGAATTGTGGCAACACTGATGTTGGACCCGACCAAATCGGGACGTGTATAAAAGCTATTAGTTTCGCGATGTTGGTAGTGTTTGAGAAGAAGGTGCTGCTATCTAATTTTGAGTTGCAGAACTATAAACAGGAAACAGTTTTCTTAACTGTGGAAGTAAAGCGCGCCAAGATTTAATTTCTGTAGTAGGAATTTTTTGGCGGTACTTATAGACGGGACACGCGCTTGTTTTTAATTTATTAGAGGTGTTATCTTAACATTATATTTTATTATTTTTACAATTTAGGTCAAAGATGACTGATAGATAGAAGAAAATAATACTGTCAGATAAGTCGACAAAGATGAAGACATGTACTTTCGTCATAGATGACAGAATCATAAAATAAAAATTTAATTTTCTTTGTAAATTTACTCCTAAGCGGTGGGCATCAACTTTGTAAAATAAGCTAAAAATGTATTTGAGTTGGGCTACTTTCAATAATATACGAATGCTCCTGATGGCATGCATGCCAATAGTAATATTCTATTTGATTTGGTTGGTGAACACTTCCGAGGGTATTCGAAGTGAAGAAGGAACACTATTAGATTTAGTTTGCTGGCCCGATGGTAATGCTATTCCTGTTATTATAGCATGTGGTTCTATTATCGCTGTAGTCATAGAGGTAAGAAAGCTGAGACAACACTCAACAAAAGATCAACAATCCTCAACAAAATAATTAGAATTATAAAAATTGAGTTAAGAGGTTGCACGGCGGTATTGCTTTTTTCATACAAATCTAATTCCCTATTTTCTTCTAGAATAATGCCTCTAAAGCAATATTTATATATATATATGTATATATATTATGTATAGATATTTATGTAAGTTATTTTGCTGTATCTACACATATTCTTTCCTTTTTTCTAAAAACTATAGGTACGCTCACGTAACTCGTTGCTCGTTGGTCAGAGCACCGCTATGGTTAAGCGAGGGTCGTGGGTTCGAACCCCATAGGTAGCATAAAATCTTTGAGAATGTTTTAATTTTATATCTAATTAATAAAGGAACGAAAAAATTAAAAGCAAATCAGAGAGGCATGTGTACCTACAGCAAAGTTTATTTTATAGAAATTATTGCCCATTGGAGATATTCTTCAGGAAGAAAATAGGAGAATAAGTATATTGGTATGGAGATGGCGCTGCTAGGATACCATCCTAAATAATGAGCACTAGAAGGGCATAGAAGAGATGTAACTTATTTACAAAGATAACTTATTTACAACTAGCGACCCGCTCCGGCTTCGCACGGCTATATTGTGCATGTATTATACATATAAACCTTCCTCTTGAATCACTCTATCTATTAAAAAAGTTTAAAGTTTTAAAGATTTAAGCATACAAAGGGATATAGGGACAGAAAAACCGACTTTGTTTTATACTATGTAGTGATAGCACATTTACTCATGTGGTGATAGTGACAATCTCATACCTAAAGTACCTTTTAGCCAACTTGCGTTACTGTTTCAAGCACTCGCTATGTTTTCAGTTATACGGTTTGTATCAGCTTTTCAAAGCTGGCTTGCCGAAGCGGGAGTATGACGTCACAAATGGACTCTTCTACTATATCTGGGCTCTAATTGTTATGATCATAATATTCCTCGCTATCATGTTTTATTCCGGACTTCAGTCTACTATAATAAGAGGTACCAACCTACTGAAATACACTACTTAAATTAAGACCTAAAAATTATGTAGGTACTAAAACTAGCTTTTACCCGTGTTTCGAAAATAAGGCAGTATAGGTTTAAAAGTCTTATATAAACCTACCCTACCTCACCGGGACGCAACGCAATGGCGACGTGTCTTCGCTACGTACCGTATCCATCTATGGCTACTTCTGGCTATCCTAGGTCGCCAAATAGAGTATTCACTGGGTACTGTCTATCACAAAAAACAAATGCGTCCTTCCTGTTTGGCGACTTCGTTGCACTGAGTGAATGAGGCGCAGCTTACACGTATAAATACCCTTTTGGTAATCTTGAGAATACCAAAATCTGAATTTATGGGTATTTTAAGCTATTTTGAGGGTACTTTGAGGGAAATGCAATCGGAATGATATTGCAATGTAATTTGAACCATGTTATTTACGAGAATTGGCCTTCAGATTTTTATAAGGCATTTTTAAAATTTTCCATCAGCGAAAATAAAAGGCGGTATAACAAAAGCAATGCTACGATATGCAAGCGATCTGTCATCAAAGGTAGCAATAGACAGGCTGCAGACGAGGTTCCATTGCTGCGGGCGAGTCAACTTCCAGGAATGGTTCTTCATACCTTGGTTTTTAACTGGAGACAACATAGATACTAAGACAGTGTTAGTCAAATTTATCAACTACTTACTTGCATAATAAATAATAAATATTGCAGGACATTCCACACATCGCCATCTAGCCCCAAGCTAGACTAGTTTTATGGGTGCTAGACAACGGATAAACTACATAAATACTTTTCTTTCGTAAATATATAGATACATACTTATAATAGATAGAAACAACCAGACCACAGACAAATATGTGAGCATAAATACTTGTCTGAGGCGGGAATCGAACCCGCAACCCTGTGATTGGCAGTTCAGCATGATGACCATTGTGCCAACTGGGTCGTCGTTATTCTGAATAAAAACAAAACTTTTACAAGACTAGTATTAACTGCTCTCCGCGGTTGCACCTGTATCTACGTAGGTAAGTCTGTAGGGTAGGAAAAAAACAAACGGAGGTGCATAGGTACTACCTACAGCAAACTTAGATTATATGAAAATATAAAAAGATTAGGTACCTACTCTAGCTAGGGCCATGTCTATAGGGGCGTGTTTGCTCATGATATTTTTGCTAATTTTTAACCGATTTCAAAAAAAGGAGGTTCTCAATTCGAGGCGTTTATATTTATAGGGTTCCGTACCCAAAGGGTAAAAATAGGATCCTATTACTCAGACTCCACTGTCCGTCCGTTCGTCCGTCTGTCACCAGGCTGTATCTCATTAACATTAATAGCTAGACAGTTGAAATTTTCACAGATGGTGTAGGTATTTCTGTTGCCGCTATAACAACAAATAATAATATATAATGGTACGGAACCGTTCGTGCGCGAGTCCGACTCGCACTTGTCCGGTTTTTTAAGTATGTCTAGTCTCTGCTAATGAGATTAAACATACTTAAAAAACCCGACAACTTTGTCCTATGAATCAGAAATGATCGCAAGTACGTGGCAGACAACGTCCCTTACAGCTGCTGCTCGATGGACGCACTCTATCCCTGCATTCATCATGGAGTTACTCAAATGGGAGTTATTTACAAATACGATCCATCTGTAAGTAACTTTACCTAACATTAGATTATACTACCTTCAATTAGGAAAAACTATCTTAAAATTCTCTTTTGCAATTTAAAATATAGATACATATATAGAAAAAAGATCATTTGCGTTCTTTGCCTGATATAAAAAATGTATTGGAAGATACGGTAAAGTGAAAATTGAAAAAAACTAATGATGGAGTTTTAGGTTTATAAAAATAGGGCACGCAATAGCATTTTTTTTCGCTATGTCTTAAAGTTTAGGATATTGCCCTGAAGGCTTATTTAAAAAAATCAACCTGTATATATATGAAAGTTTGTCTGTATGTTTGTTACACAACTACCCAAAACATATTGAATATATTGTGATGAAAATAACTTATTGTAGAAACAACTCACGATATGGAAAGATGGCTGTGAAGAGAAATTGATAAAAGAAATGATGGCGGTGTCATGGCGATTCAATGCTGTTATGCTGCTCATTATATTAGCAATGGTTGGTAATATGCAAAACTTACTCTGTTTCAACTAAACAACTACAAAAAATAATCAATAAGTAGAGAATAAACTCCGGTATCAGTATTGGTCAGATCCATTCGAAAAAAACGGATCTGACGAATATTTATACCTATCAACTTTGTGAAGTTAACTTTAAAATAAAACCACATTCAAGTCATGAGTGCTATGGATCCCACGAACTGTGATCAATCCAATATCTAAGTATCTATCCTTACTAAAATAAAAAGGTGAAAGTTTGGTTTGTTATTCCTTCACGCAAAAACAACACACCGATTGCGATGAAACTCGCTATGTAGATAGCTTGAGACCTGGATTAACACATACTTTTTATCCCGATATTCCCACGGGATTGCAACTTACGTGGGAAAAACCGTAAGCTATAAAACAAACACCCAAAATTTAATTGAGCTTAGCGGCTGACTGCTGCGCTCTCTAAAAAAGGTTAGTGCATGAAAATGTTTGAACCAAAAGGTCGCAAGTAATATGTTTGGTTTAGATTCTTCAAGTGATAACAGTAAGATACCTCCACACTGCATACAAGAACGGCTTACACGTCGGCAACCAGTTCAAATGCAAGGCCTACTTGCTCCGGTCTATGACCGACACCGAAGCACCGAAGACAACTAAGAAGAAATTCTATAGAAAGAAGAAGGCGAGAGAAACAACACGTACTTTGCAATGGGTGACGGGGTTTAGGAGAGCCAAACTAAGGTATAATAATACTTCCTCTGATGCTTACAGTTCTGATGAACTGTTGAAACCTATTTACGAATAGTTACAACACAATTAAGAGGAAGGGAAGAGGAACTCTTTCTCCATACAAACGTAGTCGACTGTTTCCTCCCTGGATAATGACTCGAGCACAAATATTTTTGTGCCGTTAAACCATTAACTGCCATGACTAATGACTATGTTTTGTTTTTTTTTTCATTTTCTAATTATCATAGAAATTAAGATTAAAAAAATAAAAAAAATAGGGGCATGGGTCATGTCAGTTGTAAGTTTTATGCACCAAAAATATTTGCTCTAGTGTCATTATCCAGGGAGAAAACCGTTGACTACGTTTGTATGGAGAGAGCCCCCGGTATACCCTTTCATGTTAAGCAACGTAAGTTCTTCAAGTGACCGCTAGAGGCGCTGTACATTTTTTCATAGATTTAATATAAGATAAGCTCGGGGCTAGATGGCGCTGTGTGAAATATTGTGAGCGTCAGAATAAACGGTCACTAGGCGCATTTAACGTTGAATGTATGCTCAATAATTGCTTCCCTATTGCTGCTATTTACTTCCTATCCTCAAACAATTGCTTCCATCATATTCTAGAAGAAATCAAACATTTAAAGGTGACCGTTCATTCAGATGTCAGGACGGCCAGTCACCTGTCGTAGTTCCCCTGATAAAGAGAATCTTTGCAATTTATGATGGCCAATAATTACTTCCCTTTTGCTTCCTTCAATATTTTAAAACGACAATTCTCTAACTATCATGGTAATAAAGATATCGACAAAAGTTATTTTAATAGCAGTGCCTGACAGAAAAATTAGAGCAAAATTCTGATGATTAATATTGCAGCAATGCTTCAGTAGGAAAAAAATCGAAGGGTAAAGGCAAAAAATAGTAGAAAATATACTTATGTGAATTTTTTTTATTTTTATTTTTTTAATATAACATAATGCAATGTGGTATCACTTTTTATTACTCCTTACAACTCTCTGAATCAAATCATCATAACATTCCCATATATTTCCACGCTTACAATGTGCTTTATAGTGACCCATCGTACCAACAGGAGGCGGAACAAATTCTATGATTGAAAGCAGTTCAAATTCTTTATTCTGTAAAACCAACTTTGCAGGCACTTCATGTACAAATATGAGTTAATCCAGTACTTCATTCAAAACTTACAAGACTACGTAGATTCAATTCAAACGACTTGATACCATTACAAGAAAATCGACGTTCGCTTATCAGTAATATGGATATGAGTCTAATATCCATATTATTGATAAGCGAACTTGCAGCTGCTTGAATTTCAGCTATTATTAGACTCATAAAAAAGTGATACCACATTGCATTATGTTATATTAAAAAAATAAAATAAAAAATTTTTCACATAAGTATATTTTCTACTATTTATTGTCTTTACCTTTCGATTTTTTGCCTACTGAAGCATTGCTGCAATATTAATCATCAGAATTTTGCTCTAATTTTTCTGTCAGGCACTGCTATTAAAATAACTTTTGTCGATATCTTTATTACCATGATAGTTAGAGAATTGTCGTTTTAAAATATTGAAGGAAGCAAAAGGGAAGTAATTATTGGCCACCGTAAATTGCAAAGATTCTCTTTATCAGGGGAACTACGACAGGTGACTGGCCGTCCTGACATCTGAATGAACGGTCACCTTTAAATGTTTGATTTCTTCTAGAATATGATGGAAGCAATTGTTTGAGGATAGGAAGTAAATAGCAGCAATAGGGAAGCAATTATTGAGCATACATTCAACGTTAAATACGCCTAGTGACCGTTTATTCTGACGCTCACGAAATATTTATTTATTCTTTTCATCTAATAGATTTCGGATAATGTAAATAGATATTTTTTATAACAATAACATGGTTTGGTCGTTTTAAATTCATCTTAAATATTAAAAACTATAATTGTATTTTCTTAAATATGAGCCATTTTGATTAAAAAATAAATGTTACATAAACAATTTTAATATTTCATACATTTATTTAAAGCACCCGTTCTTAATAAGATATTTAGGATACTAAATACAATATTTAAACTAAATCAAACAAGTTATTAATTCTTATAAATTATCTCGAATACTAAATGAAACTATTAATACAAATAAAAATGCAAATAAGACGTTTCATGTGTGGAATGACTGCATCAGTACATTTTAAAATTGGTTTTGCGAAGAAAGAAAAAAACAGATTACAATAAAAATAAATATGTGCAATTTAATTACAGTACTTGGCACGACAGTTGATCAATAAAACCAAGGAGAAGACATAAATTTATTAAATATCGGTCCAATAGTTTCGGAGTATATTCAATTCAAACAAACAAGCAATCCTTTCCTTTTTTTTAATATTAGTTTAGACTATTTTTCTTATTTATAAACATTTAAAGCCTCTGTAGTTAAAATGTGTTTGGCACGGTCTCACTTTTACAGATGCATGGTGTGTGAAAGAGACAGAATACATTTGAACTAACGAAGGCTTTTTAAATGATAATAATGGTGTAAAAATTTAGTAAAAAACCCACCTTAACTCTTGTTGTTTGTGCTAAACTTTCATGCCATGCACTGTAATACAGCAGTCAAGTTAGGGCTCATTCACACATCAGTCAGTCTTACAGGTCCGTTTTGTCGTATATGTCTTATTCGGTGATAACGTATCTAGCAGTATGAAGGTGTATACACACGCGACAGTATTCTGGATCCGGTAAATTCACAAACCGATAAGTGTAAACTAGTGTTGCCAATTGATAGGCAACTACCGATAGCCTAATGCGAATTAATTCTATCCTACTAATCCTACTATAATAATAATATTATAGTAGGATTAGTAGGATAGAATTAATTCGCATCGGTCGTCAAGTATAAACTTGACGACCCAGTTGGCACAATGGTCACCATGCCGGACTGCCAAACACAGGGTCGCGGGTTCGATTCCCGCCTCAGACATGTATTTATGCTTAGATATTTGTCTGTGGTATGGTTGTTTCTATGTATTATAAGTATATATTTACAAAAGAAAAGTATATAAGTAGTATATCCGTTGTCTAGCACCCATAACACAAGTCTAGTTACTTAGCTTGGGGCTAGATGGCGATGTGTGGAATGTCCTGCAATATTTATTTATATTTATATTTATAAATGTGAAAGTTTGTGAGTGTGTGTGTGTGTGTGTGCGTGTGTATGTATGTTTGTTACTCCTTCACGCTAAAACTACTGGACCGATTGCGATGAAACTCGGTATGTAGATAGCTGGAGATCTGGAATAACACATAGGCTACTTTTTATCCCGATATTCCCACGGGATCGGGACTTACGCGGGTGAAACCGCGGGGCGCAGCTAGTAATATATAATCTCTACTACTACGTGTTGGCTTCGGCTCCACACACGCTTCTAAAGGTCCAGGACTCCATAGCCCGTGATATGGGACACATAAAAATTGTCAGTATTTTACTATCGATAGTATTGCAAGATAAAATTCAATAATATTGATAGCATTGATTGTTCAGTTCTGTAATATAGGCATAAATCGATAGTACAGAATAAATCTTTAGAAGTTTAGTGCCTATTTCAGACACCTGCTTCCCACTTTCATCTTTCTTGTTTCTCTTTAATTATTGTGTTCTTTGTTATAAGTGGGAAGAAATAAACGATTTATTATTTATTAATCAATAGTATCGATAGGCATATCGGTGGGGTAGCTTATTTTCGATGCAAACTATCGACCAAATAGTCAAACTATCAATAGTTCTGCAATACTTAATTAGATTGTAGACTGTTTCAGTAAAGACGGATCAGTTAAAACCGGTTGTGTAAATACCGATCCCGTGTGTGAATAAGCCCTTACATAACATAATCTTTACCAATATTATATCTTTATATAATTTACCACATGCTCTTACGATTTCTTGTCCTCGAATTTGTGTATTTTCTGCGGTTCAGCAAGTTCCTTGAGACGATGGAGGTTGTCCCACCACAGCTTGAGCCTGTGACGGCGGATTATATTGAACCAGGGAGTCACGGGTCCCTCGAGAGTGGGCATGAACCTGAAAAGAACCCACAATTTTTTGCAGTCAAATAAAAAATAGATGTTTGCCTGACCTCTAGTATATCAGAAAATAGAAACATTAAAGCTGTAATAGGTGCCAAAAGGCATTTTAATTTAAAAAAAGTTAATTTTGATAGTGGCGAGTTTTACAAGGCTAATGATGTTACTGTTGCAAGCTATTGCTCAGACAAGCTGAAAATCTGACACGATAAGTAGAAGGTAAGTAGTTAATCGTAGACTTAAGAGCGATGTTGTGTAGATAAATCAACTTTCATTCTGAAGGTCGTGATAATTAATCTCGCTCGGCCATGAAACAATAGATATTCTTACAAAAAAATTGATGTGGATCCAACTAAATATATACTTATAATACATAGAAACAACCAGACCACAGACAAATATCTAAGCATAAATACTTGTCTGAGGCGGGAATCGAACCCGCAACCCTGTGTTTGGCAGTCCGGCATGGTGACCATTGAGTCGACTGGGTCGTTATATGTTTTGCGTCGTTAAACTTACGCGTTAAACTCCGCCTTAGGCACGAAGCAATATTCAGATATCTCGTTGGAGTTTGGCTTGATCTTGACGTCGTTCTGGTAGAACAGAATGTGGTCGATCTCGTGTTCGCCGTACACGCCGTCGCCGGGGTCGTGGTAGTGCACGCGAGTCATGAACGTGAACAACGCTGGGTCCATCTGGATGTAACGTCAACGCATTTGTTAGATTCTATCCTAATTTCTACTAGTAAGAAAGTTTGATGTGTTTGTTTGTTACTCCTTCACGCAAAAACTACTGTACCGATTGGGATGAAACTCGTATGGATAGCGGGAGACCTAGATTAACATATAGGTTTGCTTTTATTTCGATATTAAAAAAATGGAGTTATTTACATAAAACCATGATTTAAGCAAAAATAAAATCTATACTAATATTATAAAGCTGAAGAGTTTGTTTGTTTGTTTGAACGCGCTAATCTCAGGAACTGCTGGTTCGAATTGAAAAATTCTTTTTGAGTTGGATAGTCCATTTATCGAGGAAGGTTATAGGCTACTTTTTATCCCGATATTCCCACGGGATCGGGAGTTACGCGGGTGAAACCGCGGAGCGCAGCTAGTCTATACTAATATTATAAAGCTGAAAAGTTTGTTTGTTTGTTTGAACGCGCTAATCTCAGGAACTGCTGGTTCGAATTGAAAAATTATTTTTGTGTTGGATAGTCCATTTATCGAGGAAGGTTATAGGCTACTTTTTATCCCGATATTCCCACGGGATCGGGAGTTACGCGGGTGAAACCGCGGAGCGCAGCTAGTACATTAATAAAAATAGTAAAATCTCGAAATATAAAATACATGGTTATCATGGCGAATAGTAAAAATAACCATGGTTAAAAATCTATTTCTTCATCTTAAAATCCATTTAACTTTTTTCTTATTCTAAGATTTTGTTTATAAAGTTTTTTATAAAGAAGATAACATAATAATATACAATTTGAATACACACAAAAAATTAGACAAAGCCAAGATAAAGATAATCTTCTTGTGAGTAATTAATTATTTAGGTATGGAGTTAAAATATAAAATAAATAGAATATAATAATGTTTCACCTGATCCAAGGGTATTCCAAGTTCATAGTTGAGCCTGCGCTTAGCTGCCGTTATTATATCTTCTGCCTTATCGTCTATGTACAGAGGATGGCTGCAACAAGCATTTGTGTAGTAATCCGGATATGTTACCTGAAATGTTACAATTTTTGCATTAGAAACACTCCTTAAAACCTAATATAAACACTTTATTGTAATTTGTTTGGCAGTTTGACCACAGGTTTGACTCGAGTTTCGTTCCGATCGCCTTTTTTATAATTCGCAGGTATTACTACGCTTGTAATTCCCTAATATCGTAGTTACTCTCTTTTCCGATCGGGTCGAAACTCGAGTGGGGAGAATTCGCTACGCGGAGTTAACAAGTTTAGGGAAACGAACTAAATATTCGCCAATCCGTCGCAGAAGATCAAAGAGTAGAGACGTCTTTGCCCAACACTAAATAACTATTGTAACTATCTAAAAAATTACATTAACTTTATATACCTTTATAGGAAGAAAATCGTTACACAATAGACGGTCTTATCACCTATAAGCGATCTCTTACAGCCAAGGGGATATGAATACCTAAACTTTAAGAATGTATTATGTTAGCAGTGAGCTGATTTTGTTGAAGTCATAAAGTCAAGAGATCATTCTAAAACTAAAATACAATAGCATTTTGTAAGTATAAGTCTGTATGAAATGACAAAACTCTGATTTGAACTGTAGATTGTAGGCATTGAAATAGGAATAATTATAGGTATATTTTTTTCCTTGAATGAAGTTCTATTCTCTGACACACATCAACTATCTATACTAATCTATACTTATATTATAAAGCTGAAGAGTTTGTTTCTTTGTTTGTTTGAACGCGCTAATCTCAGGAACTACTGGTTCGAATTGAAAAAATATTTTTGAGTTGGATAGTCCATTTATCGAGGAAGGCTATAGGCTTTTTATCCCGATATTCCCAACGGATCGGAAGTTACGCGGGTAAAACCGCGGAGCGCTATTATATTTTTTTATATTTAGATTTTTTTTATATTTTCTAGTAATAAAGAACTTAAACTTTATATAGTTTGACCATGGTTTGACTCCTATATTGTATTTCATAAAAGAATGCTACAACCATTTAAAAGTAGGTTATCTTTAGTATGTTTTTACCTTTTGGCTTGCTCGTCTCTGCAACAGCATATCTCCTCTCTTGTTAAACAAGAACACGCTAAAGGCGCGATGTAGGAGCACCTCTCCATCGGGACCCACTTTGTGACATTCCCGCTTCGTAGCTGTTCCGAGGAAGTTGTCTTTCTCATCAACTAACAGGCATATATCTTTATCTAGGGCTTCAGCCTGGAGAATAAAAAAGTAATGAATGCTTAATATCTTACAATTAATAGAAATTCCAGGTCTAAATCTACAACAATATTAAAAAAAAGAGAAAAGAGAAAAATATTATACTTAATAACTATAGAGAAAAAAAAAAGAGTAAGTACTTATCTCTAGAATAGATTCCGAACTACAGTACCGATTATGATGAAACTTGGTATGAGGAGGATTCATAAAATAGTAGGGAGTAACAAAGGCTACTTTTTATCACAATATTCCCACGACATCGGGACTTACACATGTGAAACAGAAGGACATGTCATGTAATGGAGGTGCTGCGAAATAAAGAGACTATATGGATATCATATGTCTCTCAAGTGAGCACTAAGAAGAGATTTTTAAACTAAGAGATATTTCTACAGAACCTGTAACTATTTGCTTACATTTATTGAGTTGTAACTTTTTGCTGAACATGTTGCAACTTAAAAATATGTGCCCATGTCTAATTATAGTTTGACCCAATTAATTTATGAAAATTGTAATATTTTATTTTTATTTTATTATAATTTTGATTTTTAAACTCGCCTTAACTTACATAATAGTAAGTAATGTATGATTTTTGTTTATTTGACCTGTAATGACCTTACCAATAAATGAGTATTTGAGTACTCACATTTAGTTAAGCAAAAAAGTTTAAAAAATTATTTAATCTATAATTAAATGATTTTATAGTTATGAACAAGAATATTAA
Organism: Idaea aversata; assembly: GCA_907269075.1. Taxonomy (NCBI): domain Eukaryota; kingdom Metazoa; phylum Arthropoda; class Insecta; order Lepidoptera; family Geometridae; genus Idaea; species Idaea aversata. The sequence continues at coordinate 9,510,753 of OU026100.1, forward strand.
GAAGTAATATAAGTACATAAGTTAAATAATAAGAACCCAATTTATGTGAATACCTATACTTCATGATGAAACCAATATTAAATCAAAGTAAAAAGGATATTTAAAAGGCATACCTGAAGTGTTTCAACACCATCTGTGGCTTCCGGTTGAGGTTTACTTGGCTCTGAAGCCAGGAATCGTTTTTCCACACGCGCCGTGGATCTCCACAGAGATCTTACTAGGTTTCGTACCAGCATCTTTGAACAACAGCAATGGAATGATGGTTTAAACTGATTTAGACATGAATGTTGAGAAAATTTTGATTATTTATGAGTATGATAATGATGATGTTTTTGTTATGTTAATGAAGTTATTAACTATACAGCAGACTGCGGTTTCACCTGCATACGTTGCAATCCCGTGAGAATATCTAGATAATACGTAGCCTATGTAACTTCCAATGTAATATCAAAATCGGTCCAGTAGTTTCGGACTCTATTTGTTACAAACAAAAAAACTTCTTTCCTGTTTATAATGTTAGTGTAGATAAGAATTGAATGAGGTATAATACAATAGACAGTGCGAAGCTTGTTACTGGTGCCAGCTTAGCATGGAGGGGACATTTCTACAGGAATTTTGTATAGGGTACCTATTAGTAAATGTTTCTTTTAAGTTTAATGCCAGAGTCTATGCCATAAAACATGTTTAGTCAGCCATGATAATCTTCATCATATTATTAATTATAGATTATCTTTTGTAGAAATAATAAACAGCTAACATTAGGTTACAACTGACGTAGGTAAACAATTTTTATATCATTTTTAGCCAGGGATTGTATTAACTTATAAATGTAACAATATGAATAAAAGTGTAGCCGTTTGGGTCCCCAGACATCGCGAAAGCTTTATATAAAATAAGAAAGCGAGAGAGATTTAATGAGTTTATTAGTGTGAGCTGATGGGACCATTTTGTTTAATGTTTCCTTTGTTATACGGTATTTTTTTTCTCCCATGCTAATCAATTATGAGTGGCGAAATATCATAAATCAATTACCTTGGAATATAAATTAATTAGAGTCCAAATTACGCAGCTGTAGCATTATTTTTGGAAATACAAAACCGAAAGAAAAACTTTCTTTTTTAATGACAGATGACAGTTAGTTAGTGTCATCACAGTGACATACATTGCAATGTCATAAAGTTTAAATTTACTTCAAAGTCAATAATGATATTTAAGTCAGTGTCAAATATTTTGTCTTCCGTTTTCGCTACTTCCGGTTTTCACCATGGCTTGGCGGGACTTCATAGGTTTTCAAACTACAGCGCCAATGAAAAATGGAGGCTACTTTTGAAATCTTCGATTTGTTCACTGGATAAGAGTATTTTGCTTTAGTTTTCGGATAATCTCGGTATTATACCTACTTGCTTCGTCCTCGATAGTTAATTATGATAGAACTTCACTTGAGGTAGGTAAGTTGGTTCTATTTAAAAAATTTAAGCGTTGAGTTGAGTACATAACTACCTACTTACTTACCAAATATTAGGACTTACCAAAATATTATTAGTGCGATTAGGACTCAATACAGTACCTCGTTAAGTATATGGACCCCAGTCAAATTATTTTGTTGCGCGACGCAATCAAATAGATAGGTACCTAAATGTAGAGTTCAGTAACATTTTTCACCCGCTTACCTATTCTATAATTAATACATAAACATTCCCTAAATGTGTCGGTTCGGGAACAGGAAGCAACGTTTCTCAGAATAACTTCTTTCGTCGCAGGAGTCTGTGCGGTGCACACGTTCGATTCGCTTTTAGTTATTTTCTTAAAAATGTCAAATGTTAAGTTAGCTGTACGAGTGAGGCCATTTACTGAAAAGTAAGTTAAACTTTGCCATTAGCTTAATAGATACTGGACATTACGTATATTCACCTCTAAAGTACCTATTATTTACCTGACTACGCCGAAGCCAAAAGGGGTTATGTTTTTACTTAATCTACACCTATACGAGAAGATTTATTTGCCAAAATTAATTATAACCCGGGTCTTAATCGCGTCCATCAGTCTCCTCGCGACCATGACTATTGTAACATAGTCGAAACGTCGAGAAAAGAAAATAAAAATACGCGAAAGAAAATAATTAAGTACTAAGTATAAAAACAAATTGTGTCAGTTTAAAAAGTTTTTTGTTTGTTTGTAACGAATAGGCTCCGAAACTTTCAGACTGATAGTAATGAAACTTGGTGCCGGCATCTCACACGGTCTCCCATTCTAAGTCTCCTATTCTCCGCAGTATCAACGCGATTAACGCTCTCCTGGATGCAAGTACTGAAACTGATCTGAAGGCCAATTCTCGTAAATAATATGGTTTCAATTACATTTCAATATCATTCCGATTGCAAAAGATACCCTTGACTTAGTCCCATCGGCCCCGCTGGCTCTACCCCGTCAGCGGGGCAGATGGGAAAAAGTGTTGCATCGGCCCCGCTGAACGCAGACGCGGACGCTAGCGGGGCCGATGAAACAAATTAAGTTTCATTTGCCCCGGTATAGGACTTACTTCCATCGGGCCCGCTAGCAGATGGGAAAAAGAGATTCATCGGCCCCACTAGCGTCGGCGTCGGCGTTCAGCGGGGACGATGGCACAAATTAAGTTTTTGCCATCGTCCCGGTAGTGCATGTAACGGCGAGGATGGGTAGGTACAGATCAAGTTACAAATAGAGGCAATCAATACTTAGGTTGCCGAAAAAGGAATGTCTGTAATTAAAATGGTTTGTATGTTAAACAGTTTTTATTGAGTGCTTCAAATACATAATATTTTAATCATAAAAAAATACACATAACAAGAACATCACATAAACATTTTTTAATTTTCATAATCATAGATGATAGTCACACAAATTACATTAATCAGTCTTCATTAATGAACATTAATGCCTAAACTGCTGACAGTTTTGTAAGATGAATATAATATTTTAGGTAAACAACATCACATAAAAATACAGTATTTGACGAACAATCAACGAGAGAAAACATTAACTAATTAATGTCAAAGTGACAGATGTCAAAGAATTATTGTTTATATTCCTGTAAAAATTAGATCATTTATGAAAAAAATATTAAAAGTTAGAACTTTGAGTGTGAAAATGTATGAAGAGTGATGTGTCCCATTAAGCAGTGTATGACTTTCTATAAGAATATTTAAGAAAATATTGAGTTTGCATTTAACTTTTTGGTACTATCTTAGACTTACTCCCATCGGCCCCGCTGGCTCTAATAAAAATTAAGAAACTAGTTATTAAGTAATGTCATTGATTTGTGTTTTTTTTGTTTTGTTTATTATTTAAATAGTATAACTTGATCTTGAAATTTGTAAATGGACAAATAACCAGTAGACATTTTCTCGAAACACTGAGATAGTTTGTAGTTTAAGTTAAGTTTGTAATGTTAATGTTTTCTCTCGTTGATTGTTCGTCAAATACTGTATTTTTTTTGTGATGTTGTTTTCCTAAAATATTATATTCATCTTACAAAACTGTCAGCAGTTTAGGCATTAATGTTCATTAATGAAGACTGATTAATGTTAATTAATGTTAGTGATTAATTGGATGCACTGCCCGTTGCCATCAGTGATGCACACGAGCAGCCTCCATGGCTGCTCATGTACGCTGATGATATTGCGCTGGCGGACTCGGATAAGGGGCGGCTGGTCCAACGTGTACACACGTGGAAGGAGTAGCTTGAGAACGGTGGTTTGCAACTGAATGTGGCGAAGACAGAGTACTTGGCTTGCAATACCACAGATCCCACACCTGTCTGCGTAGACGGTCATATGGTCGAGCGGACAGACCAGTTTAAGTACTTGGGATCTGTGCTTCACGCGTCCGGCGACATCGATTGCGACGTCAAGTCACGCATTTCAGCGGCTTGGGCCAAGTGGCGTGAGGTGACTGGTGTCATTTGCAACCCCAAAATGCCGGTTAAACTAAAAGGACAGGTCTATAAAACCATCATTAGACCTGTCCTTTTGTATGGTAGTGAGGCGTGGCCGGTGCTTGAGCGACATAAGCAGGAGCTGCGTGTCACGGAGATGAAGATGTTGCTCTGGATGTGTGGTGTGACGCGAAAGGATCGCGTCAGGAACTCCCGCATCCGGGGCAGCCTTCATGTCCGAGACATTGCAGATAAATTGCAAGAATGTCGCCTACGCTGGTACGGCCACGTCTTGCGAAAACCGGCTAGTTACGTGGGGAACAAATGTCTTGCCATGGCGCCTCCGCCGGGTCGTGGCAGACTGGGTAGACCCAAGAAGTGCTGGCTTGACGTCGTAAAGGGTGATATGCGTGCAAATGGCCATACAACCCAGGATGCCGAAGATCGTGCAAAGTGGAGGCGTAAAAGTAGGAAAGCGGACCCCGGGCTCCCGAGAGGGATGCAACCGGGAACATCGCTCGGATGATGATGAATGAAGACTGATTAATGTAATTTGTGTGACTGTCATCTATGATTATGAAAATTAAAAAATATTTATGTGATGTTCTTGTTATGTGTATTTTTTTATGATTAAAATATTATGTATTTTGAGAACTCAATAAAAACTGATTAACATACAAACCATTTTAATTACAGACATTCCTTTTTCGGCAACCTAAGTATTGATTGCCTCTATTTGTAACTTGATCTGTACCTACCCATCCTCGCCGTTACATGCAATACCGGGACGATGGCAAAAACTTAATTTGTGCCATCGTCCCCGCTGAACGCCGACGCCGACGCTAGCGAGGCCGATGAATCTCTTTTTCCCATCTGCTAGCGGGCCCGATGGAAGTAAGTCCTATACCGGGGCAAATGAAACTTAATTTGTTTCATCGGCCCCGCTAGCGTCCGCGTCTGCGTTCAGCGGGGCCGATGCAACACTTTTTCCCATCTGCCCCGCTGACGGGGCAGAGCCAGCGGGACCGATGGGACTAAATCGATACCCTTGAAGTCTCATGAAATCGGTACAGTAAAAATAAATAAATAAATAAATATTTCAGGACATTTACACATCGCCATCCAGCCCCAAGCTAAGCAACTTATTGCTTGTGTTATGGGTGCCAGATAACGGATAAACTACTTATATACTTTTTTTTTTTGTAAATATATACTTATTATACATATAGGAAACACCCAGAACCAGAAACAAGAATTTATGGTCAACATAAATACTTGTTCCCGGCGGGAATCGAACCCGCAACCTTCTGCGTCGCAGTCGGGTGTTCGCCCGACGCGCCACAGAGGTCGTCAAACACCACACGACAGACAACAGACACGACAGACACACGGCCGACAGTCGACGGTGACAGTGACGGTCGACAGTAGGTAGGAATAGTTATTGTACCTACTGAAACTTCCTGAATCGGTACGTATCTATGAAGAATTTTAGCCTCTCCAAGATTTCATCCTTTACCAAAAATCCTTGAAAGTTTAACCAACATTTTAATTTTCAGGGAATTAAAATCAGAGAAAGATCGTATACAAGTTGTAAATGTCATCGATGAACACACAGTGACGATAACAAATACAAAAGTAAGTTAAACTTAACAATACGTACTTACCTATAATTAATCATTACTTACTTAAGTTATTTCGGGATTTTTGTTTTTAGAGTTCCGTACCCATAGTCCGTCGTTTCGTCCGTATCTGTCTGTCACCAGCCTGTATCCCATTAACCATGATAGTTAGACAATTGAATATTTTCCCTGATTATACAGGTGAATTTTTTATGTAGGCCTTCAGGGCTATAAGAGATAAATTATAAGAGATAGCAAAAAATGCTGAAAAAAGTTGAGTGCCCAATTTAGACAAAAACTAAAACTGCATCATTAGATTTTTCAAAAAGTCATTAGGTACCTTAGCCAAGGATTCGCATCTGTTGATTTTGCAAAAAACTATCCTCCTATATTTTTATACCTACCAATGAATAGTATTGCTGATAGAGATCAATTCTTGGAAACAAACATAGTATGGCAAATCAAAGTTTTAAACAACTTTAGGAATTAAAATACATTGGTCACTTATAGATTCCTATATCTATTTAAAGTCACTGCAAAAAGTAATATATTTTTTGTTTTACTTGTACAGGTGAGCGTATCAGGTGCTGGTGACAGCAGAGAGAGGGTTCGACAGTATTATGCTGACTACACCTTCGACAGTTCTTGTCCCACTCTACCATCGTACGCGTCACAACAACAGGCAAGTACCTACCTGCCTACATAATATGCAGTATGCACTTTCCCGTAAAATAAAAATACAGCCTTTTTCACTACCCTAAAATATGGCCTGTTCCATTCCCCTAACAATATGGCCTACTTCACTCCCCTAAAATATGGCCTCGAATTCCAGTTTCGTCCCCATTGCTAGCACTAATTATACAGATTCATTTCACGAAAAGACCTATTGCAAAAGAACAGGTGTTCCCGATGAGTAGAGTCACATGGCTTCACTCCCCTAAAAATATGGCATGCTTTACTCCCCTCTGAAAATACGACCTGTTTAATTCACCTAAAACAGCCTATTTCACTCCCCTAACAATACAACCTGTCTGACTCCCCTAAATGTTTTTTGGTTGTTGTTTCGATTCCCCTAATTAATGGCCAGTTTCACTCCCCCTAATTGTATAGCCAGTTTCACTTCTTAAAATATATGGCCTATTTGACTCCCCTAATTAAACCGCCTGTTTCAGTACCTTAAAACAAAATTGAACGACGACGCTATCAAGTTACCTTATTTAGTTCTGTTTTTTTCGTAAGATATTCGAAGCAATCGGTCATCAAGTGATGGAGACACTGTCTCGAGGGAACTCCGCCTGCGTGATGGCCTACGGTCAGAGCGCTACAGGCAAGACGCACACCATGATGGGCACTGACGACCAGCCCGGTTTAGTGCCGCGTCTCTGCAGGGCACTGGCTCAACTGCAGCCTTTGGGCATTACAATCAGGTTAGTAAAGTAACCCTGTGATAGAAACATGTCTCTAGGTCATGGCTCTCGAGCAAGAAGCACACCACGATGGATTAGCCTAGCTAGGCAATTCGGCAGCATAACAAGTTAAATAATATAAAAAAAATAGATACTGGTCGAATTATTGAGTAGGTACTACATCCTCCTATTTAGGAAATCGGGTTACTAACAAGGTTTACAAGATTGTAGGTTCCAACATTATTTACCATAATATTTCGAAACTTTCATTATTTATGAATAAATGACGTTACTTATCTGGGGAGACGAGTCAATCAAAAGCGCAATCTACCTTTGCTCGAAGCGCTTCGTCGGTTTTTTTGAACCCTCATATTATCTCGGGTTTGTTAATTATGCAGACCGTTTGATCAAAGCGTCAAACAAAAGGACTTACGCTTTGATTAGTCAAGGCGTCAAATGTTGTCTTAGTGTCTCAATAGGTAGGTACCTACTCATCGACATAATATATGGTTTATTCGTACGACAACTTAAAATAGTGTAAGTGTAATCAATCTTATTCTAGCAAAATGTGAAATTGTTTCTGTCATTTAGATACCAATGCATTTCGTGTGAAGAAACAATACTTGTGCACGCGATTCTATTTCTCAATAATTTTCCTACTATTTTCACCTAAGCCATAGGTTACTTAGGTATGGGTCTTAACGGCTCTACTAAACCTACCGACTAAATGACAAAGTGTATGCTCATTTGATTCACGATTCACTACTTTTACCCGACTACGGCGAATCCAAAAAATGTTTTTGCCCCGTATGTTTAGTCCTTAGATCGCATCGGCTCAAAGTGTCCGATTACTTGTAGGTACTATTATATATTCTGTGCCAATACGGATAAAGCGGGTTCTAGATTGCAGAGAAAAAGTCAATCTACCAAGGTGACTTTGGCTATTTCTGCATTGTAAACAGTGGTTCCCGATTTAAGGCCCATCCGCAGAGCTCAGTGGCGACACAGTGACGGCACAGTGACGACAGTTCCGTACCGTACCGTGCCGTAAAGACCTATCCGCACAGCTCAGTGACGACACAGTGACGCCACAGTGATTTTAGTAGGTACTCTATCGCAAGGGTTACTATAATTTTCATGCGCGAGTCCAACTCGCACTTGGCCAGTTTTTTTGATTATATTATGTAAAAAAACGAGAGCGAGCAAAGATAACGACCGCAACATTTCCGATATTTTGACTGCGGTTATAAGGAAAATGAATGTAGGTACTTAGGGGTTGATCGACAAAAAAACGTGATAAATACGGGCAACACATGGACCAATTCAATTAACTTTTCGTCGGCCATCTTGAAACACTGCGACCGAGTCAGGCAAAATATTGTCGGCTACAAATTCACGCCGGATCGCGGCGAGCGTCGGAGCACCACTGACAGCACTGAACACCACTGTCACTGACCAGTATGGATAGTCTAGTACAAAAAGTATGAAACCATATCATTTTTCACTGACACTGATGGAAACTCACGGTACGGCACTGTGTCGTCACTGAGCTGTGCGGATAGGCCTTTAACATTCGATGACCGCGGGCGCGCGCTGCACCGCTGCGCTCCGACCGGTTTTCTTTAGTATTATAGTTACCAAGTTGCGTATGTCATCGAAGTTCACTAATTCAATCAAATTATAATTAGGTACTAAGGTATCCTAAATTGATAATTTTTTTAGCATCCCCTTTATTTTTTTAAATTTTCTTTAACTCGTCTTTAACCTCGGAGAAACCAGAAAGTGCTCAAAATCAAATCTACCTACGTCAAAATTCTGAAATTTAAAAGAGTGAAGTCGGGAGCTTCTCTCAACTGTCTAGCCAACAAAGACAACTGACGGATCTACCAACCAAAGGCACCTTGGCAGATCTGCAGTCTATCGCGTGTATCTATGTATATATACTTAGCGGGAATACCTGTTCTATTAATTACCCTGAAAACTGTAATAAAAAAACCGGAAAATGTGCGCCATGTTTTTCATGACATTTTGAAATGTTCTACTTCTAATTTCTTCATAATAAGTAACTGTAGTAAAAAAAGTTGTGGACAACAGCAATAGCTATTTTAAGCCCATTTCTCTATTACCGAAAACGAAAACCCATAAAAAAATACGATTCCCCCAAGTGGAATTAATTGAAAGCGATAACATTTAAAGATGGATATTGTTTTTCTTTTGAAAGTTTTTACGATTATGTTCGAAACACTCACGTAATATATTGTAGGTTGTATTCGATTAAGTTTGAATGGTAATAAAGTCGCGGTGCCTGGGCAAGGTCGGCGCGGCACGCAAGCTCAACCCACCATCATTGCCTTTATCTCTGGCTAATATCCTCAACACGCTGCTGTTCTATTAGTTCATACGTGGTAATATCGGAAGATATTCAATCGATCGAGGTTACTCGCAAAGAAAATACATACCATGAATTATCCTTAATAAGTACTAGCAACGGTTTCACCCGCGTAACTCCCGATCCTGTGGTAATATCGGGATAAAAAGTAGCCTATGTTACTTCCAATGAATGAATGTATCCTCATACCAAGTTTCATCAAAATCGGTGCAGTAGTTTCGGAGCCTATGCGTTTCAAAACAAAATTGTAGATTTCAAACTTAGAAGACGATGTACCGCGAAATCTTTAAAATTACAAGATCTAATAAACGTGAATGTGTTATTAGATTAATTTTCGAGTAGGTAATCTGCTAAAAAAATGCAGTTAATCCTTGGTCGTTCACAGATACCCTACCCTAACTGAGGTACCATTTTTTTGATACAGGTAGCAAATATGAACAAAGTAATCAATATTGGGTATACCTACCTAGTTTGGTGTAAATATATTCAATAGTCTGGCCATCCTGACCAACACCGATAAAACGATAGGCAAGGATAAATACAAGACAATCAACTTAAAAAACTCCAAAATGAATCATAAAAAACATTTCGCACTTTTTAAGTAAATCCTTTGATCTTGGCTAACCTCATGATAATTTCCCTTACTTGTAGAGGTAAGGTACCTATTTAATATTCGGATGAAATCTTATCTAAAATACTTGTTCTGCAAGACGTTATCGAGAAGTCATCAATCGTTGCAGTGCGATGCATTCTCAGTGGTTGAAATATCTAATCTACTAAAAATGTACCTTAGTTTGTATACACTATACAGTGTGGATCACAAAACCCTTTAATTCCTCTTAACCTTACCCCAGAACATTACAATTGAAAATTGAATTAAGTATGTGTAGGTACCTAATATATTAAAATAATTTAGTACCTACTGATTTTAATTTCAATTTCGGGAAAGCAATAATTATAATTTACTAAGAATTTAAGGAATCGCCAAATGTGGGAGCACTATTAATTATTGACAGCGAACCCTTCAGATAAATAATGGTGTTGTTCTTAGACCATTCATTTCGTTACATTTTGAAAATTCCCTAAACTCTGGCTAAGATAATTTTCCCAAATTGAACAGTTTTCCTGATTTTCATTTTTTTTTGGGTAAGGACTGTGTGGGTAAAGACAGGCAGGGTTTTTTATTACACATTGTATACATACACCTACCTATTTAATATTCACGTATTTTGTACTGGCTGCGTCGTAAATGCGTCTCTATGATAAACTACCTCGTATGCATACTGAGTAGGTACCTACGGCGATGTGTCTGTCGTTATAAGTAAGGCTTCACACGCCCGCGAAGCCTCGCGCTAGTCGCCCATGCGGTGAAAACCGCCCGCCCAACTTTAAACCCTTAATTCGATTAACTTAAAGTTTAAATTTTACCAAGCTGCTTACGGAAAAAAGAGGTGAGTTTGTGTTTGATAATCGTGTCACGTACTTTGATCGTAAATAACTGATGCCGGAACATAGTTCATGATTTCCTAAAACCTTTATGAATTTTTTATATATAAGAGAATTTACTATTGTTAGCTCATTTAGTAGAGTATTTTTAATATTTTTCTTAGCATTCGTACGAAGGTTTGTGTCACCATAATTGTTTTTTTTTTAGAATTGGTAATATTTTTTACATCGTATTTTTGTAACAAAGTTTTCATATATACTTAGTGTTGAATTTGACTGTATTTCGTTACTGCGACAGACTTCAAATATCGATGGTGCGACTGTTCTCAATCGCAAATTACCATGATTTCAAAATTATGTTACTGCAAATTAGATTTTTCTAATATAGTAAGTAAAAAATCATAATCAAGATAATAGGTAGGTTCCTAGATATAGATTGACAGTCTAATAAAATAAAGCAGCACCTAATTAGATACCTGTTATACTTGCTTTTTATCATTTTATGATAGTTAAGAATTTCAAGAATAATAAATGTGAAATGTTTCGAGGGTTGTTCGCGCTACGAAAGTGAATTGTTTTATTTTGGCGGGCGAAAAACTTTAGTATTCACGTGTCTACAGGGCGTTACACGACAATCACGTGATACATAAAATATTTTCTTCGGAAATAACACTCAATTTATTATAGCCAACTAAACAATAAGAGCTATATTCAAAGTGATCCCAAAATTTCTTATTGTTGATAAGATAAAGAAATTTATTTGCGTATGGTAAGTTAACAGTTCTTAAATATAAGTAGGTAAGGTTTGAAATAGGAATTCTTATAGAAATACGAATAAAGCACTATAATAGCGATCAGCAAAGGGAGAAAAAATAAAGTTCGTGCAAGCTTAAATATCTGGGAGAAAGCTTAGTAGACCGCATCAGAAACGCAGCCGCAAAGTTTTTTTTTTTGTTGCAATAAACTTGACAACCCAAAGAGGTTAAATTAGCAACGTCCGTTATACCTTTAATGCTCGTGGTCATACCATAAACTAGTAAGACCATGAGGTACTAGCGGTGAAGAAACAGCTAGTAATTATTTGATTTTCAATGGAAATAAAACCTATCTCTACCTATGTTTCACAATAGTAGGTACCTACTAGGTAGGCACGTATACCGAAGCTGATTATCTTCGAAATTAGAAACTTTTAGCGACATCATTAATGAAACGTTAACCAGGAAGTCAGCAGCTCCATACCTACTATCATTAAAACTAGATTAAAACTACCGCGACAAATGCTTGTTAATAAGCTTGTATCACGACATAAAAGTTGTTTCTTGTTTTCACGTAGGCAGAATTGTGAGCGCTGCGTAGCACAATTTGCAAACCACCGCAAAAAATTGCAATTTCTCCTATTTGGAGAAAAAACCTTATTTAGGTCCCATCGTGGTGCTGCAATTTGATTGAGTACATAATATTATTCTGCACCTGTCAGCCTTGATTGAAAAGATGATAAAACAATGCTTTTTATAGTATTCAAGAATATCTTGATGAAAGGTGTTTGCTACTGATTTTGTTTAAGTTTTTCGGAATTTCATTAAAATTTTAGTTTATTCGTTATCCTTTCTGCTCGCCTACGAAAAGGAGGAAGTTTCAGATTCGTAGCTCTTGTAGTTTCAGGTTTTTGATGTCTTTTTTTTTATTTCACACTAATATAATAAAGTTTTTTGTTTGTAACGAATAGACTCCGAAACTACTGGACCGATTTAGATGCTTTGTATGAGGATACATTGATTCATTGGGAATAACATAGGCTACTTTTTATCCTGACATTCCCACAGAATCGGGAGTTACGCGGGTGAAACCGCGGAACGCTGCTAGTAGTTTAAATAGATATAATTAAAACTAACATTCATTATCACTTTTATTATCAACAACGTAACAAACTTCAGTTATATCAGTATCTTCAGTTAACTTATCCTTTAAACCAGGGATGCACAGACCGCGGCCCGCCGATCGGATACTGGTGGCCCGCCGGCCGACAGCAAAAATAATACTCTCGTACATTCGAAAAATATTGAATTCTATTCCAGAATAAAAACAAAACAATTTTTTTTTTCAAAAAGTAATTTGAATCTCGCGCGCGCGCGCTATTAAGTGCGCTTATCAGTGCGCCGCCGTGCGTGCGTCGCACACTGTTGCCGCGGTCGGACAAAAACGGAATTTTGAATCTTGAAGGTACATGAAAAAAAAAGGTTTGACAGGCAAATAGGATAAGTATGTCACTTAATTTAATAAACAAATGAGAAGTTTTCTATAGGATACTATAAAATATCATTTGTCATAGTTAGACCATTGAAAATAATGATTACTTGGAGCGAAAACTTAACGTTGTTCATTTATTCACAGTTTCAATATGTATCGTCCTGTATCACGGGGCTATGGAGCCCCGGACCTTTGGAAGGCGTGCGTGGAGCCGAAGCCAACACGTAGAGGCCCTTTACAATAACAAGTATAATAGCAAACAATGGGGTGGATTCTAAACCGGCGATTATCCCTGTCTACACTATAAAGTGCAACCAAGGACAACCTCCGGTTTGGATGAAACTATTGATAATCTACAGGACAAAACTACTTGAGCTATTGTGATGGGATGGTAGTGGACTAGATACTGGGGAACTATGGATACTATGGCACCTGCCGTAACAATGTTCAATAAACACGTAAAAATGGCAGGCGGAGACTCGCCAACTCTCAGACTGGGCCACCCTAATTAGCCGAGTAAATTACAGCAAGGGGGCAACAGGAACGTGAGTGGCTTGAAGGATGGAGAGGCCTTACTGGATTTTAAGTCATCGCTGGTAGTCCGAGCGAGCGGGCCAACTCATCACTGACGTTCGGCATCCATCCTTCGAGTATTTCTACTCATGCGACTCCACTCTGGACGGCCGGTGAAGGCAAGCCAGAGGCGGGGGACCGCTTCCTCGTCAGTGTTCACTCCGACCAGCCAACCAAGGCAAGCCGGAGTTGAGGAACGGTGACTTCCCCCTGGAGAACTCGGGACCGCGGGGTCGTTACTCCCCTTCACCTCGCCTCAAGGTGCCCTGCGGGCCAATATGTATTATTATTACTCCAATTAATAACATGACTTCTGGATTTCAAGGTATTGTCTTTAAGAAATTATATTAGTGTTTTTGAAAAGTACATCTATTTACATAATATAGACAGTTACTTAAAACGACCCAAAAATGACTAAAATAAATCTTTACGAGACTAAAAGTATAACTTACGTTAAATAAAACTTTAGACTTTATATTATTATGTTATTGAAATAAATGTTGCTACCGATTGCTACCCAAGATGTTAATTTTAATTGTTTTTCGTAGGATGCGTGGTTAGTTTACTCGTCGCGAACTTGTTGATTTCCTATTTCAGGATCCTGTTATTCAACAAACTGCTAGTCGGTCGAAGGTATCAATAGTTTTCGATAAAATTAAAACTCTATATTTTGATACCAGGCGCAGAAAGGATATATTTCTCACAAGGCACTCGGCTTGGCTAGATGAAAAGAAGACGGATTTCTTCCAAGATGTTTGTCCTTCAGCAATCCTTTCACGATTTCAGTTGAAAATGCGCCAGAGTCAATGCAATTAGAAATTATCGTTATTCAAAACGACCACGATTTATTCAACACTTTCAACGAAGGAGACTTGCTGAACTTTTACCGGTGCGTTGATAAAAATATGTACAAAGAGTTGCGCATAAACGCTCTGAAATGTGCCAGCTTATTTGGTTCTACCTATATATGTGAACAAACTTTTTCAATACTAAATAATAATAAAACAAAAAATCGAAACCACCTTGCAAATGAAAGTTTGGAAGCTTTTACGTGTTTTAGTTTTACGTGTTGCTACAAGTAAATTTGAGCCAAATATAAAAAAGATTGTAAGCACTATGCAGTGCCACGCTTTAAATCAATAAATGATTTTTCAATTTTAATACATTATTATCAATTCTTTATTGTCTTTAATTACCTATACTTCTGGCGGCCCGCCATCAGTTAATGATTTGCCCGAGTGGCCCCTAGTCTTAATAAGTCTGTGCATCCCTGCTTTAAACCCTTAAGTAAAACAGATGAAAATACTCATAAGCTTTCCGTGCTTTTTAGAGGCGTCTGTCTGGTTTATAATCCAAACCTTTTCATCCTTGCCAGTTTCCTAGAAATCTACAACGAGCGGGTACACGATCTGCTGGCTGAGGCCACTCCACCTTGCCATTCGTTACCGAGACGCAGAGGTAACGCGCGCAAAGACCTGCGAGTCAGGGAACATCCGCTTCGAGGACCTTATGTTCAGAGTAAGATTAATTCTTTACTATCGTTAATTTTGAGTTTAAAATAATAAGGATCGAGCAGTTTCCAAATATCAATTCCTTCGTACTTAGATCTTCGGCGAGTAGCAGTAGATGACATCGAAGCGTTACTGCTGTTAGTGAGTGAGGGTACGAGACGTCGTCGTACCGCGGCCACGAGGCGGAACTCAACCTCTTCACGATCTCACGCGTTACTCGATATCAACACTACACAGGGGACATTGCATCTTGCAGACCTTGCAGGAAGGTCAGTCATATAAATTGAACTATAGTGTGGTACAAATACACGTCATCAACTCTTGCCAAACTCCACCTTTTCACGATGGCACGCGTCACTAGATTTAGGTCAGTCATATAAATTAGATCAGTGTGTGGTATAAATGCATATCATCAACATGAAAGTGTATCTATGAGGAATAATTCGTTGAGATAGTTTTGAGCTGTTCCAAGAGCATAGTAGCGTAATAAAGCTGAAGTCAAGCTGATTTGAAGACTCAGTCTCAGTCAGACTTGTCAGTCTTCGATTATGAAGACTGACAATTTAATTCTGTGTTTTAAACGAAAACAAAAAACATGTTCGTAACTGGTATAAACCGGGAATAAATCCATTTCGTAGCTAGTAATGAAAGTTCAGAAACGAAGGTGAACAAAACCAAAACAAATTGTTACAAAGGTTTGACTACAAATAGTATTTTACCTTCTGTCCAGTGAAAAAGCAAGTTGGGAAGGGTGCGGAGGCGGCAGACAAAAAGAAGGGGCTAACATCAACAAATCTCTGGTCGCACTCAGCAATGTCATATCTGCATTAGGTACGTTATGATCAACGTATTTCTGTAAAACAATAACTAAGTAGGTAGAGAACTGAGAAATTAATGAAATTGATTTTGCAGTTAGCGGTGGAGTTGGTCGTAGTAAATTTGTACCTTATCGGGATTCAGCACTCACTTGGCTATTGAAAGACTGTTTCACGGGTGGTGCCAGTACCTATATTATTGCAAGTAAGTCGTTTATACTATCTATGTTATGCAATCAATTAAGGTTGGAATGTAGATTCCTCTATAATGATTAAAATAATATTTTCAGCGGTATCACCAAGTCTAGGTTGTTACGGTGAATCAGCATCGACTCTTCGTTGGGCAGAACGTGCTCGATTATTGCCTCCAGTCAAAACTGGGCCCAGCGGAGTCAACGCTGTTCCTAAAGGAATCTTACTTGACCAGTATAACCGTCTTCTGGCAGAACTCGCTAAAAACTTCATTCGATACGTAAGTCTAAACTTGCCTTACTTTTCTTCTTATGTAGGCACTTATTTATGCTATTTTACTTACAAATTCACAGATTCCCGAGACTGGACTAATATATTATGATGACAATCACTGGCTATTGAATAGAAATAAGAATATTTCACAAGATGATTTAAAATCAGATACAAAAATAGGTTCCATCATGGATCGACTCTATCCCAAACCAGAACCAAATTCCGAAACAGTTAAATCGTCAATTTCTACTGACAGTTCTGAACTAATAAACTCTCTGGATAAAAATATTCAAATTGTAGACGAAATAAATAAAGAAGTAGATAAGTTGTTTGCTCCAGCCCTAGAAAGAACATGTAGCGGTAGTGACTTAAAAGTTGTAGCACCTCTTAGACATAAGAAACGACAATACAGATCGCAAGAAGTCTTACCACTTGATGAGGTCATAACAAACCAAAATCGGAGTCCCGTCAGTCCTCCAAGTCCAAACCAAGGCACAACACAAGGAAACGAAAATGATAAAGCGAAGATAACTATTTTACACGATAGTCAAAGAGCAGAGATCGTAGCTTCAGTCACTGAAAGACTGTACACAAAACTTAAAAAGAAAGAGGAAGCGGCAGTCAACAAAATGGAATCAGTAGTAGATAAGAAAATTGTGGAACCTCTTAGTGAATTACGAATATGTACAAATGCTCGTCAAAGATTAATGGAATTAAGTCAAAAAGCATTGCGGAATAAAAGAAGAATCGGCATCCCTGCTCATACGCAAACGAGAGTATCAGTGATTAGAGTCAAAGATCAAGAAATAGACGTGCAAAGTGATTTGGAGGCCTATATTTTGAAAAACGAGGGTAAAAAACTGTACACCATTTACCGTGATGTTGGTACAGAAACGATGCCAATGACGCCTCGATATAAAGAAATAGCAGTAGGTTCAAAATACGGAACCCTTGATTTTAGTGACCAAGCAACTATTACTGAAAAAAAGAAGATAAAAAACGCATTTACAAATACAGATAAATTGATTAAATGTTCACAACTCACGCAAACTCCTATAGCACCCCCACCTAGGCGGAAAAAAAAGAAGCCAAGTGCAAAGAAATGTGTTAGAGATAACGATAATTTAGACGATAGTATGACTTCAGTAATTAGTATTAATATATCTCAAACATATCCGCTAGATTCGGAAACTCAAAGTTCTGACGATAACATTGAAAAAGAAACAAGTAATAAAACGAGCACACCTCCCGATTTGCTGAAGAATCATTGTGATACCAACCAAAATGCTTCTAATAAGCTTAGTGTTAGAACTGTATCAAACGCTTTTGATCCAAAAACTAATCATACGCCACATAAAAGTGTCTCAGAGTCCGAAAGACAGAATTATGAATTTCCAGATTCCGAAGATTGTTGTTTACCAAGAGTGTCAGTTGATCCTTCGCATCACAAAAGCGTAGGTGAAATGAGGAACATGATACTAGGCCGCAATAAAAATGTATATCCCTACAACATAATACTATCTCCACCGAAAGAAAAAACATCGAAAAACGTAGTTACTTTTGAGGGTGACGAAGATCTAAACGCTACGAATTTAGGAGCAAATTTGCAAGGAGAATTTGATTCTGATATGAGTAGAAACGATGATAAATTGTCTGATAATAACATACCTGTACGAAATCGTAATGATATTTCAAGTGATAGTAGGCAATCCGATTCAAATTCAAGTGATTCTAGTAAGATAGGGAGCAATTCCTTTATATGGAAGCAAGGGAACAACAGTTCACTCAGTTACATAAGGAGAAAATATGTCCCCGTTTACAGAAGCAATCCTAAATTTAAGACAGCCCAAGCTAAATTTTATGAAGACTTCTTAAACGGAAAATGTGACCACTATTGTAGTTCCACTGAGAGTTTTGGAGCTAGCAGTGATCGAAGCAGTAACAACAATACAAGACACTCCGGATCAAATACTTTGAATGCTCAATATTCAGATATTGAAAAGAAAATAATGAGCTCTTGTAATGATTTAGACATGTCTGCGACAAATTATGAGAATTACTTGAAAAAATATAGAAGAAATAGTATAAATACACGTGCTAGGACTCCAACGGAGTATTTACACCATTTAGTGAAATTAAGGAAAGAGGTCGTTCAAGCGGGAAGTGATACAACTAATTGATTAAATTATTTTCTAAGATAAAATGAAAAAATAATAAGCATTTTATGAACAGCGTGTTAAGAAAGCCCTGTAATCTCTCACTAAGCCAAGTAGAATATTTTATTTGTAGAAAGAGACATGCTAAGTGCCCGCTGTCCAAAAATAGTGTAGCTACATCTTGAAAATTCTTTAGAAGTAAGTACATTCTAATAAGTTTTTATTATGTAGTATAGGAAAAACTTTGTGGTGTCAATATCATTCATGGATATATATTATTTTTAGTAGAGTTATGTCACTGTAATGTCGTATTGGTCGAAATGAAAAAGTAAAAGTGTTAAATTGTAAAATATCTTTATTTTACCCTCAATCTCTGCTACTTAAAACTAGGTTCCTCAGCAAAGTGCTGAAAGTGTTTCCCCAGTTATAACAATTTCAAGATGTGGCAACATTATAAGGATAATGTCAGTAAATTGAGGAACATTATTTTAAAACTATAATTTTTTGAAAATTAAATCGTTAATTTAAATGTGTTATCAATTACATTTTTCAACATGATGCCCTAGCTCTAGCCGAATGAAACTTTGAGGGTTTATTCTTTATGAAAGCCAGTAGTTTTTAAGATAGGTTGCAGAAAAAAAAATTCTGTGAAATATTTTTTTTCTAAACATTAGATTTTGAAAAAAATGTTACTTTAATGGTTTTATTTTGAGTTTTATAAAATCTAAGACTCTGATTGGTGTAGGGGTACAAAAGGTCGACTATTGATCTTGTTTCACGAAAAAAGGCAGAATCGCAGACCTGATAGTTTGGCCGTAATTGCGAAGTTTAGGGTGAAATCTGATTTTGACTAAAATATCACTAAAACCCAAATAACTTTTGAACCAGTGAATATTGCAGAACATACATGGGGGTTAAATCGATAGGTACTGAGGTCCCCTACCTCCCAACAACCGATGATCCACCCCCCTTGTTACGCCGTGTATATATATTATACGCAAAACCTAGACCTAACAATCAGTTCAGTTCAAAATATTCTTTATTTATCATATAAAAACCTAATCCTATACAATTCAGACACAGTCTAATTGTAGGTATCCTAATTAAGTAATGACTAATCAGGCTAAAGCACCTCCATAAGTCTCAGTTAAATAATGTTTACTTACATTTTAAAACATGAAGTTATTTACTCACAAACGAGATAACAAGTAAATAGTTATAAATAACGTCATGATATAAGCCTTTTGTGCCAGACTTATTTTTGAACAGTAATGTTTTTGACCACTTAACACATTTTTGAATTTTTCTTTACCTAAAGTTCACAAAAACAGCAACTTTAAATAAAGTTGAATATGTGAATCTAAGATTATAATAATATAATATGTTTTGCTAACAGAAAACAATAATTATTGTGAACGGCATTCATGAGAAATCAAAATTTTAAGATAAGGTACCCTCAATTATAGGAAAAAGCTCGAACGTTGTTCACTTGATCGGCGCGAGCGCGTCATCGCTTCGAGTCGACGTCACGATCGTCGAGTACGTAGTGATGTGGTAGCCGGTATCTTTTGTATGTATCGACATACGGAAGATTTGATAACCGTGATTTGCCGATTTTAGAAATTAAATTATTTTTATGTTTGTTATTAGTGTGATTATAGAATTTAATAGTTTGTTTTATTATAAAATTATTTATTGGGGGAAAATTAATTTGAATATGTAATTTTTTAAGGTTAGTATAAAATGGGGTATTATATGCAATTTTTAAGGCTTTATTTTGCAATACTTGTAATTTACTATAATTGGATTGACAGGTGCTACTCCATACAGGTGCAGCGTAGGTAAAACTGGGCCTTATTAACGCAGTATATATCTTTAGTTTGGTTTCCGAACTTAGGTTGCACTTTCTGTTCATGATAGGGCTGAGCGCACCAAATGCTTTAAGACCTTTTAATTTTGCTTGTTCGATATGTGTAGTCCAATTCAATTTAGTGTCGAGATGAACTCCAAGATATTTGACGGATTTGGACCACGGGATGTGGTGTCCGTTAATAGTTAGTGTGCGGACAGGAGGTTTACGTTTTCTCGAGAACATTATTGCCTCAGTCTTAGAGTCATTCAATTTTAACTTCCATTGTTTAAAATAGCTCGCAAGCAACTCTATTGACAACTGTAGTCTGCCGACAATTAAAACTTCATCATTAGACGATGTAAACGAGGCAGTATCATCTGCAAAGCAGGCAAGACTAGTTCGAGGCTGTTTAGGTATATCATATAAAAAACTTAGAAATAGAAGTGGCCCTAAAACTGAGCCCTGTGGTACACCAGCAGGGACATGCAGAGCATTGGAGTGAGTTTGACCAATGTATACAGAAATATTTCTATCTAAAAGATAAGATTGTATGAGTTTTATTAAACTAGCAGGTACCTTACATAATAAAAGCTTATGGAACAAACCATCATGCCAGACAGTGTCAAAAGCCTTTTCAATGTCTAGTAAAAACATACCCGTGGATTGTTTCAGGTTTAAATTATGGGAAATATGTTCACTAACACGTGCCAACTGCTGAATGGTCGAATGTGATTGTCGAAAACCAAACTGCTCGTGGATGATCCGATCATCGATAAATTTCAGTAAACGTTTGTAAATAATACGTTCCAATAACTTAGCAAGTGATGGCAATAAGCTTATTGGACGATAGTTCACAGCCAAAGTGTGATCTTTACCAGGTTTAGGCAGAGCAATTACTTTGGCTGACTTCCAGCTTTTGGGAAAGTAATGAAGCTTTAGACACGCGTTGAAGATTTTAGTAAGGAGTACTATGCATTTTTTAGAAAGATTTTTTAAAAGTATATTATGTATATTGTCGCAGCCGGGTGCCTTTCGATTTTTAAGGCGACGAATGTGCTCAGCTATCTCCCTCGGGCGGACCAGCTGTGTTTGACAAGTTAAATCAGAAGTCGTGTGTATAGTTTCTAATGAGGACTCAACTTTAGAAGACACTTCATCATCAGACCAATCAGCAGTTAGGCTCATATTATTAACAAATGTAGCGGCTAGTTCATTGCACTGTTCAGTTACAGAATCAGTGAGTTCATTATTAGCTTTTCTAAGAGGCGGTATGTTTGATGCTTGATTTTTGAGAGACTTCGCAACTCGCCATAGATCAGTATGAGCGTTGTCCATTTTAGACAATTTATTAGCCCAAATCTTATCGTTATGAACTCTTACTAGTAATTTAATTTTTAACTGTAAGGCATTTATTTCATATTTGAGAACTTTACTCTCATTTAGGTTACTGGTACGATTATCACGAGATCTTAAGTGATTTTTTGTTTTAATTAGTTTTTTAATGAATTTAGGAAGTGGTTTTGGTTTATATTCAATTTTTGTTTTAGGAACAGAATAATCTCTAGCTGTAGTAATTGCACTTGTTAAGTTGTCTACCTCAGCATCTACTAAATCCGTCGAGCTGATGAGTTCACTGGTTAAAAATGTATGTTCGTTAAGGTGTGATCGAAACTTATGCCAGTCAGCAGACTTGTAATTGTATTGTTCATAAGTCTGGCGTTCAATGCGAGCGCATATCAAGAATAGTACTGGCAAGTGGTTGGATGAGAGAGCGGTGATTGCTTTAACATTTTTTATATTCGGCACATTTGAAGAAATAATGAGGTCTGGTGTTGATTTTTTATGACCAATACGATAATGTACAAGGGTCGACTCAGAGGGGGCGTATATATTGAAACCTTTGTCAAGCATATGCTGAAAGAGTACTTCACCACGAGCATTCGTGCTGTTACTATTGCACCAGTGAGGGTGACGAGCATTAAAATCGCCTAAAAGTAAAACCCGCTCACCAGTATTTAACAAGGAGTCAAGATCACATTTAGTAAGATCTAAATTTGGAGATTGATATATAGAAAATAGACGAACTTTTTGAGAAGACATCATAATCTCTACACCTATTGCCTCGATATGCTTCAGGGTAGGTGTAGTCACTTGTGAGTGGGGTATGTTAGCTCTAATTAAAATCGCTACCCCCTGTCCACGGCCATCACGTCGTTTATCCTGGCGATAACATTTGTAGCCGGGTATATCAAGAGGCACCTGTCTGCTAATCTTTGTTTCACAGATAGCGATTATATCCAAAGATAACTCATAGACGGCGAGATCTACGAGTTTGGATAATTTCTCACGAATGCCGTCCGCATTCCAATATAGAATTCGTAACTCATTGGCGTTATTAAACATAATGACCTAAATGAGTAAGTACTAGAATTACTTTGTCCATCATGGACGAACATGTTGTAAACTTATTTTTAATTGTTTTTATGATGTTTAATATCTGTAGCATTTCAGCAGTTTCAGCATCAGTACCTGGAGCAGCATGCATCTGAGAAGGAGCTGTTGTAGGCTTCATTGAAGTTGATACCACTTTAGCCCAAGAGCGCTGATTTAGTTGAGGTCGTGTAGCAAATTTAGCTGCAACGGGTTCAGTATGTACCTTGATCGCTTGCGATTTCAGAGATTTCTGATCCAAGCGTTGCAGATACTCGATTCTTGCTGGACACTGACGATAGTTAGCAGGGTGATCATTCTTGCAGTTACAGCACTGGGCCGGGGCTGTTCTGTCTTTCTTCGGGCATTCCTTAGTAGCATGATTCCCAATGCACTTTACGCAACGCTGAGGGAGGTTGCAGTTATTTGACGCATGACCGAAACGTTGACACCGATAACATTGGGTGCCAAAGCTGTTGTTAGGCTTAAATCGCTCAATCTGTATAGCGCAGTTGCAAAGGTATTTGATTTGTTTAAATCTTGTGATATCTGTTCCTGTAGGCAGCTGCACTAAAACAGGCGAGAACGTTGATTTATTAGACGACGACGCGCTTTTCAGTGTCGTGACTATTACATCTTTAAACCCAACAGATGCTAGTTCTTCAGCAACAGATACGACTGCTTCAGCGGGTACACCTCGGATGACTACCTTGTATTTCCTGTCTTCTTTTCGGGAATGGGTATGGAAAAGCAGTTTTTCAGTACGAAGACCATCAACAAGCACCTTGTGAGCCTCGTTTGAGTAGCAACGTATTGCTACTTTGCCTGCTCCCCTGTATTGCAGGTAGAACTCTTTTGTGTAGCGACTCACGAAGTCGGTGATAGTTTTGTGAGTCCATCCTTCTCCTATTTCTAATACGATTGGAGGGATCCGGCTTGGTTTGTTGCGCTTAGATGTTGGGACGCTTTTTATAGTCTCATCTTCGTTGCTGTCGGAGTCGTCGGGCAGATCTCCAAAGCGGTTTGATGTCTTCACTGGTGTTTGGACAGGTTTTCGTGGTTGAGTGATGACCCTTTTGGGCTGGCTCCAGATTAAGTCATCTGCTGGTCTCTTGTTGGACAGGCTTTCCGTCGATGACGATTTATGTAGGAATTTGTCCATCCAGAAGTCCAGTGGCGATTATCGATAAGTGATTTTATCGACTAGTGGACACCACTAGACATGCATTTGCAGTGAACAGTGAACACGGACAAATAAAGTAGGCGCGTGCCCTCCCCGCGCGAGCCGACGGCAAACCGGCTAACAATCAAAATGGAAAAGATAAATCGTAGCCTGCCTGCTAGATTTTTGTAGACCAATCAATCGAATGACTTATTCTAAATAAACCTATTTGCTGAGATCTTCAAAATAAAAACCAAGAGTTACGTATTTGTACGTTCAAAATTAAGATCTCTTTATTTCCGTGAGAGTTTCATACAACATTATTTCCCTTGGGAATAACGTTTTGCTTTGAGTTTAATAAAATACGATCAGAAAAAATACACTCAAATTGTTCTCAATTTTTATCCTCCTATTTTTTAAAGTCTGGTTTTTGACGTGACAACGTCTTATAAATTGGTTTGCCGGGTGACACTTCAAGAAACTGCGTTACGCTCCGCTCACGTTATGCGCTCACAATGAGAGCGAGTGAGAGGCACGCGGGCATGGTTAGCCCGCCTAAGAGCGAGAGAGACAGACATAAAAAGTGAAAGGCACGCGTCCCTTCCACTCGAGCACAGTTGTTGTCACGTAAAACTTTCGCCCGTATACCGACTTTACAGGCAACCAGTTTTTTTTGGATAGGTAATCCTCAAATATTATATACTAGCGCCCAGGCTTCGCACGGCTATATTGTGCATGTATTATACATATAAACCTTCCTCTTAAATCAGTCTATCTATTACAAACCGTATCAAAATCCGTTGCGTAGTTTTAAAGATTTAAGCATACCTACATAGGGATATAGGGACAGAGAAAGCGACTTTGTTTTATACTATGTAGTGATATCACAACTTCCTTCTTTTTTTGAAGTCGGTAAAAATTGTGCGTGTCAGCTCCGACATGCGATTGGAGTTCACTCTTTACGGAATAATACCATTTAACAACCCAGGTACGTACGTATTGTCAGCTTAAATTTCGATTTTAATGAAATCGTTTCTTACGAGTACGTACCAACGATAAACAAGTATAATTTGCTTTAAATTAATCCTGTTTCTCCTTAGGTTTCGTTTGAGTTTCTTTGTCTTTTGCAGAATCAGAGCTAGATTCATCGCTATCGTCGGGTTTACCGGTCGACTTGCTATAACCAGATTCGGCCGAATCCGATATTTTAACTTTTCTAGACTTAGATATCCGTTTCTTCTTATCATCTGTTTGGCTAGACATATTTTTTAAATTAGATTTTCTGTTTCGTTTCTCCGCTTCGCTCAAGTCTTTATTCAATTTATCCTGTAATGCACGACTCATTTCTTCTGTTAAATTTAATTTTGATTCTTCGAAACTTATGTCTGCCGCTTTTTTTGAAGTGGTTGGAGTAGAACTATTATTAGATGTATCGATTTCCTGTAAACGCCGTTCAACCAACCCTTGATTCAGCCTCTCATGCAGCATACTTTTGATGTATTTGACTGCACCTTTAGCTTCTGCAACATTGATATTGTCACGAGCTGCCTTTTCCTTTGCTATATTTTCTCGACCGAATTGCCTAGGTACAACTGTGGTATCAGATAGGTCCAAGTAACTCAATGAGTCAGTCCCTTGTCTAGATACTGAAGAAGGAAGATCCAAATTATCCACTAAATCATAAACCATTCTTAAGATGAATTGCAGTTTTTTCGGGATTGATTGATAGGCCTTGATTCTTGAAAGTTTCAAATGTTCTTCGGGAACCAAAGATAGTTCAGAGATTTCCATAGGTGGTTCTGCGAAGAATAGCAGATCACTTTCGTTTACGTGTAAGCTTGCAATATCTTCAGCAAATTCAACGTCTTCATCGTGTAATTTAGAAGGACTCTGAGTCGGCGAGTCATTTAAGTTCGTCCCTTCGCTATTTGTCCACGCATTTGGAGATACCGTTCGAATGTGCCTTTCATGTCGTTCCTTAAAAACAAATAACAATGCTGCGTTTCTTTGATTGTAACTTACTAAACTACAATTTTAAAATATAAAGTAGGTACTTACTAGCATTGTGTCAATATTACCAACAAGATCGACGCTAACGCGGACAAGTTGGAAGTCGACAGCGAGTAAGACACGAAGCAAGACAAGAAGGGCTGAGAAAATCCAGCACGAAGTGTGCAGCCAGGCGGAGAAGACGGTAAGCCGAGTAGCTTGGTATACCCCACGTATCTGACGCTCATACGCCAACGTAGCCACGTTCACAGTGTAAGAACAACTAATTAAGAAGGAAAAATCCAATAAATCACATTTAAAAACGAAGTGAAAAACTTACACTACACGTTAGAATTGAAGTAACTAAGTAAATTAAAGCACTATAAATGATTAAGAACTAACGTTGAACTGCCAGTTATCTCGCCAAGTTTAACGCATAGCTCTTGGAGACCATAATGAGTCATTACAGAAGAGTAAATACAAAGTCCTGCCATGGATAGGGAAAACACAAACACTGGTGGTAATACTCGCCAGGAACGTTGTAATCTGTACAAACGATGACAAGTAAAAAACCATCAAGTTTAAGATAAAGTTTTGATTGAGAAAGTTTGTTTAGCTCACCCTGTAAGACCACCACTTCCAGTAGAGCACATGAGAAACATCGTGGTCCAAATTAATCCACATATTCCAGATACCAGAGGGACATAAGTTGGAAGGTAGCATGCGCTTTTTTCCATCCATTTTGTGCTCAAAAAGTCCACAGGAAGCACTACAAAGCATAAAAAGGGCTTAAAACCTAAAATAACGTTGCGAAAATGATTCTTCAAAAGTTTGAGAAGATAAGTTTATGAAGATTTTATACCAATGATATTTAGATGTCAAACACTTAAATTGTTTAGATATACCTAGTCCACATTCACATGTTTTATTAGTTAAAAAAAGTATAACTTAACATAGAACGTCTAGAAGTGATTAAAATGATTAAAAATGAAGTTATATAATGCGTACAGACAAGTTTATAACGAATTAATTACGCAAATAAAAGAAAAACCGAAATCGGACAATACAACGGAAAGAAAAGAGCCAAGTACCTTTCTTTTTGTATGGAAAAGTATGCGGTATGTAATGCTTCTAAGAGAAAATATCACTTACTATCAAACTTGGCTTTATCTTCCGGTATGAACTCGTAAATAACATTGTGACGTAGCGAAGTAAGCGATAACAGTTTTGGGAACAAAACACACTTCTCGTCAAACAAATACATCAACATGTGAAAGCAGAAAGTGCAAAATGATCCAAACACGAATGCTAAGAAAAAAAGCAATAAGTGCATTCCTGAAAGAATAATGATCAATTTAGTATCAAAATTAATAAATATTCGGTATTTCAGTAGCTGTTACTATAGGTAGATATTGTCGCAGTATACTGAAACCTTTTGACTGAAACTTACCTTTATACATCTACTGCTTTCTATACATACTTACCTACTGAATTTGATGGTCAATAACTTCGTAATAAAATACAGGAAGGCAGGTAGGTAAGTTACCTGTATTTTACTTTTCAAGAAAGGATAAATAATGATTAGTTTATAATTAGTTAGGTATTACCTTTCCAAGCTCCATTGATATCACAGTCAAGTCTCTCAATTAGTCTGTATTCTTGATATAAAGTTAGTCTTTCCATTTTGTTGGAATTTTTGCTTTCTCAAGTGTCATTGTCCAATGTCGGTTATCGAGTGTCAGTAGTCAAAAGAGCAAAGCAGGTAGGTACAGAAGTGGAAAAGTTCACTTATCAAGATGTTAAGGTACATATTATATTTAGTACTTGTAAGTATATTTCGTTTATTATGTAAAATACGTTTAAGTATTTCTTAATAAATTTATTTATTTATTTATAAGATGAATCATTTCTACTGAAACTAGTGCTAACGAAAACAATTATTTAGTAGAATGTTAGAGACTAGTAGATACATAATACATGCTTAATACATTAGTACATAGTAACTCAATGAGATAAACATGTCAAAAAAGATAATCACTACTTGAGATAAACACATCAACATCTTAAGCAATTTTGTTTTGTTGTCGTAACTTGAAATAATTGTCTGCACTTGAAGTTTGTTTCCAATCATTGACTTTGTACTAGATATATATCTTTATATTTGCATATCCATTTGACTTAGTAGAGACTAGCGACCCGTCCCGGCTTCGCACGGCTATATTATGCATGTACTATACATATAAACCTTCCTCTTGAAACACTCTATCTATGAAAAAAACCGCATCAAAATCCGTTGCGTAGTTTTAAAGATTTAAGTAGGTATACATAGGGATATAGGGACAGAGAAAGCGACTTTGTTTTATACTATGTAGTGATAGTGAAGTGATAGTGATACCTACTTACACCTACCTTCAACTAAAAGCAAATAAATAGGTAGGTACTTACATTGAATTATTTTTATATTGAATACATAGTTATATAAATTTATTGTTGTTTATCTCGATGCGGTACGTATGTGCTATATGCTATATGTACCTACCTACCTACTTATACTTAACAGTCATCAATGTAGGTATAACCACTTGAATACGAGATGTATCTAACGACCAACGAACGAATTCGATATCAAAACAGGATAATTTCGCATATTGTGCCCGGTCTCGGAACGATGTACACGTTTCTAGTTGTATTTGCTATATTATTTAGTGTAAAAGTGAACGGAATGATCAATTTGAAATCCGCAAACGCCAAAGTTATATGGACTTTAGAAAATAAGAATGGATGTGAGTATTTTTAACCGACTTCAAAAAAGGAGGAGGTTCTCAATTCGTCTGTATGTTGTTGTTTTTTTTTTTTTTTTTGTGTGTATGTTACGCGATCATTCGAAGACGGCTCAACCGATTGAGATGATTCTTTTTGTGTTCGAAAGGTGATACCTCAGGGGTGGTCCCATAAAAATTTGGTGAGGATCTGATGAGAATCTTCGGAGTGATGAACAGAATTGCACCTCGAGAGTGCAGCAAATTGCTCAGTTTTCGATTTCCACCAATACAATTGGCCCATAAACGAATAGTTACCGATAAATGGAATATCTGAAACCACCTTCTCATCAGAAAACTCTTCAATCAGTTACGATTACAGGTTACAATTTGAAGAATTTAGTCGAATTTAGTCGCCGGACTGGGTTTGAATGAATGTTGATAGAGAACCATATCTTAAATGAAGTTCTGATGAGGATCTTCGAAGTGATGAACAGAATTGCACCTCGAAAGTGCAGCAAATTGCTTAGTTTTCGATTTTCACCAGTAGAATTGGCCCATAAACGAATAGTTACCGATAAATGGAATATCAGAAACCACCTTCTCATCAGAAAACTCTTCAATCGGTTACGATTACAGGTTACAATTTGAATTAAATATTCGTTTTTGCCTCGCCGGACTGGGTTTGAATGAATTTTGATAGAGAACCCTATCCTAAATGAAGATCTGATGAGGATCTTAGGAGTGATGAACAGATCTGCACAGCGAGATTCAACAAATTGCTCAGTTTCCCATTTCCACTAATAGAAGTGGCCCATATACAAATAGGTACCGATGAATGGGGCATCTGAAAACACCTTCTTATCACCAAACTCTTCAATGGGCTACAATTAGGTACAGGTTGCAATTTGAAGAAACAGTCGCTTTCGCCTCATCGAGTAGAATTTTCAGTGACAGTGGCACTAAAAATGGTTAAATAAATTAAAATTTAAAAAACCGACTTCAAAAAATCATGAACACAAAAATTTAAAAAACCTGAGAAAGAACCAAAAAGTGAAAAATAATCCATTTCGGGGCACTAAGACAGCAGATAACTTAAACATAAGTACTTACTTGGTAGTCGGACTGGGGGTGACACCATGTTTTCTTTATACCTCTCAACATTCAATCTAACCTAGTCCGAATTCCAAGTAAGTACTTATGTTTCAGTTATCTGCTGTCTTAGTGCCCCGAAATGGATTATTTTTCACTTTTTGGTTCTTTCTCAGGTTTTTTAAATTTTTGTGTTCATGATTTTTTGAAGTCGGTTTTTAGAATCGAATTCTTGTCAATAAATGTTAACTACTATGCGTACCTAATGAGATACATACGCTAATGAATGAAACAAAGTGTTATTGATAATTTGGACTCATTAGTTTAATCATCCTACAAGTAGGTACTTATCCTACGGGATCAGTTTACATAAGTAAGTACCTAGTAAAACACACACTAATGAATGAAACAAAGTATTATTGACAATTTGAGCTCTATAATCGACTCATATTACAAGTAAGTAAGTACTTATCCTACGGGATCAGATTACGTAAGTATACATAATATTTGGAATAGGACAAGTCATCGACAGACAAATAATATTTATAAAAGTGTCATAGAGTTATGAATATTTACAGAAGTTAGTTATTATTATCGCCGCACGCGCTGGAGCGCGTACGCTGTTCTTTTTATTTTACCTACCTAACTATATGTACTTGGGTTGTCAAACCCAAGTAAGTATATTGAGAAAACAGTGTCGAAACCCGCAGGTTAGTTGGTACCATAAATGAGGTATCGTTAGAAGCGTCTCAATGGTCCGCTGGTTATAGGCTATGTGACGTCACAATAAATTAAATGTGGCGCCCTCTAGATGACATAAAGTCACTAAGGGCACGCCAATTAATTCTGTCAAATAAGTTGAGAGGGTAGATGTATTAGCTTACTCCATCCTCACGCAAAAAGGAGCCCATTAATGAGGTATTTTTGTTATAAAACAGCCTGTATACAAGTTACTGTATCCTACTTATCCAAATATCCTATCCTAATATTATAAATGTGAAAGTTTGTGTGTGTATGTGTATGTATGTTAGTTACTATTTTACGCTAAAATTACTGGCCCTATTGCGATGAAACTCGGTATGTAGATAGCTGAAGACCTGGATTAACACATAGGATTTTTATCCCGATATTCCCACGGGATCAGGACTTACGCGGGTAAAACTGCGGGGCGCAGCTAGTTTTACTAAGTATATACGTATATACCAAGTACATAGGTACTGCCATAAGCTAATGAAGTCCCGTGGATAATTGCAGCTATTTCCGTTCCGGCTACTGTGCCCGGAGGCGTGTACTCGGACCTGCAAACTGCCGGTGTTATTGGAGACATCCTCACAGGTTTCAATGATGTAACAACGCGATGGGTAGCTTATGATTCTTGGACATACAAAGCAAAGTTCGATGGTAGGTAACATTCGTTAAGTTATTAGAGTTCTGTACCTCAAAAGGTAAACAACGGAACCCTTAAAAGATCACTCTCTTGTCCGTCTGTTTGATGATAAGGGTGCTAAAGCTTTTTAAGTAGGTAGGTACTTATACTAAGGATCTCTTTTTTATCCAACTACAGCGAAGCCAAAAAGAAGGGCCATGTTTTTGGCCTGTAAGTATGTAAGTGTATGTTCATTTTTTCCCGCCATGTTCCCGCATATTAAATTCATAAGTAAAATTTGACAAATATGAAGAAATTTAATAAGACGCCCTGTATAAAACATTCATGGATATCACAAGTCCTATATTCACTTCTTTGTTTATTCCCTCTTCACAGTCATTGGGATGAAAATCGGCATAGTGGGATAGATAAGGACTTAGGATATCATCTAAGTATAATATAATTTGACGACCCAGTTGGCACAATGGTCACCATGCCGGACTGCCAAGCACAGGTTCGATTCCCGCCTCAGACATGTATTTATGCTTAGATATTTGTCTGTGGTCTGGTTGTTTCTATGTAATAAAAGTATATATTTACAAAAGAAAAGTATATAAGTAGTATATCCGTTGTCTAGCACCCATAACACAAGTCTAGTTACTTAGTTTGGGGCTAGATGACGATGTGTGAATGTCCAATATTTATTTATTATACACTCATTCATTTATTTTTCTTTATAAATTTAGGTTTTTACAAAAACAAACTGAATACAAAATATATACATCACTATATAAACTTATAAAAAAATTCCATCTAAGCACTTACATACTAGGTACCTAAATAAAATTAAATTTACAAGTCTTAACAATAACGTATAAATTTTGCATATAAAACAGTAAATTATTATTTATTATTATTATTATTTATTATAATACAGTATTTTATTTTTACAGTGACACCGAATCAACTTAAAGCTGATGCTATCCATTTGGTACTAGACGGTGTGGATACAGTTGCATACATCGAATTAAACGATAGCCCTATCGGAACTACTAATAATATGTTCGTAAAATACGTATTCGATATCAAACACCAACTCAAGGTACAGACACAACAAATATTTAACGAGTTAGACTGGTTTTATTAAAATACTAAACTAAAAATAGAAAAATCTATATATATAAAAATGAAACCCGTTTTCCGTTGTCACGACATCACGCGTGAACGGCTGGACCGATTTCGATAATTCTTTTTTTGTTGTGTTTGTTATTGTCAAGAGAAGGATCTTACGAAAGAAAAAATTAAGAAAGTCACGCAGAAAATAATTACGCGGGTGAAACCGCGGGGCGCAGCTAGTCTGAAATAAAATTAAAAATTAATTGGCGGACAACCAATCGAGATATTTTTTGTTGGTCTGCTGTGTACAGTCACATTACCAATTAGCTGAACCCCACGTCACCCAGAGCTCTCTCGCATATCTGTAAAAAATATAGTATTTACCTATTTTGTTATTTTTTTAATATTGTATATTGTATTGTAAAGTATATTGTTTAAAAAAAAACAGGATCAGGTAACATTACTTTACAACCTTACAGATTTGCGAGTAAGCTCTAGGTCACGTGGGGTTCAGCTAATTGGTAATGCGACTGTACCATTGCTGAGAAATGGCCTCCTATCGCTGAAAGCTAGAAACATGAAGTTTTGCAAAGGGGTTAGGTACGGTCGGAGTCAGAATTACAGACCCACCGTAGAGCTCCAAAACTCCTATTATTAGAATGTTTTCAACTTCAGCCAGATTCTAAGGTCTTGCTCGAGTTCAAATTTAAAGTATTTTAACTAATGGATTTATTAGATAAATATTATTAGAATAAAAACATTCCAATAATAGTAATTTCTACGGCAACTACTTCTGCAATTCTGACTTCAACCTTACCTACATAGGAAGGTATTTTAGGGATGTAGGTGCACTTGCGGAGCATAGCTAATCTAAACTAATCCATATTTATCTAAGAGAAGAATAGACTCATTACGAATTCTCTGAAACAAGAGCTACGAAAGTCTGAAACTTCGTATGATGGTTCCATTTAGGACGTAAGCGAGCACTAAGCGAGGATTTTAGGAAATTTGACAAAATAGGTCACCTATAACACGGTCACATTATCTCGAGACCTGGCGTAAATAAAAGTCCAAACGTAACAATGAAATATTTAAAAATATACCACGAAAACAAGTCGATGCGTATCGGTAACGAAAGTGCCGATATGCGTCGACTTGTTTTCATTGTTTTCGTGGTGGTTTTTTTCGTGGGACTTTTATTTACGCCAGGTCTCGAGATAATGTGACCGGGTTGTAGCTAGAGTATTCTAAATACCACCGCATTACTCGTGACTAATGCAGCGTGTAAAGTTTATTTATTTTATTTTATTATCTTAGGAGCACCCACAGCTAATACTACAAACTAGAAACTTACAAATCAGATGGCCATTTATAATGAGTTTGAGTTTCTGAGGTTTGAGATCCATTAGACACATAAGGCCAACGACACCATCGATTAAAAGAGTTCTATTTTTTAGGAAGGATCAAATGAACTTAAATTCGAATTTGTATCGCCAGTAGAAGCGGCAAAGAAACGTTCTGAAAAGCACTCAACAGCTCCCCAATGTGTGCCCGATGAATACCATGGCGAGTGTCACGCTAACCAGTTGAGAAAGATGCAGGCTTCCTTCAGTTGGGACTGGGGACCGGCTTTCCCTTCAGTAGGCATTTGGTAATTTCCATTGGTAGTAGGTAATTAAATATGTGGCGATGCTATAAGGTCTTTCGAGGATAATTAAGCTCATACACAACGAAATATCGTTGGGCCGCTGCCTACCTCGTTAACACCTGTCTGGTGGAAGATCTTTCTTTAGGTACAGTCGGTAGGAGGTACAGTCGGAATACCAATTAGCTGAACCCCACGTGACCCAGAGCGCATTCGCACATCTGTAAAAATGTGGTATGTAACCTATTTTATTAAATATTTTATAGTTAAAAAAAAACAGAATCAGGTAACCACAATGACCCAAATGGCGTTAGTGTGCGGAAACGGCCCCGTAAAACTAAACTACATACCACCAAGTACCTTCAAATATATTAATATTGCAGGATATTAGATAGGCACACAGCGCCACCTAGTCCCAAGCTAAGCAAATAGGCTTGTGTCATGGTGACGAAATTACGGATAGAATACTTGTAACTTTTTTCAAATACATACAGAAACACTCACAGCATATGAAATACACAATGGTTTGGTATGTTATTGATGTCAATAGCTTGAATTGTATGAATTTTAGGCTTAAAAAAGACATTCAGACAATATTGAAAGGAGAAAAACACAATTTCTCAGGATAAGTACGCGATATTAACTCAGGAACATTGTAATGTTGTCTTACAGGAAACCAATTCAAATAGAGCTGTACAACGTGAACGGAGCAATCATCAGATCAGTAACAACACACATTGAGAAAGTAGATCAACATTGGAATGTTAGAATTAGAGCACATTTGGAATCGAGTTTTGTTGCTAAACATATTGAAGGATACTTGAGTGCGTCGTTGAAACTTGATGGAGACCAGTCTATAAAGATTGGTAAAGATTTGGCACTGGCTACAAGAAGTGATGGTACAGCGGAAGCTGATCTTATTATGGATATTAGTGAGGTATTGAAACTCAATTGGACGCCACTCGGAGTTAACCCAAAAAAAAAGTTGTAAACGAAACGAAAAGTTGGAATTTTCCCTAACTTTAAAAAAAAGTATTTACATTTTTTAAAGTTTGGGAATATTACCTAAAACCCATGGGTAATGTTAGGGATCGCTAGCAACAATGGTGTTTTCATCAATTTTTGGGTCAATTATTGTAATACTCCGAACTTAATTTTTTTTGTGATATTCTGAGGATACCGTCGTACATCTAACTCAGGCACCTAAGTTTTTTTTTTAAAACACTGTAAAGTATGAAAATATTCCCTTATGTTTTTCTATTTGATTCTAGAATGTAGTCAGTCTATGGTGGCCGAACGGATTCGGAGACCAACCTTTGTACAATTTGGACGTATATTTATCAACCAAAGGAAACACTGAAGTGTCGCGCAAAAATGTTAAAATCGGGTTCAGGACCTTAGAAGTTGTTGAGGAAAATGCTACTTCCGTTCTTGGTAAGATAAAGAAGTAAAATGAAGCTAAGCGAGTAAAGGTTTAATGGTGAGATGCAGGAGCGTTTGTATCTTTGTAGTTAGGAACTTTGTATGTTTGTTTGACGATAACTTGAGTACCTACCGTTGACCCGATCTTCATGATTTCTGGTAAAAGAGTAGTTGTGGTCGACATAATTTCTGAGTTCAAATATGAGTAGAATCAGTAGAAGAGCAACGAAGATGACTGGATAGAAGTAGAGATGAAAAGCAAAAAGCGGGAAGATACGGATGATCTACTTACTAGTTTATTAGAGAAAATGACGAAACTATTCTTTCACAGGCAACAAAACTGCAGGTCAAGGTTTAACGTTTTATTTTAAAGTAAACGGATATCCGCTTTTTATGAAAGGATCTAACTGGATACCTGCGAACATTCTACCGGAAAATGGGACTGTTGGTAAAACAAGTAAGTATTTATTTTGCCGAGACAAAACTAATCAAAACTCGATATTAAATTGTAATAGGTAAATGCGGCCAAGCGGTTTAACTGCTTAAGTGCTAATATCAGGATAAGGAGAAGTCTTTATTCTTAATGCATGCCCGCAATGGGTAAATTGTTGTAACTTAATTTTAAAACTACCTACCATCACACAATTTATGCAATAAACATTCTTATTTGCCATCGCAATTAAGATTTTGAGTAATGATGTTACAAACAACATGATGTGACCCAGTCGCCACAATGGTCACCAGGCCGGATTGCCATACACAGGGTTGCGGGCTCGATTCCCGCCTCAGACAAGTATTTATGCTTAGGTATTTGGCTGTGGTCTGGTTGTTTCTATGTATTATCTATACTAATATTATAAAGAAGTAATAAGTATATATTTACAAAAGAAAAGTATATAAGTATGTATCCGTCTAGCACCCATAATAAGTCTAGTTACTTAGCTTGGGGCTAGATGGCGATGTGTGGAATGTCCTGTAATATTTATTTACTTATTTTATTTACACAAACTCATTACCATTTTTATATTCGAAGGTTTTAATTACATAACACTTTATGTTTACAGTTGAAAATCTTCTTAATTCTGCAAAAGATGCGCACATGGCTATGCTTCGAGTCTGGGGTGGTGGATTGTATGAATCTGATTACTTCTACAGCAGATGCGACCAGCTCGGTATTCTCATTTGGCAGGACTTTATGTTCGCATGTTCTATGTATCCAGCAGACACCGAATTTCTTGAGTAAGTTGATTAATGATAAAGGTCTTACACAACAAAGTCAAGTAAAAATCTCGTTATTTTTGCTCGGAATGGAATCCTTATTAAAAGTAAACTTAATAGCCGAAACATTAAAGAAAATCGAGTTGCCATGCCATGGTCAACTATAGTAATTAAAGGAAATATCCAAAATAATAATTTTATATGGAGTCGCCTTTAAGGATCTATGTGCTTATTTTGTAAGCTGCTCAAAGTGTCGCCTGTACATAATTTTCTTTTTAATGGACATTCCACACATCGCCATCTAGCCCCAAGCTAAGTAACTAGACTTGTGTTATGGGTGCTAGACAACGGATATACTACTTATATACTTTTCTTTTGTAAATATATACTTATAATACATAGAAACAACCAGACCACAGACAAATATCTAAGCATAAATACTTGTCTGTGGCGGGAATCGAACCCGCAACCCTGTGTTTGGCAGTCCGGCATGGTGACCATTATGACAAATAGTTGGATAGACCGATATTTTGGTTTTTTCCTAGTACTTCGGCTATCGAACTCTTGCAACTTTTTTGTCCCAGCAGTTCGGTTGGGAAGAGACCCAAACTGTTCAAGACTATTTTGTCCCAGTAGCCATATTTGTAGGAGAAAAAATTCGACTCTTGTGACACACTGTACTATTTTCTTCCAGTTCTGTAAAGACAGAGATAGAGCAAAACGTGATCCGGCTCCAGCACCATCCTTCCATAGCAATATGGGCCGGTAACAATGAAAACGAAGCCGCATTGCGAGGAAACTGGTACAACACACAATCAGACTTCAACAGATACAAAGCTGAATATATCAAACTTTACGTCGATACTATCAAGCCTATAGTTGAGGATTTAGACCCAGGAAGACGGTATATGGTCTCCAGTCCATCAAATGGCTTAGAATCGGAGCAAGAAGGTTATATAGCAGTGAATCCTTACGACTCTCATTATGGAGATACGCATTATTATAACTATATAGCAGATAATTGGGATGAGAATATCTATCCAGCTACAAGATTTGCCTCAGAATATGGCTTCCAATCTCTGCCAACGCTAGCTACAATGAAAACAGCTACTCAGGATAAAAACGACTACAGCGTTGACAGTCAATATTCTATACATAGACAACACAGTCCAAATGGGTACTCCTATATTGAGTCTCAGATGCTGAAGCATTTGAATTTGGATAAATCTGACCCGAAATATTTTGAGAAGTTCGTATTCTATAGCCAGGTATGTTTCAACTGTCAAATCTTCTATCTACGTCTCTTTAATATTTTCTGTGATCCCGTGAAATTATCGTAATAAAAGTAGCCAGCTATATGCCCAGGGATTCAATGTCCTCGGTTCATTGCAATAAGAAATCCAAAAACATGGATATTTCAACAAAATCTTTCATCTTCTATTTTAGTGGTGTCTATCTTTTTAATAAAAATTACAAATAATTTCAGATATCCCAAGCGATGGCAATAAAAGCTGAAACAGAATTTTACAGGCAAAGTCAAGCAGAATGGTACACAATGGGTGCCTTGTACTGGCAATTAAACGATGTTTGGCAAGCTCCATCTTGGTCTAGCATAGGTAAACTAAAAGACGGTATCCTAGCAGCGCTTTTTCCTTAAAAATGTTCCTTATCTAGTTCCTTTTCCATACAATGGCCAAATTCCTATTTAGTTCCTGAATAAGATTGCAGAGCAATCATTCTTTTTTTTTATAAGATCAAGGTAAACATGCCTCTATGATTAACTTTTCTTTTTTTAGGTTAAGTATAGATTTCCTTTATTAGGTAAGTAATTAGTTAAAAAAAAAAGAAAACAGAAATTCTAACTTTTATGATTGCCATAAAGACATTATTCAAGATGAAAATAGGAGATAAGTAAATTAGTATGAAGAAACCATACCAGCATTCCAACTTAAGGGGAAAGGGTACCGGCGCTCTCTCCATACAAACGTAGTCGACTGTTTCATCCCTGGATAATGACACTAGCACAAATATTTTTGTTGCATAAAACCTATAACTGCCATGACTATGCCCCTATGTCATGTTTTTTTTCCATTTTCTAATTAACATAGAACTTAAAATTTGGAAAACAAAAAAAAACATAGGTGCATGGTCATGGCAGTTATAAGTTTTCTGCAATAAAAATATTTGCTCTAGTGTCAGTACTCAGGGAGGAAACAGTCGACTACGTTTGTATGGAGAGAGCACCCGGTACCCTTTCCTCTTAATCTTCTTATTTCTTACTTTTTAGAATATACGGGAAATTGGAAAATGCTCCATTACTTCGCTTGTAATTTCTTCGCTCCAGTCTTAGTATCCCCAAGGCTTTTACTCTCTGGCATTGTCGAAGTTTACGTCTTGAACGATCGATTCGTACCCGTTGTTGATGGTCAAATAACAATAGACATATACAATTGGACGAGCATGGTTCCCATCAAAACTGAGACTTATTCCGCTAATGCGAGTCCTCTTAGTTCAGTTAAACAAGATATGGAATTAGATTTATGGGAGCAATATGATGAAACCGAGGTGTTTTTGAAGTTTTCGTTGACTGCTGACGGAGTTGGGAAATCTCCGAAGAATTTCATCTTTCCTAAACCTATTAAGATGGTAAAGGGACTTCAGGAGCCAAAAATAGAGGTAAGTTTTTTTTGCAGGATATTCCACTGTCATCTAGCCCCAAGGTAAGTAACTAGACTTGTGTTATGGGTGCTCGACAACGGATATAGGTATGTTAGGTACTACTTATATACTTTTCTTTTGTTATTATAGGTACTTATAATACATAGAAACAACCAGACCACAGTCAAATATCTAAGCATAAATACATGTCTGAGGTGGGAATCGATCCTGCAACCCTTTGTTTGGCAGTGCGGCATAGTGACCATTCAACTGGGTCGTCAGTTACTATCATCATTATAATATATTAGTCCCACTAATGCTAAGTATTTTAAATGCGAAAATTACTGAAATGATTGCAATGAAACTTGTCGGCAAATTGTTGAAAGATATTGGTAGCCCTGGAATAAGACTAAGGTCACTTTCATCATCCAAATTACGGATAGCTTTCTTTTAAAAATAAAGGAAGTCCATTGATGTACGAGCAGCTAAAATTCGAACCCCTTCAGAATAAAACTCAAGCCCTCTAATTCCAAAACGTAGTATAATAATCTATAGGGATAGTGTTTAGACTATAGTTCCCTATATAATCTATAGGGATCGTGTTTAGACTATTAGTTCACGAGTAAATCTGTGTCTAAATCTAAGGTTTAAATCCACATTTCGGACTATCCTTAAACCTCGTTTTGGAATAAGGGGGAAGGTATTTACCGCTAGGCTAACACCACTGTTTACATTTTTAGATAACAGTAACCCCCTGCCCGGACATCCGGCCAGATCGGTCCGCTCAGTTCAACATCAACATAAAGACAGACTCAATAGTCCTCTTCCTATGGCTCGAGACGACGTATACAAACGGTTATTTCGAAGAGAACGGCCTCATCATCACCGAACCACTCACTACCATCAAATACGTCACAAAAATAAACAGAAAAGCAACGGATTTGCAGAAATCGATAACTTATCAGTATTATGTAAATTGAATTGAACTGAAACGAAATTCGTCGTTTTTCTGATATAAGTTATATATAGTAGAAGTTATTTTTATTTGCTTTTGTCCCATACATTCCCGATAAAATGGATATTCTTTAAGTTATCGAAATTACTTCGATGCTAAAGCATAAACTTGGCTGTAAGTAATAGGAGAAATAAATGGCGTTAAATTATTCGTTCGTATTACTTATCTATGCGTATATTTAATTAGTAGGTTATTTATATATTATATTAAAAGTAAGTATACTTTATCCGCTTCACCTCATTACAATGATAAGGTTCCTAAAAACATACACATAAAATTAATTCCTATAATTATTAGGTAAACGCCTTACTAGATTGTAATACAAAAAACAATAGACGTGTACAAAGTTAATAAATAAATAAATATTGCAAGGAATCAACACAGCGCCATCTAGCCACCCAAGCTAAGCAACTAGGCTTGTGTATAACTTGCAATATAAACTTCTTTGTATCAGAAGCAGAACCTATTTCCTATGCTGGTAGGTTTTATATAATCTGCTCAAGGAGGGTAATAAATTGAAAACACAAAGTATTTTGTTAAAGCAAAAATATATTAAAATTTATTAATATCTTGTGTAAGATATGATGTATACACGTAATA
Source organism: Idaea aversata (assembly GCA_907269075.1). Taxonomy (NCBI): domain Eukaryota; kingdom Metazoa; phylum Arthropoda; class Insecta; order Lepidoptera; family Geometridae; genus Idaea; species Idaea aversata. Next base: position 9,551,617 of record OU026100.1, read on the forward strand.
AATAACATACAAAGTGCAATTTAACATAACGCATACATATTACAATAACTGGACGACATTTCTGGAACTGGTAAGGGCTTGATTTTACCTTTTCATAGATTTAACAGCGAATAAGATACGGAAGAATCGCAGATAGTATATAAATACGAATAGAATGCTAATAGGATCGTTCTGGCGCCATTTTTAAACGTCACAATTAAAACTAACTTCACTCGGGTTCATTTGTCTGAAGTTAGATTTATAAAGGTTTGGATAATAGAATCGTTCTGGCGCGATTTTTAAATGTCACAATTTAAACTAACTTCACTGGGGTTCATTTGTATGAAACCCGACTACTCTGAAGTTGAATTTTTAGAAGCTTGCGTCACAAAATGGCGATAGGTCTGTCCTATTAGCATTTTCAATTGTAAGTACAGGAAGTTGAGAAGAAGCTATAAATATAGTTGACTAAGCTTATTATTATCTATAATCATTTTGCATCGTCCATATTCGATTCACATAATAAAACTGTAGCTAGGCATCAATACAATTTTAACATATAAAAGTAATAATTAAACTTAACAATTTGGCAACAGAGATTAAAAAGAGTTACTAGAATGGAGAATAATTTCATGTATTAAATACTCCTTTTTTAAAGTCGGTTGAAAACAATTAAGGCTCCGCCATACTGTAGCGATTTATCGTGAGATAGTTTTGAAGACAGTTTTCCCATTTAAATTTTCACAGAATACTGCGCATGCGGCGATATCGTATCGCTTTGTCGCTACAGCATGGTCCAAGTATTACAAACTGGGGTTTTAGGCATTTAAGTAAACAATACCTAACTCATTATTTTTAACATAAACTTTCCAAAAACTAGCAAAATCACATTTCAATAAAAGCACCCTTAAATTGACGTTAAAAACGCAGATTTGATCTACTTCTAAAAATTCATTGTCGATAATATTCTAAAAATGAAATTAAAACAAACCAATGCGTTTTACTTGCATTTATCCTTAGAAAAAAGATTGTCGGAATCCCTTTTTTGAAAAAAAGTTGATCTCTCATATCTCAGAATCAGAAGTGGGATTCTCTCAGAAAAAGGATTCGACAAGAATAAAAACGAATGAGATTGCGGTTGCGATGGCGTAAGGAAAAGCCATTGGGAATTTTACCTAGGGGGAGTGGCTTCCTTTATTTTGCGCAGCCATTGCCAAAAATAAATTTGGTCGTTTTCCGCTACGGGGAAACTGCTCAAAGAGATATTATTCCATAAGGGGTTTCTAGGTCTTCCTCCAGGTTCTGCAGCGACAACGCATCGGTTTAAACAAAATTTTATAGAAAAATTCAGATCACAGCAAAAAAACAACGCTCATTAATCCGATAAAAACAAAGAAGTTGTATAATATTTTAGCTGACATTTGAATGCCATATATTTAGTACACATTTTCCTTAACATGATAGGTACTTATCATACAAGTTGCGGTAAAATTATTGTTATCCAATAGGTGGTTTGGAGCTAACTTGGCTGCAACACGGTTTAATAAATAGAATACTTATATGGTTAAAATTATGATCATACTAAAAACAATACATTTTGATAAATCATCTCAGTTCATTTTAATGAGGAATTAAAGCCTCATTTATAAATGTCATGAAAGCATATTATATTTTGTTCAAGTGTTTAAGTGACATGGAGAACTTTTCCATGTATTTTCAAAATATGTACCGCGACGAGGCTAGAACACGCGATCTTCTACTTCAAAAGTCAAACCATCAAGATATGGAAAATCAGTTCAGTGTTTTGAAAAAAGAAAATTACAAATATAGGCGCAAAAAACATAACCCTTTCCTAGTAGTCGAGTTAAAAATGGCGACCAATTGAATTGATGTTTTTTTTAATTAGAAAATAAATAACAAAGTCACATTGATTTCTCACATTTTCTTTTTGCTAAAGCAATGATTTCAACATAAAAAAATAGCGCAGCAACAGCTATTTAAATAATTGACTTCGTTTTTCCTACCATCACATTATAGGGCAGCAAAGTTTTTTATCAGCCCCGGATCTACAATTTTTTTTACGCGGGGCAAAAACTGAAAAATGCCGCCCCCTCCAATTTTTATTTATTTTTACCTTTATTTTCTTTATAATTTCAGTTAACAGATGTCCACTAATTGATTGACTTTCGGAAATAATGGATTCATCACTGTTCTTTTTGTGTTAAGCCTATTTATTTCTTGTTTGTTTGTTTATTTATTATTTGTACCCCTGGGTCGAGTTGATATAAAAAAAACCAAAGTGGTCTGTACTTCACTATCACTACATAGTATAAACCAAAGTCGCTTTTTCTGTCCCCATGTCCCTATGTCCATATTTCCCTATGTATGCTTAAATCTTTAAAACTACGCAACGGATTTTGATGCGGTTTTTTTTAATAGATAGAGTGATTCAAGATGAAGGTTTATATGTATAATACATGCATAATATAGCCGTGCGAAGCCGGGGCGGGTCGCTAGTTTACTATAATTTATTCTGTGGTCAAAGTTAAGTTAATAATTAGTTGAGCATCTAATAAGTGTGAATTTGGCCGCCCCCTGGACGTGCCGCCCGGGGCGTCGGCCCCGGTCAGCCCCCCCTAGATCCGGCCCTGAGTTTTATGGTCCTTTTCTAATGGCGCTGCAGTCGGCATGTTCTTATTTTGTTAGCAAAACGCACAAAGGAACCGTAAGTTAGCGATGAATATGTGCTTGTTACTTTTTATCCTTATATTCCCAAGAGATCGGGAATTACGCGGGTAAAATCGCAAGGTGCAGCTAGTATTTTATAAATCGTGTATGAATTGAAGCTTTGTCGTAGACTTACAAACTCTCAAAGCTACGCAGCTTCGCGTTGTTATTAGTTAATATCCATGCAAGACCATCACAGATAAGCACCGAGCCTGTAAAGATAGGAAACAGTTTTAGCATCGCTAGATAACAACTTAAATAAGTGTTTAGTAAATTGTATATTAGAAAAAGTATGTGTTTTTTTGTGACAGTAAATGCTGTATTATTGTATCTAAAAGTCAATGTGCCTTCAATAGTGACCGGGTACTAAAGGTTATAAAGTCAAGATGTAAATGGGTAATATAGTCTCAGTGTCAAAATGTACAAAAGTCATGTATATTAATGAGAAAGTGTCAATAAGTACAAAGACTCATCAAGGTCTGAATGTTCAATTTACGTGAAATGATAGAGTTCTTTATTTGAGATCAAATTTCTAAAGTAAACATTTATTTGTTGTGAAATTGTGAGATTCATTTTTGTCTCTTTACTGACAACCATTTGTTTTTTTCTAAAACAATTTACTAAACACAATAATTAGGTACATTTATATAGTAGCTAGAAAGGCATATAATAAAATTATTAGAGTAACAGAGAAGTTCATAGTATAAATAGAAGTAAAATAGTATAATTAATTACTATAATTTAAATCAGAGATCAATAATTCAGACATGCATAAAAAATAAGCAAATTAAAGAAATCAGTGCGAAAACTCAATTTCAAAATTAGCAAACCCGTGCAGCGAAACGTGCAGTAAAATTTTGCAGTACTTACTGTGCTTTCCAATAAAATAACGCCACTAAACTAAATAAACTGATTTTACAACTTTGTGCGTATAAACAGGGTGAATATAGGTTACCCATTTTGTTATTTTTACATTCCAGCACCATACGCTGGCCTTATTTCTATTACGGTTTATGAAGCTAATATGTGCATAAATCACCGTCCTGACCAACTCTGACGCGTGATCCCCACTTTTAGCATAAACTTTTTTGTCATAAAATCTCGGCATAATTTAGCATAAATTTTTATGCATAAATATATTTTGGACTAATTTTTTATGGCTTACAGAAGGGTATAGGATAGGTTTAGGTTACATATTGTGGCCAAACACGAGTGAGCCAAGCGAGCGAGATAGCTGCATAACTATTGATATGCTATATTATATTATTATGTAAGCCATTTTTGTTTATGCATTTTGATTGTTATGACGTTACTATGTCAAAAATTATGCAAAATTAGTTGCCTAGTGAATTTAGAAACATTTGTTATGCCATGTGATTTTGAGAACAAAAAAGTTAATGCTAAAAGTAATGGACTCTTTTATTTACATTAGCAACATATTTTAAGCCCGCGTCACTTATTGAAGTGCAGGATCTACTACGAGTATATTGCAGTGCGATAATACAAGTTTGTTTTTAAATATAAAAGCTGCTATTAGAAAAGTACACACCTTATTTTAAACTTAAAATCCCAATAACGACCTTGATACAAGAAAAATAAGGAATATTTAAATTACACAATACATTAAAGTAAAAATATGATAATATGTAATTAAAACCAAGTCACAAACACAAGGGAATAATGAGAAATAATGACATAATTTTAATATATTTTATATTAATCTTTCAACTCGTACTTATATGAATTTATAAAGTCATGGTTTCTCATTTATTAACTGTACACAAAAATCTTAATAAATAAGTGACTAACAGACTACAATAAAAAATAAAACATTAAAAGAAAATCACAAACACTTTATGCCTTTACAAAATGGAACCTTATAAATTCAGGTTCCTTTAAGTGTACTCCATATATTGGCTTTAAATTATTAACAATCATAAATTTAAATTAATGGTCGGTTTCTAAAATAACTAGTCAATATTTAGAGACTTCGTAGATTGATCGATGTTAGAAAATATATATTAAGAAACCAAAGATTATAAGGTTCAATATTGCATAAAAACTATCAATCACAAAATTATCAGCCCATTTACCTGACTCGCGAGTGCAAAGCTGCCCTTTCCTCGGAGGGTGTGTCGCGGAGGAAAGTGGAAGAGAGATTCAAGACAACCATGAGGCAACACAGCAACAGCGGACCGAGAATCGCACCCTCCGGTCCGAGGTAGAATATACCGCCCGCTATTGCCAGCCCTGTCACGTATGGGTGACCACCACTGGAAACATAACATTATCAGTAAAAAAGTATACAATAATGAATAATTTTGTTGGAGAGTCATTCTTAGTGAAAGGTTCTGTCGTTAGTTTGACATGAATGAATCGTTTTGAAGGTTTAGTCGTTGAACAACTCATAAACGAAACATTCTGTCGGCGGCACTTCCGGCAGAGAAAAGTTTCAGAATATAACGCATAGCACTTTATCATTCTATGCCACTATGTTTGCATCTTTAGTTTGATAAAATTAAAAGCAATATTATCCGTTATTTTCACTCCATTCGGTGGAAATCATTCTTGATTTTAAAAGTTTTGGAGACAATTAAAAGAAATGTAACTTTTACCTCCCACTTCCCGAAACAACTTTTGAGTTTGAGGGAAGATCCCACGAAAATTCCCATTGCCCGCATGGAATATCTATTAGCGAAAAATTACCAAAAAAAAACTAGACATCTAATAATCGAAAACTATAACTACCTGTCTGTGACCGAGAGTTATATATTTTATTTTTCTGATAACATATCACTATCACTACATAGTATAAAATAAAGTCACTTTTCGCCGTCCCTATGTCCCTATATCCCTTTGTATGCTTAGATCTTTAAAACTACGCAACGGATTTTGATGCGGTTTTTTTTAATAGATAGAGTGCACAGAACAATAGTACTCCTAGATAGAGTGATTCAAGAGGAAGGTTTATATGTATAATACATGCATAATATAGCCGTGCGAAACCGGAGCGGGTCGCTAGTTAAGTATAATCTGTTGTAGCTGATAGATAGGTTATGAATTTCGACTGTTATAAGTCAACTAGTTTACTTATTTAAAGAAATTTAGTGACCTTTGTTATTTTCAAGCTTTATTTAACCTAAATTGAAAGAGATAACGAGAATTAGATTCGATGAAGTTGTCATTAAACTTACTCTTTGATCTCAGCGTATACAGCTGCATCCAGGAAGGCAATAGGCGACGCCTGCGCTATGGGCAGCATGATGGCCGCCATCGGCCTGCCTTGAAGCCATACGTCCAACGCGGCCGGTATACCGGCCAAGTATGGGCCGAGGAACGGAGCAGCGCCAAGCACTGCCGCTAACACTGAAACCGACATTTTTCTATTGTAACATTTTGATCTTGTTGGCTAATTGGGTAGGTCTAACAAGGGGGAGGGGTGAAAGCCTAGTAACCCCCCCGAGAAGGATCCTCACTGACAAATGTCGCCAGGGCTTCGGTTTCATACAAAAGCGATCTCGTAGCACCGCCACTAGGCGTCGAGACGGAGCACCCTGGGGTTTTAGTCGGTTGGAGCCCGACATAACCACTTCATTGGCCTAATAACGGAGTGGTACCCGACCGGGTTTCCCCAGGCCAAAACAAAAAGGTTCTACACATTCTGCCCGCGTCGCAGTTCCGACAAAACTATAAAATTGGTTTCTTCAAATCTTGAGTTGACCTTCAAGGCAAGCACGCTACATCTTCGACCTCATCATCGTTTCCCATCAGGTGAGGGCAAATGCAAGAAATTTTTTTTGGAAAAATTACCGTGTATCAGTTTAGGTTCGTTAGTATGTATGGTTCTAAGTTAAAATATAACTCTTTCTTTTTAAGGTTTTTTTACTCTTTCTTTAGCACTATTAGCGACGGTAATAGATAATGATATTTTCGTATTAATTCCCTAACTTAATATTCGTGTTTTCATTTACTTTTACGTCGTGTGAGTGATTTTTTATATAGATATTAGAAGTTCGAGTATTTGTGTTCGTGTATGTAGTATGTCTTATTCTATCAACGGATATATGAAATAAAAATGACGTAATTCTAAATTGTATTTTATAAACATTCTGAGTTAAATTAAGTAATCTTCTTTTTTTCATTCTGCCTCGGTGGCCGGAGCTGAGCGTACACGTATTTGTAGAAATCTAATGCCTTCTGTCTGTCGTATGCTGCATTGTTCCTACAATGCGGCCCCACGCAACGATTCACATACTCCTCTCTCGAAGGCGTCTTTTGTTCGTCAACTGGCCTTTTCCTAGAAGAACTTGTACTTCTAAGAGTTTCCACGAAATCTTTAGAAGAATCGAACACCACTTTGATAGCTGTTCGATTAGTCATATTCAAGCGGCTGTCCCTCAATAAATCGTCTTTATTCACAGCTGTCATCGCCGCCATACCATTAGGAGAGTTCGCAGGTCTTATTAAGTAGAAGGTAGGCGCCGGTTCAGTGACATCTTCGTCAGTAGTAGCCTCGTTAGTTGAATGTTTATCGTTGTAGAGCAAACACGTCACCTGCGGGTCAAGCTCTATTTGACACATATCACTTTCTAATAATAGTTTTATAATATCTACTGGAAGGGTGCACGGAGCTGATAAACAAGTATTATTGTTTGATAAATCCATAATAATAGCGTTTAAATCTGACGCTGTGTTCAAGAAAGCGACGTTCCGGCACCTACAGTCTATTTTATTATTTGTAAACGATATTATTGCTCCTGCAGACTTGCAACTATTATAGTCAAAGTATAACGAGTTCGGTTCAACAGTAGCTATCTTATTACTATCGAAATTGAATTGTTTTTTGCCTGTCCGTTTCCTTATACATTTTACGTTATTTAGAGCATTCGTTTTAAGTAAAGTGATATCATTTCTGTTTATTTCCGTGTTAACAGATTTTATGATGAGACCGTTAGCGTTTATTTGTTTAATTCTGTTTTCAGTTAGTCCAAAATATTCAGATGTGATATTTATTGAGTTTGGTGGTAATTCAGAGAAGACATTCTTATGTAGATTCACTATAGCGCTTTGAACAATTATCCCTTTGACTTCTATGTTCTGTATATTGCTGTTAACAATTTTGAAAACAGTGTTATCGATATTCATTATAGCTTCAATAGCTTGAGTTTGTATTGTACCAATAGTAACATTTTCAAATTCAATGCTTTTTATTCCAGTGACGTTGAAGAAGGCTTTCGTTTTTATGATATTTATTTTACTATTAATTATTTTGATTCCTCGTAAAGTATTTGCTCCAAGACATTTTTTCTCTGTGTTAGAACTCGGTGACTTGAATATCTTGTTAGGCAATGAGACAACTTCTTTAACATTCTCTATAATGACTTCAGGGGGCGTCTGTAACAATGAACTACTGGACAACGATATGAACTCCAATTTGTTGCAATTTATCACTTTGAATCTTTGCAATGGCGAATTTCTTTGCAATATCGGACAGTCGATTACTACTTTGATGTCTGGACAGTTTTGGACAGTCAGACTTGTTATGTGATCCGTATAGAAGTCTTTTAGATGTAACACGTAGTCCTGCAATCAACAAAAACTATAAGTTAAAATTCCTACTAATGTTATAAACTCGAAAAAATGTTCGTCTTCAAATGGATCGACAGAATTCGATAAAAAATTACAGGGCTAGTCTTTAGTGTGAAAAAAACATAGGTGACTTTTTCTGCAGGGAAGTAAATATCCGCAAAGTGTACTTACATTTCTCAAAAGGGAACATGTGTAGACAATATCATTGGCCACATGATTGCCACAGGACCACTCAGGGTTGTGGCAACTTGTAAAATTAATCCTCAGACCTACCGCGGAACTTACTAACAAAACAAACACATTACAAAATCGAATCATTCTTAATTATTTAATTATAAAATCGGAGCGCGACAAATTTACGCGCGTGATTCGCACACAGCGGTCATTTGGAGATAATACGGACAGCTGACGCAAAAAAATATACTATAGTTGCAAATGAAAAAGTTGAATGACATTCATGTTTTTATTTGCGATCAGAGAAATTTAAAACTACAGTTGAAAAGATAGAACATCTATTAACAAGTGATACCACATAAAACCAAATGTTTGACCATAATGACACCTGCCTGATGGTAAGTGACGATGTCGTGTAAGATGTAGCACGCTTACCTAGAATATACAATATACAATTTTACCCATAAATTGTATCAGAATGTGGTCACTGATTTTATTCCCACACAGTACGAATAAGGAATGATGAAGCAAAAGACAGACATCTGAATTTAAACAGCTCTATCCTCGGATACCTCGGATAGTGATCAAGGTTTTGCCATAAACATTCTCTGATGATTCTTCTATTGAAATTTATTTTGTCTCTTTATTTTAGAACAGAACTGAAAGCATCTCTAACAAATAGAACCTTTGGAAATTTGATGACTTTAAAATAATGACGCAAGTCAGCTCAAGGGCTCTCGTGAAAGTAAAAACACAGATTTAAGAAAATTTGGCAAAACTTTGTTTTCTATCCTTTATAAATTGTGTTTTTTTGCAGAACAGTCTGTGATAAACTTTTGATAATAATAGTTATGTATCGGCTACGGTTATATTTATCTACAGGTCACGTCTGATAGCTTTAATTTACCGTTTCATTTGAAATACACCTACCAAGTCATCTGTAGGTTATGAAACGGTAATTCATATACAAATCGATGCAATAAGCGACTTGTGAGTTGTTTTATGCCTATATGTATCTAGCTATATGTATATTGTGTATCTATAAGTGGAGCATTATATAACACAAATTGTAATATCATTCGTTTGATACCTATAACAATAGCGTAATAAAAACGAAGTTAGAGGTGTCACGGGTACTATTAATTATCCAATTTGATCGTATTTAGTTTCTACTTTGATCATCTTTTGTCCATTTTGATCGTCTTCTGTTTCAATTTTGATCGTCTTTCGAAAATACTGTCTTTTGTTATATCTAGTTTTGATCGTATTTTATTTCAATTTTTATAGACTTCTGTTATAGTTATGATTTATGGATTTTGATGTCGGTATTTGTAACTAAAAAATATGAACTAATTCCACGATGAATTAGAGTGGAAAAATAAGTAGAATCAAATCCTGTGATCAAATCCAACCATAGGTTAGAGTGGATCAAAAAGTAGGAGTCAATCATTGGATTAGAGTAGAACATAAAAATTAAAAAAAAAATACTTCAAAAAAACCTGATAACAAAAACTAAAAAAAAACTAAAAAGTGAAAAATAATCTATTTCGCGTCACTAAGACAGCAGATAACTTAAACATAAGTACTAACTTGGAAGTATCTTGTAAGTACTTGGAAGTAGTATCAACTACCGAACACAAAAATAATCATCTCAATCGGCTCAAGCCGTTTTCGAATGATCGCGTAACATACATACAAAAAAAAAACAACATACAGACAAATTGAGAACCTCCTACTTTTTTGAAGTCGGTTAAAAAAGTCGACACAATCCTCTAACGGATTTGTTCACTGTGTTAGAGTTTGAACCGGTTTTTGTCTTTCTGAGAGATGAATCCTAACCTAACCTAATTAGAAGGTAATCGAACTCTTTCCGCCGCGATTGATTACGTCTTTTGTCTAACAAATAATTTCCAATGTTAAATAACTTTAGAATACCTAGTAGGTACTGATAAAACGTAAACACAGACAATCTACAATCACTGGCGTTTGAATGTAATACAATAATTAGCTAAAAGTTATTAGATACTTTAGTTAGACGAAGATAAAATATGAATAACATTGTCTGCCAAATATTATGATAAACATTTAAAACAATCACATACACTAGATAAATACAATTTGATTTACTCAAAACATTTTATTTACTACACGATATGGGCTTAACTTGATTCAAATACCTACATTAGTAAATACAAATCGTGTAATATAAAGAAGCCTTAATCTACACTTCACTACATAGTATAAAACAAAGTCGCTTTCTCTGTCCCTATTCCCTATGTATGCTTAAATCTTTAAAACTACGCAACGGATTTTGATGCGGTTTTTTTAATAGATAGAGTGATTCAAGAAGAAGGTTATGTATAATACATGCATAATATAGCCGTGCGAAGCCGGGGCGGGTCGCTAGTATCACTTCACTTCACTACATAGTATAAAACAAAGTCGCTTTCTCTGTCCCTATATCCCTACGTATGCTTAAATCTTTAAAACTACGCAACGGATTATGATGCGGTTTTTTTTTTAATAGATAGAGTGATTCAAGAAGAAGGTTATGTATAATACATGCATAATATAGCCGTGCGAAGCCGGAGCGGGTCGCTAGTATATTATAAAGAGGAAAGATTATTTTGTTTGTTTGTAACAAATAGGCTTCGAAACTACTCGACCGATTCTGATGAAACTTGGTATGATAGTGGTATGATACATTGATTCATTAGGAATAATCTAGGCTACTTTTTATCCCAAAATTCCCACGGGATCGGCACGCGGGTGAAACCGCGGAGCGCTGCTAGTATGAAGATAAAATACAACGCATAAACAGTTATTTTTGACGACCCAGTTGGCACAATGCTCACCATGCCGGACTGCCAAACACAGGGTCGCGGGTTCGATTCCCGCCTCAGACAAGTATTTATGCTTAGATATTTGTCTGTGGTCTGGTTGTTTCTATGTATTACAAGTATATATTTACAAAAGAAAAGTATATAAGTAGTATATACGTTGTCTAGCACCCATAACACAAGTCTAGTTACTTAGCTTGGGACTAGATGGCGATGTGCGGAATGTCCTGCAATATTTATTTATTTATTTATGGGAATTATTTAGGGAAGCATATTTAATTTGTATTTTCGTCGTCTTTGTTACTGACCTGAAGGTAGATACACGACTTTAGCACCAAACAAGTTGTGGACCAGCCACGTCCAGAGACCGTAGAACAGCGCCATTTTAAACGAAGCTCTGAACACCTAGAACACACATCATTAATAATAGATACGTTACTCATAGCTATCCAAGGCGTCGACGAAGGCATGATTAAGTCAATTTTACAGAATGATGATTAATGTATAGCATACCGACATATCCCAAAGGATGAACTATGCCAAAGTAGACTGCCACTTGCCATTATTAAGAGCCTGTAGTGTCCCACTGCAGGGCAAAGGCCTCTCTACTCCCTACTTACCCGACGGATTTCTATTGGGGTTGGAAAGTTCAAATCAAATCAATTTTTTTTATTCATTTAGAATGCCTTGTACATTGTATGGGTTCACTGTGAATAGTCTTAAAAACTGAGTTAGGCCGTGTGCCTTCGGAACGCGTCCACCAATGAGAAGAAGTCACAAGAAACTCATGGGGTTTTTTAAGCTATTGCATAGCTTTTATCGGGGGCTTTAAGCGCGGCGACCAAATCTAGAAATTCCGTAACGAAAATAAAACCTAACACTTCCCACTCCGCCTACCGTGTAGCTCGGCCGAGCGTTCGCTTAACGTGTATGTATATGGTACGACTGTACGAAGCTCGCACGATGCAATAGCTTTACCGTGGCAGCCCCCGAGTGCCTCACGTTTTTTTTAGTTCTCGATTGGAGACCACGTACAGGAAAATGCAGCTCAGGCTTTTAGATTTTAACAGACGATTTAATTAAGGTCGTGGAAAGTCGTTGGACGCAGGCATACGACGGATCGCTTTGGAAGTCTTTGGGGGAGGCCTTTGTCCAGCAGTGGACGTCCTGGGACTGATATGATGATAAATGTTCGGTCGGTCTTGGGTTAGTAACAGATAGCCCAAAACGAAAGTCTTCTATACAGGGTTACTGGAAATTATACTAGCAAGCCGTTGAGGGCTACTTCTGTGCACCTTAACAAATAACTTTTGTTCTACGACTTCTGGAAATTCGAAAAAAAAATGAAATTTTTGAGGTTATGGAAATTCGAAAAACAGCAGATTTTTAAAAACAAAGGTCATTCAGACTAAGAACAGTAGATAAAACTTAAAAAATAAGTAAAATTTTAAGGTTAATAACCTCTCCGTGTAAGGATATTCGTTAGGTCTGAGAATCGAACCACATCTATGTTATTTGTATGTCAAAATAACGTTAGCCGGGACAGCAAGTATCCTATAGTATTTTTTTTATCGGTTGCTAGAGCTAATGCCCCTTCGTGCCAGATTAACTTATTTTATTTTAATCAAAAAATGTACGTGTTTGACCTTACTTGATTTATAGCACAAGAGAGCGCAATACCCAGCCTCGGTCCAAAGTTGGGTTGAATCTGTGTTATCACTTCAACCGGCTTGTAGAGGGCGTTACTTGACGCAAGCAGGTAGAACAGAGTCGTGAAGAACACCACCTGAACAAATTATAAAAGTAAAAAACCGGCCAAGTGTGAGTCTGTCTCGCGCACGTAGGGTTCCGTACCATGTTGTTTCGAACGCCACATGTATTTTTTTTCTGTTTTTAGTATTTGTTGTTATAGCGGCAACAGAAATACATAATCTGTGAAAATTTCTAGCTATCACGGTTCATTAGATACAGCATAGTGATAGACAGACGGACGAAGTCTTAGTAATAGGGTCCCGTTTTTATCCTTTGGGTAAGGAACCCTAAAAAGTGTATAGGACAACCCCATTTCAAATTTTAAAAACTATTCGATTTCGAACATTGAGATCCATCTTTTTTGAAATTGGTTAAAAATTAGCTTTTATTTCCGTTTTTGTCCGTTTAATTACGCCTGACTATAGTCAAAAGTAGTCGTTTCGAAGCCAATTCGTGACAATTCGTGCTGACGTGTACAATTTGGGGGTCTTCAAGTCGCGAGTGAATAGGTATCTTCTAGGAAGGCGTGTTACATCTTAGGCCGCATCGTCACCTACCATCAGGCTGGTGACAGTGATAGTGGTCAAACGCTGACTTATCATATATAAAAAAAAAATTCGTTGAAAACATGATTAATTATAATAAATACATATAAAACTTCCTCTTGAATCACTATATCTATTTAAAAAAAACCGCATCAAAATCCATTGCGTAGTTTTAAAGATCTAAGCATACATAGGGACAGACAGACATCAGAAAGCGACTTTGTTTTATACTATGCAGTGAAGTGTAGATATATTTGACTTACCATATTAATAATAGCATTAATAAGTGCGCTTCCACCGCACAAGAGTAGCGAAGTGAACGCTCCGAGCGAGCCGGCCAACAGCGAGACGTTGCTGGCTAGAGGAGCCCAGACGCTGCTCGCGATCGCGCTCAACGTACCCACATTGTCTTGCACCCATGTTATTATACCCGTGTAATCGAATAAACCTGTAAAGTATAAGGATATATGAAACTCAATGGTCGGAAATATATTGAAAATCTTAGAAATATAATACATACGTCACACGGAGAAGAAAAAGGAAAACAAACCTAAAATAGTACCTATTTTAGGTTTGTTTCATTTCCATAATTAAAAAACAAATAAACAAAAAAAAAATTAATAAAAACAGTCCAGTATATTAGTAAGATTGGGATAGGATAAGATGAGATAGTTGGATTTTACAAAAATTCGCAGTAGGAACCATTTAACCGAGGCAATATTATAAAAGCTCTGTTTACTATAAGAACTTATCTTCTTTAAAAAGAAGTTAATTGTTACCAAAAAGAGTATAAATTAATGAATAATTAAAGTGTTAATAGTTACCTACATTATGTCTAGTACCTGGAGTATTAGAGACGTTATTGACGAAGTTGTCCCAAGAGTCCTGTATGGCGTTGCCGTCGACCTGCGGCCCCACTGCAGACGCGAAGTGTCCCGATACCCAACTCTGGTAAACTCGATCCCACACTTCTAAAATCTGTTCTTCGACTCGCGCTACTTTGTCTGGATCACCTTCTTTGAGTATACTTTTAACCTGGTAATACAGAGATAAAGGTTAATATAGGTACGCTTTCTTTGAAATGAGACGCTCTAATTGGCTAGTTTAACCATGCGATTCACAAACTGACCAATGGGAGCGCCGCGTTTGGCGTGTCCCAAAAAAAAAAACAAACTGTAAGCTATCATAAGCATAATCTAATGTTTATAGGGTTTTGGAGTTTATCAACTTACAATGTTATTAACCTGTCAGTCCAATCGGAAGCGAGGGAAAAAACAAGGCACATTTAAAGCTTAATGCAAACATATACGGGCCAAAAACATAACCCTCTTTTTTGGCTTTGTCGCAGAGGGTAATAAAAATATACTAAGGCATAGAAAAAAATTTTCATCACCGCTTTTGTTGTTACCACTCAAAAAACAGACAGACGGACAAGAAAGTGTTCTTATAAGGGTTCCTTTTTTACCTTTTGAGTTATGGAACCCTAATTACCCCCTAACAGATTCCGCATGTAGAATAACAGATGTGCGCTACACATTATGTACTTGGTTCGTTCAAAATAGTATTCAACTCGTTCCTAACATTACGCTGATGTCGTGATTGCTTGCGTCACTTTAACTTATTCTATGGGTCGCTAGATTTACTAGCTGACCCATAGACAAGGACGCATCTATTATTCTCTATGCGGCATCTATTTGGGGGTGATCTATATTTTAGTATTTTATGAATTGGAGGTGTATCTTCTGCCCATATTTTGACACTCAGTAATATTTTTTTGACGTGATAACGTTTTATATGAACACCGGCAATCACAAAAAAGTGTGACGTCATGCGTTACGTCACGTTAGGTTATTGACAAGGTAACCATATTTTTTAAACTTTTATCATTAAGGTGAAAGGGTACCTGCGCGCTCTCCATACAAACGTAGTCGACTGTTTCCTCCTTGGATAATGACACTAGCACAAATATTTTTGTGCCATAAAACCTATAACTGCCATGACTATGCCCCTATGTTTTGGTTTTTTTAATTTTCTAATTATCATAAAAATTAAAATTAAAAAAAAAACAAAAAATAGGGGCATGGTCATGGCAGTTCTAAGTTTTATGCGCCAAAAATATTTGCTCTAGTGTCATTATCTAGGGAGAAAACAGTCGACTACGTTTGTAATAGTTTGTATGGAGAAAGCCACCGGTACCCTTTCCTCTTAAAGTACTTTGGGGACGATTACAACTCGCGAATGCAGGTGTTGCCAACCACAACCCCGCAAGTGGCTGAAGCTCAAAATTTTACCGACGAAAAAAAGATCAAGAAATGAGACGACCCAGTTGGCACAATGGTCACCATGCCGGGCTGCCAAACACAGGGTTGCGGGTTCGATTCCCGCCTCAGACATGTATTTATGCTTAGATATTTGTCTGTAGTTTGGTTGTTTCTATGTATTATAAGTAATAAGTATATATTTACAAAAGAAAAGTATATAAGTAGTATATCCGTTGTCTAGCACCCATAACACAATTTAACTCCAGTTACTTAGCTTGGGGTTAGATGACGATGTGTGGAATGTCCTGCAATATTTATTTATTTATTAAATAAATTAAAAGTACAAACCGCTGTAGAGATTCCTTCCCTGCCGTAAGTGTAGGCGTTGTCTATGAGCGAGTCAAGTTTTTCCTCCCATCCTTCAGGCAAGTACGCGTGTAGCTCGCTGTTCTGTACGTAGGTGCTGTTCAGGAGGCTTCCGCTCAGTTGTACTACCACTATACCTTCCGAGTATATCTAAAATAAAATGTTTCATTTGTATTTCTTTTGAGGGTCTACAAGTTACGACTGAAATTTTCTAGGTAATTATACTACATCTTAGACTGCATCAACAGTTACTTTCAGGTGAGATATAGAAAAAGGATTATGATCCAACATCATTTTCTCGTTTGAGATTAAAAATCTAAATCCGTAATCGGCTGTAGACATGATCATAATTTGAATTACTGTAAAGGCCTATCCACACAGCTCAGTGACGACAGTTTCGTACCGTACCGTGTCGTAATGTGCTATTCGTACATGTCAGTGACAGTACCGACACGGCGCAGTAATTTTTAGTACTGTATCGCAAGGGTTACCATAATATTCGTCCAACTCGCACTTGGCCGGTTTTTTAAATTGTATTATTTAAAATAACGAGAGCGAGCAAAGATAACGACCGCAAAATTTGCGATATTTTGACTGCGGTTATAAGGAAAATGAATGTCACTGAGCTGTGCGGATACGCCTTAACTATTTAAGATGCTGTGAATATTATCCACAGCATCTTAAACCACTAATAAATAAATAGAAATAAATTAAATATTCCTTGGGAATTTCGAGATAAAAGTTGCCCTATGTTATTAAGTGTTGTGCCTGACGTAAAACTATCTGCAAACCAAAATATCGTAATTGGTTCACTAGTTTTACGCTATTATTATATATGAACCCTAAACTTATTATTTGTAATCTGTAAGTATATTTTAAGAGATAGGCGAACAATAATGTAAACATAGGAAACCCACCTGTATACATATAAAGACAATGGCAACAGTCAAGAACGTAATCAGTCCAATAATGACGATGCAAGTAGACACCGTATCAACAGAACTGTACGCCATTTCTGTAAAACTGTTGTTGCATATACACAGTATTTTTCCTATGCCACGAATATGGGCTGGGATAAGCGCTGATTCTCTGGAAATTACGATAAAAAAACATTTAAGTTTTTTGAAAATCTATATTTATCTAAATATGTCCATAAATTGACTGGTTGTCAATCAATATTTAAATTATAATGGACACTAGCTACGCCTCACGTTAGTGTCTTCTATTTTTTCTAGATATTTATCTCTTCATTTTTCATTTTAGAGTTAAGTCACCAAACTCCAACGAAATTACTTAAATGACTAGCAGAGCCCCGCGTCGAATGAATATTGGAATAAAAATAATTCCAAGGATTCAATGTATTTTCTTACAGAGGTTCATCAATCAGTATAAGTAGTAGTTTCGTAGCCTATTCGTTACAAACAAAAAAAAGCTAAAATATCCTCTTTATAATATTACTAGCGACTCGCCCCGGCTTCGCACGGCTGTATTATGCATGTATTATATCTAAAACCTCTATCTATTAAAAAAACCGCATCAAAATCAGTTGCGTAGTTTTAAAGATTTAAGCATTCATAGGTATATAGGGACAGAGAAAGCGACTTTGTTTTATACTATGTAGTGATATTAGATGTCGTTAACGTAATAGAAATGGTCTAAACAGGTAAAGCAATGTAGCTCAGTTAGTCAATAAATTAATATTTAATTATATCAACATCTTTTATGAGCTCAATATTTAAATTAACTTTTATAGTGAAAATATCCATTGTAGTTTAAATCCTATTACTGATATTGGTATGCCAAGCATGCATTTGACCCAATTCAATGCCATATCATAATGGTTGACTCACATAGATTTCGTCATCAAACGCTATTGAGTCATTAATGATTAACAAAACTTTACCAACCTGTTATTCCACCAGCATTTAACCTTTCCCATAATATTATTGTACTGATTTTCAAAAAACAACCAAACTCCAAAATAGTCAAGGAGAATCTTCAAAAAATGTATAGCAAGGAAGAGCATGATAACAGGAAGAAGCCAAATGTGTTTCCAAACAAGCATACATAGACATCCAAAGAACAATAGCTTGAAATATAAAGCTGTTTCTTCATCATTTTCATAGCTTTTAATATAGTTTTCATCAAGAGATCTCTGTTTCATAGCCATTAAGTATCGGTTCTCTGATTTCATTTTCATATTGGATAATGGTAAAGCAGATAATGTTCTGTTTTTGAATAGCATTTTAGCATGCCTCGGGGAGCTTTGTATTGGTTCATTACTAGTCCAACTGCCTCTTTTTGCTGTGTCAGGAGTGACTGGGGATGGAGTGTCTTTCTCTGGTGTTGATTCTTGCTCAGCCGAGTCAGATGTGTCGCCTGTTACTTCTGGGGGCTTTTGTAAGGCATTGTTTTTGTCACTGGTAATAGCTTTGTATACTGCTTCGACTAATGAAGCTTCAGGATCTGAAGTTTAACGAAAAAATAAGAAATATAGTATTTTTGTAAAAAAAATGCGTTTATTTGCCTGTTGATTACAAGACACGAAACGTGAATGCCACGTCTGTGACATCACAGCATCTACTTGTAGTGCATTTCACCAGAATAAACACAAAACCTTCACGGAGTGAGCCTTCAAACATGAGCTGTGATGTTGTCGACTGTTTAGTGCCATAATTCAAATTAATGAAGCAAAATGTATATCTATTATTATATAACGTTTTTTTGAAAAATAAATAAATAAAAAACAATCAAAGTAAAAACTAAATACTTATTACGGGTCACTAATTAATGTACTTACTTGTTATCAACATTTTCTTATGCACATCAAGAACTTCAAGAGCTAAACCAGTGATACACATTGAATGTAGTATTATGAAAGTGTACACCTGATATGTGCCTGTCAATTTTGCCAGGCAACTGATGATGACTAGCCATAGGAACTGTGAGGTAGTTTTGAAGATATTTGCTCTTTGGGGAGTCCATAGTATGTATACACTTATGAGGTAGGCTAGTACAACTGTTAGAGTCTGAAAAGTAATGAAAGTTAAATTCAATGATTCTCAACTAGCTCGACTGTATCTCTTAAACTTTGTTTATGACCAATAGAGTACTAGAAATAGTACTTGTACTTGTATATGGGCTCTGTTCCACAATTAGACCCTTTTTTAATTGGGTCCTTTTTACATGAGGATGGAGTAGGCTCTCCCAGCACCTACTACCCTCTCAGCCTAGTCCTCCATGTCCAAGGGAGAGAACTTGTCAATACTTCTGGAATCAACTAAGCCACGGGTTTCATCAAGATGTTTTCCTTCACGATAAGAGCAATGTCAATTAGCACACATAAATTTTTCTTAGAAATAATACTTACAATATAAGAGCTGCATACACTGATGAGTAGTGTTGTTGAAAAGCTGACAAAGCTGTTGAACTGCCAGAACAAGCAGGAGAGTCCCCGCGGCACAGTGTTGTACAGCCATGGCACCACAAATATAGCTGATAGTAGGCCTATTACAGTCTGAAAATAAGGCACTCAATTATTGATTAACTGAATGACTAATACTCAAATTGTTTAGTCTAGAAAGATGTGGCACAGATTAGTAGGTATTATGACATTTAAAACTTTGAGAACTATGGAAGCTACACCCAACCTACATCAGAATATGTACTTATATAGTGAAAGTGTATGAAATAATTATCATTTCCACTGTGAGTGAGAGTGTGAATATGTCTTTTATTCTACTCTATCATGTGAAAACTACTGAACATATTTTAATTTAGTTTGATATGGAGGAGAACCCTTGGTTGGAGCAACACGGGTTATTTTTATCCCGATTTAATGGAATTACTCCAACTCAGATGACATTATTTATTGTAGAATCCATACTAACCTTGTAATGTTCTCTAAATTGCAGTCCAACTGTGTCTGAAGCATAATTCACCACATTCACAGGTATCACCATCAAACCAACTATCACAGAGGTGTTAGACTTCTCCAGACTTTCAAACCATGACTTTATTTTCTGAGAGAGCTTATATTTAAAAGGATGGAGCAAAGATCCAACCAGTAATGCCCAAAACAAGGGTTTGAAAAAAGGCTCTAATATTAAAAATAAAACGTAGACTGCTGCACAACATACAGTTAGTATAAATAGCGCAAAAGCATTGTAAAATCCGTGTTTCATTGGTTTCTCATTCCCTTCGGAGAGACCACCGATAATATTGAAAATATTTTCAAAGGGAGATTGCTGCATTTTGTACTAAAGTTACTAAAAACTGCAATGGTACTAACTAAACATTATTATCATCTAGCTCCCAGCAGTTATAATATTAGGTAAAAAACGATTTGAATCTATGAGATCATAGCTTTATTTGCTTCGAGAAATTCAATTTTGGGAACATAATTTTTTTATCCCAGTCCGAAACATTTTTTATTTTTTTTGGACGAACAGTCGAAAGGGGCAGGCAAAAGATTTCTGACCATTCTCATCCAGCCTCGTCAGACGTATTTTTTCTACTCTTTACTCTTTCCTTCTTTTAGGTTCAAGACTTCTTTCTCCCAATTATTTTTAAAGTTCGTCTAACTAAATGATCGAAGTTCGTCGGTAATTATTGTGATGATATCCGTTTTATTTTTTTCTTTATAATTAGCTTTGGCCAAGGCTTTATGCAAAAGTTATGTAAAGCCACTTTAAAAAAAACAAACTTGACGGATAAGATGACTGACATTTTGACGTTGACAGATTAATGACATTGAAAATTGACATAAATTAGACTAGTGACATTTAATGAAAAATTTTTTAGCAAGGTAAGGTTTTCCATTAATTTCTTATTACCCTAATAATCAAGTATGACCTACCCTCTACCACATGAGTAGAGATGTGCCTCTACCTACACCTCTACCTACTGCGGCCTACATAACTACCTACCCATAATATTATGATTTTGACCCTACCTAACTACATAGTAGGTAGATACTCATAATATTATGTAGGTATTATGTCTACAGTCTACTGGTTTTTTAAATATGATAACTACCTACGATGTGTTGTTAGGGTCGAATTCAATAACCTATCTGTTGTTGTTTGATATCGAGGCTTAAAATGAAATCTTTCGTTAGAGCATTACAATAATGTAAAAAAAAGTCAGTTTAACTCTTGGTTACTAATAGGTAGGTAGGTTATTGATTTTGACCATTAGTAGACAGACTAGGTAGTTACCTATTGTAGTAAGTAAGTAGGTATAGGCTTAAATTACCTACATACACATATAAGTAAGTTACCTACTTAGATGTATTTGCGTATGTATGCAAATACATCTAAATAGGTATCATTATAGAATGCAAATTTGTAGGAAAAAATCATTGCAGTATATAAGGCCGTAAAAATAAATAAATAACAAAAATTGGCACAATGTTTTTATAAGTACAAATAAATTAATATCACAGAAATCCACTGTAGGTAGAGGTTAGTACCGAGGTAAGTATGTCTTTTCATTCACATTTTAATTCCATTCCAGTTAACGCACTAATCTTTGTAGTCATAATCGTCCGCAGAATTAGTAATAGGAAAGCATATTCCGCTTCTTTTTTCATACCCCTGCATACAACCTCCTGCATTTATCAAGAATCTGTTCTCCACGGTTGGGTCCTCCGGTTTTTTCCTGTTGACTCTAGATGGCTGTGGATCATCCGGATCTCTAAACACGATGTTCCCAGGGTCACTGTTCCCTTTTTTAAGCGGGACTGCACTGGCGATATCCTCATTGAATACGTTCACGAGTAAAATCGCAAGAATTATGTAGGAAATCATTTTGAAAAACAACAAAGAGAATTTAAATACTACGTAAAAAAACAAGTAAAATAAGTAATTAAGGCACTATTTTTAAGAGTGGTATAGAGTGGATACGTTCAGTGACACTTCGCTAATGAGCAACCGGTCTTCCCAGTTTCGATTTATATACCGTCTCTCTACTTATATTATAAATTAGGTTGTCCGTTGTAGTCATCTCCATATGACATCGAATATTGTCGAATGTCATCGTATATTAGTACGTAGATGCAAAATATTAATCATAGCATTTTGGTTTTCATGTTAAAACCATGTCCATGACTGTTGACTTTTTTATATAGGCAGTAGAGCTTCTTTACTCATTTGGTTGAGGTGCCTACCAATTTTATTTAGGGTTTGCGCAGAAGGTTCACATACGACGTACTTACTCACCCGTCATACTATATATAGGTACCTATATAATTATACATCTACCGACCTTCCAAAGGCACCTGTGCTGCGTAGGTAGCACGAAGACAAGTAGGTAGTAAGATGTTATTATGATAGCTCGTTATTAGGGTGTCACGTCAAATTATGTATATTCTTATACCATACAAAATTAGTAGATAATTCACTATTTTAAAAATACAAGGAGAAATATTTTTTATCGTTTGTATCTAATGAAAGCCACTGAAACTGGATAGATTTTGGAGAAACCTATGATAGATAGATCCTAATTAAATATTACACTGAATCTTTGGCAAGTAACTTAAGGCTACTTTTTTGAGCATGTGACATAAATCTAGAGCTCAATTAACTAACTAAGTACCTACGTTGAAGTTTTAAACCACATAAAAACTAGGTGTAGGTATGACCTACTAAACAGAAATCACAGTTAATTTGTAAAAATAATAATCATTTATTTCCAACAAAAATCGTCACGTCTCAATCTTTTTTCCAATTTCTGTATTCACAAACACCAAATCTTCTGACTTGACCCGGTGGACAGTCTGTAGTATTCATAGCCAACCCGCCTTGAACAGGTTTAGCTAATGGGGGTAACAGTTCCTTCGCCGGAACTGGCACATTCTTCGTTGGTTTTATCACAGTACAATCAGTTATGCTTAGAAGCATCAAACACATGACAAAATAAAACATTTTTAAGAACGACATTTACAATATGTTCAATAGCTCGGAGATTTTAATGTTATGAACTGCATCAGAATGACGAAATTTGCTATTTATACCTAATTAATAAAACTGGTAGAAATCAGAAAAGTTGTTCGACGAATAATAATATTATTATGTAAACAAGTTTTTGTTATGAACTATTATGTTAGCATAGAAAAAAGATACTAGCAACCACTAGGGGTTTCGCCCGTATAGATTTCGATATCGAGGCAATATCGGTACAAAAAGGTAGCCATATTGGTTAATTACCAGGATTGAATGTACCTATATTCATTAGACCTATCAAGTTCCATCAACATCAGTTCAGTAGTTCCGGTACCTAACATACAAACATACATCCAAAATCGACCTTTTATAACAGGAAGTATATTAAAATAATGATATATTTTAAATATATTTATTTCATGTTTAGCTAAATAGGTACCTGCCTATATAATTTATTATTTATCAACACAAAAACTTACAAAACATCATTTTCTATTCAATTTGTTTTTTGCACTTTATAAACTTTAAGTTCAAACTTTACAATTAACACCGTCTCCTTTTCGAAAGTCAGTTAATAAAATACACAACACAATAAACTTATTCATAATATTCCAGTACACCTTTGTAGTTCTTAGTCAGTTTCATCAGGATAATAATAGTCTTCACCAATATCATTCTTGTCTTGTGTATACTTCTTGTTTTCAACTTCATCCGGATAAATATAATCTTCTGCAGCAGTTAAGCATCCGACTTTAGTTTTCACTTGTCCTTTCAGACAGGGAACATCTATGACACCTCTGTAAACAAGCGGGTTCTTTGGGTTGAGCCTGGGTTGGTTAGATCGCACTTCAATTACTTCAGCCGACTCAGTAGAACCTTCGGGTGGAAACTCTGATAATCCATCACTGTCGATATAGATAATTTCGTCTCTTGGTCGAATCACATGACTGTCAGCTATAATTAGTAGCGTAAATACGATGTAAGCAAACATTGTGCTTTCCATTTTTCGTAGCAGCCACTAGTGAAATGACTAGTACGACGATATATTTTCTAGAACTTCCTTTGTTATATGAAGTTTACGAATGAGTAACATTCTATCCGTTTATTAGTTATATACTCATAATAATCTTTCACAATGAGGTAAATTGTGGTTTTTACAAGAGAATTCAACTAAAGCGAATTGTAGTAAGTCTACTACGACCGTACCTACTTAAGTACTACTAACTACTTAAGTAGGTAGGTCATTGAGAAACCGTTATAACGTAATTCTTATACCTACCTAACGCTTGGTTACTTCCTAAATCTTTATACCTACCATATTTCGAGCAAAACAATGACATTCATTTAAACCAGGGCTGTCCAAACAAAGGCCCGCGGGCCGCATGCGGCCCGCGGCTTGTTTTCATGCGGCCCGCGACACACATTTTAATCTAAAAATAGTTTTGGACACAAATAGTTTGGATAATATTATTCGTTGTCAAAACATATACCTACTCAATACTTGGTATAATTTATTTATCTTCAGTCTTGCAACATTCCATTCGCATGATCACTTAAAAGTGAAGCTACTTTTACTATTATTGGGGGAATTCCCGGAAAGTATTTTGTTTTTGTCGAGTGAGGATTTGCTGTTGACCGTATTCAGCTGAAGCGCTTGGCGCCCCCTATACTCCAGGTCTGAACAGGTACAAAAACAAAATGGCCGCCTGAGGGGGGCAATCCTTTTAATACCATTTATTCTAATTTTGGTTTAATTAATTCATAACATTGATACCTTTCTGCATTCAGAATGAAATTTCCTATTTAGATTTTTTTTTTAAATATTAGTACATAAACAAATAATGTCAGTAGATGCAGAGTGAAGGCAAAATTTAAGTATTTATTTATTTTTATTTCTCAATTAAAAAACTTATTTAAAAAAACTTTTTAGAAAAACAATAGCCTTCTTAGAAACTAATCATAAAAAAAAAAATCATGTTACAAAAAATAAAATAAAAATCACCCGCCATTTACGACCTATTTCACCTATTCCGTATTTCATTGTTTTTTTTTTTAAATATTGCACTATAACCTCATTTTGCAGTTATAATACTGTAGGTTGTCAAGTAACTTGACAACTGAAAATATTTTTCTGGCCCAGCTTTTGTATGAAATTTAATTAGCCCGCGAAGGTGTATAGTTTGGACAGCCCTGATTTAAACCATGACACCACATATTCTTACCATTACAAAGTATAGTACCTACTTACCTAGTGGAAGAATACGAATTTAACTACCTATCCTACCAATAATTTAAGATCTATAAGCGAAGGTAACAAAAAAATAATAAAAGGGAAAAAATAACAAAAATATGATTTAAGAGTCTAAAATAAGATTTAAGATCTAGCGTTAATCTATCAAATCTTTAAAGCAAAGTAATAATGATCTTTACATTAGATGAGATCTGTTTAGAAGTTCTTATTTAATTAGATAAGATGATCAATTGAGAGCGCGATCGCCGGTCGTTCAATTACGATGGCAGACGTTGACTCTACAAACCCTTGCAAGCAAAATTAAAAGTAAAGTAGATTTAAATCAGACGAGACTCCATCTAGTGCAGTTTTATTTAAATAGTTAAGTTGCAATCGGAAAGGTAGCAAAAAAATGTTGTTTTATTTTTATTTTTTTTCCGATTAGTTTACAGATCTCGTTTTGGCACGAGACACTTTAAATGCAGAGCAATACCGTAATGAGGTTGTGTACTCTGGTGATACCCCACCAATAGCAGCTCGACCAAGATTTCATATTCATGCAAAATAATGGACGTATTCATACCGTAAGGCTGGTTGTTTAACGAGTTCAGCGAAATTAGTTTTCATACTAAGTTTACATTTTTTTCTATGGCAACCCTTTAATTAAATCACAGCATTAAAAAGAGTATAAAATTGCGCTTCTATCGACAACTCAAAACAAAAACCCAAAAAAACACAATTTTTCCCCAAAAAACTCTATTTTACCCGTGTTTCCTAGACTTTGTTGATGTGTGTATTTAGAGGTAAAATATTTTAGCAGCATATGTAGTTTTTATTTTTTTTTATTATTTTTTTATTTCAATTAACTACTTTTTTATTATTTGTTAATACGTGTTGCTCCACTGTAGGGCTTATCCGTGGTGGCCCGGATTAGAATAGGCCATCTCTATCTTACAGCCTAGGGTATCGTAAGAAGCGATTGATGGTAAATACTGCTCATATCATCTCACTGAGCATAATTCACTGCTCAACAAAGTATGGGAAAATTAAATTAAAAATTTAAAAAACCCCCGACCTAAAATAATAAAAATAGTATGAACGTAAAAAGCCTAAAACAAGCAAAAAAAACTATGAAAAGAAAAAGCCACAAATAGAACATAAAAGGTATAACAGTGAAACCATGGTGAAACCCTACAAAAAGAAAAAATAACCTCGAAATTATGATCCTACTACGTAAGTACATGTGAATTTTTTTTATTAAATGTTGTCGCGTCGGGGGACCGCCCGGGAAAAAGCCTAAAGGGCTTTTTACGTTCATACTATTTTTATTATTTTGTGTCGGGGTTTTTTTTAATTTTTAATTAAATTTTTTATTACACTCTTTTTGTAGGGAGGGACTTTTTAATTTTCGTATTTCATTTCTTTATTTTCTTGCGATTTATGATTAAGATAATTTGGTTTAAAAAAAAAACAATTATTAATTTATAGTTGAAGAACATTTTTTAACCATAAACAGTTTTTTTATTATAGGTTGTCTTTTTCTAGTTCTTTCTTTAGATATTCAACTTTTATAAGTAGGTATTTCATATTAGAAGTAAGTACCTATACGTAGAAGAAGACGTCTAGATCTTCTCTAATTATATATAAATTACGTGTCACGTTGCTGTGCGCGATGGACTCCTAAACTACTTAACCGATTTTAATCAAATTTGCACACCGTGTGCAATTTGATCCAACTTGAAAGATAGCATAGCTTACATTTTAATTTATCCCGATATTCCGACGGGATCGGGAGTTACGCCGGTGAAACCGCGGAGCGCAGCTAGTAATACAATAAAAATGGAGAGAAAAACTCGGGCATATCTGCTTACATTCCGTTGTTAATCCTGAGTATTATCCCCCATAACTTTCAGATAGCTGGACCGATTTTGATCAAACATAGATATTTGTAATGTACGAGTTGTGTCCTTTCATTTGATACCCCTCTCGAGTATATCTACTTACATTCGGTTTTTGATCCTGAATTTTATCCCCTATAACTTTAAGACGGCTAAACCGATTTTGATCAAACATAGCTAAGAACACTTCCGACTAATTCACCTTTCAAACAAAAGAAACTAAATCAAAATCGGTTCATCCGTTCGGGAGCCACGATGCCACGGACAGACACTCACACACACACACACACACACACACACACACACAGACACGTCAAACTTATAACACCCCGTCGTTTTTGCGTCGGGGGTTAAAAACAGAATATAGGTTAAAACAATAATTCAAAAATACATTTCTGATTCGAGTTAAGTATCTACTTCAACATAAAGGTATTCGTAAGTTTTGCTTTAAAAAAACCCTTGGAAAAGAACAAAAAATGTTTTATTTCAACGTTATTATTCGATTCGTGGTATTTTCAGAAAAAAATAAATACTTTGATGTCCTATCATACCACAGCCCATTGTAAATGTGTCCTTAGTGGTAATAGTTGGTATTCCTCATAGTTGGTAATCGCTATTACCATCACTACATAGTATAAAACAAAGTCGCTTTTTCTGTCCCTATTTCCCTTTGACCGCTTAGATCTTTAAAACTACGAAACGGATTTTGATGCGGTTTTTTTTAATAGATAGAGTTATTCAAGGGGAAGGTTTATATGTATAATACATGCATAATATAGCCGTGCGAAGCCGGAGCGGGTCGCTAGTTATTTATATTTGTTTCTTCCACCTTTTTATTTGAATCGCCTGCAGCACACCAATGCATGCATGGAGGCTCCTATTTTCGCAATTCTGGCAGTTAAATCAGTATAAGCCTCGATTATTAATCACCATCGAACATTCCCCTAATTGGTTTTATTTAAATGATATAACTGTTGTACTAGAGTAAGATGTTTGATAATTTTAATTCCCATTTTTTTCTTCGCATTCGGAACTGTTCGGATTTCTGCAGCTTAATGAAGCTGTCAAGACTGAATGGCAATCCAATCACTGTGCTCATGTTATTATACTTTCTCTTTTAGGTAAATTATGGTTTAGGCATGTGGTTTAGGTACGTTACGAATTGGATCAAAAATGGAACGGAATTAGAAAAAGTTCAACCTACATAATATAGCTAACTAAGGCTATGTTACTAATCTTCTCTGTGTTTAATTTTAGCACCGGCGATGGAAGGCTTATTCGTTTCCAGTTAAGATTAACAAAGCAAATCAAATCTTCGTATATTGAAGGAGTAAGATAATTTTCACGTAAGAAAATCAGGCGGGGATTCAGCCCTCAAAAAAGGTTGTGGTGGTCATAGCTACCTGAATTTGTACAGCTCACGTGGGCAAAAGCGTGGGGCGAATACTAGTAAATTAAAAATGTAAATGTTAGTTTTTTAGGTAAAAGTGAGTGACTCTTTGAATTCGTCCTATACTACTACTGCCCAATGAGACGAATTTGAGGCAGCATATCGCCCTCAATAAACTGTAAAAATGTAAAAACGTCACAAGTCTATTAGGGTTGTAGGCATGCCCATTATTGCCCACCGTGCCTACAATGGTGGACCCGCGCTTGCGTAAGAAAAGTATAGTAAGTGCCCATGACTCTACAATAAAGCAATCTGTTTGACCTTAAAAACTCTCGCAATAAATTGAGATGAATCACGATTTTTTGTAGGTATATTCTTCGATTTGCGATGTTTCTATGGGTTTGTGTAAAAAGTTTGTTTACTAATTATAGTTAACAAAACCTGTAGCGTTGTATTTATAAATATACCTATTTTGGCACACAATAGAATTTAATGATGTAAACAGTTTAGAATTGGTAAGTATCCTGAAAAATTACGTTCCGAAAAATGCTGATAGATACCTAGAGCGCTGTAGAGCATACTCGTCCCGTAATTAGTTGGGTAGGAAAATGGTAGGAATTACAGATTTTGTGGCATGACGTTCTTGTTTATTCATTCAGGTCTTCCCATAGTTAGGTACTTTATGTCTACCTTATAGGATCCTAAAGCAGAGTAACTCGCATCAGCACATGCACTAACTGTAGGTATGCTTATTTTAAAGTGGGATGTCCTACAATATTTGTACTTTCCTTAGTTTAGTCATCAATTGAAAACTTGGGAAATGTGCAACGTAAATTGCATTGAACTCTGTTGCGGTCATTGCATTCAAAAAGTTAGGAATTTCCTTAGAATATCACAGCATATACCTTGTTGAATCAGACAGTAAAAAATAACAATAGAATAATAAAATTTATAATTTATATCCATGATGTATTTGTATTTAAAAATTAATATCAGATTTTATAACAATTAGGTACTTAGGTACATCATACATAATATTATAACAATTAATACATCATATGAAAAAACTTAACAGTAACAAAAATAACAATAATCCAGTGACGCAGCTACAAAAGGAGTACGGAGAAAATGTTTTTGTTCCATTGCCATCTTCTACCTTCACTCGAGTCCCTCGAAACTTACTTACGCTGGCTCAGCGACTCGAAGTGGATCTTGGCCTCCGACACCAAAAGCCGCCATTGCACCCTATTCTGCGCCACTTTTTGCCACTCGGCTGCATGAAGGGCTTACAGGTCTTGTTGGACTTGGTCTATTCAGCGATACCTCGGTCTGCCAACGGGCCGTCTCCATTGAGGTCGTCCTAGATATGCTCTTTTGACCGCTCGATCCTCGTCAAATCTCTCGATGTGGCCCTGGCCAAGCCAGCGAAGTCGGGCCGATTTGGTCTTGCCGATGATATTAGGCTCAGCTTGTGACTTGAAAGAAGTTTATTTGGCGGTATTTGAGTCAAAAAGCGTGTTACATCTTAGACCGCATCGTCACTTCTATCCTGAGAGATGGTGGTCAAACGCGAAATTATTTATTATAAATAAATAAATAAAAAAAAACAGCCAATTATTGGTTAATAATCTACATCACTACCAGGTAAGCAATAGCTCCCTTGTTTGATGTATCCTGAAGGACAACCATTTGCTTCAATGCCAGTTCGAGTCTTCACTACCGGCGGTGCCTTCGACGTAGACGCAGTAATAGTCACCTGTGTGGTTCCATCTTCCACAAACGTCACAGGGTGAGGTTGTCTTATAACGTTGCTGTCAACACTGGCAAATAGTACAAAGCACGCGACTACCGCTACAATGATTTTTATCGACGACATCTTTGTATTTGAAGTAGGTATATTGGAGTTCTGTGATCTTGTTGCTCCTTGGTGTTGAGAAGGAATGTGACTTAAGACTGTTAACATTATCCTTTTATAAGTCACTTCGGATGAGGTAAACATTACGACACTGTATTATTTTCCCCTATTTATTACGTTAATTCATTGTGACGGACGACAGCATCTGTGAATCAGTACTGGGCCTATAAATATTGAAATTGTAAGTTGTTCGATGAGACATGGGAATCCCATCCCGGCACGAGTCTTAATTAAAATTCAAAAGATATGAGGGGATATTTTACAATTTACCGTAACATAATGTGACTCAGAAGTCAATAAACCTTGTACTTTATTTGTCAAGATCCTTGCCTTCAATTTGGTTAATGTTTTATATGATTGGTTAACATATTTTTTTCAGATGTTTATTTTTTAAATCAAAACTTGTCATTGAAATAACAGTATCTTTTTTTAAAGTTTTACAGGAAAAAGGGAAAATTAATAACTAGTGCCAATTGCAGCGCCAGGACAAGGCGCGGCGGAGGCGTATAGAGGTACCTATTCATATAAATACATATTTATATTTGCTGGCTGGAAATTCTATAAAACTAGTACCTTCCTATATATACAGGGTGAATTACTCTAGCCGGGAATCGAACCTGTTCATTTTCCAAAATAATAATCATTCTTTATTTTTGTACCAATCGATAGTGTTGCTCATAGAGATCAATGCTTGGAAACAAACATAGTCTGGCAAATTAAAGAAAATAGCTCATTTTAGTAATCTTCTGTAATTTTCATACAACCATCCCTGAAAAAAATGCAGTGAGGAGGTATGGCCAATGACGTAACAAACTGCTGCACTAAAAATATGAACTATTTTTACAAATTTTATGTAAAGAACTTCATTTAGAACTTATTTTATAATATTTAGAATAATATCACTTGTCCTCTATGCCTCACACTATTGTTTTGCCAGAGACAGAAAGGTGAAAATTACAGAAAACTACAAAATTCAGCCATTTCCTTTGTTTTGCCATACTATGTTTGTTTCCAGGAATTGATCTCTATCAGCAACACTATCCATTGGTATAAAAATATAGGATGATTATTTTTTTGCAAAATCAATAGGTTCGATACCCGGCAAGGGTATTGACTTTTTCAAAAATCTAATGATGCAGTTTTAGTTTTTGTCAAAATCGGGCACGCAACTCCTTTCAGCATTTTTCGCTATCTCTCATAGTTTAGGATATAGCCTTGAAGGCCCACATAAAAAATTCACCCTGTATAAGGTATATATAATTATAGTCTTACCAATTAGATTTACGTCATCTTAGTAGGTAAGTATACCTAAACATCGCACATGTTATATATATAATTCTTTAAATGTATGTATAATTAATGATTAAAATAGAATACATAATATAATTACTACAAAAACATAAAGAAAAAACATGGAATCAAAGCAAA
Organism: Idaea aversata; assembly: GCA_907269075.1. Lineage (NCBI taxonomy): Eukaryota > Metazoa > Arthropoda > Insecta > Lepidoptera > Geometridae > Idaea > Idaea aversata. The sequence continues at coordinate 9,583,655 of OU026100.1, forward strand.
TAAGTAGGTACACGAAGCTCTTAGTTACGTATTATGAGACATTACCACATTACTACTTGTACCACCACGTGGGACCGATTGGGTCCCCTAGAGTTCCGATAAAGATGAAATACGGGGCGGGTTACTCAGATTATAGCAATAAATATTGCTGAAAATATGCCACGTATCATAACGGCCACTAGAACTGCGATCCCCGGAGATTGGTTCACATGTTCCCTCTTACTTAGAGATATTAGCCACTAAAGTTAGGTGGCTGTCCTTTACAGAAAGCTCAACAGCATAACAGCATATAACTCTACATACAATGTTTCAATAGTATCGAAAGATTTTGGATTTCTACTGATTCAGTGATTGTACGACTTACTAAATATCATGTTCACACTACAACTCAAAAAAAATAAAGTTTTTTTTAGGCCTTTCTTTCTGTAATATAAAAATGAATCGCTGAATGTGTTGCTAAGCGCAAATCTCGAGAATCAGCTGAACCGATTTCGCTAATTCTTTTTTTGTGTTTGTTATTGTCAGGAGAAGGTTCTGAAAGAAAAAAAATAAGAAAATTGCGTAGAATGACGTGAATATTTTTTTAGAACCATACAAAGATAATGTAAACATTAGATTTTGTAGAAAAAATATTACTTCAATGGTTTTATTTTGAGTTTTATAAATCTAAGACTCTGATTTGTTTAGGGGTACAAAAGGTCGACTATTGAACTTGTTTCACAAAAAGAGGCAGAATCGCAAACCTGATATTTTGGCTGTAATTGCGAAGTTCAGGGTGAAATCTGATTTTGACTAAAATTTCACTAAAACCCAAATAACTTTTAAACCAGTGAATTTTGCAGAACATCATGGGGGTTAAATCGATAGGTACTGAGGTCCTCTACCCCTCAACAACCGATGATCCACCCCCCTTGTTACACCGTGTATATGTAGAGTGGTTCTCTTTGAACTTCGCATTCCTTTATTGTGACACAATAATTTGACGTGTCTTCATGCAATATGCGGAAACACCCGAGGGGTTATGAGTCAATTGCCTTACTTTCGTGTGGTCAAGTTTATTTCGCAAAGACGTATTCGCATACCTCTGGTTGACATATCACTGGTTAGGGTTCATAATGTTACATCATGTGACTCTACTTAGCGGGAACACCTGTTTTTTGTAATAGGTGTTTCCGTGAAATGAATCTATATAATTAAGGCTATCAATGGTGACGAAACTGGAATTTGTTCCGTATTATATTCAGAGTTTATAGGCTGTTGAAACGAATCATATAGCCACCAGTAACCACTAACTTTTTTACTATGAAAGTGTGGTCGCTGTAGCCGAAATCGGTTATGATTTATGAAGTAGGTATTACTATTATAGCTCAGTAAGAATTTCTTACCTTATTATTTTAATTGAATATGCGAAACATTACATAGGTAGGTACTTTGAATGAGAATAACCACTCTATGATTCACGTTTACCTACCTATTCTACTTATGAATTATGTGTGGGTGGGTAATTAAAACTATATAGGTATTCAGATAATTAGTTGCTACTCAGGTACTTTTCTAATAATATGTTTTATTTTATTAATAATCCGACAATATTAATATCAACATCGTCGTCGTGAGTGTAGAGGTATATCTTTTCCATCTCCTAAACTATACTTCTATATAGTACTAATATTATAAAGACGAAATAGAATCTATCGGAACAAGATCAGAACAAGAAATTGGCCCAACTTGCCAAAAAAATCGCGACGAATGGCAAATCTCTGGACTCCTCCAGAGATTTGCCATTCGTCGCGATTTTTTAGCTCGGGCGAAGGCCTTCGCCTTCGCCCGAGCTGGGGTTAAGACGGCATGCATGCATATTGGACTAAAATTCATATAGTACATACATACTTACTAGTATACAAAGTACATGTTAATCACTATCACTATCACTACATAGTATAAAACAAAGTCGCTTTCTCTGTCCCTATATATGTCCCTATATCCCTTTGTATGCTTAAATCTTTAAAACTACGCAACGGATTTTGATGCGGTTTTTTTTAATAGATAAAGTGATTCAAGAGGAAGGTTTATACATGCATAATATTAGCCGTGCGAAGCCGGGACGGGTCGCTAGTTGAAAATAAAAGGCTTTTATTTTTTTTTAATTTTTTATTTTATAATCTATACTAATAATATGATAGATAATAGATAGATTTTAGTTAGTAACGAATAGGCTCCGAAAACACTAGACCGATTTTTTTAAATCCTGATTTTCCCACGGGATCGGGAGAGCGCTGCTACTGTATAATAATTGAGTAAGGATTATTAAATAAGCATGGGCTGGGTATGGGACGCTCATTTTGATTTAAGTTAAATAAAATGTAACGTTAAAGTTCTTATAAAAAATTAAAAACAATTTACAAGTAAAGTAATTAAGTACGTTTTAAGTATAATCTTAATTATATAAATTCTTAGACTAAGTTGTCGTAACTTTCGCAACCAAGGAAAATGGGAGTTTTCTGTATGCTTACGCAATTACCTAGTATAATAATAATTCCTGGTATATATAGTTCGCAAGTTGCTTGTTCTGACGTTGGGTGAAGATACTTCTGCTAAGGAAAACAGAAGATATGAAATACTAACCTACTAAGTTAAAAATAAGTTATAAATATGACAATAATGTACTTATTTGATTCTTATAACTAGCTTTTTCCCGCGACTTTGTCCGCGTAGAATTAGTAGATTGTACCGAGGAATCACGTTGTCCCATCCAAACTTTGCCATCCTTTTTCACCACATAAGGGAATTTAATATTTTTGATGCCTACGTCATAATAAGAACACACTCTCCAAGTTTCAGGTCTCTACGATCAGCGGTTTAGGCTGTGCGTTTATCCGTCAGTCAGTCAAGATAAAGCAATTTAAATGTATAGATTTTGGTGATTTTGAAGTAACAGCAGCAGATCTGCCAAATTTTTTTTACATTTTTATTAAACATGTTGTAATCCGGGCACCTAGAATTTATTTTTTACAAATATCAAATTCTTTGTCATGCTTAATTATTTATCCCAAATTAAAATAAATGTCTCGTTTATGAATGTTAAACCGCAAATAATTGTTATATAGCACTGTTATTTAAAGGAATAGTTTCAAAACGTAAGAAATAAATAAAAATAAATAAATGAAAAAATGAACAAATAAAAATGCTGATGATCAAGAATAATGCTAATAAATGAAATTGAATTTGAATTAAATAGTTTAGTAGATTTTTAAATTTATAAGTTTGAATTATCTAGGTAGAGTAGGTAGGTAGTACTTACATATTTTGAAAAAGTTAATTACAAATTTTTTGATCAAGAACTGTGCAGATGAAATCGGTTGGGAAAATAGATTTCATTAGTGTTTCTACTGCGTCACACATCAAACTAAGTTACCTACCTAACCCCTTTTGAACAGCAATGTTGGCCAAAAAGTTTGGAAAAGTCGTTCGAGATTTGCTAAGTCACTCGCTTGATGAAAAAATGTTTTGCGAAGCCTTTCTGTACAAGCAAGTCATGATTATCGATTGCAATACACCTTGCCCTTATTCTTTACAGAATAAATAAAATTAGGTATGAGGAAAATACGACACAATATTTATGAATTTCTTCTTCAAATTGCCACACAGTCTAAAACAATAATCATTAACATTAATATAACTACATTAATAACAAAAAAAAGAACAAAAAAGTGTGGTTTTTATTTCTTCTTTCTCAGTACATCAAATGTTAGAAATAAGGCGTTATTAATTTTTAAAATACATTAAATCCCTATAGCCTATCATTATATTTTTAGAAACCGATAAAAATAAATAGTACTTAATCTATATCATTTATCAATATAACTATGATAAAGCATTTTTGATATCATTAGCTTTTAAAATATTATAAAAATATCGTACTAAGTACTATTAGGAATAGATTTTTACTTATGTAGATATGTTTATAAATATAATAAGTATTTTTATGTTTTTTTACAATCATTTAATTTTAAATTAGTACGTTATAAATAATAGGTACAGACTATTCTAACCTACATAAACTACTACATTATTACACATTTTTCTAAAATCTAAAACAAACATTTACGAAAGGTACTCATAAGGTCTTATTCTATAAATTGCATTATGTCATATACAGGCTTATTTATGAATGCGTCTCTCGATAAGAAAGATTAGGCATGAAATAGAAACGCCACTTATTAAAATTTTAAATGGTAGTACCTGGTCGTCCATGGTCAGCGGTTTCGACTTTGATTTTTCACGATATTTACATTTTATTTTCTTATCGTAAATCAAATCATTAAAATGTTTCGTTATCAAACCAGCTGCGTTCACATTATGACTGTAGTTGTCAAACATATCTACCAAAACTGATCCCCGTCGAAAGAAAATTGTTCTCATAATTGTTGTTATAGGATGTACTATTTCGTAAGCTCTTAAGTCACACTGTTCATCCACGAACATCCATTTCATGGCATCGTATTCTAATTCAGCAATTAAATTAAATTGCTCCTTGTCCTCGGATGTCATCAAATTTGTTAAACATTCAAGTCTGTTCTTACAATCAGGTCCGTAACGGTAGGCACTCATTCTTGGAATCTCCCTAGTCATAACTAGTTTGTATTTTTCAACAATCTCATAAAAATCCTTAGGTTCATAAGCTCTTATTGGATTCGTTTTTGTGCAAGCTAGAAATGCTTGAATAACATTTGGTATTATAAATACAGTGAAAAAGAGACATATCAACAAAATAGTTTCACCCTGCCCTACTTTAAATTGTAAACGCAATGTAGTTTTGTTGAGAAAAAAACCATAGATCGTTAAAAAGTCTCGAATAATATCAGGAGTGTGGTCAGTAAATACTGAGAAAATATATGCCCATAAGCTAAATATAACAAGCAAAATAAATATACATAAAATAATATAATGAGTTCGATAAAATAGCGATTGCCATAAATCTATGAAAGATCTTTTGGCAACAACAGCTACTAGACGATCAATTAGTAGTGGATATCCAAAAGAAAAGTTGTTAAGATTCTCATAAGTCAAGAAGTAACCCCCTGTTGCCCCTTCTATATCATTATTCCTAAGTTTCTTTAGTATGGAGATAAACGTTTTGTCACTAAGAATTTGTCCCATGCTATTAAATTTTACAGGGTATTCAATTATTTCAATATTGATGCCAACGGATTCGTTGAAATGTCTCAGAAGTCGTTGTTCTACACCTTCCAAATTGTTCTTATCAAAATCAGTCAACGGATATAGATTGTAGGCTCCTATTTTAAATCGACATTCATGAAACGAGTCTTTATTAATATTTACAAATATGTGGGCTTCTTTTACTTTTAAACACTGTGCTACCTTTACAAGCCTCTTTGTTCCACGACAAAGGTTGAACGGAGATTTAAACGCATATATTTCATATTCCTCTTTGCTGAAGTTTCTTCTTAGAACGGTAACGTTGTACATATTGTTAAAAACAAATAGCTTTGCCATGTCTCGAAGTTGATGTTTTTCTAAAGAATTAACAATCATGATAAAATTAGCAGATGGTCGCCAATTGTTTTCTATCCTTGTATTATTGACTGTATTTTCAACATCGTAAAAGTTATTTGCACTCATTATATACACATACGGACTTTCCGGGTTAGTATAACGATGAGTACCAGACAAATATCTCATATTTTTTAAGCCATTTATTTCTTCTAAAGGTAGTATGGATTCATCATCAGCTATTATCACTGCATCTTCGATGTACTTATAGGACTCTGTAATTTGTTCCATTATATTTCTTAGGCAGGTAGCTAAATCATCGGTTCGTCTAATATTTTGAATAATCTTTAGGTTTGCTTCTACTGAGAGAACAGTTGAATAGAGATAAATAAATAATAACCAGTTCATTTTTACACTGAAACGTGTGTTAGTAATCATAAAGCGAATACAAAATGATGGACATACCTACAGATTGAATACCATTTAAAAATTCATTTAATTTCAATATATAACAAAGCGAAGGCACAATGCACACATACTTAATTCATACAATGTATTGTTAGAATGTCAATTTAGTTTTTGATAAATTGCTTGTTACATAATGAAATAAAATGTATTGAATATTAGTATTGATCGTACCTACTTTATTAAGTCATTTTAGCGTTTACAAGGCATAATATCGGATAAAATATTTCCAGCATCGAATATTTCTTTCTAAAATCCATATAAAGCCATGGAAATCTAGTCTCTTTGATGTGTCACAGTCATAGCTTTACGGAAATTGTGTGTCAAGCATAACTTTTTCAATACAATAAATAAACAACAAGTGAGAGTGTGTTTCTGATTGAATGGTAGGTATATATAGCTTTAGGCATCTATAGGTAAACACAGTAAAAACAGTAAACAGTAAACACAGTAAAAATAAAATAATAAGTCTTAATATAATCTGTGTAGGCATGGACCTTTTGGCTATTTGTCGTTTTAGTAATTGGAGGTTTTGGCATTTATCGTTCTGATAACTAGAAATTTTGACAACTTAGTATTATATCTTGGACATTTTGATACCTGGACATTCTGACCTTTGGACCAATGCTCTCCGAAGGCTTAAATATTTTGAGCGTGTGAACTGTACCAAACTCAACTGTTTGTCAGAGGGCCCATAAAATCTAGAACGAGTTCAAAAAGCAACTTTATAGCGACCATCCTTATGTTAGATAAGTGAGTGCATAACCAAGTTTTATTTATGGATAAGTATGGTTTTATTTATGGATAAAACTTAATTATAATTAACCAATTATTCATTAATCAATGTACTTCGACGGTTACGTAATACGAATTGTAGAAGTCCAGGCGAAAAACCTTTGTTCTACGATTTGCGTAGGTACAGGTATAATCAAAATAGAAATACATATAATAAAAAGAATCGCCATTGCTTTTATCCAAACCTTCAAAGTAGACGAATTTCACTGAAACTGACAGCTCTCAGTAGGCAATGTAGTCGTTATTTTCTCCCTCATTTTCTGGAAATATAGAAGTACCTATTTACACTTACGTGAACAATACAAGTAGGTAAATACTTTTCATCTTATTTCTTTCATAATAATTCATTGATGGAAGGTTTCAGTGGATTTTTCAATCGAGAAGTCATTGCCTCTGAAAAGGAAACGATAATAATTCTTGGAATTACATTGGTAAGGTTTTATTTTAAAGTGATGTTAAACATTTTCGACGGACCTAATTAATTTTATACTCTAGCTGTTTCTGCAAAAACACTGTTTTTCTTTTTAAGCGAGTAGATAAATATTTTTCGAACAATGTTCACCTACTTACATGTACAAATACATGGCCTTGAATATTTTCGTCTTTTCCGAATTCTTGTTTTCGTCGTGTTTACATTAGACGCATAAATTTATGTCATCTTTCTTGCTTTTTCACTATTGTTTTTTTATGACTTTTGGGTAGTATACAGGGTTATTTGTAATTATTTTACAGTTTTCTAAATTGACATTCTATAAAACATCAATTTCAAGTTGTTAGGTGAAAATCGAACTATATCGAGAAAAATGTAGTGTAATGTTTTAAAAATGTTGGATGTTGTGTAATTCACTTAAAAATCCGCTATCATTTGGAGATAAGAGTGGTGTAAAAACTAATAAAACTTGTAAGTACAAAATAAAAGAAAAGGAAAATTTGTCTATGCAAGAATCATTTAGAATCTTATTATTTTCTAAAAAATATTTAGATACTAAATCTTACCCATTGTAAAATTATATCAAAAAGTATTTTTGTTGTTGTTTACAAAAGACATATTGCTATTTTTTACCGATGTCAAAAAAGGTTGATGTTCTCAATTCGACTCGATTTGTTTGGGTATGTTTCTTTGATTATGAACTCATTTTGGTTGCTTGATTGATTATTTTCTGTTGGAAAGACTAGACGTAATAGCACCGTAGAATGTCTATGAACTTCCAATAACCCTGTAAATACAAAATCTAATTCAACGGTAGTTTCATTTGTATTTGAGTGTCTCGTGTTAGTGAAATGTCTCTAACAATAGCTTTGAGAATGTTCTAAACTACCTATATTTCGTTCATTACTTCCTTGGCGACGAATCAAATCTTAATTCACTCGCGAAATGGTTTTTAACTCATTAACTAAATAAAAAACACAATTAATATTGACGAGGATTATTTGGATAGATGTATTTAACAGCTGTTAGAAATTGACAGTTATTTACATTTATTTTATTTTTATCTATTTGTAAATCGTTACATAAATAACAGTTTACAGCTCCAGACAGAGTTGCTTAGTTACCAAGATATTATTGTAAAGGTTGTACATTGCATTTTTCAGTCAGATAGAGATTTCAGATTTGATAAACAAGTACAAGTAAAAATACTATTGTATTCTGTTTTTGTTGTAATAGCGGCAACAGAAATACATCATTTCTGAAAGTTTCAATTGTCTAGCTATCACGATTCATGAGAGTCGCCTTACAGACAGACAGTGGAGTCTTAGTAAACGGGTCCCGTTTTTACCCTAAAAACGGGTACGGTACCCTAAAAAGGAATCATCGCAATCGGTTGAGCTGTCTTCGAATAATCGTTGAGCATGGCTATATAAAAAAATATACGCGATGAATTGAGAACATTTATTATTTAAAAAAGGCTTTTATTTAACAATACTAATCTAGACATTATAATACTTAGACTAATTATTATTTATATAACCTATACCTAGATATGACCGGTATACTTCGTTAAATAATATTGAAGTAAACATACTACCCAAGCAGTGTAGTGGTAAAAAGCTAAAGAACTCAGGTAACTTAGTTGTAAGTTGTTGTCAGATTTAAGTTTTCTTCAAGTTAAAGAACATGTTTACTAAAATTAATTCACAGTGACTTACTGAAGTTTCATATATAACGCAAGTACCAAAATCAATAAGGTATTTTAGAACCACGAATAAAATAGAATAAAGCAAAATACCTACTTTATATTACGTTTAAATACATCCCATTAAAAAGAACCCTTTGAAAACATGATTAACTAAATTAAATGTTTACCAATGAAAATGTCCGTGAGCTCCGTTGTATTCGATTACCATTGTTACGTCAAGGCAACTCAGAAGTAGAGGCTTTCAATTAAGTTTTATACATTTAGCTTTTACAAAGCTTTTATCAATAGGTAAAAAGGACTCTGTATAAAGAAGTAGGTAAACAAAGCTCGCCCTTAGACTGTCATACTGCAATGTATCTATGCGGTCACTCCGTAGCCATTTGTCAATTGATTCACAATATAATGAAGGGTAGGTTGTAACGTTGGATGGAGCGGGCCGGTTGCTGCCGACCCACTACCACTTGGGAGGGCAGGCGGAGGCTGCGAGTGTGGGGCAGCAGGGAGGTGCGTGCGCACTGCGTGATCTCTCTTTCTCTATCTCATCTCGTGTTTGGTTGTACAGCGCGTCTGTGTGGCCCCTTGTCTATATTGGACTTGATGCTACTTTAAATTGATTAATTCTTACGACATTTTTGATACGCGGATATGATTTGGAATTGTTTATTTATTGAGAATTTATTTTTCAGTAATGGATTAATCATAAATTATTGTTCATACTCAATTAAAATTAAACTAGGTAATTTATTTTATCAGAAAATTATAATTGAGTATAAATAAATATTAAAGTTAATTATGTTTTAAATATAACCAAAATAGACTTTTTGAAATGTTGAAGCTTTGATCCTATAAAAGTCATAACTTAACAAAAAGTTACCTAATTATAGAAAATAGACGAATCTTAAACATTTGGAACATGAATATAATATACACGGGCTAACGCGGCTATAATAATGCTAAATAAAAACCTAAAACTTTTAAACAAGATAAAAAATTCAATGGAATCTATTAGTTTTCTCGTCTGAAACTCGTGAAAATCGTCCTTGTGGAGGCGTCCTAAAGAGAGTTTTCCACAACTCACTAACACCGATTCGGTACTTGTACTCACGCAACTTTTAACTCACACACGTGCGTATAGCAAAATAAGCGGCTGAAAATAGGGGGCGGTGTCGGTAAAATGGTCGCCGTCTCGTTTCAGCGCGGTCCCCTGTCCCATTTCAACAGGTTTCGCTTTTCAGCAGTTGCAGTAGAACGCGTGCCTCTAGTAACAGAGCACAAACTGTGCGAGGAACAGTTTCACAGACAACTCCGACACTACCTGACATTCAACCGTGTCCTTTGAACTCCGCCATCGAGTATTAGTGAAACGGATACACTTATCTATTTATAAATGTAAATTGTTTAATGCGATGTGCGTTCAGTATTTGAGTGGCTGCGGAGGTGGAAAATTCGCGTTCCCGCGCTGAGTTCGGCTCGGTTCGCGCTTCACGTGTGGGGATGACCGTCAAACTTTATTGTGCCAAAACTATGAAATAAACCCGTGCCGAAATGCTTGTTTACCGCCTGATTCATCAATGATACGGTGAATTAAAACGATATTGACAGCTTTATGGACGAGAAAAGTTAACAAGATGTAAATCTTCGGATGCTTACAATGTTTACCTCTCCAGTGTTGTGAATAACTATTAGTTGTATAAGACTTGGAGCGATAATGTAGTTATCATTGAGTGATTGCCTTTACGGACACGCAAAGGAAAGTATGGTTGTGATTATAAATGAAAAATATAACAATGTGCTATCATTTCGGTCCCACGGCTGAGTGGACTAATACTAGTCAGGTTGTACTACGTTAGTTGTGATTAAATTTAAATAAATCTACTTACTTATCTGATAATGATCTACTTATGTATATCTACTTACCTGTCATGTTTCTATTTCGATTACAAACGTTATAAAGTTGTCTTCGTTTCGTTCGCTCTTGCCCTCGATAATTTCCCAGGAGGTTGTGAATTCTACTATAAACAAACTGAAGTGAAGGCAAAAACTTGGAAGCTGGATTCACATTCAGATGTGGAATAAAAGTGCTTGTTCTTTACTCTGAAAGTGTATGTACTTGGACATTTATTGTGTTTGTGCTCCACATGTTGACGGAATCTCCTTGCGGAATTGATAAGGTAAGTTTATGTTTTATGTTTGGAGCTTGATTTCTTTATTATTAATTTTATTAGAAACTACAAAGAAATTTTTGTTTTGGTTTGTTTCAAGGTTTGTATATTAACTATACTATGACTATCTATACTTATTAAAATGTATGGATGTAGAATTTGTAGATAAACAAGACACTAAATAATAGATATGTAGGGAGGATGATTACTTAATTTGCCGAACAAATTAGGTAGTTTCATTAGGTTATGTTTTAGAGTAAAGTAATATAGAGTAATATTTTATAGATATAGGTATATACAAGATGCAAACAAGCCAAATACTTCAGTCGTATGTTTAGCTATCAGGAGCGTTGAAAATACAATTATTGCCTTCGTGGAAAGCAGCGGAAAACTCAATCAGGTAAGTTGACAAATTAGGTTTGTTTTAAAGGTAAGAATTAGATGTCATCTAGTAAGTTATATTATTCACGTCAAAGATAATTGTTTGAAATAACCGGATTTTTACCATGTTTCTCACTTCTATTAACTGACTTCAAAAAGGAGGAGGGATTTATGCAACTGTTCCGATCTGAGCGATTGTTTTGACAGAAAAATAAGAAAAGTAGTCGGAATATTTTAAAATAGTGCAAAAGTATCACTTTATTTTCTTAAATGTGAACTTTAAGCTCTGATCTTATCTCATATTATGGATTGTATAAACATCAACTTTTATGAAAATCATAAAAATGGTTCTTATATTGTTTTTGTAGAACATTAACTATGCAAAACTTACAAAATAGGAACGCAATCCCTGGTTACGACTAAAACCTCATTTCGTTAAGTCAATTACAGTATCCTAGTGTGTACAATTTTATTGGTGTAGTTTGTTCCGTGTTGGTCACTAGTCCCAATAGTCAGAGTTGTATGGCTTAACAGTTGTTCGTGAGCCAAATCTTCCTAATGTATTGTACGAGTAACTGCCAAGGCAAATTCTAATGCTATGATACAACACGACCTTCTATTGTCTACGAGACTGGGACGTTTTCTGTTATAATGGTTTTTTGATTTGATTATAGTTGTTATGAAATATCAAAGACGATGTTATGCCTACCGGATTAAAATCTTATGTGCCAAATAAAATCTAATTTTCCACTTGATTAAAGAAAACAATTTAAAGATAGGTGTTATTCTTTCATCCCTGGATGTAGGTACCTTTATCCATTCTAATAATGTGAGTAATAAGAGGACAGATTTTTTGTTTATCTTTAGGTTCTGAAACTACTAGACCAATTTTGACAAAACTTGGTATGAGGATAATAATTTCTTTAGAGTAATATAAGAAACTTTTTATTTCGAACAGCAAGATGCTGCTAGTGTTCAATATAGGCCTAGATTGATAACTATAATTTAGATAGGGAAGAATTTACTAGATAGGTACTTATTTTCGTGAATAAATACACATTTTCCATTGAACGACAGAAGTACCTACCTACAGAACCATAAACTATTATGTTTACGAAACTCAACCTCACCTACTTAGATAAATTAACCATCTAATGTATTCTACATTGAAACAATAGGCTCGTCTAAATAGAACGACGAAACTAAAGCCATAAAAATAAAGTACCAATTAGTGGCAACGAAAGTATTTTTAAATTGTAGAGAAAATAAAAAGAAAAACTTCATATCCGCCAATAATGTAAATAGCGTAGCACCGCATGTTTCACTGCTCAAGGTTTACAGGCGGAAAGAATTGGATGGAAATAGACTGAAGTTTCGTAGATTCGTCACCTCTGTCACTTCTTTTGTCGCCGAGTATCGTGTGTGTTTAGAAATCATAAATAAATGGGAGAAAATGTGTTCCTCATTATACTACACGTTAAAAACAGAGCATGATTGTGTTCATAGACTCAATATATATTAGGAAGATGAGCCGTGCTTTGTCACAGGCGCGTGCTAGTCTAATACCAAGTGCTTGACGAGAACTCTATTTAAAACAAGAAAATGTTACTCCTACTCGTTGTCTGTGTGCTATTTTACAATCATTTCTTTCTTAAAGTTTTAAGAATACCTACGAAGTTCATACGTTTTATGCTTATAACGTATGGACAAAGATTGTCTGATCTTCGATAGGTACATGGTTTCGTTTTTACTGTATTTGATTTTATTAACACAGGTCGCAATCACATTTTAACTACTAGTTATTTTAGTATGCAACTTATCCGAAACGTCAGATAAATGTTAAAATAATTAAATTTAATATGAAAATATAATATTATACCTACTTAACACATACTTATCTATCTAACTAAGTAGTAAAGTAGGTTGGATGCCATAAAGTACCTACGAACATAATTCTTGACTGAGCTTATTAACATTACGCTTACGTCGTCATCGTTAGGCGCGAGAGTACTTACTCTCATCATAAAAACGACTTCAGATTCTTGGGTTTCAACTAAATCGCAAGTCGTAAAATAAATATGATTTCACAGTTTTATTTTGGGACATTAAAATTAATCTAAGATGAGACGTTTTTACATCATAAACGTTTCACGATGCACGAAGCGTGACTTTGGACTTCGGGGTAAATGTCTACATTCATATTACTTGTAAAATTGTATCCGGCATTTAGCTGTACGTACAGCGATTTATAGCCCTGCTATTCAAGCCACTGTAGTGGCTGGAACATGTATTACACGGAGTAGGTCCGGTACCTATGTCTTAAGAGGATCATGAGTTTTCGATACGCGGCGCGAGTAGGTGTTTTCAAAAATGACCCGTATCGTGCGATAGAGAGAGTTTAAGTTCGGACGTAATTGCCTTCATTTTGCTTTCAAATAATGTTGCGGGCCGTAACGATTTAACCCCCTTTATCCTTCACAAAATGAAATAAATTTGGTCTCATTTAATTCATTGCATCTTATTCTAGGTTTATAAGTTTTTCTTTTTTGGTAATTCAGTATGGTCTATTAAAAAACAATTGAAACACTAGATGAAATTTTTAAGTCAAAATTATAGATATTCAGATACTAATTAATAACTTTTATCTTAGGCAATGAACCCCGACGATGAAGTGGAGGTCATGTACGACGATATTGCACGTGTTATGCATGCCCCGAAAACACACTACACGGTTGTGATGGGGGACTTCAATGCGCGGCTGGGCAAGAAGAGCGGTGACGAACTGAGAGTGGGCCAGTTTGGATTTGGACAGCGCGACCAAAGGGGCCAGCGATTGGCCGACTTCATGGAAAAAGAGGGACTCTTCGCGATGAACTCTTTTTTCAAGAAGCGGTCGTCCAGGAAATGGACGTGGCTGAGCCCACGCGGTAACAAGCATGAGATAGACTTAATCATGACGAATCACAAGCACATATTCAATGACGTCTCTGTGATCAACAGGGTGAAAACCGGCAGCGATCATCGCTTAGTAAGAGCGTCATTGAATATCAATGTTAAGCTGGAACGGTCCCGTCTGGTAAAGTCTACGGTACGCCCAAATCCTGTCCAAATACAAAATCCCGAAAGCTTTCAGTTGGAGCTACAAAACCGCTTTGAATGCCTCGCGGAATGCGCAACAGTGGACGAGCTGAATAATGGGCTGGTGGAAACTGTCCAAGCGGTCGGATCGGAGTTCTTTAGGACCCGCCGCAGAAATAAAACACAGAGACTCTCGGATCACACTCTGCAATTAATGGCAGAGAGAAGTGAAATGAGGCTGCAGTCTTCGGCAGATATGTCAAGGTACGGTGTGCTCAACAGACAGATCTCGAAGTCCATACGACGCGATTGGCGCTCCTGCAGTACTAACTGTATTGTGAGCGCAATAGAGCGGAACAAGGGCTCCAAGGTGTTCACGAGAGATCTGTCTATGGGACAAAACCGGTTGACAAGGCTGAAGACCGATAGCGGCAGCATCATATCCTCTAAGTCTGAGATCTTGAGAGAGCTTGAAAAGTTTTATGGACAGCTGTACACCTCATCGCAATGCCCTGCAAACAACACGGCGGGCAATGCAAGAGCCCGTTTAACCCGATACTATACCGAAGATATCCCGGACGTCAGCCTGTACGAGATAAGGTCGGCTCTCAAACAGCTCAGAAACAATAAGGCACCGGGTGATGACGGAATAACGACAGAACTTCTGAAGGCAGGTGGATCACCGGTACTTAAAGTCCTTCAGAGGCTGTTCAACTCCGTCATCCTCGAGGGACAAACGCCAGAGGCGTGGAACAGGAGCGTGGTGGTGCTGTTCCATAAGAAGGGTGACAAAGCCCTTCTAAAGAACTATAGGCCCATCTCACTGTTGAGCCACGTCTATAAGCTGTTTTCGAGAGTTATCACCAACCGTCTTTCTCGAAGGTTTGACGACTTCCAGCCTCCCGAACAAGCCGGGTTCCGAAAAGGCTTTAGTACCGTAGACCACATTCATACGCTCCGGCAGATTATACAGAAGACAGAGGAGTATAATCGGCCGTTATGTCTTGCGTTTGTGGACTACGAGAAAGCCTTTGATTCAGTCGAAACCTGGGCAGTGCTGCAGTCCCTCCAGCGGTGCCAAATTGACTATCGGTATATCCAAGTGCTGAAGTGTTTGTATAGCAACGCCACTATGTCTATCCGGCTTCAGAACCAGAGCACAAATCCGATTCCATTGCAATAAGGGGTGAGACAGGGAGATGTTATCTCTCCGAAACTGTTCACCTCTGCATTGGAGGATATATTTAAGCTCTTGGACTGGGACGGATATGGCATCAATATCAGTGGCGATTACATCACTCATCTTCGGTTTGCCGACGATATAGTCATCATGGCAGAATCGCTGGAGGACCTCAGCAGGATGCTGAGAGACCTCAACACCGTCTCCGGACAGGTGGGTCTTAAAATGAACATGGGTAAGACAAAGATCATGTCGAACGCCCACGTCGTACCCATACCTGTTCACATTGGAGACGATGTTATCGAAGTTGTTGATCACTATGTCTACCTAGGCCAAATGGTCCAACTAGGTAAATCCAACTTCGATAAAGAGGTCAGCCGACGAATCCAACTCGGTTGGGCAGCGTTCGGGAAGCTTCGCAATATCTTCACGTCACAAATACCACAGAGCCTCAAGACGAAAGTTTTTAACCAATGTGTGTTACCAGTGATGACATACGGATCCGAGACGTGGTCGCTGACTATAGGCCTCGTTCATAAGCTCAGAGTCGCTTAGCGGGCTATGGAGAGAGCTATGCTCGGAGTTTCTCTACGTGATAGAATCCGAAATACGGAAATCCGTAGAAGAACCAAAGTCACCGACATAGCTCTCAGGATTGGTAAGCTGAAGTGGCAATGGGCAGGTCATATAGCTCGCAGAACTGACAACCGCTGGGGAGTAAAGGTTCTCGAGTGGCGGCCACGATGCGAAACGGAGTGTTGGGAGACCAGCTGCCGGGTGGACCGACGACATTGTGGCGGTCGCGGGTAGTCGGTGGATGGAGGCGGCTCAGGACCGCTGTTTGTGGCGTCGTATGGGGGAGGCCTATGTCCAGCAGTGGACGTGTATGGGCTGACATGATGATGATGATGATCTTAGGCAATATTTCTTAAAAATAAAAACGGTTAAACCTAGTTTTCCATTAGATCCAGAACATTTTCAAAAATTATCAAAATCGGACTTCGTTTATGGGGGAAAACGTTACCGCTTTTTGTATGGAAATTGACAGCCTCACCAGTGTGAGGCTGTCAATTTCCATACAAAAAGCGGTAACTTATAGATTATCGTGTCTACAGTGCGTGTCTAGAATACGTCTGGAGTAGGGAATGCAAAACCGGCCGAAATTAAAACCCGGTTCAAATTTCGAATTCTACGTCCCTATAAGGCCGTGTCCTAAAAGTGCATGACCTCTCTAAAGCTTAGAAACTTTCAAATGCGGTACTAATGTAGTACGGTGACTTTCGAGACATTCCAATTTTAAAAAAGTATTTGCATTGCACCAAGTTTTTATGTAAGTTCAACCTTTTTTGAATGAAATCGAGTGTTTTGTTTCGTCATTCCTTATTTGTACTGCAAAGGAATAAAATCGGTTGCCTGCGTCTGTCTTTCCTGACGTGTACAATTTGGGGGGTCTTCAAGTTGCAAGTGAATAGGTATCATCTAGGAAAGCGTGCTACATCTTAGGCCGCTTCGTCACCTACCATCAGGTATGTGTGACAGTGGTCAAACGCTGACATATCATTTGTAAATAAAAAAATCGAATTGAGTTTTCAAACGTGTAAAAATAAACTGTAATTTAAATATGGTATGCAATTATTTTACGTTAAAAATTAGTTTTCAATTATACATTTTAAGATTTTATTTTTGTTAATATTCGAGGTTTTCGTATAAAATTATGATAAAAAAAATCAGATATCAAATGTACCATTTTTCCGCGAGAATTTGATTATCAGATGTTTTTTTTATTACGGATTGTAATTTATTGATGTGGTAAAGAGTATCTTAGTCGATTATAAATGAAACGATCATTCGTAAAATCAATATCGGTGGAGGAAAACTACAAAAAGTAAATCTGAAATATAAAAATACAAAAACCGAAAAAACCGAAAACCGGTTATCTGAATTTAAAAAACCGGGTTTTTTATTAATTCAAAATATGCCGAAAACCCGGTTTTTCGGTTTTCGGTGAAACTGGTTTGCATTCCCTAGCTGGAGCCAACAAAAAACCGCAGGTTTCCTTCACCTTGATAAATACATATAAAACTAAATTATAAGTATTATGGAAGCTTGTCCAAACATATTTGGAAGCACATGACAAAAGATAACAGACAAGCATAACTTAGTAGGTATAAATAAAATAGATATCTAAAAGAGAAGCAAAAAAAAACAGAAAGGGATATTAGCATAATTTAGCATATAAAGTTATACCAACTCATGGTTTCTTGTGAAATAGGTAACTTGTTTGAGGACAAGTTCAAAGAAAAGGATTTCTTTGGTTTTTCAAAGAACGCCTAATCTGGATGAAATCATTAAATAGAAAGAAAATGTAAATAATAAATGAAAGAAAGATGCGAAAACAAGATTTCTTTGGCAGCGTTGGTGGCATGAATGGTATGAATTAAATAGAAAAAGATGAATCTAGATCAAGCAAAACATGTTGTGCTTTATTTTGTATCTTAATATAAAGATGCTTAAAGAAGATAAACAATAGTATCAAAAATGAAACTGAAACATTTATTTTTAATTTTCTTATAAAGCAAAGGTCTATTTTCGAAATTTATACCTACTATCTCATGACAAGTAATATCAGTTTTAGAGTACTATATCATATTGTTTTTGTAGTCTTTAATGTACCTAATAAAAAAAATCGTTATTTTGTGCTCTGTAACCGTTATGCCCAAAATACGAGTATGTTTGGCTGACATTGACTATTGTCCGTTAGCGTCCGAATATTAACCTCATGAAATGGTAATAACAATAAGTCAACGAGGAAATAGTAAATCATAGTAGGCTAATCACATAAATTAAATCATGAGACTATCGGGCGTCAATAGAGTTAATTCCAATATTTCATCTTAGTAGGTAAATTCCAACCTATTCGAGGTAATGATAACTATAAAACAACAGAACCACATAGAAAAACTTTCGTATTTTATTTTGTTTATTTTCATTACCTCTAAAAAATGTCTTTACGCATAATTTAAATAATAAAATAAACAAAAATATTTTGGTCCAATGAACTATTAGATTTAATTAGGTACCTATTTTTAAACTTAAAACTAAATTACAGAAATGTAAAAATACCTAGAAGTGAATATTTTTACTCGGAATTTTTTCTATTACCAAGGTATAAATAACAAATCTCGTTTATAAAATTAAAAGTTGAATGTCTGACGCATTGCGATATTAAATAAAATAAAATTGTTTATTAACGTCAAGTTTACTTATTATTAGTTATGAGGTAAAATTAATAAAACACACGTGTTGGAGGTAATACGAAAGAACGATAAAAACTGGCGAAATACGATTTGGACTCGCGGACGAAGGGTTCCGTAGCATGTGTCAGACACAGCAACAGCCTGGTGACAGACAGACAGATAGTGAAGTCGAGTATCTAAAGTCTTACATGAGGAATAAATCCATAGCGATTCAAATTACTTATAAGATGCTTATAAGTATGAATTATTCTTCAAATAATTTTATCAAATATTAAATTTAAATTGTACACGACTAATAAGAATATACTAAGTAATTACAGTCTCTACTAATTCTATCGAACTTTGTCATTATAATTAGTCAGAATTATTTTCCATATCATGATTGGCAAGAAAATACTAGCAGAATCATTTCAAATCGATCTCTTTACTTAGAACCGCCCACCTAATGTTGATTCAACGGAACGGCCCATTAAATTCAACGAAAAACCAAATTCTCAGTCCTTATAAATATTTATCTCACTTAATTTAAAAGAGATGCACATTTTGTCTAACGAATTACTTAACTAAGAGCGTGCCAACAAAAAATCTAACAATAGAGCGGAGAATTTGAAGGGATATCCCCCTGGCCCAGTTTTCTCGGTGTTCTTTCACGGTGCCTAATGACGTCGTGCTCGAAAAACTTGGAAATATTAAAATGAACAAGTACTTGTTTTGGTCGTAAACCGGGAATGGCTCAAGGCCTCACGCCTCCGTCCCTACTTCATAGACAATGTGAATACGAATGTGCGTTTCTTGATTTTTTATTCAGCTGCTTTTTCCTCTAACAATGTACCGACTGTCATTAGATTGTGTGAAGTTGAGCCTGAACTTCTTTGTTGAACACCTTTTCTGAAAGATATTAAAGGCATTTTTGGTATATTACCTTTCTACTTACCTATTAATAATGGTGTAGAATTACTCAGTCGTATTAATTTTAAAATTCATAACATTCCCGTGGTAGTTCTGTTTTCTTTAGAAATGTCCATGCCACATCATTATGTATTTTGTGACTTCGTGTTTGGTGAGACGCGTTCGCGTCGTCACGGGCGGGCGGTTCTCTAGCGGCTACAGTTTTTCCTTGATTACTCAGGTTCTACTAATTACTAAATAATTTAATTTTGAATTAAAGTATACCTCGACCTTCCTCGAAAATAGAGCTATCTAATAGTGAAAACCAGATTTCAATTGGTTAAGCAGTTTTGTTATTGTACCTACTAACTATACATTTTTCCTCTACTACTTTTTATGAGTCCCCTAGACTATTTTCTAATTTTTGTCTTTCTTTATTAAAAGTAGTACACTGAAATGTAGATTAAGTATTACTACAGAGGGTGTTGTAGACTAACACTATTTAGATTTATTTTAGAAAACACGTACCTACCTATAAAATAATTATTTTGCGAAGTTAAAGAAACGGCCACTTTAAACGAGAAACGTTTACTTATAAAAGATATGCTAAATCAGCGTTTACCAATAAAGAAAAAGGGAAAAGAGGTCGGTATCGTTACGGAAAACGTAAGGAATACCGGGATTTATTCGCCGGCTGTCCCCAATGAGTAATGCTTTCTGCGATTTAGGTGTCAACTTGGTAGGAGTCCGGAATCGATGATTTTTATTTTGTTTCATTTCCTCCGGGAATTGGTTCCAGTCGATACAGTAGACATAGCTACGAAAAAAGTAATTAACGAATCTTTCTCTAAGGACAACTTAACTTTAGATAATTCACAACTAAGGTCTTTAACCTGTAGGTGTCAGCAGCACACAGACAGTGGATGGACATTAACATATCATTCTACACTGATACTACCTTCGTATGTTGATACCTATTCCTTTTTTTTAGAGCCGGTGCAGCCACTAAAGAAGGACGGGTCTGAAAAGTTTCTGATCCACTGCTGTCTTCCTGCCTTCACTCGCGTCCCTTGAAGGCCTCCCACTTATTTGGGGGTCTTTGAGTCACGAGCGTATAGGTATCTTCTAGGAAGGCGTGCTACATCTTAGACCGCAAAGTACCATAGTGCGAGATCGTGGTCAAACGCTGAACCATTTATTGTAAACTAGCGACCCGCTCTGTATTATACATATAAACCTTCCTCTTGAATCATTCTATCTATTAAAAAAACCGCATCAAAATCCGTTGCTTAGTTTTAAAGATTTAAGCATACAAAGGGAAATAGGGACATAGAAAGCGACTTTGTTTTATACTATGTAGTGATAGTGAAAAGCAAAAATATTATTTTACTTAGGTAGCCTAGCATTCTGCCTTTTGATCATATTGGTCGAAAAATAGGTATGCTCCTTAAGTAACTTCAGAAAGTAATAATAACTGTTGATAAATTATTCGTTAAATCACATTGAAGGTTAATAAAAGTAAACATCGAGGTAATAAGTCATAGTGGACCATTAGATGCACGCGGCGCTGAACGCGTTCATCGCGAAAATCTATTACAAAGACCGATGGTGAATAATGGACGTCTTCCTTCACTAAAAATGAGATAAAACTTAATTTATTGCAGCTTTTAGAACCGAGTAAATACATATTTAAAGACTTAAGTACTAAAGGTTATAACTTTGTGTAATGAATGAATGACTTCTTAGTAAGTGCTTTAGAAAGTAGGTTCTGTAAGGCTCAAGCTTAGAGTAAAAATCCTAATAGGATATCCTTTATCTATAAGCTCAGAAATAAGCATTGTCTACGTAGCGATGTATTTATATAAAAATACCAACTTCATTGGATTGGTTATTGGATGAGATACAAAAAGTAATTAGACCATTGACATTGTCCTGTTTCATTAGTTTAGCTCTAGAGTATATTTATAGGTCTAAAAGTTAAATCTTTTTTTTCAAGAGCCCGTATTGTAATGTGTTCTTGAAAGCGGTTTGTTGCACTTACAACCTCAACCTAACTATTATTTTAGTTATCAGAAATTATCAATTTATATTTTAGCGTAAGATGCACATTAATTTTTGATGTTAACATAGGAATTGTTCTATAAAATATAATAAAGGCAGTTTTAATTACATTATTTATTCTATCGCCAACTTACTTATAAATGGGCAATAGTAAGAAGGTATGCTGAGCCACCCGAGACATAATTATTTACCTATAAGATAATAGCTTTCAAAAATTTATATTGTAGTAAAAGTTACCACCAAAAAGTCTTTGTTTTGCAAATACAAACCAAAACATTTCCTATGTCAACAATATTAGCTCGTTAATTTCCCTATTTGGCAATGTTGAGTTAAATCAGTGCTGACGCAGTGCTTACGTTGAATCTGCGGACGGACTTACAAGTACACGTCATTTTAGTCGTTGACCACAAATCAGGTTTAATAAGGAAAGAAAATTATGATACGCCCCGCATAAGACAGAGTGCTGTGACGCCTTGTAGTCATTACTATGACCTAAATGATAGATAAACGCTGGAACGAATAAATAGATTAGGGTGGAAATAAATCCAATATCCTACAGCTATACAAAACAAATAAAACCGGAACTGTTACAAAATAGAAACAGTAGTAACGATTTATAGACAGCGTGAAGCCGTAGCATACTAAATGAAGGTTACAGAATCGGGTCGGACGACATCTGTCATTGTCATTTTGTTTTTTATTAATTCGTGTTTTGTTTTTGAATTGGCATCGGTGGCGTCTGGCGATGACCTGATGAATCACGGGGCGGGAGGTAAAGTAATGATTTATGTAGTTACGACTAGAAACGTTTCATCCACGGTAATGATAAATGTTCATTATGAAACCCAAGATTATTTGTTGGAACGCAGTAGGTACATAATTACGCTTGATCACTCTATATCATTAAGAAGATGCTATTTTCGATTAGATATTTGTGAGTAGGTATTTATTGGGCGATGCCAAAATGACATAAGTACCTAGTGTATGTTTATTTAGAACTATTTATGAGAAGTTATTAGATCAGAAATGACAGGTCGTAAATTAAAATGGGCTGTGTCTATAAATGAATTTAATTAGGAAGAACTTTTTCGCTTATTCGTTTGCCGTCGAATCTGTGACGCCTTCATGCAAACTTTCTGTATTATTGAGATTGGTTCTATTGTATTAAAATAATAATGGGTAAATATATGTTTACCTATCAACAAACACAACTCCACAAAATGAAGTAGGTCCACATTTTATCTACCTACCTACGTCACCAAAATTTCAATATCAATAGGGCACCAAAACCGCTTTTGAAATACAATTGGTCCCATTAAACTGTGCTCGTAAGCGTGGTTCACATGAATTGATTTATAAACCCCAAAACGTGTACCTATACCTTATACACAGCATCAGTAAAACCGTGACACGTACACAGTTCAGCAAAAAGATTAGCCATTATTACGCACAGATTACATTTATATATTTCGGAAAGGCCGACTGTCAATGTTAACAAAATTTTTGTGAGTTCTGTTAATAGTCAATACGCAAGGCGCATATGGACCAGGGCTGTCTCAAGGCTGCTTTTCGTGAACAGAGCAGTATAGGCTTCCTAAAAGCGTTATCAAACAAGCGTTTAGTTCCATGTCTTATAGTATGTTATGTACAAATATTTTAAAACTTGGAAACACCTAGCAAAATTATGAAACTAATACCTATGTCAAAGTCAACATTGAAAGTTGCCAAAGAATGGAAATGGATTAACGAATAAGATGTTTTTAAATATATAGCTGAGAGAGACTAAAATATAGGTAGTATAAAAATGTTTATATAAAATGTCAACCCTGTAAGATGATACGATTTCCGCTCACGTGTGGGGTTCAATTTAGTTCGGGTTAAGAAATAAAGTAACTTTTAGTTGTGGCTCTTCTAAGTAAGTTTTTATACGTGTAGTTTTCGATAAATGTTTGGCCTGCTGTAATCATCACGCTTAGTTTTTAAAACGTATGTTTTAAGTGGTTTTGTTCTGTATTAGCAGTACTTACTTATCAGTAATTAGAGTCATAGTTACTCAAAATTGTTAAAAAGTTAACCTAAGTGAAAGAAGATTAAGTATGATCGATGTTAAATGAACTTAATACATTTTTAAAGAAGAGGGTAACCTGAGAATGTTAAAGTATATGGCCTTGCAATTTGCAACTGTCGGAGCTATTTGCAACATTCATACCAGACACGAAATAACAGATTTATTCAACTTTTAAATAGTTTCGCAATAATAATGAAATGAAAAATCAATTGGGTGAAATTAAACAACGATTTGTACCTACTTGGCAGGATTCTTTTGTAATTTATGATCACGATCACTAATATTGACATTAAATATTAACGAAAATACAAATTAAACGCCTATTTTAATCAAATACGGCAATAAACAAACACAGTAAAGATACATAGGTACTTATTTAAAACAATAAGACTGTTTTATAGCAAAACATGACGTAAAATTTACAGCTACTTGACTGTCGTCTGGGAGACAGATTTTATAGTGAAATAATGGTGGTATCAAGACGAGGAACAGTCTTAAGCTTGCTTTATTACGCAGCAAGATCCAACAAATTCTAGCGTTTTGTAAGACGAAAATATCTTCAACCACTGCCAGTAGTAGGAAATTAGCCAATCTAAGTCAATTTTCATTGAGGAGTTCTATTTTATTAGGCGTACGTACGATGCATAAAACCCGGAGACGGAGCGTAGAGAAATTAAACGTATATTGTTCACACTTCGCTTGCGTTCCGCTTATAATGTGTGAAGCAATCTGAAAAAGAAAAAAATACTTAGTATAAACTGCAGTAAAAACAGCATATTTTTCTAAGTTTCTTTTTAATTCGCCCTGATGCTGCATACTTAAGAAGGTAGGTACCCATTTTCAATTTAAACTTTAACAAAGTCAAATGTCGGAAACATGTGCAAGTTTGCAAAATCTATACTCAACGGAGACCCTTCATGAAATTATTGTACGGTTCGCGAAAATAGGTCAATTGCCTACTGTTAGAGCGAGAGGCTGCTCCTCCATGGTGTGTGACAAAGACGGATGTCTTAATTCGTTCAGGTGACGTCATGAGGGTTTAACGGGATCTCGCTTTCTTTTTGCAGTCATAATTTCTGTATTTTCTTTTACGTGCTTTTGATCTTTGAACGTCTATATTCATTGATTTTAAATATTTTGATTTTATCAATAGGTAGACGTATATACTCTGATTGCATTTTGTGATTGGTTCACCTTCGTGATTCGGAAGTGGTTGATCCTGGCTGATATCTCGAATAACTGTCGTTACGCCTATAGTACCTTAGCGTGATCTGAAAACTTTAACACTAGGTGATATAAAGTACTACAATATGAGAACAAAAATAATAATTAAATGAAACAAAAAAACATAACAGAACACTATTTTAACAAACGATTGAGACATTTTACGATTATTCTAAACGAGATTCTGCCATTCACTACAAGAAAAACGAAGAACATCTTCTAAGGATTCTCTACTTTGTACGTTTATCTTACCTAACAAAAATAAATTGTTCACTCAGGTTAACGAAGACCCTCTTGCATTGTCTTTTCATGCTTGCCCTCTATTCACCACCACATAACTGCTTTGAATAGAATACGCAGTAGTCCGTCAAGTTATCCTTCAGAAAATGTTTTATTCAGTTCTATTACTCGATGTTTTCCTAAGGCTTCATGTTACGAATGAAACCGGGAAATGAAATAGATGAACACCCTTCTTTGATCGTAAAATTCCCGTTTGTAAAAGAATAATCAACTGGGACAATCTAAGTACCTACGCAGATCATTTTGCTTTCCTCCTTTGAATCATCTTAACATCATAAGAAACTAAAGCTATGATGGATGATAATTGTACCTACTGTTGTCTTTAGTCTTTTGAGATTTTCTGTATTTTGAGAAGATATTTTCTATTTAACAAGCCGTGCCCTGTAGCATGAAGCAAAATAACAGAAACATTATGACGACCTCTGTGGCGCGTCGGGCGAACACCCGACTGCGACGCAGGGTTGCGGGTTCGATTCCCGCCGGGAACAAGTATTTATGCTGACCATAAATTCTTGTTTCTGGTTCTGGGTGTTTCCTATATGTATAATATAATTTAAAAAAAAAAGTATATAGGTAGTTTATCCATTATCTGGCACCCATAACACAAGCATTAAGTTGCTTAGCTTGGGGCTGGATGGCGATGTGTAATATGTCCTGAAATATATATATATTATACTGTTCAAAAAGCACATAAGTAGGTATGTATGTTCGTGCCCAAAGTAACCCACGTCACTGCAAACACGATTCTGTAACATAAGTAACTGTAATTAAACATTTGTCAGAAGGTTGTTGAGTTTTCTGGGATCATTTAGGCTCTTTTAAGATCCAACCGAGTGTGTGATTAAGGGCAACGAGGCTTTACTCATTAACCTACATGAACTTGTTTGTTTTGTCTTGAATAAATTACTGACTCTAAATTGCGTTGCAAACTTTTATTGAGGTTTCTTTGTAGTGCAGAAACTATTTAGCGTAGGTGTTACTGTCTGTTGAATGCGACAGATTTCTTTGTTTCTCTCCCAAATAACGCAAAAGCGTCAAAACCTGTGTCGATTCAAACTGGGCAGTCATATTCTAGTTAGACTATTCCGAACGTACCTGTGGAAATTTCATTTTCCATATCCACAAGGCCATGAAAACAACACGAAAACACTCAAATAGGAAGGCGCCATCTGGTTTAATTTAGTACCTAATCAAAGGCAGAACTCAAAATATTACTTTTATACGCAATCAGCCTCACGCCTGTAAAGAAACCGATAAAGTCATAAAATTTGTTATTGGTACCGGGGCCTCGTAAAACGGATCGTAAGCTATAACACACGATAGAAATCATCAATTAAAATATACCAATTAATCTGCTGATACAGTAGGATTACGAGTATAGCTCACCTATGAAGTGGCGTCATGAATATTAATGTGGCCTTATGCTGGAGCTATAAAATCTTCTGCCGTATTTGTGTTGCATTTTTAGCTCCGTTGCGCGTTTAATGTAAATATCATGGAAACTACATCAAAGGATTTTTGTTGGTTATTGGTCTTGTTTCGAGTTAATGCTGCTAATTATGTATATAGGTTAACTCATGCACAAAATTATAATTATTGCTAACCATCGTTAAACACGCCTTGAGCTGAATGTTAATTTAATATTGACAAAAAGGGAGTCTTACATAAAATAAAATCAATATCAAATATATTTAAACATAAATACTACGCAATTATATTCTTAAACAACGATATCCCTACTTAAAGTGAACCGTATTCAATTAAACGTATTTCAATTAAAGAAATCAATATAAGTAATTTTGCTACCTTATTAAAAACTTAATAATTAGTAGATATATCAACACGACGTAAATAAGTATATTTTAATTCCACGCTTCTCAATTAATTTGTTTTTCACCTCGAGGCTGTGGTTAGATGAACAAGAGTCGAAGCACCGCGCCGCGACAATCCAAGGAAATACAACTTTTAGCTTTGATAAAGTTTTAATATATTCTTCGCTGAGTTTGAAAGTTGTCGGCGATGGAATTCTCCGAGCTCGTCTCCTTCCGTTGTCTTGGCGTGTGGGGAACCAGCTTATCTAAATATTTTTTATAACGTCTATAGGTACTCAAACGTCCCTTTATACAGCAAGTTTTAGTTAGTTTGCGTGAATATAAAATGACTTGCCTTTGAATTGTTAAATTAGATAATGTCTGGTTAAACAGAAACTACTTAGTACATTGCATTTCAATTGTAATGTCGTTCTGTCAAAGAATTCGGGCAAAGTTTATACTTTGCAAGTTTATATAAAGCTTCGTTCATAAAAGAAACTAAATTCTCACGAGGGCGAGGTTCCGTGGTTTTATTTGTCTTCAGTTGAAAGTTCGATACTTTTACTCGTATAATAATGAGCCGTCTTATGAAACTTGGCAATTCTTTGCGGAGTTTGTATCTAATAAAAAAAATTTGGACATTGCAATGTAAAGGTTTCGAATTGAATTAAAGAATTTGAAAGTTAAAATGTTTTGTCTTGATATTTTGAGGCAGTGCCTTTTATTTTTACTTAACACGAAAACCCAGTAAATATTACACAAAATGACCCTATAATGTAATTTTTCTTACCTAGATCGGTGAATTCACTTTAGTTTTTTATTCGTTTTTTGAACAAATAACTCATTGTCGCAAAGGTCTCTCATACAAAACTCTGAAAAATCTGGCCATTTATCTGGAGAAGAAGAAGAAAGTAATAAAGGAAAATAATTAGTTATTTAGGGAAATGGAATAGAGTTGGGAAATGGGTAAGCATGTGACCGCCATTTTTTTTATTTACCTATAACGGCAGTCTATAGAATAGTTTGAAAGCAAAACCTACAGGTTATTTCCCATTCCGTCCATACAATTTGGCAAAAACAAGATTTTACAGCACAAGAAGGTAATGGGTAATTTTCCAAAAAACAAAGCTTTCAAAATTAAGGTTAGTTTTGGTTTGGTACTTACACACGAGAAAATCGAAATATGGCCAATTGGCCATATTATTTAATCGCGTCATGTAATTTAAACCCTTTTTATTCACATCTGATAAATTCTATCGACCTTAGTATTTGATATGAATTTCAACTCGCTATCTTTACCCGTTCCTGAGAAAAAGGGTCTTGACAGACAGACGGACAACCTAGTGATACCATAAGGGTCCCGTTTTTTCCTCTTGAGGTATGTATACCTATCCTAAAGAACATCTTTACTCGTGAAGAGGTGCAAGATTTTTTACGTTTGTTGTTTAAACAGAAATTGATTCTTTGAAAATTAATTAATTTGCTGCGCGTACCATTTTACGCTTTCCCCTAGGTACATTTATAAACAGGTTATGTAATACGTGTCACAGGTGCTAAACATTAGAGCCGTTATTGGTAAATATCAGTAGCCGTCATTGACCGAAAATGACTACGAGAATGATTATGACCACTAATTGGAAACCACTGATCGAGATTATTTAATTCTACCTAGAATTACTAACTAGGTAGATGTTTGAAAACGATTTGTAGAACAAATGTAGCCGATTTCCAAACAATATTCATTCCGATTGAGACATCTAAAAAAATGTATTAAGACTGGATTTTTCTGTGAAAATTCCTCGGCTGTAGAATCCATTGAGGAAAATAATTAACCTTTATCCTCGACTGTCAAACGCAATGAAGAAAGAGTACGCTTCGAATATACTTTGCCGGTTGATTTTTCATGTTTGAAACTTTGAACACTGAATGGAAAAGCCTTATGTATTTATTAAAATAAGAAAAAGCATTCACAAAAAATAACATTTAAGAGATTGGATATTTCTGAAAAGTATGTCAAGTTTTTGTATTTTGATAGTGGGTGAAGTAGACTAACAAATGAATTGTTACCTATTTCTATATTGACTTCGTTAGGAACAAAAATTTAGTAGGTATATGTGCCTTTCCTACCTTAGCATATTATTATAATAACTATGAATCGTATCTTACATCGGGGGCTGACATAGCCAGCAACACTTCAACCCGGTGGGATCTTTTGTGATAACTATGTAGGCGTTTACTATTCAATTAAATTATTAAAGGCATCAATAAAGATCACGCAAAGCATTAACACCACCCATTAAAGTGCCACATTCTGAACAAATTCCATAATAAAATTGAAAGTGTCTCCAGAGCGTCTGACAAACGGCTCTCGATCTGGCATACGCGTGCCCATTACGCGGCTCTGTCGCGACAAACAATGCTCATGCCTCCTTAACTGGGGCAATCCCGTTATCTATCCCTGTCACTCACGCCTCTAATGCCGGTTGTCTCACTCGTTATGACTAGGGTTGTCACGTTATATTGCCAATCACCTGTTTATGTGTAACGTGATATCGTTGCAACTAACTTTATTGTCTTAATAATGCCGGAGAAAATGTTCTGCTCATTGCTACTTATGCTTCAAATTAATACGTGACAATATTCATTCGTTCCTATTCTAATTTGTTTTATATTGTTACGACGTTTTGGCTAATATGGACACCTATAATAGTAATCGTCAGATATTTCTTATCAATTACGTTCCTAACTGTGACTGGGCCATAAAATGAACGTAAAGGGTTAAAGTTAAAAGTTTGTGGTTCATTTAGTTAGAGTGTGTCATCAAATTTATAACACGGTTGGCATTTTAATGACAGTTATAATTAGGCAGCCCTAGAGCGACCCGCAATCACTCCTGACTGCTGTCCCAATGATATTTGTGTTCGATTATAATTAAACGTATGTCCTCTTTCTTTGAAATGTCAAGCTGTTTTTAATTAAAGACTGAAGTTTAATTATAGATCCGTCTCATTTTGTCTTCGTAGTCTTTAGAAACAATGAGAGAATAGGAAAATGTCTAAACATTACGCTAAAGTCGTTAATGGCGTCTTCTCGTTTTTTAATTAGTTACTTCTGATTCAACATCTTCAAGACGTTGAAGTTAGTAAGTACAACGGAAGATTCGAGTTGCTGTTTTATTAAAATACGTTTCAAAACGTTAATTAAACTAGGTGACATTTATTTTAGTTGACTTAAATCTAATATATTTAAACGAGCAATTCTTGTATTAGGAATTCTATATAATGACGGATTATCTCGGAAACGGCACCGACGATTTTCATGAAATTTAGTATGAAAGTATGGGGTTTCGGGTCGAGGTAAAACAAAAAAAACTTAAAATAACATTGAATTTCTTTACCAACTGAGGCGACTGTCACTTAATATAACATATCCGACTGTTTGTTGCCATATAGTGTAACGTATTGGCCTGTATTTCAGTAGTAATACTCGTAGCTCGTAACAGTTAAGCATCAATCAGCCGGCATTTGTCAGTTGTGCTATAAATATTAATTTATCTTAAACAATAAGTTTGACAAATAAATGGTTTAAGTTTGAGAATACGGAGAAGGTTTCTTCATAAGAAGGACGTATAATATAAAAAACAACAGACGGAACAAGCAGACATTTTATTTAAAATTAAACTGTATCTTTCTTTAGGCATCCTCTTTAACTGAAATAAAACAGATCACAGCAGTGCAATTGTAGTAGGCACTGCGTGGCGAAAATAGACATGGTGGTGGTATTTGCCCAGATGACACTGACATGCTATAGTTATTTCTACCATATTCAAAAATGTTACTATAGAAAAACCAGTTCAGTAGGTGCTGGTTTTTCTCCTAAACCTTGAAATAATATCAGTACCAAAGTTAAACAAACAGCGCCTTGCTTGGTTATAACTTATTCGTATAGCATAGGAATCAGTTGCCTGTGTCTGCCTTTCTTTAAGTCGCGAGTGAATCGGTATCTTCTAGGAAAGCGTGCTACGTCTTAGACCGTATCGTCATCTCCCACCACGTAGGGTGTGTAATAGTGTTCAAACGCTGACCTATAATTTGTAAAACAAAATACGTATTTTATAAAAGTAAGTATTTCAAATGATAAAAACCAGAAGTCTGCTGTTCCAAACCGTAGCTTTACTTATGTTATCGACAGTAGCCGTAATTGTTTTCAACAGAGCGTTGTTAATAGTCGCCAGTGGAACCTGAATTCAGGATAAATAACTTTTTCTAGGTCAAACTACTATCTCGAAAGCGCGTTAGGATTACTTTGTTTGTTTATTTGTACACCAAATAACACGATAAAACTTTGTTTTTGTGTGTGGTGTTATTGTTTATATAAGGAAAGCTAAGTATCAATTTATCGAAATAAACTCCATTTACTTGACTATTAAGATGGACCGCACCCCTGTAATATGTTAGCGATAACGATCGCTAGCTGTCAACGTAGGGCTTTTATACGAACTTCACATTGCCATTTTTCATAAGATTTTTGGGGTGAAGTTCACATAGCCTACTTTACGGCTGCAGATCATGATCGAAAAGTATAATGTGTGTACTAGATAGCAATAATAGCTGTCGCTAGACAGTAACTGTAATAACTACATACTAGATTTTTTTTATGTTTTTTGTAAGCTATTGAATGTAAGTTCTGAAATAAATGATTTATTTATTTTATTATTTATATAGGCGGGTAGGTGTGAAAACGATCAACACCTAAGTTTAAAATTACATATTTCATTTTGCGTTTAAAATTAAATAAGAAAACATATTTAAATATTTTATGTATATTCATAATCAGTAATATCCCCTACCTGCCATACGTTGTTTTCTTTATTAAATTCCAACATCTCATTAATTTCACCTCACTGTCATACAAAATCATTGAGCGATGGAGAATTCGGACATCAAGAGCACAATGGCCGAGATGATGGCCTCCTTCGGGAAGCAGATGGCGGACTTCGAGACCAGGCTGCAGCAAAGGGACCCTTCGCCCACTGTGGCGAACCTGGCCGCTGACTTTGCATCGTTCAAGACCTTCATGTTAGCGTCGTTGCGGGCACTCCAAGAACAGGTCGCTAACCTGGCACACTCTCAGGACCTTCTTGAGATGCACAGCAGAAGGAAAATACTGCTGATCCATGGTGTCCCTGAGGAGAAGAAGGAGGACTCGAATGCAGTCGCTGCAAACGTTGCTGTTGCTAGGTTGAAGGTGCCAGATTTCAGCGTAAAGGACATCAGCCGGTGCCACAGGATGGGGCGTCAATCGACGAGCCGTCCACGACCATTGCTGGTAAAGCTGCGTGATGTCTCGATCCGGGACAAATTGTGGTTTTCCAAGGCCAACCTTAAGGATACAGGTATCACTCTCTCTGAATTCTTGACCAAGTATCGCCACGACCTCTTTATGAAAGCCAGAGAGCAGTTTGGTGTGGCTAAATGTTGGACGCGGGACGGTAAAATTTTCGTGGGCGGTCCCGATTTTACCAGGCACCGTATCAGCAGTGCTGCTGATCTGGAGCGGCTCCTCAGCGCGCGACTTAAGTCACCCATGACCCAGGAGGCCTCTACTTCGGCTGCAACTGTCACTGCGAGATCCAGGCGCCTCAAAAAATGACTTTCCCGTAGCAGTCTAGCCGTAATTAACAAGCACCCAGTAAATGTTTTTGTTGTTTACTTTCACTCTCACTTGTAATGAGTAGGTAGGTACCCTTTTTGTTGTTATGTATTCGACTTTGATAAACCCTTCGTTTTATTTATTGCACTCACTTACTGCACAATACTTTAAATTTTCCTAAATTGAATCCGGGTAGATTTTTAGGTTACAACACATTAGTTTGTTTGACAGTTGTTCCGTATTTTGACAGCTGCTCGGTTTGAAACGTCAATTACGTTCCAGTTCTCTTGTTATATGTTATGCATTGTATTCACTGATGACTGAACTGGATAGTAAGCATTGTTTTTTGTTATAATTTTTGTTCATTTTTTATCATTGTCATTATTTTTTCCTTTAATTTATATTGTTTGTGGTACCTACCCAGTGATTGACGGTATTTATTTTTATTTTTTTATTTTCTTGCAATTTCTTTCTGGCAACTGGCAGGTGAATAATAGAACACCCTCTTTTTTATTTTTATTTTTTTATTTTATTTAATAATATTCATATTTTATAGGTTTTTTCTTTTAGATATTCAATATTTTATTATATTTAATATTGTATTTTATTTTATCTATATGATTGATGATATTGATACCGATATCTTTGTTTCATGTTCTGATGGGTCAAACAGCTTTGATGAGAGTTATGTTAGCTTTCCGACACTTGCCGAAACCGTTGATTCGAAGTTTTCGGATTTTCCGAAGAATTTTAACGTCGTTCACATAAACGCACAGAGCATTCACGCACATTATCCCGATTTGGTAACTTCTTTTGATAACAAGCATGTACACGCTGTCCTAGTATCCGAGACTTTTCTCAAACCTTGCCTTCCCAGTACGTCTTATTCGTTACCCGGTTACGAATTAATCAGGAACGACCGAACCGGTGCCCGTTGTGGTGGTGTTGCTATTTACCTTAAATCACACATTCCCCACTCTGTGGTTAGCACATCACGTCAACCACCACCGGAGAATGCTGGTGAACATTTATTTATTGAAGTCACTCTGTCTCGGACCAAAGTTTTACTGGGAGTCTATTACAGCCCGGACAAGAATGTCAATTATTTCGCTTCATTTGAAAAACTCCTTGAAGACCTAACTCCGTCCTACAATCACACCATTATAATGGGTGATTTTAATACCTGTCTTCTTAAGTTAGACCACCGAACCAATAAATTAAAGCAACTTGCTAATTCTTCTAATCTTACTATTTTGCCTCTAAATTCCACTCATCACTTTCCTAACTGCACTCCTTCTCTTCTTGATCTCATGCTTGTTTCTTCACCTAATAATGTGGCTAAACACGGACAGTGTTCGGCGGACGCCTTCTCCTACCATGACCTGATTTTTCTTTCCTACAAAATGCGGCCGCCGAAACCCAAGCCTCAAATTCTTCTGTGCCGTAATTTCGGTGGCATGGATTTGGAGGCTCTCCGTAGTGATGCTCGGGATATTGATTGGTCTGAGGTTGTTGACGCCCAGAATGTTGACGATAAACTGGCAGCATTTAATAGTGCTATTACCATTTTGTATAACAAACATGCTCCGTTACGTAAAATTAAAATAAAACATCTTCCTTCTCCTTGGCTTACTGATGAAATCCGTTCTCTTATGCATAAAAAAAACGTAGCCAAAGGGAAATGGAAGCGTAACACTACGTCTGAGAATGAAACTAGGTATCATAAAATACGCAATCACTGCAACAGAGTGTGTAGAGATGCATTACGCCGATATATCCACGAGTCTGTTCAAAATGAAGACACTTCCAAGGTCTGGAAGTTTCTTAGGTCCATGGGAGTTGGAAAATCACGTTCTAGCAGTAACGTTACAAAAGATCTTGATATAAATAGCCTTAACCAACACTTTACCAGTTCTTCCAATCTTCATTATCTAACTAAATCAGATACACTTACTTTTATTTCTTCAAAACAACTACCCAATATTTCTCCTTTTTCTTTCTCTCAATTCTCCGACGTTGACGTTAAGAGAGCCATCAAGTCTATTTCTTCAAGCGCAGTAGGTACTGATAGCATTAGCCGTAACATGATCTTGCCAATTATCGATGAGATAGTGCATGTCATTTGTCTTATCTTTAATAACTCCATCTCCACTAATTCCTTTCCCGTGTCTTGGAAAGAAGCACAGATTATTCCACTACCTAAAAAACCCAATCCTTTATCCTTCTCTGAGTACCGCCCAATATCTATCCTTCCATTCCTATCCAAAGTGCTCGAACGCCTTGTACATCAACAACTGAGCGTCTTCCTCTCCAACAATTCCTTGATGAACCCATTCCAGTCTGGCTTCCGATCAGGACATAGTACTACCACAGCATTGGTTAAGATAACCGATGACATTCGACTTGGCATGGATAACCAAAAACTTACTGTGCTTACCCTCCTTGACTTCAGCAATGCTTTCAATAATGTTGACTTCGACTTGCTTCTTGGAATCTTGCGCTCTCTTAACATTTGTCCGTCGGTGATTGATTGGTTTCAAAGTTACCTGTATGGGCGCCGGCAACGTATTCGAGTTGACGAGAATTACTCGTCCTGGAATCCAATATCTGCTGGTGTCCCTCAGGGCGGCGTGCTATCTCCTCTCCTTTTCGCTGTGTATATAAACACGATATCATCTAATCTTTCTTCCTCCTACCACCTGTACGCAGATGATTTGCAAATGTATACTCAGGCACCTCTAGCGCAACTTGATACTGCCATTAACACACTGAATGATGATCTTAACAAAATCTGTGACTGGAGTAAATCTTATGGCCTCACTGTAAATCCTTCAAAATCTCAGGCCATTATCATTGGTAGCTCAAGACTTACTCGCAAAATAAATCATACGCAACTGCCACCTTTAGTTTTTAATGGCACATTGGTACCTTTCAGCAACGAAGTCAAGAACCTTGGCGTCACTATTGATAGCAATCTAACTTGGGACTCGCAGCTCGCTGGGCTGAGGCAGAGGATGTTTGCATCTAACGCTTCGCTCAGAAGGTTGCGGAATTTCCTTCCCACTGCCACGAAAACTATGTTAGCACAAACTCTCTTGCTCCCTATTCTTGACTACGCAGACGAATGCTTTCTTGACTTGACTGAGGCACAATTAAATACACTTGAGCGGCTGCAGAATCTCGCTATTCGGTTTATTTACGGTCTCCGTAAATACGATCATGTTTCTGAATATCGCAGTAAGCTCAAATGGTTGCCCATTCGTCTGCGTAGAGATTCTCATGTTCTTTCTCTTCTTTATAGAATTTTGTTCTTACCAACTTCTCCTTTTTATCTAAAATCTCGCTTTAAATTTCGTCATTCTCCCTCTAAATCTGTCCGCTCCTCTAAAGTTCTTCTTCTAGCTGTTCCTGACCGCTCTTCTACTTTCTACCACAACTCCTTTACCGCTCGCGGTGTACAATTGTGGAATGCTCTGCCTGCTTTTATCCGGCAATCCAAATCTTTGCCTGTTTTCAAGGCCAATGTGTACAAGCACTACCTTGCTCTCGATGAAGCTCATCAATCAAATATATAGTTGTCCTATTGTTTCATTGTATATATGATATTGTATTTATGTGTAGGTACGTATCTATTTTTATTGTATGCTATGTATTTTATTATTTTTTATTATTTATGTATTTTAATATGTATTATATTGATTGATATATATAGGTATTTAAATAGTTATTATATTTATATATATTTTTAATAGGTATTTATTACTATCCTCCTTAAATCCCTATCACGTTATAAACAACCCACCCATCCCCTTCTTCAATTCTTGTCCATTCAAAGGTTGCCTGGAAGAGATCGCTTTTAGCGATAAGGCCGCCCATTGTGCCATATTTTTTCATTTTTAGTTTTTAGTTTTTTTTTTTTTGTGTCTTATAATTTTCTAATTTTTATTTAACTAAATTTATTTTTATTTTTATTTTAATATCATGTAAGTACTTTGTTAGAATTAATTTTGTGTTTTGTTTTTATGGTACAATAAAGTGTTTATCTATCTATCTATCTATCTATAGGTACTTGAACCTGTATTTATTGTGTGCCCGTAATGGGTTAGTGGTTAATTATTATTTTTATTTATGATCTCTATGTAGGTACGTAGATCTCTGAGTCACATCAAAAATTCTTGATTCTTATTGTATTGAATTCAATTACCATATATTTGTCTATGGTAATGTTAGCAGTAGGTAGCAGTAGCAATATTTTGACAAATTACGTTTTAAGTTATGAGTTATTTGGGACCAGGGTCACGTTAATTATGTACCAATGTTGAAATTATTACTTATGTGCGGGTTAACGCAGTGATAAATCGTGGTTATGGCTTCTGTACTACAGCTACGACCTAATGTTTCATTTCCAATAGTGATTGTCTATTTTGAAATGAATGAACGTATAACACACGCCCTTGGGTAAGTCAATATTTGAATAACGGCTGTAAAATGAGATTTGTCCTACGTGGATGACTTCGTTAACCGACAGTGCCAAATGTGCTTTCAAAACTTGCTGACACTCATGAAAACGGACGAAAACAAAACGCTATCGTGTTACAGAGCCTCGATTCGGAGCCAAGTGAATCGTTCCACGCAGCAAACAACTGTTTTCGAAAACAACACAATTTATCACGGAGCTAAGATATCGGCGCTTCCCGCCAAAAGTCGGGCAATAAAAGCCGCAGAGGTTCTCTCGCGGGGATTTCATATTCCAATATGGAGGATCGTCGCGCCAACCGTAAATTCACTTATGCTCGTGACTCATGGTTAGAGAAGTAGGTGAATCCCTGATTCTACGTATAACATTATTTTACGATCTTGATATGAAAGTGGGTATAAAATATTGAACATTAGTTCAATGCGGTGACGGTAAATTTTAATTCTTACAATGGACTCTACCAAAATTACTTACCTTCATATCTTCTGGTAATGATTCTATGCTGTGTTGTTTTATAAGGCTCAGGTATTTTAAAAATACATTCTTTTGAGTTTCTACATTATTTTGAGGTTTGATATTATTCATTGCTTTTATCCTTAAAAAAAACTATAGAGTATAGTAAGTGATAACTTTTTGTTCTTTTAACCAACTTCAAAAAAGAAGGAGATTCTTAATACGTCGAGTATATAATTTTTTTATGTATGTTGAACGTTTACTTGTCGTATAGTGGCGTGGTTAACCCATTGTAAGACTATTCCAGTCGCCATAAGGCCTCTAACTTGATATAACTGTTTTATTCCATACATTTACTAAGTAAAAAGTTGCATACTAACTAACCAATGAATACCTACTCAATAAAATTTTCATCGCTACTGTTCCATAAATATTTAAGTACTTATTACTTTTATAACTAAACTGACTGTAGAACAACGTGTCACAATGTTATCACTATCAATAAAGATACTTGAGTTCTCAACTGTGTTATTTTAGTAGAATATTTAAGTTCCTTACAAAATCCGACAGTGGGTTACAACCAGAGCTATTCTAAAGGATACAAAAGTGAATACAATGTCGAGAGTCAATATTATAGTGAAGTGATTTTATATTCACAATTTTCTGGTAAAAGACTCAGAATCTATACATATTAGCTTATCTGTTAACACCTCACTTAGGTGCATTACTGTCATTATAAGTCAAAGCTTACCTTTGTTTATTTGGACCAAGAAACTTAGAAAAAAAAGAACTACGAACGTTAAATTCTATGATTTGGACGTAAAAATGAAATAATGACACCCGAGGTGTTAAAAGATGATGCAAAGATGCGTTACAGATTCTGACAGTTTATACCCTCGCACAATCGAGATTAGTTTGTTGACAGTTCACATTATTTATTCATTTATTTGACGGTCTCAAAAGTCATAAGCACAGAACACTATTACTCCTAGGTCATAAGTCTGTATTTTGAAGGGGTTCTCAGCAGTTGCTAAGAATATGCGTGTCAAGTACCTATGGGAGGCTAGGCGTTGACTTTGTTAACTCCTGGGAGTAGACTATTTATCTTTAGAATAAACTGAACGTAAGTGAGTGCTAATTAATTGATAGGATAGGTAGGTACCTACCTAATTGTTAATTTAACCGTTTACCCTAAAGTAGTTAGTGTAGTTAAAGTTAACCCTTTCTAAGTAGTCTCGACTATCCGTAAGCAAAGTTTGCAAACATCTAAAGTCTATTCCACTTTAGGCACCTTGGTCTTATCACTCAGGTCCGTTCAGGCGACATTTTAGTGTCCTACTAACTACACCTAAGAAAATAAGCACCCCGGTCCTTAAAGGCAATTCCAATAAAATTATTATTTTAGTATCCTTTAATTACCTGTATTTAATAATCTAAGAGTGAATGCTGATCGTCCAAAAAAAGTGATTACATTTTGTATTAAAGTGACAAAAAAGATAGAATAAAAATTATTTCATGAGATATAAAGAATTTTCTTAGGAACATAAATAAAACCAGTTTAGGGCAGCGGCATCGACTACGTGGCCAGACTACAGTAAAAGTTAAATTCATAATTTTTAACATCACATGCGTGCACTTCAAAGGGCTCCATTATCATAATTCTGACAAGGGAAAAGAACAGAAAGGCCGCAATGCTTGCTTATAATAAAAACAATGGTAACATCCCACGTGCGTGAATGTTTCAGCGGTTTGGACCCTCGCCTCTCCTTTACAGGGACGTATCTGTAAAATTTACGCCCTGGGCGAACACAATTTATACCCTTTTCCAAGAATACTTCGTTCAAATTCCGGCCGTCTTGGTTGTTATATGGTTTTTCAGATATTTACCGCCTCAGGCGAATGACTTTTAGTTCTTTCTTAAATACGTTTGTGGGTCCTCACAAAGAATTTTTTTGTAGGAGTTTTTAAAATAAATAATAATTACTGTAGGTATTTTTACTCAGTAGGCATTATAAACAACATAATGTTTCTATATCCAGCTGTACGTTTTCAATAGTTTAATCATCTATTTTAATAAACATAATATAAAAACTCAATGCCGTAACTAAAAACAACGAACAACCAACAAGCAATTCTTAACACATATGTGTTAAAACATCAGACAAAATGAGTATCATAATTTTTAATGGTGCATTGTAGTGTTCCCGTACACTCAGATAGCATGTACTTTTATTTCGGTATACATTTAGATACTTTTGTGTTCCATAAGGGTTAAAGCAGACTACAGACATTCCAACCGTTTGATTTCCCAACCAAATTCAACTTAAATTTAATTTAATTTATTTAATGCATTATTATGACGAACCAGTTGGCACAATGGTCACCATGCCGGACTGCCAAACACAGGGCCTCAGGCGAGTATTTATGCTTAGATATTTCTCTGTGATCTCTATGTATTATAAGTATGTATTTACAAAAGCAAAGTATATACCTAAGAAGTATATCCGTTGTCTAGCACCCATAACACAAATCTAGTTACCTACTTAGCTTGGAGGTATAGATGGCCTGCAATATTTATTTAAAAAAAAAACAATTACCATGGTTTTAGAGGTTTCACCCGAGTAAGTCTCGAACCCAGTAAGAATATCAGGATAAAAAGTATAGCCTATATTGTGTTAACCCAGATCACCAGCTATATCTATATAAATAATTATATTGCAATCGTTTCAGTAGTTTTTGCGTGAAGGTGTAACAAACATTCATACCAACACATAACCTTTCCAACTTACGCTATTAGTAAGAATAAACAATTGATTGAATTGAACTGATTCTTGGTACATCTGTCATTGCTCTACTGCCATTGAATGTGATTAATTAACAGTCTATTTTAGAAAAAAAAATAACGTTAAGTTAACATTGCGTATGCTCGCGGCAAATTGTTACAGTGTGGTGGAAGAAGCCTTAAGAAGTAGGGTGGGTTTTTTTCGGGTAATCGAAAATCTCTAGTCTGCTATCACCCTTAGATATTTCTGTGTATACGATAAGCGAAATTGCGTTGCTTTCATAACAGGTATGCGGAGAAAAGAACCGA
This sequence comes from Idaea aversata, assembly GCA_907269075.1. Taxonomy (NCBI): domain Eukaryota; kingdom Metazoa; phylum Arthropoda; class Insecta; order Lepidoptera; family Geometridae; genus Idaea; species Idaea aversata. The sequence continues at coordinate 9,624,650 of OU026100.1, forward strand.
GCTATGGCTATGAGCACCAGATTGTGCTCGCGAGCCGTGACATTATGGTTTCGGCTGCATACGTCTACGTTTCCTGAAATATTTTGTTATTGTTGGAATGGGAAAACACGCTACAATCTGTTTTGTTGAAGAATAGTAATTATGAGAACAATCTCCCATGTTTCATAGACCATTTAGTAATTTTTAACGAAATCAAAATCGGTTCATCCGTTTGAGAGCTACGATGCCGCAAACACACACACAGACACGTCAAACTTATGACACCCCGTCGTTTTTGCGTCGGGGGTTAAAAATGGCGATAATTACGCACGTAAAATGCGCATCTTCGTGTATGGTCTGAGCAGTATAGTAAAAGACAGATTCATATAATTCAGATAAAGAAAGAAAGAAAGAAAAGCATTTATTTGGTACAGGCACACGACAACTTTTAAATTTACAGACACAAAGAAATAGGTAGGTAACATATACATCGAAGAAATAAGGAAAAAAAGCATACATTTAACTTATGAATATTTAAGAAGCCATGTGCTGCCCAAATGGGTCGACCTCAGCTGTAAGCCACAGACAAGTATAACTTGGCTGCAGCGCTGGTCTTCCGGCCAAACCCGCTGCCGTCGTGCATCGTCTCTAGCTCCCGCATACACACCCAAACAATAAATAAGTAGAATAGCAAAATAATTACATATATAAGGTAATAAAGAAATAAAATAGAATAAGAAAATGATGTTAAATAAATAATTATATTTGTATGATACATATACTGAGTACTAAATAGCTTAAAAAAGAAGAAGGAACTACCCGAAGTAAGAAAAAAATAAATAAAAAATACAATAGGGAGACGTCACTGAAGACACATAAAGAAAAGGTACACAACAAAGAAATGCAAGGTAGAGAGATTAGTTAAAAAATACATACATACTTACATAAGAAATTAAAATAAAGACACAATTTAACAACAAACTACCTATGTGTCTTTATTTTAATTTTATGTAAGTATGTAATATTTAACTAATCTTTACCTTCTGTTTGTCTGTCGTGTGCTTTTTTTTAATAACTACAAATACATACAAACGTGCACCGAATGTTCAGTGAGCAACAGCTCTGTCGTACGATAGTGAAGTTTCTAATATGCGTACCATTTTACGATTTAGAAATAAATGGACTCAATTAGCAAACTGGGATAACAAAATATTTTACCAGTATTAAATTAGAAAATTACTCGACCGTCGTGTCAATTACAGGTGGCTTACGAGCTATGATACCGATACTAACGGTTGACGTGGATTTATATGCCTTGGCTTCGATTTGCTTAGTCTCCGACGCATTTCAAATTGAATACATTAATTTGGAAAAGTTTATCGTAGAGTAAATTAGAAATGAAGTGGCCCGAGAGAGTTGTCTCCTTTGTAATGTAATTTGACTGGTAACGTTCCCTCCTTTACGTTTCGTTTTACATCGAATAAATTAATCATGATGAGACGTCATACTGTTTATTTTATTTCAGATGGAATCGAAATTCGTTTAGTACATTTATGGAACGAAAAGTAAACCTAATATACAAACTTTAATTGCCTAATAATTCTTTTCTTATTTTGCCTTTCTGCCTATGTCTAATATTGGTTACATATCAAAATAACTAAGTTCGTTATAACTATGTTCGAAATAACTACGGTCATAATGCCTACTGTTCACAATACCTAATGGTTGTTTCACATATTTTTGAAATAACTAATGAACGAAGTACCTAATGGACGAAATACCTACGGTTAATTTACCTACGTTCATTATAACTATGTTCGAAATAACTACGGTCATAATACCTACAGTTTAAAATACCTAATGTTTAAAATACCTAATGGACGAAACACCTACGGTTAATTTAACTAACGGTTTTTCACCTGCGGTTTAAAAAAAAAACAATTATATAAAATACCCTAACCAAAACTGTAGGTATTATGACCGTTAGTTATTTCGAACATAGTTATATTGAACTTAGTTATTATAATGTGTAGCCCAATCGACCGTTAGGTATTATGAACTTATGTGAATCGACCGTAGTTATTTCGAACATAGTTATATTGAACTTAGTTATTATGATATGTAACCCTAATATTAATACTAAAATTTTATAGAATTATGCTTATACCCCAGACAATAAAATTGAACCTAATATCATTGGCAATATGCACGTAGCACCTCGCGTGATTGGGCAATGCAAAGCCTTTGCTACGACGTAGACCGTACCCCGTAGCCCGTAGCACTAGAGCTCTCAAAGCATTTGCAGTGAGAGCACGGACGATCTTTTACGTACGTGACGTCACTGGAGCCATCTGGCCGGGACTAGTAATAATCAGCATGTAAAGCAGTAAACTGAAACAAGTATCTTAGCGAACGTAAGGTAAGGGCGCTGGCGTCCACCTGACGATCCAAAAAAATATACTAAAATTTTTACGGTAGGTATACTTCCGGTACGGTGTTTTCTTTTATTGCAGACTGTACATATGTATAAATTTACTTATGGAACAAAATTGATAATTAAATCTTTATAACCCCTGGAGAATACCAGTTTTACCTGCGCGGGGATAATTGCCTCCAGGTTAGGAACCGTTGCCTTACACCAAGCTTCATCAAAATCGGTCCAGATTTTCAGAGCCTATATACATAACTAGCTTTCACTCGCGACTTCGTCCACGTTGGAGTTGAATTTTTCAAAATCGTATGCCTACTTCATAAAAAGAACACACTCTTCAAGTTTCAGGTCTCTACGATCAGTGGTTTAGGCTGTGCGTTGATCCGTCAATCATTCAGGAAAAAACATTTTTCATTACTCATACTCCGAAAGTAGGTCTAAAGATGCCTGAAGAGCGTGTAGAAAATAAAACTTCCAGCCCTAGGGCTTTTCACTTTCACTGACAGCTGTCATGTCAAATTATGGCTTCGCACGACTTGTGCAATGTGCATATAGCCAGTATCAGTATCATTATACATTAGGAACTTCAAAACCTAACCTCCTTGCTTTAGGTAGCACCAAAGAATAACACTACATGTATAAATAACCTCTTTGGTCCCAACCTTGTAAGAGGATCAGGTAGTATGGAGTCTCTCATCCAATCTCGTTGTTAGGAAGAATTTTATGTATTATTCGTAATGAAAAGCACAGTGTTTACCTCGGGTGAAAGACTCATTAAGTCCCTCGAACTATTAGCGCCCTCGCTACGCTCGGGCGCCAAACTCCGTCTCGGGACTTGTAATGAGTGACTTTCACACCTAGGATAACAATGTACTATTGTATGTATCACTACATACTATAAAACAAAGTCACTTTTTCTGTCCCTATTTCCCTTTGTATGCTTAAATCTTTAAAACTACGCAACGGATTTTGATGCGGTTTTTTTAATAGATAGAATGATTCAAGAGGGAGGTTTATATGTATAATACATGCATAATATAGCCGTGCGAAGCCGGGGCGGGTCGCTAGTAGATACATAAAAAACAATCAATATTATATTCTCTTTCTAAAGAACTTTACTAAATTAATCCTCTTCGTCTTAATTTTTCCTTAAAGAAACCGTTTTCGGCAGTGTGGCCGCCTATTATGCCACTATTTTAAGCTTGATTGTTATTTTATTTATTTACTAGCTGTCCCGGCAAACGCTGTTTTGCCATTAACAAAAGAAAACCAAACTAAAGGAAACAAAATAAAAAATTGATAGTAGCCGATTCTCAGACCTACTAAATATGCATATAAAATTTCATAAAAATCGGTCAAGCCGTTTCGGAGGAGTATGGTAACTAACATTGTGACACGAGATTTATCAGCCTAGCCTATTTTTATTGTCGATGTTCATTAAGATCGTTGTCGCCAGTGTTGTTTCGCTTGCTACTTGGTATGCGGGGTTGGAGCCCGCGTCGCCTTATTGTCTACTTTACGCTGCGGTGACGTACGAGCCGTGAGCTTCGCCGCCCGCGCCGCCGCCGTGTGACGAACGGAGATGAATTCTAATAAAGATATTGTTCTGAATAAGGGATGATTTACATTAGACCGGGCCATGTGCGGGCCGGGCCGTGGGTGTGGCCCGGAGTGCCCGGACGCGACATGGTGTAATATAAATTGCTTCATACAAAATGTAAGTTACGTTTCAAATCTTGCCCCGTTCGTGTCCCGCCCGAGCCACGTCCACGGCCCGGCCCGCACACGTCCCGGTCTAATGTAAATCATCCCTAAACTGTCGGTATTTGAAAATTTTGTGAAAATTTACTAATTTTAGTAGTATTTTTGACAAATCTATACTTATATATATTATAAAGCTGGAGAGTTTGTTTGTTTGTTTGAACGCGCAAATCTCAGGAACTACTGGTTTGAATTGAATTTTTTTAGTTAAGTACCTACTTTTTTGAGTTGGATAGTCCATTTGTCGAGGAAGGCGATATGCTTTTTTATATTCCGATATTATCACGGGATCGGGAGGTACGTAGGTGAAACCGCGGAGCGCTACTAGTAAATAGATAAAACGTTAATAAAGACACGCATTCAAAGAGAAAAACAAAAACGAATGCTAAATAAGTAGACATAATAATGCTCAATAACTAGGCGAAACATACAAAAACCGCGTGCTTTATTTTCTGGGAAGGTCGTAGTTAACTTTAAAGCCATCAAATAAACAACTGAATTATCAACGAAAAAAGAACTCACGCGGGAAAAACAATAAGTGTGTGAATATGTTTGATACTTCTTCGCACAAATTTCGATGAAATCTGGTGTTTAGATAGCTAAAACCCAGAATTGATACGGATATTTCCACGAAATCGAGTAAACCAAAGTCAAAGTCACTTTATTCAGTTAGAATAATGAAATCAACGTTCACGTAGGTCAATGTGATCATGCTCACATAGACCAAGACTACAAATATTGAAGGTATATTTGAATAATATATTTCATCACTCCATCACTATCACTATCACTACACTACACATCGTATAAAATAAAGTCACTTTTCGCCGTCCCTATGTCCCTTTGTATGCTTAGATCTTTAAAACTACGCAACGGATTTTGATGCGGTTTTTTTTATAGATATAGAGGTGATTAACTAGGAATGTTTTTAGACATAATACATGCATAATACAGCCGTGCGAAGCCGGGGCGGGTCGCTAGTATGGTATATTTATTATACATATTGCTATTTCAGCGAAAAATATTAGGATTTTTATGAACGTAAAGCAGGTTTTTCGTAATATATTGTGGTTTTTCTAGATAGCTCGAACAGCTTTTTTTTGCAGTATAAAATTGAATTTGAATGGAATTGAAAATTGTCTGTAAAGTCGGTTTACGGACGATAATTATACGTGATAACGTCATAAGAAAACAATAAAAAATTGAGGTTTTTTTTTCCTATTATATAAGTATTCTATTCGTCACTCGTCATCATAACACAAGCCCAGATGAGCGATATTATTATAAAAAAAACACGAGACGCGTGACGGTCTCCATGACGCATAATGGTACCGGAACATGACACGTTTGTGTGAATGCAGGTGTTCCATCAAATTTATTAGACGTTATCACGTCAAAAAGCATCAATATCTAAAGCATACCCCTACAGCTGGATGCAATGCCGCCGCGAGGCGCAGCAACTAGTCAACTATACAAATGTATGTGATCATCATACAGTATTTTAATAGTCAACCTTGTATGGGTTGATTAACCGATACATAGGTGTTATTAAGAGAATTGCTCATGTCCATAGGTCCGTATTCGTTCTGGCATTAATCCAGTAGCGAACAATAGTGCCGCCCACTGTGTGACGTTGCAAATATATGAGTTCGATTGTCACACGGTTAATGCCACTGTAATTATTGCTTTATACGAAGACTAGCTGCGCCCCGCGGTTTCACCCACGTAAGTCCCGATCCCGAGGGAGTCAAAAGTCAGTCGTTTGACTGTGAAGAGGGAATAAACAAAAAATAAATATTTCGCCCCTTAGTTATCATTAGGATGGATAATCAAGCATGTTTGACTGTGTACACGACAGGACAGTGGACAGTACACGGCTTCTCCTACTTTTATTATTTTTAATGTTTTTTCCATTTTGAGGAGTCTGCAACGTAATTACGCGAATACTCAAGATGGTACCTTGTACTTGTACTTGTATACGGGCTGTTTTCCGCAATCAGACCTTTCTAGTTAGGTCCCTTTTGCGTGAGGTTCCACTTGTCAGGGGGGAACCAGCCCAGCTCTTCCATAAATTTTGCCACTAGATGTGGTACATTTGATCGATACCTTTGAGTAAATAACAACTCGTAATAAGTCTCTGAGAAGGCTAGTAATATAGTCGAGCAAAAACCAATAACAAACAACAAAGACACCAAACAAAAACCAATAACAAACAACAAAGACACCAAACAAAAACCAATAACAAACAACAAAGACACCAAACAAAAACCAATAACAAACAACAAAGACACCAAACAAAAACCAATAACAAACAACAAAGACACCAAACAAAAACCAATAACAAACAACAAAGACACCAAACAAAAACCAATAACAAACAACAAAGACACCAAACAAAAACCAATAACAAACAACAAAGACACCAAACAAAAACCAATAACAAACAACAAAGACACCAAACAAAAACTAATAACAAACAACAAAGACACCAAACAAAAACCAATAACAAACAACAAAGACACCAAACAAAAACCAATAACAAACAACAAAGACACCAAACAAAAACCAATAACAAACAACAAAGGAGAAACAATATCCTATTTTCTAACACCACAATGACCATATTTAATTTCTGATTCATAAAAAGAGATGAAGTCTCATAGAGTGACTCGGTGCATTGTGACTTGGTTCAATTCCTGTTCTTATAGGTAAAGGGTATCTAACCGCAGGTGAATTGTTTGCATATCCCGTCGTCTCTTCCAATAATTAAACTAAATATCTTAGTCTTGAACAATTTCTGATATCTAATAGACGATAATAACAACTGTGCTATTGTCACTAATAAATTCAGAGAATGTCTTGTCAAAGTTATTAGACAAGAAACTACGAGTCTATATTTGAACCACATTTGAACTATCCAACTACAATTGAAATACTTGTTGTCCGAGAGTATTTTGTTATTAAGGCCACTTGGTATTTTGTTATTAACAACAATTATTATTGGAATTGTTAGTTACAATGACAATATACACTTATGATCAAAATGCCTGCACTTAAATAGGTATAAAGACCCACCAGCCACACAGGATTTGCAAAAGAAACTAGCTTTCACCCGTGACTTCGTTCGTGTACGTAGGGGTCAAATTTTCTAAAATTCTTTCTTGACGGATGCCTACGACAGAATAGCTATATGTGTGCCAAATTTAAGCCCAATCCGTCCCTGTGCGTTGATATATTAGCCAATCACTCAGGACTTTAAATTTTATATTTAAGGATGAAAAACTTTATCAGCCCCTTTAACCCCCTTATATGTCGAAATTCCAAAAATCTGCTCCCCTACGACCCAAAAGCGAAGTTTCAGATTCGTAGCTCTTGTTGCTTCAGAGCTTTCTTGATTAGTCCTTTAATTTTTATATATAGGTATAGATAGTGACATTTAGGGACATCTGATCGTCCTAATCTTCCTCTTTGGAAAAAGGTTTAGGCAAGTCTACCAAGTAATAACTTTCTTTGTAAACAAAAGACATGGCAACATTAAAAATGACTTATTTTATTGATCGTCATCGCCGTATCCGTGCGTATTCTCACATCTAGGTTTATTTAACCCCTTAGAGGCAGTTGCGGGCGACCGTTCCACGTTATCACTATTAGCTCTTAGGTCCCCGACGCGGTTGAATAGAAATTACTACAATTTACTAGAATGTACTATGATCGTAGTGTTACGTTATAGCCTTACCTACATGCAAGTCACGCGCGGTTGCCAAATAACCTCGGAATTGCCTGCAACCTTACAGCCAATAGTTTGCTTTACTTATTACGCATCTAACCTGAAACTTTTCCAGGAAAACTGACCAAGTACAGACGTGTTCTTAATTAATAGAGCTGAAGTCTCAAAAAGATGTAATGTTGAATGAAAAGAAACACAAATTAAATCAATGCTCTAAAAGGTTAGATAAACAACGAAGTTATGCTCGAACAACCATAAAATATAAAATCAAATTGAGAACTTCTTATTTTTTTAGTATCTTGACGAAATTATAATATTAAGAGCAATATAAAGATATCAGTTATTTGCCAAACAAATAATAATTCAAAACAATCAAATTTCATATATTATAAGTACTACGAGATAGTTCGATGTTTACATCTTTTGTAGGCAAATACATGTAAAGTAATAATCCACATATTTGGAAAACGTCTTGCTCATAGAATCAATTTCCTCTCTGATTCAATATTGGGTAAGTAAGTATAGGAACCACGTGGTATTCTGAAATACTCTATTTGAAAGATTAAAGCATACTATTATGATAGATAGGTAGTCGTAAATAGATACTTTTGATGTTTTATTTTCTAAATTTTAGACAGATTCGGCTTGTGCTTATTTAGCCAAAATTGTAATATATATATGAATAGGTATTTGTTATATTTTATTAGGCAAAAAAGACAATTTCTAGGACAGACTATTTGACAAAGAAACAATATTATTTTGTTTGCAAAAATAATCTGCCTACATAATAATAAGAAAGCATAAGTTAATAACTTAGAAAGTAAGGAATGTTAAGAAGAGACAATGAATTAGGAATCTACTTAATTATTAACGTCAAATAATCTAATTAAACATAGAATTATTAAGTCAAATAAAGCTACGAAAAACGGCAAACACGCGTAAAATCAACCAACAAAAATCCTACAAACATGGTAACTGGGTGGGTTCGTTCAAACAATTATCGTAATGGAAAATGCCCTACGTCTATTTAAATCCGCGAATGTATTCCGTTCGTTTCGCATTTATTGAATCAGTACCCTCAAATAAAACGTGTCAGAAACTCCGACTGACTCAGGATTAATGTCATGCTGAATTCGCAGATGTCAAATGTTCAGACTTCCGACAAAAATCTGACGTTGTGATGCGATCACTCAAAATTATTTCCTTTTATTTATTTTAATGATCAGCTACATAAAACCTTCGTATTTTATGGGAATATTATTATAAAAGAAAATTAAAATAAGCTAAGTAGATACCTAACTACTTTACAGGTTATACCAATATGAAAACATGCAGTTGATAAGTTACGAAACACAGCTCAATATGAAGTCGGTTAAAAAAAATATTCATTTTGAAGAGATCAGCTCAAAAATTAAAATGTAGAGAGGAAAAGTTTTGAAGATGGTTCAACTGAATGCAGTTAGTCGGTAATGGTGCCGTAATAGGCCACAGAAACTTGGTCGGTGACACATCGGGTTTATTTTAGCTCGTGGGTTTCAAATGCGATCGCATAATATTTTATTTTCAGTTCGTACTCATGTTTATTCGGAGATGACGCGGGCACACAGCCGACTCGAGTGACCGCTCATCTGTCCGATATTCAGAACGATCCATTTGTTCCATGACATCCCGTCCCGTTCGACATTTCCTCGAGAATTATGTCTAGATATTTTAACTGCTACTTTGGTTTATGCCGCTCATAATCCCCATCCACATGTTTCGGTAACATTGTATACTATTTTACGACCACATGAGTAGGTATTGACTAGTTATCTTATCTTTCCACCACTATTGGAATGTCTCTATGTCGTCAATATCTGTATCTACTAAAACGTTTGAATATGTAGGCGCCCCAGTATATATTTTCTTCAAATAATATCATAACATGAATAAGTATGTGAATCAATCATAATAAACACTGTAAATTATTTCTAGCAAAGATTTTCTCTAACGATTGAATTTGTCATTTTTTAAAATATAATTTAGTATGACATAAATTTACATTACGAAGACATACGTATTTAATTTACAAATATAAAACTGTAGGTATGATGTGCAGTGAAAATTTGCTAAAATGCCTATCTTTTATTTACAGGTAATTTGGTGGGCTGTCGAGTTTGGAGAGATTTTTCCACATCGACGGTCGCGAGTTTTGTGAGTTGAAAAATATAAGTATAGTTAACTAAAAGTTCTTCGACGAGCACACTTCGCCGCAGCCGTACCTATTCGAAACAAATAAACCGTAAGAATTCAAAACTTTCGCAGCGTTATTTGGATTTTTAAGTTACTGAATTCGCTATCAGTTGGGGATCGGGAATCGGGTTCCACTCAGTTGAGTGGAAAGACGGAGACCGACCTATTTAAATTAATTTTCAAGGTACAGTCAGAATAATTGTTATCAGAACGCTATAGGTAGAGTAGAACGCTTCTGTCTGTTATCGGCTAAACATTGCTTTGTCAATAGACCTGCGTTATGGGGGAGTTTTTATTATATTTTGGGGTATAAAATTAAGCTTTTTCATATACTTTCACTGCAAAATCGTTCAGAAGAGACATCTTCTATTTATAACGTAATTAGTCATTTTTATGAAACAACCTAAAAAAAGAAAACATACTGAGAAAGAAAACAATAGCAGTCCACGTTTTATTCGCTCGAAACACGAACGACAGTTAATTAAATTAATGTTTTCTGTTTTAGTACCTCTTTTAGTTTAGATAGGCTTTCTTTGTTTCAAACAAGACCTTTCTAAAACCCGTCTGCGAATTGCGGACTAATGGACGCAAATCTCCCTTCAGGCATTTTATATACCCACCTACTGTTATTCGTAAAAAAACAGTTGTTTGTAAAATAGAGTCTACATTTTGTAAAGACTAAAATGAAACAAACTCATTGGATATTTTGAAAGATTTTGTTTCGAGAATTCAATTATTGGATTTTTTAATTTACATGTTACTGAAAGAATATACCTACCTATTATATCATTTTTATTGAACTGGTTCGTTACTTACAGGATGAATTTATGGTTTTTGTGGTTTGTAGTAGCTATACCTACCTAGATAAAATCCTATTGATGTTAGCAGGATAAAATTATATTATTAGATTTTTAAATTCAAACATACATATTATTAAATACAATTTAGGTACTTAAAAAATATGAAGCAAAAATATAAAAAATCTAAAAAAGTTTTCCTAGGTAGAGTGCCCCAAAAAGGCTAGTAGTATTAGGGAAAAACATTTCAAATACATTCAATATAAAAGATTAGATTCTTAGTAAAAATAGAAACACCACCGAATTGAAAATCCGCAACAGTCACAATTTTCTTCAAGTACTCGTATTTAGAGTATTGTTGAATTTATTCGTTGCAAATTAAATAAAACAAACGAAGCTGAATGGAATTGTAATTTATAACCAGAATTAAAAAGTTTTTTAGAAAACGTTATCCCACACAGTCCGACAATCCCAACTACGTCGATGTATAGGAAAACGAGAATAGTTTACTGGAAATGTGAATAATTTCAACAAAATAAACAAACCCGCATCTGCTGAGTAAACCGCATAAAATCTCAGCACACATTTTTCATAATCAAGTATTTTTGCGTCTGTGGATATTTACTACCTATGTAAATTATTCATCGTGTGGAGTGAATCTGACGGTGTTATGCTTGTAATTCTTTTTTGCAGACTACATGCAACTTTTTAATTGTGCAGTTTGGGACGTTGTGAAATAGGTCCTCCGGCTACAACGAATTTTTGCACTTTAGTCAGAGAACGAGCCGTATTACGATTTTGATGTTTGTACTCAGAGTTTCATTAGATCAGTGTTTTTGAAGTAGGTTTAAGTATATAAATAAATCTGTTCTTGAAATGCGAAGTTGTTGTTTAACAGCACTATCTATTTTGTTGCTAGAAAACTGCCTTTGTTGGTCTGAAGTTAGAATAGATTTCTCAGCACTCTATTCTTCGTTTGAAGACAAGCGCACTCGTTCGGAAAACCTAACTTTACTCACGTGAAACTTCTTTACTTTGTTTGTAGTACAAGAGACTACATTCTTTTAAACCTTTATCAATGGGTTTTTTGCTGCTTCGAACTATTCATTGTTTTCCATAAAATGATTGAGTGCATAATCCTCTTCAGCATTTTCGTCCCTAATGTACGTAACTGGATTTCTCGCAAAAATTAAAAGGGTTTTTTCTTGGTCGGTTGCCGCCTAAGGATTGAAAAAAAGACATGTGGTTATTAGTATTGTTTTTTGGTCATCATAAACTGTTGGAAACACATTGTTATATAGAGTAGTGAGTTACCGTGGTACCTATTTATATCTTATATATTTATATTTTTCTCTTTGATCTAGTAAATATAAATGTAAAGAAGTCTGTGAGGATAACAGTAGGTTTAAATAAACATTATCATCTTTTGCGTCTTCGCAATGGGCTAAAAAATAATACCAAAGACGTTCGGGATTATTGGTTTGGACGTTTTTTGTTGGATCAGAAGTTTTTATAATATTGGCCTATAAATAAAATGGGAAGAAATATTGGCAATCAAGATGACTTTTAGTATACGTAGCGCAGCGAATGTTGGCCTCTGATGGAAAGTAGAAGGGGTATGCGCAGAACTCAATTTTCATATAAATATCGAGTTCTGCGCATACCCCTTCCACTTACCGCAGAGGTCACCATTCGCTGCGCGAGGTATACTGACTTTTAGATAGTTTTTAGACTAGAGTAGGGTTATACAGCAATTAAATTTATTAAATTAATTTATTAATTTTTTTTTTTATTTAATTTAGGCGACCCAGTTGGCACAATGGTCACCATGCCGGACTGCCAAACACAGGGTCGCGGGTTCGATTCCCGCCTCAGACAAGTATTTATGCTTAGATATTTGTCTGTGGTCTGGTTGTTTCTATGTATTATAAGTATATATTTACAAAAGAAAAGTATATAAGTAGTGTTATGGGTGCTAGACAACGGATATGTCTAGCACCCATAACACAAGTCTAGTTACTTAGCTTGGGGCTAGATGGCGATGTGTGGAATGTCCTGCAATATTTATTTATTTTATTTATTTAAATCATTCTCTCAGCCTAGTACTTCGTCAATAAGTCTGGGTCCAACTAAGCTGCAGGTTTCATTACGATATTTTCCTTCACCGTAAGATCAACTTTAACCAAACTTTAAAAAGGGCTTTTAATGCTGAAACCAATGAATGTAAACTACATAGCTACGAGTCTAGACGTTTAGCTACTCATCTAAGGCTAAAGAAAACCAATACCATTCAAAAATTCAATAAAAATCATCTGTGTTAGTAAGTAATTGTGTAAATAGTTATGACAAGTGCTGACAGATATTCAAACATGGAGGCCATTACTGAATATTTCCTGAGTTATTGCTCTATGGAAACGAATACAAACGTGAATGATTTTTTCACGAGCCCCTTGACTACACTTGGGTTGGTTATTGAATTTTGAAGATAAAAAAAGGTAAATGTTTGTGTGGAACGAAATATACCTGTTTACGTACTTTTGTTATATTAATCTTCTTTTCATAAAGCATAATATTCTTCGATGGTGGAAAACTAAAATAAGATGCATAATCATTTTTCTATTTGTAATCATGTTCCATTTCTGACATGAAAACTATATAATATTTTTACAAAATACCCTGGTATAACTGAAACCGGAAACTACGTATTAGTTGGAACAGGAGTTCAACGTGTCGACACGAACAGACTAACTTGGTTTACCAACTTTTTACATCACACTTTATTTTTAATTAAAATTTTGCCGGATAGAAATGTCATACGCCTTTGCTAATAAAGTTAGAAATTAAAAATCCTATGACACTCTTAAGCCACATATTTGTTAGTTTCATGGCGTTTCGAATTATTGCTTACAAATGTTCTTTCAACTTGCAAGGTTTCTTGTGGTAATTGCAAGATTTTGAAACACCTCCAAAGCCAAAGTCTGGCGTCATCAGACTCAAACCTTAAGCGAGGCAATCATACGACCCGTAAATTGGTCAAATAAAAAGAAATCTTTGTCTGTGTGTGACATTTATAAGTCAAAGCAAAATTGTACCTACAGGACGCCGATTATGGCACATTCACATTATTTTATACCTAGATATTATTATATTTATACCCCGCCCTGTAGCAGAAATTCCCGTTCAGATCTAGTTTAAATTTTTAATACAACATCTAAGTCCTATTTAATCCTATTTTAGTATCTTTGTTTAAACTAATATCTTTTAATTATGCATCGTACAACTGGAAATTAAACACCTCACTACTTATACAAGCTTATTCTTAAACAACTGCAGAACATAATAAAGAAACAATGAAAAACAACGAACCACTTTAATTCTAAAATTAACATTATCTAAATTCGTTTTTAAGTGGCAATTATCTGAAACAAACAAGCATCTGTACTAAGATATGACAATGTTAGCTTCTAAACAAGGCCCCGATATAAAGTAACCATCAAAACGTTAACGACATCGTTATACCGATCGATAAAGTTATTTCAAGTGGATACTACGCAAGTATGAACGGGCCTTTATGACCGACTTGGATGATATTTGTTGTGTTGGTAGTTGGTTTTGTTTTCGTTGTCTGTGTAAATGGACGAGTCACGTTTGTGATGTTCGAAAAACTAAAAAGCCGCGGGAAATATTTATGTAGTTTTTGCTGTTGCTGGAATGACAAAATATAAACTGTTACTTTCTCTTTTATTCAAAAACATTTAATCTTTAGTTTGGTCTGTGTTTTGCACTATCGCGAAATTGACAAAACGCATTTTAACTAACGAAGACTTATTAAAAGTGTACGGTGTTTTAATTATCTTCTAATCTGATGTTTAATATTGGTCTTTAAATCTAATCATCTTTTTATTTTTATGACCACTTTTTATTTTACTCTCTTAAACGTATGAGACACTCTGTAATAGCATGCCTGCTGAGAGTAGCATATTCTTTGTTTTGTTTAGTCTACTGTAGTTTGACGATGAATGACATACCACTAAAACTCTACAAATTTGCTTATTTTTTCTTAAATCTGATGCGCTCATAGTATGTCTAACCGTCATAATTGATTGTCCGTATATATCTCATAACGCCTATGTGTAATTGGTGTTTTATTTTAATAAAATACGTGGCTCTTTAAAAATTAACCACCCATAAAATTCCTTGATATAATCTAACAAAATGCACATTTCTTATTCTTATTTACAGCAAAATGGTGTAGTTTATTTAGTTTTTATTATGTACAATTGTTATTTTTTTCGATGAGAGTGCGGTGTGGCTTGATTTACGTTGAAACAGATGTTTTGAACGCATTCCGTTTGGACGTAGAGACGGAGTATTAAATTTTGGTCCATTAAATACGATTTTAGATCGTTTCTTCAGAATTTTACATTAAAAATTATGAAATAATCCTCAAGATAATCATTTATTGGACGTTACATAGGTCGTTGAATTATCTAGTTTCATTAATCTGAAACGAATTGTCTCTTTACCTATTTCAAAGCCGGGCTCGAAATTTGTGTTAAAAATATATACATTATTGTGTGTTTTAGATACTGTTGACGATTCAATTAAGTAACAGATGAAATTGTTTCAAATCAAAACAATCAAGCGCGCATAATTTTTGATCCCAACGCAGCTGTAAATTGTGGTGCAAACGAGCACGTTACCTACTGTTTGTCCTTCAAATTCTTCCTTAATTTTAGCTGTCTTGCGCAATGTGTCATATAGGTATAGTATATAATATTATCCTGTAGTAACATCATTTGCGTTCTGGCAAAACTCCCAGAGCTTGATTGACGGAAGAAACAAAACTCGCCGCAATGTTCTGTTGTTAAGTATTTAATTAGAATAATAAAATGTTTTGTCACTTACATCAATTTTATTACCGTGACACTGAATCGAGTATTAATTTGAGGTTTGGCATAGTCTTTATGAGAAGAATCAAATGTGTTATTCAGTGCGTAAAATAATGAAAATGTAAGGACAAGTAACTTTATTTGTACAACACAGGAAGAAACAGAACACGATATCCACAAAGTATACTAATAGCTAGAAAATATAAGTTGCACAAATGGTTGAAATCGCCCCAAAGCGATTTCTTCCAGGCAACCTTTGGATGAAAAAGATCTAATTTAGCTTTTATGGTAAGTTGTGTAAGTTATTATTTTTTTATATGATTGGCACGAGTTCTAATCTTTATTATTAATATTTAACTGTCGACTGAAGAAACACAGCCTATTTATGCGATATAACCGAATATTTTTACCTTTTGTGCAACGAGAAATTCTCCAACAAAATTGATAGTTAAAATAAATCATCCCACACAAAGAACATAATTTGTCCATAACATCAGTGATATAAAATTCTATGTTATGAATACGTATTTTCCTTTGAAACATTTCAGGCTGGAGTTATATGGCGTCATAAATAATACTGTAGTGTAAAGACATCAGCCGTCAGGTCTGTACGAACCCTTTATCCAATCAGAATTGTTACGGATCGCTGGCTTTCCCAACGTCGAGCTAAAAATCAAATGGTGAAAGCTCTCTCTCCATAATGTGCCTATTGGATTGAATCTACGAACTCTGTTGTGTTTGTGTTTAAGTAGGTTTTTGGAATTATTTGATACTTACTGACGCAGGTAAAGGCACATAATTAGGTACATTTCACACTATCAGGCAGGCAGCCGATCGTAAATTATTGCTAAATCAATTTGCAGTATATACAGGAGAAGGAGCTTAGTTAGGTACTGCGCCGACCCCAAACAAATTGATTTGTGCGTACGTGGGCGTGAAGAAGAACAAAGACTGTTTTTGTAATTGTATTTAAGAATTTTCTATAAATTTTGGAAGCGTTTACACAAATATAAAATACAATAAATTTAATACGAATAGAGGGATGGAGATAGATATTTATATATGTATAATAGACGTGAATGGAAGAAGAAGGCATACTGCGCTGACCCTAAATAAATTAGGATAAGAGCAGGCAGAAGAAGAATTTTGATATTTGTAATTCGAAAAACAACGAGATGTTTTTACTATTCCAAAACCTTTATTTACCTGTTCTCTTAATGGTATTTTACAAAATTCGTGAAAACTAAATGTTGAATGAGTATTGGATCCATTGAATGAAAAAAAAAAATGTACCTAAACACAAATCGGTAAGTATACTGTACCTATATAAAAATAGGTGAAGTTAGATCTTATAACGAAATAAATAGCTAAGCGATTTCATTTAGAAAATATATACCTTATATCTAACTCTCTAGACCAGTGTTTTTCAATCTTCTTGAAAACGCGACCCCTTTACAAGTTAAAAATATCTAGCGACCCCCCAGATCCTTAATAAAACTACGCCATTATTTTAAAGAGTTTGTATTTAACTTTCTCTATATTGAGGAGACCTATATTGATCAAAAAGACAAGGATAGCATCTGACGGCATGCTCAAAATGGTGCTTTATTCCCAAAATATTAATGTTATCTGGATCCTTAACGTCTCTAAAATAGAGCCACGTTTTGATAAATTGTAAAAAAATAGACATCTTCACTCATTGAAATCATAGTTTTTATAATAGCGTAGGACCTACTAGCACCTTACCTTTTTGTTTATTCGTGACCCCTCGAGTGATACTATGCGTCCCACCTGGGGGTCGCGACCCACAGATTGAAAAACAGTGCTCTAGACTAAGGTAATTAAGAATTGATTGGCTTTGACCTAACAAAGTTTTATCCTTTTATGTCAATTAGCTAGTCTCTAGTTCTAGTTAGGCAAAAGTTCACATGTTACGCACTTAACCAGTAGGTATCCAGGTGATACCGATGTTCCAGACTAGTTTCCAAACAACTTTACCCTAAACAAACGAACGTACATTAAAATCCTTTCTGCTCCAACGTAAAATTAATGACGGTTCTATTCATAAACTTCTCAATTGAGGTTTTGTTTTAATTGCTTTGGCGATTTTCAAAGCCGATGTGGCTTATAAAGATATACAGTATGTTGTTATTATTTGCCTAATACTTAATTGAGTTCTTGAAGTAATTAAACGTAGTCATTTATAAAAGTTACAACAACATCAATACCTTTTAAGTAATTTCAATCTGATAATTGTTCTTGGGCGTAGGTAGCTCTTTTTACTATAGCTCTTTTCACTTAAGTACCTTTTGGGCCCCTCGTCTCTTAAATGACTCAAATGCAA
This sequence comes from Idaea aversata, assembly GCA_907269075.1. NCBI lineage: Eukaryota > Metazoa > Arthropoda > Insecta > Lepidoptera > Geometridae > Idaea > Idaea aversata. Next base: position 9,642,813 of record OU026100.1, read on the forward strand.
CGCAACGTTGTCTTCAACTTTATGAAACAGTTGAAGTCAATTAAATACTTAGTACTATTTTGAAATTCTAGTAACTCAAAAGTGAGAGAATCGGCAACTGGTTGCATTTCAAGCGAGCCATGGTTTCATAGTTTCAGTAGTTTCATAGTTTCAGTATATGCACATAACTTATGAAACCAGGGATACACTGATTTGAATGACTTCTTACAAGAAATAATTATCAACTCGATGCCGTAAGTCAGTAATTAAAAGAAACAGATTTTACTTAGTTTAAAACTTACTTTCAACTCCGAGTTTACTTTGAAACGAATCGGAAAACCTTCAATTACTTAGGATGGAAGTTTAGATGAAGTCAAACTCGACATTAGAAAGGTGATCCAATTAGTTCACAAGCTTAATTCGTTTCAAAGGTGTGAGTGTGAATTAATAATTAGTGGTAAATAGCCGTATGACAATTGTCTACATTTATTTATATCTGTATTCCGCAGAATTATTCGCGTAGATCCCTAGCTTACCCCGTGGGAATTTTCAAAAGACATTAGGTTAACAACTCAAGAATATTATACAAAAGTGCAATAAAAACTTTAAATATCTTTTTATATTATTGCTTACAGTAAAACATAGTTTTTTATTGCTCACACAATTCAAAAATAAACGTTTTCTATTTTGAATTTTGCTTTCTCTAGGAATAAATAAGTCATAATATTCAAACATGCTTAGGGAGGTAGAGATATAAAAACATTTTTATTTTTCTGAATTAAGTTTTCTGTATGGACCATGTTCCACTTTTAAGATGATGAAAACCTGTAGTGTAGCTGTGACTGTAGTGCCTGAGACATTTATTATAGACTAGGCTTACCCAGAACTTATAGGTACTAATTCTCACTTAAGGTCGTTGCATACGTAACGAGATCAAACCTCGGAAGGGACGGGGACATGACGTGCATCACTACATAGTATAAAATAAAGTCACTTTTCTTCGCCGTCCCTATGTCCCTTTGTATGCTTAGATCTTTAAAACAACGCAACGGATTTTGATGCGGTTTTTTTAATAGATAGAGTGATTTAAGAGGAAGGTTTATATGTATAATACATGCATAATACAGCCGTGCGAAGCCGGAGCGGGTCGCTATTTGTTCATAAAGTGTTCGTGGACTTTAAACATACGTAACGTGATCACATGAGTAAATAGTGATCTTTCCTGGACGGGACGTGACAATTTCATAAAAGCTTTAAAATAATAATCACGTTCCGTCCGGCACGGGAAAAATCCTGTCACGTATGCAGTGACCTTTAGTCGACTGTGATGTTTTTCTTCCGTAAAAGCAATGTTATTTAGCATACATAAATGTTTCGTAAGAAAAAATGATGCACGCACGGCCAGCCGGGACTCGGGCGAACTTTGAAATGAAAGTCGAGGCATCTACCAATAGGCAACACTGCTCCGGATAAGTAGCTATAGTAATATCTTCGGCTAACGTATTGATACAGTAAGGCTTTGTGTCTGGTTCGTAGAAGCAGAAGCACGTTGCTTATTCGCGCAGCCAAGCGCATAATGCCTACATTACCGTATATTCGATGGCACTTACCGAGATGAGACTAAGTAGGTATATATGCAACATAGACACTCAGATGGTAACGATAGTAATAAAATCAAAGTCAAAATTATTTATTGTAATCATTCGTATGAAATCACATTGTAACTTATAAAAACTAAGTTAGGATGTGTGCCTTCCTGACGAGCCCAACAATGAGAAGAACAAGAAACGCTTAGATTTTTTTTGTGATTGTGCTCAACACAGGTCCAGAATACAAAATTTTTGTTGGTATATTTGAAATGTCACAATTAAAGTCAAATGAAGTATCATAGTACGCTTTAGCGCACAATTTATGCTTAATAAAAATTGTGGACGTGAATGTACATATTTAGGTAACTTATAATAAAGCACGCATGTGGTGTTTCTGTATCAGTTTTGTTTCCGGAGCCTACTCCCGGGCACTGTCAGATCCTCTTTTTTTCTTAAGTTAAAATTATGAATATCGGTAGTTTTGCAAAAAATACGTTTTCGTAAATATATTGTGAATTTGAGTTCTGAATAGACCGTTGAATGATTATATTACTAGCTTGCTAGCTAGCTAGCTAGCTTTGTACCTACGTCCTAAGAAGTACCTTGGATTGGGCAGTTCGCAAAAATAAAATTGAAATTCTGTCTTGTTTATTGAAATTTTGTTTCATGATAGGAATCTTATGATTTTTCGAAAACGATACCTTACTATTCTAACTGGGTTCCTAAATCTCAAGCAAATCACTTCAAAATTAATTTTTCAAAAGGTCTAAACATAAATCCCTGCTGAAACTTTCTATCGAATTTCATAGCTAAAGTATAATCACTATGGATTAAAACTTTGATTTAGTTTCAATATCGGATACGCGATTGATTAATTTACCCTACGACCGATATAACGCTCTCAATATCTCAAAGGGAGAGGCTTTGCTTAAATGTATTGACGCAATACCTAAATATACTAACTGAATATTAACATAATAATATTATGTGGCATAATATTGTTATAAGGTGCCGTTTGTAACAATTATCGACACAAATAAATCAGATGTGAGATAATAGAAGAGCAGTGATGGCCTAGTAAGCACTACATTCAATTTGTAAGTCGTGGCTTCAAATTCTTACTAAGCACTATCTAAAAAAAATCTACTAAAAGAACACTTGTATTTTTTGAAATTATCATGCCGGGTCTTAATTGCGTCTCCTCGCCACCAAGACTATTGTAACATATTCGAAACGTCGAGAAAAGAAAAATTAAAATATAAAACAAAATAATAAAACCCGGGATAATAATTACTAGGAATCAAAATAGTGTGAGTTTAAAAAGTTTACTTGTTTTTATTAATTACCATTTTTTACTGATTTCAAATTGTAAACCATGCGCGTAATTTCAGATGTTTGTTCATCTGAAATTACGCGCATGGTTTACAATTATATTTTTCAATGCAAAATAATTGAAACGCAATTCCATATTTAATTTACGCACATACGCGATCAACCGTCGTAATTGCCTCTCAGTGTAAAATTAATGATCATTCTGATACATTATTACGAAATAATATAAAAAAAAAACTACAATCATTTCGGTTTGTTTTCGTTTACTACTCTGGTCAGTTTTCATGTGTGTAGCATAAGTACTTATACCTTTCAAAGCGTTTTTTTTGTCAGGCAAAACCAACACTAACAAATTCACAAAGGAACCAATAAAAGCTTAACCAACACGGATATTCTTGGTCCACAAACTCAAACATCCCAAAACGGCCTTTACTTCGAAATAGGGATGATGTTACGCATATTTTGGGGTTACTCTTACATACCAATTTGTATGAGAATGATTCCAACTTTATGACGCAATATACTGACCACATGAGCGTCGTAAATTTTATACACGTTTTGTTGCAGTTCTGAATATTGGAGGAATCTAAAACGAAATGATCAAATATCGTATAATATCGCCCAAATATCAAACGTACACCATTTTGCTTGTCAGCGCTTGAATCACAAAACAAGGTTATTTTTGTTATTTTAGGTACAGATTATATGACCTATAGGTTTTCGAATGTATTTTGCCAAATATTCTTTCCTATATTGGATAACGTAGTTTGTAATAGAAAATTTTATATTGTGTGACCGTATACTGACGCCACGCACGGTGATGATTTGCATTTGACTGATGTTTGTGATTGTACCATGAAACAACAGAAGCTATGAACCTACGACGTTCGGTTTAAAAGTCGAGGCTAAACCAACACTGCTCTCTTTTGGTTTAGGTAAATAAATTAATAGATAGGTAAACTGACTGAAATAAGAATTAGTATTAGTTTTGTTATCTAAAGTTGTAAAGCTCGAGTGAAGGGCCGCGATCATGGATAAAGGCACGAGTAGGTATTGTCGATAAAAACATTTTATTAGCGAAAAGGACGAACCTGAAAAGGACACAGGGGCTTGACCTGCTAAATGTAACGTCTGAAGGTCGAAGGGCTCTTTACGTTTTTTTAGCGTTTCTGATACGTTTTTGATATAAAACTCTAGAACGGTCGTTTTATTTTAACGTTTCAGTAATTGTCATAGTACCTGTCTACATAAATGTGTAATTTAATTCGTTACTAAGTATCTATACCTACATAGATACTATCCCAAAACAACTAATAACTAGTTGGTCGTTAACAGCGCGAGCGCGTAGGTTAGGTATGTATCGTATGTACCAGAGTTCTGTGTCACAAATCTTTTAGCCAACAATGACATAATGCCTTTTTGTGTGCGTGGCGTCAGTATACGTCACTCACATTATTCCTGTAGTTACGTTGTTTTTCTACTATGTCGTCTGCGAGTGAGTGAGCCAAGAATGTAATCCGTTTAATGAAATCGTAAGCGATGTATCAACACGCACAACACACAGATTTTTATTTGTTTGTTTGTGCAAATAACTTTTGCATTTGGAACTGTAACAATGCTTGGAGAAGTGAACCGTTGGCAGTATTGTTACAACCTCGTAACAACTTTGTAGATAACCATCTAGCCTCGAATCTCTACACTTTAGTCTAGACTGTAAATATTTTAGATACTACAATAGGTGCCCAATAAAACTTTTCCTCTTGTCTCGTTTTCATTGAAATCTTACATCAAAATTTCAGGGAATCAAGCCACGTACTTAATGACATCTTCATTCTCCACCATGATTATCATGTGTGTTATAAATCTGCTATATGTAGCTCTACCTTTATAAAGCGGTTCTGCAAATCTGCAGTTCATATCATGAGAGTAGCTCTATGTACATATAGTTGTGAATGTTGACAATGTAAAACAGTGATCGGCTTTGATGGCTGAATTTTGATTGACTGCATCAAGCGCAAAGCAATTTGTTTGAAATAGCGCAATAAATGTAAACATTGGATTAATCGTTGTCGTTTTGAATATAGTTTTGTGCAATAGCAGTAATTTTTCACAATGTTATTATACTGTCGAATAGACAGCCTTGGCATTGTCGTAATGTTGTAAAAATCAATCAATGAACTTAGAGTAGTGGTTACGTACGTAGGTGAGTAACTGTGGTAGATACGTCTTCGTGCATTTGACGTAAAACATACGTAAATGCTGACTATTTATACGTTAAATTCCCTGAAACGTACAAATGTTATCTGGCATGACGTTCCTTTGAGTTTAGGTAACAATCTTGTAGAAGAAAATGAAGTATTTTCTATTATTAACAAGTAATTAGGTATTTTCCTACTCAAAATTCTTTCATGTGCATGTCAATTAACAAAACACTAGTGAAGGTGTTCTAAATTCCCTCACGTACCGTCGCATTTGGTTCCGCGATTTGTCGTTCCGGTTTTCTTTAGAGATTTTATGTTTGAAGTTGATTTATCGCCAAAAAACCATCAGTTGTTAGGACCATTTGACACTAGTACATATATTTCTCAGATGCGACGCGTCTCCCGATTAGTACAAACAAAAACAACGATATAAAGTTGTCGTAACTCTCACTCGTACAATGGCTCAGTTACTCGTAAAATAGTGTTTTATTGTGGAATAAACACGGTAGTAGAATGCCATTGACGCGGACCCGACCTTCCGTTGTGATGGCTACTTTTATGTGGGTACACCCGTGCCTCAGTTTATTGAAACAAAAAAAATGTTTGCATTTAATTTACGTTTCAAAAACTGCGTTCTTGTAAGTTTTGAAGGTGTAAAAGTTTATTTTTCAGTCTGTTTATGAACTAATAATTTTCTTTACGATCTTACTTCGATAAATGACGTAACTATTTGAGCAACAAATTCCGTGCAATACTTATAATAACTAATAATGTTATTTATTCATTAAGGTAGATTAAATTCATATGTTTATTTAACTTTGAAATAACATTAAATATTAAAAATTTAAATTAATTAGATAAACTACCTACTTACATTTAATAAAAATTAATAGTGCAAAAAGTCCCTAAGAAATGTGCTCAAAAGGCTGGCTGCTTTACCTCGTTGGATGGCGATGCTTATCCGTTGTAACTTATTAGTTCTCCCGGCCTCCACCACAATTAAAATACAAAAATTTGTATGAAACATCACAATTAGTCACTGACAAAGTATTATTCAGAAACTCACGTTAATAAGATAGTTACATAGACAGTGAAAATGGTTAAAGTTTTTAAATGGTATAAACTTAAACCGATCGTAACAAGTTTTTCACATTTCTGTTTGAAATCCATCGAGCTTCAATATACCAATTACGTCCACAATAATTTTATCCGGCCGGCTACTCAATCTATAGCTCACAAAGGAAAAAACATTTCCCGCAGCAATATCATACCGAATGGAAAAGCAAATAAAATGTAAAACAAATTTTGCTTTCATATCTGGTATCAGCTAACATACATGTAGTTTTTTTTACAAAAAGTTAGATATACTGTATGAAAAAGTAATCCACAAGAGCCACTGAAACACCGTGTCAATATAAGCCCCACAAATAGAATGATAAAATAAATCAAAGTATCCTTTACCATCAAAGAAAGTTTATAATTTCAGCTCCATTCTGTGTAAAAGCTATTTTAACATTTTTTATTTTTAATGAGGATATAATGGGTCTTCGTTTATTCTGATTGTGTTTGATTTTTAGATTTACAACAGAGTTTGATAGGGTAACAGAAAAGGTAGGCAAGGTAACCTAAGTAGATGCCATAAAACCCTTTGTTGACTAATGAACACAGATTTAGCAGCTTCATCTAGATACCTACCAGATTTTTTTTTTCGACTTCATTAGATTTTAGGCAGGCGTAGCCGCAGACAAATGGCTAGTAGTAGCATAACGATGACTAAACATGTTATAAACTTCGATTTTAATTAGATTAACTATTTGCTAGAATTTGCCTAGTTTTGAGCTTAAAATACTTAGTCTTAAAGATCGTTAAAACTTTTACTAAGAGTTTTTGAATTATGCAAGTACGTATATAGCCTACTTTTGCAAACTAATTAGTTAATCTAAGCACTTACACAAACTTAGCGAGTTTGTGTTTCGTGTACTAAAGTTCTTTTAAAAAATTAGTTTTTGTTAAAAACTCTCTCTTAGGAGAGAAAAGCTCTTCTAAGACAACCCGAAGAACCTATTTCACACACAGGTGTGTGAAATAGGTGGAATACGTTGTCTTTAATTCAAAAATTTTGTTTGAAATTGCTCATAGGTCTATGATAAATTAAAAAGAGGGGTATTGTAAATCATCACTATCACTACATAGTATAAATCAAAGTCGCTTTATCTGTCCCTATTTCCCTTTGACCGTTTTTGATCCGACCTTTGATTTTGATGCGGTTTTTTTTAATAGATAGAGTGATTCAAGAGGAAGGTTTATATGTATAATACATGCATAATATAGCAGTGCGAAGCCGGGGCGGGTCGCTAGTTAATAAATAAATTTACCTCATAAGTCTGTATATTTGTATATTTTGCATCGTAGCTCCAAAACGAACGAACCGATTTAAATGTTTATTTGTTATTTAAAAACCTAAAGTCTTGTTAGTGTTCTTAGCTGTTTTCTGTAGGTAAATATAAATAGAACTTTTTATTTTTCTACGTATTATTGCGTTGAAAATCTCGAAACAAGTACACTGTGTATAAGCAGGACAAAATTAAAAGCGAGGCTTGCATAAAAATCTAATAACTTACCTTAGCTGTGACGTAGTGTCTCTACTTTATTAAAGTTTTCATGCAAAGTGATAAAAATGACGGCTACGCCTTCATAAAAGCCAAAGCTGCGTCTTTATTTTGATGTAATTTTTAATGAAAATATTTTTTATGAACGTTTATAAACAAAGGTCTGTAAGTGACGGGGTTCTTGTGAATTGAGTCGTGTTCCACTCAGTAGGTTTTCATGGTTATGACGTCAATGCTTTAGCGCTTAATTAGAAGTAAGAAAGAGGGAGCAAATAATAACTATGAAAATATAAATCTACAGAATGTCTATGTAGATTTTAATCTTTTTTGCTGCATGCAAATGACCGCCAAAGTAACGAATTGAATTTTTAATATTTTTTCTCTAAAAATAATATACTCATCGTAGTCAAAATATTGTTCTACATTAGTAATGACAGCAATAACTTTCTGGATAAAATTAAATCGTTATTCTTAGACCATTACGCATGCATGCAATATAATATTTCGAGGCTTCCCTTTTGACAGTACATCAATCACATCTCGTCCAGCACTTGGCAACGGCTTACGTAAATATTATAAATGGATTTTAACCCCCACCTCCAACTTCCTTTGTTTATTTTCAACCAAACAAATACGATATTATGACTAAACTTTGTTGGAGTTGGATTATCAAATCGCATCAACGTTAGGGTATGACTAAGAGACCCTACACAACACACGTTCACGTACTTTATTAAGTTGGGACGTTCAATTCATGTGTGAAAATTTCTACCTTCTCGAGTTCTCTGATGTTAAGAATGTTATTTAATTTAATTTCGTACCGGCAGACTGATCGGCGGGCGGCCAAAGATAAATTTGTAGGTAAGCATATGTTTTTTCTCTAATTTTGTCATGAAAATATCGTTACGAAAACATGTTACTTTATAGGTAGTCAGATTATATAAACATAAAATATTTTGCGTCACTCAAAATACGAAATAATGAATACGAAAAGACGCACCAAATAATTGAGATGATTTTAAACATAGGTACTTTAGGTTAATTAAAGAAGAAAGAACAAAAACTAATGTTGAGGTTAGCAAAAAAATCGAATTTAGGGGTAAAAATAGTAGTAGAACATGAAAAAAAAAATCTGTCTGTCTCTGTCTATTTTACTTTTACATAGCATTATCAATGAAAAAGTACGACCGCCCGCCCGCTCGCACAGCACAGCTAAATTATTATTTGGTAGGTACATAATAATTTCGTAAGTTGTTTTTGATAATAGGTAATGTAAAAGTAAAGTTATACCTGCCAGTTCGAATTTCTTAAGACAATAAAATCATTGAGTTTACTACCGAATCCGAGACGTAGACGTATACGTACCCAGGCAGAATTTCTATACACCTGTATGTATATCTCGCAAACACGAATAGTTTGAAGTGTCTTCATACAACTGTCTAACTTTAGGCATAAAACGTCAATTTTACTGCTCTACTTCACATGACTAAACGTGACCAAACTTTTCATTCTATCTGGCTCCGATCGAACAAATAGAGGGAACGCTTTTGGAAATATTATATTTTTCTTGTTGTGACACAGTTCTACAAATTCTCCTTCGGGTTTCAAAACAAAACCGTCTAAACAGATTTTATCTAGTTCCAGTCCATCGTTTTAGTATTTGGCTCATTATTTTGTGGTTCTACTCGTTGGAACACAGTTCCAATTTACATGGAAAATAGCTCGACACGACGGCCCATGTAGGTACCTAATTAGATTCTTTTTACTAGATGTGTACCAAATAACAGACACCATTATGTTTGCGTTAACGTTACGTTATTTATCTACATTTCGACAACTTTATTTATCACCGCACGTGCATATATTGTGCTTCGGAATGTCCGTCTGATTCAATTTTATTAATGGACTTGGATGTTTGCCCCACTAACTATTGCGAGCGCCAGCCGTTCTCGTCGCGAGACATATCTCGTTACGGGATTCTATGACCGATTTCATTTCCTAAGCTCAGTTGTTTAGGGTTATATTCGCTTGCATGAGTAGCCAAAATTTACTAAGAAACGTAGCATCGTCGTCGTCGGCCGACTTGAAACTGCATTGAGTCAGAGTACGAGCTAGATGTCAACAAGGCCACTTGCTCTCACAAGCATTTACGATATTGCTTTTAGACTAATTTATTTTACGATCGACTGTGACGACCGTTGTTGATCTGCTTTTACGCTTAATAAGCGTACGTTATAGCTTTAGTTTACCTAAGTGATACATTAATGAAATGAATTGTTTGTTACAGAATGGCTCGGTAAAATGTGGTACAAAGTTGCTGCCGAGGCGTCGTGATGACTGCTGTTAATTCGGTAAGAACTCCTAAACCTTAGCGACTACGTAAAAAGTCTTATTCTTACTTGCTAACTTCATTTAACGTAGCTTTATTGTTAAATAGGTGCTCTTTAGTTCCTTAAAATAAGGGAATATTAATTTTAATATTTTCATACGTAAAATACACCTTGAATTTCATTCGAAATCACTTCACTCGAAGGGGAAGAGCCTCTTCAAATCCAAGCTTAACATTAATAGCGTATAATTCAATGTTATTACGGGGACGTACCGTCGACTCATTAACAAGATTCAATCCCTAGCGAAAATTTGGCCCATTATAATATACTTCACTAATTGGCACTGCTTGTTCAGCAGTTCTTTCGGTGTCCTTAAATTATCTTCATATTTTCACCGAAAGCACCGCAGAAATTTTGTCATCGTTTCATATTTAATTATACCTAAGCGAAGAAACATTTAGACGGGCTGGTATCGTTTCAAATATAAAAGGCCATTCTCAGTTTTATCTGCTATATATATTTTTTCTCGGCCATAAGGCCTCGTTTAGAGCTTAACTGCCGGCTATTGAGGTACGTTACTGCCAGTTGGCTCATCACTGTTCTCTCGCAGGTATAAAGTGGCCAGATAAACTAGACCCTCCCGCGTTAAATGGGGCCTACGTTTTAAACAATTTTTGAGTATTTCGAAGAGCCGGAGGGTGTCAATACACGCTGGCAGAGGTATAATACCGTTAGCTCCGGTCGGCTCGCCATGGACGCCTTCCAAATCACATCGCATTTGAATAGCGAGTGCAGTTCAGCAATAGCCGGTTAATGACTTTTATCTATTTCTGAATATCTTTAGAGACGTGTTTTGAATTTGCTTCCTTATAGGGAGTAAGTTATGGACGTGATCTTGTTTTTGCATTGTTCATTGAGCTGTTGTATTTATTCTGAATAATATTGTAATCGTTTGAATATTTGCCAAGTTGATTTAAAGAATTATTCCGATCTGTCCCTATGCATTGTCCCCTTAAGGGGACAGATCGAACAAAAAAGTTTGATTTGTCCCATTGTTAGCAACGAAGGGACAGATCGAACTTTATTCACCCTTCAACGGTTCGGTTCGGTTTAGGCTGTGCGTTGATCCGTCACTCAGTCAGTCATTCAGGACAAAGCATTTTATATGTATAGATAATATTATAAGTACTTATACATTACTTTATAATGATGCTTAGAAAGTATTACTTTTAAGAATTATCGCTCCGGGGCATTCCTGGCTCAAAGATTGGCCATTGCCATCCAGCGTGGGAATGCAGCTTGCATTTTCGCATCTTTTGTGCCAGGAGTGTCGCGGGGCGGGTTATTTGATTAGATATGAGTTTTTTATTTGTAGTTTTTATGATTTAGGATTTTTTATCTTTAAAGAATTAATATTTATTAAATTCTGTGGGGGACATATCGAACTTTATTTACCCTTTCACGATTTGATCTGTGCCCCTATCACTGACAGAGGGACAGATCAAACCGTTAAGTCGTTAAAACGGTTTGATCTGGGACAAATCGAACCGTTGAAGGGTGAATAAAGTTCGATCTGTCCCTTCGTTGCTAACAATGGGACAAATCAAACTTTTTTGTTCGATCTGTCCCCTTAAGGGGACAAAGCATAGGGACAGATCGGAATAATTCGATTTAAATAGCATATTTTATGTTTTTTTCGTCAACTAACTGTATGTTTTTAAATTGTTAACATAAAGTTAACAAATGTCGTAGCAGTGTTAAGAGGATGGCTCGTAACTTTGCTACGAGTTATGAGCTACGACACAATCTAAGAGTTTATTTATTTGCTTTATCACAAGAGGAAGTAGATAGGTAGTACTTATTATTAGTCTATCTGTGAAAGCATTTTACATTATGATGGGGTATGGTGCTACCTAAAACTGTTTGTAACAAATACGCTGTAATCCCTATTAGGTAACGCCCGAGACATTATTAAAAAAGTATTTAAAAAATTACATGAAAATGACAGAAATTGACTATTTTAATTTAAAGTACGGAAAAACTCATATATTTCCTAAAAAATTAATTTAACATGTGGCAACACTACGCATTGGCAGCGGGTTCTTAGGTAATTAATTATGTTTTTAAATTAAAAATTTCAAAAAGTCTGAGTAAAATACACAAATACAAGTAGAGTCATTTTCTCACCAATAATATTTTTTTCCTAATTTTTCTAATTTTATTTTTATATTATAAGAGGAGAGAAGGATTACAGGTCCGTATAATTTTTCTTTACACATTTCGTAGATAAAATGTTGAACTAAATAAACAACACCGTACAGTGAGGCTTCAAACAAAATAGAGGGTGAAACTGAAGGTTCCCTACCAAACCATTAGAAGTTGTAATCATCAATTCCAGTTTTAAGTTTGTTTAAACATAGACGAGAGACCCTTGAAACTCCGTAACTTTAAACCTACGCATTTCTCTCTTTTATTGCATTAGTTACCGGTCGAGACGAATCAATGAACAAGGTTTTACGAGCCGTTTAATTTAATACACGTCGAACAACCTTTAAAAACATTCTTCGAAGTTCCTTTGGAAAAGGTGTGAGCTAGAGACGCAACGAAATGATGGTGCTATGAAATGCTTAGACTTTATTGTTACTTTATTGTACAGATTACTGTACCAAGAAACAGAACTAAAAATATTATTCTATAGAAAGATAAATCTTATACTTATATTATTTGTTTTTATTTTACTTATTTTTTCGGTGATTCTTTTTCCTAATATTTCTCAATATTATGTTAATATACTAGAAATTCTGGTAATATTCCAATATATTTTGTGATTCAGATGACCAATATTAATATAAACATAAACACTACACTTTCCTACGTAGAGTTTCTAAATTGTAAAATTATCCGGAACTGTCGGATGAAATTATTCGTACGAGGCGACCACTAACCCTACTTTTAATACCATATGGGGTTAGTTTGCTTCATACCGTAGCCATAAAACTAAATAAGATAATAATGCATAGTTAACTTGACTCGGCACTCACTTAAATGTTTAACTCGCAAAGGTGTTAATGGAGTAATAATCATTCCACCGTGGCGACATTTCATGCAACGGCTACGATCGTAATCCAGGCATTTGTGAAATGAAATAGCTTTAATGATACAGCTTTCCATTTCTTAATAGCGGATGCATTTACCCTACTTTACCACTGTAAAAGTAGTAAGGTAAATGACCATATTAGACATAAGGTTCACGTTAATTTGAGGTCCAAAATTGGGTCAGTATTATTTTAGGGAGACGGAGAAAAGCTGTGCTTGATTGGAGAACTGGGAAAAGATGTTTTTTTTTGCAAAATAGGCTGCATTTGACCTCATCTCACCTTATGGGAAGCGATGATGAGGTCGAAGATGTTGCATGCTCACCCAGAAGAAGAACGTAAGCAAGGAGTGAGGGCAGACCACTAGGATAGTCCAACAACCTAAAAGTTCTGCTGCAGCTGGATCAGCGTGGTCCAGAAAGACCGGTAATAGGCGGGTGTGGAGATACGTTGGAGGAGCATTAGCCCTGTAATGGGCTGACACATGCTGCTGCAGAAGAATATTTTGAAGTATTAAGAAGCATTTTATTGTTGCCAAATAAATATAGATGATAAAGGGACATAAAAAGTGAAAAAAAAAGAGAAAACAACAAAATACAGTACAGTAATTTTATAAAGTGTTTAGAGGTAGATGCGTGACAACGTGAGCCAGAAATAACTTAATTATGTGAAACACTCTGTTTCTGTAGTTATACAATTTGTAATAATAGGTCCCGCTATTTATGTATTTATACTTGTAAAGACCTTCACCTATATTTCAGAATCAGACAATATTTATTGAAGAATTAGATACAAATGGTGTTCACGTATTTATTCTTTTGTCTTTGAATGATCTATGACTTTATTTTAACGTCACATTATATTTATTTTCATAATTTTATGCAAAGTTAAGTATACATGGTAAAATAAAGTTAAACCTACATATATGTGGAACTGTTTAAAATACAGTAGGCTAACACGAAGACAACCCTTTAGCACAGTAAGCAACAAAAGTATTCATTGGGAAAATAAATGAGAGGTATTCTAATATTCTAGAGCTACAACGAATCCTTTTGTAATGGGGTACTAAAGAGCATTTTAGGGCTGAAGTGGACCCCGCCGGAAATTTAATCTGGGGTCCCTTTGTTGCTCGGAATTTTGTCTCTAGATGAATGTCTGAGTACGAACGAATATTTCAATTTAATTAAAAATACGACAAGCGTAATATTATTGTTTTCAGTCGATTGCTGCTTAAAAGGCCATCCTGTTAATATAAATGACAGTTAAATTTTATTCGGATTTGGGTAATAAAATCGACTTTTTTATAAAAAAATTTTAGTTTTAAGAAAAAGTTTTACATTTATTAACTTGATATTTGAAGTTAAAAGTAACATCTTCTTACTTTGTTGACAGAGAGGATTCACTGAGTTATATTTAAGCTGACCTTATAATAATTTGATTGAGCTAAAACACAGGTAGATAGGTTAAGTTCACAAGTTGGCTAATGCCTTTTTACGTATAAAGTACAGTTAAGTACCAAGTTTTTCTATAAGATATTTTAGTCGTTATAAAAGCTAAAAAACAAATCACTCACTTTTTAATATTATTAGAGAAGATTGGCTTTGGCACTTCTTATTAATCTACCTAGAAATAGCTTATGTAATTCAAGCAATTTTCAAGCATTCTCATTAAGAAAATTACCATTACAGTTTGTGGAGAATAGTTCAAACAAATTAAATTAATTTAAATTCCGCTGTCAATGATCATTATTATTTTGGGTGAAATCTATTACACTATGACAAGTCTGCAGTCTAGCTAGAAAATAGAATAGATTATAAATAGACTAGCTAAAGTCTAGTTATATTTAATTAATTTCACATTCTGATTTGTAGTCGATATTATCACACAGAGAGGGTTCTATTTCGTATTTTTGCTCCAATCATGTCATGTTTTGAATGAATAGAAGCTATGCGACGTAAATATGCCCCAGAGGCTGCGGTTAAAAAGATAAAATGCGTTTTATCGCGACTTCATCTTCAATGAACGTAATTTTTAGCAGATTGGCCAATACAGTGCAGATAATACGGGCCTAGAGTCCCTGCGGGCTTAAAACCCGCTATCTTTCGCAAACGCTGTAAATTTGAATATCCTATCTTTTGACAAAAAATATTTAATGGATGGTTACACACGCGGTACATTGGATGGCATTCAATTTTAAGTTATGCGCAAACATTCTCGCAAATCCTTGCAGAGCAGTTATATCACAACTATTTTTCGATGACACGTACGATTGTGATTAGTCTTCATAACATACCTTTAAATGGTTGTTAAAACTTTTATCCTATAATGTCCCACTAAAAATAGTATAATGGCTAGGGTGCAATGGTAAACAACAACATCACACACAACTTATAGAGCAATTTAACGATAGAGTCGGACATCCTCGGGTCATAAGTGTCGGTTCGGAAACTTTGACAGATAGGAACTGTAGATATGAAAGTACAAAATGACACAGATACGTTTATGTCTTTGTCCCATGTGACGAGATGCGACAAGGCGCGACGGAATACACCAAACAGGGCAGTATTGGAACCTCGCCAGCTATACGTCTCAGCGTCCCACGGATAACAGGATACCTAGCTTATGTATACCTACGGATTATTCAGATAACTGACTCACAATTTTGTTTGTCAGGAATTCTCAATGGGATTTAATATTCAAGTGGACTTCTTAGATTGTTATTATCGCGATCGATTCAGGATTGTGAAGACGTGTTCAAATACACCTTTAAAAATATTGTAAGGCTGACCTTTGGGAAAATAACCACTGGACAAAAAACTCCTAAGTTTCTTGTAGCTTTTATTCGTTCAGAAAAGACACACGTAAACTTAGTTTTTAAGACAAATTGGAGTACCTAGTCATAATAATAAAAATCGCAGGAATTACAGTAGGAATCCTGAAACTAGTAATATTGACATAAAACCAAAAGAGGAATGGAAAACCATGACGTAACCATGTGGGAGCTTGCTTACAAGTTTCCCTACGCTAACTAATTAATTATACCAAATCTTTTTAAGATAAAGTACATACAAGCAACTCGTGTAGATGTCGTGTCTGGAAATTTTATTCAAATTAATTAATGCCATAGGATTTTCTCGTAAGGTTCTGCCAGTTGTTTTTGGACGGTTTGAATTTTTTTACCAGAATCACTAACGATAAAAGAATCCGACGTTGAGCCTTTCCTCTAATGGAGTTCAGCTTGAATTTTGTCATTAGTATTTGAATTTTACATCAGATTCAGCAAGTACCTAATGAGTTTTTAAAGATACTTACCTATAAATAGATCCCTAATAAATATTGGAAGAAAATACCTACCACGTGTGCATGACTAATTTATTTTTAAAATAGCTTTCTGCAAATTTCGAGAATTGTTTTCCATAAAATCCAAATTCACTGTCTAAAAAATAACTAACGGAACAAAAACAATTACTGTACATTTATTTTGAGACCAACGTAGTGTGTAACTAATTACACCACTTTTAAAATAAATCGAGACGTTGCGAAGTGTTTAGATTTCAATGAGGTTTGGAGTAAATTACATAGAAATTCCGATAGAAACGAAACAAACCGACAACGCTACAACCTCTGTGAAACATAGACGGTTCTAGTAAATAAAGTATACTCGGAAATTGTAAAACACATTCTTAACTTAAAGTTTACCGGCAAATAGACCTGTAACAGTTAAATGCTAAGATATTTCATGTTTCATATTTTGTTGCTGCAAAGCTTCTTATGGACAACTTTCTTATCTGATACGGACTGAACTAAATTGAAGAGTTTTAGAACAACTTAAAAAACATAATTTCACATTATTTATTTTAATTTTATCTTCTTTCATGCTCTTTCATTAGCGAACATGAGATCGCTTCGCTTGGTAAACGACTTTCTCTAGCAATAGAAACAAAAGAAATGGACTCAAAAAAAACAACATACTTTTGTTTGTGTCATAATTAGTCTGTCGCTATGGAGTTTAGTATCTAAGGAATCTAACGATAAACAGCTGACACCCACACGGTTTAACAACTTGTGTTAAAATGTGACAGTAAATATCTCGAGCGTTTTCTATTAGATTTTATTTTTCTGATATTTACTTATTGAAGTTTTTCTAATACAACTTCATTTTGTCTAATATTAAATGACCACACAAAAAATGTACTAGCTCAATATTTTGTGGCTACAACGTTCCATCCTCTAGTTGAAATTTTTTTGCTCTAATTCCACAGAACTGAGGAAGGAAGCGGTAACCGTTTCTACATTTAATAAGAGATGTGTACAAACAAAACGCTGACATATGGCAATGTCGTGTCACATACGTGATGCGGCCCCATGACGTAGTCACGTCTCTGAAACGAGGCGCCACGATCAACCATTAATAAATAATACATCACAGTTCCGGCCAAGTGCCAGTTACTTCCTCATACCCCTCATAACATAATACTAAATGTAAGAAAAACAAAAACTTCGTACTACTACTGTGCATTGATTGCGAAACCCGTAGTAAACTCCGAAGAAACTTCTTCCTTTAATTTATAGTGTCGAGTTACTTTACTAGCGAAATTACGTGCTTTTCTTATTTGGATCAAATTATCTTTTAGATTATTCAACAAAACAACCTTCTACAAAACTAAAGTTTCAAGCACTTATTAATGTGAAATAAATGATCTATAAACAAAATTGATTATCCTCTTTTATCAATTACGTGCAAAAATAAATTTACACTGTGTAACTCAATGCATAGCAAGATTCATCGCTATGCATATTTGGGTAATAGATATGGATTTTCGTAACAATGGCAATAAATGGACCAGTGACAATCCCGGCCCAAAATAGTCAGTTTTATTCAGCAGTCCTAGGTAAGCACATACCCAACGTCTTATTTATATAGGTTGGTACCTATAGGTTCTGTAATCCTACTCGGGCATTGAACCATCAAGGGTCTCCTTAGTCACGCCCTGATTCTCTTGAAGGGTCTGAAAGCAATAGGACCGCAAAAAAAATGTTACTTTACTAAATTTTGAGCCAATATGCTGCAGTAGCTGAGTTAATCAAAGACGATTCGATTAAGCCATTACCCTAAATATTTTTTTTATTCTTAACTCAATTTCAGATTTTACCAAATAGAAAAAGGGGTTTTAAACGGTGAGCTTAAATAAAGGATTCTGTGCCGGATATAAATTTTGTTCGTATCAGAGTTGTGTATCGCATCGCAGCACGAACCGATAGAACAAACACCATTATTTATTATTTGACAATTTCTGTACTTAATTAGACTCGATCCATTTTTTTCAAGGAATGCTTTTGCACGATAGCGATTATTATGAAACGATTTCATTCAACATACATCTTCTCGCAAGACTAAACCACATCTAAAAATCTACTTCATGTAAGGATAAATATTTGTATTTATCATTGGATAAAGAATATACTAAACAAAATCACATTAACGAAGAAAATAAGCCTAATAAATCATTTTCCTGATTACCACTGCTATACCTACTTTGATAAAGACTCCAATTCCATTCAGCTCTATTAATTTTCAGCAACAGACAAAGTTCATATAATCAAGATAAATTACTTCCTAATTGATTCCGACTGAATAGTATCAAAATTCAAAGTTTACTTTTGAGTTTTCTGCGATAACTGACAAACGTAGGAAATTGGAAATTACGCTTCCGAGAAAATGAAATTGGTAACATATCAGCTTGTTGCTTTAGCTAATTAGAAGTTACCTGCCGAAGATGTATTGAAAAGAAAGAAAGACCATAATGAGGTATTTAATTGGGTTAATGAGAGAAAAAGTTGTTTGGATTGCAAGGTCTGAAATAAGATTATGTAAGGTGGGTGGGAACTTAACCTACTTTCTGGCTCCAAATTCGTATTACAATACTATTGCTCGAAACTTTTTATTTGGGCAGGGTGTAAGTGGGTAGGTATGGTTATAATAATATACTTTCGCGGGCAGTTCTCACAAACTTATCGTATAAAGGAATGGAGATGTCTCTCGATATTTCGCCGATAACAAGCAAAGTTTAGTTCGAGTGTTGCTGACTATTGAATGATGTTTTTCTCGGAGCTTGATAGAATTAAGGTAGCCAGCCAATCGCTGTAATGCACACACGAAAATTTATGATTGAAATTAGAATCTTGCAATTTAACTTTAACTTAGCTTGTACAATGTATGACGAAGCCAAAGCTTTTAATCCATTAAATAAACCCTTTAGTACCCAACCGAATATACCTGACAGGGAAGTTATTCTTGCCAAGACGCACAATGTAAATCATTCCATGATATAGAATAGCAAACAAACATAATATATTTATTATTGTAGTCATCCATCCCAAATTATCCACTGGATATTTTCGAAGCTAATAGTAACTGATGTTGTTCATATTTTTATTATATAGCTAATAAAGTTTGTTAATGTTTAAATATCTTTGAGCCCTTTAGTCATAAAATTTCATTTAACAAACTGACTTCAAAAAAGAAAATGTAACTGAATAATAATCTTAAATCGAATTACCAAACATCGATGTTTATGGGAATGTGAACTTAAATTTAAAAGGAAGAATTTATATGTAACTAGCGACCCGCCCCAGCTTGGTACGGCTATATTATGCATGTATTATTCATATAAACCTTCCTCTTGAAGGTTCTCTATCTATTTAAAAAAACCGCATCAAAATCCGTTGCGTAGTTTTAAAGATTTAAGCATACATAGGAATATAGGTACATAGGGACAGAGAAAGCGACTTTGTTATACTATGTAGTGATAGTGAAGTGATGTCACACCGTACGTTATCATATAAAAAATATTAACGCAAATAATGAACTTTCTACTTTTTTAAGTTGGTTGTAAAGGACTACTTTTATATTCTGTTGACTTCATGAAGACGTTGAAATTCCAAATCAAAATAACCCCTAATTTGTTTATATCTAAGTATTTCGGTGTCATGTTTTCGTGTCGACAAATATAATGTTTAATTAAATTTGAAAATTAAGCTTGAAGCCGACGACACGGCTCCGTCAAATTGCGCTAGATTAATTTTGATTCATTTTGTGTAGCTTCCACCTGTTCTTAATTTAATTACGTTGAGTTTGCCCGATAAGTATGTAGATATCTCATTTCTTATTATTATCTACAGTACAAAGGTTTTAGTAAATAAATTGTATATTTAAAGAGAAGACATACTTTTACGCCTATTCTAACACCAAAGATTCCCTAATCTGTTCGTATTTTTAACTTTTTTTTCAATATTTTTGAAGCTATATGTTTACTTTAAAATCGGCTGTTTTGAGTTAGAGGCATTATACCTAGGTGTGTTATTTATTTATTTATTAATTTGGTATTAAATTTCTAAAAGCTGTAAAATCATAATTGTTCGCCTAAATAGACATTTAGAACAACCCCCCTTTCGTATGTCTATGCTCTCGTTGAACCGCATTGTATTTCTAGCTCCTGTTAGATCTTAGGCCACTGTTAGATACATTGCACAAAAGCAAAATAGATACTCAAAGGTAACCTAAATGCGAATTGTTTGAGTCTTAGTGCTTTGAACATTCAATCATGATAGAGAGAGAGCGGACAACCACCAACTAGTCTGGTTTGTGACACAAATTGGGTAGGTATATATCCAATAGTAATTACAATTCATCAAAGAAATCATTTTAAAGAGTTGTCTGTCTGAAAGATTGAAGGTTTTTATGGCTACGCCCGGGGTTTCACCCACGTAAGTCCCGATCCCGCCGTAATTTCGGGATCAAAAATATCCTATGTCCTTCTCCATCCCCTAAACTACCACTAAACCAATTTTCATCTAAATCGGTTCAGACGTTTGACCACGAACAGGGAATTAGAATAAGATACTGTGCACTTTATCGTTAACTTCTATTTTAGGAAAAAAAAGATTTTAAGTTAGAGCTTAAGGTGAAAGGGCACCGGCGCTCTCTCCATACAAATGTAGTCGACTGTTTCCTGCCTGGATAATGACACTAGCACAAATATTTTTGTTAAATAAAACCTATAACTGCCATGACTAGTTTTTTCATTTTCTAATCACTATATAGTATAAAACAAAGTCGCTTTCTCTGTCCCTATATCCCTATGTATGCTTAAATCTTTAAAACTACGCAACGGATTTTGATGCGGTTTTTTTAATTGATAGAGTGATTCATAGATAGAAGATTAAAGGTTTATATGTATAATACATACATAGCCGTGCGAAGCCGGGACGGGTCGCTAGTTATCACTACCACTACATAGTATAAACCAAAGTCGCTTTCTCTGTCCCTATATCCCTTTGTACGCTTAAATCTTTAAAACTACGCAACGGATTTTGATGCGGTTTTTTTTAATAGATAGAGTGATTCAAGAGGAAGGTTTATATGTATAATACATGCATAATATACCCGTGCGAAGCCGGAGCGGGTCGCTAGTCATATATAAAAATAAGATTTAAACAAAAAATAAAAAAAAACAAAACATGCCAGTTATAAGTTTTATGCAACAATAGTACATTGTTATCCTAGGTGTGAAAGTCACTCATTACAAGTCCCGAGACGGAGTTTGGCTAATAGTTCGAGGGACTTAATGAGTCTTTCACCCGAGGTAAACACTGTGCTTTTCATTACGAATAATACATAAAACTCTTCATAACAACGAGAGTGAATGAGACTCCATACCACATGAGTAGGTACTCATGTGTCCATACTACCTGATCCTCTTACAAGGTTGGGACCAAAGAGGTTATACATTATGTAGTGTTTTTTTAAGGTTTCTGCTATTTGTATTTAATACTTAAATACGGCGGTACTTACCGAAGAAGTTTTTATTAATGAGTTAATCCAACATTGGGAAATGACGCGAAGTCCGTAGATTTAACTTACAGTTTTTGTAACACGGTTTGTCTAGAAAATGTTATTTACAAAAAAAAAAAAATTTAAAAAACCGACTTCAAAAAAACCTGAAAACAAAAATTAAAAAAACCTGAAAAGAAAAACCAAAAAGTGAAAAATAATCCATTTCGGGTCACTAAGACAGCAGATAACACATAAGTACTTACTTGGAATTCGGACTGGGTTAGATTGAATGTTGAGAGGTAAAAAGAAAACATGGTGTCACCCAGTCCGACTTCCAAGTAAGTACTTATGTGTTATCTGCTGTCTTAGTGACCCGAAATGGATTATTTTTCACTTTTTGGTTTTTCTTTTCAGGTTTTTTTAATTTTTGTTTTCAGGTTTTTTTGAAGTCGGTTTTTTAAATTTTTATTTATTTTTTTATTTAACCATTTTTAGTGCCACTGTCACTGAAAATTCTACTCCATGAGGCGAAAGCGACTGTTTCTTCAAATTGCAACCTGTACCTAATCGTATCGTAACCCATTGAAGAGTTTTTTGATAAGAAGGTGTTTTCACATGCTCCATTCATCGGTACCTATTAGTGTATGGGCCACTTCTATTAGTGGAATTTTTTTTGAATCTCGCTGTGCAAATCTGTTCATCACTCCGAAGATCCTCATCAGATCTTCATTTAGGATAGAGTTCTCTATCAAAATTCATTCAAACCTAGTCCGGAGAGGCAAAAGCGAATATTTTATTCAAATTGTAACCTGTAATCGTAACCGATTGAAGAGTTTTCTGATGAGCAGGTGGTTTCAGATATTCCATTTATCGGTAAATATTAGTTTATGGGCCAATTCTCCTGGTGGAAATCGAAAAATGAGCAATTTGCTGCACTCTCGAGGTGCAATTCTGTTCATCACTACGAAGATCCTCATCAGAACTTCATTTAAGATAGGGTTCTCTATCAACATTCATTCAAACCTAGTCTAGTGACTAAATTCGACTAAATTCTTCTGATTGTAACCTGTAATCGTAACTGATTGAAGAGTTTTCTGATGAGAAGGTGGTTTCAGATATTCCATTTATCGGTAACTATTCGTTTAGGGGCCAATTGTACTGGTAGAAATCGAAAACTGAGCAATTTGCTGCACTCTCGGGTGCAATTCTGTTCATCACTCCGAAGATTGTCATCAGATCCTCACCAAATTTTTATGGGACCACCCCTGAGGTATCACCTTTCGAACACAAAAAGAATCATCTCAATCGGTTGAGCCGTCTTCGAATGATCGCGTAACATACACACAAAAAAAACAACAACAACATCAACAACATACAGACGAATTGAGAACCTCCTCCTTTTTTGAAGTCGGTTAAAAATACACAATCATAAATGAAAAACCAGATTAAACTTAACACAAAAACATAATAAAATAAGAAAAAATAGTTACTTAGTACTCTGGCAGTATGCATGAGCCGTGCCAAGCCATAATTATTATTCTTTGGTGTAAAAAAAAAGCAAGGAGGTTAGGTTTTTGAAGTTCCTAATGCGTAATGATACTGATACTGGCTACATGCAGATTGCACAAGTCGTGCGAAGCCATAATTTGACATGACAGCTGTCAGTGAAAGCGAAAAGCCCTAGGGCTGGAAATTTTATTTTCTACACGCTCTTCGGGCATACTTAGACCTACTTTCGGAGTATGAGTAATGAAAAAATATTTGCTCTAGTGTCATTATCCAGGGAGGAAACAGTCGACTACGTTTGTATGGAGAGAGCGCCCTGAAACCTTTTCTCTGAAATGTGAAGACATAGAAAAACGTTGTCACTGCATGACGCTTATGATTAATGGGTATGAAATCTGCTCCGATTTGTCAAGGTATTGATGGATAGTGCTGAGCGCGCTATATAATTAACATCTGACGTCGGTTGTACCAATTATCTCGCATCGGTTCCTGATTACTGACATTTCTATACACGATCTATATCTATCACGTTATATCTGTACCTAAGTATAAGTACTCGTCAAATTGGATTTCGCTAATTGGAGACCTAATTAAGGATAATTATTAAGGTACCTTTAATGTGTACTTAGAAAAATTCCTATTGAAAGTGACTGAAGAAGTTTAGTTAGTTTAGAATACTTGACAGTCATCATCATCCGAGCGATGTTCCCGGTTGCATCCCTCTCGGGAGCCCAGGGTCCGCTTTCCTACTTTTACGCCTCCACTTCGCACGATCTTCGGCATCCTGGGTTGTAAGGCCATTTGCACGCATATCACCCTTTACGACGACTTGACAGTAGTGACAAGTTAGTATTTCTAAGGCCTTTGAAGCGTACTGTCAATAAAAAAAATGGTTGTCTGTGAAATCGGATTACGGACGATAATTTTTACTTAAGAAAACGATGAAAAGTTAAGTAATTTTTGTTTTTCGTTTATTTTATTTTTTTAAGTCTTCTATTTGTCACTCGTCACCATAACACAAGCCTAGTGACAGTGACAATGACGTCACATTTTTTTTGTGAATGCAGGTGTTCATCAATTTATTAGACGTTATCACGTCAAAAATGCGGCATATGAAAAATCCCTCTTTATCTTACGTTGATCGTCACTTTAAGACATTTTCTTTCTTACAGAAACCAAATACGAATATAAAAATCGATGTACGACCTACATATTTCACGAACAGAGCAGTTAAACATGAAACAAAGGCTCACATTTCCACATTATACGCGTAACATGACGCCCGCCGCATGCGGAATGAAGTAAAAACCAACAAACCAAATTGGTACCGACTTCACTACGTTATGTTAAGTGAAATTTTATGCTTTCAAATAAAAATTGAAAATGTCAAATGGCGAACAATAGATCGAAATATCATGTAGCGGGAAAATCGCTTGACTCTAGCAAGCCTGAGATTGATCAATTAAGTGTGGTACGAACATCAAATTCTATGAATGAAGGTTATACTTACCTACTACGTGTCGCTTTAAAAAGAGAGTGCGAGAGGCACGTGTCAGTGTAAGCGTCATTATCAATTGTATCAGGTTTGTCCGATAATGAAAAGTAACGATCGTCCTTTGTTTCTGTTTCGATTGTCTTTTGTTTCTGTTTCAACAAGTCACGGTATTATTTTAACACCGAGTTTAACATGGAAAATTCAACACCATGTGCCTACGTGGCCTAAGTCGCGCGGGGAGTTGCGATATCGTATCTATATATTTTTTTCGATCATTATTTTTTTTGCGATCGTCTTTTCGTTATTGTTCTAACCAGACAATAAAAACTAAAAAAATGGCAGTAGTTCGCCCTGGAACAAATGCCGTAGTACCTACAGACAACGGGATACAACAGGCTATCGTTAACGGAATTATGTCATGGACTGTACACGTTCTGTCCAGTTGCTACGATATATTCATCGTACCATACGTACTACACGTTTCAATCCGTGGCGTTTCGTCGCCGCGGCCAGGTACCTACTAATAAAACTGTGTTCCGAGCCATTTAACTCTGTGCCTCTGCCGCTGGTGCCCTTCGTTGCTCTTTTGTTTCTATTATCGTTATGTATGCGGACCATAAATTACCTTTGTACGGCACAGTAAAAGCATTCGGTTAATGTAATTTTACATGAACTATGTTCCTGCCTGAAAAATAAGAAAGCTTTGTGGTAACAGTTTTTGTTTTAAGAATATTGTATCGATAAACGGTCTTTAATTAAATTGTTTTTTTATCACTACATCACTACATAGTATAAAACAAAGTCGCTTTTTCTGTCCCTATTTCCCTTTGACTGCTTAAATCTTTAAAACTACGCAACGGATTTTGATGGGTTTTTTTCAATAGATAGAGTGATTCAAGAGGAAGGTTTATATGTATAATACATGCATAATATAGCCGTGCGAAGCCGGGGCGGGTCGCTAGTTATTTATAAACTAATTACGGTTATGTAACAAGCTTTTGGTATCATATTTTTAGAAAAGTTAAAGTAAACGGGGTTCATTGAAAAGGGTTTTCTTAGAACGTAATAAAAACCACATAATCAAAAATGGCGAACCTTACATTTATGGCTATATATTATATGAGGCTTGAATAGCATCAGTTACTGAAAAAAAAAAAAAGGGAAACGTTTGAGTTGGTATGGACCAAACATTTGATGAGGAGAGAGGAGACGCATGTGACTAGAAAGTGATGAGTATGAATGTAGAGGTATGGCGAGAAAGAGGACAACCTGAGAAATGATGGTTGGACTGCATGAGACTAGACATAAGAGATATGGATGTAGAGGATGAGATGACGACTAACTTGTACTTGTATACAGGCTGTTTTCCGCGATTACACCCTTTTTAATTGAGTCCTTTTTGCGTGAAGATGGAGTAGGCTTGCCCAGCACCTACTACCCTCTCAGCTTAGTGGACCATGTCCAGAGTAGAGAACTTGTCAATACTTCTGGAGCCAACTAAGCCGCGGGTTTCATCACGATGTTTTCCTTCATCGTAAGAGCAATGTCAATTAGCGCACCTAAATTTTGCTTTAGAAAAATACATTGGTGCACGGCCGGCCTAGATTCGAACCCACGACCTTCAGAATGAAAGTCGAGGTATCTACCACTAAGCCAACAACGCTCAGATGAGGACTTATAGAAGTGAATGGAAGAAGAAGACACCACGCCGACTCCAAACTTTGATAAGGAGAGAAGAAGAAGCTTTTTTATTTTATTTCTTTATTATTTGGTTTACTATTTCATAAAGCAGAAAATTGTAACTCTAGTCGTTCTGTAACAAAGTCAATGTTCATGTTACACGTCAATCTGATGTGGGCCGTTCATCTGTCAGTCGGTCACGCGGATTTTCGTAACAAGTAACGTCTACAATATGAGATGAAGGAAATGTAATTAATGAAATAATAACGCACAAAGTAATATCATTTAGTGGATACTCTGTAGTGTTCATTTAATCTAAGTAGGTATTTTCTGAGTAATTATTCAATTTTGTAGTCAATTTATTTTTAATTATAACTATGCTCTTTGTTTTCAGGTAAGACTACGTGCTTTACAAGATAACAAATACAAATAAGTACGAAGTAAGTTTCTTTCTCTACAATTTCTCCTTACAACAATCTTTTTAAAGAATTGGTCTCGGTCTTTTTATACTTTCGTTCGAATTTCGAACCGAACATTACTTAAAATTAAATTCTACTTACTTATAAACACTTCAAAAAGGGAAACTCTAAGTGCAGAGCAAACTTTTCTTATTGTATCAACACGGCAATCGCTTAGAGACACAATAGAGGAAATTTTTAAAGAAAATAAAAGTACCACTCGAAATAAGAACCAGTAAGAAGTGTGGAACGTCAGGAACATGAAATACGTGTAGTGAGTAGTGTGCGACGCTGGACAACGTATAATAAAAACCGAAAAGTCACAACACGTTTCGCCGAATATACTGTATTTTTATTTTTGTGTTTCCTTTTATTTTTGTCGTTATCTTGGAACCAGTCAAAGCTGTTTACACCTATTTGTGGAAGCTTTTTCGATACAAAAGAATTTAGTTCTCGTCATAATATTTTTTCTTAGTATAAGTATAAACGAGTACTTAGTAAGTTAAAGTGCAATCTGCGATATTTCATAGTCGGAGTTACGGGTGTAGTGTCGTTGTAAATGTAATGAAGCCTTCACTACAGTTCGTTTAAATCTTAAAACTTAATCAGTAAGTACCCAAGAGACCTATATATAATATTTAACAAAATAAACGCTAATAATTCCCGCACAAAAGTAAGCAACAAAAACAGCAAATCAAGCTAAACAATAAATTGAAAGTGCAGGAACTCTGATAATGGGGAACTTATACAAAAACAGGTTAAGCGGCCAGTCGTGGCCATAAAACATCGCGACCTACTTACGTCGCGAACACTTCGCGAAATAATTTTCAAAAACCTTCCGACTCTGTGTTAATGGTGGGGAAATTCGCGTTCTTTGTCGCACTACCGGTTCCGGCTACAGGAAATAATATTGAACAGGTAATATTGAATACTTATTGAGTTTACTTCCTGCATTTAAAACTGATATTTGAAGAAAAACTTATTTATGATAAAAACCCATCAAATAAGCGGTGCTTGATTAAAGATCGTCCTGCAATTAAAAGTGATATTTGAAGAAAAACTTATTTATGATAAACCTATCAAATAAGCGGTCCTTGATTAAATATCGTATGGATTAAAGACCAATTTCAATGGTTTCACACTACACCCCTTTCGGTTAAGAGGAATATCAACGGTAAATTTAACACGACCTATTTCTGTCTGAAGCAGAATATTTCCGATACTAAGTAGGATATTTCATCATCTGTAGAATAGGTAGGGTTGTCAACGATAAGGGTCCCTCCCCATGGGACGGTCTTAGAACCAAGACTCGTATTTATTCTTGATGTAATTGAAAAGACATTGAAACCGTTCGTTCAGCTGGAATCGATAGACGAATATGGGGTATTCAATTCGTATTCCGTAAAAAATTCAATGATTCTATGGTATTACTTCTATTGAAAGAAAATATTTTTATGACAATATTTATTGGAAACAGATGAAATGAGTAAGTACCTACACGATTTTTGGGTATAAAGAAATGTTTAAACAAAATGTGAAACAAACCTTTTCGCGAAAAATCTGTGATTATTTGACGATGATAACGTAAGAAGAAAGTTTCCAAAATAAAATATAAGAAACGGAGATTATGTAAACAATGTTCTAGCATACTTTTCGAACTTCAATCAGATTATCCTGGATGAGCCACCGAGTTTGTAAAGGAGCATAGTTTGATCGCTACATTTAAACACGTAAACAAAATACAAGCTCGATAGTATGACCAATATTTGTCGATTTGACGACCTCTGTGGCGCGTCGGGAGAACACCCGACTGCGACGCAGAAGGTTGCGGGTTCGATTCCCGCCGGGAACAAGTATTTATGCTGGCCATAAATTCTTGTTTCTGGTTCTGGGTGTTTCCTATATGTATAATATGTATATATTTACAAAAAAAAAAAAGTATATAAGTAGTTTATCCGTTATCTGGCACCCATAACACAAGCATTAAGTTGCTTAGCTTGGGGCTGGATGGCGATGTGTAATATGTCCTGAAATATTTATTTATTATTTGGAGAAGTTATTTCAATGAGCGCCGCGCGACAGACTCAGTCAACATGTAAATTCGCTTTAGTTCGGCGCATCGTGTTTACATTGAGGCTTTAGTACAAACTTCACCGTCACAACGTATAAAGACGTTTTACTCTAATGCAGACTAAAGTTTATTGAATAATATTCGAAATTAGCCGGGTTAGTTCGGAAAGGCATCTCGCAGGGATTCGCTTATGAAAGTGGAATTAGATTCTGTTAATAGGTGAGCTCGACGCATGCGAAGATCGGACAACTAAATTAGCTGTCTGCGATGAGCTCTAAGTAATGCAACGACGCAAAGTTAGAGTCCTCTCTAGCGAATTAATGAATTCTGTGTAGAGATATTTCCTACAGATGAAATTAGAGGGATGATAGGTTAGTCACCCGGTTGCTTATTAAATTTCGGAACATGCACAAGTTTTATTATTAATTAATTTAATGAGGTATTTAATATCAATATAAGAGTAAATTTTCATTTACAATACCTTGACTTAAGATACAGAGTCAATTTCATTTACATTTGTATTTAAACGTGAGTACACACTTCTCTCCGTCTTCTTCACGTATTGTTTTCATGTGAAAATGGCATTCCATTAGAATAAAACGTCTGAAAATTAGGTTTCACTCCGTTTAAATAAACCTCAAAGGGAAAGAATCGTGTGCTAGTAACGAGAATAAGCCGCTTACTTGGAATTATTTCAATCGGGAAATAGATTTTTTTTATTTTACGCGTGTATTTCATAGAACTCTATAACGCTTTGATAAATATGAACAGTGGGTCGATGGTTTATAATATGAAGTTGAGTTTTAGTGGAATGGTAACTGCGTCAGAAAAACGAGATTGCTTTGCTTACACAGAAATAAAATATAAAACATATTGGGATTCGGATATGAAGCTCCGATTTTCCAACTTTCAAAACAAACAGAAAAACGACAGTGGAATGAGTTTCAACTCTGTCGTTTAATTTTCAGATATTTACAGTTTCAGCATATAATATTGCCGACTGAAAAGGGCTTTTTATGATGACATACTACGACGAGATTACAAATGACGAGAGTGCATGTTTTATTTTTATATGATACGCAGAAATTCAATAGAACAAATGTGCACATTAAGTAAACAACATTTTAAGTTTTGTAATTATGAAACTTGTCAGGTTACAATTTGCAATAGCTAGGTGATATTAGGTCTCGATGTTGCAATTTTCCTAGGTAATCTACTTGAATGATTCTAGGTTTCATGGTAGCTGGAGACAGATATCAGCCAGTAGTTCCATCGAATAATATCCTATTATGAAATTAATCAGTGAGTGTTTACACTGTTTGTAGCCTATAGAAAATATTTGCAGATCGTCTACAAACTGTTCAATAGTTTTGTTGCTGTACTTTACTTGCTGTACCTACCTAGATTAAGTTAGAATATGGTACATAAATAAAGAAAACAATTTTTTTAGCAATCCTGCTTTGGTTCACTATTGAGCAAAGGCCTTCCTATTTCCTTTTATGTCCCTGTTTGAAGCAGTTCAAATACATCTTCGTTTCATTATTCCATGTCTGCATCAAAGACGTTTCCCGTCTTGGGGGATCCTGTGGATGACTCTGTTTGCCCATTTCTCTGAATGTATACTTATTCTACATGTGGCCAGCCCGCCATTAGATAAAATACTCACCTTGGTTATCGCCCTAAAAGGTCTCATAAAGACCAATTTTCATCAGGTGTCCTGAAGGGACACCGTTATGTTGATGAAAATTGTTAAGCAAGTAAAAGTAGGTACACACAAGGAACAATAGAGATAAGTAGGTATGGCCAGAAACCGTCGATCGATCTTCTAAAGACGTGTTTAATCGCCAAGCAACGAGCCTCACCCCACCTCCGACGACAAGATTAAACGTTACAAAAACGAACATTATTAAAGATGAGGAAAAATTTGTATGGATATCTACTTACTTCGAATTAATGACGTAATTTGTTGGCAGTGTTTCAGATTATTGTTTCCTTTAATCGGTACCTACCTATGTGGATAGCCGTGACTTTTTATTCAATAAAACTTTTTTTATTCGCCTTTGTGGTTGGATTCGAGCACTTAATACCTAGTTATTGTTTCAGTTTGTTTTTTGATTTCACAATTGTTTTCGTCGGTTTTTAACGTCTTCACACAATACAAACAATACTTTAAAATCTGACCTTGCTAGGCACTATAATAGTGCCTAGTTCTAAGTCAAAATTTTTAATATTTTTGTAGTTGAGCGCCAAGACCAACTTTTTAAAGCAAGCCTCTCCCAGCTCGTGACGCCAATCCGCAAAGAACGGCCGAAGCCCTTCTATAACTACACCTTCAATTCAGAGGGCCAACCTTACGGTAGAATATGTGGTACGGTATTTAAAACTAAATTTGGTCTGGCCAGTCACATCAGGGCCCACCTGAGAAAGCAGGATTCATAATTTAGGATTAGTCAGGGTCGCCGTTATCGAAATCGATAAAGAGGACTATACATATATAGTTCTAAGTAGGTATAAACTATTAAACCTATTAAACTAAATATTTTTTGTTACTAGTCATATCGGTAAATAGATCGTACAATTTAAAGTTTTCACTTGTTGTTATTGCTGTTACACAACTTACACAGATTTATCGAAAAACGATAGCAAAAAATCGTTGTTTATATTTGCAAAACATTCAGTCCGCTTTACATTTTATCTGAATACATTTCAATCTAGGTTTATTTTTTATTATGAGATAGATAGATAGGTACAAAATGTATATTTGTTTTGCTTCACAGAACATTTTGTTTATTTTCATATCGAAGTAATATTTAATAAATCCACATCTCTTTGTATCGAATGTTAAAAAGCATAGAAAGCTATTATATTTAATAATAAATAAAACCTAAAAAATGCAATTGAATTGTGCTAGGATCATTATAAGTTTAATTTATACTCACTTAATTACGTATATGTCAAGGATTTTAATTGCAGTAACAAACAGATGTTCAGCCAGACATGACAAACTATGAATTCGGGATAAATCAAGATAATGTCTTACTCTCACAGCCATCTGAATGAAAGTTAAAAAAACCCGGCTAATAGTAGGCACCCCGCTACGAAATAGAATTTTCTACATGCTCAGATCATTTGTCGTCCTTATATATGTCCTTATCAATACGTATGTAAATGTGAGATAAACATTATACATTGGCTTACGTTATGAGTTACGGCTTAGCTTATCGAGGCAGCTCGGTCACCCGTCTGACAAAACATGGGCGCCACTTGATTAGGCTCGTACGGAGCGGGGTTGACGCGAATTCAATCATTCAATCAGCCCCCAGCGTAAACATGTTACAACACAATATGAGCAATATGAGATATATCTCGAGGTATTCACGGCTCATAGAACATTATAAAGATGTTTTCACAATGGAACAAAACATAAACTTTCACGTTGTGTGAGTGTATTGTAGTGTTCATTTAGTCTATATATCTTCTCTATTATATAAAAATAAGTCGGGTTTTCCTTTCAGACACTATAACTCCAGAACGCACGAACCGATTTAGATGATTTCGGTTTTGAAATGTTTGTCGTAGTCCAGGGAAGGTTTAAACGGTGAGAAAGATCGGACTTACGCGAGTGAAACCGCGGGGCGCAGCTATTCTTCTATTATAAAAAAATAAGTCGGGTTTTTCTTCCTGACGCTATAACTCCAGAACGCACGAACCGATTTAGATTTTGAAATGTTTGTCGTAGTCCAGGGAAGGTTTAAGTTTTAACGCGCTAATCTTAGGAACTAATGGTTCGAATTGAAAAATTATTTTTATGTTGGATAGTCCATTTGTCGAGGAAGGCTATTTTACGCGTGTGAAACCGCGGAGCGCTGCTAGTTTTTCATAAAGACTTATGATGTTATTTTATGATTTTGTAAAGACCAGACTTATGATTCGACATTTTGTTTAACCCATTTGGACCCAAATACAAACTACCAGCAGAATTTTGAAGAAACTTATATTTTCGTAACTATTAAGACCTAAGAAGACAATTTATAAAAAAAAAAATAAAAAAAATAACTTCCTTATATATAAAAAAACACCGTCCTCAAATAGGGACAATGGGCTCAAGTGTGATATTTTTAAAAGCACACTTTATCAATGTACAAGGTTTTAATGCATCTTTTGCATTGCCAACGTGTTTTCATGAGACATTCGGTGCATCGTATCTCCTTTGGCATCTTCTGTGTCCAGTGTCCAACGTCATCATGACTCTTACTTGGCACTGCTGACGGAGTTTTACGACGCCTTCCATCGGGTCTTTCAGTGCCTCCAGTTCTCAGATAATACCGGGCAATGCTTCGGCGAAACTGAAGCTGATCTAGTTTGTCTGTCGCAGACAGGGCGTGGAGACGCCATGCGTTTGCTACCGCCAAATCTAGCATGCAAGTAAATAGAACCTACCACCATTGGCACCACCTACACACCTCGTACAGCTGATCGATATACTGCAACTGATCGGTCAGCTTGATCAACTCCGCCCATCCCTTTATTATAATTTTGAAATACAAAAGGGATGTCAACATCTACTTTTCTTCCTTCTGCAGAACTCCATCTCTTTACCTTACCCAGAGGATATACTGAATCATAGTTTGTACCCATGGTACACACACTATTATCGAGCCATCGCACGAACAATACTTTGTTGACTGTATCGAAACGGTAATCAAATTCTGCTCGGTTTTTCTTTTTCATATCTTTGACAGACACTAGTGGGCATTTCTTTGTCCTATTTTCTCGAATTTCAACTCTCCTGTATCTTTGTAATGGTTCATCATCTATACTATCCCAGTCGTCGTCGTTTCGATTCTCAAAAACTTCTACTCTACCGGGGATATCACGTGGAAGGATGTTTTGCAACATATCGTCTTCATCTCCTTCTTCTTCATCTGTGAGCACGCTCGGATCTGGAGGAATGGCCACTAAGTCGTAACTAACATCAGGATCATCTTCCTCGTGTAAAATGTGTTCAATTGCTTCTTCCAATCCTCGATAATCATTTGCAACATATGGTCCGCGTACGATTATACGTTCCAAATATTTACGATGAATGAAACATTTAACGAACACTTGGGTATAAAACTATCTAACGTTAAAGGATCATCGATGGCAAACAAACTTTCACAGGCTTCTGAATGAGTTATGCTTTTTTACGATTATTGCTAAAATGTTGTAATTGCGTGTATCCGTGAACACGTGCAAGATTTGGTCCCAAAAGAGTACCGTTAGGTTGAGGTGTAAAACATGACGGTTCTTCCAAAGCAATAATAAAAACCAAATACAAAAATATAAGGGATTTAAGGTTTCTCACGAGAACTAAACGATACAAACCGTAAATCATAAACAAAAAATATTATCAATCAGCCCATTGGCCCTATTTGGGGACAGTATCATAAAATTTATCTTATACAGTCAAATCTTGACAAATACCTAGTATTATGGTATCATTTCAAAGTAAAAACAATAACCAAGTATATAATACTAAAAATTGCTCGAAATAATATCGTTAAGATAATAAAAAATTACAGACCTTTTAACTATTACGTGGTTGTTCAATGTAGTAAAAAGAAAGAACAATTGTAACCAGTTTTTTACAATTAATTACAAAAATTGAGTATTTATTACACAGCCGCATTCAATGACATGTCAAATCAGCATCTTAATCAGAAAAATTTAAAATAAATAAGTAGATAGAGGTAGTTCGATAACTGTCCTTCAATGGGGACAGCGGGCTTAAATGGGTTAAAACTCTAGCTAGACCAAGACCTCTAGTAATCTTATTAAGTAAAACAAGCTCACAGAGTACAAGAAATGGGGACAAAAGATGATATACTTAGTAGAAGCGAGAATCTAGCGCACGTAAGCTATAATGAAATATTTTTTACCTGGTCGCCCCGCAGGGTTTAATGAAAATTTCATAAGCAGTCTCACCACGCGCCGCTAAACTACGCTTGTACCTCTAAGATCGTATACTAGGATCATGAAAATATATTACTAACATACCACTTAAGAGAAGATTATCATGAGAACTTAATGTGACCTAAACAACCAAGTTTTAAGACGATTTATGTAGCTGTAATAGATTTAAACAATTCATGAAATTGTTTATTGCCTTTCTTCTCTCAGCTCAACCGAATTTGATTCTTATCTTTATTTCATTTTTGTCAAATAATCTCAGTTTTTGAGTAAAAGTATTCTAAACTTAATCAATGGTTCTCCATTCTGTAAAAATATTATAAACGTTCAAAATAAGATTTCTCTTTACCTATATCGTAGAAGTTCTAATCCAATTTTTAGGGTCATTCTACCAAAATGAGATTATATCAATATAATCATCTTGGCTTTGTGCTTTGTCTGTTTGTCCACTTAAACAAAACCCTTTGAAGATTATTGAGTGACTTTGTTGCTATCTTTTAGTCAACTTCATTGAAGTAAATCAAAAGCATCTTCCTCTGTCCTTTATTTCAAACAAAGAAAACAAACAAAGGGATTTCCTAGGTTGTTTATACGTAAGCGGCCTCCGACAACGAAGATATTAATCATAAAAGTATAACTTTTATTCTGCATTTTGTAAAACGACATTGAAATATTTGCGTTTAGTTTTATCGTGGTTTTTAACGTTCAAAATTTTCACTTGTTCTCGGGATTGCAAATCAAATGAACTTTTTTTTTAAAAGGCTTTTTAGCAAAGCTTTCAGAAGTTTAACCGGATTATTTCATTTAGATAAATAGTAGAATCTCTATTAATATTTCAATTCGATTTCTGTTTTAGATGTAGATTTTTAAACGTATTAGAAGGAAGAAAGAATCAGCTGAGCTTCTAAATCCATTTCGAATCTACGTCTTTTCCGACATCGTTTCTACCAATAAATCTATCTAGAGAACTTCTGAGTTTAAACTTTTTAAAACGTCTCAATGATGTATCCAAGAATTGTGAGAGCGTTTCGATCGATTTTCCGTGACTGCTTGAGAAGGGTCCCATGTAATATTTATGAGTGAATCTCAAGAGTGAACTGAAGAGAAAGTGTACAAAACCAAGAAACGTCTACTTTGGAACATCGTGTGATTTATTTTAGAGGATTCTTTCCCTTTAACGGTGTTAACTATTTAAACCTGATATTTAGGGTAGGTTATTTTATTCTGTAACAATGGACTTTTTCTCATAGAAAAAGCTTGTTTTTAGAATAAGTGACTAATCTTAATTGTAAAGTGTAAACGTATATAACATTCTCTAAAGTAAATAGCAAAGAGAAACAAAAATTTGAGCGAAGCCCGAGCTTTGTACGGCTTTCAGCAACTCGTACGAGTGTCGGTTGTTGGTGGCTCATAATGGCACATTACTCATGCTAAAGTTTAGACAATGAGTCGCCAATGTTTATCACTAAACTTGAGCAATAACAGTGGAGCCATCTGCGTTGAAGGTTTTCATGTCGAATTAAATTTTGGAAGTAGAGCACTAGGGTACGCTACGTTACGCTCGCTATGCACGAATAGCTTATAGTGCAGTTTGTTTTGCATTCGTAAGAATTATGGCTAAGCTGGTTTGTAGAACTTATTTCGTTTCACAAATCATAGGTCAACGTTTGATGGTAGGTGGCAGTCTAAGACGTATCACGCTTTCCTAGAAGATAGTAGGTACTTACTAACACCCGTTAGTAAAGACAGAACTCA
This sequence comes from Idaea aversata, assembly GCA_907269075.1. NCBI lineage: Eukaryota > Metazoa > Arthropoda > Insecta > Lepidoptera > Geometridae > Idaea > Idaea aversata. The sequence continues at coordinate 9,679,701 of OU026100.1, forward strand.
AGAAACTTATCCTATCCTACTAATATTATAAATGTGAAAGTTTGTGTGTGTGTGTGTATGTTTGTTACTCCTTCACGCCAAAACTACTGGACCGATTGCGTTGAAACTCAGTATGTAGATAGCTGGAGACCTGGATTAACACATAGGCTACTTTTTATCCCGATATTCCTACGGGATCGGGACTTACGCGGGTGAAACCGCGGGGCGCAGCTAGTTCTATATAGTTTACATTATTTGGCACCACTCAAGGCATATTACTATGTATTTTATTATAACTAGTAGTCATTTTGTATGTCTTTTTAGTGTAAGTAGTTTGATTGCCGATAGAACGAGTAGTTTTCCTTTTATTTGATTTTATTAAATGACTGCCATAAAATTGTAATACGATGTAGTAGGTACGTTTATAACTCTCAATAATCAATAAAATCATCGAATGACTATTGCCTACTGCAATCCGTTAGCAATAAAAAATGGGAATTGTTATAGCGTGTGATGGGTCCTCGGTGATGCCGGTAATCGTAAAACTAAGTCGTTTTCGATTGGCACAAGTTTGAAGGTGGGTATAAAGCTGGTCGTAAACGAAGGACATTATTTACGAGAACAGCTTGGGATACCGAAGTGTGTGCAACAACTTACCCGGAGGGTTAGTTTCGGTAGGTAAGTATCGAAACAGAGTCTAAAAGTTTAGCTTTAGGTAGGTATAGATAAGCGTACAAGAAAGTAACGCCAGCAAGGCAAGATAAACCTCGTATGATTTAATGGGTGTTTATATTTTGTATATAGGTTTTTTATTTTTTTTTTAAATAAAAAAACTATAGATCACATATTTTTTTCTTTCTAACTTCGCAGTCGAATTGTGGCCTACCGCGTCACAGAGGTCGTCAACTTCGTCGTTACTTTGTACTCACTATACGCCTACACTTGGCTAAACATATCGCTTATACCTCAGAAAATTCACGTAAAATTATTTTTATACAATAATCACGACGAATATCATTCGAACAATGGAATAACAAAGAATATTTTCATACAGAGACAAGAGTAAGGAATCATCTGTCAATAACAACCACAAAGGAAGATACCATAAAAATATAGAGATTCAAACAATCAATTTCCATAAAAACACGAATGCTTTTCGAAAAACCCGCAACGAGATCCTAAATAAGTCGTCGAACGCACGTCCCGAATTATCTGGCGCGGATTCGAGTGCGGATTTCCACGCTTTTCCAGCGTAAGGACGTGAAAGAAATCTATTCGTAGTTTTTATACATTTTCCGCCTATATTATCTCTGCAAATCGAGGGGCTTGCTTATTTTATACGTTTATTTTTAGCGTAATGTAATTGGGTCGGATTTGTTTCTTGAACTATATGGTTTAAGAAGGTCTTGTGATTTTAAAAACAATATCGTTTAGAAATACTGTAATCTGTGTCGTTGTTTCATTCATGTATAACGGCAAACTTAATGCAGACTGATAATTCAAACTGGAGGACTTACTTATTTGTACGATGATAAACGTGTATATGCGTTCAATTTATCATAATTATAAGTTTTTATAAAGTTTAGTTGAGTTCAAGCTGTAAAGTTGCCAGAACTTTGAGCACAATTTTTGCGAGTTAAAGGAAGTTGTTCAGTTTATCGCCACTCGGCCTTTGTCCAAATACATTATTTATTTATCGAACCATAAAATAAGCATTGGCCAAACCGAAAATTCTTTAGAAAGATAAATAACCCAGATGTTTTAATGCCATAAACAGCCAATTTAAAAACCTATAACAAATGCTTCATAAAAAATCATAAAATAGTAGTTCAAAATGGCCAATGGCCATCGTATGTATGTTGATTCGAACCACATGTCATAGGCTGACATTTTTATGGATATGTTGCCATACAACACGTAAATAAAACATTATCTGTTCGACGGGTGATTTTGACGGTCCGTCTATTGAAATAAAACATAGGGAGGATTTGTTTGTTTGTAGACACGGCCCTAGCGCTAACAAAATGTGAAAAATATGTTTGTTTTTATCACGAAGATCTGTTTGAGAAGAGAAAAACATGATCAGATATAAAAAAGAGGTGGTGAGCTAGAATACATGACACAAATTAATTTATGACGATTGAAGTTAGGTATATTGAGTAAACATGAAATTTACGCGTTTTTTTTACTTAATTTCTGAGTGTTTACTAAACCTAGTAGTAGTAAATATCTAAATAAAATGATAAAAAGATACTGACATTGGTTAGCTCGTTTGTTTATTATTTAATTTTTTAAATTCATGCTTTATATTAGTAGGCAACTTTTTTTTACTTATTAGGTCAGCGTTTGACCAATATCACACCTACCTAATGGTAGGTGACGATGCGGCCTAAGATGTAGTCTAGCACGCTTTCCTAGAAGATATATTCAGTCGCGACTTGAAGAACTACCTCAGTAAATATACCAGATTTCAGTAAAAGTAGTGCATCTTTCACGGTTTAGGTACAACAAGAGAGCATCTGGTACTTTCAAATTTTTGACAGTTAATATTAAATCAATTTTGTACGTACAACACTTGTCTGTCGGAATGATATCTATCAATTGATTCTCCAACATTTCCTATAAAATTGGTAACGAATCACTCCATTGGGAGCCGTGATTGACAGATGGCCTGTCTCGGTAATTGAGACGAATGCGAATACCATCGTCTATTCGAATATAAGTCTTGTATTATATTGGTAAATACATTTAATTATTGGCACGTTAGTATTTAGTTGATTTGAAAGATTGTTTTATTATCTCATAAAAATAAAATAATGTCAAGTTAAAAAGAATTTATCCTTTTTCAAAAGCTTTTATTTTACTTGCAATGTATGTATGTATATGTTTGTTCGGTTGGAATCTTGGAACTTAATTTTGATCCATTTCCCGGTTACCAAATGAACTGATATTTTGCATACATGGGTAATATTGTTGTAACCTATGGTTGTAATATAAGAATATAATAAATCATATCATCCACTTCAAACACGAGTTAACCATGTCAAGTTTGATATCACCACCGACAAAAGCCTACTTACCTAACCCAATTAATTTAATAAGACTTCATAAATTAATAGAATTAACTCCCTAATAAACTCATCTTAAATAAGTATCGCCTCTTACCACGTTACTCGTATACTAATTTTGGCAAAGAGAATTGTGTCGCTAGGGTGTGTTATCGCTAACTCGGTAGGCGGGAATGAACATGGTTAAACGTTAAGTTATTTAACTACTCGCATTAAAGCCAACTTATCTAACAATCTGTCGGTTCGCTTCATTGTTCCAATTCTACGATTGGAAACTTGGATTTAACTAGTTTAATTTGATCTTTAAACGGAAGAATGAGACTTGAATCTTAACTTGTTAGATAGGCATGTAAGTACTTTTGTAATAAACATATTTTATTGAGACGTAATATGAAAATGCAATTGGAACCTAGAGAAACTAGAGTAACACAGATGCATGCTCTCGAGGCCGATCCACAACCATGCAAATGGACGGATCAAATTAGGGATTCATCAGTCGTCAGGTTTCATTACGTTAAGAGATGCGATGAATAGAAACCGTTGCAGATCCTCCGATTCAAATACAGATTACTCAATGATTACCACGATTCTCAGTCATGAGGGGCCGACTACAGAGAGAGATTGAGGTCTATAATACGATACATAAGCATTATCGATCTGGATGAGATGGACGTGGTAGGAGCAGGTAAAATGAAAATAAAAACTTCGAAAACCGATGACATATTAAAGTTAAAATGGGTCCGAACTGGTCCGAACTATTCGACAAGAAAAATATAAAAAAAAAAATATTAAGAAGTTTCAAAATTACTAGATTTAGCTTCGGGTGACCAAAGGGCTGGCTCATACCTCAGACAACGGATAAGCATCACCATCCGACGTGGTAACGCTTTGAACTTTTAATTTTTAATAAATGTAAGAAGGTAAGTATAGTCTAATTAATGTATGTACTTGTAATAAATCAAAGAAGGTAGTTTAATTAACTAATTTATAATATTAGTAGGATAGGATATATTATGTTTATAACGTCTGCTTATTGTGTGTTTGTTTTTGATCCAATAAATATTCGACAAGATAGGTACATAGGAAGATTTTATGATTGATATAAGAGTAATTCTATGCTCTATGAAAATTCTACTTTTAAAACTAACCAACGGAACGAAGTTAGTCGCCATAATTTGTCGAGCAATTTCGCTCCCGGCCGCATCGCCGCAGTTTCATTTTATATCTAACAATGTTATCATATTTTCCATGTGACATTAGAGAAATAGTTTCCCGTTACAGACGACATAATTGTGAACAAACAGCACGCGACGTGCATCATGCATAAAATTTTGTGCTGTTTTATGATAATATTGTGTTAAGCAGGAATATGTATAGTGTAATTTTAAACATGCCTATTAGTAGAGACTATGCGCTTTGCTTCGTCATTCCTAATTCGTATTGCAAGGGAATGGAATCGGTTGCCTGCGTCTGTCTTTCCTGACGTGTACAATTTGGGGGTCTTCAAGTCGCGAGTGAGTAGGTATCTTCTAGGAAGGCGTGTTATATCTTAGGCCGCATCGTCACATACCACCAGATAGGTGTGATAGTGGTCAAACTTTGGCCTATCATATGTAAAAAAAGACTTAGAATTATAAAGCCAAATAAGGTAGAAAATTGTTAAATCCTTGAATAAAATAAATAATTTAATAAAAACCTTTTATATAATACTAGCTGCGCTCCGCGGTTTCACCCGCGTAACTCCCGATCCCGTGGGAATATCGGGATAAGAAGTAGCCTATAACCTTCCTCGATAAATGGACTATCCAACACAAAAAGTTTTTTTCAATTCGAACCAGCAGTTCCTGAGATTAGCGCGTTCAAACAAACAAACAAACAAACTCTTCAGCTTTATAATATTATAGTATAGATGTCCATCAGCCAGAGCTGCGCGGTCCCACCTTAAGGTTGATTATCCTGTGCAGGGCCCTATTGTTTCTCCAGCCTCTTAATTTTTGTTGACCAATATGGGAAAGGCGCATTGTTTTTTTTCAAACGTCTACATTCCTTAAAGCGTTTTTTGTATGCTTTTTATGCCAAATGTGTTGTTTGAAACAATAGACTTTGACAATAAAAAAGGGTACTGGACCCTAATTGGCAAACAAAAAAAGGGCGGGATTTCGTAGGTTGCACTACTCCCGAAGGAAAGTGTTCATGGATTGGGACCGCACAGCTCTGGCCGATAGTACCTACCTACTGTTTATAGCCGAATTCGCCGAAACCGAAATAAAATTTGATAAAACCTTGCGTTATCTTTAATATTTTTCTTCCATTTAGACGAACATTTATTAAGAGGTACGCAGTAGATATTCTATTGCCTCTAAAACAACATTTTTTTGCTAAAAATGTCGAAATGATTATTTATTAATGCACATTACGTTAATTGTCTTATCCTAATTAATATTTAAATCCGAAAGTTTGTTGTTTGTTTCCTCTTTGCAGTCAATTCGACTTTGAAGCGACTGAACTGATTTGGATTAAAAAAAAAGCTCAAAAAAATAACGATATTTTTAGGATTTTCTCGATATTTTTCTATCGAGGCAAATCACTCTAATCGTGTTTCGAAGTGTATGACAATACAAAGCATTTTTTCACCTTTACGACAATAGGAATATCATTCTATGGATTTTAGTGGTTGATACCCAAAAACTGTTCCAACACCTCTATCGCGCTTCTGGTCTTACCACTTCGGCTTAGCATCCTTATCACATCACGGTCTAATAAAAATATGTTCGTTTCGTACAGTTCGTAGTACGTACTTACATCACATAAGCTTAGATTTAAACGGAAGTAGCACTTAAGATCTACCGGGCAACTAAGAATCGGGTCGGAGATTGCATTTTGGTAATATATAGCCTTACTATTGCAGTGCGAGCTGGCAACACTTGCCGCCTCTCTCCTAATACTTAAGACCGACTCGTTATGGACGGTTTCGAATGAACAATATTTTAGAAGATAATGCTCGTTTCTAGTGTTTTGTTTAGAATTTAATATAGATAAAACGAAATTATATTTCTAGATTGCATGCAGCGGAGATGAGAATGTTAAGATGGATGTGTGGAGTAAAAAGGATGGATAAAATAAGGAATGAGTATATTAGAGTAAGCCTGAAAGTAGCACCGGTTACTGAAAAAGTAAAAGGGAACCGGTTGAGTTGATATGGACATGTGATGAGAAGAAAAGAGACGCATGTGACTAGAAGAGTGATGAGTATGAATGTAGAGGTATGGAGAGGAAGAGGACGACCAAAGAAAAGATGGATGGACTGCGTAAGACAAGACATGAGTGAGATGAATGTCAGCGATGAGATGACGACTAATAGGAGTGAATGGAAGAAGAAAACATACTGCGCCGACCCCAAATAAATTGGGATAAGGGCAGGAAGATGAGATGATGATGATATTTCTACTCACTCCTCGCGTGGTCGTTTTATAGCAGACTTAATGAAGAACAATAATAATTGTTGGAATATTATTTAAGTTTTTAAGTTATTCCTATTTTCTTATATCTTTTTTTTAATTCGCACATACTCGTATTTATACATATATTAGTAGGTATACTGGGGTATGTTTGTGTGAGTAAAACAAAGTCTACGCAAGCTCTGGGATTTGCTTTTAATAAAAATTTCCGTCGACACGAAGCTGTTATGGAGTTGCAAATTAATTTAGGCCGCTTTTGAAAACTCAATTTTCGGTTTATTTTATCCGCCAATATTTACTGAATATCAATTATCTGGTGCCCAGTTTGTTGGGACATACGACGCTCAATCAATCTAACGAGCCCTTTGTTTCTTACCTTTCATTGTTTATGGAACGGATTAATGAAAATACTTCAGAAAAGTTCACAAATTGAAAGGATTTTTCCTTAATTATCTATCATTTTTATCTAAAGGGTATATTTGCTTATTTCATTCGTGGTAAAAACTTTATGCAGTAATCAGGACGTTCATAAAATACACTTTGTTTGTGTTGTTTCGCTCTTGTGAGTGACATTCAATGTTAGCGTTAACGGACAAAGCATTCCATAACTTTCTATTAGGATAGATAGATAGATAAATTCTTTAATGCAAACACTATTAAATTATTAAACTATTAAACTATTAAAATTACATAAAATATAAAAAAAAAAAATGTCTAAGTGTTACAAAAGGCGGCCTTATCGATCAAAGCGATCTCTTCCAGGCAACCAAATCCTACTAATATTATAATTGTGAAAGTTTTTGTGTGTGTGTGTGTGTGTGTGTGCGTGCGTGTGTGTGTATGTATGTTTGTTACTTCTTCACGCTAAAACCACTGGACCGATTGCGATGAAACTCTGTATGTAGATAGCTGGTAGATAGCCGCCCCGCGCACGCCTCGCGTGCGCGGGGCGGGCGCGTGGCGTGAGCGGGTGGACTTGATAAATGCAATTTCAGATCTATTGATGTGTCATAAGACTCAAATTACATATGGAACAAATTTCAACGCGTGTTCAACGCGTGGTCAACGCGTGTTATGCGCGTGGTGGGCGCGTGGTCAACGCGTGTCGTCTGAACGCGCCCTTGCGGGTGAAACCGCGGGACGCAGCTAGTAACAACATAAACATAATAATAAATATACATACAAATGTCGTGTCCCGTGTCAAATTCACTTCTTAAGAAGATAGAAAAAACAACTTAAAATATAATACTTCTAAAAGATTCCAAGAACTACAGCTTTACGTTTTATTCAGCTGTTTTCATGTACAATATCCATGTAGGAAAGAAGAAGACTCGGGTAACACCATTTGGGCAACGCTATTCGGTCACACGGTTAACTTGACCCGCTTGTGTAAGGCAAGAACGTACCTTCTTAACAAATTTACTTACTTAAAATATACTGGCTCTAATATTGAGTGTTGAGAAAGAAAATTGCATTTTACAGTAGATTTTGAAGAGCCTTTGTCGAATTTATTTCAAAGGTTTCAATTGAAAATTTTCAGAGATATTGGGAAAACTTTGCTGTTTCTATTAGATTTTCTATGTTTTCGACTTTATAAGTTTTCTAAGTGGCGAAGAAGTTTTGATTGAACCAAAAATACGAATAAAGTATAAGATATTTTATAAAGCTGAGTCTCTCTCTACCTATATAGCAGGAACAATATCTCATCGAATTTAGAAGAAAATATCTTTCATCATTTTATTGTTTGACTTTAAAGAGAAAAAAATATTTAGGTTCAATCAAAATATTGCTCATGGATTAAAATATGGTTTGATCAATTTTTTTATGTTTATTAACGCTCCAGGGAGAATGCTTTTTAATTAAACTTGGTCGCGGCGTGACATTGCCTTGGTTTCCAAGCTTTTCACTAAAAAATTATTCAATATCATATAGGTATACCTATTATGTGCTTTGGAAATAGGTAGGAATTTTTAATATTTATTTTGCTTTGTTGGTTTTTCGAAATAGTTTTTTTTTCTTTGCATACTTATTTCTTTCACCCATTCAGGTAGGTATTTACTTTCTACTTCCAATGGCGCTATAATCTGGTGTAGGTTTTGGCTACTTCCACAATCTGCCTCTAGAGATGTTGTCGGGATGTTCCAAGGTCCAAATCTCACCTATCGGTTATTCCGCTTTCGTTGATTCGTCGTGTTGAGATCGGTCCGTTTCTTTCCTTGTGTGACTTATCTTGAGGATATTTTCTCGTGCTGGTTGGTTGACATTGCAACGAACTCTCCTCCTTTATCCAGGCTTGGAACCGGCAGGGCGCTAAGATTGACCTAACCCACAGGGGGAGTCAGGTAGGTAAACATAGGTAAATTACTAAATTGACTACGCTTACGAAAATGAATAGGCCACTAGCAAGCATAACGGCATAAACAAGGCATTAGAACGTGAGCGTGAAATGTAAAATTAATCCTGCGAGAGCTCATCCGAATTTCAGTGTACCGCGCGACGTCTCGCTCGGTATCTCATTTCCGAACCTTACTTTGAGTTCGTATGACTAGGTGTGGTCGGACTTTTCGTGATTATACTTAATACTAGCTGCGCCCCGCGGTTTCACCCGCGTAAGTCCCGATCCCGTGGGAATATCGGGATAAAAAGTAGCCTATATGTTAATCCAGGTCTCCAGCTATCTAGATACCGAGTTTCATCGCAATCGGTCCAGTAGTTTTTGCGTGAAGGAGTAACAAACATACACACACACACACACAAACTTTCACATTTATAATATTAGTAGGATAACCTAATATCACTTATAATGATTACTAATTTAAAAAATAAACTTACTCAAAAGTTCGAAATGTACACCAATGGATTTTACGTGTATTTTACCGACTAGCTATGAAACTCCGATCATGTTCCATCTGAATTGCCAAAAATGTTCATAAATTCCCACTAGACTGTATCAGGAATCAGCTCAGAAAAAGGAAAGATATAGAAGGGCCCTTACCACGAAAAAAACGTGCATACCTGCGCGACTAAACATGGCTGCTTAGTGTTGTACAACGTTGTAGTTTGTACATGGAGGTAGAAACAAATGGAGAAAACAAGCAGGGTCTGCCCCCTCAGGCTAAGTACATTGGCCACTGGTCATCTACATTAAATAAAACTAGTTTAAGCGATATCTAACGATATTGTTGGTGATTGTGTCGCAGTTACGAGCTCCTCCAAAATGGTGAAATGCGAAGTCAATTCGTTCAAAAGGCGATCAGAAACGTCAAATATGAAAAATCACGGTGTTTCTTAACACAGCAGCTTGAACCCATACGTGTGGGTTTGATGAAAATTTTTTTTTTTTGAGTTTCAATTCTAAGTATGGGGAACCCTAAAATTTATTGTTTTTTTTTTCTATTTTTGTGTGAAAATCTTAATGCAGTTCACAGAATACATCTACTTACCTAGTTTCAACAGTATAGTTTTTATAGTTTCGGAAAAAAGTGGCTGTGACATACGGCAGACAGACAGACATGACGAATCTAAGAGGGTTCCGTTTTTCGCCATTTGGCTACGGAACCCTAAAAACGTGCCGGTGCATAATTTTTACTTAGTTGTGATAGGAAACATCGTGATTTTTTTTCTGATCGCCTTTTGAACGAATTGACTGCGCAGTTCACCACTTTGGAGGAGCTCGTAACTGCGACACAATCACCAACAACATCGTTTGATATCGCTTCAACTAGTTTTATATAACGTAGATGACCAGTGCCCGAAAATACTTAGCCTGAGGGGGAAGACCCTGCTTATTTCCTCCTCCCTTCATACCTCCATGTTTCAAAAGCAAAGTGACAGTTTAAACCGTAAGGAACAGCGCGGCACAATATGGCGGACAGGCACACGTCTGACGTCACGAAAAATGTAGCTGACATAGCGAAACTGTTGTTTATAGAGTTGGCTTGTTTTTATTGCATACATTAGATAAAGACGCCATCATGTTTATTATAATCGTCTTCTAAACCATAAATCTGTATTTGTTGCACCCGTTCCATATCTTTCCTTTTTCTGAGGGAATCAGTAATCAATTAAAGTTCCTTTGCCGTCATGATGGCAGCAATGCAAAAAAGTATCTCATTAAATCCTTGAATGTACTTCAGTTAGACAGGGGAGCTATCATGACTACATAGTAACAATTTGATGAAACGCACTCTAAAAGATGTTTCGCGTCAAAATTATCCGCTAATCGCTTTCTCCAGGGCTGCACTCCATCAATTCACGACACGAGGATTTCGTATCATTTCCGCATCACGATTCATGACACGACTCAACGCGGTGACAGCCCTGTCGCGCTCTAGTTGTCTCGTTTAAAACGTCAAACACAACGTCAGATGCTCAAATGTTAATTTGAACAATTAAGCTCTCGATAATCTTGGGTGAAACTTTTGCAATGGCATTTTTGTATACCTTTTGTACAATTATTACCTTTCATTTCTAAGCATTTCCTAAATCACTAAAGTTCCTCTAATTGACGTTTTAAGTTACTCTTCGTTTCCCAATACTTTTGAAAATAAATTAACTATTAATGTATATGCCAACTGCAAGTTCAGTCAAAATTTTGAAGCTTTTCTTAGGTAACTTAACTGAGTTTAAGCACTTGAATTATGAATGACAGTGAACTCCTTAAAAAACGCTAAGTTATTAACCAAGTTGTTCGGGGTCGGCCTGAGTGGCTGAACGTTTAATATTTTACTTAAGTTCGGAACTGGGCTGGAGGCAGTTTTTCCGTGACCTTCGCTTCGAAGCCTCTTTAAAATTCATGCTGTTTTGACGGACTCGCAAACTTTATAACAACGTAGTTTGGCAAAAACTTTACCCCAGTTTATGCACCTACGTTTTAGCATGTAATAAAGTTCTTGTTTATTTTTGTTCAAAATTTATATATATAAATGACTAGCTGTGCTCTGCTGTTTTACCTGCGCTAATGTCTCTTTAAAAATGATATTGATTTTCTACAAACACACGATCCATATCAAACATCCTTTTTTAGTACTCACGTACGTCCTAGAACCCCATGCGAAGTTTCAGACGTAGCTCTAGTAGTTTTAGAGATTTCACGACGACATTTTTTCTCTTTTTAACCGACTTCAAAAAAAGGAGGAGGTTCTCAATTCGTCGGGATTTTTTTTTTTTAATGTATTTTCCCCGATTACTCGGAGACGCCTAGACCGATTTGGAAAATTCTTTTTTTATCAAATAGATTTTCAAACTCTAACATAACATATAAATAAATGTACTTATATTTAATTATTAACTTGTGTTTTAAACTCTACTTATAATTACCTGCTGGTTTAATTACCCGTCCATTAAAGCCGATACATTTCTACCCCTGATTGTAGTGGGGTCGAAGTACCAAAACTTTCAGTTATTTCGACAACATGTAGCTAGGTAGGTAGGTACCTATCATTAATGGTTTTCAATAAAGTTTTGGGATATTAGTCGAATCGAAAGTTTCTGGCATTAACAAAGGTTGACCGCAACTAGTTTCTTAACTTATACATATTTATTGAACGGCTGTTATTAATAGTTTATAACATAATCAGACTGAATTCATGTAGTAGACATGCCGAATTCTAAGAACCAATTATATTTATATTGTGTTTTTGACGTGATAACGTCTGATAAATCGATGAACACAAATTCGATGAATTCACAAAAAAGTGTGACGTCATCGCTCACGTTCCGTTATTGACAAGGTAACGATAATTACGTTGCTATGGTTACCATCAATGTTTTCTTATGACATTGTCACGTAAAATTATCGTCCGTAAACTGACTTTTCGAACAACCAGTAGTTTTTATTTTTATTTATTTGACAAATCACATTACTAACAAGTTCGTGTGTTTTCGTTTCTAATAAAATAATGAGCAAAGTTTGTATGCTCACAAGAAAAGGAGGCGTAGAACAAAAAAGTTTGTGTTCCTGATGCATTTAATTATTCATAAGGTTTTCCTGTGATCCCGTCTGGTACTGAAGTTTTGACATCGGCCTTGTCACGGCCTTAAGTGACAAATTACACGACGAAATCGAATTATTTCTGTTAAAGAATTTTATTGTTGTCCACCTTTTCTTTGTAGGTAAATGGAACCGTGCTTAAGTGCGGAGGATAAAGTTCTAGTTTGTTTTTCAAGATTTTCATAAATTAAAAATGTTGAAGTCACCTGCTTATTACTTCTAAGGTTTCAAATAACTACCTTACATAACAGCCTATTATTTAATTATTTGCCTAGTCAAAACCAGAGAGAATGTAACAGTTAGTCAAAACCAAAATTGTTGGATAAAAATACTTTATCTATTTAAACATGGTAATGACACAAAAAAGAAAAGTAGATACACCTATATTAATAAAAATGTCTCACCGCTCTGTTATACACTCTTTAATTTAATTAAAACATAACAGATAAAAACGTTACAACGAACAAAAAAAAAAGATCGTGAAATAAAACACACAGAAACCCTTTTGTGTTGGAAAAGGGATTTGTGTGACGTAGCGAGGCGGCTTATCATCCTATTGATGCAGGTACGAAGAACAATTTAAATACCTTTGTCATATGTATCTATGGGTAATGTACCCTGCTTTTTATTTTCCTCATATTTTTATCGATGTAAAACAAATATTGGTTAGTATGGGTCTACTTAAGCGTATATTTTGATATACTTGACTGCCAAATATGAAAAAATGTAGTTTTGTTGCTAAAGTTATTGAATATTCATATTTCATTCATTGCGAACATAGAATTGTAGGTACATAGAGTAGTAGTACCAAAAGAGTCTTAAAAACTAAAAGATCGCTTTACCCAGCCCAGATAATTATTAGATAATTCAACATCACCTTTACTGGTACATCCTACCGAATTACATACATATAAGTCTTAATATCATAAATACAGAATCGTTTTTCATAAACATTGTATAGATTGAATCGTACTCTACAATAATAATTTTAAATTAAATTCAAATTTTAATTAACCTTCATCCTTCTTTTAGTATTAGTAATTGCAATCAGAAATCAATAAGTTATAAGCTTTGTAGGCATAAATCGATTGGAATATTATATAATTGACGACCCAGTTGGCACAATGGTCACCATGCCGGACTGCCAAACATAGGGTTGCTGGTTCGATTCCCGCCACAGACAAGTATTTATGCTTAGATATTTGTCTGTGGTCTGGGTGTCTGTATGTATATTAAGTATATATTTACAAAAGAAAAGTATATAAGGTCAACCGGGGCAATCGCGTCTGGCGGGGCTAATGCATCTTTTCATATTTATTTAAAACCTGTACTACAACGCCATCTCTACTAACCGCGGGTAGAATATTTAGTTTAAGCAAATTGCAACTAGATGTCAGCAGTTTACATAGATTCAACAGTTTTTGAATAAATTCGAAAAGATGCATTTGCCCCGCCAGACGCGATTACCCCGGTTGACCCTAAGTAGTATATCCGTTGTCTAGAACCCATAACACAAGTCTAGTTACTTAGCTTGGGGCTAGATGGCGATGTGTGGAATGTCCTGCAATATTTATTTATTATTTAATACCTATGTATGTATTCTAGATCTTTCAACACGGACTCGATCGTGTTCCTTTAAATTTAGTACGTGTGGAACAAGTCGCTTGGTATCCCTCTGTGGTGGCCTTTAAGTAACGAGATACGTGCTTTATTCCGGCCTAGATTCTTGCTTGAGATATACGCCTTAGCCTTGTATGTATAGCCGAATATCTTAATATATATAAATCTCGTGTCACAATGTTTGTCCTCAATGGACTCCTAAACCACTTAACCGATTATAATAAAATTCGCACACCATGTGCAGTTCGATCCAACTTGAGAGATAGGATAGCTTACATCCCGATATTCCCACGGGATCGGGAGTTACGCGGGTGAAACCGCGGAGCGCAGATATATATATATATATATAGCCGAATATAAATAGGTATCTTACACAGGTAGGTAGGTAAATTCCAATTAATTTCCATCGAAAATTAGCGTGTACTATCAGTGAAATAAGTCTTACAGAAGACCGAATTCAATAGATCACAAAATGTCAAATCCGTTAAATTTAACCGATAGAAGAGTAATGCCCCACATTCGTTCTCGATGTCATTGAATTCCTTTTGTTGTGCAACTGGCATTTCGAGTAAAGGACACGTCCATGTTTGCGGACTATATACTCTTGGATCTTTTCCAACGGAATCATGACGTGTAAAAAATCTATCGGCTTCTACCCACTGTAATAGGTACTCGTAAAATAATAAAGATATTGCCGCGACGAAATTTTTTCTATGTCTAGATGGCGTCTCGAAATAACTAAATTATTATGATTAGTATAGCTACTCATAAATCTCGGTATAGTTGTGATTACGAAAGCCTTGAAGATATAAGTTGTGGATATAAGTGTCATTTTATATTAGATATTAAGAGCATTCATGTTTTTTATAGCTATTATGTTTATCAGATTGGATTCATAGACATCATAGGTTGACAATGTCTAGAGTTTTTACTAGTAGCGCTAAGCGGTTTCACTCGCGTAACTCCCGATCCCGTGGGAATATCGGAATAAAAAGAAGCCTGTGTTACTTGTAATCAACCAATGTATCCTCATCCCATCAAAATCGGACCAGTAGTTTTGGAACCTACTCGTAACAAACATAAATACAAACAAAACAATCTTTCTCTATTTAATATTAGTGTAGATTTCCTACAAATATGTAGTAGCTAACTCACAATAAAATTAACTGAAAATAATTTCGGTTGAAGACATTCGCCAATCACATTTAAGGCAACTGTGGTATTTTATTGCTAATAATCTCCTTCTGGGCTGAGACCCCTGTTATAATAACGGGACATTCATGGGCTCATATTATTTGATTGCCTAAAATTAGTACTTAGTTAAAATTTAATCATTCCCTTAGCGATGACAGAAATCACCTTGGAACTTTGATCAACAAAAAATCTATATAAAGCTGAAGAGTTTGTTTGTTTGAACGCGCCGATCTCAGATACTGCTAGATCGAATTAAAAAATATAGGTTACCTTTTATCCTGATATTCCGACGGGATCGGGACTTACGCGGGTGAAACCACGAGGTGCAGCTAGTATTCTATATAACCATAGACGTAGAATCTACAAGCTTTGGGTATAGAAAAGGTATTAGAATCATACCTAAACGTTTTAGTTTTCTAATCCTGTTTACCCAAACTATTCAAATAAACATTATTTTTTCTTTAAATTCCTAACGCTATATTTTTATTATATTTAAAGCAGAAATAACGTAAACAAAACTAATTCTGTCACGTAGTTATAAGTTGAATGAAATTATTGAGTCATTTTGTTATTTATATAAATCTATCATGTTTTAAACATCCTAAAAGTTATTGAGTTATAATTGCACTGTCTATACGGTCGCGGTGCTACGAATTCACAGTGGACCTAAAACGTATACCTCAAAAGTATCATCATCATCATCAGCCGGTATCAGTCCACTGCTGGACGTAGGCTTCTGCGCCACTGAGCCCGATCTTCGGCTCATCTTCTTAATTCACTGTCCACCGCTTTGCGTATGTCGTCGCTCCACCTGGTCACAGGGCGTCCTGCACGTTTGCCAATTCGCCTTAATAAAATAATTATGATTAACTTTATTGACCCAAACCAAAAGACCACAAATTATTTATTGAATATTATTATGGATGTTTGATAGGTTTTTAAACAAACACTGAAGTACTTTTCTATTATTTTCTAAGGTTTTACTAATTATACTCATAAAGAAAGTATTATATAATGAATAAAATTGCATTTGTTTTGTTAATTTCTGACGTTTCAAGAACTTAACGCATATTTTCATTACTGTTGTTCTGTTGCTGTTCTATTGATTGAAATTAGTGTAGGTACATATTATCCTAAACTGCTATTTGGCTAGCTAATAGCTATTTACGTACCATTTCGCACTTCGTTCATCTCTAAACATTCCAATAGAGACCATTATCTCTACTTAGGCCCATGTGTTTTAATTTATATCGTTACGGCTCAGCTACTATGAGACTCAATAGATTTATCTATCGCCTGTCAATGTAAAACAAACTAGGTCAAAACAAACAAATCAAATTAATCTACCCAGTACATAATGGCTACGGAGTAAATTATCCATTTAACAGCATGTCATTAATGTCAGTACAGAGCGCTGACATTATACAATGTATCAGCTTTTGTATCAGTTATGTTAGTACAAATTTTATACTTTAGTGTTATACTTAGTTAACATGCCTTCTTTTTATCTACAAAGAAAAGCACCAACTCTAATTAGCACCCCCGTCTTTCATTATCTCAAATTAGCGTCGTGTTTACTCATTTGATATGAATATAATGTATGACGGAATAATGCTACGAGTTGAAATACTACCGTATAATATAGGTATTTATTACATGTTACTTATTGAGTCTATTCGGTTATTGAACAGTATTGCAATCTTTATAACTTGTGAGTTGGCTACTTGCCTGAAAACCTTTGCCAATCCCACCTCCTTGATCGTAGAAACCATTTCTGCAATCGAAAAGTTTCTCTGATTTGATATTGTTTGAGTAAACATGTAAAGGACTTTTTGGCAACCACTGCTTAGAGACTACGGAAGGAGACTCGTAGTAGTCATTCTACTCAATCGTAGTCGTATAATATTATTACCATTATTTTTCGTAAGCACCTACAAAAAAAAGGATAAAAAAATATTGTGTAGGTATAAACTTAATAATTAACCAATGTCTATTTACCTAATGATTGTCTATTTTTTTCTCTAAATCTTAATATTCTTATTTAATTTCATTTTCTATACTATGTTTGTTTTAAAATTTATTGATACTGTTTCAGTTTTAGCCAAAATCGGGCACGCGACTCATTTCGCTATCTCTTATAGTTTTAAAAAAGTGACAGGTTAGGTTATCTATTCTTTTAGTGATATAAAGTGATGTCAATAAAACATTAACAAAGCCGTTTCACAACTTCAAATCATCTATATCGAACGTTCATGAATTTGTAGGCATCAGTTAAATAACAATAAATATAGGCCTGGCCTTCTGCCAAGTAATTCTAAATGATAAGCTGAGAGCGAAATTATTGCTTTGTTGAAAGATGAAACCGCTCATTATATTATTAAAGTTAAGTTGAGCTAATTTTATTTGTTATTGATGTTTATTTTACTTACTGGATTTAAACAAAGCTAAAGGATCGGAACCAATTGTGTTTCATCTAAAAGTTTGCCTTCTTTGTATCAAACACTAGTTAGTGTGGCTTACCGAGAGTTTTCAGTACCTAAACCGAGAAAACCACATTTTTAGTAAATAAATCGCTATTATCACATTTGCGTAAACAAGTAATTGTATGAAAGGTTAAGCGTGTTTCATCCTCGATCTTATCTTCGCTTCCCATCAGGAAAGATGAAATAAAATGCAAGCCTACTTTGTGTAAAAAACATTCATTTAAGCATTACGTCCGTTCGATGCATCTTTAAAATTCCCTAAATATTTTAGCGTTTTCTATACGAATAAACTTGAACTACGAAATCTAAGGCCTAAGGTATCTAACGTGATCAAACAACCGATACTAGAAATAGTACCCAAGGCCAACGACTATAACGTGCCTTCCGATGCAAGGAGGGGAAATACCTAGAGAAAACATTTCTGCCACTGTTCATCTACCACAAAGCATTAAACTCTAAAGCTCACTGGAAAATCTTGACGTTGCAATAAAGGTAAACCAAAAGTACATTATTAAAGAAAACGTCTACGTTTCAACTCAAATGTTGCAATACAGTTTGCTATAGCGTGAATGATTTCTTATAAAATTCTTTTCAATTGAAAATCGATTGTAATAGCTTTGAAAGTTAGTACAGACATTGATATACGAGTTGGCAATATGCTCTTAGATTTAGATCAACATAAGAAGGCTTTGCTAACCTCTGGCCCGTAAATGGTGAACTATTCCTTCGTCGATGGACTTTTCATAAGACTACCTTCAGTTCTTTCAACACAATCTTCTCTGACCTATAAGGTAATCAAAAGGCTACGCGATCCGTTCTCGTATTTGAAAATAACATGAAAAGGTTAAATAAAAACTGACGACTTCAGTATACGCAAACTGGAAATTCTCAAAGATGGATTGGTTAAATTCACATTTTAGTTACAAAGCCTTTTCTATATTCATGTAGGAAGGTATATAGGCAATTAAGTACATACATTTCGAGAAAAAATGCATTTTAACTTTGTTTATCCAAATTTTAATATTAATTTCATGTTGTCTACCGAGAATATCCTGTTCAAAACATTTCCGTAACCCTATTCATAAACTTATAAAATGTCAGTCAAAATCTCTGTAAGCAAAAGGTTCAACTTTCATGAAATTCACTGCTGGAACCTTAGAAAGTTTTCCGTCAAACAAAACAATGTATCAAATGAACACTAATTAATTGAGAGCTACATTTTAGACAGCTCGTAAAGAATGCAAAGTCCTTCAAGTTTTTAAAGTAGCTGGAAGATGTTAATTAAGATGAGAATAAATTTAATGAGGCCGAAAGAGCCGAAACACCATTAAGTGAGTGCTTCATTAACAAAAATCTTGATTTTCCGCTCGTTAAAAATACGATTTTAATAATTAAAGATGTTCGTAAAGTTCCTATCTATGTACCTATCGACTTTGACGCTGGTTCAGGTTCTTTTTGTACGCATTTTATTTATGCCTTTCAAAGTCGATCAGGACATAATTAACATTTTTTACAAGTTACAAGTTAATGATAGGTTAGCGTTTGACCATTATCTACCTTGGTGCGGTCTATGATGTAGCATACATAATACAACCATCCATCCGTCCGTCTCTAAATACTTCCACCCATAAGAATGAAATATAGCCGACGAATTGAGAACTTCCTCCTTTTTTTAAGTGAGTTATAAAAGTAACGCTTTCTAGGTTTATGTAAAAAGTGCTAAATACTGTCAAAAAATGTGCAAAATTCACCGGGAAAAACAAAAAAAATGTTGATAACAAATATCTTTGGCGGAAAAGGCTGTTTATGGCAGGTATTATACGTTTTATGTTTAATTATAAATACTTTAAGAAATGTTAAAAAGGTGCTAGGCAAGAAAGAAATGTGCTAAACCAGTATATAAGTGCCAAAAGCACTAAAAGTGTTAAATTGACTTCACAGACAAAATAGCAGTTGTTTTCGTTTCCCATACTTATTTAACACAGGTAAGTAGGGCAGGGACAATGCAGGTTATAAATCGACCATTATCGTTGAGAGGCCGTCAGGAGAGCCGTTCCATTCAATTCCTGTCAGATTTACTGTAATCTACAATTTGGAGGCGTCACCTCGCTCTTAGTTCTGCACACGTTGTTTAGGCACAACACGATTGTTTATTGTTTACTGGTTATTTTACTTTATTTTTCCTTATACCTGCTTCGAAAACAAAGTAATTTTATATGTTAAACGAAAGTTTTTATCATCTATTTCCTATGCTTTTAATATTGTTCTAATTTTATTGATTTCATGCCTGAAATTTTATAACAATATGTGGTGCATTCCAAGGTTATGGTCAGATAGAGCGCTGACTCTATTCGCGGTGTACGGTCGGCTGCATAATTGCAGCCCTCGGTAGAGTTCCAAAATTACTACAATAGGAAATATCGGTTCAGTTATTGTTCAGGCTAATGTAACATCCAAAGATTTTCGGGAAAAACATCATATAACAGCGTTCGTGAATCATCTGAACAATGTTTGCGACAGTTATGGCTACGTTCTCCTGAGTTATTGTGTTCCAGACACAAATTTACAGTGATTTAATGTCTACCGGTCGTTATTTTTCTTACCATTTTCCTTATGGTCCGCAAGATTCATTTTAACCCCGGAGGTATCGTTTCAATATAATTTAGATGCCACATCACGTTTTGAATTATAATTGTCCAAAGTAGTGTAATTTAAAAAGGTAGGTAGAGAATAAATGCGTTGGTGAATCAATATTTATATTTCCATCAGTAATTTACTCATTTTTTCGAACATAAACCTAGAAATAATTCGTCGATTACTGTATTACATTTTTATCAAACGTTTTGTAACATTTGGCGCGGAATCAACAACGATTCTTTAAGGAATCGATTTAATCGAAACGATTGTTGCTCTGAAGCACAATTCATTCATTCACAGAGCGAAATGAAGCTTCAAATCCACAAAAATTAGACAAGAGAACAGTTTCGCTTGAATTTCCGTTTGCACGGACCATTTAACCCAATAAATTTAGACCATTACCCATGTCCGAGAGGACCCGCAATAAAGTGTTTCAGAACGCCCGTGTCGCTTTGAAAACTCGTTACGTTTTTTGTCCAAAACACCAACGAAATTAATTTTATAATTAAAGTTATTCAAAACATTTGAATGTGATTCCGGTGCGCATCACAATTATCTACAATACTAGTCTATACTAATACATACCCAACTAGAACGGATGAAGGTACTCAATTTATTTGACGTGCTTCGGTAGTAGAATTTCTCAACAAGAGAACATTGCAAAAACATATCTGATTTTAACCTTCTAAACGACCGACGAATGTTTAAATATTTCCAGGAAAACTAAAATTTCACCTTAATTTTTTAAGAAATCAATTACAATTGAAGCTATTTATTATTTGATACGAAGGTGCTATTTACTCATGTGATAATAGCACAAGGAGGTACTGTGGGCTGCATAACTGCAGACCAACCGTAGAGCTCCAAAACGGCCGTTATAAGAATGTTTTCAACATGAGCAAGATTCTAGACACCTTCTTTAAGTCTGCTAACTCATCAAATAATCAAACAAAAAATATTAGATGTTTGCATTCTAAAATCTTTGGATGTTACATTAGCCTGAACAATAACTGAACCGATATTTCCTATTGTTCAATCGAATTCGCTCTTTTTGCCTTGGAATTTTCTCCATAGTAAAAAGAGCGAATGCGCTTGAAATTCATTTTTTTAATAAAGGTTTATATTGAAATTACCTTGAAAATAGAAAAAAAAAACCGATATTTCCAAGAACAGTTGTTTTTAAGTGGATTCTAGCTATAGTAAATACCTAACAGTGAATAACAAGGAAAATGGCAAATGGACTCATAGATCATTAATTTTATAGTCGTTAGAGTGGAATTCCTGTAAGCTGAAATAGACAATGAACTGTAATTATCACTAGGTACGTTTACAAAGTTTACGACGACGAATATATTTGTTTCACTCTAAAACACGGTTGTTGAAAATGAATGTTCAGAACAAGCCAAAACGCAATGGATGCATAATAAACATAACAATATGTCACCATCTCGACAAATGCTTATCACTTGCATAATGTAACTAATTAAGTAATAAAAAGCTTTTAAAAAGAAATAAAAAATATATCGTTTGAAAGTCGGTTCTTTATTTTAAAGTCGCTGTATTCAACGACGTAGTCATAATAAAACGATTCACTAGCAGTCTAATTACAAGTTTTCCAAGCTCACTGTAATACAAAATCAATATAGTAAGCCCCAATTAATCGTAACCGAAAGCTGCTTCAAGCGGGACTTGGCAGAGCGCTCACATTGCCGCTCTGTGCTCTCACCACATGATGCAGCTTTTCCCTTTGTTAATGGATTTTAGTTATTCATAAACACAAACCGAAGCGGGTACTTATCGGTGTAACTAAGAAAATGAACAGCTAATTAATACAGGAATATGTTATTTGATTAGGTAACTACTCGTATGTCTTTCAGTACTTAAGTATTTACTAAAACATACTTATTAAAAATAATTGTAAAGAACATAAAAAATGCACTATAAACTCATGTGTGCGTGGATCCGAAGTCAACACGTAGAGGCCCTTATTAAAAGCAAGTTTAATAGCAAAATACGACGTGAACAGCGCAAACCATTGATTATTCTTGTCTGTACTTTATAATGCAGCCAAGGACTACCTCCTATTTGAATAGAACGGTCGATAAACTGCAGAAGTTTGTGATGCCGAAGTAGTTTTGGTGAGGAAGGACTGGATACTGGAAAACTATTGGTACTAAGGCAGGCAGAGACACGTCAACTGTAGCTAAGCAAATTACGGCAAAAGGGACAAAAGGAACGGAGGCCTTACCTTAAACCATCACTGGTAGTCAAACAAGTTGGTCAACTAATCACTGACATGTGATATCCACCCTTCGAGCATTGCTTGCTTTCGCGATTCCACTATGGGCGACCGAGGAAAAAAGTTTTTTTCCATTCTTCTTCAGTGTTCACTCCGACCAGTCAACTAAGGCAAGTTGAAGGTGAAGAACGGTGGTTTTCCCCTGGAGTATTCAGGTCCGCGAAGTTCCAGCTTCTCTCGACACCTCACGGCCAAACTGCGGGCAAATCACTTATAACATTAAAAAAAAGTATTATGAAAATTGGAAAACGTTTGTTTGTTAAATGTTTTGGCATTGTATATTAGTATTTAGTGATTGCATCGGCTGAAGTTTCCAGCCTGAAATGAAATATGGGGTTTTCAATTTATCTTTACGCAAATGTAGTATTTCAAAGTATCTCTGTAAATTAATTTTCATCTATATTTGTTACCTGACTGTAAATATTCACTCGTATATAAACCCTTGCAATAATTAAAACTATAGTAGCAGAAAAGGTGTATTCATATTTATGAAATATACATTTTCCAATAGGTGTATGAATTACACAGGAACAGTAGCGAGGGGTAATATTTATTTAAAGGTAACTGATAAAACACCAATAGTTAAAATTTGCTATTTGATTTGCTATTTAATAACATTATGGGTTTTATAAAAATATCTTCTATATAAATTTTTAAAGGCGATTTTGATTATTTTACATTATTTTGTTTGTTGACTTTGTGTTCCATAAATAGGTCTAGGAAGGTACCTTTGCCTGGATTCTTTAAAATAAGCCGACAGAAATTAGGTTGTATGTACCCCTCGCTACTGTAACACATACATAGTTGATTGTTTATAGCGCATTAACACCAGGCGTTTCTTTAAATATCTTGATTGTTTTTAGCTGGAGATAAAGTTCAAATCTCGCGGTGCTGCTATTTCATTGATATAAATTTCCACGGACAATAGTTTTCTCTACAAAAGCTGTAATTATAATCAATGAAGATTTCAAATAAGATCGTTGGTTATTACTTATTTGAATACCAATTCGAAGAATTTTAATCAAGAGGTAAAATCAAATTAGCTACATTTCCAATAATACAACTACATTTATGATGAAAACGCAATAATTAATACGTAACGTAGAACGTACTTATTAAATCAGACAGAAATGGTAGTACTGGTAGTCAAAATGTTTGTTGAAAATCCAGCTTTTATACCGTACGCGTAGGTATAGCTTTATTATATTCGTACAATTTCCATGGAAACGTTTTGTTAATACAAAATCAATACTTGTAATATAATAGCTTCAATTAATCAGTAAGACCTGTGAGTTTTTGGAAAATTTGGTAATAACGATCATAATAGAAACAGTAGGTAGAAGATAGTAGTTTTTCAATAATTGGGTAGGTAAATAGGTATACAGGTACATTTTAACACGTAAAAATGTGATCAAGAAAAGTTATAACAAGATTTTAGTTTTACTACTCTGTCGATGCCAAATTACAGCTTTCTAGTAGTATTAGTTCCTAAGCTACGCCGTAGACACATCAAAGACAGACGGACAGAAGGATTCCTGGTTGACTACGGAACCTTAAAAAGTAAATTTACCAGTTGAGAGATGTCCTGGTCAACTAACCACCTGCAGGTTGCGGGATAAAAGCCCGTCACGCGCCCTCACATTCCACATCCCCATTTTACTGCCCATAAAAATATCAAGCCTATATTTTACAACCTGACGTGAATTTCAACGATTCTGTTTTTCACGCCTCGTCCATCCGATTTACACAAAAAACGATTAATAATAATTTACGCGGATTTATTGTTAAAGATAGAAAATATTAAACTGAGACAATGAGATTAATTAATATTTACAGGTTTATAAGAAGGTCGAACAACAAAAAGGGTAAATTAGGCAAGAAAAAATATAGAAGGGCGGTCGAGTGGGTGGCAATTGTCGGTCGGCACGATCTGAGGGAGCTCTCTCGCACAATGCCCTGCCTTAATCACTCAAGCGATTTCTCTAATATCATGCCTTCACGTAACGCGGACAAATGAGTCGTGTGTAATCATCGCAGAAACGCGAACATCTCGTATTACAGGAGAGATTAGTGTACGTTCTTGACCTGGTTTGTTTATAAATTATTCCCTTTGAAGTACGGTTCCCGTGAAACTTGTTGGCTTTCCAAAAGTGATATTGGTTGGTTATTTTCCTACGTATTTGAAGAAAAATTTGTAATTCGTTACGTTCTGTTGGCAGGTTTATAAACATTCAAGCTGTTTTGGTTATTTGATTGTAAAAGCGAGTAAAATTGTGTGTTGCCTTTTTGTCGATTTTGAGGCAAAAGTTGGAAATTAGGTTAGGATTATAAATTACCTTATAACTAAGTAAGTAAGTACTTGGGCATTTCTCATTGAGGCCCAATTTGATGGTCACACGGGTATATATCCTAAACCGTATAAGTTACAAACATGAAATGTGATTTAGAGGATAAAGTAATTATTAAGCTACAAAATAAATAAAGCTTACCATATTAGGAGCATAGAAACATTTTAAAAATCAGCACAAACGGTCTAAATCGGGGCCATTTTTCGCATTCTCATCGTGTCACACTTCTCGTTGCAGTTAAACATTTGCTTACTATTTCACCAAATTTAAGTGCATTTGTACGTTACATATACCAAAGCCATCGTAATGAATTACACTTCACCCACAATAGTTTAAAAAAAATGTGTTTGACGTTATTTTTAGTTTAAAACTCAATATGTGTCGGTCACACGATATTGGTCACTTGAGATTTGCGTAGTAACACAGGCTTGCTGTGGAACACAACAGTAGCAAGGCATCACTGAGTTTGATTTGGTCGAACGTCGGTCGTGTTCCAGCATTACAGAAGTCAGACATACTGCTAGGGTTCCATGGGAAAAAGATATTGGTAAGTTTGTATTTTGTCCTAGTTATACTGATCAGTTGCGTGGACAACATTATTATGCATTTATTTTGTATTTGAGCAATTATAATGAAGGCTAGCTTATCGAAACCGCAAATTGTTAGAGATATTTATGTAGTATTTTATTTAAAACAATACACCTAAGTTTTCAAGAAATTAATAAAAAAGTAACAATTTCGTCATTTTCGTGGCATCATTTTCGTGGTATTTTGTCCATGAAAATGATTTTATGCCACGAAAATGATTTTTTCGCATAATGTCAAAGGGAGATAGCTACATTTTTGTACTGGTTCAGTCCGAACTCAGTTCAGAGATCTAATCACGATTGTAAAAAAATTGGCAATATAGTCTGGGACCATAACTGTAATTGGCCGATAGACCAGATTACGATTGTAGGAAAGATTTTTTTTTCACAGTTGCTCATAAAGTGGATCTTATTACACGGCTTTGAAGCTCATAATCCAACGTATTATGCACGCGTGCGTTTTACATTGCCTAGTGCTTTATAGTTATCCCGATAAGTTAAATACGTATCTTACTAATTATAGTGCTAATTACATGATAGGTAGATGAAACATTCTTAATTTATCTGGGTTGTTTCGTTGTATAAAAAGGTAGGTAACACAGAGTTTCTAAGCTAGCAAAAATGGTTGTCTCTAATGCCGGTTTATGAACGAACATTTTACGTTATAACGTCTTAGAAAACGATTAAAAATGGAGTTTTTTTTTGTTTTTTCTTTACTTTAATTTTTTTTCCGTACCATTGTATTCTGTTTTTAACCTCCGACGCAAAAACAAACG
Organism: Idaea aversata; assembly: GCA_907269075.1. Classification (NCBI taxonomy): domain Eukaryota; kingdom Metazoa; phylum Arthropoda; class Insecta; order Lepidoptera; family Geometridae; genus Idaea; species Idaea aversata. The sequence continues at coordinate 9,706,142 of OU026100.1, forward strand.
AAAAAAAAACCCCTAAATTATTGTATGTCAGACGAGGCTGTATAGGTTAAAAGTCTTGTTCCTGCCCTTTCGGGAGTATAATTAACAAAAAAAATATTGCCCAAAAAATAGTCAACATAGACTTATCACCAATATTTTGTTAATTATTATTTTCTTTTCAAGTCGTTTCTTTTATTCGCAACTGTGATAAAAAACATCATCGTACGATATACGTGTGGATATTGATCATACTATCTCGGCTTTAGACGAAATAAACTGTCGTCTGTGATATGACAATTAAAGTAAGTACCTAAATTACGCATAGTTGTAATAAAATATTTTTATATTGTTATAGTTACTTACTATTTGATCGTTTTAGATTTAATTATTAATAATATTCGAAGAATGATCGAATTATATAGGACGGAATTGGCAATCTTCGCTTATAATTATTGAAACGTGTAGAACCTGTATGTTTACTTATGAAAATAAGATGAAGTAGTGATATCAAGAAAATTTAGTAGTAGACAATATTAATAAATAATGGTTGTAAAGTTACTGAATCAGTTTCATTAACGAATTAACGAATATAGTCGTGTTATCAAGCCCTCTAAATTGCTTTCCAAAAATAGTTCAAATAATGGAGAATTCAAATTGTCCATGAAAATGACGATGAGAATCTTGAAAATGAGAAATAGCCACTTACAGGTCGTATGATGTATTTTAGACCAGAATCGCCATAGTCTGATATTCATGGGCTGTCACGGGCATTAGGCATCACTAATTCTCTTTAGACATTTCACTTTGGTGTTAGCTGTAAGTGTAATAACTCGTGGACTTACATTCTATGAAGAAATACTTATACTATGCATATGTAAGTATCTATATGCTAAAGAGTAGTATAATTTTGTCAAATAGGACTGTATTTCAAGCAACTTCTAAATTCGGGATCAAAACTTTGCTAAGGAAACTGCTCTGATATTTGTTCTCTATGTTTCTAATATTGTTCTTTTTTTTTAAAGTTCTTATACCTTATATAATAATATGTAATTGATTTTCGTAACCAGTCGTATATAACCATAAAAACACACAAAAATTCTTACAGGAAATAAGTAGGGTAAAGATTTGTGACATATTTGGGAATAGTAGAGTTCCAGCAAAATGATAGGTTTTGTTGCTTTTGCACTAATTATTGCTAATTATTATTTAAAACACTTGTCTTAGGATGATTTCAGATTATGTCTGTTCAGTTACTTTTAAATTTTAACGGACGGTTTTCAAATTTAACTTAAAATTTAAAGAGAAACAATAAAAGATGATATTAGGCCAATGATGGGATTACTGTAGTATTTAATAGAGTTTACTCGCGACTTGGTCCGCGTACATAGGAGTTAAATTTTTCAAAATCCTTTCCTTAAGGATGTATATGTCATATTTGCTATCTGTATGCCAAATGGCCCGATCGATCCATCCTAGTTAGAACACTGAACACTGAATTTTACATTTAAAAATATGTATTTGAATTAGGTACTATATATATGTGCCTAATTCTAAATAGCGCTACCCCCAGGACGATTACCGATTGTCGGCAGTAGGTAGATATAACTATAATATATTTACAGATAGTCCGAGGATAATTGCGCCGTAATCAGCGAGCATACGACCCCTGGGATCTAGACTAGCGTTAACTAGCTTTTTGATGCTGGCTTTCGAAGTACCACTGTTGAAAGCTAGCTTTCAAAGTACCCCTTATGATATTTACTTACTGAAGGCCAGTGCTTATAAGGATTTTGATGTAATGATAATTACTTGTATAATGTTCATTAGTAAGTAGTCGAAAATATTATAAGTTTTAGGGCTTACTTCATTAGTAATAATTTTAGAAATTGAAAGGATCGTCAAAATATTAATATTATGTAAAACTTAGGTACGCAGACATTGGTCAGATTTGGATCCAGTCTATTAATTAAACTCTGTTTGGCTATCTCTTTGTTTATCTATTTCAAACACAAACATTTCATACATTAATGATTTAGCGTGCAATAATTATTCTTCTGGACCGAGTAAATAATATTTCAATACTAAAACAACAAAGTTAATAAATTTTCGCAAAACTAATTTATTCGTATTACCAATAAGCTTTTAATAACTCCAAAGCGTGTAAATTCAGATGAAATATTTACTCACCATGTGGAGTAATAAATAGGTGGACATGCTATTTTAGAGTAACTATGAGTTTTGGGACCTTTACAAAGATATCTTAAATAATAAATATTCCACACATCGCCATCTAGCCCCAAGCTAAGTAACCAAACATGTGTTATGGGTGCTAGACAACGGATATACTACTTATATACTTTTCTTTTGTAAATATATACTTATCTATAATATAAAAATGAATCGCAAAATGTGTTGGTAAGCGCATAACTCAACAACGCCTGGACCAATTTGGCCAATTCTTTTTTTGTTGTGTTTGTTTTTGTCAGGAGAAGGTTCTTATGAAAGAAAAAAATTAGAAAGTTGCGCAGAAAATTATTACGCGGGTGAAACCGCGGGACGCAGCTAGTAATACATAGAAACAACCATATATCTAAGCAAAAATAGTTGTAAGACAAATATCTAAGCAAAAATAGTTGTATGAGGCGGGGATCGAACCAGCAACCCTGTGTCCGGCATGGTGACCATTGTGCCAACTGCGTCGTCTCACTAGTAGATTCAAGTAGCAATGTAGCAGGTAGGTGAAATCACATTTGATAAATCTAAGGCTACATCAGACTACATTTAGGGGTCGCAAATCCTACCGCGATGAATTCTTACATCTAAAATTGAATACATAATTTTAGGCTTTCTGTAGAAAACGCATTACAATAAAGCCTATATAACTCATCGTGTGTTGTATCATACAAAGGGAACACCGCTAATTGATTTTGAAATTTAATGATTTGTACTACACCAAATTCTATCTATAATTACAGACATTGTAATAATGTGTTAACACAGCTCCGGTAAAGTTTAATTGCAAGCGTTACTCGTACGTGTAGGTTATTTTATGTATTTTAGTATCAATATGATGAGGTCCCGTATGTATTTACTCGGATTATATCTCTGAGGTAAAAAAAATATCTACATTTTTTTATAGTCTCGTAATTATATGAAAATTAATTGGTTTAACATAAAGTAATGTCAGAAAAAAATATTTCTTACTGAAATGCAGTAGTAATTGATTAATTTTCTTTTTTATATCATACTTTCAAAAGTCTCAAATCGTTGATTAAACAATAGACGTAAACGAAAATTCCAAAACCGTATTCATTGACTCCTACACTGAAAAAAATAATGGCTAAACAAGTTACAATTTTGCTTGATTAAAAAATATGTGATTGAGTAATTCAAGAAAATATCAAAATCAACAGTTGACAGTTGCTTGTCACAATAAAGCTAAAATGATTGAACGTCTATCAAGTCGAATGTGTTGAATTTAATAAGTTTACTTTGTTAATATCGAATTCCATAATCAACTTATTTAGATCTATCAAGTTGCTTTAACATTACTACACTATCAATTAGTTAATCTAAAAAAGATTTTTATTAATCTAAATTATATACCTATTTAATTCAATAATTATTGAATAATTAATAGAATAGTTTCTTATTTCATTTAATCACTAAACTTTTTAAGAATGAACAAGCGCTTATTTGAAAAATGTAGGTAGTTAGATATTTCATACAAGTACCTTTATCGATGTTCAAGCAAGTCACAACGTGTTTCATATTTTCGCACTCCACCTGTCTGTTTCGCTTTGCAATCAGTTGCAGTCCGTCCGTCCGTCCGACCCATTCAGTTTAGAATTATTTATGGTTTATTTGTTTAAAATAATTAAAACACCTAGGTAACCAAGTGTTCAATATAGTGCAGTGTTTTCGTGAAGTGGAAATGGAAGAGGTGATGGATTTGCAAAGAGCCTGGGAGCTCCCGGAGCTAGGACCTAATTTCGCAAGTAAGTACGTACTAATTACTTATTTATTTTATGTGTTTAGTTCTTTCCTTCTGTTTTCATTATGTTTATCAATAGTCATCCCTGCTAATTTCACAGAAAATAAAATCAAGATGCAGTCGTTAGCGGCTCTGACAAATGACAACATAAAGGAAATCATGCCTCAATTGGGACCCAGAGCACTGTTTGTTCGATGCTGGAAAGCGTGGGCAGCGGATTTTTCAGACTCTGTTTCAAGCGATCAAGGCCCAAGCACTCCGATTCTGATTTCACCAATGTGTCTTTTGTAAGTATACCTAATACCTACCTACAATACTAACCTAGTCATTTTTTTCACAATATTTTTACCACCATGGCAAAGCCAAAAGGAGGGTTATTGTACTAATATTAGGTACCTATGTGATATTAAAAAAAAATCTTACCTCATATTTTTCCTAAAGATAAAAAAATTACCTTAGGGTTACGATGTGTCTCGGTATGAGGTATTCTATCAATGTGTGTGTGTTAACTAGTTAAAAGGTTCCTATTTCTATTCCAATAAACTTATTTCAGGAACTCCCAGTGCTTATTCACTAAAATTACTACGACCAACAAGAAGTCTCATAACAGTGGAAAAAACGCAGCAAACTTCGCCTACAAAATCATCTCAAATTGACATTGAAAATAACGTAAGTACCTACCTACTTGTTAGAGTTGATTTTAAACATGTTTTTGAGAATTAGAAGGGTACAGAGAGAAATTACTTATTATTAGATTTTATTAGTAGGTGTTGTAATATGTGTAGGGTTCAGTTTCCCACAAGTCCCTCTTACTTACTTAAAAAAAATGGCACTATTTTATCTTTTATACTTTGTTTTCTGATATAGATGTTTGTGATTTCAGACACGAAGAAGAAAACAGGAATCTCGGGGCTATATTGAGTTTGCCTGAACTCATTAGCCCCTGTGCAGTAGTAGGGCCCGGTCAGTCTACTTCTTCAAGCCCAATAACGACCTTCCATCAGCTAAAAGGACGAAGGTAAAATATAAGAGATGGAAGCCAACGAAAGCCAAAAGCCGGGAAGCGTTTATCATTCACGTGCACGACGATAGTTATATAAAATTATGATTATTTGATCTGATCTGAGATTGATTTGATAATTTTACTAACCTTAGAAACTTTCAAGATTTATATTATAATTTGGATTATGAATGATTAAGAACAACTTTTTGTATGGGTTAAAACCAACTATATTTACTCGTCGAAAAATCTACATTTTGGTCAAGTAGGTACCTATTGTATTTTCGTATGAAACAGTTAATGTTTTTGACGAGTATAAAGGTTGTTCCCAATACAAAATGTTGTTTATTAATGCCTGGAAGTTTTTAAGGTTTAACTACTAAAGGGGGTTATTCTATAACTTAAGCCTCACTGCAGCAGCGCGGAAGCAGTGTAGCACAGTGCTGTGCCTCTGTCATTTTACGCAAGAGTGACAGAGACACAGCGCTGCCCTACAATGCTGCATCGTGGCTTTAAATTTTGTTTTTACAATGCTTAGATAGAAAATGATCCTCAGATTTCAGATCGCGCTCGTACTATTTAATCTAATTATATAATGTATTAAGTTATGTATAATTTAAACTTTCATAATAAATAATAATGTTTTAAAATATTTTGTTTATTTGCGCAGGGTGTCCCAGAAATACCATATCAGAGCGACAGTTGATCAGTCAGTACTGCCGGCTAGTTTCACTGACTGATCATATTCTGACAATTTGATCTGGTATTTCTGTGACATTCTGTATCGTGTATAGGTATAGGTACATGAACCCAACAAAGTACAATACTTGAATATAGCATCATCTTAGTTGATTCTAATAAGAGCACTTGATTACACTGAAAAAGGTAACATTTATTTTTAATATTATAGTATGATAAAAACAAAACTATACATATTAAACGCAATAATATACTTGATAGACCGATTCATTTATATAGTTTAGATCGATTATGCATCTGTATGATTTCAACTAGGTTTCATTGAAAAAACAATTAAGTTTCTTATTTGATTCTAGATACAAGCTTAATAACATCAATCAAGTTACTTGTTTAGACTATTACATTATTTTATATATGCAAATATGTGACTTTGTTACGGTCATCAAAGAACTTAATCACGACTATCGAGTCTTAGTAACAAACACAAAGAGCAGTTGATAAAAATAATGATTAGACTTGATTAAGCCGATAATAACTTGTTTGAATGTGCTATGTCTGTTTGTTCCGTTTTTCAATCAAGAAGACTTGATTCCCGTAATCACAAAGCTTTATGCGCTCGTATATAAACAAGTGACTTGATAGCAACTAACATTTTTTTGATGTATATTAACAATTTTTTTTTTCAGTGTACGTGTTCCATTCTCGAGCAAGATTAATCGCGTTATAATTTGTGTGCTCGTTACTGAACAATGCTTGCCGATAATTGCTCTGAGCAAACTATTTAGTTGCCTATTGTATTGTTTGTGTTGAATTAAAACATGATGTTAAGTTGATATCGAAGGACCACCAATTTCAAATACTTTTTAGTATTCCGTAAAAATAACCAAGTTAGAAATCTAACAGTATTTTGTATTCTATTAATTATAACATAATTTTCTTATAGGCTCTTTTTATTAGGATTTGAAACTATCAAAGTGGCGTTATTGAATTTATCGTCAACTATTGTTAGCTATATTAGCTGCACCCCGCGGTTTCACCCGCTTAAGTCCCGATCCGATACAAAAATTGGAATAAAAAGTAGACTATGTGTTAATCCAGGTCTCCAGCTATCTACATATCGAGTTTTATCGCAATCGGTCCGGTAGTTTTTGCGTTAAAGCGTAACAAAAACACTAACACACAAACTTTCACATTTATGGATAGCTATATAGGATAGCACTGTTATTTAAATTTAGTTTTAAAGCCTAGGTTTTAATATTGGGTAAGTATGTTCTTAATTTGCTGTTTACAAATGAATGTACGAAAAACTACATTTTAAATCTGTGGCTCCAGAACATATTTAGAATAATTTGGTGTGCATCCGGTGCGAAACACCCTTAATCTCAAAGTAATGAAAATCACCGTTAAGTCTAAGTGTTCTTACTGTGAGTTTATGTAGTGTTCTTATTGTGATTTTATTTGTCATTCTTTTACCCAGTGCCATCTTCTAAAGGTCGGCGGTCAATTCTTATATTATTATCATAGATTTGTTTTATGTCTGAGGTATACAATTGAATTTTGACGAACATTGATGGTGTTGAAAGAAATGATTGTACAATCAATCTAAATACCAAAATTAAATTATTTAAAACATAAAAAATTGACTCAAGGCGTGTCGGAGATTACTTCCTAATTCTTACTTTTCCTCGTGTGAAATTTTGCAAATTAAAACGAGTATCGGGGCAAGTTCTTCAAGTTCAGGAACAAATTCAAGAAAAGTCTTTATTTTCCGAATGCCCTGATGGCTCACCTTAAGCCCAATGCTCTACTACCACAAGTTTGATACTGATACAACCTTTTCTTTTGTTCCCAGTCTATACTATTTGCACAATTTACCTAAATACAACAACAACACAAAAATCTAAAAGTCCATAATTGTATAGTAGATAGGCAGGCTGATTGAGGGTCACAAAGACTCCGCCAGCAAAACAAACAAGTATATAGACCAAAGCTTTGTGTGAAAAACAAAACAATAATGGATTGGCATGGCTTTACCGTGTCGTCACATGATGGATTTTTATACTTTTGACTACCCAGATCCAACTAAAACATTTTTTATTGTTGAAAATATTGAAAAAGGTTTTAGCCACTCTAGCATAGAGTGAACACTATGTGTTCATAAACTTTACCTACTTAAATAACTAGTGAAAAACTTTACCATTGGCATTAAGTTATGCTGAGACTGGAGCCCGTCGTCCGTAGACATTATTTATAAAGTCTCTTAATTTTTTTTTTAAACCATAAGAACTTTTTGTTGGCGTACCTAATGTAAGATATACTTTACCTGCCATATTCCTAAATTGTTGTTTTTTTGTTGTTGCAGGTGGCAACGTCTCGGCTGCCGCTGCCGACGTTCTCGCCGCGCGCCGTGCTGATGTACAGCGCGGCGGTTGGCGGCGAGGGTGCGGTAGCGCTGCAGCTGCGAGAAGCAGCACCGGGTGAGCTGGACGGAACACGGCTGCACAATGAACGTTTGGCCATCGCGTGCCACGAGCCCGAGCTGCTGGCCGACTTGCTGCACGCTGCTGCTGACATCGGTATGTAAAAATTACACAAAGGCTGAATTTCATCATCATCCGAGCGATGTTCCCGGTTGCATCCCTCTCGGGAGTCCGGGGTCCGTTTTCCTGCTTTTAGGCCTCCACTTCGCACGATTTTTGGCATCTTGTTTTGCTAAGCCATTAACACCAGTTACGACGTCAAGCCAGCATTTCTTGCTCTACCCAAACTGGCACGACCTGGAAGACACAAAGGCTGAAGTTGTGCTGCAGAATATCCCGCATTTTTTGGCTGTGTATAGGTGATATTCTGACTGTGTTTGTACTAAGTGCGCCCCGCGGTTTTACCCACATAAATACCATTCTTCACACTTTGGACTTAACAGTATTATGAAAATCTATAGAGCCAAACAAATAAACTTTCGAAGTGTGGAAGTTTGAATCGAGAAAATTGGGATAGTTGTGATACTTGAAAAACAGATTCTTATCTACCTGTATTATCGGATCATTATTTTATTATCACGCCAGAAAATTAGAAAGCTATTTTGTAAACTGAGAATACGAAAGCAATACTATATTCAGCAGAATTGGCATTCAGAAGTCGTGGCCGTATTCAAGTTATTTTATTTTAGTACCCGGAGAAGAATCATGAGAGGTATTCCGCGACTTGCTGCGAAGCCTCGACGCCATGTTCGCTATTTTGAATTTCAAATATCGAATTTTGCATTTGAAACTGCCTTCGAGCATGGCCTGCGCTTGCCGGACATAGCTCTCATTTGCCATTAAATCATCTTATCAGGTTATATTACTTTAAGGAAGCAGTAAAAATTTAGGCATAAATTGTCTACTCACCAAATAGAATGAGTGACTGGTAGATAATATTCTTCATTTGTTCTTAGTCATAATACTTTTGACGTAGGTATACTTAGATCCTACTTGTAATAGCGACTTTGGCAGACAGGTTTATTTCTTCACATTTCTCTACTTATCTAGATACTTAATTAGTAAAGTATTTGAAGACTTAGTAAAACTCACAAAGTAGAAGTAAATATATGAAACTAATGAAAATTACGAAATGAAAATGAAGTCGACCGAAACAAAACAAAACTATAGGGTATCAATGCAGTGTTGCCAGTCCGAATTTCAAATGAACTTGGTAGCGCACGACACTCGGGTTCGTGCATTGACTCTTCATTAGCGCCCTCCGGAGCCTCGGGCTCTACTGGACGTCAACTTGTCAAAATTCACTGGAAAACGTCTCCATTTTATTTAAAAATGCAAAGTCATGCAAACGAGCACCAAGCCCCGTAATTGAATTAGATTTTCTTAAGCGAAGGATGAAAATTCCTCTTATATTTATTATTGAAAACGTAAATTGGAAAGATCTAACTGCGCATTCCAATTACAAAGTTGTTATTTAATTTTAAAATAGGTTACTTATAGCAGTTATAGCTTTGACAGTTCGTTCTCTGTGAAATGGAACAAAGATTAATTGCTCTAGTTTCGAAATAACAATATATAATATTTTAGAAAACAGAAATATCTGAAAACAATGAGAGCTATACTTTAGATATCGAATTCAATGAAATCCCATGTCATTTTGTCAAGTCTTTTGTTTTAAAATACAGTATCAAATAAATGTGTTCATTAGTCCGACACTGAATTTGGTTACATGTGTCTTTTTTGCAACACTAGAATTTGTAACGGAGCAATTTAGAGTTCATTTTAAAATTGTACGTACGGTCGGCTGCATAATTGCAGACCCACCGTAGAGCTCCAAAACGGCTGTTATAAGAATGTTTTCAACACAAGCAAGATTCTAGGCACCTGCTTTAGTTGAAGTTTAAAGTCTTCTAACTCATCAATAATATTTATCAAACAAAATTATTAGAATGAAATTATTCCAATAATAGTAATTTAAGAACTCTACCGAGGGATGCAATTATGCAGCCGACTGTACCGACGTACAATTTTAAAATATCAACATCCTTTTTTAACCGACTTCAAAAAAGGAGAAGGTTCTCAATTCGTCTGTATGTTTTTTTTTTTTGTGTGTATGTTACGCGATCAGACGGCTCAACCGATTGAGATGATCCTTTTTGTGTTCGAAAAGTGATACCTCAGGGGTGGTCTCATATAAATTTGGTGAGGATCTGATGAGAATCTTCGGAGTGATGAACAGAATTGCACCTCGAGAGTGCAGCAAATTGCTCAGTTTTCGATTTCCACCAGTAGATTTGGCCCATAAACGAATAGTTACCGATAAATGGAATATCTGAAACCACCTTCTCATCAGAAAACTCTTCAATCAGTTACGATTACAGGTTACAATTTGAAGATTTTAGTCGAATTTAGTCGCCGGACTGGGTTTGAATGAATGTTGATAGAGAACCCTATCTTAAATGAAGTTCTGATGAGGATCTTCGAAGTGATGAACAGAAATGCACCTCGAGAGTGCAGCAAATTGCTCATTTTTCGACTTCCATCAGTAGAATTGGCCCATAAACGAATAGTTACCGATAAATGGAATATCTGAAACCACCTTCTCATCAGAAAACTCTTCAATCAGTTACGATTACAGGTTACAATTTGAAGATTTTAGTCGAATTTAGTCGCCGGACTGGGTTTGAATGAATGTTGATAGAGAACCCTATCTTAAATGAAGTTCTGATGAGGATCTTCGAAGTGATGAACAGAAATGCACCTCGAGAGTGCAGCAAATTGCTCATTTTTCGACTTCCATCAGTAGAATTGGCCCATAAACGAATAGTTACCGATAAATGGAATATCTGAAACCAAATTCTCATCAGAAAACTCTTCAATCGGTTACGATTACAGGTTACAATTGAAGAATTTAGTCGAATTTAGTCGCGGGACTGGGTTTGAATTAATGTTGATAGAGAACCCTATCTTAAATGAAGTTCTGATGAGGATCTTCGAAGTGATGAACAGAATTGCACCTCGAGAGTGCAGCAAATTGCTCATTTTTCGATTTCCACCAGTAGAATTGGCCCATAAACTAATACCTAGTTACCGATAAATGGAATATCTGAAACCACCTTCTCATCAGAAAACTCTTCAATCGGTTACGATTATAGGTTACAATTTGAATAAAATATTGGCTTTTGCCTCGCCGGACTGGGTTTGAATGAATTTTGATAGAAAACCCTATCCTAAATGAAGATCTGATGATGATCTTCGGAGTGATGAACAGATCTTCACAGCGAGATTCAACAAATTGCTCAGGTTTCCATTTGCACTAATAGAAGTGGCCCATACACAAAAAGGATGAATGGGGCATCTGAAAACACCTTCTTATCACCAAACTCTTCAATGGGTTACGATTAGGTACAGGTTGCAATTTGAAGAAACAGTCGCTTTCGCCTCATGGAGTAGAATTTTCAGTGACAGTGGCACTAAAAATGGTTAAATAAAAAATAAATTAAAATTTAAAAAACCGACTTCAAAAAAACCTGAAAAGAAAAACTAACAAAACCTGAAAAAAAAAACCAAAAAGTGAAAAATAATCCATTTCGGGTCACTAAGACAGCAGATAACTTAAACATAAGTACTTACTTGGAAGTCGGACTGGGTGACACCATGTTTTCTTTATACCTCTCAACATTCAATCTAACCCAGTCAAACTTCCAAGTAAGTACTTATGTTTAAGTTATCTGCTGTCTTAGTGACCCGAAATGGATTATTTTTCACTTTTTGGTTTTTTTTTTTTCAGGTTTTGTTAGTTTTTTTTTTTAGGTTTTTTTGAAGTCGGTTTTTTAAATTTTAATTTATTTTTTATTCAAGTCAAACTTTTTTTAATTTTAATTTTATTACACCATTTCAACTTCGAGTTTATTTTTATTAAAGGCTTTCTTTATAAACTTGTCTAAGTAAGAATAGCTGTACCTACTTTATTCATTTTGAGTTTTGTGTTGAAATCTTGCAATGATTTTATGAGTTTAACTTGTGAAAATAGTAATGACTTAATCTTTATGAAAAACGTGTTTACAGCTAATTTCAAAGGAACTCACTTTAAGGTTTAGTGCGAATTAGAATTCGAGAATTTTGTTATTATTATAGATAACCGATTACAATAATAATTAGTAAACATTAATTTCACACGTGCTTATTCGAATCTCGTCCGCAATTACGGTACCCTAATTAAAGCTAACTAGAGGACGCATTAATGAGCGTTTGTGATATAACGGGTATTGATTCAGTGGTTAGAATTAGTACATGTACACAATCGGTGCAGGTGTCCGAAGGCAGTTAAATAGAATTTAGATGCCGGGATGAGCAGTATCAATAATGACCTAAGAACTAATAACTACTAAAATTATTTCTACTACGAACAAAAACTAACTAAGGTAGGTAGGTATATCAAGTACCCATAAAGGAACTCCTCCTAGGTTATTACGCCGATGTCGGAGGTTAAAAAATCAAATCCAACTATGCCTTTGCCGTCAGGTTTTGCTGGACAAACAGCGTTTGTTTCCTCTCAAAAGAATATCGATCGTTGTTTGATAGTTTCGTTTTTTAAAAACGCGGTGAAGTATTTTTCATGCATCATTTGCCATCGAGACGAAAACACTGAAAGCGGTAACGCAGCGAATACAAAATCTTTTTGAAGAAAAGATAATAACACTCTAGAAATGCTACTCTAGATAAATGTTCCTACGTAGTACGAGCACCTTCTTTCTGGTAATTAGGTAGCATGTTGTTATACGTAGGTATAGATTTGTTTTAATAATTTAAACATATATCTAATGTTTATTATTAACACGTTTCCGCGTCACCACAGCTCGTGTAGGTTATTACGGGTACATAAATTCGTGAATTCCATTAGCCTATCCCCTTCGGGGGTATTTAATTAACATACGGTAAACACGTTCATTATCCCTTTGTAAGTACAAACTTCTCGACATCCTGCAACTTTTGTCGTATTTATAATAATACGTATTTGAGCTGTGAATAAATTCTTACCTTTAATATGTTGTTGAAAGTGCTGTATTGCATGGGATTTAGTTACTCTATATTGACGACCCAGTTGGCACAATGGTCACCATGCCGGACTGCCAAACATAGGGTTGCGGGTTCGATTCCCGCCTCAGACAAGTATTTATGCTTAGATATTTGTCTGTGGTCTGGTTGTTTCTATGTATTATAAGTATATATTTACAAAAGAAAAGTATATAAGTATTATATCCGTTGTCTAGCACCCATAACACAAGTCTAGTTACTTAGCTTGGGGCTAGATGGCGATGTGTAGAATGTCCTGCAATATTTATTCAATATTTATTTATTCAATATTTATATTATTTCATCAAATATTTTATAACCAATCATGACATTGTATGTATTATAAAACCAATAAATCCCATGGCTGTTAAATAACTTAGGGCATAAACTATCGCTTTTTGTTTATACCCTGATCGCTATAGATGCCGATAAAAACAGAGCACTTAGAAAAATAATTATTATGATTGCTATAAAACAAGTATTAGTAGAACCTTAAAATATTCAACAAACAAACGAAAAAAAAGAACAGTTCATAATTCATTCTGTTTTTATTGCCAACAAATGAATTTATGGATTTGTCCTAGTTTTATGAAAATATTTTTATTCTCGCAGACATAGCCGGAAACAATAATGAAAAAATGGCGGGAACTAAACAATCAACAAGGGTTTGCATATTTCATGCGGCGCAGTACGAACGTAGAAACAACCACTTACAAAGATGAATTGTCACTCCTCCGGATTGCTTCCTTACAGCCAGGAAACACTCGAGAGACCGGAAAACTAAAATAACATTATCATGCATAAATTAAAATGCTCGTATTTTTTGTTGTTTTATGAAATCGTTGGTCGGGATTGTATCCTCAAATTGGGAAACGCTTTTTATTTTTGTGTAAAATGATATAATACTTACAATATATAGAATACTAGCGACCCGTCCCGGCTTCGCACGGCTATATTATGCATGTATTATACATATAAACCTTCCTCTTAAATCACTCTATCTATTAAAAAAAACCGCATCAAAATCAGTTGCGTAGTTTTAAAGATTTAAGCATACAAAGGGAAATAGGGACAGAGAAAGCGACTTTATTTTATACTATGTAGTGATACAATATAAAAAAAATGATTAAAGTTGCGGTAAAAAGGCAAAGGTACCTAATACCAATTTCTTCAGAGTAAAAGATAGTAAACGTTATTATAATCTGAAATGCGTTAATTTCATTTACTTCTTTTAACTTGTATTTTTAACACGCTTTTATTAGTTTCACCTGTATGTTTGCTTGCTTGCTTGTTTGTTTTTTTAACACGCTTTTATTAGTTTGACCTGTATGTTTGCTTGTATGTATGTAACCGACTCCTTTGGGCATGATTTTGCCCCACTTAGAATGATCAGATTTAATTCAAACTTTGCACACTTGTCAAAGACCGATGACAATGCAATATTATGATAACATGGTGCTGATCTGATGATGGAGCTGGAAGGTGGTCATAGGAACTCTGTAATGAAACGACGAAACCCTATCGAGTTTGGGCTCGTCAGAATCGTCTTGACGAGTAGTTTGTCTTTCAATGGTAACCAGGGTCTGATCTAACATATTTCGGTAATAAAGACCAAAAAGTATAAAATAAATTAATAGTTTAAAAAAACTAAAAAAAACACGCTTTAATCAAAAATACAACAAAAAAATAGAAAATAAAATTTAATAAATTTGGATTAAGAATATTGTAAATAGCAAGCGTGTTACATTGTGATTGCAAAAGAAAAATAATGAAGGTGTAGCATCACAATGTAACACGCTTACTATTCACAATATTCTTAATCCAAATTTATTAAATTTTATTTTCTATTTTTTTAGTTGTATTTTTTTTATTTATTAAACACTAGCTGCGCCCCGCGGTCACCCAAGTAAGTCCCGATCCCGTGGGAATATCGGGATAAAAAAGTAGCCCATGCGTTAACCCAGGTCTCTAGCTATCTACATGTCGAGTTTCATCGCAATCGGTTCTGTAGTTTTTGCGTAAAGGAGTAACAAACATACATACACACACACAAACTTTCACAGTTAATAATAATTAGTAGGATAGGATAGGATAAAGAGTCTAACGAACCTATGCCAAAATGAAAAAATTAGAAGGTAACAATGTCTTAATTACACACAGGAATTTCCATAACTACACAACTTCTTGACACTATTCAGAGAAGGTCTGAAAACTTTCGATATTACGTTTATGCATACGTATAATAAGGCATTTGGGTTCATCGTAAATTATAGTTCTTGATAGACCCTAAAATGAGTGTGTGTTATTCGGCAAGTTTGAACCTTTCCGGTCAAGCTGTCTAGTTGGAAAGTTGTTTTGTGACAGAGGACATGTGTGTCGCGGATTAAACCCTATTTTCAACTTTAGACACTTCAGTATGATGACAAGAGGAAAATCAAAACTGAAATAGTTTATCATAATTTCGGATAAGCATGTTTATGTGTATGTGCTCTGTTTTTGTCTGCATCTAAGCGATCAGGGTAGATAGGTTTATGTTATTTGAATAACGTATTTGTAGGTAGGAAAGTACTTTAAAATCGAATCAAACTTCTATCTTTCTGAGTTTATTGCGTTCAAAAAGACAGTAATAAAATGGTTGTCTGTAAAATCGGTTTACGAACGATAATAATTTTACGTGATAACGTCATAGGAACTCTTTTGTATCGTGGAGTAACGTGACATGACGTCACACTTTTTTGTGAGTGCAGGTGTTCATCCATTTATTATTATGCCTAAACTTTCTTTTTAAATTTGATTTAAAACAAAACATCAGAGTTTTCAACGATGTTATTCGGTAAACAAACGAAATTACACAAAATAAATGACCATTAAGAGAACCCTCCCAAAAATAAATAAAAAAGACCGTTGATATCGAAATAAAAACACATTTAACCTTTATTTAACAAGGCATAGAAATGAAATCATAACAGTTGTTTTTGAATGGTTTTAAATACAGAGATTAGCTTGTACGAGTTGGAATCGAGGTCACATAAATACGCGAGAGGCTGTTTCTATTAAATTTTACGACAAACATGGGCCCTCATATAACTTTGTTAATAAAGGTTACAATATATTGGCGAAAGGCGGATGACGTAGTGGCCTACCAACCACTTACGGTAAACTATTTAAGTCTCATTTGAATATTGTTAATTAACTTCATATTTTACGAAATAATGAAGTTATTATGAATGTAAATTGTTCAGACGTAATTTCCATTTGATGGAACAAAGTTAATTGTGTATGTAGAGATAAAACAGCACGATTAATTAAAAAATAAGTAATATGATGGTTTCAAATTAACTCTCGGAGCAAGAGGAACATAATTTTTTTTTTTTTAAAGCTTCAGTTGACGAATGTTAATAACGCCTCACCTTCAGTTTTTTGGCATAAAACTTAATATATTATTAAAATCCAATGTGTTACTACACTATTAAATGTTACATTTGGCCATCTACAAAACGGACATGACTCTTTGAAGTAGAAACTTTCTAAGTACCTATAGTTATGCAATATCCTTCGGAAAATGATTTATTTAATAGCAATAATTTAAATGAACAAGTTTAACAAAGAGTGACTTAGAAGGTTCATTCGTAATTTAGTACCCATAAAATGATTACAGTAATCGCTCGCTTAAACCCACTCATATTAAAGTCTTGCGAGAACTTCAAAGCGGTATCTGATGTCATAATTGTCCTTCACAGAATCTGAGACAGCGTCAAGAAACTGGAAAATAAAGGGCGACGAGGGTCTCTGATTTATTTAACCTCTATTCACAACGAAATGTTATATTTGCTCGGTTTATCTCAATGTTACTTTAGCGAATGTCACAGGAATTCAGGAATGTGCACAGAAATATAATATTTATTTCATGCTCAATCTAGCTATGCCATCTTTATCTATTAATGGGCGACACTGTACTTAGGTATTAAGTAGGTAGGAGAATAGGTATATTATCTAAGGGTATTGTTCACTTCAAACTAGCATATCAAACAAACGAAATCAAAAGGAAACCTTTTCAAAAAGAAGGTACTTTATTTACCTTTGTCAATATTTATACTTACCTGAATCTCTGGGATAATCTTGCTTATTATTTTAAACAAGTAAAAGCTTCTTGCGTCCAATTTATACTAAAGGGAGTTGCTAATTAATTTAAATGTGATCATTATATTTGACTGAAGTCACTTCTTGTTTCTTATGTTTAATTTTTACCAAGAAAAAGATATTTGTAATTATTTTTATTATTTCTTTTCCTTCTTTGTGTTATTTTTGATCTATGTTGTAGACTGTGTTATTTGTTTGAATAAACAAGCAATAATAATTCTGAAAAAAGCAAAATTTGCAAAATTGTAATCTCAATTTTTATATAAAAGGAAACGAAATCCCGTTGCAAATTAAGTAATATCGCACGGTTGACTTACCGAAAACTTAGTTGGAACTGTTCTCAGTAGCACTCAACCACAATAGAACCTTGCCAATTTGCACTCGGTATTTACTTAGTGTCATTTAATTAAGCCGAACAAAGTGGTAGCTCGACTCTGCCGGACTTGTTGTCTCACTTTGTAATTAAATTGATCATTCCGAAATATTGGCGTGGACTTTTGTGGCACCGTAAATTGAATTGTCTACGGGTTATGGAAGTGATCCTTGAGAACGGTGATATACCTAATGTTGGTGTTAAAATATTGCATATTATTTGATAGTCTTAGATTGGAATGGATTTTACTTAAGTAAAATGTATGTGCGCTAATTAACATTATGCTCTTACGGTGAAGGAAACATTGTGAGACCCGCAGTTTAGTTGGCTCCAGAAGTATTAAAAAGTTGTTGAGAACTTTCTTACCTTATTCGACTGCCTACTCTACTATCGTCACGGCAAATGTAATAGTTGCGGAAAAACAGCTCATATATAAGTAGGTACAAGTAGTCATAGATTCTTGTACTTATGTGTACCCATAAATAGAAACTTATTACCTAAACTAATTAAAATAAAAGGTGACATGAACGTTTAATCAAAATATTTAGAAATTTATATACCTACTACCCAAAAAATACCCCTGGGTGCGGTAACGAAATGAATAAAATATTTCTTTTCGCATGTTGTCAAATATCTCCAGCCTTTATGAATGTTTATGGCAACCCAGCCATAGCAATAGATATTTTATTACTCCATATTTGACAACACATAAACAACATGATAACTGAAAACGAGGCGTCCCTGTTTTATCAAGTTTTATTGCTTTCGTCGGTACCTACATATTTTGAAAGTGTGATGATGAATGAAACATTTCTTGCAATATTCTACGCCTTTTTTGATCGATAAAATAATAGTTACATAGGGAATAGGAATAATACAATTACAAACTATTGTATTTTCCATACTTTCATCTCCGTAGTTACTCTTTTTTAAATAACTCCACGTAACAAGATTTCGTAAAATAATAATAACCGAAAATCCACCCTTGATAACAGCAAAATAATTAATGATATTAAATGAAAGTGGGCACTCGAGTATAAGACAAATTTAAGATTAAGGGTTGAAATTAGGGATAAATTAAATTTGGTTCGTTAATAGCCGTCCAAGGTTCGCGGATCACATTAAGAGGTACTCAAATCTTATATAATTAGGCGAAGTATATAAAATCCTCAAATGCCATTTATAAGGATTCCGAGCTGCACAAGTTTCGAGAACTCTCTGTTGGAAATTCTTCAGATTGTCAATTGAAATTATGGTGAGACACAACGCTTACCTACCAACTCATTGCTACGTCTTTTTGTATTATTTATTCCTCTTCTTAATTGAGTGTACTTCTTTTAAGCTTTACCCCCTTTAGCATCTACAAATTGAGAATCTTTATGTAGAGACAATATACAATATTTCAACTTTTCTATTCACTTATCTAAAGCAAGGACTTA
The DNA here is from genome assembly GCA_907269075.1 of Idaea aversata. Classification (NCBI taxonomy): domain Eukaryota; kingdom Metazoa; phylum Arthropoda; class Insecta; order Lepidoptera; family Geometridae; genus Idaea; species Idaea aversata. The sequence continues at coordinate 9,725,322 of OU026100.1, forward strand.
ATTAATATTTCCTTTAATATTTGCACAGTGTCTGAGATAATCCAATAATAGCACAATCATACCTAATAAGCACTAATTAGTCGTTGTGAATCCTCGTGCTTAGTCAAGACAGCTCAAGTAATTATGCTTAAATCAATGTTGCTTGCTCTACTGATTTTAACGTGGATCTACAATCTACAAATTACGACCTTGAGGATTTTTAGGAATAGATTCAAGGTTTTTGAAAAGTTGAACGATTAGTTGACCTGTTAATGCACATTAGTAGGTTTGGAAAAATAATATTTCTCAAGCTTTTTTTGAAAGTCAGTATTTATCTTTGTCATCTGCTTACATGAAAACTCATTTAAAATTCTGGTTTTTTTTTCAACTTTATTGGTCAGTCATATAACCACATACACATTTTCTTTTATAAAAGATTTCCTTTGATGAATAACTATAGATAAGTTCAAAAAGTAAAGTATTTCATAAACTCCCGGCCTGGGCGCTTAATTGAAGTTCGGTATTTATAAATTGTTGTTGATTACCCGAAATATAATACAGTATTTTGCGAGAAATTAGTAGGTAGGTAGGTAGGTCTCAATTTCAATCAAAATTCATTTTGAAGTTGCTACTTTGATTTCATAATTAAGGTACTTAGGTACCTACAGCTGTTTAAGTAACTTACCTATTATGTCAACATGTTAATGACTATCAGAAGGCCAATTCTCGTAAATTACATTTCAATATCATTTCGATTGCATTTCGATCACAAATAATACCCTCAAAGTAGCTCAAAATACCCTCAAAGTTAGCTTTTTGTATAAAAGAAACTGACTTTGAAGGTATCTTTTGCAATCGAAATGCAATTGGGACGAAATTGAAATGTAATTTAAACAATATTATTTACGAGAATTGCCCTTCAGAAGTACTCAGTTATCTAAAGCTTTCATTGTTTTTAGATGGTGATCATGATGGACTTACTGCACTCTTGGGGTCTTCTTCACCTGACCTGACACTAACCTCCGATACCTCGGATAGTCTGTCAGTGCCAGATCACGACAATGGTAAGTTCTTTACTGAAAACCTTATTTCATTTTATACATGGTAATCACACATTGGGTGCCAGAAGACGGACATTGGAATCGAGGGCTCCGTCTCCACTCTACCCGATTTAAAAATACCTAACAAAAAGTCTCAACTCTACCCGATATGATAAAAAGTACAGTCAAAATGAAAAAAATTTAGGCAGACCCGAAAGCAATGATGCATTGGGAAGCCTTTGCCCAGCAGTGGAACAATAAAAAGATACAGAGATAAATATAATATAGGCGAACAAAACAAAATTAAATAGTGTATATTTTCTTTTTCATGCAAACAGGCAACAAAGGATTCTTCAATTTCCGAAGTAAGAACTTTATATAATCGCATAACATTATTTCCTTTAGATTTAAATGTTTCAATACCTTAGTTACAATATAAACCATATATTTGACAAAGTGTGCAATTCTATAGATAGTACGTATACATTTGCTTACCTTTGATAGAATACTCTGAGTCAGGACACATGCATACGAACCGGTAATAATTCATTAGCAAATGCAAATTACTATACAGCGAGCATAGATGTGGTATGTATGAACAGCAGAGCATCCGAGATAGATTCTGGGAAATGTTATAGTGACACACACGTCTCCAAGTCTTGTAAAGTAAAACACTAGGGTATGCAATTATTACTCCCTTTGACTTATTAGGTTTGCATCTCTCCGTATGAAATTAAATCGAATGAAAAGAATATTTACAGAATCAAATAGACTCAAACGAAAAACGAGCCATACCTGTAAGTACTATTTACCTCGAATACAAATTAGATTTCAAACAAAAAATAATAATTTTTCATTGCTCATTGTCGGACAGAGTTGAGCGTAGACAATGCTTTCAAGATTTTCAAAGGAAACGTCATAGCAAATATCATTTGTGAAATGAACTCAAATAATATATAAGGTCGGCGGATTTTCTTTTGTCGTAGGTACTGAAATTACATCAGTTATTTGTAGTCACGGTGTGGATTGATGAATGCGGCTTTAAAATATTAAGATGAATAGATCGCTCGACGCGCTGTGGCGGTTCCGCCCCGAAGAACTCTAGATTGATGTGTTTTGCGCAATGACGTCCCGAGGACCCGAGTTCCCCATTCTCCACGATAAAGGCGAAACTTCACAGTTTTACAGCTCGCGAGACATGAAATATGATATAGAACATTTGTTACAAGCTGTTACATAAATCTCTTAAAGTGCACACCTTCTATTAAGATTCATAATGTCACCTGTGTGCGAGGAAAACTTATTCGCTACTTTTTATTACATTCAGTAAGTTAATATAAATAAACTAAATATAAGCAGACTGTGTTGCAAATGTAATAAGTATTCATTTAATGAATGAGACATTTGTACACTTGTACAGTGCAAGTCACGTCTTTATTTTGTAAGTAACTTATAGGAGTCTTGGTAATTAGTTAATTAGTGGGAGTGTATTCGGATTCTTGCGATGAAAGGCGAGCACACGGTCGTAACATTTAGTTTCCCTAACTTTCCCCCAGTATGTTTCTTGTTTGTACAGAGTTCTACTTATTGCTATATTGAAATACAAACCTCATCTGCATTAATTAATACCGTAGGTAGAGTTTTGTTAAGTTAGAATGCACACGTAACACACAAAGTCTGAGGAATGTTACAAGTATGTGTGTCGTGTGTGTTAGATTAACATCGTTATATTCATCAGCTGAATAACCCTGACAGTCACATTAATCGGGCCATGCAACAGACCATAAAAGCAGTCAATAGGTTATTTTTTGTACCTATAATCTCAATCCCAATGAATATTATAAACGCCTTTGTTTGTTTATACGATTAGGACGGAGTTTTGAACGTGCAGGTATAGTCCATAGTGTAGAAAAGGGCAATATGTTACTTTTATCCTAACATAACGCCAGTAAAATTGTGGGGGTCAATCATTAATAAAAATTAGGCCAAGTATAATAGGTCTGAAGGTTAGCTCAAAGACTTAAAGGATATACATACCTACATTAGTTCTATTTTGTCGGTTGTATTAATAAAAGAGTTAAGGCAAAGACTCAAAGTATATCCTATTTATTTTATAAATGTGAAAGTTTGTGTGTATGTATGTTTGTTACTCCTTCACGTAAAAACTACTGGACCGATTGCAATGAAACTCGGTATGTGAACCTGGAGACTTTTTTAACGTCTGGAAATGTACCTTCCGCATGCCCGCCGAGCCGGGGAGGTTGACGCTCCACTTGCCATATCGTCAGTGTGTGATATCTGCGTTAGCATTGAACCACACATCGACGGCCAGTCCTCTCGGACCCCTCTTCCAGAGGTTGCGACGCGACCTCATTCTCTTGAGCGACGCACGCATGAACACCTGGTGCGTCCGCCGCTCGGGCAGATACCTGGAGACCTGGATTAACTCATTGGCTGTATGCATTTCGGAACTTACGCGGGTAAAAACGCGGGGCGCAGCTAGTATTTATATATAGTATTATGATATTAGTAGTTATATCTTCAGTTAGTATACGAGTTAACTCAAATACCTAAAGTATATATATACTTACATAAATAGTTCAATAGTACAAGAGTTAGCTCAAAAACTTAAAGTATAAACTTAATTCTATTAATATAAGTCTTAGCTCAAAGACTAAAGTTCTACTCAGTTCTATAAATGCAACTTGATACAACTAACAGTGTAAGATATGTATCGATCTCAAGGGTAAACAAGTGACGCACTCTAGGTTTGGTGTCTGCTTGTAGTTACAAAGGAAGTTTATTTTGAGGACCGAGTTTCGGTTTCTGGTAGTAAATACTTAAAGTGCCTAATAGAGCCACTTATGCTTACGTTACACATATATTATCAAACCACTTACCAAGTAGTAGCTACCTGTTAAAATTCATTTACATATCAAATTGATGACTTTTAAGTTCTTCTAAGGGCAAGGGTAGAAAAATGATATTTTTATTTCGTGAGTTTGCAGTGCTGTAGCCCTTTTTACACGTGTATGTATGTATCTTTCCCCTGCGAATATCGAAATAAAAATTCCGAGAAATCAATGTATCATTGATCAAAATCGGTTTAGTATACCTGACTAAATTATTAGGACGTGGTTTCGCTTACAAGTATGACCCCGTAAGTCGCAAAAATGATTGGTACCCAACTACCCACTTAGCGAATTTATCCTTATACCTCCCATGAAACATAATCCTAAAACTTGTGTAGACAAATCACCGAACAGTTTTCACGGTCTTGGTAAAATGACCTGAGGATGAATAACGAAACAATTTTCATAAAACGCCTCCAGCCAAGCCTGGGGCCTGTCACTGTCACACACAGCCGGCTGAGCTACGAGGTAGATACACCATCTAACTGACATTTGATAGTGTATCTTCTACCTCGGAAGTCTGGTTACACTTCAGCTTAATAGATAAATAGATAGACTTTGCGCTAAATGCTTTGTTATAAGACATAATATCTATCTATTTAGGTTGATTAGACAAATGAATTATTTAAAAAAAAATTGAGTGGATAAAACGTAGAGAAAGTTAGGCGTTCGTACTACCAGTTTTTTTTACATATGGTATACCTAATCTAAAAAAATAGGTCAGCGTTTGACCACTATCACACCTGTCAAATGGTAGGTGACAATGTGGCCTTAGATGTAGCACGCTTTCCTAGAAGATACGCTTAGATACCTACCTATTTAGTTCTACTAGATTGCCCTTAAATCGTATAGTAATAGATTATAACAAATTACATAATTATATATTCAGAATCTTTAAACGAATCGATATTTCACAAACTAGTTGAACAACAAGACGTAACCGTCTAGCAAAATTTGAAATATTGTTATAGATATGACACACTTTTCTTACAATTTTAAGGCTAAATTCATAAAAAGTTAGCTATAACGATAATTCTCGAAGGCCGTCTACAGCTGAATACAGAATGTTATTATAGGCCTTCTCCATAAAGCGCCAAAACGAGGGTTTTACGAGTATGTCGCCTGCATTCAACGACGTCGACCTTTAAGTATTATGCCTTTCCTACCCAAGTATCGGCTGGGACAGTTAAAAAAATTCTGACTCATTTATAAACTTAAAAGATTTTCTGTGTTTTATGTTTCGCTCCAATGAAAAATAAGGTCAAGAGATTACAATCTAAACAGAAATAAGAGATCCGAGTAAAAATAAAAGTTTATAACACTAAATTCTGTCTCAGCATTTTTCTCCCGTACAAAATTTTACATTTTAAAACACATGTTCGGTGTAAAATAGTGAGTTGAAATGTCAGATATCCGAGTGGAATCCGTTATGAAAGCTAAAGCACATGCCTTTGTAACGCCAAGACTCTAGTAAAATTCTGAATTTTCTACTGCAATTTGCTACTTGGACCATACGATTCATGATTTCGACTTAGCAACTAAATGGATTTCAGTGAGTGATTGCATGGTTAAAAAGGGTGTACTTTAAAAAAAAAGAGCTCTATTCATCCCCTTATATTGTCCGATTTTGGTATTTCTTTTTTGGGTAATATTAAACATCGTGAATTAATTATAAACTAGGTTTGTATTTTATTTATTATTTTTTCATTACCTTAAAATTATAAGTTAAAATATACTTTTTTTTAACTAACCTGTAAGTCCAGAATTTAATTCACTTTTCACATCCATATTTTATTTCAATACAAGCGTTGAAAACAGAAATGCTACGTAACGAAAATTGCATCAAAAAATGTCATCTCTGTAAAGATTTTTCATAATAATAAGTACCCAGGACTGATTCAATGTTGAAAATTTCCACAAAGTCGCTGTTAAAAGTGAGTAGTAAATACACGTGTTAAGGATTATGGACGCGGAAAAACATTTCGAAATTAAATGCCGGGACAGCTCTGCAATGTTCTACTTTGTAAAATGAACACGTTTTATCAAAGTTGCTGCAAACTATACTACATACAGTATAAGTACAACTATCTGTTCAACTATTTTTACTTATTTATCTATTCTTCAACTTCAATAAATGCAATATTTGGAAAGCTTTTGCAATTGATTAATTTTTGTTTTATCATATTTTTTTGTAAATCAAACCATTATTTTCAACCTCTGCTGACAGCCATTATCTTGTGGTATAAAGCAACGGTCAAAAAATGTTAACAAATCTGTTTCAATTCTAATTTATAATTGGATGTTGGGTTATTCCCGATATTCCCCAAAATAGGGGGAAATGGTAATGTTCCCCCAAAATTAATAATCAAGCTAATTTGGGGGATAAAGGGAGGTGAAAGTTGTATTTTCCCCCAAAGTATTTCTTAACTAGAATGCTTTCCCCCAAACGTTAATGGGGATAATTGTTTATCATAAAATTCCAAAGAGAACCTAAAGAGACCTTACAAACGACATAATCAAAATGTTAGGTTTCATAGATATAAGTGCGTACAAAGGAATCCATTTTCCCAGAACAGCTAACACTATTCCCTTCTCATTGTTGAGACAATTACCCGACGACTCGGTGTGATTGACACCGTGCGACCCATTGTGACAATCCATTACACCTAATGGATATTTGGATCATTCATTTGATCGTCAAATTTGTACGATTACGCGATAAATCAAGAATAAAAATTCAAAGACAACGAATTCTAAGTGAGAGCTTTGTTAAATGTGATATATTTTCGTTCTAAATTGTAGAAAATAAATTCGTTTTAGAGGCTTAATAAAATAAAAATAGCCTTAATAATTGTTACTAACATAACAATTGAAACTAAATTGAGACTTATTATAGTTGCCTAAGAAAGGTATAATGAAAATGTGAAGAATATCAGGAAAAGCTCGCCTAATCTTCTTTTTGAATGCCTTAATCTCTTAAAAGGAGGATTTGTGATAAATAAAGCCACACAAAACACAATTTATTGTTATACCTATCTTCTATTCACACTTAGATCTCTGTTTTCTTCTGGTTTGAAATAACAGAGTCTCTTACAGTGATTTCACAATGGATTTTTACTGGATCATTTTCTAACAGATAGTAACCAATAAACCGATGCAACTGTTTTAAGCGCAGTCTCAAGTGGTTCACAGAATATTGTTTGTTATATTCCACGATCTCAGGGGAGCGGTTCGGTCAAGTATCGTTATTCCTTATCGAATAAACCCCCGACGACTTAAGTGTATGTTGTTAATGATACTACATAGTTTCAGATATCTTTTCTTCTATTTTATAAATCGAATGTTCGCTGATGTGAACTTTATTGTTAAAGGAAAATTGAACGTTGAAATCACTATGAATATTTTTGTGATAGCCAGGATTTCTACGGGATTTTTTCGTTCTTTTATTTTTGTCTTGTTATCTGTTCCTGTTGCTGCAAATTTTTCGAATTGAATTTCAATTTTAGCAGTAGGTATCTATTTTAAACCACAGTTAGGTTTAAAAGCATAAAAACTTTGTTCAACGAAAACTTACAAACTGTTTTCCAATTTTACATGTCTGCTCGAAAACACGTAAAACATTTATACCAAATAAAAAACAAATCCACACGAAACCATTAAAATATATCATCCCGCAAAATTTTCACGAACTTGGGTCCCAACGAACAAAGTTGTGAAGTGAAAGCCGCGTAATGAATAATGAAGCGAGTTCGCAACTACAGTTCTTACTGGGCACGGGCACTAGCAGGAAGCCGATCCATCAGCGACTGTCAACATTGCGACCCTAAGGGACCGACTGATACAAGCAACAAGAATAAGAAATTGGGTCATGATTATTGAGATTGAGACCCTTTTTGTGTGTAGTCGATGTTAGGGTTTTGCTTCGACTCCGTGTTGACTTTACAACATTTTTTTGTTGTTGTTTGTATTTCATTGTTGTTAAAGTTTAGTGAATTGGGAATATGAAGTCCTAAAAGTTAATGTTTGGTTTGGAGATTGATTTGACGTTTATTCAAGCCTATTTTATTTTGAGTATCAGACGTACTAAAAGCTTTTATTTTATTCATTTTACCATATTGGAGCTACGCATGTAGAAACAACCGCTTTCCTGCACATAAAAACTATAACCTACTACCTATTTAATTAAGTTTCAACAATGGGTTAGGTAGAAACCTGAAGATTATTAACCTTCTCTTAAAAGTAGATGCAGGAAAATTATGTTGTCTATCCACCGCCTAAATCTATCTAATTTATATATTTTTTTAGATGCTATGTCTTTTAACAAAACCCAATCATACAATTTCGATTGTGATTGTCAAGATATGCAAAACAACAGTATTATGATTTGGTATGGATCTTGCAATTTTAAATAAATAAATAAATAAATAAATATTTCAGGACATATTACACATCGCCATCCAGCCCCAAGCTAAGCAACTTAATGCTTGTGTTATGGGTGCCAGATAACGGATAAACTACTTATATACTTTTTTTTTTGTAAATATATACATATTATACATATAGGAAACACCCAGAACCAGAAACAAGAATTTATGGTCAGCATAAATCCTTGTTCCCGGCGGGAATCGAACCCGCAACCTTCTGCGTCGCAGTCGGGTGTTCGCCCGACGCGCCACAGAGGTCGTCGATTTTGGTTTGTATTTGTGATACTACTACTACGGTAGAGCTAGAGATAAATGTTATATAACAGGAAGTTTAAACCTTGGTCCATTCTACATATACCAAGAACTGACCTTTTGGTACCTATCGTTTTTCCAGCGTTATAAAGTAAATGCAAAACCTTGACAATACTGAAATAATTCTGCAACTTTTAAATGTATCTCTCTTCCCGAAACCATTTTCGAAAAAGCTGATTAGTAAACATAACCCCAAAATTTTCGAAAAAAGTTCCGTTTTTTTTTTTCAAAAGTCTTAGAACAAAAATTATAAGTTAGGACGCGTCTTTCGTATCATCGGTACCCTCGAAACGCATTGTAATACAGAGTGTATAGATAAACCTATGTAAATTGTTTCATTCGAGCTTTAAAATTATTGCTTAATCCTGCTTTAAAGGTACCTTAACAGCTTCAACGTTAAGTCCTAGTTAAGACAGTTGCCTACTTCAGTTTCTTCAAGTTACGCAAATACTCGCGTAGGTATCTATATCGTTTGATCATTATATCTAGAGGGCTTACACGGCCTGTAGTTTAATACGGGCAAATCGCTTCTGTCGTGTAGCAGTCAGGCCCGAGTTTGGTAACACGATAAATTTACGTACACACGTGACAAGCTTGATAAATAACGTGGAAGTTAAGCTGGATCTGCGTTTGACGTTGCATCTTCTGACGCCTTTCTTCAAACTTTATTGGAGCGTTTACGTAAGGAGGGTATCGTGTGTTCCGGATATGTTGCATACACCAACTTTTGACATTGACTGTTAACTTTAAACTTGCATTACGTTGTTAGAAAACAAAATTGTTTGAAAAGTTAAGAGTCGGTTTTTGACGTGAAACGTCTTTGAAATTGATAAAAAGACTTACAGAAATCAAACGTAAAGTATGTAACGTCACAAATAACGTAACATGCAATGGATGAGGACGTAGCTAATCTAACTTCTTTGTTAGAAGGTAGGCAAAAACAGAAGCCTGTCTCAACAAAAGCTACATCCGTCAGAATTGTGTCGAAAATCAATAATGCATTTTTGTGTTTTATAATGGGTACCTACGTCAAAATCTCTTACACTAAAAACTACTAAGTTACGCTACGGTATCATTTTGATTTTTTGTTTCTAAAATTATTTCCTCAATAATTATTTTGCAAGGACTTATGAAACCAGTGTTTGAATGAAGAGTCAAGGTAAAGAAATTAAATGAGAACCTTCTCCAATATTTGAAGTTAGTTACAAACAAATTACCTTTTACTACAGTGTATTAATAGGGTGTGGAAGTGTATACACCAGTGGGCAATAACCTAACGTGAAAATAAATATCAACAGCAGATACAAAACAACGATCTAAGTATCCTTTGTCTGACCACCATTTGATTATAAAAGCAAAGCTAAGCAGCTATGCTTAGCTTGAGGCTAGATGACGCTGTGTGAAGTGTCACACAATATTTATTTATTTATTATCTACCAACGGTCTACGAATAATACCAACATTAACTGAATAAATAGAATAGCAGATGATTCGCTTAGAGCACAATATTTATTTATTATCTACCAACGGTCTAGGAATGATACCAACTTGAACTGAATAGATATAACAGATGATTAGCTTTACTGATGTGTGATGTGTCCCAAAATATTTATTTGTTTATTTATTATCTACCAACGTCTACGAATAATACCATCATGAACTGAATAGGTAGAATAGATGTATACAAAACGTATGTACGGTCTCTGTAGTCTGTACTGGTACTCCAAGTTTCTACATGTTCCTATTTCACATTCACATTTCTCTTGCTTACGTTAATTAAGTAACGTTTTAAACAATGCTCGTGGAAATAGGCCTTGTATTTGTTTGGTAGAAACAACTGAGGTATACTGAACATTTTCAAATTGGACAAGTTGGAATAGATATCTCCAAGTTAGATGAATGTCTAAGTGATATTACTCGGTTGTTCGGCAATCTAGCACGAATGGTTTTCGGTAGATGATTTATTGAGTTGCTAAACCTTGTCCAATTTATTGTCTGTCCTCAATTTGGGACAGGGTTACGTATTATTGATTTAGATAGGCTTCCTGTGGGACAGTGTTTTCGAACTTACCGATTTTTCGGTATTTTTCTTTTACCGAAATACCGAAATATAGTGATTTTCTCATGATTTTTAGTACAAGAAATTTTTCCCGAATTTTGTACCGATTTTAAATTTCTAAACTGACGACCCTTGTTTTCTTTAATTAGTAACCAATTTCGTTTTTTATAAATCTATTTTATAACCACATGATCAAGTGTACCTACATGTTTAATACGTGAATTTTTATGGAAACCGCGACACCATTAGAACGAGAAGCATAGAGTTATTTGTAATCCCAAGTAACGAATAATCATAGCGGTTCTCTTTGTGTTTATTAACCGAATCGGGTAAACATAGATTTAAGATTTTTAATTAAATTTTGTATTTTTTGTTACCGATTTCGGGTTTCTACCGATTTTTAAGAGCAACACTAGCGATTTTGCCCTTTGACGTTCGAGACCACTACCGTGGAAGAATGTCGTTGTTACCTACTTATACCACAGGAGAGAGCCACCTGAATAATTAATAGGGCCTATCTATACTTAGGCACGGTTCGGTGAAAGGATCCAATCACAATATTAGGATGTTATTAATACTCTCTATTATATACTAGCTTCTGCCCGCGGCTTCGTCCTCTTTTTCAAACTCTTAGGGGCCGAATTAAAAAAAAATCTCTTTTACTGTTTACCTACCCACAAAATTGTAACGAAACGGAAGATTCCCTTACCACAGTTTAAAAAAATTGTAAAGTCTAAAAGAAAGTCAGTCAGTCAGCCCTATGAAATCAGCCCTATCAGACAGACCCAAAAGCTCAATAACCTCAACAATTAAAAAGAGTCTAAAAAAGATAACAATTAAAAATTACAATAGTATCTTCACAAAGAACATGAGAAGGAGAACCCTCCAAACTTCATTTCTTTACGACCAGCAGTTTAAGCTGTGTAATATAATTATAATATTAGGTTTCATATCAATCGGTTCAGTACTTCCTGGAGATAACACCTTACAAACATATCTACATCCATACTTTACCTCATTATAACAAACAACTTGATTTCCAAATAACCATACGAGTATTGTTTTGCCCGATTTTAAAGACCTTTACAAGTCAAAACACCGCTTTTAATTCCCAGAATTCTCATTCCTCATATTGTTAAGTTTCGTTGCAATCGGTTCAGTACCTACTTCCTGGAGGAAACACCTTACAAACATATCTACATTCAACTAACTTTACCTCATTATAATATTAGTAGAGATGAGTGTTGTTAATTCAAACAACTTGATTTCGAAATACCCATAATGTAGTAGGTAAGTAAGTGTCTTACATTTTGAACAACTCCAAATGGCACACAAAGAAATATAACAGAGAACATGAGTACAGTGTAGCATCATTAATTTAAATGGGCTCTTTGGTAATCTTATACGAATCTCGTACAAGCCGCAATGTTTGCAACCCATTGTAAACTGGGTGGTTCTAACACATGAAAAATGTAGGTATGAAGAAAATTGCCTTAATTATCAAACATTATGTAACATTCCTAAAAATTCTTACTACCTACTTAAAAAACCAGTTATTTGTAGAATCAGTGAATTGTAGAATCGGTTATTCATTAAAACCGTCAATTTAAGAATCGATCATTTGTAGAATCAGTCATTTAAAAGGATTGTACGTACTGTCGACAAAAGAATTACAGACCCACCATAGAGTTCTAAAATTAGTACTATTATTGGAATGTTATAATTTTAATAATGTGTGTCTAATATATTCATGAGTTGAAAATCCCAACACTTCAACTCAAACAAGTAAAAAAAAATTAATAATAGCAGTTTTTTAGCGCTACGGTGGGTTTGTAATTTTGTTTATTGATTGTATATTTCAAGAATTGATCAATTATAGTAAGTCTTTCCTAATCATTATAAGTCATGACAGCGCCAAAGTAGCTTTTGTTGGTCTAAGCTGGCAAAAGGGTATTATGAAAGAGTGTTTTGTAGAAAGACCAAACGAGTATAGAAGTACGTTAAAAAACTGTATTGTTGATGCGGAGGCTGCGGGATTAATCGTGGCGATTTGTATACCCAGGATTGTAAACCATTATCGTTATCTATTTGGCCTGTTTCATCTTTATACCTACCTACCTATTAGTCATTACATAGAATAAAAACAACGTCACTATCCGCTGTCTGTCCCTATGTATGCTTAGATCTTTAAAACCACGCAACGGATTTTGATGCGGTTTTTTTTGAAGAGGAATGTTTGTATGTATAATACATGCATAATATCGCCGTGTGAAGCCAGGGCGGGTCGCTAGTATTATTTAATAAAGAGTTCGGATGAATGTTTAAAAGAGGTTATCTTTGGAACTACTGGATTGATTGTTATAAATATTTTAAAGCTACATTATCGAGATGTAATTGAAACTATTTAACTCGATTCAGAACTTACAGTGAAACCGCGAAGCGCTGCTAGTTTAACTCTAAGTACGGCACATACCTAATCGCTTTTCGCGCCTATAATCGCTTTCAGTGATAAGGCCGCCCATTTGTGCAACTTGTTCTTTCTAGCTTTTACTTTACTTTGTGTTTATAGTGTTCTGTTTCTTTCTGTTTTGTACAAATAAAGTTATCTATCTATGTATATATCTATCTATCTATATACCTACGTCGTCGTACGTGACTATAGTAGGTACTATAGTATGGCAAGGTATAGGTACAAAATATAGCCTAATTCCAACCTAATAACAGTTCGAAACTGTATCAGCGTCCTTGTCAACCCATTTCCAAAATACCTCCCATAAATACCGATTGTCTTTCTACCGTGCTTACATTTCCTTTGATGCCTATGGCGAGGTTTTGTTCAAATGGTCTCACCCACCCATAAAAATCTATAGCAAATCGAAGGTCTAATCCCCACAATGCCGTCCTAACGACATTACTAAGACTTCAACGCCCATATAGAGATTATCCGCAAAAGATGACGCCAATTATATTAAGAAAAATATTTAAGTTACGTGGAAAGTCATTGAGTGCCCAGAGCAGGTTTTTTACATTAAGTAAATTACTGGAAAAGTTGGTAACTTCAACATTGCCGTCGGCGTTTACGGCGCCGAAAACTTTAAAAAGTTAAATATTGGTATAATTAATTGCCATAGATACTCGCTAGCACAACTTTTTAAGGTTTTTTAATTTTCTTGGCGCTTGATAGGAGCGTTGATTAAGAACATACCTACCATGGCTCAAAAGTACAATTTTCAATTAATTTCAATGTTTTATGTAAGTGAACTCTACTGATATTTCTTCGTAGTATACTTCTGAATTATCTACATAACGAATTTTAAAGTAGGTATGGTATATATAAATTCTTAAGTAACTTATCGATTTTATGTTCGTAGCATTAAAATAGAACTTACCTTGTGATGCTTATGTTTCACTAAAGACGAGTACCTACTTATTAAGTTGAAACTTCATGTTACGTACGTAAAATAAGTTAGATAATGTCTATGATGAGAACACACATCAATTACGCGACACAACAAAATGTTGTACTAACCAAGTATTAACTGAGTTTGTGCGTCACGGTTATGTGAAGCAATAATGTGATTATTTTATGCCACAATGCCGAGTATCTTCTTCGCATCTTCTTTCAGTATGATAGGGTATTGTGAAATACGTTTTCTATAGAAGGATGATACGTTTTCAATGGAAGGATTGGTAGATAATAAAGTAGTGAAGGTAAGTTAGGAATTAAAATATTGATTGAAAATGTGCTATTTGACATTGAAAGAAAAGATGCGAGATGGTGCCAAATAATTAGATTTTCCTAAAATATTGTTTAGGTTGTTTACATGGTGTATATTTTTAGTATTTTACACAAAATAGTTTCGAAAAAGGATAGAAAATATCATTACAGCGTTGTACTGTGGAAATATCTTTGAACAAAACTAAACGAAGTTGATGTTTCCGTCGACGACCACCTCAAAATGTTATTTTTTGGAAATTTACGAAAAGTTTAGATTTGTTTCTATCGAGCCACCTTTTGAAAAAAGAACAGAAAGTTCGTAAACATTTACTAGATATTTTTTGTGTTTAAACTAAGATAGGTGTATTTTTTAATAAAACTGAGTTCGAATCGTTCAATATCGTTCGATTTGGAAGTCACTTTATCTTAACACCAAAATTTTGTACCATCACATAGAAGTGACAAAATACGAGCTTTAGTTTTAATACAAAGAATCTATAAGTATTCTCGTACCTATACTATAAAAAAATGAATCCCTATTTTCCTTTGTCATCGCTTCACGCGTGGACGGGTGGACCGATTTCGTTAATTCTATTTTTGTTGTGTTTGTTATTGTCAAATTTATTAAAAAATCAAACGCTTGTGAAACCGCGGGGCGCATCTAATCACTATCATCACTAAAAAGTATAAAACCAAGTTGCTTTCTCTGTCCCTATGTCCCTATATCCCTATGTATGCTTAAATCTTTAAAACTACGGAACGGATTTTGATGAGGTTTTTTTTAATAGATAGAGTGATTAAAGAGGAAGGTTTTTAGCTATAATACATGCATAATACAGCCGTGCGAAGCCGGGGCGGGTCGCTAGTATAATATAAAAACGTCATTTAAATATATTACTTCTTATGGACTTTCCTAACTCTAATTTTCACAAATAGGTATTATATATTTATGTTTATATTGTTCTGAAAATATTTTATAATTGATTGGCATGTTTTGCAGAGGTTTCAAGAGACGACCTTGCGAGAAAGGGCATGCGAAAACGTCTCAAGGGCTGCCTAAAGTTACGCGTTCAGTTTACATTTTCTCAAAGAGAATCATTTCTTCAGGGATTTCTGCTATGTCTAATTGAAGATAGTTTGTAAATGTTATATTGGGATAGTTGGGACGAACAAAAGGTGATCGCTACTTGGATTGTACTAACTGAATTTGAAACATTCAACTAGTTTAGGTCTATACCTAATAGTTATTAATAGACTTAAGGCTTACCTAATAACTAGTCTAGGCCTACTACGAGAATTCTCTAGGTTTTCATTCAGAATTTCTCACACCATTTTGATTACGTATTCAATCATAAAGAAGAACTCAAAATAAGTATTAGTTCTATTGTTGTGGGTAAAAAAACAAATGGTTTGAAATGGTTAGAACAAAAGCCCTGTTTCCTAAGTTACCATGACGCGTCTGGTCAAAAACGGAATACAATTAATGTAGAACATGGAAAAACTATTCGAAGGTTGAAACAGGATGCCACCCATAAATCACGCACACAACAAGAACTCTAATAAGATAATGAACGCCACAGCTGCAACTAATTCCTGAAACATTTCACTTCACGTAGATTTCATGTTGCATGTTGCTACCTAGTTTTGAATTCCGACTAGTTGCAAAAGTCCCTGGGTACTTGGATGTCATGGAAGATTAAACTTTATGCTCTGAACACAGAACCCATGTATGTGCACATGGAGTTTTAATGTGATGAAAAAATTCGTGTGGTCTCTAGCTAACATGCTTTCATAGATTTTTGGACGGGAAACATTTTCGTAATTGGCTAAGCTTTAAATATCGTCATATTCACCATGTGCATTTGTGTTACTTTTTAATATCTTACTTTTGCATTTTATTTGTGTGAGCCAGTATTTCAGAGAAAACAGTTTCATAAAGCAAGAAATAATATCCTCCCTAGAGACCCCCGGAGATTAATTTCTTGATTTAAGTTAAAAAATCCTAAAATGATAAGCGGTATTCTTAATTTAAAACCAATATTCTAGTAATACTTTATTATATTATCAAGACAATTTACTAAAAATAACAAATTATTCTCTAGTTGCTTTTAAATTAAGAATACTGCTTATATTCTTTCCAAGAAAATTTACTAAAAGTTTAAAAATATTCTCGGAGAGGATTTTCTGTGTAGGAATCCTTAATTTTTACGATAAAAACAGAAAACGCGTGTTATTCCGAAATGGAAATAAAACAATCAAACCCTGTGATCTTGAAAAAGGATCGTAATAAAATTCCAAACATTTGTAGAATCCATCATTTCCTTCCGAATAAGCATACCCTATCCTTGGACCCAAAACCAGTGAGGCAACGGGTCGCCTATGAATTCTATAATCTTTACATTTATGCAGCTTTTTATTTCGTTTTGGTTCGGAAACAATTTTATGATGGACCATAAACGCATATTTTATGATATTTTCAACTATGACTTACGCATGTAGGTAAGTTTAATGATATTGTATTGCTAGACTACTACGATAGACTTTACTTGTCTTCCTTCTAACTTCATCTATGTTGTTTTCAGTAAGATATTTTACCATTTAAGTTGTAAATTTGTAAATACATTTTGATTTTCGATGTCTAAGGGTCACTAGGGTGTAGTCAGAAGCAACACTCTTATTAACGCATTTAAATTTAACGAGCACATAAAATAAACAAATAGGAAACTTGGCAATGAAAATAAACCAAAAGCAGTAAAGCACACTGATACAGAGTCTACAAAGTAGTCCGGTGCTTCACTCAAGTGCGTTTGAGTTATAGCTTCCCTCTAAAACATTTCTTTGAAACAACCCGCGAATGTTGCTGATGCTCTTTATACTTACCTAATTCTAGGTAATAAAATCAACTTATGCAGATAACGTTCCACGCAGCGAGCGTTAAAACGGTAACAATGCAAATTGCAAGAGCACTTTGCCGTGTATCGGCGCACTTAAAGAAACTAATAAAGAGATAAATGTATTTCTAAGCAGAAAGAGCTTAGGTAATCAGCTATTTTATTTAGGAAAATAAAAGAGGCAAAAAGAACTCACTATTCGGTGATAAAATAAAATAGTATTAGGCGAAGGACTTAGAGTGATTCCCTCCAAACACCGCCCCATACACCCTTCGCATAACAATGAAAATATACACGCTAGAAAGAGACAAAAGAATACATAGACAAATACATTGGGAAGAGGTTGAATTTTCGATGACATTGTCCGCTGAATTTTGATTAGTATAGACCATGTATAGACCACAATAGACCATATGTCCTCCTTACATACACGACATTTATAAGAGAATCCAAGAATTTAAAAGTTAAGTTACATTCATTACAGTTTTCACACAAGAATCTAATTATGACTGATTAATTATTAGTGCCTATGTTCTGTCTGTATCTGGTAAAATTATTAATCCAATTTCCACAGTTTGAGTAACTTTATCTGACAGAAAAAAAGCACTATTTTAGTATAAATTACCAATTCCAGTTCTGTTTTTTAATTATTAAAAGATTCAGTTACGTATTTTGCATAAATAATTAAATAAGTAAATTTATTAACAAAGTTTGAATAATTAGAATTACGCAAAAAACATATATCACCCGAGCTGACCCGCCTGACTATCATCTTTACAAAAGTTTATTTGGGGCTATAGATCCTTAACTCACATCAGTTTACATCTTGCTGCCTTAGTAGGTTCTGCCCTTAATTAATGTGCAGGATCCATAACTAAGGGCAAACAAGTACCAAATATTTACATAATACTTACATTACAAGGCTACAGTAGTTTCCAGAGACCTATTTTACTCGGTGGCCTTTGAAACCCTTTGAACTTGGCTTGCCATTTACTGTGACGGCATCTGTTGACCTACATTATAAGCATTTTACCACTTTATTTAATTTTAAAGAAATAAATCTGTACTTGGAAATATTTCGCTAAGTAATTTACTAGAAATCATAAAGCAAAAATATTATTAAGTAGAAAGTTTCCGAATCAGTAATCTTTTGAAATTAGATCGAAAAGGAAAGAAATATTTTCGAACACGATTGCGTAGGCATAGAAGCTAACATAATTAAATCGGAGCTGAGTCGCCCCGAGGGACGGCAACATCTTTTCTCCTTGAACGACATTACCTATTCATCACACGGATCGCTGAAAAGCGACCACTTTGTTACTTATACATCTTAGGGCTCGGGAGAATCGGTCGTCATTTTTCTTAGGGTCCATTAGTGGACATCGGTCAGCTGTAACGGATAAGCGGTCGAAGCAAACATAAACAAACTAATGGTGTCCATACATTGACAAAGAACATCCCATCACCGGGGGCTCCGTCTCTAGATCAATACAGACTATGTGGGTTTATACCTAGCGTAGACACCTATAGGTACCTACGTGTTTCAGGAAATAGGTTATCTTACTATTACAGTTTCTTTGTTCTTGCGACCAAATGGCTCGATTTTCATAAAATTAATACAAGAAAAAGTAGTCCGTAGTGTGGATGATATCTGAGTGAAGAAATGCAGAGGGCAAATAGTAAAGTCTTACTTAATTAATTTTGCATGCAAACACCCACCCAATAGGTACATGTCAAAAATCAACAATGTGGTTTTAATCTTCCAAGTGTTAAGCCTGAATAGTGAATTAACTCTAATACAACAGACAGACGGACACTGCAACACGGTCAGCATCAGCTTACACTAGTCAGATTCTGAATACGAATACTACTACATCAGTACACTCAGACACATTGTCTTCGGACTCCCGCCCGTCGGCTCTCTCGGTAACCAATTTCAGTGGTTAGGATTAATCTCAGCCAATCCCTTAAGTAACGGATATAGAAATTGAAGTGTCTGTTTGTAACGTGAAATATTGAATGTCCCTCAATCATTGAAGTCAAACAAACACTGGTAGGTACATACAAGAGGTACTTACTTCTGTCGCCTAAAACATAAAGCTTCCAATTTCCTCCCTAATTACGAAATGGTTTCGCCTTTTTAATTCCCAATTGTACAACGCAAAAGGTTCGTCAAATGAAAATTTATTCAATGCAGATTAATAAGAATTTTTAGGTACTTACTTACCCATAATTTCCATACTAAATTGTATCCAACTTTATTATTTAAGATACAAGGAAGGAAGGTATCTGATATCTAATTTAGAGGATGTTTTATGCTGAATTTAACTTATCATCTTACAAAGTGTCTATAACATTTTCGCGTACCTATAACACTTAAATTTTTATTTCGCAACTGTACAAACAAACTCAGCGAGGTTAAATTAATTCTAATCAATTTCGTAACCAGAGTTACCCTTACCGTTCAGCAGCTTTTTCCAAAGTTCATTAAAAATATTTTTTAATTTTCGTGAACACAATTTGCATCAATTCCTGCCATCGAAAGCTGAATGTTCGAAATTAGTAGGGATATTACCACGTGCTCGATAAATATAAGCTGATGCTGAATACTTACTTAGATACCGTTTTTGTTAAGAACTGATTAAATAACCGTTTTATTCATGAAATCCTTGCAATATTGGCCGTCATAATGATTAATACTTGAAAGTTGTTTCATGAACGACATCTGAATGCTCAGGTTTTGAAGTTGAACGAGGCGATGTATTATTTTCTGGAAGTTATTATACTCATTTATTTATGAATATTGGAATAAAAGGCTTCAAATTATATTATGCTTATACAAGACACAGTAGATATAATAATAATTACAAGAAAAAACCCTCGAAATTCATTTTGAAAGTCGTGGGTTCGAATGCTGAACGGACTGCATCAGTGGATTTTTCTTATGTGCGCTAATTAACATTGCTATTACAGTGAAAGACAACATCGTAATGAAACCCGCGGCTCAGTCGAATCCAGATGTATATCGAGAGTTATTTCCTCTGGACACGATAGACTAAACCGATATGGTGGTATAGGTTCTGGGCAAGCCTACTCCATCTAATACATGTCTCAAGCACTTCAGAGCGCCCTAAACAGCATGGATTTAGTAAAAATATTTATATACTTAATTCGAAATTAGATTTTTTTTTAAGTCGGTTAAGAAGGTAAATACATAGTAAATATCACTTTGTGATAATAGTAAAGGGAGCCTTTCTTGTTTACCAAAGAAGTATATGTATTTTATAGAATGGGAATATTGCGAGTCGCATTCAAATAGGTTTTATTGTACGTCAGAGTATGTTTGTAACGTTAAGCCTCTTTTTTATGCATAACCATTTTGTACTGAACTCAATATAGTTCAATATAATAATAGGTTTGGTATATTATAAACATAAAAAGCATTATTATGCAATAATGCTTTTTATGTTTATAATCGTATTGGATCGTATGGAACGTATAAATCTTATTGGATTACACTGTTTTTATTGTCATCAGGAGATTGTACCTAGTATCTCCGCATCAAGAATAATATATTATTGCGAAGTCCTCAGTGATCAATGACTAGTTCAGCCTTGTAAACTAAAACTAGCTCTTCGTCTGCAACCAAAGTGTGTGGACGAAATAAAAGCATAGACTTTACTCCTCCATTTCAAATATATCTTCAAAAATATTTGTTATCCTGACCTTTGTGAGCATGATCACAAAAAAGAAAAAAAACCCATGAGTTAATTTCTTGTGCTTTCTTTTCATTGGCTCATTCCGAAAGCACACATCCAAAATTAACTTATTAAACGTTTCTATGTGATGTTGATTTATTTAATTGTTGTTGCAGATTGCACAAGATCGTCGTCATCGAGTGTGATAACCGGTATCACGACTGTGTCAGTAGCAGTGACAGGCATTGAGGCTAGACCTGCGCTCACGGCCAGGAAGGTCCGCCCAAAGCAGGCTTCGCCCAACAGACAGGGACCTCAACAGTGCCAGGTTAGTTGAAAACACTTATTTTTTATTGAAGTATACTTTTGATTCATCTAAAGCAAACAAGCTCTTCTATTTATGGTCCAACGAACCATTAAGAGAGGTAAGTATCGCGTACTTTTCCATACAAAAATAAATAGCTCTTTTCTTCGACTTATGTTGTGAGATTTCGGAGTTTCTTTAACTTTTTAAATCACTTAAAAGTTATTACTTAAAATTACTTAAACGTTTTTTGAAATAATGAAACATGTAGGTAAGCCTAGTGTCCAGTCTATGGACCTTAATTACATGTGGAAAATATTTCGACAACTCGACTAACCTGTGGTGTTTCTGGAGGCCGTCCTTGTTGTGCACAACACTAAATAAGAAACTAGGAATCGTCTGGATGACACTGTTCACGAATTTATACACGCAGAGTCAGTAAAACTTTAATTTTTGATAATTTTTGGACGTTAAAATGTTCATATCACAATGGCGGTGAGGCAAGTAAGTTTTTTGCCGTGTGGTGGCGCCACTGTGCGCTGTCGTCACGGACGGAGCGCGCGCGTTGATATTTTGGCGCGAAGAGACAAAATGTCTCAAATGTCGAGTTGTCATGAACCCAACATTTCCCCCCACCGAAATCCGCGAGGATTTCCCAGTTACGATACCAAGGGGGTGTAAATAAATCGTAAATAAAATAATATATGGCGATAATTGGAACTACAAGTAATAGCTAGTGGACTGTATACTGTATTTAAATAGAAATAATTAAGAACTAACATACATATAAACTAATAGCAAGTACGTACATAAATGCTTAATAAATAGTAAATAAACGTAAATAGATTAGTCTGACTCCTCAGCCAACGGAAGAGGACTCAACTTAGAAACAGGCCGAGTAAACTCGCTGTTAGCAGTGCGCACACTAACTACTCGCACGATATTATCCGGGCCATAATGCAGTTGTGTGATTCTGCCTAAAGCCCATTTAAGGGGCGGAGCTAAATCCGAATTTATTAGAACCAAATCATTAACTTGAAGATTTTGACGGTTTGTATACCATTTTTGGCGCATTTGTAGCGTGTGCAAATAATCTCGTTTCCAAAGTTTCCAAAATCGCTGTGACATTTGTTGAACGGATTGCCAACGGTTCAATCTAGAACTAGGCAGTTCTGTTATATCATATTCCGGTACGGATAGAAGCTCCCTACCTATAAGAAAATGAGACGGAGTCAGTACTTCAAATTCGTTCGGATCACTGGACAAGGCACAGAGGGGCCATGAATTAAGCACAGCTTCTGCTCTCATAAAAAGAGTTGCAAGTTCCTCGAAAGATAAGGCCCGGGAACCTACAGTACGTTTCAAAAGTAATTTAGCAGATTTAATTAATGCCTCGTAAATACCTCCGAAATTACTTCCCGCTGGTGGATTGAAACGCCATGTCACACCGCGAACTACAAAACCTTCGGATATTCTGTCAGCGTCAGTATTTAAAAATTCAGTCACTTCCTTGAGCTGCTTGTTAGCGGAGACAAAGTTGGTACCGTTATCAGACACAATGGAGCAACACAGACCTCTTCGTGCAGTAAAACGATCAAAACATGCGAGAAAACATTCTGCACTTAAAGAAGACAAAACTTCCAAATGAACGGCTCGTGTAGCACAGCACACGAAGACGCACAAATAAGATTTAAAAATACGAGCATTTTTACGAGTGGACTCTTTTGTGGGAAAAGGACCACCAATGTCAATACCCACGGTGTGAAAGACATGAACATCGTTCGTTCGATACTTGGGCAACTCACCCATTATAGGTTGAGGACTCGAAGGAGAGACTTTAAAACAAAAAATGCATTTCACGGTACGCGACCTAATGACACTACGCGCCGAAAGTATCCAATATTTTTGAACAATCAAACTTTGAAGGGTCCTAGGACCCACATGTAGATGCACTTTATGGTAATAGTCAATTAGTATTTTAGTAAAATTTGAATTTTTAGGTAGAAGCAAGGGGTGCTTCTTTCGAAATGATAAGGTTGATTGCGAAAGTCGACCCCCCACCCTGAGGAAATAGTCAGAATCGATAAAAGGGTTGAGCTTTCGCAAAGAGGAGCTACACTGACTTTTCTTTGATAGCGCAACTAAATCATCAGAAAAATGATGATTTTGAACTGTTCTAACTAAGACATCGTGTGCTTTGCGAGTATCAGTTATCGTAAGACATCGAGGTTCGATCACGGGAGCGCGACAGACTCGAACAAACTGATAACATCTCGCCACAACATTGATCAATTTATTAAAACTGGAGAACTTCTCGGTAAGTTTATACATTTCGGTCGGTTCCGATTCCGAAGTTACCAAAGCAGCCTTTTGACATTTTACTTCTGGAGGATCACAATTCCTAAATTCGTCCATGGCTCTAACTGGCCATTGTGACTTATCCAGTTTTAGCCAGTCAGGACCATTTAGCCATTCATGATTTGCCAGTAATGTGGATGGTAAAGCGCCACGCGAACAGATATCCGCGGGGTTGGACCCGCCGCTAACGTGATACCAACAATCGCTTGGAACACTGTTATGAATCTTGGATACCCTGGTCGAAACGAAAGTCTTTAACGTATAACTGGGAGTGTTAAGCCAGGCTAAAACAACGGAAGAATCCGTAAACAATGTGATGTCATCAATCGTAAGTCGATTCTGTAAAATAGATTGAACATATTTGACTAGTTTCGCTAAAAGATGTGCAGCCATAAGCTCGAGGCGAGGAATAGTTATAGTCTTTAAGGGAGCCACCTTAGATTTAGAAATTACTAAACTAACTTTGATCTCGCCGTCGGCGTTCCTTGAAAGGAGATACACAACCGCGGCATATCCAAGAGTAGAAGCGTCACAAAATCCTAGAATCTGACAGTAGGTATGACGAGCTACTTTGATATGTCGGTCATGTCGTATATTTGACAATAATGGAAGTTCCCTGACGTATGACGTCCACTGTGACGCCAAGTCTGACGGTAGACTCTCATCCCAGCTTAGCTGACGAGCCCAGAGCTCCTGCATAAAACATTTGGCATAAAAGATGCAAGGGGCTACAAAGCCAAGAGGATCAAATTGTCGGCCTATTTGAGACAATACTGTTCTTTTGGTCAAAGTCAAGCTGGGCGAATCAATATTGAAAGAAAAAGCATCGCAAGCGGGGAGCCACTGTAAACCTAGCACCTTGATGGACAGATTATTGTCATCGTCGAATGCAATGGGCGTTTCGCGATGAGTTTCGTCTAACTGTTCCAGAACCTGTAAACAATTGCTAGACCACTTGCGGAGAAGGAAACCACCAGTCTGTAGTAGGTCTACGAGCTCGCGTTGAAGCTCAATAGCCTCGTCACGTGTGCTGACGGACCATAAGAGGTCATCCATAAAAAAAGCTGTCTTAAGAACGTGCGCCGCTCGCGGAAACCTGGTAGCCTCGTCGTCCGCCAAGGTGTGCAAAACCTTAATAGCCAAATATGGACTACTAGCTACACCATATGTCACAGTATTCAGCTCAAATACTTGGATAGGTTGATCAGAAGCGTATCGCCATAGAATATGCTGATACGGACGTTGGCTTTGATCCACAATAATTTGACGGAACATTTTGCAAATGTCGCCAGACAAACAAATCTCGTGAATGCGAAAGTTAATTAATAATTCATTAATATCAGCTTGAAGTTTTGGACCCGGTAAAACTAATGAATTAAGAGAAACATTATTCGACGTGGCTCCTGAAGCATCGAACACTACGCGGTGAGAAGTTGTGGTACTCGTCGGTTTAATAATACAAAAATGTGGAATTAGATACTTGGATGTCGCGTTAGGCGCGTCACCAAGACAGGTCATATGGCCCAACTCTTCATACTCGCGCATAAACTTATGATATTGCAGTCTAAGCTCGGGATCTCGCTCTAACTTTGACTCGAGGCTCAGAAACCGACGTTTTGCCATAGCACTGGAGTCACCTAACTCGAGGCCGGACCGAAAGGGGTATTTTACTATATATCGACCGGTTTCATCACGCCTGTGCTCTCTAGCAAACAAGTACTCGGCAAGTTCGTCCTCTGGATCACGAGGTACATCGGAGGGTACATTCTCAAGCTCCCAAAACGAGCGTACAATATGATCAAGATTAACGGAAAACGCGCAGAACGCGCCATTTGATTTTGGAATGACATCACGTTCAGAACCAGAAGAACTAAGTTCAGTCTGACCGAGAATGACATAACCGAAAATGGAGTTCATAGCTACAGGAAGACCATATTCACGAGGAAGTATTCTTTGACCGTCGTAAATGTATGGGAACAAATCACCTGCTAATAACATATCAACAGGTGCAGGTTTATAATAACTCGGGTCAGCTAACATTAGGTGCTGATATTCGTTAATAGTTTTGTTTGGTAAAGACATTGTAGGTAGATTACCAGCAATGTTTGTAACAATGACCGCGTCAGTTGACAAGATAGGACCACTACAGTGTCGTGGTTTAACATTGCAAGTAGTTAACCCAAACTCCTGCACTGGATTGCCACCTAGACCAACGGGATCAAAATTACACTTACGTCGTACCAGCCCTAGCCGTTTTGAACAGTCTTGAGTTATGTAGCTCGACATAGCGCCGCTGTCAATCAAAGCACGTACGGTGTGGTACTGGCCCCAACAATCTGCGACGTGGATGACCGCGGTGCCGAGCAAAACTGTCAATTTAGCCGAGCAGGTCAGCGTCACTGCACTAGAACTCGAGTTTGCAAAAGAATCTATATGCAGCGTGTGATGATGCTTATTTTTGCAGATCGTACATCGTACCTTAGACGGGCAGTCATCAAGAGAGTGATCACGTAAACAATTTTCACACAATTTCATTTGTTTAACCTTCTCGAGCCGCTGCGCCGGCGTAAGGTCGATGTAATCGATACATCGATATATAGAATGCATCTTTTTACAATACAGACACTGCATGGATTTTGTGATTACAGCTTGGTCTGTAGTAACAGCAGCAACCGACAACGTAGGCCGCTGCGAACTTGTATAAATCGATTTTGTAGAAGGCTGATTGAGTACCTTCGACTTGTCTTGAGTATACCGTACACTAGTTTTTGTGGAATTAGTAGCACACTTTGCCATTTCCAGATCGTCCACTTGATTTTCAATAAAAGTTATCAAATCGTCATAAGTAGGTATTTTGTTTTTGTCTAAGTCCCGTTCCAATTCACGCCTAGTCACGGGGTCGAGATTACGCAACGCAATGTAAAACAATATAAAACCTGACAAATCTGGAAGATTAAGTGTGTTCAAAGCCTTAATATTTTCTTGAAATATTTCTAAAAACTTATACAATCCCGTAATCGATTCACTTGTTAAAGGTTTGAACTCAAATAATTTGTCAAGGTAGGTATTTGCTAACGCACGCTTATTCTCAAATCGTTTTTCTAAAGTACTCCAAATAATATGGTAATTATCGGACGTTACTGGCATGGACTTAGCAATCGTCAATGCGGGGCCGCTTACTACAGATAGTAAATAATAGTATTTTTCAACATTAGCTAATTGTTTATTTTCATGAATTAATCGAACAAAGGTGTCACGAAATGTCGGCCAGTTTTCACGTTTACCGTCAAAGGGAAAAAGCTCTAGCTTTGGTAGTTTTACCTTGCAACTAACCTCGTTTATTTGTGACGAATTCGCTGGCTTCGCTACATCCTTGTTCAACAATTCAGCTACAGTACGAATTCGGAAATAAATCTGATCGAAACTTTCTATTTCGTGATAATTTGGAGTATATTTAGGGTCATACTTCCTTTTAAGCACGATAATACTCTTTACGCTATCTTCATACTTTTTACGCCAAGAGGGTAACTCACTTAGTCGAGCTTGGAAATCACCTAACAACTCAGTTTTGTCACATACTTTTTTGGAAATTTCGTACAGAGTTTGTAATCTTAAAAAACACATTTCCTTTGTTGTTAAATGCGGTTGTACCAACTCGTCATATTCGTCTGCACCGCTGTCAGACTCAACATTTTCGGCTTTATCCTTTTTAGGTGGCATTTTGTACCAATTAAAGTGGAAAAACACGGAACAACTGCAATATGGCGGCCGGTAAAAAAGTTTACGTAATTAATTTCGAAAATTGACTACTTGAAATTCAATAGATATTATGTTCTGATTGTTATTGTTGTATTCAGGAGACGAAATAAATAGGTTCTGCGAAGTAATATTCTCGATAGGTCTAATACTTTTTGAGCTAACCACGAAAATATGCAGCACGAAGGCGCCGCGTGATAACCTAACACGGCGGCAAATAATAATAAATTACGTGTAAATACGTGTTAAATACACTAAATACAATAGAATATAATAGTGGATTATCTGTATTGATAACGTAACTGGGTCATCCGGCTCGAAGGACCAAAATGTCCAGTCTATGGACCTTAATTACATGTGGAAAATATTTCGACAACTCGACTAACCTGTGGTGTTTCTGGAGGCCGTCCTTGTTGTGCACAACACTAAATAAGAAACTAGGAATCGTCTGGATGACACTGTTCACGAATTTATACACGCAGAGTCAGTAAAACTTTAATTTTTGATAATTTTTGGACGTTAAAATGTTCATATCACAATGGCGGTGAGGCAAGTAAGTTTTTTGCCGTGTGGTGGCGCCACTGTGCGCTGTCGTCACGGACGGAGCGCGCGCGTTGATATTTTGGCGCGAAGAGACAAAATGTCTCAAATGTCGAGTTGTCATGAACCCAACACCTAGAATACAAGCTATTGAAAAGCGGTTGACATCAATAACTTAACAGATTGTTGCAATTTAAGGAATGAAAACAACCCCAGTATAAAAATTCTATCAAAAAAATTTATTGAGTTGGGTACCTAATACATAATTGTTTTCTCAAACAAAGAAGCCTGAACAAGGGTAGTCTATATAGTCTACCTACAGCTATATATATCTACGTCATAGTATTGCATGTTCCGGTTAGTTTCCTGGTTATAACGCCCGATGGACCGTGACTATTGCCTCTATTTGTCTTCTGGTACGAAGGATAAGGTTGCAAAGGGCACACACACACACACATGCTTTGTTTAATATATAGACATAGATAAATGGATAAATTATATCTTCTTTATATATATAATTCTACTCTACGTATGTATGTCACAGAACTCCTCCTAGACGGCTGGACCGATTTTTTTTTTAAATGTAAATCATCCAGTGCGCCACCCAAACGCATACAAAAAAATTCATTCAAATTTGTCCAGCCGTTTATGAGGAGTTCAGTGACATACACACGTACAGTAGAATTATAAAGATATAGACATAGATTTAAATAAGAAACCAAATGAATATAACAGGACGTTGCACTCAACGTTAAGTCCCAAACTAAGCAACTAGGCTTCTGTTATGGTAGCCAGATGACGTATAGAATAATTATATACTTTTATTTTCTAAATACATACACTCATCGTCAATAGATGTTGTCCAGAACGCACTGCGCAGTCTGCCAGAGTTTTATATTTTACCCACAAAATATTTTAACAGTGAAAATGTTAAGTGACAAAAGAAATATTAGTTTTCTTGTATTTTAAACGATCAATCAACGCAATATTATTACCTATTTAAAAAGTATAGCCATTAGCGCGTTGGCAATAAGCTCAGCAAATATTTACGCTTCAAACTGGCATTTCCAACGCTACATCCCAAAACTAATCAACAAACTACTTAGGTATCCCCAGTTAACAGCTTTCCGCTTTGCATTTGATTTTTATTTTGTTGAAAACTAAATTGGCGTTCCATATTGATTTCCTTTGAGAATCTATTAGATTGATTTTTCTTTTATATTTTAATCAGAAACTGTTCTGGTAACCCCAATCCGTAGAATCACAAGAGAGCACGGAACTCCTACGGAACACAAACATTGAACCCCGAACGCTTCATTTCCGGCAACTCTTTTTCCATGAGTCTCGAAACCACACGTAACACGGGACTCTGTAATAAATTTAGCATTGACACTGATACACATCTACAGAAATAGCTTTCACACTTTTTTTTATAAGATAAAATATTGTTGCCTAAATATTATTCAACGAGAGAATCTCCTACATCGAGTAGCATAACAAACCAAACACGTCTACTAGTTACGTCAATTTCCACGAACCATAATCCCAGCAATTCACAATATAGATAAATTGACATTGTATAGATAGAGAGAGGATCGAAAAGTGTGTTTGTAGGTCATCCGAATATCAACAAAGGGAAAGAGGGATGAACCCCCTGTAGGGGTGGATCCCACCCCTTGTTTTCGACGTAAACCCATCGTTTCTTACTTTGCACTCCGCAGACGTTTCGTAGGCACGAACTGTTCAACTACCTATTAGACACAGACAGTCTCTAGACGGCGTACATAAAACGAGCTCTTTTCAAGATCCAATTTCATAGAAATAGTTATTTGAATTTTTTAACTGGCCTATTCTTTAGGTCCCTGCCTACTTTTGTTGTAACAAAACAATAAGGTACAACATCTATTTTTAAAGGTAACCTAACTCAGTTTGCGAGAGTTCCAAATTCGCCATGGAGGTTGATTCGGATAAGATTGCTCTGATATCGCTAATTGGGCCGTCGAGCTAATAGCTTCAATGGCCGTTGCCAATTAAACCTTATTGATGTCGTTCAATGTAGATCTTCGGTTCGACCCTCGTCTCCTTCTAACCCCATCCAAACCTCGCTAATAATTAATCAAACAATTTCGAATATCCGTAAAGCAGCCGATATTTAGGAAATCATTTCATCGGCACAAATCGTAGGTATCCTAAGCATTAAATGATAATGCATGAACTTCAATGAGTTTGAAAGAGACCCTTTTAAAATTCTATTTTCTAAATGCGCAAAGGAAGTAATTAAGGTAACTTACTCAACATGGGAAGCTGAAGTTAATCTGTCCACATTAAAGTTGAACTTTCAAATCAAAGAAAAAAGAAATACTACATTTTTGAATAGGTAGGTAGGTACAAACAAAAACGCGTTCATATTATACGTTAACAGCTAAATTTGTTAAAGTCAGCTAAAACAATTTCCGAATTCCGTCGACAAAACAAGTGATTCCGGAACGAAATGATTTCGTCAGTATGCAAGCGACCATTGAAACGGAATTAATTAGTGGTCCTCCCACGGGGCCACGGGCGCGCGTCCCGTGACGTTACAACACTTTCATGAAAAAAAGGAAGCTTCGAACGAACGAATTATGACGGATTCTTATTTCATTTACGATTCGTGACTAAGCAGCTTGAGGCCGAAACGTGCACCGAATGTTTAAGTACTTACACTGTTTATCTTCTTTCTGTATTGTTTACGATGTACTTAGTTTACGTGTTTCCGAAGCTTCACATTCCTCACAAATTATTTTAAAGAGCTATTCGTGTCTCGAAGTGTAACTCTTGCGACATTTTACTTAAATGAAATCTCTACGTGCAATAAAATGTTCGTAACGAAGTTGGATGTTATAAACAAACTTATATCAATTTACAACAAATGGAGAAATGTAACGAAATATGTCGCTTGGGTTTTAGAATTCATGAATTTGTTTTTAACTTTTTGTAATAAATGTGTTTCTCAGAACCTAATTAATATGTAGTTAGTAGGTATGGGCAACAAAGGAGTACGTGATTTTATATTTAAAATGATTAGTAATACCTACTGCTGTACTTTAAGCGAGCAACTTACCCAATAACGCCTAACTCAGACATGTGTCTGAGTTAGGCGTACCTCAGAGTATTAGTTTGGCGACCCAAAGCCGTGGTTAGAGTTAAAGCCTGGCCAACCTCACTGGCAGGCTTGGGTGCCTGCCAGCCAGCGATAACCAACACACAACATTACACACTATATTTCTTATTTAATCACGTTTTACAAATGTGACTTGGGGACTTAGGCGTATTTGCTAAAGTTGCGTCGTTACAAGAAACTTTATTATTCGAATGGAGCAGGTAGATTCAACGACATGCTCTAGATTCTAGTGATAATCGCCCGTTCAATTTGCTTTTACATGAACTAGCTTCCGGCTAAATTGAGCAAGTAATTTGCCATTAACTAAATTTTATTACATAGATACATAGTAACTATGTAGGTAGGTACTTAACTTACATAGTGGATGAAAAACTGTTTTATTTATAACTAGCGACCCGCTCCGGCTTTGCACGGCTATATTATGCATGTATTATACGTATAAACCTTCCTCTTGAATCACTCTTTCTATTAAAAAAACCGCATCAAAATCCGTTGCGTAGTTTTAAAGATCTAAGCATACAAAGGGACATAGGGAAATAGGGACGGCGAAAAGTGACTTTATTTTATACTATGTAGTGAAGCTAATCTTTTTTTCTTTATTTTAAGTTACATTATAGGTAGACGCATAAAAAATAATTTGTATTATATTATTACGTAAAAATGACATTATTAAACCCAAACCTCTATAAAATTTATTAGATTTGAAGCAATCACAAACACTAACACTACTTTGAGAGTCGATCCGTTTATGCATAAAGCGAGCGGTATTTGTCATTTTAATATTACTTTGTGAGCATCAGATGATTGGCAGTAGTAAATCGTTTTGAATCCTGTGTTACATATCGGTGGGGGGCATTAAAGAGCGGGATCCCGCGGGCGTTGCTTGGCTGGAGGGCTGCCAAGCCACTTCAGGTAGTCCCGCTGCGGATGCGGTCATGTACAGTTACTGCCATCGCAATTTACAACAATACTTTATTATACGTTTCGAAATATAGGTCACACATTTAGGTCGATGGTTTAATATTAAAGATTAACTACGATAGAATATAACCTGTATTGATTTCATTAATATGAAATCAATACTTCTAGAGCCAATGTAGAGGTTATTTCCGTGTTAAGACACGGTCGACTAAGCTGAGAGGGTATAGGTGCTGGGAAAGCCTACTTCAACCTCACGCAAAAAGGACCCAACTAAAAGAGGTCTAGTTGCGGAAACACACTGTATACAAAAACAAGTGACCTCTACATTTAAACCAAAATTATGATCAAAAGTAAATAAAGAAACTAGTAACAAATTTAAACAAATAAAATTTGAAAACAAATTAATTCTGTTGTCTCTCTTGTAACGGTATCTTAGTAAACAACACAATTTAATTTCACTTTGCAATTTTAACGTGAACAAACTTATAACATTATGCAAACATACAAACACTGTCTCGCGGAAGATAGATGAATCTGTTGGAAAAAAGAACGACCTATACCTTCGTCACGTCAAATGCGCTCGCTTACGATTTAATGGTGAAATCACCTGTTAAGATGTCGCAGAGTTGTTTACTATCAGAGTGTGATTGATGACTGATATAAATAATATATTTTGAGGAAGTAAGAATCACGCTTAGCGATAAACTTGTTATAAGTGATGGAGCTGCGCTTTTTGGTAAGCTTGGCGACTTAACACTGGCCGCGCTTATCCTTGATTGGGGAGTACACGTGGGCAGAGCTTTACTATAGCTAGACCCTCTCTAGGCGTAATCCCAACCTCTTCCCTTCTCTACACGAATGTCGGATTTAGTTGACAAATACCCATTAGATATACAGGGTTATTGGAAATTAATTAGCACGGCGTTAAAGGCTTCTTCTGTGCACCTAAACAAACAACTTTTGTTCTACGACTATTGGAAATTCGAAAAAAAAATGAAAATTTTGAGGTTATGTAAATTCAAAAAACACCTGATTTTTTAAAACAAAGGTCATTCACACCAAGAACAGTAGATGAAACTTAAAAAATAAGTAAAATTTTAAGGTTACTGACCTCTCCGTGTAAGGAACAGCTGATTTTCAGGTAAACCTAACCTCAAAATTTTCAAAAAAATGTTCGAATTTCCAAAAGTCGTAGAACAAAAGTTGTTTGTTAAGGTGCACAGAAGAAGCCCTTAACGCCGTGCTATTTATTTCCAATAACCCTGTATTTCCACGTACAATTCGACGTAAAAGGTAAATTTTATTGTCTGCATAAATTGTGCTATTTTATAACAAAATATTATGTCTTATCTAAGTTTATCATGGTATTTAATAAAAATATTTTCCGTAGAAGAAAGGATGAAAGAATGAGTGCTGTCTAGAAAGGTATTTTGCTCGAATAACTTAGTTAAATTGACACAATAGTTGGACTTTTTTGCCCGGAAGCTGCTTTAGGTGTGCCAAGCGGACGGAGGACGGGCTTTGTTGGCGACGACATTTCTTTAAGGTGCTGCTGGTCGATCGTGTTTCCATACAAATGAATTTAGAGTGTTATCCATTTATTCTTTATGGAATTTGAAAAAACAAAAGTTAAATCTACATAACAAGTCTATATCTAGCCCATGTAGGCGACGAAATAGACAAATTATATTTAATTTGGAAATTATAGCCATCAAAACTTCAGTATTTTCAGTAAAAATAATGCGCATTTCACGGGTAAAATAGCTATGCCGGGAGAAATATAATATCAAATAAGAAACCTACATCATGTAGTAAATTTATCAATTAGTTCAAATAACTTAACTTTCAAAGGATTCATATTGCAGATTTTTCCTAGTTTTCTAAATTCGAAAGGTCTGTTTACAAAATTTCCCAGCCCGTATTTTGTTCAAAACATCGTTACCTTTCACCTCTAGAGTAACACCCCGTCACGCGGGTAGCGGGGGGAGAAGTAATCCAATGCGCGCTATAGCTTCACGAATACTTTTGTATAACTGGCTTTACCAGCAATGTATACGTAACGATTTAGCATTCAATGTGTGTGTGATGTTTGTCAGAGTCGCACGGGGACCAATGAAGACAAGTGACAGTGATTTTGCCAACCAATAGTGAACTATTATCTGAATCTCGCATCCAATAAAAACAGTTTATACGACGAACCGACGAACGAGTACCTACCTACCTAGCTGGTGAATTTCACATGTAATTTCGGCTCGTGTCATACCGTGAAGGTCATATCGTTCGCGCCAAATTCAATTGCACAGCGCTAATTACCTACCGCAATATTTACGTACAAGTTGCGTAACACTTGTACCGTTTGAGGGTTCTCTTTTTCACTATCACTACATAGTATAAAATAAAGTCACTTTTCGCCGTCCCTATGTCCCTTTGTATGCTTAGATCTTTAAAACTACGCAACGGATTTTGATGCGGTTTTTTTAATAGATAGAGTGATTCAAGAGGAAGGTTTATATGTATAATACATGCATAATATACCCGTGCGAAGCCGGAGCGGGTCGCTAGTATTTAATATAATTAATCTGAATATTTAATTACTTACCAGTGAATTAAACACCTATTAAAATATTACAGTGTTATTTAATTACCCGTCAACAATTAAAGTTTCAAATAAACCTTAAAAAATATGTAAGTACGAGTGTCGAGTATGTACCTACTATGTACCCTGTTGTCTATTTTTTTTAGTTGTGTAATTTATATTTGCTATAGGTATAATAACTAAGATCAAAATATATGCATAAATACAAAAAACGTAAACGTAAACATTTTTTGGAACGATAGTTCCATATCGCGCGTTGTGAAAGGGGGCTAGACGGAAAAAAATCTCACGAAAAGTTGCAACGACACTTTTTGCTATAGTAAGCTATTGTAAGCCGTGCGGCTTACAATAGCTTACTATGTTTCTCTGTCTGTCTCTCTCTCTCTCTCTTATAGAAAGCAAGCCAGATATTTTCATTTCTATTTCGCATTTGCAATAGGCTTGTGTTATGGTGACTAGACACGATTAGGCTTGTGTTATGGTGACTAGACCCAACTAGGCTTGTGTTATGGTGACTAGACCCAACTAGGCTTGTGTTATGGTGACTAGACGCAACTAGGCTTGTGTTATGGTGACTAGATGTAACTAGGCTTGTGTAATGGTGACTAGACCCAACTAGGCTTGTGTTATGGTGACTAGACACGATTAGGCTTGTGTTATGGTGACTAGACCCAACTAGGCTTGTGTTATGGTGACTAGACGCAACTAGGCTTGTGTTATGGTGACTAGATGTAACTAGGCTTGTGTAATGGTGACTAGACCCAACTAGGCTTGTGTTATGTTGACTAGACGCAACTAGGCTTGTGTTATGGTGACTAGACGATACTAGGCTTGTGTTATGGTGACTAGACGCAACTAGGCTTGTGTTATGGTGACTAGATGTAACTAGGCTTGTGTAATGGTGACTAGACCCAACTAGGCTTGTGTTATGGTGACTAGACGCAACTAGGCTTGTGTTATGGTGACTGGACACAACTAGGCTTGTGTTATGGTGACTAGACGCAACTAGGCTTGTGTTATGGTGACTAGGCGCAACTAGGCTTGTGTTATGGTGACTAGATGCAACTATTTCGATGCTTATGTATATATAAATAGATCACTTTGAAACGTCTTAAAAACCAAAAGCTGTAACGACACTTTTTGCATAGAAAGCAAGCCAGTTATTTTCGTTTCGTCTTTCTATTTCGCATTGAACAGTGTGGTGTAGCGACGATTATTTACAAAAAAATAATATTAATAAAAAAAAACGTGTGGCACTCGGGGACTGCCGTGGTAAAGCTATTGCATCGTGCATTGCATGTCAATAGTCGTCCGTTATTTATCGTCCGTTTTTGTCGTCCGTTTTTTGTCGTCCGTCATTTGTCGTCCGTCAATAGTCGTCCGTCAATAGTCGTCCGTTATTTATCGTCCGTTTTTGTCGTCCGTTTTTTGTCGTCCGTCATTTGTCGTCCGTCAATAGTCGTCCGTTATTTATCGTCCGTTTTTTGTCGTCCGACATTTGTCGTCCGTCATTTGTCGTCTGTCATTTGTCGTCCGTCATGTGTGGTCCGTCATTTGTCGTCCGACATTTGTCGTCCGTCATTTGTCGTCCGTCAATATTCGTCCGTCAATAGTCGTCCGTTAATAATCGTCCGTCAATAGTCGTCCGTAAATAATCGTCCGTCATTTGTCGTCATTGACACAAAGTGGTACACTATTCTGTTGTGTACCCTAACTTTCTAAAAATCAGTTTTTGTTTGATAAAAATTGTTCCTGATTTTGGGAGGGTAGGCGCTCGCGCCTGGCGGTCGGCGTGTCGCGTGGCGCGAACGGGTCGTAGATTGTCTTCATACCTAACTAGCAGCGCTCCGCGGTTTCACCCGCGTAACTCCCGTTCCAGTAGGCGAGACGCGGATAGAACGCGCCCGGTCGTAAATGAATAAAACAGCAATTTACTGGTTCACTTCGCACGTCTACACTAATATAATTTATGGATCATTATGGATTTATTTCGTATGGTTTCGGACTTGTGAATTAGCATAAAAATAAGTCCGTTTTGTGTAATAAGTTTTAACCGACTTAAAAAAATTAGGAGGTTTTCAATTCGATTGTATGTATTTTTTTTAACCAACTTCAAAAAAGGAGGAGGTTCTCAATTCGTCTGTATGTTGTTTTTTTATTATTTTTATTACATATTATAAAGGGCCGATTAGTAACTATTAGTACATACCTAGTACATAGTAACTATTATGTATTCTGTGTATATAGGAAATCAAAATATCATTCATCACCAATTAAAAATTAGAATGCCTATCCAACTTTTGACATAGAGAATAATTAATGCCTGTAGAATAGACAGAACATAGAGAATTTTTACTGAGCTCTGTGATGTTCCCATCTATTTTAGGTTTTTTTTTTTCAAATTTCGAACTTACAAAACAGGTAAAACGGGGTACGTACTGGTAGGTTTGAGTCATAGAATTTGAAAGTAGAGGAACGCGCGACAGGGCGGGGATGTGAGCATGGTTGCTCACATCCCATAGCCTGCGCGCGTTGCGAAAGGAGGCTAGACGGAAAAAATTAAGACTAAAAGTTGTAACGACACTTTTTGCATAGAAAGCAAGCCAGTTATTTTCGTTTCGTCTTTCTATTTCGCATTAAACAGTGTGTTGTCGCGACGATTATTAAAAAAAAATTACAATTTATTCACTAATTCATCGAAAGGAACTTCGTTCCATCCGGGTCTCCCTTGACACCTCTCAAGTTTTTTTATTTTCAACATGTTAGCTGTCTTTAGTTGGCCGAGTGGTATAAACCGCCACCCGCTACACCAACCGATGTGGGTTCGATCCACAGGTTACATAATGTTCAAATAGTGCTGCACAGGATTGTAAACGTTAAGATGGCGGTGGACTTTTGACCGTTGATTGTACACATTCGCACGGCAGCGCTCACCACCGCACCGATCGCAAGCCGAGCACGCGGTGTTTACACTCGCGCAGTTCCGTAAGCTTGTTGTCACTGTGTGTGTGATGTGTCGCGCCGAGTCGCGCGGCGGTAACGACCGAAGCGAGCCCGAACGTGTTTATGTAATGTAGTGTGTGGCAGTGTTCTGACGCTGAAATTGTTGTATGCGTAATATCTTTATACTGCTCTTTACTGAGCCTTTCCTTTTCCTAAACAGTGTTAGGTGAAATAGCTATAATTTTAGCCACGTGCGTCCATGAGTTGAACCCGTCGAACAGGGGATTCTTAAAACCTAGTTTGTGTTTGTTCCGCAAGAAGCAAGGTATCTAAGTACATGACGCTATTTCTTGAAAATGAAAGAAATTAACTTCTAACGAATTGTTTTCATTTTGTGCGACTCACATTTATATCCGTGTCTTCTTTTTTACTTCTGTATCTACCTAATTACAATGTTTTATTATGTTTTGACTTGCGGCTGTGAAAGTATCGATTTATTGCAATGGTTTTCATACATCGTCAGGTGAAGCCTATAACTTAACCATGACTTGAGCACACAGAACCTAACAACATAACAATGCGCCATTTATCAGGATTCGGAATCAAAATGTTGTTGTATCGCTGATCAGTTTTTCATGAATCGTCAGTTACCTATGAAATAAGTCTTCGTTAAAATCTTTTATCAAGCTCGCACTATCCCTAAGGCATTTCAGTGAAAAAGCAACCAGCCCACATAGTTATGCCTACCGAATACTGAGAACGTGACTGGTTTACCCTAACGTTGGCCCAAAGGCCCGAAATCGTGCATTTGTTGAATGAATTACTTTTAATCATTACGTTTGGGACTCTCTATTGGAATTCTGCGTGAGTCTGATCACGATACCACGACAGCGATACGAGCTGTCTTTTTGTTCGGAATTATTCAACTAAATTTGCCAACTGAATAGGAATGTTCGGATCAGACGAAATCAAAAACAATATCGCTTTAACTAATACAGTTGACAGTAAACAAAGTAAGGTAGCAGCACAGGTAGCGATAGTTATTTATAGCTTCTCTAGCTATCCATAAAAATCTTAATCGTCAGCTTAGTGGTTAGTGGCCCAGGTATTCATATATAATACCTATAGGCTTGATTAATTATTGTGGTATATTTAATGAATACTCTTTAATAAATAAGTTTTTCTCCATCCAAATATTACCTAAAAGAAATCGCATTCAGCGATAACACTACCAATTTATGCAACTTAAGTATAACTTTCTAGCATTTTTTTTACTTTGTATAAACTGTGTTCTATGTACCTTCCTGTGTTGTACGCTTGTACAAATAATAGTAGATTATGCATCAAGGGCATAAAGCAATGTCTTATGTTGTGGGTGGCATATTGAACCCCGAGTGTAACGAGGGACTCTCGGGTTAACTCCCGAGCGGAGCGAGGGAGTTTAAACTTACCTAACTCCTGAGCGAAGCGAGGGAGTTATGTAGAGTCCTGAGTGAAGCGAGGGGTTTAAGCCGCCCAAGACGAAGAAATGCTGTATCCCGAGGTGCATACTCTACTTTTCATACCGTCAGTCGATTTTTTTTTAATTCTTGTGGTAGCCAGTTCCCTACTTGAAAAAAATCCACTTTAAAAAAAAATGGGGCAGTTGCAATGAGATGGTAGCATGATGGTAAATATTTGGTAGGTTTTATAGGCAAAACCTATTTACTTAGACCTAACGTAACTATTAAAACAAAAAACATTAATCGTGGCCTGCTAGATTTTTGTAGACCAATCAAATGACTTATTATTAATAAAACCTATTTGCTGAGACCTTCAAAATTAAAACCAAGAGTTTTCACATGAATTTCAACGTTCCAAATTCAAATCACTTTATTCCCTTGGGAGTTTCATACAACATTATCTCCCTGGGGAATAAAGTATTGCTTTAAGTTGAGGTTAATAGGGCAATCCGTGATTAAAGTGCTGCAGGTGTGAAAAGTTATCTATCTATCTATATGACATCACATATACGTAAATGTAAAACGTGATCGGTAGCTAGCTACCTATATGTCGATCGACGAAAGGCAACGACGACGCGCGACGTAAACAACCAATTAGTGTCTAGTATCTGAATGCAAGAGACGTACATTGTTTCGATCTATTTCGCGATTATTAATTATATCTGTAAAATACTGGCTGACGTACGAGGCTTATTTTGAAAAATATCGCAAATCGATGTAGGTAAAGCAAAAGTTTTGACCCGACCCGGGGGAGTTATGATGTAATGATTTTTTTGTATTTGATATAGGAGTGCAGACTTTCTCTGACGATCTCTGTGGCGCGTCGGGCGAACACCCGACTGCGACGCAGAAGGTAGCGGGTTCGATTCCCGCCGGGACCAAGTATTTATGCTGACCATAAATTCTTGTTTCTGGTTCTGGGTGTTTCCTATATGTATAATATGTATATATTTACAAAAAAAAAAAAGTATATAAGTAGTTTATCCGTTATCTGGCACCCATAACACAAGCATTAAGTTGCTTAGCTTGGGGCTGGATGGCGATGTGTAATATGTCCTGAAATATTTATTTATTTATTTCTGACTTTGCCGACTTTTGCAAAATTCGCAGTGCCGACTATAGGAAATTTCTATGCAATTAATCGCTTCTCGACGACTTTTGCCCAAATCAGCTCCTGTCCATGGCAAGTGTTGTGGAAAAAATACCTCCCTATAACTTTTAACAAAACTAACCAATTTTAATTACAATCGTCGATAATTCAATTACTACTCAGTGAATTTGGATATAAAGTTACAATCGAATTGCATTTGGCAGGTGTAATTAACCACAATAATGGAACTGAACAACTATTATATGACAACACTGAATTCTAGTCTTTCGAAATCAACGCATAATATTCACTAACACGCAAACTATATCCACATATGCAAATATAAACTTTGTTGTATAATTAATAGAGATGAAAATTGATTAGTTGAAAGC
This sequence comes from Idaea aversata, assembly GCA_907269075.1. Lineage (NCBI taxonomy): Eukaryota > Metazoa > Arthropoda > Insecta > Lepidoptera > Geometridae > Idaea > Idaea aversata. The sequence continues at coordinate 9,765,917 of OU026100.1, forward strand.
TTTATGGATTTCGAATTATCGATGGTCATGTTACTGTGGTATTAGATAAGCTAATTAATCGTGGTTACATCTGTTTTAGTTTCTGATTTCTGACGCATTTAGATACATTACAATTGGCTGTGAAGTGGAAAAGCTTTCAAATATCTATTGGTTTATTTACCCATTGAAGATAGATTAGGGAGGTATAGATACAAAGTAAGTGGGATATAATATATCATTTATTTATTTAATCGTATGGCATTTAATGTCTTTTAAACTTCGAAGCTCGTTTCCCAAGTAGCACGTTAGTGAATTTTGGAACTTATTTTGCAACTGTAGGTAGCATATAGGTGATGCAAGAGTGTATGGTATTACTTAAAGATGCAAACAGCACTCGAATTTGTAAATGAGTAACTCTTATCACTAACGGTTGCTTTTGAGTGATTTTTGTTTCTGCTTTATTACCTATGGTAGCATTAAGCCGAATCTATTACTCATAGGCGCATAAAGGTTTTAATTTTCTCTCTTATAGAACTCAAAGAGGCATATGACATCTTAAAATCCCCCCTAAAGAACTGTGCCCTAATAGGTGGTATTTTTCCCTCATTTGGCACCTTTAGTACTAAATAAGTAGTATATATGAGTTATTTATCACTTGTAGTGGCTCAAGAGTTATTATTGCAGCTCATTTGGAACCTTAGTGTAATTGCCTTTGTAAGGTCGAAAATACTCTTATATGCCACTGTAAAGCGTAGATCGGTTCCATTTTTATCTCATTTAGAACCACAAGATCGAATTAAAATAATAACGGGTCGAGTGCGAGTCGTACTCACGCGCTGTGGGTTCCGTACATTAGTTTTATTCCAGACAGTTACAGACAGTGTCAGACAGTTCCAAACAGTGCCAGACAGTGCCAGACGGTGCCAGACGGTGCCAGACGGTGCCAGACGGCACCAGACTGTACCAAACTGTATCAGACTGTATCAGACTGTATCAGACTGTATCAGACTGTATCAGACTGTATCAGACTGTATCAGACTGTATCAGACTGTATCAGACTGTATCAGACTGTATCAGACTATACCAGACTGTACCAGACTGTACCAGACGGTACCAGACGGTACCAGACGGTACCAGACGGTACCAGACGGTACCAGACAGTACCAGACAGTTTCAGACAGTACCAGTCAGTAACAAACAGTTGTACAGACAATTGCACAGACAGTTGTACAGACAGTCCTCGACTTTACAGTTAAGTAAATTTTACTTTTTTTACTTTATTATCCTTCACAATGGGTTTTGTACCCGTCTTGAGGATCCCCAATTCAAAGTAGAGACAGCAAGACCTGTGAAGTGAAAAATATCACTACTAGGTACTAATGAGTGATTTTTGGGCTTAAGAGTTCCAATAAGGTAACAAATTAGTGAAAATAAGAACTACAAGGTCTACTTTAAATCGCCATGTTTAAAAATAATAACCTTGAAAAGCATTATTTGTTTAATGATATTTTATTACAATAACATAAAACAAAATAAGTTTTGATAACTATTGTTGACATTATACTTTTTGTGAAACTATAATGTTAGGTTAGGTTAATTCTTAACAACCAAATTGTTGTAAAGTATTATCTTATTTATTTGATCAGCACATATTTGTTAATATTTTTTGATTAAATTGAAGGCGCATCAAAATTTACGAAGTAAATATACCATGGTTTCACGATAAAAAACCATTTGCAAGGGCTCCGTGATATTATGCTGCGGTTTACACGTACATTTTTAATACTCGCCAAATAGATGCAATATGGCTGTCACAATTAACACAATAGAACAAAGCACACCGTTTTTCGTTTGTCTCCGCCGAAAATAAGACTAGTTATGACAAATTGTCACTCAACGAATGAACGGTATCGCTTTATCGTTCAATCATTCATTCACAGCGCGCAATTCGCACCGTTAGTTCCAAGTGCCACTCAGGGTAACAATTCGAACTCTTATGCAACGCTTCTGCAACTATAAATGAGTTGCAATTTTTCTCCCTTTAGTAATATATAGGTTGCATATAAGTTCTAACCACCTATATAGAACTTAATCAAGGTGGATTTTATTACTAAAGGTTCCAAAAAAATACTATATGCAAGCTATTTGTTACCAAATGTGTTACTTGGGTTAGCACCACCCAGGGGACACGTGCAGGGCTATGGTTAGGTAACTCCTGCGGACGGGAGCTTTAGATCGTCCCCCAAAATATATCATCACAATATATTATTGTACTCGCTAAAAATTACAACAAATCTTTTATGAAAAATTAATTGCTGTTATTTTTTACATATAAGATTTCCGTTCTCGAGATGTTAGTCTCCTGGCTGGTTTGGCTAATTACCTATGGTGAAATATTTGTAAGAGTCCAAGGAAAGTTCAGAAGGTGTTTTTAAAATGGGGACTTAAGCAGGTGAAACCTCGGGGAGCGGCTAGTTGTTAATATTCCCATAATGTAATATTGTGTATTTGTACTTACAGTTTTTAATATTGTACCTAAAATCAAAACAAAAATCGAATAGAAGCAATTATACCCAGCGGTCGGCAACGTGGGGCCGCGGGCCGAAAGCTCACAGTTAGGCATACGAATTGCAACTACAAATATGACTGCTAACATACAAGAATAACCTGCCGTATGCAAGCTCACAAGTGCGGCCCGCCTTTAGTTTATTTTGCCACCTATTCATAAAAACATAGTTGTATATTATATAGGTACAAAGAAAGTAAACATTACAATATCTACCAACTTACAAACAAGAATTTTAAAATCACTTTTACAACTAAAACCGCACAACAAGCAAGAGCTTATCTAAAGCTATAGAGCTAGCATAATTATAGGCACATATTTGCTGTATCTCTTTTAAATATCTAGCTCAACATGAAAATAAAGAAAAATATTGAAAGTATTCAAATAAATTCTGTTGCCTGCTAATAATTTTAATTATAACATTCCTCCTTATTTAATTAACTATGTTAATGATCTGTACTTAAAAGAGCTTTGAAGCAAGCTCTTTCACTATCTCGTTGGTACCTACATTATAAATTCATAGAAGCATTAGATCAGAATATTAAACGCACATTATGGTACCAAATCAATAAAAACTTTAATGTTTTTTTAACTAGCTGCGCCTAATAGTTTCACTCGTGTAAGTTCAACTCTGCCTTAATATCGAGATTCAATGTAGTTGTTATTCCAGAAGTTTTATTCCAGTTGTTATTCCAGATGTATTCCAGTTGTTATTCTAGAAGTTTTTATACTAAGAGGTCAGCGTTTTACCACTATCATACTAGCCTGATGGACCTGATGGTAGGTGACGATGCGGCGATGTAGCACGCTTATAAATATAAAATAATTTAAAATATAACCTATTCACACTTAATGTACCTTTTAAGTACGACCAGACGTTTCAGCGTTCAGCGTAATAAACAAACACACAAAATTTACAAAATATGTTCACAACGATTTAAAAAAAAATCTATGATAAAGGTATTCCAAGAGACTACTTATTTCCAAAAAAATATCTTTATCAGCCAAGAGTAGTTAACGAACTAACACACACAATCACAAACTTTCACATTAAGATACCTGCGTAAATTGAATCTTTGTTTGCAACAATCCCAAAATCCAAAGATTAAGTCATCGAAAAATTTGTTGCGTGAGTGTTCCTCGGTGTAGGGGCTTAGAAGGCTCATTGGATCCAAGGCTCAATGTGATCTACTCGAGATGTGTTGGGAAACTGGATTTCAATTTTTAAAGGGCTTAGCACCTATTTTGGTTTGAACAGGAAAGCTTTATTGATTATTTTCCTTCGAGCTTTCTTTGTTTCATTGATATATTTATTACATTGTTTGAAACATTACAATTAAACACATTGTAATGTTTTAAAAGAGATTTGTTTTTTTTTCGTTAATTAAAAATACAGTAGAAAGAGTATGACAAACCAGTATTATTTGTTTAAAACAATAACGGAAGTCTAACAATCAACTGAAACTACGTATTCATAAACTTCTGAAAAATTCTGTACCTATTGTATAGTTTTATTCATTTTATGTTTTTATGAAATATTCAAGTAACTCGACGATATGACGACGTAACTACGTAAGCACGTAACTATACATCTATATATTTAAAAGAGAAAAGAGTCATCAACGAATCTCTGAAACTGCAAGAGCTAAGAGTGTGAAACTTTCGTATGAGGATTTCGTCTAGGACGTAGAGCATGCAGTACTAAAAACGGTTTTTTAGAGATTCGATAAATTAATAAAAGTGTAAAAAGGGCTGATAAAGTTTGTGTGAGTAAACATACGCGTGTGTCAACCCGATTTCGATAAAACTTGCTATGGACAATAGCTGGGACCCCGAAATGGCCTATCTAGACTACTTTTAACCTGATATTCCAAAGGAATATAACCTACGTAAGTGAAACCGCGGTGCGCTGATAGTATCTACCTAATTTATTTATAGAATCATAACTGTTTTACTAATACTGTACAAATTAATAGATGCCTAATAATATATGTCTCTCTCACATCATACCAAACCCTCAATGCTCCATCAATGGAAACATGAAACGCAGACACCGCTATTTCGCTTTACATCATCATCTATTTGCAACATCCTACTCGTAAACCTACCAATTTATATCTAATCCGATTCACATTACACCGAACAATTCAAAGGCACCCCCTCATTGTAAGTTTATAACTCAATAAAACCATATTCCTTGCCATAAACATCGATATGTTTTGATATCAAGATTCAAGGATACCGTACCACATTTTAGATGACAATCTCTATCTTAAATGGGTATTTGTGGTCGTACCTAATTCGTTTTTCCGTGTGGCATTATAACGTATAGAATAAATATCCTAAAAATGTGGTTGAAATAAATAATAACGAGTAAAGACTTATTGTTTCCTATGTAATTCTGTTGTCGAGAAAAGACCTCGAGACACTTGATTATTACTCGTTTCCTACCTCCTTCCGCTATAATTTTCTGTATTTATTGAATTCTTATTGTCTGAAAATGCTCAGTATGGTTTTGAATGGTTTTATGCAATTGGTTTAATTTTAATGCCATTGAACTGACTGTTTTTGTTCGTTATTGTGTTCTTAGTGAAATAATAAGTAAATGAATGAAAGATGCAATTGTTTGTTATCAATTACGTTCTGTGGAATGGATTAATTCTTGTACTTTTCTCAATAGAAGCCACAAATACAACGCTCCGTAATAACTGGACAGATTTGCTGTTGCAGACAGTAAAGTAGTTCATATACCGTCGAAGCTAACGTTATCAATTTCACAAATTCACAAATCCATTTACAGATTTAAATTTAATCTAAACGTAAACAAACGTTGGTGTATATGTAATTATAATTGCGTGAGCTTTGAGGCAAAGTGGAACTACTCGGTCACCCTTTGGTATACATATCTGTAAGGGCTAGACGTAGGACAATGGCAGCCTTTGTGTTGAGGACCTTTGTCCCTTCTACGACCTTACACTCCCGATAATTTCCCAAGCAACGTGATTTAGTGTCAACATTTCTATAGCTAGATATAATACTATACGGTACTGTTGCTTATTTGTAGCTGACACGGCACGATAAGATGATGGGTAGCATATTTTAACCTGCGTCTTCAATCGTCATTCTTAATAGTATTTTGTTTCTATTATCCAAACATAACAGCGGTGGAAAAAGCGATTTTGTTATCTTATACCTTTAGTCCCACTCTTATGCAGTAGCTCTACGGGGAAAATACTGTGGACCCACCAGTGGGGCAAAGCGGTCAGTCTACAGTTAATGTCTTGTCATTATGCTAGCAAACGATTTAATTTTCAAGTGTCAAATGGAAATGTTCTTTATTTTGGTTGGAAAAGAAAATATATATTCTAAACGCGTAGTTGTTTCAGACTTCCTTTGAGTAAACAATGTACCTAAACTTGGACGCCTGTTATTTAACTCTGCAATCCTTTTTAAAGCAATGCGCTTTTAAAGCCCTTAACCTCGATAACCCGTATAAATGGTGCAGTTGCTACACGAAACTGCAAACACAACGAAAGCAAAACCGAGATTACGTTGAAAGACTTAAATCTTCTACATACCTCCCACTTTCCTCAATAAAGACCTGAACTGCTACTGTCAACAACTTTCTTTGGAGGTACGTTGTTTTGCTAACCCTCGGCGCTAATAAAATAGGTATGTGTACATTCACCTACACTTGCGAACAATGCGATGACCCACTTTGTACCTTTTTATTCTTACAATAATATTCGAGAGCCCAGAGTCCCTTAAAAACATTCCAGCTTACTTTTGACTTTACCAGTTGGGAATAAAGGCGAACTTTTTGGAAAAGGTACCCTCGAACACAAGTTGGCATAAAACACGTTAGCAATAGCGCCCGAGTCAGCAGTAAAATATTCAAATGCTGGGTATTATAACGCAGACAAAGACTTAGGGTCGACTGCTTGGTGTTTAACCTACGTGCTATAAATAGAGCTGAAATAACCGCCTACCTCGCGTGACGTCATCGATACTCTCAAAACACCAAAAGTTGCTAACAAATATTGTAATTATGTAATATAATAAAACCGGTCAAGTGCGAGTAGTACTCGCGCGCCGAGGGTTCCTTACATTAGTTTCAACTCTCTTTCTCTACCCTTGCAGTGGTATGGTAGTTAACAATTGAACTTGACCCCTATTTCGTTTGGGCGCCCATACAATGTAAGGGTCAAATTAAATTGGTCCAACTTGGTTTAAGTTGGTCAAACACTATGTACGGGAACACCGTTTAATTTTCAACTTTCCTATTTTTTTTTATTTTTTCTTTATTTGTGCAAGTACCTAAATCAAAAAATTCCGAAATATAAAAAGTTAAAAATTAAGGTAAATTTGGGTAGGTACTTACAAGTTTTCTCGAAAATGTAAAATTATACACCTAATAGGGACTTAACATGGACCTAGAAAAAGACCTCAGTATCTGATATGAATTTCAACTTGCTAGGTCCACCTGTTCCTGAGCAACGGACAGATCAGATCGGATCAGTAAATATCTTAGTATTTCCTGATTTTTTATACAACACCAATCTGTGAAAACGAATCACAAACCTGCCTACCTATTTTCACCTGAGTCAGTCTATTAGCCTTAATGTTAAATGCTTTCCAGCTACTTAGAGAAAACGGAAAGGAAAATGTTGACTGATTCCATTTCGATTTACCTTATTTTATATTTCACTGTCGTCATCAGACGTAAATAGTAGAGATAAGTACGCCCATGAGAGAGTCGGAATAAAAACAGGATAATAAGGAGACGAAAAGATCCCTAATTAGAGTAGAAACAAACACGAGATTAGGGTCAGCAGTGCCCGGGGAGATCGCCCATTGTCGTGTTATTACAACCGAAAAAATATTAAGTTGCCTTCCCTTTAATGTAATTATGTATTTTACTTGGATCTTGCCTTTTTAGTCGTGTATAATAAATATGTAAAACTTTTTTAAAACGGTATATTTTGGGTCTCAAAAACACAAGAACAAAAATGATTAAATATATACAAGCATATTCGTATCATTTTTTTTCGCTTTGTATATTGAGTAACGCATAAATGAAATATCCTTATGAATCCATCAATATTATACGTAAAAAACCAAAATCGCGTAATCCGTTAAACGCAAGCGGACAAAATTGCCCATTTTTGTCCAAATTTTTATTACGCGTTCTAACCAAAAACGCATTTATCGAAATTTTAATACACGTTATACCAAAAACTTATTTGGCCAAACTTTGTTACGCGTAACAAAGTTTTTAAAAGTTATGTTTTTTTAAGTTTTTAAGTAATTTTGGCCGTCTGGCCAAAATTACTTAAAAACTTAAAAAAAATTATTATGTTAAAATTATTATGTAAAATAATTATTATGTAATTATAAATTATGGAGTTAGGGATGATGGTCCAACTAGTTGGACCACGAGACTCCGATCCGTCCTGTGGGTCAACTATTTTTGAAACAGAGACAAAAGACAAAAATGGAAACAAAAGACAATCGAAACAAAACAAAAAACGAGCGAAAAATTATGAACTTTAAAAAGACTATTGGTAAACCGTAAAGTGCTACTTATTCTAAATCTTAGTTAGTAACTAGTATAATTCCTTAAGATGATCTAAACTTGAAACTACTTCTCCACCACTGCTTAAAGTAACACGTCTCAAGTACCTAAACAAACACAGAAAGCATGTGTTAGAACCGCAGTAGAAATTACTCAGTACGACGCACATAACTCGTGGAGCCCGCACTTCAGTACAAACGTACAAACCGGCATTATTACTTTATCTAAGTAACATTTTTATCATGCCACAGTCTTGTAAATAAATTTAAAACTCACAGTAAGATAGAATTATTCTTACTCTATCTTTACAAAAAATAGTTGTATAAAAAGTAAGCTCACATTACGCATTCTTGTGCGCACTGCTAAGAAGTGGAACTCTCTGCCCGCGTCGCTGGTTACCCCAAAACTACAACCTTAGAGTTTTCAAGTCGAGAGTGAATAGGTACCTTCTACGCAAACATACTACCTCCTCGACCTCAACTTCGCTTCCCACCGGGTAAGATGAGTTTAAACAAAATATGCTTGCAAATGTTAAAAAAAAAAGCTAAAAAAGATCCAAAACTTACCATAATTTATTGAGTCTTCGTCATGGGTTCCTCTGGAAAACTCAATATTTGTTTCCACATCTACACTAATTTTATAAAAAAGTTGAAAGATATTTTTATTTTTTTGTTTGTAACAAATAGGCTCCGAAACTACTGGACCGATTTTGATGAAACTTGGTATGAGGATACATTGATTCATTGGGAGTAACATAGGCTACCTTTTATCCTGATATTCCCATGGGATCTGGAGTTACGCGGGTAAAACCACGGAGTGTTGCTAGTTTTCTATAAAGGGAACTAGACACCGCATACCATAGTTGCCTAATTAAAGCGTGGATACCGATATTGAATTGTTAAATCTATACTAATATTATAAAGCTGAAGAGTTTGTTTGTTTGTTTGTTTGAACGCGCTAATCTCAGGAACTGCTGGTTCGAATTAAAATAATCTTTTTGTGTTGGGTAGTCCATTTATCGAGGAAGGTTATAGGCTACTTTTTATCCCGATATTCCCACGGGATCGGGAGTTACGCGGGTGAAACCGCGGAGCGCAGCTAGTCTACTTATATGTCTAAGAAAAGTGTTTTGTTTGTTTTAGGTGTGCAACAAGATATTTGGCAATGCATCAGCGCTGGCGAAACACAAGCTCACGCACAGCGACGAGAGAAAGTATGTGTGTGTCACGTGCTCAAAAGCGTTTAAAAGACAAGACCATCTGTAAGTGAACCTATAATCTATTTCTATATGTCTTCTATTCTATACTAGCGACCCGCTTGGTTATAGTGGTTCATGTGGTTTTATACCAAAATGGATAGCTCATTTTCAGAAATAAATAGAATTTACGTTCATTAATTTAAGTAAATTCGGTTTTAGAGTTAAACCAAAGTTACCTCGTTATTTGAATATGTTTAATGTAATTGTGGAAATAAATGCTTATTCCTTTAAAATACCTTGCTTTTGAGGGTTCCGTACCCAAAGGGTAAAAACGAGTCCTAAGACTACGCTCTGTCTGTCTGTCCGTCTGTCCGTCCTTTCGTCTGTCTGTCACCAGGCTGTATCTCATGAACCGAGATAGCTAGAGAGTTGATATTTTTAGTTTAGGTACGATTAGTAATTTTACCTGACTATGCCGAAGCCAAAAGGGGGAGGGGGGGGTTTATGTTTTTTTAAAGGCACTATAGAAACATTATTAATAAAAAATATATTCACGGTCATTCGCCACTCACTAGTCAACGCATAAAGTAAATATAGTCGGCACCCCAATGAATATTAATGCGAACACAGTGACCATAATAGTTAGTATTGACTAAACAGTTCCGACCCGTTTAAGCCGAGAATTAAACGTGTCCTACTAGCCAACTCTCTTCAAGTTTAATGGGCAACATTAGATAGACATAACGTTGAATTTAGCTTGACAATTTACTAATCTCTTGGTACAGTTTTGGTGTTAGTGCAACCGTTTTACTGGCTCTGTTCAAAGTTCAAATATTAAGTTAGAAATTCTGTGTATTTTATTTAGTATTGTTCATAGTTCTGATTTAGTTTAGCTTTTATTTACCTTCAAAAGGTCTAAATATACACTTTCTTTGGATGTAAATCATAGGTGTACTTAAATTGACATTTAAACATGTGATTTTCGTGTAACTTATTACACTAATCCTAGACTTATAAACAATCCTAACTTAATAATATAAATCCGAAAGTATGTTTAATTGTTTGTTCACGGTCAAACGGCTGGACCGATTTGAATGAAAATCAGTATAGAGTTAGTTTAGGGGATGAAAAAAGACATACGATACTTTTAATCCTGAAATTCCTCCGAGATCGAGACTTACGCGGATGAAACCACGGAACACACTGCTAGTTCATTATTAACTAGCTAAGGCTCATGGTTTCACCCAATATATCTACACTAATATTATATAGAGAAAATATTTTTTTGTTTGTAACGAATAGACTCCTAAACTAATGGACTACTGGAATCTACCGATTTTGAGGATACATTGATTCATTGCAAATAACATAGGTTACTTTTTATCCTAATATACCCACAAGACCAAGAGTTGAAACCTCGGAGCGTAGCTAGTAAAGAATATATTTGTATGTTGCAGTAATGGTCACATGCTAACACATCGTAACAAGAAACCGTATGAGTGCAAAGCGGATGGTTGCGGCAAGTCGTATTGCGATGCGCGCTCATTGCGGCGACACACAGAGAACCACCATCAGCCACCGACGGACAACAGTGAGTAATTTTCTTTCGATACAGAATAATGTATAACTTTTCACTACCTCATCTTTAGCAGAAAAACCATAGAAAAATCCGAAATTAGAACCATCCTTTTTGTAAAGTTCAAAATATTTACTCTTTAAATTATTTTGGAAATGTTTCAAGTAAAAATGTATCTTCACCGTGAGCGGAAGGTCGCGAGTTCAAATCTTGCCGCGTGCATAATTTTATGATATGCAATTTGCTATGTGTTTTTTTTTAGAAATGTCTATAGAGAAAGCTAACCTACTATAATAATAAAATTATTTTACTTCATATAGGCTCTTTTCTATGACAAAACTGCCTTTCACTATTCTCAATTTCTAAGGAGATCCTTTAATCTAATAATGTCATAGACATACAATAATTAATGATGTTCTGAAAAGTAATTTCCGTAGAATCTATGTCTTGATAACATCTAAAGATTTCTTTCAAAGATCACGTGAGATGTTATAATAATAAACGCTTATTTTGTTCTTTCATGTTTTCTAAATAAATTTTTATCTAAATGAAACCAACTTAAATATCTGACAAGTTGGAGTTGGGTTGCCTTGTCAACTCAAAACGCATAGGTTTATTTAACGTATTTTTTATATTACCTAGTATTTTTGACTTATTACACCTTTACTTATTTGTCAGTGTTTTTATTAGGGTTCCTTATGATAAGAAAGCGGAACTCTTACAGGATCACTCGGTTGTCAGTCCGTCTGTATGTTTTATTTAAATCCATAAAATGTTATATCGTAAAGTATTATTTGAAGGTAAAAAACGTCAAAAACGGTTTCATACCTCTGAGCATATCGATTAAATCTAATAATTAAATGGTTTTTAATGTTACTTATAAAAAAGCCGAAGGCATGAATTAAAATTGCCATCGCTGTGTAAATCATCTAAATTGAAGTAAAAGCCAATATTATTAGCAAGATTCATAATATTATACTCCACCATCTAATACCTACGAGTGTATAGATTTGATCGGCTTGCACGTGCCGATATCAAGGTAAGGTTATTTCAATGCAGGCTCCGTTCAAAGCAAGTAATCAACGTGTAATTTGTAGTACAATAGAAGACACTTGCAGACTCTGCCTTTGACATATCCTTGCCTAGCTACCTTTACGTGCCTTTACATTGTAAGCGGAAAATGAAGTGGGATTAATTGAGATACTTGTGTAAATAGACGCTCTATGATATTTATACAAAATATATTTACAGAAAATAGGTAACGACAGACGACCCTTCGTTCTTCGTTATATCGTAGCGTTATATTTTACTTTTATACTTGTAGGTATTAAATAAGCATCTTTTTCGTAGAAATACCAGAATAGCTTTAGAAGAAGAAAATAGAGATGACGGGAAAATGATCATGTTTTCACGTTTATTTTGTTGTTAAATTCCAAAGTGTAAATTTAATATGGTCTAAGTACTTTGTATTATAGGTTAGAATATAATGTACTATAATGACTGTAGATTCTTTGTTAATGAATCTACTAATATTATAAATGTGAAAATGTGTGTATGTATGTTCGTCACTTCTTCACACAAAAACTACTGGACCGATTGTAAATAATAAAGTAGATATGTCTGAAAATTCCGCGAAAAGCATGGTAACCGAAAACCGAAAATATGTTACTTTAAAATACAATATAGTGTTTTTATTTTTCGAAATAGGTTCAGCAAGCAACAGTTCGAGTGGTAGCTCAAGCGGAAGCGATCGCGATTCTCGTGTGACGTCACCAACATCGCCTAATAGAAATCAAACTAACTCTGAGGTGAGATAGCTTATTTTTAACCCCTGACGCAAAAAGAGGGGTGTTATTAGTTTGACGTGTGTATCTGTGTGTCTGTCTGTGGCATCTTGCTCCTGAACAGATAAACCGATTTTCATTTAGTTTTTTTGTTTACTAAGATGTTACGAACCGAACCTGTCTAGCATGTGTTAAACAATATAATTTATATGAGAAGTCATACATTCGACGATACAGGAATATTGATAAGATATTATATCTTAAGATATTATATGGTGTGAAATGCTGAGCTGGTTCTTAGCATACTACAGATTGGACACTTTTAGATAATTATACTTCTTCGCAATTAGGCTTCTGTTATGGTGGTCAGACAATGGATAAAATATTTATTTACTTTTCTTTTGTAAACAATATACTTAATAACCTACCTACGGGTAATAAGGGCTACCTTTTAAATAAAAACTAAATATTTCATAAAAATCATTAGTCTAATAGATAAATATTTGCTTTAAATAAATAAATATTGCAGGACATTCAACACATCGCCATCTAGCCCCAAGCTAAGTAACTAGACTTGTGTTATGAGTGCTAGACAACGGATATACTACTTATATACTTTTATTTTGTAAATATATACTTATAATACATAGAAACAACCAGACCACAGACAAATATCTAAGCATAAATACTTGTCTGAGGCGGGAATCGAACCCGCAACCCTGTGTATGGCAGTCCGGCATGGTGACCATTGTGCCAACTAGGTCGTCTAATCCTTTGTTGTCCATCTAAAAAACAATTCTTTTGTTTATTTTCTTGTTATTTCGTCACTAATATCAAAGTTTTCAAAAAACCTTTTGGTGGCTCTTATTTTCCGCGGGTAACTTATACGTGCAGAAACACCTAGGCCGAAACAAATATCAGTAAATATTTTAAGGCGGGAATTGAACCCGCAACCTTCAGGTATTCGCCCGACTCTCCACAGGGGTTGTCAAATCACTGTTCTATTATAATTTGTTTTATTTACCTATGTTAATTAAAAAAAATCTGCCTAAAGCACCTTCTACGTAAAAAAAAGTTAACCTCTTATAAATTAAAACACCTACCTATTTCCGTGAGATCATATTTTCAGAGCAAGTAATGGCCGTTCAAAGTAAATTTATCGTTCCGTGTGGCTCTGCTATTAAACTTATTTTTTCTTTTGTCGAGACAGGCATTGAAAATTTCTAAAGTTCTGCGATTTTTAATATTAAACGCTTTAGTTAAAAAGCAGATATTAAAAAAAAAAATTAAGAAAGTTAAAAGTAAAGCATCTTTTTATAGTAAAAAAACAATGTTTATTTTGTGTTATTAAAGTGCTCCATTTATCCAAAAGCATTCTTTAGCAATATTTCTCCACAAACAAATTAATTACTTAGTTGCAGAAGTCGTATTAATTAGGAAAGATCTAATCCACACATTTCACGGGATTTAGTAATTCTACGCGCGGGTTTGTCGTAAATCTAGCTTTTTATACTTAAGTATTCTGGCGCACTTCCAGTTGGCCGCACATGTAAAATTCAGATCCCGTTACCCTTATTAATTAACCAATTAGCCGAAATCCGTGTTGTACGTGCTTTTTAATTTCACACCACCCGGTGAAGGTTTCAACGGAATGACACTATAATCATTATCCTCCATTTATCAAACCATTTCACGAGTCCAGTTAAAATATCTTTTAAAATGCGACACGTACAATTTAAAAAAAAAATTTTGAATATCACTGAGGGTTTACTAAGGGCCACCTACCAAAGTAATTAAAAACTGAATATTTCGTTAAAATAGGAAAAACTACTTAAGAGGAAAGGGTACCAGGGGCTGTCTCCATACAAACTATTACAAACGTAGTCGACTGTTTTCTCCCTGGATAATAACACTAGAGCAAATATTTTTGGTGCATAAAACTTATAACTGCCATGAGCCCATTTTTTGTTTTTTTTTTTTTTTTAATCTTAATTTCTATGATAATTAGAAAATGAAAAAAAAAACATAAAATAGGGACATAGTCATGGCAGTTATAGGTTTTATGGCACAAAAATATTTGTGCTAGTGTCATTATCCACGGAGGAAACAGTCGACTACGTTTTTATGGAGAGAGCGCAAGTACACTTTCTCCTTAAAAACAGGTCAATAAATTTGCTTTATTCTCAATCTGAAAAACCATTTATTTGTTTATTTTTTCTTGTTATTTTGTTACTAATATGTTAAAAAACCTTTGACGACTCAGTTGGCACAATGGTTACCATGCCGGACTGCCAAACACAGGGTTCAATACCCGCCTCAGACATGTATTTATGCTTAGATATTTGTCTGTGGTCTGATTGTTTCTATGTATTAAAAGTATATATTTACAGTCTAGCACTCATAACACAAGTCTAGTTACTTAGCTTGGGGCTAGATGGCGATGAGTGGAATGTCCTGCATTTTTTTTTTAACCTTTAGTGGTATTTATGGCCTGCAGGTACGGTATGATAAATACTTATAACCTTGAAACTGCCTTATACTTCATTGCAATAAATCACAAAGTCAACACAGTTTATGTAACCCCGGAAGCAGTTAGACTACTCCTCATTGGCGTGATATATCTATCGACTTCCTTAAAGTTGCAAACTTCGATACCGCAATAGTTGCGAATCGAAAGGAACTTATTCAATACAATAAATCAAGTCGGCGCGTTTGCAGGGCGCCTTGGAGAAGGGTGGGTCCAACACAAGCGGTAGCGGGGACAGCCCGCCGAGCACGCCGCCTGCACTCGTACCCCACCCTCCTAAGCCGAAGAGCAAGTCTAGCAGCAAAGCGAAGACTAACTCGGTAAGTCTATTGTTTAATGTTGATTTAGTGTGCCGCCTTACTAGAAAGATACAAGGAATAGATAATCAAATCTGGTTCTATAACAATAAAGTAATAATTTAATCCCTATATATATTTTTTTTTGTAAATGGCAAAACAACATTTGCCGGGACAGCTAGTATTAACGTAAATAATTTGAAAAATTACTGTAGTTAGACAACATTATGGTTCTTAGAAAGTCGTACTCTATTACGGCTTTGCGTCAAACAGCAAACACTGCAGTAAACTAGAGCACAAAACCAATAATTTCATCCAGATTCGAGCACTACAAGACAACACAATTCAGTTTCAGAATGTATATTTTATTTAACACCCGTACACCCATTGTCGCACTAGGTTTGAATTTAAATTCAACATCAAAATCGATGCGACCGACAATCGTCCTTACAGCGAGTATCGATAAAAGCGAGACAGTTTTGAGAATACACAAAACAGGCAAGTGCGAGTCGGACTCGCGCACGAAGTGTTCCGTAACATATTCTGTAGGTAGTGTTTTAATACGTCATCTGTGGAAATTTCCACTATCTAGCTATGACGGTTCATGAGATACAGCCTAGTGACAGGCAGACAGACGGACGAACGAACAATGGAGTCTTAGTAAAAGGGTCCAGTTTTTACACTTTGGGTACATACGCAACCCTAAAAACACTCTAAAGTACCCATGTGGGTCACAACGTCATTTGTTTACGGCTACGCTACGCTACGGTGTAGTAGTCGATAGTGCTACGAGCCGCGTAGCTGCCTCCGTAGCGAACTCCTACGAAGTTTGCAGCTGACGTAGAGGTAACGTAGCACTAAATCCTTACATGTTATACTAGAACGAACATTCGAGCTACATCGTGTATTGTTAAGTAAATACCATTCGAGTGTTTGAGTTTGTTAACACTACAGAAGTTTGAAGTCGAATTGTTTAGTCTCGAATACACATGCCAGTATCTAGTATGCTAGTTTACAGGATATTCTAAATACTCTCTACTACCGCCAGGTGGCATGTTTTACTATCATATACTATCTAATAGCACTTATTACAAACACATGCCAATAACATCCATTATGCCAGCAAAAAGAAACAACTAGCATAAAATGAAGGAGTCGCGTTTTGAACGAAGTATGTGAGTTTAGTTTCTCTTATGGTTTTTTGTTTCACATTTTCGTAAAGCGTAAAATTTTTCTCAGCTAGGTCGTCAACCCGCGATAAGGTACTTCGTTCCAAAAGTTTGTAAGTAGTATTGTTTTGGGCTAAATAGTTTCTTTTGCTGGGTTATAAGCCATGCACATTCCACTAGGATCCATCAACGAAACCAGTGGATCTATGGATATTTTTCCTCTTCAATCCAACGTTTTAGAGCAAGAAGTGAAATGATAGAAACAAAAGTGGAGTTAAATAATATGATATGCAATTACGTAGGTATTCAAAAGTTTTGTTAAGTCTGAATTTTCCATACAGAGTAAATCCAACAAACAAATATAACCCGTTGCGCTATTACAAATAATAACAGTACATCTCGACCGCTATAATTAACCGTAGAAGTTCAGTTCGAAACTCGGAGAGCCGGATAATTGACTATTATTACGAGCTTTGCGAATTATTTATCTAGTGAATGGATAGAGGCAACGGTTATATGAAACAGAGTGGACCGTGAGAGAAGGGGAGATTTGAATTCTTATGGTAATATCGATAGATCGCGGATCGCAATGCGAAACGTCCAGTGGATTAAATCGGGCCATTCATCAGGCTCCTGCCCGTTTAATAATTCAGCTGCGGTGGACGAACGCGGGCTATGACATTTGAATATGTGCCTCTAGTGAACACCAGTTCACTAGAGATACAGTATGCGTCATAAGTCCACTATCAGTTTGCTACAATAATACTATAAACAAGTATAATAATATCTATCTTCTATACATATAAAATGCTTTGTCCTGAATGACTGACTGACGGATCAACGCACAGCCTAAACCGCTGATCGTAGAGACCTGAAACTTGGAGGATGTGTTCTTTGTATGACTTAGGCATCCGATAAGAAAGAATTTTCCAAAATTCTACCCCTTAGGGGTTAAAAGGGGGGGGGGGGCAAAGTTTGTATGGGACAACGTGATTCCTTGGTCCATTTTCGAGTTCTACGCGGACGCAGTCGCGGGCAAAATCTAGTACTTGAATAAAAATACTCAGTGTGATTATTATCAACATTTTAGCTATGTTTTTAGATGGCCGAGTGGTATAAGCCGCCACCCGCTACACCAACTGACGTGGGTTAGATCCATACCTTACGTTGTTATAATGTACAAATAGTGCTACACAGGATTGTAAACGTTACGGTGGCGGTGGACTTTTGAGCTTCGATTGTACCTTCTCGTACAGTAGAACCACTCGCTCGCCTCGATTACTTATTTATTTTGAATGCCTAAGAAGGTTCTACTATGTTGATTAGGTACGTTTGCTATCTGGAACACATTCAAATTAGGAAATTGCCGTTTTATTAACACGTTTTTACATTTCAGTAGGTAAATTTAATTCAGAAACCATCCCTATGTCATTTATTAATACATCTATAGAAGCACTTTACTATTTTTCTTAACTTTCCCGCCATGAAAATAGTAGGTATTCATTAATTTCAAATAGAGCTAATATATTGTACGACACTTTACACAACGCCATCTGACCTCAAACTAAGCATCTAGGCTTGTATTATGGTGGCCAGACTACTACAGATAGAATACTTATACCTATACTTTTCTTTTGTAAATAATATACAAAGAGAAACACGCAGACCAGAATTGTTTCTGGTCTGGGTGTTTCTCTTTGTATATTTGTATATCTGTACGTACATAAATATTTGTTTAAGGTGGAAATTGAACCCACAACCATCTACTTCGCAGGCGGCTAATGTATATTTAACCACACCCTTATTTACCGAAAACAAAAATAAATAACTGTTACGATATATCGAAACTACAAATCCTCACCTTCTTAATAAGTCCCCAAAGTATTTATGTGTCCAATATCGCAACAAAATAAATAACGAAACTGGGTCAATATCGTATATCAAAAGTAAATAATGGGTTGGGGTTGCCGCGCCGCCGATGTGGCAGTGTAGCGAGGCGAGGATGCAACGTGGGATCGCTATCGTGGCTACACCTGTTCTTTGCGTGAGAACATGTTGCCCAAAATGTCAAGGATCAAACCCAATTTGGGGTCGAACGCAATCTGCACGTTCGAAACTGAGGGTGAGCATTCAATAGCACTTGCTTAACTAGTTCGCATTCAATTAATACCTGTTTCAATAGGTATACAGATCGCGATCGCATCTGTCTGTATTACAAGCGTTTTTATTTATACCTTTGAGCGGCTTAAAATAATATTGTAAATATTATTCAAAAAACGATATCCATTTACAAATAAATACATTTGCATGTACGCAATAAATTAAACTAAAGCACTAAAACAATTAATTAAGCAAAATGTATTTCAGAACAAAAACAGTAAAGGCAAATTGAACGGACAAATAAAATGTTTTTCATTATTTCGTTTGGCGCTAACAACGGTTTAGCCATAACATCGTGCAATATTAAAACCAAATCGGTGTGACTAGTGGGGCGTGTCGGTTCGACCGGCTAGCTTAGACCTCTCGAATTACAGATTTACCGTTAATTTGTGACGGTAAATGTGATTGGGAAGGATCCTTTTAGCGCGGTCAACGACGCCGTCGACGCGGACGCGGGGCTCTATGCGTCTGCTGACTTTATTAAAAGCATTCACTTTGATCGGACCCCTGATTTGACGTCACCTGCAGGAAGTAATAAAGGCCAGTGCAAACACCGCCTCATAATTACACGCCGAGTTACGTGAACAGTTTTGTTTTGTTGACAATATATTGACATCGGTATGCCTTTGACTGTAAACTGCTTTGTTTTGTACCACTTCATTATTATGTGCTGGAGCTAGAGCGCATTTGTATTGGGAATTAAATTCGTGTAATATTCGATATCAGAATTTGTGGAATTTAACTAGTATTTCGAATGAATGATTTGGATTTAAATTAACGATAGGTATTGAAAATGCTCTACATTATTTTATGTGATATTGAATTGACGTTGGCATTTGATGGTTAGGACAGCCCGTTGAAATGTGAAGTGTTAATGTATTTTACATTAAAACAAGCACATAACTCGATGTTTTACAACTTTCTATAAAGGATAACTGATTTACCTAATTAAAGTGACGATATGTACCGAGACTATGTATGATTTCATAGTAGGTAATAATAATACTAAAATAGATTTTCTCTCACATGTGTTTCCGTTAATAACTAATATGCTTACATAAACTTATTTTAGTTTCTGGTTTGTTTATCGACTATTATAATTAACTTGTAGGCGTAGAGTAATTGTATATCAACCGTAATTGACTAATTAACAACATTAATACACAATATGAAGGCGATGTTTCAAAGGCTTTGTGAAATTCTCAGAGGCTATTTGCATCCATTAGGTCTTGTATAGGTAACCTATATGATAGCTATTATCTTAACATATCAGCAATTATGTTGTATGAGTACAAAGCGAACAGGTACCTCCTATCGGTTACTACTGATATTAGATATTATCAAACATGCCTAATTAGCTTAATTAGTGGATGAACATAGTCACATATTGTATAAGTTTCGATGTCTTATATCTTGTTGTAGAGTTAATAGCATACTGCACTTTTTACTAAGTGATATTAAAAAGAAAAACTCGAAATTTCTAACAAATTTGTAAAGTCTATTAGTAGAATGCGGGAATTAATTTCCTTTTTCTTAACGTTATCTCGTTGCAAATGGCATTTCGTTCGTATATTTGTCTATAAAAAGGTCCGTTCAACCTTAAACAGGCTATCTAAAATTAAAACCACTTGTGTGCAATTTCATTGTCTTTTCGAATTGTTCATTTACTTTGTTCCATTCAACGTCGAGATTCCAACTTAATTAATAAACTGACATCGTACGACTCGGAGATTACAAAAATATGTTTAATATTAAACTCTATGTTCATTCTGCTGTTATTTATTCGATTTTAATATTTTAATTTACATTTATGGTCACACGTACGAGGATAGTCTTTGAAAATGTTATGTTCAGTTTTGTTTTTGAATAATTTGAGTACTTTAGGTATGTGAGGTATGGCGTAGGTTCATCAAAACTTTGTTAATCGTAACCAAAATGTAGTTTTATTTACTGGTTTAAAGTAGGTTAAGCACACTAGTAGAATATGTCACTGAAAAACTTTTTAAAAACCTACAAACAAAAAACTGTATGTGCTTACCTGCGGAATAGTGTAGGCCAAAGTCAGAGTAAGGTGACCAAACTTGGCTATCGACAATGTAACGTCTAGGTATTATTAGTTATATTTAGGTCTTCATCTTAAATTATCTATAGGTAGAATTTTATTTAGTTTTAAATAAGATCTCACGCGGCATTACGTTTCTACGTTAGATTTTACGTAATAGCACTCTTTGGTTATAAACTTGAACGAAGTTGGTCTCAGAAAGCATCTGTATAATATTTGCCTTTATTTTTTCCGAAGATCTCATCAGATTCTCACAAAATTTTGATAGGACCGACGCAGGGCTCCTTATTTTTAAATAGAAAACCGGAAGACACCGGAAGTGTATGGTGTGAACATTGTCTGCATTCATCGTCTCGGCCTAAAAAAATTCATCGTTTTTTAAAGTCAGTTAAAATCAATAGAAAAGTTTTCAAACATTCTCCGGTACAAAATAGCTGTGCTGTATACCTATCTATAGGTTCCGCGTCAAAATATAAAAGAGCAACTAATTTTGAATGGAAACCAATTTTCACCGCGGACAGGTTCGCAATATAGCCACATGTTTAGAGTCTCAGGTGGGTGGTTCGATGTTCTGAGAGTTCAATAAGTGTGGATTGGGCCGATAGTCGGTCGCCGGCCGGGACTGAGACTGCAATTTCTGCTGCCACCACAAATTGCATTTGCCGCCTCGGAGACCGCTCGCTGGTCGACAGCTACCCAACTGGTGCATACAGGAAATATAACTTCAATTAGCCTCGTTTAATAGTTCGTTAACAGATTTCTAATTCGCTTCAACTAGCGCAACTAGCAACTTAAATTCTTAGTTTTTATTTTTGTATTTTACGGTACGTTTAAAGTTGTATAGTTGTCTGAATATTTAGTTCCATGACTAAAGTCAGTTAGTTTCAGTTATAAATGCTTAATGATTAGGTATACAATCAAAGACAATAATAGTACATTGTTATCCTAGGTGTGAAAGTCACTCATTACAAGTCCCGAGACGGAGTTTGGCGCCCGAGCGTAGCGAGGGCGCTAATAGTTCGAGGGACTTAATGAGTCTTTCACCCGAGGTAAACACTGTGCTTTTCATTACGAATAATACATAAAATTCTTCCTAACAACGAGATTGGATGAGACTCCATACTACCTGATCCTCTTACAAGGTTGGGACCAAAGAGGTTATATACATGTAGTGTTATTCTTTGGTGCTACCTAAAGCAAGGAGGTTAGGTTTTGAAGTTCCTAATGTATAATGATACTGATACTGGCTATATGCACATTGCACAAGTCGTGCGAAGCCATAATTTGACAAGACAGCTGTCAGTGAAAGCGAAAAGCCCTAGGGCTGGAAGTTTTATTTTCTACACGCTCTTCAGGCATATTTAGACCTACTTTCGGAGTATGAGTAATGAAAAAGTATTTATTAAAGCACTAGGAACAGTGAACTGTAACTCGTGCGTTTCGCCAAAATACTCTACCTCTTTTTTTATCTAATAGCAAATATGTTTGAAAATATAGAAAAGGATTTGTCGAAGAAAAGATATCGATACCAGATAGAGATCAAAGATTCTGTATTCAAGCGTGTTGCAATATGAGAATTTGGTCTCTTCTTTCACACACATTAGATACCGCTGGCAAAACACTTTGTGCGTATTCTCACAAAATACATGTAATTTTCTTCGGCACGAACTCCACAAATTCGATTCTTTTTCAGCTGTCAACGAAGCGGTGAATATTTCATATATTTCCCCTCACCAAGGAAATAAGTCAAAGTTTCCAAGATATAATCTTCAATAGAAAAAAAACGAGAATGATGATATTACGAACCAACTGGGACCCTAACTTTGATATTGTCAGACAATTTAATAAGTGCCCAAATATCGAAGTTTTTTTTGTAGAGTAATATTAATAAATAAATACTTGCTTAGTCTCGTTCCTGTAGGTTATTTGAAAGCTTCCATAAATATTTGATAATGTGATCTGTAGGTATGGTTTTTGTTCTCTACCGTAACCTGCCGTGCGTAACGAAAATGTCATTTATATATAGCTTACTTAAATATTTCTGATATTCTTTTTCATACGCGAATACTTTTGACACTATCCTTATATATTTTGGTACGTAAGATGAAGTTTGCTATTTTAGGACTAGAATTTTAAATAAAGTAGGTACCTACATCAATACGTTCATTAAGAACTTCTATCAACTTTTCTTTATTCTTAAAACATATTAATATTTTTGTCATGAATAAAGCGAAAGACATCTTCATTTTGCGGTCGTTTACAATATTTTGTAAGGTTTAGGTGTCTGAAAAAGGGCCATCATGGTCTTAGCTCGACACACCACATCACGATTGTCTTCAATGCCTTCTAGGGTTGATATTTTTCTAACTTTAGAAATAGTACTTTGGACCTTCGTAATGTGTTCATTCGTTTGTTTTTATGATGTTCATTTGTTTAATTGGGTATTTACTGCGAGTGACTGGCCGTAGGAGGAATAAATCCCTTATTCTAGCTACGAGATTGTCATTTATACTGATCTATCTATAATGAATACTAAATTATTGGGAAGAAAGAGTTTATTGTTTGAATTGAATAGGCTCAAAAACTACTAAACCGATTTTAATGAAACTTAGTATGAGGATAAATTGATTAATTGGGAGTGATACAGGCTACTTTTTATCCCGATAATCCCACGGGATCGGGAGTTACGCGAGTGAAACTGCAGAGCGCTGCTAGTTTTAAAATATTTAGGCATTTGACACCTATTTACTCTCAAACAGTTCTAAACTCAAAAGGTTATTCCCTTGAAAGAAGGATCAAATCGTCAGTAGGCAACCCTATGGCACGTAGGTCTCTCCATTAATAATGTAGGGTGACAACGACGCAGGTGCGCAACGCGCCGATAAGCATACAGATGCATAATTGAAGACGTGTGCCTAATGCCACGCTCCTCGACCTAAGAGTATTTATAAAAACACACCTGATTGATGATTTTCTAATACGCTTTTAAATTTTCAATATTTTATCTGAGACAAACAATTACCTGTCAGAGTTAAGATCAAACACGAGTCTTTATCGAAGCATTTTTAAATTGCCACCGTAATTCACCATCACCTAAATACTAAAGGTAAGTACATATTACATAGATTCGTTTACAAGTCCGATACAACTGTTACCTAAACACATTTGATATTAGACGAATTGCCGTAATTTATTTTATGCTAAGCCTGAGAACTTGGAGGTCTGATAAGAAAGGGCACGTAGGGGCAATACGTTTTTTTTTTCTTAATGGCGTCGCACGATTCGTAAATTTCACCACTTTTACCTTCTTCTCAATTCATTTAGATAAATTATTAGGTATTTGAAGGTATTACGAGTACATTATCTACTGCATAATTCCGAAATATTTCTTTTGATAAAAGTCACTTGATATAATGAATGCAGCACAATACACACAGAGCGCCATCTAGCCCCCTAAGCTAAGCACTAGGCTTGTGTTAGTAGCTAGACAACGAATAGATTACTTAAGTACTTTTAAGACATTTAGAATTTTAATTTTTTTATTAAAAATTAAACGATTGATTGTGCCGAAATATCCCTTCAAGTTTTTAATTGAAGACATCTAACCCGTTACTCTAAACTGGTCCCAACGAATGTACCCATACACATTTTAAAAAGTGAACTTTTGGCCCGAAGACCAGTTTTTCGGTTGGCGAGATATACCCTAACCCAAAGAAATACCCAGAAACAAGAAACAAATATCGTAGATACAGTCACATTACCAATTAGCTGAACCCCACGTGACCTAGAGCTCACTCGCAAATCTGTAAGGTTGTAAAGTAATGTTACCTGATTCTGTTTTTTATAACAATATACTATACAATACAATATAAAAAATAACAAAATAGGTAAATACTATATTTTTTACAGATATGCAAATGAGATCTGGGTCACGTGGGGTTTAGCTAATTGGTAATGTGACTGTACATAAATATTTGTTTGAGACGGAAATCGAACCCGTAACCTTTCCAATATCGATATTTACCTATCAATATACCTACATAATAATTAATTATCTGTCTTATAGGTAACGCCTACACTTCACTGTAAAATGAATTTTCAATTCCGGCGTACAAATGAAACTACGGGACATTTTCAGCCAGCGGGAAAATTTATTCGAACACGTACCTATCTGAATCCCCAGTGAACATTAATCGGACGATAGTGAAAGGCGTTCCCGATTCCCTAAATCTAATCTATCTGTACACGACTATCCGACAGTAAACATAGGTATTTTTAACCGATTGAAAAAAAAGAGGTTCTGAATTCGACGCCTTTATTTTTTTATGTTCACCGATTACTCAAAAACTATGCGTCCGATTAAAAGTCGCTGCATACGTAACGGGATAAAACCTTGGACGGGACGGGACGTGACGTGCATTGTTCATAAAGTGTCCGTGGACTTTAAACATACGTAACGTGATCTTTCCCGTGCCGGACGGGACGTGACAATTTCTTGACACCGTTTCATATAAAAATATTACATTCCGTCCGGCACGGGAAAAATCCCGTCACATATGCAGCGACCTTCAGATGATTCCTTTTTTTTAGAACAAGGAATCATCTTAAGGTTGGAGTGGTGATCTGACTACGATTTTAACGGAGTAATTAACAGAATTGCACCTAAAGAGTGCAGCAAATTAGTCAAGTTCTACCAGTAGAATCGGTACTTACACTTATAGGTACAGAATTATCTGTTATCTAGAACCACCTTGTCATCGATATATCAAGGGATTACGGTTACGGGTTACAATTCAGAGGATTTCGCGTTTCGTCTGATCGAGTGGATGTTAGAGTAAAAGTTATTGTTCGCTTTTTTGCAGTCGTTTACCTATAGGTACTATAAGATATTTGAGTAGGTATGGACTCCTTATTAAATTGAAATGCCAAAACATACATACAACCGAATTGAGAACCTCCTCCTTTTTTTGAAGTCGGTTAAAAATATAACAAATAAATTATTGACAATACCATGAGGCACTAAGTATTCTTTGCCAAAAGTTTTAAGTACTAAACTACCTACGTAAAGGTTCTACGAAAGTAAAGTGGCACTCAGCTTTTCTATTTTTTGTAGCCACTTTCTCACCTCGGCATAGTTTAACGGTTGTAAGGTCGAACGCTATTAGTCGTGAACGGATTGTTGACCTTTTGTCAGGGGTGACCTGTGACCTCGGGGCGGCCACGTGGCCTCACCCCTCACGTCAAATGTTACCTGTGTTTCACCCTCATTTGTTACTCTACATTATTTTACATATTTCACACGATCTTGATTGCGCCACGCTCCGGCTGCTTAAACTCTAATGTTAATAAATTAATGCCAAGCTTGCAGCGTTATACAGATTGTCATTAAAATGCGTTTCATGGTTGAACTTTAGTTAATTTACTAATATTTGTCCGTGGTCTGGGTTTGGGTAGGAAAAATAGAATAATGATGTAACGGGTAGTAGGTAAACCTAAATTTACCCGGGTTTAAGTTAGGTGTACCCAATGCCGATTGGGTTATGTTGATTTTTAGGGTTCCGTACCTCAAAAGGTAAAAAAGGAACCCTTATAAGCTCACTCTCTTGTCCGTCTGTCTGTCTATGTGTCAACACCGATTTTTGTCACCAAAATGAAGGTTCAAAAAGTGTCACAAAACCGAATCATCCTAGTGCCAGTCTTGTCAACAAGAGTGTTTTTGTATAAATCGGACGCAGTAATCCAAAGCTGCCTAAGCGCAGTCTCTTTCCGCAGCGCTGGAGTCCCCCCTAAATTATATTGATTTCCTTAGTAATTGTAACATACCCATCCGGCATTGGATAGGTACACCTATCTTTTCCCAAATATACTTAATATTAATAACTCGTCTAGCTATTACATAGGTGACTACCTATCACTACATAGTATAAAATAAAGTCACTTTTCGCCGTCCCTATGTCCCTATTTCCCTTTGTATGCTTAGATCTTTAAAACTACGCAACGGATTTTGATGCGGTTTTTTTTTAATAGATGGAGTGATTCAAGAGGAAGGTTTATATGTATAATACATGCAAAATATAGCCGTGCGAAGCCGGAGCGGGTCGCTAGTACCTAATAAAACATACCAAGATAGGTACCTACATTTGTTAAATTTCAAAAACATACATACAACCGAATTGAGAACCTCCTCCTTTTTAACCGACTTCAAAAAAAAGGAGGAGGTTCTCAATTCGTCGCGTATATTTATTTTTTTGAAGTCGGTTAAAAAAAATATCGAGGCAAATGAATAACTAGGTATTTCAGCACGAATGGCTCTTTCGATCCTATTATTATTTAACAAACTTCATAAAAAGAAAATAAACAAGCCAATCTAACCTATTCAACTGACCATCTATTCATCTTCTACTTCGTTTGAAATTCTCACAAAACACAAAAGTTTATTTTTATTAGTTCCAAAAAATTAATATTCACACACAATCTTTTAGATCGAATAGTAAGCCAGCTATTAAGTTTATGCAAATTGTTGGTACTGAATCTGTTTCTTTTGTTAGACGACTGGTCAGTTGTATTGCGATTCGCGAGTTATGTTTGATAGGGGTCATCTCGTTGATATCTTTCCCATTCACTGTGCCATTTCAATCTTGTATACCGTGAGATAAACACCATTTGTGCTTGTGATCAGTGCAGTTCTGTTATGGATTGGATCTCTGAACTGTTTCATACGCCTATCTCTAAAACTAAGGTAGGTTAAAACTCTAAACCTGCCATCAGGCGTCCTTATACTCTTTATAATTTTAGGAATTGTAGCAATTTAGATTTTTTCTACTCATTATAGTGTATGTTTATAGATTTTAAACGACTTCAATTTTTTTTAATGAATTTTTTTAATGAACCGATTAAGATAATTCGTTTATGTTGAAAAAGAGATCAAGATCATGTCCCTTTATGGTGAAGATTTGACTAGGATTTTCAGAGCGATGTACCGAATTGCACCTCGAGAGTCCAGCCAATTGCTATATTATTTTTCAGTAGAATCAACTCTTAAACTTAAAGATGCGCTGAAAATGACAAAATATTTATTTGTCTAACCGACCGACTTCATAAAGACCGATAAATAATTGCACATATACATAATCTGAAATCGGGCAGCCAAACTACAAACTAGATAACTTCCCGTTAAATTACCGACTTCAGATTATGTACCTAAGTGTAGTTATTTACCCCTTATTTCAAAGTCGGGTTTTAAATTTAAGAAATTGAATGAACGTAGGTAATTTGATTCCCTGCCATCAAATACCAGTGTGAAGAATACCTGCCTACACATTTTTTGTTTACGTATAAACACATGTTTTATTATGTAGAGTGCTTTCGCCACGACCTATTCACGACCAATACTTTCATGTCAATCAATCACTCTGTCGATTCAGTTATAAAAACATTTATGTTACTTTAATTTTATACGAAATTAGTGAAACCAAATATGTAAAAAATATAATGCTGTTGTAGGCATTTGTTTACTCTCGGGTCGGATCATCCATCAGGTTAACTGGCAAGAAATAGACATCGCAAGCCAGCTGTTCTCATTTACATTCAAGATTTATTAAACATTGAAACAAAACAAAGCGAGACGCTACCAAAAAACAATACAATTGCTAGAGTTAACTGCGGTTTAGATGATGTATTGCAAAAACCGCTATCCGCTCCCTCTCCCGCTCGAGCTAGGAACATCTGCTCGCACCTACCGCGCATTAACCTAACGAGCTGCCCTAATGGCGCCCGTTAGGGTTGCGACTGCAAAAAAATACAAATAAATTACGCACGCTCGACCCAATTTTACAACATGTGTCTCCCGTATCAAACAACTGACAAAACACGGCAATCTCGACAAATGAAGACATAATGCACCGGAATGTGTGTTTTTGTGTGAATAAAGTCGTAACCCTACAGAGATTTATATCCGTTCTGATTAAACGATACTGTTTGACCTGTTTTTGTGATTTTACGTTGCGAATGTTTCAAATACAATTAATAATGGCGTGTTTAATTTGATTCGTCGGTTTAACTCATGTTTATGTGGGTACGTTTGTATAAATAACGCTTCAGTTGTGGCAACACTACGTAAAGTTTCAAAATATTCACTGTTAAAAACTGTAGTAAGTACCTAAATATGTACCTAGCTTACATACCCTTCGGGTTAATTGGGTCGGCATAAGCACAAGCCTAGTCGAGCCACCGCTCAATATATAACCGTGAAACTTAAACGATTAAATAAAAACTTAGCCTCGTATAAGCTGCCAGCCCTGCCCCAATGTCTTTACGGCAAACTACTTGTGCTTTAACTTTTATTTCATCCATTTTTAACATAAATTGGTCTGAACGGTGATAATTCTTCTGACTTTACTTTAATGCGAAATTACTTGTTTACTTCTAGGGAGATACCTCTTTGTCTCATCTCCTCTTTACATTTAAAAACCTTTGCCAATAACAGTTTAATTATTTCCAATAAGTAGGTAACTAGGTAGGTTTTATCTTAGAGTGATTTTATGAAGACTGAAGAGATAATGGTACTTAAAAAGTTTTAAAGAAAACGCAAACAATATAAAATATAAAGTAACCACATCAGTGTTAAACGAAAGGTCATTAAAAAACACATTACAAAAATATTAAAACAACAGAATGAGGCAAAAAAGAAATGAAAATAGGCATAAAATAAAAATTGCAGTTCTAAAGTGAAATAAACGTGCAATGTCCCTTCGTACCAATGCTAGTACCTACCTGTTCTAACTATGTCAAGGGAGTCGTCAAAGTAAATATTGTTTGCAAGA
This sequence comes from Idaea aversata, assembly GCA_907269075.1. Taxonomy (NCBI): domain Eukaryota; kingdom Metazoa; phylum Arthropoda; class Insecta; order Lepidoptera; family Geometridae; genus Idaea; species Idaea aversata. The sequence goes on from OU026100.1 coordinate 9,795,631, forward strand.
CGATAACAACAGTCCCTTTAAACTTTTGGGTGGCAACCCTGGACTGTATTGTCATTATGCTTATTCGTCCTTTGCTATATTTGAGTTAAAACGAGCGGTTATTAAATAAATGCGCTGTGAAGATATACATTTTCAGCAATGTAACTGTAATGAGTTTGATTTAAAAACGCGTTATAAGCGTGAACCGAACGTACTTACAAGAAAGTTGATCAATATTACCTAAATAGAAACAAATTATTATCACAAATAAATGATCTCGTGGTGGCGCGCGTCGCATCATGGACGCACCGCGGTGCCGCGGAAATCCGCAACTAATTAAAATTCTACGTGAATGAATAACTGCACTGCGCCCACCGCCACTCGCCCTCAAAGCCGCGGTAGCCGCGCTCTAAACGATAATAACACTAAATTTACTTAACCCCCATTTTAACGTTCCAAATACCAAAAACATAATAAACATCGCACTTCCCTACGACCTATTCTCTGACTCGGATTGACCTATAATTACTGATTTACTCTTATAACGCCCAAGATTACGCAAGTCCATCAAAATCCATTAATTAACTTGGAATATTAACGAGCAGCCGTAAATCGAAAGTTTATACCTTGAAATTAGAAAGTACGTAATAGGTAAGTAAGTCTTTTCAACTTTTGTAAAGTCATCATGAATTTCACAGGCTCAGCAAGGGAGTCAGAAGAATGGAGGCGCCGGCAGTGGTAGCGGAGCGACGAGCGGTGCGGCTAACGGCGCGACTGCGACCGTGGCACGCATTAGCGACATTAAGCAAGTCGAGTGCAACCTTTGCCATCGCAAATTTAAAAATATACCGGCGCTTAATGGCCACATGCGACTTCATGGTGGCTACTTCAAAAAGGTAGACTCAAACAATTATTTTTTCAATCATCTAAGTTCAATTTAATCTTTCAACCATCTAAGTAGGTATCATTCAACTAGCCTTGAAAAAAGAAGCCAATGTACTTCACTATGCTTTAGTTAGACTATCGGTCATGTCATATGGCCATGAAGAAGGAACAACCGAATTTTCTTAGTGATAATATACTAGAACACTGTTCTTAAGTAAATTCCATTTTTCTCAGGATTCAGACAGCAAGAAATTGGACAAGAAAGAAACTACCGGACCTCCGTTGCAAACCGCTTCGGTATCTGTAAGGGCGCTTATTGAAGAAAAAATTATCAGTCGACGAGTAGCCACTGCAACATCATCAACGACAGTGTCAGGTAACAAAACTTACATTATTTACATTAGTGATTACATAGTTATCGCTTTTTCAACTTGTTTTTAATTTAAAATAATAATTAATAGGTTCGAGCACAGAAATAGCGACACGTACAGCTTTTGTGGCACCTGTGCCACCACCACTGTCCTCCATTCGAGCGTCAGCGGCCTCACCTGTCTCACCTGTCACTACAACCACGCACTTTGTATCCCCACGAGCACCGCCTGTCGTCACTGTTACCACAAACATCACAGCTGCTCAACGAGACTCAACCCTTATTGAACTCTTGAAAAAAGGAAACACAAAGGTTCTGAATTTCCAAACTGTTCTTTATACAATTTTTTTATTTAGATTTAAAACAAAATTTTAACTGTTATTTTCATTACCAGGGAGCAGTAAAAAGATCGACATCAGATCCTGGACAGTCCCCCCAACAAGAGTTTACTTTTCGACCAGAACTTTTTGGAGTTTCTTTCAACTCCGATGATGGTTACTTCTCACCTGCGCTAAACGATGATACGTTTCAATTTACGACAACACCGGAGCAGTTAGACGAACTGGCATTAGAAGACTACGCGACAGTTGCTGCATCTATTAGAGAACGTTCACCAGTTACTTTTCCGTCCAATAGGCGACTCGCCGCAGTTCTTAATTCTCCATTACCGGAATCATTAGCAGATTTCGGTGCTTGCCACGGTGGATCACCAATACCTTCACCAGGCATTGCATACACAGCGAACTCGCCAGGGTTGTCGTATTCTACTGGAGATTCACCAGGGCTCGGATACTCCGCGGCCTCACCCAGCGGAGGATACTCGAACCAGCCGGAGCCATCGCCAGGTCTTGCTTATCCAACACCACCAGCCTCGCATGGTGCACATTCACCAGCAACAATACCACGAGCCTCATCGCCGTTATCCGCAGCATTTTTCACTGCAACTATGTCTAGCCAAGAAGAGGTAAAAATAATTCATACCAGTTTAAGTTATTTTCCAGTTGTTTTCAAAATGGTTTCAGTTGTTGTGTCAAAATGTTTACCACATTAAATGTATTTTGTCTTATAGGTGGAAGAAGCCTTAGAAGAGGTATTACCAGAAGAATGTAGATCACTAGACGCTTACGCTTTAGAACCGACAGCTCGTCGTATTATGCTCAATTCGGAGGACCCCCTTCTATCAAGTAGTCCACGTGATTTTGCCCACCAGAGACCATTTCGTCGTCAAAATCGTTTGGGTTCTTCAAGTATAGGAACACACTTACAGCCGTGGCAAACGGATAACTCTTCATTACAGGTAATTTCAGAGACAATATTGTATTCATCTAACTTTGCAGTTCTATACAACGCTTAACCTTGAATGTGTTTGCAGGTGTGTGTAGAAGGTAGAGATGCCGTTCCAGCAGTGTTCTTAAGCCCGAGTAGTGTACCCGCTTCGCCACAACGCCGCAAACGTCGTGCCTCACCAGCTGGCCCTTACCGATCCAGAATAAGACGAATTAACAATCACTACACGCCACAACCAATTTTACCACCTGATAGAGAGAGTTCCGGCCTATTTATTGAACTCACGGCGGGTAAGTGTTACAAATTATACAATTTGAGAAATGCACACATAAGAAATTTTTAAAAATTCTTGTTCTCTCGTGTACAGGACTTCCAACAACGGAAACAGATGTTATGGCGCAATTAGAAGAGCCACGTCTACCGCAGATCAACATTGGACGAGACTTTCAAGCGGATCTACCAGAACTTTGTAATGATCGTATAGACCTACATAGAGTGCCTGAACAACTATTGTGGGACCCCGGTATAAATGATGCCTTGGATGACAATGAAGGTAAAACATTCAAAGATTGGCTACTGAATAATCATGAATATCATTCACATATTATTATGTCATGTCATAACATGTGATACCAATGAAATATACAATGCCAATGAAATAATCAATCATAATATAGGTATTTTGGCATATGATTTATAATTTGAGTTGTCTCGGTTGTTACAGTGAGAATGTTTATGGAGCTTGCGATGTGTGCGGCAATGCCAGTAGGCGGACACTCGCGAGAGTTCGCGTTACAGACCCTGGGCGAGTGCGGCGGTGACATCCGCGCGGCCACCTTGCGTCTCATGTCGCGCCCGGCCGCATCTTCGCAGCTAGACGCCCGCTGGACGCCAGACGAAGTGGAAGCCTTCTTAGCCGGCCTTGGACATTATGATAAAGATTTTTATAGGATTTCACAACTGGTATGCAAAACTTACCTTTTAGGGAATTCGACATCACATCATTTGAACGATTTTATTACTATAACACACTATTATTTATTACAGGTTCGGACAAAAGACTCAAAACAGTGTGTTCAATTCTATTACTTCTGGAAGAAAGTCACGAAAGACTACAAGAGCCTGTACCTACGGAGCTGGAGCTCAGAACAGTTACAAGTAAGCAATTACATCAATTCAGGGCTGCAGCACTTTATATTTAAACTGGAAGATTAAGTAGTAAAAGAGATGTTAAAGTTGCGCGTTGTCCACATTCAGGGTTCAGTAGGGCAGGTGACGACGCACGGCGGCGCCGCCTCTTGTGCGTCTTCGCCTTCTTATGACAACGAGGAGTTTCCGTGCAAAATATGCGGAAAGTAAGTGTGAAACACTGGGTTGGTCACGCTACATTGCCGCTTAATTCAATCAAAGCGAAACGCGCAAACGCAATTTATGTGAAACATTATTTCAAACACTCGTGTATTTTTCATAGTTTTGCTTATTTATTATTTTAGAAATACCTAGGGGTTTAGGTAGGTTTCACTTATATTGTCTTTTGTGCATGCATTGCATTAAAACTTGGATAGAACAATTCACGGATGCTTAAATGGTAGCTAAATTCGACATGAAAATATTCTGTGGAATTCAGTTAAAATATTGTACACTGATAGTTACATAGATATGGCTTAATGCTATGTCATAAATCGTCAACAAACAAGTGTTCAAAATAATATATGGCCATACACAGGACTAGTGCCCGGAGAATCAGCGTTATTGATGTTGATTGCATGACAAGTTTAATATTTGCAACATATTTTAAAAATTAAAATTTTGAATGCATAGTTTGTAGTTTTTAATCAATTATTCATTGTAGAATTAATTCAACACACAGCTGCCACAGGCGTAAGATATTGCGAAAGTGCTTTTAAATTCTACCTTGTTAACTCAAATTGATCGATTACAATATATTTTATAGATTATGGGTACTTATAATGATTCTTAACGTACAAATTATTTAAAAATATACCGGCCTCGATCATGTATTAGCCCAAACTGTAATAACGAAATGTACAATTTAAGTTTTGAATTAATGCTACGATGAATAAATAGAATTCATTCAATTTGTCTTTATTATTAAATCGAACATCGACAATGTATGTTATTATTATGTACTTTTATAAATATTTAAACATATTTTATTTCTTATTAAGACAGTAATTTTTATGTCCAGTGGTTTAGAAATAATCTTCAATATTTTATTTATTGTAATTAGCTTAGGAGTTAGTTATATTAACACTTGAAAAGTTTTGTGTATAAATGTTGTGTGTAATTATATGCCTTAACGTGACTAACGCTATTATGCTTTGCTTTACCGCAATAAGCTTTATTTCGTTTTCAAGGGTTTTCGGTTTACGCTTAACTTTTTTTTGTTGCTGTTTTAATAGTTTACCCTGTTGTTTCAGAGTATTTAACAAAGTAAAAAGTCGTAGCGCGCATATGAAGTCGCACCGGCCACTCGACGCCGAGCCAAAAAGAACAAAACTCGAAAAGCCTTATGAAAAGGTCGAGAGATGTGATGAGAGAAAGCACGCGATGACCGAATATCAAACCAAACCCGCCCAGTAAAGCGGATTGACTCTCCCGCTCCCGCGTCCCGCGCCCGCTCTGCGCAAACGACCCCAAAAAGTCGCGCGCTCTCATCGCGTGCTCACACGCTCGCGTGATCGCAACGCTCACACTTGCACCGCGCCCCGCGCCTCATGCTAACACCGACGACGAGTGAACCGAACACACTCCGTCAGATGCTCACTCCTCTAAGCATTTACTACAATAATTACATAAATAAAATATACTTAACCTACCTAGATTAAATTTAAAGTGACCTAGAGAAACAACGTAGTGGCTAGTAGCTAGAGAGAGTTAGCTTTTGGGTAAACCGGATTAACACAATTTAAATGTTTCTAAATTCTCGTAACGCTAAGCTTGAAGAGGCATAAAAATATTTTGTATAACGATTGGTACATAAGTAAGTAGTTCTTCGTAAATTTTTATACAAAAACCACGTGACTTTTGCAAGTGTGATCATTGTAAATATAAAACAGTAGATATTTGTTAAAGCTACGTTGGCTCGAGATCTATTCGATATTTTGTATTTATGTAAGTATTACATAGATAGAACTACGTTTATATTACGTTACATGAAAACGTGTAGTAACTACACTACCTCGTTTCTATTCGATTGTTTTTTATTATTATTTCTATTCGTTGTGAGCACAGCTCAATGTTACAGTTGCTTTTGCTCATAATTTTTGTGGTTATTTTATTTTTGTAGTCGTTATGACATTTTTGTTGCAATTAAGGAATTCGATCGTTGCTTCGTTTTAAGTCATAGTTAAGCATACAATTCAAATTAGCATCCGTACCTACTAGTCACATATCGATGTTAAATTACAGCGCAAAATTATAAATCACATGTTCACAAACGCTTCGTTTAGTTGACGGAATCAAGATGAAACTTATTTAGGTACCTACATACAGTAGAGTACCAAACAAAGTTGTGTTCTAAGTACAAAACTATAGTGAAGAAAAAATATCCAGAAGAAAAAAGTATTGTAAAGCACTATAACAAATTGAAGATTTATAGGTAAGCAGTAATAAAAAACCAATATTCCACTTGATTCCAAAACATTTACAGAAGCAGAAATAATAACGAAATGGAGGGATAATATTTTTTTACATAAATATTATATTGAATGCTCAAATGTTCTATATTTTATGTTAGTAATATTAATGTCTAGTTCCTTGTTGATCGTTCTGAGTAATACCTAATATTATTTGATAATTAAATATATGTACCTACTTGTAGTTAATTTATAAATAAATCTTTTCTATATTTAATGTTTCTACGTGTTGTGATAAGTATGCATGTATTGTTAAATGATTGTATAATTTCGATGGTACAAATGGGCAATACATTTTTGCTCAATGTAGCGAATTTTCTGATATTAAGAAAATTAACTTTGCTGTCCCAAGTGTATCGAATAACAAATGTTTTGTGGTTGTGATGTCTCTAATCATTTGTTTGTCTTCCTATTGTCTACTAACACTTTTGGGCAGAATTCCTCGTAAAAGACATTTGTTCACTATTAGGTACCGTTCGTCGTGACTTCTACTAACATTATTTTTAATAACTTTGAGATAATGAAAAAGCGTTTAACGCGGACAGTAGGTAATATAGCAGAATACTCTGATTTTGTTATGATGATATCTAAAGATAATCGGCCAAATTCAATGATTTCAATATATATTTGGAATAATCATAGATCGGCAACAATTAAGTACCTACGCAAAGTTTAGTTGATTTTTTATAATATACATAAGTATATTTACGTCTATTTATAGGTAGGTACCTACTCTAACTTGTGTGATTATTTGGTTGTGTTCTATCATACATAACAACTTAGACAAATCTCTCTAAAATTAAATTATTCTTAACTTAATTTAGATCTTTATGCCAAAGTATAGCCAAACTATATTAGGACTGAGTTAATGTACACTTATATTTATTTAGTAAATTTTATATAAAAACGGCCATGTTAGACAGAAGTGTTCTCTAGAATAAGATTTAGACCCGATGGTAATATTTTAAACGCTAAGTGCCAAATACTGTGCCAATTTAGTTAATCTAACATCTATCTTTATCTAGACGATTAATTTAGTGACTTACAAGTAAAATGACATTATAATTAAATTATCTACTTTAAAAGTATCTATTACATCATTAACTAATAATAAAATAACACTAAATTTTATTTTACAAAGTTCAACTTAGTGAAAAGCATATTTTCATAAATGTTTACGGTACCGACAAAGAATAGATTTACATCAGAAAATTATTGAAGACCAGTCCCTCCAGAGATAATTAAACAATACTCATAGCTACTAAGACTGAAAGGTACTTCAGAAATATTTGCATCGAACTGTTTTTTGCATAATATTTGAGTTATTTAGCGTCCTTTCATTGTTTAACGTTAGCAGTAGTTGATCATGTTGTAATTAACCCATTCCATGTGCCAAATTGTCGTGCTAGTCACAGTGTAGGTTCTTACTCTAGCTCTAGCTCTGTGTTTAGTGTGCGCCAATAATCGGCCACTAGTCTCATTAAAATATATCCTCTATAGATGCTATTAAATTACAAATAACGAGAAATTAACGTATTTTCAAATATAATATAGAAAGTGCCTTACAATTTTATTTTATTATGAACGTTTTCGTTTGACTAATACAATTTATATTTTAGTTGAAACTGGACATTGCATTTATTGTTGATCTACCTCGCTCTGTTCAGACAGAGTGATGAAGGATCGACATTTTGTATTTGAGTTTATTAGGTTTATTTTTACCCAGACACCTATTTATTATTTAATATTAAAAGAACATTTTAGACATACAAATACCTACAAGTCAATTCTATAAAGAATATACTTACTAATATCATATCAAAAATACCTACAAACTGAATGAAACTAAACACAGCGCTATTATAAAATTAAAATGTCTATTTCAACGATGTTCCCCTTTGCGTTCGCTTGTCACAAGATTGTTTAAATGGAGATTAATATGTAGGTATATATGTATGTAATTTGTAGTCCGACAATGGCACCTAGTGTATATGCAATTTCTTCTGAATGTGTCGAAACTTCAATGATACATAGTATTAATATTTTGTAAGTCTAAATGGATATTATATTCTTCTAATTTTGTATGGAGTAATTAGTAAGGTCAGACTCATTTTTCTCGTTTCCTCGTACAACCAAGAACAAAACTTTATCGGAAAACCGATCGGCGACCAGACAAAAGTAGAAGAAGAGTTAGTCTCGAGTCTCGAGTTTATAATATTTTTGTTCTCGATTGTATGTACTTACCTATATGCGTATTGTATGTATTATGTATAAATATAAAAGTAGAAGTCTAAACCGTGCCGAACTGCACGATAATTGATATTACACTCTGTGTTGTGATTTTGGAAATTCTGTAAATTACAAATTTCTTTAACTAATGTAGCCACATTTTAGATTAGCACAATTCTTCGCGTAGACACTATAGGCAAAATTTAATAAGCATTTAGATTTAACATGTGTAGTTAATCGTGGAAGATATAAGTGTATTTGCGTATAGATATTCATGTAATAGGTATTCAATAAATGTGATGATCGTAATACAACGACTAACGTTTGCCCTCTCAAACCCCTGCCTCTGGGCGAATTTTCGCAACTTCGCATATCCTTGAACAATAAGTAATAAATCTCTATTGATATATTATATTGATAAATTTATTAGGGTAACTAATTTTTTAAGACGATGACTTACGTGATCTTTTAGATTGTCTTTATTAATAAATATATGGTGAAGGTTTTGTTCATTTGTTTTTATTTCATGTTTCCCTACACGTGCCACAAATCCCTATATAAGTGTTAGTTACCGGGTGTATCCCACTATTTCCATATACAATACAAAATGGAAAAAGTGGTACAAGCATTTTTTCCAAATAATATCCCATTATTTCCCAAAAAAAACGCAGTTCGCGTTATATTAGAATCTGTTTACACTTTTATATTTATGACGGCCTGATAAGTTACCGATAAATAAATTCTAAAGAGATATTGAGAACAGCCATGGGAAAACAGGAAAACTAGCGGTTTTTTTTGTCGCCACCATCAGCAATAGGAGAACCTGTCCCAGTATTTCTATCAATGGAAATTCATAATGGAAATAATGGGATACATACATACCTATGTCCACCTAAACGCCTAAACCGACTTGTATAATTTTTTTTGTGTATATTTGTTAGGTCTGGGAATCGAACATCTAAGTATTTTTTTAATGGCAAAACTACGTTTGCCGGGACAGCTAGTACCTAAGTAGATATAAAATTGTATAAATCAAGGTAAGTTCAATAAAAAGTCGCTAATCATATTATAATCCGTTTATTCAGAACATTGCATATCGCAATGAACCGTATCTACAGACTGATAAAACTCTGTTACAAACGCCAGAAAACAAAAGTGCAGAACAACAATAATAAAAAACACAGTAACATACACCGGACAACATACGATACTTCAATTATGGGGGCTTTGCAATGGACGTGAGATCTTATTAGACATTGCTAAGGGTCGTATTCTGAAGCCCCCAAAGTGATCGAGTCTAAGTGAAAGGAAAGGACTAGATAGATACATATCTTCACCTCAAGCTATAGGTGAGTGGGTATAGGTATTTGCAAGTCCTTTTTAAAACCATCGATAGCTTAGAATCGACCACTAACCAAGACTTTACACATTATTCGAAACTTTGGTACTTAAATACTACACAAGTATACATACAATATAGAAAGACACAATAATTATTGCGATACTTATCAATGTTTAAGATTAAAATTACAAGTGTAGTAAGTAAATTAATTGAAAAACGTACTGAAAATTGATAATTATTCGATTTAGGAGTCTCACAGTTGCTATTTTTTACGTGAAATAGGTTTGTGACCTGGATTTCGCATAACTATTTGATGGTGTCGATCGCGAAATACGACTTACGCTTATTTAAGAAAATATGAATAGAAACCACACAAAATAGATACAAAAACAACTAATGAACTTTGTTTAACGATAGTTATAAAAAAATACAAAGTCGACCAACTATATCAAGTGGGGTATTGTTGAATAAGTATTTCTAGGTTTATAAAAAATATTTTTAGGTTTCTTTTATTATTTCTTATTTATATAGACTGTGTAATTTTACCCGACTGCAAGGAAAGCGTTATGTTTCTCGCGCCTATCTTGTATGTATGTTTACATGTTTGTAATATTCTTTATTAACTTACAGAATATGGCCCTGATGGGAAACTACAATGAGGTCGAGGATGTAGCATGCTCGCCTAAAACTATTATTACTTATTTGGAGACACCAAGGCTTTATTCGTGAGACTCCTAAAAATTGTATTGCTCATTGTGAAATATTTTTATATAGTAGTGTAGTTAAAATAAAAACATATGTGACTGGTTACTTTCCTAATGGTAAGTACGAACATAAAGCGAGGTACATATCAATATAAAAACAATTGAGAAGTGTAGGTACTAAGTAATATAGGTAGTATTAGAATTTTATTTAAATATAAATAAATGGACGTCGGATCGCTCGTATTATTTTAAATTAATAATATTCGCTGGTTGGTTTTTGTAAAATGCAGTTTTAGCACCGTTGTTTAAGAGTTTTTTAAAAGAAAATACTAAACATGCACACATATACAGAACCTCTTTTGAAGTCGGTTAGAAAACCAAAATATCAATAGGTTAAGATAGATTATTAATTAGAGTACTGATACTTGAAGGGTAAAAAACGGAACCCTTAGAAGATAGGTCGGTTGTAGGTACGTTTGTCTGTTTTTAACTCAGTAAGTACCAAAATTAACCAGCATCAAAAAAAATTGTTAACGGTGTAAAGTTGCCAGCTTTTTTGCGGGTGCTACCGGCCCTCTTTTTTTCTATTAGCCTACGTCGGATATGGTAGTTGATTCATAACAAATTACAATTAATCAACTCTCTGTTAATTAGATGAAATAAATTTAATATACGAAAATTTCTACGACTGTCGTCTTTGCCTAGACATAAGTGTTAAAAACCACATTTTACATTCCCATTAGAATTATTGTCCTTTTTAAAATATTGGTGTCACATAATGTAGTAAACATAAATATACTTCTATTTTAAGAATTATATATTTCATGTTACACCACGCACCGAAATGCTAAAAAACCGATTTTTATTAATTTTTAAAACATTATCTAATGGACTAATACATACATAAAGATTGGTGTCAGTCATTCGTTTGTTTGTCGATGGTAAAATTGTGAATACTTTTCTAAACAACTTCAATAAATGCATAGGTATCAGTGGCGAGGGGTCCACACAACCCGATTTCTGACGGCTACGGATTCAGGCATAGGTAGATCCAATCTAGGGAGGGAACTGAATTTTGTAGTGATTACCTTAAAATAAATTTCACTACTCGCTACTGATCTGAATTAATCACACAAGTAACTAATTTTTTGATTTTTTTTTAATAAATGCATGAGAAAAATCTAAACGTAGATGTTTTACAGAAAAGCAGATTTATTATTCAAGAGCAAAATTTTTAGATAAGTTATTTTCTTATTCAATAACTTCAATAAACTATTATTTTATTTAATAACATCGAAAAAGGACTAATTATTAGTACTTTTTTAGGATTCCGTAGTCATAACCTAACCCTTATAATTTTTTTAATTGACAGAGCACATCGTATGAAAACAAATAACCTGCGCAGGCGCCTTAATTTTAAATTAACAATAACCTTTACAAACTAGTTTTTTAGGTGACAAAAGTGAACAAAAATTCTTCTGCACGAAGATATAAATGAACAGATGTGTGACAAGGATCTTAAACAAACGTAACCATAAAATGAAGTAAGGAGTAGCACACATCGGCCGGATGTATGAATTTACGTTTAAAAGTGCCTGTTTGTTTGTGGTACCATATTAGAGCTCATTCACGCATGAGTTTGTTTTACGTGATTTTACGTGGTTAGACTTGTGAGCATTACCTTACAAATAAGACAGTACCGTTAAAACCGATCCTATAAATACGAATTCTGTATGTTAATGAGCACTTAGACAAAGTACAAATTGGCGTGGAATGCTTACGCTAGCGCCTCTTATTGTGTATTATGTTACGTATTACAATTTTACCAAAGACAAGTGAACGTATCGTCTAAGCTGACGTATGCGCGTGCGCACGCTAACCGCTACGTCACTCCAATCTGCCAACCTTCTTGCCTTTCACTACTGTCGGTTTATTTTTCAACATTCCTTTTCTTCTTCTAGTTGTCTGAAATGTTTATTTATTTATTAGAAACATGCATTTGAGATATAACATAAAACATTGATGTACGTGATTCAAAGCATACATATATTGTGCATTATACTTTCAATCTATAAGGCAATCTACTTGAATAAAAGCAGAAATAACCCAATCTTCTACGAATAAAGATTATTATTACTATTTAAATAGTTTCTTTATCTTCAACTTCTACTTAGGTTCGGTTAACCAAACAAACCTATATTACATAAAACTAAATTTTAGGCAAAAATCAATAGAAAATTACAGAATATTTTTCAAGAACAACAAACTACACTTAAAAATTTAAGTTTGATCCGGCTCGAAGGACCTCTTTATGAATCTAATACTTGTATTAGAACAATAAACAACTTTATACGACATTTACGGCTGCATGCTTAAGAAAAACAAAAAAACATTAAGAACGCTACACAATAATCACCCGTTATTTATTTTTTCTATCCGGCTCGAGGGACCAATAGGAAAATACGGAAGAAAGTATCATTAGAAATCTACTACTTCAACGAAAAAAAACGTTCCTACAACATAAATGGCATGCGTGGCAATGACAACAAAACACAAAGGACAGCACATTTAAAAAATTGATATAAATTACTATACCGTCGCCTCTTGTCCTAACGCTGGCTGTAAAATTAAAACAAAGTTAGGTGTTAGTAAGTTAGTATAATTATATATTATTTACCTGAACAATGGCCGCGTTAGTGACCAATCACTTGTGTGCTTGTGGCATATAAACATTGAGTATGATGAAATTATAAAACTCACGCGAAAACTAATTAGAATAGTTTTTTTATTTATTTAGAAATGATAATTTCCACACAACAACGGGTAGTGGACCCTCAAAAATGATAATCATCACACGGAAAATGATAGTTTTCGCAGTAAAATGACAATGTTTGTAAGTGCCTAGTACCTACATAAGAAAACTGATTAACAGAGAAATAAAAGAAAATAATTTTAAAATAAAGGCCAGTAGGTCATCACTCATAAATGATAATGATCACACATAATATGATAGTATTCGCAGGAAAATGACAATGTAAATGCCTAAATGCCAAAGTTATTTCAATTTTTGTTGGTTATTATAATTATGATTTATTGTTAGTATGATAAAGATTGAATAATGTAGACCGAGGTAAAATAAGGATATATTATTAGTGTTGCTGATCGATAGTACATTAAAAATCTATAGTAGCGATGACATGATGCGTAATAATATTATCGATAGCGATGAATAGTATTTGATAAGACTATCTATTGTTTAGTTATTCTGTAATATAGGCATAAATCGATAGTACAAAGCAATCGATAGTATCGATAGATTTTGATATTGCAAGATAACATTCGATACTACCGATTGTTTAGTTGTTCTGTAATATAGGCATAGGTAATATAGAAATCAATAATGCAGAGCAATCGATAGGATCGAATGTTTTCACGCAATACTATCGATAGTATTGCATTATATCGATTGGATTACTACGCGCCATGTTATCGATAGAATAGCTGATTTTTGATGTAAACTATCGTTAGTTCGGCAACACTACATAGTACACTTATTCAAGTATGAAGTTAAGAAATAAATGAAAAGTTTAATTTATTTTACCTTCTTCGAAATAGCGCTACTTGTTGGCACAGTTCGTTTGGAAACCGGCAGGCGCGGACGGTTGAACTCATCTGGTTTCTTCACCCTGGAAACATTTAAAGATCATCTAACTAAATGTTCGACTAGGGGGACCTGTGCAGGGAAACTGCGGTACGCACCCGCAGTTTGCCTGCATAGGTCCCGATCCCGTGGGATTGTCGTGTTTAAATGTAGCTTGCATAGCAGCGGTGCAGCCACAAAAGGAGGTTGGAAAAGGTTGGAAAATGAATCTCTCGAAGGCCTCCGTTTATTTGGGGGTCTTTGAGTCACGAGGGTATTGGTATCTTCTAGGAAATCGTGCTACAACTTAGACCGTATCGTCACTTACCATAGTGTAAGATAGTGGTCAAACGCTAAACTATTTATTAAAAACTCCAAAAACGACTCCAGCTACCTACATATCAAGTTTCATCGAAATAAGTTCAGTGTTTTTGGCGTGAAGAGGTAACAAACATACTACTTTTTTTTTCGTCTATATTCAGCTCAGCTCGGCAATCTGTTTCCACATTTAGCCGATCCTTTGGCTGGTCCACTACATGGGTGTGCCATATGCGCAAACCGTCTGTCAAACCGTCAAACTGGTCAAAGAGCGGCACGCTGTTCCGCCTCAGTCGTGAAAAGCTTATACTACCTGGTCCTGATAGTTTATTTGCTATAGTGTTGATGTGTCTAGATAGCTTTTCCTGGTAATAAGACCAGTCCTCTGTTTAAGATCTCTCAGGAAGTATTTATTCCCAAAGCAAATCGGAATGCCAAAAATGCGTCTCATCGCTTTGGTTTAGAATCTTTCCAGGATACAGGAACCCCCTGTAGAATTCGAATTGGGTCGGTTTTCGGTCGTTTATCAATTTACCTGTATATTCTAACTAGCCAATGTTCTGTGGTATACGCCTCTTCGAGATACGTAAGTTTGAACCCTCGGTTGCCGGGTAGAGCGCCTCGAGTTCTATCGTAGCCTGGGGGACTTCCTCCACTATCATATCTATGAACAAAAACATAAGTATTGCAGGACAGGATATTTCTAACATGTATCTATCTATGTACAGTATACGTCATAAGTCAATTATCAGTGTGCTACAATAATACTATAAACAAGTATTGGATTTACGACCTTCTTCTAATAGACGTTACACACAAACATAAATACTTGAATTAAAAGTACTCAAGTGTGATTGTGAGTGGTATAAGCCGTCACCCGCTACACCAACCGAGACGTGGGTTCGATCCACAGGTTATGTTGTTATAATGTTCAAATAGTGCTGCACAGGATTGTAAACGTTACGGTGGCGGTGGACTTTTGAACGTTATGTATGTTCATTACCAAATATTGAATATTATGTGATACAAACAAATTAAAAGAAACAGAAATGATTACTGCCTCGCCGGCTAATGCCTTGCACGGTACCGATTGATTACTACACAAGTTGTTCATCATATTCAAACAAAGACTTCAATTACTAGAAGTAGACGCGACAAAAGTAGAACATTTTTTTGTACTTATTAGTACGAAATCGCTCAGGCTAGTGAGATAATAAAAACAACAACAACGTTTTTGTATGGAAAATGTCGTAACGTGATCGCTATTAAAATTTTAATCTTTGTATTGTAAACAATGCTATCTTGGGTTCTCTTATGAACGACATCGCGCATCAATTTGTGAGTAGATATCTTACCTATAATACGATAGTTTATACATAAGACAATTTAACATAGTCTTCGAAGCTTCTGAATCCACTCTGTATTCGCCACGTTCGGTGAAGTAATCTTGTTCCTGTAAATAAAAAATTAAAATGACAACATAGTATCAATACTCGAAAACTTCCGAAACCTGAAGTTGCCGTGAATTACTCGCCATAGACAATAACCAGCTGATCAAGATGATGATAATAATAATACCTAATTTGTCAAATAAAATGTAGTGTAGAAGATATGCGGACACAAATGAACATACATCGGTCAAAACGAATTGCGCAAGTAAGTAAACTGAATAAAAATACACAATAAATAAAATTCGACCAATAAGTTTAGGTTTTTTAGGAAAAACTATGTATAAAATCCATAACCAGGAGAACTAAATCTGACTTTTATCACAAAAGTTCAGCGAGGGCATATTGCTGGAAAGTCCAACAAGGCACTTCGCTATTAATCTACTTGCAGATACGACTATCTGAACAATATTCGTGTCGTATTTTTCTATTTTCTATTTTTTTTATGTGTTCAGAAAATAACATTTTATTTCTTTCTTTCTTCTATTTATTAGAATATGAGCGACAGCAACAGTTTTTTACTAAATAAAGATAGATAGATAACTTTATTTGTACAACACAGAAAGAAACAGATCATGATATTACACAAACTAAAGTTATAGCTAGAAAGTATAAGTTGCACAAATGGGCCTTATCGCTGAAAGGGATTTCCTCCAAGAAACCTTTGGATTGAAAAGAACTGATTCAGCGTTAATGGTAGGTTATGAATAACTTAACATAACTAAAAACCTATTTATGTTTGTTTATATTATTACATACAGCCTTTGACCATGTAGTCTAAGATGTCGCATGCTTACATAGACAATACCTAAACTCGCGACTAGAAAACCCACAAATAAGCGGGGTTCGAGAGACGCGAGCTCAATAACTGTACCTACTTGTTTCAATTGTAAACAAAGATTAGAATTTATTACTACATCGTGTTACTACTAACGTAACATATCGTGAAACTAATGCTGAATTCATCTCGCAATCATTATATTTTCAATAAAACCCGTGAATGTAAATGTTTGTGAATATTAATGGAACATTTATGCATGCTTATTAATTACTTATTTCGCGATAAGAGAGTAATAGAATGATTAAACTTTTAATGCTGAAATAGAAAGCGATTTGTTTCGGATTTGTGTCATGCCTGTCGAGACAGTTAGTCAGTCTGTATATTATTATGTCTACTGAGGCTTTACATTCTTTAGTAATATAACAAGGATTTTTGGATCTCTGTTTGTGATGATCATTGTTTTGGATCTTAGGCTTTAAAACTACTGGACCGATTTTGATAAAACTTGGTATGAGGATAAGTACATTGAATCTTTGGGAATGACATAGGCTACTTTTTATCCCGATGTAAGGACTTATGCTGGTGAAACTGCAGCTGCTGATATAGTATAACTAAGACACATGTAAATTATATGAAAACCTAAATTAGGTACTGCAAACATTCTTAATTATTAAGCCATTTAAAACATTTATATTCAAACTAGCTGCCCTCCGCGGTTTCACCCGCGTAACTCCCGATCCCGTGGGAATATCGGGATGTAAGCTATCCTATCTCTCAAGTTGGATCGAACTGCACATGGTGTGCGAATTTTATTATAATCGGTTAAGTGGTTTAGGAGTCCATTGAGGACAAACATTGTGACACGAGATTTATATATATTAAGATTAGCTGCACCCTGCGATTTCACCCGCTTAAGTCGCGATCCCGTGGTAATATCAAACGAAAAAAAAAGTAGTCTCGAGAAATGAACTATCCAATACAACAATAATTATTCACTTCGATCCAGAAGTTCCTGAGATTAGCGCGTTTAAAAAAAAATAATCTGCAACTATTTATTAAATTAAGAATTTCTTATTTAAAAAAACACTTACATGAATATCCTTAGGATGTTCACCCTCAGCAATACGGACCATCCATATGAACTTGTTGATGTCATCTCCCGAATACCCAATAGCTCCTCCAAATATGACAAGTACATAATCAACATCGAGCATGGTCATGATCTCGTAGGCAGCTGTCTCGTTGGAAGCCATTGCCTTGCCTACTAGAGCGATGTGAGAGTTGTTCCAAGTGTTGTTGTCCACTAAAGTTGTACGGTTACCCATTCCTGCTATCTGGAGAGATAATGGAAGAGGTTTATAATCAGAATGTGTTTAATTTGGAAGTTAAACACGTTTTGTGGGATTTCTATAGTACTTTTAGTACATAGCCCTTTTTCGTAGGCGAACTAAAGTTACCGACATAGCCCAAAGGATTTGTAGGCCAACGCGCAATTTGAAGTTAGCCGCGGTGTGTGGTGTGCGGGGGGCGAAGCTTTGGCGCCTTTTTATTCAATCAGTGGTCGGTGTGGTCGTTTGAGATTCGTCGCGTGCGCTCGTGGGCTCTCGTGCCCCGCTCACCCCGTTTTGACGCCATGGTAGCAACTAACTGTCTTGTGTGTGTTGTATACTAACTAACTGTCTTGTGTTTTTTGTACTTATCTAACAATAAAGCTTTTTACTAAAACGCAGTCATTTCTTTCACCACACCGAATGCAAGCATCGTGATCGAATTTGTGTGCGCCTGTTACAGAATTAGTAAGCTGAAGTGGCAATGGGCGGGGCATGTGGCACGTATAACTGATGGCCGTTGGGCCGAAAAGTCCTAGATTGGAGACCACGTACCGGACAGCGCAGCGCACAGACGGACGACTTAATTAAGGTCGCGGGAAGTCGTTGCACTCAGAGAGCATGCGACCGAATCGCTCTGGAAGTCTTTTAAGGAAGGCCACAGGACTTTTAGCAGTCGACGTCCTGTGGCTGATATGATGATAATGACTTTTTATAGAGAAGATTTGTTGGCATAGTACTTTGATGCGTCTGCGTTACACCTTAGACTTATAGTGATGTGACAAAACTTGTGGTTTGTTCCTTCGAGTTAGAGGACAGGGGAACGCCATTTATTCAAGGTACTGGCTCCAATTTGAGCTAACGGCGGCTACCCGAGATTGCAGCAGAGACAAACGACTTAAATAATTTAAAAAAATCTGCAGTGGAAGAATGGATCTAAAAGACGAAGTTCAAAAGATATGTATAGTAGACCCATGTAAAACTTACCTGATATCCGTAATCCCACCAAGACATGACCCTTGCGTCCTCTGCAGTGTTCTGTGACAACCATCCATAGGCTTCTCGGAAATCATCAAGAATCTTACGGGAACTGAAACAAATATGTCACTTATCAGAGGTTACACAAAATATTACAAAGGGCGGCCTTATCGCTCAAAGCGATCTCTTCCAGGCAACCTATAGATGAGTTAAGTGAGTTAACTTACCCATCATTCCCATAACTAGCAAGCACTATACTAGGACTTGAATACGCGTTAGACGTTGCCCAAGTACAGTGAACGCAGAAAAGCATCAGTAGAATCATACACGCTATCAGCGTTCCAGAGCGGACGTTCATTCCTAGACCCGTCTCTGCTGCAGTGGCTCCGTTTGTAGACGTCTCCACTGACGGACGCTTCTTTGGTTTTCCAGACTAGAAACAGATTATTTTTTGAAGTGATAATACGTCTTATAAATTGAAACATTATTGAGAAATATCCATAGAAACGTTATTGACAAGTGACCATAGCATCATTTTCACGTAAAATTATCGTCCGTAAACCGACTTTACAGACAACCATTTTTTAGCAAAAAGTTCAATTAATTTCATGATATGCACCAACAGAATCATGCAGTGCAGTGTAAGTTTGCATTGATGAAGCACATGATATCTGCTAATGAAGCACATGATATCTGCTAATAGGATTGTTTCACTTTCATGTCCTAGCCTGAATAAACGGATTTGTAAACATATCAAATAAAAATGTTTTGGCATGAAGTGCACGTTCACGCAGGTTGTTTGCGTACATATTCACCATAGGAAAAATATTTCATCTGATTTGCCGCTGCTAATAAATGAAAGGTCGCTGGGCTTTTCTTCTGAATCAGTAACATAAATCCAGAACCAGGAAAGGTACTTCATTGCATAACCAGTATTTATCTACGTTTAAATAAATAAAAAATAGGGTGTTAAAAACACATTGCCAAGACTCAGAATTTTTTTTTCTGCTAGTTTTGTTTTACCTTATCATAAAGATTCTTCGCATCATCGTCAGCAGCGAGCAAGTCGTCTTCTTTTAGTACCAATTCTAGTAGAATAGAGAAGGCGATTCCTGCCAGTACGCATACCACAGGCGTGAGGGTCAGCATGAGTCGTACCATCACACCGGCGAAGTACACAGCGCTTAGAGCGTACAGGGCAACTGGAAGATGGTAATAGTCAGTATTTACACGCTAGTTTACACGCTGAGTGACGGATCAACCCACAGTCTAAACCGCTAAACGAAGAGATCTGAAACGGGTGTGTTCTTTATTTGAGGTAGACTTCGGATAAAAAAGGATTTTCCGAAATTCTATCCTCTAGGGGGGCAAGTTTGTATGGGACAACGTGATTCCTTGGTGTCTACTAATTCTATGCTGACGAAGTTGCGGGCAAAGGCTAGTAAATACATATTATAAATAAAATAAATTAATCAATAATATTTTTATTTCAGGTAACAGCCTTATAAATAAGCACAGACCCATATAAAATATATACGTTACAGACTAACATACATATAGATAATATTATAATAAATTTTAGTTAAGTTAACATAAATCATGTGTAAAAGTAAAATGCTTACCGAAAACCCTCTCATCATTGATGTTCTTGATGCAGTACCACAGTCCGACAGGGAAGGTGCACACAAGAACGTGAAGGTCGAAGAAGAACGAGGACCATGTCGTCGGTTGATGTTCCGATACTGATGCGATGATAGGTATGTGAATCTTGGCATAGGCCGTGTCCCAAAGGGAGTAGAAACTGAAAATTAAAATTGACACATTAATGCAAAGTTGTATTTCATTGTGGAAAATGTTCTATTGTTTTAGTTACAAAATTAAGGTCATTTTGTTGTCTTGCTGCATTATTTATTATCACTACGTAGTATAAAACAATATCACCTCCCGCTGTCTGTCTGTATGCTTAGATCTTTAAAACTTCGCAACGGATTTAAATGCGGTTTTTTTTATTGATAGTGATTCAAGAGGAAGGTTTTAGTATATAAAACAAGACTACCACACGTACGAAGTCGCGGGCAAGCGCTAGTTAAAAATAATATAAGAACAAACCGTCCACTCCAAGGCGCAATCACTCCCATATAAGTTAGCGCCACAACAGCTAAGAAGACAAATCCAGCAGCCGCCATACCACCAAGAATGAGCAGCTGTTTCCATTGCCCCTTAGGATTCAGACTGTGCAAGTACTTCAGTGCACCGATGGCCATGATAAGAGCGAAAACCCCTGGGGGTCAAAGATCTAATGTAATCCAAAGTAATACTTGTGGTGGGAATGTATTTTACCAAATATTGGACCGAGACCCTTGCCTCTATTGATTGGCATGAGTCTCGAAATGTACCACGACATTTTAATTTACTATTCCTGTTGTGCCCAAAGGATTTTCATTGAGTATAATTGCATACAAAAATTATTAAGCTACCTGGTTTTACGCAATTCATACACACTTTAATCAATCACACACACACACTTACTTACTCACACACACACACACACACACACACACTTACTTACTCACACACACACACTTCCTTACTCACACACACACACTTTCAGATTTTCAACAACATCACAGTTTTATTTTAACCTACTGTAAGTAGTTTTTAGTTGTTAATAATAATTGTTTAATTAAGATGTTAATTCATTTCATTTAATTTAGTTCTAGAATTTGATATAAGTATGTAAATGTACTAATTTAATTTTAGTTTTTAGTATTTTTTTATTTTAATTTTTATTTGTGTAATTCAATTTAATGTGATTGATATTTATTTATTAATAGTACCTAATAGCTTATTAATATTGTAATAAGGACATTTTTAATAACTAAATTTTATATTATTTTGATTGATTTATTGTATTAGGCAGTACATAATAATGATTTATAATTTAATTCTGATAAATAAATGAAGTAAGTACTATACAATATTTATTTCAATTAATATACCTAATTAAATAAATTTAAGCAAAAAAATAAGAATCAAATAGCTTTTCCTCAATCTATACTTACAAATACATAAAAGAGAAGATTTTTTTGGTTTTTGAATCTTCTGATTTATTGGGAATAACATAGGCTACTTTTTATCCTGATATTCCAACAGGATCAGCCCCCTGACCCCTCACAGACCGTCGGAAGGCATCCGAAACAAAAGAAACTTCACTCTTTTCGACTTTTGATGTGTTGCCATCCTTATCTTTTCAGTTTTATTCGTTTCGGTAGCCTTCCGATGGTTTGTGAATTAGCCAGCAGGAATCTTTTATATGTAAGTATGTATGCTTACCTGAAGCAGCCATATGTTCACTAGTTCTAATAGGCTGGAATCCGACAAAAGGTATCTGCATCGACATCAAGAGTCCAACAATGTAGAAAACAGAGTAGCTGACAAAGAGTCGCTGTGAAAACCTTCCCATGATGAGCAGAACAAACACATGGAGAGGTATCAGGTTAATGATGAATACATAGCCTCCCCATGCTGATACCTGAAAAGGTTTTATTAACAGATTCATACACAAAACTGTAGTGTACGATTTTATTCTTTGTTTTGAAATTTAAAAAGTTGTTTGATTCTCAGACCTAACGAATATACACAAAAAATTTCATACGTTCGTTTAGGTGGACTAACAATGCGACATGAGAATTTTATTCATTAATTGTTTGCATTGAATAGGCTCTGAAACTACTGGATTGATTTAAATTAAACTTGGTATGAGGATACATTGGTTAATTGGGAGTAACATAGGGTAATTTTTATCCTGATATTCCTACGGGATTGAGACTTAGACAGGTGAAACTCCGAGGTCATGCTGCTGAGAAATAAAGAATTTTTAATTGTATTTGCTACAATAAATGTGATGGAAGTCTAATCTTACTCAATACTTATTAACTATAATTTTAAGGCTTTATTGCCTTTTAATTTGTAAACATTTGCTTAGGTACTTTGCACATGGTGGTGGGGTTAAGGCAGGATATTTAACTCAAAGAAAGTCTAACTAGAATCACATTTAAATAAAATCTTACCATGTAGAAATATGACAGGGCAGTACATATTGACCAGAATACAGAGCCACTCTTGACACTCTTCAACCACAAGTAGTAAGTAAACTGCAGAGCAAAGATGGCAATTCCTTCATTGTCGTAGCTTCCAGCCACAGACCTGCTGCTGTATCCAGGCACCATAGCTATGAAACATGCTGCAAATAGACCCGCTCCTCGGGACCATAGCTCTGATGTTAATAGATATGTTGCTATAGCTGTTAATCCACTGAAAATCAATAAGATATCATAATTTTATGCTCCGTTTAAGTCTCTGATATTGTAACTTTTGTATCCAAATTATTACCTGAAAACTGGTGCGAGGAACACACAAATATCTCTGATATGAATGGGTATGTTCAGTGTGTGTAATATCCAGTGGATTGTGCCCGAAGTGATCATTAGACCAGGGTAGACTGTGCCCCCAACAATACGACCCAGAGGGTACCATGCTCGCTCGTCGAACCAGTTTAGGAAGTTGTAGAACCCATGCTGGACCATATACGCGGTGGAGCGGTAGTTGAACCTTCAAAACGAGAAAACAAATACACTCGCAAACATAACGTAGGTTATATTTTATTGCATGGGAAAATAATAACGTTGTACTTACCATGGATCGAACTCGTGGATAATACTTTCAAATCGTATGACAGCGAATAGCCGGGATGCGAAACCGGCCAGCCAAGCCAACGTTAACACGGTAACAGTGATGAGGGTACTAAAGCCGGCCGTGTTATGGAATAATCCTCTTTTACGGCCATTTCCCGTCTTTGCCACAGCAGTGCCTGGCATCTTGATGCCTTTCTTTACTTCTGACTACTTTAAATTATCACTAATTAACTATTTTCATACATCAGTTCCAACAATCCAATTTTGAGGAAAATTGACTTTTCACAAGAACACTGACGGACGGACACGTCTCTCTATCAAAAAAACATTGCCATACGAATAAAATTAAAATCATAGCTTTATTTCGGAGTTTACCGGTATTTTGTAGGTAATAGCTTAAAAAAAAGAAAATCTACATGTCAAGCTATTCGTTTCTTTGCGTTGGCACCACTACCTTTCTGTCAGCTGTTTGTTGACGACGTTGACGTTGATTGTAGAATTCATTCTGTGAAATGGATGGGAAATTATTTGTTGATTTTTCATTCCTTGCTTTTGGTTGAGTTGATTTCTGTGAGATTAATCAAAATAAAATCCATTTTCATAATTTCTCAGCAAATGACGAATTACCAAGATATTGTGAATCTCAACGTTGGTGGAACAAGGTAAATGCGCAAATTGTTATCGCTAGAACTACAATAGACTCGAAACTAGAAAGTGGTTGTAGAACGAAATAGGTAGTAATTGCTAAATTTTGTAAAAAAATCTAATTGTAAGGACGGATTTTCAATGTCCAAGTACTGGCATATATGTTTACGTTTCCATTGCTCAAGCTGCTTACACTCAACCTTGCAGGCTTAAGTTAGAGTTGATAGACAGAAAGGTAAACAGCAATTGTATAGTTTTGATAATATATTACATTAATTCCCTTCATGAACATGACTCTGTTTAATGTTTACGAAACACAATTTCAAAACTTTTAACAAGTGAAAGTGACTCAATCTATATGTTCTCTCTGCCTTACTAAATTGATGATTTCAGATTCGCTACATCATGGCACACTCTTACTTGGGTTCCTGACACATTTTTCACGGCTCTCTTAAGTGGCAGAATACCTACAGTTCGAGATGAGACTGGAGCTATCTTTATTGACAGAGATCCTCAATTATTTGGACTGATTCTCAATTATTTAAGAACAAGAGACATTGACCTGAATAATGTGAACATTAGAGCATTGAAACATGAGTGCGATTACTTCGGGATCACCCCTCTGAGCAGAAGATTGGCATTGTGTGATGAGATGAACCATTCTTCTTGCGGGGATGTGTTATTCTATGGATATTTACCGCCGCCATGTAAGTCTATACTAATCTTACTAATATTACAAAGCTGAAGAGCTTGTTTGTTTGTTTGAACGTGCTAATCTCAGGAACTACTGGTTTTAATTGAAAAATTATTTTTATGTTGGATAGTCGATTTTTCGAGGAATGCTATAGGCTACTTTTTATTTAGATATTTCCACGGGATTGAGACTTACGCAGGTTAACCGCGGGGCAGCTAGTAATATTATAAAGGAAAGATTTTTTTGTTTATAACAGAAAAAGCTCCGAAACTGCTGGACCGATTTTGATGAAACTTGGTATGAGAATACATTGCTTCTTTTAAAATTACATAGGCTACTTTTTTTTATAAATTTTAAACAAATACTAATCAAAAAGAGCATTAATTTGAATCATAACTATGTTGATATAGAGCTTATTTCTTTATTGTCAATAAGTTTATAGTATACTAAACAATCTTTTTCCAAGTATGTTATTTTTTTTCTTTTGTCTAGGTTATATAAGAAATGAATATGTCTACATGTTTACAGATAATTACATGAATGGTGAGAACTTGATTTGAGTTTTAATTTAATTTATCATATAAATAATTTTGTGTATATTGTAGTTGTCTTTAGTTAGACAATAATTACACAAAATCCTTTGTTTTTGAGTCTTGTATATTTGTATTATTCACGTAGCATATTGTAATTACTGATAATGTCAAACTGATAGCATTTAAATTATTATCAGCAATAGACATATTTATTTGTGTTATAGCAATTATTATCTTTTTATGTGTACCTACTGTTCCTAATATTTATTTCAACAAATATGTAGGTAGACAAAGGGGTTGTTACATTTCTTTACAGTATTCAGTAAACAGTCCTATGACTTTAAAGAACTCTACTCTATTTGTTGTTTGCCATGTAACAAAATAACAAATGCCATATAACAAAATATTGTAAAGTATCAGGTG
The DNA here is from genome assembly GCA_907269075.1 of Idaea aversata. Classification (NCBI taxonomy): domain Eukaryota; kingdom Metazoa; phylum Arthropoda; class Insecta; order Lepidoptera; family Geometridae; genus Idaea; species Idaea aversata. Next base: position 9,821,568 of record OU026100.1, read on the forward strand.
TGCCTGTTATTTGTTTATTTTTACGAAGTTTATTATTTTTATCTGCCACTTAAGAGGAAAACCTGACAATATAAAACTGACTTTATAAAACAAAATCAGTTCATCCATTCGGGAGCTACAGTGCCAAAGATTAAAGCAACTACTATGTCAGTCTCAATACATAAATGTTACCATCCCTTTAAAATAAAAATTAGTAATGTATGTACTTACTCCGATATTAATTTTGAATTTAACCTACAGCATCTTAAACCATAAAACTTATTTAAAGATAAGTTTTATGGTTAAAATAAAATTTTAATTAACTTTTCCAGTAAGTGTACAAAATGGCAATGGTAGCAGGAATGGAAATAGTTGTTCGAGAAAGAATTCAACAGCATCAACATCGGATGTTGCCTCAAATAGAACACATTCAAGAAACTCATCTTTGGATCTCAGAACTGTTGGCAGAATACCTTCTCAAGACCAGTTGAGGTATGTTTTGCGAGTTAATTCTCAAACTATATACAATGCAACGGCTTCCGAAGCAAAAAAACATGTTGCTATCTCTTTCAGGCTCGTGATTTTCTATATGTTTCTGTCGTTGTCTTTCCGATACTGATCTTTGCCTTCTGAAGCGTAATGGGTCTTCTCATTTGTTCTGATTCTATTTTCGTGAACCCGTGCAACAATAGTACATTGTTACCCTAGGTGTGAAAGTCACTCATTAAAAGTCCCGAGACGGATTTTGGTTCGCTAATAGTTCGAGGGACTTAATGAGTCTTTCACCCGAGGTAAACACTGTGCTTTTCATTACGAATAATACATAAAATTCTTCCTAACAACGAGAGTGAATGAGAGATTCCATACTACCTGATCCTCTTACAAGGTTAGGACCAAAAAGGTTATATACATGTAGTGTTATTCTTTGGTGTTACTTAAAGCAAAGAGGTTAGGTTTTTGAAGTTCCTAATGCGTAATGATACGGATACTGGCTACATGCACATTGCACAAGCCGTGCGAAGCCATAATTTGACATGACAGCTGTCAGTGAAAGCGATTTTCCCTAGGGCTGAAAGTTTTATTTTCTACACGCTCTTCAGGCATCTTTAGACCTACTTTCGGTGTATGAGTGAGTAATGAAAATCATATTTCTTCTCTCAAAAATGTATATGCCCTAATTGACATTGCTCTTCATAATCGTGATTAAATCCGCTGCCTAGTTGACTCCAAACGTATTTTATTTTATTCGGAAAGCAGACAGTGAACGAACAATACAGAATAAGATATATAAAATTAATTCTACACACCATTTATGAGCTTTCGCATATGGAAAAAAAACGTTATGACGAGTTATTTCCTCTGGACGCGGTTAACTAAGCTAAGATGGAGTAGGCTTGCCTTCCTTGCTCCATATTCACGCTAAAGAGACCCACGCAAAGAGGTCTAGATTCTATTTAATCAATTTTCAGCCGCTGTGGCCGAGGACACTCCAGAGCAGCTTCACTCGGCAACACAGACTGCCACAAAGGTCACAGACCGCCTGAGAGTAAGTATCAATCCCATGCTTTATCTTTATACCAATTATTTGTAGATAAAGGTACTGTTTGTTACAGCTAATTCTGCCAAAGTACAAATAATAAAGGCACATCACAATTGGATTGCGGTCGCTTACACACATTTCGTCACTGGATACAGGTAAATAATATTTGTAGGAGAATATGTTGTTATTGCAGCTATATACATAGCAAGTAATCATATCCTACTTCCTAAAGTTTGTATGTGTATATTTGTTACTCCGTCACGCAAAAACTACTGGACCGATTGCGACGAAACTCGGTATCTAGATAGCTGGAGACCTTGATTTACACATAGGATACTTTTTATCCCGATATTCTCACGGGATCGGGACTTACGCGGGTGAAACCGCTGGGCGCAGCTAGTCACATAAATATTTAAAATTATTTTCTTTTTTTGTTATTGAGTATCCCTAACGTTTTATATCCTTGACAATTTTATACATTTTGGACGTTTTACTAGTCGTTTTGCCACTCAAGACATTGCCACCATATAGGCGTTTTAAAATGCCGACGACCTACGTCCTTTTCCTTTATAGACTTTCTGACACGGAGCGATCAGCAGGCTCATTCACAAACCATCGGAAGGCTACCGAAAGAAATAAAACTGAAAAGACAAGGATGGCAACACTTCAAAAGTCGCGGGAGTGAAAGAGTAGCAAAATCTTTCTCTGTTTCGGTTGCCTTCCGACAGTTTGTGAATCAGGGGGCAGATCATTGTGTTTTCGAATAGAGATAATGATTGCCACTATCGTACTTCCTACTAATATTATAAACGTGAAAGTTGTGTGTGTGTTAGTATGTTTGTGACTCCTTTACGCAAAAACTACTAAGTATACCGATTGCAATGAAACTTAGTAAGTATATAGATAGCTAAATACCTGGATTAACATATAGGTACTTTTTTCCCGATATTTCACGGGATCAGGAAACACGCAGTTGTAACCGCGGGGCGCAGCTAATTTATTTCATAGTCTAAATTATTTTGACTGGCATTCATGTTAAATATTTTCATCAGATTAACAGACTCATGCGGTTGGTACGTAGTATTCCAATCGCCTGTCCAAGACTCGGTCATAGAAAGGATAGCATTGAACGCGAAGGCTACTGGCAATTCAAGTGGCACTAACACTACTGGAACTGATGTTATGCTGGGTATCGCCAGCGGACCGCTAGTGAGACTGTGGGCCTTTTCAACCCACAGCGAACCTGTAAGGAGGACTTTAGTTGGTAAGTTGATGCAAAAATAATATGGTGATTGTAACACTTGGTTATTTTTGATGTAGCTAAACTTAACCGCAACGCCGCGCGCCGGGGCTAAGCTGCACGAAGTTTTACTACCGGGGATTATGGTGGCCAAATAATCTATATAAATAAAAATCAATTGCTGTTCCTTAGTCTCGCTAAAACTCGAGAACGGCTGAACCGATTTAGATGATTTCGGTTTTGAAATGTTTGTTGTAGTCCAGGGAAGGTTTAAACGGTGAGAATTTTAAAATCGGACTTACGCGGGTGAAACCGCGGGTCGCAGCTAGTGTTTTATAAATACATAACGAAACACCTAGATCGAAAACAAAAATCTCTTGTTAATATTCGTTTGAGGCGGGAATCGAATGCGCAATCTTCTGCATCGCAGGCGGAAGTTCCCCCACTTTTATTTTTTTAAATTTTGTCTTCTGATGCTCAACTAACCATTTGAAACTCGGAAGTGTATCGTCTGTTAATAAACCATCCCTTCCCTTAAATTCTTTTTTAAGCCCCTATCCAATAAGGGGGGGCTATGTGCCATCTCTGCCATCATAGCCCCCGAACAGATAAACCGATTTTAATTTAGTGTTGTAATTAATTGAAAAATATTTACTTAAATATTCTTCTTTACACTTTTTCCTCCCTTTTACTTAGCCATAAGATTTGTTTTTTAAATGGTATTTACAATAAAGAATTTACCGATCTATCTATCTTTAATACGACCCAGTTGGCACAATAGTCAACAGCCGGACTGCCAAACATTCGATCGATTCCCGCATCAGACAAGTATTTATGCTTAGATATTTGTCTGTGGTCTGGTTGTTTCTATGTGTTATAAATATACATATATTTACAAAAGAAAAGTAAATAAGTAGTTATATCCGTTGTCTAGCACTCATAACACAAGTCTAGTTACTTAGCTTGGGGGCTAGATGGCAACGTGTGGAATGTTCTGCAAAATTTATTAAAGAATAAAAAATCATTTATTCCACAGTAAAATAATGGTCAATCTAAATATACACCGATAAAAGTTAAATTACACAAATAAAATAAATACATACATACACATCACAAATAAAAAACACCGTCCAGAGCGTCTCCACGCGGCATCGTCCCCAAGAGACTGGCGGCATTCCCTCTCTGGATAGCCAGGCTCACCCTTTGAGTAAAGAAGCCGCCAGCCCTTTGGTCACCTGACGCCGCACTAATATACGGCCCCCCAGGTCCTTAAAAAATAAATGGGCACTAGGACCCCAAGCTCCCAGAGTTAGAGAGTTAAAGAACTTATCCATCTATCTATCTTTGATTCCTAGGTACGTTCAACCTAGGCGTCCGAGTGGAACACCTGCTATTCGTTGGCCCTCAACTGGTAGCGCTAAGCGGAGCCGGCAGCCGGAGCAAGGCGGGCGTGTGGCATACGAGCACGCAACACTGGCAGACGCAGGACGTCGCCCATTTAACCACTTACGATACTGCCGGCTCGTTCTTACTACTTGGGACTGCAACTGGAGCTATTAATTATATTGGTACGTTGCTAACACAGAGATAGGAAGTCATAAGATTACGCAAATCTAGCAGCGCTCCGCGGTGTCACCCGCGTAACTTCGATCCTGTGGGAATATCGAGATAAAAAGCCTATGTTACTCCCGATGAATCAATGTATGCTCATGCCAAGTTTCATCAAAATCGGTCCAGTAGTTTCGGAGCCTATTTGTTACAAACAAAAAAAACTTTCCTCTTTATATAATATTAGTATCCTACTAATATTATAAACGTGAAAGTTTGTATGTATGGATGTATGTATGGATGTATGGATGTATGGATGTTTGTTCCTCTTTAACGTAAAAACTACTGAATGGATTTTAATGAAACTTTACAATAATATAGCTTATACATCAGAATAGAACATAGGCTATAATTTATAAAGATATTGTGTGAATTGTCTAAAATATAACGAAAAATGTCGAAAAATTGACAGATGTCAAAGTGACAGATGTCAGAGTGACAGATGTCAGAGTGACAGATGTCAGAGTGACAGATGTCAGAGTGACAGATGTCAGAGTGACAGATGTCAGAGTGACAGATGTCAGAGTGACAGATGTCAGAGTGACAGATGTCAGAGTGATAGATGTCAGAGTGACCGATGTCAAAGTGACAGATGTCAAAGTGACATTCGACAGACGTCAAAGTGACATTCGACAGGCGTCAAAGTGACATTCGACAGACGTCGAAGTGACATTCGGCAGACGTCAATGTGACATTCGACAGACGTCAAAGTGACATTCGACAGACGTCAAAGTGACAGACGTCAAAGTGACAGATGCCAAAGTGACAGACGTCAAAGTGACAGACGTCAAAGTGACAGATGTCAAAGTGACATTTAACAGATGTCAAACTGTGTCAATTTGACATCTGTGAAATTGCTCAGCGTTTTTCGTCATATATTTTCACTGGATCGGGACTAACGCGGGTGAAACCGCGGGGCGCAGCTAGAGTATAAAAAAGCACCCTTTCCAATACCAAATAATTATGTCATTAAAAAAGTCAATTTACCCTTGGTAACTGACAGATAGATTATTGATTTTGACCATCAATGGTCATGTAGATCTTCTAGTTTTCTTAAGTGGAAAAATTCAGTTGAAGATTTCTTTTAGCAAGTCTTATTATAAAATTACGGAAGCTCATTGTTTTAATTTTGAATAATGTCGTGATCGCTTGAAACAATTTGTATTGTACCTACTTGTATTTTACCGCAGAATTTTCAACCTTCTCCGTTCACAGCACAGCATTGTTTTTGTTACAGACATGCAGAAATTCCCGCTAAGGATGAAAGACAATGATCTATTAGTTACCCAACTGTATAAAGATCCTACGCAGGAACCAATCACAGCTATATCTGTATATTTAACTCCAAAAACAAGTTAGTAACATAAATTTCCTCTTATGTCCTCCTTTGTAAACTAATCAAGTGCGAATAGGAATCGAGCACGAAGGATTCATTCCGTACCATTATATTCTGTTTTTATTATTTCTTGTTATAGCGGCAACAGAAATACATCATCTGTGAAAAATTCAACTGTCTAGCTATCACGGTTCATGAGATACAGCCTGGTGACAGACAAGATGGATAGACGGACAGTAAAGTCTTATTAAAAGAGTCCCGTTTTACCCTTTAAATACGGAACCTAAAAAGTGGAAACATGAACTAAAAAAAATTGAAAACAAAAAACAGATTTCCAGAAAAAAGGTAGGTTACTTGGAAGTCAGATTGAATTTGATTAAATGCTGAGAGAACCCTACATGGTCCTGTCCGACTTCAGACTGACCTACCTTTTTTGGAAATCGGTTATTTCCGTTATTCAATTTTCACTTTTTATTTTAATTATTTATTACTAGCGACCCGCTCCGACTTCGCACGGCTATATTATGCATGTATTATACATATAAACCTTCCTCTTGAATCACTCCTCTACTCTATCTATTAAAAAAACCGCATCAAAACCCGTTGCGTAGTTTTAAAGATCTAAGCATACAAAGGGACATAGGGACGGCGAAAAGTGACTTTATTTTATACTATGTAGTGATGATACAGATGTTAAAACCTTCCTCTTGAATTACTCTATCTACTAAAAAACCGCATCAAAATACGTTGCGTAGTTTTAAAGATCTAAGCATACAAAGGGACATAGGGACGGCGAAAAGTGACTGACTTTATTTTATACTATGTAGTGATGATACAGATTATAAAACCTTCCTCTTGAATTACTCTATCTACTAAAAAACCGCATCAAAATCCGTTGCGTAGTTTTAAAGATCAAATACCTACGCTATACATAGGGACAGATTAAAGACTACCTGAATTTTAGAATTTCAACACATTATCTTCCATTGAGGAGTTTTAACTTGAGAAGGTGTTTCCTGGTACACGTTCAATGAATTTACAACCCTTATATTGATTATTTTCTTGCCAGATCTTTGTGGCAACTGGATAGAAATAGCGTACGGTACAAGAAGCGGCGCAGTTCGTGTTATAGTCCAACATCCGGAGACAGTTGGTCACGGACCGCAGTTGTTCCAGACTTTTACTGTACACCAGAGCCCTATCACCAAAGTGAGTACATAACGGTGCTGCTCGCCAGTTCTGTTAGCTTGAACTTGGCTTGACACGCTTCCGCGTGTCTAGATTAACTTATTTAACTCCATGTACCAAAGTTTTTGATAGTTTACAATGTTATTTGAAGAAAAAGGAAAGTACATTATTATTTTACTTAAACCACTTCATTAAGAGGAAAGGGTACCGACGCTCTCTCCATACAAACGTAGTCGACTGTTTCCTCCCTGGATAATGACACTACAGCAAATATTTTTCTTGCATAAAATGCTCTATACCTATTTTCTACTCGTGAGAATTTCTGTTTCTTGTTTCGTTTCTTATTATTTTTGTAAAGCTGTTGGTTTTCCAAATAAATAAAATAAAAATAAAACTTATAACTGCCATAAGAGCGCCGGTACCCTTTAACACAACTTATTAATTATTCTAAAAGTGTAATGGAAATGTGCAATTGTCCAATTCACCAGGTATCCCTCTCAGAAAACTACCTAGTCTCAGTATGCAGTGAATACAACCACGTCCGATCGTGGCGCGTCACTCGCTTCCGGGGAATGATCTCGACGCAGCCTGGAACTACTCCGAAGGCTGCCTTCAATGTACTGGCGCTTGAAGCTCCGACGGCGCAGGCGCATAATGATTGTGGTAAGTTGTAATAAACGGTTTTCGTGGGCTTGACTCTCCCGGGAATATATTTTAGTTCCTTATAGCGCGTTGGTAAAGGGGGCTAGACGGAAAAAAATAAGACCAAAAGTTGTAACAACAGTTTTTGCTATAGTTGTAAGGCGTGCGGCGTGCGCGTGTTCTCTGTCTGTCTCTCAATTCGCATTGGTGTCGCGACGATTATATACATACAACAAAAATATAAAAAATAAAATTATTACAATTCCTTCACTAATTAATCGAAAGGAACTTCGTTCCGGGTGTCCCTTGACACCTCGCAAGTTTTATTTTCTCCGCCCGGGGGAAGAACACTAGCAGAATGTCCTTGTCTCCCTTAAGAGATTCCCTCTCTTGAAGGGATCCTCCCCCGCACGGGGGAGCCAAGACCACTAACCACTTTTATTTTTTTATATGCCTTATTTGTATTTTGACCTCGCTTATTTGATTTTTATTTTGAATCTGTATTAAATTAGGTGGTTATTATTTATTTTAGTTTGAATGCGATGTAATGTTTGTTGCTATGGTTACCTTAAAGATTTCTTCGTAAATTAGTGTTAAAACAATCTCAATTATGAAAGTAACAATTTTATGTCTAAAATGACCCATATTGTCCTAAATGTAAGTTTCAGTCTGTATAATTATTAAAAAGTATTTTTTTCTATTGTTCTTGCGTCCCAAGGAATGTGTGTTGCAGGTCCTTATGGCGAGCAAGATGAAGAACAAATATTTATACAGAAAGTTGTGCCTGATACAGATACATTGTATGTACGGCTAGCTTCAAATGGTAAAAGGTAAGGTTTATTTACCTACTTGCTTTACTGTTTTACTTAGAAACACTGCTTAGCTGATAATTAGTTAATTACTGTGAACACGTGCAGAGCATGATATTAAGCCTTTGACCCTTGAGTATGTTGTGTCACGAATTCCTGCGCAAAATCGTATTGCTAATTATGCGTATGTTTTTTACTTCACGAAGCAAAAACTACTGATTTGATTGCAATATAACGTCCTTAACATGTAGATACCTGAACCCCTGAACACAAAAGGCTACTTTTTATCTTGAAGTTACCACAGAATCAGAGTTTAAAGTGTGTAAACCCCGATGATAAAACTTCACTCAGAAAAAATAACCGCTAAAAATCTTATCATAAACTAACAACATTAACCCGCGTTCTATGTTTTTAATTTCTTTTAAACCAAACCTTGTCCTTGACTGTAACGAACTTCTAATGTGGTGCAGTCGTTCGGAAGTTTTGCGACATTTCAGCAATTCATTTTTATTTAAATAGATAAGTTTAAACAACTTAATTTTTACCCTGCAGAGTATGCACAATACACTCCGTAGACGGTTCGGCGGTATCCTGCTTCGTGGTTGCGGAATGCGAAGGTGCGCTCCGACCGCGACGACTGTTGCTGTGTGGCCATCGCTCCGGGGCAGCTCAGATGTGGGACTTGACGGCAGCTATTGATAAGGCGGCTAAACCGGTGCAGCCGGTTGCTGGAGGAAGCGGTATTTACTATCTCTACATACTAAACTTAATGAATTACTAGATTACTCCAGGACTCCAGCAATCTACATACAAGTTTCATTGCAATAATATGTAGTTTTTCCGTCACACAAACTTTTACATCACTACATATTATAAAACATAGTCCTCCGCCGCGTCTGTCTGTCTGTTCGCTATAAACTCAAAAACTTTGATTGCTGTTTTCACCAATGGAAAGAGTGGTTCTCGTTTATAATATACTAGCTGTTGCCCGCTCCGTTGACTTCGTACGCTTAGTAGATTTGTTTTATATACTAAAACCTTCCTCTTGAATCACTCTATCTATTAAAAAAAACCGTTGCGAAGTTTAAAAGATTTAAGCAAACAGACAAAACAGTGGAAATCGACTTTGTTTTATACTATGTATTGATATTGATGGTAGGTGGGGGGACAACAAGCGTGGTAGCATAGCGTTAAGAAAGTAACCACAACTTTAGCTTAATGTTCTATAGAAGTATTGCAGTTGACAAGAAATAATGTCTTTAATGATATTATGTGTTGTTTATTCCCAGGTGATGGCGATGAGTCGCCAGCAGGCGAAGGTGGCCCGACACCGGACGAGCTGGTGCGACTACTCTCAGCTTGTGATCTCGACGCGACTCCCGCGCCGCACTCGCCCAACCGACCGCTAGCGTTACAACCATGAAGCCAGACCCACGTCTGCGCACTGCTATGTTCGCTTTTCAACCTCATTGTACAGTGAAACAGATGAAATCAAACTTAACGGTGACTCTGAAGTTAGCTGCAGGCTTGTAAACACCATTTTAGAGGATTTTATAGTGGGAACGTAGATTTGTTTAGCAATGAAACAAGACTCGATAAACCCCGTGATAAGAGGGCTGTTCACAAGCGTAACTCCCGATCCCGTAGGAATATCGAAAAATAGCTAAATAAAGTCTGTTTCCGGACGATAAGTTTACGTGATAACGTCATAAGAAAACATTGATGGTAACCATGGCAACGATAAAACGTTGCTATAGTTACCTTGTCAATAACATGAGGCGTTCCAGTAACGACGCGTGACGACACACTTTTTTCAGATTGCAGGTGTTCACCAATTTATAAAACGTTATCACGTCAAAAAATACTCTAATGCTTACCTACAATGTCAACAACGTGACCGTAACATGACACTTTTTTCTGAGTGCAGAACCGTGTTCATCGATTTATAAGACGTTATCACGTCAAAAAGTCTATGTCCGTCTGCTGGTTCTAAGCTACCTCCCCACCAATTTTCAGCCACATCGGTTCAGCCGTTCTTGAGTTATAAATGGTGTAACTAACACGACTTTCTTAGATAAACGGTTTGTCCGCGGGGTAGGAGAACTGATGGTATTGTTGGGGAGCGACTTGTGCCTAACTTCGGAGCGCCATTAGGTTTAATATTACGAACACACGTCCCGATTTGATCGGGTCCGACGTCCAATTTCTAACAAGTGCGAGTCGGACTCCCGCACGAAGGGTTCCATGTTGTATTTGAGCCCCAATCAATATTTTTTTCTGTTCTAAGTTGTTGTTATAGCGACAATAGAAATATATAATCTGTGAAAAAAAATTCTGTCTAGCTATCACGATCCATGGGATACAACCGGATGACAGACGGACGGATGGATGAACGGACGGAACGGATAGACGGACGGACTGACAGTGAAGTCTTAGTAATTAGGTTTTGCCCCTGAGGAACGATACCCTTAATCGGGCCCATCAAATTGGGACGTGTGTTAAAACCTTAATACAGATAATATTGTATCGACTTATCTGGGCTGTGGCTATAGAGAGAAACTAACGATGTTAAATGTTAATAATAAAGAATGTTATAGATATTCTTGTTAAACCTATGAATTTATATTTACTTTTAAATCCAATGAATTGTGGGCTATGAATTCAACTGTTACCAAAATTTTCATGCATTTTACTAATCGTTATGACACTTTTTCAATGTCCAACTGAACTGTTTGAGTTAGATTGTTGTTTAGAAAGCATGTCCTATTTATTTATTTGATTGATTTTAAAATATTATTGTACTCTAATATTGCCCTAATGAATCTATTAATTGTAAGAGATGGCACTGGCAGTTAATATTCTGTATTTTTTTCGTGTGATAATCTTACTAAAAGACGGCCCTTTTTTTCTTTCTTTTTTTTAATAATGTGTCTAAAGTAAATATGTATGGCGCCGGGATTTTGCTAAAATGGCGTAAAGACTGAAATTAGAAGGCTAGCAAAAAAATATTTATTTATTTTTCGATATTTCTAATGGCCCAATAAAGCAAATATTATGGGGTAATTGAGATAAACAAATTGTTGAGTTGATTTGAAAATGTACTTTCTATGACATGAACGTAATTTTTGTTTGATACACCTCTATTTTATTATATTTTAATAATGTTATGATCTGAAATAAAACTTTAGAACGATAGAAATTCATTATAAGTGTAGGTATTGTATGTATTTGTTTGAAATAAAATATATTTATAGGTACCTACCAAATGTATTATTATTAGGTACATTTATTACGGGCAATATGTCCAGGCAATATGCATAATGTCCGTATTTTGGCACTGAGATAAAAACTGAAACGCTAATAGCTTGGATATTTAGAGTTTTGATTGATTAAAAAGACATTAATATTTTTTTATCCCTAATTTCTCACTTATCTTAATTATGTGACTAGCCTCGATTTATAGGAATCAAATGCGATCGGGCATTATGCACACGGTCGGCATAAGTTATATGAATCTCTAAGCGTACGCTCTTGGGTATTATACATAATGACCCTGGCTTATGTTTAATGCCCGATGAAATAGTACCTAATATTTACACTACTCAACTGTAATGTTCATTTGTTTATCACATTAATCATATCAATCTAAATAGAAGGTAATGTAATTTAGAAATAGATTTTTCCCCTTGACTTTTTTGTGTCACTGCGAATTTTATGGCATCGTTGTTAGATTTAAATAGACTAGCTTCTTATATGTGTATAATGTAGATATAGCCGGAAATAAATTATATATTTAATAAAGTCATTTATTTTATTTACTGTTGATATATTTTGATGAATATTTTGGACCTAGAGGAATGCCACTTTATCAAAATGACGTGTATGATGACGCCATCTATCGAACGATTCGGAATTTACTGTACACACTGACTGTACGTAAGAAATAATACTAAAGACTAAATATTAGAACAAAAAAGATGATTTCGCGGGAACGTAAAAATGTCATTTCTCGATTTTTTAGCCTGGGCGCATATACGTAAGTTTTTCCGCATGCGGTTCCAATTCGGGATTCCGATCGCCTAGCGCATATGTACGGTTGTTATCCTACGGAATCAATTCGGATTATAACCTCTAGTACGACTAGCGACAGGCAGCGTTGCGAATGCACGACAATGGAGGACGATGGATTTATTGACAATAGCACTTCTGTTATCAACGAAAAATTAAACGTCGGGTGTTGGGTACATCCGTTAAATGCTAGAGAATCTGCGAGATATTTATTAATTTAAAATCAATTTTTATCAGGAGCAGCGCCACGCGACTTGTGGCGCGATTCCGATTCATAATTTCCTGACGTGTGCGGCGGCCGGTACAAAATGTCTGCGTTCCGTATGACATCATTAGATTTTTTCCGTACGGTCTCTCCGAACGCGAGGGCTAGCAATCGAAACGTACGTACGGAATGGATTCCGTCCGGAGAAAAAACGAACGTGTGCGGTGACAGAGCATTTTGTATGATTTGACGTATGCCCGTTCCTTAAGCGAGGTTACATAACATAATAACTAAGTTCATTATAAATGTTCGAAATAACTACGGTCGATTCACATAAGTTCATAATATACCTAACGGTCGATTCAACTACTGTTTAATATTTATTTATTTAAAAAATGGTACAATATGGTGATACAATATTATAATGTTTAACAATTTCTAAAAATATATCTGTCTAATATACTTACCTAAGTTTGATTCAACTAAAATTAATTGAGCTAACGAACGATTGTTCTAATGTACGAAACACCTACGGTTTAAAAAAAATCAAATTAATAAAATACACGGTCCCTAACCAAGTGAAATAGGTAGAATTCGTTTCTAGCACTCAGGCCCGGATCTAGGGGGGGGCTGACCGGGGCCCACCAAATTCATACTTTATATTTCCGAAAGTCAATCAAATAATGGACATCTGATAGCTGAAATTATAAAGATAATAAAGGTAAAAATGCATAAAAGTAGGCGGGGGCGGCATTTTTCAGTTTTTGCCCCGCCTAAAAAAAATTGAAGATCCGGGACTGCTAGCACTCGCCGGCCGCTCCCACGGCACCGCTCGCTTCGCTCGCTTGGCTCGTGCGTTGTGGTCGCAATTCTAACTTAAACCTAACCTATCCATGTCGGTTCTGGGTAGGAAGTTTTCCGGGTGGACCTTTATAATATGCTGCCCTAACCAAGTCAAATAGGTAAAAATCGGGACGTACAAAGACCCGAAGAAAACTTTGCTAGAAACGAATTCTATCTATTTCACTTGGTTAGGGAGCGTGTATTTTATAAATATGATTATTTTTAAACCGTAGGTAAAAACCATAAATGAATTAATTGTAGTTGAATAAACCGTAGGTGAATTTATTGTACTTAAATTAACCGTAGGTGTTTCGTCCATTAGGTATTTTAAACAGTAGGTATTATGACTGTAGTTATTTCGAACATAGTTATACCTAATTAACATAGTTCAATTAACCGTAGTTGTTTCGTACATTAGGTATTTCGTTCATTAGTTATTACAAAAATATGTGAAACAACCATTAGGTATTTTAAACAGTAGGTATTATGACCGTAGTTATTTCGAACATAGTTATATTGAACTTAGTTATTATGCTAAGTAACCGTATGCGATAACCGCATACGGAATCCGAACGTATGTGGCCAGGCTATTATAGTGCCGACACGGAGGTTATAACCTCCTTGTGTGCCGAAGAAGTTTCTCAGGTCTTTTTCGAAGTCAAAGAGGATTTAATCACTAGGTTTTTCGAACATAGAGGTATCAAGATTTTCGAAGTATTTTGCTAAGTTTAAGACTTTTGACTAAACCCCACTAAGCCATAATCATAAGAAGAAAAAAAAATTATGACATTGGCGATTTTTAAAATTAATTTGTCTTTCAAAATTCTCATGTCATGTCAAAAATAAAATTGCGTCGAAGGTTTTGGCTAAATTTTACTAAAATAACGTGAAAATGGTTTTAGAATGATGGTTTCAAACAATGATTGTCATTTAAATAATAAATTACAAATAAAGGTTATATCAGCGTCTTGACTAGTAAGTAAAATGACTTGAAAATGAAGAACGGATCTACTGAGACTTTAGAGGCTAAAATTGCCGAGCGCAATGAACGTGCTAAAAAAGTTTATCGGTGAGTAACACAAACAAATTCTATGTACTCTTCAAATTCTATGTATTCTATGTTCAGTTGGTAAAAATGATTTTTCCAATAAAAACCTAACTTGTACAGTAAAATAAAGGGCTAATGGAATTCATTTGGGTTCTAACCGTATGTTTATGTCATACCCTCAGGTCGCCTTTCTAATAAGATTGCTTATTTGATTTTTTTTTAATTGGTTTTAGCTATATCAGCGACCTAGCGAGACGTGTTGGCGAAATGACTACTAAATGCCAGTCCATCAAAGATCTCTTTTCTATGCACATTGAGATTCAAAGGCAAAAACTCCGAGATAACTGTGAAAAACTACTATTTTTAGACCCATTAAATTACGGCAAAAAGACTCTAGAACTACTCTGGAGAAAGGTTTACTATGACACAGTATCTGCTGCTAAGAAACTGCAAGAAGTTGATGCGGAAAATATTGGCTACCTGTTCACTCATATTGTGTGCGGTATTGGAAACTTCCACCACTTTATTTCAAGAATACAAATTGATTTGAAAGTTTCATACAAAGAAGTTGACTATGTTTCTGATTACCATGATGATGACAATCAGGAAATTGGCACAATACCTACTGAGGAGGATGTACAATTTGGAAAATCTGCTTTGTACACATGTTTAATCTACCTCGGGGACCTCAACCGATACCAAGTTGAAATATTCCATAATATTGACTCATCAACATCAGCACGCTACTACTTGCAAGCAGCACATATTGACTTGTCTTCTGGCATGCCTTACAATCAGTTGGCAAATTTATACCTTGACAAAAATTATAACTTAGACTCTGCATGTTATTACATTCACTGCCTCAACTGTGCGAGCCCTTTTGATGGAGCCATGGATAATTTAAAGAAAATCTTTGAAAAAAATGACCAATACTGTGAGATAGATCCAGAATCAATGTCTCAAATAGAACATATACAGGACACAATTGTAAAATTTCTTTCTCTCATAGAGATTTGGTATCTCGGGAAAAATGATACCAATATTCCACAGCGATGCAGCACCATAGCTCAGGGTCTCAAACTTTCAATGGACTTCACCAAGATTCCTCTGCCGGATATCAACAAATCTAAACATGAAGAATACCTACAGGCCCTTGAAGATGAAAACATAACTCCTTCATACCTTAATAATAACTTGGTTCACAAAATTGTACAAATATGTTTATTCACTATACCTAAAATGGTTGAGTCAGATGAAACTAAAGCATTTGCTTGTAAAGCTTTTACTTTAGCACTATATTTACAGATTTTACAAAAGCTATCAAAAAATCTTGAGCAAATTGGGCTAAAAAATCCAGCTCGAAAGTATAGAGAAAGAACTCTGTCTATACAAGAGGCTGAAGTGAAAATTACTGAAAACAATGAATCTGTTGAAACAGAAACAGCTCCTATAATAGATACAACCAGACATATAAATGGAAACAGTGTTCCTGAAGAAGAAGAAGAAGCCGAAATCAAGGAAAACAGCGACAAAGAAGAAATTGATAACACTCCTAATGAAGATACAAAGAATAATAATAAGAAGTTGTTGAAAAGACGGCGCCGAAGGCGTGTGGCTTCCTCAGGTAGCTCTGATATAAGTGATGTAGATTCTGTCAGTGAATCTGAAGATGTTGAGTCTAGTTCAGAACAGGAATCTGAGTCGACATTTCAATCTGGTGATGAATCACAATCTGAACAATCATTTGATGAAACTGATGAAGAAGAACGTCCAAGTCAAAATGGAATCCATGAAAAACCTATGGATGATTTAGAAGTTAGTAGAGAATCCAATGGAAATATGACAGCAACAGAAAATAATGATACAAATAAAGATACTAACTTAAAAAATAATGAACTTAATGAGAAGGAATTGAAAAACTTTTTGCTTGGTGATAATGTTTTGGCCAGCATGAAACTACTCCAAGACTGGATTTTAACTGAAAAAGACTTGATACTTTCCTGTGGAGAAAGTGGAGATTCACTGTTTCAATGTGTAGTTGATTTACTCAACATTTTGTACCATTATTTTATCCATAAATTTGAGAAAATTGAAGAGAAAGATAGCCAAATTTTAGTGTATGCCAGAAGCATAGTAAAATTACTCAAATTGGAGTATAAAAATATACCACTGCCTGAAGATGTTAATTTACGAGGCACTAACATTTGCAAGTTTGATAAAAATGCAGCTGAATGGCAAATATTAGACCACCGTAACATATCCGTGTATGAAGAAAACATTATAAGAATATTGAATTTCATTGATTTTGGGAATAATATTGCTAAAATTGTCCCAAGAATAAGGTACAATAGAACCATGAAAATTTTCTACTTGAAAAAGATAGCACCACCAAAAGTTAACACCAAAATCAATCATAAAAGAAGCAGAGAATGGCACAATTCGAAGAAACTACAGGTATGCTCTACAAACTATTCATTTGGATGATGGTATCATTAACAATTAATAAAACATTAACAAATATCTTTGGATATAGATTGAGCCACCAGACAGCGGGCTTTTACGTCGACTGGGACGACTTTGGCTAACGTCGCAAGTTCGGGAGTTAGAACGTAGTGGCAGGCAACCGGCGACACCCGCACTGCTCGCTCTCGACACTGCAGTACTGCACAAACATTTGCGTCGCGTTAAACAACTGCTCCGAGCTAAGAACTTTATACTGCTCATACCTGCTGTTGGTAAGTAAAGAAATTGTATAATTTCCCGCGATTATTCCTTTACGTTTCTTAGGGTTAAAAAATATTTTCAATTTCCAGTGCTGCAAGAGTTGGACACTCTTAAACGCGAGCAGAGCTCCGCGCGAGATGCAATCCGTTGGCTTGAACTTCAGTTAAAAAGCGGGTCGCGGTTCCTCCGCGCCCAGCGACCTGGCCAATCCAAACCTCTTCCGCTTCTCAAGTATCCTCGCAAAGCGCCGCCGCACATCCACAACTTCATCCAAATATTGGAATTCTGCAACCATTTCGTAGGCGAGGACAAACAACAAGGTGGAAAAGGTGACAGCGATAATTCGCTGCCAAATAAACCGACCCAACTATTGATTCTTCTTATGGGCAATCAATCGGGGAGCGACGATGAACAGTACAAGGAGTTCAGCGTGACTGGCGCCGCGAAGTCGGCCGGCATCTCTGTGGAATACATTGAAGACTTCTACTCGAAATGGCGCCAGTCTGTCCACAAGAGCAACAAGAAGAGATGAACTAATCTCGGACAAATTGGGTTTGGATACATCAGAAAATTCGACTAAAGCGCTGGCTGGCTTGCTAGTGAATCACGGATTTTCTAATTGAAAGTAAACTGGCATGTTTGCGAATGTAACACCGCTGAGCGCAAAATAAAACAACTACGCCGACGAAGACTTCAGTTTCCATAACTCTGGAAACATCCAGAAATATACTGAATTCTTTACTCTCGTTTCATAAGTTACATTTTATATAACTTTACATTTACTGTTTAGTTACATTTTTTCATATTCATGGGTATCATTTTTATTATTCATTGTTTTTAATTTCATTCATTTTGGAAATGGTACTTGCTGTATCAATAACTATATTGTTACCGAAAAGTTGTATTATTGTCATGTATGATTTTAAATAATAATTCATTTATCATTTCAATAAATGGTTTCATTACAAAACTTTGTTTTTATCGAATGGGAGCTTACCAACTGAAACAACACAAATAATTAGGTAATTTTATTTTAAGAGTAGAGTACACTTAATTATTTTTTACAAAAAAATTGACTAGTGAGTTACGCGATTGGAAACCCTGTCTTTATTATTAAAATGCCTACTGAACTATCATTTCTATTTTGATCAATAAAATTGAATTCTAGCATAAGCAAGAGTGCATTCAAAATGCGTGTACTTAGGTCTAACATGCCAAATATATTGTATAACTATGTAACGCGGACAGACCTTTACGCATAGCCTTTTCGTCCGGTTTGATCCTTCTTCTGCGTTACTCATAGCTACGTAATTTTATTACAAAATGAAATTATTAGACTACTTAGAAAAGAGCTTTTGACAAGGTTAATTCTAGGCAAATTCTTAAGTATACTACATTCTAGCAATAATTTAACAACACGAGACAATAAATAATAATGGAGACAATAAATAAAAAAAGGTCCTTTTCACCGATAGCGTTATGCAGATGCAAACCAACTTGTACTATAGGATTAGAAGTCCTAAATAACAGGTTATGGTAGACGCCATGTTATCTGCTTCATGGTAGACGCGAATCAACTAACTCAGCAAAAGTAAAGCTATGAATTACGTACATAAGGCTTAATAGATACTCAAAGAGGTACTTATATTAAAAATCCCAGTAAGTAATACATTGTCATTGATAGGTAGTACTAGGTAAGTAGATATTTTTTACATAATTATCATCATAATTAATACTGTGGCAGTAAACAAATAGTAATACAAGATTTAAAAAACCATAATTTTACATGCTACACTAGTAGAGATTACAAGAACTTATTTCTTATCTTTAGTACTAATTTCAAAGTAGTGCTTAAACCAGTAGCGTAGCGTGGGTCACTGTCGCCCGGGGCGGACTCATAATTTGACGCCATAAAAATGTGAATTTTGATAATTTGCCGCCCCTTTGACGCCATAAAAATAAAAATGTTGGCAGTTTTCCGCCCCTTTGATGTCATAAAAATAATAATGTTGGCAATTTTCCGCTCTTTTGACATCATAAAAATAATAATGTTGGTGTGAAACACGTAACTATATGAAAAATTTAGCATTTTACGCTAAATTTTTCATATCGTTTTTTTTTTCAATTTTGCCGCCCTCCTAATGATGACTCCGCCCTACTTCCTCGCTACGCCACTGGCTTAAACTTTTTATTGTCAAGTGAGAAGTCAAGCAGAAAGAAGTGACTCAAAATCGTTCGAAACGTGTTGTCACTTGTAAGCGCCCGTGGTATATGCAAGTCGACATTCTTTAGGGTATTCTGTGCTAATACTAATAATTGCTTACTATTAGTACAAACGCGGTAATTGTAATTCACTAGTACTAAGCTCGTGTAAACAAAGCATACCATTAAAAAGGACATTTCAAAGTTTTTTAAGATGATTATTTTTTAATTTTAGTAGTCAAATCACACTAGAGTTAATTAAATACTTCCTGAAAATTATTGTTAGAAGGCCAATTCTTGTAAATAAAATTGTTCATTGCAATATCATTTTGATTACAAATAAGGTCTTACATCACATACTGAGGTCTATAGTCACCTAATAGGGACTAAAGACCTCAGTATCTGGTATGAATTTTATTGTAACTTGCTAGGTCTACCCGTTCCTGAGAAAATCGGTGGTGACAGACGGACAAGAACATGATCTTATAATGATTCCTTTTTTTACCTTTTGAGGTACGAAACCCTAAAATACCCTTTTAGTATTTTTGAGACTACCAAAAGCTGACTTTGCCCTCAAAGTACAAAAATACCATATACATACACGTTAAGCGAACCCCTCCGCCGAGCTACATGGTAGGCGGAGTGGGGGTGTTAGGTTTTATTTTCGTTACGGAATTTCTTGATTCGGTCGCCGCGCTCAAAGACCGCGATAAAAGCTATGCAATATAGCTTAAAAAAAATTACATACAACCGAATTGAGAACCTCCTCCTTTTTTTGAAGTCGGTTAAAAATACTCTCAAGTAGCTCAAAATACCCTTATTTTGAGCTACTTTGAGGGTATTTTTTAATCAAAATGAAATTTCGATGTTATTTACGAGAATTGTCCTTCTGGCCAGTATCCTATCTGCACCACTTCAGCACACAACTCATCCCACAATTTATAATATTAGTTTGTCATCTGAATTTGTATGATTATCTATTTATATCTAAAGTAGGACAAAGTTGTACATACAGAAAAAATATTGAGGAAAGATAAGCTTATATGACTATTAGTCAATTTGGTTCAGTTTTGTTTCCTTCACGTTAAAACTATGGCACAAAAATATAAATCACAAAAAAATACTACACTGCAAATGACAGATGCAGAAAATAATTGACTGAACTTAATTTTTACTCATAAATAGTATGTGTTTTCTGTACTTATTTTTCTGCAGATACGTCTAAGCTTTGTATTAAAAAAAGTTTTACGTGACAACAACTGTGCTCGAGTGGAAGGGACGCGTGCCTTTCACTTTTTATGTCTGTCTCTCTCGCTCTTAGGCGGGCTAACCATGCCCGCGTGCCTCTCACTCGCTCTCATTGTGAGCGCATAACGTCAGCGGAGCGTAACGCAGTTTCTTGAAGTGTCACCCGGCAAACCAATTTATAAAACGTTGTCACGTCAAAATACAGACAAAGACAATGTTCATTTTTTCTCCTATATACAAATATAGAACAAAAAAAAGGAGCATTGTCTATGTTTCTAGAGAGAGAACTAAAACTCAATCTAATCACACCACAAATATTGTAAACACATATACAGCTATTTGGTTGGACCACTACCATTATAGCTACTAATATTTTAAATGCGAAAGTAACTCTGTCTATTACGTTTTCACACCTAAACCAATTTTGATAAATAGATAACACATAGGCTACTTTTAAACCCGATTCCAGACTTACGCGAGTAAAACCTCGGGGCACAGCTATAGTTATTAAGATTAACAATCTAAGAATAAATGATAAAAATTAGGGTAGTCTCTCACTTTACTCGGAATGAGTTAAATCTTCAAATAAATTAGTACATAAATTATTAAGTTTGAGTCATATTCGAACGGTAAGCCAGCTTCAAGAAGATGTAATTAGTATTTCAATTAGAGATTTTTAAGGAATTATTTAAGTACAACAATATTAATTAATGAATAATCTTTTGACGCTGACTGTATTATAAACCACAAAAGAACACAAAAATTGTACATTTCCTGCTTCAAGTTTCCCAATGTAATCTGTTATCGTACAGTTCTGGGTCCGTTAATGGTACGAGCATGATGCACCAGAGAGCAAAACCTAAAAGGAAGTTGATGATAATGATTATCCTCTCAACTGGTGGGTACTGACCGATCTCATCGAAGTTAGGGAATCCCATGTGGTTGCAGAATATGTGGGCTACGAGAGGTGCGATGAAATGACCTGCAAAGAGGTATAAAACGTAAGTAAAGCATTTTAAACTACCGTTGTGTGACGATGCCGTAGCTGTGGCATCTTACTGCGGATTTGGCATGTACTTAAGGTAAAAGGGTACCTGCGCTCTCTCCATACAAACGTAGTCGACTGTTTCTCCCTGGATAATAAAAAATAATAATAATAAAATATTGCAGGACACTTCACACATCGCCATCTAGCCCCAAGTTAAGTAACTAGACTTGAGTTATGGGTGCTAGACAACGGATATACTACTTATATTACTTTTCTTTTGTAAATATATACATATAATACATAGAAACAACCAGACCACAGACAAATATCTTTTTTTTTTTTTTTTTTCGTTTTACATTGCAATCTGTCCCTAAGACATTCAGCAACTGGTTAGGCGGGTTTTTAAGTTTGTCATGCATGGTGTCCGTCCAGTGAAGAACCCATATTAGTTTTACTCCAAAAGGTCTCTTGGAGCTGTTCGTTTTAATCGATTGAAGCTTGTGTTATCTTGCATTAGCTCATTTGCCAGTCTATTTGGGTGCGATTCTAACCTTTTTTTATAAGATTTTAGGGCAATTTTTATTTCTTCTTGTATGGTTGAGATTTTAAGGTCATGATGGAGTCGTTCGTTTGTGATGTACCAAGGAGCATTTGTCATCATTCTCAACATTTTAGATTGGAATCTTTGCAGGATTTCCAGGTTTGAATTACTAGCTGTTCCCCAGAGCTGGATGCCATATGTCCAAATTGGTTTTAGGATGCATTTGTAAAGGAGTAATTTATTCTCCATCGATAGTTTTGACTTTCGTTCAAGGAGCCAGAACATATTACGTAGTTGCATGCTCAATGCTTTCCTCTTGGTGAAAATATGTGTCTTCCAGGTCAGCCTTCGGTCCAGATATATACCCAGATAACGTGTATTGTCAGCTTGAGGAATTTCCCTTCCGTTTAAGATGACTGGTGGGCAAGTTTGCCGTCTGGTAGTGAAAGTGACGTGCACGGATTTAGTCTCGTTTGCTTTTATGCGCCAGGTCTTAAGCCACTCCGATATTTGGTCTAAGCTTTTTTGCAGTAATTTTGAAGCCTGTTCTGGGTTTTCATGTGTCGCCAAGGCGGCTGTGTCATCTGCAAAAGTACCAAGAACAACTCCATCAGTTGTAGGTAGGTCAGATGTATATATAAGATATAGAGTTGGACCCAAAACACTGCCCTGTGGTACGCCAGCATTAATTTTGTAAAGGTTAGATCTGTCTTCGCCTTGTTTCACAAAAAAGTGACGTTCGTGTAGATAAGATCTAAGTAGCAGGTAGTAATTCAGCGGAAGAAGCTTTTTAATTTTATGCAAGAGGCCGTTATGCCATACACGGTCAAATGCTTGTGAAATGTCTAGGAATGCTGCAGAGCAGTATCTTTTTTGTTCAAAAGTCTCATGAATTTTTTCCACTAATCGATGGACTTGCTCGATAGTACCATGTTTTGCTCTAAAACCAAATTGATGGTCCGGTATGATTTCACTATTTTTTATCACTATTTTCAGTCTTCTCAAGATTAGTATTTCCATAACTTTAGATGCAATGGGCAGTAAGCTGATAGGACGATATGAGGTTACCTGGTCAGTAGGTTTACCAGGTTTCGCAATCATTATTATTTCTGCAACTTTCCATTGCGGTGGAACGTATGCTTTCAAAGCGATGGCATTGTAAAGTTGTGTAAGAAATACTATCGCTTTAGCAGGCAGTTCTTTCATTACCTTTCCTGTAATTAAGTCATAGCCAGGTGCTTTATGGGGCTTTAAATTTTTGATGACTGCTAGTGTTTCACGCTTGGTGACTTTTTTAATTGGTGGTTCGAGCTGATGGATTTCGTCGAAAATCTTCATTATATCTTTTTCAGAGGCTGGATCATGTATATCATTGGGTACAAATACCTTTTCAAGATGGATACCAAACGTTTCCGCTTTCTCTTTGTCACTCCGAGCCCAATTATTGTCAAATTTGCGGACGGCATGGTTGCCGTTAATTGGTCTTTTTAGTTTATTTGTTGTTTTCCACAATGAGTAGTGGGTAGCGGAGGTTGCGTCCATATTTCTAAGTCTATGCTCAAAGTCGTCGTTTTCTTCTTGGCATAATAATTTTTTTAGCTTAGCTGTTAGGTAGTTCAATTTAGTTTTGTGCACAGGAGATCTAGTTTTGCGCCATAGTTGTCGGGCTCTTCGCTTTTCCGCCACCAATTCTCGAACCGATCTGGAGCATTCTGATGTTTTAGGTATTGTAGGTTTTGGAGTAGATTTCCATGCGGCTTCTTGAACACACTTGTTGAAGTGTTCGACTGCTGAGTCTATGTCTTCATCGGTCTTCAACGGTAAGTCAGTCTTTATGTTGCGTTCCACTAAGTATCTAAAGAATTGCCAGTCTGTTTTCATGGAATATAACCTAAGTGGTGGACTAGTTTTTTGAATTCTTCTACTCAGTGTCACTATTACGGCTGTATGGTCGGAGTGTAAGTCAGGATTTGCTTTGCAGATTACATTTTTTGTGGGAATTCCTTTACTCACACAAAAGTCTATGAGGTCTGGAATTTTTTTAGGGTCACGAGGATATGACGTTGGCTCTCCACAGGAATGGACATTCAGATGTAGAGACTGAATAGCTCTATATAGGTTTCGTCCCTTCGTGTTGGTTAGGCGTGAGCCCCACACGCTACTCTTAGCGTTGTAGTCTCCACATGCAATGAATTTTCCTGATCCTAGTGAGTTGAAGTATGTTATGTACTCTTCTGTTTTCAGTGTGTGACGTGGAGGACTATAGTAAGAGGATAGTGTTAACTGTCCTTCCCACTCCTCCACTACGATATTAGTTGCTTGAATTTCGGGACTACGGAAATTATCAATTACATAGTGTTTTATGTTGTTTCTTATCAGTATGCCAGATCCAGCATGCGCTTTACCATCAGGGTGTGTTGTATGATAAAATGAGTAGTTTGGTATAATAAAATGACTTTTTTCTGTAAAGTGTGTCTCTGATATTAGTAGTACATCAACAGAATTTGATTTTAGGAAGTTTTTTATTTCTAAATTATGTTGTGACAGCCCATCGGCGTTCCAGTGGCATAGCTTTAATTGATCGAATTTTGCATCTTTGACACTAGCTCAATCATGAGATTGTTGAGAGTATTTATTTGCTGTAGTATTTGTTTCATTGTGTCTAGTACCAGTTTCAGTTCCAGTTTTTCTACTGTTTGGGTAGTATTAGTAAGTACCTGGTTAGTATTCTCCGATGGTGTCTTTAGTGATTGGAGTACATCTCTGTATGATCTGGTTTCGCTAACTTGGGGTTTGGGTGACTTTATGACAGCTGGTTCTCTAAATACAGGCTTGAGTGACTGTGGGCGTTCACTAGATGGAAATGTGATTTTTTGCAGCTCCTGGTATACTACGCAGCCTTTATAATTTGCTGGGTGGTTTCCTTCACAGAGGACACACTTTACAGAATCAGACCTTTCTTTCTTTGGGCAATCATAGGAAGTGTGGTCTCCAGCACATTTGATGCATTTAGGTTTTCTGTTGCAGTACTTTTTTGTATGACCATATTGTTGACAGTTTCCGCACTGTGGTATTTCTCGCTTAGGCCGTGGCGGTTCAAAGATAATACGACAGTGCAAAAGATTCTTGATGTCATAGATTTGTTTGTTATTTGTGTTGGTTTCAATTTCTATGAAGAATATTGGAAGAGGATTTTTAGTGATTCTTTGCTTTACATTCCAGATATTTTTAACTATGTGACCCAGGTCCTTTAGTTCGTCTATAATGTTTTGAGTGTCTGTTGATGGGTGCATGTTTTTTAGGACAACTTTAAAATTTCTATCGTTTTTAGGTTTGTATGTGTAGAACTCTGTTTCTTTTTCTTGTAAGCTTTTGACGATTGAGGAATATTGTGCGGGCGAAGTAAGTTGGATCTTGACTTGTTCGTTTTTTAAAACTTTTATTTCGTAGGTTTCTTTTGATATCTCGTCCAATAGTTTTGTAAGTGGCTGTATGTTCTTTACTTTATCCACGAAGATCGGTGGAGGTTTCTGAAGTTTCTCTACTGTTTTCTCAGTTTCCGTATCTTCTACTAAGCCAGAAAAACTATTTGACGTTGGTATGGGCTGGCTTAGCCAATAATTCGAGCTGAGCTTAGTTTGTTTTTGTTTGTTATTGTTTTCTGGGCTTTGTCTTTGTCTTTTTTTTCTTTCAGATACTTTGGTCCAGTCGTTTCTCGGTGATTCTTGATTTGATTCCACATTGGTAGGGGTTGCTGGCCTAAATAAGGCGGGGTGGAAGGCCTGTTGCACATATTTCTTGGTGATAGAATCCGAATTTATATTTGATAACCCTGCAGAGTTTATACTATTTGGAGCTGTTTCCGTCCTCTGAGTGTTGTGAGGTTCGCTCACCATAGTGTCAGGTTCGCAATTCATGTTTAGACGTGTATTGGAGTCATTGTATTTAATTTAATTTAAGTAGGTATTTTTTTGTTGTTTTTTTTTTTATTAATTTTTTTACAAGCACTGATAGCACTAAATTGTTTTTGGGGATTTTTTTAATTAATGCACTGGCAACACTAGATTTCAAATGTCACATTTGCTAAGTCATTCATTCATTTATTATTATTTTTGGGGGTAGATAAATACGAGGCGACATTATGAGTCCAATTATTTTACACAAATTTTGCACTTTTTCGCCTTTGTACAGCTTGGATAACACTATATGAGCTGCGCGCGGCAATAGTTAATGCATGTGAACACTTTTGACACCATAAGACGCGGTATTTCACGATTTTATCATTAAAACAACGGAACGCGATGGGCGCGACGACAACCGTTTTGACAGGAAAAAAGACAAATATCTAAGCATAAATACTTGCCTGAGGCGGGAATCGAACCCGCGACCCTGTGTTTGGCAGTCCAGCATGGTGACCATTGTGCCAACTGGGTCATAATGACACTAGCACAAATATTTTTGTGCCATATAACCTATATCTGCCATGACTATGCCCCTATGTTTTGGTTTTTTTTCATTTTCTAATTATCATAGAAATTAAAATTAAAAAAATTAAAATATAAAAAAAAAAACGAAAAATAGGGGCATGGTCATGGCAGTTATAAGTTTTATGCACCAAAAATATTTGCTCTAGTATCATTATCCAGGGAGAAAATAGTCGACTACGTTTGTAATAGTTTGTATGCAGAAAGCCCCCGGTACCCTTTCCTCTTAAATGTATATTTATAGAATTTAAAAATGCTTAAATAAAAAAATATAAAATTCATAATTTAAAAGGATAATCTGTGAAAATTTCAACAGTCTAGCTATCACGGTTCATGAAATACAGCCTGGTGACAGACAGACGGACAGTGAAGTCTCAGTAATGGTGTCCCGTTTTTACCCTTTGGTTACAGAGCCCTAACAATCAACTGTAAATAGATAAAAGTGTATTGGAAACTAACCTGTTCTTAAAAATAGATACGCTGAATATGCTCCGAATAAACTAGTGTATGTGAACTGGAACACTGAAACAATAAAATAATAAATTAAAATATTTAATCAAAAAAATATTTTACATAGTAAACTAAGAACGAAACATACAAGAAATAAAATAAAAATAAATAAATAAATAATAGTTTATTAATCAAATCACTACATAGTATAAAACAAAGTCGCTTTCTCTGTCCCTATGTCCCTATATCCCTATGTATGCTTAAATCTTTAAAACTACGCAACGGATTTTGATGCGGTTTTTAATAGATAGAGTGATTCAAGAGGACGGTTTATGTGTATAATACATGCATAATATAGCCGTGCGAAGCCGGGACGGTAATAATAATATAAATAATAAATAAGTATTGCAGGACATTCCACACATCGCCATCTAGCCCGAAGCTAAGTAACTAGACTTGTGTTATGGGTGCTAGACAACGGTTATAAATACTTGTCTGAGGCGGGAATCGAACCCGCAACCCTGTGTTTGGCAGTTCGGCATGGTGACCATTGTGCCAACTGGGTCGTCAAAAATAAAAACACATATGTTATGCCCGAACTATAACAACAACAACATTTTATGTTAGGAATCAAATTAATGGTCTTAACACTTCATTTTCAAATGTTTATTTATTAGTACAATCATTCCTAGTTCGTGGGTTCGAATCCCGGTCGGCCGTGCCCCAATGAATCTCTTACGGTGAAGGAAAACATCGTGATGAAACCCGCGGCTTTGTTGGATCCAGACATATTGACAAGTTCTTTCATCTGGACACGATCGATTAAGCTGAGGGGTAATATTAATTTTATCTTACTAATATTATAATTTAATATTATAATATAAAAATTTGATTGTTTGATTGCATTGAATAGGCTCCGAACCTACTCAACCGATTTTGATGAACTTGATATGATGGTACATTAATTCATTAGGAGTGCTTCAAGCTACTTTTTAACACAAATACAAAAACATTTTTTTGCTTAAAAACCTGTGTACATAGGTGTTCTTAAAATTAGGTATACCATCCACAGGTTGCCCATTGCGAGCACGCAATTTAAGAAAAAGTTGTGTAACTCTCTAAATACTATCTTAATGTACTTAAATATGATTTAGTAGTTAGGTACACTAAACTTGAAGTGAAAACTTCTTATGGCGCGTTGGGCACTTTTGTGGGTGAGCATTTTCAGCCGTTCTCGCGACAGATTTTGACGCGACAGATGAGATTTTATTTGTGTTAGTCTTTTTGTTTAACTTATACTAAGTTTCTCAATTTGTGTAATAGATGGCCTATTACACAAATTGAGAAACTTAGTTTCTAGAAAGACCGCTATTCGAATGTAGATGGCGCTGATTTAAATTTTTTACTGCCATCTAGCGAATAAAAAATAAACTATATTTGTTTAAGTGAGTGCTAATAGATGGCAGTAGCAGATCGTTTCAAGAAATATTCTATGAGAAATAACAAGTTTATTGTTTTCACTTCTGCCTGCACTCCCGGAGTGCGCTGTTTTTTATTAGTTTCACGCTTTTATTTAGTTTCACCTGATGGTTGCTTGCTTGTATATAACCGACTCTTTTGGGCTCGATTTTTATCCCGACGGGATCGGGAGTTACGCGGTTGAATCCGCGAACCGCTGCTAGTGGTATAATTAAATGTTTATGGACGTATGTATATGTCACTAAGTATCAAACTTACAGGAAATCATTAGAGCCGTCTTAAAATCATATCCAGACTTCATTTGTTCATACATGTGATGAAAATGAGCTGAAATGAAACAGATAAGGTACGGATTAATTTCTGTGGAGATGAGAAAAATTCGGGATGTTTGATATTAATTTATTAATATTTTATAGAAGTAAAGCTTGTGAGGTTGTAAGGGGTAATCTCCGAAACCAGTGGGCCGATTTGAAATTTTGCATAGAGATAGTTACCTTTTTAGTAATAAATACTGCAGGACTTGACTCACCAATCCCAAACAGTAGTGGTCCAACAAACACTGCTGTCATTGGTTCAAGGCATTGCAACAGCAGGGGCAGCATACACGCTCTGAACACCCACTCTTCGCTCAGAGGTGCCATGAAGTGGTTCCGCACCCATACTAGATCTTGCCAGCTGGCTAACCAGTAGGTCGGCTCTGGGAACACAAAGAAAAAAAGTAAAAATAAAACAATCACCTCTGGTTGGTGCTAAACAAGCTTTTTACAGATATAAATATCATACGAATATCAAATAAATAAATAATATTCTCAAGTCCTTTTTTAAAGAAAGAAAAAATCCTCATATACTTATCCTTGAAATTAACACAAGCATAGACTGGTCTCCAGATAGATAGACGCTTTATTGTACCTACCAAATAAAATATTACATTTGCACATTAATAAAATAAACTTAAAATTAGACAGTAAACATTAAACAATGGGCGGAATTATTGCTAAAAGCGATCATTTCAAGATTACTATTGGATAGACTAGAATCAAGGAAGGGTATAGATAGAAAGGGTAGATGGGAAGGGGACAGGTAAATAGCTGAAAGTACTTAGTACGTATACACTCGATAGACACAACGAATTGTGGCACAATGGCTTGTTGTGGAAATTGAAATCTTCCGTATTCGTACTGAAATGAGGAGAGCGATGCAAAGTCACCTTCGAATTCCGTGCTAGGGTTCGTCAGGGGTTTGCACTCGATCTCGTACTGTATGCCATATATGCGGCAAATCACAAGACAACAATCGCAGATGAATACTGTCATACTAGCAAGGCATACGGTTCCTGCTTCACTGGTTGCAAAAATGGGAAATAAAAGCCAGGCCGCGCAAACAAATCTGTCTAAGTGACTTTTACACTTGGGAACTGCCAACCTGTTCAAATTGCCCTATACCACAAAGATAACGTAAAATATCTTGGACTGCACTTCGATAGTAGACCAAACTAGAAACAACATATCAAACTTAAAAACGAGGAGATTAACATCAGATAAGACTGTACTGGATGCTGCATCGAAACTCGACGCTTTCTCTAGACAATAAGCTCCTTTCCTGTACAAAATGATCATCAAGGCGGTCTGGACATATGGCATGGGGCACTACTGCCACGTCCAGACTGACTGCTAGTACTGTTAAATGCAGGGTCATTGATGATATAACTAGATGAGAAAATAAAATGCATGTAGATAAGTAACTGTTTACTAGTTTGCTTCTCCAAAAATGTTTAATCTAAATGTGTTACATTTTTACTTATCAACTACCATTAACATGTTAACCATTCTTTTAAATTATAAATAGGTAAGTATATACTTAAATTAATCCGGGGTACCTTGTTCTTCATCCAGGGTAGTTGCCATGCTTGACTTAGAACCCTGGCCATCCAAAATGACGGCGTCCGCGTCGCCCTCGGGAGTGGATGCGTCCAGCGCGGAAATGACGCCAGCAGGTGTTGTTTCATCAACAGCGATAGGTGCTGGGACAGACGCCGTAGTGGCTGACGACGCACACGTGCTTGCGTGTTTAGACGTTACAGGATCACTCGGCTGTTTTTGCACATCACCATGTACACTTGAAGCCAGACTTGCACTTCGTCTGTCTGTGGAACTTTCCCTCGGAATTAATTAATCTTATCAGCGTCTACGAGATTTACTGTGAGTAGAAGGGCGTTGTTGCGGCGCGTCTGCAAGATGGTAGCGAACAAGAGCTGGAGTCACGATGATGACTACTACGTCTTTCTACTGTGACGTAAATCCAATGGTCACCAATGATGGTTCATTGCCCATTTATCAAAGTTACATCCTTTGATAAATGGGTTCTATAAAGGCAGAGTAACTATAGACCTGGGGCCTTATTCTGCTATTTGGCCAACCATTGTCATTATATCGAGACTCTATTGATATTATATCGAGATTGTGACTTTATTTGGTATTCTGCTAAAGTTTTAATAACATCGCAATAGAATCACTATGGAGTCGCAATGGTATGGTAATATTTACCTTGCAGGTGTTGCCTAGCAACATGGTATATGTTGCTAAGCGATATACCGTTTTAACAACTATCGAGATTCCATCAAGCCACGATTGTAGAGCAGAATACCGAAGTGAGTCAGTGGTGTGTCAGTGGTGTTTCGATAGAATAGTTAACGTTAGGAGACTACCAATTTGACATGTAATGTCATATTTTTGACATTAAATTTCTATTACGATTATATCGACACACTATTGAAATACGATTGTGTTAGCAGACTTAGGCCCCAGGGCCGAAGCCTTCAAAAATGATAAAAAATGAAAAAAAATCACAGTAGGATGAAACCCATTAGAAAAGGAGGGGAATATGATAAAAATGAAAGGAAAAATAAATTACGGTCGATCCGAGTTCGGGAAGTGGGAGGGGGGGGTTTTTAAGGGTAAAAAATGGTTTATCTTGTATTGTGTCACTCAGTGTATTTGGGACATAATAAGGTAAGTTTTCACCAAATTTCGTAGAAAAAGATAAAAATAAAAAACCAAAAACTGGGTTATTTTAATTTTTCACCTAAATTTTGAGGTTATGTGAAAAAATTGTATATACAAAAGTTGTAGATCTTTTTATTACCTACAACTTTGCCATTCAACTTTTTTCCATAGGACTTGTAGTTTTGCCGGAAATCAAAATAAACCATTTTTTACCCTTAAAAACCCCCCCTCCCACTTCCCGAACTCGGATCGACCGTAATTTATTTTTCCTTTCATTTTTATCATATTCCCCTCCTTTTCTAATGGGTTTCATCCTACTGTGATTTTTTTTGTTTTCAAAAATTATCGACCCGGTCTACTAGTGATATAAATAGATATGAAAAATAAAATACAAGTAGATAAATACTTAACTGAGTTTACTGGATTGCTCCACCAAAAACAATGCATCAACACTTTACCACCCATATTAACTTTTGCTGTGCTGGGTTCAGTGTGACTGCGGGGCTCCTGAGCAAACTATGCTCCACTTTTTGACCTGTCCCTCCAGCCCAAATAGCTGTACATTGGCTGACCTTACTGATATCCGCGAATAACAATGCCAAAGACCTGGCAGCACACTGTGGGCGGATCTGACCCTACATCATCAATTCTCCCTTTAATTTGTGCTATAGATACGAAGAAGTAGAACAACTACTAACTATTTTTTTGTATTTTTATTTATATAAGACTATAAATAAGACTCTGAATGAATAAACCACCAACAATAGGTAGGTACTTCAAATGTAAATCACACAATTCACCATAAATTCAGTCAATACAACACTCATAAAATTAATAGTAAACAATATAATGTCTAACACTACCAAACTCAAATATTGCCATCCTGCAACACCAACAAAACAAAAATATTGAAAACAGCTAGGTATAAGGATTGTAAAAAAATTTAAAAACACATCACAGTGATAAAAGAAATAAGTGTTTCTGGGAGGAGATACCTAGATCTACCCATTCACATAGCCTAGCCCGGCAGCTGATAAACAAAGCTTACAACTATAGCGCAAATATGTCCTTTATGCAGAGAACCTCAATGGAGGTCTCGTTAACATGTCCGATCAATGCTCAGTACACAATAATGCATAGTCCCAGGACTGATTGCACATGCTTCCAGAGAGAGATAAAAAAATAAGTGTAAAAATATTAGATACTCACGAGAGTAGACTTTCCAAATTCCTGATAGAAACTGCATAGTCAAAGGCCCCAGGAAGAGTGTAACAGTCAAAATTAAAGGTAAGAAGGCAGCCTGAAGGAACCCTGAGTACCGTAGACCCAAGTGCTCGTACAGTGCACCTTTCTTCAAAGTATTCTCAGTGAAGAAGTATTCACAAAAAAATGGTGAAGCAATCATCATACAAGAGACGCTAAAAAAACGCCGTTTTATTGTTGATGGGTGGTCTCTGTAACAAATTAGTCCTTATATTTTTAAGATTCCTTTAGAAATACAATTTTTTACAAAATATTAACAACCATCCCAAAATAAACACCTACCTGCTCAAATTCGACCTCCACACATATAAACTTGCAACATAAGTCATTGTAAGTAGTATGCAGGCTAGGACTGAAGTTATACAGTAATTCTGGTGAATAATATCTTTGATAAAATTCATGTTTATTTCAATAACCATAGTGAAAATTTACTAAAAATAGAAAATAGAATGAAACGTTGAAAAAAAACTGAAATCTAACTATAAATTTTTTTTAACTTTTTTTTTTTTAGACTTCAGATAGTGTAGTACCGATGGTAGAGAAAAAACCGGTAAACCCACTTTCATTTTTCTTTGGTTTTAACCTTGTTTTAACTCGTCTGGATAAAATCTGACAAGGACTAACTAGTTAATTGTAGTAATAAATAAAAAAAGCTTCTCAAGACTTGCGTTACGTTTCAAGGTTGGAAAAAGCTGTTTTTATATGCCAATAAAAAAATAAAAATTCATTTTGCGTTTTGTTCTTGCTAGGATTTTTAACGATTGAAAAAAAATAACAAGTTTGGCTGTTCTAGATGGCGCTAGTTCACCGCTGTTCGACTCGCTACCGGCGGCCATGTTGATATCAGGTTGATATCCGCCATATTTTGCTGAGAGTCGCCCATTGCTCGGGGATTGAGTGAATTTATTTAAAAAATATTCAAATCATGAATTTTATTAGCTAACTAAAGTATTTCTAGTGTTTGTGAGTTGTGTTGGACGAAAAGAGATATTAAAATTGTTTTTTTCTACTACTAATGGTATAAGTCTCCGTTTCCCGTTTTGTCTCCCCAATCTAATCTAAACAGAAAATGGCCGACGGTGTTAGTGCAGCGGGTGTCTTCTTTGTTTAGGGCTGAATTCTAGTGAAAATAAGTGCTAAAAGAAATAATGCCTAGTGCCTCGTTTTCCTCTTCGCGTTCTTACGTACGTAGATCGCGAAGAAAAGGCGGACACAGAATACCATTACCTACGAGGGCACAAACGAGTAAGTAATCCGGGTTGGCAGAAGTCGCCCCGTTCTATTCAAATCCTTGTCTGTTCGTTTTGCCTGGAATTTTTCCACCTTGAGGCTTATTTGTTCAGCCATTTTTAGTTTTCCGAATATTATGTGTCGTAGGTACAAACGATGCGAAGTCAATAATTTATGTAGAATGTACTTGCAGTTTCGGAACAGGATTGTCGACGATCGAATATTTGATGATCATTGTTCGTAGTCTAAGTTGATTGGCATGCAAATTGTAGTTTCATACTATCCAATAACACCACATTTGTAGTCGACATGGAGTAGCGCATTTCAGTGTCATTTTGCGCATTATCCAGTTATTGATCTAAAAGACGAAAAGTTATTTTACATGAAGTGATGAAACAGCTGTTCTCAAACATGCGAACATCCGCCGCTTGTGTGAAATTACGAAACATTTCATATTTCTATTGTGATGGACCTACCGTATTAATTATTTATGCAATCATTTTTTCGTGAATGTTAATTTAAATTAATCATGTATGAAGTAGACATGTAACTACAGTTGCTGCAAAGTTTTCTTAAAAAAAAGATGAAATACACACGAGTTTATCTGTTCAAGCATAGGCACTAGCCTATGCTTTGATTTTTTATTTCTAAATTATATTCTGTTGTGTGACCTTAATCAAGAAAAAAAGTACTAAAAACACCATGACTCACTAACAAAGTTCAAGAAAAAAAAACATCTTAGTAAAACTGCCTTTAGGATATCTTTTCTCCTCGACACATTTGAAAAACAATAATTAGTGTTAAAAATAATTTAATAATAAAACCTTACACATTTTTCAATCAAGACAATATTACTAGCCCCGATTCAAGTTAAAAGTGACTCAACCGATTTACATGAAATGTACCACTTGTGTAATATTCACCGTTTCGTATAAAAACACTGTTCTCTAAAATTACTATTATTGTAATGTTTTCATTCTAATAAATTTATGAGTTGAAAGACTAAACTTTAACCCGAGCAGGACCTTGCTTAAGTTGAAAACATTTCAAAATCCTTTTTTATTGGATGTGTACATCTTATAAAGAACACACCCTCTAAGTTTCAGGTCTCTACGATCAGCAGTTTAGGGTGTGCGTTGATCCGTTAGTCAGTCATTCAGGACTAAGCATTTAAATATGTATAGATTGACAGATATAGACAGACATAACAAACTTATAAAACTCATTCCTCTTTGTAACAAATATACCATGTTCAATATGTTAATTTCAATAATATTTTATTGTTTATTTAAAATAATTGAATAAGTAAGAATAATTTATTCAAATTCACTAGTACAAAGTATAAGTAGGTATTCAATAGTAATTATACCTATTCTTA
The DNA here is from genome assembly GCA_907269075.1 of Idaea aversata. Taxonomy (NCBI): domain Eukaryota; kingdom Metazoa; phylum Arthropoda; class Insecta; order Lepidoptera; family Geometridae; genus Idaea; species Idaea aversata. The sequence goes on from OU026100.1 coordinate 9,857,063, forward strand.
ACTTTAAACAGTCATTAGGATTTACCTACCTAGTAGATACACGGTACTTGCTTTAATGTCCCAGAAACCTATAAACATTAATCACATTATACTTAGTTTCACCTTTGCAAAACATATTATGTTGACACAATGGTAGTGAATGACTAACATCACAAAAATACAGATACACTAATCCTACAATCCAACTAATATTATAAAAATTTGTGAGTGTGTGATTAAATTATTGTTACTTCTTCACACAAATGCAGTACTGCCACAAAACAGATGTAAAACATGGATAATAGAATAACACAGACAAGGGGTCGGGATTTATGTGAGCAAAACCATGTGGCACAACTACTCTAGTTTTTTTTACTACTACGAACAATTTAAGGAAACTGCACTAGATTTGTTTTCAAATAGGTCACACAACTTTTGGCAACCAATCAAAAGTGCTTTATTATTGCAAAAATAAATATGTGTCGTCGAAAAGAGATTTTTAAAGGTTGTTAATGAGGCAAATACGATTTTTAGTCATGCTGGAAAATACATAAATCGTTTTTATTACGAATTTAAAGGAAACTTAACATTCTTAACCAAAATTTAAATTATTTGTTGTAAAACTTGGAGGTGTATAAGAATCTTCTATGCAATCAAGCTACATCTTGAACCATATTATCACCTCTAACCCCAAATGAAATGGCATACTTACGGCGACAACCCTGTTCCGTTTTAGTTTTAACTGACAATACAACACCATGAGGTGCCCCTATACAGAATATTTTTCATATTAGTCATATTTCTCGACCCGAATTTTGATAACAAATGAAATGTTACAGTCCAGGTATGTGAGATACCGTGTCCGAACAACGTAACTGGATCGGCGATGGCGGCGACAGCGGCTTGCGCTGGACCGAGCGGAAGCGGCGGCGGCGGAGGCTCCCCACCTGTCCCGGCCGCAGCCCCGGCTACCACGGCAGGGCATCACAGCCCGTACGACCTGCGGAGGAAGTCGCCGCCCGCGTACCACGAGCCCGGACCCTCGGGCACTTGCTCTCTGCCTGCTAGGAAGAGGCCTAGGACGTAAGTATTACATTTGGCTGGGTTTATGAACATGGAAATCAACAAGGTTTTTAATATTGATGGCTCCTGCTGTGTATGTTTGTTTACATGACCACTTACAAAGTCACAAACAAACTATGTTAGTAATACTGGTGTATGACTGTATGTTTGTATGTCTAGAAAACTTTCTTAGAGACAAGTTTATTACTCCCAGGTCATTAAATGCCGTTTTTAATACAGCTATTGAAAAGGAAAATCTATAATATAAATCAAATCTGAATCTTCAGTCTAGTAATCTTTAGATTTTTGGACTAACCAATTTTAATGTCTTCTAAGATTTATGTCAATAATTTAAGGAATTCTATTATATGATAATGATACATCTAGTGATAAACCACTAAGCTTTCGTCCTAAAAAAAACATTACACATGACATTATTAGAACCTTAATTTGCACATTTGTTTGCGTTTGAAAGTTAGGCAGTTGCAACACGCACCGTTTCACCAGCGTAAGTTTCGAATCCGTGGGAATATCGCGATTAATAAGTAGTCTATTAGATTTAATGAATCATTTATTTTAGGTACCTTAGGTTGAAATCTGTATAGTCAAATATATCACAACAAACATAATTATTAAAAATCTTTCTATAATATAAAAATGAATTGCTGAATGTGTTGCTAAGCTCAAATCTCGAGAACAGCTGAACCGATTTCGCTAATTCTTTATTGTTGTGTTTGTTATTGTCAGGAGAAAGTTCTCATGAAAATAAAGAAAAAAAATCAGAAAATTATTAAGCGGGTGAAACCGCGGAGCTAGTCATTGATAAATTAACCTATAGCGGAATACGATTTCAGCTTGCCAAAAACCGTAAGAGAAGGACGTTAGTTCCCTATTATATTCTTTTATCCTCATACCAAGTTTTATCAATATCGGTTTCATATTTTCGTATACTACCCATTGTCTATTGTTTATTCTGTGCCATTACACTTCATACATCTAAATTTTACCTCTTTATAATAAAAGATCTTGTGGCTACAAAAGTTATTTAAGTAATCAAAACCTAAAGTGACCACAATTTGTATTATGCAATAGTATAAATAGAATTTATATAAGATTTATTGTATATAATTGTATAAATAGGTACTAAGGAGCAATACCTATGCTTATTCAAGTTTACGCAAGTTACATAGGTAGGTACTACTTTCACTTTCCTTTACTGAGATTAACTTCCAATAAAACACTGTTTATTTACTTGCGAAGATATTTTTAATTATACACGTGACAATAGAACTTCGCAAATTTTCTAATTATATAGTTACTAGCTGTTCCGGCAAACGTTGTTTTGCAATATAAAAAAATATAGACTATGTTCAATTCTCAGACCTAACAAATATACACAAAAATTTAATACAAATCGGTTCAGCCGAGGTGGAGTTTGGTAACTAACACCGCGACAAAAGAATTTTATATAATTAAGGGATTTTAAAGTAGAAACATGTATGTAGACATAACATGTTTTTACTTTTATTTCTTTTCGCGAATATAACTTTGTTTACAAAAATGGCGAAATATTGTGATAAACAAAGAAAAAAATGTCTCGTTTATTAGTAAAAATAACCAACATTAATCGAAGTTTCGTCTAAACAATATTACAAGCAAACTTTTTTATCTTTAATGAACTCACCTGTAATTGAAGATAAAAATTAAAAATAAACAAACGATGTCATGTTTACGTAATCGCGTAACATAATTCAGAAACACTGTTCAAGAACACGAATTATTGTTTTGTAAATAATTATCGTGAAATACGAGTACATAGTTAGAACTTATTTAGAAAAGATTACTTACCAGATAATGTAAAACTTTCCGATTAGTTTACACTGATTAAAGTTAAATTCCACTCAAAATATTCATTTATTTTCTAGCTGTTATGTACAAAAATGACCGCTACTAAAATTAAACTTAAATTAAGTAGACTATTGTTTGTACGTACATAGATAGTAAATTTTTAAAACCTAAAATACATCAATTTGACTTCTGTCTTTTACAACTTTCAAGTCAATTATGGCTTCTACTGGTATATAGATAGAAAGCTTACAATAGAAAAGACTAAAAAAAAGTAATGAATTAAAATTTAATCATCTTTTTTCAAATGTAAGAGAGAATAGATAATATACATGCATATAGTTTAGTGAGAGGTGATTATTTCGTTAGTACAATCAGTTAACTTCCGATCAATTCGTAGCTAGGATATAGACAATGAAGGCGAAACCAAAATACCTCATGATATTACAAGAAATAATAACTATTTAATAACAATCATCTCACGTTTTGAACAGGTTTTACCATCACCTTTTCCACTGACTTACAATTAATTGGCAACTGTTCAAATCGATAAACTAAAGAATAAATTCTGTGGATGTATTATTAACGACAGCATAGAGAATAATATTGTTTAATTTAACCATATAACTGTGGGTTGTCGAACATCAAAACGAACGTAACATTATCTGATTTTGATTTTTTGGGTGTTGCTTGTAACAATTCGATTAAATTTTTTATAAAGCAAAAAACTGCTCTCAATATCGGGACTGGTCTTGCACCCAGCTAACGTTTTAGTGCCGATGTAACCGCGAGTCTATCAAGATAAATACCGACTATCAATTACGGCCTCATAAAACTCTGCACATCCCTTATGTATGACGTTATGTCACGCCCATTTTCAACGTGTAATATCTCCGAAAGTCGGCTCACAGAACTTTCAATACGAAGGTACTTTCGTTATAAGACAAGAGGTACTGCTAAGGCGAACATAATCAAATTAGTCAGAATATCTCAGTTCAAGCTCTCGGAAAACGGACCCAACTAAACAGGTCAAGTTTCTGTCCATCTGCCAGTTTCAAAAGACCCACTATATTTGTAAATTCGCCAAACTAACTCAGCTCTTGTATCCCCAGCTCATTGTCTCAAGGCGTGGACGTGTGCAACGTGTCTCAGTACCTGCAGTATGAGCTGCCCGATGAGGTGCTGCTCTGCATTTTGTCTCATCTCACCGAACGCGACCTTTGCCGCGTCGCTCAAGTCTGTAAGAGATTCAACACAATCGCCAACGACACAGAATTATGGTGAGATTGAATTATATTGAACGATAGTTAGTTTTAACACACTTAAAATGTAGATATTGTGGCTAAGATACTGATAAAAGTTTTAGTTAATGGAGGGCGGTAGATCCTTAGGCTTATTAAAAACAAACAAATTTCTGAACAAGTAAACACTGTCTGCACTGCAAACTTAATCATGGTGTGACATTCAGGTAAGATTTGTGTTATTTAATGATTTGCTTGATTTGCTATGGGGTTTACAACAAAGAATTTATCTATCTGTCTTCATTCGACGACCCAGTTGGCACAATGGTCACCATGCCGGACTGCCAAACACAGGGTTGCGGGTTCGATTCCCGCCACATGTATTTATGCTTAGATATTTGTCTGTGGTCTGGTTGTTTCTATGTATTATAAGTATATATTTACAAAAGAAAAGTAGGTATATAAGTAGTATATCCGTTGTCTAGCACCCATAATACAAGTATAGTTACTTAGCTTGGGGCTAGATAGCGATGTGTGAAATGTCCTGTAATATTTATTTATTTATTCTTATGTGATCTCCTTAATTATTTCATTACAATTCCTTGTCAAAATAGTTTTTTTTAAAGCAGCTATCTTCAGTTGCTAAATTATTTACAATAAGTTTTCCATTCACATCCAATTTTCTTTCCCAAAAAATAGGAAGGGACTATACCAATCAGTGTTTGAGTATGACACTCCGCTGATGCATCCCGCCCCGTGCCAGTTCGAGTTCGTCGCTCCAGATGAGTGTGACGCGGACAATCCTTGGAAGGAGAGCTTCAGGCAGCTTTACTACGGCATACACGTGCGTCCAATCTACCGCCCCAAGAAGGACTCTCGTATCAAACACTTTAATACTATTAGGGTGAGTACTGTCACAACTAAGCCAATCAAATGACTTCTATTAATAAAGATAAACTGGAACTCAAACTGAAATAACCACTTTCATCTATACATATAAAATGCTTTGTCCTGACTGATGGATCAACGCACAGCTTAAACCATTGATTGTAGAGACCTGAAACTTGGAGAGAGTGTTCATCCGATAAGAAAGGATTTTCCGAAATTCTACTCCTTAGGGGGTGCAAAAAGGGGGGAAAGTTTGTATGGGACAACATGATTCCTTGGTTCAATTCGATTAGAACCATTTTTAACTTCCACATGGATGAAGTCGCTAGACCTACTCCGTAAGTCTAGCTTTATGAAGATGTCTGACTAATGTTGTTTATTGTTTATGTACAGGCTGCTCTCGAATACGTAGAAGAGCGTGGAGGAGCAGCTTCTTCAACGGCCAGTAACGCGAGCACTCCTCCTTCGAGTGCTTGCACGACGCCCGCAGCTGCTGGCAGCTGCTCGTGCGGTGCCGGGGCCTGCTCGTGTCGCCGCACCACGCCCAACCACCAACCAGCGCTTGTCTTCGTACACGCTGGACTATATCAAGAGGAGTGCCTCGCTATTGATACTGACGTGCAGCTTATTGGTATGTTAGCTTTCTCTACTTTCCAGACATCATTTCTTTATTTAGTAGGCTCCAAAACTACTGGACCAATTTTGATGAAACTTAGTATGAAGGAATATTAATTCATTTTGAGTGTCAAATGCTACCCGTTTGAGTGTCAAATGCTATCTTTATCCCGATATTTCCCCGGGATCGGGAGTTTCGTCGGTGAAACCACGAGGTTATGCTAGTTTTAAACAAATGTTTGTGAATGACTTTATGTTTCTGTAATTATTGCAGGTTGTGCTCCCGGCAACGTAGCTGAGTCGGTAGTATTAGAACGCGAGGCGGAGTCTACACTGACGTTCGCCGAAGGGGCGAACCGGGCCTACGCCGGCCATATGACGCTTAAGTTCTCGCCCGACGCCACCAGCACTATGCAGCATCACAAACACTACTGCCTCGAAGTCTCTGACAACTGCTCGCCTACCATCGATCATTGTATTATTCGCAGCGCTAGTGTTGGTCAGTACCGATGCCTAAAGTACACTATGTGATATACTGTATTACATGCAGATTAGTAAGTTAGATGATATGGGTGAAGTTTGTGCAATTTCAGTTTTGTAAGCCAATGAACTTGACAACAATTTAATGGAAAGTTTTTCTAAGTGTAGTTTGTTATAAACAGTGGGTGCCGCCGTGTGCGTGAGTGGTGCTGGCGCCAACCCCGTCATCAAGCACTGCGACATCAGCGACTGTGAAAACGTTGGGCTGTATGTGACAGACTACGCGCAAGGTGCCTACCAAGACAACGAGATATCGCGCAACGCTCTCGCCGGGATATGGGTTAAGAACTTTGCCAATCCCATTATGCGCCGCAATCACATACATCACGGCCGCGATGTCGGGATATTCACTTTTGAAAATGGATTGGTAAGTGGACAACCAACATATCCAACTAAGTGTGCCCCTACTGACACTAAAAATATATGATTCAAAAGTGCATTTTCATCATAGAGAAAAATCATGTTTTTGTCATACGGGATAAATACAATACTTTTGTTCTATGAGGATTGTACGTGTCAAAGCGACCGTTTCCGAGTAAGGATGACAAAAGAAGTGTTTATTTTTAGGGCTACTTCGAAGCCAATGACATCCACAACAACAGAATCGCCGGTTTCGAAGTGAAAGCCGGCGCCAACCCCACCGTAGTACACTGTGAGATTCACCACGGCCAGACCGGCGGTATTTACGTCCACGAGTCTGGCCTAGGCCAGTTTATAGACAACAAAATACACTCAAACAACTTCGCGGGAGTTTGGATCACGTCAAACAGCAATCCCACTATACGCCGCAATGAGATTTACAATGGACATCAGGGAGGTGTTTACATATTCGGCGAAGGACGTGGTCTCATTGAACACAACAATATTTATGGAAATGCTTTAGCTGGTATACAGGTATGAAGACAACAGCTAACCTTTCTTTAAATTTATCAAATTTGCTCCTTTTTCCTCAAAAACAATAATCGCAATCTTGGAGTCTTCAAGTTTAGAGTGAATAGGTCTTTTGTAAATATAAAAGTTAATTTTGGTCCAGGTTTTTGTTCTCCTTTTTTACAAACAATTAATAGACTAATTTTCCATGTAGATTCGCACAAACAGCGATCCGATAGTGCGACACAACAAGATCCACCACGGCCAACACGGCGGTATCTACGTACACGAGAAAGGCCAGGGCCTTATCGAAGAGAATGAGGTGTACGCCAACACACTTGCCGGCGTCTGGATCACTACTGGATCGACCCCCGTACTGCGCAGGAACCGTATACATTCGGGAAAGCAGGTTCGTTATTCACCTACTGATCAGTCCATCTATACTGACAGACACATAAACTGCATCAAAGTTCAGGATTACTTTTAAATGATTATTTTAAAAAGTATGCAAGCTATTCAATTCATACAAATTAAATTGAATCCATATTATTTTACGGATACATAAACTGCATCATAGAACAAGATGACTTTGAAATAAATATTTTATTATTTCAAAGTCGTCTTTTACTTAGATGCAGTTTCTGTGTCCGTCATTGTATATTTTTAACACGCTTTTATTAGGTCGACTTGTATGTATGTAACTAACCTGTAATCAAATCTTGCAAGTTAAATTTGATCCACTTCCCGTTTATCGATTGAGCTGAAATTTTGCATACATGTGTAAATTGCGTGACAATGCAATATTATGATAACATGGTGCTGATCTGATGATGGAGCTAGAAGGTGGCCATAGGAACTCTGTAATGAAACGACCCAACCCCATCGAGTTTGGGCTCGTTAGAATCGTCTTGACGAGTAGTTTGTCTTTCAATGGTAACCAGGGTCTGATGATGGAACTGGAAGGTGGTTATAGGAACTTCGCAATGAAACGACACCACCCTATCGAGTTTTGGCTCGTTAGAATCGTCTTGACGAGTATTTCGTTATAAAAGACCAAAAAGTATAAAATAAATTAATAGTTTAAAAAAACTAAAAAAAACACGCTTTAATAAAAAATCCAACTAAAAAACAAAAAAAAAATTTAATAAAATTGGACTAACAATATTGTAAATAGTAAGCGTGTTACATTGTGATTGCAAAAGAAAAATAATGAAGGTGTAGCATCACAATGTAACACGCTTACTATTTACAATATTGTTAGTCCAATTTTATTTTCTCTTTTTAGTTGGATTTTTTATTAAAGCGTGTTTTTTTTTGTTCACTATCACTCAATATAAATTGTAAACTTCTGTTTGAGCTACATGTTCTCTAACTTGTTTTTTTTACCTAAATGTTTCAGGTCGGCGTATATTTCTACGATAACGGCCATGGAAAATTAGAAGACAATGATATATTTAATCACTTATATTCGGGTGTTCAAATCCGAACGGGAAGCAACCCCGTTATTAGGGGTAACAAAATATGGGGAGGTCAGAACGGGGGTGTTCTAGTTTACAATGGAGGGTTGGGCCTCCTAGAGCAGAATGAGATATTCGATAATGCCATGGCGGGAGTGTGGATCAAGACTGACTCCAATCCAACGCTCAAGAGGAATAAGATCTTCGATGGGCGCGATGGTGGAATTTGTATTTTTAATGGGGGAAAGGTAAGTTGAGTTTTGTTATGGGTTACATGGAGTTGGCATGATGGGGTTGAAGCAAATGAAGTAAGAAAGATGTTAGAGAAGTCTATTAAATATTAATTGAGAGATCAAAGAAGTGATTGTTTATGTCCATTCTAAGGTTGCCTGGAAGATGTTGTTGTTTTCGTAATGAAGTCGTTTAGTATCATAGTTTCACTTTAGTTTCAAGTTCTGTTACTATGGTCATTGGTCAGTAATAAAAGAAGAGAGAAAAGCAGGTAACTCAATATATATTCTTCATAGGTTTCTTGTTTTTGTCCCAGGGTGTACTAGAAGAGAACGATATATTTCGCAACGCGCAAGCCGGCGTGTTGATCTCGACGCAGAGCCACCCCGTGCTGCGCAGGAACCGCATCTTTGACGGTTTAGCCGCCGGCGTCGAGATCACCAATAATGCCACTGCCACACTAGAGCACAATCAAATTTTTAATAATAGGTTTGGAGGTGAGTCTTATCATAATTACTTATTTTATTCAAATTAAGTAAAACAGCACAAAATATCACTATTTTCTTTTGGTTCTAATGATGTACCGAAAAAAAACTGCTGTTCATTTGATTGTCTTTTAGTTGTTTAAGTACTAAAATTATTGTAATTGTTCAGGATTATGTCTCGCGTCTGGAGTGTCACCGCTGGTGCGGGGCAACAAGATCTTCAGCAATCAAGACGCGGTCGAGAAGGCCGTGGGCGGAGGACAGTGTCTCTACAAAATATCTTCGTATACGTCTTTTCCGATGCACGATTTCTATAGGTAAGTTGAATTACATAGAAATATTAAGATATCTTTTTATACAGGAAAGCCGCAGTTACAACTACAATTAAAACTATTACAATTAATAATCAAAATTATGAGAATTATGGTGAACTTGGACAAATTTCTAGCAGATTGGCAAACCGTTGCACAAGATCGCGATTAGTGGAAGGGGAGTAGAGAGACCTTTGTGGGACACTACAGGCTCATAATAATAACTGTAACATTTAACTCCCAAATAGCACAACGAATGACTACAATACAGTCAATCTATCAAAGTACTTGAATGTCACCCTATAAAAATAAAAAGTAGTATCATGTAAATAAATGTTAACATGCTTAAAAATTGGAATTTGAATGTAAATTCTGTTTGTTTTATTACAGGTGCCAGACATGCAACACAACAGATCGCAATGCAATTTGCGTGAACTGCATCAAAACATGTCATTCTGGTCACGATGTAGAATTTATTCGCCATGACAGGTACGATGTCATATTTTATTCAGTAACTAGCAGCGCTCCGCGGTTTCACCCGCGTAACTCCCGATCTCGTGGGAATATCGGGATAAAAAGTACCCTATGTCACCCCAATGACCAATGAATCAATGTATCCTCATACCAAGTTTCATCAGAATTGGTCCTGTATTTTCGAAGCCTATTCAATTCAAACAAACAATCAAATCTTTTCTCTTTATATTCACTACATAGTATAAATCAAAGTCGCTTTCCGCTGTCTGTTGCTATGTATGCTTAAATCTTTAAAACTACGCAACGGATTTCGATGCGGTTTTTTAGTGATTCAAGAGAAAGGTTTTAGTACATGAATCAAAACTTTCACGCGTGCGAAGTCGCGGGCACCAGCTAGTATTAGTATAGAAATAACAGACCAATCTTACAACATTCCTTCTAGTTCATTCGTTTGGGTAATTAAAAATTCACTTACCTATGGTTTTTATTTTGTAGATTTTTCTGTGATTGCGGCGCGGGTACGCTGTCGAACCAGTGCCAGTTGCAAGGCGAGCCTACCCAGGACACAGACACGTTGTACGACTCGGCCGCGCCCATGGAGTCGCACACGCTCATGGTCAACTGAGGGCAAGACGACACGCCCCACCCGCCGCACCCCTCGGATATCAGTATTCACAACGCTATCCTCCTCGTTATTTATTTTTAGATGTTAACCTTATCAGGTTAATTGTGAATCTTAGATGGAACTGACAAACATTTACTTGTACGGTCGATCGTCCATTGCGCGCGGTTTACACGTGATTACTGGTTAGTGTCTCTGTCCATGCTCATATTTATAGAAATATGGGCAAGAGTTATTCCATTTTCAAATATATGTCCCAGGCACTTGCAGCACGGGTTGATATTGCTGAAGCTATACCAATTTGAAGATTACGCATCTTATGAGCCAGGGTAATAACATATTATTGTCTGCCAAACTTTATGGACGTTTTTAGTGGATGTCAAAAGTTAAAATCATAGGTTAGTAGTATTATATATGTGCCACGTCGGCAATGGACGGTACGCCTAATTACTAATTTGTTATCATTTTGGCATCTAGCCCGTATTAATTAGACAATATTGATATATTTTCTGTCCGAATTCTTCCTGATTTACACTTATATTCTCAAAATAAGGAGACTGCCATAAAGTTTTTATAATATTTGTCTGTGAATTTCTCATTTATTGTAATGCTAGTTGTTTGTGAAACATTTGTTCAGTTCTATTATATTCACGTATCGAGACTGTCCTGTGAATTATTGTGGAATTGAATCGCTCGCTTTTAGTAATTAGACTAGTTTAATTATGCGTACCGATTTTATACATGTTTGATTTGATTTGTGTTTAAGTGGAGGGGTAGTTACACGAAATATACTTAGTAATAGACTTCGTGGTATGTCCCTCGTACATTGTGTTTGAACTAACAATCGAGCGATTCCCTTCCACTCATGACCCCGAGCGATGGGATGTATGTATCTGAAGGAGACGCGCCCGCCCTACGCAGCGTAGCGACGCGTGCCGATATCTCGGCGGGCTCGCCTCTCATCTCTTTCTAGTTCGATTATGTTTATTATCTAAAACTTCGTATTGTATTGTATTCGAGAGTCGCTGATGTATGTAACCGGTCGTCGTAACGACCACGTACGCTCGTGTAACCGTTTTCCTAACGTATATTTTCATCTTTGTACATTATAGTTGACAAAAAATATTTGGAACGTTTACGCTAACTGTATTATGTAGGGAATTTTTTTAATCATCGGTACTTAATAATTACTGTATTTCGTCGAGTAGTATCATGCATTCCCAAAATTGTAATCGTACCGTTAATATCGAGAGATCACGCACGACATTTAGAATAATGTTAATCATTTTGTAAGATGTACTGGTAGAGGCGTATTATATAATGTTATAATATCATAGTTTCATAATCATGAGGAATTTATCTTTTGTTTCCCAAAAAGTGTATTTAATGAATCGTATTTAGTTGTAATTCTCGATCCGCGACATCGACTGTATCGGTCAGGATAGCTATTGTAATAAATAAACATTTGGACATTATCGTTCATGCAATTTTAACACTTTGACGATGACGAGATGATGATTTTACCGCGGGTCATTTATTGTTTAGCTCTCCTGACAATAAAGTGTTATTGTTGAGACGTGTTTTAGTTAGTAAAGATAGTTGTACGTGGAATGTTGGAGTGAGGGTTAGGAAAGGGGTGTGCGTCGTCTCTAGATGGACAAGCGACGCTCGGCTCGACGCGCGAGCGCCCCATATCTCGTCTAAGATAGGAGTCTGCCTCGCCTAACTATTATGGCGCGCTCCTGATGCGCTTTGTAAATATCTATGTCCCACAATAATCGAGAATGTAGTAATTAATGTATTTGTATGGTTATATTTTTATTATGGATCGCAACATGATGAAGGTCGCGCTAGCTAGACGCCTTGGCCGGACCGGTCTGGTCTCTGTTGAGTGCGAGTCCTATGAGCAACTAACTAGCCTATAATACTAGACTAGATAGTCCGGAGATATCATTAGCCCTCGCGGCCTCTTACTGTATATTAATATGGAATGTGCGTATTTACTCGGAACAGATCTTAGGTACAATTGATATTTTATTATATTGTTAATTTAAATTTTGGTATTGATATCGATCGAGAAGCAATGTTAGAAAGGAAAGGAATGAGCCGTGAGTGAGCGGCCCTAGTGCTGATAGTGATAAGTTTAGCCAATAAGCTCTAAAATCTAAATTACTCAGTAATCATCACTTTTGCAAGTTTCCAATTGTTGAATCGTATCTCCATAGCACGGTATGTTCTGAATCTGCTTTTTTATAATCCTCAAATCTGTGATCATCGCTAAATGTGTAAGTGAAAATATTTTAGTTGAATACCCGTCTTATTTTTTCCATTGTAGTTATCATCAAAATTTAATGTGGCGCCAATGCTTTATACATATTGAATTGAATGTGGAAATTGTTATTTATTTGTCAGTATGTTCTTAATTTATTTAATTTCAAAACAGGATATTTTGTTTAAACACGAATACAAAGCCGTGATATACATCATATAATAATATATATTGGAATTTTATTTTTTCCTTTTTTTGTTAGTTCCCTATTAATATTTACGATTTAAAACTCATTAATTAGTATCTTAATAAATTTAAAAAATGTACTTTCAGTTTGTTTTTTATTTTATTAGTTTAAATTCATAGAACTATTTACACAAACGCTGCAGTGTGTATAGGATATGCTAGAATTTAGAAAAACGTAGCCTCCAGACACTGTCTATACTCACTAGACCAAAATTCATCAAAATCGGTTCAGTATTTACTCTCCTTTGGTGTATGCCAGTTATAAAATGTCGTTCCCATTGAAACATGAAACGAGTGCGGGATGGTGGTCCAACTATGTATGGAACGTGGAATATATTATTATGTTTACGTGTGAGGCGCCAACATAATGTTATGTTTACAAACTACGTATTGTTTGTAAGTATCAAATTAAAGGGTTATAGAGAGCGGTGTTGGCTTAGTGGTAGATACCTCAACTTTCATTCTGAAGGTCGTGGGTTCGAATCCAGGCCGGCCGTGCACCAAAAAAATTATGTGCGCTAATTGACATTGCTCTTACGGTGAAGGAAAACACCGTGATGAAACCCGCAGCTTAGTTGGCTCCAGAAGTATTGAAAAGTTCTCTCCCTTGGACATGGTCGACTAAGCTGAGAGGGTTCTGGGCAAGCCTACTCCATCCTCACGCAAAAAGGACCCAATTAAAAAGGGTATAATCGCGGAAAACAGCCCGTATACAAGTACAAAGGGTTATACATTATATAAATTTCATTATGAGACGTAGAGAATAATTAATGTAGCTTTTCGCAACGTCACACTTATCTCTGTCTTTCGTTAATTTTTCTCCTGACAAAGTAAGTAGATAAAATATATGATGGCAATGAAGGTATTAAAGAAGTTGTAAAAATAATTCTAATATTTTGAGCATGATTTCAAATGAAATGTCGGCTTGTTTTTTTGTGGGATACCTAACCTTCTACTGAGTTCTGATAGCCTAGTACTTACTGAACAATTACTATCAAACAATTTACACAGGCACGGAAAGTGGTGGTGGTGTGTAGGTAGGTACCTACGGTAGTTTTTGTGGAATACCTTCTTCTACTGAGTTCTGATAGCCTAGTACTTACAGACCAATTACTTACTATCATACAATTTAAACAGTAACGGAAAGTGGCGGTGATGTGGAACAACTTACTTTTATACGAAGCAGTATACCTCCTACATAGTTCTTACAGCCTAGTACAAACATCCTATTAAATCCGTGACGTAAGGAACACTTTTCGCGTTTTTTGTGGGAGGTATAGATTCGTATGAGAGCAAGCCGTTGCACACCACCACCACTTTCCGTTACTGTTTAAAATGATCGTAATTGGTCTGTAAGTACTAGGCTATCAGAACTCAGTAGAAAACTATCTGATATTTAAGGTTGACATCATGCTCGAGATAATTGGATATATTATTCCAGCTTCTTTTATAGACATTACATACTTTGTCAAGAGAAAATATTGAAGAAACACTTCCCGTTATCCCATGAAGACAACAGGAATAAATTTTATTTATTGAGTTCCGCTGTCCGATGTCCCCATTAACTGTCAACGGGCACAAATCTCCCCTAGGAGTAAAAGTGTTCCGTAGGCACAAAATTTTATGACTTCTCTATGTCCCCATAATGGGGACAGCGTCTGTCAACAGGATACATCTCTCCTCTGTATAGTGCTAACAGCATGAGCTTATTGAAGCGTAGGTACCTACTCTAAAAATGCATACAACGCCTGCCAAATGTCAATTTCAGACTTTATCTACATAATATATTACGTCCGTGTCTGCAACTGACTATGCAGGTATGATAGGGTTATCGATTTCAACTTTTAGTCGGTAAATTAGGGTCTTATAAACTGTTTAAGCTATAAGGAAAACTAATAATTCCTAAGAATAAAAATACATAACAGAAAAAAATGTTTTCAAATCACTGTTTATTTAAAAATAATTAACTTTATAACATGGCCACTTGATTCTGAATTGTCATACCTAAACATGAGTGATTCATGCTGTTTTAACTCAATAGGTACTTATTATACTTAGTAAAAAATAAAATACAGTCTAATATACTTAAAATTAATTGTATGGGCGTTGATGTTTTTGTCTAGGAGACCTTCTTCTTGGCGATATGTGTATAGCCTTCATTGGTGTATTTATCTTTCTTGTGTCATTTGTTGGCGCCTGTGGTCGAGATTTGGGAGTAACTAGTGCCTTTTTCATCGTTGGTATTTGTGGTGTCCGCAATGTCACGTTGCTGGGAGGTGAAATAACTTTTTTGACAGACGCTGTTGGTTTCCTATTCACTCGCCAGTCGACTTCAGTCTTTTGACTATTTACTCGAGGTGATTTCGTATTAGCGTGAACATCGCTGCCATTCCTAGCAGACCTTACTTGAATGCTCCGTGCTGAATTTTCATTGATGTTATTTAATTCTTTTGGTTTGTTTACAGATGTTTTCGGTGGTCTGCTTTGATATTGACCGCTCACTCTCGGCTTCCTCGCAAAACCATTGTGAGCTGTTTTATCATTCATATCAGATGATTTATCAGAGCTTGATTCGAATAATTTCGCTTTAGCGAGAACCGCGCCTGCATTCTTTCTCAGTTTATTCACCGAGGGTCGGCCGGTTTGTCCCGAGTTATCGACTTCCCCAGTCTTGTCCATGAAGAAAGCTGCAGCGCTCCGCCATTTTTGTTGAATCAGTGTAGGACTCGGTTTTGGGAGTTTACTTTGATTCCTCCTAGTTACGTTGACGTATTGTCTCATTTGATCAGACGTGTTCGACTTGCTACTGGAATTCAGCGTATTGTTCATAGAATTTTCGGAAACAGTGTTGTCCCAACTGTTATTCACAGTTAAGTTTAACGATCTACGCGCAGGTAGCCTGTTAATAGTTTTATCTGGATTAAATTCAGGAATCAGACTTGTTCTCTTTCTTAATTTGTATTTGCTACTGGTGTCAGAGTTGTTTATAGAGTCTGACATCGAAACGTCCCATTCGTTGGATGTCTGCATCTTTGGCGGTGCTAGGTCTGGTTTAGCAGTGCTCGTTCTCGTGCGCCGACTCAAACCTATGTAGGGATAGAATCTATCCGTAATATGACTAGTTTGCGACTGTGAAGACACATTCCAAGACTTGTGTCGTACTATTTTCGTGAGGTTCTCTTTCGATCGTCGACGTATCGATCCGATCTTCCTCGCACTAGGAGACCTGATGATCTTGTCTTCCTCGTTCGGTCTTATCTTGAGTTCTTTGCTCAGGCGCCGCGCCAAGTGCTCCGTGTTAGGATAGTTCAACATGGCGACTTCCTCTAACGTTTGTTCATAGACATTCTGTACCTGTTGCAACGGTTGCATCTTCGGAATCACGTCAGTGAACTCGCGCGATAATCTACTCTCTATCGCCGACACTCTGCTTTTGATCTCCTCGTATTCTTGTTTGGAAATTCTAACGTAATCTTTGTTTTTCTTCATGTCGGGCGACAAGTCTATCGTGTCATGGGCACTGAACAAATGTTCAGAGGATGTCAGTAAATCTTCACTACTGATACTAGTCTCTGAGTTTTTAAGGGAGCTGAAGTCTGAATTTATTATTGGCGTGCTTCTTGCATCCATGAGGCTCAACCGCAGCCGCTTTCTTTCGATACCCCTGCAACGACATAATAAGAACACAATAAAATAATGACACATTTTGACTATGTGTACTACTTAAGGTGAAAGGGTACCTGCGCCCTCTCCATACAAACGTAATCGACTGTTTCCTCCCTGGATAATGACACTAACACAAATATTTTTGTGCCATAAAACCTATAACTGCCATGACTATGCCCCTATGTTTTGTTTTTTTTTTTCATTTTCTAATTATCATAGAAATTAAGATTCAATAAAAAAATAGGGTCATGGTCATGGCAGTTATAAGTTTTATGCACCAAAAATATTGGCTCTAGTGTCATTATCCAGGGAGAAAACAGTCGACTACGTTTGTAATAGTTTGTATGGAAAGAGCCCCCGGTACCCTTTCCTCTTAAACCTCATGATAAATTAAATCAAACTTACATCTTCATTGGTGTGAAATTAAGTTCCTTCTGTGCCAAATTTTTACTTATCTCTTTCCTGAAAAATCGAAAAATACGTCATTACACATCTTCACTATTATTATAAAAGGAATATTTTTTTGTTTGTTTGTTTGTAACGAATATGCTCCGAAACTACTGGACCGATATAGATAAAATTGGTATGTAGAAAGCTGGAGACCTGGATTAACATAGAGGCTACTTTTTATCCCGATATTCCCACGGGATCGGGAGTCACGCGGGTGAAACCGCGGAGCGCTGCTAACACTAATATTATAAAGAGGGAAGATATTTTTTTTTGTAACGATAAGCCTCCGAAATTACTGGACCGATTTAGATGAAACTTGATATGTAGAAAGCTGAAGACCTGGATTAACATAGAGGCTACTTTTTATCCCGATATTCCCACTGGATCGGGAGTTATGCTGGTGAAACCGCGGAGCGCTGCTGGTTATAAAATAAAACATCTTATCTTAAAGTTGGATTTAGCTTTAGGCGCCCGCTGGTCACCCACATATCTACGCTGGTCAATTTGGGCGAGTCTGAGACCACATACCTACCTAAGAAATGCGCCTTATGCATCATCCCGCCACTCCCCGGGGGGAGGAGTAGCGAAGGTATGTAGGGCTCCCTGCTGGCCTGAAGGTGGTCGGTGGCCAGAGGTTTACCCACTAAAACTTGATGTCGAGGCTGCGGAAACGGGTGCGATTCAATCGCGGCACCCGATGGCACATACCTACCTACATTCCATGTCCACTTTTACATTAGAATAACGTCGTAAAACACAACACTCCATTCATTTTGGACGCCTTGGGCTGTTTACGTCGAATTAAAGTAGCTTTTATGGAGGAGTCAATAACTTACTTAGTTTTAGCAGAAAGCCCTTCATATGTATCGAATTTCCGTTTCGCGGCAGACTTGCTGAGTACCGGCGTTTTGCCGTTTTCTCGGACAGTGGCGGGGGTGTTCACACTACCGGAGACCATCTTGCGTAGACCATTGAACATACCTGCGTAGAATAACCTTTCATTTTTGTTGTGCAGTAACCAGTCACAAAAAAAATAGACTCAATAGTTTTGGCTGTACCTACCAACATAATTTTTAGCTACATAATAAAAAAAAGAACAACTTCGCTTCTGCGTGATTAAGATACAGACTTTCGCATATAAATAGGATTACACCATCAAGCTCATACCCAGTGGATATATCGTTTATTGAAATGAAAACTTCTTTTTAGCGCGGTACGCATATTTTTAGATAAGATAAATATCTAAACTCGTGACACCGTTACGAGACGCAGCTACAGTGTGTGCATATATGCATGTACAAATACATATTATATTGTGTAGTTATTTAGTAAATATTTATTTTTTTAGTTTTTTTTTAAGTTTTCACTTCTGCCGGCACTCTCGGAGTGCAATTTTTTTTATTTACGAAAATTCCGCCAAATCAATACGGCGATTGATACATCACATAAATAATGCTGCGTTCAGATTAAACAACCAACGATTTTCAATTCTGCGTGTTTGTACCTACCAATAGCTACTTTGCCTTAGTATACTTACGATTAAGTGAACCGCTGCGTCTTTTTTTCCTCCTTGCCAGATATCCATCGGAATCGTCGTCCAGTTGACTCATAAGGTCGTCTGTTAAAAGTCCTATACGCTGTGCGTTTTCAATGAATATCTGAAAAAACATACCTGCTATAAAAAATGCAGCTCTTCTATCGTAAAATAAGTTTCTTAGTATTTGATATGGGATCACGGAGATGGACATATTATTCATGCATTGATCGGTAGGCGAATCAAAAAATTCTTTATCAATTGGACCAATTTAAGCAAAAATGATTCAGTCCACACCAACCTCATTCCAAGATAATTGACATTTAAGTTTATTGCTGTATTTCTCTGGCTTGATAAGGAAAAAGGTTGTGTTTTTAATGAAATGTAATTATATGTGTAATAAACTAATTTACATGCATATTTGTAGTAAATAAATTGCATTAGTTTTGTAGTTATTCGGAAAAACTTGCGTCTGGATCATTATTACAAAATAAATTTTGTATGAAATTAGCTGTGTAGGCTGCGGAAACAAAAATGCAAAAATGTTCCAAAGTATAGCAATGTTTTTTTTTAATTTTTTTGATGAAATATAATAAAAAAGTTACCCTACCCAAAATCAGGTTCACCACAATAACCTTCTACATCATCTATTATTGCAAAACATGCTGAAAGGTTCATATCCAAGCCATAATATTTTATGTTTTGTCACAATATTTTACCTAACCCATTTGTGTCAGTTTTCCGATAGAAAAACATTCGGGATGGGTTTGCATGCATTTTTGAAACCTAGGCGCTCGCTTTACTCGCACGTGTTCTGTCTTCACATCTCTATATTATCCGTGTTGGTTCTGTAATAAATGGTCTATATGGACTCCTGTAAGACTAAAGGCTCGCTTCGCTGTCCCATGTTTGGTCACAATATCTAACATATCCTGTTCGTGTCAGTTTAAAAACCAGACTTTAAAAACCATAGTATGATCCCATCCGTGTTGGTTGGGATAAAAATACATTCTGGAGTGTCCATAAAGAAACCAAAACCCTCGCCTCGCTCCCGCGTGTTTGGTCACAATATCTATCTTAACCTATCAGTGTCGGTTCTGTAATAGAAAAACTTTCGGGGTTTGTCTATCTTGATTCCTAGAAAACAAAGCGCTCGCTTCGCTCGCCCATGTTTGGTCGCAATATCCAACCTAGGTTTGGTTGGATATTGCGATAGTCTAAGTCAATTTTGAGACAAAAAATAGTCTGGGTTGGTCTATCTTAATTTCTAGAAAACAAAGAGTTTGCTTCGCTCGCCCATGTTTGGTCACAATATCTAACCACACTTGAACTGTCCATGTCAACTTTGTGAAAAAATGACACACGGACATACAGACAAGTAAGACATACGGACTAGCCTTACGCAATTTAAATTTAGCCTTACACTCTTCAGGCCATATTATGTAGTGTGTGTAAAAATATATGTATAATAAAATTCCAGAAAACATTAAGAATGAAAATAAAGTAATCATATTTACTATAAAAGAGTTTATTAATGATAACACATAGAATAAGTAAGTATAAGTAAATCAACTCAATAAAAGCAATAAGAAGTGTAATATGTATATTAATAAAGTAATTAAGTATACCTAATATTTTTGTAGTGCCCAACCGGATTCATTTTGTGTCTAAATATATTTTTGTAACCATCTGTATCTACACATGAAGCAATAAATGATGATTATGATTATGGTTTAAAACCCCTAGGAATCAAAGCCGTTTAAAACCTCTGGGAATCAAAGCCGTTTCGGAAACTATGCTGCTCTATATTTATGTGGAAATAATAACATACCTACATTATAACTATATGTATACCTACTGAGAAAACAACACTTCATTAAAAAAATATATAATTTAATATTACCTATATAATTTAAAAAAAAAAATAATTAAATCAATAAATAAAAAAAAAAATTAATTAAAAAAAAGAAAAAAATAATAATTAATTAATAATAAATAAAAAAAAAATAATATATTTATTAATTAATTTATTATTTTTTTTATTATTTTAATTTAATTTTTTTTTTTTTTATTATATAATTTAAATTTTTTTTATTTTTTTATTTAATTTTTCTTCTTATAATTTTGTTATTTAGTAAAAACAACTACTTGGCAACTCTTTGTATTTCCAAACTCCAAGTTGTATGCCGCATGACAATTTTAACGCCATGCACTTAATTCAATTTTACCCAAATTGTGGGTTAGTTCCCGTGTGCATAAATATGTCCAAATATAAGAATAAATTTTCATGCAAAAAAATACCTACAATTTTATTAACTACGGTATTTATTAAAAGATTAGGATTAGGTTACAAAAATTGTTACAAAAAATAGAAGCCGCAAATAAATAAATGTTTATTTAATAAATAACGTTTTCGGAATATATAGGCAATATTCTATTTACTTTATCGCCGAGATATTAATCATAATTTTTATTGAAACTTCTAAAAACACTTGTGTGGCTATACACTACCTACACCGAGAATCGTTTTTTAGAATTGATTTTTTCTTATTTCTATATTTTAAACAGATTCATGTGGCCTGGATTGGTAGAGTTCTGAAGTGGAAAGTTCTTGAGAATTGAGTTAAAATGATTCAAGGTAATTGGACCATTTCAGCAGAATGATTTATGTAAATATTCCACAATGTATAAAACGCGTAACTGTTCCAAATGCCTTGGATCATTATAGCAAATCAAAAATGGTAACATGTCAGTGCAACCAACAAAATACAAAAATGATTCTAATAGCATGAAACACTTATGCATTACAAAAAATAGTCTTCAACATAACAGCTGTGGGTTGGACCATACGGTTTTTCCTCATTTGTAAAGATAGGATTATGAGTCTTTGATATGTTAAAATATACCTTATTCCCAGTACATAAGTCACAATAACTCGAAATTGGCGAGGTTGTGGATTGGATCATTTTTGCTTAAATTGGTCCAATTGGAATCATACAATGCATGACATCACTTCGAAGCGTCTTAAAGATTAAGTTAGGATGTGTGCCTTCGAAACGCGCCCACTAATGAGAAGAAGGCATAAGAAAATCATAGGGTTTTTTTTTCTTTTTTGTGATCATGCTCACAAAGGTCAAATTATCATAGTACCTACGCCTACGGTACCTACGCCTTATCTTTAGGTAACTTATTGTAACATGTGCTATTAAACTTGTTTATTTTCCGACATTAATCATATCGTTAATGTATCAGCCTAGCTAGCATGACCAGCACGATATAGCGATTTATCGACAAAAACTGTCAAAATATGCTATATAAAGCCGCCATGTTGAATTTTTATCGAAACGGCGAGCATGGCCCGTGTGTGTGACGTCACGTGTTACGGTATGATAAGATAGACAAAAGAGCGAGCATGACAGTCTCTTATTTATCGAAAGGTCGAGCATGACCGACTAATTGTCGATAAAAAACGTGAAAAGTATCGATTTTTGACATTATGGCGCGTTATTTTATCGACAACGTTTGGAGTGGGTGATAAATTTATCAAGATTATTTAGCGTAACAAATATTAACTTAAATCCATTATTAGACTAGAATGTAAGAAATATTATAATGATTTTTGTGTAAATGTTCATAATAAATAACAGAAAATGTACCTACCTACGTGTAGGTATAACTAAACTAAAAAGATTCTATTCCATTCGTTTTTTTATAATATAATTACTTAATTAAAGCTTCGCAGTGTGCATTATATCCAGTAAATCTAAACAATGGCTAGATCGCACGTACACCTCAGCATACTTGCAGCGGAAGAGAAAGAGGTCAGAAAGGAGGAGAGAGTTTTAATTAGGGAAATTCGGGATGCTTTCCTCCTACCAAATAATGAATTTTTGAGAAATTATAAAGTGTCGATGGAGATGATCCAGTACCTTTGTACGGAGTTAGGGGGAGATTTAGCTCCTAAAACTCCTAATGGATACCCTGCTTCATTAAAGGTAGGTTAAATAAAAAGAAAGGAATAAGTACGTACCTACGTGGAAAATAATTACTAAGTAATGTTACCATATTTCAGGTTATCTCATCATTAAAAATGCTGCTGGATGGGCATTATCAAAGAGCAAATGCAAATGAAGCAAGCCAATGCATAGGACAGACTACTGTCAGTAAATATTTAGATCAATTTGTGACTGCTGTAAATGCAAGGTAAATAAATAGAAACTTACCCGCCTATTCTCATGACCATGAACCTATAAAAGACTTTTATATAGGTCCATGCTGCTGACTAGGTTTTAGCAGGTTTTAACTTATTTAATTTTTTGCTGCTCGCAGATTATCTTGCTCCATATAAATTAGTTAATCCTATTTATAGGCAATTTACCTTAGTTAGTAGGTACCTACATAATGATGCTAATCACTAAGTATGTCAATATTTTACCTAAGTAGGTACTTACCTACTTTTTTTTTTACAAATTTCTCACTTTTTTATTTTTCCAGACTAAAACGAATATGGGTAAAGTTTCCGAGTAGTCCCAGTGAAAGGCATCAGGTGGCTCAGAACTTTTTGTCAAAAAGTAGGGTGCCACATATTTTAGGGGCCATCGATTGCACTCATGTCAAAATATTTCCCCCGAGTGGCCTAACAAACTCTCAGTATAGGAATCGTCATGGAGATATGACAATAAATGTACAATTAGTACGTAAGCAAGCTTGTTGTTACCTTATACCTAAGTACCCTTACTACCTACTCTAAAAAATTTCAGGTTTGTGATGTTGACGGAATAATATTAAATGTGAACGCTAATTACCCCGGCAGTTGTCACGATCAATATATTTTTAATAACTCGGTCATCAAACGAGAACTGCAGAGACTCTACAATGAGCAAACCGGGCAGTACTTTTTGCTTGGTAAGTAATACAAGTTCAGGGCAATATCTCTTCTTTCTCTATTCCTTTTTCCACTTTAGGTGGGGTTGTCTCTCCTAATTACTTGGTTGGTGGTGATTAGGAGAGCCGACCCAAGTCTTGACTCAATTTGAAAGGTGGAAAAATTTTAATTGATTAAAAGGGATATAAAACATGTTATTATTCATATATTTCTTAATTATAAAAAAACAATCAGTTTTAGGTCACTTCGCTCAGTCGTAGGTCACACTTAGTCTAGATAAATCAACAATTTAACAATAATAAGTAATATTAATTAGCTAAGTATTAATATAAATCAGTCTTGCATGTAATGCTGCAGGCTTACTAAATTAAAAAAAAACAGAGGTCTACGACCCCCTTCAAGTTAACTCTAATGTAGTCGAAGACAATGGTATTTACTAAACACTAATATAATATAATTATGTTGATAAATAATCATTTAAATTTTCTAATAGAAACAATAATAATAAGACTTCTTAGGTACCTACTGACATAAATCAACAATCAAGGGACGGTGATATATTGTTTAGAGATAATTTTTAAAAATATTACCTAAATAAGTAATATAAATCAGTCTTGCATGAAATGCTGCAGGCTTACTAAATTAAAAAAAAACGGGAGGTCTACGACCCCCTTCAAGTTAACTCTAATTTTAAAAATATTAAATTACTTAAATAGGTCCTTTCGCAGCCGCCACAACCTGTAACAAAGAATAACATTAGAAATGTAGTGTACGAGTCAATTTTTTTTTTGTGCAGGAGACTCAGGATATGCTCTAGAGCCATGGCTAATGACTCCAATTACAAACACGGAGGTTGGTTCGCGCGAGGAACGTTATACTACGTGGCATTGCTCCACACGAAACGTGATTGAACGGACAAATGGTTACCTAAAAGGGACTTTCAGGTGTTTGGGGCTAGACAGACGCCTACATTATAGCCCTGAAAAGGCATCATCGATCATCTATGCTTGTTGCACATTATATAATATAATGAAGCACTTTAGGTAAATATTATTTATCAATACAGTCAGTCAGTCAGTTCATTGATTTATCTTGTTATGGAGAGCCTATTATATTTTCAGAATTCCACCCACTGAATCCGAGGTAGAGACTGAAGAAGTCTTGGGCAACCCAGCTGACGCTCACATCAACGTACCCCTTTTGCGTGTAGCGCAGCAAAAACGCCAAAACTTGATAAATAATCATTTTTTGTAATTTGTTTATAAATTTTTCAAAACAGATATTCATGCAATACTTTTAGTTCATAACCCCAAGTCCTAATAACATAAATAAAAGTGCTTCAGTTACTTACTTTTCTTTGTATAATAATCGTGATCTTGCTCTATGTTGGTTGTTAGCTATTGCCAACTCATTAGCAATATCCTGTAACAAATTAAAGTATAAGTAGGTAAGTTAACGTAAGTTAAGCATAAGAAAGTTAAAGTTAACTTGCAATATTTTTCTCAGTTGTAAAAGTGTATAATATTATTCTCTCAAAATTGATTGGTAGATTAAAATTCATAAACTAGTATAGAAGCACGTTACCCTCAAAATTGTGTTATTTTCAAGCTCAGCTTCTAGGAATTGGCAAGATGTTGCCTTAGGCTCTTGCCGACGACCACGCTGCTGATTTGCAGGGTTTTGTGCAACCTGAAAAAAAACAAGAAAATGCTTAATACAGTACTTAACTCATTAAATACCCACAGCAAGTGTTCTGTACCTTTCATATAACTAAAGAACTCAGTTATTTAAGACTGTTCGCTAATAGCGTTTGAAATTAAAAACCCAAATAAATAAATAAGACAATAATAAACTAAAATTATCTAGTTCTATAATTTTAATGTATTGATAGTTCAAATGTGTCAAAGAGTTTTAATGATAATTATTATTACCATCTTATTTTATTGTGAGAAGAACTGAAAAAGCACACTAACCTGCACTCTTTGAGTTTGCTGTTGCTGGCTGCTGGCTGACTGGCTGGAGTTTTGTATGGTCTGTAATAAATCAAAAGGTTTAGTTATAAAGTCACTAAATAACCTACACTAAGAGGCAGACTGGTTTCTAACTTCTAACAACACTAAGTATATTATTTACTTTTAAAACTTTCTCCATAGTATTCATTTGACGAACCAGCCTTAAAACATTAAATAATTATTTAAGAATAGAATAACTTATTTCTTTAAAGGTTGCAACAGAGTTTAAGAGTAATTAATTTGAATACTTACTTGAAGAGTAAGTATAACAAACTGTTTTTATACACTGGTTAATTTGAAGCACACACACATATTTACTATCAGTAATAAAATGTGTGGTAATAAAAATAATTTGTTGAATGACTCCTTTAGTGACTTACCGCTTCGAGTGTCTCATTAAATGAGTCATAAATAACTTCTTCAGTTAGTGTTTCTTGCACCATTGGCAGGTTGCCAATGGCATTGGTTGAAGAACCAATGGCAGGTGTAGCGGAACCAATCTATAATAAAAAAAGCAATTATGACTTAATACTGTGTTGATGTACTTACCTATAACATACATATACTATACTATACAAAGCAATACTTACACCGGACTCTTCACCACCCGGTATACCAAAGGCTCCTTCGGTGCCCATTATCCCTAAAATTTTTACAGTTTGCTCTGTTAGAACAGGCACCACTGTCGCATTTCCAGTGGCGATTGCAGCTCTGTTAGCGGCACTCCCGTCAGTACGCGCTTTGCGTCGCAAATCTCGCCATGTCTGCAAAATAAAATGAATAAATGGAATCCCTAGTGTCTTACTTATAATACTTACTTATTACATTCTGATTCTGATCATTCAAACACCTTCTATTTCTTACCACTTTCCACTGGTCAATGGACTTGTTAGGGCCATGCTCGTTCAAAATATTTTTGAGTTCTTCCCACTGTCTTGTCTCATGAAGACGGCCTTGCGGTCCACTAAACTCCCCATGCGCCAATTGGGGATGGGTTGCCATAAATTCAGTAAGCAGCCTCAGCTGCTGCGCTGTACTGCGAGTTCTAAAAGGTAACATTTTAATGAGATACAAACAATTATTGTGTACATACATAAGGAACTCATGTTTAAATGCAAAACTTTCAACTCAAAGCACTAAATGGCGCGGTAATTAAAAGAAACTTACCTTGTTTTCCCCGACATTATTTATTTACTTAATTCACAATCACTCAAAACCAACTCAAAACCGTAGACACGAAAAACATCGAAAAACTTGTTTGATTGTTGTATCAACAAAGATGTGTCAAAATTGTCAAATTCAGCCACAGATTGCATTAAAATTTGCAACAAAAAAAAAAAAAAGAATGAGTGGTTAACGTTATTAAATTGGCAGCATTGAAATTCATATCAAGTGGATGTGACGTATTTATCATCTCATATTGCGTGATAATATTTTAACATATCATATCGCTCCATTGGTCATACTCGCGAAATCGATAAATCTTTAGGTGTGGATATAATACGTTATCTTTTATCATATCATATCACGAACAGCCATGCTAGCTAGGCAGATACTAAGCTAACATTTGATTTTAAAAACATCATCATCATCATCATCATCATCCGAGCGATGTTCCCGGTTGCATCCCTCTCGGGAGCCCGGGGTCCGCTTTCCTACTTTTACGCCTCCACTTCGCACGATCTTCGGCAACCTGGGTTGTAAGGCCATTTGCACGCATATTACCCCTTACGACGTCAAGCCAGTTGATTTTAAAAACATCAATAGTGACAAAATAGAAAGCTTGATCACCCTCAACCTATACAGATGGTTTTAAGTTGGCTGGGTAGTCAAGTTGCAGCATCTGTGTTCACAAAAATCGCAGGAATGTTAGGAGGGACTGTCATTCGCTGTTGCTTCTGGCCCACCGACTAAAACTGCGCACATACCTTTACAAGTGCAACATGGTGCTCCAGTCTTTGCGCCGACGCAGCCGCCGGTAGTGGCATTATACTCGGTGCTAAGACAATAGCTAGATTCGATGAATTCATTAAATTTTCTTTTTGTTTTGATGCGATGAAATTAAGTAACTGGAATCATCAAAGTTATAATTTTATTTTAAGTTATAATTTTATTTTACTCTTCGCTCGAAGACGGGGATAGCCGATGTAGGGAGTAAAACTGGCAATCTCAAATGGGATTGGGCGGGTCACGTGAGTCAAATGAATCCCGACCGGTGAGCTAGAGGCGTCCCGCATTGGGTGCCGGAGGACGGACGTCGGAATCGAGGCAGACCCCGTAAAGTCCGTAAACCTTCATGCATTTGACACAGACTGGATAAACCTTGCCCAGGACCGAAATGCTTGCAAAGATGTTAGGGAGGGCTTTACCCAGCAGTGGGATGATATAAGCTAACAAAAAAAAATATCCCAATGGAATTTTAGAAGTTGTCAGTTCTTCTAGTCACAAATAAGGCAGCTTTTTACTCCAGAGAAATTTTATTTTAGGGGCATATTTTATTTATATGTTATATAATTATTTGTTTTTGTATTAAAACACTTAATTTTCTGAGTGTATGTGTTGTTGAAAATGAGTTCAGCCAAGATTGTTTAGCTTTTTTCATAACTTTTAAAACAAATTTCCTACTAATGTACTATAATATGAGGAGAAAAGATTTCTTTTAGTTGTATCAAATAGGCTCTAAAACTTCTGGACCGATTTTGATGAAACTTGGTATGATACCACAGGAGGATACATTAATTCATTGGGAGTAACATAGGCTATATTTTATCCTAATATTCCCACAGGATCAAAATGCAGCGGGCACTGTCTAGCTATTATGATTCATAACTTATGAGAACATAAGAGTCATAATGACACTCATTCATGACATAAGAATTAGTGAAGGGTCCCGTTTTTAACCCTTTGGCTACAGAACCCGAAAAGACCAATACAAACCAACCAAATACCTACCTCCATAATATAATGTAGCAAATGTACATGTAAAACAGGTAACAGTAACAATGTATGCAGTATGGGTTTAAGGGCATCCGTTCCAGCTGTAATCCGACATCTTAACAGCAGGTCTTGTACTTCTGCGCTGATCAGCGGCTCAGGTAGGCATCTTAGGTATAGTTTTAGTACACTTGCAACGTCGATTGGATGGTGGCCATCGGATACACAACCTCCTGCATCTAACAGTCTCTGGAATAATATAATGGGTGTAAGAATAGTGGTGTCAGATAATACACAGACAAATTTAATACTTACAGGATTTTATTTTTATTATCATCCTACTTAATATTACAAATGTAAAAGTTTGTGTGTATGTTTGTTACTCCTTCACGCAAAAACTACTGGACCGATTGTGATGAAACTCTGAATCTAGATATCTGGAGAACTGGATTAACACATAGGCTACTTTTTATCTTGATATTCCCATGGGATCGGGACTCACGCAGGTGAAACCGCGGGGCGCAGCTAGTACTATAAATGTGAAAGTTTGTGTAAATGTTTGTTACTCCTTCACGCTACTGGACCGATTACAATGAAACTTGGTGTGTATATCGCTGAAGACCTGGATTAACACATAGGCTACTTTTTATCTCAATATTTCCACGGGATCGAGATTTATACGGGTGAAACCGTGGGGCGCAGCTAGTTATCTATAAATATAAAATTCAAAGTCCTGAGTGCTAAGTCTAACCGATGGTCGGATTTGGGTTAAATTTGGCAAATTTGACTGCTATGGCACCGGACATGGACTTAGCTAAATGTTTAAAATGTATGCTGAGCAAAAGATTCAGATGAAGACCATCAAATTGTACCTACACTTGGTTGGGTTCATGATGCTGGTAAAATACCTAAATAAGTACTTCAAGTTATTGATGGTTTTAAAAATGTTACCTTGATATCCTTTTGTCGGTTCTGTGAGCCCGCCTTCCTGAATAATCCTTCAATATGTGCATTACTTCTCAGAACAGAAGACATTTCAGTCACCACCATAGGAATACTTAGTGTACTCCCACAACAAATTACACTACACGATGGAACTTTCACGAGAGGCGCTCCAAACACTGTCTTTTGGTCCTAAATGAAAGAAAAAAATATGTTTTTATAAGTTTTTACATCAGGTTTACTCCGGAAATGCAGGAATTTACTCACTTTTACACTTTTAAGAATTATTTTCTTCAACCGGTGCTTGAGACCAGCTTTTTTTAGTTCTCCAACAATAATAGATTGTAATTTGCCGTGATTTATCCCATCTGAGATAAGCATTTTGTTATAATAATCATTCGCAAAATAAAATCTACAAATTCACGAGTTTTCAAATCCACCATTCGTTAAATATTACGTTCCGTTATACGTAACAGCTAATAATCAATTTGACACACATCACTATTTACATTAATTGTCTATCAGTGAATCGGAACGTTTTTAAGCTAATTCTACACGAGTTAAAAAAATATTAAGTAAAGGGCCCTTTTGGGGCGCTACATTTTTTTGTATGTAGCCTAAGTCCCTTTTTTTTAACAGTGACAGTAAACTGACATGACGTTGCTAAGTCGTCAATGTCAATAATTTTTTTGCTCGGTTGGTTTGTTGCTGTTGTGGTTTCGGATGTATTTCCTTGAGTTTTGCCATTCAAATCGTAAAATATGATAGAATTATCAGCTAAATTAACTACAGGAACAGTGTATCTTGCTGGGGAAGCTTTAGAATGCTGTATATCCTTCTGCTACACTGCCCAACCTGAACATAGAAATTCTCAAAGCCACAGGTATAAAATGTTATTCATTTATACAATACTCACCCGATTATTAATCCAAATTGTAAATCTAGGTTCATTTCTTGTCATAAACTACAAGTAAACCCAATTCCCTTTGTTATTTGACAGTGATACGCTAGAGAATTTAGCATGGGCATCGGCACAAATACACTGTTTCTATTCCACATCTGGGAACACGGGTGACAAAACGCCAACAATAGGCAAAACTACATCGTTAGAACTTACTTCTTGTGATATTGGAGATGTTGTTTTTCACACAAAACCGAAAATTTTGTTTTGTGACTTAACCATACCACTCGGAGAGACGAAAACTTGTAAGTAAAATTCAAAATTTTGCATATCTCACCGCAAAACAAAATTTTGAAGATTAATTTTTCCGTGAAAATATTCCCAAAATGCTTAGTGCTGGCTCACACACTTAAAATCATAAAAAAATAAAATTACATTCGATACATTTCAGTTTGGTACCGAGAATCTCTCCCAATAGAAGCCCCACCATCATACAGAGGGACATCTGTCAAATATTCCTACAAAATCACAATTGCAACACAAAAAGTTGGTTCCCATATAAAAATGGCTCGAATACCATTCAGAGTGTTACCAATTAGTCCTATAATGAATATGCAGGATCTAGCGGCTTTATGTGGCAATGAAACTACAGAGGAACTTCAACCTACCAACCCATTCTCTGAGGAACGGAAAGTAGAAACTCCATTGGCTATGGCTTTGCAAGTTTTACAGGTAATATGAAGAAAACAACTGCACATTCACATAAGTAACTATCTCAATACCAAATCACATTAAAATAGTTTTAAACTTACTGCCATAACTAATAAATCAAATAGAGAGAGATTATTATCATTTACCCCCAAAAATGACTTTTATATCTACACAAATATAATAAAGAGGAAAGATTTGATTGTTTGTTCGAATTGAATAGGCTACGAAATGACTGGACCGATTTTGATGAAACTTGGCATGAGGATACATTGGTTCATCCTCCATCCTTTTTATCCCCATATTCCCATGGGATCGGGAGTTACGAGGGTGAAATCGCGGAGCGCTGCTAGTTATTCATCAATAAGCAAAAAAATACCAATTTATCACTGTTCATGCAACACTGCACAAGACATTCTGTTCTGACTTCAATATCATTCATAAACAAAGCAATAATAACCATTTATTACAGAATCTCACAGCAAGAAGAAGTCCGAATTCGTACATGATTACAAACACAAGAGGCAAAGTAGGCAGGTTTTGTCTATTTAAATCAGCCTACAAATTGGGAGAAGATATTGTCGGCACATTCGACTTCTCTGTTGGAACTGTTAATTGTATGCAAGTAAGTTTATTTACATTATTTGAAATATAATTCACCTTTCAAACCAAAATATAAAAATAGTCTGATAGACCTCACCTTTAATAAGCACACAAACCTGTTTGATTGTAAGTCAACAGTAGTTAAATACCTTTTCCATTTATTTAATTTTTCTGGCTACCTTAATACAAGCTTAGTTGGTTTATCTTGGGCCAGATGATGCTGTCTGCCTTTTTGTTTTTTTTTATAAACTAGCAACACTCTGCAGTTTCACCTGTGTAATAATTACCTACTTATTTTGCAGGTTTCAGTATCACTACAGCCAGAAGAAGTGATAAAATCGAAATCTCCCTCAAAAAATGCAAGTAAAGATACCAGCAGCAGATCAATGACAGTTGCTAGATACCATGAGGTCACACTTGGACTTACACATTCACAGCTAATACTGCCAATACCTTTACATATTACTCCTGCATTTGATGTGGATGAAGGTATATCTATAACTAGCAGTGTCCTGCGATTAAAACGCGCGTAAATCCTGAAGGTTTACGCTTGGCCCTTAAAGTATGCCATCTTTGTTTTCCTTCAGGCACAAAAGAAACTATTTTACTAAGTCATGTTTCTGCCTAGGCACAATCCTATCGAAATCCTACTATAATCTATTAAAATAAACCCTATTTTCCTTTGTCACGGCTTCTCACGTGAACAGCTAGACTAATTTCGCTAATTCTTTTTGTGTTGTAATTAAGTTGCACAGAAAGTATTCAGGGGGTGAATCCGCGGGGCGCAGCTAGTAATATAGTAAAATGAAAGTATTGTGTGTGTTTGTTAGTTCTTTACACAAAAAACGACTAGACCGAATGCAATGTATAGATAGCTGGAGTCCTAGATTATTTATTAATCCAGGTCTCCAGCTAAGCTTTTTATCCAGATAACCAGTGAGAAGGATCAGAATTTACGCGGGTGAAACCGTGGGACAACTGATATGCAGCTAGTAGTCATTAAAATGTAGCCTAAATAACTCTCCAGCTAACAAAATACCTATCCTGCTACCATTGTAGGATTAAAGTTATAATACTACACTTGTTTCGCAGCTTATTTTATACAATTCTAATTTTCATTTCAGTGTCACTAAAATGGCGACTCCACTTTGAATTTGTAACAACAAATGAGAAGATAATCCCGAGCAATGAAACTGATTGGACTGCTCCATTAAATGTTCCTATTGAGACGATGGTTTGGAATCTCCCTGTTAAAATATATTCAACTCTTCCGAAACAAATAACTCAACATTCCGTCGGAATTGATGCTTATACTATGTTTATTAAATAAAAGTATGATATTCTGATTCTGACATAAAAAAATGAAATATGTTTACCAATTATGTTTTAGTTAGTTTAGTTTGTTATTACTATGCTCACATCATCAAGATAATGTATTGTGTATATCATAATCATAGGATAACCAATGACTAACCGAGACAACAAGCAATACTATACAGAAAACTGTCCAAATGAACGGCTAATATAAATAATTTATCATTTAAGCTAAATTTAATCAAATATGAATAAAAAGGAATCTTTATTTACAAATATTTTTTGTTTCATTCGTCAACAGATTCTTTATCCCAATCTTTCATTTTGGCTCCCATCATGAAGTCATCTCTGCAAAAAAGAAGAAAACAAATTTTAGACTCATAAAACACTTAGCGTTTTTAGATACTCAAAGGGTAAAAGGAGAGCCTTTTACTAAGACTACTGTCTGTCTGTAACCAGGCTTTATCTCAGAAACCATGATAGCTAGAAAGTTGAAATTTTCACAGATGATGTATTTCTGTTACCGCTTCAACAACAAATAAGTACTAAAAACAGAATCTAATGGCCCGTCGTGCGTGAGTCCGACTTACACTTGGCGGGTTTTTTCTAAGAGTTGTTCGTAACAGACTATGTAAGGTGGAAATCGAATCCACAACCTCTAGCTGTACTACAGAGAGAAAACTGTTTTTCTAGTTAGGTAAATAAAGTAGGTCCATAGATTGCTATAAGTATCTTTACCTCAGAGCGCTCCACTTTGATTTCTCCTCATCTTTTACTTCATTTTTCGTTGCAGTTGCTTCATCAACAACAACAGACTTGCTGTTCCCCATCAGAGTATCCAAAAAAGTTCTCTTATCAAACTTTTTCAATATCTTTTCTTTTTTACCTTCCGATAAGTCTTTTCTATCTAAATCTTTTTGTAACGTTTTCTGTTGATTTCTGACAGCATTGAATAGTTGAACTACACCTTTTGTTGCTATTTTCGATAATAATCTCTCTCTATCTTTCTCTAATATGTTTGGTTTTATTCTTATTGAGGGTTTTTCATGTTTCTGAAAAGGAACATTTATACTTAATATTTAACATCTATACCTAATATTATAAAGCTGAAGAGTTTGTTTGCTTGAACGCGCTAATCTCAGGAACTACTGGTTCGAATTGAAAAATTATTTTTGTGTTAGGTAGTCCATTTGTTGAGGAAGGCTATAGGCTACTTTTTGTTTTAATATTCTCACGAGATCGGGACTTTGCGGGTGAAACTGCGGGGCGCAGTTAGTTTATAATATAAGCCAATGTTGTCACTACAAACAACAGGAAATTCCATACATACAAGAAAAAACTTAATACTGTTTGTAGCAGTCTAGAAATATAATCAAATATTTTATTCCCAAAGCTTTTATTCAATTACTAGCTGTTGCTGCGACTTTTTATGTGTAGTAGTTTTATTTTAAAACCTTCTTGAATCACTATCTATTTTAAAAAAAACCGCATCAAAATAAGTTGCGTAGTTTTAAAGATCTAAGCATACATAGGGACAGACAGCGGGAAGATGTAGTGATAAGTTGTCTGAATTAAAAATATTTTATAAGAAATTACCACTCTTTTCGCTGGTGGTTCCTGTGAAGCTTCTTGTTTTACTGGATTAACCTCTGGTTTTTTATCAGCCTCTCCAATAACTTCAAAAGAAGGTTTCTCTTCTGTTTCTTGTTTAACTATTTCTGAATGCTTTTTAGCTCTAGATAGAACTAACGTCTTTTTATTTTTAGGTTTACTGGAACTGAGAATTTTAGATACTGAGTCAGCCCAACCTTCGTTTGTCACGAGAACATCATTTTCTGAATCTGAAGCCGAGTTGTCTTCTGTAGTGCTGTTTTTGTCATCTGCAGTTGGGTTTTCATCGTCTGAAGTTGCGTTTTCGTCATCTGAAACCCCGCTTACGTCCGCCTCACTACCTGAGGTAGCATTTTGTTCAACTTGATCGTCAGAAACCACATTTTCGTTGTCATCATCACTAGCCCCCAAATCGCTGTCTTCGTCAGCTTTTTCACTTATTTCGC
Organism: Idaea aversata; assembly: GCA_907269075.1. Taxonomy (NCBI): domain Eukaryota; kingdom Metazoa; phylum Arthropoda; class Insecta; order Lepidoptera; family Geometridae; genus Idaea; species Idaea aversata. Next base: position 9,892,204 of record OU026100.1, read on the forward strand.
CCTCATTTTCTGAACTTTCAACATCATCAGATTCATTTAGACTGGATTCTGAATCTGAAACTGAAAGAATACAGAAAATTAATAGGTACCAACCTACTTACACAAAAATTGTGACTAATAATCCAGTTGAGCTATTGAACTTCTAGCAGCAACATGGTTGTTGTTGTTACCAAAGAAATGAAATGTATTATGTACCTTAATCTCACAATAGAACTGTTGAACGTAGATTTAAAATCTATTTATAACCTCAATTTAATTGATCCAACTTACCGGATACCTTTACAGTAGGTTTACCCATTGGTTCAGCAACTACCATTATTTAGGAATTAACTAATTGTTTATTATCTTCTTTAAAAATAAAATTAACGTGTTTATTTCAATCAGAACTATTCAAAAGTACTGTAGAAAGTACGTAAATAAATAAACATGCGCGCCGTGTGTGCGGTGCAAAAGCTAATTTCAAATTCAATAATCTGTCACTGTCAAAATAAATTTTACTGTCAAGTTTTTTGTTTCTATTATTAATGTCTTTGCACGGCTTGTGCATAAAGCCAGTATCAGTGTTTGATTTTCAGGATTTGGGTTGCTTTTGGGCTCTCAACAAGGCTCTCAAACAAACAGGAAAACTAGTCGTCTAAAAACAAGGAGTCTAAAAACTACCCCCACTCTTATTACCTCGTCGAAACCATCAAAAAAAAATAAAAACTAATTTCCGATATTCGAAATTTAATATTACAAGATGATGTCGTGAATTATTGGGCTGTGCTATAGAATGTTGTCGTGCAATAAAGTGACCGTGCCCCAGCCAGCTGATCGACGTGACGACGACAGACGGCATAAACGTAGTGATTATATCCTCTTTGGACGGCAATCCAAAGAACAAACATACGAACCAAGGAGTTTTCTTTCGTTTTCAGAAAATGGTGGTGTTGATCTAAAAATGGCGAATATTGCAAATCCCGTTCCATACATTAAAAAAAGAGAATACGGATTCGTTAGAGATATAAAATCGGAGTTCTTCAATAACCGACTCAACGCCGCTAAAAACTTGTACAGAAAAGAATTGATTTGTCACTATGGATGTGTGAATGCTATTGAGTTTTCCAGCAATGGCGAATTGCTTGTATCAGGTAAATATTAATAGACTAGACATAATACGTACAATGTACATTGTACAAGGGTATGTAACTGTAAAAACTGTTGCCAATCGTCCTACTTCAGTACAGTCTATTTACCTATTTACTACATTTTAACAGTCGTCGTACACATCAGTCGTTTCTAATTATCGGCTAGGTTTATCACCATCAACCTTCATCAGCAGCATTTGCCAACCCCTGGCAAAACTGTGTAGGTACTACAATATCCACCAGTCTCTAATTAGGTAAGTAAGTACTATGCTAGCAAAAATTATTTTCGCCACTTGATGAAAATCTGATCAAAGATGAAAAATGTTTTGCATTTTTTGGGATCTATTACTGTTGATATAATATCTTGATGATCTGACACCCTTATAGTTAACATAAAATTAGGATAGGTCAGAATTTGACCACTAAACACACCTGCTTGATGGCTGGTGGCAATGCAGTCTAATAATAAACGGCAAAACTTTGTTTGTTGTCAAAATCGGTCCAGATGTTTGGACCCTAAACTTAGTCAGTTACACCATAATTAACTGTCATTACCACTTAGGAATCATGCTACCTATGCTATAAAATCCGTTTATATTACATTATTTTATTCTAGGTATTTGCAAAAGATAAGTACCTATATTTATAAGGATTCTGTCAGTTATCTGGGTCACCATGACACAAGCCTGGTTGCTTAGCTTATGGCTACAAAGCGCTGTGTGAAAATGCAATATTCATTTAAGTTTTTACTTTCATTTGCAAAGGAGTTTACTTCTTCTTCTTCTTAATTAATAGCTTCTGCACACCAAAAAGCCGCAATTTAGCCAAATGCTGGAGGTGGTGTGGAAGTCCAGGTTTGTGTAGCAATTGTGCGGTGTATATCTTGGTGTGCGGTGTATATCGTGGTGTGCAGTGTAAGTATAGAGGTTCCACAATTGTAATATTGGTCTAGCAGATGCCTACTCATAATAGCTATATTTGTCAAATTTCATCCAGATCTGTCCACTATTTGAGCTGTGTGTTGATGACTTAAAGGACTTTTAATTTTATATATATTTGTTTTGGTCCTAGGCGGAGATGACAGGAGGGTAATGCTATGGCAGTTCAACGAAGCAATCTTCGACAATGGCATGCCCGTGGCAATGAAAGCAATCCACCAATCAAATATATTCTGTCTCGGAATTACTAGCGATAATCAGAAGATTTATTCCGGTGGAAATGATGATATTGTGAGGATCTTTTATTAAAGTTTTAAAATATACTGGCTGGCAAAAAAAAAAAACAACCTACTCCTTCATAGTTGTTTTAAAGATATTTATACAATTTGTTTTTATCGTTATAAACAACTAGCAGCGCTCCGCGGTTTCACCCGCTTAACTCCCGATCCTGTGGGAATATTGGGATAAAAAGTAGCTATGTTACTCCCAATGAATCTATGTATCCTCATACCAAGTTTCATCAAAATAGGTCTAGTAGTTTTGGAGCCTATTCAATGCAAACAAACAATCTTTCCTCTTTATAATATTACTATAAATAATTTGAGTAGGCCCTTTGCCATTGCAATGATGTACCTATACAATCAACATTCAAATACTGATATCACTTGTAAATAGAATAATTAACAGTCATATGTTATTTTGAAGGTAATAGTCCACGACCTAGAAAGCAGATGTCCTCTAGAAGTACTCCAGCATCAGCGCGCCGTCTGCAGCCTCAGTATAGACCCGTTTAATGAACAAGTTGTAACTACAGCTGGCAATGATGGGAGGCTGCTCCTGTTTGATACCAGGCAGTCTGTGCATGGTAAGTACTAGAATTCATTCTTCTTTTCATATGAGTGACGTTTGTCCAGTCAAATTTTTCCTGCCGAATAGTTAGCCACTGCAACTGCAGCGGCGTTGGCTTCTATCAGGTCCTCCAATGTGCTGGTATTATGGCATAATGGTGCACCATGGACTGCGATGGGGCTCCACGCATTGGTTCTCAGTCAGTGCAATATATATAGTGATTTATACATTTGTTCCAAATTGAAGATAGACATAGAAATTAATAATGTACGACATAACAGACAACGCCATCTGGCCCATAACTGGGCAATTAGGTTTGTAATATGGTTACCAGACAATGGATAGAATACTTTAATACTTTCCTAATGTAAATACATACTTATATAAACAGAATAATGGCTAGACCAGAAACAAATATCTGCAGATCATACAAATTTTCTCCTAATGGGAATCGAACTTGCGACCTTCGTCACAGGCTGTGTTCGCCCACCTGAAATAGACAGATTATAAACAGATTTATAGTCATCCAGAAATAGAAGATTACAAATCTTACACTTTGAAATCAAATCAAAGTTTAGAATGTATATGCTAAAAATTATAGATAGGTACATGACGAATTGAGAACCTTCTCCTTTTTTGAAGTCGGATAAAACAGATATTAACTGAGTAGTCTGAAGCTAGGCGTAAAATATTAAGAGAAAATCCGCCCCGTTCCCATTGACCCCGACATCTCCAGCTTTTCACTTATACCAAACTTCGTAGCTGCCATTTAGTATGACACAAACTTCAGCCTTCGTAAGGTGTTCCCGTAATGTTCAGAATCGTTGGTGATATCCCGGAACCGGAAGCCGTTCCACGGCGTGATGTTCCACCCTCGCCAGCAGGGACTACTAGTCTCAGCCAATGCTAAGGACGGCGTTGCACTCTGGGATTTGCGCACTCCTAAACAGTAAGTCAATTTAGTTGTTGCTTACCGCTTGTTGCCACTACCTTTAGCACATCGACTATGAAGACCAAGACCTACCCATAAAAGTTCACTTTCTTGTCCGTCCGTCTGTCTGTGTCACCGAGTCGGGACCTAATTATTATAATTAAATAAAATAAAAAGGCAGGACATTCCACACATCGCCATCTAGCCCCAAGCTAAGTAACTAGACTTGTGTTCCCAAATTTATTTGGTCTACTGCCCACTTTGAGAATAAATTATTTTTATCGCCCCCATTTTTTCAGCTACTTAAAACCACTTTATTATAAAATTAAATTAGTTATTGTGAGACATTAATTCTAAACGAGACTTGTACTATAACCCGCAAGAGTTAACTTGAAACCTGAGCGCAGTAGGTGGTAGTACACAACGCACCCATTATTTTTTTGGTTCTCTTACCTTCTTTTTTCTCTTATCATATTTTATTTTATTTTCTTTAGGCCTGCAGCGCCCACAAGGGGGCGTTATCGCCCACTTTGGGAAAGGCTGGTTTACAGTGTAGCGATATCGCGCGATAAATCTACTTTCCACATTGCCCCGATTTTTTTCTGTTTCAACTGTCTAGCTATCACAATTCATGAGATACAGCCTGGTGACAGACAGTGAAGTCTTTGTAATAGGGTCCCGTTTTTAACCGTTTGGGTACGGAACTATTGGTAACAAAGTTGTACTCTATTTGCAGCCCTGTACTCCGTTATGTGGGACAAAACGGTCCATGCCAGAACAGTATGAGTGTTAGATTCAATTCGTCCGGCTCGCACATACTAGCACTACGCCGGCGGCTCTCCCCGGTACTTTACACTTTACAATCGCAGGAGCCTGTTGCTGAGTTCTACCATCAAGATTATTATAATTCATGTACAATGAAAAGTTGTTCGTTCGCCGGGGAAGGCGATCAGTATGTGCTGTCCGGATCGGATGATTTTAATCTTTATATGTGGAAGATACCGGATTGTGAATATGATGGAGGTTAGTGACGAAAATCTTAAGGTGAAAGGGTACCGGCGCGGCGCTCTCTCCATACAAACGTAGTCGACTGTTTCCTCCCTGGAAAATGACACTAGCACACATATAGTTTTGCGCCCGGTACCCTTTCCTCTTAAGCCAACTAACAACTTATATTATAAATGCAAAAGTTTGTGTGTATGTGTTAGTTTATTTGTAAGCTTTTCTCGCAAAAACTTTACTTTTTTGCTCTGCTACTTTTTTGTCCGGATATTCTCACGACATCGGGTTTTACGCGATCTTTACAGCTTGTTTTTCTATATAAATAGTTATCTGACATTATGCCGAATTAACAGGTTTATAAAAGCTTTGCATGCGTACAACATTCGTATACCATGCGTACGTACACGCAAATTGCGTACGTACATATACGCAAAAAAGTTATTAGGCTACCTTAGTATTTACTACTTACTTACTTACTCCGCTGGCTCAGCGACCCAAAGTGGATCTTGGCCTCCGAAACGAGAGTCTTCCATCGCTCCCTGTCCTGCGCTATTTCTTGCCAATTGTTGACTTGTAGTTCACGCAGGTCAGCTTCCGCCGTGTCCTTCCAGCGATACCTGGGTCGCCCCACCGGCCTTCGACCGGTTGGGCGACGCACATATGCTCTCTTAGCACTGCGATCCTCTCCCATTGATTGATGATATTCGGCTCCGCCACCAGTTCCTCGATTTCGGCATTTTTCTTAGTCCTCCAAGATCCGTCTTCTCCTTAGGCTACCTTAGTAACAGTATAATATATAGGCTTTTTACATCTAGACGATTTATACAGCGCCAGTAACTTTAATTTATGGTCTTCAGGACGCTGAATTGCCTCGGACATTTATTAGATAAAATTATACTAGAAGCTCAGAACCTATACGACCTCTTAACTTAGTCGGACGCGTCTGGAACTCGTCAATACGTCTGTAGCTAACTAAGCCATGGGTTTCATTACGATGTTTTCCTTCACCGTAAGAGCAATGTTTTCGTAACAAAAATCCATGTAGCAGCATTAAGAGGAAAGGGTACCGGAGGCTCTCTCCATACAAACGTAGTCGACTGTTTTCTCCCTGGATAATGACACTATGTAGAGCAAATATTTTTGTTGCATAAAACTTATAACTGCCATGACCTTCCCCTTAAGTTTTGTTTTTTAAATTTTAATTTCTCTAATAATTAGAAAATAAAAAAAAAACAAGACATAGGGGCATAGTCATAGCAGTTATAGGTTTTATGCAACAAAAATATATGTGTGCTAGTGTCATTATCCAGGGAGGAAACAGTCGACTACGTTTGTATGGAGAGAGCGCCGGTACCCTTTCACCTTAATTACCAAATCACTGGCGACTGCATACTGATTAGTGTTTTTTTGTAATTAATGACGCCTGATGAAATATTTTTCATTTCAGAAAGTGTAATAGTGGAGCCGCCTCACATAGTTCTCTACGGTCACAGGTCTATAGTGAACCAAGTGCGGTACAATCCACACTACTGTCTTATCGCATCGTCTGGTGTTGAGAAGATCATTAAAGTTTGTATATTACTAAATACTTGTTCTTCCTGCAGGCTGATTTACAAACCATCGGAACGCTACCGAAACGAAATAAATGGAAAAGACAAGGATGGCAACACGTCAAAAGTCGCGGGAGTGAAATGGCAGCAATATTGTTTTCATTTCGGTTGCCTTTTGACGTTTTGTGAATGACCCTGCTGCACTATTTAGGGTCGGCACAGCATGTCCTTTACCTCCACTCTGCTCTATACGTAAGATTTGTTACAGTTGCCGTCCAAGCAACATAAATCAAAGTTGCATGTTTTACAGACTCACGCACACATAGAATTGCATGCCATCATACATCAAGAAATATTTAAGATTCCTGTTAAATCGTAAATCGCGTTCACTGTCCTTACACCATTTCCTCTCTACGTCCATCTACTTATAAGTTTCACATGTGTATCTTCCCTCCACATGACCTAATCAGTCTTTCCTCTTCGTCTTCTGTTACTGACTTTAGCTGCTTAATCTAGATTCATTAAGAGGTAATCTCTGCAGTACAGGACTTATATTGATTGGTATAGTATCACTAAGTCTACACAGTATAAAACAAAGTCCCTTCCCCCTGTCTGTCCCTATATATGCTTAGATCTATAAAACTACGTAACGGATTTTTATGCGGTTTTTTAATAGATAGAGTGATTCAATAAAAAGGTTTTAGTACATTAAACAAAACTACTACGCGTACGAAGTCGCGGGCAACAGCTAGTACTTACTGTATAAGGTATAAATTGTACTTTATGTGTGTCTTGAAATCCGACACACATACAGGGCAGGGCAATTATTTGCTTCTATTTAACTTAAAAAATGATGTGCCAGGTATGGTCAGGGCTACAATTCCCGCAAATGCGCGGAACTTTACTCGAAGAAGCACTCGGGTCGGACAATCCACGGGAGATCTACAGCCACGAGGATTACGTCTCGTTGGTGCATCACAGCGGACAGGTTCGTCTCAATTTACCTACTACCTATACTAACAAATCTTACAATATTACTTTATATCTTGATATTCCCACAGGGTCAGGATTTCAGCGGTTAAAACTAAGGGGTGCTAATCTGAAAACTTAATTTCCCAGGACTTATCTTAGAATTTCATAAAAATTAGTTTTGTTAATAACCGGTCACTTTAATACAAACTTTACTTAGTTTGAGGCTAGATGGCGTTGATTGAATCTGGCGTTACTTTTCGGAACTCCATATCTGTAATGGACGAGCCAAGTACCAAAACACAAAATGCGACGACGCATTAGATACGACGTCGCTCGACGAGATGTTCGCTCGCTGAACGCTGGAACTAGAGTGAGCCAACGACGCCGCTCCTTCCCCTTTTATGCGCTGTCGAAGCCACGCCCACCGCGCCCTACTATTGATCTGAGTAAAGGCGATGGGACGGTATTTGTTTGCTCGTTCAGGAGTACGAGCAAACAAATATCGACCCATCTCATTTACTATTATTTATTTCCGCAGTATACATCACACAGTACAATAGCGGAACAATCAACGACAGAGGATCCCCGTATGATGGCGTTCTTCGACTCGCTCGTTCAGCGCGAGCTCGAGTGTCTCGCGGAGGAGACTGACTCGCTCGACGGGTCTAGCTCCGCTGTCTCGCACAGGAATAACGACTCGGATTCCACGGAGAATGATCAGATCGTCGTTGACTTCTTACCTTTACCGCCTAAACGAGGTAACATACTGAGAATAATTCATGTCAGGCATTACAGCGTTTAATAATAATAATAGACCGAGAGAAACGTATGTCTGTCAAAATTTTCTCCCAAAAAGAAGCAAAAAGATATCTCCGCCTTATTTGATCCGATTTCAATGATTCTTTTTTTTTGGGTTCCGTACCCAAAGGGTAAAAACGGGACCCTATTATTAAGACTTCGCTGTCCGTCCGTCTGTCTGTCAACAGGGTGTATCTCATGTACCATGATAGCTAGAAAGTTGAAATATTCACAGATTAGATTACTAAAAACAGAACAAAAGTAAATATTTTGTTGAGTATGTTTTTAAGAATTTGAGTTATTTTCATGTTTACTTTTCTTTAGGCAATATTTTTTTGGTAATTATACTTCCGAAAAGGCAGCAAAAGACTTTTAGCCTATACAGCCTCGTTTGACATATAATTTTTTTTTTTGCTTGATAAATCGATTGTAACGGTACGGAACCCTTCGTGCGCGAGTCTGACTCGCACTTGGCCGGTTTTTATATTTGAGAGGTAACTTCAATTTGATTTTAATTTTTTTTTGGTGAAAATTGAAGATAATCTTCGGCAAGCAGAATAGCTCTTCTAAATCCAGTAAATTATTACAAACTTAGAAAGTACTTATATTATAATATTTTTATCTCCAAAAGTCCTGAAACTGTCCTAATGATAAGTACTAACTAATACTCATTGTAAGTGTAACTTGTGTCTTTGAGTGTCTTTGAGTTAATAAATTCTTTAAACCTAAACCTATATTTTGTTTCAGCCAATCAAAACGGCAATCGAAGTCAAAGATGTCCGAACAGATTGGCGCGGCTAGTCGCATCTCGTTACTCCAAAAACTTGAGATCTCAGAAACGTGGTACAACAAGGCGTAGCAAACAATCACGTACCGCGCACGCTCAGTTGACTAAATCTACGAAATGTGTAAACGGTAACAGCGGTAAGGGCAAGCGCACGCCGATAAGGAGGTCTCGTGGGCCACGTAGGCCGGCGCCGCGCGCGCCACTCTCGCGCATTTCCGCGCCCTCAAGCGAGAGGACAGACTCTGATGAGCCTGCGCACTGCTTTTATAGGAATAGTGGCAGAGTAAGTGCATTCATCTTCTACAATTTAAAAATGCTGAATGTGTTGCTAAGCGCAAATCTCGAGAACAGCTGAATTTTTTTTTTGTTGTGTTATTGACAGAAGGTTCATATGATAGAAAATTTTAAGAAAATTGCGTAAGAAATTATTACGCGGGTGAAATCGCGGGGCGCAGCTAGTCATCCTAATAATATTAAGTTTGTGTCAATGAGTTTGTTTGTTACCTTGTGAGTAAAAACTACCATGGAACTTGGTACGTCGGTTACTGGAGTCCTGTCCTAACCTAACCCATAGGAAGTAGAATTATCCCGGTATTCTCACGGGATAGGTCTTCACGAGTAAACCCCAGGGAGCAGCAAGTATATTATGATCTTGTATAGTTTTAATTAAAAAAGGGACCCATAAAAGATTTCTTTTTGTCCGTCTGTCTGTTCATACGACATTTCGCTTTTAGTTTCTTCTATCAGAAGGATTAATAAGGATTAAAATGCGAAAGTTTGTGTGTTAATGCTTGTTACTTCTTCACGCAAAAATTTAACCAATTGAGATGAAACTTTGTATGTGAATGAGCTGGAGCCTTTGCCCTTAAAACGTTATTTTTTTTGTAGATAATAAGACCACCAATGAGAAGACGAATAAATTTAACCAGAAGCACAACTAAAAGAAAACCAAAAGTAACAAATAGTTACAGGAAAGTTATGACTTTAAGGAACAATGGTATGTTGATGGAGTAAAAACTAACCTACGAACTGGTATTTTAATTGAATTTTACTAATTGTTATCTTGTTATAGGAACAGTTGCACAAGATAGTCATGAAAATAGTTTTAATACGTTTGATAATTTTGAAGATAATTTAACACAACCAAGTACTAGCACAGGTATGTATATATATATATATTTTTTAAAGTTAAAATTAATAAAAATTTTAAATAAATCTTATTAAAATAGTTTAAGATGAAATAGTAATCTGAGATATTTATTAGCTTCTGATTAGTTAAATAAAATTAAATTTCTCTATGTGACTTGTTTTCCATAGGCATTTCTTATGTGTCGTCTTTGAAAATTTCCATAGGGTAAATATTTCACCTAACAAGTGCCAGTTGCTACAATTAAAACACCTTTATTTTCTCCTTCACGTAGGATATAGGGGCCAAAACACATCAGCTCTATTTCGGATAGCAGAAGTCGACTCAGACGATGACCAATCAGCAAGCAGTCGCCCCATATCCCCAAGACAGAATCAAATTCCAACAAATCTCATCAGCATAATGCCAACGCCTATCAACGGGTCCCGAGACTCCCTCGCCGACACATTGGGACTCGAACCGCCTGAGTCTGAGAGCAATAACTCATCGCCGCCACCAGATAATAGACGAAATCAAAGGAGGGTCCGGAGGAATGGACGGCTCAGTCTTCACAGGTGAATATACCTCGGGAATTTCGGGATAAAAAGTAGCCATGTTTCTCTTAATTAATCAATGTATCCTCATACCGAATTTTATAAAAATAGATCCAGTAATTTTAGTGCCTATTTGTTACAAACAAAAAATCACTCAATCAATAAACATTTGTTTGAAGCGTAAATCCAACACACAACCATCTGTATCGTAGACGAGTAATTTCCCGCCGTGCCACAGATGCCGAATTATTTCAAACAAATATTATTTATTTCCAGGTCAGATTCGAGCGAGTCACCACCTCCGAAAGAGTCAACAAACCTGCCGAGCACTTCAGCGGTAGACCGTCTATCTCCCAAACTGAGTTACAATAGAACTGTCGCCCGACTTATGAACGAAACAAACGAAAGCGAGTTAGAAAGTAGTTGCAGTACGGAAGGTTAATATCTTTCTTTTTTAATTCTTACTTAACCCCAATTGAACAAAGATCTATGTTATGGTTGACTCGCAATGGCTCCCCTGGCGGCTTCTATTAGGGAGTCGATAAAAGCTAATTTAAAATTAAATCGAAAGGTCTTGCTGCTCCGGGGAACCGCGTAGTATGCGTTTTGTATGCGTGTTGTTATTTATTTAATAATTTTGGCGTTGCTTTGTCTACGGCTCTACGGCATCAAAATTAACCGATTCATTCAATTTTTTTTTAAAACGCATACTTATTAAACATACAGAAACAACAAATATTTGTTTACATAATGAAATATTTGTACACATACTTGTTCGACGGCGGAAATCAAACTCGCAACCTTCTGCGTGTGTTCGTTCACTATGCCACAGAAGTCGTCAAAAATCTTTTGTCTTAATATTAAGAGGAAAGGGTACCGGGTGCTCTCTCCATACAAACGTAGTGGACTGTTTCCTCCCTGGATAATGACACTGGAGCAAATATTTTTGTTGCATAAAACTTATAGTTAACTTATAGTATATTAACTTATATATCACTTAAAGTCTTCACTACATAGTATAAAATAAAGTCACTTTTCGCCGTCCCTATCTCCCTTTATACGCTTAGATCTTTAAAACTACGCAACGGATTTTGATGCGGTTTTTTTTTATAGATAGAGTGATTCAAGAGGAAGGTTTATACATAGAAACCTTCCTCTTGAATCACTCTGCGAAGCTAAATATAGCTCGCTAGTAATTTTATAAACTAAAACCAAGACATAGGGGCATAGTCATGGCAGTTATAGGTATGTATGCAACAAAAATATTTGTGCTAGTGTCATTATCCAGGGAGGAAACAGTCGACTACGTTTGAATGGAGAGAGCGCAGGTACCCTTTCACCTTAATAAAGAAAATCAAAGCATAGATGATCTTTTGAATTAATTACTGAGAGGTATTTCTTTGTTTTAGGTAGTACATGGCCTGCCCCAAACATACTAACACCAGATAGCGGTATTGGTACTCTAGCAGGCAGCAGCACAAGAAATAATCCCCCTGACGAAGTATCCGATGATCCCGAGTACCAAGCTGTCAAATTAAGACAACGAGTTAAAAAAGCGCGCCGGAATTATAGGAATCATATGGATTCTGATTCAAATTGAATTATTGTTGAGGATCTCTACATTAACGCTAAGTTAGTTGGCCAGTCGGAAGTTGCAGCGACTATGTGAATTCGCAGGTACTTGTACTTGTATACACGCTTTTTCTGCAACTAGACCTCGTTAGTTGGGTATTTTTTGCGTGAGGATGGAAAAAGATTGCCCAACACTTACTACTTCCTCAACGTAGCCAAAGTAAATAAGTCGTCGGTACATTGCGATGTTTTCCTTCACTGATGTCGCAGATATATCGCGATATGGCCCTCCAATTAAACGAGTTAGCTAGTTTCTATCAGCTTTCGACCAACAGTATGCGGCGATGTTCAAAGCACACATTCTCCAAGAAATTATCAGTGTGAACTTGGGCGAATACCTTTCGCTCACAGCTGAGCGAGAGCAAAAGCGAGATATTGTATGATTGGCCAGTTCTTCTCATCAGTCGTGAGCACAAATATACAGTCAGACACTAGCCATTGGTTCTTTAGGCTCAAACAACGAGAATCGAATGATGTTCGAAGCAACCAAGAATTGTAATGTGAAGAAACTGCATTCGTGTAAATCTACTTTTCACTGCAACTTCCGATCGGACAACTTAAAACGCGTTTTATACTTGTAAACGCTGCTTAGCGAGTGAATTTAGTCATACTTTTCTTGTTTTCTCAAGGAAATATTTTAACCTTACCCATAAAGTAGTTGGCATAAATAGATGGCAATATGTTGGCATAAACATTAATATGTTTTAGTAACAAAAAAACAAGTAGAATTGTTGGTTACTGATCAAAGTTAAAAATAGATTTATTCATAAGGATTTATTCGCATGATATCACTTTGACACGTCTTAGAATCTGAGTTAGGATCAGAGGCTTTACCACAAGTTGTTCTTGCCACTTGAACAAACGTACTGTATTGAGTAATTTTACGTATGAGTAATTGAGTTTTTCCGCAATTGGATCTTATTACCAATTTTATGTGAGGATGGATTAGGCTTGCTTAGCACCTATACTACCCTCTCAAGCTTAGTCGATCGTGTCCAGAAAAAATAACTCGTCAATAACGGGTTTTAATTCACCGTAAGAACAATGTCAATCGCGCACATACATTTTTGAAAAGAAGAATCCATATTGGGTATTGAGTATTTTCTTAATTAAATTAAGGTCGGCTAATACGCAAGCTGAGATAGATATCGTAAAACAGTATTCCTGCTTAGAATGACCAAATATTGTGTAATTAGCTGAAATAGACGGCGCGATTGAGTGATACTGTTCTGTTCAGATCTGTCTCTCGCGGATGTTAGCTCGCGTATAAGCAGATTCTAGTATTAAAGTTTAATCGTAAATACTTAAAACAGTACGTTTGATCGAGTGCGTCGACAACTTGTGTTAGGGCTGCTGAACAGCGTTTATAGGTTTTGTTTAAAACTGTGTTATGTTCCATATTATTTGTTTAAGAAACTAAATGACTGCATCATGTATTTTTTAAGGTTCTAGTGTTAATTATTACACTTTAAATTGTAGTTAGTTTGTTACACTAACTATATAGTCGCCATATTACTATGTATTGTATAATCAGTGTCAAGTAGGACGTTGACTACTTCAGTTCAAAGGTTCTAGTAGAGGGTGAAGCAAAAGTTATCATAAAATTTTAATTGACTGTCAAAAAATGGACTATGTTTATTTGAAGCTGTTTTTAAAGTTGAATAAATAATATCAGTAAAATGACATCTTGAGCTGTTCAATGCTTATTTGACTTTGTAATTGTGGTTTTGGTGTGGTAATTGCAAGATTTAAAAAAAAACAAAAAGGAAGAAGAAAGGAAGATCCAAAAATTGGTCTAATAACAGCCAGTGATTTCACGTTAATCAGGTGTATATAGCTTTATTGCTTATTTTCAACTAATTATCTAGTCTAGACTATGCCTGCAGAAAGTATTGGAATTGCATTAGGACATATTTTTTTTATTCTTGCATATTTTTTTCGCCTAGATTACTTTTGCTCCATCCTGTAATTATATGTGTCCTACTTGAAACACATTATTGTAATAGCAATTTAGAACGTAGAGGTGGACTGCACTTTCCTGTACGTACAATTGCGATTAGAATAGGATAAAAGATTAATAGGACTGCCCATCGCCACAATAGGAAATCTAACTTTTGTATTTCACCATTTCTGATTCGATTGAAGTTCGTTTTCTAGCTATGTGATGTCACAACATGGCGCTTAGCTGTTCCTTGTTTTATTCTAATCGCACTAAACCAAGATTTAATTAAGTAGGTAAGTCTAAAATTTTTAATACATGGTATTAATTAGTTTGCAATATAAATAAATAATTATGCTATGATAATAATGTATAAAATACATTGTACAAGTGAAATAAGCGCGTTTCAATTTATCAGTGTGAAGTTGCAGAGACAGATGGGAAAAATGGCCGCTCATTGGCGTTCAGATTTCGACATTACGATTGCGAGTCAGTTGGCTGCAACTTCAGACGGCGACTAGCAATGCAAATATTTTACGATGTTTTAAGCATTGATCTTTTCATAAATTAAAATCGAATGTAATAATTTTTGTGTAATAAATATTCATTGGTACTATAATAATCGAAAAAATCTGTAAGTATATTTATTGTCTACAAAAAGTCTAAATTATTCAAATTATGTGGTTTGAATGTAAAAGTGTAGTAGCGGTATCTAACTACCTACACAGCAGTCGAATTTCATTCATAATTATGCAGTTTTGATGTGTTGAACATTTTTAACTTGTCCTATTATTGTCGGACCTCCCTAAAAAAATCAAATCGCTTAAGTTACTTTGGAGTATCTGCCCAAAAATATTTTATTTTTGTTGTTTCATAGTTCTTATTGTACCTACCTACTAATATTATATTCACCAATTTAATTATTAAGAAAAGCCATGCTCCACTGTGGTTGTTAGAATAAATCTATGCTGATTTAAATATATTGACTGGACTTAATGAAAACTCTTTAAATTATTTACCCCTTCCTCATATTATTGGAAACGCCTTTGTATTATAATTAACCTCTGTTCTGTGAACTTCTGTGTATAGAATTATGATTTCTTATGTGATTGGAGTCTGAGGGCTATAAGGAGAGTTTGGTGAAGTAACATAACATGTACGAGAG
The DNA here is from genome assembly GCA_907269075.1 of Idaea aversata. NCBI lineage: Eukaryota > Metazoa > Arthropoda > Insecta > Lepidoptera > Geometridae > Idaea > Idaea aversata. The sequence goes on from OU026100.1 coordinate 9,907,574, forward strand.
TGCAACAAATTCCTCAGAATGGATTTTATGAGATGAGACACCAACGACTTATAACCATGCTTCGAGCATGTAACCTCCTTGCCGACTTTGTTTCTACCTCCATGTTGCCGACGAAGCTCAAAACTGGCTAAATGCACAAGTCGTGCGGAGCCATTATTTGGAGGAAAAAAATCCACATTGTTTGACAGTGACAGATATGTTACAATCAGCTGAGTGTCAACATACGTCATTTGTCTTTACTGTCAGGCAGTTCAATGCTCCGCCAAAGAGAATTTAAATACTTGTGCTCCGCGACTGTCCCATGCTGAAAAAGGTTATCCTTTTGGTTTTGAAGAATTAACAATTAAAGCTAGTAAAAATGGACGGAATATCAAGCTACAATAATTTCATTGCGTTGCATAAACCTCAACTTGTTCTATCGGGAGTGCCGGAACATTTTTGGCCTGTGATATGTAAGAAAATTCGCGATCAAATATTCGACTCTGGAATATGTTTCCAATTGGTGAAAATTGACTATGAAGACACTGAAAAATCGTCTTACGACCCTATCTGGAGTGTTATAGCTATTCGGGACATCAGTAAGGCGGACGCCAGTAATGTATTCCTAATCGATCACGCCTGGACTTTTAAAGCGAACTTGGTCAGAAGCGGCCTGAGAAATATACCTGGTTTGTTACAAAGGATGTGTAACCTTATGCAGATCGAAGCCGAAACTAGGGAGGAACAAATTGATAAAGTTGCGGAAACAGTTTGGAAGTATGCTAACACTTATGCCGTGAGTGGCAGCGATCTTTCAGTTGAAGATAGAGTACCTGTGTGGTACGTATTAGACGAGCTGGGTTCAGGAATCACTCACTCTGATAACCCTAACTTCAGAGCTGTGCCCTTCATTCATGTACCTGAACAAATGACATATACTTTACTATTCCCTATTGAAGACGTAGAGGAAGGGGACATAGTCCAAAGGAATTTCATTGAAGGAGACTACTCAGACAATAAGCAGAGAGAAGCCATGCTCATCCCCTGGAGGTACTATGAACATTTTGATGAAGACTTTACACAAGAAGAGCCTAATATTAATTATTTCCTAGAAGGACACATTGTAGAGACTCTACCAGATTTACAAAGTCTATCCAATAGACAGGTAGACAAGTCTAAGCTAAAAGTGTTTTCAGAATACAGATTCATCAATGAGCATCTTACTGCACCAGAATTCCAAATTGTACATAATGAAAATGATGCTGATATTCTTTGGTATACTAGTCATTTTAAGAACTATGAAGAATTAAGTGTCAATTTTCCCAACAAGTTTGTTAATCAGTTCCCTTTTGAATACGTCATTACAATCAAAGATCTATTGGCTATTGTGTCCCGAAGAGGCACTGAAGGTATCAATTCTAAAACTCAGTTAGAAACTCTTCCTCTCTGGTTGCCTACAACTTTCAACATGAAAACTGAACTACCAAAGTTGGTATCTTATTACATGCAGAGAAAACAACTTGGCCTAAATAACCATTGGATATGCAAGCCTTATAATTTAGCTAGAGGTTTAGACACGTATGTCACAGATAGCCTAGATTTCCTATGCAGATTACCTCTGAGTGGACCTAAAATAGCACAGAAATACATTGAAAATCCAGTGTTATTTGACAGACCTGAAATAGGTTTAGTAAAGTTTGACATCCGATATGTTATAATGTTAACAGCAATCAATCCTACAGAAGTGTATGTTTATAATAACTTTTTCTTAAGATTTGCAAATAAGACTTTTGATCTTAATAATTTGGATGATTATGAAAAACATTTTACTGTCATGAACTATACTGAGGGTGCAACTTTGTATAGACTGCTATGTGATGATTTTAAAAAGGAATGGGCGAAACAGTACTCCAATTATCCTTGGAATGATGTTGAGAAGTCTATTTTTAAAATGTTAGCAGAATTATTTAAGACTGTTACAATGAAAGAGCCTCCTTGTGGTATTGGGAAGAGTCCACAGTCTAGAGCTCTCTATGCTGCAGATATAATGTTGTCTTGGAGAACAAAAGGCAAAGATAAAGTCATACAGCCCTTATTATTAGAAATTAATTGGATGCCAGATTGCCGTCGAGCTTGTGAATACTATCCGGAATTCTACAATGATATTTTCTCTGTAATGTTCTTAGACAAAGAAGTAGACACATGCTCTAAAGTTTTGTAATTTAAACTACTTATTTGAGTGATTGCAATGCAAGCTTTAGAGTTCTTGTATTCAGTAGATGATTGTAATATTAACTGGAAGTGCCTATTTATTACCTGCTAGTGCTTAAAGTAATATTTATTAATTTATGAGTCATATAGATACGTTGGTCAAGCAAAGTAATTTCCTTTTTCTAGCTTTAAGCAAAATCTGTAATTATTTGTTACTCTTTACAAGACTTAATAAATATATTACATTGCAACTCTTTATTTATAATATTCATATTTATTAACATAAAGCATTCATGGAATAAGTAAATTACAAATAAGCCTAATTAAATATTAATTGAATTAAATAAGATTGCTTATTAGTTTATTATAAAAAAACTAGAATAGTATAGATATCAGTTTTTCTGAAGTATTCTGCTATCATCGCTTTGCATCACGCCAAAAGGGTCTTCATCATCAACTTGTCTGTGGCTCAGAAGCAGAAGGACAACGAGAACAGCAATCAAAACAAATAGCATTAACCAATACCTTCTGTAGATTCCCCCAGCGCGTCTTACTCGCGAAGCGGGGAGAGAATTCCTACAATAGATTTTATAATATTAGAGACTGTCTTGAAACAACATTTTGAACAGAGGACGTCTGGAAAGTCTCAAAAGATATAATTTCTAAAAATGTAATAAAAAGGGACTTACTTCCACCATCTGCTAATCCAAGCAAAAGTAGACTTCTGTTTGTACTTGTTTTCATCATGATCAAATACTACATTTGTTTTTGTATTTTCAAGTGCTTTTGATGTTTTTCTAGGAGCTTGTACACCTGAAATAGACAATTACATTAAAAAATATAATAATATTGAAGTTTGCAGAACTACTGAACCATTTTCAATGGTAGTTATATGAAATAACATATAATTTACTTTTAATTCTGATATCTGATCCTGATATTCTAAATACAGGACTTTCGCAAGTGGTATAGCAGCATGTTGTTATATAAATTATGCTTTACCTTGCAAGTTATCACTCCTTTTGACTGCATTGTCGTAAATATTAACTGGTTCATCGGGTATTTGTATAATGGAATGTGGGGTCCCGTTTGCAGATCTGCTTACGGATTCATCATCACTAGCGCCAGCTGGTGTTCCTCGCTGACTGTCCACTGTTGCAAAGTATTGAGAATGATCGATTGGCGACTGGCTGCCTCTGCCTGCTGCCCCTTTTAAATCTTGGTCTTCTGAGAGCTGTAACAAACATTTAGTTAACTCTAAAAAAATTGTATAAATTAGCACTAAAACAAAGTTGCTTTTTCTGCCTGTTGTATGCTTAGATCTTTAGAAAAAATAAAATAAAATATATTTAATTCAGGCATGTACCCATATTACAGTAGTATTAATAATGATATGTAATGATAATATAATGATAATGTAGTATTAATAATCTTTAAAACTATGCAACGGATTTTGATGCAGTTTTTTTTAAATAGATAAGAGTGATTCAAGAGGAAGGTTTATATGTATAATAGTTATAATACATGCATAATATAGGTGTGCGAAGCCGGAGCGGGTCGCTAGTTGATAATACATATATTCCACTACCTACAGGACACAAAATCAAAATAATTCGTTTTTTAATATTAGTTTTTTGTTATAAATGATAATATATAATATATCTTGATAAATAAGTAATATTATTAGGGTATAAAATTGATTTAATCTTATTATGATAAATATTTTAAAGTGTGTAAGTAAGAGATACAAATCAGACAGAAATAATATGCCTACTTACTAAAGGAAGGCCTAATCCAGCCCTAGCCCAATTGACTCCAGCAAGCTTTTCTCTCAAGACATCAGCTACGGGAGAGACCAGGTTTGGTGGCGGGAAGACAGGGGTCGCACATGACGGGCACTGGTAGCCTGCCGGCGCTGTGGTGCGAGGCAGGGCGCGATAACGGGACTCAGCACAGGTCCAGTGAAACACATCTAAGTAATAGAAGTGATTATAAGCGACTAGCACTGCTCCGCGGTTTTACCCGCGTTGCTCGCTATCCCGTAGGATTATTGGGATAAAAAGTAGCCAGCTATGTCACTCTCAATTAATCTATGAATCTTCAAACCAAGTTTCATCAAAATCGGTCCAGTAGTTTCGGAGCCTATTCAATTCAAACAACAAATCTTTCCTCTTTTTAACATTAGTTTAGATAGATTAATGTATAATGTTGGAAATAAAGATCTTTAACTACTACTTAGAAATTAAGTTGTTTTAAACTAGAACTACATTAAACATTACATCAATCTGTTAGATCGGTGCACCCAGCCTAATGTAGTTCTAGCTTTGTTTCTCAGGTGACACTTACGGTAACATGTAAGCCGAATACATTCACCCTCACTGAGGGTCTTTGTACAGATTTCACAAATAGGATTGTAGTCACTATCTTGTAACCATTGTAGATATGATTGTATGATGCACTGGAAAGTTAAACATATGTAATTGTCACAGTTTTCTTATGTCTGCTATTATATAAAGTATGTTAATTTACTAGATTTTTAATTACCTTTGGGTGGTTCATCACCATACAATATTCACAAACATTGACTCTGTGTTCGAAACAAAATTGGTTGGTAACTCTTCGTTTTGGACATTTACACAGCCCCATTGTGATTATTTATATACCTAATCTATTGTTTATAAAATTTACTGATAGATTGTAAGGTAATTCATTGAATTTCTATTAAAATGAAGAAGACAAACAAAATCACGAACTATGAACATCCATCGGCCACGTAAAGCTAATGTCAATGTCATTTTTGACAGTTGACCACCTGCGTTCAGAAAAATATTTTGACGGTTTTTACCGGTTTTTGTATTGGTCATTGCGATCGTGACGTCAAAAAACATGACCGAAAAATGCTTAGCCGTCACTGTCATATTGAAAAAAAAAAAGTTTTGGAAATGGAGTTCATGGAGTTGTTTGTGTAATTTAATGAAATAATTTGCGTACAGAGTTTAATATAACTTTGTACCCTTTTAAAATGACTTCGAGATTACTGTCCATAGGCAAAATTATCAAAAAGCCATTGAGTTGCATTCTAAAGAATAATGTTGTTCCTAACCTCAACACCAATTTTAGCACCTCATCTGTAGCTTGTGTTAACTTCTTCAACAAATGTAAGTAATTACAAGCACTTATTCAGTCCTTTACACCACACTTACACAGTAAAATTACTGTGTAATGGGTTTTTAATTTAAGAATTTGCGACCCTTAAATTTTCATTTTCCAGTACCGGCCGATAAACTATGGAAATCAGTGACGTCTGTGAGTAATCCAGGCTCTAAAAAGGGTCGTGGTAAAGGCGCGGGTCGGATCAGGATCCGTGACTTGAACCGGGGACAGATGATCGGTGTGGGCCGTATCAATATGCTGTGGCCGGGGCTATCTGCTCCTGTCATAAGAGGTCGAGAGCTTCTGAAGCAGCAGCGCCTACCTGATGATCCTGAGAGGTACAGTGTGGGTCATAAGTAAATGATCAGTTTGCTACAATAATACTATTAACAAGTATTGGACTTACAACCTTCTTCTAATAGACGTTACACATAAACATTAAAGTTACATACAAAAATAAATACTTGAATTTAAAGTACTCAGTGTGATTATTATTTTGATTACTTAACAGAATGGAGAAGCTAATAAAAATCAGAGACTCAATGACAAAGTTTAGAAGACTTAAGTTGAGTCCGATTGAGAGAGGCTGGTCTGGTACACGCATGCCGGGCAGAAGTATTGGGCCTCCAGATCCTATTGGTGAAGGTATGATCTTTTAAAAAAACTAAAATAGCCAAAAAAAAAAATATGAAAATAAAAAATATGAAGTTCAGTGCATACTAAACTTAGTGGGAAAAGATACTTTACTAAATTTTGGAAAAATAAAGTATGGATGGATGTTCGAACGAAGTAATCTTTAAAACTACTGGAATGGTTTTGATAATCCTTTTACACATAGGAAACCAAATTGTCGAGACACATCGTCACATTTCAGGGGATCAGGACTTAAATTGCAAGGCCTCATTATTGAAAATCATCAAAATAACCAAACAAATTTTTATCAATGTTCTGTTTATTTAATTGCTTATTTCTCATTTATAGATGAATTTACTGGTTTTGACACAAAGGTGCTTCAACTGAGATCTCTGCTTATTATGAAAGGAAGTCTTGGTCGTACAAGGAATTATCAAGCTATGGTATGAAAAACATCATATCATTATTTCTATTAACTGATTTTACATACAATGGGCAGAGTGTAGCCTAAGTGCGGGAATCGGAGCCCCCATACAGACCAATTTTAAAAACATGGTATTTAACACATTTTTGCGGCTTTCCCTGTGCAAAAACATAGCTTGTTACAGGGTATCTGATCATATGATCAGGTTGTGTTCTTGAAAATATCAAACTATGAGCGACCCGCAGTTTCAATCCCGCAGATCCTGATAATATCTAGCCTATGATACTCCCAAAAATTCAATGTCATACTAAATTTCATCAAAAACGGTAGATAGATAGATAGATAGATTCTTTATTGTAAACACCGTTTTTAAATTACATTAAATTTAAAAAACAAATCTTAAGTCTGTGTTACAAAAGGCGGCCTTATCGCTCAAAGCTATCTCTTCCAGGCAACCTTTGAATGAACAAGAAGTAGAGGAAGGTGGGTCCAAACTACCAGCGGTGTAAAATACGAACAACAAAAAAAATAACCTTTCTTCCTTATAATATTATTAAACATTAAATCATCTTTCAGGTGGTTACTGGTAATGGACAAGGCTTAGCAGGTTTCGGTATTGGCAGAGCGAAAGAAGCTTCCTCAGCACTAAGGAAAGCAAAGAACAGAGCTGGACAAAAACTGATGCATTTCCAGATTTATAATAATCACACTAGTAAGTATGTGTCCCATATCACGGAGCTATGGAGTCACGGACCTTTGGAAGGCGTGCGTGGAGCTAAAGCCAACACATAGACGCCCTTTATAATAACAAGTTTAATAGCAAAGTATGATGTACCAATTGCAATAATTTTTAGCTTTAGTGAGACGTGCTTTAGCTGTTTTTAAAAGTATGAGGTAATTTGTATTAAGGAGGAGTTGGTTAACTTGCATTTTTTCAAAAACCTACAATTTACGGGTTTAAAAGAAGATATTTCCGTTGTTTGTAGTTGTAAGAGAAGAAACTATTTTTACATTTTTGTAACTTTTTGTTAGTTACGAACGTGGAATACGCTTCGTCCATGTTGGTAATTAAATTTACGTAACCAGTTACAAGATAAGGTATTTCTTTCACTATTTGGTAACTAGTTGAGAAAAAAAAATAAGTTTTATAATGAATATTTAAGTTATTTACCTACCCAGTTGCAAGAGAAGATATTTCTTTAGCTATTTGTGAGTTTTTTTTAATGAATATTTAAATTAAAATATGGTTTTAATATTGTTAACAGTTTTCCACGACTTCTACACGGCATTTGGCAGAACAAAGATATTTGTTCAAAAGAAGAATGAAGGCTACGGTTTGGTATGCCACCGGGCTATCAGAGAGATATGTCAAGCTATCGGCATCAAGGATATGTGGGCCAAAGTTGAGGGCTCTACTAATATACAGCATGTTGTGAAGGCATTCTTTATTGGACTGTTACAACAGGTAAATTAAATAGTTGAAGAGTTGGGCGATAGGATTATGGGGAATGGGGGTGACTCCCGCTCCGGCTCGTTTCTGGCGCAGAGCTTAGCCATCACCATTCAGCGTGCCAATGCTACTAGCATTATGGGACCCTTTACGCCGGGAACGATAAGGGGCGGGTTATTTGACTAACTGGTGTCTTCATTTATTTGTATTTCTAGTGTTATATATGTCTTTTTCTAATTAAATAGTATATTTATTATATTATAGAACTGATATGGAAAAATAAGTATACCGTGTGACTATACACCGATCTGCCTGATGATATTAAAGCCTGAAAACCTATTTGCCTTGTTGAGTCTGAAAAACCTATTTATGAACATGCTGATAAAAATGTTGTTTCTTTCATTTTAGAAGGTTGCACCCCGTTTCGCCCGCTTAAGTCCCGATTCCGTAGGAATATCGGGATAAAAAGTAGCATGTGTTAGTTCAGGTTACGTTTCGAGTTTTATCGAAATTAGTTCAGTAGTTTTTGCGTTAGTAACAAAATCATACACAAACATTCACATGTTAATACATGTGAATGTTTGTGTATGATTTTGTTATAAGTAGTATACTTAATAGTATACTACTTATTAGAAAGAGGATATAATAGGCTCCGAAGCAACTCAATCGATTTTGATGAAACTTGGTATGAGGATTGGTTCATAAGGAGTAACATAGGCTATTTTTTATCCCGATATTCCCACGGGATCTAGAGTTACGCGGGTGAAACCGTGGAGCGCTGCTAGTTATACTATAAAGAGTTTTTGTTGGTAGCCTACTGCTAGGCAAAGCCTTTGCAGGATGTTAGGGAGAATAGGGAGGCCTTTGCCGCAAAGGTCTTCCTATTCTTCCTAACATCTTTCTGGGCTAGGTTTGGCCAGACTTCATCAAATACACCGAGATCTGTTCAATAAATGATTTATTTTTCAGAGAACACATCAACAGCTAGCTGAAGAAAAGAAACTGCACCTCGTAGAATATAAAGCTGAAAACTCTTACTACCCAAAAATAATCGCTAGTCCGACCGAAGTTAGGACCAAAGAAGAAATACCAAGAAACGAAAATCTTGACTTCATACAATACGTTATGAACGAAAAAGTCATCTTAAAGAAGAAGAAATTCCCTAAGTTCTATGAAACTATGCCTCATTACCTAATTTATTTGAAGAAGTATGAGAAATATAGGAACCATGAAAAGATAAGGAAGGATTTGAAGCTGGAATATGGAGAGGTTAAGAGCTTTTTGAGTGATAGGTATCCGGAAGAGTGTGCGCCGCCTAGCAAGGATTGAGTAGATTGTTAGTATACCTAGGTATAGTGTATTAATAAATAAATTAATCATTTTAATTTGCTTTTTTATTTTTTTTTATTAATTTTAATGTGTCTTAAAGTTCAGATGTATTACAAAGCTCACAAACCATTAATTTCATAGTCAAGTGTCGTAAGTGCAGTTTTTGTGCCCTTTTGTGTGACAAATAAGAATTTTTGATGTGAAACATCTATAGCCGCACGTAAAACCGATTTCTGGCGTGGCGACGCATGCCGTGGCGACGCGTCGCTACGCTATATGATGGTATATATATACAGTCGATATGCAGTAGTGTGTACGGTGTGTACACACCGTAATCGACTGTGCGATTCTATCACAATCTGTTCTTTTCTGCATATTACTTTTACAAAATAATGTCAAATAAATATTCCAAAAAAAAATAAGGGCATGGTCATGGCAGTTATAAGTTTTATGCACCGAAAATATTTGCTCTAGTGTCATTATCCAGGGAGGGATGTTTCACATCTGCCAGGCGTCCCGTGACGGCTCACATTTTTTGTATATAAAGCTACAACAAAACTGCCAATGAGCAATATGATCTTCATTAAATTTTTTACAATAATTGTCTTGGAAGTATGTTGATAGAACTAGGGGAAAAGGATGCCATTTTCTGTCGACCTCACTTAAATGGGAAAAAGGGAAGAAAGCAGAAGAATATAAAAACAAAATTATTCGAAAATGATCATTTATTTATTTTTCACTATGATTGATGTCACTATATCAAAAGAAATAATATCCCTGTTTGAATATAAACTAAAATAATATATTCTAATTACTAATTTACTGAATAAATATCAAGTAATAATAACAATTCTCATATTTGTTGGTACGAAACGTAATAAAAAAAGCGCTAACTTATAATGGAGCTCACTTTTAAACCATTGAATTAATAAAATATATATATAGGATATCTTCCAATAAAAAGTCATGGCACCCAATATTTTTTCAAAATATCGTATTTACATAGAAAACTAATATTGTCTGTTTAAAAATAATGCAACGAACGCTTTGAGACAAAAAATATAAGGATAAATTAGAACTGAGTAGGCATCTATTAAAAGCTTTGTGCTCCAAAGAACGAATTTTTTATCACACCACAAATCATTGCATTATTTTATAAACAGGAAATAAGCCGCTAAATGCTCTAAAATGCTATGGACTTCACAAACAAGCACCGTATATCTAGGATTATACATAATACGTCTTTGAATACTTATACTGCGTTATCTACATTCGTATTCATTTTGCAAATTGAATAAAACTAAATAAAATTATACATTTTTTATACTTTACAAAATGTAAACCTAACAAGGAATTCTAGATACGTTCTATTGGATTTTAATTTGGATAGCATGCATATCAATACCAAACATTATTTAAAAAAAAGTAAAACGGAACGCCCTGACCATAAACAAAACCGTGCCATTCATTTTTTACATACAAAAATACATTTATACTCATTTAAAACGATATATTTATTCGTATATCACCGACCTCGTCAATCGCAGGCAAATATACACTTAATTATTGTTTTTTTTTTTTACTTCATAACTATTTAATAGATAACCGTCTCCCCCTTTTACCGTAATGGGATGATATTGAACAAAAAGACTTCGTGATTTTCAATTTTTATTTATCAGTTTTAAAAAAGAAATTTTCTGAAGTAAGTAGGTGATATAGGGTCATAGGTCCAGCAAGTTAAACAAACTTTTATCTCGCAATCGCCTGTCAACAAACTGTATGTGACTATCTTCACTACGCCATTTTCTTAGAGAATTTTGCAGTATGAACATAGGCGTGTATCATTCATTGACAGGTGAGCGAGACTCGCCAACTTTAGCACCGTGTGCGTTATATCGTATAGTGCGCCTGCGTTTACACTTCTGACCGCGACCATCCAATTGTGTATATATTCGATTGATCATTACTATTCCCGAATGATATGAGCTGGTAATGACTAAGGAACTGTAGTTCATATCCAGTATTATAGACAGTTGAAATATAAAATAAGCAATATAGTTATGATATAACGCTTTACGCTTCGCTACATATCCGTTACTCTTTTAGAGATCACGATAACGTTGTTTTAATCTAAGGCTGCATCTGAAAATAAGAGATTAATAAAAATAAGTTGTATACTACTTGCTTTAAAAATGTCAATCTGAGGCAACTCTTCGCTTTTTCTATAATTTGCAGACAAAATGATCTGCAATAATTCTGAGAGTATATTAGCCGCCGGGATGCGTGGGCTAGAGGGCGGGATTGTCCCTAAAAGTTTGCTGTTGGGCAGTATCTAGTATATAACTTTAGAGTTACCTGCATTATGATGCCTGCGCCACTTGTCCTGCCTGTCTCGAGTGGTAGTGGGCGCGAGATGAGCACGCACTCCGCCCAGCACGTCCGCCGCGCCGGCCGCTGCTAGCGCTAGTGGCGCCACTGCCGCGCCTGGCAGGTGACGTAATACCCCCACACCGCTCGAACAACGCGCCGCCAGCGCCATGGTCGCTGCTGTGTCTGCGAAACCCTAGAAAACAAGATTTTAAAGCTAGAACTCGATCCACGTACACCGCCTGTCTGGATGAGTCGAACCTATACATTTTATATGACGATTATTAGAGATACATAAGATCTACGCATTTTGGAAGGCACAAATATGTGCGTGTCGACCCAATGTACGGCAATATCTACTAGATAATTTATACGGTGGGTGCCGTACTCATTGATATTTTTAACACTTTGGGGGGGGGGGCAGTCTAAATATTTCACCATACCAGAGATGAATTAACTTTAATAGTCGGAAGAGGCATCCCCGTAGTATCATTTTCATCCTAAAGGAGCCTAGGCTTGTATTGTACCAGAGGAATTTAGGTTTCTTTCTCTTAGTGGAATCACTGCGTTAATCGACCACCACGACCCAGTAGGAAAAGATCCTACTGGGTCGAAGTGTTGCTGGTTCTGTCAGCCCCGGAAATAAGATAAAATAAGATAACAACGCTAGTATAAAGTTACCTCTTTAACAGTCTGGTAAGCGCTGGCAACACCCTCCCGTATATCCGTGGGATGTCTGGAATGATCCTGCCTCCTGCGGCGGCGTCGCTCGCGTCTGTTGTACGCGTCTTGCAGCTGCAGCGTCGGACCAGGTGTGAGCATGTCGAACGCCGTTTCAGCTGTAGCCTGGGAATTGTTACATAGTTTTAACTCTGGCGTAAAAATAAAGAAATTGAAGAATTACGAATAGAGTAAACCCAGTTTTTGGGCGTTATCCCAAAAACTGGGTTTACAGCATTCGTCAAACAGTAGGCCATCCATGGCGATCCCTTGGAAATATTGGGATAAAAAGTAGCCTATAACACTCAATTAATCAATGTATCCTATCATACTAAGTTTCGTCAAAATCGTTCCAGTAGTTTCAGAGCCTATTCAATTCAACAAACAATCAAATCTTTTTATAACATTAGTATAGATAGATGGCAGTCCGTAATAGATTATACTGTTACGGTAATAAAGAGTTCTAGTTTTTTTCTTACTTGTATAATATGTAACAGCCTAGTGGTGATATCTAGCGCTGCGACAGCGGTCCGTGCGGTGAATGAGGCGGCGCCGCGTCGCAATCCGTGCACGAGGCGCCCGTCGCGCCGCCATTGCTCCACCGGCAACCACACCAGGTCCCTTATACCGGTTACTGTTGAATACATACGTAGAAAAATATAATAACTTTGTCTGTATTTCTATTCTAGATGATTTAAACAGAGTCAGCAGCATTGGATGCTGTTGTACCTAGACAGTTATTTCATGTATTATATGAAATATACTACTTTATTACATTTAAAAATATAATTTGTTAGATATTGAAAGGATATTTTTCTTCAAAACAAAAAACAAATGTATATAAGAATTTTGGTCCTTCGAGCCAGATCAATATAGTCAATTATTAGTAAGATTTTCTAAACGAAAAATGATAAAAGTATTTAGTAATTGGAATACTTTCCAAGCTAAGCTAAGCTGCTAGTATACCATCTAGTAATAAAAGGATCTTACTGAGTTGCAGCAAAGAATGCATAGGTCCGATCCCACTGAGCAAGCCCGGGAGTTGATGCCGTTTGATGTCAGATAGCCATTCGTGCAGCGCCCATTGTATCAATTTCTCTAAACCTAGGAGTCCCAACCTGAAGAAAAACAATATTTTTACTTTACCATATACTTATCATCAATTAGTCTTTCGTGTATCCATGCCATAGCCAGTGTGACTTCCGACCAAACTTTGCAGCACTCTCTAATCAATTATTTCAGCCCCTGTAGCACGTTAGATGACTTCATGTCAGTTAGGCTGCGGTCCGAAATCGACAGGCCGCTTAAACACGTTCCGAAATGTAATGTGTGTCAGTTTATAAATCTTATTTGTACACAGCACTTCACAGTTGATAGTTGACTCGCTAAAACCCGGTCCGAATTCATAAACAAACCCGGTCCGAATTCGTAAGCATTTTGAATTCGCCCACAATATCCGACTGGGAGATTTGATCGTTAGCACTGTCAGCGCTGTCATCTATATTCGGACCGCAGTTTTAATAACAATGCAGAAAACCTGGCAGTATGCTGAAGTAGGCAGAAAAGGTTAGACTTAAATCCTTTATTCTAATCGATATTTCTTCAGTCAATGTAGAGAACGCAGTACTTAAGTTTGGACACCCTACCCTTCACATTCATCAACTTCTTGTCCATCCAAAGGTTGCCTGGAAGAGATCGCTTTGAGCGATAAGGCCGCCCTATGTAACACTTAGACTTAAGCTTTGTTTTTTATTTTTTGTAATATACAAATAGTGTTTGTAATAAAGAATTTATCTATTTATCTACTTACTTGTAATCTAATCGTTTGAGGGTGAGTTCTGAACAGTTGAGTTGTCCGAGCCCCATTAATAGGCCTGCCACAGGACCGGCGGACAAGTCAACCCTTTTACCCACGTAGTCTAGTCTAATTGGCACTTCGGGCGAGAATACTACTCGTCTGAAACAAGAGAGAATTAATGCTAGAATACTATCAAGTGGAGGTTTCGTCTTATACAAGGACTAGCTTTTGCCCGCGGCTTGGTTCGCGTGGATGTCGAAAGTATACCAAGGAATCACGTTAATCAATATTTTCTTGTCCGCTGCCTATGTCACACAAATAACATATTCCAAGTTTCAGGTCTCTACGATCAGCGGTTTAGGCTGTCCGTGAATCCGTCAGTCAGTCAGTCAGGACAAAGCATTTTATATGTATAGATATCGAATTTAAATAATTAGTAGCAAAATAAAGTAGCGACGCATTTTTCTGACAAAACATGCATATTTCAATAACCATTGAACCAATGTCTATCCGGTTTCACATTGGATAGCATGTATTAACGAATTTTTACATTTCGTGCGTTTTTGATTGGTCAGTTAGATATTGTTTGTCCGCCTCACTGTATGCTTCAGACCAGGTAGTTTACAATGTACGTATCGATAGTACAGTCACATTATCAATTAGCTGAACCCCACGTGACCCAGAGCTCACTTGCAAATCCGTAAGATTGTAAAGTAATGTTACCTGAATCCATTTTTTTTAAACAATATACAATACAATAGTATTCAATATGTAAAAAAATACAAAATAGGTAAATACTATATTTTTTACAGATATGCGAATGAGCTCTGGGTCACGTGGGGTTCAGCTAATTGATAATGTGACTGTACATACCTGAAATAAATAGGTGAATCGTCAACCGGTTCGCTGTCCACCGGCAGCTTAGCGATAGGTTTCTCAGCAGCTGTGCCCAGTTTATTGAAATCCTCTTCAAGTTGAATAAGGTTTTCTGATACTAATCGTTCGGCTTCGTACGTCTCCATTAGCGGTTCGTCATCACGTAACACTGTGAACAGATGTAAGATATTTCTGACAACGTCACCTTGCCCAATGGCATGGGCAATTAGAATGTGCCCCTACTCCGTAGAACAATCTAGCAAAATGATGCAACCTTTATAATGTAGAGAAAAAAGACCCGAAATAGATATCTCTGTAAGAGATCGTCCTTTGCGCCACAAGTCCCAAAAAAGCAATTTTTTTAATGGTCATTCGACACATCGCCATCTAGCCCCAAACTAAGTAACTAGACTTGTGTTATGGGTGCTAGATAACGGATATACTATTTATATACTTTTATTTTGTAAATATATACTTATAATACATAGAAACTACCAGATCACAGACAAATATCTAAGCATATATACATGTCTGAGGCGGGAATCGAACCCGCAACCCTGTGTTTGGCAGTCCGGCATGATGACCATTGACAAAAAATTAAGTTTTTCTGTTTAGAGCTCCACACCCAAAGCGTAAAAGTAGGAACCTATTACTAAGGCCCGTATTAATAAATCGCTCTCAATATCGATCTTGAGTGCGTATCAATTGAGTGAGTCTTGAGATGCGGTCACTATCTTAAGTTAGGCGTTAATTAATAGATAAAACTCAAGTTTTAACCAGGCTGATATCGCTCTTGAGATTTGAAACTGATCTTGAGAGCGACATTGAATGACAGTAACGCTTTGTTCTTACCTTGAATGGTATGTTTTACCGGTAGGTAGTGTCGTCATATTTAGCTGTCAACTTGTTTTTAATGTGAATTTTTTTACAAAATGTAAGATTTTACTACTAAATAATTATTTAAATGCGAATGATTTGTTCAAAAAGTCATTAGCATAAAATATCATCATAATAATTGATTTCTGACAAAATTTGTTCTAGCTCCATGTTCCTGAACTACAAAACTAACGAAACAGCTAACTTATGTCATGTATGACCCGCAATCAGACTTGAGTTCACGAAACTACATCTTGAGACATATCTTGAGAGCTGAGTTTGATTTATTAATACGGTATTACTCAAGTGATACGTCGCTCTTTAATCGCGTCTTAAGATAGGTTTATTAATCAGCGCAACAACTCAAGAGCAAACTCAAGATTGAAATCGATATTGAGTTCGGTTTATTAATACGGACCTAAGACTTCACTGTCTGTTAGTCACCAGGCTGTATCTCATAAACCGTGATAGCTAGAGAATTGAAATATTCACAGATTATGTATTTCTGTTGCCGTTATAACAACAAATAGAACATGCATACCATGCACCCTTTGTGCGCGAGTCCAACTTTATTATTTTCCTATGTCGTAAAGTACCTGCATCGTTAAGTGATAGGGCATCAGCATCGCCGAGTGATGTTGGCGTGGGCGGCGGATCGCGGAGGTGGCTTGCGATGCTCATGACGGGCGGCCGATGCGTCGGCGTCGTCTGCCGGGACCCACTCGACTCCGTCGATAAACCCACTGACAGACCATCTTCATCTATGAGATACCACGATAATAATGCATTTAAAATAAGAATAAAAGAACGAGCAACTTTTACTGGACACAAGCACAGGACAAAACATAGGAACAAAAAAAGGGACAAAAACCAAGATAGGGACAAAATTGATAAAAAAATTAACATTAAAAAAGGAGCCCATTAGAACTTTCGAGCCGGATTTAATAAAACAAAAAACTTCAAATGCGTTTGCAGATTGCTCCCAAAAAGCTGCGCGTACAGCTTTCAAATTATCAAGTATTACAGAAATTCGTTTCAAAAATACATCCCGGGTGCACCAATTTTAACTTAAATTTCTGAGCACTTACAATAAAATGCACAGGTTATGGTCCTTCGAAACGAAAAATGAGATGCAAACAAACAAACAAATTGATATAAATGCAAACAAATAGATATCAATACGTATGCTCACCAGAAGACTCATCAGTACCAAGTTTAGAGAAGTAGCTGACTAGGAAGGCCAACGTGTCTTGATCGAGGTTGAACCACAGTGGAAGTAGAGACACTTTCAGACAGCATTCCTGGGCCGATAACGCTGGTTCAGGACGCATGTGCACAGCTTTTACTATTAACTGTTAATAATAGAATAGAAAAGTTAGTCAATAACGAAAGTTTATTTCATTGGATACTTTTTGTGCCAATAATTTAGCGCAAACATGAGTTATCCGAATAAAAACAGCCGGCGTAACTAGTCTTAAATATGCTTACCATGTGTGCATTTTGTCGCTCCGGTTCGTCTTTCAACTTGTACTGGCTTAGGAGCTTGTTAATGTCGCTGCAGACCAATTGGTCGATCACTTCTATTTTACTTATGGCTAGAGTTTGGCGGGATGCGTGCATGCCACCTGGAGCGTATACTTCGTATTGGAATTTCACCTGCGAGATGAAATATGTGTGTGAGTAGTCGGTAACGCTTGAGTCAAAGTAACTTTAGATTCTGTAAGGATATTGTTTCAGTAATTCTGGTATATTCGGTACCAACTGTATAGGCTTGTATTCGAAGCGAAAATGTTCCGGAGAGCCGTAGCCGGACCAAACATAATAGACTTGCTTTATAAACCGGCAAGTGTCATACAGTAACGCTGTAGTTTCATAATTTTGTTTGTAAGAAAGGGTTAGGGCAAAGTTATAGTAATAATTTAACGGTGACTCTAGGTTATGGTTCTTGGAACTTTTTGATTATACAGATTGCGGGAAAACGGAAGACGAGGCTAGGCTATACTTGGCTCGACGCTCCCCAAGTATTTAGTGGCGTACCTTGGAAAGACACAGCTTGACGCTAGTGTTATGGTCTCGGAGCGGTCCGCCGCGCGTGCGCAGACGGGTGCGAGCGGGCGACGCGTTACCTGCGCGCGCACGAACGCGGTCCGCGCCCGCCGACCACGTCACGCCGGCACGGTACGCGGCTGCGACAGCTCGGCTGCTCTCGTACGGCTCGTAGTCTTTACTACGTCTAGAAACAATGATAAATAAAACTACTATTATCTATACATATAAAATACTTTATCCTGAATGACTAACTGACGGATCAACGCATAGCCTCAACCGCGCTGATCGTAGATACCTTGAAGAGAAGGGAAACTTGAAAGTTGTGTTCTTTGTAGACCGATAAGAAAGGATTTTCCGAAATTCTACCCTTTAGGAGGTGAAAAAGGGGGTTAAGTTTGTATGGGAGAACTTGATTCTTTGGTCCAATTAAAAATCCTATTAGAATCATATTCGACTTCCAAGCGGACGACGTCGCCGGCAAAAGCTAGTAACTCTATAAGCTTGTGAGTATGAGGTTGAGTTATTTATATTTTTATTCATTCTAGATGAAAGCCGGTAAAATAATCAAAAATAATCGTAGGTACTCACTTAACAGTAGTAGGCGAGTTCTGTTTTCTAGCGTCCTCAATGGTGACGGTTTTCTTAGGAGGCGATGCTTCGGGGACCGGCTTGAAGTCGTGTCCGCCAAATATGTGCCATGTCACACTCATTTCGCATAACGTGTACCTAGAAGATAATATATCTAATAAAAAACCAGAAGAATAGGCTCGTAATCTAAATAGTGCACCATAAATTACGAATGAAAATAAATAAAATTGAATGTCCTAGAAGTAAGGTGTGTCTTATTGGTCCTTCGAGCCGGATTTTATTTGCGAAAAAACGTGATCTTACTAAGTCGCTATCAAACAGACTCGGTTTGTTTACAGAGGTTATTAAGGCCTAACTACTTACCTAAGCACAGGCAATGGGAAGCTCTTAGGCGCTTTAAGAACATCGCTCCTCGCTGCTGGTACAGTGAAGTGATTATCGCACATATAGACAGGCGTCGGACCCAGCCAATGTACAATGGGCTCGTCCATCTCATTATCTAACCCATGAGGCTGTGTGTCTACAAAGCAGAATTCGTCGTCCGTATTGCTCTCTTCCCCACCAGATTTCATCTAGAAATAAAAGTACCAAATAAAGTTTAAGTTCTACGGATAAAAAAGACAAAGTTATTTAAACTCGCACTTAACATTTTTTAACACGGTTATGTGATAAGGCCGATAAGATGAAAAGTACTAAAGTAATCCATAAAAAAAATTACAAACCTTTTTCCGCTTAGTTTTTTTCGGCGTAGATTTTGGTGTCGAACTAGGATCTCCCAAGTCTTTCATTACTTGGACATTGACAGGTTTATCTTCAAAGTCTATTGTTGTATTATCCTCAAAATCTATAGATTTCGTTTCCGCATCCATTTCTGATTCTGCCTGATTCTTCTTGATATTCGATTCATCAGGGAAGAAGAATATTTCTACACCTTCCTTTTCTGTGGAGCTGTTCAGTTCATCTTCGTCTACTGAAAAATTAAACAGAGAAAATACAACTTGATTGCTTCGAAATAAGACACTAATAAATCGAGCTATTTTGGATAAAAAAGAGGTACTTACGTGTGGTATTCGGGCTTTCTTTCATAGCTTCGGCCATAAGGTCGTTGACCTGTTGAATTTCGTTAGGCGATAACTCCCGTATCTCTTCAATGGGCCGGTCTTCAAGACCTTAAAATGATATTTTAAGTTGAAACAGGAGGTTTTATGTTCTTGATATTAATTGAAATTGAGTACCTATAACACATTGAGTAAACTAATCTAGATTAATAACTTTAAATCCTGCTCGAAGGACCACAAACTGAGGAGAATTAATACAATAGTAGGTATGTAAGTGTACCAGAAGTTAGTTGTCTTTGTATATTGAAAAAATATTAGTGTACTTTTAGGGTTTAAATGTAAAAAAGAGGTTCCTTTTTATAAGATCACTCTGTTGTTCATCACTGTCATTGTCAACGAAACGTCAACTATTTGGCCTGGTGGCCGAAAGCAGGGCGAGAGTTTCCAGTATACAACAGACTGTTTTGCTTATCCTTTACAAGTGTATGTATATTGTACCTCTATATTGCCACTTACCAACTAAAGTCTCCAAAGGTTGATCGGAACATATGCTAGTATGTCTCGAAGATGGATCGAAAGGTGGTTGGGAATCACCGTCAGATGCCATGTAAGTTACAAGTCTGCACAGAGCCGAAGCGGAGTCCCAACAAGTGTACAGGTTTACCATATTATTAGACGCGCTTAGGTCTACTTGGGGTTGATCGTTTGCCTGAAATTTCATGGTTCCTTTTAGCATGAAATGCAATTGCGTCCAAAATTCAGATATCATATGATCACGCTGCCCGCTGATTGGTTCAATTCGTGGTCTATAAAATACTTACCCCATTAACTTTATCTTCCATCCGCAAAGACAACTCGAACAATCCCAAATCCATGACGCATACATAATCCTTATTAAGATCGGGTAATTTATCGTCATCTTGTGGTACGCTGACATTGGACTTCGTTCCTTGTAAATGGTAGAGGAATAGCATACACTCTTGGGCTAGGAAACGTAGGCAGGAAGTGTTGGTAGCGGCTATGAGGTTGCTTGAGACGCTGAAGTTGCCGAGGGTTACTACTGTTCGGATTGGTAGGTAGAGCGGTCTGAAAGAAATAAAGTCATATATGTCGGAGCTATGGAGCTTTGGGCCTTTAGAAGGTTTGGGTGGACTTGAAGGCAAAGTGTTAGTCTGTTCTCACTCCCTCATTCTCTTTCTTTATTAAGTGAAAAAAAAGATAGATTTTATCTTAACAGCAGGTTTAGTCACTGCTGTTAATCAATTGGAGGATTGGTATTTGATATTGAATACGATTGATTTTTACAAGAAATAGTCCCCGAAAAGTTGACTTTCGTAAATATATATAGAAAGAAAGAAAAACACCATTGTGCACTTTAGGTTATATTGCAGATGACGTGAATTACGAAGGAACTAAATGCAATTTCAATAGTTTTTATGCACTCACTTGTGGCACGTGTTTTCCGTCCACTTTAAATTACCAACCAAACTAAAACTTTATGTAACTTACCTATAATCGACAGCGCAGTCAACAACATGGACGTGCAACTGCGATAGCACAGTGGAGGGCGTATACCCCGGCACAGGATAGTCGACCACATCGATAACATCCATCAACTGTGTGAGCCAAGCGATACCCTTGTCGCCTCTGTAGCGGAGAGTTGCCTGCTCTATGCCTAGCGCTATGCAGATGGTCTGACAAAATAAATGGACAAGTTTATTGCGCGGCCTAGACAAATTGTTCGTAGTATACACGCCTGTCTCAGCCGATGGCAAAAATATATAAAAAAACATAGAATGCGATGACAGGCGACAAACATCGCCGCTAGAAACGGGATCTTAATTCAATTTAAAAAAAACATAAGAAAAACTCGTGTACAGTTTTATGTTTCTAGATTTAGTGGTCCTTCGAGGCGGATCAAATGGTTTAAGCTGTGTTGTCTGTCAGCCATTGCCTGTTATTTCTATAAATCTAATTTTACCTTTAAATTAGGAGTTTCGGAATCCGGGTCGACTTTCAAAGCTAGTGTAAACATATCTTTCTGAGTCAACCTCTCTTTCACAATGACACCTTTACCCGAAGGGTATATAGTGCTCTTCAGATTCGAAGGTAGTATAGATCCGAATACGCGGAGAGGAGGCTTTTCTGATGGTATCGTTATTAGAGCTGAAAGTTGTGAATAGGTTTTGGTAAGTTGTTATCTACAAAATAAAGAGGAAAGATTTTTTGTTTGTTTGTAACGAATAGGCTCCGAAACTACTGGACCGATTTTAAAGAAAAATGGTATGGAGGATACATTAATTCATTGGAATATCATAGGCTACTTTTTATCCAATTATTCCCACGGGATCGGGAGTTATCTTTTGATAAAGTTCTATTTTAGATCTGGCAAATTGGTCTTCACTAAGATTTGTCAAGGATGTTTTGATATTAGGTTTGTTGAAAATGGTTCAATCTTAGCTCTAGCAAAAATGGATCTTAGATATTTGGCACCATTTTTATATTTCAAAGCTACTGTTTTTTTTTCGTCTCAGCTCTGAATGCCAACCACTCGAAAATAATCAACTTATAAAATAGCTAACTTTTCCTGGGCTATCTTTCTGGGATATTGGGTTTGTTTGGACGTGATTGAGCTCACTTTAATCACAGTTTTATACTTACAATCATGATAAAGAGTAACTTTTCCTGATCTCAAACACAACTGTGCTGTCTTCGGCCGGCCATTGAGTCCGCTCACTTGACACATTGACAGTTTATAAGCTTCCAGTACCAATTCACCCATTTGGCCAGGGACAACGCGTTTATTACTATCCTGAAAAGAAAAAAATACATATATTATCTGTGATGTGTAATTTTCGTGGAAATATCAAGATAAAAGTAGCCTATGTCACTCCTAATGATTCAATGTATGATCATAATAAGTTTAATAGAAATCGGTCTAGTAGTTTCGGAGCCTATTTGTTACAGACAAACAAAATATCGTTCCTGTTTATTTATTACTAGCTGCGCTTCTAGGTTTCAACACACGAAGTCCCGAACCCGTAAAAATAAAAAGTAGTTTATGTGTTACTCCAGGTCTCCAGCTACCAACATACCGAGTTTTATCACAATCAGTTCAGTAGTTTTTGCGTGACAAACATACACACTAAGACACAAACTTTCACATTTATAATATTAGTAAGATAGGATATTAGTGTTGGTTAGGTATACATAGGTACAGATAAATTGAATTACTTAGTAGTTTTGGATTTTGCTTTGGATATTGGACAATTGAAATCTATAGAAATAATAATTTTAGTGATCTTGACTAATATTTTCGTTCTACAGGTACATTGTGGTTCAAAAAATATTGGTAGATGTCTACCTTTTCACCAATGGGCGGAAGGAAAAGCCCTTTAAAATAATACAAGAATGAATGTTAAAAATATATGCACTTACCCTAACAGGCGCGAAAATAGTCAACACTCCTTTACCGACTTTAAAAGTAAGACAAAAATTGTGTGTATCAATCTTTTCTTGAACAACCCTATGGGTGCCGAGACCTTTCTTTAGTTTATTATCATAAGTTGAGTAGTAGAGGTTCTCTTCTTCAGACGACGAGCTTTCAGAGTCTGAATCTAAAAGAAATTAATTATTAAGTAAAAAACTAGACATTGTTACATAACGCTTTCTAGCCGACCTTGTTGGCACAATGGTCCCCATACCGGACTGCCAAACACAGGGTTGCGGTTTCGATTCCCGCCTCAGACAAGTATTTATGCTTAGATATTTGTCTGTGGTCTGGTTGTTTCTATGTATTCTAAGTATATATTTACAGAAGAAAAGTACTTAAGTAAGTATATCCGTTGTCTAGCACCCATAACAGAAGTCTGGTTACTTAGCTTGGGGCTAGACGGCGATATGTGGAATGTCCTGCAATATTTATTTATGTATACTATGGTATTTTACGCTTATTGAATTCGAAAGTAGTTGACTAGTCGTTACTGCTTTTTTGTTCAGTACAAAATGTATTGGGATAGTTATTGCAATTTGAAAAGTTTCTGGTACGTTGGTTTTGTTGATTTCTTAGAGTGAAAAATGTTACTTTTCTCGGTAACTTTACCAAATAGAGAAATAAATTAAATTGTTTTTAATTAAAAAATAAGGGAAGGTCTAAGGGTAGGTAGCCTTTTACTGATACACTCAAACAAACCAGTCTGCTTTTCTTTTGTATAAGTTAGCTGCGCTAACATTATTTAAGTCCTGCAGCTATATTGCAAACTTAGTTGATTAGTTTAGAACTAGATGGCGCTCTGTACAATATCTATACATATAAAATGCTTTGTCCTGACTGACTGACGGATCAACGCACAGCGTAAACCGCTGATCGTATAGACCTGAAACTTGCAAGCTGTGTTCTTTGTAGGCATCCGATAAGAAAGGATTTTTAGAAACTCTACCACTTAGGGGATAAAAAGGGGGAGGGGGCAAAGTTTGTATGGGACAACGTGATTCCTTGATTCCTCTGACATCTACGCGGACGAAGTCGCGGGCAAAAGCTAGTCGTGTAATATTATATTTTTCATATTTATGTATTACTTACCGAATTCAGAAGCTTTACACAGTCCGAAAGCAGGATTAATAGGTCCACAAGCGAGCGGATTTATTTCAAACGGATCTACTATTTGGGGCTCCCACAGTAACAAGTCTGAGTTTATTCTGTTGTATATTATTTCGTACAGCTGTTTTGATCTAGAAGAAAAAAATTGGTTCAAAATCGTGTCTTTTTCGTTCAACATATGGCAGGATAGTGCCAATACTCTGGGATAAATAGTAGGATCAGGGTCTTAAATCTGTAGACCCACTGAGCTGCCAACCCTCTCAACTGG
This sequence comes from Idaea aversata, assembly GCA_907269075.1. NCBI lineage: Eukaryota > Metazoa > Arthropoda > Insecta > Lepidoptera > Geometridae > Idaea > Idaea aversata. Next base: position 9,931,953 of record OU026100.1, read on the forward strand.
CAGAACTGACCGCCCGGCGGTTTCTTTATACATTTTTAATATGGCGCCATCTGTTGGCCAGTTGATGAATTAAAATATTTCTTAAGTGTGATATGGCAAAAATGTTCTTATTACTAAAAAAAATTGCACAAAATATCGACAACATAGTCCGTAAGTGGCTTTTGTATCTTGAAATATCTCATTTAATGTTTTTAGTTATATGTTTTAAATAAACGCGATTGCTGAAGTCATTGTCATCGAAATACTAGCTTAGAGGGCGGCACTGTACCGCGTGCACGCGGTAAATAAATTAAAAATAAAAGTAAGAAGAATATACTCACTCAAGCTGTAAACTAAGTATCGGTAGGCTGAATTCCAGATGTATCAAAGACAGTTCTATTGAGTTGGTCGTGAATTCAGCCATTTCTTCCGCTGTTCCTGGCACTATAAGCTCTTCTTCTTGGTCTTTGAAATAAAAATTAAAGTGAACTGTATAAACATGTAACAAGAGGTTAAGGTAAATGTTACAAGAGGTTAATGTCAATATCACAAGAGGTTAATGTAATTGTCACAAAATGTTACTAATTGTTACTTAAAAAAGGTTATAAGAGGATGACTTTTTAATGGAAAATGTTACAAAACTTTAGGTTTAACGTTACAAGAAGTTAAGGAAAATGTTATAAGATGTTAAAATAAATGTTACAAGAAGTTAAGGATATGTTACAATATGTTAAATAAATGTTACAAGAAGCTAAGAAAAGTGTTAAAAGGTGTTAAATACTACAAGAAGTTAAGGAAAATGATACAGGATGTAAATGTTACACAAAGTTAATTCCCATACTCACTTTGTTGCGGACCACTTTCGTGTTTAGTGACACTTTGATGCGCCATTTTCTTTCCGCTAAACGGGCTAGGTTGCGAACTTTTTAAATTGTTCATAATGTACATTGAAGTAGTCATAGGGTTCATTGCTGGTGCTTCGAATGTTTCTGTATCAGCTAAACTATCAAACGGACCCTTGTTTGGGTTCCGCGGTTTGAATGTTATTGATATTCTGAAAATTAATAAATATTTGACGACCCAGTTGGCACAATGGTCACCAGTATTTATGCTTAGATATTTGTCTGTGGTCTGAAGGCCAATTCTCGTAAATAACATTGTTCAAATTACATTTCAATATCATTTCGATCACAAATAACACCCTCAAAGTAGCTCAAAATGCCCTTAAAGTTAGCTTTTTGTAAAAAAAAACTGACCTTGAAGGTATCTTTTGCAATCGAAATGCAATCGGGATGATATTGAAATGTAATTTAAACAATATTATTTACGAGGATTGGCCTTCTGGTTGTGTATATGTATTGTAAGTATATATTTACAAAAGAAAAGTATATAAGTAGTATATCCGTTGTCTAGTACCCTTAATACAAGTCTAGTTACTTAGCTTGGGGCTAGATGGCGATGTGTGGAAGGTCCTGCAATTTTTATTTATTTATTTATTATTTAAGGAAACGAGAAAGGGAAAAATGAAAAAAAAAATACATACGTAGGTAACAGAGCAGATGGTGTATGATGGTGGCCTTTCAAAATGTTCTCTTCAGTTGAACTGCTGTCCATTGAAGAATGAGCTATGTAAGTCGGCGGTAAGCTCTCGTTTTCCTGAAAGAATTGTTCAATGTAACGTCTAGGCTCGGAACTAAAAACTAATTATTAATACTTTCACCATTGCTCAATGTACTTTAAATCTTGCTGCTTTGTAAATTGGAACGTTGGAGACTAAAAACTATTTCAGATGTCGTGTTGAAGAAAAATAAAGCTTGGTGTACCGACCGCAATAAAATAATGTTTATTTCTTCCACAGTGTCATTACACAGATTTTTTAATACATAGCAAGACTAGCGACCCGCCCCGGCTTCGCACGGCTATATTATGCATGTATTGTACATATAAACCTTCCTCTTGAATCACTCTATCTATTAAAAAAAACCGCATCAAAATCTGTTGCGTAGTTTTTAAGATTTAAGCATACAAAGGGATATAGGGACAGAGAAAGCGACTTTGTTTTATACTATGTAGTGAAGAGAGAAGCTGGTGTCTGAGATAGGCGTGAGCCTGTATTACAGATCACGAGGACCTTCATCCCATGGTATCGTAATCAGGATAGTGAAGGGTAGGAGAAAACTTGTAGGAGCTTGTATACCTTTTATTCTTTTTATTTCCTGTTTTTTTATCTTATTTTATTGTTTCTTAAATATATACATTCTAATGTTTTGTTTTGTCAACTACTCTCTAACTGTTCTAAATATGTTTTGTCGTGTGCTTGTCCAAATAAATGATTTTCTATTCTATTCTAGGAGGAGTGCAGAGATAGTGCTTTTTTCGGCTAGGCAGTAAAAATAAGGTCTACTTACGTGATAATACAGGTCCAAAGCAGTAGCTTTGAGTGTAACCGTGGTCGGCAACGGTCTGACGCTCGGCGTCTGTTGCGAAGATATGGTCGCGTTTATAAACTTGAACATTAGATAGTCGGGTCTAACGCGGCGCGTTTCACGGCTTATGCCGGGTCTGAGATCTGCTATTGGAAATCTGTAAATAATTCAACCGCATTAAAATTGGTTCAGCCATTTCGGAACACTATTTTTGGAACATAACATAGGCCGATGCTGACGGTCTTCAATAATTCATTATATCATTGGATCGCTATATTAAAAAACTGTACATTCATTAAAATTAGGTAATGTTAGAACTTTTGTTATTATGCCGTATATCACACACCCCTTTGTATGTTACACCTTCAATACCGTAGAATATAGACCTTTCACCCAAACCCTGATAAATTATCGCAGACAAAACATGTGGCCTTTTTAGGGAAAAATGCTCCATAGCCATAAAACCCTCAAAACCAGACAATGTATGGACATTCCTGAGACTTATTTCCTTTACGTAGAAAGTAAAACAAATTACTTTTAGAACACTCTTAATTTATTACTTACCGTAGTATAGCGTTGAGATTGGGGCACTGTAGTGTGAAATTCAACTGATTCTGTGCAGTTAGCGGTGTATGTGCTGTCGGTGTGTTCGCAGGCGATTCCCCGAAGAACGTCGCCGACATACGCTCGATTAACGTCAGTTCTACGTCCAGGTAGAACGGCGTGCATTTTACACTAGAGGAAAATGCAATATTGGTCTTTACATTTAATCTATATAATTTATATAGCGATAGCAATAAAGGGCGCTTTGGTGCCTGAGACATAGATGACCCAGAATTTATATCACTATTTCAGTTTAGTCGACAGTGTCCGTAGAAAAGAATCGTCAATATGTCTGGAGCGAACTAAGCCGCAAACATAAAGTTTACTTGTGCACTAATGGTGAAGGAAAAATAATGAGATATGGATTTCTTTATACTATCATCATTGAAAAAACTGTGTGGAACTGGTGTGCTTTGACGTTTAAAAACAGAATTCGTTTAAAAAAAGCCTATCTATCAACTCTACTTACTAAGAATTTTCTGATATTGAGCTTTAAAGACCACTAGCGACCCGTCCCGGCTTCGCACGGCTATATTATGCATGTATTATACATATAAACCTTCCTCTTTAATCACTCTATCTATTAAAAAAAACCGCATCAAAATCCGTTGCGTAGTTTTAAAGATTTAAGCATACAAAGGGAAATAGGGACAGAGAAAGCGACTTTATTTTATACTATGTAGTGATGAAAATGGATACTAAGCTGAAGCTTCACTGAGACCAGTATTAGAATTTAGATCACAGTGAACTCCAAAGAGCTATTCAATAAACTGGTAGTCAGTGGATAAGAGGAAAAAAAGAATAAAGTAAAGTATCATACCTAATTTCAGTATTAGGATAAACAAGTTTCTTTTCTCCAGCGATGCGAACGTATTTACATGTCTGTTTGAAGTTTACTCTGACGTTCGCACGTGAAGTTGTCGACGAGCCGCGTCTACTTGAGTTGCTATCTTCATCTTCTTCTGCTTGAAGAAAATCATATATATAGGAATATATTTGACAGACATATTTTAAAAAATCCAATTCACAATAAAAAGAAGAATAGATAATAGCTTTTAACCCTATGACTACCGACTTTATTACTAAGACCCACTCGCACTTGGCCAATTTTGACAAAACTGGCCAAGTGCGAGTCGGACTCGCGCACGAAGGGTTCCGTATCATGTTGTATGAGAGCCCCGATTATTTTTTATTTCTGTTTTTAGTATTTGTTGTTATAGAGGCAACAGAACATAGTAAGCATACATAATTAATAAAAAAAAACCGTCGGACGGACGGATGGACAATGAAATAAGGCAACAGAAATACATAATGTGTGAAAATTTCAATTCCAACAGACAATAATAACTTTTAAATGGCCGCAGCCCCTTGTAACAAAATCTAGCCGACTTACCTTTATTTTCAAACCTTATCAAGTCAAAGCTCTGTGGTTTACCGGTCCCATCACCTGGGGATGTGTAAAGGCACTCCCTCACGAGCAAGTGCCGGATGGAAGCCTCGCAGACTGTCTGACTGCCGTGTGAGGTGACCTTTTCACTGCCGTCTAACGTTATATCTGAAGTTAACAACCTGGAGGAGTATTTAATAGGTTAGTTTGTGTCATCCGGTTCTTGAACTTCTTACTTCTTTCATTCTTAATTTTTTAGAATTCCGAACTATAAAAGAAATGGATATCACTCGATTGTAGACTGTCTGTAAGTTTTTTTTTTGACAAATTTGGTTTCGCGGTTCCCTTCATATTTCTGTATTTCGCAATAATTTTTACACAAAAATCAGGATAAAGAACAATTTAAGGCCATTTTAATGTTATAGAACAGTCTCTTAATTTATTTATTTGTCTTATCGACTTCTTTGAACAAAAGTCGCGAGTTAATAGATATCTTCGGAGGAAAGGGAAAACGTGCTACATCTTAGGCCGCATCGTCACCTACCATTAGGCAGGTGTGATAGTGGTCAAACGCTGACTATCATATGTAAGAAAAGAATTTAAAAAAAAAACCATAAAAAAAACATAATAAGTCTTGCCAAACCATAATTTAAAAGAATAAATAACTAACCTCAAATGATCACTCCTCGACGCAGTATCAATAGATTCGTTAACAAAGTTGAATACATCTCCATCAGTTATATAGAATGGGTTCAGTTTTTGAAAGAAACTTGAAGCCGCTTCTTGCATTCTGTTAGCACTGTTAGGTGATATGCAATCGGAGCCTACTGGTGAACCGACTAGGATGTCCTGTGAAGTATATAAGGGTTTCTTCTTTAGAATAACAGTAGAGTTCGACTCAAGTTAGTGAGACAACGTTGTGAAATAGGAAAAATTGACAACGTTGTGAAATAGGAAAAATTATATAGAGCATACTATCTCTCAAATTGCGCTTGCGCCACTTAGCCAGCGCACACCGTTTGACAGCAGAGTATTTACGGAGTATCCAAAAATCGCCTTTAGATTTAAAATATAAATAAATATGGCAAGACAAACAGCCCACAGCACCACCTAGCTCCAAACTAAGCAACTAGGCTTGTGTTATAGTACTTATAGAGTACTTAAAAAAATCGTCTTCAATGCCGCCGCAGCTTAGGAATCTCTCTTTTTATCGTAAGAGTAATAAAAAAACGGTGGTGACGAACAAGAGAGTGATATTAGATTACGTTGGCAAAAAAATCTTTCCATCCACTGTGTGCGTTGGTTCTAAGTAAGTCTTTAACTCTTACTTACTAGGAAAAATAATTCGTGTGGACAAACCTAATGATATTCTTATTGGTTTGTATTGATAAAATCAATAAATATATTTACCTTAACTAGGAGATAAGGTGATAATTACCTTATGTAGTAGTATGCAGGATAACGACGCAACTCTTAAACTAATATGGGACACTTCTGCCGTAGGATCTCCATCTATGTGTGGAACTGTAACATAAATAACTTATATTTTACTAGTAGTTGTTGCAATAGTAGATGGTCAAAATAATGGCTAAAAAGGTCCAGCTGCATAATCTGCATATCTATACAAATATTATAAAGAGGAAATATTAGATTGTTTGTTTGAATTTAATAGGCTCCGAAACTACTGGACCGATTTTGATGAAACTTGGTATGATGATACGTTAATTAATTGGGAGTGACGTAGGCTATTTTATCCTTATATTCCCACGGGATCGGGAGTTATGCGAGTGAAACCGCGGAGCGCTGCTAGTGTTTGTTAAAGGTTGGTGTTTCTTTACGATGTAAGTCCAAATTCCGTGAGAATATCGGGATAAACACGCACAGACAGACGGCAAGAAAATGATCTTATAAGGGTTCCTTTTTTAGCTTTTGAGGTACGGAAACCTAAAAATAGCCAATATTACGCAACAATGGTTTCAATGTCATCATCATCATCCGAGCGATGTTCCCGGTTGCATCCCTCTCGGGAGCCCGGGGTCCGCTTTCCAACTTTTACGCCTCCACTTCGCACGATCTTCGGCATCCTGGGTTGTAAGGCCATTTGCACGCATATCACCCCTTACGACGTCAAGCCAGCACTTCTTGGGTCTACCCAGTCTGCCACGACCCGGCGGAGGCGCCATGGCAAGACATTTGTTCCCCACGTAACTAGCCGGTTTTCGCAAGACGTGGCCGTACCAGCGTAAGCGACATTCTTGCAATTTATCTGCAATGTCTCGGACATGAAGGCTGCCCCGGATGCGGGAGTTCCTGACGCGATCCTTTCGCGTCACTCCACACATCCAGCGCAACATCTTCATCTCCGTGACACGCAGCTCCTGCTTATGTCGCTCAAGCACCGGCCACGCCTCACTACCATACAAAAGGACAGGTCTAATGATGGTTTCAATGTATCCTCATATTAAGTTTCATTTAGATGAGTTCAATAGTTTCAGAGCCTATTCGTTACAAACATTTTATGGCTAGATGGCGCTGTGTGCTGTATTTACCTTTTTTATTCCTTTTCATCCTAGGTGGCGCTGAGGGTAGATTGATGCTTGACGTCATGCTTGTACTCATCGAACTAACTGATGACGAGAAACTTTCAGTCATCTGGTTTCCTGATGTCATCGGATGGAACTTCTCACTCTCGGTTTCACTATCCTCTATAAAATAAAGCAATATCGATAGGAGTTGAATACAAAGTTAATTTCCTTTATTTTATTTTTTTCATTTAGATTCATTTTGTTTTCCTTTATGACGACCCAGTTGGCACAATGGGCACCATACCGGACTGCCAAACACAGGGTTGCGGGTTCGATTCCCGCCTCAGACAAGTATTTATGCTTAGATGTTTCTATGTATAATAAGTATATATTTACAAAAGAAAAAGTATATAAGTAGTATATCTGTTGTCTAGCACTCATAACACAAGTCTAGTTACTTATCTTGGGGCTAGATGGCGAGGTGTGGAATGTCCTGTAATATTTATATTTTTTCTTCAAGAAACTTTATTCCAATTTAAAACACAAAATTAAAAGAAATTAACAAAGTTAATTGTGCCTTTGAAGTTAAGAGCACACCCGGTCCCCTAGCTCGCGCATCTACGGCCTGCTTCAAAAAAGATTTTATATGTGCGCAAAGCATTAACTTGGTAACGAGTACTTGCTTTTATTTCAAGTAAACATATCAAAATAAAATGACGTGAATGTGGATTTCGAATCCTTACGAATCAAAGGAAAAAAAAGGGAAATTGTGAAAATTGGATGGTAAAGCTTAAAAAATTGTAAAACCTGTGGTGAAAAAGTTACTAGAACACTTTCTTTTGAAAACTTACCGAAACTAGGTCCAGACCAGCCATATTTTCCAGTAGGCCTACCCTGATTTTCCAAGTTGCCTAACAGTTGCGCCTCTATCACTTGGTAATCTGCTTGTTTCATAGGCTTACATTGTATATTCATGCCGCTAGGCCGAAGGGGGATATTACTAAAACAAAAGTATAAGCCAATATTAGTGTTAGAGTTCTAGTTAAGCTTAACCATGGTTCTGAAGTTAGACGCAAGGCGTTATGCAAAAGAAAAATATTTGGTGCGTATATTTTAACAAGGTACTTGGTACCTTTATTGTAATACATTTCATAAGATAGAATTTTAAATGAAACTGTAATTGAATTATAGATTTTATATTTAAGATGTTATTCTTCTGAAATATTATTTTAATACTTTTAATATGCATGGGTAAATTGTTGTAACTTAATTTTAAAACTACCTTGTACACGATTTATGCAATAAATACTTGTAATCTTACACTTATACCAAAAGTCAAAAATCTTTATTCATTTGGATGCTTAATACAATGGTATAATGATCACATTCAAACGTCTTAAAAACTAAGTTAGGATGTGTGCCTTCGGAACGCGCCCACCATGAGTTTCTTGTGCCTTCTTCTCATTAGAAGAAGGCACAAGAAACTCATGGGGTTACCCTCTGTATTCTTCTAGTACGAATACATACACGAAGACGCGATCGAAGCAAACTTCAGAGCTGTCATCAAGTTCAACCCAAACTCTACTATAGTTTAGAAGTAAAAATTCTTACCTCGTATCTTCCAAATCAGGTTGATTAAGGGCATCCACGAGTTCAATTAACGTATGCAATTGCCTTGGAGACAAAAACACTATCAACGAGCCCAATATCACGCTAATCTCCACTTTAGGACCCTCCACCTCTTCCGTATGCTTTATTTTAATTGACAACTCTTGGTTTCCAACTAATTTAGCAAACAGTATAGGCTCAGGCTGACTGGACCTGTCATCGGGGGTCAATTCTCGCGATTCAGCTCGGCTTTTAGCTTCCGCGATTATTTCTCTCACGGGATCCGGTTCTATTGTTGAAATAACGCTTCTAGTCTCGTAGAAAACATCGGATATAGTACTAGTGTAGTTTATATCAGATTCTGTTTGACTACTTTCCGTTTTATCGGCTTGAGTGGAAGAAGATTTCTCCATAATAAGACTCCTGGCCATTGTGCGGAGTTTTGATGGGAACTCGTCTGTGTATAAAGTGACGCCATCGAATTTTATCTTTTTGTTAGTGTATGTGGCAACTACGTATGTTTTAGTTTTCTCTGGGTCTGTCATGTCAGGTGTAGGTTCAGAGCCTGCTTCGTCGAAATAATCAATGCTGAAAAGCGAAAACCAATTTAAAATTAGTTCATTTAAAAACATTGTTAAACATTAAAATCTTATGATAATTGAGTATGAATGAATCTCAGTTATTTTACTTTCACTTACTTATCAATGTGAATTTCTAGAGCTATGCCTCTGTCGCCATTCTTAGGAACATGTTCTATTCGTATTTTCGTGTTCACAAATTTTACTTTTACTCTGCTTAAAACTGTAAATATTATACAAAGAAAAGATTAAATAAATGCTTCCATAATTCACATAAGACTTTGAATTTGCCTTTAAGAATTTTAATGCACAGTCCAGTTCAAGGTTATTGACCGCCAGACATAAACAAGGTGAATAAACTGACTTTATTTAAATCATAACATTCGTTAAAGAGGTATAAACCTTCTAGCGTATCTTGCACCTTCAGGCGTCTACCAATTTTGTTTAAACATCACCTAATCAATATTGATATTGTAACTTGTAAGTATGCCCGTCGGCTCCCCTAACGGATCTCTAACTCCCGACCGTTCCCCTGTCGAGAACTTTTTCCCGCCCGTCGTATCCCCTAGCCTGGGGCAGACGACGGCCGTTAATTTAAAATTAGATTCAAGCGCTTCGCGGATCCCCTATGCTCCCCCAGGGGATTCGTTATTCAACATGAAATCCCCGTGTGTATATTCTCGTGTCGCGATGTTAGTTACTAATCTCCACCTAAACAGCTGAACCGATTTGTATGAATTTTTTTGTGTATATTCGTTAGGTTTGATTCTCAAACATCTATTTTTACTTAAAATTAAATTACAAAAAATAAAATAAATCACACAAATAAAAATTTAAATACACAAATAAAAATAAAGACATACTTACATACATACATCAATTTTTAACTTTTTTCCTTTTTTTTGCAAATGGCAAAACAACATTTGCTGTGATAGCTAGTATGTTCATAAAGTTTTAAAAGAGTGCAGACTAAAGAATAAAGACTTGGATATTCCCAGTCTATAAAAATATTTTGAAATCCCTTCTAGTCCTTGTGTGTGCAAAAAAGCTATCTATCTATCTACGTCTGATAATTCTAGGCGAGAATACATACTTGAATCTATAGCATGTGCAAACATTTCAATTCCTTCAACAGGATGTGATTCTTGGGGCCCATCTTCTTCCCGAAGACATTCAGCTGCTAACTGCATGGACGATGACATTGATGACCACATTGACTCCAGCATTGATGATACTGGAATTATTTAAAGTCCAACCAAATATATAGATGACAGTTAATATTTGTTCTTCAGTCAAACGGTGGCAAATTTTTTGGAACATAATCATTTTTATGACAGTTTAAACTTGAACCATTTTATTGAGTATTATTTTCATCTTACCTGGTTCAGCCCTGACTTTTGGCTGGACTGTGATGGAGAGACCATTGACCACAACAATGGAGTCATCTTTCAATAAAGTAGACCACGGTATTGTGACAGTGATCTCTTGCATGTGCCCATCTACTATCTCCAGCGGCCAATTTTGGGCATCACCCAGTTCATTGAGAGCCTGAAAATCATCATTTACCTATTTTGATCTCTATGTACCTTTGCTATTAAACCCAATGTTTTGTTTGAATTACTAGCTGCGCCCCGCGGTTTCACCCAAGTAAATGCTTGCCCCGTGGGAATATAAGGATGAAAAGTAGCATATAATATGTTAATATGCCTATTTTCATACCAAAGTTTCAATGCAATTAGTTCAGTAGTTTTTGTGTGAAGAAGTAACAAACATACAAACACATCACACATCTATAGTAATATTATAAAGCTGAAGAGTTTGTTTGTTTGTTTGAATGCGCTTATCTCTCCTGAGATAACCTTTAGTAGTTCCTACTACTGGTTCGAATTGAAAAATCATTTTTTGTGTTGAATATTCCATTTATCGAGGAAGGCTATAGCCTACTTTGATATCCCCACGGAATCAGGACTTATGCGGGTGAAACCGCGGGGCACAGCTATTTATAATATTAGTAGTTAGATTTATCCTTTAGCTAAGATTTGTTATGAAGGTGGTCTATTCAAAATTATTAGTGTTCACTATACAAAACATATTTATTTATTCATTTTTACAAATTCAAAGTCACAACTGAGTGACTGACTGATGTATCAATGCACTGCATAAGCTGCTGCTCCTATGGTCCTATAAGACCTAGAAATATTTGCGTGGCATGTTCTTTGTGAAGTGCAGGTATTCACTAAGAAAGGGTTTTTCACCTATTTTTTTAAGTACTCCACGGTTTCACCGCTTGCCTCCCAATCTCGTGGGAATATCAGGATAAAACTAGCCTATGTTATTCCAAATGAATCAACATATCCTCATGCCAAGTTTCATCAAAATCAGTCCAGTAGTTTCGGAGCCTATGCTGTGCAAACAAAAAGAAATCTTTCCTCTTTATAATATTAGTATAGACAACTAATGTGTTGTATTCAATGACACAATTTATCTGAATAACCTTGACCACAATCTATTTTAAAATTGCTTGTAAATATTAGACAGTTAAGTTAACATCATTAGTTAATTTAATTACTTATATCATTCATTAGCTAATGGTTTTTCACTTAATAAAAGAACTTAGAGTTGGAATAATTCAGGAAAAGAATGCAAATGGGTTTTTGTAATTTTTGTCCTGCTTTTTGTTGGATATGGAACTGAACAAAGCCAGCAACCCCAATGTTCAAATTGTTTCTAGGATTTATGAATACCACAATAATAAATGTAAATAGAACGTCAAAATATTACAGTGCTATTAGTTTGAAGATTTTGTATTTTCGAATCGAGAGTTTACTTGAAAATTCTAAAAAATCCAGGCGAATCCCGGCCATCTGGCAACTCTTAAAGTATACATTCCTAACTAATAATATAAAATAGTTATTAGTAGAAAGTAGTAAAGGTGATATAATGCATATTGTATGACTAGTTAAAATAGAGACCTAGGTGTGGTGACGAAAAATGTCATTGAAATCCTTTGTTTTGAACGATCAAGCACGTGTTAATAAAATGCGCACTTCACATTGGCAAAGAAGTTGTGATCGCAGAACTAACGCTGGTAATTTCTGCGCAATTATTTATTTTTTGGTTTGATTGATATAGGAAGCAAATACTTATACAATATATAAAATATACTCACATCGCAGTCAAGGCTGACATCACAAACGGTTCCTGTTCCATTGTATAAATCTACACTCAGCTGATCTAGCGTTAGTTTTTCTTGAAGAAAGTTACCAAGATATCGCTGTAACAGATACCTGCAGGCTCTCTTCTTAATGCTCTCAGACCACGGCAAGTACCACAACATTTTCAGAGCATTTCAATTAACATTACACTTGAGAATTTTATATTTTGTGCGTAATGTAAAATGACTATTGTGATTTGCGTGCGACTGACTTGCGAACGTAAATAAACACTGCGTTCCGTTTCACCCAGGAATCAATAAACGTCAAATTAGCTGCTTATGTCAAAATGACAGCTGATTTTTTTATCGTTCCGTTTACGTGCAAGATGCGTGCAAGGAACTACAGACTGTAAGCTTAGACCATTTAAGGTTATACGTTTTCCCTACTAAATGTTTTAGAGATTCCTACGTTTTATACTGAGATATTTAACTTATTATGACTTAAAGTAGGCCTAATTTAAGCTATTGTAGGGGCAGACCAAAAATATCACTGTTTAACATCCAGGAAGTACTCTGTTTCAGCGTGAAAAAAGAGACCAATTTTACGTATGTAGTGGTGCACGGTTATATTGACGTATGGTCATAGTGTAAGTGACGCATAGATGTGTGGAAACACGCGACGTTGTCGCGTTGTGTGTGGAAGCAGGAACACGCAATTACGCTAGAGCAGAGCCGCAATACAGTTTGCTGGATAAGGGCGACGTTGCCTCTCCGTCTAATCTGTCTAATAAAAATCAAAATATTTTCAATTGCATGATATTCAACTGAGTGCTGCCAGACCTACACCTGCAAGATTTTATGTAACTTTTGGCACTGTCGCGTCACTTTTGATACTTGAATTATACGTTATTTTGATAGACTTATCAAATTATCACTTTACGTATATAATAAATAAATAAACATTTATACTTGTTTGCATTTAATTAATAGTATAAAAATATAATAAAATATAAATGAAGTATAGTAATTCGCGAGAAAAAAAACCAAGCAGTCTTGTTGTTTTTTTGGTACTGTTTGTTGTACACACTGGCAACATACACCCAGTCGATACTTTGCCTCGCACTAGATGCGCGCTTGTTACCTAGGTAACGGAGAGTCAACAGAGATGTCAAGTAGTCAATAAATAGAAAAACCAAAAATAAAATATTATAATCATTTATTATATTCCTACTATTGTGTTTAAAGTGTCATCCATCTGAGCACCTACTGAAAATAAACCTTGAGGAAATTTTAGTGTCTTGTAAGTGATTGAATTATTAAACACAAGTTGGGCCGTAGGAACAAACTACGACTACTCTGGGTCCCAAGCCATGAAGGAATAGCAGGAAATGAGAAGGCTGATGAGCTGCAAGAACAGGATCGGCAAGTGCTATGCTTGGACCAGAACCATGTACGGGCCTGCCAGCATGCACAATCACAAAGGCCGTAAAGGATTACGTTGATAAGAAACACACGCAAGAGTGAGAAATCAGTGCAGGGCTACTACATTCAAGGAACATAGGATTTTTCCTCTTAGTGGGATCGCTGCGTTAATCGATCCCAAGGGGTCGAAGTGTTGCTGGCTATGTCAGCCCGCGATATAAGATAAGATAGAACTAATTTTAAATAAATAAACCTTTTTGTACATTCCTTTGTCTTTATTTTTCTCTTTTCATTCAGACCTAGTACAATTTGCATAGTTCAGAATTCGTCCTAGTTTAAAAAAAAATTATTACTAACAGTACCTACCATAAAATTGATCCTGTTTTTGAAAATTTATTCAAAAATATATTTTCATTAAAAAAAAATATTTGTATCGAGATTTGAACCGGGGCTCTTCAGAACACTACCCCGCCGCTCTAAATGACTACACCAATCGGTATCTGTAGGACTACGTCAAATATAGTCTATAGTTGCTACAGTTTATTGTTTTGTATGTGTGCGTGTCATTTATATCGTGACAAGAGTTAAAAATTGTACTTTGGAAATACATTAAAATGTGACTTCCAAAAAATTAAATTATGTTTGAAATATGTTCAGAGCAAACTAGAAAACAGGCAACATATATACAAATACTTTAATTCCACGTCAATTATAGCAAAATAAAATAAAAATATACTTTCGGGGAAAACAAGCGCCATCTAGCGGAATACTTTGCTTAGCGATACGAAACATTCAACCTTAACTCCATGACTGTAAGCAAAATGTAACGTAATGGAAGAAGCGTAATGGTAACGTACAAGTAACGTAAAATTAAAAAAGGTAATTTTTAATTTATTTAATAAAAAATATTGTAAAATAGGTAGAGATTAGACAACTTGGTTCGACAACAGAAGACAAGTTAATAATCAGAATCACTTCCATAATCACTTCCAAAATCACTTTCCAAATTATTTCCAACATCAGAAACATTTTGTGATATTCGACTGCAGCTGTATATTTGGAGACTATAAAACACACAGAATGATCTCTGAGGCAGAAACACTGCTGCAGAAAAATCGATATTTCCTATTCCATTTTTTGAATATGCCAACACGTCTGATTGGCTAGTAACTATATTAATTTCTACCATCGATATCGTGTAATTAGCTGAAATAAAATTAAACTTATTAGTTTAATTAATACATTTTGTATGTATACAGGGTATTCCGTAATGAATGGATAAAAGTTGTGCTCAGTGAAAGTGTCTTGGTTTCCGAAATATTATTTTTATAATTTTGAAAATTCAATTCAATTCTCTATACTTTTTGGTTTTATTGGATAGTATTTTAAGATAAGTAATTAAATGTGCTATCGAATTCAAACTATTATTTACATGCATAGTATGACATAAGCTCACATGTTTTTTATTTTTTTACCTGGGCTTTAACTTTCACGGTGTAAAATAAATGTATAATCACCCTAATGCCAAATAAAAAATGTTGTATTGACAGAACTGGCACAGTGTCCTCTACCTGTAAGTACCCGTTGATCCATTCATTACGAAACATCCTGTATATTATACCGACTGTAATAATTTGATTATTCGGTAACTATGGGTATTTATACAATTTAATCGAAAGTAAGTAGGTAATTTATATTAAGTACCTATTATAAATAACTCACTTATTTATCAGTTACTTACATTTGTAGTAAATATCTAAAATCCTATACATAATTACTTTTCCCCAAATCAATTGTTCTGTAAAAAGCAGAGATGCTGTGGAAGAACATTAAATATTAGTCAACTCTACTCCACTACCAAATTTACCTATTTTTAAAATATACTAATAAAATTTAATTGATTGTTATAGGTGCTTAGAATACCTACTGTCTTTACCAAAAATAAAAGAAACTAAAGAAAAAAAAATCTTATTTAGGGCCGAGGTACCTAACTGAGTTCATAGCGAAAGTAAGCAATAATAAATTAGTGATTACTTACTTGTACATGATCCTATAGACAATTTTATTTTGTAAAACGGCAATCCAACTGCTTGAATAGTCCTCTTCAACTTAATGCTGGAACTATTCAGAACTAGCAGCAGTAACATCACAGACATAGTTTTCATCATTGTCTTCACTAATTACTTTCTTAAATATTATGAAAAACGTTGATCTTTGTGGAGTTGTTTGACCAATAAAAGAGGTGTTATAAGTAGATTATATAGGATAATATAAGTAGCTTCTTAGAGGTAAACTAGCTGGTACCCTTTATTATTCCATTGTATCACTATTCCATGAAATCAGTTTACTATGCTAAACATCAATTGTTTCTATGTAGGTACTTTAGGAGATCGTAAGAACGGGATAGTCATGGTATTCTTGTCACTACATAGTATAAAACAAAGTCGCTTTCTCTGTCCCTATATCCCTATGTATGCTTAAATCTTTAAAACTTCGCAACAGATTTTGATGCGGTTTTTTTTAATGGATAGAGTGATTCAAGAGGAAGGTTTATATGTATAATTCATGCATAATATAGCCGTGCGAAGCCGGAGCGGGTCGCTAGTTAACAATAAATAGAAACAATTTATAAACATAATTTATTTATGTTAATGTGTAGATTAGTACTTCTATCAAATTAGGTAACAGACAAAATATATCTCGCTCCTTCAGCAATGCCCGCCCATGTTTCAGTTACAATTTGTTTGATGTATGTCGGTGGGACGACAAAGCCGTACTCATACCCGGGCAGCTCGAGGGTGTAAGTGTAAGGTATGCCAACAGAACGAGTCCAGTCACGTGATGTACCAGTAGTGTAATACAATGTTACACCAGCATTTCCAACTATGTAATTGGGGGCTTTATCAAGTTTAAGATTATCGATGGCAGCAGCCATTCGAATACCAGCAAGGTGGAGCGCAAGACCATTTGCAGGAAGTGTACCTGATAATAAGATAATATAAATATCAATTTAGTTAGGACTAATTTTATATTATACCTAATGTAATCGAATAATTGATTGCTCTTACCGTTATTGCCCCATGAGTACAAGAACATGTTTCCGTGGCTATGCAGAGAAATGTAGAGGGCAACACGGTTTATTTGTTGGAGTATTGCGTCTCTTATAATCCTAATCTCAGGTTCAGAGAAAGCCGATGGGCCTTCATAGGTGATAGCACAAGGGTTACCCCACTGCCCAGTCTCACCCCAGTGAAAAGCAAAGTTACGATTGCCGTCTACACCGGGGCAGTCCTCCGCTCCCTCGTGAGATTTCGAACGGGTTTTGCGCCACATACGATCCTAAAATTAAAAACAAGAAAATTGCCAGAATTTTGTTAAGAAAACACAATAATAGTCATAATTGTGCCTAAATTTATAATAGGAAAATGATGAATTTTTTTATCAATGATCAAGATTATTTGATGTCACGTATTTCTTTCATAAATTGTTGACTTTATTGAATGACCTACCTACCTACCTATTTACTTAAGCAGCACATTTTTATCCAATTAACCTATAAGATTGAGGACATTGTTTGTACTACAAATATTTTAGATTTGGATCTGGATTATAATTTTGGCGTCATTACATAGATATCTAATAGATATACCTACCTCATCAATAGAGAATTCATATCCGTCTGGATTAGCCATGGGCATGATGATCCAATCAATTTCGTCTGTAAGTTGTCTATCAGCAATATCAACAACCAATCGATGGATGATGTAGAGGGCTACTGGTGGAGTGACCCATTCTCGAGCGTGTACAGCAGCATCAATGAAAATAACCGGCTTGAAAAGACTTTGAAAGCCGTTGTTAGATATCCTCACATATTTAATTTGACGACCTTCGTAACTCAAACCGGCGTTAATGACAGTGACCAAGCCTGGGTATTCAGCAGCTAACTCATCGAGGTGATCATTTATCTATAAAATTCAACAGAACATTATTAGCATGTTTGAGCCAAGTAAAATGGAATTAATCCT
Organism: Idaea aversata; assembly: GCA_907269075.1. Taxonomy (NCBI): domain Eukaryota; kingdom Metazoa; phylum Arthropoda; class Insecta; order Lepidoptera; family Geometridae; genus Idaea; species Idaea aversata. The sequence goes on from OU026100.1 coordinate 9,949,660, forward strand.
AAATATTTTAACTGACTTCCTCATGTCTGTAATAGTTGTCCCAAGAAACTTTGTTGCCGTTCCTTGCATTCGCCATCTTTAGAGCTTGTATTTCAGCTTCTTCTTCCCGTAGGATCCTGAAAATTATGCAATAATTAATTGTAATAAGCACCTACCTACCTAGATTTATTGTCATCTAAACTTTTGTCAGTTATATTCCGTAAACTTACGCTCCAAGGTTCTCAGCGATGAGCCTGTATGGCATGTTGTTGGAGTCAAAATAACTAAACCATTGTGCTTTGTCTTCCGGTGGGATTCTTACTAAAAGTTCAGTTTGTCCAGTTTCAGAGCGAACTCCTGGTGTTGCAGATAAGACATCTAGACGAGATTCTAGAAAACCCAGAATTTCTGGAGGACCAGCTACCCGGTATAATTGGTGTCTGTAAGTAGATAAAACATAATTTTAGATAATATAAATAATAACCGTTTCTGATTATAATAATATAAGTAAGCCAGGAAACACTAAAAAACTGTTGGTTAACTTACCCTTCATATTTCTCATGTTTTGCCTGAACCAAGGCAATTATCGCCACGACACCAATTAGTAGCCGCAGCATTTTTCCAACAAACTTGAATGCGCTGTTTGCTACTTGTCTTGACATTTATATACTGAGATTACAGTAAGTCCTCAATAAAAATTGATAAACTATTTATTATCGAAATTAGAGCTGAATTCAATCTACAGGTAGGTAATAATTTCGAATAGTTTGGTATGTTTCAATCCTTAATATAAAGAATTTTGTTGAAGAACAATAAATCTTTAATGGCAAGAATTATAATAAATCAAGCTAATAAACGATGTGTAGCCTAATCCTAATAAACGACACTAGCCACATGGTAGGTACCTAGTTATTCAAACTTTAGAACTCTAGCTAAGTACGAATTACGGAGGAACCTTGATTACAGGTGTATTGGCTTTTTCAACTTTTGATGGTATTTTATATTTGAATATCTTTTTGAAACTACCGGTATGGGTGGTTGATACAAGGGACTTACTTCATTATAATTATCTTTATTAGCCGTCATAGGTATTATGATGGTCAATAAAGATAAACAAAAGTAAGTAGCTTTTCAATTTTATTTTGGAAATCCAAATTATATCTATCTTATCTATGAGTAAATTATTTACTATTTATCTATCTATGGGTAACTAAATTAGGTTAAAAATAATAGGGACTTACTTAGACAAACCTTCATAAATTAAGTTACACTGTATTCGTTAAAAAGGTTTAGCAAAATGAGATTTCTGTAATATTTTTATGAAACAGTTTTCTGTAATATGTTTTTACAGAATTTTTAAAACCTTTATGCCACCAAGCGTAAATTAATGGATTCAATAAACTATTGCAAAATCCTAATATGCATAAAGATCTAGAAGACAAATCGCCATAGTGGATACATTTACTATCCGTTTTGTTCTCACAAAATACAAAAAATATGACTGTTACAAAGAAAGGCATCCAAGTTATTATGAAACTGCCAGAAGTAAGTATTACTACTGTGATTGCTCTCCATTTATTGGGCTCCTTTATATTATTATTTTGTCTATTACATTTCGTTTTCGATAAGTTTATTGATTTATCTGTAACATCGGAACTGACAATTGAGTTAAGAGATATAGCAGTTCCATTTGTAGTAATACTAGCTAAGGACTCATTTTTATTATTTCTACATTTGTTCAATTTTGTTTCTTTGCAATCAGTTAGATCCTCAATACTTTTTGATTTACATTTTATTTTAATACATATTTTCGGATTTATGTCAAAAGAAGATGCACTGCGTCTTAGTTCAGATGTATTCCTTATCGGATTTCTATTGACATTTAAAGTACCACGGTACATTCTCAGTTTTGGTTTATCAGAAATTACGTGTTTGTCATTATTTTTACTAGTTTGATTAATACTTTTAACTGTTTTTAAAGCTTTCACTAGTATTATACCGTAAAGTATGACAACGACTACAATGGGTATAATGCTTATAAATGAATTTAACAATATTAACTCTTTTGGAAATAATGTGATGTAGTAGCATCTTTCGAAATTGGGTTCCTTGTTGATCCAACCGAAGCCGGGTAAAAAACTCAAGGTTACTGCTAAAAATAAGAAACATAATAAGTTCATTGCAAACGTACGTACATACTATTAAGACCTATTCAGTGCAAAAACTTACCAATAATCCATATCAAAACAATGCCATATCGTACTCTAGTTGTATTTAACCATCTATCATAATAGAGTCCATGAATTATGTAGATGTACCGATCAACGGCAATTAAACCTACGCTGAAGATGGATACCATAGCTGGACACACCAACAATCCTACAAACATTCATAAGTTTAATTAAAATAAGTCTAATAAAAAATTGTTAGTACCCATACTTAATAATATGTATTAACTTACCGATCAATAAAATACACGTAAGATAGTGGGTTTTCGTCGGATACGATACTCCAAAAATGATAGTAGATCCAAGCATTGTATCAGCTAGAGCAACATTTCCGAGCAAAATATAAGTCGTTTTTGGTTTCTTTCCTGAAAAAGTTTTTTTTAAAGAGGTGTCGCGTTCTTATTAGTACTTCATACTCGCTTATGTATGAAAGTACTTACGTTCGTAAGTAGGTATGAATTTTATTAAAATGTTTGTTTATTTGTAGTTTGCCGAAGGCAATAAAGATATTTAATTGCTAAATGCTTTAAATCTTTATCTTGAGAGATAGCAACTACATGTTTTGTAAATCACCATAATAATTACCTAACTCGACAATATCATAAAATAATATGAAAACTACTTAGTGAAACTTTATTAATAGAGCAGTAAAAAGTATTAAAAATAAATCATACCTTTCTTCAATATTAGTCCACTAGATATCACTATTGGCAAATTACTTAATATTATTAAAACCCCTAAAATATACGCGATGTATACTAATTCTGGTTTTTCTGCGTATTCGCCAAATAGATAAGTTACATGGGCACTATTTATATTCTCTGGTTCGGTAGAATTAAAAATTAATTTCGTATCACTCATTTTTACATATTTGTAAGCTCCGATTTATTAAAGTAAATAATCAAAAAACAGCACAAGCGTATTTTTACTGGAGGCATGACTTTTCCATTAGTACTAACGAATCACAAATGACTACTGCTGGACATAAAATAAACAATACCGAAAGGCAATAAGGTAAAAACTGGTTATGAAATGTTTACTTTGATGATGTGATATGAATATAAACAACTTTATATTGATCTCATCTAGAGATCTTGAATGCTGTAAGACATTTGAAGTAATGAGTACCTAAGTAAAGTTGTCCATAAAAGATAATTTATGACTGTCATGATGGCATAGCACAAAAACTAATAGGTAGGCTAGTAAGTAGGTAAATTTATACAAGTGTCGATTCATCATCATCACTGTAATTCATCCGATAATATGTACTTAGTAGGTACATAGATAGCATCTGTGCTTAAATAATAGGTAAGTATTAAATCAGAGTAGGGGTTTAACTTTATAACGCAAAATTAATACCACAATAATAGTTTAAACTAGTACGCCTAATATCAACCAACATGCTCATTAAAGAAGCCCTAACTGCTGTCGATAACTGGCTTAGTAGTAACAGTTTAAAAATTAATGCCCCCAGATCTAACAAAAACAAAAATAATTGCATTTCAAACTTATAGATCCACTCCATTGCAGCTGAATATTAATTTTAACGATAAAAAATCGAAATTGTAGACTCAGCTTTATTTCTTGGAGTACCTAACATTTGATAAACATTTAAATGAGAGAATAGAAAATATTAGTAAAAAAATAGATAAATTTGTATTTGTCTTACGCCGTATCAGAGACATTGTTTCAACTGAAGCAGCTATCTGTGCATACCATGGATATATTGGATCAGGATTTGCGGAAAATTCGTCTAAAACAATTCGTCTAAAACAATTCATCTAAAACAATTCGTCTAAAAAACAATTCGACTAATAACAATTCGTCTAAAACAATTCGTCTAAAACAATTCGTCTAAAATTATTAATAATCGTTCTTTAGACGAATTGTTTTAGTCGAATTGTTTTAGACGAATTGTTTTAGACGAATTTTCCGTAGACGTTGGATCAGTTCTTAGGTATGCAATTTTACTATGGGGAAATTCAGTGGATATTGAACATGCATTTAAATCTCAAATAAAAAAAATGCATTAGAATACTGTGTAGAGCCAAATATTTAGATACTTGTAAACCATTGTTTCAAAAACTAAAAAAAAATGGGTGCGTGTACTTATGTACGCGCGTGAGAAGTTATACTTCTTTGGCATTAATAAAAAAAAAAAAAAAACAAAAAAAAAAAAAAAAACTCGTCCGGCAAAAAACTCGTCCGACAAAAAACTCGTCCGACGAAAAGTTCGTCCGACAAAATACTCGTCCGACAAAAAACTCGTCCGACAAAAAACTCGTCCGGCAAAAAACTCGTCCGACAAAAAACTCGTCCGACAAAAAACTCGTCCGACAAAAAACTCGTCCGACAAAAAACTCGTCCGACAAAAAACTCGTCCGACAAAAAACTCGTCCGACAAAAAACTCGTCCGACAAAAAACTCATCCGGCAAAAACCTCGTCCGGCAAAAAACTCGTCCGACAAAAAACTCATCCGACAAAATACTCGTCCGACAAAAAACTCGTCCGACAAAAAACTCTGGACTGGAAAAGGATTGTCAACACAATCAATAAAGTTCAATTTAGATTTAAACAACTTCTCCCGTGAGAATTTTGTGTGACGTGAGAATTTTGTGTGACGCTTTTGTAAAATTTCACTCTCATCATTTTTTCATAACGCGCCTAAAGAAGTATAACTTCAAAAATTACCTTTACCTAACTTGTTTATATATTTTAGAAGTTTGTCTTTTTGTAAAGAATAATCCTGCCCTATTCCCCACAAATTCGAAAATTGGTCTAATGTCAGGCAGATATTCTAATAAATTACATGTTCCCCAAGCTAATTTAGATGTACCTATATAAAAGAATTTCTTATTTAATGTCTATAAAATATTAAATTGTTTTTATTCGCTAAAGAATATTTAGTTTATAATAAAGTTTTATTCTAATGTTATTAAAATTACAGTTTAGATTTTTATTATAGCACCTATTATGGAGAAAAAAGATTACTAGTTATACCTAGTCCTATTAGGTTAAGTTCTCTAGCTCTAGCTATTAATATTTGAACGCCATTGGCAGAGTTCGCTTGTACTTATATTATTACTAGCTGCCCTCCGCGGTTTCACCCGCGTAACTCCCGATCCCGTGGGAATATCGGGATGTAAGCTATCCTATCTCTCAAGTTGGATCGAACTGCACATGGTGTGCAAATTTTATTATAATCGGTTCAGTGGTTTAGGAGTCCATTGAGGACAAACATTGTGACACGAGATTTATATATATTAAGAAAGATAGGACTCATCGTAATTACCGAATTCTCTTACAAATAAATACTTACTTACTTACTAATATCTTATTATATCTGTGATCTTTATACTTCAAGCCTTGACGAACATAACAAAAGATTTCTATAATAAGTACCTACGTACCTACTTCCTTAAAACTTCCATTCAATTTAATGTCAAGAGGTAAGGTAGGTAAATGGGAAATATAAAATTTCAGTAGGTACACTTAATTTTATTTGAGGTAATTGAGGAATTTTGAAGAAGATTGTTAGTTCTAAAAAATAAGAAACTGGACCTACATTTAACAAATTACATTTTAAAGTAAAAGAAAACATCCTGTAGGTGTATTTATTTAGAGCAGGGTGAACACAAATGCCCTATGCAGTGCGCATGTCAAAATGTAGCGCGAAATTATAACCAATCAAAAAAGCCAAAATTCCTAGTAAAAATAAATAAGTAGGGCATAATCGAGCCCAAAAAAGTCGGATAAATACAAGCAAACAAACATACAGTTGAAACTAATAGAAGCGTGTTAAAAATAACGTAAATTGGAACGTATTTTATTTAACGTTTCTACAGACACAGAATTTTATTTGCGTCAAATCGGTTGGCTGTCAGAGTTCAAATATTTGATGATTGTCAGATTTGTCAGTGTCAGTCAGTCAGTTGACAGTCAATCATTTTCTAAGAAATAAAGTATTTTTGTTGTAAAATTGAATAAATAAGCCATTTTATTACATGTTAAATAATATAATTACTTCAAGCTAAGATCCTATAAAATGTTTAAAATCCTGAAACAGTTCTCAAGGTAAATAATCAGTAATCTCCAGAAAATAACCTAAAAAGTCTGTATTTACATTAATTTTCTAACAATTTTTTAGATTAACAGTGAACCCGGGAAGCAAGGTACAATTGAACACCAGAGACATATCTACTGCTGTTGCATTGCAGTTTAAAATCACAAATCAGCTATGGTGAGTTCAGATAATAAAATTCGTAACACTACTTTTCATCTCCACTAATAATAAATATCCTTAAAATTCTAGACGCGTATGTTTAAATACGTATAGTAGAGTTACGAAGTTTAAGTACTTGGGCCATTGGGTCACAGAGAACCTCACAGACGATGAGGATATTGAGCGGGAGCGTAGAGCGTTGTCGGTTAGGTCTAATATGGTTATAAGAAGGTTTGCTGGCTGTTCGAAAGACGTCAAGTTGATACTGTTTCGAACTTACTGTCAAACGTTTTATACCAGCAGCCTTTGGACTAAGTACACTAAAAAGCCTTCAAGGCCCTGCGTATCCAGTACAATAAAAGTTTCAGAATGCTGCTGGGGCTACCAAGGTTCTGCAGGTCATCAGGTAAAGTCTGCAGCGCATCAGGAATGTTTGCGGAGGCAAAAGTTGATGTTTTTATACAGTAATATGTAAAAGAGTTGCCTCACTGATGTGCCGTAAGCGGGAGAGCTCCAGCAGTCTTCTGAACACATTACTGAATAGGCTAGACTGTCCTATAATTAGACATTGGAATAGAATGCATATGTTAGATAATACGGGTACTACTAAAAAATACAAATTTTGCAGAAAATATGAATTTAATTGACTTTTGGACATTATTTTATGATAACTAACATAGCTGTAAGACTTTACTAACAAATGGATTGTACTATCTGATTAATAAAATTCAAATTAAATTAAATGACTGTTGCTCAATTGAATAATATAATCAACTGGAACACCACTGGAAAAATATAATTAACTAAGTAATTAGGTAGGTACTTAGAGAATTTTAGAATAACATAGATAAGATATTAGATAAAAAAAATCATGGGACATATTAAATACTTACCTATTAGTTAGGTACTTACTTTTATACCAATATTCTCACAGGATCAGGATTCACGCGTGCTTATCCTCTAGAGTCTAGAATCTATGTTTGACTACTTAGTTTAGTTTTACGGGGCTGTTTCCACAGGAAACTAAGTAGTCAAACATAGATGATCGGGATTCATGCGGGTTAATCCTCTAGAATCTATGATTGACTACTTAGCTTAATTTTGCAGGGGTGTTTCCACACTAAACTAAGTAGTCAAACATAGATGATCGGGATTCATGCGGGCTAATCCTCTAGAATCTATGTTTGACTACTTAATTTAGTTTTATGGGGCTGTTTCCACCCTAAACTAAACTCATACATAGATTCTAGAGGATTAAACTGCATTAATCCCGATCCTGTGAGAATATTGGAATAAAAGTAAGTAGGTACTAATACGTAAGTATGTTTGACTACTTATTGACCTCTTGTTGTGGAGAAGCTTTTATAAATTACGTCTTTTATTATTTTTCAGGGGAGAACCATTAAAAAAAAAGAAAAAGGTGGACCCGGCTATTGTCAAAGCTCGTGAGGAACGTCGTAGGAAAAGATTGGAGAAGCAAATAAGAAAATTACAGAAGAATGCGAGGCAGTTGAAGCCTATAGATGAGTTGGAGGTTCCGTTAGACCTTATTGATCAAGCACAGTAAGTTAACAGACATTCTTTTTGGCATATAATTTACTATTACCTATTTAAGTATATGGTCCCTCCAAGGCATCATAACTAGACCAAAAGACTGCTACTTGAGAGACCACCGAGGACCAACATTAATCTGCCATGGCTTACAAATCATTGAGCAACTCAAGAAACTGTTTGCTACTTTTAATTGATCAAACAGTATTATTTTGCCTACATCACTGTAAATTATAGTTGTACTATAAATTGTTAATTGTAGTTTTGTTTTTATACTAAAACCTTCATCTTGAATCACTCTTCTATTAAAAAAATTGCATCAAAATTCTTTTTTAGTTTTAAAGATCTAAGCATATAATTATAGGCACAGACAGACAGCGGGAAGCGACTTTGTTTTATACTATGTATTGATTATGTATTCAATAATATGATTGTATTCTTCTAGAAAAAGGAAAAGGCCTGAACCAAAACTAACAAACGAGGAAATAGAAGCTCGAGCCCTATTACTAAAAGACTGGGCGAGGTACAAGAAATCTGAATACATCGCAAATGTTGCTCAAATTGATAGGATAATGGCAGCTCAGAGACGGGCATTGGATAAACTTTACGAGGAGTCTGAAGATCTTTATAATGAGGCTATTATGGTTAGTGGAGAATTTTAAACCAATCTTAAATCCATTTCTTAAGTTAGGTGGATGGCGTCACCCAACAGTAGAATATTAGTAGGAAATCAACTCCCAAAGCAAGCAACTCCTATATTTAACAACATCTAGATTGCAGGTTTCACCACTATGTACCTATTTCTTAACCGTCAGAGCAATGTCAATTAGTATACATAATTAGTGCACTGCCGGCCACGGTTCGAACCCACTACTTTTAAAATGAAAGCCCAGTTCCACCAGTTTAACACCGCTCTTCCATAGTTATTGTAATTCCTATGTAAAATGTAAATATTTTCCTTCCAGCCTGACCTCCAACTAGTGCCTTATTCAGTTCGAGGGCCCGTAGCGACGCCTCCGATCAAAAACTACGAGTCTCCAGACGGAGAGTACGTTGATGTGTCCAAGAAATGGGAGAATTAGTTAGTACGTTATTTATTTTGATTAGTAAAGTTAAATAAAGTTATTATCGTATTTGTAGACTTGGCACTTTGACTTATTTTTAAATACTAATTATGTAATTATTGATAACTCTCTCTTAGCAGTAGGTAAAGTAGATTAGTAAAGTATCTAATGCTCCATGTTCCGCACTGAAGGCCAATTCTCGTAAATAAATTGTTTAAATTACATTTCTATTACAAAAAAATACTCTTTTGGTATTTTTGAGAAAACCAAAAGCTGACTTTGACGGTATTTTGAGCTACCTTGAGGATATTTTTTTGTAATCGGAATGATATAGCAATTTTGCCCTCTTATATTTTGAATAACATTGAATACGCAGCAAAATCTGCCAAATTATCAACCACTCTTCTTTTAGCAGATTAATAAAATATCTGATGCTCCTGGTTCCGTCAAATCTATACTAATATTATAAAGGTAAAGAGTTTGTTTGTTTGAACGCGATAATCTCAGGAAATACTGGTTCGAATTGAAAAATTATTTTTGTGTTGGATAGTCCATTTATCGAGGAAGGCTATAGGCTACTTTTTATGCCGATATTCTCACGGGATAGGGAGTTATCGGGTGCTAGTATAAATAAAAATGAATCGCCTAAATATTAGATGCGCATAACTTCCGAACGACTGCATCAAATTGGATAATTCTTATTATTTTGTGTTCGTTATTGTCGGGACAAGGTTAAAGTTTGTATAAAACAAAATTCCAGCTATTTTTAATTTTAGTTTGACATAAAATTAATTTTGACATATCTTAATGCCATTACTGGAATCAATTACGACATAAATGGAATCAATTAGTGTAAATGAGCCCTGTCGCCATTTTTCCGAATGACTAGTTCAATCAATCACCAACTGGGTAACCGGTTGAATCGGCCATCTGATTCGTTTCTTAGTAATCTCAAAGTAATCTCGGAGAACACAGGAGTGCAGAGTATCGCAGCAATATATTTTAAAGAAATCAATCACCAACTGGGTAACCGGTTGAATCGGCCATCTGACCGTTTCTTAGTAATCTCAAAGTAATCTCGGAGTACAAAGGAGTGCAGAGTATTGCAGCAATATATTTTAAAGAAATCAATCACCAACTGGGTAACCGGTTGAATCGGCCATCTGATTCGTTTCTTAGTAATCTCAAAGTAATCTCCGAGAACACAGGAGTGCAGAGTATTACAGCAATATATTTTAAAGAACAGATAATAATTATGACAACAATATAATATACTTGTATATAAGCAGACAAGTATTTAAGCTTAGATATTTGTCTGTGGTCTGGTTGTTTCTATGTATTATAAGTATATATTTACAAAAGAAAAGTATAAAAGTAGTATATCCGGTCTAGCACCCATAACACAAGTCTATAGTTACTTAGCTTGGGGCTAGATAGCGATGTGTGGTATGTCGTGCAATATTTATTTATTATTAATATCTAGATTTGCGTTATCAAAGATACCGTCATTGGGCAGCACTAGTGAGTTTTTTTATGTACCGAGCGGCGGCAGTAGGTAGGTAATTCAAGAACACCACATAGTTAAAATACTGTTATATTTTTTTATCACAGTTGCTCATAAAGTGGATCTTATGAAACCGCTTTTAGGCTCATAATGCAACGTATTATGCATGAGTTATATATAACCAACTAGTGCTGAAATGTTATCCCGATAAGTTAAATGCGTATCTTACTGCTAATTACATGTTAGGTAGATGAAACATTCTTAATTTATCTGGGTTATACTGTTTTGATGTATAAAAACCAACAAAGAGTTTTTAACCTACAACGAGTACCAACAAAGAGATTTTAACCTAGCAAAAATAGATTAATTTGTTTTTTCTTCACATAAATATATGTATTGTTTTCTTTACCATTATATTCTGTTTTTAATCCCCGACGCAAAAACAAATGGAAAATCCCTAAAAAATATTGTATGTCAGACGAGGCTGTAAAAGTCTTTTGCCTGGCCTTTCGAGAGTATAATTAAAAAAAAAATATTGCCAAAAAAAATTGTAAACATAGACATATCACTACATAGTATAAAACAAAGTCGCTTTCTTTGTCCCTATATATGCTTAAATCTTTAAAACTACGCAACGGATTTTGATGCGGTTTTTTTTAATAGATAGAGTGATTCATCACAAATATTTTGTTATTTATTATTTACTTTTCTTTTCAATTATTTTCTTTTATTCGCAACTGTGATAAAAAACGTCGTACGATACGCGTGTGGAATTGATCTTTGCATCTCGGCTTCTAACACGCTCGCGCGTTTAGACCAGCTCTATGCAAAGATCAATTTTCCACACTTATATCGTAATGTACTATTATATTGTGCCCAAAGCTCCTGTCTCTTTACATTTAACTCCAAGATTGCGCAGTGATCATAAAAAATGTTTACTAGTTTACTTCGATAAAGTTAGTGAACGAGTGTTACATATCAATGAACATTTGGTGGAAAATATCGAAGATTTTCTCCCATTTTCCGTCTCATTTAAATTCTTTTGGAGTCGTATCTATAAACAATCCCTTAAAAGGTTTCGTATTGTCTATCTGTTATGGATAGTGTCCGACTGAATAAGGATTTTCAGACGAAACCGCGAAAGTCTTCGGTGTCGGCCGCACTTTCCGAAACTCCGAATCAAAGTATAATAACTTAACACAAAGACCTCCCTTTTTAGGGTTCCGTACCCAAAGGGTTAAAACGGGACCCTATTACTAAGACTTCACTGTCACCAGGCTGTATCTCATGAACCGTGATAACTAGACAGTTGAAATTTTCACAGATGATGTATTTCTGTTGCCGCTATAACAACAAATACTAGAAACAGAATATACCATATGGTACGAACGAGCCCTTCGTGCGCGAGTTCGACTCGCACTTGGCCGGTTTTATTTACCAAACCAAAAATAATAGACAAAACAATAGAACTTACAAAAAATGTTACTTATGTGTCGATTGGTGGTAGCACCAAAAGCTACTGGATAAAAAAACTAAAAGATGTCTGCGACCAGTAAAACTAACGTTAACTGCTGGAATCATTTAAAACGGCATGTTTAAAATATAAAAAAACTAGAAATATGGTAAGCATCCTATTTTGTAATATTGCAAATATTTTGAGTAAACATTCTACTATTAGAGTTCTAGTATGAGCTCTGTGTAAATGTTGTGATGGATGAATGGAGAAATTAAGATGGATTAAATAAGGAACGAATATATTAGAGGAAGCCTGAAAGTAGCACCAGTTACTGAAAAAATAAAAGGGAACCGTTTGAGTTGGTATGGACATGCGATGAGGAGAGATGAGACGCATGCGACTAGAAGAGTGATGATGAGTATGAATGTAGAGGGATGGAGAGAAAACGACGACCAGAGAAAAGATGGATGGACTGTGTGAGACTTGTCTCACGCAGTCCATCCATCTTTCATCTCTCGTGTCTTGACACGAGAGAGATGAATGTGAACGATGAGATGATGACTAATAGGAGTGAATGAAAAAAAGACATCGACCTCAAATAAATTGGGATAAGGGCAGAAAGAAGAATATTCTAGCGCCATCTATCCAGCGATTTGAAATTATTTTATGATGATTCTAGAAACCCGTAGTCGCTACTTGTACCCACTTACGCTGTAAATTGTAGAGACAAGGGGAAATGTCCGATATTGCTCATCGTTATATTTAACCATAAAACCAATGGACAGTAAAATTGATTTTCATGCATGATCTCCTCTGGAAATACAGGAATGTCATATCGGAGATTTCTACGAACAATAAAATTGTACCTAGAGTCGTTAATCTAGTTAATTGAGACATTTCTATTATTCTTTTTTATGCAATGATTACTGAACATCCAATTGAGTTATTGTTATTTATAATTACAGTTAACGACCTGTTTTCTAATTACAACAGATTTACTATCTTCGATAAATAGGTTTTTTCGAGGTTCTTCCTATAAATATTGTTAATTATTCCCTACCCACTAAGTACCTACAAGTTAGCTTTCAAACTCAACTTCTTAAACTTCAATATTAAAAACTACAGTCTAATCCTTGAAAACCATACATAAAGTAAAGTTAAAGTTTTTCTATTCTATATACTTAATTAAAAAAAAGCAATTCACATAAATTAGCAGTTATATTTTAAATTTTCTTTTTAGAAGTGAAAATCACCTTTGAAATGATCCCTTTATTGCATACCTTTTTAAAAAAATACAATAAGATCTATTAATATTCTTTCATCTTACATTTTACAGCATGCCTTCATTTGTATTCCCCCCTTCGATGCCTCGGTTTTGTGTGAGATTGTTCTTTCAACCGATGAAATTCTTTTCGTAGAATAATGACTGGCAATTTGCAACAGTCATGTTTACACGTTTCTTTTATGTTTTTTTATTCATTCTGGTTTTAAATTGAATTTTTAGAGGGGATCACCGTTTTGTTCTGTTTCGCCAAATCACCCCTGAAAATCTCTGTTTCAAGGTTTTACTTTGTTATCATAATATTTTATAGAGGAAATATTTGTATTATGTTTGTTTGTAGTGACTGGGCTCTGAAACTATAATACCGATTTTAATGGTTTTTAAAAAACATAGCTTTTTATCCTAATATTCTAACGAGATCGGTACTTACACGGGTGAAAACGCTGAGCGCTGCTAGTACGAGTATTATGTGAAGGGTATTATTGTATAATCATGCCTATTAAGGTGCTGCTCGTCGGTCGCTGTCGGATTGAATAGAAATAAGTGAGATGCGAGATGATGCAAAATGATAGCCGAATTTTGTTTAACTATTTTTTTATTTGTTTATTTTACAACTACCACGCGACTTTGGACGCGTGGTAGTTTTGTTTTATACACTAAAACATTCTTCATGAATCACTCTATATATCAAAAATACATCAAAATCCGTTACGTAGTTTTAAAGATCTAAGCATACATAGGGACAGACAGCGGGAGGCGACTTTGTTTTTATATAGAACTAGCGACCCGCCCCGGCTTCGCACGGCTATATTATGCATGTATTATACATAATAATATAAACCTTCCTCTTGAATCACTCTATCTATTAAAAAAACCGCATCAAAATCCGTTGCGTAGTTTTAAAGATTTAAGCATACAAAGGGAAATAGGGACAGAGAAAGCGACTTTATTTTATACTATGTAGTGAAGTGATAGTGATAGTGATGATGTAGTGATAGTGATAATTAGACGATTAGGTAGGTCAGTATAGGTAAACAAAATGGTTCTCCATACTTATTATGACCTAAACCACACACTTGAAAGTTCATAAAAGCTATTGACGATCCTTAGCAGGTGATATTTACTGAGTATTTCACGGTAACGAGATTCAAACATAACAAAATTATGTGTATAAACAATGTTATGGAGCTGTCCAAAATAATTGAACGTTTGCTTTCTTATTACTACAACTTACTTTTTATCACAGTTGCTCATAAAGTGGATCTTATTAAACCGCTTTTAGGCTCATAATGCAACGTAATACACGCGTGCGATAAAAAAAAATCCAACTAGTGTTGGAAAATAATACGTCATCCCGATATGTCAAATACGTATCTTACTGCTAATGACATATAGTAGATGAAACATTCTTAAGGACATCGTTCAAATCGTACCCAAAAATTAACGTGCCGGCCACAAAAAAAAATGTTTCTATCTTGTAGAGAATAACATTTTAAATAATGTTTAATAAGGCAACAAAGAGCTACGATGAACCATCGTTGAGTTATTTTACATTGAAAACCCAAAAAAATGCATTTTGTAGAGATCCGTTTGACCACTTCTATGATATTACTACAAAAAAAAATATAAAAATAAGTAGTAAATGGATAAGTTTTGTCTGTTTTTATTATATTTATATACATAGGTATATCCAATAACCCTTTCAGAAGTTATAGTGGGATTTAAAAGTGGTCAAACGGATCCCTATAAAATGCATTTTTTGGGTTTTCAATGTAAAATAACTCAACGATTTTTGATCGTAGCTCTTTGTTGCCTTAGTAAACATTGTTTAAAATGTTATTATCTACAAGATACAAATAATTTTTATTACTGGCCGGCATTTTTTTTTGTGGGTATTTTTTGTTAGAAACATGAATGATCTCCTTTATCTGGGTTATACTGTTTTGATGTATAGAAAAAGGTACCATCCAAAGAGTTTTTAAGCCTTGCTGGCTTAAAACTCTTTGTTGGTACCTTTTTTCTTCTTTTCAAAAGGTTGTCTCTAAAGTCTGCGAACGATAATATTACGTGATGACGTCTTTGAAAATAATTAAAAATTGAGTTTTGTTTTTATTTTGTTTTTTCTTTAGGTACCTACATAAATATATATTTTTTATATATTCTGTTTTTAATGAAACCCGGAACTAATATATTCTGTTTTTAACCGCCGGCCGACGCAAAAACAAATGAAAAAAACCCTAAAAAAATATTGTATGTCAGACGCTGTATAGGTTAAAAGTCTTTTGCCTAGCCTTTCGGGAGTGTAATTAACAAAAAATAGTAAACATAACCTAAAATTCTTAAAAACTTTTTATTATTAAAATTTTAACAAGTCTTTTTTTTTATTCGCAACTGTGATAAAAAACGTCGTACGATACACGTGTGAATTGATCATTCCATCTCGGCTTTTGCCACGCTCGCGTTCCGCTCGCGCGTCATAAACCGCCTCTATGGAATGATCAGCTTTCCACACTTGTATCGCAATGTACTAATGTGTTGAATCAACAAGTATGGAAAACAAAAGTGAGTCTACAGTCGACTGAGCGATGTAGGTAAAAATATTTACCATATGGTATGGATCAAAATACATACTTTGCGACATAACTTTATTTTTATGTGTAAAATAAACCTTAATATAGGTAAGTAGGTTTAACTTTGAAATATTCTCGATATTAGTGGATCATAATTTGGACTCTATTGGATTGGTTAGCTGTCTTTATTCATTAACTAGCTAGTAAATTGTAGTAATAGATCTCGGAGAAATATCGGAATAAAAAGGTAGCCTGTTATTCCCAATGAATCAATGTATCCTCAAACTAAGTTTCATCAAAATCGTTCCAGTTGTCTCGGAGCCAATTCGTTACAAAAATAATATAAGAATAATATTCTTCTTTATAATATAAGTATACAGATGTTCAATCATCCACCCCCCCTTAGACAAGATGGCTTTCTATTAGCGATATCGCCAATCGACAGACTTTTATTTGTATGAAATTGATACAAAGCCAACGAAAAGTCACGTAGTCATGCGTTAGAGAGAAAAAAATGGTGTATAAATTCCATCTTATGCTAATTTTATACAATGTTTTATGTCAATTTCATGCAATTAAGTCTGTCGATTGGCGATATCGCTAATAGAAAGCAATCTTGTCTGTGGGGGCTGTAAGGCAAAGGTGTGTGGATCTTTCTTCTAGTTCGTACCATTATAACGTAGGTACTCAGGTATTGTAACAAAGCCGCCTTCAAAGTAGTCCTACTATCTATCCCTACATACAATTAAAACAAGCCATTTAGGTCTGGAACAGCTGACGAAGGTTATCTAAATTGAAACCACTTTTGGTTCCTTGATGTCTCTGTCTTTAACCGTGACCCTGACCAGAACACTGATTACTTGGATCTCAGATAACGAGAATTTTCCTTCTCTTTGTTTTGTTTACGCTCAGTTTCCAAATTGGTCATAAAACGTGTCTATCTTAAATCTAAAATGTGAATAAAACAGAAATTGAGCTGACAATAATATTATTTTAAATATTCATAGTTCTTACCGTAAACTTAATTCACTGCAGTAGTATTTTGAAGTTTATTCAAAGTTTGAAAAGCAATTTAAGTCGTAGATTTGCAAGTGCCGAGAATTGTTGAGTAAGTAGATACTTGACTAAAGTTTATTAGTGCTAACATACGATTCGTTCGTGTTACTCCTTATACTTACTAGTATTTGCGTTAAGGTATTCAAATTAATGTTCGTATAGCTACTTAGTTGCGTATTTTCATGCTTAATTTTATTATGAAACGTTAATATTTTACTAGAAACTGTTCTGTATTTAATATACCCAAGTATAGGCCTTTGTCTAGCAGTAGTGGACGTGTATGGGCAGATATGATAATGATGTTGAAGCATAGATTTAAAATCGACGATCCAGTTGGCACAGTGGTCACCATGCCGGATTACCAAACACCGGGTTGCTGGTTCGATTTTCGCTTCAGACAAGTATTTATGCTTATACATTTGTCTGTGGTTCTATGTATTATATTTACAAACGAAAGGTATATGCGTTGTCTAGTAACTATAACACAAGTCTAGTTACTTAGCTCGGGGCTATAGATGGCGATGTGTGTCATGTCCTGCAATATTTATTTATTGTATTCTAGAGCAATTCACCTGAATTGCCAAAACATGGTCATAGTAGCATTACAGAAAATTAAGTGAAAACCACAACCGCAGTAATTCCCCTTAACGTAAAGCATTGAATACAACAGTGCTATAGTAGGTAAAGATACCTACCCGTGGTACCTACGTTATAAAATTATCCGGCCGCTAGTTTCATCCGCAATTATACCGGTAGAAATGATTGCGTCACGATTTCTCTCAAAAGAGCGTCGCTTTTCAGTCGACAACCGCTATATACATACCGGGAAATGCACTTGCTTCATTTTCGACTAAATAATGAAAGTGCTAAAGTCGAATATCCTCTAATGAATGCTCCCATTTATCTGAAAAAGGTGTAATGTAAACATTGCGACGATTTTAAAGAAATGTAGATACACCGCAGCAGAAAGTCGTTTCATGAAATTTTTATAGCAGAAACCTTTGAGGCGAGCCTCGGGTCTAAACGAGAAAGATCTGAATGTCCCTGGTTTAGTAGGTTAAGAGTTGGCTATTGATGTAGGATGACACATTGCGACGAGCCCTAGATTACACGGTAACATGCCCTAAGGAACTATCGGCTTTTAGCCGTATAGTTAAAAGGAATTTTTAAAAGCTTTCATTTAATTTTATTTATTTGCATTCATGTTAGGTATACAATAGATGTTACTTCAGGTAGGTATATGAGCTCTGGCGGGTATTGACGACCGTCATCGTCGAGTACGTATATAGGCCGGAAGCTGGGCTATGCGCTGAGGGTGCATATGCTGGAGTCGCATCGGAACGTCAACTTCAAGGCGTTTGTAGTGCGAGTCCCTAACTGCTATCTGCCTCGCGTTATGGAAGCTTCTGGCCGAAGGACGTGGTGTTCCGTCGCTTCCGCGGACAAATTCCACAAGAAGTAACTAAGACGAAAGTGTAATGTCATGGAAGTGCTATTAACATAGTTCTAAGCTACCTATTAACACATTCAATTATTATTGTAAAATATGTATGTTAGTCTATAAGGTATTTATCTATGGGCCTCTGTAGCCTGAAATGAATGATTTATTGTTTTATTATTATTATTGCAATTGCGTGATGACAAACCAAGGCTTTTCTTACTAGGTATAGGCATATCAAATCAATTTGTCCGATTAGTTACTTGTTATGCTCAACTCGAAGGGTAAGAGTGAGTCCTATTAGTCAAAAGTTTCTCATTTGTTTATTAAGATCGCAACAGATTTAGGTTTTATATTAATAATAAAAAACACGTGGCGTTACGATCTTGACGCATTTGACAGGGACTGGCCAAACCTAACCCAGAACCGAATTGCTTGATAAGATGTTAGGCAGGAATTTGCCCAGCAGTGGGACAATATAACCTATCAGAAAAAAAAACGTTATAGGGCCAATTTTTTAAAGTTAACAGATTTATTATATAAAAAAATGAATTCCTATTTTCCTTTGTAAGTGCATCGCGCGGAAACAGCTAGAACAATTTCGTTATTATTTTTTGTTGTTGTAGGTAAGTATTTGTTATTGCCAGGAAAGATCCTAGCAAAAAAAAATGAAAGAAAGGTGAAACCGAAGGCGCACAGTCAGTATACAATACTAGCTGCGCTCCGCGGTTTCACCCGCGTAACTCCCGATCCCGTGGGAATATCGGGATAAAAAGTAGCCTATAACCTTCCTCGATAAATGGACTATCCAACACCTAAAATATTTTTTCAATTCGAACCAGCAGTTCCTGAGATTAGCGCGTTCAAACAAACAAACAAACTCTTCAGCTTTATAATATTAGTATAGATTAATCGGGGAAATACAGTCAATAGTTTTCTACATTGCATAATGTCTAAACAATATCGATGTACAAAAGGTTTTTGCACGCACATGCGGCTTTCAGTTAAAATAGTTTTGGGTTGTTTTGATCGTGACTGAAATAACGATATAATAGTGAACATGAGCCAAACGATTCGTTTTAACGTTTTGGTATATAACTATAGCATAAAAATAGGTATGTATTAATAACAACACCTCGTTGATTATGCTAAAGCATTTGACAGTATTTAAAGTACGATGACACGACATCCTAAGGATATGAAAAAGTTGAAAAAGTTTTGAAACTGGTAGATAATAAATAAAATAATAATTTGATACTAAAATTAAAAGTCAATAACTGCATTAGGTAGTAGGTAAGAAGTAGCAATCCTGGTTTTAAAAAAGATTCATCAAAATCGGTCTAGTAGCTTCGCAACCTATTCAATTCAAACAAACAAACAAATCTTTCCTCTTTATTTTATTAGTAAAATTAGAAAACCAGTTCAGGTATTTATTTCAATATTCATAGGGTAAATGGAGCCATGGCTCCTTTGTGACGTCGTCGCATCTTTTGTCTGAGTACTCTAACGAACGTTCCTAGCCAATCAAATAGAAATTAATATTCCAAGTATACTTATCCGATGTTCCATTCACTATTCTATAGAGTTGAGATGTCTGATAGACTACTACGCCTTGTTGGATTCAAACAGCTCTAATTACAGGAGCTATGTCAGTTCTCAACTAAGTTTCTCATTTCAATATTTATGTTTTGAGTTTTAATTTATTGTTTCAATTGTAACGTCGTAGCTAACAACAAATGTAGTAGAACAAACTATGACGCATGTTTTAATTGAGAATTCGAGATCCAGTTCAGGTGTAGAACATGCACTACGCAAAACGGGCATTACGCGGTTGGGGAAATAAGTAAAACGAGCACTTCGCATAATGAGCACATATCAATAACAGACGGACAAGAGAGTGGTCTTGATTTCCTTTACCGATATGCAAAACGTTACTCGCTAGCGTATAGATTTCGATAGGTTGACATAAACTAGCAATGTAAGTTTTTCAAGTGACCGCTAGGAAGCGCCGTACATTTTTTTTTCATAGAGTTTTTTACGCAGCAGACGTTAGCGAGTCGGGTCAGTGTTAACGAACGGTAAGGGTACTTATAAGTGTTCTTTTTAACCTTTTGAGGTAAGGAACCCTAAAAAGCGAGTGATTTGGAACTAGTATATAAATTACTTCCAAATCGCTCGATCGACAGCGCTGAAATGTAATTCTAGGATCAAACAATCATTTTTTTCTTTAATGAGTAAATTTTTGTAGTAAATAAAGCCTTCGCCGATTTTTAATGGCCATAGACACTTTTTAGTTTTTTAAATTAGTAGCAATATGGGTTTGCCGTCTACCGAGGAAGTCGTTCTTTTTGAGTAAATAATTCCCCCGATCTTGGAGTCCTCATAAGTGCTTTTCCTTTTTCAGTTGAGGTCTCGTAAGAGTCAAGGCCCCATAAATTAATCTCTTTCTCAAACCAAAGAGCGTAATTTATGGAAGTGTCTTCCATTGATAAAGATTTTCCGGTATATAAGAAATACTTCTTAAGGTTCCGCTGGTCGATCGTGTTTTCCATACAAATGAATTTAGAGTGTTATCCATTTATTCTTTATGGAATTTGATAAAACAAAAGTTAAATCTACATAACAAGTCTATATCTAGCCCATGTAGGCGACGAAATAGACAAATTATATTTATTTATAAAAATTATATTGAATTAAATATAATTTGTCTATTTCGTCGCCTACATGGGCTAGATATAGACTTGTTATGTAGATTTAACTTTTGTTTTTTCAAATTCCATAAAGAATAAATGGATAACACTCTAAATTCATTTGTATGGAAAACACGATCGACCAGCGGAACCTTAAATAAGAAATCATTAGCTAAAATAAAAATAAGTTAGTATGATAAAAATACCTCCCAGTTTTCCCTAATCCATAGATTAATAAATAGTTATTATACATCGTAGCTTCCAACGACCGCATCAATGCGTGGTTTTTGTTACTTTTTTCATATTGTCGAGTAAAATCTCGTTACTCTCTCTCAAAGCATTTTAAAATCTCATTTGTAAGGAAATTTAAGCTTGCTCATGATTAATAGTTGCAACCTTTTCTTATTATGGTAGTTAAGGGCGAATATTAGGTGTATAAGAATATTAGAAGGGTGGTTAGATAAATAATGAATCTCTTTTTTTCTTTGAGAATCGATTACCTTCGCATGATTAAGAGCAATTTCGCAGAGCGTATTGTTGGTTCCACAATAATGGGGATGACTGGCTGTTTATTATTATCAGTTGGGTATCTATCACCTACTAATGTGGACGTACCAATCTATATATATAAAATTCAAAGTACTGACTGACGGATCAACACACAGCTCAAACGAATGGAATGGGCTATTTTACATCCAGATAGCTGTTATGAAGTAGGCCTTCACTAAGAACTTTTGGAAAATTCAACTCGTTTGCGGACAAAGTCGCTGGTAAAAGCTAGTACACTTAATATAGGTAACCGTGTTACATTAAGCCCGGAGTGCGAGTTTTTTCGTATAGCAAACATAACTATCACGTTTGTAAACGAGAAAATTGTATGGAAAGTTAAAGCTTCGGATTACGTCCGCTGGGAGCGCTTTTTAAACCAATTTTCACGTTTGCTTTAAGTACGAAAAACCCTACTATACGGGCACAGGTCCTTGTTCATAAAATTCGTAAACCTAGATTACATTTAGAAACCATGGGTTAGAGAAAGCTTCTGTTGTTGCAAGTTTAGACACTTCTAAGTAGATATGTAAGTAGGTACCTATATATTAAATATATGAAGTGAAAATTATGAATAATGTAGGTAATTAAGTCAAGAGTGAAATAGTGCAAATTGTGCAGTGAAAAACATGATTAATATTCCATTTTTAATTTTATTGCTTTATGATTGAAAACTCTTAAAAATAACCACGTTAGTTTAAAAACAAATATTTTAATTATCGTTTGCTTGCAAACGAATTTTGAGTGTTCATAATAAGGAAAGCATCTTACTGACTACCTACTACGGTGCTTGCTTACATAATTCTCGGTTAAGCTTGGATACTAAGAGAATCCATTATAGTTTAATTTTAGACGGAATGCAAATGTAGGAGTAAGTCGCATTTCGTTTACAAATTTAAAAGTTATTATGGTCGTTAGATAAGCAGTTCATTAATTTGGTGGTTTACAGAAAAAATGTTTCTTGAAGCAGAAATTAACAACATCTTAAAAATGTTAAGCAGTATTAATTTAAGAATATTGCTTTTAAATTAAAAATATGTACTTATGTAATATGTAATTTTAAGATTTTTTACTAAAACCAAGAAATTATTCTCTAGCGTCAAAGGGAGAAGATTATTTAATTTTTCAAGAAACCTTTTTCTCTGTGTAGGTAGAGATTTAAAGACGCCAATATTCAGAGATAAGGAGCTATAAAACAAACTTTTTAAACACGCTTTCAATTTTACAGTATCCAATCACTATAAAGAAGTTAGAGCCAAGTAAGGTTGATATAATTTTTAGATTTATATGCGTAGGTATAAGTACTAGCTAGAAGAAGCGGTTACACCCGTGAAAGTTCCAATCTGGTGAGAATATTAGGACTTACTACATGAATGTAGGTACTATACAATAGCAGCGTTTTACCTGAAATAAAACGCATATTAAACTACTTACCTTATTAGAAGCTTATAATATTTATAATATTGAGATAGGCACATCCGTTTCCGTAGTATTTACCTCTCTTTCTACCTGTATACGGCTGTCTCTTTCGCACCCCTTCCACGACAACAGGGGTGGGGGCTGAAGTTTGGAGCGAACTTCGAGCCCACTCTTGCCTCATTGCGTCGAAATATTATTCACCAGGCAGGGTTAGAAACTAAGCTTCTAATAAGGTAAGTAGTTTAATATGCGTTTTATTTCAGGTAAAACGCTGCTATTAAACCACTTGACCGTTATTAGAAGCTTATAATATTGAGACCTGTTTGTTATCGCCTGGTGGATGTGGTGCGAAAGGTTATTAGTAGGTACTACTAATAAACATGATTAAAATAAAACCATTATGTATGAAAAAGACAACAGTATTTTAATTAATTACAATAATTATTGTAACTTTAGCCCGTCTAGGGCTGACTCATTCTTGAGTAAATCATGTTCAAATTAAAAAATATTAGGTAATAGAAAAATTATGTTTTACAACAATCATTACCTATTCGAGATAAACATGGGTAACTTCAAAATATACAAAAAGAAACAGAAGACACTATTAAGTCGTACCAACAAAAAATAAGTTAGTTACTTTTAAATCAATCTTATCGTAGACACTATGTTATGTCTTAATACGTAAACATAGTATATGAAAGTAAAAATAGATATTAGACTGGATTAAATAAATTAGTAACACTAGGATTGTTTGAAGTAGAACTAAGAATTTCTCTACGATAAAATTTCTCAAACGTATTAGCTGATCTCCAATTCCCCCTAGCTAAAATATCATCCATAGAGAAATTGTCAATCCAGTTTTTAGAAGCGACGGCGGATCGAACGCTTCCTGGGGTCGCCGTAATGCCTGCGTCTTTCATCAATGATTTTACCCAACCAGCGATTACAGTGCGAGAAGCAGGTACAGGAGTACCTCGTAAGTTTATAAATAAATTATTAGAGTTAGAACTTTTACGTCTTTCATCTAGAATACTTATAGTTTTATTTATCCAATACACAGGATTTAGAGTTTGATTGCCTGGGTTAGCTAATAACTTCCAGCCCGACTGCCTATATTCTCTACAATCAGTTTTTGATCCAAACTTTGGCCAAAAAACTATAAAATTATTATTCATTTGACAGTGTTCAGAATCTACAATTAATAAGGTCAGATCATGAATTCTGCGTCCAGAGCATAAAATCAGTAATGATGCGGTGTGTCGAACGATTTGAAAAATGTTATGAACGTCGACAGAATATTGGGACATATAATTTGACAAAATGTTGATATCCCACACCGGAGGCTTAGGTAGCTTAGGATTTTTTAAAGAAATAGATTTTAATACGTGTTTCACTAACACATCTTCACTTAATTTTCCGGACATTTCGGAATTACATAGGGTTGATATGACAGACTTGTGAAGAAGAATTGTATTATATGATAAACTAAACTTTAAATATAAATCAGCTAAAAACTTGGCCATATCAGATCCCTTAGGATTGAAGGGATTAATGTCATTTTGTTTCGACCAGACTAACCAACGGTTCCAAGCAACTTTGTAAGTTTTTAAGGTGGATGGACGCCAGGCTGATTTAAGTAAGGATAGTTGACTAGCATCCCACGTTCTTACTGCTTCCGACCACCCCCACATTTCCAGACTTCTAGGGTCATATTCTGTACTTTGGGAGGAGGTAAGCGAGTCACCGTGTCCACTAGCACCTTGTTCAGATTCGTTAGGGTCAATGGAGGTGCGATTGCCCGTGATTTCAAATCTGCCCTCCAAAATACTTTCTCCCAACGGGGTACTACAATTAGGTACCTGCCCGTCGCTTGATTGAGGTGCGTTAAGACTTTGGGTATGAGGTAAGGTGGCGGGAATATCCACGCCAGATGAAAATTCCAGGTTAGACTGAATGCGTCGTGGAACATCGCATCGTGATCGTTCAGATCTAAAGTCGCGTAATTCGACACTATTCGAGCTGTTTTCGACGCGAACAGGTCTACTAATGGTATACCCATCTTGGCAAATATCATTTCCGTGCATTTCGGAAGTAGATGCCATTCCGGTGGGCGTCGATTCCTGGACAGGCAATCCGCCTGACAGTTGAACTTGCCCGGAATGTGATGAATCCTGAAGCAGATCCCGTGTTTGTCCAGAAGACGAAATATTTGGTATGTTATCTCCATGAGAAACCGAGATCTGGTTCCACCTTCGTTGCGCAGATAGGCTACAGCGGTGCGGCTGTCGGATTGTATCAGAATAGAGCTCTGTTCCAACTCTGGGGCGTATAACTCTAGAACTTTCAATATGACTAACAGCTCTTTCGAATTGCAATGCAGATCCTGCTCCTCTGGTTTCCATGCTCCTGATATTGCATAATTGTCGATTTGAGCACCCCAGGCTGTGTCCGAAGCATCGGTTGCCAAGAAATGGGTAGGAGGAGGTGAATGTATTTGCGTTGGACGCTGACAACTCTGAAGCCACCCTGACAGTTCTTCTAGCACAATGACAGGAACTGTGTACCTCGCTGTGGCAGAGGTCTTGGGTAAGGTGTTTAAAAAGTTGAGAGTAGCTCGGTGGTTCAGCCTGCCACGAGGGACAGCAAAACTGGCAAAGTTCAAGAGCCCGATCAGACTTTGGAGTTCCTTCAGAGACGTTTTGCCTAATATTAGTGTCTGCGAGACCTTTTGTACAATCGCTACAACCTTTTCTTCGGGCAGATACTTTAAATTCGCCCAAGGATCCCAAACAACTCCTAGGAAGGTTATTTGTTTTTGTGGGACAAGAACAGACTTTGCGTAATTTATTTGAAATCCGAGAGATTCTAGAGTATTCAGCAGAAGAGCAACGTGTTCTTCTAGAACATTTCGATCTTGATGGACCAAGAGGTAGTCGTCCAGGTAGACAATTATTCTTATGCCTTGTTCTCTCATTTTTTGAGCTATCCAATTGGTTAAACTTGCGAAAACTTTGGGTGCTGTGCTTAATCCGAATGGAAGGCATGTCATTTGTAGGATCTCGTCTTTGTATTTTAGTCGTAGAAACCGTCGGTGTGATTTGGTTATAGGCAGATTGAAATAGGCCTGTGATAAGTCCACCTTGCACATCCAATCCATAGGTTGAAGGAAGTCTGGGATTCGAAACATATTTATTAGACGGAAAGGGTCCGTCTGTGTGTAATGGTTCAACATCTTCAGGTTGAAAATCGGCCGATAGGAACCGTCGCTTTTTGGAACCAGAAACATCGGAGAGATAAAGCTGGGCGTGGGAGCAGCCGCCTCTAGAACGCCTTGTTGTTTCATTTGGTTTATGAGTAACGACATTTCTTTTGATTCCACGGTGCGACGCTGGTCGCTTCGTAGATTTGGAGTTACTAATGGTGGTTTGCGACGGAAAGGTATGCGATACCCTTTTATTATTTCCAGAATGTACTCTGGAGCCCCCATTTGTTTCCATCGATTGAAAAACCGTGGAAGACGGCCTGCCTGAAAATGTTGAAACCGGGGCCTCGAGTCATTTTCTTTGTTTCTTACCAATACCGCCCCTTTGTCCGGAAGGCGAGTAAGCCCGCTTCTGACCTCTTTGAGGCTGTTGCTTAGGTCTTGGTCCGCGAGACCGAAAGGAGCTATTTTGCGTGTGCCGTTCATGATTGTCATTGTAATTTCCTTTGGTAGGAAAATGTGCATGAAAGCCCCGCGAGGGCTGAGCATTGTAATGCATGTGACTGTACGCAGCAGGTTCACAGCAGTAACCAGAAGTGACATGCGATGTCACATTATGATTGGCGTACCCCTGCGAGGGGTGCCGTACAGCATTACTGGGCTTTGCTCGCGAAGCGACCCTGCTGCTAGTTTGCTTCACTGGCCAAAATGCTTTTCTTACACCACCAGCTTTTTCTAGGGCCGCTGTCAGCGCCTCAGAAGTGAAAATGTGAGTATTTGAGGGCGGAATTTTATTTAAGGTTGATTTTAATAACGGATCTCGAACATGTTTGATTATAGCATCACGTCGCATTTCTATTGTCTCAGATCTGTGGCCGCAAACTAGTTGTAAAATATCAGAAGAAACTTTTTGATAGTCACCTTGCAAAAATAGTTCAACAATTTTTTCTTCTACGTTAGAAAGTGAAGCGTCTGATGATTTAGACCAAGTTATTATTTTACGCAAACTGTCAAGAAAAACTTCTTTTTGTTTAAGAACACTAAAGGTAATAGCAGCATAAGATTTATCTGAATAAGCCAGGTGATGCGAGCCTTCGTAAGATTTAACTTCCTCATTAACCTCAAGGTCAATAAAACCAGGTGTATGGTTGTAAAGTTTTTGAGTGTCTGAATATCGTATATCCGACCATGTATTACTACCGAACTGTTGTACCTGATTTATTAAGTTCAAATACTCTGGAGGTGTTTGAGGCACCGCGGGCGCCTTAAGTTTCATTCCAAATTCGAAATTTAAATCGACATTGTTTTCGGAAGTTGTGGTAGACCGAGTCTTATGCGCCTGCGAGGCGTCATCTTCACATTCCTCGTACAGTTCGCGACTGACGTCGGAAATATAATATGATTCATTATCCTGTTGGTTCCTACTGTGCGACAAACTACTCTTTAATTCGATTAAGTCCTGTGTTAATTTTTTAATGAGGGTTCGATCATGCTTATTTTTTCTATAATGGCGGCGGCGACGACGTGACCTCTTTTTCTTTTTAGAACAAGACGCAGATGAGCTAGAAGTACTACTAGAAGAGCTACTGCTCGTTGAACTTGAACTACTTGACTTTGAGCGTCGTCTGCGTCGATTAGTCTTCGCGATTTTACTAGGACCTGCTTCCGAGGCATCAGGATTATTGTTCTCGGTATTATTATCGTCCATACTAAAAGAAAATGAAAGAAATCTAACGCTTTATGATCGTTAAAGATATAACACTATGAAAAATTTACAACATAAAATGTCGGTAGAAAGAAAAAACTTTATAAAAAACACGAACGGTAAAACCGTTATGTAAAAAATCAATAAGTCAAATTGTATGCAACTTACATGAAAATACTTGTTCACTAAACACAATTAAGTACTTATCCACAGTATGGATAAAATAGTTAGTAGGTACTTCAGGTCAAAAAATGTCGGGTGCACTTTTTGAGCACAAGTTAACACTACGGGAACTTTCAAGCCAATGAGGCAAGAGTGGGCTCGAAGTTCGCTCCAAACTTCAGCCCCCACCCCTGTTGTCGTGGAAGGGGTGCGAAAGAGACAGCCGTATACAGGTAGAAAGAGAGGTAAATACTACGGAAACGGATGTGCCTATCTCAATATTATAAATATTATAAGCTTCTAATAACGGTCAAGTGGTTTAATATTTTTGAACCAAGGGTTTCTAATACAAAAGGTTCTAGATGTCTAGGAAAACTACTTTTGCTCTCCAACTTTCTAAAATACGAACATTTTGCTGTTTTGTATAATAACTGGAAAATCATCTGTTTTCTGGCAATAAAGACCATTAATGTTTAATCAATAAAAACCAAAAAACCAAAGGTCAAATGACCTCTAAATCCAAGAAACAACTGATTTTTGAGTAACAATAACCTCGAAATTTTCGAAAAAAAATATATGGAATCTTCAAAAGTTGTAGAACAAAAGCAAAATTCCCTTTCGTATTAGAAGCCATTCGTTCAAACACATTATATATAAGTGAAAAGGATAATAGTTTCCCCCCTTAATTTGGTTGACTGGTTGGTACCCCCTTGGTTAGCGGTAGTTTTAACCAGCTAACAAGCTAATAATTAGCTTTGTCATGTTTTTGTGAATTACATATTATGTCTTAACCTTAGTGAAATCGTGACAATACATGATTCAATTCACCGTTAATTAAATAATAACCATGGAAAGGTTTTTTTCGTAGTTCGGTTAATTAATCGAACAACTGAATCGTACATCTGGCAAATAGTCGATAAATCTTTGCTTCACCTAATGTGTTAAATTTATCGGTTTTCTCTCACATCTTTAAATGAGAACATAGCGAGTGTAAAATGCGAGGTTGGTGGCCAGGTGAGGGTGTAATAACGGCAGACATCGGTCCGTGTCTGCCCTCGTCCAAGACGTGAGTTGAGTTCCAACTCGGCTGCATGTCACCCTGTTGAGAACCAACGCTTATTATTTGTCATCATCATTTTAGTGAACTCTTAGATAGTAGGTAACTCGTCTTAACCATTTTTTTTAATTAAATGAAATTAATGTCCTTTAAATATTACTTACCTAGATTTTGGTAGGTAGCGTTGAAAATCAAATGAAAAATAAGTCTATTTTTCAAGATTTTTTTTCTTGTGGATCAAAAATTAAAATTAAAAAAAATATATCAACCCTCCTCAACAGTTGAATCATAAAACAAACTACATTTAAACTTCGTCGCACTCGTACAGTTATACTTTATTGCACATCTTTTATATACTAAATTAGATAATAGGTACGTACAACTGTACATATCTACTGTGTTCTAAAGTATGCATTGCGTTTTAATTTATTATGAGCTATAAAAATGTAACGTAAATAAAATTTCGCTCGGTGGAAGATTATTCATTTCGTAGCTTTGTTTTTTATATGCCATCCTCATTTGAAAATTGCTTTTCAATTACACCCTACTCAAGAGAAGAGGACGGGAAAAAAGTCATTCTTACTTACGTCTTTTATAGGACGGGTTTTTAATGGGACTAAGTAGTTAGGTATTTAGATGATTTTCCTATTTTCCAGTTGGCCTTTTTTTAGTGAGTTGAATGACATTTGCTCATAGTGTACTATTTTCATGATTATTATTGTTCGGAATAAGTGGGCAATTTGGTTCATAACATTTCTATGATAATTAACAATCGAATTACAAACAAAATAGATTTATAAATTCTATAGACAAAATACCAAGCCATGAAAAAAAAAATTGTAGTTCTCAGTTTCACTACTCCTACCTATAAAAAAATGGGTAGGAGTAGGTATCATTACTTTCTTTATTTTTGTTGAATTCAGCTCATTATTTAAAATGTTATAAACTCCATCTGTAGTAGGTAATAAACGCTACCAATTTCTTCATGACCGAGAATTCGTTATACTGGTGTTTATGAAAATCGAAATTTACTTGGTATTGAAAAACGTTATTGCTACAAAATTGGCAAAAACGCTACAAACGAAAGTCCCTGAATGTTTAAAATCTCGATTTTTTATCGTCAAAGAACTGGAAATTCTCGGGATTTTCGGTTCCGAAATGTCCCCGTACTATACCCTGATCTGCAGAACCTTAATCGCCTCCGGCTTTTTGGAAACAAACAGCCTTATTCAGTGTAGCCAGTCAAATACAATGTAAAAGAAACGGAAGTGTCTAAAATTGGCTTGGCTTTGTATCCAAATGACGAATGTCCCTACCTACCTATGTAAAATCGTAGATAATTAGGGGCTTTATTAAATCTCTCTTCGGCGTTGATAAGGGTGTCGAAATCGAATTCAATCCTGAGAAATCTTGAGCATGTACGGGACAATTTTGATTCAATATTTTTTCAATTTGTTCGGATTCCTTGCCATTGAAACGTCTGAAGTTCAATAATGAATAAAATAGATATTTATTTAATGGTAAAGACGATGTTGATGTTTGTTTTATACCAGTAATTGCTAAATTATGCCTCCCTTAAAGTGTCAGAGATTAAGTAGGCAAATTTTTGTCTGATCAATCTCTTCTAACAGCAACACCTGTGGCATAGGTTTCATAAAGGCTAACTGTAACGAATCAATGAAGGTCATCGATAAAATTGCTTTATAATAGACATCGTCCGCGTAGAAGTAGAAAATGGTTCTAATAGGATTGGACATAAGAAATCACGTTGTCCCATACAAACTTTGCCCCCTTTTTTACCCCCTAAAGAGTAGAATTTTGGAAAATCCTTTGTTATCGGATGCCTACGTCTTACAAAGAACACACCCTCCAAGTTTCAGGTCAGTCACTCAGTCAGGACATAGGATTTTATATGTAAAGATAGGTTAGTGACCATGCCGTCTAAAATGTGCTAATGCTACACTAGTGACTTGAAGCCCCCTAAATAAGCGGGGCATTCAAAGAACACAATTAAAGGTAAAATTTTGAAAAGGATTAAGTTTTAAATGAATTATTTTAAATAAATAGACCCGTATAACATCTGATTCAGTTACAGTACAGTGTAACAGAGGGACCATCGGACCAGTTAACCACGTATTAGCTCGGACACTTCATGCCTCTGAACTTCATATGGTGATTTGCAAAACAGTCTATCTACTTTAGAACCTAGCTAGTTACATATAAATGGAGCTAACCTTGCAGAACTTCCTCAAAAAATCCTCTTTATTCTTATGAAACATACAGAGCCTCTGTGCAATCCTGTTTTCAAACTCACCGGTTTCGGCTGCGTATTGATTGATGGTGAGTCTGTCCGTCTGTTATTCATTAAAGTACGTTATGTCCGATGTTAAAATGTGATTGTTAAAGTTTATACGTAAGTAAAAACTTGTCTGTATTCGTTTTCTCATTCATAAGTATCTTCGAAGAGACAACTTTCTTATCTGAAAATTCAGTAACGTTAAGCATAATAACAAAAGTTTGAATAGAAATGTTGAAAGGTCACACGCCGCTCGTTCCCCCCAACTTTGTCCAAATAATAACTCCTACGCATATTATCGAAGAGGCCGTAGCCAGGAATTCACTTCGGGGGGTGTTGTGCTCAGGGCCAGAATTTTATAGTGTCTAGAATTCCAAAACTTTGGATAAAGAAGGAGTTGCTACTCAAAAATTTTTATAAAAGTCTACATCACTCCCTCTTAGTAGGATTTTTTTCTTACTCGTTGCTGAGTTGGAACGACTGGGGACAGGTGACTCCTTTGGTTTCATAAAGTCAATTATATGACCTGTATCAAAATGGTCACTTTAAAATGTCCTATTATCAAAATGACCACTGCATTAAATTGTCCACTTTATTAAAACGCCAACTTTAACTGTGGGGCCAGTCAATATTTCATGTTATTTTAGTTCTAGGAATTTTCCATTGCGAAGTCACTTACCGCCCCCCCCCTCCTGCCTACGCCCTTGATTATCTTAAACTTGTTCATTTCCAACCCACTTCTATAGGTGACTAAAATGTTTCCATTTCAATTTCCTCAGACCCAAAGTTTAATTGTTGAGCACTTTATATAATCTAAAATTATTTGTTAATGTATCAATTGAATCCATTAGTGAGGTGGTTGCCCCTGTTGAGGTAATTAAAAACTTATAAAAATGTGATGCTGCATCAGAAAATGATTTAATTTGATAGGTAGCTCTATCGAGAGGCAATTAATCTTTTTAAGCTCACTAGGTGTATAGGTAGATGACGTTAATTCATATTTTTATTAGTATACTTTATATCTAATTTTGTTTAATCTACCAAAGGATTTTGATTACGCGTATTACCGCTGAAGTTAGATACTTAAATTATTATGTTAAAGATGAATAAAACATCAAAGTAGTAAAAAGTAACGATTGTGAGTCGGCAAAAACACCACAAACCAAAACATCTAAGGTGCCTTCTTAGAAAAATATTGTACGGAAAATAGCAAAAGAATGGTAAAAGGAATCAAGTGATCGATGTTAAATCATTAATTATTTGGGAACAGATTAATGGTTCTACAAAGCCCCACAGATAAACATCAACGGGAGATTTTTTAAATGGAACGTTCAAAGAAGGCTTAATCGCGTTCTCGCGAAATAATGAAGGGAGGGAGGATAAAGGATCACGCTTTTCGCTCAAATTGTCACTTATAAAATTCAGATTTTTTGTCTAATAGACCTAAGACACTGATATTTTCATTTTAGGAGTACTTTCGATACTTATATTCTTCGTATTTAAAGGGGAAATCATTGGGTACGGTCAGATCAGCCCCCCCGCCCCAGTATGCTGCCAGGTCTTTGGCGTTGTTATTAGCTGACATTAGGTCAACAAACGTACAGCTATTAGGGCTGGATCCCTCCAGCCCTAATAGCTGCCTAATAGCAAATAATGCTGCACCTCTTATTCTGTCCCCAGAATAAGAGGTGCAGCATTATTTGCTCGGGAGTTCCGCAGTTCCAGTGAATTTGACATGGATCGATCATGTCCTAACTTCCCAGGTTGACCCTGCAGTGACCAAAAACTCAATATCAATCAATCAATAGAGTTTGAAGATTTAACAAAAACTAAAGAGAAGAAAGGCACTGACTGTTTTGTTTATGTG
Source organism: Idaea aversata (assembly GCA_907269075.1). Classification (NCBI taxonomy): domain Eukaryota; kingdom Metazoa; phylum Arthropoda; class Insecta; order Lepidoptera; family Geometridae; genus Idaea; species Idaea aversata. The sequence continues at coordinate 9,982,955 of OU026100.1, forward strand.
TTTGCCCATAGAATTTACACGGAATCATAGTAGACAAGGTCAAATTAATCTAATTCTTGCCCTATATAAGTATATCCATAGTAAATAATAGTCTAACAACGAAAGGACACTAAAAATAACCTAGATATTTTTTTTAAATTAATGGATAGAGAGAAAAACTCGTAATACTATAACCAAACAAACTTATTAAATAGAACCCTAACAAAGATGGAAACCTCTAATATTATTGGTAAACATCGTGTGTGCACTCGGGTGTGTTTAGCACTCAGATAATGATTCCTAAGAACCGATGCATGGGCCCTTTGTATGACCAATGAGTGGCTTTGACTGGTATAGACAAATAGGAATAGCACTGACTGTAGAGAGCAATCTGGGGCAATCGCACTAATAACTTTGAAACATGATTTAACTCAGCTACTTTACCATATTTGGGAGTCCAAATCAATTGACTCCACTTTGATATTAGATTGATAGGACGGTAATGAGGCATTTTGCTAAGCGACAAAGCCTCTCTAAATGTCTAAAGAACTACAAAAATCTTATTTTAATAAAGGTATGTTAGTCTTTACTTCGGTTATGTGTAGGTGTATTTTTATGAAAGACTAGCCTATGCCCGCGACATCGTCCTCGTAGAAGTTGAAAATGGACCAAGGAATCAAGTTGTCCCATACAAATTTTGCTCCACTTTTTCACCCCGAGAGGTAAAATTTCGGAAAATCCTTTCTTATCAGATGCCTACGTCATACAAAGAGTTTCTGGTCAGGTTTCAGGTCTCTACAATCAGCGGTTTAGGTTGTGCGTTGATCCGTCAGTCAGTCAGTCAGGAAAAATAATTTCATGTGTATAGATTACAAACATCTGAATAAAAAAATATATGTACCTAGTGTATTAAAAAAAAAATTAAGAGCCAGACTTTACATAATGACACTAGTTAAGAAGTGTTGGCCTTGTTGTTGATACATCGATTTTTATTTTGAATATAGTCGTGGGTTCGAATCCCGACCAGTCCTGCACCTTTGGATTTTTGTTGCGTAATTTACGGCTCTAGGAAAACGCAGTGAAACCCGCGGATTACTTGGCTCCAGACATGATCTTTCCTATGGACATGGTCGACTAAACTGAGAGGGTGGTATAGGTACTTTACAAGTCTACTTCATCTAAACATGTCTCAGGCACTACATAGTCCTAACTAGAGCATGGATTGAAGTTGCTAGCACTACATAAATAATAAATCATCTATTTTATCGAGGTATAATAGTACATTGTGATACAAGTGTGGTAAATTGATCATTGCATAGAGGCGATTTATGACGCGCGAGCGGAACGCGAGTGTGTCAAAACGCCGAGATGCGAAAAAAAGATTAGATAGCTAATGTAACTCGTCTCCTTGTTCAGTAATTTTGTTAATACAAATTGTTCGCCCACTTTATTGAAATTTCCGAAACTGGAGGCAATATTATACACAGATAATACGATCGGTGCGCTGCATCATCTTATGAATAATGGAGTAGGTATAATAATATAGGTTAGATTTTGATACTCAATGAAAAGCTCAATGGCCTTGTGTTGTTCGTTTGACGTTCGTTTCTACTTCGATGCTCAGTGCTTCAGAAAACACGTTAAATCTTTTTCTTTTATTTCTAAAGAGAACTGGAGCGCAGCATTCTGGGCGTTAATTTAACAGATCGCATCAGAAACACGAACCTGCGTTCTAGAACTCGCATTGCTGACGTCTCTCAGAAAGCTGCTAATTTGAAATACGACTGGGCTTTACAATGTTTGCCGCATGTCAGATGAACGATGGGACAAAATAACAGAATGGGATATGACCACGCGGCAGACCAAGGGGATGATGAGTTGATGATTTTGACTCCTTAAGAAATGACTGGTGTGCAATAGCTACAGATTGTGATTAATGGAAGAAAGGTAGATAGGCCTTTGCCCTGCAGCGGGAAAGTGTAGGCTCTTAATTATTCTCTCTATAAAGACGATTGACATCTAAATGAGCTAAATCTGTCGTTATTTTTTACTTAGAACTAATATATCTGTAAAATAGCAAGATGTGTCAAAGTTAGGATTGATTACGATTTACCGCATCGTCAAAGAGAGCGGTACAGCAAAAACTATGATGTATTAGAGGCAAAAATCACGCTGTATCAACTCAAATTTTATTAAGGCCGTAGATCTGATTTTAAATAAAGTTAATTTTATATATCTCTTGATATTTACGTAGCTACTTACCCTTACTTACCAAGCCTTAAACTATAGAAATATAGACCCATACCTAAAAAACCCGAATGTGATCGCTTTGTATAAGTAATTCATTCAAAGGGAATCAGAATAAAGCTCAAAACACAACTTCAAGAAAAACGATCATACAAATTACGACATTCATCTAAATAAGTGACTGAAATATACCGAACGAAGCGCCCCAAAATCCTGAACATTTCCTGAAATACTTCCTCCTATCTAAACGTTCCGCACGCCCTAAACAATGTCACCAAATTATTTATAAGTTGTAATTTACAATTGCTGCGTCTGAATACCGCCTTAACCGCAAAGTTTGAAAAAAAAAGAACAATAATTTCCACCCTGAGTGTCAGTGCGTCAAGCGATTCGAATTTCGAAGTGGTGGAACGCGTGCGTAGGGGTGGGTAGATTTTCCCAGCTTCATCTTCAGTATCCCGGCATCTGCCGCAGTAGCCAGACGTGTATTCTGTGCCAGTTATCGCGATCGCGAGTGAATGTAATTACGATGTCGTGTGAGTTTCATTCAAAGTGTGACCGGTGAGTGTTTTGCTGTGTTTGGAGTCAAGATTGACCTGCATTGCCGTAAAAATGTAAGTTCAGATTCTTTGATTTGAAGGTACCTGGTGTAAAAAATAATTTTGAATTTTCTCAAAAAAGGATTGTTCTAAGTACGAATACTATTGTTCCTCGGCCACGGTATGTATTTGTTTTATTTTTAATTTATTTAACGTTTTCTAAGAACAAGCGGAATAGATTTTTGGAACAGGAACAGAACATGTTGAAAAACATTAAAAAAGAAAGGATTTTGATTGTTTTATAATGACATTACAGGAAATACTGTAATCACGTGAAAAATTATTATAAAATCAGATTAAAATGATTTTTCACAAGACCAAGCCGACTGTATTGTAAATATGGTACCTATATGTATAGGTGGAGTATATTTGGCCCATATTCGTGCCGTACAAACTATTTGATTGCATGTGCTAATGTGGTACGAAAATAGACCATAGTATCTACCTACAGTAATGTTACTATTATCTATATCTCATAGTACGGGATCCCTTTAAGGACGACCTTCATCGAGCTGTTTAATGGATAAAAAGTATATCAAATTAAATAGGCCAATAAATATATTATTGCAAATGGGTTGCCTAAAAAATTTCAGTCTAGAATGATTTAAATATTTTTAGTTTTTTTGTTTGTAGACTTTTCACTGGTTTGGTCAATAGACAAATTCCGTACCAATGAAATACGTAATATTTATTTGAACTTAAGTTTAATTAATTACCCAATTAGTGCAAGTGAGTAGTAACGATTTACCTGCCTGCCCACGATTTGTGACGGGATAAAATAGTCAACTTAACGTTTGCATATCTATAAGCTACAAACTTTCTATTGATATGGAATTTGTCTCTTAAACAAGCCAGTGAAAGGTTTAAAAAACAAAACAAAAAATTAAATTATTAATTAATCATTTCTGGACTAAATTTTTTTAAGAAACCCATTTGCAATATATTTCTTGACCTATTTAATTTGATATAATAGTACATTGTTACCCTAGGTGTGAAAGTCACTCATTAAAAGTCCCGAGACGGAGTTTGCGCCCGAGCGTAGCGAGGGCGTTAATAGTTCGAGGGACTTAATGAGTCTTTCACCCCGAGGTAAACACTGTGCTTTTCATTACGAATAATACATAAAATTCTTCCTAACAACGAGAGTGACTGAGAGACTTCATACTACCTGATCCTCTTACAAGGTTGGGACCAAAGAGGTTGTATACATGTAGTGTTATTGTTTGGTGTTACTTATAGCAAGGAGGTTAGGTTATGAAGTTCCTAATGTATAATGATACTGATACTGATACTGGCTATATGCACATTGCACGAGTCGCGCGAAGCCATAATTTGACATGACAGCTGTCAGTGAAAGCGATTTTCCCTAGGGCTGGAAATTTCATTTTCTACACGCTTTTCACGCATTTTTAGACCTACTTTCGGAGTATGAGTAATGAAAAATGCTTTTCATTCATTAAACATATCGATGAAGGTCTTTCTTAAAGGCATCTCCGACTATCACTTATTGTGCAGGTACATCTAGTTATGCGATGCATTTTATTTCAAACGTAGTAGACACATACTACAACATACCTACGTATAGCCACTCATACATTGCACGTCCGAAACCTTGACAACTTGTAAATAACTAGAAGTCGACAACAGTTCCGAGTTGGCAGCAATACAATGCTCGTATTGTTTATCCATCGTGCACCCGCTTATTGCAAACTTTTAAATGTAGAGCGAAATAAATGCAGAACCGTACATGGCATTTTGAACGAGTACTTATTATAGATATATTAGGAAGTTATTTATTGCATAGAGTATATGAAGCAATTTTATACGCAGTTTGTTACATTATTGCGCACGTGATTTGTATAATTAAATACATTATTTTATCCTTAAAAGCACGACTGACATCTTCCGGACATAATAGCTATTTGGAATTTAAAATGAAAATAAAATGAGATGGGCGCGTAAGGCATTTTTTTGGCTTCCAATGTCTCATTCATAATTTAAAAGATTGCGGCAAAAGTTGTCCTATTTCTAAGCAATAACGGAATAACTTTGTCGTTTAAACGAAGAATTTGCTGACAGATGTTTTGGCTCTCTTCTCATTTAGGTACCTTACCTTAGCTCGATGCCTTAGCTATACTTTAATATTATGCATTGTCTAAACATACTTAGTATTCATTTATGCAAATAATATTTACTCTTATTTATATGTGCATGATTGTATTAGTCAGCAGGAATTTAAATAAAAGGCAACTTATCCATTAAAAATATACAACTATGTTATTAACCTTTTGTTAGCTGTACAAAGCCATTTAAGTCGTAACTCAACTTGTTAGGTACTTAGTCTTTTACATGTCACTTACTAAAGAACTAAAGAATGAATTTTAATGTTTCGTATGTCTCACTCACGTCTATAAGTTTCTAGCAACCTGCCCCGGCTTCTCACGGGCAACATTATTGTTTAACCAATCTACACAAAATCTTAACGTTTCATCATGAATCACTAAGTCCATTGGATAAAACCGTATGAAAATTTCGTTCATGTGTTTTTGAGTTTATCATGTTCAGTCAGACAGACGCGGACTTAGTTTTATAATATGTATTGATTTATAAAAAGTTGTTGTTTTATAAAGGTTTATCTGATTAAAAATACATACCTAACGCTCAGACCTAGCGTTGTTAGATCCAAGGCAATACAGCCTGCCTAGCATGAAGACCAAAACACGATACGATAAAGCGATATCACGCGATATAACTACATCAACTCTCAAAATATGATACATAAGGCCGCCATGTTGAATTTTTATTATAAATTGCGATAAAAATTATGATAAAAATTCAACATGGCGGCTTTATCTATCATATTTTGAGAGTTGATGTAGTTATATCGCTTTATCGTATCGTGTTTTGGCCTTCATGCTAGGCTAGCAGATCGAGATTTATTTCATAACTTAACTATAACTAAGACCTGTTTTAATGTTAATTGTACCTATTAATGTGTTACAAATATTATTTTATTTATCAGTCAATGGATTTTAATAAGTACCTATGAGTATTAAGTTAATTATTTTCAAATATTTTCATCATTTAGACTATATTCACCAATATTGTTGAGTATAAAGTTGTACTGCGTCACTGGTTGTTTTGGTCACTATAGACCTCTTTTAGTTGGGTCCTTTTTTGCGTGAGGTTAGAGTAGGCTTGCCCAGCACCTATACTATCCACTCACCTTAGTCGACCGTATCTAGATGAAAGAACTTGTTAATACTCCTGGAGCCAACTAAGCTTCGGGTTTCATCACGATGTTTTCCTTCACCGTAAGAGCAATGTCAAGTAGCGCACATGTTCTTTTGAGGGATGAAGTAGCTGGAAACCAGTGATGATCGTGATCATTGGACATATTATGTCTTGTACTTGTACTTGTATACGGGCTGTTTTCCGCAATCAGACCTCTTTAGTTGGGTCCCCTTTGCGTAAGGTTCTACTTGTCAGGGGGAGAACCAGCCCAGCTCTTACTATTATTATCATATTATGTCTTATAATTAAAACATATTATTTGAAAGCGATCCCTTAGGATCTAGAAAGATAAAAAAAATGCCTCGGTAACGAGGTTACTACAGTCCTTGTACATACGTCAATACTGTCTAGGGATGTTTTGCTAACATAAATGTAAGACAAAATACCCCTGCGGCTATGTCGAAACTAAGTTGTAGTTAACCAAAATATATTTACTTACGCAGAAAATTATATATTTTCTGTGTGTTTGAGACTGCGTTACGGTTCAGAGAGTGTTAGTAAAATGGGCATGAAGGGCGTTATGCGATATGACTCGAATCATATTGTTAATATCTTTTGATAGCGATTAACATCAGGTCGGCTATGATTGAGAATCTATGACGTACCTTTACTTGCTATCATGTGTTAACACCTCACCAGGGTGTCAATTTACGCCTCAATCACTATCACTATCACTACATAGTATAAAACAAAGTCGCTTTCTCAGTGCCTATGCCCTATATCCCTATATGTATGCTTAAATCTTAAAACTACGCAACGGATTTTGATGCGGTTTTTTTTATAGATAGAGTGATTCATATTGTTAATATCTTTTGATAGCGATTAACATCAGGTCGGCTATGATTGAGAATCTATGACGTACCTTTACTTGCTATCATGTGTTAACACCTCACCAGCCTGCCTAGCATGAAGACCAAAACACGATACGATAAAGCGATATAACTACATCAAATTTACGAATGTTATGAGACACTCAACAGACTAGGTGAACACAATAGACTGACCTTACAATGGGTTAAGGGACACAGCGGCTCAAGGGGAAACGACGCTGCGGACGAGCTGGCAAAGAGAGGAGCGGAAGCGGTCAGTTACGGGCCTCAGCCCTCCGTCCCGATCCCCTCCAACCAACTCAGAGCCTGGATCCGCAACCACGCCAAAATGCGACACCGTCACCTCTGGGCCACGACGGAAAGCTGTAGGCAAGCTAAACTAGCACTCCCCGATACAAACAGCAGACTCACGAAACGCCTCTTGAACTTAAACCGATCGCAAATGCGCTTGGTTACAATCGCTTTGACCGGTCACGGCGCTTTCAACAAACATTTTCACAACTTGAACATAACGGACAGCCCACTATGCAGAGCGTGCATGGAGGCCGAGGAGACGACCGCGCATGTGCTGCTGGACTGCACGGTACTAACGGAGATTAGACTCAGGACTTTAGGTGACATCAAAAGCCTTCCAAAGATTTTTGAAAAACCACATCTTGTGGCAAAATTTATGGAAGAGCTGGGCTGGTTCTCCCCCTGACAAGTAGAACCTTACGCAAAGGGGACCCAACTAAAGAGGTCTGATTGCGGAAAACAGCCCGTATACAAGTACAAGTACAAGTAACTACATCAACTCTCAAAATATGATAGATAAAGCCGCCATGTTGAATTTTTATTTTATATTGCGATAAAAATTATAATTTTTTTTAATAGAAGTGGAAGGTTTATATATATAATACATGCATAATATAGCCGTGCGAAGCCGGAGCGGGTCGCTAGTAAACAATAAATGTAAGCATGACTTGATAGAAATAACACCTGGGTGAGGTGTTAACAGAATCTAGCAAGTAAAGGTACAGGTAAATGGTATCTTTTGATAGTCATTGAAGAACTTTTAATCTGTTAACGCCTCACCCGGGTATCATTTCTGTCGTATTAACGCCTAAATAAAGAAAGCTTGACTTATAATAACAGAAACGACACCCGGGTGAGGTGTTAACAGATTGTAGCTAGTAAAAGTACGTTATAAATCTACGGACGTAGAATCCTACGCATATAGTGGCTCGTTCCGTCACTTTACAACAAAAAAATGGTTGGTTTACGGACGATAATTTTACGTGATAACATCATAACAAACCGATGTTTTTTTTTCATTTTTCTTCCCTTTTTTTCTTTTTTTATTCTGTCTTTTTTTTTTCTTTATTATTTTTTCCTTTATAGTCTTCGTAACTCGTCACTATAAACAAGTCCAGATGAGCGATATTATTATTAAACATGTGTGCTGTATGACGTCATTGTTGACATGACGTCACCGGAACGTGACAATGACGACATACATTGGGAACGTGACAATGATGTCACACAATGGAAACGTGACACTTTTTTGTGAATGCAGGTGTTCCATCAATTTATTAGACGTTATCACGTTAAAAAGTTGTAGCATTTTAGTTTTAAAATTTACCTCGCTGTAGTTTAAACTTATTCACATTTCCACCTACAATGTCGTTTACCTAACACGGATATGTTTCACTTCAATTACCTACATTTTTGCGGAAGTAACGAGGAAAAGCGGATTAATAAAAACCTAACATTAGGAGAACGCGTTCATTATGTATGTACAAATAAAACCAATGTAAAAGCTTAGTTAAAAAGCACAGTATAAAAGGAGTTCGACTAATGTGTTAGTATTATCCGTTCCTCGGAGAGTTTAATCTCAATTATTCAATTTACCCATCCTACTTCTATTTGCTTTTTATTTTGTTGCATTAGTAGTGCATCAATATATTAGAAAACAGGGAGTTTTATTAAATTACAATTACATTTAAGTTTTTTTTTGCTTAATAGTACTTTTTTAAAATCTATTCTTTTAGACCATTAAGCGTGGTCAAATCACCTAAACAATGATTCATAAAAAAACACGACAATTTTATAAAAAGCATTGTTTCGGTCTAGAGAACCAAAGGTCAAGGCGAAGGATGGAATGAGCCAAATCAGATCATTGATCCCATTGCGATTTGAAGCAAAAACGTTGCTATTTTAGGCTAACTAATAGGCAGATGGAAACTTGCGGCTTTTGTTAAAATATCCTCAAAGAAATTGGATAACGTTAAATTAATTCAATATTTTCTGTCAATCAATATTTCTCTGCGGTTTTCTACCGAATTTCCTTTGAGCTGAATTTTATTTACAGAATTAGGTGGGTAACTAAGTAATTTCGCAGTCACTCAAAGCAATCTCAAAGCGGCTTATTCTCTAAATGTACCGTCAAGTTTTCCGCCATATTTTAATCACTTAAACAGCAAATTAGCCAACACAAATCTGCTCGAAAAGCCTCTACGTAAGTAAACTCTCGTGTTAATGTTTTACAAGAGCGATTTGCTTAATAAATGACCCCTTAAAAGTTGAGTGAGGAAGATATAAATTCCCTTTTTCTCGGTGTTCATAAAAGGGAAGTCGTAAAATAATACGACTTTGAAAATTATATATCAACGTCACAAATCTTTGAGGGGCGTTGCTCCACTTGCCTCGTCCTGAGTTAAGAATCTGTTAAAATGCAAATTTTTTAGGGAAAAGTGTTGGAGTTAAGTGCGTGCCTATGGAAGGCAGGGCTTAAACTGAATATCTATCGGTTGTATTCAGAAAATTGTGACCACATAACTTCAGACTCCTAAGGGTTTATGCCAACTGCATAGAATCGTATCAGGCCCAGGTCCATCCACGCCCATTGCCGGGACTGTGACGTATCCAATTATGTGGTCCATTGCCGAAACGTTATCGTTGGTGTGAACCTCCCGCTTACTGAAGTCACAAGCAATTTGATCTTTATTTCATTTCCTAAAAATACATAAAATCTCGTTTACCTTTGTCTTGTAAATTGTTGTGTTTGTGACACGGGTCAATTCCTCGTAAGTGGGTCTTCCACTCACAAGGGTGTGGGTGTCCGAATCTATGGGGTTCCTTGTAAATCAGACCCTTGGTGTCCTTCGAAAATGCAGGACAAAGTTATGGTTTTTATGTCCTTGTTGTGATGGGAAATTGATTGCCTTTCGAAGGTTTTTAAAGAAAAATTACCCAATAGAACTAATGATACACATAGGTTACTTCAGAAGATCTCTCACTTCTATACCAATATTATAAAAAGACGAGCTGCGCCCCGCGGTTTCACCCGCGTATGTCCCGACCCCGTGGATAAAAAGTAACCTATGTGCTAATCCAGGTCTCCAGCTATTTATTACATACCGAGTTTTACCGCAAAAGGTCCAGTAGTTTTTGCGTGAAGAAATAACTACACACACAAACTTTCACATTTATAATATTAGTAGGATATTTAGTTTTTATTATTATTGTTTTCAATGAATTGGTTCTGAAACTACTGGACAGAGTTTGATGAAACTTAGTTGAAATTCTTAGGATTTATGCAGCTTAGTTTTTAAGACGATTCAATGTGAATCAAAGTGTCACCTCACAATAAATGTATGGAAATATAGGCGCATGCACAATGACGCAAAATGCATTACTGCTGCAGCTAGGCATCGATGAAGGTAATTTATGTGCTTTAGCTCGTGATTGGTCATGGTCAACGTGTCCCGTCTCGCTCGCGCCGCAATGCTTCTCGTGTGCATCTACTTGTGCGATGTCGATATGCAATGTATCTTCGGCATAACACAGACACCTACGCTCTTGAGTAGATAAAATCTTCCTGAACTTTAACTTTGACATAATATAAACCTTCTTTAGTAACTTCGCAATACTTGTTCAACTTGCAAAAGTAGAAACTTTTTTAATTTCCCCCTCGATGCGGTATATGGTGATGTGTTTCATAACTTTTAAAGAAAAAAAAAAACTTTACCATTTTCTGTGGGTTTCTAAGTAGCTACAGATACCAAAAATTATCAATATTTATCCATTTATTTTTCACCGGCTTAAAAAAAAAAGAAATTCTCAAGTAGTCACTCATTTATTTTCAGGATATAGAATATACTTTACAAATACAGGACCATACAGTTACAGATGAACGAACATATAATGATTAATGTTGGTAGTGCAAATTACACGGCAATTCTAATGGTCTTGCTGAGAGACTAGTAATCAGAAGTTCTGGAGAATTTCAGTGTTTCCAATTACCTTAGTTACCGGTTATAGGTGTGGGTAGAATTCTACAGTACGTGAGTGTGTCTTCTACAGGAAACTGGATATCTGTATATAGGTCAGGGGTGGCCAAACTTTCCGAGTATGTGGCCTACCTTATCTTGGAAGTATGTAGTCTTAAGTGTTTTTAGAAATCCGTACTTCAAATGGTAATAAAAAATACAAACATACAAGATAGGCGCGAAAAACATATAGAGAAAAGCAGAGCTTCCAAAATGTCAGCTGTCTAAATAACCGTAGGAGAAAATGAGAGTTAGTAAAGAGAGGGACCGCATATTTCTTATGGGGACAAAGTCGGCAAAAGCTAGTACTACTTACCCCGCTGACTCAGCGACCCAAAGTGGATCTTGGCCTCCGAAACGAGAGTCTTCCATCGCTCCCTGGCCTGCGCTATTTCTTGCCAATAAAGCAAAAGTTAGTAGTCCTATAAAATTAATTCTAACTAAAATGCATTAGTAGACCAGTTCAATTTATTAATTATAGTATTCTCAAAGGTCTCTATAAGTAAATAGGTCTATAACAGTGGTCGTCCCACATCATTCATGCATAGATTTCCTGCAAAACCGAACGTGGTCTGAACGAGAACATAGTAGGTAATAGTTTACAACCACGAACCTTTAGCTACACTAATCCAATTACTACAGTATATTAGAGTAAGGGTTTCCCTTATCAATCTGATCCGGCATAATCTCTGAGGGATCAAACTAACAAACATTTCTACACTCCTACCTCTGAGCCTTCGCGCACGCTACATTAGCCGACTTGAGGTGTGAGATTCACTCGATCCCTTTAAGCCGTGTTTTAAGCTCTCTACAAACCAATACAACTAGTCGTGTGTCCCTGGCGACGACACGACATCTGCAAATTGATTATGATGATATCCCCTTGACCGATTTCGGCCACAGTCACTATTTCTGGCTACTGCCGCATCAGAAGAAGATGACGAGCTTGGATGTTTAGCAGCTCGTCTATGGTGACTGGCCTACCCAATTTTTGCAGAAAATGTTCTAGCGCATATCGGGCACGTAAGCACACCATTTACAGAATTATATGAAATGAACGAGGGTGGTCTGGCCTTTATCGCGTCTCGTTTGAGGTCTAAATCAACACATCGTTCTGATTCAAAATCAGCGACGTGCTGATTAACGATACGTTTTAATAAAACATTGTCAATAAAGGACTTTAAATCTTTCCTAGATGTTTTCGGAGTCGATTCTTAGCATTCAGGACGACGATTATGCCTTGGATAATGGACAGGTAGGCAAAATAGGCACCTATACCGACCTATCACCTTTCGGCTTTAAAACTCTAATTAGTAACTAACACCAGTGATTTGTTAATTGATGTACGCATCGTGTCGCTTGCTTCCCGCAACAATTAGTGACGATTTGTCTACAGCTTTATGGTTAAGCAGGTAGAATATTCTATTTGTAAAACTGTATATCAGTCAAATACCCCGTTTCTAAGGTCAATTGACGTGATTAGATTTGACTTTGACGACGGTGAATCAAAAGGAAGATCGAGTTTCTAATAATTCTCTATTTTTTGCTGGAAGAATGTGACGTCATCTACTGCTGATATAAATAGTTATTTCTTATACTTTGCGTTGGCTTCCAAAGAGACAATCATTATAAAGAAATCATCACTTCTTTTTCTTCAATAGGGAGATCAGAAAAAAGTCAGAGAGGTTTGTCCTCATTGAAAATTACTATTGTAGTTTGTTTATTACTTCATTAGTCGCTAAATATTTTTGAATGATATTTTTGAGTATAAAGTAACTTTCCTCATGTCATATTTGATTTGTGTTAAATGTGTGTACGAGGTTTTTTATGCCTACCAATTTTTATTAACATGTTAATTTCTCAGGATAGAAATTGAAAAGCGAGTGTGACCGCGGTGTCAAGCTAGTTTTCCAAAAATAGAAATATGTGTGCGTGCATAGTTTATTTGCCTACTATAAATGTAAATAGGTAAGGTAAGTACCTACAAGGAAAAACTTGTAAGTAGAACTAAGAACACGGTAGGGTCACTAAACTTTTCTTATTTGGGTCGGCAAACTTATTAACCTAATGAAGGATGTCCGTCACTTTTTAGCTAAGCACTTTAGTCTATTTTGATTAGTTTTGCAAGATAAACTAAGTAATAATAAATAGATTATTAGTTTGATCTTTCATCATTTTAGTATAGTTTTTGGCCTCGCAATTTTTGGTTGTACGACTGGACTGATGTGGCTAATTTTGATTTTGTCCAGGGAAAGCAAATGATGAGAAAATATGAAAAAAAAAATAGAAAAAAAATAAGTTCGTTAGGTACTTATTTATTAGGACGTAGGTACCTACTTCACTATCACTAAATAGTATAAAATAAAGTCACTTTTCGCCGTCCCTATGTCCCTTTGTATGCTTAGATCTTTAAAACTACGCAACGGATTTTGATGCGGTTTTTTAATAGATAGAGTGATTCAAGAGGAAGGTTTATATGCATAATACATGCATAATATAGCCGTGCGAAGCCGAAGCGGGTCGCTAGTTTTAATATAATGAAATAGATGTTCTGAGATGGGAATTAAAGTCGGTGGCTTTTTAGATGCGAATTGATAGTCTTTTTTGTGTTTAGGGTTTCGTATCCAAAGGGTAAAAACGGGATCCTATTACTAAGACTTCGCTATCCGTCCCTCCGTTTGTCCGTCAATCTGTCTGTCACCAGGCTGTTTCTCATGAACCATGATAGTTAATTTTGATTAAAAGACGCATCCAATGAGCCACAGGTAAATGACCTGTAATTTTTGCCAAAAACAAAACAAAACAAACTAGTTTTATTAGTTCGTACTATTTGTTTTCTAAAGGAAATTAAGTTTAGCAAGAGCTCCGCAAGTTATTCGTAGCTTTGCCTTTATTAAGTCTCATTGGATCTTAAGAAAATTTCCTCCGACGCTTTTACAAAGTTAATTAATTTTTTCAAAGTTTATGCTTTGTCCGTTGAGATTTTTCCTTTTCTCTTGACATCTTGTAAAAATAAAATAGGTAGATGTACCCCACGTGTAGAGGTAGAAATGAAAGCTGCTTTAAAGTCACTCCCAATCCGATGCGATATGTTTTTTAGGAGTTGATTTTGACTGCGACTGCCCCTGATAGTTCTCATTCTTTATTTAATCGAATTTGATGGAGAATTTTAGTAATATTTTTACCTTTTATGTTCACAAGGTTAATTTCGATCGTCTTTTGTTTATTTTTTCGATCGTCGTCGTTGGTTTATGTTTTCAATCGTCTTTTGTTTTCATTTTGATCGTCTTACTAAGCGTAGATTTTTTTGCAAAAAACAACTGTTTATAAAATCGAGTGTTTGATATTCCACCTACCCTCGGTTACTGCCCTCAACTATCAGCATGAGATGACAACGTTCGACACTGCTCCAGTCTCCTCGCGACCATGACTATTGCAACATAGTCGAAACGTCGAGGTAAGAGAAATGAAAATATAGATACGCGATTAAGACCCGGTAAAATAAATAAGTACTATGAATATAAATCGTGTGAGTTTATTAAGTTAAATGTGCTTAATAAAACTTTACCATATACAGGGTGAATTTTTTATCTGGGCCTTCAGGGCTATATCCTAAACTATGCGAGATAGCGAAAAATGCTGAAAGGAGTTGCGTGCCCGATTTTGACAAAAAAAAAAAACTGCATCATTGGATTTTTGGAAAAGTCATTACCCTAGCCGGGAATCGAACCTGTTCATTTTCCAAAATAATAATAATCTTATATTTTTGTACCAATCGATAGTGTTGCTAATAGGTCAATTCCTGGAAACAAACTAAGTCTGGCATATTAAAAGAAATAACTCATTTTAGTAATCTTCTGTAATTTTCATACAACCATCCCTGAAAAAAATGCAGTGAGGAGGTATGGCCAATAACGTAACAAACTGCTGCACTAAAAATATGAACTGTTTTTACAAATTTTATGTAAAGAACTTCATTTAGAACTTATTTTATAATATTTAGAATAATATCACTTGTCCTCTATGTCTCACACTATTGTTTTGCCAGAGACAGAAAGGTGAAAATTACAGAAAACTACAAAATTCAGCCATTTCCTTTATTTTGCCATACTATGTTTGTTTCCAGGAATTGATCTCTTTTAGCAACGCTATCGATTGGTATAAAAATATAGGATGATTATTTTTTTGCAAAATCAACAGGTTTGATTCCCGGCTAGGGTAATGACTTTCTCAAAAATCTAATGATGCAGTTTTAGTTTTTGTCAAAATCGGGCACGCAACTCCTTTCAGCATTTTTAGCTATCTCTTATGGTTTAGGATATAGCCCTGAAGGCCCACATAAAAAAATCACCCTGTATAGTCGTTAAATTGTTTATAATTATTTGCTAAGCGTTGTTTCTGTTCAGGGGACTTTTTTGTTCCTGTTACACGTGCCAGTGTTTTTAAGAAATATAGGTGATATTTATTTTCGTTGGCACAAAAGGATTTTCTTACCTTTTAAAACCTATTCAGGTTGGTAGAGTCTACAATACGAAGGGTTAAAAGGACACCTATTGTTGTGGTTTCTATACTGGCTCATTGTCCATTTGTAGGTACGCAATATAGGGCCCACTCTACCCGATACCATCTCTACCCGATTATCTAACAAAAAAAATGGTTTACGGACGATAATTTTACTTGATAACGTCATCGTCATAAGAAAACGATGAAACAAAAATATTTTTTGATATTGTCTTTTTTTTCTTTTTATATTTTTTTTTCCTTTATATAAGTCTTCTATTCATCACTCGTCACCATAACACAAGTCCAGATGAGCGATAATATTATTAAATATTCTGTTTCCTAACGGGAACGAACGCGTCATGGTCTTGTTACCATGACGCATGACGTCACACAATATTTCGTCAGAGACTTTTTTGTGAATGCAGGTGTTCCATCAATTTATTAGACGTTATAGATTTTATTCTTGCATACAGAAAATAAGAGTACAGATGATAAGAAAAATGGTAAATATTTTAGTTATCGATAATGTTTCAATCATTATTATAATATTATAATCGAAAAACTAAACTAGTCTGAGTCTATCTCGAATAATCAAAGAATTTCTGATTTGACCTAAGACTACGACGAGAAACAAATCACAATTGATGCCTTTTTGAAAGAAGTTAACTCGACTATTAGCAATTATTATTTCCTAAAATAAAGTTCCTAACATAATCTGTGATTTTGCATAATTAGTATTTTTTTTATCTAATAGTGTTTTACTTAAGTATTTTGAATAAAAACATTATTTTCGTTATATAATGTAAGTAACTGTTGATTGTTGTAATTGGTGATAAAAAGTGCTGATGATTTAAGCATTTTTATACCGTTTATAAATGTTTTTCATTCTGGCTGTACTTTTTATCATATCGGGTAGAGTTGGGATTTTTGTTAGGTGATTTTAAATCAGGTAGAGATTGGATTTGGGTACAGAGGGGACGAATCCTAATATAGAGCAAAAGGTATCTATCTACATTGTCAACGTTTCTTTGAAAGTTAGAGACAAATGTGGATTTCAATTTCGTTATAATCAAGTTACTTAGTAAATTGTATAAGTCTTTATTAAGCGGCACGTACAACGAAATCGGAGGTTCAAAGGCGAGGCGAAACGATAAGTATCGTAATTTGTGTCATGTACCCACATTTAATTTAATTAAACTTAGTGGAATTTATTTTGGTGTAGCACAGAATAATAGTTTGAAATAATATCAATATAAACATTATCTTATATGTAGACCAAAATTA